>OW964558.2:32670103-42670103 GCA_943138885.2 Tholera decimalis
GAACCTCGCGTGCTTGTGAAAAAAAAAGTGGGGGGGAGATGGGGGGGTTTAGTATTTGCGTGTTGCGCGAGGTGCAAGCACCTCGCGTGCTTGTGAAAAAAACTAAAGCATTGCCCCTCTAAATCAAGTATTTGCGTGTTGCGCGAGGTGCAAGCACCTCGCGTGCTTGAAAAAAAAAAAGTGAGGGGGGCGGGGTCGATGGGGGGGGGGGGGGTTTAGTATTTGCGTGTTGCGCGAGGTGCAAGCACCTCGCGTGCTTGTGAAAAAAAAAGTGGCGGGGAGATGGGGGGGTTTAGTATTTGCGTGTTGCGCGAGGTGCAAGCACCTCGCGTGCTTGTGAAAAAAACTAAAGCATTGCCCCTCTAAATCAAGTATTTGCGTGTTGCGCGAGGTGCAAGCACCTCGCGTGCTTGAAAAAAAAAAGTGGGGGGGGCGGGGGTCGATGGGGGGGGGGGGGGTTTAGTATTTGCGTGTTGCGCGAGGTGCAAGCACTTCGCGTGCTTGTGAAAAAAACTAAAGCATTGCCCCTCTAAATCAAGTATTCGCGTGTTGCGCAAGGTGCAAGCACCTCGCGTGCTTGAAAAAAAAGTGGGGGGGGCGGGGTCGATGGGGGGGGGGGTTTAGTATTTGCGTGTTGCGCGAGGTGCAAGCACTTCGCGTGCTTGTGAAAAAAACTAAAGCATTGCCCCTCTAAATCAAGTATTCGCGTGTTGCGCGAGGTGCAAGCACCTCGCGTGCTTTTTATAAAAAAAAAAAAAATGGGTGGGTTGATGGGGGGGGGTTTAGTATTTGGGTGTTGCGCGAGGTGCAAGCACCTCGCGAGCTTGTGAAAAAAAAAAAAAAATGAGGGGGGGTGGGTGATGGAGGGGGGGGGTTGCACAAGTATTTCGACTAAAGCATTGCCCCTCTAAATGAATCTGAAAAAAAAAAATGTTCCAAGTCTCTTAGATTCCGAGATCCGCCTAAAGGGGGGGAGAAGGGGGGCGGGGGGGGGGACTTTGAAAAATGGTTTTTACTTTACCGAGCCTCCTCTATACGAATCCGTAAAAAGAAAAAAATACGGGTCTCGTAGTTTCCGACATACGATAGGGGGGGGGGGGGAGAAGGGGGGGGAAAAGGGGGGGTGCACTTTTCCCGTAGGTTTGAGAGTTACTTGTTTACGAATCTGTTAAAATATACCCACCTCCCCATCCACCATCTGGGAGAACAATTCTGTCAATGAGTGAGTGAGTCAGTCAGTGAGTGGTAATCTAGCTTTATATAGTATAACTAGTATTTGCGTGTTGCGCGAGGTGCAAGCACCTCGCGTGCTTGTGAAAAAAAAAAACAAAAAAAAAAAAAAAGAGGGGGGGGTGATGGGGGGGGGGTTGCACAAGTATTTCGACTAAAGCATTGCCCCTCTATATGAATCTGAAAAAAAAAATGTTCCAAGTCTCTTAGTTTCCGAGTTCCGCCTAAGGGGGGTGAGAAGGGGGGCAAGGGGGGCGACTTTGAAAAATGGTTTTTACTTTACAGAGCCTCCTCTATACGAATCCGTAAAAAGAAAAAAATACGGGTCTCGTAGTTTCCGAGATACGATAGGGAGGGGGGAGAAGGGGGGGGGAAAAGGGGAGGTTTGGCACTTTTCTTGTAGGTTTGAGAGTTACTTGTTTACGAATCTGTCAAAATATACCCACCTCCCCATCCACCATCTGGGAGAACAATTATGTCAATGAGTGAGTGAGTGAGTGAGTCAGTCAGTGGTAATCTAGCTTTATATAGTATAACTAGTATTTGCGTGTTGCGCGAGGTGCAAGCACCTCGCGTGCTTGTGAAAAAAAAAAAAAAAAAATTGGGGGGGGGGTAATGGGGGGGGGGGGTTGCTGAAGTATTTTGACTAAAGCATTGCCCCTCTAAATGAATCTGAAAAAAAAAATGTTCCAAGTCTCTTAGATTCCGAGATCCGCCTAAAGGGGGGGAGAAGGGGGGAGGGGGGGGACTTTGAAAAAAAATGGTTTTTACTTTACCGAGCCTCCTCTATACGAATCCGTAAAAAGAAAAAAATACGGGTCTCGTAGTTTCCGAGATACGATAGGAGGGGGGAGAAGGGGGGAAAAGGGGAGGTTTGGCACTTTTCCCGTAGGTTTGAGAGTTACTTGTTTACGAATCTGTCAAAATATACCCACCTCCCCATCCACCATCTGGGAGAACAATTATGTCAATGAGTGAGTCAGTCAGTGAGTGGTAATTTAGTGTTGCGCGAGGTGCAAGCACCTCGCGAGATTGTGAAAAAAAAAAAAAAAAAAAAAGAGGGGGGGGGGTGATGGGGGGGGGGATTGCACAAGTATTTCGACTAAAGCATTGCCCCTCTAAATGAATCTGAAAAAAAAAATGTTCCAAGTCTCTTAGATTCCGAGATCCGCCTAAAGGGGGGGGAGAAGGGGGGCGGGGGGGATTTTGAAAAATGGTTTTTACTTTACCGAGCCTCCTCTATACGAATCCGTAAAAAACAAAAAATACGGGTCTCGTAGTTTCCGAGATACGATAGGGAGGGGGGAGAAGGGGGGTGAAAAGGGGAGGTTTGGCACTTTTCCCGTAGGTTTGAGAGTTACTTGTTTACGAATCTGTCAAAATATACCCACCTCCCCATCCACCATCTGGGAGAACAATTATGTCAATGAGTGAGTGAGTCAGTCAGTGAGTGGTAATTTAGCTTTATATAGTATAACTAGTATTTGCGTGTTGCGCGAGGTGCAAGCACTTCGCGTGCTTGTGAAAAAAAAAAGTGGGGGGGGGTGATGGGTGGTGATGGGGGGGGGGGGTTTAGTATTTGAGTGTTGCGCGAGGTGCAAGAACCTCGCGTGCTTGTGAAAAAAAAAGTGGGGGGGAGATGGGGGGGTTTAGTATTTGCGTGTTGCGCGAGGTGCAAGCACCTCGCGTGCTTGTGAAAAAAACTAAAGCATTGCCCCTCTAAATCAAGTATTTGCGTGTTGCGCGAGGTGCAAGCACCTCGCGTGCTTGAAAAAAAAAAAAGTGGGGGGGGCGGGGTCGATGGGGGGGGGGGGGGGGGTTTAGTATTTGCGTGTTGCGCGAGGTGCAAGCACCTCGCGTGCTTGTGAAAAAAAAAGTGGGGGGGAGATGGGGGGGTTTAGTATTTGCGTGTTGCGCGAGGTGCAAGCACCTCGCGTGCTTGTGAAAAAAACTAAAGCATTGCCCCTCTAAATCAAGTATTTGCGTGTTGCGCGAGGTGCAAGCACCTCGCGTGCTTGAAAAAAAAAAGTGGGGGGGGCGGGGTCGATGGGGGGGGGGGGTTTAGTATTTGCGTGTTGCGCGAGGTGCAAGCACTTCGCGTGCTTGTGAAAAAAACTAAAGCATTGCCCCTCTAAATCAAGTATTCGCGTGTTGCGCGAGGTGCAAGCACCTCGCGTGCTTTTTATAAAAAAAAAAAAAATGGGTGGGTTGATGGGGGGGGTTTAGTATTTGGGTGTTGCGCGAGGTGCAAGCACCTCGCGAGCTTGTGAAAAAAAAAAAAAAATGAGGGGGGGTGGGTGATGGAGGGGGGGGTTGCACAAGTATTTCGACTAAAGCATTGCCCCTCTAAATGAATCTGAAAAAAAAAATGTTCCAAGTCTCTTAGATTCAGAGATCCGCCTAAAGGGGGGGAGAAGGGGGGCGGGGGGGGGACTTTGAAAAATGGTTTTTACTTTACCGAGCCTCCTCTATACGAATCCGTAAAAAGAAAAAAATACGGGTCTCGTAGTTTCCGACATACGATAGGGGGGGGGGGGAGAAGGGGGGGAAAAGGGGGGGTTTGGCACTTTTCCTGTAGGTTTGAGAGTTACTTGTTTACGAATCTGTTAAAATATACCCACCTCCCCATCCACCATCTGGGAGAACAATTCTGTCAATGAGTGAGTGAGTCAGTCAGTGAGTGGTAATCTAGCTTTATATAGTATAACTAGTATTTGCGTGTTGCGCGAGGTGCAAGCACCTCGCGTGCTTGTGAAAAAAAAAAACAAAAAAAAAAAAAAAGAGGGGGGGGGTGATGGGGGGGGGGTTGCACAAGTATTTCGACTAAAGCATTGCCCCTCTATATGAATCTGAAAAAAAAAATGTTCCAAGTCTCTTAGTTTCCGAGTTCCGCCTAAGGGGGGTGAGAAGGGGGGCAAGGGGGGCGACTTTGAAAAATGGTTTTTACTTTACAGAGCCTCCTCTATACGAATCCGTAAAAAGAAAAAAATACGGGTCTCGTAGTTTCCGAGATACGATAGGAGGGGGGAGAAGGGGGGGGGGAAAAGGGGAGGTTTGGCACTTTTCTTGTAGGTTTGAGAGTTACTTGTTTACGAATCTGTCAAAATATACCCACCTCCCCATCCACCATCTGGGAGAACAATTATGTCAATGAGTGAGTGAGTGAGTGAGTCAGTCAGTGGTAATCTAGCTTTATATAGTATAACTAGTATTTGCGTGTTGCGCGAGGTGCAAGCACCTCGCGTGCTTGTGAAAAAAACTAAAGCATTGCCCCTCTAAATCAAGTATTTGCGTGTTGCGCGAGGTGCAAGCACCTCGCGTGCTTGTGAAAAAAAAAAAAAAAAAATTGGGGGGGGGGTAATGGGGGGGGGGGGTTGCTGAAGTATTTTGACTAAAGCATTGCCCCTCTAAATGAATCTGAAAAAAAAAATGTTCCAAGTCTCTTAGATTCCGAGATCCGCCTAAAGGGGGGGAGAAGGGGGGAGGGGGGGGACTTTGAAAAATGGTTTTTACTTTACCGAGCCTCCTCTATACGAATCCGTAAAAAGAAAAAAATACGGGTCTCGTAGTTTCCGAGATACGATAGGAGGGGGGAGAAGGGGGGGGGGGGAAAAGGGGGGGTTTGGCACTTTTCCCGTAGGTTTGAGAGTTACTTGTTTACGAATCTGTTAAAATATACCCACCTCCCCATCCACCATCTGGGAGAACAATTCTGTCAATGAGTGAGTCAGTCAGTCAGTGAGTGGTAATCTAGCTTTATATAGTATAATTAAGATTCTGTATCCCATCAGACCGAAATTTCAGTCCAAGATATGTGGGAAAAGGTTCAATTCATGAAATATATTTATTTTGAGTCTCTAAAATTCTAGGTCACATAAAATGTTTCATACATTTATTATATAATAATAATATCCCAGTCTCGTCCCATCTCCAGGCCATCCATTAGGTTATCTCGCAGAAATGTACATAATCTTTATACAATCCATTTCCCAGTTTATATACTAAGGAAATATTTTTCAAAGTCCCCTTTCTACACCCGAAAAACTTTCTAAACACTTTTGCAAACTTTTATTTACCTTTAGAACACAACCATTATTCTAATTTAAACTTTAAGCCTATGTAATAAGATCTCAGTTTGTGCTCCTGGTGTTTCAGAAGCGATTCCAGGTTATGCTTTTACTAAAGGCACTGCCGTGTCTATTTAGTTCGCTGTATGAATGGGTGATTGATGTTTTAAGGCGTTACGTACCTGTCGACACGTCAGTATTTTGTCCATATAATTATCTTTTGCAAGTTTGGGAGACTGTAGGTAGAGGATTTGCATGTGTTTGCTTTTTCCTTGATAACTTTCAGATTATGGATATAGATTGTTTAAATTTCGCAATAAAAACTATTTATTTAAGAAATTTTACAGTTTTAAGAAACGTTTTGGGAATACCAGCTACTTTCCTTGTGCATAATGCTAAGGAGTGAAATTCGCTGCTGGAGTCTGTTTCCTGGTTGCTATAACCTGGGAGTCCTTAAGTCAAGAGTGAGTAGGTTACTTCTAGGTAAGCGTGCTCCATCTTCGACCACATCATCACTTACCATCAGGTGAGATGGTGTTCAAACGCAAACTATTATCAATAAAAAAAATATGTACGTAAAATATAAAAAAAAAAAATATGTATCTTTGTTCCCTTGAAATAACGCACATTTTGAGAAAATAGCTTATTTGTTACTCCAGGACGACACGCTGGTCACAACTTAGGGGAATTCGCACCGGGATCACACATCGTGGTCCCGTGGACATGAATCGCTGTTGATTCAACCATTAAGTGCTCAGGATTAGTGCTAGACAGCCGTTGGGACTTCGGTACCCAGTGGTGCAGCAGTAGCTCGTTCTGTGCCAGTCACAGCTCTGTCAGGTCCTGGGGACGGATTGGCGGGACAGTATTATGTGCCGTACCGCCGGCTTCGTTACTATAGAGGTGTTCTGACCAGTGCTCGACAATTACTAATTACTTCCGAGGAGGCACTACTTCATGTCTGCTGAGATGACTCAAGTTTGGGAAGTACCTGCTTGATAAGTACATCCATGACGTTTTCCATTTCGAGAAAAAAAAAGCTTGTAAACTGTATTTTGTTTTGTGTTGCCAAGTTTTATGCAAATCTTTTAAGCCATTCCGTATGATTAAAAAACATTTGGTGGTTTTCAATGGTTCAAAAGTTAAGAGCATAAAAAACTTAGTTACAAACGTAGTACATATTACCTCAATGGTTACAAAAAATTTAACTGATTTCAAAACAAAAAAATGGATTTTGAAAATTGGTCCACAATTGGCGGAATTATCGGTGAATATACATACGTAAAAAATACATAGGTACAGCCAAACATCCTCCTCCTTCTTTGAAGTTGGATTTTGCATGATTTAGACATGGCATATTGTTCTGAAATACCGACCCTTACTTTATTGTACAACCCTATATTAAACTGACTTAAATTGTATGCGGTTATCCTCAAGGATGAGAGAAAATAAATAATCTATAAAAAGAAGTGGGCGGCTTGAACTAAAGCGATGTCGTATTGGAGTACCTCTCATTATCCAGGTTTCTATTATTTCGAGTAGAACCCGCTGTTATGCAGTTCTGTTATTATATATAATTCCAGTACCTATTACATAAAAGTTAGAATGTTGTGGAAATCGAAGAAACAAGTTATGCTTTATTCTTAACTTAAGAACTGTTTTGGTTTAACAAAGTTTGTTGTGTAAAAATTATGTTTGCTATAAATTATATTTTTATATTTCTGTATTATATAATATTATCATTAAGAATTTTTTTTATTGATAATAGGTTCGCGTTTGACCACCATCTCACCTGATGGTAAGTGATGATGTGGTCGAAGATGGAGCACGCTTACCTAAAAATAACCTATTCACTCTTGACTTAAAGATCCCTAGGTTATAGCTATCGGGAAACACAGACTCCGGCAGGGAATTCGACTCCTTAGCCGTACGCACAATAAAAGTATTCCCAAGACGTTTAGTGCGTGTAGGTGGGATGTCTACCATGTAACGATGGCGCATCGCCGTTTGTCTTGTAGTCCGATATATGATGGAACGTACTTGGCGGAATTAAATTGTGTAATTCCATCGCACACTCTCCGATATGTAACCGATAGAAAACCGATAGACTTGCAACTTGTCGTCGATGTTCTTGATGTTCGATGCTTTGACTCGACCAGTGCATCGTTGCCAATGAGTCTAATGGCCCGTTTCTCAATGGACTCAAGCGCGTCCAGTTGGTATTTGGCAGATCCATCACAAAGATGAGAGCAGTACTCCATACACGACCGAACCTGGGCTTGATACAGATTGAGCAGCTGTTCCGGTGTGAAGTACCGTATCACCTTTGCCAAAATTCCCAACTTTTTTCATGCTAATTGAGCCTTAGCCTCGATAAATGGACGAAAATTGAGGGTGGTAGTTAGTGCTACCCCAAGAAGCTCAATATGATCGATTATCGGCACGATTACACCACGGACAGTAGGAGCTGGTTCGAATTGGCTCCTTTTTGCGGTGAAGAGACACGCCTGGGTCTTAGCTGCATTAAACTTGACCAAGTTGGCATCACCCCATTCGGAGACAGCCTTCAAGGACAAGTTCAAGCGCCTAACCATATCCTCACGGAGAGACTGGATCTGTGACCCACCAGCACGCGCGCTGGTCACATATCTCTCAGCAACTGTGCTGTCGTCTGCATACCCAAAGGTACCGGGCATAAGCAGATCATTTATGTGCAGCGGATAATATTTGAGATTGAGTTTTTACATTTAGTCCTCATGACCAATTTTCACGGAGCGGAGATAAGTTATCTACGCAGGAAATATTATAGTGCACAAGTAAGTGCGCGGGCATAGGTGCACTCTTTGTCCTTTACTCTCATAGCTTGTATACAACGTGTAACAGATTAAGCTCAATACCTCAGACACCGCAATCAGAATTATAAGTCTAAAACAACATCCGTAACTAAATAAATTGAAACCAAACCTAAGCATTTTTTATGAAATAGTTATCCTTACTAAACGCAAAACGTATGTGCGTCATACAATATCCTTACGCAGACGCATACGCTCATGCAATGTTAGCGACCGACGCGACACAGACACAATTTCCTTGAATTAAGGATTATATTAATTTGTCATGAAACTGTGTTTCCATTTTAAGTTAAATGAATTTTAAAAGTTGGGTTGTCTGTAAAAGATCGCTTTTAGCGATAAGACCGCCCATTGTATCACCCTTTTTAATTGTTAAGTCCATAATTTAAAATAGATAAGTCGTAGGTAAGATTACAAATTTAAACAAAAATATCAAAACAAACTCAAAAGTCAGTCTCTTTAAAAGTCCAAGCAATTAATGTGTTAATGGTCATATAATGGGACACATGTAGTTTATTTTCAATCATTCATTTCCCATTTTCATTCATTGATTTTATTTAATTTCGCTTTGTTTGCGATATCGAAATCATACACTACACTATACAACGTGTAACGGAAACCCCATATCAATCCAAAAGTACTGAAGACAACATCTGGTATGGAGTCTCTATGCCCAGTTTCAGCACAAAATAAGTGACTCAAAGAATTGATACGAAATTATCGGTTTCATGTTTTTTGAATATCAATCATAACAAACGTGTCACAGCATTACGAGGGTCAATAACTTTCCACGTCAATTGCCTGTAACACGACAATTCTCTTCAATCTTCTTAATTTGAAAAATTCAGTCTCTGGTATCAATGTATTGAAATTTCTAATTAGTTCCACACATGAAGACATAGGATTACCAAACCTTTTTCTTATCGTTTGTTATCATCCAAAGAAGCCGTGCACTTGGTATGTATACACCGTTTAAATTACACGTTGTATAACTAGAAGTTGGAAGAAAGACTATTCTCATTATTATAATACATAACACACTATCCTCCTAAGAACATTATATTAAAAATAATCAAAAATGTTATATTTAAAATAGTGTTCAAGAAAGAAACACACAGATTCGTTAGAGCTATCCATATAGTTTTTATATAAGATCCAGAGTGCAAACATTATAGCTAGTTATCGTGTTAATAATTTAATTGAATTAAAAAAAAAACACTATTAAAATAACTTAAAAAACTATTCACTAGCAATACAAATTAAGTAATTGTAACAGTTTCTGAATTTATTTTATTGTAAAATAGATAAAATTAAGCCATGCGAAGCAGGAAAGACGGCAAACACAACTGAATAATAAACACTCTCATTATAAAAATCTCGCCACAAAATAGCTGACTGCAAAATCTCGACGATTAAGATTATAAAAAAAAATATTCTGCTCAAACGCACCGGATAGAATAAAAAAGTGGAATAGCAGCAGTTTTAGTAAAGCCAAAAAAAGCCAATTATTTCGATCCGCTTATATCTGTAAATCGTTTGTGGTAGGTATTTGAAATCCCTCGAGGTCCCTAATTAGGTACTTACTGGGCCTTATTTATTGGTGAATACAAAAAAGGTTAATGATCAATCCCAGTGGTCCCGGAATTGTGGCTGTAAAATGTTTTGTAGTCTATTAACCTGGAATCATGGAATTTAGGTCAACTAATTTGACCTGTTTGTCAAGTTTATCTAGGTGATAGTCTACATACATTCGATTTATTGGATAGTATCAGAATACTCTATTCGAAACGTCGATTTATTGGATTAGATGTATCTAAAATATTACTTTTTTAAGAAAGCGGGAGAATCATAAAATCTCTCCGCCCGTATTGGGTGAAGCGGAAAGGTTAATTAAAAACCCACCCCTTTTCTTCAGTAACCCTGGCGTTCTGTGGCTGCTACTCACTCTACTACTCTTTGAGGCTCGCGTGGAGCATAATTATTGTCATCGCTCCGACTCGAGATACAATTATATTGTTGCCGTTTAAATATTAGTCTTGAACTTTTTTCTATAAGTACCACTTATTTAAATCGTTTGCTCAAATCTACATTTCAGTAGAGCTTTTCTTAGAATCCGACTTGGCATTAATCACGATATAATACATATTTCATAACGATAAAGAAGAAATATTTAATAGATGTAAAGAAGTTCGTGACTTATTAAAAACAATATTTATTACAAGGGCTCGACAGTCATTGAATAAACATGATATTTATTTTAATCGAACCAACGTAACAGGGTCGTTTTTGTAGAATTTCTGAAAGCATTATAATGATTGGCGCCACACCGACGAGCGAGTGTATTGCCACAGTCTAAAGATCATACAGTCGTCCGACGAAGACGTCTAGACAGGGCAATCGTGCGGGGTGTGAGGGGCGAGACGCGGGAATGCCGATCCCAAGCTGCGAACAAAACTATGTTAGCAGCTTGGGAGACATCATTCGGGGCTAGCACGTGTTTGTTTTTTAATTATTTATTTAAAGTGGTACATACGACGTGTCTGTGAGAGATTGCAAGTCTTCATCTTGTTTAAATAAAGATCTCCGGTTTCATCAGCTTCCACGCACAGAAGAAAGGTAAATAATTAATAATGTTTTGTTATCGTTTTATTTGTAATGTCGTGCCGCGTTGATAACGCTAACAAAATAGCCGAACGGCGGACGGTAAAAAAATTATATCTAATAGGTAATCGCACAGGGCCGTGAGGGTTTGGACATTTTATATATTTTTATACCTACTTAATATTATTAGGTGTTCTATTATTATTCAAAATGATACCGATACTTTGAAGCTTTATTCGAATACAGATAACGAAAAATAGTAATTTCAAATTGAAGATGGTGAACTTTTTTATTATTTAATAAAGGTGAATTTCTAGATGGTGTACGTATTTTTTTTTTTTAAATAAAATATTGGTGTCAATTTAGAGTTTAATTGGGGTGTTTGTTATGAAAATGCCATCCTTTTTGAAATTCAAGATGGCGGACGTCATTTTTTTTAATAATTTGATATGGGTGCCAAATTTTGAGGTTAATTGGGGTGCTTGTTACGAAAATGCCATCCTTTTTTAAATCCAAGATGGCGGACGTCATTTTTTGTAATAATTTGATATGGGTGTCAATTTTGAGGTTAATTGGGGTGCTTGTTACGAAAATGCCATCCTTTTTGAAATCCAAGATGGCGGACGTCATTTTTTGTAATAATTTGATATGGGTGTCAATTTTGAGGTTAATTGGGGTGCTTGTTACGAAAATGCCATCCTTTTTTAAATCCAAGATGGCGGACGTCATTTTTTGTAATAATTTGATATGGGTGTCAATTTTGAGGTTAATTGGGGTGCTTGTTACGAAAATGCCATCGTTTTTGAAATCCAAGATGGCGGACGTCATTCTTTTTAATAATTTGATATGGGTGTCAATTTTGAGGTTGATTGGGGTGCTTGTTACGAAAATGCCATCCTTTTTGAAATCCAAAATGGCGTACATCATTTTTTTATAATTTATTTATTTAAAAAACCTTCACTTAAGCAACATTACGGTACAGTAAGTGTCACAGTACCTAATTATTACGTGCATCAGTTCAAATTTTAAATCTCTTTGTATACGCCTCATCTGTAATTATGTTCACCCTCAACTGCTAAATAATACGTGCAGTAAAGAGCAGGTTAAAATTGTTTTCATTATTATATTAAGTAATAATATTGCTAACGATGTCGATCTGCAATAAAAAAAATATTTCATAAATATTGTTTATTTGTGACAACCCTGGCCGCTGCGAGACTGTCTAGACGTTGTCGGCATTTTCCACAAGATCAAAGGCGTCAACCTACTGTACGATCTTTATACTGTGGTATTGCCGCGAGTAGACTACCTTAGAGTTGTTACACAATGAAGTGATACGACGTGGGCCCGGAATGTAAGGGCGGTTTAGGAACAGGGTGGGATTTTAGTCAGTAGAAGTCGGACACTCCTTTCCGCTTAACGCAGAGCGGGAGAAGTAATTCGATGATTTTCCCACCCAGAACTGGTCTCTGGACTAGTCCTATAAAAAAAATAGGAAGAATAATAAGTAGGCGATACTGCGCGACAAACGACGCCGTTACAGAGTACTCGTGTGAAATAGTGTGTATGTTATATGTATTAGTTTATTGATAACAGTATTTTTTGTTTTTGTTTTATTGGGTAATTATAAAATATGTATTAGTTTATACTTACTTATTAAGTATGTATAGTTTTCTATGGGCCTTTGGTAGTCTGAAATAAATAAATAAATAAAAAATATCATAAAACAGGTATTATTTGTCAAATCGTTAAGCTCCTTGTTCTAAGTTGAGCTATACGTCATCTGACAAAAGCTTGCACTGTACGGACAGGCCCACTCAAATCTGTGAGCATGTTTCCTCAACAGATCGCCTCAGACGGTAACCTACAGGGTTATCATATAATTTAACCAGTATGGATTATATGGACTTTAAAAGAGACGGACCTCTGACTTTGGGTGTTTCTTCTCAGGGTAGTCAGTTAGGAAACACCGGCCTCATCTAATTTAAATTTATGAAAAAAAAAAAATGACGTGTAAAAGTGTTATTTAATAACCAATTTGCAAAATAAAAATTATTTATCATTTATGAAACTACGAATCGTCTTCATAACTTTCCACATTCAATCATGTAATACCGATGTCAAATCGAAACCGGGTACAAACATTATATGTTGTTAACAATGTTTTGGAACTGCGCCGCTCCTAAAGCTTGTTTTCCCACCTGGCGGAGGTGACAGATTGATGGCTCAAATGTTTTTCTCGGTTTAATATAAATTGGAAACTTGGTCGTTCTCTGAAACGACCACGTGTACCTACGTAGATGGACGGAGTTATGTTCGCCCTTCTTCGGATATTCTTATTTTTTTATTGTTGTTAGGTACGCTTTTCACCACCATCTCGACTGATGGTAAATGATGATGTAGTCAAGATGAAGCACGTATTCACTCTTGACTTAAAAAGCTCCAGGTTATCAAGAGACAGACTCCGGCAATTCCACTCCTTAGCTGTACGCACATTGAAAGTTTCTCAATACGTTTTGAGAGTATGGTTGGGATGTCCACCATGTGGTGTGGTTATATGGTGCATCACCGCTCAAGATATAGGTACCTACCCAGACGGGTAGGTACCTATATCTAAATCTTTATATTGCTTTTAATGTCTCTCTTTATATTGTCTTTATATTGTTTTATATCTTTATAACGTTAAAAAGAATCTAGACACGCGGGAGCGTGTCAAGCCAAGAACTGGCGCGCAGCTCACCATGTGTAATATTACACGAACCATTTGGAGCCACTTTTGAGCCCTTCATAACTCAAAAACTATTTTACCTAAACTTGTCAAATTTGGCTCATATATTGAGACTGGCGAGATACATATGTGTTCCAAATTGAATAAACATATTTCAAACGGTTATTTAGATATTAACGTCCAAAAATCGTCATTTTTATGACTGACCTATAGATCAAAACTATAACCCAGTTCCAGATGACCTAGAAAGTTCAAATTTGGCATGAAGATAGGTAATTAGGTCAGTTCTGAAATTTATTTATAACAACATAAAATATCATTTATTCTTATAACTTAGGAGAATATATTGTAGCCTAAGGTCTGACTTGGCTAGTTTTCATATACGAATTTTATTATAGCCTTTGCAAGTTCTAAACCTGTTACTTGTCGGTTCTTATTTTATTATTCCGAAAATTTGGCTTGCTGGTAGAAACTAACCATCGAACATAATAATTCGTACATAAGAACTAGCCGTGTCAAACCTTAGGCTACGATATATTCTCCTAAGTTATAAGAATAAATGATATTTTATGTTGTTATAAATAAATTTCAGGACTGACCATTGAACTTGGCACCTATTTAGATTTCACTTCTTTTGTCGTTGAAGTCAACAACCAAGGCATTTCTGATAATATTGAACTTGGCTCTCATTTCACATTTATGTTGTTCATGGGATTATAACTACATCAGACGATGTAGTTATAATTCTTTTTCCCCTTCAATTGTTTCATGTTTTTAAAGAGTAGGTACTAGTATTATTGGTAGAATTCACATTACTAGCGATTGCTAGTAGTAGCTAAGCTAAATATGCTTGTGTCTGGAGTGGGTTCACGTCATATGTAATGGGTGGGGTTAGAACCCACAACCTCTTTATTTATTTATTTGTCGCTTTATCTTCGTATGCATCGTCATTATACAATAATTAATCATTGTTGTTCATACATAAGATATTGTATAATGTAACTGAACTGTATAATGTTTATAAGCCCAATTAATATATCATAAGCAAGATTATTTAATAGTTTGGAACGAATAAGTTTTAGTAAAATAGTTTATCATATACCTATAGTTTTTACAAGTTGTAGGGTTCGGTTTCTTTGGGTAGCCAGATCATAAACAGCTGTATGTACGTATGTAGTACCTGCCTGGGTTTGAATTTGAACACACTGGATAACGAGCTGAATTAACTCTCTGTCCGGTAAGGACCAGGCCTGGATCGACGGGGCGTTGTGTTGCACGCGCACCTCAAAGAACAGTCAGCATACACGGGGCCCGGTATTGCCTACTGGGGTTCCTGGAATATTCTAACGAGATACCACGGACGGAACGGTAACTATTGACGCAGGGTGGGTTTTAGATAGTAGAAGTCTGACACTCCTCTTTGCTCCACCCAGAGCGAAAGGAGTCATAAGATGATATATCTACTGAAAAAAAGATGGATTTGAACACACGACCTCCAGCATTCAAAAACCATGCAGAAATATAAGAAACATAATGAGAAAAAAAGATCAAAACGAAAAACAGGATTTAAACAAAAAAAAAATAACGGTAATTGTTCCAATTATACTAAATGTACTTGCAAAGTATTTGATATATAATGTTGGTAGGTCGCAGGGAAACTTGAAGTGGTCGTTGACCTTTTACTCACGCGCCCGAGGAAATTATAAAATTTTGCTAAAGACAACAATACGTTTCTGTTGTCGGGCAAGATTTTTTAAAACTCGTAAGGAAATAAAATATAAAAAATTGGCCAAGTGCAAGGGTTCCGTAGTAACTACGCCCAATAACTTTGTTTTTCATAGTGTTTGTATGAATTACAAAGTTATATTTGCGGTTTTAGAAAATATGCTGTATCTCAAAAACTGCTGACCCGATCTCGTTAAACCAATTTTGGTTGAAAGTTTACATACAGATCTACAGCACTTTTTTTTTTCACTCCATTATTATACAAGTAATATCGAACATTCTAGATTTCTGTCGAAGTTTCTCGACGTACTTCGCTAAGCGACTGGCGTAGCAATACTATTTCTTAACTTTACTTACCTAACTATCCATTATACAACGTGTAACAGAATAAACGCAATTCCTGAAAGTGGTTGGTTCAGAATCGGTTTCTGACTCGATTTCCGTCACAAAAAATAGGCGTTAAATTTTGATGGAAAAATCTTTCATTTAAGTTTTAATAGAAGCACAGAATCATGACAAATTAATACAATCCTTAATTCACTTAAATTGTGTGCGTGTCGCGTCGGCCGCTAACATTGCATGATTGTATGCGTCTGCGAAAGGATATTGTATAACGCACAAACGTTTTGCGTTTAGTAAGGATAACTATTTTATAAAAAAATGCCTTTGGTTTCAATTCATTTAGTTACGGATGTTGTTTTAGACTTATAATTTAACTAGTATTTGCGTGTTGCGCGTGGTGCAAGCACCTCGCGTGCTTGAGAAAAAAAAATGGGGGGGTGATGGGGGGGTTGCACAATTATTTCGACTAAAGCATTGCCCCTCTAAACGCATCTGATAAAAAAAATCTTCCAAGTCTCTTAATTTCCGAGATCCGCCTAAAAGGGGTGAGAAGGGGGGCAAGGGGGCGACTTTGAAAAATGGTTTTTACTTTACCGAGCCTCTTCTATACGAATCCGTAAAAAAAAAAATACGGGTCTCGTAGTTTCCGAGATACGATAGGGAGAGGGGAGAAGGGGGGTGAAAAGGGGAGGTTTGGCACTTTTCCCGTAGGTTTGAAAATATACCCACCTCCCCATCCACCATCTGGGAGAACAATTATGTCAATGAGTGAGTGAGTCAGTGAGCCAGTGGTAATTTAGCTTTATATTATTAGACTTATAATTTAATATTCTAATTGGGGTGTCTGAGGTATTGCGTTTAATCTGTTACACGTTGTATAGACCAATTAATAAGTAATATTATGATGTGTTCACATGTGAGAAATTGATACACTAGTCCTCAAACCTATTGAATGTATTCTGAATCTGTATTGGTGTACTCAACTGTTGGTGAGCCAAGTAAATAAAATAAGAAAAAAATATTCTATATAATCTTCATGTCTGTTTGTTATATGAGTGTACATGTATAGTTTATAAATAGTATCATTAAAACTCAAAACGGGATATTCGCCATAAATATAATAAATATTACCATATTTACAATAAATACACATGTTAAATATCCCGTTTTAACTTCTAATGATACTATTTATTGACTTATGATACTGTTAATGACCGTGTTAGCTTAAAAAGTTAATAAGTATTTAATAAAAATATTTCATATAATACATAATTTAGGACTATTGTCCATCACTGGCGTTTTAGTGTAAAAAAACGGTGAAACTTTTGAACACAATTGACTAAGTCAACTAAGCTATTTATCGTTCAATCTTAATTCTGTATAATTATTATTCCGTCCTTATTAAGTTCTGTACTTATAATGTTAGTTAATTTCTTTGATAAATAACTTGCTGCTTGTTATTCTTACTCTTTTTGTTTTCTGTATTATTATTTTACTATTAAGTACTTAACCTACAACTTCTGTGTGAGGTATGTTATTAATGTTAGTACATACAAGTTGGTGATTAATAAATGAAAACAAAACCCGTATTTATTTAAACCAATCCCTCCCCCCTCTTAAAGCGATAAATAATTAAACCTACCACCCTATTATTTCCTCTCACTGCTATTTCTAATCTTCGCAACATTTAAAACAAATTTCTAAATTAGGACGATTAAGGGATTAGTATTTCAAAAAATAACCAGTCAGGTATGCCAACTAAATTCAAGTGTCATAACCCTCGTCACAAGACTCGAATTTATGAGGGCGTTTACAGATATCAGAAGGCTAGAGCTTATCACGGATTACGGTACAGTGCTCAATAAGGTTCAAGGTGTGCCTTCCCCGGAAGGTCTTTTTTTTTATCGTGGTTAAATTATCAAATAAGTCCTCCCACCCCGGGCAGGGTGGGAGGGACTGTCAGACTTTTACTGACTAAAATCCACGGTGTTCCTTCAATAACTCTTTACGTACCGGGGTCACGGTAATGAGATAAGTCCCACGACCCCGGCAGGCTTCGGCCCTCTACAGGGGGGGCCTCGTCATATTGCTGACGCTCTTTGAGGCGCGCGTGGAACACAACGCGCCGTCGACCCGGGCATGGTCCATGGTCGGACAGCGAGTTGCCCTTTACTCACTGTCCGCATGCCCGCGCCTACGGTGGCCGGAGATCGTCGGCCGACGTCCGACGCCGTGGGCGTCTACCACTGCGGCTGGGCTGGAGGGAGGACGCCATCCTCTCCCTCATACGGCCCGCCTCCTCCTTCGGAAGCATGACTGCTTCGCAGAAGGAGGCGACCGCTTCCCACTCCCTCTCGCCCCGCAGCATGGCCTCGACCAATGCCGGGCGCGAGAGGTCTCCGCCTATCGCCGCCGTGAGGACACGTCGGTGCTCTGCCCAGGCGGGGCAGTCTTGCACCGTGTGCTCTACGGTGTCCTCAGGGCGACCCTCGTAGTGGTGACACCCAGGCGTTTCCTCCTTTCCCATCAGACACAGGTACCTCTCGAAACTTCCGTGTCCGGTGAGGACCTGCGTCATGCGGTAGGTCAGGACGCCGTGCCGCCGATCTAGCCACTCCTCAAAGATGAAGCGACTGTCTACAATACTTAGTAGCTGGGTAACTCGATAACCCTTGGCAAGATCATTGTCAGATTTTGTGACTTCTGACTATCAGTAAAGACTACCTAGAAAATCGAATCGTATGACTATTATTATTAAGCCACGAGTTTCTCCAAACCATACATAAGCAAATAAATTAAAATTTCACCATTATATGTCTCAGTCTTTGCTTGCCGTGAAGACTCAAATTGGCTCGTTTATTCAACTTATGTTTCTTTTGATGGGACACAGGTCTTGTACGTGTATGTGAGAGGACCCCCCCACAGTCAGTTATCCACCCAAGAAGATGGTTTGGGATGAGAGTGACCTTATTGCCACATCTGCTTCGGCTGCAGAGCGTGCGCGCCTGCTGGCTGTAGGTGAATGGGAGTCGGGTCTCTGGCTTCATGCACTACCGTCATTGAACATAGGCACCTTATTCGACGATACTACTTTCCGTCTCACTGCTTCCTTTCGATTAGGTGCTCCTTGTTGTTCTGCTCATCGCTGCCACTGTGGCGAAGTTGTCAACAGCCTCGGCCACCACGGCCTTTCATGCGGCCGCAGCGCGGGTCGTATAGTACGGCACGCTAATATTAACGACATTATCCGACGAGCTCTTGTCACTGTCGGCATTCCAGCTGTATTAGAACCCAATGTGGCATGTCTTTATTTTCTTGGAAGATGGGTAGGCCTTTAGTGTGGGACGCAACTTGTGTCGATATTCTTGCACCATCCCATCTGCCTAGCTCATCTTGCAGTGCTGGCGCTGCCACTGCGTGCGACCTCAAGTGACGGAAATATAATAACCTTGTTGGTAGTTATATTTTCGAGCTGTTTGGGGTTGAAACTGCTGTACTTCACATAATTTGATAACTGGTTTAAAAATATTTGGAAGATGATTGTTCAAGTTATGTGGCGTTTGATGATGTTAATAAGTAGGCCAGATAGCAATATAAAGTATGTTTATTTAATTTTAATTTGGACTTACATCTTAGTACAGTGGTTATTATTTTTTTGCGGTGGGAAAATCATCATATGACTTCTCCCGGTCTGGGTAGAGCGGAAGGGAGTAGACTTCTACTGACTAAAAATCCACCCTGTTCCTTCGGTTGCCCTTGTGGTCCGAGGCCGAGGTATCTCGTTAGAATATTCCCGCAACTCCAGCAGGATCTTAGAAAAGACCATGTCAGCTGAGAAAGAAAAAACTAGAAAAAGTCTATGGATGGCTCTATGTGCATTGTGCATGGCATTATGAAGAGCAAGTTACTATAACATTTATAGAACAACAATGACAAGAGTGGGATGCAATTTCTCGGTATTGTTGCATTATTCCATCTTCACAGTTTATAATTTTGTGCTGCCGCTGCTGCTACGGCTGTCGAATTTCTCAAGCAGTGTTAATATACCACACTAGTAAGTATCCTAATCTGGTTTGTACATAGTTTAGTTTGAATTATTTGGTTAAAAGTTTACATGAAATGGAAACCGTTACAACCACATACAACAATTCTACGTTAAAAATAATCAAATTAATATTCACTAATACGTATGAAGTAAGAATACAAAAAAAAAATAATTAAAAAAATTAAAAAACCCGACTGCAACCTTATACTAAAACTAACTAAAAAGCTAATAAAAACAAGCCCATTTTAAATTAAATAAACGTTGGAAGCAGGCGGGGCCCATACTATTACTCAAATGGGTCCCGCCTGCTTCCAACTTTTATTTAATATAAAATGGGCTTGTTTTTATTAGCTTTTTAGTTAGTTTTAGTATAAGGTTGCAGTCGGGTTTTTTAATTTTTTTAATTACTTTTTTATTTCCAGCTTTTTAGTTTACAAATGTGAAAGATTTCGCAGACGATTTAGTTCTTGATACGTGTTTTTTACGATTTGTCACTTTGAATTACTTTTAACCATATAAGTTGTATATGTATATGTTTGTAATTACCTTTTAAAACCCTTTATTTTGATACCCCACTCGATAGGTTTTAAGAAAAAATACTTTTTGGAAGGCATAATCTGGCGCCAAAAATCCGCCATTTTGTTTTTTTTTTTTTTATTTTGATATACCCAGTGTCACTTTCACAGTCAATACGAATCTAACGATACCTCTCAAGCTAAAATCCGTCGAGCCGTTCAGGCCACAGAGCGTGCCAAACAATTATACATACATACATACTCTCGAAAAACTAATCCTTCTGGCGCAGTCGGGTAAAAATATTTACAATTGACAGAATATCCACGGCCAATATATTAAAAGTATTGAATAGCAACAGAGCTTAGATTAGTGATCGAATTAACAGAGCCATAAATATTTTTTTTAATGTGCGTTTAACTTTAAACTATTATTGGACACCAACATTTTTAAAGAAGTTAAAGAAATGTTCCACAAAACTGTCCCCGATTGCAATAAATATTTTAGGACATATTTAGACATGACAGGCGTGTTTTTAGATTTTCGTTTTTGTACATTACAAGACTGTTCAGACATTCAAATTATCTGAAAATAAAGGTCAAACCAACATAAAGGTCAATCACTCGTTCCAAATTCCCAAGGGTAGAACTATTATAAAAGTTCCACAATAACGAGCAACGTCAGGAGAACCCTTTCAAGAAAAGAGCCATCACAATTCTAAGATGATCTACCCAACCGACGGTACTCATAAATCAGCTATCGTTTAGCTCAACCCTATTTAGGGAGCTCAACGACCCGACTAGCTGCTACCAATCAGTAAGATATTGCGTAAGCCTTTACTAGATGTTAATAAAGGCTACGTGATAATAAAAGTAAGTATTCATATGCATTCCACTTCTTTCTTTGACAAATCTTTTACTATACAAGCAGCTCGTTTGTGGAATGCATTACCCATAGAAGTGAGGCGTGCTCAAACGCTACCAGCGTTCAAAAGAATGGTGAAGGAGCATTGCCTCTCCCTATAACTTTTCCCCTTCTTTCTCAATTATACATGTAATATTTATTAGTATATGATTTTGGTATTGTATGTACCTATTTTATATTATTATGTTTAATTAATATTATGATGTTTGTACACTGAGAGCCCTTAATCTGTCTCCTTTAAGTTTGTCCATCCAAAGGTTGTCTGTAAGAGATCGCCTTGTGCGATAAGACCGTCCATTGTACACTAGTTAATTTTTTTGTATCCATAGAAATATTGTAAGGTGTACAATAAAGTATATAATAAATAAATAAAAGACTTAAATTATGATAATTTGTCATAATCATTGGTACAGCGGTGTCCCAGTGGTCACACGCACAACATTACTTACGTTGTAGGCCGAAAATTCGAAGACATACATTCACGAACCCTTACTAGGCCCACGTGGCAGATAACGGCCCATTCTCTCATATAGAGAGAAGGTCTATGTCTTGGCAGTGTCACTTATGGGCTGATTATGAAATGTTAATTTTTTATCGCATTTAAATACATAAGCTCGTCATTTAAGAATAGCAGACAGCCAGTGCCCTGATTGCGTTGGTATTAAAATTTCGTTTCTTCCAAATACACCATTAAGACCAATGACTTATTATAATAGACGCGTCATATTCCCCACAAAACACCTCTCAAAAACGGCACGAAACACACACATAGAGAATTACTATCTAATACGTGTAAAGAAAGGGACAGAAAATAAATGCCATCTTTAGGTACACCTGATGTTAGAGAGAGATGAATATACATCTTTAGTTAACAACCCCTAACGTCACGTGACTGACTTCATTCATACGCTAGCCGCCATTAGCCATGCAGAAAAATTAAAATAAAAAATGTATTTCTGTTGATATTTACCTATGAAATGACACATTTTGACCTCTCACGGAAGCAGTATAATTAGTGCAACGTCTGAAAACACACAAAGGCATGCTTATTTCCTAATTTTCTTTTAAAACACATTTTTTCTTAAGATGTGTAGTGTCGCGATCGCGACTCAGGTTCGTGCGTAACTAAACACACACGAGGCACTTACCTTGATTTCAACTTGCCATTTTAGAGCGCGGACAACGTATCTATAGTTTATTATATATCTTTGATTAAGACCAGGCAGTGCAAAATAATTTTCAAGCAAGCTCTGCCCCCATCCACCCCGGTTAGGCCGTTGCATACTAAACGCTAACGCAGCAGTAATTAAGTTGAATATCGCGTACGCTCTTTCACCATCTTCGGTTTCGAAATTGCCGTTGTGTGCTAAACGCTAACGCAGCAGTAATAAAGTTGAATATCGCATGCGCTCTTTTACCATATTCTGGTTTGAAACTAAATGTCGTAAGTCTCAATTCTTATTTCGTTTATAACTAAAGTGATAATTGATCTAGAGAAATAATGTCCTATATTTGAATAATAAACTATATTTACTTACTGTCAATACTAATTTTAGACATAAAAGCCGAGTAATCTTGATTAAATTTTGAATAATCTTTAAAAAAGACATGATTTTCAATTAAAAAATGAACCGAGCGAAAATGTTCCAATTACGAAACTGGTCTAGACATGAAAAGAAAAAGATCCAATAAATAATACTAGAGTTTCATTTTGATTGTATGCGTGATTGTTTCAGAATATTAATACAAAATTACATACAATTTAGGGAGCCTCCTCTTAAAAGCCAGTTTCAAACGTTAAAATGTATAAGAAAATCTTTTTTACTATTCCAGACTTTAATCTTTTCATGTTTCAAATTGCATTCAGGTCCGTTGTGTATTTTCGACATGACTGAAGGACAAATAAATATCAATACATCTAAACATTCGCATTTGAAAAAAGTACAAAGTACAGCTGAAGCGACTTAATTGTTCACTCGCAAAAGAAGTTTGGTTATAGGGAAGAACAAATAAAAAATTCTACTATTGTTTATTATAAAACAAAACAAAAACCATTTTTGGTACATGTACTCATAGATAATGATAATGATATACATAGATTAATGATGTGTGATGTGGTGTTGGTTGGGTAGTGGATCGTTACCATCTAAAATAACACTACTGTACGTACTATAGGTACAAAATAATAAAGTTATTACGAACCTAGTACTCATAAACTTATACAACATTTTTAAATATTGCAAGCATTGATTAACTAAGTCATAACCGAAGATAACGTAGTCTGAACTCTGTGTCGTCAGGAACGGCTTGTAACTTAATTGTCTCGGTTCACTTGTGTAATCGAATGTAACGCATCTGTCTACTTTATATTTTGCTACTTGTGATTTAAACATGGTCTATCAAAGTTGAGTCGTAACGTCACAATTGGTGAATGTTGACCGGGATTGAGCAATTTTAGTTGCCCGTGTAAGCGCACCTTTAGATGTTTTGTTTTGTTGGAACAAATGCGACAGATCGCTATAGCCGCTATAGTCGCATTTCGATATTTTTATCGTTTTAAGCGATATGTTACTATATCCAATGTTATAGCCGGTATGTTTATTTCATTATGTAGGTATATATAGGGTTTCGCCCGGGACTTTGCCATTAAGTCGTAATAACTGATCCGTCGTTATAAGCGATGTCGTTATATTCGGCTTCAACTGTATAGTACATAATTATGTATGAGGGTAATTCGTTTTTTAGTTGACCAGATGTCCCATCACAGATATACCTAATTCTTTCAGTATTTGTAAATATTTTGCTTATTAAAAGCGTTTAAGGCGAAAGGATACGTCAAACTACGAAATAGACCTCTCTTTGAAGGACTACTACTACTAGACGGATGGACCAAATAGATAAAAAAAATACCTAATACGCGTAACATATTTGACTTCAAATTTAATTTTTTTTTTTTGTTATTGTTCATACTTTTCTCGGAAAAAAATCGAATATATCCTCTTTATTTTTGCAATAAATTGCTTACTGCTTTCAAATAACTGGACCGATTTAAATATTTCTTTCACATTATTATAGAGAATTTATTGCTTTATAAAATTTAAATTCAAAATTTTACAAAATTATTACTTACGTGCCGTTAAATCAATAATACTATATTATTACATTCGCGCTCGGCGCGCGCGCTCGCTCATACGCAAGGACCAGTCTCACCCTAGCGTTCGCACGGGGAGGCTGTGTCGCACGTTAGCGCGCCCCGCTCTTTAAACTTTGCGTCAAAGAGTAAACAGCGTAGATAGTACGTTTGGTACAGTGGTACGGTTGAGCTATTTAAAAATGGGACATTTCGTTTGCGCTTGGATGTATGTGAATATTTAGTTTTAGTGTTGATTGCGAGTGGACTAAACTAAATGTTAAGTAAATAAAGATAGATAGATTTTATATTTTAGTTTTTATTGTTTCGTAGCCAAATGACACAAACCATTTTGTCTCCAAGTCAATTGTTTGAAATATTATTATTATTTAGCCTGCACTGTCCCACTGCTGGGCAAAGGCCTCCCTTCATTCCTTCCAATGGTCCCGGTTGTGCGGCAATTCTTTCCAATTCTCAAGGAAGACATTGATGTCATTGATGGACGAACTTGAGTTCGTCCCGCCATCTCCTTCGTGGTCTGCCGCGACCTTGTGTCCCTGTTTCAGGGCACCAATCTTGAGGTTTACGGGCCCACAGCTCGTTCGGCATGCATATCATTCGTTTGAAATATATTTATTTATTTTATTAACACTATGAAAAACAAAGTTGACGGCAAAACTGCTTGCTACTATGGAACTCTTCATGGGCGAGTCCGACTCGCACTCGGACAGTTTTTTATTAGAGCTCCGTAGCAGAATGACTTGAATGACAAAAAACGGAACCCTTATAGTTTCGATATGTCTGTCCGTTTGTCTGTCTGTCTGTCTGTCCGTCCGTCCGTATGTTACAGCCATTTTATTCCGAAACTATTAAGAATATACATGTGAAACTTAGTAGATAGATGTATTCTGTAAACCGCTTACTTATTTTAAGAAAAAAAAAATATTTAAAATAAAGGGTGGTCCCCATACATGGAACTAGAACTGAAAATATTTTTTTTCATGAAACCTATGCGTGTGTGGTATCCATAGACAGGTCTTTAAAAATGATATAAGGGTTTCTAAAACCACTTTTTCATAAAGTCAATAGTTTAAAAGATCCAAAGTTTCACAAAACAAAAGCTTCCAAAGTGGTAAAATGTGTGTGTCTCCCCTCTAACTTCTATAATAATGGAGTGAAAAATCTAAAAAAAAATATATGTCTGTAGACCTTAATGTAAACTTTTAACCAAAATTAGTTTGAATGAAATCGGGTCAGCAATTTTTGAGATACAGCATATTTTCTAAAACCGCAAATATAACTTTGTAATTCATACAAACACTATGAAAAACCAAGTTATTTAGCGTAGTTGTAAAAATGTAAATAAGCTAGTTTAAAAAAAACTGTAGGTTTTTTTTTATTCGTCAAATAAATATACATAATTATTATATTATTATAGTTACTACGGAACCCTTCATGGGTGAGTCTGACTCGCACTTGGCCAATTTTTTTAGTACCTACATTAAAAAAAATTTTACCAAAAATTAAACCGACTCCCAAAAAACACTGCAAAGCGAAAAATAACTAACCACATTCAAGTAATCGAAGCGGAACACATGAAATACTTATTATTTCTACTTATATATTGAGTAGTTCCAGTGGCCATCTGTTGTATTCATCATCAGGTCCACTTCACAAATTGTGCTTTTCGAATGCAACTACACAAGTTACTATAAAAAATACTCAAATCACTATAGCTGTGCCTATAATATTTGAAGAGTTTCCTCGATTTCTCTAGGATTTCATCATCAGATACTGACTAAGTGACAATGGGACCAATTTCGAAGTATATATACCCTTTCAAACAAAAAAAGAATTTTCCAAATCGGTTCAGCCGTCTTTGAGTAATCGGTGAAAATACATTACAAAAAATATATACGCGTCAAATTGATAACCTCCTCCTTTTTTGTCGTCGGTTGATAAAAGCGTTATTATTTATTTTTACAAAAACAAATTGATATTTTTTATATTTTGATTCAGTCTAACTACAATAACTGTACTCACTAAAGAATATTTTGTTCTCAAAACAAGCATTGCAAATGTTCTGAGTCCGACTATATTCAATCGATTTCATGATGATAAAAGCTAATAGGTAGCGACAAAAATGCTTCGAACGTATCTGCGTCCGGTGATACCTATGACGTTCGGGGGAGCGCGCGGGCGCTCGGGGTGGTCAGCACTGGCCGCTTGTTTCACGTTCAATGCTCAAGGACGTTGGGCTATCCTTTCACCTTAAAGTGTAATTTAATGTACTAGTACCTTCCTTGCATGCTTTGTCATTAGACCACGACTAATTAAAAGTATTGTTAAATTACAATACATGCAAGTGAACTGTACAATGTTCTTATGAGAAATATAAATAATTTAAACCTAAGAATAAGCACGGCAAACCATTAATTTCCATCTTTACGAACTCAATCCGATCTAAAACAAATGAGAATCGATACTTACCGGTACGTATTTCATTTATTAAACCTGGAATGTTCATAGAAGATTTATAGTTGTGCGGTATTTACTAGTTCCGTACTCCCGTATCTTGACTGCACAAGGCCGGCCATTACTGCCATTAGTATTAATAACGCGCGTTCGCTCTCATTAAAGTATGCGGCAACCCTCTTACCGCTGCGGTCTATTCAGTACGGGGTTTAAGTACAGTTATTGATATCGCTTTTTATAGACACTTTGAGCCGTTACGACTTTGACAGGAGAGGTGGAAAAATGCTTTGGACGTAGGTTTGTTTGAATTCGAAAATTTAATTTTCTTTTTTTAGTTTATTTAATTTTCGAATCAAATAAATAAGTCAGCTGTAACGTAGTTCTTTTGAAATATAAATTAGGTAAGCTTGAAGGTAGGTTAGACAAACAGTATAATCTGATATTATAAGTGCTGCAAAACTACATAGGAAATTTGACAGGTTAACAGGGTATAATTATAGAGAGTGGAATACAGTTTTATTGGCATTGGATATCAATATCTTTGAATCTCTGTCCCTTTGTCTAAACTATATGTAATCTATCTACCTCTACTGTTAAATTAAATTTAGATTTATAAGTAAGAATTTAGTGTAATCTTAACTTACACTAAATTCCACGCATACGAAGACTCAGGCAAAACTTGTCCAACTTGAGTATGTGTAACCTTATAAATTGTACATAAAAATAAAACAAACTTCTAAAGAGAAGAGAAAATAAATACAATAGGTATTTTATACACCTCTTGTCACAGACGAAACATGTAACAACTCTTTGGTAAGTCAAGGTACTTTTATCACAAGTACGCCAATTGAATCCTAAAGAACCCGAAGAAATACACTTCATTCGTGAAAACACGAACTTCTATTTACTTTGTCCCTTCATGGTTAATTCCATACATGTGCGCCTCTATAACCATGACCGAAGGTGGACGAAATCACAATTAACATATAGATGTGACACTTGACCCCAGCCGGTCCCTTTTAGCGAAATTACTAAAGACACGCTTTTAACAAGGTCTTGTAAAACTTCTGGTCCCTACGAAATAACACATATTAAAATATATTGCGCGGAAAATGAACTCCGCAGGCAGAGCGTCAATAAAAGTGGTCTGCAGTGTGTTTTCTGTGGCACGTTGGGGTTCGGGTTGTCAAAATGGGAATGGAAAATAAGGTGGTGTTTGTTCTTTGACAATGGTATTCATTAGAGTGCCTTAGGGTGAGAAGCTGACTGTGACTTTGGCACTTTTCATTTAGCCCATTTTTTTAAGTAGCTTTTCGGTTAATTGTGTGTTCAGCACATGGTACAAAATGGTGATACGATTATTAATTTTTAATTTTGTGGATTTTGCTCGCAGTTATTGACAGAGAGACCTTCTGTGTGCACGTTATGTATTTAATTAATTTTTGTTTAATTAAACTTTCATATATTTCAAAAGGGATTAAATGTGCCCTTGTTTAATCTTGCAAGCATGATTTGATTATAAACAAAAGAGATGCTTTTTCACACTCTTTTAAAAGTCAATTTATTTGATTAAAGATTTTAATGTAAACTCCGTGCTTTTATAAAAACATAACTTTTGTTTCAACATAATAAATCAAGTAATTTTCTTCCCAAGCTTTTCTCCTAAAACTTTTGCTCAACACTAAAATGCTCTCCGTAAATAAATTTGAGCCGTTGATACCACACCTCTGCGGGGATCTTGTGCCCTGGTACGTGCTAATGGGAACATGGCCGATCCGTAGCTGACATCGAAATTGCACACACATTTACAGGGTTTTAATGGTCACACGAACCATTTTTTTAAACTGGACTGGGCTATTGGTTCGTCGTTCGAAATTACCTATGCCGTGGTTGTGTTCGTTTATTGCTTTTTTAGGGTTCCGTAGCCGAATGGCAAAAAACGGAACCCTTATAATTTCGACATGTCTGTCCGTCTGTCTGTCTGTCCGTCCGTCCGTATGTCACAGCCATTTTATTCCGAAACTATTAAGACTATACATGTAAAACTTGGTAGGTAGATGTATTATGTAAACCGCTTTCCGGTTTTAAGAGAAAATTTAAAAAATATTTAAAATAAAGGGGGCTCCCCATACATGGAACTGAAACTGAAAAATTTTATTTTCATGAAACCTATACGTGTGTGGTATCTATAGACAGGTCTTTAAAAATGACATTATGGTTTCTAAAATAACTTTTTCATAAAGTTAATCGTTTAAAAGATATACGGTTCCAAAGTGGTAAAATGTGGGTGTCCCCCCTCTAACTTCTATAATAATTAAGTGAAAAATCTAATAAAAAACCATATCCATATCTTAATGTAAACTTTCAACCAAAATTAGTTTGAACAAGATCGAGTCAGCAGTTTTTGAGATACAGTATATTTTCAAAAACCGCGAATATAACTTTGTAATTCATACAAATACTATGAAAAGCAAAGTTATTTGGCGTAGTTGTAAAAATTGTAAATAAGCTAGTTTTAAGAAATTTGGAAGGTTTTTTGTTTTTTTTTTTTCAAATTATTTATTATAGTTACTACGGAACCCTTCATGGCCGAGTCCGACTCGCACTTGGCCAATTTTTTTAATTACTTAAATGCCTAGCTTTCTGAAACAGGTAAACAGCTGTTCAATGTATTTATTTCAAGTCTTGTTGACACTTCCCCTTATCATCAAATCTGAAAAAATAGCAGCGTACTGTGGGTACGCATTCTTGGCATAGCATATTGCTGAGTGAGAGCCTTTTGGCCACGGCCATGACGTGAATTTGCCTTATTTTTCTCCTTTCGTCAAATGCTTATTTTCTATTCTATTAATCATTGTCCTTACTAATTCTTAAGAAATTGTTCAGTTTTTCAACCGACGACAAAAAGAGGAGGTTATCAATTCGACGGGTACTTTTTTTTTTTTTTTTTTAATGTGTGATCATCGATTACTTGAAGACGGCTGAACCGATTTGGAAAATTATTTTTTTGATTGAAAGGGTATACTTCGATATTGGTCCTATTTTCATAAACATCAGGATCTGATGATGGGATCCTGGAGAAATCGAGGGAACTCTTCAAATATTATAGGCACACCTATGTCGTTTTGGGTATTTATTATAGTAACTTGTGCAGTTGCTCTCAAAAAGTACCATTTGAGGAAGTGGAACTGATGATGAAGACCACAGATGGCCGCCGAAACTACTCAATAATAAGTATTGAGTGGATTGCGATTCGATTACTTGAATATGGATGTTACGCACTTTATGCTCGTCACAATGCATATGGTGATGTAGAGCTGATGGTGAAGTACCAGGAGAACTCCTCAACAATTAACGGCCCAGCATTGGGAAAAGCAATATTTTGTAAAAGGTTATAAGTAGTTGATAATTAGGCTCTTGTAACTAGGTAAATTAAAAATAGACCAACTAAAAAGAGTGAAATAAAAACTTTTTACCAAAAAATTAAACCGACTCCCAAAAAACACTGCAAAGTGAAAAATAACTTTAATTTCGGAAGTCGGTGCCAAAAACGAAAATACAAAACTAAAGACACCGACTACCGAAATTAAAGTTATTTTTCACTTTGCAGTGTTTTTTGGGAGTCGGTTTTAATATTGCAAGCACGTAGTTTATCTGTTGACACTAAAAACTTTCTCTTTCTTTCTTTTCTTTTTTCTAAATCCTTCCTCTATGTTAAGTATTACATTAGCATGTTAATTTGATAAATTGACTATGAAAGTAGAATCCATATTACCAATGAAATAATATTCTGAAATAAGCAATTAACGTGCAATCTATAACCGTACTGTTATTATTGTCGAAACACTTGGTATGGAGCTCGACTTACGTTAGTAACTTATTAGTAATCTGTGGCTCGACTACGAGTCTCCTTTCAAGTACGTTTCGCCGGCTAATACATATACACCTTACGTTATCAGAGGACTGGCTCGTTCTTTGCTCAAATAATAGGTATCGCAATTCAACGTGGTAATGCGGCCAGTCTTCTGTTCGAAATTTTAAATAGGTGGGCATTTTTAGGGTACCGTAGCCGAATGGCAAAAAACGGAAACCTTGTAGATTCGTCATCTCTGTCTGTCCGTCCATATGTCATAATTATTTTATTCCGAAACTATTAGAATGAATGCTGTAGGCACTGAAACTTGGTAGTTATAGAAGTAGTGATTAGAAGATATAATTAGAAGTTTTTGAGATACTTTTAAAAAACAGCCAATATAACTATCATTTATACAAACTCTAAGAAAAAAAGTTATTTTTCGCATGTATGCTTGCTACTACGGCACCTTTCATGGACGACTCCAACTCTCACTTGGCCAATTTTTTGACGATATACATAAATATGTAAATATTATGAAAGTTTGAATGTTCATAAATTAAACCGTACTGAACGGATTACGACGAAATATGAAACAAGGTAAATTTCGCGCTTAGTAATTTTTGTCTCGGTTTTTGGCACGTTTTAGGCATTGTTTTATACGGTTATGGTGATTGAGTATCGGTTGATCAGATTTTTTATACATTTCGTATTTTAATAAAAAAATCACTGTGATGGCATAGCTAGGCATATAAGCTATGCCATTAAGTAGATAGTATTGACTGATTTGCTACTCATTAAGAATAATATATTATTGTTTTCAAATATTTTGTGAATCGGAATTTGTTTGCAATTCTTTAATATCCTTCATAGCTGAAAATCGAGATCGACATTCGTTAATATACTCGTTAGTAAGCATGAGGTCTCGTTCGATTTCCGGGTCACACAAAAAGTACTATTGGGTTTTTCTATTAGAAATTTCTCAGTGGCAACTCGGAGTTTGGAAGAACTTCAGATTAGATTTATCGATTTCCGAGGCACGGTAGACTCGGAAATCTAAGCCGTTGGTCCTGATCTCTCTAAGGTTGTGTCGGATTGCCGTCCAATCGTACAGTGAGAGTAAAGAATATTAGTGCTCCTGTACATGAGCACATACTTGTGTACTATAATAGGGCCTGGAAAGATTACTATTCTTAGCTATGATCGGCTGCCATGGCTGAAATCGGTCAGGAGGGCTATTCTTATAAAAATAGTAGCTATTGTCTTGTTTGGAAGTATAAAGCTCTTTGCCGAACTAGACTTTAAAACCTGCCAGGTCATGCCGTAAATAGGTCAGTGCTAGCGGTGCCTAGACATACGGCGCAGATCCTGGAGGGACGCAGAAATGATCGAAGAATGAATTAATGATGGTAACAAATTAATAGTTTAAAAATCACTAGAAAAACACGCTTTTATAAATTCACGTAAAAACAAAAATAATGTACGCGCTTTTCTTTTTTTGTAGTCTCCGTTTTCTTTGTGTTGCTGTTTCTTTTTTTTGTAGTTTTTGCCATATTATTCCCACTAGTAGTGAACAATTAAACGGTAGATCCCCCAGAGGACTTGAAAGTGACATGTATAAAAAAAAGTCTATGGATTCCGTGGTAATTCAAAAAGGTTAAGAAAACCGATAACGGATTTTCTTTAGGTTTGAACCTTGAAAGCTGATCGTGTTCAAAGTCCATTACGTGGCCTTTAAACACGACTATGATACGATATTCCATCATGGAATGCCATTGCCTATCTTCCGGCTTCATCATCAGACCTTGAAACCTAATTGTGGTCAAAGTTCATTACAAGACTTTTCTAAGAAATCCAAAACAGCTATGATACGATTTTCCATCATGAAGTTCCAGTTCATATCTTCCGGCTCCATCATCAGATCAGTTCGACAGTACCATATTATTGTATTATCATCAGAACTACATACAGCTGCTAATTTTCATTACGCTACAACCCTTGGAAGATGGTTAAATTAGTAACCTTAGATTCCATTACATAGTTAGTTACATACAGGTCGACCTGATAAAAGCGTGCTAAAAAAGAGGTTCTACGTTACTGTTGCTGAGATCATGGAATGACCCATACAGGGTTAGCCCCATCACTTGGATGGAGTACCGCCGTGTCCTCGTGGAGGCGATCGGTGGTGGAGACCTTTCGTACCGGGCCCTAGTTCAGACCAAGGTGCGGGGCGAGGAGAAATGAGATGCAGTCGCTTCCTTCTGAGAAACAGTTATGCTAGCGAAGGAGGCTGAATGCGTGAGGGAGAGACAATTTTCTTCCTTACGCCCCAACCACCACGGGAGGACTTATTAGATGATTTCCCCACCGAAAAAGACCCGAAGTACCCCCATCAGAGCCGGCTGACGTTGAACATTTTTAAAGGCGTTATTATAGGAAGTCGCGCTGGGCGTACGTCTATAAACGTCACGAAATATCAAAGTGCAACAAACATATACCTACGCTAAACAAAATAATAAGTATAAGCAACATGTTAACATTGCCAAATCTCGTATTTATATCAATTATATCTTAACAACACGTACTCGGAATGTTCGACAGTAATTACTGACAAATTACATAAGTACTGACCTATTGTCTGTAATTAATTGTTCATTAATACTAATAAAGTGTGACGTTAATTAGTTCCTAGCTACGCAAATTATGTTAATTGCTTTGTCAAAAAAAGCATATGGATGTAAGACTACTATGTATACAAGATTATAAAGTGATTTACTTACCTACGTGTCTACGTATCGAATAAGTTATTATAGTAACAGGTAAAGTTTTACTAAATAATATATTAAGTGGTGGTCGATCACAGGTTTCATCGATTGTAGATTAATACATAATTATGTATATACTAGTGGCCGCCCGTTGTCAAAATTCATCCATAATTATTTTTTTTATTGATAATAGGCTCGCGTTTGACCACCATCTCACCTGATGGTAAGTGACGATGTGGTCGAAGATGGAGCACGCTTGCCTAGAAGTAACCTATTCACTCTTGACAAAAAGACTCCTAGGTTATAGCGATCAGGGAACACAGACTCCACAATCGTGTCAGGTCCTTCATGAGAAACAGGTACGGTATGCTTTGGCAAGCCGGTGTCGTCGTGTGAGCCGGGTACAGAATCCAATGAAAAACCAAGGCCATCATCGGGAGTGGTTACTGGGTACATAATCATAATCAAAGTCATCAGAATAACAAATAGAAAAACGCAGTAGCAAAAAAACTACGAGTCGCAAAGAAACAGCACCAAACAAAATATTAAGTGTCAGTCAGTTGCCAATTACGATTTTCTTGACGTAGGGATGACGCGAAGAAAACAATTTAGAAAACTGGAAACATGGAATCAGTAAAATTGTTCGTATTTAGAAGCTCGATAATGGACAAACCTTTCTTGTCTCTAAATAAAATAATAAAAGCGAAGCAACTATATAATAAAAATAGATTTTTTTAAATCGGTTTTTGGTAACCGGTTTTAGTGTATCATTTTTTTTTCAGTAAAAATTGCCATCCCTACTTTGACAGGATTAACCTTTTCACCGCCAAGCACTTCTATAGAAGTTCGGGATTTTCGTGCCACCAGCGCCACAACTTCTATAGAAGTTGTTCATTTTAACTATCTTATTAAAATAAATTTACTGTGATTAAAAGCTTTGTTTCATTTTATTATTTAAGATAGCACTGTCTACTACCCTGTTTTTTATTTTTCTACATTAAATAAGCCCTAGTTTGTCCTAAAATTGGAAAAAACAGAAACTCCGAATTTTGTTACTTTCCTCAGAACGCCAATCACTTCATATCAAGTTGGCTAGTGATGTGCCGTAAAAGGTTGATTTCACCATTGAAATATTTATAAATACAGAAAGTTACGAATACCGAAAACAATTTGAGGTCAATAAAATATGAACTTAGTTGTCTACTTCATTACAAAGGATAGTAGATGAATTTCGACCTTCAGGTAGATGCACTTTGGCATAGTGCGGCACACAATCGGATTCGCGCGCACGCATCTTTCTTTCTTTCACTTGATAACAAATAGAAAAATGAGTGAAGAACTTGATTAATAATATTTATAATAACAATATTCAACAACTTTCACACAACGCCATCTAGTCCCAAACTAAGCAGAGCTTGTGCTATGAGTACTAGACAACTGATAAACATACATATATATTTCTAAATACATACATATTATAGATAAATTACACCCAGACAAAGAACAAATGATTGTGCTCATCACACAAACATTTGTCCAGGGTGGGAATCGAACCCACGACCTTGAGCATAGCAGTCAGGGCCACTGACCACTAGACCAACAGGCCTGTCTAATTTTTCTAAGATTCGGACGAACTTCTTAAAATTTTGCAAGGTGTGGAATCGGACTCGGAGTATTTTGTGGAAAACATTGAACCAGAAGATAATTCTGAGATATGTCTAACTGGATGATAATAATAATGTTTATTCATCAAAGAGTAGGAATTCAATAAGTACGTAAAATGTTCGGTGAGCCCAGTATCTCCAGATGCACTGTAATTACAGTAGATTTAGGTACTGTTTTTGTACTCTATACACTATTATGGTAAATACAGTGTATGAAAGCACTGTAATTTTAACTTTTTTAGAAATTATTTTCAAAGAAACACGGCTACAAGCGTGATAGAATTTAAATATATACTTACTTTCCATTTCAAAAAACACTTTAAAAACAATTAAAAATTCTGCCACTTAGATACCTACGGTAAAAAACGTTGACAGAAGTTATTAAAAAAACACAGGAATAAACAAAAATAGAAGAAAGAAAGACCATAGACCCCATCCCTGATCAGAATCGAATTCAACGTGCCCTCAGTGCCAATAACTTGATATGAAGTTAAAGAATGAGATCATGAAACAAATAGAGATGTACTTACCCCATTCCTTATAGTTCTAATTGAGTTATGTATTAGTTTCTTTGATACTCATAATTTATACTGTTTTTTCTTATTAAGGATACTGTGAAATAAAACAAATCTGGAAATATTTAATCAGTTTTTATTTATATTCGTAAAATCAACTTTAAATCTTAACTTTACGCGTACAAATCTTATTCATCGATATGACGATATCCCCATCACTACTGTTTACTGTATATTTAGTTATACATTTATAGCTTGGCGCTCGGCGAGGCATTGCGTTTTGTGTACGTTGGCGGCGAAAAGGTTAACCAGCGACCGGAAGTGTTAAATAAGGCAATAAACGATTAAGTTTCTTGATTAAATAGCAATATTTTTGTTACTTAATGGGTAATTTTTTGTGTTTATCACATTGATAGGCAAAACGTGTCCAAGAACGGACGTGTCCCTTTCAAGATTGTACGTTTTTATAAAAGCTTTCTGGGGTATATAAATGTTGGGCACTCATTTTATTAATACAAAATCGTTGGCCAATGCATCTGCACCGTAAAATTGTTAAAACCGTTAGATTATAATGTATCTCGCGAGATTGTAATCTATCGTTAAAATGTGATTAAAATGTGAACGCATTATTTATCTATCGAACTGAAACCGCTGGATTACAATCTTTGAATTGCCAACTGTCCAAAGGCTGTCCATCATTTCAAAATATAAACAACGATGTTGTTGGCTGTAAAACAGCCTTGAATATATAATACAGCTTAAGAGGCTTTCCAAGGTACATATCCAGATGGAAGGAGGGAAAAGGGGTCACCAAGTCCTTGTACTTTATTTCGTACTCCCAAGACACTAGCAGTAAACGTTAGTAATAGCTTCAAACGTATTACAGGATGGTCCCTAAAGGATTATGGCTGACATATTTGAATCAATCTGGGGGATCCGATTAGTGACGTTATTGAGGACCATTGTGGACCTTTTCTCATACAAATGAAATTGTGCTCCTCTGGGTACTTTTGTAACTAGGGATATTACATGTCTCTGTTGTTACCGTTTTTAAATTATATGTTTTTCTGTTCTTTAGTTTGTTCTAGTATTTACTTTATGAGCTGCTAAGTTGTTTATCTTCATTTTGCCGTAGTTTAGTGAACTCTAATCTATTTTTAATGATTCAGGGTATAAAATTGAAACTATACATAAAGAAAGAAAGAAAGAAAGAAAAAACGTTTATTGACACATGCCACAAGTACACACAGTAAAAAAAAAAACTTACAAGAAACAAACAAAACCATATTATTATGAAAATAAAACATATTAAAAAAGTGAAATTGAATAGATCCAGGATGATTAATATTACTGTGTGACTCACGGATGCGCCAAATAGGCCCAGTTCAGCAAAAGCCGGACAACTAGTGCCCAACGTTGGTTTTCAACTGGTCCTAATAGTGAGTGTACGGATGTCAATCAGTTTATCATATAATATAGTAAAAATATACATATACATCATTTGCTGGTTTTTACCAACTATATTGAGGTGGGTTTCCAGTCTAACCGGATGCAGCTGAGTAACCCAGTAGCTGGGTAATATGATACCCCTTGGCGAAACCAGTGTCAGTTTTTTCTGGCTTCTTACTTCACGTACGAAACGACTCAAAAATGAAAACCGGTACCAACGGCTTAACGTATACAACGTGTAACGGAAACCCCATATCTATCCAAAAGGACTGAAGACAACATCTGGTATGGAGTCTCTATGCAAAGTTTCAGCTCAAAATAAGTGACTCACAGAATTGACCCCAAATTATTGGTTTCATATGTTTCTTGAATACCAGTAATAACAAACGTGTCACAGCACTATGAGGGTCATCACTTTCCATGTCACTTGCTAATAAAACGTTAATTCTCTTCGTTCTTCTTAATTTGAAAAATTCGGCCTCTGGTATCGATGTATTGAAATTTCTAATATGCTCCACACATGTAGACATAGGATTAGAAAACCCTTGCCATATCGTTTGTTATCATCCAAAGAAGCCGTGCACTCGGTATGTATATACCCTTTAAATTACACGTTGTATATTCCAAGGTACAGAGGAATTTCGATATGGTAAGATGGTTATCATCCATAGACTGACCTTGGCAAGCGTTGTCTATCTTGTTATTATTTAACCACGAGCTCCTCCTGAAAATTTAAACTATACAGGGTGGCACGACAAATTAAGAATTTTATTAAATTAAGAAAAAGCTGACGAAAAATTTCAACACAGGGGGGTCCAGAATCATATTCCGAATATATATATATATATATTCTTCAACATAATCTATGCATCTGTTATGCTGAATTCTGAATGTAAATGATAAATTATCTTTATTTTGCAAATTGGTTCTTAACCTTTTCGCCGCCAACATACACAAAACGCTATGCCTCGCCGAGCGCCAAGCTATAAATGTATAACTAAATATACAGTAAACAGTAGTGATGGGGATATCATCATATCGATGAATAAGATTTGTACGCGTAAAGTTAAGATTTAAAGTTGATTTTACGAATATAAATAAAAACTGATTAAATATTTCCAGATTTGTTTTATTTCACAGTATCCTTAGTAAGAAAAAACAGATATAAATTATGAGTATCAAAGAAACTAATACATAACTCAATTAGAACTATAAGGAATGGGGTACATCTCTATTTGTTTCATGATCTCATTCTTTAACTTCATATCAAGTTATTGGCACTGAGGGCAAGTTGAATTCGATTCTGATCAGAGATGGGGTCTATGGTCTTTCTTTCTTCTATTTTTGTTTATTTCTGTGTTTTTTTAATAACTTCAGTCAACGTTTTTTACCGTAGGTATCTAAGTGGCAGAATTTTTAATTGTTTTTAAAGTGTTTTTTGAAATGGAAAGTAAGTATATATTTAAATTCTATCACGCTTGTAGCCGTGTACTTATCAAAGCATTGTTTTTTAAGTGTTGTTTCTGTTCTTTTCTTAACTCATGTATCGGTAGCGTTTACCTATCTGCGCGCGGGGGACCCCGCGTACATATTGCCATTCTCTATTTACCCACGACGGAACGGAGCAGGTATATGCGTTTAGGGTGAGAGATGTTTGTGTGTGTGTGTTTGTGCAAAGTAATGTTCCCACCTATCTTCTAAACTAATGATTCGATTTTGATGCGGTTTTCAATAACAGGTTTGTGTTTGATGAGTTCATGTTCTTAGATAGGTGTCATGGCTGTAACTCACTAGGGGGCGTCACAATAAACATTATTATTATCATCCAGTTAGACATACCTCAGAATTATCGTCTGGTTCAATGTTCTCCACAAAATACTCCGAGTCCGATTCCACACCTTGCAAAATTTTAAGAAGTTCGTCCGAATCAAGTTCTTCACTCATTTTTCTATTTGTTATCAAGTGAAAGAAAGAAAGATGCGTGCGCGCGAATCCGATTTTGTGCTGCACTATGCCAAAGTGACCTTGACAGCCGCACGCCTATGACGTCACTGACCAACTTCTATAGTAGTTCGTGGCACTCGGTGGCGCACAGGGGCATAGACGACCAATTGTTTTGTAGAGATGGGAAAATAACTATCGACAAGAATTGGTAACAACTTTATAATTACGTATCGGCATCTACCTGAAGGTCGAAATTCATCTACTATCCTTTGTAATGAAGTAGATAACTAAGTTCATACTTTATTGACCTCAAATTGTTTTCGATATTCGTAACTTTCTGTATTTATAAATATTTCAATGGTGAAATTAACCTTTCACGGCACATCACTGGCCAACTTGATATGAAGTGATTGGCGTTCTGAGGAAAGTAACAAAATTCGGAGTTTCTGTTTTTGCCGATTTTAGGACAAACTAGGGCTTATTTTGTGTAGAACAATAAAAAACAGGGTAGTAGACAGTGCTATCTTAAATAATAAAATGAAACAAAGCTTTTAGTCACAGTAAATTTATTTTAATAAGATAGTTAAAATGAACAACTTCTATAGAAGTTGTGGCGCTGGTGGCACGAAAATCCAGAACTTTTATAGAAGTGCTTGGCGGTGAAAAGGTTAAATAACACTTTTAGACATATTTTTTTTCGTAAATGTTAACTAGATGAGGCCGGTGTTTCCTAACTACCCTGAGAAGAAACACAGAAACAAACTCAGGGGTCCGTCTCTATTAAAGTCCATACAAATACCAATATGGAAACCTTCTAGGTTTCAGTCTGAGGCGATCTTTTGAAGAAAGATGCTCGCAGATTTGAGTGGGCCTTTCCATACAGTGCAAGCATTTGTCAGATAACGTATAAGTATGACGTATCAAAGTAACGAGTAACGTAACGATACGATGGTAACGAGTACTAATGGCTATAGTAACGAATACCTACATACGGGTACGCTTTTTTCGTTACGTTTACTTCTAGAACAAACAGAAAAACAGACCAAAATATTTTTTTGGGTATAAGGTTTATCACTTTGACATAAACAGGTACTTACATTTCATTGCAAATCTGAAAAGATAAAGAGTACTAAATATATTTAGAATGATTTAAAGTGACTCATTGTTTTGGTTTATCCTGTATTGATAACGCAGGCACCGTTGACCTCACGAACCGATAACTATATTGCATAATATTTTGTAATTTTTTGGGCTCTATTTAAATAATAGCAACTACTGAATCGATTGACAAGGTTAAGCAACGCTTGCCGAGGTCAGTCAATGGATGGGTGACCGCTTTATGAGTCCAACAAACAAGTTAGGCCGCGTTTCCACCAGAGATGTGCGAGGATGCGTAGCGAGGGCTGTGTTTGTAAAGAACCAATAGAATCGCTTCATTTACCTCGCCTCGGTCAGCACAGCTCTGGTGGAAACCGCTCAGCGGAGCTAGATTTTTGCGCATACAAAACAAGCGAGGGATGTGTGCGAGAGATGTGTTGCGATGGATGTGTTGCGAGGAATGTGTGTTGAGAAGGATGTGTTGCGAGGTTTGCGCATCCTCGAACCACACATTAATGCGCATTTTCACAGCTCCGCTACACATTTTCATCGCACAGCTTTGGTGGAAACCCCCACACATTTTCACAGCACAGCTAGACATCCTCGCACGACACATTTCCATCGCACATCTCTGGTGGAAACGCACCCTTAAGTCGGCTGTTATTTTAAAATCGAGGTTCCGCCGTTCTGTCTAGTCAGAAGTGTGGAAATCTGACGATCATTCTGCCATGGAGAATTTACATTGATAACACAGGCTGACAAAATTTTTAACCAGAAACCAGACTATAATTATATTTCCGAAGGTTTTCGATGCGCTGAATCCAAATCTGGCCTCAGAATTGCTCTATCATGTCAGGTTTCTGTGATATCCTAACCCAAAAGTGCAAAATGTACAGTTTTTGCCCGATTTTGAGGTTATGTAGTAGGCTCACGAATTATTAAAAAAAAAAAAAATAACGGTTACCATATTAAAGAACAAGTCTTCCTGTTTCAAATGCCGTTAAGTTTGCTCAAATATTTTTTTTTCGCTTAGATATCGTGTTTTGAATTTCTCATCAGCGGATTCAGCGCATCGAAAACCTTCGGAAATGTATAGTCTAGTTTCTGGTTAAGAAGTTTGGTTAAATTTTGTTGGCCTGTGTAATTAGCCTTTCTCTTTTCAATTATATTAGTAACAGTTAATGTGTTGTGGTGTAATTTTTTTTTCATCCCATCTATTCGAAAAGGACGACTTTGGTTCGCCTTTAAGTGCACCCAAAGGTGGTGTTCTCTATAAGAAACATTTAGCTGGCCGTAATGAGTTTTTAATCCTCTTTATAAGTGCACCGATATTATCTTTGCCGCGAACTTTTTGAATTTGGAACATATTAGTGTTCAGCGCCAAAGAAATCGAACGCAAATATTGTTTGAATAAATACTGGATGGTACGACGGCCTATAGTTGCGCCACCGCCGGCTGAATAAAAAAAAGAAATCAAATTAAAAACGCGCGAACTTCAGCCCGCGTTTTCGTAAAATTTTCCGGATTTTTAGAAATTCATGGTACTGTTTTGAAAAATGGGTTCTTCAAGTGACGCCTAGCGCCTTCCTTAGTTGTTACTCTATGTTTTATTAAATAATAATTTTACAAGAAAATATGAGGCGCCTTTTATTTTCTCACAGTGGGTGATGAAAAGTAGAGTGTATCACTCGGGTACAAAATATATTTTTGCCTCGGGCGACGCACAGAGCAAAATAATATTTTTACGGGCGCTTTTTTGAATCCAGAGCGAAGTGAGGGATTCTATTATTTTGCTCTCTTATGATACAATCTACTATTGACTTATGTCTACCCGTAACGACCGTCTAACATGTATAAATGACAGCAAATGGCTCGGAAAAACCTCGGCTTAAAAAAAAAACAACACAGCTTTTACACGTCATCACTGTCGTAATTTTAAACTAAACTGACATGTTAAGGTTACCCATCCAAGAACAGACCTCGGTAAGTGTTGCTTAATTTTGAAAATCGATCCGTACGGTTCTTATTAATAAGCTATGAGTGCTGAATAAAGTAAGGAATAATAATGTTATAATATGCGTGGAGATTAAATAATATGTTGCAATAAACGTTATTCGGATACATTTTCCCGATTGCGATTATTTATGCTCTCGAGCTATACGATGAGTATATAAATCAAAACCGATTCAGCTATACTCATTCTCTACCCGACTTTAGTAGTCGTGGGAGTGATTCACCATCTAAAGTTTAGTGTACAAAAACAAAGTAATAGTTAGGGACAAACAAGTGATTGAAGACAGAAGCCAATTACAGGATACTGGTGGACACAGGATACTCTCGTTCTGCGCCATATAAAATACCTAGTCCTCCGGTTTCCACATACAGTGTATCCCAGCTATCTCTTCAAGTCAACCTGACTTGACTTGGAAAGACACACGGTACGTGGTCTGCAGGAAGATTCATCTACTCCACCTTCCAACTTACCATCGAGTCTACAGCATATTCTGCCCTGAAGTTAACTATAGTTCTCAAACCAATGTGAACAGTTATTTTCTGAGTCTGTGCTCTCGGGAAGCCTGAACACTCAAAGACCAACTGACAGACTTGCGTTTATAGTGACTTTATTTCAAGCTCGTGTCGTTGATATACCTTTATTAGGTTTTATGTATGAGCTTGAATAAATAAGAGTACTCCTGTGATTAGTAACTATCTTACAAAATGGCTAACTGCAATACTTGTGAAGAACCAGTGAACCAGAATGATAAAATTGTCATCTGTTCTAAATGCGATAGATACTACCATCAGTTGTGTGTTAAAATAAATGCTGCGGCGTTTGAAAAGATAAAAAAGAATGCAAATTCAAAGTGGAAGTGTCAGAGCTGCTTGCCTAATAAGGGAAAGTCTGGCAAAGCTATCGCTGAAGCTGCAGTAACTAGGTCTGATGTTAATAAATCCAGTGACAAAGGACGTAAACATCGACCTGAAGACGAAGCTAGCTCAGATGGCAAAGACATGGTTGACAATATCGGAGATGAATTCCAGAATATATTACAAATTGAAGTAAGAAATATGATTAAATCAGGATATTATGATATTAAGTCACAAGTTGGCGATTTCAAGACAGCGGCCGCAATTGAAGACATTGAAATTACCAATTTGAAAACGAAACTAAAAAGCGCGCAACGTGAGCACATCGAACTTTGTACAAAGATCTCTGATTTGATGAACGCTATGAATCAACTGACTGCGAATATAGCAGCAATAGATCAGAGTATGCGAGAGACAAATATAGAAATCTTCGGCTTACCAGAAACAAAATATGAAAAGCTACCAGCTATTGTAATGAAAATAGCCGCTGTAGTGTCATATGAACTTGAAGAGTTTGATATATTAAAGTGTGTTAGAGTTGCTAGTAATAGGTTTAATCCACGATCTGTGGTAGTGAAGTTGCGCAGTGTCAAATGTCGTGACGAGTTGTATGCTGCAGTAGTAAGATACAACAACGACCACCCTAATGACCCGTTGAACACAGCCGTCTTGCGTTATAGTGGTAGGAAGATGCCAGTGCATGTAACCGACCACAGATCTCTGATGTATCTATCTTAACTCAGTGACAATTTAAGACCAAAGAATAATTTTAAGTTAAGAACCAGCGTCTTAATTAAGAATGCTGTTTAAATAAATTTTATATTTTCCTTTTGCTTTGTTTCCTTATTTTCATAGATAGCATTCCCTTACGTGTAAGATATTATAGTGCTCGGGTATCGCAATGGTCGGCTTGTAGATAGGTAACCAGCCTGCTAACCTAACCTATCCAAGTCGGGGTGTTAACCTCCGCCGCACCCCCGCAATACACTCCTACAATTATTTCACTAAACTTAATCCAGTAGTATAATTATAACACTAAACTTGAATTGTATTATAATTATATTCCTAGTAAGATAGTAATGAATCGCTTCCGTTTATCTATGTTACGGTATATAATTATATACCTAGGGATATAAGCATATCACGGCTTTATCTAACATACTGCGACATATACATATTCGTATTCGTGGATTATTGCACAAAGTATCGTAATCGGAAAAAAATTCGATAACGTTTATTGCACTATTCATTCAATCTTCAATCTCCCATTATTTATTATCCAAGTCTATCCGTCTGTTTGTCTGTTACGCTTTTATGGCTAAACTACAGCACCGATTTGGCTTCTGTGTTCCCTACCACATATGACCCGTAAACTTTTAGCAAGAGAGAATGGGTACTTACTTCGTAGCTTGTTGATTTATCATACATTTCATGTATCTTTTAACATCAAGCGTGATTGAGGTCAAGATACAAAAACCTCCACCTCTTTCAGATTTTAAAAGTGGTTGCTGAGACCCTCAAATATAATACACAGAAGAGCGAACTTATGATCTTCAAAGGGAGGGAGTAAAGGGTATTCCAGGGTGCCGCCAGTTATGCTGTGCGGCAGTGCTATAAAAAGAGTTGGTAAAAAACATTTGGGTCACTGGGTCTCAGACGATATGAAGGATTACACTGATGCGAAGCGGGAGCACATGTCGCTGGCTATTCGATGTGGGATGTTGGCTCACAAGTTTGCACGTTGTACAGCACAAGTCAAGTTGATGCTTTTCAAAGCGTACTGCCAATCCTTTTCCACGTGCAGCCTGTGGGTGAACTTCATGCAAAGGGCATATAGTGACCTGCGCGTCCAATATAACAACACGTTCCGGGCGATGTTGGGGTTGCCGCGGTTTTGTAGTGCGCCGGTATGTTTGTTGACGCGAATGTGGACGGTTTTGCGGCCATTATGCGCAAGAGATGCACTTCTTTAAAGCGCCGCGTACTCGCCAGCCCCAACACTATTCTTAGAACTCTAGCTGATAGGTTGGACTGTCCGATCTTGGGGCGCTGCATACGACTGCATGCAGTCAAGTAAACATACCCCAGGGACGGCGTGTCCCCCTCAGCTTAGATTTATAAAGTAAATTAGTTATAAGTTGTTATTAGGCTATTACTAACAATAGGTTACAAGTTCACATGTTACTAACAAACAAATATGGAATCATCCGAAATAAAATATATTTAATTGAATTGAATTAATACATCCATACTAATATTATAAAGCGGAAAAGTTTATTTGTTTGTTTGTTTGCTTGAACGCGCATCTTCGAAAGTACTGGGTGGATTTGGATGCAATTTGGTATGGAAGTAGCTTGAAGCTTGAGGAAGGTTATAGGCTACTTTTTACGCGACTGCAAAAAAGGAGAGTTATGTTTTTACCGTGATAGAATCCACGGGAGCGAAGCCCCGCGTGAGTACTAGTTTCTTATAACATTTAATCATCTCGTTTATAGCACTAAATCTAAGTTCAAAAAATAAAACACGACTGCTGAAATATAACGCTCTAAAAGTATGAAACAAGAAAATATTCTCATCTGAAATTGTACAAACTATTCAATATTTATCGCCTATTAAATAAACAACTTATAAGAAATATATTTTAATGTATTTAATACATATTCATAGTGATGTTTAGAGGATACCCTAACCAAACAAGTACCACTATTGTAAATACAGTTTAAATAAAAATACCTTTAAAGGATTAATATCATAATTATATTTGAATAGATGTATTAAAACAACGTTTATCCTTAACTATTATGACAGTCGGTACGCTCACAGTTGCATTAGAACATCTTTTGGAGTCAAACTTAAAGCTATTAGTTCAATTCTTCTTTGGTCTTTTTGTGAATGATTTAAGATTTGTTCAACGGGGAGCGATGCTCAGTCACATACACTGGCTTCTTCCTACCACCATAACCCAAGACAGTCGTGTTCAATTTATCATTAGAGTGGGCTTTGTTGTATTTTATCACAGCAGCATACAATTCATTGCGGCACCTGGCACTTCGTAGCCTTACTACCACAGAATGTGGGTGTAGCCTACTGTTCACCACCCTAACACACTTTAGTATATCAGTACCTTTCAGTCCATATGACACCACTCGAGCCAATTTCATCACGACGGCCGGTAGCACTTCGTTTTTCAGTTCTGGTAAGCCGTAGATTTCTATATTCGATTCGCGCATACTCTGATCAATGGCTGTGATATTCACGTTCAGTCGACTCACAGTCCTTACCATTTCTGAAATCTTTATCCGAAGTTCATTATTCTCAGTGAGCACATTCTGGAGTTCGCTATTCAGGTCATTTATCTGTGAGTCGTCAATTGGTTCACATTTCTTTAACTCTTCAAGCCGATTCTTTAGATCACCCGCTTCGGTTTTAATCATATTTCTTGCTTCATTTCTTAATATGTCCTGAATATTCTTTCGTATTTCGCTAACTGTAGACATTTTCTAAAATCGTGAGCGCACAATTATTATTATCAGTTGAAACCCACACCCAATGTTCTAACTGTTAACTACAAAATGCTACAAATTATGTCTCTTCTATCAGAGTTTTGGTAAAAACACTGCAATCATATCTGACTATGAGAATATTCTAAAAAAAAAACAGTTTAGAATGTCCCGACAGCACACAGATATAAAATAAATTTTCACTTTGTATTATTGATTATAGAGAAGAAAGTTTGTACCGTTGACGCAAAAGACAGCGCTGGCTAGTGAAGCAGATGATTCCTGGGGTGGAGAACGTCCACCTTTTGGGGCTGACTGAATCCGAGATTTGGAAGACTGGTTTCTCAAGCACAGCTTGGCATAAGCCCACGTGCGGGGTACTGCGAGAGCCTTGTATGCTCTATCACTTTTTTGTAACTTTCTTCTTAGACATTAAATATGAGTAAATCAACCTACAACCCTCAAAGTTCGATGTCGAATGAGTTTCTGAGGATAAATTTCGATTTAAATACTGATCGCAAAACTGTGTGTTACAAAACATGTGGCAATTGGGGAAAAAGTTCTGTTATTGCAACATATTTTGTTGATAAGTTGGATAGGCGCTTGACCATTTTGCGCACTCCATATCCTGAATAGTATAGCAGAGACATAGACTTATTTTGTTGTACTCTGTGTGGGTTCGTAGTGAGAGCTCTCTGTGAGATATGTTATTGTCCTGTTGTAGTGTAGGCATGGAGATTGTAGTAGCAATAAGTACAAGGATCGAAAGCTGTTACTTTTTAATTGTTTGGCTGTTGTTTTTAAGAATAAAAGTTGATTACATTTTTGCATTAAGTGTAAAATAAATATCAATTAAAAAATTATCTCAGAAAAGATAAATAAATAAAATGAAAAATTTACTGTCAATAGAACACACTGTTTACTATTTAATATATTATTTATTTCTTATCTACTTTATTGTATATCTTACAATAAGATGTACAATAAAAAGGGTTATTTAAGATTGAGTCCTTTAATAAACAGTGTGTACTATTGACGATTATTTTTTGAAGATACCCAGGCTACGGCAGGCATTAACTGAGCAATTCTCAGATGTACACTGGCCCAGTGGTTACAGCCACGAATACGAGTTCTAGGTCGTAGGTTCGAACAGAAGCAGGCGCATTACCTTGTGCAATTTCAACAACACTGCTTTTTAATCGTTAAAGAAAAACATCGCGAGTAAAATTCGATGATAGATAGATAGATATACCACTCTTTATTGCACACCAATAATTGAAACACACCTGATTCACAATATTGCTTAACTTATAGTTACAATGGTGGTCTTATTGCTGATAGCTATATCTTTCAGACAACCTTTGGATTCTTTGGACTCTAGAAAAAAAGAGGGGGGAGAAAACTCAGTGTACCTACTTCAAATATATTACATACACAAAATCTAATTAAAATAGATAATAAACGCAATACGATACATAAATAAGTAAATACAACGTGTAATATAAAGGGTATATACATACCAAGTGCACAGCTTCTTTGGATGATAACAAATGATATAGCAAGGGTTTTGTAATCCTATGTCTACAGGTGTGGAACTTATTAGAAATTTCAATACATTGATACCAGAGACCGAATTTTTCAAATTAAGAAGAACGAAGAGAATTTTCGTTTTATTTTCAAGTGACGTGGAAAGTGATGACCCTCATAGTGCTGTGACACGTTTGTTATTACTGGTATTCAAGAAACATATGAAACCAATAATTTGGGGTCAATTCTGTGAGTCACTTATTTTGAGCTGAAACTTTGCATAGAGACTCCATACCAGATGTTGTCTTCAGTCCTTTTGGATAGATATGGGGTTTCCGTTACACGTATAAATATATTTTTTGTTCATCTGTTTAGCGTTTTCCTAACTACAAACAGGATGCGGCTGAGTACCAGTGTTCTACATGGAGAGACTGCTTATTTGAGTCGGCAGTTTTTGAGATACAGTATATTTTCTAAAACCGCAAATATAACTTTGTAATTCATACAAATACTATGAAAAACAAAGTTATTTGGCGTAGTTGTAAAAATTGTAAATAAGCTAGTTTTAAGAAATTTTTCAAGGTTTTTTGTTTTTTTTTTTATTATTTTTTTTAATTAAATATATTAAGTAGGTATATTATATTTATTATAATTACCACGGAACCCTTCATGGGCGAGTCCGACTCGCACTTGGCCAATTTTTTGATGATGTGCTCAGTGTGTTTTTTCCCAATTCAGTTGTTTGTCCAGAAAGATGCCCAAGTATTAGGTTTCAGCTGAAAGGCTTAGAGTGGTGCCAAAGAATTTTGGCAGTGCCAGCTCCGCCAGCTTTTTGGTGAAAAGTATGAGCTCAGTTTTTGTGGGATTCACTGAGAGTTGATACTCTCGGCACCAGTCCTCTACTATTTTTAGGGCTTGGCGCATGAGGTTGCATATGGTATTCTCATGGCTTCCATTTATTATTATGGTTATATCATCGGCGTAGCCAACGGTAAAGTATCCTTTATCGTTGAGTCTCCTGATGAGGTTGTCTGCGACCAGGTTCCATAGCAGTGGTGAGAGGACGCCCCCTTGGGGACAGCCTTTCGCCACGATGGCCCTCGTTGTGCTATTTATTGTGACTCTTACTGCTCTCTGCTTGAGCATGTTGGTGATCCAGTCAGTCAGGGTTTGGTCTACACCGTGCCTGTTGAGTGCTGTACTCATACTCTGGAACGTGGTCTTGTCAACCGCTTTCTGTGAACCGCTTTCCAACATAAAAAAAAAAAAAAAAAATTAAGGAGGGCTCATGAAACATATGCGTGCGTGGTATCTATAGAAATTGACTTTATGAAAAAGTGGTTTTAGAAACTAAAATAATAAAAAAGTAAAATGTGTCCCACCCCCTCTAACTTCTATAATAATGGAGGGAAAAAAATATATGCCGTATATATTAATGTAAACTTTCAATGAAAATTGGTTTGAACGAGATCAGGTCAGCATTTTTTGAGATATAGCATATTTTCTAAAACCGTAAATATAACTTTGTAATTCATAAAAATACTATGAAAAACACAGTTATTTGGCGTAGTTACTATGGAACCCTTCATGGGCGAGCCTAACTCGCCCTTGGCCAATTTTTTTAATTATTGATCCGAACATTTTGATTTGAAACGAACGAATTGATATGAACCATCCACGAACTCAGCTTAGCAAGTGTTGTGCCTTAAAGATCGACCGACGTCACTGTTATTATTTACCTACGAGCTCCTTCTGCATTTCGCTGATTATTGCAAAGCAACCGACTAATTTTAACCGTCAATAATAGCTAAGATGTCGGACTTATGATCGAGAGGTCGCAGGTTCGAACCCTACCCATTACACTCCAAACCCACCCAAAGACAAGCATATTTAGCTTAGTTGGAGGGGTTAACAAGATTGCTAGTCATGTGAATTCTACCCACATTACCAAATAATCTCTTTAAAAAAAAAATAAACAGATATATTTTTATTGCATCATAATATTAATACTGGTGAAATATGGATATACGGTCGGGAAACCTCTGCTTAACTGTGGGGGATACCACCGTGATGTCATATTACTGTTTTGTTATCATTGTTCTCTAAATAATAAATTTATTATTTTTAGGGCTTCGCATCCAAATGGTCATTAATGGAACATTATTTGTCATGAAGTTCAGGGAGCTGTATTCAGTGAAATATACCTAATAGATGGACAGTTGGAATTGTGTCCTTTTACACAGTGAGTGTTTCTACTGTTATTATAATACAGAGTCATTATCTTCGACCATCATACCATCAGGTGAGATGTTGGTCAATCGCGAGCCTTTAATCTTTTTTATTTATTTAAAATGAGCCCACTTTTGACACCGATCTCGCCGGATAAAAAAAAATTAACAATATGAGAACCACACCACAACTTAAAACACAAAAAAAAATACGTGTAAGAATGTTATTTATAACCAATTTACAAAATAAATATTTCGTTTCATTTCATTACAACAACCAAAAAAAAAAACTTTTTTACCAAAAATTGAACCGACTTTACAAAGAGAGAAATAACATTAAAGATTGTTTTATTGGAAGTCTAATTACGTTGAAAATATGGACTAGGTAGATAAGTACCTACTACCGACTTCAGCGATGTGAGTAGATACTCACATGGCTGAAGTCGGTGCCAAGCCAATTAATAGTTTTGATAGGCAAAGTACCTACGCCGCATCCTGAGGCACGCCCGAGGTGATCAAACCTATTCATTTATCTTGTAAAAAAGTTTTTAATTTATGCTTTTTAGTGTATCTTTTTGTGTTCCTTGAGGTACCTACATAACGTTTTCGCACTAACTTTTATTAAGTCTGCTGTACACGTCTTTTTTACCCACTAAAACCATATTTCAGGCGTGATTTTATGTTATACAAAGGTTAAACGGCTTAGCGCGTTTGGCCGTGATTTGAGAAGTTAAGCAGTGTTCACAGTGACCGGCCGGTCAGGCACGTTAAGCTATAATTCCCGACTGCATCCATAGTCATTAGCACTCACTAATTCGCATTGGGCTTGCTTAGTGGGTTCTGTCTAGCCCATTCTCTTTACATACCTACGGTATTTAGTTGTAGGAAAGGTCTGTGCCGCAGTAGTGATATTAATAGGCTGATTATACTAAACAGTACATAGATGTACGAGGGCAGCAATCGCGGGAGATTTACTGTTTTAAATTGAAGAGTTCCATCATTTATCTCCGAAGGTCTTCATCAGAACCTGACGTATTATACTAAAACCTTCCTTGTAAAATATGCTTTCAAACAACGAAAACGCGATCGAAATCGGAGCAGTAGTTTCTGAGAAAATGGCGGATATACAAAACTACATACATACATACAAATATACACACATACATACTGGTTGAATACAGAACCTCCTTTTTTGAAGTCATTAAAAACATACGTTACAAAGAACGATGTTTAGTTACTTGAAAAAGGTGATTTTTGAAAATTCATTATTCAAATTTATCACTGCAATGATTGCGATATATCAGTGTGATATGTCATTTTCAAATAATATTAAAAAAAACTCCCAAATAAAAATTATTTTTTTAAATAGTTCCATCCATTGTAAATTCAGTTGATTTCATCGCAGTTTACTTGTAATTCCAACCTTTACCTATTAAATCAAACTAAATTTAGATAAAAAATGCATCTTATAAACATGTAACCTATAGATATGTTTTCTATAAATTACGCGTGATGCGACGCCGCGACGTCACACCGTACGAATACGCAATACGACTCTATGTGTTGGTCTATAATTCTATAATTAATATGTATGACTAAGGTGACCATTAAATCTTTGACTCAAAACGGGACGGTTTATTTAGGGAAATTAACAGGTAGTCGGTGAAAAAAAAAACACTTTCTAACCGACTTCAAAAAAGGAGATTTTTTTTTAATGTAGTCTCATATTACCTCATAACTCAAAGACGGCTGAACTGATTACAAAAATTCTTGTTTTGTTTGAAAGGGTATACTTTCTAGTTAGTCCCATGGTTATCACGTCGGGATCTGATGATGAAATCATGGAGATATCGAGGGAACTCTTCAAATATTATAGGCATGCTCGTAGTGATTTGGGTATTTTTTATAGTACCTTATGCAGTTGTTCTCGAAAAGCATGATTTGGTGAAGTGGAACTGATGATGAAGACCACAGATGGCCACCGGAACTACTCAATATTAAATATTTCGTGAATTGCGATTCGATTACTTGAAATGATTTTTAAGCACTTTATGGTCGTCACAATGCATACGCTGAAGTAGAATTGATGGTGTATCAGGAGAACTCCTCAAAAATTAACGGCTCCGCATCGAGGTAAGTAGTTGACATATAGGCTTTTGTAACTAGATTAATTACAAACCGACCCACTAAAAAGCGTAAAAATTACTTTAACACCGACTACCGAAATTAAAGTTATTTATGGCTGTCCAGTGTCCAGTGTCTTCAGATGTTTTATTTTTAGTTAAAAAGTTTCGTTTTAATTAAAGTTATATTTATACAGAAAAGTCGTTCAGCTTAAAAGTTATAAATTAAAATATATATATTATATACCCGAAACGTTTAGTTATATTTATCAGAGGAACAAATTCTCTCTAATATAGGTGATCTTAAGAAGGAATGAAACTCTGGGCACGTTTTTTATTTTCACCTTAAACAAATTTCAGATCTACCGAAATTTGTAACTGTGTTTTTTCAGATGTCCACAATTTGTTCATCATAGAAAAAACTGGAACATTAATAGCCGGCAAACATAACATATATACAATTAAAATATGAACAGTTTTCATGCTGAAGATTGTTGGCTTGAAAGGGTTTGAATAACCCAACGAGTTTCTGTGGAAACATTTAGATTATTCCATACAGTTACTTTCTGCGATTTAATGTAGTAAAAAAATAAAATAATGAAAATTCGTCTGAATATTTAATAGAAAATTCATCTTTATTACAGTCAATATATTCCTTTCAATTAGTCCGGCCGCGGCCGGCTCGACTACTAAAATTTTCGCACGTCTAGAAAATGGGACAATTTTGGGTCCCAGAGTTCATTTCAGGGACACCGAGACTTGTAACTTTAAAAAGGGACAGTCCCGTTCAAAACGGGACGTCTGGTCATGTTGCGTATAGCCAAACTTAGATCAAGGACCTTAACGATTTGACGAACAATATTAAGGTAAGGACGTTTGGGTAGGCCGCAAAAAGTACTCAAACTGCCAGACAATCATGTTTAACTCGAATAAAATAACCTACATAGTTCACATATTCTCAATCGTTTATGAGTATTATGTAGATGTCTGAAATGGCCTTTTAAGTAAAGAACCAAACAGATTTGAGTAGACCCGTCCTGTCAGTGCAAGCCTTTGTCAGTTAATCTGTAAGCTCAAATTTGGACTAGTTCAATGACCTGACGAGCAATGCCAAAGAAGGGACATTTGAGTAGGTCGCGATACTACTAAAACTGCCAGACATCGTCGTAAGAAAGTATTATATTATTATATTATATTATCCTTAAGAAATTATTATCTGTGGATATTATATTATGTGCTATTCCCAAATATAATCTATCTATGTGCCTATTTTCCACTCCATCTATCTAGATGGAATGGAAAATCCTCTGTTCAGCCATTTTTTCAGTATGAATATGGTAACTGTTTAACTATCACATTCATAAATAAGTATAGATTGATTTCATTTAAGGGCGCTCAGCGCTTCTCACTCTTTATCTCGCTCGCAAACTACTGGCTGCGGTCACGCGAGCAAGCGAAAGGCAGGGAAAAAAAGATTCCAAGAACCCGATGATTTAGTTTATTTCTTTTTACGGTGAAAATAATGGTAATTTAAAAAAAGTAAATAACATGAGACCTGCTTTATAGTTAGTTCAATTAATATGCAAAGTTTCATTATCTAATTTGAAGTTATTTTTGAATACCAGCGGTTTATTGTTCGGTTTGGAGGTAACTTTGGTTTTTTTTTCTATCAAGAAAATTTTATGGAATCGTGTTTTCGTCAAACATAGTACCTAACATTAATCCTCAACTTTACCATATATTTATTTCATAATTATTGCTGCATTATTTTCGACATAACGGAGGATCATCCTAAGCCATTTGAGGCCTTAGTATAGGCCCTTAAAGCAGAATAAACCTAAATATATAATTGATGATATTTTCCATCCCCTCACTTCAAAAGCTAGCCAACAAATGAACCAAAAAATCCTTCCGATTCCACCCATGCTCGACCACGCCGCTAATTTGACGTCCGATCTCGGATCAAGATTGATGTTCGAAAAACATGTTGAAAACAACAAACAATAAACAGGCCAGAACAGGTGTTTAAAAAAACGAGAGAACATCGATCAAAGTTTTTGTAACGGCGCAGCGACGCGTCTACGGGACTAAGACAAATGAAACTGTTAGGCTAACGTTAGAACTTAGGAGAAATGTATGTTAGGGTCAGCTTCTTTTTTTTCTCGAGGAGGAAATCCTAGGGAATGCCTACTGCCTGTCTGTCAGACTCTAAATGACTAAAAACACCCTCTGTTTCCTCGTGCTCACGCGCCGCCGGAGGCTGCAGGTGCACTTAAATGCTCTTCAACGCGGCACCAGACTGGGGCCTGCTTCTGCGGGCCCCATCTGGTCAAGCAGGGGATTGAAGTGCTGTTCCCTTCTGAGTGACTTTTAACAGGGCCACGCATAGAACCATATGTGCTTACATAGCTAAGTTTGAAATATTTTTGATTAGATTTGCGTGGCATTGCACGGGTGCAATAAAGATACAAATGTATTATTAGTGTGGAATATTTAATAATGCTATTATTATATTAAGACTGCATGTGCGGCCAGATGGTCGCTCTTACCCCGCATTTTAAACCTCTAATATCTTCTAAATGTCTCATCTATACACAGGGGCGTGCATAGGATTATGACAGGGCATGCGGCGGAGTAAAAACACACAAAAACTTCTTCTTTTATAGAATTTTAGCATAGCCACAGCCACGCATCGTAGCATGGTGGCGATGCGTGGCTGTGGCTATGTTAAAAATCTATAAAAGAAGAAGTTTTTGTGAGTAATCGGTCACAAAAACTTCTTCTTTTATAGATTTTTAGCATAGCCACAGCCACGCATCGTAGCATGGTGGCGATGCGTGGCTGTGGCTATGCTAAAAATCTATAAAAGAAGGAGTTTTTGTGTGTTTTTACTCCGCCGCATGCCCTGTCATAATCCTATGCACGCGCCTGTCTATACATATAATAAAACTGTAGAAAAGTCGTTTATGTACATCAAAAAAAAAAAAAAATCGAAAAAAAAAATAGCCAGGGTGTTAAAGGACAACCAATTGAACCCATTTCCACCATTTTTAGAATTTTTGTCTGTTTGTCGGTTTGTCTGTTTATTTGTTCGGGCATCACGTAAAATGTACGAAAGCAATTTAGATAACTTTTATACACAACGATTGAACGTAACTTGAAGTAACATTTAGTTTTTGTTTCATCGTAATCAGTTCACACCTTATTAAAAAAAAATGTAAATTGATAAAATTATAATAGTGTTTCCGAAGTAAAATATTAAAAAGCGCCATCTATCGAACTTAGACTGGACTATATCTAGAGATCAACTAGATGGCGTTGTGCGTGTGACGTCATTTTAATACCGTATTCGCCGATTTTATCAAAAACATTTCAGGCACACATAAATGTCGAAATATACAATAGCGTAGAGTCTATAAAATATATCTGCAAATATATCAATAAGGGCAGTGGCCAAGCTATGATCGCGCTGAGAAATCATAAGGAATATGATGAAGTCACGGGGTATCAATCTGGCCGATACATTAGCTCTTCGAAAGCAGTTTGGCGTATTTTAAATTTCCCAATACATGACACGACATCCACCAGTAATCCATCTTGATGTGCACCTTGAAGGAGGGCAATGAGTATATTTTCAGTCTGAAAATATAACAGAAAGGTTAGACAACCCGAGGCAAACCACCTTGCTGGCATCTTTTCGGCTTTGCGAAACACAATTTCGCGAAATCCATTTTATACAATGTGTAACGGAAACCATGGGGTTTCCGTTACACAAATGTTGTCTTCAGCCCTTTTGGATAGATATGGATCTATCCAAAAGGGCTGAAGACAACATCTGGTATGGAGTCTCTATGCACAGTTTCAGCTCAAAATAACTGACTCAAAGAATGTATACCAAATTATCGGTTTCATATATTTCTTGAATGCCAATCATAGCAAACGTATCACAGCACTATGAGGGTCATCACTTTCCACGTCACTTGCCAATTAAATGATAATTCTCTTCGTTCTTCTTAATTTGAAAAATTCGGCATCTGGTATCAATGTATTGAAACTAATATGCTCCAGTAGACATAGGATTACAAAACCCTTGCCATATCGTTTGTTATCATTCAAAGAAGCCATGCACTTGGTATGTATATACCCTTTAAATTACACGTTGTATAATGAGGTTCCATTTTATTACACGTATAACAAGCAACAAGGTGTTTGGAATCGTAGAAGACGTGGAAAAGCTGTTGAAGGCGAGACTGGCGTTTTTAAAGAACACGTGATTTGACGGGTGTACGCGGTACACCCGAAAAATTCAGAATATTACTATTTACGCCTTCTTCTCCATGTAGTGCGACTTGCGAGGACCTATGTCTTTTGCTGAGGTCCGTAAAGTGGATGATATTGAACATCCCACATACCAGGCCGCTTGCCGCGCACGCCATTTATTAGATGGAGATCAGCATTGGGATGACGCTCTAGCTGAAGCATGCGTCAGCGATAGTCCACATCGATGCGACATTTGTTTGCCATCTTATTGACCTTTTGTGGGTTATCGGATGCTAAACAGTTATGGCAAAAGTACAATGACAAGTTTGCTGAAGATTTCTTGAGACATGTTCAACTAAATACTGATGGAGAAGTTCCTCATAGGGTACGTGAAATTTGTCAAAACAGGTCCTTATTGGCTATTTAAGAGATAGTTATAAGTATAGGAGGGAACCCGATCAGTCAATACGGTTTGCCCACACCGACAGTCGATGGGGAACGTATAAACAGAGAGTACGTATCAGAAATTAGTTATAATCCTGTGGAACTCTCAGAAATTTTACAAAATGGCTGCGCAAATTTGACAGAGGAACAGCGCCAGACGTTTGATAGAGTATGCTGCAGTGTAGATAACGCCTCGAGAGAAATCCTGTTTTTAGACGCACCGGGCGGAACAGGTAAAACATTCCTAACCAAAGTTATTTTGGCTCGAATAAGGAAGCAAAATAAAATTGCTCTTGCTATCGCCCCTTCAGGAATAGCAGCAACATTATTGCCTGGAGGAAAAATGGCACACACAACATTTAAAATTCTTATCGACTTAGACCATACGGAAAGCCCGGTTGGCAAGATATCGCGAAATAGCGATAAAGCAAGGGTTTTACGCGATTGTGTTTTAATTATTTGGGACGAGTGCACAATGGCAAACTGCAAAGCTGTAGAAGCAGTAAATGGAACTTTACAGGACATAAGGCAAAATGACCGGCCGATGGGAGGCGTTACGGTGCTGTTCTGTGGTGATTTTCGGCAGACTCTCCCGATAGTACCCCGAGGAACGAGAGCCAATGAAATTGCTGACTGTCTGAAGAGTTCTGTTTTATGGCGCAATATATCATCTACACACCTGAGTGTAAATATGCGTGCACAGTTAGGAGGCTGCGACAATGCACAGGAGTTTTCCAATTTATTGTTACAATAGGCGATGGCACATACCCCGTACAAGAAGATGGAAAAGTTATTTTGGTTGATAATCTCTGTTCTTGCGTTACATCACAACAGGAGCTAATTTCTTCTGTATACGGAGATTCCACAAACATAGGAAATCAAGCCGGTTCTTGGCTATGTCAGCGAGGTACGAGTATTTTGACTCTCCGCAATGACCAAGCTGCGGCAATTAATTTAAAAATATTGATGCATGTGTCCGGGAATAGTAGAGAATACACCTCTATAAATACAGTTATGGAAGAAGATGACGCCACGCACTACCCGGTAGAATTTTTGGATCCCCTCAACACACCCAGACTTCCAGCCCACGAAATAGTTTTAAAAATCAGTGTACCAATAATTCTGCTCAGAAATCTATGTCCTCCCAAACTTTGTAACGGCACTCGGCTCAAAGTCACAAATCTGCAGCAAAACATAATCGAAGCTGAAATATTAACCGGTTGCGGCGCCGGTGATATTGTTTTTATTCCAAGAATACCTATAAATCCTAACAACTTTCCTTTCTCTTTCAAACGAGTGCAATTCCCAGTCAGTCTCTGTTATGCCATGACGATTAATAAAGCTCAGGGCCAGACATTATCCATTGCGGGGGTGGACCTAAGTATTGGATGCTTTTCCCATGGTCAAATATACGTAGCTCTTTCACGCGTAAACAATCCCAATAACCTTTTTGTGTATGCTCCAGATGGTTCCACAGCTAATGTTGTTTATAAAGAAGCACCAGCATAAATAAAAAAAAATGATTTGTATCGGTATCCTCCAACAGCGCTTCGTACTAAAAAAAAGTTATAAGTTCCGACAACCACGCGAACGAAGTTGCGGGCACAGCTAGTTTTAATAATAAATGCTGTAAAGGGCAATTAAAATCTACATTAAATGCACGACGTAACTAATATATACCTATTTAATCGGAAAAGGAACAATACTTCAAAATACTCGTACAAATAATATTATGTGAAATATAAAAATACTGGTGTGAGTTATTCTTATGAGATAAACAAATAACACCATAGACTTTTTTGTAATTCTTTATAAGTATACAATTCTATAGTACTATATTTAGATTTATCTTATAAGGCCAGCATTTGTAATGTAAGCGCACAGAAATATGTTTTTTACGACATTCCAGTTTCCATTACACGGTCGATTGTATTGGCAATTAGACTCGTGTGTATATCCTTGTGTATAGGAGGTAATTTCCATAGCACTTGCTTCTAAAAGCTTACTCTTGGGCCATTGATCCTGTTATTTGATCCGGCTGTTAAAGGGAAACATTTCTTTTGACATTCTTCAGAAATAACAAAATTATTTGTGTGATTTGGTTCTTTTATAAATTAACGATAAATTGTTTAATTTGTGTTTTATACGTATCCAGATAATTTTAGATTTCTCAATGTTGATTGAGTGTGTTCCAAATTTGTATATTGTTTTTGTTTATTCTTGATTGCACATAAAGATAGAAGAAGAAGAAGAGAAAAGTTTTTCAGCTTCATTGAACATAAAGATCAAATCGAATAATCGATTTGATCTTTGATGATGAAGCCGAAAAATGCTTAAACCCTTTGTAGGTAGGTAGTGGACAGTCTGGTTTTATATTGGGGTCTGGAAAGACGGACTTTGAAATTCAGCTTATCTTGGTTTTAGGTAAGCAATTTTAAGACGTCAAATAATCAGCAGACTACTTGTACTACTTATTGGTAATTAGCAAAAATTGCGAAATTGTCTGGTTTAGAACACTCGCTGGCATGAGAGCAATACAACATCGAGGCGGATCGGATTAACCGTGCAATAATTAAGGATAGCAGTCGATTTTGTGATTAACGTGTATTTGTTTGCTTGGTTTATGAAATCCTTTATATTTATATATCGTGCATCACACTTTATTAACTGTATTAGTTTATAAAGTACATTACACCGTATTATATGTCGATCTAGTTTTTATACAGTATGTTAACTAACAGAGGGCGTTCCCGTTAACCCGCAATAGTATAAGCACATCTATTAGATCGCCGCACACGCGGCCCGTCATTTATAAATAAATTGCGACGTTGCCGTCCTTCAAGTACGTGTGTATAGAGTGTTTCTTTTACGTATCAATTTAACATTTTAATATTAAAAAAAAATAAAAACATTTTGTTGTCGAATGGTAATTTTTTTTGCATGTATGAATGCTACACTATTGTAGGTTAACGGGAACGCCCTCTATTAGTTAACATACTGTATAGTAATCCGTGGAAAAGGTTGTGGGTAGCATATTTAACATATTTTTGTATGTAAGCTTTACTAGATATGTATAACTATGTAATATGTTACTGTTTGTTTTCCCTAAAATAAATAAATCAATAAATAAACATCAACTTCCGCGAGCTTCTCTTGTCAGGCCTGCGGCTACTCGTGCCACTCTCGCATTGCTTTATACAACGTGTAACTTAAAGGGTATATACATAAGTGCACAGCTTCTTTGCATGATAACAAATGATATGGCAAGGGTTTTGTAATCCTATGTCTACATGTGTGGAACTTATTAGAAATTTCAATACATTGATACCAGAGACCGAATCTTTCAAATTAAGAAGAACGAAGAGAGTTATCGCGTTATTGCATGGTTATTGCCAAGTCACGTAGAAAGTTATTAACCCTCGTAGTGCTGTGACAGGTCTGTTATGATTGGCATTCAAGAAACATAATTATGAAACCGATAATTTGGTATCAATTTTTTGAGTCACTTATTTTGAGCTGAAACTGTGCATAGAGTCTCCATACCAGATGTTGTCTTCAGCCCTTGTGGATAGGTATAGGGTTTCCGTTACCCGTTGTAAAGCAACAAAAACCCACCTCGCAAACATTGTCGTTAATCTGCAATAGACGTAAAGGCCTATAGGAAGGACCTAGTATGTTTCAAGGAGCGCTCGTAATAAATATTTTCCTTGTATTATGTAGGTAAAATACAGTGTTATTTATGTCTATACTTCGTAAGTTTGTACGTAGTGTTGTCTTCGGAACTAATGATCTAATTCAATTTTTTTATAGGTAGTAAGTTGCATTATTTGTGAGTGGGTTCAAGTTATTTAAAAATCCACGCGGGTGAATCCACGGGTGTAGTGCTAGTATACAGTATATTAACTAACAGAGGGCATTCCCGTTGACCCGCAATAGTATAGCATCCATACATGCTAAAAAAATATTACCATTCGAAAGCAAACTGTTTTTATTTTTTTTAATATTAAAATAATCACAGTTTTTTTTTTAATTTTACGTATAAGAGTCACTCTGTATATGCATACTTGAAGGATGTCAACGTCGCAATTTATTTACGAATAAGTACGCGTATACAGAGTGTTTCTTTTACGTATCAATGTAACATTTTTAGTAAATAAGTTTAATATAAAAAAAAAAACATTTTGTTTTCGGAGGGTAATTTTTTTTTTAGTACGTATGGATGATATACTATTGCGGGTTAACGGGAACGCCCTCTGTTAGATAACATACTGTATATACCAAGATGACAAAGAGGTAGTTTTTTTTGGATGTTTCTAAGTTTGTATGTAGGGGTTAATCTCCGGTTTGTATGTTGTGCTATATGCTATAAATCTATACTAATATTATAAAGCGGAAAAGTTTGTTTGTTTGTTTGATTGTTTGTTTGTTTGTTTGCTTGAACGCGCTAATCTTCGAAAGTACTGGGTGGATTTGGATGCAATTTGGTATGGAAGTAGCTTGAAGCTTGAGGAAGGTTATAGGCTACTTTTTACGCGACTGCAAAAAGGAGAGTTATGTTTTTACCGTGATAGAATCCACGGGAGCGAAGCCCCGCGTGAGTACTAGTTATTTATAAATCCACGCAGACAAAGTTGCGGGTGAAAAGCTCGTATAGTATAAACAAACCTAAGTTCAATAAAATAAATTTCAAGTTTTATTTTGTCACAGTAGTATCTAACATCCAAACTAACCTCGAAAATAGGTAGGTAGCCGCGCCGTTTGTATCCCAAAATCAATTACGCCTCGTTATTAACGTCCCCTAATCTCAGTAAGTCCACCCAACCATTGCATATTCAAATAGTATATATTTGGAAATCATTTCGGTCGCGATACTAACAATTTATTAGTTCGCAGATATTAAAAGGGAACCGATACCGATGTATAGCGATTAGGTTACTGTCGGAACTGGAATATCGATACCTACTTGTTCTCGAGAATTTTAAAGCGATACTTATTTAGTACTTAATGTGCCGCGACTTCGTTCGCGTGGGAGATATTTCTTGCGTAAATCTCGGCATTTCCTAGGGCTTGACCACTTGGGAATTCCGGGATAAAAAATAGGCTATATGTTGCCTTATAATCTACTCTATCTTCCATTCAAAGTCCGGAAGTAAAAATCGGTTTAGCCATTACAGATATTAGCCTATACAAACAGAAAGACAAACAAACATAAAAAAACTATGTATAATCATTTGAGATTATACATTTATTTTGAATTGTTGTAATTTAAAATATGTGTATTTAAATTATGAAAATTAAGTAAGCTTTGAAAAGCGTAACCATGGTTTTTATTGCCAGTACTTCTTCATACGAATCGACCTATTTGAACTGTGCACTAGCTTTTGATATCTATCTAAGCGTATGTGTTTTTTTCTAGTTAATAAAAATAAATGTTTTGGTCAAACTTCCACAAAAAAACTGAGATAAACAGAATAAAATAAATCGATTCCTCCAATCTCTATTTATAGCATAAAACAAACAAAACAGCAATATTTTGGCAAATTTCGTGGAGAACATTTATTTTGGTCACGTCATGAAAGTGTAGCAGTTTAGGTTACCTAAATTATTGTGATAATGTTGTTTTGACTCTTGGGGACAACTTCGTTATCAGCAGGTCCATGTATTTAAATTTAACTCTCATTTATTTCTATTCAAGGTTTGTCAAGGGATTTTCATTTGAATTTTGGGATGGTTTTAGAGGCTGGTAGAGTATCGTAATTGGGAATTAGTCTTTGAGCCGATATTGTGTTTAAATAAACTAGGCGAAGAATAAAATATTTATTTACATGGCATTTTAGTAGAGCAGGTTCGTATTCAAGTGTTATCTATATTATTCTGTTGATTAATACGGTAAAGGAACAATATGAATTCCGGGGCCCTATTACCTATTCTATTTTGAGTGAAAGTCTCATTAAAATCGGTTGAGAGTTCCAAAGCTAAACCCATAAAAACTGGAAGACAAACACAAAGACAAAAAATATAAAATGTTTGTGTTTTAGTGCAAATATCTGAAATATCAAAAAAATTCATTCTACCACTTTGGAAGTGTCTATCTTTCAAACTATTGACTGTGAGAAAAAATTGGCCAAGTGCAAGCCAGACTCGCCCATGAAGGGTTCCGTAGTAACTACGCAAAATAACTTTGTTTTTCATATTGTTTGTAGGAAATACAAAGTTATATTTGCGGTTTTAGAAAATGTGCTATATCTCAAAAATTACTGACCGATCTCGTTCAAACCATTTTTGGTTCAAAGTTTTTAATAAGATCTACAGATCTTATTAGAAACCAAAAAGTGTAAAAAATTATATGCTGTACCTACCTAGCATATATTTTTTTGAAGTGAAAACTTCTTTAGCGGCGTTGGGCACTTTTTTGTAATGGGTAAAAAATGTTAAACTCGCGTCAGGACACGTAACCTGATCAAAAATTCGTAAGACGGACGGAGAGTAGACAGCCGGCGCGGCGTAGGAGAGGAAGTATCCTCCTCTCTTTCTACGGCACGGCGAAAATGTATGCCAGCGCAAACTTTTTAATGTAATATGAATTGTCATGTTTGTGTACGATAGCGCAATAAATAAATATTGTATTCTACCACATAAATGATAGTACTTTTAAACTGATAATTAAAGCAATTCGTGCAAAATTATTGCCTAACCATTCCAAAATATCAAAAATGCACAACGTTAATATTCAAGTTTTCACTTCTGCCGGCACTCCCGGAGTGCAACCCTTCGTTTTTTTAGGGTTCCGTAGTCGACAAGGAACCCTTATAGTTTCGCCATGTCCGTCTGTCTGTCCGTCTGTCCGCGGTTTAGCTCAAAAACTATTGGTACTAGAAAGTTGTACTTTGGCATGAGTATACACGTTAATGACGCCGAAAAAGTGGTAAAATAAAATCTTGAAAAAAAAAAAACTATTATTTAGGGTAACTCCCATACATGTAAAGTGGGATTATAATTTTTTTTTTGTTCTTCGCATAGTGTTGGATATCGTTCAATAGGTCTTTCAAAAATATTAGGGGTTTGGTAAGACCGTTTTTTGATTAAGTAAACCGTTCGTGACTTATCAAGCTTTAAAGTACCAATTTTCGTTAGAGTCAAGTGTCCCCCCTCTATCAACTAAACGGTTGTAGTTAGAAGTTCAAATGTCACGGCAGTAGTACCTATGTATAACGAAATTTAAAGGAAAACTATCACACATAAGTGGGCTTTACAAGTTTACGAGTAAAGCCCAAGTAAGTCAATTGTATTTGACTCGAAAATTTCGAACAACTCTATAGAAATGTCGATAGATGGCGCTAAGCGCCAGTTGTATCGTGCTAGTGTCTTGTGACGATTGAGTAGTGTAGCTGTGTGTCCGTATTTAAATTCAAAACACCGGCTATGACAAGTTTTATACAAATCTCTAAAAACACAAAACTTTCCGTGCAAAATTGTCGGATCAGGTGAGGAATTGTATAGGAAGTCAAATTAGTTAGGTAGTCATGTTTGGCTTTTAGTTAGAGCATGGTACAAAACGATCAGTCAGCGAATACGACACGCACTTGGCTGTTATAAAAACTACGGAACCCTACACTGCGCGTGGCCCGACACGCACTTGACAGGTTTTTTTTATATTTTTACCACTTTGGAAGCGTATATCTCTTAAATGATTGGCTTTAAGAAAAAGTGGTTCTAGAAACCTCAATGCCATTAGACTTTTGTATAGATACCACACACGTATAGGTTTGATAAAAAAATATATATTTTAGTTTCAACTTAATTTTATATATTTTTAATTTTTTAATAAAAATTAGCAAGCAGTTCACAGAATACATCTACCTACCAAGTTTCACATGTATAGTCCTAATAGTTCCAGAATAAAATGGCTGTGACATACGGACGGACGGACAAACAGACAGACATGATGAAACTATAAGGGTTCCGTTTTTTGCCATTCGGCTACGGAACCCTAAAATGATTTTAGGAATCCTAAAAAGCTATCAAAACCATACCCCCAATTAATATGTCAATCATGTACTTTTATAAAGACTGACTTATTCTTTAAACAATCTTTTTTTTATAACGAGGCCAACAAAATAAATTAATTATAAGCAAAATTTTCTTCATAAATTCCAAATAAAGAAGGCTCAGGTGTAAAGGAAAAATAATTAGGCTGGAAATCTTACTCAGGCTCGACTTAGCCGGTAGACCTTTTGTATAACCGCTGTCACCCACGAATTGATTAGCACAACCGTTAATTAATCTTCTCGAGAAAACTACCTTTATTTTACTAAACCGAGAATATATATTCTAAGACTTTAGTCGCACTGAGATTGTGCGGTCAATAGGCTGGTAATTGCTTATTTAAGAACGGGTTTTATTTAGCTATCTTGTGTCTAAGTTCTCACCTTTTCTCAACTATATTGGGGTTAGCAACTATTATTATTGGGTTTATAGTAAACCGGAATTATTTTGTTTTTGTACGCCATGAATTTCAAAACATGTAGATCTAACTGTTTTATTTTAAGACCTTAAACATTTGTATACTCATGTTTTTAAAATAAAAGTCAATTCTATTCTCTTCAATTCTATTCTAGTCTCTTTAAGTCTGTCCGGATGCAGCTGAGTATAATGACTACCCGTACTACTTATTATACCCGTATTGACTGTCAATGATGTCTCAATTATAGCCGAGACTTCACGACTTCACGTGCCTTCCGAGGCTCGGGTAGTGTTGCCAGGTCGTCAAACCTAATTACCGGACAGACCAGCCAGTTTAGCCAGACAACCTAAAAATTATTAAGTATTTTGTGTCTTATTTTTTGACAACGAAAATCTTGTGTATAAACCCAGGATTTTTTAATTATTTAACATCAATTTTCTTCAGGTAATTGGTAAAATGTAAAAAGCCTAACAAAAGCCGACAAGCCGGACACCGTTTATTTTGGCCGGACACGTATTCAAAAAACCTAACTATGTCCGGACGCTTGGCAACGCTAGGCACGGGGGTTAATCGCACCGCCAACTTCCAGACTCCGTGCTAAGAGTGAGTAATTTCTTATGGAAAAACTCAATAACACTTCTTTCCCTACCAGGGAATTGATCATAGATCAATTGTGTATCTTACAAATAAATAAGTAAAAATATAGAGTTTGAGATATTATATCTGAAAAATTTAATATTGTAGATATATTAAACTTCCCTCATTTTTACTCATGGTAACATATACTCAGGCCCTCTATGTGTTGCGGAACCGTTCGAAAGAGTTACAGCGGCCTCGGAACACGAAGGGCATATGATGGAACACGGATGGGTTTTAGTCAGTAAAAGCCTGACACACTCTCCCGCTTCGCCCAGATCGGAAGGCAGTCATTGGATGATTTCCCATCCTTCCCTCCCCTGTATGTGTATAGAGTTTGTGGACTATCTAACTTGTTTCATATCGACGCTTTCCGCTACAAAGGGCGTAAAGACCATTTTGGCCAAATTGACTTTTTGATGCAGTCTTACTTAGTTTTTCACGCTCTTTCTATCTGTACATTCAAAATTGCGCTACGTTGAAAAAAATGGTTTTTACTACCCAACATTTTCTTAACGCTAAACATCTCTTTTTCGAAAAACCAAGTCGTAAGACACATTTCTTTTCATCACGACAGCAAACTTGCTGTATCTACAAATAAACATATTTTCTTGAAAAAAAAAACGGGGTAAAACACAGCAACAAAACAAAATGTGAGTTACGCCCTACATATATAGGATATTCACATACATCAGAAGGACGTCCGTAGAGTGCTGCGTAATCTCGACGTGAACAAAGCTAGTGGCCCGGACGGGATACCGGCAATTGTTCTTAAGACTTGTGCGCCTGAACTGTCTCCGAAAGCATGGAAGCTGGCTAACGTGCAGCCTGTGCCCAAAAATGGCAGTCGTGCTGACCCGGCCAACTACAGGCCTATCTCAGTTACGTACTTAATAGCAAGCTCCTGGCATACCTAGAAGCCAACGACATCCTCAGTGACCGACATTACGGCTTTCGCAAAAACCGGTCAACTGGGGATCTTCTAGCGTTTGCCATTCACATCTGAAGTGAGGCCATTGAGAAGCACGGGGAAGCACTTGCTGTTTCTCTTGACATCTCCAAGGCCTTTGATAGATTGCTAAACTTCCTTCTTTCGGTTTACCCACTCAACTTTGCGTTTGGATTGAAGACTTCCTGAGAGATCCATCTATTCGAGTGGTTATTGATGGCTGCTCGTCTGGCCAATTGGCAATTAATGCCGGGGTCCCTCAGGGGTCGTTTCTCTCAGCAACTTCATTTTTGCTGCACATTAATGATCTGCTTATGCCCGGTACCTTTGGGTATGCAGACAACAGCACAGTTGCTGAGAGATATGTGTCCAGCGCGCGTGATGGTGAGTCACAGATCCAGTCTCTCCGTGAGGATGGTTGGGCGCTTGAACTTGTCTTTGAAGGCTGTCTCCGAATGGGGGATGCCAACTTGGTCAAGTTTAATTCAGCTAAGACCAGGCGTTTCTTCTCCGCAAAAAGGAGCCAATTCCAACCGGCTCCTAGTTTCCGTGATGTAACCGTGCCGATAACCGATCGTATTGAGCTTCTTGGGGTAACACTAACTTCTACCCTCAATTTTGGTTTTTTTATCGAGGCTAAGGCTCAACTAGCAGCATAAAAGTTGGGAATCCTAGCAAATGTGAGACGGTACTTTAAACCGGAACAGATGCTTACTCCTTACCCTTACTTACAAAACGTTTTGGGAATACGTTCATTGCGCGTACGGCTAAGGAGTGGAATTCCCTGCCGGAGTCTATGTTTCCTGATCGCTATAACCTGGGGGTCTTTAAGTCAAGAGTGAATAGGTTACTTCTAGCCATCTTCGACCACATCATTGCTTACCATCAGGTGAGATGCTGGTCAAACGCGAGCCGATGCTGAATAAAATAATAATTAATAATAATAATTAGTGAATAAAATAATTGTGTTATCCAGTACCCAACTTGCTCACGGCACCTGTAACTTCCAATTTGATTGCAATTGATATTACCAATTAACAATAAATATGTTTAGATATTTTTAGAAACGTTTATTTAATTTTTACTCAACTTATTACTATTTATATTGAAATTACCTACAACCCATCTTTATTAATTCAGTTATATTCATCCTTACTAATAAAATTGCCTACAGATTCATTGCTTTAGTATTAATTTCAGGGTGTATCTACATATTTTGCGAAAAAACATGGTCTTTATAACTACGTAAATTACCCTTGTATGTGCCTAACTGGTTCTTACCGCAGACGTTTGTTATCAAGTCATTTAATTAAGGGGTGTATATACATTTTTTTTCGTTTCCAGGGGTGTAACTCCATGCTAACTTCGTTAATAACTATCGTACATAACTGTAATTAAATGAGGCAAAAGACAGCCAAAATTTAAGAACTTTCATCCTAGGACTCAATTTTATAAGTATAAAAATGAAAGAGATATTTGAGAAAGTTTTTTTTTGTTTACTCTTTTGCTCATAGCCAAAACTATGGGTTTTGGAGTTACGCCCTTTGTAGCGGAAAGCATCGATATTATGGGAATCAAACCCTTCACACGCTGCGCAGAGGCCAACAAAAGGCTTCTGAAGTGTGAGATGCAAACGTCCTATAAATTTTCCTGTATACTCGATAATAGCGAGTAAGGGCATTAATATTTTGAGTAAGGAGTTCTCATTTATTATGTAACACATTGTTTATATATTTTGTATTGTTATTATGCGCTCAGTCCATTGACTATGAATGGATGTTTGGCAGATCAAGTGCCATGTAGAGTCAATTCCCCACTGGGATTGACTCCTTGTGTTCGGCAGCTCATTGTAGGTTAGCCAGATTCAGGATCTTACGTCTCTTATACGATTCACTGGTTTAGGTAAAGTAAGTTGCACTGCTAATAGATTTTTATGGTATTGGATAAAAAAATAAATTACATTTATTTTTCCATAATTCTGCAAAAAAACCTAGTAAAGCTCAATTTTACCACTTACAAGTCGAACGTAGGACCAGTAGAATGAAATACGCGGACTGCAAGAAACGAAAAGTCCAATCTACCCAGCTCCTTCAACACGTAAATCCCTATTCAATTTAAACCAACTATCACATTGTTGGTTCATAAATCTTTGCAGTCTTTTCTCTTGCAAAGTTTCCGCCACCAAAGGCTGTAGTCAAAAGTTTTATTAAGTTGCGTAAAGGGGAGTTTTCACCAGTGAGAAGTCGTGTGAAATGCAAACGGCTTGAGTTTGAACGTTATATTACGTAGCGAGCGTTAGAAAAATATACAAACAAAGTTTTAATTAAACTTCAGTGATTCACCCTTTATGATTACATATATTATATTAACTTGTATTATCACGCGTATGTGCTGCCATTTACACTTCTTCATCGCAAGAATTAAAAAAACATTTTTATGCGCCCTGATGAGGGAATAAAATTAAATAAGTTTTATGTGATTGCCATCTTACGCGTTAGTTTCGTATCAGAAATTAGTCTTTTAGGTTCTTTATTTTTGGTATTCCAATTCATTGTATCGAGCAAAGGAAAACGTAACATTTTGGAAATTGGTGAAATAGATATCTCGGAATCTCAAACAATGGGAAGGGAATTATCACAGAGCTCGTTTGAATTTCGAACAGAATCAATGTTCATATTGGCATAATAGTACATTGTGTATTAAGGGCGGTAAGTAAGGAATTACGATCGAGGCTCCAGTAGAAGCCCGAAGTCGGAGACTGAAGGCTTTCTGAGTCGAGTGTAGCGTTGTAGTCGATTAAACTAGAAGTCGACTACCACACTAATCTCTAATGTCTATGGTTTCACGGAGTGACAACACTTATGGAGTGACCGTCTGGCTATAAATTGTAACCTCCGGTTGGCTTAGTTCTTCCGGTTAAGTAGACTCACAGCCTTAGTGTGCTGATCTACAAGTGGCCCTACCTAAAAAAAAAAAAAAAAAAAAAAAAAAAAAGGCTTAGTTCTTTTCTCGCCGCCTACTGTTGCAAGTAACTTATATAGGAACCCCTCTGTGCCAAGGGTAAGTGCTCATTGTATCTGCCATTTTCTCTCCATCTTGCCAAATTGTAATCCTTTTATTTCACCATAATCTGCAGTGTTTGTAAATTAATATAATTGCCCGGTTGTCAAGATGGCTTCTGTCGAGAACATAACTACGCTATTTCATTGTCATCTGTTTTCCACTAGTGTTTCTAAATTGTGAAGCGTCCGCATGCCGCAGTATTACTTTTCTGCAGTGTCATAGCAGCTACGAGCTTAAACGCCTTGCACGCGGTTACGTTTTATATCGTTGCGCGCGGTATGCGCACGCTTATCTCTATTTAACCTTTGTGAACCGCCGCGATGGTGAGTTTCCCATCCATTTTCCCGGGTACTGTTCCGTGGGGCTTACGGCTGGGAGACGCACGCATTGCTGGCGCTCACGATTCCTGCACCACGCTTACGGAAGCACCCTTCGTGTGATTCCAGGGTTTTTTTTTCCTTCTCCTTCGTTTCTACTGCCTTGGATTTCTACTATCAACCACCTCTACGTCCGCCGCTCGACGGGTGTCACGCTGCCTCTGTGACTGTCTGCGTGCTATTGCGTGGCCTGCCCGAATAACCTCTGCGCCCGTCTGCGCGCTATTGTGTGGCCTGCCCGCATAACCTCTGCGCCCGTCTGTGCGCGAGCTGCCTGCTACGGGATCTGCCCGCCGGTCTGCGTGCGTCGCGACCTGAGCCCAGGGCAGTACCATTCTATACCTTCGACCAGTGAGGGAACCCCGTGTGAACCGAACCCACCCCCCTTCAAATAAATGCTGTAACCTGTGGTCTAAGTCTTTTATTCCTCTACCACCTAAACCACAACGCCACAGTGGCGCCCACTCGGTAAGGTTCACAAGGTTTTCTTCACTGGTCGCTATTTACCTGACTCACACATCGTGGCGGTAAGTAGTGGGTAATTACTATATTTTCTACTGTATTTTTTTAATTTGTTACTTTTATATAATTTCTAGTCAGCTACTAGGGTTTTGTTATAAATTGTAAAGATCACAATGAGCGCTAACCCAATCAAATTTATCCACCTAAGAAAGGCCGAATTGAAATATGAGGTCGTCATTAGAGGCGGTGAAAAGGGCACATTCACTGACTTTAGGAAACAAATTAACAATGCTCTCCTGAGTAAACTCACCCCTAGTACATCGCATCTTTCTGCCAGTGGTCAGCAGGCTGAAGCAAGTCCCACAAGAACCCCAATTCTAAATATAATATAATCTAATAGATATAATAGTAAATATAATCTAATAAATCTAATAAGAAATATAATCTAATAAATCTAATAAATATATTAAATCTAATAAACATAATACAATCTGATAAACATAATACAATCTAATAAATATAATATAATCTAATTATAATGAATCTAGGCATTTTTTTTTTAAACTTATAAAAGACTAACTCTTCGTTACTACTGGCCAGGAATGCACAGTGACGTAGTGAAAGCTGTAACTTCATGTAAAATCTGTCTAGCTCATAAACAAGTAAACCATGCCCCACTGGAGGTCATGGGGAAACCTAAAGAATGCTCTCGGCCATTCCAGATGCTCAGTATTGACATTTTTGGCCCTCTGCCTGTCTCTAGACGCCAAAACGCATATCTTTTTGTACTGACATGCTGTTTCTCTAAGTATTGTCTTCTAAATAAGACAATCATAACAGCCGTTTCAACCTACAATAATAATGACCAACGCTCTTGGGATCTACATATTCCAGTTGTTCAATTTGCACCAAATAACTCAACTAGTGAAGTTACTGGTTTCACACCAACATTCCTTCGCTCAACTTTCAAGTGAAAGTCCTTGGTCTTCACTTGTACTTCTCATACCTAAATGGGATGGCAAATTGTGGTTCTGCTTAGACAGTCACAAGCTAAATTCAGTAACTAAGAAGGCTGCTTATAATTTACCTTATATCTCTGAAATTCTAGATAACCTAAAGGATGCTAAATACCTAACAAGTCTAGATCTTTATAAAAGTTTCTGACAGAGCATCCCGTAGGCCTAGCTAACTACTAGTGTTTGACCCCATACAGGGTCACACGATGCCAAGGGAACACACACCCACGACCGCCTAACATACTGGTCGTGGAGGGTCGACTTGTACCTAACTACCTAAGTTAACTATAACTCTGGTTATAGCTATCCTAGTGTCATATTTCACACCCACCTAAAGTGTGGTAATCCTAATTAAAACCTACTGACTAAAGTTAACAAACTATTATTCTAAAATTAACTATAATTAGTTATCTTTTAACATAACTAAATACCTTGACTGCATGGCTATAAGCCAACATAACTTCAGTTCCATTACCACCTTTCTGCTGAACACACACATACACTACACAACTAATCTCTTTGATTATTTTCTCTTTACGGCGTGACTATGAGAAACTACATAGTGGGCCTTCAGGGCGATTCTTTAGTATCATGGCAGAGTAGTCTCCATAGTACACTACCTTTAACTTTTATTTATGTTATTATGTCCTCATGGATATCTTAAAGACGGCCCCCTGAAACATGGGTGTCCGCACACTAGTTAATTTACATTAATTCCTAACCTACTGTTCTGAAAACAACTTCAAGCCGGTAAATCTCTATAAAATACCGTACCTACCTATTAACTACTTACATAGTAGTCTATAACTTTATAGTCTAATTATAACTGAAAATCTTTCTCACTACTAACCTTAAAACTATTCATAAAACAATATATAGCATAGTCCATTGTATTGTTTTCTTTTATAACCGCTGGTACCTATCTGCCACCACGGTTAAACTAAGTACCAGTCTACCCTGGTAACATTTCTAACATTAATCTAGGCCCTAAACCAGATTAAAACATAACTTTTATACTATTCATAAAACTTTATAACTGCTGGTATCTCTACCACCACGGTTAAATTATGTTCCATTCTACCCTAGTAACAATCTAACTTTAATCTAAGCACTAAACCCGAAACCTAACATGCACTAGGTACATCTAATCGTTTAATAGTAGCATCTACATGAAATGTTCTAACAACATTTAGTCTACAAACTTATCTAATTTCTTTTACCTAAACACTAAACTAGAAACCTAACTTTAACTTCATAACACCTTTTAGTATTGAACAAACCTATCCTGAATATTACTTAGATTCAACCTGCCCTAATTAAAGTAATAAATTCTCTTAAAAAATATTTCCGCGTGATTCATAACATAACCTATTTAATTTAAGATCATTGACATATTATATTTTTGACGTTTACGTACTGACTTTGACATCTCGACGTAGTTGCCAACCTTGGATACTTGTCTTTTAGAATTTCGTCTATAACGTGCGGATATTCTCGCAACAGTATGAATATGGACTTGATTTATTTTTTATAAATTACACTCACATTCGGAAACTCACTCGAATGGACTTCTACATATGATGCGTATTCCAGTAATGAAACTTAAACCAATTTGAACATATACATGGACCATCACCAAAAAAAATTTTTTTTTAACTTTAACAAACTTTTTTTACCTTTTCAAAAATTTTTTTTTAAATTTTCTTTTTAAATACTCTTAGCTTTTAACTTTAACAAAAATTTTTATACCTTTTCAAAAAAAAAAAAAAAAAATTTTTTAAATTTTTTTTTAAATACTCTTAGCTTTGAACTTTAACTTAACTTAATTTTAAACCAAAACATAAAAAAGAACTTTAACTTATTATTAAATTGTTGTTAGAACTTTGATAATTTAAAATTCAACGATGAACTTACTTCTTGCCTTGAAACCTAACATTAGCTATAGCCTGCAACAGTCCACCAAGGTTACCTAACCCTATGGAGATACACTTGCTTTATCTTGCTGTTTTTCCTACTGACTGTCTCGAGTTAAACTACTCTATAATTAGCTTACCTCTCGTATGTAATTGTACGTCACTGACTTAGGACTACTTCCAAGTCAGGGATGGACTTAGAATGGATGGATGAATGATTAATAGTATGGAAGCACATGAATGGGATGTATGAACGTATAGGTAGTCAGTAATAGTGGTTTAGGCCTTCTAGCGGATTTATCCTAGGGAAAATCCTTCGCTAACAGGCGGGGTACTGTAGCGTTGTAGTCGATTAAACTAGAAGTCGACTACCACACTAATCTCTAATGTCTATGGTTTCACGGAGTGCCAACACTTATGGAGTGACCGTCTGGCTATAAATTGTAACCTCCGGTTGGCTTAGTTCTTTTCTCGCCGCCTACTGTTGCAAGTAACTTATATAGGAACCCCTCTGTGCCAAGGGTAAGTGCTCATTGTATCTGCCATTTTCTCTCCATCTTGCCAAATTGTAATCCTTTTATTTCACCATAATCTGCAGTGTTTGTAAATTAATATAATTGCCCGGTTGTCAAGATGGCTTCTGTCGAGAACATAACTACGCTATTTCATTGTCATCTGTTTTCCACTAGTGTTTCTAAATTGTGAAGCGTCCGCATGCCGCAGTATTACTTTTCTGCAGTGTCATAGCAGCTACGAGCTTAAACGCCTTGCACGCGGTTACGTTTTATATCGTTGCACGCGGTATGCGCACGCTTATCTCTATTTAACCTTTGTGAACCGCCGCGATGGTGAGTTTCCCATCCATTTTCCCGGGTACTGTTCCGTGGGGCTTACGGCTGGGAGACGCACGCATTGCTGGCGCTCACGATTCCTGCACCACGCTTACGGAAGCACCCTTCGTGTGATTCCAGGGTTTTTTTTTCCTTCTCCTTCGTTTCTACTGCCTTGGATTTCTACTATCAACCACCTCTACGTCCGCCGCTCGACGGGTGTCACGCTGCCTCTGTGACTGTCTGCGTGCTATTGCGTGGCCTGCCCGAATAACCTCTGCGCCCGTCTGCGCGCTATTGTGTGGCCTGCCCGCATAACCTCTGCGCCCGTCTGCGCGCGAGCTGCCTGCTACGGGATCTGCCCGCCGGTCTGCGTGCGTCGCGACCTGAGCCCAGGGCAGTACCATTCTATACCTTCGACCAGTGAGGGAACCCCGTGTGAACCGAACCCACCCCCCTTCAAATAAATGCTGTAACCTGTGGTCTAAGTCTTTTATTCCTCTACCACCTAAACCACTACGCCACACGAGGTTCGTTATTCCCGTACCGCCCATGAAACATACAATGTTTTTTATCACACTTGCGAGTAAATAAATAAAATTATAGGGCAGAAAAAACTTTTCATTCATTATTTTTGCTACATGGATAATATCTGGCGGTGTTGCATTTAAATCACACTCATCGGACAACGACGACGACATTTTTTATAACTTTTTTACTTGTCTTCAAATACAAAAGGTAAATAATTATGAATGATAGCTTTAATACACAAGTCAGCACAACTATTATCATGTAACTTACGAAATAAGTGAACTTTTTTTAAGCGGATGGTAGGCTTTATGCCCACACCACAGATTATACAAATGTTTCGTTCAGAAACGTTAAGGGCAAATACTTACGTACCTAGGTATACTGCCATGACGGAGTGAAAAAAATAAAAATAACTTCGACGGTTTGATACAAAGAAGTATTAAAATCGATTATTAAGGCAATGACATTCCTATTTAAATAACATTTTAAGAAAATTTTTCAATTGCGTGTAAACTCCTTGCTTGAACTTGCATGACCTGTGTGCTGTGTTATAAATAAAAAAAAAATACTTACCGACCTTGGGTTTCATGACAAAAAGAAAGCCCGAGGGTTTTATATGGGGCATTACGGCCAAGTTAACCTGTATGTTTAGATACTGTTTACGTGCAACTGTGATGAAAAAATCATTGCAAGAGGCTCCGCAAAACGAAGGTGAGTAACAACTGGCCTCACCTAATTTACATTACGAAGAAAAATATGACGTGTGAAAGTGTTATTTATAACATATTTTCAAAATAAACATCATTATTTCATTATTTCAACAGTTTAAATTTCGAATAGTGAGTAGGTACTTTTCCTGGCCAGCGCAGGCGCCAGCCGGATCGCGCGGGCACGGTAATATTATATATTATAATATTATTATTAATATAATTTATTATTTAATTATTAATATAAATGTAATAAATAATATATCGCGGCTCTCAGCTATTTTATATATTTCGACTAGTTTCCTTTCAATACTTACTCTTCTCTACTATTCTCCTGTGCTATTTATAACTGTATATCTGCAATCTGTCGCTTACAATAAATGCTTGAAAATCAATGGTGTTGTTCGTTACTTCAAACGCCTCCACAAGTTCAGTCAGCGAGGCTAATACCTCCTCCTTCTGCGAAGTAGTGATGCTAGAGAAGGCGGAGGTGGAACGCGTGAGGGTGAGACAAATCTCGTTCACCCGCCCCGGGCATCGGAGCTGATCTCCAGCCACCGTAGGCGTGGGCTTGCGGAGTAGCACACCGTCCGATACATCGAAGAGCAGTCATGTGGCCCGTCAGGGCGAATGCCTGCCGAGGTTGCGGGCGTTATCTAACGGTATACCGTGGCCCCAGATTGCAAGGGCAACAGGGTGGCTTTTTAGTCAGTAGAGGTCTACTGGCTAAAATGCTACCCTGTTTGTCCACACTACCTTCCGCTCCTTCCAGAGCGGTAGGAGTAATTTGATCACTTTGCCTTGAAAACATAAAAAAGCTAATACCTAACTATAATACAGGTATATTTCAGTTTAATATGTAATGTTGATCACTATATCGCACGTAGACATACCATATTTCAAGAGCTCACATCATGGCGTGAAACCGCGAGTATGAAGAATATGTAACTATGCCTAACATTCTGAAACATAGTCCGGGAGATTATGCTATGTATGTGTTATTTCGGTTTAATCCACTTTGTTCACTTAAGAACCTGGTCGTATCACCCAGATGAACAAACAAAAATAATCGTTTATTTCACTTACGATTATTTCTGTTGAAAACTATTCTAGAGTGTGAATTTTTGTCATGAATTAATAACAAACTGTCAGTCTGTTTTCATAATGACCCCACGAAATTGATTGCATAATTATGTTCTTAAAATATGTATATAATTCTTCTGTAAGTGTGTTTCTCACCTAAATCCTCGTGTGTCTATATTTCAATGGGTTACTGGATGGTTTGATAAGACAATTGCACCCGCTAGGTGACGCTGCTTTTCCGGACAGGACAACGTCTGCCAGCTTCTCTGTTTCAGTTTTTCTGTTCGTCATTTTTAGCCAGTGGCGGTACCTTCATATAAGCCCAAAAGCCCGGGAAAAAAAAAATGATCGATAGAGAATCAATGTCAAACCCGAACTATTTAAAAGTTCGCGCGCTTAATTCTTATCAAAATAACACAATGTATCTACTGCTACACTACTACACATCGCGATTGTTCGCGCGCAGTGTTTCGCATTTGTAGCATCTAATGATCTACATATTGCTATCTCGCTTACACGCACCGGCTTTTACCGGGCTTTCAAATACTATATCTGTCACTTTCGCACTTATAGCGATGTGCCGTATAACGAGTTAGGCCTTGTGCATAGAACAAATCGATCACTATGGCAGATTTAAGCAGGGCTTTTGGTATGAAGTTGCATGCGTATGCGTGACCTTGTCAGCTTGCCAACTCTGCAGTGTTGCCGTTTTAGCCACACGTTGAAAGATCTTGGAGATTTTTAACGAGTTTGGAAACTTTTTTAACATTTAGCAATAATAAAAACTAGCGACTTTTAAAATAACGAAATTAAATACAGTCAAAACCGTTTACAACAACATCATTTAGAACAACATACCGGTTATATAGACCAAAATCATAGGTACAAATTACTTTGTACCTTGAAAACATCACCGGTTATTACGATTATCGGTTTTTACAACCAAATATGAGTGGTCCCTTGGATATTGTTATAACAGATTTTGACTGTATTCAAGCAATATCTTAAAAAAAAAAAAAAAAAATAGCTAGATTTTTCATATACCTGGCGACTTTTTTTTGCCTAAATGACAACACTGAGTAGTTCCCGACATCCGAGAGTGCAACTAACTTCAGTTTCATTTGCTTGAGTGGGAAAAGGTTTTGTTGTTAAAGTTTTTTGTTTGTTTTCTAAGATTTCCTCAGTGATACAATTGTTTTGGTGATTTACCTACAACAATGGAGGTAATTGTACCTTGTGAGGATTTAAAATGCGTTCAAGTTTTGATTGGCGAAGATAAGGTAAAATCTTTAAACTTTGCTCAGGAAAAACAGTAGTAAATCGCATAAACGAAAATTTAATAGATCAGTGTATAAAACTAGTTGGATTGTTGGCTGTTCGCACACTAATAAGTTGTATTGCTGGTGCTGCATATTTTTTTCGAATGAAGATTCCGTTTGGAATACATCTGGTTATAATGATTTAAATAACATATCTGGCGCCATTAAAAGGCACGCAAATTCCCATAAACACCTGTGTGCAATGGTTTCTTTCGGTAATTTTGGTAAACAACGAATTGAGACATCTATATCACGCCAGTTATCTGAGGAAATTTCAAAATATAACACGCGCGTTGAAAACAACCGTAGTGTTTTTCAAAGATTAGTCGATATTGTTTGTCATTTAGCACAACAGGAACTTCCTCTAAGAGGACATGATGAGTCCAAAACTTCATTAAATAAAGGCAATTTTTTAGAACTGGTCTCGTTAATTTCAAAATACGATGTCGTTTTAGAAAAACATATGCAGCATCAGGAAAGTGACAAACCGGGGCCGAGTTATTTATCTAACAAAATTCAAAACGATATTATTCATTCCGTAGCCGATGTGATGCAAACTTGCATCGATTACGAAGTTAGACAAACAAAATTTGTTTCAATTATTATTGACGAAACCCCCGATGTTAGTCATAGAGAACAACTGTGCTTGATTCTCAGATATTATTATAAAAATGAAATTCATGACCGTTTTTTGGGCTTTCTTAATGTGTCGGAAAGTCGCACAGCAGACTCACTCTCTAATATTATTTTAGAATTATTGAATAGACATGATTGCATCGCAAAATTAGTAGCGCAAAGCTATGACGGTGCTAGTGTAATGTCCGGTGTAAGAAATGGAGTGCAACAAAAAGTTAAAGATGTTTGTCCACAAGCAATTTACATTTGGTGTAATGCGCATATTTTGGCCTTAGTGTTGTCTAAATCATGCAATAGAATTCAGGAGGTTAGTTTATTTTTTTCAGCCCTTCAGGCTTTGTGTAATTTTTTTAGTAATAGTACAAAACGAGCTGCTTTTTACGATACTCATTGCAGCAAAAAATTGCCTAATGCTCCCGCAACTCGTTGGACATACATGTCGCGAGTTGTAAACACGGTTTTTGAACAAAAAAGTAAACTTATTGAGTTGTTTTCTGATCTGTGCGACAATCCACAGAACTGGGACGGGGATACGATTTTAGCTGTGGAGAATTTTGAAAACACTTTGCGATCTTATAATTTCATTTTTTTTCTTTTTATCTTTCATCGGATATTTGAAAAAACTGACTGCTTGTACAATATTCTACAAAAATCACAAGTTGATGTCGGTTATTGTATTAATAAAATAAAGGAATTTCAGGCATGGTTACGTGCTGAATTTCCATCCGAATTTGATCAAATTTATGAGAACACGTTGCAAAATAACTCGGCTCCTCGTTTGAGACGCAACGTACGCTGTGCAAAAACGGAATACAGACGACTTTTTGTAGAAGTAACTGATAACATTAATACCGAAATTACTGACCGATATTCTGAAATTTATAAATTAAAGTTTTTTCAACTGCTCAACAACAAAAAATTTGACAATTATCACTCACATTTTCCTACAGAGGAATTAGATTCATTATTTGACATTTATGCAAACTATTTCGACAAACAAACATTAAAAAGCCAATTGATTTGCTTGTATTCTAGTCCTGATCTGAAAGATCGTAATGTTTTCGAATTAATTGATTTCATTCATGAGAATAACCTCGAAGATGCCTTTCCCGAGCTGTTAAAGTTAGCGTATCTTGTTGTAACTATTCCGGCTACAAGTTCTTCCACGGAACGTGCTTTTTCGTCTCTTAAACGTATCCATACCTATCTGAGAAATACACAAGGTCAAGAGCGTCTTTCCGAATTATCAATGATAGCTATTGAAAAACAGTTGTTGGTAGAATTAAAACGATCACCAACATTTTACTCTGATGTAATTAAATCATTTCTTAAGAAAGATAGACGATTCCAATTAGAATATAAATAATTTATTTAAATTCCTTATTACATTCTATCTAGCTGTTTTTTAACTTTCGTTTTGTAACTTTTTGTTTTGTTTTTTTTTTTTTTGTCTGTAACCTGGGTCCTGTTACGAAGGAAGCAACTACTTACCATAACTTTGTTCCCTCAAGCAATGAAGCAAACCAAACGGCTTTTTTCTAAGCCACCGGAGGTATGCAATTGCTGATATGTTTATTATATTCAATCTAGCACTAGCATGCCTTCAGTGTGCTTTGGTTACCTCATTCACCGCACGACAAACAAGAGTGAAATTGAAGAAAGAAGAGGAAAGAAGAAGATGGATGAATTCACTTTTAATTTATTGTACCTAACCAGTAGTTTATGAGAAAATTGCGATGATACATACGTAGGTACCTACATACTCAGTCGAAAACTGAACTTTCTTTTTTTGAAATCGGTTAAAATTTTATTGGGCTTGCGTTATTTTGAAACCCTAGGCACGCCACTGTTTTTAGCTAGGGTGCAAAGACACTGTTGTATTTTCCAATTAAATTAAATTTAAATAAAATAAATTACTATTACACACAATAGTTGCAACCCTGTCCCCTAAACTAGGTAAAGCCTATATCTTAGGGAGCAGTGTCCGGCTATAGAGGTACATTTATGCAAGTTTACTTAACTGACTTGAAAGAGGACAATTTCTGTGTAGTTAATTTTAAAGTTTTAAGTGGTAAACCTGAACATTGAATAGTCTGAGTGTGAAAGAATTACCGTACCAGTGTCAGTTTGAGATCGCATAGTCCGTGTATGATGAGGGGATTTATTAGAAAAGGACTAAGTGAGCAGCTTCTCATCGACTTATAACTTTGTCCTTGCTCTGATTTTGATCGCCTTGTGCGATAAGACCGCCCATTGTACATAAGTTTTAGTTTTAGTATCCATAGAAATATTGTAAGATGTACAATCAATAAATAAATAAACTTTGACAGGCGCGCGGAAACGGAAACACGTCGCGACTCCTACTTGGACCTATATGATGGGATGACAGACAGCTCCAATGGCCTTAATGTAACATATTGCAACTTGAAGAGTGAGTACTCTTCTTTATAGATAAAGGAAACAGGTGGGACGGTGGTCGTAATATTTACGAATTTCCAACTAGATTGTGTGTTCGCGTTGATTGGAGTGACGCCCCGGGTGAACGCTGTACTATTCATTCGTCTGCATTTGAAATTCCTTTCGTTCGTAGTAGCTATTGTTATTGTACTGTCTTTGATTGTAAGAGAGTGCAGAATAAGAATTTTGCGGTGAATGTAAATACTCACTTGTCTTGCTTAAAGTGGTTGTAAAGAATATTAAATTTTGCTTTGTTGACGTAAAACGTCTCGTACACTACTTAGTAATACTAGTCTACTCTTTTAAAACTGATAATTATTTACTTATATTCACAAGAATCACCATTAAATGAAAAAGTAGCTATTATATCTTATGAGAAATTAAGGAGATTTCCTTACACAAGCATACAAATAGTGTTCTTAAGCTATTGCATAGCTTTTATCGCAGGCTTTAAGCGCGGCGACCGAATCAAGAAATTCCGTAACGAAAATAAACCTAACACACCCCACTCCGACAGGCACAGCGGTGCGGCGTTGAAAGCCGTGCATCGTCTAACGTCGTTTCAGTTCGGCAGACTTCGGCACGGTGTTCGTGCGACATATGCGTGTAGACTAGCTGCTAATAAACCTATAGTTTCAATGATAAGAATTCCTGAATAACCTACATGTATTGTAAGATAATAAAATATTTTAAACAATATTAACTACTCATTTATTCAATAAAAGAAAAAAAATTGTTTTCTTTTCGGTTACCACGCTCAAAAAGTGTAACTTGAATTAATATTAAAGACAAAACTTGAATTAATATCAAAGAAAAAAATACTGCATAAATAAAATAAGTAAATAATTATAATTGCATAAGTTGATAAAAATGCTATGCAATAGCTTTACCGCGGCTGTCCCCGAGTGCCACACTCATTTTTTTTATTTATATATTAACTAGTCAAGCATATGCATTTGGAATAATTGGTGATATGGATCTACTAATGCAGATTGTCACAGATTGCCCACGAAAATATACAATGAAATCATGTATTTCTCAGGTCATGTTCTGTAGCGCCTTAAGAACTTAGTTAAATGAAAGGTGAAAAAAATCCGACATCAAAATAAAAATATATTTAAAGCCGGTGTGTCTAGGTTTCTTCCTCGTATTGTATCACCCACTTCCGAAGAAATATAATTTCATACACAAAATAGTAACCGCATCGTTGTCTTGTTGCGTCTAAATGAGGGAACGTTTATATTAACCGTCCAAAAATTGCATCCATACTCACTGTTTATTTAGATATTTCTCCAACAATAATTTGTACATTATTAATCAGTAGGCTATTCAGAACACGTGTGTCGCGGCTTTGTCCAACACAATGTCTCGTAGTTGTAATGAATAGCAAAAACGCCTACATGGCTAAATGACTGAATGACCAGAGGCTAATGGCTATTACCCTGATGGCTAACGTGGGTTTGTTTTCTAGGCTATGATTGTGAATTTAGCTACTTAAGGATTATAATGATTGTGATCCATTTGTATATTTAGGAACATTTATTTGCTGTGGGTTCGCTTTTGTGACTTGTCCCATAGAAATCGTAAAATACTAGTTTATGATGTTTTTAGGGTTCCGTAGCCGAATGGCAAAAAACGGAACCCTTCTAATGTCTGTCTGTCTGTCCGTCCGTATGTCATAGCCATTTTATTCCGAAACTATTAAAACTACACAAGTGAAACTTGGTAGGTAGATCGCTTTCCGATTCTTAGATAAAAATTAAAAAATATATAAAAGGCCCATACATAGAACTAAAACTAAACATATTTTTTTTTCATCAAACCTATACGTGTGTGATATCTATAGACAGGTCTTTAATAATAACATTGAGGTTTCTAGAATCACTTTTTTTTAAAGTCAATCGTTTAAAAGATATACGCTTCCAAAGTGGTAAAATGAGTGTCCACCCCCTCTAACTTATATAATAAACAAAAAAACAAAAAAAAATATACGCGTCGAATTGATAACCTCCTCTTTTGGTCGTCGGTTGAAAAATGAGACAACTCCAATCCTCTCCGCTTGAGCCATTTCCACCCAAGCTAAGCGGAGAAGAGATGTGGAAATAACGAAATCGGATTGGTTTATTCAAACTCATCTCCTCTCCTCTCCGCTTTGGTGGATACCGGGCCTGAAGGCTAATTTGAAAGATTGTGGACGAAGGAATACTATTATTATCAATTATTTTAGAATAGTTATGATATTTATAATAGTAATCTAGCACGACACCGCGATTTTGCTCTCTGAGTCTGCCCTAATGAATACCGTAAAGCATACGAGCAAACCAAGATCTATCGTTATCGTATCAGTCCTTTTTAACACATAAAAATTTTTTTTAGCAAGTAATAGAACCGACTTCCATATCAAAACACTACAAAGCCAAAAATAACTTTAATTTCGGTAGTCGGTGTTATTGGTTTTGTATGTTCTTTTTTTTTTCACACCGCATTCCGAAATTAAAGTTATATTTGGCTTAGTAGTGTTTTGATATGGAAGTCGGTTCTATTTTATGCTAACAATTTTTTTTTCACGCTTTTTAGTGGGTCGGTTTGTAATTTATCTAGTTACAAAAGCCCTAATCTCAACAACTTATCACCTTTTACAAAATATTGCTTTTCTCGATGCATAGCCGTTAATTTTTGAGGAGTTCTCCTGGTACTTGACCATCAGCTCTACATCACCATATGCATTGTGACGAGCATAAAGTGCTTAACATCCGTACTCAAGTAATCGAATCGCAATCCACGAAATACTTATTATTGAGTAGTTTCAGTGGCCATCTGTGGTCTTCATCATCAGTTCAACTTCCCAAAATGGTACTTTTCAAAAGCAACTGCTCAAGGTACTATAAGAATTAACCAAAACGCTATAAGGTGTGCCTATAATATTTGAAGAGTTTACTCGATTTCTCCAGGATCCCATCATCAGATCCTGATTTCGTAACAATGGGACCAACTAGAAACTATACCCTTTCAAACGCAAAAAGAATTTTCCAAATCGGTCCAGCCGTCTCCGAGTAATGAGGTAACATACATAAAAAAAAAATTCTTAGACGAACTGAGAACCTCCTCCTGTTTTTGAAGGCGGTTAAAAAATACTTATGTTTGTTTGTTAAAGATTTTGTATCATTTGCGCATCGTGAAATACTTACTATTTTAAGTCTTAAGTTCTTGCAGTTATCTCTGGAGGAAGCTGGTTGCTAGTTTTCAACAAGAAATGTCAGCTTGTCTAACCTTCACAACCCACCACCCGACTTGACCCCTCCTTGTAAGTTTTTTATGACGTCTAATAAGTCAACACCCTATACTGTATGAAATAGGGACTTATAGTGCCTGTTCTATAATCCAAGTTGTAGCCTACTCTTTTAAATAATCAGCCTATAACCTGTCCCCTGCTCGGACACAGGCCTTCGTTTTATGAGAAGAAATATGCCGTAATTGACTCACAGGGCTTCACATCATTTATTTCACCATAAAAATACATCAGCATGTAATAAAAAAACTTAAAGTGTAAGTTGGTGGATGTCGCATGTCTGCAGAATTTTCAGTCTTAAGACATTGGTTTTCTCACGATGCTTTCTATACCATTTTCAGAACATTGATGATGTTTTAAATTCCACAAAATAACGTACCTGCTTAAATTTGAACCTCTCGCGAGCGTTCCTGGATCAGACCATGGTGCGAGGTGAGCGGGAATGGGATGCGGTCGCCTCCTTCTGCGAAGCTGTCATGCTAGCAAAGGAGGAGGCTGAACGCGTGAGAGAGAGAGAGAACGCTCTTTCTCACGCCCAAGCCGTCGCGGGAGACGCCCCGGGCGACGGGGATTGCGAGGTGATCTCCGGCCAGCGTATGCGCGGGCTTGCGGGCGGCAAGTAGGGTTAGCTCTCCGCCCGGTAAGGACCAGGCCCGGGTTGACGACGGCGCGTCGTGTTCCGCGGGCGCCTCAAAGAGCAGTCTGCTGGGGCTGCGGAAATGTTCTATCGAGATACCTCGCTCCCGAACCACAAGGACAACTGAAGGAACAGGGTGGGTTTTTAGTCACAGCGGTAGGAGTCATTTGATGATATTCCAACCTAGAAAAAAAGGCCTGTAACCCTTACAGTAAGGCCCTGTAAGGCTTACAGGCCTTTATATCAGGAGTATCAGTGGTAGCCCAGTGGCTACCACTGATACTCGACATACTCGATTTCATGAATGAATTTTATTGTGAGCCTCGATTGTTATCGTGAGGATAAAGTGCCATAATGAAAACAGTGACACTTTTTTTCAGTACCTAAATGAAACAATAATTTAAATGTATTTTTAATCAAGTATCTAGACTCACTTTGTTAATAACAATATTCCGTAATTCTATGAAAGCACTTAACCTGATTTCCAAAGTTGGGTCGTGAATCGAAGCTACACGCTCAACACTGACGTGGAGAGCTTGTAGCAGCCATCTCACGTACACGCAGTTAGCCCGCTCGCCACATAACGTAGGATTATGTTTAATAATATGAAATGAAACGGACATTTTTTAAATCGTTATTTATCTCAACAATAAAATGCATATCAAACAAAAAAGGAATGTTAATGCCAGAAGGACATTTTTTATTTAAATTTCGTCCAACTTTATAGCCCATATAAGAACGATACCACCGTAACACAAGGACATTTGTCCCGTATCGGACCTCACGTATTCCCTCTAGAGAGGATTTTACGTGGTCCAGAATTGGGGAGTTTAGTCGTCCAGTTAACGGATGTAATGTGTTCAGAATTGTTTTCATCCTCTGTGGTAAGACTACTACGGTTCCTACTCTATATATGTGTGTTTCAATTAGGGTAATTGGATTTGTAATGTGATTTCGGAAAGTACCTAAATGTTGCAGAAACCTGAAACATATCAAAAGTTTAGAGTGCCAATCTGATTGTGGACGCATTTGGGTATTTCAGTGGAGGTATCGAAATGAAGCAAGATCAACTTTAGTTCAACACAATTTTATTGTTTCATTACAATTTCAGCCTTGCTTTTATAAATAGTTTTATACATTATTTACATCACAAACCTCTTCCTTTTTTCGAGTACAAATTCCGTAAAAAGTTTTTTCAAATTTTGTTCATTATTTAAAATTATCATTACAATTTCGTGTAGATATGTGAAAATAATTTTTAATTATAATAATAATAATGATAGCATGGATTAGAATTAATTAATTAATTAATTAGAATGATGAATCCAATGAGGAAATTAAATGAGGTGGACCCTAAATCAATTACTTACAACAACGATCATAACATTCTTGAGTGATTGTCCGACGAGCTACAATCGCTCTTATCGTACTGTCATTGCTGGGAAAGCCCAAACTATTAGCTAATTGCGAACACCGAGCGACTACTTCATCTTGTAGAAGGCTGAACGACATGGCTATTAGTATGAGTCCAAAAACGAGGTAAGCGCAGCACGCAATCATTTGAACGTACTCGCTGTTTGTGTGTTCTGCTCTTTGCTTTGTTTCCATACAAATTCCATACAAATATATGGGAACCTTCTAGGTTTAAGTCTGAGGCGATCTTTTGAAGAAAGATGCTCACATATTTGAGTGGGCCTGTCCATACAGTGCAAGCATTTGTCAGATAACGTATAAGTATGACGTATCAAAGTAACGAGTAACGTAACGATACGATGGTAACGAGTACTAATGGCTATAGTAACGAATACCTACATACGGGTACGCTTTTTTCGTTACGTTTACTTCTAGAACAAACAGAAAAACAGACCAAAATATTTTTTTGGGTATAAGGTTTATCACTTTGACATAAACAGGTACTTACATTTCATTGCAAATCTGAAAAGATAAAGAGTACTAAATATATATAGAATGCTTTAAAGTGACTCATTGTTTTGGTTTATCCTGTATTGATAACGCAGGCACCGTTGACCTCACGAACCGATAACTATATTGCATAATATTTTGACATTTTTTGGGCTCTAGTTAAATAATAGCAACTACTGAATCGATTGACAAGGTTAAGCAACGCTTGCCGAGGTCAGCCAATGGATGGGTGACCGCTTTATGAGTCCAACAAACAAGTTAGGCCGCGTTTCCACCAGAGATGTGCGAGGATGCGTAGCGAGGGCTGTGTTTGTAAAGAACCAATAGAATCGCTTCATTTACCTCGCCTCGGTCAGCACAGCTCTGGTGGAAACCGCTCAGCGGAGCTAGATTTTTGCGCATACAAAACAAGCGAGGGATGTGTGCGAGGGATGTGTGCGAGAGATGTGTTGCGAGGGATGTGTTGCGAGGAATGTGTTGAGAAGGATGTGTTGCGAGGTTTGCGCATCCTCGAACCACACATTAATGCGCATTTTCACAGCTCCGCTACACATTTTCATCGCACAGCTTTGGTGGAAACCCCCACACATTTTCACAGCACAGCTAGACATCCTCGCACGACACATTTCCATCGCACATCTCTGGTGGAAACGCACCCTTAAGTCGGCTGTTATTTTAAAATCGAGGTTCCGCCGTTCTGTCTAGTCAGAAGTGTGGAAATCTGACGATCATTCTGCCATGGAGAATTTACATTGATAACACAGGCTGACAAAATTTTTAACCAGAAACCAGACTATAATTATATTTCCGAAGGTTTTCGATGCGCTGAATCCAAATCTGGCCTCAGAATTGCTCTATCATGTCAGGTTTCTGTGATATCCTAACCCAAAAGTGCAAAATGTACAGTTTTTGCCCGATTTTGAGGTTATGTAGTAGGCTCACGAATTATTAAAAAAAAAAAAAAATAACGGTTACCATATTAAAGAACAAGTCTTCCTGTTTCAAATGCCGTTAAGTTTGCTCAAATATTTTTTTTTCGCTTAGATATCGTGTTTTGAATTTCTCATCAGCGGATTCAGCGCATCGAAAACCTTCGGAAATGTATAGTCTAGTTTCTGGTTAAGAAGTTTGGTTAAATTTTGTTGGCCTGTGTAATTAGCCTTTCTCTTTTCAATTATATTAGTAACAGTTAATGTGTTGTGGTGTAATTTTTTTTTCATCCCATCTATTCGAAAAGGACGACTTTGGTTCGCCTTTAAGTGCACCCAAAGGTGGTGTTCTCTATAAGAAACATTTAGCTGGCCGTAATGAGTTTTTAATCCTCTTTATAAGTGCACCGATATTATCTTTGCCGCGAACTTTTTGAATTTGGAACATATTAGTGTTCAGCGCCAAAGAAATCGAACGCAAATATTGTTTGAATAAATACTGGATGGTACGACGGCCTATAGTTGCGCCACCGCCGGCTGAATAAAAAAAAGAAATCAAATTAAAAACGCGCGAACTTCAGCCCGCGTTTTCGTAAAATTTTCCGGATTTTTAGAAATTCATGGTACTGTTTTGAAAAATGGGTTCTTCAAGTGACGCCTAGCGCCTTCCTTAGTTGTTACTCTATGTTTTATTAAATAATAATTTTACAAGAAAATATGAGGCGCCTTTTATTTTCTCACAGTGGGTGATGAAAAGTAGAGTGTATCACTCGGGTACAAAATATATTTTTGCCTCGGGCGACGCACAGAGCAAAATAATATTTTTACGGGCGCTTTTTTGAATCCAGAGCGAAGTGAGGGATTCTATTATTTTGCTCTCTTATGATACAATCTACTATTGACTTATGTCTACCCGTAACGACCGTCTAACATGTATAAATGACAGCAAATGGCTCGGAAAAACCTCGGCTTAAAAAAAAAACAACACAGCTTTTACACGTCATCACTGTCGTAATTTTAAACTAAACTGACATGTTAAGGTTACCCATCCAAGAACAGACCTCGGTAAGTGTTGCTTAATTTTGAAAATCGATCCGTACGGTTCTTATTAATAAGCTATGAGTGCTGAATAAAGTAAGGAATAATAATGTTATAATATGCGTGGAGATTAAATAATATGTTGCAATAAACGTTATTCGGATACATTTTCCCGATTGCGATTATTTATGCTCTCGAGCTATACGATGAGTATATAAATCAAAACCGATTCAGCTATACTCATTCTCTACCCGACTTTAGTAGTCGTGGGAGTGATTCACCATCTAAAGTTTAGTGTACAAAAACAAAGTAATAGTTAGGGACAAACAAGTGATTGAAGACAGAAGCCAATTACAGGATACTGGTGGACACAGGATACTCTCGTTCTGCGCCATATAAAATACCTAGTCCTCCGGTTTCCACATACAGTGTATCCCAGCTATCTCTTCAAGTCAACCTGACTTGACTTGGAAAGACACACGGTACGTGGTCTGCAGGAAGATTCATCTACTCCACCTTCCAACTTACCATCGAGTCTACAGCATATTCTGCCCTGAAGTTAACTATAGTTCTCAAACCAATGTGAACAGTTATTTTCTGAGTCTGTGCTCTCGGGAAGCCTGAACACTCAAAGACCAACTGACAGACTTGCGTTTATAGTGACTTTATTTCAAGCTCGTGTCGTTGATATACCTTTATTAGGTTTTATGTATGAGCTTGAATAAATAAGAGTACTCCTGTGATTAGTAACTATCTTACAAAATGGCTAACTGCAATACTTGTGAAGAACCAGTGAACCAGAATGATAAAATTGTCATCTGTTCTAAATGCGATAGATACTACCATCAGTTGTGTGTTAAAATAAATGCTGCGGCGTTTGAAAAGATAAAAAAGAATGCAAATTCAAAGTGGAAGTGTCAGAGCTGCTTGCCTAATAAGGGAAAGTCTGGCAAAGCTATCGCTGAAGCTGCAGTAACTAGGTCTGATGTTAATAAATCCAGTGACAAAGGACGTAAACATCGACCTGAAGACGAAGCTAGCTCAGATGGCAAAGACATGGTTGACAATATCGGAGATGAATTCCAGAATATATTACAAATTGAAGTAAGAAATATGATTAAATCAGGATATTATGATATTAAGTCACAAGTTGGCGATTTCAAGACAGCGGCCGCAATTGAAGACATTGAAATTACCAATTTGAAAACGAAACTAAAAAGCGCGCAACGTGAGCACATCGAACTTTGTACAAAGATCTCTGATTTGATGAACGCTATGAATCAACTGACTGCGAATATAGCAGCAATAGATCAGAGTATGCGAGAGACAAATATAGAAATCTTCGGCTTACCAGAAACAAAATATGAAAAGCTACCAGCTATTGTAATGAAAATAGCCGCTGTAGTGTCATATGAACTTGAAGAGTTTGATATATTAAAGTGTGTTAGAGTTGCTAGTAATAGGTTTAATCCACGATCTGTGGTAGTGAAGTTGCGCAGTGTCAAATGTCGTGACGAGTTGTATGCTGCAGTAGTAAGATACAACAACGACCACCCTAATGACCCGTTGAACACAGCCGTCTTGCGTTATAGTGGTAGGAAGATGCCAGTGCATGTAACCGACCACAGATCTCTGATGTATCTATCTTAACTCAGTGACAATTTAAGACCAAAGAATAATTTTAAGTTAAGAACCAGCGTCTTAATTAAGAATGCTGTTTAAATAAATTTTATATTTTCCTTTTGCTTTGTTTCCTTATTTTCATAGATAGCATTCCCTTACGTGTAAGATATTATAGTGCTCGGGTATCGCAATGGTCGGCTTGTAGATAGGTAACCAGCCTGCTAACCTAACCTATCCAAGTCGGGGTGTTAACCTCCGCCGCACCCCCGCAATACACTCCTACAATTATTTCACTAAACTTAATCCAGTAGTATAATTATAACACTAAACTTGAATTGTATTATAATTATATTCCTAGTAAGATAGTAATGAATCGCTTCCGTTTATCTATGTTACGGTATATAATTATATACCTAGGGATATAAGCATATCACGGCTTTATCTAACATACTGCGACATATACATATTCGTATTCGTGGATTATTGCACAAAGTATCGTAATCGGAAAAAAATTCGATAACGTTTATTGCACTATTCATTCAATCTTCAATCTCCCATTATTTATTATCCAAGTCTATCCGTCTGTTTGTCTGTTACGCTTTTATGGCTAAACTACAGCACCGATTTGGCTTCTGTGTTCCCTACCACATATGACCCGTAAACTTTTAGCAAGAGAGAATGGGTACTTACTTCGTAGCTTGTTGATTTATCATACATTTCATGTATCTTTTAACATCAAGCGTGATTGAGGTCAAGATACAAAAACCTCCACCTCTTTCAGATTTTAAAAGTGGTTGCTGAGACCCTCAAATATAATACACAGAAGAGCGAACTTATGATCTTCAAAGGGAGGGAGTAAAGGGTATTCCAGGGTGCCGCCAGTTATGCTGTGCGGCAGTGCTATAAAAAGAGTTGGTAAAAAACATTTGGGTCACTGGGTCTCAGACGATATGAAGGATTACACTGATGCGAAGCGGGAGCACATGTCGCTGGCTGTTCGATGTGGGATGTTGGCTCACAAGTTTGCACGTTGTACAGCACAAGTCAAGTTGATGCTTTTCAAAGCGTACTGCCAATCCTTTTCCACGTGCAGCCTGTGGGTGAACTTCATGCAAAGGGCATATAGTGACCTGCGCGTCCAATATAACAACACGTTCCGGGCGATGTTGGGGTTGCCGCGGTTTTGTAGTGCGCCGGTATGTTTGTTGACGCGAATGTGGACGGTTTTGCGGCCATTATGCGCAAGAGATGCACTTCTTTAAAGCGCCGCGTACTCGCCAGCCCCAACACTATTCTTAGAACTCTAGCTGATAGGTTGGACTGTCCGATCTTGGGGCGCTGCATACGACTGCATGCAGTCAAGTAAACATACCCCAGGGACGGCGTGTCCCCCTCAGCTTAGATTTATAAAGTAAATTAGTTATAAGTTGTTATTAGGCTATTACTAACAATAGGTTACAAGTTCACATGTTACTAACAAACAAATATGGAATCATCCGAAATAAAATATATTTAATTGAATTGAATTAATACATCCATACTAATATTATAAAGCGGAAAAGTTTATTTGTTTGTTTGTTTGCTTGAACGCGCATCTTCGAAAGTACTGGGTGGATTTGGATGCAATTTGGTATGGAAGTAGCTTGAAGCTTGAGGAAGGTTATAGGCTACTTTTTACGCGACTGCAAAAAAGGAGAGTTATGTTTTTACCGTGATAGAATCCACGGGAGCGAAGCCCCGCGTGAGTACTAGTTTCTTATAACATTTAATCATCTCGTTTATAGCACTAAATCTAAGTTCAAAAAATAAAACACGACTGCTGAAATATAACGCTCTAAAAGTATGAAACAAGAAAATATTCTCATCTGAAATTGTACAAACTATTCAATATTTATCGCCTATTAAATAAACAACTTATAAGAAATATATTTTAATGTATTTAATACATATTCATAGTGATGTTTAGAGGATACCCTAACCAAACAAGTACCACTATTGTAAATACAGTTTAAATAAAAATACCTTTAAAGGATTAATATCATAATTATATTTGAATAGATGTATTAAAACAACGTTTATCCTTAACTATTATGACAGTCGGAACGCTCACAGTTGCATTAGAACATCTTTTGGAGTCAAACTTAAAGCTATTAGTTCAATTCTTCTTTGGTCTTTTTGTGAATGATTTAAGATTTGTTCAACGGGGAGCGATGCTCAGTCACATACACTGGCTTCTTCCTACCACCATAACCCAAGACAGTCGTGTTCAATTTATCATTAGAGTGGGCTTTGTTGTATTTTATCACAGCAGCATACAATTCATTGCGGCACCTGGCACTTCGTAGCCTTACTACCACAGAATGTGGGTGTAGCCTACTGTTCACCACCCTAACACACTTTAGTATATCAGTACCTTTCAGTCCATATGACACCACTCGAGCCAATTTCATCACGACGGCCGGTAGCACTTCGTTTTTCAGTTCTGGTAAGCCGTAGATTTCTATATTCGATTCGCGCATACTCTGATCAATGGCTGTGATATTCACGTTCAGTCGACTCACAGTCCTTACCATTTCTGAAATCTTTATCCGAAGTTCATTATTCTCAGTGAGCACATTCTGGAGTTCGCTATTCAGGTCATTTATCTGTGAGTCGTCAATTGGTTCACATTTCTTTAACTCTTCAAGCCGATTCTTTAGATCACCCGCTTCGGTTTTAATCATATTTCTTGCTTCATTTCTTAATATGTCCTGAATATTCTTTCGTATTTCGCTAACTGTAGACATTTTCTAAAATCGTGAGCGCACAATTATTATTATCAGTTGAAACCCACACCCAATGTTCTAACTGTTAACTACAAAATGCTACAAATTATGTCTCTTCTATCAGAGTTTTGGTAAAAACACTGCAATCATATCTGACTATGAGAATATTCTAAAAAAAAAACAGTTTAGAATGTCCCGACAGCACACAGATATAAAATAAATTTTCACTTTGTATTATTGATTATAGAGAAGAAAGTTTGTACCGTTGACGCAAAAGACAGCGCTGGCTAGTGAAGCAGATGATTCCTGGGGTGGAGAACGTCCACCTTTTGGGGCTGACTGAATCCGAGATTTGGAAGACTGGTTTCTCAAGCACAGCTTGGCATAAGCCCACGTGCGGGGTACTGCGAGAGCCTTGTATGCTCTATCACTTTTTTGTAACTTTCTTCTTAGACATTAAATATGAGTAAATCAACCTACAACCCTCAAAGTTCGATGTCGAATGAGTTTCTGAGGATAAATTTCGATTTAAATACTGATCGCAAAACTGTGTGTTACAAAACATGTGGCAATTGGGGAAAAAGTTCTGTTATTGCAACATATTTTGTTGATAAGTTGGATAGGCGCTTGACCATTTTGCGCACTCCATATCCTGAATAGTATAGCAGAGACATAGACTTATTTTGTTGTACTCTGTGTGGGTTCGTAGTGAGAGCTCTCTGTGAGATATGTTATTGTCCTGTTGTAGTGTAGGCATGGAGATTGTAGTAGCAATAAGTACAAGGATCGAAAGCTGTTACTTTTTAATTGTTTGGCTGTTGTTTTTAAGAATAAAAGTTGATTACATTTTTGCATTAAGTGTAAAATAAATATCAATTAAAAAATTATCTCAGAAAAGATAAATAAATAAAATGAAAAATTTACTGTCAATAGAACACACTGTTTACTATTTAATATATTATTTATTTCTTATCTACTTTATTGTATATCTTACAATAAGATGTACAATAAAAAGGGTTATTTAAGATTGAGTCCTTTAATAAACAGTGTGTACTATTGACGATTATTTTTTGAAGATACCCAGGCTACGGCAGGCATTAACTGAGCAATTCTCAGATGTACACTGGCCCAGTGGTTACAGCCACGAATACGAGTTCTAGGTCGTAGGTTCGAACAGAAGCAGGCGCATTACCTTGTGCAATTTCAACAACACTGCTTTTTAATCGTTAAAGAAAAACATCGCGAGTAAAATTCGATGATAGATAGATAGATATACCACTCTTTATTGCACACCAATAATTGAAACACACCTGATTCACAATATTGCTTAACTTATAGTTACAATGGTGGTCTTATTGCTGATAGCTATATCTTTCAGACAACCTTTGGATTCTTTGGACTCTAGAAAAAAAGAGGGGGGAGAAAACTCAGTGTACCTACTTCAAATATATTACATACACAAAATCTAATTAAAATAGATAATAAACGCAATACGATACATAAATAAGTAAATACAACGTGTAATATAAAGGGTATATACATACCAAGTGCACAGCTTCTTTGGATGATAACAAATGATATAGCAAGGGTTTTGTAATCCTATGTCTACAGGTGTGGAACTTATTAGAAATTTCAATACATTGATACCAGAGACCGAATTTTTCAAATTAAGAAGAACGAAGAGAATTTTCGTTTTATTTTCAAGTGACGTGGAAAGTGATGACCCTCATAGTGCTGTGACACGTTTGTTATTACTGGTATTCAAGAAACATATGAAACCAATAATTTGGGGTCAATTCTGTGAGTCACTTATTTTGAGCTGAAACTTTGCATAGAGACTCCATAACAGATGTTGTCTTCAGTCCTTTTGGATAGATATGGGGTTTCCGTTACACGTATAAATATATTTTTTGTTCATCTGTTTAGCGTTTTCCTAACTACAAACAGGATGCGGCTGAGTACCAGTGTTCTACATGGAGAGACTGCTTATTTGAGTCGGCAGTTTTTGAGATACAGTATATTTTCTAAAACCGCAAATATAACTTTGTAATTCATACAAATACTATGAAAAACAAAGTTATTTGGCGTAGTTGTAAAAATTGTAAATAAGCTAGTTTTAAGAAATTTTTCAAGGTTTTTTGTTTTTTTTTTTTATTATTTTTTTTAATTAAATATATTAAGTAGGTATATTATATTTATTATAATTACCACGGAACCCTTCATGGGCGAGTCCGACTCGCACTTGGCCAATTTTTTGATGATGTGCTCAGTGTGTTTTTTCCCAATTCAGTTGTTTGTCCAGAAAGATGCCCAAGTATTAGGTTTCAGCTGAAAGGCTTAGAGTGGTGCCAAAGAATTTTGGCAGTGCCAGCTCCGCCAGCTTTTTGGTGAAAAGTATGAGCTCAGTTTTTGTGGGATTCACTGAGAGTTGATACTCTCGGCACCAGTCCTCTACTATTTTTAGGGCTTGGCGCATGAGGTTGCATATGGTATTCTCATGGCTTCCATTTATTATTATGGTTATATCATCGGCGTAGCCAACGGTAAAGTATCCTTTATCGTTGAGTCTCCTGATGAGGTTGTCTGCGACCAGGTTCCATAGCAGTGGTGAGAGGACGCCCCCTTGGGGACAGCCTTTCGCCACGATGGCCCTCGTTGTGCTATTTATTGTGACTCTTACTGCTCTCTGCTTGAGCATGTTGGTGATCCAGTCAGTCAGGGTTTGGTCTACACCGTGCCTGTTGAGTGCTGTACTCATACTCTGGAACGTGGTCTTGTCAACCGCTTTCTGTGAACCGCTTTCCGACATAAAAAAAAAAAAAAAAATTAAGGAGGGCTCATGAAACATATGCGTGCGTGGTATCTATAGAAATTGACTTTATGAAAAAGTGGTTTTAGAAACTAAAATAATAAAAAAGTAAAATGTGTCCCACCCCCTCTAACTTCTATAATAATGGAGGGAAAAAAATATATGCCGTATATATTAATGTAAACTTTCAATGAAAATTGGTTTGAACGAGATCAGGTCAGCATTTTTTGAGATATAGCATATTTTCTAAAACCGTAAATATAACTTTGTAATTCATAAAAATACTATGAAAAACACAGTTATTTGGCGTAGTTACTATGGAACCCTTCATGGGCGAGCCTAACTCGCCCTTGGCCAATTTTTTTAATTATTGATCCGAACATTTTGATTTGAAACGAACGAATTGATATGAACCATCCACGAACTCAGCTTAGCAAGTGTTGTGCCTTAAAGATCGACCGACGTCACTGTTATTATTTACCTACGAGCTCCTTCTGCATTTCGCTGATTATTGCAAAGCAACCGACTAATTTTAACCGTCAATAATAGCTAAGATGTCGGACTTATGATCGAGAGGTCGCAGGTTCGAACCCTACCCATTACACTCCAAACCCACCCAAAGACAAGCATATTTAGCTTAGTTGGAGGGGTTAACAAGATTGCTAGTCATGTGAATTCTACCCACATTACCAAATAATCTCTTTAAAAAAAAAATAAACAGATATATTTTTATTGCATCATAATATTAATACTGGTGAAATATGGATATACGGTCGGGAAACCTCTGCTTAACTGTGGGGGATACCACCGTGATGTCATATTACTGTTTTGTTATCATTGTTCTCTAAATAATAAATTTATTATTTTTAGGGCTTCGCATCCAAATGGTCATTAATGGAACATTATTTGTCATGAAGTTCAGGGAGCTGTATTCAGTGAAATATACCTAATAGATGGACAGTTGGAATTGTGTCCTTTTACACAGTGAGTGTTTCTACTGTTATTATAATACAGAGTCATTATCTTCGACCATCATACCATCAGGTGAGATGTTGGTCAATCGCGAGCCTTTAATCTTTTTTATTTATTTAAAATGAGCCCACTTTTGACACCGATCTCGCCGGATAAAAAAAAATTAACAATATGAGAACCACACCACAACTTAAAACACAAAAAAAAATACGTGTAAGAATGTTATTTATAACCAATTTACAAAATAAATATTTCGTTTCATTTCATTACAACAACCAAAAAAAAAAACTTTTTTACCAAAAATTGAACCGACTTTACAAAGAGAGAAATAACATTAAAGATTGTTTTATTGGAAGTCTAATTACGTTGAAAATATGGACTAGGTAGATAAGTACCTACTACCGACTTCAGCGATGTGAGTAGATACTCACATGGCTGAAGTCGGTGCCAAGCCAATTAATAGTTTTGATAGGCAAAGTACCTACGCCGCATCCTGAGGCACGCCCGAGGTGATCAAACCTATTCATTTATCTTGTAAAAAAGTTTTTAATTTATGCTTTTTAGTGTATCTTTTTGTGTTCCTTGAGGTACCTACATAACGTTTTCGCACTAACTTTTATTAAGTCTGCTGTACACGTCTTTTTTACCCACTAAAACCATATTTCAGGCGTGATTTTATGTTATACAAAGGTTAAACGGCTTAGCGCGTTTGGCCGTGATTTGAGAAGTTAAGCAGTGTTCACAGTGACCGGCCGGTCAGGCACGTTAAGCTATAATTCCCGACTGCATCCATAGTCATTAGCACTCACTAATTCGCATTGGGCTTGCTTAGTGGGTTCTGTCTAGCCCATTCTCTTTACATACCTACGGTATTTAGTTGTAGGAAAGGTCTGTGCCGCAGTAGTGATATTAATAGGCTGATTATACTAAACAGTACATAGATGTACGAGGGCAGCAATCGCGGGAGATTTACTGTTTTAAATTGAAGAGTTCCATCATTTATCTCCGAAGGTCTTCATCAGAACCTGACGTATTATACTAAAACCTTCCTTGTAAAATATGCTTTCAAACAACGAAAACGCGATCGAAATCGGAGCAGTAGTTTCTGAGAAAATGGCGGATATACAAAACTACATACATACATACAAATATACACACATACATACTGGTTGAATACAGAACCTCCTTTTTTGAAGTCATTAAAAACATACGTTACAAAGAACGATGTTTAGTTACTTGAAAAAGGTGATTTTTGAAAATTCATTATTCAAATTTATCACTGCAATGATTGCGATATATCAGTGTGATATGTCATTTTCAAATAATATTAAAAAAAAACTCCCAAATAAAAATTATTTTTTTAAATAGTTCCATCCATTGTAAATTCAGTTGATTTCATCGCAGTTTACTTGTAATTCCAACCTTTACCTATTAAATCAAACTAAATTTAGATAAAAAATGCATCTTATAAACATGTAACCTATAGATATGTTTTCTATAAATTACGCGTGATGCGACGCCGCGACGTCACACCGTACGAATACGCAATACGACTCTATGTGTTGGTCTATAATTCTATAATTAATATGTATGACTAAGGTGACCATTAAATCTTTGACTCAAAACGGGACGGTTTATTTAGGGAAATTAACAGGTAGTCGGTGAAAAAAAAAACACTTTCTAACCGACTTCAAAAAAGGAGATTTTTTTTTAATGTAGTCTCATATTACCTCATAACTCAAAGACGGCTGAACTGATTACAAAAATTCTTGTTTTGTTTGAAAGGGTATACTTTCTAGTTAGTCCCATGGTTATCACGTCGGGATCTGATGATGAAATCATGGAGATATCGAGGGAACTCTTCAAATATTATAGGCATGCTCGTAGTGATTTGGGTATTTTTTATAGTACCTTATGCAGTTGTTCTCGAAAAGCATGATTTGGTGAAGTGGAACTGATGATGAAGACCACAGATGGCCACCGGAACTACTCAATATTAAATATTTCGTGAATTGCGATTCGATTACTTGAAATGATTTTTAAGCACTTTATGGTCGTCACAATGCATACGCTGAAGTAGAATTGATGGTGTATCAGGAGAACTCCTCAAAAATTAACGGCTCCGCATCGAGGTAAGTAGTTGACATATAGGCTTTTGTAACTAGATTAATTACAAACCGACCCACTAAAAAGCGTAAAAATTACTTTAACACCGACTACCGAAATTAAAGTTATTTATGGCTGTCCAGTGTCCAGTGTCTTCAGATGTTTTATTTTTAGTTAAAAAGTTTCGTTTTAATTAAAGTTATATTTATACAGAAAAGTCGTTCAGCTTAAAAGTTATAAATTAAAATATATATATTATATACCCGAAACGTTTAGTTATATTTATCAGAGGAACAAATTCTCTCTAATATAGGTGATCTTAAGAAGGAATGAAACTCTGGGCACGTTTTTTATTTTCACCTTAAACAAATTTCAGATCTACCGAAATTTGTAACTGTGTTTTTTCAGATGTCCACAATTTGTTCATCATAGAAAAAACTGGAACATTAATAGCCGGCAAACATAACATATATACAATTAAAATATGAACAGTTTTCATGCTGAAGATTGTTGGCTTGAAAGGGTTTGAATAACCCAACGAGTTTCTGTGGAAACATTTAGATTATTCCATACAGTTACTTTCTGCGATTTAATGTAGTAAAAAAATAAAATAATGAAAATTCGTCTGAATATTTAATAGAAAATTCATCTTTATTACAGTCAATATATTCCTTTCAATTAGTCCGGCCGCGGCCGGCTCGACTACTAAAATTTTCGCACGTCTAGAAAATGGGACAATTTTGGGTCCCAGAGTCCATTTCAGGGACACCGAGACTTGTAACTTTAAAAAGGGACAGTCCCGTTCAAAACGGGACGTCTGGTCATGTTGCGTATAGCCAAACTTAGATCAAGGACCTTAACGATTTGACGAACAATATTAAGGTAAGGACGTTTGGGTAGGCCGCAAAAAGTACTCAAACTGCCAGACAATCATGTTTAACTCGAATAAAATAACCTACATAGTTCACATATTCTCAATCGTTTATGAGTATTATGTAGATGTCTGAAATGGCCTTTTAAGTAAAGAACCAAACAGATTTGAGTAGACCCGTCCTGTCAGTGCAAGCCTTTGTCAGTTAATCTGTAAGCTCAAATTTGGACTAGTTCAATGACCTGACGAGCAATGCCAAAGAAGGGACATTTGAGTAGGTCGCGATACTACTAAAACTGCCAGACATCGTCGTAAGAAAGTATTATATTATTATATTATATTATCCTTAAGAAATTATTATCTGTGGATATTATATTATGTGCTATTCCCAAATATAATCTATCTATGTGCCTATTTTCCACTCCATCTATCTAGATGGAATGGAAAATCCTCTGTTCAGCCATTTTTTCAGTATGAATATGGTAACTGTTTAACTATCACATTCATAAATAAGTATAGATTGATTTCATTTAAGGGCGCTCAGCGCTTCTCACTCTTTATCTCGCTCGCAAACTACTGGCTGCGGTCACGCGAGCAAGCGAAAGGCAGGGAAAAAAAGATTCCAAGAACCCGATGATTTAGTTTATTTCTTTTTACGGTGAAAATAATGGTAATTTTAAAAAAGTAAATAACATGAGACCTGCTTTATAGTTAGTTCAATTAATATGCAAAGTTTCATTATCTAATTTGAAGTTATTTTTGAATACCAGCGGTTTATTGTTCGGTTTGGAGGTAACTTTGGTTTTTTTTTCTATCAAGAAAATTTTATGGAATCGTGTTTTCGTCAAACATAGTACCTAACATTAATCCTCAACTTTACCATATATTTATTTCATAATTATTGCTGCATTATTTTCGACATAACGGAGGATCATCCTAAGCCATTTGAGGCCTTAGTATAGGCCCTTAAAGCAGAATAAACCTAAATATATAAATGATGATATTTTCCATCCCCTCACTTCAAAAGCTAGCCAACAAATGAACCAAAAAATCCTTCCGATTCCACCCATGCTCGACCACGCCGCTAATTTGACGTCCGATCTCGGATCAAGATTGATGTTCGAAAAACATGTTGAAAACAACAAACAATAAACAGGCCAGAACAGGTGTTTAAAAAAACGAGAGAACATCGATCAAAGTTTTTGTAACGGCGCAGCGACGCGTCTACGGGACTAAGACAAATGAAACTGTTAGGCTAACGTTAGAACTTAGGAGAAATGTATGTTAGGGTCAGCTTCTTTTTTTTCTCGAGGAGGAAATCCTAGGGAATGCCTACTGCCTGTCTGTCAGACTCTAAATGACTAAAAACACCCTCTGTTTCCTCGTGCTCACGCGCCGCCGGAGGCTGCAGGTGCACTTAAATGCTCTTCAACGCGGCACCAGACTGGGGCCTGCTTCTGCGGGCCCCATCTGGTCAAGCAGGGGATTGAAGTGCTGTTCCCTTCTGAGTGACTTTTAACAGGGCCACGCATAGAACCATATGTGCTTACATAGCTAAGTTTGAAATATTTTTGATTAGATTTGCGTGGCATTGCACGGGTGCAATAAAGATACAAATGTATTATTAGTGTGGAATATTTAATAATGCTATTATTATATTAAGACTGCATGTGCGGCCAGATGGTCGCTCTTACCCCGCATTTTAAACCTCTAATATCTTCTAAATGTCTCATCTATACACAGGGGCGTGCATAGGATTATGACAGGGCATGCGGCGGAGTAAAAACACACAAAAACTTCTTCTTTTATAGAATTTTAGCATAGCCACAGCCACGCATCGTAGCATGGTGGCGATGCGTGGCTGTGGCTATGTTAAAAATCTATAAAAGAAGAAGTTTTTGTGAGTAATCGGTCACAAAAACTTCTTCTTTTATAGATTTTTAGCATAGCCACAGCCACGCATCGTAGCATGGTGGCGATGCGTGGCTGTGGCTATGCTAAAAATCTATAAAAGAAGGAGTTTTTGTGTGTTTTTACTCCGCCGCATGCCCTGTCATAATCCTATGCACGCGCCTGTCTATACATATAATAAAACTGTAGAAAAGTCGTTTATGTACATCAAAAAAAAAAAAAAAATCGAAAAAAAAAATAGCCAGGGTGTTAAAGGACAACCAATTGAACCCATTTCCACCATTTTTAGAATTTTTGTCTGTTTGTCGGTTTGTCTGTTTATTTGTTCGGGCATCACGTAAAATGTACGAAAGCAATTTAGATAACTTTTATACACAACGATTGAACGTAACTTGAAGTAACATTTAGTTTTTGTTTCATCGTAATCAGTTCACACCTTATTAAAAAAAAATGTAAATTGATAAAATTATAATAGTGTTTCCGAAGTAAAATATTAAAAAGCGCCATCTATCGAACTTAGACTGGACTATATCTAGAGATCAACTAGATGGCGTTGTGCGTGTGACGTCATTTTAATACCGTATTCGCCGATTTTATCAAAAACATTTCAGGCACACATAAATGTCGAAATATACAATAGCGTAGAGTCTATAAAATATATCTGCAAATATATCAATAAGGGCAGTGGCCAAGCTATGATCGCGCTGAGAAATCATAAGGAATATGATGAAGTCACGGGGTATCAATCTGGCCGATACATTAGCTCTTCGAAAGCAGTTTGGCGTATTTTAAATTTCCCAATACATGACACGACATCCACCAGTAATCCATCTTGATGTGCACCTTGAAGGAGGGCAATGAGTATATTTTCAGTCTGAAAATATAACAGAAAGGTTAGACAACCCGAGGCAAACCACCTTGCTGGCATCTTTTCGGCTTTGCGAAACACAATTTCGCGAAATCCATTTTATACAATGTGTAACGGAAACCATGGGGTTTCCGTTACACAAATGTTGTCTTCAGCCCTTTTGGATAGATATGGATCTATCCAAAAGGGCTGAAGACAACATCTGGTATGGAGTCTCTATGCACAGTTTCAGCTCAAAATAACTGACTCAAAGAATGTATACCAAATTATCGGTTTCATATATTTCTTGAATGCCAATCATAGCAAACGTATCACAGCACTATGAGGGTCATCACTTTCCACGTCACTTGCCAATTAAATGATAATTCTCTTCGTTCTTCTTAATTTGAAAAATTCGGCATCTGGTATCAATGTATTGAAACTAATATGCTCCAGTAGACATAGGATTACAAAACCCTTGCCATATCGTTTGTTATCATTCAAAGAAGCCATGCACTTGGTATGTATATACCCTTTAAATTACACGTTGTATAATGAGGTTCCATTTTATTACACGTATAACAAGCAACAAGGTGTTTGGAATCGTAGAAGACGTGGAAAAGCTGTTGAAGGCGAGACTGGCGTTTTTAAAGAACACGTGATTTGACGGGTGTACGCGGTACACCCGAAAAATTCAGAATATTACTATTTACGCCTTCTTCTCCATGTAGTGCGACTTGCGAGGACCTATGTCTTTTGCTGAGGTCCGTAAAGTGGATGATATTGAACATCCCACATACCAGGCCGCTTGCCGCGCACGCCATTTATTAGATGGAGATCAGCATTGGGATGACGCTCTAGCTGAAGCATGCGTCAGCGATAGTCCACATCGATGCGACATTTGTTTGCCATCTTATTGACCTTTTGTGGGTTATCGGATGCTAAACAGTTATGGCAAAAGTACAATGACAAGTTTGCTGAAGATTTCTTGAGACATGTTCAACTAAATACTGATGGAGAAGTTCCTCATAGGGTACGTGAAATTTGTCAAAACAGGTCCTTATTGGCTATTTAAGAGATAGTTATAAGTATAGGAGGGAACCCGATCAGTCAATACGGTTTGCCCACACCGACAGTCGATGGGGAACGTATAAACAGAGAGTACGTATCAGAAATTAGTTATAATCCTGTGGAACTCTCAGAAATTTTACAAAATGGCTGCGCAAATTTGACAGAGGAACAGCGCCAGACGTTTGATAGAGTATGCTGCAGTGTAGATAACGCCTCGAGAGAAATCCTGTTTTTAGACGCACCGGGCGGAACAGGTAAAACATTCCTAACCAAAGTTATTTTGGCTCGAATAAGGAAGCAAAATAAAATTGCTCTTGCTATCGCCCCTTCAGGAATAGCAGCAACATTATTGCCTGGAGGAAAAATGGCACACACAACATTTAAAATTCTTATCGACTTAGACCATACGGAAAGCCCGGTTGGCAAGATATCGCGAAATAGCGATAAAGCAAGGGTTTTACGCGATTGTGTTTTAATTATTTGGGACGAGTGCACAATGGCAAACTGCAAAGCTGTAGAAGCAGTAAATGGAACTTTACAGGACATAAGGCAAAATGACCGGCCGATGGGAGGCGTTACGGTGCTGTTCTGTGGTGATTTTCGGCAGACTCTCCCGATAGTACCCCGAGGAACGAGAGCCAATGAAATTGCTGACTGTCTGAAGAGTTCTGTTTTATGGCGCAATATATCATCTACACACCTGAGTGTAAATATGCGTGCACAGTTAGGAGGCTGCGACAATGCACAGGAGTTTTCCAATTTATTGTTACAATAGGCGATGGCACATACCCCGTACAAGAAGATGGAAAAGTTATTTTGGTTGATAATCTCTGTTCTTGCGTTACATCACAACAGGAGCTAATTTCTTCTGTATACGGAGATTCCACAAACATAGGAAATCAAGCCGGTTCTTGGCTATGTCAGCGAGGTACGAGTATTTTGACTCTCCGCAATGACCAAGCTGCGGCAATTAATTTAAAAATATTGATGCATGTGTCCGGGAATAGTAGAGAATACACCTCTATAAATACAGTTATGGAAGAAGATGACGCCACGCACTACCCGGTAGAATTTTTGGATCCCCTCAACACACCCAGACTTCCAGCCCACGAAATAGTTTTAAAAATCAGTGTACCAATAATTCTGCTCAGAAATCTATGTCCTCCCAAACTTTGTAACGGCACTCGGCTCAAAGTCACAAATCTGCAGCAAAACATAATCGAAGCTGAAATATTAACCGGTTGCGGCGCCGGTGATATTGTTTTTATTCCAAGAATACCTATAAATCCTAACAACTTTCCTTTCTCTTTCAAACGAGTGCAATTCCCAGTCAGTCTCTGTTATGCCATGACGATTAATAAAGCTCAGGGCCAGACATTATCCATTGCGGGGGTGGACCTAAGTATTGGATGCTTTTCCCATGGTCAAATATACGTAGCTCTTTCACGCGTAAACAATCCCAATAACCTTTTTGTGTATGCTCCAGATGGTTCCACAGCTAATGTTGTTTATAAAGAAGCACCAGCATAAATAAAAAAAAATGATTTGTATCGGTATCCTCCAACAGCGCTTCGTACTAAAAAAAAGTTATAAGTTCCGACAACCACGCGAACGAAGTTGCGGGCACAGCTAGTTTTAATAATAAATGCTGTAAAGGGCAATTAAAATCTACATTAAATGCACGACGTAACTAATATATACCTATTTAATCGGAAAAGGAACAATACTTCAAAATACTCGTACAAATAATATTATGTGAAATATAAAAATACTGGTGTGAGTTATTCTTATGAGATAAACAAATAACACCATAGACTTTTTTGTAATTCTTTATAAGTATACAATTCTATAGTACTATATTTAGATTTATCTTATAAGGCCAGCATTTGTAATGTAAGCGCACAGAAATATGTTTTTTACGACATTCCAGTTTCCATTACACGGTCGATTGTATTGGCAATTAGACTCGTGTGTATATCCTTGTGTATAGGAGGTAATTTCCATAGCACTTGCTTCTAAAAGCTTACTCTTGGGCCATTGATCCTGTTATTTGATCCGGCTGTTAAAGGGAAACATTTCTTTTGACATTCTTCAGAAATAACAAAATTATTTGTGTGATTTGGTTCTTTTATAAATTAACGATAAATTGTTTAATTTGTGTTTTATACGTATCCAGATAATTTTAGATTTCTCAATGTTGATTGAGTGTGTTCCAAATTTGTATATTGTTTTTGTTTATTCTTGATTGCACATAAAGATAGAAGAAGAAGAAGAGAAAAGTTTTTCAGCTTCATTGAACATAAAGATCAAATCGAATAATCGATTTGATCTTTGATGATGAAGCCGAAAAATGCTTAAACCCTTTGTAGGTAGGTAGTGGACAGTCTGGTTTTATATTGGGGTCTGGAAAGACGGACTTTGAAATTCAGCTTATCTTGGTTTTAGGTAAGCAATTTTAAGACGTCAAATAATCAGCAGACTACTTGTACTACTTATTGGTAATTAGCAAAAATTGCGAAATTGTCTGGTTTAGAACACTCGCTGGCATGAGAGCAATACAACATCGAGGCGGATCGGATTAACCGTGCAATAATTAAGGATAGCAGTCGATTTTGTGATTAACGTGTATTTGTTTGCTTGGTTTATGAAATCCTTTATATTTATATATCGTGCATCACACTTTATTAACTGTATTAGTTTATAAAGTACATTACACCGTATTATATGTCGATCTAGTTTTTATACAGTATGTTAACTAACAGAGGGCGTTCCCGTTAACCCGCAATAGTATAAGCACATCTATTAGATCGCCGCACACGCGGCCCGTCATTTATAAATAAATTGCGACGTTGCCGTCCTTCAAGTACGTGTGTATAGAGTGTTTCTTTTACGTATCAATTTAACATTTTAATATTAAAAAAAAATAAAAACATTTTGTTGTCGAATGGTAATTTTTTTTGCATGTATGAATGCTACACTATTGTAGGTTAACGGGAACGCCCTCTATTAGTTAACATACTGTATAGTAATCCGTGGAAAAGGTTGTGGGTAGCATATTTAACATATTTTTGTATGTAAGCTTTACTAGATATGTATAACTATGTAATATGTTACTGTTTGTTTTCCCTAAAATAAATAAATCAATAAATAAACATCAACTTCCGCGAGCTTCTCTTGTCAGGCCTGCGGCTACTCGTGCCACTCTCGCATTGCTTTATACAACGTGTAACTTAAAGGGTATATACATAAGTGCACAGCTTCTTTGCATGATAACAAATGATATGGCAAGGGTTTTGTAATCCTATGTCTACATGTGTGGAACTTATTAGAAATTTCAATACATTGATACCAGAGACCGAATCTTTCAAATTAAGAAGAACGAAGAGAGTTATCGCGTTATTGCATGGTTATTGCCAAGTCACGTAGAAAGTTATTAACCCTCGTAGTGCTGTGACAGGTCTGTTATGATTGGCATTCAAGAAACATAATTATGAAACCGATAATTTGGTATCAATTTTTTGAGTCACTTATTTTGAGCTGAAACTGTGCATAGAGTCTCCATACCAGATGTTGTCTTCAGCCCTTGTGGATAGGTATAGGGTTTCCGTTACCCGTTGTAAAGCAACAAAAACCCACCTCGCAAACATTGTCGTTAATCTGCAATAGACGTAAAGGCCTATAGGAAGGACCTAGTATGTTTCAAGGAGCGCTCGTAATAAATATTTTCCTTGTATTATGTAGGTAAAATACAGTGTTATTTATGTCTATACTTCGTAAGTTTGTACGTAGTGTTGTCTTCGGAACTAATGATCTAATTCAATTTTTTTATAGGTAGTAAGTTGCATTATTTGTGAGTGGGTTCAAGTTATTTAAAAATCCACGCGGGTGAATCCACGGGTGTAGTGCTAGTATACAGTATATTAACTAACAGAGGGCATTCCCGTTGACCCGCAATAGTATAGCATCCATACATGCTAAAAAAATATTACCATTCGAAAGCAAACTGTTTTTATTTTTTTTAATATTAAAATAATCACAGTTTTTTTTTTAATTTTACGTATAAGAGTCACTCTGTATATGCATACTTGAAGGATGTCAACGTCGCAATTTATTTACGAATAAGTACGCGTATACAGAGTGTTTCTTTTACGTATCAATGTAACATTTTTAGTAAATAAGTTTAATATAAAAAAAAAAACATTTTGTTTTCGGAGGGTAATTTTTTTTTTAGTACGTATGGATGATATACTATTGCGGGTTAACGGGAACGCCCTCGGTTAGATAACATACTGTATATACCAAGATGACAAAGAGGTAGTTTTTTTTGGATGTTTCTAAGTTTGTATGTAGGGGTTAATCTCCGGTTTGTATGTTGTGCTATATGCTATAAATCTATACTAATATTATAAAGCGGAAAAGTTTGTTTGTTTGTTTGATTGTTTGTTTGTTTGTTTGCTTGAACGCGCTAATCTTCGAAAGTACTGGGTGGATTTGGATGCAATTTGGTATGGAAGTAGCTTGAAGCTTGAGGAAGGTTATAGGCTACTTTTTACGCGACTGCAAAAAGGAGAGTTATGTTTTTACCGTGATAGAATCCACGGGAGCGAAGCCCCGCGTGAGTACTAGTTATTTATAAATCCACGCAGACAAAGTTGCGGGTGAAAAGCTCGTATAGTATAAACAAACCTAAGTTCAATAAAATAAATTTCAAGTTTTATTTTGTCACAGTAGTATCTAACATCCAAACTAACCTCGAAAATAGGTAGGTAGCCGCGCCGTTTGTATCCCAAAATCAATTACGCCTCGTTATTAACGTCCCCTAATCTCAGTAAGTCCACCCAACCATTGCATATTCAAATAGTATATATTTGGAAATCATTTCGGTCGCGATACTAACAATTTATTAGTTCGCAGATATTAAAAGGGAACCGATACCGATGTATAGCGATTAGGTTACTGTCGGAACTGGAATATCGATACCTACTTGTTCTCGAGAATTTTAAAGCGATACTTATTTAGTACTTAATGTGCCGCGACTTCGTTCGCGTGGGAGATATTTCTTGCGTAAATCTCGGCATTTCCTAGGGCTTGACCACTTGGGAATTCCGGGATAAAAAATAGGCTATATGTTGCCTTATAATCTACTCTATCTTCCATTCAAAGTCCGGAAGTAAAAATCGGTTTAGCCATTACAGATAGCCTATACAAACAGAAAGACAAACAAACATAAAAAAACTATGTATAATCATTTGAGATTATACATTTATTTTGAATTGTTGTAATTTAAAATATGTGTATTTAAATTATGAAAATTAAGTAAGCTTTGAAAAGCGTAACCATGGTTTTTATTGCCAGTACTTCTTCATACGAATCGACCTATTTGAACTGTGCACTAGCTTTTGATATCTATCTAAGCGTATGTGTTTTTTTCTAGTTAATAAAAATAAATGTTTTGGTCAAACTTCCACAAAAAAACTGAGATAAACAGAATAAAATAAATCGATTCCTCCAATCTCTATTTATAGCATAAAACAAACAAAACAGCAATATTTTGGCAAATTTCGTGGAGAACATTTATTTTGGTCACGTCATGAAAGTGTAGCAGTTTAGGTTACCTAAATTATTGTGATAATGTTGTTTTGACTCTTGGGGACAACTTCGTTATCAGCAGGTCCATGTATTTAAATTTAACTCTCATTTATTTCTATTCAAGGTTTGTCAAGGGATTTTCATTTGAATTTTGGGATGGTTTTAGAGGCTGGTAGAGTATCGTAATTGGGAATTAGTCTTTGAGCCGATATTGTGTTTAAATAAACTAGGCGAAGAATAAAATATTTATTTACATGGCATTTTAGTAGAGCAGGTTCGTATTCAAGTGTTATCTATATTATTCTGTTGATTAATACGGTAAAGGAACAATATGAATTCCGGGGCCCTATTACCTATTCTATTTTGAGTGAAAGTCTCATTAAAATCGGTTGAGAGTTCCAAAGCTAAACCCATAAAAACTGGAAGACAAACACAAAGACAAAAAATATAAAATGTTTGTGTTTTAGTGCAAATATCTGAAATATCAAAAAAATTCATTCTACCACTTTGGAAGTGTCTATCTTTCAAACTATTGACTGTGAGAAAAAATTGGCCAAGTGCAAGCCAGACTCGCCCATGAAGGGTTCCGTAGTAACTACGCAAAATAACTTTGTTTTTCATATTGTTTGTAGGAAATACAAAGTTATATTTGCGGTTTTAGAAAATGTGCTATATCTCAAAAATTACTGACCGATCTCGTTCAAACCATTTTTGGTTCAAAGTTTTTAATAAGATCTACAGATCTTATTAGAAACCAAAAAGTGTAAAAAATTATATGCTGTACCTACCTAGCATATATTTTTTTGAAGTGAAAACTTCTTTAGCGGCGTTGGGCACTTTTTTGTAATGGGTAAAAAATGTTAAACTCGCGTCAGGACACGTAACCTGATCAAAAATTCGTAAGACGGACGGAGAGTAGACAGCCGGCGCGGCGTAGGAGAGGAAGTATCCTCCTCTCTTTCTACGGCACGGCGAAAATGTATGCCAGCGCAAACTTTTTAATGTAATATGAATTGTCATGTTTGTGTACGATAGCGCAATAAATAAATATTGTATTCTACCACATAAATGATAGTACTTTTAAACTGATAATTAAAGCAATTCGTGCAAAATTATTGCCTAACCATTCCAAAATATCAAAAATGCACAACGTTAATATTCAAGTTTTCACTTCTGCCGGCACTCCCGGAGTGCAACCCTTCGTTTTTTTAGGGTTCCGTAGTCGACAAGGAACCCTTATAGTTTCGCCATGTCCGTCTGTCTGTCCGTCTGTCCGCGGTTTAGCTCAAAAACTATTGGTACTAGAAAGTTGTACTTTGGCATGAGTATACACGTTAATGACGCCGAAAAAGTGGTAAAATAAAATCTTGAAAAAAAAAAAACTATTATTTAGGGTAACTCCCATACATGTAAAGTGGGATTATAATTTTTTTTTTGTTCTTCGCATAGTGTTGGATATCGTTCAATAGGTCTTTCAAAAATATTAGGGGTTTGGTAAGACCGTTTTTTGATTAAGTAAACCGTTCGTGACTTATCAAGCTTTAAAGTACCAATTTTCGTTAGAGTCAAGTGTCCCCCCTCTATCAACTAAACGGTTGTAGTTAGAAGTTCAAATGTCACGGCAGTAGTACCTATGTATAACGAAATTTAAAGGAAAACTATCACACATAAGTGGGCTTTACAAGTTTACGAGTAAAGCCCAAGTAAGTCAATTGTATTTGACTCGAAAATTTCGAACAACTCTATAGAAATGTCGATAGATGGCGCTAAGCGCCAGTTGTATCGTGCTAGTGTCTTGTGACGATTGAGTAGTGTAGCTGTGTGTCCGTATTTAAATTCAAAACACCGGCTATGACAAGTTTTATACAAATCTCTAAAAACACAAAACTTTCCGTGCAAAATTGTCGGATCAGGTGAGGAATTGTATAGGAAGTCAAATTAGTTAGGTAGTCATGTTTGGCTTTTAGTTAGAGCATGGTACAAAACGATCAGTCAGCGAATACGACACGCACTTGGCTGTTATAAAAACTACGGAACCCTACACTGCGCGTGGCCCGACACGCACTTGACAGGTTTTTTTTATATTTTTACCACTTTGGAAGCGTATATCTCTTAAATGATTGGCTTTAAGAAAAAGTGGTTCTAGAAACCTCAATGCCATTAGACTTTTGTATAGATACCACACACGTATAGGTTTGATAAAAAAATATATATTTTAGTTTCAATCCTATGTATGGGGCGCCCCCTTAATTTTATATATTTTTAATTTTTTAATAAAAATTAGCAAGCAGTTCACAGAATACATCTACCTACCAAGTTTCACATGTATAGTCCTAATAGTTCCAGAATAAAATGGCTGTGACATACGGACGGACGGACAAACAGACAGACATGATGAAACTATAAGGGTTCCGTTTTTTGCCATTCGGCTACGGAACCCTAAAATGATTTTAGGAATCCTAAAAAGCTATCAAAACCATACCCCCAATTAATATGTCAATCATGTACTTTTATAAAGACTGACTTATTCTTTAAACAATCTTTTTTTTATAACGAGGCCAACAAAATAAATTAATTATAAGCAAAATTTTCTTCATAAATTCCAAATAAAGAAGGCTCAGGTGTAAAGGAAAAATAATTAGGCTGGAAATCTTACTCAGGCTCGACTTAGCCGGTAGACCTTTTGTATAACCGCTGTCACCCACGAATTGATTAGCACAACCGTTAATTAATCTTCTCGAGAAAACTACCTTTATTTTACTAAACCGAGAATATATATTCTAAGACTTTAGTCGCACTGAGATTGTGCGGTCAATAGGCTGGTAATTGCTTATTTAAGAACGGGTTTTATTTAGCTATCTTGTGTCTAAGTTCTCACCTTTTCTCAACTATATTGGGGTTAGCAACTATTATTATTGGGTTTATAGTAAACCGGAATTATTTTGTTTTTGTACGCCATGAATTTCAAAACATGTAGATCTAACTGTTTTATTTTAAGACCTTAAACATTTGTATACTCATGTTTTTAAAATAAAAGTCAATTCTATTCTCTTCAATTCTATTCTAGTCTCTTTAAGTCTGTCCGGATGCAGCTGAGTATAATGACTACCCGTACTACTTATTATACCCGTATTGACTGTCAATGATGTCTCAATTATAGCCGAGACTTCACGACTTCACGTGCCTTCCGAGGCTCGGGTAGTGTTGCCAGGTCGTCAAACCTAATTACCGGACAGACCAGCCAGTTTAGCCAGACAACCTAAAAATTATTAAGTATTTTGTGTCTTATTTTTTGACAACGAAAATCTTGTGTATAAACCCAGGATTTTTTAATTATTTAACATCAATTTTCTTCAGGTAATTGGTAAAATGTAAAAAGCCTAACAAAAGCCGACAAGCTGGACACCGTTTATTTTGGCCGGACACGTATTCAAAAAACCTAACTATGTCCGGACGCTTGGCAACGCTAGGCACGGGGGTTAATCGCACCGCCAACTTCCAGACTCCGTGCTAAGAGTGAGTAATTTCTTATGGAAAAACTCAATAACACTTCTTTCCCTACCAGGGAATTGATCATAGATCAATTGTGTATCTTACAAATAAATAAGTAAAAATATAGAGTTTGAGATATTATATCTGAAAAATTTAATATTGTAGATATATTAAACTTCCCTCATTTTTACTCATGGTAACATATACTCAGGCCCTCTATGTGTTGCGGAACCGTTCGAAAGAGTTACAGCGGCCTCGGAACACGAAGGGCATATGATGGAACACGGATGGGTTTTAGTCAGTAAAAGCCTGACACACTCTCCCGCTTCGCCCAGATCGGAAGGCAGTCATTGGATGATTTCCCATCCTTCCCTCCCCTGTATGTGTATAGAGTTTGTGGACTATCTAACTTGTTTCATATCGACGCTTTCCGCTACAAAGGGCGTAAAGACCATTTTGGCCAAATTGACTTTTTGATGCAGTCTTACTTAGTTTTTCACGCTCTTTCTATCTGTACATTCAAAATTGCGCTACGTTGAAAAAAATGGTTTTTACTACCCAACATTTTCTTAACGCTAAACATCTCTTTTTCGAAAAACCAAGTCGTAAGACACATTTCTTTTCATCACGACAGCAAACTTGCTGTATCTACAAATAAACATATTTTCTTGAAAAAAAAAACGGGGTAAAACACAGCAACAAAACAAAATGTGAGTTACGCCCTACATATATAGGATATTCACATACATCAGAAGGACGTCCGTAGAGTGCTGCGTAATCTCGACGTGAACAAAGCTAGTGGCCCGGACGGGATACCGGCAATTGTTCTTAAGACTTGTGCGCCTGAACTGTCTCCGAAAGCATGGAAGCTGGCTAACGTGCAGCCTGTGCCCAAAAATGGCAGTCGTGCTGACCCGGCCAACTACAGGCCTATCTCAGTTACGTACTTAATAGCAAGCTCCTGGCATACCTAGAAGCCAACGACATCCTCAGTGACCGACATTACGGCTTTCGCAAAAACCGGTCAACTGGGGATCTTCTAGCGTTTGCCATTCACATCTGAAGTGAGGCCATTGAGAAGCACGGGGAAGCACTTGCTGTTTCTCTTGACATCTCCAAGGCCTTTGATAGATTGCTAAACTTCCTTCTTTCGGTTTACCCACTCAACTTTGCGTTTGGATTGAAGACTTCCTGAGAGATCCATCTATTCGAGTGGTTATTGATGGCTGCTCGTCTGGCCAATTGGCAATTAATGCCGGGGTCCCTCAGGGGTCGTTTCTCTCAGCAACTTCATTTTTGCTGCACATTAATGATCTGCTTATGCCCGGTACCTTTGGGTATGCAGACAACAGCACAGTTGCTGAGAGATATGTGTCCAGCGCGCGTGATGGTGAGTCACAGATCCAGTCTCTCCGTGAGGATGGTTGGGCGCTTGAACTTGTCTTTGAAGGCTGTCTCCGAATGGGGGATGCCAACTTGGTCAAGTTTAATTCAGCTAAGACCAGGCGTTTCTTCTCCGCAAAAAGGAGCCAATTCCAACCGGCTCCTAGTTTCCGTGATGTAACCGTGCCGATAACCGATCGTATTGAGCTTCTTGGGGTAACACTAACTTCTACCCTCAATTTTGGTTTCTTTATCGAGGCTAAGGCTCAACTAGCAGCATAAAAGTTGGGAATCCTAGCAAATGTGAGACGGTACTTTAAACCGGAACAGATGCTTACTCCTTACCCTTACTTACAAAACGTTTTGGGAATACGTTCATTGCGCGTACGGCTAAGGAGTGGAATTCCCTGCCGGAGTCTATGTTTCCTGATCGCTATAACCTGGGGGTCTTTAAGTCAAGAGTGAATAGGTTACTTCTAGCCATCTTCGACCACATCATTGCTTACCATCAGGTGAGATGCTGGTCAAACGCGAGCCGATGCTGAATAAAATAATAATTAATAATAATAATTAGTGAATAAAATAATTGTGTTATCCAGTACCCAACTTGCTCACGGCACCTGTAACTTCCAATTTGATTGCAATTGATATTACCAATTAACAATAAATATGTTTAGATATTTTTAGAAACGTTTATTTAATTTTTACTCAACTTATTACTATTTATATTGAAATTACCTACAACCCATCTTTATTAATTCAGTTATATTCATCCTTACTAATAAAATTGCCTACAGATTCATTGCTTTAGTATTAATTTCAGGGTGTATCTACATATTTTGCGAAAAAACATGGTCTTTATAACTACGTAAATTACCCTTGTATGTGCCTAACTGGTTCTTACCGCAGACGTTTGTTATCAAGTCATTTAATTAAGGGGTGTATATACATTTTTTTTCGTTTCCAGGGGTGTAACTCCATGCTAACTTCGTTAATAACTATCGTACATAACTGTAATTAAATGAGGCAAAAGACAGCCAAAATTTAAGAACTTTCATCCTAGGACTCAATTTTATAAGTATAAAAATGAAAGAGATATTTGAGAAAGTTTTTTTTTGTTTACTCTTTTGCTCATAGCCAAAACTATGGGTTTTGGAGTTACGCCCTTTGTAGCGGAAAGCATCGATATTATGGGAATCAAACCCTTCACACGCTGCGCAGAGGCCAACAAAAGGCTTCTGAAGTGTGAGATGCAAACGTCCTATAAATTTTCCTGTATACTCGATAATAGCGAGTAAGGGCATTAATATTTTGAGTAAGGAGTTCTCATTTATTATGTAACACATTGTTTATATATTTTGTATTGTTATTATGCGCTCAGTCCATTGACTATGAATGGATGTTTGGCAGATCAAGTGCCATGTAGAGTCAATTCCCCACTGGGATTGACTCCTTGTGTTCGGCAGCTCATTGTAGGTTAGCCAGATTCAGGATCTTACGTCTCTTATACGATTCACTGGTTTAGGTAAAGTAAGTTGCACTGCTAATAGATTTTTATGGTATTGGATAAAAAAATAAATTACATTTATTTTTCCATAATTCTGCAAAAAAACCTAGTAAAGCTCAATTTTACCACTTACAAGTCGAACGTAGGACCAGTAGAATGAAATACGCGGACTGCAAGAAACGAAAAGTCCAATCTACCCAGCTCCTTCAACACGTAAATCCCTATTCAATTTAAACCAACTATCACATTGTTGGTTCATAAATCTTTGCAGTCTTTTCTCTTGCAAAGTTTCCGCCACCAAAGGCTGTAGTCAAAAGTTTTATTAAGTTGCGTAAAGGGGAGTTTTCACCAGTGAGAAGTCGTGTGAAATGCAAACGGCTTGAGTTTGAACGTTATATTACGTAGCGAGCGTTAGAAAAATATACAAACAAAGTTTTAATTAAACTTCAGTGATTCACCCTTTATGATTACATATATTATATTAACTTGTATTATCACGCGTATGTGCTGCCATTTACACTTCTTCATCGCAAGAATTAAAAAAACATTTTTATGCGCCCTGATGAGGGAATAAAATTAAATAAGTTTTATGTGATTGCCATCTTACGCGTTAGTTTCGTATCAGAAATTAGTCTTTTAGGTTCTTTATTTTTGGTATTCCAATTCATTGTATCGAGCAAAGGAAAACGTAACATTTTGGAAATTGGTGAAATAGATATCTCGGAATCTCAAACAATGGGAAGGGAATTATCACAGAGCTCGTTTGAATTTCGAACAGAATCAATGTTCATATTGGCATAATAGTACATTGTGTATTAAGGGCGGTAAGTAAGGAATTACGATCGAGGCTCCAGTAGAAGCCCGAAGTCGGAGACTGAAGGCTTTCTGAGTCGAGTGTAGCGTTGTAGTCGATTAAACTAGAAGTTGACTACCACACTAATCTCTAATGTCTATGGTTTCACGGAGTGACAACACTTATGGAGTGACCGTCTGGCTATAAATTGTAACCTCCGGTTGGCTTAGTTCTTCCGGTTAAGTAGACTCACAGCCTTAGTGTGCTGATCTACAAGTGGCCCTACCTAAAAAAAAAAAAAAAAAAAAAAAAAAAAAGGCTTAGTTCTTTTCTCGCCGCCTACTGTTGCAAGTAACTTATATAGGAACCCCTCTGTGCCAAGGGTAAGTGCTCATTGTATCTGCCATTTTCTCTCCATCTTGCCAAATTGTAATCCTTTTATTTCACCATAATCTGCAGTGTTTGTAAATTAATATAATTGCCCGGTTGTCAAGATGGCTTCTGTCGAGAACATAACTACGCTATTTCATTGTCATCTGTTTTCCACTAGTGTTTCTAAATTGTGAAGCGTCCGCATGCCGCAGTATTACTTTTCTGCAGTGTCATAGCAGCTACGAGCTTAAACGCCTTGCACGCGGTTACGTTTTATATCGTTGCGCGCGGTATGCGCACGCTTATCTCTATTTAACCTTTGTGAACCGCCGCGATGGTGAGTTTCCCATCCATTTTCCCGGGTACTGTTCCGTGGGGCTTACGGCTGGGAGACGCACGCATTGCTGGCGCTCACGATTCCTGCACCACGCTTACGGAAGCACCCTTCGTGTGATTCCAGGGTTTTTTTTTCCTTCTCCTTCGTTTCTACTGCCTTGGATTTCTACTATCAACCACCTCTACGTCCGCCGCTCGACGGGTGTCACGCTGCCTCTGTGACTGTCTGCGTGCTATTGCGTGGCCTGCCCGAATAACCTCTGCGCCCGTCTGCGCGCTATTGTGTGGCCTGCCCGCATAACCTCTGCGCCCGTCTGCGCGCGAGCTGCCTGCTACGGGATCTGCCCGCCGGTCTGCGTGCGTCGCGACCTGAGCCCAGGGCAGTACCATTCTATACCTTCGACCAGTGAGGGAACCCCGTGTGAACCGAACCCACCCCCCTTCAAATAAATGCTGTAACCTGTGGTCTAAGTCTTTTATTCCTCTACCACCTAAACCACAACGCCACAGTGGCGCCCACTCGGTAAGGTTCACAAGGTTTTCTTCACTGGTCGCTATTTACCTGACTCACACATCGTGGCGGTAAGTAGTGGGTAATTACTATATTTTCTACTGTATTTTTTTAATTTGTTACTTTTATATAATTTCTAGTCAGCTACTAGGGTTTTGTTATAAATTGTAAAGATCACAATGAGCGCTAACCCAATCAAATTTATCCACCTAAGAAAGGCCGAATTGAAATATGAGGTCGTCATTAGAGGCGGTGAAAAGGGCACATTCACTGACTTTAGGAAACAAATTAACAATGCTCTCCTGAGTAAACTCACCCCTAGTACATCGCATCTTTCTGCCAGTGGTCAGCAGGCTGAAGCAAGTCCCACAAGAACCCCAATTCTAAATATAATATAATCTAATAGATATAATAGTAAATATAATCTAATAAATCTAATAAGAAATATAATCTAATAAATCTAATAAATATATTAAATCTAATAAACATAATACAATCTGATAAACATAATACAATCTAATAAATATAATATAATCTAATTATAATGAATCTAGGCATTTTTTTTTTAAACTTATAAAAGACTAACTCTTCGTTACTACTGGCCAGGAATGCACAGTGACGTAGTGAAAGCTGTAACTTCATGTAAAATCTGTCTAGCTCATAAACAAGTAAACCATGCCCCACTGGAGGTCATGGGGAAACCTAAAGAATGCTCTCGGCCATTCCAGATGCTCAGTATTGACATTTTTGGCCCTCTGCCTGTCTCTAGACGCCAAAACGCATATCTTTTTGTACTGACATGCTGTTTCTCTAAGTATTGTCTTCTAAATAAGACAATCATAACAGCCGTTTCAACCTACAATAATAATGACCAACGCTCTTGGGATCTACATATTCCAGTTGTTCAATTTGCACCAAATAACTCAACTAGTGAAGTTACTGGTTTCACACCAACATTCCTTCGCTCAACTTTCAAGTGAAAGTCCTTGGTCTTCACTTGTACTTCTCATACCTAAATGGGATGGCAAATTGTGGTTCTGCTTAGACAGTCACAAGCTAAATTCAGTAACTAAGAAGGATGCTTATAATTTACCTTATATCTCTGAAATTCTAGATAACCTAAAGGATGCTAAATACCTAACAAGTCTAGATCTTTATAAAAGTTTCTGACAGAGCATCCCGTAGGCCTAGCTAACTACTAGTGTTTGACCCCATACAGGGTCACACGATGCCAAGGGAACACACACCCACGACCGCCTAACATACTGGTCGTGGAGGGTCGACTTGTACCTAACTACCTAAGTTAACTATAACTCTGGTTATAGCTATCCTAGTGTCATATTTCACACCCACCTAAAGTGTGGTAATCCTAATTAAAACCTACTGACTAAAGTTAACAAACTATTATTCTAAAATTAACTATAATTAGTTATCTTTTAACATAACTAAATACCTTGACTGCATGGCTATAAGCCAACATAACTTCAGTTCCATTACCACCTTTCTGCTGAACACACACATACACTACACAACTAATCTCTTTGATTATTTTCTCTTTACGGCGTGACTATGAGAAACTACATAGTGGGCCTTCAGGGCGATTCTTTAGTATCATGGCAGAGTAGTCTCCATAGTACACTACCTTTAACTTTTATTTATGTTATTATGTCCTCATGGATATCTTAAAGACGGCCCCCTGAAACATGGGTGTCCGCACACTAGTTAATTTACATTAATTCCTAACCTACTGTTCTGAAAACAACTTCAAGCCGGTAAATCTCTATAAAATACCGTACCTACCTATTAACTACTTACATAGTAGTCTATAACTTTATAGTCTAATTATAACTGAAAATCTTTCTCACTACTAACCTTAAAACTATTCATAAAACAATATATAGCATAGTCCATTGTATTGTTTTCTTTTATAACCGCTGGTACCTATCTGCCACCACGGTTAAACTAAGTACCAGTCTACCCTGGTAACATTTCTAACATTAATCTAGGCCCTAAACCAGATTAAAACATAACTTTTATACTATTCATAAAACTTTATAACTGCTGGTATCTCTACCACCACGGTTAAATTATGTTCCATTCTACCCTAGTAACAATCTAACTTTAATCTAAGCACTAAACCCGAAACCTAACATGCACTAGGTACATCTAATCGTTTAATAGTAGCATCTACATGAAATGTTCTAACAACATTTAGTCTACAAACTTATCTAATTTCTTTTACCTAAACACTAAACTAGAAACCTAACTTTAACTTCATAACACCTTTTAGTATTGAACAAACCTATCCTGAATATTACTTAGATTCAACCTGCCCTAATTAAAGTAATAAATTCTCTTAAAAAATATTTCCGCGTGATTCATAACATAACCTATTTAATTTAAGATCATTGACATATTATATTTTTGACGTTTACGTACTGACTTTGACATCTCGACGTAGTTGCCAACCTTGGATACTTGTCTTTTAGAATTTCGTCTATAACGTGCGGATATTCTCGCAACAGTATGAATATGGACTTGATTTATTTTTTATAAATTACACTCACGTTCGGAAACTCACTCGAATGGACTTCTACATATGATGCGTATTCCAGTAATGAAACTTAAACCAATTTGAACATATACATGGACCATCACCAAAAAAAATTTTTTTTTAACTTTAACAAACTTTTTTTACCTTTTCAAAAATTTTTTTTTAAATTTTCTTTTTAAATACTCTTAGCTTTTAACTTTAACAAAAATTTTTATACCTTTTCAAAAAAAAAAAAAAAAAATTTTTTAAATTTTTTTTTAAATACTCTTAGCTTTGAACTTTAACTTAACTTAATTTTAAACCAAAACATAAAAAAGAACTTTAACTTATTATTAAATTGTTGTTAGAACTTTGATAATTTAAAATTCAACGATGAACTTACTTCTTGCCTTGAAACCTAACATTAGCTATAGCCTGCAACAGTCCACCAAGGTTACCTAACCCTATGGAGATACACTTGCTTTATCTTGCTGTTTTTCCTACTGACTGTCTCGAGTTAAACTACTCTATAATTAGCTTACCTCTCGTATGTAATTGTACGTCACTGACTTAGGACTACTTCCAAGTCAGGGATGGACTTAGAATGGATGGATGAATGATTAATAGTATGGAAGCACATGAATGGGATGTATGAACGTATAGGTAGTCAGTAATAGTGGTTTAGGCCTTCTAGCGGATTTATCCTAGGGAAAATCCTTCGCTAACAGGCGGGGTACTGTAGCGTTGTAGTCGATTAAACTAGAAGTCGACTACCACACTAATCTCTAATGTCTATGGTTTCACGGAGTGCCAACACTTATGGAGTGACCGTCTGGCTATAAATTGTAACCTCCGGTTGGCTTAGTTCTTTTCTCGCCGCCTACTGTTGCAAGTAACTTATATAGGAACCCCTCTGTGCCAAGGGTAAGTGCTCATTGTATCTGCCATTTTCTCTCCATCTTGCCAAATTGTAATCCTTTTATTTCACCATAATCTGCAGTGTTTGTAAATTAATATAATTGCCCGGTTGTCAAGATGGCTTCTGTCGAGAACATAACTACGCTATTTCATTGTCATCTGTTTTCCACTAGTGTTTCTAAATTGTGAAGCGTCCGCATGCCGCAGTATTACTTTTCTGCAGTGTCATAGCAGCTACGAGCTTAAACGCCTTGCACGCGGTTACGTTTTATATCGTTGCACGCGGTATGCGCACGCTTATCTCTATTTAACCTTTGTGAACCGCCGCGATGGTGAGTTTCCCATCCATTTTCCCGGGTACTGTTCCGTGGGGCTTACGGCTGGGAGACGCACGCATTGCTGGCGCTCACGATTCCTGCACCACGCTTACGGAAGCACCCTTCGTGTGATTCCAGGGTTTTTTTTTCCTTCTCCTTCGTTTCTACTGCCTTGGATTTCTACTATCAACCACCTCTACGTCCGCCGCTCGACGGGTGTCACGCTGCCTCTGTGACTGTCTGCGTGCTATTGCGTGGCCTGCCCGAATAACCTCTGCGCCCGTCTGCGCGCTATTGTGTGGCCTGCCCGCATAACCTCTGCGCCCGTCTGCGCGCGAGCTGCCTGCTACGGGATCTGCCCGCCGGTCTGCGTGCGTCGCGACCTGAGCCCAGGGCAGTACCATTCTATACCTTCGACCAGTGAGGGAACCCCGTGTGAACCGAACCCACCCCCCTTCAAATAAATGCTGTAACCTGTGGTCTAAGTCTTTTATTCCTCTACCACCTAAACCACTACGCCACACGAGGTTCGTTATTCCCGTACCGCCCATGAAACATACAATGTTTTTTATCACACTTGCGAGTAAATAAATAAAATTATAGGGCAGAAAAAACTTTTCATTCATTATTTTTGCTACATGGATAATATCTGGCGGTGTTGCATTTAAATCACACTCATCGGACAACGACGACGACATTTTTTATAACTTTTTTACTTGTCTTCAAATACAAAAGGTAAATAATTATGAATGATAGCTTTAATACACAAGTCAGCACAACTATTATCATGTAACTTACGAAATAAGTGAACTTTTTTTAAGCGGATGGTAGGCTTTATGCCCACACCACAGATTATACAAATGTTTCGTTCAGAAACGTTAAGGGCAAATACTTACGTACCTAGGTATACTGCCATGACGGAGTGAAAAAAATAAAAATAACTGCGACGGTTTGATACAAAGAAGTATTAAAATCGATTATTAAGGCAATGACATTCCTATTTAAATAACATTTTAAGAAAATTTTTCAATTGCGTGTAAACTCCTTGCTTGAACTTGCATGACCTGTGTGCTGTGTTATAAATAAAAAAAAAATACTTACCGACCTTGGGTTTCATGACAAAAAGAAAGCCCGAGGGTTTTATATGGGGCATTACGGCCAAGTTAACCTGTATGTTTAGATACTGTTTACGTGCAACTGTGATGAAAAAATCATTGCAAGAGGCTCCGCAAAACGAAGGTGAGTAACAACTGGCCTCACCTAATTTACATTACGAAGAAAAATATGACGTGTGAAAGTGTTATTTATAACATATTTTCAAAATAAACATCATTATTTCATTATTTCAACAGTTTAAATTTCGAATAGTGAGTAGGTACTTTTCCTGGCCAGCGCAGGCGCCAGCCGGATCGCGCGGGCACGGTAATATTATATATTATAATATTATTATTAATATAATTTATTATTTAATTATTAATATAAATGTAATAAATAATATATCGCGGCTCTCAGCTATTTTATATATTTCGACTAGTTTCCTTTCAATACTTACTCTTCTCTACTATTCTCCTGTGCTATTTATAACTGTATATCTGCAATCTGTCGCTTACAATAAATGCTTGAAAATCAATGGTGTTGTTCGTTACTTCAAACGCCTCCACAAGTTCAGTCAGCGAGGCTAATACCTCCTCCTTCTGCGAAGTAGTGATGCTAGAGAAGCCGGAGGTGGAACGCGTGAGGGTGAGACAAATCTCGTTCACCCGCCCCGGGCATCGGAGCTGATCTCCAGCCACCGTAGGCGTGGGCTTGCGGAGTAGCACACCGTCCGATACATCGAAGAGCAGTCATGTGGCCCGTTAGGGCGAATGCCTGCCGAGGTTGCGGGCGTTATCTAACGGTATACCGTGGCCCCAGATTGCAAGGGCAACAGGGTGGCTTTTTAGTCAGTAGAGGTCTACTGGCTAAAATGCTACCCTGTTTGTCCACACTACCTTCCGCTCCTTCCAGAGCGGTAGGAGTAATTTGATCACTTTGCCTTGAAAACATAAAAAAGCTAATACCTAACTATAATACAGGTATATTTCAGTTTAATATGTAATGTTGATCACTATATCGCACGTAGACATACCATATTTCAAGAGCTCACATCATGGCGTGAAACCGCGAGTATGAAGAATATGTAACTATGCCTAACATTCTGAAACATAGTCCGGGAGATTATGCTATGTATGTGTTATTTCGGTTTAATCCACTTTGTTCACTTAAGAACCTGGTCGTATCACCCAGATGAACAAACAAAAATAATCGTTTATTTCACTTACGATTATTTCTGTTGAAAACTATTCTAGAGTGTGAATTTTTGTCATGAATTAATAACAAACTGTCAGTCTGTTTTCATAATGACCCCACGAAATTGATTGCATAATTATGTTCTTAAAATATGTATATAATTCTTCTGTAAGTGTGTTTCTCACCTAAATCCTCGTGTGTCTATATTTCAATGGGTTACTGGATGGTTTGATAAGACAATTGCACCCGCTAGGTGACGCTGCTTTTCCGGACAGGACAACGTCTGCCAGCTTCTCTGTTTCAGTTTTTCTGTTCGTCATTTTTAGCCAGTGGCGGTACCTTCATATAAGCCCAAAAGCCCGGGAAAAAAAAAATGATCGATAGAGAATCAATGTCAAACCCGAACTATTTAAAAGTTCGCGCGCTTAATTCTTATCAAAATAACACAATGTATCTACTGCTACACTACTACACATCGCGATTGTTCGCGCGCAGTGTTTCGCATTTGTAGCATCTAATGATCTACATATTGCTATCTCGCTTACACGCACCGGCTTTTACCGGGCTTTCAAATACTATATCTGTCACTTTCGCACTTATAGCGATGTGCCGTATAACGAGTTAGGCCTTGTGCATAGAACAAATCGATCACTATGGCAGATTTAAGCAGGGCTTTTGGTATGAAGTTGCATGCGTATGCGTGACCTTGTCAGCTTGCCAACTCTGCAGTGTTGCCGTTTTAGCCACACGTTGAAAGATCTTGGAGATTTTTAACGAGTTTGGAAACTTTTTTAACATTTAGCAATAATAAAAACTAGCGACTTTTAAAATAACGAAATTAAATACAGTCAAAACCGTTTACAACAACATCATTTAGAACAACATACCGGTTATATAGACCAAAATCATAGGTACAAATTACTTTGTACCTTGAAAACATCACCGGTTATTACGATTATCGGTTTTTACAACCAAATATGAGTGGTCCCTTGGATATTGTTATAACAGATTTTGACTGTATTCAAGCAATATCTTAAAAAAAAAAAAAAAAAATAGCTAGATTTTTCATATACCTGGCGACTTTTTTTTGCCTAAATGACAACACTGAGTAGTTCCCGACATCCGAGAGTGCAACTAACTTCAGTTTCATTTGCTTGAGTGGGAAAAGGTTTTGTTGTTAAAGTTTTTTGTTTGTTTTCTAAGATTTCCTCAGTGATACAATTGTTTTGGTGATTTACCTACAACAATGGAGGTAATTGTACCTTGTGAGGATTTAAAATGCGTTCAAGTTTTGATTGGCGAAGATAAGGTAAAATCTTTAAACTTTGCTCAGGAAAAACAGTAGTAAATCGCATAAACGAAAATTTAATAGATCAGTGTATAAAACTAGTTGGATTGTTGGCTGTTCGCACACTAATAAGTTGTATTGCTGGTGCTGCATATTTTTTTCGAATGAAGATTCCGTTTGGAATACATCTGGTTATAATGATTTAAATAACATATCTGGCGCCATTAAAAGGCACGCAAATTCCCATAAACACCTGTGTGCAATGGTTTCTTTCGGTAATTTTGGTAAACAACGAATTGAGACATCTATATCACGCCAGTTATCTGAGGAAATTTCAAAATATAACACGCGCGTTGAAAACAACCGTAGTGTTTTTCAAAGATTAGTCGATATTGTTTGTCATTTAGCACAACAGGAACTTCCTCTAAGAGGACATGATGAGTCCAAAACTTCATTAAATAAAGGCAATTTTTTAGAACTGGTCTCGTTAATTTCAAAATACGATGTCGTTTTAGAAAAACATATGCAGCATCAGGAAAGTGACAAACCGGGGCCGAGTTATTTATCTAACAAAATTCAAAACGATATTATTCATTCCGTAGCCGATGTGATGCAAACTTGCATCGATTACGAAGTTAGACAAACAAAATTTGTTTCAATTATTATTGACGAAACCCCCGATGTTAGTCATAGAGAACAACTGTGCTTGATTCTCAGATATTATTATAAAAATGAAATTCATGACCGTTTTTTGGGCTTTCTTAATGTGTCGGAAAGTCGCACAGCAGACTCACTCTCTAATATTATTTTAGAATTATTGAATAGACATGATTGCATCGCAAAATTAGTAGCGCAAAGCTATGACGGTGCTAGTGTAATGTCCGGTGTAAGAAATGGAGTGCAACAAAAAGTTAAAGATGTTTGTCCACAAGCAATTTACATTTGGTGTAATGCGCATATTTTGGCCTTAGTGTTGTCTAAATCATGCAATAGAATTCAGGAGGTTAGTTTATTTTTTTCAGCCCTTCAGGCTTTGTGTAATTTTTTTAGTAATAGTACAAAACGAGCTGCTTTTTACGATACTCATTGCAGCAAAAAATTGCCTAATGCTCCCGCAACTCGTTGGACATACATGTCGCGAGTTGTAAACACGGTTTTTGAACAAAAAAGTAAACTTATTGAGTTGTTTTCTGATCTGTGCGACAATCCACAGAACTGGGACGGGGATACGATTTTAGCTGTGGAGAATTTTGAAAACACTTTGCGATCTTATAATTTCATTTTTTTTCTTTTTATCTTTCATCGGATATTTGAAAAAACTGACTGCTTGTACAATATTCTACAAAAATCACAAGTTGATGTCGGTTATTGTATTAATAAAATAAAGGAATTTCAGGCATGGTTACGTGCTGAATTTCCATCCGAATTTGATCAAATTTATGAGAACACGTTGCAAAATAACTCGGCTCCTCGTTTGAGACGCAACGTACGCTGTGCAAAAACGGAATACAGACGACTTTTTGTAGAAGTAACTGATAACATTAATACCGAAATTACTGACCGATATTCTGAAATTTATAAATTAAAGTTTTTTCAACTGCTCAACAACAAAAAATTTGACAATTATCACTCACATTTTCCTACAGAGGAATTAGATTCATTATTTGACATTTATGCAAACTATTTCGACAAACAAACATTAAAAAGCCAATTGATTTGCTTGTATTCTAGTCCTGATCTGAAAGATCGTAATGTTTTCGAATTAATTGATTTCATTCATGAGAATAACCTCGAAGATGCCTTTCCCGAGCTGTTAAAGTTAGCGTATCTTGTTGTAACTATTCCGGCTACAAGTTCTTCCACGGAACGTGCTTTTTCGTCTCTTAAACGTATCCATACCTATCTGAGAAATACACAAGGTCAAGAGCGTCTTTCCGAATTATCAATGATAGCTATTGAAAAACAGTTGTTGGTAGAATTAAAACGATCACCAACATTTTACTCTGATGTAATTAAATCATTTCTTAAGAAAGATAGACGATTCCAATTAGAATATAAATAATTTATTTAAATTCCTTATTACATTCTATCTAGCTGTTTTTTAACTTTCGTTTTGTAACTTTTTGTTTTGTTTTTTTTTTTTTTGTCTGTAACCTGGGTCCTGTTACGAAGGAAGCAACTACTTACCATAACTTTGTTCCCTCAAGCAATGAAGCAAACCAAACGGCTTTTTTCTAAGCCACCGGAGGTATGCAATTGCTGATATGTTTATTATATTCAATCTAGCACTAGCATGCCTTCAGTGTGCTTTGGTTACCTCATTCACCGCACGACAAACAAGAGTGAAATTGAAGAAAGAAGAGGAAAGAAGAAGATGGATGAATTCACTTTTAATTTATTGTACCTAACCAGTAGTTTATGAGAAAATTGCGATGATACATACGTAGGTACCTACATACTCAGTCGAAAACTGAACTTTCTTTTTTTGAAATCGGTTAAAATTTTATTGGGCTTGCGTTATTTTGAAACCCTAGGCACGCCACTGTTTTTAGCTAGGGTGCAAAGACACTGTTGTATTTTCCAATTAAATTAAATTTAAATAAAATAAATTACTATTACACACAATAGTTGCAACCCTGTCCCCTAAACTAGGTAAAGCCTATATCTTAGGGAGCAGTGTCCGGCTATAGAGGTACATTTATGCAAGTTTACTTAACTGACTTGAAAGAGGACAATTTCTGTGTAGTTAATTTTAAAGTTTTAAGTGGTAAACCTGAACATTGAATAGTCTGAGTGTGAAAGAATTACCGTACCAGTGTCAGTTTGAGATCGCATAGTCCGTGTATGATGAGGGGATTTATTAGAAAAGGACTAAGTGAGCAGCTTCTCATCGACTTATAACTTTGTCCTTGCTCTGATTTTGATCGCCTTGTGCGATAAGACCGCCCATTGTACATAAGTTTTAGTTTTAGTATCCATAGAAATATTGTAAGATGTACAATCAATAAATAAATAAACTTTGACAGGCGCGCGGAAACGGAAACACGTCGCGACTCCTACTTGGACCTATATGATGGGATGACAGACAGCTCCAATGGCCTTAATGTAACATATTGCAACTTGAAGAGTGAGTACTCTTCTTTATAGATAAAGGAAACAGGTGGGACGGTGGTCGTAATATTTACGAATTTCCAACTAGATTGTGTGTTCGCGTCGATTGGAGTGACGCCCCGGGTGAACGCTGTACTATTCATTCGTCTGCATTTGAAATTCCTTTCGTTCGTAGTAGCTATTGTTATTGTACTGTCTTTGATTGTAAGAGAGTGCAGAATAAGAATTTTGCGGTGAATGTAAATACTCACTTGTCTTGCTTAAAGTGGTTGTAAAGAATATTAAATTTTGCTTTGTTGACGTAAAACGTCTCGTACACTACTTAGTAATACTAGTCTACTCTTTTAAAACTGATAATTATTTACTTATATTCACAAGAATCACCATTAAATGAAAAAGTAGCTATTATATCTTATGAGAAATTAAGGAGATTTCCTTACACAAGCATACAAATAGTGTTCTTAAGCTATTGCATAGCTTTTATCGCAGGCTTTAAGCGCGGCGACCGAATCAAGAAATTCCGTAACGAAAATAAACCTAACACACCCCACTCCGACAGGCACAGCGGTGCGGCGTTGAAAGCCGTGCATCGTCTAACGTCGTTTCAGTTCGGCAGACTTCGGCACGGTGTTCGTGCGACATATGCGTGTAGACTAGCTGCTAATAAACCTATAGTTTCAATGATAAGAATTCCTGAATAACCTACATGTATTGTAAGATAATAAAATATTTTAAACAATATTAACTACTCATTTATTCAATAAAAGAAAAAAAATTGTTTTCTTTTCGGTTACCACGCTCAAAAAGTGTAACTTGAATTAATATTAAAGACAAAACTTGAATTAATATCAAAGAAAAAAATACTGCATAAATAAAATAAGTAAATAATTATAATTGCATAAGTTGATAAAAATGCTATGCAATAGCTTTACCGCGGCTGTCCCCGAGTGCCACACTCATTTTTTTTATTTATATATTAACTAGTCAAGCATATGCATTTGGAATAATTGGTGATATGGATCTACTAATGCAGATTGTCACAGATTGCCCACGAAAATATACAATGAAATCATGTATTTCTCAGGTCATGTTCTGTAGCGCCTTAAGAACTTAGTTAAATGAAAGGTGAAAAAAATCCGACATCAAAATAAAAATATATTTAAAGCCGGTGTGTCTAGGTTTCTTCCTCGTATTGTATCACCCACTTCCGAAGAAATATAATTTCATACACAAAATAGTAACCGCATCGTTGTCTTGTTGCGTCTAAATGAGGGAACGTTTATATTAACCGTCCAAAAATTGCATCCATACTCACTGTTTATTTAGATATTTCTCCAACAATAATTTGTACATTATTAATCAGTAGGCTATTCAGAACACGTGTGTCGCGGCTTTGTCCAACACAATGTCTCGTAGTTGTAATGAATAGCAAAAACGCCTACATGGCTAAATGACTGAATGACCAGAGGCTAATGGCTATTACCCTGATGGCTAACGTGGGTTTGTTTTCTAGGCTATGATTGTGAATTTAGCTACTTAAGGATTATAATGATTGTGATCCATTTGTATATTTAGGAACATTTATTTGCTGTGGGTTCGCTTTTGTGACTTGTCCCATAGAAATCGTAAAATACTAGTTTATGATGTTTTTAGGGTTCCGTAGCCGAATGGCAAAAAACGGAACCCTTCTAATGTCTGTCTGTCTGTCCGTCCGTATGTCATAGCCATTTTATTCCGAAACTATTAAAACTACACAAGTGAAACTTGGTAGGTAGATCGCTTTCCGATTCTTAGATAAAAATTAAAAAATATATAAAAGGCCCATACATAGAACTAAAACTAAACATATTTTTTTTTCATCAAACCTATACGTGTGTGATATCTATAGACAGGTCTTTAATAATAACATTGAGGTTTCTAGAATCACTTTTTTTTAAAGTCAATCGTTTAAAAGATATACGCTTCCAAAGTGGTAAAATGAGTGTCCACCCCCTCTAACTTATATAATAAACAAAAAAACAAAAAAAAATATACGCGTCGAATTGATAACCTCCTCTTTTGGTCGTCGGTTGAAAAATGAGACAACTCCAATCCTCTCCGCTTGAGCCATTTCCACCCAAGCTAAGCGGAGAAGAGATGTGGAAATAACGAAATCGGATTGGTTTATTCAAACTCATCTCCTCTCCTCTCCGCTTTGGTGGATACCGGGCCTGAAGGCTAATTTGAAAGATTGTGGACGAAGGAATACTATTATTATCAATTATTTTAGAATAGTTATGATATTTATAATAGTAATCTAGCACGACACCGCGATTTTGCTCTCTGAGTCTGCCCTAATGAATACCGTAAAGCATACGAGCAAACCAAGATCTATCGTTATCGTATCAGTCCTTTTTAACACATAAAAATTTTTTTTAGCAAGTAATAGAACCGACTTCCATATCAAAACACTACAAAGCCAAAAATAACTTTAATTTCGGTAGTCGGTGTTATTGGTTTTGTATGTTCTTTTTTTTTTCACACCGCATTCCGAAATTAAAGTTATATTTGGCTTAGTAGTGTTTTGATATGGAAGTCGGTTCTATTTTATGCTAACAATTTTTTTTTCACGCTTTTTAGTGGGTCGGTTTGTAATTTATCTAGTTACAAAAGCCCTAATCTCAACAACTTATCACCTTTTACAAAATATTGCTTTTCTCGATGCATAGCCGTTAATTTTTGAGGAGTTCTCCTGGTACTTGACCATCAGCTCTACATCACCATATGCATTGTGACGAGCATAAAGTGCTTAACATCCGTACTCAAGTAATCGAATCGCAATCCACGAAATACTTATTATTGAGTAGTTTCAGTGGCCATCTGTGGTCTTCATCATCAGTTCAACTTCCCAAAATGGTACTTTTCAAAAGCAACTGCTCAAGGTACTATAAGAATTAACCAAAACGCTATAAGGTGTGCCTATAATATTTGAAGAGTTTACTCGATTTCTCCAGGATCCCATCATCAGATCCTGATTTCGTAACAATGGGACCAACTAGAAACTATACCCTTTCAAACGCAAAAAGAATTTTCCAAATCGGTCCAGCCGTCTCCGAGTAATGAGGTAACATACATAAAAAAAAAATTCTTAGACGAACTGAGAACCTCCTCCTGTTTTTGAAGGCGGTTAAAAAATACTTATGTTTGTTTGTTAAAGATTTTGTATCATTTGCGCATCGTGAAATACTTACTATTTTAAGTCTTAAGTTCTTGCAGTTATCTCTGGAGGAAGCTGGTTGCTAGTTTTCAACAAGAAATGTCAGCTTGTCTAACCTTCACAACCCACCACCCGACTTGACCCCTCCTTGTAAGTTTTTTATGACGTCTAATAAGTCAACACCCTATACTGTATGAAATAGGGACTTATAGTGCCTGTTCTATAATCCAAGTTGTAGCCTACTCTTTTAAATAATCAGCCTATAACCTGTCCCCTGCTCGGACACAGGCCTTCGTTTTATGAGAAGAAATATGCCGTAATTGACTCACAGGGCTTCACATCATTTATTTCACCATAAAAATACATCAGCATGTAATAAAAAAACTTAAAGTGTAAGTTGGTGGATGTCGCATGTCTGCAGAATTTTCAGTCTTAAGACATTGGTTTTCTCACGATGCTTTCTATACCATTTTCAGAACATTGATGATGTTTTAAATTCCACAAAATAACGTACCTGCTTAAATTTGAACCTCTCGCGAGCGTTCCTGGATCAGACCATGGTGCGAGGTGAGCGGGAATGGGATGCGGTCGCCTCCTTCTGCGAAGCTGTCATGCTAGCAAAGGAGGAGGCTGAACGCGTGAGAGAGAGAGAGAACGCTCTTTCTCACGCCCAAGCCGTCGCGGGAGACGCCCCGGGCGACGGGGATTGCGAGGTGATCTCCGGCCAGCGTATGCGCGGGCTTGCGGGCGGCAAGTAGGGTTAGCTCTCCGCCCGGTAAGGACCAGGCCCGGGTTGACGACGGCGCGTCGTGTTCCGCGGGCGCCTCAAAGAGCAGTCTGCTGGGGCTGCGGAAATGTTCTATCGAGATACCTCGCTCCCGAACCACAAGGACAACTGAAGGAACAGGGTGGGTTTTTAGTCACAGCGGTAGGAGTCATTTGATGATATTCCAACCTAGAAAAAAAGGCCTGTAACCCTTACAGTAAGGCCCTGTAAGGCTTACAGGCCTTTATATCAGGAGTATCAGTGGTAGCCCAGTGGCTACCACTGATACTCGACATACTCGATTTCATGAATGAATTTTATTGTGAGCCTCGATTGTTATCGTGAGGATAAAGTGCCATAATGAAAACAGTGACACTTTTTTTCAGTACCTAAATGAAACAATAATTTAAATGTATTTTTAATCAAGTATCTAGACTCACTTTGTTAATAACAATATTCCGTAATTCTATGAAAGCACTTAACCTGATTTCCAAAGTTGGGTCGTGAATCGAAGCTACACGCTCAACACTGACGTGGAGAGCTTGTAGCAGCCATCTCACGTACACGCAGTTAGCCCGCTCGCCACATAACGTAGGATTATGTTTAATAATATGAAATGAAACGGACATTTTTTAAATCGTTATTTATCTCAACAATAAAATGCATATCAAACAAAAAAGGAATGTTAATGCCAGAAGGACATTTTTTATTTAAATTTCGTCCAACTTTATAGCCCATATAAGAACGATACCACCGTAACACAAGGACATTTGTCCCGTATCGGACCTCACGTATTCCCTCTAGAGAGGATTTTACGTGGTCCAGAATTGGGGAGTTTAGTCGTCCAGTTAACGGATGTAATGTGTTCAGAATTGTTTTCATCCTCTGTGGTAAGACTACTACGGTTCCTACTCTATATATGTGTGTTTCAATTAGGGTAATTGGATTTGTAATGTGATTTCGGAAAGTACCTAAATGTTGCAGAAACCTGAAACATATCAAAAGTTTAGAGTGCCAATCTGATTGTGGACGCATTTGGGTATTTCAGTGGAGGTATCGAAATGAAGCAAGATCAACTTTAGTTCAACACAATTTTATTGTTTCATTACAATTTCAGCCTTGCTTTTATAAATAGTTTTATACATTATTTACATCACAAACCTCTTCCTTTTTTCGAGTACAAATTCCGTAAAAAGTTTTTTCAAATTTTGTTCATTATTTAAAATTATCATTACAATTTCGTGTAGATATGTGAAAATAATTTTTAATTATAATAATAATAATGATAGCATGGATTAGAATTAATTAATTAATTAATTAGAATGATGAATCCAATGAGGAAATTAAATGAGGTGGACCCTAAATCAATTACTTACAACAACGATCATAACATTCTTGAGTGATTGTCCGACGAGCTACAATCGCTCTTATCGTACTGTCATTGCTGGGAAAGCCCAAACTATTAGCTAATTGCGAACACCGAGCGACTACTTCATCTTGTAGAAGGCTGAACGACATGGCTATTAGTATGAGTCCAAAAACGAGGTAAGCGCAGCACGCAATCATTTGAACGTACTCGCTGTTTGTGTGTTCTGCTCTTTGCTTTGTTTCCATACAAATTCCATACAAATATATGGGAACCTTCTAGGTTTAAGTCTGAGGCGATCTTTTGAAGAAAGATGCTCACATATTTGAGTGGGCCTGTCCATACAGTGCAAGCATTTGTCAGATAACGTATAAGTATGACGTATCAAAGTAACGAGTAACGTAACGATACGATGGTAACGAGTACTAATGGCTATAGTAACGAATACCTACATACGGGTACGCTTTTTTCGTTACGTTTACTTCTAGAACAAACAGAAAAACAGACCAAAATATTTTTTTGGGTATAAGGTTTATCACTTTGACATAAACAGGTACTTACATTTCATTGCAAATCTGAAAAGATAAAGAGTACTAAATATATATAGAATGCTTTAAAGTGACTCATTGTTTTGGTTTATCCTGTATTGATAACGCAGGCACCGTTGACCTCACGAACCGATAACTATATTGCATAATATTTTGACATTTTTTGGGCTCTAGTTAAATAATAGCAACTACTGAATCGATTGACAAGGTTAAGCAACGCTTGCCGAGGTCAGCCAATGGATGGGTGACCGCTTTATGAGTCCAACAAACAAGTTAGGCTGCGTTTCCACCAGAGATGTGCGAGGATGCGTAGCGAGGGCTGTGTTTGTAAAGAACCAATAGAATCGCTTCATTTACCTCGCCTCGGTCAGCACAGCTCTGGTGGAAACCGCTCAGCGGAGCTAGATTTTTGCGCATACAAAACAAGCGAGGGATGTGTGCGAGGGATGTGTGCGAGAGATGTGTTGCGATGGATGTGTTGCGAGGAATGTGTGTTGTGAAGGATGTGTTGCGAGGTTTGCGCATCCTCAAACCACACATTAATGCGCATTTTTACAGCTCCGCTACACATCCTCGTAGGCACATTTTCATCGCACAGCTTTGGTGGAAACCCCCACACATTTTCACAGCACAGCTAGACATCCTCGCACGACACATTTCCATCGCACATCTCTGGTGGAAACGCACCCTTAAGTCGGCTGTTATTTTAAAATCGAGGTTCCGCCGTTCTGTCTAGTCAGAAGTGTGGAAATCTGACGATCATTGTTGCCATGGAGAATTTACATTTATAACACAGGCTGACAAAATTTTTAACCAGAAACCAGACTATAATTATATTTCCGAAGGTTTTCGATGCGCTGAATCCAAATTTGGCCTCAGAATTGCTCTATCATGTCAAGTTTCTGTGATGTCCTAACCCAAAAGTGCAAAAAGTACAGTTTGATTTTGAGGTTATGTAGGCTCACGAATTATTTTTTCTAAAAAAAAATAACGGTTACCATATTAAAGAACAAGTCTTCCTGTTTCAAATGCCGTTAAGTTTGCTAAAATATTTTTTTTATTTCGCTTAGATATCGTGTTTTGAAGTTCATCAGCGGATTCAGCGCATCGAAAACCTTCGGAAATGTATAGTCTAGTTTCTGGTTAAGAAGTTTGGTTAAATTTTGTTGGCCTGTGTAATTAGCCTTTCTCTTTTCAATTATATCAGGGTCGACTTCCAGTCTATCCGGACCCAGCTGAGTACTAGTGTTTTACATGGAGCGACTGCCTAACCACTACAATCTAGTAACAGTTAATGTGTAACAATACTCTTTGACAACACTGGTGTAAATTTTTTTTCATCCCACCTATTCGAAAACGACGACTTGGTTCGCCTTTAAGTGCACCCAAAGGTGGTGTTTTCTATAAGAAACATTTAGCGGGCAGTAATGAGTTTTTATACTACACCTGCTTGGACAGTACCTTGATACTTTATCAAATTTACGGTAGAAAGTACGTCATTGCATATCGAACAAATATGCGGGGAGAAAACGCATCTGAGCGGGAGAGAAAAGTGTATGAAAATCCATTTCTTACGTGGTTTTTCTTTTTTAATTTTGGGTAAGACTATGCGCCGGTAACCTAAATATCAAAAGCCAAAAAGTTTTTACAGTGAGTTTTTAACTCCAAGTTCGCAAAATGACACTGGTCACTAGCTGTGTGTTGGATGGTATCGGGCTGGCAGTGCGACCCTGCGGCGGCAGGATAAACAATTTGAAAAAAGAACATGTGAAAATTGCAGACGCCATTGATAAAACATTAATGGAAACAGTGTTACTGTTCGAGACTACAAAAAGCCAGCCAACGGTAACTGGACGGTCTGAACTTGTCCACGGTTCGTGGAGCCCTACCGTTGCTTTCAATGAACAAAACTACAGGCTCTCCGGCCGACAACAATCTATAGCCTCTGAGGCTTTATCAATACCTAATATTACCACTAACCTTCTGTGCTGGGTTCACCAAGCTTCAACCTTCCTAGGTCACGCCCAAGTGTGGTATGTATGTAAATATGAGGTGAGTAATTGAAAGGTGTCATGCAAGTCAAGTGTTCTAGAACGTTCACAAGGCGCCAGTCTCCAGACGGCGCGGTCCAGATCAGCATCACAGCACAACTTATTTCCAACAACTTATTTCCAACAACTCCGCGTGCCATGCGGTGGCAACCAACCGGCGATAAATCCCAAAATATCCCAGGTTTTTCATCAAATGGGGATTACAAATTCCAATTAATCGTTACTCGCGACCCAATTATCGGTTTCAACACGCGATTGCACACGATATTTCTATTACAATCAAATCAAAGTCCCAAGGGCGGACATTTTCCAACAACGGAACCAAAGTCTATCTGTCAAGTGAAAAAAGGTTATGTCAAGTGTCAACATCAAAAATACAATAGAATGTTGCCACACCAAAAATATGCTTTCAAATACGTTCTGGACGCAACATCTACCCCCCCCCCGGACGGGCCTATCCGTCCGCTAATCAATTGGAAGTCTTGACCAGGTTGCGAATTTAACACAGCTTCAATGCGGCAAAATACCGTAGCTAGTTCCCCAAAGGTGAGAACGGTGTCTCCCAACAATCTCCGCCAGCGTCCCTTTGCCGCTTTCACCGCGGCCCCAAAAATACCCCCTCAATGGGGGGCAGGCTGGCGGGTCAAACAACCAAGTGACCCCTCAGCGGGCCAAACTATTACCAATGTCAACCTGGTTCTCATTAAGGAAGGCGTATACCTCCTTCAAATAGTTACTTGTACCCTTGTAATTCGTACCGCAATCAGACCTAATCAAAGAAGGTAACCCACGGCGAGACACAAATCTTTCCAAAGTCGCCTCAAAGGCCTCTGTTGAGAGGGAGGTTACCAGCTCCAAATGTACTGCCTTGGTTGACAGGCAGACAAAAACACACAAATAAGCCTTAACAATCTTACTATTTCGAAGTGTGGACGTCTTCAACAAAAGGGGACCAGCAAAGTCCGTTCCGACGCCAGCAAAGGGCCTCGCCTCATTGACACGATCAGCCGGCAAAATCCAAAATTCTCGCTGCAGAATGGCCAACAGCGCATTGCAACCGGCATGCGAGTTCTTAGTGTGACGATCAGTCACCAACAATTGAACCAAGTGGCCCTCCTTGGGCAACAAAAGGGGGTGACGGGCCCTATAAGGAAGGCTAGAGTGCCTCAACCGTCCTCCAACACGCAAAGACCCGTCTTATCCAAGAAGGGATTCAGCTTACTAACAGCTCCCGACAACCTGACCCTACCAGACTTCAAGACCTCGATCTCCTTCTCAAAGTGTGCAGCCTGCACAGAGCGGACCCAAAGGAGGAGTGACTCCTGTCGCTCTTGAGGAGAGAGAACTGGTGACAGGCGCTTGTCCCCTGGATTCCCAGAATTATGGCCAAAACGCCTGATCCACGAGGTGACGTTCAACAATTTGTCGAGGGAGCTGTATCAATTCAACAAAAAATCAAGATCAAACGGAGGGTCCTTTGTCCCAACAGCGAACACCTTAAGTCCGGGCAAAGGATCCGACATCAAGACTGGCGTTCGAGGCCAATCGCCCCCGGGGCGAGTCAGCCAGTCCGGTCCCCACCAGAGGGGGTGAGCAATCAAGTGAGGGGCCATGCACCCGCGTGAGGCTACGTCGCCCGGGTTCAGGTCACCAGGCACGTGCCTCCAAATCAAAGGCGTTTCAGAACCTTGAATCTGCAACACTCGGTTCACAACAAAGACCTCCAAAGAGTGGACGGACGTCTTCAACCAACACAAAACAATTTGACTGTCCGTCCAGGCGCAAGAAGCCTGAATGTCAACAGTTCCACCCAAAGTGCGCGCAACGTGGCTTAAGAGACGCACAAGAAGCACCGCAGGAAGTGCAGATACAAGTTGGAGCCAGTCTTCCAACAGGGTTTCCCGAAGTGGCTCGTCCCAACCAAGTTCAGTTATAACAAGGGCAGGAGCACCAATTTTAGGGTAAGGACAACTCACAAGGGTGATTTCAAACCAGGTCCTTCCCTCAACAGTGGTGACAGCCGTTTCGCCAATTCCCCAAATCTTGCCTGAAAGGTCGTTCACCTTCAGGCCAACCTGTCCCGCTAACCAAGACGACAAAAGGCAACCCTGGGCTCCCGTGTCCAAAATGGCACGGATCACAATCGAGCCACCCGAGGGTCCCCAGACCTTGACCGAGGCCGTTGGCAACAAAACCGTCTTGATCGGGGGGGGGGGTCCTTTAGCGGGGCAGGTGTCAATCTCTTAACGGTGCCTGGGCGGCGACCGATCGCCGCATCCAGGCTGCCCTCGCTCACGACGATACCAACAATCAAAATATTCGTCCGCGCGGTGTCCCGAGCCGCTCGCCATCACTGGAGGGGCATATCCCACCGGATGCCCGATTGGCGGAGGGCGCGACTCCAACCGGGGACGTTCCGCCAACGGAGGGGAAAGGTAGCGGCGCCGACCCGGCCACTGCTGCCTAGCAGCCAATGCGCGTTCTCCCTGACGAGGGGAGACCAAATGGCGCTCGCGGGGCTCCCGTTCAACTTGCGCGGGGGGTGGAGTGCGGCGTACAAAATTGCGGGTCTCAGCCCGGTGCTCGTCTCTGAGGGGGGTTCGCGCAGGGGGGGTACCCCCTGCGCGAACCCCCCTCAGAAGCTGGTCTGCTGGAGCGGTTCGCGTTGGCGCACAAAATCTCAAGGTGAGACCCTTCACAAATTCTACACGGGCGGGGGTCGGGGCAGTCCCGATGAAAGTGGGCCCCAAGCACGAGAAGCACAAACGGCGTGCGCTGACAATGCGGCGGCGGGCACTTACGTGCAAATTCAAAAAGGCCGGGCAACGCGCCATGACATGCCCCGCTGCCTTACAAAAGTCACAATGATGCGGACTCCGGGCGCCAGCAAAACGGAAGGCGGGGCGAACATCAACAGGCCCCCTAGCCCGAGGACTCCGGGCGCCAGCAAAACGGGGGGCGGGGCGATCATCAACAGGCCCCCTAGCCCGAGGACTCCGGGCGCCAGCAAGACGGGGGGCGGGGTGAACATCAACAGGCCCCCGAGCCCTAGTCCGTCCCTGGTCTCTGGTCCGAGAAGGTAGTGGGGGTGACCCCATGGCGCCACGAGTGTTATCCGAAAACCGACACTCGTCTTCCAAAAATTTGAGGAGATCGTCAAAGGGGGGCATCTTCCCCCCTTTGACGATCTCCTCAAATTTTTGGCACTATCCCCACCGTACTTCTGCTCAAAACGTGACCTCAACTCCGCGGGGAGCAACTGCAGCACTATGTGCACCAACAAGTAGGACCAATGTTCTACCGGTAACTCCAAGCGTCTCAAGGCGTTGGACGCTGAGACGGGTTCAGCAAGTCAGTGCGCAACGTCGACGTGCTGACAATGGCCGGTAGCCCCACAATCTGGTCGATGTGCACATCAGCCAGGCAGCGCTTGTTCTGATACCGTCGGGAGAGAAGCTCCAGAGCGGTCGGGTAAGAGGAATCCGTCACCGGCAAGTGCTGCACCAAGGCTCTGGCTTCGCCCTCCAGGACAGACAATAAATAGGCCAGCTTCTGGGCAGGTCCGAGGTCCGAGCGTGCATCGACAAGACTCTCAAAGAGATTTAGGAAGCCCAGCCAGTGGTCCAAGCGACCGTCAAAATGTGGCAGCTCCAGGGTGGGCAGCCTACTCAATAGTCCAGGGCCTGCAACAACGGGGGTCTGCGGCTTGGCCGCATCAGGCACCCGACTCTTCAAAATTTCCCGCGCTCGTAGACATATGACATCCCCCAGGTGGACAATCTGGTCATAGTCACCCAAAATCTTATCGCGGGCTGTCTGATCCATCACCCCCAAATCCACGTCCATGATGTACTCGTTGAAGCGTGTGAGTGCAGCATCAGCTGACTTGATCCTCTCAATCACTTGCCCGTACCGAGCAAGGGTGAGCTCTTCCAAATCTACACGCTCAACCGTTGCAGCTGCCGATGTGAACCATCTCAACTGTGAGGTCAATCCGGCAGCAGCCTCCCTGACTGCCCTTAATGAGGCCATTGCAACAATCAAATATTAATACAACAGGCTAAAATTAACTAAACAAACAACAATGACTTGTTAGCCGACCAAATAATTTCACCAAAATAACAACTTAAATTCAATTATTTCAAGTCCAAATCCGACCCTGTACCCATTCCAAGTATGAATCTAGCTTGGTACAGATGGCTAGTTACAAAATAAATAACAATTCAATGTATATATTGTGCAGGATCAACACCAATAAACATCAATAAACACAACAATTGACCGTATAATATTGAGCCCGACAATCTCTATCAACACAGTCCAATAACTACTATAAACAACAACCAATACACACAATTCAAGTCCTATTATGTTAGACTATGTGTGATTATTATTTAGATAACCTTTTAAATTCAGATCAGTGACATTCAATTATTAATTGCAACAAATATACCAAAAGACTTTACAACAAATATACCAAATTATACCAAAATACAACCAATAATTCCTAATTTCACAAATAAATCTTACTTGTCAATACAACAAAAGGGGCTACAGTACAAATTACAAATACAACTTCAATTGATTCAACTTCAATTAGATAGCCCGGATGACATGGTAATATATTCAAAACTTATTAAGTTGTAAGTTATGTTAAGTAATTAAACTAAAATTACTTTCAAAACTTCCAATTTACTATGTGGGGTTTCAATGAACAAAACGACAGGCTCTCCGGCCGACAACAATCTATAGCATCTGAGGCTTTATCAATACCTAATATTACCACTAACCTTCTGTGCTGGGTTCGCCAAGCTTCGACCTTCCTAGGTCACGCCCAAGTGTGGTATGTATGTAAATATGAGGTGAGTAATTGAAAGGTGTGATGCAAGTCAAGTGTTCTAGAACGTTCACAAGGCGCCAGTCTCCAGACAGCGCGGTCCAGATCAGCATCACAGCACAACTTATTTCCAACAACTTATTTCCAACAACTCCGCGTGCCATGCGGTGGCAACCAACCGGCGATAAATCCCAAAATATCCCAGGTTTTTCATCAAATGGGGATTACAAATTCCAATTAATCGTTACTCGCGACCCAATTATCGGTTTCAACACGCGATTGCACACGATATTTCTATTACAATCAAATCAAAGTCCCAAGGGCGGACATTTTCCAACAACGGAACCAAAGTCTATCTGTCAAGTGAAAAAAGGTTATGTCAAGTGTCAACATCAAAAAGACAATAGAATGTTGCCACACCAAAAATATGCTTTCAAATACGTTCTGGACGCAACAGTTACATTAAGCTTCACTAACTGCAACAATTTCAATATAAATTTCAATTAGTAAAGATTTAGTTTTTTATTTTCCTCGTAGGTGTAGTATAAAGCACTATGTATCACTCGAGAGAAAGTGCGATTCCCGATCTCGGGTGTTTTAAAGCCCTCGCCTACGGCTCGGGCTTCAAACGACACCCTCGACGGTAATCGGTCACTTTCTCCTCTCGGTGAACAATGTACTATTAATCCTCTTTATAATTGCGCCGATATTATCTTTTCCGTGCACTTTTTGAATTTGGAAAATATTAGTGTTCAGCGCCAAAGAAATCGAACGCAAATATTGTTTGAATAAATACTGACTGGTACGACGGCCCATAGTTGCGCCGCCGCCGCGCGCCGGCTAAATGAAAAAAAGGAATCAAATTAAAAACGCGCGAACGCCCGCGTTTCCGTAAATTTTTCCGGATTGTTAGAAATTCATGGTTTTGTTTTGTAAAATGGGTTCTTCAAGCGACGCCTAGCGCCTTCCTTAGTTGTTACTCTATGTTTTATTAAATAATAATTTTACAATAAAATATGAGGCGCCTTTTATTTTCTCGCAGTGGGTGATGAAAAGTAGAGTGTATCACTCGGGCGCAAAATATATTTTTGGCTCGGGCGACGCATAGAGCAAAATAATATTTTACTCTCTTATGATACAATCTACTATTGACTTATGTCTACCCGTAACGACCGTCTTAGATGTATAAATGACTGCAAATATCAACGGCTTCAGGCTCGGAAAAATCTCGGTTTAAAAAAAAAAACAAAACACCTTTTACACGTCATCATTGTCGTAATTTTAAACTAAACTGACATGTTAAGGTTACCCATCCAAGAACAGACCTCGGTAAGTGTTGCTTAATTTTGAAAATCGATCCGTACGGTTCTTATTAAGCGTTTTCCGTTCTTTAAGCTATGAGTGCTGAATAAAGTAAGGAATAATAATGTTATAATATGCGTGGAGATTAAATAATATGTTGCAATAAACGTTATTCGGATACATTTTCCCGATTGCGATTATTTATGCTCTCGAGCTATACGATGAGTATATAATTCAAAACCGATTCAGCTATACTCATTCTCAACCCAACTTTGGTAGTCGTGGGAGTGATTCACCATCTAAATTTTAGTGTACAAAAACAAAGTAATAGTTAGGGACAAACTAGTGATTGAAGACAGAAGCCAATTACAGGATACTGGTGGACACAGGCTACTCTCGTTCTGCGCCAGAATACCTAGTCCTCCGGTTTCCACATCCAGTGTATCCCAGCTACCTCTTTAAGTCAACCTGACTTGACTTGGAAAGACACACGGTACGCGGTCTGCAGGAAGATTCATCTACTCCACCTTCCAACTTACCATCGAGTCTACAGCATATTCTGCCCTGCAGTTAACTATAGTTCTCAAACCAATGTGAACAGTTATTTTCTGGCTCTGTGCTATCGAGAAGCCTGAACACTCAAAGACCAACTGACAGACTTGCGTTTCTTATTGAAGTGTTTGAATAATCAAAGTGTAAAATAGTGACTTTATTTCAAACTCGTGTCGTTGATATACCTTTATTAGGTTTTATGTATGATTTTGAATAAATAAGAGTACTCCTGTGATTGGTAACTATCTTACAAAATGGCTAACTGCAATACTTGTGAAGAACCAGTGAACCAGAATGATAAAATTATCATCTGTTCTAAATGCGATAGATACTACCATCAGTTGTGTGTTAAAATAAATGCTGCGGCGTTTGAAAAGATAAAAAAGAATGCAAATTCAAAGTGGAAGTGTCAGAGCTGCTTGCCTAATAAGGGGAAGTCTGACAAAGCTATCGCTGAAGCTGCAGTAACTAGGTCTGATGTTAATAAATCCAGTGACAAAGGACGTAAACATCGACCTGAAGACGAAGCTAGCTCAGATGGCAAAGACATGGTTGACAATATCGGAGATGAATTCCAGAATATATTACGAATTGAAGTAAGAAATATGATTAAATTAGGATTTTATGATATTAAGTCACAAGTTGGCGATTTCAAGACAGCGGCCGCAATTGAAGACATTGAAATTACCAATTTGAAAACGAAACTCAAAAGCGCGCAACGTGAGAACATCGAACTTTGTACAAAGATCTCTGATTTGATGAACGCCATGAATCAACTGACTGCGAATACAGCAGCAATAGATCAGAGTATGCGAGAGACAAATATAGAAATCTTCGGCTTACCAGAAACAAAATATGAAAAGCTACCAGCTATTGTAATGAAAATGGCCGCTGTAGTGTCATATGAACTTGAAGAGTTTGATATATTAAAGTGTGTTAGAGTTGCTAGTAATAGGTTTAATCCACGATCTGTGGTAGTGAAGTTGCGCAGTGTCAAATGTCGTGACGAGTTGTATGCTGCAGTAGTAAGATACAACAACGACCACCCTAATGACCCGTTGAACACAGCCGTCTTGCGTTATAGTGGTAGGAAGATGCCAGTGCATGTAACCGACCACAGATCTCTGATGTATCTATCTTAACTCAGTGACAATTTAAGACCAAAGAATAATTTTAAGTTAAGAACCAGCGTCTTAATTAAGAATGCTGTTTAAATAAATTTTATATTTTCCTATTGCTTTGTTTCCTTATTTTCATAGATAGCATTCCCTTACGTGTAAGATATTATAGTGCTCGGGTATCGCAATGGTCGGCTTGTAGATAGGTAACCAGCCTGCTAACCCGGTGGTGCTGGTCGTTTGTACATCTTTAGCAGTCATTACGGGTATTCAGAAGCCAAAATATGTGCCACTAGTGCTGCCAAGGGCCACACTAGTCTTGTTACACAGCTACTAAGTTTTGGAGGTTCGCTTCTGCGGGTAATTGTATACCTAAACGCAGGCCTCAATTTAAGAATATTAGGTTTCATTAGGTCATCGTACTGATTATAATTAAGTTTTCTTCTAATTTTAGGCTACAAACATGTGCAAGTAGTAGTTAGTATTTGAATCGGTAAATGGAACTGTGTCTGTTTGGATGTAGTCAGTTTTATCTTAATCATGTTTAAAAGCTACCGCCACATGGGTGTTAAGTGAAAATTGTATTCACTGTTCATTAATTTTCTTTTATACAATAGTTCTTGTAGTATCGAAACGTTCAAGCCACATTCTAATAAAGATGAAATAATGTTTATTTTCCAAATAGGTTATAAATAACACTTTCATACGTAATTTTTTTTCGTAAACGTAAACTAGATGAGGCCGGTGTTTCCTAACTGACTACTCTGAAAGGAAACACCGAAACAAACTCAGAGGTCAACATCTCTTTTAAAGTACATACAATCTGTAGTGATCAAACCATATGAGAGCCATGTAGGTTTATGTGTGAGGCGCCCTTTAGAGGACAGAATCACACAGATTTGAGCAGGTCCGTTCAAACATTGCAAGCATTTGTTCATTGCGTAGCTCAACTTAGAACCTTAAGGAGCTCTTAAAGTTAAGGCTTATAGAGTTAGAAACTTTTTTCCGGTAGGAAAATCATCTAATGTCTCCATCTGTACCGCATTTGGACATCCTTGATAGACGTTACGTTTCAGAAGTCAGAAAAATAAAAAAAACGATAAAAAAAATGAGTGTCTTAAAAATATTATCAAAGAATTATGTTTTTTTTTTTAATTTAAAATGTCTAATAATAATACCTAATATATTATTCGTAATACACTGACACCACATTACACCCGTGCAAATGGGCCGGGGCGCGTGGTTAGTTAATAATAATAGGATCGAATCAAAATCTTATCTTACTTTAATATTATAAATATAAAAATTTGTGGGGATAGATGGATCTTTCACGCAAAAACTGTTGAACGGAGTTAACGTTCTGGAATAACACAGACTATTTTTATCTTGGAATCCCCACGGGATTGGGATTTTACGCGGGTAAACCCTCCCATGCGAACGAAATAGCTAAAATAATTGATAAAAACTAATGGGAGTTAATAATATTTATTGAAATTATTTCCTTAAATCATTCGTAACTAGTATTTTTTTTTTTTATTCATAACAGGCTCGCGTTTGACCACTATTTCACCTGATGGTAAGCGATGATGTGGTCGAAGATGAAGCACGCTTGCCTAGACGTAACCTATTCACTCTTGACTTAAAGACTCCCAGGTTATAGCGATCAGGAAACACAGACTCCGGCAGGGAATTCCACTCCTTAGCCGTACGCACAATGACAGTATTCCCAAAATGTTTTGTGCGTATAATAATAATAGTATAATTCCATCACACACTCCCCGAAATGTAACCGATAGAAAACTGATAGACTCAAGTTGATGTTCAAGGCTCTGGAGCTGGATTCGACCAGTGAATTGTTGCCAATGAGTCTCTTGGCCCATTTCTTGATAGAGTCAAGCGCGTCCAGTTGGTATTTGGTAGATCCATCCCAAAGATGAGAGCAGTACTCCAGACACGACCGAAACTGGGCTTGATACAGTTTAAACACCTGTTCCGGTGTGAAGTACCGTCTCACCTTTGCTAGGATTTCCAAAATTTTTTGCTGCTAGTTGAGCCTTAGTCTCGATAAACGGACCAAAATTGAGGGTGAAAGTTAGTGTTACTCCAAGAAGCTCAATACGATCGGTTATCGGTACGGTTACTTCGTGGAAAGTAGGAGCCAGTTGGAATTGGTTCCTTTTTGCGGAGAAGAGACACGCCTGGGTCTTAGCTGCATTGAACTTAACTAAACTTGGGATAAAATATGTATAACGCTTACTGTTAAGTAGCGACCTACCTGATCTTTTTTTTCTGGGTGTGTCAATCATCAAATAACTCCGCTGTGGGTAGAACTGAAGGGAGAGTCAGACTTGTACTAACTAAAATCCAACCCTGTTCCTTCAACTGCCCTTACGTTCCAGGTTAGAACATTCCCGCAACAGCAACCTGCCTGACCTAGGTTCGTAAAAACTTGTGTTTGGTTGGATGATCACCTTTGTATTGCAAGAGCTCGTGGTAAAATAATAAGTCACATGAGTCGATCTTCAAGGATAATCAACACTTGCCAAAGTCGGTCCGTAGAAGGACGTGCCTCGAAAAGCATGTTAAGCCGTTTGTCCCGGCTGTCATTTGTTCATCTTTGACAGTCGTTATGGGTATTCAGAAGCCAGAAAATGTGACAACAGTTTTGTCATGGGGTATCGTGTTAGGCAGGTCTCAAGGCCCTCACAGCCCTTGTGCCCCAGCCGCCGCAGGAGATGCTCCGGGCGTCGGGAGTCGCAGGGTGACCCCCAGCCACCGTAGGCGTGGGCCTGCGGGCTGCGAGTAATGGGTAGCTCGCCGGCCGACTGAAACCAGGACCATGTCGACGGTGTGTCGTGTTCCATGCGCGCCTCAAAGAGCGTCAGCAAGATGACGAGGGCCCCCCTGTAAAGGGCCGAAGCCTGCCGGGGTCGTGGGACTTATCTCATTACCGTGACCCCGGAACGTAAAGGGCTATTGAAGGAATACCGTGGGTTTTAGTCAGTTCAAGTCTGACAGTCCCTCCGGCCCTGCCCGGGGTGTGAGGACCCATTTGATAATTTTACCACGTTAAAAAAAAAATTGTTCTCGAAAAGCAGCATTTGGTGAAGTGGAACTGATGATGAAGACCACAGATGGCCACCGGAACTACTCAATATTAAATATTTCGTAGATTGCGATTCGATTACTTGAATATGATTATTATGCACTTTATGCTCGTCACAACGCATTCGGTGAAGTAGAATTGATGGTGTACCAGGAGAACTCCTCAAAAATTAAAGGCTCTGCATCGAGATAAGTAGTTGACATTTAGGCTTTTGTAACTAGATAAATTACAAACCGACCCACTAAAAAGCGTGAAAAATAACTTTAACATCGACTACCAAAATTAAAGTTATTTTTGGCTTTCCAATGTTTTGAGATGGAAGTCGGTTTGATTTTTAGTTAAAAAGTTTATTTTTAATTAAAGTTATAGTACAGAACAGTCAGTCAGCTTAAAAGTTATAAATTAAAAAAATATATCTACCCGAAACGTTTAGTTATATTTATCAGAGGAACAAATTCGCTTTAATATAGGTGATTTTAAGAAGGAATTAAACTCGGGGCACGTTTTTTATTTTCACCTTAAACAAATTTTAGATCTACCGAAATTTGTAACTGTGTTTTCTCAGATGTCCACAATTTATTCATCATAGAAAAACTGGAGCATTTATAGCCGGCAAACATAACATTTATACAATTTAAATATGAAAGTTTTCATGTTGAAGATTGTTGGCTTGAAAGGGTTTGAATACTTCCACCCAACGAGTTTCTGTGGATACATTTAGATTATTGCATACGGTTACTTTCTGCGATGTAATGTAATAACAAAATAAAATTCGTCTGAATATGTAATAGAAAATCCATCTTTATTACAGTCAATATATTGCTTTCAATTATTATATTATAGTCCGGCCTCGGCCGGCTCGAATACTAAAATTTTCGCACGTCTAGAAAACGGGACAAAGTTGCGTCCCAGAGTTCATTTCAGGGACACCGGGACTTGTAACTTTAAAAAGTCAGACTTGTAACTTTAAACAGTCCCGTTCAAAACGGGACGTCTGGTCATGTTACGTATAGCTCAACTTAGATCAAGGAGCTTAACGATTTGACGAACAATACCAAGGTAAGGACGTTTGGATAGGCCGCAAATAGCACTCAAACTGCCAGATAATCATGTTTAATTCGAATAAAATAAACTACATAGTTCACATATTCACAATCGTTTATGAGGAGTATGTAGAATAGTCTGAAATGGCCTTTTAAGGAAATAACCAAACAGATTTGAGTAGACCCGTCTTGTCAGTGCAAGCCTTTGTCAGTTAATCTGTAAGCTCAACTTTGGACTACTAAGGACCTCAATGACCTGAGGAGCAATGCCAAAAAGGGACATTTGAGTAGGTCGCGAAAGTACTCAAACTGCCAGACATCGTCGTAAGGAAGAGAGAGAAAATAAAAAAGAAATAAAAAAAAGATATATTTTTAACCATATATTTTGACGTTTGATTGATTTTAAACCTCCACATGCTGTCGATTTAAGTATTCTTCTTTTCATACATTCAGCTGTTGTCCATGATTTGCTTGGCGAGGAAAATTGTATAAATCTATCCTTAAGAAATTATTATCTGTGGACATTTTATGTGCTATTCCGAACTATAATCTATCTATGTGCCTATTTTCCATTCCATCTAGATCCGTTCAGCCATTTTTTTAGTATGAATATGGTAGCTGATTTCATTTCATTTCATTTAAGGGCCTATACTACCTCAGCGCTTCTCACTCTTTATTTCCCTCGCACACTACTGGCTGCGGTCACGCAAGCAAGCGAGATAGGGTGGCAGGGAAAAGACTCCAAGAACCCGATAATTTAGTTTATTTCTTTTTACGGTGAAAATAATGGTAATTTAAAAAAGTAAATAACATAGGACCTGCTTTATAGTTAGTTCAATTAATATGCAAAGATCCATTATCTAATTTGAAGTTATTTTTGGTAACTTTGGATTTTTTTTCTATCAAGAAAATATTATGGAATCGTGTTTTTGTCAAACATAGTATCTAACATTAATCCTCAACTTTACGATATATTTATTTCAAAATTATTGCTGCATTATTTTCGACATAACGGAGGATCATCCTAAGCCATTTGAGGTAGTATAGGCCCTTAAAGAAGAATAAACCTAAATATATACCTAAATGATGATATTTTGCATCCCCTGACTTCAAAAGCTAGCCAACAAATGAACCAAAAAAACCTTCCGATTCCACCCATGCTCGACCACGCCGCTAATTTGACGTCCGATCTCGGATCAAGATTGATGTTCGAAAAACATGTTGTAAACAACAAACAATAAACAGGCCAGAACAGGTGTTTAAAAAAACGAGAGAACATCGATCAAAGTTTTTGTAAGGGCGCAGCGACGCGTCTACGGGACTAAGACAAATGAAACTGTTAGGCTAACGTTAGAACTTAGGAGAAATAAGTGTCTACGCTTTATCATCTGCCTAGCTTTTTCCCATGTATGTTAGGGTCAGCTTCTTTTTTTTCTCGAGGAGGAAATCCTAGGGAATGTCTACTGCCTGTCTGTCAGACTCTAAATGACTAAAAACACCCTCTGTTTCCTCGTGCTCATGCGCCGGCGGAGGCTGCAGGTGCACTTAAATGCTCTTCAACGCGGCACCAGACTGGGTTCTGCTTCTGCGGGCCCCATCTGGTCAAGCAGGGGAGTGAAGTGTTGTTGTTTTGCAATAAAGATACAAATGTATTATTAGTGTGGAATATTTAATAATGCTATTATTATATTAAGACTGCTTGTATGACCAGATGGTAGCTCTTACCCCGCAATTTAAACCTCTAATATCTTCCAAATGTCTCATTTTAATAATAAATGCTGTAAAGGGCAATTAAAATCTACATTAAATGCACGACGTGACTAATATATACCTATTTAATCGGAAAAGGAACAATACTTGAAAATACAAATAATATTATGTAAAATATAAAAATGGTTGAAATATAAAAATAGTGGTGTGAGTTATTCTTATGAGATAAACAAATAACACCATAGACATTTTTGTAATTTATGAGTATACAATTCTATAGTACTATATTTAGATTACTATTATTTAGATATTTAAATACTATGTAACTATATTGTAAGTGCTATGGACGTTGCGGTACCTTTTAGTTTTACTTACTTAAAATCCCATATTTTCTATCATTTTTAATACTTATAAGTTTAAGTCAACAATAATCAATAAAAAAACCATTGCTTGCTTTACAGAACAATTTCCAGTTTCCATTAAACGGTCGATTGTATTGGCAATTAGACTCGTGTTTATATCCTTGAGTACAGGAGGTAATTTCCATAGCACTTGCTTCTAAAAGCTTACCCTTGGGCCATTGATCCTGTTATTTGATCCGGCTGTTAAAGAGAAACATTTCTTTTGACATTCTTCAGAAATAACAAAATTATTTGTGTGATTTGGTTCTTTTATAAATTAAAGATAAATTGTTTAATTTGTGTTTTATACGTATCCAGATAATTTTAGATTTCTCAATGTTGATTGAGTGTGTTCCAAAGGAGATGTTTCATTTTGGGCTACCTCTATGTACACCACATAGATAAATCGAAAAAAACAATAGGGATTATCATAAAAATACCCAAAAAAATATTTGGTTATAGCAGTGATAAATTATTATTTGGGAAGATTTTTAATAAATAATAATAATTATTATTTTTTTAATAAGAGCAACCATAACAGTCGTGTTTGACATGACGTTTGACAGATTTGACTTTCGTGACGTCTTTCTGTGAGTCGTAGGGATGGGTAAGTCGAAAAAACATTGATAAATATAGAATCGATATTTTGAAGTTATATCGACTATTATCCATATATATAAAAAATAACGATAAATCGCTGTGTCGATATTTTTCGTAAAGATATCGCACGTAAGTAACAATAAGTGCATTAAATTACGTGGTTTTTGGCACTACGCAATCTCGCGGCCACAAAAAAAAAAACTAAACTTACCTGAAGGTATATGCATAAATTCATATAGCGCAAACGTGCCGACGATTTGGTGATCAACATTTGAACTACTCCCCGGATATGACAAGATTAGTATACGTTAGACTAATTATTCTAAAATGAATAAAAAATATCGATTATCGATTTATTGAGATTTAAAATATCGCCCATATTTATCGATTATTTTATGAAAAATATCTATATTTTTATATATCGATTCATCAAGCCGACATGTCAAAATGACATTCGCATCACTGTTCAACAGCAACATGGCCGATTCACCATATTTTTTGTGTACTCTCCTTGACCGAGTTAATTTGAATATCACACTACAATAAAGTAATATTATAGAAAATTAACATACGAACACAACTTTACAACATAAAAGACGGTTACTACATTATACAGCTATATTTCCATGTGGTGTACATAGAGCTAGCCCAGGCTCCATACATTTCTGGAACATCTCTTTTGTATATTGTTTTTTGTTTATACTTGATTGCACATAAAGATAGAAGAAGAAGAGAAAAGTTTTTCAGCTTCATTGCACATAAAGATCAAATCGAATAATCGATTTGATCTTTATGATGAAGCCGAAAAATGCTTAAACCCTTTGTAGGCAGGTAGTGGACAGTCTGGTTTTATATTGGGGTCTGGAAAGACGGACTTTGAAATTCAGCTTATCTTGGCATCGAGGCAGGTCGGATTAACCGTACAATAATTAAGGATAGCAGTCGATTTTGTGATTATCGTATATTTGTTTGCTCGGTTTATGAAATCCTTTATATTTATATATCGTGCATCACACTTTATTAACTGTATTAGTTTATAAAGTACATTACACCGTATTATATGTCGCTCTAGTTTTTATACAGTATGTTAACTAACAGAAGGCGTTCCCGTTAACCCGCAATAGTACAAGCACATCAATTAGATCGCTGCACACGCGGTCCGCCATTAATAATTAAATTGCGACGTTGCCGTCCTTCAAGTATGCGTGTATAGAGTGTTTATTTTACGTATCAGTTTAACATTTTTAGTGAATATTTTAATATAAAAAAATACTTTTGTTTTCGAATGGTAATTTTTTTTTGCATGTATGAATGCTACACTATTGCGGGTTAACGGGAACGCGCTCTATTAGTTAACATACTGTATAGTAATCCGTGGAAAAGGTTGTGGGTAGCATATTTAACATATTTTTGTATGTAAGCCTTACTACATATGTATAACTATGTAATATGTTACTGTTTGTTTGCCCTAAAATAAATAAATCAATAAATAAACATCAACTTCCGCGAGCTTCTCTTGTCAGGCCTGCGGCTACTCGTGCCACTCCCGCATTGCTTTATACAACGTGTAACTTAAAGGGTATATACACATCAAGTGGACAGCTTCTTTGCATGATAACAAATGATATGGCAAGGGTTTTGTAATCCTATGTCTACATGTGTGGAACTTATTAGAAATTTTAATACTTTGATACCAGAGACCGAATCTTTCAAATTAAGAAGAACGAAGAGAATTATCGTGTTATTGCATGGTTATTGCCAATTCACGTGGAAAGTTATTAACCCTCGTAGTGCTGTGACAGGTCTGTTATGATTGGCATTCAAGAAACATGAAACCGATAATTTGGTATAAATTTTTTGAGTCACTTATTTTGAGCTGAAACTGTGCATAGTCTCCATACCAGATGTTGTCTTCAGCCCTTATGGATAGATATAGGGTTTCCGTTACACGTTGTATAGCTACCAAAAACCCACCTCGCAAACATTTTCGTTAATCTGCAATAGACGTAAAGGCCTATAGGAAGGACTTAGTATGTTTCAAGGAGCGCTCGTAATAGATGTTTACCTTGAATTATGTTGGTACAATACAGTGTTATATATGTCTATACTTTGTAAGTTTGTACGTAGTGTTGTCTTCGGAACTAATGATCTAATTCAAATTTTTTTATAGGTAGTAAGTTGCATTATTTGTGAGTGGCTTTAAGTAATTTAAAAATCCACGCGGGTGAAACCGCGGGTGTAGTGCTAGTATACAGTATATTAACTAACAGAGGGCGTTCCCGTTGACCCGCAATAGTACAGCATCCATACATGCTAAAAAAATATTACCATTCGAAAACAAAATGTTTTTATTTTTTAATATTAAAATATTAACAATATTTTTTTTTATTTATACGTAAAATAATCACTCTGTATACGCATACTTGAAGGATGGCAACGTCGCAATTTATTTACGAATGCGTACGCGTGTACACAGTGTTTCTTTTACGTATCAATGTAACATTTTTAGTTAATAAGTTTAATATAAAAAAAAAACATTTTGTTTTCGGAGGGTAATTTTATTTTAGTATGTATGGATGATATACTATTTCGGGTTAACGGGAACGCCCTCTGTTAGATAACATACTGTATATACCAAGATTACAAAGAGGTAGTTTTTTTGGATGTTTCTTAGTTTGTATGTAGGGGTTAATCTCCGGTTTGTATGTTGTGCTATAGGCTATAATAAATTATTTATAAATCCACGCGGACAAAGTTGCGGGTGAAAAGCTCGTATAGTATAAACAAACCTAAGTTCAATAAAATAAATTTCAAGTTTTATGTTGTCACAGTAGTAAGTAGTCCCAAAATCAATTACGCCTCGTTATTAACGTCCCCTAACCTAAGTAAGTCCACCCAACCATTGCATATTCATATAGTATATATTTGGAAATCATTTCGATCGCGTTACTAACAATTTATTAGTTCGCAGATATTAAAAGGGAACCGATACCGATGTATAGCGATTAGGATACTGTCGGAACTAGAATATCGATACCTACTTGTTCTCGAGAATTTTAAAGCGATACTTATTTAGTACTTAATGTGCCGCGACTTCGTTCGCGTGGGAGATATTTCTTGCGTAAACCTCGGGATTTCCTAGGGCTTGACCATTTGGGAATTTCGGGATAAAATATAAGCTATATGTTGCCTTATAACCTACTTTAACTTCCATTCAAAGTCCGGAAGTAAAAATCGGTTTAGCCATTACAGAGATTAGCCTATACAAAACGAAAGGCAAACAAACATAAAAAACTATGTATAAGCATTTGAGATTATACAGTTATTTTGAATTTAAAATATGTAGAGACGAAATCATTATGAAAATTAAGTAAGCTTTGAAAAGCGTAACCGTGGATTTTATTGCCAGTACTTTTTTATACGAATCGACCAGTTTGAACTGTGCACTAGCTTTTGATGTCTACCTAAGCGTATGTGTTTTTTTTATTGATAAAAATAAACGTTTTGGTCAAACTTCCACAAAAAAACTGAGATAAACAGAATAAAATAAATCGATTCCTCCAATCTCTATTTATAGCATAAAACCAACATAAAACAAACAAAACAGCAATATTTTGGCAAATTTTGTGGAGAACATTTATTTTGGTCACGTCATGAAAGTTAGCAGTTTAGGTTACCTAAATAAATTATTGTGATAATGTTGTTTTGACTCTTGGGGACGATTTCGTTATCAGCAGATCCATGTATTTAAATTTAACTCTCATTTATTTCTATTCAAGGTTTGTCAAGGGATTTTCATTTGAATTTTGGGATGGTTTGATTTGAAGCCTCTAAGGCTGGTAGAGTATCGTAATTGGGGATTAGTCTTTGAGCTGATATTGTGTTTAAATAAACTAGGCGAAGAATAAAATATATATTTACAGGGCATTTTAGAAGAGCAGGTTCGTATTCAAGTTTTATCTATAATATTCTGTTGATTAATACTTACGGTAAAGGAACAATATGAATTTCGGGGCCCTATTACCTATTCTATTTTGAGTGAAAGTCTCATTAAAATTGGTTGAGAGTTCCAGAGCTAATCCCATACAAACTGGAGAACAAACACAAAGACAAAAAATATAAAATGTTTGTGTTTTAGTGCAAATATCTGAAATATCTCAAACATTCTACCACTTTGGAAGTATCTATCTTTCAAACTATTGACATTGAGAAAAAATTGGCCAAGTGCGAGCCAGACTCGTCCATGAAGGGTTCCGTAGTAACTACGCAAAATAACTTTGTTTTTCATAGTGTTTGTAGGAAATACAAAGTTATATTTGCGGTTTTAGAAAATGTGTTATATCTCAAAAACTACTGACCCGATCTCGTTCAAACCAATTTTTGTTGAAAGTTTTTAATAAGATCTACAGATCTTATTAAAAACCAAAATGTAAAAAGCAATATATGCTGTAGCATATATTTTTGTTTAGATTTTTACCAATTTGGAAGCGTATATCTCTTAAATCTCTTAAATGATTGGCTTTAAGAAAAAGTGGTTCTAGAAACCTCAATGCCATTAGACTTGTCTATACATAGATACCACACACGGTATAGGTTTGATGAAAAAAAAAATGTTTCAATTCTATGTATGGAGCGCCCTTAATTTTATATATTTTTTTATTTTAGTATAAATCGGCAAGTGGTTCAAAGAATACATCTACCTCCCAAGTTTCACATGTGTAGTCCTAATAGTACCGGAATAAAATGTCTGTGACATATGGACGGACGGACAGACAGACAGACATGACGAAACTATAAGGGTTCCGTTTTTGCCATTCGGGTACGGAACCCTAAAAATGGTTTTAGGAATCCTAAAAGCTATCAAAACCATACCCCAGAATTAATATGTCAATCATGTACTTTTATAAAGACAGACTTATTCTTTCAACAATCTTTTTTTATAACGAGGCCAACAAAATAAATTAATTATAAGCAAAATTTTCTTTATAAATTCCAAATAAAGAAGGCTCAGGTGTAAAGGAAAAATAATTAGGCTAGAAAGCTTACTCAGGCTCGACTTAGCCGGTAGACCTTTTGTATAACCGTTGTCACCCACGAATTGATTAGCACAACCGTTAATTAATCTTCTCGAGAAAACTACCTTTATTTTACTAAACCGAGAATTTATATTCTAAGACTTTAGTCGCACTGAGATTGTGCGGTCAATAGGCTGGTAATTGCTTATTTAAGAACGGGTTTTATTTAGCTATCTTGTGTCTAAGTTCTCACCTTTTCTCAACTATATTGGGGTTAACAACTATTATTATTGGGTTTATTGTAAACCAGAATTATTTTGATTTTGTACGCTATGAATGGCAAACTGTTTTATTTTAAGACCTTAGGTACACATTTATATACCCATGTTTTTAAAATAAAAGACAATTCTATTCTAGCTTTAAATCTGTCCGGATGCAGCTGAGTATAATGACTACCCGTACTACTTATTAGTACTCTTTCAGAGTGGAGGCGAGCGCGGTTGCTGGCGCGGACGCGTGTAATTCAAAATGTATGCAGACGCCAGTTGCGTTCACAGTGCTTCCGCTAGCCGCGCGTCTTCATAAGACGGGCGCGGGCGCGGGTGACTACGCTTGTGGTTCTAAACCATTTTGATTCACCCGCCGAAGCGTCGTCAATCGTCAGGGATTAATCAATACGGAAGAATCTATATCTGCAGTACAACATTGCACTGCTATTTGGCAGAGCAAACATCTGCAACATTTAAATAGGGCGGCTAATAAATTATGGGAAGAAATAAAACTTTATATATTGCAATTTCCATTTCAAGATAAGATAAGATAAGATTTCTTTATTTGCTCCAAACATGTGTACACATACAGAATAAAAATGCATGTGAGATAACATAAAAATGAAAATAAAGTTCAGACATGTTTGCCTATACGATGGCGTGCAAATGTTTTAAATAATTAATATGACAATTTTAATTTAAACCCAATAATATAAATTGATACAGATTAGCAATAATTAAAAAAATAAATTTCAAAACTATACATCACAAAAATAAAAACATTAAATGTCAAATTATACATAACAAAACGAAACAAAAGTAAAAAATATATCATATGTCAAAAGTAAAAAATAAAATAAAGTCAAATTTTACATGTCAAAACTAAAAATAAAAATTTTAATATCAGAAGTATACATGTCAAGATTAATAACATACAATATTGATTCAATAAATCTATGTCACAGTAAATTATTCTGCAAGATATTCATTAATATGATAATAAGCTTTATCGGTTAGGAATGTTTTAAGTTGTTTTTTCAGTTCATTATTATTAAGCTCCCTCCAACTTTTAGGTAACTTATTATAAATCACGGGAGCCATGCAGAAAACACTTTTGCGCATAAGTGCAGTCCTACTCTTATGCTGACAGAGCTGATTTTGATCACGCCTATTTCTGGTAAATTTTTCTGCCATTCGCGAAAATAAGGCGTTATTATTTCTGATGAACATGACTGTTTCCAGAATGTACAGGGAAGTTAGTGTCAGTATTTTATATTGTATGAAATAAGGCTTACAACTAGTAGTGGTACTCAAATTAAACATGGCTCTGAGACATCTCTTCTGTGCCTTAAAAGCATCCTCTTTGTTAGTTGAGTTACCCCAAAATCTAATTCCGTATCTAAGAACCGATTCAGTTAGTCCGTAGTAGGCAGTTAATAAAGCATCTATTTTAACCTTACGTGACAATATGTACAAGGCATATGCACTACTACTTACTCTTTTAGTCAGAGCCTCTACATGCGCCTTCCAATTTAAGCTCTGGTCTATTGTTACTCCTAAAAACTTAGTGGTATTAACTGTGTCAATTTTGATATTATTATATGTTATGTCAAGATTAGGAAATGTCAATGCACGCTGGCTAAAATGCATAATTACAGTCTTTTGTAAGTTTATTTTTAAATTATTATTGTCTAACCACATAATAGTGTCCTTTAATGTATTATTTATCTCTTCTTTATATTTCAAGTATGAATTTTCCATTAATAAAAGCAAATCTTCATCCATGTCTTCTAAATACGTAGCAAAGTTTGAGAACGACCAAACACATGTGCAATGATACTCGTAGCTCGTTCGGCACTGTGAATACGCAATTACGCAGACGCCAAGACGCGAGCGCCCGCGCCCGCGCCCGCCCCCGCACCCGCTAGTGCAGTCTGATTTACCACTTATACCCGTATTGATTGTCAATGAATGATGTCTCAATTATAGCCGGGACCAACGACTTCACGTGTCTTCCAAGGCACGGGTAGTGTTGCTTGGTCGTCAAACCTAATTGCCGGACAGATCAACCAGTTTAGCCGGACATTTGAATGAAAAGGCCAGACAAGCTAAAAATTATTAGCATTTACATTAACAAAAGCCGGACAAGCCAGATACCGTTTATTTTGGCCGGACACGTATTCAAAAAACCTAACTATGTCCGGACGCTTGGCAACGCTAGGCACAGGGGTTAATCACACCGCCAACTTCCAGACTCCGTGCTAAGAGTGAGTAATTTCTTATGGAAAAACTCAATAACACGTCTTTCCCTACCAGGGAATTGATCATAGATCAATTGTGTATCTTACAAATAAATAAGTAAAAATATAGAGTTTGAGATATTATATCTGAAAAATGTAATATTGTAGATATATTAAACTTCCCTCATTTTTACTCATGATAACATATACTCAGGCCCTCTATGTGTTGCGGAACCGTTCGAAAGAGTTACAGCGGCCTCGGAACACGAAGGGCACATGATGGAACACGGATGGGTTTTAGTCAGTACAAGCCTGACACACTCTTCCGCTTCGCCCAGATCGGAAGGCAGTCATTGGATGATTTCCCATCCTTCCCTCCCCTGTACATACAGGGAATTATGGGAATCAAACCCTTCACACGCTGCGCAGAGGCCAACAAAAGGCTTCTGAAGTGCGAGATGCAAACGTCCTATAAATTTTCCTGTATACTCGATAATAGCGAGTAAGGGCATTAATATTTTGAGTAAGGAGTTCTCATTTATTATGTAACACATTGTTTATATATTTTGTATTGTTATTATGCGCTCAGTCCATTGACTATGAATGGATGTTTGGCAGATCAAGTGCCATGTAGAGTCAATTCCCCACTGGGATTGACTCCTTGTGTTCGGCAGCTCATTGTAGGTTAGCCAGATTCAGGATCTTACGTCTCTTATACGATTCACTGGTTTAGGTAAAGTAAGTTGCACTGCTAATAGATTTGTATGGTATTGGATAAAAAAATAAATTACATTTATTTTTCCATAATTCTGCAAAAAAAAAAACCTAGTAAAGCTCAATTTTACCACTTACAAGTCGAACGTAGGACCAGTAGAATTAAATACGCGGACTGCAAGAAACGAAAAGTCCAATCTACCCAGCTCCTTCGACACGTAAATCCCTATTCAATTTAAACCAACTATCACAATGTTGGTTCATAAATCTTTGCAGTCTTTTCTCTTGCAAAGTTTCCGCCACCAAAGGCTGCAGTCAAAAGTTTTATTAAGTTGCGTAAAGGGGAGTTTTCACCAGTGAGAAGTCGTGTGAAATGCAAACGGCTTGAGTTTGAGCGTTATATTACGTAGCGAGCGTTAGAAAAATATACAAACAAAGTTTTAATTAAACTTCAGTGATTCACCCTTTATGATTACATTATTATACTATATAAAGCTAAATTACCACTGACTGACTGACTCACTCATTGACATAATTGTTCTCCCAGATGGTGGATGGGGAGGTGGGTATATTTTGACAGATTCGTAAACAAGTAACTCTCAAACCTACGGGAAAAGTGCCAAACCTCCCCTTTTCCCCCCCCCCCTATCGTATCTCGGAAATTAAGAGACCCGTATTTTCTTTGTTTTACTGATTCGTATAGAGGAGGCTCGGTAAAGTAAAAACCATTTTTCAAAGTCGCCCTCCTTGCCCCCCTTCTTACCCCCTTTAGGCGGATCTCAGAAATTAAGAGACTTGGAACATTTTTTTTTTCAGATTCATTTAGAGGGGCTATGCTTTAGTTTATTTCACAAGCACGCGAGGTGCTTGCACCTCGCGCAACACGCAAATACTAGTTGTATTATATAAAGCTAAATTACCACTCACTCACTCACTCACTGACTGACTGACTGACTCATTGACATAATTGTTCTCCCAGATGGTGGATGGGGAGGTGGGTATATTTTGACAGATTCGTAAACAAGTAACTCTCAAACCTACGGGAAAAGTGCCAAACCTCCCCCTTTCAACCCCCTTCTCACCCCCCTCTATCGTATCTCGGAAACTACGAGAACCGTATTTTTTGTTTTTTACGGATTCGTATAGAGGAGGCTCGGTAAAGTAAAAACCATTTTTCAAAGTCCCCCCCCGCCCCCCTTCTCTCCCCCTTTAGGCGGATCTCGGAATCTAAGAGACTTGGAACATTTTTTTTTTTCAGATTCATTTAGAGGGGCAATGCTTTAGTCGAAATACTTGTGCAACCCCCCCCCCCCCCCCATCACCCCCCCCTCTTTTTTTTTTTTTTTTTTTCACAAGCTCGCGAGGTGCTTGCACCTCGCGCAACACGCAAATACTAAACCCCCCATCACCCGCCTCCCCCTTTTTTTTTTTTTTTTTTTTTTATCAAGCACGCGAGGTGCTTGCACCTCGCGCAACACGCAAATACTAAACCCCCCCATCAGCCCCCCCCCTTTTTTTTTTTTTTTTTCACAAGCACGCGAGGTGCTTGCACCTCGCGCAACACGCACATACTAGTTATATTATATTATATAAAGCTAAATTACCACTGACTGACTCACTCACTCACTGACATAATTGTTCTCCCAGATGGTGGATGGGGAGGTGGGTATATTTTGACAGATTCGTAAACAAGTAACTCTCAAAGCTACGGGAAAAGTGCCAAACTTCCCCTTTTCACCCCCCTTCTCCCCCCTCCCTATCGTATCTCGGAAACTACGAGACCCGTATATTTATTTTTTTACGGATTCGTATAGAGGAGGCTCGGTAAAGTAAAAACTATTTATCAAAGTCGCCCCCCCCCACCCCCCTTCTTACCCCCTTTAGGCGGATCTCGGAATCTAAGAGACTTGGAACATTTTTTTTTTCAGATTCATTTAGAGAGGCAATGCTTTAGTCGAAATAAATGTGCACCCCCCCCCATTTCCCCCCCCCTTTTTTTTTTTTTCACAAGCACGCGAGGTGCTTGCACCTCGCGCAATACGCAAATACTAAACCCCCCCATCTCCCCCCATCACCCCCCCCCTTTCTTTTTTTTTTCACAAGCACGCGAGGTGCTTGCACCTCGCGCAACACGCAAATACTTGATTTAGAGGGGCAATGCTTTAGTTTTTTTCACAAGCACGCGAGGTGCTTGCACCTCGCGCAACACGCAAATACTAAACCCCCCCCATCGTCCCCCCCTTTTTTTTTTTCACAAGCACGCGAGGTGCTTGCACCTCGCGCAACACGCAAATACTAAACCCCCCCCCATCTCCCCCCATCAACCCCCAATTTTTTTTTTTTTTAATGAACAAGCACGCGAGGTGCTTGCACCTCGCGCAACACGCAAATACTAGTTATACTATATAAAGCTAAATTACCACTCACTGACTGACTGACTCACTCATTGACATAATTGTTCTCCCAGATGGTGGATGGGGAGGTGGGTATTTTTTGACAGATTCGTAAACAAGTAACTCTCAAACCTACGGGAAAAGTGCCAAACCTCCCCTTTTCCCCCCCCTTCTCCCCCCTCCCTATCGTATCTCGGAAACTACGAGACCCGTATTTTTTGTTTTTTACGGATTGGTATAGAGGAGGCTCGGTAAAGTAAAAACCATTTTCAAAGTCCCCCCCCCCCCCCCGCCCCCCTTCTCCCCCCCTTTAGGCGGATCTCGGAATCTAAGAGACTTGGAACATTTTTTTTTTCAGATTCATTTAGAGGGGCAATGCATTAGTCGAAATACTTGTGCAACCCCCCCCCATCACCCTCCCCCTCTTTTTTTTTTTTTTTCGCGCAACACGCAAATACTAAACCCCCCCCATCTCCCCCCATCACCCCCCCCCCTTTTTTTTGTTTCACAAGCACGCGAGGTGCTTGCACCTCGCGCAACACGCAAATACTAAACGCCCCCCCCATCTGCCCCCATCACCCCCCCCTTTTTTTTTTCACAAACACGCGAGGTGCTTGCACCTCGCGTAACACGCAAATACTAGTTATACTATATAAAGCTAGATTACCACTGACTGACTCACTCACTCACTCACTCATTGACATAATTGTTCTCCCAGATGGTAGATGGGGAGGTGGGTATATTTTGACAGAATCGTAAACAAGTAACTCTCAAACCTACGGGAAAAGTGCCAAACCTCCCCTTTTCCCCCCCCCTTCTCCCCCTCCCTATCGTATCTCGGAAACTACGAGACCCGTATTTTTTGTTTTTTACGGATTCGTATAGAGGAGGCTCGGTAAAGTAAAAACCATTTATCAAAGTCACCCCTCCCACCCCCCTTCTCACCCCCTTTAGGCGGATCTCGGAAATTAAGAGACTAGGAACATTTTTTTTTTCAGATTCATTTAGAGGGGCAATGCTTTAGTCAAAATACTTCTGCAACCCCCCCCCCCATTTTTTTTTTTTTCACAAGCTCGCGAGGTTCTTGCACCTCGCGCAACACGCAAATACCAAACCCCCCCATATCCCCCCATCACCCCCCCCCTTTTTTTCACAAGCACGCGAGGTGCTTGCACCTCGCGCAACACGCAAATACTAGTTATACTATATAAAGCTAAATTACCACTGACTGACTGACTCACTCACTCACTCATTGACATAATTGTTCTCCCAGATGGTGGATGGGGAGGTGGGTATATTTTGACAGATTCGTAAACAAGTAACTCTCAAACCTACGGGAAAAGTGCCAAACCTCCCCTTTCCCCCCCCCCTTCTCCCCCCCCCCCCCTATCGTATCTCGGAAACTACGAGACCCGTATTTTTTCTTTACGGATTCGTATAGAGGAGGCTCGGTAAAGTAAAAACCATTTTTCAAAGTCCCCCCCCGCCCCTCTTCAGGCGGATCTCGGAATCTAAGAGACTTGGAACATTTTTTTTTTTCAGATTCATTTAGAGGGGCAATGCTTTAGTCGAAATACTTGTGCAACCCCCCCCCATCACCCCCCCCCCTCTTTTTTTTTTTTTTTTTCACAAGCTCGCGAGGTGCTTGCACCTCGCGCAACACGCAAATACTAAAACCCCCATCACCCCCCCCCCTTTTTTTTTTTTTTTTCACAAGCACGCGAGGTGCTTGCACCTCGCGCAACACGCAAATACTAAACCCCCCCATCTCCCCCCGTCACCCCCCCCCCTTTTTTTTTTTTCACTCGCACGCGAGGTGCTTGCACCTCGCGCAACACGCAAATACTAAACCCCCCCCCATCTCCCCCCATCAACCCCCAATTTTTTTTTTTTTTTAATGAACAAGCACGCGAGGTGCTTGCACCTCGCGCAACACGCAAATACTAGTTATACTATATAAAGCTAAATTACCACTGACTGACTGACTGACTGACTCACTCATTGACATAATTGTTCTCCCAGATGGTGGATGGGGAGGTGGGTATATTTTGACAGATTCGTAAACAAGTAACTCTCAAACCTACGGGAAAAGTGCCAAACCTCCCCTTTTCCCCCTCCTTCTCCCCCCTCCCTATCGTATCTCGGAAACTACGAGACCCGTATTTTTTGTTTTTTACGGATTCGTATAGAGGAGGCTCGGTAAAGTAAAAACCATTTTTCAAAGCCCCCCATCCCCCCCCCCTTCTCCCCCCCTTTAGGCGGATCTCGGAATCTAAGAGACTTGGAACATTTTTTTTTTTCAGATTCATTTAGAGGGGCAATGCTTTAGTCGAAATACTTGTGCAACCCCCCCCCCCCCATCACCCCACCCCTCTTTTTTTTTGTTTGTTTTTTTTTTCACAAGCACGCGAGGTGCTTGCACCTCGCGCAACACGCAAATGCTAACCCCCCCCCATATGCCCCCATCACCGCCCCCCCTTGTTTTTTTTTTGAAGAAAGCGAGGTGCAAGCACGCAAATACTAGTTATATTATATAAAGCTAAATTACCACTCACTCACTCACTGACTGACTGACTGACTCATTGACATAATTGTTCTCCCAGATGGTGGATGGGGAGGTGGGTATATTTTGACAGATTCGTAAACAAGTAACTCTCAAACCTACGGGAAAAGTGCCAAACCTCCCCTTTTCCCCCCCCTTCTCCCCCCCCCCCCCATCGTATCTCGGAAACTACGAGACCCGTATTTTTTTCTTTTTACGGATTCGTATAGAGGAGGCTCGGTAAAGTAAAAACCATTTTTCAAAGTCCCCCCCCTGCCCCCCTTCTCCCCCCCTTTAGGCGGATCTCGGAATCTAAGAGACTTGGAACATTTTTTTTTTCAGATTCATTTAGAGGGGCAATGCTTTAGTCGAAATACTTGTGCAACCCCCCCCCCCTTCAATCCCCCCCCACTTTTTTTTTTTCACAAGCTCGCGAGGTGCTTGCACCTCGCGCAACACGCAAATACTAGTATATTATATTAACTTGTATTATCACGCGTATGTGCTGCCATTTACACTTCTTCATCGCAAGAATTAAAAAAACATTTTTAAGCGCCCTGATGAGGGAATAAAATTAAATAAGTTTTATGTGATTACCATCTTACGCGTTAGTTTCGTATCAGAAATAAGTCTTTTAGGTTCTTTATTTTTTGTATTCCAATTCATTGTATCGAACAAAGGAAAACGTAACATTTTGGAAATTGGTGAAATAGATATCTCGGAATCTCAAACAATGGGAAGGGAATTATCACAGAGCTCGTTTGAATTTCGAACAGAATCAATGTTCATATTGGCATATTAGTACATTGTGTATTGAGGGCGGTAAGTAAGGAATTACGATCGAGGCTCCAGTAGAAGCCCGAAGTCGGAGACTGAAGGCTTTCTGAGTCGAGGTTCGTAATTCCCGTACCGCCCATGAAACATACAATGTTTTTCATCACACTTGCGAGTAAATAAATAAAATTATAGGGCAGAAAAAACTTTTCATTAATTATTTTTGCTGCATGGATAATATCTGGCGGTGTTGCATTTAAATCACACTCATCGGACAACGACGACGACATTTTTTATAACTTTTTTACTTGTCTTCAAATACAAAAGGTAAAAAATTATGAATTATAGCTTTAATACACAAGTCAGCACAACTATTATTACGTAACTTACGAAATAAGTGAACTTTTATTAAGCGGATGGCGGGCTTTATGCCCACACCACAGATTATACAAATGTTTCGTTCAGAAACGTTAAGGGCAAATACTTACGTACCTAGGTATACTGCCATGACGGAGTGAAAAAAATAAAAATAACTTCGACGGTTTGATACAAAGAAGTATTAAAATCGATTATTAAGGCAATGACATTCCTATTTAGATAACATTTTAAGAAAATTTTTCAATTGCGTGTAAACTCCTTGCTTAAACTTGCATGACCTGTGTGCTGTGCTATAAATTTAAAAAAATAATACTTACCGACCTTGGGTTTCATGACAAAAAGAAAGCCCGAGGGTTTTATATGGGGCATTACGGCCAAGTTAACCCGTATGTTTAGATACTGTTTACGTGCAAGTGTGATGAAAAAATCATTGCAAGAGGCTCCGCAAAACGAAGGTGAGTAACAACTGGCCTCACCTAATTTACATTACGAAGAAAAATATGACGTGTGAAAGTGTTATTTATAACATATTTTCAAAATAAACATCATTATTTCATTATTTCAACAGTTTAAATTTCGAATAGTGAGTAGGTACTTTTCCTGGTCAGCGCAGGCGCCAGCCGGATCGCGCGGTCACGGTAATATTATATATTATAATATTATTATTAATATAATTTATTATTTAATTATTAATATAAATGTAATAAATAATATATCGCGGCTCTCAGCTATTTTATATATTTCGACTAGTTTCCTTTCAATACTTACTCTTCTCTACTATTCTCCTGTGCTATTTATAACTGTATATCTGCAATCTGTCGCTTACAATAAATGCTTGAAAATCAATGGTGTTGTTCGTTACTTCAAACGCCTCCACAAGTTCAGTCGGCGAGGCTAATACCTCCTCCTTCTGCGAAGTAGTGATGCTAGAGAAGGCGGAGGTGGAACGCGTGAGGGTGAGACAAATCTCGTTCACCCACCCCGGGCATCGGAGCTGATCTCCAGCCACCGTAGGCGTGGGCTTGCGGAGTAGCACACCGTCCGATACATCGAAGAGCAGTCATGTGGCCCGTTAGGGCGAATGCCTGCCGAGGTTGCGGGCATTATCTAATGGTAAACCGCGGCCCCAGATTGCAAGGGGGGGCAACAGGGTGGCGTTTTAGTCCGTAGGAGTCTACTGGCTAAAATTCTACCCTGTTTCTCTACACTACCTACCGCTCCTTCCAGAGCGGTAGATGTAATTTGATAATTCTGCCTTGAAAACATAAAAAGCTAATACCTAACTATAATACAGGTATATTTCAGTTTAATATGTGACGTTGATCAGTATATCGCACGGAGATAGACCATATTTCAAGAGCTCACATCATGGTGTGAATTTTTATTCACAATAGTTCAGAATGGTACTCAATTCTGGAGTACTAACCGCGAGTTAGTATGAAGAATATGTAACTGTGCGTAACATTCTGAAACATAGTCCGGGAGTTATGATATGTATGTGTTATTTCGGTTTAATCCACTTTGTTCACTTAAGACCTGGTGGTATGATCCAGATGAACAAACAGAAATAATCGTTTATTCCACTTACGATTATTTCTGTTGAATACTATTCTGGAGTGTGAATTTTGTCATGAATTAATAACAAACTGTCAGTCTGTTTTCATAATGACCCCACGAAATTAAATGCATAATTATATTCTTAAAATATGTATATAATTTATTCAATATATTTCCAAAAACAATATAATTCAATATACCTAATTCTTCTGTAAGTGTGTTTATCGCCTAAATCCTCGTGTGTCTATATTTCAATGGGTTACTGGATGGTTTGATAAGACAATTGCACCCGCTAGATGAAGCTGCTTTTCCGGACAGGACAACGTCTGCACTTCTCCGTTTCAGTTTTTCTGTTCAGCTAGGATGCAGTCAGTTTTCCAATTAAATTAAATTTAAATTAAATAGAAATAAAATAAATTACTATTGCACACAACAGTTGCAACCCTGTCCCCTAAACTAGACAAAGCCCGTATCTTAGGGAGCAGTGTGTCAGGGGGTACATTTATGCAAGTTTGCTTAACTGACTTGAAAGAGGACTGTGTCCATGTAGCTAATTTTTAAGTTTTAAGTGGTAAATCTGAAAATGGAATAGTCTGAGTGTGAAAGAATTACCGTACTAGTGTCAGTTTGCGATCGCATAGTCCGTCTCTGATGAGGGCCTCCTTTCATTAGAAAAGGACTAAGTGAGCAGCTTCTCACCGACTTATAAGTTTGTCCTCGTCCTGATTTCGATCGCCTTGTGCGATAAGACCGCCCATTGTACATCAGTTTTACTTTTAGTATCCATAGAAATATTGTAAGATGTGCAATATATTAATAAATAAACTTTGACAGGCGCGTGGCAACACCTCGCGACTCCTACTTGGACCTATATGATGGGATAACAGACAGCTCCAATGGCCTTAATGTAACATATTGCAACTTGAAGAGTGAGTACTCTTCTTTGTAGATAAAGGAAACAGGTGGGACGGTGGTCGTAATATTTACGAATTTCCAACTAGTTTGTGTGTTCGCGTCGATTGGAGTGACGCCCTGGGTGAACGCTGTATTATTCATTCGTCTGCGTTTGAAATTCCTTTCGTTCGTAGTAGCTATTGTTATTGTACTGTCTTCGATTGTAAGAGACTGCAGAATAAGAATTTTGCGGTGAATGTAAATACTCACTTGTCTTGCTTAAAGTGGTTGTAAAGAATATTGAATTTTGCTTTGTGACGTAAAACGTCTCGTACGCTACTTAGTACTAATAGTCTACTCTTTTTTTAAACTGATAATTGTTAAAAAAAAAACACAAAACAACATAAAATGAAGAAATAGCTATTACATCTTATGAAAAATTAAGGAGATTTCCTTACACAGGCATACAAGTATACGAAAATACTTAGATTCCGCCGACCCCAATCACCCGCACCTCCTCTCTCATCTACCATAATTAAAGCCCACACTTGCCCTAATCATCTATCTTGTAAATGTCTGACGCTTAACGTTGTACCCAATATAAAATACCTAGGAGTGATTATAGATGAAAAATTGGACTGGTACGCACATATCGACGCCCTGTGTTCTAGAGTTAGAAGATTGATATATATTTTTAAAGAACTGAGACATTCTGCTGATACCGAGACTTTGACCCTGGTGTACCTCAGCCTATGTCAATCTATCATTATGTACTGCATTCCGGTGTGGGGTGGCACTTACAAAACCGCAATGCTCTGTGCTGAACGCGCACAACGAGCAGTACTGAAAGTGATGCTCTTTAAACCAAGAGACTTCTCTACTGACCAGCTATATTCTGACGCACAAATCCTCACAGTCAGACAGCTATATATCCTCCGTTCTATCCAGCGAAGACACCGTACTCTTCCTCTAGACAAAAACCTACTTCAAAGGCGCAAAGGTTTTCCAGTATGCAAAGCAATCCCTTGTCGATATGCATTTGGAAGTCGTCAATTTTTAGCACAAAGTTCACGTATTTATAATAAAATTAATAAAATTATTTCCATTTATAGACTCACCACTCACGAATTAAAAAAAAAAAACTTAAGAACTGGCTACTTCTTATATCTTATGACGAAGCAGAAAAAATATTGTGTATCGAAACTTAAATCTATTTATACTCCTATGGAATCATACTATCTCTCATTCACACATATGAGCACATCGTCGCCCGCGCACGCACGTACACACACCCACTCACACAAACACAAACACACACAAACCTTCCAGACACTCATAAACACACACACAACCTTCTTTTGCTGTTCACAACAGAAATATTGTAACCGAAATGTCACGGTCGTATTATTTATTGCCAATGCCGAAATATCTCCGACTCCTAAGATACAGGTCTACGTACCTAGTTTAGGTGCCGGAAATCTGACACTAATTTTTAGATTTGCTGTACAACCTACTGTTTTTCTTTTCTCTTATGTATTGCGTGTCTTTTCTTATGTACAAAATAAATTTTATCTTATCTTATCTTATCTAAGTAGTGTTTTTTTATTTCAATTCTTCCAAATGCACATGATTGACTAGTTAATATACTAGTCAAGCATGTGCATTTGGAAGAATTGGTGATATGAATCTACTAATGCAGAATGTCACAGATTGCCCACGAAAATATACAATGAAATCGTGTATTTCTCAGGTCAGGTTCTGTAGCGCCTGAACTTCGTTAAATGAAAGGTGAAAAAATCCAACATCAAAATAAAAATATATTTAAAGTCGGTGTCTCTGGGTTTTTTCCTCGTATGAATATATCACCGACTTCCGAAGAAATATAATTTGATACATAAATAGTTACCGCATCGTTGTCTTGTTGCGTCTAACTGAGGGAACCTTTATATTAACCGTCCAATAACTGCATCCATACTCACTGTTTAAACACAATACAACGAGATAGATATTTCTCCAACACTAATTTGTACATCACTAATCAGTAGGCCATTCGGAATACGTGTGTCGCGGCTATGTCCAACACAATGGTCACGTAGTTGTAATGAATAGCAAAAACGACAACATGGCTAAATGACTGAATGACCAGAGGCTAATGGCTATTACCCTGATAGCTAATGTGGGTTTGTTTTCTAGGCTATGATTGTGAATTTAGCTACTTAAGGATTATAATGATTGTGATCCATTTGTATATTTAGGACCATTTATTTGCTGTGGCTTCGCTTTTGTGACTTGTCCCATAGAAATCGTAAAATACTAGTTTATGATGTTTTTAGGGTTCCGTAGCCGAATGGAAAAAAACGGAACCCTTATAATGTCTGTCTGTCTGTCCGTCCGTATGTCATAGCCATTTTATTCCGAAACTATTAAAACTACACAAGTGAAACTTGGTAGGTAGATCGCATTCCGATTCTTAGATAAAAATTAAAAAAATATATAAAAGGCCCATACATGGAACTAAAACTAAACATATTTTATTTTCATCAAACCTATACGTATGTGATATCTATAGACAGGTCTTTAATAATAACGTTGAGGTTTCTAGAATCACTTTTTCTTAAAGTCAATCGTTTAAAAGATATACGCTTCCAAAGTGGTAAAATGAGTGTCCCCCCCCCCCCCCCCCCCTCTAACTTTTATAATAATGGAGTAAAAAATCTAAACAAATATATGCTGTAGATCTTAATGAACATGAGGTTTGAACAAAATTGGGTCAGTTTTAGAGACACATTTTCTAAAACCGCAAATATAACTTTATATTTCATACAAACACTATGAAAAACAAAGTTATTTTGCGGAACCCTACATAGGCGAGTTTGACTCGTATTTGTCCAATTTTTGTATATTGGTGTTTCAATTGAGCAAAACTGGCTGAATGGGTCTGGTTGAAATTTGGCCTGAGATGTTTAACAGCATAGAATAACACACTAGAATTTTTATCTCATCCATGGACTTATCTCAGCAAAATTAGATATGTCCATTCGAACGAAGTCACTGGCTTTTTCTGGCTTGCATTTGTTAGGCCCGGTATTCACGAAAGCGGTGAGGAGAAGAGACGAGAGGAGATGTGCTTTGAAGCTGGCAGGTTATTTCCAACAAATCGGAGAGGAGAATTGTAGCGGAGAGATGTGAGTTGTGTAGCAGAAATGTGAGCTGTGAGAGATCGAAACCAGTCAAGTTCTTTCTACAAAAGGAAGACGTCATTTCGTTACAAAAGTTATATCTGAAGAGGAATTAGAGGTTGAAGAAACACAATTAATTCTTATTAATTAAAATATGGACGACACACGCTTGCATTCAAAGCCAGTCAATCGAATGACGCTTTCGGGTGTGCGAGCCGAATTACTCGGCTGCTCGACTAGACTCTTCTTCGCTCTGCCGCGCCGCTTGCACGCTCGCCGCATAAAATTCTATAGAAAAATGAGACAACTCCACTCCTCCCCGCTTGAGCCATTTCCACCCAAGCTAAGCGGAGAAGAGATGTGGAAATAACGAAATCGGATTGGTTTATTCAAACTCATCTCCTCTCCTCTCCGCTTTGGTGGATACCGGGCCTTAAGGCTAATTTTAAAGATTGTGCACGAAGGAATACTATTATTATCAGTTATTTTAGAAGTTATGATATTTATAATAGTAATCTAGCATGACACCGCGATTTTGCTCTCTGAGTCTGCCCTAATGAATACCGTAAAGCATACGAGCAAACCAAGATCTATCGTTATCGCATCAGTCCTTTTTAATACATAAAAAATTTTTTTAGCAAAAAATTGAACCGACTTCCTTATCAAAAAACTACAAAGCCAAAAATTACTTTAATTTCGGTAGTCGGTGTTATTGGTTTTGTATTTTCTTTTTTTTTCACACCGCATTCCGAAATTAAAGTTATATTTGGCTTTGTAGTGTTTTGATATGGAAGTCGGTTCTATTTTTTGCTAACAATTTTTTTTTCACGCTTTTTAGTGGGTCGGTTTGTAATTTATCTAGTTACAAAAGCCCTAATGTCAACAACTCATCACCTTTTACAAAATATTGCTTTTCCCGATGCACAGCCGTTAATTTTTGAGGAGCTCTCCTGGTACTTGACCATCAGCTCTACATCACCATATGCATTGTGACGAGCATAAAGTGCTTAACATCCGTACTCAAGTAATCGAATCGCAATCCACGAAATACTTATTATTGAGTAGTTTCAGTGGCCATCTGTGGTCTTCATCGTCAGTTCAACTTCCCCAAATGGTACTTTTCAAAAGCAGCTGCTCAAGGTACTATAAGAAATAACCAAAACGTTATAAGGTGTGCCGATAATATTTGAAGAGTTTCCTCGATTTCTCCAGGATCCCAGATCCTGATTTCGTAACAATGGGGCCAACTAGAAACTATACCCTTTCCAACGAAAAAAGAATTTTCCAAATCGGTCCAGCCGTCTCCGAGTAATGAGGTAAAATACATAACAAAAAAGTCCAAGATGAACTGAGAACCTCCTCCTTTTTTTGAAGTCGGTTAAAAAATACTTATGTTTGTTTGTTAAAGATTGTGTATCATTTGCGCATCGTGAAATACTTACTATTTTAAGTCTTAAGTTCTTGCAGTTATCTCTGGAGGCAGCTGGTTGCTAGTTTTCTACAAGAAATGTCAGCTTATCTAACCTTCATAATCCACCACCCGGCTTGACCCCACCTTGTACGTTTTTTATAACGTCTAATAAATCAACACCCTATACTGTATGAAATAGGAACTTATACTCGTAGCGCCTGTTCTATAATCCAAGTTCCGAGCCTATAACGTGTCCTCTGCTCGGACACATGCCTTCGTTTTATGAGAAGAATTAATATGCCGTAATTGACTCACACGGCCTCAGTTCATTTATATCACCATAAAAATACATGAGCATGTAATAAAAAACTTAAAGTATAAGTTGGTGGATGTCGCATGTCTGCAGAATTTTCAGTCTTTTAATTGGTTTTCTCACGCTGCTTTCTATACCGTTTTCAGAGCATTGGTGATGTTGGAAATTCCACAAAGTAACGTACCTGCTTAAATTCGAACCTCTCGCGAGCGTTTCTGGTTCAGACCATGGTGCGAGGTGAGCGGGAATGGGATGCGGTCGCCTCCTTCTGCGAAGCAGTCATGCTAGCGAAGGAGGAGGCTGAACGCGTGAGAGAGAGAGAACGCTCTTCCTCACGCCCAAGCCGTCGCGGGAGACGCCCCGGGCGACGGGGATCGCGAGGTGATCTCCGGCCACCTTAGGCGCGGGCTTGCGGGCGGCAAGTAGGGTTAGCTCTCCGCCCGGTAAGGACCAGGCCCGGGTCGACGACGGCGCGTCGTGTTCCGCGGGCGCCTCAAAGAGCAGTCTGCTGGGGCTGCGGAAATGTTCTATCGAGATACCTCGGTCCCGAACCACAAGGACAACTGAAGGAACAGGGTGGGTTTTTAGTCACAGCGGTAGGAGTCATTTGATGATATTCCAACCTAGAAAAAAAGGCCTGTAACCACTGGGCTACCAATGATACTCGACATACTCGATTTCATGTATGGATTTTATTGTGAGCCTCGATTGTTATCGTGAGGATAAAGTGCCATAATGAAAACAGTGACACTTTTTTTCAGTACCTAAATAATTTAAATGTATTTTTAATCAAGTATCTAGACTCACTTTGTTAATAACAATATTCCGTAATTCTATGAAAGCACTTAACCTGATTTCCAAAGTTGGGTCGTGAATCGAAGCTACACGCTCAACACTGACGTGGAGAGCTTGTAGCAGCCATCTCACGTACACGCAGTTAGCCCGCTCGCCACATAACGTAGGATTATGTTTAATAATATGAAATGAAACGGACATTTTTTAAATCCTTATTTATCTCAACAATAAAATGCATATCAAACAAAAAAGGAATGTTAATGCCAGAAGGACATTTTTTATTTAAATTTCGTCCAACTTTATAGCCCATATAAGGACGATACCACCGTAACACAAGGACATTTGTCCCGTATCGGACCTCACGTATTCCCTCTAGAAAGGATTTTACGTGGTCCAGAATTGGGGAGTTTAGTCGTCCAGTTAACGGATGCAATGTGTTCAGAATTGTTTTCATCCCCTGTGGTAAGACTACTACGGTTCCTACCACAGAACAGATAAAAGAGGTTAGAAAGGAAATAGTTCCTGATTTGTATGAGAACGCGTGTCGCCGCTTGTCTCCCCACTCTTTAGCTCTACTGCAAGCAAGAGGCCCGTTACGTATGCGAATTACGCACACAAATAAATTACACACACTTAAATCAAGAGCTTGCTACTGATTGTAACTCACTATTGATAAACATGCGCCGTGCATCACGGCCAATCAGGGCAAAGGACAAAACGTCAATGGTTGAAGTGTGGCGCATACAGTACACTGTGAGCGGACTTGGTCATTGCGTTGATTAAGCGAGTACACAACGGGCAATGTATACTTTTTGTAACTTGTTGCAATAATGTTGTTAATGTTCGGAATTTCATAGTGATCAGAATATTTTTATGTTTTTTACAAATAAAATTGTAATTAAATGTTATTTTTTTGTTTTACAGGTTATAATTGCACAACACGGCATTTTAAAGCAGAGCACTGTGTTCCGAAGTAATCCGAAGCGCACTAAACGCGGTGGAGGAATTAATCGGTCGCGCTATGATTGTCGTATCATAAATGTGGCGCGCTCGATCCGCCCACATTACCATTCCAACCTTATTCATCTATTCCGTGGTTCCTACTCTATATATGTGTGTTTCAATTAGGGTAATTGGATTTGTAATGTGATTTCGGAAAGTGCCTAAATGTTGCAGAAACCTGAAACATGTCAAAAGTTTAGAGTGCCAATCTGACTGTGGACGCGTTTGGGTATTTCAGTGGAGGTATCGAAATGAAGCAAGATCAACTTTAGTTCAACACAATTTTATTGTTTCATTACAATTTCAGCCTTGCTTTTATAAATAGTTTTATACATTATTTACATCACAAACCTCTTCCTTTATTCGAGTACAAATTCCGTAAAAAGTTTTTTCAAATTTTGTTCATTATTTAAAATTATCATTACAATTTCGTGTAGATATGTGAAAATAATTTTTATTTATAATAATAATGATAACATGGATTAGAATAAATACAGATGTGGATCCAATGAGGAAATTAAATGAGGTGGACCCTAAATCAATTGCTTACAACAACGATCATAACATTCTTAAGTGATTGTCCGACGAGCTACAATCACTCTTATCGTACTGTCATTGCCGGGAAAGACCCAAACTATTAGCTAATTGCGAACACCGAGCGACTACTTCATCTTGTAGAAGGCTGAACGACATGGCTATTAGTATGAGTCCAAAAACGAGGTAAGCGCAGCACGCAATCATTTGAACGTACTCGCTCTTTGTGTGTTCTGTGCTTTGCTTTGTTGTTAGGAAGCTGGTGGGGACGAAGTCTCCAAAGCCAATGGTGGCGAGGGCTATAAAACAGAAGTATGCTGCATCGAGGAAGCTCCAGTTTTCCCAGGCAGAGAAGATGGCAGCACCAACACAGATGTAGGCTAAGAGAAGGAACAACACGATCCCTACGGGGATGTGGCAGTGTTCGATCCCGTGGTGAATATGATGCTGCACGCTGGTAGACGCGCTACTGCTGGGCACCGTACAACTTTTCATCTTATGATTCTCCTCGTTCCAAATCAAAGGCACTCGTGACGGGGTGTCGTGTGGACATATTCTGTAAATGAATTCATACGTTGAACATAGAATTTATTTTTCATAAAACTGAACTCGCTGCATAAACTAGTTTGTAGTTTTTAATAAAAACATTTTATCAACGTTTTATTTGCGAATGCTGTAAACATGCGCTGGAATTTTTCTAAACTGAAATAACTTTTACATTTCATTGAGTTATAAAATATACCGTTGGGTGTTTTACCATCAGTCATCAGATAAAAACTAGAAACAAAATTATGTACTTTCAAAGTGCAACCAAATTGTCTAAGTTTTAATTTCTTGTACGGTAATTCTTGTATGGTTATAAAACAGTGGCTTTTTAGTTCAGCTGCTACTGAAGATTTAGTACCTAGTGGCTTTGTACAGGGCAGATAACAAAAATAAGATTTTTTTTATTGAAGTTTATGGAATTATCTCCTTGAGTCTTTTATTTGGTAGGTAATCTGATAATAGTAACTCGAAATAAAAATAACAAGAAAATTTTCAAATACTTATTCAATACTTGAGTCTTACTTCAGCGATTATAATATTTTATTTTTAAAAATATTGCATCTATCATGTCTTTAGTGATCCTCATAAGATTACAATCGAGATGTAATTATCTTCAAAACTTTACGTACGTGTTTTGTAGCAGTCGGGTTAATAAGAGACAAAAATTACTCACAACTCATCCGGATCCTCAGAATCATCTAGGTCATCCTGACTTCTGTTCATTTGCAGCTCCCCACACTCCTCAGCAATGAGCTGCTCAATAACTGCTCCCCTGGGTCTCTGTATGGTGGACCGGCCCCTGCCCCGACCAGGGCCGTGGACTGTAGCCAAGCACTTGGCACTGCCCATGGATTTCTTGCGGTCGAGCGTTTGGGTTTGGAGTGACGATGATGTTTGGGGTTCTGAAGACACAAAAATATATTCCTTTAATGTTTAAGATGTAGAAAATGCGTAAAAAGAAAGGCATAGTACTTTAGTAAGGCGCAGCATACTCTGCGAATTTTAATCGTTGCTAAAATTGTTGATAACTGATATTTATTTTGCAAATTGGTTATTTAAATGACTCTTTTATAAATATTTTTTTTCGTAATTTTTTCAAGATGATGTCGTTCTTTTCTAACTGACTATCCTGAAGTGAGGCACCAAAACAAATTAAGAGGTCATAGTCTCTTTTGAAGTCCAAATATTCCCAATTGGTCATATCATAAATGAAAACCATGTAAGTTAATGTTTGAGGTAATAATAACAATTACCAACCTGTGAAGAAAACGAATATTACGTGCAAAACGTAATTATTAGCGAAGTTATCATCTAAGTATATTATCGCATATTGTTTTGCATTTGAAAAAGTAATCAATTTAAAGAAAACGTATTATAAGTAATATTAAAAATAAATTGTGGTTTATTAAGTTATGACTGTGAAAATATTAAATGTATATGTTTTCCTGGTTTAGATCACGAAATACAACGATTTAAGACAAGTTACTACAAACTTATCAAGAGGCACAAACATGGTGAAGAAAACAATTACATGCTCCAAGACTGTACTATAAAAATCTGTCTGTTGACTACGGAAAACCCAGGACCGAGAGATAATATGGTGGTGTTTAAGGGTTGTTTGTTTATGCAACAGTGTTGTTTCTTTCAGCTGATGATAAAAACAAAAATGTTAATTAGGTGGAATAATTAATTAGATTAGGATATGATGAGGATGACTTACCATTGTAAGGTAAAAGCCTGTAAATAAATATAAACTAAAAAAAACTAAAATGTACTGCAAACTCACCATCAACCAAGGCACTGCGCTTCACCCGTCCCAGCGTGGCTGCTCTAGCGGGGCTGGCCGGGGCTCTTTCAAAGACCTGCGAGTACTGCCCCCTATCACCAGCCCTGGCCTTCACAGTACCAGGTGACCGGTGACTTCTTGGTGGAAAGGATGTGTATTGGTTGTGCTCTGCTGGTTGGGGGAGCAGACGTTGCTGTTCATGGAGTTGGAGGTAGTTCTCCGGCTAGAAAATAAAAAGAAGAATGAGTTTTAATTTGCTTAAACAGGCTTTATTCTCTAGCATCTTCAAGTCGTATCATTATAATATCGTAGCTGTTAAAACACGGCAAGTATGAATCTATACATAATTATGAATAAAATAGAAGTGATTGTATCTATGATTTCAAAATAACTGTTTTCTCAAGTGCTAAACTATGTATAAGCATTGATATTGATTTTATTGTTGATTGATGTGATATTTACGTGATACTAAAACACATACAAACAATTAAAAAAAGTTTGTGTAGCTTTCTGTTTTTCCGGGCTTGTCTCTGGAATGGCAGAGACAAACGATGGAGAATGTTATAGTTAATATATATACGCTACTTTTTACACCAGAATTTTCACTGGATCGGGATATAAATACGTGGGAAAAATACGCGATCATAGCCTCGACCATAGCTAGTAATAAATTATTGATAACAATTAATATACGTACTTCTGACTGATTAGTAGGTACATAATTTTAAAACATCAAAAGACAAAACTAATTGTCTTGGTTGACGAAAATACCAGTTAAAAATTCTCGAGTTTAAATCTCGACAGAATAAAAGTTTTTAAGCACTATGACTTCTACAAGTTACTCAATTTAAACCAACTATAGTTCTTTTCATTTTATTCTCTTCATTTTTAAACCTGAGACATATTTTGCAAGTTCTATCTTAATTAATCCTCTGGTTCTTCTCTATTGTTACTTTGTTTATGGTCTCATTGTCTAGTATCTTAATTACCTATTTTAAGTCTGTGGTGGGCATACACTCGTTGTGTTTGTAATCCAGTCTCTGCAGTGTAATTACATGCGACCATTGTCGTTGTGATTAAGCCAAGTACGACACATTGTTCATCATGGAAGGTCTGCCAGGGACATTAATAGGTTGGTACCAGGTTTAGAGGTAAACGCACATTTATCCGCAGAGAATCAGCTGTTTTAGATTTTAGATTTATTGTTCTTTTTCCGAACAATTTTAACAAAGTTTTAGCTTTTATCTAAATAAAAGCTAAAAGTGAAAAAAGGCTCAAACATAGGCTAACCTAGCAGCGGTTTAGTCGTGAAAGCGTAAAAGATAGACAGACAATCGCATTTATAGTGAGTTATCAAAACTTGACACCAATTTGATTTTTCCGTTTGCCAGGAGAAGTCAGGAGATATAAATTATATTTGGCATTTATTTATACAGAGTTGATACGACAGAGAGGCATTAAATTACACTACGTATACTATACGTGTTTAGTGTTAATTTGATACAGCAAAAAATAAAAAGAGCCAAAAAAATTTTACAACTAAATAGCTTACAAATCAGAGTAAAACGCAACCACCCTTTGTAAATAAATGTGACTGACCTTAAATACCTAGGTAACAATGTGGCAACGTAGCGCGGCGTGTGTTATCTCTTGTCTTGGTCAGATTTATCGCTTTAAGGTGCATCTCATCAAAATCATTTGCGACTAAACTACTTCTCCTATTTAATTGATTTTTGGTACAAAGCTTGAAAATGGTACCTAGTATACGCAGTTTAAAGGAAAGCCCCTAGGTCGTATCAACTCTGTATATTATTAGATTTACTTATGTGTACTGTGTTGTACCTCTGACGTGGTATTAATGGATTACTCAAAGGTTTCTGTTAAATAACTGTATTAATGTTTGATTAAAAATGATGAATTATGACTCCTAATCATTATTTAATCTTTTAAAACAAGGTTGATGTAGTGGTGGATTAATTGACTGAGTGTTGCGGGTTCGATTCCTGCTATATTGATACAGATTCCTGATAAATGTGTGTATGGCCTACAAATATTACGTGAAATTCTTAGTGTGGGGCAAAGTTAAAAAAAAACATTATGCCATCATAAACATAAGCGATATCTGTTATGGTGTATAAACAGTGCCTATATTTACTAAAGTTATCTACATATATTTAATAAAAAAGTAAAAAAAGTTTGTTTATACAATTGAATTTTATACAAAAATAATAATTGAGGTGGGTTAAGAAACGGTAACACAGCAAAAAAGATTTAAAAAAAGCTGTCTGTTTGTACACGCTAATCTCTGGACCTACTGGATGGATTTTAATGAAATTTGGTAAGTATATAGTTGACATCCTGGAATAATACATAGGCTACTTTTTCCCAGAATTCCCATGGGATCGGGATTTACGCGGGAAATCCTCCCACACGAACGAAGTTGCGGGCAGCAGCTAGTATAATATAAAATATTGTATACCTACTATCTTCTTATTATACTGACAGTAAAATATTTTTAAACGACCAGTAAGTACTGACGAAATCACTTTCAAGGGGCGACGTCATGTGAAATTTAACAAATCAATTAAATTGACTGACATCTATCGTTCCGTATTCGTATGGTTGCTCTGTTCCTTTGCTCTCGTTGTCCGATGTGACGGCAATGCGACATGACCGGAGAGAGATTAGCTGCCCTGCACAAACTAAAAGGCCTTTAAGCCACAAAAGGTAATTTTTCACTTTTTAATGTATCTTTAAACTACTTTGGATTCTCTATCTTCTGGTCTAAGAATAATTTTCCTACGATGAATACTTTACGAGATACAGCAATTTTGCTGAGCAGTTAAGCCACATATTTTTTGTTACTTCCTTAGTTAAAAAGCGACTAAACCACAATACTATACATACAATATTAAAATAGAATACAATACTAAAAATAGAACCGACTTCCATATAAAAACACTACAAAGGCAAAAATAACTTTAATTTCAGAAGGCGGTGTCAAAAACGACAATATATACAAAACTAAAGACACCGCCTTCCGTAATTAAAGTTATTTTTGCCTTTGTAGTGTTTTTATATGGAAGTCGGTTCTATTTTTTGCTAAAAAAGTTTTTTTCACGCTTTTTAGTGGGTCGGTTAATTTATCTAGTTACAAAAGCCAAAATGTCAACTACTTATCACCTTTTACAAAATATTGCTTTTCCCGTTGCAGAGCCGTTAATTTTTGAGGAGTTCTCCTGGTACATCACCATCAGCTCTACTTCACCATATGCATTGTGACGAGCATAAAGTGCTTAACATCCATATTCAAGTAATCTAATCCCAATCAACGAAATACTTATTATTGAGTAGTTTCGGTGGCCATCTGGGGTCTTCATCATCAGTTCCACTTCCTCAAATGGTGCTTTTCGAGAGCAACTGCACAATGTACTATAAGAAATACCCAAAACGCTATAGGTGTGCCTATAATATTGGAAGAGTTCCCTCGATTTCTCCATGATCCCATCATCAGATCAAAACGTGACGACAATGGGACCAACTAGAAAGTATACCCTTTCAAAAATAAAGAATTTTTCAAATCGGTCCAGCCATCTCCGAGTTATGAGGTAACAATAGAAAAAAAAAGTTCAAGACGAATTGTAAACCTCCTTTTCTTTGAAGTCGGTTAAAAATTAATTAATTTTTACAAAAAACAAACGTTATGTATTGTGCACAGAAACTATGGCCACAAAAATAATTTACAACCATCGTCCTAGGTAGCGTAGTTTTGTAGAAAACTTATTTTTACGTTTACTCGAAATGTACTTTTTGGGGTTAGCGGCTTTTTAGTTAGTGTAGGACAGTTAGGCGCAGGACCATCGGCTTAACGTACTTACAGAATTACGGGGGTTACCATTACGAAACCGTGATGACGGCCACAATCTTCAAAACTCCGGGCTACTACTGAGGAATTTCTTCAGAAAGTCCCAATAGCATTACTTGCCGGACCTGAGAATCGAAGCCGAGACCTTTTGCTCCGCAGAAGGCCACTAGGCCACCTAGGCAGTTAAAAAAAAATAATGCGAATCCTTCAGGAGTTTTGGCTCTTCAGGCGCGCACTAATGTGCGTCTACCTTTAATAAGCTGCTTCCTCGTATTAAAGAGGTATCTCGTTTCACTAGCGTTCCTCTTTTGTTTTAAAATTCTGTGTGAGAATACTGTGTAGTTTAAATTACTGCACATTTTTAAAAGTAATAAAGTTTGCTGCCAGGGCCATATAATTTTTTCATTACATAGTAAATTCATTATCAGAATATAAGTAGGTTTATGTATTGTAAAAACTTATAACACAAATAAGGTTTTTTCGGCGATTCAGTTATTAAATGTTTCATCAACAACGAGTTACCAGAAATTTTTAATGAAATATATCTGGTAATTCGTTATGGACTGATCCTTTACTCGTACTGTTTACAACGAATAAAGTGGTTTAAACTTTTATTCGAAAATCGTCAAACAGAAGATTAACAAGATCACTTTTCAATAATTATTAATGAGAAATATGAAGTTTAATATATAAATATTATCACCCAGACCCGGAACAAATATTTATAGACTATAAAAACATTTTTCCTGGAACGGGAATCGTAACCACGACACGAAGCGCAGCAGTCGATCGGTCAACCACTACGGCACCTAATTTTAGTTTATAATACGTTTCTTTTTGTCCGTTGGTTTTGCACCTATCATGTGCTGTTTCTGTTCCTCCCACTTTTAAGATTAGCAGGTAGAAAATACCTAAGTAAATTCCTATAAATAAAAATACACGATACATTAACGGTAACAAAGGGTTGCAAGGATATCTAAATTCAAAATCACAATGCTCGTTAATAAATCTTAACGGAATCAACTCAAAATTTGGTTTTTTTCAGTTATCGTCCCATTTCTTTCATCTTGATACTAAATTTAAAAATAAATATTTTGAATCCACAGAGAAGAGGGCTGTCCTGGCAGTGGGGACGTCAAAGGCTGAATATATTAGTTTTTTGAAATAAAGTTTCAAAACATGCTTGTTACGAACCTACGTATTTACAAAGCATTATACAAAGCATTCGAATGTAAAAATGACTCATAAACTCATCTCATAAATATTGTAATTTGTGTACTTAAATGTACTAGCTGTAAGTTTTCTTAGAATTATTAAAAGAAAATAAACCATCTTGTTCATCACGTTTACATATAGCAATGCGATGTGTTCTCTTCCATTATTTCGGCAATCTTTGATACGAACCTCTCCATCCTTCCTCCAAGTATTAGGCACTTTCCTCTTGGTGGCCTTGAGCCAAGCCAACCGCGCCAGCCTTGCTAGGGACGCGCCCAGTCCTGCCAGACATGCCAGAGTCAGTGGCACGCCAGCTGCAGCGTATGCCACCGTGGCTGCTCGACCAGCCGCTGTTCTTGGTGACACGTTCCCATAACCTGAAAGCGATGTTATGTGTTATTTTTAAATTAAAATTATTATATGGATATTACTGTTTATATCGGGTTATAAAAACAGTATCCCCCTCACACATGCTCGACGCGAAATGTAGGTACAACAGTTGTGCAGTGGTGGAATGCTTAGCTTTAAATGTGTTAAAATATCTAACACGACAGTGTAAATGCGACTATGTTAGTAAAAAATTACGGAAAATTACCATTTACTTTGTTTTGATCAATGCTAGATTTAGGCTTCCTCTAAGTGCAACTCTTAACCCTGAGTCTTACAGTAATCTGACATATTTGACAAGTACTGTGCAGCTGTTCTTTAGTCTCTTTTTAAAAATTCTCATGGACCCCTGGGGCGGGCGATGTTGTTACATTGTAACCGACTAAAACCACTTGTGTCCCTTGGCATATTAGTGCTGTGAGCTAAGAAGAACTTACATATTCTTCAACGTGGACCCCGAATGGAGCCGGTACACCTTTGCGGACCCTGCCTGGTCATTCGGGGTAGTGACGTTTTCGACTCCCTTCGCGAGGTCTAAGAGGAGCGTACTTGGAATGCAATAATACTTATAGTCACCGGGTCTGGTTTTGTAGGGCCCAGGGACGTCTCCAAGTCTGGTCCTTGGACCTTTTAACCCTTTAAGTGAGTCCAACTAAGTGAGATGGAGACCAGAGGCCTATGCAGCTGCCCTGAACCAATAAATCCCCGCAGCTTTTTCATATTGAAAGCTCGTTTTGTACACTGGCTATGCAAACCAAGGACCCATTAATCGGATTAAAAGGTTAACCGGTTAGACGTTTAACCCATTTGTTTGATTAACCTTTATACGGGTTAACCTGTATACTATAAAGGTTAATCTATAAAATATTGCTGATTAATCTGAATGAAAGAGACAGAACCTGTAAGTTGCACAATCTCGGCTGCGTCGCGGTATCTTACGTCACACGCGGCTGAATGTTGCTCAGGTTTATTTGTCGCTCTTTTGTTGAATTTTGCACTTATTCAAAATTATGTGCGTAACCACGCACAGTGGAATGAAAATGTTTGGTAGGTAAGTGTATGGTGAACATTAAAAAATCAATGACAAAAGCAAATTGAGAAATGTAGGCAGGTAAGTAGGTAGGTGTCTTTTTAACCGACTTCAAAAAAAGAAGGTTTACAATTCGTCTTGAACTTTTTTTTTTTTATGTATTTTACCTCATAACTCGGAGACGGCTGGACCGATTTGAAAAATTCTTTTTGCGTTTGAATGGGTATACTTTCTAGTTGGTCCCTTTGTTACGAAATCAGGATCTGATGATGGGATCCTGGAGAAATCGAGGGAACTCTTCAAATATTATAGGCACACCTATAGCGTTTTGGGTATTTCTTATAGTACCTTGAGCAGTTGCTTCCGAAAAGTACCATTTGGGGAAGTTGAACTGATGATGAAGACCACAGAGGGCCACTGAAACTCCTCAATAATAAGTATTTCGTGAATTGCAATTCGATTACTTGAGTACGGATGTTAAACACTTTACGCTCGTCACAATACATATGGTGATGTAGAGCTGATTGTCAAATACCAGGAGAACTCCTCAAAAATTAACGGCTATGCACAGGGAAAAGCAATATTTTGTAAAAGGTGATAAGTTTTTGACATTATGGCTTTTGTAACTAGATAAATTACAAACCGACCCACTCAAAAGAGTGAAAAAAAATTTTTTGCAAAAAATAGAACCGACTTCCATATCAAAACACTACAAAGGTAAAAATAACTTTAATTTCGGAAGACGGTGTCTTTAGTTTTGTATATATTTTCGTTTTTGACACCGCCTTCCGAAATTAAAGTTATTTTTACCTTTGTAGTGTTTTGATATGGAAGTCGGTTCTATTTTTTGCCAAATAAATTTTTTTGTAAGTAGATAGACGGTAGAACAGGTTAGGTATCTTTTTAGGGTTCCGTAGCCAAATGGCAAAAAACGGAACCCTTATAGTTTCGACATGTCTGTCCGTCTGTCTGTCTGTCTGTCTGTCTGTCTGTCTGTCCGTCCGTCCGTATGTCACAGCCATTTTATTCCGAAACTGTTAGAACTGTACATGTGAAACTTGGTAGGTAGATGTATTCTGTGAACCGCTTTCCGATTTTATGAAAAAAAAAATTAAAATAAAAGGGGCTCCCGATACATGGAACTGAAACTGAAAATATATTTTTTCATGAAACCTATGCGTGTGTGGTATCTATAGACAGGTCTTCAAAAATGATATAAATGTGTCTAAAACCACTTTTTCATAAAGATAATCGTTTAAAAGATATACGCGTCTAAAGTGGTAAAATGTGTGTCCCCCCCACTGTAACTTCTATAATTATAGAGTGAAAAATATGAAAAAAATATATGCTATAGATCTTAATGTAATCTTTCAACCAAAATTGGTTTGAACGAGATCGGGTCTGCAGTTTTTGAGATACAGCATATTTTCTAAAACCGCAAATATAACTTTGTAATTCATACAAACACTATGAAAAACAAAGTTATTTGGCGTACTTGTAAAAATTGCAAATGAACTAGTTTTAAGACATTTTTAAGTTTTTTTTTTTCAAATAAATATATTAAATTATATTTATTATAGTTACTAAGGAACCCTTCATGGGCGAGTTTGACTCGCACTTGGCCAATTTTTTTTATTTATTTTACTATATTTATTGGTTTACTTTGTTCTGTATATTACACACCTGAAAGGTGTTCCGAGGTGGGAATGTTTTACCCGTAAGTATACAACATTATGTTTAGTATATGCGAAATGTGAATATAGTTCGTTCGGAATAAGTAACTAAATCGAATCTAATATTTTATAAACCTTTTTTGTTTGGACACTTAGTAGCATAATATACGCAATGATACGGCGCACAACACAGGTCACGCAGCACGCCACTAGACGCGCACGGCGCGACGCACTATGGGACCAACCGGTATTTTCCATCTCAAAATTAGTTGGGACAAAAGTCGTGTTTTTGAAACTGTTTTGATTGTTTTACATTCTAAGATGATAAAGCCACCCGATATAATAGTAAAAAAAAAAATACAAAAAATTTTTAGTTACATTAAATTACACCCAAACTTTATACTTTGATAATTTGATATTAACTAGACTACTCGTTATGGAAGTTCAACTTAAGATTTCTAGTTCATAACTACGTTATTTTGTGATGAAAAATATATTTTCGAATTTTTTAATATAATTTTTAATTGTCATAAGGAAATTTTACGTCTATTTAATTTTCAAGTTGAGGTTTCCTTGTTACCGATGGCTCCCGATGTCAAGTTAATGACATGTTTAGATACCTTACCTATTCAGTAATACAAAAAAACCTGCGTCATTGCTGCGCCATTTCGAACTAGAAGCAAAAATGTCGACCTAAATATATTTTCACACGATATTTTTTTGCGGGAACCATTTTAACCGTAATGTTAACCATAACACGTATGATAAAAATCATGTTGCATAGTTCTTATCTATTGTTGTAATTATAATAAGTATTAGTGTGAAAACTGTTTTTATCAATTTTCTTATTGGTTTTGCACATGTTACTGAAACTAGGGTTCTATAAATACTCGGGTTTGCAGCGTGTTCATCAGTGTCCGGATACCTTCCTTCGGTAACTGTGAATTTGCTGAAAAAAGTTTAAAATGAGTGAATTTGTGTGTTTTCAACGCGATATATGTGCTCAGATAATAAGCGGGAAAAGTACTTCAGTTATTGAAAATATTTGTTGGACAATTTCCATTTATCAACAACAGATGTGAGCACGGTTATGCAAAGTATTCAAAGAAATTTGATTACGATTTGTAACCAAAAATGGATGAAAGCTCAAAGAAAACAAGATTGCTTCGAGAGCCAAAACACAAATTGGTTAAATGGCGAGTTTAGAGTACGTGAAAAAAAAGAAAATCCTGACGTGTTCGGAGAGTACGAAAAAAACGTAAAAACTTGGAATTACTCCAGGAGTATGGAATGGGACATGTGCATTACGCTTATGTTCAAGGTTTACGATCTATGGGTGAAAATGATGAAGCTTCGATTGTGAGTATTACGAGAAATACAGAAAAGGAGGAGAAAAAGTCATTTTACGAAGTCCAGATGGTGTACCTTCCCATACCAAAGAAGCATTATGTATATATATTGAAACCGATCTATCCAAAGCTCAATATTCCTACCTGAGGCTGAGACTTGTTGAGAAAAACTTATTTTCGGTATTTCCATCATACCAAATTTTGGCTGAAGCAAAGAAGGATTGCTATCCTCTTGCGTCAAGCATATCCGTAACGAATATAAGTGCTAAAGTGAACCTTCAAGAACTCTCAGATCATACTGCCTGTCGTATTTTAAAAATAGACTCGGTTTCGAAAAAGTTGCAAATGGGGTTGCGATGGATCCTCGGGACAAAGTGAGTATAAACAAGTTTTACCGGAAGAAAATGAACAAATATCGGATGCTAATATGTTTATAGTTTCACTGGTACCATTGAGACTAGTGGATGAATAAAGTAAAGTAGTTATATCGCAAAATCCAACATGTTCTTCAGTTAGATATTGCAGACCCATTTCTCTGGAATTAGCAAAAGAAACTCCTGAAAAAACTACAGCTGTTGTAAGTGAACTTGAAGCAAAAATTAATGAATTAAGTCAAACGCGAACGCCTGCAGCAAAAGAAGGTAACATGAGTAAGACATGAGCTGTTTATGACAATGATCGACGGGAAAGTTGCTCAAGTGTTAACGCAGACTCCATCGAGTGCTTCATGTACTGTTTGTGGAGCAACTCCTAGACAGATGCACAATATAACAAAAGTAACTGCAAGAATTGAGAATGAAGATACGTTTAAATACGGGCTGTCTACCTTACATGCTTGGATAAGATGTATGGAAATGATTCTGCATATTTCTTATAACCTAGGATTTGAAAAGTGGGCTGAATCGACTCTAGAGAATAAAAGATCAAAGAAGAGAAAAAGAAGCACGTTCAAACTCGCTTCCGGAAATTGCTTGGTTTACACATTGATAAACCTCGTCAAGATTCTGGAAACAGCAATGACGGAAATACGGCAAGGAGATTCTTCCAAACCTATCAATGTTCTGCAGAAATCACGGGTATCGATGAAGAGTTGATCAAGAGATTATACATAATTCTGTAAACTATGTCATCAGGATTTTCTGTTAACGCAGTAAAGTTTGGTGAATATACGCTGAATTTGCTTGACTTCTGTAGACTTCCTCTGTCGCTAAAGTGCGTATGATTATAATGCCGTTTTTAATATATTGTACCTTTATGCCCATAAATGCACGGTGACTTGGCCGTTGACTTCGATGTATTAACTAGTAAAAAAAAGTGCACAGAGTATGTTCAACGGCCGGTTACATAAAATCTAACTATATTAATAAGGAAATCGCAGTAAAGATCCTTAGACTTGGCTTCGCTTTGCTTAGAGATTTCATTACTTTTTATAGAGAAACAAGCAGCTTAGGCGAGGCTTGGCTAATTTTTTACAGGATGTTTTGGTGGGATTTTATATTTTGTACATTGATTGTGTTAGCTTGGTCCTTATCTTGTAATGCAAAACCAGTAAGCAACATAGCCGCCGAGCGCTACATCTAAGCTAACGACCAATAATTGATAGGCACGCGGTGCCGTCCCACTGTGCAGCCACAAAATAGATAGGTTCAGAAGTCAATCTACATAAAAAGCGCGCTCGAGCAACGCACTCATAGACACCGCTCACGGAGATGATATCTTGGCGCAATGCAGCTCAATGCGAGCGCGGGTACCTAATAATAATAATACCAGCTGTTTGCAGCGAGAAGAAATGTACCATAATTCCGTACACAGAGAGTTAAGATTGTTTTAACCGCCGCGCGGCCCACGAATGTGTTAGGGTTGTACCCATAAATATAATATTATATTTCTATGGTTGTACCTATGCTGATATTGGTAAAAAAACGAATGTTGTAGAAAAACAATTCTTTTTTTATTTGTTGATCAAATATGTTTCAGTTTAATAAAATGATAGATGCATTTTTTTCCTTCCCTGATTTCCCGATTATATAAATTTTAACGTCTAAAATATCCGAAACCGCGTAAATAATTGTAATAAATAATTAATCAAAATGGAAACAGTAGCAAAGCGGAGGAAAATCAATTGTTTTTAGGTCGATCCATTATGACGTTGTCAAAATTATTTAAAAAGGTTCAGGCAGGCGTGCGGCAACCCACTGTCGGATGTACCGACGGCGATACGCGAAGCGGTAGGCATATAACACGTGGCCTTAAGCGAGTGACGGACGCCTGGTTTTAGGCATACTTAATCAGATCACTATAAGTTCACGTAGGTATAAAAAAAAAAAAAACATGTGGGCAATTCACACGTGGTAGAAGTGAAACCTTCAATGTTGGCTTTTTTTTTCTTATGAATTCCTGTGTCTGTCTCTTTTTACTGTCACTTTTTTGTTTCATAAACTTTCAAATCACAACGATGCTAAAGAAGTTTTGACTTCAAAACAGGTTGGTAATAACGCTACTTATGTATGTGCTAATTATGAGATCAAAAAATTTTTTAGCAAAAATTAGAACCGACTTCCATATAGAAATTAAAGTTATTTTTGGCTTTGTAGTGTTTTGATATGGAAGTCGGTTCTAATTTTTGCAAAAAAAAAATTTTTCACGCTTTTTAGTGGGCCGGTTTGTAATTTATCTAGTTACAAAAGCCATAATGTCAACAACTTATCACCTTTTACAAAATATTGCTTTTCCCGATGCATAGCCGTTAATTTTTGAGTTCTCCTGGCACTTGACCATCAGCTCTACATCACCATATTTATTGTGACGAGCATAGTGTTTAACATCCGTACTCAAGTAATCGAATCGCAATCCACGAAATACTTATTATTGAGGAGTTTCAGTGGCCATCTGTGGTCTTCATCATCAGTTCAACTTCCCCAAATAGTACTTTTCGGAAGCAACTGCTCAAGGTACTATAAGAAATACCCAAAACGCTATAGGTGTGCCTATAATATTTGAAGAGTTGCCTCGATTTCTCCAGGATCCCATCATCAGATCCTGATTTTGTAACAATGGGACCAACTAGAAAGTATACCCATTCAAACGCAAAAATAATTTTTCAAAAAAAAAATTGTTCAAGACGAATAAAATTGAGAACCTCCTTTTTTTGAAGTCTGTTTAAAATAAAGTTCTACTAAGTACCTACGACAAACGACGATATGTACAAGTACAAACACACTCACAATTCAACCGTGTCGGTCGGTGAAATGAGCTAGAATCGAAATATTATTTTTAATATTTTAGCGTCGAACATTAGTCAATATTAAAAACAGTATTGTGCAACATTAATAGGGCTCAAAGTTCAATGCATTCTACGCGGTGACTACGAGAGTCATGTCGGTACACGATCAAACACCGCGTGGTAGTTATCTCTGTCACTTTCTTGCAGATGTTTTATGTGCTAAAATGCACCTTATGTCGAAACCGGTTCTTATAGGCTGATTAACCCTATAATACGGGTTAACCTTTATTGAGGGTTTTGTAACCTAATCCTAAAAATTAACCGGTTTAAAACCCTCATACGGGTTAACCTTTCGGTCCCTGATGCAAACTCACCTATCGTAGTAATAAGGGTGATACAATAAATGAGGGCTCCGGAGAATGTCCACTTGGAGTCCAGGGCCAATTCTGGAGGCTGAGCTTCAGAAGACTGTCTGGCGGCCGCTACAATGGACGACTCGAACTTTCGCAGCTGCTCATGAACTAGACGCGTCCAGTTACGTTCGTAGAGCACATTAAGGCGTTCTGTAACAAGTGAAAAAGGAGAGGTAAATTAATTTGTTAAAAAGTTAATATTAGTTAAAGTGTAGTGCGGGTGTAATTTTCATAACTATCTTTTATGTTTTCTAAGCATTAATAGCCTAATAGTTAAGGTATAGGTTGATCGAGAGGTCACGGGTTCGAACCCCACCCATTACACTATTGCCGTGAACCCAATAATAATGTGATTTGTACCCACATTGCTAGTTATTTATAATAAAAATTACATGATTTCAAAGATTGTCCGAGGACTTTCTTACACGTTCATCTGCATAGACATCTACGCTTTGGAACGTGCAGCTAGCCTCGTTTATTTGATTCACCGACCTACACAATTAAAAAAATATTGTTTATAAATACATAGATAATAGAAAAAGTTTTTAGTACAGTTTTTAGGCAAGCCAAGTACCGGTGCACTACAAATTTGCATATTGTAGACGAACATATGCCTAAAAAACCAACGACCAAAAATTAAATTTAAAATTTTTAAGGAACCCCGACAACCTTGAAACATCTGAACATATATTATAAAATGTAGCTAAGACCCATCTCGATCATGCAACTTTCTAAGAAACAAATTGGCCAAGTGCTAGCCAGACTCGCATGAAGGGTTCCGTAGTAACTTCACAAAATAACTTTTTCATAGTGTTTGTACGAAATAAAAAGTTATATTTGCGGTTTAAGGCCGTGCGCGCATTGCGTTGCGTTTTGGAAACGCAAAATCTGTGAAGTATGGAGTGTCATAGAAGTGCGCGCACTGCGGTGGAATAAACGCGTGCGGTAGACTCACCGGTTGCACCTCGCTGCAAAATTGCGGTGAGTCTACCGCAAATATTTTGTATCGCATAGGAATGTATGTAGTACCGCGCACTGCGGTGACAAAAACGCACGTTATGTTTGATAATGTTGCCATACAGATTTCTTTGTATTTATACATTTTTGATGTGTGATACTGATTAGCACTCGATACCGATTTTTATACAAATTTCACACTGTATTGATCAAAGTGACTGTTACAACTAAAACAGAACTTAGCAAAATAAATTACCTAGATACCACATTTATTACGTTACACATACACCATTGTATGATTCTATTCTTTAGGGTTATTTTTTATTTATTCATATACAACATTAATTTAAAAAAAATAATTTACTTTTTTCTTTATTGATGAGTATTTGTATTAAGGAGAAAATTCCATATTTTGTGATGATGCTGCCAAAAAAAAAACGATTTTCAAGCACTTACATTGCAAGTACTACGTCAGTAGATACCTACATTAAAATAATGTACTACGGAAATGTATATATCATAAAAAGGCCGACAAAAAAGTCCGCTATAGCATATATCTATCTCATATGGTTGACTCACAGTAACCATTTTTATCTCTAAATAATTAGTTAAAAATATTACTCTATTTGCAAAAGGTAATTTCTAGTAATAAATACTAATCTTTATGCAAATAAGTATATTATTTACCTTGGTCATTTAATGTAGATCAAAAATTGCCCTTTACTTTTTTCATTTAAATAGTAAGTTATCACAGATTTAAAATTACGCAGCCAAGAAATTCATTGCAGAGAATCGGCTGGCACAGGTCTGATTCAAGATGAACCTTTTTATATATAGATATATATATTTTTTAATTAAATGATAGCTAAGCGCACTTTTTGTAATGACGTCGTTTGTCGAAGAAAACATTTGTTAAGGACCCCGTGCAAAGTCAGGCCAGGCCGCTAGTATATAGGTATTTTTCGTAATCGTAAACTAGATAATGCCGGTTTTTCCCTGAGAAAAACTTTTTTGGATAAGAACGTACGGAAACCTAGTAAGTTGGTTTGCAATTTATCTAGCTCCAATAGCCAGAATGTCAATTTTTGCATCACTCTGGGTTTTTAGATTACTGTTAAATTAAATAAAAGTTTGTACCTATGATATTAATTATTTACGTATGAGCGACACTACGAATGCGAGAGCCTTGGATAGCACACAACAATCTTTGACGGATTTCCTAAGCACAGCAAATTAACGTTGTTTATAAAAAAATAAAAATAACTATAAAGAATAGAATCATACAATGGTGTGTGTAACGTAATAAATATATCTAGGTAATTTATTTTGCCAAGTTCTGTCTTTAGTTGTAGCAGTTAATTTTATCAATACAGTATGAAATTTGTATAAAAATCTGTATCGAGTGTTAATCTGAAACACACATCGAAAATATGTATAAATACGAAGAAATCTGTATGTATGGCAACATTGTCAGACAAAAGGTGCGTTTTCTCGCCGCAGTGCGCGCACCTGAGATTGTGGTTATTCTACCGGTGCGGTAGAATTACCGCAATTGCGCCCACCGCAAGGCAGTGCGCGCACGGCCTTAGTTTGCGGATAATAATGAATATGTCTTTGGCGCGAGGTCACCCCATGGCAATTAATGTTAAGCTCAACCAAGTTTTATCATAGGTCTAAGCAGAATCACATTCACATTGATCTCTGCTTAGCAAAAAATAGCAACCATCAAACTTCCAATTTATTTGAGACGAAACCCGTTCGTATCTTTTACAATTATTACTAAGATTAACAGCTAACCCGACGCTGGGATTGGCCATCAAGCACCGAGTGTTGGCGATACGATCTTCACCGAATAGACTATTATAATTTCGATGGGTGAGAACTCAAATTAACGAGGGCCGCAATCAAGCTTTGTTTAGTTTAATCCAAAGAGAAAAGTACCATTTAACTTTTAAGGGGTATACTTTGTTCGTAATGTTGTTGGATTTTGAATAAATACTTTTTGGGAGTTTGATTATCGGATTTTGATTTTCGACTTAGTTCTATTGTGTTAAGTTGGTGGGAGAATACGAAAACGTATTTTTTCGTTTTTAAACTGAAATCTGACGTTGTAGTTATTTGAAACAAAATCAATATCAAATATCAGTCATATGATTAAACTATAATAAAATCATTATAATAACTTTATATTGTCACTAAGGTCGTATTTAAACAATATTTGATTTGTGCAAGTACAAAACCATTTTTTTGTAATTATAGCTTTGAACAGGGCCTTCGTTGAAAACTGTCGTTACAATCGTTTTTCAAAGTCATTGCAATACTCAAAATCACACTTCTTGATACTTTTTTCAGTGGAAAAATCATCAAACGTCTCCTACCACTCTGGGTGCAGCAGAAATAAGTATCAGGCTTCTACTGACAAAAACCCACCTTATTCCTTCAACTGCCTTTACGTTCCGGGGCCACGGTGTCCCATTAGAACAATACCGCAACCCCAGCAAGACACTGCTAGATACAGCCACTGCTAAACTTAGTCAACTCCATGGCTCCTTAATTGATCAATCTGTCAGTGAATCTTTGTAGTTTGTTAGATGGTGTATGGCAAGGTTACAGAGTATAGATATACAATGTGTTACGGAAACCCCATAGCTATCTATTAAAAAGGGCTGAAGACAACATCTGGTATGGAGTCTCTATGCACAGTTTCAGTACAAAATAACTGACTCAAAGAATTGATACCAAATTATTGGTTTCATATATTTCTTGAATACCAATCTTAACAAATGTGTCACAGCACTACGAGGGTCAATAACTTTCCATGTAACTTACAATAACACGATAATTCTTTTCCTTCTTCTTAATTTGAAAAATTCGGTCTCTGGTATTAGTGAATTGGAATTTGTAATATGTTCTACGCACGTAGACTTAGGATTACAAAACCCTTGCCATATCGTTTGTTATCATCCTAAGAAGCCATTTTTAATTCAGTTATATTGTCTTCTGCTACACGCATAAAAGAAGAATAAGAAACACCTTCAATTTTAACATTCTGTTTATTTATGTAATTTGTGAAATTAAAAAATAACTTTAAGGTTAGATGAACTTGACACGTGTAGTGCAAACATAATACCATTTTGTTTTATGAAGATATCTGGATTTATATCTATATGACGTAATTATGTTAATTACGTGCCTGAATATGAACAGGGTTTATATTCATAAGCTGGAAATTATGAGCAAAAATTAAATAACATATTATATTGAAAGTTATTTAAAAAAAGCATTTTCCCTAATCATTTTCTCGATTAGGGAAAATACTTTTTTTAAATAACTTTCAATATAATATGTTATTTAATTTTTGATTCCGAAAGCTATATCGTCATTTTACAAACAAAACGGACTTATTTTTTCAGCATCGTTCTCAAATTTACTTAGTCCAATAACCACGTGTTGTTAAAATTTGGTCATAATTTGGTCATCTTTAACCCTATCTGCACACCATTTCATCTGATGGTAAGTGATGATGTGGTCGAAGATGGAGCACGCTTGCCTAGAAGTAACCTATCACTCTTGACTTATAGCGAGAGGTTGTAGCGATCAGGAAACACAGACTCCGGCAGGGAATTCCACTCCTTAGCTACACTAGGTTACTTATAAAATACTAGCTGTGCCCGCGACTTCGTCCGCGCGGAATAGTGACTTTCGGCGGCATTTTTAATATTTTAGACGTATTATTCTGAAAATAAAACTCATATATAATTTGAATGTCGTATTTATTAATATCTAATCAAAAGTCTAAAAAATAAGTTTTAGGCTTCTAGCTTTAAAAATGACGTAATGTCCATACAAACATTCATCCCCTATTTCAACCCCTTACATCCCTATTTTCGCATTAAAAAGCAGCCTATGTCCTTTCTCAGGCTCTAGACTATGTCCGTACCAAATTTCATTAAAATCAGTTCAGTAGTAAAGGCGTGATTGCGTAACACAAAGACAGACAGAGTTACTTTCGCAGTTATAATATTAGTAGGGATTACATTTTATTTTGTAAGCATTGTATTCAAGAAAATAGAAGGAGCTTCAGGCTAAATAATAACAGTTGCACGGGTCGATCTTCAAGGTGAAGCAACGCTTGCCGAGGTGAGTCTCTGGATGGGTACCCATCTTAACATCTTGTCCTTACTTTGGTATTGTTCGTCAAATCGTTCGAGCTCCTTAAGGTTCTAAGTTGAGCTACGCGGATATTTAACAAATTATGCTTGCACTGTTTGGACGGGCCTGCTCAAATCTGTGTGATTCTGTCCACAGACATTAACCTACATGGGTCTCATATGATTTGATCACTACAGATTGTATGGACTTTAAAAGAGACGTTGACCTCTGAGTTTGTTTCAGTGTTTCTTCTCACAGTAGTCAGTTAGGAAACACTGGCCTCATCTAGTTTACATTTACAAAAAAAAGACGTGTGAAAGTGTTATTTAACCTATTTGCGAAATAAATATCATTATTTCATTGAGATTTCGCCGTGCCTTGGAAAACAAGTTAAGCAGTTGATCCCGGCCACGGAATAGATGAATAAGGTTGGAATAGTAATGTGGGCGTGGCGAGCGCGCCACTTTTATGATACGAAAATCATAGCGCGACCGATTAATCCATTCATCGCGTTTAGTGCGCTTCGGATTACTTCGGAACACAAAGCTCTGCTTTAAAATGCCGTGTTGTGCGTATAGAGCGAGAAGGTATATCTTTCCATCGGTAAGTCGAAAATAACATTTAATTACAATTTTATTTGTAAAATACACAAAAATATTCTGATAACTATGAAATTCTGAACATTATTGCAACAAGTTACAAAAAGTATACATTGCCCGATGTGTACTCGCTTAATCAACGCAATGACCAAGTCCGCTTACAATGTACTGCATGCGTCGCATTCTGAACACTACCACCGACGTTGACATTTCGTCCTTTGCCCTGATTGGCCGTGATGCACGGCACGTGTTTATCGATAGTGAGTTACAATCAGTAGCAAGCTCTCGATATAAGTGTGTGTAATTTATTTGTGTGCGTAATTCGCATACGTAACGGGGCTCTTGCTTGTAGTGGAGCTAAATAGTGGGAGACAAGCGGCGACACGCGTTCTCATACAAATCAGGAACTATTTCCTTTCCAACCGCTTTTATCTGTTCTGTGGTCCCGGCTGTCATTTGAACATCTTTGACAGTCATTACGGGTAATCAGAAGCCAGAAAACAGACACTGGTCTGGCCAAGGGGTATCTTGTTATCCAGCTACTGGGTTTTGGAGCTCAGATAGGCCATTACTCCATCAAAAACATCAGTTGCATCGGGTTGGACGGGACACTGACCCCAAGATGTTTCATTTTTATCTTCTGTTCTTTTATTTAATACACAAATGCATTCAGTTCCCCTCTGGAAGTGCTGAAAAGGAGGGATTAAAGTTGTTTTTGAACGTAGTAGACTAATTAAAGGCTGAGATGATGAGGCCTGAATATGAGAAATATTTGTGACTAGAGTTCTATATTTATAAGATTAATTTATTAGATTAAGGATTATAAGAATTAAAATGTATCGAGGGTGGTATATTCATTAGCCCGCGTCCTCTAGAAGGTTATTGATATTTTCTAAATAATATTATATTGCGTACACAATTAGGACTATTCAATTATATTCAATAGATAAATTATTTATGAATAATTAGTAAGACTTTTGTTGTTATTCAAACGTTATCTGCCTCATTATTCACGCACAAATTTGAACCTTCCACTTGTTGTAATAAACTGAGCCAATGTATATTTTATTTCTTACAAGCAGTCCTGCTAGTCAAAGCTTTGATCTCTGAATAAATTCTAAGAATCATAAGGCACTTATTGTTAATAAGAGAAATTCAGACATGACCAAGATATACTATTAACTATACAATTTTCTGACAACATACCGTGGCCCGAGAACGCAAGAGCAACTAAGGAACTATACTCTTTATTATACACCATAACATAAACCAACCACTAAAACCACAAACAAACCAACATACCAAACAAACCAAAGGCAACCACTGAAAACCAGCGCTGTGCTGTGGGCATGCCCATGGCATAGCATTATGCTGAGTGGATCCTTGTTGCCACGACCACGACGTGCATTTGCCTCGTTTTTTATTGTTTCCTTTTTCTTCGTAAATTCTTCTTTGTCCTTACTTACTAACATAATTATAAGTACCAATTACTATTTTTTTCTGTTGGCAATAAACATTTTTTCTTTCTTTTTTTTTTCAAATAAGGACTTAACAATTAAAATTTTTTTCAAATCGGTTGACAAGCGACGGAGTTATGCGCGGACAAACATAAAAAAAAAATACAAGCATCCGAATTGAGAACCTCCTCCTTTTTTAGAAGTCGGTTAAAAAGTGTGTTCCGAGTCCGCGGCAGTACTAATACTATACTCTGTGTATTTGTAGATCAGCGGGATTCCACTATGCCGCAAAGGTGGATACAGCTCCACATCGTGTTCTAACACTAGTTTTCAAGTACCTAATATTCCTACTAACACTATGGACTCTGTCTGAAATAAACGATTATTCATTTATCACTGCCGTTTTTTCGGAACAGCTCGCTCTCGCTCACGCCTCATGGAAAGCGATTGATGATGATAATTACAAGCAATCAGCCAACCAAAGGAAAAAGGGAAAATGAGACTGCAAAGACAATAACTTAAGTTCAAACAGTTTTACTATACTTTACTAACTGGCAGTGTGTACTTACGTAGTCTATGGTGATTCAACATAGCCGTATTTTTGACTAGTTTTGTTTCTAACTTTTTTCTTAGGCCCGAGAAGGGCCTAACACGATGATTACAAATATACAGCCAATAATCCTCCTTAAGAATTGGGTTGGCAACACAGTGCAAAGTAGTCACAATAATCAGCATATTCAAACCCATCCTTCAGCGATATTTATTAAGAAAAGCTTGAAATCCTTGTATTGAAAGAGGATACTTGTAGTGATACTATAGTCAACAAGAAGAATTTCAAACGATTTATCTCAGTGGTCCTAGTAGCCGGAGTGTCTCAATTTGTTTTAATCAATGTAGGTAAACACGATTTGTGTGCCGAAGTAATAATCTATAATATTTAATCCCTCCGATAATATTGTCTGACACTTTCAAAGATGACGGCAAACTCCTTGAACCCCTTTGTTAAAATATTTACGTAAGAAATAGAGGATTCAATAATTATCTAGGTTTTATTATTAGATGTGATTTTAATTGGTTCTGTTGATCGTACATCAAATTCGATTTTAATGAGTTACATAACTGTTAATGAGGACATCAATACTTAATAGTAATTACGTGTTTCATAAAATTTGGCAATCACATAATTATACAAACAAAATTGAAACAAAAATATTCCGTCAACGATAATTTGAAAACAGGTTAATTGACAAGCGGGATAAATAAGGGGAGGAGAACAAATCGGGCATAAAAAATCCCGCATCGTTGTGAAACACGTTGTAGGAAATAAGTTTGCAATGCAACATAATTATGTTTATGGTTTAAAGCAAGCCCCAAGTTGACTCTTACGTGACCATAAATAAGGTATTTTTTCAATGTGCCGTGTCATACATCAAAGAAAGGGCCCATCGTAAGGGTTTTAATGTTCAATCCTAAAACGAATCCCAACACTTTTTCTCCAAAATGACTGAGCCTACTATTATTAAAAATTACAAATAATAGTTCAAAAACTATTTTTATTAAGTTAAAAGATATAATAAAAAGGCAAACAGTTAACGAAGATTCTACAAGAAAATCCTTTAAATAATCTAGATAAACGTCGTTTTCTTTTATCATTGCAAGTATGTAATCCTTCCAATTAACTTGATAAGTTAATCTCTTCTTTCATTAAACTTGATCAAGAAAATCTCTATGAAACTCTTAATTAACGAAACAAAACAAATCATCGTTCAAATATTCATCAGTTCACTTTTACGATCTCGTCCAGTTACAAAAGTTATTTTCATTAAGCTACTGAAATCTTTTCTACGTGATCAATCTTCTGTACGGCTAATTTAAATTCCTACTGATTAGTGTGTAAATAATGTAAGCTTGATTTTACTTGGTTTAATTGAATTCTTGGTTTTATCTGTTTGGAATATTTGAACGTCAAATATTAGATGGTTAATTGGGTGTTTAATTGGGGGCCAGTTCAGTTGGATGTTAATTAATTGAACTGGCGAAGCAATAACTTCAATATTTAAAATCAAACTGTTTCGAAGAAAAGGTTATGTTATACCACCTAAAGTGGAATGGAACAAGGGCAGAGTAATGATGAAAATCAATCAAAAAGGACCATATTTTTGCTATCCATACTTGACTAGACAAATCGAGATAATTCATATTCATCGACGCCAACTCGGATATCGACTTTGGCGTTGTGTGTTTTAAGTTGATTTTTATGTAACCATTTGTTTGTTAGAACCAAGGGTCCGAATGCTCTTCTCTAGAACAGGGTCTTGTCTAGATCAAACTTGAGTAGGCAAACATGTTCAATGCAGCCGAGGTGGAATAGGCTCCTGAGACAGAGACAGACCCATTGTGAATCCGACTGCAAGGACATGTATTAAATAACGTTATTCAACACACTTGAAAAAAATTATTTACACTCTAGCCCGCGACTTTCGCCGCATGGGAAGGTTTTCCCAACGAGTTTTCCCACGTAAATCGCAATCCCGTGGGAATTCCGGGATAAATAGTAGCCTATATGTTATTCCACGATGTCAACTATCTACTTATCAAAGGAGGTCGGCGAAATTAGGCCCACTAGTAGTGTAATAGCGGACACAAATGAAATATATATTAAAAAAAACTTATTTAATAGTTATTTATCGTAATTTTTATACGACTTTAAATCATGGGGTAATGAAAAACACAATAAAAAGAAGATATAGCGGAAGTCATTGTGAATAAAGTATAATATTGTATGTAGAGGGGTCATGATTTCTCATTATTTTGTATATTATTATTAAAAATAGATCCATTTTGAAAGTCTAAATATATCAGTTAACGCATTACGTAAATATTTTTGTTAATTACAACGTTTTTGGTCCATAATAACTGAGGCTTTGTGTTGATTTCGATAGTGGATAAAAATGCTAGAAGCCAAATTATAAAAACTCAAGAAACGTCAAATGAGCTGAAAATATCAATCAATGTCATTCACTCCGCGAAGGCGCGAACTCGTATAGACCAGAGAGTACATTTTTGTTTATACTCTTATGCCGCTGTGAATACTCCTACTTTTTAGATGATTTATTCATTTTTGGTTTTATTTCTCAATGACCTTAAATGTTTTTACTTTTCATAACCTAAAAAACGTTTTTGTTATCTCTCTGTTATCTCGGTATTCTCATGATTAATATTGATATTGATGTTTTATAGTAAATAGTGTTTATTACCAGTCAGTTTAGTATTCATATTATTATTGTCTGTTGAGGTAAAAAAGTGGGCCGGACGAAGTATGGGCCGTTACCGGAGTCCTTTCATTCAGATTCATTATGTAGTTTTTGTGTGAAAGAGTAACACACATACATACATACATCTATACATCCATCTTCACAAACTTTCGCATTTATAACATTAGTAAGAAGAAAGACATCATTATTCCTGACATCCTGCAACCTCAGGGAGCTACCCGGTGACCTGTTTGTTATTAATGTAATGAATTGGAAAGGTCAGCACACGCTTTCCGGATTCCATACCAGCAGTTTCATTCCATAACAATGCATTGCGTGCTTACAAGCAATTGATTTGGAGCCATTTTTGGTTGTTTTTATTGGGTGCGTCTCATATCATATAAAGTTATTTGGTATATTTTCATTTCAATGACGTTCACAAGATATAATGAGCGTAAGTTATACCAACTGATGATATAATTTCTTTAACTGTAACATTTATATACTCTAAAACTTATTTTGTATAACGTTATTGGATATATGTTCTTTACAGGGAAATAAAAACTAGGCATTTTATCATCCCGCCGGAGTTGTGGAAAGGTTCTAACAAGATGCCGCGGCCCCGGAACTTTAGGGCAGCTGAAGGAACAGGGTGGGTTTTTAGTCAGTAGAAGTCTGACACACCCTTCCGCTTAACCTAGAGCGGGAGAAGTCATTCGATGATTTTCCCACCCAGAAAAAAAAGGCATTTTATCATATTATACTAAATAGGTTTTATGTCTTTTGAGTGGACGATTTTATATGAAATGTATGTTATGCTTATAAAAATGAGATGATTTAAAATTATATCAATCGTTTATTATATTAACTGATCATTATATCAAATAAAATTATAGATTCAGTTGTTATATCTTGTAAATATTAGAGACTAGCTTGTGCCAGCGGCTTCGCCCGCGTGGGAAGTTTTCCCGTGTAAATCCCGATCCCGTGGGAATTTCGCAAAATCCTTTCTTAGCGGATGCCTACATCATAACATCTACCTGCATGCCAAATTTCAGCCCGATCCGTCCAGTGGTTTGGGCTGTGCGTTGATAGATCACTATGTCAGTCAGTCAGTCAATCAGTCAGTCAGTCAGTCAGTCAGTCACCTTTGAGTTATATATATATAGAAGATTTTGTAATTATATCATATATTACCTAGTTACCCGTTTTAATTATAAGCTGAACGAATAGCTGATACTATTCGTTATTATTCAACGGGTAAAATATTACAAAGCCCTGCTTAAAGCTCAAGAATCTCATTCCTAGCTTTTTCTCAGTGTAAGGTTGCCTGTTGACTATAGCACCAATAACGGTTAACTGACTTGTTTATAATAAAAAAATATCGGCCAACTGCGTGTCAGGCCACGCGCAGTGTAGGGTTCCGTAGTTTACTAGAACGCCAAGAGCGAGTCGGATTAGCTGACCGAGAGTTCCGTACCATGCTCTAACAAAAATAAAAACTGTTTTACACGAATACCTTGATCTAAATATTTTTCAATGGAATTTGTACGAAAGCGAGTAGGATACAGTTAGTTACTACTAATTTACTACTAACTATTACTCGTAAATTTGTGTAGTTAATTTACGTCTGATAGCTTTCTTTTAACTTTGTTTATATGTAGGTAAAAATCATACCATCTTTACGTGTAGGGGGAAGGGAGTAACCGAAACAAAATGATTTTTCATGATTTTATTTTACCATTTTGTTGGCGTGATTAATATGCATATCCATGGCGAATTTCAGCATTCTAGTACCTTAAAATTCTGAGCTAAGCTACGGACAGTTGGACATGGTGAAACTATAAGAGTTTTCTGTCGACTACGGAACCCTAAAAAACTGCTTCAACTATAGATAGATTTATTGAGACCCGACTTACGTAGTTACAACATAATTTTTAAGAAAAAGTTATGCAGAACCGGAAACAAATGAAGGGAGGCCTTTGTCCAGCAATGTCAAAAGGGACACTTCTGAAAAGTATCTATGTTACGGAAGCACCATTACTCTCGCCATAAGATAGCACCTGCCTTATGCGTAATTATTTACATTTGTAATCGATAACTGTTTTCGTAAAATCTGTATTAATATTTTGTTATGAATAGGCAAGTACCTAACACAGAGTCACGTGTTTGCCAGATAAGTATGACCCTTAAGGTATAGAGTAGGTCTCGATGTTCCAATCTATGACCATATTAGGTAGGTAATGAATTGTAGCAATGCGTGCTTTGGTCACTCGGGTGACACATGATTGGCCCAAAAATACGGGGATGTGTCTAGCAAGTTTTAACGAGCGATTTACGTGTGCATGTGTGCACCGAATATAAATATAGGTGCCTAGCTACTTGCAAATTAGTTCGGATCTCAATCTCGTATAATAACAAGCGCTCGAATATGTCAAGAAGTCAGCAAGTTGTGTAAATAGTTTTGTCTGAGTTTATTATGTATATATTATTAGTGACCGCATTAGTAAGATAATAACGTTAAATTAAGTACTTGTGTTTAGTGAAATAAGACTGGTAACTATTGAACATTATAACTTTTGTGTATGTGTGTCCTGACAATACAAGTTTGAATCTGTTGTGAATGTTTTAGTTATTATAATAACCCTCACACTCACTCATACTCTCTGTAGAAAGGTATCGAAAGGTACTCCCGCCTACCCAAAACACCAAACCTCAACCCTTGCACCTGTAGCTCTTATAATCTAAGTAGTAAAAAGTCTAGTAAACTATCCTGATATTTCAAAAACAAGCGACATTCTCTCTAGAGAGCCTGATTAAACAATGCGTTATGTTCAAACAATAACATCCTTTTTTCGTGTACTTTTTTTTCTGGGTGGGAAAATCATCAAATGTTCTCCTATCACTCGCTGTGGCTGAAGCTGAAGGGAGTGTCAGACTTCTACTGACTAAAAACCCACCCTGTTCCTTCAGTTGTCCTTGCGTTCATCCTATTCTCACGCATTTCATACTCGTTTTTTTTTTTTTAATTAAAAATAGGTTCGCGTTTGACCACCATCTCACCTGTTGGTAAGTGATGATGTGGTCGAAGATGGAGCACGTTTACCTAAAAGTAACCTATTCACTCTTGACTTAAAGACTCCTAGGTTATAGCTATCGGGAAATACAGACTCCGGCAGCGAATTCCACTCCTTAGCCGTACGCACAATAAAGGTATGCTCAAAACGTTTTGTGCGTATGGGTGGGATGTCCACCATGTAACGATGGCGCACGGTGGGCTGAAAAACGGCTTTCATAGACTTAGGCATTTTATTTTGCAAGTGCCAGTTTTTGTGCCGGATATCACTTCTATTTGTTATAAAAATATACAAAAATGACACCAGAATTGATTCTGCACAAAAACGAAGGAATTATAATTTTTTTACGAAAATTTTGTATGGAGCTAGTATGAAAAATCGAAATATCTCTGAAACGGCAGCGATAACCGTAATATCCTTATAGGAGGTTTTAGTACTAATTATTTATGATTTTTTGACATACGTTACATAATGGTTGTAGATGCCTTTTTTTTTTTTTAAATCGTCAAAATATTTTTATTTATTTTTACATATTAAACGTTCCTTTTAGTGTTTAAGTTGAAGAATTCAGAGCTTTAACAACTCTTAACATAAAATAGCATCACCCCTATAGACCTGAAGGACTAGACTGAGGTGTGTAGTATCTTGTTGATCTTGTAAGATTTCCAACAATACCAAATAGTTGAATATCAGTGTCAAAGTGCCCATGCTGTCGCTTCTTTTAGAAAGATAGGGGAATGAAATTGTTAATTGATCATACCCTAAAAGTATGATTACAACATAACCGGACACATAATAATATCGACACAAAAGGAATTTTAAAACCTTGCATACGTTCAAAATACAAAATAACATATTGTGTAGTCATCTAATGAGTCTGATGACAAGTAATTAAGTAATTAGAATGATGGTTGTAGTCTTCTGATTCTAATGAGCCTATTAAGTGATTAAATGATTTGAAATATCTCGCAACAATACCAACTAAGAACTGCATTCACCTTTTTATAATTAGTGAGCTAATGTGATTTGCTAATGTTGATTAGTTCTACTATGAGTTCTACGAAATGTTTTTGACGATTATAAATTTTTATTATCATATCTTTTATAACTTTAATGAGGGTAGTTAACTAATTATTGACTTTATACAATAAAAGGGCTATAATTTTGTTCCATAATTTAGATTGTTCACAACCGTGTAACTGCTAACACTAAAACTATTTGCTTTGCGACTACAAAATCTTAGAATGGAAAGTTTAATCACCAACTTAGATTTGTTTGTTCTTCTAAAAAGTGAGTGTCCTTCATTTAATCATGAAGTATTGTTTAGTGCAATTGTGTCCCGCATAGGCGATTGTCTTTCTGCCGAAGATCAAGTAACTCTCAAAGAATTTTGCCGGAGATTCACGCGAGCTGCTTTAAACAGGTGGCAGAAATCTAAACGATTCTTTGATAAGTTTAGAAATACGTACGGAGAGTGGTTGCAAGCAAATATTGATTGGCCGAGTTGCGTGCAAACTTTAATAAATCAAGAACCAACTGTTGATGAGATACCAAGAGCACGCTCAGTCTCTCCAGAACCTTCGACATCATCGACTGTTGGAACAATGACAAAAAGGTCCCGAAAACCATTCAAAGATCTGGGAAGCAAACAGAAAAAGAGAAGATCTAGTGAGCACATAGGCGAGGATTCCTGTGAATTGGCATATGCAGCTGCAGCACGTTTAAAAGAAGAAGGTTATGAAGATATCGCATCTGTAATCAATTATATGATCAAAAATCCAGAAGCTGCCGTTAAAATCAAGGAAAGCATTAAGAAAACAGTAATATTTACACCAGAGAAAGCACTTGGATTGCTTCTTTCACTTAAGCTTTCAAAGTGGCAATATATTACGTTGCGAGAGACTGCCATTCGGGAAGGTGCTAAGGATATTTACCCATCCTACTATAAACTGCAACAAACTAAGCTTGCATGCTACCCTCCTAATCAATCAGTATCAGTTACGGATTCATCAGCTAGAATTACACTTCAAGCTTTACTTAACATCACGGTGAAGCGGATTCTTCAAAGTCTTTCTGATAATGTGGAAAATAAGCAGTTAAAGCTGATATCGAAGTGGGGATTTGATGGTGCTTCCAATCAAAGCCGATACAAGCAGAAAATGGACGGCGAGCATGATGATTCAAGCATTTTCATGACCTCCTTGGTGCCACTGAAACTGACAGATGGAGATAATACTATATGGACAAACCCGAAACCATGCTCAACTTTTTATTGTCGTCCGGTTCAGTTCACTTTTGTAAAAGAAAGCCATGCAGTTGTCATTGATAACAAAAGAAAAATGGATGAGGAAATTGAGGCCCTTAACCCCACAGAGTGCATTAATAGTAACAGGGTGACTCATAAACTAATGATGACAATGATCGACGCAAAAGTCTGCACGTACCTTTCTGAAGCTAGATCAAATGCATCATGCTACCTGTGCTTAGCAAAACCAACAGAAATGAACCACTTAGATGCTGTAACATCAAAAACTGTGTGTTCTGACATATATGAATTTGGCCTATCATCCCTACATGCCCGTATAAATTGCATGGAATGTCTGTTACACATTGCGTACAGACTTGACTTCAAACAGTGGGCAGCAAGAAGTAATGAGCATAAAGATATGTTACAAAACAGAAAAAAAAAACATTCAAAATAAATTTAAAGAGGAGCTCAATCTGTTAATTGATATAGTAAAACAAGGCTCGGGAACTACCAATGACGGGAATACCGCAAGGAAGTTTTTCGAGTTTCCCAATAAAACTGCAGCTATTACTGGGTTGGATCAAAACCTGATAAAAAGATTTGCTGTTATTTTGCAAGCAATAACATCTGGTGAGAAGATCGATGTCATCAAATTTAAAGATTTTGCTCGCAAAACAGCAGAAAAGTACGTGGAATTATACGACTGGTACTACATGTCATCAACCGTACATAAACTATTAATACACGGAGCTGACATAATCGAAAAAAATGATATTGTCCCGATTGGGACTCTCTCGGAAGAAGCCTCAGAGTCTCGAAACAAAGATTTTAGGAGGTTCCGGGAACATCATTCGCGGAAAAGAAGCAGGCAAGATTCTAATCAAGATATCCTAAATATGCTTGTTGTTTCTTCGGATCCTTTTCTAAGTGCACAAAGGCCGAAGTTAGATGCCAAAAGGAAGACAACCTTTTTTGCTGAAACTCTCGACCTAATACAGTTTCCGGAAACTGAGTTCGAGTTTGTAGGTATATCCGATCTGGATTCTGACTCGGAATTGGAGTCCGACAACGAAAGTTGTAAAGAAAATTTGTAAAATTTAATTATTTTTCTTTATGTTCTTTTGTTATTTATGTTAGTTTATTGTACCAATATGTTTAGTTAATAATGTCATAAACTATAGTTTCAAATATGTATTTTGTATAATTGAATTTATTAGATATTATTTTTGTTACTTCTGTTTTATTTAAATTACCTATCAATAAAAAGTTTATATACAGTCTTTTTTTTTTCACATATTCTTAATATTTGGGGAAAAAGCATGCTTCCTAACGATGTTCTTAACTTTGACACAGTTCATGGATCGTTTTGAACAGTTTCATATGTTAAAATAAATAATGTTAGTACTATAATCCCCATATAAGGATATTATTATTATTATGTGTCCGGTTATGTTGTAATCATACTTTTAGGGTATGATCAATTAACAATTTCATTCCCCTATCTTTCAAAAAGAAGCGACAGCATGGGCACTTTGACACTGATATTCAACTATTTGGTATTGTTGGAAATCTTACAAGATCAACAAGACACTACACACCTCTGTCTAGTCCTTCAGGTCTATAGGGGTGATGCTATTTTATGATAAGAGTTGTTAAAGCTCTGAATTCTTCAACTTAAACACTAAAAGGAACGTTTAAATATGTAAAAATAAATAAAAATATTTTGACGATTTTTTTTAAAAAAAGGCATCTACAACCATTATGTAACGTATGTCAAAAAATCATAAATAATTAGTACTATAACCCCCTATAAGGATATTACGGTTATCGCTGCCGTTTTAGAGATATTTCGATTTTTCATACTAGCTCCATACAAAATTTTCGTAAAAAATTATAATTCCTTCGTTTCTGTGCAGAATCAATTCTGGTGTCATTTTTGTATATTGTTATAACTAATAGAAGTGATATCCGGCTTAAAAACTCGCACTTGCAAAATAAAATGCCTAAGTCTATGAAAGCCGATTTTCAGCCCACCGTGTGGCGCTTCGCCGTTTGTCTCATAGTCCGATGAAGGAACGGGCTTGGCGGAATTAGACTGTGTAATTCCATCACACACTCCCCGAAATGTAACCGATAGACTTGCAACTCGTCGTCGATGTTCAAGGCTCTGGAGCTTTGACCCGACCAGTGCATCGTTGCCAATGAGTCTCTTGGCTTTTACTTACTATAACAGTGAAATATAATTTTGAAGTCACATCATTTATGATAGATGTTCACAAATCCAAAACATTATGTCAACGTGATCAATACCAGGTAAAATTGACATCATGTCGCTTTGATATACGTGTCACAGGCAATGTATGTATTGGGTTAAAGTGCCTATTTGACTATCAAATAAGTACAAACTTCCCCCTCACTTCCCTATCCATACGACGACATTTTGTTCTTTTATAAAAAAAAACGCTTTTCAATAACTTACATCAGTAATTATTTCAACTATATTAAGACTTATATACGCCAAAATGAATCGTTTAAAAACACTAGAAAAACACGCTTTTAGAAATGCACGTAAAAACAAAAAATGTAAAGAAAACCGATAACGGATTTTCTTTAGGTTTGTTATAACCTTGAAACCTGATCGTGTTCAACGTCCATTACGTGGCCTTTCTCACAAGTGCAAACACGACTAAGATACGATATTCCATCATGGAATGCCAGTGCCTATCTTCCGGCTTCATCATCAGACCTTGAAACCTAATCGTGGTCAAAGTTCATTACAAGACTTTTCTAAGAAATCCAAAACAGCTATGATACAATTTTCCATCATGAAGTTCCAGTTCATATCTTCCGGCTCCATTATCAGATCAGTTCGACAGTACTATATTATTGTATTGTCATCAGAACTACATACAGCTGCTAATTTTCATTACGCTACGACCCTTGGAAGATGGTTAAATTAGTTAACTTAGATTTCATTACATAGTTACATACAGGTCGACCTAATAAAAGCATGTTAAAAATTGCTTAAATTAAATGTTGGTTTTAAATAGATTCGAAGATTTGGATTTTAAATTTAAATTATAACTATACGTTGTATCCAAACTGTTTAGAAACAAGGCTTTTAGTATTTATTTTAGTTGCGTTCCAAAAAGTTTTTAATATAATTACTTTTACCGAATCTCAAACCCTTAGAACACAATCGTTTCATCTAAAAATTCAATCAAGCACAACTGTTGACTTTGCTCGTCGATTTGTGTGGAAAAATCCTGGCACCGACGTGGATAAGTGTGCGGTGACAGCCCTATCTCGATCTGTTTACGGTTTCTTTCAGAATTGGGTTCGTGATCCCGCATCGTAGGGGTGTCACGTTAACCTGTGTAATTGGTATTGAGCTTTGTGATAGGAAAAAAAGTTTGGTTGAGCTCCTACCTGATATTTTTTAGGGAGTCGGTAACTGCGGTTTTTATTATGAATCGGTAATAATCGACTTTTCAGTTTAATGTTCTATTTTCAAGTGCTCGTAAAGAATTTTCATTTAACCGCCTATCATTTAGCTATAAAAATTTAAAAGCCTACCAAAATTAATTCCTACAACATAACTTCTGCTGTTAAAATTTATTAACAATAAACTTTAATATTTCTCCATCTAAAAAGTGTAATACAAAATTATTTGAAACACAAAGTACGCGGAGGTAACCTATATTTTGTTATTTTACGATATCCGAACATAAAATGGAGACGGGTATCATTTGGGTCGTGAATTCAAACGTAGGATCGTGTATAAACTTTATACCTTGTGGCGATATTTGAAACTTTCGTCTTAGAAGATATGGAATAAACATCGAGAACATCTGGATTCCGGATTAAAATACGTGGTTTAAATTAGTATTACCCTGAAAGGTTTTTTGTGCCTATCATAATATCAAAAAGCCTTTCGATTATTGAGAGCAACGCTTTTACATTCCCGGAATTTATCTTCCCGGAAAATGTTTCCAATTCAACTGAAATCCCAACCAAAATATCTACCCAATAAAATTAAATTTCATTGTATTACTTTCCAGTCGGTACAAATTCATTTACGGCCATCCTTAACAAAATTATGAAAAATTCTGAATTCAAAATTTCGTGCGCCCTAAAAAAGGCCACGCGCGAAAAAGTTTTATCAATTCGAATATTTCGAATTCCGATACGGTGTTGCCAGCGGATGGATATTTCGATATACATCGTTGCAACTTATACAGCCCTCGTTGGAGATTTATTCTCGTACGATTTTTATTTCCTATCCATTCGAGCGTGTTGCGGCAGATACGAGTCCGGGCATTTTGCGAAATACCACCAATCGTTGTGCAACGTGGATAAAATTTAGTGACTATAAAGTGTTTTTAAAACGTATATCAGTTTTATAGAACAACTAATATTGTGATAAGACTAAATAATTTAGCTTGTTTGGTGATTTAGCCCCTAATGATGTTTAGATTTACGGGAAACCCTCGAGGCTGGAGCTTGATTGTGGTTTTAATTTACTCTTTCATCAACAAACACATTTACGAACCCCACATATTAGGTCTAGAACTAACGAGGGATCATTCTACGTGGTCGTGGAATTATTGTACAATTGAAATAAGGAATTAATGATAGAATCAGTTTTTCGTAAGTACATAACGTCCCTGCTGCTGAAATATGGACCTGCTCTCGATAAAAGGGAATTCCTTACGTTTTAAACATGAAAATAGTTTTATGGGGCATCGTTTTTGTTTGTAAAACTGTTGGCATAACCTGCTTAGCCTTTTCGCAACTGCATTATATATTGGGGTCGGCTTCATCTCTAACTTGACGTAGCTGTGTACTAGCGTTTTATTATCTTACCTCTACAACCCAGTATCTGAGTAACACATTACCCATTGGCAAGACTAGGGACAGACTTTCTGACTATTCATAACGACTGCGAAAGATGATTAAATGACAGCTGGGAAGAACAGTTTAAGATGCTTTTCGAGGTACGGAGAAATCTCGATTCCTGAGCGATGTTAATGTAGTCATCTATTCACAGACTAACCTCGGTTAGCATTGCGTAACCTTAAATATCTACCTGTGCGGCTGGTATAAGCCTGTAGTAATAATATAAATAAGAAAATTAATCAATAATACCATTCAAAGGCTACTAGCCTTCTCTAATCATTTGCAATCTGAGAATAGATTTCTACTTCGGCCATTCTTTAACAATAGTGTTGTTTCATGGTCACGCAATACATCGCTTCGTCTTAGTCTAGTTTGAGGAAAAGTTTTCTTGTTTTTATTAAGTACGTCACAGCTGTTTGTCGAAAAAGGGTCTGTAGAGGTGTAGGTGGCGCAATCTATGGGCATAAAGTGTGTGAGAATAATGGTCTATGTTTGATGTAAAGCAAATAAATAATTACAAAAATAAAAACGCATTCGTTCCAAACAATTTTTATTAGTGCAATCGGATCTGTGGAATCGAATGAAACCGAATTAAACATAAAATAATCAATCAATCAATCAATGTATTTATTTCATAAGGTTGTTACAGTCTGTTACATAATATAATTTACAATTTAAAATGAGGAACAACTATAAATAAGTAACAATTAAGTGGCTCCGGTGGCCTAGCTAGGTTACGTAGTAACCTGTATTAAGGTCCACCAGTCCCTAATTCCCACAAACAATATTATTATTTATTATTATTTCCTTTATTTTACATAGTACCTCTCAAAAATTACATTTTTAAATATTTTTCTATAAAAAAGTGACAATAAAAAAACATTTAAAAATATAAAAAATGGCAGTCCACTGGTATCGGGAGCGAGGTCCAAGATACCGGTGGTTAGGTCTCCAGAGAAAGAAACTTCCTCACAATACGAGCTGTATCGAGGAGTACTGCCTTCTGTATCAGGCCCTTTATCCAGCTGTGTAACGCCAGCTTCGACAGATGGCCATCGAAGCTTTTAGCTATCAGCCCATTGACTGATATGACAATCGGCACAATGACAGCCGAGTCCACATTCCACATGTCAACAATCTCATGAGCTAAGTCGAGATACTTTATGTGTTTTTCTTTCTCAGCTTTCACGAGATTCTCGTCATGTGGGATGGTAACATCGATTATCATTGCGCGGCGCACTAATCGGTCTATCACCACTATATCAGGCTTATTGGCAACAATAGTCCTGTCAGTGATGATAGACCGATCCCAGTACAACGTGACATGGTCATTTTCCAGAACTGGGTCGGGCACATACTTGTAATACGGTACCTCAGAATCGACAAGTTTGTATTTCAAAGCAAGTTGCTGATGAATAATTCTGGCTACTTGGTTGTGTCTATGCAAGTACTCGCCGTTAGCTAGACGAGAACAACCGGAGACAATATGTCTGATGGACTCACCAGGATGATGGCATGCCCGACACACGTCAATCGTCCCGTCCCTCATAATATGTCTCCGGTAATTATTCGTCAAGATAACTTCGTCCATAATTGCACAGACAAAACCTTCAGTTTCTCCGAAGAGATCCCCGAAGCGTAGCCAGGCAACGGAAGCTGTCAAATCTACATCGGGCCCATAGAGAGCCCGATAGTAGCGACCATGAAGCTCCTTGCTTTTCCATACCTCCTTGCGGTCATCTGCGGTGAGTATAACAGGTTTGTGCCAGTTCTCTTTAGCCATGGTCAGCGGGGTGAGTCCCTTGTCCACTGCAACCACATCTCGATGCATACCCACATTGGCTTTAAGGAAATATTCCCTGAGACTGCAAATCTCGCGGTTGTGGAGAGTTTTGGCGTTTAAAAAGCCTCGACCTCCACACTTCCGCGGGATGTACAGTCTCATCACCGATGATCGTGAGTGATGCATCCGATTTGCGGTTAGCAGTGTGCGGACCCTCCTATCCAGGGCGTCCAGTTCGGTTTGAGTCCATTTGAGTATGCCGAAAGAATACATTAACACCGGCATGACCCAACCGTTGAAGGCGCGCACCTTATTTCCTCCCAACAAAAGGCTGTTTAATACCTTTGTCAGGCGGCCAAAGAAGCGCTCCCTCAACGATTGCTTCATGTCAGCAACATTAATGCCCAAAGCTTCCGACATACCCAAATACTTATAAGTTTCGGTCAAGCAGAGAGATCTAAGGTATATGGAGTCTGAAAGTTGAATTCCCTCAGATTCCATAATCTCTCCTCGTTTTACATGCATGATTGCACATTTGTCCACACCAAATTCCATCTTGATGGCGCTACTGAAAGTTTCAGTTACCTTCAGTAGTTCCATCAGTTGCAAGTTGTTGGGGGCAAAGAGTTTCAAATCATCCATGTAAAGGAGGTGGGATATACTTTGACCTCCTCTTCTCAACCGATAGCCCAGGCCTGACTCCTCTAACATTGTGCTTAGAGGATTCAGGGCCAAGCAAAACCAAAGTGGACTCAAACTGTCACCCTGAAATATTCCCCGTCTGATCCATATAGGCTCATCATTCCCTCGAATCGGTCGACATCCTGGATAGCAAAGTACCGTCTTCCATTGCCTCATACATGACTCAAGGAAGGTGCGTAGAGTTGGATCTATTTTGTAAAGCTCTAGCACCTTCATGAGCCAGGTATGAGGAACAGAGTCATAGGCTTTTTTGTAGTCTATCCAGCATGTTGATAGATCTTTGCGGGATCGACGAACCTGTTGGCTAATGGCCATGTCAATGAGGAGTAGCTCCTTAGTGCCACGGGACCCTTTCCTACATCCATTCTGAGAAGCGGACATAATTGAGTTGCACTCAATGTGCATATTTATTTTCACTCTCAGAATGGACAACAAGTAATCGGTCTATAGTTTTTGGGTTCCGTGGGACTACCACTCTTATGGAGCAGGTGGGTACAGCCAGTTGTCAAAAACTCTGGTAGAGACCCAGTCTCTAAGGATGCTTGGAATTGAGAAGCCAAAAGCGCATGCGAGCTGCTATACCACTTAAGCCAGAAGTTGTGCAGTCCATCCGGTCCAGGAGACTTCCAGTTTGGTAATGGACGAACTGCTTTAGCTACATCAGAAGTATTGATGATTATTTTATCCATTTGTGGTATAGCTTCACATACGCGTTCAACTTCACGCATCCAGTCACCCTCAACATGACAGACGGGTACCGACCAGATGTTGCGCCAGAATAAATTTGTGGCGGTATCATCCGGGCGGCACACGTCAGTCACATTTTGATTGGGTCGCTCCCAAGCTCTGTATACCCACCTCTCATCGCTCTGGAACATGCGATTCTGTGAGTAGCGTTGAACCCGCCGCTTAAACTGTCGGATACGGCTTGCCCATGCACAAATTTTCTGCTTAAGGAAGTCAATGCGCTCCGTAATGTGGGGTGTGTATTCTCGAGGGCTGATTCCAGTCCCTGAGAAAGCCCGCCGCACAAAACGCATTACACGTGGACGTGCATTGCCTTCCTTGAAGCAGTATAGTTTGCCGATGAGTGTTCTGGCCTCATCGATACGCCTCTCGATCCTTTACTGCCAGGCTGGTACAGCAGGTTTTGGCCGAATAGTTTCGTCGTTATTTGGAAATTTGACGTTAGCTAAGCGACATGCCGCAACAGCCCCGCAATACAGGATTGAGTGCGTATCAACAAGGTTTTCGCTGCTCTCAAAAATGTTCTCAAGCAGCGAGTCCAAAGCACACACCAGTGCCCTATTTTTTTTGTGCATGGGTAACCGTGGTAACCGGGGTCTAAGTTCAGGCGGAGCCGATCTATACTCACGAAGCGCATCCTCCAGTGCACTCCCCAGTCGATCGTTGCATTGGCTACTTACCGTGACAACCCTATCATCTAGCTCATTATTATGACTATTGGGCCGCGGTGTCATTGCGCCACTAGCGGGCGCTTGTACCACGGCTTGCGTCGGGGACGAGATGATATGGTTGCTCAGTACCTCTGAGCGCAGCCTATCAAGTGTTGCGTCATCCAGCCTGTGGCTACGCTGGATGACCCGCACCTGATCCGACAGTCGTTGAGCCGAGACGTTGACAGCTGGTTCTAGGTCCTGGAACAGACACAGCATCCTGACACGATACGCGGTGAGGTTAGTTCCCCCCTCTGTAGACCCATAATATGCGCGCATGACGTTTTCGTTTATGGACTGAGTCCATCTCATGCGCTGCACACCACCGGCAGCGGGGACCCGACTCGGAGCCGGTTGACTCCTAGGTTCCAAGCTCGTCGGTGGCCGGCCTCTCCCCTGCCGACGCACAGGTGTTGGCGACGTCGGCGGAGAGAAATACTCGTCGCTCGAGCTCGACGCGGCTGCAGCCGCCGGTGACATTGGTGATACTAAGTCTGGCGGCGGCGAGGCGGAGCTGAGCGACGGGTCCGGGGGTGGTGGGCGTGCACGTCGCGAAGCTGCTCTAGTAAGCATCGTCCAAGTTTTGTTCCTTTACATAATTATTTCTCGCATTTTTGTATGATTGTTGACAATGACACACTTGACAGTTGTCGATGGATTGTTTAACTTCTTCATTTTCGGTATAATATTGGTTGTTTTTAAATTTATGTTATGTTTCTTGCTTCAGTGTGTCCTCTTTTCGTATATATGGAAAAATTTGGATGGGGAAAACTTATCACTATTTATTGCGGATTTATTTTGTACGAGCAGAAAACAAAACTTGATGTGACGGCTAGTGTTGCCAGCGTTTTATTATTATTATTATTATTTATTTATCTCAGAAAAGAAATCCATACAAAGATTGTTAGTAAAACACCTTACATTCTATGTTAGTAATAAAATTAATTAAAATAATAAACACTAAAAACTAATTCATATATTTTCCCGCAGCATCAGCTTCACCGCAATGCATGCGAGTCCAATGCTGCAGGAAAACACAATCCTCTTTGTTTGCAATGACTTTCTGATATTATAGAGACTGCATTTTAGTTAATACTTATGATTTCTATTTTTATATTTATATTACCTAATCTACTTTATAATCAAAATGTGAAGTGTGATATGTGTGTATGTTTATATTATGAAGTGTGATGTATGTTCTGAGCGTGAGTGTGATGTATGTAGTAGTGAATGTGAAGTTTGATTGGGCGTTAGCTAAACTATAGTATGTTAACGGAGCGGAAAGAGCAATAAAAATGTTACTAAGAAAGTGATACAAGGAGAGATTCGGTGTCATCATAATTTTTATTTAACAGAAAAAATGTTATTTCCTTTTTGCATATTTGGTAAGAAGATTGATACAGAGGGATAGATATACTAATTCTGTTAAACAAAAAGGGGCCCAAATAGTAGAAAAAACGTTTTGTGAAGGTAAAGCGTGGAAATGGAACATGGCATATGTTGTCCTTACGTCTAGATAACGGTCGGTTATGTGTGAGAGGTGTTCTTGTGTGTTGGTGTAATATGGTGTTGATTATAAATAATTGACGAACCGTAAGGACTTGACATTTCTGGTATAAGTCAAATGTTGGGTAAAGTCTAGGTCGAAATGTGGCTACTTTAAGGATGGCTCTCTGAGCCACCTCCAGTTGTTTGAGTGTAGTTTTAGCAGCACCACCCCAACTCGTAATGCAGTAGGATATTACTGACTGACACAGGGAGAGGTATACAGTTCGTAATATGGAGGCATTGGCCACGTCTCTAAGGGTTTTGAAAAGATAAATGAATTTCCGAACTCTGCCAGTTAGGTGGGTGATATGAGCTTTGAAGTTGAGGTTTTTATCAAGAATTATACCTAGATATTTAATAGAATCAGTAGACGTAATTGATGGACAGTTACAAGAAGTAGGATTGAGTTGGCAAGAGTGGGCTTTAAGAGTAATGGGTGTCAAAGGTTGTGATCCATTATTTATAGAAAATGTTATGAGTTTAGTTTTACTAGTGTTTAGCGTGAGTGAGTGAGTGATTAGCCATTTGTGCAGTATATCAAAACCAGCCTGAGCAGTAGTTCGCAGCTTAGTCCAGGAGTCATCATAAAATGTAATTGCAGTATCATCAGCGAAGGAGATAATGTTACCAGAGTCCAGACTCATGTTGCAGAGGTCATTTATGAAGATCAAGAACAAAGTAGGGCCTATCACGCTGCCTTGAGGGACGCCATAAGAGATAAGTAGGTCATTACTTAAATAATTGTCAATCTTAACTGTTTGTGTACGGTCGGATAGGTAAGATTTAAAAAGTTGAAGCTGCAAGCCACGTATACCTAAGCTTTCAAGCTTAGATAAAAGGCAGGGAGCCGGCACCGTATCGAATGCCTTGGCGAGATCAATAAACACTGTGAGACACTTTTTGCGGCTATTGCGTTTATCAACAATGCTAGTTATAAGTTGCAAGGCAGCATCAGAGGTGGACTTTTTCTTTCTGAATCCAAATTGGTTGGCTGACAATAAATTGTTGTGTTCAAGGTAGTTAATGAGTCTGGTGTTAATGAGTCGTTCTAAGATTTTGGATAAAGCCGGGAGGACCGCTATAGGACGATAGTTATTAATAGACGACCGGACCGGTAAAATAATTATGTATTGATATTGATTTCTAGATTTGACCTTAAATTAACGTCACAATACTTAAAAGTATACATTAGTAATAATAAAGTATGTATAAAATTTATATTGAAAATGCTTTTCTTTCCAAACTACGAATTTCTCCTGTATCGTAAGTGTATAATATGCACAAAGACCAAGATTTAGAACAACTATTTCTACGCCATACAAATATTTCTTCCAAGGAAGAATCGAACCCGGTACACGCAGCGCAGCATTTGATTTGTCAAATACATATTTAATTTTACGTGAATATTTCTACGGTTCTACGAACATATGTATATGTTCATGCTAACTAAAATAAAGCAAGTCAAATAGTTACAGACATAACAATCTCAAAATGTATAGAAACCTTATTTTAGTAATTACAATGTTGTTTTACTAATAATGTGATAGAGGCGGCAATTTGAATAAATATCATACTTGGCGCTTTGACTAAGAAAGTACCTAAACAGTATGAGAATTTATATAAACATGGGTAGAAACATTGATTAAGAAAACATTAGAGGAACTTTTAGTTAACTAATAAAGCAGATTTTTAGGGTTCCGTAAGCCCGATAGAGAAAATACTTGTAGGATCAATAGTAAGTCTGACAGGACCACTTCTATAATATTCGGTGCAAATTATGAACTCTAGTGACCCGAACTTCCAACTAAACAAAAGCGTCATTAATGGAAGGGAGAGACGAGAATATTAAAAATATGTGCAACATATCAAAAAGCTATTGTGAGACTATCAAATAGGTTTTATGATAATTTTAAAATAAATTGGTATGAAGCTATAAAAACTATTGTAGCTAACTATATATTGGTATGAAAACAATAAAATTATTCTTTACATCGTAGGTATTACAAGAAACCTTCGATGAGCGAGGGTCTATGAATTTATTTGTAAGTAAAAAAAAATCGTACGGGACTTTGCGAGCGAGTCAACATCGCACTTGACCGGTTTCTTTCTATATTTCTCTACACGTTTTTTGAAAAAAACTTTTTAACAAAAAATTAAACCGACTCCCAAAGAACACTGCAAAGTGAAAAATAACTTTAATTTCGGTAGTCGGTGTCTTTAGTTTTGTTTTTACATTTTTGGCACCGACTTCCGAAATTAAAGTTATTTTTCACTTTGCAGTGTTCTTTGGGAGTCGGTTTAATTTTTTGTTAAAAAGTTTTTATTTCACTCTTTTTAGATGGATGATTTTTAATTTACCTAGTTACAAGAGCCTAAATGTCAACTACTTATAACCTTTTACAAAATATTGCTTTCCCAATGCTGGGCCGTTAATTGTTGAGGAGTTCTCCTGGTACATCACCATCAGCTCTACATCACCATATGCATTGTGACGAGCATAAAGTGCTTAACATCCATATTCAAGTAATCGAATCGCAATCCACTCAATACTTATTATTGAGTAGTTTCGGCAGCCATCTGTGGTCTTCATCATCAGTTCCACTTCCCCAAATGGTACTTTTTGAGAGCAACTGCACAAGTTACTATAAGAAATACCCAAAACGCTATAGGTGTGCCTATAATATTTGAAGACTTCCCTCGATTTCTCCAGGATCCCATCATCAGATCCTGACTTTGGTGATAATGGGACCAATTTCGAAGTATACCCATTCGAACAAAAAAAGAATTTTCCAAATCGGTTCAGCCGTCTTCGAGTACTCGATGATCATACATTAAAAAAAAATAAAAAATAAATAAAAAAATATATATATATACGCGTCGAATTGATAACCTCCTCTTTTTGTCGTCGGTTGAAAATAATTGCTTACAGTTTGCCAGATAGATAAAATATCGCAAAGGATTTTATAATCTAGGATTAGTGACTAAGTCGTTCATTAGTAAAGGCACAACACGCCTAAATTTAGATAGTCGTTCCATTCTCCTTTAGTACTCAAAATGACAGAAAAAGAATTGTCTACCCTGGTCAATGGCATGTCGTGTTCCACGTGTTCCTCAAATAGTAAGCACTCAACACTTTCGACAAGGCGCAAAACAGCAATTAATTGTCTGTCGAGGTTGTGGCAATGTTTTGAGGAGATACCGCGAGTCCGGAACGTAAGGGAAAGTGAAGCAATAAATAGGATGGGGTTTTATTCGGTAGAGTAGAAGACAACTCCCTTTCCCTCCACCTAGTACGAGAAGGGCCATTTAAAAAATAGTAAGTATTGTCTATGCAGTCTGACCAAACTATATATTTACATATTTGTTAGTCTGTGACCAGAAGCTAATACGCGCCAAAGTAATATAACACGTGCTCTCCAAACTTTATTACTATAATAAACTTCCTAATACCGTTTAGTCTTACACTAGATTTCTTGAAGACCTTGAATCAAAAAAAAACCATCAGAGTTAAATCTAAAAAACTACTTATAAGGACAGGATTATCATGTTTTCCTTTACGTTGTATCTTGAGAGCGCTTACTATTAACGTACTTCACACAAACTCGTAAGCCCTCGTTCTTGGTAATGTATGAAACAATTTTAATGAAACTTGGTTCTCATAAGCGACGAAATATTTCCCGAAAAATTATTTAAAGCGACATTGAGATATACAATAAAACATTGAAAACGTTTTCCAAAAACTTTTTAAGAAACATTGAGTGCAATTTTATTTTCTTAGAATTATCAATATTTTTCGCTAGAAAATCTTTTCCAAAGAAGTTCTTCAGTAAAGAGGTATTAAGAGAGTCGCACTCGCAAGACTCCCGGTAGCAAGATTGTGCAGTTTTGACCCTCTCACGTATGTGGAGCAGTGGAGGTCAAACGATGAAGTTTTGTTCCAAACTTAATAAGCTAGTGCTGGAATGAATAATTTACCGATATATAAATAATTTTCTAAGTCAACTCTTGATACTGAGAATTTTCTATCCTAAATATCAGATTCTCATTAATCAAAACTTCTAAGTAACATTAAAACAATGGACTTTCCTCAAAACTCAGTATTTTACTCGATAAGTTTTGTACTTCTTTCGGATCATTAAGTCTTTGTTTAACAAAAAAAAAATATTTTCGTATATAAATGTATTCGAGCCATTATACCAAAAATGGGGTATCGCCAATTATTCTTGAATACGCCATGACATGAAAGCCGTACAAAGCTTTTTGACACTGTATCCGTTCAATTTTGTTGTTTTCCCACTTTTTTCTTTGACATAATGATGTAATTGAAAAACGCTCCGTTTATTTGGTAATACAAATATATTTTGAAAAGAGGGCAGGATAACATATATTTCATAAAATATTTAAATTATACTAAACATTGTATTTTAAATATTATTTCTAAAAAATGTTACGGTTTTATCAAAATGGAACACTGTTAAAACATCTAATAATTTTATTTTGTCAGAATAATGGTAGTGTATTTACATAGCCGTTGCCCGCGAATTCGTTCGCGTGGGAGGTTTTTCCCGTGGAAATTCCGATTCCGTGGGAATTTTAGGATAAAAGCTTTTGTATTATTCCAAGGTTTCAGCTATCTACAAACAAAATTTCATTCAGATCCCTGCAGCTATTTTTGCGTGAAAGAGTAACAAACATCCATTCAACCACCCTCACAAACTTCACAATTATTTGAAAGATGCAACTTCACGACTTTTTGAAGAAAAACTATTTTTAATGTATGTAGGGAAACTCTCGATTACCGAACTAAATTTGATCGTGCATTCAAATAAGCTTTACTCATTGGAGATAAGGTTGGAAATCCTTTAAATTACCTATTTGATTTGACGCACACCACCTTTAATGTTAAATGCATTGATATTATTTACGTGTATGTGATGTGTATTACGAGCTATGAGCGAACTACAAATAATGTCATGCGTTTAAGTAAGCTCTATTGCTCTGAGTTAAGGTTTCAATTTCCTTGAATTAAGGATTGTATTAATTTGTCATGATATTGTGTTTCCATTTTAAGTTAAATGAAAGATTTTCCGTCAAAATTTAACACCTATTTGTATGATGGAAATCGATTAAGAAGCTGATTATGAACCACTTTTAGGAATTGTTTATTCTGTTACACATTGTATATTAGATTCTCTTTTGAAGCCAATCATTCCTCTATGAACAATTGGTTGCGTCCAAACTCCTTTCATTCAATGACTTTATTTGATGCAATGAAACAAAAATAAAACATTGTTTTGAACACCACAACTCATATCAATAACTATAGCTGTATAAACATTCAAAGTGAGATGTTTTATGGCAGTCGTTTGCCGTAAAACATATAACTCACTGTGAATTTCATGGATCCAACCTGGTACTAACTAACAGGCTGACCATAAACCACTCACTTTGACCAATAGGAGAATTTTAATTCGGATAGACTGAAATATAGCTAGAATATAAATTAAAAAACCGGTCAAGTGCATGTCGGGCCACGCGCAGTGTAGGGTTCCGTAGTTTTTATAACAGCCAAGTGCGTGTCGTATTCGCTGACTGATCGTTTCGTACAATGCTCTAACTAAAAGCCAAACATGACATCTATAAAAAGCTATAATCTTCACTGCATTTATTTCGTTGGCGCCATCTATCGACATTTCTATGGAGTTGTTCGAAATTTTCGAGTCAAATACAATTGGTCGACTATTACTCGTAAACTTGTAAAGCCTACTTATGTGTGATAGTTTTCCTTTAAACTTCATTATATATAGGTACTACTGCCGTGAAATTTGAATTTCTAACTACAACCGTTTAGTTGGTAGAGGGGGGACACTTGACTCTAACGAAAATTGGTACTTAAAAGCTTGATAAGTCACGAACGGTTTACTTAATCAAAAAACGGTCTTACTTACTTACACTATAGGAAGGACGAAAATAAAAAATTATCATCCCACTTTACATGTAGGGGAAGTACCCTAAATAATTGATTATTTTTTCAAATTTTATTTTACCCCATTTTCGGTGTCATTAACGTGTATACTCATGCCAAATTACAACTTTCTAGTACCAATAGTTTTTGAGCTAAACCGCAGACAGACAGACAGACGGACATGGCGAAACTATAAGGGTTCCTTGTTGACTACGGAACCCTAAAAACAGGCAAAAGGTGTTTCATAAAACGGATTCCAGTCTAACTAGCTGCAGCTGAGTATTAGTGTTTTAATATGCTAATTGCTTATCTGGCCTCCACAACCCAGTAGCTGAATCACCACTTACTAGAACTTCTATCCCTTGGCCAGACCAGTGTCTCAATATGTAAAGATTGTCATCCATCAGCAGACCGATTTTGGCATGCGTACCTGAACCCTGAAGATCTACCCATGCGGGTGTTATTATTTAACATCGAGATAATAATAATAATATTCCACCATTCGTCACATTATCTCCGGTTGTTCTCGTCTGACTAACGGAGACTATTTGCATAGACACAACCTTGTAGCCAGGATTGTTCACCAGCAACTTGCTCTTAAATACAATCTTGTGGCATCAGAAGTACCGTACTATAGGTATGTGCCCGACCCAGTTCTCCAAAATGGCAATATTACATTGTACTGGGATCGGTCTATCACCACTGACAGGACTATTGTTGCCAATAAGCCTGACATAGTGGTGATAGACCGATTAGAGAAAACCTCGTGAAAACCTCGTGAAAGCCGAGAAAGATAAGCAATTTAAGTATCTTGATCTGGCTCGCGAGGTTGTCGACATGTGGGATGTGGATACAGCAATCATTGTGCCGATAGTCGTCTCGGCCAATGGCATAATAGCCAAGAGCTTCGACAAACATCTTAGGAGGCTCTCGTTGGGCAACTGGATCAAGGACTTGATCCAGAAAGCAGTACTTCTGGACACGGCGCGAATTGTTAGGAGGTTCCTCTCTCAAAAGCCCTGACCAAATGTTTTTTGTTTTGATTTTGAAAAATGTAAATAATATGTTTGTAAAGTGTAATAAATGAATAATAATATTCCACAACTTTCACACAACGCCATCTAGTCCCAAACTAAGCAGAGCTTGTGCTATGAGTACTAGACAACTCATAAACATACATATTTATTTCTAAATACATACATATTATAGATAAATTACACCCAGACAAAGAACAAATGATCATGCTCATCACACAAACATTTGTCCTGGGTGGGAATCGAACCCACGACCTTGTGCATAGCAGTCAAGGCCACTGACCACTAGACCAACAGGCCTGTCTCCTGAGATAAATAATATCTGATATTCTGAGATAAATAATATAATATAAATAATCTGAGATAAATAATATAATTACATAAAAATCGAATTGTTTTTTTTTTTTTAATTATAAACCAATAAAAGCAGAAAAAGAGTCGCTTTTAAAATAAATCAATTGGGCAATTAAAAATAATACGCAATTTTCAAGCACGAATTTATGCGTTTTAAAAAACAATTGTTTTTTATTCCATTCAACGAGGCACGCTACACAAAAAGTAGAAAGTGTACAAGTGTGAATTAATTTTCAAAACACATCAAACGCACTGCTTGCGTCCAGCTACCAATTAAAAATTTGACTTATAGCGAACGAACACCATCAATGGTGTGCGTGGTTATTAGAAATAAAGTTTTACATGGCATAAATGAGGAGTATTTGAGAGATTTATGAATATACAAACAAAGATACAACAAAATAGGTAAATATTTTATTCCACAGTAATTATGAATGGTTTCAAATCAAACAATGAAAAATATTTAACCCTACTTCCCATTCATATTATAACTGTGAATGTTTAGATATTTGTAAACTTGTATAATTATGCGATTATATTATATGCTTGTACGTTTGTGTTTCATGATGGTTTCTAGGACACAAGAATTTCATGATAAATCCTTCTAAAATTCAACAGAGATTTTATCAAGAGTCCTTTATAGGCTGGCAGATAAGCTACTTTACATCTAAGTTAAGTTCACGATTCTCCCACGTGAACTAAGTCGCAGAAATAGCTAGCAGGATTAGCTATTTCTTTATAAATATGACATTATAAATGTGAAAGTTTGGGTGTTTGTTTAATTGTGTTTCTGTTTCAATCATACAAAAGTGGGTTGATAGTTTTGAAAAAAAATTGGACACATATAGTTTAAATCATGGAATAACAGGCTACTTTTCACACAGGGAAAATGTGCAGTTTCCACGCAAACAAAGTAAAGGCCAAGGCAAAATAAAATGGCCAAGTGCGAGTCAACTCGCCCATGAAGGGTTCCGTAGTAACTACGCCAAATAACTTTGATTTCATACTTTTTTATGAAATACAAAGTTATATTTGCGGTTTTACAAAATTTGCTTTATTTCAAAAACTGCTGATCTGATCTCGTTCACACCATTTTCGTTGAAAGATTTCATTAAGGCCTACATCATATATATATTTTTTTAGATTTTTCACTCTATTAATATAAAAGTTAGAGGTTACACACATTTTACCACTTTGGAAGCGATTAGCGATTAACTTTAGGAAAAAGTGGCTTTAGAAACATCAATGTCATTTTTAAAGGCCCATTAGTTAAGTATTGCGTTATCGTTTTTATTTATTTATCTTACTTGGCCTTAATAAATTTTGTCAGTCATTTTTAATAAACTACTTCGAAAAAAAGAATTCTTTAAAAATCTCACATTTATTAAACACATGTAAACACTATTTACCGATCGCATCTAATGGCCATTCGCCAACATTTTGAATTAGACCCTATACCGAAATAGCTTAAGTCGGATTTCCTGTAGTTGGCCGTGTTAGAACTAGCGTGTTTCGTGTAAACACGTATACAGGGTGGTTTCGACATGCGGTAATCGCTAAACGTCCGGTTCGGGCACGGTTCGGGCGACGCCTGTTGCCCTGGTTATAAAACCTTTATTAGGGTTCGTAATGGGATGAAAAAAAGGTCAAGAAAAACACTTTGATGTCTGAAACATTTTTTTGGACGACGAGATTTTTGTTAATCATGTGAGTTTTTTTTAATACTACTCGGTATGAACGTAATTTAATAACGTCGAATCTATACATACTATCTACATGTACGTATAAATTTAATTTCAGAGTCTGCCTGTGATTTCAAACTAACTTTTTTTTTCAGTTTTGACACGATAATAGGCTATTTTTCATCCCAGAAATTCCGAGCTATCGTGATTAACGTTTCAAAAATCTCCCAAGAAATGAAATCGAGGGCGTACCTTGTCAATATTGTATTTTAATGGATTCTGAAAGTTGATTACGTAAACGGATATAAATATGGTACACGTTATAGATTTTACAAATAAAAACTTTTTACCAAAAAATTGAACCGACTTCCAAAAAACACTGCAAAGTGAAAAATAACTCTAATTTCGGAAGTCGGTGTCTTTAGTTTTGTATTTTCGTTTTTGGCACCGACTTCTGAAATTAAAGTTATTTTTCACTTTGCAGTGTTTTTTGGAAGTCGGTTTAATTTTTTGGTAAAAAGTTTTTATTTCACTCTTTTTAGTTGGTCGATTTTTAATGTACCTAGTTACAAAAGCCTAAATGTCAACTACTTATAACCTTTTACAAAATATTGCTTTTCCCAATGCTGGGCCTTTAATTGTTGAGGAGTTCTCCTGGCACTTCACCATCAGCTTCACTTCACCATATGCATTGTGACGAGCATATTGTGCTTAATAACCATATCCAAGTAATCGAAGCGGAACCCATGAAATACTTATTATTCCTACCTACTTATACAACGTTTAACGGAAACCCCATATCTATCCAAAAGGGCTGAAGACAACATCTGGTATGGAGTCTCTATGCAGTTTCAGCACAAAATAACTGACTCAAAGAATTGATACCAAATTATTGGTTTCATATATTTCTTGAATACTAATCATAACAAACGTGTCACAGCACTACGAGAGTCAATAACTTTCCACGTCACTTGCCAATAACACAATAATTCCTTTCGTTCTTCTTAATTTGAAAAATTCGGTCTCTAGTATCAGTGTATTGGAATTTGTAATAAGTTCTACACACGTAGACTTTTTTTTTTTTTTTTTAGCGTGGTAAAATTATCAAATAAGTCCTCCCACCCCGGGCAGGGTGGGAGGGACTGTCAGACTTTTACTGACTAAAATCCACGGTGTTCCTTCAATAACCCTTTACGTAGGTACCGGGGTCACGGTAACGGGATGAGTCCCACGACCCCGGCAGGCTTCGGCCCTCTACGGGGGGCCTCGTCATATTGCTGACGCTCTTTGAGGCGCGCTTGGAACACGACGCGCCGTCGACCCGGGCATGGTCCATGGTCGGACAGCGAGTTGCCCTTTACTCGCTGTCCGCATGCCCGCGCCTACGGTGGCCGGAGATCGTCGGCCGACGTCCGACGCCGTGGGCGTCTACCACTGCGACTGGGCTGGAGGGAGGACGCCATCCTCTCCCTCACGCGGCCCGCCTCCTCCTTCGGAAGCATGACTGCTTCGCAGAAGGAGGCGACCGCTTCCCACTCCCTCTCGCCCCGCAGCATGGCCTCGACCAATGCCGGGCGCGAGAGGTCTCCGCCTATTGCCGCCGTGAGGACACGTCGGTGCTCTGCCAAGCGGGGCAGTCCTGCACCGTGTGCTCGACTGTGTCCTCAGGGCGACCCTCGCAGTGGTGACACCCAGGCGTTTCCTCCTTTCCCATCAGACACAGGTACCTCCCGAAACTTCCGTGTCCGGTGAGGACCTGCGTCATGCGGTAGGTCAGGACGCCATGACGCCGATCTAGCCACTCCTCAAAGAGGGGTCTTACCGCCGCAATTGCGGCGTGCCCGGCCTTCGGTTGCGACAGTCGTTCCCTCCATACTGCCCTGAGCTCACGCCGGAGCTCTTCCCGCCGCGCCTCGACTTCTCGAGGCAGCGGGGATACGCCCCGGCGCTGCGCCTCCACGCGCCATTCATAGACGCGCTGGAGGGCAGTCGCCTCCAGATCCCAGGGCAACAATCCGGCAAGGAGGTTGGCTGATTCGCCGGCGATCGTGCGGTATCCCCGGATCATTCGGATAGCCATGACCCTCTGGCATGCGACCAACTTTAGTGGTCGCGTCCGGATGCACAGGGCCCACACTGGGGACCCGTAGAGGGCCATGGACCGCACGACGCCGGCGTACAGCCTTCGGCAGGAGGCGTTTGGCCCGCTGAGATTAGGCAGGAGTCGCCTGAAGGCGGCTGCTGCCCGGTTCAGCTTTGGGGCCAAACTCAGGAAATGCTCCCTGAAGTTCCACCGGCTGTCGAGGACGAGTCCCAGGTACTTCATCGTCCTCCCGACGCCGATGCGAACCCCCTCCACCGTTATGTGGGACTCGGACCGTGGCGCGTTCCGACCGCCATGGAAGCACATGGCCTCTGTCTTGTGCAGCGCCACGTCGAGTCCCAACTGCCGGATCCTACGAACGACTGTCGCAACCGCTTGCGTCGCCAGGTCGGCCGCCGCCTGGTGCGACTCTCCCTGCGCCAGGACGAGCGTGTCGTCAGCGTAACATATTACGCTGACGCCGTCAGGGAGGTCGCCGCGCAGCACCCAGTCGTATCCGATGTTCCACAGGGGCGGCCCCAAGACCGATCCCTGTGGGACACCGCACGACATCTCTCGCCGGTTCCACTCTCCCCGGTGACCGGGGTAGATGACGGCTCTGTCCGTCAAGTAGTCCTCGACTATGCGACGGAGGTAGGTCGGCACCCGGTGATACCGGAGTGCCTCCCTGATGCAACTCCAGGGCAGGGTGTTGAAGGCGTTGGTGATGTCCAAAGACACCGCCAAGACGACCCTGCCCCGGGATACCGCGTCCCCCGTCGTGAGGGCTCTCACGCGCATGACAGCATCCACCGTCGAGCGCCCCTTGCGGAAGCCAAACTGTCAGTCCGCAAGATCCGGGCCCACCCGATTCAGGTGCCCGAAGAGGCGGTCTGCAATTACTCTTTCCAAGAGCTTGCCCGCCTCGTTGAGCAGCACGATGGGCCGGAATGCGGACGGAGAGTCCGCAGGGCGCCCGGCTTTTTGGATCAGGACCAGCTTTCCCGTCTTCCAGCGAAGCGGAAACTGGCCCCTCTCCAGGCATGCGCTAAAGAGCCCCCCTAGTCGAGGCCCGAGAGTCTCCGAGGCCAGGACCCAGGCTTTCCCTGGCAAGCCGTCGGGTCCTGGGGCGGTATTTTTGGCCTTGAGCCGTTGTACCGCCACTCTCAAGTCTACCTCGGTCACCTCTGGAGCGTCGTAGACGTCGTCGTCGCTGTGGTCCGCGTTTGCGCCAGCTTCAGGTTCCGTCGGAGATGGAGCCATGGGCGGGGGAGCGTGCTCCCCTCGCGATGGGAACAGGGCGCTCACCACGTCCTCCAAGAACTGAGGCTGGAGACTCTGCGTCAACGGGGGAGCCCAGGGGCGGAGCTTCTCCCGCACCCACTTGTAGGGGCGGCCCCATGGGTCCCCGTCCAGAGTCGCCAGCATCTCCTCCCGGGCCAGTTCCTTGGCCCGCCAGATCTCGTCTCGGAGGACGGCCTTCGCTGCCCTGTAGCCCTCGTACAGCTCCGCCTCTACAGTCGCCGCATCCGAAGGTCGGGTGCGGCGCCTGCGGACACACGTAGACTTAGGATTACAAAACCCTTGCCATATCGTTTGTTATCATCCAAAGAAGGTATGGTGGTATGTATATACCCTTTAAATTACACGTTGTATATTGAGTAGTTCCAGTGGTCATCTGTGGTCTTCATCATTAGGTCTACTTCACGAATGGTGCTATTCGAATGCAACTACACAAGTTACTATAAAAACTACTTCAAACACTATGGTGTGCCTAAAATATTTGAAGAATTCCCTAGATTTCTCCAGGATCTCATTATCAAATCTTGACTTGGTGACAATGGGACCAATTTCGAAGTATACCCTTTCGAACAAAAAAAATATTTCCAAATCGGTTTAGCTGTCTTCGAGTAATCGATGATCATACATAAAAAAATAAAAAATATATACGCGTCGAATTGATAACCTCCTCCGTGTTTTTTCGTCGATTAATAATATTTTTTTGTTTGGTAAATATTGTTTTGTTTTTAACTTTATTTAGAGAATGAGCATTACGCAAACCGCTGTACATGATATGAATGGTACATTACGTCTAACCTCAGTCAAATTTAGCACTTAAATTAACACTTTTAACCCAAACTACCGGCCCAGCTTCGTACGCTCTTCTGATTGACACAAAACCTTTATAAGTAACCACATGTATCATTCCATACATCACATCCATTGGTGAAAAGCACATAAAAACATACTTTCTATCCCAGAATTACCACGGGATCCGGATTTACACGGGAAAACCTAATATAAAGGGTAACCTCTTATTAATCCTACTTGCATGCTTTCAAAGCGATAAAATACACATAAGACAAACATGTTCATGAAATAAATGAACAATATGAACTCAAAAACTGATACAAGAGCCTGCGGGTTCCTGATTTGCTTAAATATGGCAAAGAGAAACCGCAATTGGTTCCTAAAATGTCACTACACTGATGGAGGTTGCAATTTAAGGTTGGCCACACATTAGCTACTATCACTTAAGCTTGTATATGCTGTCTCTATTAAATTGTTACTAAAACGACCAAACACAGTTTTATACTGGATAATATAATAAAATAGTTCCATCGAATCGGCTTCCGTTCACACAACGAAAAATTTTTTCTAGAAAATTCGGATCAACACTGATCCCAGGTCAGGTCTGATTTGTGATTACAACTGCCGAAAAAATGCCGTCATTTTAATTAGTTCTATTTTGGAACTGCCAAATTCGGACTTTTATTCAAATACATTGAAAGACGAACCAATGGGAAATCCGTTTATTTATTTTACGAAAAATACGACTACTCTTACTTAACGGCCGACAAGAACTTTTTCAAAATGATCTTAGCCGTCTGTACTATGTTAGTAGCTCATTTATGAAGCATTTAAAAAATATCTCATTAGTTTAAATCTCTACAGCCTTTGAAGCTATAGAGCGAATCAAAGAAATAACCATACAAACGTTCATACTAGAGAAACACATGCAAACGCAATATCGTGTTTACACACTTGAGGCGGTCGGTAAAATACCGAAATCCGTTGAAGATTTCAATGTCCTACCAAGTTACGGGGTTAATAGCTATCGGTCTGGCATTAAATTTGATAGAGCAACACATTGTATAGAGTTAATAGCCAAGAATATTTTTGAATGCGATCGTTCTATACGATTGAGTATCAAACCAAATCAATCAATACCAAAATTTGAGGTTACACTAAATGCTCTCCACTTAAATATGCGCCATCGTTCGGTCCTTAAATAGAGACTAAAAATTAGTGTCAGTTTGGACGGATTTCAAGCAGGCATTGGGCCTCTAAATATTCAGAAGCTATTAAACATTCCAATGTGTGAGGAGCGAGGTTATAAAATTTTTAAGTGCTTCGTGAAAGTTAATTCAGTGACGAAAATTGGGTAGCTTTTGTTTATTCGGATTTTGTCCGGAAACATACAAAGGACGTTCAAGTAATAATACAGTGATTCTATGTTTAAAAAAAATCACAAGGCCAATAAATCGTATCCTTTCTGTATCTACCGATAACCGAGCAAAAAACCCATTCGAGAAACCCCCTAAACAATAGGAATAGCTCACGATTTTGTAATATTTCATACAAATTACTCCACGTTGATAACCTCGAGCATTTATCAGATTAAACTCCCCCTGAAAAGATATGGCCGCGTTAACAAAAATACAAAAATATACTCACGACAATATTAAAACAATAGACCTTTGATTTTTGTTTGAATTCTTTATTCATAAACAAACACAAATCTACCATATTTAGAATTTAGATGCCGTCACGTTCACGGAATTTTAGTTATTTTTTCGTTTTCATTAATTAGTTTCGGCCTGACATATATTTTATAACAACTGTTTTTCATGACAATCTACAATCATGAAGTATTGTTACTGATATGGACTTTAATTTTTTACTCATTGTATAAACTGTTCCTTTTTGTTGTGTTTTGTTTACTCGGAATCACGACCTTTTGACTCTTGTAAAATGTTTAACCTATTTTCCTAGTAAAGGTTTGTTGACTTTATGTTGCTGAAGAGGATACACGAATCATTGTTTTATCAATATCGAAACCATCCGAATAAGGTTAAATACTGGACGTTTATCCGTAATCATCGCCAGATCAAACCAAATCTTTATGATTTGGATCGATGGTGACGATGACGATACGTATGTTTAATTCAACCCCTAAATTCCAGCCACAAAAATAGGGCCCGTCAAACGATTTGGGCCCACTGAAACTTGACACGTCTTGGAGAACTTATTAAACTAAAAAGCATCAATAACAAATATGAAATCCTGCACTCATATTATATGATATACACGTATAACGGAAACCATCTATCCAAAAGGACTGAAGACAACATCTGGTATGGAGTCTCTGTGCAAAGTTTCAGCTCAAAATAAGTGGACTATAAGTGACTCACGGAATTGACCCCAAATTATTGGTTTCATATGTTTCTTGAATATCAGTAACAACAAACGTGTCACAGCACTATGAGGGTCATCACTTTCCACATCACTTGCCAATAAAACGATAATTCTCTTCGTTCTTCTTAATTTGAAAAATTCGGCCTCTGGTATCAATTTATTGAAATTTCTAATATGCTCCACACATGTAGACATAGGATTAAAAAACCCTTGCCATATCGTTTGTTATCATCCAAAGAAGCCGTGCACTCGGTATGTATATGTTACCGGCCAAACCCGATTTCAGGACAAACTAGTTTTGCCTAGGCTAAACTAGTTCTTCCTAAACTCAATAGGATTAACTAGTATAGCCTAGTCCAAACTAATTTGTCCTAAGCTCGATAGGATAAACCTGTTTAGCCTAGGCCAAACTCGTTGAGCCTGATATAAATACGCACACTCTAGGATAAACTAGTACGGCCTAGTCTAAACCAATTTTGTAGAGCTTGCTGTAAGCTTGTATTTATCTATGTGTAGTTTCTGTCATCGAAAGAAAACAAAGAAGAAAAGAGGATTAGTCTCTAAGCCCATTCTTCATTCGGAAATGAATAGTAGGTGCCAAGTAGATCTGATCGATTTTCAGACACAACTAGATGGAAATTTTAAATTTATTATGGTTTACCAAGACTATCTAACAAAATTGTTCTGCTACGCTTTACAATCTAAGGCCCACTTGCAGCAACACTTTAAATCGAGATTTACAGTACCTAAATCGAGATTTACAGTACCAAAAACTCGATTTAGGTACTGTAAATCTCGATTTAAAGTGTTGCTGCAAGTGGGCCTAAGAGAGCGACAGAGGTGGCTTACCATTTGAATGATATATTCAGTTAAACATTCAGTTGGATCAGGCCAAGGTTTTGTGAGATGCAGCTGCAATAAAAACTGATCCACAAACAGATGCCAGTGCAAGAAGGCAACGATACTCTGTAATTCTAAGTGCCATCAAAGCACACCATGTAAAAATATATAACAATTTTAATAATTGAGATATAATTATTGCTTCTATTAAAAAACACTTATTATTTGTTATAGTATGATTGTTTGTATTACCAATTATCCATAACTTTTAACGACGAATCATTATCATTTTATAAAAATGATTACTTAAAAAAAATACATAGATAAACTAAATAAAATACTTCGTGTATTCTATTCAGTTTATCTATTTATATTTACTTTCTAGATATACTATAATGTTTAGACCAGGCCATAATAGTTTATCCTAGAGTGTGCGTATTTATATCAGGATCAACTAGTTTGGCCTAGGCTAAACTAGTTTATCCCCAAGGGCTTAGGACAAATTAGTTTGGACTAGGCTATACTAGTTAATCCTATTGCGTTTAGGAAGAACTAGTTTAGCCTAGTTTAGCCTAGGCAAAACTAGTTTGTCCTGAAATCGGGTTTGGCCGGTAACATATATACCCTTTAAATTACACGTTGTATATTTACCAAATTGGTTATTCAATAAACACTTTTGCACATCATTATTTTCTTCTTCTGATATCTATATAATGCCCATGTTTTCTAACTGACAATTCTGAAAAGAAACATCTACACAAACTCAGAGGTCGAAGTCTTTAAAAGTCTATAAAATCCGTACTGGTAAATACGAGAAGCATGTAGGTTTTAATTTCGAGGTCATCTTTTGAGAAATGAAGCACACAAATAGTTCACCTGTACTGACAGTGCAAGCATTTGTCAAGAATCGTGTAGCTCAACTTAAAAATTTGACGAATTTGATCTCCTGATAGAAACGATACAATAAGGACGATTGGGTAGGTCGCACAATGTACCTACTCAAACTGCCAAATTATTGCATATATAATTATAATGTTATATTGTTTAAATTAATTTACTTAATTATTGCTGTAAATTTGACGTTTTGTTTTAAAACAAACTCAACTCCGGTACGTTTTTTTTTAAAAAAAAATGAGTTAGACACCATTGCAGTCTCCCACAAATATTTTTTATAATTGCCTGTATACCTTACGTCGATTACCTCATGTATTTTTTTAAATTGTCTGTACCTTACATCGATTACCTAATGTATTAATTTATGGTGATAAATTCTATTCTAATCTATTGCATACACAGATAACCGTAATACATATAACCTTATAACCATAAAACAATGCCAACCATCCAAAGAAGCATAAAAACTTATTAATCCAATCGTATGAATCCATAAAGCCAATCAATACCTACATACATGTAAACTTGTAGCACCTTGGCACATAGACAGGCAGTTCTTGGCGCCTTGCCAACTAATTAGTCATGTAAATGGAAACTACGCAGCTTGCTGTTTGGCGACACTGGGGCACACGGATCTAGGCAACCGGAAGGTGCAGGACTCTGAGAGGTACGAAAATATTGAACGTGTGCTCTGCAATTTTGGATTTGGATTTGTGGGGAACGTAGAGGAATGGTTTGTATGTAGGTTAAGCTGTGTTTGAGAGATGGCACCCAACGTTATTCTTAGTGTTACGCTTAAATACGCATATCAAATTCGCATATGTTTTGTCGCAGATCTGTGACATATTTGGTATAGACATGAATAAGTTTTAATATATTTGAAAAGATCAGCAAAGAACAAAGACAGGAAAACATCAAATATATAAAATAGCAAACATCATATTGAAATAATATGAGTTTTACTTTCGTAGCCGAGAAAAGTGCGAAGGATATTGTATACTATACACTATTTTGTTTTCGGGGGGAAAATCATCAAATGCGCGAGTGTAAGACTATTAGTTGCTAAAAAACCTACCCTGCACTTGCACTTGTGTTGCAGTCCGCGGCCATACAACCAGATATGGCGTATCTTTGATTTTTTAAAGCCTATAGTTATTCCTATGACTTAGAAATTCTACGGTGACGCAATAGATGGAGCTTTGTGATATCAGAGTAGGTTTCAATTATTTATTTTGTTTGAAGTAAAATATATATATTCAACAACATTGATATCTTTGCTGTGCATTCCGGAAAGTTTCGAAGTCTGATTCGCAAAAAAATTGCTGAAATTTCAACCGAATGATATATTATTATATAATTACATGCCTTTTTAACCATAGCTTTGCTAACATGTTTGGACACTTTTTAGATAGAACGTAATATTCACTTCATAATCGCATTTGCAAGACGACCTATATTTAATCATTACTTTTTCTATAATCTGTGGAAAATGTTGTGGGTTATACACTGACTCACCCTATATGAATTGTCTTTGTATAATTTTAGTGTGTAACTGTTTGTTATCCCAAATAAATAAAATAAAATAAAATAAAATAAATATAGAAATAAAAATAACATCTTTGCCACTTCATTTAACTTTAATTGTACGTTGTTCTGTAGCGCACGCGGCGGGTTGCAATCACTGATTGATCCTAGCTTCGTGCACCAGATACTTCTGGTTGACTAAGTACACACATATTAACTTATATCTATTAGTTTCCCAAATTTTCCTCAAGGAAACATTCATTGTGACTACCCGGAAATTGTGGAATGGGATTTGGGACGCGGATTTTGTAAGCAAATTACTATGTGGTTGGGCAAAAGTTCAGTTTCAAGTCTTGGTTTCTCGGATTTCAGGGTAGAATACCTACACATTACGAAAGGAATCTCTGTTATTAGGAATGAGAGAGCTAATATTTATATTCATCTACAGGTCAAGATGTTTGGACTTAAAATATTGGTTTACCTTTCAAGTAAATTAGTTTTACTGCTTATAAATAAATTATAAGATAATATTTAAAGCTTCATAGTGAGTATTCTTCAATTTAAATATGAGTAGCAACTCCAGGAGAAGAAAATAGAATTTTAACGAGTAAACACAAAACATTTTAATAATTCACTTCAACACACCGGCCGAAGTTCTACTGTTTTCAAACTGATTAAATAATTTCGTCACAAACTTTTGTTTGGGAATAATAAAAATACAATTTTAACGAATCAAACGGATAATGAATTTGTCATTTGGAAGCCAAGCCCAGCGGACACTTTAATTGGGCTGTATAAGACTCGAAGAAAGTTTTTTATTGCGTCTCTCCTAATCAAAATTTCGCCACCCGAAGTCGAGTTTTATCAACGAAGATCTTTAAGACTCGTGACTTTTTCTAACTCCGTGTTATAATATTTAAAACTTCGCCTTTGATTTAAACTTTGCACAATTTCGTTAAAAACTGTGATACTTTATAGGGTTCCGTAGCGAAGATGTATAAATGGAATCCTTACATTTTCCTCCTACACATTTTTTGTTCGAATGTGTAGATAAATCATAGCCAATTTATGTGGAGATAGATTGCAACTCAGGACTGGAGATCGTTGAAAAAAAGTATTTTTTGTAACTCCAAAGAGTTCTGAAGTCAGAAATAAAACGTTAACAAATCAAGGGTGAAACACGTAATGGAAAAACAATACCTAGGATGTTATGTCGTCTGTGATTTTTGTGTGTGTATGTCTTAGTAGGAAAGTCATTGAAGAGCCATATCAGTAAATAATAGTATGGTCAGGGTGGGTCAGGTTTATTGAAACTCTAAAGTATTCTTAAATGGGTTTAAACTTTGTGTTTTGTTGGATTGACTTCAAGCCAAGCTATCATCCCTTATTTCTGCTTTAGCCGGCCATAGAGCCGGTCGTATGGACGAACGAGTTCCACGACTACGGATTTCTTCACCGTGCGGTCCGTTCCCACTTGACCAGTTATTCAAAGTTAAAGTCCGATTCTCCTACGTAATCCGAGGCAGGTGCCCGGATTCAGTTTTCGACTTAACTGGTCCGTTCTGATTCTAGATACAGGAGACTGCTACTTTATAAACTTTTACCGGCGACGACGTCAATCTAGTTGTTTGAAGAAAAAAAATCTTAACAAAGCTTATCTTCTTCTTATCTTTGAGAATCTTGAAGTTTCAACAAGAGAGGCAGATTTATGTGTTTAGTAACGGACTGTGAAATGAATTGTTTGAAGGTAGATTCTCTTTGTTAAAATTCTTTTATCCTACTTAATATTATAACTGCGAAAGTAAATCTGTCTGTCTGTATATTACACTTTCACGCGTAAACCTCCCAACCTATTTTGTTGACATTTTATACAGAGATGGATTAGACGTTATGGAAGGCCTAGATCTAATGAGAGAGAGAGAGAGGACACGGTGGAGCATACAGTCGAGGTGTGCCCTGCTTGGGCGGAGCACCGACGTGTCCTCATGGTGGCGATCGGCGGCAGCGACCTTTCGCTTCCGGCCTTGATTCAAACCATGGTGCGGAGCGAGAGGAAATGGGATGCAGTCGCCTTCTTCTGCGAAGAAGTCATGCTAGCGAAGGAAGAGGCTGAACGCGTGAGGAAAGTTATCTTCCTCACGCCCCAGCCACCGCGGGATACGCCCCAGGCATCGGGGATCACGAGCTGATCTCCAGCCACCGTAGACGCGTGTCTGCGGACGGCGAGCAGGGGTAGCTCACCGTCCGGTAAGGACCAGACACGAGTCGGCGGTGCGTCGTGTTCCGCGCGCGCCTCAAAGAGCAGTCAGCAACATTGACGGGGCCTGATAGAGTCATTGCCTTACGGGGTTGCGGGAATTGTTCTAATGAGACACCGCGACCCCAGAATGCTAGGTCAACAGAAGGAGCAGGGTGAGTTTTTAGCCAGTAGAAGTCTGACACTACCTTCCACTCCACCCACAGCGGTTGAAGTCATATGATGATTTTTCCACCCAGAAAAATAAAGGTCTAATGTTTTTATTTTTGCTGCATAAAATATTTATACGCGAGTGAAATCTAATTTGCAATAAGCTAACTTTGAATAAGTTAGTTTTAATGCTGTAGAATTTGCGTTTATATCAAGTGTGTATTTACGAATGAACAAGTTAAAACTACGTTTAAATATACACACATCAAAAGTGTCTAGGGATCAACATATATTTTTGCAATAACTTTTCTCCTGATTGATATTAATTAAAATTTTCTTTAAGGATTCATCAAATAAAGTGTTTTCGTTTGTCACAGTAACGATAAACCAAGTCACCTTTGCATTAATAAAGAAATTTGCCATTTTCCTAATAAAGGGATTTTTGACATTTGAACCACTAACATTAAAGTTCGAAAAAAAGACTGAAATAACAGTTTTCTTTAAAATTTTATTGGGTAACCTAAACAATTAATAATCCGTGTTTCTACCGCGAACACTAACAACACAAGAACATCGGTTTGGCATACTCAAAATGAGTTCATCCAAATCACGCTGTGGAATGGCCGCCCATGTTCGTTGCAACAACAAAAAAAGGTCTTCTTGCGACTGGATACCCTCCATATTCGGCAGAGCTCTTCTCTGTAGCATATCCCATGCATGCTCAATCGGGTTCAAGTCTGGCGACTGAGCAGGCCAGAGCAGGACATTGATGTTAGCTGCGGCGAGAGTCTGTCTTACAACTCTTGCGGTGTGCGGTCGTGCATTATCATGCATTAACTGAAATAAGGGACCGATTTGCACTTGTAGAGGAACGATGACGTCAGATACAATCGTCTCAGCATAAATTTGAGCGTTGAGGTTGCCTCTGATCCAAATCAACTCAGTTCTTCCGCCGATCCAAATACCCGCCCATACCATGATGGTTCCACCACTATAAGGATGGACTTCCTGGCAGGATTTTAATCGCTGTTGGCGTCCAGGGGTTCTCCAGTGTCGTATACGTCTTGTATCCGGTCTCATACCAAAACGAGACTCATCAGAAAAGCACACAAAACGCCATTGTTCTTCTGCCCAATTTCTGTGTTCAAGAGCCCATTGATATCGAATCCTACGATTGTGCATTGCTATAGGTGGTACCCGTAGCGGTCTTCGGGAATGAAGGTTCACTTCATGCAAGCGGTTTCTGACTGTTTGATCGCTAATTAAATTCCATGAAGAGTGATGAAGCCTCACGGCTAACATCATGGCGGTTATTGTTGGAGCCCTTCGAGTTAAGATTTGAATGTATCGGTCTTATCTCCGTGTGGTGCAGCGATACCGTCCTCCATGGCGCTCAGCCACGGTACCAGTGCTTCGGTAACGTGTCCAAAGTCGACTGATAACACTCTGACTTGTATTCAGAGCTAAAGCCACAGTACGTTGCCGGGAACCAGCTTCTATCATTCCCACGGCTCTGAGCATTTCTTTCCTGCTTAAATGACGTCGCCGCTCCATAATAACGTTGGTTTTAATCAGTAGTAGGGAAACAGTAGCACTAATAATGTCTTCAATGCGTTGTATGTTTTTATAGGGAAAATATTGACAGCTGATTTTCATCTTTTACTCGAATTTGATTAACAGTTCCTGTTTCAAATTATGAAATGCACCAAAAAGGATCCATATAAATTTATAAAATCATAAATTTATTACAAAGCCACATCTCAATCTCAAGAAATCTGCATAAAAATGCTTGATCCCTAGACACTTTTGATGTGTGTATGTTGTTCATGGCCTGTACTTAATACCAAACAGAATTTATATCTACAACAAAATTATTTTTAAATCCTGTACCAAAAATGAACAACTATTTGTCCCATTGACAATGGCCACTTTTCCATTGGAAACCTTAATTAACTGTGTATTTTAGATCTGAATAAAAAACTACCTGTACGTAATTTGGAATCTACCGAGTAAACATAGCCAGTAGTTTCAAAATCATATGTTTACAAAACAAAATCAATTATTTTCGTTACAAAAAGTTTGTGTTCGGCGCGGAGGTTGAAAGGTTCTGAATGAAAAACCCAATTTTAGCTTTTGACAGCAAACATTTTACTGAACAGTTACAAAATGATTGCGAGTTCGGCAAGCCAGTTAGACGAATTCTAGTTTGTTGGTAATTGTTATGACCTGAAACTTGTTTTCAGGATATTTTTGGCAACATTTTTACACAAGAATATAGGCAAGAAAGGGCTTCAATTTGTCTGGATATTCATTTAAACTGCCTGTTGTTTATTTTAATGATAACCAATTTAGATAAAAAAAATAAAAGATATATTGAAAACTAGCTTCCGTCTGCGGCTTTGTTCGCGTTCTGCATCAGTTGTTCCAGTTTCCGAAATCAATTATAACCTATCCAGACTTAATAGCTATGTATATAACAAAATAAATCAATCAAATTCGTCCAGTAGTTCTAGAGATTAGCGTGTATAAGCAGATAAATAGACAGATTTTATTTGAAATTCTTGCTCTTTTACTGTAAACCCCCTCAATTGCTTCTTGTAAATAAGCGATGATTGTTTAGATAAAAAATTTAATCCAATTTAAATAAGGCATACAAGATTTGTTCTCAACGCTGTCAGCTACTATACCCTAAAGCTAGCAGCATTGCCACGTTGTATGGCAAAGTACTAACTTAGCTATCGATCATGGGAAGTGTCAAATTTATATGAAAATTTTGATTTAACAACTAAAAAAGTGTTAGAATCGCTAAAAGTGATCTTTTACAGACAAAATTTTGATGTACTTCTCAAAAGAGAAATCGTACCTAGTTTGTACAATTTCTCCTTTTTTTAGTTATAATATTAATTTTCCTGTTTAATAAACACTAATAACGTATACTCTATTCACAAGCTTCAAAGAAACACGGCCCTGCCCACGTATATTGTGTGATTGCTCGCGACCCACATATTTGTTCACCTGAACTATGCCGTTGAGGTTTGTATGCTTTTGACCGGGATTTCCTGTATGACACCGTTTGGCATACAGGGACATCGAATCAAACGGTTTAGTCGATAGTGGCAAAACGTTTTGTTCTGTGCAGGTATTCAAAACACCTCAGCTATTGGTACTATTCTAACTGTTAAATTGTATAATAGAGTTGGTGTTGTGAATTTGTCGAGGCGATTGGCTTTGTTGTGTGATGTTTTTGTATACTATATTGTTATTTATACAGGGTAATTATAATTGGCTCTTAAGCCGGTGGAATCATAGGATAGACTTACTTAAGGATACAAATAATAAAACTAGTGTACAATCCAGTCTTATCGCACAGGGCAATCTCTTACAGACAACCTTTGGATGGATAGAAATTAAAAAGATAGATTTAGAGCTGTCAGTGTACAACATCATAATTAATACTAATTAAAAATAATAATATCAATATATAAATATACACTAATACATATCAAATTCATACTAGAGAAAGGAGGGGAAAAAAAATATAGTGAGAGGTAATGCTCCTTCACCATTCTTTTGAAGGTGGTAATGTTTGAGCACGCCTCACATCTATGGGTAATGCATTCCACAAACGGGCCGCTTGGATAGTGAAAGATTTATCGAAGAAAGAAGTGAAATACATACGGATACTTTACTCTAAATTTTCCGATGATCTCAAGAACCTTGAATGTGTGTCACAAAGAAACCGAAAGCGGTCTTTAAGATAAAAAAGAGTGAAAGGATGCAATATCACATTATAAAGCATAGAAAGTAAATGAATATTCTGGCGAAACCTAATTAGGAAGCCATTTGAGCTTAGTACGAAATTCAGAAACGTGGTCATACTTGCGCAAGCCAAATATAAACCTAATACAGAGATTATGAAGTTGCTCTAGCTTGTCGAATTGATCTTGGGTCAAATCAAAATAGCTGGCATTAGTGTAGTCCAAGATAGGAAGAAGAAGAGATTGTGCGATTGCAATTTTAGTAGTGATGGGAAGAAAATTACGAAGGCGTCTCTGGGAGCCTGCAGAAGCAAACAGTTTACGACTGAATTTCTGCAGTTGCTTCGTCCAAGACAGAGGTTTCTCACGTCCTGCACGTTCTTCACGGCGTGACTGAACGAAATGACGGTGTTATTAAAGGAAACTTGGGGAAGTGTTGACCAATCGATCTTAGAAATAGTCCGGGAGCTACCAACAATAACCACTTGGGTTTTGTCAGGATTGATTTTCAGTCCGAACTCAGTGCTCCAATTACTAATTCGAGCTAGGTCCACATTAATTGTCCCAATGGCATCAGATAAGTCTACGAGAGGTGCTTGCGTGTAAATTTGCAAATCATCAGGATACAAGTGGTAGAAAGAAGATAGTGGTTGAGTGATAGCATTAATAAAAAAGAAGAGAAGAGATTAATATTATGAATGTGCCATCTCAGTAGGTACTTTTATGAGAATCTCATGTAAGCACACAAAAATTTTAATCTGTTTAAAAAATACAGAGATATTCATAATGTCATACAAAGAATAAAGATACGTAAATGTCTTTCCTAAAACAAGGTTAAAAAAATAGTGGTTTTATGCGTTAGATGCAAATGTATACGTTATTATAATAAAATTCCTAGCCACATTCAAGAACTTAGCATTAATAAATTTAAATTATTTATAAAACGTTAGCTATGTCGGAAAGCATTTTACACAGTTAAAGATTATATTGAGGACAAAAAGGCTTGGGAATGAGCTGCTCCAGTGATATACGTGCGGCTTTTATTGATTTTTAAATTTTGAATGATGATTTTTTTTTTTGTTACTGATTTAAATATTTGCTTTTTCAAGTATTGTATATAAGTAAAAGTATTGTATATTTTTTTTTTATATTTCGTTATTGTAAATGTGAGGACTATGTAAGTTATTGTTTCTTCTTTGTGTTACTTTCACTATAATTTATTTAATAATGTCAAGCAGTTTGAGTACTTGTGTGGCCTACCCAAATGTCTTTACTTTAGTATTGTTCGTCAGATCGTTGAGCTCCTTAAGTTTGTAAGTTGAGCTACACGATAACTGACAAATGCTTGCACTGTCTAAACAGGTCCGCTCAAATCTGTGTGGTTATTTCCTCAAAGAGCACCACATGCATGAACCTACATTTTTTTCGTATGATTGAACCAACACGTATTGTATGGACTTTAAAAGAGACGTTGACCCAGAGGTCCACAAACAAACTCAGAAGTTTGATTCGGTGTTTGTTCTCAGAGTAGTCAGTTAGGAAACACTGGCTTCATCTAGCTAACCTAAACTTAACACGCAAAAAAACATGACGTGTAAAAGAGTTATTCTTAACCAATTTACAAAATAAATATTTCAATTCATTTCATTTCAAAAAGCATGAAAAGTAAACGAGATAAAACGCCACCCTGTGGCAAACCGGCAGAGGTGTAACACCAAGAAGAGAAAGAATCCTCAGTGCGTTTCAAGGACTTTGGATAGAAGAGGGAGAATGGAAATGGGTAGGTAGTCAGAATAAGATTCAGGATGCGATTTCTTAGGTAACGGGATAAGTTAAGCGTCTTTCCAAGCTTGTGGAAAGATACTACTAGAAATAGAGAAGTTAGGGATATAAAGGATGGCCGGAAAAATGTTGTCAAGGATGAGAATGATCATCTTACGACTGACACAGCCACTACCCACAGCGTCTGACGTAATAGAGACAATACACTTTTTAACATCACAAGCAGTAAATTGACTTATGACAAAAGGAGAATAATCTGGTAACGGAAGGTTTGAAACATAACTTATTATTATTTTATTAAATCCCCATATTCATAAGCTTTTTTTTATATTCTATTTTTATAATAGTAAAACTTACAGCTAGGCTACAGATCCTATATATAAGAAAGTATCATAATATCAATGACGTAAAAGTAGGTCGAGGTCGGTCATAGGTCCGAGCACCGCTAATTTAAGTAATACTATGTCTAATAGGTTAGTCCACTACCGTACGTTTGTGAGTGTAATGTATATTTTTTCACTTGCCAACGTCTTTTTTTTGTCCTACTACAAGCCTACTCTCTAATAATTATTATAATCTTTTTCAATATAGTTTTCTTTACTACATATTAGAATACAGAATCGTTTTTGCTATTTCCTATTGAATTTTTTTTTTTATTATTTTTAAAATTCACTTATTCTATGAGTTGAGCATGGCAACGTAGACGATATCTAGAATAATAAAATAACTATTTTAGATCTAACAAATTTCCAGATAGATTTTATCACCTCACCCCTGAGTTTCGCGCGATTTGAAAACATTAGTCAAACCCTCCTGCGTGTTATGACACCATATTAATGATGCTTGGTAACAGGAGGCAGTATCTGAAAATTAATAATAATCTAAGAAAACGGCATCAGAATTGAATATTCAACGTTACTGCAAGAAACAAACAAGGACATGCCTCAACACAATAGAACTGTTAAAAAACGGGTTAAAAGCAAAACATCAACATAATATTTGGTTAAACTACATATAAACTTAACGAAACGAAAGCCAGTTCAATCAACTTCAATGCAGTGGGGTAGTCTTACAAACTATTATAAATTAATGTCACAGTTATTTGATATATAAAGCGTTTGAACTAATAAAGGCTTTTTCACTATTCCAATAAAGGAAATAAGATTTACCTAATAAATTACGTTTCCAAATCATTGGGTAGGTAAATTCATTATCGTAATGGAGTCATTCACTGGCATTGATACCAGTCTGTGTAAGTATAAAGTGGGGATTGATAAATTAGGTGGATAAATTTAGGTAGATTAGGAATTGGTCTATCAAATTACAGTAAAGAGAGAAAGAGAGAACAATTTTCTGTTTGGTATACAAAGTAAAACCTTTCTTTCAGTCTCTCTGAAATTATTATTGGAAAAATATGTGCCTTTTCATATCAAATTTAATAAAAATTGCTTAATTTATTTTTAAGTTTTGAAATTTTAAGTTGCTTTTTAATAGATAGTGAGAAAAATACTCTCTTCTATATCTCTGAAGAACTTATTCTTTGACAACAATGCACCGATTTAACTAATTAGTTTTTTTTTTATTACGAATGAGCCCGCTCTTGACCTCGATCACACCTGATAGTAAGTGTAAGATGAGGTCTGAGATCGAACGAGCGAGCCCAGAAAATGCCTATTCACTCTTGCTTTAAATGCTTGGGTTATATGTGGCAGGGAACACAGAAGCCGGCAGAGAGTTCCACACCTTGGCTGTGCGCACAATGAATGTTGAAGAAAAGCGCTTAGTACGACAAGACGGTATATCGACCAAGTGTGGATGGTATCCTGCGGTACGTCTGGTAGACCGGTAGTAAAAGGGGCATGAAGGGATCAGGTCGTGGAGCTCCTGCGCACACTCTCCGAAGTACAATCTGTAGAAGATAGACAGGCAAGCAACGTTTTAATAGATACGCAAGTGGCCATCGATGATATATGCATAAATGTATACCATAGTTGCCGATTCAAAAGAACTTTAGGTTCGATTAGGAAGTTCATTGTTTTCGGTGGGATAGTCATCAAGTGACCTCTCCCGCTGTAGGTGGAGCCGAAGGCAGGGTCAGATTTCTACTGAGAACAAAAACCCACCCTGTTCCTTCAGTTGCCTTTGTGTTCTATATTCCCACAACTCCTGAATTAGGAAGCTCAAACAAATCGAATATTAATTTAAATTCCATGAAACTCAAATTGGTTACCCATTCTTAACCTTTACTTTAATTGTAACGGGAGCGGGCGCGCGTAACCGAAAAGACCTATGGGATGAATCAGAGAAATAAAGCAATAATTATTTATTTTTTTGTACTCTAATTTGTCAATAAAAGTAATTAAAATTATGAAAAATAAACAACTATAAAATCAATTAACATAACTGAAATATTCTTTGGATCAATGCTGAGGATGTAAAATGTAGCAGCGTCTACGAGTGGATAAAGTTTTATGCGGTATTTGTCAAGCTTTGATTTAATTTACTGTCGAAAAGGACATTTTCCCCAAAATCCTGTCATCATCTTATCGATCACAACATTTTCTCTTACTGAATATGATAAGACAGTTTTGTGTAAACAGATCTAAAAGATATCACTCTGTTATTGTTAGATATTTGCCCACATCAAAAATACAAAGTAAATAAGTATATTAGCAACATTACATGCAGGTGTCATGACCTGAACAAAGTTCCGAACTTTTAATAAGCGAGAAGAACTTTGAATATCCAATTTGGAAACTTTGAAATCAAAAACAAACATGGTTTATGAAACTAAATCATTAAAGTTTTTTATACATGTTTAATCTGAAAACTTCGTTTACGAAGGTGTTGTTGCAGCTTGAGCATTTTAATCTAATGTACAGGAGCAATTCCGTAAAAAATTGAACGTAAGAAAAAAGTACTGTCACAAAAGTTTACAAACAGTTTACAAGACTATCTTATACTCAATTGAATGCAATTTTTTTTTATGTACAGTGTAGATAATTAACTTTGAAAAAATATATATAATGGAGTCAATTGTTGTTAATTTAACTGATTAAAAAAATAAAATAAGAAGCAAAGAAGTACATTTTAGCGTGTCACACCTCCTGTCGCTAACTTTAACTAACCGAAGTTCATGTTTTTATTATACATACTTCAGCGTTTTTTGGGAGCTTTTATTGAATATAGATTTTTCTTAATTATAACATTAATTTTACTCATAAATCTTATTATATTACAACAAAAATTCATGAAATATTATAATCAAATTAGCACCGAAGTGGACATTCCACTTTAGTCACTATTGTTTTATTTGCTTTCAGTTTTAAAATACTACGAAAGCAAGTTATTTTATTTCATTTTATTATCATGGTAGCATTATTGTAGTAGATCAGCCATTTATTTGTACCCATCGTGCAGTTCTGACGCAGTAATCGGTGACGAAAGCCATGTAGTTAACACGTAGTCGATTAAGAAGTCCACTATAGTCACAGCAATAACATATGCCTAATGTATGTGTGTATGTCGTGAAATAATGATTTCCTCTAAAAGAACAAAGAACATTGAGTGTTGTTGTCATTATTATTAGTAAGCGGAATTCGTCACGTCCATTTAGTGTCGTGACATATTAGTGGAACTATAATTATGACGAAATGGACACATAAGGCTAAGTTTACGTGGTGCATGTTTTACCAACAACATCTAAGATGGAGTTATATGTTTCTGTTAAATTATATGAATCATAATATTCTTCTATCTTTTGACTACCATAGTTAACGTTTACTATCGTTTTATTTACGGAACAGATTGGCTTACATTATTGTAGGTATAACTCCAAAAACCATAAGCATTTAATTTAATAAATAATAGTCAATTATGATATTTTTTAATTTGTATATTTCCCTTTCAGAGTTACTCCGCAAACTTATTAATAAAATGCTTTGATGATGGACTTCAATGGTCTTGGGAAAAACCCCATTTTATTTTGGCAAAAAAGTGTTTTGTATGCAAACACACAGTTGCTGCTGAAGATTCACGATTGATACATTTCTCTTTAGCCATGAATAGACAAGATATTCACTTTTTATTGAAATCGCCATACATTTGGTGTACTTCTTGCAACTCCTGTCTTTGAGACAAGAGTTTTTTGTCTGAGAGGTATGCGGAGACTCACGGGCTCCAGGTATAATGCCATCAAACGAACAAAAAAAGATATTGCGTTCGATTAGAATGTCTAAGACTGTTCTCCAAAAAAAGAGGATCACAGGCACTGGTATCATATTGTTTAGGGCTAAAAGGTGGCATTAGATGTGTGAACACAACATAAAGTAATAAAGAAAGCTCATGCTGAGAAGTATTATATAATATGAAGAATTTCTTAAGTTGATTGTAAATGAAAAATGTTTTGATTTTGTTTATTTGTTAATGTTTGATTTTTTTTATTAATATTTTTGATTATTAAACTTGTTATGAACACCGCTTATGTTTCAATTTAGTAACGATAACATTTCCTACGAAGTCACTGTCACAATTTTATATTCCAAGTTTTAGGCTGTAAAGTGGAATTTATTACTAGTAATGGTTTATTGTGGGATGAAATATAATAAAATATGTTGCTCATTTTTATTTAAAATAGTTTGAATCATTTTCAAGGAGCCAAATTAATTACAAAGTTAAAAATATAAGTCGCACTGACCTAAAACGTGACGAAAATATTTTAATATGTGATTTAAAGCTAGAAATATATTTCAAATAGGGTAAACGAAATTGATTTCAAAAAGAGTATATGTATTTTAGCTAAACATTGTTAAGAATTTGTAAAAGATTAATCACATTGCTGATAAAATATTACGTTAGTGTTCGTTACTAAATGGACAGTGCTTGTCATAGATCATGTTTAAAAGTCCGTTTTTGTTAAACTGTATACTATTTAGTTATAAACCATACATTTTTCTTAAACTTTGATAAATGCTGCATCGATTCATAAAGAAAATTAAAAAAGAAAATGTTAAAATTGTCCACTTTGTCTCCTTAGTAACGGTACAATTTTTCACGGAATGGCTCACAGACGCCAGCACATGAAGCTACCCGAAACTGTCAAATTTTCCCAATCAACCTTGAACCTAATTAATTTAACAAAAAAGTTGAAAATCTATTCAATAAAGGAGATGGCCCAAATCCCATACAAAAAAAAACCAGGCCCGGCGCAAAAGTTTTGTATCTCAGATTTTAGAGGATATTTATAAATAATATTATATACTATCATTATCTCTGTATCGGGTGGCAAACTGTTTTTTGGTCGAAATCTTTTGTATTCGTCCCTAATAAAATCTCATTTGTCGACTAAAATATTGATTGAATAGTATCTGAAAACTATGGGGGTCAATAAAATAAACACAAATAAAGTAATATGAGTATTTATTTGATCAAAATACATAGATATGGATATATATCAATTATTTTCTAAATCTAATAATAAAATCGAATTGATCAGATGAAATTGTAATATACATCACAAGACACAGTAAACACTAGCGAACGACTGCGCAGGTACTGCCCGAGCGGCTACGTCATAAATGCTGGTTGAAATGAAAGAGCGTCACTATTTTTCTCGCTTTAATGCAACAAGTGTGAGTGAAACGACATGGTAGCAGATAACCCGCGTCGCGCGATCGCTGCGTTTGTAAATATGGTTCTCCTTCTTACTAATGTAACTGGTACGCGTAAGGTGAAATAGCGCATCAGCAGGTAATCATGAACATGACATAATAATACAGAATGCATAAAATAATACTTTACGTTTAAGTACTATGCCATGACTAAAGAATTAGATAACAATAATGTGTTTATCTATACTAATATTATAAAGCTGAAGAGTTTGTTTGTTTGCTTGAACGCGCTAATCTCAGGAACTACGGTTCTGATTTGAAAAATTCTTTCAGTGTTAGATATCCCATTTATCGAGGAAGGCTATAGGCTATATATCATCACGCTAAGACCAATAGGAGCGGAGCACTAATGAAGAATGTTTCAAAATCAGGGGATTTTTTTTCCACGCGGACGAAGTCGCGGGCGGAAGCTAGTTTTTAATAAACTCTGTAGGTATGCTTATATAGGTTTTGTATCGGTATGCTTGTTAGTAAAGGATTAACGAATTAAAGTATAATAAATATTTTGGTCGCATGATTTTTTAATAAGACCGTTTACAAAATTTCTAGAGCAAAAAAAATAATGTTAGCCACCGGACAGAGAGGTACTGATAGTTTTAAATATTATTTCAAAATATCCTCTAAAATCTGAGACATAAACCTTTTGCGCCGGGCCTGGGTTATTTTTGGGCCATCGTCTTTGACAGATAGTTGTAGCTTGATGTGCTGGCGTTTGTACATTGAATATTAAATAATAACAACAAACTCGCGATCGATTTTCAAGGTTTTCTTAACCTTGAAAATCGATCACTTTATATTTAGCAAATTCATGCATTAGTAAAAACTAACCTTTAGGTACAAAAAGTTTATATGAGTTTTTAACAGAAACTTGAAGAATTTATTATGTAGCTGTAAGAATTTACATAATATATGGGTAACATTTACTAGCGTTTTAATGAGTAAGAGTAGATTTGCTCCCTTGAGGGCACGGAAGCGGACTTAAAATACTAAAATCTGCAGCGCCAGGAACCCAGCCGATACCTGACATAAACTGTGGGAAATATACATATATCCTTACCTGCCTTCAAACCCCTGCAACTTGCAGCCAAAAAGATCTTTGCGCCGCCACCGATGACGCTGTGGATGTGGCAAAGTTCTGGGCTAATAAAATATAAAGATTGTCGTGCTATAAACACGAAAAAGAAGAAGAAGCAGAATTAAATTATTAAGTAAGCGGTGAAACAGACATAGTTACTGAAACTTAGCGAGCCGGACCGATACGTGTGAAGGCAGCAGCGCACGCCACTGCTAGCCGTGCCAGTAAGGCTGCGTTTCCACCAGAGATGTGCGATGGAAATGTGTCGTGCGAGGATGTCTAGCTGTGCTGTGAAAATGTGTGGGCGTTTCTACCAAAGCTGTGCGATGAAAATGTGCCTACGAGGATGTGTAACGGAGCTGTGAAAATGCGCATTAATGTGTGGTGCGAGGATGCGCAAACCTCGCAACACATCCTTCTCAACACACATTCCTCGCAACACATCCCTCGCACACATCTCTCGCACACATCCCTCGCACACATCCCTCGCTTGTTTTGTATGCGCTAAAATCTAGCTCCGCTGAGCCGTTTCCACCAGAGATGTGCTGACCGAGGCGAGGTAAATGAAGCGATTCTATTGGTTCTTTACAAACATATCCCTCGCTACGCATCCTCGCACATCTCTGGTGGAAACGTAGCCCAATCTACTGGCACAAAACATTATATCAGGTAATGAAAGTGTTGATACATATATTTACGTGCAATTTGAGTGAATTCTCAAAAAATCTCTTAAATAATAATATAGTAACATAATATTTTTTGGGTACGTATTTTTAATTGTTGAGCTTATTTTAGTATAATTATTTTTTAAAGTAAATATAGCTAGTAGCCACATTGTCGTATTAGGTTTAAGTCTGTAAAGATAGTGTTCAGGAGGATTTAATAAATAAATAAAAATAAATAAGTGACGACAGTAATTTTGTTTAATGGATACTATTTACACATAACACCTACTAAAATACTAAATGCACTCGGAGAACATTAAAGTATCGCTTAAAACAATTCTAAATACCAGTGTGGCCGCAAAGGTGACGCTGAGGGAAATGCAAGTCAATATTAATACTCCTTCCAGATCAGTCTTAAGTAATGCCACAACACTAACGAATACACAAGATCCGCACTATCTGATAATGGGACATTCGTAGCAAATTAATGCCCCGTTTTACCTCTTTATGAGGGTAGGAGCCATATATTGGTTTATGGCAACATTATCGTTAATATGGATTTCGTTTTGGCCTTTAGCCTAATGTTCGATACAGGAAAGGATTTGCTTACACAGTTTTATGGTGTATTAATGTGGCCAATTGGTGGGGTTGAAATCTACTCGTTGTGTGAATATTAGATCGCGTCAAATTAGCATTGGTTAATTTCTGTATATACATAACATATCTACAAACATATTCACATTCAGCCTTATTTTATTATTTAATAACAAAACCTTGACAAAAATTGATGTGCCTAGATTTGGTGGTGGTTTTAACAGCTTTTTCACACTCCACAACTCAGAAACAGCGAAACACGACACCCTTTAACTAGACCGGTATCAGATTATCCAGCTTCTGACTACGATAAACCAATTGTTGAGAGAGTACCTTACTCTCTGAGGAACGGAAGAATCACGGAATGTAATAAATATTTACCATTCGTCAAAAGTGCATAATTTGTTAAAAACTTTCTCTCCCAAATAAAAACCATTACAAGGTACATATCTGAATGTTCTAACGAGGACTACGTAAGGGCAGTTGAAGGAACAGGGTGGATTTTTAGTCAGTATAAGTCTGACACTCCCTTCCGCTCCACCCAGAGCGTAAGGAGTCGCTTGATGATTTTCCCATTGAAAATAAAAAGGTATATATTACCAGGTCGGTGATTTAAATATATTAAAATAAATAAAATACTAAATATTTACCATGTAGGTACCCCGTACCCTTTTGAGGAGGAAGCTGACTGATTGGCTGAAATCACTGTCATAATATGATGAAACTGAAAAAATTGTGGATACTTAAATAGCACAAACACTGACACACTCACCCAAACTCTCACTCACATACATTCCCTACATTTCACACAATGACCAAACATACTCACTTACACTCTACCCCCTCATACTCATCTACACATACACAGATGACACATACGGTCATTTTTTATTTTTACTTTTATTTTAATTACTTGTAGTTTTAGTATGAAACAATTGTCTTCTTTTTTTGTATGGCCGCTGATAGTTGCGCTGCGACACAGTTGTAAACTTTTGTAGCTATCATCGTTTTTATTGTAATGTAGTCAACTGTCTATGTTTCCAAAATAAAAACTTCTAAAAAGTCTAAAAACAAACATGGAAACGCGTAAAATAACCCGCTTCCTAATATAGAATTCACTTCACACAGCTACAGTTACCCACCAAATCCACGCAGTATCTACATATACAGTAAGGCGTAGTACAATGCCGTAACAGGTGGCTCATCATTTACAAGTGGGTACTATGCAACCTTCGAAGATTCCTCTCAATCAATCATTACACCCTCTTCTATAGACGGATCATTTGTTACCCTTCAATTTTGTACGTCTCTTGTTTTTTTGATAATACTTTCTTCCGTTTCTTCTGTCTTTATTCACCATTAGATTTAAAAAGTTATTACTATGAGAGTGAACGTATCAACACTTTTTTTAAGCTGACATGGTCACTAACAACTTGTATACTTAGAACTTAAAACGAGATATTTACCAAGTGTATTTATCATTTCTAGTTTCCGATATTTCGGCACTTTTGCAAGCATCATGATCACGGATGAACTGAAGTAATTGCGGGTGAACGTTTATGAGCAGACGAATCAGTCTACCCTCTTTCTCGTTCGTTTTTTGTGATCGCCACAGCTATCACTGTCACATGTATCACTCAAAACTGAAATCTGTGTCTGTCTGAGTATCTCTATATACAAGATTTAATTTCTTCCCGTTTAAATTTCTAATGATAAACTTATCAAGTCGTATAATTTAAATAAAATGTGACCTTTAACGTGACCCAAAAAACGTGAACGAACTTTTTGTTCATTCCTTTATACACATGGGCTCTAAATTAATTGTTCCCAAATGATCCCGTTTTCCTTGCCTTAAAATTGGCTGACTGAAATTCCCTTTTTCAGGCCTTGGAGACCCCACTTTTGTTGCCAAGGGGTCCCCTAAAGCCTACTGAAGGTCAATCCATTGAATTACCCACAAAAGGTCTGGGTTAAAATTAGAATTATTATACGTAAATTAAGTAAGCATTTTATGGTTTTATTTCAACATTAGTTATGTGCATATTTTATTGTCACATGTAAAGTTTATTTCATTTATCGTACTTCATTATTATTCTTGACGCTCAAAATATAGAACATGTGATTACATAAAAGTTAATGTAAAACTCATGGAATCATCAAAACACCTAGTTAATTCTGTTATACATTTACAATGTTGGCCATTTATTACGGTAAACCTCAAAGCCGCAAATATTTATCAGCTCTACCAAAAACCTTTTATTACGCATATACATGTATATGAACAATGTCGTGTATTTATTTGGACAGCAAAATAGTTCTCTTATGTTCAAATAAAATATGAATTAAAAATCTAGACTGCAATTTAAAAAAAAAACAACCTTTACATTGGTACAATCAATAGCTTCTGACATAAACCACTGATAGACGGACGGACGGACTGAGTAAAACTGAGATATCTCTGTACTGCCTATGGTTGACTGGTAAAGAATGCCTAAGGAATTTAGTCCGCCATTATACAGTTTATGTTGCATAAAGTTTTAATTAATAAATAAGTATGTTTATACTTATTTATTAATTAAAACTTCAATTTTTTGCTGCGGAACTATAACGAGCCAATCTTTATGTGTATAATATCTTTATGTGATTTCGTTTAACAATCTCTTTTGTTCCAATTTTGGGCATAGATATCTCTACTCTCCATCCATTTTCCTTTAAAAGGGAGCTTCTGCCAAGAATCCACCTTTACTAAAAGAGATCAACATACTCCATCTATCTACCATGGCCTATCGCAATTTTGATTTCAGTTAAATACCACCATTCGAAAAAAAAAACATTAGAACTATTTGTGAAAAGCATAAGGAACTGTAGAACTCAGCTACATGCGAAAATATTAATTTCTTTTTGATCTTCCGGAATATGATCTGTCACGGGAAGTAAGATCATTTTAATAAATGACCTTTTTTCACTATAAAAACGCCAGAACTATTCCTGAAAAGTATCAGACACGATAGAAATCAGCTACATGCGAAAAAAACATACTTTTTTTTTGATCTGCTGGACAATGATCTGCTATGTTCACTGACAAAGTGGAGCTTGAAGTTTGGTAAGTTGATAAAAATTTAATTTTGTACACTGGTAGAATTCACCTTTTTATTATATAAAAAAAACTTTTTTGCAAAAAATAAAACCGACTTCCATATCAAAACAATACAAAGCCAAAAATAATTTTAATTTCGGTAGTCGGTGTTATTGGTTTTGTATTTTCTTTTTTTTTTTCACACCGCCTTCCGAAATTAAAATTATTTTTGGCTTTGTAGTGTTTTGATATGGAAGTCGGTTTTATTTTTTGCAAAAAAGTTTTTATTTTCGTGCTTTTTAGTGGGTCAGTGAATTTTCCAAATCGGTTCGTAAATGACTGAGTTATGCGCGAACAAAAAACGCAATGCAGAGTAAACGAAAAGATCATCAACGTAAATATTTTTTTAGACTTTTGTTGATTTTTCAGAAACGGCTTGTCTGATTTCGATACAATTTTCATGGGACCATTTGGGAAGTATACCCTTTCTAACAAAATAAAAAAATTTCAAATCGGTTGGTAAGCGACGGAGTTATGCGCGGACAAACATTAAAAAAAAAATACAAACATCCGAATTGAGAACCTCCTCCTTTTTTAGAAGTCGGTTAAAAAATTGGCAAAGTGCGAATCAGACTCGCCCATGAAGGGTTCCGTAGTAACTACGCCAAATAACTTTGTTTTTCATAGTGTTTGTATGAATTAAAAAGTTATATTTGTGGTTTTAGAAAATATGCTATATCTCAAAAACTGCTGACACGATCTCGTTCAAACCAATTTCTGTTTTTAGATTTTTCACTCCATTATTATAAAAGTTAGGGGGGGGGGAGACACATTTTACCACTTTCTTTTAAACGATTGACTTTATGAAAAACTGGTTTTAGTAACCTCAATGTCATTTTTAAAGACCTGTCTATAGATACTACACACGCATAAGTTTAATAAAAAAAAAATATTTTCAGTTTCACTTGCGTGTATGGGGAGCCCCTCTTAATTTTAAACATTTTTTTTTAAATCGGAAAGCGGTTCACAGAATACATCTACCTACTAATTTTACGGACGGACAGACAGATAGACATGACGAAACTGTAAGTGTTCCGTTTTTTGCCTTAGGCTACGAAACCCTAAAAAACGAGTTGTATTTACATGAAGTTTAATAAATGAAGTATCTACAACAATAACAATCAAAATACCATCAAAATAATAGGTACAGTCGTGAACAGCAATTACCAATGCAGCCACAAAACAACCGCTTCAAAGTTGTGATGGTTTTTATTTATAACGCAAGTTCAAGTTTCGCAACGTTGCAATTGGCGCGTTTCAAGCACTTGTGTGCGCGTCACCATTCTTTATTTTTACAATTGCTTTTGTGTTGCTGGGTGTAAATAATGGTATATATTTTCATGATCCTTATTAATAATGGTATATATTTTGATAATGTGACCACAGCCGAGACACAGGCCTCCTATTTAACAAAAGAAGTGAGGCGTTATTCTCTTTACGAGCCCAGTGCTTCGGATTTTTGGTCTTGGGACTTTTCCCAGTTTCCTAATTTTTTTTTTAGTTTTCAAATCTTTTTCTTTTACCACTTTGAGACTTTTGGTGTTTGCCTGCCGTTTTTTTAAAGGGTGTCACTTCTATTGAATAAAAAAAAAACACATTCTGCTCCTCCAGCTGCCCTCGTGTTCCGATGCCATGGTATCTTGTTATATCACTTATAGTATAAATGCGAAAGTAACTCTGTCTGTCTGTGTGTTACGCAATCACACCTAAACTCCTGAACCGATTTAAATGAAATTTGGCACGGACATAGTCTAGTATCTGAGAAAGGACATAGGCTGCTTTTTAATGCGAAAAAGGGGCTGTAAGGGATTGAAATAGGGGATGAAAGTTTGTATGGAAATTACGTAATTTTTAAAGCTAGAAGCTTGAAACTTATGTATGTATGACTTTTATTTTTTTCAAAATAACTAGTCTGAAAAATTAAAACTGCTACCGAAAGTCACTATTTCGCGCGGACGAAGTCGCCGGCACAGCTAGTATATAAATATATACCAATACATATCAAAATCATATAGAGAAAGAAGGGAAAAATAATTGTAGTGAGAGGTAATGCTCCTTCACCATTTTTTTTAACGCATGTAGGTAATGTTTGAGCACGCCTCACATCTATGGGCAAAGCATTCCATAAACGGGCAGCTTGGATAGTGACAGATTTATCGAGGAAAGAAGTGAAAGTAAGTAGAAATACCTAACTCTTTTTTAATATTAACAAAAAAAAATGGCTATCGAAATCCACGCGGGCAAAGCTGTGGGATGAAGCTAGTAAATAATAATGGTTTCTGAGCGTGTCTGAGTGTTATCCATATATCGTAAGTGATGGCTGGTCACACCTTAGAATATCGATAACACCTAGTAATTGGCTACCTGAGAAGTCGGTGTCTTAGATTTGTGGCCATGTTTGGCTAAATAGTAAGGCGAGTAGTCTGAATCAGTGTAGGTAAGTGTATATTTATATATTACTAGCACTTCGCCCGCGAATTCATCTGCGTGGATTTAGAAATACTTTATAGCCTATACCACTCACAAATAATACACCAAAATGAAAAAATAAAATAAGTAGGTAAATAGTAAATTATAAATAAAGTAAAGGAGAATGCCAAACTTCCTTCAAGACTCGGCCAGAACCGACAAAAATGAACTATATATCATAAAAAAGGAAAATGATTATCTAATTTGACGGTATAGTTAGTTTTCTATAAAAAGTACACCAAAAAAGTTATAGATCTTTGAAGTTGACCACTTAATACTTCTAATTTTAACGATAAGATGTATGTAAGTTTAAAATTATTGAATAATGACTATTGAACTCGTTTTCAACAGCCAAGGTAGTCGTTAGTAATACAGAAATCGGAGTCCGGTAACAAAGCAATAAATATCACAAATTTCAAAAAATAAATAAGACTTCGTCGCACGTCATATAACGCGGGAAAAGTAAAACTTTTGAGAATGATCAGTAACAACTACAATTTTAAGTGTTACCAGCACTAAATAACTATTCTAAACTGTATCGATAATTTAATTGAATTACTTTAAATTATTATAAGAATTACGAGTTATGACTTTAGTAACTAATAAATTCACTTACGTAGGTTCATAATGATATAAATGTAATCGATTTGCAAGTGCAATTTCGTATCGATATTATTTTATTTTGGTATTGGCAACATTTCTAATTGAAATTGTAGATAAAAAACGTGTTGATAAATTGAATAACTATTTAAAATGACTTTTAAATGGTGTACTTCTACAGATTTTATTTATACTGTATAATTCTAACAATTTTATATAATGAATTATCATTAATTTAGAAAGTCTGTCGGATGCTACATGATTAGAGCTGAAACTTGGCATTCACCTTTAACACTTTTTCTTTTTAATTCAGATTTTTTTGTGAATAGGCATTTTCTGGGCTCGCTCGTTCCATCGTAGACCTCATCTATCGCTTACCATCTGGCGAGATTGAGGTCAAGAGTGAGCTCATCACGAATAAAAAGAACATACAAACTTGCCAACAAATTTTACCTCTTTATAATATTAGTGTATATTAAGAGTTAATTTTCGTTTTACTTTTTTAATTGTTTACTAGTACTTCTGTGGGTAGGTCATCTTATCAGAAACAGAAGAGATGGAAGGATTAAGGTGATACGTAAAAAATAAGACATAGCTCGAGGGGCGTAGCTTAACGGAAGACGCGGGGAGCACCCCCGCTAGAATACATTGCAAACTCGAGCGCACGCTCGCGGTGAGTTTGCGATGTAGTTTGTGTGTTTTGATGTTTTAGAATAGAGAAGGCACGGAGTCGCCAAAATCAAATACATTTCTTTTTAATCTGAATTAAACTAACTTATTCATTATATTGTTAGGTATTTAGTGTTTTACTTTATTTAAGAATGACAAAAAATAATATAACGTGTGTAAATGCACAGACCGTAACAGTAAATGATCATATTGACCTAAGAAAAAGAACTACTAGTGTAGTAAACAAATTCTTACTATGATTTTATTTAATTAATTTACTTAAAATGAGTAGTAACAAAAAGTTGCTTCGAAACTACGCTTTTTAACACGCTTTTATTAGGTCGACCTGTATGTAACTAACTATGTAATGGAATCTAAGGCAACTACTTTAACCATCTTCCAAGGGTCGTAGCGTAATGAAAATTAGCAACTGTATGTAGTTCTGATGACAATACAATAATATGGTACTGTCGAACTGATCTGATGATGAAGCCGGAAGATATGAACTGGAACTTCATGATGGAAAATCGTATCATAGCTGTTTTGAATTTCTTAGAAAAGTCTTGTAATGAACTTTGACCACGATTAGGTTTCAAGGTCTGATGATGAAGCCGGAAGATAGGCAGTGGCATTCCATGATGGAATATCGTATCATTGTCGTGTTTGTACTTGTGAGAAAAGCCACGTAATGGACTTTGAACACGATCAGGTTTCAAACAGGATCAGGTTTGAGGATAACAAACCTAAAGAAAATCCGTTATCGGTTTTCTTAACCTTTTTGTCAACTTTTTGTGATGTCACTTTCAAATCCTCTGGGGTGATTGACCGTTTAATTGTTCACTACTCGTGGGAATAATATAAAAACAGAAACAGCAACACAAAGAAAACGGAGGCTACAAAAAAAAAGGAAAAGCGCGAACAAATTTTTTGTTTTTACGTGCACTTATAAAAGCGTGTTTTTCTAATGATTTTTAAACTATTAATTTATTATTAATTAATTAAAGATTATTCATCCAATTAAATTTTTTGATGGATATTTTCTCACGAATAAAAGTCAGAGATTTAATTAAAAATTACTAAAATCTATAACTACACTATTTTCTTGGAATACATGTCTGTCGCCTTCATTTAATATTTCATCAGAGACATTTCCCCCGCGTGTTTTATTTTCTTTGTTTGTATCCTTGCCCCTATTTTTATTAATTACATATTCTGGATCACGGATCTCTCATGTACCGAGGATCTACCAGTCATATCATTATTTTCAATCTCTATTTCATATGGTAGAGGCTCATCATCTTCACTGACCTCTAGTGAATGCACTAAATCATCGTCGCGTATTTCCCTTTCCGTGTCCAACTGGCGACATCGGTCTCGCGAAATACACACGCTTTTGTATTACTACACAATTCAACCAACCCGTGCTCAACTCGCGTCAAATGAGTACGTTTTTGCGGTCAAGCAACGTTAAAAGAGGTTTTACAAAATAGTGTGCAATTGAATTGAACACGGTTTTTTAACTGGTCTGTTCGAAACAAATCCGTACTGATTTAGCGGGGTGCGTCTCATATCATAAAAAGTTATTTGGTATATTTTCATTTCAATAACGTTCACAAGATAGTGAGTTATACCAACTGTTGATGTAATTTCTTTAGACATAACATTTATATACTCTAAAACTTATTTCGTATAACGTTATTGGATATAACGTTTATTTAATCGAAAATCATTAAGCCTATCGTTTAAAATATATAATATTGCGAGTAATTTGATTGAGCGTGCTGCGGAAGCGGCGTGACAGAAACGAATTGCTGCGAAACCGATTCCACGTCTGTTCCATGTCTGTCCTACCCCTAGAGTGTTATTTAAAAACGCGTAGGCGCGGAGGTGCGAGGCGGCCCGCGAGGTGAGGAGCAGGTGGTTTTAACACTCGCCGCCGCGGCTGAGGCTAGTCGGCGAAGCCAGCCAGCAAGCCGCAGCCGCGGTGGTGAGCGTGAAACACATCTGCGAGGATAAGCTTGCATGGGACCGCCGGAGCCCTGCAGCACCGGAGCCGTGACAGAAACTATGCCTCTAGTTTCTGTCACGGCTCCGGTGCTGCAGGGCTCCGGCGGTCCCATGGTCAGTAGAGAAGTCTCTTGGTTTAAAGAGCATCACTTTCAGTACTGCTCGTTGTCAGTTATGTTTAATTTTTAAATAATTTATAAATATTTGATATTTAATAACAGGGCTTTACCTATGAATTCGCTGTTTTGCCGTACTGGCAATTTCAAATTATAATATTAAATCATATACTGTCCTCTTAATCTGTATCATGGATACTGTGGAGTTTTTTTGCCGGTTTTTCTCCCTAGAAAACGACCAATTTCAAACCATGCACTAACTTCTGACGTATTGTAAGTGCCCATGTGGGCCTATCTGAAATAAATATGTTGAGTTTGAGTTCGATAATCATATTGTTTTGGCTAATAATTATAATTTCAAATTAATTTTATTTTATAATTTGGAATTCTTGTTTCAAAGTTTGGCATAACCGTGCCCCTTGTACCTACGGCCCACAACCTCAACGACGTTTACAAAACGAACTCTAAAAATGAATGCACCACCCGTTATTAGTTTGCTCGTGTCCGATCTGGAAATTTCGACTTGAAAAATGAACCCTTTGGTTGTTGATGACGAATTAAAGGCGATTGTGGGAGCTGATGACACCCAATCTGCGGCTGAATTAGAAGCAGCTTTCAACGCTAGTATCAAAACAATATTGGTTTACTTGCGTCAAATTGGCAAGGTAAAAAAGCTTGACGTCTGCCCCACGAATTCAGTGATCATCACCGCGAAGAACGCATCGAGACGTACCTTGCACTGCTTAACAGGCACACAAACGAAATAATCTTGTTGCCTGCGGTGAAAAATGGATCCTGTTCGACAATCGTAAGCGAAATTGATTAGATCCTGGATTAGCATCTAAATGTTTTCCTAAACGAAAACTGACCCCTAGAAAAGTGTTGGTCCCTGTTTGGTGGTCTAACCCTGGTGTAATGAGTTATCTACCAAACAGGATGAGCATTACTGCAGAACTGAACACAATTATGGAGAAGCTCGCACATCTCCAACCAGCTTTGGTCAATCGCTCGGCTCCGCTGCTCTTGCACGACAACGCGCGTCCTCATACTACACAGCAGACGGTCTACAAGTTACAAGAGCTGGTGTTGGAAGTTCTCCGCCATCTGTCGTACTCACTAGACCTTGCACCTACAGACTTCTACTTTTTCCTGAATTCTAAACTTCTCGGAAAAAAATCAACATCATAGAGGCAGTAAAAATGCCTTTGCAGAATTTGTTGCCTCCCGTCCAACTGATTTCTTCAAGAAGGGTATCAATAAGCTACCAGTGCGTTGGAAAAGATGCATCGATTGCATGGGTGATTACTTTGATAAATAGAAATAAAATATATAGAAAAAAACACGATGACTGATTTCATGAATAACGGCAATATCATTGGTAATGGCTTTCAGTATTAATATACCAGACGTACTACAGGGCACCATCCTCACTTGGTCAATGTACCACTTTGTCATACTATGTAATTCTCCTCTACATTTATTGTGCGCACTTTGTCGGTCGGACTTCGGTCGGACTTCGGTCGGACTTCGACCGGTCTTCGAATCGGTTTGGAGCTCTCTGTCGGCTTCTGTGTTCTTTTCCACATATGACCCGTCTGCCACCTTTAAAGTAAGAGTGAAAAATCTCCGGCAGATGCCTTGCCACCACGAATTTTGGCCCTGGCAACGCACTTTCTTTCTATTTCATTAAGAAAAAAGCAGAAGAAAAATATTAGTTTAGTCCTGTCAAATTAAGATATTCCATAGACAATTTTAGACTCGATTAAAAAATTGGTTACTAAAAATACGTCAATTTACGTCAGACGCTGACTAATTTGACAGAAATAAACTAATATTTTCTGTCCTTTTATAATGAAATAGTAAGAAAAAGATGCACTGAACTTTAGTTTAGTTTGTGAACAAGACAATCCGCGCCAATGTATTTCTTTTTATCTTAATAGGAAATAAACAGTTTACTGACTAATTTTTTTCCAAGAAGTTAGTAGTTAGACACTGTTGATCATCCAAATTTAAAAATTATAATGGCGACTCTAATCTTCTGTTTTCCGAATCACATGTAATATCCGAGGTCTGCTCCGGCGCTGTGATTTTGTCTCTGTAAAATAAAACTGGTATGTAAATATTAAAAAATAGGGAACCCTCATAGTTCGTCATGTCTGTCCGTGTGTCCGTTCGTATGTCACAGCCATTTTATTCCGAAGCTATTAGGACTATACATGTGAAACTTGGTAGGTAGATGTATTCTGTAAACCGCTTTCAGATTTTATAAAAAAAAATATTTAAAATAAAGGGGGGCTCACCATACATGGAACTGAAACTGAAAAATTTTTTTTTTCATGAAACCTATCTGTGTGTGGTATCTATAGACAGGTCTATAAAAATGACATAGGGGTTTCTGAAACTACTTTTTATAAAGTCAATCGTTTAAAAGATATACGCTCCCAAAGTGGTAAAATGTGTACCTCCCCCCCCCTCTAACTTCTGTAATAATGGAATGAAAATCTAAAAAAATATATGTCTGTAGATCTTAATGTATACTTTCAACCAAAATTGGTTTGAACGAGATCGGGTCAGCATTTTTTGTGATACAACATATTTTCTAAAACCGCAAATATAACTTTGTAATTCATACAAACACTATGAAAAACAAAGTTATTTGGCGTAGTTGTAAAAAATGTAAATAACTTAGTTTTAAGAAATTTGTAAGGTTTTGTTTTTCGTCAAATAAATATACATATTATATTATAATAGTTACTACGAAACCCTTCATGGGCGAGTCTGACTCGCACTTGGCCAATTATTTTCCGTCATTTTACGAGCATGATCCCTCAGGCGTTCCAAATGTCGGTTTTTAGGGTTCCGTAGCCGAATGGCAAAAAACGGAACCCTTATAGTTTCGACATGTCTGTCCGTCTGTCTGTCTGTCCGTCCGTCCGTATGTCACAGCCATTTTATTCCGAAACTATTAAGACTATACATGTAAAACTTGATAGATAGATGTATTCTGTGAACCGCTTTCCGATTTTAAGAGAAAATTTAAAAAATATTTAAAATAAAGGGGGCTCCTCATACATGGAACTGAAACTGAAAATATTTTTTTTCATGAAACCTATACGTGTGTGGTATCTATAGACAGGTCTTTAAAAATGACATTAAGGTTTCTAAAATTACTTTTTCATAAAGTTATTCGTTTAAAAGATATACGCTTCCAAAGGGGTAAAATGTGTGTCCCCCCTCTAACTTCTATAATAATGAAGTGAAAAATCTAAAAAAACCATATGTTGTAGATCTTAATGTAAACTTTCAACCAAAATTAGTTTGAACGAGATCGAGTCAACATTTTTTGAGATACAGTATATTTTCTAAAACCGCAAATATAACTTTGTAATTCATACAAACACTATGAAAAACAAAGTTATTTGGCGTAGTTGTAAAAATTGTAAATAAGCTACTTTTAAGAAATTTGTAAGGTTTTTGTTTTTTTTTTTTTTTTAAATAAATATATTAATTATATTATATTTATTATAGTTACTACGGAACCCTTCATGGGCGAGTCCAACTCGCACTTGGCCAATTTTTTCACCTTTCGTTGTCTTTTATACTTATTCCCCATATCGGTAAACTAATGTTATATATAAACATTGTTCACTTGTCAAATATAGATAAATAAAATCAGAAAACAAGACTAAACAATAACTATTTCGATAAAAAATTATAATCACGGTTGCGGGAGGAATCGACACAGGTCTATCACTGACAAAGGCCGCAGGCGAACTGGGCGGGCATAAGAAAGTGACAGAGTCTATTACTTCCACGTGCGAAAAAAAGTGAGCGCAACAATACGCTGGAACCAAAATAAAACAACGTAAGCGCCAAACCAAATAAAAATTGTTTAAAAATAAATTAAGCTATGTATCAAAAAATATTTTCAGACAGAGTTTTCAATTACCTATTATGCACATTTTGAATGCAATTTTGAAATGAAATTCCTTAGGATTTTAGAATTATAGTGAACAATAAAAAAGAATAGAGGTCTTTTCGGAATCAAATTCGACGGAGCAAATTTAACCCAATTGCGTTTTCCTTCGGTCAAAGTATTAATGAAATAGTCAATAAACATATTACCAAAAATAAAATCCATACTTGCTGGAATAGTGAAATAAATGTTGACGAAAAAACCCCTAATTTATTTTGGTATCGCCTTAAGTCAGTAACTAAACGGTACACAAGAGAGGGAAGACCACCTAAAAATGGGGTGATGACCTAAGAACGGTAGGCTTATACTAAGGCAAAACAATCTCGACCGAACCAATTTTGTAAAATATTTATATTAAATACCTTTATTGCAGCCCAAGAGATCCTTAAAATGATTATATAATATGTTGACAAAATTTTAGGAGTTCCTAAACACTATAGATAAATAATTAGTTAATAAAAAGAACAAAAAAATAATATTCGCATGCATCTGCCTACGAATGAACGTATTGTTCCTTTTTTCTAGTAATATCCTGACGACACTGCTCGAACTACCACGGCTATATAGATTATTAATAAATGCTTTTATCAATCCGTGGTAATTAACAGAACCGAGTAGTTACCAATAATAGTAGGGTTGTGGCAGTCAATTCTAGCTTTCAAAAGTTACATTAGACGGAATCACGGTATGACTCGCGATATGACTCTTATTAAGTGCACCTTAGGCAACGCAACAAAATTCGTAAATCTTTCCAGATAGTCCCAATGTTATTTGTTACCTTATACCGACCCTAAAGATGACCTTGATTCACAGCAACAATATATTTTTTAATCCAAACAGCATTATTTATTAATTTTAATGAAAAATAGTTTATTACAGGAAACAATAGTCCCATACAAAAACCCGTTGCAAAATCAAACCACACAAAATCAATACACAAACACAAAATAAACAAAAAATAGCACTATAAATGCACTATTTATACACTGTAAATGTAAACTAGAATGAACCCAAAAGCCATCGGTTTCTAGTCGATATTAAATCTGCGTATATCCAGGTCAGAGCGCTCAGGTACAGTCGAGCACAAAACTAGAACGTGCTCAAATAGTTATTAAGCGGCGAGTACCATTGTCTGTTCATTAGTCGGTTTTAGGAAATGGTATTTTTCCGATTGCTATTGGATGGCTGAGTATTTTTTCCAAGCAACGAAAGTTTAAAAAGCAATAGGATTAACGACGTATGCCAACACAAGCGGTTTATTAACCTTACGACGTTATAACTGATCTAAAAGTGTAAGGGATTTACATCCCAACCATTAGAAAAACATTTTATATGAATATAATAAACTAACTTGAAAAAACTTATCATAATATTGTACTGAATACTTGAAATAGGCCGCTAAGTAATAAGTACCTAATTTAAGACGTTTTGAATGTATTAAAATTATGATTGACTATTTTTTGGTCTACCATTAGTGTCTTTTTTCTAATAAATATTTTACTTAGTTCAATATTTAGTAATGATTCAGTCAAAAAAATCATCTTCCACTGCGCAGTGATCCAACATAAAATCCAAACCTATACTCGGTCATTGTTACCGGTATTGTTCATTGTAACACCCTTAGTAGTTGTTAAGTCCTTATTTAATTATGTTATGGAGAACAATAGAGCATATATCTATCTATTCTATAATATACGACAAAATTTTAAAAAAAGAACAGTGCTAATAAAAGATTAAAAATGGCAGCGAAACATACATACATTTTATCTTAACTCCAAAGTAGAATTAAAACCAGCTGCAAAGCTATCATTTCCAGTCGATTTGAAATCTACGTGGATTCAGGTCACAGTGCTTAGGTACAGGCAAGTACAAAATGAGAAAATCGTGCTCAAATATGATTACCATGATCATTTAGTTGTGATTAATACAGTTTTAGTTAGTTTTTTTTTTTTCTACATTACGGGAAACAGAAGGAATTGTTATAGACTTTGAGTTTGGCTTTTTAATTTTATGTTATTAAATTTGCGATTCTAAGCGTGACTCCTAGATATTAAATGCTAATTATTATTTTTTTATTGTATACTATTTTGCAGTTTATTCATTGAATATGAACTGCTAAATCGGTTGTTTCTTTGCTTAAACTGTTCATTAATAATTGTTGTTTATTGTTCCAGATTTCATACGCGAATATTGATAATTTCGTAAATAAAAAATAAACCAACTAGCTCAATTCAAAACCTCGAAATGTTAATTCTATATAATATAAAAAAAATATTTTAATAAATTCTTATTTTGTCCACTCTGCCCAACAAGTTCGATTTGACAGCTATGACGTCACAATATGGCGCTAAGTCGATCCTATTCTTGGTTGAATCAGATTGTACTCATATTTTTGGCATAACAAGACAATATTTTGAGCAATACGGGAAGGGTACAATTTAACGCTTGTTGCGTGTTTATTAAGGCCTATGTCATGCATATTTTAAATTTTTAATATATGTATTTATTTGATTTCATATTATGTTAAGTATTGCTCCATTTTATGTATACTCTTGAAAGTCCAACCAATAATAGAATAGGTAGGTTCGTAATAGTTTACAAGTTTATCTATTTATAGTCTTTGCCATTAAAAAAACAATTGTAATTATATTAGTTCCAATAATATGTTTTTTTTTTAAGACTTCTTTTAAATGTTTAACGACTTGAATTCTCTTATAACTTGTAGTTTATTATTGTACATGTTAGCCCCTACATACATGATATTCCTTTTCCCTTATTAAGTCGTATGTTGGGATAAGCAGATGTTCTTAATTTGTCTTGTTAAAATTTAAGATTGTGCCCTAGTTGTAAATATTATTTGAAAGGTATGTCTTTAGATAGATTTTTCTGATTAGTAGGTATGCACGTATAGCACTTATATCTTTGATGTAGATTTTTTTCATTTGGACATATGGAACCCTAAAAATATCACCACAGACTTAAACCTACATGTTTCTCATATGATTTGATCATTAGTCCATTTAATAATGGACTTCAAAACAGACGGTGAGCTCCGGAAAACTCTCTCGCTCTAGGTAACACCGACCTAATCTAGTTTAAATTTACGAAAAATAATGAGGTGTAAAAGCAAAGCAAAGAATTTATAACCAATTGGCAAAATATATATCATTATTACAAATCCTTCTTTTAATCACGGCGTCATGAAATTTCTATACGAACGAAGTCACGGGCAACGGTTAGTCTTCTATAAATAGAACAAAATTAACCTCAGTAAATTATGCCTTTTGGACTTTGATCCGTTTAAAGTGGTCAGTCCGGTAGGTATATAATTGACAATGATTTGATATCGGCCTTGAACATAAAAAAACATAACATCACGGCTATATTTGTTAATGTTATTGGCGTCTTTTTAGATATGATTACGTTTTTCATTTACTGACAGTGGAGATTACATTGTTAGGTACAGTAAATTGGATTATCGATCTAAAATCAAAGGCGTGTGATTGGGTGGGCTCTTGATAACAAATTATTATGGATTTGATTCTAGTCAAACCGATTGGAATCTAACTATTGCAGGTAGGTATATATAACAATAAGTAAGCGTTAAAGAGTAAAAAATAAAACAATTTATTTATCATTATACATATTCAAACTTTACCAATGCTCCATTATCACTCACAAAAGACGAGCCAGTGATCGCTTTTGCTTTGTCACTGGCTAGAAACAAAACAAGATCAGCTATTTCTTCAGGGGCAGAAATTCTATCCAAAGCTGTCATAGCTTGCATGTGCTTGAATGTGAGTTCTTGCATTTCTGGAGTAACACCAATATTTTCAATAATATCAGTTCTTACGGGTCCTGGATTGACGACGTTCACTCGAACCCCACTCCCAGCTAACTCTTGTGCAACAGCTCTGGTAAAATGATCGAGGCCCGCTTTTGAAGTACTGTATGAAAAACTGCTCTTTCCTATTGCGCGAAGTGCAGCAATACTTGATATATTTACGATGTTACCTTTGGTCTTCACAAGGTGAGGCGCAGCAAGATTGGTCAAGTACACAACTGAGCGCAGGTTTGTAGACATTACTTTGTCAAATGTGGCCATAGCGTCTTCTGCTAGTATACTTACTGATTGGCCTATGCCAGCATTGTTAATTAGAATATCCAATTTTCCGAAGTGTTTTACGGTTTCATTGATAATTTTTTTAACGTCTTCATCCTTAGAAACGTCAGCTAATAAGACTAAAGGGTTGCCGCATTTTTGTGCGACGTTGTCGAGTTTCTGCTTATTTCTTCCAACGATAACGACTTTAGCACCTTCTTCAGCGAACTTGATGGCGGTGGCTGCTCCAATGCCAGAACTGCCACCAGTCACGATCACCACTTTATCTTGGAAACTCATGTTTCTGATCTTTTTGTTATAATGACGTCTATGTAGTCGATAATCTAATAGATAACTTTAATACACAACACGTACATCTGAAGATCACAATGAAACTAGCAAATAGATGTGATTGACATTGGTTTTATATCCCATTTTTGTACATGCCTATGATGTATTATGACAGGCCAAATCAAAAGTATTGAGACAGAAGGTTCAGTCCAACCTAATAATTTAATTTGATTGAAAACAAACATGTGATTGTGTTAATTTAAGACTTTTTTTAACATTTACACATCGTGTTGCGATCATACGAATAAATTCTCAGGCGGATCAGCCTCTTTGAGATGACAACCAATCTCAACAAAACTATATGGAGAGCAAACGTCTTGGTACATTTATGTCGATGCAAGACCAACGTAAACTTAAATAATATTACATTTTTAGAATTTAATAGTAAAAAAATATCCTGGATAGGTATAAATTTGTATAGATTTGATTATTCTATAATAATAAAATTTTCAGTTCACTACTTCTAAATATAAAATGCCGTGTTATGATAAGCGGTTACTATAAAAGCAAGCCATAACTGAAGGTTTATTTAAACTAAGGTTTTAAAACAAGATACCTATTCCTAAACTCATTTCTTGATTAATAAGCGATATGCATTAGGTTTAAAATAATTTCTGTTTAATTATTTATTTATTTATTTATTTAGGGACAAATAACAGTTACATAATAAAAACATATTAACTAAAATTCGTATAACTAATTAAACAATTATGCAACCCACACCATTGTCCACAGGTTAACAAAAGAAATGAAAGTTACAAAGACACAATTATAGCTAAAAACGAAATAGTTAAAATAACATTATCTAACAAATCCGTAACTGATTAACATATTATTAAATTAAATAGTTAAATCTCAGACAAGAGTTTACAAGCTTCTACTTTAAATTGCTTATTAGATAGACAAAATATATCAAGCCGTGTGAAGTGCGAGTTATATATGTCCACAATACGACGCAGAGGCACGCGCACTCCGGCATTAGTTTTACAGGACTCTGTATGAAACAGACGAGGCACACGCACTCCGCGCTGGATAACAGTTCTGGGTACTGTATAACATAATTTATTTGTTAAATCTGTGCAGTCAAATCTGTTGTTGCACAAACCATGCAACATCATTACTGACAGAAGCAATCGTCTGTACTCTAGACTTAAAACATGATATTTATTTAATAAATGTGTGTAGGGAACTTTAGAGTGATAACACCTGTAGTTCATAGAACGCAAAAACTTTTTCTGTACCATTTCTAAGCCAGCAGCGTACTTTTTGTACAAAGGATTCCAGATAGGTGAAGCATATTCTAATTGTGATCTAATCAATGTTTTGTATAGCATTAAGAAGGTAGAGGGACGCACAAAGTCACGGGACGATCTCATGACGAAACCGAACATTTGAAAAGCTTTATTTACTACTGTATCATAGTGTAAGTCAAAGTGTAGACAGGAATCAAGTATTACTCCCAAATCACGTACTGAACGAACAGTATTTAGGGGAACGTTGTCAATGGAATAGGTATATATGTGTTTCTTTTTGTTCTTAGTAAAAGAGATAGTGTGGCATTTTGGAAGGCTAAGAATGAGCTTATTAACAATGCAGTAAGTATGTAACCTGTCTAGATCATCTTGAAGAAGTTGACAATCCTCTATCGTTTTGCAAGGTTTATAGATTTTGATGTCATCTGCGTACATTAGAAACCGAGAGTTAACGAAACATTGTTTAATATCGTTTATGAATATGACATAGAGAAGAGGACCTAAGATGGAACCTTGTGGAACTCCAGACGTAACAATTACAGTGTCAGATTCATAACCATTAACAACGACTTTCTGGGTTCTGTTAAAAATATATGACATAAACCAACGCAATAAGTTTCCGCGTATACCGTTATAGGCTATTTTATCCATGAGTAATTTATGATCCACCTTGTCGAAAGCCTTCTGAAAGTCTGTGTATACAGCGTCTACTTGTAATCGTTGATCCATATTTTCGAATAAATAGTTAGTGAAAACCATAAGATTTGTTGTGGTGGAACGACGTTTTACAAATCCATGTTGTTCCGGGATAATATGGCGGTGAAGACGAGAATATATTGATTCATGTACCAGTCTCTCGAAGACCTTGGACAAGGTGGAAAGTATTGAGATGGGGCGGTAATTCTCTACATTGTTTTTGTCTCCACTTTTATAGACTGGAGTAATAAAGGCATTTTTCCAAACTGCCGGAAAAACACCTTCTCGTAGGCATTTATTAAATATTATTTGCAGGGGAGTACAGAGGATTTCATACAATCTTGTGAAGAAACTAGGTGGCAATCCATCCGGTCCAGCTCCTTTAGAAGGATCAAGCAACTTTAATGACGTACTTATAACATCTTCAGTCAAGTAAATGTCTGATATACATATTAAATTTTCACTGCAGGTAGTAGGTGGTTGCCATGTATTTGGATTAAAAGAAGAAGGTTCGTAGACGGAACAGAAGTAAGTTGAGAATAAGTTGCAGATATTTTTGGGGTCATCGGAGGTAATATCCTTGAAATACATGCTGGCAGGTAGTTTAGCCTTGCATTTTCGAGCTGATATATAAGACCAGAAGTACTTAATGTTTTTGGGGATGTTATTCTCAACAGATTCCATGTAGTTTCGATAACATCTAGCAGATTCATGATGAAACAGATTGCGATATTTGGAAAAGGTTAAGTAGTCGGAGATATTATTATAATTCTTCCATTTGATCCATGCACGTTCTTTATTCTTTAAAATACGTATCAAGGATGGGGAAAACCATACTGGATACTTTCCATTTTTAATGCGAGATAACGGAACGTGCAATCTAATAATGCCGTATAATTTTTCATAGAAAGTATTGACAGCTGCCTCTGAAGAGAGGTGAGAGAGAGCCTTATCCCAGTTAACTTTACCTAGTTCAAGTTTTATTTCCTCGAAATTAGCTTTATGAAAATTATGTCTTTGGACCGAGCGAGGTTTCATGGAAGCAAATTGCATACCCAGAGTAGTTAATATGGAGAACGGAGGATGGTGCATGTCAGGTTCTAGAAGAATATTACAAGATATTGTCTGGCAATCCACGTTAGAAATAACTAAATCCAGTATTCGTCCTAATTTGTTTTTGGTGGTGTTATATTGAGTGCCATTAACAAATTCCATAAAATTTAACAAGCTACGCCCAACCGAGCTTGATACATGAGCATGGCCACCTTGGTCTGACCATTCGATACCTGGGATATTAAAATCTCCAAGAAAGAAATATGAGTCACAAGTAGAGTCATTAGCCAAGTCTTGTAGCATATCGAAATACTGTGAATATGCGGCCTCATGTGTTCGTGGTGGTATATATGCGGCACAAATAATGTGGCGTGTGTTTTGTCGTGATGAAGGCAACTGTACCGCAATATGTTCTACCTCTGGGTGGAAAATGTGTGTCGATATCTTAGAAGGACGTAGTTCCCGAAGGACAGCCACAAGAATGCCTCCCCCCTCGCGTTTCTTAGTCGCTAGACGGTCACGATCGAATCTGAAGACGGTGTATCGGTTGTCAATAAATTCACTGTCCAGGATGGTAGGAATAAGCCAAGTTTCCGTCAACACAATAACGTCATACGAGCACGATAATATGTTCATGTAAAGCGTATGTAACTTTGTACGGATCCCTCTACAGTTCTGGTAATATATCACGATATTATTTGCAGCCATTGGAAAATATGAAACAATAAATCTGTATAACATTTGACATTTTTATACACTGAGACGATGTACTGACTATAATTATTATGAAGTAGTGAACCTTATTATATAAACATAAACACAATAGAACCTTGATACAGTACTGTTTTATCCTTTGTAAACACGAGTATATATTTATAGAAACTATAAAATCGCTTACTAACATTAGATAGAAAGTTTCACAATATATACAATATGATAATATAGAAATCATTAAACAAAAGTAAAATCTTAATATATAGCCGCGGATTAATACATTTGCAACAGGTGAGAACAACAGGCAAAGATACGTTACAAAACCATTCGTCCAAAAACAACCAGCATATTTAAGGTTCTGTAGTATCAGTAGGAGTCTTCTGACTACTAACAATTTTGCTGAGATCAGCATCAGAACGTATTGCGAATGAAGAAGTTCCATCTTGCTTGCGCACAAGTATCGTAGCATTTCGTACCCAAACGTATTTATAACTATATTTATTGGCGAACTTTCTGGCTTCACGAAATAAAGCTTTATTTTTTAACGTGAGGTGTTCATTTAAATAAATTGTTGACGAAGTGCCTGAGATTCCTATTTGGTCGGTCTTAATGCTCTTACTTTTACGATAGGCGCTCAATAAGTTGTCACGAATCAATAGCGATTTAAATTTTACTATAATATTCTTGGGCTTGTTATCGTTTTGATGTGCATGCGGGACACGGTGAATAGTGATAATGTCATTTTGTGACAGTGAACATTTTACTGAATTGCCTATTGCCTCTGCAATTGCAAACAAGTTTTCAGTTCGTTTTTCGGGCACGTTATAGTTGATGGAACTACTGTTGTCAACTGTGTGTCCAGAGCAAACTATGGCGCGAGTTTAAAATTTTTGGGTAAATGTTATAAACAATAGAGAATTAATTCAATGTTAATATCGAGGGCTTAAAATAGTAAAAGAAATTAAAAAATCATAGTAATTACAAAAGATGTGTAATGACTTCGCAACGACGACGCCATGTTTTGGTATTTAAAATGGCGAGCCCCGCGAGCCCACAGTTCTAAAGAGAGTATTGTGAAGTCTAATTTGTGTTGAACTGGAATATTTTGTGAGTAAGATTTATATTTTTAGTTAAAATTTTAAGGTTGTTTTAATTGTGTTCGTTTATATATTAAAACGAGAGCAAATAGGATTGTGTGTATTCATTATTGCAATAAATGAGCCTAGCCGTGGATATGGTAAAAATCAGAATGGTGCCGGTCCTCCGTTATATACGTATTTTATGTTTATGTACTATGCCTATAATATTTCTACTTCGCTTAGAAGTAGAAATATTATAGGCATAGTACATAAACATAAAATAAAGACCAAATTGAAAAATGTTAAGGTGAATCGTCTATTTTCTATACGTTTGACAAAGCCAGCCATTAAAATATTTATTTCATGAGGTCACGTAACAAAATACAGTATGTTAACTAACAGAGGGCGTTCCCGTTAATCCGAAATAGTATAGCATCCATACATGTTAAAAAATATTACCATTCGAAAACAAAATGTTTTTATTTTTTTTAAGTTTAAAATATTTACTAAAAATGTTAAATTGATAATAATTATTACTGATATATTATTATTATTGATAGTACACGCGTACTTGAAGGACGGCAACGTCGCAATTTATTTATGAATGACGGCGTGTGCGGCGATCTAATTGATGTGCCTAGAACCGCTCCCTCCCCCGAATGTGCACCTAATTTTATTTCGGAACTAATCTCACGCGCTGGCCGGACGTGCATTATTATCGCATTGCAACATCTTGCGTCATTCTTGTGTGAAAAATGTCACGTTATCAGTTCAGTGCTGAGTATGTGAACATGGTAAATATGGTGCTCATTTATGATGAGTGTAATTATGATGGTGCACGTGCTCTGAGGATGTATGCTGAGAGGTACCTACCCCAATGCACATCAACCGCGGAATTCTCGTGTTATTGTGAGTGCCCTGGTGCGTATTCGTAACAATGAACCGGTAGTGCCGCGTCGTTCTGGTGGCCCCCGACCCGTGATCTCTGTGCGGCAGGAAGAGAACGTGCTAAGGCATTTTGAGGAGGAGCCCGATTCAAGCACTAGAAGAGCCGTCCGCCTGTTAAACAGGAATCGGAGGTCAGCATATAATTGAGCAGTTCAAAATCTAGGTAAGTTTTTAACATTATTTAAATGTATCATAATACCTAAAACTGCCATAAAATTAATAAGTTCAGAAGGCCCACTCTTTCCTAAAACTGCTTTTATACTCAGGGAGTACCCCGTTCAACGAACGTGTTACTACTGTGACGTTACACGATTGCTGTGAATAAACGGAAGTACTTAGGTATTACGAAGGCAACTGCATAAAGTAAAAGTTTTTAAATTTCTGTTATTGGAGAAAACATTCACTTGCTAACGTGTAACCCTTCATTATCATTTAAATGCTAGCTTAAACTGTGGTTTAAATAAATGAAACTTTCTCAAAATTTAACCGCACACTATTTATTAGCGGTACATTATTTTTTAGATAAATTAATAATAAATTATTTTTTAGGTAAAACAAATTCGTGTACTTGTTCCGTGAGTGGACCTTCTGTACTCGTACCTATCTGTTTGTTTTGCTTCGTGAGTATTCGTGAGACGCTCGGCTGTAATAATATCATGTGCACAATGCGACGTTGCCAGATTGTACAATGCTAACTTACGCTAGGTACTTTTCCGCGTTACTATTTTGATTTTATACAGGAGGTTTCGAATTTATTGTCTATTAATATTTTTTTTTAATTCGGATTATTTTATGCTTATTTTTCTATGCTGACATTTTTATTATTATTTATTAATGATATAAATTAACGAGTTCAAGGGAACGCCCTCTGTTATTTAACATACTGTATAATACATACGCATGACATAAATTAATTATGAAACCTCTTTACCAATAAATAAATACAATAAAAACAGTGTTTAATTTGATGATAAAACCAACCACTCATAGCAATTTTAAACCTTTTTTAAATGGCACACTGTATAAAAGGCAATTTAGATTTATATGAATTGCACAATATATCTACCTATTTCATTGGATAAGGAATAATACTGTGAAGCTTTGTAAATAAACCGGATCAAGTGAGTCATCCCGTACCCCCGCATTGCGTTGACTGTTACGGGTAGCTTTTATTTTGCTATAACTCCTAAGAAAATTATTTAATTTCTACGGTGTAAAATGCTAGTAGGTCCCTATAATAAGTATAGAATCATTAAGATAACTTACGTTATTTATTTATTTATTCATTTTTTTTTTTGTAATACGTGAAATAAAAAAATTCGACGAAATAGCAATGTAAGTATATCTATATCCACGGTTAAATTTTGATCGTTTTAATCCTTTGAACCTGTGGTTTTACTTACAAAATACTATGTATTAAAAGCTTTTACAGCAATGCAACTCTTAAAATAAAAAAAATAGCAAGTGATAAGGTAAAACTCGCAAAATGCATGAAATAAGTAGTAGTGCCACGAGATAGTTACCTACGCAACGACCGACCGCGACGTACCTACACTGCTCGATCAAGTTAAAGGTTATTGTCTGTCTCCTATAGCACAGGGAATCCTATTTTAGGTGACAGTGTATTTATATTGTATTGTTTACCATGGTGAAATAATAAACGTATTTGTATGACTCGCTCTGCTGATGTTCACGTAAACGAATTAAATGATTCCAAATTTAGGTACCTACATATTTTACGGGCTTAGGACCGACATAACTGCTTTGTGCCTAGGACATACCTAATAAAATAATTATGCTAAAAGCGGTAGGTACCTACATTTAAAAATCAATCTCGACAGGCCTGCAAATTATGGAGTATTTAAAACACTGTGCGATCAAGTTAAAGGTTATTGACTCGCTCAGCTGATGTTCACGTAAACGAATTAAATGATTCCAAATTTACCTACATATTTTTACGGGCTTAGGACCGACATAACTGCTTTGTGCCTAGGACATACCTAATAAAATAATTATGCTAAAAGCGGTAGGTACCTAAATTTAAAAATCAATCTCGATAGGCCTGCTAATTATGGAGTATTTAAAACACTGCGCGATCAAGTTAAAGGTTATTTGACTTGCTCAGCTGATGTTCACGATGATTCCAAATTTACCTACATATTTTTACGGGCTTAGGACCGACATAACTGCTTTGTGCCTAGGACAGACCTAATAAAATAATTATGCTAAAAGCGGTAGGTACCTACATTTAAAAATCAATCTCGACAGGCCTGCTAATTATGGAGTATTTAAAAATGTGGAATCAAAATTATGTACAATGATTTAAAAAATAAATAGTTTCTAATTACATGATTTAAAAAAGTTCTGTTACGTACCTAAATCACGTTTGTATTTTATTTATTTAACACTTAGCGACAGGTAAAAAGTGTTCATAAAAATTCGTAGGTAAGTACCTAATCAAAATTATTTACAACCATTTAAAAAGAGTTCTGTTATAAATCTAATAATTAATCACCTCTGAATCATCATTAGTTAGACTTCACGATATCGTAATAATTGTTCAAACTGCATACCATTCCTTTGGATACCTAATCTTGCACGTTTAATTAAATTGTCTTTGTCACTTTTTAAAACATCGAATGCGTCCTGTATTGCACTTTCCACTTGTTCATGAGTTTGATGCTCGTTTCTGTACACTAATCGCTTCACTTAACTCCACAAATAAAATCCCAGATGTCAAATTGCACCATGGCAACGAACTCCAGGCTGGAGTACACGTGCGTGAACACACCGAGCGCGGTGGCGTCTTTGAGAAACTGATTTTTTATGTTATGACGTGTCACTCCTGCGCAGGGTTGGATTTATGTATGTTGAAAAAGATAGTACAAACAAATGAAAAGGATAGTATTTATAAAAAAAATATAGTACACTTTCATTTTTTTTAATTTAACATATAATAGTCATTAAAATCAACACTCGTTAAGCCAAAATTTACTCCTCTTCTAAGTTTATCAGTTCCTGAATATTACTATTAGTTCAATCTTCATCCTTGGCATTTAATCTCATCAACATATCCTCAGTAGGAATAAAATCAGTAAAATTCCCACTTTTGCTGCCGCTTTTGATAGCGTCACAAGACAATAAAATGGCATTTTAAATACAAATTATTATAGTACAAAATCTAACCCTGGGAAAGAGAGAAGTCTACTTCGGTCATCAACACAGAAAACTTTGAAAGATCGGAATTCGGTCGGAATATTCATAATTATGACGTAAAACTAAGCATCCGGGAGCAAACTTCAAATTATAGTATGTTAGCGTACTATCCTTAGATGTGGATAGTATATAGTACAAAGGGCGAAATTATAGTATAAATACTATAATTATAGTACAAAATCCAACCCTGCTCCTGCGCTGCCCTTAGCGCGAGGGGTGCGCGGGGAGCGCGGGGCGCGTGGGATGCGCGGGGCGGCGGGGTGCGCGGGGCGCGTGGGGTGCGCGGGGTGCGCGGGGCGCGCGCCTTTCGTATTGCCAATCAAATGGGGTTTGGGGGCGGGGTTTGGTTATTTTTTGTGAGTCCACATGGACTAGGCGAACGCATCATTGTTGTTATAATCGAATGGTGTCTACTAATGGTTCGCATTATTTATTCACTCAGGCGTAAATTAATTCGAGTTATTAAAAAAAGAGTATTTATTTTTTAATTTTATCTTTACAAATCGATAGTGTTTCATGCACCGGTTCGACCCTCCACGGGATTAAAACGGTCAACATTTAACCGTGTATATAAAAATGAATCGCTAAATGTGTTGCTAAGCTCAAAACTCGAGAACGGCTGAACCGATTTGGCTGATTTCTTTTTTGTTGTGTTTGATGAAGTCTGTGGAAGGTTTTTATGGAGAATAAGAAAGTAAAAAAAAAAAACATGAAAATAGTAAAAACACTAATTTTCTTTTCCCACTACACAACCACTCTGTCCCCAACTGTCAAACATTTGACGTCAATCAAGGCAAAACAAAGGCGTGTTAGGATTATCTTTGGTATGCCTTCAAGTTGATTAGAGGTTGCGTGTCATTAATGAAAATAATATAACAAGATCCCTCAAATTTGTTTTATAGTAATTTTTATTGTGTAAAATATTGTGTTATTTTACTTAATGATGATCAGTAATCATGAAGGAATATAAGTTATAAGAACATAAGCGTTGGTGCAGTATTTTGGATGAAAAGAGGCTGCATGGACTTAAATTATCACCACATTAAATAATATATTACTTAAGTCTTTCAATGTTATTTTACTTCTATTAGACTGCGACAGGCCAATCACTTTTGACAGAACGAAATCTGTCAAGGCAGCTAATAACATAAAAAAAAACAATATTACTTTGTTTTAGAGAAATAAGGCAGAACAAGGTCTGCCGGGACAGCTAGTACTAAGATAAATAAATACAGCAGATTTATTAGTAGAACTATGTTAAATCTATAATTCCTTAGTACATAAATTGACAACAATTGATTTTTTGTACTTAATTGATTAAATAAAATACATCGATATTTCTTTACTATGATTAAAAAAGTGTATAATTATCTGTTACGTAGTAAAATCCTCATGAAGAATGTCTACATGATGGTGCAAACCATATATATCCAATTATCATTGTAGTTTTTGAGATTACCCTAAACATATATGCACATATAAACAAAAAAAAACTAAAATAAATGGATAATTTATTTATTTTTTGGCAATATGGAACTTCTGTTTAGTCTATTCTATTTATTATTTTTTGTGCCATTTGGACCTGGTACATTATACTTCTCATCTACTGGTGACCTTGGTATTGTATGTTATTAATATTTTAGATTATTATAAATGTCCAGACACCGCTTTGTATTGTGCCAAGCGTTACATTAAGGTCTCTAAAATGGGGCATTTGATGAATATTTTTAAAACTGAGCGCATTAAAGCAACTGCCGGATGTTCAATGAAAATTTTACCTCATATAAATTCATCCTCCTCCTCCTTAAGTCGGTCCCTCAGTGCTGAGGATTGTGGCGACGACGGAAACGTTGCAACAGGCTCCTCCGTCTACTACGGTCTTCAGCTTGATGAAGAGCCTGGCACATCGGCACCTGCAGTACTTCGGACACCTGGTCAGTCCATCGTCTGAGACTACGTCCTCTTGGTCGTTTACCGTCTACGTTGCCGGTAACAATGAGCTTTTCCAGGTTGTCTGAAGTGCTATATGGCCAAAGTACTGCAGTATTCTGTGGAGACATATTGTGGAGAGTCGCTGTTGTGTGTCTTGCTTGAGCTCCTGTAAGATCGAGATGTTAGGGCGAAGCGCTGCCCAGGGGATGCGCAGCATTCTTCGCCAGCACCACATATCGAAAGCGTCGATTCTTCTCCTATCCGCCGCTTTTAGAGTCCCGCCTTCACAGCCGTAGAAGAGAATAGGAAAGACCAATGAGCGGATGATGTAAATATTTGTATTCCTTCTGATGTTATAAATCAAACTAATATTATAAGACGGAAACGTAGGTTTGTTGGATCGCGCTAATCTTCGAAAATACTAGGTGGCTTTAGATGAAATTTGGTATAGAAGTAGCTTAAAATTTGAGGAAGGTTATAGTAAAAGGAGTTATGTTTCTATGGTGATAAATTCCACGGGAGCAAAGCCCTGCGCGTCTTCTAGTGTCAGATAAAACTCTGTTTGCGACTTTCAAAGGCCGCTAAACTCAACAAAACTTTGATAGGTTTTCAAAGTTTTGTTTCATTCTACATCTACATCTTTAGTAACGTTAGCCACAAAAACTAAAGGATTGCCACATTATTTGTATGTTGTTGAATTTCTGCTTTTTTTTTCCAACGTTAGCGAATTTATCACCTTTACCATCCCCGGCAAGGCAATGGCCCTGCTGACTGCTCTTTGAAGCGCGCCGCCGACTCGGACCTGTTTCTTACCGGACGGTGAGCTACCCCTGTTCGCCGTCCGCAGGCTCGCATCTACGGTGGCCGGAGATCGGCTCGCAATCCCCGACGCTCGGGGCGAGTCCCGCAGCGGCTGCTTTTCTCGGGAACTCATGTTTATGAACCAGTTATTGTTATAGTACTAATCTGTTTGTTGCAACGATTTTTATGAAGTCGGTAATCTAATCAATGTGATAAACAAATGTACGGATATAATTATATAAGCGTAATTCACGACACGAAAGTCGAATAATAACATCAAAACACTGCTAAACCTAACTATGTAGATAAAGAAACAAAAATAGACTTAGGCGTCAAAGTACTCCTCCACTGATATTAATTATTATATCTTTTTGATGTGCATAATTCGTCTTCACTATCTATAGATAAACTAGTACACACGCGGGGCTTCGCTCCCGTGGATTCTATCACGGTAAAAACATAACTTTCCTTTTTTGCAGTCGCGTAAAAAGTAGCCTATAACCTTCCTCAAGCTTCAAGCTACTTCTATACTAAATTGCATCCAAATCCACCCAGTACTTTCGAAGATTAGCGCGTTCAAGCAAACAAACAAACAAACTTTCCGCTTTATAATATTAGTATAGATAAAAGGCCAAATAAAAAATATTCAGATTGAAGGTTCACTCCAACCTTCTAATTACTTTATATTGAATAGACACATTCTTGCTCAAATATTAAATGAGACTTTATAATTATGATCTTTATTATTATGGACTATTTAAATTTTTGTTCACATGAATGAAGTTGCTGATGGATCTGCTTACTTGAGATGAGTGCAACGAAGATCAACCAATCTCAACAACGCTATACGGATGACTTTGCATGAACCTATACGTATTTATTGTATGCTCATAGCAAATATTGATGAAAAAAGCCGAAGTCCACTGACAAAAAAAAAGACTAATCATTATGTTATCATACAGAGAAATATATTTTTATAAACGTTAGCGCATACAGCTAAGGAATAACATTTTCTATCAGAATCTGTATTTCCTGCTATCTACCTGGGAGTCTTTAAGTGAAGAATGAATAGGTTACCTACTTCTAAGCAAGCATGCTTCATCTTCGACCATCAACAATTAAACCACCGAGTCCGAAACAGGTATTACCTCCCGAAACAGCTATATCCGGTGACTACAGTAAGTTACAAAAAGATTTCTAAAGTGAAGCATTTGTGTTGGCGAAAGCTATTTTTTTTTTTGGTTTTTGTATTGTTACTAAACAAAGCGCTTTAATTTAAGCAATTGCCAGCGGTTCGAAAACGCTCATTTAAACTAATTTAATTTGGGTGCTAATTAAACAGACTTCTTTTTAATATCATCATTCGCCTAAAATCTACCTTGCCTTCTAAATTACTAAGTCAGCCACAAGTAACATGTTTCTGAATAACACTATCTTAGCCAGCATGGTGGTTATTTTTTAGCAACTTGTAACATGTATGCAAGCAGTAAACTTCTAAAATATTAATATATGACATCAAAAAGAAACCTAATATTACCTAACGCTTATTTTATGCTTTTATGAAGTATAAAAGTGCGAGAGAAATAACTACAAGAACCGGAATACATGAGATTTGATGATACCGATGGAGGAGCTAGTGAATTAAAAAAAAATACCTAACCTATGAGGACCTTGTGTTGATGCTGTAAAACGTAAAATGGTAATGAGATGTAAAATCCGTGGCTGAATTAGTAAATTAGGTGGCAATATTTAAATAAAAAGGACAAGTTAAGATAATTGTTGATCTTAAATTGTCGCTTTTTGTAGAATATTTAGTTGACGTTGTAAAAAAGACTCATTAGTTTATTAGGAGCTATCTCATTTTCCAGTTGCTTAGTTATAAAATGAGAAGTTTGATCACGTGGTCAATAAAGAAATCTGTGGCTGGACATATTATTTCGTATTTAATTTTGAGATGTCTTGTTTTAGTTACACACTATGTATCCTGAAATGTCTTACATTGTCAAGTACTTCTTATCATAATCTGTAAAACAACTTGTAACGGAAACCCCAAATCTATCCAAAAGAACTGAAGACGACACCTGATACGGAGTCTCTATGCACAGTATTAGCTCAAAATGAGTGACTCAAAGATGACCCAAATTATCGGTTTCAAATGTTTCTTGAATACCAATAATAACAAACGTGTCACAACACTACGAGGGTCAATAACTTTTCACGTCACTTGCCAATAACACGATAATTCTCATTATTCTTTTTAATTTGAAAAATTCGTTCTCTAGTATCAATGTATTGAAATTTCTAAAAAGTTTCACGCATGTAGACATAAGATTAGAAACCCTTGCCATATCGTTTGTTATCATCCAAAACCAAAAAATCCGTGTAAATTACCCTTTTTAACCGACTTCAAAAAAAGGAGATTTACAATTCGTCTTGAACTTTTTTTTGTTATGTATGTTACCTCATAACTCGGAGATGGCTGGACCGATTTAGAAAATTCTTTTTTTGCTTGAAAGGGTATACTTTCTAGTTGGTCCCATTGTCGTCACGTTTGGATCTGATGATGGGATCATGGAGAAATCGAGGGAACTCTTCAAATATTATAGGCACACCTATAGCGTTTTGGGTATTTCTTATAGTACCTTGTGCAGTTGCTTTCGAAAAGCACCATTTGAGAAAGTGGAACTGATGATGAAGACCCCAGATGGCCACCGAAACTACTCAATAATAAGTATATCGTTGATTGCGATTAGATTACCTACTTGAATATGGATGTTAAGCACTTTATGCTCGTCACAATGCATATGGTGAAGTAGAGCTGGTGGTGATGTACCATGAGAACTCCTCAAAAATTAACGGCTCTGCACCGGGAAAAGCAATATTTTGTAAAAGGTGATAAGTAGTTGACATTTTGGCTTTTGTAACTAGATAAATTACAAACGGACCCACTAAAAAGCGTGAAAAAAAACTTTTTAGCAAAAAATAGAACCGACTTCTATATAAAAACACTACAAATGCAAAAATAACTTTAATTTCGTAAGGCGGTGTCTTTAGTTTTGTATATATTTTCGTTTTTTACACCGCCTTCTGAAATTAAAGTTATTTTTGCCTTTGTAGTGTTTTTATATAGAAGTCGGTTCTATTTTTTGCTAAAAAGTTTTTTTTTATATAAGGCCATTGATAACTTAAGCAACTCTATTTGATCGTCTGAGATAAGATTCTGTCTACAACTTTCAAAGGCCGGCTAATAACAGTTATTGCCTAGATACAAAACTTAGTTAGGTAGGTTATCAATATTTATCTCAAAGAAAATGAAGTGAAGAGAGTTGATTGGCTGTAGTTAAGGTAATTACTGAGATTCTTTTCTAGATAAACAGTTTCGTATCACAGTCAAAATAATGTAGATATGTATATAAATAACTAGCTTCCGCCCGCGACTTCATCCGCGTGGAAAAAAAATCCCCCGATTTTGAAACATTCTTCATTAGTGCTCCGCTCCTATTGGTCTTAGCGTGATGATATATAGCCTATAGCCTTCCTCGATAAATGGGCTATCTAACACTGAAAGAATTTTTCAAATCAGACCCGTAGTTCCTGAGATTAGCACGTTCAAGCAAACAAACAAACAAACAAACAAACTCTTCAGCTTTATAATATTAGTATAGATTAGGTGATTCATAGATAAATAAAACACAATACCATAATATAAAGCAATAAAAAATGTACAGATATTTTTAAGTCATAAACAAGGAAAAACATATTTAGCAAGAAATGACAACAAAAACTGCGTTATGATCACGGAGCATAAATATATTTGTAACCTTGATCAAGACCGGATTATTTCATTTAAACTTTGACATCTTCATCTGTAATTTTTCATACATGTATACATAATAATTAGATACAAATTGAATTCTGCTAACACTTACATAATTAGATATTATTTATGTCTTGGACTATATATATTCAAACTTTACCAACGCTCCATTATCACTCACAAAAGACGAGCCAGTGATCGCTTTCGCTTTGTCACTGGCTAGAAACAAAACGAGATCAGCTATTTCTTCAGGAGCAGAAATTCTATCCAAAGCTGTCACAGCTTGCATGTGCTTGAATATGAGTTCTTGCATTTCTGGAGTAACAGCAACACCAGTATTTTCAACAATATCAGTTCTTACGGGTCCTGGATTGACGACGTTCACTCGAACCCCACTCCCAGCTAACTCTTGTGCAACGGCTCTGGTAAAATGATCGAGGCCCGCTTTTGAAGTACCGTATGAAAAACTTTTCTTTCCTATTGCGCGAAGTGCAGCAATACTTGATATATTTACGATGTTACCTTTGGTCTTCACAAGGTGAGGCGCAGCAAGATTGGTCAAGTACACAACTGAGCGCAGGTTTGTAGACATTACTTTGTCAAATGTGGCCATAGCGTCTTCTGCTAGTATACTTACTGATTGGCCTATGCCAGCATTGTTAATTAGAATATCCAATTTTCCGAAGTGTTTTACGGTTTCATTGATAATTCTTTTAACGTCTTCATCCTTAGAAACATCTGCTAATAGGACTAAAGGGTTACCGCATTTTTGTGCGACGTTGTCGAGTTTTTGCTTATTTCTTCCAACGATAACGACTTTAGCACCTTCATCAGCGAATTTGATGGCGGTAGCTGCTCCTATGCCAGAGCTGCCACCAGTCACGATCACCACTTTGTCTTGGAAACTCATATTTATGAACCACTTCCTATAGCACCACTGACTTATTTTTGGTATCTACGGCTATTTATGTAATCGACTATCTTATCATAAATTTATTTTATGATAAACAAACGTACTTACATCATTCCAAGCGTTTTCCTGAACAACAAAGTCCGTACAATCAAAACAACTGGACTGACTACAGCTGATTTTATACCCAAATGATTTTTATTTTACAAAACATAGATAAAAATTTTACCTCTTTATTATGTTAGTTTAGATTTTAAATATTGTCTTGAATAAGCTAAGCTTAAGATTTTGTAATAAGTTACCAATAGATATATTAAAACGGATAACTGTAAACGTGCAATTTTTTCCAAGCAGTAGTTTTGACTTAACTTTTTGGGAGTGCTTACAAACTGTGTTTCCTAACTTTAACAATGACATAATTATCGTAATATATGTATCTATGTTACTTATATTTTAAGTTCTAATGTTAAAGCAATCTGATTCACAAACACTTGTTTTATGAATAAGAACATCTATATTTAAATACTGAATTAAATTGAAAATGCATAAACAAAGTTACTGTTAGTACAATTTCTATTCAAAACAACAAACATTTGTGACAGTGAAGTAGGGTATTTAACATTTTGTTAAAAAAACGGATCTATGTACGTCACAGTAAACTGACAAAAAAAAACTATGTTTGGTTTTGATCACTGAGAAAATACTTATTTTTTATATTTATTATCAGTTGCTTCCATCATTTTCAACAGAACACTATTGTCACTTAAAAATGACGAACCAGTAATGGCCCTAGCTTCGTCACTAGTAAGAAACAAAATAAAGTCGGCTATTTCAACAGGGTCAGATATCCTGTTCAGTTCTGTCATTTTTTGCATCTGATTCCAAATAACTTCTTCCATTTCAGCGTTGGCAGCCATATTTCCAATAATATACAATTCGCACGGGTCCTGGATTTACAAAGTTTACACGAGCACCACGAACACAATAGAAATTACAGCTCGTTTGTGGAATGCATTACCCATAGAAGTGAGGCGTGCCCAAACGCTACGAGCGTTCAAAAGAATGGTGAAGGAGCTCCCTATAACTTTTCCCCTTCTTTCTCAATTACACGTGTAATATTTATTAGTATATGACTTTGGTATTGTATGTATTTTATATTATTATTTTCAATTAATATTATGATGTTTGTACACTGACAGCCCTTAATCTGTCTCCTTTACGTTTGTCCGTCCAAAGGTTGTCTGTAACAGATCTACCTGTGTGATATGACCGTTCAATGTACACTAGTTTATTTTTTTTGTATCCATAGAAATATAGTAAGGTGTACAATAAAGTATATAATAAATAAATGGATCTGGAGAAATGATCCAGACCAGTCTTCGATGTGTAGTATGAAAAATTTCCCTTCTATGCCTGTTTGCAGAGAAGCAACGCTTGATATATTGACGATGTAACCTTTAGTCTTCACAAGATGAGGAGCAGCAGGATTGGTCAAGAACACAGTTGAGCGCAGGTTTGTAGACATTACTTTATCAAATGTTGCCATAGAGCGTTCTCTCCAATAATATTTGCTGAGGTACTTATACCAGCATTGATAGATAGATAGATAGATATACTCTTTATTGTAAACCATAACAGAATTAAATAAGGACTTAAAAAACTACAAAGGGTTATCGCTAAAAGCGATCTTATACAGACAACCTTTGGATGGATTTGACACAGCAAGAGAAAAATAAATACGCGGGTAGTCCATGGTGTACTAGTCACTTATATACAATAAATAAGTAATAACCTACATACTCAATGTACATATACCTATATATACATAAAAAGAACAAAGCTGAGTTATATAAAAAATAGTAACAAATTAAAGAGAGAGATAGAGATCTTTTACCATGTTTTTGAAAGAAGGAAGGGTTTGTGCTTGTCTTACTGACACGGGAAGAGTATTCTACAGTCGTACTGTTTACCAGAATATTCAATTTTACAAAATGTTTCACTGTTTCTTTGACTATTCTTTTTATGTCTTCATCTTTAGCAACGACAGCCACAACCACTAAAGGGTTTCCGTGTTGCATTGCAATTTTGTCGAATTTACTTTATTTCTTCCTACTATAGCTACTTGAGCACCTTTTTCAGCAAATTTGACGCCGTTGGTAGCTCCAATTCCAGAGCTGGCGCCAGTCACAAGAGCTAATTTGTTTGAAAAACTCATATTTAGATTGTACAAAAAACTAATTCAGTTCGAAATCATTATTATGAAAGTAGCTATTAACCGACCAATCAACACAACAATCTTATTATAATAAAATAATCAAAGATAAATAGTCAAGCATGTTAGATAAATATTTTAGATAAGCGTAAACCGTTTATCAAGACGGTATTAACGAGACAACTAAATACTTGCGGTACACCTCGATTATAAATAGACGAGCCAAATTCAGGAAACGTTTGTATGAGAAATCCTATATCCGCCTCTATAAATAAATAAAAAGCAGTAATTCGTTTTTGTATGAAAAATCTTAACGTTAGGTTTGATAAAAATTAAACCTGACATTATCAATCTCAAATCAAATTCATATCAAAGACAAAAACAATCTTGATAAAATTAATATTATATAATAAATTAATCTTCAAAAGATCGCCTCAGACTAAAACCTACAAGGTTCCCATATAATTAAACCAGTATAGATTGTCTGGACTTTAAAAGAGACGGACCCCTAAGTTAGTTTCAGTGTTTCTTCTCAAGATAGTCAGTTAGGAAACAACGGCCTCATCTAGTTAATATTTACGAAAAAATTACATGTAAAAGTGTTATTTAATAACCAATTTGCAAAATAAAGATCATTTATCATTTAAAAAATAGTTACATAATAGTCATATTTGACTTTTAACTTTTAAAAATACCCATTAAAGGATTAAAACAATCATGAAGTTTTAACAGAAGAAATACCATTTAACGTGGTTTGAATAGTTTTAAATTAATACGGAAACATGAATGTAATTCATGAATTAAATCGTTCTATGCATGTTCTATGTAACGTTATCATTTCTACATAAATTAATAATGAAATCTTCGTGATTGTTATGTTTTAAATTTTACACAGATAATGTAGACTGTTTAATTTTGTACAGAAAATTGCATAGATGAATTCGCGGGCGAAGTGGTAGTTACTACTTAAATAATTGTAGGAATAGGTTTAATTAATTAAAATATCTTGTCTTAAATTTGTGGTTTAGAAACTCATTCATGAAAAAACAATACGTAAGCTAGTAACAAAAATGCCCAGTCTCATGATGAATGGACAAAAAGCGAAATCTATGACACGCGTATTATTATCGGGTGATACTAAAGCGGATTTATTTCTATTTTCTTAGCTATACTATATTTATCGTCGGTAACCTTTGATAAACTGACCAGTATGGGGGATGCTAGAGCGGGGCACGCCGCAAACGCGGCATAAGTCCCCTCTTTGAAGAGTGGCTAAAGAGACGTCATGGCATCCTCACCTTCTACCTGAGACAGGTACTGACTGGTTGTTTTGGAAGGTACGGCGAGAAGAGGTAAATTACCATCTAGTAAGGACCAGGCTAGGATCGGCAGCGCGCTGTATTCAGCACCAGTGACCGGGCTCCATAGGGCCATCCATTGCCTGTCGGGGTTGCGGAAATGGTCTAACGAGTTACCGCAGCCACGGAAAGCAAGGACAGCTGAAGGAACAGGGTGTGTAATCAGTTGAAGTCTGACACTCCCTTCCGTCTCACCCAGAGCGAGAGAAGTCATTCGATGATTTTTCCACCCGAAAAAAAGGTGATTTTTTACGGGTATGTTCCACTTTTTTTTGTAAATAATACAGAACAATAAATAATGAACGTAGCTTCTTTTTCATATTTTTCTGCGATAAAAGTAACATTTGACTATGATCCATATCAGTGCTAAAACAACAACAGCTAATTTTGTGCAAAATAAAGATTAAGATTTTGATAGATAATTTTAACATATATAGATTTTTTACAAATTAACCTCTAGAGCCACAGCGGCACAAAAACGTGCCAGTAAACAAGTATTAGTTGAGCCCCGCTGGCACAAAATTTGTGTGCCAGCGGGGCTCAACTAATAGTTGACGTAAATAATAGCGGTCCTTGAGAGGTTACACATAAATATTTTTCAAACAAGGTATCCTAGAGTTGCTCAATTTTAAATTTATCAATCATTCCGTGACATTTCAATCGTTGCATGACAATACTGATGTAATACAATAGGTATTCCGAACCAACGCTAGCCGAGGTTGGTCTTGTAGGTGGCTGATCAAACGAACGTATAGAGATTCGTCCATGCCTCGAAAAGTACGTTAACGGTTTAACGTACTTTTCGAGGCATGGTCCCGGCCAACATTTTTTTTATTACTGATGGGCCCTCTCTTCGATCTCGCCTAATGGTAAGCGATAGATGAGGTCTTAGATGGGACAAGCGAGCCCAGAAGATGCCTATTTACTCGTGCTTAAAAGGCTGAAAGGTCATAAGTGGCAGGGAACACAGAAGCCGGCAGAGAATTCCACAGCTTGGCTGTGCGCACAATAAATGTGGAGGAGAAGCGCTTGGTACGACAAGACGGTATATCAACCAAGTGTGGGTGGTACCTAGCCGTGCGTCTGGTAGACCGGTAGCGAAAGGGAAAGCCAGAAATTCTAACACTGGATGTTGCCAAGGCGAATCGTGATACGCAGCTTCTGGGTTATGGAGGTCAGATAGGCAGCGCTACATGTAAAACATTAATATTCAGCTGAATCTGCTGTGTTATTCTGTAAGACCTCATTCTAAACTTCGAATCTGAATCCGCTGTGAGTTTACTGATTGGCATTCTAAAAACTCGGTTGTTAATTCGAATTTACACTAGCGCTACCCTTGCGAGCGTGTCAGCGAGTTGAACTAAAGATTTTGACAGATAAAGTATGAGATGACGTGAGAAGTGGCATTCGGTAAGGTAATTCCTCCGTCACTTCGACACTGTTTACAGAATGCAAAATCAAGGTCACTTTGAACCATAAGCGAAGTGACAGTGAATAGCGATGCGAGTTGTTGTTCGAATTTTACAGAATCGACGTACTGGTTAGACTGGAAGCTGACCCCAACAAATTTGGGAAAGGGCTAAGCAGATGATAATGGTGAATACACATTCACAAACAGCAAGACTGCAAACGAGTTGATTTCAACCGACTTCAAAAAAAGGAGGAGATTCTCAGTTCGTCTTGAACTTGTTACCTCATAATTCGAAGATGGCTGCACCGATTTGGAAAATTCTTTTATGTTTGAAAGGGTATACTTTCTAGTTGGTCCCATTGTCGTCACATTAGGATCTGATGATGGAATCATGGAGAAATGGAGGGAACTCTTCAAATATTATAGGCGTTTAGGGTAATTCTTATAGTAGTGTGTGCAGTTGCTCTCGAAATGCTCCATTTGGGGAAGTGGAACTGATGATGAAGACTACAGGTGGCCACTGAAACTACTCAGTAATAAGTATTTCGTGGATTGCAATTCGATTACTTGAATATGGATGTAAAGCAATTTATGCTCGTCACAATGCGTATGGTGAAGTAGAGCTGATGGTGAAGTACCAGGAGAAATCCTCAAAAATTAATGGCTCTGCATCGGGGAAAGTAACATTTTGTAAAAGGTGGTAAGTAGTTGACATTTTGGCTTTTGTAACTAGATAAAATACAAACCGATCCACTAAAAAGCGTGAAAAAGGCGGTGTTTGAAAAAAAAAAAGAAAATATTAAACAACCGACTACCGAAATTAAAGACATTTTTGGCTTTGTAGTGTTTTGATATGGAAGACGGTTTTATTTTTTGCTAAAAAGTTTTTTTGTTAGCCCATATTGTCCCACAGTTAAACGAAATTCTTATCTTTAGTTATTCACTCTTCCCAGTTCATCTGCAAAAGATTATCTCTATTCAATCTCATACAGTTATGATCTTGAATTTTTAAACTAGCCATATATAACACCAGCAAAGTTGAGATACTAAAACTACTTTCACGTGGATTAGCTAGCATTGTTTATAGTACATTCGATAAAAATTCCTTAGTAGGTATCTAGCAAGGAGAATTTAGCCGTACAAATAAGGCTACCTCTTTGAATAGCTATTTATATCCTAAAATTGTATGAATTAGGATCAAAGGCATTGGCAAATATAAAATGCAAGAAAATACTTTAACATTGTTTCATTCACGAACAGATTCAAAGTTCAAAGCGTGCCGTAATCTTTGGATCGCGTACTACAATACGGCTGAAATTCATACCTTTGATACTTAGGTACTTATAAATAAAGGATCATCAAAGGTCTCTTTCGTGCCTTGGAAATCATGTTATGTTGTTGGTCTTAGTAGTTAGCTGTTATTAAAATAATTTTGACATTTCTTACACAAGTCCTCTCACAAAGTAGACCGATTATCCGGTAAAGGTCTTGAGAATAAGCTGGCTGCGAGATGCATAGGAACCGTTGATATGGCGACAATTCTGAGAGTTGTAAATGTTCAGCAGTATACGTTGGTGACTGATATTATGATGACAAAGATGGTAGGCGTTACGGGTAGTCAGAAATATGAGAATTTTAAAATCAAACCAATCCAGTCTAGAGGTAGAGATTGAAACACGTCTCAAAAAAATTTTTTTTTTGAATCGCCTAAACATGATAACATAAATTTAATTAAAACTAACAGTAATATCAGTTTACAGACCTATGCAAGGCGAAAGATATTAGATATTAAAAAAATGCAGCGTTGTTATTCTGATAGATCCACAGATTATAGATTAATTTGAAAATAAATAAATAACATTAAACAAAAAGTTCTTAATAATAGGATTATTTTACTTTGATCGCCCAGGTGAAAAAATGGACTTATTGGTGTCCTCATTTCACCTTCGAATCATTTCACCTATGCTAACGTCCAGGTGAAATGATTCGATACAAGTGATGGACTTTGTTCACCTTGGAATTGATTCATTCAGGTAAACAAAGGCGAATTTTTTTAATCATTTAATCTAGACTTTTATCACCAGATTTTTTTTAATAACTTAAATACAGTATATAAAGCAGTTTTCAGCATCTCGAATGATTATACTTAAAAAAATAAAAGATTCCAACGAACTGAGAACCTCCTCTTTTTTGGGGTGTTTGATTTAAGAGTGAATAATTATGTTACTTCTTGCTAATCGTGCTTCATCAACCATATCGACTTCCACCAATAAATAGGTGAGATGATGGTGATGATGGGGTGAGGTGAACAAAATTAAGATTATCACCAATAGAAAACGCCTAGGTACATTTATTGACGTCTTTTTCATAACATGGTATCCAAAACTGATTGACTGACTGATGAAATCCCAAGACTGTTTCTCAATAAATGATAAAGCGCATGATCAGTGGTGTGTGAAATGTTTACAAGTTACGTAATGGAGTTAATTAACCGTTTAAATGCGAGTAACATATTCTTATTAATGCTATCCGATATTCGGATAGTAAGCGATACATAGTTTGTAAATTATAATTTTAAGAGTTCATATATTTGGAACTGGATACAAAATATTTTAAATTTAATCAATCAACATATGAAACAAATACTTCAGAAAAAATATCTAATGTTCATTCCGCTAAGAACTAGATCATCAATCTTGCATGCAGTATGCAGCACCACCCTCCCACCTGCAAATATAAGTATGCACATGCAGAAGGGATGCAATAAAAACATACTACACTAGCTTCCAACCGCGACTACGTCCGCGTGGAAAAAAATCCCCCGATCTTGAAACATTCTTCATTAGTGCTCCGCTCCTATTGGTCTTAGCGTGATGATATATAGCCTATAGCCTTCCTCGATAAATGGGCTATCTAACACTGAAAGAATTTTTCAAATCAGAACCGTAGTTCCTGAGATTAGCGCGTTCAAGCAAACAAACAAACAAACTGTTCAGCTTTATAATATTAGTATGGATGCAAGCAAACCACAACTTCGGAACTACATTAAGAGATGTTGACTCGTCGTTTTCCTGAAGTTTGGTATAGATTTCCGCAAAGTAACCATTTTGTTTAACATATGAATATATACCTAATGGCTATTTAAGTTCTATATGACACGTTTAAATATATTATAAATGTTCATTTTATAGATATCTATCTTTTTACGGGGCAGTTCAATATGTTTTAAGTTTCGATACTAGAAATCCGTAACATTGACAGTTGATAATATTATTAATTACCTATGGACATAGAGAATGGACTGAACAACATTATCTGCTAAAGGTTAACTTTTTCCTATGTTGAGGTCGGTTTCTGGTCTAACTGGATGCAGGACCTCCACAACCCAGTAACTGGGTAACAAGACACCCCCTAGCAAGACCAGTGACAGATTTTCTTCTGACTACCCGCTAAAACTTTCAAAGATATAACAGCTGGAACCAATGGCGTAACTTACTTTCTGAGGCACGGAGGAATCTCGATACAACATGATCGTCACCCATCCAGAAACTGACCTTGGAAAGCGTTGCTTTGCTTTGAAGATCGACCCGCACGGCTAATATAACTTAGCCACGAGTTCCACGGCTCAACTCTGCTCATAATATTGTTTACCTACATCGTTTACCTAAATGGAATGCTATGGTACTATCTTAGTGGCGATAAAAATACTAACGCAGCTAGATGATTTTTGATAAAACTTAGCACAAAAGTTGACCATGTTCTGAATTAGAATCCTAGACTATGACTAGGGTAGTTATTGATTTAACTGCCCCAGTCATAGTTTCCGAATTTACTCAAATTGAAATTTACTTATAATTGTATGGTCCACAGTGAAAATATTGCCTATGCCAATAGTAAGACATTATACGTAGGTATATTTTGTGTGATACTATGTTAGACAACGTTTTGTAAAATCATTATTACAAAAAGGATGAAAACTGTTTATCAAGAAAACTACGGAAAAATGTCTAATTGTGGCAAGTGACCAAAATAAAGTATAAAAATTATTAAAAGTATTTATTAACAAATCTACTAAAAATGCCCAATTTAAGTTGCGTACGGATAGAAATAGTTGCAATCGACATCTCAATACGTAATACGTACGTCGTAAAATCCTGAAAGACTGTGGTGAAGTCTCTTTTCTATAGTATACAACGTGTAACGGAAACCTCATATCTATCCAAAAGGACTAAAGACAACATCTGGTATGGAGTCTCTATGCAAAGTTTCAGCTCAAAATAAGTGACTCACAGAACTGACCACAAATTATTGGTTTCATGTTTCTGGAATACCAGTAATAACAAACGTGTCACAGCACTATGAGGGTCATCACTTTCCACGTCACTTGCCAATAAAACGATAATTCTCTTCGTTCTACTTAATTTGAAAAATTCGGCCTCTGGAATCAATGTATTGAAATTTCTAATATGCTCCACACATGTAGACATAGGATTAGAAAACCCTTGCCATATCGTTTATTATCATCCAAAGAAGCCGTGCACTTGGTACGTATATACCCTTTAAATTACACGTTGTATAGTGTAAGTGTGGCGTAGTCCAATCAGAATACAAGAAAAGAGAACAGCCATTGGTACTACTATGGCTATTAACAGTTGATGTTTTAGTATAGAACACTCAATCCATTATCTATGTCAATTGATGGGATACGGTCTTGAATACAGTATATCCCAAGTCATGATCCTGAATTCCAAATACATTTTAAATACGATCGAGACTCGATACATCAATAAATTTGCTTGAATACAACCAAGTCGGGTATCGAAACTGCATACATTAATTGGATTGTGAAAAATACGGATATTTCGCGTCCAATTTACCATCACTTCACGGTTGTTGCTCCAATTTTGTGACATTTTGAAACAGTACAGTAGTGACATTTTTCTGCATTGTGAATGACATACGCAATTGTTTTTCACTTTGGCAATATATTATATGATAGATTAAATAATAATAACGTGTTAATTAATGCGTAGATTCCCAAAAACAAACATATTTGTTATGTTTTCTGTATTACACACCAGGCTTTATATTTAAGTCTCCAAAACGTAATCGGATCTTCAGATTGTCAGTGATTTAACGATTTGCTATGTTTAGATTACAAATAAAATGTATGTATAAATATATATATATATATATATTATATTTATATATATATATATATATATATATATATATATTTATACATACATTTTTTTCGATAATGACATTTTTTTTTTACTTGTACACCTACCACATTGTGGTCTTTTTAACCCAAAGGTTGACAGTAGAGAATGCCCTGCTGCATTAAGTCCGCCCATGTACCACTATTGTACATAAAGTTTAAATAAATAAATAAATAAATATCAAACGGTTTAATTATTCTTATCGGTTACGATGTAAACTTTTATCTCCAAAACCCATAATTAGGCCCAAACCATATATATAAATATTATAGATAGATAGATAGAATATACTTTATTGTACACCAAAAATTGAAACACACTTACATAACCTTATTTTTATAACTTGGGTTACAATGGCGGTCTTATCGCTGAGAGTGATATCTTCCAGACAACCTTTGGAAAGACATATACACTATATTCAGAACATAAAAAAGAAAACTTAGGCAACTGAGGAAATAGGGTGGGATTTTAGTCAATAGAAGACTGACACCCCCTTTCTGAGTCAGAAAAAAAATACTTGAACAAAAAAAACATTCACACCAAAGTTAACCACCTTTTAAAGTTGCATTAAAATATTTCCTTCACTTTTTAAATTTAGATAAAACCAAATTGGTGTAGTGTAGTGGTGCTAATAGCATTGGTGTCAATTTCCGCTGACTCGATATACATAATTATGCCATTATTTTTCTCTGAATTTTTTGTTCAATCATAATAAAATATAGCCTGTAGCACTCCCGAATAGTGTAGCTTTCTGATAGTGAAAGAATTTTCATGATCGGTTCAGTATTTCCGAAGATTTCCTTACAAACAAACAATCAAAGCTACAAACTTTACCTCTTTATAATATTAGTATAGATAACTAGCTACTGGCCGCGACTTTGTTCGCGTGGAATCTGCCAACTTTCCTAGGATAAAAAGTAGCAAATATATTGCTTATGGTTATAAAAATATACATATGTACAAAGTTTTGTCCCTTGAGCCATTTTTACGTATCTGTTACCAAACATTCACATTTATAATACAAGTGGATTGTTATTTCAGGATCGTGACCGTAAACTCCATTTATTTTCCACCCTTGTGCGAATATCACCTCTCATACCTCGCTGGAGGTGTAATTTATCTAACAGGCGTTCTGCCGCAATTATAAAACTTATATGAAAGCAACATGATAGGAACTGCGAGTATTTGATTTCTTTGAGAAGCTAGTAATGTAATTTGTTACAGTGTTAAATAGCATATTTTTGTTATACTCTTGATCGCCCAATGGTCAGTGACTATTATAAAAATATTTACCTTTGACCGCCTTCTCTATTCAAATTTTAACTATTAGCATAGTTAAAAGAATAGAGTAGGCGGTCATTCATACTCCTCTGAACGCGTAATTTTCGCAAAAAATATTATAATGGTTTTGAATCTTGCATAAACACATAGATAACGAGAAATCGATATACTAATCTATTGTTAGTAGATAAAAGTATTTTAAGTCATCAATAGAAATTTTTAGTATGAAAGTAGGTTTTTGTATGTGGTGGTGGGATGATGGTGCGCGACAGTTGAAGTCTACCAAAGAACGAATGAGCCCAGAAGATGCATGTTCCTTCTTCCTAGGATTGTCGAGTCATATACGGTAGGGAACACATAAGTCGGTAGAGGAAACCCAACAATTTACCGTAGAAGACCTACAGGCAAGCAACGTTTCACCGATGAAAGCTGTGAATTTGTCTACCAGCACCTCGTCGCCTATTAGCTCTGCGCTCAACCGAAATGTTATTAATAAATACGATAAGCTCTTGTTTATTTACATGGTTTTCTATGTCAAAAGGAAAACAACGGAACCTTTATAGGATTACGCTGTTGGACGCCCATCTCTCTGTCAGTCTGTCAGGACCCTTTTTCTCAGAACGCATGGTAGTATCAAGTTGAAATGCAAATGAAAAACATAAGTCTACGGTCCGTTGGACCTATGAAAAGTCAAGCTGTCAAAATAATAAAGAAAATGGTAATTTATGTGTGTTATTGTGGCACAAAATAAACAAAAGCTAGAAACAAGATTTCAAAGCAAAAATTCGTAAAGAACATGTTTTATTAAAATATGTTTTCTATTATCATGTAAAAGCTTTACATGATAATAGATCATGTAAAAGCTGAAACAAGTTGGAACTATTTTCTTTTCAACCGACGACAAAAAGAGGAGGTTATCAATTCGACGCGTATATATTTTTTTTTTTTAATGTATTATCATCGAGTACTCGAAGACGGCTGAACCGATTTGGAAAATTCTTTTTTTGTTCGAATGGGTATACTTCGAAATTGGTACCATTATCACCAAAGTCAGGATCTGATGATGGGATCCTGGAGAAATCGAGGGAACTCTTCAAATATTATAGGCACACCTATGGCGTTTTGGGTATTTCTTATAGTAACTTTTGCAGTTGCTCTCAAAAAGTACCATTTGGGGAAGTGGAACTGATGATGAAGACCACAGATGGCCGCCGAAACTACTCAATAATAAGTATTGAGTGGATTGCGATTCGATTACTTAAATATGGATGTTAAGCACTTTATGCTCGTCACAATGCATATGGTGATGTAGAGCTGATGGTGAAGTACCAGGAGAACTCCTCAACAATTAACGGCCCAGCATTGGGAAAAGCAATATTTTGTAAAAGGTTATAAGTAGTTGACATTTAGGCTCTTGTTACTAGGTAAATTAAAAATCATCCAACTAAAAAGAGTGAAAAAAAACTTTTTAACAAAAAATTAAACCGACTCCTAAAAAAAAACACTGCAAAGTGAAAAATAACTTTAATTTCGGAAGTCGGTGCCAAAAACTAAAAAACAAAACTAAAGACACCGACTACCGAAATTAAAGTTATTTTTCACTTTGCAGTGTTTTTTAGGAGTCGGTTTAATTTTTTGTTAAAAAGCTTTTTTTGGATTTATGTTTTAAATTGTAGTATCAATTTCACAATTTTAATTATTGGTCTTTGGAAATAATAGAACAAGCTCAAAGTTAATTATTTAATAATTAAATTTATTTATTTATTTACAGAAAATAAATCTAAGACCTCTCACTAGGTTGCAGGAGTGTTCTAACGAGATACCGGAAGCTCAACTGAAAGAACATGGTGCGATTTTAAAACTGCCTTCCACTTCACTCCGAGCGGGAAAAGTTATTTCATAATTTTCCTTTAGAAAAACAAAACCTTATAAAAATATAGGAGTTACGAAAACAGTTTACGTTTGGGAAAAATGATTCAACTAATCCCGTAAAGTATTTTTACCAAAAATTACTAATAAACACCGTTACACCTCAAAATAACATCACAAATATTTTTAAACACGAAACAAATACTCACACAAAAACGTTAAAATCATTCTTTCTGTGGAATATCCCGATGCTTTCAATATTAATCCGCTTTCCTCACCTTAAAACTGGGATCACCAAACCATATAAAAAAGGCAAACCAAATCCTCTCACCCAGTATGGGCAGTAATTCCCATTTTATCCAAACCCCATACAATTTCTCGTCCAGTACCCAGCTTTAGTACCTACTTTTATACAAGGATTTAGTGTTGCCAGACATTTTCTTGATGACAGCCATAGTCTTACGTTTTATTTAAGTATTGCGGCTGTTTCGTATTTTGACATGCAATTTATTTTTAAGCTTATCAAGTTTTGTTAAGAAAAATATCTTTATTTCTTCGGTTTGAGGTGTGTTTATGTTGGGATTGAATATCACTTCAGACATTATACTACGAGTATCTCGTATCTCACTCATAAGACTTGATCTAAACAAGGCTTTGATCTATGTATTATCCTAACGCTGATTTTCGATAAATCCTTGAATTGAGTGCACAAATACAAGCTAGTTTATTTGGGCGTGATATAGCGACACAGAGAACAATAGTGGAAAAAATTAGGTTAACATTATACTTACACATTATAATTATTATGTAATCAGTTAGAAAACACCGGCCTCGTCTAATTCAAATTTACGAAAAATAACATGTAAAAGTGTTATCTGATAATTAATTTAGAAATTAAGAATCATTTACTTTCAAATAATTACTTAAAACTCAATTGTATTATTACCCTATTATCTTGCAAATTAGCTTCAAAAGTATTTAACAAAATTCTCAAGTACAAAATGTTGAAAACTTATTCATCGAGTATGTAATATGTGGGGGTACTTCCAAACTTTTCATATCCAGGGTGTTGTTTGACGAGCGATGTACAAAGTTGTTTTATGTTACAAAATTAGCATTTATTGTTCTTGTCTTACAAGTTTATGACAGAACTTTTAGATGTTGTAAAAGTAAACGTTTAGTTCCCTGTGGAGTAAAATTTAGACAAGCAGATTGGTGTATTCTGTGCGGAGAGTAAGCGAGGGGATTTTTTTTACGCATGTAACTAGAATACGTTATTATTGTATAGTCTGAATCTGTGAAGTTCGTGGCTAAATAACAGCATTCGCATGGGTCAATCCTCAAAGTTAAGCAACGCTTGTCCAGTTCGATCGTTGGCTGGATGACTATTTTAACATAATAAGATTCTTCCGTGTGTCGGAAACCGTGTCAAGACGGTAGTTCCGGCAATCATTAATGCATCTGTTGAGAACGCTCGCGGTGACCGCGGCGGGGCTGCGGCCGGCACAACCACTGCCTCATCGTCCGCCTTACTAAACACGCATTCTTGTCATTACGCCATCTAATTTCTTTATTTGAAATATCTGCTTGTTATAATAACCATCCACGTTAAAATGCAGTCAGCTATAATTTTACTGGCGTTTTCGTCCTAGCACCACCACTAGGATATACCCCGTTCCTTTCTATGGTCCTTCGAGCCGGATTCAATATTTGTTACAGGTAGTCACAACACAGAAAGCACAGAACAACACCAGTGTTTAGTACCAAATGTTTTCGAACGCACCCTTTTGACATAAGGAAATTTGATCTTGATATTACTCTGACTTGACAGATAGATTTTGCTCTCTTGGAAAAAATGTCCGCGGCGGACCTGTTGAGTTAATTATAATTGGTGAAATATCGTTTGGAATCGCCTGGTGCAACCGATAATTGGGTCGCGATTATCAATTAGTTGAATTTGTAATCCCCGTTTAACTTCAATCCGGTGTGAGTTGGGTGTGATGCTGATCTGGACCGCGCCGTTTGGAGATTGACGCCTTGTGAACGTCCTAGAACACGTAACTTACATCACACGTTCAATTACTCATTACCTATACACACACGCACACACGGACGCGGAATCAGGAAAGGTCGTAGCTTGTCGTCATCAGCTCCTTGGGTAAGTGATTATAATTATTAACCACTAAGGGGAAGCCCAAAGGGCTATAGTGTAACCTTGTTTATTGTAAGCAACGTTAGGCTCCACGTACCGTGGACAGTTCCGGACACCCCAGTTATCGTTGCACTGGGCTTCTTGTAGTCTTGAACAACCAGTCTTGCCAAGAAGAACCTTGTTACTCCGTTACTGGGTTGTGAAAGTCAGATAGGCAGTCGCTCGGTTAGACTAGAAACCGTTCTCGACATAGTTTGGAAAAGATTCAGTAGATGATGAGTTTGAACAGTACCTACAGTTTGGTAGAAACATATGCATAGAAAGACAAACAAACTCACGATGCACGATAAATCTCAGTGAGTAAGTGAATTATGTTCGCGAGGTAATAGGGCTCACAGTGAAGCTCTCTGACAATCCGATGACAAGGAGGCGTTGAAGCAGCTCATCGCCTTATAAATATTCCAACAAAGACATGAATTCTTATATTAAAAATGTGCTAGTCTGTTTGTCCGCTTATCAATCACACCATGTTGGCGCAAAGGTAGACCATGATCCCGAGTCGATGACGCGTCGTGTTTCACTCGCGCCTCTAAGAGCAGTCAGCAAAAAGACGGGGCTCTATAGGGCCATTGCCGGTTGGGGTTGCGAGAATGTTAGAAAGGTTATTTATTCCATGCACAAATTTCAATATTATATCGTATATTATTTAAAAAAAGATTTAATATACAAATATGTAATGGACATAGATATTTATATGAGACTAGCAGTTGCTCGCGATTTCGTTCGCGTGGGAAGTTTTTCCCATGTAAATCCCGATCCCGTAAGAATTTCGCAAAATCCCATACTAAAAGGCAAGAGCATCTACGTACTAAAAGGAACCCCCATGCAAAATTTAAGAGCCCTACTACTTGTAATTTCTGAGATTTCATGATTAATCAGCGAGTGGTATTTCGCATTTATATACATCTGGGGGCACGGCACTGCCCCCGCCAAGTCGAGCAAAAAAGCGGCACGGCCGTACCATTCTTTTCTCGAAGCAATTCAGGCCATTTTCGACCCCCTATAACTACGTTGTGGATTAGATTTAACTATTATAAACATTTATTTTATAATTATAAGTACCTACTGCAAGTCTGGTATTGACTTTAATGAAGATCGCCGTAAGGACCATTGAACATTCTTCAATCATGCCAAACAAAGCCGAATTAAAAAATAAAAGTTATGCGTGACTAAACACGGCGTCTAGACATCAAAACATAATCGCATTGTAAATGAAGTTTGTATTTAGATTTTTTTAATATCAACACCTATTAAGTTCACAAACGATAAAGAAATTCAATGTCTTGAGTATTGAGTACGAGTATAAACTTCGTTATTTAGGTAAAATGAGGTCACATTAGTGTCATGGAGTTCGTCCTTTTGTCATACGGGCTTTTAAGGGCAGAAGATTATCAAAAATCCACCCACACAAAAATATTCATGCTTACTTTTAAATGTACTAAACTTACTATCTTACGAATTTGGGATCCTCAGCAAATTTACCTGAAAAAAAAATCAAAAGTTAAGTAATTGAGGGTAACACAACAAAAACTTTTACACAGCACAAGATAAATCTATATCCTGAAAAATTATTCCATTTAATTCGAAAAAGGTCGTTTCTGGCAAAACTGAAATACCTTTGGCTTTTAAAATTAAAATTTGCACAACGCAAAAGCAAACAAGTTCTAAACACTTCTACGTAACAATAAAAACAAAACGCCACGATTACCAAAAGATAGTTCAAAGCTGTATAGCGTTGTCTGGTAACAAATAAAGTACAGTCAACCTCCAACAATTTATATTATTCCATCCTCCAGTTTTCTATTCCGTACAAAGTCACGAACCGCAAGCATTAGAGTAAATAGTCAACAGAGTCTTAACTTTGTGTAATTATGTTTAAAGAAAAATTATGCCACACAGAAATTTCTCCCGAATTAACGAATTTGCTAACAAACATTAAAATCAGATATACAAACAGTTAAACTAGGCGTAATGTATAGGTCATACAAATACTTCTTCAGTTCGGGAATAATCGCGTAGTAAACAATCGCTGTAAGACTATGTGAACCATCAAAAGTTTGAAATACATATGAAGCAGCTAAAATTAAATGAAGGATCTAGTCAAACGATTGTCAAAAACTCAAAATGTACGATCTTCTTCATCTTTTAGAGTCGATACCCAAACGTCTTTGGACCAGTATGCAGCTTAAAGTATTGGCCTCGTTGCAAGGCGCAGGTGGCCGTGCACGATGGACACCGGCATTGCGTCCGCGTTGGGTCAAGGATATATTTGGCCAGATTATATTTACAACGGCAAACCTAATTCAAACTCAAAATGTACAGTTTAATTTCGAGATATTTCGGTACCTTTCGCTTGCCAGTCATATTTCCACAATCGTTACCATAGATTAAATGTCACCAAGGTACGTTATGACACCTCAGGAGTTTGTAAGATACGCCAAAATATACCGCCCAGTTATAACGAATGTCAGTCACAGACATGGTTATCAACATGATGACATCTTTCACTCTATGATAGGCACATACAATTTACATTGCATATCTATAATTAAAATTCAGTACATCGACAATGTTACGTTATATTGTAAGTGTATATAGCATTGTTAAAATTATATTCATAGTGCATAATTAATTCAATACTTCAAACTTTAAGGAGTTACAAGTATTAAATTCATTAACTAAAGTTTCCTAAATGATTGTTAAATAGATATTTTGGAATACTTCTCTCTCATGTACCTTTCACAGGACGTTTGTATGTAGCTTGGCCTCTGTAACCTATCTATTCCTGCCTCAGGTGGAACAAGGCCATTGCTATACGGCATTATAAAAAATATCGAGCATCCCCGATGGCATTTTTATTACACCGCAAAATAATGACGGTACCCTTTCGTGGACTACCATTTTCAGACTGGAATATATTTTAGTATGAACGCTTATAAATGGAGAATTGTGAATAACGTAATATAGAGATTATCGGTTTAGGGTTGAAATATGATGTAATATACTTGGGTTTCTATGGATTTCTTAGATTTCAATTGAATAAGTTGGATAATCTTTTTTTTCTTTAGATTTCTAAAGGAACTAGGTGTTTATTTGTTGGATGAAATTAAAATATCAAATGAGAGTATCGGATCGCTAGTTGTTAATGTTAGCCAATGATTAATATAAAATTTCTGTTTAAAATTTGATTTAAGGTTACGAGCTATTAACTTACTTAAAATTACTTTACTGCATCAATTCTGTTACATAGTAAAACTTACAGAACACTTTGTTGGCAATTATTAATATTATAGCTTGTGAAAAATGGCATTGATAAACGAAATACAGGCATTGCCCAGTTCGGTTACCATAGCTTCATCCATTTATATGAATATATAATATGAATATCTTGTAAGTTTGAAGTTAATTAATTTTTATGTTTTTTAAACTTTCGTATAACCTCTCGGACACTGATGCCTGTAAGTTTAACACCTATCATACGAGGCCTCCCTCCATTCCTTCCACTTCTTGCGATGGCGAGCCTCCTCACCAATTTGCGAGGAAGGTATCCAAGGCGTCCCACCATCTTCTTCTCGGTCTGCCACGATGAGTATAGCTGTCTCAGGACTCTATTCTAGTGATATTTAGGCTCACAACTGTAACGGCATCCGGCAAACATGTCCTGCTCTTGAAATTAAAAAGGATTTTCAACATGATATTTCGAGTGTTCCTTTGAATGCACTATAATCTGGTCTAGACATCACACTCAACTCAGATTAACACGGTTTATCAGGAAAATGAAAAGATAGCATTTTCGACTTATCCAGATATAACTGCACAATACTTTCTACTGCAGTTATGTTAGTCTTTACTGAAGAGATACTAAGAGATAACAGTAACAGCTGTTTGGAGACACATCGACCAACGATAAACTTGTTTGAGAAAAATACGCTTGAGTATTTTTGCAAGTTTGTAAATACAATAATTTTTTCTTTCTCTTTTAGAGAGAAGAGTTCTCTTTTACTGTGTAGCTTGAAACAATCTATAGAGGGTAAATGAGAAGAACCAATTGACTGATGTACTGATGTTAAATAAGGTAATAAGTAGTGATACAACGAATACTACTTTTACGAATACGAATACAAATATCAAACCTACTATTCGGCGAATACGAATACGAATATCTCGCCATAGTAATAAAAGACTTATTTATTTGATGAATGTTTACTCTTCTAATAATTAAAATTTACAACTGGCAAATATTTATTTAAAAAACATAAAATTTGTAGATTTTCTGGTTTTAGGCGATTTCTTTTTCAGTCTGGGTGATCCCAGCTGTTGAAAAAAGTTTTTCCGAGGTGACTGTACATGGCTTCAGTGAAAAATATATTTGGGCGAGTTTTTTCAGACTTGGAAATTTTTCAAATCTGCAGTAAATAGAGTTGCGTACAAAAATATTACTTTTTAAATATTCGTATTAGTATTTGCCGAATACGAATATTTGGTAAATGTCTACTATTCGGCGAATACGAATATTCGTATTCGTATTCGTTGCATCACTAGTAATAAGTTTCTTTCAGTTGGGGTCGATGCATAATGATTTTTTGAGAATAATTTGTGCTTATATTAATTTGCTTGATTTAACTCGTCGAGGAGGAGAAGAGAAGAATCTTGTGACTGAATAGCAACAGCTGCAAGGGACAATCTTTAAGATTGAGTAAAACTTGTCGACTTCAATCCATGGATGGGCGACTATCTTTACAAATCGAGAATTCTCCTTGCCTCGAAGGTCCCGGCTGTCATTTATACATTTTTGACAGTTGTAAGGGGAAATCAGAAGCCTGAAAATCTGATAGTGTTCTTGTTAAGGCGTATTACCCAGCTACTGGATAGTGAAGGTTAGACAGGCAGGTCGCTCCATATAAAATACCAGTACTCCATCAGGCAAGTAAATAAATAAAAACGTTTATTAGACACTAAGCAAGGATACAAGTTTAGTAAATAACACAGTCAATTTTAGATAGTTGTGCTAACTCCCAAACCAGGCATAGGCCTGTGTTTTGCGGATTAGTGCTTAGAAATGACACATTTAGTACAATGATACATTTCTGTGAGAGTGCCGTTAGTTATTTATATACAAATAGTGATAAAGACTGAGAAGACTGGAAGCGGAAGGAAGAGGAATGAGCGAGAATGATCCGTAATCCAACACGCGGCGCAGTGCGGGTTGTCGATGTCGCATGTCTTTGAGTAGTTTTGTGCTTTTTTTTTACGTAGTAAAATCATCAAATAAGTCCTCCCACCCCGGGCAGGGCCGGAGGGACTGTCAGACTTGTACTGACTAAAATCCACGGTGTTCCTTCAATAGCCCTTTACGTTCCGGGGTCACGGTAATGGGATAAGTCCCACGACCCCGGCAGGCTTCGGCTCTCTACAGGGGGGGCCTCGTCATGTTGCTGACGCTCTTTGAGGCGCGCGTGGAACACAATGCGCCGTCGACCCGGGCATGGTCCATGGTCGGACAGCGAGTTGCCCTTTACTCGCTGTTCGCATGCCCGCGCCTACGGTGGCCGGAGATCGTCGGCCGACGTCCAACGCCGTGGGCGTATACCACTGCGGCTGGGCTGGAGGGAGGACGCCATCCTCTCCCTCACGCGGCCCACCTCCTCCTTCGATAGCATGACTGCTTCGCAGAAGGAGGCGACCGCTTCCCACTCCCTCTCGCCCCGCAGCATGGCCTCGACCAGTGCCGGGCGCGAGAGGTCTCCGCCTATCGCCACCGTGAGGACACGTCGGTGCTCTGCCCAAGCGGGGCAGTCTTGCACCGTATGCTCTACTGTGTCTTCAGGGCGATCCTCGCAGTGGTGACACCCAGGCGTTTCTTCCTTCCCCATCAGACACAGGTACCTCCCGAAACTTCCGTGTCCGGTGAGGACCTGCGTCATGCGGTAGGTCAGGACGCCGTGACGCCGATCTAATTTTACAAAGGAATGTGGCTGCATGGGTTCGAACCCACGAACTCCAACTCGTAAGTAAAGCTTGTAGCTGGTGGTGGCCAGCTACAAGCTTTAATTACGAGTTAGTACGAGACTACGAAAGCTGCATGAGGTTTTGTTTGACTTAATTTATTATTAAAAATGTTTAATTGTACCTGACAATAGAGAAGAAGCTGTGTCCTGAAACTTTGATTAGCTGTCTCCAACCTACGGCGCTTATAAATAATTAACAGTCGAGAATAACCCATGCGATACAGGGAAATCGTGGTTACGGACAATTAAAGGGCGTATGCTAGAAAGTAGAATAGGTATGTACCAGTAATCTGTAAAATTACGGTATTCCGTACAACACTTGGCAATGTATAGAATATTTGCGGCGTCCAGACAATGTATAAAATATATTATTTACCTAAAAAAATCTACCAGCAGTCGGTAAAATTACGGTAATCCGTACAATAAGTACTTGGCAATGTATAGAATATCTGCGGCGTCCAGACAATGTATAAAATATATTATTTACCTAAAAAAACCTACATAAAACGTATTTCCAACTAGCAAACTGCATAAGGCAGGTAGTTTAGGCTATAATTCTCTCCAAGTTAGACGGAAAAATTATCATCAATATTTTAAAAATATTTCACGGAAAAACAGACATTCCTGATCTGCATGACGAACTAAGCAACTAAGTCACTCGAGCCCAGTCCCTTTTCCTCGCACACTCTCCGCGCTCAACGCTGTCTTGGATGCCAAACCTGATTGTGACGTGTTTGCGGATGAATGGAAGAAGATCTTGTATGTATTGAGTTGCTAGTCTATCGGTTTTCTATCGGTTACATTTCGGAGAGTGTGCGATGGAATTACACAATCTAATTCCGCCAAGCCCGTTCCATCATCGGACTACAAGACAAACGGCGATGCGCCATCGTTACATGGTGGACATCCCACCTATACGCACTAAACGTTTTGGGAATACCTTCATTGTGCGTACGACTAAGGAGTGGAATTCCCTGCTGGAGTCTGTGTTTCCCGATAGCTATAACCTAGGGGTCTTTAAGTCAAGAGTGAATAGGTTACTTTTAGGGAAGCGTGCTCCATCTTCGACCACATCATCACTTACCATCAGGTGAGATGGTGGTCAAACGCGAGCCTATTATAAATAAAAAAAAAGATCAGTGTATGACTGTTAGATGTGGTGTTTCTTATAATTTAACATGTCTTCAAATAATGTAATTGGCCTTCGGCCGAGTTATTTTTGAGTTAAATAAATAAGGTGATTATAATGCAAATGATATTGACAATGATTTTTATATTGCAAATCCATACTAATATTATAAATTCGAAAGTAACTCTGTCTGACTGTCTGTTACCTTTTTCACGCCTAAACCACTGAACCGGTTTAGATGAATTTGGCATGGGAATAGTTCAGGACCCTGGGAAGGACATAGGATAGTTTTTATCCCGAAATTCCTACGGGATCTGGATTAATGTGGGAGAAACATCCCACGCGAACGAAGTCGCGGGCAAGAGCTAGTAGGTTATAAATAACTGTCTTACACGTATTTTTTCGTAAATGTAAACTAGATGAGGCCAGTGTTTCTTAACTGACTACTCTGAGAAGAAACACCAAAAAGAAGGTAAACTATTCATTGCTATTCGACATTCGGACTTGTAATAATGGTAGATAACATAGGTATCTATGTATATGTATTAATATAATGAGCCATTAAATTATAAGTGACTAATATAGTGTGTGGGTACTCCAAGAGAAATTATTGGGATATAAGTCTATACTACCCTCGCTTGAAGAAAAGGAGCGCGAACTCGACGTATCATTAAAGGCAGTTACCACATACCTATACTTGCGTCAATATTAAATTAACTAGAACATATTTATAAAAAAAAAAACAAAGTAAAAATTTCGAGTGTTTAGAAACACTGGAAAATTTATTATATATTTGTTTTTTTTTTCACTCGTATCAAATTTGTGGGAACTATCTAACTTTAAGAAACATAGCGCGGTTCGATATAAAATTACAAGACACAGACCGCTACTTGCTTCAATATTAACATACAGTAACTACACAACAATAACTAAAATATCTTCCCTTACTTTTTTGCAAAAAGAAAAATCAGAAAAGCAAGGGTAAACTTTCCAGTTTATAAAAAGCCAACTATTGTGCACTCGTTAACCCTGTAATGTTTTATTCAAGGCATGTAACGTCAGCATGCCACTGACAGGTCGGAGACGTCGGGCCACGCTGTCATAGTAATATTTAATAGGACGGACGAATATGAGTATAATAAGATTTTATGTTTTTGTTGCTGGCCGTATAGACGGCAAAGCGGTGCTTCGGGGGACAAGTTTTTATGAATTTCAGTATAGAACGTAGTGGAATTGCTGTTCTATTTTTGGATGAATTTATGCCTACCTATGCCAACGTATCTAGATTTCATTTGTTATTCAGAATAGATACTCTATGAGGGGTTTTAGTATGCTAGGAGATATTCTTGAAATAAAACAAAATATAATATAATAGGTGTAGGTTATTTTTACGAGGAAATTAGAAAGAAAAATATACATACATAAAATTTACACACATTCAAATATATAATTAATTAAAAAAATCTTCTATTCTTTATAACATCGCTGTCTATCGGTCTTTAAGTGTTCCGCTGTTGGGCTATCTATTTTGAACACTTCATAATTTAAATAAAAATAACTGTTTTTCATAGTGTTTGTATAAAATACAAAGTTATATTACTAAATAAGGTGTACTGTATCTCAAAAACTACTGAACCTATCTCATTTAAACCAATATTCTTTGAAAGTTTTCATTAAGATCTACAGCATATATCTGTTTCAGATTTTTCACTCTATTATGAAAAATTAGAGGACACACACATTTTACGAATTTTAAATGCTTGACTTTAAGAAAAAGAGGTTTTAGAAACCTCAATTTAGTTTTAAAGACCTTCCTATAGACATATGTGTAGGTTTGATGAAAAAAGGTATTTTTAGTTTCAGTTCCATGTATGGAGAGCGTCCCTTAATTAATTTTTTTCAATAAATTGGAAAGCGCTTCACAGAATACATACCTATCAAGTTTCACATGTGTAATCTTAATAGTTTCGGAATAAAATGGCTGTGACATACGGACGGACGGACGGACAGACAGACAGACAGACATGACAAAACTATAAGGATTGCGTTTTTTGATTTTGCCGGCTACGGAACTCTAAAAAACATTCTCTTAGGAAAATCGACTACCTCTGTACCCCACCATTGTCATCATAATACTCCGTCTTCCATAGATTTGAGCCCGATTCAATATCACCATATTTTTTGTCAAAACGCCAGCTTTCAGCGCCATCAAATACTATTCTCGACCTTTCTTAATACCCCGTTTCTTTGATACGCTATTGGAATCAATAATACATTTCCTATTTCTTTTCCTTGAATAAAAATCTAGGACATTGTTCTGTAATACGATTCTTATACGTGTGTTGTGAGTAGTAAATAAGCTTTGTACTGTAGAGCATCACAACTTCTTTAGAAGTTTAATAACTTAATGGAAAAACGATTTTGAAATTTTGAAAAGACATAATACTACTCGTCCTAAGAGTATGAATTGGTATTGGATGGACAATTTGGCTCTTCAGATGGCGAGCAGGGGTAACTCACCGCCCGGTAAGGACCAGGCCCGGGTCGACGCGGATGGCGCGTCGTGTTCCACGTGCGTCTCAGAGATCAGTCAGTAGCATTGATGGTACCCGACAGGTCCATTATCTGCCAAGATTGTGGAAAAGAAACGGTGGGTTTTTAGTCAGTAGAGGTCTTACACTCTCTTCCGCTCAACCCAGAGCAGGAGAAGTAAATAGATGGTTTATCCAACGAAAATAAAAAGAGAAAGGCGTTAAGTCTCAAGTGCAGCGCCACAAAGCAATAAACATGCGGACATACATACAATCATAGACTGATAAACAGATAACCCTCCTCTGCATCTGTAATGGGCTCAAAGAAAATGTTTACTTTAATTTTCCTCTGCCTGCGAACAAAGTTTTTCTGGCTCCCAATACTTATAACAGGAATTTTCAGACAAACACATTAATCTTGAAGAAAATTACACAGAATGCTAATCAACCCTGTTTACGAATGCAGTAAACAATATCCTGCTATTGGCCCTGAAACAAAAACAATGTATTTTGGGAAAAACAAGGCGATACCGTTAGCGGGGCGGTATCAAATTATTTAGCGATGGATAAATTGAGTCTGGCGCGTGACGTTTACGCCTACAACAATTTGTAAGCCAGAGATGGATTCAACCGATTCAAGGACAGGTTTTTAACAATTTGTTAACAGTTACTAAAGAAAAAACTCGTGGCTAAATAATAATAGTCGCACGGGTCAATCTACCACGTTAAGCAACACTTGCCGCGATCACCTCGAGGATGGGTGACAATCTCAACATATTGCAATTTCCACGGAATAGATGAATAAGGTTGGAATGGTAATGTGGGCGTGGAGAGCGCGCCCCATTTATGATATGAAAATCATAGTGCGACCGATTAATTCATTCACCGCGTTTAGTGCGCTACGGATAACTTCGGAACACAGAGCTCTGCTTTAAAATGCCGTGTTGTGCAATTATAACCTGTAAAACAAAAAGTCAGACCGCAAGTATAGAGCAAGGAGGTATATCTTTCCATCGTAAGTCGAAAATAACATTTAATTACAATTTTATTTGTAAAAAACATAAAAATATTCTGATCACTATGAAATTCCGAACATTAACAACATTATTGCAACAAGTTACCAAAAGTATACATTGCCCGATGTGTACTCGTATAATCAACGCAATGACCAAGTCCGCTTACAATGTACTGCATGCGCCACACTTCAACCTTTGTCCTTTGCCCTGATTGGCCGTGATGCACGGCGGATGTTTATCTACAGTTAGTTACAATCAGTAGCAAGCTCTCGATTTAAATGTGTATAATTTATTTGTGTGCGTAATTCGCATACGTAACGGGCCTCTTGCTTGTAGTGGAGCTAAAGAGTGGGGAGACAAGTGGCGACACGCGTTCTCATACAAATCAGTAACTGCACGGCGGATGTTTATCTACAGTTAGTTACAATCAGTAGCAAGCTCTCGATTTAACTGTGTGTAATTTATTTGTGTGCGTAATTCGCATACGTCCTCTTGCTTGTAGTGGAGCTAAAGAGTGTGGAGACAAGCGGCGACACGCGTTCTCATACAAATCAGGAACTATTTCCTTTCTAACATCTTTTATCTGTTCTGTGGAGATTTCTGTGGGCCTCGGAAATCAAGTTAAGTCAATCGTTATATGAATTCAGAAGCCAGAAAATCTGACACAAGCCTTACCAAGCGGTATCTTGTTACCTACCTAACTACTGAGCTGTGCAGCGGGCCTAGACAAAATCCATTTTCTGTAAGCGTTAACGCCAACGGAAAAATTAAATTGTATGGAGTTGACATATACTAACACGTGACAATCACGTGACATGTGGTTAGCAAATGTCAACTCCATACAATTTAATTTTTCCGTTGGCGTTAACGCTTACAGAAAATGGATTTTGTCTAGGCCCGCTGATCAGATAGTCAGTCACTCCATGTAAACACTAGAACTTAGCTGCCTCTGATTATACTGGAAGCCCACCGTGACATGGTTGAGGAAAGGTTAAGCAGATAATTATATTGTTAAAAGTTGCTAAATCCAGATCATCCTTTCAGCAGATAGAAGCCCACTGTTGTAAACCTGGCGTCCCTCAAGTTCGCCACATTGAGTTGGATATGTTCGAAGTTACTAGGTATCTATAAACCCTAGTAACTTTGAACATATCCAACTCAATGTTGTGAACTTGACTAGGTATCTATAAACCCTCGGCAAGGACCAGGCCTGGGTCGGCGGCGCATCGTGTTCCATGCGCGCCTCAAAGAGCTGTCAACACCAGTGACGGGGACTCATAGGACCATTGCCTGCCGGGGTTTGCGGGAAAGTTCTACCGAGTTACCGCGGCCCCGGAAATTCAGGGCAGCCGAAGGAACAGGGTGGGTTTTTAGTCAGTAGAAATCTGACACACCCTTCCGCTTGACCCGGAGCGGAAGAAGTCATTCGATGATTTTCCCAACCCAAAAAAAAGGTATCTATAAACCCTAGAATGGTAAGGTAAAATAAAACACTGTTCACACCGCCTGCCAAATGGATGAAAATCTCGAGAAAATGTTTTTCTTACTGGACGTGCAAAATATACTTTATTTTCTCATGTAATCCATTTCAGCTGAAAAACTTTCAATGGAACCAACAGTCGTAGAAAACAATAGACTTCCAGCTTTTTCGAACTAAATATTTTGTTATAATATTTCTGTGATAAAATATTTCAAATGACAACCTAGGTTGTTTCCACAAATAAAAATCACGTGAACAAAGTTGTAAGTAAATAACAATATAATTTGATATATAAGACAAAATCCATTTTTAATTGTTTTTCAACCGACGACAAAAAGAGGAGGTTATCAATTCGACGCGTATATATATATATTTTTTTTTAATGTATGATCATCGAGTACTCGAAGACGGCTGAACCGATTTGGAAAATTCTTTTTTTGTTCGAATGGGTATACTTCGATATTGGTCCCATTTTCATAAACGTCAGGATCTGATCATGGGATCCTGGACAAATCGAGGGAACTCTTCAAATATTATAGGCACACCTATGTCGTTTTGGGTATTTATTACAGTAACTTGTGCAGTTGCTCTCAAAAAGTACCATTTGAGGAAGTGGAACTGATGATGAAGACCACAGATGGCCGCCGAAACTACTCAATAATAAGTATTGAGTGGATTGCGATTCGATTACTTGAATATGGATGTTACGCACTTTATGCTCGTCACAATGCATATGGTGATGTAGAGCTGATGGTGAAGTACCAGGAGAACTCCTCAACAATTAACGGCCCAGCATTGGAAAAAGCAATATTTTGTAAAAGGTTATAAGTAGTTGATAATTAGGCTCTTGTAACTAGGTAAATTAAAAATAGACCAACTAAAAAAAGTGAAATAAAAACTTTTTTACCAAAAAATTAAACCGACTCCCAAAAAACACTGCAAAGTGAAAAATAACTTTAATTTCGGAAGTCGGTGCCAAAAACGAAAATACAAAACTAAAGACACCGACTACCGAAATTAAAGTTATTTTTCACTTTGCAGTGTTTTTTGGGAGTCGGTTTAATTTTTTGGTAAAAAAGTTTTTAAATATTTGGTTCAGTAGTTTTGAAGATGAGAGAGATGGTTAATTCATAAGACAACTTCTTAATTTAAGTTAGGCGAGCGGCTTATAGTCCGGTAAGGCCCAGGCCCGGATCAGCAGCGTGTCATGTTCCATGCACACCGCAAAGAGCCGTTAGCACTAGTGACGAAGTCCTGAAGACGAAGAATGTTCTGACGAGATTACGTGGCCTCGGACCTCAAGGGCAGCTGAAGGAACAGTGTGAGTTTTTAGTCAGTAGAAGTCTGACACTCCCTTCTGCTCCACCCAGAGCGGGAGAAGTCATTCGATGACTTTCCAACCCAAAAAAGAGCGTCCCACTACCATCCCCTTGATGTGCAGCGACCTCGTCTAGTTATGTCAGGGCTCCCACGGGCACAAAGTTAAAAACTTCATAGTCAACAACTCAACACTCATTTATGATGATGATGCCATATAGCCTATTCGGCCACAGCGACTGAAATAGGGTAGTTTCTTGAAATATATCATTTGGTCCATCACCTAGATTGCCAAAAAATATGGGACATTTTGTTGAATGATGAAATTTAGTTGAATTTCCACACATTCTTTTTAGCAAAATGTGAAATCAGGAGCCCCTCCTGAGCTTTGAAGGTTTTGATCTTTGTAAATTTTTAATTATTTGAAAAGGCAAATATATGTTTACAATAATTTCAGGAAACCTAACTAACAGATGAAATAGTGTAATAATTTTGAAAACCAAGGAAACTACCCTATCCATTATTTATTATGATGGTTGATGAGAGCTTCACATTCGTTTATACAAATAATACATGAACATCCCTAAAAATACAGTCGAAGCCCATTCTCTAGATAGACATCGGGAGCTTAAAAATATAATCAGCCCTTATTGCCAAAAGGTCAACGTTTTCAAACATGGAACGTGTCAAAATATTATAAAAATGTTAGCCTTTTATCTGTTAACGTGATAATATTTATTACTTCCGGAGCAGTGAGGTTTATTTTTCCGTTTGTTCGTGGACATTTTTATGGCATACCTGTTTTAACGATTTATGGTGAAAACAACATTATTGTACCAGCTAAACTGTATTAAAAATATGACATCGAGTAATGTACATAATTAAGATGGCAATCTAACAACAGTCAGTATATATGTAAAATTATATATTATTCCACTAATTAGTACTTACGTTAAAACATCGAGAATGTTTTGTTAGAAAAGTAATATAAATCAGACCGTACCTATTGAAAAGTTTGCAATAGAATGTTTTTTTTTTACTTTTAAAGACCTGTTATATCTCAATTTTATTTTATTCTATAGCCTCTGCGCGTCATCCTATAAGCTCATGAATGGATAGAAAAAAAATATCCAGAAAGAAATTATGAACGTCAATGTATAAACATACATACATACATTATTAGCGACAGCCTGAAACACAGGTTTAACCTAGCTCAGGCAAGCCGTTAAGAGTAAATAAAAAAAAAGAAAAAAAGGAAAAGTAAATAAATAATAGTTGTAAATCAATTATATATACCTAAGCATTAGTTTTAACATTTATGTAATCTTATGATTTATTGACCACTGTATATTAATTGTAAATTTTGGATGAAATAAATATTATTATTATTATTATATATTATTATACATTTACATACATTTTTCTTTAATTAGATGAATTTTAGTAAACATTAAAATTCACATAAATTTCAATAGTCTCAATAATTGATTCGAGGTACCACCCGCCATTGTCATAGTAAAAAAAAACGAAATTCATATCCCGAAATACGACCCCGCGTTAACCCCCTCCATAACCGAACTGCTTGTAACCCACGCGGGCTGTTAATGGATCTCATAGCGAAAGTCAAATAAAACACGAATTAAATGCAGAACGATAGATTATTTATCGTTATAATATACTTATACACTATAAATATAGAACTTGGGACACGATGTAAGGAAGACGTTAACGTCCGGATAGGTATAACATTTTTTTTTCTTGGGTGGGAATATCATCGAATGCTTCTTCCGCTCTGGGTCAAGCGGAAGGGTGTGTCAGACTTCTACTGACTAAAAACCCACCCTGTTCCTTCGGCTGCCCTAAATTTCCGGGGCCGCGGTAACTCGATAGAACTTACCCGCAAACCCCGGCAGGCAATGGCCCTATGAGCCCCCGTCACTGGTGTTGACAGCTCTTTTAGGCGCGCGTGGAACCCGACCCGCCGCCGACCCGAGTCTGGTCCTTACCGAACGGTGAGCGACCCCTGTTTGCCGTCCGCAAGCCCGCGCCTACTGTGGCCGGAAATCGGCTCGTGATCCCCGACGTCCGGGGCGTCTCCCGCGGTGGCTGGGGCTTGAGGAAGAGAGTTGCCTCTCCCTCGCGCGTTCGGCCTCCTCCTATGTTAGCGTGCTTCATCTTCGACAACATCATCGCTTACCATCAGGTGAGATGGTGGTCAAACGCGAGCCTAAATTTAAATAAAACTCGGAAAAATAAGGTTTGAATTTAATTGGTGTGGCATGACAAATAGAGAATTGTATTAAGAATATTCTCTCTGCTAGGACACGCCTACTCTCTTTGATAGGGAATCGGGCGTTATCCACCAAGCGGGTTCAGTGCGGGTGGTGGTTATCCTACGTCATCGGATTTTTAGGTCTTAGGACATGAAGGGCTCCATTACCATGTTTTCCTTCACCGTTTTAAGATCGGTAGCGATGATGAAAAGTACACAAAGTCTAAACGCTTAGTTAAAAGTGTCTTGACAGACTGACAGATGGACAGAAAATAAAAACTTTTTACCAAAAAATTAAACCGACTCCCAAAAAACACTGCAAAGTGAAAAATAACTTTAATTTCGGTAGTCGGTGTCTTTAGTTTTGTATTTTCGTTTTTGGCACCGACTTCCGAAATTAAAGTTATTTTTCACTTTGCAGTGTTTTTTGGGAGTCGGTTTAATTTTTTGGTAAAAAGTTTTTATTTCACTCTTTTTAGTTATATTCAAGTAATCGAATCGCAATCCACTCAATACTTATTATTGAGTAGTTTCGGCGGCCATCTGTGGTCTTCATCATCAGTTCCACTTCCTCAAATGGTACTTTTTGAGAGCAACTGCACAAGTTACTATAATAAATACCCAAAACGACATAGATAGATAGATATATTCTTTATTGTACACCATAACAATAAAAACAAAATTATGGACTTAACAATTAAAAGGGTGATATAATGGGCGGTCTTATCGCTAAAAGCGATCTTTTACAGACAACCTTTGGATGGATTTGACACAGAAGGAGAAAATAATTACGCGGGTAGTCCACGGTGTACTAATTATCTATATAAAATACTAAACAATAAATAACGTTCTCAAAACATATATATACATACAAAAATTAAAAAAGAAAAAGAAAGAAACAAAGACATACATAATAACAATTTAAGGAGAGAGATAAAGATCTTTTACTAAGTTTTTGAAAGAAGATAGTGTTTGTGCTTGTCTTACTGACACGGGTAGAGCATTCCACAGCCGTACTGCTTGAGCCGCGAACGACTTACCATAGAAATTGGTGGCGTGACTCGGTACCGCCAGCCTTAAGTTTTCTGATGACCTCAGAGATTTTGCATGTGTGTCATGAAGGAACTTAAATCGTTCTTTAAGATAAGTGGGAGTTTTAGGATTAAACAGCACACTGTAAAGCAGAGACAGAATGTGTAAGTTCCGGCGAAGACGTATTGGAAGCCACTTGAGTTTCGTACGAAATTCGGATACGTGATCATATTTGCGCAAGCCAAATATAAATCTAATGCAAACATTTTGGAGTCGCTCAAGTTTATCAAATTGTGCCTCAGTAAGATCAAGATAACTGACATCAGCGTAGTCTAGGATGGGGAGTAAAAGAGACTGTGCTAGCGCAATTTTAGTAGCAGTTGGCAGAAAGTTACGCAACCTTCGTAAGGTATGGGCAGAAGCAAATAATTTGCGACTGACTTCTTGTAATTGGGGACCCCAAGAAAGATGTTTGTCAACCCAAACCCCAAGGTTCTTAACTTTCTCGCTTAATGGAATAGCAGTGCCGTTGAAAATAACCTGAGGAAGCTGCGTCCATTTTACCTTAGGTGCCAACCTGGAACTGCCAACCACAATGACCTGGGTCTTTGACGGGTTAACCTGCAAACCATGTGCATCACTCCATTCGCAAACAGAAGCCAAGTCCCGGTTCATGATATCAATAGCTGTATGCAAATCTGTATAGGGAGCTTGTCTGTAAATCTGCAAATCATCAGCATAAAGATGATAGGAGGACTGAAGTTTTTTAGAAATAGAATTTATGAATATTGCGAAGAGTAAAGGAGATAAAACGCCACCCTGAGGAACACCGGCTGAAGTACTACACCAAGAAGAGCAGGACTCATCTATGCAAATACGTTGCCGGCGGCCAAACAGGTGACTACGAAACCAGTCAATCGCTGTTGGAGATATGTTAATAGAGCGTAGTATGTTCAGCATGATTTCGAAATCAACAGTATTAAAAGCGTTGCTAAAATCTAGCAAGCAAAGAATCGTCATATTTCCTTTATCCATGCCCAACCTCATCTCATCCGTAACGCTTACTAAGGCGGAAGTGGTACTATGACCAGGACGAAAACCGGATTGGAAAGGATTCAGCAGACTATTCTTGCAAAGAAAAGAACTAAGCTGATTGTGGACAAGGCGTTCAAGGACTTTAGATAAAAAAGGCAGGATGGAAATAGGTCGATATTCTGAAAAAGATGTAGGATTCGATTTTTTGGGTAGAGGAACAATTTTGGCCTCTTTCCATACCGAGGGAAAGACACCATTGGAAATAGAATAGTTAAGGATATAGGTAAGGATAGGAAGGATTTCATCGAGGACAGGGAGTATCATCTTCCGACTGACACAATCACTACCAACGGCATTGGATGTGATTGAAACTATGCTTTTCTTAACATCACAATCAGAAAATTGACTAAAATTAAATGCGGAGTGATCCGGAGTTGGAAGGTTAGAAAGATAATTTGCCTTCATTGTCCCATTAGAGGGGGACGAGGATGAGAAGTGTTGATTCAATAGATCAATATTTAGGTAATAATAATATATTGAAAATAATAATATAATATAATATTTGAAGAGTTCCCTCGATTTCTCCAGGATCCCATCATCAGATCCTGACGTTTATGAAAATGGGACCAATATCGAAGTATACCCATTCGAACAAAAAAAGAATTTTCCAAATCGGTTCAGCCGTCTTCGAGTACTCGATGATCATACATTAAAAAAAAATATATATATACGCGTCGAATTGATAACCTCCTCTTTTTGTCGTCGGTTGATAATAAAGAATCTAATTTTTAGTTTTACCACTTCAGGTACATACAGAACCCTAAAAGAATAGTTAAAAATCCAAAACGTAGGTAAATGCTCAAAACAAACACCGGACCTGAAGTGCTAAAATAATTTATAGCACACACATAAATGCGGGCCGTGCGTGTACGAACCAAGCAAAGGAAATGAAAGGAAAGGTGTGGAGTGAGGTCATAGCCGCTGGCGATTTGTTATCTGTGGCCACACGAAGACCCAGAGGTGTTTCAAATGTGTAAACAATTTCCGTAGGTTTGAATTTACGGAGGAATGGGGAATATGTCGTGGAAAAGTACTAAGTATAAATCTGGATGGTTAGAAAAGAAGAAAACCAAACGATTTGTTGAAGAGACAACAAAGAAGCTTAAAAACTCATTTTAAAGTGTATTTTTATGTTCTCATTGTTTTTACATCAGAAAAAGAAAATAAATATTATTTTTAATATTTTCTAATTCCAGTAATTCATTCAGTTCAGTTTATATATAGATATTGAGGAAAAATATATGTATGAAGAAGATTATACAAGAGTAAAGAAGGAGAATGACAAATAGATTTAATAAATGAAGAAATAAGAAACATATTAAAAAGAACGTATTCAGTTTAAACATACGATTTTTCACGCTATTTTTTTTAATATCATAAATAATAACATTGAGTCAATGCGAGCTTTATTATTTTCACATTAAACATAGCAAGAATGTTCCAGGCACGGATTGGAAAGGTAGCATTCTAATTGCGTAATTTATAAAATGGCATATCCTCTCAGAAAACGTTAGGTCAATACCGTAAAACACGCAATGGAAAGGGTTGTAATGCCTAAATCACAACCTTTATTCGTTTTAGGACCAATTTGGTTTCAATGTTGATAGCAGGGACCAGAATTCCTGAAGAAAATTTAACTATGGATAGAAAAAAAAATGCTAGCTTGCTTATTCTTTGAAACCAATAATATACTCACTGGTCCGCAGACCACATGTTGGTAAGGAATAGTCGAAATTAATGAGTATGTCGACCTATTCATATTTATATTGGTATAACAATAAGGCTGCAGATTTTACTACAAATATTGTTATTGAAAAAATGTCCATTTGATAATATAAGATTTTTTCAAGATAAAAATCGAATCCTTGATGACATATCTTTTGATCCGTCTAAAAGGCCATCTTCTTACGAGCCATTAATTCAAATAATCTAAAATTTGCACAAATGGATACAAAATAGAATTTGCAAGTCATGATGATTTTAGAAAATAAAACAAAGATTGTGAAATGGTTGTGCAATAAATACTGACAGTCATAATAGCATAAATGCGAGAAGTTACCTGGCATTTGTGATAAAATACGCAAGAGTAGCTTAGACTATTTGAATATGTTTACAAAACCGACGAAATAAATTGTTCAGATATTATGTATCTCAACAATTTATTTCGTCGATTTTATAAACATATTCAAAATGTAATGTAATGAAATGTAATGTAATGAAATGTAATGTCGTAATGACGTAAGTCAAAGACGGGACGACGGGAAGACTCCTGTCGTAAGTCGTCCAAATTTGCTTGCATGACGGCGTGTGTGTGACTCAGCAGGCATAGGTCATCGGCGTAATCCAAGTCTTCCAAAACGTTGGATAATTCCCACTCTATGCGGCGGCGTCTGTTATCAGAAATGCGAAGCTTAATCCCGTCAAGAACGACTAGAAAGAGAAGAGGTGAAAGAAGGCAACCCTGTCGGACTCCCGCATGCACCGCAATATCATCCAAGATAAGGCCGTCATGAGTCACCTTGCAAGAATATTTCTTGGAGATGCTCTCCAGCAGATGAACAATTTTAGATGGCACTCCAATGTTTAGCAGGTGGCACCAAATACTGGGCCACTTCAACGTATCAAAGGCTTTTTTGAAGTCGACAAAGGTAAGATAAATCTCACTCTGCCGTTCTGATGCCTGTTCAAGTATAATACGAAGAGTGTTGATCTGATCTGCACACGAGCGATTTACCCTAAATCCAGCCTGCTCTTTGCGTAGGAGCGGTTCCACGGCCTTCGACAGCCTATCCAGTATGATTTTACAGAAAACCTTGAAGGGAATTGAGAGCAAAGTAATACCTCTCCAGTTATCGCACTGGCTTAAGTCTCTTTTCTTAGGCACGGTTATTAAGAGCCCCTTATTTCAGTCATCTGTAAGTTCTTCGGCGGCCCAAATATAGTTTGATAAATTATGTATTGTATTAACGCAATATATTAACTGTAGGATTTAATTTAATAATATTTCTATAAATGCCCACAAATATTCCAACGTTAAAAAATGTTTTATCATCAAGTAATTTTATGTTCAAATCCCGATCAAAGAACATTCGTCTGTAACGCTTTATTTTAATCTGTACTGTAACAAACAAACAGAAAGACATATTAATAATAAATAATAATCTTTATATCTACAAGAATATAAAGAAAAACCTGTGCAGTCCCCGACTCCGGTCTACATGCTAAATCTGTTACAGGAGCCAGTTTTCTTCACATTTTTCATATAAATGTGTAGGTATTCAGTTGTTATTATACTACATACATTCTGTTATGGTACCAACGTGGTATAGATTGCTAGATTCTGGCCGCTACTTCACTCGCGTCCTATTCCACGATCTAATCTATCTCCGTACCAAATTCCATTAACATTCGCTAAGTGGTTTAGCCGTGAAAGCGTAACAGACAGACACAGTGATAACTTTCGCATTATTAAGATTAGTGGGGAAATAGTGAAGGTCTAACAATAATTGTCAAATATTGTTTAAAAAAAAATCTCGTGCTTTTCTTCAGTTAAATTAAACAGAAAACTCAAGTTCAAGTTCAAGATACAAATCTCAAAAAAAAAAACGTGGAACGAATTAAGAATTTAAAATATTATACTCCACGTAGACCTTCATATTCGTTTACGAAACTTCAGAAGCTAATGCACAGTTCTTTATCGTATCCTACATGTAAAAGAACTGGCAGGAAACACCAAAGATAAAAGTAAAATATTTTTTTACAGCGTTTAACTTCTTTTATCTGACTTGGTACTTTGTAACAACAAAGTATCAAGTAAGAACATAAAAAGCGTAGAACGAAACAGTGTTCTCACATTTACATAAAAGTTAACCAGCTGAGTAAAAATAAACCTAGATATTTGAAACAAACGACATTTTTATATTAAACCAACAAGATATCATTACGATCAAAATTTAGGTATTTCTGAGTTTTTTTATGTGACTATACAACCGTCATCGTACTTGACCTACACAGAATTATGCAATTGGACAGGAAGAAACCTCTTACAGCATAGGTAAAGTAAAAATCTGAACACTGTAAATATGTTTATTTAGTTACAAATGATCATAGGAACGTTAATGACCTTTATCAGTCAAATGTCACTCAAAAAGTATGGTTTGCAAAGAAAACTTAATAGCGTAAAATAATAACGGTTTACTTTGCTTTATTTAACGGAGTCTCATTTAAATATAATATTTAATTATTTAAAGTCATGATTAGTTTTTTTAAACATACTTTTCTCTCTTATTCTCTCTTTTCTTTCTTTTCATTGTTGGCACCAATTCGCCTGAAAGTAAAGAGAACGTATGGCGCAAAAGCCCAGAAGTCACGTCAAAATTATCAAAACTTTATTTTTCATTTTAATTTTGATGTCAAGCTCGCGTTTATTTATTTATGCAAGGCACAACAACGATATACTTTCAAATGCAATATAATACAAGCAGACTAAGGTTTTAGATTCAGTGCAAATATATCGGGTATAGGCGGTGTTTCAATACCCAGAGTTTCGCGATTCAAGTACCTGGGTCACCGGGTCTCAGAAGACAGTCAGACCATGAAGACATTGAGAGAGCGCCGGGCGTTGGCAGTCTAATGTAATATGCTGGCCCGTAGATTTTCACGCAGCAGTAAAGCAGTAAAAATTACTTTGTTTCGGGCTTCTTGCCAATCATTTTACACGTGCAATCTATAGATCAGGTAAACGTAGAAGACAATCACCGCCCTGCGCGTTCAGTATAACAATGCCTTTAGGATGCTGATGCGGCTGCCGGGGCATTGTGGTGTGTCGGGCATGTTTGTAAATGCTAATGTTGGTGGATTCAAAGAGAGCAGCATCTTTGCTCAGGCGTGCCCGTGGCAGTAGTAACAGCATTCTCAATGTTGTGGCAGGCCGATACGACTGTCCCATACTGTAGCCATTGTATACAGCTACATAATTTAAAATAATAGTTTTTTTGGAACACATGCCGCCCCACTTTTTATCTGGCTCCTAAAATTAAGTATTTTGTTTTGGAAGTATTTTGTTATTATTATTTATTTCAAAATTGACATTATATTTGAAATTATTTATTTTTGATTAATCAATTCTGATTATTATTATGATTAATTCTGTGTAAAATAGTTTTGTATTGCGTTGTGTGTGTTAATTAAATTTAAGACACTAACATTACTTCTAACTACATCTACTAACAAACTTATGAATATTTTTTTCATATTATTTACAGGTATGCACATCATTTTAAGTGAAAGATAAAATTATTTAAAAACAAAATAAGCAAAACTAAATACTTATGTCGAAAGTAATTATATCAATACAATAATTAATATTAAAAAAAAAAACAATAGTTTAATGCCGTAAATTACAATCAACTATCCCGGACAAGAAAATACGAATTAATTTAGAGCGTCGTCTTGCGCGGTGGCGTCAGAGGAAGCGATGGTCGCCGCGTCGGGCCGAGTTGGGCCGAGTCCCTGTCACGCCGCGCCCCCGCTCGACTCGCCGCTTCTGATGTCGCGGTGTCTCGTCACGCAGCCTGCGCGTGCGGTACTCGTATTGTGTTGGGCTTGATTCCCAACACTTGTGCTTAAAATGGAGGGTCTGCCTTTCTCACCTCCACAAACCAGTAGCTGGGTATCACGTAGCCTATGGCAATACTGATGTCAGGTTTTCTGGATTCGTATTACCCGTAACGACTGTCAAAGATGTACAAATGGGAGCTGGGTCCTACAAAAAACGAAGTGGATAATTTAATTATTTTTAATATAAAATTAGGTTATAAAACCTGACCTTTATTTTTAATTTCAATATTGAAGGTTTAGAACTTCTATAGTCTAAATTCACAGTACTTACAGTTGAGCTCTCAATTAATCAAAAATACTCTTAAATGAAAATTCCAAATAATCTAGTTCACAAATCAAAGACTAAAAGTAATTTTTCGAATCAAATGGCACTGTAATTTGAACACCACTCTGCCAGAGCCATTTATTAAGTTCCCCAATTAAGTTTATCAACCCAACACGTCAATTTTAGACTTCAAACCTTTGAGCATACATATTTATCGGATTATCAATAAATTCCAGCAATAGCCGTTTGTCAAAGAGTAGATTCATACAAAAGTACTTTTAACAAAATACTGAAATTTTTTTTTTTTTTTTTTTTTTTTTTTTTTTTTTCATAAAACAGGATAACACATTGCACTTTCTATATTTGACATTACGTATAGCATATAGCATGTAACAATTTGTTACGCTTTAAGCACAGTTTTATACTCTATCTCTTAAACTAGGTCAGGCCTGTATCTTAAGAGATAGGGTTCAGCCATTTACATTTTAAAAACAGTATTATGCACAAGTGAACACTGTGTTGATTTTATACACAAAAGTTATTATGAAATAAGTACATAAGCAAAGTATCTTTCTGTAGACGTATGTGAGAATGTTGTGTGTGTGTGTGATGATGTGTGTATGTGTGTGATGATGCAAGTGTGTGATTATGTTAATTGATGTAGCAATTATATAGTTATAATGTAGTTTTTTAGTGAAATATTACGAGATATATGTTAGGAGATTCTCTGTTGTGAGGTAATCCTGCTGCAATAGCCATTGAGTGATTTTATGTTTTAGCGTGTGCCTGTTTAAATCAAGTAAGTTTAGTTTTTTGTGTAGTTTATTGTATATGTGTGTACCAATGACGTAAAACTGGTGTTTCGCAAATGAGGTTTTATGTCTAATACCTGGCGGAGTGTTCCTGCGTTTTTCCGGGTTGGATCTGGGCATGGCCCGGTGTGTTCTGAGGACAGACTGCAAGATAAACAGCTGTCTTACAGTTAATACCTTACATTCGTTGTACAGTTGTTTGGTTGGATATCTGTACGGTTTCTTTAACATTACTTTCAGTACGGCTCGTTGAGCCCGCTCTGCCCTCAGCAGATTTGTTTTAAATGCACCACCCCATGCAGTGATGCAATATCCAATAATCGACTGGCACAGCGCAAAGTAAACCATTTTTAGAATACCTATGTCAGCCGATTCTCTAAGGGATTTAAAAACATAGATAAGACGCGTTGTTCTGCTTGTAATCATTTCAAGCTGTTTATCCCATCTTAGGCCGTCATCTATTTGCAAACCTAGATACTTCACACAGTCTTTTCTAGCTAATTTTGGGCATGAACATGATGTTGAGTTTATGCAAGAGTGAGCCGTTATGGTAAAGTCATGCGATGGTTTGGTATTTCGACGAATTGCGAAAGTAACGTAACAAGATTTGTCAACGTTTAGTGTGAGCAGATTTTGGTGGAACCAGTTCATTATACTACGAAGGGCTTTTTCTGCCTTTATTTTAACCGCCTCCCAAGTTGGTCCGTAGATAATGATCGCAGTATCGTCCGCGTATGCGTAGATCTTACAGTTTGGGAGAATCATTCTGCAAAGTTCATTGACATAGATCAGGAACAATGTCGGACCTAACATGCTACCCTGGGGCACACCGTAAGTCACAAATTCCTCTTTGCTGAGGTACGAATCTATTTTGACTTGCTGGGAGCGATCCTTGAGGTAATCTTTGAAGATGTTGAGTGCAATGCCACGTACACCCAACAACTCCAGCTTCGAGATAAGTTTGGGAACAGAAACTGTGTCAAAAGCCTTCGACAGATCAAGAAATATACCTAAACACTTTTCCCCATTGTCAAGTTTTCTTGCTACAAATTGCGTAAGATCCAGCACAGCATCTTCCGTCGAAACCCCGGTCTTGAAGCCGTATTGGTTCTCAGCAATAGAACTATGTTTTTGTAAAAAGCTCTTAAGTCGTTTGTTAAGAATCTTTTCAACAACTTTTGAAAGTGAAGGGAGGATGGATATGGGTCTGTAATTGTTGACACAGGTTCTGTTCCCACTCTTATATATTGGATGAACTATAGCTTTTTTTAGTCCGGCAGGGAATGTTCCCGTTTGTAAGCAACGATTGCAGATATAGGTTATTGGTGGCACTAGTATGTGGCGACAAGTTTTCAGCAGAGTTGATGATATACCGTCCCAACCTACAGCACAGTCATTACGTAATTGTAAAATTATTGTTTCTACTTCACTTTCATCAGTGTCAAGTAAAACCAGGGAGTTTGTTGGAGGAGATGACATTGACTCCACGCATGGATCACTGTCTGCGGGTGTCCTATTTGGAGCAGGGCCATTTATTAAGTTTGCCGCTAAATTTTTGCCAATATTACTAAAGAAAGAGCATACTTGGTTTACAGAAGAGTGAGGACTATCACATAGTTTTAGCAACTCATCAGGACTGGTTCGTTCTTTGCGTGTATGAGTGATATCTTGTATGGTTTTCCAAAGAGCTTTGGGATTATTTTTTGATTTTTCTAGTTCAGTTTTTTCAAAGGTTACTTTAAGTTTCCGGAGCAAATTATTACAAAAGTTTCGATAGCGTGTATATGTTACTTTTAATGTTAGGTTATTAGGTGATTTTTTGGATCTTTTATGGAGCATATCCCTGTTTTTAATGCATTTTAACAAGCCCGGAGTAATCCAGGGCTTTATAATTCTTTGTTTCCTAGGAATTTTAATTTTGCTAGTGTGGTTAGTTATTACGGTAGATATCCTCAAAACAAACCTATTCAGGGCTTCATTTGAATCATTTATACTATAAATATCCGAAAAATCTATGTTTTCAAGTTCAGCTTTAATCGCATCTAGATTAGGACGGGAGAGGGTGAATTTATTTGTTGGAGTTAGGTTCGTATTCGTTAACGTTAGTACAATAGGTTTATGGTCAGTGTTGTATGATTCAAGAATTAATGTGGTTGAGGGTAATTTGGACTTTAGTAAAACGTGATCAAGACAGTTTTCTAGCCTTGTGGGCATTAAGTGGGTTGGTAGTAAGCAATGAGAAGCATTTATTATCAGATATTCCAAGCTGTGGGGGCACTTATTTCCCGGTTTTATGTCAAAATTTAGATCACCAATAAGTGCGATATTTGGGTAGGAGGAAAGGTTATCCAAGACATTGTCTAAGCTGGACAAGAAATTGTCTATACGGTCCACACTATTGTAAGACGGTGAACGGTAAACAGCAACAAAAGCAAACGAAGAGTCAATCTGACACACAAGGGAGTTGGCGTTTATTATGCTAGGTTCCCAAACTGTAGCATTTAGGCCAATTTTAGTGTAAATTATTACACCTTCATTTTGATTTGGTGTAAGTTTTGTCGAATGTGACAGAAATCCATTAAGTAGTGGTGGGTTATTTATTTTGCTAAGCCAGCACTCAGTAAGCACAATAATATCAAAATTAATTTCAGTCGAACATATAAGGGTTTGGAGATTATCAAAATTTTTCTTTACACTACGTATATTCATATGCAATACTTTAATGTTACTCTCGGAAAAGTTTATATAATTTTTACAGTCTTGTGGATTGCAGGAGAACGAGTTATTTAGCCTAAAGATGTCTAAGTCGTCATTTATATTTATTATGGTATCCATTTATATAGTGAGTAGTCACTAGATAGGGGCATAGGGTAACTGATTATAGCAATAGTATGAAAGAGATAATCACTCCTCGTAAAAGTTATGAATGCAGAAGTGTGTGTGTTTATAGGAATGTATGTGTATGTAAGTATTTTGTACAGTATACTTGTAGATGATATTTTAATATAGCTGTAGGTAAATATATTTGTTTTGTTGTATGAACGTACGGGTATGTATCTAAATAAAATAGGAGTTAGATCATGTACTGATTGTGTGTTGATTGAGTAGTCAAGACAGAGTGTACTTAATATTAACATTAAACTATGAACAAGAAACAAGTTTTTAAATAACAGGGTTAGTCAGATATCCTTCAAACCTAGGTCATGGAGACATTTATCGGAAGTTATAAGTACTTGCTTGCCACCGACTTTCTTACGAAGGAAGATGTTGCCGTTGCTAATCCAGCAGAAAGTATAGTGATTCTTCTTGGAAAATTCACGTGCCATATAGAACAGTTTTTTGGAACTGGCAGGTAATTGTTCGGCGACATAAACTGGTTGCCGTTTTCCAGGAATACCAATTTGTTCAGTGTTCAATTTATTATCTTTTATTACTATATTTCTGTTGTAAGTCCGGATAGCAGATATGTTGTGGTAGTATTTTATTTTATTTGTACATTCATATTTCTACAATGTCAAAACTCAAAGGCAATATGAAGGAAAAAAAAATAAACCATTTAAAATAAGAATAAAATTGTTGTTTAGTTAATTTGTTGGATGTAACAGAGCTTTTATACAACGTGTAACGGAAACCCCATATCTATCCAAAAGGGCTGAAGACAACATCTGGTATGGAGTCTCTATGCACAGTTCAAAGAATTGATACCAAATTATTGGTTTCATATATTTCTTGAATACCAATCATAACAAACGTGTCACAGCACTACGAGGGTCAATAACTTTCCACATCACTTACCAATAACACGATAAATTCTTTTTGTTCTTCTTAATTTGAAAAATTCGGTCTCTGGTATCAGTGTATTGGAATTTGTAATAAGTTCTACACACGTAGACTTAGGATTACAAAACCCTTGCCATATCGTTTGTTATCATCCAAAGAAGCTTTGCACTTGGTATGTATATACCCTTTAAATTACACGTTGTATACTTATATCGAGAGGTCGCGGGTTTGAACCCCAACCAGACACAAACATATTTTTTTTTTTTTTTTTTTTTTATTTAGAATAGGTTCGCGTTTGACCACCATCTCACCTGATGGTAAGTGATGATGTGGTCGAAGATGGAGCACGCTTACCTAAAAGTAACCTATTCACTCTTGACTTAAAGACTCCTATGTTATAGCTATCGGGAAACACAGACTCCGGCAGGGAATTCCACTCCTTAGCCGTACGCACAATGAAGGTATTCCCAAAACGTTTGGTGCGTATGGGTGGGATGTCCACCATGTAACGATGGCGCTTCGCCGTTTGTCTCGTAGTCCGATGATGGAACGGGCTTGTTGGAATTAAATTGTGTAATTCCATCGCACACTCCCCGAAATGTAACCGATAGAAAACCGATAGACTTGCAACTCGTCGTCGATGTTCAAGGCTCTGGAGCTTTGATTCGACCAGTGCATCGTTGCCAATGAGTCTTTTGGCCCGCTTCTCGATAGACTCAAGCGCGTCCAGTTGGTATTTACCTTTGTTGGATGGGTTTTTTTAGAGTAGTGCTGGCGAACTAGCGATAGGCATTTCTTTGAGACGAATTATTACTTGACGATGTCTTTCAAGTCATCGAAAAAAAAATCCCTACTGCCGCGGTTGGGATTTTTGCACACAGCCCTCATTTAAACGAAATTGGTATCCAATGAAACAGTCCGGTGCGCATTTCTCTTCTTTGTGTTACATAATGATGTAACTAAAGAACAATGTCAGGTGTCCATGAAAGCGAAAATACTTACTTAATACATACGAGGCATGCCTTTTAAGTTCTGTCGTTTCCATATTTCCCGGCAATTTTGAATTTGGAACTGTTCTATATTCGAATGTGTTTAAATTTTGAATCTCAAAACAGTTGAAAGTATTAGGATTAATACTATTGTTTAGTTCAATTGGAATCTGTCAGGTTACGTACGAAAATGAATCTTTCTAAGGAAAATTTTCATGCAATAATTTTCTACAACTTTAGAAGAGGCCTGACACGGCTTCAATGTTTTGAACATCTGTGTTCAGTGATGAAGCCCCATGTCCGCGGACTGTCGAACGCTGGTATTTAGAATTCAGCGTGGACATACTAGTGTTAGTGACAAATCTCGCGAAGGACGCCCAAAATCCGCCTTCACTGAAGACACCATTTCTGTGAGACAACTAATTCTCGAAGACCATCATGTGACGTTCGTCAAACGATTGAGTATTTGAAGCAGGAAAAAGTAGAAATTCTTGACCATCCTCCATACAGTCCTGACCTAAGCCCTAACGATTTATTTACATTTCCTAAAATTAAGAAAAGTCTTCGTAGTCAAAGGTTCCAGTCCGGTGAAGAAGAAGTCGACGCTTTCAAGTCAGCCGTTTTAAACACCCCAACTTTAGAGTGGAATAAATGTTATAATAACTGGTTTGAGCGAATGAAAAAGCATATTAAGCTACGTGGTGAATACTTTGAAAAACAATAAAAAGTACTATAAGGTTCTAGTTGTGTTTTTTTTCTTCAAACGACAAAACTTAAAAGGCATGCCTCGTATATGTAGTTTAATGTCAAAACTTTTTTGTGATTTTTCAATGAACTTCTAGAAAAAAAAGTTAGTATAGAGCACAACAATGATCTAAATCCACAGGCTATCGACGGACCAATATTGAGGTAGCGGACTTCTGGTAATAAATGAAAAGTCTTTCAAACGTTACTACCAGATTTATTGTTAAATCCACAGGTTTAAACTATTACATCTACTGGATTAAGGCAAGCATGGCTTCGGTTTGATATGTACGCGGTTAAAACATTACGAGACTAGTTTACACTACTGTCATGGAAGCGAACTTAAGGACTACTGAACTAAGATACAAAATGTGGGCGGAAAAAGCTTACATACATTCTAACTTCCGGCTTCCAGAAAGTTCGAGAATATTCTAGGTTGTGCTACAGTGCTTCCTCTAGTGTCTAGAGGCGATATCTTTAATATTCATTCGCATTTTATACAACTTCCATTCATAATTCCACCCCCTGGCGTCGCAAAACGGAATCATTTACTCAATAATTCATTCAAAATTAGCAAATGTTTCATAGACGCTGTTGCCATCTTTTAGCCGGTAGTGCAAACAGAAAGATACTATCGCTTTGCGACAACAGCGCTACTATGCACATCAGTCACAGTTAGTTTTTTACAGATTAAATTAAACAAGCATTATACAGCGGTTTTATTATTATTCACCGGTATTATTAATCATCATCAGTAATTGCATTATCAAAACCAATTTACAATTAATATCATTTTGGTGTGAAGTCAGCTTTCTGTACTCATAATTTCAACGCGTATGTTACGTACGAATTTCCCCGTGCAAACATTCGGCGGCATGGCAAATATAACAAAATCTAGTTTGCATCGAACCCTGATACTTGCTCTTCAATATTTGCATTTTCACCAGAACATCGTGAATTTCAACGGGAATTCATGAAAGTGTAATATTTGTTGTATAAACGTTGCGTTGTTGTCATTTTCATGTCAATGTTGTAGTAAGGAAGTTTTGGTTATTTGCTGTTGCTCAATTTCTATAAAGGACCCCATAGACATTGCAACAACACGTTTACATGTGGTGTCGCACGTGTATGTGGTAATCTGAAGTCGCAAAATGTTAATCGATTGATCGGATTCGATGCTTGCCATGACTAAACTTACAGGTGCCTTGGTCGAGACAAAGCTTCAAAGCCACCCCAACATATTAAAGACAACCCAACCATACGAAAAAAGTGAGAATTATCTCATTGTCCGTACAGCTAAAGTGTGATGTTCTCTCTCTAAATGTCGGATTTTAGAAAACTACAATCTTTTCAGTCTTTAGGAGAAGATTAAATAAATTACTTCTAGGCAAGCGTGTCTTTATCGATCAGATAAACGCTTCCTATTTAAGAAGATTGCATTCAAACGCGAGCTTATAAAATAATAGCAAAAACGTTGTTAATTTTATTTTGTAGAGACAGAATGACTTGGACTTTGCTATTTAATTAGTTTATTATTTTAAAAACGTCTATGTATCTACATATGATAATATTCCGATGGAAACAAAAAGTAGATATAGTTAAATAAAAAAAATATACGTCACGTTACGAAATAAGATTGTGGATTAAAAAATGAAACACAATATTAAATTTGTTGCTATATATCTATGGCACATATTCATTAAATGTATATGGTATATGGCAATTTATAACGGCATCGGTTTATAGAGCTTTGTTTAAAAAACCGCCTACCCACTTGTTTTTATTTTTATATTATTATCCATGATTTTTGTACGCTTACATTACAATACAATTATTTCAGATATATGTTTTCTCATTTAGTGTATTTTTGTAAATTCTTTATAAAAATATAAAATTATCAAACCATAACATTCATATTCCCTTGGTAGAACAAAACCTCACATGTCGTTAGGCTAGTTATTATTTTTTTAAATGGGTAACGCTCAACATAATATTCAAATTATAACTAAAGTAGCTTATTTTATCCACTCGAAGTCTTTGACACCAAATAGGCTTTTGTTGATAATGCCAAATAGATGGTATTTAGTGTACCTAACCCACTTCAATGTCAGAGCCTTTACAAATACCGGCCCTAGTTTCCAGTTGACTGGTCAAGAGTAAAAACGAGCCTAAATAAAGTGGTAATTTGATGCTAATAAAAGGAACAAGGGTCGGTAAAATCCTGAGTCAACGGCGCGTTGTGTTACGCGTGCGCCTCAAAGAGCAGACAACACCAATGGCGATTTCTGATAGGTCCACTGCGGGCCGAGTTTGCAGAAATACTGTGGCATTGGAACGCAAGGGCAAGTTAAGAAACAGGGTGGGTTTTAGTCTTTCCGCTGCACATAGAGTGGGAGGAGTCATTTGATTATTTTCCCCCGAAAGTAAAACAGTATCGGTGTAATATTTATATTCTGTTTTAGAGATAAATACCATAAACGTGTTCATAGGGTTCCAAGGTGCATGTGTTTCGAGACACTTTTGGTTGCCTCATACTTAATGTGACCATTTTTTTTCGTGTCAAAGCGGGACGCAATTTGAATTTTGTATAAAAATAAAAATATTATAAGTCGGTGTAAGATGCCATATTTAAGAGAAAAATACAAATTATGGTTTAAAATGTGACTAAATAATTGTGGTATCTTACACTCACTGGCATTTTAAAGCTTACACCAACTTACCCTAAAAATAATATTTATAAATAATTTCGCAACAAAAAACTACTTTACTACAGCAAAACCGGTTAAACGGTTTAGGCGTAAAACATAACGAATTACTTTTGGAATTATTATACAGTAAGGTGTCAGGATTAGAAAGTATTCGGTAAATTTCTTGCATGTCAGTCGCTCACTCTCGCTTGGTCCTGACTCCCGACCCCGCGTCTACGCTGACGTCTTCCGCGCGATTTTAGTGATATTTTAATGTAGACAAGTAAGTTGGTATATAAAGGTTTGTTTGTAAAAGCGGGACATTTGTGTTCTCATTGGAGACAGCTAGACAGACAGCCTGAAAGCGGGGCAATCCTACCCAAAGCGGGACGTATGGTCACGTTACTCATACTCCTAAGTTGAAAAGTGTTATAATTATAATATATAAATCGATACGGGAATTAAACAAAAATATAATATGTGTAACCGCCCTCTAAGCTTTTTTTTATGACGTCATGGACCGTAGATGTGAGTACTTGTATGTAAATCAGGAGCCGCGCGACCACTGTTTAGTACAACTTGCATTGAGTGTTAATACGTCATCGATTTAAAAAAAAAAACAGTAATAATTAATTATAACATTTGCTCCGCATTATCACAAGAGTAAAACGGAAGTGTACGTATACAAGTATACATTAGTTAGGTAGAAAGTGTTGTTCATCTAACATCTGTTGACAATATTCGAACCCCCTATCTTTAATTATTTTTCGTAAGGTTTCTGTCGATCTACTCACAAGTGTATATAATTAAAGGCTAGAAAAATTTAAAGAAGCTTAATTTTTGTTTTTTTTTTTTATACTGTACATTATAAGCAAGACCGCAATCTCTGAAGTGAGAGGCTCAGTATTTGCGAATCTAAAACACATTTATCAAACCATCATGTTTGTTTTTGATTCTAAGTTTTAAACTTGTTACCAAGTTCTTGCCATCTAGGCTAGTTGTACAGAGCCTCATTTGTAAGCTCTAGATTATCAAAACAATAAACTTTTATCTATAGGTATAGTTGGTTAGCTAGAGATACCTATACACTATCACCAATTAGCCGAAAAATCGATTTAAGCACGCGTTATTCGTACATCACTAATTTCCAGATTCTTTATTCAGCTTTTCTATAGAAAATTCGAATTTAGAATTCAACAGACAGTATTTTACTATAGTAGGCTTTTTTGTGAATGATCTTTAAAATATTTAAATCCTTTATAACAATTCCTGTGAAAAAGCATCGCAACATCGTACAACATATTCTAGGCACGACAACCAATGATTGGCAATGAATACTCAAGTGTATTATTATAAAGTTAAATAAACGTCAAAGTGCACAAAAGAAAATGGCGACCCGTCAACGTGACCCGATCCAATTAACCACACTATCATAACTCATCGCAAAATTAATCGATTCCCGTTAATGACTTTGTCCAGTATTAATATTTAAGTTCGCTATATTGGAGCTAGCGTAAACTTTAACCTACGTAAACATAATAATAGTGAAGTGGACGTCTAGAGTGTTATAAGTTATAACCGCCATTTGGACTTGTCAAGTCCGCGCGGTGACAGGTGTTTTGACAGTTTGGGTAAATATTTACCACATTACAAAGAAGGGCTGTTGAGAATCGTATTGCGTGTGTTTTTAATGGAGTAGAACGGTGTATGTTAGCTACAGTAGTGGTAAAATGTATGTTATGCGTAGAAATTAGTTATGTATTTTTAACTAGACTGATTGATTTCTTTTTTATTTCATTATTACGTCACACAGGAGACGTATCAATTATTTCACAGTAGGTATTATATTGCTGATTTTTTTGAAAATATTTAAAGAGTAAAGACAAGACCATCCGGAGTTGTGCTTATAAGTGTTCAACATGCAAGACATGTATTCTAGTGCTATTTTAGCTTGTAAAGATGTGTGCAGATCTGGTAAATGAGGCGCGTCGTACGCGGGCGGGCGGCGTAGAAACTGCCGCATGCTGCCCACGCAGTGCACCTCCAAATTCACAACTGCGGTTCATAGTTCAAACGCGTTCGCGGCGCATTCTCCATGTCTCGCGTCTGAGCGGCTGATACCATCGGAATTCAAAAGCAAAAATCTAAGAATTTTTAAGCATTGAATATTATAGTTATCAGAATTACTATAATGCCATATTAATTTTGCGCTATAAGTACAAAGCTGTTTTGTATACCAACGTAAAAAAAAGCAAATTAACATTTGCTTTTATTAATATTTGTAGAAAAATGCTTGAGGCTAAGAATTAATAGCCGCAATTTTCTGTCTTCAAGTTAAAGCAATGTTTGCCGAGGTCTGTCCGTATATGGGTAACCATCATTCAGCAACCAATGTTCTCAAACCACCATTCATTAATCACCACATCCAGTTTCTATCAAGCCTTGGAAAGCATGTTAATCCGGTACCAGCGATTATCATTTGCATATCTTTAGATATATTCGAAATCTGAAAATCAGGCACTAATCTTGCCAAAGGGTTATGTTACCCAGCTACCTACTGGGTTGCAGTTACACGTTGCAGTAGAGACCAGATAGGCTGAAAAATGTTGGTCACACAAATGTACACCCGGCTCGGCTGGAAGACATGTTTTTGAGAGATGCAGGTTCTGATGTTTTTGAAAGTAAAGAAAGAAAGAAAATTGCGTTTATTGGCACATAAAATCAAAAAATACACATTATATACAACATTAAAAATAAAAAAAAAAAAAATAAATAAATAGTGTTATTTTTGATAACACGTGTGTTTAACCTTTCGCACCTGCATCCGAAAATTACAGGCCGTTTCCAAAGTTTGCAACCAAATTTTGATATAAGAAAAACGTGCTATCAAAGATATCTTAACTATCTATGCCACTGGGTATTTAAATAATATTATGCGAATGAAATATTTAAAATCTAAAGAGAATATGCCGATTTATGCAAACCAGAAGTAAATAGAATCATATTAAATTCCGTGCTAATATGACTTCCGATATGTACATGGCGTCATTGTTCCGGGTAATACCCGTGGGAGGAGCCGGGTATTTCGGATATATCCGAAAATCTAGAGACAACGTTCACACATACTGCTCGTTCGAATTTGCCGGTGCATTTCCAATTTCTATATCCGAAATTCCTTTGGGGATCTTTTCATCAAGTCGTGCATTTCCTTAGTGTGTGTTAACGTTTTCTTGTATACCGATAACAGAAGTGGTTTAGTATCTACTCTTCAGTGGTACCTTGCGTCTCAAAAGCATCGAGTTTGGAGCGAGGCAATCTCGTATGTTTCTTTGTCCTCTGCTGTTCGTTATATTTGGTGTTGGGTATCCTCACTATTATTTGAGATAAAATATTTTCTGCGTTATTGGTACCTACTAAGTTTCAGATGGAAATAGTGCACTTTTTGATTGATTGTTTTATTGTCCATGGTTTTGTATACAAAACTATGTTCACAATAAACAAGCTATGGTGAAATAAAGGCCACTTATTCATTCGAGAAAATGTGTGAATTTCCACGTTTATGAAATCACGGGCAATAACTAGTGTAAGTAATTAATATTGACTGTAGTAAGTCTTACTCTAAGTCTAATCCTGTGTTATTTATTTATTTAATACGTTGAACGCCAAGAAAAAAAATACAACTTCCCGTTCAGGCCACGTCGGTCAGTGCTGCCCGTCGTTTAATATCTCCATAATTAAATAATTAATGACTAAAGTTGACTTTTGTAAATGAAAACATACATTTGGACATTAGATAATAATAATAATGACCGCAGAGAAGTATGGCAGAGCAAGGAGCTTCACGGACGTTATTACCGGGTCCTTCATGGGTCTGATGTAGATACATTAGCGTCCGTAGCCTGGCTACGTTTTGGTGACCTCTTCGGGGAAACCGAAGGTTTTGTCTGTGCGATTATGGACGAAGTTATGATGACGAATAACTATCGGAAATATATTGTGAAGGATGGTACGGTAGACATATGTCGGGCATGTCACAAACCGGGAGAATCCATTCGTAACATTATCTCCGGTTGTTCTCGTCTGGCTAACGGAGACTATTTGCATAGACACAACCTCGTAGCCAGGATTATTCACCAGCAACTTGCTCTTAAATACAATCTTGTGGAATCAGAAGTACCATACTATAGGTATGTGCCCGACCCAGTTCTCGAAAATGGCAATATAACACTGTATTGGGATCGGTCTATCATCACTGACAGGACTATTGTTGCCAATAAGCCTGATATAGTGGTGATAGACCGATTAGAGCGTCGCACAATGATTGTTGATATAGCAGTCCCCCATGACGAGAACCTCGTGAAAGCTGAGATAGATAAAAAAAATAAGTATCTTGACCTGGCGCGCGAGGTTGTCGACATGTGGGATGTGGAGACAGCAATCATTGTGCCGATAGTCGTCACAGCCAATGGTATAATAGCTAAGAGCCTCGACCAACATTTAAGGAGGCTCTCGTTGGGCAGCTGGATCAAGGGCTTGATCCAGAAAGCAGTACTCCTGGAAACGGCGCGTATTGTGAGGAAGTTCCTCTCTATGGAGCGCTGACCACCGGTAGCTTGGACCCTGTTCCCGATGCCGGTGGGCTACTATTTTTTATATTTTTAAATGTTTTTATTTTTTATATTAATATTTAAAAATGTAATTTGTATGTACATAGATTGAATAAATGGAATAATAATAATATTCCACAACTTTCACACACCGCCATCTAGTCCCAAACTAAGCAGAGCTTGTGGTATGAGTACTAGACAACTGATAAACATACATATATATTTTTAAATACGTACATGTTATAGATAAATTACACCCAGACAAAGAACAAATGATCGTGCTCATAACACAAACATTTGTCCTGGGTGGGAATCGAACCCACGACCTTGAGCATAGCAGTCAGGGTAAGGTAAGTAGCAGTAGGGTAAGTATCAAATTTTTTTTGAGGTTGGCTTCCTTTTTAAACCAACAATTGAAAAAACATTTGGTCTAAATTTGGATAGAACATGGATAGAACTGTGATTTTTGCTTGGCCTGAAGGGAAAGCTCACTGTCGGTCAGCACTGACCGTGTTGGCGTTCAATGTGTTAAATTTTATGTACAATGGTGTTACATGGGCGGACTTCATGCAGCAAGGCATTCTTTCCCAGTCAACCTTTGGGTTAAAAAAACACATTATGATAGGTGTACGAGAAAATGTAATGAAATAATATATTTAATATTTATAAATATAATATTAATAAAATATATATACATATGCTAAAATTATAAACTAATAAATACGGTGCTTTACAATAATCTTTCTGATTAAGAGAGCTCATAATAATTATGACGAAGACCAAACTAAGAATAACAGCCCCTTAAGAAGTAGTTTTTAATTTTACGCTTAAAACAAAATTTTGACTAGCCTTTTTGATGTCAAGGGGTAGAAAATTCCAGAGTTTAATAGTGGAAATAGCGTAAGAATTAGATAGAAACCTTGTGCGGTGAGAAAGAATGTGAAGAAGTAAGTTTTTGGACGCGCGAAGGTTAAGATCGTGAGAACTGCCTAACAATTTAAAATTTTGTTTTAAGTAGACAGGAGCACAAGGATCGTTCATAATAGTGAAGAGCATACAGAGGGATCTGAGGGATCTCCTTTGGCGGATAGACAAACATTTAAGTTGATAACGGAAGAAAGAAATGTGATCATATTTTCGAATGCCAAAAATGAAACCAATACAGTTGTTGAGCAGTCGATGCAGTTTGATAAGAAGTTCTTGGGAAAGATCAGAGTAGCAAACATCAGCATAATGTAAATTAGACATAAGTTAAGTGTATTTCCTCTTTGTACTACAACTCCTGTAAATGAATAAAGTTTTTATTATTATTATTATAATCAATTATAGGAAGCACAAGTAATTGGATTAATGTGGTTTTAGTGCTACAAGGAAGGAAATGCTTGAGTCTATAGAGAGATCGCAGTGTGAATGTTACCCAACACATAACAACAGCAGCAATCGCAGTGAACAGAATAAAAACTCCTACAAAATTGCAAGGAATCGGTGTAATCAGGTGATACGCAACGCTAAACGCCGCCATATTCTTGAAAACATTTCATCTTCTTCGCCTGCTGATATCTGGAAATTCCTTGGAACTCTCGGTATTGGCAGGCCAAGTCATGTTGATTTTCCTAAAGCAATCATTTTGGATGATATCAACCGTCATTTTACTACCACTTGTAATTTGGACCCCCTTATTTTATCTCAGACGGTTGATTTTGTCACTAGTTTGCCTGGTCCAATCATTGAACCATTTAAGTTTTCACCAGCCACCTTGGAAGAAATTAAAAAGATTATCCTGTCCATTAAATCCAAAGCTGTAGGCCATGATAACATCAGTCGTGGTATGGTTACCTTGATCCTTTACTGTCTTCTCCCGCCAATTACCCATATCATTAACTTCTCCTTATATTCCAGGCAATTTCCGTCCTTATGGCGTATGGCCTATGTCCGTCCACTTCCTAAAATATCGAATCCTTCCCTGTCTAATCATTTTCGACCTATATCCATTCTCCCTTTCCTGTCAAAAGTGCTCGAGGCCTGTGTTCACAAGCAGTTTTCTGCGTTTGTTTACCGCAATAACCTTGTAAGCCCATTTCAGTCTGGATTCAGACCCGGGCACAGTACATCCTCTGCTCTTCTTAAAGTGACTGGTGACATTAGAGAAGCTATGGAGGATACTAAAGTTACTGTATTAGTATTAATTGATTTCTCCAATGCCTTTAACGCGGTCAGTCACGATATACTCCTTGCTATCCTCTCCCATCTTATGGTTTCTTCCGAGGCGCTGGAATGGTTCTCTTCTTATCTTCGGGGACGTCAGCAGTCGGTACGCGTTGATGAGAGATCTTCGAGTTGGCGTGGCCTGGATGCTGGTGTTCCACAAGGCGGTATTCTTTCTCCATTATTATTCTCTGTCTTCATTAACTTTATTACTCACTGTCTTCGGTGTTCGTATCATCTTTATGCCGATGATCTTCAATTATATACAGCTGTGCGGGTAGAAGGTTTGTCAGACGCTATAGGGGATGTAAACCGGGATTTGGAGGCTATCAATGACTGGTCTGATAGATTTGGAGTGTCAGTAAACCCCTCAAAATGTCAGGCCATCGTTATTGGTAGTTCACGTATGATGGGTAGAGTGGCGGCTATCTCTCTACCTCCTATTATTTTTAATGGTGTCGTCATTCCCATTAGCCCCAGCGTAAAAGATCTCGGTTTGCATCTTGACTCGGCACTTGGCTGGCAAAGTCAAGTATCTAGTGTCAGCCAAAGGGCCAATGGCACTTTGCGTTCTTTGTATCGTCTGAGGAACTTTTTGCCTGTTAAGACAAAGACTATGCTTGTGCAGACTTTAATTTTCCCTTTGATTGACTATGGTGACGTGTGCTACTACGACCTTAATGCGGTCTTGCTGGATAAGCTTGACCGTATTCTTAATAACTGCATTCGGTTCATATTTAACTTAAGGAAATATGACCATGTCTCAAGTTTCAGGTCTGAGCTTAAATGGATGACCATTCGTCAGAGGAGAAGTTTGCGCGCTTTGACAACGCCATTCTCACTACTCAATTCTCCCAGCCCACCTTCTTATCTATTATCTCACTTTCAATTTCTATGTTCTTCACACAATAAGAATCTACGTTCATCCAATAATCTTCTCTTACTCTGTCCTTCTCATACTTCTGACTTTGTTCATTCTTCTTTTCATATCCAGTCGATTCTCCTCTGGAATGCGCTTCCTCTCGAGATCAGGACGGCTGACAATCGCTACGCATTTAAAAAGAAATTGCGGATCCACTTTCTTCACCAATAAGCAGAATTTCCATATTTAATTTTCATTTGCTTCTTAAGTATATATGTATGTATATGTATTTATATAAGTATTTATTCATATATATTATTTATGTTGATTTCTATTTTATGATATTTCGATTTTATGATATTAGGTTTTTTTTTGTTTTATCACTATTATCTATTATAATTATTTTTCCAATATAATTTTCACGTACATATTGCACCTTCCACTCTATCTCTTCACCACTCATGGTTGACTGGTAGAGAATGCCTACGGCATTAAGTCCGCCTTTGTACCTATGTGCATAAAGTGTAAATAAATAAATAAATAAATAATCAAGTATTATTTATGTACTACGTATTACGTACATACTTTATTCATCTTGAATACCTACCGGTGTTAAGTGTTAGTTACAGAGAAGTACAAATTGCTAACCTACCCACAAAACTGTGGGAAAATAAAAATAATTGTCTATAGCCTTTAGCTCCGCGAACGGCGTGCGTAATTTCAGCAAAATGACAACCCAAATCTCGGTTTATTGTTTCAAACGCTATTATTTAGAAGATTAGAGCGGCCTATGGGACTGAGTCGCTTAGAGATTTCAATTTGCAGACTATAATACACCCCTGAGAGGGATACGTCCCGATTACGTCCCGTTTACGTTCCATTTACGTCGCGCTTACGTAAGATAATATCGTATTGAACCCTCGTGCGGTAATGAACTGCTGGGCTTATTGGCAGGGTGCGTTCTTGACGAAATGATTGATTGGCTTACCGTGATTAGATGCAGTTAATGAAATAATAATTAAAATTGTATTTACTCTTTTTTGTTATATTCATGTTTTTTGTACGATCTAGACACGTTATCGATGTAAGAATATGTGATTTTTTGTATTATGATTAGTCTCGTGTTTGACTCTCTACAGATGGTAAGGGAGATCGTGGTTAATGATTGATGAGACGTCCCTAAAAGTAATCTATTTACTACCGACTCAATGAGTCACGGATCTAATTATCAAAAAACACAGATTCTGCTAAAATATCTCGCTCCTTAATTACATGTCATCCTTCAAGTACCCCCAATACCAAAATAAATTTCTCATTTTTTGACATACCCAACAAAAAAGGTATATAAAAATGTCAACGAAAATCATGACTTTCCGACAGACAATTCATGCAAATTTATTACAAAGAAACATTGAAATTAGCATAAATATTCACAGAACAAAGTAATTTTTATCAGACCGAAAAAATAATCTCGGAAAAAAACGATATAATCATGAGTTAACAAGAATGAAACACCTAATTCTTTTTTTTTTTTTGATAATAGATTCGCTTTTGACCAACATCTCACCTGATGGTAAGTGATGATGTGGTCGAAGATGGGGCACGCTTGCCTAGAAGTAACCTATTCACTTTTGACTTAAAGACCCCTAGGTTATAGCTATCTGGAAACAAAGACTCCGGCAGGGAATTCCACTCCTTAGCCGTAACGCACAATGAAAGTAATCCCAAAACGTTTAGTGCGTATGGGTGGGATGTCCACCATGTAACGATGGCGCATCGCCGTTTGTCTTGTAGTCCGATGTTAATTATTTATTTATTTAAGGACAACCAAGCATTAAGCATACACCAATCAACAAGTTACAATATTATTACAAACAATAGTGTAGCCTTAATTAAAGGCTGCCACGGTATGCACAATAAGCGTAAAAGTAGAGAAAAAACAAAACAATAAAAATTACTAACATTGCAATTGAATTTCGAGTGAGCTTCGCCGCGCCGTTTAATTCTCTTACATAATGAAGCATTATTAACACGCTTTTATTAGGTCGACCTGTATGTAACTAACTATGTAATGAAATCTAAGGTAACTAATTTAACCATCTTCCAAGGGTCGTAGCGTAATGAAAATTGGCAGTTGTATGTAGTTCTGATGACAATACAATAATATGGTAGGTACTGTCGAACTGATCTGATGATGGAGCCGGAAGATATGAACTGGAACTTCATGATGGAAAATCGTATCATAGCTGTTTTGGATTTCTTAGAAAGGTCTTGTAATGAACTTTGACCACGATTAGGTTTCAAGGTCTGATGATGAAGCCGGAAGATAGGCACTGGCATTCCATGATGGAATATCGTATCATAGTCGAGTTTGCACCTGTGAGAAAGGCCACGTAATGGACTTTGAACACGATCAGGTTTCAAGGTTATAACAAACCTAAAGAAAATCTGTTATCGGTTTTCTTAATCTTTTTGAATTACCATGTAATCCATAGATTTATTATTAGGTCGATCTGTAACGAACTAAATATGCAATAAAATCTAAGAATCTGAATTAAACGTACTTCTAATTGTTGTATCATCATGAAACTTGGCAAATATATGTAGATTAGACGACAATAGAATATTATGGTACCAGCTGGACTGACGATGGAATTGGAAGGTGGCTGCTGGAACCTTGGACTGCCTACTAGTAAACATTTCTAATTTTTGCTCATTACATTAGTCCTAAAAGCGTGTTTTGGTTTTTTAAACTATTAATTTATTTTATATGTATAGATTATATTATTTGTAAGTACAAGTGTCAGTAGACTTGAAGACCGCACGGGTTTATCTTCAAGGTTAAGTGACACTTGCCCAGGTCAGTTTGTGGATGGGTAACCATTTTAACATATCGAGATTCCCCCATGCCTCGGAAACACGTTAAGCCTTTGGTCCCGGCTGTCATTTATACATATTTGACAGTGAGGTAGTCAGAAGCCATAAAATCTGAGACTGGTCTTGCCAAGGGGTATTGTATTACCCAGTTACTGGGTTGTGGATGTCAGATAGTCGCTCCACATAAAACACTAAGCCGCAGGCCACGCTAGAGCTACTGCGGTGAGCGGGGGCGACCTGCGGGAGCGGGAGGCGTAAAGACGCTGCGTCTTGCCGCTGTAGCCGCAGGCCACGCTAGAGCGACTGCGGTGAGCGGTGGCGACCTGCGGGAAGACAAGACGCTGCGTCTTGCCGCTTACTGCACCAGGTTGATGGCCGAGACATTATTTCGCTAATAAACTCCTCCGTATTTATGTTTTGCATCGCGGATAATTCAACCAAATTGATAAATACGCAGGACGCGCGAACGCGTACTATCCCTCCGCTGCTCGCGGTCGCCAGACGCGCACGCAAGTCGCGCCAACGTGGCGCCCCCCGTTCGACCCGTATTATTGTTTTTCCCGCTCATCGCAGACGCAAGACGCGTCGCGCCAGCGTGGCCTGCGACGTAGTGTGCCACGTTGAAGCGGCCGGCCGTGTGATTATCTGCTATTATTGCGCGGGGTTTAAAATGAGTTTGTCTAAATTGGAACTTTCATGTTTAGAAGGAAGTAGTTTTTTTGCACAGGATATATTACAAATAAAAATAGGGGTTCATGATTCTTTACTTATTTCGTCCCACTTTTTTATTACATATTTATTTTTATATTGATCATCCTTACTGCACCAGATTGATGGCCGAGACATTATTTCGCTAATAAACTCCCCCGTATTTATGTTTTGCATCGCGGATAATTCAACAAAATTGATAAATACGCAGGACGCGCGAACTCGTACTATCCCTCCGCTGCTCGCGGTCGCCTGACGCGCACGCAAGTCGCGCCAACATGGCGCCCCCCGTTCGACCCGTATTATTGTTTTTCCCGCTCATCGCAGACGCAAGACGCGTCGCGCCAGCGTGGCCTGCGACTAAAATGCAGACGCATCAGCTGCAGTTTACAATAAAAAACACACCTACATAAGAACACTGCACTACAACTACAATCAAATATCGATAGCGATTATTATTCCAATCGAATAATAATCGCAAAAATAATCACAGCGCTGTCTTTGAATAACTCTTTGATTAAGAATATTTATTCAAAAAGTAGATTCTGATTTTTCAAGGGAAATTGACTTTCAATGCCTTTGATAAAATGTCTGAGAATGTGTCTTGTCATGCTCGATCGTGTTTTTAGGGTTCTGTAGGCGATTGGCAAAAAGCGGAACCCTTATACATTCGTCATGTCTGTCCGTCTGTATATCACAGACTCTTTATTCCAAAACTATTAGGACAACACAGTTGAAACATGGTAAATTCTGTAAACCGATTCACGATTTTAATACAAATATAATAATAAAAAATTGGCCAAGTGCGAGTCGGACTCGCCCATGAAGGGTTCCGTGGTAACTATAATAAATATAATATACTTAATATATTTAGTTGAAAAAAAAAAACAAAAAACCTTAAAAATTTCTTAAAACTAGCTTATTTACAATTTTTACAACTACGCCAAATAACTTTGTTTTTCATAGTATTTGTATGAATTACAAAGTTATATTTGCGGTTTTAGAAAATATACTGTATCTCAAAAACTGCCGACTCGATCTCGTTCGAACCAATTTTGGTTGAAAGTTTACATTAGGATCTACAACATATGATTTTTTTTTAGATTTTTCACTTCATTATTATAGAAGTTAGAGGGGGCGGGACACACATTTTACCACTTTGGAAGCGTATATCTTTTAAACGATTAACTTATTGAAAAAGTCATTTTAGAAACCTTAATGTCATTTTTAAAGACCTGTCGACAGATACTACACACGTATAGGTTTCATGAAAAAAAATATTTTCAGTTTCAGTTCCATGTATGGGGAGCCCCCTTTATTTTAAATGTTTTTTAAATTTTCTCTTAAAATCAAAAAGCGGTTTACAGAATACATCTATCTACCAAGTTTTACATGTATAGTCCTAATAGTTTCGAAATAAAATGGCTGTGACATACGGACGGACGGACAGACAGACAGACGGACAGACATGTCGAAACTATAAGGGTTCCGTTTTTTGCCATTCGGCTACGGAACCCTAAAAAGGGGAGGGGGCAATTTTCATCAAACCTGTATAGGTATCTCACACGTATGTGTGAGGTGTCTATAGTTAGGTCTTTAAAAATGTCATATTAATAGCCATATTTTCTCATATTTTTTGAGATTTCACATTTTCAAAAACCGCAAATACATAATTATAACTTTTTCATTCATACAAACACTATGAAAAACGCCGTTAGTCTCACCCTTTTTTGAACCCTTCACTGGCGAGTCCGACTCGCACTTGGTCGGTTTTTTAAAAGGTTCATTTTTCAGGGAATTTCTTATACCGAAATATCGAGAAAATAAGCTGTCTATCTTTTTGAATTCTGTCTTATAATTTCTTACCAAATTGTCTCAAGAAGTCATTGGAAAAAATGACAATGGAAACCTAGGTAGATTTTCGACATTAATAGCTTGCCTTTGGGTCACAGAAAGTGTCAACTAGCACGCATAATATTAAAGTATCGGGCAGGTAAATTGCAGCATTCATAATTTCTATGTTTAATTATTATAATATTGAACCTTGTTCATATATATTATATTTTTATAAATAAAATTACCAATTCAACCTATAGTAATAAAATAACACGTGTAAAACTGCAACTCAGGCAGTAATAACATCCCATTAAATAAATTCGTTTAAATATAGCGTTCAAATGCTTACCTAATTGCTATGCACCGTCACGTTGCCTACATTTATGTGTAAAGAAAATTATACGAATATTCGCGGGTCGATGAGATAACTCGAAATTTTGCAGCATAAGCCTATTGAAAGATGGATAATTTTGCGATTAAAATTAAGTTATTTTATACAATGGGTGAAGATTGTCACTCACTACCCTGTTCCCTAAGTGGAAGACTTCGCAATTCAGCTTGATCGTGACGATTATGTTTGTGTAGCAAACTTGGTCAGACAAACCACAATACAGAAAGGGTATAAGAGGATAAATTATGATAGGCTCCACAGTGGAGAGCAATTTAAGAAGGTTATTTTTCATGAATTGTTGAAGAAAAATATGTAAAACAAAAATATCTACAACCAATCAAAGATATTGGACATTAGACCAGGCTCGCGCTTCGCCTGGGCGAAACTCTGGTGCCGCGACTTATTGCGGCACGGCGGACAGAGCTCCGGCACGAAATCATGGCGGCATAGGAAGATCGACTACCGCAACGCAGCGCTGGGCACGCCACAATAGCGGTGGTAAGTCCCCTCTTTGAGGAGTGGCTAACGAGGCGTCATGTTGGCGATCTCACCTTCCGCATGACGCAGGTGCTCACCGGACACGATTGTTTCGGGAGTTATTTGTGTCGGATTCGGCGGGAGGAAACGGCCGGGTGTCACCACTGTGAGGATCACCCGGAGGACATGGTGGAACACAAGGTAGAGGTTTGCCCCGCTTGGGCAGAGCTCCACCTTGTCCTCGCTCCCGGGCCTGGTTCAATCCATGAACCGGCGCGAGGAGGCATGAGAAGAAATCACCACTTTCTGCGAAGCAGTTATGCAAACGAAAGAGGTGCCGGGACGCGCGAAGGAGAGGCGTGTCTCAATCTTTCATCTGTTCATATGTCTGTAGAGTAAAGTTTCTCTTGCATCCCATTCTAGTGCAGTTGGCACTGATAGAATCGGATACATACAACATGAACTTCTGTAACCCAAAAACTAATACATTCTGAGTAGGAGTAACTTTTGGGGATTCTTATGAGTACAAATAAATGAGTGTAAAAAATATTACGAACAATGACCAAAAATTACAAAAAATTTCGATAAACTGACTGTCGGTTTTCTACAGATTGTACTTCGGGGAGTGTGCGCAGGAGCTCCATGACCTGATTCCTCCATCTCCCTTTCACTACCAGTCTACCAGACGCACGGCTGGCTACCATCCACACGTTGATATACCGTCTTGTCGTACCAAGCGCTTCTCCTCCACATTTATTGTGCGCACAGCCAAGCTGTGGAATTCTCTGCCGGCTTCTGTGTTCCCTGCCACTGATGACCTTTCAACCTTTAAAGCACGAGTAAATAGGCATCTTCTGGGCTCGCTCGTTCCATCGTAGACCTCATCTATCGCTTACCATCAGGCGAGATCGAGGTCAAGAGTGGGCCCATCGGTAATAAAAAAAAAAACACACTTTCAAATTTTTTTAAAAGAGACCTAGGAATGTGGGTGGAATTCACATTACTAGCAATCTTGTTAACCTGCCTCCCCTCCTAAGGTTAGGGGGGAGGGGTTTTACTAAGCCAAATAATTATGCATGTGTTTGAATTACGTTTACGGCAATCGTGTAATGGGTGGGGTCGGCCTTGTGACCTCTCGATCATAAGTCGGACACCTTAGTCATTGAGCTATTGACACTTCGTGATTTATAAGGTTAGTATGATATACCTACTTATTATATTTTGAAGTATTGAAAATCAAGTGTGTGTTTAAATTATTGGTGTACAATAAAGAGTATTTTATCTACACAACGTGTAACGGAAACCCCATATCTATCCAAAAGGGCTGAAGACAACATCTGGTATGGAGTCTCCATGCACCGTTTCAGCACAAAATAACTCACTCAAAGAACTGATACCAAATTATTGGTTTCATATATTTCTTGAATACCAATCATAACAAACGTGTCACAGCACTACGGGGGTCAATAACTTACCACGTCACATGCCAGTAACACGATAATTCTTTTCGTTCTTCTTAATTTGAAAAATTCGGTCTCTGGTATCAGTGTATTGGAATTTGTAATAAGTGCTACACACGTAGACTTAGGATTACAAAACCCTTGCCATATCGTTTGTTATCATCCAAAGAAGCCATGCACTTGGTATGTATATACCCTTTAAATTACACGTTGTATATCTAACAACGCACCTTTATCCAACTTGCTCTTGGCCAGGTTTTTTAATACTGACATACTTAAAAGTATTTCTTAGTAATACATAGTTCGCACAGAATGTTTTACCCTCTATAAACCAGTAGATATTCTTTGAGAACTTTCATAGATTAAACCTTCAACAAAATAGAAATCTTGTTCGGTACAACATGAACTGAAGACTAGAGCTGAAATTGTACGTCAAAACTTTATTTACCAGTTGCGGTATCTACGTTGAAGGCAATTTCTTTACCGCAGGGAATCTTAAATATTGTGGAAGGTCTGCATTCCCGTCGACCTGTGTGGCAAAATAACGTAAACTATATTAAGAATCATACTGTGCTGTTTCTAAAACCTTATTCGGACCTTACCTTATGAAAATATAAAATGGTTTTAAGCAATGTAGTAGAATTCACATTACTAGCCAACTTGTTAACGCCTCCAATTAAGCTAAATCGCACCTTTCCTGTAAGAAAGCGGTAAGTGAATTCGGACAACTTTTCAGGAGCTTAAAAAAAGTGTCCAACTTTGTTAAAAAAAATCCCAGGAGTACCGTATAAAGAACAAAAGATGGCATTTAGCAGCGGCGAAATGATAGAGTTTCCGATTTTTCATTGTTTTATGTATACTGTGAGATAAGGTTGAATTATACGGTTACCTAAATAATCCCCGAAACTGTTACAAAAGATGGGTGTAAAAATGAATATTGCTTTGTTATGATCTTTGGTGTACCACATCGGCTGCGTTAAGTGTAGTTATTCCATTATTCATGTTACAATTTTAGGCTAGTCTGAAAGTGTAAGTATCAATTACGTAGTTTTTACACGAAAAATTCATTTAAGTAAACAGAAATACATACTTTATGCATGCGAAAGTATCTACGTTTTGCTGGAGCTTCTGAATAAACTTGTTTTTGATTGGAAAAAATATTCAAATAATGAAGTGTATCATCGTAAACTTCTATTTTACTGTTCACAGCTTGTCATGTACAAAAATTGTATGTCAATACTATATAGATTTATAATAATTAAAGAAAAAGTTAAATTGCTACGTTTCAATCATACTAATCGATTTAAATTATGTTTGTATGTGTGCGAAGAAAAAACGTGCTGTAGAAGCCTATAGTATGTAAAATTAAGTGCTCAAAAGTAAAAAAAAAACGGAAATCTTCTACCAATTACTCAAACACAGAAACAATTACCTTTGTTAATGTTAAAACATTTTGACTCTACACTGAGAAAAAAAAAACAACCAGATTTCACGTTGCTTCAACAAGTTTTCGGGTTAAAATAGCGCCTACGTGCTGTTTGGTTGAAACTACGAGTTTGATCTTGTAAAGTGTAACTTATTGATTCTACAAGCTACGTATTATGTTATTTCTACGTTACGTCAGATCGAATTTACGTTAACATTTTCCGATTGTTTTTACAAGTTTAGCAAGTAGATTTAACATGCTCAGCACGTTGTTGTGACATGACTAGCTTATTGAATCTCAAGCAGCTTGTTAATTTATCTTTTTACTTCTACGTGTTGGGCATATAGTTCCAACATGCTCGCCTTGTTGTTTCAACATGCTTGACATGTTTTTGTGACATGACTATTTTGTTGAATTTACAAGCAGCTTGTTAGTTTATCTTGTTACTCTTACGTGCTGGGCAGATAGTTCCGACATGCTCGCCTTGTTGTTTCCACATGCTTGACATGTTGTTGTGACATGACAAGCTTGTTGAATCTACAAGCAGCTTGTTAGTTTATCTTGTTACTCTTACGTGTTGGGCATATACGTCCGACATGCTCACCTTGTTGTTTCAACATGCTTGACATGTTGTGATATGACTAGCTTCTTAAATCTACAAGCAGCTTGTTAATTTATCTTGTAACTCCCACATGTTGGGCATATAGTTCCAACATGCTCGCCTCGTTGTTTTTTTTTTTATTATAAAATAGGTTCGCGTTTGACCACCATCTCACCTGATGGTAAGTGATGATGTGGTTGAAGATGGAGCACGCTTATCTAAAAGTAACCTATTCACTCTTGACTCCTCCTAGGTTATAGCTATCGGGAAACACAGACTCCGGCAGGGAATTCCACTCCTTAGCCGTACGCACAATGAAGGTATTCCCGAAACATTTTGTGCGTATGGGTGGGATGTCCACCATGTAACGATGGCGCTTCGCCTTTTGTCTCGTAGTCCGATGATGGAACGGGCTTGGCGGAATTAGACTGTGTAATTCCATCGCGCACTCCCCGAAATTTATTCGATAGAAAACCGATAGACTTGCAACTCGTCGTCGATGTTCAAGGCTCTGGAGCTTTGACTCGACCAGTGCAACGTTGCCAATGAGTCTCTTAGCCCGCTTCTCGATAGACTCAAGCGCGTCCAGTTGGTATTTGCCAAATCCATCCCAAAGATGAGAGCAGTACTCCATACACGACCGAACCTAGGCTTGATAGAGATTGAGCAACTGTTCGGGTGTGAAGTACCGTCTCATCTTTGCTAGAATTCCCAACTTTTTTGATGCTAGTTGAGCCTTAGCCTCGATAAACGGGCCAAAATTGAGAGTAGAAGTTAGTATTACCCCCAGAAGCTCGATACGGTCGGTTATCGGCACGGTTACACCCCGGAAAGTAGGAGCTGGTTTGAATTGACTCCTTTTTGCGACGAAGAGACATGCCTGGGTCTTAGCTGCATTAAACTTGACCAAGTTGGCATCGCCCCATTCGGAGACAGCCTTCAAGGACAAGTTCAAGCGCCCAACCATGTCCTCACGCAGAGACTGGATCTGTGATCCACCAGCTCGCGCGCTAGGCATATATCTCTCAGAAATTGTGCTGTCGTCTGCATACCCAAAGGTACCGGGAATCAGCAGATCGTTAATATGCAGCAAAAATAAAGTTGCTGAGAGAACAGACCCCTGAGGGACCCCGGCATTAATTGTCAATTGGCCAGACGAGCAGCCATCAATGAACACTCGAATGGACCGATCTCTCAGGAAGTCTTTAATCCAAACGCAAAGTTGAGTGGGTAAATCGAAGAAGGAAGCTTAGCAATAAGGTTATCGTTCCAGATCCTGTCAAAGGCCTTGGAAATGTCAAGGGAAACAGCAAGTGCTTCCCCGTGCTTCGCAATGGCCTCACTACAGGTATGAATGGCATACGCTACTTATTATATATTAATGGTACACGCTCCATACTCTTACAAAGTATGGACGTGACTGAAATAAGCCTGTAGTTGGCCGGGTCAGCACGACTGCCCTTTTTGGGTACAGGCTGTACGTTAGCCAGCTTCCATGCTTTCGGCACCTTTCCAGTCTCTAGCGAAAGACGAAACAGGCGTGTCAAGATTGGAGACAGTTCAGGCGCACAAGTCGCCTTTTTGTTCCAGCATGCATTTTATCATGTTGTAGTTACAGTACGTGCTTGTTCTATCAACTTGTAGCTTATTATGTTACCTTGTTGAATCTGCATTATTGGTTTGTTCTATTCACAGTTGAGGACTGAGTGAAGCGGTCAGACTATAACTGTAAAAACAACCAGTCTATAATGCAGATTCAACAAGGTAACATAACAAGCTACATAATTAGTATTTTTTATGTAAACTTAAACAACCAAACATAAATAACGCATAGATAATAACAAAAATACTATATGCAATTACATTTAAATAAATCACTAGCAAACAAAATTTTTTTTTAGTTAAACGCATTACAGCCTTTAACCGCATCTTATTTTGAGGTACCTACGTCGTTGGGTCGCAAAGGAATAATCGTTAAATAGATTTGTAAATAAATATCATGTATTTTAAGGTCTAAATTATTTATTAATTTACAGTGTTACCACAATAGCGTTTAGAGGTTATAGAACAATGTTCCCTGTCCTAGAAGTTAAAACTACATACAGTTATGCAAATGTATAGTTGACCAAGTGTTCCACTTTTAACCTTATAGACATATGTTTAGACTTGAAAGTGGTAAGGTAATATCTTGGTCAACTATGCCTTAATTTATGTATATACAAGTATTTTAAGGTCTTATTTATTACAATTTTTATTTTTTGACAATTTGCATCTTTGGTGTTTAAAAGGTTATAGAACAATGCTTCCCTGTCCTAAAAGTGAAAACTACATACAGTTTTGCAAATTTATGGTCGACTAACTGAAAGAAGATTCACTTTTGTGACGTAAATTATTAATTTGCTTTGATAGTGATTTTACAGAATGAAAATGCCGGAAACATCCTTCTTCTCCGCAATGAAACACGGTTTTTTCTAAGGCAGCAAAACACAGAGAACGCAAATAGTGACAAAGAGATCTAGTATTAGAAAATTGAGCCATTACACGCAAAACAAGTTAACATTTTAATCCTTTAAATCACCCATTAAGGTATGAATAACACTAAGTGATTTATCAAATTTAGTGTATATGTTATATAATGCTCTTTGTATAAACAGCTAAATGAGATAAGATTCGTCAGAGTATTCTGCTCCTGTCGCATGTATAATCTTAAATGCCACATCCACTCCCTGGAGTAATGAATTTACTTTGTAAATAGTCTGACCAACAACGCCGTAAATTTTTAAAATATCACAAATTGTACCCGTGTAGATTATCAAGGGCTGAAATGTTCGTCCGAGTTTCACCAATTTCGTTCTCTTACTTGATACTGCTGTTTGTAGATCATCAACGACAGCTATTTGCAATATAAATCCATCCCGGATTTCACTACGCGATGGCTTCCTTGAGAGCTTTCCTTTTTTCTTTGATACTGTTGAAGGCACTAAATATGGCAGCAACAACAACGCTGCATTGATTTCCGACTCTGGTTTGGTATCTGTAACTATAATAAGTAATGTTCAAACTGCAATCTGCGTAAATTACGTACTCAATGAAAACAGTAGGAAAGAGCAAAAAAAGTCATGCAACGTCAATAGTATCACAAATCACACAGTAGGTAACCACAACATACTTACGTCCGGTTTGCTCGTGTGGAAACCTTACAAAATAAAACAAATTAATTATTGATGTTATCTCCAGTAAAGTTCTGGTATGTATTTTAGGAGGTACCTATATTGGCACTTAGTAAAAAGTATTCTAGTAGAAAATAGCAGGGGAAACAACTCACCGTAATTAATGCTGTCCATATTAAGCATACGCCTGACCCGTGGGTTTCTTACCACCACACTCAGCGGATGATGTTTTTTTTATCCTCGATTGCTTCCAAAATTTTAATTCGCCAAGTCAACATACACCTACACCACGATAGCGCTGACGCACGAATGCATGCAATGCGTCGACGTGACACCCCCGCGTCCCCGCAGCCGCACGACCGCGCGCTCGCAAGCGCAGTTCCACACTTTGGTATTAAAATCTAACGCGTGTATAAGTAAGTTTTGAGGGTTCCGATCTTAGATTGTCGTTCTAATATAACTTAAGTACAGGTACACCAAAAACTTTCACTTAATGTCTATGGAAAAACAAGTGTTCATTATTACGATTTGTATAAAACTATTTTCTTCGTAGAGTAAAGAAGTAAGTGCAGCTACGCGTCAGGTATTTATAACAACTGCTTGGAGAAACTACGTAACGATAGTAACGCAAAACAATCCCGCAACAAGTTTCGTGCAATAAGTAAGTAAGTGGACTTGCAAGACACGCCTTCGCAATAGTATCCAAGAACAAATGCCTATGTTTATTTACTTTTATAAAGTTATGTTAATTCTTCGTGTTAGTTATGGGTATGTGTGTTTATGGCTTTATACCCAGGGAAATTTGTAAAATAAATAAATGTATGTATGTTTACATCTATATAAGAATGGAAAACTATTTTATTTTTTGTCGCAAAAATACACATTTTTTGTGACAGTACCCTTATTTTTGGCGCTAGCTTCATGAAAATTTGTGAGAAGGTGTATTAGAGTACGCTCGATTTTTTGCAATAATAAAAAAAAATTGACGCAAGTTGAGTTACGCGACTCTTCCAGGAAGGGTGCGAAATATGCTTGTGTCTGTTTCAGTGTAACCTGATGCAGCCCTGTTTTAGTCTTTTACACGGAGCGACTGCCTTTTCGATATCCACAACCTATTTTTTTTTTTTTTTTTATTACTGACGGGCCTTCACTTGACCTCGATCTCGCCTGATGGTAAGCTTTAGATGAGGTCTAAGATGGGACGAGCGAGCCCAGAAGATGCCTATTTACTCGTGCTTTAAAGGCTGAAAGGTCATAAGTGGCAGGGAACACAGAAGCCGGCAGAGAATTCCACAGCTTGGCTGTGCGCAGAATAAATGTGGAGGAGAAGCGCTTGGTACGACAAGACGGTATATCAACCAAGTGTGGGTGGTACCCAGCCGAGCGTCTGGTAGACCGGTAGTTAAAGGGAGATAGAAGAATCAGGTCATGGAGCTCCTGCGCACAGTCCCCGAAGTACAATCTGTAGAAAACCGACAGGCAAGCAACGGTTCGCCGATGAGCCAGGGTATGAAGCTTGTCCACCAGCGAAATAATATCTGGGTAACACAATACCTCTTAGCCAGACCAGTGCCAGATTTTCTGGCTTCTGACTACCCGCAAAGACTGTCAAAGATGTCCAAATGACAGCCGGGACGTCTCAGCTTAACGTGCTTTCTGAGACACGGGGATATCACACCGCCGCCTTCCGAACTCCGGACTACTACTGAAAATAGAAAAGAATTCTGCAACCCCGGCAGGCAGCAGCCCCCTTATAGGCCCCAACAACTTTGCTGACGCTCTTTTACGCACGCGTGGAACACGGCGCGCCGTCTACACGGGCCTGGTTTCTGTCGGGCGGCTAGCTACCCATTCCACGCAGCCCGTAGGCTCGCGCCTACGGTGGTAGGGAGGCACCCTGCGACTCCCGACGCCCGGAGCGTCTCCTGCGGCGGCTGGGGTACAAGGGCTGTGAGGGCCTTGAGACTCGCCTCTCCCTTGCACGTCCCGCCGCCTCCTTCACTTGCATAACTGCTTCGCAGAAAGAGGTGACTACTTCCCATACCTCCTCGCTCCGGACCATGGATTGAACCAGGGCCGGGAGCAAGAGGTTGCCGCCTATCACCCCTACGAGGACACGGCAGAGCTCTGCCCAAGCGGGGCAAACCTCCACTGTGTGTTCCACCGTGCCTCAGGGCAATCCTCGCAGTGGTGACACCCGAGCACTCCTACCGCCGAATCCCACAACAAGTAGCTCCCGAAACCACCGTGTCCGGTGAGCACCTGCGTCAGGTGGTAGGTGAGGACGCCATGACGCCTCGTTAGCTACTCCTCTCTCGCTCTGCAACCATGCTACAATCATGCTCAGTAGTCGCGCTTGCAAACAGAACAGACCAACAAGGCAGTCGAAAATTACATAATAAGACTATAAAAGTTTTACTTTCCTGTGAATGATTGTTTACATTATCACCGTTTAAAAATTTCCCGAATTTTGAAGAAAGTGTTCCAAGTAACAGATAAGTACGTATACAAATAGTTTTCGTTTCCTGTAGTCCCTTGCATAACTCGACTTGAGTTGTGTCCGATATTGTAAGTTATGGCGAATGAAAATTGCACTTGGCCAAAAAGTAAAACTATTTTCGAGCGAGTTTTGAGCTCGTAATAATAATTGTTTATATAAGATCAAAAGACTCATTTAAAAAAAATAGTCGTATTAAGTGTGGGTCAAATACTTGCTCTTTATATCAGTTATTGTTTTAATTTAAAGCAAGTAAATTGAATAAGAGAGTCGGCTGTCGCCGGCTATGAAGGTCAAAAAACGCTGACGTAACGACGAACGCTCATGACTGATTGGTTGGAGAGGCCAACTACCGGGAGGAGTGGAAAGTGGGACACTACCTATATGTTAACAAAAAAAACTAATGTATTTGGAAGAAAGCAGGAGGCTGAATAATACTCCATCCATCCATCCATCATCCATCTTTAAAGTTAAGCAATGCTTGGTGGGATCAATCTGTGGATGGATGACTATCTAAGCACACCGCCTGCCTTTGCGCTTTGAAGAAGAAAAAGCTGTTCATCCGGGTTGTAATTTATTTGCCGTCATATATCGTGCATATCTTTAATAGCCGTTGTCGGAGTCAGAAGCTAGAATATCTCACTGGTCTAACAATGTGGAAAAGAATCGTGAAGGTCAAATTGGCAGTCGATCCGTGAACGACAAGCAGACCCTGACTAAATTGGGAAAAGCTAGGCAAAAGCTACAGATGCAATAAAAAAATAAAATCTTTTGAAACATAATGTAGGTTAGTGCCTGGAAATAATAAATATATTCAAGGCCGTTCTTGTTCAGCAAAAGCTTGGTATTCAGTAAATAATTGCGTACAAATTAATTACAATAGGTAATAGGTACGGGAATTGTAAATTGACCAGACTTAAGCGCCTTGTAGTTCCATTTAAGTCGGGCGGAAATTTATAATAAAATCAACAAACAAATCTGGAATTTCAAAGTTTGTTTACAAGAGATATGATAGGAACATTTGCAGTGGAATTAATTTCAGGAAAATATGGGTAGCTCTGTATTTTAAAAATGCACTTTGCTTTTCAGTGTCGGTAGCGTGAAATAATTTAGTAATGAAACTAGGAGTACCTTGGAGTGATTTTAATAGGAGATGAGTTCTACCGGTACCTTCAAAATTATTAGCTAATGTTTGAGCTTATCTTACATATCTTTTTAAAAAGTCAGAACAATATTTCAAAACTAACCAAACATAAAGCTGTTTGTCTAAGTTAAATAATTTCTCAGTGTCCAAGATAATTGGTAAAATAGTACAACAGTCACATAGGAATATTGTGTACTCTCATTCTTTGCACCAGCCTACAGCACTGTACCTTCAAACAATAGCGTGACAACGAACTCGGCCGCTTTACGTTGAATAACAATACGCCAGTACGCCGCTACGCCATACGACAGTACGCCCTTCAATGTAAACTTTACAATAAGTCTCGACAGAAGAGAACGTATTTCCAACACGACACGATCGACCCCGAATAGCTCCGACTGAGGAATGTTTGAAAAAAGAAGCCTGTAAAATAGTCGCGTGACGAACGAGGTTTAATGCAATTTAAAAGTTGGGCTAGGCTATAAATCTAAAAGAAGGTCAGAACTAGAAAAGAATTTGTTTATATGCTACATAAATAACCTATTTCCGTCATAATATCGTCGATATGCTGTATGCAAACCAGGGGTGCAATTCAGTAGAGATTTGTCTTAAAGTTATTGGCAAATTCAATTTTAATGGCTAACAACAGATTTAGGTTTAAGTATTATCCTTTAAATACTATATATAGCGAACGTTTTTCTGTCGTTATGCAGCAACCACCTACTCTAACATGTCATAATAAATTACCTATACAAGAAACTAATTTTGTAAGCGGAACACAGAGCCTAGATCCCCCAACACAGGGAATCCTAGCAAAAAACTACATATATAATGTGTTAGAATTACATTATACTTTTAAGGTTCTGTGTAAAAACAGTATTGCAAAAATAAAATAAACACGTTTTTTTTTAAATAGCCAGCTGCAACTCGGAATATTTTAAAATAACCCTTAAATTGGAGTACGTTTGAACCAGGTTTCATAATCATAACCTGTCTACATAGAAAATCAAACATTATTTAAAAACTTTTGACAGCCTATTGTAGAAACCGCTTCACGCTTCGCTTTGCATTCACAATGTGTGTCTACCCAGTGTCGGTACTAAGTTTGCCTACCCACCGAGCATAACATGAAGATTTGAGTGAACCACGAAATAGAAAGTTTGGTACAGCAGGCTCGATTTTCTTTATCGTGGTCACACTGTGAAACTCGTGTTAATTAATGTAGCTCGCCTCACAAATGTATATACATGTTGATAAAAAAAATTATGACAGGCTGATCACCCATCTAAATGCCAACCTCATCAAACATGCTTACCCTTGAAGAAAGACCCGTGTGGCTGATAATAATTAGTCACGAGCTCCTCAGCCAAGACTAACGATTTAATGACCTTTCATAGACACGGAAAAACCCCGTCACGACGGACCAACCTATGCAAACCTTGCTTGACGTTGAAGCTGAATCTGTGACCATTTAAACCTGAACGTCGTCGCCACAAATTTTCATTACCAACAAGTCTGACAAACACGGAACCTCACACATAATGGACCCGCTGTAATTGAGGTTCGTACCTAACCCTTTCGGAGGCAGATCTTCAAAGTTATACCCTGGGAAATGTGTCAGCGGCAATCGAAATGTCTAGAATATAATGATGGGAACTATTGTTGGGCCAACTGTTTGTAATTAGGATGGGCTGTGGCGGACATTTGGTCGGAAACAAAATGGTTTGTAGTTCGGAGACAAAACTAAGGAAGAAACTATTAAGTGGTAAATTATTTTGGTGATGTCAGTTCAGATTTCAGGGATAATTGAATAGTGGGTAGATGCCTGTCTATCCCAAATTCATTGCAAATGTTTATACAGGATGTTTTAGAGAGACATGGAGCTCGTGAATAAATAACAGTCACACGAGTAGATCATTAAGGTAAGGCAACGCTTTCCGCAGTCCGTCCGGATGGGTGAGCACATACTATATCTATGGATGAGCATCTAATATACAAATATTACATAGCGGAAAATTTTGTTTATTTGTTTGATCGCTGTAATCTGCGAAAATACTGGCTGGATTTGGATGAAATTTAAAATGGAAGTAGCTTAAAGCTTGAAGATCGTAAAGGTGTATCCAAACATTGAGCAGCAAGAGCGCGGCAGCAACACGCGGCATGTCTGCCGCGCTCTAGTTAGGACAAAGCCGACTAATGTTTGCGCGGCAGTCGTCTAAACACAGGGCGTTAGGCCGCGTGCGGCAGCAGCGCTCGATTGCCGCTCGATGTTTGGACACACCTTTACAGGATACTTTTTGCCCGATTATAAAAGAAGGAGGTTATGCTTTTATCGTGATAAAGTCTACGGGTGCGACGCCCCGTGCACCTGCTAGTCTTAACATAAAGAGATTCATTTGTACAACTTTGAAAGTCATACGAAGACAGCAGTCAGAAGCCATAAAATCTAACAACTAACCTTGACAAAGGGTTTCGTGTTACACATCTACTGGGTTTTGGAGGTCAGATAGGTAGTCGCTCAATGTAAAACACTAGTGCTTTGATGTATTCGGTTAGACTGGAAACTTACCCCGACGGGGAGTATGAGTCGCGAACTACAGGACTAAATACTTCGGCAACCCAGGTACCTTCCGAGAATAGCTCACCATCCGGTAAGGACCAGGCCCGGGTCGGCGGCGCGTCGTGTTCCACGCGCGCCTCTAAGAGCTGTCAGCAACAGTGATGGGGCCTCATAAGGCCATTGCCCGCCGGGGTTGCGGAAATGTTCTACTGGATGCCGCGGCCCCGGAACTTAAGGGCAGCTGAAGGAACAGGGTGGGTTTTTAGTCAGTAGAAGTCTGACACACCCTTTCACTTAACCCAGAGCGGGTGAAGTCATTCGATGATTTTCCCACACAGAAAAAAAAAATATAAAAAAAAGGTACCCTCCGAGAAATGGTAAGCAAAACAAGAGCGTTGCTCGCCTTCCTGGAGGAACTCGCATGGATTCAGTGAGAAGAAATCCTACCCTTACGCAAAATACGCGAATGGTCGTGGAGTTGCGGATACCTGCCCGACATACATACAAATACATACATACATACATACATAGCTGACCCCGTCATAATTGGGAAAAAGCTAAGCAAATTATGATGTTTAAGCAAGGCATGGTTATATTTATCGCTAATATTCTGTATGTGAGTAAAATCAAACCCAATCGTTAATAAAACCAAAATATTCCAGATAAATCACTTTCCAATCAATCCGATTCAGTTGATGTCATTTTATTTCAATAACAGAATTGCAATTTTTGTAGTTTTTGTCAGTCTCGTTGTTTTAGCAATTATTTCTCTAAATTGGTTATAGAACGTTGCACTAAAATATGACCACGCACTCCTATAACATCTTGTTTAGACACAGCAATACATTTTTAGGGTCAGACGGATAATGAAAGAAGAATATCAGAAAAAAAAAAATTGTTTCAAAAGAGCTGAGCTATTTTTATAGTTGGCATCACGCAAAATAGTTTTTTTTTTAATTAATGTTAAAAGACTCGCGTTTGACCACATTCTCTCGTGGTGGTAAGCTATGATGTGGTCTAAGATAAGAAAAGCACGCTTGCTTAGTAGTAAGTAACCTACTCACTCTTGTTTTAAAGACCCCCAGATTTTAGCTATCAGGAAACGCAGACTCCGGCAACGCATTCCACTCCTTAGTTGTACGCACAATTTTATTGGCGGTTACGGTTTGATTTTACAACTACAATAATTCTCTTTTTAATGATGAAGTACTTTTATCAAACTTCTATACAATACCTATACTGTAGTAGAAAAACTCTGTTCTCTTGAAAGAACCAGTCCAAACAAATGACTTGTAGAAAATAAAAATTGGGTCTCAAAATACACCAAACATATTTTCAAAAACCATTCTCAAAACTCGAATTGTACAGAGTTTATTTTTACGCAGAATCGACAAAAGGTTGGATAGGATAAAAGCACTTTCAATCGCAAAGTCCGAAAGAACTCAAAACCGAAATAAAGAAAAAATTCCCAGATACTGCAATCCTAAAAATCAACGCTAGTTTTGGTCCAGAGTGAGCTATACCTGCGTTTTTGCGTCCTAAAATTGGTTTTGAGTACTGTTACTGTTTTGGTGAAGACTACATCCGTGCTACAAATTCTGAAATGGTCCAGATTTGGGCCTAGAACTGAAAAATCCAATTGTTCGTGTAACAAATTAAGTATAATGTCTTGCGCGCAATTTTGGTTTGAGACCTATTTTTTTATTATCGTTCCAAAAACAATACCTACCGTACACAGGTAGCTTTCGGTAAAAACTTTACGAAAACAAACTGATGAATAGCTGAATTATTAATTACAACCGTAAACGAGAGAAGACTGACTTTTGTTAAGACAATTTTGAACCTTGAACATCTCTTCACGTTCATCCGCAAAACGGTTCGCCATCATCTTCTATAGTGAAACTTTATCATATTGAGGATCAGCAGTCCCTTGGGCTGTCTCAATCTTGCAATAAGCTCATCGTCTGACACATACATTCGATTTAAATTTTACTGCCAAAATTTAGGTATATAATTATCTTTCTTTTCTTTTCTTATATCTACTTCGTAAACCATCTAACTCAGCAGGAAATTCAAGTGTAATATCATGCTATGTCACAACCAACACTAGGTGTATATAACACTTTACACTTGCAATTTTTTAGAAACTGTAAAGGATAAACTGCTGTTGTGTGACCCATTTTCGTCGCTTGAAACTTTCAAAGCGCTGGGAACCGCAAAAGTAGCGCTCCTTCACAGCACTTGACTCAAATGTTTTACAACAACATTATATGAAATGGTAATAATTTTGTTCCAGGAACATGGAATAAATTAAAGGAACGAGAAAAGGTATGTAAAATCAGTTATATTTTGATAATAGCAGGTTGGTCTTTATTTCTGGGTGTACAATTAAATGTCCACATACATATTGTATCTTTTTGAGCATGGTTTGGCCGATATTGAGTACTGAAGAACTTGCATAAGTACAAACTGTGTGTATCAGAAACGGATCTGCTACCAAACATGAGGGTCCATAGGCAACTACATACACTATTACGTTACATAATCAGCCTATAGGGGTTCCCACTCCTCGGACATAGACCTTCTCTCTGTGAGGGGGAATGGGCTGTATTTCACGTGGACCCAGTGCAAGATGTCGTATGTCTTAGGATTTTTTATTCAAGGATATATTGCTTTCCTGACATTGTTTTTCTTCAACGTTTTGATAGCTGTTTTGAACCCGGACGAACGTACGAAGTCCTACCAATAACAACTGGTCACCCTTGCTCCAAAAATCAATATACATGTTTACATCCTATATAATTATCTCTGATCCATATCCCAGATAATATACTAACAATGTTATAGGCTAATTGGTTTGCAACGCACCGTCAAGCCATGTAAAACAATGTTAATATTATGGTATGGCATCCTATTGTTTTACTGATCAATTTATCTATCCTGGATGAAGAGGTGTTAGTTTCTAAGGTTCAAGAATTATTGGATTGTAATCTACTACTAATGGACAGAATTGGATTTATATGTCTCGGTATTCAAGTCAGGTTAAATAGTTTTTTCAAATTTGATATCGTATTACTTGCCCATTCGCATATAATGTTTATTATAACCTATTTATTTATTTTATTGGTCACCGCACTCTAGGAATTTCTCCTATACCATGGGTGCTATAATTACAAACATGTAAACTATAGCTATCGTAGAAAAATATAGGTAAGTGAAAAATTACAAATTACCAAAAGTTATAAGGAGTGCAAGTCCACTAAATGTTTTTAAGATACATAAGAAACATATTATACTTCAAAATGTTAGTATTACGCAAACATGACAAATTTAATTAGTATTAATTGTATTTGTGATATTTGGAAAGGGAAAAACAGACAAAGGCTATGTACTACTGGCTAAGTCTGCTTGGCATAAGAGAGCTCTCGGTGATATTAGCACCGGGACCGCGTACTCTTATACCAAGCAGGGTAGTTTTGACTAAACGTCGTAACTATTCTTCTAGGAGTAGCCATCATCCTTTTTAGTTTATTCGAACGTAATAAACCTTTATATTTTAATAATATTCTTAGTCCGAATACCGAAGCAATGACATTAACACACTTTAGTTTTTACTGTAATTCTCATTTTAAGTGAAATGTAAATTTCTTAATTAGTAAATACATAATTAAATATTTACTAATTAAGAAATTTACATTTCATCATCACATCTTTAAACAAAAATCCATAATATGTACAAACACGAAGATACAGAATAACTATCTGGAGCTCATATAAACACATATTGTTCCATTTGGTACCAAATCGAATGTGTATGACCTATTTCTTTAAGTTAATATTTGGTATAATGTAGTGAAAAGTAAATATTTAATGATACTATGTTATTCTAAATTCAAGATCTTCAAATACATCTGCTGGGATTGCGGGGAGGTTCTAACAATATACCACGACCCTGGCAGGTAAGGGCAGTCGAAGGAACCGAGTGAGTTTTTAGTCAGTAGAAGTCTAACACTCTCTTCCACCCCACCCAGAGTGAAAGGAGTCATTAGATGAAAACATCTTCAAATAAATATAACAGATCTATAGATGTAACTATTGCTTGGAAGCTGCTCTCCCCCTACGACGCCCTAAGCCGATGTCCGTATCCCACAGGGGGTGCTCTTAGCGTGTAGTCGCCTAGTTTATAAGTTTATAATAAGCCCTGGCTGGAGGCTATACAACAGTTAATTTAAAGGGTATATACATACCAAGTGCATGGCTTCTTTGGATGATAACAAACGATATGGCAAGGGTTTTGTAATCCTAAGTCTACGTGTTTAGAACTTATTACAAATTCCGATACACTGATACCAGAGACCGAATTTTTCAAATTAAGAAGAACGAAAAGAATTATCGTGTTATTGGCAAGTGACGTGGAAAGTTATTGACCCTCGTAGTGCTGGGACACATTTGTTATGATTGGTATTCAAGAAATATATGAAACCAATAATTTGGTATCAATTCTTTGAGTCAGTTATTTTGTGCTGAAACTGTGCATAGACTCCATACCAGATGTTGTCTTCAGCCCTTTTGGATAGATATGGGGTTTCCGTTACACGTTGTATAATTCATTACTTAAGGCAACCTCAGACAAGCCCGGTTAAACAGCCGACAACCTCAGAGGTTGACCTGCGAGATGCCACACACAAAACAATTGCTTAGAAGTTTGTTTTGTTACTTTATCCCCGTTAAATTACTAGGATTTGGTGACGGGCTAGGGACTGCCTTTATAAATGATGTTCAGAGTTGCTAATTTTCAGCCTAGTTATTCATTCTTTATGATGTTGTTTTACATTCGCCTGTACATAATTTATTTGTATTCGCTAATTATTTAAAACAAAGTTTGAATAAATGACTTTTACTTTTGATTTTATTTATTGAAATCCGGTTGAGAATAGAGTGCCGTCACGCATTGGATTCCAACTAAATTATATTTTTAAATGACATATTGAAACCGTACTTTTTCTGTAATAAAAAAAACTATTTTGGTATACAAATACAAGAAACTAATTTCCGTTTATTATTTTATTTTGGACTCTTATGTTTAAAAGAATAGAAGTATTAGAGCCTAAAATGAAATAAATACATACTTAAGTACTACATTATACATATGTCGCAGTAAGATAGATAAAGCCGTGATATGGTTATATCCCTAGGGATATAATTATATACCGTAACATAGATAAACGGAAGCGATTCATTACTATCCGCTTCCCACTCCATCTCGCCCCGCAGCATGGCCTCGACCAGTGCCGGGCGAGAGAGGTCTCCGCCTATCGCCGCCGTGAGGACACGTCGGTGCTCTGCTCAAGCGGGGCAGTCTTGCACCGTATGCTCTACTGTGTCCTCAGGGCGATCCTCGCAGTGGTGACACCCAGGCATTTCTTCCTTCCCCATCAGACACAGGTACCTCCCGAAACTTCCGTGTCCGGTGAGGACCTGCGTCATGCGGTAGGTCAGGACGCCGTGACGCCGATCTAGCCACTCCTCAAAGAGGGATATAATTATATTACGGCTTTATGTATCTTACTGCGACACATAGATAATAAACTTATATTTATTTTCTCATAAAACTTTAACACTTTTTTCAATACAGTTAAATCAATCAAGATTTTTTACAATAGTTTTACTCGTTACCCTATTACTAACTTTTAATAGGAAATAAATCGATATGAATCGAAAAAAATTACTGTGTTCTGAACATTTATTTATTTTTATTGCGAATCCGTGTTTGAGTCACAGAAGTTCATACGTATACTAAATTTAAACTGGACTCATCTCTAAGATTCACAGAAAGACACGATATATCACAAAACTAAACAACTGGACGCACTTGAGTCAATTGAGAAACGGGACTCATTAGCAATGATGCACTGGTCGAATCAAAGCTCCAGAGTCTTGACCATCGACGAGGAGTTGCTAGTCTATCGGCTTTCTATAGGTTACATTTCGGAGAGTGCGCGATGGAATTACACAATCTAATTCCGCCGAGCTCGTTCCATCATTGGACTACAAGACAAACGGCGATGCGCCATCGTTACATGGTGGACATCCCACACATACGCACAAAACGTTTTGGGAATACGTACTTTCATTGTGTGTACGGCTAAGTAGTGGAATTCCCTGCCGCAGTCTGTGTTTCATTATCACTTACCATCAGGTGAGATGGTGGTCAAACGCGAACCTACTATCAGTAAAAAAAAATCTTGACAAATCAAATCTGTCAAACGTCATGTCAGACATGACTGTCATGGCTGCCCTAAAATAAGGGTTATCATCATGTTATCATAATAAAAATCATCCCAAATAATGCTGTATGCCATCACATACAGCCATCACAGCTATACCCGTGTCCAAATATTTTTTTGAGTATTTTTATGATAATCCCTATTGTTTTTGTTTTCTATTTTTCTATGTGGTTTACATAATGGTAGCCCAAAATGAAAAATCTCCTATATATGCATCCGAAAATACATTTACATTGAAATCACATAGGTACCTATATTATCAGCCAATAACGCTCTCTCATAATTAAAAGCTGTCCTCAGCCTGATACCTTATCAATTGATAGAAATTCCGATCGTCGGAACAGGTTAATTAAAGAGCACAGTAATGTTACATGCAATTGGCATATCCTAGGTATTGCGTCACTAATTTGAAAATCAGGAATAATTAGAATTAGATAGATTACTATGATAGAACCAATGGATAGAACCCTATTATAATAAAATTTAAATCAACATTTTATTCAATTTACAGAAAGATGATCGACCATACATTAAATCATTCCAAATGTAATATGATATAAATATAAGTTATAGGTAATTTACACTCCTTTTTAACCGACTTCTAAAAAAGGAGGAGGTTATCATTTCGTCACGTATGTACATATTTTTTTTATGTATGTTAACCGATTACTCGAAGACGGCTCGACCGATTGAGACGATTCAAATGTCTACGTTCCATAAATTTACGGAAAAAAAAATCACATTTCTCTCTATATCATCATCTCCTTTTTAAGGGTAACCTACAAAAGGCTCTCGGCCATTGGAGATATGATCAGGCATTTTGGGACCCCACTAAAACCACCCTAATGCACATAGAAGAAAGCTCTGGGTTTTCTTATGAGACCATTCCCACGTGCACCGCTTGTTAAGGCACCTCTCTGGGGAGACTGAATAAGGACTCCCCTAAATCATAACGTACCCACGTACTTACATAAACACACGCATTTTCTCATGGGGATAGACATCATTATAAGAACGCTATCTGTTGTGATTCTAATGTAGCAGGCCCTTTTGTTTCGTTTGCATACATTCACACTCAAACAGAATTTTTTTACCTCTAAATAAAAAATTTAAGTATTTGCTTTTTTTTGGGTGGGAAAATCCCGCTCTGGGTTAAGCGGAAGAGAGTGTCAGACTTCTACTGACTAAAAACCCACCCTGTTCCTTCAGCTGCCTTTAAGTTCCAGGGCCGCGGTTTCTCGTTAGAACGTTCTCGCAACCGCGGCAGGCCTTATGGGGCTCCGTCACTGGTGGTGGTTGGCCTGCGTTTACAATCTAACAGTAATTTTTCAAGCGTAAGTCTGAAGCTTAATCGCAAGCTAATGGCTTAATTAAAGTGCTTTTCAAGGCACAGATAAATCTCGACATGCTAATTGTTGCTTAACCCGTGCAGCTATTATTATGTGGTTATGAGATCCATAGGAAAAGGTATTAGTTTAAGAAAGAAATTGCTTAGTAAATGTTTTTATTTTTTATTAAAAATAGGTTCGCGTTTGACCATCTCACCTGATGGTAAGTCATGATGTGGTCGAAGATGGAGCACGCTTACCTAAAAGTAACCTATTCACTTTTGACTTAAAGACTCCTAGGTTATAGCTATCGGAAAACACAGGGAACACTCCGGCAGGGAATTCCACTCCTTAGCCGTACGCACAATGAAGGTATTCTCAAAACGTTTTGTGCGTATGGGTGGGATGTCCACCATGTAAGAATGACGCTTCGCCGTTTGTCTCGTAGTCCGATGATGGAACGGGATTGGCGGAATTAGACTGTGTAATTCCATCGCACACTCCCTGAAATGTAACCAATAGAAAACCAATAGACTTGCAACTCGTCGTCGATGTTCAAGGCTCTGGAGCTTTGACTCGACCAGTGAATCGTTGCCATTGAGTCTCTTGGCCCGCTTCTCGATAGACTCAAGCGCGTCCAGTTGGTATTTAGCAGATCCATCCCAAAGATGAGAGCACTACTCCATACACGACCGAACCTGGGCTTGATAGAGATTGAGCAACTGTTCGGGTTCACAACATAGGACAAAACTGATTTACAGTTTATATTTTCGCGTGTCGGAGCACTGTATGACAAAGAAAACTAAAATTATCAGCCAGACAAGAGAATGTATTTCCCAGAAATTATTAGGTTTTTCCACAAATGTACTGTCTTCTAGGTCTATGAGGCTCATTTCAGGCACAATAACATGGCTAACGACCATTTGTATAGTTATTTAATGTTATCTAAGTACGTGAGATATTTTGTGAGCTTCTGAATTATTTACTGTAAACGAAAACTATCTATAATTTAGTGAGAATTAGAGTTTATACACAAAGCAAGTTTAACTCAAAGTAAGTTTAGCTTTTTATTCTTAAAAACAACAAGTAAGTAATATTTCATTGTAGTTGTTTCTCTTTTTTAGGGTTCCCAAATGTTGGGTGTCCAAAGGATAAAAACGGGACCCTGTTACTCAGGCTCCGCTGTCTGTCTGTCTGTCTGTCACCAGGCTGTATCTCATGAACTGTGATAGCTAGATAGTTTTTACAGATGATGTATTTCTGTTGCCGCTATAACAACAAATACTAAAAGCAGAATAAAAAAAATATTTTAGTGGCTCTTATACAACAAACGTGATTTTTTTTGCCATTTTTTGTAGATATATTGTATTATACGGAATACGGATAGATTATATTGTACGGAACCCTTCGTGCGCGAGTCCGACTCGCACTTGGCCGTTTTATTTCTTGATATACCGACTACATATAAATTACTTACCCAAAGATAGTACACATACACCTAGTGCTATGGACATAACACATACATAGGTAGTTCTTTCTTATAAATAGAACTAGTAATGTGGGTAAATTCACATTTATTTATTTATTAAAACTTTATGCAACACAAAAAGTACAAAGACGGACTTAATGCCATAGGCATTCTCTACCAGTCAACCATGGGTGATGAAGAGATAACATGGCAGGTGCAAAAAAAAAAAACTAAGTAGATAATATATTCAAAGTAAAAGCAAAATTATAATACATACCGAATATATATATATTAATGAAAATTGATAGAAAGGGGGTTATGAAAACTCTGCTTCCACTGTTTGTTTTGAAAATGATCCCGCAACTTTCTCTTAAACGCATATTGACTGGTGGCCGTCCTGATATCAAGACGTAGTGCATTCCACAGAAGCATAGACTGTATATAATAGGAAGAATGAATAAAATCAGAAGTATGAGAAGGACAGAGTAAGAGAAGATTATTGGAAGAGCGCAAACTTTTAGCGTGTGAAGAACATAGAAATCGAAAATGAGAAATAAGGTAAGAGGGAGGGGTAGGAGAGTTTAGCAACGAGAAAAGCGTAGTCAAGGCGCGCAAACTTCTTCTCTGACGAATGGGCATCCATTTGAGCTTCGGTTCTGTACCTCGATACGTGGTCATATTTTTTAAAATTTAATATGAACCGGATACACCTATTAAGAAGCCTGTCGAGCTTACCCAGCAAGACCACATTCAAGTCAAAGTAGCACACGTCACCATAGTCGATTATAGGGAAAATTAAAGTCTGCACAAGCATTGTCTTGGTTTTCACAGATAAAAAGTTTCTCAGACGATACAGGCATCGCAAAGTCCCGTTGACTCTTTGACTGACAATGCAAACCTGACTTTGCCAGCCAAGCACAGAGTCAAGATGCAAACCGAGATCTTACATACTATTAGAGAGATCTCACATTACTAGCAATCTTGTTAACCCCTCCAAATAAGCAAAACATGGTTGTGTCTGGAGAGGTTCACGGCAATAATGTAATGGGTGGGGTACGAATCCACGATTTCTCCATCATTAGGCCATTGACGCTTAAAGTTAGTTTCAACGCGCTAAGGTTTGAAAATGCTGGGAAATTGGGATTTTAAATCTGGTATAAAATTAGGTTGAAGCTTGAAGCAGGCTATAGATATAGCTATATATATGTGAGGCACTGTTGTGTCCGGCATATTGTTAAGGTGAATAAAAGAAAAATAACCTGACATTTTCCATGTAATTAATGTGACTTTTAATTAGGAATTTAATTCTGACTTTTAATTTGAAATTTAATTTGATAATTTGACATTTGATTTATTAATTTAATTGACATTTAATATATCTTTGAACCCTTTTGCATGTAAAATTCTTCATTTGTATATTAAACTAGGAAGCCGAGCAATTGTTTGAATTTGTGTATTTTTGTCTTATTTTATATGGGTCTTGGACCTGAAAAAATGATTTTCTTTATAGGGTACTTTTTACCCGACTTCCACGGGAGTCCACGGGAGCGAGGCCCCGCGCAACTGCTAGTGTATAATATTAATGGAGATTAATATGTACAGAACGCCAGCACATCAAACTACAACAATCAAAATTTATATAATGGATTTTCAACTTTATTGTTAAAGAAATTAGGTTCAAGGTTGATTGGGAAAATTTGACAGTTTCGGGTAGCTTCATGTGCTGGTTTCTGTACCTACTTTCGCTACTTGAAACATTGACAATAACTAAAAAATAACACTATAAAATACCACCAATTCAGTACCAAAATTAATTCCAATTCTCACCCAACGCCAACACTAATTAGCTAGCACATTATCACACAGTTCTGTATCAAAGTTGTCTTTGTTGCAACAACTTCGTGCCAATTTACTCCTGGCGCGTTGAACCGTGAGGTACAGATAATACTGCTCTTAGTTACTACCAACAGAACCACAATTAACATCAACACAATTTGTATTCGTCGGAATTATTCTCTCAATGTGTACACAGATTTTCATCATCATTATAGTTGATGGGATGGGGTTGGTGAGTAAAGATTTCGTGGGTCCGTGAAAATAACTAATGTTTCAGCGTGTTTCTTTCTGGGTAAATATTTTAGGACTGTTTGAATGAACGAAATACAGGCACTGCCTAATTACATGAGTTTCATCCATATGCTTTTTTATATTTTAAAGGATGGGAAATCATCCAATGACTGCCTCTCGATCTGGGCGAAGCGGGAGGGTGTGTCAGACTTTTACTGACTAAAACCCATCCGTGTTCCATCATTTGCCCTTCGTGTTCCGAGGACGCGGTAACTCTTTCGGACAATTCCGCAACTCCGGCAGGCAACGGCCCCCTAGTGGGGCCCGACAATTATCCATATGCTTAAGAACACATTGTAACGTAAGTTATTATTTAACTATAACTACAAACTACCAAGTAAGAGTTATTCTGCCGTGATTCTTTAAAAGGCAGTCATCTGACAATTTACCGATTTTGAGTTAAACATCGAGCGACATCAGGAAAAAAGGGCACTGGTATCAAAACCACTTCACAGCTTTTTATGAAAAAAATATCTCAAAACCTTAATAATAAGTTTTAGAAAAAGGGGTTAGATAGGTCGACGCGCCTTTTTTACCTGATGTCGCTCAATGTTTAAGTCAAAATCGGTAAATTGTCAGCGTTAATTTTCGTTAATCGAACTAGATCTTTCTTTTGTATTACATTGTGTGTAAGTTAATCTAGGATTGTGTATTAGGCGGAGACCTCTCGCGCCCGGCATTGGTCGAGGCCATGCTGCGGGGCGATAGGGAGTGGGAAGCGGTCGCCTCCTTCTGCGAAGCAGTCATGCTTCCGAAGGAGGAGGCGGGCCGTATGAGGGAGAGGACGGCGTCCTCCCTCCAGCCCAGCCGCAGTGGTAGACGCCCACGGCGTCGGACGTCAGCCGACGATCTCCGGCCACCGTAGGCGCGGGCATGCGGACAGCGAGTAAAGGGCAACTCGCTGTCCGACCATGGACCATGCCCGGGTCGACGGCGCGTTGTGTTCCACGCGCGCCTCAAAGAGCGTCAGCAACATGACGAGGCCCCCCCTGCAGAGGGCCGAAGCCTGCCGGGGTCGTGGGACTTATCCCATTACCGTGACCCCGGTACATAAAGGGTTATTGAAGGAACACCGTGGATTTTAGTCAGTAAAAGTCTGACCGTCCCTCCCACCCTGCCCGGGGTGGGAGGACTTATTTGATAATTTTATCACGCTAAAAAAAAAGGATTGTGTATTGGCCAGCGAATAATGGCAAATTTATTTGTATTTTATTTACGTTCCACGTCCAACTTTGGCCACAGTATTTATTAGTACTAAGTTTAATTGGAATAGTAATGAAGTAATTGGCGGTAAAAGACTTCTAGACAGTCAGATTTTCATTCAAACGTAACGTACGGTCATTATCATTTGTTTAGCCCTTTCACTATAATAATATGTTGGAGTCGGCTGTCAGTCTAACGGATGCAGCTAATTATAAGTGTTTTACATAGAGCGAAATTGAAATTGAAAAACCATTTATTCGGTACACAACAAAAAACAATAGAAAATTACAAACATAAAAAAATAACATTAAGCGTCAATAGCCTAATGGATAAGGTGTCGGACTTGTGATCGAGAGATCCCGAGTTCGAATCCCACCCATTACACTATTGCTGTAAACCCACTCCAGACACAAGCATATTTGGCTTAGTTGGAGGGGTTAACAAGATTGTTAATAATGTGAATTCTACCCACATTGATAGTTACCTTTTTAAGAAAAAAAACACTAAGAATTTCGCTGAGCATGTCTACACTGAAAAGGTTATCAACTCAGCATTTGCTGGGCGAAAGACACCCAGCGCTGATTTTCAGTTGGCACCCAGCAGTGACACACGGACGAGGGTAAATAAATCTGACCTCCTCAACCCAGTAGCTGGGTAACATGTTACCCATTGGCTAGAACAGTGTCAGATTTACTAGCTGAAAGATGTTCAAATGACAGCCGGGACTAACGGCTTAACCTCTAGAGCCCAAGCGGCACAAAAACGTGCCAGTAAACAAGTATTAGTTGAGCCCCGCTGGCACAGATTTGGGCCACCAAACCCCGACCGATTTAAAACTGTATTTGTAGTAAAGATAAGTCTTAAAATCGTTTGTGACCGGGGTCAGATTACGCTTACGATAAGAGCCCGCCCGCGGTGCTTGACGGATGGTTGACGTAATAATGGCGGACCTTGAGAGGTTAACATGCTTTCCGAGGCACGGGGGTATCTCACCGCCAACATCCAAACTCCGGGCTACTAAGGAGAAATTCCGTACATAAAAACCCAATAACACTTTTTGCCCGACCCGGGAATCAAACGCGAGACTTCGTGCTCTTTTTTATCTTTTATTTTAGGGAGTTTTATTCTATGAACATGTCAGCCCCGTTGAGTCATAAGTACACATTACAGCTACACAAAAAATATAAATCTGAACTAATCAAAATATTAGAAACAAGATATCACTGAGGCGCGAACATCTTGAATAGATTGATAGCAGCAGACGAAATGGGATTTGCTAATATAACTTGAAAATTCCCAACATCCAAGTTCAAGCCATCGCGCCTGAGAGCACTCGACTAACGAGGCGGTTCAGACGTAACGTACGGTACCCTAAAAATACGGTATCCAAAATCGTTCCATTGCCTACATATTCGGCATTATCATTGATATGAACCCACTGGAGAGGCAATCTCTCGGTTGGTTGAAGCTACGAATGCACCTGACATCTGTATTACGGAATTTGCAGAACAAATATAACATGGAAAGCGATTTTATTTTACTTTTTAGTGCAATCGATTTGCAATTTGATTGTGATGGGGAAATTGGTTTTTAATTAGCTGAAGAAGGTGTGAGAGATTTTATTAGAAGCAGTGATATGAGTTTCATTATACGGAATTTAAGTAATAGGTACAAGTGCAGAAGACTACGAAAAAGCCTTGTTTTTTTTTGTTTAATCATTCATTATTTTGTTGTTACTGCAAAACACAGTCGTGAACAAAAAGAAAAGCTAAAGATTAGTCCGGATAAGAAAATAGAAACCAAGATTTGTGTATATAAAATTGAATCTACGCTTTTAACATTAACGAAATAAGATTACTTAGTAAATATCATCTCCATTTTTATTTTACTTTGTTTTCATACCGAAATCTTATTCTAGTGCTCCAGCGTTGTGTAATGTTACGCCAAAGTTAGTTACGCTAGAAGCTTTTTCTCTGTTTCCTTTAAAAAATTTGTACATCGGTATATAAAATGAAATTTGGGAAATATCTACTAAGTTAAAATTAAAATCTCCTTCAACATCAACACTGAGAAACCATACAAGCAACGCTGATACAATCACAAATCCCATCGGTCCATTTTCACAAGCACGCAACTGCATTTTATTATTTCATGGCGGATGCTATTGAATTAGAACGCAGCGAGGCGATTGGCGGCAGTCAATGATTGCGAAGCGAACAAATCGAACACCACAATGTCCATTGTCGCATAGATAGACTCCAGCTTTCTGTCGCGGTGAATAACCAGCGATGTATTGTGTAGTCAGAGATGGGAACGCGCGGAGTCCTGCCATTGTTTTGCAAACGTCAACACTTCTCGCTGTAAATGCAGAATGCAGAACTGGGGCGTTTTATTGTCGTTTAGATTGTCGACGGTTTTCACTGAAATGCAAAAGTTACAAAAAAAAATGCTGGAGCGTAACCGGTTTATAAGTGAGACTTTACTCTTTAGGTTAATGCGGACTTTCAGCAAATATGAGAGGTTTATGAAAAACTGTAGCAATTTGTAGTTGTAACAAACAATTTCATTTTACAGTGCTGGAAACGTAAAGTTGTGCATTGTGCAGCAGTCGTATACCAAAATAGTTAAGGAAGTTATTTTGTGTTAAAATTTTGGGGAATTTTGTTAGAGACCTCTGTTTGCTAGACCAACATTTTAATGGAAGTTTATTTTAATTGTGCGAGGAGCCTGATAATCAATTATTTAGTTGAAAGTGCATACCTTACACATTTTTCATGAATAACTCACGTAATATCCATACTAAAATACTAATATTTGTATTATTGTGAAAGTATCTCTACTGTTTTTTAGTTATCTTATAAACAGTTATAGGATACTAGTACTCACGCGGGGCTTCACTCCCGTGGTTTCTATTACGGTAAAAACATAACTCTCCTTTTTTGCAGTCGCGTAAAAAGTAGCATATAACCTTCCTCAAGCTTCAAGCTACTTCCATACCAAATTTCATCCAAATCCACCCAGTACTTTCGAAGATTAGCGCGTTCAAGCAAACAAACAAACAAACTTTTCCGCTTTATAATATTAGTATAGATTTTAAAAACCGTGGAGATACTGTGATAAGTTATTATTTTAAAGGCTTCACGTATATATTAAGGACTATTTATATTTATATGTATATTTTACGTTTTTTCCCTGAAACATATTCAACGCCTACCAGAAAAGTACCTCTTTACTATCGAAAAATTCGAAATGCTTACCAAAATGGATAAATGCTCACCAAATAACCTAACCTAACTTTTTTTTTTTAACGTTGGGAAATCTTCATGGACTACCTCCGCCTGGGGAATGGCGGAGGGGCGTGCCGGACTCTTACCGGCTTAGGGGCCGCGGGAAACCCAATTCTTCCGCAGCCCCATACTAGTGCTGGCCGGGTCTGTCCCGGCCTCGTCTCCTGCACGGGGTAGTGAGGTGTGAACTACCCCGTGCATCGCCTCAGAGGCGCGCGCCGACACCCGCGCGCGCCTGCGACTCGGGTCCATCGAATAGGGGGCGGGGACTTCCCCAAGCACCTCGCCCTTGGACCCATTCATAGGGGCCGGAAAAGGTCGTTGTCCGCCCTTCCCCTGCGCCCGGTGCACCTTCTGCGGTCGGGGAAGGGAGTCGAGATCTCCCTCTCCCGTTCCACAGTTTCCTTCTGCGACATCACGTCCTCGCAGAAGGACACCACCGCGTCCCACGACTCTGGGCTACCGACCATCCTCCGCACTACGGCCGGCAGGGACAGATCGCCTCCTACTTCATCTAACCTAACCGAACTGGGCGCTTAGTGAGCACGTTAGTAAAATTGGTGAGCATTTATCCATCTTGGTAAGTATTTCGAATTTTTCGGTAGTAAAAAAGGTACTTTTCTGATAGGCTTTATTACAATTGACGCATAAATTTAAAATGTTTTGAATTTTACAACAATGAAATACACAACTTTCCCTATTATTATTGATGAACAGCGTTAAAAAATCATCAGTAATAAATTAATAATAACCACTTCGCTCTGGCTTTTTCATCCACGGGAAAGCAAACATCGAAAAGAGAGTATATTTCCGTTATTCACTGTGTCTACAAAATCCCTATCACAGATTTACGATGTTCAACTACGACAGTATTCACTGCCGACGATAGCAAACATTTTGCGATTCCATCTTGGATATAACAATTTCAGTTATCGAGTACAAAGTGAATAGTAAACGGAGATCACAAACCTTTGATAGAATTTAAGATCAGATTTTTTTTGTTGTCATTGTTGCTGTATGAAGAAATGTATTATTGCGACTTTGTTGTGTTTTCTTATAATAAATTGAGTATATTGAATCATTAACCGACTTCAAAAAAAGCACCATTTGAGGAAGTGGAACTGATGATGAAGACCCCAGATGGCCACCGAAACTACTCAATAATAAGTATTTCGTGGATTGCGATTAGATTACTTGAATATAGATGTTAAGCACTTTATGCTCGTCACAATGCATATGGTGAAGTAGAGCTGATGGTGATGTACTAGGAGGACTCCTCCTTTTTTGCTAAAAAGATTTTTTCACGTTTTTTAATGGGTCGGTTTGTAATCTTATCTAGTCACAAAAGCCAAAATGTCAATTACTTATCACCTTTTACAAAATATTGCTTTTCCCGGTGCAGAGCCGTTAAGTCGGTTCTATTTTTTGCTAAAAAGTTTCTTTTTTAGTCACATTTCATCAGTTGCCTTGTTGGTCTGGTGTTTTCCTGTAAGGAATTTCTCAGTAGTAGCCGAAGTTTGGACGATGGTGGTGTAATACCCCGTGCCTCGGAAAACACGTTAAGACGTTGGGTCTGGCTGTCATTTAGACACCTTTACAGTCGTAATGGGTAGTCAGAACTCTGTAAATCTGACACTGGTTTAGCCAAGGGGTATCGTGTTACCCAGCTACTGGGTTAACGGAGAACACAAACCTTTGATAGAATTTAAGATCAGATTTTTATTGTTGTCATTGTTGCTGTATGGAGAAATGTATAGACGTTTGAAAGATGTTGGTGTAATACCCCGTGCCTCGGAAAACATATTAAGACGTTGGGTCTGGCTGTCATTTAGACACCTTTAGCAGTCGTAATGGATAGTCAGAACTCAGTAAATCTGAAACTGGTCTAGCCAAGGGGTATCGTGTTACCCAGCTACTGGGTTAACGGAGATCACAAACCTTTGATAGAATTTAAGATCAGATTTTTTTCGTTGTCATTGTAGCTGTATGGAGAAATGTATAGACGTTTGAAAGATGTTGGTGTAATACCCCGTGCCTCGGAAAACACGTTAAGACGTTGGGTCTGGCTGTCATTTAGACACCTTTACAGTCGTAATGGGTAGTCAGAACTCAGTAAATCTGACACTGGTCTAGCCAAGGGGTGTCATATTACCCAGCTACTGGGTTGTGAAGGTTATATAGATAGTCGCTTCATTTAAAACACTAGTATTCAGCTGCCTTCAGATAGACTGGAAGCCTATCCCAACATAATAGCCTATACATATATAATATACATTATAGACTAGCTAGAGCGACTTCAAAATCTCTGTATCAGGTTTATATTTGGCTTGTGCAAGTATTACCACGTTTTTGATTTCCGCAATCAGCTCAAATGGCTTCCTATTTGGTTTCGCCGGAATCTTCGCTTACTTTCTCTACTTTATAATGTGCTTCTTAATCCTTTTACTCCTTTTTATCTTAAGGCACGCTTTCAGTTCCTCTGTGACACACATTATAGAACCCTGAGATCATCTGAAAATTTAGAGTTAAGTATTCACTTCTTTCTTTGACAAATTTTTCACTATTCAAGCAGCTCGTTTGTGGAATGCATTACCAAACGCTACCAGCGTTCAAAAGAATGGTGAAGGAGCATTACCTCTCCCTATAAGTTTTCCCCTTCTTTCTCAATTATGAATACATGTAATATTTATTAGTATATGATTTTTGTATTGTATGTATGTATTTTATATTATGATGTTCAATTAATATTATTTATGATGTTTGTACACTGACAGCCCTAAATCTATCTCCTTTAATTTCTGTCCATCCAAAGGTAAGAGATCGCCCTGTGCGATAAAACCGCCCATTGTACACTAGTTTAAATTTTTGTATCCATAGAAATATTGTGAGGTGTACAATAAAGTATATCCTTACTAATCCTTACTAATATTATAAATGCGAAAGTAACTCTGTCTGTCTGTCTGTCTGTCTGTCTGTCTGTCTGTCTGTTACCTTTTCACGCCTTAACCGCTGAACCGATTTACATGAAATTTGGCATGGGAATAGTTAAGGACCCTGGGAAGGACATAGGATAGTTTTTATCCCGATGTAAGGTTCCCGCAGGATAGTTTTCGAATTGTATCTTTTTCTCTTTCACGCAAAAAATACTGAACGGATCTCAATGAAATTTGGTAAGGAGACAGTTGACATCCTGTAAAAACACATAAGCTACTTTTATCCCGGAATTCCCATGGGTTTGGGATTCACGCGGGGAAAACCTCCCACTCGAACGAAGTCGCGGACAAAAGCTATCCATACTTTAATACTAATAATATAACTCCTTACTTCCATATCCATACTATCCATACTTCCATATCCATCAATACTTCCAAGCTAATCCTTACTAATATTACAAATGCGAAAGTAACTCTGTCTGTCTGTCTGTCTGTCTGTCTGTCTGTTACCTTTTCACGCCTTAACCGCTGAACCGATTTACATGAAATTTGGCATGGGAATAGTTGAGGACCCTGGGAAGGACATAGGATAGTTTTTATCCCGATGTAAGGTTCCCGCAGGATAGTTTTCGAATTGTATCTTTGTTTCTCTTTCACGCAAAAAATACTGAACGGATCTCAATGAAATTTGGTAAGGAGACAGTTGACATCCTGTAAAAACACATGAGCTACATTTTATTGCGAAAGTAACTCTGTCTGTCTGTCTGTCTGTCTGTCTGTCTGTCTGTTACCTTTTCACGCCTTAACCGCTGAACCGATTTACATGAAATTTGGCATGGGAATAGTTAAGGACCCTGGGAAGGACATAGGATAGTTTTTATCCCGATGTAAGGTTCCCGCAGGATAGTTTTCGAATTGTATCTTTTTCTCTTTCACGCAAAAAATACTGAACGGATCTCAATGAAATTTGGTAAGGAGACAGTTGACATCCTGTAAAAACACATAAGCTACTTTTATCCCGGAATTCCCATGGGTTTGGGATTCACGCGGGGAAAACCTCCCACTCGAACGAAGTCGCGGACAAAAGCTATCCATACTTTAATACTAATAATATAACTCCTTACTTCCATATCCATACTATCCATACTTCCATATCCATCAATACTTCCAAGCTAATCCTTACTAATATTACAAATGCGAAAGTAACTCTGTCTGTCTGTCTGTCTGTCTGTCTGTCTGTCTGTCTGTTACCTTTTCACGCCTTAACCGCTGAACCGATTTACATGAAATTTGGCATGGGAATAGTTGAGGACCCTGGGAAGGACATAGGATAGTTTTTATCCCGATGTAAGGTTCCCGCAGGATAGTTTTCGAATTGTATCTTTGTTTCTCTTTCACGCAAAAAATACTGAACGGATCTCAATGAAATTTGGTAAGGAGACAGTTGACATCCTGTAAAAACACATGAGCTACATTTTATCCCGGAATTCCCATGGGTTTGGGATTCACGCGGGGAAAACCTCCCACTCGAACGAAGTCGCGGACAAAAGCTATCCATACTTTAATACTAATAATATAACTCCTTACTTCCATATCCATATCCATACTATCCATACTTCCATATCCATCAATACTTCCAAGCTAATCCATACTAATATTATAAATGCGAAAGTAACTCTGGCTGTCTGTCTGTCTGTCTGTCTGTCTGTCTGTTACCTTTTCACGCCTTAACCGCTGAACCGATTTACATGAAATTTGGCATGGGAATAGTTAAGGACCCTGGGAAGGACATAGGATAGTTTTTATCCCGATGTAAGGTTCCCGCAGGATAGTTTTCGAATTGTATCTTTTTCTCTTTCACGCAAAAAATACTGAACGGATCTCAATGAAATTTGGTAAGGAGACAGTTGACATCCTGTAAAAACACATAAGCTACTTTTATCCCGGAATTCCCATGGGTTTGGGATTCACGCAGGGAAAACCTCCCACTCGAACGAAGTCGCGGACAAAAGCTATCCATACTTTAATACTAATAATATAACTCCTTACTTCCATATCCATATCCATACTATCCATACTTCCATATCCATCAATACTTCCAAGCTAATATTATAATAATACGAAATTAACTGTGTGTCTGTTACGTTTTCACGCCCAAACCACTGAACCGATTTAGATGAAATTTGGCATGGGAATAGTTTAGGACCCTAGGAAAGACATAGCATAGGTTTCGTCCCGGAAATCATTCCTAAAAGATGTAAAAGGGGTGTTAGAATTTCGTATAGGGAATCAATAATACACTTAGACCGCTAAACCGATTTGGATGAAATTTGGTATGGATATAGTTTCAGACCCTGGAAAAGACATAGTATAGTTTTATTCCCGGAAATCATTCCTAAAAGTTGTAAAAATGGTGTTGGAATTTTGTATAGGGAATCAATGATGTCCCCGCCCTCCCCACCCACATAATACACTTGACCGCTGAACCGATTTGGATGAAATTTGCTACGGAGATAGCTTTAGACCCTGGAAAAGACATAAGATAGTTTTTATCCTGGAAATCATTCCTTAAGGATGTATAGGGGTGTTGGGACTTTGTATTCCCCCTCTCAATTCATTCAAATCGCGTATTCAAGAACCACTCATAACATTTTTTTTGAACTACACAACTGCATGTAGGCTATAAGTACAAATCTTTGTTTATAGCTGGGGTCGAACCCACGTCATGCACCAGTTAACAGTTACGCCAACCATGTCGCTTAAATTTTAACCAATCAAGTTAATATACAAATCATTTCTATTTCAAAATCGGGGCAATATGCGTTTGCCCTTTTGAAAATAGAAGAAGATCGTGTGGCAACAGATTTCAACGGGATGATTTATTTGAGCTGAACTGAATCTGAAACTGAAACTGAAGCTGAAACTGTAGCTGAATCTGAAACTGAAACCAAAACTGAAGCTGAAGCTGAAACTGGAACTGTAGCTGAAACTGACGCTGAAACCGAACTGAAGCTGAAACTGAAACTAAAGCTGAAGCTGAAACCAAAACTGAAGCTGAAGCTGAAACTGAAACTGAAGCTGAAAATTAAGCTGAAACTGTAGCTGAATCTGAAACTGATACCAAAACTGAAGCTGAAGCTGAAACTGAATCTGAAACCAAAACTGAAGCTGAATCTGAAACTGGAACTGTAGCTGAAACTGACGCTGAAATCAAACTGAAACTGAAGCTGAAACCAAACTGAAGCTGAAACTGAAACTGACGCTGAAACCAAAACTGAAGCTGAAGCTGAAACTGAAACTGAAGCTGAAACTGGAACTGTAGCTGAAACTAATGCTGAAACCAAACTGAAGCTGAAGCTGAAACTGACGCTGAAACCAAACTGAAGCTGAAACTGAAACTCAAGCTGAAGCTGAAACTGATGCTGAAACCAAAAATGAAGTTGAAGCTGAAACTGACGCTGAAACCAAACTGAAACTGAAGCTGAAACTGAAACCAAACTGAAGCTGAAACTAAAACTGATGCTGAAACCAAAACTGAAGCTGAAGCTGAAACTGAAGCTGAAACTGGAACTGTAGCTGAAACTGACGCTGAAACCAAACTGAAGCTGAAACTGAAACTGATGCTGAAACCAAAACTGAAGCTAAAGCTGAAACTGTAGCTGAAACTGACGCTGAAACCAAGCTGAAGCTGAAATTGAAATTAAAGCTGAAGCTGAAACTGATGCTGAAACTGATGCTAAATACAAAACTGAAGCTGAAGCTGAAACTGAAACCAAACTGAAGCTGAAACTGAAACTAATGCTGAAACCTAAACTGAAGCTGAAGCTGAAACTGAAGCTGAAACTGGAACTGTAGCCGAAACTGACGCTGAAACCAAACTGAAGCTGAAACTGAAACTAAATCTTAAGCTGAAACTGATGCTGAAACTAAAACTGAAGCGGAAACTGAAACTGAAACCAAACTGAAGCTGAAACTGAAACTGATGCTGAAACCAAAACTGAAGCTGAAGCTGAAATTGAAGCTGAAACTGGAACTGTAGCTGAAACTGACGCTGAAACCAAACTGAAGCTGAAACTGAAACTAAAGCTGAAGCTGAAACTGATGCTGAAACTAAAACTGAAGCTGAAAATGAAACCAAACTGAAGCTGAAACTGAAACTGATGCTGAAACCAAAACTGAAGCTGAAGCTGAAGCTGAAACTGAAACTGAAGCTGAAACTGACGCTGAAACCAAACTGAAGCTGAAACTGAAACTGATGCTGAAACCAAAACTGAAGCTGAAGCTGAAACTGTAGTAACATACATAGTGAACGTAGTCCAAGATACAGATAATTAAATAAACCACGTTTATTCTGATTTGAAAACAAATATGAGGGATAAAAGAATGGCTGCGTGAAAGAGTAATTTTGGCACCAACTAACGAAATTGTAGGGCAGATCAACGAAAAGTTTATGTCTCATGTGGATTGTGATGTTGTTGAGTATCTGTCCGTCGACATTGTCATGGATACCAAAGCAAGTGACGTCGTACCCTGTAGAGTTTTTCAACTCCCTGGAATTGTCAGGGTACCCCATCACATTATTTGAGGCTTTAACTTGGTGTCCCAGTCCTGTTGATGCGTAATCAGGGCGCACCAAGGCTCTATAATGGCATGCGACTACAAATTACATACCTTGGATGCAACGTTTTCAAGCAATAATTATGACAGGAACAGCAAGCGGTGAAAACGTATTTATTCCTCACATTCAGTTCGAAAAACTCAAATTTCCCCTAAAAGCGGCATTCGCAATGACCATAAACAAAGCTCAAGGACAGACACTGAAAGTCGCAGGTGTACATTTAGAAAAATACTGCTTTTCCCATGGGCAATTGTATGTGGCGTGCTCACGAGTACTAAGCATACAAAATCAACACGCCAAGGACGGGAAAACCAGAAACGTAGTTTACAAAAATGTATTGTAAACTACGTTTTTGGTTTGAAAAAGATAAATTTTAAATACTAACTGTCTGTCTGTTTTTTAAATATTATATGCGTTTTTTAACCACCCAAAAAGATACGGTACACCTTTTTGGCAACAAGAATAATTGACAAAGTGTAAATTAACGCGGGCGAAGCCGCGGGCAAAAGCTAGTAATAAATAAATAATATCCGTTCGCGTTGGGGATTTTACCTGCTTAAATTTCGTGGGAATAATTCTATATGTTGCTTTATAACCTTCTCTATCTTCCAGCGGAATTCCCATTAAAATCGGTCCAGCTATTCCAGAGATTAGCCAAGAAAAATGAGCTTTGTCTGAGTATCGTGTAAATAACTATAAAAAAAACATAGTAATCCACAGACAGACACGTAAATTTTATTTATGTTTGTATTCGTTTATTTTCTCACACAAGCCTTCTCTTAACAGTGAACCATTACAATCCAGCACACGAGTCAAGTGTTGGTCGAGATAATCTTTCTCAATAACTCACAAGCCACTACATGTTTTTTCCGTGTGTTTGTACGGTTTGACAAAACTCGGCAATATTCGGCAAACTCGGCAATGCTCGGCAAAAAGACAACCAAAGATAAGATTCGAGAACAACAGTGTCGTATTCTGTATCCTATTAATGATTCTGTTACGAAGACGTAACAGAATCATTAATAGGATGAAACAGTGCGTAAAATTGTCTTTAACAACCACGTTCTTGATGTGACGATGTATTAAGCCTTTGTTTCTTCAGTTACTGGGTCGTAAGTTATAATTAATTATTCATTATTGTGGTATCATTTGATTTCAATTAGACACAATTTAATTGGTATGTATTTTATGTGAATACTGTTACTCACGTATGGAAAGTAAGTGAAGGAAGAAAAAATTAAATTATAGATATATTTTATACACATTAATTTACAAATATATAAAAAAATGTAATTAATTTAATTGGCTTTATCCTTACTAATATTATAAATGTGAAAGTAAGTATGTCTGTCTGTGTGTTACGCAATCACGCCTAAACTACTGGACCGATTTTAATGAAATTTGGTACAGATATAGTCTAGAGCCTGAGAAAGGACATAGGATACATTTTTAATGCAAAAAGGGCTGTAAGGCGTTGAAATAGGGGATGAAAATTTGTATGGAAATTACGTAATTTTTAAAGCTTGAAACTTTTTTGACTTTTGATTAGATATTAATAAAAACGACATTCAAATTATGTATGAGTTTTATTTTCAAAATAATTAGCTTAAAAATGCTGCAGAAAGTCACTATACCACGCACGAAGTCGCGGGCACAGCTAGTATTCTATAAACTGCTGTTACGGCTTAGCTCGGGTAAAAAAAAAATTGTACAGCAAAAAGTTCTTCAACTTACTCCCCACCCTGAAGAACATATCATACTGTGCCTGTAATGGACGCCGAGCTAAATGTACTTAGAATAAGTTTTAGCATAAGTAGGATAGTTAAAATCAGTATAGGTTAGGTCAATATGTAAGTAGGAAATAGGAATATGTACGTAGGTAAATGAAACACATGTTAAAATCGTTATAATTCATCATACCTATTGTAAGAGAAACTTCGAGAAAGTTTCAATGTACCAAGGCCGACAGGTCGGAACCTGTCGGAAAAGAGAAAGTTTTGTGCGTAAACAACTTCAAGGTCACGACAAGCGATTCTTGTTTGCTATTAGTAGATTTCCAAAAACATATCGTGACCCCCACACGAGTTCGACCCTCGTGCCAAGGGATATAAGACGGCAGGATTTTTCGAATAATCGTAGTATCCAACCATACGGACAAGAAGAAACACCTGAAGTGAAATAAGTCTGAAGAATATCAAGTATAGTAGTAAACAGTGAAATAAGTAGTTCAAAGTAGTGAAAGTAAACAGTGAAAAGTAAAAGTACTGAAACGTTATGAAAGTGTAAAGAACAATCAAGAATTAAGACTTTATAGTAAACATTAAATGTGTATAGACTAGTATAAGTAGACATTAAGTGAATTTATGAAGATACAAAATAAATCAGTGTTTGAAGATTGAGTTTTATTGCAAGAGCTATCGACGTATGTCGAATGAACACATAAATACAGTCCACACCATACAGTTTGGTCCTTCGCGAGCCGGATATAGTTTGGCGATACAGTTTAGTTGTTCAAGAGCCAGACACGAAGAAAGAAAAGTCTGAAAACCTGTGAAAACTAAGTGCTAACCGGTAACGATTGTGTAACTCAGCGCTTTTATTCTGCTAATAAGTTACTGTGCGCCGTCAACTGAACGCGATGGTTGTCACACGTAGTCAGAGTGATTTAGCAGAGATGGAAGAACAAAGGCGTGTCCTAGAACGGAGGGACGAAGAGTTACGTACGTCAGTGCGCCGCCGGGAAGCTGAACGCATAGAACAAGAACGACTGCGACGTATATCACTTGATCCGCCAGCGTCACCTCAGGTGGAAAGTATGGTTGGACCTACTACCATTGCAGATCTCGCCACTGCTGGGCCTTCATCAGAGCGGCAACAAGTCAGATCACCGCCGCGATCGATAAGGTCGACTACCAGCGTGACGACAAGATTAAGGTTGGCTGAATTGGAAGCAGCTGAAAAACTAGCAAACATTCGACGAAGAGAGCTGGAGCTTGAAGCGGGCCTAGTGAAGAAAAGGCTGGCTGCTGAGGTGTCTGTGATACAAGACGACCAAGAAAGCATCCATGAAGATCCACTTCAAGACGAACGTCAGCATCAGAAGGTCGATCAATGGTTGCGCACCAACCCCCTCAGCTCACGGGGGGAGGGGGGCAAACATACTGAACATAAAGAAGATCCGAAGCAAATTAAATTTGATGTGCCTAGAGGAAGATCGCCGACGCCAACGAGAGCCAGAAACAGCATCGACGAACTAGCTGCGACCCTGGAGAAGATGGCCCGGCCGCGAGTTAGGCACACAGACTTGCCTACTTTTTCTGGCGCTGTCAGCGAGTGGTTGCCATTTAAAGCGGCTTATAACGACACTACGAATATGTATAGTGTATCACCGGCAGAGAACCTTCAGCGACTACGAAGTTGTCTCAAGGGCGAAGCACGTGACGCCGTAGCAGCCTTACTACACGCGGCTACAGATCCTGACGTCATAGTGAAAACGTTAGAACAGTGTTTCGGGCGTCCTGAAGTAATAATAGACAAAGCACTCGAAGATTTAAAGAAGATGCCAAAACCGGGTACCTCAGCCAGTGATTTAAATAACTTTGCGATTAAAATTCAGAACATTATCTACGTGTTGAAAACGATAGACAAACGTGGTTACTTATACAATCCCATGCTCACAAGGGAAGTGTTGGAAAAGTTGTGCCCACACCTGCGATCACGATGGTGTGACTTTGCCTGCGATAACGAGGGAACAGCGGAGCCAGAGATAGTAATGTTGTCTCGCTTCTTAATGCGTGAAGCAGACAGGGCGTTACGCTATACATACGCCCCGTCAACAAGCAACGCCACTGCAAGAAGAGAAACCAGGCCTGCTATAACTATGAAGAAGAAGCCCAACACAATATACAACACGGTCGAGCAAACTGAAGAAGAAGATCAGTGTCCTAATTGCAAACAGAAACATGTGCTAACTCAGTGCCCGAAATATAAGTCAATGACCGTGGACCAGCGATGGGAATTTGTGAAAGATAAGAAGATATGTTTTAAATGTGCTAATAAGAAACATAGGCGCATTACGTGTAGAGCAAAGTTATGCGGTGTGAATCAATGTCGCCGGCCTCATCATGCGACATTACATCAGGAAAGAAGAGAGTCGCCCGAGATTAAAACAGCGACTGAGAAGGCAGAAGAGCCTAAGGAAGCAGTCATGTCAGTGGCTACCAAAACAACCGCTGGCACTAGAACTGTACTATTGAAGATGTGCCCTATAGTAATCACAGGCCCACGGGGGGAGGTTAGGACGCACGCTCTGCTAGATGAAGGAGCGACCATCACCCTCATTGATGAAGACCTGGCTGAAAGCATTGGTGCTGAAGGGACAGTGCATCCGCTGCATATACATGGGGTCAACATGTCTTCAAAGGAAAATGAAAGCAAGATCGTCACAGTGAAAGTTAGAGGGTTGGGCGAGGACAGCGTGACTCACAAGCTCCAGGCACGAACCATGAAGGATCTGAAGCTTCATCAGCAGTCAATTCCTGAAGCACTGCTGAAGTATGAGCACCTGCGCGACCTCCCGAAGAACGAAGTATGCTACGAGCCGACACGCCCCGGACTTCTAGTGGGGACAGACCACTGGGAGCACATCGTGTCTCGAGAGCTCCGAACCGGCGGCCCTAATGAACCAGCTGCATCTAGAACGCAACTCGGCTGGGTAGTGCATGGGACCGCACCACGACACGCTCTCACCATGAAGAACAATGTGTTTCACATATACGAACACGAGAAACACTTTCATGAAGATCAGCGGCTTCACGAGTTAGTCGAAGCTCACTTTAAAATCGAAGCACTAGGAGTTGCGCGAGAACCACGCATAAGCGACGCGAACCAGCGTGCCATGGCTATCGTCGAAAGAACCACAAAGAAGATCGACGGTGGATATGAAGTCGGACTACCATGGCGCCATGATGACGTCACTATGCCACCGAGTTACAACGCAGCGCTTCGTCGACTAGTGAAGATCGAACAGAAGATGGATACTAATCCTGAATTTGCGAAGCAATACTGCGCACAGATGAATAATTTATTCGAAAAAGGATACGCAGTGCTATGCGACGGAACAGAAGAAGCAAGTCCTGTCTGCTGGTATTTGCCTCACTTCGCCGTGCAGAACCCAAACAAGCCCGGCAAACAACGACTGGTATTTGACGCAGCAGCCAAGAGTCATGGTGTATGTCTGAATGACAAATTACTAGACGGCCCAGACTTACTCCTATCACTCCCGGGTATTATATTCCGATTCCGGGAAAGAGCGATAGCCGTCACAGCAGACATACAGGAAATGTTTCTGCGTATTAAAATCAGAAGGGGGGATCAACCAGCGCAGCAGTTCCTGTGGAGAGACAGCGATAGAACGAGTGCCCCGCGTCATTACAAGATGACAAGCATGATATTCGGCGCGGCCAGCTCACCATACATGGCTCATCATGTTCATAATTATAACGCGGACATACATGGGCAACAATATCCTCGAGCACTAGAAGATATCAAAAATAGTCATTACATGGATGACCTAGTATCGAGCTATGAGAACCTAGATGAAGCCCAGAAGGCAGTGAAAGAAATAAGAGAAGTGCACGCGGTCGCCGGGTTCACACTGCGAGGTTGGAGCGCCAACAACACGATGGTGCTTAGCGACATACCCCGGGAGCTGCACGCCACCACGCCTACACAACTGGGGGGAGATAAACCTGAGAACAAGATACTAGGTTTATACTGGAGCGCCGGACGAGATGAACTAGGGTTCAACACAGCCATGAACCGAGTTCCCGCCCCAGTACGAGAACGAACACGCGCGCCTACCAAGCGTGAAGCACTCAGCGCAGTAATGTCAATTTACGACCCGCTTGGATTGCTGAGCCACTTCACCATAAGAGCGAAGATAATTCTGCAAAGTTTATGGCGACTGCAGATTCCATGGGACGAGCCAATTCCAGAACATGAAAACGAGCTATTTGCAGCGTGGCTCGCTCAACTCAACGACATCGCTCAGCTACGGTTGCCCAGAAGTTATACATCACAGAAGTACTTAGACATCGAACTGCATATCTTCTGCGACGCAAGCGAACAGGCCTACGCGACCATAGCCTACTGGAGAATAACGAACTACGACGAAACAGTGAATGTCGTGTTGGTTGCTGCCAAAGCTAAAGTAGCACCACGGCGGGTACAAACAATTCCGAGACTGGAACTACAAGCAGCAGTCATAGGAGCGAGGATTGCTGACACTGTCCGCAAAGAACACAGAATCGAAGTAAGCAGAACAGTGTACTGGACAGACTCCTCCACAGTCGTGCATTGGATACAGCATGACATGCGACGCTACACGCCGTTCGTCGCGCATCGACTAGGAGAGATCGCCGAGCTTACCTCCAAGGAAGAATGGCGTTGGCTACCTACTGAACATAATGTAGCTGATGACGCCACCCGACTCACCGATGCACCGATCAACGCCAGCGATAGGTGGTTTCAGGGCCCTACCTTCCTGAAGCTACCTGAAGAACAATGGCCTAAGAAGAAGACGCAAGAAGAAGACGATGACAAGGAAATACTACACATCGTCGAGAACCAACGGGATAGCTGGCTGCCAGACCCTGCACGTTTCTCAAAGTTTGAGACATTAGTAAGAGCCGCGGCCAGAGTACTTGCCTTCATCGATATGTGTCGACACGCCGCGACAGGGCTAGAACTCCGCCATATAGAGCGAGCAGAGAAGGAGCTCCTGCAACGAGCACAACAGGAAAGCTTCGGCGAAGAACTGAAGAGAATGCAGTCATCTCGGTCACTCCCAAGAACGAGCAAGTTATACAAGTTAGATCCTGTGCTAGAAGACGACCTCCTACGAGTAATTGACGTAAATAATGGCGGTCCTTGAGAGGTTAAAGTCTATACAATCTGTAGTGATCAAATCATATGAGAGCCATGTGTGTGTAGAATAATGTCTGTGGCGCCCTTTAGAGTATAGAATCACACAGACTTGAGCAGGCCCGTCCAAACCGTGCATGCATTTGACAGTTATCGCGTAGCTCAACTTAGAACCTTAAGGAGCTCGAACGACGTCTACGATGGAAAGAGTGAGCCCAGTCCAGAAGGCACGGGCAGAAGCTAAACCCATACATTACACTAAGTTATTCACAGTTCTGAATGTTTTGCTAGCGCAGCGATGTTATATAGTACCGTATATTATTTGTACCGGAGGAGATCCAAAAAAGGAAAATAACTCGTAATTATTTACAGCTTAATGTGGCGGAAATATAGCTTGAAGTTTCTGAAATACCAAAAAATATAACTTGGGATCTAGCTTCTATATCATTGCCGCTGAATTTATAATTTATTTAGTTTATACCGATTTGCGTCTGGGGTAATTATTTATTTCCCCCATTTTGTGTGAAGCGGATCCTATTTATGAACATTTGGGGAGCCTAGAAGGCGCATCGTTGGCAAAAGTTTTTGTGATATTCCAGTTTGTAGGGTACAATAAATTCAATGCCTTTATTGCAATCTAATTCGTTTATAATCTTAATATTTATAAATAGGTGATATAAGCACATATAATATGTCGGGCACAGCAATTCAATATTAAGATTAGACTGGCATAACATAAAAAAAAACACAAATAAAAAAAACACATTAAACATGTAGTGATTGGAACATCCCGTTAAGCATATAAAGCCCGTATTGGGAGACACCGGTCTTCCATATCGTTATTTTCGTACATATGAATACATAATGCTTAATGTAAAATAACAAATAAAAATTATGTTGCAAAATTAAAACGGATTTTTTTCAATAAACTTATAATAGGTAAATTTAAATGAATGTCAAATTAAAATGGAAATAAAAAGGTTTGTTTATTATAGAAAATGTACCTAGTATTTTTTTTTTAAAGATTACTAGTAATGCGGGTGGAATTACACTTTACTAGCAATCTAGTTAACCCCTCCTAACTAAGCTAAATATGCTTGAGTCTGAAGTGGGTTTTATGGCAATAGTGTAATGGGTGGGGTCCGACACCTTAACCATTAGGCTATTGACGAAATATATCATTCTTTTCCACCTACTGTTCCGACGTTGCTAAGATAGCTTTTCTAACATCTTTTATATAGTACAATCTGGCCTACTTGAATGTACATAATATATTGAATCGGGAATGGTAATAGTATCTTCGTCCGGCGTTTGAGAGTAGCCTAACAGCGGCTTCGCATTACGTCCGATCCGAATCCGATCCGAACCCGTAAAAGTATGGTCCGTAGTAGCCATTGAACTATTTTTATGTTAATTTACGCACTAGATCCGATCTCCGTCATCCGATTTCTTTCCGTCATTCTAGAATCTCCATTCCGGAGAAGATTTTTGACTGACCGAAGTAGCCATAGTATTATTTGTATGAATGCTCGCGCACTGCGTCCGAGTTGAATCCGAGCTGCGTACGAGCATGGCACGGGTATGCGGCTGGGTGACGTGAAGCGGCAGACATCCAGTGTATTAGTTCAGTGTGACGATTACAATTATGATTACATTGAAAGAATTCGTGATTAACGACGTAAACACTGCTGTGGCTCCGCGTAAAATGACGTATTCCAAAAGATGGCTCCTGAATTGCTTGGATTTGTACCTATCAGAGATCGGACTAGAGTGTAAGCAATATCCGAATTCGGTCCAAATTTTCTGTACTGTAGCTTTCTTGTTTTCAAAGCTGTTGCCCATAATTTACTTTTGATGTAAGCCTTTAGCGATAACGTATTTGCAAAACATTATTTTTGATTAACCTACATAAAACAAAATTATTGATATTTATTTTTTTAGAGTGAGAAATCAAAAACCCATCCGTGTTCTGTCATATGACCTTCGTGTTTCGAGGCCGCGGTAACACTTTCAAACAATTCCGTAACCTTGACAGACAACGAAACACTAGTGGGCCCCGACAATTTTGCTAACACTCTTTGAGGCGCGCGTGGAACACGAAGTGCTAGTGCGACTACACGGGCTTGGTTTCTGTCGGGCGGCGAGCTACTCATCATTCCTTCGGTGGCCGGGAATCACCCTACGACTCCCGACGCCGGGAGCTTTTTCAGCGGCGATTGGGGCACAAGGGCTGTGAGGGTCTACCGCCCCTATGAGGAGACGGCGGTGCTCTACCCAACCGGGGCAAATATCCACTGTATGTTCCACCGTTTCCTCAAGGTGATCTGCGTAGTGGTGACACCTGGGCATTACCTCTCGCCGAATGATTGACATATTGTTAGGTTTATGGCAGTCCCAAACGCTAACCAAACGGCTTACCAAGCTACGAAAAAGGTTAAATGTATACAGCATTATAGCATACATTCAATAGGCAGGCTATTGAATGTATGCTGACTCATTACACGAATGTCAATACTAAAGTTATTATTTATTACAGATATTTATTTTAATTACAATTATTTCATTGTGAACAAAAAGAATATTAAACAGTTACAATATGAAAACTACAATAACAATTATGTAAATGTTTTATAATAATCACGACACGTTTTATGACTTTTTTTTTTTTTATCGTGGTAAAATTATCAAATAAGTCCTCCCACTCCGGGCAGGGTGGGAGGGACTGTCAGACTTTTACTGACTAAAATCCACGGTGTTCCTTCAATAACCCTTTACGTACCGGGGTCACGGTAGCGGGATGAGTCCCACGACCCCGGCAGGCTTCGGCCCTCTATGAAGGGGCCTCGTCATATTGCTGACGCTCTTTGAGGCGCGCGTGGAACACGACGCGCCGTCGACCCGGGCATGGTCCATGGTCGGACAGCGAGTTGCCCTTTACTCGCTGTCCGCATGCCCGCGCCTACGGTGGCCGGAGATCGTCGGCCGACGTCCGACGCCGTGGGCGTCTACCACTGCGGCTGGGCTGGAGGGAGGACGCCATCCTCTCCCTCACGCGGCCCGCCTCCTCCTTCGGAAGCATGACTGCTTCGCAGAAGGAGGCGACCGCTTCCCACTCCCTCTCGCCCTGCAGCATGGCCTCGACCAATGCCGGGCGCGAGAGGTCTCCGCCTATCGCCGCCGTGAGGACACGTCGGTGCTCTGCCCAGGCGGGGCAGTCTTGCACCGTGTGCTCTACGGTGTCCTCAGGGCGACCCTCGCAGTGGTGACACCCAGGCGTTTCCTCCTTTCCCATCAGACACAGGTACCTCCCGAAACTTCCGTGTCCGGTGAGGACCTGCGTCATGCGGTAGGTCAGGACGCCGTGACGCCGATCTAGCCACTCCTCAAAGAGGGGTCTTACCGCCGCAATTGCGGCGTGCCCGGCCGTCGGTTGCGACAGTCGTTCCCTCCATACTGCCCTGAGATCGCGCCGGAGCTCTTCCCGCCGCGCCTCGACTTCTCGAGGCAGCGGGGATACGCCCCGGCGCTGCGCCTCCACGCGCCATTCATAGACGCGCTGGAGGGCAGTCGCCTCCCGATCCCAGGGCAGCAATTCGGCAAGGAGGTTGGCCGATTCGCCGGCGATCGTGCGGTATCCCCGGATCATTCGGATAGCCATGACCCTCTGGCATGCGACCAACTTTAGTGGTCGCGTCCGGATGCACAGGGCCCACACTGGGGACCCGTAGAGGGCCATGGACCGCACGACGCCGGCGTACAGCCTTCGGCAGGAGGCGTTTGGCCCGCTGAGATTAGGCAGGAGTCGCCTGAAGGCGGCTGCTGCCCGGTTCAGCTTTGGGGCCAAACTCAGGAAGTGCTCCCTGAAGTTCCACCGGCTGTCGAGGACGAGTCCCAGGTACTTCATCGTCCTCCCGACGCCGATGCGAACCCCCTCCACCGTTATGTGGGACTCGGACCGTGGCGCGTTCCGACCGCCATGGAAGCACATGGCCTCGGTCTTGTGCAGCGCCACGTCGAGTCCCAACTGCCGGATCCTACGAACGACTGTCGCAACCGCTTGCGTCGCCAGGTCGGCCGCCGCCTGGTGACGTTTTATGACTTAACAATAAATTTGAAATAATGAATTAAGTCGTAAAACAACTAAGGATTTTTTCTATAAGTAAAATCAATAAAAGGTGTAAAATAAAATGTCTACCCAAAAACTAAACAACGAAAATTAAAAAAAAAACGTAAGACACATAAAAATTTATAAATCCGAATCGTTTTTTATTTAAGTAAGTAAATCTTTTTCGGTATAAAATCAATCAAGTAGTTGAGCCCTAGTTTAATTATAAGATCAACTCAAGTTACATCTAAGTTAAATCGGATATTAGATCGGGTTCGATACGATATAGATTAAGTTAGGAAATTGTATTAGCGTCTGTGAATCGGTGGGTATCACTCGGTGAATGACATACATACGTTCAATAGTATTATTAAGGTAAGTTGGATATGGAATGCCAAAACTTGGTATATATAAGGCCATACAATAATCACCGTTGCTTGGAAATTAATGTTTATTCTAATACGGGAACAAACCTTTTTTAGGGTTCTGTAGCCGAATGGCAAAATACGGAACCGTTATAGATTCGTCATTTCTGTCTATTTGTATGCCCGTCCGTATGTCACAGCCATTATATTCTGAAACCATTAACTATAGATGTGAAACTTGTTAGGTAGATATATTCTGTGAACCGCTTTCCGCTACCCCATATATGTAACTTAAACTTAAAATATTTTTGTCATCAAACTTATACGTGCGTGGTGTCTATGTACAGGTCTTTTTTACTTAGAAAGACCATTCAGGTTACTAGAACCATTTTTTCTTAAAGTCAATCTTTTAAAAGACAGAGAGTTCAGAAGTGGTAAAACGTGGGTGGACACATTTTACCACTTTGGAACTGTCTTTGGAAGAGATCTTAATAAAAATGTACAAAGAAAATTAGTTTGAACGAGATAGTCAGCAGTTTTTTTAGATATACACCTATTATAAAAACGCAAAAGTAACTTTGTATTACATAGAAACACTATGAAAACCAAATTTGTTTTGCGAAATTACTACGAAACCCTTCATGAGCGAGTCTAGACTGGAACTTGGCCAATTTTTTCGGTCATAAATCACTAAATGCGTTCTCGGTAGATTGGAAAGGAGGATCAGATGTCTACTAAAACTCCCTTCAGCATAAGGTATATCAGCTTTTTATTCAGTTGCCCTGCCGTTCCAGCCCCGGCTGGTAACGCCTCTGGAACGAGATCAGGTCAGCAGTTTTAGAGATATAGCATATTTTCTAAAACCGCAAATATAACTTTGTAATTCATACAAACACTATGAAAAACAAAGTTATTTGGCGTAGTTACTACGGAAACCTTCATGGGCGAGTCTGACTCGCACTTGGCCATTTTTTTTGCATTCGAGTGGCCTATAATCGTCCTCAAGCTTGAAGCAAAATACCAAATTTCATCTGAATCCACCCAGTACTTTTATCGAACCGTTTCTGGTTTTTAAAATCTGTCAAAGATGCACCTACCAATTACAGTTTGGACCAACTTAACGTGATTTTCGAGGAAAAAGGGAATTCTAATAATATGTTCAGATGGTTGTCCTAATACGAATCGAGCTTCGCAAGAGTATCGCTTAGTTTAACCACGAGCTTCAAATAAATGTTAATAAAACTAAGTAAGATGTAGAAAAGTAACCATTAATTAAGTGAACAATAAGCAACATAATAACTTTAGGTCGTAGTTTATGTAATCTGGTTTTCATTGCTACAAATTCCTATAATCATAAACCGATGTACGATATTAATCTAATGTGTAAAGCTCTAATGTAATTAAGAAAATATAAAGAAAGCCAATGACCAAAATTTTATTCGAGACTAGCTCATTGCCCGCGACTTTGTTCATTTGGATTTTGAAATAATTTATAGATATTACATTTTCAGAATTAGATAACTTTTTCTGGCTGTGGGTGGAAGGAGGTGAACAGATTTTACTTCTTTATAAAATCCCTACTAATATTATAAACTCGAAAGTCTATCTGTATTATATCTATCTGTACGTCTGTCTGTTAAGCTTTCACGGCTAAGCCACAGCATCGACTTGGATTAAATTTGGACACAGGGTCAAACATATGCTACTTTTTATAAAATCAACCCCAATAGGGTTGAAATAGGGGATGATTTGATATAGGTTTACATATATATATATAAATTTACGAGAATGAAATCGCGAGAAACAGCTAGCTAGTATATAAATAGAAAATTAGGAATCTCAAAGTAATTTCTAAAGACCTATCTATAGACACAGCATGCAAAAAAATCAGTTTTGGGGCTGATTTTTTTCTCCATGTTATATTCCCCTATTTTTAACACGCTTTTATTAGGTCGACCTGTATGTAACTAACTATGTAATGGAATCTAAAGTAACTAGTTTAACCATCTTCCAAGGGTCGTAGCGTAATGAAAATTGGCAACTGTATGTAGTTCTGATGACAATACAATAATATGGTACTGTCGAACTGTTCTGATGATGGCGCCGGAAGATATGAACTAGAACTTCATGATGGAAAATCGTATCATAGCAGTTTTGGATTTCTTAGAAAAGACTTGTAATGAACTTTAACCACAATTAGGTTTCAAGGTCTGATGATGAAGCCGGAAGATAGGCACTGGCATTCCATGATGGAATATCGTATCATAGTCGTGTTTGCACTTGTGAGAAAGGCCACGTAATGGACTTTGAACACGATCAGGTTTCAAGGTTATAAGAAACCTAAAGAAAATCCGTTATCGGTTTTCTTAACCTTTTTGAATTACCGCGTAAACCATAGATTTATTATTAGGTCGATCTGTAACGAACTAAATATGCAATAAAATCTAAGAATCTGAATTAAACGTACTTATAATTGTTGTATAATCATGAAACTTGGCAATTATATGTAGATTAGACGACAATACAATATTATGGTACCATCGAGCTGGTCTGACGATGGAATTGGAAGGTGGCTGATGGAACCTTGGACTGCCTACTAGTAAACATTTCTAATTTCTGCTCATTACATTAGTCTTAAAAGCGTGTTTTTGGTTTTTTAAACTATTAATTTATGTTATTGATATTCGTTTTAAATTCGCGTCAAGTTATTATTGTATTTTATGTGGTAAGCTATAGTGTGGGGCGCAATGCGCTAAAGTCGACTCAAAAGTTTGTTACTAACGTAGATAGGAGTTATCTATGGGCACAAAGTACCTATAAACTTGGGTTGGGTAACTTAACACATTCTCTACCAAAACTTCTAGACAAAGTGCCTTTCTATCAGCGCCAACGATTGTTAAAGAATCTAAAAGTGTATTTACCGATCTTATGGTCAAATAGTTCAAAGATTATTTTCTATATCTGATTTAGAGTAATAACGGAATAGTAAAATAAAAACTTATTATAAAAAGTTACGGGGGGTGGGGGGTTATTATAGAAAGTTGCGGGATTATTTTCTTAACAAATAGTGGAAGCAGAGTTTTCATAACCCCCTTTCTATAACTTTTTATTAATATATATATATAATATATTTTTGGTATCTATTATGATAAATATGTATGTAACTTTATTCTAGTTAGAAGTATATGTACACTTGTAATAAAACTTTAACTTTGCAAAATATTATCCACTTACTTTATTTTTTTATGCACCTGCCATGTTATCTCTTCACCACCCATGGTCGTCTTTGGACATTTTGTTTTGCATAAAGTTTTAATAAATAAATTATTCCACAAATTATCGGACGATAAAAAATAAATAAATAAAATAAAACCGATCCCCCAGGGAATCAGACCGGAATAACTCGCAAAATCGTCTTTTGTGCAAATAATGCAAATCTCCAATATTGTTTATGTATCAAAAAAAGAGAACTTGCGACGTGGGTTGAATTCACATTACTATCAATCTTATTAATTCCTCCAACTAAGCTAAATTTTAATATGCTTTTGTCTGGAGTGAGTTCAAGGCAATAGTGTAATGTGTCGGTTTTAAACTTGCGATCTCTCGATCACCAGGCCGACACCTTATCCATTGGGCTATTGTCGTTTATTATAGCCTTCCACCTATGTGTTTTATTATCAATTTCTCATAAACGTCTCTAAGTTGCCATGCCTGAGTTTTTTGACTTCGCTCAGAGATGAAACCGTTCGTCTTACTTAATGCATCCCACATAATATGACGCGCTTAGTCTTAGACTAGTTACGCCCAAAAAAGACTTGCCTCGTTAACGGTGCTTTTTTTATCTTGGTAAAATTATCAAATATTTCCTCCCGCCCCGGGCAGGGCCGGAGGGACTGTCAGACTTGTACTGACTAAAATCCACGGTGTTCCTTCAATAACCCTTTACGTTCCGGGGTCACGGTAATGGGATAAGTCCCACGACTCCGGCAGGCTTCGGCCCTCTACAGGGGGGGCCTCGTCATATTGCTGACGCTCTTTGAGGCGCGCGTGGAACACAACACGCCGTCGACCCGGGCATGGTCCATGGTCGGACAGCGAGTTGCCCTTTACTCGCTGTCCGCATGCCCGCGCCTACGGTGGCCGGAGATCGTCGGCCGACGTCCGACGCCGTGGGCGTCTACCACTGCGGCTGGGCTGGAGGGAGGACGCCATCCTCTCCCTCACACGTTCCGCCTCCTCCTTCGGCACCATGACTGCTTCGCAGAAGGAGGCGACCGCTTCCCACTCCCTCTCGCCCCGCAGCATGGCCTCGACCAATGCCGGGCGCGAGAGGTCTCCGCCTATCGCCGCCGTGAGGACACGTCGGTGCTCTGCCCAAGCGGGGCAGTCTTGCACCGTATGCTCTACTGTGTCCTCAGTCGGGGGTCTTACCGCCGCAATTGCGGCTTGCCCTGTCGTTAACGGTGCTAGGCTTTCTGTTTTTGTTGTCGATGCAGTATAAAAATATGATATAAAAGAATCACAGGATACTATTATTTTGCTTCTCGTATTACATATATTTTTAGCCTGAATATCGCTTGTACCTTTGTATTACCTACAATATTGTAGTATAGCATAATCATCCTATAAGTTTCCCACGGCTGGGCCACGGGCCTCCTTTATGTTAGAGGGAATGGGCTGTAATTTTATTTATTTTATTTTAATAAGTACAGAGACAGACTACAGACTAATGCATTTAGTACAGCTATAACAATATACATTACATAAATCTGAGGTAATTATTACTGTACACAGAATTCATTGTTTAATATATTTCATTAGTGACGGTTGGGTTCAGTTAATATAAAGCTTAAAGTTACTAAATGATAATTATGGTTGTAATTACATTTCATACAGCACCACACAATCCACCTCGCAGATCCAGCACGAGTTGGTACATGTCGCATTTCTTTGGATTTTCGGTCCTAAGACATTTCAGTTTCATCAGGATATTTTCCTTCACCGTTCACCGTTTATGTTGATGATTGAGATAACAAAAAACAAAGTAATGTGCTTGCCTGAGTCTGAACGCATGAATTATAAACTCAAAAGTCACGCTTAACTATTTACTTATTATATTTCTTCACCGAAATAAATCTATTTTTATTCGACAACGAGTCATAAATTGAAAAATTTTGAAGGAACCTTTCAGTCAGTCTTAAAACGCTAATGGCCAGACCGCCTTACTGCCACAACAGAGTACAACAAAATAATCTCAGCAATAATTTATACAAGTTTAAACACCAATATCACGGTAAAATCCCATTAATAAAAGAGGGTATTACCGCCGTTATAAAGTGTATAATTCACGTAAATAACTTAATAGAAGCCAACTTAGAAATTTACATAATAACCGCCTTTTCAACGTTTTGTAAGTTATTTTTCACTGAATTTCATGTTAATTCTACCTTAGGCTAGACTACTGTGGATCGAGATTAATGTTTTGAATTGAATGAACCTCTGCAATTCATATACAAAATATTTATTATTGCAACTAAAAGTATACTTTAAGATTTTGTGTCGAATCTAAATGGAATCTTGTATGTATATGCTATCACAGTAGGCAAAAATAATAAACTATTCAAAATTTATATACGTTCTAAACTATCTGTACCCACAACTTCGTTCTATTTCGTATTTTTCTCTTAAATCCCGATCCTGAAAGAATTCCGGAATAAGTCGTAGCTCATTTTTTTTTCCTATAATCTCTGTGTTTCAGTAAAAGACCCAAAAAAATCGCTTCAGCCAACAGCCGAAGATAGACAGACAAAAATATAAAAAGGGTTTGTTTGCTTGTATTGTGTAAAGCACTAACTAACCAATACCTAAGCACTTGAAAAACACAGTTATTTTGAAATTACAGACGGTTCCGAAAAATTAATTAACTTGTATACAACGTGTAACTTAAAGGGTATATACATATCAAGTGCACGGCTTCTTTGGATGATAACAAATGATATGGCAAGGGTTTTGTAATCCTATGTCTACATGTGTGGAACTTATTAGAAATTTCAATAGATTGATACCAGAGACCGAATCTTTCAAATTAAGAAGAACGAAGAGAATTATCGTGTTATTGCATGGTTATTGCCAAGTCACGTGGAAAGTTATTAACCCTCGTAGTGCTGTGACACGTCTGTTATGATTGGCATTCAAGAAACACGAAACTGATAATTTGGTATAAATTTTTTGAGTCACTTATTTTGAGCTGAAACTGTGCATAGTCTCCATACCAGATGTTGTCTTCAGCCCTTGTGGATAGATATAGGGTTTCCGTTACACGTTGTATAAATATTTTGTTTTGGATGATTCAGGAAACGATTAACCTATCAAAAACATATATGTATATGAAATAAGAGCCAAGTTCAATATTGAATAATGCGTCATTCTCGACTTCACCGACAAAAGAATCGATATCTATATGGGTGCCAAGTTCTGTGTTCACTCGGGATGTAATTCAAGCTCAAAAATTTACTTGGTTATTGAGTTGTGAAGGGTCAAAAGTAGCTCCAAATGGTTCGTGTAATATGATTCTCGGCGCGTTACCAGTTCCTATTTTAAACTTATCTAAACATGCTTCCGCGTGTCTTGAACATAATAAGAACGTATACAAAATTGAATCAGGCGTTACTTTACGGAAATCCATACCAAACTAAATGATCAATCTGGCATCCAGTATGCATGATTGAGCTATACGTTATTTGACAAATGCTTGCACTGTATGGACAGGCCCACTTAAATCTGTGAGCATCTTTCCTCCAAAGATCGCCTCAGACTGAAACCTACATGGTTTCCATATAATTAAACCAGTATAGATTGTATGGACTTTAAAAGAGACGGACCCCTGAGTATGTTCCGGTGTATCTTCTCAGAGTAGTCAGTTAAGAAACACCGGCCTCATCTAGTTAATATTTACGAAAAACATGACATGTAAAATTGATATTTAATAACCAATTTACAAAATAAAGATCATTTATCATTGGGTATGTTTTTTAATGCATCCCTTCTGCATGTGCATATATATGCGGGCGGGAGGGTGGTGCTGCATTCTGCATGCAAGATTGATCATCTAGTTTTTGGCGGAATTAAAACTGGGTATTTTTCTGAAGTATAATAAGTACGTAATTACCGTGAGCCTACATAATTAAACCGCGCGCGTAAATACATGTACCTCACTATGTATTTAGCTACGGATTATTACAGTTAGTGCTTATGCAGTTTTTTTTAGAGTCGTGACGTTTATGCAAATAAAAGAAGTTTTATTCCATGCTCTATGATTCAACGAAAGAAAAACTTCATCAACTGATTTGTCTTCAAGCGCAGTCTGTAGTGAAATAACTTCTTATTTCTTGTGGACTTGGTTTCTTTATGAAAGCAAAACTTTTTTATGTTCATTAAATATTGTGTCCAAGACATTTTTGCGACCTAGCAGTAATAGTGTGGTTAAATGCTAGACTATATTTTATTTCACGATACTACACTTTTTTTTAACTATTTGACAACTGTTTTGGATTCTTATGTATGAATAAAAACTAAACAAAAAATCGTCGAAATGTATGTACGCATATCTTAATATTTTGAAAAGCGAACAAAAAAAAGTTTGCCGGGTAGACTAGCCATTCATTGATTCATTTGTGTTTGTAAAATTCCACCAATACTAAATGATACGTCAAAACAATTCAAATTTGGAATTGATGTGGACATATTGTCATATACATCGATAATTGTTTTTAAGTAGAATATGGACGGACCCTATTCGTTTTATCACGGCCCGGACATGGACTTATGAGTACATCTTATAATTATAAAAAACGCACCCATATTTATTATTGGAGTTCCTAACGGATCATGGTCCGTAGATGCCAATTTTTTTTTCGTTTTGACATTCATTGTTGGTGATATGAAAATGAGACTTGCACTCAAATCGTTTTCGGGGAGTATTCCTGTTTGAGCATCTGAGCATTGAGCACCAAAGGTATTCCCATTTCACATGGGAAAACCTTTGGTGCTCAAACGGAAATACTCCGTTTACGGGTTCCGTACCAAAAGAGTAACCAAAATAAACAATACGGCACTTTGTAATAGGGTCAGGTTTTACTAAGCTACTAATTTGTTTGTCAAAACCTCATAATATGCTTGATCTTCGGGGAGATCTCCCGGTCTTATTCGGAGAAGTTTGGAATTTTTACCTCAATAAATCCACCACGGTGGTCATCATCAGCACATGGAGAGCAACCGCTCAGAAGCTCCCTGTGCAACGTCTGTCAGGTCACCTTCCTGGAGAGACTAGTCTCCCCCAAGCCTCGCAGTGTACATGACCACTGTACCACCGTCTTCTATAGGGTTGCCATAAGTGTTATTTTTACTACAGATTAGTCCACTCTTGATCTCAATCACGTCTGATGGTAAGCGATAGACGAGGTCTACGATGGAGCGAGCGAGCCCAGAAGATGACTGTTCATTTTCGTTTAAAAGGCTGATGGGTCATATACAGTAGGGAAAACAAGTCGGCAAGGAGTTCCACACCTTGGCTGTGCGCACAGTTAATATAGAGGAGAAGCACTTAGTATAATAAGACGGTATATCGACAAAGGGTGAATGGTACCTTGCAGTAGATACTTATGGAATTGCAATTGCACTACCAAGAGTAACATCAACACTATGAACATCGGTATTTCAGATGTTTATACAACCAAACTGGTAACTTTCATTAAGTTTCAGAAGTTAGTGCACCCCACAAGTGGCGTATTCCCGTGATTTCGGCTTCAAACTAATAATCGTACTATGTTGTAGTTACCTCCAAGTTGTAGCTGGAGCAACTTAAGACTGTTAATGCTGGGCTAATTAATAGTTATGCGGAATCTTTGCGTAAGGAGCTCATAGTTGCGGATGCCTTAGGTTAGTGCAAGGGGTCGTAAAATTTAATTAGAGAGCGCTTTACGAGTGGCGATGGTGGATAATTTTTTTTTTAATTCACTTTACTCCTTACTAGGATTTACTCCTGTATCGTGGTGGCGTTGACAAACATGGTGAATGAAACCCTCGTGATAAATCCAGGTAGTTCTTGTACCGAGACAGAAATCCAACAATCCGCACTAGGCCCACGTTGTGGATTAAGGCTCATTCCCTCTCATAGAGAAGAGTCCCAGCAGTATAAAAAAAAAAATAGTTTATTCCTTTAACATGTTTTTACAATATTAAGTAGTTGCCAGAGCTACCCAGGAAGCATGTAATAATGCTTGTATTGGGCAGTTCTGCTCTTTCTTAGGATTAGTGTTGCCCAAACGAGAGTCTCGCAAGAGTCTTGCAGTTAGCGATTATCCTATTGCTATTTATTAAACGGTAGTTGAGATCTCAGAACAATGTAACAGAGTAGGTACATTTTGATTGTTAGATAACAAGTTAAATTAAACCATTTTAAGCATAAGCATAACAAGTACAATATGAATGAAAAATTTTAATTTTTTTGTTTTAAAAGATACTGGTATGACTCTCTGTGTGGGGGTGTGAATGTGTGTGGGGGTGTGAGTTTGAATGGGGGGGTGAGTGTGTGTGTATGAGAGGGTGTGTGTGTGTGGTATCTGTGTCAAATGTATGAAATATGCCCTTATTTGGAGATTTCTAGCCCTACGATCTAATATCTTGGGATTGGTAAGTACCACTAGAAACCATTAACAATGTCTAAAGTTCGTATGTAAATAATAAGTTTTCTATTCCACTGTACCCAAGCGGCTCAAGTTCTTGGATAATTGTTTTTTTTTTACATTTATGGAACTGAAGGTTATATAACCTTCAGTTCCATAAATGTTATGTATATTAGTATGAACATTATGGTTGTATTTTATGTAGCTAGAAGTACAAGCATATTGAATGTATCCCAAAAATGTTTTGTGCGGCGTAGGTACGCCTTGATCACTATCATTAGATCATTATTTATTAGTATGACTCCGTCGATCTGGTCGAGTGCTGATAATGAGGTCTTGGGTTCGATTTCCGGGTCGGACATAAAATGCCTCTGGGTTTTTCATTTTGGAAATTTCTCAGGAGTAGCTCAGAGTTTGGAAGTTGACCCTTGTGCCTCGGAAAAAACGTTGAGGCGTTAGGCCATCGTCGTCTGACGTGTCCTACCTAACTATGAAAGTAAAATAATAAAGAGTGCAAATGTATAGTCCTCGTTATGTAAGTTGGCAAGGTTTTGGCGTAGTGGGGGTAAGTGCGCGCATCGCGCATTGTGCACTTAGTGGAAGAAAAAAGTGGTCACTTTTACTGCTTGCCATTATTCTATGGTTATTGCCACCATTTAATTTTAATCATGTTTGTTCAGAATAATGTTAAAGAAAGAAGAGGAATTCATTCGTTAATTCGGTATTATAAATAAAATAGATATATTACATAAATACATTTAAAAGTGAAAAAGAATGTATTTAAAAAAGACATTAAAAATAATATGTTCTCGTCGTCACTCGCACTCACACGCTACCCCTTCTATTCTTCTTTTTTCCCGGTGTCCTAAAGACAGCGACAAATTCGGAATTTCAACCTTCCTTAACTATAGTGTCTAACTGTTCTTTCTGACATTTTAATAGTCTGCGTAAAAGGGTATTTGGTCCTGGCATTGTAATCAACGTAACAAAAACTAAAATTAAAACAACAACTCGTAACAAAAACAAAGGGTACAACTTTCGTGTACGCAAGTGTATTCGGGAGGAAATTGAACGAGAACTACTGACGCACCTATCGCGCGTTCGGAGCGGCGCTACGTCATACCCCGCGTCCCGCTAACAACCTCTGACACCTAAAAATCGACTTCTGCGCATTGAACGACTCTTGCCAAGTTATTTGTCGACAACTATACCTGCGCACATACTTGTGTACTACAATATCACCTGTGTAGAAGGCTATTCTCCTCTGAGATTGGCCGTGGCTGAATTCGGTCAAGAGGACTATATTTTTTTTAATATATTTATTATTTTTATTAAATAAATAAAATTTCCCGGATCCTAGAAATCACTCTTCACCAAACAATTAAAGCATGTTCACATCAACAACATCACATACAAGCACATTAAATAGAATTCCGATGATAAGCTTTTGTAAATACGGTATACGGAATACCCAATTTTGTAAATGGAATCGCAAAGAGCATTGGATGCATTCAGGTGGATCGCGCCAAAGAATCCATGTATCAATGGCGGCATTAAATAAAATTAAACGCAAACCACGTTTAATTTATTACTGTCGTAACTTCCTTTGAAGCAGAAATGTTCAAATATCTATGTACCTAATATTATAGAGCGGAAACGTTTCTTATTTTAAACGCGCTAATATTCGAAATTACTGAGTGGATTTGGATGAAATTTGGTATTGAAATAGCTTGAAGCTCGAGGAAAGTTATAGGCTAGCTGAAAAATAAGCAGAATTATGTTTCGTCTTAACTAAATAATGAGTACCGCCATGTATGTTTTATGAACGAGCTAAGGTAGTATCGACTGCATCGCGAATGAATTAAAAATAATTACTTTAGTAACTAGCTGTACCCGCGAACAGCTAGTTACTAAAATAATTATTTTAAATAGGCATAAACAAATTTTATTCAAGTAACACGAGCCTACATAATGCGCTTTTGCATATTAATCTATATACATAATGATTTTTTTTGTATATAGGGAAAAATCTCAGATGAACCAATAAAAGAAATCATTGGTAATAAAGTTATTATTGGTGAGTGCTAAAAGTTATTTAAAAGTCTAAGTTTGGGTATTTTATAATTGTGTCAATGAACCATTACTGTAGACATGGTTTTAATGAATGCATTGTTTAGAAAAAAAAAATGGCAAATATCTATTTCAAGTATTTCAGTCCACTTTACGATCATAACAAAGCTAGATGGCAATATTTTTATCATAACGCAGGCGTGAAGTTTCTAGAATATTTGCAAAGGAATTCCATTAGAGAACCGCGTGACATTAATGCAAGTTAATTACTTCAATGTCTACTGAAGAATTAGCTTTTTGTATAAACGTAAATGCTCCTTACTTAATATATTTTTTACTTTATTTAATATTTCCATGAAAATAATTATTTCAAAGTTACCGTTTATTTAACAAGTCATCTCTTCTCGTTATATTTCTCGAAGTAATCTTTTCAAACTGGCGGATGGAATGCGAAATTCGGATAAAGAAAAACGTTTTATGATTTTATAAACAGTTCGGTAACGTGATAGAATTCCATAATATGTTAATTAGAATTATAAATTAAAAAAGTGAATTGGTTTGCTAGGATAGGATCAGTAAAATAGGCATGACAGAGGATGTCATGCCTATTTTACTGATCCTATTTTGAAAAGTTTTGTTTCAAAGATACATGGGACCCGAAAGACGGAAAGTAGCTACGTTTTTTTAAAGAACTTTAGGTATAGGTACTAGAGTGCATGAAAGCACAAACAGCGCGTGCAAAAGCTAATTATTATAAATAGTGAGTAATTATTTGCTTACCATCGCAGTTGAAATTATTCGGTAATTTGGATTATACTTAGACTAGTAGTCACGCAGCGATTCGCTCCCGCGAATTTTATCTCGATAAAACATAAATATTTTCTTTTTCGCAGTTGGGTGTATCATATATCAAGCTTATAACCTTCGTCAAGCTTGAAGCTTCCATAACAAATTTCGTCCAAATCCACTCAGTACTTTCGAAGATAAGCGTGATTAAACAAACAAACAAACTTTTCCGCTGTAGGTGCTTGTTCAACAACGCTCTGCAAATTAAAATTTGAAAGTATTAATCTTTGCCCTTCAGAAGGATAGAGAGTACACACACAGGCTGATTAAAGGGTAAGAAGAAGCAAGGTCAAGAAGACGATTTATTGTTATCTATGAACTTTATTTGATAGGGTCCAGCTAATTTTAACTAGGACGTCAAGAGTTAATTAACTCTCTTTCTCACGCCCCAGCCGCCGAGGGAGACGCCCCGAGCATCGAGGATCGCGAGCGGATCTCCGTTACAGAAGGCGCAGGTTTGCGGACGGCGAGCAGGGTTGGTCATTACCGGACGGTGAGGTAACTCACCGTCCGGTAATGACGTGACGTGACGTGAGTATGACGTGTCTTAATAGGAAGGACCAGTGCCTACCGAGGTTGTGGAAACGATCTTACGTGATAAAGCGGAACGCAAGGGCAATTGAAGAAACAGGTTAGAATTTTAGTCAGTAGAAGTCTGACTCTCCGTTCCGCTCTATCCCAAGTGGAAGGACTTATTTGATGATTATCTCCACGAAAAAGGAAGTTAACAATCTCTTTTTCCACTCCAGTTGAACGTCTCAGATAAAAAATGCCCTTAATACAACAAATTAACTGAAATACCTGAGCAAAATCGTCTATTAAGACGACAAACTCATTTTCGAACAGTAATAAAATAAACTGTTGACAATAAATTCCCCAGGAAGTTTCTTGAGACCAAAAATAATTAATTAGTTTGTGCCTAACAAAATAAACCCTGCTTTACGTTATTTAAACCCCAGTTCAGTATCGGACCTTTCGTTGCCTTTTTATTTAATTAATGGTGGCCCCAAGACTTATCTATGGGTTAGATGAGGTTTGTCTTAAGTATCATTCGTGTGTCAAAACAGTAGTACCAGAGTAGGCCTTGAGTTCGCTAGTTTATAGCTACTGAACTACACTATGTTAGTGTTCTAAAAAGTTAAAGAAAGCGGCATGTCAAAAGGCCATACAATTGAAGACATGTGATCCACCAACCCACACTAGACCCGCGTGGCCTATTCTCTCTCGTAGAGAGGCAGCCAGCGTCCTTGCAGTTGTAATAATGAAAAAAAAAATTACGCTGTCACATGACGTATGAAAATAAGAAACGAAAACTCAAAAATAATATGCATACGAATAATACTGGGTGGCAGGGACATCGACGCGCAACCGCTTACCATGGATTCAGAACATTATTCTGGACCCCTCTGCGTTAAAATTTTTGTCGGCTTTTTCTTAATTTAATAAAATTAAGAAAAATCCGACGTAAAAAACAGTAAATTCACTTGTTTCACTTAAAACAGCAATGTAAATAAAACTCGAAAGGGCTACCTGATCAGCTGTTTTACTAGAGTTAATTTGCGAGGTCAGCACAGCCGATCAGGTAGCCCTTTCGAGTTTTATTTACATTGCTGTTTTAAGTGAAACAAGTGAATTTTACTTTTTAATTAAAATCTCATTGGGTTAGACAGAAACAATGTGAAAAATGTTATACATTTTCAATAAAAATTGCTAATAAAACCTGAAAAATTAAGAAAAAGCCGACGAGAAATTCAAACGCGGGGGGTCCAGAATCATGTCCCGAATCCCTGGTAAGCGTTTGTGTGTCGATGTCCCTACCACCCTGTATACATCACATAGAAAACGTTCATCGCTCAGCATAATGCTCTGCCCCCATGCAAGACAATAACACAGTGCTAGTTCTCAGCGACGGCCGTGGCGCCGATGTGACGAAGTCAACTCTTTTCCTTTTTTTAAAAAAGAACTAGAAATGTGGGTAGAATTCACATTACTAGCAATCTTTTTAACCCCTCCAATTAAGCTGAATATGTTTGTGTCTAGAGTGAGTACACGACAATAGTGTAATGGATGGAGTTCGAACCCACGACAAACCAACAACATAGACGTGAGGGTATTGACGCTTCACTTCACTTCGGTAATATACAACGTGTTACGGAAACCCCATATCTGTCCAAAGGGCTGAAGACAACATCTGGCATGGAGCCTCTATGCACCTCTATGCCTCTATTCAACTCAAAATAAGTGACTCAAAGAATTGATACCAAATTAACTGTTTCATAAGTTTCTTCAATACCAATCACAACAAACGTGTCACAGGACTACGAGGGTCTAGAACTTTTCACGTCACTTGCCAATAACAACAATAATTTCCTTAGTTCTTCTTGATTTGAAAAAAATCTGTCTCTGGTTTCAATGTATTGCAATTTCTAATAAGTCCCACAAAACCTTTGCCATATCGTTTGGTATCATCCAAAGAAGCCGTGCACTTGTTAAAGTGCGGAAATCCATGCATTACAATACACTACGTTATTGTATGTTATGTTTCATTCAAACGCCACAAGTTAATGCTCGGTTGAAAGGTATTGCTGCCAGGCACTCCATGATCTATAATAAAAGTTACATTATTAAATTGCGACATGCTGGATAGACTACAAAAAAGCCTTTGATTCTATTCCCCATACCTGGCTCATGAAGGTGCTGGAGCTTTACAAAATAGATCCAACTCTACGCACGTTCCTTGAGTCATGTATGAGGCAATAGAAGACGGTACTTCGCTATCCAGGATGTCGACCGATTCGAGGGAATGATGAGCCTATATGGATCAGACGGGGAATATTTCAGGGTGACAGTTTGAGTCCACTTTGGTTTTGCTTGGCCCTGAATCCCCTAAGCACAATGTTAGAGGATTCAGGCCTGGGCTATCGGTTGAGAAGAGGAGGTCAAAGTATATCCCAGCTCCTTTACATGGATGATTTGAAACTCTTTGTCCCCAACAACTTGCAAGTTGCAACTGATGGAACTAATGAAGGTAACTGAAACTTTCAGTAGCGCCATCAAGATGGAATTTGGTGTGGACAAATGTGCAATCATGCATGTAAAACGAGGAGAGATTATGGAATCTGAGGGAATTCAACTTTCAGACTCCATACACTTCAGATCTCTCTGCTTGACCGAAACTTATAAGTATTTGGGTATGTTGGAAGGTTTGGGCATTAATGTTACTGACATGAAGCAATCGTTGAGGGAGCGCTTCTTTGGCCGCCTGACAAAGGTATTAAACAGCCTTTTGTCGGGAGGAAATAAGGCGCGCGCCTTCAACGGTTGGGTCATGCCGGTGTTGATATATTCTTTCGGCATACTCAAATGGACTCAAACCGAACTGGATGCCCTGGATAGGAGGGTCCGCACACTGCTAACCGCAAATCGGATGCATCACTCACGATCATCGGTGATGAGACTGTACATCCCGCGGAAGTGTGGAGGTCGAGGCTTTTTAAATGCCAAAACTCTCCACAACCGCGAGATTTGCAGTCTCAGGGAATATTTCCTTAAAGCCGATGTGGGTATGCACCGAGATGTGGTTGCAGTGGACAAGGGACTCACCCCGCTGACCATGGCTATAGAGAACTGGCACAAACCTGTTATACTTACCACAGATGACCACAAGGAGGTATGGAAAAGCAAGGAGCTTTATGGTCGCTACTATCGGGTTCTTTATGGGTCCGATGTAGATTTGACAGCTTCCGTTGCCTGGCTACGCTTCGGGGATCTCTTCGGGGAAACTGAAGGTTTTGTCTGTGCAATTATGGACGAAGTCATCTTGACGAATAATAATTACCGGAGACATATTATGAAGGACGGGACGATTGACGTGTGTCGGGCATGCCATCATCCTGGTGAGTCCATCAGACATATTGTAAATAAAGGATATAATATACTACCAGTGAATTATCAACTTATGTTTTACCGCAAAATACATATCTGAGATTACCTAATCTCAGATATGTATTTTGCGGTATCTGTGTCGTGAGACAGTCTTTAAAACCTTTAAATAAACGTTATCAATGATCGTCATTTGGTAATATGTAAATGAAATTCACTGGTTATTACTCTTGTTGTAAATAGTATAATATGTTATAGCCTATGCTATTCCTTTAGTAAAAACATTGACAATATACAAAAATGGATAAGGTATTTAAATAAAAAAATTAAAAAAGAATAGGTACATACTATAAATATTAATTATATTTGAATTTTGTCGTCTAGTTCAGTAATAATATTTCACTTAAATTAAAAACGTTATCCTACATTAAGAATTTCTGCTATATCGTGCGTTTACAAACATTAAAATTCACTTGCACAAACTTCCAGACCCGAGCCAACTACCTGTAGGTTAAACAAACATCTATTTCAGTGCGGGAATCAAACCCGTTACCCGCAACTTACAGTGTAAGTTGCGGGTAACGGGTTTGATAAAACGTTTATTTCATTTGCAATCTTGAGAGAAAAATTGATATGTATATTTCATTATTTATTTGTCAAACGTCACCCCATGACATAAACCAGGAAAAAAGTAACATTAATTAATGAGCAAAGCTATGAAACAATAAATTATAAAATAATAAATGGTCAGAATTTTAATTGATCTATTTTAAAAAGGCAATTAGGGGCACTCTGAGCAGCTGCCAATATAAATATTTTCTTAGAAATAAATTGGAAAGTCAAATAACTTTAGAAATCTTACAGATTTCATTAAAAACTGACTGTAAGTAATCCGTAATGGAACAATCATCTGACTGGCTTAGGCATTTTCCACCAGTCAACTTTGATGGTCGAGCAGAGACAAAACAGGACAGATGTAAGGTAAACGTAAGACGTAGAATAAGATATAAAAATAAATATAGACTTATTTTGACTTGGCTTGTGAGGTTTTCGTTGGATGTGGAATTTGCACCGATATTCGTGTAAGCCAATGGCTTGATAGCCACGATCCTCTAGCATACAACATAATCTCTTTGAAAGCTGTCACTGGGTGAAGATTTTTTTATCGAGATGAAAATCATCGTGGATATCGTCAACCCTGGGGTCTATCGACTGACTAAATCAACCCACCGCGGCGCCTGGGTGCCGAGGCTGCGGAAGCACTTAAATACTCTTCAACGCGGCCACCATCTGAGGGGTTTCACTTTCTCCGCAACTTCTAAGAATGGCGCGTGTGAAATATAATAATCCAACAATTAAACACTGATGATTCTACCAACTTTTGTGAACGTGTTACCGTGCCTTCATCGTATAAGTGAATAGACGGTTTGCTGGCAAAATACCCTGATTATTTTGAGGTTGTATTGTATTCCAGCTATTATAAACTAACTATATACACAGTACTTATCATAATAAACTTTATAAATACCCATAAGGCAGTAGGCAGCGCATAAAAACAGCAGTTTAAATACTGGGCGTAGTCAACAACGATTCAGAATTTGCATAAGGTGAACTTCTGAACTGCTAGTGCTGGGATAGAAAGTTGAGTACAGCTTTGGTATGTCTAAAATTAATCGATATATTATCAAAATATTGTCTTTCATTTCTTTAATATGTTAAAAATAGCTTCGGGCCGTGGTTTGGCTTGCGTAAAAATATTTGTTCAGCAAAAAACTAGCTCATGTCATTTTCCAGCATTTCACCCATCTCCAGACCAAAAACCACATCGATCCGTTTTGGCCGTGAAAAAGACAAAAACAAACACACTTTCGCTTTTATAATATTAGCATGAATGTATTTATTAGTAACGCTTTACCGTTGCCTAAGACTTTGTTTGCTTGAAAAATCCATATATTTACCCAAGATAAAAAGTAGCCTATGTGACTTGAAATCTATCTCTGTCCCAAATTTAATTTAGATCCGTTCAGCCAATTCGGTGTAATTCAGTAACAATCATCCATGGGTTTATGGAAACCCAAACTATCGCATTCATAATATTCATATAAGTACATTAGTACAGATTAAAAGATATATTTAAGTACCTCTATCAATTAAAAACAAATCAAACTAATTATTAATATATCAAATATTAATAATTCGTTTGTTTTTTCTTTTTGAAGGAAGCCAACTGTCAAATTTCCTAGCTGATAATGTGAACAATAATTATGCGATGTACTATTGTGTTCAGAATTATCGATACAATTAATATATCGATAATCAGCCCAACCCTAGTGTAGCTCGGTATCGGTTATTGCATAAATAGCGGCGCATCGCGGGCCATGGCTCCTTTCTACATGAAACATTCATGACGTACTACTATATTTCACTTTTACATCTCTTCTTCACGTCATGCAGTGAACGTAACTCTGCTTTGAACATTGAAATGGTTTTTAAATAAGCTGTGGTTTAGAGTTACCCTAGGACTTGATGCCGGCTTTTCTAATGTTGTATTTTACAGTTTTGAAAATACTTTTATAGTAACGAAATACTGAAGTTGATATTCGAGGGGTAAGATAATAGATGGATAAAATATATAGATAGATAGATATACTCTTTATTGTACCTACACCATAACAGAATTAAATAAGGACTTAAAAAACTACAAAGGGTGTTACAATGGGCGGTCTTTACAGACAACCTTTGGATGGATTTGACACAGCAGGAGAAAATAAATACGCGGGTAGTCCATGGTGTACTATTCACTTATATACAATAAATAAGTAATAACCTACATACTCAATACACATATACATATATATACATAAAAAACTTTTTACCAAAAAATTAAACCGACTCCCAAAAAACACTGCAAATTGAAAAATAACTTTAATTTCGGTAGTCGGTGTCTTTAGTTTTGTATTTTCGTGTTTGGCACCGACTTCCGAAATTAAAGTTATTTTTCACTTTGCAGTGTTTTTTGGGAGTCGGTTTAATTTTTTGGTAAAAAGTTTTTATTTCACTCTTTTTAGTTGGTTGATATTTAATTTACCTAGTTACAAGAGCCTAAATGTCAACTACTTATAACATTTTACAAAATATTGCTTTTCCCAATGCTGGGCCGTTAATTTTTGAGGAGTTCTTCCCCTGGTACTTCACCATCAGCTATACATCACCATATGCATTATGACGAGCACTAAGTGCTTAATATCCATATTCAAGTAATCGAATCGCAATCCAAAAATACTTATTATTGAGTACTTTCGGCGGCCATCTGTGGTCTTCATCATCAGTTCCACTTCCCCAAATGGTACTTTTTGAAAGCAACTGCACAAGTTACTATATGAAATACTCAAAACGCCATAGGTGTGGCTATAATATTTGAAGAGTTCCCTCGATTTCTCCAGGATCCCATCATCAGATCCTGACTTGGTGACAAATGGTACCAATATCGAAGTATACCCTATCAAACAAAAAAAGAATTTTTCAAATCGGTTCAGCCGTCTTCGAGTACTCGGTGATCATACATTAAAAAAAAAAAAAAAATATTCGCGTCGAATTGATAACCTCCTCTTTTGGTCGTCGGTTGAAAAACAAAGCTGAGTTATATAAAAAATAGTAACAAATTAAAGAGAGAGATAGAGATCTTTTACCATGTTTTTGAAAGAAGGAAGGGTTTGTGCTTGTCTTATTGACACGGAAAGAGTATTCCACAGTCGTACTGCTTGAGATGCGAACGACTTACCAAAAAAATTGGTGGAGTGACTCGGTACCTCCAGCCTCAAGTTTTCCGATGACCTTAGAATATATTTATTTATTTAAACTTTATGCACGATAGTCAAGTCATTATCTACCTGCCAAACTTTGGGTTAAAAAGACCGCAATGTGGTATGTGTACAAGTAAAATAAATGTCATTATCGAAATAATAAACTTCAATGTACTTACACCAAAAATTTAAAAATATTGCTTAAGCTATGCTAAAGTTACATTCGCATAGTTTTTTTTAATACCCCCGTTTCGTCCCCACTCCGAGGAGGCACGCCATTGAGAGAAATGGAAACTTCTCTCTATGGCGTGCCTCCTCTTGTTAATTCACAAGAAAAGCATCGCATAGGTAGTTACTTATTTCTATAAAGATAAAAATGTGTATCTATTAGATCGTCAATATATTATATAACTCATCATAGGCCGGAGTCAATAACAATGAAAAAAAATATATTGAGGTAGCTTTTGTAGCAATAACACCTTTCTGTACTTGAATACTATTAAATATGTACTTGAATACTGTAAGTGAAACTTATAGTATCGAATTGAATGTATTACCTAAGGACTTCACTAAAAATATTCCTCTCACAGTATACTTATCAAATAAATTTAATTATCGTGGCCAAATATTTCGAAAATATTATGTATTATAATGCCGTCACGTTACGAGTGCGATGTAAAAAGTCGAAAATTATCGCCTATCGGGGCAACCCACAAATTGCCGTGTTGCATTTTTCATGAGTCTCAGAATCGGTGGTATGAATTGTTGATTTAATTACTGAAATAGCTCCGTATTTGGAGTTTGAAAAATGGTTCGGAATATATATTTAGTTAATAATGAATAAAAGCGATCCAATGAATGAATTTAAGAAGATTCATTGTACTTAATAGATAGGCTTTTTAACTATGTTATCGACTATTACACGATCAAGCATTTCCAAATTAGATTTGTTAAGCATCAAAGATATGGTAAATTTAAGTCTATTTTTGTTTATATATCTGAAGAAAAAATATTTCTTTAAATGACTTATTCTGCATTGCATCTGCCCTCGGCTTAGCTCTTGTAAAATTATGTCTTCAGCAAAAAAATTAATCCGCCACTCAGTGACAACGTAGTAATGTAATGAAAAAGAATTTTTCCCATTACCGTGACCCCGGTACGTAAAGGGTTATTGAAGGAACACCGTGGATTTTAGTCAGTAAAAGTCTGACAGTCCTTCTGTGTGTGAAAAGTCTGACTTATTTGATAATTTTACAACGATAAAAAAGAAGTAGGTATAATAGTTTTCGATTTATTCATTACAAATAATCAAAAATAAAAATATTTCCTCTTTATTACAAATTAAGACTTAAATAACAAAACTAATTTTCTAGTAAAAAAAAATATTCTTGCATTACAAAATATCACAATGATGTTGCTACATATAAGTACATATTATATAAAACAGTGAACACTATGCTATCTTGATAAAATACAAATATGGCGACGAGACAGCGATAGTTTATTTTTCGACTTCATTCAAATATACGCTACATTATAGCTGTTTAATAAATTTTCATAGTAGACTAGTAGGCACTTATTTTATGTGTAGGTATAATTAGTAACCACTCGCTAAGTTATTATTTTATCTAGGAAGTAGAAAATGAAAGCTGAGGCAGTATCGTCTGGAGCAATTTTATAAACTTTTTTTTTTAATAAAAACGGTTACGCGTTCGATCTTATTGTAGACTAGCTTATAATACAAAATGTGTAACAAATTTTTTTTCATGGCAATTTATTTGAATACTTCTTCTCCTCGTTATGAAGGTCAAGTTGTAAGCAAGACACAACATTGGTGCCCTAAAACACGAAGCAGTGGCAAATCGGGAAAGAATTTCCTCAGAATTGGAAAGATGATTTGACGCCGATTAAAGACGCCACACAATATACGTCTCGTAAGAACGTCTTGCAGCATCTTATTTTTTTTTTATTGATAATAGGTTCACGTTTGACCACCATCTCACCTGAAGGTAAGTGATGATGTGGTCGAAAATGGAGCACGCTTACCCAGAAGTAACCTATTCACTCTTGACTTGAAGACCCCTAAGGTTATAGCTATCGGGAGACACAGACTCCAGCAGGGAATTCCACTCCTTAGCCGTACGCACAATGAAAGTATTCCCAAAACGTTTTGTGCGTATGTGTGAGATGTCCACCATGTAACGACGGCGCATCGAAAATCTAGAAAATAATAAAATAATCAATTCTACAAATAGAGAACGGATTACAACAAAGTAGCCTTTAATGCAAGAGTAAATAGGCATCTTGTGGGCTCGCTCGTTCCATAGTCAACCTCATCTATCGCTTACCATCAAGCGAGATCGGGGTTAAGAGTGGGTTCATCCGTAATTAAAAAAAAGTGTACTGTATTTTAACATTATGCGAGGTGAAATGTAGATCGCTCACTACTACTATTCTGTTTTTTTTTTACATAAAAAGAAAATTAGCAATGTGAGTAGAATTCACATTACTAGCAATCTAAATGCTAAATGCTAAATGTGCTTGTGTCTGGAGTGGGTTCACTTTAATAGTGTATTGGGTGGGGTTCAAACCTGCGACCTCTCTATCACTAGTCCGATACCTTAGGTATTCACATTAGTCACATGAGTCTTGTACGACTGACAAATAAACATTATATTTCTATCTTACTTTTATGCAAAAAATGGTACCTACCTATAAACTTTGATTTTGTACTATTTTCAAGGACTTCATTTCTCGCAGTGGTAGACGCCCACGGCGTCGGACGTCGGCCGACGATCTCCGGCCACCGTAGGCGCGGGCATGCGGACAGCGAGTAAAGGGCAACTCGCTGTCCGACCATGGACCATGCCCGGGTCGACGGCGCGTTGTATTCCACGCGCGCCTCAAAGAGCGTCAGCAAGTAGACGAGGCCCCCTCTGTAGAGGGCCGAAGCTTGCCGGGGTCGTGGGACTTATCCGTAAAGGGCTATTGAAGGAATACCATGGATTTTAGTCAGTACAAGTTTGACAGTTAAAAAAAAAAAGGACTTTATTTCTCGTGCCATAACTCCATAAAACCATCAAGTTCAGTACTATATTACTTGTCTCCAACCAACTAGAAAAGGATATTAAAATACTTCCAACCACTTAACACCATCCAGCGCCAATATCCTCAAAATAAATCATGGGTTATCTGCGATTCCCACTTGTTCGTTTTCATAGCCTGGAGTATCCAAGTGAAAATATTTCCTTTTTAGTGAGTTAATGCAAAAGTATATTCAGATCGGTTTCTATACTATATAAAGCTAAATTACCACTGACTGACTGACTGACTCACTCATTGACATAATTGTTCTCCCAGATGGTGGATGGGGAGGTGGGTATATTTTGACAGATTCGTAAACAAGTAACTCTCAAACCTACGGGAAAAGTGCCAAACCTCCCCTTTTCCCCCCCCTTCTCCCCCCCCCCCCCTATCGTATCTCGGAGACTACGAGACCCGTATTTTTTTCTTTTTACGGATTCGTATAGAGGAGGCTCGGTAAAGTAAAAACCATTTTTCAAAGTCCCCCCCAAGGTGCTTGCACCTCGCGCAACACGCAAATACTAAACCCCCCCCATCTCCCCCCATCACCCCCCCACTTTTTTTTTTTCACAAGTTCGCGAGGTGCTTGCACCTCGCGCAACACCCAAGTACTAAACCCCCCCATCTCCCCCATCACCCCCCCCCCCCTTTTTCTTTTTTTTTATCACAAGCACGCGAGGTGCTTGCACCTCGCGCAACACGCAAATACTAGTTACTATATAATATTATAAAGCGGAAAAGTTTGTTTGTTTGTTTGCTTGAACGCGCTAATCTTCGAAATTACAGGGTGGATTTGGATGAAATTTGGTATGGAAGTAGCTTGAAGCTTGAGGAAGGTTATAGGCTACTTTTTACGCGACTGCAAAGAAGGAGAGTTATGTTTTTACCGTGATAGAATCCACGGGAGCGAAGCCCCGCGTGAGTACTAGTTACATAATAAAGGTTAAATTCTATTACAGCCTATGCTTTTGATTGCTTTTTATTATAAGTGTCCAATTTAAATACACATTGGTGATATCAATACTGGAGTTGATTATATAGAAATAACTTAAGTTATAGTATAAATTAGTAATAGTAAAAGGACCACACTCGATTGAAGATTTTGACACTTTTTCTTCACTCACAATACAAGAGAAAATTCTTCGTTCTCTACTCGACATTCCTTGGTATAAAATGACAACAAAGTAAAAAAAAATATAAGCTATTTACCTAATTAGTTAAATAAACAATTACACATTTTTATACCTAAGTACAAATTAATACATATTTCTATAAAAAGCTTACAAAGTTAACCTAGACTTTTAACCATGAAATTGCCAGAATCTTCCTCTACACCAATAAATTATACTCCCACATTATCCTCCTTTGCGTCGCATAGTCGGGTAAAAATAACAAACAGTGACTCTGTTAGTAATTTTCCAGAAACATGAAAGATATTCCTGACATTTATTTAATTTAATCTCTGCCAGTAATTGATAGGAAACTGCTTACTTTGTAAATTTCATGCATCAACGGGTGTGTCAAGTAAGCGACTTAATTATAAGTGATTTCAATGTAATAACTTAAGATGTCAAGCTTGTTTAAATTTTGCGTAATTTCTTGGCTTCTAAAAGAAGTGGTGGTATTCATAAAATGTACCTCATGAATTGATATTTGACACGTCTTTAATTTTATTTTTAATCAAAGTATTTTTTTTTTTTTCTAAAATGATTCTTAAAATGTACCTAACTAAGATATGTACCTACGTTGAATGAAAAATTGTGAACATAACTCATAGATGCCCATTAAATAAGTACTTACTTTCAATATAAATTACATAAATTTAGTAACAACCACTAAAATACTAATCGTATACGACCGCAAAATGCGAAGTTTCTTAAGTGACGTGCAATTTTAAAGTTGTAATAACGTTTTACATGTCGTTAAACTGAATCCTTTTTGTTGAATATTTAACAGCTGATAAAGAACCATAATGCAAATTAAGCTCTTTAAAATCATTGGACAACTTCGGTATAGAGTTTTAGTGAAAACGGTTACGTAGTCGTTTTTTTTTTTTAATATATTGTAGATAGGCTCCCATTTGATTACTATTATATCTCACCTGATGGTAAGCGATGATGTAGTCAAAGATGAAGCACGCTTGCCTAGAAATAATCTATTCACATTGTTAGCTGTATTCACAATGAAAGTAGATATTCCCAAGAATTAGTTAAATTACTTTTGAGACATTGAAATTTATTACAGTCGATCACAGCATAAGAGTGTTCATGATATTATAAGTACAGGGTAAAGCAGGAGCAGTGGATCAACAGTATCCAAGAAGTCCCTCAATACTCTCCATTTATGTTCAGCACTATTAAATGTTCCAGCTGATATTTGAGAATTTGCGAGCCTAGCCAAATTAAATTTTCAGCAATTATTGAACAGTAGTAGTAGTTTTTTTTAATATTGTAAAATCAAAATACGCGGTAACATATTTGAATTTTCAGTAAAAGCTGTTTTAAGGATATTTATATTTTGTAAATCAATTATTTTGTTTCTTTTCACTGTCATTTTAGTTATTTGTAACCACGATTTGTTCTCCAGTCAATTTCATCCATTCAACGCCAGCTGTCGCTCAAAACCAGCGCTTTGGTTCTCACTCGCTAATAAATTACAGCATTATGCTGAGCGATGCCATTTTGCGCAGATGTCACGCATATTTTCCCAACCCTAATTTTTGTTTCTTTGATACTCGTTATGCTTTCCTGTCTTAAATCTATACTCATATTATAAAGCGGAAAGTTTGTTTAAACGCGCTAATCTACGAAAGTACTGTGTGGATAAGGATGTAATTTAAATATAGAAGTAGCGTATAGCTTGCGGAAAGTTAAATGCTACCTTTTAACCAACTGCCAAATAAAGAGGGTAATGTTTTTATAAAGACCACTGGAGCAAAGCCCGGCGCGACTTCTAGTGTTAGTAGATTTTAAGGAGTATACAAATGTATTCAATACAATCCGAACCAGATCCGGCTCAGTTTGTTAAAACAAAGCTTTCTAATAGAGATCAAAATAGCTTGAAATAAATACTACAACATGAGGTAGCAATTAAGCTTCACAAGTTCATTAATAGCTGTGCAAAATCATTTTAGAATCCAACTTTAGCTACTCGCACACTGTATATAGCTAAACTTGCGTGGCTAACTTATTTTGCCTACCAAAACCAGATTAAAGCCGTACTTTAGCTTTTAGTTGTAACAAAAACCACAAAGCGTAAATAACACTTTCATTAATACAAGCTGATGGCTCATTGGATGCAGGTATACAAGCGAACATGAAGTCCAGTCTATTGGGAGCGGTATCGCTACAAAAATCGCAGTAAAAATCTGATATTACTGATTGCATACAGTCAATACAGAATATTACATAAGTTATATGCATATATAGACAGATAGAATATATTTTATTGTACACCAAAAAAAAGAAAAAATAAAACCGACTTCCATATCGAAACACCACAAAGCCAAAAATAACTTTAATTTCGGTAGTTTAGGTTTTGTATTTCCTTTTATTTTCACACCGCCTTCCGAAATTAAAGTTATTTTTGACTTTGTAGTGTTTCGATATGGAATATTTTGGAAAAATGTTTTTTTTCGCGCTTTTTAGTGGGCCGGTTTGTAATTTATCTAGTTACAAAAGCCAAAATGTCAACTACTTATCACCTTTTACAAAATATTGCTTTTCTCAATGCAGAGCCGTTAATTTTTGAGGAGTTCTCCTGGTAATTCACCATTAGCTCTACTTCACCATATGCATTGTGACGAGCATAAAGTGCTTAACATCCATATTCAAGTAATCGAATCGTAATACACGAAATACTTATTATTGAGTAGTTTCAGTGGTCATCTGTGGTCTTCATCATCAGTTCCACTTCTCCAAATGGTGCTTTTCGAGAGCACAAGTTACTATAAGAAATACCCAAAACGCTATAGATGTGCCTATAATATTTGAAGAGTTCCCGTGATTTCTCCATGATTCCATCATCAGATCCTAACGTGGGACCAACTAGAAAGTATACCCTTTCAAACTAAAAAAGAATTTCCCAAATCCGTCCAGCCGTCTCCGAGATATGAGGAGAAAATACATTAAAAAAGTTCAAGACGAACTGAGAACCTCCTGGAGAGGGTTATGGTTTGTAACAACACCACCAAATTATTGGGAATATTTAAAATTACATCGGTCATTGTTAGTTCGAGAAACTCCTAACTGATTCATGACACGAATAAAAAGTTAAATTAAGAAATTAAAGCTACACAGCCATTTTATCATTCAATTAACTCTTAAAAGATCTCGACATTGTAGAGACTTTAACAAAATAATAAATGTAAGAAGAAAAAAGGTTTCCAAGATATAAATGATTTAGAAAACGTTGGCAAAAGCTTGGATGATTAACAGGCGCTAGGTTTGTTTAGAATAAATTATTAACTTGTACATTTAGCCAACAAGCCCATTACTGTCCGTTTATTAGAGAAAACTATTTTCTCTGATTAACAGAGAGTAATGCCACTAACAGCGAGACACCAAGTTTACGATTTTGTTATGCTAAAAGTACGGCAAATTGTTTTTGCTTTCAATTAAATGTTTTGATTTAACTAAACTTAAAACGTTGAAGGATACCTACGTATTTTTTTTATTATTTAAGGGACCACGGAGTGTGGGCGATGAAATTGCACCAAGTTGATTCCACCAAGCCCGATCTATCATCGCACTACAGGATAAACGGCCATGCGCCATAGTTTCATAGTGGACATTCCACTCACACGCTCAAAACGTTTTGACAATACTTTGCTCACTGGCGTACAGCTACACAGCGTAGTCTGGGTGTCTTTAAGTCAAGAGTGAATAGGTTACTACTGGGTAAGCGTGCTTCATCTTCAACCACAAAATCGCTTAGCATCAGGTGAGATGGTGGTCAAATTCAAGCCTACCAACAATAAAAAAACCACCTGTTGAAATAGACTATGAATATATTTATTTAATTTTTTTCAGACTCTTACCGAAACGAGTCTATACAACTTCACTCAGTTTATCCAATACTGTATTTAATTTAAAATGAAGCGATACAAATCCTGATCAAACAAACGCCTTTGCAACTCAGCCGTCGAACGCAGGGCACACAACCTTTTTTCGAGATTACAAAGAGCAAACTCTAGTATTGTACAAAAATAGTCTGGGAAGCAGTAGGTTGACAAAGTATTTCCGATTCCAATTCAATTTATTCAGAGTACTCTTCAAGTATTTTTTCGTTCAACACAAGGGGGCTTTAGCACGAGGAATTTTTCACCTTTTTTTAGTTGAACTCCCGCACAATGTTTCTTTTGTTGGTTTCTTTGTTAAAGATAAATAGAGGCGGTGAGATGTCGCGGCGTTTTGTTAAAATTAATGATATGACTGTCCTCTTTATAAATTGACGGACTTACCAACCTGAAGACTGGTGTCTGTTCTTATTACCTGGAAAGAGAGATGTTTTTATTAGAATCATATTTTTTTACATTGGTTATCATCCAAGAGAAATCGGTAGGTTTAATAACATACAAAATGTATCGTAATTAACGCACTCTCTATAACACCCCAATTATAAAATTATGTTATTATCATAATTTTTAGTTTTACTTGTTTAAACAGTTTTTTTGAGACTTCTTCCTTCCTTTAAATGAGTTTAATTTTTCTGTAATGTGTACTGAATGACGGAATTTATATAAATCTGCATTTAAAAAGTTACTACTTTAATTTACGGTCCATTGTTAGTTTGTTTGTACTATACAGCGAAAGTGTAATTTGTAATTTATGTAGATTTAATTGGTTTGGGAATAAAAAATATCGACACTAAAAACGATAAAAATCGATTCAGTAAACGATTCTGAACAAACTAATTTCAGGATGTGCATTGGTGCATAGTATAGAAAAAAGTAAACTTAATTAGCTAAAAAATGCGAGTTAACTATTAATAAAAATAAAAGAGGTACATAATTATACTATGGCCTATTGTATACTTACCTTGCCTTATTTATTTATTTAATGTATTCAATCTAGTTTGGATTGATAAAAATGTATTCTTAATTACGCTCGTTTTAAAACAAAATATGTATCTTCTTCCATCTTTCTTCAATCCGGCCAAGTGCGAGTCAGACTCGCGCACGAAGGGTACCGTAGCATTATCTATAAAAAACGGCAAAAAATCACGTTTGTTGTATGAGAGCTATAAAATACTAAATAATAAATAAAATAAATATTTACGGGGGTTAAATATTTATTTTATTTATTTCTTAGTATTTGTTGTTATAGCGGCCACAGAAATACATCAGCTGTGAAAATTTCAACTGTCTAGCTATCACGGTTCATGAGATACAGCCCGGTAACAGACAGATAGTGAGATAGCGGAGCCTTAGTAATAGGTCCCGCTTTTTCCTTTTCGGTACGGCTACGGAACCCTAAAAAGACCCCACAAAACTAAAATAATACTAGCCTTGTCGCATTCTACGGTCTTTTCCAGCCACCTACAATAAACAGAGATAACCTGGACACGTAACAGTATTTCCGATTCGAAAAATGATTGTTAAATCACAGTAAGTGCACATTGCTTTGCACGTGCCAAAACTTTTAAAGGTTTCTGAGTATAGTGCAAAGACTTCGTTTTTACGAGTCCTGGAAGCTTTCAAAATAAATCCCAGGCATTGTATGTCTGGCAACGTTTTGGTAAGAAAACCGTTGACAGCGGCTTTCGTAAAATTAACGAGAGAATAAGAGGTAAATGTATACTATCTTGATATTTGATGAGCCTGAAAGGTGATCAAAGTTAAATTTATTTATTAGGGTTTCGTACCCAAAGGGTAAACACGGGACCCTATTACTAAGACTTCGCTGTCTGTCCGTCCGTCCGTCTGTCTGTCACTAGGTTGTATCACAAGAACTGCTATAGCTAGACAGTCGAAATTTTCACAAATTATGTATTTCTGTTGCCGCATAATAACAAATACTAAAAACAAAATAAAATAAATATTTAAGGGAGGCTCCATACAACAGACGTGATTTTTTGCCGTTTTTATAGAAAATGGTGCGGAACCCTTCGTGCGCGAGTCCGACTCGCACTTGGCCGGTATTTATTTAAACTTCATGCACAATGGTTTATAACATTATCATTCGAACTTAAAAACATCACATTTTTCCATATTTATTCCTCATGTAAATGCTGTCTAACTGTTGAAAAGTAAATCATCTCTTTCTAAACAATTTTCTAATAGTTTCGTAAGAATGTACTTATAACATAATAACGGTATAGTGTTCTCTTCACTGTTAAAACTAAGTTGGTATTCTGTGAACTGTTTTAAGATTTAAATATAAACATTTAAAAAATTAAGGGGTCTCCCCATAAATGGAACCAAAATTAAAATAATACTTAAAATACGTGTGGGGTGTCTATAGATAGGCCTTAAAAAATGACATAGAAGTTTCTAAAACCATATTTTCCCAAAGTCAACTGTTTGGAGGAAAGACTCTTCTTAAGTAAAATGTGTGCCGCCTTCCCTCTAACTTTTAAAATAAGAGAGGGAAATATCTAAATATATATATATATATATATATATATTATATATGCTGTAGAACTCAATGAACACATTTAACGAAAATTTGATTGAACGAGATATAGTAAGTAGTTTTTGATACATTGCACTTTAAAAAAAAAATCCAAATATAACTTTGTCACTCATACAAACACAATGAAAAACAAAGTTTTTTCGCTAATCTATACTTGCTACTACGAAACCTTTTACGGGCGAGTCTGAATTGCACTTTGAAACTTTTTTTAGACATGCAGCAACGGAAAAAAATCTGTAAGAGATGAGTTATTTGTATAGAACTATGCAGATTGTGTAGGGAAGTTTCGTTTTAAAGTTTGGTACATATATATAATTATATATATTAAAAAATCGTTCGTTCCTTGCCCAAAGAATAAGCATTGACATACAACGTGGCTATACTGCTAATATTCTAGGCACGTTTCCGGACAACAGCGATGTGGAGGAGTACTTCGACGACCAAGTCTATTTTTGTTTTGTTTTGTTCATAGTTAGGTTTAGCAGTGTTTTTAAAATTAATATATAAATATATATTTAAAATAAAACAACACAACTTCGTAACACTTTGATAGTGTAACCACGTGTAACAATGAAAAGTATTCGATTTTTAGAATTCTCTCCGTTTCTCTGTTTTTTACTTGTTTGTGAGCGCACATCTCATTTGATAGTCTTGTACTTTTTATAAGTCGATAGCAGAATTGAAGCTTTGCTTCATTGAAATCTTATATTGGAAAATACAGTAATCGTGTTTTTAACCGACTTCTAAAAAAGGAGGAGGTTCTCAATTCGGATGTTTATATACATATTTTTTTAATGTTTGTCCGGGCATAACTCCGTCGCTTACCAACCGATTTGAAAAATTATTGTATGTTGGAAAAGGTGAATGAAAATTTTATCGAAATTGGACAAGCTGTTTCTGAAAAATCAACAAAAGTCTAAATAAAATATTTACATTGACGATCTTTTCGTTTACTCTGCATTGCGTTTTTTGTTCGCGCATAACTCCGTCATTTACGAACCGATTTGGAAAATTGTTTTTTAATTTGAAAGGGTATACTTTCTAGTTGGTCCCGTTGTTGAAGTGAAAACTTCTTTAGCGGAGTTGTGCACTTTTTTTTTGTAATAGGTAAAAAATGTTAAAATCGCGTCAGGACACGGGACCTGATCGAAAATTCGTAAGACGGACGGAGAGTAGACAGCCGGCGCGGCGTAGGAGAGGAAGTATCCCCCTCTCTTTCTACGGCGCTGCGAAAATGTATGCCTGCGCCTGCTGTTTCGTTTAGGCGGCGCAGGACACTTTTTTTTTTATTAAAGCAATATCCCTAGCCATTCCAAAATATCAAAAATGCACAACGTTAATATTCAAGTTTCCACTTCTGCCGGCACTCCCGGAGTGCAACCCGTCGTTTTTTTTAGGACAGATCCTAACTTGATGACAATGATGATGGAATCATGGAGAAATCGAGGGAACTCTTTAAATATATAGGCACACCTATAGCGTTTTGGGTATTTCTTATAGTAACTTGTGCAGTTGCTCTCGAAAAGTACCATTTGGGGAAGCGGAACAGATGATGAAGACCACAGATAGCCACCGAAATTACTCAATAATAAGCATTTTGTGGATTGCGATTCGATTACTTGAATATGGATGCTAAGCACTTTATGCTCATCACAATACAAATGGTGAAGTAGAGCTGATGGTGAAATACCAGAACTCCTCAAAAATTAACGGCTCTGCATTGGGAAAAGCAATATTTTGTAAAAGGTGATAAGTAGTTGACATTTTGTATTTTTTAACTAGATTAATTACAAACTGACTCACTCAAAAGCGCGAAAATAAAAACTTTTTTGCAAAAAATAAAACCGACATCCATATCAAAACACTACAAAAATAATTTTAATTTCGGAAGGCGGTGTGAAAAAAAAAGAAAATACAAAAATACACCGACTACCGAAATTAAAATTATTTTTGGCTTTGTAGTGTTTTGATATGGAAGTCGGTTTTATTTTTTGCAAAAAAGTTTTAATAAGAAACAATCTCAATTACACTCTGCTTCCAAATATACTCTGCCCCCCTGTGAAAACTGTACATGAAAATCCTCTACAGTGCATGAAATAATTAAATTTCTAAGTGGTTTAAAATATATTTGAAACAGTTAACGTCAACCGATTAAGCCAAAATTTTGCACACACGTTTGGTTTGGATGACAATTCATGATTAATTTAATAAAGTCACTCTGAATTCAATATGGTGGATGACCCAAGATGGCGTTACCTCCATGACATGAGTGTCTAATGAAAGAGTTTGCTGAGAAAATACGGAATTAATAAAAAAAATACACTTGAATACATCTTAACTATCTGTACCACGGATGTAATAAAATAAAAACTCAAATTGTTCCTTATTCCGAATGAGAGAAACATCCAAGGTGCTTGGACGCGATCCACGGTTTATGCTAAGTGAATATACATTTCTTTTGAGTTCAAATAAAAGGTAGTTCAACATTCTGAATTCCTAGTACGACGCGGTAATAACGGTAGCAGTTATGTGCAAATATGTAAAAGTGAGTTAAGTAAATTAACAGAAGGTAACTTGTTTTGTTGTTGCTCTATTGTGGCTTTTATTTACACTACAATTATCTTACTTTTATCTTGGAATATCTTGAATCTTAACTTCTCTACAAATTATATACCTTAGTGAAAATGTTTTATTGTTCACATCCATACATATCCATCGCGTCGACTACGGGCCTGGAAAAAGTGCCTTTCTATATTATCAGCGATTATAATCATGGTTGAGTCAAAATAGGCGATGGGTCTGGATTGATAAGCGCCCACAAAACATCACATGGTATTTCGATTGACAAACAATTAGCTGAAGATCGTATAAGATTACTGGCTTTCCTATGACGTTTAACGTTTATCCACTTGCTACACTAAGCCGTGGTGAAACTCCGCTGCCACGACAAATCGCGGCCCGGCGGACAGAGCTCCAGCGCGATCTCACGGCGGCATGGAAAACGCGGCTGTCGCCGAGAACCGAACCGAGAAGTGGCTTGAGAGACGCCACGGCGTCCGTCTGACGCAGGTACTGACTGGACATGGCTGTTTCGGGAGGTACCTGTTTCGGATACAGCTGCGGGAGGATACGCTCGGGTGTTGTCATTGTGAGGACCATCCGGAGGACACGGTGGAGCATACAGTGGAGGTATGCCCTGCTTGGGCGGAGCACCGCCGTGTCCTCGTGGAAGCGATTAATGGTGGCGATCTCCCGCACCCGGCCTTGGTTCAGACCATGGTGCGAAGCGAGAGGGAATGGAATGCAGTCGCCTCCTTCTGCGAAGCAATCATGCTAGTAAAGGAGGAGGCTGAACGAGTGAGAGAGAAATAACTTTCTTCCACACGCCCCAGACGCCGTGGAAGACGCCCCGGGCGCCCGAGCGTCGGGGATCGCGCGCCGATCTCCAGCCACCGTAGACGCGAGCCTGCGGACAGTGAGCAAAGCCTAAATCGGCGGCGCGCCGTGTCCCGCGCGCGCCTCAAAGAGCAGTCAGCAACATTGACGGGGCCCGATAGAGCCTTACGGGGTTGCGGGAATATTCTAACGAGATACCGCAGCCTCGGAACGCAATGGCAACTGAAAGAGCAGGGTGGGTTTTTAGTCAGTAGAAGTCTGACACACCCTTCCGCTCCACGCACAGCGGGAGGAGTCATTTCACGATTTTCCCACCCAGACTTTTTTAAATTAATAAAAAGAGTTTCATATGTCTAGAGACTCTTGTTTTTATCGATTGATTTTTTTCTTCTCAAACAATTTAACTAGTCCAATTAATTATTTATACTTAAATTTTTATCAAAACCAAGCTATTACAAAAAAAGGAGCGTTCATTAAGATTGTTTCTCTAAGCGCATCAAAAAGATCTTAAATATTGTCACTATCAGAACTAGCAAGACTACACGCTTTAGACGCCAAAACAATATCTCAAACTTCAAGTATTAAGGCCACAGACAGAGTAAAAATCTTTTAATCTTAAATATAATTATTATGAGTTCTCTTAATTAGAAGTATTATTATAATACATCGTATTTATTAGTTTATTATTTTAGCATACAAGTGTATTTTATATTGATAATTTATGACATATTATTTACTTGTACACCTACCACTTCAGACTAAGGCCATTTCAGACTAATCTACATAATCCTCATAAACGATTGTGAATATGTGCACTATGTAGGTTTTTTTTTTTATTTATTTATTCGAGTGAAACATAATAAATTGTCTGGCAGTTTGAGTGCTTTTTGCGGCCTACCTAAAGGTCCTTACCTTGGTATTGTTCGTCAAATCGTTAAGCTCCTTGTTCTAAGTTGAGCTATACGTCATTTGACAAATGCTTGCACTGTATGGACAGGCCCACTCAAATCTGTGAGCATCTTTCTTCAAAAGACCGCCTTAGACTGAAACCTACAAGGTTCCCATATAATTAATTCAGTGTAGATTGTATGGACTTTAAAAGAGACGGACCCCTGAGTTTGTTTCGGTGTTTCTTCTCAGGGTAGTCAGTTAGGAAACACCGGCCTCATCTAGTTAATATTTAAGGAAAAAAAATGACGTGTAAAAGTGTTATTCAATAACCAATTTGCAAAATAAAGATCATTTATCATTTATCATTTATCACATTGTAGTCTCTTCAATCCAAAGGATGACAGGTAGAGAATGCCTTATTGCATTAAATCTGCCCATGTATTGTACATAAAGTTTAAATAAATAAATAAAAGAGAGCGCGAAGTAACATGTACAATAAATTGCCGTACCAACTACTCTGCTTAAAAAGTACATGTTATAATGAAGTGGAAGGACGCAGCAAAAGAAGATCTGCTTCCATACTGAAGTAACTGATATATCGCAGTCTTCAAATGAAAGAGCGAAGCCAACTAGCCATCGTCTATTGTTTCTCCTTAAGGTAACACGTCTAAGCTCCTACTGCCCGCTACAACACGCTATGCGTTGTGATCAACTAATCGCGCCGAAAATCGTTCCCGCTATCGCGTCCACGCCTTCCATAAACTCACTCTGAACGAGGCCTCAGAAACAACCAGACGTTAATACTTTAAACCCATATCTGCAGGAAGTGCTGCCACCAGTTTATCTGACAACTGACCGTTTCAGACCATTGTGGAGCTATCATTTATAATGTTGAGCTTTTATAGTGGGGCACTTTTCTGTTCATTGTTGACTTGTCTTTGTTACTCGTATAGGTCGGTACAATGTGATTGAAATAAGCCGGGTTATCTATGAGAATAAAGGAGAATTTCATTTTATTGTCATTTCAAATTGGCAGTCTTTTTTGCTACTGATTACCGCTTTTTTGTGGATCAATGATAAGGGTTAAGCCCTTATGATTGATTCGTGAAATTGCCATTCTGTCAAAAAGTCAGTTTTTGACCGCCTCCGCCTAATACTTATAAGAAGAAATAAGAATCGAAGGACACAATCCCTCCGTTTAGTATTAATTTAGTAAAAATCTATGAGAAAAGATGAATACACATTTGGGATTTTTATTTCCTAAATAAAATTTTTTGATAACGTTTGTTTTCGTGCTTTTATGTTTTGGTAGAAGTCAACTTTAGTTTTATTCTAAATAGCATTGCAGGTACCTAAGATAAGTATCTTCCATATCCAAGTTCTTAATTTAAAGCGCAAGCCTTTATGGGCAGTTATATCCATGAAATGAAATGAAATGAAATGAAATGAAATATTTATTCTGTAAATTGGTTATAAATAACACTTTTACACGTCATGTTTTCATGTCGATATTACTCTGAAAAATGAAAACTCATAAACCTTACATAATATTTATCATCTTTCTCCATTAACTTTACGTGCAAAGAAAGGTAAAAAGTGCAGTAAACCAGTTGTAACGCTACAGTAGAACTTGAATACAGGTTACTTAAGTTACGACTTGTACCGTGACTTTTCTCACACATTTTTACGGTATGTAAACTAGCATAATTATATAGGGCTTCATTTGATATCATCAATTCTAGAAATCTAATTGAATAGAAACATTATTACAGCATCATATGTTATTCAATAATTGAGTCAAATATAATGGATAATGGCAAACTTTTACGTACATATTATATACATTTTTTTTTCTATGACATTTTGACCGAGCGATCCACACGGACGGACACCTTCAACAAATCTCAAGCACATAATTTATTTCTAAGAAACATTGTTCTGTAGGAACTTGTTCTTATATTGTGTAAGCGCCGGTGTCTGTCACACATTTAATACTAGCTCAGACACCGTCGTTTACTCAATCTGTGCTTTATTTATATGTTAAGAAAGAAATTATCTGTGTTTGTCAAAGATAGAAAAAAAAATGTAAGCACTATTTGAAATAAATAATTGAATTGAATTGAATATAATTGCCAAGTTTCATGCAGATAAAACAATAGAAGTGCGTGTAATTCAGATTCTTAGAATGTAATCCAACACGCGGATCCAGTGCGACTTAGGGCCACTTGCAGCAAAATTTCTAAAATCTCGATTTTATTAACGTAGCGTTATTTAACTCAAAATCTTAAGGCCCACTTGCAGCAACACTTTAAATCGAGATTTACAGTACCTAAATCGAGATTTACAGTACCAAAAACTCGATTTAGGTACAGTAAATCTCGATTTAAAGTGTTGCTGCAAGTGGGCCTAAATCTTAAATCTTAAATTAAATAAATCACTTCCAGTATAGACTTTTCGAGAGAAAAACGGGGTTTCTAAATACTGCACGATTACCTCGTCATCATCTGATAACAAATCAATATCATTGTATACTTCTAAAGCCAATAAATCCATTTTCACGTAATATCAGAACGAACAACTGATTTGAACTGATTAAAATAACGTCATCTGTCATTTAAATCGAGATTTTAAGCTAGTTTAATAGTTAATAGTTAGTTTATTTGTCATTAACAGATTTACACAGTACATTAAAACATACAATCAAAGCTCTTAAAAGACAATTATCTAAAAGATTAATGACCCCCATGCTAGGAAAATCCTGTGTTATGGGGACATTGAATCCGTCCATGTGAACTTCTTAGATCAAATATATTTTGCAAGTAGGTGATACATTTTCTTTGTTAATAACAATTTAATTTAGATTTAAGTTCCGACCAACCGTCAAGGATGAGTTTAAAAAGAGTAACGTAGGTGAAATTATGTAAGTATGTATATGAGTTATGTATGCGGTGTGTGAACGTGAGGTGAGTGCAAGAAGCTATGTAAGATGATGGCGTATGTGTGTAGAATGGTATAGTGGTGTGTGATGTGTTAGAAGTTGAGCTAAATCAGTAGTGAGCAAGACGTTACATCAGATTTAGACCTAAATCGAGTTTTTGTTACAGTAAATCTCGATTTAAAGTGTTGCTGCAAGTGGCCCTTAGTGGCTGTCAAATGTCTTCGATTTTCGGCACTAGTTTATGCCGATTTACTCGCCTTCACCGTTTCGCCAGCAGCGGTAATGATAACCTACGACCATAACTCGTAAATCGTGCGTAACCACTTGGCTACCACGCCTTTCATAATTGGCTCTGCAATTAAATTCAATATCGCCGGTATTGGAAAAAAAATTTGTTTTATATTGTCCCTTTGTGTGGTTCTCGTAAACACGTCATTTACAAATTCATAAACTCAATTTTATGTGAACCAATTGCTGGTACATTTTTGTATTGCTCCCAAAGATCCGTAATTAACTTTTTATTGGATTGGCAATAAAAACAGAAACAATCACAGGCACCATCGGCTATCGCATATTGGACCTCTTCGCTACTAAATTATATTTTAACTAGCTAGCTTGCGACCCGCGTGAAAAACAGAAAACATAGGTACCAATGAAACATACTCCTGCGATAAAAAGAAGATTTCCATTGCGCAAATCCGTCAGGTTTGCGCAATGTACTGACGAGATACGGCATGGAAGGGCAACTAAAGGCATGGGGTGTGATTTTAGTCAGTAGAAGACTGAAATCCATAACACGGGCCCAGTGCGGGTTTGTCAACACCAGTGACGGGGCCTCATAGGACCATTGCCTGCCGGGGTTTGCGGGAAAGTTCTAACGAGATACCGCGGCCCCGGAACTTTAGGGCAGCTGAAGGAACAGGGTGGGTTTTTAGTCAGTAGAAGTCTGACACACCCTTCCGCTTAACCCAGAGCGGGAGAAGTCATACGACGATTTTCCCACACAGGAAAAAAGTGTGCTGGTTGTGGATGTCGTTTTTCTTCCGATTTTTGGCAGTGAGGAAACATGCTTAAGATTTATGTCCTAACACCAGTTTCTCCACGATATTTTCCTTCAGTATTTTGATAGCTGTGGTGATGATGAAGATTACACAAAGTAAAGCATGGAATGCGCCTGCCTGGGCGTATCCGACCTGGATACGCCCAGGCAGTCATACCTGTTTATAGATAAGTCATACCTGTTTATGCTCATGTTTCATAGTTTTATTTATTGATTTGACTAAGACTAATCCACCCAGTTTTTAGCCTTTGACAGTGTAAACTGTGTAACACACGAAGAAATGTCATGATTCATGTAAATACATACTAAGATATTACTGTTAAATTGTTCGACTCCCGTTTGAGCAGATGACTTCTTGGTACACCCTGTACCTATTAGTAAGAAACTATTCAGTAATTTCAACAACTACAAACAATGAACACATTAAATGTTTCCCATTAATTGATATACATACACAACTTCTTGTTCCACCAACGTAACCTTTGATCTACCAGCCAATTTCGGCTTAACATCTAAACTCAATACAGCCAACTCAAATATCGTCATCTAAGTTATATTTCATAACTATCCAAATCTATATCTATTATCCAAATGGCCGTACTACCTTTCAACATTAATTAACTCTCGATGTATTAATTAGAAGCTACTGTGAAATATAGTTTCACGGTCTGGGTAACAATTATGCGAAGTTGCTATTATTGATCGTCATTATATTGTAACATACATGGAACCAAAGGGGGTGTTATAAATCCATACTAATATTATACATGTCAAAATAACAATATGTCATTGTCTGTCTGTTAAGTTTTGCTAAAGTGACACGTCATAGTATCTATACACAATCAATCAATCAATAAATTATTTAATCTCTCTTCCCACAATATTACCTAATACATAATTAATCCAGATACAATTTCTTAAGCTGTAATCTTTGTGAGAGACTGGTGCCTGAACAAGGCTTTTGAAAAAAAAAAACCTGTGCTAGGCCACCAGGCTAAAATTACCGGCTAAAATTAGCTTATTTAGGTGCCGTGTAAGAAAGGAGTAAACAATATTAAAAAGAAAGGGAAATAATAAGTCCAGCCACATATTTCTTTATTGGCCACGTTATCAAACTTCTCATTTTATAACCAAGCAACGGGAAAATGAGATAGACCCTAATAAACTAATGAGTCTAGTTTATTAGAGGCTATCTCATTACAACGCCAACTAAATATTCTACAAAAAGCGACAATTAAAGATCAACAATTATCTTAACTTGTCCTTCTTATTTAAATATTGCCACCTAATTTGCTAATTCAGCCACGGATTTTACATCTCATCACTATTTTACGGTTTACAGCATCAACACCAGGTCCTCATAGGTTAGGTTAGGTTTTTTTTAAATCACTAGCTCCTCCATCGGTCGAAGGAACCTTACCTATCTAAATCTCATGCATTCCAGTTCTGATAGTTATTCCTCTTGCACTTTTATACTTCATAAAAGCATAAAAGAAGCGTTAGGTTATGTTAATTTTCTTTTGATATCATACATTAATATTTTAGAAGTTTACTGCTTGAATGCATGTTACAAATTTATGTGCTAAAAAATAACCACCATGCTGAGTTGTATTTACAGTGACTTACAAGAAATATAACTAGTGGTTAAGATAGTGTTATTCAGAAGCTCGTTAATTGCGGCTGACTTAGTAATTTAGAAGGCAATGTAGATTTTTAGAGGCGAATAATGATATTAAAAAACTTTTTACCAAAAAATTAAACCGACTCCCAAAAAACACTGCAAAGTGAAAAATAACTTTAATTTCGGTAGTCGGTGTCTTTAGTTTTGTATTTTCGTTTTTGGCACCGACTTCCGAAATTAAAGTTATTTTTCACTTTGCAGTGTTTTTTGGGAGTCGGTTTAATTTTTTGGTAAAAAGTTTTTATTTCACACTTTTTAGTTGGTCTATTTTTAATTTACCTAGTTACAAGAGCCTAATTATCAACTACTTATAACCTTTTACAAAATATTGCTTTTCCCAATGCTGGGCCGTTAATTGTTGAGGAGTTCTCCTGGTACTTCACCATCAGCTCTACATCACCATATGCATTGTGACGAGCATAAAGTGCGTAACATCCATATTCAAGTAATCGAATCGCAATCCACTCAATACTTATTATTGAGTAGTTTCGGCGGCCATCTGTGGTCTTCATCATCAGTTCCACTTCCTCAAATGGTACTTTTTGAGAGCAACTGCACAAGTTACTATAATAAATACCCAAAACGACATAGGTGTGCCTATAATATTTGAAGAGTTCCCTCGATTTCTCCAGGTTCCCATCATCAGATCCTGACGTTTATGAAAATGGGACCAGTATCGAAGTATACCCTTTCAATCAAAAAAAGAATTTTTCAAATCGGTTCAGCCGTCTTCGAGTAATCGATGACCATACATTAAAAAAAAAAAAAAAAAAAAAAAAATATACGCGTCGAATTGATAACCTCCTCTTTTTGTCGTCGGTTGAAAAAAGAAGTCTGTTTAATTAGCACCCAAAAAGAAATACTAATATTATAAAGTGGAAAAGTTTGTTTGTTTATAAACGCGCTAATCTTCGAAAGTACTGGGTGGATTTGGATAAAACTTTGGTATGGAAGTAGCTTGAAACTTAAAGAAGGTTATCTGCTTCTATTTATCCGACTGCAAAAGAAGGTGGGTTATGTTTTTATCGTGATAAATTCCACGAGAGCGAAGCCCATCGCGACTGCTAGTAGTTAGGTTACTTGGTTGATACTTCAATAAATATTTTAAATAAATGTATAATATAATATTTTATAGAAAAAAACCAGTCATGTGCGTGTCGGGCCACGCGCTGTGTAGGCTTCCGTAGTTTTTATAACAGCCAAGTGCGTGTCGTATTCGCTGACTGATCGTTTCGTACCATGCTCTAACTAAAAGCCAAACATGATTACCTAACTAATTTGTCTTCCTATACAAATCCTCACCTGATCCGACAATTTTGCACGGAAAGATTTAATTTTTTTTAGAGATTTGTATAAAACTTGTCATAGCAGGAATTTTGAATTTAAATCAGTTTCAGTTTGGGAAAGGAGGAAACGCCTGGGTGTCACCACTGCGAGGGTCGCCCTGAGGACACAGTCGAGCGCACGGTGCAGGACTGCCCCGCTTGGGCAGAGCACCGACGTGTCCTCACGGCGGCAATAGGCGGAGACCTCTCGCGCCCGGCATTGGTCGAGGCCATGCTGCGGGGCGAGAGGGAGTGGGAAGCGGTCGCCTCCTTCTGCGAAGCAGTCATGCTTCCGAAGGAGAAGGCAGGCCGCGTGAGGGAGAGGATGGTGTCCTCCCTCCAGCCCAGCCGCAGTGGTAGACGCCCACGGTGTCGGACGTCGGCCGACGATCTCCGGCCACCGTAGGCGCTGGCATGCGGACAGCGAGTAAAGGGCAACTCGCTGTCCGACCATGGACCATGCCCGGGTCGACGGCGCGTCGTGTTCCACGCGCGCCTCAAAGAGCGTCAGCAATATGACGAGGCCCCCCCGTAGAGGGCCGAAGCCTGCCGGGGTCGTGGGACTCATCCCGTTACCGTGACCCCGGTACGTAAAGGGTTATTGAAGGAACACCGTGGATTTTAGTCAGTAAAAGTCTGACAGTCCCTCCCAACCTTCCCCGGGGTGGGAGGACTTATTTGATTCATTCATTCATTCATTTATTTATTTCATAAACAATTTTAACATTGTGTTGAAATTATCGCTCTAAAGACACACAAACATAAAAAAAAAATTAGCAGGTAGGCATTATGACAATACAGCAAAAACTAATCAAAATAAAATAAATTACAATATACCATTTCAAATAATATTCCTAGAATAACATTGTTACACAAATCATATAATTATAATGATAATTTTACCACGCTAAAAAAAAAATCAGTTTCAGTTTCAGCTTCAGCTTCGGTTTCAGTTCCAGTTTCAGCTTCAGCTTCAGTTTCAGCTTCAGTTTCCAGCTTCAGTTTCAGTTTAAGCTTCAGCTTCAGTTTCAGTTCCAACTTCAGCTTCGGCTTGAGTTTCCAGCTTCAGTTTCAGCTTCAGCTTCGGTTTCAGTTCCAGTTTCAGCTTCAGCTTCAGTTTCAGTTTCAGCTTCAGCTTCAGTTTCAGTTCCAGCTTCAGCTTCAGTTTCAGCTTCAGCTTCAGTTTCCAGCTTCAGTTTTAGCTTCAGTTTTCAACTTCAGTTTCAGCTTCAGTTTCAGCTTCAGTTTCAGTTTCAGCTTCAGCTTCAGTTTCGGCTTGAAGTTCCAGCTTCAGTTATAGCTTCAGTTTTCAGCTTCAGTTTCAGCTTCAGTTTCAAGTTTCAGCTTCATCTTCAGTTCCAGCTTCAGATTCAGTTCCAGCTTCAGCTTCAGTTTCAGCTTCAGCTTCAGTTTCGGCTTGTTTCCAGCTTCAGTTTTAGCTTCAGCTTCAGTTTCAGTTTCCAGCTTCAGTTTCTTCTTCAGTTTCCAGATTCAGTTTCAGCTTCAGCTTCGGTTTCAGTTTCAGCTTCAGTTTCCAGATTCAGTTTCAGTTTCAGCTTCAGCTTCGGTTTCAGTTCCAGCTTCAGTTTCAGCTTCAGTTTCAGCTTCAGTTTCCAGCTTCAGTTTCAGTTTCAGTCTCCAGCTTTAGCTTCAGTTTCAGTTTGAGGCTGGCGCTTTCTCTTCTCTTTTGCCAACACCCTTTTTACATCCTTTAGGGATTTCAGCTTTAGTTTCCAGATTCAGTTTCAGCTTCGGTTTCAGTTCCAGTTTCAGCTTCAGTTTCAGCTTCAGTTTCTTGCTTCAGTTTCAGTTTCAGCTTCAGTTTCAGCTTCAGTTTCTTGCTTCAGTTTCAGTTTCAGCTTCAGCTTCAGTTTCAGTTCCAGCTTCAGTTTCAGCTTCAGCTTCGGCTTGAGTTTCCAGCTTCAGTTTTAGCTCCAGTTTTCAGCTTCAGTTTCAGCTACAGTTTAGCTTCAGTTTCAGCTTTAGTTTCAGCTTCAGTTTCAGCTTCAGCTTCAGTTTCGGCTTGAGTTTCCAGCTTCAGTTTTAGCTTCAGTTTTAGCTTCAGTTTTCAGCTTCAGTTTCAAGTTTCAGCTTCAGCTTCAGTTCCAGCTTCAGATTCAGTTCCAGCTTCAAGTTCAGCTTCAGTTTCAGCTTCAGCTTCAGTTTCGGCTTGGGTTTCCAGCTTCAGCTTCGGTTTCAGTTTCAGCTTCAGTTTCCAGATTCAGTTTTAGTTTCAGCTTCAGCTTCGGTTTCAGTTCCAGCTTCAGCTTCAGCTTCAGTTTCAGCTTCAGTTTTCAGCTTCAGTTTCAGTTTCCAGCTTCAGCTTCAGTTTCAGTTTCCAGCTTCAGCTTCAGTTTCTTCTTCAGTTTCCAGATTCAGCTTCAGTTTCAGCTTCAGCTTCGGTTTCAGTTTAAGCTTCAGTTTCCAGATTCAGTTTCAGTTTTAGCTTCAGCTTCGGTTTCAGTTCCAGCTTTAGCTTGAGCTTCAGTTTCAGCTCCAGTTTTCAGCTTCAGTTTCAGCTACAGTTTAGCTTCAGTTTCAGCTTTAGTTTCAGCTTCAGTTTCAGCTTCAGCTTCAGTTTCGGCTTGAGTTTCCAGCTTCAGTTTTAGCTTCAGTTTTAGCTTCAGTTTTCAGCTTCAGTTTCAAGTTTCAGCTTCAGCTTCAGTTCCAGCTTCAGTTTCAAGTTTCAGCTTCAGCTTCAGTTCCAGCTTCAGATTCAGTTCCAGCTTCAAGTTCAGCTTCAGTTTCAGCTTCAGCTTCAGTTTCGGCTTGGGTTTCCAGCTTCAGCTTCGGTTTCAGTTTCAGCTTCAGTTTCCAGATTCAGTTTTAGTTTCAGCTTCAGCTTCGGTTTCAGTTCCAGCTTCAGCTTCAGCTTCAGTTTCAGCTTCAGTTTTCAGCTTCAGTTTCAGTTTCCAGCTTCAGCTTCAGTTTCAGTTTCCAGCTTCAGCTTCAGTTTCTTCTTCAGTTTCCAGATTCAGTTTCAGTTTCAGCTTCAGCTTCGGTTTCAGTTTAAGCTTCAGTTTCCAGATTCAGTTTCAGTTTTAGCTTCAGCTTCGGTTTCAGTTCCAGCTTTAGCTTCAGCTTCAGTTTCAGCTTCAGTTTCCAGCTTCAGTTTCAGTTTCAGTCTCCAGCTTTAGCTTCAGTTTCAGTTTCAGTTTGAGGCTGGCGCTTTCTCTTCTCTTTTGCCAACACCCTTTTTACATCCTTTAGGGATGATTTCCAGGATAAAAACTATCCTGCGTCCTTCCCAGGGTCCTAAGCTATTCCCATGCCAAATTTCATGTAAATCGGTTCAGCGGTTTAGGCGTGAAAAGGTGTGTATGTATTAAAGTACGGATAGCTTTTGCCCGCGACTTCGTTCACGTGGGAGGCTTTTCCCGCGTAAATCTTGATCCCGTAGGAATTCCGGGATAAAAAGTAGCTTATCTGTTGTTCCGGGATGTTAACTGTCTTTTTACCAAATTTCATTGCGATCTGTTCAATCGTTTTTGCGTGAAAGAGCAACAAACATACAATTCGAAAATTATCCCACGGAAACCTTATATCGGGATAATAACTATCCTATGTCCTTCCCAGCGTCCTAAACTATTCCCATGCAAAATATCATATAAATCGGTTCAGCGGTTTAGGCTGAAAAGGTAACAGACAGACAGATGGAGTTAATTTCGCATTTATAATATTAGTATGGATTAGTATGAAAGTATTGATGGATATGGAAGTATGGATAGTATGGATATGGATATGGAAGTATGGAGTTATATTATTAGTATTAAAGTATGGATAGCTTTTGTCCGCGACTTCGTTCGAGTGGGAGGTTTTCCCCGCGTAAATCCCAAACCCGTGGGAATTCCGGGATAAAAAGTAGCTTATGTGTTTTTACAGGATGTCAACTGTCTCCTTACCAAATCCCATTGAGATCCATTCAGTAGTTTTTGCGTGAAAGAGCAACAAAGATACAATTCGAAAACTATCCTGCGGGAACCTTACATCGGGATAAAAACTATCCTATGTCCTTCCCAGGGTCCTCAACTATTCCCATAAGACGTGAAAAGGAACAGACAGACAGACAGAGAGAGTTACTTTCGCATTTATAATATTAGTATGGATATGGATATTATATTTTTGCAGTATTTAATCTTGTCTAACTAAATTCATTAATTACTTTGGACGATATGATATCCGTTTACTTTTCTTAATGTTATATAGGTATAATTTGTCAATAGGTTTATTTTCGAGTTACTATTTAGTCTCCTTAATAATTATTATTATTTTATTTTTTGGTAGTCGTTTCTCTGTTGTCTATACTACATATATTGAACGGTCTACACAACTCACATTCATGTTGTGTGTGATAGAGATACAAGGGTTTTTCTTTTTCAATGGGAATATCATCTAATGATTTCTCCCGCTCTAGATGGAGCGGAAGGGAGTATCAGACTTCTACAGATTAAAAAACCACCCTTTCCTTCAACTACCCTTATGTTCCGAGACCGCGGTATCTCGTTAGAACATTCGCAACCCCGGCAGGGCACAAATGGATACTGTGGAGATTCTATCCATAGGCCAAGTCATAGGCCTTTATATAAATAAATAAAAAATGAGTGTGGCACTCGGAGACTGCCGCGGTAAAGCGCATAGCATTTTTTATTAACTTATGCAATTATAATTATTTATTTATTTTCTTTATGCAGTATTTTTTTCTTTGATATTAATTCAAGTTACACTTTTTGGGCGTGGTGACCGATAAGAAACCATTTTTTTTTTCTTTTATTGAATAAATGAGAAATTAATATTGTTTAAAAAAAAATTTTATTATCTTACAATACATGTAGATTATTCAGGATTTTTTATCATTGAAACTATAGGTTTATTAGCAGCTAGTCTACACGCATACGTCTAGTCGCACGCACACAAACACCGTGCCGAAGTCTGCCGAACTGAAACGACGTTAGACGATGCACGGCTTTCAACGCCGCACCGCTGCGCTGTGCCGCTCAGAGTGGGGGGTGTTAGGTTTATTTTCGTTACGGAATTTCTTGATTCGGTCGCCACACGCAAAGCCCGCGATAAAAGCTATGCAATAGCTTAATATGGCTATCCATATTCTAACATTTTGTAAGTGCGATTGATACAAAAACAAATAATGCCAAAAGCCAAATCCAACTCCATACAAAGGACGATCGCGTGGTCAAAACCGTTGAAAGTACTTTAACTAAGTACTTCCAACGGATGTGATCACCATGGGTGTTATAAATAACATAAGAACATTAAAATATTTCCCTGTTCAGTAACGTAGTCAGTAGTTTATTGACATACTTTATGATACCTGAAAGTAAGAAGCAACATGATACTAATTGAACTGCCCGTTGATAATTCAATGCTGTTGACTCTTGGTAAGAGGATCGTCTTGATAAATTTCAGAGTTTTGAATGTTGAACAGCAAGTAAAGGATGTGACGAAACTTAAAAGAAGCCCCGTTAGTTAAGAAATTGTATTCACTAGTATAAGCTTAACCAACACAATAAAACACCCGTGATTTATAATCAACCTATAGTTAGTATCATAAGAACTTAAAACGGAATATTTAGGTACCAAGTGTATCTTTTGTTCCCTCTAGATTCTAGAAAAACCCGGTGTCTATAAAGTGGACTGCAGCTGTGTAAAGTCGTACATCAGTCAACCAAAACGTACCGTAGCTTGCAGAATTTCGAAACACATTAGAGCGGTGAAAAGCAATGATGTTCAAATCGACAATAGCACAACATCTTTTAGACATAGGATCGAACCATTGGATTGAGTTACATAGGCGACCCTCAGGTCATCTCGACAGAACGCCACTATACATACTGTTACGTTGTTTTTTGTTCCTAACATTTACCTGGTTATTAACATTTACCACACACACACACACACACTCCCAATTACGTACATACACTCAAACTTACACACACATACACGTTTCGCTTCTCTTTCAGTTATTCTCTATACCTTCTAATGTTACTTTTTGTTTGAAATTTATAACACAAAAATTAAAATGTGTACTCATGTATAGCGTAGGACACTGTTTCCTGTAACACAGGTTCGCCTAGCACAGAAGTCAGGGGCTTCACTTGAAAGATGTAATATTTTTATGTTCAATAAATTATTATAATTTAAAAAAAATATATAACTTCAGTTCATCCGTGATCATGGCGCTTGCAACAGTGCCGTAATATCGGAAACTCGAAACAAAAGATACTTACATAATTATGGTAAATATCCCGTATCAAGTTCTAATGGTGACCATTTTAGCTTAAAAACTTTTATATAATTAAGTATCAGACTTAAAAATGTTTTTCCCGAAATGGAAGGCCGTGTCTCCTGTAATACAGTTTTTGTTTAACAAGCATAGGACACAGGTGTTCATTTCTACTTATAATAAGTACCTACCATGTTGTATTTCCCTAAATAGTTGAAAAAAATGTGTCATGTTTTTTTTGAAACAATTAATTATTATCTAATATTATTACCATGTCTATTTTTTAAAGCGAGCCTTGAAATACATATTCATAGCCTAGTTACTCGGTATCATCCGACTCCTCTCACTTTAGGTGGCGCGGAAGGGAGTCTCAGACTGCTATTGACTAAAAACCTACCCTGTTCCTACAGTTGCCATTGCGTTCCGGGGCCACGGCATCTCGTTAGAACATTCCCGCAATAAAAAAAATAATTTAGTATCATAAATTATTTTTATAAGTTCTTTTAAATTATTTTTTTATCTTAAATTATGATCTTATCTATCTTTTTAAAAAGCAGCCTTAAATACATCATGAAATCATGATAAACTTTGTAATTTTTTAACACATCATAACTTGGGTTTGGATTATATGAGATAAACTAAATTCTCGAAATATGATATCAATAGTTGACTTATTAAATAAAATATAAAGTTTCAGCTCTTGTACTTTAGATTTTATTGATATAAGAGTAATAAAAAAAATTTAAATCCGACTGCACTAATATTATAACGACGACGACGAGTTGCAAGTCTATCGATTTTCTATCGGTTACATTTCGGGGAGTGTGCGATGGAATTACACAGTCTAATTCCGCCAAGCCCGTTCCATCATCGGACTACGAGACAAACGGCGAAGCGCCATCGTTACATGGTGGACATCCCACCCATACGCACAAAACATTTTGGGAATACTTTCATTGTGCGTACGGCTAAGGAGTGGAATTCCCTGCCGGAGTCCGTGTTTCCCGATTATAGATGCTGGCGGGAAAAATTCCGAATCATTCCCGTCGAATACTTCGGAAGTATTCCGAAATATTCCAAAACTTTGGAAATATTTCAACTGTCAAAAAAAACCAGGAAAATCGACCTTTGAAGTCGGTTAATAATGAAATAATGAAATAATGATGTTTATTTTGCAAATAGGTTATAAATAACACTTTTACACGTCTTTTTTTTTCGTAAATGTAAACTAGATGAGGCCAGTGTTTCCTAACTGACTACTCTGAGAAGAAACACTGAAACAAACTCAGAGGTCAACGTCTCTTTTAAAGTCCAGACAATCTATAGTGATCAAATCATATGAGAGCCATGTAGGTTAATGTCTATGGCGCCCTTTAGAGGACAGAATCAAACAGATTTGAGCAGGCCCGTCCAAGCAGTGCAAGCATTTGTCAAATATCGCGTAGCTCAACTTAGAACCTTAAGGAGCTGGAATGATTTGACGAACAATACCAAAGTAAGGACATTTGGGTGGGCCGTATAAAGCACTCAAACTGCCAGACAGTGTGGTAATCTATTAATAATATTCGTTGTTATACCAAAACCTGCTCCTACCTAAGTATAACAAATACTTTTCTGAAAACCACATCAAAACGTATTTGCTTGCAAGGTTTGCCTTTATTTGTTTTTATTGACTGGGCTAAGTAAGTAAGTAAGTAATGATTAATACCTACCTATGCGACTCGCGAATACTCGTGATGCGTGCAGAGCTACATACAAACTAACCAAAAACATAGGTAACCCTTTTGCAAAAAACAAATAAAATATGTTTTTTTTTTTTGACGTGGTATAATTATCAAATAAGTCCTCCCACCCCGGGCAGGGTGGGAGGGACTGTCAGACTTTTACTGACTAAAATCCACGGTGTTCCTTCAAAAACCCTTTACGTACCGGGGCCACGGTAACGGGATGAGTCCCACGACCCCGGCAGGCTTCGGCCCTCTGCAGAGGGGGCCTCGTCATGTTGCTGACGCTCTTTGAGGCGCGCGTGGAACACGACGCGCCGTCGACCCGGGCATGGTCCATGGTCGGACAGCGAGTTGCCCTTTACTCGCTGTCCGCATGCCCGCGCCTACGGTGGCCGGAGATCGTCGGCCGACGTCCGACGCCGTGGGCGTCTACCACTGCGGCTGGGCTGGAGGGAGGACGCCATCCTCTCCCTCACGCGGCCCGCCTCCTCCTTCGGAAGCATGACTGCTTCGCAGAAGGAGGCGACCGCTTCCCACTCCCTCTCGCCCCGCAGCATGGCCTCGACCAATGCCGGGCGCGAGCGGTCTCCGCCTATCGCCGCCGTGAGGACACGTCGGTGCTCTGCCCAAGCGGGGCAGTCCTGCACCGTGCGCTCGACTGTGTCCTCAGGGCGACCCTCGCAGTGGTGACACCCAGGCGTTTCCTCCTTTCCCATCAGACACAGGTACCTCCCGAAACTTCCGTGTCCGGTGAGGACCTGCGTCATGCGGTAGGTCAGGACGCCGTGACGTCGATCTAGCCACTCCTCAAAGAGGGGTCTTACCGCCGAAATAAAATATGCTAGGCCTGGTTTTTTATTCCACAACTGACATTTATAAAAATAGCATTCAATTTCGAAATAAGTAGGTACTATCGACCAATGATCCGCATGCTCACCTTTAAGGCCATAATCGCATAGCCCGGCTTACAACTCGATCACCTAATGCATGTATTTTGACCAATAGGATGCACGAAGCGTATTTTAGTAGTGTTCGTAATAGTGAGTATTAATATAATGTGACACGCCCTGTACTCACAAAATGCATATTATTCCTAATTGGGCGAAACCAGGAAGGGATGTAGTTTGTCACAAGCTGCGCTTCCGCAGAAATATTTTCTTAAGTGAGCATGCGTATCTTTGACCGATAGTACCTACCTAGAAACAAAAGAATAAAAATCCTGTTAATCGCAGGCTAGCATATCTACCTATAAAAATATCAACATATACTTAATCAATCCCATTTATAATAAAATAAACATTTATATTTTACTCTCGTATCGTACGTACTCTCGCACTGAACAATAATTAACTCACAACAAACAAACACGTTAATTCCCATTGAATTATTCGGGCGAAATATTCGGAAACATTCGATTGCGGGGTACGAATCTTTCTCGTGGGGGGAAAACTTCTCCGGGGAGCATCTCCCCTCTTACCGCACCCCGCACCACCATCGCAGCGCGCGCAGCGCGGAGCCAGCGCGGCGGCAGCGGCCGGCGCACAGAGGGCCTTATTTAAATTCATTTTGAATAATTCTGATTTAAAGAAACTTTCCTAAAAGTATTCCGGAATTATTCCGAATTTTTCAGAAGTTTTATAACTATATTCCCGATAGCTATAACCTAGGAGTTTTTAAGTCAAGAGTGAATAGGTTACTTTTAAGTAAACGTGCTCCATCTTCGACCACATTATCACTTACCATCAGGTGAGATGGTGGTCAAACGCAAACCTATTTTTAATAAAAAAAAGGAAAGCTTTGAGTTTTTTTGTTAGTAATGGAGAAAGAAAAAAAATTTAATACATACTTAATATTGTAATTTCGAAAGTAAATCTGTCTGTCTGTGGTTTTATCCCGAAATTCCCACGGGATCGGGATTTACGCGGGAAAAATTTCCCACTCGAACGAAGTCGCGGGCAAAAGCTAGTACTCAATAAAGCCACTATCCCAGTGTAAGCTGAGCGATCCGATACGAGTAAGCCATTCACTACGATTAATACACTCGGTGTTGGCAGATAAGCAGCTGGCTTATGTTCTATCTGAATGTTTTTTGTGGCAGACTGGCCTAGAAAATACGAGGATTTCAAAGGCTAAATGGAAGAGATATAGGGTGTGTACTTTTATATTGTTTTTGTTTACCAGTTTTTGTGGATTATGATCACGAGAACTCGTTAGAGAAGCTAATTGAAAGATTTTTCTTAATACCGTGTAATAATGTGATTTTCGTTATTTTTAGTTCAAGAAATTCATTGTATATTTATAAAAATCTTTCAATTAGCTTTGCTTACGAGGTTTTAAAAGTAAAGTAATGTAGGTAGTTTTTATAAACCACAAACATTTACATTCGCCATAATAGCTAACACACACACATACACTACACACACACACGAACGAAAATTCCAGAGCATACAAACATATCACCATGTACCAACCGTACAAAATCAACAGCATAGATGAGATTAAAACCTAAATTTAAAACATTGCCATATACCTACTAACACGAACGTTACCTACTAAAATACATCAACCCTAACAAACACACTTCTATCCCTGAAAGCCAACTTAATTAGACCATAGCTAATCACGTGTTCACGCGGTCCACTCATCTACGTCACGATAAACAACAGCTAACTCCCAGCATGCATAGGATAAATGATTTGACAGCTTCTAACAGGCTAACCCAATAAGCTTACATGTCGAACCGCAGTCGGCGACCAGAGAACACACACACATGCGATGTACGCTTTGCTGCCATGTACAGTCATGATAAAAATAGGTTTGCAGTTTAATATTTATTTTGTTTTGTAACCATTTTCATAGCTTCAAAAAGTTTCAATGGCATCCAATGTCACTAATTTACTTACAAAAAGTTGATACATTTTAGTTACAGTTTTTCTGTTCAGGTGCACAATAAAGAATATATCTATATATCGATACTTTTAAACGCTTACAATGAATTAGAATGTTTCATCAATCAGTCCATTACATGTTTCATGCTGCTCATTGTAAAAGTTTTAAAGAGTACTGTGAATCCAGACTTGGGAGTGAAAAGCATTTGAAAACTGACGAAAATATAAACTTTACACTCACAAACACATCAGTACACTCCCAAATACACACAAGCACGCCCACATGCTGTGATTTAGGACGCGACGCGCGGCGTTTTACACGATTAATCTTGCATGATTGTCTGGTCTGGCAGCATTGTCCAGGATTTATACGAACTACCCAGTTCCGCATTGCTTTATCTTTGGGAATTTCATGATTACGCCCTTTATGACTAGCGGGCTTTAGACTTTGGACTTCGCAATATTGAACCGGGCAAACGTTGCTCTGTAGCTTCAATTTTGCTATTGTAGTGTTTGTTTGTAGTTGTTTATAACACGCTAACTGTGACGTTTCACCCACGTGTTTTTGCTTAACCTATAAATTAACGTACGGAACATAAATCACTGCATATTAAGAAGAAATTATTCTACTAAAGCTGGTTGCTATCTATAATCTATGTGCCTTATCAATAGCCACTGTTAAATACAATGTGTGTGTGCACAGTGTCTAGCTTGGTTTGTCGGCGCTGGCTAACAAGGGCTATACTACGCTTTATTTTGCAGTAGTTTATAATTATATTTTTATTCTCTCTTCCCTTTATTCAGATCGATTTCAGTTAATTCAATCAAATGAACAATGAATGAATGTAGCCTCAGAAAAATTAATTACGAAATTATTTGCCGAGAGCACATCGAGAAATATTCGAAAAATAATTACATCTGCATTCACAGTAACAGGTGTTGTTTCAATGAATAAACGTAGCCAATTAAGAACGGAAGAGTACCAAAATTTGTGATTAATGAAAACGGCCCGGAAAATACGTAAACCAATTTATACGGTCGCTGGGAGCGGAATTCCGTTACGATTGTGAATTGGTTTTTGCGTCAGAAGTTATTAAGTCATACATTTTTGTTGTATGGCATCTTGAAGACATTTATAAAATTACATTTGAGGGGTAGGTAATTTAAGGATCATGAGATGACTCCTCCCGCTGTGAGGAGCGGAAGGAAGTGTCAGACTTCTACTGACTGCAAATCCACCCTGTACCTTCAATTAACCTTGTATTCTGGGGCTGTTGTTAGAACATTACCGCAGCCATGGACGGAATTCGGTGGTTTAAACTTCGAAAACACGTAAATACTAATTCAAGATCAATAAGTAGCTCACACCTTGTTTTCCTAATATTTAATACATTTTGCACAAATCAATAATATCTTTGTGTTACCCAGTTACTGGGTTGTGGAGGTCAGATAGGCAGACACTCCATGTAAAGCACTAATAGTCAGGTGCATTCGGTTCGATCCAATCAATAATTTCTTCAATAAAACAATAAACCAATGCATAAAAGTAAGCACACGCCTCACTTCCGTTGACCAACAATGCAACTCCTACAAAAACCGCATCTAAACGACTAAAACGTTTTAAAGGTTTCTTTTCTCGATTCGGTACTACGTCAAACCGATTTTTGTAAGAAAATATCGTGTGAGTAAGCTGAGCGCCTGCAAGTCATGATTTAGATTGAATGTCGTCAAAGAGATCCGCTAAAATACTCGGAAATGGCGGCAAATGAGACGGCCATTTGGTTTATTTGCCGTGGATTACAACCTTTTTCTCAATACTGAGATCATCATCTGCTATACTATGTTGGGAACAGCTTCTAGTCTATCCGGATACAGCTAAATACTTACTAATGTTTTACATGGCGCATCGACGACGAGTTGCAAGCCTATCGGTTTTCTATCGGTTACATTTCGGGGAGTGTGCGATGGAATTACACAATCTAATTCCGCCACGCCCGTTCTATCATCGGACTACAAGACAAACGGCGATGCGCCATCGTTACATGGTAGACATCCCACCCATACGCACAAAAAGTTTTGGGAATACTTTCATTGTGCGTACGGCTAAGGAGTGGAATTCCCTGCCGGAGTCTATCATTCCTGATCGCTATAACCTGGGAGTCTTTATGTTAAGAGTGAATAGGTTACTTCTAGGCAAGCGTGCTCCATCTTCGACCACATCATCACTTACCATCAGGTGGCGAACGCGAGGCTATTATCAATAATAAAAAAAACCAAAAGCCTCTCCTCGATAGCGCAGTAGCTGGGTAGCACGATTCTCCTAGAGCAAGGCTAGTGTCAGATTATCTGACCTCTGACTACCTGTAGGGGCCAACAGTTAACGTGCTTTTCAAGGCACGGAAAAATCTCGATATTATATTAAGATCCTATCTCGGCAAACGTTTCATAAGCTTAAAGATCGATCCGCGAGGCTTTTATTATTTAGTCATGAACATCTCAATACAGAACCAACAATTACAAATATACAGATGACAAAATATTACGTCTAATTAGATACAGGTTACCACCTAGTTCAGGAGACCGTACAAAATTCAAGTGAATTATAACAGTCATAACATGTGTAAAAAATATTTCTATAATTTGTAATTTTATGGTGAGAAATAAACAATGTATTTATTTATATGTTTTCAACGGTTAATTTTTTGCGCGAGGAACGTCGCTATTATTGGTAGAAGAAAATATATACATATTTCATCAAGTATAAATTTCTTGAAGAGCAGTGGGAATTTCTTAAAAACTATTTGCTACAAAGTACAATTTAAGATACAGAATTAAGAATATAAAACATACAACCTTTGCGAATGGACGTTACAACCCCTTTCACATTTTAAATATTCTTTCAAATCATAGTTTTGGCGTTCAAAAGTATCTTTTAATGGTCTTATTGAAATAAGTAAATTACATTTTATGTTTTACTTCGTAATGACACAAATATGACCCTTCAGCTTTTAAAGTAAGAGGGAACAATCATATTCTGGGTTTGTTTGTCCCATCGTGAACCGCATCTACCTATTGCTTATCAACAGGTATGATCGACTTTAAAAGCGGTCCCATCCGAATAAAAATTAAGAAAAGATGGTTGCGCCAACATTCAAAATATGATTGACATCCGCTATTTCCTATATCCATCTCCTTCCCGCACATACCTCGCGAGTGAGTAAGAAGATTCGCCCGCCATTTTGTCGAAAAAACTTTGTTCCGAATCGCCCCGTAAACAAGTTGACAATGGCGTCGACGCGCTCCGCTTAAAAATATTAATGGGCGATTCTCTGTAACCTCGTAATCGGCTGTCCCGACCGATTTTTTCAAAAAGTGACTAAATTATTTAAAAAATAATTACTCCTAATGATACTTTAACCCTAAAACTGTACGGGCCCTTAGTTTTTAGAACCATAACCATTTTAAGTTTTTTTCTAGACGTGGCAGAAGCTCTAAAAATACAGTCCCCTGGTTGTCCCCATCGCTCTATTTCCACCTAGAAATGAGATTTACGAAGAAGTTATTGAAACTACATACATTTGGCAGTTAATATCATAAAGAAAAATCATTAAAATATATTATTTTCGTAAAACAAGGTCTCATAACGAATTTTATTTATTTAGTAAACTCCTGTAAACTTTGTCCCCAGAATTTTCATACAGTCCCCTGCCAATAATTTAAATCTATAATTTTTATTTACGAAAAAATTTTTGAGTGAAACCTAACGCAATTGCTGTGAAGCTGGCAACCTTGCTGAATGCGGCGTTCAGACGCCATTTCGTTTAGTGTCAGAGCGTCATTTGTGAGGTGAACACGCGCTTGGATCGCTACCACACACAGTTCTCTGGGAAGTCATAATATGTATGTTAATTAGTTTAATAATCTCTTTATAAAGTTTATTGTTATATTATTTATGTTTCAATTGATCGGTAGATTCTTAAAAAACTATTCTACATAATTTTTGTAAATATTGTGAAATCTAACCGAAATACACAGTCCCCTGGCAACAGTCCTCTGCCTGAAATTGCAGCAGGGAAATGTTTTACACAACAGGGGACTGCGTATTTTCCGTATTGGTTATTGATTTTATGTATTGTGAGTGTAAAATCCACTAATTTGTTTTATTAAGACGAGGCCCCGTCGAAACGAATGCCGCCAATTGATTTATATTGATTGTGGCGATTCGGAGACATATTTTTAAAAAGTAATTCTGATAATACTTAAAGGTAAGTATTAACAGTTTTTTGAGACGTACTTATGTAATAATTTCTTCCTACAAGTAACAATTATTCTTATTATTGCCTAAAGTGGCCACTTTTAGCAATTATTGTTCGCAATAAAACTATGCTTTTTATAATGGCAACCAAACTCTCTGAAGAAATTCCAGGTATAGAAACTTTACATGGAATTACATCGAAAGTGGCCATGGAAAAGGTGCACCGGATGGTATCGGAGCAACGTGCAAAAGAACAGCTGATTTTGTTGTTAATTCTGGAGGCGACATCAACAATATTGATCAGTTTGTTAATGTAATCCAAGAGCAATGTCTTGGCATCACATGTATCGCAATCAACGGTAAAGACGTTCAGACAATGGTCGATAAAATAAGGAAGCGGTCGATCAGAAGGGTTTTAAAGGCACTAAACAAGTGTTTAAAGTGCCTTTAAAACCCTTCTGATCGACCTGAACACCTGCGATCTGATGCACATGCATCAGGTCGCAGGTGTTTATTCCAGCTCCATCCTCGGCTTGAGTAAATGTGAAACACTGACACCTAGATGGACAGTAGAAGAAGTGTTTACAGAGTCCGAACCAGAAGATCTTGCATCTGCTGAACCTAAATTGACACCTACATCAAACAAGTCCTCTCTAAGATTGGATGATAATATAGCAGGAACGAGTGGCACTCGGAATTCATGTTACAATACTGGAGATTACGTTCTTCTGAAATTTCCAACTAAAAATATAGAATACCGTTATGCTGCCGTAATTAATGAGATTGATGACGATGAAAACGACTCACGTGTCACTTTCCTCAAGATTTGTGACCATAAAGTGCAGACCTTTAGAATAGATGATAAAGACATTTCAGACGTGTCATTTGATCAAGTTATCTAAAAATTGGATAATCCTGACTTGATTGTAAAGGGAAAGAGAATATTTTATCAGTTTTCTACTCAAGTTGACGTTTTCAAGCGCTAACTTTTGTAAATGTTAAGTTATTTTTTTAATGTGATTATACTTTATTATGTGCCTTATTAGAATTAGAAAAATCCTTAGGATTTGATTGGAGATTTTAGAAGTATTTCAATGAATACTGAATAAAGCATTTAATTGTTAGTAGTATAATAATATGACTATGTTGATCTCAGTGAGTACAAACTCTTTCTAGCACTTAAGGTTAATTTTTGATATGAATGTTTAAAGAATGTTATTATTTCTGTTTCATTTTTATAAAGAAATTTTGTTTGCTATTGATGCTATGAAAATAATAAATAATCGATTAATGTAAAATGACTTTTTTTAAAGTACGTCACGTTCAAAACAGTCCCCTGATGTCTCAAACAGTCCCCTGTCACGATTTCTTGAAAAATCGCTAATAACTTGGAAAATATGAATAAATTCAGTGGGCCTCCGTATCTAACTAAAATGATAGTTAATTTTCTTCGAAATAGAATAAGGTTTCTTGGCAAATATTAAAAATAATTGCCAGGACAGCATTTCTATGGGACCTATACGAGCTTACAGAGAAATGCCCTAATAACTTTGGAATCACCGCATTTTCGCATGTAATAAGACTTATAACCCATAGTTTGTGCTTGTGTTTAACGTGTGAGGACAATAACTTGAAGCCCAACTGCCCTGAACCTGGAAAAGTGAACCGGTGCACCGGCGACGACGCGAGCACGTGGCTCCCGTAAAGGTTTGTGCTTCCTTCCCTATTTATTTCGGGTTGTATTCCATTGTCCCACACCCACTGCAACTCGAATTACCTAACGCCAAGCGTTTGTCAATCGTTTAGCTCCGCACCGCAAATACAGTCCACTAAATTAGCCTTTCGCGCCAACAAAAGATATAAATATATTATTTTATCGATCAATCATTCCAATACCAATAAACTTTGGAGTCTATACCTGTTGTTAATAACATAAAATCGATCTTGTTGCAATATTCAACAATACAAACGTTCATGAATTCTTTTTATTGATACGGGGTAGCAAAATTGCGTGTCAAATGGCTCGGAAAATCCTGGGTGATCCGAATTGAAACTTTATCATTACCATGAAGGAAAGAAAGAAAAACAAATCTTATTATAAACATACTTTTATGCCTACATATTAAATACATATTAAAAAAAAATTGTCAAGTATCAACATATAATAATAGGGTAGTTTCCTAAAATATTTTACTTAGTCCGTCACGTAGTTTAACAAAAAACATTGGACACGTATTTTTTAATTTTTCACGTAATTGAAAAATTAAGACGATACAATGAGTTGAAATTTCGCGTGACGTGACACCTCGGTATAATTCTTAGCAATGTGTGACGTCAGCAGCCCCCACTCCTGTACTTTGAAGCTTTCCATCTTTGTGAATTTTTCTTGACTTGAAAAAGCAAAAAATACGTGACCAATATTTTTTGAAAATCTACCTAATGGACCAAATAAAATAATTATTTTGTAACACAGGAAACTACCCTATTACCTATGATAAAATAATTTACTAATACAATACCCAAAATACTTTTTGGCTGTTTGTGTTTGTATAGGCTAATCTCTTCTTATTTTCCGGATGGGAAAATCATCGAATGACTTTTCCCGCTCTGGGCGGAGCGGAAGGGAGTGTCAGACTTTTACTGACTAAAAACCCACCTTGTTCCTTCAGCTGCCCTTATGTTCCGGGGCCGCGGTATCTCGTTAGAACATTCCCGCAACCCCTTCAAGCAATGGCCCTATCGTTGGAATGGATTTGAAAGAGACTTTCAAGGAAGATAAAGGATGTTATAGAGTAACTTATAGGGTAATACTTTTTATCGCGTAATGCCCATGAAATCAGGATTTACGTGAAAAAGTCGCGTAGGTAATATTGCCACGCGAACAAAATTGCCGGCATAGCTAGACCAACATAAAAAAGATAAGGAAAGTCCACCCTTAATAATATCTTTGTGATTTATTTCATCGTTTGTAAGCAGTTGTGTTTGTGGTTAAAGTATTGCTAGTCAAGCCATTTATGAAAATGTTATAGGGTAACATTGTGGACAGAAACGCATCGTCTTACGCGAATATATTTTGTGTGTTGGCAGGCTTGTTGAAGTAACGTTCAATTGTACAATGTGTAATTTAGTTTAGGCTTGTTTGTGAATACATGTACTTACTCTATTATAAATGCATTGCCAGAATGTATAAATACTCAACAAATTTAATGGCTAAGGTGTCGGACTTGTGATCCAGAGATCGCGGGTTTGAACCCGACCCATTACACTATAGCCGCGAACCCACTCCAGACACACCACAATACGAATTTCAAATCGTTCGTGGTACGAATTCCGACCCTCCAACTGGAGACTTTTCTCAAAGAAGAGTTTTGGCCAAAGGGTGTCGTATATCGACGATTCCGTGTGTAGGACCCATGGGTCCTTCAGGTAAGTACACTAACTGTCACTGGCTCACTACTACCACCTAGCCCGCAGGCGCTGTCCGACTCGTATCGCTCTTATGCGCACCGCGTTCATCACCAGACTGACATTTGACAGATAGCCCCACAGAACAGAATATTCCGTGGCTAGCGCCCTCTAGAGTGGTACGTGAGACAGTGTATAGTATCTACTGTATAAATACAAACATTACACCGTGGGATACTCCGTGACACTCCGCAGCGTAACACAACGCCGCCACTTCGTGGATAGTGATAATGATAGTGTAATTGTTTATGAAAATATGTGTTATTAGTATATAGTTTATTGTGTAATAAAATGAATTTTATTTATATTGTCCATGTTGCCTATGCTGTAATTAGAAAAAGATGTATTTTTTTTGTTATACTTATTATGTACTTTCTATGGGACTTAGAAGCCTGAAATAAATAAATAAAGCTTAGTTGGATGGGTTAACAAGGTTGCTTAATGTTAATTCTACCTACATTGCTCGTTCTATTTTTAAGAAAAACAAAATTAACCTAACCGAAGGAGATGATGTAATCTCCTTCATATTGTTCATCAAGATTATATTGCCAAAATTATTGGCAGATACATGTTAGTAGTTTACTGATATCATAAAAGGAAATCTCCTTTTAGCTAAGAATCAGATGATTATCTCACACGATCATTAATTATCAGACCAACATTTATCAGATACAGCCAGTTTCGTGCGGGTAACGTTTGGGCATTTTGTCTGAGGAAAAATAAACGTTACATCTACAGAGTACTAATCAACAACGTGTAATTTAACGGGTATAAACGATATGGCAAGGGTTTTGTAATCCTAAGTCTACGTGTGTAGAACTTATTACAAATACCAATACACTGATACTGTAACTAACCCCCCCTTGCAACCCTCTGGATTGCAGTTTTGATTGGCCAATGATCGTCTCTCCTACGTTATGTTTATAAGTAACCCGAGTCTTTTAGAGGAAAGAGACTATTTACAGAAATGGGTAAATGACTTTGGTTTTATTTAAATTAATTATTTCTGTGGCTGAATAAAGGTCTTGATCAGATGATTAAACATAATAAAGGTTATTCTTAAATACCTTAAACTTAAGGAAGACAATTCAGTTCTTCCTGAATTAAAGATGCTAACATATATATTTGACTATAAGGAATAAAGGAATTAGGAAATCTGCCTCTACAAATTTTGTATTTTGTAGAAGTTAGTAGGCTCCATACCAAACGCCTCAACTAAAATGAATGCCAACCACTATGTGCATTCCCTTCAGATGGGATATTGGATTCAAAACGGTTTTAAGTCCTATACAGTAATTAGGTACAACCATTCAGTCCAACATTAATCAATAATAATTGAACACTTCAATTAGTATGTTGCTTTTCATTCTTAGTAGAAGGTTAAACCTTAGTATATGATAGGACTAAGCCTATAATTATAATGGTACTGAGACTCTTTTATAAATTATTGAGATGTACTCAAGTCATTAATATATCACAATTATTTCACAACCTCTTTATCCAAGAATTTCACAAGGGGTCAACAGGTAATGTCACACCAGTCTAGTATCAGACAGAGCCAGAATTTACACGAAGGGGTCCCATAAGTGCTCCTACTCCTCATAGGGGATCAACGGAAACACCCATGATATTCCATCAGTGCCGGGTGCCTACATACATTGAAATGATAAGAATCATTCCCATAATATTCCTCCCATGGAATTCCAAGAATTTGGTTATTAAATTCATTTATCATAATTAAACTGTTTCAATTATACTAATCATGCTGGAGTGAAATAGTATCACAGAAATATTTCCCTATAATTTGTTTAAAGTTAGAAGGAATGGGAAGGAAATGATTAGTTGAAAAAGAAAGGATTAAGGAAGTGGTAGGGCCTAGCTAATTAACTTGCAATACTAATTTAGTCCCAGTTAACTATGTAAGATTGATGTGGTGAGTTGAATCAATAACACAATGTTTTGTTGGCCTACAAAACATTGTTTACCAATTACAGTTGTAGAGTGTGCATAAAGATCTTTGCTGCATGTGAAGTGTTCCTGCTTGCAGTAGGATATAATCACCAATGAGTATCTTCTTAGGAGGCTACACTTAGAAGGGGTTTGTGAGGTCCCTTAAATTCATAACAACTCCTTGAATATGACACTCACTTATGAAAATATTACAGATTGTGTAAAGTCAACTGGTGCATAATTAGTATATTCATATTCTTGAAATAACTCTAATCTCACGACGAAGTTCCGCGGAACTAACTACACTTATTATCTAAACAAATCTACTATTCAGCTTAAGAAATGAACCAACACAACTTGGTTAAGTATGAATTACTTTCAATAACAAGTTATAACCAGTTTCTGTCTGTTTTCAAATCATAAGTGAACTGATTTGGCCTACTATAGATTAACTACGCATATCTGCTTAAGTTTCTAATACTAGGTATATGAAGAAACAACTTCACTCGAAGAACTGAAACTCACGCAATATAAAAAATAACAAGGAAAATTTGCAATAAGTATGGAGGTATATCTGCTTATATTTCTAATACAACCTGGAAGAAATAATTCATCCTAAATTATGTTAAAATTCACATAGCGCTATAAAATATCAAGGAAAACCGCAAAGTCATAATAAGAAAACATCATTAATTGACATAAAGGAACTGTCAAAAGCTTCCACCGACACTCCATAAACAATTATAAACCAATAAGTGAATAAATTTTACTCTAGTTATACAATAAGTGACTTTATAATTATCTCCTAATAATTGTATAAAACATTAGTAATTCCAAGTAGTCACTGATTATAATAACTAGGAAGGCTATGTTGGGTTCAAATACTTCTCTCTAATAATATGTCTATTGATAATTGATAAAAGAATTTACTTTAGGTTTAAATAAAATTCAAAATATAAAATAATTGTTCAAGTAATTAAACCAAAATGGCGAATATAAGAAAATCATACTACTAACTTTTGGTGTCTTCTTTGGACTGTGAATTATCATGTAATTAAACTCCTGTAAATATCCCTAATTTCTATTCTATCAATCTCACCTACTTTGCAAAGGGTACTTTTATTAAATATTGTAGATCTATTCTTCTTTCTAAATTATATATTATCTAATTATATAATGCAACCATATAAAATAGCTAACCGGTGTACATGATAACCCACAGTGATGCAGTACTCTTTCTTGAACTCCTTTGTTGCTGTAAGAAACAAAATTAACCTTCCCCATGCCGTATAATAAAGTATTACAAAGGAATAAATATTAAAATACTTTACTGAATCGCGTAGGAGGTGAAGTGGTTCTCATATATGTCCATCACAAGTGGTACACGTTTCTAACTACTATTTATTAAATTAAATCTACTCGTAGAAGCTGAAAGAAAATTCCATATTAACTTATAACTACATGTACCTCCGGTACACGATTATGAGTAACCACAGTATTAATTGTCTTTTGTCGCACTTCCCTTTTTACCATTACCTTAAGGAATACTAATCCCTAAAATTTTGGATATTTTTAATACACCTAAAGGTAATGATTTCATTTGGTAATAAATTTCGAACAAGATTTTACAATAATATTTTTAGAAGCTAAGTACCTACATTCACGTCTGTGCTCATTTCCAAGGAACAATTAAATATAGTTAAAGAATAATATTATACTACTTAGTACATTCACACATAGAAAGCTTAACACTAGGTTATAGCCTTCTACTTGCAAAGGAGAAAACTTCATTCGAAAAGCTTTCGCCCCTGTTAGTACCTTTTCTTTTTCTCATCAAAGAGTTCCAATGAATTCAAGTATTTAGTATATAGCACAGCCTAACCACCCTAATTCCCCATATTAAAACTAGCTGAAAAGGTGGTATTATTCAGGTTAAATATTTGAAAACAATACACAGAAGGTGTATTTACTAAATTATTGAGACTTATAAGTCTAGTATTGGTTGAAGTACTCCCTAGCCTTACAGTCTAAAATTCGAGAGATATCTACAATTTATCTCAATACTATGACTCCAACCAATACCTCTGCAAATTCGTGAAATTGAGTTATGTTATGGTGAATGTTCAATATAAATATAAACCTATTACTTCCTTATTATTTTCTTTCTTAATTATGTTATGGTATTAATAATTATGACATGTTGAATTTTTATAGACCAGAAACTCACCCCCAGCAACTGTGAATCACACCAGATCCCATCTAGAAAGTCTCGAATTTAATCGACTAGTCAGGACCAATGGACTCACCTACCCCTTACCATAACCCAATTATATTTTGTTTTATAAATATTTTGTTTCTTATTTGTATGTGTTATGTAATAATTCTCCTATGCATTCATTCTACGTGTCGTGTATATTTGAGGTAGTGATGTGTAGATATTAACTTATAAATAATTGTGTACCTACTTATTTTATTTAATGCTGAACCTAACAATCCTCATGATTTATCGTATCTAGCCTGGAGTGATAAATCATTTAATATTGAAAGCGTCCCTGTGATTTTATCGATCGAATCGATAAAATAAACTATCACTGATGTTATCGAGTTTACTTGAATAATACCACATACTACACATGAAAAGATACACACTTTTAAGAACAGTAATATCACATCCTAATATAATTTAGAGATAATTTGCTTACCAAATCTTTAACTTATTAAATACAAAGAACAATTTAATAAACAAATTATCTTACTACTCATAAATCAAACTGAATAGTATTCACATAAAACATTATTATAGAACCCTCTATGGTGTATTAATTTATCAATCAGTCAATACTAAAAATAATTCTATTGTAATAAAATATATTATTTGGTTTCTTAATTTAATATACTAAATTAAATAGCATAGGTACATCTGCAATGAAAGTAATCTAATTTGTATTAATATGATTTGATTTAACCTTTTCATTTACTCTATTCTACCACTGTTTATTTAAATAGGATTATAACTTAGTAGAATAAAATTAATTAATTATTATTTTGCAAATATAAATGACGAGTTATAGAGTTTATTTCACGTAATTAATAACACTTCGAATTAAATACCCAACTCTAATCACCATAATAAGATTCTCAAAAATAAAGAATATTAACTTACCAAATTCTGATGACTCAAACCCACAATCACTGATATTAAATACTAGATCGACTCTCGCCGTCCACTCTCGACAAATTTCTTCTATTTTCTCTCCCGAATCCCGCAAACATTAGCTTATATATACTCTAACTTCCCTCTCAACCACCGCCTCCCACGGTCCGGGTCCCAGGGCCTAACATGAGTCATTCAATGCGCAGAAGTCCACTTCTAGGGGTCAGCGATTATCAGCGGAATTCGAGGTATGACGCAACGCCGCGGCGCCGTTCCCACAGCGCGAGACCGGCACGTCAACAACTCTGGCTCCTCTCAATACTTGAGTACACGAAAGCTGAACCCTTTGTTTTTGTTACGAGGCCCCTTTGTTTGCATTCGCGTTGAATCAGACTGGCCCACTTAAGATTATGTACATTCACCCCCCAAAATTTTAAAAGGTATATCCGATTAAAATTTTGTAACCTATATCGGGTTGTGCACACAGTAATCTTCATGTCGTTATAATGTCAACCCACGGTATTAGTATAATATTCTCCTATGTTTTATTTTCCTTGACCATCAACCTTGTAATCTGTTCATAATTAGTCATGTAGATTTAATATGGTAAAAAAAATGAATTAAATCAGATTTACTTTATATAAAACAAAAGAATTACGTTCTCCCATCTTAAACTCTTGTCTCATATCTCATAACAAATCACGTCTTCTATCAAAATTTGATGTAAATAAATGACTCTTTTATCAAGTGGGTCAATTCGAAAATAAAGAATATTATCTATCCACTGACAATGTTTATATGGATCAAATGTTGATCCAATCTTCTTTGCGTAATAATAGTTAAATCATCTAGATAATTTATACAAAACTCCCTAACTTCCGGTCCTAGAATAACATCCATGACCCTACTAGAGCTACCAACTGATGTATATAATGTATGATTTCCCATTAGACGTGAATCCTGTAAATTGTTTACTTTCCTCTGTCAATGTACCACAAATAAACGATTTGATTTGATTTGAATGGAATTTGAAAATATGCATTATTCATATCTACTATGTTTATGTAGTTTACCCCATGGAACGAACTCAATATATCATTAATAATTAGCGGCTTCTCTGAATCAACTACCATATACTTATTTATTTCTCTAGCATCAAGTAAAACTCGTATTGACCCATCTCTTTTTAATGCAAAAGTTAAAGGACTACTATAAGGTGTAGTTCTGCGGCTAATTATTCCTTATTCAACCATTTCATTTCATTTATGTTCCATTTCGTCTCGATAAGCGTATGGAATAGGGTAAGGCCTTCTTATGAAAGGAATGTGTTTTACCATTTTTATCTCGTTCATAACAATTAGTACGCCCTAGTTGAGTTGAAAATAAGTTGATATGTTTTTTCAATACAGCTTGTAATTTATTTAACTCTGATTCTCCCAAAATTCCCTTTCTTTTTATGCTTTGTATTTTATCCTCTAAATGTTCATTATTCGTATTCAGTAGAAAATTATCAAGGTTTAATGTATTTATTCTAGTTCCTTCTTTAACCAACAGTACAAAATGTTCCCTTCCCTCGTATTTAATAAGTATGTGTAAGTATTTTCCTTAGCCAACTGTACTATTGTTTCTTATTTTCTTAACCAATCAAATCCTAAAATTAATACCCTGACTAATTTGGGAATAATCAAGAATCCGGTCTCAATTGCTATAGTTCCTACTTTCATCGGTAGTATAACCATCTGCTGTACCTTGGAGCCTTTTTGACCTACTGCGCCCTTTATTTGTATTGAGTTTATAGGTAATAATTCTACATTTACATTGCAACTCTTAAGTTTTTGCTAGAAAGAATCTGAAATACACGTTATATTACTACCCGTGTCTAATAAACCTCTATTTTGTAAATTAAATATCTTCAAATCAATTTCAGATTTTACAAATCCTAATTGTTGTTCCTCTTGTTCACTTTCATTAAATACTGAATTAACTAAATTTTCTTTTACAAGAATTTGTTCAATTATCATATTTGATATTAGTTTGAAAAAATTTATAATTCTAGTTGTGCCTAGATCTCTCGAATCAACATCGCTTGAGTAACCTAAACCACACTTATGTAACCAACAACAACCTGTGTGTTTTCAATTGTACGACGTCCCTGTGGATAATTATATCCTAACTAGCACTCACGTGGGGCCCCACCCCCGCGGAATCCATCACGACAAAACACAACTCTCCCTTTTTTTGCAGTCGCGTAAAAAGCAACCTATAACCTTCCCCAAGCTTCAAGCCACTTCCATACCAAATTGCATCCAAATCCACCCAGCACTTCCGAAGACTAGCGCGCTCAAGCAAGCAAACAAACAACCAAATCAACTCCTCCGCTTTATAATATTAGTATAGATAATAACTTTAATTCATTTTATACTTTCTCCTCACCCCCCAAGTCTAATTCCCCTACAAATCTTAAGCAATATAAATAATGTCTCACTTAATTCACCTTTTCTACATCTTCCTAAAGTTTACCAATAGAACACCTCCTTAATTATAAACTTGAACATCAATGGTATAGTATTAGTACTAAAAAATACTCGAAATATCAATGATACATCATTTATACATAACGTCGCGGCTCGTATTGGACGATGGTATTTTAAGTTTATTAACATCGACAACATGATGTGACTGTATCATTCGAATAATCGATTCATACTTGTCCGGTTTTAGTAACATTTTAAAGGGTACATCACTATTTTCGTTTATGACTTTTTCGTTTTTAGGTGTTATCAAATACCTAGTTTTTTTTTTTTTTTTTTTTTACAGCGTCTAAGCGGATTAATGTGTGTTAACATTGCCTACACATTACTGTGCCTATCGTGCGTTCTTTCTTTGTGAATATGTGCGCAAATTCACCGTAAGTGAAAGTTTCAAAAGTGAAAACAAATCACATCACTGTGAGGCAAAGTTAGTCCGATTTGTCCAATGAAGGATACAAGTATTTAAACAAGCTCACAACGAAGCCAGAAAGGTACATTATATATCATGATAATGGTCATAAATTACCGATTTCTCATTTTTTCTGAAGCCTTACCCAAAAATCAAAGTACGTACTTTAGAGATTATAAAACTCAAAATAATCTTGAAATTTAATTCTGATCAGTTGTAATATATGCAACCGAAAGAAAGATCCCACTTTCAGACAATAGTCTCTTCAACTCTTTCCATTTCACGAACACCAAATTGTAGGCTATATAAGCCTACATATAAAATAGAATTGATGACCAGATATCCTGGTCACGGCACCAAATTGTAACTAACCCCCCCTTGCAACCCTCTGGATTGCAGTTTTGATTGGCCAATGATCGTCTCTCCTACGTTATGTTTATAAGTAACCCGAGTCTTTTAGAGGAAAGAGACTATTTACAGAAATGGGTAAATGACTTTGGTTAATTTAAATTAATTATTTCTGTGGCTGAATAAAGGTCTTGATCAGATGATTAAACATAATAAAGGTTATTCTTAAATACCTTAAACTTAAGGAAGACAATTCAGTTCTTCCTGAATTAAAGATGCTAACATATATATTTGACTATAAGGAATAAAGGAATTAGGAAATCTGCCTCTACAAATTTTGTATTTTGTAGAAGTTAGTAGGCTCCATACCAAACGCCTCAACTAAAATGAATGCCAACCACTATGTGCATTCCCTTCAGATGGGATATTGGATTCAAAACGGTTTTAAGTCCTATACAGTAATTAGGTACAACCATTCAGTCCAACATTAATCAATAATAATTGAACACTTCAATTAGTATGTTGCTTTTCATTCTTAGTAGAAGGTTAAACCTTAGTATATGATAGGACTAAGCCTATAATTATAATGGTACTGAGACTCTTTTATAAATTATTGAGATGTACTCAAGTCATTAATATATCACAATTATTTCACAACCTCTTTATCCAAGAATTTCACAAGGGGTCAACAGGTAATGTCACACCAGTCTAGTATCAGACAGAGCCAGAATTTACACGAAGGGGTCCCATAAGTGCTCCTACTCCTCATAGGGGATCAACGGAAACACCCATGATATTCCATCAGTGCCGGGTGCCTACATACATTGAAATGATAAGAATCATTCCCATAATATTCCTCCCATGGAATTCCAAGAATTTGGTTATTAAATTCATTTATCATAATTAAACTGTTTCAATTATACTAATCATGCTGGAGTGAAATAGTATCACAGAAATATTTCCCTATAATTTGTTTAAAGTTAGAAGGAATGGGAAGGAAATGATTAGTTGAAAAAGAAAGGATTAAGGAAGTGGTAGGGCCTAGCTAATTAACTTGCAATACTAATTTAGTCCCAGTTAACTATGTAAGATTGATGTGGTGAGTTGAATCAATAACACAATGTTTTGTTGGCCTACAAAACATTGTTTACCAATTACAGTTGTAGAGTGTGCATAAAGATCTTTGCTGCATGTGAAGTGTTCCTGCTTGCAGTAGGATATAATCACCAATGAGTATCTTCTTAGGAGGCTACACTTAGAAGGGGTTTGTGAGGTCCCTTAAATTCATAACAACTCCTTGAATATGACACTCACTTATGAAAATATTACAGATTGTGTAAAGTCAACTGGTGCATAATTAGTATATTCATATTCTTGAAATAACTCTAATCTCACGACGAAGTTCCGCGGAACTAACTACACTTATTATCTAAACAAATCTACTATTCAGCTTAAGAAATGAACCAACACAACTTGGTTAAGTATGAATTACTTTCAATAACAAGTTATAACCAGTTTCTGTCTGTTTTCAAATCATAAGTGAACTGATTTGGCCTACTATAGATTAACTACGCATATCTGCTTAAGTTTCTAATACTAGGTATATGAAGAAACAACTTCACTCGAAGAACTGAAACTCACGCAATATAAAAAATAACAAGGAAAATTTGCAATAAGTATGGAGGTATATCTGCTTATATTTCTAATACAACCTGGAAGAAATAATTCATCCTAAATTATGTTAAAATTCACATAGCGCTATAAAATATCAAGGAAAACCGCAAAGTCATAATAAGAAAACATCATTAATTGACATAAAGGAACTGTCAAAAGCTTCCACCGACACTCCATAAACAATTATAAACCAATAAGTGAATAAATTTTACTCTAGTTATACAATAAGTGACTTTATAATTATCTCCTAATAATTGTATAAAACATTAGTAATTCCAAGTAGTCACTGATTATAATAACTAGGAAGGCTATGTTGGGTTCAAATACTTCTCTCTAATAATATGTCTATTGATAATTGATAAAAGAATTTACTTTAGGTTTAAATAAAATTCAAAATATAAAATAATTGTTCAAGTAATTAAACCAAAATGGCGAATATAAGAAAATCATACTACTAACTTTTGGTGTCTTCTTTGGACTGTGAATTATCATGTAATTAAACTCCTGTAAATATCCCTAATTTCTATTCTATCAATCTCACCTACTTTGCAAAGGGTACTTTTATTAAATATTGTAGATCTATTCTTCTTTCTAAATTATATATTATCTAATTATATAATGCAACCATATAAAATAGCTAACCGGTGTACATGATAACCCACAGTGATGCAGTACTCTTTCTTGAACTCCTTTGTTGCTGTAAGAAACAAAATTAACCTTCCCCATGCCGTATAATAAAGTATTACAAAGGAATAAATATTAAAATACTTTACTGAATCGCGTAGGAGGTGAAGTGGTTCTCATATATGTCCATCACAAGTGGTACACGTTTCTAACTACTATTTATTAAATTAAATCTACTCGTAGAAGCTGAAAGAAAATTCCATATTAACTTATAACTACATGTACCTCCGGTACACGATTATGAGTAACCACAGTATTGATTGTCTTTTGTCGCACTTCCCTTTTTACCATTACCTTAAGGAATACTAATCCCTAAAATTTTGGATATTTTTAATACACCTAAAGGTAATGATTTCATTTGGTAATAAATTTCGAACAAGATTTTACAATAATATTTTTAGAAGCTAAGTACCTACATTCACGTCTGTGCTCATTTCCAAGGAACAATTAAATATAGTTAAAGAATAATATTATACTACTTAGTACATTCACACATAGAAAGCTTAACACTAGGTTATAGCCTTCTACTTGCAAAGGAGAAAACTTCATTCGAAAAGCTTTCGCCCCTGTTAGTACCTTTTCTTTTTCTCATCAAAGAGTTCCAATGAATTCAAGTATTTAGTATATAGCACAGCCTAACCACCCTAATTCCCCATATTAAAACTAGCTGAAAAGGTGGTATTATTCAGGTTAAATATTTGAAAACAATACACAGAAGGTGTATTTACTAAATTATTGAGACTTATAAGTCTAGTATTGGTTGAAGTACTCCCTAGCCTTACAGTCTAAAATTCGAGAGATATCTACAATTTATCTCAATACTATGACTCCAACCAATACCTCTGCAAATTCGTGAAATTGAGTTATGTTATGGTGAATGTTCAATATAAATATAAACCTATTACTTCCTTATTATTTTCTTTCTTAATTATGTTATGGTATTAATAATTATGACATGTTGAATTTTTATAGACCAGAAACTCACCCCCAGCAACTGTGAATCACACCAGATCCCATCTAGAAAGTCTCGAATTTAATCGACTAGTCAGGACCAATGGACTCACCTACCCCTTACCATAACCCAATTATATTTTGTTTTATAAATATTTTGTTTCTTATTTGTATGTGTTATGTAATAATTCTCCTATGCATTCATTCTACGTGTCGTGTATATTTGAGGTAGTGATGTGTAGATATTAACTTATAAATAATTGTGTACCTACTTATTTTATTTAATGCTGAACCTAACAATCCTCATGATTTATCGTATCTAGCCTGGAGTGATAAATCATTTAATATTGAAAGCGTCCCTGTGATTTTATCGATCGAATCGATAAAATAAACTATCACTGATGTTATCGAGTTTACTTGAATAATACCACATACTACACATGAAAAGATACACACTTTTAAGAACAGTAATATCACATCCTAATATAATTTAGAGATAATTTGCTTACCAAATCTTTAACTTATTAAATACAAAGAACAATTTAATAAACAAATTATCTTACTACTCATAAATCAAACTGAATAGTATTCACATAAAACATTATTATAGAACCCTCTATGGTGTATTAATTTATCAATCAGTCAATACTAAAAATAATTCTATTGTAATAAAATATATTATTTGGTTTCTTAATTTAATATACTAAATTAAATAGCATAGGTACATCTGCAATGAAAGTAATCTAATTTGTATTAATATGATTTGATTTAACCTTTTCATTTACTCTATTCTACCACTGTTTATTTAAATAGGATTATAACTTAGTAGAATAAAATTAATTAATTATTATTTTGCAAATATAAATGACGAGTTATAGAGTTTATTTCACGTAATTAATAACACTTCGAATTAAATACCCAACTCTAATCACCATAATAAGATTCTCAAAAATAAAGAATATTAACTTACCAAATTCTGATGACTCAAACCCACAATCACTGATATTAAATACTAGATCGACTCTCGCCGTCCACTCTCGACAAATTTCTTCTATTTTCTCTCCCGAATCCCGCAAACATTAGCTTATATATACTCTAACTTCCCTCTCAACCACCGCCTCCCACGGTCCGGGTCCCAGGGCCTAACATGAGTCATTCAATGCGCAGAAGTCCACTTCTAGGGGTCAGCGATTATCAGCGGAATTCGAGGTATGACGCAACGCCGCGGCGCCGTTCCCACAGCGCGAGACCGGCACGTCAACAACTCTGGCTCCTCTCAATACTTGAGTACACGAAAGCTGAACCCTTTGTTTTTGTTACGAGGCCCCTTTGTTTGCATTCGCGTTGAATCAGACTGGCCCACTTAAGATTATGTACAATACCAGAGACTGAATTTTTCAAATTAAGAAGAACGAAAAGAATTACCGTGTTATTGGCAAGTGACGTGGAAAGTTATTGACCCTCGTAGTGCTGTGACACGTTTTTTATGATTGGTATTCAAGAAATATATGAAACCAATAATTTGGTATCAATTCTTTGAGTCAGTTATTTTGTGCTGAAACTGGGCATAGAGACTCCATACCAGATGTTGTCTTCAGCCCTTTTGGATAGATATGGGGTTTCCGTTGCACGTTGTATATATGCCAGTTTGTTTTATTTAATTCTTTAATATTATGCAGTTTAGTTTTTTTTTTTTTAAGAGAATTGGTAATGTAGGTAGAACTCAAATACTCTTGTTAACCCCTCAACTAAGTTAAATATGTGTCTGGAGTGAGTTCTCGGCAATAGTGTAATGAGTGGGGTTAGAAACAGCGTTCTCTCGATCACAAAGCCGACACTTATAGACAATTGACGCTTCTTATTTTCTTCGATCTATCCGGGGCTTCAATGCTACGACGTAACCGTATATAGTTTCGGAATAAAATTAGCCTATTATACACGATAACAGTATAGCTTTTTACTAGCAAAGAATTTATATAGAGATTATTAAGTACAAACAAGAAAACAATGAAACTATGTATCGGAGCGCCCGTAAGTTTATAGTTTCAATTATAACCACATATTATACAACAGTGTCACCACCCTTTTCAGTCACAATGAAACACTCTGTACATGCGTACTTGAAGGACGGCAACGTCGCAATTTATTTATGAATGCGTACGCGTGTACAGAGTGTTTCTTTTACGTATCAATTTAACATTTTTAGTGAATATTTTACTATAAAAAAAAACATTTTGTTTTCGAATGGTAATATTATTTTTAGCATGTATGGATGCTATACTATTGCGGGTTAACGGGAACCCCTCTGTTACTTAACATACTGTGTATTATCTATCCAACAGCTTATTAATAATTGAGAATTATAGTTTTCATCATCTGCTTCGCCTTTTACCAACTATGTCGGGGTCAGCTTCCAGACTAACCGGATACAGCTGAGGATATTTTACACTACAGTAACTGGCTTCTGCCTACTACTACTTCTGGATATCCAGAATAATCTCGATATTTTAAGATGGCCATCTACGGACTAACCTCGTCGAGCATTACTTTACGTAGAAGTTCGACCCATGCGTCTGTTATTATTCAATGGTTCAATTCCAGTTCCAGTGGTTCAATTGTGTAAATCCCGTAAGTGTTCAAAAATGGATCGCGAAAATATGAACCGGATACAGTTATTAAGGAGCCTATCGAGCTTATCCAGCAAGACCGCATTCAAGTCAAAGTAGCACATGTCACCATAGTCGATTATAGGGAAAATTAAAGTTTGCACAAGCATCGTCTTGGTTTTTGCAGATAAAAAGTTCCTCAAACGATACAGGCATCGCAAAGTCCCGTTGACTCTGACTGACACTGCAGACCTGACTTTGCCAGCTAAGCACAGAGTCAAGATGCAAACCGAGATCTTTAACGCTAGAGCTAATAGAGATGTCGGTGCCATTGAAAATGATAGGAGGGAGCGAACTTACTGTCAATCTACCGATCATTCGCGAGCTTCCAATCACAATGGCCTGACACTTTGAGGGGTTTACAGACACCCAAAATCTATCAAACCAGTTTTTGATAGCATCTAAATCTATCTACAGTGCGATTCAACTAAGCTGACAAATCAAACAAGTTTGATAGAGTGAACAAAACAAGAATTTATTTAACGAAGATTAGCTTTTATAGCACAAAATATTAGTCCGCTTTCTTTATTTTGATGGTCAAACGCGAATCTATCATCAATAAAAACTTTTAATAATTCTTTCATGGCTTCTGGGCCTTGGCGCCATGCGTCCTCTTTATTCTCAGGCGAATTGATGTCAATAATTAAAATAAGACAGAAAAGTACCTACGGATTGAAAAAAAATAATTACGACTTTAAATAATTAAATATTATATTTCAATTCGATGTAAGACAAAGGTTAAACAAAGTAAAATATACAGTTATAGATTTGTAAATATATAAGTTTTTTTGCAAAATGAACAATTTTTTTTGAAATTTCATTGAAGTTCGTATTCTTATTTGAAACCCATAGTATAAGTACTTTTAGAAATTAAATTATTTTACGATAATTTGATCACGATTAACGGATCCAAAATTAATTAAATGTCAAAAAGCGCGCGACAAACAACGACTAAGTGAGTTTTTAATCTCATACACAACTGTTATCATAAAACCAGTACAAACGTCCTGTACAAAAAGATATCAAACTCGTTTAATTTTCCGCCAAAACAGAGTAATGACCAAGAGGGGTCTGTTTAATAAGACTGACGAGATTTTCGTCTGATTTTATTGCCCGCTTCACCGTCTAAATCGCTCGTTTAGATGTAACGGCCAGCAATTTACAGATCTCTTCATGGCCTGTCCTAATTTTCTTTCAGTTTTTATGCGTATTCACATTTCTTTTTGGAAAAGTCTATGTTTAGCGTCCAAATTGGGGATTAGTATCCGCTTAATCTATTTGATGTTGTCATTTGAATTTGGAATAGTTAAGACCTATTCAGACCTTTGCGGTTTCCTTTGCTCTGAGTGGTAGCGATAAATATAGCTCGGTAACCCCGCGGGTCTTTTGTTTGAAGTACCAGTTTCGACATACTACTCAAGTTTAAGGCTGCCCTGCACTAACTAAAAGGTCGTTAAGCCACAGAAGGTCTTGTTCACTTTTTAATGTATCCTTAAACTACTTTATATTATCTGTCTTTTAGTCTAAGAATCGTTGTGCTACGATTAATACTTTTCGAGATATAGCAATTTTGCTGAGCTGTTAAACCACAAAATTAATTATATTTTAGTATTGTATATGTATATAATATAAAAAATACAATACATACATACAATACTATGAAAATAATATTTATTAATAATATAAATTATTATTTACAACTAAAAAACGTCATATACTTATTGTGTACAGAAACTATGCCCACAAAACAACTTACAACCATCGTCCTAGATAGCGAAGTTATGAAGAATAATTATTTCTCACTTACGTTTACTCGAAAAGTACTTTTTAAGGATTACTGCTTTTTAGTTAGTGTAAGGCAGACGGTATCTTTTCGCTTGCTTTGCTAAATAGTTCCTTCATCGACAACGAACCGTTAAATAGTCTCGCAGGTAAGTTTAGTCACTAATAGCAGTTACGGTACCCGCTTGATACCCACATGACTTTCAGCCATCCTTGGGTAATAAATACCACGTAGGTCTATTCAGGCCTTTGATAAAAACAAAACTAAGGTTCGTTGGTCCACATTTGTCACCAGTTTAGCTTCTCAGCTAATCCTGACGAAGAATGATTAGGTTTTCCACCTTGAGTTCCTCAGGTAGTACAAAGTCAGGTTTTGCGGTCACTCGACAGCAATATGCTCGCTTCCTTATAAAATGATACTAAACCATATCTAATGTTATTTCTATGTATAAACAAGTGTATAAACAAGTTACAGCTAATGATCCCACGGACTTATTACGGTAAAAGTATTATATTGTTTGAGGGACTACGACTGTACAATGGTCTGCCGGAGGATTTGAAACGAATTAATAGCGTCAATATCTTCAAAAATAAACTTAAGAAGCATGTTCGAACAATGTAACATAACGCCTCCAACATCCCAAGAGTGAACGCTACTAAATAATTTATATTCAAATATATGCAATACTTTGTATCTCATTTTAAGTGAACCATAACGTTCTTATGATAAATAAATGTCTTTAAACTTTAGGTAAATAACTGAGCCTTTCTTTTTTTTAATTTAGCCGTTCATGTCCCACTGCTGAGCAAAAACCTGCCCCAAATCCTTCCAGGTTCAAGCCGTGAAAATCTGTACTAATACTATAAAGCCTAAAATTTTGTTTGTTTTTATTCCCTTTACGTTCAAGTGCTAATCTTCGAAAGTAAAGGGTGAATTTGGATGAAATTTGGTATAAAAGGAGGTTTATGTTTTCATAGAAGCCCCGCACGACTTATAGTTAAACAATATAGTTATTGCGTTTATTACAAAGTTATTTTTAATGAACGGCAAAATATTAATTCTGAATATTTATTGGCATCATAGTTCACTTAAAAATTCAAACTGGAACTAGTTCACAGAATTATTCAATAATGAATTAAATATTAAACCACTGCTTTAAAATTCATTACTATTTAACGCAGTTATTTATGCATCCGCATTTAGCCGTTGTTCAAATGTAAAAATTTCAAACAGAAGATGATTACGAAAGGCACGCTAATATTAAACATTTCGTTAAAAATATCAAGAACCAATAAATTATAATCTATCTCACTAGATTGTAATCTATAGATACATTGTAATCGTACTATACTACTTGCAATTTAATGCACAAGTTTTCGATAGATTATAATCTATCGAAGCGAAACCGTAAAATTGTGAAATGGCATACAACAGAACGTGATAGATACCATAACGTAAGGTCTGTTTGTCTTTCTATTTGTTTTTGTGTTTGGGTCTCTCAGTCTCTTGAACGGCTCAATTTTACGCACGAATTTCTTTCACTGGAAGATATGGGAGGTCACACGCGGTGACAGCTAATTACCTACACAAAGAATTTGTGCAAAGGTGTAGGTACTTATCACCCACATTTTATGAATTATTTTTAAGCCCAATGTTGTATAGAGGACAAATCTAGGGTGTTACTAAGAATAAACCTAATAACCCGTTGCTCGACCTACGAATTGAACCTAGTACCTTAAATCTAACAATAGCGCTTGCGACCATTATAACCAACCTTTATTACAACTAACATAGGCATCGTTCGCAACTAAGTAATCAATTTACCCCGCAGTATGATAAAACTAACATTATAAATACATTTCGACTTTTAATATACAAAATTGAGCTATGCGGGTGGTTATCAACAATAGCCTAGTTTTTTGAAAGCACTCGGCTCGCGTCCGTTGGCGGGTTCAACAAAAAAGGCTCGGTTTGCGACAAAAACCACAACTATCTCCCACTGAATCTTTTGTTTATTAAAACTCCATTGTTGGAATTAAACTGTGGCTTAGGTTTTATGGTTTAGTTGGAAGGATTTTCTGTAGTTTCCAGTACAATATTCGTTAAAAATATTAAACTTAAAGGACTCATTTATGCAATATAGATAGATACATAGAATAGAAAGAAAGAAAAGACAGTAAGAAAATAAAATTTATTTCACCCAGATGTAAAAGCACACAATAAATACAAAAAAATAAAACTAATACAAAAAGAAAAGTAATTCAATAAAACTAAAATAACAACTTAGTTAAATAAAACAGCGTTGCGTGTGCCTCACGGCTGTGCCGAATAGGCCCAGTTCAGCAAAATGCCAGGCAACTGCAAATTGCCTGACGCTGGTTTTCAACTGCACCTTATGTAGTGAGGACGTGCTACAAACGTAAAGCAGCTTTAAAGTGACTTAAGAGTGTATTTAAGCGTGAGTGTAAGCGTGTGTGTGTATGTGTCATACTCTTTATTGCACTCCAATAATTTAAACACATCTGATTCACAACATTGCTCAAATTATGGGTACAGACGCCAGCACATCAAGCTACAACAATCTGTCAAATTACTTTAATAGATTTTCAACTTTATTGTTAAAGAAATTAGGTTCAAGTTTGACTGGGAAAATTTGATAGTTTCGGGTAGCTTCATGTGCTGGCGTCTGTACAATGGCGGTCTTATCGCTGATATAATTTCCGAGATATCTGTCTATTTAATAATCTGCTTAGACTTTTCCCAACTAAGTCGAGATCTGCTTCCAGTCTAACCAGATACACATGAGTACTAGTGTTTTACATGGAGCGACTGCCTATCTGACCTCCTCAACCCAGTAACTGGGTAACACGATACCCCTTGGCCAGATCAGTGCCAGATTTTCTGGTTTCTGACTACCCGTAACGACTGTCAAAGATGTACAAATAGAAGACGGTGCCAACGGCATAACAGGCTTTCCAAGACATGGAAGAAACTCTATATGTTCAGATAGTCACGCATCCATGAACCGAACTCGGAAAGCGTTGCTTAACTTTAATGATCGACCTGTGCGGCCGCTATTATTGAGCCACAAACTTATCTATCTAAACATCTTGATAAAAGTTTTTAAGCTAACATGGTCACTAACAGTATCATTAGAACTTAAAACGGGATCATCATCGAGTCATCTCGACAGAACGCCACTATATACCAAGACTGGTAAGGGAAGCGATTGAGATTACCAAATACGAAAATTTCAATCGGGAGGATGGGTTTCAACTATCGAGGGCCTGGAATCCAGTGGTTCAAAAGTGTAAAAACCGAAAAAGTTCCGTTGAAAGTTCGCGAGTCGACACGGTGAGTTTTGTGTGTCGGGAACAGAATCGAGTGTTTAGTGATACATGTGACAGTGGTAGCGGTGTCGCTAACAGAAAACGAACGAGAAAGAGGGTAGACCGATTTGTCTGCTTATAAACTTCCACCCGCAATTACTTCAGTTCATCCGTGATCATGGCGCTTGCAACAGTGCCGAAATATCGGAAACTCAAAACAATAAATACACATGGTAAATATCCCGTTTTTAAGTTCTAATGATACTATCTTGATAAAATTGAAGACTCTGTCTCTGATATTAAAATAACAGCAGCAAATAATCAAATAGAAACGAAATCATAGTACACAAGTGTTCGCGCAAACGCAGGTGCACGCAAACGTCATTCTCATATTAGGATTAGACGTTAATTCGTCACAACCAGGGTAAGATTAGGTACAGGAGTAACATCTTGTATGATTTTCGAGGCTCAGGGATACCAACCACCATACTCCGGAATAGAAAAACCTTATGACACTTTTTGCTCACGACCGCACGCTTAACCGGCAAGAACACATTATTGAATTATTGCGTCTGTATATTATCACCAGTTTGGTTTATGTATTAATTAATTTTAGCATTCTTTTTGATTTGTCTAGGTTTTGCCCGTATCTTCGCTGAAAGGTTGAAAGTTCTACGCTGAAAGCGAAAGAAAACAAATTCTATGTCCACTCCAAATTGCATCGATCTGTTGCTCTGTTTTGACGAGAAAGAAGGTTAAACAAACCATTAATCACACTTTAGGATTTATAATATTAGTATGGATATTCATGAAAAGTTAATGTAGGTATGTACCTACATTTCTTCACTACATACAAACACCCTATGCCGCTGTTTGTCGGAAGTTCCAGAAAACAAACATTTAATAATGACAACAATATATAATTACTCGACGTAAACAACTAAAATTACGCCAAGAAATTTTCTTGGATATCAAAAGACCAAAATTTAAAAAAAGAACATCAAATTATTTACGAAAGTTTAAAAATTAAAAAATGTTGCTTTCCTGCGTCTGCGCCTGATCTAACGTTGGTACACAAGCAAATTGGACGTAGTTACGCAAAAAGGATCCAAACCACACTTTTACCGCCCATAACACCGCCCATTGTAACACCCTTTGTAGTTTTTTAAGTCCTTATTTAATTCTGTTATGGTGTACAATAAAGAGTATATCTATCTATCTATCTTTTCCGAAATTATATTAAAGATATCAATATAAGTTAATTTCGGAAAAAGTGTGGAATGGATCCTTTTTGCGTAACTACGTCCAATTGCTTTTTTAATATCGCATAAACGTTACTTCGTTAAATATTAAGCACAGCTAAATAAATTTTACGATCATGCCAAATAAAATTTAAAATATATTAAAATATGAACTAAATTATAACGTGTACGTGTTGATGACATTTGGGTCATCATCGTTTGATTAGCTTTTTCTCGACTATGTCCCGATTCTTCAGTCTAACCGAATTCAGCTGAATACTAGCAGATTACATGGACCACTACTTATAAAAATCTATCCTGTATATTGCACGACCTAGTCGCTGGGTAACACGAAACCCCTTGGCAAAACGGGTGTGAAATTTTCTGGACCTTTAACGACTGTATAATAATAATAATAAGCTTTATTCATTCCTTATAAGTAGTAAGTACAATTAATATATTAAAAAGAATATACCATGCCAATAAAAACAAAATAAAATGACACACACTCAATTAAATGATACAACTTTAGATTAATATTATATACAATAAAAATAGCTCAAATAATTCTTAAAACTAAATAATAAACATCCAAAAAATATCAAAATAATACAATATTACAATCTAAGTTAAAATTCAAATAATCATACAATATTACAATCTAAGTTAAAATTCAATCTCCGGCCACCGTAGGCGCGGGCATGCGGACAGCGAGTAAAGGGCAACTCGCTGTCCGACCATGGACCATGCCTGGGTCGACGGCGCGTCGTGTTCCACGCGCGCCTCAAAGAGCGTCAGCAACATGACGAGGCCCCCTCTGCAGAGGGCCGAAGCCCGCCGGGGTCGTGGGACTCATCCCGTTACCGTGGCCCCGGTATGTAAAGGGTTATTGAAGGAACACCGTGGATTTTAGTCAGTAAAAGTCTGACAGTCCCTCCCACCCTGCCCGGAGTGGGAGGACTTATTTGATAATTTTACCACGTTAAAAAAAAAAAAAAAGTTAAAATTCAAAATTAATCTATTTTATTGTATAAATAAAATAGATTAATTTGGCCTCGAAAATTCATATATATTTTATTAATTAGTTATAAGGAACGCCTAATGCGGTAAAAGTCTCCTCCATCTGCCTCCATTTTGTTCTGTCCCTAGCCAGTCTACTCCATGTTTTGCCTATTAAGCCTGCTATGTCGTCGCTCCACCTCTTATTAGGTCTACCACGTCTTCTCTTTTTATTTATGGGATACCAGTTTGTTATGATCTTGGTCCATCTACTATCGGTCGCTCTTTGTAAATGTCCAGCCCATTTCTATTTTAGCCTAAGTATTTGTTTGATTACGTCTTTTGCCTTGGTTTGTTGATATAGAAATAAAATATTGAATAGATGTAAAAATGACAGCTGGGACCAACACTTAATGGCACGAAGAAATCCCGATACATTAAGATGATCAGCCATCCTTGGCCCACTTTCGGCAAGCGTAGCTTAACTTTGAAGATGGATCCTTACGGTTGTTATAATTTGGCCACTAGCTGCTCACCTGGCCACTCTCTAAGGACCAATAATTTGATATTTTGTGATTGTAGTTCTTGTTGAAGTGAAAACTTCTTAAGCATCGTTGTGATTTGAAAGTTTATGAAACGAAAAAGCGACAGTAAAAAGAGACAGACGCATAAATTGCCGAATTTTGGAATTCTGTTGAGGCCAAGTGGTAGAGCTTTTAATGCCCTTTAAAATGAGCCCAAACTCGGCTATCTTGCGACCACGGGAACGAAGTTAGGTCGCGGGGGAGTGCGGTAGCCCTGATAGGGGTCGGGGAGGGGGGAGGGGTCTTGTGTGGAGTTCAGGGGGGTAAAGGGTAAGGGAGGGACACAAATTTTTGAAGGTTTTTTTTGAAGGTTTCACTTCCTACACGTATGAATTGCACATTTTATTTTTAGGCGTCTGGGGCCCTCTGTTATGTGTCTGACTGGGTCTTATTTAGGTCTCATTTCCGGCCAACATCCTGTGTGGACGCAAAACGGTATACGATGTTAACATCCTTTATCAACACACCAACAGATTACAGAAACGCTCCTAATTAAACTAAAACCCTAAACTTCATGCCTCTTTATCGATCTTTAATCGGTACTACAAAGAAATTAAAAGGATTAAAAAGTCGTTGGACCACTTTTACATGGCCTTAAAAAGTTTTCTAAGAAACGTGCTTAAACTTGGTCGAATCTTCGTCGAAACTATAAAATACCTTTACACGGACCATTAATACCGAAGCCATTGGTACCATTCAAACTCTAATCTGAGTTTATGCTGAGTACTCAGTTTTTACGTGAATTTGGTCTTAAGTACTCTTACCTAACAGTAAGCTTTTATTTAAAACTACCGAAATGGTCCATATATTGGTAACGACGGAGATAAGAAACAGAATGCGATGTATAAAATGTTTTTTAAAAGAAAACTTTCAAAATTTTTATGGTCTTCCTGAACGGTAAGCCAGACTTAACCATCATGCTCGAATTGGTGGGAATCGTGGGTATTCGGCTCACAGAATTGCGTACACTCGGCTCTTCATTAGCTGTTATTACGATTTTATATAGTCTAACAAGAAGTTCAACGTCTTAAGATTTACGTATTGACTAAAACATTTATATTTGTACTTCTTTGTTTGGTATATTTTATGGTTATTTAAACTTATGTTTTCGTTCAATCCTAACTCAAACAGCACTATTATTAAGGAAAATTAGTTACAATACTGATGAGCTGATTCTTTATCTCACCTTTCTAAACACAAATTGAATTTAGAATAGTCTAATCAAATTTTTATTAGTTTTTATTAAATAAGGCTATACCAGAAAACACCTTTTGTACAAGAAAGAAAATAACTGAATCCCCAACTGATATATTGTGACGTCACACTTAGTTTGAATAAAGACCTTGACAAAAAGGTTGTAGCACAAAGAAACATGTTTTCTGAGCAAGAAGCATAGATTACATCTTTCAATTTAAAAAGTACCTACTAGTTCTGAAGGTTTAGAAGAGAGCAACAATATATTCCTTTGAAGCGAATGCTGCCTAACACTGAAAAGCAATTTCGTTTTCGCAGTCCGTCGGCTTATTATTCAAGTTGTGATTGCTACCCAACCATTGCAAATATAAAATGTTGGGGAAATCTGATACGAAAGAGATTTAGGAACTGTATTGTAGAAAACGAAAGATTGAAAGGTAAGGCATGTAGAGGAATGACTGTACCTGTGTAATGTGTAAAAAATGTTAGTACAAATAAAAAACAAAAAATATTTTAAGCAAAAAAGCATTCATATTTCCGTGCTAATATTATAAATGTGAAAATGATTCCATCTGTTGGTAACCTTTGGACGTCTCAGCGGGTGATGATAAACTAGATAAACTGATAGCCCCTGTCTTGAATTACAATATAATTGATGTGTTCCCTTGAGACGATTTCTGACTTTTATGCGGGAGAAGCTATAGGCAAAGCTGGACGAAATAAAAAATATGTCGTTTTTGGAAGCTAAACTGTAATGACTATTGACGACAGACATACGGAGGAAGATAATGCCATCGCGTTCTAAAGTATGTTCTAATTTAGGATACAGTTCTTTTTTTGAACCGTGTACCGTCTGTAGGTACGTGTGTGGATACTTTTAGGTAAGCGTGCTCCATCTTCGACCACATCATCACTGACCATCAGGTGAGACGGTGGTCAAACGCGAACCAATAAAAAAAAGTGTAACAATAATTTTCAAAGAAAAATAAATATGAAATAAGACGCTCCCTTCCAAGACCATAAACAAGACGCAAGACCCGAACCTCGAATGTTTATGGCCTACAATCATTCCGTGACGCAGACGATCCCACTTTTATTAAAGACCTTACTAGACACAACAAATTCTAAACATTTGTCAGCATCCTGCTGTGGGCAAACAGAATCATTAATTTACTACTCTCATTTATCTTGCGAATACGAAGTAAACAATGAAATGGTGTGATCAATAAAAAAGACCTTTCACAGATCGTCTATTGTTAGTGTGAAAGGTTTTTAATAAATACTGGGACGAATTTTCGGGGAGCTGGCTGTGAGTTGGACAATTTTATGAATAAAATTTTGTTATTTTATTTAGCTATAAACACTTACCTACATATTTATAGCTCAGAATCACTTTCTTTGAACATCTAATTCGTTGCAGCGAAGGGGCATATTTGAAAACATCAGACCAACAAGAAGTCCTTCAACGGAACACTGCATGAGTATCAAAGACTATAAAAAAACCACTTTAGTGTAGATGAAAAAATGTACCATTAGTAGGCGGAACAAAAGAGACTTGAACTCACGACACAGGGAATCCTACTGTCATTTCCAGGAATCAACACTTTCAATGTAATTTTTATGATATTAAATTATTCAAAATTATTATTCTATTCGAAAAATACTAATTTTAGTAAAATTACGTGTTTTTTTTTTTTGTTTTTGACCATATATTATTTAGCTGAAAAAATCTCCTTCTCCACAAAGACCTGCCCCAGGTCACTTATCCAGTCGAAAATCCATTTCTCACCAAAGTCCAAACATGTAATATTTGACTGCAATACTTTTGGTATTCGCGTATGTAGTTCCGATCAAATATTGCGTCAGCTGCACGTTTCAAAGAAAGTCATGAAATATTTCTACGTACGGTTACTTTGACATTTTATTTGATAATAATCTAGTCACTATGCAGGGCAATTTCATGTTGAAACATTTAAGCCGTGATTTCGAAATGCTAAATGTGTCATTTAAAAGTATAATTAGTTAAGGTCTTTTGCAAGATAGCTTGGTACTAAGTTAATACACTTACATAACGCTAGACAGACCTACTTTTCGCTTGTGGACGGTACTGATATGCTTTGAATGAATAGCTTAGTAATGGTCTAACAAAACAAAATAGCAATTATCATTCAAAAATTAACACTTAAGAAATATTTAACACATTATAAGTTTTTAAGCATGGTCACTAACAGTATTATTAGAACTTAAAACGGGATATTCTCATAAACGTCCACCCGCAATTACTTCAGTTCGTCCGTGATCATAGCGCTTGCAACAGTGCCGAAATTTTGGAAACTCGAAACAAAAGTACACAATCATGATAAATATCTCGTTTTAAGTTCTAATAATACTATTTAAAACATTATATATAAATGTAAATTTTGACAACATATCAGTTATAAACTGCTTAAAATTATATTTTCAATTCTTAATGCACCGGTCATGTTGTTTGTCCACTACTCTTAGTTGAATATTAAATAAATAAATAAAACTTGTTTACTAAAAATAAAACCGAGTTCCATCTCAAAACACTGGAAAGCCAAAAATTAATTTAATTTAGGAAGTCGATGTCAAAAACGAAAATACAAAGCCAAAAACACCGATGAAATTAAAGTTATTTTAGACTTTGCAGTGTTTTGAGATGGAAGTCGGTTTTATTTTTGGTTAAAAAGTTTTTTGTTTTAATCTATAATCGTACTTCGTATCGTAACTTTATTAGTATTTTTTTAAATTACACCGTCTTTTTCTTCCTCTTATTCCCATCGGAATATTATTAAATGTATGTATGTATTGCAGAGACGGAATGACCTGGACTTTACTATTGTAATGTCCAGGTCATTCCGTCTCTGCAAAATAAAATAAACTATATTTTTTGCTATTACTTTATAAGATCGCCTTTGAATGAAATCTTAAATAGGAAGCGTTTATCTGATCGACAAAGACACGCACGCCTAGAAGTAATTTATTTGATCTTGTCTTAAAGACTCCAGATTGTAGCTTCCTAGAAACAGAAATTTAGACAGAGAACACCAATGTTTAGCTGTACGGAAAATAAAATAATTTTGACATTTTTGTATGGTTGTGATGTCTTTAATGTGTTGGGGTGGCTTTGAAGCTTTGCCTCGACCAATAATATAATAGTAATAATGTAATATTCCACACAACTTTCACACAACGCCATCTAGTCCCAAACTAAGCAGAGCTTGTGGTATGAGCACTAGACAGCTGATAAACATACATATATATTTCTAAATACATACATATTATAGATAAATTACACCCAGACAAAGAACAAATGATCGTGCTCATCACACAAACATTTGTCCTAGGTGGGAATCGAACCCACGACCTTGCGCATAGCAGTCAGGGCCACTGACCACTATACCAACGGGCCTGTCAATGCACCTTTAAGTCTAGTCGTAGCAAGGCTTGGATATTTTTTTTGTTAATAGGATCGCTTTTGACCACCATCTCACCTGATGGTAAGTGATGGTGAGTGGTCGAAGATGGAGCACGCTTACCTAAAAGTAACCTCCGATCAATCTATTAACATTCTGCGACTTCAGCTTACCACAGACAGGTGTGAAGCAGAAGTGTGTAAACGTGTTGTTACAATGTCTATGGGGGCTTTATAGAAATTGAGCAACAGCAAATAACCAAAACTTCCTTACTACAACATTGACATCAAAATGACAATAACGCAACGTTTACACAACAAATATTACACTTTCATGAATTCCCGGTGAAATACACGATGTTCCGGTGAAAATGCAAATATTGAAGACCAAGTATCAGAGTTCGATGCAAACTAGATTTTGTTATATTTGCCATGCCACCCGAATGTTTGCACGGGGAAATTCGTACGTAACATACGCGTTGAAATTATGAGTACAGAAGGCTGGCTTCACATAGAAGTGAAAATAGCGAATGCTTGAGAAAACAAAACACTCCAGTACAAAAATTCGGTAGTCAGTGTTTTGGTTTTGTATAGGGCGTCCAATCCCGGAATACCGAGATCTCGGTATTGCGGGATCCCGCGTCATTTTCCAATCCCGCATGATGCGGGATTACGAGCGCGGGATCCGCGGGATTTGCGGGACTGAAAAAAAGAATGTATACGAATTCTCGCGAGCGTGATCGCTCAGTGACTTGGGGCCGGCAGTGTTGCAAACAACGCGGGGGCCGATGTCACACGTTTTTCACAGATTATGTAGCCTAATATAGTCGAATTTCAGTCAGTGGTAGCCTAAGTATGTAGCCTAAAATATCAGTAAAGTTTTTTATTTATTATTTGTTACTGTTTTTGTGAAGAAAAAACGGTGTAATTTGATTGATCTCATACTAATAGTAATACGTAAATAAATGTGGAGTTAGTTGATTAATTTATTTTTTTGTTTTTGTGATAAATAAACGGTGTAATTTGATTGATCTCATAGTAATAGTAATACGTAAATAAACGTAGAGTTAGTTGATAAATTCATTGTTTTATTTGCCTTATATAAATGTTAATATTTTCAATATGCGGGATCCCGCAAATACCGAGATCCCGCGGTATTGAAAATTCGTAGTCCCGCAAATACCGAGATTGAGTTTAGGCTGCGGGATTGGATGCCCTAGTTTTGTATTTTCGTTTTTGACACCGACTACTGAAATTTAAGTTATTTTTCACTTTGCAGTAACTTTCTTGGAAGTCGGTTTTATTTTTTGTTAAAAAGTATTTTTCTCGCCTTTGAGTGGGCCAGTTTGTTATTTATCTAATTACAAAATCATAAATGTCTACTTCTTATCACCTTTTGCAAAATATTTATTTTCCCGATGCAGGGCCGTTAATTACTGAGTTCTCCTGGTACTTCACCATATGGTCCACTTCACAATATGCATTGAGACGAGCATAAAGTGCTTAACAACGATATTCAAGTAATCGAATCGCAACCCATGAAATACGTATTATTGAGTAGTTCCGGTAGCCATCTGTGGTCTTCATTATCAGTTCCACTTCACCAAATAGTGCTTTTTGAGAGCAACAGCACAGATTACTATAAAAAACACCCAAATCGCTATAGGTGTGCCTATATTTGAGGAGTTCCTTCGATTTCTCCAGGATTCCATCATCAGATCTTGTTTTCGTGACAACGGGATCAATACGAAAGTATACTGTTTAAAAATTAAAGAATTTTCTAAACCGGCCCAGCCGTTTTTAAGTAATCAGGTAACATACATAAAAAAAAAGATTCCGACGAACTGAAAACCCACTCCTTTTTTTGGAGTCGGTTAATAATGGCTTTTAGGTGGGAAAACGTCAAATGACTCCTCGCTCGCTCAGAGTGAAACGAAAGGGAGTGTCAGACTTTTACTAGTAGGGAGTTAGAACAAACCCGCAACCACGGCAATCAGGCCCCGTCACTGCTGCTGACTGCTCTTTATAGCTGGTAAAGAATGCCTGAGGCATTAAAATCCACCTCATCTATGATATAGATGGCATAAATACATTCAAAAAAATACCTATAAAATTACAAATTACATTGACGGATACCTTCACAAAATTTCTCAAAACTTCAACAAACAAAGTGAGTATTCACTGTTCTCTAGAGCCGTTTACGCATAAAACTTGACAACTCGTGAAAATTCCGAGTTTTCTTACAATTAACGTTAGTACATACGTTTTCTAGGATGCCATGTTCATATTTTTAAAGATGATGAGTTCTGTACCTGAAACAAAGAAAATAAATTAGTAATAAAAAAAATTATAATTTAAAAAATCTCGCACTTCTGAACCACCCAGCACATTAAAACTCTTCAAGATCATGTAATTACAATTACCTGAATTAATGATCTCAATATGTTAATAGTATAATATTATTATACCAGTCAACTAATACCAAAGGCTTGCTGTGTCGCACATTTTTCACCAAAGAGATCTAAGCTTTAGATAGTGAAACTAACTTTATTTTCATGACTTACCGACCTTGACAGTAAAAATATATTACTATGGTAAAACAAATGCTTTGATTTAGAGTTAGAGGCTTGTTTGAGGTATAAAAAGGTATCATTAGGAATCACTGCCAGTATGGCTGCTCCATGCACTAAGCCTACGTACAATTCTATACAAAGTATCAATGTTGTCGCACAAAATGTTGTATCTATTAACAATGTACACACATTCCCTGTGAAAGATGAATGGATTTGTAAAAGCATTCAGAGAAGAGATTCTTATTATTGGTTTCCTATATCAAAAGGGTAATTATTCCTGTCGGGGAAATATATTGAAATGTTTCATAAATATAGCAAACAAGCCATGTTGGTTTTATTTATTTGGGAATTGCTTCCGGTAACAAATTAACGGACATCGGAGTATTTGATACGCTTTTTCAGATACCTATCGGTGGGTGCATGGGAGGAATTAACCTACGAAATGATTTGACCAGTAGGTACAACTTGAATAGCCTTAAAAAAATGTTTAACCTTTGATTTTGTTTCGCTGCTTCTTCTTAAGTAAATTATTCGGTAATATATTTTTGTTAAATTAAAATACATAAAACAAAATGAACCTATGTCCAATAAGTAAAAAAAAAGATTTACCACTTTTAGCTACCTACCACACTCGACTGTCGTGTCCAGTACGATATGCCATAGGAAACGCGCGAGTTTAGTTTTAGTTTAGTTTAGTGTTTCTTTAGTAGGTATTAATAAAGTGATAAACTATTCAATAACAGGAAGCAACCTACCGTCATTCCACAAAAAAAAAAAACAATTTTCACTAAACATAACAAACTAGTTTTCTCTTCAAAAAGTCACCAACTGTGGCCTGTAGCCTAATTGTGTTTACATACGAGTATACCCTGTATAATAAATTACGAAAATTTTATCTAGTACGAAATTATTTATATATTTTTCTCGGCAGTCATTTGTCATTTGACCTTTCAAAGAACGATCCAAAATCTGTCAAAGTTCAGTCGCTTGTGTGCAAAGACGTGTGTCTAAATTAATGACGTCACGATCCAGTGATATGATTCACTGTGACGGCATGGGAGGCGGGATTTATGAGGCTGATGTATCCTAGTTAAAGAATGAGATAGGATAAGCTGTTGCGAAATACGTGTTTAGTTGTAAAGAAAAATACACAAATACACAATATAAAAGAAAACAAATCCTTTTGTTTTCTTTTACATTCCGATAGAATGTTATTCGTTTAACAAAATGTTTATTTGATTTAAAATTCTGAATTTATACCTTTAAATATACCTTAATCATTTTAGCTTTGTAGTTCTTGCAGCTTCTATAAGAAAAGATCAATATTCGAAATGCTGAGTCATTTATTTGAAACTGTATGCACACTACAAAAAACTAAATAAATTATAAAGAAGACGCATAAAAACGTAATAATAAAATATTCAAGTAGCATCTAAAAAGGCTCTTAGAAGTAAAAACAGATACTTACAGCAAAGAATAATTTTATCTTTTATATCTTAAATGGATAAAAGAAACAAATGTGGTGTAGCGTAAATAAAATTAAGTGCACAGTAAAACACAAACCGCTACTTAAAACGTTTAATTTTGATTAAAAGGAAAAAGATAGAAAACAAGTACTTAATTAAAAAATATAAAAAAGTTAAATATTAGTTATTATTGGGAACCTTTCAGTGATGGCGTGGGTTAACTTAGCGGAAAGAAAAAGAATGTTATCGAAAGTATTATGCAAATATTTTTAACTTACCTAACAAAAAATCGATTGCAATCGGTTATAGCTAGGCGAATACGCATTATTAGTAATTTTAATTACAAAAACACTAAGAGCATCCAACGCGTCTTGATAGGCCTTAGGTTAGAAAGAGTTTTTGACGTGAGAATTTTTAGATTAGAAATATACAAATTAGGTGCACTATTTAAAATAGAACTCCTGCTGCGAAAACTCGGTAATTCCTGGACGGCTGAACACGACTGTGGGAAGTAACGTAGAAATCACGGAGCCACTGCGCTGCGGAGTCCGCATCTACCTCGTACCCTCTTCAGGCCTTTGAGATGGACGTCTCAGGCACAGGATGTGCTCGGATATCGGGCGAGAGCGCCCCGACCTCCGTCGTCGATAACCGACGTCGCTTGCCCGTAGGGTGGAGCCAAAAATTGGCTTGTAACGGGATCTAAACAAAAAAGAAACTTCAGACCACCGATGCAAGCTGAATCTTTGATTAATTATGAAACTAGTGCGAAATGGATCGAAAAGAAAAAAGACGACAATACATACCAAATTAACCAGAAAATCACCCACAGACTATACTTTTGCTAGGACACTTTATATTTTTTATTGGGTTTACACCAACAGAAAAAAAACTTTCACTTCATAATTTCGATATTAATCACAAAAAATAAGGTCGACCATCACTTATCGGGTCCCAAAAATGTAATGACGCCGTCAAAAGGCAAACAACCGACGATTTTTTCACGATTCCTGGTTCAAATGTGAATAACAGCTATGAAGAAAAAATTTTTTATTGAAAAGTTTGGATTAGGATTGGAGAAGGTTTTAACCGTAGCGGTTTTACGCTACAGTGCCATATTGTAGCGTAAATAAAATTAAGTGCACAGTAAAACACAAACCGCTACTTAAAACGTTTAATTTTGATTAAAAGGAAAAAGATAGAAAACAAGTACTTAATTAAAAAATATAATAAAGTTAAATATTGGTTATTATTGGGAACCTTTCAGTGATGGCGTGGGTTAACTTAGCGGAAAGAAAAAGAATGTTATCGAAAGTATTATGCAAATATTTTTAACTTACCTAACAAAAAAAAATCGATTGCAATCGGTTATAGCTAGGCGAATACGCATTATTAGTAATTTTAATTACAAAAACACTAAGAGCATCCAACGCATCTAGATAGGCCTTAGGTTAGAAAGAGTTTTTGACGTGAGAATTTTTAGATTAGAAATATACAAATTAGGTGCACTATTTAAAATAGAACTCCTGCTGCGAAAACTCGGTAATTCCTGGACGGCTGAACACGACTGTGGGAAGTAACGTAGAAATCACGGAGCCACTGCGCTGCGGGGTCCGCATCTACCTCGTACTCTCTTCAGGCCTTTGAGATGGACGTCTCAGGCACAGGATGTGCTCGGATATCGGGCGAGAGCGCCCCGACCTCCGTCGTCGATAACCGACGTCGCTTGCCCGTAGGGTGGAGCCAAAAATTGGCTTGTAACGGGATCTAAACAAAAAAGAAACTTCAGACCACCGATGCAAGCTGAATCTTTGATTAATTATGAAACTAGTGCGAAATGGATCGAAAAGAAAAAAGACGACAATACATACCAAATTAACCAGAAAATCACCCACAGACTATACTTTTGCTAGGACACTTTATATTTTTTATTGGGTTTACACCAACAAAAAAAACTTTCACTTCATAATTTCGATATTAATCACAAAAAATAAGGTCGACCATCACTTATCGGGTCCCAAAAATGTAATGACGCCGTCAAAAGGCAAACAACCGACGATTTTTTCACGATTCCTGGTTCAAATGTGAATAACAGCTATGAAGAAAAAATTTTTTATTGAAAAGTTCGGATTAGGATTGGAGGAGGTTTTAACCGTAGCGGTTTTACGCTACAGTACCCCATTCCCAGTAAAAAAATTGAGAGTAGCAACCCTAAAGGTGAGTGGCAACCCTAAAGGAAAGGTGAGTGACAACCCTAAAAGAAAGGTGGTTGACAACCCTAAAAGAAAGGTGAGAGATCAACCCAAGTGAATGTATCAACCCAGTGAGAGGGTGACAACGCTATAACAGATTGACATCACAACAACAGATTGAAAACACAACAACAGATTGAAAACACAATAACAGACTGACAACACAAAAGGGATAGCATCAACCAAGAGTGAAAACCATAATATACAAATTAAATAAACTAGCCTAACTAACTTTAAACTAAATACATCAAATCAACAACATCGAAGTGCTGCTGATACTGAATAAAATTGAAAGCCGGCCTCCAGTTTAGACGTTAACAGTGCGAGCTTCAGATGCGTCTCCTAAACCTACATTAGAATAGAAAAACAAACGATAGATCTAGAGTAATATTCTTAAATATATATAGGAACAAAGAACAATAATCAACACGAAACAAATAAGAGTTGAGATTAAGAAATAACTTAAAAATACGACGAAAACTCAAAGGAAGTCAAACAAAAACTCGAAGTCGAACACAAAAGCTCGAAGTCAGATAAAAACTCGAAGTGAGACACGACTCAAAGTCCAACACGACTCAAAGTCAAACACAACTCAAAGTCAAACACGACTCAAAGTCGAACACGACTCAAAGTCAAACACGACTCAAAGTCAAACACGACTCAAAGTCAAACACGACTCAAAGTCAAACACGACTCAAAGTCAAACACGACTCAAGTCAAACACGACTCAAAGTCAAACACGACTCAAGACTGAATTTAAGAGCTTAAGTTATAGAGGGATAAGTTAGAAGGTTAAGTTAAAGAGAGAGGGTTAAGTTGAAGAGGAGCTTAAATCAAAATCAAAAATACGACGCCTAATGAGAGGAAATGGTTATGAATAAATATTAACTCCAGGGAGGAATGAGGGTCGAAATAATAAAAGAGGTGTCGTTAATTGAAAACTAATGGCCTAACATAAGTAATGCTGATTAAGTTAAGAATATGGAACAAATTAATTCATTTAAGTATGTCTTTTATATGATATTGTCCAATATGATGAGAATCACAGTCTTGTAGGACATATGTAGTCATGGAGATGACTCTGATCACACGACATTTAATGAAACGAGGAGCAAGCTTTCCTGTAAAGTATTCAGCAGCTGACGATTTTGAAAAATTACGCCTCCATACAATGTCGCCGGCATTAAGTGTAATAGCCGTCCGGTTCGTATTGTAATTTCGTGAATTACGGAGAAAATCAGAAGAAAGATTGTCCGCTACTTTTGCGTAAATCTCGGAGAGCGAAGTCAGATTACTCGCGTGTTGTTCCCGACTTTCAGCTAAATTAGTGCTTAGAGTCTGGTTATTCGCACGCGATGAATCCATACAGACTTCTCTACCGAATATGAGAAAGTTTGGCGTAAACCCTGTGGCTAAATTAGTACATGAATTGAGGTAAAGTTTACCTTGGGTAACAATTTAGCCCAATTCCTTTGGTTCTCGCCAACCAATATGCTCAAACAAGTAACGACACTTTGGTTATAACGTTCTACCGTGTTTGCTTGTGGAGTGTAATAAGGGGTATATGTAGGGGATTCAATGCGAAACGATCTAAGAAAGTTTAAAAACTGATTACTACGAAAAACGGTAGCATTATCACAGAGAATAGACCGTGGAACTCCGAAGTTAAAAAATATTTCAGATTCCAAAGCTTTTATAACTGAATTGGCGTCAATCCTTTTAAGGGGCACTAACCAAACATATTTAGAAAAAACATCGACCATAGATAAAATGTATTTGAACCCATAATAAGCGATTGGAAGCGGTCCAATAACGTCGATAGAAATCATTTGTAAAGGTAAAGAAACTTCCTTTGGATAACACATATGACCACGTGGTTGGGAATTCGCGATCTTATAAGCTTTACAAACCTCACATTGCCTTAAAGTCTCAGAAACATCTCGAAACATATTTGGCCAGTAAAAGTTATCCTTGAGCTTAAAATAAGTCTTTGAAACTCCAGGATGTATAGAGAGAGGATTATTATGAGCTTCCCATATAGCGGATTTAACTTTTTCAACGGGTAAAACTACGCGCCAAGGATCAGAGCACAATGGGTTAGTGATTGGCATGCGCCTTAACAGAACACCGTTCCGAATGGCGTAAGCTGGAAACGTTTGAGGGGAGTCACGAGCCCCTAAATACACCTTTTTATACCATCTATCATTGGTATGGTCAGGTCCTTGATCGAATGTAACCGGACTCGCGTACATTCTAGATAAAGCGTCTGGAACGACGTGTTGCGACCCTTTGCGATGAATGATATCAAACGTGTATTGGGAAATCACAGTAGCCCATCGCGCCAAACGCCCTGAGGGATTACATAGTGTGAGGAGCCATTTCAAGGCCATATGATCGGTTATAACAGAAAACTTCATTCCATCTAAATAACAGCGAAAATGCTTAATGGAATCAAGAACGGATAAAAGTTCACGTTCAGTTGTACTATAATTGTGTTCTGCTTTTGAGAATAAGCGTGAATAATAAGCGATAGGATGTTCAACACCATCGAACTTTTGAGAAAGAACTGAACCAAGACCAACAGCTGACGCATCACATTGCAAAATGAAGGGCTTCGAGAAATCTGGACATGCCATAACGGGAGTATTGATGAGCGCATCCTTTAATTTTAGGAATGCTTGATCGGCGGCATCATCCCAACTTATAGGGTCACGACCCTTCTTTTTTCCTATAAGGGCAGTGAGTGGAGCTATAATAGAAGAAAAACCATCAACAAAACGCCTATAATATGAGCATAACCCAATAAAACCACGTAGTGACTTAGCTGTAGTAGGAACGGGATAATCCCTAATAGCATCGAGCTTGCTGGGATCAGTTTGTAAACCCTTTTCGTTAATGATATAACCCAAATATTTCAATTCGCTTTTACAGAACTCGCATTTTTTTAGGTTAATAGTTAAACCGGCCTCCTTGAGACGGTCTAGTACTTTTCTAAGGAGCGAGAGGTGACTATCAAAGTCTTTTGATATTATGATTAGATCATCGACGTAACCGAAAACGCAATTATCACTGGTCGAAGTGAATTCAAAATTGACGATCATATCAGTAAGGCGCTGCATCTCGGAAGCTGCATTCGTGAGACCAAATGGCATTCTGACAAACTCAAATAAACCTCGTTGTGGAACTATGAAAGCGGTTCTTTCACAACTCTCATCATCAGCGAGAGGAATCTGCCAAAATGCACTCCTAAAATCAAGAGAACTTATATACCTTGCACCTCGAAGGTTGTCAAGAATATCGTGAATACGGGGGAGCGGATAAGAATCTCTAGTAGTAACGCTATTCAATTTCCTACTATCAACGCAAAAACGTACAGAACCGTCCTTTTTGGTAACCATCACAACAGGACTGGCCCATGGAGAACGTGAGGGACGAATGACACCCATCTCCAGCATCTTATCGATTTCCTCATTGAGCAACTTTAACTTAACAGGTGAAAGAGGGTAAAAACGTTGTCTAATTGGTGGTCCAGTAGCGTTTATTTTGTGTGATAGCCAAGTAGTCTTACCAAGGCCAACTTTATCGGATGAAATGACATCGAATTCCTCAATGACCCGTTGTAACTTTAGCTCTTGGTCTGGTAATAAAACGTTACGAGGGCAAATGTATCGAACCTCGCTAATGCAATTAATCTGAGGAAGGGATTGAGAGTCAGAGGGAAGGGTATGTGAGTCAGGAGGTAGGGAATTAGAGTCGGGAGGAAGGTACATATTACCTTTGATATTTTTGTTAAAAGCTTGACTAAAAACTGAAGTCAAACCGAACTTATTCCAAAATTCGATACCTAAAATAACTGAAGAAGACATAGAACGTGCTACTAAAAATTCGTGGACAAAAGTCGTACCATTAAACTTAACTGGGAGAAAGATAGTTCCTAAAATATCAATAGGAGAGTTATTAGCGGAAATAACACGTGGGAACTGAACGTTTGATTTTAAAGAAATACCCAGTTGTTGGGTTAAACAATCACTAATAAGGGACATTTGTGCACCAGAGTCAAGTAGGGCTTTAACGACCCAGTTACACAATATGATCTCGATGAAAGGACGGTTATCAGACGAATCGGACGCTATCACCGGTGACACTGTACGGAGTAATGCGTGTCGCCGGTGGGCTAAACATTTTTTGGATTGCATTTTGGGCAATCACGAGTTATAAAACCAGGTGTGCGGCATTTAAAACATAGCATACCAGGGAAATCAGGGCAAGTACGATAGGGGTGTCCCGTTTTATTGCATTTTGGACAGATTTGTGATTGATTTGTTGCGCTTGAAACTAATTTTGTAGATTTGGGCAAAAAACTTTCAAAATGCGATGCAGTGTCAATGAGCGCATCTAAGTCAGTAAATTTATGTATCGATAAGCATGGAAAATATCTAGGATGCATGTTGTGAGTGATAATTTCTAATAGTTCAGATTTATCGACTGGTTTACGTAATGTATCATTCAATTGAGAAATCTGATGCACAAAATGTAAAACAGGTTGATCTGATTTCTGTTTTGTATTTCTAACTTGTTGACCGGTTTTAAACTCGAAATCAATTTCTCCGAATGTATTGAAGAAATTTTCTTTTAATTCGGGGTAAGTCATATCAGGTCGACGGATTGACCTATAATAATTCAAGGCGCGACCGGATAACACTTCGTGGAAGCGTTTAAGCAGATATCTGTCAGTTATGTCGTCTGAATCCTTCTCTTCTTCGATACTGGTAAAAAAATTTCGAACACTGGTATCTCCAGTATAATTTATGTTCCATTTTCTTAGCGAAAATCGTTTTAGAAGGTAACCGGGACAGTCCTCGGATTTCATAGGAGAAGGTAAGTTAGAACGACTAGTACCCGGAGTGGGCCTAGGTGGAATGGGAGGAGGTCTAGAAATAATAATACTTTCGTGTAAAGGAGTCTCACCGATAGAACCTTCTTCGGACATTTTTAAACACAAAATAGAAATAGATTAAATGAAAGAGAGCGGGACTTAGCAGGAAATCGTTAGATATCGTGCCGTAATATCGATACGGGAAGAAGACAACAAAATGAACGTCAAAGGAATCCGCTGGGCTAAGAATCCAACAAAAACAGATACTAGCAAATAGCAGAAAAGCAAGCAGTCGGGCTAAAAAAAATAAAAAAGGTAGACACTAGCACACGACCATTCAAAAAGCTTACCTTTGGTCACGATGCCTAACCATCCACACATCAAACACACTCTACGGGAAACTAACTACCGCTACCTACTGGGATAAAATAAAACTCGGGATAGATACGTATATTTTGGGAGAAAATAAAAGAATTGGAAATTGGGTATAGTTACAAAGTTAATCTTTAAAATTGAATTTCACAAACATCACACAATTTAGCAAAGAACATAAATTCAGTTAGCAATTCTGTAGTCCAGTCGTATGAATCGGGAAAACATTCAAGACAGGTAATCCTTTTAACTTCCATACGGGTATCTGACCAATTCTAAAACCTGAAACTCACAACAAGAAAGATGAAAATTAAAGATTGCTCTCAAGAGCAACCACACCATATTGTAGCGTAAATAAAATTAAGTGCTCAGTAAAACACAAACCGCTACTTAAAACGTTTAATTTTGATTAAAAGGAAAAAGATAGAAAACAAGTACTTAATTAAAAAATATAAAAAAGTTAAATATTAGTTATTATTGGGAACCTTTCAGTGATGGCGTGGGTTAACTTAGCGGAAAGAAAAAGAATGTTATCGAAAGTATTATGCAAATATTTTTAACTTACCTAACAAAAAAATCGATTGCAATCGGTTATAGCTAGGCGAATACGCATTATTAGTAATTTTAATTACAAAAACACTAAGAGCATCCAACGCGTCTTGATAGGCCTTAGGTTAGAAAGAGTTTTTGACGTGAGAATTTTTAGATTAGAAATATACAAATTAGGTGCACTATTTAAAATAGAACTCCTGCTGCGAAAACTCGGTAATTCCTGGACGGCTGAACACGACTGTGGGAAGTAACGTAGAAATCACGGAGCCACTGCGCTGCGGAGTCCGCATCTACCTCGTACCCTCTTCAGGCCTTTGAGATGGACGTCTCAGGCACAGGATGTGCTCGGATATCGGGCGAGAGCGCCCCGACCTCCGTCGTCGATAACCGACGTCGCTTGCCCGTAGGGTGGAGCCAAAAATTGGCTTGTAACGGGATCTAAACAAAAAAGAAACTTCAGACCACCGATGCAAGCTGAATCTTTGATTAATTATGAAACTAGTGCGAAATGGATCGAAAAGAAAAAAGACGACAATACATACCAAATTAACCAGAAAATCACCCACAGACTATACTTTTGCTAGGACACTTTATATTTTTTATTGGGTTTACACCAACAGAAAAAAAAACTTTCACTTCGTAATTTCGATATTAATCACAAAAAATAAGGTCGACCATCACTTATCGGGTCCCAAAAATGTAATGACGCCGTCAAAAGGCAAACAACCGACGATTTTTTCACGATTCCTGGTTCAAATGTGAATAACAGCTATGAAGAAAAAATTTTTTATTGAAAAGTTTGGATTAGGATTGGAGGAGGTTTTAACCGTAGCGGTTTTACGCTACAGTACCCCATTCCCAGTAAAAAAAAATGAGAGTAGCAACCCTAAAGGTGAGTGGCAACCCTAAAGGAAAGGTGAGTGACAACCCTAAAAGAAAGGTGGTTGACAACCCTAAAAGAAAGGTGAGAGATCAACCCAAGTGAATGTATCAACCCAGTGAGAGGGTGACAACGCTATAACAGATTGACATCACAACAACAGATTGAAAACACAACAACAGATTGAAAACACAATAACAGACTGACAACACAAAAGGGATAGCATCAACCAAGAGTGAAAACCATAATATACAAATTAAATAAACTAGCCTAACTAACTTTAAACTAAATACATCAAATCAACAACATCGAAGTGCAGCTGATACTGAATAAAATTGAAAGCCGGCCTCCAGTTTAGACGTTAACAGTGCGAGCTTCAGATGCGTCTCCTAAACCTACATTAGAATAGAAAAACAAACGATAGATCTAGAGTAATATTCTTAAATATATATAGGAACAAAGAACAATAATCAACACGAAACAAATAAGAGTTGAGATTAAGAAATAACTTAAATATACGACGAAAACTCAAAGGAAGTCAAACAAAAACTCGAAGTCGAACACAAAAGCTCGAAGTCAGATAAAAACTCGAAGTGAGACACGACTCAAAGTCCAACACGACTCAAAGTCAAACACAACTCAAAGTCAAACACGACTCAAAGTTGAACACGACTCAAAGTCAAACACGACTCAAAGTCAAACACGACTCAAAGTCAAACACGACTCAAAGTCAAACACGACTCAAAGTAAAACACGACTCAAAGTCAAACACGACTCAAAGTCAAACACGACTCAAAGTCAAACACGACTCAAGACTGAATTTAAGAGCTTAAGTTATAGAGGGATAAAATAGAAGGTTAAGTTAAAGAGAGAGGGTTAAGTTGAAGAGGGTGGACCTTAAATCAAAATCAAAAATACGACGCCTAATGAGAGGAAATTGTTATGAATAAATATTAACTCCAGGGAGGAATGAGGGTCGAAATAATAAAAGAGGTGTCGTTAATTGAAAACTAATGGCCTAACATAAGTAATGCTGATTAAGTTAAGAATATGGAACAAATTAATTCATTTAAGTATGTCTTTTATATGATATTGTCCAATATGATGAGAATCACAGTCTTGTAGGACATATGTAGTCATGGAGATGACTCTGATCACACGACATTTAATGAAACGAGGAGCAAGCTAAAGTATTCAGCAGCTGACGATTTTGAAAAATTACGCCTCCATACAATGTCGCCGGCATTAAGTGTAATAGCCGTCCGGTTCGTATTGTAATTTCGTGAATTACGGAGAAAAGCAGAAGAAAGATTGTCCGCTACTTTTGCGTAAATCTCGGCGAGCGAAGTCAGATTACTCGCGTGTTGTTCCCGACTTTCAGCTAAATTAGTGCTTAGAGTCTGGTTATTCGCACGCGATGAATCCATACAGACTTCTCTACCGAATATGAGAAAGTTTGGCGTAAACCCTGTGGCTAAATTAATACATGAATTGAGGTAAAGTTTGACCTTGGGTAACAATTTAGCCCAATTCCTTTGGTTCTCGCCAACCAATATGCTCAAACAAGTAACGACACTTTGGTTATAACGTTCTACCGTGTTTGCTTGTGGAGTGTAATAAGGGGTATATGTAGGGGATTCAATGCGAAACGATCTAAGAAAGTTTAAAAACTGATTACTACGAAAAACGGTAGCATTATCACAGAGAATAGACCGTGGAACTCCGAAGTTAAAAAATATTTCAGATTCCAAAGCTTTTATAACTGAATTGGCGTCAATCCTTTTAAGGGGCACTAACCAAACATATTTAGAAAAAACATCGACCATAGATAAAATGTATTTGAACCCATAATAAGCGATTGGAAGCGGTCCAATAACGTCGATAGAAATCATTTGTAAAGGTAAAGAAACTTCCTTTGGATAACACATATGACCACGTGGTTGGGAATTCGCGATCTTATAAGCTTTACAAACCTCACATTGCCTTAAAGTCTCAGAAACATCTCGAAACATATTTGGCCAGTAAAAGTTATCCTTGAGCTTAAAATAAGTCTTTGAAACTCCAGGATGTATAGAGAGAGGATTATTATGAGCTTCCCATATAGCGGATTTAACTTTTTCAACGAGTAAAACTACGCGCCAAGGATCAGAGCACAATGGGTTAGTGATTGGCATGCGTCTTAACAGAACACCGTTCCGAATGGCGTAAGCTGGAAACGTTTGAGGGGAGTCACGAGCCCCTAAATACACCTTTTTATACCATCTATCATTGGTATGGTCAGGTCCTTGATCGAATGTAACCGGACTCGCGTACATTCTAGATAAAGCGTCTGGAACGACGTGTTGCGAGTTAGCGTCAGAATGGCTGGTCGCCTATGGCAAGCAGCTCTGAAAGTATATTCAAGAATTGCTACATAATTGCTTATATTTGCTACATTTCTTCAATAATTGCTACATATGATACATTCAGAGAAATATGAATATTTTTTGACCAGGACCCTTTGCGATGAATGATATCAAACGTGTATTGGGAAATCACAGTAGCCCATCGCGCCAAACGCCCTGAGGGATTACATAGTGTGAGGAGCCATTTCAAGGCCATATGATCGGTTATAACAGAAAACTTCATTCCATCTAAATAACAGCGAAAATGCTTAATGGAATCAAGAACGGATAAAAGTTCACGTTCAGTTGTACTATAATTGCGTTCTGCTTTTGAGAATAAGCGTGAATAATAAGCGATAGGATGTTCAACACCATCGAACTTTTGAGAAAGAACTGAACCAAGACCAACAGCTGACGCATCACATTGCAAAATGAAGGGCTTCGAGAAATCTGGACATGCCATAACGGGAGTATTGATGAGCGCATCCATTAATTTTAGGAATGCTTGATCGGCGGCATCATCCCAACTTATAGGGTCACGACCCTTCTTTTTTCCTATAAGGGCAGTGAGTGGAGCTATTATAGAAGAAAAACCATCAACAAAACGCCTATAATATGAGCATAACCCAATAAAACCACGTAGTGACTTAGCTGTAGTAGGAACGGGATAATCCCTAATAGCATCGAGCTTGCTGGGATCAGTTTGTAAACCCTTTTCGTTAATGATATAACCCAAATATTTCAATTCGCTTTTACAGAACTCGCATTTTTTTAGGTTAATAGTTAAACCGGCCTCCTTGAGACGGTCTAGTACTTTTCTAAGGAGCGAGAGGTGACTATCAAAGTCTTTTGATATTATGATTAGATCATCGACGTAACCGAAAACGCAATTATCACTGGTCGAAGTGAATTCAAAATTGACGATCATATCAGTAAGGCGCTGCATCTCGGAAGCTGCATTCGTGAGACCAAATGGCATTCTGACGAACTCAAATAAACCTCGTTGTGGAACTATGAAAGCGGTTCTTTCACAACTCTCATCATCAGCGAGGGGAATCTGCCAAAATGCACTTCTAAAATCAAGAGAACTTATATACCTTGCACCTCGAAGGTTGTGAAGAATATCGTGAATACGGGGGAGCAGATAAGAATCTCTAGTAGTAACGCTATTCAATTTCCTACTATCAACGCAAAAACGTACAGAACCGTCCTTTTTGGTAACCATCACAACAGGACTGGCCCATGGAGAACGTGATGGACGAATGACACCCATCTCCAGCATCTTATCGATTTCCTCATTGAGCAACTTTAACTTAACAGGTGAAAGAGGGTAAAAACGTTGTCTAATTGGTGGTCCAGTAGTGTTTATTTTGTGTGATAGCCAAGTAGTCTTACCAAGGCCAACTTTATCGGATGAAATGACATCGAATTCCTCAATGACCCGTTGTAACTTTAGCTCTTGGTCTGGTAATAAAACGTTACGAGGGTAAATGTATCGAACCTCGCTAATGCAATTAATCTGAGGAAGGGATTGAGAGTCAGAGGGAAGGGTATGTGAGTCAGGAGGTAGGGAATTAGAGTCGGGAGGAAGGTACATATTACCTTTGATATTTTTGTTAAAAGCTTGACTAAAAACTGAAGTCAAACCGAACTTATTCCAAAATTCGATACCTAAAATAACTGAAGAAGACATAGAACGTGCTACTAAAAATTCGTGGACAAAAGTCGTACCATTAAACTTAACTGGGAGAAAGATAGTTCCTAAAATATCAATAGGAGAGTTATTAGCGGAAATAACACGTGGGCACTGAACGTTTGATTTTAAAGAAATACCCAGTTGTTGGGTTAAACAATCACTAATAAGGGACATTTATGCACCAGAGTCAAGTAGGGCTTTAACGACCCGGTTACACAATATGATCTCGATGAAAGGACGGTTATCAGACGAATCGGACGCTATCACCGGTGACACTGTACGGAGTAATGCGTGTCGCCGGTGGGCTAAACATTTTTTGGATTGCATTTTGGGCAATCACGAGTTATAAAACCAGGTGTGCGGCATTTAAAACATAGCATACCAGGGAAATCAGGGCAAGTACGATAGGGGTGTCCCGTTTTATTGCATTTTGGACAGATTTGTGATTGATTTGTTGCGCTTGAAACTAATTTTGTAGATTTGGGCAAAAAACTTTCAAAATGCGATGCAGTGTCAATGAGCGCATCTAAGTCAGTAAATTTATGTATCGATAAGCATGGAAAATATCTAGGATGCATGTTGTGAGTGATAATTTCTAATAGTTCAGATTTATCGACTGGTTTACGTAATGTATCATTCAATTGAGAAATCTGATGCACAAAATGTAAAACAGGTTGATCTGATTTCTGTTTTGTATTTCTAACTTGTTGACCGGTTTTAAACTCGAAATCAATTTCTCCGAATGTATTGAAGAAATTTTCTTTTAATTCGGGGTAAGTCATATCAGGTCGACGGATTGACCTATAATAATTCAAGGCGCGACCGGATAACACTTCGTGGAAGCGTTTAAGCAGATATCTGTCAGTTATGTCGTCTGAATCCTTCTCTTCTTCGATACTGGTGAAAAAATTTCGAACACTGGTATCTCCAGTATAATTTATGTTCCATTTTCTTAGCGAAAATCGTTTTAGAAGGTAACCGGGACAGTCCTCGGATTTCATAGGAGAAGGTAAGTTAGAACGACTAGTACCCGGAGTGGGCCTAGGTGGAATGGGAGGAGGTCTAGAAATAATAATACTTTCGTGTAAAGGAGTCTCACCGATAGAACCTTCTTCGGACATTTTTAAACACAAAATAGAAATAGATTAAATGAAAGAGAGCGGGACTTAGCAGGAAATCGTTAGATATCGTGCCGTAATATCGATACGGGAAGAAGACAACAAAATGAACGTCAAAGGAATCCGCTGGGCTAAGAATCCAACAAAAACAGATACTAGCAAATAGCAGAAAAGCAAGCAGTCGGGCTAAAAAAAATAAAAAAGGTAGACACTAGCACACGACCATTCAAAAAGCTTACCTTTGGTCACGATGCCTAACCATCCACACATCAAACACACTCTACGGGAAACTAACTACCGCTACCTACTGGGATAAAATAAAACTCGGGATAGATACGTATATTTTGGGAGAAAATAAAAGAATTGGAAATTGGGTATAGTTACAAAGTTAATCTTTAAAATTGAATTTCACAAACATCACACAATTTAGCAAAGAACATAAATTCAGTTAGCAATTCTGTAGTCCAGTCGTATGAATCGGGAAAACATTCAAGACAGGTAATCCTTTTAACTTCCATACGGGTATCTGACCAATTCTAAAACCTGAAACTCACAACAAGAAAGGTGAAAATTAAAGATTGCTCTCAAGAGCAACCACACACGAGATAACAAAAAAAAAAGGTATTTTAGTAATAATTAATATGCAAACTTACTTTAATTCGGGCGCCATATTGTAGCGTAAATAAAATTAAGTGCACAGTAAAACACAAACCGCTACTTAAAACGTTTAATTTTGATTAAAAGGAAAAAGATAGAAAACAAGTACTTAATTAAAAAATATAAAAAAGTTAAATATTAGTTATTATTGGGAACCTTTCAGTGATGGCGTGGGTTAACTTAGCGGAAAGAAAAAGAATGTTATCGAAAGTATTATGCAAATATTTTTAACTTACCTAACAAAAAATCGATTGCAATCGGTTATAGCTAGGCGAATACGCATTATTAGTAATTTTAATTACAAAAACACTAAGAGCATCCAACGCGTCTTGATAGGCCTTAGGTTAGAAAGAGTTTTTGACGTGAGAATTTTTAGATTAGAAATATACAAATTAGGTGCACTATTTAAAATAGAACTCCTGCTGCGAAAACTCGGTAATTCCTGGACGGCTGAACACGACTGTGGGAAGTAACGTAGAAATCACGGAGCCACTGCGCTGCGGAGTCCGCATCTACCTCGTACCCTCTTCAGGCCTTTGAGATGGACGTCTCAGGCACAGGATGTGCTCGGATATCGGGCGAGAGCGCCCCGACCTCCGTCGTCGATAACCGACGTCGCTTGCCCGTAGGGTGGAGCCAAAAATTGGCTTGTAACGGGATCTAAACAAAAAAGAAACTTCAGACCACCGATGCAAGCTGAATCTTTGATTAATTATGAAACTAGTGCGAAATGGATCGAAAAGAAAAAAGACGACAATACATACCAAATTAACCAGAAAATCACCCACAGACTATACTTTTGCTAGGACACTTTATATTTTTTATTGGGTTTACACCAACAGAAAAAAAACTTTCACTTCATAATTTCGATATTAATCACAAAAAATAAGGTCGACCATCACTTATCGGGTCCCAAAAATGTAATGACGCCGTCAAAAGGCAAACAACCGACGATTTTTTCACAATTCCTGGTTCAAATGTGAATAACAGCTATGAAGAAAAAATTTTTTATTGAAAAGTTTGGATTAGGATTGGAGGAGGTTTTAACCGTAGCGGTTTTACGCTACAGTGGGTAGGTACGCACGTACTACGAAGACAGACCTTTTATGTTTTCTAACTAAAGTTGCCGTTTTCAAACTAAACACATCTTGACATTTCGCTAGAATTAATTGCGTCAGTACGTCCATAGATAAACGTTTAAAGGATGCTTTTGAACAAAAGATGTACGTGTAGAAACAGTCAGTAATGGGCTCAGCTGACTGAAGTATAGCTGTCGTTGTAAAAAGACTATACCTACTAGGTATTTCTACAAATAAAAGATCGAGACATGTTTCTCCAAACAAATCTTCCATTCAGCACCGCTTCCACTTACTTCACTATGCTCTTGAGCACAGCTGAAGGTTACTTCACTCCACTCTTACGCACAGCTGAAGGTTGTCCACTTCGCATTCTCACACTACACTGCTCAGCTTAACACCATTTTACAGCTTCGTTTTGCGTTCTCGTACTTTATTTATGTCCACTTCACATGCATAAGTACAAAGGCAGATTTAATGCCGTAGGCATTCTCTACAAGTCAACTTTTTGACGAGGACCTTGCTAGCATAGCTTCGGTGAAAACAAACAAAATCCGACTATCATCTACTATATAAAATTTGTAACACCGGCATCATCTAGTTTTACGAAAAAATTACGTGTGTTATTTTATAACCAATTTGCAAAATAAAGATCATTTATTGTTTGTTTGTAAGTTTGTATGTGGGGGGTAATCACCGAAACTAATATCCAATTCTAAGCAATTTGTGCTATTAGTTATAAATTATGTCGAAATCTATGCGGACAAAGTCACGGGTGAAGTGCTAGTTATACTTAATATCGCACCGCCTATGTAGCATCGCTAAAAGCGATTTTTCAGAGTTTCAATGTTTGAGTCTGAAACTCATGGTGCCTTTAAAAGAGACAAGGTGAGACAGTGCTGCAGGTAACCTTTGCTGTATTATCTACATATACCTACAATAAATATACGGAAGCAGAATTAACTTATTACTTCATACAATCATACTGATATTATAAATGCGTAAGTTTGTGAGAATGTATGGATGTTTGTTCCGCTTTCACGCAAAAACCACTAAATGGATGTTAAAGAAACTTTACTATAATATAGACTGTTCATCAGAATAACATATAGTTTACTTTTTATCCCGCGAAAATGTGGATTTACAAGCAAATGAAGTCGCAGGCAACAGCTGCTAGTGACAAATATAAATAACATCATATTTGACGGAAAAGCGGCTCAGCCATCTGCTACGTGATAAAATGTCGTATCTTTTTCCATTAAAAATCTCTTGATCCGTAGTTTGTTGGACGTAATTTTCGTAAATGGAGTCAGCTGCGTCAGCGAGGTTAATGGATTTAAACTTCCAATCTTTCTCGGACTGTTTGATGAAGCGATCCTACAAAAGAAAAAAAAAGTAATGACTTACCTGGTCAGGACTATGTCGTTACTTTTGAGTGATTTTGGTTAAAGTTAGAAAGGGCCGGACTAAAGAACGCCACACAATAAGGGTTTGTCGCATTCGAATACACATAATATGTACATAAGACAAAGTTTGTGGTAGGTAAAATATTACACTATAAAGTCATTTTAGTTCGTTTCCTTGTTTAAATGTAAGTTATTTTATTGCCTGTTGTGTGATCTGTGGCCTATTTCAAACAACAAAAAAACTGTTTCTTCCGTTTTTGATAATGTAAAATATTTTGCTATTTACCTTTTCACTTACTTGAATCTCTTATAAGACTCCAAAAGAACATTCTCTTCTTTGGTTAGATAGATAAGTATAGACTCTGTATTATACACCATAACAGAATTTAAATAAGGACTTGACAACGACAATAATTTTGAAAAAGTGATTAATATTCATAACCATGCCAGATTACCCATCTTGCATCATCTGCAGTTTTATTTGATAACTGCACACGGATATATTGCAACTCTGAAAGTCACTTGTTTTACGACAGAACCAAAAAGCTCGTGGCTTAATTCCTTTTAATCAACTAAAATACTAATCCTACCCCTGATCTTATTAGGCATCTCATAGTTAAAGTAACAAGTAAATAATACCTATTGATCTTTCATCTGCCTATGTAGTACCCTTTTTCAACTCACAAAAATGAATGGCGTCTTAAAGATACCTATGGAATTTTGACAACCTCTTAGTTCAACATCATTAGAACCGCTTCAAAGGTCCACCCCATCCACCCAGTAGGGGGTGAAGAGAAATACGTCTAATGCGCCTTCCGATCACATCCGGGCCTGTTTGATCCAATGAACCATGGAGGTCCATTAACTACCTGAGAATGACACGCGTGTTTTTGGCTTTAAAAATGTACTTTCTTTTGATTAGTAGAGTTTGGTATTATACAAGGTGTAACGGCTTAAGCGTAATACCTCAGACACCCCAATTAGAATATTAAATTAAAGGTCTAAAATAACATCCGTATTTAAATAAATTGAAACCAAACCTGGACATTTTTATAAATTAGTTATCCTTACTAAACGCATAACGTATGTGTGTCATAGAATATCCTTACGCAGACGCATACACTCATGCAATGTTAGCGGCTGACACGCACACGAGTGCATTTCCTTGAATTAAGGATTGGATTAATTTGTCATGACACTGTTTCCATTTTAAGTTAAATGAAAGATTTTTCCGTCAAAATTTATCACCTATTTTTTATGACGGAAATCGATTCAGAAGCTGATTCTGTACCAACTACTTTCAGGAATTGCGTTTATTCTGTTACACGTTGTATAATTTTTGGATACACATTTGAGAAGCTTCAAATACAGATAATGTACCCACATCAATTTTGTCAATATTTATTTAACTAAGTAGCTTTTGCCCGCAAATTATGTACATACGTACCTTTGCTTGGTATCGCCACGACTATCTATTTTCTTTATTATAAAATCCTTTAAACTCGTTTTACGAAGAAAAGGCTTACTAATTTATAGCTGTATCTGTTTTTCCTGTATTAAAAAAATATCCTAAATTAAAAAGCCTATAAGTGACATGTTCTTTCAGATGTAAAAAAACTTTTTGCTACATACAGTATGTTAACTAACTGAGGGCGTTACCGTTAACCCGCAATACTATAGTATTAATACATCCTAAAAGATATTACCGTTCGAAAACAAAACGTTTATATTTTTTTAATATTAAAATATTCACTAAAAATGTTAAACTGATACGTAAAAGAAACGCTCTGTACACGCGTACTTAAAGGACGGCAACGTCGCAATTTATTTATGAATGCATACGCGTGTACAGAGTGTTTCTTTTGCGTATCAATTTAACTTTTTTAGTGAATATTTTAATATTAAAAAAGAAAACATTTTGTTTTCGAATGGTAATATTTTTTTTAGCATGTATGGATGCTATACTGTTGCGGGTTAGCGGGAACGCCCTCTGTTAGTTAACATACTGTATTATGTACTCACAACAAAAATCTTATTATCATCTGCTTAGACTTTTCCGAACCACATCGGGGTCGTCTCACAGTCTAACCCGATGCAACTGAATAAGATATTTTACATAGAGCAATTCCCTATCAGACCACCACAAGCCAAACTAGCTGGGTAACAAGATACCCCTTGGGACTGAGGTTGCCATACAACCGGAATTTTCCCGACATGTCCCGTAATATAGGTCTTAGTCCGGAATACGGAGGGAATCCTAAACCTTCCGGAATTTCTACAATTGAATGAAAGAGTGAAACATAAAAAAATATAATGTTTTTATTTCAAATGAAAGAAAGTCAGGAATTTCCATTAAATGTCCGGAATTTAAAAGAGGATTGCCAGATCAAAAAATCGGAAATTCAGTGTTTCGATTTTTTGATCTGGCAATCTTAGTTGGGACTGGTGTAAGATTTGCTGGCTTTTGACTTCCCGTAACGCTGTTAAAAATGTAGAACTGACAACTGGGACCAACAGCTTAACTGGCTTTCCAAGCACAAAGGAATCTCGATTACGTTAAGATCCATCCACGTATCGACCTTGGCAACCGTTGCTTTACCTTAAAGATTGTCCTGAGCGGCCATTATTATTTAGCCACGAACTCCTCGAAATCATCATCAAATCAAAATTCTTGTACCGAAATAAATGCAGTGTTTGTACTAGTGCTAACTTACGAATCTATCTCTACGATATCGCTTTCAGCGATAAGACCACCATTGTGACCATATTGAGCAATATTGTGTTAAATTATTGGTGTGCAATAAAGAGTGCTATCTATCTAATATCTATACTATAATATAATATATAATTGTATAATATCTATACTAATATTATAAAGCGGAAAAGTTTGTTTGTTTGTTTGCTTGAACGCGCTAATCTTCGAAAGTACTGGGTGGATTTGGATGCAATTTGGTATGGAAGCAGCTTGAAGCTTGAGGAAGGTTATAGGCTACTTTTTACGCGACTGCAAAAAAGGAGAGTTATGTTTTTACCGTGATAGAATCCATGGGAGCGAAGCCCCGCGTGAGTACTAGTAATATTATAAAGCGGAAAAGTTTGTTTGTTTGTTTGCTTGAACGCGCTAATTTCTTAAATTCTTTCTGATTATGATAGGCAGTTTCATGAGGAAGGCAGTCAAGAAGGCAGGCAGAGAAAGCAGTATCGTAATGCTAGCCGCATTACGATACTTCTGTCGGTTTTCTAAAATAAAGGTATTAGTGAAGTAAGTCGGAAGAATAGTAGTAGTGATTTGCCGGTTCTGGCGCACCAATCCCGTGGCTCACCGGTTCTGGCGCACCACCGCTTCTGGCGCAATCGCGGTCCAGGGCGTTTGAAACCTAAAAAATAAAAAAATAAATAAAAAAAAAAAAAAAAAGTTTTGGGGTCCGCTGATCACGTTTCTGCTATCCGATTTTGCGTAGGATGCATGGTTCCGGAGATACACAAATCAATTAACAACAATCTGTTTCATTTCCGGTGACCCGAACCCTCATTATCGACTTTCATTGTTCGCCTTTTCTTATCTATTGTCCATGCGTCCGGCCGCGCACCCTCATTAGGATTGCATTGACGTTTCTATGTATTACTCATTGTTACTGCTACTGCTATTGTATACTTTTATTGTTCATAGACCATTGCTTACTTTGCTATTCGGGATCATCAAAACGGAATCAATAAAACACATGCGTCATTCACAAATTTTATTTTTATCTACAAAATATGAGCGGAACATCTCATCCACTAAAATATCGTTGTACAGTGTGTTCCCTGTAAATATGTTTGTAAAACTATGCATTGAACATCCATGAAACTTATATAGCAAATACATTAAGCAATATTCACCACAAACTGAAGTCCAATCATTCTGAATCCTATCAACACTCCAGCCCCATCTGTTACAATTCCTTTTCAAAAACTCGAGATGATATCGCGCAGGTGTTCGCCCATATGAATCAAAATATTGACCGATGCCATTCGTATCGATATGTACAGCTACCCAGTGTGAACCTGGTTTATCATCCGCATCCAAATTGCATATTATATACGTTGGTGCATGGGTATACATAGGGAGTCTATTAGCAGCATAAACATTATTTTCTAGACTGGGATGAATCTTTTTCAGATGTTTTTGTACTTCTAGTGTATCCATGATATAGCATATTATTACACTACCAATCTATTCAATGGTTGTCATAGGAATGTTCAATTATAGTGATTTGTAAATATTAAATCGCATTATTTTGTAGCACTCACAAAACAGGTTGATGCCAGCAATGTGAGATAAGTTTGTTGACTCATAGAGTTACTATCAGTTTCCGAAGGAACGTGAGATAATTTTGGTGATTCATAGAGTTACAATCAGTTTCGTTGTATTTAGGAATTTGTTTTAGATAAGAATGGTGCTATATAAGATCGTACCATTGCAGTCATGCAGTCAGTCTATGGTCGTTTGACCGCAGTGGATTGTATACGTCTACCAATACTACGTTTGTGTTACTTCAACGCATCAATGGCCATGGAGGTAAGTGTTTATTCTATTGACAAACTTACTTGTATTCTTGTTGTTGTTTCCTAACGTGTGTGATTAAGTGTAAACAAATTGATATTAACATGATCACTGTCTTGTTGCAGAAATCATTGAACTTCGATGAAAATACCTATAAACAGTATTACTACTCACCGCTCTCCCCTCAACATGAAGAAGAGAACGATGACATCGTTATTAATAACACATGCGATGGTGGAAAAAGGAAATCACAACCGATTGATCATTTTTTTGAAGTGGCACCAAAAATAAAAAAGAAACTGTTATCGTCAACCGTGGCACGAGCCGCTAGAGATGGTGTATCATACATTTCTAGTAATTCTGACGACGGAGACCAAGCGACGCATCTCATAAAAATTGAAATGTACGATATGAAGAAGCTATGTAAAATTCCAACTACTGATCATTGGAAACACGCTACCACGAGGATTAAATATTATGTAAAGAATAATAAGGATAGCATCTACGACAGCACAAACGGGCTCGTATACAATATTACAAAGACAATAGCAGAAAGTGAAAAAGTTAAAAAATACTTTTTTAACAATGACACCCATTAGTTGATTAGGGAATGTGATTCTGTTTACTTAAATTACTTCTGTGTACTCATTAGATTCTACCTGACTCGTCATTAATAACACATGCGATGGTGGAAAAAGGAAATCACAACCGATTGATCATTTTTTTGAAGTGGCACCAAAAATAAAAAAGAAACTGTTATCGTCAACCGTGGCACGAGCCGCTAGAGATGGTGTATCAAACATTTCTAGTAATTCTGACGACGGAGACCAAGCGACGCATCTCATAAAAATTGAAATGTACGATATGAAGAAGCTATGTAAAATTCCAACTATTGATCATTGGAAACACGCTACCACGAGGATTAAATATTATGTAAAGAATAATAAGGATAGCATCTACGACAGCACAAACGGGCTCGTATACAATATTACAAAGACAATAGCAGAAAGTGAAAAAGTTAAAAAATACTTTTTTAACAATGACACCCATTAGTTGATTAGTGAATGTGATTCTGTTTACTTAAATTACTTCTGTGTACTCATTAGATTCTATCTGACTCGTCATTAATAACACATGCGATGGTGGAAAAAGGAAATCACAACCGATTGATCATTTTTTTTTTGAAGTGGCACCAAAAAATAAAAAAGAAGAAACTGTTATCGTCAACCTTGGCACAAGCCGCTAGAGATGGTGTATCATACATTTCTACTAATTTTGACTACGGAGACCAAGCGAGGCATCTCATAAAAATTGAAATGTACGATATGAAGAAGCTATGTAAGATTCCAACTATTGATCATTGGAAACACGCTACCACGAGGATTAAATATTATGTAAAGAATAATAAGGATAGCATCTATGACAGCACAAACAGCCTCGTATACAATATTACAAAGACAATAGCAAAAAGTGAAAAAGGTGTCGTCTTGTGGTGCTGAGAGAAAAACAAGATTAGAAGGAAGAGGTGAGTGTGGCATACGTGAACAGATCACTTCATTGAAAAGCAAAACTACAAAACTGATTGGAGAAGAAAAAGTGAAGAATATGCAGTACCCAAGAGCTGAATATCCATTTTTCAGTTCAAAATCTAGACGGTTGTTCAGTTTCGGAGACTGGCCACTCGTTATGAAACAGAAGCCTGAAGATCTTGCAGAAGCCGGTTTCTTTTATACTGGTCATGAAGACAGGACCAAGTGTTTCCATTGTGGTGGCGGTTTAAAAGATTGGGAAGATGATGATGATCCTTGGCAGCAGCATGTTCAGTGGTTTAGTCAGTGTGCTTATGTAAAGTTTAAACTCGATCAGTGTTCTGTATAAGATTGAATAGGGTGTTTATAAAGAAATAAAAAAATAGTATATTGCATACAATTTGTTTTATTTAATTTTATAATGTTTCCTTTAGTTACATACACATAACCTTAACTACTATAGTCTACAGTAACATTTCTATTTTTATCTATTTCAATAATATTATCAAACTCAGCATAAACAATACAGTTGATTGTTTGTATTAGTGAGGATTCAAATCGTACTTCTAATCTTACACTACCATGCTTTATGAGATTCCAATGAGCTGATGAGTTAGCTGATAAATCAGAAGTTAAATCAAATGCTAAAAGACAGTAACCTTTAGCATACTGTTCACGAGAGATTGCATTTCCTTCATTTAGAAAGTGAATACCAGTCCCCGAGAATAGAGTATGATATGCTGATGTAAATATATTATTATTAAAAGATGGTTGCAAAGCTTTTGAAGGTATTTGTTGACCATCAATATATAAGCTGAAAGAGTTAATACCATAGTTTTCAAAGTTAAATGGAGTTTTAGTAAGCGAACCATTAAATGCAGAATTGTTTACAAATCCAATAATACATCTTTTGGGTACCTGTCCTAAGAATATATTATCAAGAGTTTTTCCTTGAACACCTGATGGAATTGTTAAAACTTTAACTTCAGCACGAGTAATAGGATATTTAGCAGTGGTAGAAGCTAAAACTTTCTGATGTGCGAGTAATACACTTGGATTAATTCGTGCTCTTCGAACAATAAGAGTTGCGTCTGTAATGCAAACTTTAAACTTTACATCATTTGACCCAGCAATTAAATTAAAACTCTCTCTTGATCGAACTAATTTTACACTCATTTCAACGCCATTCATTAAATATTTATCTTGATTGAAAATGTCACCATGAAGATGACCAATCATTTCTATTTCCCTACTTTCATTAACTAATTCCTGTCTTTTAACAAATCCTATGTTTTTACCATCTGTGGAATCCATTTTTCCTGCTGTATCCTCATACCAAAGGCTACAAGTAAGATGAGATTGTTTAGCAGCAGGAGCATAGTTTAAAAGAGTTTCCATGTATGCTCGATAGGCATAGGTATTATTAGGTGGTGATACAAGTTTTTGGTTTAAATAAACATCAAGTTGACTAAAAAGTGAATGCAGCCAATTATTTACAGGTGCTACTGCTGTAGCTGATATCAAGTTTGATGAATCTTGATTTAATACTTTTGCCTTTATCTGGAGTAATGTATGAGACAAATCTATGTAGTCATCGCCTGTTCCAGGAACTTGAAACTCGATAGGTCCATCATCAGCAAGAGATGAAATTGGTTTATAGTGAATCCACAATCCATTTTCAATGCTTGTTTGTGTAGACGGTAATGCAAATAAATCTAATTCTGACTTAACGCACTCACAAGAATGATTATGAAGGAAAGACATATTTAATTTGAAAATATATCTTCGATGTTTTTTGGTTTTAGACCAAGTTTTTTCGTAGCTTTCACTTTAGCAGTTAGTGGTGGAATGAACGATGCCAATCGTTTTCTTTTAGTTATATATCCAGATCCTGTCATGTTAAATCGATCAATTTTGTTATCAGCCTTTCGTTTTAAGTTTGTACTAACTTGTTTAAGACGATCTTTTATTGAGGCTTCCATAGGACGCGCTTGAACCATATCCGATAAAAGTCCTACTCCAGCGTTTAATGCCTCCTTACCAATCACTCGAACACCACTTGAAAGTAAAGGTAAAACTGATCTAAATAACCCTCCTAAGAAGCTCCCAATACCATGACCGCGTTGGTATGGTGAACCCTTATAAATTACACCAACTCCTGATCCAGCTTGATGTGAATAATAATTTTCATATGGACATTTATGATGATCATGAGGAGAATACATTATTATAATTTGTGGAAATGTAGTTTAATACACACGGTTCCAAACTGGAATGGTATTTTTTGTCCTGTGCTCGATCTTATATCTATTTCCAGCGTATCGAACTCTCTTCGCATAACAGGTAAGTAGTGAGGTGGAGAGAAAACGTGCATTTTATTCGCACCATAAATGTATTTTGAAGGATCTAATGAAATTACTCTTAATAGCGGAGTCATAACATCACCCACAATCTGAGGATCGATAATGTCACAATATAGAAATAGTTGAGATGGTAACCCTAAGTGTAAATTAGCAGGACACTTCCCAAAATTTCTGTCTAGAAGATTTGTATTTGGTTCATAACCTAGTTGTAAACTTAATTTGGGTGATAATGTTACGGATGTTATATTTTTATCCAAAACAGAAATAGACACAAATTTTGTTATTTCATCATAACGAAATTTCAAGTTCTCTTTGATACCATTTAACGCTCTTAAAATATGTTCAACGTTATCATAGTTGGTAGCCGGAATATGTTTTTTGTAGTACACTGTTGATGGTTTATCTTCATTAGGCATTAACATGGTTTTTGTAATGTACACAACATTTTCATGATCTTGAACAGTAAACATGGTGCATGGATATTGAAACTCGACAACTCCAACCGACCATTCACCTTCTAATTTCATAGCTTTTGGTAATTTTGTTGAAAAATTTGTGGTCTTGTTATCAGGAAAGTATTCCATTGAACTATTGCTGAGCAAAGTTAAATAAAAACTTTCTTTATTCATATTTCTTTTAAACTAGAAGCTAAAATCCAACTGTTAAATTTATCTGGATAACCTTTCCACTTCACTAATACTTCTTTTCTGTTACCCGAATAACGAGTACCAATTATTTTATCTATTTTATATTGTGAGGTGGGGTTGTAAGTGACCTTCTGTAATTCTCTTTCATAAAAAGTACCAACTATTGCTTCATCTTGTAAATCTGTTATTGTATAAACAACCCATGGAGATCTATCAATTATTGAAGATATAATAAATATTTCATCACTCCAATTTGATTCATATCCTTTTTGGAAAACATGTTTATATTTAGTTATTCGAACATAATCACCCACATTGAAATTTGGTTTTGGATTTTCTAAAGAAAGTTTGTTTGATCCTCTATTATAAAGATTAGTCCAAACTGTCATAATATTGGCGGAACTTACATCACATGGGCACATCTTAATACTAGAGTGAATGCTGTGATTATAAGAGTATATTAAATCCTGTAAAACATCTATGTATCTATAAGTATTGTTATGAGTGAAATAACGCCACATTTTCATTTTTAGAGTTCTTTGAAATCGTTCAACAATACTAGCCTTAATATCAGGATTGTTAGTGGTATAGTAATTTATCTTTTTGGATTTAAAGTATTTTTGTACATCTTTTGAAACAAATTCTGTACCTTTATCAGATTGTATGTGAGTAGGTGTGGAATTACTTTCAGTAAATATACTTTCAAAACATTCTTTAGTAGTTTCTGAGTTTTTCTTTTTCATTGGTCTTGCAAAAGCATATTTACTAAATACATCAATAACACAAAGTATATAGTTGAAACCATCATTATATTGAGAATAAGTTCGCATATCACTTAAATCAGCTTGCCACAGTTCATTAATATTTGATAGAATGTACCTATTACGTGGAAATTTTTTCCGACTGGGTTTATGTAATGTATATGTTTCTTGTGATTGTAACCATTCCTTTACTTGCTTTTTATCCATTTTACCCTTCATGGCTTTTGATAGTTTATCAATACTACCAAAACCAGCGGGGTTAGATGGATCATAATAAATCCTGTTAATTTCTTCTAGTACGGGGTCCATTTTTCCCAATCGAGCTTTTTACGTATTTTAGTTATAGATCTTTTATCTCCACTGCTCGGTGTAGAAAACTCTTGAACTTCAATCTCAGAGGTTTTGTTCAGATCTTTTGCTTGAAGTTGGTTAATAAACTCACATCTCTTTGGATTTCCAATATAAGTAAGTGGTACTTTAATACCTTTTAATGCTTTAGCAAATCTATCCCACCCTATCGGATCACTTCTTTTTAAGGGTCTTAGTGAATCATTTATTAAATCAACAATATTACTTCCAGGAATTTTTTCATTATCAATTATGACTGTGCCTTCATTATCCCAATGTATTTTACTTTTACTTGTTCCAATTAAGTTTAATAATGACTCACTTTTTTTATTATATGTTTTTGGTATTAAACTGAGTATTTGAGTTGGTGTGTAAAGTGGATTTGTGTCATTTTCTTTACTTTTAATGGATCCTTTCTCATCCAACAAAGATTTAGCATCAACTGAACTTTTTAGATCTCTATCTTTATTTTTAAAACCAATTTTAGATTCATTTGAATCTTCATTAGATGTATCAGAATAAATTGGTAATCTGAGTGGTTGACGATCCTCTTCGGTAAAGTGAAGGTATCTTTGTAGTGTTTGTAAATATAACATCCACTTCTTGCGGTCTTCCGTCTTACTATTCATAATATTTTGCATTTCAATATCTAATCGAGACAAATTACTATTAACCTTATTTTCTTGTTTTAATTTTTCAATCAATCCAGGTTCAATAAGTATCATTTTCTTTGCATTTTCCATGTTACCTGGCTAGTCCACTTACTAATCCACTCAATATTGCACCTAATATTATTGGTAAGAAAGCCCCTCCTTTTTGTATGATTATATTTTTTCTTAGTTTATGTTTACACTTATGCACCAGTTTACGGAGTATATTTTTGTGTTTATTCAATTTTTGTTTATCTTTATCTTTAAGAGGTACCTTTCCTTGTAAAACGTTATGAATACATTCACAAATACAGTTTATTTCTTCTTCATCACATGTTTTAAGTAACGCTCTTTGATATTTTGGTTTAAGCGTATGCAAAGCGCTTAGCAAATGTTTATGCGTTGTGAGTCGACGATGCATCATTTAGAAATGATTTGAATTGTTTGATTCTTGGTGTATTTAAACTCTTTTGTGGGGACGTAGACTGTACAGTGTCCATTAAATGGGAAGACATTTGTCTTGATACGACAAAAATCATTGGTATTCTGTTTTAAATCAACCATTAAATATCCATGCGCTTCTAAAGTTGCATCCCTATAGGCATCTTCAATGAATTTTGGGTTGTCTGGTGACACTTGTCGTGCTAAATATCTTATTTGAGTTTTATCTCGAGGGTTTTTAAAATATATTATATAACTTGAGTTTAAAGAAATGTCTCTTTGACCTTTACCCTGATGAAATAAATTTTGTGTTAAATAAAATACACTCAGATTCCTGTGATGACTACCTTTTGTAAATATATCCACAATTCTTCCATCAGACTCTCTCATTAGATCATCAATAATAACAAGATGTGGGTTTTCACCATCAAACATATTAAGATTTGGAATTCCTTGATGATAGTTAACATTTGGTAAATTATATAAAGGTTGCATTTCATCAAAGCACCATGTGATCTGATTAAAATCACAATTACATATTTCTTTAACTGATTTTATGAAATTTGTTACAAAATTTGACTTCCCACATCCACTCGGTCCTGCCACAATAGCAGTAAACGGATGGATAAAGTGAAACATTTCACACGTCTAGAGTTCAAAGGGATGAAATAAAAAATGAAAATTATGTTGTAAAAATTAAATATATATATTGTTAAAATTACAAAAAAACATGTAACTGATGAAAAACAGAATGATCTGTATACTATTTCTAACACAATTATTACTTATCAGAACTTTACAATCTTCTCAAATGTATGTTCACCGTTTTATTATTACTTAGATATCATTATTTACAATCGAATAATTAAAACTAACACAATTAGTACATCAGAATTTTACAATCTCAAATTTAAACCTACAAATAAAAACCACAATTTTCTTACATTATTTACAATCAAACAATACATTTTAAATATGTAATAAACTATTATATAACATTATAGTAATATCATAATTTTACAATCAATATAAATTTTTGTATAGGTACAGAAGAAAAAGTATCAACACTTAACGTAATTTATAATGTCCCCAAGCCAATGTATCAATGTTGTTGTCCATAATACATCGTTTGCTATCATTATATGATAAAGATGCTTTATTTATTTTTTGTGTAAAAATAGTGTGTTTGATTGACTTAAACCGAAGCATACTACAATATTGTACATTTTTATTAAACAAACACGATTTGTAATTTTCCATATTCATTTTTTTGGTAACACTTTTGTTAACCCCTTTTGCCTTTGCTATAAATTTATCTTCTACTTCCAAGGCATACATTTTTGATCGCAACCCTACAAATTTCTTCAACACTTTACCATTATTCTCGTCTTTAAAAAAACCTAACTTCTTTTTATTTATTTTTGGATAATCGTAAATATTATTTTCTGGATAGTCTGATGTATCAAAATAGTGAAGTAGGTCGGGTTTTATATCCTCATACAAATTATCTGTAAAAATTTGATATATCAAACTATCGGTATCGGTGTACAATAACTTAATTTTGTTATTAAACTTTTTAACCATGTAGTTATAATGAAATTCGTACATAAGGGTCTTAGATATATCAAAAATACAAAATCCTAAATAAATTGGCTTATCATAAATTAATTTTGTTTTTCGTAATTGTATTGCGACTAAATGTTCTGAAAATATTGATAAACTATGGAATTCTGGTTTTGCAATCAATTCCTGAGCACCTAAAACTTTACCACGATTATCCCAGTGAGTTAGTAGTTTAACGTTTATTCTTTTTTCAATATTTTCCATTGTCTTACCGAAGACAGAATTGTTCATTAATTTAAAAAAGTCTTTTTCAAAGTTTGATTTAGCTAACGTTCTCAAACTAGTATTTAAGTCTATGTATTTCTTTAGCCAAGAACTCTGTTTAAATTTTAAAATTCTATGTACTTTAATTAATTTAATTCCCATTTCAATGCATTGTTTTAAATTCCTGTAGTGAATGATGTATTTATTTTTATTATTTAAATTAGGAACTAATTTAGTTTCTTTAGTATTACCCACACATATGTTTTCAGGACATAATGGAAAGTCAGAATGCAAATTATGAAGTTCATCAGGATATTCCAAATCAACTTCTAAAACATAACCAAAATCAGACGTATCCAACGCATTATAATCTGTATTACAATTTATCCATTCGAAACCACCAACAGGAAGGGATTGAGACATTGCCCAACCATATAAATTATTCGCATCAAAATATGTTAGATATGAATTAGGTTTTTCACCATCATAATCCTCCATGAATTTATTATTTGCTCTAGCAAAACGATTGCTACACTGAGATACACCCCCTCTAATACCAGCTTTAAAAAAAGCAATTTTGTCATAGTCCGTTAACAATTCTAATTCTATTTTCGTAAATTTTAACATTGCATCCCAACTTAAACCTAGAGCAGTATAGTAATGGGCAGGATCTAATCCATAAGTTTTAATACAAAGCTTTCTGAAGTTTTCGAATATATCGGTCAAAAGTAAAACATCAGTTTTTAAATACAAATCGGAATAATCAGACATACTACTACACTTAAAATGTTGCCAAATATCTTTTGCATGATTATAATCATCGTTTGAAATATTTGAATCTGTGAGTGAACTATAAAACTGGTGTTGATCAGGAAGTGACGGATGTTTCAAGCAATCACTATTACGCATAAATTCATAAGGATAAATACCTTTCCGTCTTAAACGTAAAAAATCTTCATTATTAGGATAGTTTCTTTTTAGTTCTTTAAACTGATCGTCATTAAGATTTTTAGCTAGCTGATCTAAACTACATGATAAAAATTTCAATGAATCTACGAATCTTAAACTTACAGGTTGATTATTTATTGTTAACTGTTTTGAAAATGATATGTATCGTTCTTTATTTTGTGGAATAACTTCAACTTTGCCATCATCGAGGTTTAATGCATGGACAATAAAATGAGCATCGTAGTGACCGAGGTTATGTAAAAATATTGGAACATAACGAGGGGTTCTGTACTTAGAACTACACACTTGATGCGCAACACCCCTAAAACTGCCAGTGTACCAATCAAAATCGTAAAAAGGATCTTCATTTAACTGAGTTTCACAAATATGACAAAAGTTTGAATTTGAAATTTTAATTTTATCTTCATCTGATAATGGAACGGGACATTTTTGGAAACAATTTTTTTTAACTATTGTTTTCACATCTTCACAAAGGCGATTCATAAACACTTGTGCACAGTTTGGCCCACTATACGTCTCATATTTTGATAATCTGTCATCATATGAACATTTAATGTAATATCCGAAATTATACACTTCATGTTTTTGAATATTAATTGTACTAGGCTTGGATGGATCGTTACTACATGATTCTATCGGGTTCAAAAATGCTTCAAAGTCTGCATAAACCACAAAAGGCATTCCCAACTTTTTCACGAATTTATCAAATTTTATTTTATTATTTGATGTTGCTTTACCGAACCAATCCTTTTTGGAATCCTTACCGTTTGGTAATTCCGTACAAATGTGAGCGCAATCATATTGTTGATGGTTATTAAGTCTTTCCTCTGATGGGAAATGAAGTAAACATGAATCGCATATATAAACTGCGTGATGATTACTTGAGATTTGTGAGCTAACTAACCGCGATAACTTTTTAATATAACAGTAATGATTGTTAGTACCATTCGATAAATATAGTAGGTTGATATGATTAGGTGTACGACATTTTGTTAAATATAAAGGACCTACAACTGAATTACACTTTTTTTCTTTATTATTACTCTGAACCAAAAACATTTATACTAATATTGTTTAATTTCTCTACTTTTGATATATCTACAATTTTAACCGGAAAAGAAATACCAGTAAATTTTAGTTTATTTTCATGAATTGCGTATGATGTTACGCGATCTACACTTTTACATACAGGATATAAACCGGAGAGTAATGCCCATTTGAAACACATATTATCATTATTTTTAACATTGATTACAGCTTTTTTTAATTTAATATCTTGAGGAAGATCGATATATGAACTACCACGTAAGGGGTTGAATTTGTTAACATTCATATCTATGTATTTAATTTGATTAAGACTCCAACCACTATCTTTTTTTTCAAATTGACAAATTTTACCAACAACAGTGTCTATTAATGATGAAAAAAAAATATTTAAGTCATCACCCTGACAAATTATGTAATTAAACATTTGAAAATCAAATTTATTTTTAATATCTTTAGTTTGTTGTATGAAATCAGCATGCAATATGAAGTTTATTTTAAAAATTGTATGTTGTTGAATACATTCATTGATTAAAAATAAGATATCAATTTTTAATGAATTTAAAAACGATTCCGGTGTTTCAAAATATTGCCCCGATTGAATTGTTTTACTATTAATTCTATATGTTAAAATTCGGTTGCCAAAAGCGGTTTCAACAACTGTAACATTTGCTAGTGAATTATGTGATTTTAAAAGATTATTTTTGTGAACATTGCTTTTTAAATGGTTATTTAGATACCTTTTATTAATAAAAACATGACATGTGTCACATTCCACCTTATTGTTGTCCACGTTATTTGTTTCAGTCGATGATGTAGAAGCTCCTTCATCAAATTTTGCTTTCTTGGGAACCTTATTTTCGTCAGTAGTGATACCTCGTTTGATACCTCTTCCAACTTGTGGTTGACTGTAACAAAACAGCAAGAAAATTATTAGACAAATCTTAAAATAAAACAATACAACAATAATCTTTCTTATTGAGTTTGTACTTCTAATACTTACATCAACGCTGTTTCAACCATCGCACAGTGATTATACAACTCATCATCATACGATGAATCAAACAGTTCACACTTCTCCATTTCATCACAAACTTTAGGCAGCTCCTGATCGAATTCGTTGATGAATAGTTCCATATTCTCTTCCATGGGTGCGGAAAAGAAAGCACTGGTACACACTTCACTGAAGTTTTCCATCTTTATAGCAAAGAAGAAATTAGGTAGCACAGTAAGTAACAGTTAAGTGTTGGTAGACCAACCGATACCCAATTTCAAATAATGTTCAAGATTTCAAATAATGTTCATTACATAGAGTCTAGCAAAGTATTAGAAAGTCAGGTAGAATCTAATGAGTACACAGAAGTAATTTAAGTAAACAGAATCACATTCCCTAATCAACTAATGGGTGTCATTGTTAAAAAAGTATTTTTTAACTTTTTCACTTTCTGCTATTGTCTTTGTAATATTGTATACGAGCCCGTTTGTGCTGTCGTAGATGCTATCCTTATTATTCTTTACATAATATTTAATCCTCGTGGTAGCGTGTTTCCAATGATCAGTAGTTGGAATTTTACATAGCTTCTTCATATCGTACATTTCAATTTTTATGAGATGCGTCGCTTGGTCTCCGTCGTCAGAATTACTAGAAATGTATGATACACCATCTCTAGCGGCTCGTGCCACGGTTGACGATAACAGTTACTTCTTTTTTATTTTTGGTGCCACTTCAAAAAAATGATCAATCGGTTGTGATTTCCTTTTTCCACCATCGCATGTGTTATTAATAACGATGTCATCGTTCTCTTCTTCATGTTGAGGGGAGAGCGGTGAGTAGTAATACTGTTTATAGGTATTTTCATCGAAGTTGAATGATTTCTGCAACAAGACAGTTATCATGTTAATATCAATTTGTTTACACTTAATCACACACGTTAGGAAACAACAACAAGAATACAAGTAAGTTTGTCAATAGAATAAACACTTACCTCCATGGCCATTGATGCGTTGAAGTAACACAAACGTAGTATTGGTAGACGTATACAATCCACTGCGGTCAAACGACCATAGACTGACTGCATGACTGCAATGGTACGATCTTATATAGCACCATTCTTATCTAAAACAAATTCCTAAATACAACGAAACTGATTGTAACTCTATGAATCACCAAAATTATCTCACGTTCCTTCGGAAACTGATAGTAACTCTATGAGTCAACAAACTTATCTCACATTGCTGGCATCAACCTGTTTTGTGAGTGCTACAAAATAATGCGATTTAATATTTACAAATCACTATAATTGAACATTCCTATGACAACCATTGAATAGATTGGTAGTGTAATAATATGCTATATCATGGATACACTAGAAGTACAAAAACATCTGAAAAAGATTCATCCCAGTCTAGAAAATAATGTTTATGCTGCTAATAGACTCCCTATGTATACCCATGCACCAACGTATATAATATGCAATTTGGATGCGGATGATAAACCAGGTTCACACTGGGTAGCTGTACATATCGATACGAATGGCATCGGTCAATATTTTGATTCATATGGGCGAACACCTGCGCGATATCATCTCGAGTTTTTGAAAAGGAATTGTAAAAGATGGGGCTGGAGTGTTGATAGGATTCAGAATGATTGGACTTCAGTTTGTGGTGAATATTGCTAAATGTATTTGCTATATAAGTTTCATGGATGTTCAATGCATAGTTTTACAAACATATTTACAGGGAACACACTGTACAACGATATTTTAGTGGATGAGATGTTCCGCTCATATTTTGTAGATAAAAATAAAATTTGTGAATGACGCATGTGTTTTATTGATTCCGTTTTGATGATCCCGAATAGCAAAGTAAGCAATGGTCTATGAACAATAAAAGTATACAATAGCAGTAGCAGTAACAATGAGTAATACATAGAAACGTCAATGCAATCCTAATGAGGGTGCGCGGCCGGACGCATGGACAATAGATAAGAAAAGGCGAACAATGAAAGTCGATAATGAGGGTTCGGGTCACCGGAAATGAAACAGATTGTTGTTAATTGATTTGTGTATCTCCGGAACCATGCATCCTACGCGAAATCGGATTGCAGAAACGTGATCAGCGGACCCCAAAACTTTTTTTTTTTTTTTTTTTTTAGGTTTGAAACGCCCTGGACCGCGATTGCGCCAGAAGCGGTGGTGCGCCAGAACCGGTGAGCCACGGGATTGGTGCGCCAGAACCGGCAAATCACTACTACTAAGAATATACGCCGCTTAATTACTATAATTGCGTGCGCTGGCGAAATGCTGAGATATACGTAATGACCATGTACTACAAAAATTTAGCATTTATGTAGATCTAAAAAAAGTCCGCGGTATTACACTTCTAACTTTAATAAATAATCCACAATAAGGCAAATTATGTAAAGAAAATATTTAAAAAAGTAAGCCATGACTTTATAGTTTTATAATTATGCAACTATATTAATATTTACGTTCGCAAGTAATTTCATCATCAAGACAATTTTATTAAGTAAAACTTTGCTTTTTACAGTATGTAATTTAGACTTATAGTTTAGGAGAAAATATAAAATTATTCAACAACGCTATTCACCAAACGGCGCGCGGATGCACGGCACGTCGAGCATTAACTCGCGTCCGCGATAGATACCGCACTGATAGTGAATCTAAACTTGGTTTCATTTCGACTTCTTGGGTAAGAGAATATAAAATTGTTTCAGCTTTTTTTACGTCAGATGTGTATTTTGTATCTATACATTTGAATATTTTTATTTTACTTTCTGTTTAGTTGAATAAATCATTTTGATAGGTTGTTGTTTCTTTTATCCCATTTTTTATGTCATCGTTTAGCTTAAAGCTTATAGTTAGTTTATTCATATTATTTTATTTTAGTTCCATTGATGTATACAGTTTAAAAATGCGTATTTGTGGTCTATATGTTACGATTCTTAATTTCATGTGCACCTATAATAGGGATTCAATTCTTATTTGTTGTTGGTAATATATAGGGTCTAACTAAGTCGTTACTTTAATTAAAATACCTTCGAAGCAATGTCATAGTATAGTTTTCACTGGACCAGTGGCTAGACAAACGGCACTAATACCTCGAATTTTTATGGTATCTACAGATTTACCTTTTAGTTTAAAAAATATACAATTTCCTGTAAAGGTATGTTTCGAAGTCACAATAAATAAAGCGCCGGAGTTGCGGGAATGTACTAACGAGATACCGCGACCCCGGAACGCAAGGGCAGCTGAAGGAACAGAGTGGGTTTTTTGTCAGTAGAAGTCTGAGACTCCTTTCCGCTCCACTTAGGGCGAGAGAAGTTATTCGATGAATATGTTTGGTTCATCAAACCTGTATGTGCGGGTGTATATAGATAGATATTTAAAAATGAAATTAAGTTTCCTAAAATAATCTTTCCTCAAATCCAGTCATTTGGAACATACCTATACACTTCCAAAGAAGTAAAATCTCTAACTTTTAAAATAATAAAGTCTAAAATAAAAAGAAATATATACAACGTGTAATTTAAAGGGTATATACATAGCAAGTGCACGGCTTCTTTGGATGATAATAAACGATATGGCAAGGGTTTTCTAATCCTATGTGTACATGTGTGGAGCATATTAGAAATTTCAATACATTGATACCAGAGACCGAATTTTTCAAATTAGGAAGAACGAAGAGAATTCTCGTTTTATTGGCAAGTGACGTGAAAAGTGATGACCCTCATAGTGCTGTGACACGTTTGTTATTAATGGTATTCAAGAAACATATGAAACCAATAATTTGGGGTCAATTCTGTGAGTCACTTATTTTAAGCTGAAACTTTGCATAGAGACTCCATACCAGATGTTGTCTTCAGCCCTTTTGGATAGATATGGGGTTTCCGTTACACGTTGTATATATATATACATATGTATACTGTATATTTTAATGAAATATTTTAACTCAATTTTAGTTAGTTTTCAAACAAGATACAGCCAGTAGATTTTGAGATATAGAACATTTTCGGAAACCGCAAATATGTGTATTTCTTTATGTAAACACAAAAGAATTAAAAGAGAAAAAAAATACAGACAAAAGAGCACAAAGGTGCTGCTTACTTCATAAGATATTGCATCGAGCAGACCTGCGACAGGAGAGTTGAATAAGAGATGATGGACACAGTGTGAATAAATATTAATTACGTAAATTACTAAACAAAAACATATTTAACTAATAAAATAAATTATAAAGATACAATAAACAAATATAAACATATAAAATTACGGGATGATGGAGAAGCAGTGTTCTTTGACTAGGTTTTTGAAAATATGGATCATTTGAACTTTGTTATTCATTCAAACACTACGGTACGCGTCATGGGCGAGTCTGACTCGCACTTGGTCAATTATTTTCACATGGCCAATTATATGTTGCTTTATCTATGTAGATCCGGACACAGGGAAAACCAAAACATACCTATACCACAAGAAAGTAGAACTAAAATATTATATATACCGAAATACTGTAAATCTATTCTTAACAATATAATTAACAACTATCTTTACTTCGCGATTCTCTATCCAGTGCGAATTAGATAGGTAGGGGCACAGCTAGTTACTTATAAAGCGGAAAGTTTGTTTGTTTATTTGTTTGAACGCGCTAATCTTCGAAAGTACTGGGTGGATTTGGATGAAAATAGTTATAGAAGTAGCTTAAAGCTTGGGGAAGATTATAGAAAGAAAGAGATTTATATTTTTATCGTGATAAAGCCCACGGGAGCGAACCTCGCGCGTTGCTAGTCATAATATATTTTGTTGATCGATCTAAAAATACAAGGAGTAAGTTTTCTAAAGATTCCAAGACAATCTCACCATTCAGTTAATATAATTGCATAAAAAATAAAACTCCCAATCCACAGATGCAAAACTATGTTATGAAAACTAGAAAATAAAAGCTTAGCCAATAGACCGAGCCCTAATATTTTTGTGCAATGAGCCAAATATGATTTCTTTTCAATAGCTGCAGGCGACCATTAAAATTTAGCGCTTTTGGTTTGTGAGTTCTATTGGAGTATGCTTTCGTATTTCTTATGTTTTATTATACGAGGAACCAATGAGTCGAATCTTGATTCGATCATTTTCCCTAGACATTTTCCAGCTATTTTGGAGCCGAATTCAAATCGAAATAGATGCAATTGAATACCACTGACATTCAAAAACCAACTGCTTATCTGAACCCCATAACCATGTTAGTGGGTATACTATACCTCTTGGCAAGGCTGTTATATTTCCTGCTAGCTGACTACCTGTTACGATTTTAAAAGATCGAGATGAAATTCCTCATGGATGTGCACGACGGAAGACGTGTTTGAGAATGAGTCTATTAGAGTCGTACTGGCTAAAACCATCACAAGCGTTCTCTCAGTCGCTTGCATCCAGGGTTGCGCGAGTGGTTGTGATTTCCACTGCCCTGGACTGGCGTCGATCTGAAAGTGGGGACCGCATCACAGCTCCCTATACGTCTATGAGAGGCGCATGTGGAACACTACACGCCGCTATCTCAGATTTTTGGGTTTTTGGGTAGGTACTTGAGGTAACAGGCATGAGACAGCATCACAAAAGAATACACGTCCGCTTAAGGGTTAACAAATCTCGTTAGGCTCTGACAAGATGTATCTTCAGATCATGAAATGAAATGAAATATTTATTTTGTAAATAGGTTACGAATAACACTTTTACACGTCACGTTTTTTTGCGTGTTAAGTTTAGTTTAGCTAGATAAGGCCGGTGTTTCCTAACTGACTACTCTGAGAAGAAACACCGATACAAACTCAGAGGTCAACATCTCATTTGAAGTCCATACAATTTGTGTTGGTACAATCATATGAAAAACATGTAAGTTCATGTTTGTGGTGCTCTTTGAGGAAATAACCACACAGATTTGAGCGGACCTGTCCAGACAGTGCAAGCATTTGCCAGTTATCATGTAGCTTAACTTAGAACTTAGGAGCTCAACGATCTGACGAACAATACCAAAGTAAGGACATTAAGGAAAGGTAATATAATTATTGATGGTACAGCCCGTTAAAGGGTAACAATTGTAAAAGTTATTACTAGACATCATTATTCGTTGTGAAAGTTAGTACTAGACATCGTTATTTGCAACTGAAAAGGGCGGCATTGCGCGTCCTAACTTTAGAACTTAGTTGTGTTTTTTTTAAGTTGTTGATTTTCTAAGATACCTACATCACCAAATAACCCTTTTGGGAAAAGCATAATGATGAGAAATTATGATGTCGTAAATGTTACTAAACCCTATTAAAATAAAAGTAGGAAATATAAAATATAAATATAAGAGGAACCTACTTTAGTTACAAATTATTTATCTGAAACAGTGTTACAATGCTATTTACGTGCACGTAATAAATATAGCCTTAACAGTTAATCCAATATCGCCCAATTTATTGAACCTCTTAAACTTCATACATTGTTAACTAGATTTTGTTCAACTCCAAATTGAAGTAAACGGCTATTTATTTTCTCAAAGCAGGTTCTAGTGATCGCCCCTTTTAAGCAACGTCAATTCGGGCAGGTCGTAAAGAATTGGATAAAAAAAGTGAGATTAGATCTTTTCATTTGAGGAAAGGTCCGAATATTGGTCCTGTGAGGCAGTTACAGTGAAACGGCGGATTGAGTTAGGGAAAGTCAACATTTAAATTGAAGAAAAAACATTTACTGAATACATTCGAATCGGTCCCGAGAGTGCTGATATTTGAACGTATTTGACAACGGGTCTTTTGATATCTTGTTAGTTTGGACCTAATCTTATGATCGTATTTGAATGAGGAGAGAAAAAATCATCTAGTGTTAGAACATGTCTGGTTAATAAATTCAAGCCTGTGTTGGTGGCATCCAGTATATCAGTACGTTAAACCTAGACAACCAGTAGTCTGACTTATATATTGCAACTAGCATCGATATTTTTTTTCAAAAGTAAGATCTACAACTAAATTACTTATTGAAACAAAAAAATCATTCTTACTGTTATCGTTCATAGTATCATCGCTCTGTATTACGTCTATACATAATGTAAAAAGATGCGTTTGTTTGTAGCGAATAATAATAAATGATTAAATATTATCAGCGAATCCTAATCAGTATGTAAACGGCTGTATGAAGACGAACTGTGTATTTTAACTGCGTGCAACAGAATTATGTCAACATTGACACGAGTGACTAGGAAATTGTGAAATTAATAATAAAATATAAAAATAAACGGCAAACCTACCTACTAATATTCTGAGTGTGTAAAACATTTGTAAGATTAAGGGTTTATAAACTGTTTCATCGGATAAAATAAAAGCATTTTCATCTCAGAGTGGAACGCCATGAAAAAGTGTGAGGTGGGCACACCCTCCACTTTTATATTCTTGAAAGCCATACACAAAATAATTTTCAATATTAAAAATTACTGAACTTTTTCAATTACACAAAAATAACTATATGTCTTGCGTTTCAATGCCATGTTAAGTAATTCAGGGACAAAAATATAGGTAGTGATTTTTTTACCTCTAAAGGTAGAGAGAAGATAAGTAAAAGTTACTCAATTAAAAAGTACATAAATAAATATAATGTTGGAAATAAAAACTCAATTTCAATAAAAATTTGCGAATACAAACCTAAAATATTTCAAATAGTACTCCGACACATACCCCAAATTCATTAATTATTTTTGGATACGTCCTAAGAAATGTATTATAACGTTTCCTTATAATATTTCAACGCATATTATTTATCGCTTGCACTCCAATACACATTGAGTACAATCGTATTGTACTCAATGTGTATTGGAGTGCAAGTGATACACTTTTAGCTGTTGTAAGCAATTTCGTTATTTTCCCCAACTATAATTCACCACAGCATAGATAGTGAACCCGAGTCGACGGCGCGTCGTGTCCCAATTAGGGCCATTGCTTTCCGGGTTTGCATAAATATCCTAACAGATACCGCGTCCCCGGATCGCAAGAGTAACTTAAGGAACAGTCAGTAAAATCGGGTTTTTAATTAGTAAAAGAACACTGCCTTCCGCTCCACCCAGAGTAGAAGGAGTAATTTTAATATTTCTCCCAAAAACAAGGAATAGTTATTGAAAGTATAAATAAATAGTGTTATTTAATTATAAGAGATGACACATTTTTTTTTCAGTTTTAATCCAACCGTTTCAAATTTAACTGTAAGAGCTTAGCGCACAGTTAGACCATAGGCTTTATGCCGTTGCCTTAATAACTTTTTTTTTTCAGTATTTACAAACGAAGACGGGGACAACGGTTTATCGTACTTTCTGAAACACGAAGGAATCTCGGTATGTAATGATTGATCTTTATTGGAACGCCCTCGTTGGCTTATTGACATATTAAAAAAAAATCAAAACTAACCCTAAGCACTTGCAAATTTCAATTAAACCATTTACTGGCATGTGTTTTATCCTCAATGATAGTTAGTTAAAATTTAGTCAGTCAGAAGTTGCACGTTCAAAAGCGTAGATCCCTATACCGAAAAACGTGTAAGAAATTGCATACTCTTTTTAGTCGATAAATATTAATTTTTATAAAACGGTGGTTACATTCGTTTATACTCACAATTTAGAGCCATTTCGATATTTTTAATGCCTGAAAAAAATGGCAATTCCTTTTTATAAATTTGTATACATTATATGTTAGTGATAGGCACTTACATAACTCGCACTTCCCTTCTCTTTTCAACCCTTTTCTCAATTGTTAGGGAACTCAACTCAAAAGATATACATTAGTGTTATGAATATTGTGAAGGTTTTCACAATATTCATAACACTAATTAATATCTTTACACCCTCAAAATACAGCCGCTTTTAATGAAACACTTAACAATACGCTCATTACTTACACCTACCCTCAAGCCTCAAGTTTCATCTACAGCAGGGCTGTTCAAAGCTCGGTTTACAGATTTCATTTCTCTGACCTCGAAGAATAAGAAAACGAAAGACCTGAACATCTATTGTTTTGTCTGACCATATACATTTAACTAGCTTCTGCTCGCGTCTTCGTACGCGTGGGAAGATTTTCTCGCGCAAATCCTGATTACGTGGGAATTTCAGGATAAAAAGTAGCCTATGTGTTATTCCAAAATTTCAACTATCTACTTACCAAATTTCATTCAGATCCGTTCAGTAGTTTTTGCGTGAAAGAGTAACAAACATCCACCCATCCTCACAAACTTTCGCATTTATAATATTATAGTATTAGTATATATATTAGTATAAGTTTATAGTATAAGTAAGAGTAAGATAAGATAAGAAGTAAGATTAAAAACTTTACGCACGCCTATTTACAGAATTCAGTTAATGTCTTACTACTAGGTACTGGGCGCAATCACAAAGCTAAAACTAAGAAGATGCGAAGATATTAAATGTTGGTGCCGGCTTCGCACGGTATATTTACAAAATATCTAGAAACATTAAGTTTATCACTTGTTCTATTAAAGAAAACCTTATCAAAATATTCTACTTGGATTAGAAGAAGTAAGCGGAGTAATTGGCAGACGCAAAAAGTGAATTTATTTTGTAATATTGAAAGATTTAATAAAATATACAATATACAATGTCGGAGAGGATAATTACAAAATATTTTTAATTTGAAGTTTAATCTTTGTCAGCAAAATTCACATTCACCTAGTAACGGGCGTGTAACGTTCTGTAACATCTGCGGCTCTCGAATATTTTTACTAATTTGTTCGTATTAGCCCGAAGTCGTTTCTGGTTTGGACAGCCCTGATCTACAGCTTGTTTGATAAATGAGCCACAGGCTGCTCATTTTCACGCTAGTCTTGATTGATTAGTTCCAATATTGAAATTCGAAACGCCCTGTATCGCGATCAGGGTACGGTTAGCAAGCGCCCTTCGCTTCAACTAATGAAATCAATTTCGGAGTCATCCGAGTAGCTCAAATCAATGGGAAGCCCAATATTGGATGTAATAAGAATCCTGTGTTGCTACCTAAAATGGTTTTTAATGAACAATCGGGTGGGTTGTTCTGTCATACAAAATAATTGAAGGATGTTACCCCATTCAGTGCAAAAATGATGTTGAAAAGGGTCACTCAAATGAGACCCTTTTTCCTGTTTTGTTTCTGAGCAGAATTTTAAGTGGTTTAGGACAAGGAAGCGTGGCACCTTCGTTTGACCATTGCAAAGTTTTTGTAAACCATATCCTGATAAACTCTATTACAGAATTTTAATATACAGCCGTATTTTATTTTACACACGTGAAGAAAAATTCGTATCACTTTTAACGACAATTACGCAGTGTGAGAATTATAAGTACCCAGAGAGCTAATATTTATTGCATATTGTTACGCCAGTCGCTTAGCTAAGTACGTCGAGAAACATCAACCGAAATCTAGAATGTTCGAGACACTAACGCCATCTAGCGGCGAGTAGCACTACTGAGTATCTAGAGTAGCTTCTGGAATATTCTTGGCAGTGTAGGCGGTGAGTCGATTTTACAAGAATGTTTTAGAACTCATAGACCGGGGTATAAATAGATCGCAGAGGAACGCAGACGACAGTCTTATTTCAAGATACGAGGCGATATAATCGAAGCTTTACAAGTGAATTTCGGTGCGATTTAAGTGTTGAGTGACAAGTATTGTACTGTGGATAACTGTGTTAATTTTTATTTGGCGTTAATTTAAGTAAAGTGTTAATTTTGGTTTAATTGGTGTAAATTATTTCTATCCCGAACCTCAGCTCGTAATAATATTATAGTATAAAAGCCAATAGCGTAATGGCTAAGGTGTTGGACTTGTGATCGAGAGGTCGTGGGTTCGAACCCCACGCAATACACTATTGCCGTGAACCCTCTCCAGTCATCAGCATATCGAGCTTAGTTGGAGGGGTTAACAAGATTGCTAGTAATGTGGATTCTACCCACATTGCCAGTTCTCTTTAAAAAGAACTTAAAAAAATGTATTTAAAACAATTTAAATCGTTGTTGAATTTAGATCTCGGGGTGACCTACAAATCGTAAAAATGATTTGTCAAGTATCAGAATAGATTGAAATAAGTACTTTTATTTTCATGTTATATTTGGACCTTAGTTGTTATTTTATCCTCCTCCTCCTCAAGTCGCTCCCCCTCAGGGCTGATGAACGTGGCTACGACGGAAACGTTGCAAAAGGCTCCTCAATCTACTATGGTCTTCAGCTTGATGGAGAGTCTGAGACATCGACATTTGCAGTACTTCGGACAGCTCATCAGCCCATCGTCTGGGCGTCTTATTTTATATTGAATGTTAACGATTACAAATCAGCTTTCACTATTATCGTCAAGACAACACAAGCACAGCAAGTAACGAAAGCATTTGAAATGTAGTTTTGTAATAATTCTCGCTAACACGCTTCTTGTTCCAGGGATTATATAATTGTTTCTTTAAGTAGCTTGTACAGTGTCAGTACCAGCACGCATTATTATAATTGACCTAATTACCAAAAGCTCAACAAAAAAGGCCAATCTAATTAAGACCAAAAGATGCAAATTAAAAAATCAGAGCGCAATGCAAAATAAGTTGCCCTGTACAACTTCGTAAAACCGATTTTATCTCATAGCTCAATGAGACTTTCGGTTTAAAGAAACTTTATTCCCAATAAAGACATAATTTTATTTTATTTTATTTATTCGGGAAAACAAACAATTACACACTGTAAATGAACTTAAAATTATCATGCAACAATATGTATAAGTGTGTAACCCACTACGTTATCGACATTTTATATAATTATAAACTAAGTCGTTTTAAAACATGCATGAGTGACACTATATCCTATGTTTCTGAGTTTTTCATTTCAACACTAACAATATTGCGAAATTTGTTGGCAGACAACGAAAATATATCAATATCTGCAAAATGTGAGTTATAGGTTTTCACTATGCGACGCAAAGGTGCACGGTTCCCAGCATTAGTACGACAAGAAAATACCGCAAACAGTGGACGCACGCGCACCTCTCGTCTTACCACAGTTCTAGGTACAATATAACATAGATTATTCGTTAGGTCAGAACAGTCATAACGGTTATTACAGAGATCATACAGAAACATTGTCTCAAGAAGAGTGCGCCTGGACTTCAATTTGCTTAATTTGTAATAATTTAATAGTTTATCGTAACTCAAAGTTCTACGAAAGCATCTGTAGTGCGTTGATATTAAAAATTTATACTGTACCCTCTCTAGGTTGTGAATGTATTTTTTGTAATAAGGATTCCACACTGTGACGGCGTACTCTAGCTGTGATCTAATAAGAGCTTTAAATAGGTGTATGTATGTATGTGGGCGTTTAAAATCAATTGTAGCTCTCATTACAAATCCGTACATACGAAACGCATTGCTTATAATATTATTAATATGATGGTCCAAATGCAGTTTAGTGTCTAGCAGCACCCCAAGGTCTCGAACTGAAGATTTATTCTGCAGAGGGGTCTGATTTAGATAGTAAGTGTGTGATATTATCTTTGTTTTTTTTGTGAACGTTATAGATAGACATTTCGAGATACTTAATTGAAGCTTGTTATTGTTACAGTAACATGAAAATCGATTTAAGTCTTCTTGAAATAAATTGCAATCATTAATATTTTCAATTTTTCTATAAATCTTGAGGTCATCAGCGTAGAGTAAAAATTTTGAATGTTTAAAGCAACTATGAATATCGTTAATGAATAAAATAAAAAGAAGAGGGCCTAGAATTGAGCCTTGGGGTACACCAGAGGTAACACTAATTGAAGAGGACTCATAACCGCGTATAGCAACTTTTTGGGTCCTATTTGTCACGTATGATGAGAACCACCGCAAAAGATCTCCACGTATGCCATTGTACGCTATCTTAGTAAGAAGTAACTCGTGGTCTACCTTGTCGAAAGCTTTCCGAAAGTCAGTGTACACTGCATCCACTTGCACACGCTGATCCATATTGTTAAACAAATAATCGGTAAAAACTACCAAATTGGTCGCGGTAGATCGTTTTTTAACGAATCCATGCTGTTGTTTTATTATTATGTTGTACAAGATAGGACTAATCTCATCGTGAATAAGTCTCTCGAAAAGCTTCGACAAGGCAGACAGTATAGAGATAGGTCTATAATTCTCAACATCATCTTTGGGACCTGCTTTATGAACTGGAGTAATATTTGCTCTTTTCCAGATTTCAGGAAAAGTACCCTCTGCGACACATTTGTTATAAATAATACACAATGGCACACATATGGTACTCGCGGTTTTATTAAGGTAATGTGCGGGTATGCCATCTGGTCCGGGACCTTTTGTATTATCTAATGCTTTCAATGCTTTCAAAACTTTGTCAACAGTAAAGTGAATGTCACTAATGATATCCGAGTTGTCTAGATAATTATCGGGAGGAGACCAATTGTCCATTTTAAGAGATGATGGTTCATAGACGGATTGAAAAAAGTCGGAAAATAAGTTGCATATTTCTGTAGGGTTACTGGTGCTTTGGTTTTTATATGAGACTGTAGAAGGTATTCCTGCCTTTGATTTTTTGTTTGAAATGTAACTCCATAGATACTTAATACACTTACAACATAAGTCACTTACTTGAGAACAATGCTAAAAGTAAAGATTACAATATGTTCGTTATCAGTATTACAATAAAGTAGTTACCCATCCAATGCATTCATTTCTCCAGAAGTGATTGATCCGCAATGATGTGCTGACTAAGTTGAGTTTTGAATGCATTGTAAGAGTGTACATTTCTTATACAGGACGGTAATTTGTTATAAAGCTGTGCTCCTTCAAAAGTTAGCATTTTTTTTTGCCATAGTTAGTTCTTATTTTTGGTAAAACTAGCAAGCTTGCTCGCCGTGTACTGCGTTGACTAACTTGTTTATATTGAGTGAGTGTTGTGTTTGAGTGAATGCTTTTGTTAAGAATATTTCTGATGAAAATGCATGTGTTGTAAATATAAAGTTGTTTTATGATCATTATTTTTGTGTCTTGATAAATTTTGCTGGTAGATGTTAGATATGGGTAGTTGAATATTATTTTTATGATTTTATTTTGGGTAGTTTGAAGTTCTGATAATTTTGTTTTAGCAGCGCTGCCCCAAATTTCGATTAAATTAAGTAGATGTGGCTTTACTAGGGAGTTGTAAATAGTATACCGCAATTTTGGTGGAATACAACGAACAATATTACGCAGTGACCCGGAGAGTGCCGAGAGTTTACTTTTTTATATGATCAATATGAGCGTTCCACGTTAGTGAGCTATCCATTCTTAGACCGAGGTATTTTTCGCATGGTTTTTGCTGTAGCGGGATATCATTTATTGTTAGAGGGTCATATGTGGGAATTGATTTATTTTTAGCCTTAAATATTATATAACATGTTTTAGAGATATTTATTGTTAGAAGATTGAACTGAAACCATGTGAATAGGGCATTTAAATCTTCTTGTGCTTGTGAGATAATGTGATGGATGGAAGATCCACGCGGTTGAAGTTAGGACTTTAAAAGTCCTAACTTCAACCGCGCGAATGTCGACACAATTTAGTTGATAACTTTATGACCTAATTAATGCCTTAAAGCTTTGTTGGTCTAGGAGCCCTAGTGTCTTGAGTTTGACCCCCGAGTTAGATATGCATATGGAATATCTGTGTAAAAGATCGGCCAAGTGTAAGTCGACCTCGCGCACACATTATTTTATCTTCCATAAGTAGGTTTTTCTATTTTAGTATTTATGCCTTTATTTCAGGCTACTAAGGTCTATTTGCATACGTTACTATACCTAGCCTATAAGTTACGAATTAAAGAGCCATTAATTAAGTAGTTGTTACAGCAACATATTAATAATACGCACTAATCGTTTTGGGAATACCTTCATTATGCGTACGGCTAAGGAGTGGAATTCCCTGCCAGAGTCTGTGTTTCCCGATAGCTATAACCTGGGGGTCTTTAAGTCAAGAGTGAATAGGTTATTTTTAGGTAAGCGTGCTCCGTCTTCGACCACATCATCACTTACCATCAGGTGAGATGGTGGTCAAACGCAAGCCAATTATCAATAAAAAAATATATTTAATAACTACTTCATTGGGAACTCTTGTAAAACGAGTCCACCACGTACCTCGTCCTAGTCGGTTTTCATTTAGTGCATTTATCATTTGCAACACTTGGCCTAGATTATAAATCTACGTGATACTGGACGTGACGGACTAGGTGTCCGCCATCCAGATCTGTGTATCGAACTTTAGCTAGTACGACATTGCCTGCCGCGAAGCTGACCGAAAGTGCCACCGGAACGCACAAAGACGAAGAGCAACTTAGTGATACTAACATAGTTTTAAGTTTTATTTACTAAATTTACTAACACAATTGTTCACAATTATATTATATATAATTTAGGTTAAAGTATCTGTGACCCTTTGTAACCTGTGAATAAATGTTTTTTATTTTTTAATTATACTAATATAATAAAGCGAAAAAGTTTGTTTGTTTGAACAAGCTAATCTTCGAAAGTACTGGGTGGATTTGGATGCAATTTGGTGTGAAAGTAGCTTGAAACTTGAGGAAGGTTATAGGATTCTAACCCCACTTCAAAAAAGGTGGGTTATGTTTTTACCGTGATAAATGCCACGTGAGCAAAGCCCCGCGTGGCTGCTAGTATCTCTTCACTACATAGTATAAAACAAAGTCACTTCCCGCTGTCTGTCTGTCTGTCCCTATGTATGCTTAGATCTTTAAAACTAAGCAACGGATTTTGACGCGATTTTTTAAAAGATCGAGTGATTCCTGAGGGAGGTTTAAGTGTATAATAAGTTAAGGTTTTGTGTAAATTGGATGAAATATGACGATATTAGTTCAATAAGTAGGAAAAAATTAAGCCGATCGGGAGCTTTAATCGAAAACGCTGCCAAAACCTTTTGAATTATATAAAAACGATGTATGATGAGATTGTTCCTCTTTTATAGATCTACAAAAAAGTCGGCAATGGCATATGTCTATCTCGTAAGGAGAACTCACAATAACCATTTTTTCTTTTACACTATAACTACTATTTTATTGTAATTTACAATAAAATTATGGGTTATTTACGAAGCTATTTTTAACAGTACAGTATTATTTCTTATTTATTTATTTATTAAATGACACATCAACAACTTATTCACTAAATCGAATACATATAAAATTGTTACAAATACTAATACTGTAGTGAATTCATCACTTATAGGTGTGCACAGCACTTGAATTATCCAATTAAATACATTAGATACGTTGAGCATTTAATGTAGATCAAAATTGCTTTTTACACTATATCAATAAAATGAATATAATTTGAATTATCGAAAAATAAAAATTACCGGACGACAAATTAAATAGTTTAAATATCGATGAAGCGAAGCGAAGACGTCGCTCACAATCTAAGCAAATATAAACTCTATTACCCCTTGCGAAACCTTGCCAGGTCGCTAGTATTATATAAAGGTGCTTTTAGCCTTTTCCATGACTGGTTTGGTGTAATGCATTGACAGATATGATGAGGGTTTCAAGGAAAATCAAAACACCAGTTGCCGCCACTGAAGCGGGAGGTATTCTTCTTTGAAAACGTAAAATACGACATTGACGTCAATTTGACAGATGTCAAAAAACTTAAGCATTTGACAGGTGCCCGGACTTGACACCGCAGTGCTGCCACCTGGTTGTTTCAGAAAGCTCAAATTATTACTTGATCAAATAGAGAGCACTTATTTGGCACAATATCATGGCTATAGTTGCAAAACTTCTGAAATATTCGGAATAATTCCGGAATACTTCTGGGAAAGTTTCTTTAAATCAGAATTATTCAAAATGAATTTAAATAAAGCCCTCTGTGCATCGGCCGCTGCCGCCGCGCTGGCGCCGCGTTGCGCGCGCTGCGATGGCGGTGCGGGGTGCGGTAAGAGGGGAGATGCTTCCCGGAGAAGTATTCCCCCCCGCGAGAAAGATTCGTACCCCGCAATCGAATGTTTCGCCCGAATAATTCAATGGGAATTAACGTGTTTGTTTGTCGTGTGGTGGGTGAGTTAATTATTGTTCAGTGCGAGAGTACGTACGATACGAGAGTAAAATATAAATGTTTATTTTATTATAAATGGGATTGATTAAGTATATGTTGATATTTTTATAGGTAGATATGTAGCCTGCGATTAACAGGATTTTTATTCTTTCGTTTCTAGGTAGGTATACCTACCTACTTATTTCGAAATTGTATGCTATTTTTATAAAACCAGGCCTAGCATATTTTATTTGTTTTTTGAAAAAGGGTTACCTATGTTTTTGGTTAGTTTGTATGTAGCTCTGTACGCATCGCGAGTATTCGCGAGTCGCATAGGTAGGTATTAATCATTACCTACCTACTTAACGCGTGTAATAGCCCAGTCAATAAAAACAAATAAAGGCAAACCTTGCAAGCAAACACGTTTTGATGCGGTTTTCAGAAAAGTATTTGTTATACTTAGGTAGGAGCAGGTTTTGGTACATTAACCGACTTCAAAGGTCGATTTTCCTGGTTTTTTTTGACAGTTGAAATATTCCCAAAGTTTCGGAATATTTCGGAATACTTCCGAAGTATTCGACGGGAATGATTCGGAATTTTTCCCGCCAGCATCTATAATCATGGCAATATACGCATAATGGCAAGTTATTGGAAAAAGATAAAATGATAGTAATTATTCAAAATATATTATACTAGTACTCACGTGGGGCTTCGCTCCCGTGGATTCTATCACGGTAAAAACATACCTCTCCTTTTTTGCAGTCGCGTAAAAAGTAGCCTATAACCTTCCTCAAGCTTCAAGCTGCTTCCATATCAAATTGCATCCAAATCCACCCAGTACTTTCGAAGATTAGCGCGTTCAAGCAAACAAACAAACAAACAAACAAACTTTTCCGCTTTATAATATTAGTATAGATAATATATATTACATAGAACACTCTCGCATGCCTGAAAAACCATTAGATTGCGCTGGGCGTGCTGATACCAAAAAGATACAAAATCTGTTTTAGTTCATATCAGATCGTACTAATATTATAAATGCGAAAGCTTGTGAGGCTGGATCGATGGATGGACGGATGGATGTTTGTTAATCTTTCATTCAAAACCTATTAAACGAATCGAAATGAAATTTGGTAAGTTGATAGTTGACATCCTGGAATAACACATATACTTTTTTATCCCGGAATTTTCACGGGATTGGGATTTACGCGGGAAAACCGTCCCACGCGAACGATGTCGCGGGCAGAAGCTAGTTATTTCTAAATAAGAGCTAAGTAATATATAAACTTAAAAAAGTATTTATCGTCACAGATCTAAGAAGCATAGAAATGATAAACTAAAAGTCCTTAAAATAAGAAGAAAAAACCACAATTTAGATCATAATTTGACTTGATTTTCCTATATTAAAATCATAACGTTACCATAGAAACCTATCTCTGTCTACCCTCTTAACTAGACGTAAGTTTGTATGTCATGTAACTTTACAACTTAATTAATGATTGCTTCAAGTTTAAGTAGAGCCACAGATGGGTAGTGACGTCACTGATTGATTCGAACCACGGCGACCCCACATTAATCATGTTTGGGCTATTCTTGATACAATAGTAACGTTGAGAGGAGGCGTGGTCGTCTATTTGTCGGGTAAACCACACTATTTATTATGAAGGTTGGTATATAGTGGGTATTGAGTGACCGATATATGATTTTGGGGGTGTTGGATTGTTTAAGAAACATGTAAAGCTGCGTAAGATGTGGAGAAGAAATGTATTACGAAGAGATGAGGACATTACATTGGCGTTTTTCCTTTCGGTGTTAAGACCTGCCATCCGTCTCTATTCTCAGCTTTTTTTAGGGCATCTGGTGCTGGTGCTATGATCAGTAGTTTCAGTTTTGTCTATTCACCACAATAAATATCTTCCACGCGATCTTTGACTCTTGAATTTCCTAGCTATAAAAACAATGATAAATAAAAACTTATTTACACAAAATTTAACCGACTTCAAAACATACAAAAAAGACCTGATAAAAAGACCTGATTTGATAATTTTACCACGTTAAGAAAAAAGGCCCTTATTTGAAATTGAATTAGCCATCCAATAAAACAATCTTTAAGGTTATTTCTCTCTTTGTAGTGCAGGTCTTTTTTGTATGTTTTGAAGTCGGTAATTTTTTTGTAAAAAAGTTTTTATTTTATGTTATGTTATTTTGTGTTTACATACCTTACATTTAATTTTATTAAGTCTGCCGTACACGTATTTTACCCACTAAAACCAAACGAGATTTTATGTTATGCAAAGGTTAAACAATACTCGAGGAGCTCGATGGCATAAACGGCTTAGCGAGTTCGGCCATGATTTAATGAGGTAACCAGTTTTCGCAATGGCCGGTCTTGGGAAGAATACTTATATCGGCGTTGCGCTTGCAAAAGGCGCTATGTGGTGAATAGTCAATTTTCGTTCTTTTATGAAGTTTCAATCGTTATTTTAGTACACACATGTTGTAAAAACAGCTATCTGATAAACGCAATATTGAAAGGTAACTCTCTAAATATTTCGTTTATTAGATAGGTGTTTTACAGCATGTGTGTATTAAAATAACGATTGAAACTGCATAAAAGAACGAAAAAGACTATTTACCACATAGCGCCTTTTGCAAGCGCAACGACGATATGTTGCCGCACCCCCGGCGCACGTGTACGAAGGAACACGGGGTGGTTTTAGTCAGTAAGAGTCTGACAGACCCCTTCGCCCGCCCCAGGGCGGAGGACATCCATGAGGATTTCCACCTCGGAACAAAAAAAAGGTATTCAAAAACTTATTATCTCGAGTTTTTCTATGCTTCGGAAGCCACGTTAAGCTATCATTCCCGGCTGCATTCATAGTCACTAGCTCCCACTAATTCACATTGGGTTTGCTTAGTAGGTTCTGTCTAGCCCATTCTATATCATTCTATATTTATCCGCAGGGAAGGTCTGTGCCACAGCATTGGTGATGATATTAATAGGTTGATTATGCTGCTATAACAGTTCATAGTGGTTCATAGATGTACGAGGGCAGCAATCGCGGGAGATTTGTTGTTTTAAATAGAAGAGTTCCGTCACTTATCTCCGAAGATCTTCATCAGAGTCTGATGTGTTATATACTAAAACCTTCTTTGTAAAATATGCTTTCAAACAATGAAAACGTGATTGAAATCGGATCAGTAGTTTCGAAGAAAATCGTGGATATACAAACATATATACTAGTCGAATACAGAACCTCCTTTTTTGAAATCGGTTAAAAAAGCAGCTGAGTTCTCACGGTTATAAAGTTCAAACAAGAATCAGCAGTATTCAGTTTTCTAGTCTTTTTATCGGATCTCTGTATAGTAAAGCCCCAATTGAAATATGTTGACTAACGGCTTACTTGAGGTATATACTTTTAAAGACAGCAGCCGCCACAGTTTCTTAGAAAGCTTAAAACACTCGTTAAATCACCAGAATTTTTTCGATAAGCCACCTTTAGTAGCCTTATCTAACAATCAGACCCAAAGACAATTTTTGCATTATAAACAGATTATAAAACGTGATATTTTTAGTTTAAGGAGGATCATAGGATATTTGAAAATAACTGACATTTAGATTTGGTTCAAGCTAGAGAATTACTCAAGATGATATTGCGGAAACTCGCCCAAAGGTCAACAGTATTAAAAGATCCATAATACATTCTTTGAAATATGAGAATATCTGAACTTAAAAATCTTTTTCGTCGGAAATATGACGTAGTTGAAAATAGCCCTTTTAACAAAGAGCCTTGTAATGGAGAATGGTGCTTACGTCATGAGTAGCATCGTTTCATTGTTATTTAAACACATTTGTGAACATTATTATCCTCGTGAATAGCGCGGTAATGACTGATATTATTATCTTAACAGTTAGTATTCCACCCAAACTGGAGTTTCAGAGCTGTATATAATACTAAACAGTATATTGTTTCAAATTATTCTGTAGGGAGTGCCTTTACGATACGCTTCAGGAGATCTTTGTACAGGAATAGTGTAGGTACCTCAGATAAATTGTATGTGCGTGATAGATTTTGTAATAACTTGATTCAAAATAGTTTGTCAAAGAAATTGACACTTCCTGTGAATCGGCTAACTCTATTATTTTACAGGCAGCATTCCCACGCGGTTTGGCAATGCTTAGACTTTCTAAGTACGAATTATTTGATTATTTATTTTAGTTCTATTTAAGTTAGTTTTTATTGTTATTTTTTATTTTTTTTTATTTTATTTCGTTCACACCTCATTAATAAATTACCAGAATATATTATATAATAACTTTAATTACTCCATAACAATGTGCGAGAGAAGTCCCATATGCCGAATAACATGGGGTATAAAACTCTACTTATAAATACGCCTTGACCCTATGAGGGTCCGAGATTCAATCAAGTTGCAGGAAAAACATTTTTCAAATTAATTGGACTCACTTAAGCTGTGCGTGTTTACCAACTGCTTGGTAAAAGTTCTGACGGCTTGGTGTGTGGGATCTTATCGTAAGATTTCACGGTCAGTATTACAGATTTCAGGGTTGGGCAGAAAGTTTCGTGTTGGTTTTGAGGCGAATACTGTATATTGTTTTTCTCTGAACTTGTAACGAGCTTACACTTCTAACGAAAATCTAACGAGATACCGCCGTCCCGGAACTTAAGGGTAGTTCAAGGAACAGGGTGAGTTTTTAGTCAGTAGAAGTCTGACACTCCCTTCCGCTTAACCCAGAGCGGAAGAAGTCATTCGATGATTTTCCCACCCAGGAAAAGAGGTAATCTTTACCCAGTTAATATATCAAATTGACCTTAATAGACTTATTATAACCTCTCCTATTTTCTTTCATCTGATCTATTTAGATTTTTAGCTTATTTTTGTTGGGGTAGTATTCTAGTCTAAGTAGATGTAGGTAGCTGAGTATTGATGTTTTACATGGAGAGACTGTCTATATAACCTCTTCATCCCAGTAGCTGGGATACTTTCATTATGCGTACGGCTAAGGAGTGGAACTCCCTGCCGGAGTCTGTGTTTCCCGGTAGCTATAACCTCGGGGTCTTCAATTCAAGAGTGAATAGGTTACTTCTAGGTAAGCGTGCTCCATCTTCGACCACATCATCACTTACCTTCAGGCGAGATGGTGGTGAAACGCGAACCTATTATCAATAAAAAAAACACGATACCTCTTCACAAGACTGGTGTACATTTTCTGGTTTCTAACTACCCAAAATGGCTGTCGAAGATGAACAGCTAAAAATAATAATATAATACATTTATTTTCTCTACAAACTTATAAAGTAAGTACAAAGTAAGATCAAAGCCGCGACCGGCTAAAGGTGCTTCCAAGGCATAGAGAAATACCGAAATATTAAGATTGTTAGCCATCCAAGGGCCGACATGGACAAGCGTTACTTTTTAGGATTTCGTAGCCGAATGACAAAAAACGGAACCCTAATAGTTTCATCATATCTGTCTCTCTGTATGTTTGTCTGCCTGTCTGTCCGTCTGTCTGTCTGTCTGTCTGTCCGTCCGTCCGTATGTCCGTATGTCACAGCCATTTTATTCCGAAACTATTAAGACTATACATGTGAAACTTGGTAGCTAGATATATTCTGTAAACCGCTTTCCGATTTTAAGACTAAAATGAAAAATTATTTAAAATAAAAGGGGGCTCCCCATACATGGAACTGAAACTGGAAATAGTTTTGTATCATGAAACTTATGCGTGTGTGGTATCTATAGACAGGTCTTTAAAAATGACACTGAGGTTTCTAAAACCACTTTTTCATAAAGTTAATCGTTTAAAAGATATACGCATCCAAATTGGTAAATTGTGCCCCCCCCCCCCCCCCACTCTAACTTCTATAATAATGGAGTTAAAATCTAAAAAAAAATATGTGCTGTAGATCTTAATGTAAACTTTCAACCAAAATTGGTTTGAACGAGATCGGGTCAGCAGTTTTTTAAATACAACATATTTTTTAAAACCGCAAATATAACTTTGTAATTCATACAAACACTATGAAAAAGAAAATTATTTGGCGTAGTTACTACGGAACCCTTCATGGGCGAGTCTGACTCGCATTTGGCCAATTTTTCTTCTTAGAGTGTCGATAGCAAATGGCTAAATTGAGTCTGTCCAGAGCTGATCAATAATTTTGGCACCGTCGGAAGCTTCCATCAAGTCCTGCAGTGAACAGTTGACAGGACAATTTGTTAAGATATATAGTATACAGGGTGTGGCGGAAATAATGGATAACCCTGTAACTGCCAGTAGGTCATATAATGGTCTATCATATATCCCAATTTCAAACTCAGGTGGTCAGGCATTTCAAAGTTATTTTTATTTGTTTATTTTTTTTGAAAATATTGTACCTATTTTATAAAATCAGCTGCCGTTTCAACATTTAACGGAGTTTTTTTATTCTGTTTTTTGCGGTCTGCTTCTGAATGTTTGTGTAATCACACGCGTATGAAGATTTTTTGTTACACTCTAAGATGATTTCAGAAAAAAACACATAATACTTACTTTTTAGTTTTTTTAATTGAATCCTGTAACTTTGACTCCATACCCTGAAAAAAAAATGTATCGCACAGTTATGGCCCATTACTTTAAAAAGTTGTCCATATCATGCGGATTCTAAAATGGTATCATAGTGGCCAGTATCGTACGAATGTGCAAAACTATTTCAGTTTGAATTCAAAAGGTTCATAATTTCAAAAAAATATTAAATTCAAAAAAATGTGATTCTGTATTTTACTAATCTTCTGTGTCATGTAAATTGTTGTAAAAACGTTTCTAACTCACTTTGACATTGCTAAAACACCACTCAGGTAATAAAAAACCCAGTCTCACTTTCTTTGGGATGACAGAGCTATTGTGCTTCCAGGCTGTGGCTTTTTATTGATTTACTTTAAAGAGGTAGATAATAACGAGTTTAAGACTCCTTACTTAATTAGGTAATTATTTTACAGGTCAATTGATACAATAAAAAGCAATGTTCATGACACAAATGTATTTAAAAATCATACAAGATGTTCGAAATGAGCCCCATCGGCTGCGATGCAAGCTCTGCACCTTCTAATAAATGAACGTTTGATGCGACGTGCAAAGCCTGCCAAACTTATTTCCTGAGCAGCAGACTGCACACGTTGCCGCAATTGCTCCACAGACGTAATCTCTTCTTTGTAAACTTTTTCTTTTAAACAGCCCCAGTAAAAGAAGTCTAATGGGTTCAGGTCCGGCGAACGGGGTGGCCACAATATTGGCCCTAAGCGCCCTATCCAACGTTCTGGATATGTCTCATTCAGGTGCTCTCTCACTCTTGCCGCATAATGTGCAGGGCAGCCGTCGTTTTGCAGCCACATGTTCTCACGTGTTTCATTAGGAACGTCTTCTAACAGCTCGGGTAAATTATTTTGCAGGAAGTTCAAATAGCTTTCAGCATTAAGAGTCGGTGGCAGCTCAAACGGACCAATAATTTGGCCGTTAATTATTCCTGTCCATAAATTGATTTTCACTTGGTACTGCGATCGGTCTTGTCTAATTAAATGTGGATTTTCAAGCTGCCAACTGTGTAAATTGTGTATATTCAAATACCCGTCCTTCCTGCATGTAGACTCGTCACTCCAGAGGATATTTTCAAAGAAATGTGGTTGTTCTCTAATTCTTCTCAACATTATACGACAAAATTCTTTTCGTGCTCGGTAGTCCCTTGGAAGTAATGTTTGCACCCTTTGATAGTGGTAAGGGTACAATTCGTGACGTTTTAATATGCGATGTACTGTTCTGGTTGACATTCCAGTAAACCGAGATAAAACTCGAATGGATATGGTAGGATCTGCTTCTACTAACTCCATAACTTCTTCTTCGTTATTGTAGACTCGTGGTCGTCCTTCACTCGCGCCGCCCACACCTGTACCAGGTATTCTTCCCTCGCAGTAGGCATTGTGTACGCGAATAAAAATTCGGTAATCAGGGTGTCGACTATTCGGGTACCTTTCTCGGTAAAGTCTTGCCGCTTCATTGGCGTTGCCTCTACATTCACCATAAATGTAGTGCATGTTGGCATATTCTACCGATGTGTAACGTTGAGGCATTGTCAACAGCGCACTTGCCACAACAGTCCGGGTACAGTAAGCAATGTCGTCGGGATCACTAAACAACGCAAGTCCAAATCACAGGCAAATCAGAGTCTGAAAAGAAATGCAGTAAGTCACGAGTTAGATTTAACGAACGAAAAACAGGGAGCAAAGGCGCGTGCGACTACGTACGACAACGAACGGGATCACACTGAATGATGTTATGAGGAACTATTGATGTGGTGATTCTAAAAAAAATACAGCTTGCCTTTTTCTATTTTGCACAATAGCTATATTGTTTCCATCGAGCCAGAATTCCAGGTAGCCCCAAACAAAGAAAGGACCGGTTTTTTTTTACCTGAGTGATGTTTTAGCAATGTCAAAGTGAGTTAGAAACGTTTTTACAACAATTTACATGATACAGAAGATTAGTAAAATACAGAATCACATTTTTTTGAATTTAATATTTTTTTGAAATTATGGACCTTTTGAATTCAAACTGAAATAGTTTTGCACATTCGTACGATACTGGCCACTATGATACCATTTTAGAATTCGCATGATATGGACAACTTTTTAAAGTAATGGGCCATAACTGTGCGATACATTTTTTTTTCAGGGTATGGAGTCAAAGTTACAGGATTCAATTAAAAAAACTAAAAAGTAAGTATTATGTGTTTTTTTCTGAAATCATCTTAGAGTGTAACAAAAAATCTTCATACGCGTGTGATTACACAAACATTCAGAAGCAGACCGCAAAAAACAGAATAAAAAAACTCCGTTAAATGTTGAAACGGCAGCTGATTTTATAAAATAGGTACAATATTTTCAAAAAAAAATAAACAAATAAAAATAACTTTGAAATGCCTGACCAACTGAGTTTGAAATTGGGATATATGATAGACCATTATATGACCTACTGGCAGTTACAGGGTTATCCATTATTTCCGCCACACCCTGTATATATTGTTGAACTATAAGTGTTACTTTGTTAGCTGTTAGCGTATGCTTGCTCTTTCATCTTAATATTTTTTTTTTTTAATTTTATAATTAATTTTGTTTTTGTCTTGATTTATGTAATTTTATAATTTGTGTTTTGTTATTTTGTAATTGTATAAGAATATTTGCTTAAGTTAGTTACCACTTCTACTAAGAATGCTGGTTAACCTGTAATTGGCAACTGTGTAAGCCTAAAACGATTTGTTACCTATTGTTAAAATATTTTATACACAGAATCTGTTGGTAAACCTTTTTGAATAAATAAAAAAATAAATAAATAGGACAGGAAATAAGTGCGCCATAATAAGCATAACTTAAACCAATGTTATTAGTTAGCTACGAGTTCCTCACTCTGCTATTTTCATTATTAAAAAAATTATTGGTAAATTGTTTAATGACAAACCCCGCAAAGTACTTATGTAGTAAGTTGTATTATTAATATTAGCTGCATGTTTTAAATACATGGTCAACACGGTAGTGTTATCGAATAGAAACACAGTTTCTAACATGCAACACTAGATGAAAGATCGAGAATGATGGCAGCTTCAATGTGACGAAGCACCTTTTGTTCAATGGGAAAATCATGAAATGACCCCCCCCCCCCCCCCCCGCTCTGGTTGGAGTGGATGGAAATGTCAGACTTTTACTGACTAAAAGCCCACCCTGTGCTTTCAGCTAGCTGCCCTTGCGTTTCGGGGGCCTTGTAATCTCGTCAAGACATACCCTCAACCCCGGCAGAATGTGACGTAGCACTTTATCTGCCGTAATTAGTTCTAAAGCCAATCGTACCATTTGCATCAAATCGATATTTTTTCACATAAACCAAGATTCAGTGATGTTCATAAGCCTAAACAAAAAAGTCAATATAGCTAGCAAAAACCGCCTGATACAGAGATAATCCGTAGTCAGTAAGTTGCCTTACCCGGCCATTGGAACACGCAAAAGTGACATTTATGTGTCACTGAACGTTCCACGCCATGTTTGTAATAAACGGGCGGGCTGAAAATATACCAACCGAAATAATATAAGAACCAACGAACGAACGAACGATTTCAGGCTTTCTTTTTTCTTTATTTGGTTAGAGCGATGTTTATGGCGGGGAAAATTGTGGAAAAAGCGCAAATTCAAAAAAGAGCAATGCAGTGTTTGATAAATTTTATTTACATCTCTCATATTCGGTAAGTAGGTCCTTATTACCCCCAAATGGGGCTTGTAGGTAACCAATTAGCGCTCTAGGGTAATAATGTAGCTAGAAAAGCCCTAGGGCGCTAAGTAATTTAAAAAAAATCTCTTCACTCTTTCAAAAAGTTCGCGTACATTTAACTATCATACTGGCAATAGACATCATGCATTCAGCCCAATGACAAAAGAGGTCGCTTCGCTATTCAGCCTTGTCTTCGTATGAGTATAATAGTCATCAATTTTAAATATCGAACGACGAAGCTCAACTTCGTTCTTGAAAAAAAAAAAATTAAAAGCAAAGATGAAAAAAGGCGGGAATAGAAAACTTTTACTTTAAATATTGTTTGTTTTTGGGATTTTTTTATAATTACGTGTTAATTAGGAAAAAAACATGAGTTCTGCAAGTGATGAAGATATAAGCTGCACTCCCGATTCAATGAAAATGGAAGCTGAAGCAGCAATTAAAATTTTAACTAATAAAATGTTTTATTCTTGTAATGCCGGTTTTTTTCTACTTACCTCACAATCGAGATGTAAAGCAGAGTAGTTAGCTCGGGTGTAAGCATCAATTGCACCCTCGAACTATAGGCGCCCTCGCTGCGCTCGTGCGCCTAAAGATCTCGGGCTGCAATTGATGCCTTACAGCCCTTGGCTACTAATCTACTATTTTTGTTAGGCTCTTCTTTTTTAGACGTGCATCGTCTGAGTGTGGTCATATCTCGGTTATTGTACCATTAGGATAAGGAGATTGGTATATCTCCTTATCATAATGATGATGAGAGAGAGGATTCTGTTGAATAAGAGACGCACGGGTTGATATTCAAGGTTCAACGCTTGCCAAGGTCGATTCGTTGATGGGTGACAATCTTGACAATTCCTCCGTGCCTCAGTTTAGTTGTTGATCCCAGTTATCATTTATACATCGTTGACAGTCGTAACGGGTACTCAGAAAACAACACAAAAACAGAAAAAATCTAACGCCAGTCTTGCCAATTGTTATTTAGCTACTGGGTAATTATTATTTTTTTAGTTTGGAAGTAGCGTTGCCATCCGTCCGGGTTTTCCCGGATTTGTCCTAGTTTGGAGAGCGTCCGGGGGCGTCCGGGGTGAATTTCCCAATAAGCGTCCGGGTAAAACCCGGACATACATTGGTCTTACGGGTACCAAAAAGCACGATCTCTATTATTATTTTCCTATGGTATTTCATCTCATTGTTTATGTTACGTTGATTAAATGAAAAGGAAGAGACTGTTATTAAAAAAGTTCTAAAGCTCTACAATGTTATCATTTTATCAGTATAGTAACCATAATTAAACATCGTTGTTTTTAGTTTCAAGTTCAAACATGTACTTTTCTACGGTGTCCGGGGAAAAACTGTGATTTTACCAAAATGTCCGGGGTTTATAAGTCTTTGTCTGGGGCCGGCAAATTTGGTGATGGCAACCCTATTTGGAAGCTTACATAGGTGGGCGGCTAAGCACATGCTCAACATCATCGTCTGCATAACCTTATAATTATATCCTTTTTAATTTCCAGCCTATTGGGCCCGTCAATGCAGCTAGCCCCTGTGCTATAATATTTTTACAGCAAACGATAGCTTGAAATCTATTTGTATTCTTTCGAAAGTTAAAATGTAAAAACCAGATGATATGACGGTTTTTTTTTATTGATAATAGGCTCGCGCTTGACCACCTGATGGTAAGTGATGATGTGGTCAAAGATGGAGCACGCTTACCTAAAAGTAACCTATTCACTCTTGACTTAAAGACTCCTTAGGTTATAGCTATCGGGAAACACAGACTCCGGCAGGGAATGCCACTCCTTAGCCGTACGCACAATGAAGGTATTCCCAAAACGTTAAATCTTTTTTGCCTTTATCTAACTAGGATGTTTAAGTTAAATCTTATAAAACGAATTAAAACCTCTTCTTCTTATGCTTGGAAACTTTATGTGTTGGTTGAGTTAACTTCTCAAAGATCAACCAAACAGACCGTTTTTTTTTCTACTCGGCGCGTTAAATCAAAAAACATTGCTTAATATTTTTTTAATAGAATATCATTAGGAACGTCCTTCACAGGTGACAATACTGGTCCCATTATAAGTTAGCTCGACACATATTTAACCAATCTCAAATGACAGCCAAACAATCAATAATTTGCTTCTTTCAAATCACCGACTAAATTAGCTTACTCAATATTAAATGAAGCGAGGTAGAATAATTTTATTGACTCCTAAAATTACCCGAAACTCGTGACAGCCAAATGAAATGTTAAAGTTTTTGATTGATTTATTTGATTTGATTATTCTATTAAAATCAAAATGTTAGAATTCATTTACATTTCAACGAATTTTCGTTTGGTTTGAAGTCTCAATTAATTTCTTTGATAAGTTACAAAGAATGTTTGTATTTTCGTAAATAGGTAGTCGCTGGAATAAACAAATTGGTTGACAGGTTTTTATTTTGTGTTCGAGTTTTTTGAACATTAATATTAACCTAACCTGTTATAGGTAGCTGTTAATGTGTACTTGAACACGAAAAGGTAATTAAGCGACATTAATTAGGGCCTATATTTGGATATTTGTTCTAGTGTTCATATTAATATCAGAATTAATTATGATGTTTAGTAACTGAACAACGCACTAAAAATTATTCGCCTCGATAAGCATGCTTAAACAAATGGCCTGAAATATAATTCAAAACTTTTGATAAGCAACGAACATAGAACGCTTTTTTTTCTTTAGTATTATTAAAACATCACCAAGCTAACAATTCAAACATAATAATCACAAATAGTAACAATAACTATTATATCACATGCACGTTAAGACGACGTTTTATAATCGGTAATAAGCACTTAAGTGCAACTTTTATATAAATCGATCGATCGGATCGGCACTGTCTCTCTTTAACACAAGCTAACTTTTAACCTAACTAGGAGGACAGTATCTCACCTGTTTTAAAGAACCTAAAATTACACAAATCCAACAATTGTAAACTTTGGAATCCCACTGTGAAATAGGTAAATACTTTTACTAATTAAGATAAGCCTCGTTTGAATTAAAGACTTTTTAATCCAAAAAAAAACCATGTCTTAACAAAAAAAATACGAATATTTTTTTAATACCGCAACAGGGCTTCCCTTCCCCTACAAAGCCAATCGTCAAAGTGGTAGAAACCGGGTCAGCAGCGGCCGTGGAAATAGAGCACTCGTGGCGATGACGACTTGTTACTGGGATGATGATGTCTGTCACAGTATGGCCATGATTTTTTAGGACTAACGTTCGAAGTTCGAATCAAATTTTTTAATTTTTAATTCAAATTCTCTATAGAAAATATTTGAATAAAGAATTTGTATTTCTAATTTTAAACTAAGCAAATGGTTGCAAATTTTCATTAATCAATTTATAATATGTATCTGGTAATGCTGGTTATAAATGAATGAAATTTCTTTTTTTCAAGCAGTCATCCGATTAAACGAACGATTAACCTTAGATCATATGAGATTATATGATCTAAGCGATTAACTTGGCATACGAATGTAACTTTAGAGATAATGCAATAACTGGCATTTATTAAGACGAATCTAACGATTATCTTAGTTGTATAAATCTGTTCAGCATCCTGGAAGATATTATGAGGTAATAAAGAATATTTCATAAATACAAGAATAAACTTTCAACATTATTTCAACTTCAGGTAGAAACAATAATGTTTACACGCTGCAAAATAAATAAATAATAACGAATACAAAAGAAAATATTCTTAACCGCAAGCTTTCTTTTATGTACCTACTGCAGATTTTTAATCACTTCGTAATAATTAATTTTGAATAAGATTAGACTGGGATGTAACCCCAACATAGAAAGATCCTGTGCAGATTGAAACATTGCATTGTCTAGAAAATCAAATGGTTTTACACCCAGAAGTTGTTACCTAGAAACAAATAAACTAGACAAGCTACACAAATTATAGCCATTTTCAGTTACCACTGCTGCCTTTATACATCTTTGTTCCATTTTAAATAGTACCGTAGAATTTAACGCAAGAAAAAACACGGAATGTATTTTTAAACTAGCCAAATCCTGTGCAGGGTAAAATATTTTCATTTAGGTACGGGTAAAATGCAACACGATTATGCAACCGCAGAATACAGGATAAGCCCTGGTATTGTTGCAAGAATATTTTAACGAATGCGGAAGCGAATCTTTAAGTCCTGTTAATTTTTGCGAAGAATACTGAGAATTATAAATATTATTGTAGAGGGTTTTGAAGTTTTGTTTAGATACATTTTGTATTTATTTATGTTAAAGCTAGTTTTATAGGAAATATACCATTTAACCAACTATTAGGTTATTTATTCGTCCCGAGTCGACGACGTTTCGTGTTCTACACGCGCCTCAAAGAGTGATCAATGGCGAGCCCCCGACAGAGCCACTGCCTTCTGGGGCCGAGATTTGGGAGAATGTTCTTACAAGATCCTGAACCTGTATCACTGAAAAAGATATTATGATTCGTTTAGGTCCTGTTTCACAATGTCCAAATAGCGGTTAGATAGCTACAAATTTGCAAATATGGAAACACTACTTTGATTCCAAGCCAAATAAATTACCCAAGTTATAGGTGGTGACATTAAATAACTCAGATATTTCAGTTGACATCAATAGACCAAAGTAATACAAGAGGACGGCGTATATCGTCCCTTAGCAAACAACACCGCTCAAGTCATTTTCACCAACTTTACAGGAGACACAAAAAACTGTCTATATAAAAAAATACGTAGGTTTTATGTATTATTACGTATTCAATACCCTAATAAGGAGATATTGAATATTTGTTAATACTTTTTTTGTCGATTTTCTTTATTTTAACATTTATTTAATGACTTGAGCGGTGTTATCTGATACTTTATTCGATTTAGGCGGTGTTGTTTGCATTAATGTTAGGGAATGCGTATTAAAAGATGATTTATAATGAAAGGTTTATATTAATTATATTCAAAGTACTTATAAATAACTATCATTATAACGCAAGTGCAATTTCTTTTTATTTCAATAGTTTGGAACATAGTCTTTAACAACATAAAAAAATCTAATGGTAATAGTAACTATATGCAAACTATTAAATCTTGAAATAATCAACAGTAATAGTATAAATAGTCCAGTATTTAGTTGCGGTCTTTAAAGTTTATTGTGCGGAAGATCATCGTAAAAAAGAGTTAACTAGATGGTGATACACTCTTGAGATCTTGAAAATCTTCATACTTTCGCTTTGTAATGGGTATTCTAGTGGCATACAATTTCTGCAGTTGATTTATTGGTTTAATGGTGTTAATTGGTATGAGACGGTGCGGCAACAGCTGAAGTTCATCATTGAAACCAATTTTATACCAAATTATATAATTAAGCCTATACTGCAGCATTCGTACATCTGTGACTAATGCAGGTCACCTGTTCTTTTACCAGGGTGTATCAATTTGTAAATTAATTGCTTAGAAAAGTCGGTAAAAAGGTATAGTCTAAATAACCAGCTTCGTATGGCATAGGATCGCTCCTAGCTGACTTTGTTATAGTCATGTATTGTCGAAGAAGATAAATTTCTTTACTGTTTAATTTACACTCAATCGCACTGTGTACCGAATCGCATTCCATGTAGGTATGGCCTTTGTGCAGGTAATTTTGAAAAATTACTACATTTTCTCTATTGCTAAACGTAGCAGAGCAGTGCTTAATGTAACATTGCTATTTTGAGTACAATATCCATCAGAATATAAAATAACAGGCAATAACTTCTGAATCAAAATCTTCTTCAGACAATCAACTAGGCACGAAGCAAAAACAGAGGCTTCAAGCGTGGAATTTAATTCATTGAACCAATTACACATTACTTAGTTGCTAAATTATACCTATATTGTAAAAATATGAATGCAAAATTTAGTTCTGTAGCAAATAGCACTGGCTTGAAGATACGGGGCCAATATAACCAACTCGACATCCTGAGTTAATAAACATGACAAGCTCCGGACTGCGCAACACCTTTTTCAGTAGATATCGTTTTCTTTCCTGGCACAAATTTCTCCACCATCCGTAATGTCTTTCAAATAGTTTCTACAAAAAGGAATAAAATAAATATTGAAACACTGCCTTGGTCATAAAAGCATGTCAGTAAAAACCGCATAAGTTAATGAAGACATACTATTTTTTTTTTGTTTATTTATATGCATAAATAAATAAAAATTAAATTGTAATAAATAGCTTACCTCATAATCTATTATTAAAACTCCTTCTACAGGCATTTCAGTGTAAAAACTCAAATAAAAATGCAATAATCACGGTGAACAAAGTTACCTTACGAGAAATGTATGACAGATTGACGACTTGCGCGGTGTTGCGGAGCTAAACGACTTGCGCGCTGTCACTACTTTTCAAATTACGGCATCTTATTGGCTAAAATGTCTATCATGTGACCTACAGTTAGACGCGCAATAAAGAGCACTATCCAATGGCATTTAAATGTAAAAACCACCAATTTTCGACTTGAGCGGTGTTGTTTGCTAAGGGACGATATGTATACGTATATATTATAGTAGGGAGTAGTTGAGAAAATTAGATTTCTAAAAAAATATTTTTGGGCGCTTAAATTGCAATCACTTAGCCAGCGTTTATCTTACGAGATAGATCAAAATAATGTACAACGGATAATGTAACACAAATAAAATTAAAAAAAAATAAAATTGCTGTGTACAGCATATCTTTATAAAAACCTTTTACCAAAAAATTAAACCGACTTCCAAAAAACACTGCAAAGTGAAAACATTACTTTAATTTCGGAAGTCGGTGTCTTTAGTTATGTATTTTCGTTTTTGGTACCGACTTCCGATTTTGGTAAAAAGTTTTTATTTCACTCGTTTTAGTTGGTGGATTTTTAATTTACCTAGTTACAAATTCAAATTCAAATTCATTTTATTTGCATCAAACATGGTATTAAAGTTCTTACATGAAAATAAGTGCGTACATGTTTTGCTAAGGATACATAGCATGCAAACTTATAGGTATGCGTTACATCACATCATATTTGTATTATTACATTATTATTGGAGCATGTTTAGTCTCTAAAAAGTCTTTAATAGAATAAAAGTTTTGTGTCTTTAGCCAGTTATACAATTTATACTTGAATGCTTTGCATGTCAATGTTTTTAAATAACTGGGTATATTATTATATATACGTACACACATTGCCAAACAGTTCTTATTGTATTTTGTAGACCTAGGAATTTCATGTAGCACAAGTCTAAATGGATCTCTGCGATTTCTTTGATACACCTCATTAGCAGTTTTAAATAAATCTTTGTTATTTGATACGAATATACATGTTTCATATATATAAAGTGACGGCAGAGGTAACAAACCAAGCTTCTTAAAAATGTGTTGGCACGATTGATCTGGTTGCATCCCGTACATTGCTCTTATGCATTTTTTTTTGTGCAACAAAAGCTTTGTGCTGCTCTGTGCCGTTTCCCCACATTACAAGTCCATAGCGTAGTATTGATTGTACATGGGCATGATACGTCATAATAGCTGTTTTTAAATTAGTAACGTACTTAACTTGTCTTAATGCGTAAACAAATTTATTTAGCCTTTTGGATTCACTTTCTGTCTGTAATTTCCAGTTTAAGTCTTAGTCTATTATTATTCCTAGAAACTTCGTATGTGTTACAGCCTTTATTTTTGGTATGTCAAGATTAATATTATGTCTTTTCAACCGACGACCAAAATAGGAGGTAATCAATTCGACGCGTATATTTTTTTTCTCTCTTTTTTTTTTTTTTTTATGTATGATCACCGATTACTCGAAGACGGCTGAACCGATTTGGAAAATTCTTTTTTTGTTCGAAAGGGTATACATCGAAATTGGTACCATTTATCACCAAGTCAGGATCTGATGATGGGATCCTGGAGAAATCGAGGGAACTCTTCAAATATTATAGGCACACCTATGGCGTTTTGGGTATTTCTTATAGTAACTTGTGCAGTTGCTCTCAAAAAATACCATTTGGGGAAGTGGAACTGATGATGAAGACCACAGATGGCCGCCGAACCTACTGAATAATAAGTATTTCGTGGATTGCGATTCGAAAACTTGAATATGGATGTTAACCACTTTATGTTCGTCACAATGCATATGATGATGTAGAGCTGATGGTGAAGTACCAGGAGAACTCCTCAACAATTAACGGCCCAGCATTGGGAAAAACAATATTTTGTAAAAGGTTATAAGTAGTTGACATTTAGGCTCTTTTAACTAGGTACATTAAAAACCGACCAACTAAAAAGAGTGAAATAAAAACTTTTTACCAAAAAATTAAACCGACTCCCAAAAACACTGCAAAGTGAAAAATAACTTTAATTTCGGAAGTCGGTGCCAAAAACGAAAATACAAAACTAAAGACACCGACTACCGAAATTAAAGTTATTTTTCACTTTGCAGTGTTTTTGGGAGTCGGTTTAATTTTTGGTAAAACGTTTTTATATTATCAACCGACGACAAAAAGAGGAGGTTATCAATTCGACGCATATATTTTTTTTTTTTTATGTATGGTCATCGATTACTCGAAGACGGCTGAACCGATTTGGAAAATTCTTTTTTTGATTGAAAGGGTATACTTCGAAATTGGTCCCATTTTCATAAACGTCAGGATCTGATGATGGGATCCTGGAGAAATCGAGGGAACTCTTCAAATATTATAGGCACACCTATGACGTTTTGGGTATTTATTATAGTAACTTGTGCAGTTGCTCTCAAAAAGTACCATTTGAGGAAGTGGAACTGATGAAGAAGACCACAGATGGCCACCAAAACTACTCAATAATAAGTATTGAGTGGATTGCGATTCGATTACTTGAGTATGGATGTTAAGCACTTTATGCTCGTTACTATGCATATGGTGATGTAGAGCTGATGGTGAAGTACCAGGAGAACTCCTCAACAATTAACGGCCCAGCATTGAGAAAAGCAATATTTTGTAAAAGGTTATAAGTAGTTGACATTTAGGCTCTCGTAACTAGGTAAATTAAAAATATACCAACTAAAAAGAGTGCAATAAAAACTTTTTACCAAAAAATTAAACCGACTCCCAAAAAACACTGCAAAGTGAAAAATAACTTTAATTTCGGAAGTCGGTGCCAAAAACGAAAATACAAAACTAAAGACACCGACTACCGAAATTAAAGTTATTTTTCACTTTGCAGTGTTTTTTGGGAGTCGGTTTAATTTTATGGTAAAAAGTTTTTTTAGATTTATTAAATTGAATGAATACAGATTTATCGAGATTTATTTTAAGTTCATTTATGTCTAACCAATTAATCAATTTATCTATTGTGTTATTTATATCATTTTCGTGGTCTTTAACTGTATATAGTTTTTTATCTGTTGTTACTATTATTGAAATATCGTCAGCAAATAGTATACATTTACGGTTGGTGACTTCTACGATATCATTAATATACAATAGGAATAAGATCGGTCCCAGCACGCTTCCTTGTGGAACGCCGCGTATGCATTGTTTGTATTTAGACTTGTACGTTCTAAGTACCTTTTTCCCATTTATTCTAGATATCACTGTGCATTGCTGTCTGTTGCTGAGATATGACGATATCTATTTATATGCAGGACCTCTTATCCCGTTCCTTTCTATCTTTTGAAGCAATATATCGTGTGAAACGAGGTCAAAGGCTTTAGATAAGTCAAAGAATAGACCGGTGGTCAGGTGATTACTATTGATGTTGGTTAAAATTGAATTCACGGTATCGTAAATAGCGTGAGTCGTTGATTTATATTTTTGGAAACCATGCTCTTCTTTTCGTATAATATTATATTTGTCACAGATATTAATAATTTTTTTCTTGATACACTTTTCATATATCTTTGATAAAATAGGTACTAGCGTTATTGGACGATAATTACTTACATCGCTTCGTTCTCCTTTTTTAAACAGTGGTTTAACTGTGGATAATTTTAATGCGTCTGGGAAAATGCCTTGTTCAAATGACAGATTAATTAAGTAAGTATTCCAGTTACTTCGTCAGTGCATGCTTTTATGATTTTAGTATTGATTTCATCATAGCCCACCGAATTTGTATTTCTTAGTGACATTATTTCTTGTTTAACCTCGCTCTCCAGCATTGGGTTGAGGAAAATTGAGTTGGGTATTACTTTTTTACTACAGTTTTCATTTGTAAATTTTTGTGTTTTGTCATGAGTTTTATTAATATAAAAATTATTAAATGTGGATGCTATATTTGTCGGTTCTTTTATGATTTGGTTGTTAATTTTTATGAAGTCAATGTTCTGTTTTGGAGTGGTGTCATTAACTTTGTTGTTAATAACCCTCCATGTGGCTTTACATTTATTGTCATTTTTAGTTATAAATTTAATATTAGCATTTTTTTTTAAATTATATATACATTTTTGTAGAATTTTCGTGTATTTTAGGTATTTAGTTTTATTAGCTATATTTTTATTTTTATAATATTTAAACCGTAATTTTCTTTTCGTTATACAAGTACTTAGTCTAGACCTTTAGTAATCAAGTTTTGTTTTTTTTTTTTTGGTTACATAAGTTAATTTTTATTTTGTTTTCAGGAAAACATAATTTATACAATAGGTATATGGTTTCATGAAACTTACTGAATGCCATATTCGCATCACCCTCATTATATATTTCCGACCATGATAAATTTTGCAGGCATTCTTTAAACTTACAGATATTCTCTGGGTTATGATTTCTTTTGAAAGTGTAGTATATTGCAAGTTTTTGAGATTTGTACTTAATGGGGCCGTATGATGCATGATCCGAGAGATAGAGTGGTAGGACTGTTGCAGTTGCATCCGTTATGTTACTCAGGATATGGTCAATGCATGATAATTTGCGGGTAGGTATATTTATGTGTATTTTCAAGTTATTATTGCTGCATATGTCTTGTAATTCAGATGTTACATTGTTTTTTCTTAACGTGTTGATATTAAAATCCCCCGTTATGACTATATGTTTTTTGTTTTATATTTTTTAAGTAATGAATGTAAGAGGTCATTTAGTTTGTTTAAGAATTGAGTTGGGTCAGATTGAGGTGTTCTATATATGCAGATAACTATTAAATTATTTGATGGGATCTCTATGCCACATGCTTCAAATATGTTTTGCGAGGAAAGGTTTTTTATTAGTGGTATTTCTGTACATGTACACGTATTTTTTACTAGAATACAAGTTCCTCCTCGTTCAAACCTCGTACAAAAGAACTTATAAAACAAAACTACTTATAACCTTTTACAAAATATTGCTTTTACTTTTACTATCTTGCAAAGCCGTGACGAGTCGCCAGTGTTCTATATAAATAAAATAAACTACGTCGATTTCACTCGGCCATATTATAAGCTTATCTTCCATCAGAATTTCAACTTAGGAATGACATTTATATTGCTGCCCCGCCATTCTCCTACGCACGATTATCACTAATGTGTATTTGATTGAGATCTAATTGAATACCTGGAGTATTAACTACTCAATAATACGACTATATTATTGGAATAGAAACGGAGTGTTTGTATTCGTAGTTATTTTGTTCTTCTTTTTTATGTAAGTATTTTTTTTTACAAATAGTTGCTTCATACCTGTAATTACTCCTGTAATACCGTCTGGTTCATCTGCTTAGCCAATCTTGGGGTTGGCTTTGAGTCTAACCGGATACAGCTATAGATAGATAGATATATTATTTATTATACACCATAACAGTAAAACAAATATGGACTTAACAACTAAAAAGGGTGATACAATGGGCGGTCTTATCACTAAAAGCGATCTTTTACAGACAACCTTTGGATGGACAAAAATTAAAGGAGACAATACGTAATTGAAAGGTATAAAAAATAAAAGGCCGTATTTCAGAGGAAGCGCATACCTCTGTCTGGTCTAGTGGTGGCAAGCGTGACTAGAGTTCGATTTACGGGTCGAGCAAACAGTGCTAAGTATTGGCTTTTTCTATAATAAATTGGTCAGTAGTAGCCAAGAGTTTTGAAGTAGGCGAAAAACACGTTAAGCTATTGGTGCCGGATATCATTTAGACATCCTTGTCAGTCGTTACGGATAGTCAGGAGCCAGAAAATCTTGCAATGTCCAAAACATTGCAAGATTTTCTGGCTCCTGAGCTCCTGCTAAAGAGGTCTCATGTTACCTAGCTTCTGTGTTGTATAGGTCAGGTAGGCCGTCGCTCTATGTAAAACACTAATACTCAGCATCCCGTTATACAATTAAAGGCTACGCAGATAATGTTCTCAGAGTAAGCGCCGTTCGGCTTAGTAGGGACTACCCTACTAAGCCGAACGGCGCTTACTCTGCATTTTTATGCGCTAGATAGCATAACACCTACTAAGGTGTTATGCTATCTAGCGCATAAAAATGCTTTTTCTTTGCGTTCATTGTTTATGGTTTTCATTCTATAGTTGTTCTCAGATCTTAAAATTGTAATCTTCTAAAACTATTAATTACTAAATAAACAGCAAACTCTCAAAACCAAAACATTCAACTCCGTTTTACCAATAGAAGCAACATAAATTCCATCACAGACGACAAGCCGCGTTTATAATCGAAACAATTTGAATAATTACATGAATTTCCATATCTGTAGCTTTCATGAAATTATAGAAGGTAGGCTGACGACAGAGCGACGTTGAAAGATGAACGAGAAATGAGCAAAGCTATCTATCTGGGTTTAGTGTCCACATTTAGAGACTACTTGAGAGCATTGTACTTAGGAAATGGCGGCCGTCCTTCCAGCTGATTGTGTCTGAAAAACTGCACAATAGTATATTTATGTGCCATGGGACAGTACTGTTCACATGTACACACATTTAATTGTAAATACATTTGATTGCACTTTACAAAACTGATTCACATCTACATACACTTAAAGTATAGTCCAGTGGAAAACCACCGTCAAGCAACTTCCGTTACTGTGACATTTTGTTGAACTCGACCTTTCTATATTGCTCTAAATTAAGTCTTCTTGTGTTTTGTTCCTACTTTGTACATTTATATTTTCTTTCTTTCTTTTTACACGCTTTCGTCTCTTTGTCAAAGGGATGCTAATCCAATCACTAAGAGCTACATGCTACTTTGATCCTGTTTTGTAGGTCTGAAGAGCGTTACTATGTGAAAAAGCAAGTATTTGCATAATGGGCAATGTTTAAGAGACAAGTAGGTTGTAGGTAATGTGACTTGATTTGTACCGACGAGGTTGAAAGATGAGCGAGAAATGAACGGAACTAAGAAACCGTACAGTTGCCCGTAAATTGAAGTTAATACAAAGCTATATTGGTGAGGTATTCATTTTCAATTAATTAAAGCGTTTCTCGATTGCGTATTTGTAGATGGTTGATTATATTTAACCTGTCTCAATCATGTTTTCCCCAAAAAGGTATAAGTTTGTCTACATTCTGGTAGTTTTTATGATATTATAATATTGGAATAAGCTTGCATTTGACCTGCATTATATAATATCATGCTTGGTGACAGACTTAGGTATACCTCGAAATTCTTTGTCATTAATACATTTTTTTCGGTGGCAATATAATTGAAATGACTTCTCCCACACGTGGAGCGAGAGTGAGACTTTTTCTAACTAAAAACCCAGTCTGTCCCCTTAGTTGCCCTTGCGTTTCTGGCCGCGTTATTTCGTTGAAACATTCCCAGAACCTCGGCAAGCAACGGCCATCTCGGGCCCTCTCCTTTCTGCTGACAGACCTTAGAAGCACGCGTGGCACACAACGCGCCTTAGATTTGATTTATACTAAAAGCGTGTTATTATTTGTTTTATTTTTATTTAGTGATTTTAATAATCACCCACAGACATTGTTTGTAATTATGTAAATCAAAACACATAAACAATGAAAGCGTCGGTTTTAATATTTGGTAGCTGATTTAGCTAATAAATTCAGTTTGATCAGATTTCATGTGTGAACGAAACGTGTGGAGACTCTTTCACATTGGATAACACAATAAATATTATTAAAATAATTAAACAATTTAGAATACAAAAGAATAACTAGAATATGTATTTCGTTATTCTCTTTCGTATTTTTGCATACACAATATAAATTAAGAAAGGGTGAAAAATAAATAAAGAAAACAAAAGGTGATTCTTATGTAAAAAATAAAAAATGATGATACCATTTCTGGGTCGGACATTATAACTAATGGTCCACACCATGGACACGCCCAAAAGAGCGATTCTAACATCTAAAACCTTTGAAAACGGTGTTTTAAGGGCTGTGAGAAACTGCGAATTGTTCCAAATAGCTAGTACAGTCTTATAGATAATGTTTTAGAAGCCCGTCGTCATATTTAACGGTGATTTTCAGATTCTCAGAAATGAGTCTTTTCAAAATATTCGATCGTAAAAACCTACTGGAAAATTCACTTTGAAGTAGTTTGATGCAGCCGATAGACTCAAATTTATAGAACTGAAACGAATACCAACAATTGCATTAAAACTGATTATTTGTAACAATGGTTTTTTTATTTTATTTTGACCGTAAAGACCCATATTTAGGCCTTTTCGGTAAAATAAAAAAAAAACTATTGGTTATTTACTGTATAACAGAAATTACTACGTAAGCAATTTTGAAACAGCCTGTAGAATAAGTATCACTTAAAATAACGTTTTCTCATCTTACAGGATGTTTCTTATTTTCTCACACAACACGGCCAGCTAAACAACAATTGATTGTTAATTAACTTACAACAAATCGCTATCCACACAACTTAATCAAGATAAAGCAATCTAACTTGACTCATTCATCAGGATTATTTCATACATTCGTATAAGAAACCAAGTAAGTAAATACTTCGTTTTAACTTAATTTAGATATATGGAGGTAATTTATAACCACCAGCTTTAGAAAAAAATTAAAAGAAACTGCGTATTCTTGCATCCCATCCTATCCATGCCGTGACGTGGTTATTAGTTTCAATATGCGTTTATAACTTATGCTAGGATTAGGGAGTAACGCTTTTAATACCGTTGATTTCGAAATCATGCTCAGCATACTTCGCTCTATTAACATATCTCCAATAGCGATTGACCGGTTTCGTAGTTACCTGTTTGGCCATCGGCAACGTATTTGCATAGATGAGTCCTGCTCTTCTTGGTGTAGTACTTCAGCCGGTGTTCCTCAGGGTGGCATCTTATGTCCTTTACTCTTCACAATATTCGTAAATTCTATTTAAAAAAAACTAGCGATAAGATCGCCCATTGTATCACCCTTTTTAATTGTAAAGTCCTTATTGTTTTACCGTTATGGTAACGAATATATCTATCTGTCTCCTTGACTTTCAAAGTAAGTTTAATCAGTAACAAAAGTAATATGACTGCGTGTTCTAACTAGCAGGTTTGTCTACGTTCAAACTAATCTATCCTCTACGTTTAATTCATCACAATTTAAGGAACGATTGGGAGGGGAATCTTAGACTATTGGTGTTTATATTATAATTCAACTCGTGAGATTGTATTCTATCCAAAATACTATCACTAACAACTACCATAATGCTTATAATTCAAGCAACAAAATGAAAACATCGGATTATTTTTTGACAGATTATAATCTATCGAAATGTAACCGTGAAATTATGAAATAGCATATAACGGAATGCATTTCGTGTGCTTGAACATCATTTGCTCCGTACTACCAACAGAACGCCCTACTGAAAAAGTGACCAATCAGAGAAAGCTTTTGGGCAGTTGACAATTAAACGAGTCACAGATTGTAATCAAACGATCTCATTTCAATAGATTATAGTCTGACAAAAAAATAGTGCGTCAAATTGTGAGCCGTATTGTACGGATCAGAATTTATTGATAGATTAGAATCTCGCGAGATATACTATCATCTGACGGCTTTTTCAATAAACACAATGTTTGCATGAATGCGTATCGTGGCTACGCAGCTGCGCCCAGGTAGTTCGTTGTTGCTACCTGTGTGACATTGACTAGCGTGTTTTATGGTCGTCATTTGCATATCTTACAAAGGGAAAGACCAAAGAAATGGTGAACGAACAAAATGAAAGAGGATATGTCTGCAAAGGTGACTGCTCAGTCGACGACTAATTCACAAATAGACATGTTGCTCCAAATCCAAATAAAGCAAGAAATTGTAACGACAATTTCAAGATAAAGAGATCTAAATCTAGTTCGTTCAAAAATTTGAAGAACCGGCCAAATGCGAGTCGGACTCGCGCACGAAGAATTCCTTACATTAACTATAAAACACGGCAAAAGAATCATGCTTGTTGTGTAAGAGACCCCCTTAAATAATTATTTCCTTCTGTTTTTAGTATTTGCAGTTATAACGGCAACAGAAATACATAATTTGTGAAAATTTAAACTGTCTACCTATCAGACAGACAGAGAAACAGACACCGGAGTCTTAGTAATAGGTTCCCGTTTTTACCCTTTGGGTACGGAACCCTAACAAAGAGCTAAGCCAGTGAATGTCTCAGTAAAACTCACGATAAAACTTCGTCTTCACTTCCCATATTACATTTCGAAAGTCCGTATGTCAGAGTTTTTAAGTAATGGTCGCGACTCGCAAATTTCATTTGAAATAAGTAATAGAATGACGACAGTTATATGATAACTGGCAACTTGTAATTTCGTTTTAAATTATTGTGATATGATCAGATATGATGTATCTGAGTTAGCAACATCTGCAAAAGTATATAAGTATATAAAGTTGTTGATATGGGCCTAGCTGCCTGAAATATAGAAAGTATATAAAGTCGCGACCAGTTACATATAAAGGAACAAAAGCAGAGGTTTTCCAGAGAGACGCACTGGTGGGACCTCCATAAATACGCCATTTTGGGTTTTCCCAAAGGCAAAGAGCCGTCTCCCCTCATTAACGTAGGTAAGCTCATTTGGAGCTAATCAAGTACCTTGACTAATTTATGGATACGGCTATCTAAGGTTCGTCTTAAAAAGTAACCGGGACAGTTTGTAGCGAAAAAAGTTGTAGAACGAGTGATTCATGGCCCAGAATATTCACACAACGTGTAACGGAAACCCCATATCTATCCAAAAGGGCTGAAGACAACATCTGGTATGGAGTCTCTATGCAAAGTTTCAGCACAAAATAACTGACTCAAAGAATTGATACCAAATTATTGGTTTCATATTCCGTGAATACCGATCATAACAAACGTGTCACAGCACTACGAGGGTCAATAACTTTCCACGTCACTTGCCAATAACACGATAATTCTTTTCGTTCTTCTTAATTTAAAAAATTCGGTCTCTGGTATCAGTGTATTGGAATTTGTAATAAGTTCTACACACGTAGACTTAGGATTACAAAACCCTTGCCATATCGTTTGTGATCATCCAAAGAAGTCATGCACTTGGTATGTATATACCCTTTAAGTTACACGTTGTATACTACTACCAAGCGCTTCTCCTCCACATTTATTGTGCGCACGGCCAAGTTGTGGAATTCTCTGCCGGCTTCTGTGTCCCCTGCCACTTATAAATAATTATTTATTGAAAAAAAAAACAGTTTTCGTACAACATAGCATAGTGATTGGAGCCTCCTTTTAGACAAATAATGTCTGTATTAGGAGACTCCGTATGACCTTTCATTCAGCCTTTAAAGCAAGAGTAAATAGCCATCTTCTGGGCTCGCTCGTCACATCGTAGACTTCATCTATTGCTTACCATCAGGCGAGATCGAGGTCAAGGGCAGGCTCATCAGTAATAAAAAAAAACTCCATTCGTGTGGAAATTCAGCCATTTTAGCGTGTTTGAGTAATATTAGGACAAAAAGTACTATTGGGTTTTTCGAATGGAGTAGTAGCTCGAAGTTGACGGTGTGATACTTCCGTGCTTTAAAAGCACGTAAAGCGCCTGATCTCTCTCTGGTCATGACTAACGTGACTGTAACGGGACTGTCCCTTTTTATAGTTACAAGTCCCGGTGTCCCCAAAATGAATTCAGGGACGCAAAATTGTCCCGTTTTCTGAAACCGTGTGAAAATTTGGGTAGTCGTGGTATAGTCTAAAGGCGATGTTGATATGGTGAATATAAAAAGAAAACGTACCAAGAGTTTCATTCGTACTTATAATCACCTATATTACACCTATGATAAACATAAATATAACTAAATGTTTCGGATACATGTATTTTTTAATTTGTAACTGTTAAGCTAACTGACTTTTCTGAATAAATAACTTAAAAAAAGGGTTTTTTTTTCTCTGACCACCTGTTAATTGACCTAAATAAACCGTCCTGTTTTGAGTCAAAGAATTAATGGTCACGTTAGTCATGACGGATTACCATCCCATCGGTCTATGACAGTAAATAACAGAGGGTAAACCTGTACCTGCTCACATACTTGTGCACTGTATTGTAATATCTCCTACGCCGTTGCCTAATCTCCGCACAAATTGACCGCCACGGCTGAAATCGGTTAGGAATACCATTATTAGCATTGAATTATATAATAGACTAGCTTGCGCCAGCGGCTTCACCCACGTGGGAAGTTTTTCCCGTGTAAATCCCGATCCCGTGAGAATTTCGCAAAATCCTTTCTTAGCGGATGTCTACGTCATAACATCTACCTGCATGCCAAATTTCAGCCCGATCCGTTCAGTGGTTTGGTCTGTGCGTTGATAGATCACTATGTCAGTCAGTCAGTCAGTCAGTTACCTTTGAGTTATATATATTTAGATTAATAATAATGTATGCACAAAAATGTTAAGACATGGATTTAATACCTGAAACATTTTCAACCAATCAACCTTTGGGTGCCAGTCATACTCGTGTTGACTAAAGCATTTATTTAATAAAGCCTCGAGGCAGAACTTATGTATATTAATATAACATGTAGGTCATAATGTTCCGAAAATATTATTATAGTTAGTTCACTTTTTTTTTATTTAATTTTACCATAATTGTTTTTTTTTTTAATATTTTGTATGTATATTTCGTCTATTGATACATAACCTTGTTAGCTTAGTTGTATTATTTTTTCGCATGCAGTGGTCTCCTGTAAGTGAGGGAGTACACTAATGTAATACCTATTGTCCATTAATATTTGTTATGTCTTGTGTATATCTTTTGTTGGAGATCCTAATAATAATAAATAAATAACAAACTAGGTGACTACAGACGGGCACCACCTGTGGGGTACGGACCTCGACTCAGGGGCTTCTTATACCAGGGGCAGCTAGGGACAGCCTGGATTGGACTCGGGATTATTATACCAATTATTCCGGTTTACTGTAACTATACATTAAAAATATTTTTTTACAAAGTATAGTTTGCGTATTGGGTGTGTTTGTGTGCGTGTGCTGCCAGTTATTTTGATTAAAAAATCAATGGATGATAGATGTGCTTATGTAAAATATTGTTATGATGTATGTTAAACTGTATTAAATTTTCACACAAAAACTTGTGTCAAAAGTAATGGACAACATTCACTTTCCAATAAGTAAAGAAATACCCATGTAGGTACATATGTTTCTGTAAAGGGCGCTGACCTTATGCCACTTAAATCAACAACCCTTAATCTCAAATAAGCAGGATCCCCAAACCGAATCACACATGAAACGCCGTGATATTTATTTACGCAGCATTCCGAAGGTAATCCAATATAGAAAGGCAGCGGTCAAGGAGACAGTCACCCCAGGCCACATTTGTCGAAATCACATTTATTACGAGAGTGTACCGAAGCGAACGGTGTCGGATCGTGATCCCTACCAAGTTTTGGGTCATGCACGTACCGACGAAAATTGGGTAAAATTGTTTGATACTAACTGAAATGTAAAACGAGAATTCGATATCTTTTAGGTTATAAAGTATTCAGTTATTTTTGTGTGGAGGTAGTTTTAAAATATTTGGACAAACTTGTGTTACGAACTAGGTAATAAATATCCAAATATATGTTAAATGCCTATTTATAATTGATCTCATTTTATAATGTTAAAGAAATCTTAGAAGAATTAATATCAAATCTTACTTATTAAGAAATAAGCTAACACGTCACTTCCTTCATTCATAATTCTAATGTTGGCTGCGCTGGTGCTACCCTCCCCCCACCATGACATACGATTGTCAGACGGAGGACGTAGCACCAGTACAGACACAGTATTGCAACGAGAGCCGAAGTGAACGGTCAGAGGAATAAGAATACGGTAGTGATAGTAGTATTGTACCTATTAGTTAACTAAGGTATGTACAAATGTGTAATTACTCTAAAGTTTGTAAATGTAGTATCTGTAACGATACCAATAAATTAGTCTGTTTTTAAAAGGTACAGATAATGTAAATTATTTCATTTATGCTAATGTGATACCAAATAAAAATATCTGAGAATCAGTCGAGTGGTTTCCTTTCACTTGTGGCTAAATAATAATAGCCAACGGCTCTATCTTCGATGTAAAGCATTTCCGAGGTCAGCCAGTGGATGTGTGACCATCTTACCATATAGAAATTCCTCAGGGAAGCTGTTTTTCCCGGCTGTCATTTGTACATCTTTGACAGCCATTACTGGGAGTCAGGAGCCAGAAAATCAGACACAGGTCTTGCCAAGGGTTATCGTGCTACCCAGTTACTGGGATGTAGAGGTCAGATAGGCAGTCGCTCCATATAATGCAATAATAATCAACGGCATTCAGTTAAACTGGAAGCTGAACATAAACATAGTTGAGAAAATTGAAATTCTAAATCCGTAATTGGCTTTTTTTATTACTGATGAGCCCCCTCTTGACCTCGATCTCGCCTGATGATAAGCGATAGATGAAGTTTACGATGTGACCAGCGAGCCCAGAAGATGCCTATTTACTCGTGCTTTAAAGGCTGAAAGGTCATAAGTGGCAGGGAACACAGAAGCCGGCAGAGAATTCCACAGCTTGGCTGTGCGCACTATAAATGTGGAGGAGAAGCGCTTGGTACGACAAGACGATATATCAACCAAGTGTGGGTAGTACCCAGCCGTGCGTCTGGTAGACCGGTAGTGAAAGGGAGATGGAGGAATCAGGTCATGGAGCTCCTGCGCACACTCCCCGAAGTACAATCTGTAGAAAACTGACAGGCAAGCAACGGTTCGCCGATGAGCCAGGCTATGAAGCTTGTCCACCAGCACCTCGCCGCCTATAGGCCTTTTGTTATAAATAAATAAATGCTAAGTAGATGGTGTAGTTTTAGATTTTTTTTTGTAATTTTTTTTATTTAATTTACCTAACGAACGAACAAGATAATAAAAATAATCTATTATATGGCGTCAAAAATATCTCTCCATTGCTGCCGATTCATATTGTGCCCAAAAGTTAGGTTGCCACGTAATTATCTTATAAACACTACATAAGCAGCAGGAAAAAATGGTACTGTAATGTCCGGGAGGCACAAGAAAACACGGATATTCGGAAGCACAGCTATGTTTCGAATGAGTTGACTGATATGACGTCGAGTTGCTAGTCGTTACAAAATGAAAACCCTTCTACCCACAATAAATAGATATTGAATGTTACATACTTAACATAATACCCACATATACTACAGATACATATAGTTTTTTAACTGTATTATTACTTCCAAGTTAACTTAAATTTGAAATTCATTTTCAATGTTAACAAAGTATATTAATAAACGTTAATAAATTTCATCAAAGTTCTGTACAATAACATCTGAATATTCTGTACGGATTGGGATTAATTCTGAACTAGCTCTGGCAGATATGGAACAGGGACTGAAATAAATAGAATATTAATATTCATTCATAACTCTAAAATTTTTATTAGTCTGGGAGCCAAGATTGAGAGGTATTCCTCGAAGCGCTACCATTTTGAAGCGCTACTAAAAGGAGCGCTCCGAGGAATAAAAAAGGAGCGCTTCATTAGGTGCGCTTCAAAATGGTAGCGCTTCGAGGAATACCTCAAGATTGAGCTCCAATATGGTTGGGAAAAGATTAAGCGGATGATGAATGTTATCAAATTACTTAAAACTTATTATGATTATATTTTTATCATAATTCTGATACAAATATCAAATGTATTCTTATTTTACTGGCCATGAACTTCATATGTCAACGTAAATTTTATAGTAATTATTTATACACGCTCCTACACACATAAGTATAGAAATTAATGTCGAAAGCATTATTTATCAGTCAACCTTTAGAGAGTTATTGTGGTTTCTTTATTTTTGGGGATTTTGAGCGTAAAGGTATGGCTACACTGGTTCAGTGCTGGTTCATTAATTAAAATAAATACATAAAGTGCATGTTGTAGTTATGCAGTAGAAGTGGCCAGAGATAGGCGTTGTCACCGCTCGCAAGCCCACCACGTCTTCGGTGGCCGGAGATCGGCTCGCGTTCCCTGACGTCCGTGGCATCTTCCGCGGCGTCTGGGGCGTGAGGAATAGAGTTTTTTCTCCCTTAGCCTCTTTCTTTGCTAGTATGACTGCTCCGCAGAAGAAGGCGACTGAATCCCATTCCTCCTTGCCCCACGCCATGGTCTGAACCAGGACCGGGCGCGAGAGGTCACCGCCGCCGATCGCCTCCACGAGGGCTCCGATGAAAGCCTAAGAAACGCCGGCGTAATGACTTGCAAGCATTTATGACGGTTAGGTTAGAGAAGGAAGAGTGGAATCCTGAGAGAGAGACCTTTGCCTAGCAGTGAGACAATGAAGGTAAAAAAATCCTTAAGGTAACTAACTCAGTAATGAATAATGGTAGAGGTATTACGGAAATAGACGCAGCTATTATCGTTTATACAAATAAACTATAAATAGACTTCACGGTTCAGTTTCCACGGAAAGGTAGACTAGTCTACCTTATGTCCTAATACAGAATAAGTAGTCTATTCGTGTGCCTTTTCAATCTATTCAGCCTTAGAAGCGTTATTGAAAAACATAAGCCCAAAAGCAGCCTTTTATGTAGATCAAATAAATTAGTAGCACTTGGCATACGCATAATCAACCTGTACGGTTACGACTGCTAAAACACAGGCCGCCACGCTGTGAGAGAGGGGGCTGTAATCCAACTAGCTAGTACAGATTGTCAGATATCTTATCAATTTTGGTGTAAGCAAAAGCCAGTTTCTACTGTTTGAGAGCAGTGGTAAGAAATAATGTACAAAGCTCAAAGCAACTTTTTGGGCACGCTTCAAATGCGTACTCGTAATCACTTTAGTAAAGTTAGTATGTTTTTCTAAAAACGAAAAACAAAATGTAAAAACACTAAAACATGAAGCAATCCCAATGCCCGAGTCGACAGCGCGTTCGCGTTAGTTGGTACAGTCAGCAGTCAGCACTAATGATGGGGCGTTAAAGGGCCAATATCTGCCGGGTTGAGATACAGCAGCCCCGGAACAAAAAATAGGAAGGAACAAAGTGGGTTTTTAGTCAGTAAAACTCTGACACCCCCTGCCGGTCCCCGCAAATCAAGCTTACTGCTGAACAAAGGCCTCAAAAGTGTCAAAGGCCGCAATATCCAAAAGACTGAGCAAAGACGAATTTAATGAAATTGAAAAAATCTACAAGTTATTATCTTGGGAACAACGTCTCAAATTATATAATATGTAACTATATAATGTTAACAAAAACAATTGATTTGACTACATCTATCATTCCCTAAAACCATACCGCAGGACTTGGTATTGAATACAAACTCAATTAACTAGAACATGATATCTTCAAACCGAATGCCGTCCGAACATTCGTATGTTGCTAATCTCTTGTCTTAACTAATCCTTCGGGTAGGGTGCATGTATATTGAGCGAAGATGAGCGGACTCAAACACAGATAAGTAAGTTGGTGAGAAACAAGGTTATTCAAAAAATGCATCGTAATATTTAAGAGTTCTGTTCTCTTGCTGATTTTTTTTAAATTCCTGACGAGCCTACTTTTGACCTCGGACTCGCGTGATGGTAAGCGATAGATGAGGTCCACGATAAAACGAGCGAGCCCAGAAGGTTCTTGTTCACTCTTACTTTAAAAATTGACGGGTCATAATGTGGTAGAGAATATAGAAGCCGGCATAGAGTTCCACACCTTGGCTGTGCGCACAGTAAATGTAGAGGAGAAGCGCTTAGCAACAAGTCGGTATATCGACCAAGTGTGGATTTCAAGTGTATGGTAATTAAGCGTTATGACCTGTTGCTGATATTTATTTATTTATAATTATACTTGGATATTATAACACGGTATTTGTACACCGAATATATAAAGCAGACTCTCACACAATCTGTCTGTCTATTCGCGATAAACATAAAAACTATTGAACAGATTTTCATGGGGCTTCCACCACTAGATAGAGATGAAGAAGGTTTTACTGTATATTTAATTATGGTTTTATGTGAATTTGAACAATTAGAATATGCTAAGCTGGGCCGCGTCGCTAGTGTTAATAGCCATACACACATCTCACAGTAATTCAGGCATAGAAAAGATCTCTTCTTCTCTCTTCCTCTATTCATCCCCGAATACGTCACAATCAGGTTTGCCATCCAAGAGAGCGTTGAATCGGAGAGCACTCTGAACAATCCGTGCCTCCTATTCTGGTCAAAGTTGACCGCAGCAAAAAGATGGAGGGAGAAAGAACAAATGAATGCGTGATAGCGTCAATCCGGGAATGAAGAAAAATACTACAAATAATCAATTACTATATGGAACTACTTAAACAGAGTATCTTTGTTTCTGTACATCATGTGTATATCAGCAATAGAACATACTTGAAGAGAGTAATTTTGTTTTTATTTAGTGAATTGCACGCACAATACCTAGTTTTGAATATTTAAAGTTCGTATAGAAAATAAATTCATGAAGTAAATTTTAATCTAAGTAATTAATCTACAAATATAAAGCACCAACAAGTCTGTTTTATGCTTCAGTGGATTTTGTGAACTAAGCGAAATTGCAACAGAGATTCTTTTCATACAATTGAACCGCACAATGTATGTTAAGCAGTGTTGCAATGCGCCTTTAGGCTGCTCTGTTTCAATGCACAAAGAAACTGTGGTAAGCTTTTTCTTTTAAAATACGGTTTATGCTTGAAAAGCCTAGAAACATATTTTACAATTTCTTAAATACAAAACCAACAGTATTACTAATACCCGTTACTGGCTTCACCTATGTGAAAGGTGCAAATAATTCTGAGGCAGGACGACGAGACTTTGGCGGTTAGTCTACTCATCCCTATAGTCAACCATCCCCGGTCTTCCCTACTCCCGGCGCAAAACGTACTGACTTAAAAATCAGGTAACAGACAAACGGGTTATAGTCCTTTCACACATATGTAGGTAAAATGTGGTTAAATTTATATTTATTAGCTCGTAAAAAATTGTATGTATACACAGCGACATGCTCAAATGATTTTTCTTCGTAATTTGTGGTATGGGTTACAATTTCTTATTGGTTAAAACCGTATGTGTAGAAAGAGGATAAAGAAAGATATAAGAGGATGTAGGATGGATGGAGAAATTGACTAACTTTTTCGCGCAGCCGTATTAATTATTTCTGAATAAAAGATATTAGAACTGTCTATCAGTAATTTTGTTCCAATCGTTACATAACAAAAAAATCTGTTAAAGATAAAAACAATGAAGCTTAGATGATAATAAATTTCTAGATTATTATTATATTATATACTCAAAATGCCAGAAAAAAAAACATGAATTTTTTTGAAGCGCTAACAGTTAGTTTGACTGGCAATGTTTTAAAAACGTTTGACAAATCTTGCTCTATTTATGATACTACTAAAACGCGAGGCTATATCTGGAAATTCATAATAATGTTATTGAGTAAAAATAAAACATTTTTTAAATTTAATTATTATCATTACCTTAGCCTTTTTCTATCTATGTTGGGGCCAGCGTGAAAGAGTAAAAAAAATACATCCATTCTCACAAACTTTCGCATTTATAATATTAGTATGATTTATCGCTTAACCGCTACGCTTCTTTAAATACACACCCTTATACAAGTAGAAGCAGAATGTTATTCCCAACATCAGTTCGGACCACATGGTTAAATGAAAAGATTAAGGACTACTGCACGCTTGTCTGAATTCTAAAATGATTAAAACACGTTTTGCTTGGAGGATTAATAGAAGGAAGGATTAGGTAAGGTCTGTGTAATACGATATGGAAAATTAGATAGGGTAAGCAGTTTGAAATAATAGATAAACGGGGTAGAAAATAGATCGTTATAATTTTACGGTTTGCAAACAAAGTCGCAATAACTTAGCCGGGTGAATCACATCTTTTTCGTTGAAGCAATCACAACGGAAAAAAATGGATTTCCTTTAGGTCCATTATCTGTTTGACAGAAACCAACAGTTGTAATGTTGTGACTCCAGTTCCTAGCCCTATTTGGTAAGATTTCCAATCTTATTGATAGCCGATACGATATTTATCATACCAAAGTATAAAACTCAAGCTGTCAATCAAATCAAATCGCATAGACTAGTCACCTATGAAAATGTTATTCAAAATAAATTAAGTATATCACAAATTAGTTAATTTTAATTGTCAGCATAAAGCTTGTACTTGTACAAAATTAATTGCAAGGGCTTAACAAATCAATAAAAAGATAACGCTCACTTAATACAAGGTTAGGTTAGATTGCCTTCTTAGATGCTCCAGCCATTTGTTTCCAGGAAAATGAGAGTCGGAGCAGCGAGCTTCAGTAACACAGTGATTGTCGAATAAATTGTGCCTTAGGGAGTACCCAGACGCCAATTATCTGAGATTAAACGTTACGAGGCCTTCGGAAAGGCCCCGAAATGAAAATGTGTGAAAATATTTTAATCAAACGCATAGTAGCATAATTGGGCGAATGTTCTGCATAGCTGAACATTTATGTCAAAAATATGACGCATGAAAATAAAATTGTCTCATGAAAAAATGTACGAAACGGAAACGCAAGCAGAGGCTTGTAGAACTAACGTTTTCATCCATTTAGTAGGGCTTCATGAGAGCTAAGCTGGTCATAAGAAACAGCATAATTTACGAGTTGTAAATCGTTGTACGAACCTTGTATAATTTTCATTATTAAATGGGAAACATTGTAAGGAAACCGGGATGTCCGAAGACCAAAAATCCAAAGACATGCGCTACCCACCAATCCACACTGGGCCCGTGTGGTGGTTTCAGACCTATTCTCTCTCATGGAGCAGAAACCTGCGTCCCAGCAGTTCCAGGCTTATATTATAATGTAGACATCATGCACATACTTTCATTTAGGTCAAAAACCTAAGGCCTAAGGCTATCTATTTCAGGCCACCAGATGTTACAACGGTACTTCTCTCTCAACAGCGACTTCTGTCCGGCGGTGTAAAGTTGCGACTTGCAAATTTCGAGACGTGAGTTCTAATCTGGATTCAATTCGAAGCCGCAGGCTAATATCTCGCTCTCTGGTCAGGTACAAAAAAATTGGCCAAGTGCGAGTCAGACTCGCCCATGAAGGGTTCCGTAGTTTAATAAATAAAATTTAATATATTTATTTGATAAAAAATACCTTAAAAATTTCTTAAAACTAGCTTATTTACATTTTTACAACTACGCTAAATAACTTTGTTTTTCATAGTGTTTGTATGAATTACAAAGTTATATTTGCGGTTTTAGAAAATATGCTGTATCTCAAAAACTGCTGACCCGATTTCGTTCAAACTAATTTTGGTTGAAAGTTTACATTACGATCTACAGACATATATTTTATTTTAGATTTTTCACTCCATTATTATAGAAGTTAGAGGGGGGACACACACATTTTACCACTTTGGAAGCTTATATCTTTTAAACGATTGACTTTATGAAAAAGTGGTTTTAGAAACCCTTATATCATTTTTAAAGACCTGTCTATAGATACCACACACGTATAAGTTTCATGAAAAAAAAAAATTGGTTTCAGTTCCATGTATGGGGAGCCCCCTTTATTTTAAATATTTTTTAAATTTTCTCTTAAAATCGGAAAGCGGTTCACATAATACATCTACCTACCAAGTTTTACATGTATAGTCCTAATAGTTTCGGAATAAAATGGCTGTGACATACGGACGGACGGACAGACAGACAGACAGACAGACAGACAGACAGACAGACAGACAGACGGACAGACATATCGAAACTATAAGGGTTCCGTTTTTTCCATTCGGCTACGGAACCCTAAAAACATGTTATTGAGCTTGTTTGATGAAAGCATCACGACCGTAGGTAGATCTACTAGTTAAGCTGTATTTTTAAGGTTTTCCAAAGAATCAAATTACCAGTTTTGAGCTGAACCACTGAATTTTGTAGAAAAATTGAAAATATATTAGGGATTCTATTGGAAGGTATTGAGATTCCCCACATTTTGTTTTCGTTTCGAAAATCAACAAATGGCAACGGCTCTGGGTGAAGCGGAATGGAGGGTCAGACTTCTACTGAGTAAAAAACCCACCCTGTTCCTTCAGTTGCCCTTGTGGTCCGGGGCAGTAGAATCTCATTATCCAACTGTATCCCACCCTTTTTTTTTTCTGGGTGAGAAAGTTCCCGTTATGCGTGGAGCGGAGCCCTTGTTATACTCTGTATGTATTCATGACCTATGTATTTAAAAAAAATCTGTCAAGTCGGTATTTAATGCTTCTTCTTTTAACTTCTGCTGACAAAAAATCTGCCTTGTTCCTTCAGTTGTCCTTCCATTCCGTGGTAGAATATTCCCGCAACCCCGCCTCTCGACCCATCCCGTCGTGACTTAGACAATTTGTGCATTTACATACTGTATGTTAATAATATTTTTGTAGCATTGCATTGGTTACATGTAAAGCTTCAAGAATTTGATATTCTGCTTTAACCATTCAAGTAGCATTTCGCGTAATATCACTAGTTGGATTAATCCCACATTGATTAATATTTGTACAGCCAACAGATATTTACGTAGTGCCGAGATGGAATATTGCATAATTATGTGATTTGTTTGTGTAATACCAGCCGTCTCACAGAATAGAAACCTTAGGCGGCCATAAGGGTGAATATAATAGCACTTAATACATAATTATATATACATTATTATATATTACTTTACCTTTTTTATGTCTAGAAAAACCTTTAAAAGGCGACAGGACTTGCAGGGATTAGACCAGGGATATTTACCTTACTAAAAACACAATCGTGATCGCACATAGTCGTACCTCTAAAAATATAACTCCGGAATCTCCTCTCTGTCATGCCTGTTACGGCACATCCCTTTTTTAACACGCTTTTATTAGGATGACCTGTATGTAACTAACTATGTAATGGAATCTAAGGTAACTAATTTAACCATCTTCCAAGGGTCGTAGCGAATGAAAATAGGCAGCTGTATGTAGTTCTGATGACAATATAATAAAATGGTACTGTCGAACTGATTTGATGATGGAGCCGGAAGATATGAACTGGAACTTCATGATGGAAAATCGTATCATAGCTATTTTGGATTTCTTAGAAAAGTTTTGTAATGAACTTTGACCACGATTAGGTTTTAAGGTCTGATGATGAAGCCGGAAGATAGGCACTGGCATTCCATGATGGAATATCGTATCATAGTCGTGTTTGCACTTGTGAGAACAGCCACGTAATGGACTTTGAACACGATCAGGTTACAAGGTTATAACAAACCTAAAGAAAATCCGTTATCGGTTTTCTTAACCTTTTTGAATTACCACGTAATTCATAGATTTATTTTTTTATAGATGTCACTTTCAAATCCTCTGGGGTGATCGACCGTTTAATTGTTCACTACTCTTGGGAATAATATGGCAAAAACTACAAAAAAAGAAACAGCAACACAAAGAAAACGGAGACTACAAAAAAAAAAAAGGAAAAGCGCGAACAATTTTTTTTTTGTTTTTACGTGCATTTATAAAAGCGTGTTTGTCTAGTGATTTTTAAACTATTAATTTATTTTTAACTCTAAGTATGGGAAATCATCCAATGACTGCCTCCTGATCTAGGCGAAGCGGGACAGTGTGTCAGACTTACTGACTAAAACCCATCCATGTTCCATCATATGCCCTTCGTGTTCCGACGCCGCGGTAACTCTTTCGAACAATTCCGCAACACGGCACATCCCTTGACTATTATATTTTTTCGATGGGAAAATCATCAAATGATTTCTTTCTCTCTGGGTGGGGCCAAAGTCAGTGTTCTACTGACTAAAAACCCACTCTGTTCTTTCGATTGTCTTTGCACTCCGGGGCCGTGGTATCGCATTAGAACATTTCCGGTATTACTGGGGATCGTAGTACACCTCCCATAGCCTGATTGGAGATGTCATAGTTGCTGTTGCGTTTGCTATCATTAACTAATATTTATTACTGTACGGATTGTGTTATTGTGACCTCAGCTGGCGGTCACTTTTCTCCACTCAAAAACTATTTAGAATAAGAGGGTGCTTAGAAACCAATTTTGAAAGCCTAGTCCTGCAGCTACCTGCGTTGGCATATACAAAGTAGAGAAGTCAATACGATCATAAAATTACCATAGCCTAAATAATGATCTCCTTATTTCGTACAAAAAATGTATTCAGGTTTTTTTTTCTATTTTCATATGTTTCCATAGGCTCTATTTAGCTACTGTGCTTCAACACAAGGTCAAATATCCTGCGTTTAAACACAAAAAAAGCTCTCACACCATGAAGGTTTTAAGTCAATTCAAAGCATCTTTCATTGTAAAACGGCAATTTCATACATTTATCTGTATTATTTAGATTATTTGAAAATATTTTATTTTGATGTCACATCTTATTTTATAGTAGGTATAGTCGGCGTTTTCATTTATTGTCGTATCATTTATACTAATATTATGTAGAGGTAAAGTTTATGACTTTGTAGGAAGTAATCTCTGGTTATTTATATAACCGATTTAAAAAAAATCTTTCACCAATAGCAAGCTATAGCTTTCTTGAATGACACATACTGCGGGCAGAAGCTGGTATATAATATACATATAAATAATTAAAAACGCAGCTACGTTGGCGATGCCGTGGGACTGGGCGTAAATAAACGTAACTGAAGTGCCAACTCATAGTGGAATTTCTAACCATCTTAGACTGTGCCCATGATGAACTTCGAATGAGAAGCATTCGAAGTTCATCTCTTTGACTTTACATTCGTTTTCTGACAAATAAATCACATTTGTAAAAGTAATTCTATCTATGTACAATGTACTTATCTAAGCCACAAATGCTTGCAGGTTTTAATATACAAAAGAGGCTAAGTACGGTGTAATTCGACTAAGAATAGGATCGACTTAGTGTCATATTGTGACGACATAGCTGTCAAATAGAACAAATTGAATAAAGTGAGTAAACAAGAATGTATTAGAAATATTTATTTATGAATATAATACTACTGAGATTGTTACCCAATAGTAACATTGTATCCATTTTAGTTAAAGCAAATATACATAATTATGTAGGTACTAAAAAATTTAAAATACAAACTAGAATAAAGTATCAAAAAATTGATCCTCAACGCTGTCGGCTGGCAACGTACCCAAGATACTGGCGGCATTACCTCGTTGTATGGCAATGCTTAATCGTTACCAAAGAAATAGCCAACCCTTGGGTCGCAGGAAGCGTCAACGAGCCTTTTCGATAGTCTTTGAAAAGGCTGTGAGCACACGGGCCCCATGGTCCGAGAGTTTCGACCCCAAAAGGCTCGAAAATATAGTTATCACCGAGATGACTATATTTACGCCGCTTGAGGTTTTCCGCAGCCGCAGCGGGAGCGCCAGCACAACATGATGAACTGGGAAGATGGGATGGTGCGACAGTATCGACACAAGTTGCGTCCCACACTAAAGGCCTACCCATCTTCCAAGGAAACAATGACATGCCGTCCGGTCTTTTGCCATCGTCACGCGCCAGTCCATTGGGTTCAAATACGGCAGGAACGCCGACGGTGACAAGGGCTCGTCGGATAATGTCGTTTAAATTGGCATGTCGTGCAAAACTACCCGCACTACGGCTGCAAGAGAGTTCAGAGTGCACGAGGCTGTTGACCGCTTCCCCACAATTACAGCGATGAGGGGAACAACAAGGGGCTCCTAGGCGTATTTTAGCAGCGATGTGGAAAATAGTGTCGTCGAACAAAGTGCCTAGATTTGAGGACGGTAAAGCGTGTAACCAAAGACCTGATTCCCACTTTCCCACAGCCAGCAGACATGCACACTCAGCAGAAGTAGCAGACGTGGTTAGTAAATTATTCAGAACTATTCTGCAGAGCGGCTCGTCCCACCGCCTCTGGGAAGATGGTATATCAGGTAGGTCAGAATACGGACAAGCGAGATTCCAGGCATCAATAGCCTCAGTGAAGCACAGCACATTAAAATCAATCAGTGAGGAAGCCAAGATATTCCTGATGAATTTCTCTGTGCTGTGGATCGAGAAAATGAAAGCCGGTAAACTAATACTAGAAATTTTGCGGATTCCGAGCCCTCCCATGCGGATGGGAAGAGAGGCTTGGGCCCAAGCTCGGTCATCCAAAGACACATTCAAAATTAAAGATAAAGTTCGTCTGATAATTTAATTTTATGAATATTGAGTTAAAAATATTAGTCCCGCTTTCCTAATTTTGGTGGTCAAACGTGAGCCTATCATCATTAAAAAATAATAACAAAACTTTAACAATTTAACCATGACTTCTGAGCCTAGTACTGGCCATGAAAGTCCCAAGCGCCATTCGCAATTGTAACATAGCAACTAAGCCATAGAACATTTATTCAATGCCCTAATTCCTTTATAACCGAAATCAGTTCTCTACTCAGGTTCTCTATTTCGTCATCCAAGCTTGTCATATATAAGGCTTCTGAACAATCACGGCATTTCACCGAAAACTTACAAACAAAGGGGAGCATTGTATTATAATGTAACTAATACCAGAGCCATTCGAAAATTACAATGAAAACGTTTAATTTACGTCACTAGCGTGCGCCTAATGTCAGGTACTAGGAGTACTGAAATACTAGACAATATATTCTGTACCAGGTACTATACATATAGAGCAATGGTTTGAAATCAGGTGTCCGCGGTCTACTAGTGATCCGCAAGAGTCAAAATATAGACTGCGAACAATTTCAAATAGCGCGGGCGATAACGGAAAAGTTACTGAGCTCTTCCTACTAAAAATGTTATTTTCTTTTAAAGTAAGTTACTATTGAGATCATGAATAAAATTTATTTTCGGATGTCATCATTCAGTTACTATGGTTTGTACCCACATCATGGTCCCTGCTAGCAATAAAGAAATCAAACGGGTCTGTAGTCAAGAAAAGGTTGGGTAACCCTGTTTGAGACGGAATAAATTGTTACCGACATGTTTGATTAAGAAACAGTGGAAGTCAGATATGAAAATAATTAATTTACGTCCTTAGCTTCAAGAGTGGGGTAGCAGGAGGGCAGAAACCCTATGTATTAATAACGATATTGAAACAGATACAATAATCGTTAATACCCTGTGACTGGCATGTTTGATAAAGTAATATCGCCAGAAATAAATGTTTTGTATATGTCCTAATGTGATTCTATTAGGGATCCATATTTGTACAGGTGGAGTAACATATTAGAACCAGTTTAATTAAAGGTTAGCTAGGTATATTACGCCTCAATGAGTAGTCAGCACAACAGCATTGACAGGGCCCGATGGCGCCATTTCCTGCGTGGGTTGAGCGAATTTTCCAAGGAAGTGCCACGGTTACGGATCGCAACTGAAGAAACAGTATAGATCTTTAGTCAAGTCTGACGCTCCCTTCCACTCCACCCAGTGTCGGAGGATTCACGTGATGTTTTTCGGTTTTTCGCCCTTTGAAAAATATATAGGTAGGTATACAACGCGGATCTAGAAATGAGTTACAGCTTCCAAGTGGTAAATTATTGTCAAGAAGTCAAAAAAGAAAAACAAATGAGCTAGCAAAATGCGATTTGGTTGACAACGCATATACCTACATAGATATATTTTATCATATATTCCATCGATAAAATGTAAATTTTACCACAGGATTATAATTATATAGTTCTTTCAAGTTTTGTGGTCGTCGTCGTTTGTCATGAAAACAGTCAGCAAATGTCTAACATCACAAATTTTAAAACAGTATACTGTATACATCTTATTAGTTTTGTTTTTCTTTGATCTTTAAGTGGCTTTACAAAAGAATTAAACTTCATTAAAGAAAAACACAAAAGTATCAAAGTTAGCACTAAAATGAAATCTTAATATATATAAATCTCGTGTCACAATGTTTGTCCTCAATGGACTCCTAAACCACTTAACCGATTATAATAAAATTCGCACACCATGTGTAGTTCGATCCAACTTGAGAGATAGGATAGTTTAAATCTCAAATTATAGTCGGGGTAGGGTAGGGGTAGGGTAGGGGTAGGGTAGGGGTAGGGTAGGGGTAGGGTAGGGGTAGGGTAGGGGTAGGGTAGGGGTAGGGTAGGGGTAGGGTAGGGGTAGGGTAGGGGTAGGGTAGGGGTAGGGTAGGGGTAGGGTAGGGGTAGGGTAGGGGTAGGGTAGGGGTAGGGTAGGGGTAGGGTAGGGGTAGGGTAGGGGTAGGGTAGGGGTAGGGTAGGGGTAGGGTAGGGGTAGGGTAGGGGTAGGGTAGGGGTAGGGTAGGGGTAGGGTAGGGGTAGGGTAGGGGTAGGGTAGGGGTAGGGTAGGGGTAGGGTAGGGGTAGGGTAGGGGTAGGGTAGGGGTAGGGTAGGGGTAGGGTAGGGGTAGGGTAGGGGTAGGGTAGGGGTAGGGTAGGGGTAGGGTAGGGGTAGGGTAGGGGTAGGGTAGGGGTAGGGTAGGGGTAGGGTAGGGGTAGGGTAGGGGTAGGGTAGGGGTAGGGTAGGGGTAGGGTAGGGGTAGGGTAGGGGTAGGGGTAGGGTAGGGGTATGGTAGGCGTAGGGTAGGGGTAGGGTAGGGGTAGGGGTAGGGTGGGGGTAGGGTAGGGGTAGGGTGGGGGTAGGGTAGGGTTAGGGGTAGGGTAGGGTAGGGGTAGGGTAGGGTAGGGGTAGGGTAGGGTAGGGGTAGGGTAGGGTAGGGGTAGGGTGGGGTAGGGGTAGGGTAGTGGTAGGGTAGGGTAATGGTAGGGTAGGGGTAGGGTAGGGGTAGGGTAGGGTTGGGGTATGGTAGGGGTAGGGTAGGGTAGGGTAGGGGTAGGGTAGGGGTAGGGTAGGGGTAGGGTAGGGGTAGGGTAGGGGTAGGGTAGGGGTAGGGTAGGGGTAGGGTAGGGATAGGGTAGGGGTAGGGTAGGGGTAGGGTAGGGTAGGGGTAGGGTAGGGTAGGGGTAGGATAGGGGTAGGGTATCGGTTGGGTAGGGGTAGGATACCACGCGAACGAAGTCGTGGCGGGTCAGCTAGTACTTCTATAATTCTACATTCAAATAAAATATTATTTCGTGACCCAAATCTGGCTGTTAGATACGAAGGCTAGTGATGACAGATGCCGCGATATCGCGGGATTTCTCATCGATCCGAGTTCGGAGTTCCCGTATTTTGGAAGTACTTTTATGAAATTAGTAATCAGATTTTTTCTGTATTAATGACCTAGCAGTCGGATAAATGTTTCATGTCCTGTTAAATTTTTAACTTCTCTATGAATTATTTAAGTAGGTAAAAACATTTTTTGCATTTTTATCTGAAAGTAACAGATATTTTTGTTTGCATATAGAATATTTATTATTGCATACAAAATCAACGTTGTGCGAGAACTAAAAAATGTAATGAGTTCGGAAATTTAAGTTTCCATGTCCAAGCCTTAAATACTCCATCATTAAAAAAAAACTAAACGTGTACTCAGTTAAATCAGTCAACATCATTTCCTTACGGTTCTATCCAGCCTAAACTATTTTATATTTAGGTAAAAAGTGTTTTACATCAGTTCATAATATAAGTACACTGTCTCTTAAACTTTTTTACCTAACACAATATTGGAAAGACTGTAGCATTCTGTGAAGGCCTCACGGGTAGCCAGAAACCAGGAAATCAAAGATGTACAAATGACAGACCGGAGCAACTGTGACCCATCCGAGGACGGACCTCAGCTAGCGTTGCATACCCTAGAACAGTGTTTTTCAATCTGTGGGTCGCGACCCCTAGGGGGGTCGCGTAGCTTTCCTAAGGGGGTCGCGAAGCCTTATTCGGGTGATCGACGGCAAAAGAGAAATAACAAGGTTCTACACTACAATAAAAATACAATATCAGTGAGAAGGATGTGCTTGTTTATTTTTCAAAAAATTCTCAAAGCGTGGTGCTATTTTAGAAACGTTTATGATTAAATAATTTTCTAGTCTGTCTGTTTCTCTTTTTAGTTTTAATGTCCACCATTGAGGAGAATTTTAGTTCGCACAAGTATGAGGTGGCAAATGGCACTAATGATTTTAGAGCTTCCTTTGCCAGCTCTGGATATTCTTGTTTTCTTTTCATCCAAAACACGTCAATATTTTGCGAATGATATTCCATTTTCAGCATGCCGTCAGAAGCTAAATCTACAAGATTTTCCTTCAGATTACCTTGCATACAAATAAATAATTAATAGATGGGTATCATATTCATATAAAACACGCCTCTTTCCCGTAGGGGTAGCCTACTTCTTTCCACTTGTAGATAGGTATCAAAATAGAGAAAATCGTAAACATACTCATTTAAATTAATAAAGTTTTGTCTGTATATGTCTTAAGCGGGTCGTGAGAATTTTTCATCCTGTAAAGGGGTCGCGTATACAAAAAGATTGAAAAACACTGCCCTAGAAGATCGACCTTTGTGGTTTTTAGTATGTAACCACGTGCTCCTCAAACATTTAAATTAGTGATTGATTTAAACTAATCAATCAATACACAATTTTGAGAAAAACATCTACGAATAAAATTAATATGTACCTAGGCACTTTTGTTGAGCTATGATTATGAAATAGTTAAAAAGTATTTTTAACTATGTCTGTTATTTCTCCAATGGTCGTATAACAGATGAAGATTAATTTCAAAGTTCATTTTTCATCACTGGCACGGTACTAAACCCCGGTTCAAAACCATTAAGCCCCTCTTTCCCACCAGTCCAAAAATTAGCGATATTGTAACTGGCAGCACTACTAAGCACCTAACGTTATGCTCCAACCGATCTTGGCCGAACGCCAACCCACGAAAGCTCGTAGGCTTTTTCAAACATCGAATGTGTTCTAAATTCGAAACTGACTATCGTAGCAACGAAGTTCGATATCTAAACTCGTAAAAACAAGAAAAAAAATGTAAACCGTTTAGTTTCGGCAGCCATGTTGGAAGAATTGGCTTACCTACGCAATAAAAGTTATTTTGTGGATTACTGCGGGCTCTCGTTAAACTGGAAGTAAGTGTAATAAGCCATAAAATGAGCTTTTTATATCGCGTATTATTGCTGGATACTTATTTAGTTCATAAGTTATTGGTACGTGGATTCAATGATGTTCGGGGATCAAGCTTCTACGAAAAGTTTTCGTCCTAATATTCTTCTAATACATTTTATTCCAAGAAAACCTTCCCCAATAAAACTTATGTATTTTGTTTTACTGTATCTAGTATTTTTAAATCGATTCAATAAACAGCCTTATTTAACAAACAAGCCTAAAGCGTTATTTCATAACATTATTGGCTTCGCCGTTCATCTAAATTGCTTTAAAGCGTTCAAACGAAAAACATCAAGACAGTTAATATAGGGGAAATATTTTCCTTTATTGCCCTTTTTCCTTGATTCCGTATACTGAGCGAGATCAACTTTATATTACTCCTCGAAGTTTATCATAACTTTATCTAGTTCTCATTGTCTTGCGGACGCCTGAGAAGCCTTTGAAATGGTTTTTTAATTATGTTTATGAAAGTTCGTCGGAAATACGAAAAATTATACCCATTCCTAGTCACTATTAATTTTACAACACCAGTTTTCTTTGGGTACGTACATAAGGATTCTTCTTTAGAAGTTTTGTGGTTGGGAAATACCCACAAAATAAATACAATTCGAGTTACTAATTGAAGGTAGAAAACGTCTTAATTATTTTTAACTACTAGGCAATTGTTGCCCGCGACATCCTTAGCGTTTTGAAAATTTTTCTGGAATAAAAATGGCCTTTATACTATTCCAGACGGTGTATCTATGTGTATTTCTGTGGTGTATTTCTTCCAGATCCGTTAAGCCATATTGACGTCATTGAATGACAAACATCCATCTCTATGTTTACACTTTCACATTATTTTTTCATATTTAGTATTATAGTAGGTAATATATATATAAAGAAATTGTTAGATACGCCGCTACACCGAAATTTTAAAGCATTTTATTTTGTACAGGAGCACGTCTCTTGGTTAAGAGATACGAGTATTGATGATCAAGATCGGCACGTCAATGAGTTTGTTTTTGTTATCAAATACATAGTTACTGACACCTACTGAAATTGTACCTGAAAAGCTACGGAGGTTCGATACATGTTACTAAAGAAGTATGGACAAAATAGTTCCGATTTCAAAAGTCGTTCTTTTTTTATTAGAACATTATAAGGCATTTTCAAACAGCTCCACATAAACGTCACCGTTCCGTGCCGTGAAACTTCCAGCTGTCTATTAGATACAGACTCTTATGAAGAAACATGTACAAGAAACTCCATAATTATTCTTATCCAATAAATATTTTACAAATTCCGGTAGGCATTAATGAAACCTAAAGCCAAATTAACTTAATTTTATTTATAAATAAATCACTGTTTATTTACTTCATAAAGAATATAAAAGATACAAACATTAACTAAATATCAATAGAAGCTTGCCAACTCAATAAAATTAATGAAACATTTTCAATTTTGCACTCACTGAGTCTTCAGTCAAACCTAATTTGTATATCAAATGAAATAAGTCTAATTTGAAAGTAACGTTAATGACTTTTCAAGTCACGGAACTTAAAGCTGGAATAATAATTCTACTAATAGAAAAAGGTGAATAGCTTGTTTGTTTGAATGTTTGTTAAACACACTTCTATAGGTGACCGGATTTTGATGTTAAATGTAAGTAGACTATGAACTGGGACACTGATGCAAATCCGACAATTATGCCAAAGATGCCACAATGTAAGTTAAAATGGTAAATATGGCCCTGTAAATAGGTATTTAAAAAAATCAATAGTAATTTATTACAATAGAAAGAAAGTCGACGTCACTTTTTGAATGTCATAAACTTACATGAAGGCTGACCCCGAAAACCCTGACCACCACCACTTCCTAGTGTTTTAGCTGACAAAAACCAACACATCTGTCTTCCCATATGTGTGAATAGCGTGAATTCATTCAATGGAATAATTAATTAAGGGCAAAAAGTGCTACTGGTTTTTATCAAATTTCTCAATAGTAGTCCTAGTTTGGAAGTTGGCTTTGTGATGCCACCAGGCCTCGGAAAACACGTTAAGACAATGGTCCCAGTTATCATTTGGACATCTTTGTTAGTCGTTACGTACCCGTAATGACTGCCAAAGACATACCTATTGGATTTTCTTGCTTCTGCTGAAACCAGCAAATGCAATTGGTACCGTGTTACCCAGTTACTGGGTTTTGGAGGTCAGACAGGCAGTCGCTCCATATAAAATACTTATACTCAGCTGCATTTGGTTCAATTGTAAGCCGACCCAAACATAATTGTAAAAAGCCTAAGCAAAAGATAATGATAATTAAACATTTAGAACTCAACAATTTGAATAAATAAAATGCCATATATTAGCTAGCACACTACATACAAAATAATATACAGATAATAATATCTATATGTCGGAGTTGAAACGGCAGTTATGTTTTTAAAATACGCAGAACCGCCGACCTTATTCTGGTCTTCGGTTCTGCTATAGCTACAATTCACTATACACTGAATCTATCAAGCACACTTAAGGAAATCAGTGAAATAAAAACAAGTAAACTACTTAATGCAATATCTTTTTAATCAAACAGACATAGATTTTACTCATAATGTTTATTCCTCGAAAGCGGCAGCAAAAGTGAGCTCCACACTCAAATCGCGCCTTTCATTAACTCGGTTGACAAGTGACCAAAGACAATCACAAGATATTTTACCGCCAAATAAACAGATGACGTTCTTTCGTTACATTTTCAAAAGTAAGTAAGTTTTAGGTACTCATAATTACATAATATTTCAAAATTACAATTATTCAAAAACTAACAGAATTCAATTTAAGTAGCATTACCAGATTTAATTAGTCATGAACTTGACTGAATTCTAGGTTATTTAGCATAAACAAACATAGAACTTCTCTAAATATTGATAGGTGTTGCCATAACACAAAATCAAATCGTTAAACATCTTTAACCGTAAAATCGACTAAATTAACGGTCAAATAATCTCCGCGATGACAAGCATAGACAAACATAAAACTTCTCTAAATATTGATAGGTTTTGCCATAACACAAAATCAACTTATTACATTAATAATCGTTAAACATCTTTAACTGTAGAATCGACTAAATTATCGGACGAATAATCTCCGCGGCGACATATATTTGCGGAAGAAAATGTATAAGTTCGGCAGATTCCATTAAAAACTACGGATTTCCGAAAAGTTATATCTGCTAGCATAACTGATATCAGGTTTTCGATTTTCGTAGAACTTACAACTCGTTGTAGGATTTGTATAACGTTAGGGTTATTTTTCATAGAGTAGTGTTGGACCAGTGGTTATCTACCTATAAGCACGATAAGCGAGTTGTAGGACTTTCGTGTTTTAAGGTTCAGAATCATGCAGGCATATTGCCTTTGTAATTTTCATCATCACCACTACCTTCAAAACTGTGAAGGTAAACGCTCTCTGCTTACGACCCATTCTCTCTCTTAGAGAGGAAAGATTTCCCAGCACGTTAAACCGTGGGTCCCGTCTTTAGACGTTGTTGACCGTTGTTATGGGCACCTTATCAGAAGCCAGAGAATCTGAGACTACCGGTTTAGCCAAGGAATAGTTCCCCTGTCTTACTGGATTGTGAAAGTCAGATAGTCACATGGGCAACTGAAACATCTTTGGGAAGAGGCTAGGCGGATGACGTGTCTATGTGGTTTCATAAATACCGCTATAGTATAGTATATAGACCTCATTTTTAGGGTTCCGTAGCCGAATGGCAAAAAAACGGAACCCTTATAGTTTCGACATGTCTGTCCGTCCGTCCGTATGTCACAGCCATTTTATTCCGAAACTATTAGGACTATACATTTAAAACTTGGTAAATAGATGTATTCTGTGAACCGCTTTCCGATTTTAAGAGAAAAATAAAAAACAAATTAAAATAAAGGGGGCTCCCCATACATGGAACTGAAATAGAAAATATTTTTTTTCATGAAACCTATACGTGTGTGGTATCTATAGACAGGTCTTTAAAAATGACATTAGGGTTTCTAAAATGACTTTTTCATAAAGTTAATCGTTTAAAAGATATACACATCCAAAGTGGTAAAATGTGTGTCGTCGTCCCCCCCCCCCCTCCTTCTATAATAATGAAGTCAAAAATCTAAAAAAACCATATGTTGTAGATCTTAATGTAAACTTTCAATCAAAATTAGTTTGAACGAGATCGAGTCGGCAGTTTTTGAGATACAGTATATTTTCTAAAACCGCAAATATAACTTTGTAATTCATACAAATACTATGAAAAACAAAGTTATTTAGCGTAGTTGTAAAAATTGTAAATAAGCTAGTTTTAAGATTTTTTTAAGGATTTTGTTTTTTTTTTTTCAATTAAATATATTATATTTATTATAGTTACCACGGAACCCTTCATGGGCGAGTCCGACTCGCACTTGGCCAATTTTTATCACTTACAATCAGGTGAGATTGAGGTCAAGAGTGGGCTCATCCCGAATAAAAAAAAAATAGTGCTTACGTTGTTTTTGTGTAAGTATTGTCAGACAAAGCAATAATGTCAATAGCTATTTACAATTCAATCAGGTAATGGCACTTTAAAAAAAGTATGGAAGGCTAATCAAAGGTAATTCAATAGGCAACTATTTCGATGGCGTTTCATGTTTGCGTTTAAGTTTCTTAGTAAATGAAGGGGCCTTGGTTTTCATGATAGTTATATTTTACCATTCTTGTATTCTATTTCATCCTGGCTACATGGTTTCTTACAGAATATACTCTGCTTTATATACCACTAGCTTCCGCCCGCGACTTCGTCCACGAGGAAAAAAAATCCCCCGATTTTGAAACATTCTTCATTAGTGCTCCGCTCCTATTGGCCTTAGCGTGATGATATATAGCCTATAGCCTTCCTCGATAAATGGGCTATCTAACACTGAAAGAATTTTTCAAATCAGAACCGTAGTTCCTGAGATTAGCGCGAGCAAACAAACAAACAAACAAACAAACTCTTCAGCTTTATAATATTAGTATAGATAACAATTTTGTACGTAAACTTAGAAAGCAAACCAGGTGTTTTTAAATCTTCCTTTTAAATAAAGAAGTTACATTTACTAATTGTCATCTTCCAGCTTTTACTGAGTATAATGATCGCTCCCAGGAATCCTAACAGAAATCCGATGTAAACTAAAGGAAAATACATGCCTCAACTAGTTACCACCAAGCGAGCATTTTCCTACACGGGTAACCCTCCGTGGTTCAGCTGGAAATTGATCCGATCCGCCACCCAACGCCAGAGGGAAAATGTAACTCCAACTTCGTCAAATGTGGCTAACTGGACATGATAGCAGTGGGGTGTGGATGTAAAGCTGATCTGCAAACGATACTTCATCCCCTATCCTGTCCTATCAGCCCAACTACGGCCCCTACTCCTAACTACTACCCCACTAGCAGCCAGAGTGTCTCTGCTCAACCACCAATTGCGCTGTGGAAAATTTAAAATCTCGAACAATGACAGAGTTGTTAACGTTTAACTAGGGACGGCGTTAAAATTATATGACGTAAATCGTTTTATACGCCATATTCAATTTACGTAATTCAGTACAAATGAGATTTTGGTGAGATAATGAACTCAAATAGAAATTTATTTTTATAGTAGCCTTTAATTCATTTGAAATACAAATTTATTCGTATTTATCACAATAAATATATCCTAGGTATACTGTATCGCATTATACGTATATCATAAGGATACGTTAAAAATAAATGGGTCCGCCGATTTTGGGAATCTGCCATATGCTATTGGTATAATAAGTTTATGTCACTCACTTAATTGTGCATTCTAAAGCAGTGTACAAAAATCAAATTACAATCGGGTGGAGAAAACTGATATTTTTTAAATACAGTTGCAACTGACCTATAAATAGATGCAAGAAACTTTAATGAACGATGGTGAAACCCGACTATACCGGCGATTTTATTACAAAAGCAACTCTTCTTCTAAATTAGTCCAAGTGGCGTACACACGGCTAATTCGCGACATGTCCCGGTCTCGCGAAGTGCTCTCCAAGCGGCCTGACTGGGCTTAACTTGGCCTAGCTTGGCCTTGGCACAATGCATATAGCACAATGACAATGGAACCTTGACATGACCTTGTCTTTGTTGTATTTGAATAAATAGAAACTTGTTGTTTTGTTGGTATAATGAATTTTGTTTTGTTTCTGAGAAGTTTTTTGTTTGGGGACCCGACAGTGAGTTTGAAACGGTGCGTTGATATCAAGCCAACTACAACTTTGTTTCAGATGAAATTGTGTGATTTCCACAAGTTTCTCCTCTACCAATCAAGTTGCAAAAATACGCGCAAGTTATATCAGTTTTCCAATAAACGAGATTAACTATACTGGTATTATAAAGCGGAAAAGTTTGTTTAAATGTGCTAATCTTCGAAATAACTGGGTAGATTTGGATTTAATTTAGTTTGAAAGTAGCTTGAAACTTCAGGAAGGTTATAGGTTTATTTTTATCCGACCAGAAAAACAAAAGAAAACCAGAGCCAGCTCCTAGTAGTCTCATACTTTGCTGAACCAGACCTTTTTGGCGCACACATGTGAGACACATGGCATTATTAATGTTTGAATTTAGAAGAAAGTTCTTTTGTTTTTATTAATACTACTATTTTGTGGCTTGTGTCCAACTATTAGTTTTCCTTTTTTATACAACTTAACACCTACAGACTAATCTCAATATAGTAATAAAAACGCAACTACATCACTAGCACTAACAATTTTACTGCCAGTAAACAGGAACTCATTCCACTAAGCCGATCATAAACTTCATCGTAGGTAGATAATTGAACCAGCAATATAATCGTTTGAACGCAACTTTGATTGACCTAAAGACATATCCATTGCCGCATGAATATTTATCAGTATCATCAGATCAATAACTGAACCAAACTACTTCGCCGCTTCGGCATTTTGAATATTATAAGGTACGCATGTCGAACCCGAATGGTATAGATAAATAGATAGATATACTCTTTATCATCAAGTTCTGATAGAAAGTATTTATTTTAAGTTCGAAAGGACCCGGAAAAAGGGTATTTTCCTGTTTTATAAATAAATAACTTTAATTAACTTAACTTTTTTTAATTTTAATAATATTAGTTCACGAACTGGAACAAATGTTTATATGGCCTTGAAGTAGTTGTTTCAGTTCTGAGTTTTTTAAAAAATCCAACCATGATACAAGAGAAAATCTTAGTCTGGAACAATGTTTCAAGAAACAAAAAATAATCTGATTAAGTAGTCCATCACTTAAAGAACCAAAAAAAATTGGAATCGTAACTTTCCTTTTATCATGAATTTGAATTTACAAGACGTCAGGCTTTCGAATGCTCAAAACTAACGTCAGCACCTGATTGTAAAAATTTAGATTTTTGACATTTTTATTGATTTAAAAGGAAAAACTCAAACTGTTGAGGGAGGGAGAGGAAACTATTGAGGGGTAACAGACTGACACCACGGGCTACTAAGACGAAGTCGCGAACATCAACTAGTTGAATGATAAAATCCAAAATTGAAAAGCTTAAAACCTAATTGACAGACTAGAGAGTACCGACCTTTACCCCGAACCAGGGGCGGATTTGGGCTACAGCCCAGGGCCCCGTGGATATAAAGGCCCCCAGTTCTCATTAAAACATTAAAATAATAGAGTAAAATATGTAAAATAAGATTGGCAGCGCCATAATCGATCAACCTTTATGCGCGACTACCTATCGAACGAAGCAGGGAATTCCCTTATCGCTTATCAATGGTCGGGTATTCAGTATTTTTTAGCTAGGGAGAGTATTTTGTTACAATAAACTACCCGCAGCGCAATTGCGTCGAGTGGTACCGCCGCATGGGTATTTAGTGTGCTATTAAGTGATAACTTGAAATTTTAAATACGAGACTTGAGACCTCAAGAGAAGAGAATTATCTTACTTATAATAATAGAAGGTAATCGGATTATGAAAAGATCCTACAAGACTCCTAATTTAGGAAATCTATACTAATATAATAAAGCGCAAAAGTTTGTTTGTTTGAACGCGCTAATTTTAAAAAGTAACAATTCTATTCCATAAATACGAACTTTAATTAAATAAATTCAATTTAATCCATTTTTAGTCCTATACTGTGTTTACATTAAATTGAAAACAGTTTCTTGACAAAATGACAGTGAGTTGAATAATTAAGAGGCCCCCGATCAGTTTTAGCCCAAGGCCCCACAAAACGATCCGCCCCTGCCCCGAACCATGGTTCAAGTTCATTATATTCAAAAACAGGAGCATAATAAAACATGTTTATGATAGAACAAGCCGTGATCGATGTACAAAGTTCAGTTTATGTTTGCGGACATGTTGACAGGGCCATCAATCACAATGTCGGTGCCTACATAATTGAATGTCGGCAATTTTTCGCCAGCATTTGTTAAAGAATTATTGATGATGCCAAATAAGATAGGGAAATCTGCAGAAACAATTTGTCTACAGCTAATTCGGATCTACGAAGATCCATTTGTATACATACAGAATAGAAACTTCAAAATTAATTATAAGATAATAAAATGTAGATTCCACCTATTATGTCAAATGCAGTCTTCAATATGCTTTGTTTTACTTCTTTTTGGTAATTACGGCCTGATGACCTATATATATATTATATAGATTACTATGTCACCTAGCTAGGTTTTGAAATATTGTTCTCTTCGTTTGCGATCTTCACTAGTTATAAGTTTGTGTAACAGACTGTCTTACTGTTTTTGTAATAAATAAAATAATTATTATTTGTCCCAAGGAAACATTAAAAAAAATTGAATCTGTCCTCAGAGATTTAGTTTTTAAGAAAGAGTGGACACAGAATTGGGGTCAATTGCGGGAGGTAAAATTGAAGAACGGATAACATAATTACCTGTGAAAGAGACGACGAAACCAAATCCCATTTTTTACTCTTCGTAAAAAAAAACACTTTTGATTTTAGCAAGCTTTTTATTAACTAGAAATAAGGAACCAAAATCCAAGAGCTTAATGAACTTTTAACCATCTACTAAATCATTGCTTTATCATTTCGATCAAATGAGCTGTGCTAACAACTACGGGGTTCGGGAAAATAGGACCCTCGGATTAATTAGGGTACTAGATCATTAAAAGCGAAGCTAAGTTTAGGGAACTTTCAACACACGTGGACATGGTTAGGCTTTTAGGGACATTTCGGATTTTAAGTTGAAAATTATTTGCAAATCCCAAAGTCATGAAAAACAGAAATGTAAATGAAAAACAATGAAAACAAAAAGTATTTTTATCTATGTATATTTTCCAACGAAATATTTGAAATTTGGCATCAAGTCAAACTAGATGTTTCCGATAGATAGAGTTGCCACTATTGATTCGAGAGCATCTTATCTTTGAGCTATTAATATCTACCAGACGTTTAGTTACTTCGACGTTAGATACATACATTTCTGGAGTACTTCTTAAAAAAAATATAACAGCAATTCGGTCGTCACGATACGTTAAAATGTTGCGGAGGAAAAGGAAAATGTGGTCAGTAAAGTTTTAGTATAAATGTAAATGCAATGAAAATAAGTATGAAAGACGGCACGACTTTACAAAGCATAACTTTAGAGAAGACGAATATAAAAAAACGTACTCAGAATGAAAATATTTTGCACCAACCACACTTAAAGAACAAGCAACAACGGCTTAAACTTTGCTAAAAAATAAGTCAGGCAATAAGTAATCATTATTAGGAATAAAAAACCCGGCCAAGCGCGATTTATACGTATGCAATGCGAGTTCTGTATATTTGAACATATATACAAACGGTCATATTTTTTAACATTAATTTACAAGTTTAGTTTTGAAGCTGGTAGTTACCGTAATAAATAAAAATAATAAATTTTAGTTTTACAATATATCGCACCGCTTTCCTGAAACAAAAAGGCTTCACAGATAGACTGACAAAAAGTGATCCTAACTAAGTGACCCGTTTTTCTTTTGTAAGTATTTAATCTTCGGGTTAAATCCCTATTTCAAAGACTTGTTCAGATAGCAAATTTACCTATATCAACCGAATTTCAAAGACTTGTTTAGGTAGCAAAATTACCTATACGCTTGCATGGTATTGATATCTGAAAGCTATAACGTATATAATCACATTATATACGCAACAGCGCTCATTATTTCAAGAATCAATTTTTGAAACGTCCTTCTCCTATTTCATATTAACTTATTGAATAGGTAACATTTAACACCTGATATCCTCACAAAAGATCATAGAACGTCATTAAGGCCCCTTTTAATCCACATCGCAACTCATAATCCTTCTAATGATCAGGTAAACTAATTACTAGGCGTTAATGTGGGAGGGAAAAGCAACCCGAGCATTACGGTAATTGTTATGATGTAGACAGGGTACATCAGCGTAGGGTTTGCATCCGACCGGAGCTCCCAAGCCTGTCCTAGTTTTGAATACAATGGCCAAAGATGGTTTATATTTTTTTGAAGTTCACAGATTTTGTGACAGATTGTTGATGCGCTATCTGAGTAAGGCTTCTGATAGGGTAAAGCTTGTACTTTAAATTCAATGCTTTGCTTGTGCTTTACAATATTAATTGGATAAAGATCTATGAGATAAATGTATTCATTCATCCTTTAATAAAAACTTCTACGCAATAGTAGTTACAGACAGTCCATCCCGCAGAGCCTTGATGGAGAAGGATGAGACAGCAGCTTATACAAGCCTTCACTATGAGGCTAAGTACACGGCAAAGTATTTCGGAAACAGAGTTCTCCGTGAAATGGTAAGTTAAATAAACCATTACGTTGCTCGCCATTCTGAAGGAACTGGGATGGACCTAAGTATTTATTTGTCCTACCTGAAGGCAAAATACCCGTCTCGTATAGTCGTGTAGTAGTGTAATAGTCGTGAAGTTGCGGACACTTTCCCAACATAAAAATATTCGTAAGTCGTACGCTATAAGCTACATTTCGTTATCATTTGAAATTAAAATTTCAATGAATAATCATTCTAAATATTTCAAAGTGATCGTTAAGTATCAATTCAATTGCATTACTTTAAGTCAGGATCGTAATTATTGTTATAAATTCAACGTGAACAATTCTAGGATGTTCCTCAAATGTTCCTATACTCATTATCCGGTATTATTAGCCCCATAGATGCGGGACCTACACGTAACCCAAGAGATTTTCTAATGTTTGTTTTCAATTCAACTTAGTTTCACTACGCTCGCTGGGGCATTAATGTTTTGAACTGCGAAAACGTATAAATTAACATGTTTGAAAATAATCTTTGTTACAGAGAGATGTTGATGTAGCAAATGGTATGGCCTGCTCATGAAGATGGTATAGCTTACAGAGAAATTCAATTAGTTTCATCTTGAAAATGTTTTATATAGACTTTGAGCTTAAGGTCGTGAATAAAATAACACCCAGAGTGGTTACTTTGCAAAAATCTAAGACACGTAATTTATGATTATGTATGTTAGAGACATACATAATCATAGGTACGTATCTTTTAAGTTTATTTTTAGAACTTTCTAGTACCAAATACCTTGCAAACTAATGTATAAGATTATTTCGGCTGTTTTTTTTATATATATTAGTAATATTAAAATTAACTTCAAAATTATAAGAAAGAGCCTTTTGCTTTCAAATAAAGTGTGCAAATTTTGTGTGACTCTTGGAGGAAAACCAGAAACGAAAAGTAATATCGAAAAATAATTTCAAATTGTGCTTTCCGATAAGACCCTGAAGAGGATTCAAATAGTCGTAACATTTCAAAATAACGTTTGAATTTATTTCAGAAAATAGATGCGAAATTATGTAGAATATACCTTATTTCGCATCTGTGATCGCAACTGACAGTCGCGATTTAAAAAAAAATACAGAAAATAATCATTTGTCTATAGAGTTTATAGGAAAACCTAAAAATAAGTGTTATGTGTAACAATATAATATTAATTCGGAACTCTTTACGTATATTTACAACTCGTACTCAGCCGATTTTTTATCATACAGCAATGCATCGTTTCACCCAGATTTCGCAATCTCCAATAACACAAAAACTGCTAGGCGATATGAATACGACGCTCTGCATTCACGAGGTTTGTTTCATTGAATGTTGATCTGCGAATGAAAGAGGAATGCTGAAGCGAATCGGCAACATGTCTGTCCATACAAATAGTAGAATTTGACTCAGCGAAATGGGCTGCTCTATTGCTTTGGGACATGTTCGATCCAGTAGTGATTTGTTAGCACTCGCAACACTTTCGATACCAGATATAAAAGGTCTTTTCGATATATTGTGAAATAAAGAATAGTGAAACAAACTTCGCACACACAAAAAAGCATGAAATATTAATAAAAGAATCGCAGTGATCTTGATAGGATCATTTACGAAATGCATTTTACTCTGTTTTCATTTACTTCTAACGGAAATAAATGTTAGGTACTAAATTGAATGTTCTTAATTGTACTATGTATGTCAACTGTAGTTAGATGAAATTACTAACATTGAATGATTCAATACCAAACAATGATAGAACAAGACGTGTCGAAATAATAGTATGGCCCTAATATTATAAATTAAACGTTGGTGTGGGAGATTTTTTTCGTTATTATCATTCTTTCATGCAAAAAATGGTGAAAGGATATGGATGACGTGTGGCCATTGCCACGGCGTCGGACGTCGGCCGACGATCTTCGGCCACCGTAGGCGCGGGCATGCGGACAGCGAGTAAAGGGCAACTCGCTGTCCGACCATGGACCATGCCCGGGTCGACGGCGCGTTGTGTTCCACGCGCGCCTTAAAGAGCGTCAGCAACATGACGAGGCCCCCTCTGCAGAGGGCCGAAGCCTGCCGGGGTCGTGGGACTTATCCCATTACCGTGACCCCGGTACGTAAAGGGTTATTGAAGGAACACCGTGGATTTTAGTCAGTAAAAGTCTGACAGTCCCTCCCACCCTGCCCGGGGTGGGAGGACTTATTTGATAATTTTACCACGTTACAAAAAAAAAGTGTACTTGAAAACTGTAAATCTTTGAAGCATAATTATTAGTCGAAAAATAAGTAGATAAATATTTATACATTTCAATATTTTTGATCCAACAAAAAGTTCCCAAATGGTTGCTACAAACAATTATTTGATCTATAATACCTCAGCTACCCCGATGGATTTCGTGAAGAGACGGGGATCGTTGAGGCGTGATTTCTGCATGAGTGACACGATCGTTAGCCGGGCTCATTACTACTGCTTAGACAACGATTCGTTTACTTGTGATAATGGTACTGTCAGTTGTTTAAGAGTTTGTTTTTTTATGTGCCTCAAAAGAGAGGTATATTTTATCTTGAGAAAATGCTGTTTTTGTGGACAGTTTTATTTACAAAAACATTGGTCCATAAAGAAAAATCATTGCCTTCTAGAACATTAAAACCCAAATACACAACTAGCTGGACCTGAAACCCCTAGATATTTAAAGGCACGGAATAGATGAATAAGGTTGGAATGGTAATGTGGGCGTGGCGAGCGCGCCACATTTATGATACGACAATCATAGCGCGACAGACCAGACCGCTGGGGAAGCTCAACACCGTCTACCAGGCGGAATATATGGGCATTATTCAGGCGATCCATGCCATAGAAGCAAGGAAAGTCACGGATTGTCACATCCGCATACTTTCCGACAGTGCCACAGTACTTCAATCCCTAGAGAAAAATTATATCACGTCCAAGCTCATACTAGAATGTCACAATGCGCTGCAACGCTCAGCAGTCGAGAACCGCAACACTGTGACACTGCAATGGATAAAGGGGCACAGCGGATCACTCGGCAATGATGCGGCGGACGAACTGGCCAGGAGGGGGTCCGGCACGATGGTTTTCGGACCCGAGCCCATCGTGCCGCTCCCCTTCACCCAGCTGCGCACATGGCTTAAAGAACACACACACGACCAAGCCCAGAAATGGTGGTCCTCGGCACCAAGCTGCAGGCAGTCCAAAGAGGCGATGCCAAACTTAGATAATAAACTAACTAGATGCCTCCTACACCTGGACAGAAGAAGCCTGCGAATGGTGGCGGGAACCATCACCGGGCACTGCTCTCTGAACAAACACTATCACACAATAGGTATAACGGACAGTCCCCTGTGCAGGGCTTGTATGGGGACGGAGGAAACGGTAGGACACGTGCTCCTAGAGTGCACGGAAATCACCGAAATACGGAAACGAACCCTCGGGTCATTAAATTCCCTTACAGATATCCTGAATAAACCGAAAGACCTGATCTGCTTCTGGAGGAAGGTTGGCTGGATGGAGTGACGGCCGACATGGCTCACGCACAATGGTCTCGTTCAGAGACTAATTGCGGAAACCTAACTACAGAAGAAGAAGAAGATCATAGCGCGACCGATTAATTCAATCACCGCGTTTAGTGCGCTTCGGATTACTTCAGAACACAGAGCTCTGCTTTAAAATGCCTTCTTGTGCAATTATAACCTGTGAAATTGCAATTATAGAGCGAGGAGGTATATCTTTCCATCGGTAAGTCGAAAATAACATTTAATTACAATTTTATTTGTAAAAAACATAAAAATATTCTGATCATTATGAAATTCCGAACATTAACGAACATTGTTGCAACAAGTTACAAAAATATAAATTGCCCGTTGTGTACTCGCTTAATCAACGCAATGACCAAGTCTGCTTACAATACTACTACATGCGCCAGACTTCAACCATTGACGTTTTGTCCTTTGCCCTGATTGGCCGTGATGCACGGCGCAAAATGAGTCACAATCAGTAGCAAGCTCTCAATTTAAGTGTGTGTAATTTATTTGTGTGCGTGATTCGCATACGTAACGGGCCTACTTGTAGTAGAACTAAAGAGTGGGGAGACAAGCGGTGACACGCGTTCTCATACTAATCAAGAACTATTTCCTTTCTAACCTCTTTTATCTGTTCTGTGCTTAAAGGCTATAAAAGTATTAGTTATTTTTTTTTAGTACTTATTACACCGCGGACTTGGGGGTCCGCGCCTTTGTTTAAATATTTTATTGTTTACAGAGATTGTTTTTATTTTATTTTTACAATATTTGGCTCCTCCTCGGACGATGGAGCTAAGGAAAATTACTTATATACTAATTAAAACTACGTGAGTTCAAGTATAATTTTTTTTTGTGTTCTATTCTTTAATTTAATTTAATTTAAGTTTAAGCGATTTACATGTACTACTATGTTATATTGCTTAGAATTTGAATGAATTGACAATATTGACACTGTTATTTCTATTACTTTTACATATTTTGTTATTTTACATTACTTTATATTAGACAGAAATCATGGGTTGACATTTTTTGCATGTGCACAAAGTGACTGCTATGCGCAAGGTCGTGGGTTCGATTCCCACCTAGGACAAATGTTTGTGTGATGAGCACGGTCATTTGTTCTTTGTCTGGGTGTAATTTATCTATAATATGTATGTATTTAGAAATATATGTATATATGTATGTTTATCAGTTGTCTAGTACCCATACCACAAGCTCTGCTTAGTTTGGGACTAGATGGCGTTGTGTGAAAAAAAAAAAGTTGTGGAATATTATATTATATTATTATATTATATTAAATAACAACCAAAATCTCACCAATTATTCATCTCAGACAAACAAACCAAAACAACTAAAATACCAACACGTTTTCCATTAATCTTTAACTCTATCAATTCTAGAGTAGCTATAATTATACAACATTCAGTCTCTTCCAGTTTCGCCTTAGGCTTACATACGTGTCGTACATATCAAACATGTGTTGGTACACCAGCCCTTCAAGTTGAGCATAGAAGCGTATGGCGAGCTCACAAGTTACCGCGAAAACTTAAGTGTTGTGGTGTACGTAATCCGTCGTCGTCCGTGATGAATGGTGGATGCCGCCTAAACCCGCCAAGGATTAGTCAATTGCGGCCTCAAATCCACCAAGTCATAGTCGCTTGTAATGGTGTAAGTTATGAGCTTGTAGCGATGCGAGAATCTTTAGGCAGCATTGTATAACGCTGTTCTAATTAAGTATTTATTCAAAACAGAACGACTTAACATTTTGTCTCTAAAAATGTACGTATGTTTGTTACACAGTTTTGACAAAGTATGTATGTATGATTATGTTTATTTGGTTTTGGTTTGGTAAATTTGTTAAGCTACTAGGTACGTACGCGTAGGTTTTGCTCGCGTAAATTCTGTTTCCGTGGGAATTACAAGATAACAGTAGCCTACATTAATTACCACTCCTCTCTTATTGGCTTCTTCTATATAACAGTGAAAATCCCATTAAAATTGATTTGACGGTTCCATAGATTAGCTCGGACAAACAGACAGACAAAACAAAAAAAATATCTGTGTGTTCGTATCGTGTAAATTACAATAAGCACACAACATCTTTATTAAATATATACGACCACAATTCAACAGGGCAAAAACTTCATAGGGGCTTTAGCTTTAAGCCCGCTTAAGTTTACACTTTAACACCAAATTAAGTGAAGGAAATTGTCTGGTTAGGTTGGGTAAACAACTGTCTGCTCCCATAGTTTTGGATGTTTCGTCTAGTTATTACATAGCATAATTATATTTGAATAGTATAGTATAGTACTTAGCTTTATTGATTGATGAATAATATTCGACTACTTAGAAAGAGAAGCTAAAATTTCGGGGCAGAATCAAGATAATGTCCCAACGATAAAAATGAATGTTTAAGAATAACATCAATTGAGTTGAACTTATTGTTTTCTACAAAATAAAATAGGTAATTCACGAGTGGTTCTTTTTAACTGACTTCAAAAAAGGAGGTGGTTCTCAGTTCGTCGGAATTTTAGGTTCCCCGATTACTCGAAGACAGCTTTGGAAAATTATTTTTTTGTTCGAAAGGGTATACTTTCTAGTTGGGCCTATTGTCATCTGTCATCGATCTGATGATGGAATCATGGAGTAATCGAGGGAACTCTTCAAATATTATAGGCACACCTATAGCGATTTGGGTATTTTTTTTATAGCAACTTGTGCACTTTCTCTCGTAAAACACCATTTGGTGAAGTGGAACTGATGATGAAGCTTACAAGATGGCCACCGGAACTACTCAAAAATAAACTTTGTCGTGGGTTGCAATTCGATTGAATCTTGCGACTTGAATATAGTTGTTAAACACTCGATACTAGTCACAAAGCATTTGGTGAAGTGGAGCTGATGGCGAAGTACCAGGAGAACTCCTCAAAAATTAACGGCTCTGCATTGGGAAAAGCAATATTTTGTAAAAGGTGATAAGTAGTTGACATTAAGGCTTTTGTTACTAGATAAGTTACAACACTAAAAAGCATGAAAAAGAATCATTTTAACAAAAAAAAATATCCGACTTTCATCTCAAAACACTGCAAAGCCAATAATAACTTTAATGTCAGAAGCCGGTGTCTAAAAACGAAAATACAAAACCAAAAACACCGAAGTCGGTAATTATGTTTAGTCAAAAAGTTTTTTTTAATAAATTATCAATCTAGTTTTGAAGAAACATGAATTCTTAAATAGGCAACGGCTGCTAGTATAGATTAAATTGGATATTGTACTTGAAAATAGGTAGGTTGTGAGAGTTCATAACTCTTTATTTTTGGAGAAGAAGCGTCAATAGCCTAATGGCTAAAGTGTCGGGTTGTGATCGTGAGGTCACGGGTTCGAACCCTACCCATTACAGTATTGTCGAGAACTCACTCCAGATACAAGCATATTTAGCTCAGTTGGAGGGTTTATCAAAATTACTAGTCCGAGAATTTTACCCAAATTGTTTTTTCTTTAAAAAAAAACTTATTTGTATGGATACAATCGCAGTCTTATGGCTGACAGCGTAATCTACCTGAAAACCTTTGGATAGACTAAAATAACTTAAAATTAAAGATGTCTAGTAGTATTCACATACGTGTATTATAGTTTTATATTCATACTAGCAGTTGCTCGCGACTTCGCTCGCGTGGGAAGTTTTTCCCGTGTAAATCCCGATCCCGTGAGAATTTCGCAAAATCCTTTCTTAGCGGATGCCTACGTCGTAACATCTACCTGCATGCCAAATTTCAGCCCGATCCGTCCAGTGGTTTGGGCTGTGCGTTGATAGATCACTATGTCAGTCAGTCAGTCACCTTTGAGTTATATATATGTAGATATTTTTCCTGTTCACCAACCCAACTGGGCTCACGTGGTAGATTATGGTAATTGTTAGTCCATAATTTTATTTTACTGTTATGGTGTACAATAAAGAATATATCTATCTATCTATCTATCATTCCTTCTGATAGAGAGGAGGCCTAAGTCCTAGATGTGGGAACAGTATAGTCTGAACCATTGCCGGGCAGAGATCTACCAGCACGACAAGCATTTGCTCTGAGGATACTAATTTTTCAAGTGATGTTTAAGAGTGTTTCAACCCCTTTTCCTAATTCTCATATTGTTAAATTTAGGACCCTTATTCCTCCATATTTTCCTGAACTAATTTAAAACCAAATCATGGATGAAATTTAATACCAAGCTTCAAGCGTAATATCAATGAATTACAATAACAACCACACATTAAACCCAGTCACAGCTGCCAAACCCGAAAATTAATACAGCCATTCAGTACAAATCTTGCCTCAGGATATTCAAGTCGAAATATCAATAATTTAGTGCTACAACGTGACATTTCGCTGATGCAGCCCATGTGAATGGTTTGAATTGTAATGGCCAGATCTGACGTCATCATATGGCTTAGTTAGCTGATCTTGGGCAATGTATGTAGGTACATATGTACGGCCTGTGATTACGAACTATGCTGTGTTCTAGAAACAATGTTTGTAAGCCTTTAGTATGGACTCAATACCTATTGAGGCAGTACCTATAAATATACCAGTACCTATATGAGGAGCTCAATACCTATTAAGCCGGCTCTACACGTTGGCCAACACAGTGGCGAATGTAGTGGCCAGCATATTGGCCAAGAGTTCGTGATAGCGTCCACACGTTGGAAGGTCGTTCAGTTTGCTACGGTTCAGGCCAATGTGCGGACGTATTTATTAAAATGGATATTGAGGCGCTAACTGCTGCTTCTTGGGTTCCACAAACAATTTACGGCTTGGTAGAGCTCTATAAACCGAAAAGTTTCTTCGTTATTAGTCATTACTGACATTTTATTTACACTAGTTGTTACCGACGCGTGACTAAACTTTTTAACAAAAAATAAAACCAACTTCCATATCAAAACACTAAAACGGCAAAAATAACTTTAATTTCGGTAGTCGGTGTTATTCGTTTTGTATTTTCTTTTTTTGACACCGCCTTCCGAAATTATAGTTATTTTTGCCTTTGTAGTATTTTAATATGGAAGTCGGTTTTATTTTTTGTTAAAAAGTTTTTTTCACGCTTTTTAGTGGGTCGGTTTGTAATTTATCTAGTTACAAAAGCCATAATGTCAACAACTTATCACCTTTTACAAAATATTGCTTTTCCCGATGCAGAGCTGTTAATTTTTGAGGAGTTCTCCTGGTACTTCACCATCAGCTCTACATCACCATATGCATTATGACAAACATAAAGTGCTTAACATCCATATTCAAGTAATCGAATCGCAATCCATGAAATACTTATTATTGAGTAGTTTCGGTGGTCATCTGTGGTCTTCATCATCAGTTCCACTTCCCCAAATGGTGCTTTACGAGAGCAACTGCACAAGATACTATAAGATATAACCAAAACGCTATAGATGTGCCTATAATATTTGAAGAGTTCCCTCGATTACTCCAGGATCCCATCATCAGATCCTGATTTCATAACAATGGGACCAACTAGAAAGTATACCATTTCAAATGAAAAGAGAATTTTCTAAATCGGTCGAGCTGACTTCGAGTTATGAGGTAACATATATAAAAAAAAAGTTCAAGAAGAACTGAGAACCTCCTTCTTTTTTTTTTTTGAAGTCGGTTAAAATGTTTAATCAGGTGCGTGCGATCGTTCTGGGAGCTCGTAGCATACTAAACGCGCTGCCAACGTGTGGACGCGGTAGCCAATACTCGGCCAACAACCCTTTGATCTTTTGCAAAAAACCGACACCACACGGATCTCGCGCCAACTCGTCGGCCATCATTCCAATACAACCCAAGATGCACAAACACCCCCTCTACACGTTGGCGAATAGGCACTGGCCACTACATTCGCCACTGTGTTGGCCAACGTGTAGAGCCGGCTTTATACAAACATTGTATCCTATCTGATGTAGGAAATTTATCAACCAACTATTCATTAGCACAGTGATTAGATATATAGTTATCCACTGCTGTGCCCTCGACTTCGTGCGTGTACGAGGGTTTTCTCGCATCAATCCCAATCCCGTGTAAATTTCGGAATAAAAAGCATATAATTATATTAATCTATAACATTTTTTCGGGGGAATTATCAATGACTCCTTTTCGCTATGGGTGGAGCGGAAGAGAGTGTCAGAATTCTACTGAACCCCCCTGCTCCTTCAATTGCGTTCCAAGGGCTGCAGTATATTTTTTTTATAGTTTTGCGTTTGACCACCATCTCACCTGATTTTAAGCGATGATGTGATCGAAGATGAAGCACGCTTGCTTGGAAGTAACCTATTCACTCTTGACTTAAAGACTCCTAAGTTATAGCTATCAGGAAACATGGCCGGCAGGGAACTCCACAGCTGTACACACGATGAAACTATTCCCAAAACGTTTTGTGCGTATGGTTGAGATACGACGGATCGATACCAGTGATGGAACGGGCTTGGTGGAATTAGATTGTGCAATTCCATCGCACACTCCCCGAAATTTAACCGATAGAAAACTGGCATGCTTGCTTATATACTGGCTGCTGGCTACAGGCTACGGTATCTCGATGGGTCTTTCCCGCAACCCTATAATCGCCTCTATCTATTAGTGAAAGTCCCATTATAGTTGGTTCAGAAGTTTCAGAGTAATATTAGCCCGCGCATATGGAAAGAAAGAACAGAGACAGTTCGACGAGTTCGAGGTCAAGAGTGAGCCCATCAGTAATAAAAGACTCGTCAATTTTATTTATATGATGAATATTCTGGGCGTCATCTTAAACTCTCAGAATATATTCACCCCGAAACAGTTTTGCTATTCCTGTCTCTTAGGTAATTTGGGTCATATTTTCCAAATTTTATCAAAGTGTAATTTGAAGCTTTGGTAGGCACCACGGTCTGGTATAAGGTTAATCTGAATATTTGCCTTTACTAACGTAATCTGTGTTGGTAAAGGCAAACGAGGCGCTCGTAGCTAAATAATAATAGCTGCACGGATAAATTTTGAAGGTCAGCAACGCTTGGTGAGGTTGATTTGCGGGAGCTGTCACTTATGCATCGCTGACCAAAATCGCAAAAGCGTATGTTAGTGTTGCCGAGGAATACCGGGTTATCCAGTTATAGACACTAAAAAACCAGTCCTTTAGTGTAAAATTTGGGTGTTTTTTCTGGTTGGGAAAATCATCGAATGACTTCTCCCGCTCTGGGTGGAGCGGAAGGGAGTGTCAGACTTCTACTGACTAAAAACCCACCCTGTTCCTTCAGCTGCCTTTGAGTTCCGGGGTCGCTGTATCTTGTTAGAAAATTCCCTCAACCTCGGAAAATTTGGGTACTTAGCTGCATCCAGTTTGATTGGTAGCTGACCCTAACAAAATTGGGAAAAGTGATCATGACGAAGTAATAAAATGGTTTTTAAACTGAAAGTCACTAACAGTATTATTAGAACTTAAAATCAGCATCGTCCGTCAAATCAGCAACAGTGCCGAAATAGTAGAAACTGAAAACACTATACATGGTAACTATCCCGTTTTAAGTTAAACAAAACTGATCATTAAGAAATTACAGTTGACAAACAAAGTTACAAAGCCCAACACTTTTCCACACAGTTTTGTACATGCAAATTACAGTGCTAATAATACTTTTAATACTTTCATCACATTTCTTAGAACATACGTAAGTGATGGTGAAATAAATCTTCCTATAATCCAACTTAGTATAAAAACACATGGCGAGCAACATGGAATTACATACACAGCGCAAAGAAAACCATGCGGGCGTGGCTCCAAACGAAACATCCATGTGTGATCATAATTTGAAAAATTTTCGTGGCATCCGATCTAAATATGGCTTTGACAGTTAAACTTCTGCTTGACGCAATAGATTTGGCTTTTTACATATTCAAAAAACATTACCCTCCTTTCAGGATAGCCGGGTAAAGATAGGTAGAAGCAACGAATTAGGATTCCTAATTCGTTGGGTAGAAGGTCTAAAAGAAAAGATTTTAAATAAGAGATGATTGACAGAGGCACCATGCATCTGACGGGATTTGACGTAAGTAGCGATTTTACGGCAATAAGCATGTAGTACAAGTACAATGCCGTTTCAAGTGAGTAACGACACACAAATAATTTTAAATGTACTTCTATTCTATTTATCCTTTCAGATTTCAATACTTTTTCACTGGAAGACGTTCTCAATTCAGTGAAATTTAAGCTATGGCGTCTTAATCCTGTGGTAGACAAGACATTCCCAGGTCTGTGGGAATACTTATCACACGCAAGTACACTGTCAGTTGACGTAAACAGCATACTTGGTTGCACTTTTGAAATACGATGTGAATAGTGTAACTAGTTTCTGCTTTGCGTTTTACAATCTAGTTTAACTAGTTCATGTAAATAACGGTGGAGAGAAAAGTTTATTGTAAATACAAAGTTCTACAATAACATTACCTATGCAGTTATGCACCCTATGGGGTACTGTTCATGTAAAAGTTTGTGTTTACAATAAAATTTCTAGCTGTTTTTGTTACGTGTTTTTAGTCGCTAAAGCAACTGATGAATGTGGGTTTTATTCCCTGGCCGAGCGGGTTTTTATCAAAATTAAAATTCCTGAAATTCTAATTGAATTTGACGACATAGTTGGCGCAGTTGAGTGATTGGCTGCTACGCTGCGCATCGTGGGTGGAAACAAAATATGTTTGTATACAATATAATTATGTTCCGGGTAAAATGCGCTCACGATACTGACAAAATGCCTTGAGGTGGGAAAATTTATACAAATGTAGATATAATAATAATAAAATTTATTAATACAATAATTGAATAATTAAAATATTAATAATACCTACTTCCTTTGCTTCTGGCAAAAATCAATGCCTCTATCATGTTAATTCCTTAAAGATTAAGTCCGCTTTATGCGTGAAGTTTTAAATAAATTTGAATCTATGGTCGGCACGTTCCGATTTAGGTATATATAATATTCATCTATAAATTTTTAGTGTGGTTGTAAGAAAAGTGTGTGTGTGTGTGTGTGTGTGTGCTTCAATTTACATCAATATAATTATATATCAAAAAAACATTTACGTCTTTAGGGTTCATCAGAAGTTTGTGTAGTTCTTAGTTCATAATTAATTTTAAAAAAATCTCAAACCCCAGGTAGTCATCATTTCACCACACCTTTCATAGGGTAGATATATGAACATACACAAATCAACGAATGCTTTATCCGAGGCGTCGAGAGTCGTCAGTAATCTCTGTGATGACACTACTTTCGTTCAATAATGATTAAAGTAGTGATCAGTCTATATACTGAACCTTGTTAATTCGATCCATATGTAGCCAATAATATCCGGTTTATTGTGAAAATCTATTATTTTAAAAATTAATCGAGTTTCTTGTCGGTTCTTCATAGGAAACGACCAATTTCGAACCGTGCACTAACGTCTGACGTTTTATAAATTTTCATGTAGGCCTATTTGAAATAAAATATTTTTGATTTGATTTGATTTTGATCTTATTCAATTTTGTCACAGCTACTTTTCATCACTACAAAAAGTATGATGTATTGCATGTTTAATGGAAATACCATAAAAAACCAGTAAACCTACGCACAAAGAAGAAGTTGGCTAATCTCCTTAATTCATAATTTTCGTTGAAGAGCACCGCTTACAAAGTTGTCGTCTTGAGCCCGAGATTATATTTGATGTGAGTGATATAAGACTTTAAGATACCGTGTTTACTTCACTCAAGTGTTGACTGTAAGTTAATGTTTTGAGAGCTTGAATGGATTTTCTTTGAGGTGGAATATAGAAATGTGTACAAAAATAAAAATCACTTGGTTTTCGACTTAAAAGACTTGATTGAAGGAATATTTAAGTGATGTCATAAAAACATGTACTTTTATTATGTATATGAGCCTTCAAAGCTTGTGAATATGAGTAAGGGGGCATGATTTCTTTCAAAAAATATACAACGTATAACAGAATCCCACCAAAACATCCTGTAAAAAATTAGCCAAGTCTTGCCTAAGCTGCTTGTTTCTCTATAAAAAGTAATGAAATCTCTAAGCAAAGCGAAGCCAAGTCTAAGGATCTTTACTACGATTTCTTTTTTAATATAGTTAGATTTTATGTAACCAGCCGTTGAACATACTCTATGCACTTTTAGTAGTTAATACATCGAAGTCAACGACCAAGTCACATAAAATCTAACTATATTAATAAAGAAATCGCAGTAAAGATCCTTAGACTTGGCTTCGCTTTGCTAAGAGATTTCATTACTTTTTATAGAGAAACAAGCAGCTTAGGCAAGACTTGGCTAATTTTTTATAGGATATTTTGGTGGGATTTCACTTCTTTTTGCAGAAAGCTATTTTTTACTTGATTAGTTTCTTAATTATACCTTTCATTATTTTAGGTTTTCTTATTAGAATTGTTTTTTTTTTTCCTTTTTGGTGTAGTTTTTTTTTTATTAGTACTTAATCTTTCTTTTCTTTTTTTCCGGTTCCGATTCTTGTACAGTGGCTATTTATTATTTTTTCTTTTAGATGGTTTGGGTGGTTTAATTTCTGAAAGATCAGAGCGGTATATTCAGCATCACACGTGTGAAATTGCATTCCGTCCCAATGTTCGGTAACGTATGCCACTATGGCAGACCTAACACTGCAAGTTGAGTCAGTTTTAGCAAAGACCAAGAACGATATTGAATGGAAGAGACATGAACCATCTTTGGGCATACCAACTACGCGGCAGCCACATAGTCCATCGTCGTCTTTCACTTTTGCTGACATTTTTACGAGTTTATTTAAATTCCACGACCGTTTATGGATAATTTATATCGATAAAAAGTGGAAATGGAATACGACTGGTGTCTGCTCCCCTGCGTTACCGGGTAGGCTACTTCCAATTAGCAACTGACAAAGACCGAAAACAAAATAAGCCCGAAGGCAAGATTAACAAGAAATGGGAGTTTTAGCCAGGCAAGCTGCATTTGAAAGTTGTCTCAACTGCGGACTTAGCCTGTTTCTATCTTCACCACGAGGAGGTACTCCCAGCTTATGTTATTTTATTGAAGTACTTAGTGTGACTCTAGCACATTTTAATGTTTTCTAAGATATTTTGAAATACTTCAGACTCCAGTTTCATATTCATTTATAAGAAGGGGCTCGTCAAATTGAATAACTTTTGTCAAGGCGCATTTCCATATCTCCCATAGTTCAGCTGAGCTCTAAGGGTTCTTCATCAGATACTTCAGACCTTCAATTTTTTATAGACATCAATAGAAGGGACTCATCACTCTGAATAACTTTTGTCAAGGCGCATTTCCATATCTTACATAGTTCAGCTGAGCTCTTAGGGTTCTTCATCAGATACTTCAGACCTTCAATTTTTTATACACATCAGTAGAAAGGGCTCGTCACACTGAATAACTTTTGTTAAGGCGCATTTCCATATCTCTCATAGTTGAGCTGAGCTCTTAGGGTTCTTCATCAGATACTTCAGACCTTCAATTTTTTAATGTCTAAAGAAAGGGCTAACCACGCTCAATAAACTTTGTGAACATAGCATGTCGATAATTTCAATAGTTTGGCTGGTCTGTTACGGTTTCTCCTCAGGGTCATAAGGTACTCCAGATCTTCCATGATCCTAGTTTTGGTAGCTTTCCCTTCATATAGGCACTAAACCCTACCTCTATGCCAAATTTCAGCTCTCTAGGTTTATGGGAAGTACTAGTTCTATTTTGATGATCAGTGAGTCTATATAATATGTCGAAATAGTACAACTTTGCTTTTACATAACTTAGGAAATAAACAAGCTACAAACATGAAATCTTGTGGTTTAAGTGTGTGCTGGTAGCTTACTAGATAACGATAATTTCAGCGTTCTAAATATATCCAGAAGTCCCCAAATAGGGGCCTGAAAATACGCCGAAATGGTTCCAGAAAACGATGGTACGGCAGTGTTTGCTTTGCGCTCGACTTGGCGGGGGCACTGCCGTGCCCCCAGATAAACGCAATTCCTGAAAGCAGTTGGTTCAGAATCGGCTTCTGAATCGATTTCCGTCATAAAAAATAGGTGTTGAATTTTGACAGAAAAATCTTTAATTTCACTTAAAATGGAAACTTCATGAAAAATTAATTAAATCCTTAATTCAAGGAAATGCGCTCGTGTGCGAGTCGGCCGCTAACATTGCATGAGTTTAATCGTCTGCGTAAGGATATTTTATGACGCACATCCGTTTTGCGTTTACTAAGGATAACTATTTTATAAAAAAAGTCTAGGTTTGGTTTCAATTTATTTAGTTACGGATGTTATTTTAGACTTATAATTTAATATTCCAATTGGGGTGTCTGAGATATTGCGCGTAATCTGTTACACCTTGTATACATTATGCATACTGATACTACACATAATCCTCTTTTGACTTCCCCCGCATCACCGTACTTTACCAAAATTACTAACCCGCGACCTTTGAACAAATATTATTATCAAAATAATTTCATTTATAAGGTTGATAATATTCCGGGGTTGCGGGAATGTTCTAATGACATACCGCAATTCCGGAACTTAAGGGCAGCTGAAGGAAAAGGGTCGGTTTTTAGTCCGTAGAAGGCTGACACTCCCTTCCGGTCTACCCAGAGCGGGAGAAGTCATTCGATGATTTTCCCACCCGGTAAAAAAAGGTTGATACGAGTGTGACACTGAAAGTTCTTAGAAAATCAAAAATTGAACAAACTAGCAAGTTATTAGTTTTATTATATCTTTTCAAAATAGTGCCCATTCACATCAATACATCGCTGCAACCGATAGAACCACTGAGAAAAACACTTTACCCACTCGACTTTAGGGGTCTCTTCGACGGCATTTTGAAACGCAGCCACTGCTTCCTCAGTGGCTGCGTTTCAAAATGCCTCGGCGTCCATCAAACGTTTTCCTCGAAGTTTTTCTTTTATTTTCGGAAATAAATAAAAATCGCAAGGTGTGAGGTCGGGGCTATAAGGCTGGTGACCGAGTAATTCCACGTCTGACGTCGCCAAGTAGTCGATTGTTTGCTTGGCGGTGTACGACGAGATGTTGTCGTGGTGTAGGAGGATCCTACTGCGAGGTAATTTCTCCCGAACTTTTACCACTCTACAGTAACTGTTTTTCGATCCTCTAAAACAATTGTTGCGTAATGACTTGTCCTTACGAAGAACGAGGCCACCATCTTTTTTCCCACGCTTCGACTTCTCTTCACTTTAGTTGGCAACTCCTCCGAAGTGTAAGCAATTATTAAATAAATTCAATATTTAAACGTGAATGAAGGTAAAAACATGAATTTAGAGTTTGCAACTTGACTCTTATTATCCAAAATTTGGTACTATTAAATCTTGATAATTTGTTAAAATATGATTTCAAAATAATACTCTAACATTTATTTAAAATGTTAACAAAATGTTTATGGATACATATTTGTGGTCACATTTTTATAATCTATGAACGTCCTACTTTTTGGGTAACGCGGGACGGAGGTGTAAAATAAGAAAAAGTGACATTAGGATAGTTAATCTATCTCTTCTGGCTGTCGAGTAGCATTAAGCTAAATAAATCTGTACAAATGAGTCTAACTGAAGCTAAAATATACTATTTCACAATGGTTATACTGTAGTTTTCTTTCAGAAGGAAACACCCAGACTGCAGACTGTCTCTTAGTTTCAGGATCATAACAATAAATCCAGTTTTTGTCACCTGTAATTATGTCAAACACAGCATTTGAGTCACCTCCGTTAAATCTTAGAACCATTTCACGACACCAATCAACACGACGGAGTTTTGGGCCTCTGTCAAATTATGAGGTATCTACCGGGCACAAAGCTTCCGGACCGCTAAATGTTCATGGACTATTTTGTGCACTTGACTCATACCGATGCCTAAGCTTGTCCGATCAGTCACTCTTTTGTCAGTCTCATCATACGCCGCACAACACTGATGTTATCTTCAGTCGTCGCCGTAGAAGGCCTTTCCTTACGCAGATCATCGGTGAGAGTAGTGCGACCACGTTTAAACTCATTAAACCAATTGTAAATACTGGCACGAGATGAGGCTTCATCGTAAAAGGCCAATCGAAGTCTATCATAACTTTGTTGTTGACTTAAATGACATCGAAAGTGCCGAAAGTCATAAAAAATCATTGTATGAAAATTTTCTTGCATTAAATTCATGCTGACGTGACACAGACAATTTTAATTTGCCGCCAAATCGTAAACAAATGACATATGAAGAAAATACACACACAATAATATCAACAAGAATTTCATTTAAAAAATTTGATCTTATTTTTTTATTACATCGTTTACAAGTGGCCAGTTCTAAAAAACTTTCAGTGTCGCCCTCGTAATATCTGTATACACTATTAACTTTACAAAATACTACCTACTTACATCTATTGAAAATTTAGCTAAAGCACACAAAAAAAAATACTAAGAAGCTATATAATTCAATATTGCTCATTGTATTCCGGGCGACAACAAGTGACCAGATAGAACTTTACTACCTTTAAACCGATCAGTTTGAACCACCACTATTAAAATCAATCGTAATCCTAATCGTCACATCGTTAATCCCAAGACACAGGAACCCCCGAAGGTCTTGCTAATTTTGATCCGTTCCTTTTTATCGTGCATCTCTCAGATAGATCCTGGTTACTGGTTCATAGCTATTAGCGACGTGACGACGGTAGACGTAGGGTAGCTGTGAAATCTTAAACTTCATAGTTTACTAGGTCACGAGTTGAGGGTATATGATGATTTACCAAAAAGCACTGGAGGTTGATTTGTTGCAGGACCTGTCGGGGTTGCAAATAGATCAACCTCGCATTGCTACTGTTGCTTATAGCACAGGTGTTTATACCTAGTTTAAGTGGCAGTGTTCATATTGTTATTCATTTATACCACAGCTCCGGAATGCAAACGCAACTGAAAGAATAGACTGGATCAGTCAGTAGGAGACTAGGAGTACATAACGTTCCAATTAGGGCTTTCAAATACCGGATTTTTTCAATACCGGTATCAATACCGGTATTGGAAAAGTCAATACCGTGATCCCGGTATCAATACCGGTAATCCGGTATTAAACGCAAGTTCAATTAGGACATTAATAAAAGCAATAAAATACGTGTTTTTATTTTCAAATCAATCTTTATTGTTCTTATTTATTGAAAATTATAATAATTATTATTAATAATAATAATTCAGTCCGCTTTGGTTTTGCTTAGCCTTGAATCCTCTAAGCACACTGCTGGAGAATTCAGGCCTAGGCAGGTTGAAAAGAGGTGGTCAGGTTATTTCTCACCTCCTTTACATGGATGATTTAAAACTTTTTGGCACCACTAGTCTACAACTGATGGAACTACTGAAGGTAACTGAAACTTTCAGTAGTGCCATCAGGATGGAGTTTGGTGTCTACAAATGTACGATTATGCATGTAAAGCAAGGGGTGATTGTGGAATCCGTGGGATCTCAACCCTCGAATTCCATAAACCTGAGATCCCTCTTTCCAACCGAAACCTATAAGTATTTGGGTATGTAGGAAGCGTTAGGTATCAATGTAGTTGACATGAAGCAATCGCTGAAGGAGTGCTTCTTTGGTCGCCTAAAGAAGGTATTTAAAAGCCTTTTTTTGGGTGGGAACAAGGTGCGTGCCTTCAACGGTTGGGTCATGCCAGTGTTGATATACTCTTTCGGCGTACTCAAATGGACTCAAACTGAACTTGAGGCCCTGGATAGGAGAGTTCGTACATTGCTGACTGCATATTGAATGCATCACCCACGCTCGTCGGTGATGAGGCTGTATATCCCGCGGAAATGTCGAGGTCGAGGCTTTTTGAAAACTCTCCACAACCGCGAGGTATGCAGTCTCAGGGTACATTTTCTTGCTTCCGAAGTGGGTATGCATCGATATGGAGTAGCGGTTGACAAAGTACTCACCCCGCTCTCCTTGGCTAATGAGAACTGGCGCAAACCTGCAGTACTAGACACTAACGATCGGAGGGGGATATGGCAGAGTAAGGAGCTTCATGGACGTTTTTTCCGGGCCCTACATGGGTCCGACGTAGACCAAGTGGCGTCCGTCCGGGTGAATCAATCCGCCACATTATCTCTGGTTGTTCTCGTCTTGCTAATGGCGAGTACTTGCACAGGCACAACCTTGCAGCCAGGATAATTCATCAGCAACTTGTTCTGAAATATTCTCTTGTGGAATCGAAAGTGCTGTACTATAGGTATGTTCCCGACTCAGTTCTCGATAACGGCCATATCACATTATACTGGGATCGGTCCATCATCACTGACAGGACTATTGTAGCCAATAAGCCTGATATAGTGGTGTTGGACCGAATCGAGAGGCGTGCCATAATTGTCGACATAACCATCCCGCATGACGAGAATCTCGTGAAAGCTGAAAAAGATAAGCAAATCAAGTACCTTGACTTGGCACACGAGATTGTCGACATGTGGGATGTGAACTCGGCAATCATTGTACCGATAGTCATCTCAGCCAATGGCTTAATAGCCAAGAGCCTTGACCAACACCTCCAGAGGCTCTCGTTAGGCGGTTGGATCAAGGGCTTGCTTCAGAAAGCGGTACTCCTCAACACGGCGCGTATCGTCAGGAGGTTCCTCTCTATGGAGCCCTGACCGCCGGTAGCTTAGACCCTGTTACTGATACCAGTGGGCTACTATTTATTATATTTTTAAATGTTTTTGTTTTATAGAGAATTTTAATACGTTTTATCCATAGCTCTCTTGTATAACAATTTGGTAATGGTTGATTATTTAAGTAGGATTAAGAATTAGGAACATAATGAAAACTGAAACTTAATCTATCATTTTTGCAGAAAGGCATTTCACATAGACTTTGTATAGTACAATATAAAAAATCTCATGTAAAAATTAACATAGGTACCATTATTTTCTGAAATGTAAGTAAGTAAAGTATAGCTTAAGTCGTTAGCTAGCAATCATTTGGTGATCATTTTAGTAACATTCTTAATAATGATGTAATAAAAATAATCTTAAAACTAAAAAAGTAACAAAATAAATCAAGCGTTACAATTTCTGAAAAACATAGTAAAAAAATGTTAAAGTATACAAATAACACAAAAAGTTTTAATTCAAATTTCTGAATTTCAAACGCCAAGAACGTTTTGGGTAAGACACGAAGAGGCAGCAACGATGGCAATCTAATTAAACTAGCAAAAATACGCGCTATTATATCACAACTTCACAATCACAAGTTAACACAACCCAATAACAAAATCTATATACACGTTATCCCGTCGCCTTTGCGAAACTGACTGACAATAACAAAAACGACATAAGTACAGCTCGATTTCGGCTTAAGACTACAGCGAGACTGAAAACTAGTATGAGAATAAGATCACATACATTTTCAGATCTAATGTTTGTAATACCGTAATCACGGTATTGGGGCGTCAATACCGGTATTGTAAAATGCCAAAATAAAATCCGTGATCACGGTATTACGGGATCCCGGAATACCGGTATTGAAAGCCCTAGTTCCAATGCCGCCAGTCACTTGAGTACAGTACCAGACCATAGTTTTTGGACACATTTTAGATGTAGTTTAGATCACAAAGTAGTAACAGAAGTATATGCTTTAGTTTTGAAGTTATATAGGTACATCTACATAACTAAAACATGATTTATATGTACACATATTTATAAAGTTATGACAAGTTTTGAGGGAACTCTAGCTAGCTAGCTATTTATTAAGAAAATAATTACGCAACTTTCCCTTATACAAATTATGTATACTGAATAAACGGGGACCCTTTGCTTATAATCCTTTGAGGAACACATGTGCTGGTATGATGTAAAGTTTAGATTTGGGGAGTTGCCTGACGGGGTTGCGGGAATGTTCTAACGAGATACCACGGCCCAGGAACGGATGATGATGACGGAGATGGATTTTTAGTCAGTAGATGGGAGCTTTTGTAGACTCTTGTACTGTCGCGTATATGCCACTAGACTAAGACTATAAAACGATTAGGTACTATATTTTTATAAGTAGTACCTATTTGAAACACTAGCTAAAGTAACAGTAAGTTTTCGAGCTCAAAAACTACAGATTTCCCACACGACGAACAGAACATCCAATGGTCAAGATTCAAGTGGACTCAGTCACTCTAGACTTATCCAAAATTGACGATGTTTGTTTTTCATTTTCCTGAGAGCATATATTTACTTTTTATCTTGTTGTAATTCTGTTCTGAAACGTTATTTTTTGAGCTTACCCAGGGATACCATTAACTTAATTACTTGCATTTTCACCGACTCAGCGACTGTTTTGTATGAAATGTCAGATACAAAACACGGTACCCATATTGTCTGTTTGCTGAAATCTGCCTTTTTATTTTTGATTATTCAATTACAGTTTCTATTTAAATTGCTAAGTTGTTTATTTATTTATTTATTTAATATAGGCACACCAACAACTTATTTACAAGAAAATAATAATGATTATAAACATTCACGAGAGGGTCCTGTGTAAATAAGTCACTTACAGGCATGCACATCATTCACAAAAAAGGACGAATCTAAGTATAAATATGTGTAAAATTAAATACGAACATAAAACAAAACTTAAGTAAAAAATCTTTTATTTTTTACTTAAGTTTTGTTTTATGTTCGTATCAATAAAATTAAATAAAGTTAAATTCAATTATTATTACTAACAACTAACTAATATTATTAAATTACAGTATATAACTTACAACGAATTAACATTATTTATCATTATTTATTTAATTTTAAAATATTATGTATGCAATTAAATTAGAAGCAACCAACCAACATTGACCTGTGAACGAATGCCCGATCACAGGTCAATGTTGGTTGGTTGTTGGGTTGTTAGATTGTTGTTTCTGTGGGTATCTATAGTATTTTTTCTCGAATATACTTTTCAAATATCTATACAAATACGAGGGAAACCGGCAGACGTATTTTTGCCATATAAAAAACTACAATCGTGCGGGTCTTTGCCTCCCGAGGACTTTATTACGTTCAAAACATAACCTTCTTCTTTCTCAATCGGGTAAGGCCTATAAACCTTCCACAAACTTCATTCAATCTTGCGGAAAAAGAAACTTTCATACCAAATTTCATCCAAATCCACCCAGTACTTTCGAAGATTAGCGCGTTCAATTAAACAAACATTTCCGCTTTATAACATTAGTATAGATAGCCTACGACCGATTCTCAAACCTACCAAATATACACAAAAAGAATCACAAAAATCGGTCAAACCGTTTGGGAGGAGTCCGATAACAAACACTCCGACAAAAGATTTTTATATATTAGATTAGGAATGCGAATGTTTAGATGTAACATGTTTGTTACTTAATCACACCATAGATGAACGTATCTACTTGAAGTTTGGCACTGAAATATATTAGAGTTTCAAATAGTAATAGCTGACTTTTAGTGAAGTATTCTAGTTCACTTTATCCTGACAAAGTGAACTATAATACTTCACTTTCTCTCTCGTGATAAAAAGAAGCAAGAATAGGTAGATAGACACATCAAAATTTCAATAATAAGTATTTCGTTGATTGCGATTACATTACTTGAATATGGATGTTAAGCACTTTATGCTCGTCACAATGCATATGGTGAAGTAGAGCTGATGGTGATGTACCAGGAGAACTCCTCAAAAATTAACGGCTCTGCACCGGGAAAAGCAATATTTTGTAAAAGGTGCTAAGTAGTTGACATTTTGGCTTTTGTAACTAGATAAATTACAAACCGACCCACTGAAAAAGCGTGAAAAAAAAAACTTTTTAGCAAAAAATAGAACCGACTTCCATATAAAAACACTACAAAGGCAAAAATAACTTTAATTTCGGAAGGCGGTGTCTTTAGTTTTGTACCTATATATTTTCGTTTTTGACACCGCCTTCCGAAATTAAAGTTATTTTTAACCGACTTCAAAAAAAGGAGGTTTACAATTCGTCTTGAACTTTTTTTTTTATGTAGGTATGTTACCTCATAACTCGGAGACGGCTGGACCGATTTGAAAAATTCTTTTTGCGTTTGAATGGGAATACTTTCTAGTTGGTACCGTTGTTATGAAATCAGGATCTGATGATGGGCTCCTGGAGAAATCCAGGGATTTCTTCAAATATTATAGGCACACCTATAGCGTTTTCGGTTTTCTTATAGTACCTTGAGCAGTTGCTTCCGAAAAGTACCATTTGGGGAAGTTGAACTGATGATGAAGACCACAGATGGCCACTGAAACTCCTCAATAATAAGTATTTCGTGGATTGCGATTCGATTACTTGAGTACGGATGTTAAACACTTTATGCTCGTCACAATACATATGGTGATGTAGAGCTGATGGTCAAATATCAGGGGAACTCCTCAAAAATTAACGGCTATGCCTGTGCATAGCCGTTAATTTTAGTTAACTTAACGTTAGTTAACTTATCACCTTTTACAAAATATTGCTTTTCCCTGTGGAAAAGCAATATTTTGTAAAAGGTGATAAGTTGTTGACATTATGGCTTTTGTAACTAGATAAATTACAAACCGACCCACTAAAAAGTGTGAAAAAAAATTTTTTAGCAAAAAATAAGAGCGTTTTAAAAGCCGATCTCCAGCCCCCATAAGCGCAGGCTTGTGGACGGCGAGGACCGTCTAGTTAGGACCAGGCCCGAGTCGAAAGCGCGTCGTATGTCACGCGTGCCTCGAAGAGCAGTCAGCAGCAACGGTGGGGCCCAAGAGTACCATGGCCTGCTTTCTAAAGAGATACCGTGACCCCTATAAGGTGGCCTTTTCAGTCTGTCTCTTCTTTCTGCTCCATCTAGAGCGCGACAAGTAAATAGTCGACTTCGATGCTCTGTAATATGGGCCCAGTTTTATACACGTGCTATGTCGACCTCAATAATTATTACCTTCATGCATCCATATCCTACTCGCGTAGTACGGTACGTCCTACAAAACATTATGTGAAAACTTTCATTGCGCTTAAGCTAAGAAGTGGAATTCGCAGGCTGAGTTGTTTATGTTTCTTAATCGCTACAACCAAGTCTTTAGGGGGAAGATGAGAAGATACAGATTAATTTTAGGCGACAAGCTCTAATCTACCAGATCATCACTTACCGTCTGGTGGGATAATGGTCAGTGGCGATTATCTTCAATCTATACTTATAATAAATCTGTAGAGAGGTCAATTCTGTACATGAAATATATTTCCAAAATAACTATCAGGGGGTGATTAAGGATCGATACTCATGCCAAAAATGCAATCAGTTAAATTTTTGTCTGTCTGTCTGTCTGTCTGTCTGTATAACCGTTATAGAAACAAAAAGTACTCGTCGGATTTTAACGAAACTTGGTACAATTATTTTTCATACTCCTGAGCGGGTTATAGTATACTTTTCATCACGCTACAATTAATAGGAGCAGAGCAGTGAAGGGAAATGTTGGGAAAACGGGAGAAGTTACTCCATTTTTTAAGCTTCCGTCGCGTGTGCAACCTTAATGGTTAAAGCTACACAAATCATTTCATGACGGAAATGTTCTCCTTAAAATTATATAAAAAATATCCCACGACAGCATATGTCTAACTTTTATGGTTGACTTACAATAACACGTGTAACTCCCGGTAGCTTAGCAGTTCGAAGCTTTCTGATTATAATATTTGTCTACTCTTACGTTTATAACACTCTCAGTCACCCCTAATTGAAAAAGTTAACATTATTAACTATTCCATAAAAAAATTGGCCAAGTGCGAGTCAGACTCGCCCATGAAGGGTTCCGTAGTAACTATAATATAATATGCAAATTTATTTGACGAAAAAAAACCTTACAAATTTCTTAAAACTAGCTTATTTACATTTTTTACAACTGCGCCAAATACATTTGTTTTGAAAAAAAACCTTACAAACTTAAAACTGGCTTTTTTACATTTTTTACAACTGCGCCGAATAAATTTGTTTTTCATAGTGTTTGTATGAATTACAAAGTTATATTTGCGGTTTTAGAAAATATGCTGTATCTCAAAAACTGCTGAACTGATTTCGTTCAAACTAATTTTGGTTGAAAGTTTATATTAAGAACTACAGACATATATTTTTTTTAGATTTTTCACACCATTATTATAGAAGTTAGAGGTTGTGTCCGCCACACACACATTTTACCACTTTGGAAGCTTATATCTTTTAAACGATTGACTTTATGGAAAAGTGGTTTTAAAAACCCCGATGTCATTTTTAAAGAACTGTCTATAGATACCACACATGCATCGATTTCATGAAAAAAAATATTTTCAGGTTTAGTTCCATGTATGGGGAGCCCCCCTTTATTTTAAATATTTTTTAATTTTTTTCTCAAAATCGGAAAGCGGTTCACAGAATACATCTACCTATCAAGTTTCACATGTATAGTCCTAATAGTTTCGGAATAAAATTGCTGTGACAGACGGACGGACGGACAGACAGACAGACAGACAGACGGACAGACATGTCGAAACTATAAAGATTCCGTTTTTTGCCATTCGGCTACGAAACCGTAAAAAGAATCATATAAATCGGTATAGAAACACCAAAGTTATACATGAAATACGCTTATAATCACAGAAATCTTTTATCTATGCTTATAATAATAAGCCATCGCGCGTGAATACTGAATCATGCTATAAGGATTGTTTTTGAGAATCGGTCGCCGCGCTCGACGCGTCTCGCGGTCGAAGCGTTCTCTAGGTACTTAAGCCTCATGTGAACGTGATCTAAACAATATTACCAATACATTAACTTACGCTGACGGAGTCGCGGGCACAGCTATATTGTATCATTACGCTAAGGCCAATAGGAGCGGAGCGCCAATGAAGAATGCTTCAAAATCGGGGCTAAATTTAACGTTAGCCCAAAGTAACTATTCCACGCGGACGAAGTCGCGGGCAAAAGCTAGTATTCACATAATTTTATTCGTCGAAAAAAGTCCCACGGATTTTATGTTTGAAAAACAAAACAAACTTGCTTCACATAAACAAACAAGGCAAAAAAACTAGAAACTATCTCCTCTCGGTGATACGGAACAGAAGGGCCTTGGCCGGACGTCGGAAATAGCGTCAAGTGCCGCTCTTGCGCCGCGGCCTGCCATCCGCTGGACGAAGGCTGATTTTATACTTATGAAGTACATGATCCAGCTCTAAATAGATTAAAGTGTTAACCTTTAATGGGGTTAAAACGATTAATTTAAAAAAAAAATCTCTTTTTCATGTATTTAGACTACTTGCATAATAATGTAAGTAGATGGCTACTTACATGTAAATCCATCTATGTTATGTTAAAATTATTATAAAAAAAGCTGTGCCCGCGACTTCGTCCATGTCCAAGCCTAAATGTTGTATCTGCCAGGAAACGTCTAATTAAAATCTGTTTAGCAATTTCAGAGATTAGTCCGGAAAAACAGAAAGTCAGACAGATATAGTTTAAAAACTATAAGCACTTGAGAAAGCACAGTTATTTTGAAATCACAGAAAAATGCTACATATTTATGTACGTATGTACGAGTATAGAAGATTTATCGGTAGATATATGTGTCAAGCTTCTAATTCAACAATTCAACATACTGAAGATGTACCTACAATGTACGTTTCATTAGTATATTTATGGCATAGATATATTTTTTTATTTAGCCTAAAGCTTTGGTTTCCTAGGAAAGCGGTGCCGTCATATAGCGGCCGTAATATTACGGACGCAAAAAGGCGGCCATCTTTACAGGTGTCAGATACCGCTCTCTAGGAAACCGCGCCATTTTGTTTACATAGACAACGTTCTAGTGACGTCATTCACCGCTGTATTACGGCCGCTATATGACGGCACCGCTATCCTAGGAAAACAAAGCTTAACCGAAACCTAGAAGTTACTTTCCGTTGAACAAGAATTATGAAATTTGGCAAAAAGCACAAGGTCTCACAGCACAAGATCAAGACAACAGTCCCAAATCATTATTATACAATTATGTCATTTACACACTTTTTTTAGGATTTAATAAACACGGTTATGAAATGTGTGGTATAAAATTAAATCACTTCATAGAAATGACCGCGATGAACATCGATATATAGAAATATTTATATTTATACAACTTCTAAAATTAAATTTGTCCTTCAATATCACTTATCATCATCGATGTATCACGATCATCAACGTAATATTCGGTGCTTCCATACCTTATGAACTTTTATAGAACCGTACATGATGCGTGATCCGAAACGCACTTGGTTATTTCACTGTTTTATTTTTGTTTTACAACAAAACACATATCATTAATCATTATAACCATTTTTTTACAATATTTTTATTTAAGTGTGATTAAATTATTGGTGTACAAGAAAGTGTATTCTATCCATCTATCTAACGAATAACCATTTCGACGAGGAGCAAACTGGTTTATACACACCAAAATTTCAAACACTAATCAATTCATTTTGACTGCCCATAAGTCTTCTAAAGTCTTAATAAAGTCCCCACTTCCAATCCGAGGGGGTCTAACGATCTCGAATTGAAACACATCTGCCTTCAAATCGGGCCCATTGTTTCAGTCCCCTTAACGAATACCCTCCTTTAAATAAAGCTAATCAAATACTGAAAAACCGGAGGTCGTTTAATAGGAGAACCTTAAATGAACCTTCTTTATTCCCCTCCAGAATTGATGTCAAGAGCAGGCGAGGCTGTGGAAAGAAAAATCTCTTGACAACGGTATCATGTTGGGTCCAAGTGTTTCACCGCTTCGTCCGTTAAGTACGACTACGAGATTTAGGCCTTAAATGACGAAAGATTATTATGTTTGTGAAGTTATTGGGGTGTAAACGTCTTCAACTTAATGTTGAAAGATTTAAATATCAAAGACAGATTTTTGTTGCCGTTTAAGTTTGATGCTTGTTATTTCTTTTATTACAAAAACCTACTTTTTGCGTCTTTTGTTATGAAAGCAATATCTAATAAATTATGGCACACTTTTTTGACGTCCAATGCTTAATGTTTCATCGAAATTCAATTACAAATTGTTACTTTTGTAATAAATATTTTAATATTGAAATAAACTTAATATCTCGTGATGAAAATTTAAATGAATGTCATTACAGTTTTACGAATAATTTTCCTGGGACGATTCTAAAGGACTGGAGCACAATGAAATTAATGTGGTTATGTTTGAAGCTTCACCACATTCACAATTATGTTGAAAATATGAAAGAGCTTTTGAATTTTTCGTTGTTTCTTTTTTCAATTTTTAAATGTCTGCCATTGTCCTTGCTTATTTTTAAAGCTGTTCTGGAGGATGAAGCAAAATCAATGATCCCCATTAGTTACAGTTTTGCTGTAGTTATATGAAGTGTTGCTCTAAGGGTGCTAATTGTACTTATAACATTCCATTGAATAACAATTTAGCTGTTTGTGCATTAAATTAACCTGCTTGAGTGGGCGCTCAAGTATTTTCTACGCTTTCCAGTCAATCAACCCCACTAGAAATCCTGCTGACAAGCTAGTGTTTTTATCACGAATGAGCACAGTTTAGTGAGTCAGTTCGTTTTTCAATCACACGTACGTTCATCAGATTTTTCTTTAACACTTTCTTTTTTTAACATTTTTCTTAAAACAATAACAATTTGCCTAAATTTTAACGTTCCTACAAATTGAGACGTTGTATTTAAGCATACTATCTGTTATAAAAATAAACCAAGAAACGTTTTAAAAAATTGATACTAGGTATCTATAGATATTTCCTTTTCCCAATAATCAAGTTACTTTTTGAGATTTGCAAAATATGATTGTGGTTAACATTTTACTATCCTTTAAATTTGAAGGTTCCATAAAATTCATAGATTTTACTGCGTTCATTTACTTAGAGTTCAAAATTTGTTGGAGCATAGAAGTTATTTATTGACGTTTTGAAATGCACTTAGCTTTGAAGTTCAAAGCATACAGTGTTGTATCATTTAAGTACTTATACGTAATCGGGCTTCGTAAGACTAAATATAAATTATATTTGATTGGATCTAGTTCGTAGTTTCACTAGTAAATAGCACGTTGTGAATAATAATTATTATAGATAAACTCGAATTAAAATCATACGTTACTAACTATTATGGATCACTATGTAATCTGAATAAATAAATCAATAATAATAATACCCTATTCTCGATACTGGTGGGCTACTAGTTTTTACCCGACTGCGGCGAAGCAAGGAGGAGGGTAATGTTTTTACCGCGTATATGTATGTATGTATGTCCGTTCCTATGTTCCCTCGTAACTATTAAACCAGTGAACGCATTTTAATAAATGATACGTCTTTAGATTTGTCTTAATGGCATGAGTGTGTCTGAAACTCTGGATTGACAACGACTACCAGACGCCATACTGTCAAAAATAAAAAAGTCTAAAATCGACAAACTGAAAGAAGAAATGTTTAAAATTTTTATTTATATGTGAATAATTAGAAATAAAAAACAATAATAAGTCACATACATGCACGACTATAGAGAAATTATCTCATTCTTTTTTAACCCCAACGGAAACAGTTATATGTTAAACGTGTGTATCTGTGTCTGTGTATCCGTATATCTGTCTGTGGCACCGTAGCTTCTAAGCAGGTGAACCAATTTCAATGCGGTTTTTTGTTAGAAAGCAGGTTTTCTGGCAGTGGTCTTTAGACATGTTTTGTCAAAATCGGTTCAGTCATTTACTAGATATGGCCGGTGAAAGTGGGGATGATCCATCGAACGTTGTCAAATTTACCCAATTGGGGTATCAAATGAAAGAACACGACGTGTATATTACAATCAGACATGTTTTATTAAAATCAGTTAAGCCATTTACTAGATATGGGGACTGAAAGTGGGGATGAATAATTGAATATTGTCAATATACTCAAGTGGCGTATCAATTGAAAGGGAACGACGCGTACTATATTACAAAAACTGTCCATTCCATGAAATTGGTCAAATTGTCAAAAGCTATAATAGGTGAAAAATTTAAAAAGCGTAAAATAAAAATTTATAAAACTCCCTACGCAAAAAATACTTATGAGTAGTTTAACAAACATCCCTAAAAAAAAATTATAAGAACGCTGTTATTTGAACGTGCGATTTGGTGTTTGAAAAAATTATATAAAATAAAGATTCTATCTACAATAGGCACAAATTAATATGATGACTCGCATTACGTAACGCCGTATAAATAATTGTTAAGAGCAGAATTATATTTATATGATTGTTTTAGTTTCTTCATAATATGAAACCAAAATGTATAGATACTTTTTGTCAGACGTATAGACTTTGGTGAAGCACTTTTATATCTTACTAAGTAACATATTAAGTGCATCATATAAAATGTAAATGTTTTAGCTCAATGGATAAATTTATGAATATCAATAAACACGACTAATACTGATTATTCTGTACGTGATAGGTATTACGATATACAAGTTTCCAAAACCCTAAAACAGATAGAACCCTCACTATCATTGAGAGCTACATTTAATCTCGGGAACATGAACGATCCTTTAGAGATTGCTATACGAGCGTATCGAGCGAGGAAACTTAGGAGAACAGTCTATTAGTACAAAATATTAGGAAGAAGAGGTCTAATTTTAAACCAACCGATATAAAACCCTCGAAATTACTACAAGGTAAAATACCATTTAAGACTACAAGACGATCTCGTTCACCTTGAAGGGTTTAAAGCTACTTAAAAACTCGTAAACTTAGATCAAAACTGCACATACGAACCTTTATACAACTTTTCGCTTCGCCACGTCCCATTTCCGTTGGCTCATAAAACTTTTATCCTTTATCCTTCACTGTAGGTACGTGAAACCCCTGTCGTATCCAGCACCTTACCTGTACGTAAGAAACAGTGAAATTATTATTTATTTAAACAAAAAATGTATTATATAAATATTTATGGATAGTTATTAGTAATAATTCCGCCAAAATCTACTTCATTTATTTTTAATGTAGTATAGAATTAACCATTATAGCACTGCCTGCGTGTACGCATATATTCGTGCATGCAAATATGCATGCACGAATATATGCGTACACGCATACACGAATGTAACGATGCAATATGTAATCTAAGTTTATACTTGATACGCGGTTTGCCTCTCGGTGGCGTTGCATACTACTTTCAGGCTCGGAAACATACTTCTTGGCATATCTATACTAATATTATAAAGCGGAAAAGTTTGTTTGTTTGTTTGCTTGAACGCGCTAATCTTCGAAATTACAGGGTGAATTTGGATGAAATTTGGTATGGAAGTAGCTTAAAGCTTGAGGAAGGTTATGGATACTTTTTTCTTAAGGAGAGTTATGTTTTTACCGTGATAGAATCCACGGGAGCGAAACCCCGCGTGAGTACTAGTTGTTATAGATTTCTGCAAATCCACCCAAGATACTTTGAGTGCATTCTCTGAGCTAGTTAGCAACTAATAAGCTGATTATAAAATTGAATTATCTATAGAAATCATCAGTGAGAAACTCATATTTTGAAGGACCGTAAACATTTGCATTACTGTCGCTAACACCTTTCTACATTTTGACAAGTTTTTGACATTAATTCTTGTTGAGATGATAATTATTGCGACTTGTCTCTGAAAGCTTTTTAAGTATCAAAGTGGGCTTTCTGCTAATCAGTCACTAAACAGCGTTGAGATATTAAAAACGAGGTTATTTATGTTTATCGAAATAATTATCAACATAAGAATTCTACACAAAACGATCTAATTTCTAATTACGCAATTGACTGCATCATCAAATATTTAACACTAAATATATTTCATACAATATTTATATTATTTATATAAAGATAATGGATTTTGGCAAAGTAACGCCTGATTCGATTTGAGAAACTATTATATTTTACGCTTCTAAGTCTCATTTTGACATTACTAGTATATTATTATTACTAGTTATATTATTATTTGTATTTAATTATATTTTTTTATTTAATAGGTATATTCTGATTAAAATAATATTTGATGTGTTTGATTCAATGTAAACGCTATGAGACCAAGTTACCAGAGAGAAACGCATTTTATTTCATTGTTGTCACTGGTCATGGCCAAGAGCAAGGTGGCCCCCCTCCGGACGGCATTGACCATCCCTAAGTTGGAGTTGTCAGGGGCGGTGCTTCTTGTGCGTCTCCTAAACCACGTTGCGCACACTTTGGGTGGAACTGTTGACATTCGGGCTTCTTACGCCTGGACGGACAGTCAAATTGTTCTGTGTTGGTTGAAGACGTCCGTCCACTCTTTGGAGGTTTTTGTTGCGAACAGAGTTTCGCAGATTCAAGGTTCTGAAACGACTTTGATTTGGAGGCACGTGCCTGGTGACCTGAACCCGGGCGACGTGGCCTCACGCGGGTGCATGGCCCCCCACTTGATTGCTCACCCCCTCTGGTGGGAACCGGACTGGCTGACTCGCCCCGAGGACGATTGGCCTCGAACGCCAGTCTTGATGTCGGATCCTTTGCCCGGACTTGAGGTGTTCGCTGTTGGGACAAGGGACCATCCGTTTGATCTTGATTTGTTGATGAATCGATATAGCTCCCTCGACAAATTGTTGAACGTTACCTCGTGGATCAGGCGTTTTGGCCATAATTCTAGGAATCCAGGGGACAAGCGCCTGTCACCAGTTCTCTCTCCTCAAGAGCGACAGGAGTCACTCCTCCTTTGGGTCCGCTCTGTGCAGGCCGCACACTTTGAGAAGGAGATCGAGGTCTTGAAGTCTGGTAGGGTTAAGTTGTCGGGAGCCATTAGTAAGCTTTTTACCCCTTTTCAAGAAAGCTATGCAGACGGAGGTGCGTGGGCGCAGTTAAAGTTTATATGGAGAAGGAGTGCAGAAAACTATTTTTTAATGTAGGTATTTGAAGTTATTTATGGTCGAATTAGGACCACTTGAGTCGTTCGATGATTTTCCCACTCAGAGAAAAAAGATGGTGACCTCTAGAATTTGTTGACGCATCGACAATACAGCAGTAGTGGGGACAACGTTTTTATGATTGAAAACAATATTTAACTATTTATTTTATTTTATTTTATTGGGACATAAAACAGTTACACAAAAGGGTACGAGTAATAACATGTAACCCACACCAATGTCCGCGGAATAATCTATTAAGTAGACTTAAAACAAAACCACGCATCTGGAGGCGATTAAGGTAGACCTTTTAAATGAAGATTAAATAATAAAAATAAAATTGAATATGATTGTAAATATTTTATAGTATGCTAGAAACTGTAAGATATGTAAGAATTTCAACATCGGCGATCGTTTAGACATTGATGTGAAATATTTTAATAGAGGAGCAAATTCAATTAATGTGAGAGTGATGTGTATGAATGTTTGTTACTCAATGACGTCAAAATCACTGAACCGATCTGGCGCAAGTCACTTAGACGGCTTACATGTAGTTTGGATCAGTGCGACCTAAAAAATTGCGGCAAAGCTATTATATAAAAAAAATATCATCTTACCTCAGTCCTTAGTAAGGTATGCAAAAATCTTTTCAAATATCGTTTTACGACCTTTTAACTGGACTGATAAGGAATCTAAACATGAAATTACAAAATGCTCGAACTGAAACATTTATTTTGAATGTTTTTTCACGACTTTCCGTTCTAATTGACCCGATTTTGTAGAGCATTGACCCAGAATATATTTATTTAATAACAAATAAATCCATGTGTTTTTAAATGGAGAGAATACGAATGCCTGATATTACATTATTTAATTATTTACTATGTGATGCGAGTAAGAAAAAACAATGATAGTAACATATAACTTAAAACTATAAATAAATGATGTTTATTTTGCAAGTAGGTAATAAATAACAATTTCACACGTAATTTTTTTTGTAAATATAAACTAGATGAGGCCAGTGTCTCCTGACTACTCTGAGAAGAAACACTGAATGAAACTCAGAGGTAAATGGCTCTTTTAAAGTTCATACAATCTGTAGTGATCAAATCATTTGAGAGCCATGTAGGTTTATGTGTGAGGCGCCCTTTAGAGGACAGAATCACACAGATTTCAGGCCCGTCCAAACAGTGCAAGCATTTGTCAGTTATCGCGTAGCTCAACTTTAAAGCCTTTATGTATGTCAATTTATACATATAATTCAGTTATCATATTATGAAATATGTTAACATATTATTATCATGAAAGACAAAAAACGAATTTTAATTAGTAAACCGGAACGTGTCAAAACTTTTTGAAACATCTGCGAACACGATCGGATTACGAATTATAGTGTTTCTGTTGAAACCTAATTTGGAAAACTCAAATAAGACTACTGATTTATTACTGTGAAAGCTAAATTATTTATTGTACTGGAATATTAATTAATTGCAGACCAAGTTGTAGTTTATACAGGGCAACTAAACTGAAGAAATTTTTTATTTTTGATAATTTTTCTTTGCTGTTTACCAGGCGCAGAACATCGTTAATTATGAAACATTCTGCAGATTACTTTGCTTTAATAAATAAAAACTTAATTCACCTAAATTTATTTTTAATTGTTGATTGGCTTACGTTTGAGCCTCGCCTGATGGTAAGAGATGATATGGTTGAAAATGAAGCACGCTTACTTAGAAGTAACCTATTCACTCTGTTCACTTCTGTTCCGTCATGCAAGTCCTATTAGTATCGGTTCTGCCGCTCCAGAGACGGACAGAAGAAAATACAGAAGGGATGTAATATAAAACATACGGGTAATTGTTTTTTTTTTTTTTTTACCCAGCACCATCTAGTCCCAAACTAAGCAGAGCTTGTGGTATGGGTACTAGACAACTGATAAACATACATATATATTTCTAAATACATACATATTATAGATAAATTACACCCAGACAAAGAACAAATGACCGTGCTCATCACACAAACATTTGTCCTAGGTGGGAATCGAACCCACGACCTTGCGCATAGCAGTCAGGGGCACTGACCACTATACCAACGGGCCTGTCAAGTAAATACGTGTCGAGTGTGGTTTTTTTGCATGCAGTAAGTTTAAAAATAGGTAGGTAGATATTTGCGGGAGAGACGGCGGTGCTGCATACCGCATGCAAGATTGAATATTTTTCTAAACTATTAGTTTGTTACGGATCTCCACAAAGTAACGCCTGACCAATTTCTATGGTAAGTCGTCCGCAGCTCAAGTAGTACGGCTGTGGAATGCTCTACCCGTGTCAGTAAGACTATAGTTGCAAAACTTCGAAAAATTCGGAATAATTCCGGAATACTTCTGGGAAAGTTTCTTTAAATCGGAATGATTCAAAATGAATTTAAATAGGGCCCTCTGTGCGCCGGCCGCTGCCGCCGCGCTTCCGCCGCGCTGGCGCCGCGCTGAGCGCGCTGCGATGGCGGTGCGGGGTGCGATAAGATGCTCCCCGGAGAAGTTTTCCCCCCTGCGAGAAAGATTGGTACCCCGCAATCGAATATTTCCGAATGCTACGCCCGAATAATTCAATGGGAATTAACGTGTTTGTTTGTTGTGTGGTGGGTGAGTTAATTATTGTTCAGTGCGAGAGTACGTACGATACGAGAGTAAAATATAAATGTTTATTTTATTATAAATGGGATTGGTTAAGTATATGTTGATATTTTTATAGGTAGATATGTTAGCCTGCGATTACCAGGATTTTTATAAATGTCAGTTGTGGAATAAAAAACCAGGCCTTTTTTTTTTTTTTCTTTTTTTTAACGTGGGTAAATTATCAAATAAGTCCTCCCACTCCGGGCAGGGTGGGAGGGACTGTCAGACTTTTACTGAATAAAATCCACGGTGTTCCTTCAATAACCCTTTACATACCGGGGTCACGGTAACGGGATGAGTCCCACGACCCCGGCGGGCTTCGGCCCTCTGCAGAGGGGGCCTCGTCATGTTGCTGACGCTCTTTGAGGCGCGCGTGGAACACGACGCGCCGTCGACCCGGGCATGGTCCATGGTCGGACAGCGAGTTGCCCTTTACTCGCTGTCCGCATGCCCGCGCCTACGGTGGCCGGAGATCGTCGGCCGACGTCCGACGCCGTGGGCGTCTACCACTGCGGCTGGGCTGGAGGGAGGACGCCATCCTCTCCCTCACGCGGCCCGCCTCCTCCTTCGGAAGCATGACTGCTTCGCAGAAGGAGGCGACCGCTTCCCACTCCCTCTCGCCCCGCAGCATGGCCTCGACCAAGGCCGGGCGCGAGAGGTCTCCGCCTATTGTCGCCGTGAGGACACGTCGGTGCTCTACCCAAGCTGGGCAGTCCTGCACCGTGTGCTCGACTGTGTCCTCAGGGCGACCCTCGCAGTGGTGACAACCAGGCGTCTCTTCCTTACCCATCAGACACAGGTACCTCCCGAAACTTCCGTGTCCGGTGAGGACCTGCGTCATGCGGTAGGTCAGGACGCCGTGACGCCGATCTAGCCACTCCTCAAAGAGGGGTCTTACCAAATAACCAGGCCTAGCATATTTTATTTATTTTTTGAAAAAGGGTTACCTATGTTTTTGGTTAGTTTGTATGTAGCTCTGTAGGCATCGCGAGTATTCGCGAGTCGCATAGGTAGGTATTAATCATTACCTACCTATTTAATGCGTATAATAGCCCAGTCAATAAAAAAAAGCCAAACCTTGCAAGCAAACACGTTTTGATGCGGTTATCAGAAAAGTATTTGTTATACTTAGGTAGGAGCAGGTTTTGGTATATTAACCGACTCAAAAGGTCGATTTTCCTGGTTTTTTTTGACATTTGAAATATTCCCAAAGTTTCGGAATATTTCGGAATACTTCCGAAGTATTCGACGGGAATGATTCGGAATTTTTCCCGCCACCATCTATAAGTAAGACAAGCACAAACTCTATCTTCTTTCAAAAACTTAGTAAAAGATCTTTATCTCTCTCCTTAAATTGTTGTTATTATGTATGTCTTTGTTTCTTTCTTTTTTTATATTTATTATTGTTTTGTATTTTATATAGATAAATAGTACACCGTGGACTACCCGCGTATTTATTATTTTCTCAAATCCAAATCTTCTGTCAAATCCATCCAAAGGTTGTCTGTAAAAGATCGCTTTTAGCGATAAGAGCGCCCATTGTATCACCCTTTTTAATTGTTAAGTCCATAATTTTGTTTTACTGTTATGGTGTACAATAAAGAATATATCTATCTATCTATTAAAAAAAAATGTGTAAATATAAGTAATTGAGAAAATACAGTAATTTCAATTGTATTGATATAGATAGATATAGATGTTTGTAAGTTGTATAAGAATAAGTGTGGAAGTATGGATTAGTTTGTCTAGTACTCACGCTAGTAACTTGCTCGGCATAAGATCTAGGTTTGATCTCTAATAGGGGGAACGTGCTCCGGATCCAGTCATCTGACTGTAACGTTTAATAGCACCTTAAGGCGAGGTTATTCGAAAAAACGTCGTTTTCAATTGTGTTTTATTCGTAGATAACACGGATTTAAATTTTGAAAAAATCATATTACATAATTCATACTTCGATCTTTCTATTTCGGTCATCCGATACACGATTACTTGCATTTCACTGCATCTAATTAAATTGCAAAAACAAGTCTAAATTACGATCTTATTCTTATTTTATTTAAGTTTTATTAAGTTTTGAATAATAAAACTTATACCATAATAAAGGCCGTAAAAAATGACATATATGTCGGTCGTCATAATGTGAAATTTGAAAATATTTTTACCACTAAATTCAAAAATAAGTGTTTTCCTATTATTTTCATGCGCGCGGCCGCGCGCCCCGCGTCCTTTAGTCCCGAGCGGAACGTGTTGGAGGTCGGACGTATGCCAATTTTTAGCGAACCTGCCACCGCTAAGTTTGGTTCCGGTCGAGCCAAAAATCATTATAAAATATTAATTCCTATCGTTTAGTTTTAAATAGTTGTAATATAAATTGTTTTTTTTAGGTACTTTAGTTATAATTTTGGTCAGTAAAACTAATGGACAAAATTAACAAAAAGAAGTTGTCATCGCTGGCTCTACGAAGGCTGAATAAACAAAAAAAATAAGAAGGCTTTGCCAATATAAATATTTAGACCTATATAAATATTTTTCTTTACTAACTAGGTTCTTTCTGTATTCTGAGGTACCTACCTAGCTACGCGGAATAGATTTCGAAACCACAAAATAATATGCGTGTAAATAAAGACGCCACGCGCGCAAAAGCTATAATAGTTTATTTTTCTCGCGGAATAGATTTGCCAACCGCAAAAAGTGAAACAATTGAATTTGAACCCTATGTCAAAGAGCATAAAGCCGCCGCGTGCGCAAATGTTATAATGCTCTTTTCAAATGTCAGGCTCAAAGGAAACTTTGACAATATTATTATAGGTACCTATATTATACAAATTAATATTTTACTTTACTAAGTAGATAAGTACCTACGCGGATTAGATTTACAAACCGCAAATATGTGTGTAAAACAAAAACATTTTTGTCTTTCTTTCTCCTATAAAAAAATGAAAATGTTTCTTATTTTATTCAACAAAATATAATATAAAAGTATTTTCAATAAAAAAGGAATCACAAAAAGATGCGATTAGAACCTAGGTTTGATCCAGAACACTGACGATTACCAATCCGATTCTTTACTAAACGCGCTAATAGAACATTAGTAACCCGAGTTGAAATAACTGAGCGTAATCGACTGTATTAGGTTTTATTTTCGTAAATGTAATAATGGTTATATGGTACAGTCGATCATTCGTCGCTATGACCACAGTATAAAGATCATACAGTAGGTTGACGCCTTGGATCTTGTGGAAAATGCCGACAACGTGTAGACAGTATCGCAACGGCTGAGGTTGTCACAAGTCAACAATATTTATTACGCGCAGCACACTCGTGCCATAGTGTAGAAATATACAGCATGCAGACCATTTCCTACGAAAATATCATTTATTATTTTAACTTTATAACTCTCTGTCTTCGGTGTTCGTATCAACTTTACGCTGATGATCTGCAGTTGAATGCATCTACGCGGGTGGAAAGTTTGTCAGACGCTATAGGAGATGTAAACCGAGATTTAGATGCTATCAAAACTGGTCTGATTGATTTGGGGTGACTGTAAGCCCCTCAAAGTGTCAGGCCATTGTGATCGGAAGCTCACGTATGATCGTTAGAGTGGCAACTAGTTCACTCCCTCCTATCATTTTCAATTAAAGATCTCGGTTTGCATATTGACTCTGCTTGGCTGGCAAAGTCAGGTTTGCAGTGTACTGTGTAAGCCAAAGAGTCAACGGGACTATGCGATGCCTGTATCGCCTGTACGGCACGGCTACTTTTTTGAGTACTGGTTGAACATTACCTGGCTGCTAGGACACTGGCACCACTCCGGTTTTAATAGAACGCGATACAGGCGAGTATGCGATACAGGAGACAAATCCGGGTTACAAATCTTTAAGACTCGAGCAGGTATTCCTTCTCGTTTGGCTTTGTTCACATCTTGACTGGAAAGGGCTTTGCGGACTTCCTTAACATGAAATGCAGTTTCCAGCATTACGGAGCCAAAGTGAGGTATTTTAGGTGGTAAGTTAGACGCCGTGTCGAGACGTAAACTTACCGCAAAGACGGAGGCATTTAAATTTGCTTTTTCTTGTGCGGTTCCATCCAGTTTTATCGTAACTAGGAGGCAGCGAAGGACGGTAAAAGTTCGAGTTTCGCTTCGCAGTTTTGGAGTCTGCTGACCCATACTTCCATACTCGCCATATGCCCCTGGGGCATTTATCTGGAGGAGAAAAGGTAGATACCGTTTTCACCAGAAAGTAGTCATACGATTCGAGCGAGGCCCAGACCGATACTGACAGTCTCTGGCGACGCAACGTTTGTGAGCACTAGGTCCAAGCCATTGGGCGTGTGGCCGTCGACTTCTGGAATGCAGGTTGCTTGGTGAACCAGCTGGTCGAGATCTAGTGATAAAAAAATCTGCGGGCCTCTCTACCAGCGTGCTCTGTTTGTTGGTACGGGAACAACGATTCTTTATGGTGGGAATTAAAATCTCTTAGAAAAACAAGCTTTGCCATTGGATATTTGTGCTGGGCCAGTTCAGCTCTTGCAGCTGCGTCCATAAGGTGGTCGAAGAGCCTAGTCGTCTCCTGTTCACCGTTATGCAACCAGTAAACAACACCAACAACGAGCATAGATGGTCTTGAGAAAAGTGCTTACATTTCTTTTTCATGAAAATGATTAATCAGAAAAAGTTTCACATCTTTGTGTATGTCTACTTTTTTAAGAGTTTTCCAATAAAGTATTCATGTATGTACCAAAAGGAAACAGATAATATGTTGTAAAATATCAAAAATGTGACATATCGTGTCAGGATCTATGGCTTTTTACTGCATTTCGAATCACGCGCACTCCCTAATGTTCCCCGTCCAACCTCCATTAAATGCCTTCTCCCTCTTATATTTACTCGATTTGTTTATGATCTATGTAGGTTCATTGAGATAAATAAAAAAAAATTGCAAAAAATAGAACCGACTTCCATATCAAAACACTACAAAGGCAAAAATAGCATTCATTTCGGAAGGCGGTGTCAAAAACGAAAATATATACAAAACTAAAGACACCGCCTTCCGAAATTAAAGTTATTTTTGCCTTTGTAGTATTTTGATATGAAAGATAACATACATAAAAAATAAAAAAAAAGTTCAAGACGACTTGAGAACCTCCTTTTTTTGAAGTCGGTTAATAAAGTTGTACCGCACTGTATTATCGTTTTAACAGTTCTATGCCATATTTCTAATTTTCTCTTTTCATACTCATTTTATTCCTGCTGCCACTGGTAAACTGGTAACACATTGAGTGAAACACATTTGACATTACAAAAGCTGTCATGCCATGTTTGCGTACAAAATAATTTTGTTTTTTTTTTAATTCAATTTTAATACTTTTCATCATCCAAAATACTTTACCTAACAACCTCCAGCGTTTGTAAAATTGTGGTGGGTCCTCCACAAAAGCCGCAAGAGTTGAAGTTGAAGTCGAATCACGGCATTAGCCAGTTGTGCATAAATGATTGAGTTTTTAGAGAAAAAAAAGTGTGCGGTTGAGAGACCCTTGTCGTCTCTCTCGTCAGAAGACAGTCGTAAGTATTAACACTTTTGCATTACAATTTCTGCCAGTTTAGAAGCCGCGTAAAATAAATTCGTTCCAAAAAATGTTTGTGTATTGCTATTATTGGTATAACTATTTGATTGAAAAATATTTATATTTTTTACTAGCTTTTGCCCGCGACTTCGTCCGCGTGGAATAGTTACTTTGGGCTAACGTTAAATTTAACCCCGATATTGAAGCATTCTTCATTGGCGCTCCGCTCCTATTGGCCTTAGCGTAATGATATATAGCCTATAGCCTTTCTCTATAAATTGACTATTTAATTAAAAAATAATTTTTCAATTCGAACCAGTAGTTCCTGAGATTATCGCGTTCAACCAAACAAACAAACTGTTCAGCCTTATATTATTAGTATAGATAGCTGTTGCCCGCGACTTCGTCCGCGTTTCCGTCGTTTTTTCGTAAAAAAAAGTAGCCTATGTCCTTCCTCACGGTTCAGTGATTTTGATGTAACAGACAGATTAACTTTCGTAATTTAGTAGGGAAATATAATATGTCAATCTATAATACTGTTGAAAAATATCGCAATGCGGAACCGCACAATATTATTGTTAATAGCTGTGCCCGCGACTCCGTCAGCGTGTAACTCCTTGTGTGTTATTAAGTTAATGTATTGGTAATATTGTTTAGATCACGTTCACATGAGGATTAAGCAGGCGCGTGCACAGGATTATGACAGGGTATGCGGCGGAGTAATCGGTCACAAAAACTTTTTCTTTTATAGATTTTTAGCATAGCCACAGCCACGCATCGTAGCATGGTGGCGATGCGTGGCTGTGGCTATGCTAAAAATCTATAAAAGAAAAAGTTTTTGTGACCGATTACTCCGGCGCATACCCTGTCATAATCCTGTGCACGCGCCTGGGATTAAGTACCTATAGAACGAAAATACTTCAGCGCAAAGCTTCCGGGTAAACTATGTTGAAAGTTGACCCGTCCGGCACGTGAACATAAAGATTTCTAGAACTGGTAACCCGGGAAAGAGCGACGTACAACTGACCATGCGAGAAACAACTGACACCGAGATCTACTCCAGCAACACGAAAAGTCTGCCCTTGAACTTTATTAATTGTCATTGCATAACACACCGATACTGGGAATTGCGTTCTTTTAAATTCGAATGGAAAATTGTTTGGTATTATGGGAATTCTGGGAATAAAGACGGTTTCTCCTGCACCGCAACCTGTTAAAATTTGAGCCTCGATTATATTTTGTTGCAACTGGGTGAAAATAAAACTAATATAAAAAAGTGAACGTAAATTAGCCAAAACTTACCTATCGGTATACTAAAATAACTAATACCTATTTTATAAAATAACAACAAAAGGAATCTAAAAATAAATTATCAACGACTAAAAGTCACGCTGATAAGCACGGTTTGATAATATCAATAAAGTATTGTCTGTCAATAAGGTCGAACGCTCTGAATGTCTATTCGGATCAACAGGCAATAATTGTATGAAGCTCGCACTTTTTTTTTTTAGGTAGGGCCTCTCGTAGTTCAGCACACTAAGGCTGGTCACTACTCAACCGCGAAGCTCGCGCCCGGACGCCCCGCCTTTTTAGGGTTCCGTAGCCGAATGGCAAAACACGGAACCCTTATAGTTTCGATATGTCTGTCCGTCTGTCTGCCTGTCTGTCTGTCCGTCCGTCCGTATGTCACAGCCATTTTATTCCGAAACTACTACGACTATACATGTGAAACTTAGTAGGTATATGTATTCTATGAACCGTTTTCCAATTTTAAGAAAAAAATTAAAAAATATTTAAAATAAAGGGGGATCCCCATACATGGAACTAAAACTGAAAATATTTTTTTTCATGAAACCTATGCGTGTGTTGTACTTATAGACAGGTCTTTAAAAATGATATAAGGGTTTCTAAAACCACTTTTTCATAAAGTCAATCGTTTAAAAGATATAAGCTTCCAAAGTGGTAAAATGTTCCCCCTCCCTCTAACTTCTATAATAATGGAGTGAAAAATAAAAAAATAAAATATGTCTGTAGATCTTAATGTAAACTTTCAACCAAAATTGGTTTGAACGAAATCGAGTAAGCAGTTTTGAGATACAGCATATTTTCTAAAACCGCAAATATAACTTTGTAATTCATACAAACACTATGAAAAACAAAGTTATCTAGCGTAGTTGTAAAAATGTAAATAAGCTGGTTTCTAGAAATTTTTAAGGTTTTTAGGAACCCTACATGGGCGAGTCTGGCTCGCACTTGGCCAATCGAGATGCGTCGAGCGCGGCGACCAATTCTCAAAAATAATCTTTATAGCATGATTCAGTATTCACGCGCGATGGCTTATTATTAGCGTATTTCATGTATAACTTTGGTGTTTCTATACCGATTTATATGATTCTTTTTTATGGAATAGTTAATAATGTTAACTTTTTCAATTAGGGGTGACTGAGAGTGTTATAAACGTAAGAGTAGACAAATATTATAATCAGAAAGCTTCGAACTGCTAAGCTATCGGGAGTTACACGTGTTATTGTGAGTCAACCATAAAAGATAGACATATGCTGTCGTGGGATATTTTTTATATAATTTTAAGGAGAACATTTCCGTCATGAAATGATTTGTGTAGCTTTAACCATTGAGGTTGCACACGCAACGGAAGCTTAAAAAATGGAGTAACTTCTCCCGTTTTCCCAACGTTTCCCTTCACTGCTCTGCTCCTATTGATTGTAGCGTGATGAAAAGTATACTATAACCAGCTCAGGAGTATGAGAAATAATTGTACCAAGTTTCGTTAAAATCCGTCGAGTAGTTTTTGTTTCTATAACGGTTATACAGACAGACAGACAGACAGACAGACAGACAGACAAAAATTTTACTGATTGCATTTTTGGCATCAGTATCGATCCCTAATCACCCGCTGATAGTTATTTTGGAAATATATTTCATGTACAGAATTGACCTCTCTACAGATTTATTATAAGTATAGATTTACAAACATAATATTTCACACAGAATACCTCTTTTTTTTTTTTTTTTTTTTTTAACGTGGTAAAATTATCAAATAAGTCGTCCCACTCCGGGCAGGGTGGGAGGGACTGTCAGACTTTTACTGACTAAAATCCACGGTGTTCCTTCAATAACCCTTTACATACCGGGGCCACGGTAACGGGATGAGTCCCACGACCCCGGCAGGCTTCGGCCCTCTGCAGAGGGGGCCTCGTCATGTTGCTGACGCTCTTTGAGGCGCGCGTGGAACACGACGCGCCGTCGACCCGGGCATGGTCCATGGTCGGACAGCGAGTTGCCCTTTACTCACTGTCCGCATGCCCGCGCCTACGGTGGCCGGAGATCGTCGGCCGACGTCCGACGCCGTGGGCGTCTACCACTGCGGCTGGGCTGGAGGGAGGACGCCATCCTCTCCCTCACGCGGCCCGCCTCCTCCTTCGGAAGCATGACTGCTTCGCAGAAGGAGGCGACCGCTTCCCACTCCCTCTCGCCCCGCAGCATGGCCTCGACCAATGCCGGGCGCGAGAGGTCTCCGCCTATCGCCGCCGTGAGGACACGTCGGTGCTCTGCCCAGGCGGGGCAGTCTTGCACCGTGTGCTCTACGGTGTCCTCAGGGCGACCTAGGTACCTCCCGAAACTTCCGTGTCCGGTGAGGACCTGCGTCATGCGGTAGGTCAGGACGCCGTGACGCCGATCTAGCCACTCCTCAAAGAGGGGTCTTACCGCCGCAATTGCGGCGTGCCCGACAGAATACCTCTAAGCCCTCTTTGAATATAACAATAATTGAATTGTAATACAACTCCTAATGTAAGTGTGCCTACCTAATACTTGATTTTTTATACAGTGCCATGAAGATTTCGCACCCTTTGGGAAAGTCGAATAGCGTGCGCCGTATAATTTTGAATCGTACCCGTATTCATGATCTACGTGTCAGTCAGATTTTTTATTCACCTTATTCACAAAAATAAATAAATATACTTATTTTTAATTATTACTAATTAGGTTCAAGTTTATACAATACGTACCTATTGTATCTATAAACTTGAAAATACTATTAAAACAAAACAAAATAAACATAAACTAATCAATTCAAGTTGATCTACTGCATTGCTCTATTCTGTGACGTATCTTCGTACCTACTTGAGTTCGTGAACTCATGAGCGGTGCGCTTGGCGCGCGCGTCTCCCGCGCGTCGTAATTTGTTACGTTTTGCTATTCGTTGCGGGGGCTGAGGTAAGCGTCGAATACCTACGGCGCTCGGATAACCCGGCCTTAAACTACTGAGGAAAGTAACTAAAAAGTTCGCTTGTCGAGTTATGTATTTAATAATTATACTATCCGTCCTACCGGTTTCCAAATGGCTGTATAAAAAAATTATGAGCCTTAAACGTAGATTAAGTACCCAATTTCCTACAAACTTATTAAAACCAGCCGTCTGGCTATTATAAAAATTACAGGATAATAAACAAGTGAAATTAAGTCATTAACATAAAAATAAAAACTAAAATTTTATCAGATTCCACTAAAAACAGTTTAAGCGTTGAATAAAATTTTTAATGTTTGGATGTTAACTATGGATAGGTATTTTTAAATTTCCACAGACTAATTTAATTCGAATGTGATGGCAGAGTACTGTAGACGCCCTCTGCCCCACCTACGAGACTTAGAACATTAAGTCAAGTTAGTCAATTTAATTCGCCATAGTCATCATAGTCAACCGAAGCCAAAGCAATTATTTCAATCGAACCATTTAATATCACTTTTGAGTTGAAAGTTAAAGCAGATATTGAAAAGATCGTCCTTAAACGGTAATCTGCAATACCTTTATATTTTTTTGCATTACAGACAGGTATCGGCCAAGATATAGATACTGTTCAAGTAACATGATTCATTGTGTTAGTTATAATAATCTTTCTTCCTATGTTAGTATTTCTAGTCTAATCACTTAAACACATAACACACACACACCTAAAAACAATAACTATATGCAAATAACTTCCACACGACTACTAAAACCGAGATGGAGAGCTTGCAGCAGCCACTCAAATGTATAAGCAATCGAGTGTTCTCGCCACATAGCGGAGTTTTCTATTCCGTGGGACTGTCCCACTCTCACCACACCAGTCAGTCTAATTTGGTATGATCTTGGACACGGAGTGATGTTTTCATCCGATCCTAACATGACTTGGCCGTGATAGATTGTTATTTTTTATTATTTAGATTAGTGTGTTATTTTAATATTTAAATTTTGTTTCTTTGTGCGTTTTGTCTGGCTGAATAGACAGCTGTTATATCTTTTGTTTTACATAAAACGTGTATATAACAATTAAAACTCAACACCAATGTTACTATAGTAAAGTAATACAAAAATAAAGGTACATTAAACAAAAAAAGTAAGAAGGTTGTGCAATATTTCTAGCCCAAATATTTTTTCACGACTGTAAATTCATATTTTTGTTGTGAAAATTGTGTTTGACAAGAAAAAAAGTATTTTCTTCACACAATCAAGTCTACTCGCCACAGAAAACTGAGGTTGGGACTAACTCGCGCACAGTACACCAATCAGTCTAATATGGCATCTTGGACACGGAGTGATGCTATCATTCGACCCTGACATGGCCTGGCCGTTATAATTTTTTTTACTATTTTAATTTTGTTTCTTTGTGCGTATCGTCTGGCTGAATAAACAGCTGTTTTATCTTTTTTTTACACAAAACGTGTCTTTAGTACAACAATTAAAACTCAACACCAATATTACTATCGTAAAATAATACAAAAATAAAGGCTAAATAAAAAAGGCTATCTAAATAAATAAAAAAGAAGGTAGTGCAATAATTCTGGCCCAAATATTTTTTCACGAATATGAGAAAGGCTAAATTAACAGTAAATTCATATTTTTTGTGAAAGTTGTGTTTCCCAAGAAAAAAGTATTTTCTTCACCATTTTGCTTAGAATAATTAATTTATACTTGATGAGCCATTCTGATAACTATATTTACACATAAACGAACTATATTATAAAACGGTGTAATGAAGAAATCATGTTACAACATTGTGTATAATCTTCTTTCAAGTAATTTGCCAAGAAAACTGGCACCCTAGCTCACGTTATGATAGTACCCTTATTAACAGAACTTTATCGCCTCTAAGTCTGTAAAAGATCTGATTACGTCGGCTCATAGTGCCGACTACTTAATAATGCCGGCTACTATTTAACAACAAGAGGTCTGCCGTTTTTTAGGATTCCGTACACAAAGGGTAAAAACGGGACCCTATTACTAAGGCTCCGCTGTCTATGTGACTGTCTGTCATCAGGCTGTATCTCATGATATCTAGACAGTTGAAATTTTCACAGATGATGACTGTATTTCTGTTACCGCTTTAACAATAAATACTAAAGAAAGAATAAAAAAAATATTTAAGGGGGACGTTTGCCGTTTTTTATAGATAATGATACGGAACCTTTCGTGCGCGAGTCTGACTCGCACTTGGCCTGTTTTTTTTTTTAATTCTGTGTGTGTGTCGGGATCAGCTCCCAATCTTAGAGGACTATTATTTTACGTTCAGCGAACACAGTTATTTCAAATCAGTTGGCGCAGTCATGGTTGAACGATAGACCATCCGCACGGGTAGATCTCAAGGTAAAGCAACACTTGCCAATGTTTATCCGTGAATTGGTCTTAATGTATCAAGATTCTCCGTGCCTCAGGAAGCACATTAACCAACGGCTTAATGACTGTCAAAAATATACTTATGACAGCTGGGACTAGGGTTGCCAACCGTACTCTAAAATAGAGTATTGTACTCTATATCATGTAGGTGTACTCTATAATCTATAACACTAATAGAGGACGCTAAAACACTCGTTTGTACAATGTTTACTATACTTGTGCCAGTCACGCATATTATGCTTAAATTAAAACGAAATTTATTAAAAATTAGCTCCTGATCTATGTAAACTTAGATTTAGAATGTTTAGAGTCGTACAATTCTTTTAAAATAAATGAAAATTTGTTATGTGCTGCAAAAAGTATCAAAATGCCTTTTTTTAGTAAATAGTTCTCTTTGTTATGAATCCGTACTCTATATTTACCTCCTTTGAAATCTGATATACTCTATTTCTCCTAATAAAAATTGGCAACCCTAGCTGGGACCAACGAAGCCACCACAATCCAACCAGCTTGTACATCTTTGTCAAACGTTACGGGTAGTCACGAGCCAGAATATCTCACACCAGTCTTGCCAAAGGCTATCTAGGAACTGGGAAACCCTTTCACCCTTTTTAGTTGATAAGTCCTTATTTGATTTACAATTATGGTTTACAATAATAGTACATTTTGATACAAGTGGAGAAAGTTTGTTATTGCGGCCGAGGCGGAGTTACGCCCGAGCCGCAAGGCGAGGGGGTTATGGAGCCGAGTACTGCAGTAACAAATGTACACGTGTATCAAACGACGTTTTTCAATACACTTTCTAAGAAAATTGTTCTCATCAACACTTAAATTCGACATACTCACGCAAATAACACAAATTAATAAGATTTAATTAAATTTTTCCCTGAGCTTTACCTCCGCGGGTTAAAGGAGAAGCAAAGGTATGAAGCCGCAAAACAGCCTGATATTAAAATAAAATATTTTTTTATTTAGAACACAAATAAATGTTAATTTGTTGATAAAAGCAAAATTATTTTATAAATAATAATGTTTATTTCTGATATTCTATTCATAAACACAATTTTAATTCTCATTAAATATAAGACCTTAAAAACATGCACCTCTGTTGTGAAAGAAAAAGCAATCACCGCCGAATATAGGGAATTGAATAGTTGTTTAATGTTATTTGGGGCAAAATCTAGAATGGTAAACACTCGTGTGTGAAAAATGAAAAAAATCTACGAGTTACGAGTACAACATTGCATGTTGAACCTAATTGTAGTGCGATAAGAGCCAGTTTTCAAGGAATTTTATTGAAAAGAATTATCTATCTATCTAGGTCTTCGGCTTAGGCCCTTGGCAAGACTAGTATGAGATTTTCTGTGGTTGTGGCAGTCAGATAAGTTATCTCTCCGTGTAAAACACTAGTACTTAGCTGCCTTTGATTAGACTAAACGCCGACGCTGACATACTTAGGAACAGCCTCAGTAGATGATGCCACGTGACAGTTATAAAGTCTATATTTTATTACAAACAAGCTGACCCGGCGAACTTCATACTGCCATTTTTTTTAAATTTCCCATATGTTCTCACCTTTTAAACCTTCCCTGTGTGAGAGGGAACATAATAAAAAAATATTAATGAAATCGGTGCAGCCGTTCTCAAGTTTTAGCGAGACTAATGAACAGCAATTGATTTTTATATATAAAAAATTATATGGTTTTATTCACACATCATTGGTTTCTTTCCTTTTGTACTCGGATCAGAGATATGTTTTAGATATTTTAGTCGCTAAGCAATGTCAGTGAACGCCTAAACAAATATCGTCACACTGCAATCCCCTATAAATCCGTTGCGTGACCTCTCTTGCCGAGAGAGCTCGAATATGCTTGTTTGTCACGTGATTTTGTTCAACGCCGTGATTACCTCTTGTTATTACACAGAATTATAGCGGCACTATTAGCGGTCGTAATCGGTTTTTTTAGAGATTTTAATAAGGCGATAATGTACTGCTACTAAGGCAATATCATAATGTAAGGAAAAGTGTTTATATTTTCGTGGAGATTATGTTTTTGTGAAGAAAGTAGCGTTCTGTTACCGCGGTCTTTGCGATGATCCATACCTACCAACATAAACAAAAGAAAAATCTTTTTATATTGTGCTCAAAAATTGCACACCCGCACAACAGGTGTTGGAATAAAAAACAGGTACAGATTTACAAAATTAACATTAGAAAAAAGGCAATGTTTTATATGTTTTATGTCAAGGACAGAAAATAGTGCGGTCGCATAAAAGACAGCACGCATTCTGAAGTTCAATTAAATAAATGAAAAAGAAGGTCTGACTATTTGGGTCAGAGACTAAACCGCTAAATTGTTTTAAAATGTTAGTGTAAAGATAGGTTGACTACTAGAGTAGGATAAAATCTTATTCTTCTTCTTAAAGTGTCGATGGAAAGAATATTTTAAATAAATTTTACTTTTTAAAATCAGCTAAGCGAAGTCCGTTTGCTGATACAGGCATAAGATTTGGTGTGGTCGAAGATGGAGCACGCTTACCTAAAAGTAACCTATTCATTCTTGACTTATTTAACCCCTAGGTTATAGCTATCGGGAAACACAGACTCCGGCAGGCAATTCCACTCCTTAGCCGTACGCACAATGAAAGTATAATTCCCAAAACGTTTAGTGCGTATGGATGGGATGCCGTTTGTCTTGTAGTTAGACTTGCAACTCGTCGTCGATGTTCAAGGCTCTGGAGCTTTGACTCGACCAGTGCATCGTTGCCAATGAGTCTTTTGGCCCGTTTCTCAATAGACTCAAGCGCTTCCAGTTGGTATTTGGCAGATCCATCCCAAAGATGAGAGCAGTTGTACTCAGATCATCAAGAATACAGGTGACAGGGCATGCTGAGGAAGATAGACGATAGGCTATTTGTCTGTGGAAACATACCGCATATATCCTTGAGATCTGAGCCGAATCCACATTAGGTCGCGTCGAAGTATATTTAAATTATCCCGCAGCCCCGGCGTAAGTGTGCAACTAAACACGGGGTAGTTCTAGTCGGTTAGACCCCTTCGATTTCGATTTTTTTTCGATTCGATTGATTAGATTAAATTACTATAATAATTATCCATAATTCAGCACTTTATCACCTTTTAAAATTATAAAAACTTTTTTATGGTAGATAGTTTACTGCTTATAGCGCAGACATAATTTTAGTATATTTGACAATATAAGTTTAATAACTTATCAAAGTTAACCAAAAATATAAGTTAAATTTACTAGAAACGTTGTACAACTTCCTCCTAACATAAACATATTCTAGTCAGATTATTAGGTAATCAAATATATATAATAATAATAAATAATAATAATATAGCCTTTTATTCAAATCTTTAACCTAATTACAACATTATTTACTAATTATAAAATGAATTTAACTTATTCTACTATTTGACATTTTTTAATTTGCTGTAGATTTGTTTGCCAGTCGGCAAAGGCCTCCTCCAACCTTCTCCATTCTAATCTATCTTGTGCCACTCTATTCCACATTACTCCTGCCACTTCTCTAATATCGTCATCCCAACGCTTCTGCGGTCTGCCTCTTTTCCTTTTGCCTTCCCTGGGATACCACCTAGTCACTTTTTTGCTCCATTTGTCCTGGCCTCTTACCATGTGGCCTGCCCATCTCCACTTGAGTCTTTTAATCTTAAGTGAGACATCTATAGTTCTTGTTTTACTTCTGATGACACAATTTTTCAGTCTGTCTGATCTCTTGATATTCAACATACTCCTCTCCATAGCATGTTGGCAAGTTGCGAGTTTGCTTGTCACTTCCTGGGTTAAAGTCCATGATTGGCAGCCATATATGAGAACGGGTAGCACACAAGTGTTAAATAATTTCCTTTTCATGTTTATATGAAGTTTCTTATCTTTCATAGCCTCTTTCAAACTCCAGTATCTTTTCCAGCCGTTTGTAATTCTTCTTTTTACTTCCTCGCGCATAGGATCTTTTTGAGTTATGAGCTGTCCCAGATAGATGTATTCATCAGTGTAGTTTATTATTGTGTTTTTTAACTGTATGGCTGTTTTATTCCCATTCGTCATAAGTCTAGTTTTATCTGGGTTAAGTTTTAAACCTACTTTCTCGCTTTCTATCGCAAGATCTTCTATCATTCTATTGACCTCTTCAGGTGTTTTGGCGAATAACACTATGTCATCAGCGAATCTCAAATGCGTCAGCGATGCACCGTCGACGTTGATCCCGAGATTTTCCCAATCGAATCGCCTAAAAATAGACTCTAGAACAGCCGAGAATAGTTTTGGGGATAAGGGGTCTCCTTGTCTAACACCTTTTTTTATTTTAAATGGATGGCCTTTCTTTTCTAACTGAATTCTGGCTGTACTATTCCTGTATACATTTTTTATTAATCGTATGTATTTATGTTCAATCCCTTGTTCCATTAATGCTTCCCATATGTTTTATGTAGTAGAGAGTCAAATGCTTTGCTGTAGTCGATGAAAGCAATATAGTATGTGAGCTGGTATTCGTTGTACTTCTCTAAAACTTGACGAACTACATGGATGTGGTCGATAACTGAGTAGTCCTTACGAAATCCAGCCTGTTCGATGGGTTGTTGCTCGTCTAAAGTTTTTTCAATCCGTTTTAAGATTACCTTAGCGAAGATTTTGTATATATTGGACATAAGACTGATGGGGCGATAGTTTCCAATTTCGTGTTTGTCTCCCTTCTTGTACAACAGGATGATATTAGACTCGGTCCATTGCGAAGGAATTATTTCAGTGTTCATGATACTGTTAAACATGTCTGCAAGAACGGGTATTAAAACTTCCTTGGTATGTCTTAGGATTTCATTACTTATTCCATCGGGTCCTGGTGTTTTATCTACCTTTTGGGTATCTATAGCCTTCTCGACTTCAGCTTGAAGGATACTAGGGATATTCGAGCTTCCTGTTAGATCAATTTCATCTTCTGTTTCAGGGCTATCGTACAATCTCTTGTAATACGATGTTGCTATTTCCAATATGTCTATTCTGCGATGATTCCATTTCCCAGTCTCGTTTTTCATTTTAACTATCCAATCCATTGAATTCTTCAATTCCTTATATGCTTTTTTGACTCCACCCGTTTGACTTATGTAGTTTTCTATAATTTCCATTCTATATTGTTTCCTGTCATTTCTTATGCTATCTCTAATTTCTTTACTAATTCTCGTTAATTGCTTTCTTCTATCTTGTGTATCTTTAGCGCTTATTAAGTGGTTTCTTTCTTCTAGTAGTTTTGTGGTATTTATTGTTAGCCATTTTTTCGGTTTAATTTTGGTATTTGCAGTCATTTGTATTTGCGCTTGTATAGTATTTTCTATCCAGTTGTATTTCTCTTGTATTCCAGATGTCTTTGTGTCAGATTTGAAGTCTGTACATGTGTTTCTTAAAGCGATTAATATTTTTTCTAGCTGATGTTTTCCGAGCTTTTTATTTCCTGGGTCTTGTCTTGGTCTAGATTTTTTAGATTGATTAGCTAATAATTCTGCTCTTACTAGTCTATGATTAGTGTTAAAGTTCAATTTATTGATAACGGTGAAATTGGTAAAGTAGCTGTGTCTGCTGGCCATTATAAAATCAATTTGGTTTTTTGTTTTACCGTCTGGCGAGATCCAGGTCCACATGTTTTTATTGTTTTTCTTGAACGTGGTATTTAAGATGGTAAGGTTATTTTCGAGTGCAAAGTTCGTGATATGTTCTCCATTTCTACTCCTAGTTTTGTTCTTGTATGTGAATGGCCCTAATATTTTTGTCTCATCTAGGCGCCTATCCCCTATTTGGCCGTTGTAGTCTCCCATTACTATAAGATTTTTATAACCGTTCTCTTGAATCGCCTTGTTTAGATCAATGTAGAATGAATTTATAGTTTCCAGGTTTGATTGTTCTGTAGGAGAATATATTTGTACAATAGACCAGGGATCTTTATATCCCGGTAATTTCAAATTCATTATCGCAATACGCTCTGAGATACCTACAAAACCTTCCACATATTTTGTTATATACTTTTTAACAATAAATCCAACTCCATGAAGGCCCGGGGTCTCGCCTATATAGTAAAATATGTAATCTGGATAAGATATGATATTTTCACCCATTCTTCTCACTTCACTCAGGCCAACTATATCCCATTTGATGTGTTTTAGCGCATACATTAGTTCTGTAAGATTTTCTTCATTTTTCAGGGTCAGTACATTGAGAGCTGCGATGTAGATTTTTAATTCTTGATGTTTATTTTTGTTTTTGTGTATTGTTGGAGGGTTGTGGTCTTCTTCCCCCACGAGGACCAGTCGGCTTGGGGGAGATCGGTGTATTTTTGTTTCGTTGTTGCACGTATCATTGGATGGTTTTGGATTCCGTTCGCCGATTTTTAGTTGTTATTGTTTCTCGATATTAGATATATTAGAAAGAGAGTTGGATTTAGACCGCAAGATATCAAATGCATTTGTCCTGTTCGATTTTATTGAGGATATGCGAGTCTGTTGTTTCTTGGGTTGATTGTTATATGCGGGAGGTGAAGCAGATAATTCTCGTTTTCTTTTCTCTTGGATATTTTTATTCTCTTTAACTATAAGTTTGTCATATTTCAAAAATGCTATATTACCTTTTTTCCTTTCTTCCGCCAGCTCTGCTTGCAACATTCTCCTCTTTTCTAGCACTTCCTTTGAATAGTCTTCACTAATACTAATTGTCTTTAAGTTCTTTTTATTTTTAATGATGTCGTTCTTTTTCCAATTGCTGATAAACGAACATAGTACTGGCCTCGGCTTGTTGCTTTCTCTGTTTTTAGTACCCAGGCGATAGATTTTGTTGATTTCGTAGTTTTCTACACTAATATTCAAATCATGTTTCAGATTTTCTTTTAATTCTTGTATTAATTCAGAGGTTGTCGTTTCTTTTTCTTCCAGGCCAAATACTAAAATATTATTATTCCTCTCTCCTCGCTTCAGAAATTCTATTTCTTTTTCCAATTTCTCAACTTTGATTTTTAGGTTTTTATTTTCTTCCACCAAAGGTATTAACTTCTCTTCCATTTTTTCCATAATACTTTTTGTAATAGAATCCTTCAATTCAGCAGTTTGATTTTGCATCTCAATTTTCATTTTGTCAAATAAAAGTTGAAATTGACCATCCATTTTATTTTTATGAAGTTGTATTTGCGTATGTTGGAGCGTAATAGTAGAAAAAGGTAGAATTTTATTTCGTAGTTGGCGACACTGTCTGTCAATGTCACGAACGTCAGCTTTTTTGACGTTTTTATGACAGATGTCAATGGATAATGTCTGATCTGCTTTCTAACCTCAAATCAATGATGATGTTGTGCTTCTTATTTCTCGTCGAGTTCGAACAATCACACCAATCTGATTATTTATGAACACTTCACAGAGGTTTTGCTAGCGTTTTGTGAGGAAAGTTGTATCCAAAGATGCGTGTAACTATTTTTATGCACTTAGTTTCTTCTGGAGATTTTCACGACACTGTTGACAGTTTTAATACCGGAAACGGAATCAAATATATACTTAGATCTTAATCCAACAGCACCAATAATCGTACCCTAATAAATTTACGTTTCGGATTATCCTAGAGTACAAGATAACGAAGTTTGGATCAGGAAACATCAAGTCGGTCACGATAAATAATTATCAGATTGATCTAATGGTAGTTTAATCTTTACTAAGTAATCCTATGTAGTTAATGTACTCGTATACACGTGTGTGTTTGTTGTATATGAACATGTTTATACAAACTTTCATCCCCTTTTTTAGACATCTTTCTAGGGATTGTCTTTTTCTTACGGGGTTGCGGGAACGTTCTAACTAGATACCGCGTCCCCGGAATGCAAGGGCAACTGAATGAACAAGGTGGATTTTAGTCAGTAGAAGTCTGACCCTCCCTTCCGCTCCACCCACCGCGGGAGTTGGAGGGGTTGTCTTTTTTGCTAAAGTAGCCTTTGTTTAAATCTAGGCATTCATGTCACATTTAATCTATTTAATGTAAGCGGTATAGTTGTGACAGCATAACAAACAGACAGACAGAATTTCGCATTTAGAATATTAGCATGGACATAGTACATAAAAGCTGCTTCAAAAGTGCGTGGATGTAGGTACTACATAACATTACAACAATATTGTTTATACCCGACTACGGCAAAGCCAAAGGAGGGTTATGATTTTGACAGGCTATGTATGCATGTATGTATGTGTGTATGTTCATCTGTTCCCTCATAGCTCCAAAGCTGCTTAACGGAACTCGACAAATGAGGTATCGCTAGAACCGTCTTGACCGCCCGCTGAACATAGGCTACGTGACGTGTCACAAAACCCAATGTGGCGCCCTCTAGGGCCCAAAAAGTGTTGTGTTAAAAAATAAAAATAAGATAAACACATCGTGTTTGATATCATTTGAAAGGGCGTAACATGCACATTTCCAAAACATTGCTTAAATTGAAAGTGGCGCCCTCTAATGGACAAAAAATCATGTGTAAAAAAAATAAAAATAAGATAGATACACCGTGTTTGGTATCATTTGAAAGGGCTTCACTTAAACTTATAAAAAATAAAGTAAATAGTATAGAAGCATAGTGATTTAAATAATAAAAAGTAAAAAAACTAAAACCCGACTACGACAAAAAAAGCCGTAGTCACACGTTATATAGGATATCAACCGTAACAAAACAATTAATAACGTGAAAAGCCGTAGTCACACGTTATATAGGATATCAACCGTAACAAAAGAATTAATAACGTGACGTGTGACTACGGTTTTTATTTTTGTTCTGTTCTTGTTTTTCCAGTAACCTTGTTTATTTCAGCATCCTGAAAATCTTGTTTCATCCTTTTTAGCATATTTTTTTTGTCGTAGTCGGGTTTTAGTTTTTTTTTACTTTTTATTATTATGTTATTGTTTTTTATGTTTTTTTTTTTATTTTTTTTCCCTGTGTGGGAAAATCATTGAATTACTTCTCCCGCTCTGAGTAAAGCGGAAGGGAGTGTCAGACTTCTACTGACTAAAAACTCACCCTGTTCCGTCAGCTGGTCTTAAGTTCCGGGGCCGCGGCATCTCGTTAGAACATTCCCGCAACCCCTGCCTTACCATTGCTCCGGTTGCAAATGGGAATGTTCTAACGAGATACCGCGGCCTCGGATCACAAAGGCAGCTGAAGGAACAGGGTGGGTTTTTAGTCAGTAGAAGTCTGATACTCCCTTGCGCTCCACCCAGGGCGGGAGAAGTCATTCGACGATTTACCCAACTAAAAAAATGGGTTACCACTGCTGGAACATAAGCCTCTTGTCTATGAATGGGTGTGTGCGTGGACGTACCGAAATGAAAAAAAAATGACAACTAGTAAGGCTAGTATTTTTTTTTAATTAGGGTTAATTAATTACAGACACACACCACCTAAAAGATGATTATATTATCTACATCTTTCACTTCTATGAAATGTTGTTGTAGCACGGATGTGAGGCGTGTGTTTATTTTACTTCCCCGCACGGACGTTGGTAGCAGCTCACACTACAAAATATACTTTGAAAATCGCTGAAGCACTGAAATAATAGAGACTTAACCCCATATTCACTTTCAGAAATAATGCAACACATCGCCCGCTGCAGCACACAACATAGCAAATTATTTCCCGTCCTATTTCGTCCTAGATTCCTAATTGCACACTCTGAGAGGACCTTAATGACTTTCCTCCAATTTTCGACAGCATTTGTTTTAAAATGACTGTTCCAGGCAGTGGCGTTCACCCATTGTGCCAAGTTACCATTGTGTTGAAAATAAAATTTTAATAAAATCTTTGTTTATGCGCTACGGTTTTTTATTTCAGTTTTATTTTTAATGAGATTATAAATGAATGGCGCGTAGAAGATAAAGGAAAAAAAACAAAGGCTTATGCTAAAAGCTTATAGTGGAGAACTTGACTAACCCTACCTACTTGATGAATTTTGGAAAATGAGTATCTAAATGAGTCTTGTACGACTGACAAATAAACATTATATTACAATGCCGCTCTTGTATTGTATATGTGCTATATGTTGATTCATTGGAATGAACCACTGAATATATGAATAAGGTTGGAATGGTAATGTGGGCGTGGCCAGCGCGCCACATATATGATTCGAAAATCATAGCTCGACCGATTAATTCATTCACCGCGCTTAGTGCGCTTTGGACTAATCGGAACACAAAGCTCTGCTTTAAAATACCGTGTTGTGCAATTATAAACTGTAAAACAAAAAGTCAGACCGCAAGTATAGAGCGAGGAGATAATATATCTTTCCATCGCTAAGTCGAAAATAACATTTAATTACAATTTTATTTGTAACAAACTTAAAAAATATTCTGATCACTATGAAATTCCGAACAATAACAACAGTATTGCAACAAGTTACAAAAAATATAAATTGCCCGATGTGTACTCGCTTAATCAACGCAATGACCAAGTCCGCTTACAATGTACTGCATGCGTTGCATCCTCCACACTTCAACCATTGACGTTTCGTCCTTTGCCCTGATTAGCCGTGATGCACGGCGCATGGTTATCGACAGTGAGTTACAATCAGTAGCAAGCTCTCGATTTAAGTGTGTGTAATTTATTTGTGTGCGTAATTCGCATACGTAACAGGCCTCTTGCTTGTAGTGGAGCTACAGAGTGGGAGACAAGCGGCGACACGCATTCTCATACAAATCAGGAACTAATTCCTTTCTAACCTCTTTTATCTGTTCTGTGGAATGAACGGTCACAAACTCAATTTCCGTATTGGCCAAAATATGTACAAGACAGACTTACGAACCAGGAAAATCCATCAAATCTATATCGGGGAAAAAACGAAGGTATTAAAATATGTACGTATATTCTACCCAAAAACTTCTTACTAAGCAGTTGATGTTATCAATGAGAGGTATATCTTGATTGAGTACATCTTCATGCCATTTAACAAAATTCTAGTCAGCACAGTCGGGTTTTTTCTTCCACACCCTATTAGCCATGATCTGAACACTCACAGTTCAAATCCGCCAAGACTGTTCCTATATGAGGCACCACACCGGTACATGGTGAGCTACCCAATCTTGCGCACAACCGGGTGCATACTTTAATGGTTTCTAAATTTCCTGATAGCAAGAACCTTTTCACTGTTGACGGGAATACTCACCGTATTCCCGTCAACAGTGAAAAGGTTTAGGCAAGCGAGGTCTACCATCATCTGCGTAGCCTTTTCCCAACTATGGTTTGGTCGGCTTCCAGTCTAAGCGGATGCAACTGAGCACAATAGTTTTACACGGATTGACTGCGTATCTGACCTTCCACAACCCAGTAGCTGGGTTTTTTTTTCCACGATATTTCTTGGCGATACCAGTGTCAGATATTCTAGTTTCTAACTACCCGTAAAGCCTTGGTAAACATTTGTTTAGCAACAGTTGATCAATATTGTTGATGAACGGCAAGAATGCTGCGGGAAACTTTGTTTAAACCAATATGGGTTGTCCACACACGCCTGTCTGCGTTAAAATATTGCCTGAGGAAGATTTCTAATAAAAAAAAAAAGATAAAAGATGGTGGGTGCGAAACTATCCCCTGCAAAGAGAAAATTTGATGAGTGACCTCAGAATGACAAATGGATTTTGCGTAATTTTATCGTTGCTCTACACTACCGTCATGTTTATAAACAGTTGCAAACACGTCCACACACGTCAACATTTGTTGATAAACTGATGTTTTCGCTCGCGGGGCGTCAACTCTGCAACATGGCGTGATCAACTCCGCAACAAAGTGTTGCCCGCAATATGTTGACAGCAACTCGGCAACATGTTTAAGCAACCATGTTGCTAAACAAATGTTTACCATGAATACGAAGCTTAACGCTGTATACAAGATGTACAAATGCCAGCCAGGACTTACAGTGGTTTATAAGATACCTACGTAGGAAACTCGATATTTTAAGAAAGCCACCCATCTACGGACCGGCCTTGGTAAGCGTTGCTTAACCTTGCAGATCGATCCATACGGCTGCATGCTGCTCCATGTAGCCACGAGCTCCTTAAGCGAGGTCTGTTGTAGACCACATAATCGCTTACTATACAACGTGTAACGGAAAGGGTATATACATACCAAGGGCACGGTTTCTTCGGATGATATCAAACAATATTGGAAGGGTTTCAACTCAAAATAAAATACTCTAAAAATTTATACCAAATTTTCGGTTTCGTAAGTTTCTTAAATTGAAATCATAACAATCGTGTCACCGCACTACGTAGGTCAATAACTTTCCACGTTACTTGCAAATATCACGATAAATCTCTTCCGTAATTCTGTGCGCCTAGTATTGTAGTAGCCTACCGTCCAGGCGGTGACTTCACTGTTTGTCCCTACCAATCACATAAAATTTAAAGCCTAAAGGCCTTGTGATCGAGAGATCCCGGGTCCGAACTCTACCCATGACATTATAGCCGTGAACCCAATCCAGACACAAGGATATTTAGCTTAGTTGGAGGGGTTAACAAGATTGCTAGTAATGTGAATTCTAACCACATTGCTAGTTCTCGTAAAAAAAACTAAATATAATAACAGAAAAGCCTATCTATCGTAATTCATTATCTAATTTGACTTACTTGACTTAATTTTCTAGGACCCCTAGATGGGGCATTGAGCGTCCACAATAGTCCTCCATCCCGATCGGTTTGTTATCTTATTTAGATAGAGCTAAATACCTAGTCGTATCTGTGTACTGATGACTAAGCAGTAGGTACTACTAACTCAATCATAATATGCAGGCATTAACCAAACAGGATTTAATGTAAGTAACATAAACTTTTAGGAAGTACGCACACTTAGCGCCATGCGGGTCTTTGGGGATCTTAATGATTCTACTGTCACAAGTTTGTTCGGTGGGGACCCTGGTGTCCTGAAATATAAGTCTCGGCTTAGTTCAAGCACTAACTTCTCACAAATAAAATATAGGTAGTTTATATTTTATTTGTGAGGCGGGACCCAAGTGAACATATTTTTTTAAATGGGATGGGTCCGCCTGCTTGTCACTTTTAAAAATAAAAATGTGCTTGTTTCTTACACTTCAGTTGAGCAGTCGGGTTTTTTAGATTTTTTAAATAAGTTTTTTTTTTCAACTTTTTTAGTTAAAATATTAATTAACAATTTTTTAGTTTTCCCGGTCGTGTCACATTGGCACTCCACCAGATTCAGAAAGTGAGTCCAAATTTTTAAACGTTATTTTGCTAGTATTACACTAATGATAAACATGATATACCTTTTTGAAATCCTTATATTAAGCCTTTTAATTTGATACTCATATTGTAGTATTTGAAAAAAAAAATTTTTTTTCACCATGTATAATGGCTTCGCACAGCCGCCATGTTTATTTTTTTTAAATGTCACCTATCTAAGAACACTCGGGCTGTTAAGACAAATCTAACGATACCTCAATTGTGTGAATCCGTTCAGCGGTTCTGGAGATATGAGGTAATAAAAATATTACATACATACATACAAAATACGCGCGAAAAACATAACCCTTCCTTTGCAGTCGGGTAAAATACCTACCTAAAATACCGTATGAATAATTCGCTGCTTAATAAAAATGAATACGCCAGCGATTTACCGAGACTTACCAAAGTCCCAACGCTAATCCACGTCTAGTCACGTCCTCTCCCATACACGTTAGTCCTAATTTCTATCTTAATGCACCCCCATAACATCATCCATATCAGTTAGACTGCTAGTGATCCATTAAGAAAGACACACGGCTTGGCTCACGCGTGTCGGTACTAAGCCAATATTTATGTATCAATCATTCTTTACCCAATGGGAACCAACTGAGATTGAAGTGACACGGGTTCAGAATGTGCGATTCTTTTATATTCGCCCTTTTCTTGATAAATCAAAACCAGAAGCGGAAATATGGTTAATGCTCTGAGTAGTTTACTATTACGGACTAAGGAAATCCTTATTTTTATGTTATTTCGTGGAGGTAAAATACTATATATTTTATTATAAACCAAAAAAATAATTAGCCCTAGTTATGACCCTATCAACAGCTTCAAATGCTTTAATCGATTAGTTGAAATTAGAAACTTCGATTTATCTTGTAGGTATAGATCTAATCAAAATTCATAACCTCATCCGCAATACAACATAGGTTAAAACACACATACATCAACCTCGTAACATTGTCATATTCTCTATATATACATTGGTATATATAGAGAATATGACAATGTTACGAGGTTGATGTATGTGTGTTTTAACTAATCTATCTATCCTCGATCCTTGTAATCAGGACATTTTGAAATTATATCACACAAAAAAGTAAAACATCTATATCGAAAACAAGGTCTAAGCTATCGGTGCGGCGGTACTGAGGACTCCAAACAGGGGGTTTAGCATCATGTAATTACCGCTTTCTAAATCCAGTTCTTGATTCAGTTACCCAACAGCAACTTTGACCAATATCTCAGCTGAAGTTAAGGAATGATGTGGCTTACGACGGAGCTTGCTTGTCACCAATAGCTATATAAATTAAGACCTTTATAAACAGTCACGCATCCATGTTTTATTTTTACTTCACCCATAAAACCGATGGCTAGTCATATTGTATTTTGTTACGTAGCGTTTTGTGAACTTGTAAATACGCTCCAGTCATGCAATGAGATTGCATATAATGGCTTTATTATCATAATTTCACACAGAATAAATGGACCCTATTCGTGATTTACCAACACTAATAGTGTTGAAAAACATCGGCTTAGTGATGCGAACACACCACTTCTTTCAGTCAGGCAAGACGACTCGATATTCGATTGTGTTCGAATCGGATTTTCGAGCTTTCGAATAATTGACGGAGCTCAATAGCGTATCAAAATGAAGAGTGAGTCAGTTCTGGAATCTTTTAAAATGAAAACGTTTACGTTTAGCGAGAGCCAATTTTAGACAATTCTTTGAAATCTCAGATTCATGGTTTTATTTTATTGAGTTTAATAATATTGAATATTATCATATTTGAAATTTGATTTCAAACATGCTTATTAAAAAACGCGTAGAAAAAGTAACTAAACACTTGATTCTTTATTTTTGAATAGGTACATATTACGAATTTATTTATGCACTGTTCAAAAAATTTCGTAATATATATCTTAGCGGGAAATAAAATTGCCATTTATTATACGAGTAGGTTTATTGAAATCAATATGAGTTTAATAATATCAGCTTTATAGTAGTAAAATAAAATTAAATACTGGTATTTTATTAGAATGGAAATCAACCCCATGCTTCTATTCTAATCAAATACCTGTATTTTACCTGGAGCAACAACTTATATGACCAGAAAAGTGGTATCATCTCCTGACTAGCCGTATTTTAAATAAATAAAACATCCTGTAAAAAACTCGCAGTCTCGATGGAGCTGCTTGTTTCTCTATGAAAAGAAATGAAATCTCTAAGCAAAGCCAAGCCAAGTCTAAGGGTTCTTTACTGCGATTCTTTTATGAATTTAGTTAGATTTTATGTGACCGGCCGTTGAACATTCTTTATATGCACATTTACTTGTTGACACATCCCAGTCAACGGCCAAGAATGAGAATTTTAGCCTTCTAAAGCTATCCAGAAGTCCTTTTTTTTCTTTTCTTTTTTGTTATCGGGGGGAAACCTTCAAAAGGCGCCTGAACCTTTTGGGAAAAAAAAAGGAAGTGTGGGATTCCTACCTCACTAAAACCACCCCGGTGATCACCATCAACACATAGAAGGGGCCCCGTTACCTCTTAAAAGACCACTCCGGAGCCCCCTCTGTGTAACGCCTGTTAGGGCCAGAAGTCCTAAAATAGGGGCATGAAAATACGACGAAATAATTCCAGAAATGGATAGTACGGCAATATTTGCTCGAGCTCGACCTGGCGGGGGCACTACCGTGCCCCCAGATATATGACAACTTAAAGTGCTTTCCAAAGCACGAAGGAATCTCAATATTTTAAGATAGTCGCCCATCCATGGGCTGAACTCCGTAAGTGTTGTTTAACCTTTAAGATTGCATTTGTGCGGCAGTTATTATTACGGCGCGCCAGCTTCTTTCAATTAACGTTTATTTTACTAGCATTAAGAAATAAAATAAATGTGTATATTAGTATTATTTATTGGTTATAGGCTGGCGCTTGACCACCATCTTATCTGATGGTAAGCGATGATGTGGTCGAAGATGAAGCACGCTTACCTAGAAGTTCCTAGCCTAGTCGCTCTTGACTTAAAGATCCCCAGGCTATAACTATAAGGAAACACTGACTCCGGCAGGGAATTCCACTCTATAGCCGTACGCACGATGAAAGTATTCTCAAAACGTTTTGTGCGTATGGGTAGGATGTCCACTATGTAACGATGGCGCTTCGCCGTTTGTCTTGTAGTCTGATGATGGAACGGGCTTCGTGAAATTAGATTGTGGAATTTCATCGTACACTCCCCGAAATCCGATTATAAAAATAAAAATAATTTGTATAAGTGAGGAAATGAATTCCCAATAAATAATATTCCACAACTTTCACACAACGCCATCTAGTCCCAAACTAAGCAGAGCTTGTGCTATAAGTACTAGACAACTGATAAACGTACATATATATTTCTAAATACATACATATATAGACAAATTACACCCAGACCAAGAACAAATGATCGTGCTCATCACACAAACTTTTGTCCTGGGTGGGAATCGAACCCACGACCTTGAGAAATATTATACTATAGGTATTCCCTTCCCTATCCAGTACGATAACCACAACAGATTTATCGTATATGTACCGACCGATAACCATAAAGCAGTTTTGAAATATAAGGAATACGATTATGAAAACACCGTATTAATTATTCTGCTGAAACCGTAAAAGTGTCCAAAAAGTTCGCGAGCCAACACGGTGAGTTTTGTGTGTCGGTAACAGAATCGTGTTTTGAGTGATACCTACATGTGACAGTGGTAGCGGTGTCGATCACAAAACACGAACGAGAAAGAGGGTAGACCGATTCGTCTGCTCATAAACGTCCACCTGCAATTACTTCAGTTCTTCCGTGATCATAGCGCTTGCCGTTGCAAGTGCCGCTATGATCACGGATGAACTGTACGTATATAATTATGTGGCGAGTAGTACCTACCTGTTTTAAGTTCTAATGATACTATCCTCAAAATATTCAACAGAAAATCTTCAATTCTGAAACTTAGCAGTCGAATGTTAACACGTGTGAACCTAAACAAGATATTCTTGAACACGTAATAAAATGCTTGAGTTATTATTCTCTAGAAGACTACATATCGATTTGAAAGCGATTCAAGGTCAGATACACACTTATAATAAGGCAGGACTATTATAAGCAGTGTAGCCTGATGTATACAGGAGTAATTTGACTATTCTGATTGAAAAATATAGGTAAGTTATGAAATCATTTTTTTTTTTCAAGCTAAATATTTACAGTTTCTTTTGGTTGCCAAGGAGGGAGGCTTTCTCGTTACAATCCACAGGCATATTAATAAAAAAAAAACTTTTAAACCATATACTTATCCACTAAACTCGCAATGGGTTCGCGAAGTGAATAACGGCCCAGTGGGAACGTTAATAGGCTGATTATGCTATATTTATGTCAACATAATACTTCATTCATGTATTGAAAAGGAGATTCTAAATTCGAATTGTCCATAGACGAAACTAAACATATATTATACATTTTTTATTTTACAAAAGATTACCAGATTTATTTATATTATAAATAAATCTGGTAATCTTTTATTATCTATGTTTCAAAACAAGGCAATATTAACGTCAAAAATATAATAACATGGTACTAACCAACGCTGTGAAAGTGATACGTGATCAGTTGATCATCACTCATATTTTTCATTATGGAAAATCGCATTTCACTTACAGCTTAGCGCTTTGTGTAAAACTTCAGGTAGGTACATTGTACTTGGCGCTACCTGCTAGTTTCGCTTGGTTAAACAAGTAGACGCTAAGTTATTCTCTAAGCGCCACAGAGCAAGTTATTCTCGCTTGGGACCTGCAACTTTTGCGGGAACTAAAGTTACTGTATTCATGTTTAACCTCTTTTATTTTAAAAGTGCATACATATATTTTTGCGTCATAGTTAGGAGTATGACAAATGGATGCAGTCTCATATTTAAAAGTATAAGATAAATCATAACGTAATATTGGTAATCACCAGAAGTTCCAATAATAAAAAACATATGCAGTCTACAAACTGTGGAAAAAATCAGGAAGCCTTAATAGAGCACATTATACCGTATATAATCTGTAATTTCTTTTTTTTTTTATTTCAAACTTCAAGAGTTTTCTTCACTTTTTTATTGTTAATATATCAATAAAAAAGTGACTGGGTAGGTATTAATATAAAATTGCATGAAAATAACACATACTATATAACTTAGTTCCTGGTTTAACAGTTACCATACAATACTGAACAGTATAGTAACCATTACACAAGAACATTATTATCAACTTAAACTTAACAAATATTTGCCAAATAGAAAATATCATCCTATTCTATGACACCGTGAAAAATGCTGTAAACTTTCAAATAATTTCAATACACATAGTAACTATACCGTTAGTGACCATATTAACTTAAAAAATTATATTTCAATTTTTTTTTTTGTAAATGAATCTTTACCGAACAAATATTTAAAACAAAAAAGAGGCCCTTATTTTTTAACTTTGGTTTATATCAGAGATATCAGAGTGTATATTAGTTGGATTAACTCCCCGGGGCCATATTTGATTCAAACACCATGACAAGGAATACGCCATGATAATAAAATATTGTACAATCTAATGTTTAATCCGGTAACATTATTGCAGATTTTATATTATATTTTCCAATAACAAATTGTGAATTTCAAGACGTAAAATAATTTACCCACGACAATAAAAGCAAAACCAAGACACATATTAGCGTTAACACACGCGGCTGAATTTCAAAATCTACAAAGCAATTTCAACTTTTAATCACAAACTTTAGGGATTAATTTCGTATGTGAGTTTGTCTTTTGTTTGAAACAGGTCGTTACGTAGTGACTTCACGCGTTCCCATTACTGTCTGGTTTGAGAGCGTTGCGTTGTACTTCTTACTCTTCCTTGTCTCCTGGTACCACGGAAGGGTGGCCGACATACTTCCATTGTATTTTCTTCTATTTCTATTAATGTATGGTGGAAATATGTATAATGTCTTATCTGTCTGTGGAAGATTGGATTGGACGTCAGATTATGTGTCGCAATCAGGGATGAGTGCTGTTCACTTTTGATCCCCTTTTCGTTTATGACATCCTGGTACCTACTTTTTTTTTCAGGTGGAAAAATCGTCGAATGACTTCTCCCGCTCTGAGTTAGGTGGAAGGGTGTGTCAGACTTCTACTGATTAAAAACCCACCCTGTTCCTTCAGCTGCCCTTAAGTTCCGGGGCCGCGGTATCTCGTTAGAACATTCCCGCAACCCCGGATCCTGGTACCTACTTTGATTATTATTTCGACAATGAAAACTTTAAATATGCATGTCACGAAAAAATCGTATGAATTTTAATGGAGAGGATTTATCAGATTAGGCAGCATTTCCAAGGAGATGCTGCCTAAACTGACCTCTACAGCTCAGCAGCAGAGTAACACGATACACCATGGCAAGACTGATACCACGGAATAAATGAATGTGTCAATACTATGTCCACACAGTTTACGAGAAAATCATTCATATTTAATTCCCCCTACCTTTACAAGCAAGTATGTTTGGTTAAACACAATTACTGCGCGACTAACCAAACAAAACAAAATCTCATTGAAACTTCAGCCGTAAATCTCATCTCCGTGTATTTAATTAATTTTAAACATTAAACTCAATGCATAATATCAGTTGGCAGACGGTTTTAAATTTTAAAACAATTATTCAAATCACATCCGAACTTTTGCAATAAATATAAAAGATTTTTTGAACTTCTCTTCCTTATTTTACTTTGTCAGTTTTAATTTATTCGACTCAAATAGGAATTAAAATTGACGTCCGTAGTTGTGAAGTTGAAGAATTTGGGACAACATTAATCGTCCGTTTATTTACGCAAATGTAATGGACATGTCGCTATTCTGTCAGAACTTTCCACAAGACAAAGTTTACTTGGACAATTTGTAGTATATTGACCATAATTTATGAAACATTTACTTCTGTAACTTGAAGTATAATTTTCTGGGGAACTACTACAGAGAGTCAAATAAGCGATCGAACTAAAATAAATGCCATGAAGGACGTCGGACTGCTTGACCATTGATTTAATTCTGTTCTATGTATTTTATTAATAACATAAGCTTATTTAAGGCAAAACTGAAAGCTCCTATTGGAAAAATGTTTATACAACGTGTAACGGAAACCCCATATCTATCCAAAAGGACTGAAGACAACATCTGGTATGGAGTCTCTATGCAAAGTTTCAATTCAAAATAAGTGACTCACAGAATTGACCCCAAATTATTGGTTTCATATATTTCTTGAATACCAGTAATTACAAACGTGTCACAGCACTATGACGGTCATCACTTTCCACGTCACTTGCCAACAAAATGATATATCTCTTCGTTCTTCTTAATTTGAAAAATTCTGTCTCTGGTATCAATGTATTGAAATTTCTAATAAGCTCCACACATGTAGACATAGGATTACAAAACCCTTGCCATATCGTTTGTTACCATCCAAAGAAGCCGTGCACTTGTTATGTATATACCCTTTAAATTACACGTTGTATAATGTATCTGATTTGATATCAAATGATACCAGATTATTTTTGTCATTAATTTATAATTAATTGACATTCATTTGAAATCGGCATTAAGTTGACATTTGATTTTACATTTCATTTTACTTTACGCCACTTGTACGGTTAATATTGTTTCGTTTGTATTTAATTATTGCTATGATTTAATTAATGTAATTGCTCAAAAAGTTCAAACACAAAGTAAATTGTATAATTAATGAATAAATGAAATGAAATTTACTTCTCTGTTTAACGTATATCATTCTTAAATCCACGCTCTTCTCAATGATCCTAAATAACTCAAAACTTTCAAGAATATATCACGCGATATTCCGAGTTTCGTCAACCATACATACGAATAGTAGTTCTCTTCCAATCCCGATTAGAAAAGCTTTGCAAACGGTTAGAATAGCTATTTTTACAAAAACAATAGTATTACCATACACACTTGATTTAATTAGATAAGGCTTTCATTAACTTTCAGCTTCTTGCATCTTAAAAAAAACTAACACCAATGGTAAAAATAGGTTCACCTCACAATAGAGCTTCAAATCCGGATAATACCGTCCCGAGTCTAAAAAAATAATGCGGCAACGGACTTTTCAACTCCGTGAATTATGTAAAATCCCCGCTTATTTTTTAGGAGCGGAAATAATTTTCGCGGTCTGCCCTTAGTCAGTTTCCTTTTGTTTTCATGCAAATTGACTACGAAATAATAATCAGAGTGTATTAATGGTGCGTTTACAACGTTTTATTTGTGTTTTATAACACGGTTATTGGGCGAACTGTATAATTTCTTGGGTGTATTACGTTCCTTGATCATTGTGTTGGAGAAGTATTCAATTTATATACTGGTTCCTGTTCAAAGGCTTCTCTTCTTGAAAAAAGCAAGAAACAAATTTGTTTGCGCGATCATAATACTAGTATGGATTTAAGCAAAAATGTTCAAATACGTATTGAGAATCTATACTTACTAATATCACATAAAGTTGAAAAGTTTGCTTGTTTGAACGCGCTAATCTTCGAAATTACTAGGTGAAGTTGAATGAAATTTGGCATGGAATGGTACTTCCATTATTTGAATCTTGAGGAAGGATAAAAGCAACTGCAGAAAAGAAGGGTTATGTTTTTACCATGATAAAGTCCAAGCTCGAAGGCTAGTGTTGTTATAACGACCCAGGAAAAGAATCTTACGATGTTAAGACAGACAAATAGATAGATAGAAAGAATATACTTTATTATGCATAAATAATTTTAACACATCCGTTTCACTGCTTAAGCTATGGCTACAATGGCGGTTTTATCATTGATAGCGATTTCTTCCAGACAATCTTTGGAGGGACTTTACGAAGTAAGACTGGCTGAGGTCGGTACATGTTAGACCATCCATTTGGTACATATGGAAATTTTTCAATACTTCGAAAAGCATGAAAATATATGTTGGTGCTCGTGGCCAATTAGTTAGTTATCTTCAGACAGTCATCTAGTCACAATCTTAGACGGCACCGTGCTTCTCACTTACGGGGTCATGGAATGCCGTAAGGCAGTTGCTCAATATACCTATATATAAAACTGGTTCGCAACTGATTTCTGATAGGTCAACATAATTGGAAAAAGGACTGAGAGATACATAACATATTCATGTAGTATTCTGATATTTATTTCAGTGAATTTTCGTTTATTCCCTGCACTCGAATTCTCATTTCTTTAATGTCGAATAACTAGCAATCGCGTGAAGCTTCGCTCCTCGGGTCCTTATCACGATAAAAATACAAGCTTCCTACTTTTGAAGTCCGGTAAAGACATACATACCAAATTTCATCCAAATCCACGCAATACTTTCGAAGATTTGCGCTTTTAAAGAAACTTTTCCGCTTTATAATATTAGTAAAGTAATAGTACATTGTTCATCGAGGGGAGAAAGTGACCGATTACCAACGTGTAGTACATTAATACACACGAGTTGGGAATCGCACTCTCTTCCGAGTGATACATAGTGCTTTATAATAAATAGTAAAAATAATAATAATAATCTGTCTCTTGTCTTTTGGCATTATATGTACTTTTAAGTTAGCTACTGAATTGGTCAAATTAAAAAAAAAAAACAGCGCGTTTGTAATGGATTTTCATACACTTTTCCCTCCCTCTTCACTGTCTCCAGCACATTAGTAATGAATTCTCATACACTTTTGCGACCCGCACATTTGTACTACAGTAATGACGTCCTTTCTGTCAAACTTTTTAAAAAGTAATAAGGCACTTTCCGAGCAGGTATAGTATAAAGATAAAATTAGTTGCTAAACACTTAGTGTTAATAATTTCATACCTACTTTGTAGCTGTAAGCCATTTTTATTGCTCGTTAATAGTAAGTATACAAACAAAGTAATTATACATAAATGTCGATTCCTAGATTAAACAAACATTCAATAAAAGTCAGTTAAGTTAACGTTTAACACCAAAATAGTGAGATTGAGTTCAGTCATAAAAGTTAATACTTTATACCTTTTATGTTCCTATAAAAATACTTTTTATTCAAATGATCCGTTGCTTGCACAGATTATTTACCTTACAAAGAAGTTAAACCGTTCTAGAGCAGTCTTATTTAAAAACTCTTTCCATTTTCACCTTTTGGCAAACAAAGGACGGTCTCTAAAGTACCTACCTACTGAACGACAATACCCTAATAACTTTTAACAATAATGTACCCAAAAGGTAACTGAAATAAAGTCTAACTTCGAACGGTCAATGACGGTCTACGTGCTTTTATCCACATGCAAATTCCTTGGACCTTCTCAATTCAAAAAATACAGGAACTTCGGAAGTGAATTTCCCTTGGCTCCAATTTCTGTTCCTGATTAAATTTGTGGTGCAGTCCAAAGATGTCTTGACTTTCCATGGGACAATCAATGAAGTCGAGGATAACTCGTTTTCTTAGAAATCGGCCAGAAATTGCACCGACCGTGTCCTTTACACGTATTTCTTGGCCCGATCTCCGGAGAATTTTCTCAATTGAATTCCTTTTAAAATGCCGTCTTATTTTAAAAATTGTATTTCTGAACTGTGCCTTTTTACTTTGAAAAGACGTCTAGCTCGTTTCGTTTTCAAATAATATAACAATATTCTGTTCCAGGAAATTAAGCGAAGACGTATTTCCGGCCGCTTACTCACGGTTATTAATTCTATCATTTTTACTCAGATTAACTTTCATCAACTTGGTGAGATATTTTAGTTTAGCTTATGAATGGTATCGCAGTTTCGCAGTCACAACGTGGATCTGTCAACGAATTATTTCTACCCGATTTTTATTTCTTAATGTATTATAATGGCTCCCAAAATACACACATCAAAAGTGTCTAGGGATCAAGCATTTTTATACGGATTTCTTGAGATTGAGATGTGGCTTTGTAATAAATTTATGATTTTATAAATTTATATGGATCCTTTTGGTGCATTTCATAATTTGAAACAGGAACTGTTAATCAAATTCGAGTAAAAGATGAAAATCAGCTGTCAATATTTTCCCTATAAAAACATACAACGCATTGAAGACATTATTAGTGCTACTGTTTCCCTACTACTGATTAAAACCAACGTTATTATGGAGCGGCGACGTCATTTAAGCAGGGAAGAAATGCTCAGAGCCGTGGGAATGATAGAAGCTAGTTCCCGGCAACGTACTGTGGCTTTAGCTCTGAATACAAGTCAGAGTGTTATCAGTCGACTTTGGACACGTTACCGAAGCACTGGTACCGTGGCTGAGCGCCATAGAGGACGGTATCGCTGCACCACACGGAGACAAGACCGATACATTCAAATCTTAACTCGAAGAGCTCCAACAATAACCGCCATGATGTTAGACCAAACAGTCAGAAACCGCTTGCATGAAGTGAACCTTCATTCCCGAAGACCGCTACGGGTACCACCTATAGCAATGCACAATCGTAGGATTCGATATCAATGGGCTCTTGAACACAGAAATTGGGCAGAAGAACAATGGCGTTTCGTGTGCTTTTCTGATGAGTCTCGTTTTGGTATGAGACCGGATACAAGACGTATACGACACTGGAGAACCCCTGGACGCCAACAGCGATTAAAATCCTGCCAGGAAGTCCATCCTTATAGTGGTGGAACCATCATGGTATGGGCGGGTATTTGGATCGGCGGAAGAACTGAGTTAACTATTATGACTTATCAGATTGCGACTTGACGTCGACTTCTGGGACCCCCTGTATTTATACATAAATGAACATGTAGGTATGTCCTTGCATTGTTAAAAATCTGTAAGACTATAAAATATCTTGAAAGACTGTAAACTGTCGATTAATTACAAAAGCCACATCATTGGTACCGTGACATGTCAATTCGCAACTGGATATTTTTTTTAAATGCAACCTTATTTTTATTTTGTGATGATCCAACTCGTGACTTCAATCGCCCACGTGTTTTTTTCTGATCTATAAAGATACGAGAGCAAAGCTCGTTAAAGCAAGAGCACGTTCACTCTTGTTTTATAGACTGACTGACTGGGTCGTATGTGCTGCCAACTTGCCACAGATGATAGCAACATCAAAAATAATAACTTTTTCTCTAAAACTGGAGTAAACCTTCATAACAAAATACCTATTTATTGCACGCCTTTTTATTTCCTACAAAGAAACCTGTAGTGCCATATCTCAGAATTATCCACTCCTTTTGTAAGTTACAAAAGAGAGCACTTCCCTTGAAAAAGAAACACTTGAAACAAGTCGCATTACAGCGAACGTCTTCTAACTTAAGTTTCTTTGTAAATCGCGAAAGAATTATCCTGATAACTATCTAAAGAATAAAAAGCTCTATTGTTTAGGTTTAAGTTTCAATTTTGTTTGATTGCCATTACGTTTACAGTCCCGTAAACCGATTTTGAACAACTGTTACGCGTTTTAGAGTATAGGTATTTTTGGTGAATGTGGCGTAGGAGGAGAAACTTAGGAGAGAAGTAAACATACTGAAATTGTAACGCCAAAGGAATTATCGTTTTTAGGGTCCCGCAGCCGAATGCAAAAAACGGAACCCTCACAGACTATTAATTACTACTCTTAGTAGTCAAGCCAGACCTGCTCTAAGGCGTTTATTGCTCTCTGGTCCAGTCGATTACACAGTATTGCATACCAGCATGGGGTGGGGCGTGCAAGACAAAAATTATGCTAGTCGAAAGAGCTCAAAGATAGTTGCTATGGATGATATTCGTTACTGATTCACGCAAAAACTACTGAACAGATTTAGATGAAACTTTACAGTAGTTAGTAACTACAGAATTTTTACAGTAGCTTTATACATCTGAATTTCACATGGACTATAATTTATTACGATTTGCTATTACTTCACCATAATATTACGATAACTATCAAAGGATACAAAAATAAACTTCCTATTGAGAGCTATCTTGGCATACGCTGCCTGAACTGTTGAAGTTACACGAAGATATCGTGCAATTGTCTAAAATAGTTCTAAAACAAAGTCCGCCACAATAAATGTTAATTAATATTGACTAGCTATAAACCTATAGACCTGAACTAAATTATTTTTTTATAACCTTTTTATGGTAATCAAATCAGTTATAAAATAATGTATTATTTGCGAAGGTATTTTATAATTAAACATTAGTAACATTAGATTAATCCTTATCCAATTAATTAATTTTAAACTAAATTGAAGTTGACATCATTCGATTTCAATTAATATCTTAGGAGATCATAATTTTAAAATAACTCCGCAACAAAATAACGCTCAAGTACCACGCGCGCTAGCCGCTGCCCCTGGTAGTTCTTCGAGGTAACACAGTTGCTTAAGTAATGTACTACGTAGTAGTCTTAAAGTAATGGAATATGTTACTTTTTGTAGGTTTTGTCTCAATTTAACGCGGGTAAAACCGCGAGGGGGTGTTTTATATATACAATACGTAACTTCATTTTCAATTCTGTAGTAATATAAAAACATACCTTAGTAGATGCCAGCCTGGATAAGTACTGCCTACGTACATAATTCATATTTTATCAGACATAACGACAATAACCTGCAAGACATGCGCGTAATCGTATTGTGTGTCTACGAAACATCAAATAACATATTTCTGTCCAATTTGCTTTGGCATAAAAGCGAGGCCACCGTTTGTAATATTTATAATACTGTGTAACCTTAACGTAACGAGCCTCAATATAACAAATCCCCATGTTTTTTTGGAATCCCCTGTAACTAAGCGAAAGAGTTAATGCAAAATACATATTCACATTACAAAACTTCTAGCCGACATTAAATCATTGCAGAATAAACTTAGAAGACATAATTCACCTTTCATTCTTCAAGAATTAGTCTATGGTGATAAAAAAATATGATATTTTCGGAGCGAGTCCGACTGGCATATTGCCGAGGTTCTTAAACGCTTTTCAAAACACGATGTCAAACTCCAAATTGACTTTTAAAATTGAAGTTCTTGCAATGCAGTTAAACCACAATCACGAGCAAGCTTAGGTAACAAGAAGATACACCAATCCTTCATAGTTGCATCAATATCAAACCAAACTACCCTACAATAGCCAAAATTGACAGAATACATTGTTCAAACTCGTACACATTGAAGCACTTGAATATCGGAGACAAGCCACAATCTACTACAAAGTCGACCAAGTTTGAATGTCCTTCACGTTAACACTGAGTGCTTGTGGGCTGTGTGCTAGACGCAGTAGATTGTGCCTGGAATTTTGGTTGCATTTTGAGAGAAACTGAAAGTGGCAATGGCTGATGAAAAGCTTTTAAAATTAATAGAACCCTTTTAAGCAGTGGTTGTGGATCCAAACATCGGCAGGCACATTACTTTGTGTTTTCATAACACGGTTCCACATTTCATAAAACGGTGAACAAAAAAATCTAGGGGAATCTGCACGTCATATCAGCTTTCTCTTCATGAACACATTCAACATACTCTACTGGGGCCACGTTATGGATTAAGAACCATTCCTTCACAAGGAGGCATGTAGCTATCTTATCAGATCGTTATAGAACGATTATGTTTATGTATTTATTTATTTATTTTATTATTTATGTACACACAGTAAAATAAAATAGGACAACATAATTATAATATTTGAGTACAAAGGTACTGCTTATTTCTTTAGAATTTTCTTCCAGCAGACCTGCGAAAGGAGAAGTGATAAAGAAATGTAGACAATAGTGTGTGAGAACAAGAAGAGGAATGAAAATTAATATGTGAAGAACTAAGCATTGCCATACAACGAGGCAATGCCGCCAGTATCTTAGGTACGTTGCCAGCCGACAGCGTTGAGGATGAATTTTTTGATGCTTTATTGTAGTTTGTATTTTAGTACATAATTTTGTATATTTGTTGTAATTAATTGCTTAGGTACATAAAAGAGTTTTTAAAGATTATATGTGAAGTCTAAAACTAAAATATTAAATATACCTACACATACTTATAATGCAATAAAAATAACATATACTTAAATAAATACATAATGTTAGAATATACATACATACATAATGTTAGAATATACGTACATATAAATATATACATAAATAATTAACACAGTTAAGAGGAAAGGTACCTAATGCTCTTTTAATCGACATTTGAATAAAGATATAGTTTTTAAATCACGAATGCTAGGCGGAAGTGAGTTCCACAATCTTACAGCATGGACAGAGAAGGAATAAGAGTAGTAGCTGGTTTTATGATGATGAGATTTAAGGAGGGATCTAAGGTGTGATCTACACGGTACGTCGCTAGAACGAGCGTAAGCAAAACGCTCACGCAGGTAAGAAGGGTACGACGGGTTGTGTAAGATGTTGAAGAGGAGACACAAAATCCTAGTGTTCCTGCGAAGACGGATTGGGAGCCACTTGAGTTCCTTGCGAAGGTGAGAAACATGGTCATACTTTCGAAGACCGAAAACAAAGCGAATGCACAGATTTTGCAAGCGCTCAAGCTCAAGTTACTGCAGTCAGTAAAATTATAGACTAGTGCTACAGAGAATATAACTATTAAGAAATTCCTAGCTTCTGCACGCGACTTCACTTCCGTGAATAATTTCTAAGCAAAAGCTGAAGGAACAGGGTGAGTTTTAGTCAGTAGAAGTCTGACACTGCCTTCCGCTCCACCCAGAGCGGGAGAAGTCGAGAGAAATATAACCCTTGAAATATTTCCACGCCAAAAATCACGTGGATCCGTCGCTACGTATTCACGTAAAAGAAGCACAAAGAAATATACTTTCGCATGTATGGATTAAACATAACTTACTTTAAAATAAATTTAATATAATCTAGTAAAAGGCTTTGCCAGTACATGTGTAATTTTAAGTGGATACAATTATTTGTACACAGAGAAAGAAAGATTTAATTTGACTTTAAACAACATCAATGGGTTTTCCTTTATACAGATTAATCCTTTTCCGTTAATTTGTTGCTCGCACCGGCAATATTATTTATTCCAGGTAAATTTAATTAATATTATGCCTTTTTTGCCGTGTCCTCCCGCTGTATTCGAATCAAGTACGTCCCGAAACAGCCATGCTCGGTAAGGACCTACGTCAGGCGGAAAGTGAGGATGCCATGGCGACTCTCTAGCCACTACACAAAGAGAGGCGTTAGGGGTGGGAAAATCATCGTATGACTTCTCCGGCTCTGGGTGAAGCGGGAGGGAGTGTCAGACTTCTACTGACTAAAAACCCACCCTGATCCTTCAGTTGCCCTCGCATTCCGGGGCCGCGGTGTCTCGTTAGAACATTCCCGCATCCCCATAAGGCAATGCCGCTATCCAGCCTACTACTCCTTACCTACCTAGCCTACCCCTGCTCGCCGTCCGCAAGCCCGCGCCTACGGTGGCCAGAGATCGGCTCGTGATCCCCAACACCCGGGGCGTCACCCGCGGCAACTGGGGCGCGAAGAAGAGAGTTGCCTCTCTCTCGCGCGTTCAGCCTCCTCCTTCGATAGCATGACTGCTTCGCAGGAGGCGACTGCATCCCATTCCCCCTCGCCCCGCACCATGTCTGAAGCAGGGCCGGGCGCGAAAAGTCGCCGCCGCCAATCGCCTCTGTGAGGACACGGCGGTGCTCTGCCCAAGCTGGACACACCTCGACCGTATGCTCGACCGTATGCTCCACCGTGTCCTCCGGGTGGTCCTCACAATGACGACACCCGGGCGTATCCTCCCGCTGTATCCGAAACAGGTACCTCCCGAAACAGCCATGTCCGGTCAGCACCTGCGTCAGGCGGAAGGTGAGAACGCCGTGGCGTTTCTCAAGCCACTCCTCAAAGAGGGGACTTATCGCCGCTATTGCGGCGTTCCCAAATTACTAGGACTAATTCGAGAGTTAAGGCAGAGAGTTATTTACAACCATCGATAAAAAAGCCATTTTTTTACACAGTTTTACGCGCATTCTGATGCATAAGTATCTCTCGGTATTATAAGATAGTAACCCATCCACAAACCGACCTGGGCAAGCGTTACTTAACCTTTAAGTTCATACCGTTGACTGAACGAGACTGAACGAGATTACCAACGAGCTCCTTACAGTTAATTGTCTAAAGAGTTATATCAACATGAGAACCAAGTGGAACCAAATGGAACCTAATGGAATACTTAATATTATAAATGCGAAAGTTTGTGAGTATAGATGTATAGATGTATGGATGTTTGTTACTCTTTCACGCAAAAACTACTGAACGGATCTGAATGAAATTTGGTTAGATAGTTGACATCCAGGAATTGCACATATGCTACTTTTTATCCCGAAATTGCCACGCGTACGAAGTCGCAGGAAAAAGCTAGTAATTAATACGTACAATTAGGGCTTCCAATCCCGCAGCCTGAATTCAATCTCGGTATTTGCGGGACTACGCATTTTCAATCCCGCGGGATCTCGGTATTTGCGGGATCCCCACACTTATTACACATATTCACATTTATATAAGGTAAATAAAACAATGAATTAATCAACTAACTCCACATTTATTAACGTATTACTATTAGTATGAGATCAATCAAATTACACCGTTTTTTCTTCACAAAAAACAATAACAAATACTGAACAAAAAGCTTTACTGATATTTTAGGCTACATACTTAGCTACCATTGACTGTAATTCAGCTATATTAATTATTAGGCTACTTAAGCTGTGAAAAACAGACGACTTCGACCCCGCGTTGTTTGCAACACTGCCGGCCGCCAGTCACCGACGATCGCGCTCGCGAGAGTTCGCGTGCATGCTTTTTTTCAGTCCCGCAAATCCCGCGCCCGTAATCACGCGGGATTGAAAAATGACGCGGGATCCCGCAATACCGAGATCTCGGTATTCCGGGATTGGAAGCCCTACGTACAATAATACAGGTACTGCTACACACTTCGTTAACTGAAATTAACAAGGGTAGGTACCCACGAGTCAGAGTACCTACGCTAAAAGGCAAATTCTGAGAATGCCTTTTACATCGTTTTCAACGATTCTATTTAATCAACTTTGATAATATTCGCTGAATTATTTCAATGAAAACTAGTTTCGGGGAAACGTGTTCATTAAAATAACATCTAGAAACTGTGTTAGGTACGCTCATAAGATTACTTTTGGTTAATTAATTTTGTGTATTGTGATTTTAGGATTCCTTAGCCGAATGGCAAAAAACGGAACCCTTGTAAATTCGATATGTCTGTCCGACTGTCCGTCTGTATGTCACAGCCACTTTATTCTGAAGTTATTAAGAGTATAGTAACTATAGAGTTGAAACTTGGTAAGTAGATGCACACTTTAAACCGCTTAACGATTTTTTAAATTTGGAAATATAGAAATGAAGCGAGGACTCCCCTAATAGAACTAAAATTTAAAAAAAAAAACTTTTTAACAAACCTATGCGTTTAGAGTGCCTGTAGATTTCTGAGAGAAATAAATAAAGATTATGATTATGATGATTATGATAGATAAGTCTAAAAATTACCACTTCGAAAGTGGTAAAATGAATGACCCAAACTTTTAAAATAAGCAAGCGAAAAGTTAAAAAAGTTCAGCGAAAATATATTTGAACGAGATATAAATAGCAGTTTTTGAGTTTTATGAAAGTGTTAAAAACCGCAAATTCAAATGAATTTAGACGACGCTACAGGTTTTCCAGATGTGGTACTTTTTATACTCTTGCCTAATATATCATCAAAAACACTAAGGGATTTCTGTGATTGACCATAATTATTATGTGGTCCGTTCAGCCAAAACTCAAAAACTGGCATAATATATTTAGATGTCTATATACTAATTCACTCCTGTCCTACTTCGGCCAGGGCGGCCAAATTCAGCGGAGATTAACCATCTCCCCAGGAGACATTTTTGTCAGACTCGGGATCGAACCCGAGGTCTCTTGCTCAGCAGTCGCACTCACGACCAACGAGGCAGTACCTACCTACCCTTATTATAAAAACTCAACAACGCGAGCAAGTCACCAGCAAAAATGTATGGAATTCCGTAGAACCGAGTTTTAAAATTTCAAAGGTTTTTAATACACGAACAGGCGACGACGCGTCTGTAAACGAAAGGTCTTTCCCATTTACATTTTTATTACGCATGTTGTATTTGTGTTATTTACATTTTTAACGGGTGTTTCCCTTTTTTCAGGGTTCCGAAAGTTCGTATGTAAAACGGAATCCTTTTAGGAATGTGATCACTCGTGTGTTGTATTTGTCTTTCACAGTCAACTTACTCTGAATATACTGGATTGATTCAGTTTTTGGTATGCAAATGAACTTCTGTGACTCATTCATAGACGAAAGACGAAATGTAATAATACGAATGGAAAAACTAAGAACGAAAAACAAACTGCAGATAAATGGATCAACGTGAGAAACTGAATAAATTTTTACGATTTTAGTATGTACAACAATGGTAATAGAAAACTAACTAGGTTTTTATAAGAAAACGAGTGATACTCGACCAACAAATAAAATATAGTTCGATAAACAATTATTCTATTGAAAATGACATGCGATTAATTATTATGATCTACGGAACCCTTCTGATGGTCTGACATGCACTTGGCCGCTTTTGCATTTTGCTCGGTTAGCAGCAAATGTATACAGCTCTGCGGGTTTGTTAGATCGGCTAAGTAATGGCTGGTATAAACTTTATGGAAATTTTAACATTATTGTGCGTCCGTGAGGTCTATCTCTTGTTCACATAATAACCATATTTAAAATTGATATTCTAAAAATAGTAGTCAGGAAAGTGCTGATATTAAAACAAATGAAATCTTCTCAATTTAAGCTCTGCTTTTGCGATATGATATTATGCACCTACTATGTAGTATACATCTATTACATAGATAGATAGATAGAATACACTTTATTGTGCACCAGAAATTGAAACACACTTAAATAATATTGCTAAAACTTTGGTTACAATGGTGGTCTTATCGCTGAGAGCGATATCTTCCAGACAACCTTTGGAAGGATTTTTTGAAGGAAGCTTGAATTGAGCATTATTTGATTTGATTGATATGTCTGACATATTACTAGGTACCATCCTACACACTTGAGGAGCTTGTGGCTAAACAACGCTTGCCGTGGCTCGGTCTAAATATGGGTGAACATCTTCACATATTGGAATGCCTGTTGGTCTAGTGGTCAGTGGCCCTGACTCCTATGCGCAAGATCCTGGGTTTGATTACCACCCAGGACAAATGTTTGTGTGATGAGAACGATCATTTGTTCTTTGTCTGGGTGTAATTTATCTATAATATACAATATTTAGAAATATATATGTATGTTTATCAGTTGGTCTAGTACTCATAGCACAAGCTCTGCTTAGTTTGGGACTAGATGGCGTTGTGTGAAAGTCGTGGAATAATTATAATTAATTATATCGAGATTGCTCGGAAAGCTCACTAAACCGTTGGTCCCAGCTCTCATTTGTGCCTACATCTTTTACAATAGTTACGGGTAGTCCGAAAATTTGACACTAAGTTTGACAGGGAGTATTGTGTTATCCAGCTACTGTGCTGCGGAAGTCAGATAGGCTGAGAGACAGTCGCTCCTTGTCAAACACTAGTACTCAGCCGCATCCAGTTAGACTGAAAGCTGATCTCAACATAATTGGGCAAAGGCTAAGTACATACATGATAATGTTCAGTAGACACTAGTTTACTCCCATGGCTTCGCCCTTTGCGATACCGCAATAAATTACGTGCTCTCATTTGTGCCTACATCTTTTACAATAGTTACGGGTAGTCCGAAAATTTGACACTAAGTTTGACAGTAGTCAGCAGCACAGTAGCTGGATAACACAATACTCCCTGTATTGTGTTATCCAGCTACTGTGCTGCGGAAGTCACATAGGCTGTCACTGACTCACTGCATATCAAATACTGTTACTTGGCTTCATTCGGTCAAACTGGAAGCTGACATCAACTGATGACGAAATTACGAGCACATTTCACCATATTTACTGGAACAAAAATATATTAATTTAATTTATTTATTTCAGGTTTCTAAGGCCCATAGAACATAATAATATACATACATAATAAGTAACAATAGACTAATACATATTTTTCTAATTCATGCAAAAAAAAATACATTCTATTACACAATAAACACATATTTTCTGACATATTAACTGTTTGTCGTTCTTGTTAACAAGCGATACATACATATATATATAAATAAAAATATAATTTATATATATATACAACGTGTAATTTAAAGGGTATATACATACCAAGTGCATGGCTTCTTTGGATGATAACAAACGATATGTCAAGGGTTTTGTAATCCTAAGTCTACGTGTGTAAACTTATTACAAATTCCAATACACTGATACCAGAGACCGAATTTTTCAAATTAAGAAGAACGGAAAGAATTATTGTGTTATTGGCAAGTGACGTGGAAGTTATTGACCCTCGTAGTGCTGTGACACGTTTGTTATGATAGGTATTCAAGAAATATATGAAACCAATAATTTGGTATCAATTCTTCGAGTCAGTTATTTTGTGCTGAGAGAGTCTCTGCATAGAGAGTCCATACCAGATGTTGTCTTCAGCCCTTTTGGATAGATATGGGCCAGACCTACGCATGCTGGCTGACATAAAAAATCGTAACCTCTTATTTAAAATTGTAAGTATGAATGATAATTGAACTAAATTAAGTGGGTTATTGGGAACTATTCAAGTAATCAGTAATAATTAAAAAAACATAGATAAATTATTTGTCTGTAACATTCTTATTAAAATAAAACAAGAGGTCGCCTGTGGTTGAAACTCGGCCGTAATTTAAATATTTTCTAGTGTCTATATAAACTTTAACTGAGCCAAATTTCATTATCAACAGTGTACTTAATTTTTATAAACAGTGCTACCAAGCTTTTACTTCAGGTATTAATATATATTTTTTTATGTACACACATGATACTTACAAGAGAAAAATAAAAATACAGACTCTAACAGTACAAAGATATTGCTTATTTCCTGAGAAATTACTTCCAGCAGACCTGCGACAGGAGACTTGAAGAAGAGATGATAGACACAGTGTGTATAAATACTAATTACGATAAATAAAACATACTTAGCTAAAAAACTAAATTATATATAGATAAGTCACGCAGTACAATCAATATAAAATTTTATAGAAATTATGTAATATCTAACAAACTACGTATAGGATATGAGAGTTTTATTTACGCTGAATAAAAAAAATATTTCTTATTTTCTAATAGGTACAATTCGCTTGATTCATTATAATTTAACTCGTTTTGTAAGTATCCCCGAAATAAAACAATATCCACAGACGACGCAGAAGTAAATAAGAGTTGTATCAGTTTACATTACAACAAGGTCATATTTATTCTCCGGAACCCTTTGTTGTTTTAGACTTTATTGTATTGATTGGCACAAGGGAACGATAGCGCTAATAGCATCTCTACCACTCTGATATTTGACGAAATATGCTGTGTTTGAGTGAATTTGGGATGAGAATGTTTCTGATGGCTAGACAGTATTAAAGGAGATGTTACAAAGATAGAAAATCGAGCAAATATTGAGATCATGCATGTTATTTAATGATCGGCTTCATTCGCTGAGCCTTTACTCAACTATGTCGAGTAAATCCTCTCGAGATCAGGACAGCTGACAATCGCTATGCATTTAAAAATAAATTGCGGATCCACTTTCAAAACCAATAAGCAAAATTTCCACATTTAATTTTCATTTGCTTCTTAAGTATGTATATGTAATTATATAAGTATTTATTCATATATATTATTTATATAGATTTTTATTTTATGATACTTCGATTTTATGATATTAGGTTTTTTGTGTTATCTCTATTATTATCATTATTTCCAATATAATTTTCACGTACATATTGCACCTTCGACTGTAGAGTAGACGGTAGAGAATGCCTACGGTGCCTATGTGCATATAAAGTGTCAATAAATAAATGTAGCTGTGTACTAGTGATTTACATAGAGCCACTTCCTATCTGATCTCCACAAGCCAGTAGCTGGGTAAAGCGATACCGCTTGGCAAAACTGAAGAAGATATTCTGGCTTCTGATTATTTGTAACGACTGTCAAAGTTGTATAAATTACATCCCGGACTCGCTTATCGAGCTTTTCGAGGGACGGAGGAGTCTCGAAATGTATTTATTTATGTACACACATGACACTTACAAGGGAAAAAAACAAATACAGACAAAAGAGCATAAAGGTACTACATATTTCATAAGAAATGTCTTCCAGCAGACCTGCGACAGGAGAGATCCACGGTTCGACTCCGGCAGTGTTGCTTAACCCGAAATTCTATCTTCCGGGTTAACCGTGCGACTTTTGTTATTTAGCCACGAGCCCCTAGTAACTCACTTCAATGAGGCATAATTAAATATATTTTTCAAAGGACCAAGGAGGAGAATTTGGGCATCCCGATTAAGCCGTAAACAAGGTTAATTTCAACAGTGATGTCACCAACAAAATACAAAATTAAACAAACAAAAAGTCCACCCACGTAAATAACTCTACTTCAAATTGATAAATGTGTAAGCTCAACGCCATTTTCCCATTGTGTATTGCGAATAAAAACTTTTTTGCACCTAGCGACGCCATTTGTCTTCCTACCCTGCGTATGGAATTATAAATAGCCCGGCTTTTTGTCACGCGAGTTTAATATGGGTGTTAAATACTGATATTAAATTATTCTCAGCGTTGCTCGTAATAACATTGTTTTTTAATTATTACGGAAACTGTATGCTGTTTTGCGTACGTTTTGGGCCTTACTTGATCTTCTCCGGCGATGCAGTTTATCGAGAATGTTTATTGAGAACAGCCGGGTACTATGACTATATAGGTATCTTTGTAGTAAAATAAAAAAGGATAGTATATCTCTTGTGTAGCTCCGTCTCTCTCGTAGTAATGGAACTATTATGGCATTGTCACGTCATACTCAGCGTGTAGGTCGACGATTGTTATGCAATAATGAGAGGCATCACTTCACATAAGGCTGTTGAAGTATAAAACTGGATATGAACTTTTAATTACTCTTTTTGTATTTTATACTTGTAAGCTACCTTTTATAAATAAATGACTTTTAGTAGGCCGCTCTTTTTCGAAAATGAAGCACCGTGGCTACGCACCGGGAAGATTGATAAACTATGAGAGAGACCATTGCCCAGCCGTAGACTAATATAACAAACTAGTACTCACGCGGGGCTTCGCTCCCGTGGATTCTATCACGGTAAAAACATAACTCTCCTTTTTTGCAGTTGCGTAAAAAGTAGCCTATAACCTTCCTCAAGCTTCAAGCTACTTCCATACCATATTGCATCCAAATCCACCCAGTACTTTCGAAGATTAGCGCGTTCAAGCAAACAAACAAACAAACAAACAAACTTTTCCGCTTTATAATATTAGTATAGATAAAAAATATATATAAAAATGGGGCAGGACCCGTGCTCCACCTAGAATCCCCGATATTCCCTCACGGTCCATTCCCTCTCATATAGAAGAGATCTGTGTCGCTGCAGTGTGAACATTCTAGGTTGGTTATGATGACGATAATTGGCGTAACTTTTAGGTAATCATTTTATATTTTATACTTTAGGCAACCTTTTATAAAACCGCAACCTATAAATAAATCAAACAATCAATAACTGTATTAAACACACAGTATAAAACCCAAGGATAAGAGACAAATACAATTTAAAAGAAAAACAATGGAAATGGTTTTGCAGTCACAGTACAGATCGCTACTGGCTTCTTAGCTAGATTGCCAAGTAACCTGTGTTAAAGATACCAATCCCTTTCCCCGAAGAAATGACTTTTAGTAGGCCGCTCTGTTCCGAGAATGAAGCAGTTTGAAAAAGTTTGTTAGCGAGTTCAATTGTTGTGATTCTCGACAACAAAAAAACTAAAATCGAATGTCTTACTGTAATGAAATTATCAGGATATTAATAGTAGTCACAAAAAGCCTTGTCAGGTTTACGACATAATAATAGTCATTGCTACACGAAAACCATGACTACTAACGATGGAGGTCGTCCAATTTTGAAGTACCATTTAAAATCGATAGCAGTAGACTCGTTTGATGAGAAAATTGGGAATAAGACAGGCACTTTCATAGTTATTCAATACGATACTAAGAATTAAACTGTTGGAATTAGTTTATTTAAGATACTAATAAAATCTCTAGCTTGGTTACTGTTAATAGAAAACGTTTAGATTGTAAATAATAAAGTTTAAAATTATTCAAAAATTATTATCTGTGACTTCGCTCGCGTGAAAATTTCGCGTAATTCACAACGCAAAGTATCCAATATTATAAAGCCGAAGTTTTATTGTTTAAACGCGATCTTCGAAAGTATTGGCACAGATTACTTAATAGTTACTACGTAAGTATTGGGCGGATTTGGATGAAATTTGGTGTGGAAATAGCCTGAAGCTTGAGAAAAGTTATAAGCATTTACCGACTCGACTGAAAAAGAAGGAGGGTTATGTTTTTATTGTGATGAAATCCACGGGACCGAAGACCCGCGCAACCCACGCTAGTGTGAGACACATTATAATCTTACTTGTCTTATCTAAGTTACTAATATTATAAATGCGTAAGTTTGTGAGGATCGATGTATAAATGTATGGATGTTTGTTACTCTTTCACGCAAAAACTACTCAACAGGTTTGAATGAAATTTGATAAGTAGATAATTTCCATCCTGGAATAACAAATATACTACATTTTTTATCCCGGAATTCCCACGGAATCGGAATTTACGCGGGAATACCCTCCTTCGCAAACGAAGTCGCGGGCAGATGCTAGTATTCTATACCCCATCATAAACTACATAATTCTACATTCATCTGCACAGTCATTTAGGAATTTATAAATTTACGAGAAGGGAAATTATCGACTTAATAATAACGTATTAATGCCATATCAGACGTCACCTTTTATTTTGGGTGGGAAAATTAGTCAGACTTCTACTGACTAAAAACCCACCCTGTTCCTTCAGCTGCCCTTAAGTTCCGGGGCAGCGGTATCTCGCTAGAACATTCCCGCAACCCCGGTAGGCAATGGCCCTATAGGACCCCGTCACTATTGCTGACAGCTCTTTGAGGCGCGCGTGGAACACAACCAACGCGTCGCTGACCCGGGCCTGGTCCTTACCGGACGGTGAGCTACCCCTGCTTGCCGTCCGCAAGCCCGCGCCTACGGTGGCCGGAGATCTGCACGCGATCCCCGATGCCCGGGGGGTCTCCCGCGACATCATACGTCACCTTAGCAGCATAAGTAATGTAAGACTTAACCAAGCCACTGTTATTAATTTTACTAACGTCGCTAAGCAAAACAGTTCCTTTTGGAAGATCAAAGTCTGACTTTGAGCTAAGTTTGCCGTTCATTAGAACCGAAATTTTCTTTATAAAGTATGTTCTGGAGGTGACCTAGTTCCCAAAAATAAGCTTGAGTCTAACAACTTTTTTATACTAAAAACTTTTTAGTTAGAAAAACTTAATTAATAACCGCACCCGGGTCGATCTTGAAATTTAAGCGCCTTCATAGATAAAATATATTTTTGATTTCTGTGAGCGCCTTTTTATTGTTGGCGACAGATTAGCATCCATTACCTACATAGTCTCTCCCTGTTTCTGAAAGAACGTTAAACCATTGGTTCCAGATATCGTTTAAGATCTTTAACAATCATAACGTATAGTCACAAACCACAACCAGAAAATCTACCTCAAGTTTCACTAAGGAGTATCATATTTCCCAGAAATACCAAGTCAAATAGTCCATCATTCCATGAAAAGGCAGCTGAAGAAACAGGGTGGGTTTTTAGTCAGTAGAAGTCTGACACTCCGTTCTGCTCCACCCAGAGCGGGAGAAGTCAATCAATGATTTTCCCATCCCTAAAAACGGAGTAGATATATTATTAGATTGATAAAAAAAATCATTAATAAATGCTGTTTTGAGTGTTCGTCTCTTTTCCGAGTATTTACCGTGAGAAAGAGCGGGTAGGAGGGGGATTACATCAGTTCAGATGTCTAAAGTTCAAACTTCACCCGTTATTCAATGTATATGGACCCTCTCTCAGATTAGAAGCGAAGCACGGCTTATAACCGGAAAAAAATATTTTTACTTGAGTATGAATCTATTGGTCATAGTGCCCGTTGTAAGTCGATGTCAGAAGGCAATTCTTTTTTTTTTAAAGAGAACTAGCAATAAATTATTAAACTACGCGTTTTCTCGCATGTTATTTTACAGTGATGTTATATTCTTTTTAATATTATATCCAAAATAATCTGGCGGCACTGCGACTAAACATAATTAAAAAGCAACTTTATCTGAAAGACATCCCAAACTAGAAGAGACGAAGAGATCTTGAACATAGTGTGTTGTGTGTTGAACTTTGGCAACGTCGCAAAAATAAACACTTATTCACAATACTAAAGACAATTTTATTTGCTGTTAAAATATGAGTATCCATGCTTTTCAGGACCCATGATTCTTAACATATTAGATTATTATTGGCAATAAGGGATTGGCATAATGGGATATCAAAACGAACACGTTATAGAGTAATTAAGTACCTACTTACACACATTGTTTCAAACCAATCCGCACTAGGCGTGGATTACAGCCCAGCCTCTCATAGGGAGGAATGGGAGGATGGCTATGCCCAACAGTGGGAACATAGGCTGATTATTTTACTTTCAAATGGGAAGTTTTAGAGATTATATGCAGCAATTTTAGTATAGGTACTTGAGGTTGTTTTAGTTTTACGACGGTTTTTCAGCTAATCAGACTCATGATAATACAAGAAATTTTTCAAGAAAAAGTTTAAAGATTTATTTAAAATTCCGAAGTATAATTATCGGATTTGAGAAAATAATATTCAAGTGTTCTATTTGTCCATGACTTTTTAGAAAACTGCCAATAGACATTCCAAATTGGAGATTACGCACAATTAGGAATTTTTAGTAGTGAGGTGATTCAAGAAAAATTTAAAAATTGAAAGTTGAAAACTGTTCTAAAATTACCCAAATCCATTTCTTAAGTCAGTTTCCGTTACACACACGCACATTCTAAGTTACTACCTCCACTCGACTCAAAATCTATCTGGCCTCACCCCATCACAATAGATATTTATTGTTATACATTTTATATAAAAATTGTAGAATTTGACTTGAATGTATGTTTTATTTATTTTCATGGCATCTGAGTCGATTTTAGTGGCAGGAAATTCCTTCAAAAGTACTTCCAGCAAGAAATAAGAGTGTTAGCAAATATTTTTCCTGCAAAAATATATCACGCCAGTTATCGTGTTTGTTCCTTGATTTTTAGTAACTACCCCATTTTTACGATTCGCCATATCATTAGCATACCATAATTTATTACAACTACCCGACTAGCATATGCGAAAAATTCACAGTTTGTTAACAAAAAAATGAAATGGCACGGCAATGCGAAATTTATTCTTTATGAAGTTGTTAATATAGTTATTATTCTAATGTGTACATGTTAAGTTGCACGATATGCTCGCGTTTAGACTCTGGACAAGATAATAAACTTTCGCGAGCGCGGCGTTTAGTTCGCGTAGGCGCGCATAGTTCGCGAGTGCGGGGGAGCACCAACAGCATGCTAGCCGCACTCGCGGGGAGACTGAACTGTGTGTGCAGATAATTATGGTGTTTACCTATGAGTGGTTGTTACACTATTACTTGTAGTGTGTAGAACCTAAGTTGAGTAGTCGTAATAAATGATTCGTAGCGTTTACACGTGTTTTGATTGTTTTCCCGCAACCCACACACTTCATGGCGACCCTGCCATATCCATATTCCGTATCCAAAGGATAAAAACGGGACCCTATTACTAAGACTTCTCTATCTGTCCGAACGTCTGTCTGTCACCAGGCTGTATCTCAAGAACCGCGATAGCTAGACAGTTGTCACAAATCATGTATTTCTGTTGCTGCTATAACAGCAAATACTAAAAACAAAAGAAAATAAATATAACATGATTTTTTGCCGTTTTTATAGAAAATGGTACGGAACCCTTCGTGCGCGAGTCTGACTCGCACTTGGCAGGTTTTTAAGTATTATTATTATCAGTGTAAACATTCGTTGGTGAACCTAATAAATCATTAAACTACTTACTGCTATAGATGTGTTCATTGCACGCAGGTAGGCAGGTAGTAAAGAAAATACAACCACAATTAAGTATGTAGATAAATTTGACTCCAAACTTGTTCTTTTTAATTATAACTAATGTGTATTTTATAAGAGACTTTGCTACTAGAAAAAAAACCACCATGCTGAAGTGAATATGCGTGCGAGTATAAATTATTTAGTCGTGAAAAAACACGTCTACTTAGTTTTACAGAAACTAGACGTGTTTGACAACTCGCAATGCGCTCTGACCAGAAAATTGAGCCCGCCACCGCGCTCAAACCCGCTCTATTCTCCGTGGGTTCACTCTAGACAGAGCCTTAGTAATTAAAACAACATATCATGTTAAGTTTACTAATGTATGTTTGTACATTGCCGGTTATGTTTGTAAGCTTTTGTGATACAATGAGATTAATGCAGCAACGCGAGTTGTTTGTAATGTTTCCATGAATATACATCATCTGTTTAGCCTTTTCTTAACCATATTGGGGTCGACTTCCAGTCTAACCAGATGTAGTCGATTACTAGTTGGTTGCACCAACAATCAGAATTCGATTGACATCCGTTTCCAAAACCCTCCCTTCCACGCTTTTCTCGCGGGGATGATAAGTTCATTCGCCGCGCCATTTTGTAGGTGGCGAACTACACTTCTGATTTGAACCGCATCGCGTGCGCCCACGAGTCAGCCTGCACTTATCAAGAACAATTGACAATCTTGGATTCATCGTATTTTCACGGACTAAGTAACAACAATTTGTGTTTGTGTTTAATGTGTGAATTCGTGAGGACAGCAAAACGTGTGGCTTCAGCAAAGGTTTGTGTTTTCCCATCCATAAATATCGGGTTGCATTCTACTGTCCAACACCCTAGCAACTCGTGTACCTATATCCAAGCGCTTATCAATCGTTTCGTTCCGCATCGCAAATACAGTCCACTAAAATAAACTAAATTAGCTCGCCCGCGCCACCACTAGTGACTAACATGGACCGACTGTCTGACCTCCACAACCGAGTAGCCGGGTAACACGATACCACATGGCAAGACCATTGTCAGATTTACCCGTAAAGACTGACAAAGATATACAAATGAGAGCCGCGACCAACGGTTTAACGTGTTTTACGAGACACTGAAGAAACTCGATATGTTAAGATAGTCGCCCATCTACAGACCGACTTTGGCAAGAATATTATTCTTTGTAGTTTTGATGAATAAATATTAAATACCAGCTGTTGCCTACGACATCGTTAGTGTGTTAATTCCCCGGAATTAAGTACAATTTCCCGGAATAAAACCTATTTTATATAAATACAAATATTTATTGGAACAAAAATCAGTTTACAAAAGTTTGTGTACGTTAACAATCACATTAGTATGAAATACTGTGTCGCGACCATTAGCGCCCACCTCCAAGAGGGGAGACTACAGTGTTCCATGAATTAATATAAAAGGAAAAGAAACAAAAATTGTTTTTTTTTAGTTTTGGAATGAATGAGTGTGTGTATGCGTGGAATGTATGTGTAGTGTATGTATGTGTAGTGTATGTATGCGTAGGCGTGTGAGTGAATGTGTATATATGTAAAGGTAGGAAGGTGCGTATGTTCGTTACCCTTTCGATTTAGAAGGCAGTGAGGAATGAAAGGGACGTTACCAATTGTTTTTATGTCTTTTTATTTTAAGCTTTCACAACATCTTCAAGCTCTTCATAAGTCAAAGAACTGAGAACTGATTTTATAATATAAATGATCTCCATGACAAATTTCAACCACATCCATTTAGCTATAGGTATTGATGTGATTGATTAAGAAACATCCATACATCTACACATTCTCATTCATCATATTAGTTTACAACTATATCTACAGTAGTATATCTATAACTACATATATCTAGTTTATAACTATATATACCGAAATCGAGCTACAGAAACTTTGATGCGTGATAGATATGTCAAATTAGGCCGAAATAAGTAAAATCATAATAACTTCCACAAAATTACGGACAATTTAAAGATACAGAGTCAAATTGATTAAGTTCCTAAAAACTTTCTAACCTTTTTTTTTCTAGTTTTTGCCTGGGTGGGAAAACCAACAAATGTCTTCATCAATCAATATAATTTCTCCCGCTGTGGGTGGAGCGGAAGGGAGTGTCAGACTTCTACTGACTAAAAACCCACCCTGTTCCTTTTGCTGCCCTTAAGTTCCGGGGCCGTGGTATCTACTTAGAACATTCCCGCAACCCCGGCAAGCAATGGCCCTATGGAGCCCCGTCACTAGTGCATGTTCTACATAGGTAGAACGGTACCGCCTGAAATTGCTTTAAAAACGTCTCACTTTGTGAAAAAATATTTCTCAAAATTTTAAAACAAAAGCCTTCATTATACTATATAAAGCTAAATTACCACTCACTGACTCACTGACATAATTGTTCTCCCAGATGGTGGATGGGGAGGTAGGTATATTTTGACAGATTCGTAAACAAGTAACTCTCAAACCTACGGGAAAAGTGCCAAACCTCCCCTTTTCACCCCCCTTCTCCCCCCTCCCTATCGTATCTCGGAAACTACGAGACCCGTATTTTTTTTTTTACGGATTCGTATAGAGGAGGCTCGGTAAAGTAAAAACCATTTTTCAAAGTCCCCCCCCGCCCCCCTTGGGACCCTTTAGGCGGATCTCGGAATCTAAGAGACTTGGAACATTTTTTTTTTCAGATTCATTTAGAGGGGCAATGCTTTAGTCGAAATACTTGTAAACCCCCCCCCCCCATCACCCCCCCTCTTTTTTTTTTTTTTTTCACAAGCTCGCGAGGTGCTTGCACCTCGCGCAACACCCAAATACTAAACCCCCCCCATCACCCCTCCCATTTTTTTTTTAATAAAAAGCACGCGAGGTGCTTGCACCTCGCGCAACACGCAAATACTAGTTATATTATATAAAGCTAAATTACCACTCACTGACTCACTCATTGACATAATTGTTCTCCCAGATGGTGGATGGGGAGGTGGGTATATTTTGACAGATTCGTAAACAAGTTACTCTCAAACCTACGGGAAAAGTGCCAAACCCCCCCTTTTCCCCCCCCTTCTCCCCCCCCCCTATCGTATCTCGGAAACTACGAGACCCGTATTTTTTTCTTTTTACGGATTCGTATAGAGGAGGCTCGGTAAAGTAAAAACCATTTTTCAAAGTCCCCCCCCCGCCCCCCTTCTCCCCCCCTTTAGGCGGATCTACGAATCTAAGAGACTTGGAACATTTTTTTTTTCAGATTCATTTAGAGGGGCAATGCTTTAGTCGAAATACTTGTGCAACGGGCTCGTAATCTACGCACCAAAGATTCGTATCAGTTTCACACGAATACTCAAAAGCAGTCCATTAAGAGCTGTTTGAATTGATTTTGTAGCATTTGACTACTATCATGATATGAGTGACGTGAGCTTAATAAATAAACTTAATAATATCCAAACCAAAATACAGAACCAATAGCTTATTTTGATCCTATCCACATTCACTGTGGATAGGATCAAAATAAGCTCACACACACACTTTTTCTTAATTTAATAAAATTAAAAAAAAATCCCATCCAAAAAAAAAACGGTATATTCACTTGGTTCACTTAAAATAGCAATGTAAATACAACTGGAAAGGGCTACCTGATCAGCTGTGTTGACCTCGCAAATGGACTCTAGCAAAACAGCTGATCAGGTAGCCCTTTTGAGTTTTATATACATTACTATTTTAAGTGAAACAAGTGAATTATATTTTTTTAAATAAAATTTCAAAATAAAAATTGCTGAAAAAACCTGAACATTGTAGAAAAAGCCGACGAAAAATTTCAACGCAGGGGGTCCAGAATCATGTACTGAATCCATGGTAAGCGTTTGTGCGTCGATGTCCCTGCCATCCTGTATAGTGTATCCAAAAAATTCGGTTGTCTGTAAAGTCGGTTTACTGACGATAGTTGAACGTGACAACGTCATAAGAAAATACTGATGGAATGGTTGCATTTTTCAAAAAAAAAAATAATTTTACATCACTATTACTGCACTTCTCATGACAATGGAAGAATGTGTAGGGACACAGTGACGTCATCTCTTAGCGTTTTATGATAGCCTAGTACTTGACTCGTTGAGTCATACATAAATGTCAACTTGTAGATCCAATTTGATTTGCTTTGGAACGCCTCAGAGCGATGGAACGCCTCAGAGCGAGGTAACGCCGCATGAGTCATGTATTTTCTAGTGTTGCCCAAACGAGAGTCTCGCAAGAGTCTTGCAATTAGCGATTATCCTATTGCTATTTATTAAACGGTAGTTGAGATCTCAGAACAATGTAACAGACTGTTACATTGTTCTGAGATCTCAACTACCGTTTAATAAATACTAGTGTTGCCCAAACGAGTCTCGCAAGAGTCTTGCAATTAGCAATTATCCTATTGCTATTTATTAAACGGTAGTTGAGATCTCAGAACAATAATGCTAATTGCTAATTGCTAATTGCAAGACTCTTGCGAGACTCGTTTGGGCAACACTAGTATTTTCGTGCGTGCAGCCAGCTTCATCGAATTATAAGACGTTGTCACGTCAAAAAACGTCAGATTGTAGCTACCAGGAAATAGATACTCCGGCAAGGTACAAACACAGTGAATATGGATAGGATCAAAATAAGCTCTTGGTTCTGTATTTTGGTTTGGAAATAATTAAATTTATTTTCAAACCAAGTCATCATAACCTTTTCCCAACTTTATTGAAGTTGGATTCCAGTCTAACATTATGCAGCAGAATATACAATAGCAACTGCCTATCTAACGACAACCCAGAAATTGGTAGGACGATACCCTAATCAAGACGCTTGTGACTGATGAAAGATGATAGCCGTTTCAATACCTTCTCTTTTCCAAGGCACGAAAAAATCTCGATATGTACCTATCGGACCGACCTTAGCAACCGTGGCTTAACCTTATTATTTAGCCACGAGTTCTTCATTTAAAAACAAAGAAGATTACTCTATGAAATCAGATAAAGCTTACGACAGACTTACAACGACAACTCTAGTGACGCGTTCAAACCACAGACGAGTAAACTACTCCCTCGGCGGTTGTGTGACCAGCCAATTACACAGAATCTGGCTGAGTTAATGGTAATCCACTTCGGTTGTGACCTCAAAAATACTCACATACAGAGGCGAAATTCGTGCTTTTGCTGTGAAATGATAAGAAAAACTACGAAATGAATTAATGCTTTTAAAGTTGTGGGATGTGAGCTAAATTTTCGTTTATTTTTTTGGATTTTATGATGAACCCGCCAATACCAGGAAACGACTTTATCCTTGTAATCTTGAGGGGACCACGTGAGCAAAGCCGTGGCAACACACTATAAGTACTTTACTTTTTGTCTGTATTTAACCAACTGAAGGTTTCAATGCCAACACGTTTAGGATGCATATGGGGCTGCCCCCTTTTTTGTAGTATCCAATACCAATGGATTTAGGATGCAGATGAGGCTGCCCCGTTCCTGTATTATCCAATACCAACGCATATAAGATGCAAGTGGGGCTGCCGTGTTTGTAGTATCCAATACCAACGCAATGAGGATGCTGCTGAGGCTGCCACGTTTCTGAAGTGCGTCAGGGATCTGCTTTATCATCATCATGTAAATTGCTTTTACACGACAATACTTAGTCGTATAGGGGCACTTCCCTGGTGTGCACGATTTCGAACAGCACTTACAGTACCTAGTATATCTACTAATCGCGATTTCGTATCACCTGGTTTACATATTGTTGGATTTTTACAAGATATGGCCCACCTCTTGTCATTTTCACCGAGCACTTCCATCTGCACCTTGCAAAATCTTAACGAAGACAATGAAAGAACTGTTGTGTTAGCTGCATATTGGACTAAAGATTTTTGAGCATCGACTCGAAAAGAAGAGATCCATTGCTATACAGAACGTTTCAAAGTGCAGACTTATCTGTAACTAAATAAATGTACACCGTATGCAAAAAAATAAGTACTTTCAAATACCGACCATGAAATACGCTTCATAACACTAACCCAATAATTTAATAACACTCCTACAAACCGTACATTCAACTGGCAATAATTTACGCGAATGACAGTAAAACGGATATATTTTCAATTATAAACTCTCTTTGTACCTTACCGGTGTCCGGCGATCAAAATGATTAATTGTACTTTATATGAAGAATGATAAAGTCTTCGTGTTGATAACAATGAAAGAGGAATGGGGAAAAAATGGGGAATATGTTAGCGTCATGGACTGAATATAGACAGTCATTTATTCGATGTTTTATGTGCTTTACGTATTTTAAATTTGAATGGACGTATTGAAAAACTCATTTGTGTGAAATTTGTAAAGAGCTTTTTCCTATAACAGTGCCATCTATTGACGGTTTAGACAAAAATATGTTATGCTTTTGGTTTTTTTTTTTGTTTGAAATCTTCCGATGCCCAATGTCCAGAAGAGCACGTAGTTCGATCTTAGAGGTTAAGTAGTGTTTGCAAACATCATTCAGAGATGGGTGATGAGGTCCACCCATTTCATCCCATGGCAAAATCCTCGGACTAGTCCCGATTGTTATCCCGATTGTTATTTGTAGATAAGTATTAAGTTTTTTAATTATATTTAGTTACTGAGTTATGGAGTATGTAGTAGCTTCATGAATCATGTAAAATACGGGTACTCAGCTGCATTCACTCAGATTAGAAAGTGACCAAAATAGAATGAAAGAAATTACTACTACATTACACTACAGTCACTCACTCACGCTTCGCATATTCTCAAGCATCCACTCAAAACTATCAACACACAGAAAGAAATACAACAAATGCATACAATCATAGTTTTAATAGCAACAATTTTTGCTAAATGTTAGTTTGTAAGTTATTTTTTCATAGTTTAGTAATATTTGTTCTTTTTTGTTTTGTATTTTCTGTTAATTTAGAACGCTGACTCTTAAATTCTAAAGGGGGGCGTTAATAGCTACAACACAGTTTATAACTTACTATCGTTAATACAATTATGTAACATTTGTTTTGTGCCAAATAAAGATTAATAATTGAAATAGAATGAATGGACAGTTAAATAGAATATTTATGTACCTATTTCGTATAATTATATTACATTCAAATTAATAATTATAATATCCTAATCGAAGTGCACGTAATGCCTCATACTTGTACCACAAATTTAAAAACCTAAAATAATCTTCACTATGATTCAAATCATTCCAAAGCTAATCCAAACAATTCGAAAAATGGTGTTTACACAGACCACATACTAACTAAAATAATTGCAATTCAATATTATAACTGAAAAGTGTGGTAAGCGTTAATCTGATAAATCGTACTGTATTTAAACTGTATTAAATTCAGTATGAATAGTTAATCTAGTGGATTATCGCTGATGGATTTGAGTTGCGCGTTCGATTCGATGCTAGTTTAATGGTTTAGGCATAATTAAGGCATAATATAGGTACCTCCCAGGTCGACGGCGTCTTGTATTCCACACGCGCCCTATAGGGTCCCGATACGGCCAATGCCTGCTGGTGTTGCGAAAATGTTCTGCGGCCTCGGAACGTAAGGAACAGGTTGTATTTTTAGTCCATTGAAGTCTGACTTCTTTTACTCCATCTAAACGGCTTCTCGCCCTGGGTATAGCTGAAGGCATTTGATAATTTTCCCACCGAAAAGAAAACAAAGAAAGGGTTGTTGATATAACTATAACCACTTATTTCAAAAGACAAGATCTGAACGATTTTCGTACGAAAGTAAAAATATAGCTGTACATATTTTGTTTATTTAATAAGATTTTGGTTTAAAAATCAAAAATCAAGATATAATACTTCTTCTAAAGATAATAAACTAAATGATACGATTTATCAAACACTATCTTAAATCTATGGAAAGTTAGGTATTAATTATTAACTTTAAAATTGAAACTTTTTAAAGTGTGTATTTTTTCTTTGGGACAGCGTGACTTAAATGTTGTCGCCAAACGCAATAGGGTATTTGCCTATTTTTCAAAAATAGTTTATATTTAATTATTAATCAATTTTAAGCTAAATATTTTTCGGCCCAAAAACCCATCGCTGTCACCAAGTCGCATGGCGTCATATTTCTCAAACAACAAAGTGTTTTTGATGTAAGGATTTCTGTGTCTTTGTGAAAATAACACAAAAAGGACACCTATGAAATTATTTATTCATGAGCCACATGACCCAGAAATGAATTTTGTTTAAATTTCCTGGCATCTAAACTAACTATATGCAAAACATCGTCTTTTATTACCACTACAGGCAAATACCCTATTAACGCGGCTTCAGCTTATCATAGTCTTAGTTACTTTTTTGATAAATTGAAATATATTTTTGGTATTCTTGCTAAGTTTTGATGTCGTCATAAATTAAACCAAAACGTTATTTCATCGTCTCATTTACTTAGCTTTTACCAAACCATTTTATGGTCGGTTTCTAGTTTGTACGGAAGCAGCTGAGTACGTGTGCTGTACAATGAAGTGATTGCCTATACTTAGTAGCAGGGTAACATGATTCTGCTGGGGAATGATATATCGAGATACCGCGGCCCCGGAGTACAAGGGCAACTGAAAGAAACAGGGTGGGTTTTTAGTCAGTAGAAGTCTGACTCCCGCTCCGGCCACAGCGCGAGGAATAATTTAATGATTTTACCCAAAGGAATAAAAAAAGAGTAAAATTATACCTCTTGGCATGACTGTACCGCAGAGACTGTCTAAGATGAAGAAATGACAGCTAACTCCAAAGGCTTATTGTACTTTTCGAGAAACGGAGGAATCTATTTATCGACCTCAGACAAACATTGTTTAACCTTCAAAATTGACCTATGTGGTTGATATTATTAAGGCACACGAGCTCTTCAATTAAAGCTTTATTTATTATTCATCACTATCACAGCTTCTGCTCAACTTTATTAACAAACTTTTCTGAAGTCATGTCAATAAAATGTCAAGTTGTTTAAACATTTGCCTGGATTTCTCGGTCCCTTAATCACTTAGCGTGACAGCCTGTCCATCACTCGACCTATCCAATGTTAAGTTAAACTAAACAAAACTCCATTTCCACATCATAAAGTGGAAACCAATGTACTCTCAGGACTTTCAAGTGACATGTTTTGCCATCCGTTTTCCCATGAATATTTGACAAAACTATGTATTCTCCGCTAACTTTTGTGCGCGTTTCCTCTCATATAAGTTTTCTCTTATCCCTGGAGTAAGGCAGTACTTGCTCGGTGTTGCTATTCGAGAATTGATATGAAACATTCGACAACTCTTAAGAACCAAGAAATTGAATATACTAAGAATTGTCAAGAGGAAAATGCGTGAAAATATAAAGTTTTGACATACTGAACGAAGATTGACTTGGAGAGGGTGGATTATTAAAACGATCGATTGAAATATTAAGCGCATATTTATAACTTCAGATATCGTACTTACAAACTTTTGCCCAACGCCATCTATGGAGGCAAAAATCAACTTCTTCGAATTATGCGTCATATTGCCTCTTAATTACGAAAATATCCTATGTTTAGAACTAACTATTATCATATAGTAAATATCTAGCATTTTTACAATACTATCATGACGTAACGTATCAGTTCAATATACCTTGAAATCAAGTGTTTACATTGTTATTTGGCTAAAAAAAACAGCTCCCGGGTCAATCTTCGAGGAAAAGCAACGTATAATAAATACTAGGTATTTAATCATTATTTTTGCCATCAACACGTTAAGAAAGAGGTTATTTTTATTCTAATACTTTCTTTGTACATAGTACCTACTTATCTGTTATATTGACATTATATTTGAAACACGTGAAACTATCCTATTATAAATATTATCTTTTCTTGTTGCTTCTTTCTTCCTAATATTATAAATGTAAAAGTTCGTGAGGATGTATGTATATAGTGTATGGATGTTAGTTACTCTTTCATGCAAATATCTACATGATGAAATTTAGTAAGTAGATAGCTGTTGTCATAGGCTACTTTTATCCCGGAATTACGCTAAGTCGCGGGCAGAAGCCAGTGTAGCATGATACAAGGCTGAATAAACTGGACTGGAATGACTTGATATTTTTATACGCCCGGATTCCCAATAAAGTTCTTAAAAACAAAATTGAAGCACAAAAATAGAAGATGTTTTGGTTCAAATTTTTCTACACTGTTTATTAATAAATTTAAGGTCAAGACAACATCTAAGTTTAACGAAAATAAGTTTAGTGCCTATCAAAAAAGACATTAAAGTTAATTTTGTTACGACCGTCGAAAAAAACAAACCTTTATAATCTATTATTCCTTTCTACAAAATATTTAGTATAAAAAACTCTGCACTACAATGGATATGAATAATTGCACGTCAAGCCTTGTAATTTATTACCTAGGCATAGAATATTGCTGCATATATAATATTCTGAATAGTTAGCAAAAACCGACATGACCTGGCACAAATTGGTAGAGTATATTAACTTCTACATCCATACATACATAAAAAATTGGCCAAGTGCGAGTCAGACTCGCCCATGAAGGGTTCCGTAGTAACTATACTAGTAAAAAAAACCTTACAAATTTCTTAAAACTAGCTTATTTACATTTTTTACAACTACGCCCAATAACTTTGTTTTTCATAGTGTTTGTATGAATTACAAAGTTATGTTTGCGGTTTTAGAAAATACGCTGTATCTCAAAAACTGCTGACCTGATTTCGTTCAAACCAATTTTGGTTGAAAGTTTACATTAAGATCTACAAACATCTATATTTCTTTTACCACACACATTTTACCACTTTGGAAGCTTATATCTTTTAAACGATTGACTTTCTGAGAAAGTGCTTTAAGAAACGCCTATGTCATTTTTAAAGACCTGTCTATAGACACACACGTATAGGTTTCATGAAAAAAAAATATTTTCAGTTTTAGTTCCATGTATGGGGAGCACATATACCAACCAAGTTTCACATGTATAGTCCTAATAATTTCGGAATAAAATGGCTGTGACATACGGACGGACGGACAGACAGACAGACGGACAGACTTGTCGAAACTATAAGGATTCCGTTTTTTGCCATTCGGCTACGGAACCCTAAAAACTCCCTTTATGTGTTTGTTTGTATAACTACCTACTCTTAAGTCTTACTGCGCGGTTTCATCGGAAAAGTTAGTGTGCGTATGATCTTATTCTCATACTAAGGCCATTTTGTATGCATAAATGCTAATTCAGTAGTTGCTAAGGTCGGCCTGCAGTCAAAACAAATGCAGCTTAGTAGAAGTATTTGACATGGAACGACTGCCCATCCTACTAACACGACTCGGTAACAACGAAACTAGGTACCTACAACGATACCCCATGGCAAGTACGGTATCCGGTTCCAGACTTTTTTTCCGTGTGGAAAGCCTCATTGATTTCACAGCCTCGGGGTAGACGGAAGGGTCTGCCAGAATCTTACTGACCAAAACTACACGATGCTTCTCGCCATCAGTTCTTGCTGGGGTGCGGGGACACGTTCCAGACTAGCATTAAAGACTGTCCAAGATATGCAATAGAAAACTGGAACAAACCGGATGAATGCGCTTTCTAAGTTAATGGAATCGCGGATTGTGATGAATGTCGAACCGTCAGCCTAATGGCTAAGGATAACACTATTGCCGTGACCCCATTATAAACATACGCATCTTTAGCTTAGTTGGACGTGTTAGTCAGATTACTAGTGATGTGAAATTTACACGCATTGCTAGTTTTTTCTTTCTAAAAATAAAGTGTTTAATTGGTCACATAATAAAGTGTGTTATTATTATTTAAACATAATTAAGTTGAGTACTAAACTTAAGCATTATAATAAAGTAAACTGAATGTTTTGTCATGTTGTAAAAAATGTAAGAAGAAGGGCCAGGACGCTATTATGTAAACTTTACCCACATGTCAGAAAAAGGTAGAAAATATTATCTAAAATGATAATAATTTCGTACAACGGTTGGCGGAGGTCGGGTGGGTCCGGGCAAATCACTAGGGACGTGTTTAGATAAATTATATTTAGTTGCTTGGTTAGTAAAATCATTTTCTCTAACGTTTTATATTTAGAACATTAAGTTAGTTGAGCATAAAGGCTAAGAGAAAATCGTTTTATTAAGAAAGCAGCACGGTGTTTTGTGTTGCTGGTGTTTAATCTACTTCTTTTTCTCAAGCTTCTTGCATATTCTCTGCCCTGGGATGAGCGAAGGGGTCAGGCTCTATCTGATTCACTCCGTGTTCCGTCGCACACTGGTGTTCGGTCTACTAGGCCAACTCAACTAGTAATGGCTGAGCAGCAAGTAATGATGGATAGGTACCTTTCTTTTATAAGGGATAAACCTGCTGCCCTATTTCTAGAATCAACAATGGTGACCACCAAGAAAGCACTCGTCTAATTCCTTCAGAAAACTTTGCGACAGTATTAGATAGACGCACAACGGAGACTGGACATGGTACATTTAAATGTTTCTTTGATATGATGCTGTGCCAATTTGAGTGGAATGTGGTGTACGCGTGCAACTACAGGGAATACACATATATATATATTTATCTATTAGATTATTACATACTTTATTATTATTTCTATTCTGTTTATATTTTATGTTTATCATTATTATATATCATAGAAATGATTGACATCCGTACACTAACCATTAGGACCAGTTGAAAACCAGCGTCGGGCACTAGTTGTCCGGCATTTTGCTGAACTGGGCCTATTTGGCGCAGCCGTGAGTCACACAGTATTATTAAGAGCGCGCCTAAAGCCAGCAAAATTTTAGAATTCACCCGCACTGTCCTACCCGCTCCTCACATCGAATACGATCGCGCGTGTACCTACGCGCTCGCTCGACGCGTATCTTCTGTAGTAAGTATACGTATAATATTCAGATGAAACAACTGTATTCAAAGTATGACTGCGTTATACAATATTACGAAATGTTATTATGTGTACGCGAATAATACGTAAATAGTAAGTTAGTAGGAGGTGACTATACCACTGATACTGAACACGAATCAATATAAAATCAATACCAAAAGGTAATATTATATTATGTATAATATAATATTATTTTGGCGCGTGATTTTGGTGTGGCGTAAATAATGGATAACTCTGAAACTGTCGATTGGCCAGATAATATCTATCATTTACCCCACTTATATCGTCATATGGCCATGGATGACCAAATTATTGATATTTTTAATATTTTAAATAAAAATCGTACTTACTCTTACAAAATTAGGTACCATTTCTAAAATTGGTGATATTTTTTTCATTTTGTTTTTTTTTTTATATCAATCCTGAATATTTGTATTATCAGATCAGTATCAAGATTTTTTATTACATTCTAAATCAATATTGCAAAAAATAGTTATTCTTAAATTTTAACATTTTTTTCTACGGAATTACGCAATTTTGGGCCCCTGTATCTATAGTTGCAAAACTTCTGAAAAATTCGGAATAATTCCGGAATACTTCTGGGAAAGTTTCTTTAAATCAGAATTATTCAAAATGAATTTAAATAAAGCCCTCTGTGCGCCGGCCGCTGCCGCCGCGCTGCGATGGCGGTGCGGGGTGCGGTAAGAGGGGAGATGCTCCCCGGAGAAGTTTTCCCCCCGCGAGAAAGATTCGTACCCCGCAATCGAATGTTTCCGAATATTTCGCCCGAATAATTCAATCGAAATTAACGTGTTTGTTTGTTGTGTGGTGGGTGGGTTAATTATTGTTTAGTGCGAGACTACGTACGATACAAGAGTAAAATATAAATGTTTATCTATACTAATATTATAAAGCGGAAAAGTTTGTTTGTTTGTTTGCTTGAACGCGCTAATCTTCGAAAGTACTGGGTGGATTTGGATGAAATTTGGTATGGAAATAGCTTGAAGCTTGAGGAAGGTTATAGGCTACTTTTTACGCGACTGCAAAAAAGGAGAGTTATGTTTTTACCGTGATAGAATCCACGGGAGCGAAGCCCCGCGTGAGTACTAGTTTTATTATAAATGGGATTGATTAAGTATATGTTGATATTTTTATAGGTAGATATGTTAGCCTGCGATTAACAGGATTTTTATTCTTTTGTTTCTAGGTAGGTACTCTACTTATTTCGAAATTGAATGCTATTTTTATAAATGTCAGTAGTTGAATAAAAACCAGGCCTAGCATATTTTATTTGTTTTTTGAAAAAGGGTTACCTATGTTTTTGGTTAGTTTGTATGTAGCTCTGTACGCATCGCGAGTATTCGCGAGTCGCATAGGTAGGTATTAATCATTACCTACCTACTTAACGCGTTTAATAGCCCAGCCAATAAAAAACAATTAAAGGCAAACCTTGCAAGCAAACACGTTTTGATGCGGTTTTCAGAAAAGTATTTGTTATACTTAGGTAGGAGCAGGTTTTGGTATATTAACCGACTTCAAAGGTCGATTTTCCTGGTTTCTTTTGGCAGTTGAAATATTCCCAAAGTTTCGGAATATTTCGGAATACTTCCGAAGTATACGACGGGAATGATTCGGAATTATTCCCGCCAGACTATATCGAAAAAAAATGTACTACACTGCGGTGGCTCATTATTTTAGACTAGCTTTTGCCCGCGACTTCGTCCGCGTGGAATAGTTACTTTGGGCTAACGTTAAATTTAAGCCCGATTTTGAAGCATTCTTCATTGGTGCTCCGCTCCTATTGGCCTTAGCGTAATGATATATATAGCCTATAGCCTTTCTCTATAAATTGAGTATTTAATTAAAAATATTTTTTTCAATTCGAACCAGTAGTTCCTGAGATTATCGCGTTCAAACAAACAAACAAACTCTTCAGCCTTATATATTAGCATAGATAGCTGTTGCCCGCGACTTCGTCCACGTTTCCGTCGTTTTTCGTAAAAAAAAGTAGCCTATGTCCTTCCTCACGGTTCAGTGATTTAGATGTAACACACAGATTAACTTTCGTAATTTAGTAGGGAAATATAATATGTCAATCTATAATACTGTTGAAAAATATATTTCATGTACAGAATTGACCTCTCTACAGATTTATTATAAGTATAGATAATTGCCTATTTAATGCAAATTCTAAAATGGTATAATAATAACCAGTATCTTGATAAAGTACAAAGTTATTGCTGTTCGAATCTTAAAGGAGAATTTTTATACAAATTTGATTTCAAAATTAAATTACTTTAACACTGCTGTAACTAATTTTAGACTCAAAGAGAATGACAATTTCCTTAAAATTTGATCACTATGGGTTTGTTGACACCATAAAAGACATTAGTAATTAAACAAATTTATTGAAAAAGAAAATATACAAGATGTTCGAAGTGGGCTCCTTCAGCTGCTATACACGCTCTACACTTTCTTATGAAGGACCGTCTCAATCGGCGCGCAAATCCTGCCGACGATATTTCGTCAGCAGCCGAACGTATGCGTTGTCGCAGCTGTTCAACTGAAGTGATTTCTTCTTTATAAACTACCTCCTTTAAACAGCCCCAGTAAAAAAGTCCAATGGGTTTAAATCTGGCGAGCGAGGTGGCCACATTCTGAAAATAAAATATTATTTCAAAACAAATTCCTTGTTATACAATCACGTCCACAATAAATTGATCTACAAAAATAGGGTTTAAATACCTAATGGGCATACTTAAATAGGTTCGTAATCGATATAAATATATTTCATCGAACAAACACGGATACCAACTAAAAGCTTGTGTTTATTTTGCATATACTATGCTGCCCGCGTTACCTACGACTACGAGTGACCATAGAAATATTAAATAAGAAGTGGTATAGGTAGATATTTTTTTTTTTTATATAGGAAGTAGTAGTGATTTGCCGGTTCTGGCGCACCAATCCCGTGGCTCACCGGTTCTGGCGCACCACCGCTTCTGGCGCAATCGCGGTCCAGGGCGTTTCAAACCTAAAAAAAAAAAAAAAAAAAAAAAAAAAAAAAAAAAAAAAAAAAAAAAAGGTTTTGGGGTCCGCTGATCACGTTTCTGCAATCCGTTTTCGCGTAAGATGCATGGTTCCGGAGATACAGAAATCAATTAACAACAATCTGTTTCATTTCCGGTGACCCGAAACCCTCATTATCGACTTTCATTGTTCGCCTTTTCTTATCTATTGTCCGTGCGTCCGGCCGCTCACCCTCATTAGGATTGCATTGACGTATGCATGTATTACTCATTGTTACTGCTACTGCTATTGTATACTTTTATTGTTCATAAACCATTGCTTACTTTGCTATTCGGGGTCATCAAAACGGAATCAATAAAACACATGCGTCATTAACAAATTTTATTTTTATCTACAAAATATGAGCGGAACATCTCATCCACTAAAATATCGTTGTACAGTGTGTTCCCTGTAAATATGTTTGTAAAACTATGCATTGAACATCCCTGAAACTTATATAGCAAATACATTAAGCAATATTCACCACAAACTGAAGTCCAATCATTCTGAATCCTATCAATACTCCAGCCCCATCTTTTACAATTCCTTTTCAAAAACTCGAGATGATATCGCGCAGGTGTTCGCCCATAAGAATCAAAATATTGACCAATGCCATTCGTATCGATATGTACAGCTACCCAGTGTGAACCTGGCTTATCATCCGCATCCAAATTGCATATTATATACGTTGGTGCATGGGTATACATAGGGAGTCTATTAGCAGCATAAACATTATTTTCTAGACTGGGATGAATCTTTTTCAGATGTTTTTGTACTTCTAGTGTATCCATGATATAGCATATTATTACACTACCAATCTATTCAATGGTTGTCATAGGAATGTTCAATTATAGTGATTTGTAAATATTAAATCGCATTATTTTGTAGCACTCACAAAACAGGTTGATGCCAGCAATGTGAGATAAGTTTGTTGACTCATAGAGTTACTATCAGTTTCCGGAGGAACGTGAGATAATTTTGGTGATTCATAGAGTTACAATCAGTTTCGTCGTATTTAGGAATTTGTTTTAGATAAGAATGGTGCTATATAAGATCCTACCATTGCAGTCATGCAGTCAGTCTATGGTCGTTTGACCGCAGTGGATTGTATACGTCTACCAATACTACGTTTGTGTTACTTCAACGCATCAATGGCCATGGAGGTAAGTGTTTATTCTATTGACAAACTTACTTGTATTCTTGTTGTTGTTTCCTAACGTGTGTGATTAAGTGTAAACAAATTGATATTAACATGATAACTGTCTTGTTGCAGAAATCATTCAACTTCGATGAAAATACCTATAAACAGTATTACTACTCACCGCTCTCCCCTCAACATGAAGAAGAGAACGATGACATCGTTATTAATAACACATGTGATGGTGGAAAAAGGAAATCACAACCGATTGATCATTTTTTTGAAGTGGCACCAAAAATAAAAAAGAAGAAACTGTTATCGTCAACCGTGGCACGAGCCGCTAGAGATGGTGTATCATACATTTCTAGTAATTCTGACGACGGAGACCAAGCGACGCATCTCATTAAAATTGAAATGTACGATATGAAGAAGCTATGTAAGATTCCAACTACTGATCATTGGAAACACGCTACCACGAGGATTAAATATTATGTAAAGAATAATAAGGATAGCATCTACGACAGCACAAACGGGCTCGTATACAACATTACAAAGACAATAGCAGAAAGTGAAAAAGTTAAAAAATACTTTTTTAACAATGACACCCATTAGTTGATTAGTGAATGTGATTCTGTTTACTTAAATTACTTCTGTGTACTCATTAGATTCTACCTGACTCGTCATTAATAACACATGCGATGGTGGAAAAAGGAAATCACAACCGATTGATAATTTTTTTTTTGAAGTGGCACCAAAAAATAAATAAGAAGAAACTGTTATCGTCAACCTTGGCACAAGCCGCTAGAGATGGTGTATCATACATTTCTACTAATTCTGACTACGGAGACCAAGCGTCGCATCTCATAAAAATTGAAATGTACGATATGAAGAAGCTATGTAAGATTCCAACTACTGATCATTGGAAACACGCTACCACGAGGATTAAATATTATGTAAAGAATAATAAGGATAGCATCTATGACAGCACAAACAGCCTCGTATACAATATTACAAAGACAATAGCAAAAAGTGAATAAGTTAAAAAATACTTTTTTAACAATGACACTCATTAATCGATTAGTGAATGTGATTCTGTTTACTTAAATTACTTCTGTGTATTCATTAGATCCAAGGAGGTGTCGTCTTGTGGTGCTGAGAGAAAAACAAGATTAGAAGGAAGAGATGAGTGTGGCATACGTGAACAGATCACTTCATTGAAAAGCAAAACTACAAAACTGATTGGAGAAGAAAAAGTGAAGAATATGCAGTACCCAAGAGCTGAATATCCATTTTTCAGTTCAAAATCTAGACGGTTGTTCAGTTTCGGAGACTGGCCACTCGTTATGAAACAGAAGCCTGAAGATCTTGCAGAAGCCGGTTTCTTTTATACTGGTCATGAAGACAGGACCAAGTGTTTCCATTGTGGTGGCGGTTTAAAAGATTGGGAAGATGATGATGATCCTTGGCAGCAGCATGTTCAGTGGTTTAGTCAGTGTGCTTATGTAAAGTTTAAACTCGATCAGTGTTCTGTATAAGATTGAATAGGGTGTTTATAATGAAATAAAAAAATAGTATATTGCATATAATTTGTTTTATTTAATTTTATAATGTTTCCTTTAGTTACATACACATAACCTTAACTACTATAGTCTACAGTAACATTTCTATTTTTATCTATTTCAATAATATTATCAAACTCAGCATAAACAATACAGTTAATTGTTTGTATTAGTGAGGATTCAAATCGTACTTCTAATCTTACACTACCATGCTTTATGAGATTCCAATGAGCTGATGAGTTAGCTGATAAATCAGGAGTTAAATCAAATGCTAAAAGACAGTAACCTTTAGCATACTGTTCACGAGAGATTGCATTTCCTTCATTTAGAAAGTGAATACCAGTCCCCGAGAATAGAGTATGATATGCTGATGTAAATATATTATTATTAAAAGATGGTTGCAAAGCTTTTGAAGGTATTTGTTGACCATCAATATATAAGCTGAAAGAGTTAATACCATAGTTTTCAAAGTTAAATGGATTTTTAGTAAGCGAACCATTAAATGCAGAATTGTTTACAAATCCAATAATACATCTTTTGGGTACCTGTCCTAAGAATATATTATCAAGAGTTTTTCCTTGAACACCTGATGGAATTGTTAAAACTTTAACTTCAGCACGAGTAATAGGATATTTAGCAGTGGTAGAAGCTAAAACTTTCTGATGTGCGAGTAATACACTTGGATTAATTCGTGCTCTTCGAACAATAAGAGTTGCGTCTGTAATGCAAACTTTAAACTTTACATCATTTGACCCAGCAATTAAATTAAAACTCTCTCTTGATCGAACTAATTTTACACTCATTTCAACGCCATTCATTAAAAATTTATCTTGATTGAAAATGTCACCATGAAGATGACCAATCATTTCTATTTCCCTACTTTCATTAACTAATTCCTGTCTTTTAACAAATCCTATGTTTTTACCATCTGTGGAATCCATTTTTCCTGCTGTATCCTCATACCAAAGGCTACAAGTAAGATGAGATTGTTTAGCAGCAGGAGCATAGTTTAAAAGAGTTTCCATGTATGCTCGATAGGCATAGGTATTATTAGGTGGTGATACAAGTTTTTGGTTTAAATAAACATCAAGTTGACTAAAAAGTGAATGCAGCCAATTATTTACAGGTGCTACTGCGGTAGCTGATATCAAGTTTGATGAATCTTGATTTAATACTTTTGCCTTTATCTGGAGTAATGTATGAGACAAATCTATGTAGTCATCGCCTGTTCCAGGAACTTGAAACTCGATAGGTCCATCATCAGCAAGAGACGAAATTGGTTTATAGTGAATCCACAATCCATTTTCAATGCTTGTTTGTGTAGACGGTAATGCAAATAAATCTAATTCTGACTTAACGCACTCACAAGAATGATTATGAAGGAAAGACATATTTAATTTGAAAATATATCTTCGATGTTTTTTGGTTTTAGACCAAGTTTTTTCGTAGCTTTCACTTTAGCAGTTAGTGGTGGAATGAACGATGCCAATCGTTTTCTTTTAGTTATATATCCAGATCCTGTCATGTTAAATCGATCAATTTTGTTATCAGCCTTTCGTTTTAAGTTCGTACTAACTTGTTTAAGACGATCTTTTATTGAGGCTTCCATAGGACGCGCTTGAACCATATCCGATAAAAGTCCTACTCCAGCGTTTAATGCCTCCTTACCAACCACTCGAACACCACTTGAAAGTAAAGGTAAAACTGATCTAAATAACCCTCCTAAGAAGCTCCCAATACCATGACCGCGTTGGTATGGTGAACCCTTATAAATTACACCAACTCCTGATCCAGCTTGATGTGAATAATAATTTTCATATGGACATTTATGATGATCATGAGGAGAATACATTATTATAATTTGTGGAAATGTAGTTTAATACACACGGTTCCAAACTGGAATGGTATTTTTTGTCCTGTGCTCGATCTTATATCTATTTCCAGCGTATCGAACTCTCTTCGCATTACAGGTAAGTAGTGAGGTGGAGAGAAAACGTGCATTTTATTCGCACCATAAATGTATTTTGAAGGATCTAATGAAATGACTCTTAATAGCGGAGTCATAACATCACCCACAATCTGAGGATCGATAATGTCACAATATAGAAATAGTTGAGATGGTAACCCTAAGTGTAAATTAGCAGGACACTTCCCAAAATTTCTGTCTAGAAGATTTGTATTTGGTTCATAACCCAGTTGTAAACTTAATTTGGGTGATAATGTTACGGATGTTATATTTTTATCCAAAACAGAAATAGACACAAATTTTGTTATTTCATCATAACGAAATTTCAAGTTCTCTCTGATACCATTTAACGCTCTTAAAATATGTTCAACGTTATCATAGTTGGTAGCCGGAATATGTTTTTTGTAGTACACTGTTGATGGTTTATCTTCATTAGGCATTAACATGGTTTTTGTAATGTACACAACATTTTCATGATCTTGAACAGTAAACATGGTGCATGGATATTGAAACTCGACAACTCCAACCGACCATTCACCTTCTAATTTCATAGCTTTTGGTAATTTTGTTGAAAAATTTGTGGTCTTGTTATCAGGAAAGTATTCCATTGAACTATTGCTGAGCAAAGTTAAATAAAAACTTTCTTTATTCATATTTCTTTTAAACTAGAAGCTAAAATCCAACTGTTAAATTTATCTGGATAACCTTTCCACTTCACTAATACTTCTTTTCTGTTACCCGAATAACGAGTACCAATTATTTTATCTATTTTATATTGTGAGGTGGGGTTGTAAGTGACCTTCTGTAATTCTCTTTCATAAAAAGTACCAACTATTGCTTCATCTTGTAAATCTGTTATTGTATAAACAACCCATGGAGATCTATCAATTATTGAAGATATAATAAATATTTCATCACTCCAATTTGATTCATATCCTTTTTGGAAAACATGTTTATATTTAGTTATTCGAACATAATCACCCACATTGAAATTTGGTTTTGGATTTTCTAAAGAAAGTTTGTTTGATCCTCTATTATAAAGATTAGTCCAAACTGTCATAATATTGGCGGAACTTACATCACATGGGCACATCTTAATACTAGAGTGAATGCTGTGATTATAAGAGTATATTAAATCCTGTAAAACATCTATGTATCTATAAGTATTGTTATGAGTGAAATAACGCCACATTTTCATTTTTAGAGTTCTTTGAAATCGTTCAACAATACTAGCCTTAATATCAGGATTGTTAGTGGTATAGTAATTTATCTTTTTGGATTTAAAGTATTTTTGTACATCTTTTGAAACAAATTCTGTACCTTTATCAGATTGTATGTGAGTAGGTGTGGAATTACTTTCAGTAAATATACTTTCAAAACATTCTTTAGTAGTTTCTGAGTTTTTCTTTTTCATTGGTCTTGCAAAAGCATATTTACTAAATACATCAATAACACAAAGTATATAGTTGAAACCATCATTATATTGAGAATAAGTTCGCATATCACTTAAATCAGCTTGCCACAGTTCATTAATATTTGATAGAATGTACCTATTACGTGGAAATTTTTTCCGACTGGGTTTATGTAATGTATATGTTTCTTGTGATTGTAACCATTCCTTTACTTGCTTTTTATCCATTTTACCCTTCATGGCTTTTGATAGTTTATCAATACTACCAAAACCAGCGGGGTTAGATGGATCATAATAAATCCTGTTAATTTCTTCTAGTACGGGGTCCATTTTTCCCAATCGAGCTTTTTACGTATTTTAGTTATAGATCTTTTATCTCCACTGCTCGGTGTAGAAAACTCTTGAACTTCAATCTCAGAGGTTTTGTTCAGATCTTTTGCTTGAAGTTGGTTAATAAACTCACATCTCTTTGGATTTCCAATATAAGTAAGTGGTACTTTAATATCTTTTAATGCTTTAGCAAATCTATCCCACCCTATCGGATCACTTCTTTTTAAGGGTCTTAGTGAATCATTTATTAAATCAACAATATTACTTCCAGGAATTTTTTCATTATCAATTATGACTGTGCCTTCATTATCCCAATGTATTTTACTTTTACTTGTTCCAATTAAGTTTAATAATGACTCACCTTTTTTATTATATGTTTTTGGTATTAAACTGAGTATTTGAGTTGGTGTGTAAAGTGGATTTGTGTCATTTTCTTTACTTTTAATGGATCCTTTCTCATCCAACAAAGATTCAGCATCAACTGAACTTTTTAGATCTCTATCTTTATTTTTAAAACCAATTTTAGATTCATTTGAATCTTCATTAGATGTATCAGAATAAATTGGTAATCTGAGTGGTTGACGATCCTCTTCGGTAAAGTGAAGGTATCTTTGTAGTGTTTGTAAATATAACATCCACTTCTTGCGGTCTTCCGTCTTACTATTCATAATATTTTGCATTTCAATATCTAATCGAGACAAATTACTATTAACCTTATTTTCTTGTTTTAATTTTTCAATCAATCCAGGTTCAATAAGTATCATTTTCTTTGCATTTTCCATGTTAACTGGCTAGTCCACTTACTAATCCACTCAATATTGCACCTAATATTATTGGTAAGAAAGCCCCTCCTTTTTGTATGATTATATTTTTTCTTAGTTTATGTTTACACTTATGCACCAGTTTACGGAGTATATTTTTGTGTTTATTCAATTTTTGTTTATCTTGATCTTTAAGAGGTACCTTTCCTTGTAAAACGTTATGAATACATTCACAAATACAGTTTATTTCTTCTTCATCACATGTTTTAAGTAACGCTCTTTGATATTTTGGTTTAAGCGTATGCAAAGCGCTTAGCAAATGTTTATGCGTTGTGAGTCGACGATGCATCATTTAGAAATGATTTGAATTGTTTGATTCTTGGTGTATTTAAACTCTTTTGTGGGGACGTAGACTGTACAGTGTCCATTAAATGGGAAGACATTTGTCTTGATACGACAAAAATCATTGGTATTCTGTTTTAAATCAACCATTAAATATCCATGCGCTTCTAAAGTTGCATCCCTATAGGCATCTTCAATGAATTTTGGGTTGTCTGGTGACACTTGTCGTGCTAAATATCTTATTTGAGTTTTATCTCGAGGGTTTTTAAAATATATTATATAACTTGAGTTTAAAGAAATGTCTCTTTGACCTTTACCCTGATGAAATAAATTTTGTGTTAAATAAAATACACTCAGATTCCTGTGATGACTACCTTTTGTAAATATATCCACAATTCTTCCATCAGACTCTCTCATTAGATCATCAATAATAACAAGATGTGGGTTTTCACCATCAAACATATTAAGATTTGGAATTCCTTGATGATAGTTAACATTTGGTAAATTATATAAAGGTTGCATTTCATCAAAGCACCATGTGATCTGATTAAAATCACAATTACATATTTCTTTAACTGATTTTATGAAATTTGTTACAAAATTTGACTTCCCACATCCACTTGGTCCTGCCACAATAGCAGTAAACGGATGGATAAAGTGAAACATTTCACACGTCTAGAGTTCAAAGGGAGGAAATAAAAAATGAAAATTATGTTGTAAAAATTAAATATATATATATTGCTAAAATTATTACTTATCAGAACTTTACAATCTTCTCAAATGTATGTTCACCGTTTTATTATTACTTAGATATCATTATTTACAATCGAATAATTAAAACTAACACAATTAGTACATCAGAATTTTACAATCTCAAATTTAAACCTACAAATAAAAACCACAATTTTCTTACATTATTTACAATCAAACAATACATTTTAAATATGTAATAAACTATTATATAACATTATAGTAATATCATAATTTTACAATCAATATAAATTTCGTATAGGTACAGAAGTAAAAGTAAAAAGTATCAACACTTAACGTAATTTATAATGTCCCCAAGCCAATGTATCAATGTTGTTGTCCATAATACATCGTTTGCTATCATTATATGATAAAGATGCTTTATTTATTTTTTGTGTAAAAATAGTGTGTTTGATTGACTTAAACCGAAGCATACTACAATATTGCACATTTTTATTAAACAAACACGATTTGTAATTTTCCATATTCATTTTTTTGGTAACACTTTTGTTAACCCCTTTTGCCTTTGCTATAAATTTATCTTCTACTTCCAAGGCATACATTTTTGATCGCAACCCTACAAATTCCTTCAACACTTTACCATTATTCTCGTCTTTAAAAAAACCTAACTTCTTTTTATTTAATTTTGGATAATCATAAATATTATTTTCTGGATAGTCTGATGTATCAAAATAGTGAAGTAGGTCAGGTTTTATATCCTCATACAAATTATCTGTAAAAATTTGATATATCAAACTATCGGTATCGGTGTACAATAACTTAATTTTGTTATTAAACTTTTTAACCATGTAGTTATAATGAAATTCGTACATAAGGGTCTTAGATATATCTAAAATACAAAATCCTAAATAAATTGGCTTATCATAAATCAATTTTGTTTTTCGTAATTGTATTGCGACTAAATGTTCTGAAAATATTGATAAACTATGGAATTCTGGTTTTGCAATCAATTCCTGAGCACCTAAAACTTTACCACGATTATCCCAGTGAGTTAGTAGTTTAACGTTTACTCTTTTTTCAATATTTTCCATTGTCTTACCGAAGACAGAATTGTTCATTAATTTAAAAAAGTCTTTTTCAAAGTTTGATTTAGCTAACGTTCTCAAACTAGTATTTAAGTCTATGTATTTCTTTAGCCAAGAACTCTGTTTAAATTTTAAAATTCTATGTACTTTAATTAATTTAATTCCCATTTCAATGCATTGTTTTAAATTCCTGTAGTGAATGATGTATTTATTTTTATTATTTAAATTAGGAACTAATTTAGTTTCTTTAGTATTACCCACACATATGTTTTCAGGACATAATGGAAAGTCAGAATGCAAATTATGAAGTTCATCAGGATATTCCAAATCAACTTCTAAAACATAACCAAAATCAGACGTATCCAACACATTATAATCTGTATTACAATTTATCCATTCGAAACCACCAACAGGAAGGGATTGGGACATTGCCCAACCATATAAATTATTCGCATCAAAATATGTTAGATATGAATTAGGTTTTTCACCATCATAATCCTCCATGAATTTATTATTTGCTCTAGCAAAACGATTGCTACACTGAGATACACCCCCTCTAATACCAGCTTTAAAAAAAGCAATTTTGTCATAGTCCGTTAACAATTCTAATTCTATTTTCGTAAATTTTAACATTGCATCCCAACTTAAACCTGGAGCAGTATAGTAATGGGCAGGATCTAATCCATAAGTTTTAATACAAAGCTTTCTGAAGTTTTCGAATATATCGGTCAAAAGTAAAACATCAGTTTTTAAATACAAATCGGAATAATCAGACATACTACTACACTTAAAATGTTGCCAAATATCTTTTGCATGATTATAATCATCGTTTGAAATATTTGAATCTGTGAGTGAACTATAAAACTGGTGTTGATCAGGAAGTGACGGATGTTTCAAGCAATCACTATTACGCATAAATTCATAAGGATAAATACCTTTCCGTCTTAAACGTAAAAAATCTTCATTAATAGGATAGTTTCTTTTTAGTTCTTTAAACTGATCGTCATTAAGATTTTTAGCTAGCTGATCTAAACTACATGATAAAAATTTCAATGAATCTACGAATCTTAAACTTACAGGTTGATTATTTATTGTTAACTGTTTTGAAAATGATATGTATCGTTCTTTATTTTGTGGAATAACTTCAACTTTGCCATCATCGAGGTTTAATGCATGGACAATAAAATGAGCATCGTAGTGACCGAGGTTATGTAAAAATATTGGAACATAACGAGGGGTTCTGTACTTAGAACTACACACTTGATGCGCAACACCCCTAAAACTGCCAGTGTACCAATCAAAATCGTAAAAAGGATCTTCATTTAACTGAGTTTCACAAATATGACAAATGTTTGAATTTGAAATTTTAATTTTATCTTCATCTGATAATGGAACGGGACATTTTTGGAAACAATTTTTTTTAACTATTGTTTTCACATCTTCACAAAGGCGATTCATAAACACTTGTGCACAGTTTGGCCCACTATACGTCTCATATTTTGATAATCTGTCATCATATGAACATTTAATGTAATATCCGAAACTATACACTTCATGTTTTTGAATATTAATTGTACTAGGCTTGGATGGATCGTTACTACATGATTCTATTGGGTTCAAAAATGCTTCAAAGTCTGCATAAACCACAAAAGGCATTTCCAACTTTTTCACGAATTTATCAAATTTTATTTTATTATTTGATGTTGCTTTACCGAACCAATCCTTTTTGGAATCCTTACCGTTTGGTAATTCCGTACAAATGTGAGCGCAATCATATTGTTGATGGTTATTAAGTCTTTCCTCTGATGGGAAATGAAGTAAACATGAATCGCATATATAAACTGCGTGATGATTACTTGAGATTTGTGAGCTAACTAACCGCGATAACTTTTTAATATAACAGTAATGATTGTTAGTACCATTCGATAAATATAGTAGGTTGATATGATTAGGTGTACGACATTTTGTTAAATATAAAGGACCTACAACTGAATTACACTTTTTTTCTTTATTATACTCTAAACCAAAAACATTTATACTAATATTGTTTAATTTCTCTACTTTTGATATATCTACAATTTTAACCGGAAAAGAAATACCAGTAAATTTTAGTTTATTTTCATGAATTGCGTATGATGTTACGCGATCTACACTTTTACATACAGGATATAAACCGGAGAGTAATGCCCATTTGAAACACATATTATCATTATTTTTAACATTGATTACAGCTTTTTTTAATTTAATATCCTGAGGAAGATCGATATATGAACTACCACGTAAGGGGTTGAATTTGTTAACATTCATATCTATGTATTTAATTTGATTAAGACTCCAACCACTATCTTTTTTTTCAAATTGACAAATTTTACCAACAACAGTGTCTATTAATGATGAAAAAAATATATTTAAGTCATCACCCTGACAAATTATATAATTAAACGTTTGAAAATCAAATGTATTTTTAATATCTTTAGTTTGTTGTATGAAATCAGCATGCAATATGAAGTTTATTTTAAAAATTGTATGTTGTTGAATACATTCATTGATTAAAAATAAGATATCAATTTTTAATGAATTTAAAAACGATTCCGGTGTTTCAAAATATTGCCCCGATTGAATTGTTTTACTATTAATTCTATATGTTAAAATTCGGTTGCCAAAAGCGGTTTCAACAACTGTAACATTTGCTAGTGAATTATGTGATTTTAAAAGATTATTTTTGTGAACATTGCTTTTTAAATGGTTATTTAGATACCTTTTATTAATAAAAACATGACATGTGTCACATTCCACCTTATTGTTGTCCACGTTATTTGTTTCAGTCGATGATGTAGAAGCTCCTTCATCAAATTTTGCTTTCTTGGGAACCTTATTTTCGTCAGTAGTGATACCTCGTTTGATACCTCTTCCAACTTGTGGTTGACTGTAACAAAACAGCAAGAAAATTATTAGACAAATCTTAAAATAAAACAATACAACAATAATCTTTCTTATTGAGTTTGTACTTCTAATACTTACATCAACGCTGTTTCAACCATCGCACAGTGATTATACAACTCATCATCATACGATGAATCAAACAGTTCACACTTCTCCATTTCATCACAAACTTTAGGCAGCTCCTGATCGAATTCGTTGATGAATAGTTCCATATTCTCTTCCATGGGTGCGGAAAAGAAAGCACTGGTACACACTTCACTGAAGTTTTCCATCTTTATAGCAAAGAAGAAATTAGGTAGCACAGTAAGTAACAGTTAAGTGTTGGTAGACAAACCGATACCCAATTTCAAATAATGTTCATTACATAGAGTCTAGCAAAGGATTAGAAAGTCAGGTAGAATCTAATGAGTACACAGAAGTAATTTAAGTAAACAGAATCACATTCACTAATCAACTAATGGGTGTCATTGTTAAAAAAGTATTTTTTAACTTTTTCACTTTCTGCTATTGTCTTTGTAATGTTGTATACGAGCCCGTTTGTGCTGTCGTAGATGCTATCCTTATTATTCTTTACATAATATTTAATCCTCGTGGTAGCGTGTTTCCAATGATCAGTAGTTGGAATCTTACATAGCTTCTTCATATCGTACATTTCAATTTTAATGAGATGCGTCGCTTGGTCTCCGTCGTCAGAATTACTAGAAATGTATGATACACCATCTCTAGCGGCTCGTGCCACGGTTGACGATAACAGTTTCTTCTTTTTTATTTTTGGTGCCACTTCAAAAAAATGATCAATCGGTTGTGATTTCCTTTTTCCACCATCACATGTGTTATTAATAACGATGTCATCGTTCTCTTCTTCATGTTGAGGGGAGAGCGGTGAGTAGTAATACTGTTTATAGGTATTTTCATCGAAGTTGAATGATTTCTGCAACAAGACAGTTATCATGTTAATATCAATTTGTTTACACTTAATCACACACGTTAGGAAACAACAACAAGAATACAAGTAAGTTTGTCAATAGAATAAACACTTACCTCCATGGCCATTGATGCGTTGAAGTAACACAAACGTAGTATTGGTAGACGTATACAATCCACTGCGGTCAAACGACCATAGACTGACTGCATGACTGCAATGGTAGGATCTTATATAGCACCATTCTTATCTAAAACAAATTCCTAAATACGACGAAACTGATTGTAACTCTATGAATCACCAAAATTATCTCACGTTCCTCCGGAAACTGATAGTAACTCTATGAGTCAACAAACTTATCTCACATTGCTGGCATCAACCTGTTTTGTGAGTGCTACAAAATAATGCGATTTAATATTTACAAATCACTATAATTGAACATTCCTATGACAACCATTGAATAGATTGGTAGTGTAATAATATGCTATATCATGGATACACTAGAAGTACAAAAACATCTGAAAAAGATTCATCCCAGTCTAGAAAATAATGTTTATGCTGCTAATAGACTCCCTATGTATACCCATGCACCAACGTATATAATATGCAATTTGGATGCGGATGATAAGCCAGGTTCACACTGGGTAGCTGTACATATCGATACGAATGGCATCGGTCAATATTTTGATTCTTATGGGCGAACACCTGCGCGATATCATCTCGAGTTTTTGAAAAGGAATTGTAAAAGATGGGGCTGGAGTATTGATAGGATTCAGAATGATTGGACTTCAGTTTGTGGTGAATATTGCTTAATGTATTTGCTATATAAGTTTCAGGGATGTTCAATGCATAGTTTTACAAACATATTTACAGGGAACACACTGTACAACGATATTTTAGTGGATGAGATGTTCCGCTCATATTTTGTAGATAAAAATAAAATTTGTTAATGACGCATGTGTTTTATTGATTCCGTTTTGATGACCCCGAATAGCAAAGTAAGCAATGGTTTATGAACAATAAAAGTATACAATAGCAGTAGCAGTAACAATGAGTAATACATGCATACGTCAATGCAATCCTAATGAGGGTGAGCGGCCGGACGCACGGACAATAGATAAGAAAAGGCGAACAATGAAAGTCGATAATGAGGGTTTCGGGTCACCGGAAATGAAACAGATTGTTGTTAATTGATTTCTGTATCTCCGGAACCATGCATCTTACGCGAAAACGGATTGCAGAAACGTGATCAGCGGACCCCAAAACCTTTTTTTTTTTTTTTTTTTTTTTTTTTTTTTTTTTTTTTTTTTTTTTTTTTTTAGGTTTGAAACGCCCTGGACCGCGATTGCGCCAGAAGCGGTGGTGCGCCAGAACCGGTGAGCCACGGGATTGGTGCGCCAGAACCGGCAAATCACTACTACTATAGGATACTCGCAAGATCATTATTGTTGTCCATCCGTGTATCTAGATGTTTAGAAGATCTCATAACTACCTACATTATGGGAAAATGATCATAAAATTGTATCGTGAAGAATAACATAACAAAATAGCAAAAGTAAATAGCTACCTATTATGAATGTAATTTATTACCTATTATCCTAATAATCTAATAAAGTACCTACCACGAATTTTTGATATCGTCGTGTCTGGGTGTTGTTTATCTATATATGTATGTATTTAAAAATATATTTGTCTATGTATATCAGCTGTCTGACACCCATAGTACAGGGTCTTCCTAGTTTGGGGTCAGACAGCCGTGTGTGAAATGTCCCCACATATTATTATGTCTAGTTACCTACTCGGCCCACGAAAGTGCGTCGGTAAACGAATTTAGATCTTGTGTCTCTCAAAATAAAATCTAAAATCACCTGCATAAACTTTCTCGAAAGTATAAAATGTATTTTTATTTTTTCAGTATATAACAAACAAGTAACTCACAAACTTACCTTCGACAATTAGCCATCCTGTCAATTTGTAACTTTTTTAGTTCTCTTTCAATGTTTTTTTTTTGTTTCCCATTTCACTATTTAGTTCGAACAACAACAACAATTACGATTGAAATGATTATAACTCGGCGCAGCTAAAACACTTGAGCGTAGTCCTCTCGTCTCAACAGAGCGGTAGCGACTGATGTGTGAAATAGAAATATGCTTGAAGCTCCCGCAACGAGCGACGGAAGATGACTTCTTGCGCGGAATAAAAACGTAGTATGCGCCAAAAGTGTTTTATCGTAATAAATCCAAAACTAAAAGGAATTACATAAAATGCCTAAGCAAAGCCTTTACTCTTGTTTAAATATAATTATTTATCAAATTTTTGTCGCAATAGGCATTACCATATCGAGTACAAAACGGAAAAACATGAGAATTAGAGGTTATTTCGTGATTTTTTTCTACCAAGGAAATGGTATTATTTTATGTTTTTGATCAGAGAGAGCCCTTGAAAATATGATGTAGTTATTCATATATTTTTATTTTAAGATTTGTTCTGGAATTTTTCATGTAATCAAATAGAAAATTGGTAATTTTGCTTTATACGCGCTCTTAATAGTCCTAGATGTGTTGAATTCTATTATTTTTTTATGTATAATTTTTTTAATAATAAAAAGATGTTGTTTATTTTTATTTTTATTTACTGTGTGTACTTGTGGCATGCGTCAATAAACGTTTTTTCTTTCTTTCTTTCTTTCTGAAGAAACGATTGAACTGTCCTAGAACATCGCTGGAATAAGTAAAAAACAATATTCTCTTTAACAGGCCGAAATATTGAGATGAACACTAAAACAGAAGTTCGGAAGATGACGTCTACTTTGACCCCAATAAATGATCATAAAAGAAATTAACTTTTTCTTTCAGCAACATTTAAAACACGAATGTCTATCGATCTATTCCCAGTATCGGAATATATTAGCAAACAGGCTAAAGCTTTTTCGAAGAATATTACTAAACAAGATTTATGTTACACAGTAGGTCTTGATACTTTATGGGGGTAAAGGGAGACCAAAGTAAAAATAGTCTGTGTGAAGGATGATATGGCTGGTAGGTGACTGTTGAAAGGGCGGCAAACAGATGGCGAGATATAAATTTACCTACAAAAATAGAAAACATACTAGCACCGTACTCAAATAAATTGAGATAAGGGAAGGAACGGACGGGCCAAATTTCTAGGTTAAGCCACGCTTGTCGGAGGCGGTTCTAGGATGGATAACCATCTTAAGTCATTGAGACCGTATGTCCTAGCTGACATCTTAATCATTTCGCAGCCGTTACAGCCACTAAGAAGCCAGAAAATCTAAACCATTCACGTGAGCAGCTGTGGAGATGGCAACTACATATTATGTAGTCGCTCCTTGAATCCACCATAGTTAATAATATAACGTTTTTTATAATATAACGTTTTATTTGGGAAAAATACGTTATATTATTATATTATAAAAAACGTTATATTATTAACTATGGTGGATTCAAGTTAGAAATAAACTGGTCCAATGATAAAGGGAAGAAAGAAAGAAAAAATTAAATCTTGCTCTACGGTACCAAAATACGAGCTAATATTATTTATTAATATTGATTATAATTTAGAAATGAAACATCCGAAATGAATCACTAAAACGAGAATTAATCATCGAAATATTTGGAACGTTACTCGATCATTAAAACTCCGGCCGTAAATCGGGTCTAATTAAAACTTCCCGAAGCAATTTTATTGAATTACCGTAATATCTAAATGGGGCAATTAACAAAAACTCGTAGCTTCGTATACGGGCCATAAATTATGGATAAAAGAGGCTTTCGTAACATAAGTTATCCACGTGAAAGATTTTCAGCAACCGATGGAGGCTCGACTACCATAGGTAGTGGAAATGGTGCTCCTAAAAACGAGCTGTTTCTCTAGCTCAAGACTATCCTTATTTAAAAGTAGCCTGTGTGTGTGTGTGTGTGTGTGTATGTAACTATCCCCATGCCCAATTTCGTCAGAATCGGTGCAGCGGTTTACCAGTGAAAGCATAACAAGAGGCGTCAATAGCCTAATAGCTAAGGTGTCAGACTTCTGATAGAAAGGTCACGGGTTCCAACCCCACCATCCATCCATCCATCCATCCATCCATCCATCCATACATCCATATCCATATATCCATTACACTATTGCCGTGAAACCACTCCAGACACAAGCATATTTAGATTAGATGGAAGGGTTAACAAGACTACTAGTATTGTAAATAAGGTAAGGGTAAGGTAATCTTTTTTTTTTTAAGAAAAATAATAACAACAAACTGACTTTATCAATGATTACAATTATTATGTATGGAGTATGGAGTACAGCGCGACGTGTTGCCAAAATTCAACCAACAACAATCTAAGCAATTAAAAAGGTATCTGCCCTTATTTTTCCACTACCTCCAGAATTTTTTGCCCGTTTAAAAGACCCTTTAAGGTCAAACAAAATACATCGTTCGTCCCCGTCGATGCTTTAATAAGAACCGAGAATCCTCGGAGGTAGACGGATAATAATTTATCTGTAGGAACGTTAAATTTTATCGTTTCACTCAATAGTTACATGGTTGTCGAGAAATGATTCCATTTGAAAATGCTGGTTTTAGGGGAACCGTTTTTATGATACGTGTAACATTAGGAATCAAGATTGTATTTTTTTTTTCTTTTATTTGCGTAGTAAATAGTAGATAATTATGGCTAGGGAATACTAGTTTTGGCTCTTGGGATAACGGCTTCGGTTACCCGACTGTTTTCAAACATTACCATACACTAAGAATTTCTCTGTTTCATGAGTACATTTTGGCAAACACCCAATCCAGGAAAAATATTTGTAGGCCATACATACATCTGATCTGGTACGGAAATCAAACCCGCGACACGCAGCACAGCAGCCTGTCGCTCAACCACTGCGCCAACCGTGTCTTCAAAAGGTAGAGAGAGAGAGAGAGGTTAAAATAGTATAGGTGTATTGAATGTCATAGAAAGTTAAAGAATTTATTTGGAAAAACAATAAAAGAAAACAGTGCACAAAATCATATATGTACAGAAATAATAATGCTGCCACTGGGTACAAATTCGTGAAACGTAACTTGAAATAGCACTTCATTATTTTTTACTCAGCAAAAAAATAAGCTACCTACTTAATAATAGATTTAAACACGCTACAACCGGTGGAGCGTGTGTCTCTAAGTCACCAAATAGAAGTCCACTTTTTATTTTGCTAAAAAATATAGGAGACAAAAACAGTCAAAACTCAAACCATTACGATTTTTCCCGATCTGCGACCTACGACTCACTGCTTTACTAAGTATGAAATTAATCTCTACAAAAATGGTTCGTTTTATTTCTGTTTTAAATACCTGACCGAACAACTTGAACTAACTAGGACAGAATTGTGAGAACTTCGGCATCTGTCACTTTATTACATTACATGTCAAATTAACTTCTGTGAAAATTAAAAGATACAAATAATAGGTTTGAATAATACATTTATGATTCCGCAAGAGCTCACTCTTGACCTCGATCTCGCCTAATGGTAAGCGCTAGATGAGGTCTACGATGGAACGAGCGAGCCCAGAAGATGCCTGTTTATTCTTGCTTTAAAGGCTGAAAGACCATATCGCACACCTAGATCTAAAGAGAGCTAACTCAAAAATCTCAATTTTTGAGTTATACATACCATCGAAAAATTGAGATTTTTGAGTTAGCTCTCTTTAGATCTAGGTGTGCGATATGTGGCAGGGACCACAGAAGCCGGCAGAGAGTTCCACAACTTGGCTGTGCAATTCTATATTTAAAAAAAAATCTAATACTATAACGGAGTATTTTTTATTTAAATTACGTGACATCGTCGGTGGCACGTGGAGCTTAAAAGCAATTTCCTAGGCTTGTATAGTAGGGATTTTTAATAGTCATGTGGCACGTACGAGGTTCAACTATAATTATATGGAATAGTTTATAAGTTGGTTCGGTAGATTGAACATGAAACTTAGTACAGACAGAACGACAGAACTAAAATAAATAAAAAAAAACACAGAATTTTCTTACCTTTTCTGGGCTTAACGGGTGAAACTTCACATGGGTAGAATATAGGTAATAAATAATAGTTAATATGAATGAATAAGAATTTTTGGATGTCATTTTCCATTTTCACAGAGTGTAAACAGAAGTCTCGCAGAATTTAGCTTTCTATAAAACTAATTAGTAATTCAAGTTCAGGATGTCAATGCAGAAACTGAATTGTGATGAGATCGATGACAGTGGCGGCAGATTCTATGATTTAGATAATTTTAACTGATTTTAAAATAAATTTACAGATCCATGTAGAGTAGAAGGAAACCAAACGTTTAGGCATTCTCCACAAATATACTGCAATTATTAATAACTAGCTTTTGTCAATAATTCTTGTTGCCAAAATGGTGGTTACAACACGCATATAATATTTAAAAAACCAGGGTCCATCCATCCCCAAAAAGAGACAGACAGTATTTAAAATTTATCTTTTTAAAACCAAAAACGTAGTTTACAATACATTTTTGTAAACTACGTTTCCGGTTTTCCCGTCCTTGGCTAAAACGTGTCAATTTTGTGACCTTGATACTCATGAACACGCCTCAATACAGTTGCCCATGGGAAAAACAGTCTTTTTCTAAATGTACACCTGCGACTTTCAGTGTCTGTTCTTGAGCTTTGTTTATGGTCATCATCAACAGGACTGGGACAACAAGTTTAAGACTCAAATAATGTGATGGGGTAGTACCCTGACAATTCCAGAGAGTTGATAAACTCTACAAGGTACGACGTCACTTGCTCAATATCCATTACATTGTCGACGGACAGATACTCGACAATATCACAATCCACATGAGACATAATCCTTTCGTTGATCTGCCCTACAATTTTGTTAGTCGGTACCAAAATTGCTCTTTCACGCAGCCATACTCTATACCTCGTATTAGTTTTCAAATCTGAATAAACGTGGTTTATTAAATTATCTGTATCTTGGACTATGTTACAGAATTCAGAGCTCTCATAAATCACCCGTTAATATTTGTTGCCGCACGATCTTCTCCTATTTTCAAAAGGGCAACCGCATATTGCCCCGATTTGATTCGTATATTAACTTGATTGGTTAAAATTAAAACGACACGGTTGGCATAACGGTTGACTGGTTCATGACGTGGGTTTGATCCCAGCCCTAAACAATGGCCTACATGTAATTGAGTAGTTAAAAAAAAATTGTTTGGAGTGGTTCTTGAATACGCAATTTGAATGAATACACAGAAGTTCCAACACCCCTTTTACATCTTTAAAGGATGATTTCCGTGATAAAAACTATCCTATGTCTTCCCCAGGATACTAAAATATTCCCATACCAATTTATAAAATTAAATTAAATTAATTTGATTTAGCTTTTGCCAGCGGCTGCGTCCGCGTGCAATTCGAAACCTCTCCCACGGAAACCTTATATCGGGATGAAACCTATCCTATGTCCCTCCCAGGGTCCTAAACTATTCCCATGCCAAATTTCATCTAAATTGGTTCAGTGGCTTAGGCGTGAAAAGTTAAGAGGCAGACAGAGTTACTTTCGCATTTATAATATTAGTATGGAAGTATGGATATGGATGGATGGATTAAAATTTAATTCAATATTTCCAAAGAGAATTCTAATTAAGAATCCACGAAACAGTATCAGAGCAAATTACATAGTAAGGACCACAGATAAAATAAATAAGGTAAGGACTTTTAATAGGATTCAGTACATCATCTAAGCTCACATAGAAAGCACAGCAGCTCCCAATAGACCCATGCTAACTTATGAACTGCATAATTTACAGCAGAACACAATAGGACGGCGTACAAAACTGTCCCTTTGTCTTGCAAGAGCCTCCTTACAAAGAAGCCCGGCGCCATACTTCGCTTTGTAAGGGAACATTTTTCTCTTTGCACGGGAGTGCTTATAATTTGGCAGAATCTGAGTAAAGAGCGTATTGAAGCATGTTTAACATATTTTTACTTGGTAATGGAATTACCTAAGTACTTGATTTAAAATTTGTTTCGTTTAAGGGCTGAGAATTTTGGAAGGTTAGAGATTCGTTCACCCTTATCCACTTTCTCTTTGGTCTGCGGACTTAATCTATACATATATATACCTATATTATAATTATATACGTACATTAGAACTGAAGTGTTTAACTGTGTTTTTGTAGTTATTTACATGGCACTAAAAGACAAACAAAATGTTTCTTTGTCTGTCTGTCTTTCTAGTTTATCCTGGCTAATCTCTGGAACGGCTGAACCAACTTTACTGGAATTGTTTCACTGGAAGGTATAGGAGAGGTTTTCTGATAGTTATTACATTGTATTATCTTAATTAGTATATACTGTCTTCTCATACCCAAAAAAAAAACTATATTATGCAAAGATGTAAGAGAGTGAAAATCAATTATTTTTTAAAAGAGTAACCGTTGAGTTCCTTGCCGGTTCTTCTATGGAGAAGAAACGACCAATTCGAACCCAGCACTAGCTTCTAAAGCTTTACAAGTGCCCGTGAAGCCTATGTGAAATAAAATATTTTTGATTTGATTTGGAATGCTTTAGGGTAACATGTTGGCTTTTATCGCGGAATTTCTACGAGATCGGGATTTACGCGAAGAAAACTCTATCAAGCCCAAGTTCGGTCGTGTATGGAGTAGGTACTGCTCTCATCTTTGAGATGGATCTGCCAAATACCAACTGGACGCGCTTGAGTCTATCGAGAAAAGGGCTAAGAGACTCATTGGCAACGATTCACTAGTGGAATCAAAGCTCCAGAGCCTTGAACATCGACGATGAGTTGCAAGTCTATCGGTTTTCTATCGGTTACATTTCGGGGAGTATGCGATGGAATTACACAATCTAATTCCGCCAAGCCCGTTCCATCATCGGACTACAAGACAAACGGCGATGCGCCATCGTTACATGGTGGACATCCCACCGATACGCACAAAACGTTTTGGGAATACTTTCATTGTGCGTACAGGTAAGGAGTGGAATTCCCTGCTAGATCGAGTCTGTGTTTCCTGATCGCTATAACCTGGGAGTCTTTAAGTCAAGAGTGAATAGGTTGCTTCTAGGCAAGCGTGCTCCATCTTCGACCACATCATCACTTACCATCAGGTGAGATGGTGGTCAAAGCGAGCCTATTATCAATAAAAAAAAATCACTAACGCGAAAAAATACACATCTAGTCACCAACAAATCTGTCAACCCAGTAACTGTGTTACAAGATACTATTGGAATTCAAAATAATTGACGCAATATATGTATATCAACACTTAAGTACACCTCTACTTAATCTGATTTCCAACCCAGTTACTAATCAAAGAATGTCGAAATTCCTCTGATCTTATATTCGGCTTCAAGTGCTTCTTAGATAGGCTTTTTGGTAATATTTGAGTACTTCGAACATTGAGTAATGGATTAGTCAGTAAGGTGGGTAGTTCTGACCTCCAGTTGTGAATTAATAATGTTTCTATTTCCATCAATCCGTGGCTGGGAATTTCTGCAAATACTGATGCTAACTGAAAATCGTGGATATTGTGGCAATAATTAGTAATAATTAAGATAATCCATAATTATACACGTATAATTATGTACTATTCCTTCATTTACTACGTGTTTTTTACTGATATGTTGTGCCTTTGACGAATAAATGATTTTTATTCCATTCTGTATATCCATATAGGTCAGATAAATTCGCATATCGATTATTAAAAAAAATATTAATGACGATGTCAATTATTATTCCCTGTTCAAATGTGGAACACAAATTAATTTGAATTATTAAAATGTCTAGTAGTAGGTAGGTAATTATTTTGATGGCGAAGGATGTATAGAATGATAGGCCATGTATAGAATGATAGTTATTTATATTTTAATAATAGCTGACCCAAAAAACCTATTGTTCTCACTCCTCAGTTATTACTTAAATATTATATTATTTTTTTCACTTTCTGTACATTATTTTGTACGATATGTTGTTTGGATCCACCAACAATATGAAAACTACTGAGACAATGTGAAACTTAATTAAATAAATTGAAAATTCGAACTAGCAAAACTGTCATGGCGAAGGCAATAAGGATTCCATTATGGATTTTAACATAAAGACAAAGAACTTTAACAAAGGATTTAATTTGAATGCTTCCGTAACGGACTATTTAATGTTGACCATACTATCAAACTGCCATTTATATTTCGTACACAGATTTTGAACAGAACAAAGAATTAGAATAAAGTATGAATTAGAATGTCGCCAATTAAAGCTGTTTACATTTACAAGGACTGGGCGGACCGCATGTTATAATGACGCCTTGAACTTGGTCCCAAAGTGGTCATACCTTTATCGAAGTGAACTAGAACGCGATCGGCTATCTTCGGGAGGAGTCGTCAGTTTTACAAGCAAAAATGCCAAATTGTGTCGTGTAGGGTTACGTGAACTACGACATAAACCATAATAAAAAAAAATACAACTTTTCATATCACCGGTAAGTTAAACATATGTCATTAAATCAACGTCTAACATTATTTAAAACAATTTTCTTTCTTGTTTGTCTCAACCTTTAGCATAGACAACGCGAAACCGCGTAAAAGTGCGACATAACTTTGCAGCGGCGCGTGTTACAGCCGATGAAATAAAAAGATTTAATAATATTACTATAAGATTAAATTATGTACAAAATTAATTTTTATTGTTTATTAAAAGCAAATTAAAATGTATTTTTATGTACAACAAATATAAAATTTAAAAACTAAAAGGTTTTTTTTCAATTTCTTTGTACCTCGAAAAATACCACACCCCGCTCTTACAAGGCTACGTCTAGGAGCAGACCACGCCGATTGACATCTTAGTTATAATAGATGGCGTTAGTGTGTTTTGTAGGGCGACCGCGTCCGTCAAATGTTCTGACGACCGTATCTTTACTATTTAAATCAATACCTATAACATAAATTAGGAACATTGACATATATTGTAAGGACTGAGCGGACCGCATGTTATAATGACGCCTCGAATTTGGTCCCAAAGTGGTCTTATCTTTATCGAAGTGAACTAGAACGCGATCGGCTATCTTCGGGAGGGGTCGTCAGTTTTACAAGCAAAAATGCCAAATTGTGTCGTGAAGGGTTGCGTCAAATACGACATAAAGCACAATAAAAATAAATATATCATATCACCGGTAAGTTAAAAATATGTCATTAAATCAACTTCTAACATTATTTAAAACAATTTTCTTCCTTGTTTGTCTCGACCTTTAGCATAGACAACGCGAAGCTGGTGAAAGTGCAACATAACTTTACAGCGGCGCGCGTTGTAGCCGTTGAAATAAAAAGATTTAATAATATTTTATAATATTTTATATTTTTTATTTTTAATATTTTATAATATTTTTTTATATTATTGAGTCTATCGAGAAGCGGGCCAAAAGACTCATTGGCAACGATGCACTGGTCGAATCAAAGCTCCAGAGCCTTGAACATCGACGACGAGTTGCAAGTCTATCGGTTTTTTATCGGTTACATTTCGGGGAGTGTGCGATGGAATTACACAATTTAATTCCAACAAGCCCGTTCCATCATCGGACTACGAGACAAACGGCGAAGCGCCATCGTTACATGGTGGACATCCCACCCATACGCACCAAACGTTTTGGGAATACCTTCATTGTGCGTACGGCTAAGGAGTGGAATTCCCTGCCGGAGTCTGTGTTTCCCGATAGCTATAACCTAGGAGTCTTTAAGTCAAGAGTGAATAGGTTACTTTTAGGTAAGCGTGCTCCATCTTCGACCACATCATCACTTACCATCAGGTGAGATGGTGGTCAAACGCGAACCTATTCTAAATAAAAAAAAAAAAAAAAAAAAAAAGATTAAATTATGTACAAAATTAATTTTTATTGTTTGTTAGAAGCAAATTAAAATGTATTTTTTTGTACAACAAATATCAATTTCGAAAAATAAAAGGTTTTCTTTTTATTTCTTTGTACCTCGAAAAATACCACACCCCGCTCTTACAAGGCTTCGTCTAGGAGCAGATCATGCCGATTGACATCTTAGTTATAATAGATGGCGTTAGTGTGTTTTGTAAGGCGACCGCGTCCGTCAAATGTTCTGATGACCGTATCTTTACTATTTAAATCAATGGCTGTTTATATTAAGCATTTCCAAATGACGCTGGGAACATCAGCACAAGCTTAGTGATGAGGCCCATTGTTTACCAAACGATCGTGTTTCAGTACCATCGCTTTTTTCTCACTGGCTACACGCAATGCTCAAAGACTTTGGGCACAGATTACTAATAAGTTACTTTTGGGTTTGGAAACACTGCTGCATGTGGAAACGCAGCTAAAACAGCTAACCACATACTTACATGATTATAATATTTTTAAATATTCTAGAAAATTCATTTTCAAAGCACTTTCAATACAGAATGAGATACGATACGAGAGAACCTCTTAACATCTTTAGAATATCGTGGAAGCATCCACGGGCACTCATCAAAGACGTTAAGCAATAATAGGCACTTATAAGCGTAGATCGCTTATAATGCCTCGAATGTAGGCAGCGAGCCTCGATAATGAAGGAAAGAGGTTTACACGTGCAGGTATTATATTTTAATGGGCGATTTTGTTGTGAAAAGAGGTAAGCGTTGCAATTTAAACTTTATAATTTTTGAAGTTAAAACTTCTTTAGCATCGTAGCGATTTTATGAAACGAAAAAGCGACAGTAAAAAAAAAGTTATTTAAAAAATCTAAAAAACCCGACTGTTTTTTAGATTTTTTAAATAACTTTTTTTTTCAACTTTTCAGTTAAAATATTAATTAACAATTTTTTAATTATCCCGGTCGTGTCACACTGGCACCCCACCGGATTCAGAAAGTGAAAGAGTTCAAGTCCATATTTTTAAACGTTCTCTTTGTATTATTTTTGCTAGTATTACACTAATGATAAATATGATATATCTTTTTGAAATCCTTGTGATAAGCCCTTTAATTTGATACCAATATTGTGGTAAATGAAAAAAATTTTTTTTTTTTTTTTTTACTATATATAATGACTTCGCACAGTCACCATGTTTGATTTTTTCAAATGTCACCTATCTTAGAACACTTGGGCTGCTAAGACAAATCTAACGATATCTCAATTATGTGAATCCATTCAGTGGTTCTGTAGATATGAGGTAATAAAGAATATTACAAACATACATACAAGATACGCGTGAAAAACATAACCCTACCTTTGCAGTCGGGTAAAAAGAGACAGACACATAAATTCATAAGAAAAAGAGCCAAAATTTTTGAAGGTTTCACTTCTACCACGTGTGAATTGCACACATGTTTTTTGTTATGATTTATGCTAGAGATCTAAATAACAATTATTCTGACAGGAATTACTTGTTTTGAATAATATATCGACAGCAAAATCGTTGTGAAAAACGCTGTACAAAGTTTTAAAAAGATACACGTTTATCCGTTACACGAAACGTTACTTATACAATAAGTGCAGTCTTATGTTTCTAATCTTATGAAGTCAAATGATAAATGTTCCGTCTCTGTTTAACATAAATAATAATTATAGATCGTTTATCTCAAATTTCCTCAAAACGCTCCTCTCAAAGAATCCCGATAATATAGGTAGGAGCAGATTTATAAATGAGTGATAATTTATTTATTAAGTTGACCTACATTTCATTTACATGCCACAGGTTTATACAGCGGGTCAGAAACTGGGCACAGCCCGTATTTTGTAGTGTACCTATTTATACATTGTCATAGACATTGGGAACGTGAAGAAGATAGGGCCGTTCTAGCTTTTGTAGCATCACAATCTTAGAATTACGGAGTATTCCTGTTTAAGCACCTAAGCATTGAGCACCTAGGGTATTCCCATTTGAGCACCAATCAATATAGTAGCTTGGTGCTCAATAAGGAACAATAAAAAATATTCAACTTTATTCCCGTTTGAGCACCTAGCTTCTTTCTAGTGTTGAGGTGTATAGCAAGAGATATCGAGAAAAATTGGCAGTACTTTTATTATCATATTAATTTGAGGAAACTAAGTAATTATTTTTAATATCACAATCAGCCTTACATTATTTTCTAGGTTCTACACTTACTTAAGACTAATAAAAGAAATTACATTCCTCGTAACAACAGTGAAGACTCTTTATGCTTATTATTTATAATCAAATAAAACTTCTTATTAAATTCTAACATATATTATCTTCGATTAACAATTGTTGATTGAAGTATATTATACAAGTTTTAGTCGTTTTGGAAAAATATAAACTCTGTATTATTCTTATTAAGAAATCAGATTCCTCGTAACAAGTCTCTACGCTTTAGTAGTCGTTACGCTTATTGTTTTTAATCAAATAATACTTACATTATGTAAATAATACAAGTAAAGTTTTTAATTCTCTTATCTCTCTAAACTCTATATCAGTTATAAAAACTTTTCGTAGTAGTAATATGTTAAAAAAGAATCATTTTTGTTTTTTAAATTTAAACGATTACCAGTGATCTCAAAAATAGGTTTTTTTTTTATTTTTCACTATAGACTGCATCATTTATTGGATTTATTTCAAACTAGCTTGTGCCAGCGGCTTCGCCCGCGTGGGAAGTTTTTCCCGTGTAAATCCCGATCCCGTGGGAATTTCGCAAAATCCTTTCTTAGCGGATGCCTACGACATAACATCTACCTGCGTGCCAAATTTCAGCCTGATCCGTCCAGTAGTTTGGGCTGTGCGTTGATAGATCACTATGTCAGATTGCTCTAAATTGTTGGGCCTTATCAGGTTCCGTGCTCCATCTAGATATCCGAGAAAAGTCATTACACCATTATGCCCACCACAATGTAGGTCTGTACTTGGCGCAAACTCACCTATACCTCGATTATGTAGAATTCTCAATAGCTGCAGTGATTTAGTGGATATAAACCAGGACAGTATTAATAAATTTATTAAAGTAGTTGTAAATAATACAGTCACAAATACTTGAATAATCTTGTAATACAGTATATTTTTACATTTTTTAATTCCGTTAATCCCTTAATTTATTATGCCAAATAATGTGACATTTGATATCATTAGATTTAATCTAATTTATGTGCCTGTTTTAATTTTTTATTTTTTTTAATTATATTCTTAATTACTATTTTAATTATAATTAATGTTCTTCCTTAATATTTAAATTTGACATCCATATTATTAATGCATTGAATTTGTGATCATTGTATTGTGTGTAACTAACCTAATCTTAAGAACAAAACTAACCTAAACTATTGTATCAATTAGTAAAAATAATTAATTTTGTACACGTTTAATCCGTTTTCTGTGCATGTGGTGTTAGCCTATAAGTGATTGTTACACTTGTATATGTAAATTTTTCAATCGTATTGTAATGATATGTGTAAACAATTGTTGGCTGACCTTAAATAAAAAAATAAATAAATGTCAGTCAGTCAGTCAGTCAGTCACCTTTGAGTTATATGTATATTTAGATACCGAAAATTAGTTTTCAGTTTTTTACTCTTTTTAATAACGATCTTCTTAAGGGACGTTACCAAGTTTGACATACGTAGTAAATGATGTATGTAAGTAAACTTTTATATTAATGATAGTAGGTATGTTTTTTTAACGTTTTTTGTTTATTACGTATAAATGCAAATTTTTAGACCTAGAAGGTACCGCACTAGAGGTGCTCAATTGGGAATAAAGTCAAATTTTATGTATTGTTACTTTTTGAGCACCACATTAAAATATTGATTGGTGCTCAAATGGGAACACTGCAGAATTAGGAGAGAATTACGATGTAATCGTCAATATTAATGACTTACTGATGAAATGAAAAACGATTATTATTTTTGTTTGCTGTTTGTACCTTGACTTCCGAGGATTACCAACCGTGTTCGAAGATTATAATCCTTTTCCTATTACCGAGGGAAAACCTTCAAAAGGCGCCTGGACTGGACTGGAGAAAGAAGTACCAAGGAGTATGGCCGTATGGGATTATTCCTCACTAAAACAACCCTGGTGATCACCATCAGGTCACATGGGGTTCCGTTACCTCTATAAAGACCATCAATTGTTTAGGATACAGTATAGACCGTATTACCTAAACTAGAAATAATGTCTAAAAAAAGTCACTTTCTACGTATTTGTATTTTTCCGCTTACTCCTAAACCTTGCAACGGATTAAGATACATCGGCAAACAAGGAAAGTCTGTGTGTATAAATTGTATCCGATCCAAGGCGGGTCGCTAATATCCAATAATACGATTTTCATTCCGTCTGTTCAATTGATGACGTATTTCTTTGTCGTATTGGCGGTTCCCTGAGGGAATCACATGTGAAGGGCTTAGTAGTTTAGTAACTATCACCTATACTTCAAGTAGTCAGAGGAATAAGAAGGTTTTATTTGCTTCGGTAGTTTTCTATATGTTTTTTTTTTTTTGAGGCTTTAATTGACGTTTACCAATAACATAACGATACGACATAATAACGATACGATTACGCCAGGCTCATCGTAGCCTAAGAGGAGAGAAATAGGTACTAAGTACTACAAAATCTTTCTTAATTTTTTTATTGTTAATAGGCTCGCGTGTGGCCCCCATCTCACCTGATGGTAAGTGATGACTTTCAAATTCCGAATTGTATGTAAAAATGGTTCCATTATAGTTGTTTAGCTATAGGTATATAATATACAAATCGCACCTTCGGTGCAACAGTCACAATTCAGGACACTTTTTTTCTTTTGGCTTTTATTATGATATTTTTGATAATTCAGTATAAGATTTTTAACGTAAAACTATAGCAAATAATATAAACATTTAAATAAATATTTCAAAAATACTACAAATAGTTAACCAGAAATGAAAAAATAAATGCGACAAAAAATTTAAAAGTCCTCTCCTGTAAAGGAGATGTTTCAGTTTGGGCTACCTCTATGTACACCACATAGATAAATCGAAAAAGCAATAGGGATTATCATAAAAATATCCAAAAAAATATTTGGATACGGGTATAGCAGTGATAAATTATTATTTGGGAAGATTTTTATTATGATAACCCTTGTTTTAGAGCAGCCATGACAGTCATGTTTGACATGACGTTTGACACATTTGAGTTTCGTGACGTCTCTCTGTAAGTCGTAGGGATGGGCAAATGGAAAAAACATATTAATAAATATAGAATCGATATTATTAAGCTATGTCGATTATTATCCACATATATAAAAACTAACGATAAATCGATGTATCAATATTTTTCGTAAAGGTAACGCACGTAAGTAACAATAAGTGCATTACATTACGTGGTTTTTGGCACTACGTAATTTCAGGCCACAAAAAAAAACGAAATTAACCTGAAGGTATATGCATAAATTCTTATGGCGCAAACGTGCTGATGATCTGGTGATCAACATTTGAACTACTCCCCACATGTTACAAGATGACAAGATTAGTATACGTTAGACTAATTATTCTAAAATGAATAAAAAAATATCGATTACCTATCCATTTATTGAAATTTAAAATATCGCCGATATTTACCGATTATTTTATGAAAAATATTTATATTTTTATATATCGATTCGTCAAGCCGACATGTCAAAATGACATTCGCATCACTGTTCAACAGCAACATGGTTAATCCACCATATTTATTGTGTTGCTCTCCTTGACCGAGTTAATTTGAATATCACACTACAATAAAGTGAAATTATAGAAAAATAACATTAAAAGGCGGTTACTACATTATACAGCTATATTTACATGTGGTGTACATAATGGTAGCCCAGGCTCCATACATTTCTGGAACATCTTTAAAAATGAGCTGTCGTCACTTTGTTGCACCGAAGGTGCGAAATGTCAAAGTTATATTTAATACGCGATGAACATTTTAACGGCCCGATAAATACATGAAAGGTCACTTTTCTAAGGGCAAGGTTTAATTAATTAATTTCTCCGCTTTTGAAAAAGATCATTAATTCAATATTGTTTTCAATACTGGCTACAGTTACCCCCGATTTCGAAGTTGGGTATTTTGATAAACTTCAGTTTAAACTGAAGAACCTTTTACATAAAAGTTGTGAAATTCAGAAAGACGTCTTTTGTAACGTTGTGATGAATACCTTGAGTGTTCGGCATTTTCTCATAATAATATTACACTACTCCCAAAGGCAGACGTAATTAATCATTCTGAAAGGTAAAGTTAAGGGTAATATTGTGACTTGGCTTACCGCTGTGGATACATGTTACAGTAAATATTAATTTTAGTATTAAAGTATTTTCTTACCTGTTATAGCCCAAAGTTCTTTCAAGCACTCCTCTCTCGATCGCTGTATGGCGGAGCGTTTCTGCACCTCCGGTCCCGACTCCAAATATTCAAACAGAACTGCACCAAGTAGTACGTATATCACCACTAAGATCACAAGGCCGACTTGCGAGAAGGCTGCCCTTGCACAACCAGCCGCAGCGCGACGCACCAATCCGGGCCGCTCGCGACCCTCCAGTGACACTTCAGACGACATTATAATTCGATTTTCAAATTTGAAACTCAGAATTTGACATTTCACTTTTCTTTTTTATTCTCATTGCTTTTATTTCAGCCATTGTTTATTTTTACAGTTTAAATTTTTTACCGCGATTTCTTTAAGTTTTTTATTTATTTATTTACACCTAACCTACGTGCTATGAACATCCATTATAATCTGCAACAAAACAAAAATATGTTAAAAATATTACCGTGATAATATCAGCATATTAATAAAATATACCTACCTACTTATCTTCTAACAAAATTAAATCATTATCCATAAAAAAATGGGTACCATGCATTACATGTCAAAGTATAATAGGAGTATAAAGTTACCTCCCCTACTTAATAAGACTTCGCTATTTATGGTATTTGATCCCCTTCAGTTATTTAAGTATGGATAAAATCGTTCAACTTTTGATAAGATAAGAATTTAACTTCAGCAAAATAGGAAGGTTCTACATATAATATCAAATAAAATGTAATATTATTGGGAAAATACCTACACGGAGAGAGATTCTTAGACAGAGGTTTGCCTAAATCGCAATTTAGGTTCTTTTAGTAGGCGTATCCGATAGGAAACCCTTTTTTATGTCTCAAAGTAGGTCTAGTTTTGACAGAACGTGTAGGTAGATATGAAAGATTCAGAGCGAAGAATGTAAAAAAGCTACTTGGAATTCTAAAATTGATAAGCAATTTGCCGACATAAAGCGTGTTTCAAATAAGTACATAGGGTAAAACCACCAGTAACTGGCCACTGAAGCATTTTCGCCAAGTCATACTTGGATTATGCATAAATAAGTTATGATATTAGATTTATTGTAATGCTACACAATAATATGCATATTCTTTTATATAATTTGAGGTTTTAGAAGTAAAACAAAACAATATGTTGTATAAAATTTTAATAGAAACAAAAAACTATCACTTTTTGGTAGTTACTAGCCACAAATTTTAGAAACTGGCTGTGATTAAACTATTAATTGGCCACATGAAAAAAGTTTCAGTTTCATCCTACTATCTATAAAGGAACATAAAAAAATGAACTTTAAACAAAACAACATTCATTATGTCAGACAATAACTCAATATTTTACGTAATATTAATATGAGATCAAAAATAATACGACATAGGAACTTTCTTAATTTACACGAACAACAAATCAACAAATCTAACATTAATATAGTTTTATAGAATAAAGTTAGAACCGAAGCCTTGCTTTCGCGCTTCTTCACAAGCAGTACTAAATAAGGCATTACAATCACCGTAAGATGAGTCAGTGTTGCTCTCTGAATAGCAGATGTGGCACAAAAACTTATCCTCATCTTCTACAGGTACATGGATTCTGTGATATGACGGAATACAATTTAAATGAAACCGTTTTTTACACTGGTTACATTCAATAACCCTACGTGTAATGAGATTCAAACAAAAATCACAAAAAACTAATTGTTCATTAACCTCATTTGTATTTTCAGTCTTTTCTGTAGGTACTTAAATCTTCTTTAATTATCTTTATTTGACTTTTTCCATCACATTTTTCTTGGTTTTCTTCTTAGGGATACTGTTCTCTTTTTCCTTCTTTTTAGAGTTCCGTAGTCAACAAGGAACCCTTATAGATTCGCCATGTCCGTCTGTCTGTCCGTCTGTCCGCGGTTTAGCTCAAAAACTATTGGTACTAGAAAGTTGTACTTTGGCATGAGTATACACGTTAATGACGCCAAAAAAGTGGTAAAATAAAAATTAAAAAAAAACAATTATTTAGGGTACCTCCCATACATGTAAAGTGGGATGATATTTTTTTTATTTCGTTCTTCCCATAGTGTGGGAAATTGTTGGATAGGTCTTTCAAAAATATTAGGGGTTTGGTAGGACCGTTTTTTGATTAAGTAAACCTTTCGTGACTTATCAAGCTTTAAAGTACCAATTTTCGTTAGAGTCAAGTGTCCCCCCCTCTATCAACTAAACGGTTATAGTTAGAAATTCAAATGTCACAGCAGTAGTACCTATATATAACGAAATTTAAAGGAAAACTATCACACATAAGTGGGCTTTACAAGTTTACGAGTAATAGTCGAACAATTGTATTTGACTCGAAAATTTCGAACAACTCTATAGAAATATCGATAGATGGCGCTAAGCGCCAGTTGTATCGTGCTAGCTTCTTGTGACGATTGAGTAGTGTAGCTCTGTGTCCGTATTTAAATTCAAAACACCGGCTATGACAAGTTTTATACAAATCTCTAAAAAGAAATTGAAACTTTCCGTGCAAAATTGTCGGATCAGGTGAGGATTTGTATAGGAAGTCAAATTAGTTAGGTAGTCATGTTTGGCTTTTAGTTAGAGCATGATACGAAACGATCAATCAGCGAATACGACACGCACTTGGCTGTTATAAAAACTACGGAACCCTACACTGCGCGTGGCCCGACACGCACTTGACCGGTTTTTTTTTTTTCTTCTTGCAGTCTCTTTCTTTCCTCTTTTGCAGCTTCTTCTTCTTCTTTTGGCCAATAACTAAAATATGCAAAAAATTACTTCAGAAACTAGTCACCCTCTTAAGAACGGCTCATTTAAGATTTTATTACAATTAAGATAAAGATTCATATAACTTACCATGCAAACACGTAGAAATATCCTATTCTTTCACCAATGCTAAGTATTACCACCCATAATTTCAATTTTGTAAAAACTTAGCCACTAACATTTACGTAGTGTAGCAACTTACATGTCGATCCACTTACACCAACTGTCATAAAATGGCCGTTTGCTTTGGCGCTGGTATGTGTAGCGAAAAAAAATTGGACTACTATGAATGACGAATGACAAGGCATTCGTTTGATACATTCATAGATGGCACAAATAAAACAATATTCTTATTAAAAATAGATTAAGTACCAAGTGGCTAGTTATTGGAACTATTGGAAGTGGCCAGTTATACCTTGGTTTACCCTATTTTGCATCATTTCAAACCCAGGGTCTAAAACAATTCTGCCGGAGTTGCGGAAAAGTCACCTGAAGGAGCAGGGAGTCAGTAGAAGTCTGACACTCCCTTCCGCTCTACCCCGAGCGGGGAAGTCAGTCAATGATTTTCCCAACCGGAAAAAGTGTCTAAAACAATATTATTAGTTACATCAACATGGTTAGTACTCATCCCAATGCTCAGTGACAAAAAGTACAAATGTACAAGGTCAACGACCGCTATCTTATAGTTAATTCTATCTAAAATATCTCATTACCTAATAGGTATTATTTCCAAGTTGATGACTGTCTACGAGTATTTCACAATTTAGCTTAGTAGCGATTCTTTATGTATTAATTACGCAGCTACGCGTTGCTTAAAGGGTGGCTCCAATCACTACATTTATGTTATATTAAAGTTTGTGCAGTCATTCCAAAGGTTGTTTGGAAGAAGTCGCTCTCAGTGATAAGACCGCAATATTGTTTCACGCTTTTGTAATATTATTTTACATTCAGTTTTTATTTTCAACCGACGACAAAAAGAGGAGGTTATCAATTCGACGCGTATATTTTTTTTTAATGTATGATCATCAGTGATCGGAGTAGGTAGATTGATTTTTGGTACTTGTATCATAAATGCACACAGAAAGAATAACATGGATAAGCCATTTTCCCGGAAAGTAATACCGGTATTTCCGGATTCAATTAAACATTGTTAATGTTGGTAGTGATATTATTCCTACTCAATTCAAAATTTAAAGGAAGGTATAAAAACTAAATTAATTCATTATTTATCTGTTGAATAATAAAAACAATCTAATTCCGATCGAAGCTTTAATTTTTATTTTTTTATTTTTAGCCTTTTATGGCTAGAACTTTTATAGATAGACATAAATTGTTGCACTTAAATTTAAATATTTTCATAGTGGTCATGGTAATTTGCATTAAGGGTAGAATAAAGAATAATATTGCTCATTTTATAACAATTTCTACCTTTTTTTTGAGGATGGCAAATCATCAAATGACTCCTTCCACTCTGGCAGAATAAAATTCCTACATAAGTTCCGGTTTTTTTTTTAATAATCCACCAATTCCGGAGGAATGTCCATATTAATATATACGTTTCGGATCAATGACCCCATTTCAATCTACCTACTCCGATCACTGATGATCATCGATTACTCGAAGACGGCTGAACCGATTTGGAAAATTCTTTTTTTGATTGAAAGGGTATACTTCGAAATTGGTCCCATTTTCATAAACGTCAAGATCTGATGATGGGATCCTGGAGAAATCGAGGGAACTCTTCAAATATTATAGGCACACCTATGACGTTTTGGGTATTTATTATAGTAACTTGTGCAGTTGCTCTCAAAAAGTACCATTTGAGGAAGTGGAACTGATGATGAAGACCACAGATGGCCGCCGAAACTGCTCACTAATAAGTATTGAGTGGATTGCGATTCGATTACTTGAATACGGATGTTAAGCACTTTATGCTCGTCACAATGCATATGGTGATGTAGAGCTGATGGTGAAGTACCAGGAGAACTCCTCAACAATTAACGGCCCAGCATTGGGGAAAGCAATATTTTGTAAAAGGTTATAAGTAGTTGACATTTAGGCTCTTGTAACTAGGTAAATTAAAAATAGACCGACTAAAAAGAGTGAAATAAAAACTTTTTACCAAAAAATTAAACCGACTCCCAAAAAACACTGCAAAGTGAAAAATAACTTTAATTTCGGAAGTCGGTGCCAAAAACGAAAATACAAAACTAAAGACACCGACTACCGAAATTAAAGTTATTTTTCACTTTGCAGTGTTTTTTGGGAGTCGGTTTAATTTTTTGGTAAAAAGTTTTTATCATATATAAACATCACATCATATTTCATGACATAGGTACCAGGAATACAGAAACAGCGGGTAGGTAGGCATCTACCGAAAAACTCTAATCCCTTTCACGGTCCAATATCGTGTCAAAACAAAAATAGTAGCCCGAAGGGAAAACCCGTAGCTCCAGATACTAAACCCATATATCAACGAGGTATTTGTACCGGAAGTATCAAAACTATTTGTGACATGCGAGTCACGTTCAAGTATCAAATTTAATGATTCCTCCACCTCTTGTATGGGGTAGGTGGGTTACTAATTGAATGATGTCTCCTTAGGGAATCGGTTTGTAATAGCTTGAGATTATTGTCATAATTACGATCAATTTTGTGAAATCCATCCGAACTAATATTGTAAATGCGACGGTAATTCTGTCTGTTTGTTTGTTACACTTTCACGCCTGTATTGCTGAACCAAGTTTGATGAATTTTGTTATACTTATATGTATATGAAATATATCCCGGGAGTACGCTCGATTATGATAACTTCTAAAATGAAAGAGCTATTGAGCGGGTTGCAGGAATATCATGTAATACTTACCTATTGCACGATGTGCTTACTTGTAAGAAATTGATATAGGTACTAGTACATAAACCTTTTGAATGTATTCAATTTGTATCAGTGTATCTAACTATTGGTGAGCCAAATAAATAAAATAAATCTGTTACAAAATCTGTAAAATACCATATTACTGGCAAATAAATGAATCTATCTGTCTATGAACGCGGGCGAAGCCACTATCTTGGAGCTAGTATGCCATAGGTACATAATATAGAAAATGTACCTACCATAATTTACTATAAGCCACTACTGCCTAGCCCTTCGGGAAATACTTGCGTGATGTTATGCTATGTTTAGGTAATACGTCATTTCTGTTCGTTATCTATTTTACGTTTAATCAATCACAAAGTTTAGATAGGTACCTACGTTAGTTTGTGCAGTGACAAATCAAATGTTTTAGACTAAATGATGTAGAGGACTTACTCAAAGCGTGTTAACAACTAGACAACGGATAAACCGGGTTAACTAATTAGGTGGGTAGGTATCTATATATGTATACAAACATTGGCCTGACTAATGGACAGTGAATTGAAAATTTTAATCTAAGAACTTGTTAAAGTCTTTTAAGACAAATTTTCAACTGTAATTTCATCAGCAAAATCATAAAAAGCCGGCGAAGTGCGAGTCGGACTCGCGCACGAATGGTACCGTCCATTATCTTTGAAAAACGCCAAAAAAATCACTTTTGTTGTACCTATGTGAGCCCCATTAAATATTTATTTTATTCTTTTTCAGTATTTGTTGTTATAGTGGCAGCAAAAATACATCATCTGTGGAAATTTCAACTGTCTAGCTATCACGGTTCATGAGATACAGCCTGGAGACATACAGACAGAGCCTTAGTAATAGGGTCCCGTTTTTACCCTTTGGGTACGGATCCCTAAAAACTGTATCATCAGTTTAAATAACACTGGCCTGCAAAATGGAACTCTTTTTTTTTCGGTGAGAAAAACATCGAACGCTTTGGAAGGAGTGTCAGGCTTCTACCGACTAAAAACCAACCCTTTTCCTTCAGTTGCCCTTGCGTTCTGTTTCCCGATATCTCGATAGAATTTTCCCGCAACCCTAGCAGACAATAATAATAATATTCCACAACTTTCACACAACGCCATCTAGTCCCAAACTAAGCAGAGCTTGTGCTATGAGTACTAGACAACTGATAAACATACATATATATTATAGAAAAACTACACCCAGACAAAGAACAAATGATCGTGCTCATCACACAAATATTTGTCCTGGGTGGGAATCGAACCCACGACCTTGCGCATAGCAGTCAGGGCCACTGACCACTAGACCAACAGGCCTGGCAATGGCGTTATCAGGCCACGTCATTGCTGCGAGTTTTTTTTTTATGGTGTTCGTGGCATGTTCTTTACCGGACGATGAGCTACCCCTGCTCGACATCCACAAGCCTGCGCCTACCTAGCAGCTACATTTCAACTTTGATAATGTCTGTCGGATTTAATGCAACAAGGCGTTCTCTACCAGTAAACCTTTGGGTAAAAAAGACCACATTTAACATAATTGTTATCTACTTATATGGTGGCAATCACAGAAATAAAAAGTACAGTAGAAGTGGTAAGGGGGCGTATCGGTGTCCGCGCGACATGGCCACAGGGCTCATGTCACAGGCAAGTGGCCGTCTCCGCGAACTAGTGCGCTTTCGACGGCGATCGTGATAACATATATGAATGCCGAGTAGTTCTGTGGTATCTTGTAAAAACCGAAGCCAAAATCAAAACTATGTGAATCATGGAATCACTTACCATATGTAAGTACAAGTATTTTATAATATTTGTCTTTAAAATCATGAAAAACAATAAATCGTAAAATATTTCTTGGTTTTACTATGTTATTTTTGTTTTCAAATATCAGAGCGACTGTACTACTTTTGCTATAAATACATTGCTCCTTAACCACTACCTGAGTTCGTCACTAAGTAACTGGACAAGCAATGTAAAAATAACATACGAAACTGTATTACGCGGATTCATCGCGTGATACAGTTTCGTATGTTATATATGGCATAGTGAGGCCGCCACTTCTTGCGACGAATTAGTGATATGGTTGTGCAGATCCACTAACGTAGACTATCGACAGCAATGTCGATTGATGAATGAAATATTGCTATTATAGTTTAGGGGCTTTTCAACCGACGACAAAAAAAGGAGGAGGTTATCAATTCGACGCGTATATATATATTTTTTTTATGTATTATCACCGATTACTCGGAGACGGCTGAACCGATTTGGAAAATTCTTTTTTGTTTGAAAGGGTATCCTTTGAAATTGGTCCCATTGTCACCAAGTCAGGATCTGGTGATGGGATCCTGGAGAAATCGAGGGAACTCTTTAAATATTATAGGCACACCTATAGTGATTTGAGTATTTTTTATAGTAACTTGTGTAGTTGCATTTGAAAAGCACCATTTGTGAAGTAGACCTGATGATGAAGACCACCGATGGCCACTGGAACTACTCAATATATAAGTAGGAATAATAAGTAGTTCATGTGTTCCGCTTCGATTACTTGAATGTGGTTATTAAGAACAATATGCTAGTCACAATACATATGGTGAAGTGAAGCTGATGGTGAACTACCAGGAGAACTCCTCAACAAATAAAAGCCCAACATTGGGAAAAGCAATATTTTGTAAATGAATATAAGTAGTTGACATTTAGGCTCTTGTAACTAGGTAAATTAAAAATCGACCAACTAAAAAGAGTGAAATAAAAACTTTTTACCAAAAAATTAAACCGACTCCCAAAAAACACTGCAAAGTGAAAAATAACTTTAATTTCGGAAGTCCGTGCCAAAAACGAAAAAAAACTAAAGACACCGACTACCGAAATTAAAGTTATTTTTCACTTTGCAGTGTTTTTTGGGAGTCTAATATTTTGGTAAAAAGTTTTTTATAACATACGGAGACCTCTAAGAAAATATGTTTAACTTTTATTTTACATGAGATGACAGAAATAAAAATACGTTGAAAAGTCAAGTGTACAAAAAAATAAAAAAAATAAACAATTTATTTTACGGCCGCAGCATGCGTAAGGAGTTCCGACGTCACCGTCGCTACAACAGTTTATTTTTCAATCTGTCAACCGTTTTAGCCCGGTTGGAAGATCGATTTAAATGATGTTTTTTTTACTCATTTTGATTTTTTTACAGAGTAGTAGAGAAATGCGTAACCAATATTCGTAAAGTAAGTTACATTAATTTTAGGTTAATAATCGGTGGTGTTTTTGGGTTTAGAATTATCGTATTATTTTTTTATGGTTTTTGTATTTTACTTCCGTTGAAGCTTCGAATGCGTTATAATAATCGGCATGGTTCAGATAATACATTTGTGAATTGAGCTTAAAATAAGTCAATATATTCATGCTATTTATTTGTTATGCATGGATAAATAAGTGGTTTTCGTACTTTTCAGCTTCCCAAAAGATGGTAATATAAAAATGGAATGGATTGATGCCACAGGCATGCCACCTAACTGGTACCTTACAAAAAATAGCACCATATGCTCGGTTCACTTCAGCGCAGAAATGTTCCAGCCTCTAAAGAAAAGTCGCAGGCTTTTTGAATGGACAATTACAAAATTAAGAGTACAACTGATTTTTGCAGAAGTGGGTTAAATTTTATTTTATTACTGAAAGCTATTCTCATGTTTTAGGGCATTCATAAAATCAGTCGTTCAACTTTTCAGGATTCTATACAACCTATACGGCTGGTATGTTCCGATCAAGAGCATAATGTAAGTTAACATCAACTTCTATTTGACCTATCACTATGATAATTAAATATTAAGATTTAAGTCGAAAGCGCCAGGGTAGCCCTTAATACTTAGTAGGTAGTACTTAATAATAATTATGTAATGTTATGTTCTTAATAACATGTTTATTGTTATTATAATATTTTCTGGACATGCCATTTTTTATTTGGTTCATTTACAGGTGCCCAAATAAAATTGTACAATAATAAATGGAAGAATCGATCACTTTCCGATTTAGTCAATCACTAGCGTATATGTAAAATAAATTGCTTTTGCACATCACAACGATAGCGACCGATGTTTTTGTGTGAGTAAGTTCTACGGTGCATGGTATATACACGCTGTGTTTGACGGAATAAGGTTCATTATTGATTGAATAGTACGTTCTGATTTAAGAAATGCGGGTGTGTGCGCGAGTGCGTATCTATTGATTTTATTAAACTGCATGTTGTAGCGTTGTAGTCGATTAAACTAGAAGTCGACTACCACACTAATCTCTAATGTCTATGGTTTCACGGAGTGACAACACTTATGCAGTGACCGGCTATAAATTCTAACCTCTGGTTCGCTGAGTGCTATTTCACCGCCTACAGCTGCAAGTAACTAATAAAGAGACCCCTCTGTGCCCAAGGGTAAGTGCTCATCGTATCTGCCATTTTCTCTCCATCTTGCCAAATCGTAATCCTCTTATTTCACCATAATCTGCAGCGTTTGTAAATTAATATAATTGCCCGGTTGTCAAGATGGCTTCTGTCTAGAATGTAACTGTATTATTTCATTGTCATCTGTTTTCCACTAGTGTTGCTAAATTTGTGAAGCGTAAGCATGTCGCAGCATACCTTTCCTGCTGTGTCATAGCAGCTACGAGCTTAAATGCTTTGTCACGCGATCATCTTTTATATCGTTGCACGCGGCATGCTTGCGCTTATCTATAATCTTTGTGAACCGCCGCGATGGTGAGTTTTCCATCCGTTTCCCGGGTACTGTTCTTTGGGTTCACGGCTGGGAGACGCACGCATCGCTGGCGCTAGCGATTCCTGGCACCACGCTTACGGAAGCACCCTTCGTGTTGATTCCAGGGTTTTTTTTCTCCTTCTTCATTTCTACTATCAACTACCTCTACGTCCGCCGCTCGACGGGTGTCACGCTGCCTCTGTGACTGTCTGCGTGCTATTGCGTGGCCTGCCCGAATAACCTCTGCGCCCGTCTGCGCGCTATTGCGTGGCCTGCCCGCATAACCTCTGCGCCCGTCTGCGCGCGAGCTGCCTGCTACGGGGTCGGCCCGCCGGTCTGCGTGCGTCGCGGCCTGAGCCCAGGGCAGTACCTCCCTTAATCCATCGACCAGTGGAGAATCTTGTGAACTGAACCCACCCCCCTTATCAAATAAATGCTGTAAACCTGTGGTCTACTAAGTTTCATTCATCTACCACCTAAACCGCTACGCCACAGTGGCGCCCACTCGGTAAGGTTCACAGGGTTTTCCTCACTGGTCGCTAATTACCTTACTCACTCATCGTGGCGGTAAGTACTAGTGTGTAATTTACTTTTTTTTATTTTGTTAATTTTATTTCTGCTAGGGTTTTGATCTCAATAATTGTAAAGATCACAATGAGCGCTAACCCAATTAATTCTATCCACCTAACAAAGGCCGAATTAGAATATGAGGTCATCATTAGAGGCGGCGAAAAGGGCACAGTCACTGTCTTTAGAAAACAAATTAACAAAGCTCTCCTGAGTGAACTCATCCCTAGTACATCACATAGTTCTGCCAGTGGTCAGCAGGCTGAAGCAAGTGCCACAAGAACCCCAATTCTAAATATAATCTAACCTAATAGATATAATAGTAAATATAATCTAATAAATCTAATAATAAATATAATCTAATAAATCTAATAAATATATTGAATCTAATCACCAATAGGTATACTAAATCTACCTATAACCTTTGAAAGTAAACACCACAATCATTTGACACAAACTCAGGAATATACTAGTATCAGCCCCAGTCTTGTCATGTCCAGATTATAGCTTACCTTTTGAAGTACATACAGACGCTAGTAATCATGGTATTGGCGCTTTGCTCACTCAAACTAAAAATGGTATCGAGCACCCTATAGCATATATGAGTAAGTCCTTGTCAAAACCAGAACAAAACTATAGTATTACGGAGAGAGAAGCGCTAGCAGTGTTATTGGCTCTAGAGCACTGGCGATGTTATCTTGAAAATGGTCTAAAATTCACAGTCTACACAGATCACTCTGCACTAAAGTGGTTCTTAAAACTACAAAATCCTACTGGTAGACTAGCCCGCTGGGGAATAAGGCTCTCTGCATTTAACTTCGATATTAAACACCGCCGTGGTTCCGATAATACTCTTCCCGACGCTCTGTCCCGCGCTCTCCCAGTGGCTGAAATATCTTCTCAGTCCACCCCACCAGTAACTAACGATACTTGGTACCTAAAAATCTATAATGGCTGTACACAGAGCCCAATCTCTTATCCTAATTATCTTATTAAGAATAACAAGTTATTTCGGTACATGAAAAGTAAATTCGCTATTTTTTAATGAGTTTGACTGGAAGGAAGTTATTCCATATGAATCTAGATCTAAAGTTGTTATTGACAATCATGCAGAACCCACGGCAGGTCATCTAGGCATTTTCAAAACTTATAAAAGACTAGCTCTTCGTTACTACTGGCCAGGAATGCACAGTGACGTAGTGAAAGCTGTAACTTCATGTGAAATCTGTTTAGCTCATAAACAAGTAAACCATGCTCCACTGGGGGTCATGGGGAAACCTAAAGAATGCTCTCGACCATTCCAGATGCTCAGTATTGACATTGTTGGCCCTCTGCCTGTCTCTAGACGCCAAAACGCATATCTTTTTGTAGTGACATGTTGTTTCTCTAAGTATTGTCTTCTTTTCCCAATGAGGAATGCTAACGCTAAAACTATCTGTAAACTAATGGAGGATAATGTATTTTTGGTACATGGAATACCTCAATGTATAATTTTAGACAATGGCACTCAGTTCACTTCAAATGAAACTAAAAACTTATTCAGTAAATATAACATACCTAGCATACACTATACTCCTAGGTATGCACCACAGATTAACACCGTGGAAAGGTACAATAAGACAATCATAACAGCTGTTTCTGCCTACATTGATAATGACCAACGCTCTTGGGATCTACATATCCCAGCTGTACAATTTGCACTAAATAGCTCAACTAGTGAAGTTACTGGTTTCACTCCTGCATTCCTTATATTTGGTAGGGAATTAGTAGCTGACGGTTCCATCTACCAAAAAACTGACTTAAAGGAAATAATATTCCAACCTAGAGACCAGTATGCAGAAAACTTAGGTTGCCTTTCTAACATTTTTGACCAAGTACAGTCTGCCTTACTACGAGCACATTCTAGAAATGCTACAGACTACAACTTACGACGCAAGAATGTAGAATTCAATGTAGGTGATGTGGTCTGGAAACGTACTTACTACCAGAGTGATAAAGAAAAATATTTCAGTAAAAAATTAGCTCCTAAATTTACTAAATGTAAAGTATCTGCCAAACTCTCCCCTATAGTTTATGAGTTGGTAGACATGCAAGGAAAGCCTTTGGGTGAGTGGCACGCTAAGGATCTAAGGCGAAACAGCCCACCCTAACTCCCGTAGGCCTAGCTAACTAACTAGTGTTTGACCCCATACAGGGTCACACGATGCCAAGGGAACACACACCCACGACCGCCTAACATATAGGTCGTGGAGGGTCGACTTGTACCTAACTACCTAAGTTAACTATAACTCTGGTTATAGCTATCCTAGTGTCATATTTCACACCCACCTACAGTGTGGTAATCCTACTTAAAACCTACTGACTAAAGTTACCAAACTGTTATTCTAAAATTAACTATATTTATTTGTCTTTTAACAGAACTAAATACCTTGACTGCATGGAAATAAGCCAACATAACTTCAGTTCCATTACCACCTTTCTGCTGACCACACACACATACACTACACACCTAATCTCTTTGATTATTTTCTCTTTACGGCGTGACTATGAGAGGCTACATAGTGGGCCTTCAGGGCGATTCTTTAGTATCATGGCAGAGTAGTCTCCATAGTACACTACCTTTAACTTTTATTTATGTTATTATGTCCTCATGGATGTCTTAAAGACGGCCCCCTGAAACATGGGTGTCCGCACACTAGTTAATTTACATTAATTCCTAACCTACTGTTCTGAAAACAGCTTCAAGCCGGTAAATTTCTATACAAATACCGTACCTACCCATTAACTACTTGCATAGTAGTCTATAACTTTATAGTCTGATTATAACTGTAAAACTTTCTCACTACTAACCTTAAAACTATTCATAAAACAATATATAGCATAGTCCATTGTATTGTTTTCAACTAAACTGTTGGTGATCTGCCACCACAGTTAAACTATATACCAGTCTACCTTGGTAACAAATCTAACTTTAATCTAAGCACTAAACACGAAACCTAACTTGCACTTCATCAATCGTTTGATAATAGCATCTACATGAAATATTCTAACAACATTTAGTCAACAAACTTATCTAATTTCTTTTACCTAAACACTAAACTAGAAACCTAACTTTAACTTCATAACACTTTTTAATATTGAACAAGCCTATCCTGAATATTACTTAGATTCAACCTGCCCTAATTAAATTGTGTGCGTTACCCCAGCAAAATAATGTCGAAAATAGTCATTTAAATCTTATAGATAATTAGTTGCCCAGCTTCTGTAATTGTTAAGCACATTTTTAAATTTGTTACACATATAGTTTTTTAGTTATTACACAAAAACATATTCTGCTGGGGTAACGTTTGAAACGTTACCGCAGCAAAACTTTTTTTTAAATAATGGGAATATTGAAATAAATATTAGCTATACATTTAGTTGTCTAGACGAGGTAAATGTTACACGTTATTTTGTTTTTGTTCTTTCTTCGGCTGCGAAGTTATTCGAGATTTTGCTGGAGTAACGTTTGTGGTTTTGCTGGATCTCTGAAACGGTTAAGCGGATTCTTTACATTCAACATTACATGATTTCTTAGGAATTAGTTTTAATTTGTTTAGCAATAAAAATAATAAAATGATATACCGTTTAAAAGTTATTAAATGAAATATAAAAACACTTCTTTAGGTCCTAACACTCTGAATATGAGCTCTAAAGACTTACTTTAAACGTTATTTTGTAGCTTTTAACTACCTTCAAATGTATATGAAGTTTCATTAGTATCCTGTAGGTAATTAACAAATTATGATGATATTCATTTCTCCACGTTCACGGTCACAATGCGCGCGGAGTTATTTGGCCACCGATATACCTGTATACGGTTATATAAACTGAATGTTATATCAATATTTAGTTGCTTAATTCAGTTATATACCTGTAAAGTTTCAGAGTAGTACATACAATAATTAACGAGATAATTAAATAAAAGTCATTAGGAACTTCAAGACCGTGGTAATCCGACCAAGTTTAGGTGGTTACAAAAAAGCGGCAAAAAACAGGGGACACGCTATAATAAATCATGAAACTTGCCTACGTCACAAGACAGATAGAGGCACCAAAATACCGTGACATTGCCAACACGGCCCTTAAATCTGTGACTCATTTAACATTTATGATATTCGAATGGCATCCATAAACAGTAGACAGAATCCTGAAGACTAAATCGCAAGAAGATGATATCTAATTTGCTTTGGCAAGAGACCGGGCGGCATGCCTTTATTACCTTGGAAGATAGGTAGGCCATTAATGTGGGGCCTCAAAGATTAGTCAGCTGCATTGACGGGGTACGATGGGGCCATTGCATCCTGGGGTTAGAGGAATGTTCTAACGAGATACCGCGGACCCCGGACCGCAAGGGCAACTGAAAGAACAGGGTGGGTTTTTAGTCAGTAGAAGTCTGACACTCCCTTCCATTCCACCCAGATCGGGAGGAGTCATTTGATTTCCCACCGAAAAAAAAGGTAATTAATGCGAGACGTTAAGTACTCCCCTCGATACTCTTACACCATCCCACGTTCCTAGCTCATCTTGCTGTTCCGGCACTGCAGCTGCAGAGAACCTCAAGCGGCAGAAATATTGTTACTCCAGTCGATTAGTGAAGTACGTCGAGAAACTTCGACAGAAATCTAGAATATTCGAGACACTAACGCCATCTAGCGGCGAGTAGCAGTATTGAATATATCTAGTCGAGACACTAACGCCATCTAGCGGCGAATAGCGGTACTGTGTATCTCAAGTAGCTCTGGAATATTCTTGGCAGTATAAACAGTGAGTCGATTTTACAGGAATGTTCTGGAACTCATAGTCCGGGGTATAAATAGATCGCAAAGGGGCGCAGAGTGTCTTATTACGAGGCGAATACGCGATATAATCGAAGCTTTACAAGTGAATTTCAGTGCGATTTAAGTGTTAAGTGACAAGTGTTGTGGTGCGAATAATTGTGTTAAATTTTTATTTTGTGTTTAATCAATTAAAGTGTTAATTTTGGTTTAACTGGCGTTAATTATTATTATAATAACCTGGTAGTTATATTTTCGAACCGTTTGAGTTTGAAACCTACGGATCGTGGGGTCCGAGGGCTAATAAATTATTAAAAGATCTCTTTATTCCAGCCGCCTAGTTGACCAAGGGCTGAATTTTACCTTGGACAGAGGTTAAGCATTTTTTATTTATTTAAACTTTATGTTCAATGGTGTTACATGGGCGGACTTAATGCAGCAAGGCATTCTCTACCAGTCAATTCTTGGGTTAAAAAAACACATTGTGGTAGGTGTACGAGAAAATGGGATGAAATAATACATATAATACTAATAAATATAATTATAATATATAATACTAATAAAATACACATACATGCTAAATTAATAAACTAATAAATACGGTGCTTTATAATGATCTTTCTGATTAAAAAAGCTCATAATAATTATGACGAAGACCAAACTAAGAATAACAGTCCCTTAAGTACTTAGGCTTTTAATTTTACGCTTTAAAGAAAATTTTTACTCAGCTTTCTTGATGTCAAGGGGTAGCAAGTTCCAGAGTTTAATAGTAGAAACAGCGTAAGAATTAGATAGAAACCTTTTGCGGTGAGAACGAATGTGAAGAAGTATGTTTTTGGATGCGCGAAGGTTAATAGTTACTATGAGAACTGCCCAACAATTTAAAATTTTGTTTTAAGTAAACAGGAGCACAAGGATCGTTCATAATAGTGAAGAGCATAGAGAGGGATCTGAGGTATCTCCTTTTGACGCATTGCCATACAACATGACAATGCCGCCACTCTTCGGCATATCACCAGTAACTAGACAGCGATGCGTACTAATTTCTCGACGCCATATTTCAGATTATTTTAAGATTTATACAGCTTAGGGTTTTTATTTAAATTTATTTTTTTATTAGGAATGAGCCCGGTCTCGACCCCGATTACACCTGATGTAAGATGAGAAAATAAATTTTAGGAATTTTTCTATCTATGTCACATCCCTGATATAAAATATGTTTATATTCAACAATTTAATCATTTTCTTGTAAATAGTCCATTCTTATATGTATGTCATTTATAATCTATCTGTTATGGTTTCATGGATAAACCGCTGTACTTTTTTATGATTTCACCAATAATATCCACTTAATACCGAATCATTCAACCTCCTTGCCATGTTTCACAATGAATACCTAATACAAAAATTGATTTTTTAAAGGAGTGCAGGATTTTTCTGACTGCGCAAGCACTCCGCAAGCCCGCGACTATGATACCCAAAAATAATTGTTTTATGATATTGACTTTTTATTTGGTCTGAGATTATATTACCTATGTCTACTGAATTACTGAATAACTACTGAACAGATCTGAATGAAATTTAGTAAGTAGATAGTAGACATTCTGGAATAACACAGGCTTCTTTTTATCGCGCGAAGAAGCTAGTTATAAATATACATACATATACGATACATTAAAAGTACTAACGTTTTTAAATTCACCTTTTTTTCCGGGTGGGCAAATCATCGAATGACTTCTCCTGCTCTGGGTTAAACAGAAGGGAGTGTCAGATTTCTACTGACTAAATACCCACCCTGTTCTTTCAGCTGCCCTTAAGTTCCGGGGCTGCGGTATCTCGTTAGAACATTCCCGCAACCCCGGCAACGTTTTTAAATTACCTATAGTCATAATTTTAAAGCATACATAGGTACCTATCTGATGCAGAAATGTCCCATCACGACAGGATATCGGTAGTCTGTTTTGTCTGGAATTCTGACCTAGTTATTACATCACGTCATTAAACAAGCCCATGGTATACAGAGTTACCACAATAACGTGCCTTATCCGACAAGGCCCTTAAAACCATGACGTAGACGTTGATGCTCTTTGAATTGTAGACGGATTTCTGATTTATTTCTGAAGAAGATGGCTTTTAGGGTATCAATTATCAAGGATAATATAATTATAAATCCAAATTTTTAAAATAACTTTTAATTAAGTAACGAGTTTAAAATGAAAACATTTTACGATTAAATGTAAGCTATAACATTGAAATATGAAAGTAAACAAAACTCTTTTCTTTATTTATTTGTATAGGTTTTTTTTTCAGGAGGCAATCGAAAAATGACTGCCTCCGCTCTGGGTCCATTTCTTTCCTGTTGTTCCTGGCCACGGTAACGTTATAAAATTACCGCAATCCCGAATAGAGCTTTTAACCAATATGACCATGCGCTCATAGGATACTTCTAAACATTCACCTACATTTAATGCCTAAATTTACATAGGTTTTTGAAGCCCTCTGACAGAGGAAACGCGAGACTACTTTTGAAAATTCCCACGTTATTGGAATCAAACTCATTTTCAATACCTACTCACTTCTTTCAGCTTCGTTCTAGACACACGCCGCTATAGTATGAGTGACATCCTTTACTTTGACACATTCAGAACAGTTAGGCGACTAAGTCTTCCTCATTAAAAATGCAAAGGTAAAAGAATGTGTCCAGAACGAAGGCTGAAGGCGGTCACAATTTCAAGACGAGGCATCTCTGTGCTACCAAACCATGGACAGCGGGTAAAGCTGTGCTGAATGGTCCCGTAACTAATCCCTCCTTACCATGGCGTCGCATCATAATCATTCTCTCAGATAATCACTCATAATCATCTCATTCATAATCACTCTTTCCACATTACCTACCATACACTGGTCGGTATTTAAAATAAGAGATCACTAAATAACGGAAGGGAACCTAAAATAGCTCTCTCCGATTTTTTGTTTCACTAACCGATCAACTTCTTCATTTCCTCACTATGTCGATGAAACAACTTGCTAAACATGTTATTTAATCAAAGAAGATACAATCAAAATACCCTCAAATTATTTCAATATTTAAATTCAGTATGAAAACATATTGGAACTAAATTCATAAAATATTAACAATTCCACATATAAAGACATTCCAAAGTCAAACCAACAAATATTATCGAATTACAGTTATAAAACAAATCACGACATTCGGCTGTCCGACTGCGTGCAAATCTTATCGCCGATGCACGCAAAATCACGACAATACCTACAAAGCAATATGGAATGAAATCTATAGCAGTATTATTATTATTTTGGATCCAGAAAATGGATTCTAAAATATTGTAGGCTATCGGTATCCATCGACAATTACTAATAATACCCGATATGATGATTGTGTATACAGTGTAGTGCTTCTGCGATTTTTAGGGTTCCGTAGCCGAATGCCAAAAAAACGGAACCCTTATAATCGTGTCGTCGTCATGTCTGTCTGTCTGTACATCCGTCTGTATGTCACAGGCATTTTATCCGAAACTATTGGGACTATACATTTGAAACTTGGTAGATAGATGTATTCTGTGAACCGCTTTCCGATTTTATACATGGAACTGAAACTGAAAATATTTTTTTTCATGAAACCTATACGTGGGTTGTATCTATAGACAGGTCTTTAAAAATGACATTGAAGTTTCTAAAACCACTTTTTCATAAAGTTAAATATATATAATTTTTCATAAGGTAAAATGTGTGTCCCCCCCTCTAACTTCTATAATAATGGAGTGAAAAATCAAAAACTAATGCCATAGATCTTAATGTAAACTTTCAACGAAAATTGGTTTGAACGAGATCGGTTCAACAGTTTTTGAGATACAGCATATTTTCTAAAACGTAAATATCACTTTGTAATTCATACAACATTATGAAAAACAAAGTTATTTGGCGTGCTTACTACGTAACCCTTCATGGGCGACTCTGACTCGCACTTGGCCAATTTTTTTAATTCTAACGTAGGTAAGTACCTAATTGAAACTGGCACATGCACATGTTCCGAACTTAATGAAAGCCTGCGTTTGCGAATCAAAAACAGCATAAACCGACTCGTTATCTTCCTTGAAGCATCCCTATAGATAAAGTAATAAGAAAAATATAATTACACTCTTTTGCAAAAAAAACGGGCACCTAAGGAAATTTACGTTCTAAGGTCGATTTGAGTTAATTAAATGAAATTTATTGCTTTGACGTAGTCTGTATACTTATAATCGTGTAAATTAATGCGCGTGAAGTGAATTCGGGCAATTAAAAGAAAAAAGCGACGGATTCTTTAAAACCGATGTACACGCCCAAACAATAAGAAGTGGTCGGCAATAAAGACAAGATTTTTTTAATTAAATAAAGTTACACATGTAAAAACCTAATAACGAGTGTGACCTCCTCTTACCAAAATCACAGCTTGAATCCTTCTGGGCATGCTTTCCACGATATTTTTAATAACGTTTTGAGGAATACGTTCCCACTCTTCTGCGATGACTCTTTTTAGCTCCCTGATGTTGTATGGAGTAGGTTGCACTGATCTTACCCGTCTCTTTAGAACATCCCAGACATGCTCAATTGGATTGAGGTCAGGACTTCGATCTGGCCAATCTAAGCGACGGGTCCCAACTTCTTGCATGTACGCTTCCACGTCGCCAGAACGGTGCGGGCGAGCATTGTCGTCCATAAAAATGGAATCTTCCCCAAGTGCAGTCAATGTGGGTTGTTCATATGGAATTAGGACTTCCATTATGTACCGGTATGCATTTAATGTTCCATTTTCTATGAAAACTAACTCCGTACGCTCCGTCGAATTAATTGCTGCCCAAAACATAACGGAGCCTCCGCCATAAGGAGTGATTTCTTCGAAACACACTTCCGCATAGCGTTCCCGTGGTCTTCGCAGCACTCGCTGGCGTCGGTCCTCTCCACACAAACAGATTCTAGCTTCATCAGAAAACAATACTTACTTTATTCCAGTCCTCCAGAGTCCATGAAGCACAGTTCCGAGCAAACTGAAGTCGAGCAACACGGTACTCACGGAGTAATTTAGGGCCCCGAGCTGGGCGGTAACTCCTGATATTGGCAGCCAAAAGCCTCCTCCTGACCGTCCACAAGCTAACTTCTACTCCTCTTACTTCTTCAAGGCTCTTCGTCAGGTCCACACTTGACGCTTTACGATTCCAGAACGCCTGACTCACCAAAAAGCGGTCATCTCTTGGTTCCGTGCATCGTTTTCTTCCCAAGCCGGGTCTTCTTCTTACCGAACCGGTCTCTTGATACCGTTGCCAAGTCCTCTGGACAGTTGAACGACTCACATTTAGCCGCTGAGACACGTAAGTTTGCGAACAACCTTCTTCAAGTAGGGCTATAATTTTACCGGCCCTTATCGCTTTATCACTCATATCAAAAAGTGGTATTTAATGTAAAAAGAAAGATTAAATTGTTTAATTTGCAGAAAATATCCAAAAAGTTTTAAAATATCGTAATCAGTTAAAAATCGTTTCAGCAATTCGCGCCATTAGTAAAGCAATTTTAGAATAATCCACAATAATCATCATTTTTCTTTTATTAATTTTAAATTTAGAACGTAAAGAATCATGCCAGGATGCTTCAAATAACATGCCAATACATCGTCAAATTAATAAAACCTATTTCTTGTTCTTCTTCGTTGATGTAGAGAAAAAAATCTAAAGTGCCCGTTTTTTTTGCAAAAGAGTTTATATTAGTAGGTACCTATCTAAGTAGTTAGATACTTCTTGTAAACTTGCTGTAGGTACTACAGCCAAAGACGTATAATTTATTAATAATATTTCAGCTATGGAAATTGGGAAAAGTTTTTAAGAAATCGATAAGTACTTACCAAAAAGTTAATGAAACATTATTACACTAGTTCTTGAATCCTTGAAATTATAATTTTATATCACACGAAAATCCGAAAACATCTAACATTTATTAATTTTACAATCTAGTATTTACACAAAACTTTTACAAACTAAGAAAGAAAGTCTAAACACCACATGAAACAATTTAAGCGTCACAAATTTTACCCGAAAATATTTTTCCAACTATATAACGTTCGTAACTTCGATCAGTTAGCCAAGGAAACAAAGAACTGACTCCTTGTCCTGGCGCCTAAGGTGTTACTGAGCCAAACATGCCTGTGCCTGTTTCTAACTTTGATGCGCAAACCTGCGGGAAAGCTTTTCCACGTGATAAGGTTTATTTGTTTTACCGTAATTTAGTGACATCTAGCGGCCAGGACGAATAGTATGATCACAATGAAAAATGTTAGCTGGCGATCCAATACAAACGATCAGTAGATGGCTCTAGTTGCAATTATTTATTCTGCATTGATTCAATAAAATTTACATAATGTACCTATTTTCATTTTATTTAAATTCAAACCGATTTTAAATATTTGTATAATTTTATTGCTGGATGTAAAAATGTTGCCAGTCATAAACATATTTTTAACGCGCTCAAATGTCACCAGTGTTGCCAACCATATTTTTATAATAACGTATCCTACTTTATTTTAGGTAATGGGGCATGCAAGTGAAAGCTAATCGCAGATGGCGCCACCACCGTAAGAACCTTTGTCACTGTCAGTGTTAGTTAGATTGTGAGATATTATATAGTTATCTGCATCATCTATGGTTATCTGTGGTAATATTTTTTATTTTCATTTCATTGATTTCAATTGATTTCTGTACAATTTTCCGATTAAAGAACATAATACATGTTCTTTAATCGAAAAATTCTCAATAACTGTATCTAATTTAGGAATTCATTACTGTTCCATAGAGAAACTGCTTTGATATTGGTAAGTGTGCTACTAGCGCCACTTTGACAGTTGCACGCTCCATTATTTTTATTTATTTAATTGTCTCAGACCATTGATCCATAGAGTGTGAGTAAAAAACTTAACCTATTGTTAGTACAATAAATTAAAACACAACATCAATTTACTTGGCGACATGCACGCCTGTGCGCACATGCCTACCAGCCCAGTGCCTGACAAATGGCCCATCGATTTTGTCCGCAAGTGTAACTAGAATTTATAATTTAGACTTTATACTTTTGCATTCAAATAAAGTATGTGAAAATACTTTATTTCCAACCTTTACTGCGATGCATAGAACAAAACACTCATTATGGGATTTATGGGTAAGTACTTAACTATTTAACGGTACATATAAGTTAAAACAGATGATGGAAATGATTTATAATTACAAAACGAAATTTTAGATGTCAGATGTTATTGTAACAGTGACAGATCACATTAGCACAGATGTCACTATCGACGAAGTTGTATGAAAATTGTCCGTTGTTTTTGTTTAAAACTAAAGAATCCATTTTAAAGTGAAAATTAATGCTTAAAATGACGAGTAATTCTGATAGTGATACTTCAGTGACTACTAAAAAAGCTAAAATGACCAGTCTTACAAAAGTATAAGCTTTCACTGAGAGGGTTTCTTCAGTAATAAATCTGAAGTGGCGAGAAGAGACAAATGGAGCGTCAATAAAAATTAGAAAAGAATTGTTTTTTTATTTAAATTTAAATGTTGATTGTCAAACAAGCTTCGAAACATACACAAAAATACGTTTTTAAGGCAATAAAACCATAAAATTTGAAAATTACTTTTTTTTCTTTCAAATACTTTTTTTTCCTATTCAAACAATTTTATACGTCTTTTTGTCAAAAAAGTTGGCAACCCTAAATGTCACTGTGCAAAGTTGGATTCGAACTGTCAAGTCAATTTCGTGTTCTGGAAAATTGTACACGAATAGAGATTGACACGCTTTCTTCTATTTTTATAATAGCTGAAGAAATTACTAACTTATTTTCAAACTTAATTCTTGTTCCTGGTGTTATAAGTAAGCTAGACAAAGAAAAGCCGCGAAAATGAGTACAATACTGGAGAAAATTGCGGCTATAGAGTCTGAGGTTTGTAAAAGAGGTTATATTATAAATTCAGAGTTTTTAACATAATAATAACACAATATTATGTTAATACGCATATACACACGAAACTGTCTAAAAATATAATATTCGTTTCGAACGAATAATTGGTCTTTGTTTTCATACATTAACAAATTGTTCGTTATATTACAGATGGCTCGAACGCAAAAAAATAAGGCCACTGCACTCCATTTAGGTATTCTAAAGGCAAGATTAGCTAAACTGAGACGTGAACTGATCACTCCCAAAGGTGGCGGCGGAGCAACCGGCGAAGGTAAATACTAAATATTTTATTGACCCAACCAATGATTGATATTGAGTGGAAAAAGAAAAGAAAGGAGATTTCCTATGCATTAAAAAATCTATTCAAATCTAACAAAAAGCTACCATTCAATTATTGGATAAAATGCAGTTGTGTTCATTCAATTATTACTTAAAATTCAAAAGTCTTATTAACTCATTTGACCAAGAAAAACTTATAATAAGAATGTAGATGTGGAATTGGAACGGGACAATTGCATTTTTAAAACCCATAAAAATTATGATGCTAAAAAGGCATGCATTTGATTTTCATAAGTCTGGCCAACTGCCAATTGCAATTTTGTTGGTATTAAGACATTAAGTAATACAATTTCTTCATGGTTTTCAGGTTTCGATGTTGCTAAGACTGGTGATGCCCGTATTGGTTTTGTAGGGTTTCCATCAGTGGGTAAATCAACATTGCTGTCCAATTTAGCCGGAGTGTACTCTGAAGTGGCTGCATATGAGTTCACAACTCTGACTACGGTGCCAGGTTGTATTAAATATAAGGGTGCTAAGATTCAGGTAATATAATAAAACAATTTTTTATTGATAATAGGCTTGCGTTTGACTACCATCTCACCTGGTGATAAGTGATGATGTGGTTGAAAATGAAGCATTCTTACTTAGAAGTAATTTATTTATTCTTGGCTTAAAGACCCTCGGGTTATAGCTATCAGGAAATACAAACTCCAGAAAGGAATTCCACTCCTTAGCCGTATGCACGAAAGTATTTCCAAAACTTTATGTGTGTAAGGGTGGGATGTCCACTGTCCACGCACAATTCCATTGTATGATGAGATTTTTCTGTGAAGCCTAACATCGTTGTGCTTGCAAAAGGTGCTATGTGGCAAATAGTAATTTTCGTTCTTTTATGCAGTTTCAATCGTTATTTTAATACACACATGCTGTAAAAACAGCTATCTGATAAACGCAATATTGAAAGGTAACTCTATAAAGCGACTTTTGCAAGTGCAACAACGCTATGTTTATTTAACTGGTTGTGGAGGTCAGATAGTCACTCAAATGTTCGAGTTTGACAGCTGCCACTGCTTAGTATGTCCGCGTGGGCGACCATAGTCACCCGGACATTTCAGTAGATAAGTAATTGCTCCAAGTAAAACACTAATACTCAGCTGCATCTAGTTAGACTCAAAACCCACCTCTACATAGTTGGAAATAGGGTAAGCAGATGACAATGAATACCTTTATTTTTAACCTTTTACCTATGGGTGTCAACTATTGTTGATTTAGCGATGTCATTTCTGAATACGGGAGGCAACTATAGATGATTTGCGAAAGGGTCTGTTTTAAACCTTTATATTGACAAAACTAGACCGTATTTCCTTGAGATAATGATTACTATGTGGAGTCGATAAAATTATGATTATGTTGAAAAAGTTCTCATATATTTACATAGATGGCAATAAAAATAAATCATAAACAAAAAACTAGGTTTTTATTCTGGCCACTTTTGGTTATCGGAAAAACTAGTTTATTTTGAATAATTATGGTTAAGTTCAGTGTTTTTGTTAAGTAATGTGTTAAAAATACTATTAACCTCATATTGAATGTAAATAAAATAAAATTCTGATAAAAAACAAGTGATGTTTCGCCGAATACAGTGATTGATTCTGATGCTTAATTTTTTGGCAATTACGTAAAATTTTGTGAATAAACTATAAAATCTATAACATTTCTCAAAGGTAAGTTAAATAATAAATTAGTGTGTGAAATTTGAAGTACCTAGGTATTGTGCTTCAAAAAATGTAGACAAATAAAAACATAAATGACTGCGCAGTTGCGCGCCAAAAAGTACCCGTATTGGGTGATGACATCGCTTTTGAAGTCCCGTAGGTAAAAGGTTAATAACCTTGTTTCTTAATTAAAATAATATGATCAACAAATGTAGCCCAACACCAAACTGTTGTTTTTATTAAAATACAACTTGTCTTTTAAAACTCGTCACAGTTGAAAGTTAGTTTTGTTCAGTAGTACACACTAAACTTCTGATATACATGTGTAATGGTATCATCACAAACTAACCATATTTTTGTGATACTGAGGTTTATTTAGCTAATTCCTTAGATTAATATATTTTTATTTTTAATATTAAAACATCTCCAACACCATACAAATCCATTAGCAGTGCAGCAACCATTCCATACTTACTGAATCTTCTGAAGAGATGCAATATCCTGAACCTGGATAGCCTATAATGAGCTCCAAGCACAGAGTCAATCCTAGTGGGGAATGGACTCTAAATGACACTTTTTTTTTTTTTTTTTTTTTTTTAACGTGGTAAAATTATCAAATAAGTCCTCCCACTCCGGGCAGGGTGGGAGGGACTGTCAGACTTTTACTGACTAAAATCCACGGTGTTCCTTCAATAGCCCTTTACGTACCGGGGCCACGGTAACGGGATGAGTCCCACGACCCCGGCAGGCTTCGGCCCTCTGCAGAGGGGGCCTCGTCATGTTGCTGACGCTCTTTGAGGCGCGCGTGGAACACGACGCGCCGTCGACCCGGGCATGGTCCATGGTCGGACAGCGAGTTGCCCTTTACTCGCTGTCCGCATGCCCGCGCCTACGGTGGCCGGAGATCGTCGGCCGACGTCCGACGCCGTGGGCGTCTACCACTGCGGCTGGGCTGGAGGGAGGACGCCATCCTCTCCCTCGCGCGGCCCGCCTCCTCCTTCGGAAGCATGACTGCTTCGCAGAAGGAGGCGACCGCTTCCCACTCCCTCTCGCCCCGCAGCATGGCCTCGACCAAGGCCGGGCGCGAGAGGTCTCCGCCTATTGTCGCCGTGAGGACACGTCGGTGCTCTGCCCAAGCTGGGCAGTCCTGCACCGTGTGCTCGACTGTGTCCTCAGGGCGACCCTCGCAGTGGTGACACCCAGGCGTTTCCTCCTTTCCCATCAGACACAGGTACCTCCCGAAACTTCCGTGTCCGGTGAGGACCTGCGTCATGCGGTAGGTCAGGACGCCGTGACGCCGATCTAGCCACTCCTCAAAGAGGGGTCTTACCGCCGCAATTCATACTATTCATAGTCCGTGTAGTTCATGGACAGATCCCACAAAAAGAATACAAAAAAATTTCACTGATTGAGTTCTATGTTTCCGAAACAACTACTTTGAGTGGGAATACCAAAACCTCACTTCAATGCTTTCATTTTTGTTGAAGCAAAATATTTTTAATTAGGGGTCTCCAAATAACTTTGAATGCATTAAAAAAATGTACCCTTCTGCACGCCTCCATATTATTTATTATTTTTTAACCAACAAAAACATTATACTTTAACCAACAAAAAATTAAAAGTAATAAGGTTTTTCTTATACATGTTTCAATAAAGTATACATGTATCAATAATACTTATAATTCTACTTTATTTACTTTTTTTACATAACATGTTACTTACAATTTTTATTTACATTACATTTCTTTTAAGGTTTAAAAGGTTTTTAATCCTTTAATATTTCTCATTACAGCTTCTCGATTTACCTGGTATCATTGAAGGTGCAAAGGACGGCAAAGGTAGAGGTCGTCAGGTCATCGCTGTGGCTAGAACATGCAGTCTCATATTCATAGTCCTGGACGTTTTGAAACCTCTTCAGCATAAAAAACTGATTGAGCATGAGTTGGAAGGCTTTGGGCTACGGTTAAACAAGCAACCACCTAACATACACTTTAGGAAAAAAGATAAGGGTGGAATCAATTTGAATACTACTGTGAGTTTTTTTTAATACTTACATGTTTACAGAACCTTGAGTTGTTATTCGATAGATAGACAGATATACTCTTTATTGTACAATATAACAGATTTTGTTTAGGAATTAACAACCACAAAAAAGGTTGTTATAATGGGTGGTCTTATTGGTAAGAGCGATCTTTTACAGACAATCTTTGTATGGATTTCGATACTAAGACACTTTTGCTGCTGCAAGACAAAGTTAGTACTATTAAAAGCTCTGAATATGGGCTTGGTCTGCCACACTCGTATTTGTTCAAACTATACTTCTATGCCAAGCTAAGAGAACTTATCAGGGTAAAATAAAAAAATGAGAAACCTACAAACTTCAACAGACATATCTATGAATGAAATTCAGTCCAAAAGCTTAGTTCGATGTTAGGGAGCTCCGTAACCGTAACCGAAACTTTCGGATATCCGATATAAAAAATTATCCGTAACCGAATCCGAAATAAAAGTTTTGGACAATATCGGATAGGGGCGGAGCCTTATTGAGACACGTTATCACAAGTTGTTTTGATCGGCCGGGCGGCGGCGAAACACACAAGTAGACATGCGCAAAACAGTGCGTTAGAAAGTGATGTTATATGACATTACATTTAGTACCGGGGAATGTTGCATTACACCATGACTCCAAACATGACGCGGAATGAAGCGCCACACGATGGTTATTGTAATGAAATTCTCGCGTTATAAAATGTAATACATCATTACATGAGATGAGATAGCGCGTTATGGTATGATGTATCTATTTGTATTTTACTTTTCAAATTCCTTAAAAATCTAATATTCGTAACTGAAATTATCCGAAACTAACGGATAATCCGAAATAATTTCATATCCATATCCTTATCCGTATCCGAAATTTCATATCCATAACATCCCTGGTTTATACTGATTGCCAGATTCTGTACCTTCATATCTTCAAACTATACTTAGGACTTGCCCATTAGAGCCCTAGTTATATTAAATTGGTTGTCCTAAGGCGGATGGCGCACCGGCACCGCGTTGCAGACTATTTAAGTACTTCTGATGCCCCTGGAGCAAGTGTGCTAAGGAACACATAATGTAGAGCCAGCGATAGGCCGCATTGACAGTGCCATGTTCAGTTGTAGACCCTTGACATAAATGTGTTATAGTACCTTTCTTTTTGCATCTACTATTCTGTTTTACGTTCATTTTGTTAGCAGGGCACATCTCAAATCAAACACAACATTCCACTTTCAAATTTAATACATAATATTACAGTTTTTTTTTTATAATATTGCTATCTGTCGCCATTATGGGACAATGAGCAATAGGTGGGTCTTGTTTCAATAAGGGCGTGCTCAGGGTAGCGACCTGTGTCGCATCCTGTTCAGTAATTATGTGCGTCTACTGTAGCACATCTTGGGGAATTTTTCATTTGAGCCGATGCTTGCTATGTTTTTTGTTCATTAATTGTTGAGCCAGTAGGTTTGGGTGGTTGGTGATTCTATATTTGTAAGACTTGGTGCGTTTATGAATTTCTTCTGTGACTGTGGGCATTTTTAGGTCATTATGTAGTTGTTCGTTTGTCACAAACCATGGGGCATCCGTTATTATCCTCAGCATTTTGTTTTGGAACCTTTGGATTATTTCTATGTTAGAATGACAAGCTGTTCCCCACAGCTGGATGCCGTACGTCCACACTGGTTTGAGAGTAGCCTTATAGAGAAGAATTTTATTTTCAAGTGATAGCTGGGACTTTTTCCCGATGAGGCAGTAGAGCTTTCTGAGTTGGAGCCCAAGCTGTTTTCGCTTGGTGAAAATGTGCTTCTGCCAGGTCAGCCGTTTATCTAGGTACAGTCCCAAATAACGTACGTGGTCTGCTTGGGGTACTTCAACATTATTTAGAACGTTAGGTGGACTAGTTTGTCTTCTTAGTGTGAATGTGACATTGACCGATTTTCTTTCGTTTGCCTTAATTCGCCACTTTTTAAGCCAAATGGCTACGTTATTGAAGCCGTTTTGTAGCATTTTAGATGCAATCTCTGGCTGGCTATGGACAGCTAAGATGTCCCTGTCGTCTGCGAACGTTCCGGTGGTAACAGTCGTGCATGTTGGCAAATCCGAAGTAAACAGAAGGTATAGAATTGGCCCGATTACGCTTCCTTGGGGAACACCTGCTGATATGGGACTAAGGATCGATATAGCACTTCCACTCTGAACCATAAAGTGGCGACTTGTTAAGGTATATCCAAAACATTCTGCGCGTATGTGAGGAATGGCCGAAAACTGGCGCATTCAGAAAAGTTTTGTAATAAATTAAAATCTAATATTTAAATTCCAGTGCCCCCAAACGGAATTGGATATAGAAACAGTGAAGACAATCCTATCGGAATACAAAATACACAACGCTGACATTACTTTGAGGTATGATGCCAACAGTGACGACTTAATCGATGTAATTGAAGGAAACAGGGTGTACATGCCTTGTATTTATTTGCTTAATAAGATTGGTAAGTAAACATCGCATGTAATACATAACTTCCTTCCTTGTATGACATGACTTCATGCTCTAGGGAAAAAGATAGGCCAGCTAGATTTGTTTGTCGGGGTTGCGGGAATCTTCTAACGAGATAGCGCGGCCCCGGAATGAAAGGGCAGTTGAAGGAACAGAGTGGGTTTTAGTCAGTAGAAGTCTGACACTCCCTTTCACACCACCCAGAGTGTTAGGAGTCATTAGATGATTTTCCCATCAATATAAAAAAAAGCTAAAATAATTATATGCGAACAGACAAATTTCAAATCTGTTCTTAAGATCTGTTAACATGAAATTGCTGCTGTTCTTTTGTTAACAAAACACAGTCGATTCATACGAAGTTCTATGGAACACTGAATTCAAATTGAAAAAAAAAACAGTTTACAAAAGCATTTTCGACCATTGGCATAGACATATAGATAGATATCTACAGCTGGATACCTAAAATTTTGTATAAATAAACTGTTAAACATATTAGCACTGAGTGAATGGACTAAGAACGCGATTGAAGCCGGATCTGTAGTTTTTGAGAAAGTCACGGACATACAAACATATATACTGGCCGAATACAGAACTTCCTTTTTGAAGTCCGTTGAAAAAATCGTTCGCGATTTCAATGATCATTTTTAGGGTTCCGTAGTCAACAAGGAACCCTTATAGTTTCGCCATGTCCGTCTGTCTGTCCGTCTGTCCGCGGTTTAGCTCAAAAACTATTGGTACTAGAAAGTTGTACTTTGGCATGAGTATACACGTTAATGACGCCGAAAAAGTGGTAAAATAAAATTAAAAAAAAAAACAATTATTTAGGGTACCTCCCATACATGTAAAGTGGGATGATAATTTTTTTTTTTTCGTTCTTCCCATAGTGTGGGATATCGTTGGATAGATCTTTCAAAAATATTAGGGGTTTGGTAAGACCGTTTTTAGATTAAGTAAACCGTTCGTGACTTATCAAGCTTTAAAGTACCGATTTTCGTTAGAGTCAAGTGTCCCCCCCTCTATCAACTAAACGGTTATAGTTAGAAATTCAAATGTCACGGCAGTAGTAGCTATATATAACGAAATTTAAAGGAAAACTATCATACATACGTGGGCTTTACAAGTTTACGAGTAATAGTCGACCAATTGTACTTGACTCGAAAATTTCGAACAACTCTATAGAAATGTCGATAGATGGCGCTAAGCGCCAGTTGTATCGTGCTAGCTTCTTGTGACGATTGAGTAGTGTAGCTCTGTGTCCGTATTTAAATTCAAAACACCGGCTATGACAAGTTTTATACAAATCTCTAAAAAAAATTGAAACTTTCCGTGCAAAATTGTCGCATCAGGTGAGGATTTGTGTAGGAAGTCAAATTAGTTAGGTAGTCATGTTTGGCTTTTAGTTAGAGGCTAGAGCATGGTACGAAACGATCAGTCAGCGAATACGACACGCACTTGGCTGTTATAAAAACTACGGAACCCTACACTGCGCGTGGCCCGACACGCACTTGACCGGTTTTTTTACTTGCTTAATTTGTTTTCCACTGCAATTTATCACAAAAGCTTTCCCTTTCTCCTTTGGTACCAATATTTTGCGCCGCAAGGTTGGACCAGTAGGACGCAACTTTCAGTGAGTTTAAACTGCAGTGTAATTGCAAGACTGCAATCTTGTCAATAATTTATAGAAGACTAGCTTGTGCCAGCGGCTTCGCCCGCGTGGGAAGTTTTTCCCGTGTAAATCCCGATCCCGTGGGAATTTCGGAAAATCCTTTCTTAGCGGATGCCTACGTCATAACATCTACCTGCATGCCAAATTTCAGCCCGATCCGTCCAGTGGTTTCGGCTGTGCGTTGATAGATCTCTATGTCAGTCAGTCAGTATATATATTTAGATAGGTGAACACAGTTTCCCTATATCTTTTTATCATATATCTTACTAGTATCTTGAATTTTACTAATATTATAAATACGAAAGTTTGTGAGGACGGATGTTTGTTACTCTTTCACGCAAAAACTACTGAATGAATTTAGATGAAACTTTATTGTAACATAAGGGTTGCGGTTTGGGACCCTACCCATTATACTCACTCACTTACCCACTCCAGACACCAAAAAAATAGCTTAAGCGGAATAACACACAGGCTGCAATTTGTTTTTTAAATAAATGTGTTTTTAATAAATGTTTCAGATCAAATCAGCATAGAAGAATTGGACGTAATTTACAAGATTCCTCACTGTGTGCCGATCTCTGCCCATCACAAATGGAACTTTGACGACCTATTGGAGAAAATGTGGGAATACTTGAAGCTTATTAGGATATACACGAAGCCTAAAGGACAACTGCCCGACTATAACGCGCCTGTGGTACTGCATGCCGACCGGACGAGTGTTGAAGACTTTTGTAATAAGCTGCATAGGTCTATTATCAAGGAATTTAAAATGTAAGTGTTAATTGCCAATTCTATTGCCTCTGCATGCTACACAAAAGAAAAATATTTTTTTATAAAAAAAAGTCACTGCCATGACTAGACTTTTGCGCTAAGGTTTGGGATCAATATACGTAACTGCTTAAAACGTAGCATTATCGCGATTATTAAGTCTAAGGTCTTTAGCCTAGCAGTAGAAAAAAATAAATCCATTCAGTGCCCATAGATAGATAGAATATACTTTATTGTACACCAAAATTTAAACACCTAAGTAACAATATTGCTTATTCTATGGTAACAATGGCGGTCTTATCGCTGAAAGCGATATCTCCCAGATAACCTTTGGAAGGACTTTAAAAAATTTTAATTAAAGTGGGGAGGGCTAAATTAGTGTACTTACTACATTACTCATGAAAACAAGAGAAAAATAGTACATTGTTCACCGAGAGGAGAAAGTGACCGATTACCGTCGAGGGTGTCGTTTGAAGCCCGAGCCGTAGGCGAGGGCTTTAAAACACCCGAGATCGGGAATCGCACTTTCTCTCGAGTGATACATAGTGCTTTATACTACACCTACGAGGAAAATAAAAAACTAAATCTTTACTCATTGAAATTTATATTGAAATTGTTGCAGTTAGTGGAGCTTAATGTAACACTTTTTCCATTAATGTTTGTTTGAGATGTTTGCGACAATGTAGGAGGAATAACTGGCTGTGCTATTGGCACTGCGCTCGTAGAAGGCTGTGGTGCCAAAGGGGCAACTGGCTGCTGAGGGGCATTTGGCATCGCCGCGCTCGTTGATGGTTGAGGAGATGAGTCTTGATGCACATTAATCGATCCCGATATTTGGTTATTTATTTATTCTTTTCAACATTGAGTACATAGACCATAACGTACTTGGTTTGTATTTTTGCGCTTTTCCACTGAAATAAGCTAGCAAAACAGTTTCAGAAAAAGATGCCGCATTTTTTTTCACTTTTCCATTGCAAAAAATTATTATTATTATTATTTCCTTTATTCAACACGTATCTCAAAAATTACATTTTTAAATATTTTTCTATAAAAACTTACAATACAAAAACATTTAAAAATATAAAAAATGGCAGTCCATCGGTGTCGGGAGCAGGGTCCAAGCTACCGGTGGTTAGGTCTCCAGAGAAAGGAACCTCCTCACAATGCGAGCTGTATCGAGGAGAACTGCCTTCTGTATCAGGCCCTTTATCCAGCTGTGCAACGCCAGCTTCGACAGATGGTCGTCGAAGCTTTTAGCTATCAGCCCATTGACTGACATGACAATCGGCACAATGACAGCCGAGTCCACATTCCACATGTCAACAACCTCATGAGCTAAGTCGAGATACTTTATGTGTTTCTCTTTCTCAGCTTTCACGAGATTCTCGTCATGTGGGATGGTAACATCGATTATCATTGCGCGGCGCACTAATCGGTCTATCACCACTATATCAGGCTTATTGGCAACAATAGTCCTGTCAGTGATGATAGACCGATCCCAGTACAACGTGACATGGTCATTTTCGAGAACTGGGTCGGGCACATACTTGTAATACGGTACCTCAGAATCGACAAGTTTGTATTTCAAAGCAAGTTGCTGATGGATAATTCTGGCTACTTGGTTGTGTCTATGCAAGTACTCGCCGTTAGCAAGACGAGAACAACTGGAGACAATATGTCTGATGGACTCACCAGGATGATGGCATGCCCGACACACGTCAATCGTCCCGTCCTTCATGATATGTCTCCGGTAATTATTCGTCAAGATAACTTCGTCCATAATTGCACAGACAAAACCTTCAGTTTCTCCGAAGAGATCCCCGAAGCGTAGCCTGGCAACGGAAGCTGTCAAATCTACATCAGGCCCATAGAGAGCCCGATAGTAGCGACCATGAAGCTCCTTGCTTTTCCATACCTCCTTGCGGTCATCTGCGGTGAGTATAACAGGTTTGTGCCAGTTCTCTTTAGCCATGGTCAGCGGGGTGAGTCCCTTATCCACTGCAACCACATCTCGGTGCATACCCACATCGGCTTGAAGGAAATATTCCTTGAGACTGCAAATCTCGCGGTTGTGGAGAGTTTTGAGTTTTATTATTATTTCATTTATTAAATCTATGTACATATAAATTACATTTTTAAATATTAATATAAAAAATAAAAACATTTAAAAATATAAAAAATAGTAGCCCACCGGTATCGGGAACAGGGTCCAAGCTACCGGTGGTCAGGGCTCCATAGAGAGGAACCTCCTCACAATACGCGCCGTTTCCAGGAGTACTGCTTTCTGTATCAAGCCCTTGATCCAGCTGCCCAACGAGAGCCTCCTTAGATGTTGGTCGAGGCTCTTGGCTATTATGCCATTGGCTGAGACGACTATCGGCACAATGATTGCTGTCTCCACATCCCACATGTCGACAACCTCGCGCGCCAGGTCAAGATACTTATTTTTTTTATCTATCTCAGCTTTCACGAGGTTCTCGTCATGGGGGACTGCTATATCAACAATCATTGTGCGACGCTCTAATCGGTCTATCACCACTATGTCAGGCTTATTGGCAACAATAGTCCTGTCAGTAATGATAGACCGATCCCAGTATAGTGTAATATTGCCATTATCGAGAACTGGGTCGGGCACATACCTATAGTATGGTACTTCTGATTCCACAAGATTGTATTTAAGCGCAAGTTGCTGGTGAATAATCCTAGCTACAAGGTTGTGTCTATGCAAATAGTCTCCGTTAGCCAGACGAGAACAACCGGAGATAATGTGACGAATGGATTCTCCCGGTTTGTGACATGCCCGACATATGTCTACCGTACCATCCTTCACAATATATTTCCGATAGTTATTCGTCATCATAACTTCATCCATAATTGCACAGACAAAACCTTCGGTTTCCCCGAAGAGGTCACCAAAACGTAGCCAGGCTACGGACGCTAACGTATCTACGTCAGACCCATGAAGGGCCCGGTAATAGCGTCCGTGAAGCTCCTTGCTCTGCCATACTTCTCTGCGGTCATTAGTATCTAATACTACAGGTTTGCGCCAATTCTCGGTACCTAAGGAGAGCGGAGTGAGGCCTTTGTCCACCGCTACCACATCTCGATGCATACCCACGTCGGCTTCTAGGAAATATTCCCTAAGGCTGCATACCTCGCGGTTGTGCAGGGTCTTTGCATTTAAAAAGCCACGACCCCCGCACTTCCGCGAGATATACAGCCTCATCACCGATGAACGTGGGTGATGCATTCGATTTGCAGTCAGCGTTGTGCGGACCCGCCTGTCCAAGGCGTCAAGTTCAGTCTGAGTCCATTTGAGTATGCCAAAAGAGTACATCAATACTGGCATGACCCAACCATTGAAGGCACGCACCTTGTTTCCGCCTGATAGAAGACTATTCAGTACTTTATTCAGGCGGCCAAAGAAGCGTTCCTTCAATGACTGTTTAACATAAGCAACATTGATGCCTAGTGCCTCTGACATACCCAAATACTTGTAGGTTTCAGTTGAGCCGAGGGATCTTAGGTGTATGGAATCCGAGAGTTGAGTTCCCACGGATTCCATAATCACTCCTCGCTTTGCATGCATGACCGCACATTTGTCCACCCCAAATTCCATCCTGATGGCGCTACTAAAGGTTTCCGTTACCTTCAGTAGCTCCATGAGTTGCAAGTTGCTGGGGGCAAAAAGTTTCAAATCGTCCATGTAAAGCAAGTGTGATATGACCTGACCACCTCTTCTCAACTGGTAGCCTTGCCCCGAACCCTCCAGCAGTGTACTGAGAGGGTTGAGAGCCAGACAAAACCACAGTGGGCTCAGACTGTCGCCCTGAAAAATACCACGCTCAATCCTAATCGGTTCGCTGTTTTCCTGGATCTGTCGACATCCTGGATAGCAGAGGACCGTCTTCCATTGCCCCATACATGACTCAAGGAAAGTGCGGAGTACTGGATTTATTTTGTACAACTCCAACACCTTCATGAGCCATGTATGTGGAACCGAGTCATAGGCCTTCTTATAATCTATCCAACATGTCGACAGATTCCTTCGGGAACGACGAACCTGTTGGTTTATGGCAATATCGATTAGGAGAAGCTCCTTAGTACCGCGGGACCCGTTCCTACATCCATTCTGAGAAGCAGACATGATTGAATTTGTATCTATGTGATTATTAATTTTAGCTCTCAGAATGGATGTAAGAACTTTATAGACCGTCGGTAAGCACGTGATCGGTCTATAATTTTTAGGTTCCGAAGTACTGCCTGATTTATGGAGTAGGTGGGTTATTCCTGTAGTTAGGAATTGAGGTAGCGATCCTAGCTCTAGGGCAGACTGGAACTGAGCGGCCAAGCGAGCGTGCGAGCTTAGAAACCATTTTATCCAGAAATTGTGCAGCCCGTCCGGCCCTGGAGATTTCCAGTTGGATAACGGACGGACTGCACGGGTTACATCTTGGGGGCTGATCGTAATTGCCCCCATTTCTGGTATAAGATCGCACGTGCGCCTGACCACACTCATCCAGTCACCCTCGGTGTGGCTGACAGGCACCGACCAGATGCTGCGCCAGAACGAACACATGGCGTCATCATTCGGTAGGCACGTATCAATCACACCTTGGTTAGGTCGCTCCCAGGCCCTATAAACCCACCTTTCATTGCTTTGGAATGTGCGATTCTGAGTGTATCGCTCCACCCGCCGCTTATATCGACGAATTCGATTTGCCCATGCATAGACTTTCTGCTTCAGGAAGTCGATACGCTCTGTGACGCGGGTCAGATAATCCCGAGGACTGATATCAGTCCCCGCAAACGCCCGCCTCACAAAGCGCATCACTCTAGGACGAGTGTTGCCCTGCCTGAAGCAGATAAGTTTACCAATGAGTGCTCTAGCCTCAGCAATACGACGTTCGATCCTGCCCTGCCAAGCTGGTACAGCCGGTCGAATAACTCTGTCAGTCTTTGGAAACTTGACATGAGCTACCCGACAAGCTGCTACAGCTGCACAGTATAGGATCGAATGAGTATCGGTGAGGTCTTCACTATTGTCAAAATAATTTGACAGCAGTGAATCTAGAGCACACACTAGCGCCCTATTTTTATTATGCATGGGTAAACGAGGCAGACGAGGTCTAAGCTCAGGCGGTGTGGAGCGATACTCCCGTAATGCACACTCCAAAGCACTCCTCAATCGTTCACTGCACTGGGTACTCACGGTTATAGCCTCGTCATCATCATCTTCACCGACGTGGTCGGGTCGCGGTGAGATACTGGGTTGTAGTTGCACCGCGGCCAGTGGCGAAGCAGATGAGACACGGCTGCACCGTGATTCGAGGCGTAGTCTATCAAGTACGGCGTCATCCAACATACGGTTACGCTGGATGACCCGCACCTGATCCGACAGTCGTTGGGCCGAAATGTTGACAGCTGGTTCAAGTACCTGAAACAGAGAGAGCATCCGACCACGGTACGCAGTCAGGTTAGTTCCCCCCTCTGTAGCCCCATAGTATGAGCGCATGACGTTCTCATTAATGGATTGAGTCCATCGCATGCGCTGCACACTTCCACCGGCAGCGGGGACCCCATCAGAGGCCGGCGGGCCTCGAAGTCTCATGCTGGCCGGAGGGCGGCCTCTTCCTCGCCGACGCGCAGGTGGTGGTGTCGTCGGCGGCGAGAAGTACTCATCGCTCGAGCTCGACGCAACTGCAGCGGCCGGAATCTCTTGACTCACGGCTGGAGAAGGTCCCGGTGGCTGCGAGGCGGAGCTGAGCGACGATTCCGCAGGTGTTGGGCGTGTGGATTGTAGTATTTGTGCCCGGCGTCTTGTCAACATCTTATTTTCATTCTTCGTGTAGGAGTTTTTCTCATCAAAATGGCATGTTCTGCATTTCTATGTTAGTTTGGTTTTTTTTTTAACGCATTTTGTTTGGTGGAACATGGTTTGGTGAACTATTAATTTATTAAATATTTATTCAAAAAGAATCAAGAAAATTTTTTGACAAGCCGTTTGACAGCCGGGCCACAGATTTTTTATTATTATTATTATTATTATTATATTTTTTAATTGATTTCTGTGGTAAAAGGTTATCAATCAGTATTTTTGCTGTTTCCTTCAACTGCGGCGGAGTTAAAAAATCTTCATCATCACTATCACTACTTATCATTTTGATAGTTTTATTTTACTTTCTACGAAAACTGAATCCTCAAACAACACACAAATTGAAAATAGCGCCAATGGCGTCTGCAATTTTCACATGTTCTTTTTTCAAATTGTTTATCCTGCCGCCGCAGGGTCGCACTGCCAGCCCGACACCATCCAACACACAGCTAGTGGCCAGTGTCATTTTGCGAACTTGGAGATAAAAACTCACTGTAAAAACTTTTTGGCTTTTGATATTTAGGTTACCGGCGCATAGTCTTACCCAAAATTAAAAAAGAAAAACCACGTAAGAAATGGATTTTCATACACTTTTCTCTCCCGCTCAGATACGTTTTCTCCCCGCATATTTGTTCGATATGCAATGACGTACTTTCTACCGTAAATTTGATAAAGTATCAAGGTACTTTCCAAGCAGGTGTAGTATAAAAAATATTTATTAAATACATTTTTTTTTTAATAGTTGATAGGCTTGCATTTGACCATAATCTCACCTGATGTTAAGCGATGATGTGTTTGAAGATGAAGTACGCTTGCAAATGCCCATGTTATCTTATTAAGTTTCCTCTGTTCCTATAATAGCATGTTAACCCGTGGGTCCCCGCTTTCAATTGTACATTGATTAAGCAGAAGTATTGATAGACAGAAGCAAGATAATCCGACACCCGTCTAGTCTTTTTGAGGTGTAGTATTACCCAGTTACTGGTTTGTTGACGTTAGGCAGGTACTCCATGTAACATACAGATACTTAGCTGAATCTAGTTAGACTAGAAGTGGGTCTCAATGTAACTAGGAAAAGGCTAGGGAGATGCTGATAAAATTTCAGAAACTAGATTATACTGAAACTTGAACCATGACCTTATCCCTCTCCGTCTACCAGACGCACGGCTGGATACCATCCACACTTGGTTGACATACCGTCTTGTCGTACCAAGTAGTGTTGCCCAAACGAGACTCTCGCAAGAGTCTTGCAATTAGCGATTATCCTATTGCTATTTATTAAACGGTAGTTGAGATCTCAGAACAATGTAACACTGTTATTGTTCTGAGATCTCAACTACCGTTTAATAAATAGCAATAGGATAATCGCTAATTGCAAGACTCTTGCGAGACTCTCGTTTGGGCAACACTAGTACCAAGCGCTTCTCCTCCACATTTATTGTGCGCACAGCCAAGCTGTGGAATTCTCTGCCGGCTTCTGTGTTCCCTGCCACTTATGACCTTTCAACCTTTAAAGCAAGAGTAAACAGGCCTCTTCTGGGCTCGCTCGTTCCATCGTAGACTTCATCTATCGCTTACCATCAGGCGAGATCGAGGTCTGGAATGAGCTAATTCTGAATTAAAAAAAAACGGCGCAAAATTGCTATTCTCCCAGATTTAGTTAGATTAATCATACACAGTAACAAATATTAATTTTGAATGAACTCTGCAGTTCATTCAGAATTAATATTTGTTACTGTTTACTGTTCATGGAATCATATTAGAATAGAACATGGCTGAATAAGCCCATGGAAAATTATATTTCTTTGGCAATTTCAAATAGAATAGTAATCGTTTAACGTCGGCAAATACCCTATTTGTAATGCTTCCATGGTCAGGACACAGGCCTAGTCATTGTGAGTGGGCTTTGATCGACCAACAGGCCCCGTGCCTATAATAATAGAAATGCCTATAAATAATAATAATAATAGAAGTGCCTATAATAATAATAGAAATGGAATAATAATGGATGTTAATTTCTTTAAATCGAATTTCCCTCTGAAAAATAAATCATTTGCTGAAACTTTTCTCAACTATGTTATCTTACCTCCATAACTTACCAGCTGGGTACCACATATACATACACCGTGGCTAAATTGGTGTCAGATTTTCTAGCAGCAGAGATCAACGGTTTAACCTCTAGAGCCCCAGCGATACCATTCCACCATGCCATTATTGCTTTTACCAACAGTCTCGTAAACAAGCTCGACAGCAATCTCAACTGTTACGGCATCTTCTTGGATTTAACCAAAGCTTTTGACACCGTCTCTGTCCCCCGACTTATATCAAAGTTAGAAAGCTTAGGAGTACGAGGTCATCCTCTAAAACTGTTTAAAGACTACCTAAGTCACAGAAGCCAGTGTGTTCGGATCGATTCCGTTACAAGTGAATATGAGGAACTCAGTTTTGGCATCCCGCAAGGTAGTATTTTGGGTCCCACTCTTTTCCAAATATACATTAACGACCTATGTAAGCAATCCATCACGAACTGCGAAATTTTCTCGTATGCAGACGATACTGCACTTCTTGTGTACGATAAAAGCTGGGAGCAAGCTAGGATCAGATCAGAAAAAACGATACGCATGATCAAAGAATGGCTGTCTGCAAACTTATTAACTCTGAATCTCGAAAAGACGAAAATACTTAGATTCCGCCGACCCCAATCACCCGCACCTCCTCTCTCATCTACCATAATTAAAGCCCACACTTGCCCTAATCATCTATCTTGTAAATGTCTGACGCTTAACGTTGTACCCAATATAAAATACCTAGGAGTGATTATAGATGAAAAATTGGACTGGTACGCACATATCGACGCCCTGTGTTCTAGAGTTAGAAGATTGATATATATTTTTAAAGAACTGAGACATTCTGCTGATACCGAGACTTTGACCCTGGTGTACCTCAGCCTATGTCAATCTATCATTATGTACTGCATTCCGGTGTGGGGTGGCACTTACAAAACCGCAATGCTCTGTGCTGAACGCGCACAACGAGCAGTACTGAAAGTGATGCTCTTTAAACCAAGAGACTTCTCTACTGACCATCTATATTCTGACGCACAAATCCTCACAGTCAGACAGCTATATATCCTCCGTTCTATCCAGCGAAGACACCGTACTCTTCCTCTAGACAAAAACCTACTTCAAAGGCGCAAAGGTTTTCCAGTATGCAAAGCAATCCCTTGTCGATATGCATTTGCAAGTCGTCAATTTTTAGCACAAAGTTCACGTATTTATAATAAAATTAATAAAATTATTTCCATTTATAGACTCACCACTCACGAATTAAAAAAAAAACTTAAGAACTGGCTACTTCTTATATCTTATGACGAAGCAGAAAAAATATTGTGTATCGAAACTTAAATCTATTTATACTCCTATGGAATCATACTATCTCTCATTCACACATATGAGCACATCGTCGCCCGCGCACGCACGTACACACACCCACTCACACAAACACAAACACACACAAACCTTCCAGACACTCATAAACACACACACAACCTTCTTTTGCTGTTCACAACAGAAATATTGTAACCGAAATGTCACGGTCGTATTATTTATTGCCAATGCCGAAATATCTCCGACTCCTAAGATACAGGTCTACGTACCTAGTTTAGGTGCCGGAAATCTGACACTAATTTTTAGATTTGCTGTACAACCTACTGTTTTTCTTTTCTCTTATGTATTGCGTGTCTTTTCTTATGTACAAAATAAATTTTTTCTTATCTTATCTTATACAAAAACGTGCCAGTAAACAAGTATTAGTTGAGCCCCGCTGGCACAAAATTTGTGTGCCAGCGGGGCTGAACTAATAGTTGACGTAAATAATGGCGGTCCTTGAGAAGTTAACGTGCTTTCCAAGGCACGTTAAAAACGTGCCAGTGAACAAGTATTAGTTGAGCCCCGCTGGCACAAAATTTGTGTGCCAGCGGGGCTCAACTAATAGTTGACGTAAATAATGGCGGTCCTTGAGAAGTTAACGTGCTTTCCAAGGCACGTTAAGCCTTTGGAGAAAGGAATTTCGATATGATAATGATCTCGAGAAGAGTTGAAGAACTTAAACTTTAATATCGATTCGTGCGTCTGTTATTATGTAGCCACGAGCGCCTTACACTACGATCTGGAAATATCTCATGTAAACGTAGCAGCATCTAATAAGGGGCTTAAAATAGGAAGTAGGAAACCGAAGGGTTCATGATAACCATACAAGACCAAATTATAAACACAAAAAACTACAGAAAATATATTATGAAAGACCCTACCGTCACAAACGATCAATGTCGCAGGTGTCACACTGAATCTGAAACCATTCAATATATTACTGGAGCATGCACTTCCCTCACACAAACTGATTACACTCACAGACACAACCAAGTGGCTAATATCATCCACCAAAAACTAGCAATCAAACAGTCTCATTCAAAACTCTGCCACCGCATACTACAAGTACAAACCTCAAACAATTCTAGAAAATGACACACAAATTATATTTTGATCGCGCCACACCATAAGACCACCATTACAGATAAGACCATTCATTATAACAGACCAGACATAACACTTCAGGATACAATATTAAAAATAACTTATTTCATAGAAATTGCCGTCCCTAATAGTTAAACCTATATAAAACAATTTCCGAAAAAAATCGTAAATACACCGAATTTAAAGAAGAAATCTCAAAAATATGGAGACAAGATAAAGTTTGCAATATTCTTATAGTTCTATCCACAGAACAGATAAAAGAGATTAGAAAGGAAATAGTTCCTGATTTGTATGAGAACGCGTGTCGCCGCTTGTCCCCCACTCTTTAGCTCCACTACAAGCAAGAGGCCCGTTACGTATGCGAATTACGCTCACAAATAAATTATACACACTTAAATCGAGAGCTTGCTATTGATTTTAACTCACTGTCCATAAACATACGCCGTGCATCACGGCCAATCAGGGCAAAGGACGAAACGTCAATGGTTGAAGTGTTGAGGACGCAACGCATGCAGTACATTGTAAGCGGACTTGGTCATTGCGTTGATTAAGCGAGTACACATCGGGCAATGTATATTTTTTGTAACTTGTTGCAATACTGTTGCTAATGTTCGGAATTTCATAGTGATCAGAATATTTTTATGTTTTCTACAAATAAAATTATAATTAAATGTTATTTTCGACTTGCCGATGGAAAGATATACCTCCTCGCTCTATAGTTGAGGTCTGACTTTTTGTTTTACAGGTTATAATTGCACAACACGGCATTTAAAAGCAGTGCTCTGTGTTCCGAAGTAGTCCGAAGCGCACTAAACGCGGTGAATGAATTAATCGGTCGAGCTATGATTTTCGTATCATAAATGTGGCGCGCTCGTCACGCCCACATTACCATTCCAACCTTATTGATCTATTCCGTGGTTTCTATCCACGACAGTAGAAATCCCCAACCATCTCCTCCATAACGTAAAATTATTGTTATTATTTTTTGTTTATTGGCAATGGTTCGCGTTTGACCACCATCTCACCTGATGGTGAGTGATGATGTGGTCGAAGATGGAGCACGCTTAACTAAAAGTAACCTATTCACTCTTGACTTAAAGACTCCTAGGTTATAGCTATCAGGAAACACAGACTCCGGCAGAGAATGCCACTCCTTAGCCGTACGCACAATGAAAGTATTCCCAAAACGTTTAGTGCGTATGGGTGGGATTAGATAAACCTCCAGAAAGCAGCCTTACTAAATACCTGTAGGATACTGCGAAAATTCATGCAGTTGGAAGAAGAAAGAATGAGCATTCTAAACACTCAATCCACGCTGCATTTACTTGACTTTGGTCCGTACATTTACGGACCAAAGTCAAGTAAATGCAGCGTGGCAGCTGAAACCAGTCCAAAGCTGAGAAAAGAAGAACACTACAAGATAAAGTTAATAAAATATCTTAGGTAACATTGCAATCCCAAACACGCATAATTTACAATAAGACAATAAGAGAGAAAATAAGTAAATATGCAGAGCTTATAGAAGTTGCTAGAATTTGGAAGTAACAAAAAGTAAAGGTCGAGGTTCCAATAGTTGTCTCTACTACAGCCTCAAATTAATAGAACTTGAAAGATTCCATTTATATCACACTCCAAAAGCAATAATTTTGAATACCTGTAGAATAGCGAGAAAGTTGATGCAGATGGAAAAAAATTAAAACACCTTTCTACACCATAACCGCTTTTATTACACACTAGCTTGTGCCAGCGGCTTCGCCCGCGTGGGAAGTTTTTCCCGTGTAAATCCCGATCCCGTGGGAATTTCGCAAAATCCTTATCCTTCTTAGCGGATGCCTACGTCATAACATCTACCTGCATGCCAAATTTCAGCCCAATCCGTCCAGTGGTTTGGGCTGTGCGTTGATAGATCACTATGTCAGTCAGTCAGTCAGTCACTTTTGAGTTATATATATGTAGACTACATTGACTTGGTTTGGCCCGTTAATGTTGTTTAAAACTAGCAAATGAGCTAAGAAACAATTCTCGTTCTTCCAAAATAATAATCTTTATTCAATTTATATTTATTATTTATAGTTATAATAAATTTATCTTTTTCTCTTTCCAGTGCTCTTGTGTGGGGTTCATCCGTGAAACATCAGCCGCAGAAAGTTGGTATCGACCACGTGTTATGCGACGAAGACGTAGTCCAAATCGTAAAGAAAGTGTAACACCAATATACATTGAAGAATATAAAAAAGTATCTATATTTTTGCGAAACGAGAATGAAAATAAACTTTAACATCCGTTTTTTGGAACGACAATTAACGATGAATATGTCAAGCTCATGTTTTATTTACTAAGAGTCAATCGAGTCATTTGGTTTTTTTAATTGAATTTATAAAGTGTCTGTAATTTTGTTCCAAAAACCGGATGTTATTATTATGAGTATCTGAGGAATTTTTGTAGTACTATTTATTTAGCTTGTAAATAATTTTAGCATTGAGAATTGGGCGTTGAATTCTAAAGAACACAATGTTTTGTATTTTTCGCATTTTATTATTATTCAACTTCTTATTTTCCGTTTGTAATATAAGGTTACACATTTTTAAAGAACTTTGATTCGATATGCAACACGCAAGTTTCTATCAACGAAGGAATATAATGATTTTGAAACATTATTGTCATAGCTCATTGTAGCCTGCGTTTTATTAGTTTTAGCTCAAGTAACAGTAAGTGTCAATGGTTTCAATGATAATTACATGCTCTACTTAAATAATTGCGTCTCAAAAAATTGTTTTACCTATCGACATAATATTTTAAGATTCTTACTGAACTTTTAAGAGACTGCAGCCAAAAAAATTTACAAGAAGTTAAATCTCTTGGATTCATTGTACTGACTATAACCTCTGTAGCAACCGCACTACTGTTTATTTTAACCAATAATTGTACTCACTGGTTGCTACATATTAAAATAATGTATTTCTAAGATCTATGAGTTACATTATCTTATAGCTTAGCACAGCATGCCCCAAGGTAATAATTGCATGCTAAGAGACCTACTTAACTATTAATTGAATAAAAATAATGATAGAAACAAAAATGAAGCAAAATGACACTCCACAAAATATAAATAAACTAAGGTTTGGTTCCAGCTGGAGCAATGATTATTTCCTGCATTTAATAGCTGTTAGTCCTCCATACTTCTTAAATAAATAAAGTATGACCATAAACAATGCAAAATACGTATTAAAAATTGATTAAATAAAATGGTTAACCTTGTACAAATTCATGAAATATGTAGAAACAATGAAATTCTAGGACTTTGTCAACAGTTTCCTCAAAATCTAGAACTGGTGGTCATATAACGTTTTTAAGCTAACATGGTCGAAAAGAGTATCATAAATATCACGTTTTAAGTTCTAATGATGCTGATAGACATATAGTTTCTAAGAAGATTATACTAGCTGTGCTTAGTTCTGAAAATAACATTGTTTTAGCTGCACCGTGAAAATTTAATGGATGTTTTCCCGCGGCAGAACAACTTGCCATAAGGAGTACTTTCAAAGCATAGAGTAAAAGTAAAAAAATAAAGATGATTAGGTTTTAAAATAATTTAAAAAAATATTCATCTATTCGAAACGTGAGAATCCTTAGTAATACTAGAGGTAACTTGTAGGTAGTACTCAAATCGCACGCGGCGCCAACAATGAACATCTGTGCATAAAAATGTTCTAAGCAAAATAAACTCTCGCACGTGGTGATAAGCGGAGCCCACAAAGAAAATACCGATTTAAATGTTCAAAAAATGTTCAAAACAAAATAAGCTCTCGTGTTTAGTGATACGACTTAAATTACAAACTAACAACAATTACAAACGACGCCGCGTGCCAACTTCCTATTGCTTTTGTGCGGCGTCGAAATTAGTCTTCCCGTGTATGTCGTATGCGCAGCGCGCCTTATCAGTGCAAAGGATCGTCATTACAATTATTGCAATTTGGAGTACGTCGCTGTGGTGCAACTGTATGCTAGAGCTGATTATGACTCCCATGCTGCCCGGTGACTTTACGCGGAGCCGCAACACTTAGAGTCGCTCCGTCTTCGCGGGGTTCTGAACCCCCAAGTCCCATCGGCCCGGACAATCGTAGCGGCTACTAGATCATGGGCAATTCCAGACACCAGCACATGCGCAGGGCAGAGGTCGATCGGTCGTTATTTCGCCAAAGCTCGACGAATAAATCATCGAGTACTTTGAACGGGATCTAACCTGGGTTCTAGCCCGGACCTAATTCCGTTTGACTTTTACTTGTGGTCTGAGCTCAAGCGCCTGGTGTATCGTGAGCAACACGAAACTCGCGAAGTGTTAATAACTGAACGTTTTCAATATCGTAAAAAGTGACAGGGACACCTTAATAAAATTGAAAGACAATCAATTAAAACGTGCTTGATTGTGTATTCAACGCAGTGGCTTGCACTTCGAACAATCACTCCGTTACCGGGAAGTCTAGGTAAGTACTTACTCGTACTTATGTAAATAATGAACATTTTAAAGTAGTTAAGTTAGTTAAAATTATTACAAGTAAGTTGATTCAAATTTATGAAATACGCCTCAAATACTTTGTTAGGTCTCTAATTCAGAAATTACTTTTCTTAGATGATAAACTTGTTTTTATTTGATTTCGTATTCAGTAAATTGCAGCTAAAAAGTATTTATAACAGGCCCGTAAAATTATGAAGGAAAAATTTGAATAACTTTTTGTGTAAAGCTTATTATTATCAAGAATAAGTTATCAGCTGATTGAATAGCACGCGGGTCAACGGCCGCGCGGGCGTTCGGCGCCCGGCGGCGTAGGCATCGGGGAGGATAACTATTGATTCGTGGTCGATTTCAACTTTTGTTTTTCACAATAGTAAATCTGCCATTTTTTGTTTCTAATATTTTATCTATACTATAATATTATAAAGCGGAAAAGTTTGTTTGTTTGTTTGCTTGAACGCGCTAATCTTCGTAAGTACTGGGTGGATTTTGATACAATTTGGTATGGAAGTAGCATGAAGCTTGAGGAAGGTTATATACTATTTTTTACGCGACTGCAAAAACGGAGGTATGTTTTCACCGTGATGGAATCCACGGGAGCCAAGCCCCGCGTGAGTACTAGTTTGTTTATAAAACGATTGTATTACCAAGACAAAGCCATTTCGCTGAGGGAAAACAACCATTATAATTTCACGGTGTATGTTGACCAGAGTAATTGTATTTAAAAAATATGCATTGTGGATTGTTATTTTGTGGAACTTGTCAATTGAGTTAAAATGCATGTCAACAAGATCATTGTCGCTGTGTAACAGATAGATAATTATACTCTTTATTGTACACCATAACATAATACTAAGGACTGTAAAGGAAGGAAAACTGTAAAGGGTGTGACATTGACATGACCCTTCGATGCTTGTCATACCTTTATAGGACTTTATTAGAACATTTTAGATCGGTCCTAATTTCAATGTGAGAAATAGTTTGAGTTATACAACTATTTACTACTAAACAACTAACTTTATGACAAGGTTTATTTGTGCGTTTATAAATATGTCATGGCAAGATCTTAGTTGTGAGATCATTATTAATTAAAAAATAATGGTGGTGGAGATCCTGTAAAGCTGAAAACGCATTATCACGTAGCTTAGCTACGAACTTTTTTTAACGTTGGCTACTCTTAACTACTGGCTAGGTTTGAAATATGAGCAGAAATAAAACACACTGTCATCTATTGCCATTTTGCTCGTTTTTGTTTGTTTCTATAAGTATACAGTAAAAAGGATGTTATTTGTAAACATTAAATATATTAGAAAGCAAAGAAATCACGCAAAACATATATGTATACGTGTTGTTTTTACTGTCTGATATAGTACACTTGGTCTAAACCACAACAATAGATAGAACGTAATATTCACTTCATAATCGCATTTGCAAGACGACCTATATTTAATCATTACTTTTTCTATAATCTGTGGAAAATGTTGTGGGTTATACACTGACTCACCCTATATGAATTGTCCTTGTATAATTTTAGTGTGTAACTGTTTGTTTTCCCAAATAAATAAAATAAAATAAAAAAATAAAACAATGTATTCATAACTCTAAATTAGTTATAATTAAGCTTGGCTTGACACGCTACCGCGTGTCTAGATGGTAAACCAAATAAAATGAAAATTTGTATCCGTCATGTCTACTGATCTATTCTTCAGATACTCGAAATGAAATTGTTATTGTTGGAAAAGATAAAATTCTATGTAAAGAATACTTTTGTATTGAGTTTTACGATTTTTTTTCTCAATTAATGCGCATTTACGTATCATAAGCCAACAGTTACGCATGCTTGAACTTGATGTAACAATGATAATAAATCAGAATTGAATAATTAATAAACGTACATTTATTTCTTCATGTTTAAATAACTGTTATTTGAATTAGGCGCCCCCTTTACCTTAGTCAGTTTGGGAATCGGTTGGGCCTACCGAATCCTGAATCGTTTACATGTGGGCAGGAAACTTTATAACATTCTAATTTAAAGGGACTTGACTATGTGTAGCCTGTCGTTATAGGAGCAAGTGAAAATTGATACATAGTCAGAACAATGTTACATGCTGTAGAATTAGTTTAATTGAACTAAAAAAAAAAGTTGAAGTACATCTAGTTCAAAAATAGACATCGACTTTTATCTTAATATACCATCACAGTTGTTCCTAATAAAAAAAAATGTCAAATCCGACCAGACTAGACTTATGGTATGATTCTTTTTTCGATAATCTGGAATGTTATACTTGTGTTGTACAGAATGCTCATTATAAATATAAATCTGAATGTTGTTTTATTATATAAAGTAAGTAAATGTATGGTATGCCTGTCCTACTTTGTCTGTTTAAATTTCAATTTAAGCGAAAGTAGCCTAATGGATAAGGTGTCGGACTTGTGATCGAGAGGTCGCGGGTTCAAACCCCACCAATTACACTATTGCCGTGAACCCACTCCAGACACAAGCATATTTAGCTTAGTTGGAGGGGTTAACAGGATTGCTAGTAATGTGAATTCTATCCACATTGCTAGTAATCTTTTTAATAAAAAAAAAAAAATCAAACAATGACTCAAATTGCCCAAACACATTTGATGACCTAATAAATACAACACAACAGGTCTCGAAGTTAAAATTGTTTTTTGCTAATGTCTCTCACTGAAAGCTCTCAAAGTTTTCTTTATTCATGGTGCGGGGTGGGGCATTCTCCCTGGAATGGCATGCGGTTGGGAAGAGGCAGAACGCATGTGAGAGAGACACTCATGCCCCAGACGCCTAGGGCGTCGGGTATCGCGAGCCGATCTCCGGCCACCGTAGACGCGAGCCTGCGGATGGCGAGCAGGGGTAGCTCACCGTCCGGTAAGGACCAGGCCCGAATCGGCGGCGTGCCTCGTTCCGCGCGCTTGTAAGAGCAGTCAGCAGCATTGACGCGGCCCGATAGGGCCATTGCTTTACGGGGTTGCCGGAATGTTCAAACGAGATACCGCTGCCCCGGAACGCAAGATATCCTAAACGGTTGCTAAAAATGAAAAATAGTTAAAGAAACCTTAAAATCATTTTTAAAGATCTATTTAATGATACCCCACGTGACATAGTTTGTCGACTTTTTTATTTTTAACAATATGGCGCCTGGTTGTCGTTGTGGTGATTTGTTTTTATTTTAATCTATCTTATAACACTCACGCCATCAAACCAAATCCAAGGACGTAACATTTATCAAAATCCGTTCACGGGTTTAATAGTTACGAGGGAACAAACGAACGGACATACATAAATACATACGCGGTAAAACATAACCCTTCTCCTTGCTTTGCCACAGTTGGGTAGAAAATTAACCTTTTCGCCGCCAACGTACACAAAACGCAATGCCTCGCCGAGCGCCAAGCTATAAATGTATAACTAAATATACAGTAAACAGTAGTGATGGGGATATCGTCATATCGATGAATAAGATTTGTACGCGTAAAGTTAAGATTTAAAGTTGATTTAACGAATATAAAACTGATTAAATATTTCCAGATTTGTTTTATTTCACAGTATCCTTAATAAGAAATAACAGTATAAATTATAAGTATCAAAGAAAGTAATACATAACTCAATTAGAACTTGTTGTATAGGTAAGTAGTGTTGCGGAAGGACGTTGACGTTCGTCAATCAAACTCGCTAGCCTGTTGCACACTGATTTATTCTCGAAGGTCACACCCCGGCGCGGGGACGCGGGGCGCAGCCCGCTCACCTACATAGCGCTACGCACACATATGTAACATCCCTTCCCCTTAAGCTAGGCAATACTCTTATCCTAATTATATCTACATCTAAACTTAATCTACTGTCGTTCTGTTTATTGATCATCATCTCCGGTGTATTGGGTCGCCGTTGGTGTCGAGAAGATCGGGCTAATTTCCTGCCGCCTGTGTGTTACCGTGACGCGCGGCGGTGTCGCCGGAGTTCCCTGTTCGGGATCCGTTACCGACCCTCCTTCCTCTCCTGGCTGCGTGATGGGCTGAGGGTGATTGTCGATAAGCGAAGCTAAGTCGGGTACCACGTCCGGGTCCCAGTCCTGGTTGTCGTTTGATGATGATGATTGTCTTGACCTTATTTGGTCGATGACCAAATAAGGTCAAGACAATGCCTTGTGACTTCACATCCCAAATGTGGCACGTATACCACATACATTATTTTGCCTTGTTTTTTCCTTATTATTCCTTGTATCCAACAGTATTTTTTATTATTTGTATATTTTGTTATCCATACATTTTCGTTTTCTTTGAAATCTGTTCTGTGTTTTCCGCGGTAATATTTAGCCTGTGAGGACTGATTGCAAGCGACGGTCTGAGTTAGGTCTGTGGACGAAGGTGACGGCGCGGTCGGATTCAACAAATCCAGCCGCGAGCGCAGCGCACGCCCAAATACTATCTCCGCGGGTGTTTTATCAGTGGTGCTATTTTTAGAGTTCCTGTAATCGAATAAAAATTTTGCAATTTTCCCTTGAACGGTTTTTTTATTACATCCCTCTAAAATTATACCCTTTAGGCCCTTTTTAATAATTTTTACGAAACTTTCGGCTTGGCCATTACTGGCCGGGTGATATACCGGAGATAGGACATGCTCGATACCGTTCAATTTACAAAAGTCTCTAAATTCCAACGAAGTAAACGATGTACCATTGTCACTCACCAACGTGTGTGGAATTCCAAACCGCGACATGAAATCATTTAATTTACTTATAACTGCCTTTGAATTATAAGTTGAGGACATATCGTAGCATTCCACCCATTTGCTATACGCGTCTACTATAACTAAAAACATGTAATCGTGAAATGGGCCCAAGAAATCTATGTGAATTCGGTAAAAAGGATGCGGAGGCAATGGCCAAGGCGCGAGAGGGGCGTGCGGGGGCGCGGGGCGCAGCGCGCAGCACACGCCACAAGCACCCGCTAACCGTTCTAGCGCCGCGTCCACTCCAGGAAACCACAGCCGCTTGCGCGCTTCTGCCTTCATCTTAACTATCCCGAAATGGGAACTATGTAGTTCCCTACATACTCTTTCACGCAATGTTGAGGGAATTACGACTTTATGTCCACGCATTACGATGTTCTTTTCATAAGATAACTGTGTACGACAATTATAAAATGGTTTTAAGCCTGCGTCATTAACTTTCCTGGGCCAGCCGTTTAAAATATACTGCTTAATAGTAGCCAGGTGAGCGTCGCGAGCTGTCTCGCGACGCATGTCGTCGAGTGTCACCGGCAGGTCCCCTTCCACTACAAAGTTGACGTAGGTCGCGCGGTCCTCGCAGTCCGCGAGTTCGTCCGGCGCCTTCGTCCCTTCCTCTCCCCCGCTACCCCCGTACGCCCGTGATAAATAGTCTGCGCTGTTATGCTTGCTGCTGATGTATTCAATGGTATAGTTATACGCAGCTAGAAATATAGCATATCTCTGCAGGCGATTGGCTGACACTTCGGGAATGCCTTTGTGGGGGCCGAATATAGCTAGCAGGGGTTTATGGTCTGTTCTTAGCACGAAGGGCTCCGACCGACCATATAGGTACTGATGGTAACGTCTTACCCCAAAAATTATCGCTGTTGCTTCCTTTTGAATTTGTGCATAATTTTTTTCCGCTGACGACAGCGTGCGAGAAGCGTATGATATTGGCCTTTCAAGCCCTTCAGAACCTATTTGTGATAATATAGCTCCTAAACCCGTTGGTGAAGCGTCTACCGTTAATATTAACTTGGCGTTCGGGTCGAAATGCGCTAGTGTCTTATCGGATGCTAACATGTTTTTTATTCGGATAAATGCGTCATCGTGATTGCGCGTCCATTCCCACTTTGTATTTTTGTTTAATAAATGATACAATGGACTTAGTATGGTTGACGCGTCTGGCACGAAGTTTCGGTAATAATTGGTTAGACCTAGAAACGACTGTAACTGTGACACATTTGTTGGCTTAGGCGCTTGTAAAATGGCCTTGGCTTTCTCTGGCGACTTCCTAACTCCATGTTTATCTATGACGTGACCTAGATATGAAATTTCGTCTTTATAAAATTCGCATTTATTTAGCTGGACCGTTAATTCGGCGTCGTCTAAACGTTGCAAAACCATAATGAGTCTCTGCCTATGTTGATCTTCATTCGTACCCGTTATTAGGATATCATCTAATAGAAATATGATTCCGTCAATACCCGATAGCAAACATTCCATTGCCCGCTGGAAAATGGCGGGCGCGCTGGCCAACCCAAATACTAATCGAGTGAAATTAAAAAGGCCGCGGTGCGTATTGATACAGGTTAACTTTTGTGATTCTTCATTTAAAACAAATTGATTGTAGGCCATAGATAAATCAATTTTACTGAATTGTATGCCTCCATGTAACTTGGCTAACAAATCATGTACCGTCGGCAAGGGATACTGATCGATTATTAATTGTTTATTGATAGTTACTGAGTAATCTGCACATAACCTGATGCTACCATTTTTTTTTAAAACAGGCACGACTGGCGACGCATATTCCGAGTGTTCCACAGGCTTTAGAATACCTAGTGACAATAATCGGTCAAGCTCCTTGTCGATAAGTTCTTTTAGCGCGTATGGTACCGGTCTTGCTTTGAAAAAAATCGGTTTAGCGTCGGATTTTAAACGTAAACTAATTTTATGTTTGTTAAACGATCCGAGGTTGCCTGAGAAAACTTTAGGGAACATTGTAAGGAGTTGCTTGTCAATATTGACATTGTGGGTAGACTTGCATAGTTGTTGCGGTTCGTTGAGCACGGCATGTACGCGTGCAGGCGCCAACTCAAGGTCGAACTCACGAATGAAATCGCGACCAAGCAGCGGCGGTCCGCCTGCGCGCACTACGTACACATTCATAGTATGCGTTCGGCCCAGGTACGATACCGGCAAATAAACAACTCCGATCGTTTCAATATTTTCCCCCGTATAACTAAATAACTTTTTGTTGGTGGCTGACAATGGTAATCGTTTAAAATTCGAGTTGTAGGTTTCCTCTGAGATAACATTTACTGCTGACCCACTATCGATTTCGAACTCTAAAGCTAGACCACTGATTGTTACACGCTCCGTCATTGGTTTCCCTTTCACGCACCGAATATTATAAAAACACTCACCGTCGTCGCCTCCATCGTCCACAGAACCTTCTTGCACGAACTTTACTTTGCCCTCGTTCGGACACATTTTTCGCAAATGTCCCTTATTTCCGCACTTTTTACACTTATAGTTCTTATAACGACACTGATTTTCTTTGTGATTAGTGAACCCACACACACTGCACTTTTCCTTTTTGGAGATGTTGAAGACGCCGTCCGGGGCCGCTGCGCCGACGCCGCTCGTGCCCGACGCTGCCAGCGACGAGGCATCGCGCGCGCACCGCATGCTTTCTGCCAAGTCGATTGCCTTTGCGAGGGTCAGCTCCCGCTGATCCTGCATGAAAAGCTTGTCCCGCTCTCGTCCCGCCGCCATGCCCATGATAAATTTATCTAGCAAGGCCTCCTCCAAATTCTTGAATGCACAGTGAGCCGCTAATCCTCTTATCCTGGCCGCCCATTGAGTATGCGTTTCTCCTGGTCGTTGTGTTGCCGAATAGAAGATTGACTTCTCTGCAAACCCGAACCTTTTTGGTGTGAAGTGCTCGTCGAGGAGCTTGACTATTGCCTCGTAACTTATTTCTTCCACCTTGTTGGGTAACGCCAGGTCACTAGCAAGCTTGAACGTTGATTCACATAATGACGTTAATAATATCGCCCGCCGTTTGATCGTTGCTTTGTCCGTTTCTGAGGTTATATCGTTAGCGATAAACCACTGATGTAATCGCGATTTATAACTATTCCACTCTTGCGACTGGTGATCAAATGTGGAAAGAACGCCATAAGTTGCTCCTGTAGACATTTTACTGCACAAGTGAGTCCGCTCGTCGCCACGTGTTGTATAGGTAAGTAGTGTTGCGGAAGGACGTTGACGTTCGTCAATCAAACTCGCTAGCCTGTTGCACACTGATTTATTCTCGAAGGTCACACCCCGGCGCGGGGACGCGGGGCGCAGCCCGCTCACCTACATAGCGCTACGCACACATATGTAACAGAACTATAAGGAATGGGGTACATCTCTATTTGTTTCATGATCTCATTCTTTAACTTCATATCAAGTTATTGGCACTGAGGGCACGTTGAATTCGATTCTGATCAGGGATGGGGTCTATGGTCTTTCTTTCTTCTATTTTTGTTTATTCCTGTGTTTTTTTTAATAACTTCAGTCAACGTTTTTTACCGTAGGTATCTAAGCGGCAGAATTTTTAATTGTTTTTAAAGTGTTTTTTTAAATGGAAAGTAAGTATATATTTAAATTCTATCACGCTTGTAGCCGTGTACATATCAAAGCATTGTTTTTTAAGTGTTGTTTCTCCACAAAATACTCCGAGTCCGATTCCACACCTTGCAAAATTTTAAGAAGTTCGTCCGAATCAAGTTCTTCACTCATTTTTCTATTTGTTATCAAGTGAAAGAAAGAAAGATGCGTGCGCGCGAATCCGATTTTGTGCTGCACTATGCCAAAGTGACCTTGACAGCCGCACGCCTATGACGTCACTGACCAACTTCTATAGTAGTGGCACTCGGTGGCGCACAGGGGCATAGACGACCAATTGTTTTGTAGAGATGGGAAAATAACTATCGACAAGAATTGGTAACAACTTTATAATTACGTATCGGCATCTACCTGAAGGTCGAAATTCATCTACTATCCTTTGTAATGAAGTAGATAACTAAGTTCATATTTTATTAACCTCAAATTGTTTTCGATATTCGTAACTTTCTGTATTTATAAATATTTCAATGGTGAAATCAAACTTTCACGGCACATCACTGGCCAACTTGATATGAAGTGATTGGCGTTCTGAGGAAAGTAACAAAATTCGGAGTTTCTGTTTTTGCCGATTTTAGGACAAACTAGGGCTTATTTTGTGTAGAAAAATAAAAAACAGGGTAGTAGACAGTGCTATCTTAAATAATAAAATGAAACAAAGCTTTTAATCACAGTAAATTTATTTTAATAAGATAGTTAAAATGAACAACTTCTATAGAAGTTGTGGCGCTGGTGGCACGAAAATCCCGAACTTCTATAGAAGTGCTTGGCGGTGAAAAGGTTAAACAAGTGCACCTCATCTTTTCCATCTATGGTGCAATGCATATTTATAAATAAAAAAAAATCGATTACTTGCTTATTCCCTATTATAGCACCTACAGATAAAATTACACAAAAGAGCAAAATACCAATACCAAATACAGATATTTTACAGATTTTCTTAAATTTACCTAATACAGATTTTATACAGATTTTTTAAATCTTCGGTACAGATAATGCTTTCAAAAATCTGGCAACACTGCAAGTGCGATGCGTGCCGGGAACGACTGCAGCGACTGCGGCGCGGGTAGATGTGTGAGGCCATTAACAAAAAGCGATGACTGCGGGGACTGTAGAGACTGCGGTGCGGCTAGGTCTGCGTTCACCTTAAGTATTACATAAGCACTAAATAGGGGCGAGCGGTCTTAGCTTTGCTTATTTTTGATGAAATGGGGGTCTGGATGGCAATTACGTCGATTTCGTAAGTTACATTGAACACATAGTGCAGCCCTGCTTGTCTATTCTCAAAAGCGAAATGTATCTCCAGGGACAGGGAGTCTCCAAATAATATGGGGACTTGCCGTGCGCTATTTACATGTCCAAATGTAATCGTTAATACAAAAATATTGAATTACCATTTTAATAATTAATTTCCTAATCCTCTTTCTTATGCCTATTCCATATTTTTGTTAAGAAAATAGTGTTATAAAAAATACTTTCATGCTTGGATCTCATTTATCGTTAATGCTTAAATATGTTACTATAATAAATATTGTGTCTCCGATTCTACAACATACTGATCTACATTTTTTTCTGTGAAAAGGTTCTGAAAGTAATTTAGTCGTTGAATATGGTAAACATCAATATGGTTTGACATATCATTAATAACATTAGTTTTCAATCGTTGACAGTGCCAAGATAGGTACCTATAGGTACTTTTGCTATCTCAATGATAAACAGTGAAATTAATTAAACTTGGCTGAGTAGTTTATCATGTAATGTTTTGAAGGGGGGTGAAACTCCCGAAGAAACTTCAGACACAAAATTTGCCAAAAAAACTAGTGACATCTTATGTCTGGGGTCAACTTAGTTTTGTACGTAATGCGTATGTTTTGATAATAGATGGCAGCCGCTACGATATATTTATACACATATGATAATCAAAATTAATAAAAAATATTATTTGTATCGAAAAATTCATAAAGCATTATTTAATGTATTTAGGCACCTAATTCACTAAATTAAATGGCATTATAATTTTACTGCATCATAGACTCTATACACCTCGCTTGTTTATGAAAAACAAAGATAAAAGAAAAATATGAGACTGTCAAAAACAGTTTGACAAATTTCGATTAATTAATAAATTAACAGAAAAACATGTGATGTGTAATAAAATACCTAAAATGAAGGTAAAATATGCAGCACAAGTGTTCAGCCAGAGGTTGTCTAGCGCTTTACGTTTTTTATCGAGTTAGTATGTTTATAATTTCACATATTTGGATCATTATTGTTACCTAGCAAATTTTGCAAAATGTTATTAACCAACATTAATATTTTGTTTCAGAACACAACATTCTGCCCGAAGAGTGCAGAGATTTATTATTTGATAAGCTCTTCGAATCATTTAATGGTCATTCTTACAAGGGGTCATCAAAAATATCGACGCTTGAAAGGCAATCATAACTAAGCGACATTGAGTAAACTTTACAGGAGAGCGATTTAAAGTTCAAATATTTACAAAAAAGATCATAAAATTTTTCCTAATTGTTCGATTAAAATGATGTTAACACTCCTAGAAATCATTTTTTTATAGCTATCCAAATTGTTAAAATAAGACACCTGACACTTTTAAAAACACCGGTTTGAGTCGGTTAGATAAAATTTACCTGATTTGATAAACAGGTAAAATTATCTAAATCATCATTGTAGTGTGTGCAGTAACATGTAAAAATAGGTAAACTTACTTAGTTTAGAATTTTGAAACATAAAGATTGATCTAAAAAGATCTGACAGTTTAAAATAAAATAAGTAAATTTGCCTAAGCATTCTTTAATGGTTTTTGTGATTTTGGAAATTGTATCTTAGTTATTAAAATTACCCCAAACCTCCCTTCATAACCGACATTTAACCAAGAACTGTATAGGTTATTATTATCATGCATAAAAATAAATGAAATCAATTATTATTGAATAAAAGTCTTTATTGAAAATTAAACAAATACGCTATGTAGTGCCGACCAGGAAACTAATTATGACATAACATTCAGTCTGAGATTAATATATTTTTAATTGAACAATTATTATTGCTGTCGCAATTATAAATTACCTAGAATTTTCTTAATTCAGTTTCTAAAAAAAATTATATCTCACAATTGCTTTTGATATGGGAAGCTGCGATCGATAACAACGTAAAAGAGATTCCTTGGTTTTAGACTGAATTTCAACTTTTTTTTTGATAATAGGCTCGCGTTTGACCACCATCTCACCTGATGGTAAGTGATGATGTGGTCGAAGATGGAGCACGCTTACCTAACAGTAACCTATTTACTCTTGACTTAAAGACCCCTAGGTTATAGCTATCGGGAAACACAGAATCCGGCAGGGAATTCCACTCCTTAGCCGTACACACAATGAAGGTATTCCCAAAACGTTTAGTGCGAATAGGTGGGATATCCACCATGTAACGATGGCGCATCGTCGTTTGTCTTGTAGTCCGATGATGGAACGGGCTTGGCGGAATTAGATTGTGTAATTCCATCTTACACTCTCCGAAATGTAACCGATAGAAAACCGATAGACTAGCAACTCGTCGTCGATGTTCAAGGCTCTGGAGCTTTGATTCGACCAGTATATCGTTGCCAATGAGTCTTTTGGCCCGTTTCTCAATAGACTCAAGCGCATCCAGCTGGTACTTGGCAGATCCATCCCAAAGATGAGAGCAGTACTCCATACACGACCGAACCTGGGCTTGATAGAGATTGAGCAGCTGTTCGGGTGTGAAGTACCGTCTCACCTTTGCTAGGATTCCCAACTTTTTATGCTAATTGAGCCTTAGCCTCGATATACGGGCCAAAATTGAGGGTAGAAGTTAGTGTTACCCCCAGAAGCTCGATACGATCGGTTATTGGCACGGTTACATCTCGGAAAGTAGGAGCCGGTTCGAATTGACTCCTTTTTGCAGAGAAGAGACACGCCTGGGTCTTAGCTGCATTAAACTTGACCAAGTTGGCATCGCCCCATTCAAAGACAGCCTTCAAGGACAAGTTCAAGCGCCCAACCATGTCCTCACGGAGAGACTGGATCTGTGGATCTGGAAAAACTGTACACCATTGTGATGGTGCGTAAACAGTTGTATTCTTCAATCTATTTTCAATAATAGCATGCACTGTATCTACACATAAAATCAATATATTTAATATCTTTCTTGGATTTTATTTTACCAACTTTACTTTTAATTGGATTTGATACGATAGATTCTTTACTTTCATGCCGATGTAGACGGTACATCATGATCGGACGTAAGTGATGTATATTGTGTGTTTTCCTCAACCTGGTGATCATTCAAAGTCGGTTTTTCAATATCTGGTTCAGCAGTTAAAGTCATATTAAATGCGTGATCAACCGATATACGTGGAGCAATGATCTGTTGTGGTGCATAAACTATCGGCAAGAACCGGAAAAGCTAAATCTTTCGAAGTGTCAATGCTGATAGAAGCTGACTCTAATGTTTTGTTAAACTGTTGGTGTGTTGCTATTAATTGACGAAGCCGCAGACTGCAAAAAAATCAATTCGATGATGTCAGATTTATACCGTGTATTTTTACTAAGTGAAACTACAAGATAAATAACTACTGTTTATTTGTCTTGTAGGTACTCAAACAAATTATAAAAAAGCAACTCATTTTTAACTGCAAAGATAATAAAATTGATTTAAAATGAGTACTTTGTTCCATCTAAAACATAATAGGGTTTAAAAATAATCCGAAACAAAATGCAGTTTTGAAATAGGTACTACCTTTGCATAATTTGATTGAATACTTACCATGTCTTCATAGAATATGCGCCAAAATGTGAAGTACGTTCTCCCTAAGCGACGGCGGGTGCCTGAATTAGAACCTGTATAGACGTGTCACGACGCGTGTCGCGCATACCTACACGACGTTTTTTAAACTCGTGCGGTTCTTTAGCGACGAGAAAATATAATTTTGCGTACGGGTAAATTTATCTACGCGCCATTGTTAGCCATTTAGCAAATCAAGTAAGACTATCTAACCGACATCATTAGTATTAAGCGTTGTCAAATAAAAATATCTAAGAATAAAAAATAAATATTATGATATACAAGTAAAAATATCTAAGCTCTAATATTCTTCCACTTTATTTCAGGCTAACTTATACAAATGACACTGTCACAAAATATATTATCGAGTTAAAATATATAACCACATAAATTACAATTGCTTTATGTAGGTAAAATCTACTAAGTAATTTCAAAGGAAAAATTCTTAACAAGTAAAAATACGTCAATACAAATAAATGAAAAAGTCAATACATGAAAAACCGACTAAGTTCATATTCCTAATTGTTAGAACGTCATAACTGCTAGATATTCAAAAAATCACTATTTTTTGGTCGTTTAGTAAGCACAAAATGTAGATTTTACCGAAATCACGCAATATCTAAGCGACAATAAAACTCGTCGTAGAACTATGAGACCTAGACCAAACGACGCAGAAAAATCTGCCGGTTCGAATGGTATATATAACTCATTTTACGGATTTATGTCGCTTAGTTAGGATTGCCTTTCAAGCGTCGATATATAAGCAGTGCTTAAAAAATAACTCGCTCCATTTCCAATTGTGGTATGATTTGTTGCCTATAATTAAATTTGAATCAGTAGTTCGTTCGTTCGTTATGTTTCGTTGATTTATAATGAATCCAAAAAATCACAAATATAAAAAATAATTAAATCTTCACCGTGTTTTAATTTTTGCCAGCCTCTAAAATCTAATCTTTAGATTTTGGAAGTACTAGATTGATTGAAATAAATATTCTAAAATCAAAGGTTTAATCTTTTGTCGATTAGAATATTTATTTCAATCAATCTAGTACTTCTAAAATCTTTAAAATAAGAAAATATTATTAACATGTCAGGTAGACGCCACCTATCGGATTTTTTCGGTACTAAACTACCGTTACGCTACCTGGCGATCAGGGTAAAAAACTCAATTTTCGAATCATAGAGTGGCGCATCTATCTCAGTATTTATATGTATCATCTCAGTATTTATATGTATCATCTATGGTTTTGACACTGACATTACTGACACTAACATCTGTGTATAATGTTTACCAGAGGTTATGTTTTTGTTATGAATAATGTTATGGTTCTATCTATACTGCAATTAGTACTGTATTAGGGTTCATTAAATGTAAAGATACATTTATTTCTAATTTACTTGAACTATATTACAGACTTAAATGACAGTGTATAAAAAATATAACGGAAATAAAAAATACTGTTTATTTTGACTGTGAGTGACCGGAAAATGACATCCTTTGAAAATTTATCTTCAATTCAAGTAAGTTTATATGTATACTCTAGTAAATGTGTATGTAATAGATTTCTCTTGAAATATTTCTACTAAAATTCATACTGGAAACTTTTATAAATTAACAATATAATAAAGTGGGATAATTGAATATAACCTTGTTATTATCGCCATCTATGCATAAAATAACGAACTAACTTTAGACACAGGAGGCTACAGCTACAAATTTAACTTAGTTTCATATGTTTGTCACAGATGGTGCTTTGCTAAATTTTGTTCATTTATTTTTTCAGAAAACTCGAGCGTCTTTGCACCGGGATGTTCGAAATATTGGCACAGAAACTTGCCATTTCCTTGGTCTGGAGATAACAAAGCCGGCGATGGAAATTATAGCGGAGCTTGTTTATAAGAAACTATCAGTCTACGGAGCTGATTTGGAGGCTTTTGCAAAGTTTGTGTTCTTGACTTTTTATTTCCTACGCTAATTGCGGTTGGTACCCACATTTTAAACTCAATAGCGGCTAGGTCGCTAGGATAGTGACAATGCAATTCATGAGACAGTGTACATCAATCACCCCTACGCACAATAGCAAATGCGCTGGCGCGCTCCGTAGTCGCCATTCAATTTTTAATCTAACTGTACCTGTGTACCTGAAATGATTTTATGTCTTATCACTACATAGTATAAAACAAAGTCGCTTCCCGCTGTCTGTCCCTATGTATGCTTAGATCTTTTAAACTATAGGTTTTTTTAATAGATAGAGTGATTCCTGAGGAAGGTTTTAGTGTATAATAAGTTAAGAGTTTGTGTAAATTGGATGAAATACGACGATATTAGTTCAACAAGTCGCAAAAATTAGGCCAATCGCGAGCTTTAATCGAAAACGCTGCCAAAACCTTTTTAATTGTATCAAAACAATGTACGATGGTATTGTTCCTTTTTTATAGATCTACAAAAAGTTCGCGATGGCATAAGTCTATCTCCGAAGGGTAACCCATAATAGGTAACCATTTTTTATTTTAAATAATTTCAATTAAATGATGGGTTATTTACGAAGCTATTGTTAACCGTACAGTATTATTTCTTATCCGTTAGATACATTGAACACTATATCAATAAAATGAATATCTCATGAATTATCGCAAAATAAAAATTACCGGACGAGAAATTAAATAGTTAAAATATCGATGAAGCGAAGCGAAAACGTCGCTCACAATCTAAGCAAATATAAACTCTATTACCCGAGCGAAGCCGGGCCGGGTCGCTAGTGTCTTATAAATTATTGTTGTAGGTTCTAGATAAGTGCCTATGTATCTACACCATTAGATCTATACATCTAGATCATTGTACTCTTCATATTATAATTGTACCTCATTCGTCTAGTGGTCGCAAGCGTGACTGCTGAGATTGAAGTCTTGTGTTCGTTTTTCGAGTTGGGCAAAAAGTGAAATTTTCTTATAGAAATTTCTCAATAGTAGCCCAGAGCTTGGAAGTTAGCACTGAAACCACCGAGCCTCGGGAAGCCCTTTAAGCCATTGACTGTACCGGATTTCTCTCTGGTCGTATCGGTTTACCATCCCAGCGGGCTATGAGATTAAAGGAACAGAGAGTTCACCTATACATGCGCACATACTGGTGCACTACAATATATTTCCTGCACAGATGGCTATCTCCGCTGAGATTTCCCGCCGTGGCCGAAGTCACTCTTTTACTCTGCAACACCTAAGTTGCCTGGTAGAGAAATATCTATACAATGTGTAACGGAAACCCCATATCTATCCAAAAGGGCTGAAGACAACATCTGGTATGGAGTCTCTATGCACAGTTTTAGCTCAAAATAACTGACTCAAAGAATTGATACCAAATTATCGGTTTCGGTACCCTTTAAATTACACGTTGTATATGTTACCGGCCAAACCCGATTTCAGGACAAACTAGTTTTGCCTAGGCTAAACTAGTTCTTCCTAAACGCGATAGGATTAACTAGTATAGCCTAGTCCAAACTAATTTGTCCTAAGCCCGATAGGATAAACCAGTTTAGCCTAGGCCAAACTAGTTGATCCTGATATAAATACGCACACTCTAGGATAAACTGTTATGGCCTAGTCTAAACATTATAGTTGTTGGCGCGAAAGGCTAATTTAGTGGACTGTATTTGCGGTGCGGAGCTAAACGATTGACAAACGCTTGGCGTTAGGTAATTCGAGTTGCAGTGGGTGTGGGACAATGGAATACAACCCGAAATAAATAGGGAAGGAAACACAAACCTTTACGGGAGCCACGTGCTCGCGTCGTCGCCGGTGCACCGGTTCACTTTTCCAGGTTCAGGGCAGTTGGGCTTCAAGTTATTGTCCTCACACGTTAAACACAAGCACAAACTATGGATTATAAGTCTTATTACATGCGAAAATGCGGTGATTCCAAAGTTATTAATATTTTTAAGCGGAGCGCGTCGACGCCATTGTTAACTTCTTGCGGAGCGATTCGGAAGCAGTTTTTTCGACAAATGGCGGGCGAATCTTCTTACTCACTCGCGAGGTATGTGCGGGAAGGAGATGGATATAGGAAATAGCGGATGTCAATCATATTTTGAATGTTGGCGCAACCATTCCCCCCGGTTTGAAGGGTTACCTTCAAAAACTATAAGCGAAACTAATCAAAGATCTAAACTCTGGAGTAACATCTAACTTCTAACCTTATTCCTAAACTATAATATAAAGCGTTACCATAACTACTAAACTAATTTGAAGCCTGCTGCTGATTGGGCAGAGGACAGAGGCGAATAACCGGACGTAAATACGAACCGGTCGCGGTTTTAACTTTTACTATACGCGTTACTCCCTTTGGATCAGGGAAAACTTCCTCCACTACACCTAGAGGCCAGTGTAGAGGAGGCGCACTCTCGGCCATTAAAACTACTACAGTACCAACGGTGACTGGATTCGATGGAGTATTCCATTTTTGACGCGACTGAAGCGTGTGCAAATAATCTGCTCTCCAACGCTTCCAAAATGATTGAACTAATCTATCCAAAAGAGCATGACGCTTTAGGAGATGTAGTCTGTCTTCATCAACATCCATAGCGGGCAAATACTTAAGAGGAGTCGTGGTTAAGAAGTGAGCCGGAGTTAAAGCTAAAGATTCTGAGGGGTCACTAGATAGAGTCCGGCACAGTGGACGAGTATTCATTACTGCCTCTATCTGAGCGAGTACAGTACTCAGCTCCTCATAAGAGAGAATCTGTACGCCTACAACGCGGAACAGATGCGACTTGAGGCTCTTAATATTCGCCTCCCAATTACCACCAAAGTGACTAGCAGCGGGCGTATTAAAATGCCATTCAATACGATTTTCGGCCAAAACATGAGCGAATTCACTCTGATAATACTTTGACCGTAAGAACGCATGCAACTCCGAAATATTACGGCGAGCTCCAACATAATTGGTACCGTTGTCAGAATATAAACGTTTGACGGGACCACGGCGCGACAAAAAGCGCTTAAACGCGGACATAAAACTTTGCGTACTTAAATCACCGGTCAATTCTATGTGAACTGCACGAGTTGTCATACAAATAAATAGACAAACGTAAGCTTTTGTGGAGCGTATTCCGCGACCACGGGCAATAGTTACCCTAAACGGGCCGGCGAAGTCTGTACCGGTGTGAACGAAAGGTTTAGCGGATTGAAAAACACGACAAGAGCGATGATCGGCCATTTCAGGCGCGATAAAACGCGGGCGAAGCTTAAAACAGGGCACACATTTGTGTACTCTAGCACGAATCAAATTGCGAGCGGAAAGTATCCAATACTTCTGTCTAAGGATAGACATCAACAAGTCTGGACCTGCGTGGCAATTCAACCTATGATGATAATCTACAATCAAATCTAAAATATGGTCCTTGCGGGGTAAAACTACTGGATGCTTTTGCTCAAATCCTAAATCGGAATTTCTCAAACGACCACCTACTCGAATAAGACCATTCTGCAAAAAAGGTTTCAAATGTTGAAAGGCGCGGCTACAAGGTTTGTTGGACTCCAAACTACTAATTTCGGATGCGAAATAAAATCTCTGCAATTCACGTAGCACGACTGACTCAGCTTTATCCAGATCAGCGGCGGTTATAACACCGCGCGTGGGTAACAGTTTCAGAAACCGACATACATACACCACACAACGCAAAAGTCTCGACCAAGACGAGACGCGATTAGATAACGATAAAATAATCGACTCTTCACGTGGAACCGAAACTACAAGCGAATGCTTCTTCTCCTCGGGTGGTTCCGAAACGGCAGCTGGATTAAAGGGCTTAACCGGCCATTCCTCGAGCACGCTATGAATCCAAGACGGAGCGCAGAACCACAGCGGATGATCTAAAATTTGCGAAGGGACAAACAAACAATTTGGGAAGGGAGAGACAATCGGCGGGATTATCTGTGCCAGCAACGTGAAAGAGATTTTGTGGTCGTAATTCGGACTGGATTTTGGCCACCCTATTGGCGACGAATGTGTCCCAGCGATGAGGCGAAGAATGTGCCCAACACAAAGCTACAGTAGAGTCAGAAAAAGCCATAATTCTATCAATAATAATGCGGTGCCTACAAGCATTGACAATCGAGCTGATTAATTGCACTAACAAAAGTATAGCGCACAGCTCCAGGCGCGCCAGAGAAACGACCTTGCGAGGGGAGACTTTGGATTTAGCGCTTATAAGACTAACCGAAACCTTGTCAGCATCCAAAACGTGAAAATAAACTACCCCCCCGTAAGCCTTTGCACTGGCGTCGGCGAAGCCTACAACAGTAACTATACTGTTCGACAATATACCAACATGGCGAGGAATTTTTATTTGATTGAGCAATGGAAGTTCTTTCCGGAAGCGAGCCCACAATTTAACAATATTTTCGGGCGCGGGGTCGTCCCAATCACTATTGGAAAGCCAAAGTTCTTTTATAAGCAACTTGGCATATAAAACGACGGGAGCTACAAATCCCATAACATCCCATATACGTGCTACACACGACAGGATAATGCGCTTAGTACAAATTTGCGGAGTCGAACTAACTTTAAGACTGAACATGTCAGACGCGGGTGACCAACTTAAACCTAGAACCTTGTGCGTATCATCACCATCAAATTCCTTCACCGAAGATAATTGATGCGATAGTGGAATCGAATCTAGAGCGGTCTGCGAATTACTAGTCCACTTCACAAGATCAAACTGACCGGCCTTCATAAGACTTATTACTTGAGCGGCGGTCTCAACGGCATCCGCCTCGCTGGCTACACTATAAACAAAGTCATCCATGTATAGCCCAGTCTCAATAGTGTCTTTCGCTTTCGGGAATCTTTCACCCTCATCAGCGGCTAATTGCTTGATAGTGCGAAGCGCATGGAAAGGACTCGACTTAAGCCCAAAACAAACACGATTAAACTCGTAAACTCTCAAAGGTTCTTGAGGCGAAAATCTATACAAAAAACGTTGAAATTTGCGGTCGCATTCGCGAATACCAATAGAAAGAAACATTTGCCTTATATCGGCGGAAAGCGCGACAGCAAACAAGCGGAAATTCACAATAATGTCAAATAAGTTACCTTGAAGGTTTTGACCACAATACAAAATATCATTGAGCGATACGGAAGTGCTAGTCTTAGCACTGCCGTCCAAAACCATGCGGAGCTTAGTAGTAAGCTTGTCTTCTCTAACAACTCCGTGGTGCGGGATGATGTAAGATGGATGATCAAGAGTCTCGTCAGTCTCGGCGGTGGATGCAGGTGAGATGTACCCTTTATCTAGGTATTCGGTAACCACCTCATCATAGGCTTGCTTCAACTTCGGAGATGCTTGCATCTTACGTTCTAAACAAGAAAAGCGTTTTTCCGCGGAAGCGTAGGAGTCACCGAGCGAAAAAATATCTCCCTTGAATGGAAGCCCGACAATATAACGACCATCATTATCACGGGTAGTCGTGCCACAATAAATCTCCTCAGCCACCTTATCATCAGGGCTTAGGATAGGCGGGACATTGACCTCTTCAATTTCCCAGAACCTGCGGATGGTAGACTCCAGCGGCGGCTCAACAGTGCAGCAATGTGACACAGTCGAGTAATTATCTAAATGTGCGGGTGCGGAACCAACAATAACAAAACCTAGAACTGTTTCTAGGGCGTGCGGTGCGGGAAACGACGAATGACCTTGAATCTTACGAGATAACTGAAGGTGCGGGAGAATCGATGCGCCGATCAACATATCGACGTCTCCAGGGACACCATAAGATTCATCTGCCAACGGTAGGTCTTTAAATTTGGTCAATAAAGACGTGTCAACCGGGACAGTAGGCAATTGTTCCGTAATTTTATCTACGACAAGCGAATCCATATCAAAACAAATATTAGAATTAAAACGCGAGGCAAATTTAATTTTAATCGAACCATGAATGGTTGATTTTAAACCACCGAACCCCTTAACTACTGAGCGGGCTGGTCGGTTATTAATACTAAAACCAAGGCGTTGACAACAATTTTGAGTTAAAAAATTACTCTGCGAAGCGCAATCTAACAACGCTCGAACAAGACACGGATTACCAAAAGCATCATCAACAACAACGTGAGCGGTCGCGAGCACCACGGTAGTGCACGTATTGCTTGCGGCGGACATCGAACACAACGTGACGTCAGTCACGGCGGCCTGCGAGCGGGCAACGTCGCGCGTTGATTGCGGCTGCGGCTGCGAAGCGGACGCAGAGTTCGCACCGACTAACTGCGACGACGTGTCACCGCTTGGTAAACTAACTGTGCTCACATTGGATGCGGCATTATTACAACTTTTCTCCAAGTGAAGTAAAGTGTGGTGCTTCGAAGAACACTTACGACAACTTTGACTACTATTACAAGACGTAACCCGATGCTTGTCACTAAGGCAGTTAAAGCACAAATTTTTTTCGCGAACAAACTTATAACGTTCATAGGGCGTAAATTTTAAGAAACCAGAACACTTGTACAATTGCGAATGTTGCCTATTACACAAAGAACAACTCGATTGTACAGGAGCAGGTGCTGTATTCACATACGTATGTGTCGACTTTTGTGACTTCGAAGCCGCATCTGTTCGACGGTCGGACTTCTTCGTAACTTCATGGGTTGACGAAGTGCGTTGCAATATTTTAATATGATCGCGAACAAAACATTCCAAATCATTGAATTTTGGCAGTTTACTACTGCGATGGTCTATTTCAAATAAACGAACAGTTTCACTATCTAATTTCTTTAAACCCAAATATAAAAACAAAAAGTCGCAGAGGTCATCGACCTTCAGGTTCTTTACTGCGCGAACAGATGATGCAAAAGTATCTAAAAACTTCTCTAAATTATGTTCATTACAAACTGTAATATTTTTCAACTCGAATAGCTGATCTAAATATGCGGTAGCAACTAATCTTTTGTCTTCATATTTCGACTTTAAAGTTTTTAAAATTAATGAATAATTTTCGGCACTAAAAGTAATGCCGGCACAAACAGTTTTAGCTTTACCAGTTAACTTTTCAACCAGATAGTGTAACTTTTCATGATCTGTCAAAGAGACGTTCCCATTTATAGTGTTTTCAAAACTATCTATAAATAGATTCCAATTGCGAATATCACCATTAAATTCAGGTATCTGAATGGGCGGTAATTTGGGTCGATCGCGAGTGTGATTTGCCTGGCTCTGATGGACAGACGGCTTCTCCAAGCTCCTCGCGACGCGTTTGATGCGACAGAATAAATCATCAAATGACGCCAAAGCCTGATAACTCACAGCGTATTCTGGATTTAATTCTAACTCTAAAACGTTAATATTATGAATTACGGATTCAAATTCCGTGCGCAAACTATCCAAGTTTTCTATAGAACATAAGAACGAATCTCTAATAGCTAGATCAAGTGTTTTAAGTGCATTATCACAAATAGATTGCACGCGAGAAAATATCATGTCTCTTTTAGCATATAAAAGTTTCAATTGAACTTTGATGTCCTTATGAGACATCGTGAATAATAATTATTTATTACAAACAATCAATGCGGTAAACAAGCAAATAAAGTTATTTTAACAAATAAGCGATGGAGAACAGCGACGCGGACAATATTAAATACCTAAAGTGGGTAGGTAGTTATAACGAACTGCGGGTGAAATAAAAGCACTGTAGGTAGTTTTTAAACAATCTTAATTTACCCACTAGGTTGTGTCTCTGTTTCTGATATACAAATAATTTTAGACTTCCGAATGAATAGCTAATACGAGCGATCTATGGCTACGTAGGTATGTAGGTATTACGCACGTACGTAGGTAATAGATGAACAAACAACGAATTGGGTTAGGTATAAGACTGCGGTGCGGTGCGTTTATTCCTTACGGAATAAATACCAATGCGATAACTACAACAAATATGTACCTAATTCAAATAAGTACCTAACTATCCGGTGAGAGGGACCAAAGAAAATGTTGGCGCGAAAGGCTAATTTAGTGGACTGTATTTGCGGTGCGGAGCTAAACGATTGACAAACGCTTGGCGTTAGGTAATTCGAGTTGCAGTGGGTGTGGGACAATGGAATACAACCCGAAATAAATAGGGAAGGAAACACAAACCTTTACGGGAGCCACGTGCTCGCGTCGTCGCCGGTGCACCGGTTCACTTTTCCAGGTTCAGGGCAGTTGGGCTTCAAGTTATTGTCCTCACACGTTAAACACAAGCACAAACTATGGATTATAAGTCTTATTACATGCGAAAATGCGGTGATTCCAAAGTTATTGATGATTAAACGAACTTACCTGAAGTGAAGTTCAATCCCAATTACACGAAGGCTCTGTCCGAAGAGATCAAGAAAACTATGTAGAATTTGACAGGTGGAGGCGCCCTCTCTCGGTTAACTCATTTAGTTTAAAGTAAAAGGAACGGGATCCCATATGACATACTTACATACATGACGCATAGAGGGACTCATTGATTGAGACAAATGATCATGAGTGTATGGGACTGGGTGGGAGTTGATCTCTTCGGACAGAGCCTTCGTGTAATTGGGATTGAACTTCACTTCAGGTAAGTTCGTTTAATCATCAATTACACTCTGCTCTGTCCTCGAGATCAAGAAAACTATGTAGATTTTGAAAGCCCTAAAATGCGTTGTATGTAAGTATGTAATTAATGTAAGTAGGTATCTAGTTTGTAATAAAACAGATTTTTGAGGTAATCATTATAATAATAATTATAAATTTGAGTTGCTTCTTAATTAATACCGTTTAATAGAAATTAAAAGTATGTTATTTATTAACAAAAAATAATAATTTGGCATTGCAACTATAAACTTGAAATACAATTAGGAAATTATTGTAAACTATAATTTTATGAATGTATCTAAAACAGATGTAGCAAAGTCATAGACATTGTCTATTAACACTGGTCTTTGGTAAAACCTGGCAAAGACAGATGAAGACTCAATCCAGCCAGCAGTTTTTTTATTAGGTCTATGGAGACACCTGATTTAAGGGCTGCTGAAGGTAGACGCATGCCTGGTGGAGTGAGCCTTGAATTTACTTGTATCAACAACACATTTTTTATCCAGCGGCTTAATGTTTGCGAGCTAACAGCCTTATGGGGGCTTTTAAAGCTAATGAAAAGATATTCTTCTCTTCCTCTAATTGACACAGTCTTTGATACATACAATCTAAATGTTTCAGCTGGGCAAACTTCAGGTCGCCTGACAAAAAATGGTATATGTAAACAAGGTTGTGTTGTGCCAATACATGATATTTTAATTAAATCTGGAATCTTAATTGAGATATGATTTGAGTAAATGCAAATGTTATTGATATTTATTTTTAAAATTGTTTGAACCCTATGGGCCGTAACTAAGGCTGTTAATGTTACTGTCTTTTTGGTTAAACAATACAAGTCTAACTGATCATTGGGATAGAAATTAGATAAGTAATCTAGTACAGTAGACGGGTCCCAGGTTTCATTGTATCTAGGTAATGGCGGTCTAAGTCTATAGAAACCTTTAAGTAAGCGAATTATTCTGTCCTGATCCTATTTTTGATCCAATTATCAGGGATAAAGCTGATCGATGACTGTTTAAAGTTCCATACTGGGATCCGTCATTAAAAAGCATTGCAAGAAATTACATAATGTTAGAAACAGAAGCTTAATAAAAATCCATATTAAGAGATTGACAGAAAAGAAACCACATTTTTAAACCTGTATCATACTGTTTCATAGTATTTTTGGAAAGAGAACCCTACATGATGTCGATAGAAGAAGGAGGGACACCTCTTTTCAGTAATGCCGTCCTGATAACCTGCCTGCAGCCAGGATAAGTCGAGGTGGTGGTGGTCTGTGGGAAGACGACAAAAGAGCTTCGTCACTTGGTTCAAACAGGATAATCTTAGAGACTAAAAGTCTTTCGAACAACGGGAACCACGGCTGAGTGGGCCAATATGGCACAACAACAATGCCTGTAGCCTCGTTTGTTATAATCTTGCGGAGAGTTTTTAATGTGACAGCAAATGGAGGGAATGCATAGAAATTTAGGTTATTCCAATTTAATGTAAAGGCGTTTACTGCGTAGGCGCCAGGGTATCTCTTCCATGAAACCTATAAGTCGCATTTTTGTTTATTCTTGATGCAAACAGATCAACGGTTGGTGTACTGAACATTTTTACAATATTGCTGAAAGCATTGTTACTTAGTTCCCACTCTATGTCGGGGTGTGTGGCCATAGACTGCGTAAGCTATTTCATTAATTTTCGAACTTAAATAGGATGCGAATACGTGAATATTCTTCTCCTCACACCACTGCCAAAGATCTTTAGTAATTTTATTTAGGTGCGGGAATCTAATGCCACTCATTCGATTTATATAAGAGATGGCTGTGGTATCATCGATGCGTAAAAGGATCTGGCAATTCTTAAGCTGTTTGGCGAAATTTTTAGGCCAAAAAAGGCTGCCATTAATTCTAACAAGATAATATGCAGGTCCTTTTCTGTTTCACCCCAAAGCCCATTTGCAGTCTCTTCACCACATGCCACCCCCCACCCTGTTTTGCTTGCATCAGAGAATATCTCAAGCAAATATCTCTCATCCCGAATAGGGTTAACATTATTTTTAATTGCATTCAACCACCAAATAAATGTTGATATATATGTAAGGGTACATTCATATAACTCATAATTATTATTTGATTTTAATAACTCTAGGTATTTACACCTTTCTAACTCCTTTGTATATAGCCAGCCGTATTGAATAGCTGGGCAAGCCGAGACAAGTAGACCCAAAAATTGAGCAAGACATCTTTACTTGCAGCGTCTAAAGGTCGTAAACTTAATTATTTCATTTGCAATATGTCTTTTTTGTATCGGTTAATCTAACATGATATAACTCTGTGTTTATAATAAAAACCTTGCAACTTGTGCTTGGGGTCAAGGTCCTTGACTTTTTCATTATTTATAACACAATTCCAAGATTTGAAAATTAATTTGGTTATTTGCACATTTTCTTGCCATTCCTCATTATGTTTTTTCAATACAACATCTAAATAAATAGTTGATATATAACCTAAACTTCTTAGTAATGCCATCACAGACTTGAGGAGTTTAGTAAAAACATAAGGAGCTGTACACAAGCTAAACGGAAGGACATTGAATTCATAAAGAGTGTTATCCAGATCTTTTATTGATTGGGATTAAAAATATGATCTTCAGTAACTTTTTTCAGTAATTACCATCAAGAGGCTGGCTAGATAAAAATTATTTGAAATTTATTTTACTGTATTGCGCAATCTCCTAATTTGAAATGGTTTGTATTTATAAATCTATTTAAGGACTTAAGATTTAAGATAAATCTTAGTCTTCCGTCTGGCTTGGGTACAAGAAAAGTGCTAGATACATATTCACCGTAACATGACTGACAAGGTGATATTATTTTTAATAAATCATCTATTACCTCTCTATGGGCCTTCAAACCAGATTTGTTTATGCATAGTGACGATGGCGTGTGACCTTGTAAGATATGCGTATTGAAAGGTAATTTATAACCTTTTACTCAAGATAAAAGTTCTGCATCACTATACGCCATCTATTGATAAATAATGACAGACGTCCAGCATGACTCACCGGTTCTATCGACGGAGCGGTGCTTGGGTCTGTGAGCGCTTATAAGGTCCGCGCGGCTGCTGCCGCGGTGGTGGAGCACGGCGCTGCTGGCGCAGGCAGTTGGGTCGGACGTTCTGGGCAGGCACTGTCGAATGTCCTGCCGCAGCTTCCGTCTGCCTGCACGGCGGTGGAAGTGGGCGTCTCATGTTGAAATTCTGGGATTGATTTGTAAATCGTCTTGGAGGGCCAGGTATGAAGGTTCCAGTTTTCATTTCCGCGCCTGTCTTGTGAATGGCTTTAGAAGCTTTTAAGACATCACCCAGCTGACTGCCAAAGGGATGGCTATCAATTGATGTAGTATAAAGGTGATCTTTTATCTCTTTCTTAATCGAGGAGCAAACAAAACTTCTGCGAATCATCGACTCAGTATGTTGTAAGTCACAGGCGAGTTTTCCAGCATCGGTTAATGATTTAACAAGCTTTATATTTGTACTGTCTGTAGACAGGACCTGTGACAGAGCCTCTCGTAAACAAGCAATAATCAAGGTAATTTGTTTCTGTTTGTTTTCAATTGCTTTATCTTTCTTGATTAGAGCCTCTGACAGATGCCCTCACTTCTTGATTCAGCAAAGGAGCATTAATATTCTTGCAATTTTAAGGAATATCAAGTTTGGGAAAATCTCTTTTATTTACATCCTTAGAAAGGCCATTTGTTGCTGTATGCTCCCACCGGACAGCTATACTTGAATTCGGGGCTGGACCGAATCTTTATCTCTTAAGGGAGCTTCTCCTAATGTATCTAAAATATCATCTGGAAGAATTTCCTCAGCTTCACTGTTCCTAATAACTTCTTGGACATCCGCAGTGGGAGTGTCAGGAACAACAGGTTCAGATGAGACATTTACAGAGGGTGCTACATCTGCAGACTCCAACAATGTGTTCTCCACATTGGGTGGGTGTACTTCCCCAATATGAAGGTCAGTATGCTGCCTGTTCTCAATGGATTGTAAGGGTAGCTCAGGGGACGGAAAGCGTGATTCGTAATCATTGCTTCTAAGTGGTTCGTCTGAAATAGACGTAAACGTATACTTGTTAATATAAAAAAAGTAGTCTTTTTAACCTTGTAAACAATGTGGCCTGGTAGGTACTAGTCCCCACAAACTGTACACAGCCTTGTGTTATTAATTAGCGGATACATTCCATCAAAATGTTCACGACCAACAGTGAATGTATTGTCTATTTGTCAGATAATTATAGCGGGAAAAAAAACATGACGGAGGCATTCCAATGCAATGCTCACAATCTTTTGGTTATATCACTGGTATCAGTCCTTATAAACTGTACACGGGTTTGTCGTAGTCGGGAATATTCCATATATTCCATATTTAAATAATTTTCACGAGTAATAGAAGCCATTTTGAAAATTATGGTATCATGATAAAACTCTGTAGGAGGTAGGTACCTACAACTTTTGAAAAGAAATTTTCTTCTTTATAATAAACTGTTATTTAATTTGTAGTACTTACCTATGATCATTAAGGAATCTTGCGAAGAAGATCGTTGTCGACGATTTTTCTTCAACTTTTTCTCGATCTTTCTCATTTTACGGTTTACGTAGGCCTCAATATCTTCGTCACTGTATCGTCTTTTAGGCATAATGATAATAACAAAATGCGCTGTTTAATGATATTGTACGTCTACACACTGTAAAACACTTGAAAGTGTTGAAAGATACTTAATTTTATTTTTTAATATCCGAGAGGAAAAAAGTACGCGGCGGATAGCGAACGCACTAAAACGCGAATGAGTTAACCGAGAGAGGGCGCCTCCACCTGTCAAATTCTACATAGTTTTCTTGATCTCGAGGACAGAGCAGAGTGTAATTAATATTTTTAAGCGGAGCGCGTCGACGCCATTGTTAACTTCTTGCGGAGCGATTCGGAAGCAGTTTTTTCGACAAATGGCGGGCGAATCTTCTTACTCACTCGCGAGGTATGTGCGGGAAGGAGATGGATATAGGAAATAGCGGATGTCAATCATATTTTGAATGTTGGCGCAACCAATAGTATATCTATAAAGTAAAAATAAATAGGTAAACTGAATAAAATACACGTAGTATTTTATTCAGGTTATCTATTTATTTATTTTTTTGGAAAAATAATCATTTTTATTAAAATGAAAATACTATCTTCCATCCGATGAACTTTATGATGTGATTGGCGCAGCTCATGTGGCTGTCGGCCATGGTGGTCGTGACAATGCCAATATTACAAAAGAAATGATAAGCTTGTATTTATCTATGAGTAGTGTCTGTCATCGAAAGAAAACAAAGAAGAAAAGAGGATTAGTCTCTAAGCCCATTCTTCATTCGGAAATGAATAGTAGGTGCCAAGTATATCTGATCGATTTTCAGACACAACCAGATGGAAATTTTAAATTTATTATGGTTTACCAAGACCATCTAACAAAATTGTTCTGCTACGCGCTTTACAATCTAAGAGAGCGACAAAGGTGGCTTACCATTTGAATGATATATTCAGTTAAACATTCAGTTGAGTCAGGCCAAGATTTTATGAAATGCAGCTGTAGTATAATTGTTTGTATGACCAAGTATCTATAACTTTTAACGATGAATCATTATCATTTTAATAGAAATGATTATTTTTCCAAAAAAATAATAAATAAATAGATAACCTGAATAAAATACTACGTGTATTTTATTCAGTTTACCTATTTACTTTTACTTTATAGATATACTATAATCTTTAGACTAGGCCATAACAGTTTATCCTAGAGTGTGCGTATTTATACCAGGATCAACTAGTTTGGCCTAGGCTAAACTGTTTTATCCTATCGGGCTTAGGCCAAATTAGTTTGGACTAGGCTATACTAGTTAATCCTATCGCGTTTAGGAAGAACTAGTTTAGCCTAGGCAAAACTAGTTTGTCCTGAAATCGGGTTTGGCCGGTAACATATACATATCAAGTGCAGGGCTTCTTTGGATGATAACTCGGGAAGCACCTTTAGCCATTGATTCTGCATCTGATCTCTTTGGTCGTGTCGGTTTACCATCCCAGCGGGCTATGAGATTAAAGGAACAGAGAGTGCGCCTATACATGCGCACATACTTGTGCACTATAATTATCTCCTGCGCAGATGGCTATCTCCGCTGAGATTTCCCGCCGTGGCCGAAGTCACTCTTTTACTCTGCAACACTTAAGTTGCCTGGTAGAGATATCTATACAATGTGGAACGGAAACCCCACATCTATCCAAAAGGGCTGAAGACAACATCTGGTATGGAGTCTCTATGCACAGTTTTCAAAATAACTGACTCAAAGAATTGATACCAAATTATCGGTTTCGGTACCCTTTAAATTACACGTTGTATACATACCAAGTGCAGGGCTTCTTTGGATGATAACAAACGATATGGCAAGGGTTTTGTAATCCTAAGTCTACGTGTGTAGAACTTATTACAAATTCCAATACCAGAGACTGAATTTTTCAAATTAAGAATAACGTAGAGAATTATTGTGTTATTGGCAAGTGACGTGGAAAGTTATTGACCCTCATAGTGCTGTGACACGTATGTTATGATTGGTATGCAAGAAACATATGAAACCGATAATTTTGGGTCAATTCTGTAAGTCACTTATTTTGAGCTGAAACTTTGCATAGAGACTCCATACCAGATGTTGTCTTCAGTCCCTTTGGATAGATATGGGGTTTCCGTTACACGTTGTATACCCTTTAAATTACACGTTGTATAATCTAATATAAAAAGTACTTAATGTCTATTTTTATTTCAGACATGCGAAACGATCCACAATCAATGCAGATGATGTGAAACTCCTCGTGAGACGTTGCCCTTCTCTGGTAAATTAAAATAACCCACTTAAAAACCTATTAACCTAACCTACCACCTATTAACCTAACCTACTACTGAGTAAAAACACACCCTGTTCCATCAGCTGCCCTTGCGTTCCGGGGCCGCGGCATCGCGTTAGAACATTCCCGCAACCCAGGCATATGGCTGGTTGCCTTATGTTATAAGAATAACATTGCCTTCTGTTTGATGTTTATTCTTCTATTCAATCCATCTCCCTTTTTCTTCGATGCAGCTTTTTTTCGGTGGAAAATACCAAATACCAAGTACCAAATTTCATCTAAGTGCGTTCAGTCATTTTTGCGTGAAAAAGTAACAAACATCCACACATCCTCACGAACTTTCAAACAAACATCTACGACAGGACCGACATCGTTATCCGGCTTTTAACACCCAAAACTGTTTAATTTAAACTACTTACACTTAAAGCCAAAAGCAAACGTGCATACCTAAGTGAATTATAATCGAAAACCGTCACCTCATTATTTAAAATACACACCTTATAAATCACTTTAAAAAAGTCACCAATCGTTGAACTCAAAACCCATGAATCGGATCCCAGTTATATTAACAACGATTTTAAATTTAAATCCGATGCTGAATCTTTAAACAGCTGTGTGATGGAGCTGTTTATTTATGCAATTGCTGTTTTCGCGTTGAAATGATATGCCTAATTGACTTATTACAACATGCTTGATGAACTAATCGGTGCAGCGTCACGATTTGTTGACTTGCACGCAGCTTTGTCCAACATTATAATTTTGTTAACTAAGCATGTTTTTTGGTGCCGTTGATCGTTATGCTCTGATACATCTGGTACTAGAAATCCTAGATATTTATTATCTAGTGCAATAATGTATCTTGTATCTCGTACTCTATACTATTTTCTTAATCTATCCTTACACTTTCTCCCTACTTAGTAAAGGCTTCCTCCAAATCCTTCCCGATACCCGTTCTTTTTCCAAGCCACCTCAATTAAGCTATTCTAGTAAGGTGTCTACGTCTATTGGCCACCTCTTCCTCGGACGGCCCTACACACTAAAACACAGTCAGTTTATTCTTACCAGCATGCTTTCCGACTAGTGTTGCCCAAACAAGAGTCTCGCAAGAGTCTTGCAGTTAGCGATTATCCTATTGCTATTTATTAAACGGTAGTTGAGATCTCAGAACAATGTAACAGAGTCTGTTTTGAGATCATACATTGTTCTGAGATCTCAACTACCGTTTAATAAATAGCAATAGGATAATCGCTAACTGCAAGACTCTTGCGAGACTCTCGTTTGGGCAACACTATTTCCGACCCCTTTAACACATTGGTACAATTTAGTTCTTAAATGAAAAGCTTTGCATCTTCCATCTCTGAAGCTATTGTGTTCGACAGGCAAATATCTAAATCTAAATACAAAAAGTTGTGTAAATTTTCCAAAAAAAAAACTAAAACTAGCTCATTATATTACAGAAAACTCATCTTAACATAGTAGCACCAAGTCCTAAAGAAAAACGTAGGAAAACTGCAAGCAAAGCGCCAGAAACGCCGGCTCCAAAACAAAAGGAATCCGGAGTGTCGACTTCAAAGAAAGAGTCGGAGGCATCATCATCGAAGGAGAAGGAACCTGAAATAGCGACTTCAAAACAGAAAGAGACGGAAGTTGCAAATAAAAAAGAAGGAGACAAACGGGACGGAAAAGTAGAAGTGGATAGTTTTATGGACGTCGATGATATGATTGATTTAACATTTGATTAAACTCATTTTGTAGCAGTTGTGTTTTTTGTTGTAAGAAACAAGATAAACAACACCAACGTATGTAATAAACATGTTGAAAATAACAGTTATAATAATACCAACCTTCTGGCACCAAGTTTTTGACGTTTTGTGATAATATTAAAATACAGTAGATACGAAGAAGAGAAAAATGAGGTATATATTTTTTCGACAAATACCATCATTTGAACCTACTGATGTCCCCTTTGGACATCATATAGACCTCTCATAACGTTGCCAGTTTTGTACGGTCCTTCACCAGGTCATCAGTCTAGCTCTAATTTTCAATGGCTCTAACTAAGTTATACTGTGCTGTATCAGAAAAATTGAACGTCATGTCCATACCTACACCGATCTTATGGGGAGTGGAATGAGCAAAGCAAAACACAGGTTCGCCGCGCTCGCCAAAAAACTCGTTATAACGAAACACAATTACCATGGCATAGGGTAATGTGTGGAGTAGGTAGTTAAACGGTAATTAATTATAGTTTATTAGTATAAAGTTTAAATTTATGTATCTATGTAATCATATGACTTGTGATCTTGTTTAGTAGATTTATTTTAAAGGCTTTGCAGTAAATACGGTAATGAAAAAACATGGACTACTAAATAGGCATATTTATGACATAGATTCTTGACATGATGGTTAAGAATCGAAATCAAAGCTGTTGGGTGGAGATGTGATTTAAGTTTCGAGTTCTACAAGGTGGTGGGTTCATTTGGGGAAACTAAATTTATAATTTAAGTACCGTGCATTCATCATACTACTTACCAGTTTATATAATTATGGTATTCTTTGTTCCAGTTTTGTTGTTGTTTTGACCAGTTGTCATTTTCTTATGAAACCATAAGACCGATATTTTCACACTCCAACCATCATTTATTCAGGTAACAATCGTACCTAAAAATACTTCATATAACACGACTCCACCGCACTCCCTATCCACGGCAGTTAATTACTCCTATAACGACAGTTAGAGCATAATGAGATTTTTGCAATTCAACAGTAGCACATTACAGGGTGCTGTTTGTCAACTCCCTCCCCCCCCCCCTCCTTTCACAACTGACCACCCTGTGCCGTAGGGGGAAGTTATTAGGCGGCTTTGTTAATGAATTTCATGTAGGGTAAACACATATATCAGGTAGGTACCTACTGGTATAAATGAATTATGTTGCTGAGGTCAAATGTCTGATTGTTGGCAACCGTGAGCTGTTTTTTTTTTCTAAAATGCTACGGGTTTCTGTAGCTACATATTGCTGCCGTGAATCTGGATCAACCAATGTACCTATGTGTTTGGCGACTAGAAGTGTGTATTATCGTTTCAACGATCAAGCACGTTTTGTAACGTTTAGCAAGTAGAAGATATTGAAGAAGAGCTTCGTAGGTTTTGGGTACCCTTAAGTAAATTGAAAAATACCAAAAACAGGAGAGGACATTTGCCGATCCTTTCCAGTATTTGAGCTTCAGGTAGTATTCATACGATTTTTTTTCATGTATTTGTGTCTTTGAAAGCCAATTCCTTACCCCCTCAATCATCTAATAGAAAAAAAGTAAGCTTCTGTAGATTTTACCATCAATTAGGCTCCTCTAATTATTGGCACTGTCCCCCAGACGGTCGATGAATATGCACGAGACTCAGACAGTCCCCCAAAGCACACTTAGGCTAATGTTAACAGCTACTTTCTGAATATATTTGATATCGGTCCAAATGTTGCCTGTTTCGCTTTGGAGCCACTGATTTTAATGGTGTTGTAAAATTTACTTAGACTCGTTTAGATAGTACCTTTTTGAAAGGTGGATTGTTTTGTATTGAATAATATAGCCAGCCAAAATCTTTGCTCAATTATTAAGTAGTTTATATAGTTACGACATGAAAAGAAAGGTGTGAACAATTGTCATCTGATTACTTTAACATAATGTATAGGTCGCGTGTTCAAAACTGCAATTGAAATAGAACTGCCTAGCAGAGTAATTGAACAGTTTCGTAAGTCATTCACATCGGGTTAGATCAATGTTCTCATTTCCTAAAGTTACGTATTAACCCTTGCCCCTTATCAACCTTTCACACACCATCACAAACCAATCACCCTATTACCAACAAAAAAAAGAACTGTAATTAAATGCCAATAATCTCAAACGCTCGCTTGAATAAGCAAAAAGCAAATCGGTCACATCCATCACATAAAGCCGGAGAGAGTACTGAGCAGGCTACCAGGCTACCTGTGGCCGCCTACCTAGTACCTAGCTAGGAGATAGGCCTCCGGTGCTCATTAAAATATGTAAATGCCTGCCGAGACATTACGCAGATAGGTGCTTCTGACTTATTGACTGGACCGCGTTATGTGAGCTTGGGGATGAAGAAGAAGTAGTTCGATTGTTATTTGGGGCTTCTTCATTCTAGAAAAGATTGAGGTCCTGTTCAACAGCTGGGGATAATTCTCGTCTATTTGTCAGCATTTCATTTCAAGACGAGACAAATGAGTAAGGACCGAGCTTATTTATTATAAAAAAAATGGCTAAGTGCGAGTCAGACTCGCCCATGAAGGGTTCCGTAGTAACTACGCCAAATAACTTTGTTTTTCATAGTATTCGTATGAATTACAAAGTTATATTTGCGGTTTTAGAAAAAATGCTATATCTCAAAAATTGCTGACTCGATCTCGTTCAAACCAATTTTCGTTGAAATTTTACATTAAGATCTACAGCATATATTTTTTTACATTTTTCCCTCCATTATTATAAAAGTTAGAGGGGTGCCACACATTTTACCACTTTGGAAGCGTATATCTTTAAAACGATTGACTTTATGAAAAAGTGGTTTTAGAAAAATCGATGTCATTTTTAAAGACCTTTGTACCACATATGCATAGGTTTCATGAAAAATAAAATATTTTCAGTTTAAGTTCCATGTATGTAGAGCCCCCCTTAATTTTAAATACTTTTTCTTCAAATCGGAAAGCGGTTCACAGAATACATCTACCTACCTAGTTTCATGTGTATAGTCCTAATAGTTTCGGAATAAAATGGCTGTGACATACGGACGGACGGACAGACAGACTGTATGACGAAACTATAAGGGTTCCGTTTTTTGCCATTCGGCTACGGAACCCTAATAAAAATGATCGTATGCATGTCCTCTATAGGACGTGCTCCCTGGCTAAATACTAATAGACGCGATCTTCATGGTTAAGCAACGCTTGCCGACGTCTGCCTGTGGATGAGTGACCATATAAACATATCGCTGCCTGTGGATGAGTGACCATATAAACATATCGCTGCCTGTGGATGAGTGACCATATAAACATATCGCTGCCTGTGGATGAGTGACCATATAAACATATCGCGAGATTCCTCCGTGCCTCGAAAATAAGGTTGCCATCACCAAATTTTCCGGCCCCAGACAAAGACTTATAAACACCGGACATTTGGGTAAAATCACAGTTTTTCCCCGGTCACCGTAGAAAAAAACATTTTTGAACTTGAAGCTAAAAACAACAATGTTTAATTATGGTTTTTATTTACTGATAAAGTGATAACATAGTAGAGCTTTAGAAAATTTTTAATAACAGTTTCTTCCTTTTCATTTAATCAACGTAGCATATACAATGAGATGAAATACCATAGGAAAATAATAACAGAGATCGTGCTTTTTGGTACCCGTAAGACCAATGTGTGTCCGGGTTTTACCTGGACGCTTATTGGGAAAATCTCCCCGGACGCCCCCGGACGCTCTCCAAACTAGGACAAATCCGGGAAAACCTGGACGGATGGCAGCCCTAGTAGGAAAGCACGTTAATCTGCTGGTCCCGGTTGTTATTTGAATATCCTTGACAGTCCGTAAGGGTACTTAGAAGCCAGAAAAATCTGACATTGGTCAGAAGAGATGTTACCCAACTACTAAGGGTCGCTGCACACGGGCTTCACGCCACAGCCACAAACGCCGCCACGAGAAGCTAGAAGCGGCTACAAAGGTAGCTGAAGCGCGCGACGGCCACTTTGTAGCCGGTGGTCGACACTTGCGGTCGGTGGCTGCTACTTTTTTTAACCCATGCATGCAGTGTAATAATGGACTCGGACGAAGGAAGAAGGTTTAATTGCGCTGTTTCTGATAAAAAAAAAAACGTTGTCGTAGAAGACTTGAACGGGTTGACTGAAGTAAGGAAGACAAGGGTGGAGAATCGCGCGAGTGGCGTGTGGCGGCGTTTTGTGTCGGCGTTTCGTGGCCGGTGCGCGCCAGAGGAAGCAAGCAGCGACGATTTGTAGCGTGTGGCGGCCACCGCCGTCAATCGTGTGCGGCGAGTTCATATAAAATGTATGAAAACTACAGGAAATATGCCGTGGCATCGTTTTGTCGTTGTCGCCGGTGGCCCGTGTGCGGGGACCCTAAGTTGTTGAGGTCAGACAGGCAGTCGTTCCATGTAAAACACTAGTACTTAGATGCATGCGGTTAGACTGGAAACCGATCCCAACATAGTTGCGAAAGGCTAAGCAGATAATGATGTATGTTTACCCTCTATGCGTTCTTAAACATCGATAAACTCTGATGAAACTTTGAAAGAGTGTTCTGGGGAGACGTGAGAAGGTTTCTGGACCGAAGAACTATTATTTTACGTGGATTTACAACAATTGTTTTAGTAATAACCAGGGATGTTATGGATATGAAATTTCGGATACGGATTGGATACGGATATAGGAATGATTATTATACCGGATACGGATAAGGATACGGATATGAAATTATTTCGGATTATCCGTTAGTTTCGGATAATTTCGGTTACGAATATTAGATTTTTAAGGAATTTGAAAAGTAAAATACAAATAGATACATCATACCATAACGCGATATCTCATCTCATGTAATGATGTATTACATTTTATAACGCGAGAATTTCATTACAATAACCATCGTGTGGCGCTTCATTACGCGTCATGTTTGGAGTCATGGTGTAATGCAACATTACCCGGTACTAAATGTAATGTCATATAACATCACTTTCTAACGCACTGTTTTGCGCATGTCTACTTGTGTGTTTCGCCGCCGCCCGGCCGATCAAAACAACTTGTCATAACGTGTCTCTATTAGGCTCCGCCCCTATCCGATATTATCCGAAACTTTTATTTCGGATTCGGTTACGGTTACGGATATTTTTTTATATCGGATATCCGAAAGTTTCGGTTACGGTTACGGAGCTCCCTAACATCCCTAGTAATAACACAGATAATATGAACTACAGTGTAACTCAGGGACCCAAAACCCAGAAACGTTTGTTTCTAAAAAAACATTTGTTTTTAAAATTGGTGTGACAATCCATCATAAAGTAACGCGTGTCGGTACAGTACAGACTAGATCTATCTTTAGGCCAATATGATTGGCATATATGACCTCGTAGAATTGTGATAGCTGCTCACGATATAATTTTTTCATGGATCTCATACATTCATCTATAAGATTTGAAATAGGCTTCCCTTCGGAAATGACAGGTAGAACATCTATAGTGAGTAGATACCTCTTATAAATGTTATCTCAATCCAATAGAATTCATTTAAAATCCTGTTCTAAACACCAGATAGTAACCATTCTGATTCTGAACATCGACGACGAGTTGCAAGTCTATCGGTTTTCTATCGGTTACATTTCGGGGAGTGTGCGATGGAATATACACAATCTAATTCCGCCAAGCCCGTTCCATCATCGGACTACAAGACAAATGGCGATGCGCCATCGTTACATGGTGGACATCCCACCCATACGCACAAAACGTTTTGGGAATACTTTCATTGTGCGTACGGCTAAGGAGTGGAATTCCCTGCCGGAGTCTGTGTTTCCTGATCGCTATAACCTGGGAGTCTTTAAGTCAAGAGTGAATAGGTTACTTCTAGGCAAGCGTGTTCCATCTTCGACCACATCGTCACTTACCATCAGGTGAGATGGTGGTCTAACGCGAGCCTATTATCAATAAAAAAAAATTCTCTTGTCCTTATCTTATTTTATGGATGTCGGAGGAGCAGAGGAGAGGAGATTCCTTTTACATTCTTAATTCATCGTTAACTCAGAAGTTACTGCCTTAATCAACCCCTGTCTAGATATAGGCATGTTTCTAAGAGACCATCCATCTCCCATTAGATCTTCAAATCTCCAAATATTCCATAATATAATTAGCGTCATCCCCTCTCGCATATACCCATCCTTTTCGAGTAGAGAACGCATTACTCGCTCTCAGGGCACCTACCGCGCGCAACTATTTAGTATCATTACAAATGTCGCTCGCCGCGTCCGTGTGTCCGTCTGTCTGTCTGTGTGCGCTTGAGAGCTACCGTTCCTTATTAATAAGGAGTATTGGATGGTTAGGAGGTATGGAGGAGGCTTTTCTAGAATTTATTCGAAGATGTGTTAGGTATACATGAATTTTAAGATCGGGGTTAATTTTTAGCTTTCTGTTTGAGTAAGTATAAAGGGTCATTAATGGACTAGAAAGGTGATGTTTCTGCCGGCTATAATTGCTATTTTTAAAGGGATTCTTAGAAAATTTGAGGATAAATACGGAGTGTATTTTAAATGTGGAATAAAGATTAGAGCTAGGTGTGCTCCCTAGAGCACCCTAGTGCTATCCTAATAGGCACTGAACAAGAACGAGTATCAAAATAACATTAGAAATTAATGCCTCTGTTTTTGTTTCCAAAAACGCCTTCTTATTTGTTCGTCATATATAAGCTTTGTTTACCATCACTTTTGAAATGATTTCTTTCATTCGTTTATCCGTAACCGTTCTGCAAAAGGAGAAAGCGTTCTCCTTACAACGGGTTATCCGTTCGTTACCGAGTCGCTGAGGTAAGCAAGAGTGTTGTTTTGTTCCGTCCTTCGTCCCCGTCATTACGTACCTTTCAGCTCATTACGAGAACAGATCACTCGCTTAATTTGTGCATTTCCGATCTACAGATATTCAAATTTCAACCCTAATGACGCACGGGAAATGTTAATAAAATGTTAATGCCACGAAAGCGGTTGTCTCTCTTGCAATAAGTGACAGATTTGCTTGACAGCCCCAGGCTCGTTTGTTGCTATGTATGAATAAGTCACGATTTTGCTTTTTTGTTGGAACTAGATAGGTATATTTTAAATGATTGCTTTTAGAACCGGAGTTGTGGCATTTGGAGTATTTTAATGAGTTATTGTATTGGGAGCTGATATTGATTTTGTTTTATGAATATTTTAGCAGTTATTGTTAATTTCGTTTGGTGGGTACGTTGTACTTTTGTTTTCATATTTGAATTTCATAATTATGAATTAACATATCATAACATCACGCTTGTATTCATTTTACATTGGTTAGGGAGAGGTGTACCAACCCATTAGGTACATATAGCACACACTCATCTGTTAAGTTTTTTAGTTCAATGTAACAGAGACGACTGACCATCTCATTGCTATCAATTGGGAGAATATAAAGAATGAGAAATTTCTGATAAGAAAATTAACTAAATAACATTTTTTCCGACTCGCGAATAGACATTATTCGTAGTAGTAACACTTACACCCGCTAGACCAACAAGGTTGGATTTCATCGATAGATATATTTATAGTTCCTAACTAAAGTAAAAATAAATATTAATATAGTTAAATTAATCTGATCTGCGACTTGCCTCTTTTGCGAGGCCTTTGCTCAGCAAAGTGGGCCCACTTTGCTGAGCAAAGGCCTCCTCCCATTTTTTCCAAAGGTCTCGATTCTGCGTTTCTGCCTTATGGCTCCCGCCATCTCCTTCGCGGCCTGCCACAGCCTCGAGTGGGTATCTCAGGGCACCAACTTCGCGTATTGCGGCCCACAGGTTGTCTTCTTTGTCAGACATGTCCGGCACAGTCCCTATTCAAGTTAACCTTTTGTTTGAGCCATATCAACAGTGTTTTCAACACGGTCTGTTAATTTAACACCTAAAATGCTGCGCTCTATAGCATATTGTCAAACCATGGGTGTTTTACTTAATATAGTCACGATATTTTATTTTACTGTAGTTGGTTGTAATCTTGTAATACTGTAATACCACATTGTAGAGGTAAACAATGAAACAATACACGGATTATGTGAAAGAACTAAACTACTATACCTAATTATATATTCTTTTTTACATTTTATTTATTTTACATGAAAGGGCTCTGTCTCACATGTAAATATCACGATATTTATAATCTTTACCAATATTATAAAACGGAAAAGTTTGTTTTTTGAAACGCGCTTATCTTCTAAAGTACTGATTGCATTTGGATGAAATTTTATGTCCGTGATAGATAAAGTCCACGGGAGCGAAGCTACACGCGACTGCTGAACTGAGATATTATACTAATAACTTCGAGAGATTATAATGTATTAAAAAATTATGCGTTATATTGCAAGCAGTATGGTACGGATCACGATTTATCGATAGATGACAATCTCGCGATATATATTATAGTCTAATGGTAGGTATTTGCATTTTTACGGTGACCTAAACACAAAACATACCTAGATATTAGTGGAAGAGGAGGTCGATCTAGATTTCTGTTCCTTTGTCTTGTTAAAAAGTAATATATTGTTCTATGGTTAATACAGTGGTTTTAATTAATACAAAGTGAATTAACTAAGTACATAATAATATAAAGTTTACATGAATTGGTTGGCTCGCGTTAGACCAAAATGTCGCCCGGTTGTAAGCGTTGATGCAGTTATCAAAGATGGCGCTCGCGAATCTATCTTGTGAGGACAAGGACGAGAAGATGTCATGTAGGCTACTTCTGCTCACTCTTTCTATTTTATCTCCTATCTGTATAATCGATGGAACATGGCGTATTTCAAATAATACTAGATATTCTTATATTATAGAGAGCCAGAAGTGGCAGTTGCAGCCTAACATTCCTATTACGATAACACTCAGAAATTCCTAGAATCGGTTACACCAATAACGCATGAGTAGATATCAAACAGAGACAGAACTACATCGATACCATTTAATTGGTCTGCAGTTGAAATACACTACGATTAAAAAGGCAAGCTAACTCGGTACAACATAGCACACATTTAAAGCTTTGTTCTATTTTTTTTCGGTGGTAATTGACTAAAAACTCACCTCAACTACCCCGTACGTTCCAGGGCCACGGTTAATCTGGGCCTAGTCTACCAACATTGCTAAGTTCTCTTTAAAAAAAAACTTGGTCAATAAAGAAAAACCAATTCATAAGATTTCAACTAAGCCTGAATTTAGAAAAAGATATTCTCCCACTGAGTTTTGCCAAGTCAATACAAAATAACAGTATTAAAATCTCCGCGTGTTTTGCCTCAGGACAAATGGCGAATGAGACATAATAATTATAATATAAAATATTAAGCCACGCTTCTGTTTTGTTATTTATGATTATTAACTATTTATTAGAATGAGAGTACCCTATCACGATTGAAAGTCAACTAAAAGAAATCTGTTTATATTTTCAGTTATTGAAATGATTTAGAGACTCGTGGGAGAAACATGATGAGTACGTCTGAACCATAGATGTAGATGGGTCTGAATAGAGTCTCACGTTTTAACCTTTTTTTTGGTGGGAAAATCATGAAATAACTCCTCCCGCTCTGAGTGGTGCGGAGGGTCAGACTTCTACTGACTAAAAAACCCACCCTGTTCCCCTTACGTTTCGGGGCAGCGGTATCTCGTTAAAACATTCCCGCAACCCCGACAGGCTCACGTCTTCACCTAGTTTTAAGTTGTAGGTACTTCTTCTTCCTATCGTGTGGGTAGTAAGGTCTAACGACCCCATTACACCCTAGTGTCAGAGTTTCTAGACCGCCTCAAGGGCCTCTGACGTGGTCTATTTTAACGACCGCCATTTGGCGACCGGGATCACCGGCTTATACGTGCCTTCCGAAGCACGGAACCATCTTTTTATTACACAATCAGGTGATTCAGAGGCCTGCAATGTCCTAGCCAAACTGGAAACAACTTTTCAAAGTATGCTTCCCGCGGGAATCGAACCCACGACCAACGGGTCACAAGGCAAACGCCTAAACCACTCGACCGCGGATGCAGTTAGTTGTAGGTACTAATTACCACATAGACATACTGGCCCAGATTGGAGTCGCAATTATGGGGAATGGGGTTCATAAGGACCTCATTCTGTCCACTTACTACAGGAATAGGACGTATCCCTAGCGTCTAGAGATCAAAGATGTATGCACATGTGGGTACCTACTGTGCAACTCTTTTACAAAACATATTTTATCATAGCAATAGCATCTCCTTAGCCTTTTTCCAACTATTTTTGATTGTCTTTAGAGTCTAAACGGATGCAGCCGAGTACTAGAGTTTTACAGGGAGTGACTGGCTATTTAACCTCTACAACCCAGTAACATACCCAGTAAATTCGAAAAAGTGAAAATAAATATATTTAAAAAAATAGTGGTGTGAGTAGAAATAGTTTATCTGTATCAATAATTAAACGAAAGATCGATATAATCGACTAATCGATCGACACATCGTCGCTGCGTCTGCCAAATTCCATTTGTGCATTTTTTCATTTTTATGTGCACTTTTTTGCTTAAAAAAATTCTAGCCCCTTAAATGACTGATAGTTTTGGCAACTTTTGTAATTTTATAATATATTAAATAAACGTCCATGCTGTGGTATCAATAATTTTGCCGAGTTATTTATTTTCAATTCAATAACATGTTTTTTGTTGTTTCCCAAAACCTTACAAAAATTACTTATGGAACTTGGCAGGCGCAACGACGACATGTAGAGTTGGTTTTGTTTTTAACATAATTATTAAAATGCTCTATTCTTTCGTCTTTAATCAACTGATATCTTTGTAGCAATGCTTCTACTTTTAAATACAGTTAATAATCAAAAAATTACAAGATCGTGTCAATGTTTTATCGATTCTTAAGAAACCCGAATCGAAACGTGCAGTACAGCAGCACTACTTTTATCTTTGACAGTGACATGTTTTCTGTGGTTGTCTGTCAAGACGCTACAGAATGCTTCCGCGTTTTTTTTTTTTAAATTGCGTAACGCAATACACCTTGTGAAGACTGCTGTCACCTTAGAACAACAACGCATAGAAGGATAGTACGAGTGCCAAAAGTGAGGCAGTTTTAGTTAAAACTTAGCCATTTTTGGCTAACTTTGCTCGACGAGCCGTCAGTACTCAAGGTCACATTCTGCCGAACAGAGCTCGCGAGTAAATAATTTAAAACAACTGTTTGTAGTGTAAAGGGATGTCATAGTCCTTCAAGAAAACAAAAAACGTGTAATCAAATTACATTTCACAAGTAAATACTTACATTTTATACATTATATTTAAGTAAATCGACCATCAAACAAAAATTCTAATAACCTAACTTATCACAATTCAATGTTGCTATCCGTGAGGAAAAAAATACCCATATTGATTTCTTTTGTGCTTATTTTTGTTTAAAAAAAATATAGTTTTGGCTGCAATTATGTATGCGTCAAACTAAACTATATTTATTTACAGCTACTACCTACAGTGTTTTATAACTAAAAGTTACTGTTAGTTCGAAGAGTGGCATCATAAAGATGACAATTTTATTGATTAAGATTTTTTTCATTTAAGTAATGTTCTCAATAATATTTTTCTATTTCATAAATACAACACATACTTTTAATTGATATCAAACGAGATTTTTCAAGCAATTAATACATTTCTATAATATCATTATAACACATTACACATCAAACATTCTAAACGCAATAAACGATATCTCATTTCGTTTACCTTCCGTAAATATATGTCATATAAGTCATATTACATGAAAAAACATCATCTTATTTAGTTTCATAACATAAAATACTTGATTTGATCCAGCAACATAATAGTGCGTTTTCCCATTTTTGTGGTAATGGTACTGGTAATGGTATCACTGAAAGCTATATTTGTGTGCGTTTGAAGAACGTAGACACATTCGGCTCACGCACACAAAGAAAATAAAGTGGACACACGAAATCGCTCGTGTTTTGTTCTAGACGCCTCTTCTATGCGTTGTTGTTCTAAGGCTGTCACATTTCCTGGTTACTGACCCCGTAACGACTGTCAAAGATGTACAAATGTCAGCCGATATATTAAGATGGTCACCCATCTGAAAATAGACCTTGGAAAGCGTTGCTTAACCTTGAAGATGGACCCGTGCGGCTGTTATTAATTAATCACGAGCTACTCACGCGTTTACGATAGCAACAAGCAACTGAAATAGCATCAAGTATCCGCAAACGCAAAACAACCAAAAACCAACGAAATTCCTATATATTTCTGTTAGGAATTAATTAGCTGATAGTTAGCTTAATGGATTCAAAAGTAAAGATAACTTTAATAAGCCTGGATTTGAATAAGGCGTCCCACGCGTAAGTAATACTGCCCGGCTGCTAACAGTCCAGATATTCGCCGTTTGAATTATTCATTATAATCAGTGCACTTATACAAGTCCCGTTTTATACTGAATTACTTGTAATTGTGTCGGTTTGTGTACTGTGCGTATGGGGAAAGCTTTCGAAGTCTTTGAATAGGTGTCACTGAATAGGAGGAGATATATTCTATGACGAATATAATTTGATTATACGCACGCATACAAACGGCGGCGTGCGTATGACCAGAGAGCCACTTTTCGTCTGCAGAACCACGTACGTATTTTAAAAAATTCTGTTTTAGTGGATAACTCATAGAATGACTCTACTCGTTCTGGGTAGAGCGTAAGGGAGTGCCACCCTATTCCTTCAGTTGCCCTTAATTGTCGGGGCCGCGGTATGTCATTATAACATTTCCGCTTGCTCGACATGATTCAAACATCAGCTGATTCAAAGCGTGTTGCAAATTACGTCATGATTTCAAGAAATTCGTTTCAAACGTGAGTTCACATAATAAACAATCAAATCTTGAAGAATATTGTTATTGTGTGCTGCCTTTTTTCGGATGGGAAATTCGACGAATGACTTCTCCCGCTCTTGGTGGAGCGGGAGTATCAGACTTCTACTGATTAAAAACTCGCCCTGTTCCTTGAGCTGCCCTAGCGTTCCGGGGCCGCGGTATATCGTTTCGAACATGCACAACCCCGCCTATTTTTGCTCTCAAATGCCAAAAATCCGAAAACATTTACATGTTTTCGGATTTTTGGCATTTGAGTGTTACCATCTACCAACCCGCATTGGACCCGCATGACCCACTCTCTCTTATAGAGAGGAGATTTGAGTCCAAGCAGTGGGTACATAAGGCCTGTATCCGAGCAGGATATGTTAAATAGAATAGGCTAAATTATTAATAACGAATTATACATATAATAAATACAAGCTGTAAACATCTATTAGCATTAAGAATTAAATTCAATTATACGTGCATAAAAAGTTAGTACATTACTATGTACGTTAACACCGAGCTGTTGAGACTGTCATTAGGAAGTGGTTCTAATGAGTATCTAATCTTCTTTCCACTCAGCTGTACCTCTAGACTAAATAGTTATATTCCCAGAGAAAGTTATAACAATTGTCCGTCACCCAGACTATCTCTACATCTGTTCCCATGTGATAGAAACACGCCTAACGTCCTTTATCGGGGACAGTCCCACTCCCAGGCCAATCAAACCCCGCGGAAGTCAAAGGATTTTTGTTTTTACCGTTTCTTTTTACGAATTTTCCGCGGCTGACCGCCATATTGCTTTTCGTTCATGGCCGGATGAAATTATTTTGCGTGGATGAGCTGTGTGTGAGTACCTGTAGAAATATATGTACCATAAATAGGTAGGTTATGAAAGGAGATATTAACGAGCTGCTTTTTCGGTATGGATGTATTCAGAGTCTCGTTGAATGGCCTTGTTGGCTTAGTGGTCGCAAGTGTGATCACGGGTTCGCTCAAAAAGTTCTGTTTAGTTTTTCAACCGACGAAAAAAACGGAGGAGGTTATCAAGTCGACGCGTATATATATTTTTTTAATGTCTGATCACCGATTACTCGAAGACGGCTGAACCGATTTGGAAATTCTTTTTTTGTTTGAAAGGGTATACTCCGAAATTGGTCCCATTGTCACCAAGTCAGGATCTGATGATGGGATCTGGAGAGATGGATCTGATCTAGAGAAATCGAGGGAACTCTTCAAATATTATAGGCACACCTATAGTGATTTGAGTATTTTTATAGTAACTTGTGTAGTTGCATTCGAAAAGCACCATTTGTGAAGTGGACCTGATGATGAAGACTACAAATGGCCACTGGAACTACTCAATATATAAGTAGGAATAATAAGTATTTCATGGGTTCCGCTTCGATTACTTGAATATTCACCATATGGTATATTCATATATCATAATAACCATATAGTTATTAAACACAATATGCTCGTCACAATGCATATGGTGAAGTGAAGCTGGTGGTGAAGTACCAGGAGAACTCCTCAACAATTAACGGCCCAGCATTGGGAAAAGCAATATTTTGTAAAAGGTTATAAGTAGTTGAGATTTAGACTTTTGTAACTAGGTAAAGTATAAATAGACCAACTAAAAAGAGTGAAATAAAAACTTTTTACCATAAAATTAAACCGACTCCCAAAAAACACTGCAAAGTGAAAAATAACTTTAATTTTGGAAGTCGGTGCCAAAAACGAAAATACAAAACTAAAGACACCGATTACCGAAATTAAAGTTATTTTTCACTTTGCAGTGTTTTTTGGGAATCGGTTTTATGTTAGAATTTTCTCAATCGTAGCTCGGAGCTTGGAAGTAGGCGCTGAGATATCCCTGTGCCTCGAAAAGCATGGTAAGCAGTTGGTCCTGTACCTGTTCTCTGCGGTCGTGTTAGATTGGTGTCCCATCGAACTATGAGGGTAAAAGGAACAGAGAGTGCATCTTCACCTTTCTTATTAGTCGTCTGGTACGGGCGCATCGCATTTAAACGGGCCTCGCGAGGCCGGTGGCTGAGGTTCGCTTTACCCACGCCTAACCGCGCCACTGGATGCATTTTTTCCATAAGGCTTGAACCTCCCAGCTAGAAGAGGGGTTATTGAATAACTCACCATAATGAGTCTTAGGCCGTGTTTCAGAGTGGAGATTTCGAGTGACTGAACCTTTCAACAATAATTTGATAGGTTCCCAACGTAACTCCGGGGGCTAATCGAGTAACCTATACTCAAAAGTTTCGATACCATGTTTTCTATAAAAAAATTACGAGAAGACCTGACAATTTCTCTCAAAATAGGTGTTTCACGGACCAAACTTCGAACGTATGTACGTAGGCGTTATCAATCTGATCCCACTCAGCGCTCCACGCCAACTGGCATTGACATTTTTTGGTTTAAGCTTAATTATTTACAAAATACTGAAAAAGTACAACTGTGTGTAATGGTCTTGTGAACGAGGGAGGCGTATAGTGTAGGTTTGATTTCTAGGTGGAAACGGCTATGTTGATGGAAAGGATGTTTATTGTATAGAAACAAGTGCATGCAATAACAGATTGCTAGATACCTTATGTATCAACAATGTGTCAAGTAAACAGTACACAGTAAATGTTCTGGCTAAAAAGAAAACATAAAAAATACTGATACAAAAACATATTTCAAAATAAAAATAAAAAACTTAATTACAAATTCCGTTTTCAATTTAGTTTTCGTGTTTACAACTATAGAAATTTGAACAACGTAAAAATATGCAACTTTCCGATCTTACACAATTTCTAAGAAAACCTGAAAATTAATTCACATTTCCCAAAAAATAGACGGAAACTTTGTAAACGCAACAAAATGCGACTGCTCTCACTCAATCACAACAACTACCCTCACAATTGAAACTATCCAAGTGAAGCTACCTCTGTAAACATGATCTGTGCACAAATGAATAATAGTTATTTTATTTTTCGATTGTCCACTGCGGTTCGTCGAAGCTGACTGTCCAAGAATTAATAACGGACGCTACTGGGTTCGAAACCACGACAATCTGCTGCTCTTTTTGAGTGTGCACAATTTTTTGTGCATATTTTTTTCGTTTTTTTTTCTATTCAGTGCCCGATAGTTTTTTGCGGTCGATGGCCGTTCTCGCTTTTATGAATGCAATGGACTTTTTTTATAATAGATGCCTATGAGTTTTGGTTAGTGATAATTATGTAGTTTAAATTGGATGTGCGTTTTTGATTGTTTTTAAATGTGATTCCAGATTTGTGGTTGTTTCATGTTATTAATTGCTAAGTTTTGAGGATAACTTGCGTTACGTACATACTGTTACGCCAGTCGCTTAGTGAAGTACGTCGAGAAACTTCGACAGAAATCTAGAATGTTCGAGATATTAACGCTATCTAGCAGCGAGTAGTAGTACTGAGTATATCGAGTCGAGACACTAACGCCATCTAGCGGCGAGTAGCAGTACCGAGTATCTCGAGTAGCGTCTGGAATATTCTTAGCAGTGTAGGCAGTGAGTTGATTTTACAAGAATGTTCTAGAACTCATAGACCGGAGTATAAATAGATCGCAAAGGAACGCAGAGAGTAAGTCTTATTACGAGGCGAATACGCGATATAATCGAAGCTCTACAAGTGAATTTCAGTGCGATTTAAGTTTAAGTGACAAGTATTGAAGTGAGAATAACTGTGTTAATTGTTATTGTGTGTTTACTTAATTAAAGTGTTAATTTTGGTCTAATTCGCGTTAATTATTTCTATCCCGAACCCCAGCTCGTAACAATACATAATGTTTTCAGTGTTGGAATATGTATTCCCCTCTCTATGGTCCTCTCATCATCATCTGCCTTTTCTCATGTATCTTGGGGTTGGCTTTCAGTAACCAGATGCAACAGAGTACTAGTGTACATGGAGCCCATCTGATCCCAGTAGCCGAAAACCACGATACCCCTTGCTAAGACTGATGTTAGATTTTAAGGCTTCTATCTCCCGTTAAGACTTGAGATGAAAGACGACTCGGAAAGCCGTTGGTCCTGGCTGCCATAGCCGGGACCAAAGATTTTCCGAGACACAGAGGAATCTTTGTTTTTATTGATATAGGCAGTTGTCCGTCTGTCAGCGACTAAACGACTAACTATCGGCGATTTACCAATCTATCGCTCAAGAAACGCACAATAAAGAAATTTAACAAGCTTGCTTCATACCCTGCTGGCAGCAAAGCGTTTTGGTCCCTGGCTAAAACGGTTGAATCGAACTTCTGTCGCCCCTCACTACCACCACTGCTTAAACCCGATGGGTCACTAGCCCACACCGCTGAGGAGAAAGCAAACTTGTTTGCCGCTCTTTTTGCGGAATCTTCACGTCTTGATAGTGGTGACGTTCGCCCTCCTGGCTCTCCTAGTGGATGCGAGACTAGTATGTCGGACATTCGCATCCATCAGAAGGACGTCCGTAGAGTGTTTCGGAACTTCGACGTGAATAAAGCTAGTGGCCCCGACGGGATACCGGCAATAGTACTAAGAACTTGTGCGCCTGAACTGTCTCCAATTTTGACACGCTTGTTTCGTCTTTCGCTTGAGACTCGAAAAGTTCCGAAAGCTTGGAAGCTAGCTAACGTGCAGTCCGTGCCCAAGAAGGGCAGTCGTGCAGATCCGGCCAACTACAGGCCTATTTCAGTCACGTCCATACTCTGTAAGAGTATGGAGCGTGTACTCAATAGTAAGCTCCTGGCATACCTAGAAGCTAACGACATCCTCAGTGACCGACAATACGGCTTCCGCAAAAACCGGTCAACTGGGGATCTTCTAGCGTATGCCATTCATATCTGGAGTGAGGCCATTGAGAAGCACGGGGAAGGACTTGCTGTTTCTCTCGATGTCCCAAGGCTTTCGATAGGGTGTGGCACGATAGCCTTATTGCTAAACTTCCTTCTTTCGGTATACCCACTGAACTTTGCGTTTGGATAGAAGACTTCCTGAGAGATCGGTCTATTCGAGTGGTTATTGATGGTTGCTCGTCTAGCCAATTGGCTATTAATGCCAGGGTCCCTCAGGGGTCAGTTCTCTCAGCAACTTTATTCTTGCTGCATATTAACGATCTGCTAATGCCCGGTACCTTTGGGTATGCAGACGACAGCACTGTTGCTGAGAGATATATATCCAGCGCACGTGCTAGTGGGTCACAAGTCCAGTCTCTCCGAGACGCAATGGTGGGGCGCTTGAACTTGACTTTTAAGGCTGTCTATGAGTGGGGCGACGCCAACTTAGTCAAGCTTAATGCTGCCAAGACTACCATCAAGATCTACCGTCTACCGTCGTCAAGGAAAGATAACTTTTGTTTTGCTCCGTTATTATTTAATAAGAAAAGTAGTAAAAAGTGTTAGTTTATAAACTTGTGATACACCGTTGTGTTGTTGGTAAAGTGTACTTTCGAACACTGAAAACTGGACAACAATACAATCACGAAGTGCAAAGTTATAGGTAAAAACATTTGGAAATTTCTATTACACGGTTTCGAACCCGGACCTACCCCAACCCGCAGAGCGCTCGACACTCCTCGCGCGCCCGCATCACCCCCTCCGGCGCCTGCGCTACTAAGAGTTCTTATGACTCAACTTCACCTTTTGGACTAGCGACAATAAAGCATTACGCTAGCGTTGTTTGGCGCTGGGTACACAATAATTATTAACATAATGCCGCGCGTACAGCGATCTCCTCCTACCGTCTCTACTAAGCAGAATGCTTTGCAAGTGTGTGAGCCCGCTGTAAGCCCGACCAAACCTAGCACTAGCATTAGCGGTAATATCTCAGATGCAATAAATAATGTCTCGGTGAGGTCAAAGCGACCACGTCCGAACGACTCACCTAATAACGACGGCGCATACGAAGAAACTTCAGATGAAAGCTTAACCGGTCAGGGTTCGAGTCTTCAACCCCTAAAACTAGAGAGAACAACGATCTCTGAGCTTCGTAAAGAAATGGAGACTTTTTTGACTGTGCATTTACAGACTTCGCTGAAATCCTACTTTGAAAGTGAATTTATCGCACTAAAAAAATCCTTGCAAGGATTAGAGGCAGCTGTTGAGTTCATTAGCAAGGACTATGATGTCATGAAGACTGAATTAGACCACAGTAAGAACACGATTAAAGACATAAAGAAAGAAAACGAGGAGTTAAGAACCTGTATCTCTGATTTATCCGTAAGAGTCAACATCATGGAGCAATATTCTCGCCAAGACAATATAGAAATAAACGGAATTCCTGAAAACCAAGCTGAAAACCTTTTCAGTACGTTAATACAACTCGGCAAAACTATCTCCTGCAAAATCGAGGCTGATGATATATCAACAGTATCTCGAGTCAAAAAACTAGACTTGCAGTCTAGCCGCCCGCGCTCAATCATTGTCAAATTAAAAAACATGAAGAAACGTGATGAAGTTTTAGCCTCTGTTACCAAATTTAATCGGGCTCACGTTTCTGATAAACTCACTACGAGCCACTTAGGGTACGGTGGTACCAAACAGCCCGTCTTTGTGTCCGAACATTTGTCACCCCTGAATAAAGCCATACATGCACAGGCTAGAAAAATGGCACGCGAAAAGGGCTACAAATATGTTTGGGTCCGCGACGGTCGAGTGTTGGTCCGCAAAAATGATGGAGCACGGCCTATGCAGATAAAGAGCCTACAAGCTGCGTCTTTAATGTAAGCATGAAAACTGAGAGCAAGACCTGAAACCCGTGAGTGAGTCGTTAAAATTCACTGTGTACTACCAGAATATCCGTGGAATGCGGACCAAATTGAATGAAATCAATATTGCAGTTCAGGCAAATAATTATGACATGATTGTGCTGTCAGAGACGTGGCTTAATGACAATATCAATGACGGAGAGTTTTTCGACGCCCGCTATAATATTTACAGGAGAGATAGAGCATCCAGTGCGCTTACAGGAAGAGAAGGAGGTGGCGTTCTTATTGCTATATCCAAGGTATATGACTCCGTGCGGTGTTGTCAGTGGGAAACTGGTGCAGAAGACATCTGGGTTTGCGTTAAGGTAAATGAAAAAAAAAAGATAAACATTTGCGCTCTTTACCTACCACCCCTGTGTCACAGCAGTATCTAGACATGGTTCTCAGTTCAATCACGAGTGTTAATGAAACTACTGGTGATGAAATCATAGTAGTCGGTGATTTTAATCTCGGTTTCATTGAATGGAACCAAGACCAGAGACACTCTCATACAACTTGTTCGATTCCATCAAACTATAATAATAATCTGGGATACTCTCTGATAGATTTTATGTCGTTAAACAGCCTGTCACAGTATAATGTAATTAAAAACACCAACAATAGATTATTAGACTTAGTGTTTTCTAACATACCTAATGTAATAGTCAGGAAGACTGCTTCACCTATCTGTAGAGAAGATAGTCACCATCCACCTTTAGAAATTGATTTTATTTTAAAGGCTTACGCGCCACTAAAACATGTAAAATTGACTAAATTCAACTTTAAAGCAGCTGATTACAGCCTTATAAATAGGAAATTAAAAGAAATAGATTGGGAAAAACATTTAAAATCATATACAAATGTTGACCTTATGTTAGAATTTCTTTATAAAACGGTTAATATAATTATAACTGAAAATATTCCGAAAATTAAGACATTAAACTAGAAATTTCCTCCGTGGTACTCCAAATCTTTAGTGACAATACTGAATGAAAAAGAAAAGTTCCGTCAACGTTTTAAAAAATAATGTAACCCGCGTGATGAGATAGAGTACCGAACAATCGATGAGAGAGCAAGGTCGATGTTAAAGAGTTGTTACAGAAAATACGTCAACTCCGTTGAGAATAACATCCGATCGAATCCAAAGGCATTTTGGTCGTTTGTGAAATCTAAAAACTCAAAATCTTGCTCTATACCTTCTTTGGTGACACCAGACGAAACAATTGCGCAAACAGGGGACGAAATATGCCAGCTTTTTGCCCGCCAATTTTCGTCCTCGTTTACTATCGCTAGCAGTAAAAATACACCAGGAAATACTCAAATATTTCCTCAATTCATACTCAGTAAAGTTGCTTTTACCGAGAAGGAAGTTCTTAAAGCACTAAATCGGGTTGATATTACCAAGGGTGCTGGTCCAGATGGGTGGCTCTTCATTAAAAAGTGTGCCCGTAATTTGGCATATCCTCTCACCTTAATTTTTAATAAATCCATTGAAACATCCACATTTCCAATGGAATGGAAAAAAGCTAACGTTGTGCCAATTTTTAAAAAGGGTGACTGTTCAGATATGAAAAATTACAGGCCAATTTCTATATTATCCGTTTTTTCAAAGCTTTTTGAATCAATGATCTGTCCCATCTTAGCATCACACGTTAAAACACAACTTTCCTTCCAATAGCATGGCTTCTGCTGTAACAAATCCACTGTCACTAACTTGGTTACGTATGTGGACGAGATTTGTATGAGTATTGATTCTGGGCAACAGATTGATTCCCTGTATACTGATTTCAGCAGCGCATTCGATAAAGTTGACCACGAAATCCTGCTGAGAAAACTGCATGGTTTCGGTATACATGGACCCCTGCTGAAGTGGTTCGGATCATACTTGTGCGGGCGAACACAAAGAGTGGTGGTGAACGGGTATCAATCTTTGGAGTATATTGCAACCTCGGGTGTACCTCAGGGATCTCATACCGGGCCTATCCTCTTTATTGTGTTCATAAACGACATAGTAAACTGCATAAAACATAGCCAGTGCTCCTTGTTTGCTGACGATCTTAAAATATTTCGTCAAATTAATAATCAGGATGACATAACTTTGCTACAATGCGATTTGGACTCATTGCATAACTGGTGTGTGTTAAATAGGATGGCCTTGAATGCTAGCAAATGCTTTCATATAACATTCACCCGGAAAAGGCACCCCATACCGTCAACATACACTCTCAGGGGAACATCTCTGCAACAAGTTTTCAACATTCGGGATCTAGGTGTAATGCTTAGCAGTGACCTCTCATTTACCACACATATCAACAACATCATCAAGAAGGAAATGAAAATGGTTGGATTTATCAGTAGAGTCGGTAAAGAGTTTAAGGGAATTTCAGCATTGAAGGTACTCTATAACACATTTGTACGTAGCGTCGTCGAATATGCATCCCCCGTCTGGAGCCCATCTTACCAAATCCACATAGAAAGGATAGAGCGCGTTAAAAAAAAATTTACTAGATGCTTGCGGTTTAAAGACCATAAATGCCCTTATAGAGCGGATTACGCAGAGCGGTTAAAATATTTTGAGTTAGACTCATTGAAGCGACGAAGGACTCTTATCGATCTCTCAACACTTTTTAAAATTGTTAACCCTTTAGTTCGCAAGAGATTTTTTTTCTCAAATTCTTATTTTTTTTCTTTTTAGGGGTTTATTTATGGTCAAAATGGAACTGAAAAAATGTTAAAAAAAATCTATATTATATACTTTTCGAGAAAACATATGTGGTTCATGTACGACATTGCGAAACACTGTAGAAAGTAAAAGCTAATATATATGTTGTAGACTACCAACATTGCGCTTTGAATAGAAAATTAGACTAAAGCTACTAAAATTGAAATAAATTGTAAAAAAAAAATGTTTATTAGAAAAATTATACAAAATCAGTTTTCTTTGAAATTATTATCTAATTTTCATCGGCATTGAGCAAAAAGAGGACAAAGGGCAAAACTGCTATTACCATCGTATAACGTCTTACGTCTAGTTCTAGACGTTGACGTGATAATGGTAATAGCAGTTTCTCTTTTCTAGCATGCATAACCTAAGGTTACACTTAATACAACAAACACTATAGTATACACTTTCTTGCAAAACTTGCACCTGCCTAGAGCCACAAATTTTGGTAAGTGGCCTACGTTGTCGTATCGAACAGAATCTGGTGGTCGTGGAGCCACAGGAGTCTTAATTTTTACTGTAGCTTCATTTTCTGTTGCACTTGTATCTTATCTATCTGACGTATTCTATTTTTTCGGAACGGTTCACTTACCAACTGCACCCTAAATTGTTTCAGAGTAAGTGTTTTCTGAGTGGTTGGACTGTCTCTTCTATAGATTAGCCATGCGTTATTGACGCATATGTCAAGTGCTTGAGCAAATAACGCCATATACCATCTCTTGGTTGGCTGGAAATAATCAATCGGAGTTTTCAGAGCTGCATCAAAAGGAGGGTTATATTGCGGGAAATCTACTATTGCTGTGTGTTGAAATTTGCTTTTTTTGAATTTGAAGTTCATGGGTTTTCTAACAAACTTCTTCACTCTTTTAGTTTGAAGCCTGGGTTCTATAAGTGCCTTTCTCTTGGACCGGGTTGTTGCTGCTGGCGATCTTGCCAAAGGTGATAATATAGAGGATACTGAATTCAGCGTGAATGGAAGTTTTTCTTGCGGTCGACCAGTAGGGAACATTTCACGGATGACGGGTGACAATGGAATCGTCTCTTCGTCCGATAATTCGGAGTTGAACTTAGCCGAGTCTTCAATATCAATATCTAAGTCATTTAGAGACGAGGGATATGATTTTGGTTCGGAACTGCAGTATGAAATATCATCATCTATATCTTCATGTTGGTCATTTTGGATGATTACTTCGTCTTCAGTAGCACTACAACTGCTATCATCCGAATGTGCGTTTTCGGGTGGCACAAGTGTCATAATGGTATGGGTTCGGTGCCATTTTGGCTTAATCTGAAGCAAGCAAAAACAAAAAACATGCACAAACAAAAACCATAAACAAAGCAGAAGAAAATTGTTATTCGCAAAATAAATCTATACTAATATTATGAAGCGGAAAAGTTTGTTTGTTTGTTTGTTTGCTTGAAGAAGCTAATCTTCGAAAGTACTGGGTGGATTTGGATGAAATTTGGTATGGAAGTAGCTTGAAGCTTGAGAAAGGTTATGGGCTACTTTTTACGCGACTGCAAAAAAGGAGAGTTATGTTTTTACCATGATAGAATCCACGGGAGCGAAGCCCCGCGTGAGTACTAGTAACCAAATAAAAGCTAAAACCCTTTAAAAAAAAACCCTTTTTCCACTACGGAACCCTAAATGCATTCACCCATAGTGTTAGTAATTGCAAGCAGCCCAAAAATTTTATGATATCATAGTTAGTAAAAGTGTAAAAACGAATTTAAATTCAAGCAGTACTTCACAGATAAAAGTGCAGTGTCGTTCCTGAACGACATATGGAATGTTAGGTACTTTTCTGAGAACTGCGCAGTGTTGGTCAACAACAACATACCATTTCATAAAAACTTTTTTGCAAAAAATAAAACCGACTTCCATATCAAAACACTACAAAGCCAAAAATAATTTTAATTTCGGTAGTCGGTGTTATTGGTTTTGTATTTTCTTTTTTTTCACACCGCCTTCCGAAATTAAAATTATTTTTGGCTTTGTAGTGTTTTGATATGGAAGTCGGTTTTATTTTTTGCAAAAAAGTTTTTATTTTCGTGGTTTTTAGTAGGTCAGTGAATATTCCAAATCGGTTCGTAAATGACGGAGTTATGCGCGAACAAAAAACGCAATGCAGCAACATGCAACGAAAAGATCATCAACGTAAACATTTTTTTAGACTTTTGTTGATTTTTCAGAAACGGCTTGTCCGATTTCGATAAAATTTTCATGGGACCATTTGGGAAGTATACTCTTTCTAACAAGATCAGAATTTTTCAAATCGGTTGGCAAACGACGGAGTTATGCGTGGACAAACATAAAAAAAAAAAAAAAAAAAAAAAATACAAACATCCGAATTGAGAACCTCCTCCTTTTTTAGAAGTCGGTTAAAAAGCTCATAAATTGAGTTTTTGTGGATGAAATGAGCAGGTTTTTAATCAAACCAATAAAAGCGTTATTTGCAAAGACATTTTTGATGTATAATTCCCATGAACTAGATTAAAATGCTAAAAATCAATTATTATTTACCTTGTGTCCGTGCATGACCGGTGTTCTCGCCGCCATCTGGCCAAAATGACACTGAATACTTTTGCGCAACTTGACAGATATATTTTTTTTAGGTAGCGTTTTGTTTTAGGTTATAATTAATGTAAATAAAACTAAAAATATAACAGCAGGAAACCAGCAATATTTTTTTCTTTACTATGTCGTTCGGGTACGACGCTGCGAATTAAAGGGTTAATGGCATGACATCAACTCCAAATCTTCTTGATAAGATCAAAATCGATGTACCTCGCCTCCCACACTTGCGATCTAAGCGTACCTCCATAACTTTTGGCACTACACCATGTCGCACAAACTTAGGCCGACATGCTCCCTTAAACAGAATGTTGACTTCCTATAACAGAGCCTGCTCCATTGACAACAGTATGACAACAGTATAGATATTTTTTTTTTGACAGTTTATTACAATTTAAAAATAAAATCGGCAATGTTGACCTGTGATCAGCTGCTTTCTTATGTGTATGATGCTTAGTATTATTATTATTATTTAAATTTTAATTTAATTTTATATAGCTTAATGTCAGTTAATTTAATTTATTTTTACTTTAATTTAATTCCAATTGTGTAACTTAAAATCATATTCTCATTATATAATAATTCTCTCTTTTCGACATTTTATTCAATTTAATTTTATATTGTTTTTTTTTAATATTTATTTTTGTTTTGGACATGATTAATTTTGACATTATTATTTAGTTTTGCTTAGATTGATTAATTCATTTTACTTTCCACAAGAATGTTGTGCATACCTGTAAGTGATATATTTGCACTGTATCTCAAACCTTTGTATATCTTTATCCATTTAATTGTAAATATATCGTTGGTGTGCCTTGCATAAATAAATAAAAATAAAATAAAAATAAAAAGACCCAGGCGTGTCTTTTCTCCACAAAAAGGAGCCAATTTCAACCGGCTCCTTCTTTCCGTGGTGTAACCGTGCCGATAACTGATCGCATCGAGCTTCTTGGGGTTACGTTATCGAGGCTAAGGCTCAATTGGCTGCCAAAAAGTTGGGAATCCTAGCAAAGGTGAGACGGTAGTTCACACCGGAACAGCTGCTCAACATCTATCAAGTGCAAGTTCGGTCGTGTATGGAGTATTGCTCTCATCTCTGGGACGGATCTGCCAAATACTAGCTTGATGCACTTGAGTCTATAGAGAAACGGGCCAAAAGGCTCATCGGCAACGAGAAACTGGTCGAGACAAGGCTCCAGAGCCTAGAACATCGGCGACGTGTTGCAAGCCTGTCAGTTTTCTATCGGTTACATTTCATGGAGTGTGCGATGGAATTGCACAGTCTTATTCCGCCAAGCCCGTTCCATCATCAGACTACAAGACAAACGGCGATGCGCCATCGGTACATGGCGGACATCCCACCCATACGCACGAAACGTTTTGGGAATACTTTCATTGTGCGTACGGCTAAGGAGTGGAATTCCCTGCCGGAGTCTGTGTTTCCTGATAGTTATAACCTGGGAGTCTTTAAGTCAAGAGTGAATAATTTACTTCTAGGCAAGCGTGCTTCATCTTCGACCACATCATCGCTTAAGATCAGGTAGGATTATGGTCAAACGCAAGCCTATCAACTATAAAAAAAATATCCGTGTAAACGAAAGAGATGCATATATTAATAGTTGCTCTCTGACTGTTTACACTGCCGGCGACTACTCGCTTCAGTAGTTTTGTCGCTGCGACAAAAGCTGTCAAAGATAATACTCGCTCAGCGATGCTCGCTTGGCGGTCAAAACTCACGCTTAGAGACCAACTCGAGTTTCGCGAGTAATCGCCCGTCGCACTCGCACACTCGCTTATAGCCTAGTGACAAAACTATCGTAACTACACGGCTCGCTGCTCGCCAACTTGTTTTCAGATGGCTCTACTCGTTACTCATTCATCGTCGGCGGTGTGACAACTGCCATAATAGGCTCGCGTTTGACCACCATCTCACCCGATGGTGACCGATGATTTGCTCGAAGATAAAGCACGCTTATTTAGAAGTAACCTATTTGCTCTTGACTTAAAGACCACCAGGTTATAGCTATCAGGAAGCACAGATTCCGGCAGGGAATTCCACTCCTTAGCGGTACGCAATGAAAATATTCCCGAAACGTTTTGTGCGTATGGGTGGGATGTCCACCATGCACCTGGACCTACCTATCCACAGACCGTTAATATACATAGATGCTTTATCTATATACAGGGTTATTGGTAATACGTCCCGATCCTGTTAAGGGCGTGTAGATGAGGTCATTAACTAACAAATAAAATGTTCCGCCGTCAAAATAGATTAGTGATTTTTAGGAGATAAAAATATTTATTTCATAAAACGTTGCAAAAATCATAAAAATAAAATAAGTATTGGATCTCTTTTTTCAAAAGTACGGAGGTTATTAATTGTTTTATGTTTTCTTATTATGCGCAACTTAATTCTTTAGCTATTTAATTAATAAGAATGCTAAAACGTGTTTTCGTTTTTTTTTTATAATTTTTTAAAAGAGATAAAGTCCTATTTTTATTTTAATATTAAAAAAAATCTCGATAATGGTATACTTTAGGCCTAGGAACTTAGGGTTGATTTGTTAGTTAATGACCTCATCTACACACCCTTAACAGGATCGGGACGTATTACCAATAACCCTGTATATAAAAGCGAAATACCACTCACTGATTAATCATGAAATCTCAGAAAGTACAAGTAGTAGGGCTCTCAAATTTTGCATGGGGGTTTGCGTTTAGTACGTAGATGCTCGCTAAGACGGGATTTTGCGAAATTCCCACGGGATCAGGATTTACACGGGAAAAAATTCCCACGCAAATGAAGGCGCGTTCAACTGCTAGTAGTATACAACACTTTTTCTTAAAGTCAATCGTTTAAAAGATATATACGCATCCAAAGTGGTAAAATGTGTGTCCCCCTCTCTAACTTCTATAGTAATCGAGTGAAAAATCCTACAAAATAGATGCTGTAGGTCTTAATGAAAAATTTTAACGAAAATTGGTTTGAACGAGATAGGTCCAATAGTTTTTGAGACATAGCACATGTTCTAAAACCGCAAATAAAACTTAGTACTTTAGGTATTTCATACAAACACTATGAAAAACAATAATTTGCGTAGTTACTACGGGACCCTTCATGGGCGAGTCTGACTCGCACTTAGCCAATTTTTGCAGTCTGGTACCTAACCCTATAACCTTTCTCAAGCTTCAAGCTACTTCCATACCAGATTTCATCGTAATCCACCCAGTACTTTGAAGATTAGCACGTTGAAACGAACAAACTTTTCCGCTCTATAAGAAGGGATGTTATACTACTGTTACGAGCTGGGGTTCGGGATAGAATTAATTAACGCCAATTAAACCAAAATTAATACTTTAATTAATTAAACACAAAATAAAAATTTAACACAAATATTCGCACTAGGGCGTCCAATCCCGGAATACCGAGATCTCGGTATTGCGGGATCCCGCGTCATTTTCCAATCCCGCGTGATGCGGGATTACAGGCGCGGGATCCGCGGGATTTGCGGGAGTGAAAAAAAGCATGCATACGACCTCTCGCGAGCGCGAACGCTCGATGACTGGCGGCCGCAGTGTTGCCAACAGTTCAACTAACTCTCCACCAGATCCAACTTCTAAAACCACCAGAAAACCACTAACAAAAATCGGCCCTACTCTAAAAATCGTTAAAATTTAATTTTTTTTTATTTTTTACTACAGAAAACAGTATTTATTTGTATTAGTAAAAAATGTTCTTTAATATGACGTAATAAAATATTGTCAGTAAATCAACATACAAGAACTTTTGTCTGTACCATCATCGTCGGTTTTACATTTATATGATTCTTTGGTTCCGATTTGTTTTATAACTTTTATTGGAATTTAATAATCATTACAGCATTTTCCTTCCAATCTTAAACCACAGCGTATTTTTAATATTTTAGTTAAAAGATTCAACTTAATTCTGTTCCTCTGCTTGTCTTTTATAACATTCCTACTGATAAATAGTCTCTCAATATCGGTGTTAGAATGAGGTAGTATTAAGAGAATAATCGCAAAAGTCGCTAATTCCTCAAATCTAGATTCCCCTTGAGCATCTTTGAAATGCAATACTTCATGCCATTTTTTTTTTGTATCTTAGCTCTCGTTCCATTTCCGCAAATGAATTTGTCGCCATAGATCATCAACTCTTACCATAAGTTCTGCACTTTTATTGTGCCTACGCAGTAAAAGTAAATTAAGTACATTAATGAAGTAAAAATAATATATTTCGTAAAGTTTTAGTGGCTTAGAAGTTGAGTAATAGCATTTTCAGTCATTGAAACTGAATTCTACTTGACCACTAGAAAAAATCACCAGCCACTAAAAGCAATATTTCGCCACTAAAAGGGGGGTCGAAATCACCAGTTTTAGTGGAAAATCCACTAAGTTGGTAACACTGGGCGGCCGGCAGTGTTGCAGACAACGCGGGGGCCGATGTCGCCCGTTTTTCATTTTTTTTTTTTTTTTTTTAGGTAGGGCCACTTGTAGATCAGCACACTAAGGCTGTGAGTCTACTTAACCGGACTTTCCTGTGGTGACCTCTAATAAATTAAAGGCCCCCAGCCAGGGCTTACAAACTAAAATATACTTAAAAACTAATGACCGCACGCTAAGGGCACTCCCTGTGGAGTACGGGCCTCGGCATAGCGGGGTCATTTTGGGAGGGCAGCAAGGGGACAGGCTGGGTCATATTATTTTCGGGAGTATTTATTGCTACTGGCTCAGCATCGCGGGCTGGCTCGTTTGGCAAAGGTCGGGGAGGATTTTCATTACAGGTACGCGGACGTCGCGATGGGCCTCGTCGGCGAGGCCGGAATAAGGAACGCGTTCTGTATATGTGTTTTCTAAGAGTGCTGGTTTCCCTACTGCTCTCTTGTCGGATGGTGGTGGGGTCGTCAGGCTCGTCTAGGATGATACGCGGGCGACGAACCCGAGAAATCTTGGAGGGTCTGTATCGGGCGGCCGATACGATCAGGGGGTTAGTGTGGGTCTCAGCAGAGGTGAAGTAACGCACTGACATGCGTTTCAACACTTGCTTTATGGTCGGGAGTTTGAGGTCTACGTGGAGATCCTCGTTCCTACAGAACCAGGGCGCGCCCGTGGCCTTTCGGAGAAAACGGTTCTGAACGACTTGCATCCTATGGATCTGGTTGGGACTGGCATGAGCAAACACCGGACAGGCATACGTCATAATAGGACGTATGCATGTCGTGTATATTCGGATTTTACATTTAAGGGAGAGCTTGCTGTGTTTATTCAGCAGGGCGTGGAGCCTACCGAGAGCGAAAGCGGCTCGCGAGCGAACCGACTTTATGTGCTCACTGAAATTCAGGAACTGGTCGAGGATCACACCTAAGTATTTGGCTCGCTTCTCCCAAGGGATTGGCTTGCCGAACATAGTGATCGGGCGTGGGGGGGTGAACTTTTTATGCTGGCGAGCCCTGCGAAACAGGACTGCTTGACTTTTGTCGGGATTTACCTCAATCCTCCATTTCCTAAACCAATCGCCTAGTGCGTTGGCTGAGGTCTGGAGGGTATGAGCGATGCTAACGGGATTATGTCCCGAGTAGTAGATGGCCGTGTCGTCGGCAAACAGGGATAACTCTACTGGGGGCTTTTTGGGGATGTCGCTAGTGAATAGCGTGAAGAGTGGGGGGGAGAGCACGGCGCCCTGAGGGACGCCGGCTCTGATAGGGCGGGGAGTGGAAAGCGCTCCTTCGATACGATATCTGAAGGAGCGGTTCGACAGGAAGTCTCGAATGATGAGCACGAGACGGTCCGGCACACCTAGTTGGTAAAGCTTGTAAATTAAGCCATTGTGCCAGACTTTGTCGAAAGCCTTCGCTATATCAAAGAATAGGGCCCCCGTCACCAGACCGCGTTGAAAGCGGCCGCTAATGTGCTCTACGATGCGGTGGGCTTGGTGGACACTGGAATGATGGGCTCTAAAGCCAAACTGTTCGTTAGGGATTTGGCTCTTGGCCTCGACAAAGTCCTTGAGCCGATTAAGAATAATCCGCTCGTAGACCTTGCCGAGGGCGCTGAGCAGACTAATGGGTCTATAGCTAGTCGGGAGGTTCTTGGGCTTTTTGGGTTTTGGGATACCTATCACTATAGCCTCTTTCCAAGCTTGTGGAAACAAGTTGTTGGACAAGGCGCCATTGAAGATGGCAGTCAGTAGGACTATTATCGTACGTGGGAGGAGTTTAAGTGCCCTAGTGGTCAGTCTGTCAGTCCCGGGAGCTTTCCTAGGTTTGAGTTTCTTGATGATCTCCTCCACCTCGTCCTCCGTGACGGGGGGGAGGGGAGCATCAGGGTCCTCGACAGGGGGTAGGGCAGATCTACGTTCGACCTCAGCATCCACGTGGGCAAGGTGGGCTGGGTCGACTGGTTGGGAGCTGGGAGAGCACTGTGCCTCCAGGCTGTCGGCTAGGCATTCGGCTTTGTCTTCGTCGTCGAAGGCAATGCTTTTGTCCGGGCGGATAAGGGGAGGCATTGAGGCAACCTCAGTGGCGCGCATATTCCGCTGAAGTTGCCAGAAGGCATGGTGGGTGGGTTCCAGTTCGCTCAGGGTCTTGTCCCAGCCGGCTTCACGCCACTCTCTGATGCTGTTACTTACTTTGCGCTGTAAGTACCGCATGAAAGTTTTGTTATTCTGGCAGGGGAAAGCTCTGTAGGCACGGACTGCTGCGTTCTTCTCAGTCAGCAGGGCCCGTACATCGTCCGGGAGTTTCCGGCGCCAGTGCTCTGACACCGGAATCTCCTTTGAACAGTCGTTCAAGACAGATTGTACGTGCTCCGTGAGTGAGTCGATCGCAGCCGTCGTGTCGGCGGCGGACTGGATGTGGTCGGGGATCTTGTCCAGGTGAGGAGACGTGTTGGATTTCAGCAATTCGCCTACTTTCCTCCAGTCAGTGATCACCTGTGTGGGAGGGGGGCGGTTAGGGTCATAGGGACCCGATCTCGGAGTTAACTCCAAGATCACCGGTCTATGGTCAGAGTCAAGTTCGTCTACCGTCTCTAAAGAGTGCAAACGTAAGTTCACATTCTTCAGGAGGGCAATGTCGAGTACGTCGGGCAAGTGGGATGGCTCGAACGGATAATGAGTAGGCCGCATAGGACCTATGATATCTATGTGGAGAGGTGTGCAAAGGTCGTATAGTACCTTCCCACGGGGGTTGGTAATACGACTACACCATGCGGGATGTTTGGCATTGAGATCCCCCGCTATAAGGACGGAGTCACTCATGTCAAGAAGGGCTGTAAGGTCGCTTCGTAGTGAGGCGTTTATCGAAGAATTTGAATCTACGTCGCTGTGCGGTGGGAGATACGCGGATACTATTGTGATAGAGGGATGGCCCGTCATGCCTAGCCGGCAAACGGATACCTCTAAGTGGGCAAGGGGCGGCGGATCCATAGGGATGCAGTGCAGGGAGTTCCTATAATATATTAGAGTGCCACCTCTGTGGCATCTAGTCCTATCGTTCCTAACTAGCCGGTAGTTGGCTACCTTGGGATCCCTAAGGTGGGGTTTGAGGAAGGTCTCTTGGACCAGAAGGATGTCGAGACTATGATCGCGAAGGAAAGTCGCGATCTCGTCCCGTTGATTAGTGATGCCATTGGCATTGAAGTAACCTAGCTTTAGGGATCGGGGCTTTAGTCTCTTACTAGCCGTGTTATACATTATGGCTGTTTAAAAAGGTTATCAAAATGACTTTTGACATCGGGATACTGATGGTATACCCGAATCAGGGAGTTGATGCTAGTGCAGGCCACGACCTCCTTTGCCATTTGGATGGCGCGGGGGGACTGGAAGAAACTGAAGGTATTTCCAAGGATGAGGAACGCATCGAGTTCCGGCTCTACCGAGCGAGGGAGTGACTGGGGAGGAGGTGGGGGCTGAGAAGCCACAACAACCGGAGCGGAGGGCATGATGGGTTGATCCATCAGCCCAGGGACTTTCGGCCTTAGTGCCGGGAAGTTTTGGGCGTGATTCGCCGCCGTCCAAGGAGTTGGACGCTGGGGACTGAGGGTCTGGGGGAGCTCAGACGAGAGTGTAGGACACTCTCGTCCCTGGCGTGCGCTAGCGCGCGTTGCCAGTTTAGGGGCGGAGGTTTTCGGGGCTTTCGGACAGCCTCGGTAGTTGGCGGGGTGGCCGGATTGCCCGCACAGCACGCAGCTGGGCGGGTCTGGGCACTGGGACCTATCTTTTGGGCGACTGCACTCCGCGGTGCCGTGATCGCCCAGGCACTTTACGCACCGGGGTTTGCCGAAGCAATTCCGTTGCGCGTGCCCATACAACTGGCAACGGTGGCATTGGCCTACCGTGCCACTCTTGTGTGGCTTCTCAATTAGGATTCCTGAAAGACTGCATACAGTCTTCAGCGCAAAGATGGGGTGGGGACCTTCGGAGACGGGGTGGCAGATGACGAGGACGTTGTTAGACGCCCTGCCACCTCTGCCGTGCATACGGTGCACCTCAATCACCGGGATGTTCTGTGACTCTAAGTCGCAGACGATCTCGGTGGTGGGGATCTCACTGGGGATCCGGCAGAGGACCACCCGAACGGGCTTGCTCTCGTGGAGCGTATAAGTGTGGTGGGGGATATTTCGAGCCTTGAGTAGCTTCGAAAGCGCGCGGTGGTCGTTAGCTGTCGCTAACCCTACTTTTATGCCGTTCTGAACGGCGCGGGCATTCGTGTAGGCGATGCGTTGCTCGCCACACGCTTTGGACACGTTTGTCCAAGCCCCCTTGTCATGGATGAAGATGGGTGGGGGAGGGATGGTCTTGCGCACTGAGGCGCTGACGACTGGGGTTTGGGTAGGGCTGGGCCTAGTGGCCGAGGAAGAGGAGGGCTGGCTCTGCACTAAGCGTGCTGGCTCGGGAGGGGAGAGTTTCTTGGCCTTAGGGGCCTGAGTGGAGGACGAGGCCTGCGACCTCTTCTTCCTCTTTCCCTCGACGAGGATAAACTCGTCGGAGGAAGAGGTTTGATCGGAGGAGGAGTGCTCGGACTCCGCTCGCTCCGAGCGCTCAGAGTGTATGCTCTCTGCGCGCTCCGAGCGCTCGCCTTCCGAGCCCTCTTTTTCTTGTTCCTCCTCCTCAGAGTCCATTTCGACGTCTGGGGGGGAGGGGGACCTATCTGCGTTGGGCGCGGGGGTGGGACCTAAATCTGGCTGTGGGGCGGGAAACACCGCGGGGGGTAATTTTACAATCTCATCTTTATACTCCCTTTGTAGGGCGGGGTTTTCAAATAGGATCTTTCCTAATAAATCGGTTGTTAGATTTAACCGAGCCGATAGGGATTCGACTTTGGACATGAGATCCTCCATCTTGTCCTCCATATTGGAGGCGACAAAGGTGGGCATCCTACTCTCCTAACCCTAACATATGCGCCTCGAGGAGACACGTCAAACGTGAGCTCCCCGAGCAGACGGTCCCCAAAGAGCCCTGCCCCGGAGTTTCTCCTAACACTTCGCTACCGAGAAGAGAAACCCAGACAAACTCGGTAGCTGTGTTGCCGTCTGATGTGGCCTGAGGGGCCCTATTTGCCTAACCCTCCGGGCGGGAATGACCCGGAGGTGAGTTCGCTCCCTGCGGGGATAGCAGGGAGGTGTGTACCTACTGGTGTGCCCTAAGCTTGTAATCCGGTCGCCAATCTTAATGTGCGTACCGGGCCCTATTGGGTCTAGTGCGAAGGGGTAGATACACCCAACCGACACTAGGTGTGTATGCTGTGAAGAGAACTCAGTAACTAGGTTTGACTAGGAGATCCCCCAAGGCCAAAACCTAGCACTCGACTCCAATTGACTGCTTCACCCTGAAGGGGATCAGCGGGTGCGTCGGGTCAGCACCCCCTTGGTATTGTTGACACCGTGAGGTTTCCAACCAAGGACCACGAAACTGTGGTTTTACCCTGAAGGGGCCAAACCAAATTGTTTTGACAATCTCTGTTAGAGAAGCACGATATCCTTCACCGCCTCGAAAAAGGCGGATCCGGACCAGGCGTCGTAGTCGGCGACTACGAGTGACGTCACGGCGGGCGTGACGAACGGAGCGATGACTCAGGCACGGAACGATCGAGAGCGCGGAGCGGCACGACTGTCGCGGGCGAGCGTCGGAGCAGAATGTGCCCGTTTTTCACAGCTTATGTACCCTAATATAGCCGAATTTCAGTCAGTGGTAGCCTAAGTATGTAGCCTAAAATATCAGGAAAGTTTTTTATTCAGTATTTGTTACTGTTTTTTTGTGAAGAAAAAACGGTTTAATTTGATTGATCTCATACTAATTGTAATACGTAAATAAATGTGGAGTTAGTTGATTAATTCATTGTTTTTTTGTGATAAATAAACGGTGTAATTTGATTGATCTCATATTAGTAGTAATACTGGAAAAAAGGTGGAGTTAGTAGATTAATTTATTGTTTTTTTGTGATAAATAAATGGTGTAATTTGATTGATCTCATACTAATAGTAATCTATACTAATATTATAAAGCTGAAGAGTTTGTTTGTTTGTTTGTTTGCTTGAACGCGCTAATCTCAGGAACTACGGTTCTGATTTGAAAAATTCTTTCAGTGTTAGCCCATTTATTGAGGAAGGCTATAGGCTATATATCATCACGCTAAGACCAATAGGAGCGGAGCACTAATGAAGAATGTTTCAAAATCGGGGGATATTTATTCCACGCGGACGAAGTCGCGGGCGGAAGCTAGTACGGACGCCAGCACATCAAGCTACAACAATCTGTCAAATTTCTATAATAGATTTTCAAATTTATTGTTAAAGAAATAAGGTTCAAGGTGGATTGCGAAAATTTGACAGTTTTGGGTAGCTTCATGTGCTGGCGTCTGTACGTAAATAAACGTGGAATTAGTTGATTAATTCATTGTTTTATTTGCCTTATATAAATATTTTCAATATGCGAGATCTCGCAAATACCGAGATCCCGCTGGATTGAAAATTCGTAGTCCCGCAAATACCGAGATTGAGGCTGCGGGATTGGACGCCCTAATTCGCACTACATCACTTGTCACTTAACACTTAAATCGCACTGAAATTCACTAGTAAAGCTACGATTGTATCGCGTATTCGCCTCGTAATAAGACTGACTCTCTGCGCCCCTTTGCGCTCTATTTATACCCCGGTCTATGAGTTCGAGAACAATCTTATAAAATCGACTTACTGTTTATACTACCTAGAATATTCCAGGAAGCTACTCGAGGTACACAGTACCGCTATTCGACGCTAGATGGCGTTAGTGTCTCGACTAGATATGCTTATTCCTGCTACTCGCCGCTAGATGGCGTTAGTGTCTCGAACATTCTAGATTTATGTCGAAGTTTCTCGACGTACTTCACTCAGCGACTGGAGTAACACTACTATACTCAACATTACAACCAAGCTTTCCACTACTTGCCTGTGACGATACTGGAATGTTTTGACCCCATCACCCGAAAAGAAGGATATAACCTAGAGCAGCTCATGGTTACTGGCAGGGTCGATGGCAAGCGGTCGAGAGGTTCCAGCCCAATTAGATGGTCTGACCAAATCCGCACAGCTCTAAAAACCAAGCTACACGATGCACAGCACGACGCTAAGGATCGGCACCGGTGAAATGAAATGAAATGAAATATTTATTTTTTAAATTGGTTATAAATAACACTTTTACACGTCATGTTTTTTTGCGTGTTAAGTTTAGTTTAGCTAGATGAGGCCGGTATTTCCTAACTGACTACTTTGAGTAGAAACACCGAAACAAACTCAGAGGTCAGTCTCTTTTAAAGTCCAGACAATTTGTATTTGTATATGAGAAGCATGTAGGTTCATGTCTGTGGTATTCTTTTGAGAAAATAACCACGCAAATTTGAGCGGACCTGTCCAGACAGTGCAAGCGTTTGTCAGTTATCGTGTAGCTCAACTTAGAACTTAAGGAAAACGATCGCCAAAGAAAACATAATTTCTCATTGGGGACATACTGAGGGAGGTGATTACCACGTCCCTCAGTCATGAGGGAAGTCATAATATCCCTTCTCCTGAAGCCAAGAGAAACGGGCCAAGAGTCTCATTGGTAACGATGCATTGGTCAAGTCAAAGCTCCAGAGCCTAAACCATCGGTGACGAGTTGCAAGTTTATCGGTTTTCTCTCCGTTACATTTCGGGCAGAGTGCGATGGAATTGCACAATCTAATTCCATCAAGCCCGTTCCATCATCGGACTACAAGATAAACGACGATGCGCCATCATTACATGGTGGACATTAACCCATACGCACTAAACGTTTTGGGAATACCTTCATTGTGCGTACGGCTAAGGAGTGGAATTCCCTGCCGGAGTCTGAGTTTCCCGATAGCTATAACCTGGGAGTCTTTAAGTCAAGAGTAGTTACTTCTAGGTAAGCTTGCTTCATCTTCTATCACATCATAATTTACCATCAGGTGTGATGGTGGTCAAACACGAGCCTATTACCTATAAAAAATGCAGTGTTTCCTTTCTTGCCTGTTTTGGATCAACAAGCAACAATAAAAAAAAAAACTTTTAAGCTCATGTTACTTGTTTTTCAGTTTTAGACAGTTCTGTGCTCGAAAAGGTAGGCTTTTTAATTTTAAATATTGTGTTCCATTATATTTACCGATTACTTAGTCAGCAGGTGAGGCATTTATTATGAATATTTCTTTTCAGTCTCACCACGTCGTAGCTCTGAACAATGTTTGTGATTTCGCAGCAGCTAGTTGATAATGAATTTATACGATACCGTGACGCGTTTACAAGCACTGCGGTGCTAACGTGACACTGCTGATGGGTAGAACGTGGTAACTGAATTGTGATTGTCTGTTTTATAGCATCTTCAAAGAGATTGCAAGCTAAAAAAATTGTCTATTTATGTAAATATCGTAAAAAATTACTCTTGCATAGACTAAGACTCGGTTTCGCGCAGAACCCTTTTCTGTTTTAAACGAATATACACCTTTTTTTTGTATTAAATGATAAATTGAATTTTCTTTTTATAATTTGTTGCTATTTCGGCAATAGAAATACTCGTAGACACTTGTTGGTGAAAATTTGACAACATGTTATAGTTATTAAGATAGACAGACGGACTTGCACCTGAGTGTTATTAATACGGTTCTGTTGTTTTAGCCCCTGGTATGAATCCCTACAAAAACAGTTATTTCCAAAATTAAGAGCAGTGGCCCTATGGTAACACGCACTTACGAGTTGTAGGTTCGCGTAGGCAGGCACGCTACAGGCACCTTGTGTAATTTTGACAATTACAACTGCTCTCGATGAAGGTAAACATCGAGCGGAAACCGGCGGCGTACCTATTATGGGACTGAAATATCTTTTACGGCCCATTCTGTCTCATAGAAGGGGCCTATGCGCCAGCAGTGGGATCTTTATAGCCTGATTAGGTTATCTTATGGTCCTAAATTTAGTCACTAGAGGATCCTTACTGCTAGATTTTTTATTTAATTTCCCCCCCGAAAAAAGAGCAACTACAGTGGGGGCGCGGGCGTCCTGCTCTAGATAGAGCGAAAGGCAGTGTCAAACTCGTACTGACTAAAAACCGTTACGTTCTGACGAGATACCTAACGCAGCCCCGGAAAGCAAGGGCAACTGAAGGAACAGGTTGGGTTTTTAATCAGATACTATTATGACCCTCTACCATGAGTGGGAGAATGTATACCCTTCCAAAAAAAAAAATTATCGGTGTATTTAGATTCGTTAGTCGTGGGTTTCTCTAAGATATATTAGATAGATATCGTATATATAAAACAGACAATACGACCCAAAAACACATGCCTCACATTAAAATGCAAGCATCACGTACCGCATTCCAATCTACCGCAACCCTTTCCGATGTTCAATTTATTTTTGGCCCTCACTGATCGCTGCTTTGAGGTGCATTAATACGTTCCCAGCTAATTTTTAATGGATACCCGAATAGTTTCATAACAGCTTTTTCTACGGACCATTTGCGGTGACAGTATTGAAGGGAAATAACTGAGTTTACACTTTCCAATGTCAATTAGTACGACTTCGGTATCAAAATTGAATTATGAAATGGAGTAAAAATGTGTGGATGAGTGTGGGTTGTTTGTTTTTTTGTGAGTGTGAGATGGTACAGGGTTTGGTGACAGTAGCGAAAAATGTTTGATATTACAGCGGCGTACCTAAGTATTTTTTTCCAAGGAAAACTTTGTTTATAACTTTGCTTACGCTTGCAAAATTTCGTACATTTTCCGAGATAAAAAGTAAATGCGTGCCAAAACAGTGATTTTTAATGTTAGAGTTTAATTATAACAATAAAAACGTAGGTAATGTTGTACATTTTAAACATAATACCTACTGTTATACAATCATTAGGGATCATGATTACAATACGCTACCGTACTACCGAACTTCTTTTAAGTATTTTTTTTATTATTTACGGATGAGCCCGCTTCTAATCTCGACCATTCCAAGTCATCATTCAAAGATGGAACGAGTGAGCCCAGATTGAATGAGCTAGAATGAACCCTTAATGCTTCCTTAATGTATTTTTTTTTCTTTCTTGATAACAGTTTCGCGATTGACCACCATCTCACGTGATGGTAAGTGATGATGTGGTCGAAGATGGAGACTTAAAGACCTCTAGGTTATAGCTAATTCGCTCTTGCTTTTACGGCTGAAAAGTTATATGTGGTAAGGAACACAAGCCGGCAGAGCATTTCAAGCCTTTTATACATGACGGAAATACAAACTAAAATTAAAACAAAACTCGTATAACAAACTACCAGCATCATAAACTATTATCATTTCTTTAAAGTATTTGTGATTTAACCCATTACTTCCCAAGCATCGAAAAAATTGTTCGACCAAATCTTTAAATTAAGTTTTTAATACGTTAAGAAAAAATAATATGACTTTTTTTTTTTCAAAAAGATCGAACACGATTTCGTGGCAATTTGTATAGACATATTTATAGTACGGCTTATTTTGAACGTATCTCATAAGTTCCCAAATTCTATTTTGTTTTTGTTTTTATTTATTATATATCTTGTAAAGGTTTTAAAATCAGTTTTATGTACTTTGAAGTTGCTATTTTTTTCTTTTACGGTATATAGAATCAGAACATAATGCTCTTCTTGATGCATCAAAAATTATAAATTTGAAAAAAATATATTAATATTACGGACACATTTTTTACAGCAAAAAAACAACATTTAATTAGAAAAATAGTGTAAAAATACGAATTTCATCAGAAAACATTAAAATAAAAGACCTAACATTAAAAAAAATGTTGAATATGGTGTCTTAAAAATAGGACAGTGGGGAGGAATGGGTTAAAATAATCTCAAGGCATCGCAGAGTACAAAATAATTAAATCAATTACTTAGCTCCATAAGGCTGTAATACCTCAATTATATATTATATACCTATGTATTATTATTAGTCTAGTACTTAACCGAGGTTTTATTATTATTGTACTCCCATTAATTACGAAACTAAATTATACTTCGAGTAATGTATAATTCACAGTATTTACATACATTGCCTTTTGTTTATGTGTAATTTTAATATTATTATTTAAATGCGTGTTCACGTTTAGCATGGTGTGTGGTCTCTAACAGTGTATAGTTAGATAGATGGAATACTCTTTATTGCACATCAATAATTTAAACACAACTGATTCACAATAATACTTACTTCTTAACTTTAATTATAATGTCGTTAAAATCATTCTATAATTAAATTAAATTATTGTATTTCTACAAATAAGCTCTCATACACCTTTATCTTACTCGTATTTCAACTTATTACAGTTTATTTTTAAGTGATAATTTCGCGTGAGAGTTAATCCCCGGTTGAAAAGTAAATGTCCTAAAACCATAAAATCGGTTCAGCCATTCATAGACCACTTTTTAAGTTTGTGTGTAAGGATCGTGTAAAAACAACTTTTTCATAAAGTCAATGGTTTAAAAGATATACGCTTCCAAAGTGGTAAAATGTGTGTCGCTCCCCCTCTAACTACTAGAATAACGGAGTTAAAAATCTAAAATAAACATATGCTATAGATTTTAATGTAAACTTTCAAGAAAAATTAGTTTGAACGAGATCGGGTCAGCAAGCATATTTTATAAAACCGCAAATATAACTTTGTAATTCATACAAACACTATGAAAAAAAAGTTTGTTGGCGTAGTTACTACGGAACCCTTCATGGGCGAGTCTGACTCGCACTTTCCTAGAACATGCCGGTTTCCTCACCAGGAAAACATGGTTCAATAATTTGAGAGCAGAAATCATCTGCGTAGTTTCTTCCGTACTATGTTGGTGCCAGTCTAACCGAAAGCAGCTGAGTATTAGAGTTTTACATGGAGCGACTGCCTATCTGACCTTCACAACCCAGTAACTGGGTAACACGATACCCCCTGACAAGACCAGTGTCACATTGTCTGGTACCAGTAACCTTAGAACAACAACGCATAGAAGGATAGTACGAGTGCAAAAAGTGAGGCAACTAAAACTTAGCCATTTTTGGCTAACTTTGCTCGACGAGCCGTCAGTACTCAAGGTCACATTCTGCCGAACAGAGCTCGCGAGTAAATAATTTAAAACGACCGTTTGTAGCGTAAAGGGATGTCCTAGTCCTTCAGGAAAACAAAAAACGTGTAATCAAATTACATTTCACAAGTAAATACTTACATTTTATACATTATATTTAAGTAAATCGACCATTAAACAAAAATTCTAATAACCTAACTTATCACAATTCAATGTTGCTATCCGTGAGGAATAAAATACCCATATTGATTACTTTTGTGCTTATTTTTGTTTAAAAAAAATATAGTTTTGGCGGCAATTATGTATGCGTCAAACTAAACTATATTTTTTTACAGCTACTACCTACAGTGTTTTATAACTAAAAGTTACTGTTAGTTCGAAGAGTGGCATCATAAAGATGAAAATTTTATTGATTAAGATTTTTTTCATTTAAGTAATGTTCTCAATAATATTTTTCTATTTCATAAATACAACACATACTTGTAATTGATATCAAACGAGATTTTTCAAGCAATTAATACATTTCTATAATATCATTATAACACATTACACATTAAACATTCTAAACGTAATAAACGATATCTTATTTCGTTTACCTTCCGTAAATATATATACATATTACATGAAAAAACATCATCTTATTTAGTTTCATAACATAAAATACTTGATTTGATCCAGCAACATAATAGTGCGTTTTCCCATTTTTGTGGTAATGGTACTGGTAATGGTATCACTGAAAGCTATATTTGTGTGCGTTTGAAGAACGTAGACACATTCGGCTCACGCACACAAAGAAAATAAAGTGGACACACGAAATCGCTCGTGTTTTGTTCTAGACGCCTCTTCTATGCGTTGTTGTTCTAAGCCAGTAACAATAACTGTCAAAGATGTACAACTGACAGACGGACGATTCTCATTATGTTAATATCACCCATCCATATACAGACCTCGGGAAGCATTGCTTAACCTCGAAGATCGAACCGTGCAGCTTTAATTATTTAGCATGAGCTCTTTTCCTTCTCGATTTTCGCAGTAATGATTCAAATCACTGGGCCAGCACTGCTCTGGTTACACTGTTATGTTTCCTTTCTTTCTATTTCAAGTACTTGCTAAAGTCCTTCTAAAGGTTGTCTGGAAGATATCGCTCTCAGTGATAAGACCGCCATTGTAACCATTGCGCAATATTGTTAAATAAGTGTGTTTAAATTTTGTTGTACAATAAAGTATATTCTATCTGTCTACTAATAAATGCGTAAAAGTAACAAACAATATCTCAACATTTTAGAAATCAGTGCAGATAAAGTTGCTTTGCAAAAGCGTCCTACACAGTTTCACATATAGACTACATAAACTTTTAATTTAATTATAATATATTGGTAATATCCAGTAATGCAAACAAGGACTTGCTCGGCGAGCTACCAGAATAGAGTGACCAGTACTTAAGAATAGCGGGGACAAACATTTTTATGGAAAAAATTGTAGTTTGTAAAGTTTGAGCAGCTTTGAATATCAGTGGCTGGAAACGTCTAGTTAGATAGATAAAGCTTTTATTGGACAACAGAAGACGCAATACGCAAAATAACAGTAAAGGATTATTTAAAACAGATAAACATTTAATTGTTGTATGAAAGTTGGATTTTTCTGACGTTGTATCTCTGTATATGCCAATTGAATATGTTTAACCCTCTGCGACTGACGTGGCTCAATTTTTACTATTGTACTGACATGGTAGTATACCAGACACCATTTCAACAGCAAATATTTTTATTGAATTAAATTCTGCAGCTATTTTATTGGTTTGTGTTCAATTAATAGCCTATTTTTTATGTTAATTTTACTTTAAATAAATAAAACAATGTGTACTTTTTAAATTAAAACGTATTTATTGACTTCACATAAATCAGTCTTTGAATCACTACTTAAACATTAATGACGTAGAAAAATTACAAAATCAACGTTTTTTAAATTTAACATTATACATTTTTAAAATTAACAATTAGAGTAATCAGTCTAGGAAACATGAGATACATTCGTAGGTTGACTACAAAATTAGACAGTCTCAAAACCACAGCTTTGTTTGACATTTATCACATAGTGGCTTGGAGCACTGAAGGCAAATTGGCTTCGAACAACCACAGCAGCAGTATTTCGTCTGCCCTTTTATTTTTGTTGGACAAATAAAATAAAGTTTTCTGCCACTTAAAACCTTTCAAACCTTAGTGACAGTCATTCGCAGCTCCCTTGGCAATCTTTTGTTGTATACTAGGGTTTTCATATGATTTAGCACTAAATCTCTTGCCATATTCAATAAAAAAAAAGTTCCTATCCTCATTTAGCCATCACTGTCTGAACAATTTTAATACAGTACAAAGCTATTTATGCCTGCCCTGTCCAGAATCCTTTGAAAGAATATCATAGGCCACTGACGAGTTTTACGGCTGCAACAATAAATAGAGCATTTCTTATCCACCTCGTCTACTCCACCTTTTGTATGATTATAGTCTGTAATTATAACTGGTTTTCCTGTATCATTATCTACTTGTTGAATGTAATGAGATGAAGAAATCAACAAGATGACTTTATTTGGTTTTGGCACTATTGTAACTCGTCTGAAGATCGTTGGCGTTCGACCAATGTGGCAGGTTCCTGTTGTGCTTCTACATTTAGCTGTGGATCTTCTTCATATGAAATTATATCATCTTCGAAGTGTTGGGTTTCTAGCTCAAAAGTAGGATTTTCAACTTCATCATCAATATCACTAAATTCATGTTCACTTTCTTCTTCCAGCCACTGTAATATTTGGTCTTCATGACCCACAAAAGTTTCAGCCGACGTTCTCTTACGAGTAGAAGTACCTGGTCTAGCATTGTTACTTGAGTCAGCCATCTAAAAATAAAATAATAAGATAGATATATTTTAAATGATAAACAGTTTGCGCCGCGAGTTCACCCGCGTGGACTTTAGATACTACTTCGCTATATACTATACTTCGCCTTTGTTACTCAGTCATAACACAAAACTCTATAAGTGAATTTTTTTTTAAATCGGCTAAGTATTAATTGAATAGTATTAGAACTTGGAAATTTAAAACTTATTCACTGATGTGGTTGTTTAGGAGACACTATGATAACATAACCATTTTACTGAGGTGGTAGTATAGAAGACACTTACCTTAACGTTGACGTAGTAGTCTCCTGGATACCTTCCTTCCGCTACGCACACGCGCGCTCACTGCGACGGCCCGCCGCGCACTGACCGACGCGCAGGCTCACTATAGACAACGCGAGCGTTGGAAAATAGGTACAAGGCAAGAAATAATGTCCACATGTTCGACAAGTTTGTCGAACGCCAATGCAGATGACCAGTGTAGAAGAGGGTCTGTAGAGCTGCCCACACGTTGGCCGAGCGCAGGCGAGCGCCTTATTTTGTGACCAAAAACCGACACCGATCCGAAGCGAGGCAAGTGATCACGAGCAACGGTGAGCGAAGTTGCACCAAATGAGCTCTATACACGTTGGCGCTGGCCTCCACTCGGCCAACTAGGCAAGTGACACCGAGCAATAGCAAGACAAGGCAAATATACCGTCTACATATTGGTATTGGCCTTCACTCGACAACGCTCGGCCAACATGTATTGCAGGCTTTAGGTACTAAAAGCACCAGCGCTCAAGTTTGAAAATTAACGGAAATAAACAGAATTTCATATTTCGCGGTGTCTGTTGGACTACCACATCAGTCGCAGAGGGTTAAGATGACGTTGAAATTATTCCACACAAAAGTTTATTTCACACCAAAATTAACATAATTTCTTTTGTTATGGGTACAGTGTCGTTATCGCTTTCAGTGATATATTTTTTCGGACCAAAAGGAGCGAGGGAGGACACGCGATGACCGCCAATCGTGTACTGAGTGGTTGACTGATATTAATTAAGGTAAAAATGCACGAATGCATTACTGATGTATGGTTTCACCGTACATTATTGTTGATAAGTTCGCGTTGGACCACCATCTCACGTGATGGTAAGTGGTCAAAGATGAAGCACGCTTTTCTAGAAGTAACATTTTCACTCTTGACTTAAAGACCCCCAGGTTGTAGCTATCATTAAACACAGACTCTAGCAGGGAACTCCAGGCCCGAGTCGACGGCGCGTCATATTCCACGCGCGCCTCAAAGAAGCAATCAGTACTATTGACGGGGCTCGATAAGGCCATTGCCTCCTAGGGTTGCGGAAATATTCTAAAGAGATACCGCGGCCCGGAACATAAGGGCAACTGAAGGAACAGGGTGGGTTTTTAGTCAGTAGAAGTCTGACACTCCCTTCAGCTTCAGCCACAGCGAGTGATAGGAGAACATTTGATGATTTTCCCGCTGAAAAAAATTAAAAGCTAGCTGGCTTAAAATTAAAAGGGGTACTGATTGGTAATTAGGAACAACATGCACGTGACACGTTCTTCTACAGTTTAACTGACTGCAGTCTGCTGCGTCATAAAAATAGTTCTAGGATAATCCAAATAAGTCTCAAACCCATAGCCACCACAGACCGCGTCCCGTAGTATCTTAGTACAAGTGCATCGAATTAAATTCGCGATTAGCATACGTAATTACTAAGCTTATCGGCGGCTTAATTGCGCTGTAATGAATCAACTGACGGTTCTTATACTGTTGTAGGTACTTGCTTACTTTCAGACATACTTTATGTTTTACCAGTTAGATGTATATTATTTTTATATATTCCTAATATAGGTAAGTACCTACTTACTAAATTACTAGTTATGTAATTAATGACATTGAAAATGTTAGGTTCAGATTTGGTTTGGCTTAGATTTTAAAGTATTTGCGTATTTTCAAATTTCTATATGTTTTACCAGCTGTTGCCTGTAACTTCGTTCGCCTGGAATATTCGCTGTTTGTGCCAAATTTAATCCAAATCCGTCCAGTAATTTCAGCGTGAATGAGTGACCAACGTCCAGCCACCCATCTATTCTTACATATAACTTTTACATAGATAATATTAGTATAGATTAGTTATGAGGAGGTAAATTATTAAGATTTTGATTCATCGAGGCTAAAGTTTGTTGGCAGTTTGCGTGTCTCTATCATGCTGTGTGTGCGTTTTGGCAAGGTCTATTTTGAGAGGTTTAGTATGTGTGGGTATCCATAGGCTTAAACACCTTTTCAAGTAAATGGAGAAAAGATCAGAATACGAAAACACCCAATAAAGTTATTTGATGAAGCAGTAGGTAATTTTATTTTTGTCTTTATATCTTTTTGAGTCTTTTAATCTAACAATCATGCCAGGCTCATCGTAACTTAAGACGAGAGAGATACAAATGTACCTATATATTTTAAAAGCATCATTCTGTATAGTTTCGAAAGAAGTGTGTGAAAGGCACCTACTAAACTGTTAAAATTTAACTCGGTAGGTAGTAAGACGGTAGTATACCTTTTTCTCTTTTATAGCGGATGCATTTCACATATTTATACTTGGTTAGGTGATAGAGATGCAAAAATATAAAGCTAAGATATTTTTTTGTGGTGTCTCATCTTCTCTAGCGTCTCTGCAAACGAATTTGCGTGCCAACTATGGACACAACCTTTTACCTATTATTGTATAGGTATAAAATGAAATCAAAATAGAATTCAAATAAATCATCTTTGAATATTCTGTTAAGGCTGCTATCTCGAAAAAAGCTTGAAAAAAACATTCAGATGAAGCAACTTTTCGTCGGCAAATACAGAGAAATTACATCTGAAAAAAATTGTTAGTAATCTACATGATATGAACCGTAATTTGGTTTAGCCACAATTTTTCTATCGGTATCACATAATAAGAAAAAAAAATGCCAAATCACCTCCAAATCATTGAGATGAAACCATTTTACTCCTTAATTTCTTATCAAAAGAGTATAAAAAATATACTACTGCTTTGCAATACAAATGAAAATAATTTGGTTTTGTTACTTTTTACAAATATGTATTATTTTTATTACAATAAATAAAAAATGCGTCCAATTAAAGACTGCGTTTACATCACCCCCGCACTCGTCCACAAATTCAGTGCGGGGCGCATCGTGTTGCTAGGTGGACGTACGTCGCGTTGCGAGAGCTCAAGCACTACGAAATAATATCGTAAAATATTACTGCAAAAAATAATTTTGTAAATAGTGGAATAGCTTTTTAACCGACTTTAGAAAAAGGAGGAGGTTCTCAATTCGTCTTGAACTTTTTTTTTATGATGTTACTTCATTACTCGCTGATGGCTGGACCGATTTGGAAAATTCTTTTTTTGTTGGAAAGAATATACATTCTAGTTAGTTCTATTGTCGTCACGTTTGGATCTGATGATGAAATCATGGAGAAATCGAGGGAACTCTTCAAATATTATAGACATAACTATAGCGTTTTGGGTATTTCTTATAGTACCTTGTTTAGTTTCTCTCGAAAAGCACCATTTGAGGAAGTGGAACTGATGACGAAGACCCCAGATGGCCATCGACACTACTCAATAATAAGTATTTCGTGGATTGCGATTAGATTACTTGAATATAGATGTTAAGCACTTTATGCTCATCACAATGCATATGGTGAAGTAGAGCTGATAGTGATGTACCAGGAGAACTCCTCAAAAATTAACGGCTCTGCACCGGGAAAAGCAATATTTTGTAAAAGGTGATAAGTAGTTGACATTTTGGCTTTTGTAACTAGATAAATTACAAACCGACCCACTAAAAAGCGTGAAATAAAACTTATTATCAAAAAATAGAACCGACTTTCGATTCGTCAAAAAGTTTTATTTCTGATTCTTGTTTATAAGTTAAAGAGTATTCTATGTATCTATAAGTAGTATTAGTGTTATAAAATCATAGTATTTTACAGTTTTAGTAGTGTTTAAATTTAGTTTGTAAAACATGGGAATAAGCAGAAACGAATGAAGAGAGGTCTAAAAAAATATTACAAACAAAAGGGTATACATTTATTATCAAGGTAAGTTTAAAGTTTTATCTACATATTTCATTATAAACTATCGCTTTACTTACCTCGCATAAAAGTAGATAGCACAGAGTAAACGGACAGAGGGTAATCTTCATACAACTGTGCTATGATAGGTACACTACTACAAGCAAGGCGCGTGTGTGCGCTTCGTCTGAGCGAGGCCTGACTTGAGCCGATATGCACCGGTTTCTCTTCGTACGGACGAAGCCGCCATTTGAGATAGAGAGATAGAGTTAAGATAATGTACAAGAGAAAGAAGAAAACGACAAAGAGAAGGAAATAGAACTAAGGAAAGAAAAATAGATTGATGAGAAAAATGAAGAAAACGAGAACGAAGAAGGACGAAAAGAAAACATAGAACAAGATTTTATATGGCTATCAAAATTTCTAAAAATAAATATATGTGAACACGGAGAAATAAATGAGGATGAAGAAGTTCAACCAACCAAAAGAATAAAAATACTTGGTGAAAGAAAGTTAAATTTCAGTGAATTTTAGTTATAATCTATTTGTTTATAAAAAATGTAACAAATAATATGACATACACTAGTAATAATTATACTACCTATCTACCTTACTCTAAGTTCCTACCTACATACCTACCTTACCTACCTACCTACCATTTTTCTCTTAATAGAAACCTTTCTCAGGCTATAACGAATATTCGAAAAAAATAAAACCGACTTCCATATCAAAACACTACAAAGCCAAAAATAATTTTAATTTCGGTAGTCGGTGTTATTGGTTTTGAATTTTCTTTTTTTTTCACACCGCCTTCCGAAATTAAAATTATTTTTGGCTTTGTAGTGTTTTGATATGGAAGTCGGTTTTATTTTTTGCAAAAAAGTTTTTATTTTCGCGCTTTTTAGTGGGTCAGTGAATTTTCCAAATCGATTCGTAAATGACGGAGTTATGCGCGAACAAAAAACGCAATGCAGAGTAAACGAAAAGATCATCAAGGTAAATTATTTTTTTCGACTTTTTTTGATTTTTCAGAAACGGCTCGTCCGATTTCGATAAAATTTTCATGGGACCATTTGGGAAGTATACCCTTTCCAACAAAAAAAGAATTTTTCAAATCGGTTGGCAAGCGACGGAGTTATGCGTGGACAAACATAAAAAAAAAAAAAAAAAAAAAAAAAAAATACAAACATCCGAATTGAGAACCTCCTCCTTTTTTAGAAGTCGGTTAAAAAAAATCCGTATTGGTCCAGCCATTCCTGAGTTTTGCGCTTAGCAACACATTTAGCCATTAATTTTTATTTATATATAATTAAGTTATAAAGATACATCAAGTTGTTTACCTCATGTTTCGAGCCAGGCTGATCTATAATAGAGGTATAGTTTCTACAGTACATACTCAAAGTGCATCTATATCAATAGATAATAAATAAAAACATGACCACTTTTGATGCGGTACAAATAAAAATGAATTTAACTTTCACGATGACTTGACCTTCTGTGATTTCGATACTCTGTGCCGAGACTAGGCGAAGCGACGACGCATGCTGGCGGCGCAAGCGCGGGCCGAGCGCGCCTCTCTTTTCTGTTGCATGCGGGTAGCGGAGAGCTGCGCGGAGTGACGCGCGGAGAGGGGTCGTTAGCTCCGCCCAAATGGTCAAGGTTATTGGCATGAATACAAGCCTTAAGTTAGTTTTAAGGTTTTACGTGGAGTAGTGTTGCCCAAACGAGAGTCTCGCAAGAGTCTTGCAATTAGCGATTATCCTATTGCTATTTATTAAACGGTAGTTGAGATCTCAGAACAAAAACTACCTATCTCCATAACAAAAACTACCTATCTCCATAACCCACTACTTAACATTATGTACCAATACATATATCAAATTAATAATATAGTAATAAGTATTATACAAATGGGCGGTCCATTTGATACTCATTCGATCAGCTGATGACTGATTCAATAATAATTATAATAAATTGTTCTACTTTCAAACCAGTTCAATCAATAACAATATTGCAACTTATTGAGATATTTCCTGCTCAAATTACGCACCTAATAGTAATTTAACGAAATATCATGTTTAATTACGAAATCATAATATTGCTGCTGCGCAATGCAGACACGCCTTACGTGAAACCGAGCACAGTAACTTTGTTGCGTGGTGCATTTTTTTATTGTTTTTTCTATGAAGGTTCATTCAGTCTCGTTTTCATTCATATACAGTTGACTTGATGTATTTATATGCATGTTTTAAAGCAGATAAGAAAAAAACCCACTAGCCTCCAATTTTATAATATGATAACAATAGCTTGAGTTTGTATATATTTCTTATAGCGTTGCTAAATTCTACACCCATTGCGAGTCAAATGTGGTCAACATTTTGCTATTAAAACAACCCAAATGACAACCAAAACCAATTAATCAAATACCATCTTATTTAATAACACAATCATAATTCTATTTCGGTCAAATCACACGTCGCTGCACGCCACAAGGCCGAAAGCAGTAACTTTGTCTCGTCGCCTATTCGTTAATTTATTTAATTTGCAGCTCTGTATATGCGGTGTTCTAATTGCTCGGGTGCCGTTCGCCCACTTATCATAATGTCTCGCAAATCACGACGCTGCGGGAATAAATCTAGCGTCGATAGGACTTGGCCACTGGTCTGCTAGGGCTGAACTGGGCTTAATGGTTTTTGATACTGAAAATGGTTAACATCAAATTACTTAGAGTCTAACATAATATGAGTTGAATGGCTAATCTACTTCTTGAAGTAATTTTGTTACACCTAAATTACTATCACCTAAGACAGTTAAGATCGGTAAGATCTACTATCAAAATAACATTGGACTAAAATAATACTCGTTCAATCTTTTCTTAGCCAAATAAAAATAATAATTTGCAAAGTATTTTTAGAAAGTAATGCCAATGCTAGTTATTTAACTCAATTGTTGAAAACAACATAAGACTTTTTTTTTGGTAATTTGAGGAAATAAAGTTCATAGTAAAAAACTTTATATCTAAATAAGAATTTAAGCGTCACCACAGTAAGTTTAGTAAGAATAAAGCTGAACAAATAAATAATTACAAATTCATCTAGCCCGGATAGCCCTACAGAAACCAGTTACGCACAAAAATGGAGCTGGGCGCACGCGAATTTCTAACATAAATTGCAAATGACTCCCCATCGGCGCGCACGCAGCCAAAGCGGCCACCGCACTACTTTATTATGTATCAACACGAAATTATTATACAATCAACGCTATTAGCGATAAAATTCAATTTGCATCTCATCTTAAAACGAATCTTAATTAATTTTTATTAAAAATATTGAGGTTTTTTGGTATAATTAAGCTTTGATTCTTAATAAGCGTGGGTATTATGCAAGCCAATTTAATAAAAACAGCTGTTAAAGCTGTTGTTAGTATATTATATATTTAGAAGGTTAGTTGCTATATCCGGATGCGTTCTTCAGTATAAAGTGATGGTTGAACAAGGTATTCTACCTTCCATTCTTCAAACAAAACAAATCCAAGGAAATCGAATCCAGTAGACTTCAGATAAGTTATTAAATTTCCAGTTTGCTTCAGAAACCGATGTTCATCTCGCTGCCTTCCAGCGCCTTACATAGTTTATCGATCTACTCCGGCTACATGCTATAAATGATCAAATATACACTGAATATCCTTCCTCTGTATTTACGTAGTACATAGGCTACACAAAACACCCACCTTGTACGTTGAGACTAGAAATCTATGCCTACAGAGGGGCTAGGCCGAAAATTATTGGGGGGTGGGAGGGGTGGGGTAAGAGGGTTTGGGGCCAGCCGTCGCCGGCCTGATATGTGACCGGAGAGTCTTGTTCAACAAACGATGACGATGATTTAAGCTCAGGCGTTTTAAGTGTATTACTGGGAGAAATCCGGCTTTTGGGCTTAGGCTTAGATTTGAGTGAGCCTGCTATTATGGGGGGAGGCTTCTCGATTTATGTGTGCCTGTCCATTTGACGGCGGGGCCGCTGGAGTCGGGAGTTGCGACGTTATTTAGTTATTGGCTTCGTCTACGGAAAAGGTTTTCTTTTCGTCATATCATTCTATCTTTTATAAAAATATTTATTATTAATTACTTTATTTTATAATTAATTTATAATTTATTTTTATTTTTTTATTTAAAACATTATTTATCAGATCCAAAATACCTATTTAATCTACCTCATTACAAAGTCATCGAATAAGAAAAATGGGTTCGATTTTTAAAACAGTCCTAGTCCACAAACTTTAATATTATGAAAAATAAATAATCTCTTTTCCTGTTACTGTTCTGCGGTGCAGAAACTTAATTAAAAATAGTTTTAATAAGTCAATGAATCATAATTGCATTAAAATCATGCCTTTCTACGTAATCACGTTTTAATGTGGAAGATTAATACGTTTTCTGTGCATTCAAATAACTAATTACACTCATTACCTATTTAAATTTAAACAAACAGTGGCAAAAAAAAAAAAATTGAAGAAAAAATTAAAAAATATCTTTTTCAATCTTTATCTTGATATTATCTTTATCTTTATGAAATACTGGCAGTCACGCGGGGATTCGCCCCCTTGAAATTTATCACGATATAAACATAACCATCCTTTACAGCAGTCAGGTAAAAAGTAGCCAATAACCTTCCTTAAGCTTTAAATTACTTCTGGAAGTAGATTGAAGCTAGTACTTTCGAAGGTTTTCGTGTTCAAACAAACATAAACAACCTTTTCCGGTTTATAATATTAGGATAGATTAGTATAGCTAATATGTACAATAAAGTAATACAACAAAATTGAATCATGCATCAAGATGACGTCCACGACCTCCACGTTTTTGCTACATAGTTACATATCACTACTTGCGCGTATAGCACTGATCGCAGCTAATGTGTTTGCGTGGAAACTGGGAGGTCATCTGCTTTCCTGGGAAGGAAAATTGAACGTTAGATATGTACGTATTTCGTGAACCTTCTATCATATCCGTTTTAGTTAATACGATGACACATTGAGTAGTTATGTAGATTTGGGATTTATTTATGGTCTCTTTAAAAGTTTTGTCAATGAAATATTAACATGATTAATTCCTGAAAATGTGTTAAGCTCCTTAGTTCTGAGTTGAGAGTTATCTGACAAATGCTTGCAATGTCTGGACAGGCCCACTCAAATCTGTACGCATCTTTTCTCAAAAGATTGCCTCAGACTGTAACCTGTACAAAGTTCTCATATAATTTAACCAGTATAGATTGCACGGACTTCAAAAGAGACGGACCCCATTTTTTTTTCTCTGGCTGGGAAAATTAACGAATGACTTCTTCCGCTCTGGGTGGAGTGGAAGGGAGTGTCAGACTTCTACTGACTAAAAACCCACCCTGTTCTTTCAGCTGCCCTTAAGTTTCGGGGCCGCGGTATCTCGTTAGAACATTCCCGCAACCCCGGCAAAAGAAGACGGACCCCTGAGTTTGTTTCGGTGTTTCTTCTCCGGTAGTCAGTTAGGAAACACCAGCCTTATCTAGTTTAAATTTACGAAAAAATTATTACGTGCAAAAGTCTTATTTAATAACCAATATTTGCAAAATTTATCATTTATGTAGGTAATCTTTATGGCTTACCAAAAACTGAAATACATTCGGTTCATCCTCGAGTCCTTACTCATCATATTGCTTACGCAGACCATCAATAGTTTCTTTGAACTTCTTTCTACTCTTACAACCATCTGCCAATCCACATTCATACTCAAAACTATTCTCTTTACATTTTCCAAATTTTGTCGAACATGGCTTGACCTCTATTATGTGTTACAGAACTGAAAATCGTTCTCAAATTTGTGAAATACTTTCTTCTAAGTTATGCAAGTATGCCTTGGATGGGTCTTGGATCTTAATACATCGAGATTCATCCGTGCCTCGGAAAGATTGTCAAACAGTGTGTCTTGACTGTCATTAACATAATATACGCGATAGCCATTACAGATAGAGAGGAAATGTGACAACAATCTTTAGAATAGAATACATATTTCTTTTATACTACACCTGCTTGGAAAGTACCTTGATACTTTATCAAATTTACGGTAGAAAGTACGTCATTGCATATCGAACAAATATGCGGGGAGAAAACGCATCTGAGCGGGAGAGAAAAGTGTATGAAAATCCATTTCTTACGTGGTTTTTCTTTTTTAATTTTGAGTAAGACTATGCGCCGGTAACCTAAATATCAAAAGCCAAAAAGTTTGTACAGTGAGTTTTCATCTCCAAGTTCGCAAAATGACACTGGCCACTAGCTGTGTGTTGGATGGTGTCGGGCTGGCAGTGCGACCTTGCGGCGGCAGGATAAACAATTTGAAAAAAGAACATGTGAAAATTGCAGACGCCATTGGCGCCATTTTCAATTTGTGTGTTGTTTGAGGATTCAGTTTTCGTAGAAAGTAAAATAAAACTATCAAAATGATAAGTAGTGATAGTGATGATGAAGATTTTTTAACTCCGCCGCAGTTGAAGGAAACAGCAAAAATACTGATTGATAACCTTTTACCACAGAAATCAATTAAAAAATATAATAAAACTTATGACGATTTTTTGCAATGGAAAAGTGAAAAAAATGCGGTATCTTTTTCTGAAACTGTTTTGCTAGCTTATTTCAGTGAAAAAGCGCAAAAATACAAACCAAGTACGTTATGGTCTATGTACTCAATGTTGAAAAGTACTATTTATTTTCCCCGTAGGTGTAGTATAAAGCACTATGTATCACTCGAGAGAAAGTGCGATTCCCGATCTCGGGTGTTTTAAAGCCCTCGCCTACGGCTCGGGCTTCAAACGACACCCTCGACGGTAATCGGTCACTTTCTCCTCTCGGTGAACAGTGTACTATTATTGGAGTTATGACTAAAAATGGTTAGTACGATGGACTTCTTTTTAGTGAACTAGCAATGTGTGTAGAATTTACATTACAAGCAATCTTGTTAACCCCTCCAACTAAGCTAAATATGCTTGTGTCTGGAGTGAGTTCACAGCAATAGTGTAATGGGTGGGGTTTGAATCGGTGATCCTCTTAGCCTTTAGGCTATTGACGTTTCTACTTAAAAACTATGTTAGTAACATTTTTTTACACGTAACACAGGATATATCTATTCACTAAAATTGGTCACTGCTGCTTCATCCCATACGAGATGGCACAACAACGACTCATGTAAGCGCAGTCCAGTCTTCCCGCTATCATGTTCAGGATGCTGTTAGGGCTGGTCCGCACCCTGCGCACTAAAGAACTAAACCTCTCTCTTATTGTTGCAATCGATATCCACACTGCTACGGAGTTAAGGAAGTCAGTTGGCAGTCGCTTCATGTAAGATTCTGGTACTCAGCTGTTTCTGGTTTGACTATAAGTCGGGGATAACATAGTTGGTAAAAGGTAAAGTGAAAAGCGAGTATGAGAGAAAAAATGTAGATATATTCCACAATATTCCACAACTTTTTTCACACAACGCCATCTAGTCCCAAACTAAGCAGAGCTTGTGATATGGGTACTAGACAACTGATAAACATACATATACATATATTTCTAAATACATACATATTATAGATAAATTACACCCAGACAAAGAACAAATGACCGTGCTCATCACACAAACATTTGTCCTAGGTGGGAATCGAACCCACGACCTTGCGCATAGCAGTCAGGGCCACTGACCACTATACCAACGGGCCTGTCACTCGACTACTACGAGATACTGACTCGTTACGTTACTCCTTTTTATCCGACTTCAAAAAAGGAGGAGGTTCTTAGTTCGCCTTGTACTTTTTTTATGTATGTTACCTCATAACTCGAAGACGGCTGGACCGATTGGAAATAATTTTTTTTCGTTGAAAGAGGCTTTCTGGTTGGTCCCATTGTCATGAAATCTGATCTGATGGAATCCTAGAGTAATCGAGGGAACTCTTCAAATATTATAGGCACACCTATAGGTGCGCCTATAATATTTGTATATATAGGTATTTCTAATAGAACCTTGTGCAGTTGCTCTTGAAAAGCACCGAGGAAGTGGAACTGATGATGAAGACCACAGATGGCCACTGAAACTACTCAATAATAAGTATTTCGTGGATTGCGATTCGATTACTTGAATATGCATGTTAAGCACTTTATACTCGTCACAATGCACATGGTGATGTAGAGCTGATGGTGAAGTATCAGGAGAACTCAAAAATTCACGGCTCTGCATCGGGAAAAGCAATATTTTGTAAAAGGTGATAAGTAGTGCACATTTTGGTTTGGCAACTAGATAAATTACAAACCGACCCACTAGACATGAAATTAAAGTTATTTTTGGCTTTGTAGTGTTTTGATATGGAAGTCGCTTTTATTTTTTGCTAAAAAGTTTCTTCATGCCACTGCATTATGTTATGCAATACAAAACTTATCTGGTCTAAATTAATGTAGGTACGCAAAACACCTATTATACTAATGTTATAAACTTATAAAGAGAAATTATTGTTTTTTTTTTATTTGTTTCTAATGGAATAAACTTAAATGACTTGTAACTTTTTTCAAAGGTAACAAACAATAAATGAATTTGAATTAAAAACTACTGGACCGTTTTCAAAAGTTATTACACCATTATAAAATTTTAAAATATAACCTATTGTTTTTGCTGATAATACACACTGATATTATAAATGCGTAACAGTGTTTGTCATTCTTTTACATCAAAACGATTCTATGTGTTTTTGGAGTTAATATAGTTAAAGGGCTGGCCAGTGACATATGTTACTATATATACCTATAATAAATTCGCTGAAAAAAGTCCTTCTCACGTGAGCAAAACCACAGTTAAAATCTAGTGTCATATAAAACGAGCTACGTAACCACACCATGGTGAATCCCAATCCTTTTACCGAATAATCCTGCACCCGTAAATTCGATATTGAATTTTTCTCGAGTTAATCTTGTATTCAAATTTTAATTATATCATTCTGGCGTTTGAATAAAAACGAATTCATTTCGTTTCGTCGGTGAATAATAATGTACGGTGAGTCGACGCTTGAATTACAGAGGCCGCGGATCACACCGCAGCGTAATGATTAGGGTGCGTTTTGAAGGTTTATTGGTGTTAACGGCTTTAGCGATGTGGATATATTTTAATGTGTGAGACATTACTTTGGGGTTATACACAGTGCATTTTTGTAAGCACTGGCATTGTTTGTAATTAAACTAGTCTGAAATAATTACCTTTATTTTTTCAGCGGGAATATCATCTAATTACCTACTCCTCTCGCTCTAACTGGAACGGAAAGGAGTGTCAAACAACAAAAAACTAAAAACCCACCACGTTCCTTCAATTGCGCTTAAGTTCTGGGGCCGCGGTATCTTGTTAGAACATTGCAGCCCTGGCAGTGGAATAATTACCTAAATGTACGTTATTAATGATTACAGATGGGTTAGTTATCGTAAGTAGTGATACCCAGTAGACGAAATTCGACCATATTTCATTTTAAAGATACATAAGTTTAAATGTTTTTATAAAAATATAATAGCTTTGCTTATGCACTCCTTCTCCATATAAACGTCTCTTCGTGCCGGTAATTTTTTGTGAAAATGGATTATACAGATGTTTTGCCTTACGCATTATTAAATACATACAAATTACAACTAAAAGTAACTGAAAACAATTTAAGTAAATTATAAGTAAAGTTTGTTTACATTGCATTATGCATTACAACCGAGCAACAAATATTGATTAGTCTCTGTATGACCAGAGGGTCTTTTTCTTCTCTTTTTAGGTATCCCCAGATAAGATGAGTGGGGAATAAAACAGAGGAGTGTTCCACTATCAGCACATAGAGGTCAGCTCGGTCCTAGTGACAGTCCTTTTAAGAGATCGGGGGCTTCCACCAGAGGGCTTAGACACTCGATTTCAGTAAACAATTCGCGAGATATGCAAAATCTGTGGAATTTACATGTACCAAAAAATTGTTTGATAAATTCATATATACAACGTGTAATTTAAAGGGTATATACATATCAAGTGCACGGCTTCTTTGGATGATAGCAAACGATATGGCAAGGGTTTTGTAATCCTATGTCTACATGTGTGGAGCTTATTAGAAATTTCAACACATTGATACCAGAGACCGAATTTTTCAAATTAAGAAGTAGAATAGATTTATCATTTTTTGGTAAGTGACGTGGAAAATGATGACCCTCATCGTGCTGTGACACGTTTGTTATTACTGGTATTCAAGAAACATATGAAACCAATAATTTGGGGTCAATTCTGTGAGTCACTTATTTTGAGCTGAAACTTTGCATAGAGAGTCCATACCAGATGTTGTCTTTAGTCCTTTTGGATAGATATGGGGTTTCCGTTACACGTTGTATAAACTATCCTGTTTTTTTGTTTTCAATTTAAAACAGTTCGATAAAAAAGATATTGGAAGATATAGATATCACGTATTTATTTATTCGGTAAACAAAATAAAAATTAAATTTCAACGGACTGTGTGTTACTATTTCGCATTATGTCACGCGCTTTGAACATGCAAGTGCCACTGAACCTTAATATGCTATATTGTTGTCCAATTTATCGAAAAAATATAGTTTTTGAAATTACAAAAAATAATGATATTATTAACCGACTTCAAAAAAAGGAGGATGTTTTTAGTTCGTCTTGAACTGAGGACCTACTATCTCGAAGACGGCTGGATCGATTTGGAAAATAATTTTTGTGTTCGAAAATGTATACTTTTTAGTTGGTTCCAATGTCATCTGATGATGGAAACATGGAGAAATCGAGGAAACTCTTCAAATATTATAGGTACACTTATAGCGTTTTGGTTATTTCTTATAGTACCTTGTGCAGTTGCTCTCAAAAAGCACCATTTGGGGAAGTGAAACTGATGATGAAGACCACCGAAATGGCCACCGAAACTACGCAATAATAAGTATTTCGTGGATTGCGATTCGATTACTTGAATATGCTGTTAAACACTTTATGCTCGTCACAATGCATATGATGAAGTAGAGCTGATGGTGAAGTACCAGGAAAATCCTCAAAAATTAACGGCTCTGCATCGGGAAAAGCAATATTTTATAAAAGGTGATAAGTAGTTAACATTTTAGTTTTTGGAATTAGATAAATTACAAACCGACTTACTAAAAGCGTAAAAAAGGTTTTTTTACCATACAAGAATTCTTTTTTTCTTTATCTATACAATGCATAAAAATCTCAGACAGATATCTATGTTTAACGCGACATAATAAAATTAACGTGTTTCAATGTTACGCGACGGTGTAACACCCACAAAGTTATGGAGATCAACAATTAATTCCTATGTCTGTATCCAGAAAAGCACTTTTCATAGCCTCATATGCATATTGAAATGATGCCGTATGATTACGTTTAGAATATTGTTTTAGCCTGGACATGCGATTAGGTCTAGTCTGTCAGCTAAGTCCTCGCCATACCTGTTATAATTAGGTCTATTTTGATTTCATTTGGGTTTCAGTAAATGAAAACGGGCAGTGTATTTGAGGGCCTGTATTAAGCTATTTTAGTTCGTAAATTAAATTTGGTTTGATAGCTAGTTTTAGGACGATTATTTATGTTAAATATACCTAAACATTCTCACTGTAAGAGATACATATTTGTGAGAGATTTTTGTAAAAAAAAGTTATTACTATCGATTTTTAACCGACTTCAAAAAACGGAGGAGGTTCTCAGTTCGTCTTGAACTTTTTTTTTATGTATTTTACCTAATAACTCGGAAACGGCTAGACCGATTTGGAAAATTATTTTTGCGTTTGAAAGGGTATACTTTCTAGTTAGTCCCATTGTTACGAAATCAGGATCTGATGATGGAATCCTGGAGAAATCGAGGAAACTCTTAAAATATTATAGGCACACTTATAGTACCTTGAGCAGTTGCTTCCGAAAAGTACCATTTGGGGAAGTTGAACTGATGATAAAGACCACAGATGGCCACTGAAACTCCTCAATACTAAGTATTTCATGGATTGCGATTTGATTACTTGAGTATGGATGTTAAACACTTTATGCTCGTCACTATAAATAATTATGGTGATGTAGATCTGATGGTCAAGTACTAGAACTCCTCAAAAAGTAACGGCTATGCATCGGGAAAAGCAATATTTTGTAAAAGGTGATAAGTTTTTGACATTATGGTTATTGTAACTAGATAAATTACAAACCGACCCACTAAAAAGCGTGAAAAAAAATTTTAGCTAAAAATAGAACCGACTTCCATATCAAAACACTACAAAGGCAAAAATATCTTTAATTTCGGAAAGCAGTGTGAGAAAAACTGAAAATACAAAACCAATAACACCGACTATCGAGATTAAAGTTATTTTTCACTTTGCAGTGTTTTGATATGGAAGTCGGTTCTATTTTTAGCAAAAATTTTTATTTCATGCTTTTTAGTGGGTCTGTTTGTAATTTATCTAGTTACAAAAACCATAATGTCAAAAACTTATCACCTTTTACAAAATATTGCTCGGATAAATAATAGTCGGTTTAATTTTTTGGTAAAAAGTTTTTTTGAGAGATTTTTGTAAAAAAAATATTACTATTGATTTTAGTTTCTGTTTCAATCACGAAAAAAATGTCTTAAGGAATTCGAATGAAACTTAGCGTATATATAGTTTACAACCTACAATAGCACATAGTCTTCCATGGACTACCCACGTATTTATTTTCTCCTGCTGTGTCTAATCCAAAGGATGTCTGTAAAAGATCGCTTTCAGCGATAAGACCGCCCATTGTAACACCCTTTGTAGTTTTTAAGTCCTCATTTGATCAATGAAGGCGCGGGCAATAGCTAGGGCTAATCACCATTATCATCTGCATCTTTTCTCAACTATTTTGTGGTCAGCTTTTAGTCTAACTGGATGGGGCTGAGTATTAATGTTTTACTCGGAGCATCTGCCTATCTGACCTTCACAAACCAGTAACTGGGTAACACGATACCCCTTGGCAGGACCAGTGTAAGGCTGGAAACAGTGCTCGACCGACGGTCAGCGCTGACCGTACATTTTGACCGTCAGCGCTGACCGTCGGTTGTGAAAATCGTCAGCGTAGCTGAGTGCGCATTCATAGGCTTGCATAGATATAGCTACGCCGACTGGCGGTCAGCGCCGACCGTCGGTCAAGCACTGTTTCCAGCCTTAGATTTTCTGGATACTGACTACCTGGAACGACTGTGAAAGATGTGCAAATAACTGCTAATTGTTCTAATGTGATACCGGGGCCTCAGAGTGCAAGGTCAACAGAAGGCGCAGCGTGGGTTTTTAGTCAGTAGAAGTCTGACACTCACTGAAACAAAACTTATCAATGCACTGAAGAATCTCCACACCCATCCATTGACCGACCTCGACAAGCGTTGCGTTACCTCGAAGATCGACCGATGCGACTGTTATTATTGTTACGCCAGTCGCTTAGTGAAGTACGTCGAGAAACTTCGACATAAATCTAGAATGTTCGAGACAGTAACGCCATCTAGCGGCGAGTAGCAGGAATGAGCATATCAGTCGAAACCCTAACGCCATCTAGCGTCGAATAGCGGTACTATGTGTTTCGAGTATTTTCTAGGCAGTATAAACAGTGAGTCGATTTAATAAGAATGTTCTCGAACTCATAGACTGGGGTATAAATAGAGCGCAAAGGGGCGCAGATAGTCAGTCTTATTACGAGGCGAATACGAGATATAATCGAAGCTTTATCAGTGAATTTCAGTGCGATTTAAGTGTGATCTAAGTGTTAAGTGACAAGTGTAGTGGTGCGAATAATTGTGTTAAATTTTTATTTTGTGCTTAATTAATTATAGTGTTAATTTTGGTTTAATTGGCGTTAATTACTTGTATCCCGAACCCCAGCTCGTAACATTATTTAGCCACGAGTTCCACGGCTGGCGAGGAAACGATTAACTGTCAGCTTATTTCTCGCTCCAGAAACTTACAATAGATATACTTTCTGTGTAAACAAGAGAGATGCATATATTAATAGTCGATCGCTGACTGTTCACACTGCCGTCGAGTACTCGCTTCACTAGTTCCGTCGCTGAGCGACAAGAGCTGTCAAAGATAATACTCGCTCAGCGGTCACTTGGCGGTCAGAACTCACGCTGAGAGACCAACCAGATGATAGCTCAGCGACTAAACTATCGGAACAACACACTCGCTGCTCGCCAACTCGTTTTCAGATGCTAGCTCTACTCGCTACTCGTTCATCGTCGGCGGTGGGACAACTGCCTTAGCTACGAGCTCCTCGGCTAGCTAGCTAGGACTAATTTTAATAATAATAATAAATAAAAAATGTGAAAATGTTTTTAAATGTTTATATTTTGTTTTATTAATATTTAAAAATGTAATCAATATTTGTATATATAATGAATACAGAATATAATAAATAAATAATTAATATAATGTTCCAAGAATTGACACCAAAACTATTTGATTTGTGTCAATGTAACAACCCACCGATTGTAATACTGACATAGTAGGTACAAACTCGTCATAATCTACCTACGCGGTAGAATCCTCTGGGAGCTGACATACCGCCGCGTCGTAACAAGAACACATTTAAAATGAAATCACCGTAATTAATTCGAACATTAATTCAAAAGCATATCTGTATCTACAGTACAAGTAGGTACGTTACTAACGCAATCTGTACAAAGGGCACAGAGCACTCCATTTATATAATACTCGTCAATAATAATTTCATTAAAATGTAGATCTAGTTAAAAGCATTTTTTCTGATTAATTTTCAGTCGCGGGCCCCGCTCTTCTTTTTTTAATTGAATATCAGGCCACTTTGATGGCGCGACGAGAAAGGGTTGAAAAAAAGTTCGCCCTCATTTGAATAAAATAACAGCACTCACACTTTGCATTTACGGAGATATTTCAAATTATATCTGGACTCTTTTTTGTTTTAATTTTTTTTTGTTCCCCGTATTTATTTTATTTTTCCATCACCGCTCGCGTCTAATTGAGTTAGGCCTCCAAATCGAAAATGTCGATCGAGTTGTAATTCAATTTATTTTTGTTTCTAATGGAGTTCGGAGCTTTTTATTCTCTTTTTTTTTAACTGTAATTTTGAATCATTTGCCTATTGTAGGGTTGATTCTGTTTACCGATGCGAGGACTTTTCCATGAAATGTTTTCTTTTTCTTGGATTTGTTTCAACGCTTTGATTTTACTGTTGGTATTTAGTTACTTACAACGCGTAATATAAAGTAGTATTTACAAGCGTTATTGTTTCTTTTTTCGCAAAAGTTATGCTGCATAAAAAGTACAATATTTATACACATACCGTACAAAAGTTCACCAAATTCAACTAAAAAGCCTCTAAAACCTATAAGACATGGAACAAACCTCAAAAAAAAATCTTCATAGCTATAAATAACAATCTTATGTAACTAACTACCTTAAGAAAAAACACCAAAAGAAACTCAGAGGTCGAAGTCACTTTTGAGGCCCATACAATCTGTACTGATCAAACCATATATGAACCATGTAGATTAATATCTGAGGTGACTTTTTAAGGAAATAACTACACATATTTTATTGAATCTGTCTAGTCAGTCCAAGCTTTTGTCAGCAATCGGGACTCTCAACTCGGGATTACTAACGGCTAGATAGATTTCGTCATTGTTTATAAACGTTATTGTTTGTTGGATGCAAAAAGAGGAGCTCCGGCACCCTTATTTACTTAGAATGACTTAGAATTATATATTTTTGAGGTTGAAGCTGCTATCTTAACGTAACCTTTAGTTACCCTTTACAGTATCTAAGAATGAGGAAGTTAAGGCTTCCGTAAGTTACCCATCTTATAAATCTCATCTGTCTCTACAGATAGTGACCTCTGTCACTCGTGTGCTGATGCGCCCACGTCATGCTGTATGGCGAGGCCGTGATTTCTCACTATGCAAAAATCCTTGATATAGTGAAGTCTACGAGCTTGCGAAGATCTTGTAGAAGTTGACGCTCCTGTGTTTATAGGCAGGCCCCCTCATATCAGTGTGCATCTTTCTTCAAAAGATCGCCTCAGACTGTAACCTACAAAATTCCCGTATAATTTGACAAGTACAGACTCTTTGGACTTCAAAAGAGACCTCTTGACCTCTGAGTTAGTTTCGGTGTTTCTTCTCAGGGTAGTCAGTTTAGAAACTCCCGTCTCATCTAGTTTAAAACTACGAAAAATTTTGTTTTTTTTTTTTATTGATAATAGGCTCGCGTTTGACCGCCATCTCACCTGATGTTAAGTGATGATGTGGTCGAAGATGGAGCACGCTTGCCTAGAAGTAACCTATTCACTCTTGACTTAAATACTCCCAGATTATAGCGATCAGGAAACACAGACTCCGGCAGGGAATTCCACTCCTTAGCAGTACACACAATGAAAGTATTCCCAAAACGTTTCGTGCGTATGGGTGGGATGTCCACCATGTAACGATGGCGCATCGCCGTCTGTCTTGTGGTCCGATTACGTGTAAAAGTGTTATTTAATAACTGATTTGCAAAATAAAGATCATTTATCATTTATAGGCTTTTGGCTGTTATTATTTAAGCTTTCCCAACTGTGTTTTCATGGAGCGACTGCCTTCTGACCTTCACACCCCGGTATCTGCTTAATACGATACCCTTTGTACAGGCTAGTGTCAAGTTTTCTGGCTTCAGACTACCTGTACCGACTGTCAATGCTAATGACAGTCGGTACCAATGTAGCGTGCATTCTGAGGCACGAAGGAATCTCAATATGTTACGACGGTCACCCACCAACCAACCTCGGCAACCGCTGCTTAACCGTGAACATTGAACCGTGCAGCTGTTATTATTTAGCCCACGAACTTCTCCTAAAATGGTAGCTACAATAAAAAAAATCGTTTAACACAAAGTAGCTTTAAAAATAAGGTCAGATTCCTACCTTAACCACATGCTACGGAATATAATGAAGATTGTACACGTATAAGCATTATTACATTAGCTGTATACACGCTGCAACAATGTCGCGCGGACGGCGCCTACTCAAACGACACTTGTCGCTTCAACGCTGATGGAGGCAATTTGATACTTTTTCACTTAAATACATTTTTTAGATATTAGATATTTGTTAGTTATTGTAGATGCCTACATATTATTATCAGTTACTAGAACGTTGTGATTAGTTCTATACTGTTGGGTGTAAAGAACTTTCAAATGCATTCAAATAAAACAAGGCACTGTAGCGTAAAACCGCTACGGTTAAAACCTCCTCCAATCCTAATGCAAACTTTTCAATAAAAAATTTTTTCTTCATAGCTGTTATTCACATTTGAACCAGGAATCGTGAAAAAATCGTCGGTTGTTTTGCCTTTTGACGGCGTCATTACATTTTTGGGACCCGATAAGTGATGGTCGACCTTATTTTTTGTGATTAATATCGAAATTATGAAGTGAAAGTTTTTTTTCTGTTGGTGTAAACCCAATAAAAAATATAAAGTGTCCTAGCAAAAGTATAGTCTGTGGGTGATTTTCTGGTTAATTTGATCCCGTTACAAGCCAATTTTTGGCTCCACCCTACGGGCAAGCGACGTCGGTTATCGACGACGGAGGTCGGGGCGCTCTCGCCCGATATCCGAGCACATCCTGTGCCTGAGACGTCCATCTCAAAGGCCTGAAGAGAGTACGAGGTAGATGCGGACCCCGCAGCGCAGTGGCTCCGTGATTTCTACGTTACTTCCCACAGTCGTGTTCAGCCGTCCAGGAATTACCGAGTTTTCGCAGCAAGAGTTCTATTTTAAATAGTGCACCTAATTTGTATATTTCTAATCTAAAAATTCTCACGTCAAAAACTCTTTCTAACCTAAGGCCTATCAAGACGCGTTGGATGCTCTTAGTGTTTTTGTAACTAAAATTACTAATATTGCGTATTCGCCTAGCTATAACCGATTGCAATCGATTTTTTGTTAGGTAAGTTAAAAATATTTGCATAATACTTTCGATAACATTCTTTTTCTTTCCGCTAAGTTAACCCACGCCATCACTGAAAGGTTCCCAATAATAACCAATATTTAACTTTTTATATTTTCTAATTAAGTACTTGTTTTCTATCTTTTTCCTTTTAATCAAAATTAAACGTGTTAAGTAGCGGTTTGTGTTTTACTGTGCACTTAATCTTATTTACGCTACAATATGGCGCCCGAATTAAAGTAAGTTTGCATATTAATTATTACTAAAATACCTTTTTTTTTTGTTATCTCGTGTGTGGTTGCTCTTGAGAGCAATCTTTAATTTTCATCTTTCTTGTTGTGAGTTTCAGGTTTTAGAATTGGTCAGATACCCGTATGGAAGTTAAAAGGATTACCTGTCTTGAATGTTTTCCCGATTCATACGACTGGACTACGGAATTGCTAACTGAATTTATGTTCTTTGCTTAATTGTGTGATGTTTGTGAAATTCAATTTTAAAGATTAACTTTGTAACTATACCCAATTTCCAATTCTTTTATTTTCTCCCAAAATGTACGTATCTATTCCGAGTTTTATTTTATCCCAGTAGGTAGCGGTAGTTAGTTTCCCGTAGTGTGTTTGATGTGTGGATGGTTAGGCATCGTGACCAAAGGTAAGCTTTTTGAATGGTCGTGTGCTAGTGTCTACCTATTTTATTTTTTTTTAGCCCGACTGTTTGCTTTTCTGCTATTTGCTAGTATCTGTTTTTGTTGGATTCTTAGCCCAGCGGATTCCTTTGACGTTCATTTTGTTGTCTTCTTCCCGTATCGATATTACGGCACGATATCTAACGATTTCCTGCTAAGTCCCGCTCTCTTTCATTTAATCTATTTCTATTTTGTGTTTAAAAATATCCGAAGAAGGTTCTATCGGTGAGACTCCTTTACACGAAAGTATTATTATTTCTAGACCTCCTCCCATTCCACCTAGGCCCACTCCGGGTACTAGTCGTTCTAACTTACCTTCTCCTATGAAATCCGAGGACTGTCCCGGTTACCTTCTAAAACGATTTTCGCTAAGAAAATGGAACATAAATTATACTGGAGATACCAGTGTTCGAAATTTTTTTACCAGTATCGAAGAAGAGAAGGATTCAGACGACATAACTGACATATATCTGCTTAAACGCTTCCACGAAGTGTTATCCGGTCGCGCCTTGAATTATTATAGGTCAATCCGTCGACCTGATATGACTTACCCCTTATTACACTCCACAAGCAAACACGGTAGAACGTTATAACCAAAGTGTCGTTACTTGTTTGAGCATATTGGTTGGCGAGAACCAAAGGAATTGGGCTAAATTGTTACCCAAGGTCAAACTTTACCTCAATTCATGTATTAATTTAGCCACAGGGTTTGCGCCAAACTTTCTCATATTCGGTAGAGAAGTCTGTATGGATTCATCGCGTGCGAATAACCAGACTCTAAGCACTAATTTAGCTGAAAGTCGGGAACAACACGCGAGTAATCTGACTTCGCTCGCCGAGATTTACGCAAAAGTAGCGGACAATCTTTCTTCTGCTTTTCTCCGTAATTCACGAAATTACAATACGAACCGGACGGCTATTACACTTAATGCCGGCGACATTGTATGGAGGCGTAATTTTTCAAAATCGTCAGCTGCTGAATACTTTACAGGAAAGCTTGCTCCTCGTTTCATTAAATGTCGTGTGATCAGAGTCATCTCCATGACTACATATGTCCTACAAGACTGTGATTCTCATCATATTGGACAATATCATATAAAAGACATACTTAAATGAATTAATTTGTTCCATATTCTTAACTTAATCAGCATGTACTTATGTTAGGCCATTAGTTTTCAATTAACGACAGCTCTTTTATTATTTCGACCCTCATTCCTCCCTGGAGTTAATATTTATTCATAACCATTTCCTCTCATTAGGCGTCGTATTTTTGATTTTGATTTAAGGTCCACCCTCTTCAACTTAACCCTCTCTCTTTAACTTAACCTTCTAACTTATCCCTCTATAACTTAAGCTCTTAAATTCAGTCATGAGTCGCGTTTGACTTTGAGTCGTGTTTGACTTTGAGTCGTGTTTGACCTTGAGCCGTGTTCGACTTTGAGTCGTGTTAGACTTTGAGTGGTGTTTGACTTTGAGTTGTGTTTGACTTTGAGTCGTGTTGGACTTTGAGTCGTGTCTCACTTCGAGTTTTTATCTGACTTCGAGCTTTTGTGTTCGACTTCGAGTTTTTGTTTGACTTCCTTTGAGTTTTCGTCGTATTTTTAAGTTATTTCTTAATCTCAACTCTTATTTGTTTCGTGTTGATTATTGTTCTTTGTTCCTATATATATTTAAGAATATTACTCTAGATCTATCGTTTGTTTTTCTATTCTAATGTAGGTTTAGGAGACGCATCTGAAGCTCGCACTGTTAACGTCTAAACTGGAGGCCGGCTTTCAATTTTATTCAGTATCAGCTGCACTTCGATGTTGTTGATTTGATGTATTTAGTTTAAAGTTAGTTAGGCTAGTTTATTTAATTTGTATATTATGGTTTTCACTCTTGGTTGATGCTATCCCTTTTGTGTTGTCAGTCTGTTATTGTGTTTTCAATCTGTTGTTGTGTTTTCAATCTGTTGTTGTGATGTCAATCTGTTATAGCGTTGTCACCCTCTCACTGGGTTGATACATTCACTTGGGTTGATCTCTCACCTTTCTTTTAGGGTTGTCAACCACCTTTCTTTTAGGGTTGTCACTCACCTTTCCTTTAGGGTTGCCACTCACCTTTAGGGTTGCTACTCTCATTTTTTTTTTACTGGGAATGGGGTACTGTAGCGTAAAACCGCTACGGTTAAAACCTCCTCCAATCCTAATGCAAACTTTTCAATAAAAAATTTTTTCTTCATAGCTGTTATTCACATTTGAACCAGGAATCGTGAAAAAATCGTCGGTTGTTTTGCCTTTTGACGGCGTCATTACATTTTTGGGACCCGATAAGTGATGGTCGACCTTATTTTTTGTGATTAATATCGAAATTATGAAGTGAAAGTTTTTTTTCTGTTGGTGTAAACCCAATAAAAAATATAAAGTGTCCTAGCAAAAGTATAGTCTGTGGGTGATTTTTTGGTTAATTTGATCCCGTTACAAGCCAATTTTTGGCTCCACCCTACGGGCAAGCGACGTCGGTTATCGACGACGGAGGTCGGGGCGCTCTCGCCCGATATCCGAGCACATCCTGTGCCTGAGACGTCCATCTCAAAGGCCTGAAGAGAGTACGAGGTAGATGCGGACCCCGCAGCGCAGTGGCTCCGTGATTTCTACGTTACTTCCCACAGTCGTGTTCAGCCGTCCAGGAATTACCAAGTTTTCGCAGCAAGAGTTCTATTTTAAATAGTGCACCTAATTTGTATATTTCTAATCTAAAAATTCTCACGTCAAAAACTCTTTCTAACCTAAGGCCTATCAAGACGCGTTGGATGCTCTTAGTGTTTTTGTAACTAAAATTACTAATATTGCGTATTCGCCTAGCTATAACCGATTGCAATCGATTTTTTGTTAGGTAAGTTAAAAATATTTGCATAATACTTTCGATAACATTCTTTTTCTTTCCGCTAAGTTAACCCACGCCATCACTGAAAGGTTCCCAATAATAACCAATATTTAACTTTTTATATTTTCTAATTAAGTACTTGTTTTCTATCTTTTTCCTTTTAATCAAAATTAAACGTGTTAAGTAGCGGTTTGTGTTTTACTGTGCACTTAATCTTATTTACGCTACAGCACCCTTATATTTTTACTATGTACCTACTTACGACTATACGTTCGTCCGACCTTTCTTTCGATGTTTTACTGAAACTATTCATGCTGCGAAGCTAGGACTCAGCATAGTTATAGAAATTAATTTCGCCGACAATATTTTCTAAATTTAAGATGTAGAGGCAAAGGAGCTATAAAGAAGTTAAAAGCAGTTTACTGTCCCTGCTAATTAGGTTTGACAAGGTAATGAGTAATAATCGATAAACTTATAAAATTTAACTGAATAAGTATAAATTTCGCAAAAAATATACTAAGAAGTAAGTGTATTCATAACTTTGTAATATTATAATAATACTAGCTATTTTTAGTGTTATGGTTTTTTTTTTAATTTATAATAGTGTCGCGTTTGACCACCATCTCACCTGATGGTAAGTGATGATGTGGTCGAAGATGGAGCACGCTTATATAGGTCACGTTTATTTAGTTTATTAATAAGATCCTGAAAGTAACTTACTATTCACGATCATCATATTCTTCTTAGTCTTTTCGCAACTAAGTTGGGGTCGGCTACTAGTCTGATGGTATGCAGCTGAGTATTAGTGTTTTACATGGAGCGAATTACCTATCTGACCTCCATAACCCAGTAGCTGGGTAACACGATACCCCTTGGCCAGATCAGTTTCAAATTTTCTGGCTTCTGACGTTTGGATACACTTAACATACATTGAGATCCAAATGACATCCGGGACCAACGGCTTCATGTCCTTTCCGAGGCACGGGAGTAACACGCCACAAGCTTCCAAACTCCGAGCTATAAGAAATTTCTTACAAAAACCCAATAACACTTTTTTCCCGACCGAACGGGAATGAACGGGACGGGAATCGAACATCACTTTTAACTTAAAATCTTTCACAACCACACATAACTTGTCAATCTTCACAGAAAATAAAAAAAAAAATGTTTTTACCCCAAGTATCAACCACAGTGACCCCCTCTACATTCACGGAGAGCGTTTAAGAGAGTGAGAAAAGCTCGCCGCCCCGGCCTATTCGTTTCACGAGGGCGGCCCTACTTTTGTCTTGGCTGTCGGCGGCCGGTGACCCAACCCGGCTAAGTCGGGATTTTATAACATTCCCACTGACTTTTACGGGTTTTTCTTTTTGTTTTATTTCAGTGTGCTGATGTAAGAAGGGTCGGAGTTTAGTAAACGTTTTCTAAATGTTTGTTTTGTTTTTGTTTAATGTTTTGGTGAGTCTTGATTTTAAATGGCAATCATTGATGGCAATAGAGAAACGTTTTATTTGCACAGCGTTCCCACCTCCATGGTTTCAATGAACGTCATATTATGTGATCGTCTTACCATATTAGTATTTTGTCTCTTATTTTTCCTGTTTTCATATTATACAGTTAAGTTGTAAATGTCAATTCAACGGAATTCCATAGATATTTTTTTTGTCATAATGCTTGCCAACGCTTGTTTTCTTCAATGTTGTATGGTAATTTTGTAATTTATTCGTTCTTTGGTATAAATATAAAACATTAAATTATAGTTAAAAATCCAGAGTTATCCCATTTCTTTTTCTCGTCGCCAATCTAAGAAGAATCTCGGGGTGAAGCTGAAGTGACTCACGGGTTGGGTCGCTCTACACCCCACCGGACTTGACACTCATTTAAGTAGCATATAATTCAGTTTATTTAGTCGAATTCAATCTTCAAGGAGTGGAAAAGGGTTGCGAAAGAAAAAGTACACAGTGAAGTGATAATGTTGTTTTTGTGAATGAATAGTCGCAGCTTTTTATGTTTTTGATTTATTAAGTTATCGGGTTTAATACAATGCTAGGTATGTTTTATTGTGTACTTTTCAAAGTATTATTCTTTTGCAGTATGATGAAGTTCCATTCACGGATTCAAATCGCGATGTCGATTAACATCTTCAGACTTGCATTCTTGGCAGAATGATCTTGGTTGACGACGATACATTTTCTCTACAGAAAGCAACCCTTGCGATACGCCTCCACTTCCTGCGGTCTTAATGGTCTCGGAAGCTTTGGACTAAGGTCGTCTCTATTGCCGCTTATCATAAGTAGTACGTAAACACTGAGTACACTATTCGTCAATTTTTTTTTATTTCTATTTATTTAAGACATTTTCCACGAATTTCAAATATTTTTACTATCAAAGTCCAGTAGGTTCAACATAATAATTAAATAAAACTTTAAACATGAAATAAGAAATAATTTTATTAATCATTTATTCGTCATAGATTTCTGAAAAGTAAAACCTGATTCAATTCTGTAGAATACACATCTTTTTGTGAGTAGCATTTAAAAATACAAAAATGCCGTAAAAAATAATATTAACGATATAAACTATTTAGTTCTAAGCCTAGTTTGTGTCTCACTGCTGAGCAAAGGCCTCACCTTTTTCCTTCCATGCCTCTCTGAGTCTTGAGCAATTTCGAATCATGTTTGCCCCGCGAACATGACGACATCGCAACGATGGCATTGTCCTCCTTGAGGCGTCCAGTGGGTGACGTTCCTTGCCCACCTCTCCGGTGCATTCCTGCGAAGTGACCCTGACATACTATTTAATCTAAACTAGACTACAGACTACAATTAAGCATAAGATTTGTCGACAACACTATCAGCCGCTATGTACCTATCTACTGAAGTATTAAAATATGTTAGGTATCAGAAGGCTAGGCTCTAAGGCTCTGGTTAACTCGTCCCAGCGATAAGTGGATCAATATGCTTCATTCGCACTAACGATCAAATCGTTTTGATCCTCGTAAGAAAAGTAGGATTCATTCTTTGGAGCATACAAAGGTGTCAGTAATGAGGTTTTAAATCACTTTAATATGTTTGGTTAGCCTTAGAAATATGTTAGGTTTCTAGTAGTCGAATTGTCGTAGAGAGATCAGTTCATAATATATGCAAATATTTCTTTCTTCAAATATAATAAGCAGAAACCAAAAAAGAGGTAATTGTTCTCATCAATATAATGAATCTTATGCCGGCCATACACGATACTTCCTATCGTCCAATCGGCATGACGCTGCAGGCTTGATCAAATCTGCAGTTCGTCTATACATATACACCACACACGATCAGTTTAAATTGTCCAATCGGCAGCGACGTTCAGTTGAAGCCATGGCGTCACCGGTGACAGACGACGATGTTTTAGCCGTTTTGGGCATTTTACTCGTAAAAATGAACGAAAAAAAAAAAGAAAAGATCAAGCAGAGTGGTGCAAACAGTGGCTAATGAAAAGAAAACAGTTTACTCATACAAATTTATTAAAAGAATTGAGGGCTACGTCTCAAGATTATTGTAATTATTACCAAACTGAAGTGACGATCGCGAGACCGCCATGCACGGTCCAATCGGCATGATCCAATCGGAATGATCAAGGTAAAAGAATCGAAATTCGATTGTGCCATCAAGTATAACTGTCATGCCAATCCACTCCCACACACGGTCAGTTCTAACTGATCCAATCGGTAGCGTCATGCCGATTGGACGATAGGAAGTATCGTGTATGGCCGGCATTATAGGTACTATGAGACCAACCCCGAAATACCGAATAAATATAAGGTGTACAGTATACAACACAAAGAACATAAATTCGTTATCAACAATATACATCTTGACTTAATATCCTATGATCCCTAGATGGGGAAGAGAGCGTCCACAGTTGTCCTCCATCCCGATCAGTCTTGAGCTTCTCGCTTCACTTCGCCCCATGTCATCGCGTAGCCCGCCGTTTCTGCCATCAAGGTGCGATGCCAGGTTTGTCGGGGACGGCCACGCTTCCATTTACCCTGAGGATTCCAATCCATCGCCTGTTTAGGTATGTGATCGGAATCCCTACGAAGCGTGTGGCCGATCCATTTCCACTTGCGACGCTTGATCTGTCGGTCGATCGGGCTCTCGGTGCAGGTCCTAGCAGTTCCTCGTTGGAATTTTCTATTTCCAACAATATACATACATACACAATAATAATAACATAAGAAAGGAATTACTTTTAACTTTCTCGAAGTAAGCTTAAAAATGAAAAGGTATGTTTTTTTTTCAATATCTTCAGTAGACATTCTCATAGTTAAAGGAGGTTTTATTATAAAACCAAGTCCAAACATTTTAAAAGAATGTAGTTTTGTCAAGTTTTGTCATATCTCGAGCTTTGAAAAGGGGTGATTTGGAAGGGTTGTCCAACCTTTTTCTTTCAATAAATTAGCGGAATTGTGTTCTTTCTCGTGCTAATGAATGTCTTGTGGACTCAACGTCAGTCCTGAATTAATTCTGTCTTGAATTAATTGATTTTAATGAGAATTCGACGAATTTATCACTTTGTACCTATACTAATTAAGTAAAGTTAATTTTATTCAGTTAGGTTTGTTTTGGTATAATTAGCTACTTGGAATTTAAATAAGTAGATTACTAACATTCGTAACTGAAAATAAATTAATTGTATCGGTTAATTTAACTAAAGTTAAATGTTTATTTCAATGACAATTACTAGAATATATAGATCTACAAAAGTGTATAGTTACCACAAGGATATTTTAACAGAACAAATCTGTGGAACGAACTTTGTTAATCTGTTTCTTTATAAAAGAAATTCTAACTACATTAAAAAATATGACAATTAGGTACCTAATTCTATATCCACGTAAAAAAAAAAACTAGTTTACTCCAGTTCAGATAAACTACATTTACATAAAATAACTTGGTGTAAAAATAAACGAAAACTCCAATATAACACAGCTATTATTCGCATTATAAGTATTAGAAGCGTGTGTTTTATCACTGCGACAATCAAAACGTACGTTCCCGACCGCAAGTTTAATTATGCAAACATCAAGCCGTCGCCAGATTTCTCATTAGAGCCAAGATAATGACGGTACACACTGTCGCAAAATTAGATAGCAAGCACGCACCCAAACAGATATACGCGCCACATTAACATAAACCGAATTTGCATGTAAATTACATTTTACAGCATCTTAATTAAAACATTTTGGCATTATAAATGATCAACCAGGGGAGGGTGGTGTACCCCTGACCTTAGCGCCCCCTCCCAACGGTTAATTCGATAGTTTGAAATTTGGAACGTTTGAATTTGATGTTTGATTATTTTTCATTTAAAAATAATATTTATCTATGCGTTTGGTAACAATTTTTTTTTTAATCTTTAGTAAAATACATTGGCATTCATTAAAAAATAAAAAGATATGTTCTTGCGTCTCTCTTCAATAATTTGAAGCGTTAAGAGCCTAATGGCTGAGGTGTCGGACTTGTGATCGAGAGGTCGCATGTTCGAACCTGATCCATTACGCTATTGCCGTGAACCCACTCCAGACACAAGCATATTTAGCTTAGTTGGAGGGGTTAACAAGATTACAAGTAATGTGAATTCTACCCACATGGCTAGTTCTTCTTATAAAAAAAAAAAAAATTATGTACGCTGATACTTTTCAATTATCCAAGATTGTAAGTTTTTAAGCTTAGTTATTTTATTTGTGCAACAAAAAATAATACCCTCCTTTCCGAACTGTTAATTAATTAATTCAATATATTCTTTTATTTCCATTTCTATATGTTCCAAATATAAACGCTTCCGTCGTTTAATTCGATAGTTTGAAATTTGGAGCGTTCGAATTTGACGTTCGTTTTTTTTTTTAAATTTAAAATTTATACACGGACCATCTGCAGAAAGCAATGCTTAAAACCTTTAAGCTCGATCTGTTCACCTGTTATTATTAACCACGAGCTCATCTTTTGTACACTTACATTACACAGTGTCAACGCTCGCATTGTTTGGACGGATCTGCTCAAATCTGTGTGTTTCTTTCAACAAAAGAGCACCACTCACATAAACTTTCATGGTTTTCATATACATTCATCAGAACAGAATGTATGGACTTCAAAAGAAACGCTGACCTTTGAGTTTGTATCTGTGATTCTTCTCTGGTTAGTCAGCTAGAAAACATTGGCCTCATATAGTTAAAATGTACGTAAAAAATATTAAATAGCGCGATGTCAACGTGTTTTGTATAACCAATTTGGTTACATTTTGGGGAGTCTGTAGAATTGCACAATCTAATTCCTCCAAGCCCGTTCCATCAGCGGAATACAAGACAAACGGCGGCGCCGGTGATGCGCCGTTACATGGTGGACATCCCACCTATACGCACAAAACGTTTTGAATACTTTCATTGTGCGTACGGCTAAGGAGTGGAATTCCCGGCCGGAGTCTGTATTTCCTGATAGCTATAACCTTAGGGTATTTTAGTCAAGAGTGAATAGGTTACTTCTAGTTAAGCGTGCTTCACTTTCGACCATATTATCACTTACCCTAATATCAATATAAAAAAAAATAATATAATTATTTCATTGTTACATTTAATCCTCGCGATGCAGCTACCGCGATGCATCATTATAACAGATACCTATATGGTTGACTCTAGACGTACCTACGCTACACAGTCAAGTGCAATGTAAGGGTTGGAAGCACTTTTCACGTGTTTAGAACTAATTAAAAGCTAGGGCTTACGCTACCTCTTTATATGAGATGGTATGTTAGGTACACATTGTAAAATAATTTAGCTGCTTTTGTGTCAGGTATTTTCTTAGTTAATATACGTTTTACCGTCATCGTCTAACTGTTCATAGCTGAGTTCCGGTGCTTTACTGGATCGTCTACCTGTCTGACGTCCATAACCCAGTAGCTGGATAGCACGATAGATATATATGCTCTTTATTCTACACCATAATATAATTAAATGAGGACTTAAAAACTACAAAGGGTGTTACAATGGGCGGTCTTATCACTAAAAGCGAACTTTTACAGACAACCTTTGGATGGATTTGATGCAGGAGAAAAAAAATACACGGGTAGTCCATGGTGTACTATTTACTTATATATAATAAGCAAGTAATAACCTACATAATCAATAGACATATACATATATATATATACATAAAAAAATAAAGCTGAGATATATAAAAAATAGAAACAAATTAAATAGAGAGATAGAGATCTTTTACCATGTTTTTGAAAGAAAGAAGGGTTTGTGCTTGTCTTACTGACACGGGAAGAGTATTCCACAGTCGTACTGCTTTAGCTGCGAACGACTTACCTAAGAAATTGGTGGATTGACTCGGTGCCTCTAGCCTCAGGTTTTCCGATGATCTCAGAAATTTAGCATGTGTGTCATGGAGGAACTTGAAACGTTACCCCTTAGCAAGATTGGTGTCAGATATTTTGGTTTTTTTTTACTGTCAAAGCTGTACAAATTAGAGGCAGGACCAACCGATTAACATGCTTTATAAAGCATGGCTGAATCTAAATATGTAAAGATGGTTTCCCATCCATGTCCCGACCTCAACAAACGTTACTTAACCTTGACTAAACCCGTGCGGCTGTTAATATTTACTCACGAACTCCTAAATATACAGTATGCTAACTAACAGAGGGCGTTCCCGTAAACCCGCAATAGTATAAGCACATCAATTAGATCGCCGCACACGCGGCCCGTCATTTTTATATAAATTGCGACGTTGCCGTCCTTCAAGTACGCGTATACAGAGTGTTTCTTTTACGTACCAATTTAACATTTTTAGTGAATATTTAAAATATAAAAAAAAAAAAATTCTTTTCGAATGTAATATTTTTTTAGCATGTATGGATGCTATACTGTTGCGTGTTATTGGGAACGCCCTCTGTTAGTTAACATACTGTATATTTAAACAAAAATACATACATTTGTAAATGGATGCGAAAAGAATGGGGGAAACTGTCATACGTGAACTGTTAATCTCCGTGATTGGTTTAATGAAAACATTTTGAATAGTCACAATCACTTCAATCGAATAAGAGCGATTATTTTTAAGAAAACCTTAACATATTGAGATGCCTAGGAAATCACGTTAACCTTTTAGTCCCGGTTGTCATTTATAATAATGTTTCACAGTCGTTACGGGTACTCTAGATACCAGAAAACTAGATACCAGAAAATCTGACAACAGTCTTGCCGACGAGTACCGTTCCACCCAGTTACTGGGATGAGATGATGCCTGGAGGTCAGACAGTCAGAGGCTCCATTTAAAATCCTACTATTCAACTAGATCTGATTTACTTAACGTAAGCCAACGCCTAAATTTTTTCGATTTTTTTTAAACCGAGTTGGGTGCGTTTGTGTCCCTGGTCTACTATGTCATGTTTAAACCGTCTTTATGGTAACGATGTCTTGTGCTAGAGAGAGACAAAGTTACACAGTCAGAAGACAACTAATAGCACGATCTTTTTCTAACAGTGACTACGATCACTAAGCATGCAGAATCTTAACACGCAAAATAAAATTAGTAATTCTCTGATTCGTAGGTAGGTACTTAATATTATAAATGCGATACTTTACCTACATAGTGCATGGATGTATTATAAGATTTGTTACTCAATCACGTCGAAATGGCTGAACGGATCAGGATGCAATTTTGCATTGAGATAACTGTACAGTCCAAAATAGCACATATCAAAAAGTACTAACCCAATCCACAACCCACTAAAGTACACCCATGTTGAAAATTACCACGCCAACGAAGTTGAGTATAACAGCTAGTTCTCAACTAAGTATTCAGTATTCAAATCTAAGTTGATTACATTTTTTTATGACTTGACCAACTCCTTTGGATTTTTTAACGACATTTACATGAGATTATAGGAAAAGTATTTTTTGGAACAACCCTCCTTGGAGGGTATTAACTGAAAGTTCTTTAAATAAGATAGCAATTAGGGGTAACATAAAATTAACATAATTGTATAAGTTCGTGCTGTTTATGTTTCGACAATAACGATTTTGTCTGTTGCAGTCTCCGTGGATATGTATAATGAGGGTAGATGAAAACAATTTAGAAACAATGAGTAGGAATGTACCAAGTAGGTACTTACTTACTGCGATTTTGTGGATGAAAATAAGTAGTAAGCAAGATTATCGAAAAAATAACGGGTACGTATTTTTTTTTATAAAATCAACTAGCACCTCACCCGCGACCGTTTCCGAATGGATTTTGGAATAATTTATAGTACTCACAAATTGTGTGCACCTTACTACCAATTAAAACATTTTTAGATTTGGATTAATTTCGGAGAATACCCCCTACATACAACCTTACAAAAAACACCTCATCTCCCCTCAACCTCTCTGTAATACATATTAGTATAAAAGTACAGATAAAAAATCTCAAAGACAAAACGCATAGTAAATTTAAGAGTGGCGTCACTTATCGCTGAAAGTGAAACAAGACGTGACGTCACACTTAATTTCAACGCACTGTATCATACTAATTTTTATGTTTTAAGAATTACTGGAAAAACAATGTCGGGGTAGATATTCCAGCTGCCTAGCGTAAACTGACCTTGGCTGACCATATCTGCTGCATGTTGCAACAGAATTGGGCAAAAGTAGCCAATGATTGGGCTTCGAGTAAGAAAATCCGGCGACGTGGTAGGCCTAGGAGGAGTTGTGTGTTTTTTTTTCAATATCTTCAGTAGACATTCTCATAGTTAAAGGAGGTTTTATTATAAAACCAAGTCCAAACATTTTAAAAGAATGTAGTTTTGTCAAGTTTTGTCATATCTCGAGCTTTGAAAAGGGGTGATTTGGAAGGGTTGTCCAACCTTTTTCTTTCAATAAATTAGCGGAATTGTGTTCTTTCTCGTGCTAATGAATGTCTTGTGGACTCAACGTCAGTCCTGAATTAATTCTGTCTTGAATTAATTGATTTTAATGAGAATTCGACGAATTTATCACTTTGTACCTATACTAATTAAGTAAAGTTAATTTTATTCAGTTAGGTTTGTTTTGGTATAATTAGCTACTTGGAATTTAAATAAGTAGATTACTAACATTCGTAACTGAAAATAAATTAATTGTATCGGTTAATTTAACTAAAGTTAAATGTTTATTTCAATGACAATTACTAGAATATATAGATCTACAAAAGTGTATAGTTACCACAAGGATATTTTAACAGAACAAATCTGTGGAACGAACTTTGTTAATCTGTTTCTTTATAAAAGAAATTCTAACTACATTAAAAAATATGACAATTAGGTACCTAATTCTATATCCACGTAAAAAAAAAAACTAGTTTACTCCAGTTCAGATAAACTACATTTACATAAAATAACTTGGTGTAAAAATAAACGAAAACTCCAATATAACACAGCTATTATTCGCATTATAAGTATTAGAAGCGTGTGTTTTATCACTGCGACAATCAAAACGTACGTTCCCGACCGCAAGTTTAATTATGCAAACATCAAGCCGTCGCCAGATTTCTCATTAGAGCCAAGATAATGACGGTACACACTGTCGCAAAATTAGATAGCAAGCACGCACCCAAACAGATATACGCGCCACATTAACATAAACCGAATTTGCATGTAAATTACATTTTACAGCATCTTAATTAAAACATTTTGGCATTATAAATGATCAACCAGGGGAGGGTGGTGTACCCCTGACCTTAGCGCCCCCTCCCAACGGTTAATTCGATAGTTTGAAATTTGGAACGTTTGAATTTGATGTTTGATTATTTTTCATTTAAAAATAATATTTATCTATGCGTTTGGTAACAATTTTTTTTTTAATCTTTAGTAAAATACATTGGCATTCATTAAAAAATAAAAAGATATGTTCTTGCGTCTCTCTTCAATAATTTGAAGCGTTAAGAGCCTAATGGCTGAGGTGTCGGACTTGTGATCGAGAGGTCGCATGTTCGAACCTGATCCATTACGCTATTGCCGTGAACCCACTCCAGACACAAGCATATTTAGCTTAGTTGGAGGGGTTAACAAGATTACAAGTAATGTGAATTCTACCCACATGGCTAGTTCTTCTTATAAAAAAAAAAAAAATTATGTACGCTGATACTTTTCAATTATCCAAGATTGTAAGTTTTTAAGCTTAGTTATTTTATTTGTGCAACAAAAAATAATACCCTCCTTTCCGAACTGTTAATTAATTAATTCAATATATTCTTTTATTTCCATTTCTATATGTTCCAAATATAAACGCTTCCGTCGTTTAATTCGATAGTTTGAAATTTGGAGCGTTCGAATTTGACGTTCGTTTTTTTTTTTAAATTTAAAATTTATACACGGACCATCTGCAGAAAGCAATGCTTAAAACCTTTAAGCTCGATCTGTTCACCTGTTATTATTAACCACGAGCTCATCTTTTGTACACTTACATTACACAGTGTCAACGCTCGCATTGTTTGGACGGATCTGCTCAAATCTGTGTGTTTCTTTCAACAAAAGAGCACCACTCACATAAACTTTCATGGTTTTCATATACATTCATCAGAACAGAATGTATGGACTTCAAAAGAAACGCTGACCTTTGAGTTTGTATCTGTGATTCTTCTCTGGTTAGTCAGCTAGAAAACATTGGCCTCATATAGTTAAAATGTACGTAAAAAATATTAAATAGCGCGATGTCAACGTGTTTTGTATAACCAATTTGGTTACATTTTGGGGAGTCTGTAGAATTGCACAATCTAATTCCTCCAAGCCCGTTCCATCAGCGGAATACAAGACAAACGGCGGCGCCGGTGATGCGCCGTTACATGGTGGACATCCCACCTATACGCACAAAACGTTTTGAATACTTTCATTGTGCGTACGGCTAAGGAGTGGAATTCCCGGCCGGAGTCTGTATTTCCTGATAGCTATAACCTTAGGGTATTTTAGTCAAGAGTGAATAGGTTACTTCTAGTTAAGCGTGCTTCACTTTCGACCATATTATCACTTACCCTAATATCAATATAAAAAAAAATAATATAATTATTTCATTGTTACATTTAATCCTCGCGATGCAGCTACCGCGATGCATCATTATAACAGATACCTATATGGTTGACTCTAGACGTACCTACGCTACACAGTCAAGTGCAATGTAAGGGTTGGAAGCACTTTTCACGTGTTTAGAACTAATTAAAAGCTAGGGCTTACGCTACCTCTTTATATGAGATGGTATGTTAGGTACACATTGTAAAATAATTTAGCTGCTTTTGTGTCAGGTATTTTCTTAGTTAATATACGTTTTACCGTCATCGTCTAACTGTTCATAGCTGAGTTCCGGTGCTTTACTGGATCGTCTACCTGTCTGACGTCCATAACCCAGTAGCTGGATAGCACGATAGATATATATGCTCTTTATTCTACACCATAATATAATTAAATGAGGACTTAAAAACTACAAAGGGTGTTACAATGGGCGGTCTTATCACTAAAAGCGAACTTTTACAGACAACCTTTGGATGGATTTGATGCAGGAGAAAAAAAATACACGGGTAGTCCATGGTGTACTATTTACTTATATATAATAAGCAAGTAATAACCTACATAATCAATAGACATATACATATATATATATACATAAAAAAATAAAGCTGAGATATATAAAAAATAGAAACAAATTAAATAGAGAGATAGAGATCTTTTACCATGTTTTTGAAAGAAAGAAGGGTTTGTGCTTGTCTTACTGACACGGGAAGAGTATTCCACAGTCGTACTGCTTTAGCTGCGAACGACTTACCTAAGAAATTGGTGGATTGACTCGGTGCCTCTAGCCTCAGGTTTTCCGATGATCTCAGAAATTTAGCATGTGTGTCATGGAGGAACTTGAAACGTTACCCCTTAGCAAGATTGGTGTCAGATATTTTGGTTTTTTTTTACTGTCAAAGCTGTACAAATTAGAGGCAGGACCAACCGATTAACATGCTTTATAAAGCATGGCTGAATCTAAATATGTAAAGATGGTTTCCCATCCATGTCCCGACCTCAACAAACGTTACTTAACCTTGACTAAACCCGTGCGGCTGTTAATATTTACTCACGAACTCCTAAATATACAGTATGCTAACTAACAGAGGGCGTTCCCGTAAACCCGCAATAGTATAAGCACATCAATTAGATCGCCGCACACGCGGCCCGTCATTTTTATATAAATTGCGACGTTGCCGTCCTTCAAGTACGCGTATACAGAGTGTTTCTTTTACGTACCAATTTAACATTTTTAGTGAATATTTAAAATATAAAAAAAAAAAAATTCTTTTCGAATGTAATATTTTTTTAGCATGTATGGATGCTATACTGTTGCGTGTTATTGGGAACGCCCTCTGTTAGTTAACATACTGTATATTTAAACAAAAATACATACATTTGTAAATGGATGCGAAAAGAATGGGGGAAACTGTCATACGTGAACTGTTAATCTCCGTGATTGGTTTAATGAAAACATTTTGAATAGTCACAATCACTTCAATCGAATAAGAGCGATTATTTTTAAGAAAACCTTAACATATTGAGATGCCTAGGAAATCACGTTAACCTTTTAGTCCCGGTTGTCATTTATAATAATGTTTCACAGTCGTTACGGGTACTCTAGATACCAGAAAACTAGATACCAGAAAATCTGACAACAGTCTTGCCGACGAGTACCGTTCCACCCAGTTACTGGGATGAGATGATGCCTGGAGGTCAGACAGTCAGAGGCTCCATTTAAAATCCTACTATTCAACTAGATCTGATTTACTTAACGTAAGCCAACGCCTAAATTTTTTCGATTTTTTTTAAACCGAGTTGGGTGCGTTTGTGTCCCTGGTCTACTATGTCATGTTTAAACCGTCTTTATGGTAACGATGTCTTGTGCTAGAGAGAGACAAAGTTACACAGTCAGAAGACAACTAATAGCACGATCTTTTTCTAACAGTGACTACGATCACTAAGCATGCAGAATCTTAACACGCAAAATAAAATTAGTAATTCTCTGATTCGTAGGTAGGTACTTAATATTATAAATGCGATACTTTACCTACATAGTGCATGGATGTATTATAAGATTTGTTACTCAATCACGTCGAAATGGCTGAACGGATCAGGATGCAATTTTGCATTGAGATAACTGTACAGTCCAAAATAGCACATATCAAAAAGTACTAACCCAATCCACAACCCACTAAAGTACACCCATGTTGAAAATTACCACGCCAACGAAGTTGAGTATAACAGCTAGTTCTCAACTAAGTATTCAGTATTCAAATCTAAGTTGATTACATTTTTTTATGACTTGACCAACTCCTTTGGATTTTTTAACGACATTTACATGAGATTATAGGAAAAGTATTTTTTGGAACAACCCTCCTTGGAGGGTATTAACTGAAAGTTCTTTAAATAAGATAGCAATTAGGGGTAACATAAAATTAACATAATTGTATAAGTTCGTGCTGTTTATGTTTCGACAATAACGATTTTGTCTGTTGCAGTCTCCGTGGATATGTATAATGAGGGTAGATGAAAACAATTTAGAAACAATGAGTAGGAATGTACCAAGTAGGTACTTACTTACTGCGATTTTGTGGATGAAAATAAGTAGTAAGCAAGATTATCGAAAAAATAACGGGTACGTATTTTTTTTTATAAAATCAACTAGCACCTCACCCGCGACCGTTTCCGAATGGATTTTGGAATAATTTATAGTACTCACAAATTGTGTGCACCTTACTACCAATTAAAACATTTTTAGATTTGGATTAATTTCGGAGAATACCCCCTACATACAACCTTACAAAAAACACCTCATCTCCCCTCAACCTCTCTGTAATACATATTAGTATAAAAGTACAGATAAAAAATCTCAAAGACAAAACGCATAGTAAATTTAAGAGTGGCGTCACTTATCGCTGAAAGTGAAACAAGACGTGACGTCACACTTAATTTCAACGCACTGTATCATACTAATTTTTATGTTTTAAGAATTACTGGAAAAACAATGTCGGGGTAGATATTCCAGCTGCCTAGCGTAAACTGACCTTGGCTGACCATATCTGCTGCATGTTGCAACAGAATTGGGCAAAAGTAGCCAATGATTGGGCTTCGAGTAAGAAAATCCGGCGACGTGGTAGGCCTAGGAGGAGTTGTGTGGCTCCCATCAGTCCCATCCCACAAGATTTTATTTCGAGCCCTTTTTCGTTGTTGCTTAAAAACTAGTGAAAAGATTCTTAAGGTGTCTCAGTTTCTGTTAATTTTCTATGAAATTCTTAGGTTTTTTTTACATAGTGTACATTTTATCACTACACAAATCAAAATCTCGTTAAATTTTAAAGCTTGCTTAGTTGTGATAGTAGGTAATCTTTTGAGAATTGTTTTACATATAAGTGTATTGTTTTCATATATCCAAAAACAAAGATTGGTACGAAATAGTAGAAATTAAAATACTGTTGAAATCATAATTGTATAAATTTGTTTGTGTCAGACTATTCATGCATGTAGTGTTAGTAAAACACAAAGTATAAGTGCCAGTATTGTTGTAATGTTTTATTTAAAAATAATAAAACACTCTACTTTTTTATTCTACTATTTTGTTGACATGATTAATATCTATAACCGTTTCACTTACATCTTCGCAATATCAATAGTCTTCGAGTCAAACTACGGATATACGGATTTGGGGTAACTTCATATAAAGGTGCCTTGTTTTACCACGGAATCCTAAAAACAAACTCCATACTTGACATAAATGTTTTGTCGCACTAGTGACGGACCATTGTCCCGGAACATGAATAAATAATGAACAGTGACGAGTACTGCAGCTACTTCTGTTGCTAAAGGAACTAAACAGTAACGGGTATACATACCCGCCGGCGATTCCTCTGTGAGCTCTGTTGCGCTACACTAATTTTAGCAGAATAGAGGCGCGGATGTGATATTTACGCGGGCTGATGGAAGTCCGTTAAGGAACGTTCTTTTTTTTATTTAAATTTCTTTTTTTTTCTTTTTTGTGTTTTTTTTTATGGTTCTTGGTTGCATTGAGTTACACTGACAATGGGGCGTGCAAGTGAAAGCTAATCGCAGATGGCGCCACCACCGTAAGAACCTTTGTCACTGTCAGTGTTAGTTAGATTGTGAGATATTATATAGTTGTCTGTATCATCTATGGTTATCTGTGGTAATATTTTTTATTTTCATTTCATTGATTTCAATTGATTTCTGTACAATTTTCCGATTAAAGAACATAATACATGTTCTTTAATCGAAAAATTCTCAATAAATGTCTCTAATTTAGGAATTCATTACTGTTCCATAGAGAAACTGCTTTGATTTTGGTAAGTGTGCTGCTAGCGCCACTTTGACAGTTGCACGCCCCATTCGATCTTCAAAGAACGGTTACCGTAGAGGAATGTTCCCCTTTTAAACATTTGCCTTAAAATAAGATCTGCCGGGGTTGCGGAAATGTTTCTTTTTTCTAATGAAATACAGCGGCCCCAGAACCCAAAAGCAACTGAAGGAACACAGGTATTTTATGAAGGCAGAATTATCACTCCTTTCCGCCCGCCTAGAGCGGGAAGGGCCATTTGATAATTTTTTCAAGCTTAAAATGAGGCGCAATGCCTTCAAGGATAAAACGATTATCATCGTCTTTGGAGAAAAAGGGTAAACATCTAAATGAATAATCTTCTCTCCTGACTTTCTAGTTACGGTGGCAAATATCTCAATGAATGTTGGCACTAGAGATTATAATGCACTATTGTACTTTTTCTTAAGAACATTCTATAAGATCATTAGTACGGCAATCCGCTTTGATCGAATCTGCGTTAGTACTACTAGTTAATAAGTTTCTTTTTCATAATTGGTGGGGGATTGACCAAAGAGGATACTTACTTAAAGTTATTTTTTATAACAATTTTCTTAATATTTTTTTAAGTTAACTAGTAATGTTAAATAGAATTCACATTACTAGTTCTTGTTAATCCTTAAATGCTAAGCTAAATATGCTCGTGTCTGGAGTGGGTTCACGGCAAAGGTGTTATGGGTGGGGTTCGAACTCGCGACTTCTCGATCACAAGTCCGACACCTTAATTAAATTAATTGACGCTTCAAAATAAACCTAGAACAAAAACAGGTTATAGCTTAGAATAAGAAGAGAATTGATTTTGATACCTGTAATGCGAAACGAAATAAAGTACAGCAATTTTGAGCTACTTTTTCGACACCAATACTAAAAGATATCACTACACCTGCCTCTATTAATTTCAATTACAACAAAACAATTTAACCAGACCATAAATATGTCAATTGAGAGTATCTTGATGTTTTTTTTTTAACTTTTAACACGGGCATAGAGAATGGACTGAGCAATTCCTTCACAAAATTCACCTATGTATGTATAGGTAACGCCAAATAACTTGGCAAGAGTCGTTCAATGCGCAGAAGTCGATTTTTAGGTGTCAGCCGTTGTCAGCGGGACGCGGGGTATGACGTTGCGCCGCTCCGAGCGCGCGATTGGTGCGTCAGTAGTTCTCGTTCATTTTGCTCCCGAATACACTTGCGTACACGAAAGTTGTACCCTTTGTTTTTGTTACGAGTTGTTGTTTTAAATTTATTTTTTGTTACCTTGATTACAATGCCAGGACCAAATACCGTTTTACGCAGACTATTAAAACGTCAGAAAGAACAGTTAGACACTATAGTTAAGGAAGGTTGAAATTACGAATTCGTCACTGTCTTTAGGACACCGGGAAAAAAGAAGAATAAAAGGTGTAGCAGTTTTATTTAAAATTAATGTATTTATGTATTATATCTATTTTATTTATAATACCGAATTAACGTATGAATTTCTCTTCTTTCCTTAACATTCTTCTGAACAGATATGATTAAAAATAAATGATGGCAATAACCATAGAATAATGGCAAGCAGTAAAAGTGACCACTTTTTTCTTCCACTAAGTGCACGATGCGCGAACTTAACCCCACTACGCCAAAACCTTTTCAAGTTATTTGGCGTCATCTATATGTATATGAAATGTTTAATATACGAGGAGCTCGTGGCTAAGTAATAAAAAAATATAAGATAGTCATCTATGAGGTTAAACAACGCTTGGCGAAGTTGGTTCTTGGATGGGTGACCCTCTTAACATATTGTTACGCCAGTCACTTAGCGAAGTACGTCGAGAAACTTCAACCGACATCTAGAATGTTCCAGACACTAACGCCACCTGGCGGCGAGTAGCAGTACTGAGTATATCGAGTAGCTTCTGGAATATTCTTGCCAATATAGGCAATGAGTCGATTTTACAAGAATGTTCTAGAACTCATAGACCAGGGTATAAATAGATCGCAGAGGAACACAGACAGCAGTCCCACTCATTCCGCTTCCGACGCTCGCCCGCGACAGTCGTGCCGCTCCGCGCTCTCGATCGTTCCGTGCCTGAGTCATCGCTCCGCTTCGCCACGCCCGCCGTGACGTCACTCGTAGTCGCCGACTACGACGCCTGGTCCGGATCCGCCTTTTTCGAGGCGGTGAAGGATATCGTGTTTCTCTAACAGAGAATCGTCAAAAACCATTTGGTTTGGCCCCTTCAGGGTATAACCACAGTTTCGTGGTCCTTGGTTGGAAACCTCACGGTGTCAACAATACCAAGGGGGTGCTGACCCGACGCACCCGCTGATCCCCTTCAGGGTGAAGCAGTCAATTGGAGTCGAGTGCTAGGTTTTGGCCTTGGGGGATCTCCTAGTCAAACCTAGTTACTGAGTTTCCTTTTCAGCTACACACCTAGTGTCGGTTGGGTGTGTCTACCCCTTCGCACTAGACCCAATAGGGCCCGGTTCGCACAATAAGACTGGCGACCGGTTACAAGCTTAGGGCTCACCATTAGGTACTCACCTCCCAGTCTCTACCCGACTGGGAGGGTTACACATCCCCGGACCTATCCATCCGGGGAGTTAGGCTTTAAATAGGTCCCCCGTGGGAGAGAAATCTCCAAAATTTCCCCATTAAATTTTTGATCCATTCGCCAATCATGGCAAACTCCAATATTTTGGAGATATTGCTAAAAATCCTTAAGGAAAACCCTGCTATTTCCGCCAAATATGGCGGAATAATCCAGCGTGAAATCGCTAACTGTCCTCCGGCTACCGAAGCCAACGTCACTGATTTTAGTGACGCACTTCACAGCCCATTATCTCCCCCGCTTGCTGATCAAGGCATTCCGGTTGGTCAATTCACGGAAGTGTTTATCAACTCCGATCCCATTGTTCATCGAACAACGAACGACTTCCAGGTAGATAGCCCTTTATCGCTCCCGCCCGCCGACAAAGTCGTGCCGACCACCCAATTCCCGAAATCATCCATTGTTTCCGGCCCACCCACTAATCCCATTGTTCATAAAACAATGGACACCGCGCAGGTGTGCGCTGCAGTTGAATTCTGTGAAATGGACACCACCGAACCTGTGTCCAATAACAACTCCGACAATGATTTGTCATCATGCCCCTCGATCTCGGAAGACGACTTTCAAGTCGTCACCGGTGGCAAGAGGAAGAAAGGGAAAACCTCCCAGATCAGCAAGGCCAAGAAGACCACCGCGTCGCCCCCGTCCCCAACTCAAACGCCCGTTCGACCCGCTAGCCCCGTCCCAACTACCTCTGCTCGCGCGCAGAATAGTCGTCCCCCCAGCCCGATAGCCCAAATTTCCTCAGCCCAAAGGAAGCAACGCCCTCCGCCCCCCTTTTACATCCAGGACAAGGGTAAATGGACTGATGTGTCCAAGATGTGTGTTGATCGAAAGATCAATTACACAAACGCCCGTGCCTGCCAAAATGGCATTAAAGTCACCGTCCCTACGTCGAACGACTATAGGGAACTATATCGCGCCCTCCGTGAAAGGAATATTTCCTTTCACACTTTCTCCTTCCCCGAGGACACGCCCACTCGTGTTATTATTAAACGTGTCCCTAAAGAAATCCTAGTACAGGATATTAAAGACGACCTTGCCGATCAAGGTATACCAGTGATCGCCGTCCATCGCTTACATAAAGCGAGAGGCGGTGAATTGTACAACATGGTTCTTGTCATTTGTGAACCAACCGAAGGTCATCACCCGATTTTCAAGATTAAGTCCATTTGCTCCCTATCCGGTATCTCAATTGAAAAGCCCTACAAAACCGCAACAGTGGGACAATGCCACCGTTGCCAACTGTATGGCCATGCGCAGAGCAACTGCTATAAATAAACAAATAAAATAAAATAAAATGCATTTAATTCAAGTAACTTAACTCATATTATAAGATTAACAACACACACACCAAATATTATTTTCAAAGAATAAATTAAAATTAAAATGACAATTACAAAAAAAAGAAAAGAACTAAATGAAATAAAAATGTCAATAAAAAAACAATAAAATGAATAAAATAAAATGGCCATAATAATTTTTTCTATAATTAAAAATGCTATAATTGAATAAAAAAAAAGATATACATTATTAATTTTAAATAAATAATTTTAAAACTTAATCAAATTTTTAGTTATATGTAGATCTCCGCAATGTTTAATATACGGACAATCTACCCTGTCGGCAATCATCCTCAGGACTGTGTTAGTGCTGCCCCGCAGCCTGCGCACTAACGAGGCGGCGCGCTTTCTCATTATAGTGTGGAAGTTGTCCACGCGCGCCTCCGTGAACATGCCTGAGGCGCTGCAGTAGCGAGGCAGCCCCATCACCGCCCTGAAGGCGTTATTGTACTGGACGCGGAGTGCGCTGTACGATGCCTGAGTATATCTAGCCCACAGACTGCACGTGTAGAGGGAGGTACAGTACGCTCGAAAGAGCGTAACTTTCACCCCCTCGGAACAACGCGCAAATCTGCGAGCCAGCATATTCGCTCGGATCGACAGCGCCCTCCGCTCCCGTTCCATATCGGCATCGTCTTTGAGGTCGGACGTCACTATGTGGCCAAGGTATTTGAAATGCCTTCCCCTTTCAAGTTTCGCCCCATTTAGAAATACATCCGGCACGCTAGTGTATCGCTTACTACCGGCCTCAAAGACCATGCACTGACTTTTTGCTGCATTATATTTTAAACCGTGGCTAACAGCATAACTTTCACAGGTCTCGATAAGCCTGCGTAGGCCACACACTGACGCGCTCAGCAAGACCATATCGTCTGCATAGCTGAGATTATTGACACATACTCCATTAATATGGCAGCCGACGTGCTGCTTGCTGAGCGCGGCAATAAGGTCATTCATGTACAGATTGAAAAGCGAGGGAGACGTCAACCCCCCCTGCCTCACCCCGCACTCCAACCTATACGGCTCCGACATTGTTCCCGCCCACCGGACCGAGTTGACCTGGTGTCCATACCAATACCTAAAGATGTTAATTAGTTCCTTCGGTAGTTTTATGCTTTCCAGCTTCTCCCACAGGATATCGTAGGACACCAAGTCAAAGGCCTTAGAAAGGTCTAGGAAGCAGGCATGAACCGCGGTGTTACGTTCCGTATAGTGTCTGACGACATGCTTAAGGCACAGTATTGCACTCTCAGTAGACAGATTGGACCGAAAACGACTCCCAGATGCGTCAAGTGTCTGGGCGAGCACAGCACTGCGGACTGCCCTCGGCCCAAAGACCGAACCCTCTGTTCGGAACCACCCAGCTGCGTTCTCTGCGGCCAGACCGGTCACCCGGAAAACTACCGCGGCTGTCCCAAAGCCCCCAAACTCGCTCCTAAATTAGCGAAGCGCTCCAACGCTCGCCAACAAAGAGAGGCACCTTCCTCTCAAATTCCCCAACGTCTCGCTCCTCAGAGACCATCCCCGTGGAACAGGCTAAACCACGAAAAAGCCTTTCCCTCCTTGGCCACTGCCAAATCTTTGCAGGCACTGATGGATATACCCATCGCAGCGCAGATCCTGCCTATAGCCGTGGCTCCAGAGGCCACAGCCAGTCCCCAACCCGAGCCTCAAACCACTGCTGCTCCTGCAGCCAAACAACCGCCCAATCCTTCACCCGTCGCGCACGGTGAGTCTTGCGGCCAGACTCTACTGCGCCACTATAGAATATTTATGACCCGCCAAGCCAGGTCTCTCCGCGATGCCCTTCTGGCTGCCGAGCAGCAGAATAACGGCAAAATTACGACGGCAATGTACAGCCAAATATTCAGCACACACAGTGATGTCGTGCTAGGCCTCGACCAGATGGATGCGATGGACTGATCCAATGGATTCCCAACGCACAAACCACACTAGGCCTCGATCCCTCAAATTAGGTTTTTTCAACGCCAATGGCATTTTCAACCAACGCGCCGAAATAACTAAATTCCTCCGCGACCACCAATTAGACGTCCTCCTTATACAGGAGACCCTTTTGAAACCCCACCGCGCTGACCCCAAAATTGCGAATTACCGTCTAGTTCGCAATGACAGAACACGCTGCCACGGCGGCGGTACCCTTATTTATTATAGAAAGGAGTTATACTGCATCCCTCTGACCCCACCCGCGCCTCTCTCTCACCTAGAGTACTCTGCCTGTCGACTAGGCATGACTGGTCATCCTCCGATAACCATCATCTCTGCCTACCATCCCCCACCATCGGGCGCGTCTCTTGCTTCAGACGATCCTATCGCGCTCACCAGCGATCTCATGACTCTCTTTGGCCTGAGTGACTCCGTCTTACTAGCGGGCGATCTCAACGCCAAACACCCCGCTTGGAACAGCAACACGACAAATGCCAGAGGCAGAATCGTGTATAACCTAGGCGCGACCCTAAACTATGACGTCATCGCTCCGATGACTCCCACCCACTACCCACACGACCCCAACCATAACCCCGATGTCCTCGATGTGGCGCTCCTAAAGAATGTAAACCTCCATTTACACTCCATAGAAGCGCTTCACGAGCTCAACTCGGATCACCGTCCCGTTATCCTACACCTAGGTTCCCACTCGGGTAATCATGATCCTACCCAACCTCCTCCGACCCAATTGATCACCGACTGGAGGAAAGTAAGTGAAAAACTGAAATCCACCACGTCGCCTCAATTGGACACCATTCCTGACCACATAGTCTCAGTCGCTGACACGACGGCGGCGATGGACTCACTTACAGATCACGTACAATCCGTCCTGAACGATTGTTCAAGGGAAGTTCCTGTAGTGGAAGACCACCGCTGGAAACTCCCGGACGATGTACGGAATCTGATAACCGAGAAGAACGCAGCCATCCGTGCGTACAGCGCTTTTCCCTGCGCCGCAAACAAAGCTCACATGCGCAACATACAGCGTGCTGTAAGGAAACGCATTGCCGAGCAGCGTAATGCGAGCTGGGACAAGATGCTGAGTGAACTTGAGCCCACCCATCTTGCCTTTTGGCAGCTTCAGAGGAAGTTACGATCCACTGAAGAGGCCACAATGCCTCCTCTCATTCGTCCCGATAAGAGTGTCGCCTTCGATAACTCTGAAAAAGCAGAATGCCTAGCCGACAGCCTAGAGTCCCAATGTTCTCCCAGCTCTCAACCAGTAGACCAAGCCCACCTCGATATGGTGAACGCCGAAGTCGAACGTAGAACTTCCTTTCCGCCCGTCGAAGATCACGATAATCCACTGGCCCCCATCACTCCTGATGAGGTCCAGGATATCATTAAAAGTCTCCAACCGCGAAAAGCCCCTGGCTCCGACGGCATCACCAATAGGGTTTTCAAACTTTTCCCCGCCCAGCTTATAGTGCTAATGACTGCCATCTTCAATGGCGCATTGAGCAATAATATGTTCCCTACAACCTGGAAACAGGCCACCGTCATAGGTATTCCACCAACCACCAAGCCAACCAGGCAAGCCCAAGTCTGACCCGTCTAGCTACCGTCCCATTAGCTTACTCAACGTCCTCGGTAAAATCTATGAAAGACTTATATATAAGCGGCTCAAAGATTTTGCCGAAGCAAAGAGTCTAATACCCAATGAGCAGTTCGGATTTAGAACCGAACACTCATGTATCCAACAAGTCCACCGCATCGTAGAACACGTCAGCGCCGGCTTCCAACGGGGCGCAATAACGGGAGCCTTATTCTTCGACATAGCGAAAGCGTTCGACAAAGTCTGGCACAATGGCTTAATCTATAAGCTATACCAACTCGGCGTGCCTGACCGTCTCGTGCTCATCCTACGGGACTTTTTATCGAATCGCACCTTTCGTTATCGAATTGAGGGGGAGCTTTCCTCCCCCCATCCCATTCGCGCAGGAGTTCCTCAAGGCTCCGTACTATCCCCCCTCGTTTTCACGCTATTCACTAGTGATATTCCCAAGCATAAAAATACCCAACTAGCACTATTCGCCGACGATACGGCTATCTATTATACCGGTCTTAAACCCGATGCCATCGCTCGCACTCTCCAAACTTCCGCAAACACTCTGGCCAAGTGGTTCCGGAAATGGAGAATCGAAGTCAATCCAGATAAAAGCCAGGCAGTCCTCTTTTCTAAACCACGGATAAACCCACCCTCCCCCCGTCTGATTACCATGTACGGCAAGCCGATCCCTTGGGAAAAGCAAGCCAAATACTTAGGCGTGGTCCTCGATAGACACCTCTCCTTCGCTGAGCACATAAAGTCACGTTCGCGCGCCGCTTTCGCTCTAGGTAGGCTCCACTTCATTCTTAGCTCTCGCAGCAAGTTATCACTCAGGTGCAAGCTGCGTATTTTCACCGCGGTCATCCGTCCCATCATGACCTACGCCTGCGTTGTTTTCGCACACGCAAAGCCCTACCTCCACCACAAGATGCAGACCCTCCAAAACCGATTCCTCCGTAGAGTCACGGGAGCCCCCTTTTATGTTCGAAATGAGCTTCTTCACGTAGACCTCAAGATGCCCACCATCCAGCAGTTCATGAAATGTGTCTCCAAGCGTTTCTTTGAAACTTCAATCCAACATAGGAATCCCCTTATCGTATCGGCCGCCCAATACGAACCCTCGCGTATCTCTAAGATTCGCCGACCAAGGCATACCCTAGTCACTCCCGATGACGCAATCACCCTGCTCCAAGAGAGCCGTAGGGAAACAAGTACAGTGGCACACAAACACAAAAACCGACCGTCCTTCCGTCCTCGCCGCCGAGGCCCACCGCGACGTCGCGTCCCCGTAATAGTTCACCCCGACCCTTGTCAGAGCCAGCCCACGACGCTGAGCCAGTAGCTTTAAATTCCCTTATTAATAATAATAATGATATGATCCAGCCTGTCCCTAGCTGCCCTCCCCTGCGACGCCCTAAGCCGAGGTCCGTACCCCACAGGGGGTGCCCTTAGCGTGTAGTCGCCTAGTTTGTAAGTTTTTTAATAAGCCCTGGCTGGAGGCTTTAATTAATTTATTAATTAAGGCAACCACAGGCAAGTCCGGTTAAGCAGCCGACAACCTCAGAGGTTGACCTGCGAGATGCCACACAAAAAAAAAAAAAAAACAGACAGCAGTCTTATTTCAAGATACGAGGAGATATAATCGAAGTTTTACAAGTGAATTTCGGTGCGATTTAAGTGTTAAGTGACATGTATTGTACTGTGAATAACTGTGTTAATTTTCGTTTTGTGTTTATTTAATTAAAGTGTTAATTTTGGTCTAATTGGCGTTAATTATTTCTATCCCGAACCCCAGCTCGTAACTATATCAAGATTCCTCTGTGCCTCGGAAAGCACGATAAGCAGGTTACGGCTGTCATTAGATAGATAGATAGATAGAATATACTTTATTATATTTATTTATATTTTTTATTTAACAGCCGTTACGTGTCAGAAGTCAGAAAACCTGAAAGCAGTCTTGCAAGAGAGGTCAGATAGGCAGTCGTTCCATGTAAAACACTAATACTCAGCTGTATCTGTTTAGACTGAAACCTAACCCCAACATAGTTGGGAAAAGGCTAAGTAGATTATGATTACGTGACACACATGTTCGAAATTTGAGATCATCGGAGAATTTGAACTTTCAATGCCTGCACATTCCACTAAATTCTATGGTTCATCGTTTAAGGTGCAAGCTGTTCGTTTGTGGAATGCATTGCCGGTGTCAGTAAGACAAGCTCAGTCACTTGCTAATTTTTAAGAGCTCGGTTGCTAATCATTTTCTTTCAAATTTATGGTTATTCTTTTGTTTCCTCTCCACATGATGTTAAAGAACACATTATATTTAAATATAATTACTTTTTTTTTTTTTTTTTTTTTTTTCTTATATATTCTGCAACTTGGCAATCTGTGTAGTAGTCACAATGAGCCATTCAGTTGTGGATTTTGTGGCTTTGTATTTTCTGTAGGAACATGTTCTTATTCCTATCAAATGCTGTCGAACCTCGTGGCTAGGGATAATTACTTATGTATTGTATTTTTATATATATACAACGTGTAATTTAAAGGGTATATACATACCAAGTGCATGGCTTCTTTGGATGATAACAAACGATATGGCAAGGGTTTTGTAATCCTAAGTCTACGTGTGTAGAACTCATTACAAATTCCAATACACTGACACATGAGACCGAATTTTTCAAATTAAGAATAACGAAAAGAATTATCGTGATATTGGCAAGTGACGTGGAAAGTTATTGACCCTCGTAGTGCTGTGACAAGTTTGTTATGATTGATATTCAAGAAATATATGAAACCAATAATTTGCTATCAATTCTTTGAGTCAGTTATTTTGTGCTGAAACTGTGCATAGAGACTCCATACCAGATGTTGTCTTCAGTCCTTTTGGATAGATATGGGGTTTCCGTTACACGTTGTATATTATTTTCTGTTTTATGAGGTACACTAATTTAGCCCTCCCCACTTTAATTGAAGTTTTGAAAGTCCTTCCAAAGGTTGTCTGGAAGATATCGCTTTTCGCGATAAGACCGCCATTGTAACCATAGAATTAAAAAAAATGTAAAATAGGTGTTTTTAAATTTTGGTATACAATAAAGTATATTCTATGTATCTATCTATGTGAAATCTCAAAAGCGACTGAAAAACCAACATCTGTCTATTTTTCAGTAAGTCATAGTGATGACAGGACGCAATCAGTGCTCTTTTTTATTGTTGATAGAATCGCTTTTATTTTATTTTATTTTATTTTAATAAGTACAGAGACAGACTACAGACTAAGGCATTTAGTACAGTTATAACGATATACATTACATAAATCTGAGGTCCAATTACTACTGTACACAGCATTCATTGTTTAATATACTTCATTAGTGACGGTTGGGTTCTGTTAATATCAAGCTTAAAGTTACTAAATGATAGTAAATGATAATTATGGTTGTAATTACATTTTATAGAGCAAATTTCTAAATTCGTTAAAACTGTTCAAAAACAAATCTAAATTAGAGCATATTACATTATATTGACTACACATTCTGGACTACAATCTCACCTACTGTGGTCGAAGAAGCAGCACGCTTGCCTAGAAGTAACCTTTTCTTTCTTCACTTAAAGACTCCCACGTTATAACTCTCAGAAAATTCAGACTCTGGCAGGGAATTCCACTCCTTGGCTATACGCACAATGATTTAGAAAAATACGACCACAAATTACACGAACACTATTTTTCTCTGTACATTAGAACTTAAAATGGGATATTTACCATGTGTAAAGCCTGCAATACATGTTGGCCGAGCGTAGGCCAACGCGAGCATTGGCAAATAGGTACAAGGCAATAAATAATGTCCACACGTTCGACAAGTTCGTCGAACGCCAATGCAGATGACCAATGTAGAAGAGGGTCTGTAGAGCTGCCCACACGTTGTACGAGCGCAGGCGAGCGCCTTTGATTTGTGACCAAAAACCGACACCGATCCGAAGTGAGGCAAGTGAGCACGAGCAACGGCGAGCGCAGACAAGTTGCACCAAATGAGCTCTATACACGTTGGCGCTGGCCTCCACTCGGCCAACTAGGCAAGTGACATCGAGCGATAGCAAGACAAGGCAAATATACTGTCTACATGTTGGTATTGGCCTTCACTCGACAACGCTCGGCCAACATGTATTGCAGGCTTAACATTTGTATCGAGTTTTCAATATTTTGGCACTGTTGCCATGATCACGGATGAATTCATCCGTGATCATGGCACGTATACTGTCAGCGACCATGATAGCACAAAAACTATTTCTCTCTCACACAAGGCTACTCCTGATAAGGAAACGCTCAGTCGATTTTGTACGTCTATGGTTTAAGCATTGCGTGTGTTGACGTGATCAATTATTGTCTGTGGGCTCGTTGGAAGAATGAATCCATCTCATTTGCGATTATGTTAGGCTGTGACTCGATTGTATTAAAGTTATATCCCTTTCATCTTGTAATTATAAAAGGTGTTATAGTGTATTGCCCTTTTTTATTTAATTTACATTCAAATGACTTGGCCGGGCAGAATTTATAAGCAGTTTAAATGATTCAATTCGCATGTTAAATATTCAATGTGACTGTTAAATATCATCGTATAGGACTTATGTTGGTTACTAATAACCTAATTACATTGATCAGAAAGGGGCGTACCTACGTCGATAAAAAGCGCAAAAATTCCTGTATTAAATTCAGCTTTAATTTGATAAACATATATTCATACAACTTGTGAATCGAAACGTTAAGAGAATCGCAACAAATAAAGAAAATATTTATAAAACAAATACCGCGTAGTTGAAGTGCAAAAAATTATAACTCTACCAACAATACGTTCAACGACACTTAGAGCAGAAAGAAAAAGCAGGAAAATAATGATACAAAGCTCTTTATTTCACACAATTACAGCGATATGTGGAGGAGACGAGCTGTTGATCATACACAATTAGTCACTTTTTCCCACAACAAGCCACAGTATGGTAGACATGGAGAACGTTAAAGTTTGCTCTACCAGTAAGTCAATAAGTAGACAACACATTTTGCTATCCTGTTCAGATTTTAAAAATAGGTTGCTAAAGTGTAGACGCTCAGCGACTGCAGCGCCGTGAAAAGTAATGAAAAACAGGCGCCTAGTGTCAAGTGTAAATCGCCTTGTTAATTTCACTAGCCCTGCGGCGAATTTCGCCGAGGACGCATTGTGTGTGCCGGCTTTATGTCGCGTCTTCCCGTTGTCTGTACACGGCTTTAATTGCGCGCGTCATTGGCGCGCTTTTTGAAAAAAGAATGACGTGTAATTAACGCTCGAATATGGAACGTGACAACGCGCGTTCTGAGGGAGCGATTTTTTTAATTTTTTTAATTAGGCACACGAAGGGTTGAGTTCGGTGTTTTGTTTTGTACGGTTTTTATTATTTTGTTGTTATGAGTCCAGTTATAGCTAGCAAATTTAAATTATAATGAATAAATTAGAATGCTTTTAGTAAATCATTCGTATTGATTATAATTATTTTAACTTGCTGTATTTGACACCTTGCGCTCGGTGCAATAGCTGCAGGCTCTTGATTTCATTAAAAAGTTAAAGAGAGAAAAGTAAATCTACACTATATTGCTAAAATTAGAAACTACGAAAACATTGTTTTGAAAATAATCGCACACTTTGTTACTAACTCAAAACAAATCCATTAACATAATTTACGGAGTAGTTCATTTGATGTATACTTTCACGATTTTCCGTGGCTGTGGTTCGTAAATAAATAAAAAATAAATATATATATTTTTTGAGGACAATGACTGTCCGAAAAAATGGATGATACATGATCCTCGTTTGGCTGGCTGGCGTACATTTTTTTTATTAAAAAAAATCACATTAACGGCCTTCATTGGGGCGGCGATAAATAATGCCCTCCTTATTCAAATTTTTGTTTTGTTCAACCCCCACGCGTTATAAATGAGACTTATTTGGAAACGAATGATAGGGCCCGATAAAATCCTCGATTATGTTAGAATGTGTGAGTGCAAAACGAGTTGGTAATCGGGTCATTTATTATAAATTTAAATTTTATTTTCTCGCGCATTACCTGTGCCTGTATTTGGTTTCGAATTTAAACTGTGTGTTTTTTTAATTAATCAAGGCAGCGAATGGTTATTGCTGTTGTTGTTTTGGTCTCGTGTATGTATGTAGCTACAATGATAACTAGCCTGCCTCCCGAAATCTGCTGCTTATTTTAATTTGTTGTAATAAGTAGTACTCAAGTTTTACAACCGGCATATGCAATTAGTTTGCCCGAGCCCCTTTAAAAAATCGATGGATAATATTGATATGGATCGTAATGGATAACCCCAAAAACAACTAGACCGATTTTAATAATTCTTATACCACAACAAAGCTTAATTTTCAGCAAGTAACATACGCCACTTTAATTTCGCTGAAAAATCCGGGGCAGAAGCTACATAGTTCTAAATAAAACTCTTACTTAACCTCTTAATATCTGTTTGGCAATAGTCTTTAAACATCTTTATTGGCTTAAATTCAAGTCTTACTAGATGTAACTTAATACCTGTACTTTGCAAAGAACAACAGCCTATCCAACCTAAAAAATCTATCCTTCATAACTTATTTCTACAGTAGAAGCACGGAAATTACAAATGGAAAAAAATAATTCCATAAATATTATTCATAAGATTTAAAATAAAAAGGTTTTGTCTGCTTATGTATCAAACCTATTTGAAAGCCAATGTCTACATAAAATATGTGTATACCATTCAACATCTATTTTTATCCTACTAATATTATAAATGCGAAGCTGTTGGTGTTTGTTACATAATCATGGTAAAACAGCTGATCTGAGTGGAATTTGGTATGTAGATAATGCTGAAATCCTGGAATAACACTAAGGCTTCTTTTTAACCGACTTCTAAAAAAGGAGGAGGTTCTCAATTCGGATGTTTGTATTTTTTTTTTTTTTTTTTTTTTTTTTTTAACCGACTTCTAAAAAAGGAGGAGGTTCTCAATTCGGATGTTTGTATTTTTTTTTTTTTTTTTTTTTTTTTTTTTTATGTTTGTCCACGCATAACTCCGTCGCTTGCCAACCGATTTGAAAAATTATTTTTTTGTTGGAAAGGGTATACTTCCCAAATGGTCCCATGAAAATTTTATCGAAATCGGATGAGCCGTTTCTGAAAAATCAAAAAAAGTCGAAAAAAATAATGTACGTTGATGATCTTTTCGTTTACTCTGAATCGATTTGGAAAATTCACTGACCCACTAAAAAGCGCGAAAATAAAAACTTTTTTGCAAAAAATAAAACCGACTTCCACATCAAAACACTACAAAGCCAAAAATAATTTTAATTTCGGAAGGCGGTGTGAAAAAAAAAGAAAATACAAAACCAATAACACCGACTACCGAAATTAAAATTATTTTTGGCTTTGTAGTGTTTTGATGTGGAAGTCGGTTTTATTTTTTGCAAAAAAGTTTTTTTACCTTCCCACATAGACGAAGTGCTGTCTTCGTCTATGTGGCAGCAAATATTTTTATAATCAGAAAAATATCAATTATTTGAAAAAGAACATAGGTAAAACCAAAGTAGTCCATTTCAAAAATACATGCAAGCAATGTGTGTATGTTGCACACACACATATATTATATTGTATCTATCATTGTAAAGTACATGCATGCGATTATGTGCATCTATCCTAAGGACCCTCGACAATCCTCAATCACAATGGATGGGTAAGGTCGTCGCAGTTTTCCTACTGACCTTCAGGCGTTGCCAACTGGTGCACCTAAGTGGTACGTTCTGTCTCTTTCTAACTAAGGAGGACCAGCGAGACGGTGGTATGTTCCCGTATGGGAAAAAAATATATCAAAGAGAAATCTGAACACGATATTCTATCAAAGGAAAACTCAAGAGTGAGAGTATGGTGCATAGATGTTGGGATATTTCAGATGTATCTCCCAATTGCCGCTAGAGGCGCTGTAGCGTGAGGACTTTGGTATGTCGAAATTTTATGTTCGTGTAATTGTAAGAAGTGTCAATAGCTTAATGGTTATAGGTGTCGGACTTGTGATCGAGACGTCGCGGGTTCGAACCCTATCTATTACACTATTGCCATGAACCCACTCCAGACACAAGCATATTTAGTCAAGTAAGTATTAAATCCTCCAGAAGGGTTTAGCTGAATACTACCCACATAAATAGTTCTCATTTAGAAAAAATTGACGCAATATTCTTAGTGTAAGTACATTTAGGTACAGCCGATAAAGCAATAAAGTAACCTAATCACTCTTGACTTAAAGACACCCATGTTGTAGCTATCAGAAATTTGGACGCGCAGATCCTGGAAATAGAGAACAAAAGAAGGTGGCTATACTGGCAAAGAGTGGAAAAGGTCTGAACATGATGATGTCGGGACTAACTGGTCAGCAAAACTGTAGTCTATTAAATCGCGTCCATAGTATAACAGCTTACTTTATTGCACCTTCACCTGATTAAGTACCGAAGAGACTAAACAAGGCGGTCCTTCCGAAAATGTTAGCCAACCAAAGAGTGACGGTATTAAATTGCGACTGTGCAATCCTTTCAATGCTTTCAAAGCCCGTTCCATCATCGGACTACGAGACAAACTGCGAAGCGCCATCGTTACATGGTGGACATCCCACCCATACGCACAAAACATTTTGGGAATACCTTCATTATGCGTACGGCTAAGGAGTGGAATTCCCTGCCGGAGTCTGTGTTTCTCGATAGCTACAACCTAGAGGTCTTTAAGTCAAGAGTGAATAGGTTACTTTTAGGTAAGCGTGCTCCATTTTCGACCTACATTTATTTACATCACTTACCATCAGGTGAGATAGTGGTCAAATGCGAACCTATTTTCAATTAAAAAAAAACTGCTGATATACCTTAAAATAAAATGCTCCGGATACACTGCGTCTCCATTTTATTTTATGAAACATTCACTATTCTTATATTTCCGCACTGCAAGTATCTCCTTGAGAAGTCCTTTAAGACTTACTCTTCCTCCTCTGACGTAACGCATTAAAATCTGCGTAGCCTTTTTTCCAACTATATCAGCAACTACTTATATAACCTCTACAACCTAGTACCACGATACCTCTTGGCGAGATTGGTGTCAGATTTGACTGCCCGTTACAACTGTCAAAATTTTATTATTGACAATAGGCTCGCGTTTGATCACCATCTCACCTGAAGTAAGTGATGATGTAGTCGAAGATGCAGCACGCTTGCCTAGAAGTAACCTATTCACTATTGACTCAAAGACTCCCAGGTTATAGCGATCAGGAAACACAAACTCCGGCAGGGAATTCCACTGATGATGTAGAGATGGACTAAAAGCTTAACATGTTTTCCAAGGCATAGATGAATCTCGGTGTGTTAAGATCTGACGGCCCGATAGGGCTGTTGCCTGCTGCAGCTGCAGAAATGTTCCAACGAGATAGCGTGGTCGCGGACCACAAAGGCAACTAAAGTAACAGGGTGGGTTTTAAGTCAGTAGAAGTCTGACTCAGATTTTTTTTTAAGATGGTTGTCTATCCACGGTTCACCTCTCAACCTTTGCTTAACCATGAAGATTGATCCGGCTGGTATTATTTAGCCTCGAGCTCCTCCTGGATATGCATACCCACAGAGATTACAACAAGAATAAAAACCCATTTAGAACCACACCGCCCGTTCCCCATACATAATGTATGAAACTTAAAGAAATGCAATGAAATGATAAAATGATCGCTCCATTGTAGATAAACGGGCCATTTCCACTGGCACAATTGAATGATGACCAGCCATTGTGACTATGTTTAGAGATCCTGCATATAATGCCTGGATAGGTGCTCCGGAGTCTATTTCATCCACTTATCGCGTCGTATTACTCGGCTTATTGGGTCAGTATGAGCATGCTCACAGGTTCACCGGGTAATTGGTGACAGGGATTTGGCGTGGAAGATTTTTGCACGCTGCGTCTAGGATGTTTTTCTCAGGAGTATATTAGATAAGTATAGCTTTTGTGTGCTCATTGGAAGCGGGGTGGAGCGGAAATTAGTCATTTATTCAGCGAAACACAAGGTGAAACTAAGACTTACGTGAGATTAGTACGGTACTAAGCTGCAAAGTATGCCTTTTTTCGGGGGGCAAATCATCGAATGTCTTCTCCCACTCTGGGTGGAGCGGAAGGGAGTGTCAGACTTCTACTGACTAAAAACCCACCCTGTTCCTGTAGCTGCCCTTGTGTTTCGAGACTAAAACATTCCTGCAATCTATCTATGATATGAAAGTACCTTATTAAGTCCATACCGCATACACAATAAAACATACATACACCTCAGGTCTGTATTTGCATGATGGTATAAGCAGAGGTGAACTTACAGTACATCCACATTCTATATTTTCAGATTCAGACCGTTTAGAAGTAGAAATGACTACCTAGAGGGCTATCAGACGAATACACCTACATTTGTGTATCATCATTCATCAACCCTTGCGAGATGTACATCAACACGCATGAGCCATTTACTTCCCGTATTGAGAGGACAGTATTATATTATTCTACTTGCTAAAATACCAACACATCATTCTCTCTTTACGAATCCTCAGGGGCATGCAAACGCATAATATCAATATCAACTGACCAAATATCAACCGCGTCTAGCGTTGCAAAGTGACTGTTCTATAAATTATATGAAGCGACTGTCTGCATTGTTGCCAACCTTTTAACGTTATAATAAGTAGATGCGCTTGTGTTTTATTTTTTGAAGATGGAACGTAGGTTAGTCGTTTGTTTTTCTAATCGATGCGTGAAGTTCTGATGGTATTTATTAAAGAAAATCCGATTTTAATGTTCATATTAGAATATGATATTTTAATGTTTTATTTTTATTGCATGCCAGTTCTTAAAACGTAGACAAAGAAAGAATAGTTTTAAAATCTATGATCCAGAGTCGACATTCATTGCGTGTAAGACGTTACACGCAATGAATGTCGACTCTCTCGCAAATCACGTTGTCGTGAACAGAATAGAAATTAACTTAAAAACATGTAATTCATATATTATTCCATCGTATTATTCATCATTTCACAAATTCTGTTATGTTATAATAACATACTTCAAATGTGTGTCTGTTCATATAGAGTTTCTAAATCCCATTCTACAAGCAGTGATTAAACAATGACGAAAAATACGGGCACGTCACTATATGTCTAGGAATGGAATTTATAGGAAATCTTTTATTCCGCTTTGTACCTACCTCAAGGGTTGAACGTGATATAAACAAACAAAGGCACAAAAAAAGTAGAAATTGGAATGGATTTTTACAAAAATACAGCCTCTACTACTATAGTTACGTGCAGGCATTTTCGTCTAAAAATTTAAACCGTTTCTGTGAAAAGAACTCTGTAAAACTACATAGCTACAGTGTTCCACACGTATTTAGGTACTCTACCAATTGCGAATGAAGTGAGACAAAGGGGAGAGGATGGTACTTATGTTTGCTGGTACAATTTTTGGCATAAATTGTAAAACGAAGGCAAATGAATGAATTATAGATAGTATCGATGATAAAATTGGAGTGAACATGTTATTGGTGTTAACATGTTAGAATGTTAGATATTGAGAGCTTTAAAAAAAAACAAGGGTCCTGATTTATAATGCTGATTCAGTCAAAACGAACGAACCATGTCTTTGTCTGACATTTTCAGGTGGACAATAATATGAATGCAACTAATCAGCACACTAAATTTTAAACACACATAACTCTTGAAAATCACTAACCAATTTAAAAAAAAACTGCTTATAAAAGTGCAATGATTATGAGAACGTCGAAATATTTTTCAAATTTTCCTACCCGGGGTTATCGACAACTGGTAGGACGCTTAAATTACGGGGCCGGCACATTTTTATCTGGTTTTTTTGTCCGAGCCTAGGGGTGGAGCGAGTTTTTTGGACTTATTTTTTATCGAACGCTTCGAATGGACCACTTCAATGTAGGGTTAAACTGTCTGTGCAACGAAAACTACGCTTTGTTACGTACGCGTACGTAGTTGTGTGTTTTATGAAGTTATTTCTTTATTAAAACGGTTAATTGCTAATCTGAATGTGTGATTGGCTGGATTAATGTTGGATGATGTTGTTTGGTGAAAATTTTGTTTTTGATGAGCAATAGTTTTGACTACATTTCTAATTAAAACTGTTTAATTTAATTGGAGCAAAAATGACTTGGTATGCTTTAATACTTTTCCTTGCAAGTTGTAATGAAAATAGTTTCGACTAGATTGCTAACTAAAACTGTTTATTTAATTAGAGCTAAACATTACTTATACTTTAATCATCCTTATCCTTGCAATTTGTTATGGAAAAAGACAGGTAATTATAAAATGGTGTTTTAGTCACGTTAAAATGGAATTAATCGTTTTTCTTATCACGCCTACATGTTGAGTTAGTAGTTCAGTATTTTGCTCATCATCAATCATCTCTTATTCAACTCTCCTGTCGTAGGTCTGCTGAAAGAAATTTCTTACGAAATAAGCAGCACCTTTGTACTCTTTTCAACCGACGACAAAAAGAGGAGGTTATCAATTCGAGGCGTATATTTTTTTTTTCTTTTTTTGATGTATGGTCATCGAGTACTCGAAGACGGCTGAACCGATTTGGAAAAATCTTTTTTTGTTCGAATGGGTATACTTTGAAATTGGTACCATTATCACCAAAGTCAGGATCTGATGATGGGATCCTGGAGAAATCGAGGGAACTCTTCAAATATTATAGGCACACCTATGGCGTTTTGGGTATTTCTTATAGTAACTTGTGCAGTTGCTCTCAAAAAGTACCATTTGGGGAAGTGGAACTGATGATGAAGACCACAGATGGCCGCCGAAACTACTCAATAATAAGTATTGAGTGGATTGCGATTCGATTACTTGAATATGGATGTTAAGCACTTTATGCTCATCACAATGCATATGGTGATGTAGAGCTGATGGTGAAGTACCAGGAGAACTCCTCAACAATTAACGGCCCAGCATTGGGAAAAGCAATATTTTGTAAAAGATTATAAGTAGTTGACATTTAGGCTCTTGTGACTAGGTAAATTAAAAATCATCCAACTAAAAAGAGTGAAATAAAAACTTTTTAACAAAAAATTAAACCGACTCCCAAAAAACACTGCAAAGTGAAAAATAACTTTAATATCGGAAGTCGGTGCCAAAAACGAAAAAACAAAACTAAAGACACCGACTACCGAAATTAAAGTTATTTTTCACTTTGCAGTGTTTTTTGGGAGTCGGTTTAATTTTTTGTTAAAAAGTTTTTTATCTGTATTTGTTTTTGTTTTCCTCTTTTAATTGTCATGTGTGTACATAAATAAGTAAATCGCAGATTACGAAATCCAAAACGTTTAATTAAAATAAATTATAATAAAAAAATACTAGTTTTTAATATTAATATATCTATGTGATCAAATTTTTTGTTCTTTTTCTATCATTTTCATGATTAGATTTTATAATCATCGTCTTAACTAATCGACCATATTTTTAATTAGAAGTAGACGAAGAGGAGCTCGTTACTAAATAATAATAGGTAAACGGGTTTAGGGTTACCAGATGACAGGAATTTTCCTGACATGTCCGGAATTTCTGCTCTCCGTCAGGGAAACAGGGAAAGTTGGAAATTTTCAGGAATTAAAAAAAAAAGAGAAAAGTAAGCCTTTTCGTTATAAAATAAATGCTTGCCACACAAATACGCACAACACTAGTAAACTTAGCACCGTTTGCAAGAGTACTGAACTTACTAATCGACTCGCTCAGTCGCGCCGCGCGCCGCATCCCGCCACAAGGCATCTAACACTTAGACTCCCACGCGCCGCGCGCGAGTTTGTTAAATAATATAAGTTTCTGCTAAAATGTCAGGAAAATTATTGCTGAAACAAGGGTTTTTTCAGGAAAACTTATTTTTCGGATCTGGTAACCCTAAACGGGTTGAACTTTAAGGTTAAGCAATCCTCGCTGCGGCCGGCGTATGGATGGGAGAACATCCTAACATGTAACAACACACACACACACACACACACACACTCACACAAACACAAACACGCTCACATAATCACGGCACGTAATATTATCGTTATAATAATGTATAATATAATATTATTATTGTATAATTTTGAATAGGTATAATTTTCTTTGAATTTAAATTTTACTTATTTTAATGTTATTGTATTTTGATTTATTTTGATTTGGACGTATTTTATATTTTAATTTATTAGATTTTGATTTATTTTATTTTAATTTAATTTAATGAATTTTGTATTTTGCTATTGCTGGAACAACGCTACTCATTAGGAGTTGGGCGTTGGTAGCTGCGCCACAGTTTTAACTTTTGCAGCTACCATCGTTGAATTGTTTGCTTGTCTATTGTTTTTGTTCCAAATAAACATTTTTATTTATTTATTTATGTCCAGATTTGTCCATGCCTCGGAAAGTATGCTAATCTATTGGTACCGGCTGTCATTTGGAGATCTTTGACAGTCGTTACTGGTTGTCAGAAGTCAGAATCTCTGACACTGGCCAGAAAAAATGTTACCCAGTTACTGGGTTGTGTATGTCAGACAGGCAGTCGTTCCACGTAAAACACTATACTTAGCTACATCCAGTTAGACTAGAAGAGACGAAGAAAAATATAGGCGCAGTTTCTTACTTTCATTATACAGTATGTTAACTAACAGAGGACGTTCCCGTTAACCCGCAATAGTATAAGCATATCAATTAGATCGCCGCACACGCGGCCCGTCATTCATAAATAAATTGCGACGTTGCCGTCCTTCAAGTAAGCTTGTACAGAGTCTTTCACGTATCAATTTAACATTTTTAGTGAATATATTAATATTAAAAAAATAAAAACATTTTGTTTTCGAATGGTAATATTTTTTGCATGTATGGATGTTGCGGATTAACGGGAACGACCTCTGTTAGTTAACATACTGTATACAGGTTGTATTCTGTTACTTAAAGTTGTGTGTTAAGTATGTAATCTATACAATACTTTATAGTTGTATCGAGGGGCGGGATATTTGTTACTCAATCATGTGAAAATGGCTTAACGGATATGGATGAAATTTGGCAAATTGATCGATTATAGTCTGTAACAAACAACACATACAACGTGTAACGGAAACGTTTTGGGAATACCTTCATTGTGCGTACGGCTAAGGAGTGGAATTCCCTGCCGGAGTCTGTGTTTCCCGATAGCTATAACCTAGGAGTCTTTAAGTCAAGAGTGAATAGGTTACTTTTAGGTAAGCGTGCTCCATCTTCGACCACATCATCACTTACCATCAGGTGAGATGGTGGTCAAACGCGAACCTATTCTAAATAAAAAAAAAAAAAAAAAAAAACCCCATATCTACCCAAAAGGACTGAAGACAACATCTGGTATGGAGTCTCTATGCAAAGTTTCAGCTCAAAATAAGTGACTCACAGAATTGACCCCAAATTATTGGTTTCATATGTTTCTTGAATACCAGCACTAACAAACGTGTCACATCACTATGAGGGACATCACTTTCCACGTCACTTGCCAATAAAACGATAATTCTCTTCGTTCTTCTTAATTTGAAAAATTCGGTCTCTGGTATCAAAGTATTGAAATTTCTAATATGCTCCACACATGTACACATAGGATTAGAAAACCCTTGCCATATGGTTTATTATCATCCAAAGAAGCCGTGCACTCGGTATGTATATACCCTTTAAATTACACGTTGTATATCCCGGGGTACACACAGCTGGTATACTGTTTAAATCTTTATATTGGGTTCATCTTTAAGGTTAAGCGATACTTTGTTGTGATCAGTTTGTGGAGGGGTGATCATGTTAACATGTCGAGGCTCCTCCGTACTTCGAAAAGCACGTTAAGCCAATAGTTTGGAACTCGGTCCAACATAGTATTGTTTAATGATAATAAGACCGCGCTTGAGCGCCATATCATCTAAAGTAGTGATGCAACGAATACGAATACGAATTTCATATTCGCCGAATAGTAGACATTTACCGAATATTCGTATTCGGCAAATACTAATACGAATATTTAAAAACTAATATTTTTGTACGCAACTCTATTTCCTGCAGATTTGTAAAATTTCCAAGTCTGAAAAAACTCGCCCAATAATATTTTTCACTGAAGCCATGTACAGTCACCTTGGAAAGACTTTTTTCAACGGCTGGGAACACCCAGACTGAAAAAAAAATCGCCTAAAACCAGAAAATCAACAAATTTTATGTTTTATAAATAAAAATTTGCCTGTTGTAAATTTTAATTATTAGAAGAGTAAACATTCATCAAATAAATAAGTCTTTTATTACCATGGCGAGATATTCGTATTCGTATTCGTATCCGCCGAATAGTAGGTTTGATATTCGTATTCGTATTCGTAAAAGTAGTATTCGTTGCATCACTAATCTAAAGGTAAAGAAAAGAAAGAAAAAGTATTTATTGCCATCAACAGACAAAAATCATGCTAACAATATTAAAAACTTATTTAGTTTGTTAAGACTAGAGTTAGTAAGCGATGATGTGGTCGAAGATAAAGCACGCTTACCTAGAAGAAACCTATTCACTCTTGATTTAAAGATCCCCAGGTTATAGCTATCAGGAAACACAGATCATAATGATGATGAATGAGTGATACTAACAATCTTGAGAATCCAAAAACGTTTATTTCCTGTACGTTACTGCACTAACTCACTGGTAACAAGTCAGGATGCGGTCACAACACGCATTGTACGACAGCCGGCTGGCGGCTTAAAACAGCGTGCAATCTGAGTAGCAAAATCTAACCCAGCGGCTTTGTAGTTACTTTCATATTCTGTAACATTGACAGCTAAAGGACGGGATAGGGTTGGCGAGGGCATAGAATTACTTATGTATTTTTTATTTCTTTATAAGAACCTAGTTTAAATGCTTGAGGAAATTGAAAGAAAGTTATGATAATAACGATCATAGTAAAACCTAAACAGCGGGTGTTGGACTCTAATTAATTTTTTTTTAATTTTTATTTTTTTAAGCAGCTATAAAAAGTCAATCTGTTCTGACCAGTTTAAACTAGAGTTTAAGAGGATAAAGTCAGACCATATGCGTCTCGAACAAGGAAAATAGTATTCGCTCAGCATAATGCTAGTCATACAGCGTTATGCGAGTTAATGACACACACACACACACACACACACACACACACACACACACACACACACACACACACACACACATTTACACTATGACAAAAACACCTACGCGTATTTCCTTGCAGGGACTTTAATTTAATTTATATTTATTTTTTCAATTATTAATGTCATTGTTATTACTATATTTCAATTACTAATGTTATTAATACTTTTTATTTTAATTTTATTACTTTTTTATTTTAATCTGTGTTCAATATAATATATAAAATGAAAATTTAATGATTTTAAAAGCAAAACGTAATGTATGCCATTTTATATTGTTAGTGGTTTAAATCTATATAATCAATTGTATTGTCTTACGGGATAACCTATTTTTTAATGTCTAGGAGGAAGGCGCCGATGTCTGTCACACAGTGCAAACTAGCACGGACATCGACGTTTCACTCTATCTGTGGAAACTTTCATTGTTATCTTTGCACTTGTGTTTTTAATTAGGATAGATGAGTTGTACCTAATATTTTAATAAATAAATTATTATTATTATTATTATATTATAAACAGTGATGGAGCTAACGCTTTCATTTGTTTCAGATCACGGTACAACACTATATCTCCCAATAATCTATTCTTCTAAACTAATATAAAAGATTGTTTTTTTGAACGCGCTAATTTTCGAAAGTATTGGGTGGCTTTGGATGAAATTTGATTAGAAGCTTGAAGCTCGGAAGGGTTACGTTTTTATAGTGATAAAGCCCACGGTACCGAAGCCCCGCGCGACTTCTAGTTATTTTTTTTATAAATTGGCAAAGAACATTAGCAATAATCTTTGTGAATGAGGTCAATAAGGTTGACGTAATCGTATTCGACTTTATTAAGTAGGCTTAGAATCTATTTTCGAATATCTTTATTTCTAGAGTCTGGCTAACGAAAGCGTGACCTGGAGTTTTCTTAAAAGTTTAATATGGCAACATTATTAAGATGCCAAAGTCTGTGATTACAATTGTCAGTAATTTGTAAACACAATTAATATTCAACAATAATTGCTATAATATGGGTAAAACCACGGGTAAAACAATAAAAAGTAACGTGCAAAAGCTGCTACATACTATGATCAGTAAGTTTAAACAAAAACAAGAAGAGAAAGAAATTGTTTTCCAAGAAAAACAACAATGTTTAGATGCGATCTCGGATTTTTTAGGTTAGTACGATTTTGTAATGTTGATCCTTGGTGGCTGATTATTAGATACCTATACCTATTTACGAAATTATGATACTTTTTCTTATCTTTATAGATAATATCGGAGATAGGTATTCAAGGAATCTGCAACTTGTTGAAACGTTAAAAAATTTGGAGAAAAAATCTTTAATAGAAACTCAGACTAAGTTCTTAAAAGAAATTAACTGGAATGAAGATCATTAACTGGTACGTATGTTACGGTTAAGAATGTTTTGTTGATGAGTTGTGTTATTTGACATTCTCAAATTGTTTGGGTACTTAAATTTATAATATGCATTTTATACTTCGTTTTGCAGAGGTTGGTGTCACAACTAGGGCTTTCAGTCTCGATGCATTACTGAGTCCCGGGACAGAAAAAAACGAGACTAGGTGTTGTCTCGAAATTCCCGGGAAAAACGAGACTATCGAGACTATTTCAAAACTAGGTTTCTTATTTATAAGATATGCAATTAGAGAGTCGAATCAAGATATTTTGATCAAGTAGTTACTTTCATAAACCACAGAAAATTAAAAAAAAAAAACATTTGCAACAGTTTTCTTTTTTCATTTTTGTAGTAGGCACGTAAAAAACAAAGGGCATTTAACCCTAATTTTGTTACAAAAGTAACCCGCATTAGAAAAAGCTCTTTCTGCTTGTACGCTAGAGGGATACTACTTAGTACCACTTCGCGCTTTCACAATGAAAGGGAATAGAACCTATCTGGCGTATCGACGTCACCATTTTGTTTTTATTTTTAATTGCGGTGCATGATGAAAGTATGGTATGCATGGCTAGAGGAACAAAAATGTCCAGTAACACGGTACCCCAAAGTGTCACGTAAACGTTTGAAAGTAAACATCGACATATAACTTCAACGAAAATCATTTAAAATAGACTCATTACGCGTCCATACGCTTATTAGTATTTAGCTTATTAGTCTAGCAGTACGACAAAACCGCTACTATGATTAATTATTTGCCTACTAAATCGTATCGCATCGCATCGTAATAAAACGCATGTCAAAGAATACCACATGCGCATGTTGGCTGTCTTTCATCCCACCGTATTATAAAATGAACAATAAATGTTTTGATACATGGCTTTATTTGGTATTATAAATCTTTTAAAATGTCACATCTTAGTATTATTATTCACATATGTTTGATATTATACTTACAGTTATAAATAAATGTTAACGTAAATGACATACCTTTTGCCTTTTGTTTAACTACTGCTTAAAAACGTTTTCAAGCTGAGTAACATGTCACATGATCCGCCTCGCGATAGTGACATGTCGTCTGTGTTTCATTGCGATGCGATTTAGTGGATAAATAATTATTAGGTGTACAAATAAATTTTAAGGGCATTTTTTTAATTTTGATTTTTTATTGAGAAAAACTGGTACAATGTATATCATTCAAAACATTGCCCGTCGTTTTGTATTACCTTTGCCCATCTTTTAGGCAGCATACGGATACCGCGTTTAAAAAATTCCTCATCTTTTGAGGCGATCCAAGAATCGAGCCAATTTTTCACATCTTCGTAAGTAGTGAAGTGCTGCTCAGACAGCGCATGAGGCATTGACCGGAACAAGGGGTAGTCTGAAGGAGCAATGTCTGGTGAATACGGTGGATGAGGTAGGATATCCCAGTTCAGTGCCTTCAAGGTTTCCTTGACAACTTTAGCAACATGTGGCCGAGCGTTGTCGTGCTAAAAGATCACTTTGTCATGTCTTTTGGCATATTGGGGGCGTTTAAGCTTTAATGTTCGACTCAATTGCATCAATTGTTGTTGATAACGTTCCGCAGTGATAGTTTCGTTAGGCTGGAGTAGCTCATAGTAGATAACTCCGAGTTGATCCCTCCAGATGCACAGCATTATCTTTTTGCCATGAATACTCGGTTTGGCTGTTGAATTTGAGGCATGGCCGGGCTTACCCCACGATTTTCTGCGCTTTGTATTGTCGTACTGGATTCACTTTTCGTCTCCTGTCACTATTTGAAGTAAAAAAACTCTTCCGGTTTTGCCTTGGGAGCAGTTGTTCGCACGTGAAAAAACGGCGTTCGACGTCTCTCGGATTAAGTTCATGCGGAACCCAATGTCCTTCTTTTTGCACCATACCTAATGACTTGAGACGGTTTGAAATCGTTTGTTGAGTCACTCCCAAGGTTTCAGCCAGTTCTTCTTGAGTTTGGCATGAATCTTGGTCCAGTAATGCTTATAACTCAGCGTCTTCGAACTTTACTGGCCTCCCTTCGCGTTCTTTGTAACTGATGTCAAAATCACCACTTTTAAAACGCCGGAACCAATACTCGCATGTTTTTATTGATGGAGCATGCTCTCCATACGCTTCACATGACAGTCGATGCCCTTCCCAATTACACAACATTTGCTTCCCGCAAATGTTGTTTAATTGGCACGAAAGTTGACATAGTTGGAGTACAAAAATGCGTGTCGTTTACACTTCAACGAAATAAAACGTACTATGAGAGGAAAATGGTTACGTTTTAACATGAATACGCAAGTTTCAAGATAGTCCAATGCGATGTAGTACTAGTTATGCCATCTTTTGTAAACCCCTCAAAACTTATTTGTACACCTAATATTTGTAGTAGTATTCTCGTGCTCCTAGTAACGTGTAATGTACCTACTCTCTTTCAATAAACATTAGTAATCATAATTAACCTGGGAACGATTAATTAGATACAATCTGATGCTATAGACACGTAATAAGTCTACTTTTAATGATTGTCGTTGTAGTCATATGTCGATGTTTACCTTCAAATATCTCGGTAATGTGACATTTTGGGGTAGCATGTTACTGATATTTTTTGTCACTTTCAGCATGCGCCAGGATTTCTAAAAAAAAGACAAAATGGCGGTGGGTCGACATGCCAGTCTTCATACAAAAAAGTTCGAACCCTTTTCAATTTAATCAGAATAGTTCCATAATTCAATCTTTATTGCAATCATAATTATGTGTTAACAATATCTTAATTTAAGTAGTAGCTCACATGGACCCTTTCGGGCACAGCAATTTACATTTATAATATGTAGACAAAATCTGTGTTATTGTATGTAATAAGGTTATTCAGCCTCCACAGATAATACTAAGCTTTACTCTATGCTCGACCATGCTGTCATTGCCATATCCATAATAAAAATTGACTGTTGGTTTAATAAATTATTTAATACAGTTTTTATGTTACTGAAGTCTCAAAAGTCTCGTTATTCTCGTGACCGAAAATGTTAGTCTCGAGTCTCGAAAATACTAAAAAATCATCGAGACTCTCAAAATTTTCGAGATCGAGATTCCCGGGATGAAAGCCCTACTCACAACACTAAAAAAAAGGAAGGATTTGTGAATGAATGGATGTGGAGCACTCCAGGAAAGAAACGCCACAGACAGTTTTGATATTGATGCCATAACAAATAAAATCAATAAATTTTATATCATCGCTTAAGATTAGGTGAGATTATGGTCAAACGCAAGCCTATAAACTATAAAAAAGGAGGTCTTAACATTGCGAACATTGTTAGAAGAATTGCATTGGCTTTAGTGGATGTAGAGAAACTCTGCGTGAAATATTAATAGTATGAGTTCAAGAAAAAGAAAAATGAACGAACGGTTCTAAATAAATAATAATATAAATGTCGAACGTTTTGATATTGCTGCTTGGAGACATTTTTATCTACGCGAAATTGTTGCTAAACGAACGGAAGGAAAATGAATCATCTATTTAGATGAAACATATGTACACAAAAATTATAAGCCTAAAATGTCATGGCAAGATCAAACAACGAGTGGTGCCCCTAAAACAAAATAAAACACTGATAAAAACCTCATTTGGCTGAATAGCTGCAGAAGATTGAAAGAAAAATGACAAATCATGTGATAAATGTGGAAAATAAAATAATGCAAACAAAGAGATCACATAACAGAAAAAGTATTGGAAAAATCATAATAAGTATAGGTAATGACGACTCCACTGATACAGAAGAATCCTTAGAGGTTGAATTTTTGGACTCAGATTTTGAGTACGATGATTAAATTATTATCATACTCAAAACACATGTAGTTGATTAAAAAAATTGTTGAAGAAATTTAATAAACTACATGTTAAGTAGGTTAATATTATGTATATACTAATAAATAAATCTACACATTCGTTTTTTAATCAAACCATGACAGTCAAGGCTCCGAGACACCAAACGGAGTCTTTAAAAACATTATGTGGTATTATCCCTAAATTAGAAATTAGATCGTAAACAACTATTATATAAATTGAATGTCGTAAATACATAAAATTTCCAAGTTTCAAAACATTTTTCTCCTACTATAGTCAGTAATACCACATAAAGATTTTTTGAATTTGCCGCGTTTTCTCAGGTCACGCTTTCGTTAGCCAGACTCTATATACCCACTAAAAGTATTATTCTTACTTGAACTGTTTCTCACCTGCTATCACCGATAGCGGCAGATTATTAAGATTCCCTTTTAGAGAATTCTGGGTTAAGCTCGTACCCATTGACTACATAAGTAGTGATATTGTACCTGGTAAGGCTATATTTTGTATTGTTTGTTTGCAATAAGGAGTAGCAAAACCCGGTCTTGGACTTGTGCTCCTCAAACATATCAAAAAATGCGCATCACTGGCGCAAATAAGAAAATTTAATGTTATTATTAAAAAGGATTATATAATTCTTGCTGACCCGGCAAATGTTGTTTGCAATATAAATTATTTCAAGTGAGAGAAAATAAAATAGCCCACCTCCTATTCTCAGAGCCATATACACCAAAATTACATAAAAATCGTCCTGTCCGTTTCGGAGGAGTTCGATAAAAACACTGGAACATGATATTTGGATATATTAGATAATAATAATACAGTGTATGCATGTTTTATATAAGTATATCTAAAAACAATGGTAATTATTCCGCTGGGGGGGGGGGGGAGGGGGGGGGACAGACGACTAAGAAATTAAGCAATGAAGCTTATTTTGCAGGACCACTCGTCGAGAGGTTTTGATTAACTCAACATATTTTTGAAAATTATCGGTGAGAATATTATCGGAAGAAATATAGTTTAGTGAAATCACAAAACAAAAAAAATTAAAACTTAGCTGAATTCCACTGGACGACCACTAGTTATAATTGATTATATTTATATACAAGTACACTGTTAAAATAGCTCCACACAAGATAAAACAACCAATCCATTTAGTCCCTAAGGAAGAAGTTTATCACAATCTGAATCAAACCTTACAACCCTAAGGCTACCTACACATGCACAGTAGTCGTATCGACCGCCTTATTAATAAACATACGCTAACAATAAATAATTGTTTATAATGAACTTTATAATATATTATTGCAGATAGTTCATTATCTTTTGCACGCACACTACGACAGCGGACCACGCGAGACGCATCAGGTTATAGTAGTGTTGGACGCAATCGATATCGATGATTTTGAATCGATTTACGAGTGTTAGTCACTGGGCTGTTGCGTGGTTTTGAATCATTTGGTGTTTGGAATTTGTATCGGTGTTGCACAATGTGTTTGGATATTGTTTTCATAGAAGTCGATCTGTTAAGATAGGATGTGGTAGTTGAATTCAGCTATTAACAGCGATATTGGAGATTGTTTTTATGCTCTTGATGATTGCTATTATTATCATACAGCTATTTATAATTTTATTTGACGTTAATATTGTTTTTACTAGTTCAGTGAATGATCCAATTCTACTGATCGAATAAGTATAATGAATTTTTACTCAATCAATCTAAGACAAGCCAATTCTGAGTTTCTTTACATGTTCTTTGTGTTGTTTTTAAATATAGTGTCACAAAAACGTAGAAAAAAAAACGAAGAAACATATTGAGAAAACAGCTCTCACTGTAAAAAAATATATGAAACAATAATATAGCTTCCTAAACGCCAATGACAAGATCTTTGTAGATTTTAATATGTCATTATTTTTAATAAAGTGCAATGCAAATTACTCAAAAAATTATGTAAAGGATCACAATAGGTTATAAAGAAATAGCAAACTTTTCAAACAAAACCTGAATTCCATCGACAAGAAAAAATCGACAGTCCCCTAGCCTACTTTGCGCAGGAGCATCGCCGCTCGCATTTTCTTTTATCAACGCATTGATTAATGCTGGTTGATTTGAATAATAATTTTCTGATACAAACGTTATTGTATGATAAATTTAGTGCAAATTGTAATGTGAGAACGAAGTTGAGTTATGGCTAGATGCTACTATCTATAGGTCTTGATTTAATGGCCTACCTAGGAAGTAAGCTTTTATTATTTTATTGTTGTACTGTGAGACGTAATTTGCTTTGAGCCGGATTATTGTTATGTGGCAGGATTAAATGAATGGGCTTGGGTGACATTTTCGATGTTTAGAGATTCATTTACAGGTGGTTACTGTTAGCAGAGCTCAAAGGTGAACCACCCTTAGCGCGGTGGTTAAATAAGCCTGAAACAAACTTAGCTATTAAATTCATTACCTTTAAATTTATTAAAAATTACCTTATTAAATTCATTAACAAACTTTTGGCATAAAAAGTATTATAAGTAAATTGAATATTTTTGTAAAACACACAACATACACCTAATCTAATCCATATAATAGGAACAACACTACTCCTTAAAAGTATACCGAGCAAACACTCCCACAAAACACAAGATCCCATTCACCAATTCAATATACCTACTATGTATCGAAAATCCCATTCACAGTCGCAAAGGTCAACATATCGTTCATAAAACAAGGAATGCGAACGTAAGAATGAGCAAAACAAACCTCGCGTGGTGAAGGTCGCACCACAAAGACGGAGCGTGCATGCAACATACACGAACATACATACATACTACAGATGGACAATACAACGCTACTCACTTGGACCAAATAAAAACGTGTTTGGGAGAAATTGGGAATCCTATAGAGATGTTAATAACACATTTTTCTTGTAATTTACTATGACTTTCTGTTTTAGGAAGCCAGTACAAATGATAAGTAGGTGGTGCTTCAGGTTATTATGAGGAAATCTTTAAAGATTGCAAAATATCAAGTCAGCCGTTACAATACCGCACAATATAGTGATTGAAGGATATTGAGCTAGGTAGTGGGTAAACATCTTAGTAGTTCATACCTCATAGTTACAATTAAAATTATCACTAAGAAAGTTTTTACAAATCTTGCATTCTACTTAATATTATAAATGTGAAGGTTATATGTTTTTGTTGTAATCACATCGAAATGTCGAAACTAGTCAGGAAGACATTTTGCACAGAGATAAGTGATAGTCTGGAAGAGCACATTGGCTTATTTTTATCCTATGAAAACGTGCGAAATTTCCATGAGAAAGTAGTCGTCGGCAATAGCCAGTGTGCAATAAAAACAAAAACGGGCCTCTTCACTTCCTTTCGTTTCTAAGGCGCACACATTCCCAGATCGCCTGGTGGTCTTCACGTTTGCCTTTATGTTAGTTAGACCCTAAAACAAAACCGCTCAAAAGGTATTTTAAATTTCTTTTGAATAAACCAAGGCTGAGAATTTTATGTTACGTGACATTTTGATGAACCGTCACTGCATTAATTTATATAGTGAATAAACCATTCGCCTGCTGCTCCTGCTGATTTTTCATTTCTCAGTACATTGTTATCCCTTAAAATAAATTGTGTTTGATATCCTAACTAATATTGTAAATGCGAAACTGAGTTTGTTTTTTACGTTTTCACTTGTAAATCCTCGAGTTACTTTTGGCAATTTATTGATAAATTCTGTAATAGCATAAGCAAAGCCGTCGGTAAAGCTATTTGTTTAATCATATTTTTCAACACGATTGATAAAATTTAAGCGACGATAGCCTAATGGCTAAGGTGTCGGACTTGTGATCGAGAGGTCGTGGGGTCGAAGCCCACTGATTAGACTATTGCCTTGGCGTAAACCCACTCCAGACACAAGCATATATAGCTTAGTTGGAGGGGTTATCAAGGTAGTTAGTAATGTGAATTTTACCCACATTGCTAGTTCTCTTTACAAAACAAATTGCAATTTATTCACAGACTTTGTACTAGCACAAGAGACGTATTATTAAATAATCAGCTATTATCTGCTAAAAGCGAATTATTTAATAATTAATAATAGCTTTAATAATAATACTTTTCAACTCAGACGATAAAATAGTCACGTTGGTTCCCGGAGGCTGCATAATAAAAAAACAGTCACACCTAAAACTAACCACTAACACAATTCTACAGCTCTATATAGATAGTCCCACAAGGGCGGGCGGCGTAAGTCCGGTGGTCCCACATATCAGGCGCCACTCTTATATAGTTAACACGACGGTGATGGCTTAGTAGTCATACTCCTTGTTGCTTTACTCTTTGCTGTACGAGATTTAGTAGGTTGATTATGTATTTTAATATTAATACTGGCCGAGCGGTTGTTTTTTTTTATTATAGTTTACACGGCGATGATGGCTTAGCATTTGATATTTAACTCCTTGTTCGGTTTATTCGTGAAATTAGCTGTCGTTTTTTTGGATTTTATTTTAGAAGCTTGGTATATAATTAATTGTATAGAAGTTTCTAACGACAACATGAAATGAATAATTAAAGTCTTACTTGTTGACGGATTTTTTCTGTTAATGTAATGATTATGTTCACGTTAACAAATGGGTATCATCTTTTTTAAAGAGAGATAGAAAACATCGATGATATTATCTATAATCAGCCCACAACGTTCCCACTGTTGGGACATATAAGCCTCCTCTCTATGAGAGGGGATGGGCTGTAATCCACCAAGCGGGCTTAGTGCGTGATGATTTTCTTTTTTTTTATTACGGATGAGCCCAATCTCGCCTGACGGTAAGCGATAGATGAAGTCTACGATGTGACGAGTGAGCCCAGAAGATGCCCGACAGGCAATAGCCCTGTCGAACCCTGTCTATGCTGCTGACTGCGCTTTAAGGCGTGCGTGGACCTGGGCCTGGTACCTTATGAGACGGTGAGCTAAGGTTAGATATGTCCTATTGAATAAAAAGCAATTAAAAATATTAAAAAAACCCGACTGCAACCTTAAACTAAAACTAACTGAAAAGCTAATAAAAACAAGATCATTTTAAATTAAATAAAAGTTGGTAGCAGGCGGGGCCCATACCATTATTATGGTTTCAAACTCAAATGGGTCCCGCCTGCTTCCAACTTTTATTTAATTTAATATGGGCTTATTTTTATTAGCTTTTCAGTTAGTTTTAGTATAAGGTTGCAGTCGGGTTTTTTAATTGAGGTGAAAGATTTCGCAGACGATTTAGTTCTTGATACGTGTTTTTTACGATTTGTCACTTTGAATTACTTTTAACCATATAAGTTGTATATATGTTTGTAATCACCTTTTAAAACCCTTTATTTTGATATTTTGACAAAAAAAAAACTTTTTTGAAGGCATAATATTGCGCCAAAAATCCGCCATGTTGGTTTTTTTATTTTTATATACTCAGTGTCACTTTCACAGTCAATACGAATCTAACGCTACCTCTCAAGCTAAAATCCATCGAGCCGTTCAGGCCATAGAGCGTGCCAAACAATTATACATACATACATACTCTCGAAAAACATAACCCTCCTTCTGGCGCAGTCGGGTAAAAACACTCATAAGATCACTTGTGTTTCTGTCTGCCTGTGCGTCTTTTACTAATTATATGCATATAATACATTACTAATATATGCATGCATATGATATGCATTACTAATTTAATTTAAATTCGGGAATCTATGTGGACTTCTGCGACCCATTGATGGACGCGGTAAATATATATTTTGAATATAAAGTTATTTTGGAATCAACAAATAGCTGTTTTTTTTAGAAACTGTGTGGTGCGAGATGTCAAATGAAAAGACTTATTATGCATGTCTCAAATAGAAATATTTCGTTTATAATTTTCAAAATAAAGAATTGTAAATTTATTTAAAACTATTGTGTATTAATAAATACAAAACAGGTCTATAATTATAGTTTACAGGAAAACGTATAAAGAATCGGTATATTTAGAATGCCATACAACGGTGTGATTTTTATGAAATTCCCTTTGTTTGCAAATCTGACACACACATGTTCAAAAATTAACTCTTTTGTGTTTCGAAACAGGATAAGCTTGCAACAAAACTACTATTTCTACGTTGTCACGTGTCAGTAAAAGTTATTACAGTAAAACAAGGGGCTCATTAAATGCGTACGTAATAAAGCGTACATTACTTGCCCAGACACAATGTAGCTCCCGCTGTAAATTACTTACTGTCGCCAAATAGCGCATCACTGAATACTTCGTAATTTTCCATTGGGTACGACATAGACTAAGTTGCTAGAGGCAGGAAAACTGAGAAAAATGTCGCAAGGAAACCTCCACTTCAAGTTAAAATCAGTCTGAAATATTCAACACAATTTAAGATAGTGTATTTATTTTATTTATTATCTAAAGGTAATTGAATAGAATAAAATGGAAGGCAGTAATGTATACGTATAAATATATTTGTTTTATTGAATACTCAATATGTATATTCAATCGAACAAATATGTTAGATTGAAAAACATCACAGTGGAAAAAAACATTAAAGAAAGTAAGTGACTATTCAGTTAAGTAAAAATTTGTGGAAGAAAACGTCATGCTGCGTGACCACAGAATATACTTTAAGTAGCTTAATGACACCTAATAATATATATAAACATACGTAACCGTTGAACATCGCACATCATCTCATACGGTTTTCCAAAAAACGCTATCTCAATTTTGTCAACAAATCTACCACATACTGGTTTCCAACTTCTATTTCACTAAAATCACTAATCTAGCCACTAATATATTTGGACAACGTCGACTTAGCGAGACAAATGCAATCGTTGTGTCGACACAAATGGAAACGGCGTAGACAGGGCGCGAACTTGTGTCCCATCCTATTGTGTTGGACTTGAAACAATAATCTGGAACCGTAGTAATGAGTCCACGAGCCAGAGGTTGTTTTATAATGGACGCAGGTTTTCACTATAGTAGAAAAGTTTCTAAAATTGTTTTTTTTTTTACTAATGTTTAATTGAATATCGCAGAATTGAAATAATTTAATGTTAATAAACCACCCAAGCTTCTGATGGCATTTATATATCTAGTGAGTTCAGAAATATATTTCTAATATGCTGCCACTACCTGCTAAGAAATAAATTCAGACCGATATACAATGAACAGACAAGATTTACAAAGACATTCAAAATTTTGTAACACAGCATATTGTGTTTTTATGCGTAAGTATGTGAATGCAATACGGATAATAAATAGTAATAGTAATTTTAATAATACTTATGTCAATAGATTTTTAATATAAAGGTATTTTTTGAGTAACTAACACTTGGTTTCAAATGAAGCCTCATCATATTTATAATTTCTACTACCATGTTCCTAAAGAAAGACTTTAGGCATTCACTGCTGTACATAGGCTGCCACCAAGTGTTATCACACTATTAGTCGTGTACAAAAAATCTTAGACATTATCTTAACTATTTTGCGCCTACTGTGGAGAACAGGCCACAAGCCGTTCGCCTTAAGGCTGGCTTCTTATGCAGATTTTACGAGAGGTTATAGCTTAAAACAGCGCTTGAATCGCTTAATTGTTCGAATCAGACGTCTTGTGAACAAAAACTTGACAACATTCGATGTTTTTGGCAACAAAGCGATATGACACGCTAACTCCGCTTCATTTGTTAGTTATTCGTCTAGCCGCTTTAAGGACCTTTGTGGTTTGTCTGGTATGTTCAAATAAATAGAGGATATGGCTGCAACGTAGGGAATTCGCAAATACTTATCTGTTAGTTTAAAAATTGCACAGCCGTGGTGCTTCAGGTTTATTTTTCATCAAGCTTTGTCAAACCTCTTAAAGCGCTTGCAACAGCAAAGCCGCAAAACTTTCCTTGCCGAAATATCCCGTTTTAAGTTCTAATGATACTGTTAGTGACCATGTGAGCTTAAAAACGTATACCTCTTAAATACTCTTAACCTTTACAATTTGAAATACCTATAATGAAATGAAAGAACCAGCGAGCTTTTTAGACCCGAATCCGATGTCCAAATCAGATCAGATACTTATAGATCATAGGTTTTATAGGTATGGTTCTAAATTCATAGACTTGACTAGACCTTCTGTATTATGTGTCCCGTATTTGCAGTTCTTCATGTTGAGCGGCCGCTGCTGATACGGAAATCCTCAAGCGGCGATAGTATACTTTGCATAGTATAAAACTAAAGTCGCTTCCGCTGTCTGTATGCTTAGATCTTCTAAACAACGCAACGGATTTTAATGCAGTTTTCAGCAATAGGTAGAGTGATTCAAGAGCAAGGTTTATGGGTCATACTCAGAAAAAGTGTACATTTTGGATTTGTAACTAAACTGCTGGGTGACGATACTGAGAATCTCCGTTACGAAACTGATGTCATAAGGCATCGTACACATGGATTGGGTGAAAAAGCATTATTTTTGGAGTATCACTTTTATTTAGATTAATTAAAAAAAAAAAAAAACTAAAATCTTACTTATAAACAAAATAAATTTATACCAAGTATAACAAAGGAATAACCTTGTCTTTTCTGAAATGGGAATGGAAAATTTAGTTAGGTTAATGATTACCACATTGACATACCTACAACCTACACACAACAACTTTTTATTCTTCTGAACTAAGCTTAATAATTTCTCAGTTTCGTAACATAACGCAATATAACGAAAATGAGAATAAAATCTGAGAAATTATAATCTCTAATAATATTTTTACGTTAACCACGTGTTTCTCGCACAAGCCCTGAGCATATTCTTTAAGATAATACAAAAAGCAAGAAAAGGACATAGTAAGTAAACCAGAATGTAATAAACTTCACACAATAATAGTCGTTTATCACCCTGAGGTATTTTTTTGTAAATATTCACTTGATACACGTCTTAACTTCACGACTACAACGAAAACAAAAAGGTTACCACCATAGTGATTTTGACGTAAGTAATAATGAATCTATAATAGGAAAAATAGTTATACCACTTTAAATCATTGTTTCTAATTTTATTGCGTGTTACTAAACTTGAGTAACGAAACTTCATAATTTTGGGACAAAGATTGTTTAATTAAAATAAATTCTTCTATATGCAATTTAGGAAAAAAAATTGTCACAATTAGTTACTTGATTCATCAAGAATAATATAGCCACAGTCAATATTACAAAAAGTTTTAGCAATGTTCTGGCGCCCAAAAAATATACTCCTTTAATGAAAATTTAAGTTAAAATACGAGGCTAATCTTCATATCAATAGACAGATATAACAACAAAGTGGGGAAAAAGTAAATATATCATAACATTACACATTTATTTAAATATGAAGTAGCAGGACAAGAAATAAAACCAAATGTACCCTTTTTCTGAGTATGACCCTTAATGTATAATACATGCATGTTATAGTAGAGAAAAGCCGAGAAATTCAAAGATTTGTATTATCACTGATAATACAAATCTTTGAATTTCTCTGAAATAATATGGGACAGTGTGGAATGACTGATAATTTATCAGTCATTCCACACTGTCCCATATTAGTACATTGCACCCGTGCGAAGCCGGGGCGAGTAGTTAGTTAAAACATCCATACATAAATAGCGTAATTGATGCGTCAATCGCCTAATGGCTAAGGTGACAGACTTGTGATCGAGAGGTCACAGGTTCGAACCCCACCCACTACACTATTGCCGTGAACCCACTCCAGACACAAGCATATTTAACTTAGTTGGAGGGGTTAACAAGATTGCTAGTAATGTGAATTCTACACACATTGCTGGTTTGCTTAAAAAAAGACTTACTTATAAATAAAACTGAAATGTCTACGCTAGTGTAGGCTAGTGTGAAATACATTCCTACAAGACCGACATTATGTATACAACTTGTAACGGAAACCCCATATCTATCCAAAAGGGCTGAAGACAACATCTGGTATGGAGTATCTATGCACAGTTTCAGCACAAAATAACTGACTCAAAGAATTGATACCAAATTATTGGTTTCATACATTTCTTGAATACCAATCATAACAAACGTGTCACAGCACTACGAGGGTCAATAACTTTCCACGTCACTTGCCAATAACACGATAATTCTTTTCGTTCTTCTTAATTTGAAAAATTCGGTCTCTGGTATCAGTGTATTGGAATTTGTAATAAGTTCAACACACGTAGACTTAGGATTACAAAACCCTTGCCATATCGTTTGTTACCATCCAAAGAAGCCATGCACTTGGTATGAAATCAACAGCACTAAAATAACTATATTAAATTGCAAATAAGGAGCACAATCTTAAATTTTACTAACGAACATTCGTCTATATTATAAAGGAATCGGCCACTCAAGCCAGCCTCCTCGAATTAAATAGATCAAGGTTGAGTTTCTATTTCAGGAATCCCGTTCCAGTTTGCATAGTTAGGCGTCTATATTTCTTACGGGATTCGGTAACGGTCATCCTTTTAGTTAGTGTCCTGGAGACTTCTCTGGTCCGGTGAGTACTCCTGTTTTTATTTTATTATTTGCGTTGCAACTTGTTGGATTAAAATGTTGAAAAGAGATAAATAAATAAATAATCATTTATTTCAGACTTAATCCATAGAGTGTTAGTAACAATTTAACCTTATGCTTTGTTAGTACAAAAAAAAAGACAAAGACATAACTAAATTAATGAATAAAAAAAACATACATTCAACTTAAACCTATCGCTATCTCTATCCAGTGTCGCTGAATAGGGTAGTCAAATCTCGCCGCGATTGTCCTGAGGAGGCTGTTGCCGCTGCTTCGTAAGCGCTGCAGCAGTGAAGCTGCTTTTTTACGTATTATGGCCTGAAAGCCGTTAGTATGTGCTTCTGCAAACATACCAGACGCACTGCAGCGCCACGGCAGCCCCAACAGATTCCTAAAGACGTTATTATATTGGGTGCGCAGGGCTCTGTAAGCTTGTTGCGTATACTGTACCCACAGACCACTCGAGTAAAATGATTGGCAAAAAGCCTTAAAAAGTGTTATTTTCACTTCACTAGAGCAACGAAACAATTTGCGAGCAATATTGCCTCTCACTGCCAAAGCCCTGCGCTCCCGCTCTATATCCTTATTATCCCTTAAATCACTATACGATACCACAAAACTGATCGTTTCTCAATCGATCGTCTACATACATACTCATATATGTGTGTGAGATTTTCTTCTAATCGCCTCAACCGTTTTCGATGTACGCTATAATTTTTGTGGTTGTTTTGACTTATAGTTATTTTTTGTATGTTTTTCGTCTACAGCTATGTAGTTTATTAAGAAGATAAGTTCATGAGCAACCGATCTACCGGACCATGTTCATTCACTGAAATATACAACGAATACAACATGCCATTATACATAGGATTCATTGATTACTCAAAAGCCTTTAACTCTATCTCCGAAGTGCAAGGATTGCATCTATACTTCTATAGTACAAAAGCTTTTTTATCATCATATTGGTATCTATTAATATAGTCGAGCCAAGCCAACGAAGCTTAACTGAAGCACGGTAGTTTTACGTCCCCTTGTACCTATTTATAATTTCCAGAAGATAATTTTTCATCACCATCCACTTAATTTGCCATATGTCTGTAACCATATTTAATACTTTACGAAAACAAAGATACTTATGAGTCAGCCAACACCTCTGAATCAGACCACTTATTCCTATCATCAGTCCTTAAACGGCTTCGATATAACCTCTACTCAACAGTCACAACCACGATTAGGCGCCACCATAAAAGTATTAATTGCCCGCTCCATTGTTGTGCTAATACAGTGTCTTGATAGATCTAGAAGTGACATGAAAAAGGCAAAAAAAAAACAGAAAATAATCATACTGAAAATAATCATGTATGAGCAATTTGAAAACAATGCCATCTGTTGGGTTTGGCTTGAACTACGGCATACTTTTTTCGGACTTTGAGTAAGCCTGCATTTTGCAAGTGGAATTCGTATTGAAATAGTTCGGACTAGTACTTTTTAATCTCGGTGTTATTTTAGTTGTATATAAGAAACTCTTATTACTTAAGATTGTCAAAGTTAATACGCAAGCACAGAATATACATTAGGTACTGTTCCATATCATCGAGATAGTGTTTTTCGATAATTGCGCTATGTACATTTCAGCTGTCAGGCACTCATAAGTATTTCTCACGATAACTAATCCAATATTTTTCTAGAAAAAACATTAACGGAAACCTATCTCCGTTTCCTTATTCTACGTCCATCTATTGTCTTAGCCAGTTCACAAATAAGTCGTAACAATTAATTGACATAAGTACCAGGCTTGGCCCGATAATTGTGCTGTAAAGGAGCGGGTGAGTCATTTCATACGTATAACACTATCATATTAATTAATGATGTCATAGCAATTATTATAAGTGCGATTATATTTAGTCAGATTCTAGATTATGTTTTGTTGAACGAGTTTCAGGTTACAATGTAATAAAATTTATGAGGATACTTCAGCTGTCTGCAGATTGCGTTTTCATGAACTACCTGATTAGTTTTAGTAACATAAACTTGCGTATGATTTTCTATAGAAACTAAGGAAGGGCACTTAGTATAAACAAAACACGCGAGCAGGTGTAATTTAGATGAAAATTATTAGTTTACTAGCTGTCCCGGCAGACCTTGTTCTGCCTTATTTCTCTAAAACAAAGTAATATTGGTTTTTTGTAATGTTAATAGCTGCCTCGACAGATTTCGTTCTGTAAAAAGTGATTGGCCTGTCGCAGTCTAATAGAAATAAAATAACATTGAAAGACTTTAGTAATATTTAATGTGGTGATAATTTAAGTCCATGCAGTCTCTTTCCAGTTTTTATCACTTATTTTCCTTCATATTATTCACGATTACTGATTATTATCAAGTAAAATAACACAATATTTTACACGATTAAAAAGGCTTTAAAACAAATTTGAGGAAACTCATTATATTATTTTTCATTAATGTCATGCAACCGCTAATCGCACAATCTGGGGACAGTGGTTTGAATGGCAACACATTTAGCGATTCATTTTTATATAGGTAGGTATATAGATTACACTTGGACCACTTTTTCCGCCAAATTCAACCGTTTGGTTGGTAAAACTATTTTTACCTGAAGCCCTATAAATAGAACTAGACAAGAAGCTAAAACATTTCTATGGTATGTTTAAAATAATATTATAATTTTCATACGTAAGAAATCTTTGCAAACATCCTGCAGAACCTATCCAGGAACCAAAAAATTTAAGGCATGCGACATCTACCAATCCTTATTGGGCTCGTGCAAAAATTTAGACTGATTATGTTACTTATCCTACACTTTTAGGTATCTACTGCCTTATTTAAAGTTGGTATAACTTTCTCACTGTTAGTATATGAGTCTACATAATTTATTTCTCATATAAACAGTTACATGATCAACGATTGCTTGCATAAATTAACTACTATACGCTTTTTACAATTCTAAGGTACTAATGATAGAGACCACTTAAATATTCGTAAACACCTGTACATGCCACTTACACACGTGTGTTTATTGTTCAAAGTTTCCTCAATTCCCACGGATTTAGACGTATTGAAGTATTAGTCGATTCGCCACGATGCCGCTACGACACAGACCTTTAACACGCAGCCATTTCTTTTTATGTACCAACAAATCGATTAGGTAAACGATTGAAAGAGATCGAGCAGACAGATAAGTTCGGAGTGGAGGTGCAACGTGTGGTGCAATGATAATAAAAGATCTAGTGTAGGTAGTGTCAGTCACGCCGCAATTGCGGCGGTAAGATGCCTCTTTGAGGAGTGGCTAGATCGGCGTCACGGCGTCCTGACGCAGGTCCTCACCGGACACGGAAGTTTCAGGAGGTACCTGTGTCTGATGGGAAAGGAGGAAACGCCTGGGTGTCACCACTGCGAGGGTCGCCCTGATGACACCGTAGAGCACACGGTGCAAGACTGCCCCGCCTGGGCAGAGCACCGACGTATCCTCACGGCGGCGATAGGCGGAGACCTCTCGCGCCCGGCATTGGTCGAGGCCATGCTGCGGGGCGAGAGGGAGTGGGAAGCGGTCGCCTCCTTCTGCGAAGCAGTCATGCTTCCGAAGGAGGAGGCGGGCCGCGTGAGGGAGAGGATGGCGTCCTCCCTCCAGCCCAGCCGCAGTGGTAGACGCCCACGGCGGCGTCGGACGTCGGCCGACGATCTCCGGCCACCGTAGGCGCGGGCATGCGGACAGCGAGTAAAGGGCAACTCGCTGTCCGACCATGGATCATGCCCGGGTCGACGGCGCGTTGTGTTCCACGCGCGCCTCAAAGAGCGTCAGCAACATGACGAGGCCCCCTCTGCAGAGGGCCGAAGCCTGCCGGGGTCGTGGGACTTATCCCATTACCGTGACCCCGGTACGTAAAGGGTTATTGAAGGAACACCGTGGATTTTAGTCAGTAAAAGTCTGACACTCCCTCCCACCCTGCCCGGGGTGGGAGGACTTATTTGATAATTTTACCAAGTTAAAAAAAAAAAAAAATTGTAGGTAGTGTAGGGTGTAGGTAGGTCTAGTGGTCAGTGGCCCTGACTGCTATGCGCAAGGTCGTGGGTTCGATTCCCACCCAGGACAAATGTTTGTGTGATGAGCACGATCATATTTTGTTCTTTGTCTGGGTGTAATTTATCCATAATATGTATGTATTTAGAAATATATATGTATGTTTATCAGTTGTCTAGTACTCATTGCACAAGCTCTGCTTAGTTTGGGACTAGATGGCGTTGTGTGAAAGTCGTGGAATATATATCTATACTAATATTATAAAGCTGAAGAGTTTGTTTGTTTGTTTGTTTGTTTGTTTGTTTGCTTGAACGCGCTAATCTCAGGAACTACGGTTCTGATTTGAAAAATTCTTTCAGTGTTAGATAGCCCATTTATCGAGGAAGGCTATAGGCTATATATCATCACGCTAAGACCAATAGGAGCGGAGCACTAATGAAGAATGTTTCAAAATCGGGGGATGTTTTTTCCACGCGGACGAAGTCGCGGGCGGAAGCTAGTATATATATATATCCAGAAAACTGTACTCCTGGACACGGCACGTATCTTTTAGAGGTTCTTCTCACAAGAGCCCTGACCACCGGTAGCTTAGAAGTTTTTCCTGATACCGACGGGTTGCTATTTTTATTATTAATTTGTGAAACAAAATAACCCAGCACTTTCTTAGAAATGACTCTCCAAAATAATGTAATTATCAACAAATTCACATGACACATCACGATACTAGTTACATTAATTTAAATGATTTTAAACATTTGATTCAAATTAAATTAACTGTCTATAACGATATGTATATACTTTAAATAAATATATTATACTAATATTATAAAGCGGAAAAGTTTGTTTGTTTTGTTTGAACGCGCTAATCCTCGAAAGTACTGGGAGAATTTGGATGAAATTTCGTATGGAAGTAGGTTACTTCAAGGTTACTTACTTCTAGGTTATATGGCATTATTACCCGACTGAAAAAGAATGAGGTTTTGTTTTTATTGTGATATAGTCCAGGGACGCGACTGCTAGTGGAATAATAATAGCCCTCCTGACCGATTTTCAGCCACGATGGCTAAAGCGGATCCAGCGGTGCAGGAGACATGTCCACAAGTATGTCTGCAGGTACAAGTGTACTCTCTGTTCCTTTACGCTCACAGTTTTATGGGACGGCAATACGACTCGACCGGAGAGAGAATCAACGCAGGACCAACGGTTTAACATGTTTTCAGGCACGGGGCTATTGCACCGCCGCCTCCTTTCAAATTCCAGGCTACTACCGAGACCACACGCGCCTCAAAGAGCCGTCAGAACTATAAGTGACGGGCTCCATAGGGCCATTGCCTATTAACCTATATAAATATTGCGGCAGCTGAGGGAACAGGGTGGGTTTTCAGTAAGTATAAGTCTGAAACTCCCTTCCACTCCACCCAAAACAAAATAGGCTACTACTGTGAAATGTCTAATAGATAAAAACTTTTTACCAAAAAATTAAACCGACTCCCAAAAACACTGCTAAGTGAAAAATAACTTTAATTTCGGTAGTCGGTGTCTTTAGTTTTGTATTTTCGTTTTTGGCACCGACTAGAAAGTTATTTTTCACTTTGCAGTGTTTTTGGGAGTCGGTTTAATTTTTTGGTAAAAAGTTTTTATTTCACTCTTTTTAGTTGGTCGATTTTTAATTTACCTAGTTAAAAGAGCCTAAATGTCAACTACTTATAACCTTTTATAAAATATCGCTTTTCCCAATGCTGGGCCGTTAATTGTTGAGGAGTTCTCCTGGTACTTCACCATCAGCTCTACATCACCATATGCATTGTAACGAACATAAAGTGTTTAACATCCATATTCAAGTAATCGAATAGCAATCCACGAAATACTTATTATTGAGTAGGTTCGGCGGCCATCTGTGGTCTTCATCATCAGTTCCACTTCCACAAATGGTATTTTTGAGAGCAACTGCACAAGTTACTATAAGAAATACCCAAAACGCCATAGGTGTGCCTATAATATTTGAAGAGTTCCCTCGATTTCTCCAGGATCCCATCATCAGATCCTGACCTGGTGTCAATGGGACCAACTTCAAAGTATACCCTTTCAAACAAAAAAAGAATTTTCCAAATCGGTTCGGTCTTCGAGTAATCGGTGACCATACATAAAAAAAAAAATATACACGTCGAATTGATAACCTCCTCTTTTTGTCGTCGGTTGAAAAACCCTTTAGCACTTTTTGCACAACCCGGGAATCAAACCTGAGATCTATTGCTCAGTGATCACGCTTGCGACTACTAGACTGACGAGGACGTGATTGTAGATGCTGCAATGATGTTGATGTCATCTAGCTGATTTCAGTCACACCGATTACAGTTGATGACTTTTTATAGTGGTTGATGAGAGCTCTAGAGCAGAGAGAACTACTCAGGATGTTGATGGCGATAATGATAAGATGGTGCAATAATCTGTTTATCATTTTTAATTAAGTCATTTATATAGTGCCCTTGTGGTCGGAGCCTTTTCAAAGAAATTTCGAAAAGGCTAACTGACACGGAATCTTTGAACGTTTTTGTATTTCAAAACTTATCAACAACTTTCGACAACTATCTTTACTATGGTACTAAATTTAAAAACAAATTATTATGTTTTCTAAACAACTTACAGTAGGTACATAGTTGATTAAATTCATGACATATTAAATTAGCCCAAGCGGGCCGTCATACAAATTACTTACTCTGCAATCGCGTGGTGTAACCCGTGTAACTCAATACGTGAACGAGCGGCGGTCGTTGTAACAATTAAATGCGTGGTTGGTAAAGTACAAATCAGTGTAGCTCCTGTGCCAACAATCCTAAGAATCAAGAAATAATAAAATGCGTTTCAAATGCTAATAGGAATTTCAATGACCTTCATTTGTCAAATCGTACCTTTAAAGTAAAACCGTTACTATACGAAATTATCAAATTTTACAGGAGAGCCAATATTTGAAACAGGTCAGTATCTTAATTTAGTCTAGGTAAGTCTAAGTACAAGTACTTTATGATTTCTTATGAGTTTATATGATAGATATCTGTTTACTGTATACATGTGCTTTAGAATAGATTTTCTATATTTACTTACAAAATTTTTTTTTAGATTTACATTTTATTTGGTAACGATATGATTTAACGCTAGATAGCGAAAAAGACGATATTTTGGAATAATTACAAGTTTAACCTGCAGTTTACGTATATTTTAGATTGATGGTATAAATAACTCAATTCGTGAAAATTTTCGTTTAGTGTAACGGTTTTACTTTAAAGGTGCGAAATGTCACTCAAAAAGTACAGTTTGCAAAAAGAAAACTGAATGGCGAAAAATATAACGGTTTATTTTACTCTGTTTAACCGAGTCTCACATCAAATTTAAATACAATATTTGATTATTTAAAGTCATAATTCGTTTTTTTTTAAACAGACTTTCCTCCCTTATTTTCATTGTTGGCATCAATTCGCCTGAAAATAAAGAGAACGCATGGCGCAAAGGCCCAGAAGTCATGTCAAAATTATTAAAACTTTATTTAATTTTATTTTTAATGGTAGGCTCGCGTTTGGTCACCAAAATATGGAAAGCGAACTAGTTATGTTCACTCTACTCAAATAGTTCGATTTGACAGGTAAGACGTCACAATATGGCGCTAAGTTTTTCTTATGACTTATGAGTTGTGGCCGAAATGGTGTATTCCCGTTGTCCCCGTAGTCCGTGTCCCCGTTAAAGGGGACAAAGGGAATTTAATAAAATAATTAAAATTACTTCCCGTTGTCCCCGTACGCTGTCCCCGTTAATTACTTTTAATATATCGACGCTTGAAAGGCAATCATGACTAAGCGACATTGAGTAAACTTTACAGGAGAGCGATTTAAAGTTCAAATATTTACAAAAAAAATCATAAAAATTTTCCTAATTGTTCGATTAAAATGATGTTAACAGTCCTAGAAATCATTTTTTTATAGCTATCCAAATTGTTAAAATAAGACACCTGACACTTTTAAAAACACCGGTTTGTGTCGGTTAGATAAAATTTACCTGATTTGATAAACAGGTAAAATTATCTAAATCATCATTGTAGTGTGTGCAGTAACATGTAAAAATAGGTAAACTTACTTAGTTTAGAATTTTGAAACATAAAGATTGATCTAAAAAGATCTGACAGTTTAAAATAAAATAAGTAAATTTACCTAAGCATTCTTTAATGGTTTTTGTGATTTTGGAAATTGTATCTTAGTTATTAAAATTACCCCAAACCTCCCTTCATAACCGACATTTAACCAAGAACTGTATAGGTAATTATTATCATGCACAAAAATAAATGAAATCAATTATTATTGAATAAAAGTCATTATTGAAAATTAAACAAATACGCTATGTAGTGCCGACCAGGAAACTAATTATGACATAACATTTAGTCTGAGATTAATATATTTTTAATTGAACAATTATTATTGCTGTCGCAATTATAAATTACCTAGCATCTTCATCATTCAGTTTCTAAAAAAAAATTATATCTCACAATTGCTTTTGATATGGGAAGCTGCGATCGATAACAACGTAAAAGAGATACCTTGGTTTTAGACTGAATTTCAACTTTTTTTTTTGATAATAGGCTCGCGTTTGACCACCATCTCACCTGATGGTAAGTGATGATGTGGTCGAAGATGGAGCACGCTTACCTAACAGTAACCTATTCACTCTTGACTTAAAGACCCCTAGGTTATGCTATCGGGAAACACAGAATCCGTCAGGGAATTCCACTCCTTAGCCGTACACACAATGAAGGTATTCCCAAAACGTTTAGTGCGTATAGGTGGGATATCCACCATGCAACGATGGTGCATCGTCGTTTGTCTTGTAGTCCGATGATGGGACGGGCTTGGCGGAATTAGATTGTGTAATTCCATCTTACACTCTCCGAAATGTAACCGATAGAAAACCGATAGACTAGCAACTCGTCCTCGATGTTCAAGGCTCTGGAGCTTTGATTCGACCAGTATATCGTTGCCAATGAGTCTTTTGGCCCGTTTCTCAATAGACTCAAGCGCATCCAGCTGGTACTTGGCAGATCCATCCCAAAGATGAGAGCAGTACTCCATACACGACCGAACCTGGGCTTGATAGAGATTGAGCAGCTGTTCGGGTGTGAAGTACCGTCTCACCTTTGCTAGGATTCCCAACTCTTTTTATGCTAATTGAGCCTTAGTCTCGATATACGGGCCAAAATTGAGGGTAGAAGTTAGTGTTACCCCCAGAAGCTCGATACGATCGGTTATTGGCACGGTACATCTCGGAAAGTAGGAGCCGGTTTGAATTGACTCCTTTTTGCAGAGAAGAGACACTCCTGGGTCTTAGCTGCATTAAACTTGACCAAGTTGGCATCGCCCCATTCGGAGACAGCCTTCAAGGACAAGTTCAAGCGCCCAACCATGTCCTCACGGATAGACTGGATCTCTGGATCTGGAAAAACTGTAAACCATGGTGATGGTGCGTAAACAGTTGTATTCTTCAATATATTTTCAATAATAGCATGCACTGTATCTACACATAAAATCAATATATTTAATATCTTTCTTGGATTTTCTTTTACGAACTTAACTTTTAATTGGATTTGATACGGTAGATTATTTACTTTCATGCCGATGTAGACGGTACATCATGATCGGACGTAAGTGATGTATATTGTGTGTTTTCCTCAACCTGGTGATCATTCAAAGTCGGTTTTTCAATGTCTGGTTCAGCAGTTAAAGTCATATTAAATGCGTGATCAACCGATATACGTGGAGCAGTAATCGATGCAGTCGTTTCAGTGTGATCTGTTGTGGTGCATAAACTATCGGCAAGAACCGGAAAAGCTAAATCTTTCGAAGTGTCAATGCTGATAGAAGCTGACTCTAATGTTTTGTTAAACTGTTTGTGACTGACGCAGACTGCAAAAAAAATCAATTCGATGATGTCAGATTTATACCGTGTATTTTTACTAAGTGAAACTACAAGATAAATAACTACATTTTATTTGTCTTGTAGGTACTCAAACAAATTATAAAAAAGCAACTCATTTTTAACTGCAAAGATAATAAAATTGATTTAAAATGAGTACGTTGTTCCATCTAAAACATAATAGGGTTTAAAAATAATCCGAAACAAAATGCAGTTTTGAAATAGGTACTAGGTACCTTTGCATAATTTGATTGAATACTTACCATGTCTTCATAGAATATGCGCCAAAATGTGAAGTACGTCCTCCCTAAGCGACGGCGGGTGCCTGAATTAGAACCTGTATAGACGTGTCACGACGCGTGTCGCGCATACGTACACGACGTTTTTTAAACTCGCACGGTTCTTTAGCGACGAGAAAATATAATTTTGCGTACGGGTAAATTTATCTACGCGCCATTGTTAGCCATTTAGCAAATCAAGTAAGACTATCTAACCGACATCATTAGTATTAAGCGTTGTCAAATAAAAATATCTAAGAATAAAAAATAAATATTATGATATACAAGTAAAAATATCTAAACTCTAATATTCTTCCACTTTATTTCAGGCTAACTTATACAAATGACACTGTCACAAAATATATTATCGAGTTAAAATATATAACCACATAAATTACAATTGCTTTATTTAGGTAAAATCTACTAAGTAATTTCAAAGGAAAAATTCTTAACAAGTAAAAATACGTCAATACAAATAAATGAAAAAGTCAATACATGAAAAACCGACTAAGTTCATATTCTAATTGTTAGAACGTCATAACTAGGGTTGCCAACCGTACTATAATATATAGTATTGTACTATATTTTGGGTCTGCGTACTATATACAGTTGAACAAAAATATAGTACGCAAAAATACTATATTTTCAATACCGAAATCTAACAAAAATCCTTCATTTAAAAAATTTATGAACGCGCCTTATCCTTAAATTTTGACTCTTATGATTATGAATCCTAGCTATCTGAAGTGCATCCGAACGCATGGTACTAGGTGGCTTTCACTGGTACCTTGACTGGACAATGTGCTTTTGAATTGGAACCCTTTGAGTGACTATTTTGTTATGCTTCATAAAACATAGCTTGATCTCTGCGACAGCTGTTAGTAGAATCATGCCTATGAAGTCCTGAATTTTACAATAGTACAGACCATGTACAGGCAGTACCTATCAATGTCATACTTTATGGGCATGCTGACCTAATAAGTGATGGGAGATGATTTATTTATTTATTATATACTTTATTGTACACCTCACAATATTTCTATGGATACAAAAATTTAAACTAGTGTACAATGGGCGGTCTTATCGCACAGGGCGATCTCTTACAGACAACCTTTGGATGGACAAAAATTAAAGGAGACAGACTAAAGGCTGTCAGTGTACAAACAACAAAAATAATATTAATTGAACATAATAATATAAAATGCATACATACAATACAAAAATCATATACTAATAAATATTACATGTATAATTGAGAAAGAAGGTTTGAGCACCCCTCACTTCTATGGGTAATGCATTCCACAAACGAGTTGCTTGAATAGTGAAAGATTTGTCAAAGAAAGAAGTGGAATGCAAACGAATATTTAACTCTAAATTTTCCGATGATCTCAGGGATCTAGAATGTGTGTCACAGAGGAACTGAAAGCGTTCCTTAAGATAAAAAGGAGTAAAAGGATTAAAGAGCACATTATAAAGTAGAGAAAGTAAGTGAAGATTCCGGCGAAACCTAATAGGAAGCCATTTGAGCTGAGCGCGGAAAACAGAAACGTGGTCATACTTGCGCAAGCCAAATATAAACCTGATACAGAGATTTTGAAGTCGCTCTAGCTTGTCTAATTGGTCTTGGGTCAAGTCGAGATAGCTGGCATCAGCATAGTCCAGAATAGGGAGAAGGAGAGTTTGTGCGATAGCAATTTTAGTAGAGATGGGAAGAAAATTACGAAGGCATCTCAAGGAGCCTGCAGAAGCAAATACTTTACGACTAACTTCCTGTAACTGTTTAGTCCAAGAAAGGGTGTCGTCAATGTGTATTCCCAGGTTCTTCACAGTGTGACTAAAAGGTATGAAGGTGTTATTGAAAGAAACCTGGGGAAGTGCCGTCCAATCAATCCTGGAGATGGTACGAGAGCTACCAACAACAATAACCTGAGTCTTAGCAGAATTGATTTTTAGCCCAAACTCAGCGCTCCAGTCACCAATTCGAGCGAGGTCCAAATTAATAGCTTCAGTGGCATCAGCCAACTCTACGAGTGGAGCTTGGGTGTAAATTTGAAGATCATCAGCATACAAGTTCCTCAATGGAAATACGCTGCCGGCGACCAAACAGGTAGCTCCGAAACCAGTCAACTACCGATGGAGATTTGTTAAAAGAGCATAGAATGCCGAGCAAAATGTCGAAGTATTAAACGCATTACTAAAGTCTAGTAATGCAAGTACTGTTAACTTCCCCATTTCCATGCCAGACCTTATATCGTCCGTAATATGAACTAGTGCAGAGGTAGTGCTGTGACCAGGACGGAAACCAGATTGGAAGGGATTCAGGAGATTATATTTAGAGAGGAACGAGCTAAGTTGTTGGTGGACAAGCTTTTCAAGGACTTTGGATAGGATTGGGAGAATAGAAATGGGTCGGTAGTCAGAAAAAGATTCAGGACGAGCTTTTTTAGGTAAAGGGATAATTTGGGCGTCTTTCCAGGCTTGTGGAAAGACACTACTAGAAATTGAGAAATTTAGAATGTATAAAATGACCGGAAGAACGTTATCAAGGATGGGAATGATCATCTTACGGCTGACACAGTCACTACCCACAGCGTTGGACGTAATCGACATAACACTCTTTTTAACATCACAAGCAGTAAATTGACTTATGACAAAAGGAGAATAATTAGGTATCGCAAGGTTAGAAAGATAACTTAGAGTAGCAGTTCATTCATCGCGACCACAGACTATAAACTATCGATATTTTAAATAAAATTTAATTTTTATTTAATATGATAACATTATTTACATTTATACATACTTAATCTTAAATAATAGTGAGTAAATAAAATCCAATTTACAGCGATTCAGAAACTGATTCACATATGGATTTGGGGTGTACTCCTTTAAGAGAATAAATGCATTTTATATTAAAATATTCGTTTAATTTAGTAACGTTTGTAATTAAATAAAGTGCATGTTACATTAGCATCGATAATAGTAAGAAACGTCGATAATTTCTATCGACAATTTTTTATATCCTGACAAACCTAAGAATGTCAGTTTGACATATGTCGCAGAGATCAAGCTATCTTTTATGCAGTATAGTTTAGGGGAGGAGTGTCCTCTCCATATTGAAATATTTTAATGATGAACGAAAACAGTAAAGTTCCATTTTTTTTGCATTTCACAAGCCATTTTTTACAATGCTTTCATAAAAGTGTTCAACAACTTGAAGGCAATAACATTACAGTCTTAGATGTGTATAATATTATGTCAACTTTAAAATCGGCGCTAGAACAACGTAAAAAAGATATTTTGTTTTGGATATGAGACCAAAAAACTATTGCTATTATTAGAAGCAAAATCCCCTACAGAAAGTTATGAAGTTCAAATGATTTTTTGCTATTCATTGATAAATGTTTAGACTATCTGAATAAATAGTTTGATTTTGGCAAAGGAAATTGGTTATGCAAAATCCAAACACTTTTATTTTAAACAAAAAACTGTTACAAAGTGCAAGAAGTGCAAAAAAAATAGTTTTTATAAAAATAAATAAGTATCAAATATATTTTTGTCTATTTTTTGCCTTTTCCATAAAATTCTATTTTTTTAATGTACTATATTTTTTTGAAATGTACTATATTTTTATAGCTTTTTTTGTAAAATACTATATTTTGCCGATAAAATGTTGGCAACCCTAGTCATAACTGCTAGATATTCAAAAAATCACTATTTGTTGGTCGTTTAGTAAGCACAAAATGTAGATTTTACCGATATCACGCAATATCTAAGCGACAATAAAACTCGTCGTAGAACTATGAGACCTAGACCAAACGACGCAGAAAAATCTGCCGGTTCGAATGGTATATATAACTCATTTTACGGATTTATGTCGCTTAGTTAGGATTGCCTTTCAAGCGTCGATATGCTTTTCAAATTATGCCCGTTGTCCCCGTTGAGTTAAAATTAGAAGTGAGAGTGCCTTAATAGAGATAATATTGTACCTATACAAATGAAATGGAACTAAGGACTACATATAAAATTAAAAAAAACACATAATATCTAAGCAATAGCTACACATGTGATTGCGACACAAGTATTTATAATTTACGAATGTATTAAAAATAATAATGAAATAAATGATAATATCGACGATGAAGTGACAAGAACTCCTAACTGACATTTTTGCGTTTTTACTTTTTTTACGTAGGTAGACCTTAAATAATTGTTTGCGTGAGCAGGCAATAGCAGCTAACTTCATATCTTATTTTCTAAATAGTTCTAAATAGCACTAGCACTGCTATGTAAGCAGGGGCGGATCGTGAATTTGTGGGGCCCTGGGCTACAACTGCTCGGGGGCCCCTTAATTATTCAAATAATTGTCATTTTGTCAAGAAACTGTTTTCTATATCTATTTGATGAAAATAAGGTACTTACAGGATTAAAATGGATTAAATTAAATTTATTTAACAAGAGTTCTTATTTATATATTTTTTTATTACTGGTGAGCCCGCTCTTGACCTCGAACACGCCTGATAGTAAACAACAGATGAGGTCTACTATAGAACGACACAGCACAGAAGTTGCCTGTTCACTCTTACTTTAAAGGCCGCAGACGAGTCATATGTGGAAAGGAACACAGAAGCCGGCAGAATGTTTCAAACCTTGACCGTGCGCACAATAAATGTAGAGGAGAATCGCTTAGTGTGACAAGATGGTATATTGACCAAATGAGGATGGTACCCTGCAGTTCGTCTGGTAGATCAGTAGTGAAAGGGAGATGGAATAATCAGGCCTGTAGTAAGTACTAGTATAATAATGTATATAAGTACAAACAGTTATTTGCTCATCACTAATCCTTTTTTAAATCATAATATATGGAAAGAATTGACAAATGATTTACACAGTCACTCGTTCAACTTTTTGTCGTATATTTGTTTTCGAAATACATCTTGGTGAAAGAGCGCTCCGCTTCACAGCTAGAGATTGTTAATGTCAAAATAATTAATATTTAAGATTGTATGGCAATTAGTGAAAACATGAACTACTTTATTTAAAAAAATTAGATTACTTCTTCTTTACGTCAGGTGTTCATCTGAATATATTAGATCTTTACCAATGAAACTGTCGTTTTTCATGAAATAAGTTAACGTATTTTTTCTATATTTTTATTTCTATTAATCAAAGTAGACACCCATGCAATCGATGCATCTTTTCCAACTCAGTAGTAGCTTATAATGATGCCCTTCTTGAAGAAATGAATTGGACGGGAGGCAACAAATTCTTCAAAAGCATTTTTACTACTTCTCGGGTGTTGATTTTTTTTTCCGCCAAGAAATTATCCAAATTCAAGTCAAAATAGAAATCTGCAGGCGCAAAGTCTAGTTAGTACGACGGATGACGGAGAACTTCCAACCTCAGTTCTTGTAACTTATGTGTCGAACAGGATCCATTTTTTGTCGCAAGCAACAAAATTCTTAAGGTACGTCTCGAGGCGTCCTTCGTGCTGATGGGCACTGAATTCGTGGGGCAGACGTCAAGCTTTATTACCTTGCCAATTTGACGCAAGTGAACCAATATAGATTTGATGCTAGCGTCGAAAGCTGCTGCTAATTCAGCCGTAGATTGAGTATCACTAGCTCTCACAACTTTTCAAAAAAACTGCTCCTTCACGTCAAAAAAAAAATATTAAAAATAAAAATGTATGGGAGAAAATCTCTTTTATTTTTTTCTCCGTTAAGTATCAAAGTATAGCAAGCAAACCTTATATTCTGGTAAGTACTTGTTGTCCTTAATACGACGACATATAAATTTCTTGCGTATCCCTGCGGCCTTGGGGCCTACGATGCTTTAAAGTTTAAAATTTTAATGTTGAATTATATTAATATTATTGATGAGTTTTTAAATTGAAATTAATCCAAAATATAATTTTTAATAAAACAAACCCCCCGCGCGCCCCTACCGTGTATTAGGCTCACCTCCTATAACATGGGACTTAAATATAACTGGCGAAATGAAAGTGTACTATAGTGTAGTATAATACACCTTTGCCGAACCCTTAAAGCGTGATGTTATGATAAAATAAGCATTTATGCTTAAGTTTTTTTAATAATCATAGTTGATTATTCTTTCATCTGTTGATGTTTCCTATTGATAAATCATGGTTGATATTGTTGGTTATACTACTAGCGTAATTCATCTTAAAAGAAACAATTAGAAATAGATGTAGCCCTGTAAAGGGCTTTTTCTGAAGGCATGTAAAGGACTAACACTCAACTACTACTACTAACAAACTCAATTCTAACAATAACAACATCACTAAATCTGTCACGTTTACATTAATCTTCAGAGTGCAACTCCTTTAGATCCATATTTTCGGTTTCTTCTGTTACTACCTCAGGCAATAATAAAAGCTCTTTAACATCTGTAAAAAGGTCGGATTGCTTTGAGTTGCTGTATTTTGGTCAAATATGGGATAAATATGGGTCTGAACTAATTTAAAAAATTATGGAGCAAGTCCTCGTTGGTCTTCATCCTGTTAAATTTTCTGGTGTGATATTCACGAACTCTTCAAAATTCTTTACTTCTTGCTTCTCCCGTTTCTTCGGAAAGAATGCCAATTGGTAGGAGGCCAAAGTGATGACAAATGTCTGCACCGTGTATGAGTAGCTTGTGCATACTTGTGGGCATATAAAACCATGGGTATAGATGAACAAAGATCTCAGCTGTTTCTCTGCAATAAGTCCTGAATTTTTCAATATCTATGGCACATCCTGATGAAATCGTTTGAAGAATAACCGCAAAATGCTTCAGTAGGCCTTTGTCAATGTTGGTTATTTCGGCTGATTTCTCATAATCTCTAAAAACCTTCTGGCTGTGTTTCCGTCGTTTGTGGTTCCAAAGCCTTGCTTCACAAAATCCACAAGTATTCCCATTTGCTGTTTGAATTCTTCTTGTGTCAAATGTTTCTTCGCAGCTTTTAGTTACTTGTTAGTACCTCGTGTAGTCCACATCTCAACGTCCGTGTTGTAAGATATGTGTTGAATACACTCCATACAACGAATCCACATATGAAGAGTAGAAAGTCCATATTTATAAACATCTTCTCAAACAGGTCTTGAAAATACTTCTGACAGCTTGTTCATTTCAGTCGGCTTAGCAAGGCAAATATTGCAGGCAGATGCAGACGAAGTATCCGTTATAATAGTGGCCACTTTTCCGTCGATCATTGTCATATGAAACTCGTGACTAATCTCTAGCCCGGCCACATTAACTATAAATTATAATGAAAATAACATAAAAAGAAATAATAACCTACATATTCCTGACATTTACAATAATAAATAAGTATATACAATACTTTAGAAAGTCAATCATTAACTCAGCAAAATATATTAAAAAGCCCACATAAGTTGGTATATCATTGGAGCAGCTCATTCCCAAGCCTTTTTGTCCTCAATATAATCTTTGACTGTGTAAAAAGCTTTCTGGCGTAGGTTACGTTTTAGAAATAATTTGAATTTAATTAGGATAAATTACTTATCACTTAATAGCACACGAAATACCCATATTCACACACAGTTGTGACAATTAAACACTGAGTTTGTATTTAGACGACAAGAACAAAATTGAGGCGGTTCCACCCGACGCAATTGCGCTGCGGGTAGTTCCTTGTAACAAAACGCCCTCTCTAGCTAAAAATACTGAATACCTGATCATTGATAAGCGACAAGGGAATTCTCTGCTTCGTTTTCGATAGTCGTCGGATTGACCGATTATGGCGCTGCCAATATTATGTTAATTTTACATATTTCGGATTTATTATATATATATATATATATATAGATTAAAAAGTAACGTCTATTTTTTAATGAGCACTGGTAGGGGGCCCCTTATATCCACGGGGCCCTGGGCTGCAGCCCAAATAGCCCATAGGTAGATCCGCCCCTGTATGTAAGTATAACATCAAAGTTCTGTTTGTAGTCAATTTTATTTTAATTGTTTTTTTTTTCATTATGTTTAAGCTTTAAGTTCAATCCTATTTTTGTTTTTATTATCTAAATTGTTTTTATGCAATGTTAATTCTGTGACGTTATAGTTAAATAGGTATATTAATGGGGCATGTTTTTGTAAGTATAACATTTAAATACTTTGTGTTTCATTCCACCCTTTCATTTAAAACTAAATCAATATAAATAAGGTATTTAGTAAATAAATAAAAATTTAAAGGGGACAACGATACGTGAAATCTTAACTGTGACAACGGGAAGTAATTTTAATTATTTTATTAAATTCCCTTTGTCCCCTTTAACAGGGACACCGCCGAAATCTCCACTTTCTGGAGCCTTAACACAGCCAGGCCAGGCGACGCAGCCAACGTCGAAGAAGATGGCGGGACGAGCTGGACCTAAGTAACAACTAGTGGTTTACTTTCGCCCTGGATAGAATCACCTGGAAATCATGAGGTGGTGAAATTTTAGCAGCGGGATGATGCTTCGTTTGTGTCAGAATATCACGGGGTACGTTGTATAATAATAATCCATAACTTAAGTTAATTTTAAAAGTCATGTTTAGTGTTACTAAACATGACTCGGATGAGTCTCACGAGTCGGACTCGCGCACGAAGGGTTCCGTACCATTATATATTAAAAACGGCAAAAAAAAATCACGTTCGTTGTATAAGAGCCCCCTCTAAAATACTTTTTTTATTCTGTTTTTAGTATTTCTTGTTATAGTGGCAACAGAAATAAATCCATGTGTGAAAATTTCAACTGTTTAGCTATCACGGTTCATGAGACTGACAGACTACGGTCTGACTGCCTGGTGACAGACCGACAGCGGAGCCTTAGTAATAGGGTCCCGTTTTTACCGTTTGGGTACGCAACCCTAAAAAGCTCCTCGGTGATGCACTATTTAGGTACACGTAGGTAACTGCAAATCGACTAATATGTGTGGGCCGGCTTAACATTTGTTCTATCATGTATTTCGATGACCTTAAATGCCGATTAAATCTGCCTCGAAGGGACTATAGATGATAAATTAAGAAAAGTGGGGCTCCGTTTTTTATAGCGTGATTGTTTTTTCATAGAAAACAGCATAATATGCGGAATGTTCTAGAAACAAAAACTGTGTATCAGACCCGCTTACCCAGTACCTTTTACACTGGTCTTTTAATATTTAGCCGAGGTCGTAGAGTGGAAAATTAATGTAGTTTAAAGATAACAAATCATATAAGATTGTAAATTCTTTTATCTCGGTATATAGTATTCACGTATTTGTGTTTGATCTGTTCTGATTGATGGGCTATTCACAATATATCAAATCATAATAGTTTATGTTAACAATAAGATTTATCATTCGCTCTTAGACGCCATATCTTGCTTTCGCCAGTGTCGATTTGAGAAAGCTCAAAGACTTCAAAGCTTTAAGCATTATTTAAAAACCTACAACTAACTATCCGGCGTCTAACGAACCCACGTTGACATCAGACTAAATAAGTCGCTCCAACAAAACCTCCAACCCGATAATTATTCCAACAGTTGTAACATCAAAAACAAACTAGCTCTTACTTCAGGATATGCTAATTAATAATATAACAAAACAATCTGCGAATAAGCTTAAAACGTAAGCGGTTGCAGTTAAGCGAAATGTACATAGCCGACTATCGTAGACTGACCCACCCTTATAAATAATAGTGGCAAGGCGCCCATCCGTGCCCCCTACCCCCTTAAAGGGTACACTCCGGATCTCATTTCCAAATTGCATTTCGAAACCAAATCTCGACCTTACAACTGGACAACACCGGAGAAAATCCTACTCTATCTATCAAGATTCAGGGTCTTTTTTTGAATGTAATTGGAGGTAGAATTGAGTGTTTAGTCGTCAGGTCATAACCCAAGGAGGCAACATCTCCGTGCACAAGCACTAACTTGTATAATGAGATATGATAATAAACGCTTCAGTTGAATATTGATGTCGACGAGTTAGGAATGCACTCGCCATGTTTACGGCTGCTTGGAACTTCTAATTAATTATAAATAATTTTAGGGGATTGTTTTGTACTGGAAATACTATACGAAGTACATTTGATGGAAATGTTCATGCGAACTAATAAGATGATAAGATGGGTTCTCAACTGTTTCATTTTGAATCATTTAGTACGTTGAGGGTGGTGATTTGAAGCCACATTTATAACAAAATGGATCATAGGTATTTTATTTTACTTTTTCTGCAACTTAGATCATTTCTACCTGTTGATTTGATTTTCTTGGACATTCGGTTAGCGACTTAGTAATTCGGCAGCAACGAGGCGTAGAGTAGAACTTTCGATTATACAACGTGTAATTTAAAGGGTATATACATACATACCAAGTGCATGGCTTCTTTGGATGATAACAAACGATATGGCAAGGATTTTGTAATTCTAAGTCTACGTGTGTAGAACTTATTACAAATTCCAATACACTGATACCAGAGACCGAATATTTCAAATTAAGAAGAACGAAAAGAATTATCGTGTTATTGGCAAGTGACGTGGAAAGTTATTGACCCTCGTAGTGCTGTGACACGTTTGTTATTCGTATTAGTATATTCAAGAAATATATTATGAAACCAATAATTTGGTATAAATTCTTTGAGTCAGTTATTTTGTGCTGAAACTGTGCATAGAGACTCCATACCAGATGTTGTCTTCAGCCCTTTTGGATAGATATGGGGTTTCCGTTACACGTTGTATAATAGGACCTCATCATGATTGTTTTTGTAATTGGGTACTTATAGTATGACTAGCAGTTGCTCGCGACTTCGTTCGCGTGGGAAGTTTTTCCCGTGTAAATCCCGATCCCGTGGGAATTTCGCAAAATCCTTTCATAGCGGATGCCTACTTCGTAACATCTACCTGCATGCCTTTCAGCCCGATCCGTCCAGTGGTTTGGGCTGTGCGTTGATAGATCTCTATGTCAGTCAGTCAGTCACCTTTGAGTTATATATATTTATATTCATATTTATGTAATTGCTTGTGTAATTTTACAAGTGGCCCTGGTAGTGACTGCACAGAGTATTATGATATAAAGAATTATCGGAAATCTAGTGGGCGATTCTAATGAGAATATCTGGGCTAAAATATTAACAGCCGAAGGGGTTGACCTTTAAGGAAGGCTAGGTAATGCTTACCTCTGTTCGTAGATGGATGATCTTACCATATCGATATTCTTTCGTGCCTCAGAAAACGGGTTAAGTTGTTAGTCCTGGTTGTTCTTTGTACAAGTTCTTTGTCAAAAGAGAAATCTGATACATGAGTTGTTGTGTTATTGGATTATGGAGGTGAGATAGGCAGTTCCATGTTAAATACTAGTGCTCAGCTGTATTTGGTAGACTGCAAGCCGACCCTACATGTTGAGAAAAGGATAGAGGGAGATGAGTGGGTGAATATACAGTATGTTAACTAACAGAGGGCGTTCCCGTTAACCCGCAATAGTATAGCATCCATACATGCTAAAAAAAAATATTACCATTCGAAAACAATTTTTTTTTAATATTGAAGTTTTCACTAAAAATGTTAAATTGATACATAAAAGAAACACTCTGTATACGCGTACGTATTCATAAATAAATTGCGACGTTGCCGTCCTTCAAGTACGCGTGTACAGAGTGTTTCTTTTACGTATCTATTTAACATTTTAGTGAAAACATTTTGTTTTCGAATGGTAATATTTTTTTTAGCATGTAAGGATGCTATACTATTGCAGGTTAACGGGAACGCCCTCTGTTAGTTAACATACTGTATTTGATGGCGTTGTGTGAAAGTTGTAAAAAAAAAAAACTAAGTCAAACATAATGACTTCTTGTAAGAACCCATACCTATTGAGAGATATGCATTTGAGTTAGCTATGCGTTTACTTTTAGAACAAAATCCCTCAAGCTACACTTAAACCATATCATAAGACATTCCAAAATCTTGAGACTTGAGTTAGTTACAAACAAAATAAGACAGAAATAGAACATATATTATATTTTATTGTTACCCGTTTTGTAGGTAAGTATATTATGACTGATATTTGCTACAAGAAATATCAATAATACGAAATATAAGAAATATGTATAAATATTTATAAACAATATTAAATATAAGAAATACATGTGTATTCATGTTTAGTATGTTTTTTATTACATTGAGAAAATCTTACGGTCGAATGGCTGAATATTTTTCAAATTTTTCTCGACTGTACCAGAAAGTAGGTAAGTAATGTTATTTCAGTATTCTTCTTACTAATAAAAAAGAAAATCATCTGATTTTTTTTTCTTAGCTGAGTGAATGAACGATATTGTACGATAAGTATGTCGACCGCGGTGCGTTATTCACACCTTACAAATTGTGATGTAATAGAGGGAAGTTGATTATTGAGATGCGGATCTCTACGACTGCTTAGCTATTGTGATTCTTTAGGTCATTCTCCTTGCGGTCTAGGTGATGTAGGACAGATCTAGAAGAGTTTATTGATACTATGTTATATTGCAAATGGGACGGGCAGTCCAGAAACTTTTATTCTGGAGTTATTCTTTTTTTATCTAGACTAAGTGTAGGATCAAGAAATGTAATTCTTTAATTTACAAAAAGTTTTAAGGCTCATAAATAACGGATGGCCTATGATTGGTTTTAGTCAGTAAGTCTACACAGGCTTTGCCTAGCTCAGAAGTCAGGGTTATTTCCTAAAGTCTATCATTATATTGATGTCAATAAAAATATTTGTATTTGTCAAGGTCTGTCCGACACAGAAATGAAGCTTGTTGCACGAGGCATTACTCTCTATGGAGAACAACGTCAAACAGACTGCATGGCAACTCATTTAAATCATGTTATGTTTTTTTTTTGTATAAGTGTATGAAAATACAAACATAATAGCCTTCGTAAACGTGACCAAGATTTTGGCTATTCTTACAGTACACTGTTACTAAATACTTCATAATGAGCATATAAACAGCAAATTAATTATTTAAGTAGTACAACAAATAGAAGTTAATTCACCATTTTCTACACATTAAACAACGTACGTACGTATTCAAGTCGTTTCATGAATATTATCTCCGTTTTTTGTTCAGACAAGCATATTAGCAGCCATCAAATTAAAACAAGTTCACGATTATGCGTAATTTATGATAATTATTCCAACATTGCCAGTTAAGTAGATTTACTGTGAACATTGAGTTTTTGGGGTCCGTATCCACGGCTATACGGCTCTTTTTTAACCGACTTCTAAAAAAGGAGGAGGTTCTCAATTCGGATGTTTGTTTGTTTTTTTTTTATGTTTGTTCGGGCATAGCTCTGTCGCTTGCAAACCGAATTGAAAAATTCTTTTTTTGTTGAAAAGGGTATACTTTCCAAATGGTCCCATGAAAATTATATCGAAATCGGACAAGCCGTTTCTGAAAAATCGATAAAAGTCTAAAAAAAATATTTACGTTGATAATCTTTTCGTTTACTCTGGATTGCGTTTTTTGTTCGCGCATAACTCCGTCATTTACGAACCGATTTGGAAAATTCACTGACCCACTAAAAAGCGCGAAAATAAAAACTTTTTTTGCAAAAAAATAAAACCGACTTCCATATCAAAACACTACAAAGCCAAAAATAATTTTAATTTCGGAAGGCAGTGTGAAAATAAAGAAAATACCAAACCAATAACACCGACTACCGAAATTAAAATTATTTTTGGCTTTGTAGTGTTTTGATATGGAAGTCGGTTTTATTTTTTTGCAAAAAAGTTTTTATATAAACAAACGTCAAATACTTTGTAGCCATAGGAGAAGGAGCTAGTGGTTAAATACTAACAACCTTACTGGTCAATCTTAAGGTAAAGCATCTTTTACAGAGGTCGGTCCGTGAATGTGATGACTATCTTATCATAGCGAGATATCTCCATACATTTTAATTTTTTTTTCGGCTTGGAAAATCATCGAATGATTTCTTTCCGCTCTGAGTGGAGCAGAAAGGAGTGACAGAGTTCTATTGACTATAAACCACCCTGTTCTTTTAGCTACCCTTGCGTTCCGGGGCCGTGGTATCTCGTTACGACATTTCCGCAGCCCGGCAGAGAGTTCTCCATATCTCGGAGAGTACGTTAAGCCATAGGTCTTTACTGTCGTATGCATACGATAGTTAAGACCAAACGGCTGTAATTTGTACATCTTTAACAGTCGTTACGGGCAGTCAGAATCAAAAGCCATAAAATCAGACACCGGTATTGCCAAGGGGGTATCGTGTTACCCAGCTACTGGGTTGTAGAGGTCAGATAGGCAGACGTTCCATGTAAAACACTAGTAATCAGCTGCAAGACTGGAAGCATACCTTAGGCTGATGTCACACTGGCGATTTACGAGCGAGTTCAAAGCGATGCGTATGCACAGCGAGTTCGCAGCGAGTACTCGGCGAACTCGTAGCGATTACGCGGCGGGCGTGCGGTGGGGTTGTCTGTTGTGACGTCACTGTATACAACGTGTAACGGAAACCCCATATCTATCCAAAAGGGCTGAAGACAACATCTGATATGGAGTCGCTATGCACAGTTTCAGCACAAAATAACTGACTCAAAGAATTGATACCAAACTATTGGTTTCATATATTTCTTGAATACCAATCATAACAAACGTGTCACAGCACTACGAGGGTCAATAACTTTCCACGTCACTTGCCAATAACACGATAATTCTTTTCGTTCTTCTTAATTTGAATAATTCGGTCTCTGGTATCAGTGTATTGGAATTTGTTATAAGTTCTACACACGTAGACTTAGGATTGCAAAACCCTTGCCATATCGTTTGGTATCATCCAAAGAAGCCATGCACTTGGTATGTATATACCCTTTAAATTACACGTTGTACAATGGCATCAAAGGCGCTTTTTGGCAAATACGCTACGGGCCCGCGGCGAGTCCGCCGCGCACTCGCTACGAACTCGCTACGTATTCGCTTCGCTTTAAACTCGCTCGCCAATCGTCAGTGTGATAAAGCCCTTAACATAATTGGGAACAGGCTAATAAGATGATGATCTATATGACAATAATTAAACGAAACAAGAACCTAAAAATGCACGTCCCAAATCACTTCTAAAGATGTTCTCCATTTTTAAAGGGGAATCGCTGTACAAAAATAATATCGCGTGTGTCGGATAAATTGGCGTCAACAGGATAGCGCCTTGCTTACTGATTGATTGGTGCTCCAAATGATTTACACTGCCGAGCTGGGGACAAATCGCTGGCTGAAACGGGTGATACGATGACGCTGCTCCAAGTTTGTGTTGGAGCGGTGACGGTTAGGAGTTTCCATGATCGTTGGGCCGGTTTTTCTCTAAAAGATTTCATACTTATCGATGGCATTCTGTAATTTTTATTTAAGAGGTTTAGGGATTCGTAATTCATTATCACAGTTGTTATTTCCCGGGATAAAAAATATCCTATGCGCTATTTCAGACTACTTATAATTTATTTATTTAAACTTTATTTACAGTGGATAAAGTGGAAAATGGATAAATGAATCTATAATATCATTAGAACTTAAAACGGGATATTTACCATGTGTATTTATTGTTTTGAGTTTCCGATATTTCGGCACTGTTGCAAGCGCTTTTTACACATTTGAACCAACTGTCGAGGGCCTGGAATCCAGTGGTTCAAATGTGTAAAAACCCGAAAAAGTTCCGAAGAAAGTTCGCGAGTCGACACGGTGAGTGTTGTGTGTCGGGAACAGAATCGAGTGTTTAGTGATACATGTGACAGTGGTAGCGGTGTCGCTAACAGAAAACGAACGAGAAAGAGGGTAGACCGATTTGTCTGCTCATAAACTTCCACCCGCAATTACTCCAGTTCATCCGTGATCATGGCGCTTGCAACAGTGCCGAAATAGCGGAAACTCAAAACAATAAATACATTTATCCCGTTTTAAGTTCTAATGATACTGTTAGTGACCATGTTAGCTAAAAAAACAAATGAATCTATGTCTGATCCCAATATTTTGTAACAAACATCAATGATCAATTATAATGTATGGAACATTATAATTGATCAACCTTGTTGTAATGTCCATGTATCTTTAAAAGACTTGCCTTCTCAGAAAAAGTTTTGGATTAAAAATGGACGCAGCTTCCTCAGGTTATTTTCAACGGCACTGCTATTCCATTAAGCGAGAAAGTTAAGAACCTTGGGGTTTGGGTTCACAAACATCTTTCTTGGGGTCCCCAATTACAAGAAGTCAGTCGCAAATTATTTGCTTCTGCTCATTCCCTAAGACGGTTGCGTAACTTTCTGCCAACTGCTACTAAAATTGCGCTAGCACAGTCTCTTTTACTTCCCATCCTAGACTACGCTGATGTCAGTTATCTTGATCATACTGAGGCACAATTTGATAAACTTGAGTGACTCCAAAATGTTTGCATTAGATTTATATTTGGCTTGCGCAAATATGATCACGTATCCGAATTTCGTACGAAACTCAAGTGGCTTCCAATACGTCTTCGCCGGAACTTACACATTTTGCCTCTGCTTTACAGTGTGCTGTTTAATCCTAAAACCCCCACTTATCTTAAAGAACGATTTAAGTTCCTTCATGACACACATGTAAAATTTCTGAGGTCATCAGAAAACTTAAGGCTTGCGGTACCGAGTCACGCCTCCAATTTCTATGGTAAGTCGTTCGAAGCTCAAGCAGTACGGCTGTGGAATGCTCTACCCGTGTCAGTAAGACAAGCACAAACCCTATCTTCTTTCAAAAACTTAGTAAAAGATCTTTATCTCTCACCTTAAATTGTTGTTATTATGTATGTCTTTGTTTCTTTCTTTTTTAAATATTTGTGTATATATGTTTTGAGAACGTTATTTATTGTTTTGTATTTTATATAGATAAATAGTACACTACTACAGTGGACTACCCGCGTATTTATTTTCTCCTTCTGTGTCAAATCCATCCGAAGATTGTCTGTAAAAGATCGCTTTTAGCGATAAGACCGCCCATTGTATCACCCTTTTTAATTGTTAAGTCCATAATTTTGTTTTACTGTTATGGTGTACAATAAAGAATATATCTATCTATCTATCTATCTAAAACATATAATTCACTATCGTATTTGTTTACAGACAGATCAACAATAGTCAGTCAATTATAATATGGGACTTATGAGGAAAACAATTCGCAAAAAAATGCTTATTCATTCAATTTTGCCTACGAATATGGACAGAATGTTGAAAGCAGATGTTTTTTAACTGACTTCAAAAAAAAGGAGGAGGTTCTCAATTTCGTCTTGAAATTAATTTTTTTATGTATGTTACCTCATAACTCGCAGATGGTTGGACCGATTTGGAAAATTCTTCTTGCGTTTGAAAGGGTATACTTTCTAATTGGTTCCATTGTCACACACAAATATTATTGGCACACCTATAGCGTTTTGGGTATTTCTTATAGTATCTTATGCAGTTACTCTCGAAAAGCACCATTTGAGGAAGTGGAACTGATGATGAAGACCCCAGATGGCCACCGAAACTACTCAATAATAAGTATTTCGTGGATTGCGATTAGATTACTTGAATATGGATGTTAAGCACTTTATGCTCGTCACAATGCATATGATGAAGTAGAGCTGATGGTGATGTACCAGGAGAACTCCTCAAAAATTAACGGCTGTGCACCGGGAAAAGCAATATTTCGTAAAAGGTGATAAGTAGTTGACATTTTGGCTTTTGCAACTAGATAAATTACAAACCGACCCACTAAAAAGTGTGAAAAAAACTTTTTAGCAAAAAATAGAACCGACTTCCATATAAAAACACTACAAAGGCAAAAATAATTTTAATTTCGGAAGGCGGTGTCAAAAAAGAAGAAAATACAAAACAAATGACACCGACTACCGAAATTAAAGTTATTTTTGCCTTTGTAGTGTTTTTATATGGAAGTCGGTTCTATTATTTGCTAAAAAGTTTTTTTTTATTACTGTGTAAACTGTATTTAATGCTGACAAAAGTTTAAACACGACATAGGTCCTTAGAATTTTCTTCCTCTTAGCGTGACAATGGCAAAAATATTTTAATTGAGTTTGGTCCAAAATTTTGCTACGCGAACTGTGGTCGCTGATGCAGACATAGGTAATATCATATATATATATCGGCTTAGTATGTTATACTAAGCGGAACTAAATACAATAGAATAGTAACTTTCAACCAACAAAATGAAGACGTCACGCAATGGAAACAATCATAATGAGGCATTAACTTCCGAAATAGGAGAGCCGTGAAATTATTATTCTCCTACATGTGAACTAGCTTTATAATTATTTTTCTGGCAACATAAACTGTTCTTGTCTCAGTCCCAGTCGGCATCCTCAAAGATGGCTCAAAGAAACATTATATGGATATTGTTAATAGAATTTTTATAGCTCACATTATGAAATTATGACGAATTAACACGGTGTTGATGTTTATAAGATAATTGGATATAACGTGACGTATACGTAGATATAAAGTAACGATGAACAAGTGTTGATGATCTTAAAATAGGTGGTTTCTATTCGGAATATATTTTGAAGGTTAATTTTGGACGTAGGTAATAAATGTTAAAGCCTATGTATTTCCAGAGTTTTCTTATTATTCTTGTTTGGTAATACATTTTAAAGAGTTACCAAGGATTACTTTGCTTTACTGTTGCTTTTAAAGTCTAGTTCTTAGCAAGTTTCTTAAAAGAAAGCAATGTTTTACTTAGTTTGCTCAAACCTAGGAACTAATAAAATTTAACTGCGAAAATTTTTACAAGCTCAAACTCAAAAGTTGACACGAGGAGTTGGGGGTAGGGTCGATAGTTAATTCTGTCGGTACTTCGAAAGGGGGTTAATTAATAATAACGGCGTATGGGTGATTAATGAAACTGTACCCTACCTAATTTATAGTTGGACTTAAGCACCCCGCCCCGCGCGCCCCGCCGGCCCAAAGCAAACTAAATATCCAATACCTCGATGTTGACTGCCGAGTTAAAGGTTTTGATATTTGAGTTATTTTTATTTATTTTATGTAACCTCATTTCTGGATTAATATATTGAATAAAAACTCATAGCTTCGTTGTGTGTTTAGAATTTGTGTTTTAGTATTAACTTGTATTAGAGTCAAATTAAGCTGAGACACAATTGTAAAATGTAGATAGTTACAAGAAATGACCTATGAATGAATAATGATGAAGTTCAGGCGAATATAACACTAGCTATCCGCTTGCCTACTCATTTTAAAGTAAATCTATACAAATATTATAAAGCGGATAAGTTTGTTTGTTTGTTTGAACGCGCTTCGAAAGTACTGGGTGGATTTGGATGCAATTTGGTACGGAAGTAGCTTGAAGCTTGAGGAAGGTTATAGGCTACTTTTTACGCGACTGCAAAAAAGGAGAGTTATGTTTTTACCATGATAGAATCCACGGGAGCGAAGCCCCGCGTGAGTTCTAGTATATTATATATTTGACTATCGGGAAATAGAAAGTACTTTCCTCTTACTCCTCCACTATTTTTTATGATCAATTTCGTTGCCGTCTCCATGAAAATTTAAACGTTTCTCTGAGACTTGGCCGGCTTCAATGAGTCTGTACTATTCTGGTGATCACCACTTTTGATTCTCAGGTCTTGGTTCTCAGGATTTGCTGTGGTTGAGAATAAAGAGTTGTTCCGAGTCTGTTGGTTAATTTTACTGTTTTAAAATTATGCCATTTACACAACGTCGTCGTTGGTGGCAACGTGGAAATTGATTTGACCTTTTTATCCTTTATAGACCCTATAGAGCGCTACTGCAAATCTTGACAGCTAGAGTCAACATTGGCAATTACAAGAAAAAAGCCGAATTAATGAAGCTCCTCGAATCCATAGGAAACGATTCTGTTGTGTTATTGTTCTAAGGAAATTACTCCGAAAATAACACAGCAGTTAACCATGAAAGTGACATAAATTTGGCAAGATAGCATAGATAACGTTAAAACTGTTTACCTACACCCACATACTACTCATAGAATAAAATAAAAATAATAGTAAAGTGTCAACATCGCTCACTCCGCTCACATTATTATGAAGACAAGTACGAGCAGTGTATTCGGACTTTGAAAATCTAATTACGTAGCCGGTACCCTTACCTCGATCGTTCCTTCGCGCCGCCCAGCCGCCGCCCACGGCGCGTTCTCCACTAATGTCGACACGCGAGATTGTGTTATGTTCGACACGTCGGCAATGTTATGCAATAATCTAGTTTACCGTTTCGTTGAGGTGTGAACGGCTGATTTTTGAAGTTATTTTTGAAGGTAAGGCGATAATTGAGGCCGTAGATAAGCTGATGGTGATTAAAATACAAGTATCTTAGATAGCTGCTGTGATTCCAACATGTAAGTACCATTTTAAAATGCTGATATTATAAAATACATTCCAAAGCCACAGCCCAACTTGAAAAATCAGCTGCGTTCTATAAAAAGTATACATATTAAAAATCTTGTGTCGACACAAATGGAAAACTCTTAAGTTTGTCCAGGGCGCACGAATTATACATGGTGTATTAATACGCTGTTCAACTCAACTATTGCTAGTAAAGTTTTAATTCGATAACCCACCGGCTGGCCGCGGCCTTACCCCCTTTGCCCCGACTGCTTCGTCTGCCCGCGATAATGTATTTATGGACGATACCACGGCCCTAATGAGCGAACCTATGCCTCTTTACGCGACCCCTCTACTTAGATTTGGTTAGGATACGTTAGATAATGTACCGTTTGCGTTTTAGGGTTACAGGGGTGACTCTGTTGTGTTGCTTGTTAGTGTTTGGCGTGTTAGACCAAAGCAGTATTTTTGTACTAAATGGAACTTGATTTCCTGTTCTATTATTATTACAGAGACTGTGTTTGAAGGCGTATCGAAGGACGGCGTATTTGACGTTAATTTAGTCTTCTTAAGAGGATTTTTGTGATGAGATAATTTTAGCAGAGATTTGATCTGATAGATTGGGTTTTAGCCTCGTAACCCTTTAAAATTTTATAGGCTAAGTAAACAGTTAATTAGAAAAATGTTGGTATTCAATAGGTAGGTACCTAATATTTTTAATAGAAACTAAATTTTCTACTTCTATAGTAATACTTTAAAGAAAGTTTAGACGTATGGATCTATGGATGTTTATTACGCAATCGCGCCAGAATCGTTGTATGGATCTGTATGCCATTTGGCACAGAGTTAAATTATAGATTGTATTGTTCATAGGCTACTTTTAATAACAGGAAAATGTGCGATACTTCTACGCGAATGAAGACACGGGCAACAACTAGGAATCGTTATTATTTTATTGTTGATTTGCGTTTGACCACTATCTCACCTGATGTTAAGCGATGATGTGGTCGAAAGATGAAGCACGCTTGCCTAGTAGCAACCTATTCACGCTTGACTTAAAGACTCCCAGGTTATAGCTATTAGGAAACACAGACTCCGGCAGAGAATTCCACTCCTTAGCTGTACACACTCGGAAACTATTGCCAAAACAATTTGTGCATATGGGTGGGATGTCCACCATGTAACGATGGCGCAACGCCCTTTGGCTTGTAGTCCGATGATGGAATGTATACGTAACGTACGTAATGTAGTACGTCAAATACATGCCTGTACACAACTATACAAAAAGAACTATAATACTTTTTATAGATACTTATCTACGTATAGTCTTACTCAACGTCTTCGATAGCTCACTTTAGCGTAATATAGACTTACATCCTTTGACTTATTATCCTGAGAAAATGAACGATTCTCGTGTTACATACTTTAAAATGTTCACGTGAACAAAGTCATGGACAATAGCTGGTATGTGTTTTAGTGTTAAAGAAATAACAGAACATGTTATCGAAAGTAAACAGCAATTACCGCACATTATTGGGATCATAAAGCAACCATCAGTCAACCTACTTACCTACCAACCAACCACCGAGTTGGTATGTACCTATAATTACTCGTACGCACTGAACCTGCGAACTATACTAATCTATAATAGTAATAGAACTGTATCTAGTTTTGCTGTTCCTGTGATTTCTAATAGAAATGCGTTACCCTTTATAGGGTTATCGCATTGTGGACTAACGAGATATCTCTAAAATAGACTATGTAGTGTAAAAAGTCATATTTAGAAGTTCTAATAAAATAGAAATGATGTATTAAACTGAAATGGTCACTAAGGATATGTTAAGAATTTAAAAGCTGTATTTCCTGATAGCTACAACCTGGGCGTCTGTAAGTCAAGAGTGAATAGGTTACTTCTAGGCATACGTGCTTCATCGTGCTTCGACCTTCGATTGCTTAACATTCGGTGGGATGGTGGTCAAAACAAGCCTATCAAAAATTAAAAAAAAAGGTTACCCGTAATAACTTGAGCTTATCACTTGCAACAGTGCCGAAATGTCAGAAACTTGGAACAATGGACATGGTAAATTTCTCGTTTTAAGTTTTAATGGTAGGTAGTAGAATTTTTACGAAATAGGTACACCATATACCTACAACGGTATAAAAAGTATCAATCAAAAATCATTTAATTGCGAGACGTAATGGGTGGCCTTGTAGGTAACAGTGAACTTTTAAAGACAACCTTTTGGTTCTAAGTATTCGGCATAGATATCATTCTTGTATCGAGTACAATATCTAGAAGGAATTTTGAGTGAGCTGTGGGATTTTGGACATACAGAGGCTGATTTTAGTTAGTTGGCATTAAGTTTTATGGTAGCAACAACAGTGTTATTTTCTATTGTTATATTTGGGTTTCAAGTGAAACTTCCTTATCACATTCATAAGTACTTCAGCTCTGAAAGATTATTTACAAATTAAATTTTGGTGTAGGTATATTATTATCATCATTATATCAACTGAAAAACGTACACTCCTGGACATGGCATCCCCCAAATATCCTTACATCGATCGGGCCTGTACGTCTCAAACCCTGAAGAATCGAACAAGACTGGTAATGTACTTAATATCTACCGACAAGAAAGGTAAAAATCTCCAAATATCCCTATTTTTTTTATTTTTTTTTGTGGCATCTCGCAGGTCAACCTCTGAGGTTGTCGGCTGCTTAACCGGACTTGCCTGTGGTTGCCTTAATTAATAAATTAATTAAAGCCTCCAGCCAGGGCTTATTAAAAAACTTACAAACTAGGCGACTACACGCTAAGGGCACCCCCTGTGGGGTACGGACCTCGGCTTAGGGCGTCGCAGGGGAGGGCAGCTAGGGACAGGCTGGATCATATCATTATTATTATTATAATAAGGGAATTTAAAGCTACTGGCTCAGCGTCGCGGGCTGGCTCTGGCAAGGGTCGGGGTGGACTATTACGGGGACGTCGCGGCGGGCCTCGGCGGCGAGGACGGAAGGACGGTCGGTTTTTGTGTTTGTGTGCCACTGTACTTGTTTCCCTACGGCTCTCTTGGAGCAGGGTGATTGCGTCATCGGGAATGACTAGGGTATGCCTTGGTCGGCGAATCTTAGAGATCCGCGAGGGTTCGTATTGGGCGGCCGATACGATAAGGGGATTCCTATGTTGGATTGAAGTTTCAAAGAAACGCTTGGAGACACGTTTCATGAACTGCTGGATGGTGGGCATCTTGAGATCTAAGTGAAGAAGCTCATTTCGAACATAAAAGGGGGCTCCCGTGACTCTACGGAGGAATCGGTTTTGGAGGGTCTGCATCTTGTGGAGGAGGTAGGGCTTTGCGTGTGCGAAAACAACGCAGGCGTAGGTCATGATGGGACGGATGACCGCGGTGAAAATACGCAGCTTGCACCTGAGTGATAACTTGCTGCGAGAACTAAGAATGAAGTGGAGCCTACCTAGAGCGAAAGCGGCGCGCGAACGTGCCTGCTTTATGTGCTCAGCGAAGGAGAGGTGTCTATCAAGGACCACGCCTAAGTATTTGGCTTGCTTTTCCCAAGGGATCGGCTTGCCGTACATGGTAATCGGACGGGGCGAGGGTGGGTTTATCCGCGGTTTAGAAAAGAGGACTGCCTGGCTTTTATCTGGATTGACTTCGATTCTCCATTTCCGGAACCACTTGGCCAGAGTGTTTGCGGAAGTTTGGAGAGTGCGAGCGATGGCATCGGGTTTAAGACCGGTATAATAGATAGCCGTATCGTCGGCGAATAGGGCTAGCTGGGTATTTTTATGCTTGGGAATATCACTAGTGAATAGCGTGAAAACGAGGGGGGATAGTACGGAGCCTTGAGGAACTCCTGCGCGAATGGGATGGGGGGAGGAATGCTCCCCCTCAATTCGATAACGAAAGGTGCGATTCGATAAAAAGTCCCGTAGGATGAGCACGAGACGGTCAGGCACGCCGAGTTGGTATAGCTTATAGATTAAGCCATTGTGCCAAACTTTGTCGAACGCTTTCGCTATGTCGAAGAATAAGGCTCCCGTTATTGCGCCCCGTTGGAAGCCGGCGCTGACGTGTTCTACGATGCGGTGGACTTGTTGGATACATGAGTGTTCGGTTCTAAATCCGAACTGCTCATTGGGTATTAGACTCTTTGCTTCGGCAAAATCTTTGAACCGCTTATATATAAGCCTTTCATAGATTTTACCGAGGACGTTGAGTAAGCTAATGGGACGGTAGCTAGACGGGTCAGACTTGGGCTTGCCTGGTTTGGGAATACCTATGACGGTGGCCTGTTTCCAGGTTGTAGGGAACATATTATTGCTCAATGCGCCATTGAAGATGGCAGTCATTAGCACTATAAGCTGGGCGGGGAAAAGTTTGAAAACCCTATTGGTGATGCCGTCGGAGCCAGGGGCTTTTCGCGGTTGGAGACTTTTAATGATATCCTGGACCTCATTAGGAGTGATGGGGGCCAGTGGATTATCGGGATCTTCGACGGGCGGAAGGGAAGTTCTACGTTCGACTTCGGCGTTCACCATATCGAGGTGGGCTTGGTCTACTGGTTGAGAGCTGGGAGAACATTGGGACTCTAGGCTGTCGGCTAGGCATTCTGCTTTTTCAGAGTTATCGAAGGCGACACTCTTATCGGGACGAATGAGAGGAGGCATTGTGGCCTCTTCAGTGGATCGTAACTTCCTCTGAAGCTGCCAGAAGGCAAGATGGGTGGGCTCAAGTTCGCTCAGCATCTTGTCCCAGCTCGCATTACGCTGCTCGGCAATGCGTTTCCTTACAGCACGCTGTAAGTTGCGCATGTGAGCTTTGTTTGCGGCGCAGGGAAAAGCGCTGTACGCACGGATGGCTGCGTTCTTCTCGGTTATCAGATTCCGTACATCGTCCGGGAGTTTCCAGCGGTGGTCTTCCACTACAGGAACTTCCCTTGAACAATCGTTCAGGACGGATTGTACGTGATCTGTAAGCGAGTCGATCGCCGCCGTCGTGTCAGCGACTGAGACTATGTGGTCAGGAATGGTGTCCAATTGAGGCGACGTGGTGGATTTCAGTTTTTCACTTACTTTCCTCCAGTCGGTGATCAATTGGGTCGGAGGAGGTTGGGTAGGATTTTGGTTACCCGAGCGGGAACCTAGGTGTAGGATAACGGGACGGTGATCCGAGTTGAGCTCGTGAAGCGCTTCTATAGAGTGTAAATGGAGGTTTACATTCTTTAGGAGCGCCACATCGAGGAGATCGGGGTTATGGTTGGGGTCGTGTGGGTAGTGGGTGGGAGTCATCGGAGCGATGACGTCATAGTTTAGGGTCGCGCCTAGGTTATACACGATTCTGCCTCTGGCATTTGTCGTGTTGCTGTTCCAAGCGGGGTGTTTGGCGTTGAGATCGCCCGCTAGTAAGACGGAGTCACTCAGGCCAAAGAGAGTCGTGAGATCGCTGGTGAGCGCGATAGGATCCCAAATATCCCTACTTGGTACAGAGATATATTATACCTTGGAGAAGAACATAAGCTAATTTTCTTTATCAAACTTGCGGGCAGAAGATCTTATAAAATGAATCTACAACCAACAATTACTACTTTACATTACATCACAACGCAACCTACCGACTCAACGGGAGCAACATAAGTATGTATAACATTCTCTTTAGTTATTTATACCCGACTACGGCAAAGCAAAAAAGAGAATTATGATTTTGACCGGTATGTGTATATGTCATCTGTTCCCTCATAACTTCTACACTGTATGCTAGGAAGCGTCTTGATCGTGACGTCACATTCTATTGAATATGGCGCCCTCTAAAGAACATAAAGTGATGGACTATCAAATGGCAGGATTTAATTACTTTCATACTTTTTAGAGCGTGATTGTTCACTAGTCAGGTTTTAGATTTTCTTTCAAGAAGGTACAATAAATAAAAATTATGATTTATTATGCATTGGTTGTTGCTGTATACTTAATGTCCCCAGAAACTTCAAACAAAAACAATTGAGCATCGCCGAACCACACTCGAACTAAAACAAAGCGCGTCTATGAAGAACAATAGATACTTCCATCTGAATTTTAATTATAAGTAATAATGATTAGAGCCATCAGAGCGACAACGGGTTGACCTGCCGTCTCACACCCCTGTGACGTGGAGCCCTCGTGACTTGGCGAAGGCTGATGCGGCATTTTGAGTCAGTGAATGTAGATGTTCTATTGGCAGAATGGCAGCTGATAAATATCAAGTAGATTGTTTGATTTATGCGCTTTGTCTTGTCTATCAGTGTATTAGGACGTACTAATTACGATTTGCCTCAAAGCTACTGCTGCTATAAAGCTACGTATGAAACTAATTTAGTAAAACACTATAGTTTTTCATGCATGTTTTTGTTGCGAAACCATTCAATAGATTGACTGAATTTAGTGAATTGAATAATAAGTTTTCAAAACGTTTTATATAATATACCTTTCTAACATTTTATTCAGAATTGAGTGAAAAAAATACCACTGAAGTTACTGTGTTGAATTTACGTCGAAGAATGGGAAAGGCACTTGCACACATGGCACACTGTATCACTATTAACTGAACGAGGTCTTACTAATTTAAATATTTTAAACAAAGTCGTGGTTGGTCATCGTTATCCGTTAGCAACTGTGCTCAAAATAAATGTTGTATAGATACCTTCTCCAACCCTGTCTCTCCTAGTACTTCACCACCCACCAACCCCTCAGTAGGTACGTACGTCTTGAACCAACTTTCCATAATTAATTATACTCATTATCATTATTGTTTGGAAGGCAGTTTTGCTTCGATAATGAATTGTTCGCCTCCATCATTAATTAGTTTATTATAATAAGAACGTAAACTTTCTTGGTAGATTAATCAAGTTTATCTGATGCCCGCTGCGTTTAAAAGTAGGTATTATTTTGCTTAACTGAAGATTCGCCAATTTATTTATTTTGATGGATGGACCAAGTTTTTGGTGATTGTTTTTTGTTAAGGGTATTGTTGTACGACTGTTTTTCGTTCAATGCATAAAAGAATGTTTTGAAACAAAATGGTTTTCATATCATGATGTTCGAATTCCCAGAAGGGGTAAGCAGAATTATAATAAAATACACTAGAACTGTTTTCTGTATCAAAACAATGATCTTTGACATAATAAGGAATGATATCTCATTGAATAGCGTTGTCATGAAAACCACATCGGGCCGCTTTAAAGATGTGTCTACGAAGCGAAGCAATCTCCTAAAAATCGTGTAAATGACATATCTGCTACGCAGTTTCTGCAATATGACTGCTACAAAACGCCCAAGACACATCTGCTACGCAGTGTTCACAACCTGACTTTTACGGTTACGTAGTGTTCACAGCGAGACACGTCTACGACACATCTACTACGCAGTGTTTATGACGCAACTACTAGAAAACGCCTAAAACACATCTACTATGCACAACCTGACTATTACGCACTACGAAATGTTTACGCTGGATGTAGTACACCTAGTCAAAAGACACTTCTAGTACTGTGCGTAACGTAGTACTCTTGTAGTACGTAGGTATGTATGAAGTACAGTCAGTACGATAACCCTTTGAGAGTTAATCGGAGATGTTTAACCGAATGTCTGCCCGTTATCGCTTACATGTTTACACATCAACATGACTTTGAGTTTAAGGGGATCAGTATTGATGTTCTAATGTCTGCTACAAAAATGTTGAAATGTACAGGTATCAATAAAAATAAAACAAAAAGTTACGTTTCTTACTTTCACAGTCAGTTATCTTTTTCATCATCTTTTAGCTTGAGGGAAGGTCAAAACGTGCTATTGTGTTTTTCTGTAAGGAATCAGTAGTATCCTAGAGTTTGGATGTTAGCTGTGTGATAACCCCGTGCCTCGGAAAGTAAGTTAAACCGTTCTTTGACAGTCGTTATGGAAGCCTGAAAATCTGACACTGCTCTGGCCAAGGGTGGAATGTTACCCAGCTTATTGGTGCTGGAGGTCAGATAGGTAGACTGGTAGGTGGCATCTGGTTAGACTGGAAGCCGACTTCAAAATACAAATACAAATATTTTTAGTGACATCAATATAATGATACACCGTAGATTGTAACCCTGACTTCTGACCTAGGCAAAGCCTGTGTTTCAGAACTAAGTATCTTTGCCCTTTATAGGCGGTAATGTACAATAAAAATTATTTAAAAGTAAATAAAAATAAAAATAAAAATTTAAACATAAAAATCTATAATTATGCATGATTTATCTGTGTGTGTGTGTGTGAGTGAGTGAGGGTGTGTTTGAGTGTGTTTGTGTGTGAGTTAGTGCGTGTTTATGAGTGTGGATGGGAAATATGTAGGTGTCTGATGTTATTTTGTACTTATTACGTGTTATTTTTTACATAATTGGGAAATATGCTAAGTAGACGATTATTTGTTGTTACAGTTGGACCTTTATTAGTTGGATTCTGAAGATATGACAGGTTGTCAATCAATCTATACGTTACGACTGTCATAGATCAAAAAGCTACGAGAGGCAACGAAACATCTCGGCGAAAACGTGGTCTGATAGACTGACTCTTAATGTTTAAAACTATATTCAGCTGAATCAGGGTGTAGTGTAAATTGACCCCTATTGGTACTATATGCACTTGAAATACTTAGGTGGACAAATCAATTGGTGGAGGTCAGTCTGGAGGCCGATGAATTGCGTAAGCACAAAACCAGACTTAATGGTGACAATTGGGGGAGGCCTGTGCTGTCTTAAACACTAACTTAGTGTACCACTAACTAATAACTGTTTTTTTCTCCTTTTAGGAGACAAGTATCTGCACTTGGCATACCTGTCATAGATTACCAGTTTTACATTATCAAAAAATTAAAATATATGTATGCACACCGTACATAACTATATGTCTAGAAACCTGAACGCATGCAGATCATCAGACTGTTTGAAAAGTGATTGGATATAAAATGGCTTAAAGTTTCAACAGCTTATATCACTTCGGAACCAAAGACGAATTGAATGGTAACTTTTTTTAAATGTGTCCAGCCGTTTAGGCCATAGGGCATAGAAAGACAAACATGATTATTTTCATATACTAGAACTATAACATCTTATAATATTCTCAGATTTATCCGTAAATAAAAATACTAGTGCTCGACAGCTTAAATGGTCCATGAAACTTTTTCATTTCATAAAACTTCATTTAGTTTTGCTATCTGCGCTCGTATTTCAAAACTTTAAACCGGCCATCGAGTTTGCAATGGAAAAACCTAGTTCGATTTGTCTTTCCCGATTTGCCCAAATCCGGTTAGCTGCTTAGTTTATACGTGACGGTGTATAGAAACGAAACATTGCCTTTTTGATTAGCTTTCACTGTATATAAATGAATCATTTCGTTTTTATTTGGACTATTGAATAAGATAGATATACTCTTTGTTGTACAGCATAACAGAATTAAATAAGGACTTAACAAATACAAAGGGTGTTACTATGGGCGATCTATTACAGACAACCTTTGGATGGATTTGACACAGCAGGAGAAAATAAATACGCGAATAGTCCATGGTATACTATTTACATAGATATATACAATACATTTTTTTTACTGAAAATAGGTTCGCGTTTGACCACTATCTCACCTGATGGTAAGTGATGATGTGATCGAAGATGGAGCACGCTTACCTAAAAGTAACCTATTCACTCTGGACTTAAAGACTCCTAGGTTGTAGCTGTCGGGAAACACAGACTCCGACAGGGAATTCCACTCCTTAGCCGTCCGCACAATGAAGGTACTCCCAAAACGTTTTGTGCGTATGGGCGGGATGTCCACCATGTAACGATGGCGCTTCGCCGTTTGTCTCGTAGTCCGATGATGGAACGGGCTTGGCTGAATTAGATTGTGTAATTCCAACGCACACTCCCCGAAATGTAACCTAGTTGGTATTTCGCAGATCCATCCCAAAGATGAGAGCAGTATTCCATACACGACCGAACCTGGGCTTGATACAAATTGAGCAGCTGTTCCGGTGTGAAGTACCGTCTCACCTTGGCTAGGATTCCCAAGTTTTTTTATGCTAATTGAGCCTTAGCCTTGATAAACGGGCCAAAATTGAGTGTGGATGTTAAAGTCACCCCAAGAAGCTCAATATGATCGGTTATTGGCACGGTTACACCACGGAAAGTAGGAGTCGTAAGTAAGTACATAAGTAATAAAGAAATAAACCCTCGATGGTTTAGGTGGTATGTTTATATTTGTATAAAATGTACTCGCATGTTTTAAATATTAACGATCCAAAAAAAAACATCCTCAATACATTAAAAAAGCTGAGACATACACACATTACACACTATAGATCTTTTACCATGTTTTTGAAAGAAGGAAGGCTTTATGCTTGTCTTACTGACGGTAAGGGAATTTCACAGTCGTTTTTAAATTTACCGTTTGCTTAGAGCAAATCCAGAGTAAAATTTAACCAAGGTTCTTACTTGTTTCTTGAAGACGTAAGTGATTTTTTAGCAAAGATATACACGAAAAGGGTGATCATCTTTTAACATAGAATGCTGCCAACATAGGCGATGACTTTTATTGATCTAGAGATCCTCTATCGTCAGGACCTCTTTCGAGGTTTTAAAACTCAATGGCATATTAAAAATATTAAAGACGTAAATATCACTAATTTTTTGTAAGACTAACTTTGTTAGATATGCAGAATTACGGTAGTAAGGGACAGTTGTCAGGCTAGCATGTTTTGAGAATTATAAAGTATTATATTTCATTTTTTAATTATTCTCATATTTTCTATCATCATTTGTGCCTATTGCTGTCTAATGCTAAACATAAACCTCATCAATCGATTTCCAATTCAAAGCGAGTTGCGGTCTAATGCCACCTGCATCCTGCATCGTGTCTGTGCAGTCTTCTCCTATAGCTTCATATTATTAAAACCTTATAATTTAAAACACTGTCTCATTGGTCGAGTGGTTGCAAGCTAAACTTCTGAGTACAAGGTCTCGGGTTCGATTCCCAGGTTGGGCAAAAAGTACTATTGGGTTTTTCTGTAAGGAATTTCTCAGTAGTAGCCCGGAGTTTGGGAGTTGGTGATGTTGATACCCCCGTGGCTCGGTAAGCTGTTGGTCTTGGCTATCATTTGAATATCATTGGCAGTCATTAGTCATTACAGGTAGTCAGAAGCCAGTAAATATGACACTGATCTAGCCAGAGGGTAACGTGTTACCCGGCTACTGTGTTGTAGAGGTCAGATATGCCGTTCGTTGGCCAACATAGTGGCGAATGTAGTGTCCAATGCATATTGGCCAACGTATAGTGGGGGTGTTTGTGCATCTTGGGTTGTATTGTTTTAGCTTATACCTCCAATGTAATTTAATTATTTGAACAAGTATTTTTTTAAGATTGTAAAATTATGTAGTCGATGTTTTTTGGTGCACGGTAAAACTCTACTGAGTTTATGTTGGCACCAACTTAAATGTAAATAATGTGTGTGAACTATGGAACAAATAAATAAAAAAAAAATAAAAAAAAATAATGTTGGCCAACGTGAAGAGCCGGCAATAGGCAGTCGCTTCATATAAAACACTAGCTTCTGCCCGCGACTTCGTCCGCGTAGAAGTCGAAAATATTCCACGGGATCCCGTCCCCGACTTGCTTGACAAAGATTATAATAGCTCGGCTAATATGCATGATATAAAGGTAATTTATAGCCTATAGCACTCATGGATAATGCAGCTACACGTAACAGTAGTAGGTAGGTAGGTAGTTTCAGAGATTAACCCCCTACATACAAACTTACAATTTACAAACTTACAAATTTTACCTCTTTATAATATTATATATAATATAATATATATATATATATATATATATATATATATTATACTAGTACTAGTATAGACAAATTCAATTCAATTCAGTATATTTATTTCGGATGATTCCATATTTGTTTGTTAGTAACATGTGAACTTATAACCTAGTGTTAGTAATAGGCAAACAACAACTTATAACTAAATTAAATAATAAATCTGAGCTGTGTGGGACACGCCAACCCTGGGGTATGTTTACTTGACTGCATGCAGTCGTATGCAACGCCCCAAGATTGGAGAGTCCCACCTATCAGCTAGCGTTCTCAGAATGGTGTTAGGGCTGGCGCGAACGCCGTGCTGTAAAGAGGTGCATCTCTTGCGCATGATGGCCGCAAAACCGTCCACATTCGCGTAAGCAAACATTTGTGCAAGACGCACTACAAAACCGCGGCAACCAACATCGCCCGGAACGTGTTGTTATATTGGACGCGCAGGTCACTATATGCCCTTTGCGTGAAGTTCACCCACAGGCTGCATGTGTAAAAGGATTGACTGGAACCTAACATACTTGGGAAAAGGCTAACCGGATGATGATGAATTAAAATAAATAAATTATTTATTTTTATTTGGAATTACACCCACAAACATAAATTTTCGCCGAACCGCCGATAATTCCTTTGCCACGCACAGTTTTGAAAGCTTGCTCCAAATGCTCTGCAAGGGAATCATATTTACGACACTGCATGAGGCACTATCTTCACATTTTATACAAATCTTAGCATTATGGTTTAATTAGGTAAGTATAAAGTAAATAGAGTTATATGTGAATAAACCCTGTAGATATTTTTTTATCAAGATTTAATTCTATTACCAGTTTTTATCTTATTACATTATATATTTTAATAAAAAACCGCAAGCTTAGAAAAGTAACTGAACTTTTTATAAACCCAAGAAAACTCCTCTTTCCATTTATGCAAATCCATGGACGATTTTTATTAAGTTACAAATTTTAAAATAATAATTACGCATTGTAAACACTAGGATCGAATAAAAAAGTTTTTGTTCACAAGTTGTTTAAAAGATTTTTCTCTTTGGTCCGTCTCTCATAATTTATTCATGTCTCGTTACCCCATTCTACAAGTTTTTGGGTTCGCGGTTGCCATTTATTTTTCGTGTTCCCGCCATTTTCTTTATGGTTATACTTGGCGTTGACTTAATTTCTTTCAAATTTAAATTAAATATTGCTTGTAGGTTGTAAGATTTAACTGTCTAAGCTGAAAAACCATTAGCTGATAGGTATCTTGAGGGTTTACTGAAGCGATCATGATTATCATAAACATAAATAGATCATCATTCGCTTAGCCTTTCGTCAATTATGTCTGGGTCGCCTGCTGAATACTAGTGTTCTACATGGACCAACTAGCTATCTAACCTCCACAACCCGTGGCTGGGTAACACATCACTAACATACATATAAATAAGTAGGTACTTAAAATGAATAAGAACATGCTTATCATATCAAAAAGGGTACTTGAATAATAAAACGTTTTTTTATTCAGGGGCTCATCCCACTCTTGCCTTCGATGAGGTTTACGATGGACCGAACGAGCCCAGAATATGCTCACTTTGCTTTAAAGGCTGAAAGGTCATGAGTGACATGGAACACGGAAGCCGGCAGAGAGTTCCACAGCTTTTGTGTGCGCACAATAAATGTGGAGGAGAAGCGCTTGATACGACAGGACTTGACTGAACACTAACAAAATTTATACTTAATAGAATATTTGCAGTGCAATTAAATTGTTACTGAAAGCTTTATGTACCAAAGTATGAATATAGTAGGCACCTTTCGTATACATACGTGTACTTAGAGGGTCACACAGCTGATTGCCATTGTCTGCAAATCGTAGAGGTCAGCTCAGAAAATAGGTCATTGTGGCACTGTTGACAATTGACTGACTATCAACACATAGTTATGCAGAATCTGAATAGCAGTCATTGCAATATAGTGATTCAACTTAATAAAAACGTTTAAAGTTAACGAATGGTGAAAATAAATGGATGTCAATTGAAATCATAAATATTATATTTCATATAGACCTTTATGGGCACTTATAAAACATCAGAAGCTAGTACAAGAAACACGAAAGTTATTCTTTTCAAAACATTACTGATTGCCACAATGTCTCCATTATATATTTTTATAGTCTAGACCAATTAGCAATGTACAATGTAATTACTGATAAAAATAAATCTAAAAGTCTATATTGTTCTTGCATTCACATTGAAATGACAAGGTGTTTTTAGATTTTTATAACTATCTTACTAAAGCAAAGTATAATATTAACAAAAAAGAAAATGAAATACAGATAATAAATTGATTATGAAATATAGATGTTCATATTCTTACTCACTCATGCCAAAATAGCTAATCAGACCTAGATGATGGTACCGAGCTAGATTACAGTCTGGAGTAGCACCCAGGGTTCTTTTCATTCCGGAACATTATACGATTTTCGTGTCTATAGTAAAAATGTATACTAATATTAAAAAAATTGGCCAAGAGCAGTGGTAATGATGCAAATTACATTAAGTAATGTGCCTGCATGGGTTTGAAACGACCTGCAACTCTTGAGTTATCTTAAGTCTAGATTCTAGAACCACTAGGCCACCACTGCTATCGGTTCGTAAAGTGATAAAGTGTGATTGAAAGGTCACGGATTTGAACCTCACCCATTACACTATTGCCGTGAAACTACTCCATACACAAGCACTTTTAGCTTAACTGGAGAGGTTAATAAGATTGCAAGTAATGTAGTAATGTATGATTGTAGTAGTTCTACCCTTGTTTACTTATTTCGAAAAAATCAGGTAAATTACATTCAAAAATCTACAACCGAATTAAGAAACTTTTTCTGTTTTAAACACGGTTGAAACCTATTTTAAACCTTTATTGAAACTGTCTTGTAGTGCAATAAATAAGAGTTGACGTCCTAATTACATTAGTTCCGGGTTAGTTAATTTTTAGATCGACCTCGGCACCAGAATACAATGCTGGGAGATGTAAGACTTGGGACCAGTTACGTGTTGGCAAAGGCTATTGCTATTCAGAAGACAATGTTATTTGTGAATAACATTGTCTTCAGGATAGAAGACTCCTAAGCGCAGAGAGAACTGAATTTCTTTCCGCTAAAATGGGGAGTTTGAATGCATGCCTGTATTTTTAGCTCCATATAAATAAAAACGAATCGCTGGAGTGTATGTAAGCGCATTTCTTCGGAACGAGTGCAACAACCCAAGTAGCAAAATGTGGCCCTGTAATTATCCTAGGAGCACCTATTTTTTAATCCTATAGAAATCCTGTAAACGTTTATAGAGCTGCATTTGGGCGCAGTTTATAGGACTATTACGCCCTATAGTCGCTTTGTTATAATCCGGTAAAGTGCTATTTGATTTTATAATTACCTTATTAAGTGCTTTAACAAAATATAGTTATCCTATAAAAATCCGGTAAATGCATCTAAAAAGAGCGATTGGTCCTCTTATGATCTGGCGCGTGCCGCTACTAGAGTAATTGATCCTACAGTGATCAGCGTAATACCATTAGTAGATTCATTCAGTCGATCATTCGTTCTTTTTTCGTTAATTCATTGTACTGTGCTGGTGTGTGACATTGATTACTGTTTTTTTCAAAAGATAAGTAATGTCACATTATAATAATGTCTCTCATTATAATAAAGTAACTTTTTCCGTGTAACTGTTTTGTAAAGAGTGCCTACTCAACTTGAAAAAATCATTTTATTGATGAAGTGTTAGATGATAATAAACATATCTTCAAGCGCCTTCAAAATTTTACATTTTCATTATTTCTTAATTAAGTAATAAATTAATATATACCTATCCGACATAGGGTCGAAACACGTGCCATTACATTGCATTTATCAGAACCTTTAAAGGACTTTTTAATCAAAATTAAGACGTTTACATGACATACCTGCGTAGGTATATATTTAAGGTTTAGAGTTCTGTGGGTAATGTGAGTTAAATTATACGGTAATGTGCAAATCTTGTAAGTTGTTGCAAATATTTATACTTATATCAAACATCGCCACAGGTCACCGATACTAACCTAATTATGAATTATCTTAAAATTTCGCTATGTTATGGTGTGTAGGTAATGTTGTTATTACGTAATTATGCACCTATTTTACCTACTATATTATTACTATATTATTTTACCTATTTTTTTTTTTGGGGTGGGAAAATCATCGAATGACTTCTTCCGCTCTGAGTCAAGCGGAAGGGTGTGTCAGATTTCTACTGACTAAAAACCCACCCTGTTCCTTCGGATGCCCTAAATTACCGGGGCCGCGGTAACTCGGTAGAACTTTCCCGCAAACCCCGGCAGGCAATGGCCCTATGAGGCCCCGTCACTAGTGTTGACAGCTCTTTGAGGCACGCGTGGAACACGACGCGCTGCCGACCCGGGCCTGGTCCTTACCGGACGGTGAGCGACCCCTGCTCGCCGTCCGCAGGCCCGCGTCTACGGTGGCCGGAAATCGGCTCGTGATCCCCAACGCACGGGGCGTCTCCCGCGGCGGCTGGGGCGCGAGGAAGAGAGTTGCCTCTCCCTCGCGCGTTCGGCCTCCTCCTTCGCTAGCATGGCTGCAGAAGGAGGCGACCGCATCCCATTCCCTCTTGCTCCGCACCATAGTCTGAACCAGAGCAGGGCGCGAGAGGTCGCAATTTTGCACCCCTAGACTAGTGTCCAAACAAAATCAATTTCATTGCCTTTTTTTTTTCTAAATACGTAATTATAAAGTTCTTAAACATTTTCAGCATGCAGCTTATTTTAGTCTGGACTGGAAATGGTTGTATTAATGGATGTCGATATTTTTTTAACTAAAAAGGATTTCCATAAGCTGAAGTATGCCAAATGGCCGTGGAAAATTACACACTTTTTGAAAGTAAAAAAAATGTTATGGTTGTGACTATAATATTTCAAATGACACAATCAATAGGCCGGTACACTTCTCTGTGGCTCAAGGGCAGATGACAAAACTGTTATACCATGATTTTTTTTGTGTCAAAATTGCAAGCATTTTGCGATTTATGATCATTTCCCTACCGATGAGTGTGAAATTTGCTGTTAGTAAGTTTTTTTAGGAATTTTCATTACTTTTTAATTGACGTGTTTAAAGCTGTTGAGTATTTTTATACGAAATAATTAACTGTTCCATTGTTCAGAGTCGATATTCAATACTAAAATATATTTTATATCACACCTGATTTTTCACATGCCAATAATGTCCTGTGCCTACAGTAGTAACGTTTATTGTTTTATTGTTAGGTAGTTTTAAGGATAGTGCGGGCATCTCTAGATAAAGCATATTTTATCCTTTTATTTAAAATCGCAAAAAGTTCATTTAAAGCTGAATGTGATATATTAATTTTATATCCATCCCACTGTTTTATATCCATCTGTAATTCATAATTTTTATCAAACTCAGTATGATTAAATTCACTATTAATGCTTCCGCTAGCATTTTCCGTATCTTCTTGATCATAACAACTCTTTGTAAAATTATCCTCCCAGTTGTCTAAGTCTATTTCCATGTTACCGTGTACGGAACCATCACAAACTTCACCAACTTCACCAGGCTCTTTTTTATTTAAGAACTTTTCTTTTGATCCGCTTGACCCAAACTCCGATACCGACTTCATTTTAAAGTACTTTTTCGAAACTCTTCTGCGATAACCGCCACTACGCTTAAATCGTCTCCATTTATTTAAATCCATATTTATATTGTTCCAGCTTTCTCTAACAAATCACAAGATGGCCGATTACTCTAATAATAGCAAATGTAGAACACATTTAAGTAGAAACTTACTTATAAAAATCAGAGGCTATGCTAGCTTGGTGCTAAAAATCCGTTAAGGGTCACGACTAAGATAAATTTGTTCTATAATATTTTTACCTCTAGCAGCTATATCTGTGGCATTTATAGGAAGTGCATGTCTTATAGAAGAATGAAACAAGACGTTAACAAGATAAAACGATCTTACTAAATGCGATTATCGGATCAAAAGTCACACTTTGCTAATTACTTTTATAACTTGCACTTATAAGACTGAACCTGACTGACCGCTCTAGTAAGAGTCGTGTAAAATAATCCTATTAACATTTATAAAACTAAATGATAGGGTCAAAAGTACTTGTAGTTCAAATCATCTTGGAAGATGTTTTGGCAGGATCAGTGGACCGAGTTAATGCGTCTACTAGATATCTATAAGACGTGTAATCTTATAAGTCAATTGCTATAGGAGAATTTTGCTGCTTGGGAATGTTATTTTCAGGACAAGTTTTGTATATAAAAAAGAAGAATAAAAATCTTGTGATACGAAGGTCTGCTAGTAACCTATAAATTTAAGGATCTTTTTGTCGAGAACATATTTAAGGATTAATGCTAAGATAAACATGTCATTCGTTTAATTTTCAATCTCTTGTAAAGGTTCACGTGTCTATCCAACAAATGTATGTATAAATATTGGAGAATAAATAAAAAGAATTGGCCAAGTGCGAGTCAGACTCGCCCAAGAAGGGTTCTGTAGTAACTACGCCAAATAACTTTGTTTTTCATAGTTTTGTATGAATTACAAAGTTATATTTGCGGTTTTAGAAAATATGCTGTATCTCAAAAACTGCTGATGCGATCTCATTCAAACTAATTTTCGTTGAAAGTTGCCATTATGATCTACAGCATACATTTTTTGAGATTTTTGACTCCATTATTATAGAAGTTAGAGAGGGGGACACACATTTTACCACTTTGGAAGCGTATATCTTTTCGACGATTAACTTTATGAAAAAGTGGTTTTTGAATCCTCAATGTCATTTTTAAAGACCTGTCTAAAGATATTACACACGCATAGGTTTCATGAAAAAAAAATATTTTCAGTTTCATTTCCATGTATGGGGGAGCCCCCCTGTATTTTAAATATTTTTTTTTCTTAAAATCGGAAAGCTTTTCACAGAATACATCTACCTACCAAGTTTCATATGTATAGTCCTAATAGTTTCGGAATAAAATGGCTGTGACGTACGGACGGATGGACAAACAGACAGACATGACGGGTTAAGAGTTACGTGTTTTTCCATTCGGCTACGATACCCTAAAAAGAGTAATAATGGAGTTTCAGACTTCTACTGACTAAATACCCATCAATTACATCAGTTGACAACGTTCCGGGGCCTGTGTGGTACGTGTCCAGTAACCGTATTATGAAATTTATAATAGTACATTGTCCATCGAGGGGAGAAAGTGACCGATTACCAACGAGGGTGTAGTTTGTAGTACTAGTGTTTTACATGGAGCTACTGCCTATCTGACCTCCATAAGCCGGTAGCTGGGTAACACAACCACTTGGCTAGACCAGTGTCAGATTTACTGGCTTCTGACTACCCGTAATTACTGTCAAAGATGTCGAAATGACAGCCGGGACCAACGGCTTAACGTGCTTTCCTGTGACGGGGGTATCCACAGAACAGATAAAAGAGGTTAGAAAGGAAATAGTTCCTGATTTGTATGAGAACGCGTGTCGCCGCTTATCTCCCACTCTTTAGCTCCAATACAAGCAAGAGGCCCGTTAAGTATGCGAATTATGCACACAAATAAATTACACACACTTAAATCGAGAGCTTGCTACTGATTGTAACTCACTGTCTATAAACGTGCGCCGTGCGTCACGGCCAATCAGGGCAAAGGACGAAACGTCAATGGTTGAAGTGTGAAGGACGCAACGGCATGCATACATTGTAAGCGGACTTGGTCATTGCGTTGATTAAGCGAGTACACATCGGGCAATGTATATTTTTTGTAACTTGTTGCAATAATGTTGTTAATGTTCGGAATTTCATAGTGATCAGAATATTTTTATGTTTTTTACAAATAAAATTGTAATTAAATGTTATTTTCGACTTACCGATGGAAAGATATACCTTCTCGCTCTAATCTTGCGGTATAACTTTTTGTTTTACAGGTTATAATTGCACAACACGGCATTTTAAAGCAGAGCTCTGTGTTCCGAAGTAATCCGAAGCGCACTAAACGCGGTGAATTAATTAATCGGTCGAGTTATGATTTTCGTATCATAAATGTGGCGCGCTCGTCACGCCCACATTACCATTCCAACCTTATTCATCTATTCCGTGGGGGTATCACACCGCCAACTTCCAAACTCCGGTCTACTTCTGAGAAATTCCTCAAGAAAGTTGAAAATTGAAAAACATTTATTCGGACGAAGACATACACAACAAAATACAATAAAAAAGTACAAACATTATAAAGAAAAATATAAAAATAATCGTTGAGCATGTCCACACCGAAAGGGACACCAACTCAGCTTTTGGGCAGAAGACACCCAGCGCTGGTTTTCAGTTGGCACCCAGCAGTGACACACACAAAAAGACCCAATAGCACTTTTTATTTTTTACCTGACCCGGGAATTGAGCCCGTCACTTCGTGCTAAGAATTAGCGTTTGTAACCACTCGACCAACGATGCAGTTAAAAAGGATACAATGCCTTGCATGGTTAAAAAATCGTGTGCTCCTCAACCTAAAAGACGAAACGAATACATTCATTTTTGCATTACTCAATAAGGCTACACGGTGATCGAATCGACTCGGGATACATTATTTCGTAAGGTTAAGTTTGTAATACAAATAAAACTAGCATTATTAATAATACTAGCCATTTCTTTTCCACTGCTGGCCAAAGGCCTCCCTTCATTCATTTTCTTTTCTGAAAACTTAGCCATTAGGCTAACGGTTTGATCTCTTCCGACTAAAGGGAAATAAAACAAAAAAAAAAAAAAACAATTCCACTTCATCATGTTATAGGTAGAATTCACATTACTAGCTATCTTGTTAACCCCTCCAACTAAGCTAAATATGCTTGTGTCTGGAGTGGGTTCACGGCAATAATATCCACAACTTTTTCACACAACGCCATCTAGTCCCAAACTAAGAAGAGCTTGTGATATGGATACTAGACAACTGATAAACATACATATATATTTCTAAATACATACATATTATAGACTAGTACTCTCGCGGGGCTTCGCTCCCGTGGATTCTATCACGGTAAAAACATAACTCTCCTTTTTTGCAGTCGGGTAAAAAGTAGCCTATAACCTTCCTCAAGCTTCAAGCTACTTCCATACCAAATTTCATCCAAATCCACCCAGTACTTTCGAAGATTAGCGCGTTCAAGCAAACAAACAAACAAACTAACAAACTAACAAACTTTTCCGCTTTATAATATTAGTATAGATAAATTACACCTAGAGAAAGAACAAATGACCGTGCTCATCACACAAACATTTGTCCTAGGTGGGAATCGAACCCACGACCTTGCGCATAGCAGTCAGGACCACCACCACTATACAAACGGGCCTGTCAATCAATAGTGTAGTGGGTGGGGTTCGAACCTGCGACCTCTCGATCACAAGTCCGACACCTTAGCCATTAGGCTAACGCTCATGACTCTGCATCTCTTCCGACTAAAGGCAACTAAAACAAAAAAATTGGCTTAGTGCTATATTTGCGGTTTTAGAAAATATGCTGTATCTCAAAAACTGCTGACCCGATTTCGTTCAAACCAATTTTGGTTGAAAGTTTATATTAAGATCTACAGACATATATTTTTTTTGATTTTTCACTCCATTATTATAGAAGTTAGAGGGGGACACACACACATTTTACCACTTTGGGAGCGTATATCTTATAAACGATTAACTATATGAAAAAGTGGTTATAGAAACCTCAATGTCATTTTTAAAGACCTGTCTATAAATACCACACACGCATAGGTTTCATGAAATAAAAAAAATTTAGTTTCAGTTCTATGTATGGGGAGCCCCCCTTTATTTTAAATATTTTTCTATTTTTTTCTTACATTCAGAAAGCAGTTTATAGAATAAATCTACCTACCAAGTTTAACATGTATAGTCCTAATAATGATAATCATAATCATAATTTACTTTAATTTTATTTTTAATTTAATTTTAGACATGACGAAACTATAAGGGTTCCGTTTTTTGCTATTCGGCTACGGAACTCTAAAAAGATTTCGCTTCTAAATATTCATTTCGTCAGCGGCCTAAACCTTTTTCATCACGATCCCACACAAGTATTATATGTACACAAACTCCTAGGCACGCCGGGTCCAGTACACACAGCTTGTAGGGAAGTATCTTGGGGCCTCTTCTGTTTATTATCTACATTAACGACCTACCAAGATCTGTAGACCAGGAAATTATATTGTTTGCTGATGATAGCATGGCTATTTTCGCTGATAGTGGTCAAGAAAATTTTGAATTACAAGTGAATAAATCTCTCGAAGATATTATCAACTGGCTGACGATGAATAATTTAAAAATAAACATTATTAATACAAATTATATGTCCTTTACAAATAAAAATACAAATTCAAATAAAATCAATGTAAACTATAAAGGCCAAACAATAAAACAGGTCAATAACACAAAGTTTCTAGGGATCCATATCGACTCTGAACTAAACTGGAAATTGCACGTGGATGATGTCTGCAAAAAACTTAACCAGTATTCATATGCTCTCCATGTACTACGAAAAGTTATAAATGAAAATGTTTTACTGAATGTTTATCATGCATATGTAGGTTCCACACTTAAATATTGTGTGGTGTGCTGGGGTAATTCTACTAATAGAGAATTTGCATTCAAAGCCCAAAAAAAATGCATCAGAAGTATATGTGGGCTTAAACAGACCGATTCATGCAGACCGGAATTTAGAAGGTTAAAAATCTTAACCCTAGCGTCAATATATATATTGGAAGCAGCATCAATTACAAAGCGAGATATCAGTAATTACGAGACAATGAGAAGTACTAGATATAAAAATGTACTTAGGGTAGTAAAGTGCAGAACAGTTAAGTTTAAATCAAGCATATTTGGTATGGGTGTTAAAATTTATAATAAATTACCTGAATCTATTAAAAATATTGAAACATTGCCTACTTTTAAATACAAACTCAAACAATTACTGATACAGAAAGTATATTACACAATCAATGAATTCTTAAATGACAAATGTTTAGACTAAAATTTATTTAATATTATAATAATGCTTAATTTTGACAAATGACAATCGATGCATGTATAATGAACCTATTTTTTCAATTAATGTTATTTTTCCTTGTTTATTTTCTATTATTTTTTGACATAATTATATAATTGTAAATGTAGATATTGTACACTTGACATATAATTGTAAATTTAAATAATGTAACATGAAATATAATTGTAATTTTAAAATATTGTACACCTTATGGGTATGTTACAGTGATACTAGTCATAATAATAATTTTAAGAACTAATTTTCTACCTGTAACAAACAATATAATAAATCTGAATCTGAATCTGAATCTGTAGTGAAGGGTTGATTTTAGACTTGCATGTGTATTTTACCTGTTGAATTAAAGATTACACGTGCAGTGACCGTGATGATCTGCATTGTGTAGTGGCAGAGTTTGTGCTTTGGGTTTGATTCTTGTGTTGGGGAAGAGTTTTTGATATAAGGACAGATCTTGGCTTTTTCGTTAAATTTGCGTTAGTATTTAAATGTTTAAATTTCATTCAGATCCGTTCAGTAGCACGCAAAAACTTTCATATTTATAATATTAGCAAGACATCTTTTTTGGATAAAAAGACTGTTGCAAGTAGCTTCGCACTATTCATGGTGAAACTTGTTTATAGTTTCTTTACCAGCTATAGGTATGTCTCTTAAAATATTTCGTATATGAATAGATACACCTTATATACAAACATAGACTCACGCCTTTTCCTTATGGAGGCAAGCAGGAAATTAAGTATTAAATACTCCTTGCTTCATTCTGACCTCAATCACACACACTGATGGTAAGTATAAGATGAGGTCTACGATCGAACGAGTGAGCTCAGAAGATGTCTGTTCACTCTTGCTTTAAAGGCTGGTTTTATTACTACAGATCTTAAACGACATCTGGAGCAATAGTGACTCAGTAGTTACGGTCCAGACAGCTCAACGTGCTATCAAGCAAATTTAAATAAACTTTAAATCAGCTGTCACTTATAGTCTTGCCCCAGATTTTTTTCTCTGTCAATCAGTGTTAAACGCTTCTCTGATAAAATGTAGTGAAATAAGAGGAGGAGAGAGTGTTAGTAGTTTGTTGAGCCTGCGAAATGCGATGCCAATTTTTTTTAAATCGCGTTTCAGCACCTCCTCACCTGATGGTAAGTGGTGAAGTGAGTGTTATCGAAGATGGAGCATGCTTACCTAGAAGGAACCTATTAAACTCTTGGCTTCAAGATCCCCAGGTTATAGCTATTGGGAAACACAGACTCCAAAAGGTAATTCCACGCCTTACCCAAAAATAAAAATATATTTTTTTAATTTATTTTCATTATTAGCCGTACGCATAATGAATGTAATAACATATCGCCTAGTGAAAACGCGGCTTAACTTGTTACTTGAGTATACTTGTACTGCTTGTTTTATGCGTATGATGATGTCCACCACAATAAACACCAATTTCAAAAGTTGTTTCAAAATAAGCCAATGACTTCATTATTAATAGCAATTCCTTGTTTGAACAAAACAGCACACGTAACATGGAGCCGATATCAATAAATAATTGAATCGCCAACTTTCGTCCGATGCAAGTTGTTCGGATTTGAAGGCGTGACGTCAAGCAGCTATTTATACGTAAAGTGAAGTGTTACCTGAAACAGACGACGTCTCGTTTCTTAAGACAATTTGTAACCGATTTAGTTTTGATTTGATTGCACTTTGTTCTGTTTTGGTTTATTTTATGATATTTTTTATTTTTTTTTATTGGTGATGAGCTCACTCTTGACCTCAATCTTGCCTGATGGTAAGCGATAGATAAGATCTATGATAGAACGACCGAACCCAGAAGATGCCTATTCACTCTTGCTTTAAAGGCTGAAAGGTCATAAGTGGCAGGGAACACAGAAGCCGGCAGAGAGTTCCACAGCTTGGATGTACGTACAATATATGTGTGCGCTTGGTGCGACAAGACGGTATATGAACCAAGTAGATGGTACCCAGCAGTGCGTCTGTTAGTCCGGTAGTGAAAGGGAGATAGAGGGATCAGGTCATGGAGCTCCTGCGCACAGTCCCCGTAGGGTATGTTAGGTTTATAGATTTTTCATTATCTGCTTCGTCATTTCCCAACTATATTCGGATCGACTTTATACTACATATGACCACACCTCATATGTCTCATTTGACAGAGGAGATTTAGTATTTGTAGTCACGGAGGCAGACACACACACTCGCATTCACGAATACTCACACACCCACGCACGTAAACACACACACACATACACACACACAAGCACGCACAAGTAAACTTTTTGATATCATATTTGTCTTTATCTTTAAGTTTAAGTAGTTTTTTTTTTAATGTAATCCTTGCATCTCCTCCCGGGAGAGGGCACTGGCACCTGTAACACAGGTTTATCACCTAGCACGGGAGTCAGGGACTCAACTGGTTTTATGTAATAATTTTTAGTACAAATAAAGATTATATTATCTTAATCTTAGCATAGTATAAAGCAAAGTCGCTTCCCTGTGTCTGTCCCTATGTATGCTTAAATCTTTAAAACTACGCAACGGATTCTGATGCAGTTTCTATCAATAGAAAAAGTGATTCAATAGGAATGTTTTTAAGTATATAACATGCATAATATAGTAGAGGAACACTGATAATTTTTGAGGTTTCTAATGTGATGTCGCAAATAAACACATTTTTTTGCGCTTGCTTTGCAAACGCTGGCTGAACCCTACGAGATAGATCAAAATAATGTACTACAGTATTGTACACCTTAAAAAGGTCAACAAAAAAGTCCTCGATGGCATTTGTCTATCTCTTATAGATAACCCACAAAAACAATTTTTCATTGTTGCGGCGCGGTGCCGGCGGAGGCACGGCGCGCCTATGTTGCTTAGATTTGAGTGTTGAATGTTTTTCCCATGGTAAATTATGTGTCGCACTTTCAAGAGTAATTACTAAAGAGAACATGTATGTCGAATGACAAAACGGCTGTCAACGATGTATATAAAGACATTCTATAGTATATTTAATATAAACATTGCACCCGTGCGAAGCCGGGGCGGGTCGCTAGTTATATTATATTATTGGTTTCCAGTCTAATTAGATGCAGTTTACTACTAAAGTTTTACATGGAGTGACTACCTATATGAGGTCCACAGCCCAATAGCCGGATAACGGCCTTGGCAAGACTGGTGACAATTTTCTGGCTTCTGAAGACCCGTACAATGGTTTAACGTGCTTTGGAAGCACGGACGATTCTCAATATGTTAAGGTATCCACGAACCAACCTAAGCAAGAGATGGTTGAACATTCAAGATCGACTTGAACGGCTAGTAGCTACGAGTATCTAGTTTTAGAGATCTGTATTCTCAAAGAAGATACTAAGGTCACATAAGAATGACATAAACTTCATCTCTACACTAATTCCAGTTATAATATAAATATCATTCAATGCGTTCAGTGCTGACGAGTGATTTAATTTTGTGTCAAATATTGAGATAGTTCTAAATGCATTGAATGAGCGTTACCCATACGTTACGGTATCTTGGACCTTGATGTAGGTATTATTTTTTTTAAATATGTTCTTTCATAAATTTTAAGGTCTGGCCTAAGTAACATACTTTTTATTTTGGCAAAATGAAAACTATACACAATCTATACTTATAATAAATCTGTAGAGAGGTCAATTCTGTACATGAAATATATTTACAAAATAACTATCAGGGGGTGATTAGGGATCGACACTGATACCAAAAATGCAATCAGTAAAATTTTTGTCTGTCTGTCTGTCTGTCTGTCTGTCTGTCTGTCTGTCTGTCTGTCTGTATAACCGTTATAGAAACAAAAACTACTCGACGGATTTTAACGAAACTTGGTACAATTAATATTCATACTCCTGAGCAGGTTATAGTATACTTTTCATCACGCTACAATCAATAGGAGCAGAGCAGTGAAGGGAAATGTTGGGAAAACGGGAGAAGTTACTCCATTTTTTAAGCTTCCGTCACGTGTTGAACCATAATGGTTAAAGCTACACAGAAATCATTTATGACGGAAATGTTCTCCTTAAAATTATATAAAAAATATCCCACGACAGCATATATCTATATTTTATGGTTGACTCACAATAACACGTGTAACTCCCGATAGCTTAGCAGTTCGAATCTTTCTGATTATTATTCTGCTCCGAAATTTAAAACCACCACAACTTTGCAATGGAACTCGGCTAAAAGTAACCCAGTTGCAACAAAATATAATCGAGGCTCAAATTTTAACAGGTTGCGGTGCAGGAGAAACCGTCTTTATTCCCAGAATTCCCATAATACCAAATAATTTTCCATTCCAATTTAAAAGAACGCGATTCCCTGTATCGGTATGTTATGCAATGACAATTAATAAGGCTCAAGGGCAGACTTTTCGTGTTGCTGGAGTAGATCTCGGTGTCAGTTGTTTCTCGAATGGTCAGTATGTCGCTCTTTCCCGGGTTAGCAGTTCTAGAAATCTTTATGTTCACGTGCCGGACGGGTCAACTTTCAACATAGTTTACCTGGAAGCTTTGCGCTGAAGTATTGTCGTTCTATAGGTACTTAAGCCTCATGTGAACGTGATCTAAACAATATTACCAATACATTAACTTAATAACACACAAGGAGTTACACGCTGACGGAGTCGCGGGAACAGCTATTAACAATAATATTGTGCGGTTCGGTATTGCGATATTTTTCAACAGTATTATAGATTGACATATTATATTTCCCTACTAAATTACGAAAGTTATTCTGTGTGTTACATCAAAATCACTGAACCGTGAGGAAGGACATAGGCTACTTTTTTTTTACGAAAAACGACGGAAACGTGGACGAAGTCGCGGGCAACAGCTATCTATGCTAATAATATAAGCCTGAAGAGTGTGTTTGTTTGTTTGAACGCGATAATCTCAGGAACAACTGGTTCGAATTGAAAAAATATTTTTAATTAAATAGTAAATTTATAGAGAAAGGCTATATATAGGCTATATATCATTACGCTAAGGCCAATAGGAGCGGAGCACCAATGAAGAATTCTTCACAATCGGGGTTAAATTTAACGTTAGCCCAAAGTAACTATTCCACGCGGACGAAGTCGCGGGCAAAAGCTAGTTTTTAATATTTCTGGAAAAATACCTTAATCTAACCTAAAAAATTCATAAAAATTTATTTGGTATTTTTTATGCGGAATTTACACTAGATATTTTTATCAGTTAGGTTGAGTTTCAGCGAAGTAACCCCTGATCCCGTTCTTATACAATATAGGTACATATTTTCACTTTATCACTAGCAGTTGCTTGGGGCTGCACTCTCGTGGACTTTAATACAAGAAAAACATAACCCTCCTTCTTTTTTAACCGAATCCAAAAAAAGGAGGTTCTCAATTCGTCTTGAACTTTTTTTTTTTGATGTATGTTACCTCATAACTCGGAGAGGGCTGGACCGATTTGAAAAATTCTTTTTGCGTTTGAATGAGTATACTTTCTAGTTGGTCCCATCGTTACGAAATCAGGATCTGATGATGGGATCCTGTAGAAATCGAGGGAACTCTTCAAATATTATAGGCACACCTATAGCGTTTTGGGTATTTCTTATAGTACCTTGAGCAGTTGCTTCCAAAAAGTACCATTTAGGGAAGTTGAACTGATGATGAAGACCACAGATGGCCACTGAAACTCCTCAATAATAAGTATTTCATGGATTGCGATTCGATTACTTGAGTACGGATGTTAAATACTTTATGCTCGTCACAATACATATGGTGATGTAGAGCTGATGGTCAAGTACCAGGAGAACTCCTCAAAAATTAACGGCTATGCATCGGGAAAAGCAATATTTTGTAAAAGGTGATAAGTGGTTGACATTATGGCTTTTGTAACTAGATAAATTACAAACCGACCCACTAAAAAGCGTGAAAATTTTCTTTTGCAAAAATGGAACCGACTTCCGAAATTAAAGTTATTTTTGGTTTTGTAGTGTTTTGATATGGAAGTCGGTTCTATTTTTTGCAAAATTTTTTTTTAGTCATATAAAAAGTAGCCTATATAATTTCATCCAAATCCACCTAGTACTTTCGAAGTGCTTTCGAAACAAACAAACAAACTTTTCCGCTTTATGATATTATACGTATAGGTTTTTTCACGCTATAGTGAAAAGTGAAGTATTTTTGTTTAGACAGCATGGTTTGCCAACCACTGCAGTGGTTGAGTGATTGGCTGCTCCACTCCATTTCAGTTCCGGGTTTGCCTGTTTGTGTAGCTTATATGTTTGTAAACTCGCCCACCTCATAAGAATAGTTTCTTGTGTGAGACTGGTGGAGTGGTGCCTAATGGTGGTGTACAAACTGTGTTATAGCTTCTAGAGTAGATTCTAAAAATAGATTATCCAATAAAATTCCTCGATTTCAAAAAATTCGCGGTAGTTAATGAGGCAATTATTTATGTATAGGATCTTCCTTAATCCAATTTTGTGAGAATTTTTTGTAACAATCAACCAGTTCTGTACCTACAATACTCTATCAGGCCTATACCTGACGGGGTGGTGGAATGTAATAACGAGATACTGCGGCTCGAATACGAGGGCAAATGAAGGATCAGGGTGGTTTTTAGTAAGTTGGTCAGTAGTAGCCAATGTGGGAGGAATGGCATGCCAAGGAAGACCAAAAATCATTCCCTATGGGAATAAAATGAGGGCATTAAAGTTTTTGTGCAAAATCATCATTATATGAAGGCGTGGTAAACAGCATTGCTTTAAACAATAATGGAATATTCACTTAAATAAAAACCCTAAACTACATAATCATATACATCTAAAAATAAACTAAAATATGGCGTCCAGAAATTCGTGCGCATCGCTGTCCACTGGTAATGTGCCCAAAAGACTGGCGGCATTGCCACAGTGTCAACTAGGAGGTTTGGATAGATCTTTAAATAATCTGTGAGCACTCGGACCCCACGACCCCAAGGTTTCAACCCCAAACGGCTCGAAAATTTAACTACCAACAAGGTTATTATATTTCCGCCGCTTGAGGTTTTCAGCAGCCGCAGCGGCAGCGCCAGCACAGCAAGACGAGCTAGGAAGATGGGATGGCGCAAGAGTATCGACAAAAGTTGCGTCCCACACTAAAGGCCTACCCATCTTCCAAGGAAATAAAGACATGCCGTCCGGTCTTTTGCCATCGTCGCGTGCCAGGCCATTGGGTTCTAATACAGCTGGAACGCCGACAGTGACAAGAGCTCGTCGGATAATGTCGTTAATATTCGCGTGCCGTGCTATGCGACCCGCACTGCGGTAGCATGAAAGGACGTGGTGACCGAGGCTGTTGACAACTTCGCCGCAGTGGCAGCGATGAGCAGAACAACAAGGAGCACCTTATCGATGGGAAGCAGTGAGGTGGAAAGTAATATCATCGAACAAGGTGCCTATGTTCGACGACGGTAGTGCATAAAGCCAGAGACCCGACTCCCATTCACTCACAGCCAGCAAGCGCGCACGCTCTGCAGCCGAAGCAGATGTGGCAATAAGGTCACTCTGAACTGCTTTACAGAGCGGCTCATCCCACCGCCTCTGAGATGGGTTGTCGGGTGTATTTAGATTCGGGCAAGCGATTCTCCAGGTGTCCATGGCCTTGGTGAAGCACGGCACATTGAAATTAACCAGTGACGGAGCTAGAATATTCCTGATTAATTTCTCAGTACCGTGGACCGAAGATATAAAAGCCGGGAGACTAATGCTAGAAATTTTGCGGACGCCGAGACCTCCCATACGAATGGGAAGAGTAGCTTATGCCCAAGTTCGGTCGTCCATAGCCACATTTAAAATTGCTGTCAGAGTATGCCTGTCATGATAATTTGGTCCTTTTTTTTCCAAAAGGTGATGCTGCCAAAGATGCGAAGCACGAAGAAAGTACGTTAATTTAGGTCCAAAGCAACAGTAATGAATTCAGGTGATAGCCGAATGCATGTTATTTTGGTGTAATCTGTCCGAAATGTCGTTAAAATTTTGTATTTTTTCCTCGACAAAATCTGGAAAGGAATTCTCAAAAATTGGAGACCCAAGAAGACGAAGAGAACTTTTATCCACAATTTGGATTTCTGGGGCTAATGCGTGGAATTTGGAAAGTGTCAGTTGTCTGTCAGTACTGTCGGATATGAATAGTTCACACTTCGAAAGGTTGAGATCCAATCCTATGGTATGGAGTTGATTTCTTAAAAACTGTAGATCATCTAAAACTGTGTCTACATCGCCTCCCAGGGTTCCATCATCGAGATAACAAACATTGAATTTTGAATTTAGTTGTCGAATAATTGGGTGAATAGCTAAACTAAAGATCGCTGGCCAGAGGGGATCACCTTGTTGACAGCCAACAGCTGATTCCAAAAGGTTTTTCTTATAAAGTAATTTAGTCGGATGTCTGTAACATTGCCAAAGAAAACTAAAAATTTGTGGTACTTCTTTTTTAGTTTCTGCTAACAAAGAGTCCCTATTGACTGAATTAAAAGCATTTTTAATGTCAACCTTCAAGATGACCTCTCCTTTACCAGAATTTAAATAGGTCGACAAGGCGTGTACGGCAGCCTCACAACCCCCTTTGGAGCCGTAACCCAGTTGTAGGGGCTGAAATTTGGTCGAAATATCCTCACCAAACAATTTAGAGCAAATCTTGGCTGCCATACGACGGTAGGTAGTTCCCACGGCAATGGGGCGAATGCCGCCATCCCTTTTGCGTAGGGCACATAGATTGGCCCCGTACAAAATATCGGTGACGCCTTCGTTCACCTGGCCCGAGAGCATAAGGTTAATCAGAGCCGTTAGCTCCTTCAAAAGCAACTCACCAGCCTCCCCAGCGCCTGAGCAGAGTAGGTCCTTCAGGTGCTGTGGACTCAGACCACCGAGGTCGCCAGCAGAGCCGATTCGAAAGGAACAGCATTACTAATTATGAAGTACTGACAATTTTAACGAAACCAAATATAATTATTTATTTTGTTCTAAACCTATAACATTTATCTTTCTAATACGAAAGTTTAATAATAAAGCATATCGTGCATAAGCATAAGTTTTTTAGTCCTCTTAAGTACTTTAACCGTGTTCCTTAAATTTCGAGTTTGTAAACGAATTAAACTAACTTGGGCTTTTTTGCTGTGCTATAATAGACCAAAAAGTTTTAAAAATCATTGGTTCAGCCTCGTTTATTTTGTCTTCCATATAATAAAACCGAGTTTGAGGAGCTAACTATCTAACTGATATGATTAGGAAGCGCACCGCAATAATGTGTGTAGAATGTACCTACTAACTAGTGTCAGGGGGCGGACAGATGGGACGGTGTAAGAAAAGTGACCAAGAATATTATATTTATTACTAGCTTCCGCCCGCGACTTCGTACCCGTGGAAAAAAAAATCCCCCGATTTTGAAACATTCTTCATTACTGCTCCGCTCCCATTGGTGTTAGCGTGATGATATATAGCCTATAGCCTTCCTCGATAAATGGGCTATCTAACACTGAAAGAATTTTTCAAATCAGAACGGTAGTTCCTGAGATTAGCGCGTTCAAGCAAACAAACAAACAAACAAACAAACAAACTCTTCAGCTTTATAATATTAGTATAGACGAGATAAGTTACAGCTACAACATTAAAAATTGGTCAGTACCTATTTTAAACTTTATTTATATTAAGTTTGACAAAGAATAGGTCAGGTTGCAACCCACTCCATTATCCACAGATAACACATAAATAATAGTAGCAAGTTCTATACACTCTGAGATTCATTTCTGATTAGTTATATATTACATTGTATTATGTCAACTGCTTTATACTCTCATACCTAAAAAAAAACATGTGAGCAATTCACACGTAGTAGAAGTGAAACCTTCAAAAAATTTATGTGTCTCTTTTTACTGTCGCTTTTTCGTTTCATAAACTTTCAAATCACAACGATGCTAAAGAAGTTTTCACTTCAAAAATTGTATCAATTTTTGTAAAAGGGTAACCGTGGAGTTTCTTGCCGGTTCTTCTCCATAGGAAACGACCAATTTCGAATCGTGCACTAACTTCTGACGTTTATATATATAAACCTATATAAAATAAAATAATATTGATTTGATTTGATTGGGTGCCAGAGCGCATTAAAACATTATTTGCCCTATTTGTAATGCATAGTATTAAGATAAGTGTTTTTATGACATTTAAGCAATTTAATTACTTCTTTTTTCATTATCATCATCATTTCAGCCGATAGGTGACCACTGCTGCACTGAGGCCTCTCCCAATTCAAATTTCATCGAGTGGTCCATTGGATTCCTGTTACCTTAACCAGGTCATCAGGACACCACGTAGGAGGCTTTTTAGAGCTCCATTTTCTGGAATTTGGTGGCTATTCCAGAACAAACCTCCTCCTCCTCCTTGCTTCGATTTCCTCAATACTGAGGATAAGACGTTTATTTACACAGATAATTTTTAAGGATAACTGACACACGTCCACCCGTTGTGGGGCTAACTGGCCAAATCTCAAGGATCGTGATTCCCCATCCTTGGATACATTTTCTGCCGGATGGTATCTTACCATTTGTTCCTGTTCTTGGTAGAATGGATAGCGTTGTGCAAGTTGTTGTCCAAGGTTGCACGCATCTGGTCTGTCCATCTGCGAGGACTTTGTTGTCTTGGCCTCTTGCCGTCAACCTTACCCGTAACCACCGATTGCTCCAGAACAGACATATGGGAAGAATGAACTTGAATGAACTAGATTCATTGGATAGATAGACGCGTCTTAAAAAACGTTTTGCTCAATGGTGGGCTATATGGATTATTTGAGGAATAATATGAAAGAAAAATAATGAATGAGCACCATTTTCGTAACTTCTGACTGGATGAAGAAAACGTGTTGCGACGACCATAAGTAAATGGGATAAGGGCAAGATGGTGGTATCGATACAGCGGCCTCATCTAGATAAAATTGACGAAAAGAAATTACGACAGTCAACTTTTCCTATCGAGATATCTTTTTACACATTCACCCAATAGTCCCGTCTACCATCCACCGCTTAAATGTGAAACGGGACCTTACAGATCGGCTAATTAAAATTTTAATGTATTAATAAGTCGTATATTTGGAAAAATAATATAGCGTCTGTCTTGTATACTTACTAAAAAAACGACAGTGAACGAGATGTACCGTGTCAATCCAAAACACTGTAACTACAAAAAACAAAATTTGAGAAACTGAGCAAAAAAGTATTTTTCTGTTTTTCGAAGATTACTCCAAAAGTTACTTTGGAAAGTATTCAGTGTTTGGTATCAAATTAAAGGTAATTTTATAAGTAATCTAGCCCGCTAGGTTTCATATACAAGTAGAATATACACAACAAATAATCTTGAATAACTTGTATTGCCATAATAGTCGTCAGAAGCAAATGAAGAAATTGTTATGACAATACACTGTATGTTTTAGAGTTACAGTGTATTGACTTGATAAAACAGGGCCTAGAAATATATCATAGGAATTTGCTGTCGGATTTTTTATTAGATGGAATCTATCATATGTATTGAAAAATAAAATATCGAGTTTTTTGACTCGTAGGTTCACAATTAGGTAAGTATATATTTTAGAAAAAGTTTGTAAAATATTTTTTTAACTGTTATGGCAACAGAATCAGTCTTACAGTTTCATATAAAAACTGGAAGATAATAGAAAACTAATAGGACAGTAAAATTTTATGAACTTACATAATAATTAATCATCAAAATTAATTTAGCGACAAGAACACCAAAATTAGTAGGTAATGAATGGAGTAGATTGGTTTGCCATTTGCAATTTCACTAAAAGGTTTTGTGCATCCTTTCTTTTCAAGAAATGTATTTGTTTATATTCTCTCTCCATAATCATTAGCAAACATGGAAACCTTCTGGATTTATTTATTTATTTAAACTTTATGTAACACAAAATGTACAGAGGCGGACTTAATGTCTTAGGCATCCTCTACCAATCAGCCATGGGTGATGAAGAGATAACATGGCAGGTGCATAAATAAATAAACTAAGTAAGTAGATCATATATTCAAAGCAAAAGACAAGATTTGAAAAGACGATCATAACTTTTTGAGTAAGTCACAGCCACTTCCGTGTTTTGTAGCTACGTCTTTATATATTGTACAAAATCGAAAGAATTATAAGGAAGTGGTATTGACTTATGAGCTAATTCATATGGAAATGAGACCAACTATACGGTTTCATATATTCTACACAATAACTTTAAAGTCTTGGAAAATAAAGGAAACAGTATCTGTCTCTATACAAAAAGAAATTACAGCTGATCCCCGCTCCCGGCAGTCGTCCGTTCGTTCTCTTTCAAATCATCCAATAACCGTTGAGATCGCCACCGGTTCTCGCTCCTGATTGGCGCGCCCGCAACACGCAAGCATGCTACTTTGTTTTGACAAAACACTGTATCTTGCAAAGCACGAAAATTATTTTGGCAATACACGGTATCTTAAGTTGCCGTGTTTTGTTATAGTAAAACTGTATTTTTAAGTAAATACAGTGTTATTAGCATAGTCATATCTCAGAACTTTCCATACAAAGTAAAAAATGTGTGAATGCAGGATGATAGATCAGGCTAAAAGAAATCGAATGAGCGTTGTAAATACAAAACACTGTATCTTAAGATACAGTGTTTTGGATTTACACGGTACAGATGTTTAAATGCAATTTGAGAGAATCGTTAGTCCTGATTTCGAAAGTAAAACTTTGCTTGATTGTTTTAACATATTAATAATTGATTGATTGCTAAAAATTATCTAAATAGTCTTATTATTTAATAGGTCTTTACCTATGAAATTGCCGTTTTGCCGTAGGTACTGGCATTTCAAATCAAAATAATATTTCAAATTAATTGTATTTCTAAAAAACATGCAATTCTTTTTTCAAAATTAGTCATTCGTTTAATTTTAAGCGTTCTGTTTGCATCGCATTTGAAAAATTTTCGTCATCATGGATTCGTTAAAAAATCAAGTAATAATGGAATATGAGTACCGTTCTACCAGCAAAGCGGCACAAGCGACACGCCACAACAACGAATTACGGAATGCTACCATTGCGTTGGCAAAGATGCATCGGTACTTAATATAAGTATTTTAAGTACCGATATATATAACTTTTGTTAATAGAAATAAAAAATATAGAAAAAGTTACGTTAACTTAGATCATGAGAAACGGAAATTTCATAGGTAAAGACCTAGTATTTATTTATTTGCACATAACACTTAAAAGATGAAAGACCACAAAGGTTTCATTTTATTTTTTCAATGTCAATATTTTGTGTCGAATCGTCATATTCAATTTTGCACTATCGAAAGCACATTGGACACTAATGACAAAACCAACCTATGGAATAGGGATAGCCTGAACCTCTTTCCTTCAAAAGCCATAACACAAGACTTGGGCCTCCGGACGACCACCGTCCGGTAAGGACCAGGCCGAGCAGCATTGATGGGGCCTGATAGGGTCTTACCCTGGAACGTTTGGACGAGATACCGCGTCCCTGGAACTCTAGGGCAACTTAAGGAGTAGGGTGGGTCAGTCCCTTTCGCTTCACCCACAGCGGAAGGAGTAATTTTATGATTTTCCCATCCAGAAAAAAAAACTAAGTCAACGTTACGCATACCATCAATATCGCTAGCAAAGCTTATGTTCAGAGCTACAGGTATCAGTTCGGTGACGCGTTAGGTGTTACCGTCACAATTATGTTTGAGCGGTGACAGTTGCCGCTTGAGTAACCCACAAATTGTGTTCCCGATGTCACTGATATAAGTCACGGAGATGGATATAAAACTTCATGGGCTCTAGACAAAGTGATATTCTAGTAGTCAATGTCATTTTGACATCGCTTGTCAGTCTCATAAATTTTTGACATTTCGTCAATCGCCTACGCAACACTAAACACTGACAGAATGTCACTTATTTGGCTTCTTATCATTGGTTGATTAGTGCAAAAGGGTTGTGACAATTTACTGCTATCATTAATTTAATTTTAAATATTTTATTCTTAAATATCACACCTACATGTCTTTTATTGCAGCCATAAATGATATATTTATTTAAAAAGTAAAGATTATCCTAGTACATTAGCTCTTATTAGCAATTCAAGAATCCAGCTTCCATAAGATGTCTCCTCTCCCTTGATTCTTTTTAATCCAAGTTTTTTATTGTAAATTTAGGGGTAAGTCCGTAATTGGGGAATAAATAGGGTTTTTAGTCTAAAATAAGCTATAACTTGTGGGTATTGCAATGTCAAATGCTAGACGCAAGATTCTAGTTAGTAATGTCTTATGGATAATACTGGCAATAAAAACAAGTATAAAAATGTACTAAATATTTTTAAATTTCTTACTTACAATAGATAGTAATCCACAGACCCGTCATGTACTCTATGTGTATTTTAACGTTATTAGGTAGACATAGTAATAGAATCAATGTTCATACATGATGGTTTTACCACACTAAGTCTATTTTCAAAGGTGAACATCGAAAAACCAAGCATGTAGCTTGGTAAGTCCTTGGGAACCCATTAAACTGTCCTCAAACTCATAACTAAATTATCCGTGCGGACTGAAGACACATGGCCACAAAATATGACCAATGCTTGGATAAATGTGATATAAATATTTAAGGACCGTTTCCTGTATAACAGAGATGGCAGGTGGCAGATATTCAGGCTGAAGAAGAGATAAAAAAAAGCTAAGCAACTTTCTCATTGCAGTTGAGGTGAAGGCGCCAAGAGACTGCAATGACAAATGCCCACGTGTATCAGAAATGTATTCTCAACACATTCTTTGCTTGGTAGGGGTTCACCAGCTGACTTTTTTGCACTAGTGCGAAATACAGCTCTTTGCATGCCTAAAAGCGATGGAGCAGAAACCAGTTTTCAAGATAGTATATTGAAAATTCTTATTGCACAAATTTTGGGTAAGATAAGTGCAGAAATTATTACATTTCTTTAAAAGTGTGAGTGTATAAAAATGAATAAATAAATTCATTGATGAAATGTCGTGATTTCGCGGTATTTTCTCAGCCAACCTTGACTTTTTTCTATGTATTAAAGCATAGCTGTGTCTAAGTCGTTTCTACATGAATGAAACGATCAGGACATTGATCTCTTTCATTTGTTTCAACTCGACTGGCTATTTAAAACATAGGAATGTACTTGTGTACTGTGAGTTTTTGATAATTGATTTGATAAGTAATTTCATATAGGTACTCTATGAAATAATGGCTTAAGGTATAAAGATCTATTTATTTTTAAAGACACAAAAGTAAGTAACATTGGAACATTATTATCGTTACGTTACATCATGTTCGTTACTACACCAATTCTATTCAATTATTCATATGTAAATATCCACGTTCATTTAATGCATTCAGTGCTGAGTAGTGTTTTTATTTTTCATTCCATCAACTTGGGCTGGTTTTGTCTTAAATGCATTAAATAAACGTATCCTTCTGAAAAGTTAGTAATATGCGCCCATACAAAGTTGGGGTGGGTCGCTAGTCTTGTATAAAGTATCTAAAATCTATATTCTACTTTCTAAAAGCGTCCCATCTAAACACAACCATAGTATTTAGTTCATATATTGGCAAACATCACCTAATACAATTACTTAGTGCTTTTACAGTTGAAACCTCTTTGATATGAGAGGTCAAGCAGATTATTGATTAACTAGCGATCGCCCGCGGCCAGGCCCGTTTACGGTAAACTAACGTGCGGAGTATAATGTCTTGACATTTAGTTTGAATTTATTGAGACGAAGTTTTAGGGTTCATAACAGAGCGGACAACGACAATTTAAGTTCTATCGGTTTCAAAGTATCTATGCTTTTCAAATTCTCTATGTTCATGGAAAGAGACCTTTTTTATTTAGGCCTTCATGGTATAGGTTGAAAGGCGGACGTTAATGCTTCTAAGAGTTTTCTCCACGACTCAATCAAAGGTTAAAGATTCACGTGCATTGTTTAATCTGTAAAAACCGAGAAGAAAAAAAAACATAATTGTGAAACCATTTTTTTAAAGGTCATAGAAAAATAATGCTAGTGGTCGTCATGTGCACAAAATATGGCCATAATTTATACTTACTTTCTGCATTCCTTCTGAATAACAGACTTTAACAGTGCGAAATTTCATACTTCTTCAGTCACGAAATTTTCGTAAAAAATACAAAACTTTTACTTTACGTAGTAATGTATTAGTTTAAAAAGTAAATACAGCTGACCTGCTACTAACGGTTTACATATTTTGAATATATTGTCCCAGTTGTATTCTTTCAGGTGCATCTCTTTGCTTAATCTTGCTATACAGAGTTGGTACGACCGGGGCGTTTTCCTTTAAACTGCGTATACTAGGTAACATTTTCAAGCTTTGTACTAAAAATCAATTAAATCGGAGAAGTAGTTTAGTCGCAAATGATTTTGATGAGATGCACCTTAAAGCGATAAATCTGACCAAGACAAGAGATAATACACGCCGCGCTACGTTGCCACTTTGTTACCTAGGTATTTAAGGTCAGTCACATTTATTTACAGAGGATGGTTGCGTTTTACTCTAATTTGTAAGCTGTTTGAAAAAAATATATTTTTGGCTCTTTTTATTTTTTAACTGTATAAAATTAACACTAAACACGTATAGTATACGTAGTGTAATTTAATGCCCCTTTGTCGTATCAACTCTGTATAAGATAGTGACACTGTCGTTGCAAATCACAGAGAGGCGGTGTATGAGACTAACTCAAAATCGACACACGTGCCTTAATGAAGAGAAAGCCTATGTCCAGACGTGTATACAGTTAGACTTATAGACATAACAGATAGTCAGGTGGATAAGAGACGCAACTACGAGGCATCTGGCTTACTCTTAAAAGGCAATATTTCAAGAGAGGATAAGAGATTTATTTTAAAAGATTATTCTAAAAAAAAACGAATTGTACGAATTTAAAATCCTCCATTCAAAAATTGAATGAAGAGATCAAACTAAGCGTATTGTTTTAAAAGTTTTTTTTAAGAATTGGCTTATTTAGGTTTTATACATATATCCATCTGACATCGTTATACAGCGTGTGTTTAAATAATATTTAGGGGTTTAATGTTCGAGAATAAGGATCATTCGTTTGTTGGCTTCAACTATTGAGAAAGAAGATAAAATAACTTTATAACATGTTCAAGAAAACAGCCAGTAATTATGCAAATATCAAGTAAATGAAGCTTCGACCTTTTAGACTACTTTTTTTAAACATATTTTTTTCATCTTGTTAAGATTGCATGATTTATGGTATCGACTTTGTGTATTCAGGAAAAGGCGAATATATTACTAGTCAAGTGACCGTAAGTTAATGTAAGAAGTTTTGGATGCGCTAAATTGGCGCCTATGATATCCATCAAGAATTTGAATTCTGGTTACCATTTGATTCTTGTTCCATTCTTAATAAGAATTAAAGTCGTGAATCATCAATAAATTCTATGTAGATATTACTGATGTTCAGATATTATTCATGAAAAATGCGAAGACAAAAATCCAACTGCCATAAAGGAGAGGATGAATCTATTGGAGTTTATGATAGCAAAAATCTAAAGTGTTTACAATAATGAAGTGTGAGTGAGCATACTAGATGACGTAAAGACGAAAGAATTCGATGGAAATATTAATTGTATGACTGAATGATAGATACAATAAGTTTCGATGATAGATATCAGACCATCCGGAAACTTAAAAAATACATGAAATTCAACTTTATAAGTGCGTTGCACCTGTGATTTTCGTAATCCAATTAATCATCCTTTTTTTAAAGATCAAGAAATCAATTCGACGATACAGCCAAATCATTTTACGGCGTATTTATTGATTGTTACTCATTTGGGGTACTTAAAATTGAAATCCGTGAAATTTTTAATTGCGTGTAGTGCTTTTTGTTACTTTTTTACAACAATGTACGTAATGTTTATCTAGATTCATTTTGGGAATCTATTCGAAATGCGGTAAAGCCATTATATCACTGGGCTGGCTATATCCCATTCAAATCCAGTTGTTTTCGAGTTCAAATGGGCCACTAAGGTGATGCGTCCGATTCGCCAGCACTGCTCGATAATGCATTGTCCAGTTACGCGAACACCCCCGAAAATACAGCATGCGAAAAAAGCCATCCTCGCCACCTCCCGCCAGCATTAATGTCCCCCCACCTCGCACTAAGCTTCTTTTTTTAATACATAACTTTTTTTCAAGATGCATTTTTACATGTTTCGGCCTAAAACTTTACACACCCAGAAGTGAGAGCCGATGGAAACGGTAACGCCTATCACAGCTCGGTCGTCTCGCTCGCGCGCGCGCCGCTGCCCCGCCGGACGATAGTGGCGCGAGCGGAACAGCCGCATCCGTGCCCACAGCTGCGTCTTAAACTAAGATTAAGGCTGTATTCCGCTTTTCCGAACGCAGATTCTTAGTTCAAACGCATGTAACGTCAACCTTTCAACACCAAGAGCTGATTCTCGGTGCACTACTCCGTACTGCATGAACCGAAACAATTAAATTGTATTAAATGAGACGCAGCCACTGAAATAAGGCGAAAGCTATACGTCTCACTCTAGCGTCCAGTGCGAAGGCATTCGCGCCACGACAATTGAGTTGAGTTGAATTGAATTGAGTCGGTTAAACCGTAAAAATGGTCGGGCGGGTATAGCCGCGCGAGAGAGAGACGAACGAAAGGCGTGTTGGCCGAGACCGCTGCCTTCTTCTCCTCGACTTACGCCGAGTCGCGACTAGTGAACGTCAGCGTACTGACGTGGACGGCCGTATCTACGTTTGTTCGTGTCACGTTTGACAGTTGAAAAAAAAAACGTTTCGCGCGTCTTCTGTCACTTTGATTTGAAACTTTCGAGTGCGTTCGGATATCGGACTGAGTGTTGTTGTAAGGTTAACAAGGATTTTGTTGGAAGCAAACTGGTACCGTGTTTGGAGTGTAATAATTAACAATTGGCTTGAACTAGCCGCTGAGACGCTATAAAGTGATGAATCAGCGAGCGCCGGCTAATTAACAACGTCACTGCTAACGAAAACAAATCTAAAGCTCTAACTACTATAATATTAAGCTTCTGGAATATTGTAAGTGTTGAGTTTTGTATATCGTATTTTCTTGCTTTTGTGTTTTCTTGTAGAACTAAGTTTTGTTTTGATAGATTAACTTATACTTTTTATTACATTAAAAAACTATACTACTTATTTTTTTAAATTTAGTTTTCAAAGTAATATATAAGTATTGGCAACGTTTCTAACAAACTTTTTTTGAATTTATTGAAGTCAAAAAAGGAAAATTTTTGTTAGTAGCGTTCCGCGTCTAGTAGATTTCAAGTCCATCATGAAGTGTAAGAAAGAAATAGTATGAATGTGGGACAGAGAGCGAGATAAAAAAAAGAAATTGAATACCTTGAAAAAAAGTTTATCATACGTATCGGGAAAATGATGGAATGGTTATATTTTTGACGTGCCAAAGAGGAAAAGTTACGCGGGGCGGGGCGAACGAAGCCAACAAACAGCTGATTGGTTCGAATACATGTGTCGCGTTTTTCTGTAGGTATTTTTTTTTACTTTTCTTTTGCCAACTTTTTTTGTAGGCTGTATTGATTTTCCGTTTAAAGTGCATCATCATGCGTGTGTCTGAACGAGTGCTGAATATATTTTTGTAGTCCAACTTAAAGTTTGTTCTAAAAATATTTTAGTAGTTCATTTTGACAGGTCAACACCTAATTTGAAAAGTAATTTGATTGTAACGATAAAAACAGGTGCATTATCATTAGAGCGTAAAATTATTGCTACATCATTAATTTTCTAATTATTATGATATTAAGTGGATCGTAATTCATTCCATCATTTTGTTATCACCCACTTATTTTTTGATAAAATCACTATTATACTCAAAATGTAGCACCTAATTTGTCGTTAAGAATATTTAAAATTAATTTATGGGCCAACCATAATATATTCTATTTAGTTCTAAGACTTATTTTTGTGGAAAATGTAAATTGAATAAAAACGTGATTTTTAATCTTCTGTAATGAATAAAAGACACGTACAAAATACAACTTTATTTTAATCCAACATTTTTTATAACTTAAAAAGTCTTCTTAAAACTTCGATTGATGTTCTAATGCTAAGTAAATTACTAAAAATTACTCAAGTATGTTTTAGAATATAAAGATGAATCTATAAATTAACGAAACGAGCCGAGCCATAGTCGTTAAAAATTGAGGTTAGACTTAAAACACAAAATATTATATGCACTAATCAAGACGAAAGTGATTAAACATGATTAAAATTAATCAAACCGATTATTAACGTAGATCGTATTACCACTGTCGTGGATAATGATAATAAAAACAAGAGAAAATACACAAATAACAGACTAACGCAATACATGATACAATAAAAATATGATTATAAAGATTGATTGCTCGATAACTTTTTCTACACAACGTTCAAACATGCTCCTGCGCAGACAGTCAGTTTGTTTTTGTTCCCATTTTTTTCCTCCTCTCATTCCATAAAAATTAAGTGCGTTAACTCTTTGAAATTATCTAAGTTTGTTATCTTTTATTATCTATGTACTATTAAATGATAAGTATCAATATGTCTTATGAATGAAAAAATATAAATGTATTGCTTTTTCTGAGTTTTCTTACAATTCCTTATTTTTCCTAACCCTGGTTCTTCCTGAAAGTTTCTACATTTTTGTATATCTCCTTTTCCAAATAATATGATGATAAATATATGATATCCAAAAAAAGTCTAACCAAAACAGAATTGATAATTACATCTACATTTCTGTAAAAGAAAGTAAATTGTAGAAATGCAAAATTGAAATTTTTTAATCAAAAATGTAATATCAATGCAGCATGCATTGATATTACACTCAGAGAAAAATTTATATCTTTCAGTTTTATTTATTCCAATATTTGTTCAACCTGGGAAAAATTTGATCATGGAATGTTTTCAATTACAAATTTAAAACTAAAAACACAGATGTAAAAATCAAAAAAAGTCTGTATAAAATAAAAAACCGTAAAAAATAATAAATGAAATCAAACTCTGTAATCATGGAAATTTCGCTGTGTAACCGCTGAAAAGTCAGTCTTAAGCCCCTCTGCGATGTCACAGCCTAATCTATTCGTTAGTTGTATTTAGACGTGATCGCATCATTTTATTCCTTTGAATTCTTAGTCCATTGTACCTAATTAGAGTATATCACGTGACTCATTTGTATCCCAACTTCGTTGCTATGAATCAGTCATTTTAATTGTACACGCGGTCATTAAAATTCTGTGGTTTTGATTAATACTTAGATTGTTCAATTGTGTCAGCTACAATAATCGAGCACGATTTGTATGTAGAATATCTAGGGCTCCGTAAGTATATTTTTTAACAATAAAACGTTGGAAATGGAATCATCTCGCCATTTTACGACAAACAGAACACCGTCTCTGACATCAACTTTTATAACCGTTCAAACAATTACATTTGATCGTGGTGTCCCCTCGCGAGCCGGCGAGCTCCCCGAGAGCGACAGAGACAACCATAAACTACTCAGCTACGCCCATCAATGTCTAATTGCTTTTATTATTTTAAGGCATCGTAATCATTATGGCCGCAATAAAAATTGTAATTACTTCTCATTAGTTCAATTAAGAATTTTCTAGACACGGTTTAGTTGATATGTTGATTGCAAAATGGTTTAGTCTAGTGATGCATTGTGTTAAGAAAGCCGCTCTTTTATTACTATTACGTTATTATTAATTCCCTTGTCTGTGGGTGAAATCAGACGTCGATAATCAATAAATTTTATGAGTGTTAGACACGGCTCGTATCAATCAATATTAATGATCATTCCGAAATTTGGAACTAATCGACGTATTTTAATTTTTAATATCCATAAGTTCTAATCTTTCCGAATACGTACTTTAACGGCTACATTCGAATTCGAAAATGGTTTTGTTTAAACCGACAAAACGGTTAGGAAAAATTCAAAAATTATTCGCTTTTAATTCTCGAATTATCCATCTATAAAATGTATCGTAACTATACAAAATGACTCCATAAAACAGTCGATGTGTTAGACGATACGAAAAGAGAATACGCTAAGAAATAAAACTGCGAAGTGGGAGGAAGTTGAGCCCTCAATAAAAAAAGGACCGCGAAAGGCATGCACGCGAGGAAAAACTTCGGCAAAAGTTTTCATGCACGTGGCTAACACGTGGTCTTGGGTGAAAAATCGCGCAACGCGGCGCGCTCCTTGCACCCTCCCCCCACCCCCTCGGCGGCACGGGAGGACTGCCTAAGGACTCCTTTCCAAACGATCTAGGCGGGAAGATGCGCGATATACCAAAGTAGCGAAGTTTATGACAACTTGACTTTTCCGTTCTTTACTTTACTTTATTTAACATGGTATTTCTATAGAGTTTCTTATTGTACAGTTGCGGCGGCAGTCCCCAGGACGGCGGCAAGCTGTTTTACCCCTACTTGAAGACGTCTTCCCTACAAAGGGACTTCCTATTTGCCAGTGGCTCCGGTACGTAGCTCGTAGTTAGGCACAGTTTATTTGTAGATCACGATAGACTTGATGAACACTAAGTGAACTTTGTCGAAGTCATTTGAACTAGTCTTTGAAGTCGCATTTAGAAGTTACTACAAGGATTTTATAACTTTTTATCTTGACTTATTAGTACGAATACGAACTATGAGACATTGGGCTAACGAGTTCATACACAGCTTCGATCGAATTATAATAGCGACTCATGTTCTTAATTCAAACTTCAAAAAATCATCCGTTAAAAAACAACTCAAGCACTGGCCACTAAAGCATCATCTCACAGAGTACAAACAAAACGAGAACTTACTTTAAACATAATAATTAAGGTGAAAGTTAAATTCATTCGGCTTCATTATAAAAACCAACTTGCATACGGTTGAAGTAATTAAAATTGTCAATGCATAAATTATGTGAAGCGCGTAATAACAGCTTTTGTACGCATCTGTAAACTATTTTATCTTAAGTACGATCTACGGAACGATGTATGCTTCAAGGGCCAGTAAAAACTATTAACAATCCTCTACAATGTTTGTTTATGTAATGTTAATTCTTTTATTTTTAATTCCCTTGTCTGTGGGTGAAATCAGACGTCGATAATCAATAAATTTTATGAGTGTTAGACACGGCTCGTATCAATCAATATTAATGATCATTCCGAAATTTGGAACTAATCGACGTATTTTAATTTTTAATATCCATAAGTTCTAATCTTTCCGAATACGTACTTTAACGGCTACATTCGAATTCGAAAATGGTTTTGTTTAAACCGACAAAACGGTTAGGAAAAATTCAAAAATTATTCGCTTTTAATTCTCGAATTATCCATCTATAAAATGTATCGTAACTATACAAAATGACTCCATAAAACAGTCGATGTGTTAGACGATACGAAAAGAGAATACGCTAAGAAATAAAACTGCGAAGTGGGAGGAAGTTGAGCCCTCAATAAAAAAAGGACCGCGAAAGGCATGCACGCGAGGAAAAACTTCGGCAAAAGTTTTCATGCACGTGGCTAACACGTGGTCTTGGGTGAAAAATCGCGCAACGCGGCGCGCTCCTTGCACCCTCCCCCCACCCCCTCGGCGGCACGGGAGGACTGCCTAAGGACTCCTTTCCAAACGATCTAGGCGGGAAGATGCGCGATATACCAAAGTAGCGAAGTTTATGACAACTTGACTTTTCCGTTCTTTACTTTACTTTATTTAACATGGTATTTCTATAGAGTTTCTTATTGTACAGTTGCGGCGGCAGTCCCCAGGACGGCGGCAAGCTGTTTTACCCCTACTTGAAGACGTCTTCCCTACAAAGGGACTTCCTATTTGCCAGTGGCTCCGGTACGTAGCTCGTAGTTAGGCACAGTTTATTTGTAGATCACGATAGACTTGATGAACACTAAGTGAACTTTGTCGAAGTCATTTGAACTAGTCTTTGAAGTCGCATTTAGAAGTTACTACAAGGATTTTATAACTTTTTATCTTGACTTATTAGTACGAATACGAACTATGAGACATTGGGCTAACGAGTTCATACACAGCTTCGATCGAATTATAATAGCGACTCATGTTCTTAATTCAAACTTCAAAAAATCATCCGTTAAAAAACAACTCAAGCACTGGCCACTAAAGCATCATCTCACAGAGTACAAACAAAACGAGAACTTACTTTAAACATAATAATTAAGGTGAAAGTTAAATTCATTCGGCTTCATTATAAAAACCAACTTGCATACGGTTGAAGTAATTAAAATTGTCAATGCATAAATTATGTGAAGCGCGTAATAACAGCTTTTGTACGCATCTGTAAACTATTTTATCTTAAGTACGATCTACGGAACGATGTATGCTGCAAGGGCCAGTAAAAACTATTAACAATCCTCTACAATGTTTGTTTATGTAATGTTAATTCTTTTAAAGTATTATCCATCTTATTTATCGATACATAAGTCGATTGCGGGGATCAACTGAATTAGTTTGTAACGAAAGTGATGGCCCCATTTGACATATGGTATCGATTAAATTTTATCGATTTTACGATGCAAGCTGTTTGTCAAAATCAATTATGGGATTAGTGGAGACCACACAGCATTTTAATAGGTGCTTAAAAAAAGAAAAAATATTTTTGGAGTTATTTTCAATACTCACATTAGTTTAGTTGAAAAACAAAAAAAAAATTATTCAGTATGCAAAGAGATAACTCAAAATACTTTCATTTCTTGAATTTTTTTTTCCTAAATATTATATTTTATGAGAAATCAGAAAAGCACAAAAATTTCTTTTTTTATATAGATAATAAACCCGAGCCGCGTTTGACCACCATCTCACCTGATGGTAAGTGATGATGTGGTCGAAGATAGAGCACGCTTGCCTAGAAGTAACTTTATTTATTTCCAAGACTATCTAATTCTTGATGAAACCTATCAAGAATAATAAACCTATCACATTTACTAAAAACAATACCATTATTTTCATAACAGAAGTCTCCATTGATAACTCAAGCTCAACTCTCAAATACGTCGTAAGTTACTCAAAAACCGCCATAAACATTCTTAACCGAAACTAGAGCAATACAATAACACATTCACATCAAAATTGAGTTATCATTACACCGGTTTTGCTCCGACTGAGCTTACGAACAGTCCAACACACTCATCGGCATAGTTTTATAGCAACCGAGGCGCCCGAATTACATCGCAAACAAGCCCGATTAGATCAAGTCCGAGAACTGCCCATAAATTCAACCCTAAAACCACTTCTCTGTTTAGTTTGGAAGCACCCATCCCAGTAATTATACAATAATTCATACTTTAATAAATACTAATAAATCGTTCCCTCAGTCCGCCGGCTCGCAGCATTATCGACCATTATTACACGATGTAATTACAACCAATAAATTACCAAATAATACATCAATCAGATGTGTTATAATTTTCTTATTATTGCTTTATTTTTTTACTTTTTTATCGGACAACGGGCAATTTTATTAAAATTATAATGCGGCGGCCAACTCCAAATTGGGGTAGCTGGAGGCTAAGATTCAGTTTAATTATATATGTAATGTTTAATGATATATTCTTATAATAAGCTACCTGATGCTTGGCGGGCATAAATCAAATATTTCATTAAAATTCGGAGAGCTTACAACCCTTCATTTGGTAGTTATTAGCCTGGGATACGATTGTTCGCGAAATCCTCTAAGTGTAGGTGAGTGCCTAATTTTGTGTGGAAATAGCATTTTTGTAGTGACGTTGATGAATGGGATCCATTTAATCCGTTCGTTAATGTGTATTAAGTTAGAGGGAGTATCGAGGTAATGTTAATATCCAATCGACTTTAGAGCTTTTATTTTTACTACGTTCGGCTTTGTTTAGACTTAGGTATCTTGAGTTAGTAGACTAGATTTCTAGCTTATGGTCTAGACAACTGTAGTATCTATATACAAATCTTGCATTTATTACGACAGTTTGGTTACAAGTATCAAGTTTCCTTGAACTATGAAATATAATTTTTATTAAAATGTACAATTTCCTTATAAATAGACGAGTTCCTGTAAAAAAAATACTTGATTATATCAGTGGCTCATGATCGTGTAAATTAACAGGAAAATGAGTTATAATTATAATTGTTTACCTTGTTCGAGAAAAATCCAATTCGTTGGATACGCACAGGAAAACGTACGTACGGGGGCGATACAGGGATTCCGTCAAAAGGATTGGCGGGAACCGTTACACCGTACCTAGTGTATATATAGTACTATAGTGTACCTAGTGTCAACACTGGAAGTAGCTACTTCCAGTATTGAATCAGTCATTTTAAGGTAAGAGAGATCCATTTTTCATTAGGTATCAATATTGTGGTACAAACGCGACTTACATGTTGTAGGTTCGAACCCAGTCATGGACTTTACTTTGTGTAATTTTCATCATCTCTACTGTTTTCGATATGGTGAAGAAAAATATCGTGAGGAAAGCGGCATGACCTGAGCAATCTTCGTATCAATACACTTGGTTGATATACCGTCTTGTCGTACCAAGCGCTTCTCCTCCACATTTATTGTGCGCAGTTCCAAGCTGTGGAATTCTCTGCCGGCTTCTGTGTTCCCTGCCATTTATGCCCTTTCAACCTTTAAAGCAAGAGTGCGCAGGCATCTTCTGGTCTCGCTCGTTCCATCGTAGACCTCATCTATCGCTTACCATCAGGCGAGATCGAGGTCAAGAGTGGGCACATTCTGAATAAAAAAAAGATTGAAAAATACCAAGACACGTGATATCCATCTACTGGGCCTGCGTGGCGGATAATGGCCCATTCACTCTCATAGTGAAGTGGCCTGTGTCCCACTAGTAGAAACGTTAAAGGCTGATTATATTTTACTAATATTGCAGTAGAACGTGAAAAAAGAAGAATTGACCAATATGCACCAAAAATATATTCATGTAAAATGTTGCCAAGACCATATCGCTCGCACTGTCAAAAAGTTATCCCATAAAAACAATACTTGTCAAAAAACCAAGTCTCGCAACTCAGTTCTTCTACCGTAAAAAGTTGTGAGATCCATGTAATACCAAGTCGGTTATTCGATTATTCAGTCCCAGTAGGTATAAGGCTTAAGTGTAAGGGACCTTCTGTCTTAAGTTGTTACGTAATTATCTAACCTAACAACATCTTATAGTGACCATATCAAGATTAAAAATCTTTAACGTTTTAAATAAATAGATTGACTCGGCCATCGCATGAAAACACAATATATCTCACAAGTAATACGTACATATATAAATTAGATTGTTTTTGCGATTGCCTTTCCGGTGCCTTCTACTTTTTGTTTACCAAAAATGAATTTTCTTAAAGCCCTCTCTGGCTTTTTTATTCCGTTGACCATTTTACAAGTTACCTTTGAACATCTACATACATACATAACATCTAGATACCTATCTACACCTATTATTCCATTATATTATACATAATTACATACAGGTACACTGATTAATTAACTGTCAATGTAACTTTGTAATCCCATATAAATATATGGGATTACAAAGTTGTATTTATGCAGTTGATGTATCTAGAAAACTGGACCGAAATTGAAAAATATTTTAGTTTTTCCTTGATTCATACACTAAACACTAATTGTATTCTAAATTTGAAGCTTCTATGTCTGCTAGAAGTGCCTTAGACTGTTGATGATCGGTCAGTCAGTGAGTGACAAAATTAAGGAACTTTGACTCGTTATAAATAATTCTTAAACTACTAGTTCAAATTGAATGAAATTTGAAATATACCATGTTTATACAATGCCTGCTTGGTTACTGAAAATTCAGGCTTCTAGTTTTATCCACAACAAAGTTATACGGGGTCGAAAATGGCCTGAATTGCTTCGAGAAAAGTATGGTACGGCCGTGCCGCTTTTTGCTCGACTTGGCGGGGGCACTGCCGTGGCCCCAGATCAGATCGTATGTACAGATATTATGATTCTAACTGTACACGCCCTACTTCCACAAGCCTTAACTTCACAAACTACATCTTAGTCAAAATACTTCACTTCTATGTAACTATTGTTTAACAGAAAAGTAATGACCAGTTATTTTGTTTTTACGTTACGTCCATGTGACAGCAGCGAAACGGCCAATATAAACATATTTTGACTAAGGTGTAGAGTTTGTGAAGTTAGTTCTTGTAGAGTTAGGTACTTCAGAACTAACGGACTTAAGTGACAAATTCGAGCTTTTTAGAAAGCAATAAAATCTCATTCAATAAAGCAATAAAATCTACTATTAAGATCATATCCTTAATAAGCTTTCTATTACCGTCATATCCTGAGAATTTTGTTTATAGGGTATAATGCAAACCCAAGACGATGAAAAAAAATGGTGGCTCAAAAAACGATAAAGCGCTTCTTTTGTGTTGGCGGGTCCACTACCGTGCCCCCAGATTCAAAAGGTTTCGATTAGTTTAGGTGCTTGTTATAAAAGTGTCTCTTTGTGGATAATGATAGTTCTTCTACAATCTACAGGCATACGAGAACATGGAAGTATATATCTATACTATAAAGAAGACTCAAATTAATTCTCTCCAAATTAAGAAGAATAACACGCCACCCATCTTCACAAGTCTTTCGTGCTAAAACTAAACTGGACTAATTAGTTCTATTTATAGGAATTTATATCACTTAGTACTTGCCAACTAAACTAAATAGTGGATGTACAATACTAGATGATTCATATCATGGTTCTAAAATTAGTATGAAACTAATTGTCACTTTTGGAGTTCCGAAATCCGTTGATTAGTTGAATGTACCCATATGGCGGGTTGAAATAGACGTATTGTGGATTTGTGAATGAACGGTTTAAGATTTAATTTTACTATGGTTATAGTAACTCAAAGAGAGGAGGAAGTTCCAGAAGTGGAAACGTAATAGCCCGAGTTGTTGTTATTATTTAATAGTAACTCTGGTAGACGTTTTTAATTCTGTATTATTAACTAAACTGCTTTTAATACGGCAGCAAAAAGCGTCATGACTTCATGGAGGTGACCCCGATGAGCAATACAAAATATTTTTTCTAAAACATTTCATACCTACCTATCCATAGTACTTACTCGAGAAGTGACCTGTGTCGCAGCAGTAATATTTTTAACGAACTTTACTTATTCTATATACAGTCCTACATGTATAATATTTTTTCAATCGCAAGCTTAAATTTCGAATATTAGATCGTAAATTAAAACTCATCATCCACAGCCTGACTTCACCCACTGCTAGGTATAATTCTCCTTTCGCTTGTGCCAAGCTCCTAGATCATGTGCCAGTCTCATCCAGGGTATACCCATGATGGCAACAATATCGTCTGCCCATCTCGCTGGCGGACGACCAACGCTCCACTTACCAAACCTTGGACGCCACTCTGTCAAAGCTTTACTCCACCTGCTATCACCGTCCCTTCCTAGGTATCCTGCCCATTACCAAAATTAAAATTAGCTATAGATAATTTGAAAAAGAATGCTAATTGATATATGGCAAAAATCTATAACAATAAAGAATACTGTTTTGTTTTTCTATGTTTTAAGCTTATGGGTGTTTCAAACGTGCGTTATCATAATTATTTGAAGATGTTCAGTATATGATCAATGATTAAATATATTTTATTTATATTATATTTCTCTATTATATTTTATTGTTTTTTTTTTAAATTGATAATAGGCTCGCGTTTGACCACCATCTCACCTGATGGTAAGTGATGTATTGTAAAATCGACTAAAAATAAACGACAAAAAAGTTGTCAAAAAATCACGTTTCATAGTTTAATGTAACACTTTCATAGTTTTTTTTTTTTGCTATTGCTTCTTGATGGCTTATTCGATACAGAACATCAACCTTCTTTTCGTGGTGAAATTATCAAATAATAGCCACTGTTTTGGGTGGAGCGGAAGGGAGTGCCAGACTCCTACTGGTCAAACACCCACCCTGATCCTTACTTACCTGCGGTTCCAGGGCTGCTGTAGCCCGTTAGAAAAATCTCGCAACTCTGGACATTCCTGCAGCTCCAGACAGAACATCACCCTTAAATATAACCTTAAGTGATGGCTATATTTAAACATGGTTTAAAAATGTATAGATTTAATGGTCGTAGCAGTAAATCATCTCTAATAGGTAACAAAGTTTCCCCATACGTGTGCGGGTACTATGTTCGGCCTACTGACAGTGGAATTTCCTCCCCATCTACAACATTATTCTTAGTATATTTAAAAACCAACATACTTGACAAATATTTTCATCTTAATAATCTACATACATAATTTCATTAATGTGACCTTGAAAACTTACAATGTTATGAAGCTTGTTTTTGTTGTCTAGGCAGGCTAGGTGTCCGGCCAGTGATGTGCGGATTGCACTAACAGATGCGCATGCGTTGAATGCTGAGATTATCAGTAAACAGAATCACGCACAGATGATAGTAACAGAAGAGTCATAATCTTACAAAAGTTAACATAAAAAAACATTTATGTAAAACATTGTCACTCACATTTTCATTAATTATATTAAATTCAGTCATTGTCATTCAAACTAGGTTGTATTTCAGGATTTTTGCACTTCAAAAATGTTACTGACTTTAAAATAATTAATTGAAATAGACCTTTAAACTTTTTTTATTTGTATTAATTTGTGGATTGTAGATCCAAAATCGAGGTGTTCACCATTTTTTTGGTGAACACCTCGATTTTTTTTGGATCTACGATCCACATCTCAATACAAATAAAAAAGTAAAAAAAGCCATACCATAGACCATATTATAAGACTTTTGAGTTTGTGTAGCTTTTGAATATAAATTTATTCATAAAACTACTCAACAAAAGAAGTTCCTAAATATTCTTTGTCAAGGTGTCTACCCTTAAACTTAAGACTACTGTATTATCACCAATTATTCAAACTATAGCAATAAATAAAGGCAAGTGATAATTAAAACAGGGACATTTATCACTTGCAACACACCTGGACAAATAATAGTAAAAAATGCGTGTCTATTATTAATAATAAGTAGAACTAAAAGGTGAAATTGTGATGACCCAAATTCTTTTCTGACTTTATATTGTTCTTTTCTGTTATTAGACTTTAATTCCAGAACGGAAGACGCGAGGTTGGAAAACTCCTACAAGGTGGCCCGTGGTCTTGGTTAAGGCTAAAAACCAGAGGATGCAAGACGCTTAGGACAGGTCGGTGTGGTGATTCAACTGCTTGCTCATATGGGGTCCACAGAGGCGAGCTGGTACCAGTCGGGGGTTGCGTTGAAGAATATGACTCTACTCCCGCAGTCTCCGGCACAGCTTGTCCGAAACCGATTTTCTATAGCTGTATTCCTCCAACGACGCCCTATGCTGAAGTCCATACCCCTCAAGGGGCGCCCTTCACCCCGCCACAGGCTGACAGTCCTGATAGGTTGACCTCTGAGAGGCCAGTCATAAAGAGAAAACTGGCGCAAATGTACAAGGGAACATGGTTCTAGTTAGTGGTTGGGTGGTTTTAGTCAGTAGTCAGGGCGTTGGATGTACATGAAGATTTCGACCTCAGAAAATAAGGTCAATTGCCTATGTCCATTGTACGAAATACCGAATTGTACATATAAAATTTATGACTAAAAATGATTTCTGTCTTTAAGTCTTGTAAGTAATTCATAACATTAAAGATTTGCGAAGACTGATTAACCAAACACCCAACTAAATTAAGTAAGTACAATTAAGTAGAATTTTGGTTTAGTTTTCGACATTAACATATTTTCTGGCATTGCTAACTAACTTTCCATTCTTTTTTCGAATGTCTTTCGATTTCCGCTCATGATTTGCAAAATAAAAATATTCATAAAAAAGAGATATGTATTATTATGTTCTAGTCTTTTGACATATCGTGTTAATCCTAGAGATACATATTGAATTTTGGCATATTTGAAGTATGCAGACATATTATTTATTCCTTTAATCCTCAAAGTATATTTATACCACACAAGTACCCTTGTGTATTTTAAATAGCAAGAAGAGAACAAATCTTCTAGCTACAGTAGGCAGTAACATTATGTTCTAAATGCTAGCTCTGCAGTGAATCGACACGAAACAGTTTGCACTGTAATTGACACAACTGTCTTTAGAAGACAGTCCAGAAATAGAATCAGTCTTGTATTTCTAAAACGATTTTAACCAGTTCTTATATAAAACAAACACAAAGTCTTATTTACGAATGGATTGCTTTTTTTTCACCTCAAACCCTAATTGCTAACGTTAAAAGGATTTATAATCCTTCATTTATAGTAAAAGAAAGTAAGATGTAAGAGGCGCCAATGTTTTAAAGTAATCTTCGGATCAGAATGTTCTAAAAGTTATGAGTTCGAAGATAAACTTGTCTATCATCGGCTATTTCAAGGTTAGCAGCTAAATGCTACTCTCATGAAACTTGTGATCATGACTTCTATTTCTTCAATACCACGTTTGTTTTTTCATCCATAGTATTTATTACATTTCACTTCGGAACACTCAACAAAGAAGCTTCCCGTTTCAACTAGCCAGCACCGCATCCAAAGATTGGCTCCATTTCCACGAATAAACGCATCATTTGTTTGCTTCGAACATCCGAGGCCGTTCCTCCTCTATCCTTTTTCGCTTTGTCCTCATTCACTCTTCCCTCCGGTATTCTTTCAACACGTCCCAGTCATTGAGATTTGGCCTTTCTTATTTTCGCAAATATTTTCATGGCTTTTAAATTTTTCGTCGGTACTGGATGGAATGTTTCTTTCTGCTTTTTGAAAACTTTGGATTTTCTTTCCTTGTGTAACTGAAATTAAGGAAAGGAAATGATTGTTTTATTAACCAATTATGATTTTGATGTCTTAGTTCAAACAAATTATATAAATACATAGATGTATTTGACACAGGATGTAGTTGCATTTTAATTAAAAAAACCAAATCAGTAATGAAATTAGTTCGTTTCATCCTTACCACATCGTCCTTGATAAGCTCATACAACCAATTGAAACATTTTCGAGTGTATGTTAGATTTGCGGCAAGCACAGAGGGATGTGGCTACTTATAATGATTGTTTAAACCGTCTCCCGTCGAATCGTTAGTATAATAACCTTGTTTAAATCAAGTGTCTTCTTCCGAGGAGGGGAATAAAAGCGGAAATATTTTGCATGGAAACTAAGAGGGATATTTGTTTTACGATTGACCTATTCAGAACTCTTAGATATAAGTAGGCACAAAGTTTTGAAAGCGATGTCCTTATTCTTATTTCTTTCTAAATGCGATTGGCTTGCTCTACTTCAATGGCACGTAACTACTATTTTGACTTTTGAACTCACGCCTTCAATCTCACTTAATCTTTTCTTCTTAAATCTTCACCTACTCAGAAACTAATCGCCATTCTCTAATTCAGAAATCAATCACATCTGATCTTCTAATTTCCTCTCAATTCCATCAGATATTGCAAGATGTCTTTTGCTCTTATTATTAAAAAATCTCTTTTAGAAACAACCCAAAGGAGAGATTTACCTACAAGCGATCTCACTGCAATATTAATTAATGAAGTAGTTTTGAAACTAAAATTGTTCAACGTAATCATGCAAATTACGTTACCGGCTTTGTATGATATTATGGTGAAACCTTAACATTCTACGAAGACATACCTTGCATTACATACACGATAACTTACTAAGGTAAACATATTCTTAACACAAGCCAAATGTAGGCAAACCATTCAAAAACTTCCACTACAAATTCGCAGAACCAGTTTTTCAGTATCTCCATTTGCGTTGCAAGAACAATAATATTGTTCAAGTCTAATTAAGTATTAATGAGGACTCATTAGCAGTACAAGGAAACAGCTAATCAATCGCTTATCTATCCTAATGTAAGACCGCAGAGTTACACAATGTTTTATAACGCTGTTTTCCCAGTGAGTAACTTAATTACGAAAATATTACGCCTCATTATTGAACGTTGCCTTTTTGAGGATAGTGGGTGCCATAGAGACGACACGGTTGTTAAAGATTTAAAATGTTTCCTTCAAAGTTAATGTTGCTCTTGGTTACGTAGTAACTACTAAGTAATCTGTTCTCTTGGGCATAATATACTCTGTGACCTGATGTCGTTTATGATGGCATTATTTAGCAGTTATATCTCTACGCTGCTCCTTACACCTCATAAAAAATGTTGTGTAGCATTTTTAAGCTGTTTGGAAGCACCTGTTTCTTTGATTTTGAAAAAAAAAAATCTATGTCGACAAATCCAACATATCACACTTGTGAATTTAGAGATGATAAAATAATATAATTTAGAGATGAGATCACAAAATGAAAACAATATTTAATCTATAATAACGAAAACGACTTCATGGAACCCTGTTCCTTACTAGCGGAAAAAACACCTCCAATTCCACAGACTCCAGCACGGAAAAGGCATCAAGTACCGACAACTCATACCATACCTATAAAATTTCCAGAAATATTTGACAAATAGTCGATAATGCAGCGTTCACAATCGACAGCTTTGTCATTAATTCCGTCATTGGAAAGGTCACAGTGTAAAAAAATCTTCAACAAACAAACTAATTAGTGAGGCGCGTTGTAATTACTTGTCGATCTTTGATGTACCTTTTAATTAGCAGTTGTTTACACCACGATAACACTGGGCTAGCAACATTGTCCGAATAATTAATACCTCATTTAGTGACGTCACAGCACATTATAAAATAATAATAGTCCACCATCTTGTGCGGTATGTTTGAAGTGATAATTTTAAAATCATTAACATAATTACTAACGTTAATTTTGGTTTTTGTTACGATATATGTTTTATGTCTTTGCCGAAATAAGAAAGAAATACTTTAATGGGTTCAATGATAGCGCTAAAGTCTGTTTTAATTTATGGGCGTGTCCCGTCTGACTTTATGAATTAATCTATGATTAGATAAAGCAGGGATATGCGGAGGCGTTTGCGCATTAAAATAATAATTAGTGCTTATTCTCGGCTCATTTTGAATTAATAATTTTAAGAGTTACGTCTCAATTCTGTCTAGATGTATATCTCTTAATTTTATTGTAGGTTGATTATAATCATAATTATAAATTACGGGAAAAGAAATTGGTTATAAAAAGTAAGTACTTGTAATGAATGTCTTGCACCGTTTTGGAATTAAGAAAATTGGATTGCTTTAATATATTCACCATTGATGGAATCTGTGTTGCAATAGAAAACCAGAAATCTCTCCAGACAATTTAAAAAATCAGAAGAAATCAACTAGCTGCTAATTTTGTTAAAATCTCAACTTGCTGTAACAAAGAACAAAGTTACCAAAACGTTTTGGGAATACTTTCCTTGTGCATACACCTTTTTTTTTTTGATGGGAAAATCATCAAATGACTTCTTCCGCTCTGGGTCAAGCGGAAGGGTGTGTCAGATTTCTACTGACTAAAAACCCATCCTGTTCCTTCAGCTGCCCTAAGGAGTGGAATTTCCTACCGGAGTTTGAGTTTCCTGATATAGATAACAGGAAACTACTGTCTCCTCTTGAATAATAAGTTTTATTGCTAGATAAGCGTACCTCACCTTAAAGGAGTCTTTTGAAGCGTCAATAGTCTAATAGCTAAGGTGTTGTGATAATCGGGCACGCCGCAATTGCGGCGGTAAGACCCCTCTTTGAGGAGTGGCTAGATCGGCGTCACGGCGTCCTGACCTACCGCATGACGCAGGTCCTCACCGGACACGGAAGTTTCGGGAGGTACCTGTGTCTGATGGGTAAGGAAGAGACGCCTGGGTGTCACCACTGCGAGGGTCGCCCTGAGGACACAGTCGAGCACACGGTGCAGGACTGCCCAGCTTGGGCAGAACACCGACGTGTCCTCACGGCGACAATAGGCGGAGACCTCTCGCGCCCGGCCTTGGTCGAGGCCATGCTGCGGGGCGAGAGGGAGTGGGAAGCGGTCGCCTCCTTCTGCGAAGCAGTCATGCTTTCGAAGGAGGAGGCGGGCCGCGTGAGGGAGAGGATGGCGTCCTCCCTCCAGCCCAGCTGCAGTGGTAGACGCCCACGGCGTCGGACGTCGGCCGACGATCTCCGGCCACCTTAGGCGCGGGCATGCGGACAGCGAGTAAAGGGCAACTCGCTGTCCAACCATGGACCATGCCCGGGTCGACGGCGCGTCGTGTTCCACGCGCGCCTCAAAGAGCGTCAGCAACATGACGAGGCCCCCTCTGCAGAGGGCCGAAGCGTGCCGGGGTCGTGGGACTCATCCCGTTACCGTGGCTCCGGTATGTAAAGGGTTATTGAAGGAACACCGTGGATTTTAGTCAGTAAACGTCTGACAGTCCCTCCCACCCTGCCCGGAGTGGGAGGACTTATTTGATAATTTTAAAACGTTAAAAAAAAAATGGTGCTGTGATAATGCCAGACTCAAGTATATTTAGCTTAGTTGGACGAATTAAAAAGGTTGCTAGTAACGTGAATTACAACCCCATTTCTAGTTTCCCTTAAAAAAAGAAAATATCTCAATTACATCGCTCATCATATTTGTTAAGATTATTGGTAAGATGGTGGTCAAACACGAACCAATCCACAATACAAATAAAAACCAATATCTACTTTAAAAACATCGTAGAAAAAAGTCTAAAATATCGTTAACAAAATCCGTATCATTTCCCAATAAAAAAACAACGCGAAGGGTTCATCTCCGCAGTGTACCCTTGACCAAAGTTTATGCTTTGTTGCTTTTGTGTCGGTTAAAATCGACATGCTTTCGTGGGGGAGGGGTAAGGGTAGCGTGAGTAGGTCGACACATGAAATGAGATTGATAAAACCGAGAGATATGTCAGACACCAATAGATAGATCGTCATAGAGAAGAGAGAGTACCTACATATGTCACTTGTCTATGCTGAGAGAAATATATATATATTTTGAAAATGGAAACGTTTGAAGACTTGACTGAATTAAGAAAATTATTTATATATTTGACTGCTGTTATAGAGTTGTTTCTTTTTGTAATACTTTTATTTTTATTAAGTTTTATTAAATGTAAAAATGTATTATAAAGAAATTTTTGAAACATCCGCATATATAAAGAAATCTGCAAGTAAAACCTTTTTTCCACGCTGTTCCATTTATAAAATTAATAAGAACTACAGCTCAACATCTAATACGGCCGACTATAGCGTTCTTCGACTAAACAAACAAACTACAATGGCGATACTAAGATTGCTCGTAAATGTTGAAAATCGCGATGCCAATCGTAAAATGGTAGTCCAACTTATAATTTCAACGGAACGAAAAAAAAAATAGACGATTTGAATTAAAATCGCTAATGACTAAGACCATTAAGTTAATCATTTTAATTAGACGTTGGTGTACGCTTGCGTTTCTATATTTTTTCGTGTAAAGGGGAGAACTGGGTGATATTGTAGCGGCGGCTACAATGATCGTTTCGCTCAATGGCTTATACAATACCACTTTACTTCATTATTCCCTAGTTGAGCTTCTGCTTAAAAGCGGCAATGTATTACGAATTAATTGGAGCTTAATTTAATTAGAACAGTGTACGGTAGCCGCACTAAAATCCATCAAACATCATAAATAAGACACAAACGAGTCTGAAGCGGGTTTGTCATTTATTAGGGTGATAAAATTAGATGTTATTTTTTAACCAATGGAACGAACTACTTAATTGAATTAATTTACTTTATTATGCCTTGTAAAGAGATAGAGAAAAGAAAAGGTAGACGTAGCTGTGTTATAAACGGTCAAAATTCTGCTTACCTTAATATAAATAACGAATTCGCAACTCAATACACTGATTAACGAAAGGCTTCTAGATTTGTAAGTATTACCATTTCACTGAATTAAAAACCCCTTCATTTAGTCCCTGTCTTCGTCAGTCGTGATTTCGTGAAGGATGTGCTCAGGAGTTACGAAGGAATATTTTGTCACTAGATCTGACAACTTTGTATTTATAAACATGGTAATTTATTTAGTTATTTGGACGCACACTCGTACAGTAGCACGACTCTATGAAAAATTGGAAATATGATCTTTGATATAACACGACAGCCCAAGGAATTATTAATGAAAATCTAGTCAATTAGGAAACAAAGGAATGTTTTTTATGACTCACCATACTTTTTCAAAGGTAAATACGGAAAATTTTAATGATGAATCTAAAAAAGGCTAAACATTTATGTAAACACTAAAAAATCTTCGCGAAATATGCCGCATCCAACGCATCATAGCTGAACACGTCGAAAAGATCCAGACGGACATCTGAATAGCGTCTCATTATCTTTAATTATATACTGATTCTTCGGCAGAAGGGTGCCCGTTTTACTTATTGCTGCGTTCCCAATTATAAACTGCTATACTTATATTTAGTTTTATATTTAAACGTATTAAGGATTCGTAATCAAGAACTTTAATTTCTGTTTTTGGCCGAACTGTTCTATAGAGTCAGTGATCTTTAAATAACTAAAAGAGATTCACGGTATTGGCTAAATCAATTTTTTTTGTGCGTGAAAAGACAATGATGGCATATTTTCTGTAGGTGTCTGAAGTTCTTCGTCGAAGGTACAGACTGTTAGTAGTTTGTTAAGGTTGGTTCAGTTGGACAGTGATTTTCCATTACCATGTGATACTATGACATTGAGATCCACCCTTATAGCTTGAGCTGTCATCAACATTGGCTTAATAACTAAGTGCTTCCTTATCAACCCTCTTTAACTGTCTGCTTTAAGGGATTATTCTCTCACAAGCCAGAGTTTAAAAGTATTTTTTAATATGAACATTGAGTTTTATTTATGGTTACATTACTTGATTCTCCCTTAACACGCTAAAACTGTCTTTATAAACAAGAAACTGCACATCAACTATCATTTTCATTAAAAAAGCCTCGATATAAATAGAGAATCTTTTCAACGGCACTTATTAGAGGGTGAAAAGGGGATGCCAAGGTAAAAAGTGTAATTATGTTGATTATTTAGGCCTTAATGCGCCGACTATCCCGCACCTCCCCGAGCCGTCATTAATCGCCCCCCTCCCCCCTTTCCTTACAGCCTTTATTATTTCGTTTCAATTATTTTTGTGATTATCTTTTTATGGCGGGCGCGCATTAAAACTCGAAAAAATAACAGTGGACATTAAATGTAATTAGAATCGAAATTACGAGATGTCACCCAGTGGTGTTTGTGTTTTTAATATTATTAGGGTTCTGTGCGTTTTAAGCTGCGTTTGTCGTTTTACGGCGTGTTTTTGCTGGCGTCTTATGTTTTGTTATTTGTCGAGAGTGAGATCGTGCGAATTGTACTTTTGTGTCGCTTCCAGCATTTAGTGATTTTTATTTTACACCTTGGTTCTTTCTTTTTCAGAGATGAGAGAGATTTTATTAACCCATAAAGGATGCCGTTGCGTTCATGCTTTTAAACTGACATTATTTATCCTTCATTATAGTATTGGGGACTGTTATATGGGTTTTAATTTTAAATGGGCATACCACTGTGTTTGCGTGCTTTTCCTTAGAAATGCCCCTTATACGAGGAATATATTTTAAAACTATAGTTCACGAGCTCGGTTTTTGATAGTAAACGTAAATCGTTGGTTTTTAAGTAGACAACTGTGACAAATCTTTAAACAACAAAACATTAAACGTTTTTTTCTAAGCTTAAAAAACCTTATTATGAACCTCTATACAAATGTAAAGCATTAATTTCTATGGTAACGGAAATATAAAAACACGTATACTTAATACCAAGTTAGACGCGTGACTATTAACAATAGAACTTGGATTTGCCAACCCTTTGATTCGAGTCACTAATGAATAGAGGTGACGTACAAGGAATTAAGAACTTTAATAGATGACTCATAGAGTTTAGAATAAATTGTGCGTAGACGTTAATGCATATTATTAAAGAACATTTTATGGATGAGCAATTTTTATGATTGTACTTCTATTGTGCAGTAGGTGAGTATTGCACAGATGTTAACTTATTGTTTAGTTAATCGTTAAAATCTTTAGTCGCTACTTAAAGCACGACTATTAGTTTATAGTAAAATTGTTATTTGATTTAAATGACAAACGGTTGCACTGAAAACTTGTTGCGTAGATACTTAATTGCCGGGTTTTTGAAAGGACAATTCTGAGTTAGAACATGTGAAACCATAATTTAATGCAATAGTTTGAAGTTCGAAAACAACTCTAAATTATTAATTCTTAAATTGGTGATTCGTCCGAATGGGTAATTTATCCCCTGTTTCCCCTTGTTGGTTTTTATTTTTATCGACGTCTTTTGAATAAAAATGGACACATACAATGATATAATGTGAGCTTATTACTCATTTTTTTCACCAATAGATTTGTATTGGGTGATATGCTGATTGTGCATGGACATGTACTTCCATACAAATTTTCATCCAAATCCATCCAGTACCTACTTTCAAAGATTAGCGCGTTCAAACAAACAAACTTATCCGCTTTATGATATTAGTATCGATACTATTCGTGGAATACGAAGAAATTGCCAGTAAGTACCTACACAAATTGGGTAATAAAACAAAAATTATCAACTAAGTTGATCATGCTGATGCAAGCACTATAATCACTTCCATTCGTCTGCTTTTAGCTCAACATTTCACTAGTTTTATTTTGTCTGACCAACACATAAGTTCTTGAAACCTTTAGTCTATTTCAGCTTTGACTGAATGCATCCCTCGCTATTATCTGACATCCCAGCAGCAAGCCAAAAACAAACATTTTAAAATTGACATTTAATATAAAACTGAAATAATTATCCACATTTTACGAACGTGTGGTCAGCGGCGATCACGCGGGATTGGCAGGGAACGCCGGCTGTAGGGTGGCCAGGCTTTGCGGTCCATACAATTGGGATATGACTGTTGATTAATTTTGTGAAAACAATTGCATTTCGTGAGATATGTATTATGAACATACTCTGTACTCTGGTACTCTGGGTTGTAAAGAGTTTAAAACAGGGTGTTATTTAGAGAGCTGGTGTCCTGAAATACAGATGTAAGTCTAGTTTAGGCACCAGTCTCCCACATAATAATATAATCGTTACTATGCCTTGTCATTGATATCAAATGTATCTTTAAAAAGAGTATTCTATCTATCTATCTATCTTTATATTGTGGTGAGAGAAACAAATTATATTATTATTTAACTAAGATTTGAAAACAAAACCTTATTAAACGTTAAGCTAGTTGCAAACAAAATCTGTTATATTTCGGAAATTTTAATTTAAACAGAAATATAAACATACTTGCATACCTTAATATGTTTAACAATATAACTAAAACTTTTAGCGATAAGACCGCCAATCGTCACACCCTTTGTAGTTTATAAGTCCTTATTCAATGCTGTTATGGTGTACAATAAAGAGTATTATATCTATCTATTTATCTATCTAATAAAACGAATCTAATAGCGCGACTTACCACATTGTCACAAACAAAACAAAAAACCAAAATCTGAAATATAAACACCAAATTGCAATTTCCAGTAAGCTAAAATCATGGCCGCCTCGCGTACGTCGAAATTGAAAGTGACCGGCCGAAAACGCTGTGGACATTCATTGATGTATCTTCTCATCTATTATTATATTTACGAATGCGTTTATGCCTGGCCTCAGTGAAAGCGAAACCGTTTTCAATTGTTATCCCTCTCACCGCTTAATTGACCGATATTTGTAAAAGCCAGCGGTTAATTTGCGTTTTCAGCGATACGCGATGAGCTTGCGCGCTGGAATGTTTTTGCGTGGTGGGATAGTTTTGGGGATATGTCATGGGCTAGATGATAAAATGATATTTCTTCTTCTTCCTTCTCCTCTCGTGCTCCCATTACTTGAAGTCAGGTCTCCTCCCTCTCCTGCTCCAAGATATTCTATCCTAGGTTGTCAGCTCTAACAATTGGGCTAACTTGTAATCTCTCTAAATTTTGGACCACCATGTCAGTGACGGATAGATTCTACCTTTTATGAGTTCTTGCAGATTTAGCGCTACTCTCTGTGTCCATACCATTTATTTTAGTAAATAAGTGAACAAATATTGTGTGTGTGTTTTACTTCGAACTAGATAAAGACGGTGTTTCCTAGCTGACTACCATGAGAGGAAACACCGAAACAAACTCGGATGTCGAAGTCTCTTTTAAAGTTTATTCAATTCGTACTTGTCAAATCATATAAGAACCGTGTAGATGTCTTGTGATAAACTAATATAATACCAAAAACATGGATCTTGTTACATTATTTTATTCTTAAAATTTAAAGGTTTTTCTCCTCTTGATTTGAACTACGACCACCTCATATGTAACATTTTATTGCTATGTTTAGCGGTCATACCGCTAAGATAATATATTAAAATATAAATATATTCAAACGATTAGTCGACTCCACAGGTGACCAGAGGGCCTTTTCTTTGGACAGAGAACCAGCATTGCCATTCAACGTGGCAATGCGGCCAGTGTTCTGGGCACTTTTCCCATTGATAGCGATGTTGACGAATTTTTCGATGCCCTATAATTTATTTTTATTTTCGCCTGTATATACTTTATTTGACTAAATATACTGTCCAACTTTGTTACATTATAACCAGTTGAGGATTATAGTAAAACAATATATTTTATTCTAAATGCTTTTATTATTCCTTTTTTGGATTAGCCAACTCTATTCCTCTCTAAGACAATGGCTTTTCTTCAATCCTTCCGTCTTGGGACCAAGTCCTATGCCCGAAACGTCTCCAGTTCCACCGACACTATACAACGTGTAACAGAAACCCCATATCAATCCAAAAAGGCTGAAGACAACATCTGGTATGGAGTCTCTATGCGCAGTTTCAGCACAAAATAAGTGACTCAAAGAATTGACACGAAATTATCGGTTTCATATGTTTCTTGAATATCAATCATAACAAACGTGTCACAGCACTACGAGGGTCAATAACTTTCCACTTCACTTGCCTATAACACGATAATTCTCTTCAATATTCCTAATTTGAAAAATTCAGTCTCAGGTATCAATGTATTGAAATTTCTAATTAGTTCCACACATGAAGACATAGGATTACCAAACCCTTGTCATATCGTTTGTTATCATCCAAAGAAGCCGTGCACTTGGTATGTATATCCCTTTAAATTACACGTTGTATAACATAATATAAAAAAAAACGGCGAGGGATACAAAATAGGCTACCTAGCTAATAATCAAGTCATCCTCTGTACAACGTTAACTCAATTTCCGTATACAGCATCCGTTTAATCTTGGCTCTATTAAATTAAAAAGGGACGACAAAATAGTTTGTCATTGGTCATTAAAAATAAAAAAAAACGGTTTTAGAATACAGTACCTATGTTTTCAAATTATAGATAACCAGTAAGCTACTATCAGTAAAGAGTGTCGTAAAGTGAAAAATAGATAGTAAAAACTTCTTGGTAACAGGTAAATTGTTAGTACTATCATGCTACACATAGTACGTGCTAAACCAACTAATAAATTAAACTGGGTTGGTTTATACAAAACCATGAAGCAACGAGAACCCGTCTCGGAAACAACCAGCATCATTGTTACCGCAGCTCGAACTTTTTACAGCTCATCCCTAATCTCGTTTGCATTCTAAACAGGAAGCTTTTATTATAGCAAAACACATAATCTCACGAAGTGTAATAAACAGACCATTTCAATGGAGTATAGAAGATTATTCCATTGTGCTTTGTGCTCAAATACTTTGATTGTCCATGACGAGAGTGCATATACACCTATTTTTCTTAGACGTTTTGGTTGATCAAGCTTTCGGTTATAGTGTAGTGTGATTGGGTGGATGACCACCCGTGATTATAACTAATTTAAGTAAATGAGGGTGTTACTTCTGAAAGCCTGGAAACTTCCTTTGACATTTAGACACTTGAATTACCAACTTAGCCAGCATAATTATGTTATTACAAATCAATAAATTCTGGAGATATTAATGCATTTAAGAGGTAACTAGTTAATAACTGATGTTGAAGAAATTTATATATTTTATAATATCAATTTAGACTCACAGAAAGTGACACATTGCACTTTAAGTGGATTCTACCCGCGGCTCGCGCGAAAATGTAATCACAAGAAAAGTAACCCACCCAACACCAAACCCTGCAAAAAAAATCTAATCTATGTCTGTACCTAATTCCATCAACCTCGTCAAGTGGTTTAGATATGAAAGTGTAACAGACAGACAGAGTTACTTTTGCATCTATAACATTAGTAAAGATAACGTATCTTTAAACCTATGCAGGATAATTTTCAAATACCCCCAACAGACTTGAAACAAAAGGATCAGTCGAAGTAAAACTCTAACTTTCCTTAGCGGCTGCCACCGTGCTTAATAACAATACCATCATGAATTTACGCGCTTAGCCGTCTCTAAATAACACATTAGAAGGAATTTTACGCGTTCGCTGCATTTCCTTGACCATTACGATTGTTCTTGTGATGTGTTCGCAATAAACCCTCAGTTTCTATGCCGCCATTAATATTTAGTTCAAAGGACTTGTCGTCGCTTCATCTTATGTTATTATTGGCTACGATTAAGTTATGATTTTTGTCTGTTTTGCTTTAGGTCAATGTGCTGTTGTTTTACGTTCTGGATTATCTATGTCTTCTAGACATAGATGATAACGAACATAAGGTTTTCAAATGTTTTTTCTTAAATATTTTGTAATGCATAATCATTATTATTATTATCTTGACCCATCTCCGGAATATCTTAAAAAAAAATAACGTGATTGCAATTTTTGGATTATTTATTATACATACATACGTATTTTGATTTGATTTAGGTCACCTTATCTTATAATGATAGGTAACCACAGTAACATAAAGGTTGAAAAGAGTATGAATGTGAACAAAGCAGAGTGAAAGGATACTAGATTTGTGATTTCTTCCCATTCCCTGGGAAAATATGATGTGTTTTTTTTTTAGTTTTAGTAAACTGGGCTAAAAGAAGCTGCTACAATCGATGTTTTTGTTTCATTCCCAGATCGACATGGATATAACGGGGTCTTAGAGTCGAAATATAACATGTACAATTGTGCATATCCTACAAAAGATACCTGGATGCTTACTGCACTGTTTACCCACTTCAATCAAAACCGTGAGTATACTTCTTAGTTCCATGCATATGTCCATGTTGATCTGGAAACAGATAGAATTAGGCAGGTGCACTGTTTTTTTTTATAAAGTTTACTAACGATGTGGGTAGAATTCACATTACTAGCGGTCCTGTTAACCCCTCCAACTAATCTAAATATGCTTGTGTCTGGAGTGGGTTCACGGCAATAGTGTAATGGGTGGGGTTCGAACTCGTGACCTCTCGATCACAAGTCCGACACTTTTTTGCGTAGATTTATTTTGTATGTAATACAATTATTAGAATTTAAAACGGGATATTTACAATGTGTATTTAGGCCGTGCGCGCACTGCCTTGCTGTGGCCGCAATTCCGGTAGTTCTACCGCACCGGTAGACTGACCGCAGTGCGCGCACTTCTATGACACTCCATACTTCACAAATTTTGCGTTTCCAAAACGCAACGCAGTGCGCGCACGGCCTTATTATTTCGACTTCGAAATATCGGAAACTCGAAACAATAACACATGGTATATATACCGTTTTAAGTTGTAATGATAGATAGTGTTAGTGACCGTGTTAGCTTAAAAACTTATGACAGGTCATCTTATAAAAATATTACAATACGCCGTATTAGAGAAATGGACAAACAGTATCATACTAACTTACCATTTATATTGATTGTTACGAGTTTGACAAGTTCATCCGCTTGCGAGATGTATCGAAAACTCGCAACAATAAATATACACAGTAACGGGATATTTACTGTGTATATTTATTGTTGCGAGTTTTAAGTACAAATGATACTTTATTTTGACTAGAGTGACTATACTTATCAATTTAAAAAAATTACAATCGAAAAACGGTTTTATAAATATTACTCGATGCTTTGGTTAAGTTTGTTTTTTTTTTTATATCAGATTTTCTTTTTTATCTTATTACACATCAACCAAAAGATAAGCCCCAGTAAGTAAAATCATAAATAAAAAATATTCAGCGAGCCATCTTCCGCGGAATATAAAATGCAACTGTGGGAATTGCTCCCCTACGAGGCTACGAGCGATGAATGTCGAAATGATCGGAATGTCGGCGTGAAAAGTTAAATAAACCGACAAATAAACGATTAAACTGATTTCGTTTCAATGAAAGAGGTTCATTATAAAGAGAAATTTCGTTCTATTTTTGTTTCGTTTTATTTCGTAGAAATTGATGTTGCATCACCAGGTGTTATTAATTACATATTGATCTGTTTATTATATACTAGCATCTGCACGCGACTTCGTCTGCGTTTGCACTTCGTTTCCATATCATTTTCCAAACATTTTCTTTTATATAAGCCTTCTGACTATAACGTATAGGTATATCAGAATAATAACTATCGAAAGAAATAATATTTTGACGGTTAGTTTTTGTTTATATAAGACTCATGTCTCGAACCATACACTGAATTTTTGATATATTATGTTTGTGCCCAAAGTATTAAAACCTACTAAGACTCCAAAAAAGTGATACTCTGATTACGGTATTGTGGTGAAAGCGATTTCCAAACTGTCAAAATTTATGCAATATATAATCGCTGTTGAAATGTCACGTGATCAAGACTTATTGGAACTTTGTTAAGACTCTTTGGTATAGCTTCTATTACTTACATTGTAAAAGATATTAAATGAATACAAAATAACTCTCGGATACCGTACTGCACACTGAGTTCCTGCTACATTTCCAATCACGTTAGTTTAGTATCCCAAGTTTGGCCCCTAAAATTAGGGATTGTCAAACTGATAAATAACATACTTAAGATTGACCACGTCATATTTCAATACTCCATGTCAATCTTATAAATGTTGTCTTTCTACATTATAGGCAATAAAACATGGCACAGCTATAAAAAGTAGGCTATTTAATGTTGCTAAAAAAGCTTTTCTGCGAGTGAAGCCGCGGTCAAAAGCTAGTAAAATATAACTTTGACTGTAGACTCAACATTCCTAGCATACATAACTCAAGTACTTTAAATTAAGTATGTACGTCAACCTCATAATTCATTGTGGTATTCTTAAACAAGATTAAATCATGTAAAGAAGATGTACCTTGTCAATCTTAATTCACTCCTAATTCTGCCGTCATTTCTTTCAAAAGTTCTAACCTCTCGTGTATAATAAGATGCGCTACAAATTACGCAAACCCTCCCATACCCGGAGGTGTACACTCACGGAGGGCCCTCGTCCCTCTCACCGTGACAATGGCACTCCAGCATCATTCCTCTCGCGTGAGCACCGATCACTTATTATTTCCTTATTATTTGTTGGCTTCACGGTTCACGCTATTGTTTGATATTTTTCATTTTGTCTTGTTTAGAATTTGTCGCTTATTTTGTTTGGTCACTCCAGACTTCGGTATAAAGCGAAAAGATTATTAAAAAACATATAAATCAAAAGAAATATTGTTGATTGATGCAACTCTTACTTATTTGAATAAAATAGCAGAATATGTTTTGTTGACACTTCATGCTAAGATCTTAGACTAGAATAGCTTCTGCCCGCGACTTCGTTCCGGGAATTCCGGGATAAAAACTAGCCTATGTGTTATTCCAGGATGTCAACTATATATTTACCAAAATTTATTCAAATCTATTCAGTAGTTTTTGTGTAAAAGAGTAACAAACTTCCATACACCCATCCTCAAAAACTTTCGCATTTAAAATATTAGTAAGATTGCACTACCAACGCAATGATCGTACAGCGCACTTCATGTTCAATACAATAAGGGCCATACTATACGGGCGGTTCGCCCGCCGCGGGAATTCGCTTCTGAATCGCACTAGACACATTATGCCGCCGCATGCAGCGTCAAACCGCCGCTGATAACCGCCGCTTCAAACTACACGGGCGGTTTCCCGCTTTTGCGTCATTCTGCACGGGACATTGTGCGATACCGAGCGTTTTATTGTTGAAATACAAGATCGACCTGCTTTGTATGATGTGAAGTCGAAGGGTTACGTGAATCGGGAATTAAAAGCGAAATTATGGATGGAGATAGGACAGTAAGTGATGCCGATTACTTAACACTGGTTCCACCCAAATTGCGCTTTACTTTATTTTTTAATAATTCTATTAATAATAGAGCTGCAAGTGCAGTTATCTTTGGCGGATCCATGTTGAAATGAACAAAAGACAGCGATAAACCGCGTTCCGTGTAGTTTGATGGTCTGCGGCAGCTTTGTCGAGCGGATACCCGCGGCGGGAGAACCGCTCGTGTAGTATTAGCCTAATGCGTTTACGTTGCTGGTGGGGCTGGCTGCTTCTGTAGAACATCTGAAATGTTCGCAGACGCCTATTTAAATTGCTTTTACACAACTATGAGAAAAAGTTACGCTTCTCTGGTGCGCAGGTTGCGGGCTAGCCCCTACAACATCCCCACCAACTGTGTCCCCACGTTGTCGTCGTGGTGGGGCTTGCGTGTTTCGATGATCTCTGGGGCCATGCCGGTAGAGGCACTCATGCCGGACGGGCCCAGAGGGAGAAACCAGACCAAGAGGGACACACCGGGGGAAATGCGCGCCGTCTGGAGGATCGAGCAGCTAGTTCGAGCTTCTAGGCGGCGCGGGGCCCGGTCTCAGAGATCGGGTCAAGGGGGAGGAAAGGTTCACTTCCGGTATGCGTCTAATCTTTAGACGTAACCGTGAAGTGAACCAGGGGAGGGGAATAGGGGTGTAGGAACAGAGGAACTCACCTCTCTAAAAAAGGAAAAAATATGGCAGACAAAGTTTTTGGAAAAGCTACCCAGGCGGGTCCCAGCTGCTCCGCAGCTGGGGAGTCCCGCACCGGACACGTCCGGTCAGTCCCACCGTACTCTGGGGGGGACAACAAACACTTTTACCCCAGTTTCCCGGCAGTCGCCGCATTGAGCCAGGGAGGCTCACGTGCCCGTGAGGTGGAGTCGCTGGACTTGTCCAGCACGTCCACCTCACCGGCACCGAACATTGAGCGAGCGCAGAGCGCCGCTCCGAGGAGGAAGGGGGCGCTGGTGCTCGGGTCGGAGACCGACTCGGCATCGGACGCCGAGAGCTTCCAGAGTTTGATCTCTGGAAGCGCAGTGAGGAGCGACGAGGGGGGCGCCGACAGGAGGAAGGAGTTCCTCAAGCGCCCCCGCGACGATGAGTCGTCGTCGGAGGAGGGGCTTGTCTCGGCCCGTAAGATCCCCACTAGTGTGCGGGGTAAAGGCCGAGGCAAGACCTCGGGGAGGGGGCCTCCCTCTGGAGAGCCCAACACTGGTCTGGCCCCGAGCGAGGCCAAACTAGAAGAGGCCGTGGCGGCTGCCATCCGTACCATCTCGCGGAAGCGCAACCGGAAGAGTAAGGAGGACGCGATCGGCGAAGCCATGGCCTCCATCAAGGCGGCCGCGCGGACTTACGGCGGGGCTCCGGCTGCAAGGGACGACATGTCCGATCTGCGGCCGGAGGTCACCCGCCTGACTGCCGCCATAGACGCTCTTCAGAGGGAGAACGCCGCCCTCAAGGCGGACCTGGCCGCAATCCGGGGAGCCGGCCAGCGGAATGCGCCGCCGCGGGGCCAAGAGGAGAAAGGCCGGCCCACACCAGCGGAGGACTCGGTTCTCGACCTGGTGCGACAGGAGCTGGCCGCCTTCCAGCAGCGGTTCTCCGTATTGGAGAGCCGCGTGCTGCGACCCCCGCTGGCGGCGACTTCGTACGCGGCTGCGGCCGCGTCCAAGCCTCCCCAGACGACGACGAGGCCGCCTCAGGCGAAGACGGCCACGGTGCGGACGGCACCAGTGACGGCGGCCCCTGCGAGGGCAAAAACGGCCCCGGCCAAGCCGAAATCGGGCCCATCAAAGCCGCCTCCGACCCCGACACCTGCGGGGCCGAAGCAGGCGGCCAGAAAGAAGAAGGCCCAGGCCGGGAACCAGCCGTCCCAGCAGCCTCCTCCAAAGACTCCTCCGGCCGGCGCCGACTGGCAAGTGGCCGGGGAGAAGAGGAAGGCTGCTGGCGCAGCCAGGTCCTCGCGGCGTAGGGAAAGACGGAGGCGGCGAGACGCCGCGGCGCGATTGCGCGCCCCCAAGACCGCGGCTGTGGTGATCACACTGCAGCCGGACGCGGTGAAGAGGGGCGTGTCGTACCGCGACGTGCTCGCGAAGGCGCGGCAGGTGATTGACATCACGGAGCTCGGCATCACCGGTGGCCTCCGTCACCGGGTCACTGCGACGGGGGCTCGGATGTTAGAGATCCCCGGCGCGGACAGTGGCCCTACCGCTGACGCTCTGGCCGAACGGCTTAGAGCGTCCTTAAATGCGGAGGAGGCCCGAGTCTCCAGACCCACCAAGCGCGCAGACATGCGCATATTGGGTCTGGATGACTCCGTGACGGCCGAGGAAGTGGTGGCCGCCGTAGCCAGGACTGGGGGGTGCCCTCCCGATCAGGTGAGGGCGGGCGCCCTGCGTCCTGGCTTCACGGGGGGGCAAACCATTACGGTTAGCTGCCCCGTCCCGGCGGCCAAAAAGATCCAGGAGGGCCGAAGGCTCCTGGTTGGTTGGGTGTCTGCGCAGGTGAAAGTCCTGGACCCCAGACCCCTGAGGTGCTTCCGCTGCCAAGTGGGCAACCATGCGGCATGCGTGTGCACCTCGGAGGTAGACCGCAGCGATAGGTGCTTCCGCTGCGGTCAGCCCGGTCACAAGGCCGGCTCGTGCTCCGCCCCGCCTCACTGCTTCGCATGTGAGGCGGTTGGCAAGCCGGCCGATCACCGGGCTGGGGGCAAGTCCTGCGCCCCACCCACCAAAGCCAGGCGCAGAGGTAGGCCCTCTGCCGCCGTCGTCACCGCCACCGCCGCCGCCGCCGTCGCTACTGCCACCGCCGTCGCCGTCGTGGCTGAACCCCCGCGAGGGGCCCTGGAGGAGGCTGCAATGGATCCCGATTAATGGCCCCATTGCGCTTCCTCCAGGCGAACATCAACCACTGCGCCGCTGCTCAGGAACTTTTGCTCCAGAGCATGGCGCAGTGGTTGATCAACGTCGCCGTGGTCGCCGAGCCGTATTTTGTCCTGCCCAGGAACGACTGGGTGGCGGACTTGGACGGCTCGGTGACCCTCGTTTCGTCGGCCGCCGCCGGTACCCCGCCCCTCGATCGCGTCAAGAGAGGGCGTGGGATCGTCGCAGCACGGTTCGGAGAGATCGCTGTGGTAGGTGTTTATTTCTCCCCGAACCGAACTCTCGCCGAGTTCCAGAACTCCCTAACGGAGCTGGGAGACGTCGTCGTCGCCCTCGGTTCCCTCCCCGCCCTCGTCCTCGGTGACTTCAACGCCAAGAGTCCGGCTTGGGGTTCCCGGTCCACGGACTATAGGCGGGGCAGGATGCTCGAGCACTGGGCCCGTGCGCAGGGCCTGGTGATCGAGAACCGGGGTTCTGTCCCCACGTGCGTGCGGTTTACGGGCGAGTCGGTGGTGGACGTTACGTTCGCCACCCCCAGCCTGTCACCGCGCGTCACCGACTGGCGCGTTATGGAGGAGGTGGAGACCTATTCCGACCACCGGTATATCCGGTTCGACGTCTCCGCCCAGACCCCAGACGCGCCGGTCCGACGGGACCTGAGTGGTCCGCGATGGGCGCTGAAGCAGATGGACCGGGAGCTATTCCTGGAAGCCTCGATCGTGCAGGCCTGGGGGTCACCCCCGGACAGGCCTGCCGACATAAACGACGAGGCGGAGTGGTTCCGGGAGGCCATGTCGGAGATCTGCGACGTGGCCATGCCCCGGGTCCGGCAAGGACGCGCCCGGCGTCAGCTGTACTGGTGGTCGAGCGAGCTAGCAGCGCTGCGCGAAGCGTGCGTTGCGGCACGACGCCGGTACACCAGGTTCCGCAGGCGCCGCACCCGACCTCCGGATGCGGCGACTGTAGAGGCGGAGCTGTACGAGGGTTACAGGGCAGCGAAGGCCGTCCTCCGAGACGAGATCTGGCGGGCCAAGGAACTGGCCCGGGAGGAGATGCTGGCGACTCTGGACGGGGACCCATGGGGCCGCCCCTACAAGTGGGTGCGAGAAAAGCTCCGCCCCTGGGCTCCCCCGTTGACGCAGAGTCTCCAGCCTCAGTTCTTGGAGGACGTGGTGAGCGCCCTGTTCCCATCGCGAGGGGAGCACGCTCCCCCGCCCATGGCTCCGTCTCCGACGGAACCTGAAGCTGGCGCAAACGCGGACCACAGCGACGACGACGTCTACGACGCTCCAGAGGTGACCGAGGTAGACTTGAGAGTGGCGGTACAACGGCTCAAGGCCAAAAATACCGCCCCAGGACCCGACGGCTTGCCAGGGAAAGCGTGGGTCCTGGCCTCGGAGACTCTCGGGCCTCGACTAGGGGGGCTCTTTAGCGCATGCCTGGAGAGGGGCCAGTTTCCGCTTCGCTGGAAGACGGGAAAGCTGGTCCTGATCCAGAAAGCCGGGCGCCCTGCGGACTCTCCGTCCGCATTCCGGCCCATCGTGCTGCTCGACGAGGTGGGCAAGCTCTTGGAAAGAGTGATTGCAGACCGCCTCTTCGGGCACCTGAATCGGGTGGGCCCGGATCTTGCGGAGTGCCAGTTTGGCTTCCGCAGGGGGCGCTCGACGGTGGATGCTGTCATGCGCGTGAGAGCCCTCACGACGGGGGACGCGGTATCCCGGGGCAGGGTCGTCTTGGCGGTGTCTTTGGACATCACCAACGCCTTCAACACCCTGCCCTGGAGTTGCATCAGGAAGGCACTCCGGTATCACCGGGTGCCGACCTACCTCCGTCGCATAGTCGAGGACTACCTGACGGACAGAGCCGTCATCTACCCCGGTCACCGGGGAGAGTGGAACCGGCGAGAGATGTCGTGCGGTGTCCCACAGGGTTCGGTCTTGGGGCCGCCCCTGTGGAACATCGGATACGACTGGGTGCTGCGCGGCGACCTCCCTGACGGCGTCAGCGTAGTATGTTACGCTGACGACACGCTCGTCCTGGCGCAGGGAGAGTCGCACCAGGCGGCGGCCGACCTGGCGACGCAAGCGGTTGCGACAGTCGTTCGTAGGATCCGGCAGTTGGGACTCGACGTGGCGCTGCACAAGACCGAGGCCATGTGCTTCCATGGCGGTCGGAACGCGCCACGGTCCGAGTCCCACATAACGGTGGAGGGGGTTCGCATCGGCGTCGGGAGGACGATGAAGTACCTGGGACTCGTCCTCGACAGCCGGTGGAACTTCAGGGAGCACTTCCTGAGTTTGGCCCCAAAGCTGAACCGGGCAGCAGCCGCCTTCAGGCGACTCCTGCCTAATCTCAGCGGGCCAAACGCCTCCTGCCGAAGGCTGTACGCCGGCGTCGTGCGGTCCATGGCCCTCTACGGGTCCCCAGTGTGGGCCCTGTGCATCCGGACGCGACCACTAAAGTTGGTCGCATGCCAGAGGGTCATGGCTATCCGAATGATCCGGGGATACCGCACGATCGCCGGCGAATCGGCCAACCTCCTTGCCGGATTGCTGCCCTGGGATCTGGAGGCGACTGCCCTCCAGCGCGTCTATGAATGGCGCGTGGAGGCGCAGCGCCGGGGCGTATCCCCGCTGCCTCGAGAAGTCGAGGCGCGGCGGGAAGAGCTCCGGCGCGATCTCAGGGCAGTTTGGAGGGAACGACTGTCGCAACCGACGGCCGGGCACGCCGCAATTGCGGCGGTAAGACCCCTCTTTGAGGAGTGGCTAGATCGGCGTCACGGCGTCCTGACCTACCGCATGACGCAGGTCCTCACCGGACACGGAAGTTTCGGGAGGTACCTGTGTCTGATGGGTAAGGAAGAGACGCCTGGGTGTCACCACTGCGAGGGTCGCCCTGAGGACACAGTCGAGCACACGGTGCAGGACTGCCCAGCTTGGGCAGAGCACCGACGTGTCCTCACGGCGACAATAGGCGGAGACCTCTCGCGCCCGGCCTTGGTCGAGGCCATGCTGCGGGGCGAGAGGGAGTGGGAAGCGGTCGCCTCCTTCTGCGAAGCAGTCATGCTTCCGAAGGAGGAGGCGGGCCGCGTGAGGGAGAGGATGGCGTCCTCCCTCCAGCCCAGCCGCAGTGGTAGACGCCCACGGCGTCGGACGTCGGCCGACGATCTCCGGCCACCGTAGGCGCGGGCATGCGGACAGCGAGTAAAGGGCAACTCGCTGTCCGACCATGGACCATGCCCGGGTCGACGGCGCGTCGTGTTCCACGCGCGCCTCAAAGAGCGTCAGCAACATGACGAGGCCCCCTCTGCAGAGGGCCGAAGCCCGCCGGGGTCGTGGGACTCATCCCGTTACCGTGGCCCCGGTATGTAAAGGGTTATTGAAGGAACACCGTGGATTTTAGTCAGTAAAAGTCTGACAGTCCCTCCCACCCTGCCCGGAGTGGGAGGACTTATTTGATAATTTTACCACGCTAAAAAAAAAAAAAAAAAAAAAAAAAGCCCCTACAACATCCGAACAAGATACCACAATCTCACCTGATGTTAAGTGATGATGTAGTCGAACATGAAGCACGCTTACCTAGATGCGACCTATTCACTCTTGACTTAAAGTAACAAGGCTAGACTAGACATAGGTCGTTGTTGGTGCCGTCTAGCATGGGACGAAGCAGCAGTGACCTATTGTAATAATTGTATCCTATGTTACGTGTAGTCAAATGTTACCGAAATAGTTTTTAAATTTACCTTTCTTGAGTCATAGTTACTTAAATAAAGAAATATTTCTATTCTATTTAATGATAGCGTCACGTATCTGGTAAGAATAGAATAAAGTAAATATTATGCACTAGCATAGAATAAGCAATATTGTTAAATAGGTGTGTTTTAAATTTTGGTGTACAATAAAGTATATTATATCTATCTATCTATTATCTAATCTCAAGTACAGGGGGATAAAGATAATGTACTGTGTATTGCAGCTTAACCCTACTTTCTACGACTAAAAACTAACAAAACTGTATATGAATGAATTCTGAAGATGTAGATATCAGTATTGGCACAAAAACATACATATATAATATGACAGACCTTGTAGTAATAAGTAGTATAAAAACTTGTGTTGATCAAAAATATCTTTAAATATTTGTCTATCTAACATTAAATAGGTAATGTATACCTATTATCTTATAGATCATCTAAAACTGTAATGTTCAAACATCATTGACAGTACGATAATGTTAGAAAACAAATGCACTAACACCATTGCATACTAATCACGACGTCAGTATCAATTGACATCTGACAACGGAAAGAGAATAATTGACATTTTGTATTAGTATTTCGTGCATCGAAGTTGGCAGGTGTGATCTACTGATTGGTCCCCTAACAGATATAAGCGTTAATGATTTTATACCGGTGATAGAATTTAACTCGAACAAAGTAGGTAGTATATCGTGATTTATGAGCTTATAGTCTTGGCAAATCCCTTTATCATTTGATTAATTTTAGGCGTCATCATCACCAACGTCATCACTATCACCATCAGCTGAAAGATGTCCACTGCTGGACATAGGTGTTTCCCAAGTGTCACCAAATTGACCAATCCTTTGCGTTTTGCATAATAATAATAGACCGATATGAGAACTCATGCACTCCGGACATAGCTCATAATCTTTCTGCATTTTCTTTTTTTAACAATACAGCGGCAATAAAAAAGATTTAAAATCATGTGATAATAATACTTCTTATTCCAGTATTCATTTTGAAATTTTAAGAAATAATCATTTGGTAATTATGGTCGAAGATAGAACTCAGAGGTTAGGCATAATTAAGAGATTGTCAAGTGATGGTAATCTGTGATCAGTGTTCAGAAGACGACTTACACGTTGGAACTCAGGCAGGCAATTTGTGTATTTTGAGGAATCGTGAGGAAATAGGCATGCCGAAAAATCTGAATATATGTCATCTATGAACCAACACCACACAGAGTGCGCGTGGTGGATACGTCAAGAATAGGTGTACATGTTCCTTGACATATTTATACTGCTAATGCTTTGTTTCACAGTTAATTGACATCGCAGACAATTCTAGATTTGAAGACAATAAAAAAAATTGCACAAGAGAGATGTGACATTATCAATTTTGTTAGTCTTTCGTTGATGTTTGTGACAAATTGATAGCGAGAATTACAAATATACTATTAGTTAAGATTATAAAATTCTTGGAAATTGTAATCATTGAGAGGTACAGCTATATTTCTAATGAAATAGTTTTTAAAACCCACAACTATTTCTTCAATCATATCCTATTTTGATATTGGGAAAGTTCAATAAATAAAGTTAAAGTACGTATACCAGACAAGCCTATAGATACTACTTTGTTATTCCGATTGCCTTGTGTTAGTCCATCTTCGAAAGAGGATCATAGTTATTTATTGAGCAGAAGTTTATGACGGCCATATATGCACCCTACTATTTGGGTCACTGTAGTCTAGAATGGATTACTATCTTCTTGACGGTTGTTGAGAAATCGTCCCTTTCGAATACAAAATGAAATACGTCAGCAAAAATAAAATTCATAATTTCTACCTCACGTAAGTACAGGTATAACAAGTTACCTGTTCCTATGGTTGAATATTTCAGAGTGGGTAAAACAAAATCCAATTTCGCATATTCATACCGAAACAAAAAAATCATAAGTGACTTTCCGAATAAACCCTCGTTAGAATTAGAAATCAACCGTCACTGGCCGAAAAAAAAAACAATAATTATAAAGCGCGCGTAATTCTAATTCCGAATTCAAATTAAAGCCGCTTAATGCGCGGGAGCGACCCCGTTAAAAAAAAAGAGTTGACGAGTGCTCGGAGGGTGGTAATTTTTCATTAATTTAAGTTCACCATTCCCTGTTTTGTTTGCTTTTAATCGCATTTCTAATTAATCCCGTCGAGAATAACGTGACAACTGTCGACTATGGCCGCCATTTTTTCGAGCCGAGTATAGCAGATGTCGGCCGATTTCCATTTGTTTCTGAGATTAATGATTCGGTACGATTGTGAATTTTTCCGGTCGGCTTTTGTTGTTTTAGAAGCAATTTGTCCGCTTACTTTTGTAGAGAGGCAGTCGTTAAAGCCTCCACAAATGATATTGGAACGGAATAAAAAAAGTCGCGACAAAAAGGGGTTTCATCTATTCGATTTTAGTTGCATTTCAACGGAATTCTAATGAAAACAAATTATTTTATCCAGAATTCTAATACTCATCAGATTCCCGTATCATTGGAACAAACATAATCGACATTTTGACACGTGTAAACGGATACCAGAGCTTATAATTAACAGGCATGGTTTTATGTTGTTGGTTTTCGTTTGGGTGAAGCAGTAATTCAAATAAAAAAAAAACCTAAAATTGATTTGCACTGCTTCCTAATTCAAAACAATAGTCAAAATCACCCAATATTGCGTCAAGTTGATTCAAAACCAAGGTTATAGTCACCCGATTAGCATTGCCATACAACGTGGCAATGCTGCCGACTGGCAGCATATTCTGGGCATTTTTTCGGACGACAGCGATGTGGAGAAGTACTTCGACGCCGAAGTGTATTTCCGAGTATTTCGTTATAGTACTTAAGTATCTATGTAGTTAGGTTTAGTAGATATTATTAGCTAGTCAATATTTTAACTCAAGTAGAAAATTAAATGAAATATAATGTATTCGTATTTTTTATATTCATTTAAAACACCCAGATGTACGAACTTCTTGCTCTAAAAGCTTAATTTGGAGTAGACTTTTAAAATATTTTTGGTGTACTCCCCCTAACTTAAATATTTGATCTAAAATCTGTCCCTACCCACACGTGATACCGACCCATCAAAATAAACCGTCACAATATTGAACAAAATCCTTCACAAATCGCAAAAATAGTTTCATTTCCACGAGTCACTGTCCCCTACGGAACAAGCTATACTCAATAATGCAAGAACTCACACCCGGCTTATAACACGTACAAATGACACCTCGATTTAAAAGTCTACCATCCGTGACAGACCAGGACTAGTGTTGGGTCATACTTACTCAATTACATATGTTGCAAAAAGCTTAATTATGTACGCACGGGCTCGATGCGTTTTATAGCTATATTCAAGGTTATGTATGTGTGGTTATGTCAATACTTTTGTGGCTGATTGTATTTCATATAAGACTTGCATTTTTGTCTTGTTAAGTTAAACTTTTCAATCGCCTATTTCATGAAAACTACGAAAATTTGCTGATATAATATAATCTCCTTGAAGACTCCTTTCTTCCGAGTCCATGAGCAGGCCCGATGCGGCCAAAAATTATATTATGTTCAATAGGGACCCGCCTGCCTGCTTGTCACTTTTTAAATAAAATGTGCTTGTTTCTTGCATTTCAGTTGTGCAGTCGGGTTTTTTAGATTTTTTAAATAACTTTTTTATTATAGTCATATTGTAAGTTTGGCCGGATTGACCAATATGCTCAGATAACGAAGACTTATAATAACCAACATTAAAACTCCAGTTTTCACTTCATACTCATTGAAAAAGACCAGATTTTGTTACCAGATACGAATGAATAATGCCTGTAAAGATTCACACTTGACCTCAAGTAAAAACAAATCTAGGGACTTTATGTACAGCAGACTAGCTGTTGCCTGCGACTACATCCGCCGAAAATTTCGTATTTCATTTTCCCGGGGATAAAAAGTGACCTGCTACCTGCAGACTTATCTTATATCTCTGCGCAAAATTTTATCCAGATCCGTTTACCCATTTTGGCGTGACTGAGTAGGTGACAATAAACATCCATACAGTCTTGCGTCGTGAATCATATGAGTCATGTATTAAACATCTATACTCACGCATCTATACAATTCATACAGACACATACAAAAGACTATATAAATAAAATTTAAGTGTGTGTAACAGCTGACTAACCTAACAAGATACACCGAAACAAACTCAGATATTTGATTTGAACGTACCAACGAAATGACGCGACAGAATGTGATCCTCAACTCTTGACTGATCAAAAGTCTGCTACCACAGCTTAAATAAATAAAGAACTAACACGAAGATCACAAATCGCCTTAATATCTCTACAGTTAGTGAAGCCAGCCTTTATAGTCTACTGCTATAAGTGTCTGCTGCCTGTAAATTTTCGCAGTGGCGATCTGTGGTCGGTCTTTGTGCTATTAATTTGTAATGTCCCCCTTTGCCTGCTAGATGCATAGCTAGGGTGTACGTGAGAGCGTGTGGGGGGATAAGTCGACAGCTTTGGGCTAAGGTTTTGAGTGCGTACGCTCTTGTTTGTTGCGAAGTTAAGTTTTAGTATAAGTTGTTGTGTGGTGTGATGTAGATGTTCCTTTTTTGGTTGAAGGAATAGTTTGAGACTGGAATGGTTTGTGTTTTGTTTTAAAATTTTCTGTAAGTTTAGGTTATTTAAAGTTATAGCAAGTAGTTTCTAGGGATGTGTGCCAGAACGGAATAGGTATTTGGAATTTATTCAAAAGTTTTCAAGAATCTTTTTTATTTGTCTCGTTTAGTATAAAGTCAATGCTAGGTCTCAATAAGTACGTAAATTAAAAATGTTTTCAAAATTCGACAGCAAAACTGCCAAACCACATATATACGACATTCACGTCAAAGCTCGACACATCGTTTCCCAATCGCCTATCGATGACACGCAACATATTCGAAATCTTCAGACATGTCGTCGTTTTAGTACCTCGTGCTGAGCCTTTGCCGATCTTCAATGGGGGCCCGCGTTTCCGATAGGATTAAGCCAGACTTACTGCTCGGTCAGGAACACGGCGCGACGCAGTAACCCACCCCCGCACACCCGCGCCACACACCCTACAGCCTAACCTCACCCCCTCCCTCGTCCGCCGCATTAGGAGCAATCATATTCGACGGCTGCTAGGTTTTGGCATCGGTCTGTGTTGCTTAGCCTCAGCCAGCTATTTGTGGAACAATGATTGGTCTTGTCTTAGTTTGTAACGTCGCGTCGTTTAGGCAAATTTTCATTTGCATTATGAAATAATGTAATTGATGATGACTCATTGAATCTTGTCCAACATTTGTCATAATTGTATTCTAAAAGAGTTATTAAGGCTCGTATAAATCACCATCTTAATTAATCCTTCACTGAACTCTGTGGTAGTACCTAGGTGTGACTTGTCAGCCTTAGACTAGTCTCCGAAGCCTTTGTGCGTAAGTTTATTACTTACGTTCAAAGGTTTCTTGTGTGCTGTGTGGTCGTACGTAAAGACCACCCTTTGCACTTGCTGCGTAAGAGGTATCTAAGGGAATACCTGCGGCAAAAGGCTGGGATACTGCATCGTGATTGTGAACGTCAGCGTCGCCTAGTCGCTCGTTGCACAGCCTATAAGCTTGGATATATTCTCCTGTCAAAATACTGTAGTTTCCAATTACCAAAATTGCGTCTTTATCTTTTCTTTGGTAAATACTTTTGGAGAACATGATTGATGGCTTAGGTTCTGACTATATCCTCAGACCTTAAAAAGAAAACTTTATGTATTTCATTCGACTAAATCGCCATGGCAACGGAAAAGAACAAATGAAAATGGGATACATTTTTTTTTCATATTTTATTATTTGTTTGTTTGTGAGAAAAATTAGAAACATAAAAAAATATGCTGCTTCCATTGGCATAGTTAGAACGTCTTTGGAAGTCGTCGTGGTAAATTACAACAGCCATACTTTGTGGTCAGGAGCTGCGTGAATATTGACGAAAATGGAACTACAATAACGACGATATTTCAAATGTGATGACTACATCGTAGTTCTAAGAAGTAGCGCTAATGTTTCTTAAATGGAGAACGCGTATCTATACTTATATCATAAATGCGAAAGAAGTGTGTTTGTTTGTTTTTCTTACACTGCAAAATGGTGCAACCAATGAACGTAGAGATAGTTGAAGGGGTAGAAAGTGACATAGACTAATTTTTTTACTGTCGTAGGCTCGCGTTTGATCTCCATCTCACGCGAGCGAAGCCACAGGTACAAGCTTTTATTTTTCGGGTGGGAAAATTATCGCATGACTTCTCCCGCTCTGGGTGGAGCGGAAGAGAGTGTCAGACTTCTACTAACTAAAACCCACCCTGTTCTTTCAGCTGACCTTGAGTGCCCCTAAGTATCTCGTTTGTACAACCCCGATCAGGTACAAGTCTTTAATATTTAATTTTAAGGTTGCCTTTGGAATTTTTACATTTTCTCAGGTTGGCTGTGTAATATTTTCTCACTTGTATCAACTTACTTAGTCAAAATAAATCACAGAACGAACCCTACTGCTACACGTCGGCCCTCATAGCCTGTACGCTGTACACGTAAGTATCCATAACTTTGGATACAGACACATCTGCATTACTGACCGACAAGCTAACTAAATACTAGCACTGCGTTCGACAGGTGAGGGCTGTGGGCATTTTTCTATTGTACGTATATATTTCTGGTAAATGGATGAAAGGGTCCTGGATTGATATCATAGAGATTTTGTTTTCTAAAAATGTTTCTAGCAATGTGTGTAGAATTTATATTAATAGCAACTTGTCAAATAAGCTAAATATGCTTGTGTCTGGAGTGTGTTCATGGCAATAGTGTAATGGGTGGGGTTCGAACCTGCGACCTCTCGATCACAATCCTGTAACCTTAACCATTAGACTCCTGACACTTTTAAGTTTTATTATTTTAATTTAATAAACACATAGATTCAGTGCATACGAAGACTCGTTCGATGTGATCGACATATTTGTATACAACGTGTAATTTAAAGGGTATATACATATCAAGTGCACAGCTTCTTTGGATGATAACAAACGATATAGCAAGGGTTTTCTAATCCTATGTGTACATATGTGGAACTTATTAGAAATTTCAATACATTGATACCAGAGACCGAATTTTTCAAATTAAGAAGAACGAAGAGAATTATCGTTTTATTGGCAAGTGACGTCGAAAGTGATGACCCTCATAGTGATGTGACACGTTTGTTATTATTGGTATTCAAGAAACATACGAAATCAACAATTTGGGGTCAATTCTGTGAGTCACTTATTTTGAGCTGAAACTGTGCATAGAGACTCCATACCAGATGTTGTCTTCAGCCCCTTTGGATAGATATGGGGTTTCCGTTACACGTTGTATACTACCTAATATTGTGAAGAGGAATGACTCAAAATTAAGACTTTTTGTTTGTAAAAACGAAACAAAATAAATCTAAAAGCAATCTAAAATATGTCATTGAAATAAACATTACACATCATTATCCACTGTTGTCGTGTGTTGCCACGTTGTATTACAATGCTTAAACCTCTATCTAAGGTAAAAGCCCTTTGGTTACTCGAAGTGTCAACTATGTGGGCATCTGCATTTTTAATAAAAAATGAGTACTTGAACCCCACAACTTAATGTTTAAACTCAAAAACTATTGTAGCGATTATAAAAAATAATTCATCAATATAAACCTACATTGTTATTATACGCAATATTGCAAACCGCTATAGAACAATGATGTTAGGAAGGTAATCAGATTTCCATAAAAGGAAATTTTGCTATCTATTCTGATATTATATCCACTATACACTTGTAACTGTACAGTGTGTAACGGAAACCCCATATCTATCCAAAAGGGCTGAAGACAACATCTGGTATGGAGTCTCTATGCACAGTTTCAGCTCAAAATAAGTGACTCAAAGAATTGATACCAAATTATCGGTATCATATATTTCTTGAATACCAGTATCATATATTTCTTGAATACCAATCATAACAAACGTGTCACAGCACTTCGAGGGTCAATAACTTTGTACGTCACTTGCCAATAACACGATAATTCTCTTCGTTCTTCTTAATTTGAAAAATTCGATCTGTGGTATCAGTGTATTGGTATTTGTAATAAGTTCTACACACGTAGACTTAGGATTACAAAACCCTTGCCATATCGTCTGTTATCATCCAAAGAAGCCATGCACTTGGTATGTATATACCCTTAAATTACACGTTGTATATTATCTATTCTGAAGCTTTTTTGTTTATCCTTCTGCTACAGAAAAATGTAACAATATATTGGTGTGATTTTTGTATAGATTTCTTGACTTCATAGTTGAAGGGCTTACCATCGACTTAGGCTACTTTTTCTCTCTCTCTCACTCTTTCTGTCTTTTCGACAGAAACTAGTTTATTTATTAAAAATACTTAGACCATTATCATATCGAAATGTAAGCTAAAGCAATAGTGTGATCCGAATTTCTTTTAAGTATTCTGAAAATATTTGTGAATCACCAAAATTTGTCATGTAAGTATTCAACTTTGAAAGTTGACACAGTTTTAAGCAAATATTACAAAAGGCTCGGTATAGTATAAACAGACTATTGTTAACAATTAACATTATGATTACCTCACGATTTTTAGTCTTTTCTGCACAAAGGTTGTCAGAGCAGGGTCTCATTTTTCTTTGTATCGATATTCCTTTTAAGTTTACGTGATATATCCGAACTAAATTTTCGATTGGTAACTTACTAAAAACTTCAAATTAATTCAAATATAAACCTTGATAGGTCACTAAAACACATACAATAATTTAGGAACCGTCTTAATTATGTCTTAAGCCCTAAAGCTTAATCAGCATAGTACATTCAATTTCTATCATCCGTTACTCAGAATCTATAGTTTACTGCCGCGATGATATTTGTTCATCGTTCTCTAATGCATTTCCAAGTATCGAAGCTTCTGCGGGCTAAAACGGCGTGTTTTCTGTACTTTCATAAACATTTACTTCGATCATTCCAGGTATTACGACTATTTCTGGTAATTTTAGCGTTATTTCTAACTCTTTCTATTTCGTTTGGCGTCAGAAAAAAGAAGGAGGAAAGTTCTTGGCTACATAATAATAGCCGCACGAGTCAACTCCATGAATGGATCATAATTTTAACATAGCGTAATTTCTCCATGCGCAGTGATTTAAGTGCTTTCCGGAAAGCACTTAAATCGGTGCTCCTGGCTGTCATTTCTACATCTTTGATAGTCGTTACTGGTAGTCAGAAACCAGAAAATCTGACAATAGTCTTGCCCTTGCAACACTAGTACTCAGCAGGATCTGGTCAGACATACAGCGTGTAACAGAATAAACGCAATTCCTGAAAGTAGTTGGTACAGAATCGGCTTCTGAATCGATTTCCGTAATAAAAAATAGGTGTTACATTTTGACGGAAAAATATTTCATTTAACTTTAAATGGAAACACAGTATCATGACAAATTAATACAATTCTTAATTCAAGGAATGCGCTCGTGTGCGTGTCAGCCGCTAACATTGCATGAATGTATGCGTCTGCGTAAGGATATTGTATGACGCACATACGTTTTGAGTTTAGTAAGGATAACTATTTTATAAAAAATGTCTAGGTTTGGTTTCAATTTATTTTGTTACGGATGTTGTTTTAGACTTATAATTTAATATTCTAATTGGGGTGTCTGGGGTATTGCGTTTAATCTGTTATACCTTGTAGTTGGAAAAAGACTAAGCAGGTGATGATGTTTGGTTGTTAAATTGTCTCAACTTGTGAGAGATATAAATAAGTTTTTAAGCTAACAACTAAAACGAGATATTTACCATGTGTATTTATTGTTTACAGTACACATGGAATATCCTGTTTTAAGTTCTAATGATATTGTGAGAGATGGTTTATTGTTGTATTCGTTTACCCTAGTATTGGAACGTTTAGCAGCAATTAAATCAGTCGAGAAAGTTTCTTCAAAAATCTGCTCCTACATACTTTGTGCGGTGGAGAGGGTGAACTTTGCATGGGCAACGACGATAGACCATGCATACTCACTTACTTAACATTCCACCTCAGCACTTCCAGGTTACCATTAATAAATAATTTTATATCGCACAAATTCTTTAGAAAAAAAATTAAGAAGGCTTGATTTTCGAATGACATCTTTGTGGTAATATTTCACTGATACTTCAATTATCTCAAGCTTTCCAAATACTCCGGTTCTTTCTTATTGCACCCACAATAGCATCTTTCAACCCTAGCTCCAAGAAGGTTGGTTTCTACACAATGCATTATCCTATTCCGTCTTTTCTCCCAACAATATTTACACAAACAACATTTATCTTTGGATTTTAAATCTGTTAATTCTAAAAGAAGCCTGAGATCTAAAAACATCTTAGCTTCCTTAACTCTTTAGTATTTTTTTGATAATCAGGTTTTTCCTACCACAAAAAACACACACTCAGAATATATATCAGGAATAATTAAAGTATTTGCAAACATTATTTATTTACCAGATGTAATGAAAAGGATTTGTAGACCGGCCGGCAATGGGCATTATCAGTTACCCAACTAACTCTAAATCCGCTTGTACATAATCGGTACCTACTATGTTACCACTGCACACGGTATTACGACCATAAGATACAGGATCAACATATCTTGCGTTGGTAATTTACTCCTGTGTAAATAAGGTCTACTGGCAGTAAATAATTGAAAAATGCGTTGGAAATATAGAATGAATATAAAACAATACTTGTTATTGAAATAATAAACGCTCAAAGCTGTCAAGTGTCAATATGGACGTCACTGATTGGAACGTCATAAAATCGTAATTTAAAATAAGAACAGGATCAGTCTTTTTATAAAACGTCTGAGGTAGCTTAACTAGGTTATAGAATATATAAGGTTCTTGAAATCTACGAAGATATAGGCCTAAAAAACACAATTTAACTTCTAAACCCAACAAACTGAATAAAAAAAGAACATGATAACCCTAAAGCAACAAACAAATCGTTCTTCCCAACGCCATAATAATCCGTCCTTCAATTGACTCGCGATACCAAACAGCTGATACACTTTTTCTTCTTCCGATATCCAATACATTCAAAAGACTACCTTGTTGTTCGTATCTTAAGGTTGGTAATCGTGTGAATACGTAGAACTCGAGCGAAAGAGGGAACAAAGGAGTTGGGAGAACGTGTCTTGACCTATTTGTGTCGTGCGATTGGTGTAGGTCATGTTTACTATGTCTGGAGAGAGTTTTTAGAAGGTTAGGAGCTTTTTAGGGTTAGGAAAGTAGATAGTACTTTTGTTTTTTTTTTTGGGATTTGTAAATACAGTTGTGGTTTTGTTGAATGATACTGCGTTTGGGGTTGGAGATGATTAGATAAACGGTTGCTGACGATTTTCTGTGAAAAGTTTCAAGATTTTTCTTTTAGGGTACTGTAATTAAGTGAATCAACAAACAATGAAGCGATGTTAACTTATTTACTCATTATACAATTACAAAACAAGAAATATAGGTATTTAGTTTTTCAATTAGGTACCTTTGATTCTTAGACAAAACATTAAACTCTATTTCTGAATTAAGAATTCAAACGTTAGAATTCGTTAAAGTCTGTTTAAGTATGAAAACATATCTAAGTAAATAAATAAATTCCAAATTCGGAAATCGAGGTTATGTCAACTATAAGTGTAATGTATCCACTTAAGTACTGTTTTTGTTTGGACGTTTTTTTACCCATATTGTCCCACTGCTGGGCAAAGATCTTTTCTCTTCATTTTCTATGTTCCAAGGCCCCAAATAACATAATCAACGTATAGGCTACAAAGTTCTAACTGCTGGATTACAGACCTCCTCATGAGAGAAAACAAATAAACATAGAATAATGTATTTATAATTTTGCCTACAGACGAGTCGGGATGCGAGGCTGATATGCTGGAGGGCGCGGAGGTGGGACGGCACTCGCCGCCCCGGCCGCAGCAAGAGCCCATCAACCTCAAGAATGAGGTGAGTCCTCTTTACGACACGTGCTTTATTTAAGACATAGGATTAGTGCGAGGCTTTGTTTCACTTTGTACTTAATTTAGAACAAAGTTAAGATATATTTAGAATAAAAATTGAAAAGAATACAACGTGTAACGGAAGGGGTATATACATACCAAGGCCACGGCTTCTTTGGATGATATCAAATGATATTGGAAGGGTTTCAACTCAAAATAAAATACTTTAAAAATTGATACCAAATTTTCGGTTTCGTTTCTTAAATTGAAATCATAACAATCGTGTCACCGCACTACGTAGGTCAATAACTTTCCACGTTACTTGCAAATATCACGATAAACCTCTTCCGTAATTCTGTACGCCTAGTACTGTAGTAGCCTAGCGTAAAGGCGGTGTTCTTTTGTCGGCGCGAGAAAGGAGATAGAATTAAAAAACCCTTCCAATATCGTTTGATATCACCCAAAGAAGCCGTGCCCTTGGTATGTATGTATCCGTTCCGTTATACGTTATATATTTCATTCGAGGTGTTTATTGGTAGCAAGAACCCATCATCTTTAAGAATGAGGTGAGTCCTCTTTACGACACGTGCTTTATTAAGTTAGTCTTAATCCTATGTCTTAACATAGGATTAAGATGAGATTTTAATTCACTTTCTACTTAATTTAGAACAAAGTTAAGGCATATTTAGAATAAAAATAATTTTAAATAGCCTTCATTTGACGTGTTTACGTAAGATGGTTGTTGTATTGGAAGCAAGAGCCCATCAACCTCAAGAATGAGGTGAGTCCTCTTTTTAACACGTGCTTTATTTAAGACATAAAATTAAGACGAAGCCTTTGTTTCACTTTGTACTTAATTTAGCACAAAGTTAAGGTATATTTAGAATTAAATGTACCTAAATAGTCTTCATATGACGTGTTTAAATAAGACGGTTGGTATATTGGTAGCAAGAGCCCATCAACCTCAAGAATGAGATGATTCCTCTTAACAACACGTGTTTTATTTAAGACATAGGATTAAAACGGGGTTTTGTTTCACTTCCTACTTAATTTAGAACAAAGTAAAGATATATTTAGTTTTAAGTTTACTTAAATAGCCTTCATACGAGGTATTTATGTAAAACGGTTGGTAGTAAGAGTATATCAACCTCAAGAATGAGGTGAGTCCTCAATACAACAAGTTCGTTATGTAGGATATAGTGGAACTATAATTTAATATAAGAGAGGATTTTGGTAGTTACTTATATATGTAGCAGTGGCGAAGGCTCCATACAACTCGATTCCTACCGGCTTCCCTTTTGAAATATGGCAAATATTAAACAAATAATTATTTACGAAGTTACAAGATTTCGAAGTCAGCCACAGGGCCACAATTACTGGAATTCACGCATCACACTTGAGCAAGGTAAGCACTTTTTGGTCCGGCTTTCCTTTTATGAAAATTCACCCTTCGCCACTGATATGTAGTAAAAACTAATACGTTATAAGTGAGTCAGTTAAATATACTTGCATATCAGTCATGTTTTTAGTAACTTCTTTTTCCCTCTTTCGTTAAATATTTAGCCTGAAATCTTTGTTCTTACATAATTTAAGTAGGTACTACTATAACTATACTGAACGGAATTTCGATTAGTTTGTATGCATGTCATGTGATAATAAATACTTTTCATTTCTTACTTTTAGTCTAGCAACTTAAGAAAGGGGTTAGTTTGCATAATACGGCCGAGTTAGTGCTATTTTAAGACAATACTCAGAGCAGAATATTTAAAAAATAAAGTTAGATACGGCATATATTGAGATTCTTCTTATCACCTGATTCTAAGGAGTGTGTGCAAAGTGCCAATAATTGAAATAATATTTACCATAAAGTAAGTCCTCTTTGCAAAAGGTGCTCGTAGGTTCCTAACTAAGATTATGAAATTGAAGTGGAGTACTTAATTAAGTACAAGAATGGAATTTAGTACTGCGAATAGGACGATATTGGTGAAGTGTCATTAATTTATATGATGATATGATATTTTATATTTCTCACATGCATATTATGTAACAACAATTTACAGTAGTAATACTTATACTTCTAATTCGATTTGATATTAGAAGGGATACAACTTAATTTGGGAGTAAAATATTTGTGAAAAAAATATTATAAAATGGAATTAGTAGCAACCCTACCACTAGGTCAGCAGTGGCTAGTTAGTGCAGTGGGGCGATTGGGCGAATTGCAATATACAAATATTATGGCTCTTTTCAAGTGATGCGAGTACAAGTATTATTATCAAATGCTTCGTAACTTTTTCTAAAGTTAAATTTAATATTTTTAATATTATATATAAAAGTTAATATTTTTGTTCAAAGTGATGGTTCTGGCTGTCATTTGTACATCTTTGGTAGTGACTGAAAGCCAACCCTGACATAGTTGGGATTACGGTTAAGCAGATGACGTTGATGATTATCATACTAACTGTTGAAGCAACTGTTGCTTCAGCTTCTATTAAAGGAAAATCCATGTCCAAATCTAAAATGCTCTGCTAATTTATTTTCATTCCGACAGCTCCAAGTCCCACTCTGGATTCTAAAAAACAAGGCCGTCAAGCTCACCACTGCTACTTAACTAACACGTGGCCTTTAAATTGAAAACGCGGACAAAGTTGAGTGCGAATAAACGCGCTCGGTCCTCAAGTGGGCGCTCGGGCCACCAAAAAGACGACGACATGCCCGGCTCAAAAGGTCCTCGCAAAGACTAAACATTCATCGCTTCGTTAGTGCTCCCGCGAAAAAATCGCCATTCGATCCGACGCCGAGCAATCTGCTCCGCACTGCCGCAACCTACTTGCCTCAGAATCTATAGTATCGATTAGTGAGCGCTTTTTTACCCACACGCACTCACACACCGCCGCGGCGGGGCCAGCCTTTTTAACAATCTTTTTTTCGTCCACCCCTCTCTCCCCCAAAACCGCCATGTCCATTGCGCGGATGCAAAGACCACCCCTCTCGCCCCACCCCTCATATAGCAGCATTGAAAATGGAATTTCCATGAGTGATGGAGTGTCAAACGGGAAGTGAAAAAACGGAGAAAAAGTACATTATGTTAATTATTGAACGCGTGCTCCGTCCGAGTTTAAATTGAATGTCATGTCGTACGCGGCCGTCGCGTCGTCGTGTCGTCGTGTCGTGGAAACGCACGCTTTTACTCTTCTATTCCGTTTCATGTGTACGGTATAATTTTTAATTTTTACTCTCTGTTCGTGCTAAATTAATAATCGCACATGTCGAAATTCGGACAAGCCGTATATTTTGAATGTAGCGAATTTTGAACAAAACTGGATTGGTAACTTTTGGCCCGTACACGTGGACTTAGTGGAACCACATTATTGGCTTTTGATGAAAACTGAGCTCTATTCACATAATAATAAATCTGATAATGCTGGTTTCGGGTTCGAACTAAACGCCGGTAGCTAGAATGACTTTTATTTTCATTCACTAAGTAGGTACAGGAAGACAGTGTGTACGCTAGTAATCTTTTCTACTAACTCCGTTCATTCTTTGGTTCTTGTTTTCTTGGCATGACTTCTCCGATCTCTGGGTAAATCAATGTAAGTCGAAATAAGTCTTAAGAATGTAACTTATTTTCTTGTCTGTGAATATCTACTGAACATTAAGTGCTTAGCTAAACATAGATGAATGACGTCAGATCGCGATGTTACTTAGTACAATATAGTGAGTTTCAGTTTAATTACTGCCCTAGTCTCGTCACAATGACCGAGTATTGCATTAAAACTAATGTGTGTTATGAAACAATAATACTGAGACCGCTTGCTCTGTTTAACTTTTAATGAAATCTACTATCTAAGCGAGCATTCCACAAAAAGACCGGACAAAGCACTTATTCACCGGACAACACGGACTATTCGGAGAGTCGCATTGCTAATGGAAAATCCCGAAAAAATATTGGCGGTGAAAAAAATAGTTTAAAAAAATCGTCGAGCACATTTGAATGAAAATTGGGTGGTGAAGGGGTGGCGCGCGCGGCCACCGATCGCCTATTATTATTATTATTACTTGCATTATATCTGCATTTTTTTCACGCACACAGACGCGGGCGCGCACGCCATTTTATTTTTTTCTTCCTTTTTTCTTTTTTCGGGAAATCGACGGGGGCGCGGCGCCCCCACACATGGGCCGAGCGCCGAGCCGTGCTCACCAGAATCGAACTATGCGATGTCTACAAGTGGACGAACATTTAAATTGGCTCTCATCAAATATTGACTGCGTGTAGTTTTTTCATTAACCATTGGGCTTTTTGTGAGGTACGCTCGCGGCCACGTCGGTTGCCGTTCAATTTGTATCTACTTCCTTTGAGCAGGTACGGGAATGCACCATAAGTTGTTTTTTAGCTTCAATTAATATTTTCTAGTGCACCAATCCGCTGAAATTGATTTTTTTAAATAGAACGTGACTGATTTACCGTCACCTCGTATGTTAAGCTGCGATTCGAATATTCACTACTGCAAGAAAAGCTCACATCTCAACAAACTATGTTTAATATAACAATCAACAGGCTTACCCATCTCTAAAGGAGTTGCTCAACAAATGCTTACAAAATAAACTAAATATCCCACTTCTGATGGAAAAAAACGACTGCATATTTAACACTACTAACACCGGGTTGCCGTAATTAATCATTCGTATGATTTGATGGCACACACGAATATTCAATGTTGCCATGTCACTTTTATCATTTTTGTTTTTTAATCGCAACAGGTTGGGGTTGCTTGTTAAGAAAACATCAAGTGTTTGCGTAAAAGGTCCTTGAATTCTTATAACTTGACCAGTTTAGTTGCGTACTGTTTTAACTTCAATCATTGAGCTTATTTTAATTCAGAAGTCTGTTAGTAGGATATTCGATTTCATTCCTTCTTTTAACTTATACAGTATAGAAGTCAAGAATATATCTTGAATCTTTGTTACTTCTTTATCATTCTTTAAACAAACTATCATGTACACTAACTTCTATAAATCAGTTTTCTCGGCCCACTGCCAAGGTTGATACAAAAAAGATTATCCGTTCCCCAGGACGCTCGATCTTTCTTTTACAAACCATTTTACGTTGACCCCTCGTCGCCGACGTTTACTTCGCTATTTGAGCCGAAAACTTCTCTATCCCCTCAGTTGATGATAAATATGATGATAGACACTTATCTACTTACAGACTTAGTATGTTTTGTTTGCATTAAAACGTCATATAGATTATTTGAATTGGTTCTAGGTTTTTCTTAATCTAAGTGTGACTTTACTAAGTCTAAATCAAACTATATTTGTCTTAAGAACAGTAATGTGAGACAAAAGTTGAGAATCCTCATCAATACTTGATAAAAATTATAATAAGACACAAAGTAATGCATGTCCCGCATAGAACAACGGACGGCACTGCAGTCAAGTGAATTTATTATCATTAAAAAATGCAAAAAATCATAATTAAAGGGGTGGCTGTGGGGTGCATCCCATTTTTTATTTTAATTGGCTTGTAAATTACAAAAGTTATAGTGAAAACGTTGAGACCGTTTTTTCGGTATCATTATGCGGTTTTAAATTTTGTCGCTTACCCAAGGTAAAATGTATTACTATGGAAATAAGTTTCTCCTGATTAAATTAATTATGAGGGCGTCGGGGGTTGGGCAAGTCGTCTCGTTTGTTTTCTTCGTTATATTTTGGGACAACATTATCAGTTGCGATAGTATTATATCTATTTGTTAAAATGCTGTAGTCAAGCAAATTGGAAAATACAAGTTGTGAAAATAATGTATCGTTAGTAAAAATAAAAACAGATTGATAGTACATTGATGCTTTAGAAAAATAATATATTGAATAATAATCTGATATTGGATCAAATACATTTTACAAGTGGGATAAACTATGAAAAACTTTGGGTGAAAATCTTTGGACATTTTAAAATTTTCCCTCATCGCTGTCAACCAAGGGGAATTTTAGTAGTTAAGTAGCAAAGCTTCTATTTTTCTTCGGGTCATATTTCTGTTTTATATCTTTTAAACGTCTCTCTATATTTAATTTTTAGTCTGTGCTACATTTTACAAATTCATGTATATTCAAACAAAAAAATTAAAGGAAAAAGCGTAATAATTTGATTCAATTCTGAATAAAAGAAACATAAAAATCTCATTGAAAATAAAATTGCCCATGAGACGGTCATAGTGGTGTGTGAAAAGATCAAAGCTATACGTTCTAAAATGCTTCCTTTAGCAACTTTTACGTGCATATTAAAATACGAATTTATTATTATTATTCCATTTATTTACTATATGAACATATAAATTACATTTTTAAATATTAATATAAAAAATAAAAACATTTAAAAATATAAAAAATAGTAGCCCACCGGTATCGGGAACAGGGTCCAAGCTACCGGTGGTCAGGGCTCCATAGAGAGGAACCTCCTCACAATACGCGCCGTTTCCAGGAGTACTGCTTTCTGGATCAAGCCCTTGATCCAGCTGCCCAACGAGAGCCTCCTTAGATGTTGGTCGAGGCTCTTGGCTATTATACCATTGGCTGTGACGACTATCGGCACAATGATTGCTGTCTCCACATCCCACATGTCGACAACCTCGCGTGCCAGGTCAAGATACTTATTTTTTTTATCTATCTCAGCTTTCACGAGGTTCTCGTCATGGGGGACTGCTATATCAACAATCATTGTGCGACGCTCTAATCGGTCTATCACCACTATGTCAGGCTTATTGGCAACAATAGTCCTGTCAGTGATGATAGACCGATCCCAGTACAGTGTAATATTGCCATTATCGAGAACTGGGTCGGGCACATACCTATAGTATGGTACTTCTGATTCCACAAGATTGTATTTAAGAGCAAGTTGCTGGTGAATAGTCCTGGCTACGAGGTTGTGTCTATGCAAATATTCTCCGTTAGCCAGACGAGAACAACCGGAGATAATGTGACGAATGGATTCTCCCGGTTTGTGACATGCCCGACATATGTCTACCGTACCATCCTTCACAATATATTTCCGATAGTTATTCGTCATCATAACTTCGTCCATAATCGCACAGACAAAACCTTCGGTTTCCCCGAAGAGGTCACCAAAACGTAGCCAGGCTACGGACGCTAATAAATCTACTTCAGACCCATGAAGGGCTCGGTAATAGCGTCCGTGAAGCTCCTTGCTCTGCCATACTTCTCTGCGGTCATTAGTATCTAATACTACAGGTTTGCGCCAATTCTCGTTACCTAAGGAGAGCGGGGTGAGGCCTTTGTCCACCGCTACCACATCCCGATGCATACCCACGTCAGCTTTTAGGAAATATTCCCTAAGGCTGCATACCTCGCGGTTATGCAGGGTCTTTGTATTTAAAAAACCACGACCACCGCATTTCCGGGGGATATACAGCCTCATCACCGATGAACGTGGGTGATGCATCCGATTTGCAGTCAGCGTTGTGCGGACCCGCCTGTCCAAGGCGTCAAGTTCAGTCTGAGTCCATTTGAGTATGCCAAAAGAATACATCAATACTGGCATAACCCAACCATTGAAGGCACGCACCTTGTTTCCGCCTGATAGAAGACTATTCAGTACTTTATTCAGACGGCCAAAGAAGCGTTCCTTCAATGACTGTTTAACATAAGCAGTATTGATGCCTAGTGCTTCTGACATACCCAAATACTTGTAAGTTTCAGTTGATCCGAGGGATCTTAGGTGTATGGGATCCGAGAGTTGAGTTCCCATGGATTCCATAATCTCTCCTCGCTTTACATGCATGACCGCACACTTGTCCACCCCAAATTCCATTCCGATGGCGCTACTGAAAGTTTCTGTTACCTTCAGTAGCTCCATCAGTTGCAATTTGCTGGTGGCAAAGATTTTCAAATCATCCATGTAAAGCAAGTGTGATATGACCTGACCACCTCTTCTCAACCGGTAGCCTAGCCCCGAACCCTCCAGCAATGTACTGAGAGGGTTGAGAGCCAGACAAAACCACAGAGGGCTCAGACTGTCGCCTTGAAATATGCCACGCTCAATCCTAATCGGTTCGCTGTTTTCCTGGATCTGTCGACATCCTGGGTAGCAGAGGACCGTCTTCCATTGCCCCATACATGACTCAAGGAAAGTGCGGAGTATTGGATCTATTTTATACAACACCAACACCTTCTTGAGCCATGTATGTGGAACAGAATCATAGGCCTTCTTATAATCTATCCAACATGTCGACAAATCTCTTCGGAAACGACGAACCTGTTGGTTTATGGCAATATCAATGAGGAGTAGCTCCTTGGTACCACGAGACCCGTTCCTACATCCATTCTGAGAAACAGACATAATTGAATTTACATCAATATGATTATTAATTTTAGTTCTCAGGATGGACGTAAGAACTTTATAGACCGTCGGAAGGCACGTGATCGGTCTATAATTTTTAGGTTCCGTAGTACTGCCTGATTTATGGAGCAGGTGGGTTATTCCTGTAGTTAAGAATTGGGGTAGGGATCCTGACTCTAGGGCAGACTGGAACTGAAATGCCAAGCGAGCGTGCGATCTTTGGAACCATTTAAGCCAAAAATTGTGCAGCCCGTCCGGTCCTGGAGATTTCCAGTTAGATAACGGACGGACTGCACGGGTTACATCTTGGGGGCTGATCGTGATTGCCCCCATTTCTGGTAAAAGATCGCACGTGCGCCTGATTTCCCGCATCCAGTCACCCTCAGTGTGACTGACAGGAGCTGACCAGATGCTGCGCCAGAACGAACACATGGCGTCATCATCCGGTAAGCACGTATCAGTCACACCTTGGTCAGGTCGCTCCCAGGTCCTATAAACCCACCTTTCATTGGTTTGGAATGTGCGATTCTGAGTGTATCGCTCCACCCGCCGCTTATATCTGCGAATTCTATTTGCCCACGCATAGACTTTCTGCTTCAGGAAGTCGATGCGCTCTGTGACGCAGGTCAGATAATCCCGAGGACTTATATCAGTCCCCGCGAACGCCCGCCTCACAAAGCGCATCACTCTAGGGCGAGTGTTGCCCTGTCTGAAGCAGATAAGTTTGCCAATGAGTGCTCTAGCCCCAGCGATACGACGTTCGATCCTGCACTGCCAAGCTGGTACAGCTAGTCGAATAGCACTGTTAGTCTTTGGAAACTTGACATGAGCTACCCGACATGCTGCAACAGCGGCACAGTACAGGATCGAATGGGTATCGGTGAGGTCTTCGCTATTGTCAAAATAATTTGACAACAGTGAATCTAGAGCACACACTAGCGCCCTATTTTTCTTATGCATGGGCAAACGAGGCAGACGAGGTCTCAGCTCGGGTGGTGTGGAGCGATACTCCCGTAATGCACACTCCAAAGCACTCCTCAATCGTTCACTGCACTGGGTACTCACGCATGTAGCCCGGTCCTCATCATCTTCACCGACGTGGTCGGGTCGCGGTGAAATACTAGGTTGTAGTTGCACCGCAGCCTGTGGTGAAGCAGATGAGACACGACTGCACCGTGATTCGAGGCGAAGTCTATCAAGTACGACGTCATCCAACATACGGTTACGCTGGATGACCCGCACCTGATCCGACAGTCGTTGAGCCGAAACGTTGAGAGCTGGTTCAAGTACCTGAAACAGAGAGAGCATCCGACCACGGTACGCAGTCAGGTTAGTTCCCCCCTCTGTAGCCCCAAAGTATGAGCGCATGACATTTTCATTGATGGAATTTGTCCATCGCATGCGCTGCACACTTCCACCGGCAGCGGGGACCCTATCAGAGGCCGGAGGGCCTCGAAGTCCGAAGCTGGCCGGAGGGCGGCCTCTTCCTCGCCGACGCGCAGGTGGTGGTGTCGTCGGCGGCGAGAAGTATTCGTCGCTCGAGCTCGACGCAACTGCAGCGGCCGGAGTCTCTTCACTCACGGCTGGAGCTGGTCCCGGCGGCTGCGAGGCGGAGCTGAGCGACGATTCCGCAGGTCTTGGTTGTGTGTTCAGAATCAATCTTGCCCGGTTCCTTGTCAACATTTTGATTTTTCCATTTAAAGTTTTTTGTATTTATTCTTCTATTTATTCATGTACTTCATTGATGTACTTATAGATTTTTTTTTCACTATTTTTGTTATGTTGAACATGATAATTGCTGTTTGTATGGCTATTTAATTTATAAATTATATTGAAAAATTCGGAGGAAAAATTTTTTGACATGTTCTTTGACAACCGGGCCACAGATTGTTATTATTATTATATACTTTATTGTACACCTTACAATACACTTAAGGATACAAATAATTAATTAGTGTACAATGGGCGGTCGGTGAATTTAAATACTAATCTTTGAAATGATTAGTATTTAAACTCCTTACTGATAAACAAATACCTAAGTACCTATGCAAGTGGGATATTTCTTCTTGGTTCCGTAAGTAAAACAAACAACATCAGATTATACAGCACTTCTCACGTCATAAAACAATATCCAACGCATAAACCCATCGGATTCTCACCAAATGGCTATCCAGAAACTTTGCAAAAGATTCCGCTAAGCAACAGAAACGAAACAAAACGTTAAAACAAAAGGTATAAAGTTCAAAATTGCATTGAAATTAATATTGACAGCGGTAAATACGGTGTAGCGCCTCGGAAGCTAGGGTTGCTACAAATATAAATCTCGACGTCGCAGCAGCGGCCAGGGCCACCGCGGAGGACGGACGTGATTGATCAAAGTCGTTTGTCAGGCTCGCGTCGCGACTGTTGGTAGCCCTGTGCAATTAGCACATGATTCTGGGCGTCTAATGCACGAATTTGGTTTTAATTATGGAAAGCTGTTGCCATGGAATCTGTGCGTTCCATTTGAACTTTAAATGGTTTCTGATTGTGGCATCCGTGTTCGTGAAATTGATTGAGCGGTTTAAGATTTTGTTATTTTATGTTTCTTGATAAGAAGTGTCTTGATTTTTCTCTAATTGATTCAGTCGATTAATTAAAGAGATATTAAAGATTATTTATACATTGTCACACATGACACTTACAAGAGAAAAATATAAATATAGACAAAAGAGGACAAAGGTGCTGCTTATTTCCTAAGAAATGTAATTAATTAATTTATTTATTTTAAAACAAATTTTTATATTTAATCCTCAAGAAGTAGAAAAAGAAAATGTTTGTTTTACTGTTTTGTTGTAATTTAAGTAACAATATTCGTAAGTACCTGAACAAGATATAACGCAAAACAATAAAATTAAAAAAGTGTCTTTTAATGCAGACTATTAAATTTTTATGACAATCTACTTTGTGCTTACACATATTGATAATTTTTATAACTTTATTTACACAAACAAACCATTATATTTATATATAAATGTTAATTGCTTCCTTCATTGTAACACATATTCGATTTTACTTCTGAAGACATAGAAAGGTTTGAATGTATCGGCAAAAGATTTTTCTGTCGAAGTAAACCAATTTATCTAGGTATTTTTTGTTATAGATAATCTGGCATGGTTTCTGATAGCCAGTAATTTTATCCGTAACTATTTTGAAGGATAGTTTCAAGTACGAAAGCTGGGTAGAAATGTCTGAGAATGCGTAATAGGCAATGAAATTAAACAACTATACACATGATTTTAAATAAATTATAATAAATCTGTAGAGAGGTCAATTCTGTACATGAAATATATTTAAAAAATAACTATCAGGGGGTGATTAGGGATCGATACTGATGCCAAAAATGCAATCAGTAAAATTATTGTCTGTCTGTCTGTCTGTCTGTCTGTCTGTCTGTATAACCGTTATAGAAACAAAAACTACTCGACGGATTTTAATGAAACTTGGCACAATTATTTTTCATACTCCTGAGCAGGTTATAGTATACTTTTCATCACGCTACAATCAATAGAAGTAGAGCAGTGAAGGGAAATGTTGGGAAAACGGGAGAAGTTACTCCACTTTTTAAGCTTCCGTCGCGTGTGCAACCTTAATGGTTAAAGCTACACAGAAATCACTTATGACGGAAATGTTCTCCTTAAAATTATATAAAAAAATATCCCACGACAGCATATATCTATCTTTTATGGTTAACTCACAATAAGACGTGTAAATCCCGATAGCTTAGCAGTTCGAAGCTTTCTGATAATAATCAGAAAGCTTCGAACTGCTAAGCTATCGGGATCTTTTAAATTTCGGAGCAGAATAATAATTCTGCTCCGAAATTTAAAAGAATCACAACTTTGCAATGGAACTCGGCTAAAAGTAACCCCGTTGCAACAAAATATAATCGAGGCTCAAATTTTAACAGGTTGCGGTGCAGGAGAAACCGTCTTTATTCCCAGAATTCCCATAATACCAAATAATTTTCCATTCCAATTTAAAAGAACGCGATTCCCAGTATCGGTGTGTTATGCAATGACAATTAATAAGGCTCAAGGGCAGACTTTTCGTGTTGCTGGAGTAGATCTCGGTGTCAGTTGTTTCTCGCATGGTCAGTTGTACGTCGCTCTTTCCCGGGTTAGCAGTTCTAGAAATCTTTATGTTCACGTGCCGGACGGGTCAACTTTCAACATAGTTTACCCGGAAGCTTTGCGCTGAAGTATTTTCGTTCTATAGGTACTTACGCCTCATGTGAACGTGATCTAAACAATATTACCAATACATTAACTTAATAACACACAAGGAGTTACACGCTGACGGAGTCGCGGGCACAGCTATTAACAATAATATTGTGCGGTTCGGTATTGCGATATTTTTCAACAGTATTATAGATTGACATATTATATTTCCCTACTAAATTACGAAAGTTAATCTGTCTGTTACATCAAAATCACTGAACCGTGAGGAAGGACATAGGCTACTTTTTTTTACGGAATACGACGGAAACGTGGACGAAGTCGCGGGCAACAGCTATCTATGCTAATAATATAATTTAATTAAGTAATTTATTTGTCTCAGACCATTGATCCATAGAGTGTTAGTAAAAAACTTAACCTATTGTTAGTACAATAAATTAAAACATACCATCAATTTAATTGGCGACATGCACGCCTGTGCGCACATGCCTACGCCTTATTGCGCACTTTAAAAAACGATTACTTTGCTTTTAGTTTCATTATACCTCAAGCCATGAGCCTCCGCATAACTCTCACAGACGGCCAACAATTTCCTTAAGCCACAGATTGATGGACTGAGCAACACCATGTCATCAGCATAACTTATGTTGTTGATCATTCTTTCATCAATAGAGCATCCGACCATGGTGCCGCTCAACTCACCAACCAGCCGATCCATATATAGGTTAAAAAGACTGGGTGAAGTTAACCCTCCCTGCCTTACGCCACAATCTAGCCTGTAAAACTCAGAATGAGCATCAGCCCACCTGAAATAATTCTTTTGATTTTTATACCAATATTGAAATATGTTAATGAACTCTGCAGGTAGCTCGGTATCATCCGATAATTTCTACCACAAAATGTCATAGTTTACCAGGTCAAAAGCTTTTGACAGGTCCAGAAAGCAGCCATACACTGGTGTCTTCCGGTCAGTGTAGTACTGCACAGTCTGTTTGAGGCACAGGATTGCACTTTCAGTAGACAAACCGGCTCTAAGTCCAAACTGCGCGTCATGTAATTGAAGGCTGAAGAGTTTGTTTGTTTGTTTGAACGCGATAATCTCAGGAACTACTGGTTCGAATTGAAAAAATATATTTTAATTAAATAGTCAATTTATAGAGAAAGGCTATAGGCTATATATCATTACGCTAAGGCTCATAGGAGCGGAGCGCCAATGAAGAATGCTTCAAAATCGGGGTTAAATTTAACGTTAGCCCAAAGTAACTATTCCATGCGGACGAAGTCGCGGGCAAAAGCTAGTTTTAAATAAATACCTTTTACGAAAAAAACATGACAACTAAAATCCACACCAAGGTCGCTTTCTCTTATTTTATTTTATTTTATTTTATTTTTATTTTATAAATTTTAAGGAAACTTACAGCTAATACATTTGAGTGATCATGGACAATATGTAGAAAAAGGCCAATTACAAGCTTCTTTATTCTCTGAAACTTATTTCCAACCATCAATTGGCTTGAAAGAAAGATTTGGATGACTTTTCGCACGTGTATACCAACATATCACATGCTAAGGACAGTTATTCATACCTTATTGTTTTCACGTCACCTAAAATCTATAATAACAATACCGAAAAACCCGCATGACAGCCGTTTCTGTCTGTTTTGTCTTTTCTGTTGAAGGCGAAAATGTTTGTTTCTTTAAAAGTGCTAATCTCCGAAAATTTGGATAAAATTTGGTATGGAAGTAGTTTAAAGCTTAAGAAAGGTATAATGTAGAAATAAACTGCCCGACACACTAACAGTAGAAAGCAGAGCCAAGCTATTTTTCGCATACCATTTCCACGCATAAGACGGGTGCTAAAATACGATAATCAAATTATATAAACATTACAAAAATTCCAGAAGATAATTCATACAACTTTTACGATCTTAATAACAGAAATCCAATTAACTAAGTATGAATATTCAAAACAGTTTATGACAGCCACGCATCGATCAAATAATAGGACAATAGTATAAAATTTATGTTATATCTTACGCCTATGCGATCTGATGCAAAGTGCTCGTAGATATGCAAGCGTACGTGCGCCCTCAGGCTTCATAATGCGCGAAGAAAAAAAAATACGCAATAAACATTTAAAAAGGGAGATGTCACAACATTACAGACGAATTAAAATGCGAAATCACGTACATTACAACCAGTTTCGATACTTTTTTTTCAATACACTTATAAATTCGAACAGCAGAACGAGTGGAGTGTCTCGATTGTATTATTATTTTTTATTTTTATTTATAATTGTTTTTTGATCATGTTTGCCCGAGTAACTGTTCAGGATATCGCGTTTTGTATCATCAGGTTTTTAATTAAATTTGCTATAACGGTGTGTTGGTAAGTTTAATGAAATTATGAAATATCATTTGAGAGTCGTTTATTTAAAATCGCGCGCGATGATTTTTGTTATTGAATGTGTTTAATGTTTAGGAGTCTCTATAGCCTTTTGTGCCATAATGTCGGCGGTCCGCATTAAAATTAATGGAAACACTGCTTAATGGTTGGATCTAATTCTGTATTTATTAACAATTTTTATTTACTGTTACTGATAAAAGTGATATCGTTGCTTTTGATTGGTTTGTCCCATGTTGATTTAAACTTTAATAAATATTCCCATTCAGCCCTAAACTAATTGTTATAATTATACTAATCTGTCAAGCATTTATTCACATATAGCTTCATAAGCATAAAACAAAGTCTTGAACTGCAACAAATACATCTAACTCGCTTAAAATCAAATGATATCTGTCAAAACAACTCAGCAACCACAGCTATTCTATTACATACACAAAAGAGATAAATTACAAAGTCTATTAAACAAAAATAAAAGTGTTGCAATCATCAATTGATTCAGCAATAGGACATCTCCCGTCGCAACTGGGAGACTGGCCAGAAACAATACACTTCACCTATCGCACCCAACAAAGAACCTATTAACAATATGAGTAATGCACAACTTAGATCGAGTGGCTATCTGATATATGAAACTGAAGGAACAGACCAGCGGTTAGCAACTACGACACTAACGCTCTTAATAAATCCTAAGATTTTTGCCACTAGAAATTAGACTCTATGCCGGGGTTATTAGTATGGAAAGTAGAGTAGTTACAGATTGCAGGATTCACGTAAAAAAAACAAAATCAAACTAATCTCCGATTTACTTAATTGAAACCGTGAATCATAAACGTTCGTTAACAAAATTTTCTGACAGCCGATTACTAATTAATAATTGTGTTTGAGTATTTAATTCGATTATTATTTCAATAAAACGACTGTGAAATTGTTTTAGAACCAGAAATCGTGTGAAATATTTTAATTTTATATGGTATTTTAATTAAAAAAAAAAAGTTAAACCTCGAATTCTATGTTATGGTGAAAATTTTAAAACATCGATAACGATCTTATTACACATACTGTAATAAGATCGTTAGAGAAATAATTAAACTTAATGACTACCTTGCTCAATTAAGAATTCAGATACAGTACTAGGTTTGATTATAATACCTTGATTATATTCATTGATATTAATTATTTTAAAAGCCCGCGTTTAAAACGCGACGTTTGCACGCCCGTCTGCGACTACCGCTCTCCACCCATCCTCTGAAAATGGAGCGACCGATAAAAAAGGTAACGAATTATAAAAAAGCGGAGGCGCACAATCGCGAGCGCGGACGTGTGGGCGGTGGGCGAAATGAAATGAAATAATGAAAAAAATGGGCAAAAAGCAGTACAAACATGCATTGTCCTCGCCACCACCCCCCTTAATGAGTGGGTGCGGGGAAACGGCCTCCCCAGTACGCGCAACGTGTGTCTGAAGTGGCTGATTATCACCTGATTTCATCTACGCCAATTGTTGGGCCGCTAAATAGGTCGCAGCGTTTGTGGTACCGATTACAGTCAAAGACTTGTGTCGGTACATCTAGAGCGTACGGGTGGGTGGGTTTGTTTAGTTAACTTAGTTTTTGTGAAGTTCTTGGCTTGATCATAACTTTTTAACTCACTATCTATCTTTTGAAGCTATTGGACACAGTTTGTTTACTGATTTGATTGTCAGTGAAATCTCTATTCTTCGTCCTTCCAGTTAAAAGAAATGCAATCCAAACCAAGCGTGAACTTAAAAATTTTACAAAGCTCTCGATATTGACATGGATACTTTCTTCGACTGTGTTATTTGAAATATCAATATCTGCTTCCGAATCAAATACGTTTCAACGATAAAACAAAGAACAAACAAGAATAATCACGTCAGATCGCCCGTTACTTAATAACCCGAAGTTTTCCTTACACTCTATTGGTCTCACACGAAAAAAAAACCCAATTTTCGAACATATTAACCATCAAAAACAGCGTCCGAAATTAATTTGTTTATGCGAAACAAAGGTGGGTGCCGGGCGCATGCACCCGCGTCACCCACTCCGCGAAAAAAAAGAAAAAAATAGGAAAAAAGGGGGGAAAACGGGGTTCCCATACCCCTCCCGCGGCGCGATCGGCATCAGACTTCTTTTTTTAATCGCGTCGCATTCAGCATGGTCGTTTTTGGTAAGCACACACTGCGCATTGCCTATTTTCCAATTTAGATTGCTTTGTATTACCGGTTGAGCGATGCGCAATAGTTTTTGAGGCTCGTGACACGTGAGTGCAGGAAATTAAATTTCTGTGTAAAGTAAAAACAAAGGGAAAGCCGGGGTTTGAGGGTACGCGAGGCTTAACTCGGTAGCGACAAATGGTAAGAAAAACTTTTACCTTTTCTTGAATCCATTTTCGCCCTTCAACTTTGCCTTTTCCTGACGTATTCGCACCAACAAAGTAATTCTCTGTCTTTCCACGTGACTTTAACAACAATCTTCAGTTGTTTTCTTCTCATATTTGAGTGATACTGCCATAAAATATACTATGTCTATGGAGTCTCTAAGCACGACTCTGTCCTATTACCCATAAGCATATCAAGTATTGAATTAATCTTACTTCCTGCGCTTGTTACTTGTACGTTTTAGCGTTGAGTATAAATGATGTTTGACAGATTTCTTTCGACACAAAATCTTGAAGCAAAATTATGAAGAACTGAATTTCATTACTATTTTTCGTCACTAAAAAGAGTTTAAGAATTGAGTCCCGAATCTGCTATCAACAATTTTCTTAAATCTACCTTCATCACATAAAGCGTCACCGGCACCACCTACAAATAAAACGTTATTTACTAATTATATAAAGACTGAGTACCGTCATAATTGCAAAAAGCCGATATAAAGATAAACGAACGTCTTACCTTTCCAAGCTCCAGTTAAACTCTGCCGTAAGATTTCGAAACTATCATTCACGGATCAATTATAACAGTATTAAAATTAAATATAATTAACGACTTACCAAGCTGTACACCAATAACTCAGTATCAAAATTCCTTGATAATTAGTGCGCTAAAGCAATAAATATTGCCAAGACGATTATTAAGCGGCGAGTACTAATCATAAGAACTTTATAGTGACACCCTGTAGACTAGAGACGTTGCGAAATTATAGAGGGAGTTTTAATTGTTGCTGGAAAAATACGTTATGAGGAGAAGATGGCGACGCGCGACGCGTCGACTATTTGATGCAAATTTTGACTGTTGGATTTAAGGAAAATGATTCTAAGGTGTAATTTTTTCTTCTGTATTACAAACAGAAGCTTAAATTATTATTTGTACAATAGAACTTAATGACTGAAATAAGACGTAGTTTTGAATACTGTACAATAAAATTATTAATTCGTTTTTATAAGATTTATCCGACTTGGTATTTTACATGGAATTACTGCATATCTGACCTTACAATAACGACTGTCCAATACGACTCATAACGCCTATCAAAGGTCTACAAATGACGGCCAGGACCAAGCTAACCGTAATCTCCTAAATACGTAAGATTCTCAGTATGTACTGCACAGTTACCCATCCACGGGCAGACCTCAATGCGCGATAGAAAAATAAAACTAAATAATTCAACAAGACACAATAGCAAAAATCTTTAAGAAACCGTAAATCCAAAACCAACAAATAAACAATTGGCTGTTAAGATATCAATAGCTTGCAAGACATTAATAGGACGAACCTGTGTAGAAATATTGACTTAAAGGAACCACAATACCTACAAAAAGGTCTTAGTCCCGAGCCAATCCAGTAGCCCTAGCTTCGCCTCAAGCAACGCCAGTTTCTGCACCCTTCCATATAATTAAAATACACTACTTTGTGTAATTAGAGAGTACAAAGAAATCGTTTCTGTGTAGATAATATCACAACGAATAAAGTAGCATGAAGTTATTAATGATATGAAAGTGCCCTGTAAGTGTGGGCTATTGAAATTATTAGGACGTGTAAGATTGGAGATAGGACAGTTTGGAATTGAGATATTTGGACTTACTTAATTACATAAAAACTGTGAATGAAGAGAACTAGCGACGTGGGGTTACTAGGAACTAGGTACTGTTATACTGGTCACTAACAGTATCATTAGAACCCGCAATGACTTCAATTCGTCTGGGCCAAAAAAAAAAAACGCCATGATGCGTTTGCAACGTGCCGAAATATCGGAAACTCGAAACAACGAATATAGTAGGTAAATATCTCGTTTTTGTTTTATGCACTTGATGTTTGATAAACACTTAAAAACCACACACAAGTTCAGTTGAAAATCAGCGTCGGTCACTAGTGGCCGATTTTACTGAACTAGATCTATTTGTCGCAGGCGTGAGTCTTCTTTCTCCCTGGTCTTCATCAATGAAAGTCGTGTCTTATGAAATGTCCTTCGTAGCTCTCTGCGATTGTGCCTTCTATTTCTGCTCCGGCTTTCTACTTCTTTCTGAGCGGTCGCAAAAGGAAGTCTAAAAAGCAGTGTTCGTTTTAAGTTTTTATTTTATACTCATTTTATTTTATACACATTTTCTAAACGCCATTGATTATCCATTAGCCAGATAAGTAACACACTCTCATCGACAAAGTCCTACTGATAGTTGTAACTCCAAAGCGTTTCACACACATCTTTGTGTCCCTACTTACGGGCAATCGTTTTGAAAAGCATCTGAATCGTCAAAGCACTGCGACTTAGGCCTGCTTAGGTGTCGACATAGGGCTGCAAACGAAACGGCTAGACATGTCTGCTACTAAACATAGACGAATACTGTACTTGATTCAGCTTGTCTCTGTTACTAATGTAGTAGCCAGAAATATGTATTTTGTATTAGCTATAACAGTGACTTCATTCGCGTTGGACTGGAACTTAAGCTTGTTTGTAAAATATAATTCCGCATGTGACGTACCATAATACCTTCTGTTACCTACGTCCGGCGCACCCTGGGCAATCGACTCCTGTCGGTTAGCTAATACTTTCACCACGATGGCTGGTTTCTTGCTATCGTGTACCTAAAATAAATAAGATAAGTGTTATTTCATATCTATGTGAGCGTTACTGATCTATTAACACGATTTTTCCCGCGTAAATCCATAACCCGTGGAAATTCCGGATTAAAAAGAGGCCATATAAAATCTCATTTTGATTTCCCCTTTGAACTCCATTATCTTAGAAAATACAGTAATTTTAAAACACTCTGCTTCTAAGCAAATCATAGTGTTATTGTTACTGTTAGCCTGTATAATCCAACTGCTGGGCAAAGGCCTCTCCCATTGACTATCCTGGGCCAAAGTGGACCACTGGTCGTTAGGTTGGGCCAAGTCGTCCCGCTATCGTCTGCGATGTCCGCCGCGACGCCTTCTGGCTGTGTCAGGGTTCCAGTATGCGGTTATTTTGGCCCACAACTCAATAGGTTAACTTAGCGATCTCTTGAGCAATGTTACATTTCAGGCAGAATTTTGATAAGTGCACGGACGAAAATATTTGATAAGGGGAACTACATAGTATTGCTACCGATGCAACGATCTTAAAAATCTGTTCGCGAATTCCCTACCGGGCTGTATGAAACATTCTTAAAGGGCCGGATGGGTAAGTGTACGTTTACGAGGGATATAAATGTGTATCATTAATCAACGTAATTAGATCATTGCCGGGATCGTGTTGCCTCCCGACCGTCCCCGACCAGCCCCGAAGCCGCCCGAGAAACTATCAAGAGTTCCTTTTTTAAATAAATCGAGTTCGGGTGCTTATCTTTTGATTATTAGGGTAATGAAGTTGAATTTTGAATGGTGAATGTTTTAGTTTCTGTTTGATATTATTTTAATGGTATCCACCGCTTGATACGAGTATACATTGTCGAGCATATTTTTGTAAATATACTAAAGTACTTACCTAATGGTTAGAGAATTTCATTGTAATTTAAACTGCAACAATTAAACCACTGCACATAAATGTAATACACACCGACACTTCTTAAAGAGCAAGCATGCGATACTGTAAATTCATTTTTTTTATTATTATTTTTTTCATATTTTTTATTATTTAGTTTTATGTTAATGGTGTAAATAATGTAAATGTTCAACAAGCGGAGAACACACTGACTCCTGTAACGTAGGTTGATACCTAGCTCAGGAGTCAGGGTTTCAAATGGAAAATTGTAAATGTAACATACTAATTCATATGTTAATAAAAATAAACTCTGATTTGTTTGTATAATGTTGGTTAAAAACTCAGAAATGTCAAAATGATTAAAGCATTCGTATTAATCATTGTATTCATCTGGCACATTCTTATTAATTTCATAGATATCAAATCATTGTTTATATTGGTTCATTCACATTGACTTTATTGTCTTTTATTTAAAAGAAATTCTGCTACAAAGATTGCGCAGCTCAATAAACTTTTAGACAAGCTACTTTAGCTCGAACACATTAAAAAATCATTATAATGCATTCTCAAATCACTTAATATTTTTCTTGCCAGTGTTTAATGAAGCAATTGTAAGTCTGAAGTAAGGTATATTAAAATCTTGTATAGTTTTTACGACAAAGAACAAGTCGTGCTGTGTGAAAATGATACTGTATTGTTTATTCAATCAGTTTGAGTTGTTCCGATAGAAGACTAAAGAAAATATAGAATAACTAGCAGGCCCGCAGCGTTTCACTCCCGTTGACTATATCATAATAAAACGTAACCCTCCATCTTTAACAGTCAAGTAAAAAGTCTATAACCTTCCTCAAGCTCAGGGCCGGATTAACCATTAAGCCCGATTTACACTTCAACAAGTACAGTAGCGAGTTAACTTGCGTCATTGGCGAGTTAAGTTGTTAATGTAGTTTGAACGGTAAAAGCGAGTTAAGTAGTAAGTTGTTGATTAAGTTGAGTTAAATAGATCGCGATCCTATTTTTCGGCGAGTCCAGTGCGAAGTAGCCCCCGTCTCGCGTCTCCCGCACCCCGCCAACTTAACTGGCTGGAATGTAGACGGGCGAGTTTAGTACAGACCATAAATTTGTAGGTAGCGGCCGCGAACACGTATTTATTTCATTCATTTTATTTCATTTTCAATGTGTTCTGAAAGTATTGATACTAATTCTGTCACTATAGCACGTAAATTGGTATTGAGTAATTCAACGTCCATTTTCTGGATTAAAACAACTGTTTCGGAGGAACTAAACAATCACAGCACAGAAAAAAAAACAATAACCGACGCGACTAGTCTTCTTCTCGGGATGGCAACTTATGACTACTCACTCGCCTACGTTTTGACGCTACTTACAACTTACTACTTATTACTTAACTGTCTGAGTTCTTAACTCGCTACTGTACTTATTGAAGTGTAAATCGGGCTTTAGGCAGAGTAGGCAACTGCCTAGGGGCCCTGCATCCACTAGGGGTCCAGTGCACGCACAAAGGAAAAATATGTTTCATCGAATAAAAATTTTGATGTGCGTGTGAACTGAGGGACTACACTGGTATCTCACAAAATACAAATATGTGTTTTGATTTAGTAGTAGAATTAAATATTTTAACAAGTGCGAGTCGGACTCGCCCATGAAGGGTTCCGTGGTAACTATAATAAATATAATATAGGTACTTAATATATTTAAAAGAAAAAAAAAAAGAAAAAACCTTAAAAATTTCTTAAAACTAGCTTATTTACAGTTCTTACAACTACGCCAAATAACTTTGTTTTTCATAGTATTTGTATGAATTACAAAGTAATATTTTCGGTTTTAGAAAATATACTGTATCTCAAAAACTGCCGACTCGATCTCGTTCGAACTAATTTTGGTTGAAATTTTACATTAAGATCTACAACATGATTTTATTTTTTTATTTTTCACTTAATTATTATAGAAGTTAGAGGGGGAAGGACACACATTTTACCACTTTGGAAGCGTATATATTTTAAACGATTAACTTTATGAAAAAGTCATTTTAGAAACCTTAATGTCATTTTTAAGGACCTGTCTATAGATACCACACACGTATAGGTTTCTTGACAAAAAATATTTTCAGTTTCAGTTCCATGTATGGGGAGCCCCCTTTATTTTAAATGTTTTTTAAATTTTCTCTTAAAATCGGAAAGCGGTTCACAGAATACATCTATCTACAAAGTTTTATATGTATAGTCCTAATAGTTTCGGAATAAAATAGCTGTGACATACGGACGGACGGATAGACAGACAGACGGACAGACATGTCGAAACTATAAGGGTTCTGTTTTTTGCCATTCGGCTACGGAACCCTAAAAAGAACTGTGAATTTGTAACCTAATATAGGTATTAAAAAACTTTTTACCAAAAAATTAAACCGACTCCCAAAAAACACTGCAAAGTGAAAAATAACTTTAATTTCGGTAGTCGGTGTCTTCAGTTTTGTATTTTCGTTTTTGGCACCGACTTCCGAAATTAAAGTTATTTTTCACTTTGCAGTGTTTTTTGGGAGTCGGTTTAATTTTTTGGTAAAAAGTTTTTATTTCACTCTTTTTAGTTGGTCTATTTTTAATTTACCTAGTTACAAGAGCCTAAATGTCAACTACTTATAAACTTTTACAAAATATTGCTTTTCCCAATGCTGGGCCGTTAATTGTTGGGGAGTTCTCCTGTTACTTCACCATCAGCTCTACATCACCATATGCATTGTGACAAGCATAAAGTGCTTAACATCCATATTCAAGTAATCGAATCGCAATCCACTCAATACTTATTATTGAGTAGTTTCGGCGGCCATCTGTAGTCTACATCATCAGTTCCACTTCCTCAAATGGTACTTTTTGAAAGCAACTGCACAAGTTACTATAATAAATACCCAAAACGTCATAGGTGTGCCTATAATATTTGAAGAGTTCCCTCGATTTCTCCAGGATCCCATCATCAGATCCTGACGTTTATGAAAATGGGACTAATTTCGAAGTATACCCTTTCAATCAAAAAAGAATTTTCCAAATCGGTTCAGCCGTCTTCGAGTAACCGATGACCATACATAAAAAAAAAAAAAATATACGCGTCGAATTGATAACCTCCTCTTTTGTCGTCGGTTGAAAACTGCAGCCCTCAATGTGCGGTCCCTCAGACCTTACTGGGGGACAGCACCATCTAAGCCTATGTCGGGAATCTACCCTGGACCACAGGGTGGCAATGATTTTAACAACACACGATTCGGTCAGGCAAAGTAAGAAAAGGGGCCCCGAGAATTCCATTGCCTAGGGCCTCTGATAGAGTTAATCCGGCTCTGCTCAAACTACGTCCATACCAAATTTCATCCATTTCCACTCAGTTCTTTCGAAAATTTGCGCGTTGAACATACAAATAAGCTTACCTGCTTTATTAGTGTAGATTTACTAACAGAAAATTTTCGTTCTTACAGAATAGTATCCGAAGTGACAAGCATTATACATTAAGCCCAGTTTCTGAATGAAACGCGCTTTATATTTACCGTAATAAGGTATTTCCTGGTTGAAAAATTTTCATTTAATTTGAACCATTTATTGATTAGAACATAAAAAATTTACATGGTTTAAAAGCTTCTGTCGGTGTGCTAAAAAGTGTAACGAGGCGTGACAACACGTAAAATTACAACTATATGTCTCTATTTTATATACAACGTGTAACGGAAACCTCATATCTGTCCAAAAGGACTGAAGACAACATCTGGTATGGAGTCTCTATGCAAAGTTTCAGCACAAAATAACCGACTCAAAGAATTGATACCAAATTATTGGTTTCATATATTTCTTGAATACCAATCATAACAAACGTGTCACAGCACTACGAGGGTCAATAACTTTCCACGTCACTTGCCAATAACACGATAATTCTTTTCGTTATTCTTAATTTGAAAAATTCGGTCTCTGGTATCAGTGTATTGGAATTTGTAATAAGTTCTACACACGTAGACTTAGGATTACAAAACCCTTGCCATACCGTTTGTTATCATCCAAAGAAGCCGTGCACTTGGTATGTATATACCCTTTAAATTACACGTTGTATAAATACGTTTTGATAAGATGGTCACCCATTCACGGGCAGGCCTCGGCAAGCGTTGCTTAACCTTATAGATTGACCCGGATGCTGTTATCATTTAGCCACGTGCTCCTCCCGAGCAGGGCCGGATTAACCATTAGGCGGAGTAGGCAACTGCCTAGGGGCCCCGCATCAACTAGGGGCCTAGGCCCAGTGCACGAACCAATTAAACATGTTTCTTGGAACGAGAATTTGATGTGCGTGTAAACTTAGGGACCTCACTGTTATCTCACAAAATACAAATTGTTAGATTTAGTACTAGAATTAAAACAATTTTAGAACAAATCTGGGAATAAGTAAACAAATATATTAAAAACCACAGCCCTTAATGTGCGTTTCCTCAGTTCACACACGATTTGGTCAGTCAAAGTAAGAAAAGGGGCCCCGAGAATGCCATTGCCTTAGGGCCTCGGACAGGGTTAATCCGGCTCTGCTCCCGAGACATATTTTCTATTTTATTCAATATAACCGTTTCATGTCAAAGCAATTCTGTTCATGCTTTCCCAACAAAGACATCAATGAATGAATTATTGTTCGCCCCGAGTGAATGTAAGTAAAAGTTAGATAGATACATAATAATTACATTTAGAACAGCATTGGAACTGCCTTGCTTTCCGCGTCTTATGTAATTAGGTCGTGTTTCCAATACAATTATTTCACACTGTATGTATATAATTATGTTAGTTTAATTAAGTCTTCAAAACATTACCTAAAAACAGGCATTCATATTAAAAAAAAAACTATATTTTTACTCATCGATATATTTGGAAGTATTCCATCGACTCAATCACACCATTACGCTGTAACCAAACCGAGTACCTAAGTATGTTCAGTCAAATAATTAACTCAAAATGCTTTTTCCGCGTTCCTGAGTAATATTATCCGATCTAAAACCACCACATAATTGGAACACCTATGATTTATTATCAGTTAATTTTATGATAATCAGACTATGAATAATCTGCGCGGGAGCCGTATTCTGTTACCGTTTTAGTCGGTCGTTAATCGAGTTACGTTTATCGATGATTACATGTTGCCTGTCATTCACGTTTTTTATTATAGATCACTCAATTGTTTGTCGATAATAACCAATTTGTAAATGTCGCGCCGCACTTATTTTCTTGTGATGACAATAATTATAATCAATTCGATCTTATTTAAAGATAGTCTGTGCAACTACAATGTGTAAGTAATACCGTTTATTTCATACAATTTTTATTAACCATGCAAAAAAACATGCAGTAATTGTTTAAACATTGTTTTCTGTAGTTAATGAATACATAAAACCAGATTAATAACTTATCGTTTCAACCATAGAAGGGAAAGTGTCGCGTCCGTGTAAAATCGGAACTATAATTATTATGTACAGCCATGCACAAAAGCAGAGAGTGATCACAAAAGGTTTCATTAATAATTTATTTATTACTGTCACAATTATGAAAATATCGATATTCAATTGTCCCATACCTTTTTGTCTATTGGTTGAACACTATAAGAAATATTAATAAAATCCACGAAGATGCTAGTGATTTATTTATGTACAGACGCCAGCACATCAAGCTACAACAATCTGTCAAATTTCTTTAATAGATTTTAAACTTTATTATTGAAGAAATTAGGTTCAAAGTTGATTGGGAAAATTTGACAGTTCCGGGTAGCTTCATGTGCTGGCGTCTGTACATCATTCTTAATATTTTGAGAGAAAATCCATAGTTTTTTACAGCGTAATATACAATCTTGAAATCATCTGCTTAGTCTTTTCCCAATTGGGGTCGATTTCCAGTTAAACTGGATACAGCTGAGTCCTAGTTTTTTTCATGAAGTGACAGCCTAATTACTATCTGACTTTCACAACCCAGTAGCTAGGTAACAGGGTACCCCCTTGGATTTTCCGGCTTCTGACTTCGTGTAACGACGTGTGACAAAGATGTCCAACTGACAGCTGCGACCAACTTCTCCGTGCCTTGGAAAGCACGTTAAGTTGGACTCTTGATATGTCAAGATTGTCACCAATCCATGGACCAACATTGGCAAGAGTTGTTATTATTTAGCCACGATTTCCTTCTCCTCCATCAAGTGTTAATTTCAAGTGAAATGAACATTTAAAAGCTTGCTATGCTGCCGGCGTCCCAGCCGGCTCTGTCCATCTTAAAACAATTCCTTCGTATGTCAAACATTGCGTTCTAAATTCAAACTATACCAGCCAGTGCGATAGGCTGACCGCTCACATAGCAGACCTCCACAGTACCATATCTACTATGTGAAAGCATAAATTATAATTAATATAATGTGAGATGAACTACATCCAGGAATGATACTGCAAAGCGGATTTAAAATATCTTTACCTGATCGTTATCTTCCGTATCTGGTCCACTGCTTCTATTACGATCCTATTGTCAGGACCAAATTGAACCATTCATTACTACTGAGTGACCATTCTAATCTACAACTTTGATATTATGATGGTCAATTATGTCACTTTTATTAATTATGAATAGTCTAAAGCCACTCATCTGGATTCAAAAAGGTTGAAACAGACAAGGTAAAAAATTGGGTATTCTGAACTCATCCCTTTTTTTCGGGGAGAATATCATCAAATGACTCCTTCCGCTCTGGGTAGAGCGGAGAGGAGTGTCAGACTTTTACTGACTAAAAACATACCTTATTCTCTGTTGGCCCTGCGTTTCCGGGCCACGGTATCTCGGAAACTCTGAACCAATCCTTATGTTCAAATCTGAACTAAGAATACCGATGCGTGATCCTTAATGTGTGCACTCACATCAGAGAGGCCTAAAAAAGCGCATTGATGACTCCATCAAGCTTTCTAGGACGGACACGACGTTTAGCGGGAATAAGAATAAAGTATGTGTAGCTTGTTAACTAGATATCAGGTATAACAGGCCTATACGAACAACAATACTGTCGCGGAACTCCTAAACCATTGCTTCAAATGTCTAAAGAATCATCTGGTCGACAACGAAAGACACGTAATGGATGTACTAATGTATGATTAAATACTTGTTTGCCGATTCCGATTCCGGTTTTGTATTACGTAATTTGGCTGTTAGATGAGAGTGACACATCAGCGATGATGCAAAAAATGAGAGGACTATGCCCAAAAGTGATCGAAGTTTGACTGTAGATAATGATAATGAGTTTCAAGTTAATGCAGCTTCTCTCAGCTTTGGTGAACTAAACTGGTATTCCATACATTATAATTACAAAACAAAATAAATTAATTTAAGCAATAAAACATAATTGTTATCAAAATACTACCTACAGTAATATTGCTTAGGATACGATCTGAGAGCAGTAGAACGGAAGCTATAACTTATTGAACTTACAAAGCAGCTCACACGGAGTCTTAATTATACGCTGATCTTACTTTTATATATTGCTTGAAATGACATCGTAATTAGAGAGCTCCGATATTGTAGATTAATTATTTTGTTACTAGTTTTGGGCTGGATTTGCAGCAAAAAATGAAACACGTGTCTGTTTGTTCAATTGGAGCATTACTAAGAAACACTATGTAGAAACACCAAGTTTTATAGATTTTTAGTAGTTTCCTTTCAAGTCCCTAATCCTGCGCATGGCGATGACGGGGATTATCATACTGATCACTGCATAAACACTGCCACAAGATAGATATAACGGATAGTCCCCTATGCAGGGCATGCATAGTGACAAAGAAAACGGCACGGAACAGGGTGCGTTTTTAGTCAGTAGAAGTCTGACACTCCCGCTTCACCCAGAGACGGAGAAGTCATTCCATGATTTACCCACCCGGAAAAAAAGACATCCTGAATAGGCCAGAAAACCTGATAGGTCTGATCTGCTTCTGGAGGGTGGTTGGCTGGTTGGAACGATGACCGCCATGGCCCATGCACAATGGTCCCGTGCAAGGACTAAGTGCGGACCAAGACCCAAAGAAGAAATCCTTATTCTTGAAAATCTTGGCATTTTTTTTTACTGATTCATAAAAAAGTTTGTAAGTATGACAAACAAATAAAAACGATTTTAAGTTTATATAAAATCGAAAAATCTGTCTCTTTTCTATGTAAAATTGATTTTGAAAAATAGTTTAATTTCCAAGATTATTAACTTGATGAAAGTTGTTAGTAAATAGCTAGAGTTTTAGACTTGTCATTTACTATAGATAGTGCAATCCATGAAGATGCGCCCCACCAATTAGGCTGAGGGGATCGCGGGGTGCGGGGGGTATAAATATCCCCACCTTATATTAAAAATATATAAAATTTAAGTAGAGCATCTTTCCCTTTGACCGTGACGCTTTCTCCTGATTAGTCTATTCATCGTAGTGTGCGTTAATAAACGGTTAAGAGGAATAGTGGGGCGCGTCTTCGTGGATTGCACTATCTGTAGCAGCCACGCGGGGCTTCGCTCCTGTGGACTTTATTACGATAAAAACATAACCCTCCTTTTTTGCAGTCGGTTCAAGTCATCATCCAGTCATCAGTCATCCAGTACTTTTGAAGATTAGCGCGTTCAAACAAACAAACTTTTCCGCTTCATATTATTAGTATAGATGAAATCAGCACTACTTTTGTGGTTCTTTTGTTGGAAATTATTGCTTTTAATCTTATGGGATTGATGATTTATTCTTGAGCTTGTAATGCGGTATGGTTTTTTTTAGTAAACGCATCAAAACCTTGTTTTTAATCTCTAATTCACGTTGAATACTAAAATATCAGCTGACAACGCGTCAGTACATAATACTGCCTCGGGCCAGCGTGTATCAGGAGCGGATTGTAATAAGTCGCTATAATTTATGTTACAAGCAATTAAAGTAAGATTGTTGCTTGGTCCGGCGTCGGTAGCGCGGGAGCTGGGTTTTGTTTCTGATTGCTATTATTGAGTTTAATGTAGTATCGATTGCCAGAAATGTTAAATTACTCAGTTGCGTTTGCAAAGCTTTGATTTTCATAATGCTACACATTTGCCGTACACAGGTTCATATATTCAGGTTTTAAAAAACTTTGATAATGTGATAATATTTTATGAGCGTCAATAGCTTAATGGCTGAGGTATCGGACATCGCGGGTTCGAACCCTACCCATTACTCTATTGCAGTGAACCTACTCCAGGCACAAGCATATTTAGCTTAGTTGGAGGGGTTTAAAAGATTGCTAGTAATGTGAATTCTACCCACATTGCTAAACATGCAAATTTACAAGACAATGTAGTTAAAGAATGTTACTTAATAATCAACTTATCACATAAAAAAATACACGTCAATAAGAATTATGTCTGTGCAAACCAATGTCGGATATACGTACCCGTCATGCACCTAAATCACGACACAAAAACACCGCTCAAGCACCATCGGTACTACTCGTTAACAAGATAGCTACGAACACTCATGCAGTGTATAAGACTGCAACAGTGCCACCTTTTTACACCACCATTTCAGAGTAAAGGTCCGTACCTCACTATAAATCCACAGCCCGCGCTCCCGGCCTATAATTGCGGTTCTGTTACTAGGTTTCCTGTCACTAAATGAGATTAAATGCACCACAGAATGTTTCTCAATAGCATAAGAACATTTAATGAAGCCAGCTCGTTTTACGACCGCATTAAGGACTAAATACATTTGCACTGGATATACCGCAATTGATGACTTGGAGTTTATTGCTGAACAAATCTGCACGCACCTGTTTACCCTTGTGGTAAGGAGATAAGGAATTAGAATGAACTTACCGTCAATGAGAATTGCAAAAAGAATATGTAAAAAACGCTTTCAATTCAAGATTTTGTAAATTCGAGAGTTTTCGCTCATTTCTTCTACCTGAAATATCAACTTTATAGTAGTGATTTTAAGTTGATTTTTAAACGACTATGTATGTTCTTCTTAATCGTTTCACTGTTGGTCATAGTCATCAATCAGAAATAGTTTGTGTGACAAGTTCTGTTATACGGCTCTGACTCGAAAATATGCGCGTTTAAAGACTTAAATATGTCTATCAAAATTTTATAAATACTTCCTAACCAACCAAGTTAGAAAGTTTTGTTCAAACCATTGCACATTGCCTTTCAGTAAACTCACCTTACTAGCAATATCGTCTTTCATTTGGAATGGGTATTTAGCTGAGAACTGCATTGGGCTCACATATTTATCAGTCTGTAATAGATGGCAAGGCAACGGAAGCCTACAGCAAATGTAGACGGAAGCAATACCTACTACTGTACTACTACAAGTTTGTCGTGTGGATCACGATTCTCTATAAATTGACTATTTAATTAAAAAATATTTTTTCAATTCGAACCAGTAGTTCCTGAGATTATCGCGTTCAAACAAACAAACAAACAAACTCTTCAGCTTTATATTATTAGTATAGATAGCTGTTGCCCGCGACTTCGTCCATATTTCCGTCGTTTTTCGTATAAAAAAGTAGCCTATGTCCTTCCTCACGGTTCAGTGATTTTGATGTAACAGACAGATTAACTTTCGTAATTTAGTAGGGAAATAAAATATGTCAATCTATAATACTGTTGAAAAATATCGCAATACCGAACCACACAATATTATTGTTAATAGCTGTGCCCGCGACTCCGTCAGCGTGTAACTCCTTGTGTGTTATTAAGTTAATGTATTGGTAATACTGTTTAGATCACGTTCACATGAGGCTTAAGTACCTATAGAACGAAAATACTTCAGCGCAAAGCTTCCGGGTAAACTATGTTGAAAGTTGACACGTCCGGCACGTGAACATAAAGATTTCTAGAACTGCTAACCCGGGAAAGAGCGACGTACAACTGACCATGCGAGAAACAACTGACACCGAGATCTACTCCAGCAACACGAAAAGTCTGCCCTTGAGCCTTATTAATTGTCATTGCATAACACACCGATACTGGGAATTGCGTTCTTTTAAATTGGAATGGAAAATTATTTGGTATTATGGGAATTCTGGGAATAAAGACGGTTTATCCTGCACCGCAACCTGTTAAAATTTGAGCATCGATTATATTTTGTTGCAACTGGGTTACTTTTAGCCGAGTTCCATTGCAAATTTGTGGTGGTTTTAAATTTCGGAGCAGAATAATAATCAGAAAGCTTCGAACTGCTAAGCTGTTGGGAGTTACACGTGTTATTGTGAGTCAACCATAAAAGATAGATATATGCTGTCATGGGATATTTTTTATATAATTTTAAGGAGAACATTTCCGTTATAAATTATTTTTTTGTAGCTTTAACCATTAAGGTTGCACTCGCGACGGAAGTTTAAAAAATGGAGTAACTTCTCCCGTTTTCCCAACATTTCCCTTCACTGCTCTGCTCCTATTGATTGTAGCGTGATGAAAAGTATACTATAACCAGCTCAGGAGTATGAAAAATAATTGTACCAAGTTTCGTTAAAATCCGTCTAGTAGTTTTTGTTTCTATAACGGTTATACAGACAGACAGACAGACAAAAATTTTACTGATTGCATTTTTGGCATCAGTATAATAATAATAATAATAATAATAAAACCCTTTATTTCCAGCAACCTTACTATTTACAATTTTTTTTTTTTTTTTTTTTTGTTATTCTGTTGTTGGAACCCCATATTGGGTATAGGCCTCCTCCAGCTTAGTCCATGTTTTCTTGTCCTTCGCTCTAGTTCTCCACTCCTTTCCAGCTATTGCTATGATGTCAGCGAGCCATCTGGTCTTCGGACGGCCTCTTCTTCTTTTGCCCGTTGGTCCTGCCCATGTTGTCACTTCTGCTGTCCATCTTTCATCCGTGTATCTCGCTAGGTGGCCTGCCCAACGCCACTTTTGAGTAAGAGCATACTTGAGAGCATCTGTAAGTTTTGTCTTTTTTCTGATGTGTTCGCTTCTTATCTTTTGAATTTTTCTTATTTTTGTTATTTTTCTTTCCATTGCTTTTTGACAGGTTACTATTTTTGTTTTTATTTTGTTGTTATATGTCCATGTTTGGCAGCCGTACGTGAGAGTCGGTAGGATACAGGTGTCCATAATAGTCTTTTTCAGGTGGAGAGGAAAATACCCTCCCAGAATTTCTTTTAAGCTCCAGAACTTCCTCCAGCTCATCTTTACCCTGCGTTCGACTTCTTCTGCGTTGCTGTCTCTTAGTGATATTAATTTGCCGAGGTATATGTAGCTAGTTACATACTCCAACGGTTTGCCAAACAGGCTAATTTGATTGGTATTGCTGTTAGTCATTGCCTTAGTTTTATCACTGTTCATTTTGAGCCCTACTTTTTCACTTTCCACACCTAACGAATTCAACATAATTTCGAGTCTTTCGCTGGTTTCAGCGAAGAGTACGATGTCATCAGCGAATCTGAGATGTGTAAGTCGATTCCCATTTACATTGATTCCATAATATGACGGCCAGTGTAGATTGTTAAAGATAATTTGCAGTACCGCTATGAAAAGTTTGGGCGACAGAGGGCCCCCTGTCTCACTCCTCTGCAGATAGGTATGTTCCCTCCTCGTTTTTCCAATTTGACCCTGCTGATGCTTTCATTGTAGATGTTTTTTAAAACTTTTATGTATTTTTCATGAATCTGGCATTTATCTAGGGCTTTCCATATGGAATTATGTGAAATCGTGTCGAAAGCTTTGGCATAATCCACGAAAGCTATGTATATAGGTCTATTGAACTCCTCGTACTTCTCTATGACTTGATGCATAACATGTATGTGGTCTGTTGTGGAATAACCAGAACGAAATCCCGCTTGTTCGATCGGCTGGTGTTCATCAATTTTTGGAGACATTCTGCTTTGTAGGATGGATGTGAATAGCTTGTACACGCTTGAGAGTAGGCTTATAGGCCTGTAGTTACCTATATCTTTTGGGTCACCTTTTTTGTACAGCAAGATTATATCGGATCGCTTCCATTGCTCTGGCACTTTCCCGGTATCTAGGACTTTATTAAATAAGTGGGCAAGAGGATTCGCTAGCAAAGCAGAACCAGTTTTTAGAGCCTCATTTTGCAAACCATCGGGTCCAGGGCTTTTGTCTTTCTTCAACTTTCGAATATGTTCAACAATTTCCATTGCGTTTACTGGGATTAAATCAACTTTCTCTGGGGTGGTTTCGCAGGGTTTGTGATTGCTACTAGAGTATGACGTAGTTGTTGTTGAGTTCGCAGAGGTGTCGGTGTCCTTATCGTATAATGCCTTGTAAAATTCCGTGGCACACTTTATTACATCATCTCTAGTTTTAGTCTCATTACTATTCGTTCTCAGGTTTGAGATCCAGTTTTTGTGTGTTTTCAGTTGGTTATAGGCCCTTTTGGAACTTCTATATTTTTGTAAGTTGTCCTCTATTATTTTGTTTCTATAGTTTTGATAATCCCTTTCAATAGCTTTACTTGTTGTTTTGTATAGATCGCTTAATTTCTTTTTCATTTCTTTAGTTTTCTGTTTTGTTTTTACTAGTTCTGTACGTTTTGTGAGCATATCCTGTGTTTGTTTGCTGAGAATTTTTCCGACAGCATCTACTTTTTGCTTCCTCTGTTTTAATGGCATACTCTTGTTAATGATATTTTCTAATAAATTATAGATTGTTTGAACATCTTGCTCGTTGTTCTTCATATTTAATTCTTGTAAATTTCGTTCTAAGTTCTTCACATAACAGTTAATATCGTCAGAAGTCTTTAGTGTCTGTAGTTGTGATTTAAATGTTGATCTGCTTTTCTTCTCTTTATCTAGCATGTATGTAGCTCTAACCAGGCGGTGGTCTGATCTAAATCCTAGGCCGTGGAGAACTTCTATCTTACTTATCTTTTTGGGTTCATTTGATAAGACAAAATCTACCTCATTTTGGGTTCTTTCGTCTGGCGATAACCATGTCCATTTGCGGTTTTTTCTAGCTTTGTAGAAGGTATTCATGATCGACAATTTATTTTCAAATGCGAATCGCACAAGCTTTTCTCCTCTCTTGCTACGTTTCCCGTATCCGAATTTTCCCATAACTAACCTTTCGCTCTCGCTTGCATGACCCACCTGAGCGTTAAAATCACCAGTAATAATGACATGTTTGTCTGCCTGGTTAAGCGCTGCTTCCAAGACATCGTAGAACGTGACGATATCTTCTTCTGGTGCTTTCTCTGTAGGGGCATACGCCTGTATTATTGATAGTGTCCTATTGTTCTGTGTTATTTGCAGCATAGCAACTCGTTCAGATAAGCCAGAGAAGCTTAGTATCTTGTTCTTATGTTCTTTCTTTATTAGGAATCCTACTCCGTGCAAGCCGGGTGTTACTCCTTTGTAACAGAAGATGTAATCTTCGTGTTCTTCGATATTGCATCCCGTTCTCCTGACTTCTGCTAAACCTAATATGTCTATATCTATATTTTGTAGCGAGTATATCAATTCTATGTATCTCTTGTCTGATCCTAGGGATCTAACATTAAATGTTCCAATTTTGAGTGATTTGTTCTTTTTATTTAATTTACTTGGAGGGTTATGGTCTCTTTCCCCCACGGGGACCAGCCGGCTTGGGGGAGATTTTGTATTTAAAGTTATTTTTTGCGAGTTAGTTTTGATGTTATTACCATTTTTCCGGTTGCTTGTGTTTTTTTTTTGGCATCAGTATCGATCCCTAATCACCCCCTGATAGATATTTTGTAAATATATTTCATGTACAGAATTGACCTCTCTACAGATTTATTATAAGTATAGATATAGATAAACTTAAAAGTCCATACTCTTGAAAATGTGTGAACCGATTTTAATGAAACGTAATACGTATGGGGCAGACGAAGGCAGCTAATTCTAAAAAGTTCGAGAACTTTTTAATTTTAATTGTGTCTGTTTTTTCATAGTACCTAATTGAAATACACTATTTAATGCTTATAATTGGAGTTGCTTAGCCAAATACAACTGTTCCTTTTGAAAAAATTCGCTATAATCCAGATCTTAATCAAATCTGTGCTATTCAGTCCCCCGAGAAAGTTGACGGGTAGTAACACATACTCTGGCCGCTTTTAATTCGGAATGTAATATGTAAAGCGGCCGTTTTATAAGTCTATACACTCCTTAATCAGCATCAATATGATTATTATATGTAATGATTGTATTTATCATATCAATTACTTCCTTGTTATGCAAAAATACATAAATGTCGGTGGGGTTACATAAAATAATAAAGGTACCTACTACAAATATGGCTTAATGACTGGTATGCTATGTTAACTTGTCTTCATTGGTTTCTTAAGTAATGGATTCTGGATAATTAACTATAATAATTAACTGCTGAAACACGCAATGGAACCACAAATCGGATGGCCGCTACATCCTATTGAAATACAATATAAATAAGCTCTCTCTCTCATCTTAAATTTACCAAATATAAAATATCAAGTTTACTAAGTCAAATAATATTATGCAATCAAAAATCAATAAAACAACTTCAATTCTGTATATTTAATTAAACGTAGGTATCTACGCAAATAAAATTATCACACAAAACTCATTGCATGATATTAGCAATTTAATCTAATTATGCCTAAACTAGAATGTAATCTCATGAAACCACAATCTGGTTTTATTCCCTCTCTCTCACTCAACAAAACGTTAATAAGTGAGAAAGGGAAGGGAAACGTTGTTGGATGTGTGCATGCGCAGAAAATTGCGTAGCTTACACACATTGTTTAAGGCGTAAAACACAGCTACTGTTTCACGCGACATGCGATATGCCGCGTGATTGTTACGCGAATTTATTTACACTTATAATTTGGCAGAGCTTCTTCAAATGCATTTTTCATATAACTTTTTAGCAGTTCTTCTCGATAAATTTATGTTTACTTTTTTATATTAAGATAATCTTAAGATAGTTTAACAGCTGCTCTTGCCTTCGCTAGTATCAAGAAAATAATAAATATTTAATATATTTTTTTGTATTCAAGACAATTTACCAAAACAAGAAATGCTATAAATCAACTCGGATCTGATCCTACAATAGCTTATTAAGGCGATAACAGCTGCCAACGAGTTTGAGTGAATAAAACGTACCCACGATCCAATGTTTGTCCAAAAAACAGCTTCCTAGACTTCAAATAAATAAATATTAAAATGGTGAACATATTCTGAAAGAGAATGAACTTTTTTTATCGCGTTAGTCGTAAATTTACAATTTATTATTTATAATACTATCTTTAACATTATTAGGCATTATTCTTACATCAAATTACTTTTTAACTGTGTCGGGCCGTTTACCTACATGGCACATTCAAAATTAATTGTTCGTGTATCAGCGCCTTAAAAGCAATGTTCCAGGTGCAAAGGCTAGGTGTGCAATAATTTCACTCCACAACTTATGAGCGTCACGCACACTCCAATGTCGAGAAACATCCGATACAACTCTCAACAGCGATCCTCCACACTTTCATAGTAATAAGTAATCGGTACAAGATTAGCGTCTTGTCGCGCGTTTATCAACTACCCACAGAGCAGCGAGATGCTTTCGCGGCAACTACCAGAAACGGTGCTGTCAAAACTTTGCATACTACCAAAAAAATCTCAAAGTAATGGAGCTATAAAACTGCCGAAGACACAATTCAGCTGTCTTGGATGCCTCATTGAAATAAAGTAGAAAAGTTAAGCGGAGTGGATACAACACGATTCTCTCCTATATTTTACAATTTAATGTAAACTAAGAATAGTAGTGTAAGATTCATCAAAGAAATTTCTTAATCGCATCAGTACTTCTTTAATAGTATTCGTTGAGATGTTGCCTCCATCTCTGCAGCGGATTCCGTGCTCTGTGCAACAACCGGTAGCTTGCACTGCGCCTACGCAGCCGCGCCACTACTCCCGCTCCGCGCTGCGCTCGCGTCGATCGCCGATTCTAATCAATATGCTAAGTGGCGATACGAGATCGCGTGCGACCACGAAATACTAGCTCTTTGTTTAATTAACCATTCGATTAATGTTACATTACGCGGATATCTCATTGCTACAGTTATAAACTAGTCCCTTTTTCTGTAAGGATATCGTAAAAATGTAGATCGAGATTATTTATAAGATCTCAAGAGTGGTGTGAACTTGTTTGTTAAATTCTGAAATCGATTTATTTGATATGGATGTCGATTTTCTTGTGATGAGTTAAGACAGTGTCGGATCCGTGACTGCACATGCAAATTGAAATAAATAAATAAGTAAGACTTTTGCGTTATTCTTTTGACCTTTTTTAGATGTCCCAATAAATTTTTCACCAAGTAATTCAATAGCGAAGCAAATAAGATTTACTTCAAGAACCGCGGCGTCTTTAATTATATGCTCGTACATACGCAAACAATCACACAAGAAGGCGCAAACGCTATTCTTAAACACAAACAACAAATATAAATCACAATTAAAAGTAAAAACAGATGAATATTTTACTTCATTAGCCACTCAAGATTAATGCTTAAAGAAAACAAGACAGCGCTCCAATCAAGGATCCAAAATTTCAGTTTATTCTTTTTGACTGGCCCATATCAGTGGAGAACACTTATGGATGCAATTTTATTAATTAATTTCGAGATGCATTTATCTTCCTCGCATGATGCAAGCGTTTAATAAGGCCGAGCCACCATTATGGGGATTGCGTTTGAGGGAAGTTGGGGTGATTCGGACAACGGGCTGAGTGGGCGATAATTCATGGCGCGGGAAATTAGGAGCGCTCTATTTTTTGCAACACCTTTTCGTTTCCGCTGTGTTTTTTTAGCATGAGGTTTTAGTGTTGGATTTTATATTAATTTGATTATCTTGTTTGATTATTTTTAGTTCACAATAACTGTGCTTTATCAGCGGACTATTTCTATTATTTCGGCGGGCCAGTTCATTGAAGTTTTTCATAATTCCAAAGAATCACAATCCACTCTGCTACTGATATTACAATTATTCAATAAGTTCAGTTAGGTAAGTATTTTATTCGACCTCAATTAGTACCATTAACCTCTTTTATTGATCGGTTTTATCTATGAATATTTAGTCTAATACAAAATTATAGGTACCTAAACAAGCAAGAACCATCTAATCTAATAACATCAGAAAATTATTAAAACACCCAAACATCCCTGAAGAAACTAATTAACACAAACAGATTGAGTTCTAAATATGATATTGGCATAACAATAAACAGGCTCATCGATTTACACAATATTAGTATTTTAAAGCCGGTCCACGCGGCCCGAGCCTCCCCTAATTTGAATAATAATCTTGCCATCAATCTTTTTGGTTTGCTTTGCTCCTTGATTATTAAAACAAGTCCTCATTTAGATTATGCGTTCAACATTAAGTTAATTTTTTGTCTTGTTTATTTCTGGATACCAACTATAGCAGACTATCACCTCGAAACCTTGATATGCGTGGAGTCTAAATACAACAGGACTTTTTGTATATACCTCCTAACTCCTAATAGTACCAAAACATCACTAGCACACTTACAAGCAAAAACAATGTCAGTATTTACAACACTTTAAATGTCTTAATTTAGAACAAACTACCTTCCTTTGTCTATTTTTCCGCTTACATCTTCCTACCCGCACAACGAATTTCGATGGAGTTTCGTTTATTAAATAGGAGAGCGATTAACAGGGAAGGTATCTGTTTATTAATTGCACACGTGCAAAGCCGGAACGAATTGCTAAGTATTTATTTTTAATAATAATAGTAAATAATTACTACCACATAATTTTTAAACAATTCATATTTTTAATGACCGACAGTTGTATAGATTTCTTTTTAAGATATGCAGGCAGCTATGCAACGTACCTATCGAAACGTTTTGCAGTAATTATAAGTAATTGAAGGACAGACTCTTTACAATTTTCCGTGAATATATTGTTACTGCAAGTTGCAGACGGCATTTGAGAGTGCTGATTGTAACCTTAAACTGGCATAGTTATATAAATCTCTATATAAATAAATACTCAGAATACTTCAGATCAAAAAGACGAATACCTAGAAGAATACCTAGCTTAGAAACTAAATATAACAGCTCAAGTAGAAAACCACACTTTTCACTGTTTTCCTATTTTGTTCTTTATGGATCACAATAATACATTGTATCAAAATTACTGTCTATAGAAAAAGTGCCCCGAAACCTGACAGCATTGCCACGATTCATTGACCTAAGAAAATATTAGCCGTTCAGGTAAATCCAACACTACTGATTCTTCTTTAAAGTAGCTTCGTTTTAAATACGCTCACTGAGATTCCAAAAGATACATCATATCTGATTGCTCCTTACATTTTTACACTGCAAAAAGACTTGTAAAAGTAGTCTAATTATGCAGTCTGTCGCACTAGTATAACAGTAAGTAACCCCAGGTAGCTACGGTAGCGGTTTACGAGTGGCGTAGAGATAAACTGCCGATAACTGATGTTACTCTGATGTTCACACATCCAAATGTTTTGATCGAGATCTTATGGCTACTGTGTGAGACGTGATTTATTTACGATTTTTAATGTAGGTACTACATGTGTAATGAAATAATGATGTTTATTTTGCAAATAGGTTATAAATAACACTTTCGTACCACTTGCTCAAAAAAGTGACATTCTATGCCACATAAAAACTTTTTTGCAAAAAATAAAACCGACTTCCATATCAAAACACTACAAAGCCAAAAATAATTTTAATTTCGGTAGTCGGTGTTATTGGTTTTGTATTTTCTTTTTTTTTTCACACCGCCTTCCGAAATTAAAATTATTTTTGGCTTTGTAGTGTTTTGATATGGAAGTCGGTTTTATTTTTTGCAAAAAAGTTTTTATTTTCGCGCTTTTTAGTGGGTCAGTGAATTTTCCAAATCGATTCGTAAATGACGGAGTTATGCGCGAACAAAACACGCAATGCAGAAATGCAGAGTAAACGAAAAGATCATCAAGGTAAATTATTTTTTTCGACTTTTTTTGATTTTTCAGAAACGGCTCGTCCGATTTCGATAAAATTTTCATGGGACCATTTGGGAAGTATACCCTTTCCAACAAAAAAATAATTTTTCAGATCGGTTGGCAAGCGACGGAGTTATGCGTGGACAAACATAAAAAAAAAAAAAAAAAAAAAAAAAATACAAACATCCGAATTGAGAACCTCCTCCTTTTTTAGAAGTCGGTTAAAAAAGCGAACATAACAATAGTCATTTTTAATCTGTTAAAAACAGGGAAAGAAAATTGTACTGAATTTCATTCATACTCTAGGGGGAGAATGTGATTTAAATTTGGAATACTTACCGAAATTTATACTGAACTACATCTGTGTTTATACCATTGAGTTTGTATATAAAGCATTATACATCTTTTTGAAAAAGGAAAACGCATTTTTAATAAATGCGTTTTCCTTTTTCCAGTTCTTTACGATTATTAAATAAAATTACGAAAACCGACGAGGCCGTATGAGCTTGATGCCTTTGCTTTTCCGACAAAAAAATATTAGTCTAGGAATTTGCCGCGTTTTTGTTTTCTTCAAATACATAACGTTAAGTTTATTTTAATTTTTTTTTTTAAATAAGTTAATGTTCTAAAAATACGTTACGATGTTAAATCAAAGCGACAGTGACAGTGAATTGTCGGATTCCATCACTGCAAATGCTGCCGCAATTATAAATAATTTGCTTCCAACAAAATCCAAGGAAAATTATTTAAAAACTTATGAAGAATTTTCGACGTGGAGAAGTGCGAAAGGCCTATCAATTTCAGAATCAGTACTTCTTGTCTATTTTGATTATTTATCCAAGACAAAGAATCCGAATACACTGGTGCATAAACTCAAAACTGAAAGCTACAATAAGCATCAAACACAGCATTGAAATAAATAGATTCACGAAATTACTAGCTTTTTTAAAAAGAAAATCAGAAAGGCATTGCGCAAAGAAGTCTAAAATTTTTACGACTCAAAATGTGAAAAAATTCTTAATGAAGCTCCTGACGATTTTTTTTCTGGCCACAGAAGTAAGTATGAATATTTCGTATCTTAGTAATGGTAATTATTCTATATATTTACCTGTTTTTTATCTTATAGGTGGCATTAATTTTTGGACTCAATGGTGCTTGCCGCGGATGTGAACTTGTAAACTTAAAGGTGGAGGACGTTGAAAATCATTCCAATGAGTTGCTGCTGATTAATGTAAAGGAAACTAAGACAAAGAAAAATCGGTCATTCATTGTACAAGGACAATATACTAAAACCATTCATAAATACCATGCATTACGTCCCACCAACATGGAAAACAATAGATTTTTTATAAACTATCGGAATGGGAAATGTACTCGACAAGCCATCGGCAAAAATAAAATTAGCAATATATCAAAGGAAATTGCTAAATATTTAAAACTCAAAGATGTTGAACTCTACACCGGTCACTGCTTTAGAAGAACTTCAGCGATTTTCTTGGCGGATTCAGGGGCGGATATTACGTCAATAAAAAGACACGGTGGTTGGAGCTCTGATGGAGTAGCTGAGGGTTATATCGAAAGCTATGGAGTAGCTGAGGGTTATATCGAAAACAAAAATATAAAACTTAAACCATTAGAGCCACAACCATCATCTTATCTTCGTCCGTAACTCACGATGCACCACCACCACTATCTCCGACGTATACGATCTACAATGAAACGCAAGTTCCTCAGACGCAAGAACAGAGAAATACTTACTCAAATCAACTCATCAACAATAAATGTACCAAACAAAAATGGATCTCTATCAATAATTGGACCAATGTTTCGAATGTTAACTTTTACTTTTCATTGTCATTATTTTTAATAAATGCTTGTCTCATATTATTATTGTGTTAATTTTTTCGCAAATGGTACGAAAAGTATAGTATTTTCCTCGGTGATAAAGCTGTCTTAGTCTTGGGTGAACTTAAATCCCTCGCTACACTCAGGACTCGTCTTAAATTCCTCGCTTCGCTCGTGATTTAAGTTTTTAACACCCTCGCTACGCTCGGGAGTAAACCTCGAGTCCTTCGTTACGCTCGCGATTTAAATCATCACCCGCGACAGAAGACACTGCTTTATCCCCTTGGTTAATAATCTACTATTTCACACGGCTTTTTTTTTCGTAAATGTAAACTAGATGAGGCCAGTGTTTACTAACTGACTACTCTGAGAAGAAACACTGAAACAAACTCAGAGGTCAACGTCTTTTTTAAAGTCCAGACAATCTGTAGTGATCAAATCATATGAGAGCCATGTAGGTTAATGTCTGTGGCGCCCTTTAGAGGACAGAATCAAACAGATCTGAGCAGGCCCGTCCAAGCAGTGCAAGCATTTGTCAAATATCGCATAGCTCAACTTAGAACCTTAAGGAGCTGGAACGATTTGACGAACAATACCAAAGTAAGGACATTTGGGTGGGCCGTATAAAGCACTCAAACTGCCAGACAGTGTGTTGACATGGCAATGGAAAGACACATATGTTTCACTTATTTTTATATACATCGTTTCTTTGGGGTATCGTAATTTCTGAAATATCCATAATTTAGAACCAGGATCAATCTAGCATACCTTCCATTTTTTCGGGAGGAAAACTATCAAATGAACCTTCCTATTCTGGGTGGAGTGAGATTGTCAGTCGCCTACTGACTTAGAACCTATCTTGTTGCTCTAGTTCCTTTTGCAGTCCGGGGCTGCGGTATCTCGTAAGAACATTCTCACAATCCTGGCATGCCATTACTCTATCAAGCCCCGTCAATATCGCTGGCAGTTCTTTGAATCAGGCGCTTAAAATAAGATTTTTTTTATAAGTAGGAAGATAATAAGTTATTTATGTAAGATTGAAAAAAATTCATGTGGAAAGTAGATATACCTACTTACAGATGCATCATTCGGAATTATAACAATAACTTCAGATTGTATATAAATGGAGGGAAAAAATCCAATTCCATTTAAACGCAAAGTAATTCTTATTGTAAACTCAATTTGTTAAATAAACGCCTCGGTACCAACTAACCCAAAAGTTATCCAAAGTATAGAAAAAACGTTCAAAAGGGTTGAATGATAAAGTCAGTTACGACTTGAACAATAGAGGCAATCACAAAAAATTGAAAATGTTTCACAGAAGAGAACTTCGTAATTTTGTATTGCAAATTAGAATTTTTGATCGCCATGCAATTATTTTAATAATTTATTTCAAACTACTTTTACTTTGCAAATGAACCATTATAGTTGATTAATTCGAATTAAACAGTTAAAGAAAAGTAGGGCGATTAAATTAAACAGAAGAGTATAGAAAAACTCCTGTATTCCTGAAAACAATTTACTTTTATTTTCAATTATTTTACAGAACTACAGATATTTTCACAACATGTTAACAATAATTATATGACAATTTACTTTTATTTTCAATTATTTTACAGAACTACAGATATTTTCACATCATGTTAACAATAATGATTTTATTTTTATTGATAATTCTTGAAAATGTTAAAGGTTTTTTTTGTTATTTAAGCTATAATTGATGTACCTGTAACTAGGCCACAAGAACGAAACAGCAGGAATTAAAAAAAGAAAATAATAGGCTCTCGTTTGACCACCATCTCACCTGATGGTAAGTGATGATGTGGTGGCAGATGAAGCACGCTTACCTAGAAGTAACCTATTCACTCTTGACTTATTGACACCCCAGGTTATAGCTATCAGGAAACACAGACTCCGGCAGGGAATTCAACTCCTTAGCCGTACGCACAATGAAATTATTCCCACTTAATTTTAAACATTACGGAAGATATTTGAATTTTCCGTAAGTAGCGTGAAAAAAATATATAACTGTTAGATAAATTTATTAGGCTTTTTGCTATCACTATTTCCAATCTTCTACTACATATTAACTTGCTTACTATTTCAATTAAATTTGCTGTCACTATCCCTTCTTGAAGATTTATCAATAATTATAATGTATTGAATATCTCCACCATACTGTACTATAGCTAATCTGATAGCGTACAGGTACATCCCACATATTAAAATAAGTATACATATGAATCTCCATACTAGTGACACTTTGTCAGCGGTAGCATGTTGAAGGAGATTGTCAAAACGTAAAAAAATTGACAGCCTATATAGAATATCACATGATCAGTGGCTTTTAATTTTGGTATTTCGATAATCGTTTGGTCTTTCATAGATTTGTTCAAATTGGAAACGAATATACCTAATAGTTTATTATGCAATCAAATGATTAAGTCTTTAATAGAATATGTTTCAAAGGTTACCTTCGTTTCGTGGTTTTTGACTTGACTTTAACTTGTCTTCGCAAATTCCAGTTTTGAATGCTCATCATTTTACTAAAAACAGGATGTGTTTAATTATTGCTACAATGTCTAATTTAAAAACAAGGCGGTTTAATGTTGGCAAGCCTTCGTAACTGTTTGTGGTTCTTCAACCTCTTCTGCTTCTTGCGGTCTTTCAATTGTTTCTTTAAACAATGACACGGGAAGTTATAAAAACTGTTCAAAAACCGAAATAATGCGCAGGTGGTACTTATTACAAATGCCTGTTTATATTAACAGGTGATGGTCTGTCTCATAAGGAGTGAAAAAACAATTGCAAAAAAATACGTTTATTCAAAAAACCGACCGCAAAATCAATTTACTTTTAAAGCAGTTTGATACAGTAATTAAATATATGATTTAGCCAAAAACAATGTATATAAAACAATGTATATGGAAAACATTGTAGAAACGAAAAGTAAAAGAATTCTGAATTAGGACTTCTAAAATGTCGTTTACATGCTTTTCGAGTCAACTATTTTGTTACCGTTTGATTCTAATATAGTCCAGTTTTCAGCGTACCTTTAGCGTCGAAAACGCAAATTAAAACGTACTTTTGCATTTTTCTGTAGTTAGTTAGTTCTAAATAAAATTTCTATGTACATATGTTTACTAATCTCTGCAACCAATCTTAATCTACTTCAAGCTGCAAACATTATCTCAAGTTTTATCCTCGATTAACCCAAGTTCACACTTGCGAACCGAACACCGTTCGAGTATAATATCGAGTATATAAATACTGCTTTCTTCATTCCCGACGGTATTAACATACTTATTAATTGCTGCCTCCGGGGTACACTGGTAGCTTTATAATATTTCTCCAATGCTTTACGAGTCCACGACTCCGCCCTATGCGTTGGTCTTGCAGACATTAATGCGTTGCCTTCGTCGTCAGACAAATGAGTATGCTGATTAAACTCGTGTGCACTATTCTTTATTTCTCATTTTACTTTGCTCGCATCGGCTACTTATTTTAGTTTCAAGATGGTTGGTGTAATGTTTATGGGTTGTACTGATATATCGGATACAATTGTTTTTGTTTTATTCAGTTTGATTAAATTTACAGTGGCAGTTTGAGCAGACTTATCTTTGACGTATAAGTTAATGTTTTTGTGCAATGATAGAGATTGATAAGATAGAAGTTTCCCTTACATATGTCCAATAATTACAAGCTGAAATTAAATTGCTGGATCCCGAAATATTTGTGCAGCAAAACGAAATCGTCAATTAACAAACCAAATAATCTAAATGGGATTAAAGCAACAAAATCTAATGAATCTTCTATTGTTTCAGGTAAAGTCGCATTCCACATCACCAGTAAGTTAAAACACATCAAACATTTACGCAAATTATGATAACACAAACAAACTATTTAACGAACGTTAGCACGCACACTGGTGCGTCTTCAATCAAGGCAAGTCGCATTTCGAAAGCAAATTATCAACCTAGAAGGGGGGTAGGGGGGAGGTATAATTAAAATCCGTTGATTAATATGTAAATGTAATAAGATTACCCTCCCCTGAATAATTTAAATGGAAGCCCGGGAGATGAGTTATATACGGCGGACTCTCATTATACTGTAGTTGTATCGGTCACTATAATGTATGTTACGTCCCGTTTGATAAATGCTATGTCTAGATCCGAGGTTCGGGGTTCGCTCGTGTGTGCGCAGCTTAACTTTGGTTGCTGAGTGCATTGTTTTGGGGTTACGCGGATGGTTAATGAAGAAATGGATTGCTTTCGTGTTACACACAGTTATAGATGATATCATATTAGCGTGTCTGTAGTGTAGCATCCATATGACTTTAAAAGCAGTAAGAGTATGAAACAGCTAGTATATGAAAGTATAATTTTTTACTTATATACCTAGCTATTATGTATAGCAAACCAATATATACCCAATACTAATAATTTAATACAACCTGCAGTACATAATCAGTTTACCACCGACCTCGCACCGCCAAAACGGCCATGTTTCCGCCATCTTTATTAAGAACGCAAGGCCACCCGCCTCCTGGCGTTGGTCAACAGCCAGCAAGGCGTTAAAGGCATCAGCTACACCACCCACCAGTAGCAATAGACCTTCCCACCCTCTCCGAAACCCAACTGTTTCTACACTCCGCGGGGCGGTGAGACGGCATAGACCGGTCAGGTTATACTGGTCTTAGGTGCTTGGCTCACTTGTCTAATGGCTTTGATTAAACTGCCAGTTTATTTGACGGTACGATGCGTGCGTGCGACCACGTATGAATTTATGTTTAGACGACGACCGAATATGGAATTATGATCGAAGATTTAGCATCGGAAGAAGGTTTCCTGGCCATTCGGGGGTGATGAACCGAGTTTAGTGAAAATTTCTGTGACTCCAACGATACTGAAACAGCCTTTCTAAACGTACTAAACTACTAGTTAATAAATTACAGATTTCTTCAACAAGTTGATGCTGTAAAAGCGCGTTTCTCGCTATTGGTAGAGCGAAGTAAAAGAGTAGGAACCTCAAAGGAGATATCTTAGTAACTTTGTTAATTGTAACCCTTTGGCATTTTCTCAAGATAGACTTACACTGATAATGAGCTACTCATTTTCTATAAGACTTAGTGTTAGAGCCATTAAAATATATACTTTACTAGCTTGTGCCAGCGGCTTCACCCACGTGGGAAGTTTTTCCAGTGTAAATCCCGATCCCGTGGGAATTTCGCAAAATCCTTTCTTAGCGGATGCCTACGTCATAACATCTACCTGCACGCCAAATTTCAGCCCGATCCGTCCAGTGGTTTGGGTTGTGCGTTGATAGATCACTATGTCAGTCAGTCAGTCAGTCACCTTTGAGTTATATATACAACGTGTAATTTAAAGGGTATATACATACCGAGTGCACGGCTTCTTTGGATGATAACAAACGATATGGCAAGGGTTTTCTAATCCTATGTCTACATGTGTGGAGCATATTAGAAATTTCAATACATTGATACCAGAGGCCGAATTTTTCAAATTAAGAAGAACGAAGAGAATTATCGTTTTATTGGCAAGTGACGTGGAAAGTGATGACCCTCATAGGTCTGTGACACGTTTGTTATGATTGTTATTCAAGAAATATATGACACCAATAATTTGGTATCAATTCTTTGAGTCAGTTATTTTGTGCTGAAACTGTGCATAGAGACTCCATACCAGATGTTGTCTTCAGCCCTTTTGGATAGATATGGGGTATCCGTTACACGTTGTATATAATAGATGTCAATATTATTTTTTTTATTCGCCAGTTAAATAGCACATATAACGTACGTACATATACGTCGTTACTTCCAATGCACTCCTCATTTATATATTTATTAAAAAAAAAAAAAAAAACTTTATGCAACACAAAAAGTTACAAAGGCGGACTTAATGTCAAAGGCATTTTCTACAAGCCCACCATGGGTAGTGAAGGAATAACATGGCAGATGCATAAAAAAAACTATGTACCTAGATAATATATTTCTCTATTATGAATTTGATATTTATTAGTATATATTTATACATATATGGTGGTATGTATTTTATATTACTATGTTTAACTAGTATTGTGTATGAATGTGTGATGTTGTACACTGACAGCCCTAAATCTATCTCCTTCTATTTCTGTCCATTCAAAGGTAAGAAATTGCCCTGTACGATGAGACCGCCCATTGTACACTAATTTTATTATTTGTATCCTTATATATCCTATATTGTAAGATGTACAATAAAGTATATAATATGTATATCTAAAATGAACTTACCTTCCTGCATAATTATTCAATTTATCTTGACAATTAAGAATGAAACTCAATTACCTATAGCTACAATTTAGTTAAAACACACAGTTGGTACCTTTATAGAGACCTTCTTACCCGTTGACTTTTGAAACCAATCTTGACATTCTATCCGGTAAAACTCAAATAAAATTCTAATATCAATCTTCAAATTTCCAATCATGGTCAAGACTCTTCCACATAATATTATTCGTGCTAAATTCTTACAATTAGCATTTTTCTACAAGCGAACTGTAATAATACAATAGGATGCGTCATTTTATATGGTCAATCTCAAATCAATAAAAACTACAAAGAGCAAAAGCTTCAAAGTTCAGGAATGGGAACTACTGACGTCACTTCTTGCTAAAAAGTATAATACAGCGTCACGTCATGTGGAATTTCTACTCACTTTATTCGGTATGTATCGTCTTCATTTCTTAATTACGTGCAAAAATAAAAAGTACGTGTCCGTTATTTTTTGGTTATCTTAGTGTCAGATTATTATAAAATATTTTAGGAAAATATTCTCGGCTGAAACATTATAAACACTAAGTTCTAGAACTACTTGCGTATGCTATAATTAATAGTAGCCGATTCAGCTCTAGTTACAAACAACAAATTATATCAATAATCCTGTCTATGGCCGCCTAAACAATAAATATTGTGGCTTAGGCATTCAGGTTGTGAGCCTAGGAACTAAGTTCAAAGGTCTGCATTGTATCGATTTTCCATTGTAAAGAATTTTAGGAAAATATAGCTTTTGAACCTTTTCTAAAAAATATTCAGTCAATGTTTCAGTTCATAGTGATTTTTTTCAGATGTCGATGTATGAACTAAAAACATTCTAAAAACCATTCCAATTCTATCAAAATCTATTCCAATTACAATCACATCTCTTTGACCTACACACAACACAAAAACCGGACAATCTTCCAAGAAACATGGCACAAGTAAAACACATAGCAATTATTATTGGTAGCGGCCGTACGTCAACAATAGTGTTCAGCCGAGCCTTGCCTGGCCTCTCAATAATTAGGATAGTGCATCTCCGTTTACCGAATGAGAATAAAGCCTACCCTTTATGCTTGTGTGAGAAGACCCCCTGGTTGTCTGTGTATGTGCATGCATCTTGATTCTCCGTATTTATGTGTGCCGCTGTGGGGGCACGGCGCCGTCCTCCGCATGCCACTCTGCGATAGTAATGTCGTATGTTTCGGTTGTGCGTACACTAGCCATCTTATTATGTTTTAACTACACGGAGTAACCTCAACAGACATCAGTGAAACAGTTACCAGCTAACATTGCTTTAATACACATTGGCGACGTTCGTAATTCTTTCTTAGAACCAAAGTTTTGAACGACGATTGTCGGCTAATCAAAACAGTACCAACAAATTCCAATAATATTAAAAACTGAATTCCAAATTCGTTATAATTTTTGCCGGTCGAACTTTTTGTAATCAGAAATCCTTTAGAGACTTCAATTTTTTTTTATTGAAATTGGCGTCTCGTTAATTAAAACCAAATCGAATTAATTAAAGAGTGCAAATTATTCCACCCCCTTTCGGCGACCTTAAAAACGTAAGACACCGTCTAGTAGGGTGAATGTACATAAAATCGGTACATACATATTGTTGGAAACACCGCATGCCATAAACTAATATTCGCTCGGACACTACTTGGAGTTATTGGACAATGTAAATGAACGCTATCTCCTATAATGCCTGCCTTATTTCCCCCTCAGCCAGGCCAGTGCCCGCAGCGACCCCCCGGGGGGCGCTCCCACCCCGACCGATGTCTCATCAGTAAGGATTGAACCCTTTAATGTATTCACCGTAACTTCGGGATGAGTCTTGTATTAGTGTTATAATGAGACGTGGCCCTAAGGAATTATGGCTATACTTGTGGATCTCTGGGGTCGGGATTAACCCCAACCTAGTTTCAATTTCTATATATGAGAGGTTTCGTGGGAAGGGGTCGATAATATCATATCTCAATGTTTTAAATCTGATAGCCGCTATTGTTTTGATTTTAGTGGAGACGTTCACTATCTTGCCTTACTTGTAATTGTAAACAGATAACTTTGGCCGTGAAACGAAGAAAATGCAGGCCCTAGACATTGACTCGTTACCATGGGCGCTATAAGTATTAAGATTACTTCTGTAACAGTTCAAATTATATTAAGAAACAAATCTTGAAGCACTTTAAAGAGTGCTCTCTATTAAAAACTTCTTTGATTAGAGTCTATTAAAGGAGTTAGAGTTCAGAATTGTGCTTTAAACATTGGCCAATAACCGAAACGGTTTCGTTAAAAATGTTATTTACTGGAGCTCCTTGAGTCGCCAGTAGATCGATAATGCTGCCAATTAGCCGGTACCAATTTTCCAATAAAACTTCAAACTGTTTTCCATTCCATTATCTCTCACCACCCTTTATTGCTGGCAAAGTTAAGCTACGACTCCTCTCTCCACTCCGCTCCGAAATTATTACAATAATAATATTATTATATTAATAATTGTATTGATAAGGAGACTCTCGTAATAAGGGTAAACCGTCCCCTTTCTGCCAGCCATCCTCAATAGGAGAATTTATGTAACTAATGAAATAAGCGAAGTGGCGCGCCCCGCACCCCGCGACCCGCCCCAACCCGCTCCCATCCACCCTTCATTATCGGAAAGTTTGAAATATAATTTGAAATTATGCTCAATGTTATATTGAAGATAAGAGAAACACAAATTCCTTTAATTGGACTTGTTAAAGTGAGTCAAATTAAGTTAACACCGAGTTGATGGTATTACTTTTGAAGTTTGAAATTATGACGGACTGTCCGTAGGTTTGTGCGCAATTCATGGGGTGATTAGCGGTTGAAAGAACAGTTATCGGTTCCTCGACCCGCGTATTTTATTTAACGGCCCGACGTTTATGGGAACTTATTGCATTGTATTATTAACTTCTAACTACGATAAGTAGAGCGGAGAAATATCGAGCCGTGTACTTAGTACTGGATCAATACAATAGATTTTGGTGCAATCAATTATAATTAATGAATCGCAATTACCGTTGATTGTTCATCATTATTAATTAACCATACAATGTTTTAAAGCTCCCAAGCGACTTGAAATTTTTCTGTAAATCTCCCAAACAAAATTAATTATTAATCATATTAGTGTAGTTCATCCTTAAGGGCCGCGCGTTAGGTCAACTATTGATTTTGGCGAGCGCTCCGCACGGGCTCGAAACTTGAGACCATCACAATTAGTCCCCGGTCTCAATCTAATTATATTTCTGATTGGGCTGGTGGCGACGCATTGCTTCATGTGGTGATTTACACCATGTGCCTCTGTAACTACCTCGACGGAGACGAAACAGGACACCACGTTGCCTTGGAGATTATTGGCGTAATTAGTGATTTTAATTTATGCTGGCCGAATTAGTATTTGTCGTGGCTGTAATTGGATGATTTAGTAATGGCAGAAAAATTAGAATTGTATTACATGATTTATTTTGGCGTAATCATGCTTTTAATTGTCTTGTCAAGACATGGAATAGAAATTCCAATGATTAGACGATTCTAAGGTTATCTAAATTAGAACACACTTTCTACCCTCTTGATGATATACCTCCAAAAAGTCTGTTGTGATTTGTTTTGAAAATCTTAAATTCAAGAATATCTTAATTTACAAAATCTACGGCAACCTTCGTCCATAATCAATCAAACTCCACGATATAAGGACTTACAGTCATACCAATTAGATGTAGATCGAGATCTAATTATTCGGATTCAGCTTGAGCTAGCACAGCACTATTCTGATTGTCGACAAGCGATTTCGGAAATTGCTAAGGCGTCGACGCCGCCCCGCTCATTCCAACCACCCTGTTCCTTGCGTTTCGGTTAGACGGTCAGTCACTGGTACAGTCACCTATAAATTTTCATGGAGTTGGCAATAATGTTTTATGATGTATGCATCATTGTTACAATGATAGTACGGTTAGACGTATCGATAATGGAAATGTATTGTGATAGACTGAAAGATTGGAAATTTTTATTTGTCATCCTTTACTTTGTATTTGCTTACTATTCTTTCTTAACAAACGAAAATTAAATCACTTTTACATTCATAAAATAATATAAAATCTCACTAAAAATCGATTCAAGTTACCAAAGCCCCGTCTATAATTTTGTAAAATCATAGAAAAATATATAACATATCTAAATTCCTATTTCCAACGAACCGACGTCACTAATTCAAATAGGGTAACTAACCCAATAGTCGGCAAGGACGCTGACGTTTCTAGAACATAGTCATATCGACCAAAAATCCCCGCTCAACATTAGCATAACAATTAAATTAATCAACCCACTCCACATTAAGATACGGAGCTAGCATTGTACTTGACTGTGAGTATTCTTGTACTCGTTACCTATTATCGTATGAGTACAGTCGGTATGAGTATTCATTGATGTTGTCATATAGGTACTATCTTTTTTCGGTGGAAAAATCATCCAATGACTCCTTCCGGTCTGGGTGGAGCGGGAGGGAGTTCCAGACTTCTGCTAATTAAAAACCCACCCTGTACCTTAAACTTACTTACGTTTCCGGGTCGCGGTATCTCCTTAAAACATTCCCGCAACCCATATAGGTAATACCTAGACGTACATAGATTTGATAGCAATTCTACAAAAATTGTTACTTCAATATTCAGTACTTGCGGACTCTGTGCTTCTGTCGAGTAATTGACTGAAAAACAAATGAACAGCGGTTTTTCTTAGCGCTTTTGTTCTATAGTTTATTACATTTAAAAAACATAACATCCGTGAACCCACATTGGGCCCGGGTGCTAGATTACAGCCGGCCCATTCCCTGGTCCTAGTAATGAGTACGTTACCTATAGGCTGTTTATGTAGTTATGCTTTCAAATAACAAAGATTGAAAATTAAAAATATCCAAGATGCGCTCCTCCTCCTCCTTAAGTCGGTCCCTCAGTGCTGAGGATCGTGGCTACGACGGAAGCATTGCAACAGGCTCCTCCGTCTACTACGGTCTTCAGCTTGATGGAGAGCCTGGGATATCGGCATCTGCAGTACTTCGGACACCTGGTCAGTCCATCGTCTGGGACTGTGGCCTCTTGGTCGTTTACCATCTACGTTGCTCGTAACAATGAGCTTTTCCGGGTTGTCTGAACTTCGACTTGCTATATGGCCAAAGTACTGCAGTATCCTGTGGAGACATATTGTGGAGAGTCGCTGTTGAGTGTCTTGCTTGAGCTCCTGTAAGATGGAGATGTTAGTGCGACGCGCTGTCCAGGAGATGCGTAACATTCTTCGCCAGCACCACATCTCGAAAACGTCGATTCTTCTCCTATCCGTCGCTTTTAGAGTCCAGCCTTCACAGCCGTAGAAGAGAATAGGAAAGACCAATGTGCGGATAATGTAAATTTTTGTGTTCCTTCTGATGTTGTGGTCTTTCCAAATCTTGCTGAGCTGTGTCATCAAGATGCGCTAACGTTTTCTTATTTTTTTAAAGTTGTATGATTCTTATAGATATAGTATATTCAGTAAAGCATGTTGCAATGTAAGATTATGCATGAATAGATTACATTAATGTTTGCAAACCAAGGATGTATGCTTATGTGTGCTAGATTTGTTTCATGGGCGAATGATATTGTATGATAAATACTGCCATAGTCTGATTCAATCGATTGATTTAACTCTAAAATTAAGGTATTTAGATTGAATAATTTTTTTTTGTAAAGCGTAGGTTGTGTGTTAATTTTCTCTCATGCCATAACATTGTAGGTTTTAATTTTTTTGCGCAAAAGTTGCTTTAACCCTGAACTAAATATCGTGAGTATGTAAATACTACATCCTCTTTTTAGACTACACTAAATAAAAATGGAAATAAAAATTACCAAAAAATTATGTATACCTTGCTTTTTTTTCGGGGGAAAATCATCAAATGAATTCTTCCTCTCCGGTTGCAGCGAAAGGCAGGGTCAGAGTTCTACTCACAATCTCACCCTGTTCAGCTTGCGTTTGTCCACACTCTCATCTGATGGGAAGCGATGATGTTGTAGAAGATGAAGCACGCTTACATAGAAGTAACCTATTCACTCTTGACTTAAGAACTTGACTAAAGACTCCCAGATTATAGCTAGTAAGTTCACATTGTGGAATGCAATAAATATATTTAGTATTGAGAGCTTAAATTGTTGGCATCAATAGTGTACTTCTCGAAATGAATTCGTCCGCTTCGCATACATTCGATTCAAAGCAGGGGCGGGTAATAAACGCGCGTCCCGCTCGCCGGCGCGCGTTTCCTCGCGTCTCGTACGACTCCCCGAAGACCGGCCCACCCCCACCCTGGCTGTACATCATCTCATTTGAATTTCTAACTAGGAAACCTCCATGCAATTATTGGATTAATGTAAATTACGCAGTCTACAGCTACGGTGCACTATCAGGGACAGGGTTTAATTAGAATCCGGTTAAGTCTAATAATTCTATAGTGTTTCGCAAACTCGCTCTTATGTTCACTAAAGAATGGTCGAATTTAGAAAAGTTCGGCCACGACGGCAATTAGAATAATTATTTTCGCAAGTAGACGACATTTGGGTCTGTCACCCTACATTACAGTAAAACTAGTCAATTTCAATGTGGAAATCATGTTAATTTATATCTGTTTACTTGCGATGAAGGAAGGATTTGAATTACGGATAACTTTAATTTTATGAATATTCCCGAACTGAAGTTATACCGTAGGTACTCTTAAAAGGCGTGAATTTGAATGTAGTTAATGAAATTGATCCCATGCGTTAAACTGCGTAATAGATCCACAGCAACTCTTATAACACGCATCAAACCAAAAAGCTTTCATCCAAGAGAATCAGTAGCTCACAATACACATTTTCTCACAAAAATCACCCAAAACTCAAACATCTAAAGACGTACTCACCCAATTCCTAAACCCGCGAACACTCGAAAACATAACCTCAAAACATTCCCACCGTGACCTCGAAAATGCACGTAGGTGAAAGCCCTCGGGAGTTTCACGTAGGGGAACAAAAAAACCCCTAACCCCCGCGTAAGGAGCGAGGGGGCGAGCCGCCCGTGAATGAACGAAGGAGGATTGCGTCCTTGGAGCAAAAAAGTCACGTGACCCCGTTCAACAGGTGGCGCCGTGAGAGTGTCCTTGCGCGCGGATTAGAAAAAAAAGTTGCGTTCGAAGTTCGAATTCTTTGTCGTTTCTTTTTTTAAGGAGTTTGTTTGGGATGTGGTTTTGATGTGTTAGCAGGGGCCGTATAGTTTGAAGACCTATTTGCTTAATATTAGTAAGTAGTAGGTACTTATTTCTCTCGTGCACGTTCTTCTTCATAGAGTTCTAGTGTTTGAAACGTGGAATTGGCTTCATTTCTTTGACCTTGGCAATTCAAAATATGGTTTGTTTAAAATAAAAGCATTTGGGAATTAGAGAATATGCTCTAGGTATTTGTATTAATAACAATATCTTTTTATTATTATTTCTATTCATCATAAAATCTAATTTGAATATAATTTTGTCGAAATGCCATAGTGAAATATTGTGGCACTATAAAACAAATGAAACTTTAAATGAGTAGTAAAAAAACCCACAGAGCCCAGGGTTTTTTCATGCCGATTATACACTTAATAAGACCAATATCTGTTTGACATCCGTATGTTTGTTCGAAGTCTGTCCTATTGCTGTACTTGTGAATGCAATTGCTTCCAAAATTAACGTAAAAGAATGCCAGAATCTAGTATAATTCATAGTTTTTTTAATTCCATTCAAGTTCAAACAAATTGATCAGAATTTTCACCGACCAGAAAATTGCTCTTAGTAATAAATGATCCAAAACCATTCAAGCCAATGTACAGCATAAAGGACTATCGAAAAAGAATAACCAAGGCATCTACAAAATAGTTCATGGGTTAATAAAGCTTTTACAAAGCTAACGCTCAAAAAATACATGTAAAATATCCTCATAGCCAATGCAAAGTGCCTGATCAAACAAAATTCCCATCCACTGAGCTAGGTATTTACCTCCGAAAACAACGCACAAAATAACTGAACAATACGTATAGACTTATAGTAAACACTTTTAAAACAGGCCAGTAACAAAGCAAAGTTCTGTGCAGCAAAAAAGCGTATATTCAAAAAGTTTACTTCGAAACAAGTAGTAGGTGGCTCCTTTATGAATGGCGGGCTCCCTCGGCCCCGCTTAACACAAATGTCACGGCGCCCCGACGAGCCGGAAAACTCTCTTTTCTTCCTGAATTACCGCACAAACGTTACACGCCAAAACACACCTTAATACCCCACGAATAGAACAAAAATCCTCACTGAGCTCTCAGGAAAATTTAAGGAATTTTCTACTTAACAGAGTCGTTGGATTTTGAGACGTGTTGGAGTTGTACAAGGCTGGTTTTTCAATGGTGTAGTCGGCGTCGAAGGCATGAAATCTTGCGTCTCCCGCGGCAAATTGTTTCCTCGCTCCGCGTGTTTGTATTTTATTATACATTTTTATTTCTCGATAACATTAGCTTAACCAACTTTTCATTGCCTCGCCTAGGGCTGCCGCTCGCGTTGTGTTGCTGTCTTTTTATGGTTGCCACTGAATGTTTCAACTGAACTTTTTCTTGTTGCGTCTTTGTCTTACGGCATACATTTTAAATGAGCTGTTGTAAGTAAATTAAAGTGACTTGGAACATGATATAGCTTGATAATGCTGTTTTTGTGTGACATTTATTAATAACGATCGCTTGTTTCTTGGGCTTTTTTTCAATGATTTCCAAATTTTAAGGACCATAATTTTGTTTCCTAGCAATTATTGCTTACAAATTCAGAACTAATGATTGAGACAAGTAAAAATAAATGTGTATAATACTCTGAAATTTAGTAAATATTTCAACATATACAATAAACAATAAAGCGAATGCGTAGAAAACAACGTATCTGCATGATTTTCCCAACTGGCAGTTTTAAAGTACACCTTTTTACATTAATTACACTTCGTATTTAATGTAAAAATAGTAACCTCTTCTTAATTTGTAGTCATTATTCAATGTGAATAAAAAATAAGTATTCAAGGGTTAACCAAATATTTTTAAGAATCCTAATCAAGTGCAAAGTGTGCGTAACAACCCTAAGAAAAGTTGAGGCGAGGTAGGAATGTCAAAAACGTCGGGGCGCGAACAAATATGTGCTTTGCCGACGGGCCGGCTGCCTGCACCGCGGCTTAAACGGAGCTTAACCGTCGTTTACAAAACTCGCTGAATTTGTGTTAGTTTTACTTTTTGTTTAACATTTTATACGTTTAAGGAGTGCTTTGGATGGATAGTTGAATTAGATTTTGGTTTCAAACTGTATGAAAAGTTTGTTTCTCGGGTATGATTCTTTTCAACTGCTTTTAACCTGTTTGAATGGAGCAATAACTACTTATATGCTTGTCTCCGGGTATCAAGTATCAGTGGTGCTGTAAGTTAGGAGTAAAAAGGGTCCTTCTATGTAAGCATGGACTACATCATCACTTAATATCCCAACGGATCGTTTGACGGCCATATCAATAGATGGTCATCCAGCGCGAGCATAATATCAACAATAACAAAAAAGTGTTCACTCAGTCTCATAAATGTAGATTAATCTCAATAGAACAATCTCAATTATTTCTCTAAAATCCCCAGGTGGTATTATTTAGCCCCTGAAGACTAGACACAGCTAACCATCGTTAACCGATCATGGCACCGGGCCGCTTAGTGAGACCCCTCGACGGCATCCTTTGCATTTCCCTCCGCACTTTACCGGATTTTTTTCCGTTTTATTTACTTGGGCGCGAACGTTAGATGCCTCGGGCACCACTTACTACACTTGCCTGTATCGGGACGTCGGCGTCGCTTGTGGCTCGATGTTTGGGATGCTACGAAGTTTTGGACAAATTATGTGATTTCTAACGGGACTGCGGGACTGAAACTTTGTTGTACATTCTTTACACGTGTGTGCGAAGTATTTGTTTCGTTTATTTAAGGATCGGTTTGGTAGTGGTTTCATGAACAAGAGATTATATTCTTAACTTCTTTGGCTAGTTGTTTGCATGTTTCTAGATTTTGGCTTAGGTTCCTAGATTATGTTAGAGTTGGCTTGGAAGTTGGTTGGTTGGTTGGTTGGAGTTGGTTATATTCAGCTGCATCCAATTAGACTGGAGTCTAATTGGATGCAGCTGAATATAGTCTATCTGACCTCCAGAACCCAGTAGCTGGGTAAGACGACACCCCTTGGCGAGACTAGTAATAAAACTAGGAGTTTAAATGATGTCATTAAAAGGACTAAAAGTTTTGCCAGATCACTATTGATTGCATGAGTCGTACTCCAAGATTTGAATGATTTGCAATAACAATAACAAATGAATCGTTGTAATTAATATTGAACATTCTTCAAATGAATCAAATGATATAAAATTAGTAACTGCAATACGCAATCATTTTAATTTTTGTAAATAAATCGAATACATTTTCTGAATCCAGCGTGTAGCTAATCAATTGTTTCTCCTTAAATATTTTGAATTTTGCACTTCTTTACAACATTTTTTAAAGAGAATAATAATATGCTTGTGTCTGGAGTGGGTTCACGGCAATGGGTAGGGTTCGAACTAGGGTTGCCACCCGTACTTTATAATAAAGTATTGTACGTTATTTCAGGTAATTGTACTCTATACTTTATGAGAACAATAAAGTACACGAAAATACTTTATTTAGCATGATTTGATTTCTTTGGGATTTTGAAAAGTTTAGTCGTTATAAACAAAGCGTCTCTGAATTTGACAAAAAATTAATTACTTATATACTTTAATTTAAATATAGACTGTAAAGATGCTGTACAATTGTTTAGTAGAGATACTAATTTGATACAAACCGCAAAAAGTAATAAGAAATATGTTTTTAAACATAATTAGCTGCCCACCCCGGCTTCGCCCGGGTGCAATTTTTCTTTCGGTATCAAACAGTTTTCTTTCTAAACCCTATCCAAACAATTATGAACACGAAAAAAATAGTCAAATAAATGCAGCTGTTCTGAACTAATGCGCTTACGTACATATACATTCAGCAATTCAATTTTAGTAAGCAACCCGCCCTGGCTTCGCATGGGTTCTTTACTGAAAATATAAAATAGCCTATAGATGTAGCTTTCGGTAAAATTGGTTGGATAGTTTTTGAGTTAAATCGTAACAAACAAAAATCAATCATCTTTCCTCGTTATACATTAATATTAATTTAGATGATTAGGATTAATACCGTATTAGTGTAAATACCTTTCACATTACCGCTTTATAATTGTCAATTTTTTTAAGTATTAAAATGGACATAGGTAGGATGTTATCTTTAACACATAGACATATGCCATCGCGGACTTTTCTGTAGGCATATGTAAGATACACAATTCCACCATACATTGATATACTACATAAACTTTCGGACTCGGCTCGGAAGCGAGGCGCCCGGTCAAATCACGGCGACACGAAATTAATTTCGTTGTGCATTATTTTGATTTTGCTATAATTATCTCCTAAGGTATTCATTTAATCTGCATGAGGTAAAGGGAAGAATTAATCTTCATGAAATGTTCAAGCCAAGTAATGTATTTAAAATGATCAGGATTAATACAGTATTTATGTAAATAGCTTTCCAATTACCGCTTTATAATTGCCCATTTTTTAAAGTATTAAAATGGATATATACGAGGCATGCCTTTTAAGTTCTGTTGTTTCCATATTTCCCGGCAATTTTGAATTTGGAACTGTTCTATATTCGAATGTGTTTAAATTTTAAATCTCAAAACAGTTGAAAGTATTAGGATTAGTGCTATTGTTTAGTCACAGCGTCGATTGGAATCTGTCAGGTTACGTACGAAAATTAATCTTTCTAAGAAAAATGTTCGTGCAATAATTTTATACAACTTTAGAAGAGGTTTGACACGGCTTCAGTGTTTTGAAGAGCTAACATCTGTGTTCAGTGATAAAGCCCCATGTCTGCAGACTGTCGAACGCTGGTATGTAGAATTCCAGCGTGGACATACTAGTGTTAGTGACAAATCTCGCGAAGGACTCCCAAAATCCGCCTTCACTGAAAATAACATCATTGCTGTGAGACAACTGATTCTCGAAGATCGTAATGTGACGTATCGAGAGATAGAGGCTCTATTACGCATCTCAGGGACAACCATTCAGAAGATTTTGCATGAAGCGCTTGATGTGAGAAAGCTATTTTGCCGTTGGATACCGTATCTGCTTTCCGACGATCACAAGGCGGCCCGCGTCAGATTGTGTAAGAAAACTCTGCAAAGGTTCAACCGAGGAGAGTCAAATCACGTCTACGACATCATCAATGGTGACTCTGAAATCTCTGAAAAACTCTGACTGTATCTTGGATCTATGCCTACGATTCTGATTCCAAACAACAATCTACAATCTGGGTCTTTCAAGATGAGCCAAAGCCGACTAAAGTTGTTCGTTCTCGAAGCACTACAAAGAAGATGGTGGCCACGTTCGTTGGAAACCGGCCATGTTGCGACTATTGCACTTAAAGATCGTAGAACGGTTAACGCAGAGTGGTATACCACAGTTTGTTTACCACAAGTCATCGCCGAACGTCGAAAATCTAACTCAAAGCGAAGCATCATCCTGCACCACGAGTCACGACAATGCAAGCTCACACAGGGCTCGTCAAACGATTGAGTATTTGAAGCAGGAAAAAATAGAAATTCTTGACCATCCTCCATACAGTCCTGACCTAAGCCCTAACAATTTCTTTACATTTCCTAAAATTAAGAAAAGTTTTCGTGGTCAAAGGTTCCAGTCCAGTGAAGAATCAGTCGACGCTTTAAAGTCAGCCATTTTGAACACCCCCACTAAAGTGGGGGTGTTCAAAATGGCTGACTTGAGTGGAATAAATGTTATAATAACTGGTTTGTGCGAATGGAAAATTGTATTAAGCTACGTGGTGAATACTTTGAAAAACAATAAAAAGTATTTTTTTTTTTATTTAAAATAGGTTCGCGTTTGACCACCATCTCACCGGATGGTAAGTGATGATGTGGTCGAAGATGGAGCACGCTTACCTAAAAGTAACCTATTCACTCTTGACTTAAAGACTCCTAGGTTATAGCTATCGGGAAACACAGACTCCGGCAGGGAATTCCACTCCTTAGCCGTACGCATAATGAAGGTATTCCTAAAACGTTTTGTGCGTATGGGTGGAATGTCCACCATGTAACGATGGCGCTTCGCCGTTTGTCTCGTAGTCCGATGATGGAACGGGCTTGGTGGAATTAGATTGTGTAATAAGGTTCTAGTTGTGTTTTTTTCTTCAAACGACAAAACTTTAAGTTTTGTCGTTTGAAGAAAAAAGTATGCCTTGTAGTATGTTATCCGTAAGAGATAAGCACATGCCATCGTGGAATTTTTTGTAGACCTTTTTAAAGTGTACAGTACTGTAGTACATTATTTTGATCTATCTCATACGGTTCAGCCAGCGTTTGGAGTGCAAGCGCAAAAATATTGTTTATTAAGACATCACATTACAAACCTCTAAAATTATCATTGTTTCTCTACTATATTATGCATGTATTATACATATAAACCTTTCTCTTGAATCACTCTATCTATTAAAGAAAACCGCATCAAAATCCATTGCGTAGGTACTTTTAAAGATCTAAGCAGACATAAGGACAGACAGCGGAAAGCGACTTTGAAAATAAATTGTACTTTATTTGATGCTATGTACTTTTTTTTCTTACCTATTTTTACGATACATTCGTTGCTTTAACTGCAAACAAAAAAGTTGGCAACCCTAGTTCGAACCCACGACCTCTCGATCATACGCTATTGTCACTTCTAATTCACTCTTTTTATCACTTACAACAGCAACACATATCGAAATAATGAATTTATTTAGTTTACAGTTCATACATACCTGTGTCGTTCTATCTTACATCAATCATACAAGTGCTTATTATGCAGTGTAGATAAATATGATTATTCCTAGAATCATAGTCATAGCCTCTTTGAGTGTAATAATGATGTATTAGTAATTACCAGCATTCTTATAAATCAACATTTGCAAACAGAAGGCTACCCTAGTCTACAACAAAGATAGGTAGGATGGATTACGATTATTTAAAAGTTCTTAATAGAAACAGACACAAAACATACAAGATACCAAACTAATATTAATTTTAGTAACACTGGCAATATGGAACAGCTACAACAAAAGTTACTTAAACAACTGATTTCTACAACCCTACTATGTAGTATAGCTGCAGTTAAAAACCCTTGTACCTACTAAAGTAACCTCTCAGATATTACATCAAAACAATAATTAATACTAGCTGTTGCCTGCGGCTTTGTTCGCTTGAAAATATCACACATGCGGCAGTGAATTATTTGGTCCTAAAACCCTAACGCGTCTCCTTAGAACATACTGCCAAAGTTTCATCATAATCTGATTGATGCTTTAAGAACGCATACAGGACAAACATACAAACCTTTAGTATAAGTAGATAGATAGATAAGTAATTTTAACCTGATTATATCATTTAGATACTATTTCAACTTTCAAAGAAACAACTATACTATACAATTTCAATCTCACATCCAAACAAAAAATAAACACGAAATAAACAGCAAAACACAAGAGGAATCACAAATAAAACAATAGTTCAATCACAAGAGGCTGCAACGTAGGTTATCGGCCATTGTTATTAAGCCTTGCATGTCTCTAGTCCAGTTTCTCATCCAAAATCGATAGCTACCCCCTAGGGGTGCACCCCCGGTTGTTATATCTAGAGACGGCCACTCCTAATTCGTACTCCGTACGTACGTCGATCTTTCTCGTGTGTACTGTGGCAGGTGGAGTTTTGTTCCTACGTGCTATGCTAGCCTGGTACCTTGCGGTTTTTATAAGGAGTTTGATATGCATGTTTAAGTCAATAATTTGTTTGTATTTCTAAATATTTTACTGTCTTATGAACGGAAGATTTGCTGAGAAGTAGGAAAGATCATTCTTTGTTAGAAATCGAAAACATCGCAATGTATCTTTGTATTTCTACCAGAGTTGATAGACCCATCTCCTCTAAATATATTTAGAAGTAGGTATTACTCATAGTCTGTGTTTTGATGCAAACTTTTTGGATAAGCAGCGTAAATACGTAGTTAAAACTGTATGTTTTTGTTTTTATTGCTCATTTACATACTTAGTTTTTCGTCAAGGCTAGACAGGAAAACGTTTATTCTAACTTTTATCTTCATAAAGTATACCTGTTATAAAGACGTCATTCACTGGGTGCTTAGGAGTACTTAATTATCCATGCGGTGTCTACAAATAACTATATGTACATATACGAGTACCAACATACATTCATCTTTTTTAAAGGATCTTTTTTCTTCATACAATCTCTTTATTCGTCTACTTAAATGTTTGGATACCTATTACTGCTATTGCAAGAGGGAAACATACTTTTCAATCAAAATCAGCTGTTTAACAACCGGCTACGTTTCAAGGGTGACTTTCGTCGGGTTCAGTCTTTTAAAATCATGTCGCATTAACTTTTAACTATGGATTAATTGGTCATCAGGTTACAAGGAGAGAAGAAAGTAGGTACACATAGTGAAGTAATTTGTTATAAAGCTAAAAATTGTTTTTTTTTTCTAAGTATCTGTTATGAAATTCCGAGTTTGTTACTGCGTAAAAGAATAAATAATAAGATAAACACATCATTATCAAAATTCAACCCTACCAATATAAATTTTTGGTTTTACATTTTTATTGCGTCAATGTATCATCATAATTATTACAAAGGCATGTTCTCCACAGCTTTATTATACTAAGCCGATTATTATAAGCTTTATAATTAACGATTATTAATCAATCAAAATTAATTATACTGTCGTAACAAACTGCCTATAATGATATAAAACCAAACTGTGTCTAAAAAATCGATAATCCGTTGGAATTTAAAATCTCTTGCTCCGTAGCAACGGTTTGGCGAACGGCCACCGTCATTATCTAGCCGGGTAGCATTCTGAACTACATCGACCTCAAAAACTTATTACAATCCGCCCTACCCAGCTCATTATCTCTGGCCCATAGTCTCAATCGATACTACCTAACTACAAACACATACAAACTATTAACACACACAAACACAAAGTAAATGAAAGTCTACGCGTACCCGTAACCGGCGCGTCAACTTAAAACTTAATTATAATTAATTAATTCCAATTGGACGTTATCTCTTTCTAACACACTATATCTTAGATACATCCATCTCTGTCTGTCGCAAAGGCGAGGGTAGACGCGGTATTGTGTTTTCGAAGACCTTTTATCACGAGGCATTTCACGAAGTAGAGTAGTCGTTAGTTCGATTCCAATACGATTTTATTAGTCCTCAGATTTTAATTGGCATCCTATTTTAATTATTTTTTTTTATTTAGTCTGCTACTTATTGGCGGTTGATTTTCATTAATATTTCGATGGGGTGATTGAGAGCCGCCACTTAACAAAGAGTGAATGAGTTAGTGGAAACGGTCTCATTAAAATTATAAGTGATATAATTGCAGACGAGGCTCGCGTATGAAAGAATGTTTATGAAAACTTTGTACAAAAGATCGAGTTGGTTCTTTGCACGGTTCCAGTGGTACACAGGTTTATGTAACTTTATAATAAAGTAAAAAGTTGCATTATGATTTTCTTACTATATTTATTAACAGGACCCTTTGATTGGCATTAGGACTCATTTTAATAATCCTCCAAATAAATTTATTAGTACTTTTTATGATTTGACCATTGCTTAAAATATAATTTTCGGAAAGTTTTTATAATAATCAGTTTCTATCTGTACTGTGGAGCAATTTAAATATCAGTGATGTCAAACATTTTCTTTTAAATTTTCCTTGACATTAAAATGTAGGTCAAAAAACTACTTTGAATAACGCAAAACAACAACATAGATCTCACAAAAGGGGGTATAAAAGCATTAAATCAGAACAAAATGGCCGTAGCGCCCTGAATGGCGTATAATTTAATTGTAATCATCACTACATCGGCCTGTGACGAGTATCAACGAGATGCGACTAGAAGGGACCACCCTCAACCCCTTCACGACGACTTCAACCCCCCCAAGAAGGGGTTTAACACCCCCCTCATTACCATATTTCATTTACTCAACGAAATTATGCTAATTACTTATATTGCTTTGTGTAAAAAGGAAATTTATAAGGATTAAACTTACACCCCCTCCGTTTCGAACCGGTTGGATCCAGACATAACTAGTTTGGGCGAGTTCGGCGGATGAATTATTTAGAAGATGATTCTTCGAATTAAAAAATCGGGCGGACCGAAGGGCTCCCGAATTCGCGTTCGCTTGATTATAATCGTACGCAATTAAAATTCAAATTGGAGAATTTTTAATTTTGTTATTGATGACCCTCTTTCGTGGATGGATTGAATTCGCGTTGTTGAAAACTTTTTTAGCAAGCTGAAAGCTATGCTTACCGAGAGAAAAATTGCTTGTTTATTTTATTTTCGTATAAAATACATGCAGAGTGGAGTAAATTACGTAAAACTTATTATTTGATTGAAATTAAGCATTTGATCGCTTAATTAATTCCGACAGTGTGGTACCTACTAACATAGCTTTACTTAAAGTAAGTACCGAATTACAAATAAAAACCTATATGGCAAAATGTAAACAGAATATTAATACATTAATTCGTCAATATATACCGTTAGCGCATCAGACACGCGAGTATGTGCAAGTTACGAATTGAATTATAGTAATGAAATAGTCCGTTGCTTTGGGCTAGCGGGCGCCTCTGGCCGGTAGTTTCACAACTTATCCCGGCTAAGGCGAGTCCTTATTTAAATGTAAATTAGGTTCATTTCACGAAATTAATGTCGTGAACACCCCACCCCCGGCGAGCAGTGACCATCCTTCGCACACTTCTCAGTACAAGTCCTGTTAAACTTATTAAGTTTTATCATTGTGTCATTTTAATGACTGTTTATGATCGCCGTTTTAATTTCTTCGTGTTTCTGTTCGTGATACTTTGTATTTAATATTTTTCATGGTGATTTGTGCGTCGAAGTTTGATTAAGGTGCTCTCAAAAGGGTTTTTAATTTATTTTAATGTGTCTCGTGGAGTGAATTGGATCGATTAATATTCGCATATAACAGTAACTTAAAATTTGTTACTTCCAGTTATAAGAAAGGATCGCGATATCACTCGAAATACTTACACAATATGTTTTACAATTTTCCTAAGAAAATTTATTTGTTTTTTTTTTTTTATTGCTGTAGCTGTTTTGTCAACAACCGTATTAAAATAGCTTCCTGTGATTATAAACTAAGACTAGTTCATTAACATACCCATTATTGATAGCCAGACTTTTATATTCTATGCCTCACAACTAAACTTCCTTCCCACACATGGACTTTCGACGTAACTAGGTTTTAACAGACGTCAAATTTTCGGTCCTAGTATGTATAGGTTACCTCACGAAGTTTTCATTCGCTGTATTTAGAAAAGCAATGATTATGAAGTATTTTTTTAAGTGAACTAGCAATGTGGGTAAAATTCATTTTACTAGCGATCTTGTTATTCCCTCCAACTAAGCTAAATATGCTTGTCTCTGGAGTGGGTTCACGGCAAAAGTGTAATGGGTGGGGTTCAAATCCGCGACCTCTCGATCACAAGTCCGACACCTTAGCCATTAGGCTATTGACACTTATATCACAAAACTTGATTATAACCTCAAATCTTTAACACGTTTTTATTCTAATCCGTTGATGTACTAAGATCATAGTCACTCTACTCCGAGGGAGTAATGGTTGCTCTATGATTATATGGACAGACGAGTCATTACTCCTGTGTAAGTGTTGTTGCGAATTGCTAATGTTGTGCCTTCACAGTTTTACACACACAAATTAATCGTTACTTTAACTTCAATTACTGTTTTGGGGCGCTCACCTAATGGCTACATTATGTACGTGTGTGTTGCGAAGTTTAGGGAGTTATATTGAATGTTTTTGTGTGATTCCGCTATGTGGTTTATTGATCAAGAGATACGGCAAGTATAAGATAAATTGTAGCAAATATGTAATTTTGTAAAAATATTATAAATAGGAAAGTGTAGATGAATGGATGGGATGTGTCTTAGTCGTAGTAACAGATCTTGATCAAAATTGGCACGGAAATGTATTACAGGTAGGAATAGCGATTAGGTAAATTCCTATGTCTAAAGTCGCGCGCAACCCCTATGGTATAGGTATGTATGAAAAACAGTGCTTTGACCGCAAATACAATGAAAATTATACAGGATAGAATCAGAGATTTTGCGGAAATCAATTCCCAACTTATACTTTACAATAATATGTAGTGTTAGTTTCACCCGAAACTATTATTAGATTGAACATATAGTTCTTGGCGGAAATAACACTAGATATATTTCTAAGGTATAAGAATGAAAATTTTCAAGAAAGTATATCATTCATTAAAGTTCATCTCAGTATGATCAGCACAACTACCTTTTTTTCGATGAGAAAAAAAAATCGCGGATTTTTTTATATTATTTCATTGGAAAACTCCGTTCAGCAAACGCAACTGAAAAGGGGTTAGTTACAGTTTTACTTACTAATATCCAGCTAGGACAAGATAATTTACTGTATAGAAAGTTATTTAGACCCCAGAACGCAAGGGCAAAGGAAGAAACAGGGTAGGTTTTTAGTCAGTAAAAGTCTGACACTCCCTTCAATTCCATCCGAGCATTCACAGAAGAGCGGGAGAAGTCATTTAATGATTTTCCCTCCGAAAAAAAGGGTACGTTACGCAATTTATTACTGCTTACATCTTCATAATCATACATCACATTATACTTGGTATTGACGCGACATCTTCCATTTTTCACTGTAAACCGCCACACTACCATTCAGTCACCTTTCTTAACACGCAATACAAAATCCTTTCTAAAGCAAAGCTCAAGCAGATTTATTTAGCGTCTCATTTAACGTTTTTGCGATCTGAACAGAGGTGTTTACGTTGAGAAGCCACGACCCTCAGTGGAAGCCGACACAAATAGAAGAGGTCCAACTTTTTGCATTGCCGACATTCCGTACGAAGTCGGCGCCACAGACTAGATGGGTACAGAAGAACAACTACGTAGGTATTGGCGATTCTTTACAGCGAGTGCGCGCACATTCGTAATAGGTATTCGTTTCGAGGACTATTACATCTAATTCTCGTATGTGAAAAGTTTTCACGATGTCTGTTTACATAATAAAGTTAAATAGAATGCTATCATCACTACTTGTTAGTTATGATAGCATACTTCTAATGAGTAATAGTCGACCGAATAATAAATTTTAATTGGATTAGTAAAGATGTCGTAACAGCGCTATAAAATAGGTCTTAGAACTAAGTGCATTCGTAATTTTGTAGTGTACCTACCTATAGTAAAATGTTCTTGTTTTTTATTATTCTTTTCTATCATGGTTCACGCACGAGAGCTACGCTAACTAAACCTAGTAGAAAAAATGATTCTTTTTACACGCACCTCGCTACCACTCTAATGCAGAGATGAAATGCTGTATGGGACCTCTCTAAATTTACATTTGTAGTACTTCCTCACTATCCAGTTAAAAACCAACGTCAGGCAATTTACAGTTGTCTGGCATTTTGCTTAACTGGGGCTAGTTGGCTCACATAATGCTTTTTATTTAATTTGGTTTATGTTTTAATTTTATTTGTATTTATCGTGTGCTTTTACATTATTGCTCAAATAAATTTATTTTCATTCTTTTTTGCTTTTCTTTTATTCAATAGTTTGCGGTCGTGGAGCTCACCTTCTGTATCATCTGTTTATTCAGTGTCGATGTTTTGAGCACTTTCGCACTCACTGCACTGTGCCCCGCAGTCCGTAGTCACAGGGGGATGGAGAGTGGAGCTGACTGTCACATTTGAACGCTCATTTTCATTATTCAGGAGTAAGTAGATTTAGAAATGAATTGATTTTGTTTTATTGGGTTTCCGTTGCCAGTTTTGTAGTATTGAGTGTTTTCGGAGAAGTGTAGACTGGTAAATAATGAGCTAAGTTGATTACGTATGAACTTAGCTTATTATTTATACGTAGATGAGTGTTCAAATGTTGAATAATTTTGGAATGGAGGTAGCTTTTACAATCATATTTCATAGGTAGTATATTCATCATTTTTAGGGTTCCGTAGCCGAATGGCAAAAACCGAAATCCTTATAGTTTCGTCATGTCTGTCTGTCTGTCCGTCCGTCCATATGTCACAGCCATTTTATTCCGAAACTATTAGGACTATACATGTGAAACTTGATAGGTAGATGTATTCTGTGAACCGCTTTCCGATTTTAAGAAAATTATTTTAAAATAAAGGGGGCTCCCCATACATGGAACTGAAACTGAAAATATTTTTTTTTCATGTAACCTATGCGTGTGTGGTATTCATAGACAGATCTTTAAAAATGACATTGAGGTTTCTAAAACCACTTTTTCATAAAGTTAATCGTTTAAATGATACACGCTTTCAAAGTAGTAAAATCTGTCCCTCCCCCTCTAACTTCTATAACAATGGAACGAAAAATTAAAAAAAAAAAATTTGCTGTTAAATCTTAATGTAAACTTTAAACCGAAATTAGTTTAAACGAGATCGGATCAGCAGTTTTTGAGATACAGCATATTTTCTAAAACTGCAAATATAATTTTGTAATTCATACAAACACTATGAAAGACAAAGTTATTTGGCTTAGTTGCTACGGAACCCTTCATGGGCAAGTCTGATTCGCACTTGGCCAATTTATTATCCTTTTAATTATGCCGTCTATTACTTTTCCGCTGCTGGAACACAGGCCTGCTCCTATTGCCGGCTCTTCACGTTGGCCAACATAGTGGCGAATGTAGTGGCCAATGACTGTTCGCCAACGTGTAGAGGGGGTGTTTGTGCACCCAACATGCACAAACACTCCGTCTACACGTTGGCCAATAGGCATTGGCCACTACATTCGCCACTACGTTGGCCAACATGAAGAGCCGGCTTATGAAAGGGAATTGGCTGTAATCCACCACGCACGCTGGGTGCATATTTGTGGATATGACATGTCTTCCGATCTCTTTATCTTATCTTTATTTGCATTAAACATAGTATAAAGGTGTTACAAAATGGTTATAAAAAGTGCACATGTTCAGCTGTATAGTTAATATCTATAAATTGCATGCAAGAAAGATTATGTGAAAATGTCACAGATTATGTTTTCGATTATAACTATTAAAATCATATTCAAACTGGTCTTAATACTAAAAAAATAATTAACGTAATCAAATTATGTCTTAACTAGCTTGTGCCAGCGGCTTCGCCCGCGTGGGAAGTTTTTCCCGTGTGAATCCCGATCCCGTGGGAATTTCGCAAAATTCTTTCTTAGCGAATGCCTACGTCATAATATCTACCTGCATGCCAAATTTCAGCACGATCCGTCCAGTGGTTTGGGCTGTGCGTTGATAGATCACTATGTCAGTCAGTCAGTCAATCACCTTTGAGTTATATATATTTAGATACTTTAAAAAATTATGTCTTAATACTTTAAAAAATCATCAATAAATCAAATATTGAGATGAGAGCGGTGGTGATTTTATATATTACCATGTAATGTGCCTGTGCTCAAACTCACGACGTGAAACTCACAAGTCAAGCCCACCATTTACCTCTGGGCCACCAGTGCTATTTGACACTTATATAATATTTTGTGTGTTAGGCGAAACACGTTATCTTCTCTTATAAAATCAGACTAGCTGCTGTTAGTGCCTTGGTTCACGTAGTAGGTCATCATCACAATGGATACACCTGGACTAGTCTTCTGTCCTATTCCAGGTTATCATCATCATCACTGGCCACAGCATCTGTAGAGATGATTGTTGCAGCACCAATGGGTCTAAGGGTATCCGCAGCGTTTCTGGTGGCTATATAGCCCTATAGCAGCACGACATCTCTTGCCGCATCGGTCACAAACAAAGCGTGAGTCCTCAGGTGGTGGTAGCGCTCGACGGAGAATTTTCTGCCTAAAATTTTCCAGCCAGTCTTCATCGTGCTTTGACGCTTCAGCTTTAATGTCTTGGCGCCATTCTGATCTCATATTGGTTATGGTTTATCTCAAATCCATTCAGCCTTAAGACGTGAACGGTTTCTATTTGATCGATAATAAGATAATCTTCATTGTGCCTAAAAAACAGATATTCATCTTACCCTATTACTACTTATCTGACCTCCACAACCCAACAGCTGGATAACACGTTGCCCCTTGGTAGTGTCAAATTTTCTGACTGATATGGCAGCCGAGAACAATGGCTTTCGGAAGCACTGCGATATCATACCGCCAACTTCCAAACTGCGGACTACTACCTAATGAGAAAATTCTTATACAACGTGTAATTTAAAGGGTATATACAAATGCATGGCTTCTTTGGATGATAACAAACGATATGGCAAGGGTTTTGTAATCCTAAGTCTACGTGTGTAGAACTTATTACAAATACCAATACACTGATACCAAAGACCGAATTTTTCAAATTAAGAAGAACGAAAAGAATTATCGTGTTATTGGCAAGTAACGTGGAAAGTTATTGACCCTCGTAGTGCTGTGACACGTTTGTTATGATTGGTATTCAAGAAATATATGAAACCAATAATTTGGTATTTATTCTTTGAGTCAGTTATTTTGTGCTGAAACTGTGATTAGAGACTCCATACCAGATGTTGTCTGCAGCCCTTTTGGATAGATATGGGGTATTCGTTACACGTTATAGAAAAACCCAGTAGCACTATTTGCTTTACGCGGGAATCGAACCCTAGACCTCATACTCAGCAGTCGCGCATGTTACCACTAGACTAACGGGGCAATTGTGTCCAATATACAGACATAGTCGCAAATTGAATCCCATATCTCATTCTAAGTGTTTTTAGTTCTTCGTCACTATTTACTAAAACATAAAAGCTGTTATAACTGTAGCACTTAGAATTTTGTAAATAGATTGCTTTTCACTATATAACATGGATAATATTCTTAGAAAGTCAAAGCAATTATACAAGTTTAAAAAAATCAAATACAAATTTAAAAATAAATACTGCACTCATTCTTATTCCCGTGTATTATAAATCGCTTCTGCGCAAGTATTATATTCATTAATACGGCGATGAGCCCTCATTGAACTAATTAACAAACACTACCGAGAATTTATTAAAACACCTCCATTCTCTTAGAAATTATTATCTCCTAGTACTTGATGGAAAACATGAGCTGAAAGCATCAAATTATCTGTTTAAAATACTTTAAATATAAAAAAGTGACCCTATTCGCAAAGGTATTTCTAGAAACTCCATCGAAAATCTTTCAAATAAAGAATAATTATAAAGTTAGTTTCAGGGTAGCTTCGATTTGGCTAAGCATCTATGTCTGACATGAGAATATTGATTTAAGAACGTGCAAATCTGTTTCAACGATAAAGTTTTAGATGTTTTTAAGCTAAAGTATACTTTGACAAATAACTTCAAATTCTTTATTTAGACTCTGGGGTTATTACTAAAGATAGTTTCGTAACTCCTATATTGTTACTGTTAATATTTAATACATGTTTGTAGATTTATGGGTGAAAAAACCTAAACAAAAAGTGAGGTCAATAATTTTGCACACAATTATTGACCTCACTTTTTGTATAAGTAGCTATCATATTTCGAGTTTCAACAAACACAACCGCAATAGGCAAATGTCCACGAAACTCAAAATAAGAAAATCGTAGATAACATACAAACACAAACCAACATTAGTATGTAAAATAAAACAAAACACAAACTAACACATTAATCGTGATATTACGATCGCGATCAGTTCTCGGCGTGATATGAAAGGGTTAGCCTACCCCTACGGCACATAATTACACACACACACACACACCATCACACATACTCACAATACTACGATAAAACAACGCAACTACTTAGCATTTTCAAATTAAATACACTAATCACTTGTATAAACGCAATGTGTACGGATAGGCTGGTAGGATCGATACTTTGTGTGTGTGAGTTAGTGATTATAATGAAGGGTAGAAGGGTGATATTAAGTGGCTCTATTCGTGTACCCCTCGCCGCTACTTGCTGTGTAGTCATGCTTTCGCCACTTCATACTTTGGTAGTGATAATTTTGAATTTTTAATGCTGCTTCTTGCTTGTCTGCGGGTTATTGCTGGCGTGAAACATTTTGCTATGAGGTTAAATTACACGGGATATTTGAATATTGTAACCATGACCTTCTTTTAATAACACATATAAATCCAACGATCTTATTTAAATAATTCAGGGTATACTGAAATTCAATCTTGTCTATCAAAAATAAATGGATTATGATATAACAAATTCCCAAAAGTTTTTGTGAGTCCGACAGAATTACGAAAATGTGAAATTATTTTTTTCTGAAAGTTTAATCAAACATTTCGCAAGCGAAACAAAAAACCAACCGTAACACACTCGTTCAACATAATCAACATCGATAATTCGTACCGCTGAGCCCACTCGAAATTCAGAAAAAAGTCCTCCTACCCACCGATCGATTAATTAGCGTTATTACATGTACAACCATCCATCTGTCGTAATTAGCCGATCCCTTTCCCAGCGCAAAAATAATGACGCACCCCTAAAACACTTTCTTTTTTTTCATCATTTTTTAATCCAATTTGCCGAGGATTATGTACGTAATTATATTTTTCCAATTGCCCCGTTCGCTGGTGGAAATTCGTTCGCTTGATTGCGAAACGAAAAATCCGATGTTGATTAGGCTTTTTAAGCTGTGATTGTGTGGGTGTTAATGTGGGTGTGTTTGTGTGTCGTACGTGGAGTTACGTCACTATTTTATTCGTCAGCTTGAGGTAAATCCTCTGGGGTACGGTACTTCCCAAATTCGTTGGAAGGTCATGAGGAAATTGACTGTAATTAATTCATATTGTTATTCAACTGCACGCAGGTTAGTAATCGTTGACCCATTCAAATGCCGAAGGTGTCTGGTCAATCTGAAGCTGTTTTAACATTACTTCTTCATCTATAAAGAAGGTAATTAAAGAATGACTCCTTATTTGACCTCCTTTGTTGACATTTTGAAGGAAAATTGTATGCAAAGCTTACACATGACCTAACCAAACCTCCTCACGTGTGATAAAAGTAGGTATTTGTCTAACAATTCTAAGAAATTGAATTGTGAGTAACATCGCCATGCAGGCGACACTAAGTCGTCATTTAACCGCAGATTTTTATTTTTATAACTTATTAATTGTTTAGAGAATACAATTAACCGTCTTAGTGCATTTTTACATTGTAAAAATATGCATATTTATGATCAGTACTTACAATTCTTAATAGTAAATGACAAATTAATAAGCTACTTAAATACTTATTGAAATGTACTCGACCCATCTACTGCAAGTCAGCTTTTAGAAAGGTAAGTGTGTAAGTGTTCCTACGTAAAACAGTATATTTTCAACGCTGGTAAACTAATAAATAAAATAAGAAAGAAATTTCTTAAATATTTTTAACCTTACCAAAATATTCATATAATATATATAACATAATTTTTAGAAATAATTCCTTCAAATGGGGCGGTGCATTCAAGTTCAAATAACATTTTTTGACGGAAGCAACAATACTGACCATAAAATTTTTAATATTCATAAGTCACGGATATTGGCAAAGCTGTAAAGTTGTAAAGCAATGTTATAAAGTATGCAAGCCCTTACTTCTAAACATTTAACCTGATCACAGCAAAAAAATAAAGACTGTTTTCCACAAGCTCACACCCACCCTCACCGCGGTCTAGTCTAGCCCAAGCCTTACCCCATAGACGCCAATTTGTGGCAACTTTATTTGCACAATATAAACCGCTCTATTTTCTTTAAACAGAAAACAGTTATTTCAAAGAACTTAATCGGTTTACCCTTAGGGCCAACATTTATGCACTACTTTAATCATTACTTATGAGTATCTATTTACACATTTATCTGCAACTTAGTAGCTTGCCGATACAAATTCTTAATAAGCGAACATTCTTGGGTATAACCTGGCTAAATTAAGCCGTATTGATTAGTTCAGTCGTTGTACGGCGGTAGGGGGCATCTTAAACGGGTCGCGTTGGCCAGTTAATAGCAAGTTATTGTCATTAACGCTCCAGCAAGGAGCAATGGCTGGCACCTCCGAACTAATGGTAGTTTCCACTGTCCGGGGTGCAGGATTAATAATTTAGTGAGATTCAGATACTAGAGATAATGTCTATTAAGCTGATGTTGATGTTATGGAAAGCTGCAGTTTTTAAATATTTTCTTCTTCTACCAGTGTGGTATTCGCATTTTTAGTATTTACTAGTCAGAAACGAAAGTTGAAGAAGTCCTTGAAAACTGCTTGAACTTTCTTTGTGTAGCAAACTGCTTACCTGATAAATAAGTAAAAAATCAACACAATCTTCTTTTATCTCTGTCTGAAACAAACATTTATAAATAATATTTGTTATTTTGCATGAAGCTTTGAAACATCAGCTTTCTAGCTGATGATTATCCTGAAAAAAGTATACATGCACCGTAATTTTCGGACTGTCTTTTGAGTACGGCGCAAGTGTCCGAAGGAATACAGGATGGTTATAATCAGTTACAGTCTCACAGATCCATTCGTCCGTCCGAAGGTGAAGGAAATCAACGACGATTTCCACGGAAAGGACCACATAGATTTCAGTAGTCCCCTCAATGTCGCGTCGGTTCTACTCATGACCTTCCGACAAGTAAGATTATGGTATCTGTATGACTCCCTACAAAAGGAGGCTAGCATTGCCTAGATTCTTTGACACAAATTGGAAATGTAATAGTTATACTAATTATGAATAATCTGCTTCGCTTTAATTCTATGGGGAGAGTATCTGATATGAAAGAGATAAATGCATAGTAACGGTTCCCTTGTAGTTTTATTCTATTGTAATCTGTTTGTCAACTACTGGTCAACTGTTGGTCAACTGCTGGTCAACTGTCTCACCTGAATGATGTAGATGTCTTTGATCAGCCACACAGAACTCATCACCTCCCTCCACGAATAGGTCACTCCTGTTGTGGAAAGAAAGTCCATGATTACACTGTTGGACTACTAAGTACCACCGAATGGTATGAAGGTACATAATTATATTATTAACATGAATTTTAGTATATCAATACGGACTCTATTAAATCACTATGAGTGCAATCACATACTTATTGCTTGGTGTATTATTATGTTTATCTCAACAGATATACAATGTGAACCTTAGTGAGCTTGTTCACTTAAACAATCTTGACAGGCTGTTGCCTCTTGCCCATATGGGCGTAACTATCATGTTCCACGAACATGATTTACTTTAACAATCTTGACAGGCTGTCGCCTCTTGTCCTATGGACGTAACTATCATGCTCCACGAACATGATTTACTGTCTACCCAAACATACTTGATACCTTGTGAGAAGATTGGCCAACCCACCACACACAGGTGAGCTCCTAAAGAGCTCTTAGGATTGTATGCTTACGATATTGGGAGTCGTGAGAATAGGGAGCACCCTTCGGTCACCCTATTGATATTGATATAGGTAGGTACTTGTATTTTATTACCCAAACCAAGGACTCTGTTGATTGCATTATATTAGATTGCACACATTATGATACAAACAATCGAAACTATCGGCACATTACGTCTATACGATGGAAATCATGTTTGCTCATCAGCTCATAAGAGTTTCGCGGCATCCACCATTTCCCATCGCTTTTAATTTACTCAATCCATAACTCAATACGCGAGTTCAATTGCGGAATAATATTGGCTTATAATCTAGATACTTAGCTGTCGTGTTATTGCTGGCTGGCAGGCGAAGATCACACACATTGCAATTTTACACTTTGATTGAAACTTTAAGAACAGTATGTCGGTTGCAAAACGTGCCGGGCAAAAAGAGTGTTGCCACTTACCAAATTTGTTTGTGGTTGGTAACAAGTGTTGCTCTATACAATATTGTTGGGTTTATTTAATAATCGCGACCCTTCGCGACACACCCGCCTCGCGAGTTTTAAACTATGGTGGTCATCAAGTCGCGAGTCCATTTGTGGATCTTCTCCAGTGCTTGGACTGCAGCTGCTCGACGCGATTTCTCATCGCTTGTTTGGTTGATTAATTTCTGGCTATTGTTTACTTCGTCTTCTAGATCACGTTCATTATGATCTTGTGCAAGTTCAATGTCGTTTATTGTGCTGACGTTCTCTAGCTCTTCTTTCGTATCCTGCGTTGAGTTATGTCTTACATTCGCATTCGTGTTCTCATCATTATCTAGTTTATAACTTATTTCGGCTGTGGGATTAGTGTCGACACTTTCAAACTTCATAGACGGCGTTTGTATCGGGTCATTATTATCAACGACTGTATCCCGTTGATCTAGGACTTTGTCTGTGGGATTTAGTGGAGTCTCTTCCTCTTCTATTTCTAGAGGATATAAATGAGCAATCGATCGTGTGAACACATGGTTGTCCACTTTTACTCTAGCGACACGGCATAAACCGTCCTTTCCCTTTAGTGTCTCTACTATCTTTCCTACTTTCCAACTTTCGCGGTTACTTCTTTCACCTTTAATTTGTACCACATCTCCGATCTGAGGAACTTCACGAGTTCTCACTCTTGCTTGTTTGGGTGAATTCCCATACCTTTCTCTGAGACTCAAAAGGTATCGGTTGATGAACATTTCTTTGTACTCGTTCATTATCATATTTCCACGTTTCCATCCTTCGATGAGTTGTTGTCTAATGATAGAACCAGAGAGTGGTAAGCTATTCATGAGTAATTGAATGTTCAAACACTTTCCTGGTGTTAGGAAATCAGTTGGTTTTAGGATGTGGTCCATCTCGGTTCCCACATATGTAAGTGGTCTGGTATTGACTACGGCTTCGACTTCTTTGATGATCGTCGAGAGTTGATTTTCCCCGAGCATGTGTTTTTGAAGAGTTCGTTTTAGACAATGCTTTACTACTGCTACGAGTCTTTCATACGCACCCCCGTGCCAGGGCGCTAGTTGAGGGATGAATTTCCATCTTAAGTTGTCTGCCAGTGTTCCTTCAGACATTACCTCGGCCAGCAATCTGAACTGAGGTGCGTTGTCAGTTATTATAAGTGATGGTGTTCCTCTAGTAGCGATGAAACGTCTGAATGCCATGAGACATTCATCTGTGGTTAGATCTTTAACTACCTCTAAGTGTATTGCTCGTATCACAAGGCATGTGAAAAGAGAAATCCATCTCTTTTTTACACCATTTTCTGTCTTTATGACCATCGGTCCGAAGTAGTCCACACCGACGTAATCGAACGGCATATTAAATCTTACTCTTTCGGCTGGTAATGCTGGAGTTTTAGGTAGCTCGTATGGACCTCCTCCATGTTTCACGCACCTCGTACATTTGCTTAGTGTTTTTTGAACTTTCGCTCTTCCTTGTGGTATCCAAAATTTTTGTCTTATGAGGCTTAGTGTATGAGGTACTCCAACATGAAGGTTTTTCTCATGGGTTTCCTTAATAATTTTTTCGGTAAGTTCACTGTTTTTAGGTAGGAGTATGGGATGTTTTGCATCATAGGATAAATCTGAATATGTGAGTCTTCCATCACATCTTAAAATTCCATCGGTATCGATGAATAATCCCAAATTCTTAGCTAGGTTTGTTTTCTTTCCTCCATACTCCTCTGAGAATGTTTCTTTCTGTAGTTCTTTTATTTTTTGTAATTGTGAATCCAAAGGTTCGTTTGCTGTTACTTTATCCTCTGAAGGTGTTACCTTTGGTTGGTTTTCTGTGTTCAACAGACCCTCCCCCATCAGAAGAGAAGTGTTCCTCGGTGGCCCACTAGGCCAGTCTCTAGGGTCCTGCCCTAGAAATTCTGGTCCAGACAGCCACCTGTTCCTCTCCTCCTCTGACGTGATAGGACGTGTTGCTACGTCTGCAGGATTGAGACTAGACGGTACGTATCTCACTATCAAACTTTTGTTGCGTTTTATTTCTTCCAGCCTTTTGGATACAAATGGTTCAAGTAACTTATCAGAATGATACCAATCAATCACTATTTGACTATCTGTCCATAGTGTTAATTGGGTTATGTTCAATGGTAAGAATCTGAGTACGTATTTTATAAGTCTACTTCCAATGAGTACGCCTAATAACTCTAAGCGTGGAATCTTTAAGTTCTGTTGATCTTTGGTAGGAACCAGGCGCGATTTACCTATTACGAAGTTGACTGTGTCTTTCTGTACAAGGTAAACCACTGCGGAGTAAGCTACTGTAGATGCGTCTGTGAAACAATGTATTTGTGCTTCCTTATAAAGGTTTAAAGCGTTTGTCACTGTTTCTACGCCAGTAACTACATTGTCTACGTATATGTCATTAGCTAACTGTTTGGCATAATTCCCATTCGACTTTAGAAGATGGTGTCTGACCGTAGCGTTTAAAAGAAATGGACTGGATATGATCCCAAAGGGAACACGAGTAAATCTATAGTGTAGTAGATTGTCTTCAGTGGCTGGTTTGTTGGTATCTTTCAACCATAAGAACCTAGTGACGTCTCTGTCACCTTCCTTCAAACCAATTTGTAAAAATGCCTTTTCTACATCCGCTGTCAATCCTACAGCGTGACTACGGAATTTCAATAGAAGTCCCGTCAAATCCTCTAGCATCATTGGTCCGCAGTATAAGCATTCATTCAGACATTTTGTATTTTTTGTCTTTGCCGAAGCATCATAGACTATTCTTAGGGCTTTACCCGGCGCCAATATTCCATGATGAGGAAGGTAGTGAATAGGATGATCACTTATCTCCTTTTCAGGTACTAGTTCGATGATACCTCTTTGCATTTGGTCACTTAGTGTCTGGTTGTATGCTGACAAAGTTTCAGCATCTAGGCGTTTCATCAATCCAATTAGTCGTCCGTATGCTAGACCGTAGTTAGTTGGCAATTCAGGTGGGTATTCCTTCCAAGGCCAGCTAACATAATATCTTTCTTCTATGAATACGGTAGTTTCATTAAAATGCTTAATAGCTTCTTCTTCCCGGTTGGCATTTGGAGAATCAGTAATTCCAAGGGATTCTAGGTCCCATAAAGCTTTCATTGATGTGTTATCTAATGGCAGATCGGGTTCGTTCAATCTGGTTTCATAGGACGCTTGAAAGTATGTGAGCATTGATAATTCATCCTCGTGCTTATTCGGCATTTGGCCTGATAATATCCATCCTAGGTCGGAATTTACCAAGTATAAATTTTCTCGTATTTTCACCTTTTCAGTAGACATAAGTGAATGATAGTAATCATTTCCAATAAGGATATCCACCTTATCTGACAAAGATCCATCATCCGCTAGTAAGTAATCCTTTTCATATTTCCATTTGGATAATTCTTCACCACAAGATGAAATACCATGTGTAATAGAAGGTACGACGTTCGCATATACTATCCTTTGTATATCAGTTCTTGATTGAATGTGAAGTTTCACTAATGGGCTATCCAACTCTTGGGGTTTATTCAAACCAAAAGTGAATACTGTGAGATGGTTGACTTCTTCAGTCTTCAAATCAAGATTCTGCGCGACATCTTGTGTAACGTAGCTTCTCATGCTGCCTGAATCTAGCAGTACGCGACATTTCATTGAGGTATTCTCCGGTCCTCTGATATTAACAACAGCAGTTTGTAGTATTGTTGATCCTCTTTCATAGATATGCATCGCACTAGTAGATTCTTTCTTCTGTAACTCGGTTTTTGTTATCACGTTCCTTGGTGACTCTTTGCTAGGACAAAGTGCCCTATTATGGAGGCCCTTCTTACCACAGTGTTTGCAGGCTATGTGTTTGGATCTACAGGTATTTATGTTATGGCCTAAACGGAGGCAATTGAAACAACGGTTCCTTAACCTTGATTTCCTTTGTTGTAGAGTTTTACTATCCGTGCACTCATCATTAAAATGATCTCCTTTACAAAATATACAATTGAGCTTTCTTCTTTTCTGCTTGGGTCCCTGTCCACTCTTTTCTCCAGCTGACTGAAATTTCCTCTTCGTGTCAAAGGTTTTATTGAAAGCAGTTACATTAGGTTTGAATTTTTTATTCGTATCCTTTAAATTATTTCGTTTATGTATCTTAGATCCCTTTTCAGTTCTATGTTCTAGTACATGAAGTGTTTCTGTTGTATAACTAGCATCTTCTATCTTAAATTTCTCAGAAGTACGCTTAGCATCCTCTCTAGCTGAGAGTACAAGATGGAGTTGTTTCCTTATTTCTTCGATGGTGTCGCTACTTAATTTTAATTTCAGTTCGTATACTATGTCTTCAGGGAACTTTTCCAAGATCAAAAATCTTAGGTGGTTATGTTCTGTATTCTCTCCCAGAGAACTCAATACACGAAGGTGTCTTTCGATTTCATCCAAACTTTTCTACAATCATCTTGTTTGTCTGCTCCTTTAAGTTTGTGAAGAGCTGAGTAATGGGCATCAATTATTTGCGTTTTCTTCCCATATCTGTCTGTCAAAGTAGTCACAGCAATTTTATAATTATCGTTAGTAGTCTCAAGACCATCCAAGATTGTCTTAGGTTCGCCTTTCAAAGAAGCTTTTAGGTACAGTAACTTGTCGACGTCTCTTAGTGTTCTTTGATCAATATTGGAAGAGAATTGATCCCAAAATTGTGTCCATTGGAGAACATCTCCTGAGAAGGTAGGTAAGTTCAACTCAGGTAGTTTGCCTCTATTGATTGATTGACTTGAGTTCGAAGAAACAACCTTGTCCTTCCTAACTTGTATTCTTGCTTTCAGCTCGGCTAAGGCTTCATCACCTTCTAGCTGTTCATTTGTCATATTTGATATATCATCAGCATTTGGGTTTGTAGAAGTATTAAAATATTGATACAACTCATTATTGAATCGATGAATGACCGCTTGTAATTTTGAAGACACAATGCATGCTTGTTCCATATCATCATCAGACCACGACCTCAACGCACAAAGAGTATGTGAGGTTTTAGTCAAACTTTTGATACTCGACACAAACGTAGCTAGTCTACTTAAATATATTTCCTCCATGGTATTATTGTACACTGACTGGGGTGAATCTGAAATCATCATAAGTATTACCTTATGATAATATGGATAAAACGTTGCCCACAACGACAATTAAAATTTACATCAATTATAGTCAGTTTTATTTATTTAGATTTTGAATTTATTATACATTTAATGTGTATTGTTTAAGAATTAGCATTTAATCATTATTACTCTTATTAGCTTGCAATAATGACTGACATTTACCGGAGCTCCACTGTTTATTTAATTTTATTAAATATTAACTATTAATTTCTTAGTGATCTTCTTGATCTCACAATTGATTTTGTAAAAATATCTGGAGTAAGTATGTCACACTGCTCAACTTAGTCTATAATCATAGCACTAGTTAAGCCAGTTGTTGCTTCCTTTAAAACATTTTGACTCACCCAGCCTTGGCTATGGCACTATTGTATCTTATTATTCAATTATGTGAGAACACAAGAAAGTTCACTAGACCACACTTTTATCATCACACGGTGTATAGCACTGAGTTAAATCAATTAATGTTCATTAAGTAAAGCATTACTAGCTAATGTATTATCTTTATAGTATGTCCGCATATTTATTCTACATTATTCACAAATAACTTTCTCTTTGGACCATAGGTTATCCATCATAACATAGTGTGCAAACGCTGAACATGTACACTAATTAGCTTATTGGTATATCTCCATGCACTCTTTTGCATAGGTATCACATAATCACAGTGTATGTAACATTTGAATTTTACACCAATGCATGTAAAGTTTGTGATAGATAGAGTTTCTAGTAATTGTTTATCTATTTTATTTTCATGTCATCACAACATTAAGCAATTATTCACCGTTAAGTTAAACTGTTAGGTTTTAAGCCATCAGAGTTGATATAGGTATTATTCTCATTATATATTTACCTTTGAAAATTAGTGGATTAAAGTTGTATTTTGTTGTGATAATCACAATTAGTACTGATTAACAAGTGAGAAACTATTATTGTAGGACACTCACAATTTGATAATCATTGTTTTAAATGTACCTATTTTGACAAGCAATGTAAATATTCGACTCACTAGATATTGTCACCATATGAAACTTGTGACTCGGAATGGTAATATTATTATATACTATAACTATGTACTCATGTGTTGTGATTTATTCTGATTTAACATGGTGATAGTGACAGGGTCTCTGGTAAATTAAATGGTAATTATAACAAATCTTCACTACTAGATTCCAATTGATATTCATTGAGTTAAAATGTAGTATGTATAGTACATTACAACTCAATGTTGGTATTTTGGGTTTTCTTAAGTGACTCGTCGTTCATGTATTTGAAATAACGTGGTATTTAATCACACTTTTACATACCTGAACTTTGGACTCAACTATCAGTTGGTAGGTGTGTTGTGTATCTCCTTGTATTTGTACACTCTTTAAGATGTCGTAAGTACCCAAGTGTTTCCTTTATTGAATGTTTGTGTTCCTATTAAACGATAGGGAGATTAATTATGGAACAATAAGCGTTAGCATTGCAGCGCTTGGCTAATTGAAACACGTATTGCATATATGTATCATTTCGACAATAAGTACATTTTGTTCGTTTTAGGTTTTTACAATGGTATGTCAAGATGTAAATTATAGGTTACCGGCAAATAACTTTGTCGAAAAGATTAGTTAGATAGTTTTGAACAACATATCGTCATTCTTACCTGATGATATGAGTTAATTTCACCTTTTATTAATGTAATTTTGTACGGAATTACAATTATTTCCACTGTTTATCCAATTCACAGAGTTTTGCAGTATCTGTTAACCAGGACCACCTGAATGATGCAAGAAATTGCAAATTCAAACACACTAGCGTCATTACATTATGGCGTCGCGTCGCTGTTATAGCGCATGCGCGCATCGTCCACACTACATTTAGGCGCGGAATTTTAAATTGTCTTGGCGCGGAATTTTTAAATTATCTTGATTTTATCCATTATCACTGACTTAACAGTAGTAACTTTGTTGGATTAATGTTCACTGCCCAAGATCTAGTTAAAATCATGTTTCACACACTAGAGTTATAACTTATAGTTAAGGTCACAGGGTCACACAAACAAAGTAAATAAAGTGAACTGTGTTCATTTTTTTTTTTTTTGTATATTTAATTTTAAAGACATCCTTACCATTCAGTAAGACAGTTGACAATTGCATATTTTAATCTAAAGTAGGTTCCCAATACACTCTCTTTAGCCATAGGTATATCAGATAAGTTTTGTTCATTAAGTTCAGTTTAGTCGGTTAGTTAAGGTTAATCAGTCTACACTAAACTTTGTCTTATTTGATTTTTGTACTAAAAATTTCTTTTGTATAACTATGGATATGTAAAGGTCTCATCTTATCTTCACCAAACTTTGATGAAGATCCCAGGGCATTTCCACCAACTTTGATGAATATCCCAGCACCTCCACCATCTTTGTCGCGTCGGTTCTACTCATGACCTTCCGACAAGTAAGATTATGGTATCTGTATGACTCCCTACAAAAGGAGGCTAGCATTGCCTAGATTCTTTGACACAAATTGGAAATGTAATAGTTATACTAATTATGAATAATCTGCTTCGCTTTAATTCTATGGGGAGAGTATCTGATATGAAAGAGATAAATGCATAGTAACGGTTCCCTTGTAGTTTTATTCTATTGTAATCTGTTTGTCAACTACTGGTCAACTGTTGGTCAACTGCTGGTCAACTGTCTCACCTGAATGATGTAGATGTCTTTGATCAGCCACACAGAACTCATCACCTCCCTCCACGAATAGGTCACTCCTGTTGTGGAAAGAAAGTCCATGATTACACTGTTGGACTACTAAGTACCACCGAATGGTATGAAGGTACATAATTATATTATTAACATGAATTTTAGTATATCAATACGGACTCTATTAAATCACTATGAGTGCAATCACATACTTATTGCTTGGTGTATTATTATGTTTATCTCAACAGATATACAATGTGAACCTTAGTGAGCTTGTTCACTTAAACAATCTTGACAGGCTGTTGCCTCTTGCCCATATGGGCGTAACTATCATGTTCCACGAACATGATTTACTTTAACAATCTTGACAGGCTGTCGCCTCTTGTCCTATGGACGTAACTATCATGCTCCACGAACATGATTTACTGTCTACCCAAACATACTTGATACCTTGTGAGAAGATTGGCCAACCCACCACACACAGGTGAGCTCCTAAAGAGCTCTTAGGATTGTATGCTTACGATATTGGGAGTCGTGAGAATAGGGAGCACCCTTCGGTCACCCTATTGATATTGATATAGGTAGGTACTTGTATTTTATTACCCAAACCAAGGACTCTGTTGATTGCATTATATTAGATTGCACACATTATGATACAAACAATCGAAACTATCGGCACATTACGTCTATACGATGGAAATCATGTTTGCTCATCAGCTCATAAGAGTTTCGCGGCATCCACCATTTCCCATCGCTTTTAATTTACTCAATCCATAACTCAATACGCGAGTTCAATTGCGGAATAATATTGGCTTATAATCTAGATACTTAGCTGTCGTGTTATTGCTGGCTGGCAGGCGAAGATCACACACATTGCAATTTTACACTTTGATTGAAACTTTAAGAACAGTATGTCGGTTGCAAAACGTGCCGGGCAAAAAGAGTGTTGCCACTTACCAAATTTGTTTGTGGTTGGTAACAAGTGTTGCTCTATACAATATTGTTGGGTTTATTTAATAATCGCGACCCTTCGCGACACTCAAGGCAGTGCACACATTTGTCAGTTATCATGTGGCACCACTTTCCGTCACGTCATTCCGGTGAGACATTGGACCCGCACTGTTATAGTGCCCTCTCTGACGTGGCGATCTCGCCCGCATACTTAGGGCCATTAAGCATCCGACTAATGAGAGCCACTAACCGTCTACACTCACACTTAATAAGTCTGTCTGTATTGTTTGATGGTAGTGTAAACTAAATAGTTTTGCGAAAGTGAAGTGTGAAATTTTACGCTAAGGTGGCGTACAGGAAACACAGTATCGATAAACATTCGATACCAAAATCTGGTATCGAAACTTTATCGATAAACGTTCAATACCAAATACTGGTATCGAAAGTTTTCGATAATGTGTAACAAAAGATAGTTTAACTAAATTAGTCTCAAATTCAGTCTTTATCTGCCCCAATAAGTCAAGTTCTAATCTTATTTAACCCTATCCTAACCCTGACGTTAGAGCAAGGACCTCATTCGAAATCTTCAGTTTAAAATCTAGGCTAAAACATCGATATCTTTTTGATGGACCACGTACCAAGCTTTAGTGTTTTAAAGAGCAGTCATAGTCAAGTTTAAACTATGATTTAATTAGTACTAGCTTTTGATCATGGCTTGACCTGCATGATGAGTATTTTTATTATTACAGAATAAAATGCATACCTGTCTTATTGCTTCCACGTGAAAATATAAGACAGACGGACAATTTTACACTTTATTATAGCTAGCTGATGCCCGTGACTTTTTTCGCATGGAAATTTCCCTTAATTTCCTAGGATAAATTTATCTGTGTCTTTTTCTGGGTCTAAACTATTTTCGTGTCAAGTTTCGCCCAAATCCCTTAAAGCCATATTTTCGTAATTGAAACACATACATAGAAATAATAATACCCAAACTTTCACATTTATGATATTAGTATGAATTACGAAAGACACACTAAATATCAATAAAGGTGTAATCTTTAGCGATTGCCATTCAAAAGTTCGCGTGACCCTTCACACCATCACGCGTCCGCCGACTGAAGCCAATTACTCATACTCATATCCATTGCGATATCACTTTTGCTTTGACAGTCCTCTTTAATACAATTGCAGCAATGGTAATGAAACCATTCAGTTTTGTCGAGTTTGCGTGTATGAAAAGAACGCAAATAATATAATGTAATGATGTACTAAGATCTACTAAATAACACGTGTCGGTCTTGATTACTTCATATTAAAAGTATCTATTTATTATTTTCCTGTTTATTTACTTATTTACTTTTACTACATAGAACCTAGAGGTGTCTACTACGGAATTGAAAATACCACCATGCTTAGTCACTAACATATAAATGTGAAAGTAATTCTGTTCGTCTATTTGTTTGGTTCCTTTTTAACACTCATCGCAATCATTTAAAACTTGATATACTCACAGACAGATCAGGATACGCGAATAGGATACGATATTGCTCGCTGGTGAAGTTGCGGGCAGAAGCTAGTGGATTCCGAAATAATCTGTGATCGGTTAACTTTAACATGTTTCATTTCATTTCATTACAAGGTATTGAGGCCTGTTCCACCTCAGTTTCTTCAATAACTTATTGTTTCAACTACCGATATACGAATGCCATATTCAAAATCTAACAACTAAACACTATTAAAAGACAATTAACGATCACAATCGCACACAAAACGTACAGACGAAAAAATAACACAAAAATAATATACTGCATTTTTACACACACACACACACACCCACACAAACAGTCTCCTTGAAATACTGCGTTAGTGTGGTACCCTAATTGCTTTTGTCATTAATAGTCGCGAATACTTCTTACTTGTGTATCGTACAATTAGTTATAATGATGTATAATTAGCTGGCTGTGTCGGTCTGAGTTTGTGGGTGTATAAGTATGTATCTATGTGAGAGTGCATGTGTATGTGTTTGAATGTTCGCTTGGGAATGTTGGCTACTTACATTTGCGGGTTTGTCTGTAAGCTTTAATATAGTTAGGTAATGTTGTGTAATATGCGGAATTAAGGTATTTTGTTTGTATCTATTTATAGAAGTGTTCGTGTTTAATTATTTAATGTTTATAGACCTGTAATATTGTCAATGTTTAGGCATGAACTTTGTAATAGCATTCATCCAATGCCTTAGGAGAGGCATATAATTCCTTTTTTGAGGTGATTAGTAAGACTCGTTTTTGCATATACGCAACCACAAAAGTGAACATAGGTATCATTTTAACCAGTTTCTACAGGGTTTTTAAGAAGAACGTGGTGAACATTCAAGGCTAACGTTCAGTAGGTATATGAGCAGTCTGATGCAGTAAGTGGCATAAACATAATTATCTCATTTTACTAAAACAAATGCCACAGCCAACCGCATCGAATCGCTTGAAAAAGTTTTATTTTTTAATTTTACACTTTCGAAGTACTTTTTTTATTGTAGGCTGAATAAATAATGACCGACCTGTTAAGATAACAAGAGGTTTACGTAATGGTCACCACATGCTCGAGTTATTGTACAAAACTTGTAGTAAGGCCAAGGGTGCTACAAGTAAATCTATGGCTTTTAAGAATTCCCTACCAACACAATGCTATGGTATCATTAGAACTGGAAACGGGATATTTACCATGTATATTTATTGTTTCGAGTTACTGATATTTCGGCACTGCGGAGTCATTGCGGGTAGCCCGCAAAGACTTCAGTTCAACTCGAAGCAATAAATATACATGTTAAATCACCCATTTTAATTTCTAATGATACTGTTAGTGACCATGTTAGCTTAAAAACTTACAACACTATGATTATGCTGATTATGCTAACTTCAACAATAAATAACCAATCCAGTTCAACCGCCAATCATCCGCAACCCTATCAGCTCTATTACGAAAGTAAACATGCTCGCGAAACAACACAAGTATTTGAAACAAAACAAACCCACTACACGCCATTAATGCTTAAAGGTGCAAAGGCCAGTGCACACTGAACGCGTCGCGAACAATGACGCCATAAAATATGCAACGCCTCGGCGCGATCATAATCGAAACGTAATTAGCTGATAATGCATGCGACGCGATCGAACTCAAAAACTAGATATAGCCTCCTATAGCTTGAAATGGAATGGTGGGTTCACATTTATTCAGGACTTCTGCTACATAGCTTCTGCTTCTACTGCTGCTTAGGTAACTGAGGCTAATATCTGGCTGTCTAATAAGAGACTGATATCTGTACGCGACTCGGCATTTATAATAGTAGTCAGATTGATCTGATGTTATATCGATCGCGTCTGTAAATCATTTTTGTTGTTTTGTCTATCGCCATACTGATGCCTAAATAATAACAACCGCACGAGTCGATCTTCGAGGTTAAGTAGCGCTTGCCAAGGTCAATTCGTGGGTGGGTGACCATCGTAACATATGGAGATACTGCCGTGCTTTGGGAAACATGCTAAGACGTTAGTCCCGGCTGTCAATCGTACATGACACGATTCTCACCTTGAGAGCTTCACTTCACCTAGAGGTATCTTGTTACCCAGCTTCTGGTTTGTGAAAGTCAGATAGGCACAAGGGCGGATCCGGGGGGGGTTATGACCCCCCCCCCCTGGGTTGGGTCCAGGACCTAGGTGGACCACTAATTAAAATTTTTAAACATTGTTACTAGATAATACTCCAGTTTCTGTCGTTGGAAACGAATATCGGCCGTGGATGACCAAGTGGCAGCGGAGTCAGGAAATACAAATTATAACTTCTTGTAACTTGACCACGATTATGTGACCCCCCGGTACCAAAGCTGGATCCGCCCTTGGATAGGCAGTGGCTCCCTACATAAAAGTAAAAAAAAAATGGTTTACAACCAGGGATGGGCCGAAATTCGGTTCACATTCGGTTTAACCGAATTTCGGCAGCTTGAACCGAACTTCGGCATTCGGCCGAAATTCGGTTCAGATGCCGAACATTCGGCACAAGAAAAATAATACTTACTTGCACTATTTTGACTAAAATTTTATAGAATTAGAATAGCATTACTGTTATATAATTATGTCTTTTACTCACTCATGGTCATTTATTTTAGATACGAACATTGTAAATGTAAATCTTAAATTAAATCTGTTCTTCTTATTAGTCTTGATAATCTCTGTGTAATTAATTTGACATAATAATTAGACATACTATTACAAAAATTAAATAAACTTATTATTCTTCTAACAAACATCTGGATTGCAATTCGTAAATTGAATTAAAAAATCACGTTTTTGTTTTACAAACTAAACATTCATTAACTAAAGGGTACTTATTTTTCAAATTAACAAAATTTTCTCATCTATCTACTCACTCATATTTAAAATTTACTAGAGGCAGGCTATGGTGCAAAAACACCAAAAACTCTGCCTTATCTGGCAGAAGTTTGTTACGTTTTTTTTTTTCGTATACGTTTCCTGCCTCCGATAAAAGTTGCTCAGAACATACAGAGCTTCCAGGAGACGATAAATATATTCGAGATTGAAGTAAATGCGTAAACAAGTCACGACGTGTCGCTCTCGAGAAAGCGCGCGAAATTGAACCGAAATTCGGCCGAACTTTTCATTTTAACCGAATGTTCGGCCGAAGTTCGGATCCGGTTCAAACCACATTCGGCCCATCTCTATTTACAACCAATTGTTTTGCAGCCTTTTTTTTAAATTAAGTTATACTCATCATTATCTTCCTACCCTTATCCCAATTACTTGGGGTCGGCATCACACGTTTGCTTCTTCCATTCTCCCCTGTCTGACGTCACAGCATCATTTACTCATTTTACTTTCATATCATTCCTCACACAATTCATCCACCTTTTCTTTGGCCTCCCTCCACCTCTCCACTTCCAACATTCAAAGCCATCACCATCACCCACTTTTAGTTACATGCGTGTTATACTGCCCGTCAAAAAATATGATAATTTTTAGTAAATGACTACAATAACACCAATAATATCGAGATTGACAAATGAGAATATAATTGAATTATTTATTATAAAAAACTTAACGTCGTATTATTAAATTGTTACAATGGATATTATAAAGTCGTGTAAAGTGACGCTCTAAAATATCTTCATCTATCTTGCATGGTAAAATAAGGCTAAACTATACGAGAAGGTAAAGAAAATACCCACTCACTCACATTTGCATTAACACTACAATAATTAAGTCTAGTACTTACTAATAAATCTTGACGCTATCACTGTTTTCCCAATACGTACAAAATCAGCTTTCCCATTGCATTAGTTTCCCAACGATATTTCCCAACAGCTAATTACCTGGCTTTTGCAGCCAATATTAGTTTGTTTAGTACACCTAAGTATGGTTCGGACTTAGCGTAACTGGCAGTAATTATGACTTAAATTTGATTAAATGTTTGCTTTCTTAGTGCACTCAGTCTGTAACTTGGCACTTTATTGTCTTTACTGTCAAAAACACAATTAATTCCCGCAGGAAAGAATTATTTTAGTTAGGTAGAGCTATCTGTGGGCAGGCCGGGTTTGCGCCAATGTTCTAACGTGATACCGCGGCCTTGGAAGGTATAAGTTTAGTTTTTAGTCTGTGAAAGTCTTACACTCCCGTCCGCTCTACGCAGAGCGAGAGGAGAAATTTGACGATTATCCCCCGAATAATAATAGGCGCGTATATAGTTGTTCATAGTCTGGTAACACATGAGCTTAAATGTTTGTAAACGCAACCAATATTCAAGAGATTTTTTTAGCGATAATAGGTTCGCGTTTGACCACTATCTCACCTGATGGTAAGTGATGATATGATCGAAGATGGAGCACGCTTACCTAAAAGTAACCTATTCACTCTGGACTTAAGAATCCTAGGTTGTAGCTGTCGGGAAACACAGACTCCGTCAGGGCGACTCCTTAGCCGTACGCACAATGAAGGTATTCCTAAAACGTTTTGTGCGAATGGGTGGGATGACCACCATGTAACGATGGCGCTTCGACGTTTGTCTCGTAGTCTGATGATGGAACGGGCTTGGCGGAATTAGATTGTGTAATTCCATCGCACTCTCCCCGAAATGTAACCGATAGAAAACCGATAGACTTGCAACTCGTCGTCGGTGTTCAAGGCTCTGGAGCTTTGACTCGACCAGTGCATCGTTGCCAATGAGTCTCTTGGCCTGCTTCTCGATAGACTCAAGCGCGTCCAGTTGGTATTTCGCAGATCCATCCCAAAGATGAGAGCAGTATTCCATACACGACCGAACCTGGGCTTGATACAAATTGAGCAGCTGTTCCGGTGTAGAAGTACCGTCTCACCTTGGCTAGGATTCCCAACTTTTTTGATGCTAACTGAGCCTTAGCCTCGATAAACGGGCCAAAATTGAGTGTGGAAGTTAGTCACCCCAAGAAGCTCAATATGATCGGTTATCGGCACGGTTACACCACGGAAAGTAGGAGCCGGTTTGAATTGGCTCCTTTTTGTGGAGAAGAGACACGCCTGGGTCTTAGTTGCAAACTTGACTAGGTTGGCATCGCCCCATTCGGAGACAGCCTTCAAGGTCAAGTTCAAGTGCCCAACCATGTCTTCACGGAGAGACCGGGTCTGTGACCCACCAGCTCGCGCTCTGGAAGAAAACTGTGCTGTCATCTGCATACCCAAAGGTACCGGGCATTAGCAGATCGTTAATATGCAGCAAGAATAAAGTTGCTGAGAGAACAGACCCCTGAGGGACCCTGGCATTAATTGCCAATTGGCCAGACGAGCAGCCATCAATGACCACTCGAATGGACCGATCCCTCAGGAAGTCTTCAATCCAAACGCAAAGTCGAGTGGGTCAGCACGACTGCCCTTTTTGGGTACAGGCTGTACGTTAGCCAGCTTCCATGCTTTCGGCACCTTTCCAGTCTCTAGCGAAAGGCGAAACAGGCGTGTCAAGATTGGAGATATACCTAGTGTGGTGCAACGTTTTACTAAAGAAAAAATAAAATCTAGTCTAAGATCTCATATTCCTGGGTGAAAGCCACCCGTCTACTTCCATTGCTTCGGTCAGTAATTCGTATCACCAATCTTCTCCACGATCCGGTTGCAAAATTCTTTTGTTTTACTTTTTTTTTGTTTAACTAAAAATTTTCAAAGAGAAGAAGGTTTTTGTATTCATATGTTGTATTTTCTAAATTTGTTTCTTGCTTTATTTCTTGTATAATATTTACATCACAAAAATTAAAACAATACTCTATTCAGCCTGAAAAAAAAATGTCACTATTGTAATTTCTCGTTCTTCAAAACGCATGTACGTAATCGTCACCTCGTTAATCCCCGCATTAGCATACCGCTATAAGTTACTCCCATGAGACACGCATCTCATTACCTATATTTATTGATGGATTTCTTAGTAAAACATTATAATACGCGTACCTATTTACTGGAAATAACCTCGACACTTTAATCGCATCTTAACCGCATAATATGTAGGAAAATCTTTATTATATTCGTACATTATTGTGATAGTAGATTAGTCATCAATTTTAGGATTGAGCTTTTAATATCTCAAACATCTTTTCCGACACACAAAAAAACCTGTAGGTTTATTACACATGTTGTATATTTAGTAAAAAAAATTGGCCAAGTGCGAGTCAAACTCGCCCATGAAGGGTTCCGTAGTAACTATAATAATATGATATAATATATATATTTATTTGACGAATAAAAAACACCTTAATTTTTTTTTAAAACTAGCTTATTTACATTTTTACAACTACGCTAAATAACTTTGTTTTTCATAGTGTTTGTATGAATTACAAAGTTATATTTGCGGTTTTAGAAAATATGCTGTATCTTAGGGTCTGGCATGATAGCCTTATTGCTAAGCTTCCTTCTTTCGGTTTACCCGCTCAACTTTGCGTTTGGATTGAAGACTTCCTGAGGGATCGGTCCATTCGAGTAGTCATTGATGGCTGCTCGTCTGGCCAATTGGCAATTAATGCCGGGGTCCCTCAGGGGTCTATTCTCTCAGCAACTTTATTCTTGCTGCACATTAACGATCTGCTAATGCCCGGTACCTTTGGGTATGCAGACGACAGCACAGTTTCTGAGAGATATGTGTCCAGCGCGCGAGCTGGTGGGTCACAGATCCAGTCTCTACGTGAGGACATGGTTGGGCGCTTGAACTTGACCTTGAAGGCTGTCTCAGAATGGGGCGATGCCAACCTGGTCAAGTTTAATGCAGCTAAGACCCAGGCGTGTCTCTTCTCTGCAAAAAGGAGCCAATTCGAACGGGCTCCTACTTTCCGTGGTGTAACCGTGCCGACAACCGATCATATTGAGCTTCTTGGGGTGACTTTAACGTCCACACTCAATTTTGGCCCGTATATCGAGGCTAAGGCTCAGTTAGCATCAAAAAAGTTGGGAATCCTAGCCAAGGTGAGACGGTACTTCACACCGGAACAGCTGCTCAAATTGTATCAAGCCCAGGTTCGGTCGTGTATGGAATACTGCTCTCATCTTTGGGATGGATCTGCGAAATACCAACTGGACGCGCTTGAGTCTATTGAGAAGCGGGCCAAGAGACTCATTGGCAACGATGCACTGGTCGAGTCAAAGCTCCAGAGCCTTGAACACCGACGGCGAGTTGCAAGTCTATCGGTTTTCTATCGGTTACATTTCGGGGAGTGTGCGATGGAATTACACAATCTAATTCCGCCAAGCCCATTCCATCATCGAACTACGAGACAAACGGCGAAGCGCCATCGTTACATGGTGGACATCCCACCCATACGCACAAAACGTTTTGGGAATACCTTCATTGTGCGTACGGCTAAGGAGTGGAATTCCCTGCCGGAGTCTGTGTTTCCCGATAGCTATAACCTAGGAGTCTTTAAGTCCAGAGTGAATAGGTTACTTTTAGGTAAGCGTGCTCCATCTTCGATCACATCATCACTTACCATCAGGTGAGATAGTGGTCAAACGCGAACCTATTTTCAATAAAAAAAAAAAATGCTGTATCTCAAAAACTGCTGAACCGATTTCGTTCAAACTAATTTTGGTTGAAATTTTATATTAAGGTCTACAGACATCTATTTTTTTAGATTTTTCACTCCATTATTATAGAAGTTAGAGGGGGGGACACATTTTACCACTTTGGAAGCTTATATCTTTTAAACGATTGACTTTATGAAAAAGTGGTTTTAGAAACCCTTATATCATTTTTAAAGACCTGTCTATAGATACCACACACGCTTAGGTTTCATGAAAAAAAATCTTTTCAGTTCTAGTTCCATGTATGGGGACCCCCCTTTATTTTAAATATTTTTTAATAGTTTTCTTAAAATCGGAAAGCGGTTCACAGCATACATCTACCTACTAAGTTTCACATGTATAGTCATAATATTTTTGGAATAAAATGGCTGTGACATACGGACGGACGGACAGACAGACGGACAGACATATCGAAACTATAAGGGTTCCGTTTTGTGCCTTTCGGCTACGGAACCCTAAAAAAGAAGGAAAATATCTTTATCGCTAAAATAACTTAAGATATTGAGTTAAATGTCATTCAGTATATCGATAACCGGTTCCACTTTCATTCAACTCCAAGTATCTTTGAATGATTGGATGAAAGAGAAATAAATTACAGCTACTCATCAACTTGACGGAACGTGTCAAACATAATTTAAGGTTGCCAACACATTGTTTAAAAAACTTGTCTCGTTCAAACTCCTGCACATACAGCACATATAATGTATGGTTATCTCTTTCTAAAAATCGAAAGTGTTTATAATACCTATTTACTATTTTATTATTTTGAACTAACTTTTACCAGCGGATCGGCCTGTGTGTGCGTGAAGGTCGCCTCAATCTAGGTAAAAGTCTAAACGCGAGCTAAATTTAGTCTAAATAACTTTAGCAGTTGAAGCACGATTGTCTAACCGACAGACAGGCTTTATTATTTTAATATTAATGATAGCTTCCGCTCGCAGCTTCGCTCGCGTGGTGGTATAGACAACCTGCCCCTGTTCACGCTATAGCAAAGCTTCATCAAAATTGGTTCCGGAGTTTTCAGTGAGCGAAAAAGTAACAAACTTACATACAACCATACTTATAAACTTACATATTTATAATATACAGTAACATAACATGACCAAAAGAGTAAATGGCTTAAATGAGAAAGATGAAGGCCGAACAAAAATCATAATAGGCAATTTTTTTCTTACCTCAACACATGTGTTACAGTTAGATTTCCACCATAGAAATATAGTTTATTTTTTATCTATGATTTCCACTAATAAGACTATAAGGTTTCGTATTGTGGGAGACTGGTGCCTAAACTAAGCTAGAAGCTGGTACTTCAGGACACGTCTCCACCCCTAGTACATATTGATTAAGCCATAGTAATTGTTAGGAATTGTGTGATAATTTGAGGAATGATATGAAAAAAGGTGACCGATGCCGTGACGTGAAACAAGGGAAATGGGAAAAAGAAAGCGTGTTGCTCAGACCTCAAATAAACGGAATAAGAGCAAAAAGATAAACATAACATAATCAGCCTATAAACTTCCCACTGCTGGGCCTCCTTTCTATGTAATACGATTAACTAGTAAGAAGAACAAATCCTTCTTTTTGCATCCTACATGCAAAAAAGTAGGCGTTTGTTAAAGACACGTATAGAAACTCAGATTAAGCCATGCTTGTAGGTAGACGTGCAAATAATGTTACGTAGGTACCTTTTAACAACCCTACCTATTTATCGCAAGTCATAAATGCCAACAGTTGAAAAGGGTTAAAGGCTCTATTTAGTGTCGATGTTGCTACGCTTTTAATATCGCCGTAGAAGTAATATTTAAAGAAAATTAACTTGAAATATCTTGAGGTGTAATGTTGACTTAGTTTTTGCTTGCAGAACTGTGCAAGTTGTTGTTTTATAGCAATGCAACTATTAGAACTTAAAAATGGGATATTTACTATGTCTATTTATTGTTTCGAGTTTCAGATATTTCGGCACTGTTGCAAACGCCATGATTTGTTATGTGAAGTCATTGCGGATGGACGTTTATGAGCAGACGAATCGGTTACCGTCTTTCTCGTTCATTTTTTGTGCACGCTCAAGGGCCTGGAATCCAGTGGTTCAATTGTGTAAAAACCGTAAAAGTGTCCAAAAAAGTTTGCGCGTGGACACGGTGAGTTTTGAGTGTCGGGAACAGAATCGAGTTTTGAGTGATACATGTGACAGTGGTAGTGGCGTCGACCACGCTGTCGTCAATCAGATCTTAAAAAAATGTGTATTTCTCAGGAGAAGCAACCTGTATATGAGCAATAGTGTAGCTATTATTGCCACGTTTTTTGGCAATACTGAACCTTTGGCCAAAGATAAAGTCTACCCCTAGGTCTCAGAAAGTGACAACCAGCTAAGTCGAAATTTCTTTCTTCGTGAGCGCAAGAGCCCCAAGTTACGAAAGTTTTGACCCCAAAGCGGCTCGAAAACATATTGACTGGTAAATATATTTGCAATGATATAAACATACCCTTAATAAAACATGATTCTCCAAAACAAACCAGACTAAGATGCCAAGCAAAACCCAGTAGTTAAAACCTTTAAACAAATTATACAGGTAACAAGTATAAGTTACCGTGTTTAAACGCATTATACAATCAGGTACACATTCAAGCGATTATCATAACTTAACCCAGATTAGTATTCAACACCTACCGCACGTTAGCAAGGAAAATATAATCATCGATACTGATTATTGAAATTATACGAAGCTGTAATCTATATTTAATTATATAAAATAGTTCCGTCTATAAATTGTAAGGAGTGGAAATCCTTGCTGTGCTCTGCTGCTCTCTATGCTTTGTTATGATCTCAATAGCTTGTTCTTTTATATGATGAATAGGACACTTTTAGGCCCGGTAGCACCGTCGCGTATTCAATTTTTTTAACGGAAGGTTAAATCTGACCAGGGACATAAGTAGGTAGTCATTATGGTGAAGGAAAAAAAATGTTCCTTTTGCAAATTTATTTCTATACGGAGTATCAAGATGAACTAAAGTTTCTTTCAAACCAGACTCCTGGACGGGTCAAAACACAAACGAAGTCGTTAGCAACAAGTAGTAATCAATAATTATTGAAATTAAACAACATTGTAATGTATAATAAATTATAATCAGCATTCTGATATTCGAAATCAATATGTAATTTATTTAATACCCGACCTTGGAGCCACTATTAATTATATTTAACAATTCACGATTATAGCATTCAAATTGCAAATTATGTGTTTTTTAATCGTTCTGCAATTATATGTCTAATTATGGAAGTGTGCTAATTAGATAAATAATTAGTATGTGGGAAGTTGTTTGTAATTAAACGTTTCAAATCTCGACACGTAGATGTTTATGTGATGCAATTATAGTTAATGATTGGTAAAAATAATTTCTGCCTTCATTTGTTAATTGGTAATGAACTCATTCACGCTTGTGCTCCTTTGAAAGGACTTGGAAGGAACGGCCCATAAAATTGTGTCGTCGTGAAGCGCGAAAGAGTATTTACAAGTTAATCTTTCACTTAGGTCCGTGTAAACGATACTGTTCTAAACGGCCTTTCTTTTGGTGCCACTGGTTGTGTATTTTTTGCTATTATATTAAAGCTCGTTGTGCAGCTCAGCTGGTCGATGTATGTTTACATACATTACTTTAAAATTATAGCTTACTCTTGAATTTTGAGCAAGTTACAAACAAGTTATTCTACGTCAACCATCAATCGTCTTTTATTGATACATTTTAAATGGATTAGGTATTTCAACATTAACTTAATTTAATAACTGTCAATATTTAATAATTCCGATATGACTGACTGCCTTTTGAACTGCCTCGTTGGTCGAGTGGTTGTAAGTGCGACTGCTGAGCACCAGGTTTCGGGTTCGATTCCCGGGTTGTGCAAAAAAGTGCTATTGTATTTTAACATCTTTGAGAGTCGTCACGAAGTCAGTAAATCTGACACTGATCTAGACGAAGGGTATCGTGTTACCCAGCTACTTGTTTTTGGAGGTCAAATAGGCAGTTGTTCCGTGTGAAACACTAATTATCAGCTGCATCCGATTAGACTCGAATCTGACCACAACTTAGGAAAAGGCTAAACAGATGAATACTGATAATATATACAGAGTTGATACGACATAGATTGATACGATTAAATTACACTAGGTATACTATACGTGTTTAGTGTTAATTCGATACAGTTAAAAAATAAAAAGTGACAAATTTTTTTTTTTTCTAACAAACTAATTAACTTACAAATCAAAGTAAAACGCAACCACCATTTGTAAATAAATGTGACTGACCTTAAATACCTAGGTAACAAAGTGGTAACGTAGCGCGGCGTGTGTTATCTCTTGTCTTGGTCAGATTTATCGCTTTGGTGCATCTCATCAAAATCATTTGCGACTAAACTACTTCTCCTATTTAATTGATTTTTGGTACTAAGCTTGAAAATGGTACCTAGTATAGGTACACAGTTTAAAGAAAAGCCCCTCGGTCGTATCAACTCTGTATTTATTTATTTACTTACATGGAAAACCAACAGCTACTTAAATTAATATAAAAACAGTATGAAAATTTGACAGCCAATTACAGGTCTCCACGTAGTTACATGTGAAGTCGAGCAACTGTGAACGACATAGTACCGTCAGCAGGAAAAGGGTATATACTTAATATAACACTAATAACATTATAATATGTAAAACCCTCTACACAACTATATAAAATTACATGATTACTTAAAAATAGATAGATAGATAGAATATACTTTATTGTACACCAATAATTTAATCACACTTGAATAACAATATTGTAAAAAATTGGTTACAATGGCGGTCTTATCGCTGAGAGCGATATCTTCCAGACAGCATTTGGAAGGACTTTATGAGCTTTAATTAAAATGGGGAGGGCTATATTAGTGTACTACTGTACAACTATTCATTAATAACGGAAAAATTAATAAAAATACAACAAATATATATATTTAAAATACAATACATAAGTACATAAAATAAATAAATATATAATGTGTTCTTTAACATCGTGTGGAGAAAGCAAAGGAATAATCATAAGTTTGAAATAAAATGATTGGCAACCGAGCTTTTAAAAACAGCAAGTGACTGAGCTTGTCTTACTGACACCGGCAATCCATTCCACAACCGAATGGCCTGCACCGTAAACGACTGGTCGTAAAATTTTGTGGAATGCGTAGGCATCAAAAGTCTCAAATTCTCTGATGATCTCAAATCTCTAACATGTGTGTCATGAAGGAACTTAAAACGTTCTTTGAGCTAAAAGGGAGTCGTTGTATTGAAAAGAATACTGTAGAGTAATGATAAAATATGTGCATTCCGGCGAAGGCGAATAGGCAGCCACTTGAGTTTAGTGCGAAACTCAGAAATATGATCATATTTGCGCAATCCAAATATGAATCTGATACAAAAATTTTGGAGTCGCTCAAGCTTATCTAGCTGCACTTCAGTTAGATCTGGATAACTTGCATCAGCATAGTCAAGGATAGGGAGAAGAAGAGATTGGGCAAGCGCAGTTTTAGTAGCAGTCGGTAGGAAATTGCGCAATCTGCGTAAAGACCCCGCAGAGGCGAACAGTTTGCGGCTTACTTAAAAAAAAAAATGATTACTTAAAAAATTTAAGGCTTTAGCACCTCCTCGCTGATGACACAATATGTTGCAATGCAATTGCAATTTAAAATGCAATTAATATGAAAATTATATAAGCTCTCGCAATTGGTGTTGTAATATAGTAAAGCATCTGTCTGTGGGAATCTTAGGAGTGTTAGGATTTCGCTCCATAGACAAAATACTACTCTAAATTTTACACGAAGTGTAAAGAGGACACGTTGGGCACAGTGGTTGAGCAAAATATTTAATGGCTGCTGCGCTGCATGTCGCAGATTCAGTTCCCGAACAAAATAATTACTTGTGTGATTTACAGAGATAGTTGTTCGTGTCCGTCAATTTGTGTATATGAGTTAATGTGCTTCTTAAACCCATAAGAAAAATCCATCAAAGCGCAACATTAACAAACAAATGTGTGAAAAACGTTTTTATTTCCTAAGAAGACACGTCGCAATTCTCAAATCACATGACATAAGACTATCAATATCTCCAACCTATTTATCCACAATTATACCATATCCAGCAACCGTAGAAGACTCCGCGATCACATTCTATAACGCCAGAGTGTTTGTGCATATAATGTTTAACACGCATTTAAATTATGCTTATTAACAATTAAAGGCAATACTCAAATGTAGGTCAAGTCGGTTAAAAGGAATAAATCAAGCACCCGGTATGATCTCATGAATCACCATGGAGATTTATGTGGATCTTACAATACTGAAGATAAGGTTTATTTTTGTGTAACCACGGGTCATGTTAGGTTAGTGAACAAGTTAAGGCCACCAGTATCATTACGTTTTATATTTGAGATCATTAAATCGGTACATTGTGAGAATACGTGATTGATATAAGTAGGTATTATTGATATCCTTATGGGGATTTGCCTAGTTAACAATCTATGAACGTTCGTAAGTGGAGATGTGAGCTAGATTTTAATGAGCGCTTGTCTGTCCGTCCGTCTGCAAGCTTTACCGAGAAACGGATCAAAACGGAACGTGGAGATTATGCTGCAACGCTATTCTTGTAGGTAAATAGGATACCTTGGTCTGTCGAACTGCACATGAAAATTGAATCATACATAGAGTTTTCGAGGAAATATGACATTGTGCAAAAATATCATACATTCCAGTGAAAATCCCATTAAAACTCGCCTGCCGTTTCAGAGAACAGAACAACATGTCTGCCTGACAAAACACACAGGCACTTGAGAAAATACAGTTGTTGTAAAATGACGGACACTTCAATTTGTTTTATATGTATGTATCATGTATGTATCATGTATGTATAGACTAAGATATCCGTAGAACTTCACATTTTACAACAATAGAAATTTTCTTTTTATAAAAATAAATGCACAAAATTAACCTTTTGCAACACTCAAGAAAATGTTCTATAATAAGCTTCATTTTAATTAGTGTTCAGGTAATTATAACTCATTGAAATATTTTATACCTGGTAAAACCCTTGACGTATTAACAATGAAATCGAATGGAAACGTGACTAATTATATACATTTAATGTCATTAGTTCATTACACAGAACATATAACACACACACACGAAAAAGGTGTAAATGATTATAGTGTGGGTAAACTTAGGTTTGCCTTTTCCACTTAAGACATGTTTAGTAAAATAACCTACTTAGGTATGTCCTTTTTGGTACTACCGGGTTGATTGTAATTAAAAGAGAAGTATGAATGAATCTAGTGTTGATAATTGATATTGAATTTTGTAAATGGGTTAAAAATAACCCTTTTACGTGTCAATATGTTTGGCCAGTTTAAACTATATTAAGCCAGTGTTTCCTAACTGCTACCCATTTTTTTAAGGATGGGAAATCACCCATTGGGCGCATCCCAATTTGGGCGAAGCGGGACGGTGTGTCAGACTTTTACTTTGACTTTTACCCATCCGTATTCCAAGGCAACCCCGGCAGGCAACGGCACCCCCAGAAGAAACACCGAAACAAACACAAAGAGACGTTCTCTTTTGAAGTCTTTGCAATTCGTACTGGTCAAATCATATGAGAATCATGCCCGTTCCATCATCGGACTACAAGACAAACGGCGATGCGATCGTTACATGGTGGACATCCCACACACGCACAAAACGTTTTGGGATCACTTTCATTGTGCGTATGGCTAAGGAGTGCACCAATTCCCTACCAAAGTCTGTTTTTCCTGATAGCAATAGCCTGGAAGTCTTTAAGTCAAGAGTGAATAGGTTACTTCTAGGTAAGATGGTTTTGACCACCATCTTACCTAGAAGTAAGAGAATCTTACCGCGAGCCTATTATGAATAAAAAAAGAATGTTTTGAGGAAGATACTATACAGATTTGAGGGGACCTGTTCACTGTCTGCACTATGAAAGCAGCCGCAGCTCCGCTCTGAGATAAATTGAGAGAATGATGACCTACTGATGCCCTTTTGTTCGTCATCGTTTAATTAGGAAAAGCGTGTCTGGTAATATTGCAACTGTTTATTTCATGTAACCGATGAAGCTGACTAAAATATTTTAGCTAATTTTATTGTTATTTCACATTTAATACAAGTCCTAAGGGCCTATGCACACCACATTTTTTAAACGCGCGTTTGTAGCGATACAGACGCGCCGGTGTCGCGCGTTTGAATAGATACAAACGACAACAAACTGCTCTGTATGGATAAAAGCGCGTCGACGGCACGTTTATAAAACGTGATGTGCACAGGCCCTAAGAGATATATCATCTATGCTAATATTATAAATGCGTAAGTTTTATGTGTTTTTGTTACTCAATCACGCCTAAATGTATTTGCCACAGAAATAGATTGTAGCCTGGAACAACACATAGGTTTCCATGGGATAGATTTAACAAAATTTCCTCTCGAATGAAGTATGTAAATAACCTCCCCATTAAGACTTAAATAAATCAATACCAGATTTAAAATCATATCATATCCTGGTTAAATGATAAATGATAAATGATCTTTATTTTGCAAATTGGTTATTAAATAACTCTTTTACACGTCATTTTTTTCCTTAAATATTAAATAGATGAGGCCGGTGTTTCCTAACTGACTACCCTGAGAAGAAACACCGAAACAAACTCAGGGGTCCGTCTCTTTTAAAGTCCATACAATCTACACTGAATTAATTATATGGGAACCTTGTAGGTTTCAGTCTGAGGCGGTCTTTTGAAGAAAGATGCTCACAGATTTGAGTGGGCCTGTCCATACAGTGCAAGCATTTGTCAAATGACGTATAGCTCAACTTAGAACAAGGAGCTTAACGATTTGACGAACAATACCAAGGTAAGGACCTTTAGGCAGGCCGCAAAAAGCACTCAAACTGCCAGACAATTTATTATGTTTAACTCGAATAAATAAATAAAAAAAAAAACCTACATAGTGCACATATTCACAATCGTTTATGAGGATTATGTAGATTAGTCTGAAATGGCCTTTTGAGGAAAGACCAAACAGATTTGAGTAGACCCGTTACAATAGACACCCGGTTATCACACGTTACAATAGAAAGTTCTAATAAATTACAGTGAGGCATTCCTTCGCTTACTAAATAATGTAAGATCTTATATTATTAGTTCCGATCAATAAATTTTCCATAATAAATCCATAACGTTGCCAGGACATGTGCAATTTATGCTATGTTAATAGTCGAATAGCGCTAACTAGGCTGAATTATATATTAAGTACGCCCAGAGAACAGTCGTGACGGTTTTCGAGACGAAATTATTGATAGCCTAGTCTGTTCCCTACAATCGAAGATGGCACGTTTGTAGATTTCATACATACAATAAAAGTTAGTAGTAAATAGATGTTGGAATGTTTGTTACCACGCCAAAATAGCTTTTTTCTCGGTTGGGAAAATCATCGAATGACCTCTCGCGCTCTGGGTGGATCGGAACGGAGTGTCAGACTTCTACTGACTAAAAACCCACCCTGTTCCTTCAGCTGCCCTAAAGTTCCGAGGACGCCAAAATAGCTGGAGATCTGAATGAAATGTATAGTAATTAGGTAGTTCGGAACACCATATTAGCATATTTTTATTTATCTATCATATTGGAACCATATAGTTGTACCTATGTCTGTAGTGCTCTTTTAAGGAAAGGAACACGCAGATACCTATGAGTGGTGGTAGGCAACAGAACTCCCTTCTGCAAACGATAATAATATAAAGTTGTCAGTCCCAATTGACACATTGCAGAACTTTAAAACCGGTACTATGTTCGGAAATAATATCTAAGACATGCTTTATGTTCAATCTGCATTGATTAATGTTAGTCTGTCAAAAATTAAATATATTAACTCGATTATCTGTTATATAGCTTTTGGACAAAACATGATTACAAAAATGGAGAATCAAGTAGGTAATTAGCCCATTTTAAACTCACATTCACTTATCAAAAGGTCAAAATATGCAAATGGCACTTAATTTCTTATGTTGTTAATTTAATGGCACTTCAGTTTGTTTTTTGAATATTTTGTAAGCAATTATAATGACTAAATTGGGGCTGATTAAAATGATACTATACAATAAAAATCTGTTCAGTAATTATAGCACATACGAATTTTGTAACTAAAAAAGTAAATATACAAAACAAATATGACACCCACACGAAATATTATGTGGTGATTATGTGGCGCTAAACTACAATTTTTGTTTCGATATCAAAAGAAATACAAAATAAGTACTTAACTACTGCCTAACTAACCTACTTTTCATAACAATTCGTAATTATAAAGCACACGATAAGTTTTCTAATAAACGTTTTGAAAAAAGCAATCTTTAATTGGTGAAATCGACTAAAATAACATGTTAACAATCAATTTTAACTAACTATTATGTTGAAAACTAATCCGACGGCTATAAAGAATTCGATAAAATTACAAAAGAAATCTATAAAATGATTAAAATTTCTAATCGTGCCAATTAGGTGAATTTATGGTTTCACTTGTAACAACCGCGTTTTACGGGTTATAAGTTTATAAAATCAGTCACTGGGTGCGTGAGGAAATAATGATTTTATACTTATTTTTACAATGTAACGCTATTGAGCTATTCTACTCTCAATAAACGCGGAGGAAGCTGCGTCGCTGACAAGACGCGCTCGATAAATGCTCAATGAACGTTTAAAAACAATAACGATTGAATCTAATAGCCCGTTAATTTCCACGTGAAAGATTCTATTTCTGTTATTCTCTCATGAGTTTAGCCGCAGTTTGCACTGTTATTAGTGCAAAAACTTACGCGGGATTAAAAAAGTAATCGGCTTTAGATGCCTTCAACTTACAGGTTAATAATTGAGTAGCATAACGTTTGATACGCCAACGCTTTAATTAATTTTCGGAAATATTTTTAGGATCAGTAGGAAAGTCAGATTCTAATAAATACGGGACCGTGATTAGAGCCGTTTTTATTTTCTTATAATGATGAATAATCATAAAAGCCATCCAAAATGGCGTTTAAGAAAAATAAATATGAATTCGGACTGGTAATTCTATGTGATTCGAATTTAGAATTAAGCGCGCGCGACGCGACGGCGCTCTCATAAGTGCCCCTACACACGTACCCACACAAAGCACCGCACACACCCCAATGCTCATAATTTGCTGACAAGAAAACAAAAAAGGAAAAACTCGGCACCCGTTCTAATTAGGTCGTCGAGTGAGAACAGGGCGTTCGTCAGCACAATAATAATTAACACTGGCTGTAATGAAGCATAGCATAAAAACTAATTGGAGACCCTACGATCGTTGTGTCGCGAGGGTGAGAGAACTTCCCTACGATTTCGATAAGTTCGACTTTTGTTGGTTTCGCTCTATTCATTCGTGCTACGAAAATTAAATCATAAACAATACCAGCACCACTTTATTATCTACTACAACAAACCTATAGAGTTTTTTAATCAATTTGAATCAAATCAATTAATCGACGTGGTTGGCGACTCAGCAATTTTAATTAGAATCTTCTTAATGTATGTATGTATGCATAAATTATTCTCGGCTAATGGTTACATGCGCTCAATTATTCAAAAATGCAGTAAGTTATTAATGTGTAGATGTCAACAAAGTATGATGAAAGCACAATAATTACCGGCAATACCAATTCCATGTTAAAAAGCGCGCTGTATTCAAAAATATTACATTAGCTTAGTCATGAAAAAATAAAACTAAACATCAAAATGTAATCGATCAAAGCTAGCTAATGCAGTAAACATTCAGCCAGCAAGTATTTTAAATCGAAAAGCTGACGCGAACTGCCGTCTATCAGCTGGTTGAAAAGGGAAATCAGTCAATAATGCACTAATTTCCCCTCCTTAATGGCGCAGTCCGGCCCCTTACTCAGACACTATTACGACACAGCAAGTTAGTGTTTAATGTAATAACTTGGTACACACTAGGAACATTTTCATGTAAAGACTTTAAACTTTTACGAGTTTCAAAGCTCGTTACGGTTTCTTATTTGATGCTACTTTTGTAATTATTTTAAGTGATAATTGCTGTAAGATTGGCACTTTGTTTTAGTTTTTTAATGAGAAAAATGGGAGCTTTTTCATTGCAACTTGCCTATAATTTGTTGGTTCAATTATTATGTTAAAAAATAACTTAACACTTATAGTTGCACCTTTTATAAGAATAATTAAACCAGTATTACAATATCTAGTTTTTTTCGCGACGTTATATTTCTTTTCTACAGAAAAGTGTAGCAAATGAGATGGCTTAATAAATAATATAATTCCACAAATATTAAGACCACAATAATTTTTATTTCTGACAAATACAACAACAACAACAAAATAACCCAGTAGCCGCATCTTCCCACTTAACAGTATATCGCTAATTGTACTAGAAAGATTACAGGTCTTCAAAGTCAAGCCTGACAATTAAGTCATAGCAAAAGACATTTAAATGGCCAGCGATTGAAAGTAGAGCTTAAGTAGTTCTGTGCAATTGTTACTCGGACTTACAACTCAAACACACATGCCATTTTCCATTTGACATGTCTGTACAAATACCACATTATTGAACGAGCCGTCAAAATGTCTTATGTTATGCGATAGGCTGTAATTACTGTTTTACGATAGTCGTTACTTGATAGCAGGAATAGGGTAGAAAGTTGAATAGGAAAATTGCTAAATGGTACCGCTGTTTTGAATCGAGAGCCGTGCTTGTCTTTAGCATAAGTAATTTGTATTAATTGAGGTTTTATGCGATAGAATTATAATTTAAATTATATTTATGAGAGATTTGAGTGGGTTGCTATTTGCGTTTATACTTCTGGTAGTTCAGTTAAATTAAAAGTAATTATTATAAAATATACTTGCTACTTTTTATACTCTATTTTCTTTTGTAATTTAAGCGAAATAAAAGGCATTTAATTTTTATTTATTTATTTACTTCTGGTTAGAAATATTATCTTTTTATAACATGAACATTTAAAAAAAAGATTTTTTTTAGTTGACTGTCAACGTGCAATGTCAATTTTCTTTAAATTTTTTTTTTTGTTATCCGGCCATGGTTATTAAGCCTTACTTTAAAATTTTACTTATCATAATTGTGATCGCAGATATATTAAGCGCCTCACACACTACCGAGTAATATCAACGTAAGTGGAAAGCCCAATTATTTCCCCATTAGAACTTTTACTAGAAAGAAATTGCCTATTCTGATTAATAAAAAGTAGAGTTTGGTAACCATATTTGGATTTTGTCGCTGTTTTATAAGTTCTACCAATATTATAAACTAGCTCCTGCCTGCTACTTGGTCCGCATGGGTAGGGTTTTCCCGCGTAAATCCCGATCCCGTGGTGATTTCTTTATCTACATACAAATTTCATTCCGATCCGTACAGTAGTTTTGCGAGAAAGAGTAAGAAACATCCATTCATCCGTTGGTCATTGCAAACTTTCGCATTTATTTAATTTAATTAAGATAACACACTGAATTTTCATACACAGACTATGATATCTGCACTAATAATACAAAAATTACCCAAGGGCGAGTCAGATTTGCCCATGAAGGGTTCTGTAGTAACTACACCAAATAACTTTGTTTTTCATAGTATTTGTATGAATTACAAAGTTATATTTGCGGTTTTAGAAAATATGCTATATCTCAAAAACTGCTGACCCGATCTCGTTCAAACCAATTTTCGTTGAAAGTTTACATTAAGATCTATAGCATATATTTTTTTAGATGTTTCCTCCATTATAACAGAAGTTAGGGGGGGGGGGACATTTTACCACTTTGGAAGCGCATATCTTTTGAACGATTGACTTTATGAAAAAGTGCTTTTATAAACCTCAATGTCGTTTTTAAAGACTTTTCTATAAATACCACACACGCATAGGTTGCATGAAAAAAAATATATGTTTCAGTTTCAGTTCCATGTATGAGGGGAGCCCCCCTTAATTTTAAATATTTTTTATTTTTTTCATTTTTTCTTAGAATCGGAAAGCGGTTCACATAATACATCTATCTACCAAGTTTCATGTGTATAGTCCTTAATAGTTTCGGAATAGCTGTGACATACGGACGGACGGACAGACAGACAGACAGACATGACGAAACTATAAGGGTTCCGTTTTTGTCATTTGGCTACGGAACCCTAAAAACGAATATTTAACCGTGTGGAAGTATGAATGTTTCTTACATATTTGCAAAATTCCTAAATACGTCTGGATACGGCACAGAGTTAGGAATTATCAGATAGACTAGGTACTTTAAACCTTATGAAATATGCGACATTAACACCCTAACGAAGTCTCGACCAACACCTCGTAGATTATAATATAAATCTACAGAATTAACGGAATGATTAAATATCCATTTTCAAAACAATCTTCCGACATTAAACTAGAAGATAAAGAATTGTAATTAAAACAATTTATCATTGATTTTCATTTCTTGTACAATGTTTCAGATATCTTAAATTAGCTTGGATAATTTTATAACAAATCCATCCTCCATCCTCCATCTCCAACCATATCATCACAGCACCATCAGGATAGTGAGATGGTGGTCAAACGCGAACCTATTTTCAATAAAAAGAAAAACATATATATTTATGAATACCATACACTCGCGAGCAACCAAATTAACTCAACCTATTTGCGGCAATTATATGTATAAAACAACACATAACTTATATATAAAACATCCCTGTATTATTTTATGGTAAAAACTTTGTTTGAGTTCATTCCGTTGCTCCTGAGTGTATTTAGTGCTCTTACATTTCATGAAAATCATACATAATTTCATTCTAATTATATTTACAAACAAAATATATAGAGAGAAACAAATGTAAGCATCAATTAAAGCCACAGTTCACAATTAAAATAATGGCTGTCACACCTATAAGACAATTAGTTCGTAGGAAATAAAATTCTATGTTTTGGTCGCGGACTCGCCATACTTAATTAGGGCTAATCAAAAAAACTTAATACACCATAATGGCACGTAATAGCAGTTTTAACGCGGTCTCCTGATACGTTGATAATTATAATGTATGCTTATACTAATTATACGACGTTTGTTGTGTCATGCTAGTTTCTTTTAGAAATATTGTTACGAAAATTTTAAGTAATTACAACCGTTTATATTTTTTTCATTTACTTATGACAATTACGGAAACTATGGAAAATTTTTGATGACCGTTTGATGTTGATATCATTTAATTTTATGTGATAGTACATATAAATAATCAATTACGCTGTATGCATGTAGGCTATGCGCTGTACCTAAGCTAGAATACATAATAGAAGATGACTCAAAACCTAAAAAAATGTCTCTAATATCTTTTATCACCATTAAAAACTTATAATCAGGTCTTTATACGCAGAAAAAAAAAACAAAGCCAACTACCTACTAATTATCCCCCATGTTTACGTTCTCCACGAAAAATAAATAAGAAAACAGTGTATAATTTACCGCACATTGTTAAAAATTAAAAATAACTGGGCGATAATGGCATTGCGACGTAGCTCGTGTAAACAGCGCTGGTAGTTACGACGTTTCGTTTTAAGCAACGAGGACTAAAGCAAAAGAATTGTTGTTGTTGCCAAGTTGCCTCGTGTTTAAGTACGGATTCTATTCTCGACACCTTTGCTTTGGAACTTTTTTCCCTGTTCCAATTTTGAGGGAATTCACCTTTTCTTTTTTTTTCTAAGAATTCAATGACTTCGGAGTTTATATGGGAAAGTTGGCAGACGTTTTGATATAGTGACTGTTTTTTTAAATATTTATTTATACAAAATACTATACTTTAAAGATCTCATTGATATCGGGAATCGGGTCCAAGTCATCGGCGGCTAGGCTTATAGAGGGTACTTATTTCAAATTTAAAACCTTGATAAAATTGCCTAAATAGAGCTTCCTAAGGTTATAGTCAGGGCTCAGGGCAGACACATCTAAGGAGTGGAATACCCTGCTAGAGTCTGTGTTTCCTGATAACTATGTATACAGGGTGGCAGGGACATCGACGCACAAACGCTTACCATGACGCCGCTGACATGATTCTGGACCCCCATGCGTTGAAATTTCTGTCGGTTTCAAAAAATGTCTGGTTTTTTCGGCAATTTATTTTACTAAAAACTGTATAAAATCATTGTTTCTATCTAACCCAATGAGATTTTAATTAAAAAATTAAATTCACTTGTTTCACATAAAACAGCAATGTAAATAAAACTCGAAAGGGCTACCTGATCAGCTGTTTTGCTTGAGGTCATTTGCGAGGTCAACACAGGTGATCAGGTAGCCTTTCGAGTTTTATTTACATTGCTGTTTTAAGTGAAACAAGTGAATTTACGCCTTTTTGCATCGGCTTTTTTTTTATTTTATTAAATTAAGAAAGAGCCGACGAAAAATTTCAACGTAGCCTCCTACCCCCTAAGTCTAAGGACCCTCGTCCAGAATCATGTACTGAATCCATGGTAAGCGTTTGCGCGTCGATGTCCCTGCCACCCTGTATATTGACTTGGGGGGTAAGGATATTTAAGTCAAGACTGAATAGCTTTCTTCTAGATAAGCATGCTTTACCTTTGATTACATCATCGCTTACTATCAGGTAAAATGATAGTCAAACGCTAGCTTATCAACCAATCAACCGTTACAATGGCTGTTGAGTCCAAATATCTCAAGACGACCACCTCGCAATATATTTCTTGATGAATTTAATACGAACACAAAATAATTAGAAAAACCCAACTCTAATTAGATCACACTGCAATTGACGCGATCGGCAAAGAACAATCGATTTAAGTCGAAAAGAAAGAGATGCACTTAATAATAACGCTGTCCCTCTCTTCCAGTAAACATCAAAGTTCATTGCACACCCTCTGAACTTAAAAAAAGAGTTTAATTTGCTTACCAACGACTTGCTATATCGTATAACTAGACTGGCAATTACTACTAATGATAATAGCCTTTATTACTTATGTCCATTATGTTAGGTTGGCAGTATTGTGAACATTACCGACTACTTGCGAGTTGCGAATAATAGACGCGTGTTGTTAAGTTTTCCATTTTTGTCATTTGTTTTTCGTATGTGTACGCTACTAAGTTGTTAGTACAAAATGCCGCGATGTGGGCAGTCTCCGTCGATTTTATAAATTAAAAATAAGTTAAAACCGAGACATCCATATACTTATTATCAGGTGAGATGGTGGTCAAACGCGAACCTATTATCATTAAAAGAAAAAACGGAGAAGTCCATAAAAACGTAATTATAATATTTCTATATTTGACAAAAATATCCACCGAATAAATAATGAAATAGAAAAAAAAGACATTTAAATGCAAATATAAATATAATAACCCTGTTACTAGTTATATTTTCGAGCCGTTTGGGGTAGACCTTGAGATCGTGGGGTCCGTCCAAGTGCCCATAAATTATTTAAAGATCTTCCAGACACCTAGTTGACACTTCGCGTGGCCCAAGGGCTGGCTTTTACCTTGGACAGAGGCGGCATTGCTATACAACGCGGTAATGCCGCCAGTGTTTTGGGCACATTACCAGTGGACAGCGATGCGAACGAATTTCTGGACGCCTTATGTTAGTTTATTTGTAGATGTATGTTTAGGGTTTTTATTGAGCTAAGTATGAGCCAAAATATGAAACTATCTAACTTAAAATGCAGGGTTATGTACCAAAATAATAAAAAGACAACCTGTCAAAACCTTTAATTAAGTTTTTTTTTGTTTTTTTTTTTGTTGTATCATCATCAACATTTGAGCCCGCAATTCTTCAACGCTCTTTATAATATGAGCAGAAATATTGGTTGAAAGGTTCAATTTTACAAAAGTGTTAGTATTAACTGATTATTAAGAGACATGCACTACGTCTATTTAAAAGACTCAGTTCACTCGCAGTATGAGACATTATAGAAAATACTGGAACATACCCAGAGTAACAAATTAGCGCGGGTGGCAAAGGGGGTTCCCATTCGACGCTATTTACCATACGTGGGCCTACTATTTTCATGGTTTTTTTCGTCGAGTTTTTACGCCATTTTCCGTGACTCCACCGGGCGGCCGGCCCACAGACGATGCCTTCTTTTTTTAAATCAGTAAATTGCATATTTGAAAAACTACTGCACAGTGGACGCAACGTCGATTGAACAGGTGTACTTAGTGAGTTTCGGCTGTTGACTCTTCACGAATACGAATCTCGATTCGGTTTAATCGGTATGCGTATATCGATATAATCGAATCGGGTTGCTTGGGTTTTTAATAATTAATGCAAAAACTTGAAAGTCGAAATCGACTTGTTCAAATGGCGTTCTGAAGTCGTAGGAAGGCATATTCATGATTATAATATTCGCACTGCTGGTACAAAGGCCACCTCTCTATGAGAGAGAATGAACTATAATCCACCACGCGGTCTCGGTTGGTGGATGTCACAAATGACTTCGGATTTTCGCTCCAAGGACATTTTTCTTCACAGTTTTTAGAGCAGTGGTAATAATATAATGTACACAAAGTAATGTGTCCGCTTAGGTTCGCATACCCAGCCTACAACGCGTGTTGTTGAGCACTGAGCCACACCGCTCAACAACCCACAATAATTCCTTTTGTCTTACCATTACAAAAGCATCATAATTATAAACGCACTAATTGCATCGTCGATCAAAATTTTAAATAGAACATAACAATGGTAGATTGAAAAATTTAAATTTAGTCGATTATGGCTGAACAATCGAGTGTGTTGAGTCGAGTGCCCACGCGCCGCTCAGTGGGGCTGCGTTGATTCAATATCGGTGTCCCTGTGACGTTGGTTAAGTGTCCTGGGGGTTACCGATTATTGTGTGAAAAAATAAACAGTGGGTTGCTTGTGGGCTTAGTTGTTTAGCAATACATTCCTATCACATAATCTTAGACGGTAATAATATTTTTTGTATAAAGATAGATAATATAATACGATATAGATAATATAAGAGAATCATTTAGATACGTAACCATTAAATAAAAATGTACCTAAATTCCTCAATACAAACCACAGCCCAAAAAATAACTAAAATAATAATTGAATCCATCAAATAAACTTCATTACACACAATTATACCGCATACGCTGATAGCTACAAATTTATCAATCTTGATAACATCAACGGAACTAATCGACTTTGTTATTAAAAACTCTTTACTGCATACAAATCCTAAGTACAAAGCGAACCAAAAAGAAATTATACCTATTTACAATTATAAAAATTACCTAAGTAGTTACAATCGAAAAAAACGGCTTACAAGTGATTTAGAAACAGCTTAGTACCTACAAGTGATTTAAAAACGGATTAGAACCTACAAGTGAACAAAATTTCTATTTGCTATGTACTTTAAATTGAACAAAATTTAAAAAGTACAAAGTCAAGCGAACAAAATTTTAAAGCAACCAAGTAGGTACATATAATCGAACAAAAAGAAGTAAAATCGATGATTAAAAAGAGGTCTTAACTACAATCGAAAATCAAAAAGTAGCTATGGGCTAGACAGAAACATTTCGAACGTTGATCACATCTGTAATCTAGTTACAGAGCGATAAATGAAAGGTAATTGAAAGGAAATTACGCAATAAATGGGAGGTTATTATTGAATTTAATGTTAAATTAATCGTGAACTCCCTTCTAACCATCTGTCGTGTGTACCCCCCACCGAATAACCGTTTTATATTTTCGAGATGTACTCTCGATGTTACAATGAATTTGATTATTTTGTTATTGAGTGCTTTTAAGTATTAATTGAACTGTTTCAAGAGTTCCGCAAGATTTTAAAGGTTTAGCCTCCCTGAATCTCGCTAAGTTTGGCCCCTATAGTTGTGTGATTAGGATGTAGAAGTGACCATATTAGCCATGAGAAACTAAGAAAAGTTCATCACATGACACAATATTCAGATATACTACAAGAAAATCAGAAGTCAAATTTACATCGACTTTAATTTCACTTAAACCGAGATTAAAATAAACTTAATGTAATGAAAACTTTTTAAATTAAGACGATTTCTAAGCATCTGTAACCAGCTCAATTTAAACAAACGTCTAAAAACCAACAGTAGGGTCGCACAGCATTTGACGGAACAATCTCAGAAACAATGTCGTGGAGCCGAGCGCGGTGTTCGACAACGCTCGCCGTGTATTGGGCAGTGCGCGACACCCGAGAACGTGTCTGCATAATACATCGCTGTACGCTGTTGCTGTACGTTGGACTTTAATTATATATCTGCTACAATTTCGCCTTTTTTCGAGTATTTTTCACATTTCGCCCCCCTATACACCCCTCTTCACCCACTGCCGAACGGTCGCGGAAAAAACGGCCCGCGAATGTGTGTGTAACGTGACAGTGTATTGTTGCACTACAAACGACGCCCCGCGCCGCACTACACAAGAAACTACAGACCCGACGAATAAACAAGACAATTAACATCTCCCAAGTAATGAATAGAAAAATTGTCGTAATAAAAATACACTTTTAATGCAATTAAGCTTGTAGAACACGGGCAGGAGAGGCCGATAAGCCGCGCTCAACTTTTCCTGTAACAGGCTGTTATTTCACGATTTAAAATCGGTTCTCAACCCGTTAATGACGCGAGGTACAAGTGCAGATCGGCGGCTCCGTTCGGCCGCGGACCAATCTATTTAATAACCCCCGTCGGTGACACCCCACCCGGCGGCCATCGCCAATTTTCGCCCCCCTTGGCCCCCTCAGGCCCCCTAGCACCCGCCCTGAAAAAAATCCGGAGCGTTTTAAAATTAATGAGTAAAAATCTACACACACACCCGAGCGGACAATGCGACGCGTGTGTGCGCGGACGCCCGATAATGACCCGCGCTTTGCCGCCCAAATGAGGACGCCGTACAATCACATGTTTCTTCCGCCGATCGCAGGCCGCGGATTACTTCAGACGTTTGCGCACATTCATTACCCTAGAGGTGACTAGAAAACCGTTAGCGCGCTGGTACCCGTTTCAGACGGAGTCCGTGATCGCCTAGCCTTTTCCATTAGGACCAACTATCCGAGAAAAAAATGGAGTACAAATTGAAATTTCGCCGGTTCGAACGCTAATTCAGAGCGAAACGGCGCCGCGACGCGAAACGAACGCAGTTAGATAACATTTGTAGAGGCAAGGGGGGACGGGTGTCACCCCTACGCAACGCCGTTTTTATTTTGGCCGGCCCTTGCCCCCTTACCCCCTTCGTTCGTCCAACTTCATCTGAATAATTACTGATTTTTTCCGTGTACCGCTGATTATTCCGAATGTTACTTGTTGATGATAATTTTTTTTCAACTTTTTTCATTAGTCAGCGCCCGGTGGAGTTTTGATTGTGCTTTTAAGCTTTTTGTATTCAATTTGTTCCCAATGTTTATGTGCTCCAATATAGAATGTATGAAATAAATTTTATTTGTTTATTCTGTTTCAATTTAAAATAACTGCGGTGTGTTTAGAGCTTTCAGCTGAACATTCTAAAGTCACATTTGCATTCCTTTACGTACCTAAGCAGACTTACAGTAGATATAGTAGGTAGCTATTCATAGGATTGGTAGATACCGCAAAAGCATTTCTCCCTCCAAAATTTCGTTTCCAAATAAACAACAACATGTATCAAACTATATGCGTCTGCCTACTGCCCCTATGGCATACGCGACTGCACTCGTAGTGAATGATTCAAAAAAGTTTATCCACCTAGATTTACGTAATAAACCTGAAATACCGGAAAACGCCACTAATCAATTATAAATAAGTAAATAAAAGATGGCTAAGGAATTCTTTAAATTCAGCCCAAGAAATCAAAAATAACTAATTAACTAGGTATTAAAGTAAGTACCTACCCAAACTAGCTTCTAAAAATCAATAAGTCCAGTGATCAAATTAAAATATCTCAGAATAAAAAGTTAGATCACAAATCAAACGCTAACGAATAAAATTCGAACCGAATTAACTGAAAGCGAATTTGCACGAGACACGTGCTGAAAGCTCCGAAGAAATACGAATAAAAAAAACTAATCGAAAACTTTAATTATCATGCTTATTCGACAAGTGACAAGTCGGACCGATGCCGATCGCTTTGGCAAGGATTTCGGCGGGACCACCCAACGCCCCGCGGGGCCGCATTTTTTCCACCCACCACCGAAGGGGTTGATTTTTTAAACTGATGACGCGCTTTCATTCCGCGCTGTGCAACTTGGCCGCGCGGCTGTATGTGTTACCGGCCGTTGATAAATAAATTAAAAAAAGAAAAACGTGAACGCTTTGTCGATAGTGCGCGACGTTTCTTTTTCGCGGGCGTTATCTATGCTCTATTTTTCCGTTCTAAATTCAACTTTTATATAGTAAAGAAAAAGTTTTTCGCGCGTTTGGATAACCGTATGTGGATGGAACATTTTTTAAATAGAACGATCGTCACATATTTTGTTCGGGTTTTTGAAGTTTTCCAAAGTTTCGGTAAAGTTTCGCTAAAGTTCGTTTTCAGAATATTTCGTGATTTTTCAAGTTTTTGATCAAGGAATGTTAGTTTTGTAGAGACAGTGATTGTGAAATTATCAGGTCTGGAGAGAATGACATTGTCCTTCGTGAGTAATATAAAATAGTGATTTTTATATAATTTAATAGAAAATAACTATTTTGTAACTCAGTAAAATCAAGCGAATCGCTAGCTTTTTTTGTGAAGAAATATCCATGCGTTGTTTTTAATTATAAACTGTGTAAAAGCATAATCTAAAATTATGAATCGATTTAATTGCATTTGTATTTTAATAAAATCAAGTTGCAATTTTAAAACATTTCACTTAGTAAACTTTGAATCACTGGAAGGACCGTATAATTACTTTTCTAACATATTTTTTAACTCTAAACGTGTGAATATTTATAACAGAATCGCGGCAACTGTAACAGTGTCGACCCGCTATAATTATTACAAATTAAAGAATTATTATTAATTATTATTCAAGGCGTTTCCTTACAGTTTTAGTAGTGGTTTAATAATTAAAAGTCAAGTAGCCTGACCTTATTCTGTACTTATAATAATTGTAATATAAATAGTTTATGACTTTACAAGCTGCACAATGGTTTATATGAGAATCGAATAAAAGATGGCTTCCTTAATTAAAATATTAATAGCAGTCTGTTCATGAACGTATTTATTTTGAGGTAATAAAATTGTATTAATGTTCCGTTTTTTTATTTTTTTATATATCCATCCCTTTTCGATCTTGTTTTTAAGATTTTTTTTATGCGATGAAGTGTTACATTTTAAGTAAAATTTAATTGAATTTATAACCTTGGTTTATAAGAAAGGAACTGTGAAATATCTTTTTATACGTTCACAGCGCAGAAAAACTCTTTTTTAGAACATTTTATTCAGATGAACTCAATTATAATATATTTTTGATCATTACATAAAATATTCATTATTTAAAGAACTATCCAGGCGCCTAGTTGACACTTCGCGTGACCCAAGGGCTGGCTTTTACCTTGGATAGCGGTTGAGCATTGCCATACAGCGTGGCAATGCCGCCAGTCTTTTGGGCACATTACCAGTGGACAGCGATGCGCACGATTTTCTGGACGCCATATTTTAGTTTACTTTTAGATGTATATGATTATGTAGTTTAGGGTTTTTATTTAAGTGTATATTCCATTATTGATCAAATAAATTTTTCAAATTATATTTTAAATAATCTTAAATAATTATATCGTTTCGCTGTCTGAAACTTCCTACAAATTCGAGTACAAGTTATAACTCCTCAATGGTACTTTGCAAGCTGATTACTAAGCAAAATAATGAGCAAAGCTCTATCATGTTTAGGAAGTTTAGGAATCATATAAAGAAAACCGTCTTTCAAAAGTCACAAATTTGTTCTAAAGAAATGGTTTCACTCACAGAAATGTAATACGCTTTTTTATGATTAAATAAAAAAATAAAGATTATTATATAAAAAATTGTTTCATAAAAACAACCCAATAGATAGATAGATAGAATATATTTTATTGTACACGAAAATTTAAACACAACTATTTAACTTTAGCTTATTCTATGGTTGCCCCACAAAAATCGCAAGCAGTTAATGTTGCGGTTGGTGGCATTTTAACAGATATGATGGCACTACCAACTGTATCACACTGCCATCTGTGATCTGATGACAAACCACTAAAATTAGTTTACATTTTAAAGAAAGAAAAAAAATCTAGACAACAAAAATAGAACTTTTTAAATTCACTAACTACTAAACCGTTGACTCCATCACATAATATAGTAAGTAAGTAAATAAGTAAGTCTTAGTATATCCACCAAAGTGTGTACATTGTTACTGGAATTACATTGATTCTTGAATACTTAAATGTATATGCATTTGGGGCCGAATTAGGCATAAACTTGTATGTCAGCTCTCAACACCGATCATCCTGCACTATAAATTAACTTAACTATTTTAAACATGATATTTTTGTGATTTCATAATATGCTTAAAGCAAGAAAAAAAAATACAACTAAAAAAAACTTTAGATATAAAATACCGCAGTGATTCACGCACATATTTTTAGCGTATTTTTCGTAATAAACAGGTTAATAATGCAATGCATCATGAACACGATAACACCACCTAAAAACAAACACAAAGATATCAACTTAAACCCGAAATGTCTTACTAAAGTCGGTGGTAATTAGAAATAGGCTAGATGAAACATAAATGGCGATACGCTCACCCTTAATTACGTTCAGACCTAACATAGACAAACGGCGGGAGAATAATGACCCTCCGTACGAGGTAGGTACTACGTAGGGACCCAGACTATGGTGCATTACTGTGTGATGTGGCGGACTGCATTAAAAAAACCGGCCAAGGGCGAGCGTACCACTCACAGGGTTTGCGGGTTTAGGTACAGGGTCTGTTTGTATCCGATATCCATCCCATAAGTAATTGTTGACACGATTAGTGCAGTGTTTGAGCGATTGGCTACTGCGCTGCGTGTCGGGGGTTTGTTTCCCGCACGGGAATAAATGGTTGTATGACCTAGAAAAAGTGGTGCTCGGTTTTTGGAAAATGCATTCACGATATAGTTGTCAGGGTGGTTCTCGTGTTGAATGTTTTATTAAAAAGAAAAGAAAACTCAATCATGTTATAACAAAATCATTTATCTAAATATGGTTAATGAGTTTAGTGAATATTGCTTTATTAAGCATAGTTAAAAATAAACAAATAATGAAGTTTATTTGAATAAAAAAATACACTTATCCTAACACTATACAGCATTACAAATAGAGCAAAGAATGTTTTAATGAGCTTTGCATTTTAATTTCTTAATAAATATACTAATATCCCGAATACCTATTTATCATAAACCCAAACATAACGGTTTGGTCGTCGGGGTGAAGATGATACATGACTTACAAATTACACCACTTTGTATCTAAATACATATTTCGCAACGGAAGAATTGAAATTATCCAAATAAGTAGATATATTCCGGACGACTAAGATACACCCTCTTCGAATAAAAAAATGTAGGTGCGATTAGGATTTATTGCATAATGTATTGATCTAGTGCCTTATAAAAAATATTATAAAGGTTCTTGTTTTACAACGGCACCCTAAAAACTAATGCTAAGGAAGCGTCCAGAATTAAATAAATACGCACTTCAAAAACCATCTTATCATTTTCAATAAATTTAATACAAATAATGATGCGTCAGCATTAGCTTAGGTAGTTATTTGGCGGAGATACACTACTAGTGAGCACATTCAGATTCCTAGATTATAACCGTATGTGTCTTTTACAAAGTGTAGGGTTTTAGTTACGTTCACTATTCTTGTTCTCAAACTCTTTTTAACCGACTTCAAAAAAAGGAGGAGGTTCTCAGTTTGTCTTGAACTTTTTTATTTTTTAAATATATTTATTTAAAGAGAACTTGCAATGTGGGTAGGATTCACATTACCAGCAATCTTGTTAACCCCTCCAACTAAATATAAATTATAAAATCCAAGCTAAATATGCTTGTGTGTAACGGGTTGGGTTCGAGCCGGCAACCTCTCGATCACAACATAGATAGATAGATATACTCTTTATTCTACACCGTAACTGAATTAAATGAGGACTTAAAAACTACAAAGGGTGTTACAATGGGCGGTCTTATCGCTAAAAGCGATCTTTTACAGACGACCTTTGGATGGATTTGACAAGGCCTGAACTTTAAAGCCTGCAATACATGTTGGCCGAGCGTTGGCAAATAGGTACAAAGCAAGAAATAATGTCCACACGTTGTAGATAATGTCCACACGACCAATGTAGAAGAGGGTCTGTAGAGCTGCCCACACGTTGGCCGAGCGCAGGCGAGCGCCTTTGATTTGTGACCAAAAACAGACACCGATCCGAAGTGAGGCAAGTGATCACGAGCAACGGCGACCGAAGACAAGTTGCACCAAATGAGCTCTACACACGTTGGCGCTGACCTACACTCGGCCAACCAGGCAAGTGACACCGAGCGATAGCAAGACAAGGCAAATATACCGTCTACATGTTGGTATTGGCCTTCACTCGACAACGCTCGGCCAACATGTATTGCAGGCTTTAGACTATTGTCGCTTATGCTTTTGAAGATGTAAGTAAGTAACATTACACCTCTTCCCCAGGCGGAGTCAGACCGGGAGAGCGGCGCGAGCTCGCCGGAGGGGGGGCAGGCGCGTGCGCAGCTCGCCGAGCCGCGGACGCCCTCGCCGCGCGCCCGTACTCCGCACCAACAGCCACATCTGAATGGCTCCAGTGAGTTCGTACTACATTCATTACTTTGTTATATTTGGAAAACTTACAGCTAGGATACAGATTTGGGTTGCGGGAATGTTCTAACGAGATACCACAGCTCCGGAACTCAAGGGCAACTGAAGGAGCAGGGTGAGTTTTTAGTCAGTAGAAGTCTGACACTCCGTTCTGCTCCACCCACAGCGGGAGGAGTCATTTGAAGATTTTCCCACCGAGAAAATAAATTAGGATACAGATAGTTGACAAATATTGAGAAAAGGCCAATTACAAAATTTCACAGACATTATTAGAATAAAAACAATATTGTCTAAAAGAATCTGCTACTTCTTCAAATCGAAAATGCGCTAACATGAGCTATTATGCACAAGCATTTTGAAGCAGTTTTCTTTTTCGATCGATCTGGGAAACTGGTACAATCCAGTTTCCCAGATCGATCGAAAAAGAAAACTTTACGTAAGAAAACTAGAGTAATCTGTATGTAACATTGCTCTTGTCTCAAGGTTTTCTTCGCGTCGCGCGGGGCTTCGCTCTTGTTTTTTTTTTTTTTTTTTTTTATTTAGAATAGGTTCGCGTTTGACCACCGTCTCACCTGATGGTAAGTGATGATGTGGTCGAAGATGGAGCACGCTTACCTAAAAGTAACCTATCCACTCTTGACTTAAAGACTCCTAGGTTATAGCTATCGGGAAACACAGACTCCGGCAGGGAATTCCACTCCTTAGCCGTACGCACAATGAACGCACCGTAAACGTTTGGTACGTATGGGTGGGATGTCCACCATGTAACGATGGCGCTTCGCCGTTTGTCTCGTAGTCCGATGATGGAACGGGCTTGGTGGAATTAGATTGTATAATTCCATCGCACACTCCCCGAAATGTAACCGATAGAAAACCGATAGACTTGCAACTCGTCGTCGATGTTCAAGGCTCTGGAGCTTTGATTCGACCAGTGCATCGTTGCCAATGAGTCTTTTGCTTTTGCCGCTTCTCGATAGACTCAATAGAGAGACTAGATGTGTAGACATGATATGTAGACTTAATCGATAAAAACATAACACTCCTTCTTTTTCAGTCGGATCAAAAGAAGCCTATAACCTCGCTCAAGTATCAAGCTACTTTCATTCCAAATTCCATCCAAATCCACCCAGCACTTTCCAAGATTAGCGCATTTAAACAAACAAAGAAACTTTTCTATATATTTTTTTTTTATTTATATTTATTTTTAGATGGTATAGCATATTAAAGTTGTTAGCATTTGCTCAATAAAGGCTCGCGTTTGACCGATATACTGGAGACTAGTATTTGCGAGTTGCGCGAGGTGCAAGCACCTCGCGTGCTTGTGAAAAAAAAAAAAGAAATGGTTTGGGGGGAAGGGGGGGTTTAGTATTTGCGTGTTGCGCGAGGTGCAAGCACCTCGCGCGCTTGTGAAAAAAAAAAAAAAAAAAAGGGGTGGGGGAGATGGGGGGTTTAGTATTTGCGTGTTGCGCGAGGTGCAAAGGTCGCGTGCTTGTGAAATAAAACAATAAAAAAATGGGGGGTGGTGATGGGGGGGGGGGTTGCACAATTATTTCGACTAAAGCATTGCTCCTCTAAATAAATCTGAAAAAAAAAATGTTCCAAGTCTCTTAATTTCCGAGATCCGCCTAAAGGGGGGAGAAAAGGGGCAAGGGGGGCGACTTTGAAAAATTGTTTTTACTTTACCGAGCCTCTTCTATACGAATCCGTAAAAAAAAAATACGGGTCTCGTAGTTTCCGAGATACGATAAGGAGGGGGAGAAGGGGGGTGAAAAGGGGAGGTTTGGCACTTTTCCCGTAGGTTTGAGAGTTACTTGTTTACGAATCTGTCAAAATATACCCACCTCCCCATCCACCATCTGGGAGAACAATTATGTCAGTGAGTCAGTGGTAATTTAGCTTTATATAGTATAACTAGTATTTGCGTGTTGCGCGAGGTGCAAGCACCTCGCGTGCTTGTGAAAAAAACTAAATCATTGCCCCTCTAAATCAAGTATTTGCGTGTTGCGCGAGGTGCAAGCACCTCGCGTGCTTGTGAAAAAAAAAAAAAAAAGGGGGGGGGGGGTGATGGGGGGGTTTAGTATTTGCGTGTTGCGCGAGGTGCAAGCACCTCGCGAGCTTGTGAAAAAAAAAAAAAAAAGAGGGGGGGGGTGATGGGGGGGGAGGGGTTGCACAAGTATTTCGACTAAAGCATTGCCCCTCTAAATGAATCTGAAAAAAAAAATGTTCCAAGTCTCTTAGATTCCGAGATCCGCCTAAAGGGGGGGAGAAGGGGGGCGGGGGGGGGACTTTGAAAAATGGTTTTTACTTTACCGAGCCTCCTCTATCCGTAAAAAACAAAAAATACCGGTCTCGTAGTTTCCGAGATACGATAGGGAGGGGGGAGAAGGGGGGTGAAAAGGGGAGGTTTGGCACTTTTCCCATAGGTTTGAGAGTTACTTGTTTACGAATCTGTCAAAATATACCCACCTCCCCATCCACCATCTGGGAGAACAATTATGTCAATGAGTGAGTCAGTCAGTCAGTCAGTCAGTCAGTGGTAATTTAGCTTTATATAATATAACTAGTATTTGCGTGCTGCGCGAGGTGCAAGCACCTCGCGTGCTTGTGAAAAAAAAAAAGGGGGGGGTGATGGGGGGAGATTTAGTATTTACGTGTTGCGCGAGATGCAAGCACATCGCGTGCTTGTGAAAAAAAAAAATGGTGGGGGTTGGTGATGGGGGGGATTAGTATTTGCGTGTTGCGCGAGGTGCAAGCACCTCGCGTGCTTGTGAAAAAAAAAAAAAAAAAGGCGTGGAGTGCTGGGGGGAGATGGGGGGGTTTAGTATTTGCGTGTTGCGCGAGGTGCAAGCACCTCGCGTGCTTGTGAAAAAAAAAATGGGGGGTGAGATGGGGGGGGTTTAGTATTTGCGTGTTGCGCGAGGTGCAAGCACCTCGCGTGGTTGTGAAAAAATAAAAAGGGGGGGTGATGGGGGGAGATAGGGGGGGTTTAGTATTTGCGTGTTGCGCGAGGTGCAAGCACCTCGCGTGCTTGTAAAAAAAAAAAGTGGGGGGGGGTGTGATGGGGGGGGTTTAGTATTTGCGTGTTGCGCGAGGTGCAAGCACCTCGCGTGCATGTAAAAAAAAAAAAAAAAAAAAGGGGGGGCTGATGGGGTGGTTTAGTATTTGCGTGTTGCGCGAGGTGCAAGCACCTCGCGTGCTTGTGAAAAAAAAAAAAAAAATGGGGGGGTTTAGTATTTGCGTGTTGCGCGAGGTGCAAGCACCTCGCGTGCTTGTGAAAAAAAAAAAGGGGGGTGATGGCGGGGTTTAGTATTTGCGTGTTGCGCGAGGTGCAAGCACCTCGCGAGCTTGTGAAAAAAAAAAAAAAAAAAAAAAAAAGAGAGGGGGGGGGTGATGGGGGGGGGGGTTGCACAAGTATTTCGACTAAAGCATTGCCCCTCTAAATGAATCTGAAAAAAAAAATGTTCCAAGTCTCTTAGATTCCGAGATCCGCCTAAAGGGGGGGAGAAGGGGGGCGGGGGGGGGACTTTGAAAAATGGTTTTTACTTTACCGAGCCTCCTCTATACGAATCCGTAAAAAACAAAAAATACGGTTCTCGTAGTTTCCGAGATACGATAGAGGGGGGGGAAAAGGGGAGGTTTGGCACTTTTCCCGTAGGTTTGAGAGTTACTTGTTTACGAATCTGTCAAAATATACCCACCTCCCCATCCACCATCTGGGAGAACAATTATGTCAATGAGTGAGTCAGTCAGTCAGTGAGTGGTAATTTAGCTTTATATAGTATAATAACTAGTATTTGCGTGTTGCGCGAGGTGCAAGCACCTCGCGTGCTTGTGAAAAAAAAAAATAAGGGGGGGGGGGTGATGGGGGAGATGGGGGGGGTTTAGTATTTGCGTGTTGCGCGAGGTGCAAGCACCTCGCGTGCTTGTGAATAAAAAAAAAAAAGGGGGGGTGATGGGGGGAGATGGGGGGTTTAGTATTTGCGTGTTGCGCGAGGTGCAAGCACCTCGCGTGCTTGTGAAAAAAACTAAAGCATTGCCCCTCTAAATCAAGTATTTGCGTGTTGCGCGAGGTGCAAGCACCTCGCGTGCTTGTGAAAAAAAAAGTGGGGGGGGGTGATGGGGGTGGTTTAGTATTTGCGAGTTGCGCGAGGTGCAAGCACCTCGCGTGCTTGTGAAAAAAAAAAAAAAAAAAAAAAAAGAGGGGGGGGTGATGGGGGGGGGTTGGCACAAGTATTTCGACTAAAGCATTGCCCCACTAAATGAATCTGAAAAAAAAAATGTTCCAAGTCTCTTAGATTCCGAGATCGGCCTAAAGGGAGGGAGAAGGGGGGCGGGGGGGGGACTTTGAAAAATGGTTTTTACTTTACCGAGCCTCCTCTATACGAATCCGTAAAAAAAAAAAATACGGGTCTCGTAGTTTCCGAGATACGATAGGGAGGGGGGAGAAGGGGGGGGAAAAGGGGAGGTTTGGCACTTTTCCCGTAGGTTTCAGAGTTACTTGTTTACGAATCTGTCAAAATATACCCACCTCCCCATCCACCATCTGGGAGAACAATTATGTCAGTGAGTCAGTGAGTGGTAATTTAGCTTTATATAGTATAACTAGCAACCCACCCCGGCTTCGCACGGGTGCAATGTTTATATTAAATATAGGCAGCGTTCGCGAGAATCGTTAACGTACGGCAGTTTTTTCGACGCCTTACTCCACAATTTTCACTACCACGAAAAATCCTATCTATTTTCCGGGATAAAATATAGCCTATACGGATTCGGAAGAATCCCTCTAAGTAATGGTAAAAGAAATTTTGAAATCGGTCCAGTAGTTTTTGAGCCTATTCAATACAAACATACAAAAATACAAAAATACAAAGGTTTCCTCTTTATAATATTAGTATAGATAACTAGTATTTGCGTGTTGCGCGAGGTGCAAGCACATCACGTGCTTGTGAAAAAAAAAAATAAGGGGGGGGGGGGTGATGTGGGGAGATGGGGGGGTTTAGTATTTGCGTGTTGCGCGAGGTGCAAGCACCTCGCGTGCTTGTGAAAAAAAAAAAAAAAGGGGGGGGGTGATGGGGGGAGATGGGGGGTTTAGTATTTGCGTGTTGCGCGAGGTGCAGGCACCTCGCGTGCTTGTGAAATAAAAAATAAAAAAAAGTAGGGGGGGTGATGTGGGGAGATGGGGGCGGTTTAGTATTTGCGTGTTGCGCGAGGTGCAAGCACCTCGCGTGCTTGTGGTATGAATCTGAAAAAAAAAATGGGGGGGAGATGGGGTGGGAGGTGCAAAATTATTTTGACTAAAGCATTGCCCCTCTAAATATATCTGGTAAAAAAAATGTTCCAAGTCTCTTAATTTCCGAGATCCGCCTAAAGGGGATGAGAAGGGGGACAAGGGGGGTGACTTTGAAAAATGGTTTTTACTTTACCGAGCCTCCTCTATACGAATCCGTAAAAATAAAAAAATACCGGTCTCGTAGTTTCCGAGATACGATAGGGAGGGGGGGAGAAGGGGGTGAAAAGGGGAGGTTTGGCACTTTTCCCGTAGGTTTGAGAGTTAGTTGTTTAGGAATCTGTCAAAATATACCCACCTCCCCATCCACCATCTGGGAGAACAATTATGTCAGTGAGTGAGTGTGTCAGTGGTAATTTAGCTTTATATAGTATAACTAGTATTTGCGTGTTGCGCGAGGTGCAAGCACCTCGCGTGCTTGTGAAAAAAGAAATTGGTATTTGCGTGTTGCGCGAGGTGCAAGCACCTCGCGAGCTTGTGAAAAAAAAAAAAAAAAAAAAGAGGGGGGGGTGATGGGGGGGGGTTGCACAAGTATTTCGACTAAAGCATTGCCCCTCTAAATGAATCTGAAAAAAAAAATGTTCCAAGTCTCTTAGATTCCGAGATCCGCCTAAAGGGGGGGAGAAGGGGGGCGGGGGGGGGGGACTTTGAAAAATGGTTTTTACTTTACCGAGCCTCCTCTATACGAATCCGTAAAAAACAAAAATTACGGGTCTCGTAGTTTCCGAGATACGATAGGGAGGGGGGAGAAGGGGGGTGAAAAGGGGAGGTTTGGCACTTTTCCCGTAGGTTTGAGAGTTACTTGTTTACGAATCTGTCAAAATATACCCACCTCCCCATCCACCATCTGGGAGAACAATTATGTCAATGAGTGAGTCAGTCAGTGAGTCAGTCAGTGAGTGGTAATTTAGCTTTATATAATACTAGTATTTGCGTGTTGCGCGAGGTGCAAGCACCTCGCGTGCTGGTGAAAAAAACTAAAGCATTGCCCCTCTACATCAAGTATTTGCGTGTTGCGCGAGGTGCAAGCACCTCGCGTGCTTGTGAAAAAAAAAAAGTGGGGGGGGTGGGGGTGATGGGGCGGGGGTTTAGTATTTGCGTGTTGCGCGAGGTGCAAGCACCTCGCGTGCTTGTGTAAAAAAAAAAAAGAGGGGGGGGGGGGTGATGGGGGGGGGAGGTTGCACAAGTATTTCGACTAAAGCATTGCCCCTCTAAATGAATCTGAAAAAAAAAATGTTCCAAGTCTCTTAGATTCCGAGATCCGCCTAAAGGGGGGGAGAAGGGGGCGGGGGGGGGGGGACTTTAAAAAATGGTTTTTACTTTACTGAGCCTCCTCTATACGAATCCGTAAAAAAAAAAAAAATACGGGTCTCGTAGTTTCCGAGATACGATAGGGGGGGAGGAGAAGGGGGGTGAAAAGGGGAGGTTTGGCACTTTTCCCGTAGGTTTGAGAGTTACTTGTTTACGAATCTGTCAAAATATACCCACCTCCCCATCCACCATCTGGGAGAACAATTATGTCAATGAGTGAGTGAGTCAGTCAGTGGTAATCTAGCTTTATATAGTATAATATAATAACCAAAAAATGGACGTGCAACTTTGTCTAGAAGTAACTCCTACTTCTTTAGCTTATTTTTAGCTTTATTTTTAGCTATTTAGCTATTGTGCTTGCTCGAATTTTCCAGATTGATAAACGGAAACTATGAAGTAGGAAAGCTAGGCAGACAAGAGTACTCTATAACATTTTACTCTCGTCTCAAGATTTTCTTTTAAGCTACATTTATAGAATATGTACTTACAAAAAAAAACTTACAAAAGCCAAAATAAGTGCGAAGATATATCTACGCACTTATTTTGGCATTTGTAAGTTTTTTAAAACCAGAGGAAAATGTCTATTGAATCCATTGACATATATATTTACTGAAATCATAGTTTTGATATTCCTAAAATTAGACAGGCAACCTACCCAATAATTGAAGGTGTCTGATCTAATTCTATATAATACATAATTATATAGGTACCTAAATAAAATTAAAGTAACTGTTAACTCAAGTGCTTATTTATATTTTTCTGTCCTGTCTTTTTTGTCCAGGCTAATCTATGAAACGTATGAACTGATGTGAATGAGAATTTAATTGAAAGATAGAGAAGAATATAGGGCAACATATTGGCTAGTTTTTATCCCGGAATTCCCACAGTATCGGGATATACGCGGGAATAACACTCCCACGCGATCGTAGTCGCGGACACAGCTATATACATATCGACGGTTAAAAGGAAATAGGGTATATGCGACAAAAAAAGAAATGTTTAGGAGAGCCATTCAAAAATATACAATTTTAGAAAAACTGATGTATTTTTTTATTAAAACATCAGACAGTTTAATAAGTGTTATATTAAAAGAAGGATAAGGTACTTTTCACAGTGGTTGTATAAAAGATAATAGAACACAAGAAACAGTCGGCTTTCAAAACAATACCAGTCCAAAATGTCGCTTATACCCTATTTTCTTTTAACCGTCGATATGTAATAAGAAATTAAGTCCGCCTTTGTACCTATGTGCATAAAGTGTAAATATATAAATAATAACAAAAATATCGTCACTAAATTCGTCTTCCCAGTATCGATCTCAACAGTCCACACCTAATTAAACAATGTTTAAAGTAAGATCTAAATGAATACTTTTAGAATTGGACCGTTAGTTCTGGAGATTACCTACATACAAACAATTTTTTTTTTTATAATCGCTATTGATATGTAGTCTAGACTAGCTGTTGCCCGCGACATCACTAGCGTGGAAGTTCCGCACAATTTCCCGGAATGGAAAGAAGTCTTTATATATTATATGTGTCCGAAGTTTCGTCCAAATCCCTTGCGTTATTTTGGCGTATGTAGCCAAAATAAGTGTGAAGATATATCTACGCACTTATTTTGGCATTTGTAAGTTTTTTAAAACCAGAGGAAAATGTCTATTGAATCCATTGACATATATATTTACTGAAATCATAGTTTTGATATTCCTAAAATTAGACAGGCAACCTACCCAATAATTGAAGGTGTCTGATCTAATTCTATATAATACATAATTATATAGGTACCTAAATAAAATTAAAGTAACTGTTAACTCAAGTGCTTATTTATATTTTTCTGTCCTGTCTTTTTTGTCCAGGCTAATCTATGAAACGTATGAACTGATGTGAATGAGAATTTAATTGAAAGATAGAGAAGAATATAGGGCAACATATTGGCTAGTTTTTATCCCGGAATTCCCACAGTATCGGGATATACGCGGGAATAACACTCCCACGCGATCGTAGTCGCGGACACAGCTATATACATATCGACGGTTAAAAGGAAATAGGGTATATGCGACAAAAAAAGAAATGTTTAGGAGAGCCATTCAAAAATATACAATTTTAGAAAAACTGATGTATTTTTTTATTAAAACATCAGACAGTTTATTAAGTGTTATATTAAAAGAAGGATAAGGTACTTTTCACAGTGGTTGTATAAAAGATAATAGAACACAAGAAACAGTCGGCTTTCAAAACAATACCAGTCCAAAATGTCGCTTATACCCTATTTTCTTTTAACCGTCGATATGTAATAAGAAATTAAGTCCGCCTTTGTACCTATGTGCATAAAGTGTAAATATATAAATAATAACAAAAATATCGTCACTAAATTCGTCTTCCCAGTATCGATCTCAACAGTCCACACCTAATTAAACAATGTTTAAAGTAAGATCTAAATGAATACTTTTAGAATTGGACCGTTAGTTCTGGAGATTACCTACATACAAACAATTTTTTTTTTATAATCGCTATTGATATGTAGTCTAGACTAGCTGTTGCCCGCGACATCACTAGCGTGGAAGTTCCGCACAATTTCCCGGAATGGAAAGAAGTCTTTATATATTATATGTGTCCGAAGTTTCGTCCAAATCCCTTGCGTTATTTTTGCATGATTGATACTCAAATATACACACAAAATCCCCAAATATCACATTTATAATTTAGTAGGATTATATTTATTTTTTTACATTGTTTTTTATATCTTTAAACAAATTATTGGAATATTATCTAGCTATATCAAGTAATGTGACCATAACACAATATGCCTAATCTTTATACTTTGTTATTTCTTAGTGCTATGATATTGATTCTATGATAAAAGAAGCGATTACTACTTACTTATACTTCTTTTCTTCTGAATGTTTTATAATAAATCAGTTCTTCCAGACTATTCTCACCTTGCGTAGTTTAGACAGCAAAATCCGAATTATTTTGACTTACCTCATACTTTCGATTGAAATGAAATATTTATTTTGTAAATTGGTTGCAAATAACACTCCTACACGTCATATTTTGGTGTTTCCTAACTACTCTGAGAAGATACTCCAAAACAAACTCAGAGGTCAACGTTTTATTTGAAGTCTTTATAATTAGTATCGATTGATCAAAAAGCAACCTTAGCAGCAGCTAAGTAGTTCAAAAATAAAATTCAAACCTTTTATCATAACCGTTGCCGAAAAAAATGTACAATTCTTGATATAATCATTGAACTTTCCTTGTCCACAGTGGCGTCAATGTTCCAAAACCTGCAGAACTTGGCGAACATGCAACAAAACATGCCGCCGATGTCGCAGCAGCTACAGCAACAGATGTCGCAACAAATGTCGCAACTTGCCGCCAATCTTCAAGGCTTATCTTCTATGCCCTCCAATCCCGTCATCAATTCGCCCTTGAATTTGAGCGTTAGTGCGCCTGGTAAGAAAAACTTAGTTTTTCTCAGCAATCTTTAATTTTTATGAAATAAGTTAATAAATATATTATTATTTTTTCTTTAAGTCAAGAATGAATAGATTATACTTTTACGTAAGCGTGCTTCATTTTCGACCACATCATCGCTTCCAATAAGGTGAAATGGTGGTTGAACGCAAGCCTATAAACCTCTAGAACTATTCATCTTTGTTTTATGGATTAACAAAAGGTACACATGTATATTTTCTTGACGTACGCCTTAGATCTAAATTTTCTTACAACAACTTTACTTGAAATCCTATCTATATTATATTTTGTGCATACATACGGTCTCCATTAACAAAATGCCCTGTGTTCATTGGTGAGGTATCTACTTGTCAAATTTGTCATCGTAATAGTCAGCTTCCAATCTTTCATTTTCAGACTATCGTCATTATAACTTCTAAGCAGTTTAAATTAAGGTCCATTTGTTCAGTAATAGTAGGCATAACGTACAGAGATTCTCCATGTATAGCTCTAGTATTATGAATGATTGTTCTTTATTTCCGTTTCATGATTTAAGAATAAACCACTCTAAATGTTCTTTTTTAGCCAGTTTATGCAAAGCAGATCAATTTTCGTAACATCATCAAGATAAATCAAATATTTAAAACGCGACTAAACACCGTTGACAGCAGAATGTGTCTGCGTTAATGCAGGCAGAAATACAGAAAATATTTTCTATTTAAGCTAATATTATGCAATTGAAAGCGTCACCTCCGCAACTTGATTAACATTTTTCAGAGCATTAGCATTTCAAAACGTCTGTTATTCTTTAACGGAGGGTATGCCACTAATTAGACTGAATTAGACAGATTGGGATAATCAGAAATACACGGTTCGCGCATTAAAACTCTTAACTTCGAAATCACGTGAGCCGTAATTAGGTGATTACCGAATCCAATCGATATAATGAATTCAAGATAGCCGCTTCACTCGCCCGCCCATTAAAGCTATGCCGTAATGGACGAAAAAACCTATTTAAATAATGAGTATAATTACATATTTTTTTCACGAACGCACGGATATTACGACTGTTGCGGTATCATTAAGAGTTTTATTGTCTTAATAGAGCTAATTATACATTTTTTTTTCGGTTCTTAATTGATGCGCTGTAGGAAAGAACATTTATTACAAAATGTGAAATGTCATGGTTTAAATGAATACGTTATGTTAATGTAGAGTTTAACGGGCTTGTAAGGCATGCAGATAATATTTTAGATTTTCTTTGTAGCCGTTTTGTTCGTAGTGAATTAGTTTTGGTCGGATGCGTATGGGTTTTGTGTAATTTTCTATCGTTACATTATGTTCGGTTAGGTGTAGTGCGGGGAGGCCGTGGCTAGTTATAATTACAATATAATTTTATTGTTTGATTTAATGACTTAAGTAGAAAGTCGCCGCGAATCGCGCGTTGCAAGTCTATTTCGTCACTAGCTCCGTACCATGACCGATATGTTAACAAAAGGTTTGGTCATCGATTATAATCAAATGTTATATTAACCAAGTCTAATTTTTATTAAAACGTTAGTAAAAAACACATTTTTACGAGATTTACATGTTTATCGATTTAGTATGAATTGGCGTAGGTACTTATTTAAATTGCTTATAAAACATCGCGTCAAATTATCAACGCGCATTAACTTTGCTTTTTTTTCTAGGATTATGTAGTAAAAATATGCATTAATACTAATATTTTACGATCATGGTACGTGACTAAAGCTTACAAAATGATACGGACATAATATTGTTAAATACTTGTAGGTAACCAAATAAAAAACATAAGGTAACCACATTAAATAAAATAGAAGAAAAAAACTCCCAAATTTTTGCAAAATCACTTTGTCTAATTGTTTAAACCAAACGTGCCAACTACATTATAATCTTTGTTACAACATGGTTGAAAAACAGTGTCAAAATGAAACACAATTCTTGAAGTTTAAGATTTTAAAGAACAAATTAAGAAGTGCACAACTCACACTAGTCTTAAAAAAATAACACTTATTTGATACCTACTGATGATCACCAACTATAACTTAAAATCAAAGCCTTTATTAAAAAAAACTGACCAAGTGCGAGTCAGACTCGCACATGAAGGGTTCCAAATGATGAGGATGGAGTACAAAGTTATCTCGTTCAAACCAATTTTCGTTGAAAATTTTCATTAAGATCTACAACAAATATTCATTTTTAATTAATTTATTTTTAAAGTTAGAGGAGGGACACATTTTACTACTTTGGAAGTGTCTACCTATCTTTTAAACGATTTTCTTAAAAAAAATATATTTTAGAAACCTCAATATCATTTTAAAGACCTGTCTATAGACCCACACACGTATAGGTTTGATGACAAAAACCTTCAGTTCCATGTTTTAGGTTACCGTTTTTGCCATTCGGCTACGGAAACCTAAAAAACATAGGTATATGTATTCACAACAGAACAAACTGCAAGACACCTTCTTATGTACCGGTTTGTCCTAGGTATGGGATCACCGAACCCCGTGGCTAACAACAATATGCTGCCACCTGCGATGCCGTCCCCCATGCCACAGCTCATCCTTGCCTCTGGTCAGCTGGTGCAGGGCATTCAGGGAGCCCAGCTGCTCATACCGACTTCACAAGGTAAGAAACATGAACATAACATAACCAGCATATACAGGGTTACCGGCAAAACACTAACAACCTCTCAGGACTATGTTTGTAACATCTTGAACAACAACTTTTGTTCTATGACTTTTAATAATACATATAATTCATCACATTTTATTTCTTCAAATTTTCATACAAAAATAAAAATATTTCAAAAGAGCGTTCATCTAAATGTTACGCAGTCTGCGAAGCATAAGAACGCGCTAGTAATGTAGGTACACTGATAGTACATAAGCAGCGAAGGAGATCTTGAAGGTTTGTTTTTGATAAATGTATTATATTTTCTATAAAGTCATAGAACGAACGTTATTGTTTATGTTGTTAGTAATACAGCCCTTTACCAATAACCCTGTATAAGTAAGTAAGTAAGTAGCCACTGCTGGAACCCAGGCCTCAAAATCAGGCCTTAGACTATAAAATTAGGTTAGGTTAGGTTACTTCTAGGCAAGCGTGCTTCATCTTCGACCACATCATCGCTTAACATCAGGTGAGATTGTGGTCAAACGCAAGCCTATCAACTATAAAAAAAATAAAAAATAAAATATATTCTAAATAGATGACATATTGTGGGTAAACTATAAATATAGAAAAAATATTGGTCCTTTTCAACTCTTTTGGTGCATTTCTCGGTTTCGATTCCCACACAGCAACAAATATTTTATGGCCTACAGATAATTGTTTAAAATGAATGTAAACGCACCTACGATACAGGAGATATTACTTTATTTCTATTTTCTTGTGTGGGATAACGTTTTATCCTCTTTATTTTCTTGTGTGTAACGTTATTTTCGTATCAGAAGTGTGAAAACAATTGATTTAGGTAAGATATATTGGTACAATAACATCGACTGAGAAACTTCAAACGAATCGCAACTCTTATAGACGTTGAAAAACAGAAAGTGATAAACTAACCACAGTTACAACGCTTGTTTTGCAAGACATTGTATGAAGGTTTGCAAACCAGTTGAAACCGAGTCTAATCCCATTTGTCATACACTTAATTTAAACCGTGTCTAATGATAATAATGTATTTAAATATGATCTCACTTCGTTGGTGTTTTGTTAAGGACAATCAGATTTACTTTGTAGTAGCGTTCTTTACATTGTAACTATATTTTGTTTTTACACAGGCATAGCAACGCAGACAATCCTCACAATACCAGTAAACCACGTGAATTCAAACGACCAGATGGTGAACCTAGCCTTAAACAACGGCCAAGTCGTTTCCACGTCACTCGCCAACCTCCAAGCCATGGCCCAACCGCATCAGCTGCTAAATTCCAACCAACAGCAGACGGCCAACATTCGGCCAAACATGCTGAACCCAACATTGTCGAACGCGCTACTAAACCCAGGGCTGCCAAACTTTTTGTCGAACGGCGCGGCCAATGCGCAAGAGCTGCTTCAAGCGTTGCAGCAGCAGCCTCAAGGGAATCACAACCTTCTGCAGACGGTCCAGCAGAACAATATGCCTCAGCAGATGCAAGGCAGGCGGTCCTCATCCCCTCGCCCTGATAGGCATTATAAGGAGAGAGAAAACTTCGCTGAGAGATTCGGAGGTGGATCTAGGGAAAGGAATGAAAGGGAAAATTCCGGCGCTTCGGCTATGAACAGCATCAACAGGTGAGTTTTGTTCTAGTTACCTATTTAGTTTTTAGCGGTATACGACGCGAAATGCGTTCGTTTGCGAGTGCGTCATTAGGACGTGTACACGTGTATATTTCAGTGATGCTTGACTTATTTTAAATACCAGCAGTGTACTCAGTTATGAATGTATGCACTTAATTAGCCCTCAATTCAAAAGTTACAAGATCTAGATTCCATTTTTGTCCATTAACATGGGATAAATTACAGAAAATTATACCAAGCTCATTTCGAAAGATTTAACGAGTAATTCAACGAATTATCGACAATTATAACAATAATTGATTTTTTAAATCAATTACATCATAATTGTCCAAGTCTAACGTTGTTTGATGTGGATCACAAAGTTAGTTTTGCGATTGGTTTGTTGGATAGCCACCCCTATGTTGAGGGTGGTAAAGTTGAAATAGAGTGCAGATAATGTGTTCGAGCGTGGGTGCATCGACAAGTGTTGTAGTAATTATGTGACAATGAATGTAATTACGTGTGACGCCAGTTCGTGGATCTTGTGCGTGTGAGTGAATTACTAATCAACGTTTTGTTGTGTTGGTTAGGGGAGTTTTTTTCGTCCCTAATTAATGATGAGTTTTCATTATTTTGATGGATTTTTCAGCATAATTGGTTGTAATGTCGAGTATGTGAGGTTAGAGCCAGAATTCATAAGGGACTGCTTCCCAAAAATTTTAATTATACGGGATTAACATGTTAATTCTATACTTTGTTGACCGTTTTCCAGAAAATAACTTTGTTCAAACCAATTTATACATTTTATAAATGTATACATTATAGTAAAGAAAATTCAGTTTCCGTATCAATAAGGTAATCTTAGATTAATCTCCATAATATTGCACTTTTTACTAAGTTTTCCTACATAAAGGTTTTTCCCATGTCAAAAATAAGAAGTTTCTTCAACGGTTTACAAAGTGATGTCCTGTCGGCATTGAAATAAAACCTATTAATTAATAAAGTACTAGTTAAATCAATTAACTTAGTATTCATGTAAACAGGAATAAAAGAAATAAAGCTGAAATTAAAATTTATCATTCATACATTGTACGAATGTACCTACCTACATACCTGTCTATATGTACAGACAGACGTAAATATATATCATCAATCAATCAATATATACAACGTGTAACGGAAACCCCATATCTATCCAAAGGGGCTGAAGACAACATCTGGTATGGAGTCTCTATGCACAGTTTCAGCTCAAAATAAGTGACTCAAAAAATTGATACCAAATTATCGGTTTCATAATTATGTTTCTTGAATACCAATCATAACAAACGTGTTACAGCACTACGAGGGTCGATAACTTTCCACGTCACTTGCCAATAACACGGTGATTCTCTTCGTCCTTCATAATTTGAAAATTCTGCCTCTGGTATCAATGTATTGAAATTTCTATTATACTTCAGACATGTAGACATAGGATTATAAAACCCTTGCCATATCGTTTATTATCATTCAAAGAAACCGTGCACTTAGTATGTATATACCCTTTAAATTACACGTTGTATAAAACGCTTCCGTTACTGATTGACTAACAGACAACGCATAGCCGAAACTACTGGGCACAAGAAACTGAAATTTGGCATCTGCATGGCATCCTTGGGGTGTGTAGGGAAGCACCAAGACAAGATTTTTGGAATTTCCCACGGGATCAGAATTTACACGGGAAAAACTTCCGACGCGAACGAAGTCGCGGGCAACAGCTAGTCTTTAATAAAATCTATACTAATATTATAAAGCTGAAGAGTTTGTTTGTTTGTTTGTTTGCTTGAAAGCGCTAATCTCAGGAACTACGGATCTGATTTGAAAAATTATTTCAGTGTTAGATAGCCCATTTATCGAGGAAGGCTATAGGCTATATTATCATCACGCTAAGACCAATAGGAGCGGAGCACTAATGAAGAATGATTCAAAATCGGGGGATTTTTTTTCCACGCGGACGAAGTCGCTGGCGGAAGCATAGTTAATTATAAAATGTCACGTAAGCTCAGTGGGGCTCGTGGCTAAATAATAACAGCCCCACGGCTCGATCTTCATGGTTAAGTAACGCATGACAGGGTTGGTCTGTGGATGGGATATCATAACGTATTGAGATTCATCTGTACCTCAGAAAACACTTTAAGTCATTGGTTATGCGCGTGTAAAAAGATAGGTATATGTAAAGACGCCCGCACATCAAGCTACAACAATCTGTCAAATTTCGTTAATAGAGTTTCACCTTTATTGTTAAAGAAATTAGTTTCAAGGTGGATTGGGAAAATTTGACAGTTTCGGGTAGCTTCATGTGCTGGCGTCTGTACAATATTGTTTGAAAATATAACTGCCGGAGCTTGGCAGGTAGGTACTCTTCAATCCAACAATTCCTTTTTATCTCAAAGAACGTTGTAAGTTCCTTCATGACACACATGTTAGAAATTTGAGATCATCGGGGCATTTGAGACTTTCAATGCCTGCACATTCCACAAAATTTTTTGGCTCTTCGTTTACGGTGCATGCTGTTCGCTTGTGGAATGCATTGCCGGTGTCAGTAAGACAAGCTCAGTTACTCGCTACTTTTAAGAGCTCGGTTGCTAATCATTTTCTTTCAAATCTATGGTTATTCCTTTGTTTTTTCTCAATATGATGTTAAAGAACACATTATATTTATATAACTAGCTTTTGCCCGCGACTTCGTCCGCGTGGAATAGTTACTTTGGGCTAACGTTAAATTTAACCCAGATTTTGAAGCATTCTTCATTGGCGCTCCGCTCCTATTGGCCTTAGCGTAATGATATATAGCATATAGCCTTTCTCTATAAATTGACTATTTAATTAAAAAATAATTTTTCAATTCGGACCAGTAGTTCCTGAGATTATCGCGTTCAAACAAACAAACAAACTCTTCAGCCTTGTATTATTAGTATAGATAGCTGTTGCCCGCGACTTCGTCGGCATTTCCGTCGTTTTTCGTAAAAAAAAGTAGCCTATGTCCTTCCTCACGAGTCAGTGATTTTGATGTAACAGACAGATTAACTTTCGTAATTTAGTAGGGAAATATAATATGTCAATCTATAATACTGTTGAAAAATATCGCAATACGGAACCTCACAATATTATTGTTAATAGCTGTGCCCGCGACTCCGTCAGCGTGTAACTCCTTGTGTGTTATTAAGTTAATGTATTGGTAATATTGTTTAGATCACGTTCACATGAGGCTTAAGTACCTATAGAACGAAATTTTATACCTTCGGCCGCGAGACGCGTCATGATTCAGTATTCACGCGCGATGGCTTATTATTAGCGTATATCATGTAAAACTTTGGTGTTTCTATACCGATTTATATGATTCTTTTTTATGGAATAGTTAATAATGTTAACTTTTTCAATTAGGGGTGACAGAGTATTATAAACGTAAGAGTAGACAAATATTATAATCAAAAAGCTTCGAACTGCTAAGCTATCGGGAGTTACACGTGTTATTGTGAGTCAACCATAAAAGATAGACATATGCTGTCGTGGGATATTTTTTATATAATTTTAAGGAGAACATTTCCGTCATGAAATGATTTCTGTGTAGCTTTAACTACTAAGGTTGCACACGCGACGTAAGCTTAAAAAATGGAGTAACTTCTCCCGTTTTCCCAACATTTCCCTTCACTGCTCTGCTCCTATTGATTGTAGCGTGATGAAAAGTATACTATAACCAGCTCAGGAGTATGAAAAATAATTGTACCAAGTTTCGTTAAAATCCGTCGAGTAGTATTTGTTTCTATAACGGTTATACAGACAGACAGACAAAAATTTTACTGATTGCATTTTTGGCATCAGTATCGATCCCTAATCACCCCCTGATAGTTACTTTGGAAATATATTTCATGTACAGAATTGACCTCTCTACAGATTTATTATAAGTATAGACAACCATAAAAGATAGACATATGCTGACGTGGGATATTTTTTATATAATTTTAAGGAGAACATTTCCGTCATGGAATGATTTCTTGTAGCTTTTACCACTAAGGTTGCACACGCGACGTATGCTTAAAAAATGGAGTAACTTCTCCCGTTGTCCCAACATTTCCCTTCACTGCTCTGCTCCTATTGATTGTAGCGTGATGAAAAGTATACTATAACCAGCTCAGGAGTATGAAAAATAATAGTACCAAGTTTCGTTAAAATCCGTCGAGTAGTTTTTGTTTCTATAACGGTTATACAGACAGACAGACAGACAGACAAAAATTTTACTGATTGCATTTTTGGCATCAGTATCGATCCCTAATCACCCCCTGATAGTTACTTTGGAAATATATTTCATGTACAGAATTGACCTCTCTACAGATTTATTATAAGTATAGATTACTTATGTATTGTATTGTATTTATATATTTGTATATATATTATTTTCTGTTTTATGAGTATATTTATGTAGTACACTAATTTAGCCCTCCCCACTTTAATTAAAGTTTTGAAAGTTCTTCCAAAGGTTGTCTGGAAGATACCGCTTTTAGCAATAAGACCGCCATTGTAACTATTTAATTAAGTAATTATGTTAAATAGGTGTGTTTAAATTTTGGTGTACAATAAAGTATATTCTATCTATATATCTATCTAATTTATACCTAGTATAAGCATCTACCCTATTATGATACAAATATATGAACTTTTTTTAAAACATAGTCTCTGAATCATAAGGATATCCTAAAAGAAACCAACTTACAAATGACATACATTAGCAGCTAATAATCTCGATGGAAGATCAACTAGATATGAATCTAGATTACTCGGTCTATTAAGGTCGCATACTTATTGCGTTCTTTAGCTCTGACTTGGATAATGAGGTTTAATAGGACTGTATAACTTGCTGTATTATCGAGTTAGAAGTACCGCCAATTGGTTTAATAGCCAAATAGTACACCATATTTTTGTTACCGGAGGGAAACCTTTCTAACTCTTCCCCCTCTGAGTGGAGCGGAAGGGAGTGTCAGACTTCTCCTTACTAAAAACTCGGTCTGCTCCTTCAGTTGCTTTTACAAACCGGGGCTGCGGTATCTTGTTAGAACATTCCCGCAACCCTGCAAGCATTGGCCCTCTCGAGGTAAAATAGCAAGAATTCATTCTGAGTTATTAAGTTTAATAAATACTTTAAAGCGCACTCTTTTTTCTTTTATAATTTATAAAGTAGAATTAGGAGAAATAGAGTGCAATATTCCTTAAATAATTTGGAGGTCAAACGACTGGTTTATTTTGAAATTAAATAAACTATTACATTGGCAGTTAAAAATACCGACAGGTAGCGCTATCTGTCGACAATTTAGAATATCAATAATACGTCCGCTTCAGGTCAATTTCTATACTGCCAATCACCAGATAACATTAAAAACCAAATATCAGAAAAATAACAACATCATTTTTTCTAGTATTTGATTTTGGTGAGTCAGTTCGCAATTTATAAATACCACTAGCGCTATCTATAGACAAGCCTGACTACCAATTTTCTGTTTTAGGAATTCGGTTATCAAATTTCAATTGATTGGTACTTCAACTTGTTACACTATACTAGCTAGTGCCCGCGACTTTGCTTGCATAAAAGTAAATTTTTCAGCGATAAAAAAGTTGCCATTTCCTTCCAAACAAGCACAGTTTCGCGTCATAAAATTAGCACGAATGGCTATTATACATTACTACATCTAACTAGCTTATAACATGAAGGTTTCTTCCCGACACTTTCGTATACCGTTTTGAGGGCAATGAATGATTATGGAAAAAACTTACAGTAAGTCTGCTTGGATTCAAATCCACGACCTACAACTGATAAGTCTCGTCCGTAACCGCTTTACCAGCACTGGCCAAAAAAATTTAAAATTACTGTACGTAGAAAAACTTGTAACTTATTAACTGCTATATTTAATTTTATTCATGCATAATGCCACATAGAAAAGTAGGTACAATATGCATTTATACTACTATTCGATTCATATAAATTCGACGAATAGTGTCGTAATTGCCTTCCATAAACAACGCTACTAAAACAAACACTTTTCTTAGAACATTATTATTTTAATTCCACTGTCATTTAAATTCGATTCACTTTTAATTAGTTTATAATAATTAATTCGATGACTAATACCCAACGTGAACTCATCACGCGAATATTATCGTTTAAACACAAAAGCTGTAAAAACAGATGCTATCAAACAGGAGTAATGTCCTTTATTACACGTAATTACGCACCAAGTGCACAATTGGTGATATGCTTGGGGAAATACATTTGATAACAAAACAATAGTGCATTAAAAGTTTTATTGAATGAATCCAAGAAATAATTGTATAACAGACGTATTTAATAATCGGAAGCAATTGTCCAACGGTTGAGGCGTTGATGACAAATTGTAGGCTGCGGCACGATTGTGGTGAGGGTCCCGAACGAAAGCCTACAGTGACAGTTGGAACGAAACTTCTATTTTACCGACAGACAAACTGAAAAAGTTCGGGAAAAAATCCCACCCTGTACCTTCAATTGCCCTAGCGTGTTACGTCTTCTGGGCCTCAGTATTTCGTTAAAACATACCCGCATCATATCTTTGAATATTTTTTCTGACGGAAATGGGCACTGTGAAACATTTTCTTAGTCATCTGCACATGTATACTTCGTAGTTCAGCCATATACAATTACGAGTTATATACACTAACTAACCCCACGTTTGGGCTAAGGATAGGATGATAATGATGCACTACAATAATAATATGGTTTTCTCTAAACTTACGAAATATTCCACGTATTTATTTAACCCTTTTTTAGGGTTCCGTTTTTTGCCATTCGGCTACGGAACCCTAAGAAACGGTTAAATAAATACGTGGAATATTTCAAAAGTTTATAGTTTTGTCATGTCTGTCTGTCTGTCCGTCCGTCCATATGTCACAACCATTTTATTCCAAAACTATTAGGACTATACACATGAAACTTGGTAGGTAGATGTATGTAAAAACTGCTTTCCGATTTCAAGAAAAAAATAAAAAATATTTAAAATTAAGGGGGCTCCTGATACATGGAATTGAAACTGCAAATATTTATTTTCATGAAACCTATGCGTGTGTGGTATTTATAGAAAGGTCTTTAAAAATGACATTGAGGTTTCTAAAACTACTTTTTCATAAAGTCAATCGTTTAAAAGATATACGCTTCCAAAGTTGTAAAATGTGTGTCCCCTCCTCTAACTTCTATAATAATGGAGGGAAAAATCTAAAAAAAGTATATGCTGTAGATCTTAATAAAAACTTTCAAAGAAAATTAGTTTGAATGAGATCAGGTCAGCAGTTTTTGAGATATAGCATATTTTCTAAAACCGCAAATATAACTTTGTCATTCATACAAATACTATGAAAAACAAAGTTATTTGGCGTAGTTACTACGGAACCCTTCATAGGCGAGTCTGACTTGCCCTTGGCCAATTTTTTGACAGTTTTGAATCCCCACTTACTAATAAAATAAAAAGACTGTTGATTCATCCATTAGAGCGAAGTATACATTAACGATGTATTTCCAAGCTAAATATCTCTTAGAGAAAGGAACCTCGTACAATAAATGAAGTGGCAGTAACAGTCTGATATCCTGTCACAATTTAATTAAGTAAACCATTAATAGTAAATACAAACTACTATCAAATACTACGCTAACATTCTAGACCTGCTATGTGATACTTAATATGGGTTACTCTAGTATCTAATTAATATTATAATTCTGATTCTGAGAACTAAACCGTACATAGGTAGATATTCATTACTCGGTGTAAAGAAATAAATTAAAATTCTCAGCTTTTAGTCGATATGTACCCACCACCTATTTAATTAAACAAAAATAACGATTAGGGAAACCTCCTAGTATAATTTTATTACGTTTAATCAAATTTCATAATGTCAAAATCAAGTAATAATAGCTATGAACCAACCTCGGGATTTCTCGTTAGGCAGCGGGAAGTAGTTAGGTTGTACCCGTTCTGGCTCACATTTTTGCCTCCAGTACTTTGTGTTCAAGGGTTTGCACGATTGCGTTCGAGGGTACGCACGATCCTTGCTGCGCTGATTACGTTTCTGCAATCCGTTTTTGCGTAGGATGCATGGTTCCGGAGATATGGAAACCAATTAACAACAATCTGTTTCATTTCCGGTGAGACCTGAACCCTCATTATAGACTTTCATTGTTCACCTTTTCTTATCTATTGTCCGTGCGTCCGACCGCACACCCTCATTAGGATTGCATTAGCGTTTCTATGTGTATCTATCTCATTGTGCATTTGAACCACTGCTATTGTATACTTTTATTGTTCATAAACCATTACTTACTTTGCTATTCGGAATCATCAAAACGGAATCAATAAAACACATTCCTCATTCACAAATTTTATTTTTATCTATAAAACATGAACAGAACATCTCATCCACTAAACTGTCGTTGTACATATAGTGTGTTAATATCTTTAAATATCTTTAAAAAACTCTGCATTGAACATCATGAAATTTATATAGCAAATACAATAAGCGATATTCACCACAAACTGAAATCTAATCATTCTGGATCCTATCAACATTCCAGTCCCACCTTTTGCAATTCTTTTTTAAGAACTCAAGATGGGATTTTGTAGGTGCTCGACCATATGAATCAAAATATGGACCGATGCTATTTGTATCGATATGTAATGCTACCCAGTGTGATCTTGGTTTATCATCCGTATCCAAATTGCATAATATTATATACGTTGATACATGAGTATAAATGGGTAGCCTATTAGCAGCATAAACATTACTTTCTTTCCTTTCAGATGCTGTTGTACCTCTAGTGTATTCATGGTAGTACTGCTATTAGTAGATTATTACGGTACCAATCTATTCAATGGTCAACATAGGAATCTTCAATTATAGTGATTTGGAAATATTAAATAACATTCCTTTGCAATGATTTCGTAGGAGTCACAAATGATCTGTGCATCACGAAGGAATTTGAGATAAGCTTGTTGACTCACAAAGTTACTACGAGTATCAGTTCCGTAGTACTTAGGAATTTGTTTTAAATAAGAAATAACTTTGTGGTGCTATATAAGACCGAGCAGCTGCAGCACTCAGTCCACAGTCGTTCGACATCAGCGAAAAGTATCTACCAATACTACATTTTGTGATTATTCATCGCATCAATGGCAACGGAGGTAAGTGTTTATTCTATTAACAAACTTACTTTTCTTTCTGTCTGTTTTAATTACATGAACTTTTCCTTACGTATCTGTGTGTGTTTGTGATTAAGTGTAAACTAATTGATATTAATATGATACCTGTGTTGTTACAGAAATCATTCAGTTTCGCAGACAATGTTGAAAATACCTATAAACACTATTGCTACTCGCCACTCTCCCTTCAACACGAAGAGAGTGATGACATCGTCATCCATAACACATGCGATGGCGGAAAGGGAAGAACGCAGGCGATTGTCAAATATGCTATCCTTACTATTCTTTACATAATATTTAATCCTTTTAGTGGCATGTTTCCAATGATCCGCAGTTGCAATATTGCATGGCTTCTTCATATGTCAATTTTTATGAGATGCGTCGCTTGGTCTCCTTCATCAGAGTTAGTAGAAATGTATGATAAACCATCTCTAGCGGCTCGTGCCACGGTTGATATCAGTTTCTTCTTTTTTATTTATGGTGCCACTTCAAAAAAATTATCAATCCCCTGCGATTTTCTTTTTCGACCATCGCATGTGTTATGGATGACGATGTCATCACTCTCTTCATGTTGAGGGGAGAGTGGCGAGTAGTAATAGTGTTTATAGGTATTTTCATCATTGTCTGCTAAACTGAATGATTTCTGTAACAACACAGTTATCATATTAATATCAATTAGTTTACACTTAATCACAAACCCACACACGCACACACACACGCACACAAGTAAGGAAAAGTTCATGTAATTAAAACAGACAGAAAGAAAAGTAAGTTTGTTAATAGAATAAACACGTACCTCCGTTGCCATCAAAGCGATGAATAATCACAAAATGTAGAATTGGTAGATACTGTTCACTGATGTCGAACGATTGTGGACTGAGTGCTGCAACTGCTCGGTCTTATATAGCACCACAAAGTTATTTCTTATTTAAAACAAATTCCTGAGTACTGCGGAACTGATAGTAACTTTGTGAGTCAACAAGCTTATTTCAAATTCCTTCGTAATGCACAGATCCTTTGTGACTCCTACGAAATCATCGCAAAGGAATGTTATTTAATATTTCCAAATCACTATAATTGAAGATTCCTATGTTGACCATTGAATAGATTGGTACCGTAATTATCTACTAATAGCAGTACTACCATGAATACACTAGAGGTACATCAGCATCTGAAAAAGATTCACCCTAGTCTAGAAATTAATGTTTATGCCGCTAATAGGCTACCCATTTATACTCATGTACCAACGTATATAATATGCAATTTGTATACGGATGATAAACTAGGATCACACTGGGTAGCATTACATATCGATACAAATGGCATCGGTCAATATTTTGATTCATATGGTCGAGCACCTACAAGATCCCATCTTGAGTTCTTAAAAAGGAATTGCAAAAGGTGGGACTGGAATGTTGATAGGATCCAGAACGATTGGACTTCAGTTTGTGGTGAATATTGTTTATTGTATTAGCTATATAGGTTTCATGGATGTTCAATGCAGAGTTTTGTAAAGATATTTACAGAAAACACACTATACAACGATATTTTAGTGGGTGAGATGTTCCGTTCATGTTTTTAACCGACTTCTAAAAAAGGAGGAGGTTCTCAATTCGGATGTTTGTATTTTTTTTATGTTTGTCCGCGCATAACTCCGTCGCTTGCCAACCGATTTAAATAATTCTTATTTCGTTAGAAAGGGTATATTTCCCAAATAGTCCCATGAAAATATTATCGAAATCGGACAAGCCGTTTCTGAAAAATCAACAAAAGTCTAAAAAAATATTTACGTTGATGATCTTTTCGTTTACTCTGCATTGCGTTTTTTTTTTCGCGCATAACTCTGTCATTTACGAACCGATTTGGAAAATTCACTGACCCACTAAAAAGCACGAAAATAAAAACTTTTTTGCAAAAAATAAAACCGACTTCCATATCAAAACACTACAAAGCTAAAAATAATTTTATTTTCGGAAGGCGGTGTAAAAAAAAAAAGAAAATACAAAACCAATAACACCAACTACCGAAATTTAAATTATTTTTAGCTTTGTAGTGTTTTGATATGGAAGTCGGTTTTATTTTTTGCAAAAAAGTTTATATATAGATAAAAAATGAGTGTGGCACTCGGGGACTGCCGCGGTAAAGCTATTGCATAGCATTTTTTATCAACTTATGCAATTATAATTATTTATTTATTTTATTTATGCAGTATTTTTTTTCTTTGATATAAATTCAAGTTACACTTTTAGAGCGTGGTGACCGATAAGAAAACATTTTTTTTCTTTTATTGAATAAATGAGAAGTTAATATTGTTTAAATTATTTTTATTATCTTACAATACATGTAGGTTATTCAGGAATTTTTATCATTGAAACTATAAGTTTATTAGCAGCTAGTCTACACGCATACGTCTAGTCGCACGCACACAAACACCGTGCCGAAGTCTGCCGAACTGAAACGACGTTAGACGATGCACGGCTTTCAAGACTTTCAACGCCGCACCGCTGTGCCGGTCAGAGTGGGGGGTGTTAGGTTTATTTTCGTTACGGAATTTCTTGATTCGGTCGCCGCGCTCAAAGCCCGCGATAAAAGCTATGCAATAGCTTAAAATAAAATTTGTGAATGAGGAATGTGTTTTATTGATTCCGTTTTGATGATTCCGAATAGCAAAGTAAGTAATGGTTTATGAACAATAAAAGTATACAATAGCAGTGGTTCAAATGCACAATGAGATAGATACACATAGAAACGCTAATGCAATCCTAATGAGGGTGTGCGGTCGGACGCACGGACAATAGATAAGAAAAGGTGAACAATGAAAGTCTATAATGAGGGTTCAGGTCTCACCGGAAATGAAACAGATTGTTGTTAATTGGTTTCCATATCTCCGGAACCATGCATCCTACGCAAAAACGGATTGCAGAAACGTGATCAGCGCATCAAGGATCGTGCGTACCCTCGAACGCAATCGTGCAAACCCTTGAACACAAAGTACTGGAGGCAAAAATGTGAGCCAGAACAGGTATAACCTATCTACTGCGGGATCAAGGGCTAGATTTTGAAAGCCGTACCTTGCCTAATTCTGAAAGCAGTTCGTATTGTTAGGAGATTCCTATTTCTGCAGCCTTGACCGCCGGTAACGTCTTAGACTCTATTCCGGATACCGGGGAGCAAGATTTTTTTAAATGTTCATGCTTGTGTGTATCCGAGTCGACGACGGCATGACACCATTGAAGGGCCCGATTGTGCCAAAGCCTGCTGGGGTTGCGAACATGTTCCATCGAGATATTGTTGCCCTGAAACAACAGGAATGGAAGGAACAGGGTGGGATTTCAGTCAATAGGAGTCTGGGACTCCCTTCGCTCCACCAAGAGCGGCACTAACGAAATGATTCCTCATTTCATGATTTTCCCGCGAAAAACAAATGCGTATGTTGTATTAAATGTTTTAAATAAGTGTGTCCATTGAATAAAGGGTATATGACATGATAATAAAACTGCTCACCTGTTAGAAATTTGTCCATTTTTATTACATAATTTGACTTAATTATTTCAGAGCATTAAGTCCCTCTGTTTCTGTTATTAGCTAGGTGGGTACCTAGCAAAGGCGCAATAAGGAAAACGTAGGAACATCAGACCTATTATCTACTTTAATGAGGTAGGTGTTTAATGTTAATTATATACAGGATGTAATGTAACTCGTCGTTACTGATATAATTACATAAATAATGCCATGTTCACGCACTTTATAAACAATTTTCTGGTGTTGGTAGTGCGGAAAAATAATAAAAATGTATATGCATGCGCGAGCGCGACATTGTCTCCTTAGATTTAATTGCGAATTAGTACTTATTGTGTAGACTGTACTCATTGCTATGAGTGTACGTTTAACGTTTTACGAATTTACGTTTTTTTTTTAATGGTTTAGCATGATCCTCCGTTATGTCGAAAATACTGCAACAATAATTTTGAAATAAATATATGGTAAAATTGAGGATTAATGTTAGGTACCATGTTTGACGAAAACACGATTCCATAAAATTTTCTTGATAGAAAAAAATTCCAAAGTTACCTCCAAACCGAACAATAAACCGCTGGTATTCAAAAATAACTTCAAATTAGATAATGAAACTTTGCATATTAATTGAACTAACTATAAAGCAGGTCTTATGTTATTTACTTTTTTTTTAAGTTTCCATTATATTGACCGTAAAAAAAAAACAAACTAAATTATCGGTGTCTTGGAGTCTTTCCACTGCTACTCTGTCTCGCTTGCTCGCGTGACCGCGGCCAGTAGTGTGCGAGCGAGATAAAGAGTGAGAAGCGCTGAGGTAGTATAGGCCCTTAAGTCATCATTATCTTACTTATTCTTTTCAACTATCTTGGGGTTGGCTTCCAGTCTAACTAAAAGCAGTTGGGTATTATTGTTTTTCGTGGAGTGTCTGCAGTACCGGATTAACCATTAGGCGGAGTAGGCAACTGCCTAGGGACCCCGCATCAACTAGGGGCCCAGGCCCAATGCACGCACCAAGAAAACATGTTTCTTCTAACGAGAATTTGATGTGCGTGTGAACTTAAGGACCTCACTTTTAACTCATAAAATACAAATTGTTAGATTTAGTTGTAGAATTAAAACAATTTTAGAACAAATCTGGGAATAAGTAAACAAATATATTAAAAACCACAGCCCTTAATGTGCGTTTCCTTAGTTCACAAAAATTTGGTCAGTCAAAGTAAGAAAAGGGGCCCCGAGAATGCCATTGCCTTAGGGCCTCTGACAGGGTTAATCCGGCTCTGTCTGCCTATCTGATATCCACATAGTGGGTTGTAGTTGTAGCTGGTTATCACGTTACCCCTTAGCAAGACTTGTCTAATTTGCTGTTTTGTAGCTACCCGTAAAGAATGTCAAAGATATTATACAAATGTCAGCCGTGAGTAACAGCTTGATGTACCTACGAATTTACGTTTAAGTATGAATTGAAATTAATTTAGTTACATTTTAGTTTCGGAGTGGATACCTACTTTCAAGTGCGTAAATGATTCCTATTGAGGTTCAGAAATACGGTTTTGATCACGGATCACGGGCAGTATCAAATACGGTTCAGCAGAAAACATTTTAAAAGGTTTTAGAGAAGCTTTCTCTTCGTGTACTTTTAATAAAAAATAAAATTAAAAGAATATAAAACTAAAAATAGCCCGAAAACAATACAAAAAACCTCGCAGCGGCTAGTGTCGCATAATTCGATAAGATTTATTACAAAAGAAACGGGAAAATCAACAGTTAATAAATGTCTTGATTAAAAACAAGTAGAGCATTCTGGTCTGGCCCGGTAGCACACAGGCGTGCAGACACACACAGACAGATAATGAACCTACAGTAGTTAATATATAATTGCTATTGCATTGCCGCGCGACGGAACAACCGCTTTGGGTATTTGTCGGTTAATGTTAGATTTTCTTGCGGTTCTTGTATTGTCTCCATTAATACCCAAGTGTTATAATGTGCTTTTAAACATATTGGGTAAACATTTGTGCTCATATTTCGTGTCAGTGTTACCTTACTTACTACCGACAACATTAAGGACAAAAAAAACGTGTATTGTGTCTTTTGTTAGGGTTCCGTAGCCGAATGGCAAAAAAACGGAACCCATATAGTTTCGTCATGTCTGTCCGTCTGTTTGTCTGTCTGTCTGTCCGTCCGTCCGTATGTCACAGCAATTTTATTCCGAAACTATTAAGACTATACATATGAAACTTGGTAGGTAGATGTAGGTATTCTGTGAACCGCTTTCCAATTGTAAGAAAAAATAAAAAAAAAATTAAATAAAGGTGAAAAAAAAATGTATGGTGTTTCCCATACATGGAACTGAAACAGAAAATATATTTTTTCATGAAACCTATGCGTGTGTGATATCTATAGACAGGTATTTAAAAATGATATTGAGGTTTCTAAAACCACTTTTTCATAAAGTTAATATTTTAAAAGATATACGCTTCCAAAGTTGTAAAATGTGTGTCCCTCCCCCTCTAACTTCTATAATAATGGAGTAAAAAATCTAAAAAAAATATTTGCTGTAGATCTTAATGTATACTTTCAACCAAAATGGTTTGAACGAGATGGGGTCAACAGTTTTTAAGATACAGCATATTTTCTAAAACCACAAATATAACTTTGTAATTCATACAAATACTATGAAAAACAAAGTTATTTGGCGTAGTTGTAAATATTGTAAATAAGCTAGTTTTAAGCAGTTTGTAAGTTTTTTTTTGTCAAATAAATATATCTTATTATAGTTACTACGGAACCCTTCATGGGAGAGTCTGACTCGCACTTGGCCAATTTTTTTATTCGTAAGCAGTATCAGCCAAGTAAGACGTAAGTTTTTTTTTAGATTCTTAGATTACTAGCAAAATGTGGGTAGAATTAACATTACTAGCAATCTTGTCTTCCTCCAACTAAGCTAAATTTGCTTGTGTCTGGAGGGGGTTCACGGCAATAATATAATGGGTGGGATTCGAACTTGCGACCTCTTGATCACAAGACCGACACCTTATCCATTGGGCTATTGATGCATTACTACACGTAATCTGCCTATAGCGTTCTCATTGCTGGAACTCAGACCTCTACGCGAGGGAATAGGCCATAAAAACCGCGTCGGCCCAGTATGGGTTTGATGGATATCGCATATTTTCGAATTTTCTATCCTAGTACAAGCCGGTTTCGTTACGGTAATTTCCTTCACAGTTTTGAGTGCAGTGAAAATTACATAAAATACAAAAATGTGCCTACATGGTTTCAAATCCACTACCTACAACTCGGTAGTCGTGCCTGTAACTGGGCCACCATTACTCTCATTATAGACTTGGTTTATAAAAAATCTTACTGTATTTATTACCTGTTGTGTTTTTATAATTATATCCCAGCTTTTTTTAATGTATATATATATGTGTATTGTGTATGTAGGTTATTACTTGTGTATTGTATATAAGAGAATGGAATAACCGCGTATTTATTTTCTCCTGCTGTGTCAAATCCATCCAAAGATTGTCTGTAAAAGATCGCTTTCAGCGAAGACCGCCTATTGTAACAACCTTTGTAGTTTTTAAGTCCTCGTTTAATTCTGTTATGGTGTAGAATAAAGAGTATATCTATCTATCTACATCCAATAAAGTAAGTACTAAAACCAATACACTCCACATTAAAACTAAATAAAATGTGAGGTACCTAATTTAAACAGTACGTCGATCCAAATATACGTCCAATGTTTTGCAGCAGACATTTCGAAATTCAACTCCAGGCAAGCGGGGACATCTAGCTAATACGATATATAATTAGGTGACGCATTAAGTATTCCGCCTATAATTACCGTAGCGCCTCTGACGCGTCTAATCCGGCAAGTAATGGTGATAAATAGATCTATACGAGGATATCTCGCTCGATAAATTAACGTACTGTAATTCACTACACTGTGGTGTAGAGAACTGCACAGAGGGGGTCGTTATAGCCGAGGTACAGGTTGATCTTCAAAGTCAAGTTCTTATCGAGTTTGGTCCATAGATGAGTGACCGTACATTACTCTTCATCACTCTACATTATTTCCATACATGACTCCTCCATTTAAAAGAGTAACCGTGGAGTTTCTTGTCGGTTGTTCTCCATAAGAAACGACCAATTCGAACCGTGCACTAGCTTCTAACGTTTTATCAATGCCCATAATTATAGGCCTATGTGAAATAAGGTATTTATGATTTTAACTATGCCCAGGAAAGTTCGTTTAACATCACGGCTGTTATTCATAGATCTTAGACAATCGTCGCGTTGGGTTGTGGAAGTTAGATGATGACTGTCATGATCTACTTAGCCTTTTTCCAAGTATGTTGGTGTCGGCTTCTAGTCTAACTGACTGCAGCTGAGTCTAAGTGTTTTACATGGAGCGACTTCCATCTGTCCTCCGCAACCAAAAAGCTTATTAAGGTAAACTTTAAAAAATGGTATGACAAATATAAAAATTTAGGCTGGTTAATTTGAATGCAATATAAACAAGAAAATATAGCAAGAGTAAACATTCACCTTCAGGGCTCGCTCGCCCCATCGTAGACCTCATCTATCCCTATAGACGAGGTCTACGATGAGGCGAGGTCAAGAGCAGGTTCATCAGTAATAAAAAAAATACTGATAATCTATGAGATATCGACGAGTGACGACCATAGGTTTAGGAATATTTCATGACCGATACATGAAATTTGTTCTAAGCTTACATAATTGCACAGATACAAATGAAAGAGTTTTCTGTAAGTTCAAAACGGTTCAGTTTCTATGTGGTATTAGACAGAGTGCTAGCTAATAAATAAGTATGGTAGATATAGGTAAGTCGATACCAATCGCGATTAGCATTTAAACTTAAATGGCATTTGTAAACGTTAGTGTTATTAAAATTCCAGAAGTAATGTTTTCTTAATTGACAATCTAATTGTGTTTCAGCATAACCAATAATTAAATAGTTTAGATAATTTTTGAGGTGATCTAAGGAGACGCTCAATGTTACACAACAACGGTCCTCAAATTTTTAGACCCGTGGAAGACGCCGCACGCCGTAAGTGAACGTTTAAGTTTTAAAAAACAACTAGTTCTGCTGACCTCAAAAAACATAAAACAAGAACAGGAAACGGAGGTTGACCTCTCTTTTTGCGTTGATTTGAGTTGGTTTTGCATGAAGCTTTTCAATCACAGTTTGAGAACCTTTGTTTTTAAAACGTATTAGGTCATTTAATTATTATAAGCCTATAATATAACCAGCCAGGAACATTCCCAGTGCTAGGACACAGGCCGCCTCTCTGTACTACAAAGAACGGGCCATAATCCACTAGGTGGGCTGGTCACACGTCTTCGAATTTTTGGTCCTAGGGCGGGCCGGTTTCCTTACGATATTTTTCTTCACTGTTTTGAATGGTGGTGATATAGATAGATAGATAGAATATACTTTATTGTACACCAATAATTGAATCACACTTAAATAACAATATTGTAAAGAAAAATTTGGTTACAATGGCGGTCTTATCGCTGAGAGCGATATCTTCCAGACAACCTTTGGAAGGACTTTACGAGATTTAATTAAAATGGGGATGGCTATATTAGTGTACTACCTACTCATCAAAACAGAAAAACTAACAAAATATATATATAATTATATATGTATGTATCTAAATTACTCAAAATAACGTGCCTGACTACGGTTGAACCCATCACCACGACATTTCTTATCAATTATTATTTTACATATCAAATAATATCTATCACTTAACCAGGTCTAGGCAACAGCGCGTTAATATAAACCCAGTTCACGAGAACTGCTTACTATTAATGCATTCAATTATTACAATGTACGTTCATAAAAGTATCATTTTAGTATGTCGCATTATGTTAACCCGTAAAACGCTGCGATTCGACAACACTACAATAATTATTATATTATTACTGTCGTATCACGTCTATTATTATCCGTTTCTATGTAGTGAGTGGGCTACGTGCGTCTGTATGTGTAGCCAAAGACATTAACTTAATGCCACCTCATAATTACTGGTTGGAAGCATTAATTCTCGCATCCATAATTAAGTTTAATACCTCATTTCTGTTGGCCTACAATCTAGATAAATATTGTCAGTCGTTTGACGTCTATTAAAGTTACATTAAAATTGTAAATCATTGTAAGTATAGATAGTGGATTTTATATGGAGTTTTATAATGTATCTAGTTCTCAAGGTTGTACCATTTTACATTTATATTAAGTAAGTGCTTAGTTTATTAACGTATTTATCCTTATAAATTAATGGACTTAGATTCCAAGATAAACGTGAACGTTAAATGTCCGTCAGTAACTTTGAGCGCGTGTAATGAATATGCCAAAACGTTCCGCGAAAACTGTTTAAGTGGGCGTGAAAACTGGATGAAAATCCGCACGGTAGTGATGGTAAACAAAAAATAAGCACGGAAGTGCTCCCATATATTGTTTTATATTTCACAGAACTCAAAACAGACGTTTCAATCACATAAAGTCCTGGAAACTATGTTTTAACAAATAATTAAAACAAAAACGAAACAAAGTCCTATTAATACTATAAATACGAAAGTTTGTGGAAGGTAGAAGTCGAAGTAAAAGAGATAGTAGTAGAAGCGTAACAAACATTACTCTTTCACGCAAAAACGACTGATCGGAACTGAATAAATCTTAATATCTGGATAGCCGAAATCTTAAAATAACAGTAAGGTGAGAAAATGTGTGATATTTCCACGTGAGTGAAGTCGAGGGCAATAGTAAAGAATAAAACTTTATTTTAAGACAATGAGTCAAGTTGGATTAATTTCTGTTCATATTGAAAAATATGCATGTGATAATTACGATTGTGCATCTGTTAATTCCAGTGGCTGCAAAAATCGAGTAATAATTCAACATAATTTGCGTCTTAATATTATAATAATGATTAACCCCTCAAGTGTCAACGGTACACCAAACTTTGTACAAAACGTCACGGCTCGCATTGGACGATGTATTTTACGTTTATGTTGCAAGTAACACGATGTGGCTGTATCATTCGACTAATCGATTCATACTTGACCAGTTTTAGTAACATTTAAAAGGGAACACCAATAAATTAACGAAAAAAAAAAAGTTTACAAAATGCATCTGTGGTGTTTGTTGTGACGCCGCAGACTTTTTCGTTGTGTTATCAAATAGTTTTAATTACTTTTTACAGTGTCTAAGTGGAATAATTTATGTTAACATTGCCTACACGTTATTGTGTTATCGTGTGTTTTTTTTCGTGAATATGTGTTTTTTAGTGTGTATGACTTCGAATGTGAGTGAAAATTATAAAAGTGAAAACATATCACATCACTGCGAAATAAGGTCAGTTTGATTTGCTTATTGAATAATATAAATAGTTAGATAAACTCATAACAAAGCCATGAAGGTATAATATATACCATGATAATGGCCCCAAATTGCCGATTTATCATTTTTTCTGAAGTCCTACCCAAAAATCAAAAAGTACATTAAACATGCGACATTCGAGGGGTTAAAGCAATAGTGTTATGTTTTAAAGGGTTAATGTTATTGTAAGGTAAAGTTCATTTTCTTAATGCAATGAAACAATAAATATTATTTTTTATCTGTTGGAAATAAGATTCTTATTTAATCTTACTTCTTACTAATATTATAAATGCGAAAATTTGTGGGGATGGATATATAGATGTATGTATGTTTGTTACACTTTCACCCAAAAAATACTGAACGGATCTGAATGAAATTTAAGATAAGGCAAGTACATAGTTGACATCATAAGAATAACACATAGGGTACTTTTTATCCCGGAATTCACACGGAATCGGGATTTACACGGGACTTCCCTGTCACGCGAACTAAGTCGTGGACAGAATCTAGTGAAACAATAAATAATGATTTTTTATTTGTTGGAAATAAGATTTTTATTTCATTAATAATTTTTGCACCGTAAATAAACTATTCTCAAGTGTAGTAAGCAAAGTGGTTACCCGTCTTAACGTGATATAGTGAGCTCCATTCAAAACAGGGGAAGACGTTGAGTCGCTATAATTTCTTTTATTACGTACATATTCTTTAAAGCAAACTTGTTTATGATTTGAATTGTAATTGGCGATGACGGACTAGAATGTATGTATAATATTTGTGATGTTAGGTATTGTTCACAAGAAATTGACATATTATCATTTTTGTGAAGAATGAAACATCTCTAAGATTTAAGCAGTAGTTAGTAAAAAATACAGTCGAATTGAGAACCTCCTCCTTTTTTTGAAGTCGGTTAATAAAACTGATAGTTTTAATCATCTTTTATAAAATAGGTTCACCACATGTTCCTGTAGGATACCAACCCATACATGTTACTGCCTGCAAGAAAAGGAGATTATCTAACTGAATGTTGCAAAACAAACAATGCAAAAAACACGTCTTTTACACCATTCATTCATAAACTCTTATGTAATTGAGCTACGCGTCATCGATTCGGTCGTATAGATGCCGCGGTATGAATGAAAAACATAACATATTGTGAAATCGGTTAATAATTCCTCACGCATATCTACCTATTACATAAAACAAGCTTTGTCGTGTATAATTTGTATAATTAATACTTTATCTAAAGAACTAACGTTTTTAATAAGAATTTGTGTGTCATTTTACTTCATCCTAAATGTTAAGTGAAAGTTTCTAACTAACTTATAATTGAGTTATTATAACGTGACGAATTTATATAAAAATTTTTCATTCAACAATCAGTCTTAAGAAACATCATAATGGAAAAAAATATCTTTCTGTTCGACTCCATAAGTTCTTGTGCTCTTTTTTCTTTAGAATTGAGTGCAAACTGCTTACTTTTTAACCGACTTCTAAAAAAGGAGGAGGTTCTCAATTCGGATGTTTGTATTTTTTTTTTTTTTTTTTTTTTTTTTTTTTTTATGTTTGTCCACGCATAACTCCGTCGCTTGCCAACCGATTTGAAAAATTCTTTTTTTGTTGAAAAGGGTATACTTCCCAAATGGTCCCATAAAAATTTTATCGAAATCGGACGAGCCGTTTCTGAAAAATCAAAAAAAGTTGAAAAAAATAATTTACCTTGATGATCTTTTCGTTTACTCTGCATTGCGTTTTTTGTTCGCGCATAACTCCGTCATTTACGAATCGAATTGGAAAATTCACTGACCCACTAAAAAGCGCGAAAATAAAAACTTTTTTGCAAAAAATAAAACCGACTTCCATATCAAAACACTACAAAGCCAAAAATTATTTTAATTTCGGAAGGCGGTGTGAAAAAAAAAGAAAATACAAAACCAATAACACCGACTACCGAAATTAAAATTATTTTTGGCTTTGTAGTGTTTTGATATGGAAGTCGGTTTTATTTTTTGCAAAAAAGTTTTTTTATCCACTTTTTTCTGTTTTAATACTACCAATCCACAGCATTAAATATTTATGTAATTGACTTTTCTTAAACCGATAAGACTCTTTTAATTTTAATTCTAAGAATTGACATAGAAAAATACATACAGTGATAGTAGTGATCTATAGCTTGACTAATTTACAAATTAAAATCTATACATATAAAAGCGAAATACCACTCACTGATCAATCACGAAATCTCAGAAACTACAAGTAGTAGGGCTCTCAAATTTTGCATGGGGGTTCCTTTTAGTATGTAGATCAGGAGTGGCCAACTTGATCATAGCTAAGATTGACTTTTTACCGACGAATCCCTGTGGGATCCACCAATTACATACTTCTTGAAATTTAAAATGTAAAGGTATAGTTTTTCATATTTTTTTATTAAACGTACGTTGCGCAATCAGTTCCATATATTATCTTACATATAAATATTACTATTAGATTAATATTTGATTAAAAAAGAATAAAATTGTTTTTGACTTGCCGCAATCGACTCGACTTCTAGCCGCGATCGACCAGTTGATCCCGATCGACCGGTTGGCCACCCCTGATGTAGATGCTCGCTAAGAAAGTGCGAAATTCCAACGAGATCGGGGTTTACACGGGAAAACTTCCCACGCGAACGAAGTCGCGAGCAACTGCTAGTAGTATCTATTCAGGAAAGGCATGTCATCATCATCTACTTAGACTTTTCTAAACTATGTGGGGTCGGTTCCCAGTCTAACCATATCCAGCTGAGTATTAGTGTTGTACATGGAGCGTCTGCCTATCTGACCTCCTCAACCCAGTAACTGGGTAACACGATACCCCTTGGCTAGACCAGTGTCACATTTTCAGGCTTCGGACTACCCGTGATGACTGTCAAAGATATCCGATAGACAGATGGGACAAACGGCTGAACGTGCTGATGCTTGAGGGTATCCCACAGCAAACAAACGCATGTATACACCAACTGTTTTTGATATATCTATATCTTACTAGCTTCCGCCCGCGACTTCGTTTGCGTGGAAGGGGTTTCCCGCTTAAATCTCGACCCCGTAAGAATTTCGGGATAATAAATAATGAAATAATGATGTTTATTTTGCAAATGGGTTATAAGTAACACTTTTACACGTCATTTTTTTTTTCGTAAATGTAAGCTAGATGAGGCCAGTGTTTCCTAACTGACTACTCTGAGAAGAAACACTGAAACAAACTCAGAGGTCAACGTCTCTTTTAAAGTCCATACAATGTGTAGTAATCAAATCATATGAGAGCCATGTAGGTTTATGCCTGTGGCGCCCTTTAAAGGACAGAATCATACAGATTTGAGCAGGTCCGTCCAAACAGTGCAGCATTTGTCAAAAAAACTATCCTATATCCGTCCCAGGGTTTTAAACTATTCCCATGCCAAATTTCATCTAAATCGGTTTAGCGGTTTAGGCGTGATAAGGTAACACACAGACAGACAGAGTTACTTTCACATTTATAATATTAGTATGGATTATCAACAAGCGTCAATAGCCTAATGAATTAGGTGTCGGACTTACGATCGAGAGGTCGTGGGTTCTAACCTTACCCATTACACTATTATCGTGAATCCACTCCAGACACAAGCATATTTAGCTTAGTTGGAGGGATTAACAGGAATGCTAGTAATGTGAATTCTACCCACATTGTTAGTAGTCTTTTTTAATTAAAAAAGAAAACTTATTTGACAGACAAGACAAAGAAGAAATGTGCCTACAGATCGTCCTAATTACTTAAAGATAAAATCACTAGCCAGTATCAATCAAAAGTCTCGCCAATACGCCAGAAATAAGACAGATAGGTACATTTTGACATTATTTTGATTTCAACGCTGTTGTGCTGTCGTGTGCACGCTTTAATCTTTGACGACGACTAACGAAATGTCATTGACGTCAAAGAAGACTGACAGTTTAGCACGCACTCCAGAGAGTTCCACCGACGATTGTGTCAATACTCGATCAATTGGCTGTAAGGGACATCCTATGCCATGGCGCCAAAATGATAATAGACGAAGATTTTTTCGTAAACGAAATATTAAGCGTCAAAAAATCCAAAACAAAAACATTCCAACATACAAGCCGAAGCATTATTTCTTAAAATATCGAAAAAGGTTGCAACTCCAGCACAAATGGGTTAAAACTACAACCATGACGTCACGATCATAATTCCACGTAACCGCTTAAATTTAAATAATAATTATCGCCATAAACATGATCGAATCTCGCCAACTGCGCAATATAATTGTGACTGACAATACGAACTGACAAAATTGTTCCATTTTTTTCCTTAAAGACGATTTAAGTGTATTAAAAAGCAATTATTGACCTTAATAAAACATTTCACATTTTTATAATCATACCTTAAGGCGGCCGTTATATTACCGGCCATATTCGTTTTCAGACAATTCCATTTTTAATGTTATTAACGGGTGGGTTTCATTGGCAAGTAGGAAGAAGATACCGAAAGTGCATTTATAATTTTGATTGATTAAAGTTTTTATTTAAATATTTTTAAAACACAATAGTGACGGTTGAAGCATAATGAAGTACAATATTGTAAGATTTTATAGTAATGTTCTGACGAGATACCGCAACCCAAGGCAAGGGCAACTGAAGGCACAGAGTGGGTTTGCAGTATGACACTCCTCTCCGTTCCACCCAGAGCGATAGAAGTCATATTGAATGATATTTACCCCAAAAAACAATTTCAATACGTAATCATTACAAGAATCTATGTTACGTCATGTTTTTACAGCGTTAAAGGCATTACCCACAATAAACAAAATTATTGAAAATGTGTTTTATATCTAAGCAGGCGTTGTTACTATAACAAATATACGCAGTTAATTTATTAGTTGCCCTACATTGATTGGTTATCTTGTTAACATACCAAAGTTAAATTATAGTGGATATTGATTTTGCAAAAAAGGGTATAAATAAAACTTATACAAGTCAATATTTTTGGGCCTATCTAACAATATGAGGTCGGCATTTCTTAGCTGACTACCCTCAAAAGAAAAACCGAAACAAATTCGGACGCCATCACCAGTATCCTTTAATGTCCATACAATCCGTACTGGTTATAAAATATAAGGGCCATGTAGGTGAGGTGGGATTTTTAGGTAAGAAAACCACACAGATTCGACCTGTTCAAATAGTATAATTAAGAATATTAAAGCATAGTACGGGTAGATGCCAATAATAACGTATTGAAACAAACATTAGCACCATTTGTTAAGACCGACCCTTAACATGCACGATAAAGGTCACAAGGCAATGACAAGAAAATAAGTTTGTAATTAAATTTTCAACCGGACGATTATTATTATTTTTTTAATAATTATCTTGCAGAAGCGTTGTTTCGTTGTCGGGGTACCTCTGATAAATTTGAAGGAACAATTAATGACTTATATGTTTGTGTGCGTGAGTTAAACTCATTCACGGATTCACCCACATTACGTGTGTATGCGAATGAACTCATGTTCAATGTGTGCGTTAATATCGCTCCACGACATATACGTGCAGTATTTATTTACCGCGACATGAAGGGTTCTAGTTAAATTAACATATTAATTGATTACTAAGAAAAGACAAATAAATTAACGTAAGCAATAACCTATGATTAAACTTCGCCAAAATAGAACGTCAAAAGCTTACGGGACTTTAGAAACAAGAATATCATGATCACGAATGTCATTATCAAGTCTTCTTGTTTTATAATTGGTTCTTTATCATAACTTTGTGAACTGTTACGATCGTAAGTACAAATTGGATTGGAACGCATAAAGATATTCCTTAGCTAATACGTTACTGCCCCTTATTGCTAAGCTCAATGACTTGACGACGTATAAATTAAAGAGAGTCAGTGTAGCATCGCGTCGACTACTCGTTCACAATAATAAAAGTGCATGAGTGTGTGTTCGTTGCAACGGATGAGGCCCTAATTAGCCAGCAATTACCGCTAATGCAGGCGCATTTAATGAAGCGCGCACCTCATCTGTAGCCGCCGCACTCAACGGGTGAGACACTCAAACACCATTGTTACAAAATACACGGCTGTTTTAAAAAAAAAATATACAAGGAAAACCTGGTTTTAATTTCAATGCTAGATTAGTTTATGGTGCCGTGTTTTGACGAGACTTTGTGGGCATATGAAACGTAAATGGACAGGTATATCTAATTAGAAAACTTATCATTTTCTTCTTCGTTTTGGTATCTAATATAATTGTATCGTTGGATAGATTCTGATACATTCTTTATTGTACACCATAACAGTAAAATACATAAGGACTTAACAACTAAAAGGGTGATACAATGGACGGTCTTATTGCTAAAAGCGACCTTTGGATGGATTTGACACAGAAGGAGAAAATAAATAGGCGGGTAGTTCACGGAGTACTATTTATCTCTATAAAATACAAAAACAATAAATTACATTCTCAAAACATATATATACATATAAATATAAAAAAGAAACAAAGACATACATAATAAAAACAATATTCTTTGGGAATCGTCGAACTTCATTGATTTGTCGTCCTTTTGTTGTCCCACTGTTGATTTTGAATGTCAAGAAAGAGTTCCAATGAAATGGCAGTAATTGCAAGCGGGCTGGTAATTAAAGAAGCACTTACACAAGCTGATCGGTAATGAGCGCGTTTCTTCAAATGTTATCGATATTCCAGTGCTTATATGCAAAGATTTATACTCCGGTAACTCAGTGGCCAGATTAGGTGGTGTACCATTATTATGGGAAGTACTCATACATCTCAATATCAGTCATCGAATTCTTATTAAATATACATACCGCATCTTACCTACAGAAGTATTATAAAAAAACTCATGACAATAGGTCCATTAACTACCACTCATCTTGGCTTCCTATTCTAAAAGGCAATTTAAAGTAAAATAAAAGGTCTTTGCACATATTTTAAAACCGGCTTCCCTTATGCAAAATTTTACCCTTTACAGTAGTTTAAAAACTTTTTCAACAGAGTGAAGGAAATCGGTTTGTTTGTATTTCCCCTTGTTTTGTTTTTCATTATGGTTACATTTGTTTTGTTAACTGGCTTTTAAAATGTTTTCATTCAACTTAAAAAAATATTTAAAGAAACAAACAACAATTAAACATGTAACATTTGACCTCTGAATACATATTTGGAAGAAAATCACATAAGAACATAAAAGAAAAGGACAGAAGTAAGAAAAAGCGTTTATTTTTGCCAAGCACGACGAATATTAAAGAAATAAATAAACAAAATTAGGGACTTATACCTGTTGGGAAAATGTGCGATACATTTGCGAGAAACGATGGCCGCTCAGTGTAATGTTGGGAGTCTTGTGCGAGACAGAGAAATGGAGCTGGTTTCCAATGAAAGTTATTTTTGACTATATGAGGTCACCCATCGATAAAAGCATCTACCAAAGTCAATAAAAAATCTTTCAGCGAAATCGTTAACAAGCCAAAATCTGAAAAGGGATTATTTTTCTCATTATTATGAACCACATTTATTATGGGTCTACCTCTAAAATCAGCTATTCCATACAGTTTGTCGCATGCTAACTGAAATGTATGGGGTAGTCGATTATTTACCCAGATTTCAGGGTCTGGTCTCTTCCAAAGAGTAAGGAAGTTCAAGGTTTAAGTAGGCATGAATCTGGGACCTCTTTTTGGGCAAGCGGAAATCAGACTCATCATCTCACCTGTCTAGTTTTTTCCTACTTATTTGGGGGACACTTCCAGTCTTACCAAATGGAGCTGACTACTAGTAGTATTTTACATTTAACGACTGTCTACCTGACTTCTGCCGTCTAGTAACTAGAGAAGTGTCAGATTTTCTGGGATTTCTTTCTGATTGTACCCACCACTAATATATAACTCAAAGGTGACTGACTGACTGACTGATTGACATAGTGATCTATCAACGCACAGCCCAAACCACTGTACGGATCGGGCTGAAATTTGGCATGCAGGTAGATGTTATGACGTAGGCATCCGCTAAGAAATGATTTTGCGAAATTCCCACGGGATCGGGATTTACACGGGAAAAACTTCGCACGCGGGCGAAGCCGCTGGCACAAGCTAGTGACTGATAAACATGTAAAAATGACGACTAGAACCTACGATTTAACTTACTTTGCGAGACACGGAAAGACACCTTAACGATCGACCCTACGTCTATTCTTATTTAGCTACGAGCACAATAGTTGACACAAAAATTAGACCAAACGGCTCTCTCTAAAAAGTCTTCTTAAATCAAACACGAGTAGAAACTCCTTGTATTATTCCACACAGGAAATAATTAAACATTACTCAGTCCATAAACAAAATTGTGTTCTCCTTCATACGAATTCAATTATAGAATTACTCGTATAATAGAACTCATGAAAGGAAAAACGACAAACGTAAAGCATCTAGAAGTCTTATCTTTGGTGATTGAGAAAAATTGGCCGCCATTGTTTAGTGACACAATGAGCAAGTACCTTGCACCATTTAGTAGTATTCCCTATCTTCCCCATTAAGTTACGGCTGGATACGTTTAGTATACTGGTACTTGTAACGTAGTTATTGCGTTTAGTAAAGTTCTGTTGTGTGAAAAAGAACTTCAAGTTCAACTCAAGATCTTCTTAATTATTTTTAATTATTAGTAATGTGGATTATTATACCCCTTACTTTCTTACTTAGACGCTATCGCTATATTTTTTTAAATCTCATTATTATTATTATTTCTAAGTAACGTAAAGCAATACTGCTACCAACTATGAACTCATTTTAGTTTCAGTAATAAGTTTCTTTGTCTAACGTATCAACATTATCTTGAAAACTTATAAACGGAACTATTTTTAATATGAAATTTACCTTCATCATTGGCTGTTTAATTGGTCACATCCATGCACGTGAAGCAGAGGAATGATATATGTATACATAGAGTTCAACAATACATACCCCATGCCCTGTTGAGCTCTATGCTGCTTATAACTAGTTAAGATAGAAGCAAGAACAAATAAATGATGTATGGAGTGTGTGAAAGACGACATTGCTACAAAGGTATGAGGACTGAAATGACGATTAATAGTGAAGGATGGTATAAATTAGAATAAGGAGAACAGAATGCTGATGATATAACAACCTTGACAAGCTGCATTACTAAAAATTATCTTAATTTAAGTTACTTATTTAGCACCTAGATAATATAAGTAGTCTAAAAATTTGACGCCTCCGTTCAAGTTCTAGAAAAAAAAAACTACAATACTGTCTGTTCACAGTTTGAACACAAGATTTCTTTTACTATTTATTTAAATGTACCTGAGATAAAAATACCAACATCTAATTGACTTTATCCGACATTTGTCTAAGATTACCTTATTTATAACTTACGCTAAGGTACAGTCTAGTTACGATGATTATTAAAAAAAAGCTACTTTTCTTATTATCTGATTGAATTATAAAAGTTTAATGGTATATGCTCATACATATATTGTCTTTGTAACTGACGAAATAATCTATCCTAAACGATAGGGTTTGTATAATGTACCTACTATAGGTATTTAAAGCATCAGTAGCAGCGTTCGAACTATTAAACATAACCATAACTGTTTGTATACACGTACTTGACTACATTATCCCCATGTCAAACGCTAATTTCAAGCATCGAATACTTCAATCACGCCATTAACATGCATTTACGAAATAATGACGTTGATAGTGATAATATTAATGTTACGCAGGCTGGCGGCATCAAACGGCGAGATAACAATCACCACGTCACACAACGCGAACGCCGGGCCGGCTAGCAGCGCCGGGAGCGCCGGATCCGGGCCGATTCCATCGCCTCATGCGCCCGTGAAGATGTCACCTGGATCTGTGAAATCACCATCGCAAGACGAGAGTGATCTGCTTGCTGATTCGCCAAGTAAGTGTTATATAATAATAATATAATAATACAGCCTATTACGTTCTGCTGGGACACAGGCCTCCCCTCTATGAGAGGGAATGGGCCGTAATTCAAGTAAGTGTTAGTGACAAGACTTGTTACGGTGTCGTGACGTTTTTTAAGAATGAGCGAGAGTGATAATACGTTTGAAATTGAAAATAATGCGATATTTTGCAGTTTATAATAATATATGATACATTTCAGTTATTCGATAATCGTTCTTAATGTTACAATGTAACAAATTAATTTCCCATAATACTGGTCGGACAATTTTTTATCAGTGTTCGTTTAAGTAATATTATTATGATTTTGTTGTACGAGAACATAGTCGCTGACTTAATCGTATCCCAAAAGTACAACAAAATTTAAAACACATATTTAGTTGAACTCTTAAGTAAACCACGTGTGGATTAAATGGCAACTAATTACATAACTCCCGATCCATTATAAAACCAACTTACCATTGTAACTTGCCCAGAACATTTTGACGAACTCTTATTCGCCATTTCAACACAACAAAAGCAGGACCAAGAGCAACTTAAACGCTATTTTCGACACAACTGCTAACTCAATTCTACTTATCCATAAAAGTTTTACGTTCTAAGCATAGAGGGGCGATCCATTAGCTGGGCGAAGTCTAACAGTGTCCTAGAAGTTATTTTACCTAATACTATAAAGAGTTGTTGTAGACTGTCCGTGCTCTGTTTAGAAGTTCCGAGTTCCCGAGTGCGTTCGGTGACAGTCGAGTTAAGTTGATTAGCTCAAAGTAGCCGCGGCCATTCGACGTAGCGAGCCGGCACTTCGCGATCTTATCACGGCATTGTAAAGTTAATTTGGTTGCGTTTCAAAAAAGGTTTGTTTAATTTGATTTTTAACTCGGACAAATCTAATTATATGTTCAAAGGAGCGCTTAAACATGTACTCAATAGTGTTCGTGTTTCGATGTAAATAGAGTAAAGGTTTTGAAGCAAAAGTATTCTTGACAATAAAACTAGAAGTATCTCAACTTGGAGCCTTTTAGTTGTACCTGATAATATCGCTTACATATTTTACTCGGACAACGTGGTATCTCTTAAAGATATGTTAAGTAATTATGTATTGGAATTAAGTGCATTACACGCCGCATTTTGTCGGGCCTACTTAGTACTTACTTAGTCCAAAAGAAATATCATTGGAACTTTTATACTGAAATAATTTTAAAACCTGTCGATACGGAGAGACTGGGTGGCCAATTTGAGTGCCAGATGGTTAATTAATTAATTGGTATTGATAGCAATTACATGCCGATTATCAATAAATAGTAATTCACTTGTAAACATACCTACTTAATTTATCCCAAAACTGTTAGAGCATCGTAAAATATCAATTTTACGTTAACTCCCTTTGGAATTGGTGAAACATCTTCTATTTCTAACATGTCATCGTTCATTAACTCGATAGCCAGCCCAATTTCTAGATATTTATCATCGTTTCATTGAAATTTACTTTTGGGGAAAAGACGCTAAAACCGCCCCGGTTATCACTATCAGCAGGTATCCTTAGAGTTCACGTAGTCTTTCAAAAATAAAACTCAACATACCGAAACCAACCGCAACGTTTCCACTGAAGGGACAAGAGCCTATTATGAGAAGGAATGAGCCGTAATTCATCACGCGGTTGGTGGATATCGAATGTTTAGGACTTTCTGTCCTATAAAATACCGGTTTCCTCACGATATTTCCCTGCACATTTTTAAGAGCAGTGGTAATTATGGAAGTTACACAAACTAATGTGCTCACCTTTGCTCAGGCTACGTAGGCAGTTCAAACCTGGGGTTGGGTTTAAACCGACGACCTTGAAAATGGCGCCTATAACTACTGTTCTACGTTATTATTTTTTGGTTAAAAAGAGAACTACGCAATCAAGTTAACCCCTCCAACTATCATTAGGCTACTGACGATTCAATATTAAAATGAAATCGGTTAAAAATTAAATTAAACGTTTAAATAACAAAATTAAACGTTTCCTAAACTATAAATCACACTAAAACGCGTACAAAACAATAGACATTTTTAATCCAATAGCACTCCTTGCTAACTTACAGTATACACACTACCTAATTGAGACTAATTCAGCTATCCGCCGAAGCAGACGATACCAATTTATTTAAGACGAAGTTATTTTTATTGGCCCATTTCATTCAGTTTTAGAACGATACGTAGCGATTTTTACAAAGTCTGGAGACTTGGCTTCCTATGTTTGACCTATTCCAAGATATATATAGTCTAGTTTAGACCGGAGTTATTTTGGACGGCATTTGGCATTACTTAGTGAAATTCGTGATGTCTTTTGGGCTAATGTTGTCTTCTGAAGTTAGTTTGTTAATTTAGGCCTTAGTTTTGAGATAACGGTTTGGGCTTGGATATTATTAAAAAAGGTCTACGATAAGACAATACTAGATATCTTTGAATATTATTGTATGACCGACCAATAGGCATTTGTTCCGGGTCTGGGTATTTATAAAAATTGTCATACATTTTAGTTATTCTCAAGTTTAAAAATAGTTTATAAAGTAGGTAGATTCTGATAACTTTTTTCTTCTACCTACACTATAAAAACATACATCGGGAGCTTAATGAATATGGTGTAACTATTGACAGTCGTATCGCTAAAAGCGATTGTTTTCAGACAACCTTTGGCTCAATTTGACATAGGTGGAGAAAGTGTATGACCTATCTAACGTACTTCATCATCACATCATCGTTTTAGAAGACGAAGACCGAAAGATGTCCTTTACTGAACAAGTCTTTTTCGGTGGCAATCCTCATGGATGTGTTCCACCTTGTCTGTCAGACTCCAGTTTAAAACCACCCCACCGTTCTCTCGTACGCTGGTGTCCGGAGATGCAGGTGCAGATGTAACGTCTGCTGCCTCTGACTGACTAAACATAGTCTTTTTTTCGGGTGGGAAAATCATCGAATGACTTCTCCCGTTCTAGGTGGAGCGGAAGGGAGTGTCAGACTTCTTCTACTGACTAAAAGCAGGGTGGGCTTTCCTTCAGCTGCCCTTGCGTTCCGGGGCTATGGTATCTCGAACTTTCCCGCAACCCCAGCAGGCGATAGCCCTATGGGGCCCCATTAGAAATAGTCCTAGATCAAGGCTCTTGGAGGAAGATCGATTTAGAGTCTTCACCAAAATCAACCACTTCCTTCACCTCATCTCCTTTAACATACTTCATGCTTATCATCAGATGAGACAGTTGTCAAATGCGAGCATATCTATATTCTAAAGAGGTTTGTAAGTTTGTATGAAGCGGTTAATCTTCGGAACAAATTTATTTATTTATTTACTAGCTTTTGCCCGCGACTTCGTCCGCGTGGAATAGTTACTTTGGGCTAACGTTAAATTTAACCCCGATTTTGAAGCATTCTTCATTGGCGCTCCGCTCCTATTGGCCTTAGCGTAATGATACAATATAGCTGTGCCCGCGACTCCGTCAGCGTAAGTTAATGTATTGGTAATATTGTTTAGATCACGTTCACATGAGGCTTAAGTACCTAGAGAACGCTTCGACCGCGAGACGCGTCGAGCGCAGCGACCGATTCTCAAAAATAATCCATATAGCATGATTCAGTATTCACGCGCGATGGCTTATTATTATAAGCGTATTTCATGTATAACTTTGGTGTTTCTATACCGATTTATATGATTCTTTTTACGGTTTCGTAGCCGAATGGCAAAAAACGGAATCTTTATAGTTTCGACATGTCTGTCCGTCTGTCTGTCTGTCTGTCTGTCCGTCCGTCCGTCTGTCACAGCAATTTTATTCCGAAACTATTAGGACTATACATGTGAAACTTGATAGGTAGATGTATTCTGTGAACCGCTTTCCGATTTTGAGAAAAAAATTAAAAAATATTTAAAATAAAGGGGGGCTCCCCATACATGGAACTAAACCTGAAAATATTTTTTTTCATGAAATCGATGCATGTGTGGTATCTATAGACAGTTCTTTAAAAATGACATCGGGGTTTCTAAAACCACTTTTCCATAAAGTCAATCGTTTAAAAGATATAAGCTTCCAAAGTGGTAAAATGTGTGTGTGGTGGACACAACCTCTAACTTCTATAATAATGGAGTGAAAAATCTAAAAAAAATATATGTCTGTAGATCTTAATATAAACTTTCAACCAAAATTAGTTTGAACGAAATCAGTTTAGCAGTTTTTTAGATACAGCATATTTTCTAAAACCGCAAATATAACTTTGTAATTCATACAAACACTATGAAAAACAAATGTATTCGGCGCAGTTGTAAAAAATGTAAAAAAGCCAGTTTTAAGAAATTTGTAAGGTTTTTTTTTTTTTCAAAACAATTTTATTTGGCGCAGTTGTAAAAAATGTAAATAAGCTAGTTTTAAGAAATTTGTAAGGTTTTCTTTTTTCGTCAAATAAATTTGCATATTATATTATAGTTACTACGGAACCCTCCATGGGCGAGTCTGACTCGCACTTGGCCAATTTTTTTATGGAATAGTTAATAATGTTAACTTTTTCAATTAGGGGTGACTGAGAGTGTTATAAACGTAAGAGTAGACAAATATTATAATCAGAAAGCTTCGAACTGCCTAGCTATCGGGAGTTACACGTGTTATTGTGAGTCAACCATAAAAGTTAGACATATGCTCTCGTGGGATATTTTTTATATAATTTTAAGGAGAACATTTCCGTCATGAAATGATTTGTGTAGCTTTAACCATTAAGGTTGCACACGCGACGGAAGCTTAAAAAATGGAGTAACTTCTCCCGTTTTCCCAACATTTCCCTTCACTGCTCTGCTCCTATTGATTGTAGCGTGATGAAAAGTATACTATAACCCGCTCAGGAGTATGAAAAATAATTGTACCAAGTTTCGTTAAAATCCGTCGAGTAGTTTTTGTTTCTATAACGGTTATACAGACAGACAGACAGACAAAAATTTAACTGATTGCATTTTTGGCATGAGTATCGATCCTTAATCACCCCCTGATAGTTATTTTGGAAATATATTTCATGTACAGAATTGACCTCTCTACAGATTTATTATAAGTATAGATTAAAACTTTATGCAACACAAATGTACAAAGGCGGACTTAATGCCATAGGCATTCTTTACCAGTCAACCATGGGTGGTGAAGAGATAACATGGCAGGTTATCTCTTCACCACCCATGGTTGAAATGGAAAAGTTTTATTACAAGTGTGTTTGTACATATACAACGTGTAACGGAAAGGGTATATACATACCAAGGGCACGGCTTCTTTGGGTGATATCAAACGATATTGGAAGGGTTTTTTAAGCCTATCTCCTTTCTCGCGCCGACAAAAGAACACCGCCTATACGCTAGGCTACTACAGTACTAGGCGCACAGAATTACGGAAGAGATTTATCGTGATATTTGCAAGTAACGTGGAAAGTTATTGACCTACGTAGTGCGGTGACACAATTGTTATGATTTCAATTTAAGAAACTTACGAAACCGAAAATTTGGTGTCAATTTTTAGAGTATTTTATTTTAAGTTGAAACCCTTCCAATATCATTTGATATCATCCAAAGAAGCCGTGCCCTTGGTATGTATATACCCTTTCCGTTACACGTTGTATAACTAGAATAAACTTACATAGGTACATATTTATCATAAACCAATTTAAAAATATTTTCTTTGGTAGTAAGCTGCGTTATTATGGGGAGTGCTATCCATACTATAATATTATAAATGCAAAAGTAACTCTGTCTGTCTGTATGTTACATTTTCACGCCTAAACCGCTAAACCGATTTAGATGAAATTTGGCATGGGAATAGTTTAGGACCCTGGGAAAGACATAGGATAGTTTTTATCCCGGAATTCCCATGGGATCGGGAATTACGCGGGAAAACCTCCCACGCGAACGAAGTCGCGGGCGTATTTCTAGTAATAAAAAAAAAACACTACTCAATCAGTTCTATTGTTCATTTAATTCCCAAAAAAATCATGCTATTTAGATATCAATGCAACAGATGGCCAGTGTTTTACTCGGCAAAATAAAGCTAGTTCTACATCGTCATTTGTTTTAGGCCGTCACTGTATGTTCATCGCAAACTGTAACCGTAAACTAAAATGTGTAAACTTTGCTTTCGTCGGTTCAAACTAAGCTTTTTTCGATTCCAATCTTGTTTCATAATTAGGGATTTCAGTAGGAGTTAATCATAAGTATAGGATAAAAAGTCAGTTTTGGGACAGAATACTCATTGCCATTGTATTATTTTATCAAAACCCCGCAGTTTCCTATTTTCGTTTGGTAACTCAAAAAAAGATACATATTTTTTTTTGCGCACAATTGAGAATAGAATATTGAAAACTATTATAAAGTACATAGTATTGATGAAAGGCATACCTTAAATTAAAAAAGTTATTTGGTTCCTTACCTAAACTAATTTGTTTAAATCAAATTTGTAGCTTCATTTAAATATGCTGCCTAGTTTAAGGGTCAGCAGATCAGTATTAGTACTTATACAAAAAAATCATTGTACCTGCCTGTATAATGCAAAGTGTACACATTTATATTGTATACGTTGTTTAAAGTAAAAAAAAACTGTTTTCTATTAATAAAAAATAGTTACAGCAAACATCCGCGACCTACTCAGTTAATTGTTCCTAATGAGTTCATCGATTCCTTGTTATTTCTGAGCGGATCCAACAGTAACTAGTAATTTTATTGTTTGTTGCTACTTGACTTGATAACTGATACAGACATCAGCAAAAAGCTTAAGTCTGAAGTAAAAAACACCTGGCCAGAAATACTTTATTTGTATCTATAAAAAAATAGCGACATACGTCAAAAGCAAAAAAAAATTTTGTTCGTTTTTTGAATTGATGACGGTTGAAGTAAATGGTGTAATTGAGACGTTTTGTGAGAAATACTTAGAGTTTTCTAGGCTATGGATGTAACTAGCTGTTGCCGAGGTTATGTGAATGTTGTAACGAGATACCTACCGCAACCCCGGATCGTAGGGGCAGTCAGAGTGGGAGAAGTCATTCGATCATTTTCCCACTCGAAATAAAAAGAGATGTGTCTAGCTCGTAAAGAACGAGTACACTGTACACTTATGTATGTATGTCGCAGGAATCAGAGTTATTGTTCCCATGTGAGCGGTAGACAGAATGCTTCCGTCCTTTCCCTTTGGGGATTCGCTTTTGGGGAAAACACGTGCTATGGTTATGCGTATTCCTACATAGGTGCTTGTACTAGAAAATTGTGACTAAAAACTTCTTTTACTTCTTCTTAAGTATGATGGGACTGTATTAATTATCACATAGCCAAGATAACGCAGTAAGTGCTATGTAATCCATACTTACTCATATTATAAATCGAATACGAACATCTGTCTGGCTGTTACGCTTTCATGGCTAAACCACCAAAAGCACGGAGATACCTGAAATAGAGGATGAAAATTGCTAACACATCATTAATTCACGCGAATGAGGTCTGGAGTAAAATAACTTTAACCCGTGTCTTAATTTGCTTGTTTTTTTTTTTAAATACATAAACTTAAATAATTGTACCTATTCATTTTTTAGTCACCTGACTAGACGTACATAAAATTCTAATCAGGTGGTGTTATTAAGCAGATGCAAAAAACTGAATAGAACATTTATTTATTTAATATAGGCACACCAACAACTTATTTACAAGAAAATAATAATGATTATAAACATTCACGAGAGGGTCCTGTGTAAATAAGTCACTTACAGGCATGCACATCATTCACAAAAAATCACGAATCTAAGTATAAATATGTATAAAATTAAATACGAACATAAAACAAAACTTAAGTAAAAAATAAAAGTAAAACATATCAATAAAATTAAATAAAGTTAAATTAAATTATTATTACTAAAAACTAACTATTATTATTAAATTACATTCTATAACCTACAACGAATTAACATTATTTATCATTATTTATTTAATTTTAAAATATTATGTATACAATTAAATTAGAAGCGGGCAGTCGATCACAGGTCAATTTTAATAATTTTATTTTTAAATTTTAACAGACTATCAGAGAACAAGTCGATTGTACTGTCTATGGAATAGGCTCTGTTGTAAAACGTTAACATTCTGTTTAGAGGGGCATGGCGGCCCAGGTTTGTGCGACACGATTTAGTTGCAAACGTCCTAAAAACACGCTTTGACCAGAGGTGAGAGTGACGAGGTACGTCTAGACTAATCTTATCAAGCAAATCTGGAGTTGAAGACATCCCGTTAACAATTTTAAATAACGTTGTCATATCATTTAGTACTCTTCGTCGTTTCAATGAGTCCAGTTCAAAATAATTTAGTTATCCTGTGTAATCGGCTCTTACCATGTAATTATTCTTCATATTGTCAAGGTGTGGGGCTCTCTGCCGGCTTCTGTATTTCCTACCACATATGACTCATCAGCCTTTGAAGCAAAAGTGAACAGGCGTCTTCTGGGTTGCTCGTTCCACTTACCATCGGGTGTACAGGGTCAAGAGCAGGCTCATCTGTAATAAATAAAAACCTGTATTCTAAGTTTCGCTCGTCAATATTGGAAAAGATAGCAACGAGTAATTGAGTCAGTCTTACCGCATTATTGCGTAAGTCTCAAGGTATGACAATACATTCAGAAAGGCCAACGTAAACCGAAACACGCGAAATTAGGCCCCAAACTTTGAGCGTAAGTACCCATTTAAAACAATAGCCTCGGAAATCCATCTATCGCTTTTAGTATCACCGATTAACAAATATGAAATTCGTATGCGATGCTTATACAACGTGTAACAGAAACCCCATATCTATCCAAAAGGGCTGAAGACAACATCTGGTATGGAGTCTCTGTGCACAGTTTCAGCACAAAATAACTGACTCAAAGAATTGATACCAAATTATTGGTTTCATATATTTCTTGAATACCAATCATAACAAACGTGTCACAGCACTACGAGGGTCCAAAGAGAATGTAATACACTATCGAGGGTCAATAACTTTCCACGTCACTTGCCAATAACACGATAATTCTTTTGGTTCTTCTTAATTTGAAAAATTCGGTCTCTGGTATTGTGTATTGAAATTTGTAATAAGTTCTAGACACGTAGACTTAGGATTACAAAACCCGTGCCATATCGTTTGTTATCATCGAAAGAAGCCATGCACTTGGTATGTATATACCCTTTAAATTACACGTTGTATAAGCTGTAACAGATTAAGCGCAAAACCTCAGACACCCCAATTAGAATATTAAATTATAAGTCCAAAACAACATCCGTAACTAAATAAACTGAAACCAAACCTTGAATTTTTTTATAAAATATTTATTCTCACTAAACGCAAAATGTATGTGCATCATACAATATCCTTACGCAGACGCATGCACTCATGCAATGTTAGCGGCCGACACGCACACGAGCGCATATCCTTGAATTAAAGATTGTATTAATTTGTCATGATAGTGTTTCCATTTTAAGTTAAATGAAAAATTTTTCTGTCAAAATTTAACACCTATTTTTTATGACGGAAATCGATTCAGAAGCCGATTCCGATCCAACTACTTTCAGGAATTGCGTTTATTCTCTTGAAATTTTTCATTAATTCACATTGAAAAAATTGATAAAATTATTTAACAAAGCAAAAATATTCTCCCTAACTCATAACATAGCATAACGTTCGTACTGCTAGGACACAGACCTCGTCACTATGAGAAGGAATGCCTTAATCCCCCACGCGAGTTCAGTGCGGTTTGGTGAATGTCACGTGCCTATGGATTTTTCGGTCCTTCTGCGAAGCAGTCATGCTAGCGAAGGAGGAGGCCGAACGCGCGAGGGAGACAACTCTCTTCCTCACGCCCCAGCCGCCCCGGGTGTCGGAGATCGCGAGCCGATTTCCGGCTACCGTAGGCGCGGGCTTACGGACCGCAAGCAGAGGTAGCTCACCGTCCGGTAAGGACCAGGCCCGGGTCGGCGGCGCGTCATGTTCCACGCGCGACTCAAAAAGATGTCAGCACCAGTGATGGGGCCCCATAAGGGCATTGCCTGCCGGAGTTGCAGGAATGTTCTAACGAGATACCGCGGCCCCGGAACTTAAGAGCAGCTGAAGGAGCAGGGTGGGTTTTTAGTCAGTACAAGTCTGACACTCCCTTCCGCTCCACCCAGAGCGGGCGAAGTCATTCGATAATTTTCCCAACCAGAAATAAAAGGTTTTGCCGGTTTCCTCACGATGTTCACCTTCACCGTTTTAAAAGCAAGAATGATGATGAAAATTATACAAAGTCATTATGTCTGTCTGGGTTTGAACCACGACCTTCAACTAGTGCTTGAAACTAGGTCACTACTGCTCTTTTTTTGCTTTCGCTCGCTCCACTCAAAAAAGATAAATTAGTACCTAATTCTCAATCGGTTCCAAATCGTATCGTACTCGTCCCATTCTCACTAAAAGCACGTGGAGGTTCGTGCCCGGGCCCCAGTTCTATTGATTACTATTTAATTCGTTGTTAGTCGATACAATTACTAAATTACTCAGTTCCTCTGTACTGTGTTCTACGCCAAACAGTATACATAAATCTATTTGTTGGTTGGGAACACGCGCTCTATAATCGGCAATGCGTTGATTTGGAAAGGATTAAAATCGGTCAGTTTTGGTCTTCTCTCTCATTATTTTACCAAAAAAAAACCCATAGTAGCCCATTGTTGGACATAAATCTCCACCAATTGTCTCCACATCAAGCCTCGTGCTTTTCACAAGGTCTCACGCAGCTGTGACTAGGTCTTCGCATGTATGTAGGAAAAGCTTGCTTCATTTAGCCTCACAACAAGCACTTGAGAATTTTGAAATATATTAATGTAATACCTGTTTTAAACCCAATTAAACTTGGTTTTCACACACTAGCTAACTTTAGGCTATAAAATCATATGTCATGTTATCCCATAGCCGTTTTAAAATAATTTATAAGTTATTTTGCAATCCATCTGCAAATATAATCGAAAACAAGATTAAAGCCAAATATGCGTATGCACATATTGCACATGTCCTATACAACGTGTAACGGAAACCCTATATCTATCGAAAAGGACTGAAGACAACATCTGGTATGGAGACTCCATGCAAAGTTTCAGCTCAAAATAAGTGACTCACAGAATTGACCTCAAATTGTTGATTTCGTATGTTTCTTGAATACCAATAATAACAAACGTGTCACATCACTATGAGAGTCATCACTTTCTAGGTCACTTGCCAATAAAACGATAATAAATTCTCTTCGCTCTTCAAATTCGGTCTCTGGTATCAATGTATTAACACGATACGGAAGGAAAACATTATGGTCTGTAACATCTGTAAACTAAAAAATTAAGAAAAATATGTGTGTTTGGCTAGATACAAAAACTTGTGTGGTTTGAATTGAGAATATTATTCTAATAAAAATATACTGTTCTATAATCGAATAAAATCGCTTAAAATCTTTCCACTTTTAACCGACTTCAAAAAAAGGAAGTTTACAATTCATCTTGAACTTTTTTTTTTTATGTATGTTACCTCGTAACTCGGAGACGGCTGGACCGATTTGAAAAATTCTTTTTGCGTTTGAATGGGTATAGTTTCTAGTTGGTTCCATTGTTACGAAATCAGGATCTGATGATGGGATCCTGGAGAAATCGAGGGAACTCTTCAAATATTATAGGCACACCTATAGCGTTTTGGGTATTTCTTATAGTACCTTGAGCAGTTGCTTCCGAAAAGTACCATTTGGGGAAGTTGAACTGATGATGAAGACCACAGATGGCCACTGAAACTCCTCAGTAATAAGTATTTCGTGGATTGCGATTCGATTACTTGAGTACGGATGTTAAACACTTTATGCTCGTCTCGTGACATATGGTGATGTAGAGCTGATGGTCAAGTACCAGGAGAACTCCTCAAAAATTAACGGCTATGCATCGGGAAAAGCAAAATTTTATAAAAGGTGATAAGTTGTCGACATTATGGCTTTTGTAACTAGATAAATTACAAACCGACCCACTAAAAAGCGTGAAAAAAAAATTTTTGCAAAAAATAGAACCGACTTCCATATCAAAACACTACAAAGGCAAAAATAACTTTAAAATCGGAAGGCGGTGTGTTTAGTTTTGTATATATTGTTTGTTTGTAACCAAACCAATTCAATAAACAAGCCCTATAACAATTTTTCTATATGATCGCATATAACAATCTGACATGAAAACTTTCCTATAATCCAATGGACATCGTTAGCTTCCGATCGTGGATGCATCGACTGAATGCGATGACCGCTGGGAGAGGATGACGTCATCGACTCCCCTACATTCAATTATGATGTAATTTATACACTAATAGCATTGGACTATTAATCTTTTGTGTAATAATATAGGAATCGTTTATGTTAAACTATTAGGTCTGATGTAAGAACAGGAATAATGAGAATGCAGCTGCGTATCACTTTCTTTTCTTCACTTTGTGTGTGTGTGTGTGTGTGATTTGTGTTGTATGTCTTTGTAGAGAGAGAGAGAGAGAGAGAGAGAGAGAGAGAGAGAGATAACAAATAAAGATATTATATTTCTCTCTTCGATATTTGTGTGTTTGTTTCTGAATTAACACCTACAAAAGGGTTTTTTATTATTATGAGCCTGTGCTGTCCCACTGCAGGGCAAAGTCCTGGGTTTACTGAGGCCTATTTAACAAGAGCGACACGCGACAACTTACTGACATGTGATAACGGTTTACGGTTCATTCATACATTTTCTGTATCGTTAAACAGTCCCGATACTGGTTTTATTTATACATATTTTTAAGTGTTTTGTATGCACATAATAATGTAAACGAATAAAACATAAAAAGTTTTGGTATGTATGCAATCGTACGAGCTATTTTAGATTAAAATTGCGGACTAAGCAGTAAGCTGCAGAAATGACGCGATAATTTTGTGGAAAATGATTGTTAATGGCTTCCATAGAAAAGTAAGCCCTGATAACTTATTATAAGAAAAAAAAACGGAAAGCCACACTTCCTGCCCCCATGCTTACAAGTAAATCAAGCCCCAAGAGACATGCCGCACACGAAATAATAAAGGAACCATTCCAAAAAGTACAACGGGTTATTAATTCATAATTAAACATAATTCCTCGTAAATATACAACGCAGTACTAATGACACTAAAATGTACAATACAAAGAGCCTCAACTAAAATAAAGGAAGTTCATGACGGCTTCAAAGAAACCGACTAACGACCGTGCCAGCCGGCGTACCGAACTAAATTAATTAATTAACTAATTAAAATCCATTACAAATAATTAACGTCGTCGATAAAATTGAACGCAATCGATAACGTAAGCGAAAACAAAGAGTTGGGCCGACTCGGATAGACCCGATAAATAAGTGAACCTTTTTAATTGGCATTAGTGGAAAATGTAAGAAAAAGAGGTTTTACTACAATCCATTTGTATGTTATTTCGTAAACATGCAATTGATTGATAGATACGGGCCACAACTCTTGAGTTCCTGATGGTATAGTTTTAACGATCTCTTAAATACCACTTTCGTTGCCAATTATAATTCCACTCTTTCTTCTTGTTTTCGATGAACCAAAACTTCCCGAAGCCACTTTTAAAATAACTCAGCGAGGGACCTTTGATTTTCGTTCCTCCACGACAATACACAAAATGCTTAGATGTAAATTACTCACTCTTGGCTTAAAGTACCCCAGATTATAAGCAGAGAATTTCTCTTCTTAGCTGCTCACACACTGAAAGTAAATCCGAAACATTTTATGCGTAATGGTAGTCCCTGGTCAATCTGGAAGTATCATGTAGCGATGGCGCATCTTGTAGTCAACTAGGCGCTTTAAAAATCATCTATAATGACGTCATAAGTTTTTCAATTCTCTACGATCATATTCATTCTAGCCGATGTCATAAGCATCGAACTTATATGACACTTTTTTTTTTTTTTAATAGAATTAGCAATGTGTGTAGAATTCACATTACTAGCAATCTTGTTAACCCCTCCAACTAAGTTAAATATGCTTGTGTCTGGAGTGGGTTCACGGCAATGGGTGGAGTTTGAACCCGCGGCCTTTCGATCACAAGTCCCACACCTTAGCCATTAGGCTATTGATGCTTAACTTTACATCAATTCAATCATTAGTTCATTAATAGCTACAAAAAGGAACAAAATGATCCCATCGCTTGTTTATTTTTCCACATTCATGGCAGTCGGCTCTTTACCTGTTGATTCAGCTAGAAACGTGGCGTCATTACGTGATCTGCATGAAAGGACATCGGAGACCGAATATGCTTAAACTAAAATACATAATCGCGTTTCAATAGCCTTCGTTTTAATTCATAATTAATTTATTTCTATAAATAAAGTATTTCTACATCACAACAGGATGTAGAAATACTTTCGGTTCAATCTGAATCATGGACATACCTTTTTTTCTGGTGGGAAAATTATCTAAAGACTCCTCTCGCTCTGGGGAGAGCCGAAGGGAGTGTCAGACTTCTACTGACTAAAAACTCACACTGTTCCTTCAATTGCCCTAACAAAGAACAAAAAAATATAAAAAATAAATAAATATAAAAAAGAACAATATATATTTTAAAGACGAGCTAATATTTTGTATAATATTTTTTTTCAAATAATTCCTGTGTTTTATTCACCAACCCAAACGTAACGTAACACACCGGGGAGCTCTTTTAAAACCCTTCGTTACTCATTAGCGATCAATGCTAAAACGTTCAACGTTCACTTAGTATTGTAATTAATAATTGTTTCATACATTAACTTATAAAAGGTAACGCCCAGGCCTTGTTCATGTCAATCCAATTACAATAAAAATATGTACCTAAGTAATAAATAAACCAGTTATTAATAAGGAAACCTTAAAAAATACAAAGTCATTTAATTTAATTAAGAGTTTTATCTGGCTTACGTAGATATCGTACTTTAAAATAATTAATTTCCAGTGGGCACGTCTGAAAGTTAAAAACTCCAAAACAGAGAGAAGGCATAAAACTTTATAAATGATACTATTCGATTCCTCAAACTCTGTTTACTTAATTATCAGCCTACACTTAATATCGGATCATTCACAAAATGGGTTTTTAATAATAGGACAAGCAAATGAAAAGCCCTCGATAATATTGAAGAAAAGCTTAAACTTTTACCTAACAACTCTTAAATTCTTCAAGAAACTTGTTCAAAAGTACTTACAACCGTTACTTTAATAATACGCGTTAATTGTAATTGATAACGTATTCGATTCTACATCGTAATCATAACGTGAATCGAGACGATTCGGCGCCCGTAATTTCACCCATTACATGTGCTCACAAATGTATAATTTGCGTGTCTCGATATGGTTTTTATACGATTCTATTCCTTATGTCATTGAAACAAAGAGTGGTTATTGGAAATTTTAAGATTATAATAACTGTACGTATGAGCACATGATACACCTAATCACTCGAAATCTTTAATTAAGAATAATGTAGCGTTGAATATGAAATGTTTAGAATAAATGCTCGATTTGATTATTATTAACTATAACGAATTTTTTCATTGTGACGCCTTATTGGGTATTGCATTCGTTACTTTTTAGCACCTATAGTTTTGATATCTTTCAATTAAGTATGATCAATAAAGATGTAAGTACACCATTGTTTAGGTAAATTAGCCCAAGCAAGTCTACCGATTTTCTATCGCTTACATTTCGGGGAGTGTGCGATGGAATAATACAGTCTAATTCCGCCAAGCCCGTTCCATCATTGGACTACAAGACAAACGGCGATGCGCCATCGCTACACGGTGGACATCCCACCCATACGCACAAAACGTTTTGGGAATACTTTCTTTGTGCGTACGGCTAAGGAGTGGAATTCCCTGCCGGAGTCTGTGTTTCCCGATAGCTTTAATCTCGGGGTCTTTAAAAGTCAAGAGTGAATAGGTTACTTTTAGGTGATTCCGCTTCCGACGCTCGCCCGCGACGGTCGTACCGCTCCGCGCTCTCGATCGTTCTGTGTCTGTGTCATCGCTTCGTCGCGCTCGCCGTGACGTCATTCGTAGTCGCCGACTACGACGCCTGGTCCGGATCCGCCTTTTTCGAGGTGGTGAAGGATTTCCTGTTTCTCTAACAGAGTATCGTCAAAAACAATTTGGTTTGGCCCCTTCAGGGTAAAACCACAGTTTCGTGGTCCTTGGTGGAAACCTCACGGTGTCAACAAAACCAAGGGGGTGCTGACCCGACGCACCCGCTGATCCCCTTCAGGGTGAAGCAGTCAATTGGAGTCGAGTGCTAGGTTTTGGCCTTGGGGGATCTCCTAGTCAAACCTAGTTACTGAGTTTCCTTTTCAGCTACTCACCTAGTGTCGGTTGGGTGTGTCTACCCCTTTGCACTAGACCCAATAGGGCCCGGTTCGCACAATAAGACTGGCGACCGGTTACAAGCTTAGGGCTCACCATTAGGTACTCACCTCCCAGTCTCTACCCGACTGGGAGGGTTACACATCCCCGGACCCATCCATCCGGGGAGTTAGGCCAGTTAGGCTTTAAATAGGCCCCCCGTGGGAGAGAAATCTCCAAAATTTCCTCATTAAATTTTTGATCCATTCGCCAATCATGGCGAACTCCAATATTTTGGAGATATTGTTAGAGATCCTTAGAGAAAACCCTGCTATTTCCGCCAAATATGGCGGAAAAATCCAGCGTGAAATCGCTAATAGTCCTCCGGCTACCGAAGCCAACGTCGCTGATTTTAGTGACGCGCTTGACAGCCCATTATCTCCCCCGCTTGCCGATCAAGGCATCCCAGTTGGTCAATTCACGGAAGTGTTTATTAACTCCGATCCCATTGTTCATCAAACAACGAACGACTTCCAGGTAGATAGCCCTCTATTGCCCCCGCCCGCCGACAAAGTCGTGCCGATCGCCCGATTCCCGAAATCACCCATTGTTTCCGGCCCACCTACTAATCCCATTGTTCATAAAACAATGGACGCCGCGCAGGTGTGCGCTGCACCTGAATTCCGTGAAATGGACATCACCGAACCTATGTCCAATAACAACTCCGACAATGATTTGTCATCATGCCCCTCATCCTCGGAAGACGACTTTCAAGTCGTCACCGGCGGCAAGAGGAAGAAAGGGAAAACCTCCCAGGCCAGCAAGGCCAAAAAGACCACCGCGTCACCCCCGTCCCCAACTCAAACGCCCGTACGACCCGCTAGCCCCGTCCCAACGACCTCCACTCGCGCGCAGGATAGTCGTCCCCCCAGCCCGATAGCCCAAACTTCCTCAACCCAAAGGAAGCAACGCCCTCCGCCCCCCTTTTACATCCAGGACAAGGGGAAATGGACTGATGTGTCTAAGATGTGTGTTGATCGAAAGATCAACTACACAAACGCCCGTGCCTGCCAAAATGGCATTAAAGTCACCGTCCCTACGTCGAACGACTATAGGGAACTATATCGCGCCCTCCGTGAAAGGAATATTTCCTTTCACACTTTCTCCTTCCCCGAGGACACGCCCACTCGTGTAGTTATTAAACGTGTCCCTAAAGAAATCCTAGTACAGGATATTAAAGACGACCTTGCCGATCAAGGTATACCAGTGATCGCCGTCCATCGCTTACATAAAGCGAGAGGCGGTGAGTTGTACGACATGGTTCTTGTCATTTGTGAACCAACCGAAGGTCATCACCCAATATTTAAGATTAAGTCTATTTGCTCCCTATCCGGTATCTCAATAGAAAAGCCCTACAAAACCGCAACAGTGGGACAATGCCACCGTTGCCAACTGTATGGCCATGCGCAGAGCAACTGCTATGCGACTCCCAGATGTGTCAAGTGTCTGGGCGAGCATAGCACTGCGGACTGCCCACGGCCTAAAGACCGAACCCTCTGTTCGGAACCACCCAGCTGCGTTCTCTGCGGCCAGACCGGTCACCCGGCAAACTACCGCGGCTGTCCCAAAGCCCCCAAACTCGCTCCTAAATTAGCGAAGCGCGCCAACGCCCGCCAACAGAGAGAGGCACCTTCTTCTCAAATTCCCCAACGTCTCGCTCCTCAGAGACCGTCCCCGTGGAACAGGCTAAACCACGAAAAAGCCTTTCCCTCCTTGGCCCCTGCCAAACCTTTGCAGGCACTGATGGATATACCCATCGCAGCACAGATCCTGCCTATAGCCGTGGCTACAGAGCCCACAGCTAGTCACAAACCCGCGCCTCAAACCACTGCTGCTCCTGCAGTCAAACAACCGCCCAATCCCTCACCCGTCGCGCACGGCGAGGCTTGCGCCCAGACTATACTGCGCCATTATAGGTTATTTATGACCCGCCAAGCCAGATCTCTCCGCGATGCCCTTCTGGCTGCCGAACAGCAGAATAACGGCAAAATTACGACGGCAATGTACAGCCAAATATTCAGCACACACAGTGATGTGGTGCTAGGTCTCGACCAGATGGATGCGATGGACTGATCCAATGGATTCCCAACGCACAAACCACACTAGGCCTCGATCCCTCAAATTAGGTTTTTTCAACGCCAATGGCATTTTCAACCAACGCGCCGAAATAACTAAATTCCTCCGCGACCACCAATTAGACGTCCTCCTTATACAGGAGACCCTTTTGAAACCCCACCGCGCTGATCCCAAAATTGCGAATTACCGTCTAGTTCGCAATGACAGAACACGTTGCCACGGCGGCGGTACCCTCATTTATTATAGAAAGGAGTTATACTGCATCCCTCTGACCCCACCCGCGCCTCTCTCTCACCTAGAGTACTCTGCCTGTCGACTAGGCATGACTGGTCATCCTCCGATAACCATCATCTCTGCCTACCATCCCCCACCATCGGTCGCGTCTCTTGCTTCAGACGATCCTATCGCGCTCACCAGCGATCTCACGACTCTCTTCGGCCTGAGTGACTCCGTCTTACTAGCGGGCGATCTCAACGCCAAACACCCCGCTTGGAACAGCAACACGACAAATGCCAGAGGCAGAATCGTGTATAACCTAGGCGCGACCCTAAACTACGACGTCATCGCTCCGATGACTCCCACCCACTACCCACACGACCCCAACCATAACCCCGATGTCCTCGATGTGGCGCTCCTAAAGAATGTAAACCTCCGTTTACACTCCATAGAAGCGCTTCACGAGCTCAACTCGGATCACCGTCCCGTTATCCTACACCTAGGTTCCCGCTCGGGTAACCATGATCCTACCCAACCTCCTCCGACCCAATTGATCACTGACTGGAGGAAAGTAAGTGAAAAACTGAAATCCACCACGTCGCCTCAATTGGACACCATTCCTGACCACATAGTCTCAGTCGCTGACACGACGGCGGCGATCGACTCGCTTACAAATCACGTACAATCCGTCCTGAACGATTGTTCAAGGGAAGTTCCTGTAGTGGAAGACCACCGCTGGAAACTCCCGGACGATGTACGGAATCTGATAACCGAGAAGAACGCAGCCATCCGTGCGTACAGCGCTTTTCCCTGCGCCGCAAACAAAGCTCACATGCGCAACTTACAGCGTGCTGTAAGGAAACGCATTACCGAGCAGCGTAATGCGAGCTGGGACAAGATGCTGAGCGAACTTGAGCCCACCCATCTTGCCTTCTGGCAGCTTCAGAGGAAGTTACGATCCACTGAAGAGGCCACAATGCCTCCTCTCATTCGTCCCGATAAGAGTGTCGCCTTCGATAACTCTGAAAAAGCAGAATGCCTAGCCGACAGCCTAGAGTCCCAGTGTTCTCCCAGCTCTCAACCAGTAGACCAAGCCCACCTCGATATGGTGAACGCCGAAGTCGAACGTAGAACTTCCCTTCCGCCCGTCGAAGATCCCGATAATCCACTGGCCCCCATCACTCCTGATGAGGTCCAGGATATCATTAAAAGTCTCCAACCGCGAAAAGCCCCTGGCTCCGACGGCATCACCAATAGGGTTTTCAAACTTTTCCCCGCCCAGCTTATAGTGCTAATGACTGCCATCTTCAATGGTGCATTGAGCAATAATATGTTCCCCGCAACCTGGAAACAGGCCACCGTCATAGGTATTCCCAAACCAGGCAAGCCCAAGTCTGACCCGTCTAGCTACCGTCCCATTAGCTTACTCAACGTCCTTGGTAAAATCTATGAAAGGCTTATATATAAGCGGCTCAAAGATTTTGCCGAAGCAAAGAGTCTTATACCCAATGAGCAGTTTGGATTTAGAACCGAACACTCATGTATCCAACAAGTCCACCGCATCATAGAACATGTCAGCGCCGGCTTCCAACGGGGCGCAATAACGGGAGCCTTATTCTTCGACATAGCGAAAGCGTTCGACAAAGTCTGGCACAATGGCTTAATCTATAAGCTATACCAACTCGGCGTGCCTGACCGTCTCGTGCTCATCCTACGGGACTTTTTATCGAATCGCACCTTTCGTTACCGAATTGAGGGGGAGCTTTCCTCCCCCCATCCCATTCGCGCAGGAGTTCCTCAAGGCTCCGTACTATCCCCCCTCGTTTTCACGCTATTCACTAGCGATATCCCCAAGCATAAAAATACTCAGCTAGCCCTATTTGCCGACGATACGGCTATCTATTATACCGGTCTTAAACCCGATGCCATCGCTCGCACTCTCCAAACTTCCGCAAACACTCTGGCCAAGTGGTTCCGGAAATGGAGAATCGAAGTCAATCCAGACAAAAGCCAGGCAGTCCTCTTTTCTAAGCCGCGGATAAACCCACCCTCCCCCCGTCCGATTACCATGTACGGCAAGCCGATCCCCTGGGAAAAGCAAGCCAAATACTTAGGCGTGGTCCTCGATAAACACCTTTCCTTCGCTGAGCACATAAAGCAGGCACGTTCGCGCGCCGCTTTCGCTCTAGGTAGGCTCCACTTCATTCTTAGCTCCCGCAGCAAGTTATCACTCAGGTGCAAGCTGCGTATTTTCACCGCGGTCATCCGTCCCATCATGACCTACGCCTGCGTTGTTTTCGCACACGCAAAGCCCTACCTCCTCCACAAGATGCAGACCCTTCAAAACCGATTCCTCCGTAGAGTCACGGGAGCCCCCTTTTATGTTCGAAATGAGCTTCTTCACGTAGACCTCAAGATGCCCACCATCCAGCAGTTCATGAAACGTGTCTCCAAGCGTTTCTTTGATACTGCAATCCAACATAGGAATCCCCTTATCGTATCGGCCGCCCAATACGAACCCTCGCGTATCTCTAAGATTCGCCGACCAAGGCATACCCTTGTCACTCCCGATGACGCAATCACCCTGCTCCAAGAGAGCCGTAGGGAAACAAGTACAGTGGCACACAAAAACAAAAACCGACCGTCCTTCCGTCCTCGCCGCCGAGGCCCGCCGCGACGTCCCCGTAATAGTCCACCCCGACCCTTGCCAGAGCCAGCCCGCGACGCTGAGCCAGTAGCTTTAAATTCCCTTATTAATAATAAAAATGATATGATCCAGCCTGACCCTAGCTGCCCTCCCACTGCGACGCCCTAAGCCGAGGTCCATACCCCACAGGGGGTGCCCTTAGCGTGTAGTCGCCTAGTTTGTAAGTTTTCTAATAAGCCCTGGCTGGAGGCTTTAATTAATTTATTAATTAAGGCAACCACAGGCAAGCCCGGTTAAGCAGCCGACAACCTCAGAGGTTGACCTGCGAGATGCCACACACAAAAAAAAAAAAAAAAAAAAAAAAAAGGTTACTTTTAGGTAAGCGTGCTCTATCTTCGACCTCACCATCAGGTGAGATGGCAGTCAAACGCAAACATATTTTCGATAAAAAAAAATTGCTGCACATTTTTACAAGGGATAATATTCATATAATTTTATCTAATACACTTCACACAATATAATACATTATGTTTTGCCATAGGTACATGAAAGCCTAGAGCTAATTGATAAATTGAAATACTAGTACCCACGCGGGGCTTCGCTCCCGTGGATTCTATCACGGGTAAAAACATAACTCTCCTTTTTTGCAGTCGCGTAAAAAGTAGCCTATAACCTTCCTTAAGCTTCAAGCTACTTCCATACCAAATTGCATCCAAATCCACGCAGTACTTTCGAAGATTAGCGCGTTCAAGCAAACAAACAAACAAACTTTTCCGCTTTATAATATTAGTATAGATTTATATGGAGGAGCTCGTAGCTAATAATAACAGCCGCATGGATCGACTTCAAAGTTAAGCAACGCTTGCCATCGTCAATCCGCGGATGGGTGGATGGATGGATGGATGGATGGATCTTAACAACATATTAAGATTCCTCTGTACCTCAGAAAGTCCGACGAGCTGTTGTACCCTTCTGTCATTTGTACAATCTTTGACAATCGGTCAAATCAAAAGCCAGAAAATCAGTCTTGCCAAGGGGTATTGGCTATCTGACTTTGTACTCCAGTAGCTGGGATTAAGTACTCACTCCATATAAAATACTAAGCTGACCTCAACATGGTTGGGAACTTGTGAATAGTAGATTTAAGGAAACAAAAATAAGAATAAGTTTAGACAGTAAGAGAAAAATTGTTATCATAATTAAAAGTTATTGCTGTTTTCTCTCCTCATTGTCCCCGTGTTGGTAGTTTTTAAGCATAAAAAGTCTTAGAAGACCCAAATTTGTTTTTCTGTTTTATTCGTCATGTTTGGCCTCCTTAAACAAATTTTGCTGCGAACCCATTCCAGACACAAGCATATTTAGCTTAGTTGGAGGGGTTAACAAGTTTGCTAGTAATGTCAATTCTACCCACATTGCTAGTTCTGCTATTAAATAAAAAATAAAATAAATAAAGCGAAAATATAATTGTCGACCCATAAAGGGTTTACCCAATCAGAGCAGGGTAAGATTAAACATTTTTCTAGGGCGTCATTATGATAAGTCACGCATAAGAAGTCGAGAGCATACAGGCGTAAAGTACACCTTTTCTCCTACTGGGGTCTTGGGAATGCTCTAAGTATATACCACGGCCAGATAATGCAAGAGCAACTGAACGAAAAGGGTGGGTTTTAAGTCAGTACAAGTCTAACTCCCACCTACTGCAGCCACAGCAAGAGGATTCGTATGATGTCTTTTGCTCCGAAAAAAGAAGCATTCGATATCTGTAAGCGCTAAGGAGAAATATTCCATAGTGGATTTAAGTACCTAAATCTACTCTGTTACAGTACTAACACATCAATCGTCAATGTATTTCTGGAGTAAAAAATACAGTTTCGTCAGATTGAAATCTTCTAGGTGGGTTAAAACATTTCGTCCAAAAAATTCTGTTATCAATGGAACTTTAAGAAAAATCTCTCCGTGTGCAAACGTCTAAGTTAATTTAATAAACAAATTACAAATAATTCAAAATGAAAACTTCTTCGAGATGTATTCATAAATCTATTCTTTGTAATTTGGGCTTATAAAAATTCCAAAACATACATTATGTGACTAGTTTTTACAACATACTATCGTCTCGATGCACCATGTACCATTTTACTGAAATTACTTGTATTAACAGTACATGACTGGCATCTGAAAATTCTTTTATTATCTCTAAGACACTGTGATTATTATTTCCTTTAAATAAATATTGATAAAATGAGAATCATATTAACTACCCACAGTTTCGATGACTCGTCATGTACCTGTATAACCCGAAAGTAACTGCTAGATAATAACAATGAATTACCATGGCGTGTGACGAAGAATAAAGCATATTACATTTAGGCAAATGCCACTGTCAACCATAAAACTAACAGTGATAACGACCCTACACGAAAGTAAGTCTATTACTTTTAGAAAGTATCAAGTGAAACACTTAATCGCCATAACAAATTTTGTTAAAAGAAAAAGCAAAAACACATACACGTAACTCAGGTCATACAGACATACGCAGAGACACGCAAACTTTAATTGCTTCTAATTAATTTATTACATGTATTAAACAATTAAGCGTGCGGTATCTTGATGTATTGTTATCGAATTCAGGACGCCATAGTTACGAATGACTCTTTGCCCAATTGACTTATCTTTGTAAGCTAATTAATGGGTTCGCTCATCACGCGATGCGCTCTAATTGGACGTCGAAAACAGACGTCATTTCGATATTACTTTTCCATTTCATAAAAAGAATATGTGCGATCGCTGATAGGACTCGCGGCGATTGGCGGGATCAATATGATAATTTGGACAATCCACAATTGGTTGAGTAACTGAAATAAAAACATGACTTCTAAGTAAAACTCCTTTTCATTCTTCTTATCCGCTTCTCGAAATACAACACTGTATCAGAGCATAAATAGCCAAAAGACATCTGTTTCCTGGGACCGGTTTCAGAATACTAGAGCATAGTTTACAACTGAATATTAAGAGAATCTGAACATTACATGGAGCAACTGCCTTTCTGACTTCCACAATCCGGTTACTGCGTAAAAAAGCCCTTGGCAGGACTTGTAAGTTTCTAGCTTCTGACTTTCAGTAGCGAGTTTTAATAACTTTATTGAAATGACAGCCTGGACCGTCGCTTAACGTGCATTATGAGTAACGGAGGAAACTCGGTATGTAGTGGATAGTCACCAACCCGAGGATCGACCTCGGCAAGTGCGATCGCTTTACCTCAGTTCAGTTGGTAAAACTAACTTAAATATAATCAGTCTACTTATAATTTTCCCATTACTGGCACACAGGCCTTCTCTCTGTGAGAAGAAATGGAGCGTAATCCAGTAGATATTATTCGGTTTTAAGACATACCAGTTTCCTCACGAAGTTTCGCTTCACCGTTTTTAGATCAGTGTTGACAATGAAAGTTACTAAATTTAACATGCCCTCCTGGGTTTGACCCCCAACCTTTAACTCGTATGTCGTGCCTGTAGCCTTGCGCCACCACTGATCAACTAAATTATAAAACAATAATAATCAGCCATTCATTATTTCCGATTAATTTTGATAGGCTTAGGAAAGAGAAGAGATAGAGGCATACAAAGGAAAACAATCATAACATCGGATATGAATTATATTACATTAACTAGCTCCCCTAAAAATCACCCCATAAACTTATTACGTGCAGTAATAAGATTGCCGGAACAACACTATGTTCTCGTACATAACAAAACGAAATTAGAAATCGTCTGAGTTACGAACACCGGTAAATGGTGAAACGATTGCCAATTTACCAACCCTACCCTGTCTTAATTGACGCAGACTACTCCTTAAACTAACGGGGGTAGATAGCGAAAGTAATTTGTCATCGGTTAGCTAAGCATGGTGGGGGGAAGGCGCACTCGCGGGGCAACCTCCGCGGAGGTAGCACGTCTCCACACTAATGACATCCCGCATAATTAGGAACCGCCACCATCTACTAATTACATAAATTGCCCACTAAACTTGGCTATAATTTTGCTTCGCGTTTAAACGGGGTAACTGCTTGAGAGTTGGTACGGACTGGTTTAAATTATTACAATGTGATATACAGATTTATAAACATATGTGTGTGCAATCCTGTTTTGTTCGATATCGAACTGGTTGTATGCAGGTTGTGCTCTGAATCTAGTTAATTCTAAAGTGTATTATGTGGCAGCAATAATGGATACCGTTACCTGTAACATTAGAAGTATACTCCGCGCACAATATAGCTACCCGATTTCGACTTGCAAGAAATCCCCACAATGATTATACTCGATTGACTTTGATGCCCTTGCAGGCTTGTGGGGTAGACACTTATAAAGCTGAACAGATACTGCTTACAGACAAAGACCACAATGCAACGCTTAAAACTTTTACAATAACACTTTAAATAATTAAATAATAAGTACTTGGCAATTATCTACATGCAAGAATTTTTAAATATGGTTTCTACACTTCTAGCTTGTGCATTCGTTTATGATCCATTCAACTTATTAACAACAACATAGCCATACAAATTCTGGTAGAAAAACTTTTTTCAAAAGCAGCATATGTTATATTGCATGCCTATCAAAAATCACTTGAACTGAATCATTACAAAATCTTTTTGCACCACAGATCAACCAACAATCAGCCAGTCATCTAGCAACGTGGTGGACGGCATCAACTTGGAAGATATCAAGGAGTTCGCAAAGGCTTTCAAACTTCGACGGCTCGGCTTAGGCCTTACTCAGACTCAGGTCGGCCAGGCCTTATCTGTCACGGAAGGCCCCGCTTACAGTCAAAGCGCGATTTGCAGGTAAGATCTAGCATAATTTTTATAAGTGTTATTTTATGTAAAATAGACTCTATAGGTTCGGCCTTAACTATACATTTTTTTTGCTGGACACGACGTGGTGCACCCAAGAGACCGTAAATAGATTGTCACTACAAGCAGCAATTATAAGTCCCGTAACATTTCCAACGTATAGGTAATTAACAAAAGCCAGTAACGATATCTTGCAAAATGTATGCGTGTTCTATTTTGCAGTCTTCCTTGAATTTGAACTCAAAACTGAAATCACCTTTGTGTAAGGTCCAGCAGCGAATATAACGAAAAAGTGGTTGTCCTATTCATATATGTGCATCTATATTTATTCTTACATTGAGAAACATGAACAATCAAATGAAACCGTTATGGCATGAAAACGATACAGAATACACGATCACAGCTTAAAAAATAATGTTGTCACTTTATTGTTGTTGTTAATACAGTATCTAATTTGTCTAAAAAGAATAAAAACATAAAAATGAACTGATGATATCTTACTTGTAACTGAAGGAGATAAAGTCGCACGCTTGTCAAAATAATGTGACCGTTTGCTGGCAACATCGTGGGGCTGACAAAAAAAGGTTCAAGAATCGTTTTTTATGAATGTCGTCACGCAGGCCGGCGCTCGGTTATCATTCCAACTTTTTAATATCGTTAATTGAAGTGATTTGTAAAACAGCATGACTCCTTTCATTGCTTACAATTCGTTTAATTAATTACCATTCGGGTGGCTTCCGTTCCGCTCACTGTGTCGTGGCTTACACCATTTTTTATTCAGCTAGGCGCGGGCGCGTGTTTCCTAATTAGTTTTTTCTGTTATTACGAATTGATCGGTGTCCAACCTACCATGTATTTTAACAGTAACGTTTAAGCTTTCTGAGTCTATTGGAACTTGCAGAATTATTTACTTTTCAATGTAAGTCATTCATGTAAATTCTTATAAGTATGCAACTCTAGTTTTCATAAAAAATACACGAAACAGCACACTCAATTTCACACTCCATTATTTTGTTATATCCATAAATATTTTTAACATTTAATCACTGTATTTAACAAGTGAACCCATTCACACGTCACACTAAACCCGAAATGTAAGATTTCAGACTTTCTTAATTGTTCTTCCAAAGTCCTGCAATTACTTACATCATATCACAAATTTTAAGATTTTTATTTTAAAATTGCCACAACTATGTATAATTATACAGGTTTGACGGCCGATCGAATTTGGGAATCATATTTTTTTTCTTAAGTTACCTTATACTACGTAAATCGACAAATTAATCACGCTTCAGCACAGCTTTACGCTCATAATGTTTAATTGAATCAAATCACTCGAAACAACGTTGCCCGTGAACAAATCGAATTTCGATGCAAAACGGAATGCGACCGGCACAAGCCGAAGGAAATTTCAATTCCAAGCCACCCCCGACAACCTCCTTCGTATAATAAAATCATTAATCGTTACTTCTGTTCCAGTTAATTAATTATCTTGCCGTAATTACTTTTTTCGTGTAATTAAAAAGAGTAGAATTCCCCTGTCTTTGTTCTGTCGTGATTTCATTTCCCATTAATTTTTCTTTCGTCTCCCTCCAATTTGGTGTCGTGACGTCGCTACATGGTAGTTACCCCTTTCATTATACTGGACTTAATTAATTTGCATTTTAATTAAAACATATTATTGTTTTTGAGAAAAGAATTCCATTTAGTGTTCCTCGTTCCATCTCACTGAAGCTTTTTGTTAGAGTTCACAATGAACAAAAGTCAACAAAATTCTTTTTAATCATTTTAACAAACTCAAGGCGTTTGGTACTAAAATCTAATTTAATCAAAGAATCCTATGAAAACATTTCAGAGTTCTTAGAGTAATACTTTTTTACTTATAAATTGAAAGCTAAAGTGTGAACATCGAGATTCACATAAAAGAGAAGCTTTTATAAAACGATAATAATAATTTTAAAATCATTTAAAGTATTTACCTTATTTACCTGTTTTGAAAACAATCAGGCGCATGGTCATTGCCACTTGGAACGAAGTCAATAACAAAATATTGAATTAACCATTAACCCCGGTCCGAGTGCATTACAATTTCATATGAAGCACAATGCGTCAGGGCATCTCGACCAGCATAACATTAATGTTAAATAACCAACATAGAACGTCCACGTCCTAAACCCGAATAATTTCGTTATGAAAATTGAATTTCCTTTCCAAATGATATTGATCAACCAAGCGTGTTGTATGTAATATTTACTTCATTGTGTAGCGTAAGATCATGTAACGTTTGTTTAGTGACATCATAGCGTGCGACTTTGTTCCTAATCTTTCTAGATTTGTTGAGATGTAGTGATGTTGCTCCCGCTCACTTCGCCGGAGTTCCGTCACCGTCACTGGCTACGACATAATCTAACATAATATTTGTTACGTCCCCAGTGCCCTGGCTTCGCAGATGCTAGCAGCTCAGCTGTCTTCACAACAACAAAACATGTATGTGTTTTGTTTTTTATCCCTACACACAATATCTCCAAATTTATCTTCATCAATCCTGCATCCATCTGCATGCAGCTTGCATTAACTTTGTAGAAACATTTCAAAATGGAGCTAAGATAATGGAGATAAATTCGAAGATACTTAACATACATTAAGTACACGCTTTGGCTCACTTATATCGGCCGAGTCCACACGCAGAATGTCTTTAAATCAAAATGTTTCAACGCTGTTTAATGTAATCTTATCTCGATCGGCGATCCGTGCATACCTTTTGAATGTATGCCGTATATAATTATTTGTAATTACCGGTTTTGACGTTCTTTCTTTTCCTTTTCACACGTGTACGGTATTTGCATTCGGGTAATTACAGCGAAGGCGCCATACATCATACGGCCGACTTACATTTTGATGTTAAGACAAACGCGCTACACTAATGTGCCAGCTACCAAACCATGTCGATTCGACACTATGAGTAATCGCTGTGAGAACTTTATCACTTTTATTATTTGTAACATCTCGATGAGTAATATCTAACTTTCCATCTAATATAGCATGATGTATTATTTTCATTACTCTTATTTTTATTAATATTCATTTTGCGCAATTCAAAGCCAGGGCATTGGCATACGTTACCTTTCGTTTCTAACTGAATTCGTTGTTTTATTGTTACCATGTTCGGTATTAATCAAACTGATTACCTCGGCAGACTAAATTGCCTATTGTTTTTTTTTCTCCCTCTAAAATCGTTAACGCAATGTCAATGTCCTGTGTTTATGCCTCTGTTAATTTGGATCGGGTAAAGAGTTACATCGCGTCCTAAAGGTGCTTCGCGTTAGATTTTCATTCGACCGGTGCTCGCATAGCAAAGTCTAACATTACATTTATGTTCGATACAGATTTGAGAAATTGGATATAACACCAAAAAGTGCGCAGAAAATCAAACCGGTGCTCGAACGTTGGATGAAGGAAGCTGAAGAGAGGTAAATATTTGTTTGAGTGAGTTATGTTCGTGGTTATGTGCTACACCGTGTTCGTGAAACATTTGGCCTATAATGCTTAGCAACGTTGTGAAAGACATTTCTCAAATCTGGACTAACTATTGCTTTTACGGGCTAGGCTTTATGTTTATTTGGATCCGCTGTACGACTAACATCTAACACTCACCGTTACATGAAGTTAGGAATAACTAATTTCTTATCGTCTATTCCTGAAATCATTTGTTCCTAATTTTGGTGCCCATCGAAGACGGGTTTAACACACACTGGCTCTATCATGCATGTTTTAGTTTTTATGGTGCGATTGTTAGTTTGAACGTATTTTGTTATTTTCTGCATTTCGACTCTATTTTTATACGTTCACCTTATATTTGGTTGTCATTAGGGATTATTAATGTTTTTCTGGTTTTGCGTGTTAGGCATATCTCTCGAGTGACTATAACAACTCCTCCTACATTGTTCTTAATTCCGTCTCGACTTTCTAAAGCACTGTTCTAAATCATCAACATTAGTGTAACTCACCTAGATGTTCAACAAATAGGTATCATTGATTATGTTAACCGTTATTGAAATATGTTATTAATTTCTCTCAACAAAAACGTGTTATTGTCAAAATTTCGTCATAATGATTTCATACGAATAAAAAAATAGTCTTCAGTAAAATAACCAGCCACTCTGCAGTATAAGTCTCATCTGTATATTTCAGTTATCGAAACTTAGATATAAAGTAAAACTACAAACTATAGATACCAATATAAACCCTTTGAAACACGTGAATTATTGAACTAATCTTACAGCTCTTAAACACTGAACTACTGAAGAAGATCTAAAAACACAGAGAGCTCAAGAACTAATTTGCTAACAAACACTTAGATTAACTTACAGGCTCGACAAAGTTTTAAGTACCTACAGGTGATCGAAATCTCCATGGGCTTTAAAAATATAGTAAAAATCTTCGTGCAAAACCAAACATCATAATCAATCTGAAGCTTTTAACCAATCCACGTCCCCGTTTTCCATAATATTCAAAACTAAACTAAACCAGGTGTCACTTAAATCTTCAACAAAGATGTTATGACGCCGTAAGATGTTCCAGCAGAAACCATCGATCGACATTTTGCCTCATTAAAATGCATTATCTGAATGCAACGCTACGGTTTAACATTGCAAATGGGTGCATTGAATTTGCAATCGGTCCTTCTTGGTGGTAATTTTTAACGACCGCCCCTGTTGGCTATAGTACTTGAATTAATTCCTGTGTAACTTTGGCGATGTCGTTAATTCATTATTAAGAACTAGGTACATCTATTATGGTGACTACCTACTTAGTAGTTCTAAATAGAGCTGCTACAAATTAAAGACGGAAGTCTACTGAGCTGTCGAATGAACTAGACGGACAGCCTTCGTCTATTTTTGTAAAGAGGGCCGAAGTTAAAAGTTAATCAGAACAGAAAATGGAATCGTTAAAGAATGCTAAATGGATATGCTATGTTACTTATCGTTCTATAAGAGAAATAATGTAGAATTATCTAGTTAGACTAGAAGCTAAGTCTTAGATAAAAGCTGGATAATAATGATAACTTGGATAAAGATTAAGCTAATGACGATAAAACAAGTAACATAAACTCCAAACAAGCCTATCTGTTTCAGCTAGAGTATGGGAAATAAAAGATAAAACAAGAATATACATGTATGTAATATAATTCAAATGACATTGGCATTATGAAACCAGAGCAAGGCTTATTATTGCTATCAGACGTTTAATATTAACATTATTATAAACAGGAATAAGTTGACTTAATCAGTATTGTTTTCATCCATGTAATCGTGTTCGAGATTTATGTAATCGATGCATAGACAAGCTTCATCGGTAAGCTTAAAGCAACAGACAAATGTTTACCTTCATCCGTTTTTGACTTCGAACACCTATAAATACAGCAAATTTCAAATTAAAAGTATAATAAAAGTATATTTTAATTAAACTATAGTATAGGTACTTCGATCATTGATCGAAGTACTTCGGTCATTGATCGAAGTACCTATAGGTAGGTAGGTACTATTTTTCGGTGGTAAAATCATCTGACACCTCCCGCTTTGGGTAGAGCGAAGAAAATGTCAGACTTCTGCTGACTAAAAACTCACCCTGTTCCTTTAACTACTCTTACATTCCGGCGCCGCGGTATCACGTTAAAACATTCCCGCAACCCCAATAGTACAGGTACCTGGTTAATCAAAGTTAAAATATGTATTCGTACTATTTAAAACATAGACCTTTAGAACCTAAGCTTCCAACAGGCTACAGCAAATCCAGCGCGGAATTCGCCTTAGTCTGTTGATCCTTTCTTTCGTATTATGCATTTTCAGGGCTGCTTTCAATACGAAAAATACGTTCATCGAATTTATCGCACTAAAAATTCGATTAGCGAATTTTCTGTATGACTTAGGTATGGTCAAAACGAGCTTATAGAAATTTTGCGCTTAAGGTTCTGTTGCTAAAACGTGCTGTCTAGTTTAAGATTAGTCGATTTAGCAACATGATCTTATCTATGTGTGAATGTGTATCACAAAAATAATATTACTAACGCTTGCTTTATCATCGATTTTAGCACATATAGTATAAACAAGGACACTATTCAAATGACCGGTCGGATTCAAAGTTCTTACAGCAGCTCACTGAAAATTCTATCTTAGTTCAACGTTATTAACGTTTCAAATTGTGGTCATTACAGGTACGCTTCTGGCCAAAACCATCTGACAGATTTTATAGGCATGGAGCCAAGTAAGAAGCGAAAACGACGAACTTCATTCACACCGCAGGCTTTGGAACTACTCAACGCGCATTTTGAAAGGAACACCCATCCTTCTGGTGAGTTTGAAGATATTTTAGTAATCATTTAAATCCTACATTAGTGAAAATTTGTTGAGTCTTAACTATCGGGGAATTGTTCTTGAAAAGGTAGATATTGTAATATTTTATAAAAAAAGGTTTTAAAAAAGGAAGACAAATAAATATTTTTTAACCTTTTAACTTAGCTTGTACAAAAGAGAAAATATAGAATAGATGGAAAATATTGTAAAAATAGTCTATAAAACGGCAGAAATGATTGGGGTCACGAGTTCGATCCCCCATTGAACAAATGTTTGTTTGTTTGTATATCTTGAAAACCACGTATATCTACGTACTTAAGTAGTTTTTCTGGGCCCGAATGTTTGTGCATGTGAGCGAGATATGCGTGTAAACACATCTTCGATTCAATAGAGACTTCCAAAACAATAAAGAAATAAAAACTTTGATAAAGGAAAAAACCCTTACTTTTGGTTCAAGTTTAAAATTCAAATATCGAATAACTTGTATTCGAGTTTTAAATTTTGACCGGGTTCTTTTTCTTTCCGCTACTTTACCATAAGTGGTCACGTTTCTGTCTGCTATAGGTACGTAGAAGCAATGAACTGCATTGTTACAAAACTCCATGAAGATCGTCCTCATTAGTCTCTGCTTTATTTGGAATTGAGAGGAAGACATTTTGAAAGACCATAAGAAGCTATATAACACATGATAACTAATTAAAACTATATCTAGTAGTATTTAATAGTCTAATGGAAGACTCTATGACTTCGTATTACCATGCATAACTATAATTTAATGGTATCGTTTGCATTTTTCAGGCACCGAAATCACTGGACTGGCACATCAGCTCGGCTACGAACGCGAGGTTATCAGAATATGGTTCTGTAACAAACGGCAGGCACTCAAGAATACAGTCAGAATGATGTCCAAAGGCATGGTCTAAACATAAGAAAAATACAACATTAATACTCGTAAGATTATCTGGTCTGGATAATCCCGTACACAACTGCGAACATTGGACACATTCCCAAGTCCATAAGTCCATTAAAAAGGTCCATCATATTAGTTTGTAATCCATCAATGGACAATGAATTTTATCCAATCTTTTCCATTTGTGTACAGGAATTCTCACGAAAAAAGACGTCAGAAAATTTACACTTTAGTGAGTGGGTGCGTTCGTGAGACAATGTTATCGATATCGATGGTTTCGCGTTAAGATCTGCACGTAGATTCGTGATCTCGTCTCGATATTCAAATTAATTATAATTTGCATCGATAGTGTCTTATTTATGAAGGCGAATGTTTATTTTTATTTTTTATTGATGAAAAGTCTGGCCTTAACCGCAAATCTTTATGCGATTCCAGCCAATATGAAACATGGAAAGAAGATAAATAGTATTAAGTGTAACGTAATGTATTATAAACAAATTTCGACTGAAATATTCGTCTCGATGTAGTTTACAATGATATGAATGGAATGTCGTAGCGATTAATGTAGGTGTTTACTAGTACAAAGTAATAAAATTGAATTGTCAAAATCACTTTACCATTTCAATGTTTCTATTCCCATTATTTGTATTTTTAAAATAAACTGATTATAAAAGGAAAATAACAAACAATGTTAATGAAATAGGAACTTTTACTCTTTTCATAAAAGCATCGGTCTAGCGAAACTCACAAGATGGCAACTTATGTTTCATACATGAATAAATAGTGTAGCTTCTAGGTTTTCTTTTGTAAAAAGATTGCATTTTGTAAATAAGTACGATAATTATGTTTAATTTTCGTCAATAACAATGTAATGTAGCTGATACATTAGTTTATTTAAAATACTCTGAGTTGTTTCGTTCTCTTTAGCGAATGTTGCACTTTTTAGATGTAAGATTAATATCGATATTATGAAAGTAGTTACAATGTGTCGTCAATCTTAGTATAACCTGCTAAGATTTTTTTATTAATCTATAGTAGGTTTTTGTTGATAGATAGATATAAAACGATATGTATAGATTAATTAAATAATTATAATTATTATCTAATATTGCCGTAAACTGTAAATATTGTTTTCGTAATTTGATTTTAATGAAATGTATTATTAGTTTTATGTATTAAGTATAATTTCATAGCTTTTTAAAAAAGTTTATTGTAATTAGGCAGTATTCAAGTTGGATTTTGTGGCGATATTAACGATATGATTTCAATTTTCATCCAGCAGTTTGTTTATTATTGGAATAAATAATATTCACATTTTCATAGAAATAAATACATGTAACAGGGGGTCTTGGAATTAAAGTTAGATGATTTTAATGCGCATATTTCTTGCACGGTGACTGTTAAACTAATAAAATTGCCTCGCATTTGGAAATGTAGATTTTGAAGAGTATACTTATGATATGTAGATTTTCCAAAAATACTAAAATTTGACGTTATATATAATTATGTTTTAAGAAATAAACTTGTGCGAGAAATATGCCTAAATAAAATTTATATGATAATCTCGGTGAAACTCACACTTTAGAATACTCAATGTTACTATTCGGTGCACGCATAGTGATATTAAAAAATATTTGAGATCATCGACAGTTAAAATTCTTTCATTTGCAATTATGTCATTGCATTATATCACCACGTCTATGGAGACAGGTGCCTTATCGATATTTCGGAATACAAAATTAAAAACCGTGATATTTGCCAATTTCTTTTAAATTTTGATGGTTGACTAGGTATATATTTAAATCCTTTTGAAAGGTATACTTTGTATAACATTATTATACTTCCAAAATCATACCTCTCGCAAAATATCACATACCTATGTAAATAATTTAGTTAGATAGTTTTCAAATAAAGACCTACTGTTAACTGTATTACCAATAGTAATAAGGCTGTAATTGTAATATTGTATGTTAATGACCAATGAAAACCAACTTGTGATCATTAATATTTGTACTGTTACCTACTACTTAACAAGAGTCGTTAAAAAAATAATATTATAAAAATTGAACATATTTTTCGGCTGTTGAAAAATTGTAAATACAATATTAAGGATAATAAAACTATTTGGATTAATATTTAGGAACAAAGGGAAAAATATTATCAAAATTTATATTTTCAAAAATATTACAAATGCAAAAAAGTGTATTTAAAAAAGGGATGTTTGGCCATAAACTAAAAAATCATATTCACGGAAAGGGTTTTTTATCGACTTAAACACACCACAACACTACACAAGCCACGAGCAGTAAGGTAAACAGTGACTTAAAAATTGTGCGACGCGATGTTGCGCGTAATCTCTGTACTTATAATAAAAGGAGTCAGATTTCTCATTTATAAATCGAATAGATTACCCTTGTTATTGCAAGTCTTTAATAAACCTTCATCGTTTCTTTGATAAAACTTCCTTACACTTTTCTAGAAGACAGACGCCAGAAAAATGTCTTTTCATGTTTTTAAATGTGTAGTGATAAAATATTCGTACAATTTATAGCGCATGAAAAATCTGATTCCCATCAAACATTAGCGTAATAGAAAGAGCATAGAATGCTAAGTACAAATGATATAATTTAACGATAAAACTGCTAGTCCCGTTAAAGGTATAATTAAAATAAAAAATATTACTATGCAGAATCGCGTTGCACCCTGGTTTTCATGATTCACATGTATCTATAATAATAATAGTAATACAATTATAAAATCTACACATAACTTCAGCTGTAACACATATTCAAACCAAACTGTAACAGTATGTAATAGTGTATTCATTTTTTCTTCCTATAATGGTACCGAACGAATGATTATGGCTGCTGGTTTATGAAGTGAAGCAGAATAAAGGCAGATAACTGTTTGATTGGTGGTTTTATTAATTTTATTTAGTCCCAGAATTTTTGCTTACTATCCTGATTTATCCAAATAAGGACAAACTATGTAAATACTTATTTTATAAAACCCATTGAGTCCCATTTATACCACAGAACTCTTGAGAAAAATGTCAATCCTTTAGACTCAATAGTTCAGGTTCACATAATGAAATCAGATGTTACTTTGCGGAAATCCATACCAAACATTTTTTTTATTTATTTTTTATTTAGAATAGGTTCGAGTTTGACCACCATCTCACCTGATGGTAAGCGATGATGTGGTGGAAGATGGAGCACGCTTACCTAAAAGTAACCTATTCACTCTTGACTTAAAGACTCCTAGGTTATAGCTATCGGGAAACACAGACTCCGGCAGGGAATTCCACTAACTAATACGAAAATACAAACTAGATGATCAATCTTGCATGCAGTACGCAGCACCACCCCCGCAAATATATGCACATGCAGTAGGGATGCAATAAGAAAAACATACCTACCACATGCAAGTAAACTACATTCGACACATGTTTCGCCCCTCCATGGAGCATCATCAGGAGATGACTCGTTGACTGCTGCGTCGAGTCCAGTTTCAATAAATCGCCCATTCTCTTTAACGAAAAACAATATTCTTGGTAGATTCTGTTACCAAGTAGATTGTTTTTTATAGTCAAAACTCTTGAAATTTTACACAAGGTTTCTGTTGTAAAAATGGAACTCATAAAATGAGCTCTGTTCTCGGTGCTCAACTTATTTTCAATTATTGATACATAGGTAAATAAGAAAAAAATTGGCCAAGTGCGAGTCAGACTCGCCCATGAAGGGTTCCGTAGTAACTACAATAATATTATATAATATGTATATTTATTAGACGAATAAAAAAAAAACCTTAAAAATTTCTTAAAACTAGCTTAACTATTTACATTTTTACAACTACGCTAAATAACTTGGTTTTTCATAGTGTTTGTATGAATTACAAAGTTATATTTGCAGTTTTATAAAATATGCTGTATCTCAAAAACTGCTGACCCGATTTCATTCAAACCAATTTTGGTTGAAAGTTTACATTAAGATCTACAGAAATATATTATTTTAGATTTTTCACCACTTTGTTTAACCACTTTGGAAGTTTATATCTTTTAAACGATTGACTTTATGAAAAAGTGGTTTTAGAAACCCTTATATCATTTTTAAAGACCTGTCTATAGATACCACACACGCATAGGTTTCATGAAAAAAAAAATATTTTCAGTTCTAGTTCCATGTATGGGGATCCCCCTATATTTTAAATATTTTTCTTAAAATCGGAAAGCGGTTCACAGAATACATCTACCTACTAAGTTTCACATGTATAGTCTTAATAGTTTCGGAATAAAATGGCTGTGACATACGGACGGACGGACAGACAGACAGACAGACGGACAGACATATCGAAACTATAAGGGTTCCGTTTTTTTCCATTCGGCTACGGAACCCTAAAAATGTGCCTGTTTGTGCCTATTAGTAATGTTTTCAAAGGAGACGTAAGGTGGACTGAGAACGAGTTTGATATGCCCCGGTGTAGTTATCCATAAGTTACACTATTCGAAAGTTAAAAAAGTAACCATTACTTTGAATGCTGTTAGCAGATTCTAAATTCTGATTGCTAATACAAAATTTGAACAAAGGATTTATAATCATAATTAGTGATTTTTAATAAGTTAGTAGTAGTAATTATTAATAAGAATAAGAAGGAAAATCTGAGTATGGTTATGGCACAGAATTAATCATTTAAGTAGTTATGCTTAATGTCATAAATAGGTAAGGTAACTATGGTCGTTGGTCTTTATGGATATGTACTTAATCTTAATGATAAATAAAAGATATGTTCTCAAACGGAAAGCGATTATTAGTGAAGGATGCTAAGATGTCTTTATATTCTGTGGTCAAGATCATGAGCATTTATAAAAAATAAAAATAAAATTCATTTATTGCAGGTCCATGACCCATATAAAATTAAATTAAAATCATGTTACTGTTGCTTACAGTCATAAACTCCAAATGTCAAAATAACATAACATAACTATACGAGTAAACAAAGTTAAAAGAAAAATACAAAGGTGATTGAGTGAGAACGACTTATCCTGTTATACAATGTCAAACTATCAAATTAAATGTCAATATAAAAAAAAATATATGTAATACCATATTACTCTGACAAAAAGGCCCGGTGATAAAATAAACAATGGAGAATGGAGTTAGTCGAGCCTTTGTCAGTCCTAGCGAATGGCAGCTAGCTTGTTGCGTAGGGCCCAAACTCCCTTGAAAGAGAAACATCCGAGGCGTAAAGGAGACAGGTTGCAAGCAAGCAACAGATACAATTAATATTTTCTTTATGCGGGAGCAGAACTGTCTCAGAAGGGTACCCCAGAGTCGAGAAACGTAGTCGAGGTCGCCAAAAAATGAGATGGGAAGACGACCTTATACTAACGACTAACCATTGGAAAAGGGTGGTAACAGGCAGTAATGGAATGAAGGGTGGTAACAGGTCCAATGGAAGTCACTATAGAGCAGGCCTGTGCCAAAAGGCACTCTGATTTACGAGAGATCCTCTAACAAGTAGCTCCGAATAAATGATTTATTATTATGCGGGCTGCGAGCGGCGAGCTTGTTATATGTTGTGTTTCTTATTTGGTAGAAAGGAAGGAAAAAAATAGGTACTAAGTCTTTTCTTTCATGAAGTATTGCAGTCACTTGTGGGATAGCTATAATAGGGTAAATATCAGCTTGCTGCACTTGAAAAGGTTATAAGCATCGCTAACAGGCCCATAGGCGATGACGTGTTGGGAAACAGGCTGCACAACCTGGCTCATCCGCGAAACGTTGATTACCTGTTGACCTCTACAGTTATTGGGCGCACGGCCAAGTTGTGGTACTCTTTGCCGGCTTCTGTATTTCCCTCCCACATAATTATGATCCATTACCCCTCGTTTTCACCAAGAAACAAGTTAAATACAAGTTTGATACAAAACTTCTAGAATACTTGTCAAAACATAATTCTTTGTTTTATACATGTATTGAGACTGTCTCAAACATTATTTCGTTCACACTTAGTAGCCTACAAGTATTTATACAAGTATAAAACACATTTGCGTTTACACTGAAATCTGTGACATGTTAGATCTTGTCTGATACATTGATAGCGTTCTCACCTACACAATACAGTTGTGGTTTAGACAAGTATTGTTTATTTTATTGCAATTTCTGTATAATACTAATTACAAACAAGTTTTAAACTTTATCCATGCTTGTTGGATAAAGTTTTCAACAGATCGGACGCATCGCATTTTTTTCCTTAGCGAAAACGAAAGAAGAAGAATGGAGTGGTCAAAGAAACAAACTTCAGAACTTATTGATATTTTATTGATATTGATTCGATATCCGATGGAAGTACATTAAAGAAGAATACGAATCACCAGTAGCTAGATATCTCAGACAAACAGCTGATTGCTCTGCTGGAGTGATGGCATCTCGAAAATGTGTATTCTGTTTAGAAATATAATAATAATAATAATTTAATATTCCACAACTTTCACACAACGCCATCTAGTCCCAAACTAAGCAGAGCTTGTGCTATGAGTACTAGACAACTGATAAACATACATATACATTTCTAAATACATACATATTATAGATAAATTACACCCAGACAAAGAACAAATGATCGTGCTCATCACACAAACATTTGTCCTGGGTGGGAATCGAACCCACGACCTTGCGCATAGCAGTCACAACAGATCTGTCTAATGTCTATATGGTGCAACTCTTTGAAGCAAATTCTCGAAATTAACTGGAGTCATCCTAACAAAATTTCTAAATCCACTTCGGTCTTTTATTCTTAAATCATTTAATATAGAACAGTAGGCCCCTTCTTGGTCTCTTCTTCTCAAAAATGATCGCGACCAGTACTTGCGTTTTTTCCTTGAATTTGCTTCAGTTTGCACGTAGAAGTATACCGTACACATGAAGTAAAGTTCTTCAGCATCTTCTCTTACCATTGTCACAACAGTCTTTTTTATTAGTAGAAAATATAAAAGTACGGACTTATTTTGTCTCGAATTCTACAAGTTTAGCTACAACAAAAACTTGAGATCATAAACATGTAGGCAACTAGAAGTTTTCAACCAACAAGTTTCATATAAGTTTTGTATACTAACAACAAGTTTTATACATGTATATAGTTTCATACATATTTTGTATACAACATGTTTTATACATGTATATTATAGTATTTGTTATTACAAATACCAAATAACTTACGTTTTCTTTGTAATCATAATCCATAATTCATCCATCAAAACAAATATTTTCTTGTCATGACATTTTTTACGTCAAGGCTGACAAACTGTAATTTCATCTTCTTTGTAGCCACTGAATGGCTAATAGACTAAAAAGGTTGTTCATACTTTTATTATATAATTGTTATTCACTTTTATCGATAGGACTAGCTTAATATTGTATATTATATTGTGGTTGTCTACTGATTAACGGCATTTTAAATTATAATTATAAATTTCTAAAACACACTCTCAGATTTTATCGAAGAGGTTTAATAAATTATGCTCGAATATAACTGGCTGATCAAATAACTGGCAAGATGGACTATTTTGGACTCTACAATTTGAATTCTGGTACAGAATGAGAATGGAATGGATTTTGAACGCTGAGCTGGGTATAAAAGGCGCTGGGGGCCATCTCCGGAAGTTCAGTCTTTGACCAGTTTTTGAAGAGTTTAGTTCTCGACGAGTTTTGACGAAGAGTGATGGAAGAGGAAGTGCAGTACGCGCTGCCCTGACTCCTTGTTGGGAGCCTGCTGCCTTGACGCCTTGTTGGGAGCCTGCTGCCCTGACGCCTTACTGGGAGCCTACTGCCCTGACGCCTTGCTGAGAGCCTGCTGCCCTGACGCCTTGCTGCGATCCTGCTGCCCTGACGCCTTGCTGGGAGCCTGCTGCCCTGACGCCTTGCTGAGAGCCTGCTGCCCAGACGCCTTGTTGGGAGCCTACTGCCAGACCGCCTTGCTCGAGCTGCTGTACGACGAAGACATCGTGGAGTAGAAGGCGATCCTGGAGTGGTCTGCCAAGCCGTCCCGCAAGTACTATACTCTAAACCTCCTCCTCTTCTCTCCTGAGAGTGTGTCAGATAGGTAGGAAGGCCGGTTTCTAGGATAGGTAGATAGGTAGGCAGGTTTTTATAAAATACTGTTTATTAATACTACATTAAATTTAATGGTACATCTATTTTACCCTCTTTTATTGGAGAAGTAGAAGGTATCGTTACAATATGAGAAACGAAAACATTGCATCAAATTTGTAAAATACATGTATTATACCTTGGTGAAAACGAGGGGTTAGACTTCAACGCAAGAGTGAACAGGGAACTTCTGGGCTCGCTCGCACCATCTTACCTAGAACTCATCTATCACTTACCATCATGTGTCATCGAGTTTAAGAGCGAGCTCATCAGTAGAAAAAATAAATTAAAGATAAGTAAGTTTAAGTATCAAGTAGGTATATATAAAAAATCACAAAAGCAAGCAATATCGAACAGTGATATTTACTAACTTGCTTTTGAGGGTCAAGCTTAAAACATTTTCTTTTGTTTATTGCTTTGGTGGAGTCTAGGATTAAATATTTATTTTTCGTCATATCGAATAAACTTTGAATTAATTAATTGACTGCTTGACAATATACACACTCGTTTAAAAATCCCGCTTTACGTTGTCGCCATCACATATTATACGACATCGACAACCATAGTTCTACTATATCTATGACGACAACATTTGCGTTTCGATTCTACGATTACTGTGTTTGTTTTTGAAATAATAATATTGAGAAAATTTTTGCCATACTAAATTACTATAATGTACCTATATTGATTGTTAATTCTTTAAAATGAGCATAATTCAGAATATTTATGTAGGTGATCGAAATAAGCTGAAGTGAAATAACTAAACGTGCGTCGGTAACTAGTGATGTGATATTATCATAAAGTTCGAAGAATAATATTGTCCAATATAGGTATTATAAATAATATAATATAACCTTCTGAAGTAATTGTAATAACTATATTTGTCTTTTCATTGATAAGATTTTTCCATCATTGTACAATCTGTTTGCACCATTATCCGATTCATCTCCGTCATAGAACTTATCATACTGCTATGGATACTCTTTGGCTATATTATTACATTTAGACAATTAACTAGTTTTTGAAAAACTGATTAGTTTATAAGATATAAATTATACGAAATGTCACACAGTATTTCAAAAATGCTACTTGCTCATCCCTATTGATTTCTGATACCAATATACCATAATACCAATATGGCGGAATTTCTTATCAGCGACTCAGTGAATTTGTAGAATATTTGTCGAAAATAGTAGATTTATAAATAGAAATTAAAACAAGGACAGACTATATGAAGAATAAAGGACCTATTTAGCACAAAGTTGTATCTTCAGCTGTATACATTGGTTATAAAAATAACCGCGCACCGAAATACATGATCGAACATCTGACAATAATAATAAACATGAGTTTATAATGTTTGCAAAGCGTTCGGGACGAAAAATTGCGTAGAATATTACGTCACGGCGGCCTCATGTGTTGGGAATACCGTTTGTGCATTTTAAAGATACATGTCGTGGCGAAGGTCCACTACAATGATTCATGAGGTTAATTGAAGTTTTGCTTCGATAATACGTAATTGGCCCGCCGTAAGTGTTGTTACGCGATAAGTGTAGTTTCGCCTTCGTCGGGCGTTGACTCGTCTCGCTGGAATCCGGTAGAAACGCGGCCCGCGGGTGACTAATCGATGAGATGATCGAGAGTGTATCAAGACGAGCCTTCAGCAGTTCTAGTGGGACGTACAACGTGCGTGCCTCGGAGCTGGCGCGCGAACGCAAGCTCAACATCTTCAATGTCACCGTGCAGTTCTTGGATGATACACAGAGTTCCTTTCAAATCGAGGTACTGTTTTAACTTTTCTATTAAAAATAAATAGCAGTTTGTTAGTCTCACTAAAACTAGACAATGACTGGACCAAATTCATTAATTTTTTGTAGTGTATATGTTCCCCCTCGTACGGGGAAGGCCTGTTGGGTCAGCAAGTTTACAATATCAATCCTTGCCATGCAAGGATTTAGTTAGGGTGTATTGTATCTCATATCATGTAACAATATATAACTATCCTATGGAGAGTAGAATTTTATCAGCTATACTAGTACTCACGCAGGGCTTCTCTCCCGTAGATTCTATCATCTATCACGGTAAAAACATAACTCTCCTTTTTTGCAGTCGCGTAAAAAGTAGCCTATAACCTTCCTCAAGCTTCAAGCTACTTCCATACCAAATTTCATCCAAATCCACCCTGTACTTTCGAAGATTAGTGCGTTCAAGCAAACAAACAAACAAACTTTTCCGCTTTATAATATTAGTATAGATATACAGACAATAAGTTACCAACTACTTAGTTATTAATTTTAAAGAATATATTGTATATTAAGTTATATTAATTATGAGTTTTATCACCGGAAATGTCTATCAGTTTGTTAAGAAAGTGATAATACTGCAAGTGTTTACTGATATACAACAACAAATTGCTTATTAAAAATTTAATTATTTTGAACTCTTTTTTAATTTTAGTTTAGCATGTAATTTATCCAGTGATGCTTTCCAAGGATGTATTTGTACCACTTCATTCATTGAATATTATTTTACATTTAAATTGTGTGTCTTTTATTCTTGTGTCTTCTAATTTTACTTGAAAATAGGTTGTTCCTTGCAGCATAAATAATGTATAAATAATACATATTATATTGGAAGTTTGCTCATTGAAAACATATAAATTTTATATTGCATTTACTACATATTTCACATGCTGCATTTGCTAAATATGATAATGAACTAACTGATTGGTGCATCATCCTATTTCAAGTGTCTAACTATAGATTCCCTTATGTCAAACAACAGTCCAGTCCAGTGCTCTAGATTCTCATGCTTTGAAGAACATACTAAAAAATGCTTGTTTTTTTTTTCAGAAAAAAGCTAAAGGAAGTGTGCTACTAGAACAAGTGTATCAACATTTGGAATTAGTTGAAAAAGACTATTTCGGACTACAGTTTACGGAGAATGGAGCACCTCCCAGCTCAACAAACACAGAAGTAACTGTAAGTTTTTTGAATATGTTGTACTAAGTTTGAATTAAAAACAAAAATATTTTCGTCATTGTAACCGTTACTAGCTTGGCATGTATAAAATGTGTCTAGTTCGATCCATGCAATCATCGAGTCTAAAATACTGACAATCCTTCATGTCAGTAGTATTTAACTGCATGGTATTGTGAAGCTATGTGGTTCATAAGACATTCTGATCGCTTTTCTTTGAACCAATTTGGGATTATGTATGTTGTAACCAGAAACGGATACATATTTATTGTTGTGTTGTAATGGTTAATTAATTGACTCCTACACTGAGTGCTTGAAGTTACGTAGGTAGGTATCTCTCAAACTCAATTTGAGTTTGAGAAACCTGTTTACATGGCATGGGTTAGTATTTTGACAGTTTCTGACACATTCTTCACTCAAAATATTTCATCCAGCCAAATACCAAATGCTTTACACACTATCAGTTTATCGAGAAACAGGCCAAAAAGGTTAATTGGCAATGACAGACTGGCCCTGACAAAGCTCCACAGCTTTCACAAAGAGACAAAGAGCAGAGACATCCCACCCATACACATAAAATGTTTTGGGAATAATTTCATTATGCATATAGCTAGGGAGTTGAATTCACTGCAGGTGTCTGTGTTTCCTGATAGCTATAAGTACCCTTACTCTAAAACTATAAGTCTAAAGGTGGTGCTTCCTCTTACTCTCAAGTGAGATGGTGGTCCAAACATGAGCCTATAAACAAATAAAAAAAAAACAGAACCCAGCTGGGGTTCTGTTTAATAATTTATGTAAGTAGGTAAAACATATTCAATAATTATTATCAATTATTTGCCTGCTTAAAATTTAAACACCATGTGTATTGCAATTATAAATATATATTAACTAATATTATATTTATAAATATGGGTAACATATAAATAAGTTACACATGTAGGAGGTACATGTGTAACTTATTCAGATATAAGTGGCATTGAAATATGGTTACAGTAAACAACATATGTTTTAAACAAATTAAAACAAAGATTCTATACATAACATAAAACATTTAAGGCAAAGTAATTGAAACAGTGTAAAAATTATTTGCAAAAACCTATATCTGTTCAATAATTCAAACAAGACTTCAATGGGAAACATATTTCAAAATTATAGTGGCTTTCGGGCTAGTCAGGTAAACCTCTCATGAATATAATAAGGTAAATATCACAAAATTATGTATGTTCCTCATAACATATGCAATGACATGTATTGTCATGATGTCTGTGTCTGATAAATATAGTATAAATATGTTTTGATTACCAACTCTCCCAGTATGTTCAGGCTCTTGTAGACTAGGTGAACTGATTATAACCTACTTATTTCTATCGCTTAAATTATTAGGCCATGTCATAAATAAGTCATTAAGTGTCACTGAAAAAAAAATCAGGTAGTTATGCCAGTATCATTGTGTAAACCGAATGTACATGATGAACATCATCAAAAGATAAAATAATATTAATTAAAATCTACCCTCAAATTAAAATATCGAAAACAAACGCTGATTAATCATGAAATCACAGAAATTACAAGTAGTACGGCTCTCAAATTTTGCATAGGCGTTTTCTTTTAGTACGTAGATGCTCGCTAAGACGGGATTTTGTGAAATTCCCATGGGATCGGGATTTACACGGGTAAAACTTCCCACGCGAACGAAGTCGCGAGCAACTTCTAGTAATTTATGTTTCTATACTAATATTATAAAGAGCTAGAAGAACTCCAGAACTAATGATCCAACTAAAATTAAAGCGACAATAGCTTAATAGATAAGGTGTCGGACTTTTGATCGTGAGGTCCCGGGTTCGAACCCCACCCATTACACTTTTTCCGTGAACCCACGCCAGACACAAGCATATTTAGCTTAGATGGAGGGGTTAACAAGATTGCTAGCTATTCTACCAACATTGCTTTAAAAAAGAAATGAAATATTTCTTCTTTGGAGGTAGGTGCATTATTCGGTATTGCTATAGGCTATAAATCGCCGAACGTATATCTTGGAATTTTCCAAAACGTTCAATACGAATTTAGAACAGTTGTGTGTGATCAATCAAGATAGCATAATTGCTCAAGATTTATAGGTCTACTTCCAATGTGGGCTAATTGTTGATGCAATCCATCCATCTTTTTGTTTACTATTAAAAGGATGTCATAAATTGTTTACTTTTAGGGCTATTCTTTGTTTTAACAAGGTCTGTTTACATTCTGTTTTGTATTGTAGTTAAAGTAATGTTGGAATCATGAAATTAAATTTAGTTGTAACTTGTGTATATTATGAAGAACATTGCTTTGCTCAAGCTTTAATTATGCATTTTAAAAATAAATTTAATTTAAAGCAGTTGTTTATTACAATTATATACGTAGCTACACATAGCCATGTATACCTTTCACTCTATCCAATAGCAAAATCGCGACTTTTACATCAGTAAAAGCCACTTCCTAACTACTAATTGATGCAAATGGCAGAATTATCTATCTACTTAATAGGTTCTAACAACTTTTTGATATGGTATGCAAATAAATGGTACATAAATTAATTTGAAATTAGCAGTATAGTGTTCCCATTAGAAATGTAACAGCGTGAGTAACAGGAACTGATAAGATGTGAGCAAGGAAGTCCGAACTTGCTAGCTCACATTTTGCCAATTTATTTTAACTTCTGTTTAATCCTTCAGGCTTATTATAGGCGTGATAGTATGATAATCGAATTTTTAATTTACGTCTTAGGCATGTTAGAGTCACTGATAAATGATATTGAGACAAACTAGAGTACGGCTTGTCAGCAATGCGCTAAACCAATGAAGTTCAAATTCTAGTCAATCACCTACACGAATGCACAAAAAAGCTATGGTATGGGTATATAATAATAACTAGCTTTTGTCCGCGACTTCGTTGGCGTGTGAGGGTTTTCCCGCGTAAATCCCGATGCCGTGGGAATTCCGGGATAAAAAGTAGCCTGTGTTTTTATTTAATTTATTTAGGCAAAACAAACAGTAACACATTACACCAAGTAGAAAAAAAATTGGCCAAGTGCGAGTCGGACTCGCCCATGAAGGGTTCCGTAGTAACTATAATAAATATAATATACTTAATATATGTATTTGAAAAAAAAACCTTACTAATTTCTTAAAACTAGCTTATTTACAATTTTTACAACTACGCCAAATAACTTTGTTTTTCATAGTATTTGTATGAATTACAAAGTTATATTTGCGGTTTTAGAAAATATATTGTATCTCAAAAACTGCTGACTCGATCTCGTTCAAACCAATTTTGGTTGAAAGTTTACATTAAGATCTACAAATTATGGTTTTTTTAGATTTTTCACTTCATTATTATAGAAGTTAGAGGGGGACACACACACATTTTACCACTTTGCAGGCGTATATCCTTTAAACGATTAACTTTATGAAAAAGTCATTTTAGAAACCTTAATGTCATTTTTAAAGACCTGTCTATAGATACCACACACGTATAGGTTTAATGAAAGAAAATATTTTCAGTTTCAGTTCCATGTATGGAGAGTCCCCTTTATTTTAAATATTTTTTAAATTTTCTCTTAAAATCGGAAAGCGGTTCACAGAATACATCTACCTACCAAGTTTTACATGTATAGTCCTAATAGTTTCGGAATAAAGTGGCTGTGACATACGGACGGACGGACAGACAGACAGACGGACAGACATGTCGAAACTATAAGGGTTCCGTTTTTTGCCATTCGGCTACGGAACCCTAAAAATGGGCAAATGTGCCACCAACAACATTTTCCACAAAATACATAAAAAGGTTTCTGCAGTGAATGCGTTATAATTTAAAACCTTACAACTATAATGCTTATATTAATACCAAAAAGCAATTAAATATGAAATAATAGAAATAAAAAAATGTAGATTGAAATATAAATAAAAATAATTGAAATAAAACAATGGAGATTGAAATTTAAATTTATTATATATAATTATGTTATTTATCAACTATTGATTAGTGACTCAGTGTCTTAAGCACTCTATCTTTGAATTGAGCACCAGAAAGAAGGAACATGTCAATGTGATGAAAATATTAATTATATTTTTTACTTAAACGGCGGAGAGGTGCCCTCTCACCTGCATTAGTGCTAGTGTTATTTCTGGATGTCGAATATCAACTTACTAAATTTCATTGAGATCCGTTCAGTAGTTTTTGGCGTGAAAAAGTAACAAACATCCATCCATCCTCACAAACTTACGCAATTATAATATTAGTAAGACCTTAGTTTTCTTATCATAGATAGAGCAATCATAATTTCTCTTACTCTGAGGTGATCTTAGTGCACCAGTATGGATTGTGTGGCCTACAAAAGAAACTTCGATCTTTTTTCGGTATTTCTTCTCAAGTAATTTAGAATATGTCAGTTAATTTAAATTTACGAAAAATATAATGACTTGATTGGCAGACAGAATTGTATACTTACTTATTATTTAATTCTGCTGTCAATTATTTACTTTTAATTACCTAATTGTTTTTTGTTTAACTGGCTTAAGGACTTTCAATATTAAAACAATAATTAGAAGTTTGTTTTCTTTTGCGTTTATAGTTTGACCATAAATTAGGTACATTGGATTGTTTTATTCTTTATTTTTATGATTAAGCTTAACAATTATCGTTCACTTAAATGGCTACTTGCCATTGTGTAACGAAATGCAATAAATTATTGTACTATTACCTACATCAATTAAAAAAAAAAACAGTTATTCATACCTAGACTCAAGGTTTGATAAATAAAACCATTGTTCTTGATAACTTGCACCATATCATGATTTTCTTGCGCTATGATCGTGCATTGTTCCTATTACATTTGAACACTAGAAATCTAGAATATCGTATCTAGTAAACAAACTGAGACCGAATTATTGGTAAACTGGGTGGACTTAATAACACTTAAATATACTGATAATATTAATGGGTTCATCTCAGTTGAGATTGCAAATTCTAATGACAAGAAATTAATATTAAAACGTAGTAATGATAAAAGGAATAAGTTGGTCTGACCAGATCCGCACCGTTCTCGACTCTACAATTCACGACGCCTTCCACACCGCCAGAGACAGAAACTACTAGAAAAAGATAATACGTGAGAAAGTGATGCAGAACGAAGGTCACCCTCAATTATGATGAAAACGACTCAATGAAGAGAATAAAAGAAAAAGAGATATTAAATTTAAAAAAAATGAGACTAATGTTTTGGGCTTCTGCGAAGTTTTATATATAACAAACAACATAGTCAAATCAAGAACCTCCTCTTTTAATTGAAGCCGCTTAAAAAAAACACACAAGTTTGTTAAAAAGTTTTTTTTCTCGCTTTTTAGTGGGTCGGTTTGTAATTTACCTAGTAACAAAAGCCTAAATGTCACCTTCTTATCACCTTTTGCAAAATATTTCTTTTCCCTATGGCCGAGCTGTCAATTTTTGAGGAGTACTCCTGGTACTTCACCATCAGCTCCTCATCACCATATGCATTGTGACGAGCATAAAGTGTTTTACTACCATACCCAAGTAATCGCGTCGCAACCAATGAAATACTTATTATTGAGTAGTTTTAGACTAGTAGCCATCTGTGGTCTTCATCATCAGTTCCACTTCACTAAATGGTGCTTTTCAAAAGTAACTGCACAAGTTACCATGAAAATTACCCAAATCGCTATAGGTGTGCCTATAATATTTGAAGAGTTTCCTTGATTTCTCAAGGTTTCCATTATCAGATCCTGATATCATGACAATGGGACCAACTAGAAAGTATACCCTTTCAAACAAAAAACGAATTTTCCAAATTGGTCCAACCGTCATCGAGTTATGAGGTATAAAAAAAAAGTTCAAGACGAACTGAGAACCTCCTGCTTTTTTGAAGTCGGTTAAAATTAAGAGGAACAAAACTATTTTATAAGATAAAACTAGGCAGTAAGAAAAACTCGTCTCATTGTTAGCCATTCATCACTCGTCAAAAATATTTGTTCCAATAAAAATTAGCACTAATTAAGACTGCTTAATCCAATTAGATCTATAAGTATATAAACCATTATGAAGTGCAAGTCTGTTGGAAAGAATGACTCATAAAAATATCAATGCAATTCACGATTAATCCTTGGAAATTCTTACTCGAAAGATTATGGATTTTTTAAAATCGTATGGTGTCATACTCTGAGTCATACGTCTGCAGTTCCTAGTATTTTATGATGTCTTGAACAGCTAAATTTTACTGTCTGTTCTTTGAACCGCCATTTATGGTGTTTTGCACTCTGCTCTGGGAAAAAAGATATCCTTATTTACATAACTACTTTAAACATCTTTTTTTATTGATTTTTTTTTACCACCATCTCACTTGATGGTAAGTGATGATGTGGTCGAAGATGGAGCACGCTTACCTAGAAGTAACCTATTCACTCTTGACTTGAAGACCCCTAGGTTATAGCTATCGGGAAACACAGACTCCGGAGGGAATTCCACTACCTAGCCGTACATGGTGTTCTAAAATACATGGCTCATTTTAGGCACCAGTCTTCCACAAATAATCATATTATAAATATATCATAGTGAACTTAACGTTATAAGATATTATTTCTGAAAGAAAGGAATAATTATTTTATTTATTCATTTAACTAATCACTTTCTATTGGTTCTTTCTCAGGTGGAAAATTCAACAAAATCATAAAACTACAATGTTTTTTTAACAGATAGAACCTTCAACCTTAAGGAAATGAAAACTTATTGTTAAAAACTTCTTTTTCACAATTTTTTTTAGGATATTTATTTTGTCCGTGCGTGCATAACCTTGTATTTTAAACGTAGATGTCACACCTTACACCTTGCTTGCAAACATTTTAAACGACCAGCATTGGGTGGATATTTCATAACTCTTGATTATCGAATTATGAACGCATCTATGTTTTTTACTCTATACATATAGGTATACAAACTTTAAGTGTCTGTATGTGATTTAAAAATAACTGTTTATATGCAAGTTATTTACACAATACTAAAAAGAAACAAAATTTAATTTTTTGTCTGTCCGTCGGTCATTTACAAAAGAAAAACAGCGTAGGTAATATCGACTTAGTAACAAACAAAGTCGCGGGCACAGCTAGTTATAAATTACTTAACATTTATGAACGACTTAAGTATCGGAAAGCGTTATCAACTTATATCACTAGTGTATGAAATAACACAAAATTATAGGAAAGTTGCTATAATTTCGACCTGTCTTCGCTTCCCGTCTACCGTTCCTATTTGCATTAATTCAAGGTGCTGCGAACGGATATATGCTGTTTTAAAATTATTTGTACTCACGGTTGTCTAGCAGTACAATATAAAACATTTAAATTATTATTGATTACCTATTGCGTGATGGCATAGCGTACCTAATACTTCGTTCACAAGCATCGTCGGTAATTTGTTTCAAGCGCTAAATGTTAGTATGATTGTTCCATTAGCGTTATTGTTTTAATTTTTACATAAAGGCCCTTCTTAAAGTACAAAGTGACACTAGACAAATTATTTCGAATTTAGGTGACTAATTTGGCAGTTGTAAAAAACACAGCCTCTTAGGGACATGAAGAATTGTTTTTATTTTTGTTATGAGAAACAGTAGTCCTTAAAGCGAGATCTCTGCCAAATTATATCAATACTAGTACTCACGCAGGGCTTCGCTCCCGTGGATTCTATCACGGTAAAAACAGAACTCTCCTTTTTTGCAGTTGCGTAAAAAGTAGCCCATAACCTTCCTCAAGCTTCAAGCTACTTCCATACCAAATTGCATCCAAATCCACCCAGTACTTTCGAAGATTAGCGCGTTCAAGCAAACAAACAAACAAACTTTTCCGCTTTATAATATTAAGTATAGACTAGAAGTTGCGCTGGGCTTCGTTCCCGTTGACTTTATCACGATTAAAATATAACCCTCATCTAAATTGATTAAAACTGCTTTATTATTTCTTTACTTTATGATAAACCATCTGTGAACTGAACGAAACACGGTTGCCACGATGGCCTTTGGTTGCTAGTATAATGACGTCATCATTACTGTAAACAAAAATTTCCTAATAAAGACATTTTGATTGTTTTCTACGTCGTAGACATAAAACATAACGAACTGTGCGTTATACTTTATGATGCATGGAATAAAAAGTGGGTTAATGAATCAAAAGGAAAACACTATCGAATGATCCAAGACAGCATCCTCCCCAAGCCATGGTTCAGCAAACTAAATTTGACTAGAAGAAGTACAGTCGTAATATGCCGTCTTCGACTTGGCCATGCTAATTCCCCCGAGCAAATATTTAAATTTAATTTGATTTCTGATCCTTTGTGTCCTTGTGGAGAGTATGGAGATTTAAACCATATTTTTTTCTCCTGCCCTCTCCACGACCGCTCTGAATTCATGTCACAACTTTTATCAATCCCCATCCCTTTACCTACCTCTTTAATTTGTTTATTATATGATTTTAATTACAAAATTTACAATATATTAGCTGATTATATAGAGAAGAATGATATTAAACTGTAATTGGGCAATTCCATATGTGACTGACTCTACATTTGACATAATTTGCGCTTTGTTTTGGCTTATGTTACGATTAGTACTATGTTTTTAGTTTCAATTCTTCTTCTTAGCGTGTCGATGGCAAATAGTTAGATGGAGTCAGCCCAGAACTGGGCAACAAGTTTGGCATTTTCGGTAGCTTCCATCAAGTCCTGCAGTGAGCAGTTGACAGGGCACGCAGGACAGGAAATTAAGTGTGCCATGGTTTGTGGAACAGAACCACATATACACCCCAAGGCAGAGGCATCGATAAATCTCCACCTGAACAGATTTTCTTTGCTGCGACCAACCTGGGTGCGGAGTCTGTTTAAAGACTTCCAGGTCAGCCATGGCAGTTCGTGTCCAGGCGGGAGATGCTCAGCTGGTGGTACAAATGGGCTTGGAAGGGATGTACTTTCTAGCCACAGCTTTAGGCGCTCCTTAGGCTGCTCGCCAGTAAGTGGAGTGACGCACTTCAGGAAACTTCTTCGACTTTTCAGCCTTTGTGGCACTAAAGTGTACCCATGCATTGGATGTCGGGAGTCTCTAACCATTTTGGCTCTTTCATTGGAACTTGCAGCCGCTCTGCGAACTTCCGGTGGCGCTATTCCTGCCAGTGGATACAACATCTGTACCGGGGTCGGTTTAAGGCAACCAGTAATGATCCGACACGTTTCATTAAGAGCTGTATCCACTAACTCCGTATGGGCTGAACGACACCACACGGGGCATGCGAATTCACCCGCAGAAACAGATAGTGCCAGCGCAGTAGTCCGCAATACGTGAGGCGAAGCACCCCACTTTGACGAGACCAGTCGCCTTAGAAGATTATTTCGAGAGTGCACTTTCTGCCGGATAGTATTGCAGTTTTTGCTAAATGTTAATGATCTGTCCAAGAAAACTCCAAGATATTTTGGGTAGTCACTATGCTCGATAGACACTCCTCCCCAAAAGATATTGAGTTTACGCCGCGCCTCTCTGTTGCGAAGATGGAACACACAAGACTGCGTTTTGTTAGGGTTGGGCCTGAGTGAGTTAGCGAGGTAATAAGTGGCTAAATCACCAAGAGCACTAGAAAGGTGAACCTCAACTTCTTCAAAGGTGCTAGCTTGGGAAGTGAGAGCAAGGTCATCTGCATAGAGGAAGCGCGATGTATTCGGGCTGGATGGTTGGTCGTTGGTATATATATTAAAGAGGAGCGGTGCCAGAACACTACCTTGCGGGAGGCCGTTTTTTTGTGCTCTCCAACGACTTTTTTCCGATAAGAGATGGACCTGAAAACGGCGATTGCGGAGGAGTTCCCGGAGTATTTGTATAAAGTTGGGATCGTTAATCATGGACTCCACCTTCCACAATAACCGTTTGAGGTTAACTGTATCGTAGGCAGCCGATAAATCCACGAACACAGCACCTGTAACCATCCCAGTCTCGAAACCATCCTCTATGTGTTGGACGAGTTTGAGGGTCTGGTTGCTGCAAGACTTCACGGGTCTAAAACCAGCTTGCTCGGGAATTAATTTTGGGTCAATAACGGACGTAAGACGGTTCAGCAGCAGTCTCTCGAATAGCTTATATGTGTGACATAGCAAAGATATAGGACGGAAGTTTTTCGGATCGTTTGCTGATTTACCTGGCTTAGGTATCGCTATAACTTTAGACTTTCTCCAGTGACGCGGTATTGAAGCTGATTCCAGGCAGTTGTTGAATAGTTGCAGCAACCATGACACAGCAATAGGGCCTAGCTGTTTAATTTGTTCGGCTGAGATGTCGTCCAAACCAGAAGCCTTACCACATTTCAGACCCCTAATCGCCTCAATGATGTCGGCAAGGATGAACGGTTTACTAATATCATTGGAAGCGTCGTCCAATTTTTTTGACTTACGGATCTTACTGGGACGGCGTGTTGGTTTGCCATTTGCAAGAAGTTGATGTGCTATCTGGTTGGCAGTAACTTGACTTGGTGGAGAGGGTTGAGGGGACTCACTAGTCAGCTTTCGAATAGTACTCCAAGCTTTTTTACTATTATGAGTCATGTCGATATTAGTAACAGTGCTTATCCATCTCGCCTGTCTATTTTCACCTAAATTAGATAGCAACATTTCCCCAGCTAGTGTCGTTTCCTCTGAGAAGGGGTCAGTGTTATAAAGAAGCTCATAACGGTTTAGTAAATCGCTGGATTCTGTCGACAGCCCTGGAATGTACGAAGTCCTACAACCTCGTGGTATGTGTTTTCGGGAAGTGGTTGCCACAATTTCAACAAATTGGTCGTAGTTTTGCGGCGTTGGCAAGACTTCCAAAAGGGCGTTATCTATCGACCGTGTGAACGAATCCCAGTCGGCTTTGGCGTAGTTGAATCGGCGCTTAAAGGGGACATTCAAAGGCTGGACCACGGGTACAATACAACACATAATAGGTCTGTGCTGAGAGCGAGGAATTGGCGGACATACGCTCTTGATGCACTGTGAGCTGATGCATGAGCTAGCGAAAATAAGGTCTGGGTTGTATCCGCGTTTCCAGCGGCCACTGTTAAATGAAGCCGGTAGTTTGGCATCATGAATCAAGGTCAAGTTATTCGCTTCAGCCCATTCCTCGACTGCTTCTCCGTTCAGGTCCGCAACATTGTAGCCCCAGTTGGTGCTGCGACTATTGAAGTCACCGATTACAACTTTGATTGGTTGGCTGTTAAAGTTCTCTGGTGGGTCGAAGTTGAATGTGGTACCAGGTGGCTTATAGAATGAAGTTATGTTGCAGTTGCCAATATCCAAGGTGATAATTTCGATGCCATTTTCGTTTGAGCATTTGGTAGATAGAATGCTTACGCCGGGAGCAGCAAACACTGCGTTACCGTGCTTTGGGTGACAAATCTCGGCGATAAGTGTGAGTCCATCGATGTGTGGCCGGCTTTGTGTTTCAACTCGATGGGTCTCTTGGACGCAAAGAATGTCACAATTAGTTTTGCGGTACAAATTAGAAAGTATTTCCGATTTATCTAGAGAGAACCCTTCGATATTAATCGAGACTACGCACAAAGCTGGTTTTAGAGGAGGACTTCTTTTTGCCATCGTGGTGAAAGGATTAGCCAGTCAGCGTCGAGAATCGCTGACTGCCCAGGGTGCGCCGGACGTATAGTAGCTTAGTAAGTACGTCACTCGGGGAGGCTCCTTTCCTGCACCCTAGTTTCAATTTAAACATGGCTTTGTAGCAGTTTCAACAATTATCCTATGGAGAAAAAATGGCAGCCAATGATATTTTTAAATATCATTTATTTAGTAAAATATAAACGTGACTGACACTACATGAAAAAGGAAATCGTTTTCGAGAGTGTTTTTAAACTTCAATAATTTTCCTCTGTACTGGCGTAATAACTTTAATTTGTGTTTTTATTGGAAGTTCATGAAACAAACTATTATGAAATGGTGAAATAAACGCTTTAAGTTATTTAAAAAAATATTTATTAGTAAAATAAATTGTGACTGACACTACAGCCCAAAACGTGACCGACACTACACTCACTTTGTGTAGTGTAAAAGTCAGTATTTTTACATGAAACCTTAGAATTTACATCACAGCACATAAAATAGGAACTCTAAAATTATTTGAAAGGTACAAAAGTGTAATTAATGAACTCGGTAAAATGCTATTTTTGAACATAAACACCACCTAAACGAAATCACTAATAATATGTTAAAAACCAATATTTAAACTAAAATAATTCAAAACAACACCTTTTGAGAAACAATAATAATAATTATTTAAAAAAAATTAAACAATTTCTTTAACAAAGTATAAATACTTTTAAGCCTTTTCAAAGACATCAAGACTTTTTGGAAACTTATAATAGACTCTATTGCCCTTAAGAATCAGACTAGGATTAGGTAATATCTCCAGTATGTCATCAAAAGACACATAAGATATATCTTCCTCATCAGCTTTTTCCATCTTCGAGACGGACTATTGATGTGTCTTTAATGCCAGGATTTTGGCGACTAATATCATCACGGACATAAATTTTTTTGACTGTGTCAGTAGAGATTGTTTCTTTCGGTTTTTTGTGTTTAGGCGTTATTATTTCAGGAGTAATTTGTCTTGCTAATGTATGCACAACTGCTCTACACTTCGAAGGACTTAATGGCAGATTCCGTTTGACTTTTGCGACCGCTTTTCCATATGAGCTTTTTGAGGCAAATGCTTTAGTAGGAGTCTCATCTTTGGCAGGTGTATCAGTGGATTCTAACATTAGTTTTCTTTCTATAATCTTACTTCATCTGTATATTCTCATCTCTTCTGATTTTTTTCACGTAAAGCTTTAAGCATGTCAATCGATGCTGTTTGTTTTATCAAACGTCGTTGGCGTTTCCTGTTCTCATATTCCTTTTTTTTTAATTCTTCTAATAATCCTTTAGCTTTCAGCTTCTCTCTCTGCATGCGTTTCCTTTCTGCAGCTGTTTTCGCCATTTATGAGAAATAAACAAACAAAAAGCTACATTTAATTATGATACGAGCTGTGATTGACTTTACCTACTACGTGACCGACTCTACAACGTGACTGACACTACAAAAATGTTTTTAAGAGTTTAGGCATTTTAAAAAAAGATAATAAATTTTTGCCGTCGGCATCATTTGAGTAACGCCGTCAAGTAGGAAAAAATACTTTTTTCATGATATTGAAGTAATTTTACTGTAGTTAGAGATAAAAGTAATGTCTATTCTGTGACCGACACTACACCTTAACACTGTGATCAATCTCTGGCTGCGGCTGCAATGAATTTAATGTCGATCATGCTCTATGTTGTAAAAAGGGTGGTCTAATAACACGTCGTCATAATGAAATTAGAGATCTGTTCTGTGACTTATGTCAACATGCATGGGGAAACGTAGTCAAAGAACCCATCATCTCCGAAGGAGATTGCGGACTACGTGGAGACCTTTCATGCCGCGGCGTTTGGGATGCTCAGAGGGAGGCGTTATTTGATATCCGTGTTGTAGACACTGACGCTCCTTCTTACATTTCACGTCCTGTTGCCTCTGTACTAAAATCCGCCGAAGATGAAAAAATAAGAAAATATTCAAACGCTTGTGAATTGCGACATACTACATTCACCCCTCTTGTTACATCCGTTGACGGAGTCTTCGCTCCACAAATGTCTACTTTCGTAAAACATCTTGGAACTGCAATCGCTGACCGCTGGAACAGGTCCTTCAGCGTAGTGATGGGTTGGTTAAGATCAAGAATCATCATCTCAATAATACGTGCCACTAGCATGTGCATTCGCGGCACAAGACATAAATTTAAACCATTAGCCAAGTTATTTGGTTTCGGCGATGGAGCAGCCCTACCTGGGCAAAACTAATGCGGATGTGGCCGACGAACCATGAAGCTGTCGTACAAAACCTCATTTTAAAACAAATTTAAGTTCCCCTATACAAGTTCATTTATAAGCCTAATCTGTTGTTATGTTGCCTAATTGTTAAATAAATTTATTCTGTTTTTCCTGTGATCTTACAAACTTAATATATCCTAACAAAATAAAATTTTCATGAATTACGAACTCTTTATCGATATGTGATCGTTTGAACAGTCAGTATATAACAAAATATAACAATAATTCAAAAGACTTACTGTGAAAATTTAATCAAAACTCCACCACAAAAAACCACTATCAGCTGAGCTCACGACACCATCTCGTAAATGACAGTGTTGCCGGAAAACTAATAACAAAAAATTGTTGTCACTATAAAAACTTAAAAGTAACATAACATTGCCACTATACTTAAGTATTTTTACTACCAAAATCATACATTTATTTTTTTCATTTATAGTAGACTTATGCGTGGAATTGCCCAATTAATATTTTTGCATTTACATAATATTATATGATTTATTTATAAAAACAATCCTTTTCTATCCTTTTTCCAAATTTCCTTTCCGTTTATTTTTTAAATCCTTGTTTCCCAAATTTTGACATTGGCTGAATGCTAATGCTAAGCCATTATTAAAAATAAAAAAAATATTTCTACTACTATTATGTAAGTAGTAAACAAAAAATACATCAAATAGACAGGTTTTTATCTTGTTTTTATCATAAAGTAATAAACAAACTGACAAACTCTTGAGGAAGGAAACTGAGTTTATATTCTGATTATTAAAATAGTTTTATGTTTTTAGTTATTAAACTAACATATGTATTGTTATGAAATTAAATGAACGGAAGTCCTAGGAGAAAAGTTGTTTATTGTGTAGGTGTGTAGAAAATACAATTATTATTGGAATGCAAAAAATAATTGTTTTATTATCGAAACTACGGTTTCGCTTCGGTTGGACTACATGAACATGTATAATTCATAACTTCGTATTTATTAATATCCAGTTTTATGAGCAAATTCAATCTGAATACTTAAGCTTAGCTGTTGGCAAAAACATGCATTTTAGCTGATCTTAGCATGATGTTCCATCAAAATTTGAATGATAGTTAAATTCGACAAAAAGTGCAGTTATTGAACAATTTTAAACCTTGAAGCTTTATCATCATGTTTTGTGATGTCTCCCAGTCTTAATGGGATGCAGCTCTGTACTAATGATTACAATACTCTTTGCCAAGACTGGTGCCAGTTTTTTCTTGGCTTCTGTAGTCGGAAACCAAGAAAAAACTGGCACCAGTCTTGATCCGTAAAGATTGTCAAAGACGTACTAAAGACAGCCGGGAACCACGGCTTGAAGTGTTTTTCGACACGGAAGAATATCGATAAAATCTAAAATAAATATCTTAAATTTTAAAAACATGTAAATTATAAGGTGACTCCTGAACACTAATATATAAGAGCACTTGGAATGTTAACCCAAAGGGTGGAGACCTGGTGTTCTAAAATACAGGCCCTGGCCTAGTTTAGGCACCAGTCTCTGTATGTTTATTGTATAAAATGTGTCCCTAATAACTGTAAAATTGTACATAAATATTTTGGTGAGAGAATAAAGATATATGATAAGTAAAGATGGTCCATCCATACACGAACTGACCTGTGTTGTTTAACCTTGAAGTTAGCCCTTGCATCTGTTATTATTTAGTCATGAGCTCCTTCAAAGCTTTACAGCGGAAATAAACATGTCTCCTGAATCATTTTTCCTGTTGTTCCACAGCGCTGGCTAGACGGTACAAAATCAGTGAAGAAGCAAGTCGGTGCCAACGCACAGTTCTGGCTAGCAGTCCGGTTCTACCCCCCTGAACCATCGCGATTGGCTGAGGAGTATACGAGATACCTGCTGTGCCTTCAGCTCAGGAAGTTGCTGCTCGATGGTAGGATGAACGCGCCGAAGAATACCGCCTTGTTGCTGGCCTCGTTTACTGTTCAAGGTGAGTTGATGATGATCAGATTTAAATTATATTATCAATAGCTTCTGCCCGCAACATCGTTTGCGTGGCAAGGTTTTCCCGCGTAGATCCCGATCCCATGGAAATTCCGGGATAAAAAGTAGCCTATGTGTTATTCCAGGATGTCTACTATCTACTTACTAATAATATAATCATTGACAAGTCATTTATTTAGTAAAATAAAATATATATCATAGGTAATAGGTAATTATTTGACAAACTTGTATTAGAACAGCTATTTTAATTTAAAATTTATTTTATAAATATAATTTTAAGGTTGCATGTTCATAATAATGATAACTTAGCGGGCAGCTCGATACAAGGCAATTAACGCGCCTTGTATACAATCAAACATGATTTGTTTTTGCGCACACGATATTGCGTTGTTCAATATTATTTTATTTATGTATTTAAAACACTACACACTTTTTAGCATTTATTTAATTTACTTGCCCTCATCCGTGTGTCACTGCTGGTTGCCAACTGAAAACCAGCACTGGGTGTCTTCCGCCCAGCAAATGCTGAGTTGGTGTCCCTTTCGGTGTGGACATGCTCAACGATTATTTTTATCCTTTTTTTATTTTGTTTGTAATTTTGTGTTGTATGTTGTTGTGTGTCTTTGTCAGAATAAATGTTTTTCAATTTCAATTTACTTACCAAATTTCATTCAGATCCGTTCAGTAATGTTTGCTTGAAAGAGTAACAAACATACATCCATCCATCCTCACAAATTTTCACATCTTTCTCTCTTTTAAGCTAAATATGCTTGTGTCTGGAGTGGGTTCACGGCAATAGTGTAATGGGTGGGATTCGAACTCGGGACCAGTCGATCACAAGTCTGACACCTTATCCATTAGGCTATTGACGCTTTGATTGATAATATTAGTAATATTATTTGCCTGTTTCGTTGGTCAGGTGGTTCAAGCGTGACTGCTGAGCACGAGGTCTCGGGTTCGATTCCTGGGTCGAGTAAAAGTTGTATTGTGTTTTTCTGTAAGAAGTTTCTCAGTAGTACCCCGGGGTTTGGAAGTTGGTGATGTTAGCTTGGTCCCGGCTCTCATTTGGAAAACTGTGATAGTCGTTACTGCGTAGTCAGAAGCCAGTTAATCTGGCACTTAGCCAGTTAGTCTAGCCAAGGTTATGGAGGGTTTAGAAGTCAAGCGATTATGTGCTGAAATGCTAAGCGGATGATGCTCTATTTGACAGGATAAAACCCGTGAACAAAAAATTGTGATGTCTGACAATTATATGGTAGAAATTAATCTGACATAACAAGTGATACTTCAAGTTTTCTAAATATAATAATTTATATATGACAGCGTTTTTAACTAAACCAGGTAAATTATGTCATTTTTTCCTTGAATCAATAGGTTTCAAACTACTATGTCTGACAATCATATGGTAGAAATGAATCTGACATAACAAGTGATACTTCACGTTTTCTAAATATAATAATTGTGTTCTGTAACATATCTATGACAGCGTATTAAACTAAACCAGGTAAATTGTGTTATTTTTTCCTTGAATCAATAGGTTACAAACTACAACGAATGGAATCCTTGGCTTTCTAAGAACGCATCGCCGATTTATTTTTATTAGGGTTCCGTACCTAAAGGGTAAAAACGGGACCCTATTACTAAGGCTCCGCTGTCTGTCTGTCACCAGGCTGTATCTCATGAACCGTGAAAGCTAAACTGGTGAAAAATTCACAGATGATGTATTTTTGTTGCCGCTATAACAACAAATACTAATACTGAAAACAGAATAAAAATTATTTTTGGGGGCTCTTTTACAACAAACGTGATTTTTTGCAGTTTTTAATAGATAATGGTACGGAACGCTTCGTGCGCGAGTCCGACTCAAACTTGACCGGTCTTTTTTTAACAGAGATTATTGAAAAATCGGCTCTTATTCCAACAGTCAGGCTATGTTAAATCATATGTAAAGAATATATAATTTTGATAATTTCATTATGACAGACGGCTCTAAGAGCAGGAAACAATTCATGCAATTATTTTAAACATTTTCCTGGAAGGAAAATATTCTTAAAGTAAAAATTAAACCAAAACAAATTTATGATTTCAAATGGCACACGATTTATCCTGGCGGGGTTTTGGCGTGATTGAATAACATACAGTTTCATTAATTTTGATATTGTACAATCCTTTGCTGTGATTGTTAATTATGCCAGGGTTGTGGGCATGCTCTAACGTGATACCGCGGCTCCGGAACTTAAGGGCAGCTGAAGGAACAGAGTGGTTTTTTTAGGGTTCCGTAGTCAACAAGGAACCCTTATAGTTTCGCCATGTCCGTGTGTCTGTCCGTCTGTCCGCGGTTTAGCTCAAAAACTATTGGTACTAGAAAGTTGTAATTTGGCATGAGTATACACGTTGATGACGCCGAAAAAGTGGTAAAATAAAATTTTGAATAAGACATTTATTTAGGGTATCTCCCCTACATGTAAAGTGCGATGATAATTTTTTTTTACGTCCTTCCCATAGTGTGGGATATCGTTGGATAGGTCTTTTCTTAACGTTTTTTGATTAAGTAAACCGTTCGTGACTTATCAAGCTTTAAAGTAACAATTTTCGTTAGAGTCAAGTGTCCGCCCCCTCTATCAACTAAACGGTTGTAGTTAGATATTCAAATGTCACGGCAGTAGTACCTATATATAACGAAGTTTAAAGGAAAACTATCACACATAAGTGGGCTTTACAAGTTTACGAGTAATAGTCGATCAATTGTATTTGATTCGAAAATTTCGAACAACTCCATAGAAATGTCGATAGATGGCGCTAAGCGTCAGTTGTATCGCGCTAGTTTTAAGGAAATAATTAGAACAAATGGCCCTAAATAGTCTAGTTCAAACTCAGGTTTTGGTGTGTATAGCAACCCACGGTATTACATTGACATTGCTGGAGGTGACCACTGTGAAGTAGTAATTTTCGAAATAAATGCAGTGAAGATTATAGCTTTTGATAGATCACGCAAATGTCCCAACAGTCGCGCAGTAGGTCTTGTAAGTAATTTACTATCGCATAACAGTCCTTGCATAATATTTGGAGATTTTAATGAAGACTATCTCCGTAACGACAACTGCAGTTTTCAAATTAATACGTGACGCTGGTTACCAGTCTTTATTGCAACCACTTCCCTATACACGCGGTGGTACTCAAATAGATCATATTTTTTCAATTTTCCCCTGTGAAGTTGGATTTTATAATTCGTTCTTCAGTTACTATCGCCCGATCTGGGCCCGTTGTTAGAGTTGAATTAAAATAAATGTTTTTATTTATTGAAGTGAAAACTTCTTTAGCATCGTTGTGATTTGAAAATTAATGAAACGAATAAGCGACAGTATCTGTTTGGACCTAGACCTAGACCTAGAAGTTAGGTCGCGGGGGTTGAGATAGCCCTGAGAGGGGAGCGGGGAGTTGAGGGGAGTTGAGGCGGGTCTCGTGGGGAGTTGAGGGGGGAGTTGGGGGGGAGTTGAGCGGGGAGTTGAGAGGGAGTTGAGTGGGAAGTTGAGGGAGGAGTTTAGGGGGGAGTTGAGGGGGTGTTGAGGGGGAATTGAGGGTGGAGTTGAGGGGGAGTTGAGGGGGAGTTGAGGGGGGAGTTGAGGGGTGAGTTGAGGGCTGAGTTGAGGGCTGAGTTGAGGAGCGAGTTGAGGGGTGAGTTGAGGGGTGAGTTGAGGGATGAGTTGAGGGGGCGTTGAGGGGGAGTTGAGGGATGAGTTGAGGAAAGAGTTGAGGGGGGAGTTGAGGGGGAGTTGAGGGGGAGTTGAGGGGGTAGTTGAGGGATGAGTTGAGGGATGAGTTGAGGGATGAGTTGAGGGATGAGTTGAGGGGCGAGTTGAGGGGCGAGTTGAGGGGCGAGTTGAGGGGCGAGTTGAGGGGCGAGTTGAGGGGCGAGTTGAGGGGCGAGTTGAGGGGCGAGTTGAGGGGCGAGTTGAGGGGCGAGTTGAGGGGCGAGTTGAGGGGCGAGTTGAGGGGCGAGTTGAGGGGCGAGTTGAGGGGCGAGTTGAGGGGCGAGTTGAGCGGGGAGTTGAGTGGGGAGTTGAGCGGGGAGTTGAGTGGGGAGTTGAGCGGGGAGTTGAGCGGGGAGTTGAGCGGGGAGTTGAGCGGGGAGTTGAGCGGGGCGTTGAGCGGGGAGTTGAGCGGGGAGTTGAGCGGGGAGTTGAGCGGGGAGTTGAGCGGGGAGTTGAGCGGGGAGTTGAGCGGGAAGTTGAGCGGGGAGTTGAGCGAGGAGTTGAGCGGGGAGTTGAGTGGGGAGTTGAGGAAGGTCTCGTGGGGAACCGAGGGGCGTCTCGTGGGGAGTTGAGGGGGTCTCGTGGGGAGTTGAGGGGGGTTGAGGTAGAGAGAGAGAGTGTGTTTCTTATGTCGTGGAAATTTTATATGCCCAAACGTATACCTGTTGACCCAAACTTAGTAAAGATTTTTAATCCAGGATTAAACTTCTTAGGGCTATTAGCCCCAAATTTAGGGTTAAATAATGCTAATTGGGATATTATTGGGCTCAAAAATATGTGGGGCTATTTTTAGGGGCATACATACATTTACAAGCATCATATAAATGGCCGCGGGGCGCGCGTCGGTCTGCGGCCTAGTACTACAACATTACAGATTATCTATATACTAGTACTAGGAAGTAGTGTATCTATGTAGGTACTAGTACTAGGCAGTATTCGGAAGTATTTGACGATTGTGACGCTAGTGGGCATTTAATAAGCGTTTTGAAAATATTTCAAAATTTGCACTTGCATTCATGACTGTACCATTTTAAAATTGAACGCGCTTTTTCGATATATCATACACTGAAAAACAAATTACGAAACCGATTGTCCTTTGAAATGCTGTAAAGTTTGATGATGACACGATTAATTTTAAAACGTGATTGTGGATCTTGCGTTACTTTTACTCCATCTGTCTCCATCTCCAAAAATGTTAGTTATATTATGTAAACATGTATGACTTTAAGAATTCCGAAATTTCAAATGAAACGCCAAGTCGGGATTTAAGCGATTTATTTACAATAATTGATAATGTGGATTGTTAATTAAGTAAATTCTATTACAAAAGTAATTTAAATTAAGTTATATTTTATTTACCTTAATAAAACGGGAAACTCATTTAAATATTAGCCTTGAATAGCAGCAAGAAACAGGGTTTTTTGAAGTGAAAACTTCTTTAGCGTCGTTGTGATTTGAAATTTTATGAAACGAAAAAGCGACAGTAAAAAGAGACAGACACATAAATTCATAAGATTTAACGTGGGAGAAAATGAGATAGGAAGCATTATACAGTGTTTCTTATGTCGTGGAAAGGTTTCACTTCTACCACGTGTGAATTGCACACATGTTTTTTTATTATTATTATTATTTATTTATTTTATTATTTAAAAGGTACAAGGTATTTTATAATTTACAAAACTGTCCCACAAAACTGAACAGACAGTTTGACTGTGGGATCAATTTATAATCTATTTTTTAACTTATGTATATAATTAATAAATATATTATATAACTAATTAACTTAAAAATACAATAATAACATTAAGGTAGGGTGCTAAGTAAATAGTTTTTCAATTTAGATTTGAATTTTTTAATATTATTTTCTTCTCTAATGCCCTCGGGTAAACCGTTAAGTAAATATGGGATCCGAATGTCCTGTCTCCATAAACGTTGGTTATTCTAGGCACAACATATTTACCTGAGGTCATTGCTCTAGTATTATATTTATTATTTACATTTATCAACACAGAATCATGCACTCGACTTCCATGATTATTGGTTAAAAGAGTGTACTTATGTTTTAAACTGACTGGTAATATTTTACAAAGCTTAAATAGTTTATAATAATCACTTTTGTATTTATTTTTGGTTTTTTTATTTACAAGTAATTTTACAAATCTAATTTGGATGTTTTCAAGTTTTTCAATATAGGATTTGAAAGTAAGCCCATAACAGTCGAGTGCATAGTCCAGAATGGACTCAACTAAACACTTATATAATATTTTTAGAGTACCAGTGGGAATCCGGTAACTTAGATGGTAAAATTTACCTAGTATAGCCCTGAGTCTATTGCACAAGAAATCTATATGCTCACTCCAAGAGAAATGCTCATCGACTTTCATACCTAAATATGTTACAAACTTTACTCTCTGAATCTGTTTGCAGCCACAATCAGTGAGGTTATTATGAAAGCAATTAAAAGAATGGGTAAATAATGGTTGAGGATTATCATTCAGTGCTAAATATGGTGAATGTATAATTAAAAGTTTTGTTTTTTCGTTATTAAGCACAATACCATTGTCATGTGACCACTTGACTATGGCGTCTATGTCCTTCTGAACTAATCGGATTGTCTCAGTTAGGTCTGTGCCAGCCCGCAGCGTACACAGGTCGTCAGCGAAAATGTGTGCAGAGCTATTTTTAATCACTTCACATAGACTATTTACATGCATTAAATAGCACACGGGACCACATCCTGATCCCTGAGGTACCCCACATCGCACTGATTTTTCGTCACTAAATGTATCGCAGCAAACTACTTCCTCAATTTTATTTTTTTGTGACTATTGAGTAGTGTAGCTCTGTGTCCTGTATTTAAATTCAAAACACCGGCTATGACAAGTTTTATACAAATCTCTAAAAAAAATTGAAGCTTTCCGTGCAAAATTGTCGGATCAGGTGAGGATTTGTATAGGAAGTCAAATTAGTTAGGTAGTCATGTTTGGGTTTTAGTTAGAGCATGGTACGAAACGATCAGTCAGCGAATACGACACGCACTTGGCTGTTATAAAAACTACGGAACCCTACACTGCGCGTGGCCCGACACGCACTTGACCGGTTTTTTAGTCAGTGGGAGTCTGATACTCCCTTCCACTCCATGATGATTTCCTCCCCAAAAAAAAAGATTGTTGATAATAAATGCTTGTTCCATCGTAGACCTGATCAATTGCACACCATCAGGCTTAATCGAGGTCAAGAACGGGCTCATCCGTAATAAAAAAAAAATAGAAATCCTGATAGCTATAATCTCTTGAGTTCGAGTTGCAAGTCTATCGATTTTCTATCGCTTACATTTCGGGGAGTGTGCGATGGAATTACACAGTCTAATTCCGCCAAGCCCGTTCCATCATCGGACTACAAGACTAACGGCGATGCGCCATTGCTACACGGTGGACATCCCACCCATACGCACAAAACGTTTTGGGAATACTTTCATTGTACGTACGGCTAAGGAGTGGAATTCCCTGCCGGAGTCTGTGTTTCCCGATAGCTATAATCTCGGGGTCTTTAAAAGTCAAGAGTGAATAGGTTACTTCTAGACAAGCGTGCTTCACCTTCGACCACATCATCGCTTACCATCAGGTGAGATATGTGGTCAAACGTGAGCCTATCAATAAAAAAAAGTCATATAAATAGGATTTCAGTTACATTAAAGTTAGCATCCAGGCCAGTGTCCCTGGTATTGTTCGAAACATGATCAATGCTACCAAGATGTAATTATGTCGTACGGTTGTAATAAAATACGTGCCATCTGGCCGTGAGTTCGACGTTTGTGGAAATATTGATTCACACTTATTTATCTACTAGCTTCTGCCTGCGACTTCGTTCGCATGTTGTTGTTGCAGGTTTTCTAGTTTCCGAAATTAGTTAAAGCATATACTTATGTTGCCCAGACTTAATAGCAATATGCCAAAAAAGTTTCATTCATACCCGTCAAGTAGTTCCAGAGATTAGCGTGCACAGACATTTTATATAAAATTCTTGCCGAGTTACTCTTATTTTTTGGAAATATATTCAATGTACAGACTCACATTCTCATATGATTGAAGTAGAGCGGGCACAACGTTTGGTGATTAAAATAAAACCGACTTCCATATCAAAACACTACAAAGCCAAAAATAATTTTAATTTCGGTAGTCGGTGTTATTGGTTTTGTATTTTCTTTTTTTGTACACCGCCTTCCGAAATTAAAATTATTTTTGGCTTTGTAGTGTTTTGATATGGAAGTCGGTTTTATTTTTTTGCAAAAAAGTTTTTATTTTCGCGCTTTTTAGTGGGTCAATTTGTAATTAATCTAGTTATAAAAGCCAAAATGTCAACTACAAAAAACTAAAAACGCGCGAACAAAAAACACAATATAGAGTAACCGAAAAGATCATCAATATAAATGTTTTTTTTTAGACTTTTGTTGATTTTTCAGAAACGGCTTGTTCGATGTCGATAAAATTTTCATGAGACCATTTGGGAAGTATACCCTTTCCAACAAAAAAAGAATTTTTCAAATCGGTTGGCGAGCGACGGAGCTATGCCCGAACAACATAAAAAAAAAAAAAAAAATCAAACAGACATCCGAATTGAGAACCTCCTCCTTTTTCAGAAGTCGGTTAAAAATACTCCTATACTTACCATATCGTCATCCTACGTCCTTAGTGTACGAACTGGCAGAAGTGTTATCTGTAAGAAAGCTATTCGTATACGAAATGCTACGCAGATACCACAAAATAATTGTTCCAAACTTACCCACTACACAAAAGCGCGTAGAATGCTACCCTGTCCCTCGTGCCAGATCAAAATTTGCAAAAAGGCACTATAGTTATCTAGCTCCGCACGTCTATAATAAATTAAATAAATTCCAGAAAATCAGCAAATTGAATAATAATAAATTTAAAAAGTCTTAAATACCTGGCTAAAGACAATGGACTATAATGATGTAGAGAATCTTCTAAAAACATATTAAATCTATTCTGCAAAATACACACACTTTCACACAGCCATACACACAAACATATAAAGATATACACACATACATATACAGACATACACACACAAACACACAAATGCATTCACAGATATACACACAAACATAAACTCGCATGACAACACGATTGTCAAATTAAGTTTATTAAATTACTAGTTTATATTATTTTCTCTAGCATTAAATTTCATTTTCAAAATTATTCTCTATGATATAAGAATATTGTAACTATATATTAAGGGGAAGACAGTAACACCTGCAACACAGTGTATACTAGCGCAAGTGTTACAGATTCCTATGATGCTATTGTAAAACTTATGTCAATGTCAATAAATAAATAATAAACATTTTTTACCGTTTTATTATATTTTTATGTTTTGATTGTGATTACTCCGTCTAACACAATAATTCTCAATTTCCAGCGGAGTTAGGCGACTACAACGTATCGGAGCATCCCCCGAATTACCTATCAGACCTGTGTCTGTTACCCAAACAGAACGCGGAAGACGAGCGTCGGATCCGCGAGCTACACAAACTACACAAGGGACAGTTACCCGCTGACGCTGAGGCGAATTTCTTAGAGCATGCGAAACGATTAGACTGTTACGGGGTTGAGTCGCATCCTGCTAAGGTAAGCCATCTTGTCTAAGCTTGCAAACGGTTACGTATAAATGGTAGTGTTTATAGTTCTGTAGTTCCAGCTTAATCTTGAGAAAAGGGGCAAATTATTGTATGTATAATTTGCTAAAGTCTATGCATTGCGCCTAATCTCTCTACGGTCGTTTCGGATTGCCGTATCCACTGGAATATGAGCGTAAAGGAACAGGGAGTGCTCCTGTAAATGCGCACGTACTTGTGCTCTATAATAAAAACAACTTAAACTTCGTAAAAGATTTTTATCTCTCTCCTTAAATTGTTGTTATTATGTATGTCTGTTTCTTTTTTTAAAATATTTATATGTATATATATGTTTTGAGAACGTTATTTATTGTTTTGTATTTTATATAGATAAATAGTACATCGTAAACTACCCGCGTATTTATTTTCTCCTTCTGTGTCAAATCCATCCAAAGGTTGTCTGTAAAAGATCGCTTTTAGCGATAAGACCGCCCATTGTATCACCCTTTTTAATTGTTAAGTCCATAAGTTTGTTTTACTGTTATGGTGTACAATAAAGAATATATCTATCTATCTATGTCCTGTGCAGATGGCTAATCTCCGCTGAAATTAGCCGCCGTGACCGAATTCGACAGGACTTTTTTATTACGTTACGGTTGTCGCAGTGGCTGAGCGATAGGTTGTAACGCTGCGTGTCGCAGGCTCGATTCCTGCATTGAACAAATATTTGTATGACCTGCAGATCATTTGTTCTACGTTTGGATGTTTGTAAAGACGCACCCGAGACACAGGAAAAAACTCTCCTCGAAGGATGTTTATGAAGTATTGTTTATTTTAGCCCGATCGGTGACGAATATGTTAACTATGAATAACTCATTCTTGGCCAACTTTCCAAAATGTGACCGACCAGTACGTGGCTGCTTGTATTACTATATTGCCACGTTTTATCCTAGTCAGAAAGTAGGTTCGATATATCCTATTCATTTATCCTTGGCATGTTGGGCAAAAATTCGCCATAATCCACATAGTTCCAAATACGTAAATTTACATCTAGGAAAACCATAGACATTTTTGACATTATGGATTTTCATGTATAAATAGAATACACTTTATTGAACACCAATAATTAAAATACAATTAAATAACAATATAATAATTTGGTTACAATGGCGGTTTTATCGCTCAGAGCGATATCTTCCAGACAACCTTTGAAAGAACTTTACGGGCTTTAATTAAAATGGGGAGGGCTATGTTAGTGTACTACAAATACTCATCAAAACGGAAACACTAACTACATATACAATACATAAGTACATAAAATATATAAGTATAATGTGTTCTTTAACATCGTGTGGAGAAAGGAATAATCGTAAGTTTGAAAGAAAATGATTAGCAACCGAGCTTTTAAAAACAGCGAGTGATTGGGCTTGTACTGACACCGACAATACATTCCACAACCGAATAGCCTGCACCGTAAATAAATGCATGTGAATGTGAATTCGTGCATGTATGTTATATATGTTAAAATGTGTCTGTGAAGGCACAGTATACCTAGGTAGCCAGTGGCTTTTCAAATGCTTTATGAATTGTGGTTTTCCTTACAATCATTATAATTGTTCGCTATTACGCATTTTGTATGGAACTATTTTGGATTTATTGCTTAACTACCTTATGAAAAGAGGTATTGACAACGGGGAAATGTGTACTAAACGGCAAATTTTAGTAGTTATCTTGTGCTTTTGCGACTGTTGATTGATTTGTAACAATACATCTGGTTTTTTATTCTGGATGGGAAAATCAAATGACTCCTCCCGCTGCAGATGAGCGGAAGGAAGTGTCAGACTTTTACAGACTAAAAACCCAACCTGATTCAGTTGCCCTTGCATTCTGGGGCCGTGGTATCCCGTTATAACATTCCTGCAACCCCGTAAGTCAATGGCCCTATTGGGCCCCGTCAATGCTGCTGCTCTTTGAGGCGTGCGTTGAACACGACGCACCGCCGTCCCGTGTCTGGTCCTTACCGGCCGGTGATCTACCCCTGCTCGTCGTCCGCAGACCCGCGTCTACAGTGGCCGGAGATCAGCTCGTCATCCGTGTTTCCCGTGAAGATAACTGTCTCCCTCACGCGTTCAGCCTCTTCCTTACTAATAAATCTACCTAGGCTTTCCCTACCAATGCTGAGGCCAGCTTTCCAGTTTAACAGGGGCAGCAGAGTAATAGTATTTGACACAAAGCGACTACCTTTCTGACCTGCATAAACATAACTGTAGCTGGTATCATGATGTTAAGACTGGTGTCAGATTATCTGACTTCTGACTCACGTTGTTGTAGCGTGGACTGTAGTTTTTAGGGTTTGTAGGTCTTTTATAGTGAAACACTGCAAGTAATTACCACAAGAACTATTTATTGTTATAATTTTCACGGAATACAAAGCTTGCACACTGTAATGGTAGACGGAAGTGGTTTAAGACTGAATGAACAATTGAGAAAGTATAAAAATGGCAGTATTGCCAGTTAATATTGTAGAATTCCTACACACGTCACAACTGTCAAAGGTCAAAAATGTACAAATGACAGCCGTGTCTAATTGCTTAGTGGGCTTTCCGAGGCATGATGGAATTTCAATATTTTAAGTTGCTCATCCATCCACGGACAAACCTCGGTAAGCGTTGCTTAACCTCGAAGTCGTCCGGCTGTTATTATTCAGCCATGGGTTCCTCTCACAAAACGTAAAACAACATTAGCGTCAATTTGACAGATGTCAAAAAACTTGAACGTTTGACAGGTGCCCGGACTGCCACCTAGTGGATTTGGTTTCAGGAAACTCATTTTCCAAATTTAATTTATTATCTTTCTGTCCTTGTCCCACGTTTCCCAGACTCATTACATAATGTTTTCTCGGTTTTCTTCTTCCAATCTCGACGGTAAAGCTAGTGTTGTATTTTCTTTAAGAGTATTTACATATCGACTCAAATTAACGAATGTCGTTGGTAAGAATTGCATGTATCACATAAACATATTTGCCAACATTGTGGTGATGACGCTTTAAATTATCCTGTGACCCTGATATATTGCAATGTGTACGTGTGTTATTTATATCTACGGAAATGTATTGGTGCATTTCAATTGAATATACAGATGAGTTTATACTATATTATGAGTTATTTTAAAGCTCTCCTTTTCCTTCTAATATTTTAGTACTATACCGCTTTCAGTACACTATATTTATCTCCGCGTTGAACAAAAGGGCCAATTTGTCTCAAATATGATTCCATTATTAGTATAGATTATGATTATTGATTTCATGTGAGATAAAAAGGACGCAATCATGTATGTATAGTTTCGGTAATTCAAAAGCTTTAACATTCAAGTTCGTCCTACTTATTTATTTTCGGAAGGCTTACAGACTAATAACATTATAACAATGATATATTCAAAGTAAGTTGCTAATTACAAGCCCTCACAGATAAATACAAAGTTATGTAATAAAGACTAATCTTTAAAAGTAAACTAGCAGAATATAAAGTAGACAGATGCGTTCTGTTCAACTACTTCATCTGCTTAACCTTGCCACAACTATATCCGGGTCAGTTAGCCTGAAAGCCGTTTCAGGCTAACTGAATGCAGCTGAGTAACAGTATCTTACGTGGAGCGACAGCCTAAAAGTTCTATTTAGAACTTTAGGGCAGCCGAAGGAACAGGGTGGGTTTTTACTCAGTAGAAGTCTGACACACCCGCTTAACCCAGAGCGGAAGAAGTCATTCGATGATTTTCCCACCCAGAAAAAAAACAAAGAAATAAAGAAAAAAGCTGTCTGGCCTCCACTACCTAGTAGCTGGATAACGCAATACCACTTAGCATTACTGGTGTCAGATTCGGGATTCTGACTGCAAGCGTAACGACAGCCAAATACCTGTTCACACTTGCTTTAAGGGCTGACGGGTCATCATGTAGCAGGGAAAACAGATGCCGTCAGAGAGTGGCTGTGCGCACAATAAATATGAAATCTTTCCAAAGGTTGTCTGGAAGATATCGCTCTCAGCGATAAGACCGCCATTGTAATCAAAGTTTTAGCAATAATGTTATATACTCAAGTGTGTTTAAATTTTTGGTGTACAATAAAGTATATTCTATTTATCTATGAAGGAGAAGCTCTTGGCACAAGACGGTATTTCGTGTGGATGGTACCCTGCAGTGCGTCTGATAGACTGATAGTGGAAGGGAGATGGAGGGATGAGGTCATGGAGCATACTAGACTTGTAGTGGATACTTAAATAATATAATTATAAAAATTCTCTCCATTCCAGGATTACAACGGCAAAGACATATTTATTGGCGTCACGTCAATAGGTATCGTCGTGTTTCAGAACAATATCAGAGTGAACACTTTCTCTTGGACTAAGATCGTCAAGATTTCCTTCAAGAAGAAACAGTTCTTCATACAGCTGAAGAGAGAACTCGTAAGTATTTTATTTTTAGTTGGTAGCTTCTATCAAGGGTTTTGCTCGTGAGAAATTCAGCGTATAGCTTGGTAGTCCTTGTCCAGGTGTTATCTTTCGGTTGAAATGATGATGATGTGAAAAGTATGGATAACTAAGAAGTACACTACCATGTTTTAATAATAAAAGCAAAACTAACAAGTTGATCTCAGTCAAAAAACTTAGGGCAAAGAAATACGTATTAAGGAATCCGGAAAAGCTCAGGAGTCTATTGACTTCCTACATTTGCAATGTTTTACTATTTATGTGAAAGCATATCCTTTTCTCCTCTAGTAACGTTTCCGACGTTCTAATAGTCTGGTTCGATAAATAAACTCAACTTGCAGGCAATGCATGAATGAAAATTTTAATGCTGTATATTCTTCATGTCTTCACTGAACTATGATGAAATTTGAATAGCTATTATGTAGTTAAGAAGGTAATACCTACATAGCGAATTTAAAATGTGTAGTAATGCGCTTCCATCGTATTTATATTACACGACGCTAGTAAATCCTAAAATTGTATATTTGAATTCAAAATCTTCCTAATATTATGCGAAATTGGTTGTGGGTGTTTGGAACTTTCACGCAAAAACTACTATACCATAGAATAAGCAATATTGTTAAATAGGTGTGTTTAAATTTTGGTGTACAATAAAGTATATTAATTATATCTATCTATCTATCTACTGAACGAATTCAGATGAAACTTTATAATAATATAGCTTATGTATCGGAATAACACAAGCTAAAATTTATGTATAGATTTTTATGTAATTTGGCCATAATATTACGATAAGTATCAAGTAAGTAAGTCAGAAAAAATTCAGCCCTCTCAGAGCTATCGTGGCGTGCGCTGCCTGAACCGTTAGAGTTACACGAAGATAATGTACCGTGGGAATGTTTATCTTAAATAGTAAAAAAAAGTCCTAGTAGCTCTGTGAGATAAGTTTAAGTAATTTAATATATTCTTTTGTAGGTTTTTCTTCAAATTAAGTCGGATGAAACTGCGGGGCACAGCTAGTACTACATAAATTAACTTCAAATTAACAGCTATAAAGTCGATTCTTGAATTGGTGGTGTGGAGGATGGGAGCCACTAGATCTAGAATTACCTAATAAAATACGGACTTTTCATAAATGCTCTAGTCTTTGCTATCAGTTTTACATAACATCTTTTTTCTTTTTAATATTGACAAATAAGTATAAAAAGATTATTAAATAAAAAACATATACTGCCAATTCTAAAATATTATAATAAGGTTGGTCTGTCCACAACAGGTGGCGATATCGATAGATGCAAAATGGCCTCGGATTATAATTATAATTATTTATTTGCATAAAACATGTTATAAAATGGTGTAAAATGTAGCTAGGATGAAAACATAACATACAAATTACATTTTTTTAATTAATTCAATTAGAATCATAATGCTCTTTCTATTCACTTTCCCCGTTTTTTCCGCAGTCAGAGTCATACGATACGGTCCTCGGCTTCAACATGCGGTCGGGGCGGGCAGCGAAGGCTCTGTGGCGCTGCAGCGTGGAGAGGCATGGCTTCTTCAGACTTCGGGCGCCAAGGAGACGTGCGTTGTTGGCGGCGCTGGGGGCACTGGCGGGGCTGGCGGCGCCCAGCGTGCCGAGGACTGAGACCATGGCGCTGCGGGACGCTAGGAGGTCCAGCTCTAGCAACAGGAGCTTCGTCAGGTAACATGTTTAGAAGGACACGGGGAAGACCCCCCCTCCCCCTTAAAACATCGCCAAGATGGTGACGCATACTTATTCCACGAGCTTAGACGTCGCTGGAGGAGGTCAGACACCTCAACCCTTGATCAGACCGCACCACCGGGGCAATATGCGAGGGAACACGGTTATAGTTACAGACTGCTCCAGGACGGAGGACATCCATGAGCATTACCACCACAATTTAAAAGAAAAAAGAAAGAAAATAAATTTTATTTGACCCAGATGTAAAGACACACAATAAACAGAAAAAAAAAAACTAAAATAAAAACAGCAATGCGTGTAAATAAGTAAATTAAAAAGTGTAACTGACGGCTGGGCCAAATAGGCTTAGTTCACTAAAATGCCAGACTACTGCAAATTGCCTGACGCTGGTTTTCAACTGGACCTTAAGTAGTGAGGACGTGCTACAAATGTAAATCAGCTTTAAAATGACTTGTGTGTGCGTGTATGTTTTATTTTTTTTATTTTATTTCTATGATTCTAATCAAGTTTGTTTGGCCCCACAGACGCAGTAGTTCCCGAACCCGCGAGCGTTCAGTAGGCTGTGCGTCCCCCGCAGGCATGCGAGGCTCGCGGGTTACAGCACATACAGAACCGCCGCCCCGCCCCGCCTGGACTGACGTCAGCAGGCCCGTGTCCGAGATACAGTGAGTATACACCGTTTGCATTACATTGAGCAAGTAATTAAGCGTCAATAGTAGGGCTTCCAATCCCGGAATACCGAGATCTCGGTATTGCGGGATCCCGCGTTTTTTCAATCCCGCGTGATGCGAGATTACGGGCGCGTGATGCGAGATTACGGGCGCGGGATCCGCGGGATTTGCGGGACTGAAAAAAAGCATGCATGCAACCTCGCGATTGCGATCGCTCGGTGACTGGTGGCCGGCAGTGTTGCAAACAACGCGGGGGTCGATGTCGCCCGTTTATCACAGCTAAAGTAGCCTAATATAGCCGAATTTCAGTCAGTGGTAGCCTAAGTATGTAGCCTAAAATATCAGTAAAGTTTTTTTATTCAGTATTTGTTACTGTTTTTTGTGGAGAAAAAAAGAGTGTAATTTGATTGATCTCATACTAATAGTAATACGGAAATAAATGTGGAGTTAGTTGATTAATTCATTGTTTTATTTGCCTTATAGTAGTACCGCAAATACCAAGATTGAATTCAGCCTGCGGGATTGGAAGCCCTAGTCAATATAATATATTCCACACACAATATATTCCACAACTTTCACACAACGCCATCTAGTTCCAAACTAAGCAGAGCTTGTGCTATGAGTACTAGACAACTGATAAACATACATATATATTTCTAAATACATACATATTATAGATAAATTACGCCCAGACAAAGAACAAATGATCGTGCTCATCACACAAACATTTGTCCTGGGTGGGAATCGAACCCACGACCTTGAGCATAGCAGTCAGGGCCACTGACCACTAGACCAACAGGCCTGTCAAAAAGAATAGCCTAATGGCTAAGGTGTCGGACTTGTGATCGAGAAGTCACAGGTTCGAACCCCACCCACTACACTATTGACGTGAAAGCTTTCCAGACACAAGCATATTTAGCTTAGTTGGAGGGGTTAACAAGAATGCTAGTAATATGAAATCTACCCACATTGCTAATAATCTTTAAAAAAAAAAAAACAATGTAGTTCTGATTCCAGTTCTGTTTATTAGAGACTTGCAATTTAGAGTACAATTATTCTCAATCAGATCTCGTCTCACTCTATGAAATTTGTGGTAATGCCTGGCGGTCAGGGCTCCAGTCTTACTAATATTATAAATGCGAAAGTTTGTGAGGATGGATGGATGTATGTTTGTTACTCTTTCACGCAAAAACTACTGAACGGAGAACGCGAACGGAGTCGCGGGCAAAAGCTAGTTATCAATAAAGGATTTATCAATTTGCAGTGAAGGCGACTTCCTAGAACGCGTGCTTCGTATCCCTCTATCGTACGTGGACGAGTCGGAGTCGGGGTCGGATACGGGTGCCGACGCCGGTGGGGCGGAAAGCGGAGGCGGGGCGGACGTCGGAGTTCGTGTGCGCTTGGAGGCGGGCGGCGACGGGCTGTTTGGGTTCAATGTTCGAGGTGGCGGTGGAGCGCCTGTATTAGTGTCTCGCGTAGCCAGCCGCACGAGATTACAGCTACAGGAAGGCGATCAGGTGTGTATGAAGGTGTTTTGAAGCTACTGCTCATTTCTAAGAGTGCTTTTCTATTGCTGATATTTTTAGGGTTCCGTAGCCGAATGGCAAAAAACGGAACCCTTATAGTTTCGATATGTCTGTCCGTCTGTCTGTCTGTCTGTCTGTCTGTCCGTCCGTCCGTCCGTATGTCACAGCCATTTTATTCCGAAACTATTAAGACTATACATGTGAAACTTAGTAGGTAGTTGTATTCTGTGAACCGCTTTCCGATTTTGAGAAAAAAAATAAAAAATATTTAAAATAAAGGGACCCCATACATGGAACTAGAACTGAAAATATTTTTTTTTCATGAAACCTATGCGTGTGTGGTATCTATAGACAGGTCTTTAAAAATGATATAAGGGTTTCTAAAACCACTTTTTCATAAAGTCAATCGTTTAAAAGATATAAGCTTCCAAAGTGGTAAAATGTGTCCCCCCCTCTAACTTCTATAATAATGGATTGAAAAATCTAAGAAAAACATATGTCTGTAGATCTTAATGTAAACTTTCAACCAAAATTGGTTTGAACGAAATCGGGTCAGCAGTTTTTGAGATACAGCAAATTTTCTAAAACCGCAAATATAACTTTGTAAACAATTAAACAATTTTATTACAAAATATGGGTAAATGTACAATTCACAACAGTTCCACGGTATACTTGTTTACATGATTAATAATGTAGGTAAGTATAAGTATAATTACACTTAAATACATATACGGTAAAGAAACAAAAAAGTACTAGACTATTGAAAATTATCTTGTTATTTTGTAACGAGAGGAGCTCTTGGCTAAATAATAACAGCCACATGGGTCGATCTTCACAAGGTTAAGCAACGCTGGCCGAGGTTAGTCTTTGGATGGGTAAATAGCATAAAGACATTCCTCCGAGCGGAAAGCACGTTAGGCTGCTGGTCCCGGCTGCCATTTGTACATACATACTTAATAGTCGTTATGGATAGGCAGATGCCAGAAAATCTAACACTGGTCTTGCCAAGGAGTATCCCAGATACTGGGACAGAGGTATATGTTACCCAGATACTGGGTTGTGGAAGTTAAGAGGCAGTCGCGCCGTGTAAAACACTGGAACTCAGCTGCATCCGGTTAGTCCCGTCGACATCAATATATTTGGGAACAGGCAGATGACGAGTCTTATTATTTGTAACCACAAACAAAGCTTTTGATTGAACACAGAACATTGATCTGTAACGAATCACCTCTATAGAATTCATGGACAAACTACCGATCTCAGACTCGAAAAATAGAATTTAAAAATAGACAACCAGAAAATAATTGTGAATGGGGCGACATCGTCAGGGTCTCCAGCCACGATGGGCTATATGACTACTGAAACTAGAAAAAGGAAAGGGCTAAGAATTGGACCTTGAGGTATAGGTACAATTCTCAGCCCTTTCCTTTTTCTAGTTTATATTACTGACCTTCCTTATATGATGAACGACCTGAGCGATCTAATTATATTCACCGATAATACAATTTTTAAGATATTATTTACCTTGTAAATTTTATAAAGAACAATATTTTAAATTTGAATAATAAATTTTTTTAATAGGCGTGTTATTCTGGTATTTTGCTGTGAAGATCTGTAGCTGAACTGTATTGAACTAGTGTCTAATTGTGACAAAAAAGTTTCAATCCAGTAACTTTCAAGCTTTCATGATGTCGGTTGCATTTATTTTAGTTTCAAAAGCTGTTATCTAAACATAATTTTTGTAATTACAGGTAATATCAATAAATGGGCAGGATGTGGACGAAATGACTCATGAACAAGTAGTACAACTCATAAGAAACACGCGAGGAGTACTCACATTGGTTGTCAAGCCTAATGGTGAGTTTGGAACTATTATAATTATTTTTACTAAATAAAGGGCTACACAAAATATGGATATGTTAATAGTGGAAATCAAGTATCCGATTTCCTTTTAAGGGCCTATACAACCTCAAATGACTTAGCATGATCCTCCGTAATGTCGAAAATACTGCAGAAATAATTTTGAAATAAATATATGGTAAAGTTGAGGATTAATGTTAGGTACTATGTTTGACGAAAACACGATTCCATAAAATTATCTTGATAGAAAAAAAATCCAAAGTTACCTCCAAACCGAACAATAAACCGCTGGTATTCAAAAATAACTTCAAATTAGATAATGAAACTTTGCATATTAATTGAACTAACTATAAAGCAGGTCTTATGTTATTTACTTTTTTTAAATTACCATTATTTTCACCGTAAAAAGAAATAAACTAAATTATCGGTGTCTTGGAGTCTTTCCCTGCCACCCTGCCTCGCTTGCTCGCGTGACCGCGGCCAGTAGTGTGCGAGCGAGACAAAGAGTGAGAAGCGCTGAGGTAGTATAGGCCCTTAAGGCTATGTGTGTATGCGAATTCTTTGTATCATGATGATAAAACCATGTTATAGTGACTCCTTAGATGAAAACAGGACAAAGAAGGTCTTGTAAGCCCCCTTCATTTACACATATTGTTTTTAAAAGTGATGTGGTCCTGTGGTTTCAGGGACGATTTGCTATTAGTAGGTCGTGGGTTCAAACCCAGACGACCCAGTGAAGGAAAACATCGTGACTTGAGCAAAACTGGATGTCACATTTCTTAGGACCGAAAATCCCAAGAAATATGACATTCACCAACCTCGTGCAGGTTGTAGTGTCCGTATGTGGTGAATTACGGCCTATTCCCTCTCATAGAAAGCCCTTGTCCTAGCGATCGTTACAGGCTGATTATGTTATGTTGTATCCGAACATTAAGAGGAGGCTCCCTAAATTGTATGTAACTTTACATTACTATTCTGAAACAATCACGCATACAATCAAAATGGAACTTTAGCATATGATTTATTGGACCTTTTTCTTTCTATGTCTAGACCAATTTCATAATTGGAACATTTTCGCTCGATTCATTTTTTAATCGAAAATCATGTCTTTTTTAAAGATTATTCGAAAATTAATCAAGATTACTCGGCTTTTATGTCTAAAACAAGGAACTTGTACCTAAACTGGAATGTGGACGCGAAGCTCAAATCCGTTCCGAAGAGTATATCCTCGAAGGACCTAGCTATCTCTTTCTAGTAGTGTGGATATCAATTCGTGATAAACGTAAGGACAATTTTATTTGATGCAATATTTGCAGGTTTTTTTAAGACACTTATTATTAACCTTACAAGTGATGTATTTCTGTTACCGCTATAACAAAAAATACTAAAAATTAATTAAAATAAATATTTAAGGGGACTCCCATACAACAGTTGTGATTTTTTGGCGCTTTTTATAGGTAATGATTCCGTACCATTCATTACCTACCTATAAAAATACCCTTCATGCGCGAGTCCGACTCGTACTTGGCCGATTTTTTTCTTAACAACGTATTAAATAGAAAGAAAGAAATAAATTCAATTATAAATACAAAGGTCTGTATCGGTCTGTTACGCTTTCACGGTTAAATCACAGAGCCGCTTTCGAAAAAAATTGGCATGGAGATAGTTTAAAACCCTGGGAACTATATAGGGTTCTTTCTATCTCAGATTTTTGTACAGTTGCTCGGTAGCGCGATATAACAGAATTCCACGTGGGCGAAAAGCTAGTTCTCAATATATATCTGAGCAACTTATATTGAGCGCGCTAATTTCTATAATAAACCCTTCCTTATGCGGGCTAAATGCAAAATTGGTTTTGATAAGCAGACTTTATTGCGTTGAATTATAAACATTCAAAGTGGTTAAGACCCTTGAACGTGATACAAATACAATTATTGCAGATACAGAATTAATAACAGAATCACCAGCTGGCAATTCTTCGAAGGCTTGGCCTTGATAGGCAGTGATATAGACGTCCAAACAAACGTGCATTAATTGGTAATCTACGTTTATTCGACACTTGTACGGTCAGAACCAGTAGACTAAAAATAAAATGATGCAATGTTTATATATAATGAAAACTACTAAAACCCTTCATGAAAAACGATGATTATAAATAGAAAGAATAACAGAAGAGATATAATTTATTTATGTATATATTCATTTAGGTTAACCTACAATTGTTTACACTATACATTTGTATGAAACAGTCATATTACATTTATAAGTGTAACAATTAATTACAGGCTAACACCACATGTGCTATTTAAGGTTAGAAATCAATATTATTAACATACATAATTCTAAACATAAAGGCAGATCGAATGACAATTATAAGGTTATTATTATTAGGTTGGTTCGATATTTTCTAGTTCCTCATATGTTGCAGCTGCAGGTTTGTTACAAGATTGGCTTGACACAACCCTAAAAAATGTATTACACTATTATTAGTTAAAAGTATGGAAATAATCTTTAAATTATGAATTATTATTATTATTTGTCGACATTAACTAACTGCAGTGGATAAAAGTTAAGTAATTAAGTTATAAGTAATTATTAATACAATAAACTACACTTGTAAGCAAGTTTGCGTAGCTGAGTTTTTGGCCAAAATGATATAAAAAATTTTTGCCATCAATTTGCTAAGCAAAAGTACATAAATCAACTAAAATGTCGACTTTTATGCTTATTAATTTGACTCCTTTCATAACTTTCACTTACCAGATCTTTGAATGTGCCCAGTACAGGTTGTATATTCTTTTCTTTAGTGGGTTTCAATATTATAGTACTTAAAACATTTATTTGTTTCGCTTTAACAGGAATCTAAAATAACAATAGATTGATGAGAACAAAATTTTAGTATTTATGGTTAAGATAGATTCAAAATGAAAATTCATCTTGCTACGCTCATATTCTATTTCGAAATGGTGATCTTCATGTCATTTGTAAAGATTGATAACTTACTTTAGGGAAAATGGATGGAATTGCATCATTTGATCTTGTTTCGAAATGCAATATTTCTTCGGGCTTGAAATGGCGGCTACAAATTTTGGAACTGTTTCTGACATTTTTCTGTGTAGCACAGAGCCACCGGTCTCGAAGATCATCATTTATAGGAAAGCTTAAAATAACAAAAAATAATAAATAATGAGAAGAAAGATAAATAATAAATAAGAAGAATAAAGAGAAGAACATCCACTTTTACATTGAAAACATAGTCACCCTAAATGTAATTTGTAAACAAAGTCACAAAACTTACTTATAAAAGGAAATTCCAGACCCGGGGTACCTTTCACTCTTGCAATTAACCACAAAACACGTTCTTACCATGGTTACAGTATCTTGCACTTTAATATTACGAAAACTCACAAAATTAAATATAATGCAAATTTACAAACATACAGATGTCAAGTAAACGTCAACCGGCAAAGTAGTAATTGCCATGATAGTATAATATATCACTACTAATTGTTACAAATTCCATTTATTTTTGTTTTAAACATCTTGTGATTGCATGGTAAAATAACTTTAATTTTCATTAATATGCATACAGTAATAATGGTAATTCATTTTAAAGATATAATTCCAAAGAAGTTTAAAACTAGGTGTTATTACTACAACAGACAGGTCGAAAAAATTACCATTGAAATAAATATTTTTAATCTGACACACAGAAGAAAGGGACACAGTCCACACACGCACTGTCTCGCTCGGAACGAATATTTCCTTCAGTTTTATGCGTGCAAGTTTATACTCTATTGTTTAACAGCTAAGAAAGACTTTCTGTATTCTTTGAATCATTCGTAAGCAATCCAGTTAGTAGGTAGAAGATCCTTGGTCTAAAATTAGTATTGACAGTAAGAAAATATAGTTTATTATCCAAATATAGGACATTAATCTCTAGATCAGTTATTACTTTAGTTATAAACGAAATAAGAATTGAGACTTAAGACATTTAGTTTCGAACCAGAATATGGAAAAGAGCGCACGCGATATTCAACTTTATTACTGCTGCGTTAGCGTTTAGCACACAACGGCAGTTTCGAAACCCAACGTGGTGAAAGAGCGCACGCAATATTCAACTTTATTACTGCTGCGTTAGCGTTTAGTATACAACGGCCTAACCGGGCCGCATAAGGGCGGAGTTTGGATAAAAATTATTTAGGACTGCTTGATCTTAATGTTAACGAAAATTAACATAACCAAATCAATTTCCAGCCGTCTACGCCCCAGAGGACCCAGGTTCAGAGGAACCAGAAGTCTGCTTTGTACCTCTGTGCTCAGAAGAATCTCGGCACGAAGGCGACGCGTTAGAGCAGTCCATATTATTGCTGGGCGACGGATTGGCGAGTGGGAACGCGCTGAAGCAATATGAAACGCTGCTTAGGAGACTACCGGACGAACCCACCAATGTGTCAAAGCTGCCCTGTAACTTGAACAAAAACCGGTATAGGGATATTGCGCCTTGTGAGTTGACGATTCGTTACTGCTTATTAATTTACTAGCGCAGGGCTTTACTCCCGTATATTTAATCATGATAAAACATAACCCTCCTTTTTTCAGTCGAGTAAAAGTGAGCCTATAACCTTCCTCAATCTTCAAGCTACTTTCATACCAAATTTTATCGAAATCCACCCAGTACTTGCGAAGATTAACACATTCAATAAAACATACTTTTCCGCGTTATAATATTAGTATAGATTTATTATACTTCATGCAACACAAATGGTAAAATGGCGGACTATTGCCCTAGGCATTCTCTACCAGTCAATTATTGGTTATGAATAGATAACATGGCCGATGCATAAAAACTAAACAAGTTAGATAGTATATTTAAAGTAGGAGCTTTATTACAAGTATATTTATACTTATATTATAAAGCACAAAAGTTGTTTAAACACGCTAATCTTAGAAAGTACTGGGTGGATTTGGATGAAATTTGGTATGTAAGTAGCTGCTTTAGATACTTTTTTTACTTGACTACAAAATGAGGGTTATGATTTTATCGTGATAAAGTGCACGGGAGCGACGCTTCGCGCGTTTTCTATATGTTAGTATATATGACTAATATTAAGATACATGCATTTATATTATTTTACATAGCAATATTTAAACAGTTACAGAAAGAGGTTTATGAAAACTGCTGCTCACTATTTGTTTAGAAAATAATTCCCCAACTTTCGCTTAAATGCATATTTACTGGTGGCCATCCTGATATGAGAGATACGAGTGGAAGTGTCCACAGAAGAATAGACTGTATGTGAAAGGAAGAATGAACAAAATCTAAATACTTGTCAAACCCTCACATATTAGTCTCATTTGAACTTAAAATTAGATTTTTTACCAGAGTCACATTTCTGGTAGGTATACATTGATCTGGGGTTAGCAGTAATTTAGCAAATACAGGGATTGAAACTCTGGCTCAGAAACTAGGCAATGCCTGTATTTTCCGAGTCAGTGATTCCTCTTAGATAGTACAAATTCAGCCTGAATTTACACGGAACAGATGTGACGAGTATTAATATATAACTTTTAATAATAGGAAAGAGTGTGGGTGTATGCTATGGTGTGTGTGCGTGTTTGGTGAGAGTGTATTTATTGTTTCGAGTTTCCGATATTCCGACTGCTGCAAGTACTATTGCGGGTGTGTGTGTGTGTGGGTGTTTTCCGTTAAATTCATCAATATTAATGAGTATTCGTGGAATGACTTGTAATGGAAAGAAGTCTCTAGGCATAAGGCAGTGTGTGAGTGAAGTTCACTAAGCAAATGACGTCGCTACTGCAGGTGTAGATAACCTAATCGCCAACGTCTTAAATCTTTTCCTAACTATGTCAGGATTAGCTTCCAGTCTTAACCAGGTATAGTCCTCGGCACGTAAGTTGGCAAGGATTTAGCGTAGTGGGGGTAAGTTCGCGCATCGTGCACTTAGTGGAACAAAAAATTGGTCACTTTTATTGGTTATCATTATTCTATGGTTATTGCTATCAATTATGTTTAATCATGTTTGTTTTGAACAAAGGAGAGAAATTCGTGACTTTATTAGGTGTCGATATAATAAAAGTGTCGATCTCTGTGATTGACTTTGTTTTATTCCTCTTTTTTGTTGATGTCCTAAAGACATTGAGGAATTCGAAATTTCTGTCTTCCTTAATTATACTTTTAACTGTCCTTTCTGACGTTTTAGTAGCTTCTCAAGTCCGTTTCATTTTGAGCTTCTTTTTCCATGTTACAGTACACATCGTATACCAATTTTCTGACATGCCTGCGTAAAACGGTATTTGGTCCTAGCATTAAACAACGTAATATAAACTATATTTAAAACAATAACAATAACTTCATTTCATTTTTCATTTCATTTTCATAACTCGTAACAAAAACAAAGGGTACAAATTTCGTGCACGCAGTGTATTCGGGAGCGAACGGGGCGTAGACACAGCGCGAGAGGCCTTGAGTCTACTTACGCACCAATCGCGCGCTCGGGTTGAGGCTACATAACACCCGACAACCGCCGACACCTAAAAATCGACTTTGCGCATGTAACGACTCTTGCCAAGTTACGTGCCGGGCACTATAACACGATAGCCCTTGCACGATTGGTGTCAGATTAACTGGCTTCTGACTACCCGTAACGTACTATCAAAGATGTACAAATCACAGCTGGGATCAATGGGTTAACGTAATCTTCGAGGCACGGAGGAATGTCGATGTTAACATGGTAACTCATCCACGGACCAACCTCCGCAAGCGTTGAATCACCTTAAATCACCGTGTGGCTTTTATTATTTGTGGTTTTCTATCGGTAACATTTCGGGGAGTGTGCGATGGAATTACACAATCTAATTCCGTCAAGCCCGCTCCATCATCGGACTACGAGACAAACGGCGAAGCGCCATCGTTACATGGTGGACATCCCACCCACCTTATTTACCACCCACATTACGCACGTTACGTTTTGGTTGTGCGTACGGCTAAGGAGTGGAATTCCCTGCCGGAGTCTGTGTTTCCCTACAGCTACAACCTAGGAGTCTTTAAGTCCAGAGTGAATAGGTTACTTTTAGGTAAGCGTGCTCCATCTTTGATGACATCATCATTTACCATCAGGTGAGATAGTGGTCAAACGCGAACCTATTTTCAATACAAAAAAAAATATATTCAAGCGTGTATGTGTGAAAATCCTATATGATTGAGCCCTTTAGGAACGAGACTGAGACAAAAAAAACTCAAAAGATGGTTGACAATTCCCATGTCCCAAAGACTGGTTTTGGCGAAGCTAGTAGGAATTTCAATATTTTTTTTTAAGTGTTCTAATAATTTCAAAGTTACTTTTGGATTCTTATTTGTCTTTACTGTTTTGTGATACTGAATACTTTTTAAACTGACTCTTTGTTCCATCCCAGATATTTCCTTGGTATAAACTTAATTAATAAACAAGCTTGTCTTTACAGATGACTCAACGAGGGTTATATTGAAGAACGGACCAACAGGCGACTACATCAACGCTTCATACATCAACATGGAAATACCGAACTCTGATTTAGTGCTAACTTATATTGCAACGCAAGGTTTGTAAATTCAACCTTTTTAAATTATAGTTTTTTTTTTTAAATTGAAAATAGGTTCGCGTTTGACCACCATCTCATCTGATGGTAAGTGATGATGTGGTCGAAGATGGAGCACGCTTACCTAAAAGTAACCTATTCACTCTTGACTTAAAGACTCCTAGGTTATAGCTGTCGGGAAAGATATGTCAAAGGTTAGAATCAATAAAAATAATTGTTTCGAATTCGAATTTCGATCACGGTAGCCAATTGCGACAAAGCTTTACTCAAGTATGCAGATATGTGCACAAAGATCTCTGCAAACGCAGGTACAGCCTCCTTTACTCTCATAGGTAGAAGCTGGTATAAATAAAACTCTTCGATCAACAATACCAACTAGATATCGGGTCGGCGCAAAAAACACGTCTCGGTAAATAACAGCGCACTTGGAAGTGAGCTCTTATTTTGTTTAGTTCGCTTGACACACAGCCAATGTAAACACGTTTCACAATGCCGCAATGTGTATTCAAAAGTTGCAAAAATAATGCCCGAAAAAGCAATTTAGCGGCCGGAGTGTCTTACTTTCGGTAAGTACATGTAGAATAAGTTACATTTTAAGCTTTAAACCAACAAATAATATCTTTTGAAACGAAACAAAACGATGTAGCTCGCATGGCAATAACGGGAAAATGTACTTTATCTGTTGCCACTTAAGGTTGATTACACACTAAATGATATTATTTATTTTAAGTCTTTTCATTTCTAAGTAACAGGAGTAATTTATTGCTTTAGTAGCCGTATAAGTACATATTCACGCGGACAGCATTTAGCTTTGATTTTGTACGTGACCTGTTATCTAGTTGGTATTGCTGATCGAAGATAAAACTAATTATTACATAGCATATTATATACTAGCTTCTGCCCGCGACTTCGTACGCGTGGAAAGGTTTCCCGCGAAAATCCCGATCCCGTGGGAATTTGGGGATAAAAAGTAGCCTATGTGTTATTCCAGTATGTCAACTATCTACTTACCAAATTTCATTCAGATCCGTTCAGTAATTTTTGCGTGAAAGAGTAACAAACATCCATCCATCCTCACAAACTTTCGCATTTATAATATTAGTAGGAAATATTAGTAGGAAGTAGGATATTAGTAGGATAGTAGGATTTGTACCACCTTGGTTCTAATTATTTAAATCTACATGCACTTTCGACTTAACAATTCAAAAGACTACTTTTTATTACTTAGCTAATAACACCATTCTATCTCTAACAGGACCTCTATCAACGACAGTCGGCGACTTTTGGCAAATGGTGTGGGAGTCTGAAAGTAGCCTCATAGTAATGCTAACAGTTCTAACAGAGCGGGGGAGGACCAAGTGTCACCAATATTGGCCAAAGGTTGGCAACACGCCGCTGAAAGCTACCAACAGTCTCACCATACTGACCACGAGTGAACAGAACTATGGACATTATGTTAGGAGAGAGATGACTATGAAGGTTGGTTGGCTTATTTTGTTCTTGTATTAAGAGCCATTAGACGTTTTTTCGCAAATTTCTAAGATTTCAATCGCCTGCTTTACCATCTTACGTCATACTTTGAATTTTTAAAATACATGTCTAAAATAGATCAATTATTAATGAAGTGTTTCTTCGTTTCACATTTACTTAAAACATGTGCATCGCTTTGTGGTGAGTAATCTCCCAAAAGTAGTTTACTGAAAAATCATCGTAGAGTCAACTTCAGATTCCGGAATCTATGACTAATGTTCACAAATTCAGGTGAAAAAAATATGGATAGTATAAGACATTTGTAAACTAATGTTCAATATTCAGGATTATTTATTGCATTATTTAGAAAAAAAAATAAAATCTATTGTCTATTTTTAGGTGCTTTAGCGCAAATTTGTCTCGATTATTCGCATTTAATAAGGCGTAATTTCGATAAAAAAATTACGTCAAAATAAACTTTGTGAAGAATTCAAATAAATAGTTTTTATGACAATGCGATCATGTAATTTTGTAATAACATGATTTTAAGAACGCTCTAAATTACTATATATTACGTTGCCCAAGCTAGCTGCATTCAGTACGGCGCGAGCGCCCTCCGAAGTAGGACCTGTGTCAATTTTTTCCGCGTCCCGACAGTCGAGCGCATGTATTGAGAACGCTAACTATACTACGACTACGCGGGTTTTGATACTCGTATTTTTTTTGTAAGAAATATTTTTAGTGCTTTATACGTAATTGTTTTAGCTATGGAGAACAGGCACGGTGTATACCATTGTCTCAAAAAAGGGAAACGCAATAATTATGCATCATTAAAGAATGCACATGAAGCAAGGTACATCTTTTTTAACCGACTTCAAAAAAAAAGGAGAAGGTTCTCAGTTCGTCGGATTTTTGTATGTATGCTCCCCGATTACTTGAAGACGGATAGATCGATTTTAAAATTTTATTTTTTTGTTTGATAGGGTATACTTTCTTATTGTTTCCATTGTCATCACGTCAGGATCTGATGATCGAATCATGGAGAAATCGAGGAAACTCTTCAAATATTATAGGCACACCTATAGCGATTTGGTTAATTTTTGTAGTAACTTGTGCAGTTGCTCTTGAAAAACACCATTTAGTGAAGTGGAACTGATGATGAAGACTACAGATGGCCACCGGAACTACTCAATAATAAGTATTTCGTGGGTTGCGATTCGATTACTTGAATATGGCTAAGCACTTTATGCTCGTTACAATGCATAATTATGGTGAAGTAAAGCTGATGGTGAAGTACCAGGAGAACTCCTCAAAAATTAACGGCTCTGCATCGGGAAAAGCTATATTTTGAACAAGGTGATAAGTAGTTGACATTTTGGCTTTTGTAACTTGATAAATTACAAATTAAAAAGCGTTAAAAACACTTTTTAACTAACTTTTTGGAAGTCGGTGTCCAAATACGAAAAACAAAACCGACGAACGAAAGCAAAGTCGGTTTTATTTTTTGTTTAAAAGTTTTTTGCATTTATAATATAAAGTAATACTTTGATGTAGTCTAAATTTAGGGTTACCAACGTATTGAGAAAAAAAAAATCACAAATAATCACAAAAGATAGAAGCACTTAAGAAATTAAACCCTAACTGTTGTTCAGTACTGTAGAACTATAAATACAATTTAACGAATGTCATATTTCTTTATTGATTTATTTTTAAACCTACTTAAAAAAAAGGAGGAGGTTCTCAATTCGACTGTATTTTTGTAGTAGTTTTAATAGATGGCTAGACCGATTTAGAAAATTATTTTTTATTTGAAAGGATTTACTTCAAGGTGAGTTCCATTATCAAGTTAGGATCTGATGATGGAATCATGGAGAAATCGAGGGAACTCTTCAAATATTATAGGCACACCTATAATAAGTATTTCGTGGGTTGCGATTCGATTACTTGAATAAAATTTCTAAACAATTTATGCCCGTCACACTGCATATCTTGAAGTAGAGCTGATTTTGAAGTACCAAGAGAACTAAACGCTATCGTCAATACATTAGAAAAAAAAATTTTTCAAAAGGTGATACAAAGTTGACGTTTAGGCTTTTAAACTGGGTAAATTACAAACCAACCCACTAAAAAGCGACATATAATCAAACTTTAAAAATAAAACACTGCTAAGTGAAAAATTACTTTAATTTCGTGAGTCGGTGTCTTTGGTTTTGTAGTATCGTTTTTGATAATGAATTCCGAAATTAAAGTTATTTTTCATTTTGCAGTGTTTTTTTGTAAGTCGGGTTTATTTTTTAATACAAAGTTTATTTTATTTGAGATAAAATAAATAAATAACAAGATACCACGGCCACGGAACTTAAGGGCTGCTGATGGAACAGGGTGGATTTTAGTCAGTAGAAGTCTAGCACTCCCATCCTCCACCTAGAGCGGGAAAACTCATTTATTGCATTTTCCACCCCAAAATAAAAGATAAAATAAATTTTATTGCAATCGTATTAATCCTGTAGCTTTAGACCTTGGGCTTGATGATGCAATCGAACTTTCGAACGCAAACGTAATATTATAACTACATAAATAAATAGTCCAAATAATATTATTTGGACTATTTATTTATGTAGTTACTTCAATTTAGGTGTTGAACCGAATGGTCGTCATCAAGCATTGTCTTTTCAGTTCCCCTTCAGAGTGACTGTGTAGTTTCTAGTCTATTCAGTGGTAAATTATTATATCTTATCTTAAATTTTATAGGAATAACCACCCGTTGCATTAGACATCAGACTTGACGATTTAGCGGAAGTTTAGAACTCAATAGTAAATACTTTTTGGACTTTCTATATTTCTTTAGTTCTGAATTTAGTTAATACGAAACAGCATTACTTATATAAATAGGGTCTTTTACAGCGTGCCTTTTGTTTGGGACCCGGTATTTTGGTAATATTGAAAACGGAAAACAGAAAGATAAAGTAGGTAGGAAGTTATCAGAGCTCGAATAAAAGGTACCTGGTAAAAAAGCCGAAAAATTTAAGATAATATATGTAAATAACGGCGATAGTCTAAACTATATATATGAAACAGCACCAGTGTATAATCATATATACAACATGTAATTTAAAGGGTATATACATACCGAGTGCACGGCTTCTTTGGATGATAACAAACGATATAGCAAGGGTTTTCTAATCTTTATGTCTACATGTGTGGAGCTTATTAGAAATTTCAATACATTGATACCAGAGACCGAATTTTTCAAATTAAGAAGAACGAAAAGAATTATCGTGTTATTGGCTAGTGACGTGGAAAGTGATGACCCTCATAGTGATATGACACGTTTGTTATAATTGGTATTCAAGAAACATATGAAACCGATAATTTGGGGTCAATTCTGTGAGTCACTTATTTTGAGCTGAAATTTTGCATAGAGACTCCATACCAGATGTTGTCTTCAGTCCTTTTGGATAGATATGGGGTTTTCGTTACACATTGTATATGATTACATAGGCAGAAAATTTTGAACGTACAAAAATCTTCAGATATGTAGTGCAACAACTACTTGTCTGAAGATAAACTAACTAACTAACTTTAGGGTAATATATTTTAAACATGTTATACAGGGTATAATGGAATATACATAAACCCTTAAATGGGGTAATTGTACTCATTATTATGAACGTGAAAATCATCATCAGCTGTTTAGTATATTTTGTCCAGTTATGCACACTTATAAATGAACGAGGTCGTCTATTCTTTTTCGCAATTTTAAGGTTGGTCCCATAGTAAAAGATATTCATAATGATTATTACAATTACCTCTTTTCCAGTTTTACGTATGTATATTTCATTACAAAGTTAAAATTCTGAAACGCAAATTTTTATTTTTTAGAATAATTATAAAGTGCATGGAAGGCGAATAATAGATTGTCAGTACTTTTGGAGTCAATTAATCAATATAAGCAAACACAGTGAAAAGTTCGGCTACAATATGAGCTATCTAAAAATAGAAAAAGAGAAACGGATGGGTCTCATATCCAAATTTTACTTGAAATGTAAGATGTATCTAGCTTTATTCTGAAAACTTCAGACCCCAACACAACTGAAAAATCTAAACTCAATCAAGGCGCGGTATATGGTTCAATTATGACAGGAATATATATATTTTTGTATAGACACACCAACACTTTTTCTTACTTGTAACCTATTTGTAGAAATAAATATCATTTACAATTTAACGTAAAAAATAACCTTCCTTCTGAAACAGTTTATTAAAAAATAAATATCGGAAACTACAACTCATAACTTATGTGCGTACGTACGTACTTACACAAAAAGTGTGATTTTTCTTAGTTAAGTAACACCGATTTTACACTTTTGAGTTTAATTTTGTTGAAGTTGGTTGTCACATAACTTCCATTTTTCTTTTAAATATATACTTTATACATGTCTTTCATTTTTTAAATCTTAAGTCATTTAAGTAATCAAATCTCTTTCTTATAAAAACGATTATAACAGCTCAAGATTGTTTAGTCCGACTCGACACTCTCTCTACACTATTAGTGTTGTTTATGTGTGCATCGCCACGCATACATGCCGATGTTTACCTAAACTCGAGCGTTCAAATTTTGAAAAATGGCTCTTAAGTCCAGAAAAAAACATTATGGAACAAAATTTTATTTTATTATGTTCAGAAAAGTTACAGCTAGACGGGGACATTAATAATTTTAATAAATACTATATGGCTAATTACAATTTTCCACCGGTAACTACATAATCAAAGAATAATAAAGACCAATCATGTAATCTATACTAATATTATAAAGCGGAAAAGTTTGTTAGTTTGTTTGTTTGTTTGTTTGTTTGTTTGTTTGTTTGCTTGAACGCGCTAATCTTCGAAAGTACTGGGTGGATTTGGATGAAATTTGGTATGGAAGTAGCTTGAAGCTTGAGGAAGGTTATAGGCTACTTTTTACCCGACTGCAAAAAAGGAGAGTTATGTTTTTACCGTGATAGAATCCACGGGAGCGAAGCCCCGCGAGAGTACTAGTTAATTATATGGTCTAATGGGCATTAAATCCCGAGATTGACGTTTAATTGTTGTAGAATCGATAATTTTATAATAGGAACTTGAGCTGAATTAATTTAACTGTTAACTCAACTAGAAGGTGCTCAAGCCTCAAATTGTTCAAATAGTAGAGGCTATGTTAACTTGTTGACTCATTTCATTGCAAGCAAAACTTTACATATTATTTATTTCTTACTGTGTAAATTTGCAACTTTAATTTATAATTAGCCTGTTGCTATAAGTCTAAACTTGAGGACTTGTTATTGGTTCTCTGGCGACTATGTATTCCTCTTTTTGTGTTTTTATTAGCTCTGTGTCCTCCATAAATTAAATAAATAATTATTTAAGTATTATGGTAGAGGTGAGCAATGGTAGCCTAGTGGTTACAAGCATGATTTTCGAGTTGTTGGTCTATGGTTCGAAACTTGAGACACATTACTTTATATCATTTTCAACATCATTACTGCTCTCATAACGGTTAAGGATAATATTATGAGATCCGGCGTATAGTAACGGTTAAGGATAATATTATGAGATCCGGCGTATAGTAACGGTTAAGGATAATATTATGAGATCCGGCGTATAGTAACGGTTAAGGATAATATTATGAGATCCGGCGTATAGTAACGGTTAAGGATAATATTATGAGGTCCGGCGTATAGTAACGGTTAAGGATAAGATTATGAGATCCGGCGTATAGTAACGGTTAAGGATAATATTATGAGGTCCGGCGTATAGTAACGGTTAAGGATAATATTATGAGATCCGGCGTATAGTAACGGTTAAGGATAATATTATGAGATCCGGCGTATAGTAACGGTTAAGGATAATATTATGAGATCCGGCGTATAGTAACGGTTAAGGATAATATTATGAGATCCGGCGTATAGTAACGGTTAAGGATAATATTATGAGATCCGGCGTATAGTAACGGTTAAGGATAATATTATGAGGTCCGGCGTATAGTAACGGTTAAGGATAATATTATGAGATCCGGCGTATAGTAACGGTTAAGGATAATATTATGAGATCCGGCGTATAGTAACGGTTAAGGATAATATTATGAGATCCGGCGTATAGTAACGGTTAAGGATAATATTATGAGATCCGGCGTATAGTAACGGTTAAGGATAATATTATGAGATCCGGCGTATAGTAACGGTTAAGGATAATATTATGAGGTCCGGCGTATAGTAACGGTTAAGGATAATATTATGAGATCCGGCGTATAGTAACGGTTAAGGATAATATTATGAGATCCGGCGTATAGTAACGGTTAAGGATAATATTATGAGATCCGGCGTATAGTAACGGTTAAGGATAATATTATGAGATCCGGCGTATAGTAACGGTTAAGGATAATATTATGAGATCCGGCGTATAGTAAGACCAAATAATCCGGAGTCATGCGACATCCACCACCGGCCCGTGGGCCCGTATAGATAGATAGAATATACTTTATTGTACACCAAAATTTATGTATAGTGGATTACGGCTCAATCTTTCTCATAGAAAAGAAGCCTGTGTCTCAGCAGTTGGAACATTATAGGCTGGTTATTTTATGGTAGAGGTTATTCGTTCACAACATTCGAATATAGGTATTTATAATGTAGTAATAACGACCATATTCGTATGAAACGCTTATTATCGTGCAGAATCAGAATATATATTTGTGTTAAATTGGTAGTTACATAAAGATCCTAATACGTTTATGTAAATACCAATTTATCACAAAGTTTAGTAGTCACAATTTATCAGTAGACATATCTGACTGTGCAAATATGTATTACATATATGTATGAAGTGTTTGGCTGGTACGCCATTTCTCAATAGTATTTTTTTTGTCCATCGTAGTTGTCTTATCGCTTCAGTTTTAAATGTCACTAATATCGACTATCACTAGTACGCCTGTGTCATGCTCTTCCCGTGTCGGTAAGACAAGCACAAACCCTTCCTTCTTTCAAAAACATTGTAAAAGATCTCAATCTCTCTATTTAATTTGTTACTATTTTTATGTTTCAGCTTTTTTATGATTATATATCGCTGCTTAAATTCAAAAGGGCCACAAGTCGAAAAGTCACTTTACAGGAGAGCCCGTCAAAGTTTTGATATATGTTTTTGTTTATTATTTTTATTATTCTACGTTGTAAATCTATGTGTTATATATCATCGGATGTATATTTTAAGCCTCTATTTGTCTTTAATTTGATATTTCCTATAAGTTTTACCCAGTTAATAAAAACATCACATAAGTCCCTTTTGATTATAAAAACACATATATAGTGTTTATGAATTTTATAAATAAAAAGCCACAACTCAAACAGAAAATAAGTTTTATTGTGTCATTTCGTATAATGTTTTTTGTTTATTATACTACTTTTTGTTTATAACTAAATGGTAGCATATTAGCAATATCTTGCAATAAAATTACAAAAAATCAACCATAAAAAGATACAAAACAAATAAAAAACGTACATTTTATTAGAGATAATCTCAAGATATCCAGAATTTTGACTGGAATAAGCAATATCGACACCTAACCATGTCACATACAAAAACAAAACTTAAAATTACATCAGCTTATAAAGAAAAAATGTACTTAAGTAAGTTAACAAAACACAAATTGCTTATAAATCTCTAACACACCATGTTAACAAATTATAAAAATGCTTATTTTCGTATCTATATCACCTCAATTAAATCTTCTCTTAAAATAAATCACAAATTAAAAGGCGACGTAAATCTTTGACTTACTATGACATATAATATTATGCAAAGTTAAGGTATTTTTCGGAATGTGGCCCTTTTTCACAAAAGAAACGTGCGCTCGCACTGGTTGCAGGGTCAGTGCAAAAAGGGCTGTTGTGCGATTAGCTCCATTTTAATGCGAAAATACTGGGTGTCTTTTTCGAATATGAAAAAGAAGGCAGAATTGATACGATTTTTGCTTTAACCCACTTGTTACTGAATATACTTTTTGTGTCAGATTGTAATGAAATTGAGATATGTATATCCTTACATGATAAAATATTAAAGAAAAATACAAAAATAAATATTCGGCTATTGGAAAATCAGGAAAATGGTGTTCTTTTAAAAGGACGCTAGTAATATATGCTACTACATGTAACGTACATAAAAAAAAAACGAAGTATCTCTATTGGCGTTTATTTATGCATGAAAAAGTAAATTATATAATATATATAATAAAGTAAATACCACACTAAATAGTGTGGTATAATTCAAAACAATCCATTGGATGCAAGGGACAAATTTGTTTTTTTTTTATGGCAAATAACTCATCTCAGCTGTTTATGAGTTAGGTATTTTACTAAATGTTTGTTATCATCATAACGCGAAAACTTTGTGAAGTGCGACCTGGATTCCGGTTTTCTTTTTTCCAATACGTTTCAAGAAGTGAAGTTGCAATACTCTTCCGGAACTGTAAATGATCAAGTTCTCCTTTATCGCTTTGATATTGTTGCCAAGTATTTTTGAGTGCCATATCTAAACAGTGACAAATCAGTGGGAAATACCAATTTTCACCCTTATTGATGTGCGATAGAAACCAATATTTTGATCACCTGTCTACACCTCCCATATATTCATTAAATTTTTTATGATGCCTAGTTGGTCGCCTTATAAGTATGTACATACTTCTTTTGTTGCTGTGAAAGGTGTCTGATTTTACATAACGGGTACACTATGATCTTCAGCTCTTGTGGATTTGTACTTCAGGGAACCAGGGTTTTTTTTGAATTTTTTGTTTGTTGGTAGTGGACATCTGTAAACTAATAATTCCACAATCTGCTGCATCTTCTGGGTACTACAACATAACCACAGAATAAAAGAATTCCTATGAAACACTTTATTTCATCAGATGTTATGTTCCTATTTTATTTCTTTGGTTTATATACACGTTTGTATGTTCTGTAAGCAAATTTATTATGCTATCATCAAAAAATTGTTTAAAATAATATAGTGCACTTTGTTATCTTGCCCCTTGAAGCATATTCTTCCAAAGACCAACGTAGGGCATATATCAACGTCTACGTTTGGCAACTTCAGCTACCGTTATTTCAACATCACTGGAGCTATCATCTAATGACAAAAAGTCATAAATAACGTGTGCCCTTAGTTGACTGCCAGGTAAATTTTGAATTTATACTTGATTTTCGTCCCCGGAATTCTTGTCAGTGATATCAGCATTATAGTTTTCGGGTGGTAAAAATGTGATACTGTTAGGGATAAGTGCTTCATCATCAAGTCCCAACTCTTCGATGATTTCATGAAGTTGAGATTCCCATTATTTTCGAAATATTTTTCTAATAAAATAAATATAAAATGTATATGAAGTAGCAGTCGATATTACTACTGGGCTTTATAAAGAACACCAAATAAAATCGCCAAATAAAGTAAGAAACGTTATAAAATAGTTAATTTTGTTTTTGTTATCAGTTATCACTTAATAAACGGTTTGAGCTTTGATTATTCACTGTCTAATAGTTTGAAAATGTAATAACAATAAAATAGTTCACCTCATGTTACTCATGATACTTTTTACGTTAAACTACCTGCTATAAAACTTTTTTATAATATAATTATATTTCACTTACAATACTTGTATTATACTGCCACATATCTCAGCTTTGAAATGTTATCAACAAAAATTGTTTATACTAACCACGTAAATCACACGATTTTAGTTTATGAGCGGACCTTTTAAAAGGACGCTAGTAACAAGTGGGTTAAAAAGGATTTGTAATTTTTTCGACTTGTGGCCCTTTTGAATTTAAGCAGCGATATGTAAAGAGTATAAGTAGATAGTACACTATGGACTTCTCGCGTATTTATTTTTTCCTGTTGTGTCAAATCCATCCAAAGGTTGTCTGTAAAAGATGACTTTTAGCGATAAGATTGTAACACCCTTTGTAGTTGTGCCCCTGTTTAATCCTGATAGTGTGTACAATAAGTATTACATGAGTATTTGTAGTAAACTAATTTAGCCCTCCCCAATTCAATTAAAGCTTTTAAAGTCCTTCCAAAGGTTGTCTGGAAGATATGGCTCTCAGCGATAAGACCGCCATTGTAACCAAAGTTATAGAAATAAGGTTGTGTAAGTGTGTTTAAATTTTTGGTGTACAATAAAGTATATTCTATCTATCTATCTATCTAATATCCAGTTAATTCCCCAGGAGAACACGGGCGCGTGTCGCAACGTGACTCAGCTGCAGTACACAGCGTGGCCCGACCACGGCGTGCCCGACGACCAGGCAGCGTTCATCAGCTTCACGCAGCTCTGCAGCCAGCTCAGGAACCATGCGGCCTGTGAGTCTTAACATTATACAACGTGACCCAGCTGCAGTACACAGCGTGGCCCGACCACGGCGTGCCCGACGACCAGGCAGCGTTCATCAGCTTCACGCAGCTCTGCAGCCAGCTCAGGAACCATGCGGCCTGTGAGTCTTAACATTATACAACGTGACCCAGCTGCAGTACACAGCGTGGCCCGACCACGGCGTGCCCGACGACCAGGCAGCGTTCATCAGCTTCACGCAGCTCTGCAGCCAGCTCAGGAACCATGCGGCCTGTGAGTCTTAACATTATACAACGTGACCCAGCTGCAGTACACAGCGTGGCTCGACTACGGCGTGCCCGACGACCAGGCAGCGTTCATCAGCTTCACGCAGCTCTGCAGCCAGCTCAGGAACCATGCGGCCTGTGAGTCTTAACATTATACAACGTGACCCAGCTGCAGTACACAGCGTGGCCCGACCACGGCGTGCCCGACGACCAGGCAGCGTTCATCAGCTTCACGCAGCTCTGCAGCCAGCTCAGGAACCATGCGGCCTGTGAGTCTTAACATTATACAACGTGACCCAGCTGCAGTACACAGCGTGGCCCGACCACGGCGTGCCCGACGACCAGGCAGCGTTCATCAGCTTCACGCAGCTCTGCAGCCAGCTCAGGAACCATGCGGCCTGTGAGTCTTAATATTATACAACGTGACCCAGCTGCAGTACACAGCGTGGCTCGACTACGGCGTGCCCGACGACCAGGCAGCGTTCATCAGCTTCACGCAGCTCTGCAGCCAGCTCAGGAACCATGCGGCCTGTAAGTCTTAACATTATACAACGTGACCCAGCTGCAGTACACAGCGTGGCCCGACCACGGCGTGCCCGACGACCAGGCAGCGTTCATCAGCTTCACGCAGCTCTGCAGCCAGCTCAGGAACCATGCGGCCTGTGAGTCTTAACATTATACAACGTGACCCAGCTGCAGTACACAGCGTGGCCCGAACACGGCGTGCCCGACGACCAGGCAGCGTTCAGCTTCACGCAGCTCTGCAGCCAGCTCAGGAACCATGCGGCCTGTGAGTCTTAACATTATACAACGTGACCCAGCTGCAGTACACAGCGTGGCCCGACCATGGCGTGCCCGACGACCAGGCAGCATTCATCAGCTTCACGCAGCTCTGCAGCCAGCTCAGGAACCATGCGGCCTGTGAGTCTTAACATTATACAACGTGACCCAGCTGCAGTACACAGCGTGGCCCGAACACGGCGTGCCCGACGACCAGGCAGCGTTCATCAGCTTCACGCAGCTCTGCAGCCAGCTCAGGAACCATGCGGCCTGTGAGTCTTAACATTATACAACGTGACCCAGCTGCAGTACACAGCGTGGCCCGAACACGGCGTGCCCGACGACCAGGCAGCGTTCAGCTTCACGCAGCTCTGCAGCCAGCTCAGGAACCATGCGGCCTGTGAGTCTTAACATTATACAACGTGACCCAGCTGCAGTACACAGCGTGGCCCGACCATGGCGTGCCCGACGACCAGGCAGCATTCATCAGCTTCACGCAGCTCTGCAGCCAGCTCAGGAACCATGCGGCCTGTGAGTCTTAACATTATACAACGTGACCCAGCTGCAGTACACAGCGTGGCCCGACCACGGCGTGCCCGACGACCAGGCAGCGTTCATCAGCTTCACGCAGCTCTGCAGCCAGCTCAGGAATCATGTGGCCTGTGAGTCTTAACATTATACAACGTGACCCAGCTGCAGTACACAGCGTGGCCTGACCACGGCGTGCCCGACGACCAGGCAGCATTCATCAGCTTCACGCAGCTCTGCAGCCAGCTCAGGAACCATGCGGCCTGTGAGTCTTAACATTATACAACGTGACCCAGCTGCAGTACACAGCGTGGCCCGACCACGGCGTGCCCGACGACCAGGCAGCGTTCATCAGCTTCACGCAGCTCTGCAGCCAGCTCAGGAACCATGCGGCCTGTGAGTCTTAACATTATACAACGTGACCCAGCTGCAGTACACAGCGTGGCCCGACCACGGCGTGCCCGACGACCAGGCAGCGTTCATCAGCTTCACGCAGCTCTGCAGCCAGCTCAGGAACCATGCGGCCTGTGAGTCTTAACATTATACAACGTGACCCAGCTGCAGTACACAGCGTGGCCCGACCACGGCGTGCCCGACGACCAGGCAGTGTTCATCAGCTTCACGCAGCTCTGCAGCGAGCTCAGGAACCATGCGGCCTGTGAGTCTTAACATTATACAACGTGACCCAGCTGCAGTACACAGCGTGGCCCGACCACGGCGTGCCCGACGACCAGGCAGTGTTCATCAGCTTCACGCAGCTCTGCAGCGAGCTCAGGAACCATGCGGCCTGTGAGTCTTAACATTATACAACGTGACCCAGCTGCAGTACACAGCGTGGCCCGACCACGGCGTGCCCGACGACCAGGCAGCGTTCATCAGCTTCACGCAGCTCTGCAGCCAGCTCAGGATCCATGCGGCCTGTGAGTCTTAATATTATTCAACACGTATCTACATGTGGCATCATCATCTTCCTGTCCTTATCCCAGTTACTTGAAGACGGTGCAACACGTTTTTTTTCATCCATTCTCCCCTGTCAAACGTCATAGCATCATTTACTCCTTTTTTCTGTCATATAATTCCTCACGCAATCCCGTACCTACACATCATAATCTTCCCGCCCTTTTCCCTGTTACTTGTGGTCGACGCAATACGTTTTCTTCTTCCATTCTCCCTGTCAGACGTCATAGCATCATTAATCCTTTTTTCTTTCATATAATTCCTCACGCAATCCCGTACCTACATGTATCATCGTCTTCCTGCCCTTTTCCCTGTTACTTGTGATCGACGCAACACGTTTTCTTCTTTCATTCTCTCCTGTCAGACGTCATAGCATCATTTACTCTATTTTCTTTCATACCATTCCTCACGCAATCCCGTACCTACACGTACCATATTCTTCCTGCCCTCCTCCCTGTTACTTGTGGTCGAACTTGAAGCATAAATCGCCACGCCCTATCAACAATGTCGGATCTGAAAATATGCAACTTTCCAGCAGAGCAGTTTAAAGTTGAAAAACATGATGAAAATGTTATTTTATGGATTACGATTATATATATGGATATTGGATATATGACACTCATTCCAAAATTCAAAATCGTAATCCATAAAATAACATTTTTATCATGCTTTTAAACTTTAAACTGCTATGCTGGAAAGTTGCATATTTTCAGATCCGACATTGTTGATAGGGCGTGGCGAAATATGCTTGGAGATGGAGATACTGCTATAGACTACGGGGCTATCCAAATATCTATACTAATCTATACTTAATATTATAAAGCGGAAAAGTTTGTTTGTTTGAACGCGGTAATCTTCGAAAGCACTGGGCTTTCAAAAATTCTTTCTGATAATGATAGGCAGTTTCACGAGGAAGGCTATATAGGCTATCTAGCATTACGCTACTGATCTCGGTTTTTATAAAATAAGGGTATTAGTGAAGTAAGTCGGAAGAAAATACGCCGTTAAATTACTATAATCGCGTGCGCTGCCGAAATGCTGAGATTTACGCACAGAACAGAAAATTCAGTTGAAGTGCCCCTACATTCTCTCAAAACGAGAACCAATGTCGCCAAAATCACACATTTGCAAATCAAATTGTCCATTACACACATAAAAAACAGTGATATAATTAGCTACAAAGTTGAAACGCAACTTTAACAAATCATCTTCTTAATGCTGTCAAAAATTGAGTCTTATTACAACGACCCAAAGTTGTTATTATTTGACATGACATAATAAAGGCGTTTATCGTTTAAAACACTTAAATCGAACAATTTACAACGACTTCAGCGACTCAATGCTAGATGGCGCTGTAACCAATTTATTCTATTCGGAACGCTAAGTACTTTGAAATAGATGTCATATTTGCATGCACATGTAATGTCTTGCCACTCAGAGATGTAGACAAATATCGATATTTTAATATCGATATTACGTATTTTATTCGTATGAGCAATGTAATAATTTATCGACATCATACAAATGCTCAGTAATGGAAAAAGGTTGATCATCTTCAAAAAATAGAATCTATGTTAAGGCCTATACTACCTCAGCGCTTCTCACTCTTTATCTCGCTCGCACACTACTGGCATATCATTTTTATCATTAGTGTAATACTAGCAAAAATAATACAAAGAGAAAGTTTAAAAATATGGACTTAGCTCTTTCACTTTCTGAATCCGGTGGGGTGCCATTGTGATACGACCGGGAAAACTATAAAAATGTTAATTAATATTATCACTAAAAAGTTGAAAAAAAAAAGTTATTTGAAAACAAAGTGACAAGCAGGCGAGACCTAATTAATTTTTTTTTAATGCGATGGGTCCGCCTGCTTGTCACTTTTTAAAATAAAATGTGCTTGTTGCTTGCATTTCAGTTGAGCAGTCGGGTTTTTTAGATTTTTCAAATAACTTTTTTGTACTTATCTATACGTTTGAATATTTTTGTTTTACTTTCTGTTTAGTTGAATAAGTCATTTTGATAGGTTGATGTTTCATTTATCCCATTTTTAGGGTTCCGTAGCCGAATGGCAAAAAACGAAACCCTTATAGTTTCGTCATGTCTGTCTGTCTTTCTGTCTGTCTGTCTGTCCGTCCGTCCGTCCGTCCGTCCGTATGTCACAGCCACATTTTATTCCGAAACTATTGGGACTATACATGTGAAACTTAGAAAGTAGATGTGTTCTGTGAACATCTTTCCATTTTAAGAAAAAAAGAAAAAAAAAATATTCAGGGGGGCTCCTCATACATGGAACAGATTCTGAAAATATATATTTTTCATGAAACCTATAGAAATCTATAGACAAGTCTTTAAAAATGACATCGAGGTTTCTAAAATCACTTTTTCATAAAGTATAAAGAATAGTGGAGTGAAAGTTTAAAAAATATATATGCTGTAGATCTCAATGTAAACTTTCAAACAAAACCAGCATATTTTCTAAAACCGCAAATATAACTTTATAATTCATACAAACACTATGAAAAACAAAATTATTTGGCGTAGTTACTACGGAAACATTCATGGGCGAGTCTGACTCGCACTTGGCCATTTTTTTTTTTGAAATATGGATCGTTTGAACTTTGTTATTCATACAAACACTATGATTAAACAAAGTTATTTGGCGTAGCCGCTGCGATACCCGTCATGGGTGAGTCTGCCTCGCACATTTTTTTTTTTTTTTTTTTTTTTTTTTTTTTTTTTTTTTTAAAGATGACTAGCAATGTGGGTAGAATTCTCATTACTAGCAATCTTGTTAACCCCTCCAACTAAGCTAAATATGCTTGTGTCTGGAGTGGGTTCACGGCAATAGTGTAATGGGTGGGATTCGAACTCGGGACCTGTCGATCACAAGTCTGACACCTTATCCATTAGGCTATTGACGATTATATGTTGGTTTATCTATGTAGATCTGGACGCAGGGAAAACCAAAACATACTTATACCACAAGAAAGTAGGACTAAAATATTGTATATACCGAAATACTGTAAATCTATTCTTAACAATATAACTAACAACTATCTTTACTTCGCGATTCTCTATCCAGTGCGAATTAGATAGGTATACTTAAATTTTAACATCTGTTCATTAATATTCAGAAATCATCGAGTTAATAACAGTAGTAGGATTATACGCGGGTGAAACCACGTGGCACAGCTAGTAATATTATAAAGATGAAATATTTGTATTTTTTTGTGTTTGTAACGAATAAACTCAAAAACAAATGTATCAATTTCAATAGTTATTCCACCATTAGAATGCTATGTAATCACCAGTGATCGGTGTAGGTAGATTGATTTTTGGTTCTTGTATCATAAATGCACACAGAAAGAATAACATGGATAAGCCATTTTTCCGGAAAGTAATTCCGGTATTTCCGGATTCAATTAAACATTGTTAATGTTGGTAGTGATATTATTCCTACTCAATTCAAAATTTAAAGGAAGGTATAAAAACTAAATTAATTCATTATTTATCTGTAATTTTTATTGTTTATATGTAATTTTATTTTTATCTGTAATAATATTGCTCATTTTATTACAATTCCTACCTTTTTTTTGAGGATGGCAAATCATCAAATGACTCCTTCCACTCTGGCAGAATAAAATTCCTACATAAGTTCCGGTTTTTTTTTAATAATCCACCAATTCCGGAGGAATGTCCATATTAATATATAAGTTTCGGAACAATTACCCCATTTCAATCTACCTACTCCGATCACTGGTAATCACACAGAGACAGGCAATTTTTTTGCAAAAAACAACCTTTCTCGACAGCAATTTTGCTTTTCAAATATTTGTGGAAGTCTAGGGAAAGCATAAAGGCGATAAGGATAAGTTTGGAAAATGAATGAAAGAATAGAATTGTTGCCAATCATCCAAATTTTTATTGATGACTTGGGGTAATCGAGGTATCGCGTTACCCAGATACTGCGTTGTGGAGGTCAAATACGCAGTCGCTCTATGTAAAACATTAGTACTCAGCTACATACAGACGCAACCCGACGCGTCATAGTTGGGAAAAGAGTTAGCACAATATGATAATTAAATTACACACAATTCCCTGCCACAGTCTGTTTCCCGATAGCTATAACCTTAAGTCGACAGTGAATAGGTAACTTCTAGGTGAGCGTGCTCCTTCTTCGACCACATTATCACTTACCATCAGGTGAAATGGTGGTCAAACGCGAGCCTATTACACAACGTGTAATTTAAAGGGTATATATATACCAAGTGTGTTCATTAGGTTAAGGTTCACTTTGGTTTACCGGGACTTTTTAAAGAAAACGACGTGTAGTTCGCTTGCAGGTTTATTTGCGACTCATTAGATTAGTGGACTGTAAGAATATATAATTAAAATGCTAAACAATTTGGACATTCCGCCCGCCAAAGAACATAGTTCTTTTAACTACATTTTTACAAAACTCTTACTCAAACCTACATTATTCAAAAACAAATGCGTAAACTTAACTCATAACAAATGTAAACAAAACCTTTAGAAAACACTCGCAAACATCTTAATACATAGAAGTAACATTTATACAACAAAATAATTATCTTTCTAACCTACGGTAACTAGGTTCATACATAATTATTCATTTAACTCTAAACACATTCATGCGACAGCGAGCTCACGGAACCTCAGTTTAACTTCATCGTTAACAAAAACACGTTTGTAATGAATAGGTCATTAGTACAAAAGCTCGATGCATAACTATAATAAAGTATGTTGATAACTCATTAAAGAAATAAACGCTTAACTTAATACAAATAAAAGTAGGTTTTAACCAAATGTTTTAACAACTATAATATATCAAATAAAATCATTTAGTTAGAATACAAATTTTGCTTACTGGACGCTTAAATTCTCCCGTTTTACACTTAACAGACACGACACGAGTAACATTATCTGGTCCAGGATATTTTTTAGTAATTTTACCTAGTAACCACTTAGCTGGCGGCATATTATCGTCTTTTAAAACAACAACATCACCTAATTCTGGCTCATTACGTTTAGTGTTCCATTTATACCTTTGATTTCAATTAACTAGATATTCCTTATACCATCTATTCCAAAAATCTGTTACAATTTTTTACGTTAATCGCCATCTATCTATACCAACTACATTACAATTAGAGTAATCCTCATCTGCAATATTTAACAATGGTTCTCCCACCAAGAAGTGACCTGGTGTCAGTGGTAGAGCTTACTGGGCTTTAACCTTGCCTCTAGAAGCAGGGCCATTAGAGCTGTAGTCTTCTTAGTGAAATATCTTAAACAAATAGTGCACTCTCTGAAATATTTTTTGACAAGTTCCCTAGCACATAATATCCAGTATTTTGTTTTAAGAAAACCTAACATATCCTGTGGACCGCCATGCAATGTTTTTGCATGGGCATCCGCAACTATAACCATAGTCAAATGATGATGAGCGGGCATAATAATTGGGTTTTTGGTGCCATAGCACACATCCGATTTTTCCATTCGTCCACTCACTCTTAGACAAAGATATCTTAATTTACTCTTTTTAGGCACACATCCTCGACTCATCTGTTTAATTTCCAAAGAAAACTCACGTTTTTGTACTTGTTTCATGCATGCTAATAAACTCTCGTTCATTTCAATTGGATTCAAATATTTAATTAGTTTAAGTCTGTTATCTTTCTTTAATTTATCATTTAAAACGCATTTGCAATATGGTACAATTTTTAGTAGCTTATTTAAAGATGAATATTTTGACCAAAAAATATCCTCGTACTCTTCACACAATTCAAGACGGGGAATGGAAAATTCTTTTACGAATGGGGAAACTCGGGTCTTTGCGGTCAGCAAATGTACATACACTCTATTTGAACTGTCAATTACTCGTAAATAAACAGCTGCCGCAAAGGCTGATTTTGAAGAATCAGAAAATACGTGCAACTCTCTCTTGCAATTCTGTGTAAAATTGACCCACCTGGGTATTTTGAGACATTTTAAATCAATAAACTCTAGCCTGTATTTGAGCCACTCACAAAGTAATTCATCCGTCAAACACTCATCCCACTCAAGACCAGATTTCCACAGTTTCTGAATTAAAATCTTAGCATTCACTACCACTGGGGCAATCCAGCCTAAAGGGTCATACAACCTCGCGACTTCAGATAATACTTGTCGTTTAGTGACTAAATCTTTTGGTTCAGTTAAGTTTAACACGTACTCAAAATTATCATTTTTTCTATTCCAACTCAATCCTAAAACTTAAATTAAATTATTAAATGTAATAGGTTGCCTTTCACTCAGTTCAGTCTTCTCAATCTGCTTTAAAAACTCCTCATTATTACTATTCCATTTTTGTAACTCGAAACCACCACTCTTCATTAACTTATTCATCTCTTCATACATTTGTATGGCCTCATTAACCGTGTCACATCCGGTCATTAAGTCATCCATATAATAGCATTGTTTTGTTATACTCGCAGCTAATGGATACTTCTCCTCTTCTAGCTCGGCAAGTCTGTGCAGGACTTTGACAGCTAGATATGGCGCGCATGCTGTACCGAACGTTAAACGTAACAACTTGTAACGTTGTATAGGCTCTAAAGGATCAAATATCCAGACAATTCTCTGGAAATCTGTATCCTCATTTGCCACTCTCACCATCCGATACATTTTTACAATATCGGCTACGATACAGACTTTATGATGATGCCATCTCATCAAAATATGCCTCAAATCTTGTTGTAATCTCGGTCCAACAAGGAGCTCATCATTGAGTGACACACTGTTGTCACCTTGGCTCGAGGCGTCAAAAACGACCCTCACTTTTGTGGTGTCTTTGTCTTCTCTCACCACCGCATGGTAAGAAAGATAGACAGCCTTAGAATTTTGCAACTCACTCTCAGACACCATTCTCATATGGTTCATACTCAAATACTCACTCATAACTTTAATATATTTTTCTCTCAACTTTGAATCTTTCGATAGCTTTCTCTCTAAATACTCTAACCTCTTAATTGCTATTTTTTCTGTATTACCATATTGACACTTTGGATCGTCCGTTGTAAAAGGTAATCTCACTATGAATCGCCCTTCATTATCTCTTACTGTAGTTGAATCAAATAAATCTTCACATACTTTCTCGCTATTAGTCATCTCTTTCTTTATTGAATTAGGCTCATTCTCCATCTCCCAAAACCTCTTAAGTAACTCATCTTCTTTCATTTGTACGTGCATACTAATGAGATTATCTTTTACTCGAGTTCGTCTTGACATTCTTCCTGACAAAATCCATCCAAACACTGTATTTTGAGCTATTAAATTACAATTAGGATGTTTCAAAATCCCATAAAGTAATATTTCGCTATAAACCTCTGCACCTAACAAAATGTCTATTTTGCCTGGCGTCGTGTATGTAGGATCAGCTAAAGGAAGATGGTCAATTTCTACCCATTTTGGAGAGCTCACATTTGTTGAAGGAAGTAATGACTTTAAAGAATGTAATACATAAGCGTTAACTAAGATGTAACTAGCTGGATTGTGACGTGATTCCAGGCGAAGTGAAACCGTGTGTTTAATTCTCATATGGCCATCTCCCAGCCCTGACACCCAACCACTAACTGGTTTGCGTACAAGACCTAGTAATTGCACGGTTGACTCAGATACAAAAGATGCCTGCGACCCTTGGTCTAGCAAAGCACGAATTATTTGTTTTAAACCGTCAGAACGGAATACCTTAACCGTAGCCGTCGCAAGTAGCACGCTGTTGGGTTGCAGCTCGCCTCTAGAAAATGTAGCAGTCACTAGTGTGTCACCTCGTGTTGAACTCGCGCTCGCCTGTGGTTCACTCACTGTGGTTGCCGGCTCCTGGCTACTGGTTGGCTCCCGATTCTCTCGCTCAAAGTGTAGCATCGTGTGATGCCTCCTGCCACATCTCTTGCAACTAAACGCTTGACGACACTTAATTGCCGCATGAGTAGGTGCTAGGCAATTAAAACATAGTTTACTCGTTTGTACGAAGTCTTGTCTCTCTTTAGCTGTCATAAGGCTAAAACGCTTGCACTGGTTGAGATAATGCTGTTCCTTACACATAGGGCACTCAGGTTTAGCCTTAGACTGTTCGTCTTTCTCAACTGGTGCGTGAAATGATTTTGATTTAGGCTTATTATGATGTGTGGCGCGGTTCTCGTTGGTATTAATCATTTCCAAAGATCTGAATCGGTACTCTAAGTAATCTTTTAATTGTGTCCATGTGGGCAAGTCATCACAAACCATATTTACATTCTGCTCCCATTGTCTAAGTGATTCCGTATCCAGTTTAGATATAACGAGATGTATGATGATTGCGTCCCACGTGTCGGTACTAATGCCCAAGTTCTCCAAAGAGTTGAGACAAGCTGATGTTGTATCCAATAAACTCCTAATTGCATCGGCTGACTCATTCATTATTTTCTTTGTACCAAATAATGTTCTCATAATAGCATTACAGTTATAACGCTTGTTATTATAACGCCGAACTAATTGCTTCCATGCTTCCTCATAATTTGCTTCAGTCGTCGCAAAATTACTAAGTAGGTTTAACTCTTCTCCACTCAAATTGCACTTAAGATAATGCAATTTCTGCACTGATGAAATACTTTTATTAGTGTGTATTAATGAGGAAAACATATCATAAAACGTTTGCCATTCTTCGTATTTACCCCCAAATGTAGGTATTTGTATGCGAGGTAGTTTTACATCACTATATTTATTGGTCGCGCTGTTCGTGACAACTGAACTAGGTAACTCAATAACCGATGGCACAAACTGTTGCAAAGATTCTCTCAAACTTGATTTATACTGCATATATAACTCCTCAAAAATCTCATATTTCTCCTCAGTAAAATAAGCTGCCTCCTTATTCTTCGCTTTTGCAACAATCTCCTTGTGTCCATCTTTAAAATCCTGATATAGTTGTTCTAGCACTTCCAATCTCGTTTCTAAGTACATACGTTTAAGTCTATCTTTCGGAGTCTTCTTATAATTTCTCTCAGCTTTCCTCAAATTGTCGTATAACTTATCTTGTATTGTAAGAAGTGCCTCCATTTTGGTAACAAATAAACACCGCTGCACGTGTTTACCAGGAAATTTTAAAACACAACTCGAAATAGTCACTTGTTTTAGGTAATAAGTTCTCACTAAATAACAGCTTGTTAACTTTAATCACTTTAAACACTCACTCAATGTACTATTATTATGTTTTTCTTAAAAAGTTAAATACACCTCGTAAACAAGTAACAGTTTTTAGTCTATCAATTTCAACGTAATAACTCGTATTTTAAATAATCTTGCACATAACACATTAGCAATATTGTCACCGGTCGACTTCTTATCGCACTCAGGTATAATCTATTGTTCTCACTAGTCGGACGGGCTCAATACTCATTAGCACTATCCGGTTCGATTACGGACCAAATGTTCATTAGGTTAAGGTTCACTTTTGTTTACCGGGACTTTTTAAAGAAAACGACGTGTAGTTCGCTTGCAGGTTTATTTGCGACTCATTAGATTAGTGGACTGTAAGAATATATAATTAAAATGCTAAACAATTTGGACAAAGTGCATGGCTTCTTTGGATGATAACAAATGATATGGCAAGGATTTTGTAATCCTAAGTCTACGTGTGTAGAACTTATTACAAATACCAATACACTGATACCAGAGACCGAATTTTTCAAATTAAGAAGAACGAAGAGAATTATGGTGTTATTGGCAAGTGACGTGGAAAGTTATTGACCCTCGTAGTGCTGTGACACGTTTGTTATGATTGGTATTCAAGAAATATATGAAACCGATAATTTGGTATCAATTCTTTGAGTCAGTTATTTTGAGCTGAAACTGTGCATAGAGACTCCATACCAGATGTTGTCTTCAGCCCTTTTGGATAGATATGGGGTTTCCGTTACACATTGTATAAAAAAAACTAAGTGATAGTTCATTTTTCTTCTTCATCTTGTCTATTGTACGGAATGCGGCTCTAAAGTTACATACCTTAGAGCTGTAACCATTTTTATTTCATAAACCTGGGTATAAATCCCCAACAATAACATAATGAATCGCTTTCTCTCCCACAGTAATACCAACAGTGGTGGATCCCGAGGAGGTAGAAGAGGAGCGGTCGCTAGAGCCGCCGATGATAGTGCACTGCTCGGCGGGCGTGGGGCGCACGGGCGCGCTGGTGCTGTGCGAGGTGGCGCTGGCTCTCGCGCGCCGCCGCCAGCCGCTCTACCCGCTCGACCTCGTGCGCCACATGCGCGCGCAGCGACCCATGTGCATACAGAACGCTGTACGTATACCTGCTACTACTGCTACTACTAGGTAGAAGAGGAGCGGTCGCTAGAGCCGCCGATGATAGTGCACTGCTCGGCGGGCGTGGGGCGCACGGGCGCGCTGGTGCTGTGCGAGGTGGCGCTGGCTCTCGCGCGCCGCCGCCAGCCGCTCTACCCGCTCGACCTCGTGCGCCACATGCGCGCGCAGCGACCCATGTGCATACAGAACGCTGTACGTATACCTGCTACTACTGCTACTACTAGGTAGAAGAGGAGCGGTCGCTAGAGCCGCCGATGATAGTGCACTGCTCGGCGGGCGTGGGGCGCACGGGCGCGCTGGTGCTGTGCGAGGTGGCGCTGGCTCTCGCGCGCCGCCGCCAGCCGCTCTACCCGCTCGACCTCGTGCGCCACATGCGCGCGCAGCGACCCATGTGCATACAGAACGCTGTACGTATACCTGCTACTACTGCTACTACTAGGTAGAAGAGGAGCGGTCGCTAGAGCCGCCGATGATAGTGCACTGCTCGGCGGGCGTGGGGCGCACGGGCGCGCTGGTGCTGTGCGAGGTGGCGCTGGCTCTCGCGCGCCGCCGCCAGCCGCTCTACCCGCTCGACCTCGTGCGCCACATGCGCGCGCAGCGACCCATGTGCATACAGAACGCTGTACGTATACCTGCTACTACTGCTACTACTAGGTAGAAGAGGAGCGGTCGCTAGAGCCGCCGATGATAGTGCACTGCTCGGCGGGCGTGGGGCGCACGGGCGCGCTGGTGCTGTGCGAGGTGGCGCTGGCTCTCGCGCGCCGCCGCCAGCCGCTCTACCCGCTCGACCTCGTGCGCCACATGCGCGCGCAGCGACCCATGTGCATACAGAACGCTGTACGTATACCTGCTACTACTGCTACTACTAGGTAGAAGAGGAGCGGTCGCTAGAGCCGCCGATGATAGTGCACTGCTCGGCGGGCGTGGGGCGCACGGGCGCGCTGGTGCTGTGCGAGGTGGCGCTGGCTCTCGCGCGCCGCCGCCAGCCGCTCTACCCGCTCGACCTCGTGCGCCACATGCGCGCGCAGCGACCCATGTGCATACAGAACGCTGTACGTATACCTGCTACTACTGCTACTACTAGGTAGAAGAGGAGCGGTCGCTAGAGCCGCCGATGATAGTGCACTGCTCGGCGGGCGTGGGGCGCACGGGCGCGCTGGTGCTGTGCGAGGTGGCGCTGGCTCTCGCGCGCCGCCGCCAGCCGCTCTACCCGCTCGACCTCGTGCGCCACATGCGCGCGCAGCGACCCATGTGCATACAGAACGCTGTACGTATACCTGCTACTACTGCTACTACTAGGTAGAAGAGGAGCGGTCGCTAGAGCCGCCGATGATAGTGCACTGCTCGGCGGGCGTGGGGCGCACGGGCGCGCTGGTGCTGTGCGAGGTGGCGCTGGCTCTCGCGCGCCGCCGCCAGCCGCTCTACCCGCTCGACCTCGTGCGCCACATGCGCGCGCAGCGACCCATGTGCATACAGAACGCTGTACGTATACCTGCTACTACTGCTACTACTAGGTAGAAGAGGAGCGGTCGCTAGAGCCGCCGATGATAGTGCACTGCTCGGCGGGCGTGGGGCGCACGGGCGCGCTGGTGCTGTGCGAGGTGGCGCTGGCTCTCGCGCGCCGCCGCCAGCCGCTCTACCCGCTCGACCTCGTGCGCCACATGCGCGCGCAGCGACCCATGTGCATACAGAACGCTGTACGTATACCTGCTACTACTGCTACTACTAGGTAGAAGAGGAGCGGTCGCTAGAGCCGCCGATGATAGTGCACTGCTCGGCGGGCGTGGGGCGCACGGGCGCGCTGGTGCTGTGCGAGGTGGCGCTGGCTCTCGCGCGCCGCCGCCAGCCGCTCTACCCGCTCGACCTCGTGCGCCACATGCGCGCGCAGCGACCCATGTGCATACAGAACGCTGTACGTATACCTGCTACTACTGCTACTACTAGGTAGAAGAGGAGCGGTCGCTAGAGCCGCCGATGATAGTGCACTGCTCGGCGGGCGTGGGGCGCACGGGCGCGCTGGTGCTGTGCGAGGTGGCGCTGGCTCTCGCGCGCCGCCGCCAGCCGCTCTACCCGCTCGACCTCGTGCGCCACATGCGCGCGCAGCGACCCATGTGCATACAGAACGCTGTACGTATACCTGCTACTACTGCTACTACTAGGTAGAAGAGGAGCGGTCGCTAGAGCCGCCGATGATAGTGCACTGCTCGGCGGGCGTGGGGCGCACGGGCGCGCTGGTGCTGTGCGAGGTGGCGCTGGCTCTCGCGCGCCGCCGCCAGCCGCTCTACCCGCTCGACCTCGTGCGCCACATGCGCGCGCAGCGACCCATGTGCATACAGAACGCTGTACGTATACCTGCTACTACTGCTACTACTAGGTAGAAGCGGAGCGGTCGCTAGAGCCGCCGATGATAGTGCACTGCTCGGCGGGCGTGGGGCGCACGGGCGCGCTGGTGCTGTGCGAGGTGGCGCTGGCTCTCGCGCGCCGCCGCCAGCCGCTCTACCCGCTCGACCTCGTGCGCCACATGCGCGCGCAGCGACCCATGTGCATACAGAACGCTGTACGTATACCTGCTACTACTGCTACTACTAGGTAGAAGAGGAGCGGTCGCTAGAGCCGCCGATGATAGTGCACTGCTCGGCGGGCGTGGGGCGCACGGGCGCGCTGGTGCTGTGCGAGGTGGCGCTGGCTCTCGCGCGCCGCCGCCAGCCGCTCTACCCGCTCGACCTCGTGCGCCACATGCGCGCGCAGCGACCCATGTGCATACAGAACGCTGTACGTATACCTGCTACTACTGCTACTACTAGGTAGAAGAGGAGCGGTCGCTAGAGCCGCCGATGATAGTGCACTGCTCGGCGGGCGTGGGGCGCACGGGCGCGCTGGTGCTGTGCGAGGTGGCGCTGGCTCTCGCGCGCCGCCGCCAGCCGCTCTACCCGCTCGACCTCGTGCGCCACATGCGCGCGCAGCGACCCATGTGCATACAGAACGCTGTACGTATACCTGCTACTACTGCTACTACTAGGTAGAAGAGGAGCGGTCGCTAGAGCCGCCGATGATAGTGCACTGCTCGGCGGGCGTGGGGCGCACGGGCGCGCTGGTGCTGTGCGAGGTGGCGCTGGCTCTCGCGCGCCGCCGCCAGCCGCTCTACCCGCTCGACCTCGTGCGCCACATGCGCGCGCAGCGACCCATGTGCATACAGAACGCTGTACGTATACCTGCTACTACTGCTACTACTAGGTAGAAGAGGAGCGGTCGCTAGAGCCGCCGATGATAGTGCACTGCTCGGCGGGCGTGGGGCGCACGGGCGCGCTGGTGCTGTGCGAGGTGGCGCTGGCTCTCGCGCGCCGCCGCCAGCCGCTCTACCCGCTCGACCTCGTGCGCCACATGCGCGCGCAGCGACCCATGTGCATACAGAACGCTGTACGTATACCTGCTACTACTGCTACTACTAGGTAGAAGAGGAGCGGTCGCTAGAGCCGCCGATGATAGTGCACTGCTCGGCGGGCGTGGGGCGCACGGGCGCGCTGGTGCTGTGCGAGGTGGCGCTGGCTCTCGCGCGCCGCCGCCAGCCGCTCTACCCGCTCGACCTCGTGCGCCACATGCGCGCGCAGCGACCCATGTGCATACAGAACGCTGTACGTATACCTGCTACTACTGCTACTACTAGGTAGAAGAGGAGCGGTCGCTAGAGCCGCCGATGATAGTGCACTGCTCGGCGGGCGTGGGGCGCACGGGCGCGCTGGTGCTGTGCGAGGTGGCGCTGGCTCTCGCGCGCCGCCGCCAGCCGCTCTACCCGCTCGACCTCGTGCGCCACATGCGCGCGCAGCGACCCATGTGCATACAGAACGCTGTACGTATACCTGCTACTACTGCTACTACTAGGTAGAAGAGGAGCGGTCGCTAGAGCCGCCGATGATAGTGCACTGCTCGGCGGGCGTGGGGCGCACGGGCGCGCTGGTGCTGTGCGAGGTGGCGCTGGCTCTCGCGCGCCGCCGCCAGCCGCTCTACCCGCTCGACCTCGTGCGCCACATGCGCGCGCAGCGACCCATGTGCATACAGAACGCTGTACGTATACCTGCTACTACTGCTACTACTAGGTAGAAGAGGAGCGGTCGCTAGAGCCGCCGATGATAGTGCACTGCTCGGCGGGCGTGGGGCGCACGGGCGCGCTGGTGCTGTGCGAGGTGGCGCTGGCTCTCGCGCGCCGCCGCCAGCCGCTCTACCCGCTCGACCTCGTGCGCCACATGCGCGCGCAGCGACCCATGTGCATACAGAACGCTGTACGTATACCTGCTACTACTGCTACTACTAGGTAGAAGAGGAGCGGTCGCTAGAGCCGCCGATGATAGTGCACTGCTCGGCGGGCGTGGGGCGCACGGGCGCGCTGGTGCTGTGCGAGGTGGCGCTGGCTCTCGCGCGCCGCCGCCAGCCGCTCTACCCGCTCGACCTCGTGCGCCACATGCGCGCGCAGCGACCCATGTGCATACAGAACGCTGTACGTATACCTGCTACTACTGCTACTACTAGGTAGAAGAGGAGCGGTCGCTAGAGCCGCCGATGATAGTGCACTGCTCGGCGGGCGTGGGGCGCACGGGCGCGCTGGTGCTGTGCGAGGTGGCGCTGGCTCTCGCGCGCCGCCGCCAGCCGCTCTACCCGCTCGACCTCGTGCGCCACATGCGCGCGCAGCGACCCATGTGCATACAGAACGCTGTACGTATACCTGCTACTACTGCTACTACTAGGTAGAAGAGGAGCGGTCGCTAGAGCCGCCGATGATAGTGCACTGCTCGGCGGGCGTGGGGCGCACGGGCGCGCTGGTGCTGTGCGAGGTGGCGCTGGCTCTCGCGCGCCGCCGCCAGCCGCTCTACCCGCTCGACCTCGTGCGCCACATGCGCGCGCAGCGACCCATGTGCATACAGAACGCTGTACGTATACCTGCTACTACTGCTACTACTAGGTAGAAGAGGAGCGGTCGCTAGAGCCGCCGATGATAGTGCACTGCTCGGCGGGCGTGGGGCGCACGGGCGCGCTGGTGCTGTGCGAGGTGGCGCTGGCTCTCGCGCGCCGCCGCCAGCCGCTCTACCCGCTCGACCTCGTGCGCCACATGCGCGCGCAGCGACCCATGTGCATACAGAACGCTGTACGTATACCTGCTACTACTGCTACTACTAGGTAGAAGAGGAGCGGTCGCTAGAGCCGCCGATGATAGTGCACTGCTCGGCGGGCGTGGGGCGCACGGGCGCGCTGGTGCTGTGCGAGGTGGCGCTGGCTCTCGCGCGCCGCCGCCAGCCGCTCTACCCGCTCGACCTCGTGCGCCACATGCGCGCACAGCGACCCATGTGCATACAGAACGCTGTACGTATACCTGCTACTACTGCTACTACTACCCACGAACTGCTACAACAACAACCTACAAACAACTGCTACTACTACCCACAAACTGCTACAACAACAACCCACAAACAACTGCTACTACTACCCACAAACAGCTACAACAACAACCTACAAACAACTGCTACTACTACCCACAAACTGCTACAACAACAACCTACAAACAACTGCTACTACTACCCACAAACTGCTACAACAACAACCCACAAACAACTGCTACTACTACCCACAAACTGCTACAACAACAACCTACAAACAACTGCTACTACTATCTACAAACACCTGCTTCTACCTACAAACAAGTGGAACGGCTACCCACAAACAACTGCGACTACTATCGGTCGTCGCGACGGTGATTGCTCGAGTTCTACCGGTACAGGGTCTTCTTTTGTAAGAACCTGTCTCTACAAACCTTCCGATTACTCTAGAAACCTGTGGGTTTAAATTTAAATTTCTAGCAATCGTTGGTTGATCCAAGCCTTCCCGCAACAATGCCACAATTTAAGCGACTTGCAAAAAAAGAATTATGTTATTTCAAGAATTACTGTTAATTAAATATAACACACGAATTTGAGACTGCATAAGTTTTATTTTCGCGGCTATAATTTTATCTTTTACTGTAGTTCTATTTTTTAATTTAATTTTGTTAAAAAATATACATATATAAAGAGCAAAATACAATAAAAAATATAGGCGAACCTAAAAGTTATAATAAAATAAAATTAATTAAAACCCGAATAAAATAAATAAGGCATAAGGCCTTTAATCGACACACATATGTTTAAGTACTAAAACATAGCTTTTTCTTCCACAGAGCCAGTACAAGTTCGTATGTGAAAGCATACAGACGGCCTACACACAAGGACTAACGCAGTCATCTTCGGAAAGCGGCTCTAACTGATAGTGAGCACTCCCTTGCCAATTATATGTATTGTACAGTCGATTTAAGACCTGACTGATCGTATTAGGAATGTTTGTTTATTGTATACACCAAATTTATGAACTGAGGTGACATAGTATTAAGGACTTGTTTAGGTGCAGCGTGAAAGTAGACTTTAGTTATTTGAGTATACAGTTGAAATTGATAAAGTAAAACAGTCATCGCACAATCTCTCTCAAACACAAAATATCATTAGAACTTAAAACAGGATATTTACCATGTGTATCTTTTGTTTCGAGTTTCGGATATTTTGGCACTTTTGCAAGCGCCATGATAGTTCTAATGATACTGTTACTGACCATGTTAGCTTAAAAACTTATATGGACAAAATATGTCAGAGATTCGCATAATATCACGTTACTTCTTGGATAACCATGTTCTATGTGGGTATGATTTTTGAAATATATCATTCAAAAATTGGTTAAGTCGTACTCAAACTGATTCAAAACTTCTTTTTGTCATGTAAAACTGAAAAATATAATTGTTTTGACGATATCAAAAATACATTGTCACTTAGGGCTATATGAGCACTAAGAAAAGTTCAGAGTTTGTGCATGGTTCAAATTGGTTTTTTCCTATGGAAAAGAACCAGCTAGAAACTAGATTTTTACATTACAGTATTGATAGGTATGAGAGGACAATATAAACCATTCAAAACAGTAGAAAGCTAATCATCATTATACTAAATATAAAGAGCAATGCCAAATGTCCATAGTAACTTTGTGTCACTTTTGACACTTGTTTTTTTCTGTTTTTCGTGTTTGTATTTGGCAGAATAGTCGACATCGCCTTTGCTTGCCATATATAAAAATAAAATAGAGTTTTCATTCTCAATAATTAAATTATTATTTCAGAATTTTTATGTGATCAAATGCGATTATTGTTCACCACATATTGTTATTATTTTAGTATAAAAAAGAATGCAGAAAACAATAAAGGATGTGAAATAAAAAACTGATTAATAAGTTTAATTGTAGCATACTGTCAACTCAACTTATTTTTGACAATTTCCGGTCAGCTATTTGTTTATTAATAAATCAATTCTATTGGAGAAGTTCTCGAAAGAAATTAAATATAACTTTATAGTTTAGATTTTTTGTATAGATTCTTATACATGCCATTTTAAAAATAAAAGTTGTGTAGGCTAGGATCTGTCTTTGTTCTTTATGCTGCTGCTTGTTGAAGTTCTTAATTATCTATGTACCATTTCGGTGTATACAATAAATATAGAAACGAAAAAAAAAAACAGTGTGTTCATGGTTTCAAGTAGTTTAACAACTTTTTACATGGTACAGAAAGCTGTTTAATCAGAATAATTATAAGTTTTAAATAGTTAAGAGATACAAGTTGAAAAATCGAAAGGGCCTGAGAATTTTGGACTCTGTATATGTTATTCTATACGTATTCTTGAAACAGCCTTTTGTCTTCTTGTATTTTTTTACAACACAGTGATAAATTAATTTTCTATGAACTAAATGTATTTATTTCTAGTTTTACTCTACCAGTGGTTTGTATATTATTAATTTATAAAGTTTTATAACATGTTTATTACTTTGGGTGAGTAAATAAGGGTCTGACAACCCCCGTGCTTCAAAATTTTAGCAACATACGCTTTATAATCTGAGTACAGAAGATGCATTAATGGGAATAATAACATTTAACAACAAATATTAACAAAGCCCGCTATTTCAAGTTTGGATCAAAGATTAGTTTAGAAAAATGATTAATTTGGAACTCAGCAACATTTATGATCTCAAGAAGATACTAAAAATCATGCTTGTTCATATGAAGGGCCATTGTCAGTCCTTCATTTATTCATTCATGCTTTCACAAAGTTATTCGACTATCGATAAATAACTCGAATAATTATAATCGATCCCACATATCACTGTTTAACAAATAAGATTATTTTATTTTACTTTTATTATTTATTTCTAGGTTTAGTTTTTCTAACGCTTGCTGTGATTTTTCACTACACATTAATAATAATAATATATGAATCTTAGTACTATGTAGTTCTTGCCTTTCCAACGAATTTAGTAATTTATTTGATACAAGTTGTATAATTTTTAATGTGTTTATAATAGATTTGGTGGCAGGTTAAAATGATTAAAATCTATGTTCAATGTCGATGTGATTGTAAATATGAATTGTACCATATTTTATTAAATACTAGACATTATACTAGGGTACATATTTTTTGTGGCCTTTAGTGAAGGAGTTTTATTTACTTCTATACTTCTATAGCCATGGTCTTTGGCCCAAAAAAAAAAGTGTTCTTTGAACTGAATCGGCTTGATTCTTACACATCGAGAAACTAACCTGTCACCAAAAATAAAAATAATAATTTTATCGCTTCATTTCCAGTGCCATTTGTAATCATATTCATAAGAAAATTTGTACATTTTTACTTTAATATATTTCACAGAAACAACATTTTGTATTTTACGTTATTTTGTATTTAACTTAAGTCCCATTTGGAAACTGTCATAGTGTTTGATATATACAAGTTATAGGGACCCAAATTACGATAATATTGTATTATATATGATTATTATAATTATAAGTAATCTCTAAGTATAACGAAATCGATAATACGTAATTTTATTGGAAATTTGTGGTATTTTTGCACCTTAAAAATATAGCGTCGTGTTTGAATGTTCGTAGAATCCTTTTAAAATCATATTATTAACTTGTTAATCAAGACCCCAAAATATGTATATAAAAATTACTTCAAATATACATCTTTTTATAACTGTGTCATTGTCATATATCAGACAAAGTCCCAGTATTAAATTTGAATACACAGTCTTAAAATCCCTTTTATAGCATGCATGCCCTTCATTATTGACAAACTTATTTCCATTCTTTGTCCAGATGTTTTCGAATGAGCACACACACACAATACAACAACAACAGTAATGTCATTTTATCAGCAAGTACATTTCGCAACACAAAAATTTATGTAACACTAAATTTCGTTGCCTTCTCCTGGACAAGATTGAAGATGAAAACCTTTCATTACAGCCAACCTAACGAGTATTATCAAATATCTACTAATATCTAAAACTAAATATCTACTCTCCTCTATTTTAAAAACTTATCATTCTTTTAAAAATCTCTTTAAAATCAACATAAATCAAGCAATAAAATAATATTCATCGATTTACCCAAACATATCAAGTACCTATAGATATTATACTAATATTATTCGTTAGATAACAGTTAACGTGCAGTTGATGAATAAGTCGTTTATATATAACTTCTAGGTCACACATTTAGACGGAAATTGGTTTATATACGTAAATATTTTTTAGGTAAATCTACGTCTATTTCGTAGACCAGTTTAATAAAAATCTTACATACTGAAAGGAAATAAAGATTACAAAGTACATACATTAACTCATATTTTTACCATTACATGCAAATTTTTGCACCTGAATGTTAATACAAAATATTTAATATTAGAAGAACCTGAATTTGGAACATATTTGTCATAATCATATTTACTGGAAAATTTAATTATAATTAGTCATGTAAAACGAATCCAGTGTTGTTGTTTTAATGCTGGTCTGGTAAGCTTTAATTGCTTTATAGACTATGAATCTTTAAATTATTTGAATAAATTTGAAATTGAATAGGATATTTTAATGGCCTTTTTGACAGGTTTGTTAAAACTTACAGAAAAACAAGCCGCAGAAAAGAAAAATGTTTCAAATCAAATTATAAACCGTTAATTGCTTGTGACGTCACTCGCACGTTGCGATCACGTAACGACTTCTTGCGTGCAGGAATAACTTCAAAAGCGCTTAAACTCTATTTTTCTACCGATTTTATTTTTTTCATTAATTTAGCTACAACTTAATTTGTAAAATAATATTTTTCTTTTATTAATTTGTTTTGTCATGATAATTATTTTTAATTATGAAGCCTATTATTATTTATCTCTTTCTTTCTAAATGTGTGACCTAATCTTTACTGTGCCTAAACATTAGCTGATGTTTGCCATAATATATACATAATTATTAGAGTGGTAAGATGTGTAGCGGATATTTTATAGTATTAAGAATTTTGTCATAATATGTTATTAATTCTTATTCATAAAACCCCACATCACACTTACAATTATTATACAATTATGTTTCTAATAATATTAAAAACTACATACTTACTTTCATTTTTCTGTAAATAAACTGAAATACAACAATTTTTTTTTTCTACTAGAATATCTTACACAATGTTGAATTTTTTCAACGTTTCGACACAATAATAATAGCATTTGATACACTAAATCTTAATTATAGTAATGCCTCCTATTTTCCGGCAACAATTTTTAATGAACGCACGCTTCATTATTTACTTTAATTAATTATGTTTTGATAATGTGTAACAATTAGCTACATAAATGAATTTTAATTTTATTTATTGCAGTGTTTATAGGCTTTACTTACTAACAACTAAGTTCAAAAGAAGTATATTTCGTTAAAATGTTTAGTAATTATTCAATGATTATCTCATCGATGTCCTGTCCTGTATGCTTGACTGAATTAAAATATACCGTGCATGCTTTTAAGAAGAGTTTGCGAAATGTTTCGACTTTTGCAAAAGCTTTTGACACTATCGTGAACTTTTGCATAATGTCTAAACACACCATTTTCGTCTTTCCTTTTTAAATTCGGTTCTGAATTAACTGTGAATGGCTATGATATTACTAAAAATGTATTACGCAATGAGGATTTTAAAGAAAACTTACGCCAGCAGATGGCGCCACTTAATCTAGAGGTCCCATAGAAGTGTCCTTCGGCTAAAAAGAGAAAGAAGATCGTGGTTCCCTGTCACGATGGAATGTTTTTTTTTTTGGTTGGCATCTCGCAGGTTAATCTCTGAGGTTGTCGGCTGCTTAACCAGACTTGTTTGTGACCTTAATGAATTAAAATTAATTCCTTCAGCCAGGGCTTACATTAAACTTGCAAATTGGCGATTACACGCCAAAGGCACTCCCTGTGGGGTACGTACATCGGGCCTCGCAGGGGAGAATTAACGTGATCTTTTCTCTCTTTCTAACCGTCGAACGTGTTCCACTTATAGGCAACCGTATGTCATCGCTTGAAAACTTTTTACTTTAGGCTGAAATTCGGACAGGTTATAAGGATCTCATGCCTCAGTGCTGCCACCTGTTGACGTTATTACGAGAAAAATTGCTATAAAATTAAGTTTTAAATAAATTAAACGTACCTAGTGTTAGTTTTGTGTGAATGACTGATGTAGATTTAAGTGTTTTAAATGTTCAATTATTTTGTAGAAGAGTGCGGATCTAATATACCCCGATTGTAATGTTTTCTATCTTGTGATGTACCTTTATGAAGTGCTGTGCGTTTTATTTTTATGTCAAATAAAAGTTTATTGATTTATATGGTGTTTTAATCATAATTCTGCCATGCCCGTTCCATCATCGGACTACAAGACAAATGGCGATGTGCCATAGTTATATGGTGGACATCCCACCCGTACGCACGAAGCGTATTGGGAGTGCTTTCATTGTGCGCAGGGCCGGATTAGCTATTAGGCGGAGTAGGCAACTGCCTAGGGGCCCCGCATCAACTAGGGGCCCAGTGCACGCACCAAGAAAACATGTTTCTTCGAACGAGAATTTAATGTGCGTGTGAACTTAGGGACCTCACTGTTATCTCACAAAATACAAATCGTTAGATTTAGTAGTAGAATTAAAACAATTTTAGGACAAATCTGGGAATAAGTAAACAAATAAAAAACCACAGGCCTTAATGTGCGTTTCCTCAGTTCACACACGATTTGGTCAGTCAAAGTAAGAAAAGAGGCCCCGAGAATGCCTTAGGGCCTCTGACAGGGCTAATCCGGCTCTTGATTGTGCGTACGGTTAAAGAGTGGAATTCCCTGCCGGAGTCTGTTTCCCGATAGCTACAACCTAGGGATCGTTAAGTCAAGAGAGAATAGGTTACTTCTAGGTAAGCGTGCTCCATCTTCGAACACAGCATCACTTACCATCAGGTGAGATGGTGGACAAACGCGAGACTGTTATCAATACCAAAAAATAAATATGGTAATTATACCAAACTTGTAGCTAAATAATAACAGCCGGCTCTATCTTCAAAGTTAAGCAAATCTTGCCTAGGTGGGTCCGTGATGTGTGACCATCATAACATATCGAGAATCCTCCGTGTCTCGGAAAACACGTTAAGCCATGGCTCTCTGATGTTATTTGTAAATGAGTAAATGGAAAGTATAATTTATATTTTCTTATCATTCAGTTGAAAAAAAAATTCGTGTTTGCAAACAGTATAACATTGTTTGCTAACCGAATATAGGCGTGGCCTAATAGTTTTGTTAGCAAAAACACAATAACATGTTTGCCGAGACGAATGGATACATCACCCGCGTTCGCCTGCGGGGAGGGAAAGTGACGCATTTTGTGTTCACGCTCACTAGAGGAAGACGGAATCGTTCGAAGAGTGTGTTGATTGTGTATGACAATTCTCTTTGGTTTGTAATGGAGTGGAATAAAGAAAATACTTAGTTTTTTAATACATTGTTTTCTTCTCTATATCTGGTAAAATTAATGATAACAGCTCTTGATAATCATTTTCCGAACATCTAAAATTTTTATACCGTACCTATCATCAATTTTCAGTTCTTGATAATTATATTATATTGAACAAACGAGGTTGCAGGTAGGGTCGGACCGGAATCTATTTCTTCTTCTTTGGAGAACTAAATCGCTAAATTGCTATAACAGCTTCCACGTCTTCTTCGTCGAAACTCATTTTTGAAATTAAACAAAAACATTACAACAATTGGCGCAGGGGACTGGCGGTTTTGCTAACTTGTTTTGATAACATTTTTGTTAGAAAATTGGCGCAGCGGACCCGGTTTTAGCCTTCGAATCATAGTGCAATTCAATTACATAACATAGAACGTTCCTACAGCTGGGACACAGCCTTCTGTGTGAGGGAATCGGCTGTATTCCATCACACGTCATCCACTCATCCATCAATCTGCTCTGGGCAGTGCAGGTTGATGGGTGAGTGGATGACGCATAACTTCGAATTTCGATCTTAGGACGTGCCATGACATGTTTACTCACATAGCTTGATTACCTACTCAAATTTAGAGAAAAGTGATTAAGTTTCGAATGTTCTCCAAGCTCCAACCTACCTATAAGGCACTATGTAACGGAATATGAATCAAAAATCCAATCGGTTCAGTTTCAAGTGTTCTCAAAATGATAAATTAAATATCTGCCAGCTGTGCCCGCGACTTCGTCCGCGCGGGATAGTGACTTTCGGCAGCATTTTTAATTTTTTGGGCGAATTATTTTGTAAACAAAACTCATACATAATTTGAATGTTGTATTTATTAATATCTAATCAAAAGTTTAAAAAATAAGTTTCAAGCTTCTAGCTTTAAAAATGACGTAATTTCCATACAAACTTTCATCCCCTATTTTACATTAAAAAGTAGCCTATGTCCTTTCTCAGGCTTTAGACGATGTCCGTATGAAATTTCATTAAAATCGGTTCAGTAGTTTAGGCGTGATTGTGTAACACACAGACAGACAGTTACTTTCGTATCTATAATATTAATAAGGATTAATAAAAGACAACATAGATCCAATATTCAACACATTGCAATAATATAATACAAACACTATAAACTATAGTTAACAGCGATCTGGTTCGCTGTGTCAGTACATTAACTATAGGCACAGATTACTAATAAGTTACTAACGTAACTATAGGACAGTCAGGTTTGGCGGTTATACAATGCAGGACGCTGTGCGTACTCCCACGCAACAGACTGAGCAGTGATGGTCTGTTTGCGTTGCGTGTGTGTTCAAAGAAGGGTTAGTGTCATGGTCATATAGGTGGTACCTAAACCACCTATATGGTACATTTTTATGCGTGAGAGTTATCCTATGAGAGACGCTGTACGTAGGTACTGTTGGGTAAGCTTATTTTGGATTTATTAAGAAAAATATATAAAAATGTTGGAAAGTGGTAACCTTATCTCTTATTTCTAATACTCTACCAAAGTGACTGTCGAGACAAAAGGAAAAAGTCTCCATCCCATCTCCAGAATGCCGATCCATTTTTCTCGATGGGAAAATGAATCAAGGGGCACGTGGAAAAACAATCACTTGTCGTGTAGGTAGGTGGCGTCTTTGTTCTATTTTTATAAGAAAACCTTTTAACTACAATTCGCCGTCTTTTTACTGACTGAAGCTTAGATGAATTATGAAACTACCTAAATGAAATTATTTCAAATAGAAAGTCAAACTAACCAGTAATGACTAAGAATTACGATGTACCTAATTGATGTAATTCGCCCGTGACATAACACTCCTCCCACTATCACATACGTAGCATGTGGAGGGAAGCCCCACATTAAATTACTTTTTGACAAAGCTCCTGCCACCAAGGTAGATAAGTCTGTATAAAAAAATGTATTCCTCTCTGTAATAACTTAAGAAGGTGACAATGTTTTATTAGATGAAACTTTGCGTGGACTAATAAGTAACTCCCTAAAGAGTATAAGCGTCAATAGCGTAATTGTTAGGGTATCGGAATTGTGATCGATCGCGGGTTCGAACCCAACCCATTACAATATTGCCGTGAACTCACTCCAGACACAAGCATATTAAGCTTAGGGGTTAAAAAATGGCTAATGATATGAATTCTACCCACGTAGCTTATTTTTTATTGGGTGAGAAAATCATAAAAATAGCTAATTCTGATTTTTTTTTTAATTTATTTATAATAGGTTCGCGTTTGACCACCATCTCACCTGATGGTAAGTGATGATGTGGTCGAAGATGGAGCACGCTTACCTAAAAGTAACCTATTCACTCTTGATTTAAAGACTCCTAGGTTATAGCTATCGGGAAACACAGACTCCGGCAGGGAATTCCACTCCTTAGCCGTACGCATAATGAAGGTATTCCCAAAACGTTTTGTGCGTATGGGTGGGATGTCCACCATGTAACGACGGCGATTTTTTTTTTTAAAGAAAGAAGAAATAATAAGCAGCGAGGGTCAGTGAGCCAGTGACAATACCCTCAGCCTTATCAAGAATAATTTTCAGTACCTAAAGCTTTCCAAATTAAACAATTTGCGTAGAAAAAGCAAGTTGATCTTCTGGAGTTGAAAGCTTCTACCATGAATACTTTTGGATCTATACGCCAGGATCCAAAAGTCAAGTATGATGAATCTTAGAGTGATTTAATTTTTTACATAAGCCTAAGGGTGTTGGACTAGTGATCGAGAGGTTGCGGGTTCGAACCCCACCTATTACACTATTGAACCCACTCCATACACAAGCATATTTAGCTTAGTTGGAGGCCAGGGGCTTACAAAATTGCTAGTAATGGGAATTCAACGGGAGTGATATGAAGATTCGAATGGCGCTATTGCGACGCACGCTATTTCGAAAAAAATTAAGAATGGTACACCAGTTCGAAAACATATTAAGTCGAAAACCGCTATATCGAATGACGTCGCGAACACGCTGATTCGAAAAACTGTTTGAATGGTACGCTAGTACGAAAGTCTTGGCATTGAAATCTACTGTTGCGAATAGCATATTCCAGTCTGAATTTATCTGGGGATCGAATTCGTGACCCAGTGATTACTCTCGGGAAGCATGCTAGGGATACATAGCTAAGAATTAGTTTTGATAAGCTAATAACATTACAACCCATTTTGATAAGGCTTTATCAGGGTTGCGAGTATGAATGTGTGCGCGACAACGTCAGTCGATATAGCGGTTTTCGACTTAATGTTCTTTCGAACTGGCGTACCACTTTTAATTGGTTTCGAAATAGCGTGCGTCGCAATATCGTCATTCGAATCTTCATATCACTCCCGAATTCAACACACGTTTGCTAATTCTCTTTCTAAAAAGAAAGAAAAAACAGGAAATAATATCAAGGGTAGGGTCAGTGGGCCAGAGACAAAATACCCTTAGCCTTATCAAGAATAATTTTCAGTTAAGGTTTCCAAATAGATACTTACGCCAAGATCCAGAAGTTAAGTGAGATGAGGCTCCTCCGCAAGCTAAACTAAATCTATTTTCCCCACTACTTTTGGTAACTAGGATAAGATTTTATAAGAATTGCCGATAGCATAGTTCAATCACGCTTATGGCACCAACACTAAGAAGATTAATCTCTTTTGTCATTGGCAGTTTATCCGTATCAGACTTGGGAGTATAATGAGGATAAGATATAGGCGGGATATTGTTTTCAAAATTGAAATTAGCGAACCGTTAATCCAAGTCAACCCCACGGCCCACAGGATTATTGGTGATTTGTGACATTGATTACGGTAAGATTTACCCACGATTAGCGAATTACATACAGGATGGAAACCACACAAATTGACGCATAATAAATAATTTATGGAATAGACATGCTAAAAACTTATTACCAAAAAAATTAAACCGACTCCCAAAAACACTGCAAAGTGAAAAATAACTTTAATTTCGGTAGTCGGTGTCTTTAGTTTTGTATTTTCGTTTTTGGCACCGACTACCGAAATTAAAGTTATTTTTCACTTTGCAGTGTTTTTGGGAGTCGGTTTATTTTTTTTTTTGGTAAAAAGTTTTTATTTCACTCTTTTTAGTTGGTCGATTTTTAATTTACCTAGTTAAAAGAGCCTAAATGTCAACTTCTTATAACCTTTTACAAAATATTGCTTTTCCCAATGCTCGGCCGTTAATTATTGAGAAGTTCTCCTGGTACTTCAGCTCTACATCACCATATGCATTGTGACGAACATAAAGTGTTTAACATCCATATTCAAGTAATCGAATCAATCAGCAATCCACGAAATACTTAGTATTGAGTAGGTTCGGCGGCCATCTGTGGTCTTCATCATCAGTTCCACTTCCCCAAATGGTATTTTTTGAGAGCAACTGCACAAGTTACTGTAAGAAATACCCAAAACGCCCTAGGTGTGCCTGTAATATTTGAAGAGTTCCCTCGATTTCTCCAGGATCCCATCATCAGATCCTGACCTGGTGACAATGGGACCAATTTCGAAGTATACCCTTGCAAACAAAAGAAGAATTTTCTAAATCGGTTCAGCCGTCTTCGAGTAATCGGTGACCATACATAAAAAAAAACGCGTTGAATTGATAACCTCCTCTTTTTGTCGTCGGTTGAAAATAGTGTGAAATGGTAGCACATGTAATCTTCGCCCTGTCGGGCCACTGCCTGCTGTGGTTGCGGGAATGTTCTAAGGAGATACCGCGGCCCGGAAACTTAAGGGCAATACGCAATAATTGAAGAAACAGGGTGGATTTTTAGTCAGTAGTAGTCTGACACTCCCTTGCGTTCTCCCCACAGAGGGACGAGTTGCTAGATAGCTCCACCGAAAAAAAAAAAATTATTGATATAACAACACTATTGCAAGCTAATGCGTCATTCCAATCGCAATTCCATCATTCTTCTACCCGTCAACACGCGGCATAATTGTTAAATTCGCGAGCAATTGGCATGTGTCCTCTTTCAACATAAGCCAGTAAAAGCCGAAGTTTCCGATACGGAACGTAGTTAGTTTGTGTTACGAGACGTTTCATTCACGTGCTCTGGAACCGATTGTTGGCTGATTGACGGAGTAGGTAATAAATAGTGGAATTAATGTAGGTTGGATTATAAATAGAATCAGGTGTTAGTTTGCGGACATTCAAAACAAACTTTTACTATAGAAAATATTTATTTTGGCGGAACTAATAGGTATCCTACTGTAGTACTGAGGTCGATTTTCTATTGTATTGCTACTGTCACTGGTTTCGAGCTTGCATAGCATTGCAACATGTTGAAAAAATTAAACTTAATTTACTCGAATAATGGTAGACTACTGTAGTTATCTACATTGTAAACACAAAACGTTATGGGAATACCTTCATTGTGCGTACGGCTAAGGAGTGAAATTCCCTGCCGGAGTCTGTGTTCCCCGATAGCTATAACCTAGGAGTCTTTAAGTCAAGAGTGAATAGGTTACTTTTAGGTAAGCGTGCTCCATCTTCGACCACATCGTCACTTACCATCAGGCGAGATGGTGGTCAAACGAGAACATATTTTCAATTAAAAAAAAAATAGCTGTCTTGCTTTGCAACAATTCTTACCTCTGTACTTTCTTGAATCCTTATCATAGTAACGAATAAACTAAATATTTTCCAGGGTTAACAAGATACCGCGGACCTGGAACGTAAGGGCAGTTGATGGAAAAGGGTGGGTTTTTAGTCAATAGACGTCTGACGCTCTCTCTTCTTCTCTTTCTGGGTGGAGTTCCTCTCGCTCTACGTAGGGCGGGACGAGCTCCACTCAGATGACATTCATAGTCATTACAGACTTTTCCCACCGGAAAAATATTAAAAAACAAAAGCCTGTTAGTTTATACTTGACGTGACCATTTTTAGGGTTCCGTAGCCGAATGGCAAAAAACGGTACCCTCATAGTTTCGTCATGTCTGTCTGTCTGTCCGTCCGTCCGTATGTCATAGCCATTTTATTCCGAAACTGTTAAGACTATACATGTGAAACTTGGTAGGTGGATGTATTCTATGAATCGTTTTCCGATTTTAAGAAAAAATATATTAAAAAATATTTAAAATAAAGAGGGGCTCCCCGTACATGGAACTGAAAAGGATTTTTTTTTTCATGAATCATACGTGTGTGGAATTTTTAGACAGGTCTTTAAAAATTACATTGAGGTTTCTGAAACCAATTTTTGATAAAGTCAATCGTTTAAAAGAAATACGCTTCCAAAGTGGTAAAATGTGGGTTCGAAAAGGTAATGAAGTTAGAGGGGGACCTCTAACTTCAATAATAATCGAGTGAAAAATCTAAAAAAATATAAATCTGAAATATAAGCTGTAGATCTTAATGTAAACTTTCAAAGAAAATTGGTTTGAACCAGATCGGGTCAGCAGTTTTTGAGATATAGCACATTTTCTAAAACCGCAAATATAATTTTGTAATTCATACAAACACTATGAAAAATAAAGTTATTTGGCGTAGTTACTACGGAACCCTTCATAGGCGAGTCTGACTCGCACTTAGCCAATTTTTTTTTCGTGTCAAAGTGGGACGCTTACTGAATTTTGTATATAAATAAATATATATAAGGTTGGGGAAAAAGTCTTCTAATAACGTCTTTCGTGCGATTATAGTGACATTTTAATGTAGACAAGTAAGAAGACTTTTAAAAGTAGATATATAAAAGTTAGTTTGTAAAAGCGGGACATTTTTGTTCTCGTTGGGGACAGCGGGACAGACAACCTGAAAGCGGGACAATCCCGCCCAAAGCGGGAAGTATGGTCACGTTGTTTATACTAGAAAAAGTACCTATGATTTAAGAATTATATATTTTAACTCTCAATAAAAAATCAATTTAACCAAGCAAAAATATGATTATTATTATTATATATACTTTATTGTACACCTTACAATATTTCTATAGATACAAAAAAATTAAACTAGTGTACAATGGGCGGTCTTATCGCACAGGGCGATCTCTTACAGACAACCTTTGGATGGACAAACTTAAAGGAGACAGATTAAGGGCTGTCAGTGTACAAACATATAATTGAACATAATAATATAAAATAAATACAATACCAAAATTATATACTAATAAATATTACATATATAATTGAGAAAGAAGGGGAAAAGTTATAGGGAGAGGTAATGCTCCTTCACCATTCTTTTGAACGCTGGTAGCGTTTGAGCACGCCTCACTTCTATGGGTAATGCATTCCACAAACGAGCTGCTTGTATGGTAAAAGATTTGTCAAAGAAAGAAGTGGAATGCATACGAATACTCAACTCTAGATTTTCCGATGATCTCAAGGATCTAGAATGTGTGTCAAAAAATGCAAATGTTTAAAATATTGCAATATTATAAACATAAATTTTATTCAGAACCAGCGACCTACCTTCGCATGACTTCATTCTGATCATTCACTCAAAAACTTAATAAATCTTCCTCATGAATCGAATCACTCTACCCATTTGGGAAAATTGCATGAAAATCTGTTCCTATTCAACAGATTAACTGAGTTTATCGCGAACAGACAGTCAGGCAGACGCGACGGGAGACTGATTTATAATAATTATGTACGTCATCGTATTACATAAACATAATAAGTAATCAATAATTATGATTTCTTTTTACCCGACTGCGCCAGAAGGAGGGTTATGTTTTTCGAGAGTATGTATGTATGTATAGCTTATATAGATTTTAGCTTGAGAAGTATCGTTAGATTCGTATTGACTGTGAAAGTGACACTGGGTATATCAAAATAAAAAAAACCAAAATGGCGGATTTTTGGCGCCACATTATGCCTTCAAAAAAGTTTTTTTTTTCTCAAAACCAATCGAGTGGGGTATCAAAATAAAGGGTTTTAAAAGGTGATTACAAACATATATACAACTTATATGGTTAAAAGTAATTCAAAGTAACAAATCGTAAAAAACACGTATCAAGAACTAAATCGTCTGCGAAATCTTTCACATTTGTAAACTAAAAAGCTGGAAATAAAAAATGTCATTAAAAAAATTAAAAAACCCGACTGCAACCTTATACTAAAACTAACTGAAAAGCTAATAAAAACAAGCCCATTTTAAATTAAATAAAAGTTGAAATCAGGCGGGACCCATTTGAGTTTGAAACTATTATAATGGTATGGGCCCCGCCTGCTTCCAACTTTTATTTAATTTAAAATGGGCTTGTTTTTATTAGCTTTTCAGTTAGTTTTAGTATAAGGTTGCAGTCGGGTTGTTTAATTTTTTTAATTACCTTTTTTTTAACAAGTATTACGATTACATAGTAACTGAAACAAATTAAGTTTTACTTTTACTGAAAGGTTAAGTTTGACTTGTCTTTCTTACTAATCCTTACTACATGAAAGCAGCAATAGTATAATAGCTAAGGTGTCCGCCTTGTGCTTGATAGATCGCGGGTTCGAACCCAGTACACCGTTGCCGTGAACCCACTCCAGACACAAGCATATTTGGTTTAGTTGGAGGAGTTAACAAGATTGCTAGTAATGTGAATTCAACCGGAATCAAATGTGGTGTGGAGATAATTGACTTTTGAATATTTCATTTTATTTCAAAATAAAACATTCAATTTTAAAAAGAAATTTAACTATGTACATAAAAAAATTAAATAAAAAACAAACAAAAAAACTAGCTTAGGCGTCAAAGTACTCCTCCACATCGCTGTCGTCCGGAAATGTACCCAGAAGACTGGCAGCATTGCCATGTTGTATGGCAATGCTTATTCTTTGGGCAAAGAACGAGCCAGCCCTCCGGTCACGCAAGGAATCGATCAGCCGGCAAGTTAATTCCTTATAAAGGAGACGCGCACTCGGGCCCCATGACCCAAGCGTTTCGACCCCAAACGGCACAAAACTGTAATTTTACTAGAAAGGTATTTGTGCCGTTTGCTCTGCAGTCGCGGCTGCTGCACCAGCACAGCTCGCCGTACTTGGAATATGAGATGGCACAAGAGTGTCGATACAAATTGCGTCCCACACTAGAGGCCTACCCATCTTCCAAGGCACCAACGTCATACCATCTGGTCTCTTCCCATCGTCACGTACTAAGCCGCTTGGTTCTAATATCGCAGGTGTACTGGCGGTGGCAAGAGCTCGATAAATAATGTCATTGATGTTGGCGTGCCGAGCTATGCGCCCTGCACTCTTGCAACAGGACAGACCATGGTGCCCGAGGCTGTCAACAGCTGCACCGCAGTGGCACCGATGTGGAGCAACACAAGGTACGCCTAAACGTAAACGTAAACAAGTAGCGACCCTAAACGATCCGTGACTTTTGAATTAAATTCTTATCCTGGAATTCTCACAGGATCGGAATTTACGTGGGAAAACCCATCCCACGCCAACGAAGTCGCGGGCACGAGCTAGTGTACAATATAAAATAAACATAATTAGATTCAAATATTTAAGTCTTATTTCATTCTTGTTTATAAATTCTACATAGGTAATAATGAACAAGTACCCGTAAGTTGCTTAGCAAAGCAACTTACAAGCCACTTGTAAATTTTCCTAAAATTATTTATTTAAAAAATTCAGAAGCGTAAAGTACCTATTTGAGGAGTTTTTTTAGTAAGAATTTTGGACAAAACTACTTGGTATTCTTTTAAAAAATAATAGTTGCGTGGGCTTGACCTACTTTCAAAACTCAATCTCAACTACAAATACCCTGAACAAACATGCCTCTTGCTAATATTATTTTCATTAAATCAGTTTGAAATTGAGTGTTTTACTAAAGTATAATGTTTATACAGGGCCCATTTTGAGGGATAAATTTTAACTTGCTACGGTTAGCTTAATGTTTGTCTAAATTTTCCTGGCCTTTTAATAAGATAGATTTGTTGGTAAACTTAAAATGTATAATCTAATTTGTCTTTACCCTAACAATCACCTTTGGATCGTTCTTAACATCTAGGGACTGGCAACGACATGATGACAACTGACGACGACTCAGGTCCGAGACAGTAAACTCGACGCAACATCATACCGATAATATTCGCGATCGGCTAATTTCATATTGTTCCCGGCACACCTGGTTTTTGATCTTTGTACAAACTATAATTTGGAAACATTTCATGCAACTTTGCTCGTTAAGATAACGCATCTCTTTTATTTCTCTATAATCCTCATACATCATCATCATCGCCATTTATCCATCACCTTGTTACATCATATCCTCACCGCTGCTATACTTATCTGAAAAGTATATAAAACACTTGTTTGTTCTTTGTGCATCAAATAACAATGGATAAAAAGGTGTTTAAACCAGTTTAAACAATTGTGTGTATTAAAAACAAACAAATCGTAAGTAGTTCAAATGCACAATAAGAACCTTCTCCATTTCGATCAGCTACCGGAAAAAAATTAATGGTAGCTGATACGAAATGGACTAGGTTAAGAGTACAGTTTAAATACTGGTCAGATTCATTATTAAAATGTTTTATGAGGATTTTGAATTTAGGATCTGCTCCTCCGTATCTAAACCAAGCATAGGTATAAAAAGTTTTAAAGAATGGGTTTTTAATGCTACAAAAATATCAGTTGATCTTTATGCTAAATCAATAAAATTCAAACGTTGCAGTCTTAGTTCTAGCTTGCATATAGAAATATAAGAACTGCATTTATTTCAGTAAATATATGTATGATTGAGGCACTAAATATTATACTTCATGCAACTGCAATTATCATATGGTTTGCTTCAACTTATACAATTTCTGAAAAAAATATGAGAGGCTCTAATTTGTCGAGTTATAATTTTAGTTACAAAGAGTAATAATGCGTTATAAATACATTTATAATATAGTATTAGGTGGTTCAACGAATATGACCTGTTACTCCGTTCAGTGGCCGTCCAACAAGCTAAACAATTTGTAGTGAAAGGAATCGACAAAAAGATGAACGGTTTCAAAAGGAAATTGGTATCTGATGTCTAAGTACTGTCGACTGAGATTTAAACAAAGAACATTCATTCATTTCAATCTAGCAGTTTCAACGTCAACTTCAAATGGCACAAAATAAAAAGAAACTTGTACAGGAAATTGTGGTATTAAGTAGTGTTGCCAACGTAGGCGATTTTTCGCCATTAAGGCTACTCACGAAAAGAATCGGCGACGAAAAAAGGTGAAAGGCCGTGAAAGGTGGTCCCCTTTTAGGCTACTTCAATTCGCGGACGGCGAGCAGGGGTAGCTCACCGTCCGGTATAGATCAGGCCCTGGTCAGTGGCGCGTCGTGTTACTCACACGCCTCAAGGAGCTGTCAGTACCGGTGACGGGGCTCCATAGGGCCATTGCCTGCCGAGGTTGCGGAAGATTTTAACGAGATACCGTGGCCCCGAAACTTAGGACAGCTGAAGAAACAGGGTGGGTTTTTAGTCAGTAGAAGTCTGACGCACCCTTCCGCTTAACCCAGAGCGGGAGAAGTCATTCGATGATTTTCCCACCTGACAAAAAAAGGCTACTTCAGTACGGGGACAACTATTTACTGTCTGAACTGAATCATAATCGAGCTTAAGAAAAAAGACTTCACCCACGTAATTAAGGTAAAAGGTTTGCGATACTAGGAAAGAATGGATGGCCCTCACTTTATTTATTAGAAACCATGTTATATGTACGCAAAAACTTAGGACTTTTTAAGATTAGAAGCGATCTTCACGCAATAAATATACGAAATAAGCGTGAAATTGTTATACGCAAATGCAGATTAGCCAAGACTATTCCTCATAAACAGCATACGCTTTTATAACAAGTTGCCAAAGTCTGTTACAGAACTTAGCGAGGGAAAATTTTAAACCCTTATCAAAAAAGCATATTTTTAGATTGAGGACTATGTTGAAGTCATAATTGCTTGGCGATGATTCCTTCCTTCTGCTCATGTGGCATCTCGGGCTTATTGTGATTGCGTTATCGACTAGTCTATTAACATCTCCACTTTTGTGTCTTTTTATTTTGTTTGTTTTTATTTTTTCCTACGATAATCCATCCGATGGAAAGATTTTCTTTTTTGTTTAATTTTTATTACTCATTCATTTTATAATACATAAATTTTTCAATTTTTTACCTGTAATGTACATTGTGCTGTGTATCTCTCCTACCTTTTAAACGAGGATTATGAAAGAAAATATGTTGAGTTGAGTGGAGGCCACGTTTTTGTTTATGGTTTGTTAACTTCGGGGAATACCCTGAATTTATCAATGACGTGATAAGTATTAATTTTGGTGCAATCTTATTAAACTGAGTGAATAGTTCGGGCAATTACAGTTATTATTTGTCATTTTAATTTCGGTTCGTACAGCATTTGTATCAAAGTATTTGTTTAACGAAAAAATATTGGCGCATACATTACGCGCGATGAGTGGATTAAAATACCAGCATTTAAAGCAAGTAAAGTAGGAAAAAATAAATTGATATAACTACATTTGTACTGATATTTTAGGTTACATACTTAGGCTACCACTGACTGAAATTCGGCTATATTAGGCTACTTAAACTGTGAAAAATGGGCGACATCGGCCCCCACGTTGTTGGTAACACTAGTATTAAAGAGAAACCGACCAAGTGCGAATCGTACCTACTTGTATCAAAAAACAAAATGAAATATTTTCGGACAAATTAGTGTTCATTCCGGGAAAAAATTGTTCAAGCTTGAATGCAGTATGCAACACCGTCCTCATAATTATCTGCTTAGCTTTTTTCCAACTATGTTTGGGTCTGTTTACAGTTTAACTAGATTCAGCTGAGTACAGACTAGTGTTTTACATGGAGTCACTGTCTATCTGATCTTCACAATCCAGTAGTTGAGTTACACGATCTCCGTTGGCAAGACCACTATCAGACTTTCTGGCTCCTGATTACGCTTAACGACTGCCAAAAATTCTCAATTCTCAATTCTTTATTGCGTACCATAATGTTACATAGTTGTTATGCATAGTTATATAAGTCACAATTATGGACCCTGTCGGGCACAGCATAAACCAATGTAGGAGAGAGGAGGAAGAACACTGCGTGTTGAATGTGATAATTTTTTAAATTATTTAATTATTCATTATAGTAATTAGTAAGGTATGTTGCTAATACGTCATTGTGTTTAAATATATATTATGTATTTATTTTATTAACTATTTATTTACTATATATTATTATTTATTGCATCAATTTTGTCCGTACAGTAGTTTTATTTATCTTTTGGCATATCATTTATAGCACCTATACTTACATTGTAATTTATAAAATAGAAAATTTATCATTAAAGTATTCGCTTATAGTATTTAGTTATAAGGAATTAGCATTTCGTTATAAGGAAAAGCTTCAATTTATTAATAAATACGTTATATTTGCTAATATTCTTTATTGTTTCGGGTAATTTGTTATAAATTTTTATGGACATGACAAAGGTACTATTAGAATGTATTTTTAGACGTGATGTTGGTAAGTTTAATCTATTTTTATGTCTTAAAGTAATTTTTGTTTGTATGTCTTCTCTTTTTGTAAAGAAATCGGGGAAATGTACAGATGACAGCCAGGACAAACCTAATTCGACACGCTCCTTCCACGCAGTATACTTAGGACATGTTGATTCATCTGGACTTCAATTTCTGATTCAGGCATGAGCATCAACACACTCATGTTTGATGAATTTCCGCAAAGTAACCCTTGATAAACTGTACCTATTACGTAGTTATTTTTAAAGATGTGAGAGAGATCTGAAGATCTGAGAGAGTCTTTTATCTAATCAACCTTCCTAGTCGCGCTTCGCTGCCGTGAATTTTATCACGGTAGAAACCCTTTCCTTTTTGCATTCAAGTGAAAAGTAATTCCTCTAACCTAGTACAGTCGGCCAAGAAAGTGGTGTACCACCCTAAGGTTGAATATCGCTTGCAGATTCATAGGTGATAAAGATTAGTTTCGCTTGCAGATCGATCTGACAACTTCTATTGCTGTCTTTATCTGATTATTGATAACGACTATTACTGTTTGTAACGTGACAGCTGTTCTTAGTTTGAACTTGATGGAACCAATGACGTCGTAAAATCAACGGCGGGGGGCTGTAGATTTTGATGACAAAATTGTATCTACAAATTCAGAATTGTAATTAACAAGTTACATAAAATTGTAAAGGCACAAGGCGAGTCCACAAACCTACAATTTCTGTAAACTTGTAATTACAATATCAATAAAAAACAAGCTAAAAATAGATTTATCCAATCAATTTTAAAATACTTATAACAAACAAAAACATAGCATATATAGTAATATTTAGAAGATATTGAAAATTTTTAAAAATTAGAAACGGGTGTAACCGCCGTTGGCCTCTATAACCTCTAAAAGACGAGACCTCATTGAACCAACAAGCCGTGAGCAAATATCGGTTCCCCGCATTTCCTCCCAGATATAATTACAGTGACTAATAAGAGCTTGTTTGGTTCTTTCATTTTGATGCGACCATCGTTGGACCATAAGGCCCCAAAGATTTTCTATCGGGTTGAGGTCCGGCGATCTTGAGGGCCACTGAATTACCCTTACGTCAGTGTGTGAACGAAACCAGGCTCTTACGATCCTCGCATTATGAATTGAACAATTATCTTGAACAAAATCAAATTGTGGCACTTCGTTCTCCGGGTAAACATTACGGACTGTCGGTAGCATTGCATTCTGAAGCACGTCGATATAATTTACAGCCGTCGCTCGAGGAGGTAGAGAACACAATTCTCCTACACCATCCGTACTCATCCAGCCCCAAATATTTACGGAAATTCGACCTGATTCTCTATTTGGGATTACATGATCATCTTTATACCGTGTTGAATTATATCGCCAAAGGTGAAGACGTCCATGCTGACTGGATTTAAACGTTTTTTCATCACAAAACACTGTATTAGACCAATCAAACTCTAAGTGCTCTCTGGCGAAGTTCAGACGAGCAAGTCTGTGAGCATCCGTCAAATATATTTTCTTGGCGTAATGCCTGTGGTGCAACCCCATGTAATGTAGATGATTCCTTATTGTTTGGGCACTCACATCGAACATCTCCGCAAAATGTTTTGTGGGCTTAAAACCATTGATTTCATATTCCCGTCTCATGAATTCTCTATCGTTATTGGAGAGTGCAGGCCGGCGACCACTTCTTCTGTGATCCAACAAACTTCCCTCCTCTCCTTCACGACGAATCCAAAAGCGGACAGAACGCCTCGATATATTCAAATTCCGGGATATCGCACTGATACTGCTTCCCTCATTAAATTGGGCAATTATTTGTGCTCTTTCGGCAATGGTCAAGTTGGCAGGCATTGAGATGATTTTATATGCAGTTGATTGAAAAATAACACGGAAAATATATCGATTTTTTGCATATATTTGACAAAATGTCAATTGTCAGTTTTCTTTTTCAAATGGAATTCGGTTGTCTAAATAGTTTTTATTACTTTTGTTTGGAAACATTTCAATTGCTTTGTAGAAACTAATGTCCTTTTCATTTATACTAAAGGTTAAAATGTCATGTACTTATATACATAGGTTTACGTCATGATAATGTTGTCTCTTTCAGTAATATCTTTTTATAACGAACCTTGTTGTAATTTTCGATGACCGGGAAACTAAATCAAAACTGGTACACCACTTTCTTGGCCGACCGTACCTTCGTCAAGCTATAAGCTACTTCCATACAAAGTTTCATTCAAATCCACCCAGTACTTTCAAACAAACTTTTCCGCTTTATTATATTAGTATAGATTAGGCAGACAAAGACTGTAAGATTTGTGTAGAATACTTGAAACTCCTATAAATTCTTCTATTATAGTTCTGCAAATATTAATATTATGATCTGAGGGATACAATTTTTAAACACGCTGAGTTCACTGAATGTTTGTATTTAGACTAAACAGAAACCCAATATTTGTATCATTTGACAGAATCGGGAACGCATTCAGAAATACTTTATTGAACTGTTGTAGTATCGAGACTAAGAAATATCGTAGTCACAGTCAGAGTAAAAAGGTATTATGTAGATGAAATAGTACCGTGGAGGTTGGACTTAAGTACACAAGCAAAGCTTACAGCAAGCAGGGCTGTGATACGTGATTTCGAAAATGAAGCACTGAAGAACACGTCCCCGTAAGTTCACGAATACGAAACACTTAACAACCAATGCACGCTACCACGAAAAATCTACGCCGTAGCCATGGGATCTCAAATAACTAATCTCTAATCTTACCTATTCGAAACACTTAATAACGAATGCACACAACCAAGAAAAACAATTATTATAAATAATTATTTGGTTGATTGACACATATTATGACATGATATGTTTTATTTTTCTCAAAAATTAATGTTTGAATAAAGACTATCGTTTAAAATAGCAAAAGTAATGTTTGATTGTTAAATTAATAAAGACATTTTATGAAGACTTTTCGAGGTTTAGTTATTCAAGATCGCATGCCAACGTTGTTCAGTTTTTATTGTTAGTGTGCATTCGTTGCATAGTGATTCGAGTAGGTGAAATTACATATTTATTACCTTGTGCAGTTGCTCTTGAAAAGCACCATTTGAGGAAGTGGAACTGATGAAGAAGACCCCAGATGGCCACCGAAACTACTCAATAATACTTAAGTATTTCGTGGATTGCGATTAGATTACTTGAATATAGATGTTAAGCACTTTATGCTCGTCACAATGCATATTGGTGAAGTAGAGCTGATGGTGATGTACCAGGTGACTCCTCAAAAATTAACGGCTCTGCACCGGGAAAAGCAATATTTTGTAAAAAATGATAAGTAGTTGACATTTTGGCTTTTGTAACTAGATAAATTACAAACCGACCAACTAAAAAAAGTGAAATAAAACTTTTTACCAAAAAATTAAACCGACTTCCAAAAAACACTGCAAAGTGAAAAATAACTTTAACTTCGGAAGTCGGTGCCAAAAACGAAAATACAAAACTAAAGACACCGACTACCGAAAATAAAGTTATTTTTCACTTTGCGGTGTTTTTTGGAAGTCGGTTTAATTTTATGATGAAATGTTTTTACAGTTCCAGATTAAAATGGTTAGAACTTGTCAATTACTCTCAGTACGCACTCGATGATTACTTATTATTCACTTGCAATAAATAATAAGTAGAAATAATAAAAATATATTAAGATCTCTGATAAAAATATACATGAATCTCGATATGTTAAGATACGAGTAGTATCCCTCTACATACCGACCTTGACAAGCGTTGATTAACCTTGACCAGACGTCCGTCACTCGCTCAAGGCCACGCGATATATGCCTACCGCTTCACGTATCGCCGTCGGTACATCCGACAGTGGGCTGCCGCACGCCTGCCTGAGCCTTTTTAAATAATTTTGACAACGTCATAATGGATCAACCTAAAAACAATTGATTTTCCTCCGCTTTGCTCCTGTTTCCCTTTTGATTATTTATTTGCGCGAATTTTATTAAAATTAAAATTATTTACACGGTTTCGGATATTTTCGACACTCGGGAATTCAGGGAAGGAAAAAATGCATCTATCATTTTATTAAACTGAAACATATTTGATCAACAAATAAAAAATAATTGTTTTTCTATATTCGTTTTATTACCAATATCATCATCATATACAACCCTAGGACATTCGCTCGATGACGTAGGTCGCGCGGTGGGCAAAACAATCTCAACTCTCTGTGTGCGTACTTATGGTACATTTCTTTTCGCTGCTAACAGCTGGTATTATTATTAAGATTTCGTAGGTTATTATAGCGTAGGTATTTTCGCTTTTGTATGAGAGTGATGTATCTCTTACGAAGTAACTATTTAGTAATATGTGCCTTGACTAGAGAGTATTTAACCTGGAGAGCTTATAGGCCGATTTCTTTGAAGAACATAACTCACCAATACGGGTTGGGAGGCGAAGAAAAAATGCGCTACTGCAATTGGTCAGTTCAAGGTCAAGCTTCATAGATATGCCGAGTTAGGGATTGCTCTACTTGATTGTTGGAAAGTTATCAATATCGATAAAATGAAGTTTAACATTATAAAAAATACTCAATAAAATCACATAATAATATTTAATCATTATCAGTCTCAATTACAAAAAGAAAAACAAATATGCTGTTATTATTGTTTTTTAAAATGAATTAATTTGATAAATGTTTTTCGAATTAAAGTTTTAGTTAGGGTCCTGATTGTTTTTGCTAAAAAATTATAACCGAGCGTCTATATATTTCTGAATTATGCATCTTGCTAATTCAATCAAATGATTGGTAGTTTCTATTTCAGGTTTCGGTTGGAGAGAGGGATCTCAGGTTTATGGAATTCGAGGGTTGAGATCCCACGGATTCCACAATCTCCCCTCGCTTTACATGCATAATCGCACATTTGTCGACACCAAACTCCATCCTGATGGCACTACTGAAAGTTTCAGTTTCCTTCAGTAGTTCCGTCAGCTGTAGACTAGTGGTGCCAAAACTTTTTAAATCATCCATGTAAAGGAGGTGAGAAATAACCTGACCTCCTCTTTTCAACCTATAGCCTAGGCCTGAATTCTCCAGCAGTGTGCTTAGAGGATTCAAGGCTAAGCAAAACCAAAGCGGACTCAAACTATCGCCCTGAAATATACCTCGCTCGATCCTTATCGGTTCGCTGTACCTTGGGATATATCGACATCCTGGATAGCGTAGAACTGTCCTCCATTGTCCCATACATGATGTCAGAAAGGTGCGTAAAGTTGCATTAATTTTATACAATTCTAGCACCCTCATGAGCCATGTATGAGGCACTGAGTCATAGGCCTTCTTGTAGTCTATCCAACATGTCGACAGATCTTTTTTGGAACGTCGAACCTGTTGGCTAATGGCCATATCAATGAGGAGTAGCTCCTTAGTACCGCGGGACCCATTCTTACATCCATTTTGAGAGGTAGACATGATGTGATTGTTGTCAATGTGTTTGTTAATTTTAGTTCTCAAAATGGATATCAGAACCTTATAGACCGTAGGAAGACACGTGATTGGTCTATAGTTTTTGGGGTCCGCGGTGCTACCAGATTTGTGGAGCAGGTGGGTAACTCCAGTGGTAAAGAACTCGGGTAGTGAGCCAGATTCTAGGGCAGATTGGTACTGAGACGCCAAGCGAGCGTGCGATCTTATTAGCCATTTGATCCAAAAGTTATGCAGTCCATCCGGCCCTGGAGACTTCCAATTAGGCAGCGGACAAACTGCATTGGCTATATTATGGGGGCTGATGATGATTGCCCCCATTTCTGGTATTGGATCGCACGCTTGCTTGACCTCCCGGGTCCAATCACCTTCGGTGTGACTGACAGGTACCGACCAGATGTTGCGCCAGAACGTACATAAGGCGTCATCATCGGGCAGGCACATATCAGTCGCACCTTGGTCCGGTCGCTCCCAAGCCCTATATACCCACCTTTCGTTACTTCGGAAAGTGCGATTCTGGGTGAATCGCTCCACTCGCCGTCTATACCTTCGGATACGGTTTGCCCATGCATACACCTTCTGCTTTAGGAAGTCGATGCGCTCTGTGACACAGGACATATAATTATGTGGGTGGATATTGGTTCCCAAAAACGCCCGTCTCACAAAGCGCATCACTCTCGGGCGAGTGTTGCCCTCCCTAAAGCAAATAAGTTTGCCGATGAGTGCCTTGGCCTCACCAATACGGTGCTCGATCCTATACTGCCAAGCTGGGACAGCGGGTTTAGGTCGTATAGCTATGTCATTAGAAATTTTAACATTAGCTACACGACATGCCGCGACAGCTGCGCAGTACAAGACAGAGTGGGTATCGGCGAGGTCTTCGCAGTTATCAAAATAGTCTGACAACTGCGAATCCAGAGCAGCCACCAGTGCCCTATTCCTGTTATGCATGGGCAAACGAGGTAAGCATGGTCTTATTTCAGGCGACATGTTGCGATATTCCCGAATAGCACATTCCAAAGCACTCCTCAATTGCTCATTATACTGTGTACTTACGTTTGTAACTCTGTCACTACTTTCTTCAACTTGAATGTTGGGCTGTGGTGGTGCCACCACAGTCGGCGTCGGATGTGAAGTGACACAGCTACTCATTTCCGAACGGAGGCGATCAAGTACGGCTTCATCCAACATACGGTTACGTTGGATGACACGCACTTGATCCGATAGTCGCTGGGCCGAAACGTTGACAGTTGGCTCAAGTACCTGAAACAGAGAGAGCATCCGACCACGGTACGCAGTCAGGTTAGTTCCCCCCTCTGTAGCCCCATAGTATGAGCGCATGACGTTCTCATTAATGGATTGAGTCCATCGCATGCGCTGCACACTTCCACCGGCAGCGGGAACCCTATCAGAGGCCGGTGGGCCTCGAGGTTCCAAGCAGTCCGGAGGTTGGCCTCTTCCCCGTCGACGCGCAGGTGGTGGTGTCGTCGGCGGCGAGAAGTATTCGTCACTCGAGCTCGACGCAACTGCAGCGGCCGGAGTCTCTTCACTCACGGCTGGAACAGGTCCCGGCGGCTGCGAGGCGGAGCTGAGCGACGAATCCGAAGATCTTGGGCGTGTAGACTCGAGCAATCGTGCTCGGTTTCTCGTCAACATTCTTTATGCACAAAGTTGTCATTCATACTTTGTCTATTTCCATATTCTATGTTCTTGGTCTATTTTAGATGTGCATGTGGATTGTGGTTTTTTTTTATATATTTTCGTTTTAAAGAACATTTTAAATAACTATTTTATATTTTCAATAATTGATAAAAATCTGAATGAAAACTTTTGATGTGCTTGTTGACAGCCGGGCCACAGATTATTATTATTTTTTTTTCTTTTTAATATTTATTTTATATTCCATAATAAATAATTTTCATTAAAATCAGTTGTGTCAACAACTATAGCTTCAGCAGGCCCTCGGTAATAATAATTTTTTTGGTGGTGAGTCATTAGATGATTTATCTAATGACTCCTCCCTCCTACATACACTTAACCCGTGAACTCGACATCGAAACAAAGTAACCTGTTTTTTTTCCTGGGTGGGAAAATCATCGAATAACTTCTCCCGCTCTGGGTAAAGTGGAAGGGAGTGTCAGACTTCTACTGACTAAAAACCCACCCTGTTCCTTCAGCTGCCCTTAAGTTCCATGGCCGCGGTATCTCATTAGAACATTACCGCAACCCCGGAACCAAAGTAACTTAATGAAATGAAAAATAAAAATAAAAAAGCCTTTTATTTCCTAAAATTAAGTTTTACACTGAAATATTATTGATTTACTTAATCAAAAAACGGTCTTCCCAAACCCCTAATATATTTGAAAGACCTATCCAACGATATCCCACACTATGGGAAGAACGAAAAAAAATAATTATCATCCCACTTTACATGTATGGGAGGTACCCTAAATAATTGTTATTTTCAAAATTTTATTTTACCACTTTTTTGGCGTCATTAACATGTATACTCATGCCAAAGTACAACTCTCTAGTACCAATAGTTTTTGAGCTAAACCGCGTACAGACGGACAGACAGACGGACATGGCGAAACTATAAGGGTTCCTTGTTGACTACGGAACCCTAAAAAGGTAGGAAAATAATTAAATAAGTAACAATAATGGACACTGTCTGTCACAGCATTGATAAAAGTAGGAGAGAAGTGGAAGAACACTGAGAGTTTAATGCGATACTGATTTACCGAACATGTTTCATATAAATAGTTCTACGCATATTATATTACTCGTACACTTCTGCAAAAAACATCGTAGGTTACCTGAAGTTTCAATATAATCTTTATTATTTTATTGTTTCTTTGTAAAGCCTACCTACCAACGGAAACAGGAAAATCGGAAGTATGGAGCTTCTAAGAAACACAAATATTATCTTGACCTTCCTAGCAATTTATAGAAGAGTTGGACACCAACACAATTTATTATTCAGTAGAGCGTGGTAAGGGTAAAGAAACAATTGTTCAGTTTTTTCCCGACTGCAAAGGAAGGGTTATGTTTTTCGCGCGTATCTTGTATGTATGTATGTATGTAATATTCTTTATTACCTCATATCTCCAGAACCCCTGAACGGATTCACGTAATTGACGTATCGTTAGATTCGTCTTAGCAGCCCAAGTGTTCTTAGATAGGTGACATTTGAAAAAATCAAACATGGCGGCTGTGCGAAGCCATTATACACAATGAAAAAAAAAATTTTTTAATACTTCAATATGAGTATCAAATTAAAGGGCTTAACACAAGGATTTCAAAAAGGTATATCATATTTGTCATTAGTGTAATACTAGCAAAAATAATACAAAGAGAAAGTTTAAAAATATGGACTTAGCTCTTTCACTTTCTGAATCCGGTGGGGTGCCATTGTGATACGACCGGGAAAACTATAAAAATGTTAATTAATATCTTAACTAAAAAGTTTAAAAAAAAGTTATTTAAAAAATCTAAAAAACCCGACTGCTGAACTGAAATGCAAGAGACAAGCACATTTTTATTTTAAAAAGTGACAAGCAGGCGGACCCATCCCATTAATAAAAAAAGTTCAGTTGGGTCTCACCTGCTTGTCACTTTTTAAAATAAAAATGTGCTTGTCTCTTGCATTTCAGTTCAGCAGTCGGGTTTTTTTGATTTTTTAAATAACTTTCTTTTTTAAATAAGTAATTATTTTTGTTATTTTTTTTATAACGGACGAGCCCACTCTTGACCTCGATCTCGCCTGATGGTAAGCCGATAGATGAAGTCTACGATGGGACGAGTGAGCCCAGAAGATGCCTATTTACTCTTGCTTTAAAGGCTGAAAGGTCATAAGTGGCAGGGACAAAGAAGTCAGCAGAGAATTCCACAGCTTGGCTGTGCGTACAATAAATGTGGAGGAGAAGCGCTTGGTACCTACGACAAGTTCTTGCTTCTTTGGCGTATATCAGATTGTTAAGATTAGAAAAGTTAATGTGCGCATGTGGATACCTTTAAGTAGGTATTATAACTGCTGTGTATTTTTCTTCCCCATCTCCTCAATAGTTTTTAAGTATATTATTAGTGTAAACGGTCGTTAGTAAACCAAATAAATAAATCAGATGCATAACATGTCTGTTAATTTACATCCCACACTTCTTAAACATCTTGTATATGCAAAATAAAATGAGTTTTATTTATTTACACTTCATGCACATAGGTAGGTACAAAGGCGTACTTAAAGCCGTAAGCACTCTCTACCAGTTCTGTGTGCGTATTGTGCAGGTTACTTAATTTAGGTCTTATTTAGTACAACCCGTCAAGAGCCTAATGCCTTGTAATCGAGGTGTCGCGGGTACGAACGCCACCCATTACACTGACGTGAATCCACTCCAGACACAAGCATATTTAGCTTAGTTGGAGGGGTTAACAAGATTGCTAGGAATGTCTTTTCTACCCACATTGCTATACCTCTTTAAAAACATTGGCCAAGTGCAAGTCAGACTCGCCTATGCAGGGTTCCGTAGTAACTACGCCAAATAACTTTGTTTTTCATAGTGTTTGTATGAAATACAAACTTATATTTTATACTGACGCGTGACGCTATATAGTTCAAACTAATTTTCGTTGGAAGATTTTATTAAGATCTACAGCATATATTTTTTTTTAGATTTTTAATTCCATTATTGTAAAAGTTAGAGGGGGGACGCCCATTTTACCACTTTGGAAGCGTATTATCTTTTAAACGGAAAAAATGGTTTTAGAAACCTCAATGTCATTTTTAGAGGCCTGTGTATAGACAGGACACCACATACGTATAGGTGTGATGAAAAAAAAATTTTAGTTTCAGTTCCATATGTGGGGAGTGTGTCCCTTAATATTATTTTATTTCTTTATTTTTGTCTAAAAATTGGAAAGCGGTTTACAGAATACATATACCTCCCAAGTTTGAAATGTGTAGTCCTAATAGTTTCAGAATAAAATGGCTGTGACATACGGACGGACGGACAAGACAGACAGATGGGCAGACAGATAGACAGACATGATGAAACTATAAGCGTTCCGTTTTTTGCCATTCGGCTACGGAACCCTAAAAAGTTCTGATAGAAATAGTTCAAGAATCTTATAGAACACAAAGCGAAGAAAAAATTGGTTTGTGTACTGTGTAATCACAACAGTACCTACACAATTTTTTTTAAATTGTCTGAGATTGTACCTATTCATCAAATCTCGTTTTTTTTTTATAAAGAGCTTTTTTTAAATATGAATTTTATTCTGTAAATAAATCTTAAATGATGAATAGCAGTTTTTTCGGCCTGATTGGTTCGTCTGTTATACCTATGGAGACTGGGGAAATATGAGAGATGATTAGCAAAAAGTGGTTGGTTAGTGTATTTTTTTAAAGCTTTAATCAAGCTCGAAAGAGGCTTTTGCATGGATTTGGACTAATATTGGCTTGAAATGTACTCGTAATTTTATTCGCGTTTTAGACATACACTTTCTTTTTATTCCGGATGAGCCTACTTTAGACCTCGATGTCGACTGATGGTAAGTGATAGATGAGGTCTACGATTGAACGAGCGAGCCCAAAAACTGCCTGTTCACTTTTGCTTTAAAGGCTGAAAGTTCATTAGTGGCAAGGAACACAGAATCCGGCGGAGAGTTCCACATCCTGGCTGTGCGCTCGGTACGACAAGACGGTATATCGACCAAGTGTGGATGGTACCCAGCAGTGCGTCTGGTGGACCGGTAGCGAAAGGGAGATGGAGATGGATACACGCGTAATATTTTGAATATAGGCAAGTAAATTACAATATATTTCAGGAATTATATTTTTGCCTTATCCGCATTTTTTACCTAAACTGGATTTGAACAACACTAAAAGGTTGGCTAATATACCGTCTTGTTGTACCTTCGATCAACAATGTTGGTATTGTTAATCTAAGTGTTATACCAAGCGGTTCTTCTCCACATTTATTATGTGCACAGCGAGCTGTGGGACCTCTCTGCCGGCTTTTGTGTTCCCCAGCACATTATGACCCGTCAGCCTTTAAGAGGAAGAAAACAAGGCCATATGAATATAAAGCTTCTGTATCCTACAATTAAGGCAACGAATGCTGTCAATAAACTCATCATCTCGTATATCAAACTAATATTAAGGCCGTTATCAGCTACGCTTACTAATCAGCAGACAAGTTGGTAATTTGTCGGTAATCCCTGATATTTCGGTTATTTCCAGCTATCGAGGGTTTGTTTTATAATAAATTCTGATATATATCTGATTAATAAATAGAGCTTCCAAAAACCCTGTCATGAGGAAGGGGCCAAAGAGGATGGCATCATTGTCACGTTGTATGGCTATGGCAATGCTTAACGTCTTTTCAGCCAGCTGCAAAGTGCACCTCGAAATTAATAGAAAAAACCTTGAAAGTTTTAAAGTCATCTTAAAGACTTCTTGGTTGTGTTGAAGGCATACAAGTAAATTGAAATTGAAAAACATTTATTCGGAGATAAATACACCCAACAACATACAATAGAAAATTACAAACATAAAAAAAACTCAGCATATGCTGGGTGAAAGACATCCAGCGCTGCTTTTCAGTTGACACCCAGCAGTGACATACGGACGAGGGTAAATAAAATAATGTTAAAGAACATAACAAAAAAAAAACTGCTGTAACTTTAACGAACTACACAGAAAAATATCGTGGTTGTACCGTTGATTATTTATTATACAACGTGTAACGGAAACCCCATATCTATCCAAAAGGGCTGAAGACAACATCTGGTATGGAGTCTCTATGCACAGTTTCAGCACAAAATAACTGACTCAAAGAATTGATACCAAATTATTGGTTTCATATATTTCTTGAATATCAATCATAACAAACATGTCACAGCACTACGAGGGTCAATAACTTTCGTACAAATACTTTTCGTTCTTCTTAATTTGAAAAATTCGGTCTCTGGTATCAGTGCATTGGAATTTGTAATAAGTTCTACATACGTAGACTTGGATTACAAAACCCTTGCCATATCGTTTGTTATCATCCAAAGAAGCCAGGCACTTGGTATGTATATACCCTTTAAATTACACGTTGTACAGTTATTATTCCATTTGGAGACAACCCATGGTGGAGGTCGTAGTTAATTAATAAGGGTGTCTCTATGAGAGAGAATGGGCCGTAAGCCGTGGCCACCAAATGTGTCCAGTGTGGGTAGATGGATGTCACAATCATATCTCTGAATATTTGTTCCTAACTTAAGGGCAGCTGAAGGAACTGAGTGGGTTTTTGGACAGTAGAAGTCTGACACTCCCACAGAACAGATAAAAGAGGTCACTCCCTTCTGCTACACCCAGAGCGGGAGAAGTCATTTAATGATTTTCCCTCCCGGAATAAAAGAAAAAAAAGACATACCAGTTTCCTCACGATGTTTCAAATTCTTTATTTCTTTGCCAACATGTGTAGGGGATATACAACGTGTAATTTAAAGGGTATATACCATAGAAATAAAAAAAATTATCTATGGTATATACATACCAAGTGCATGGCTTCTTTGGATGATAACAAACGATATGGCAAGGGTTTTGTAATCCTAAGTCTACGTGTGTAGAACTTATTACAAATTCCAGAGACCGATTATTCAAATTAAGAAGATCGAAAAGAATTATCGTGGTATTGCCAAGTGACGTGGAAAGTTATTGACCCTCGTAGTGCTGTGACACGTTTGTTATGATTGGTATTCAAGAAATATATGAAACCAATAATTTGGTATCAATTCTTTGAGTCAGTTATTTTGTGCTGAAACTGTGCATAGAGACTCCATACCAGTTGTTGTCTTCAGCCGTTTTGGATAGATATGGGGTTTCCGTTACACGTTGTATATTGTACATGTTTTGTTTATGTTCTCTATACTCTGCCATCACATAGGCCCTTTCCCTCAGCATCTTAAGAGCAGTGGTGATAAAAAATGTCTTAAAGCAATGTGCATGCATGGGTTCCAATTCATAACGTGAATACAACTCGTAGGCTGGACCGTAACAAAAATTAGAGGTCGTAGCTATCCTAACAAAATGTCATCGGAACTGAAACAACGAATAATTAAAAGATGAATCTGTACCTATTGTTATTTTATGTACCACACCAAGTAAAATCAATAGTAAATTAAATTCGAATCTATTTTAGTTACATGAACATCTTCATGAATAAAGCAAACAGAGTGTGGGCGCAACTCTCTCAGTTTAAATCAGATCAAATAATAACGTGAAAAATTCGCTCTTTTCTAATTCCCGGGAGATACAAACAAAAATAACATTAAACGTCTAACTAACTACATATAAGTAAAATTACTACTCTTATCTTTGAAAAAAAACTGTGTAACAAAATAAATTTAGCTGGTATAATTTGGTTATAAATTGGTTTACAAAGCTAATGAATTAGTCTTGGAGTGTCCGTAGGTATAAAACAAAACCATACTAACTTGGTTTTGTTTTATACCCCTTAACTGCCTCCGAATCAGGTTCCGATTAATCCACCTCCATAACATCTCTAGTCGATATCTCTGACTATAGATACTAATGTCAATAACCGATCCGAGATCGCATAATTATTATAATTTACCGTTAAATTATTCCCATCTTGCTAACTTGGAAACAATATTATTACTATGGTGCTTTGAAATTCTGACTATATTATTGAAGTTTCTTGGAAAAAGTATGTTGGTTTATATGAGCCTGAATCGATGTTATAGGTAAGTGTGGTCTTAGACATAGAATAGAATAAAAATTAAATATGTGTAATGAAATAATAAGAGTGACGATTACTTAAAAATATTTGTTAGGATGTAGGTACTTAAATATTATGTTAGTAACATTGGCTTACACGTAACACAGGATATATCTATTCACTAGAATGGATCACTGCTGCTTCATCCCATACGAGATGGCACAACAACGACCCATGTAAGCGCAGTCCAGTCTTCCCACTATCATGTTTAGGATGCTGTTAGAGGTGGCCCGCACCCTGCGCATCAGAAGTAGTTTTACGGGCTGTTATGATCATCTTCACTATGTTTCGCTATTTTTTTTGTTAGCGGTCAACTCAGAACACTCATACAATGTATTATTAGAATTTAAAACAGAATATTTAGCATGTATAAGTATTTATTGTTTCAAGTTTCCAATATTTCAGCTCTATTGCAAGCGCCATGATAACGGATGAACTGAATACACATGATTAATATCACATTTTAAGTTTTAATGATACTGTTAGTGACCATGTTAGCTTAAAAACTCATACAATGGATCGCCCACAGCAGACTTGATTTGGTCGGTCACGTGGTGCCCTTGACTTTACCCTGTACAACAAGGCGTTCGATGGATTCACCGTCCCGCTTAGAGACGTGTTTGAAGAACTTGAGGATGCGAGATAGAGCTATTTGATGTGCAGTTCTTCGAGTTTGGATGCATTTGTGTGGAAATCTTTACAAAGTGTCAATCTTCTTCATTCATATATTTCACAGTAGCCTTGGTTTGATTTCGGTTCCTCCATGTGAAGTGATAATGAGGTAAAGAACATGCAAGTCATAATGAATGCCATAGTTTAGTAACGCTACAGATGACACAACATTAAGTTGGTGTCACCTTCCACTTTAACCTATAGCAATCTATCTATCTCACCTATGCGATAATTGAGTCTTAATGGTAAGACTTGTTTTCGGGCGTATACCTGTAACGAGTATAGAATCTAAGATGTTCGAATGACAGCTGTCATATTTTTTTATTTTTATTATTAATAATAGGTTCGCGTTTGACCACCATCTCACCTGATGGTAAGTGATGATGTGGTCGAAGATGGAGCACGCTTACCTAAAAGTAACCTATTCACTCTTGACTTAAAGACTCCTAGGTTATAGCGATCGGGAAACACAGACTCCGGCAGGGAATTCCACTCCTTAGCCGTACGCACAATGAAGGTATTCCCAAAACGTTTTGTGTGTATGGGTGGGATGTCCACCATGTAACGATGGCGCTTCGCCGTTTGTCTCGTAGTCCGATGATGGAACGGGCTTGGTGGAATTAGATTGTGTAATTCCATCGCACACTCCCCGAAATGAACCCGATAGAAAACCGATAGACTTGCATCTCGTCGTCGATGTTCAAGGCTCTGGAGCTTTGACTCGACCAGTGCATCGTTGCCAATGAGTCTCTTGGCCCGCTTCTCGATAGACTCAAGAGCGTCCAGTTAGTATTTAGCAGATCCATCCCAAAGATGAGAGCAGTACTCCATACACGACCGAACCTGGGCTTGATTACGCTCGATTAAGACAAGCATTACTTAACCATGCCGCTTGTATGTATTATTTTATATTTATAATTAGAAAAATATGTATTAATTTATTGTTACTTATTATGTATGTATATTTTCTATGGGCCTTAGAAGCCCGAAATAAATAAATAATATTAACTCGCTAGCTTTTGCCAGTGACCAATTTTTTATTGAATTTCTCTAAATAAATCTAAAAGCATAAATATATTATCTGTTTTATTAACCCATTACAAATTTAAACTTATTTTTTCACAAAAAAAAAACACAAATTATCAGTCTCAGCACTAATCAACAGATTCTTTATTTAAATTGCCTTTGGCGAATTTGATATTAGAATTTAATTAGTCTTTAAATTATTCATAGCCCGATTACAAAGATTTTGTATATTCACAGACCCTTTAAAATATATAATTTACAATTCAGGTGCTTATCTAATCCTGCAATCTATTGATAATTATTACTCGAAACTAATAGATACCTACTAGTGCTACTTTCTGATATCACATGCAAATTGAGGAAAACTCATTGTATTAAGTGTATGTTACAGCGAAATATGGGTAACTATCTATCGATTACAAAATAATTATAGCCATATATAATGCACCTTTAATAAAAATCCACTCTTGAATATGTTTATCTTAACTATCTAGTTTTCACGAAAGCACAAGGTCGATTAAATATGCCAAAAAAAAGTATATGTATACAACGTGTAACGGAAACCCCATATCTATCCAAAATGGCTGACGACAACATCTGGTATAGAGTCTGTATGCACAGTTTCAACACAAAATAACTGACTCAAAGAATTGATACCAAATTATTGGTTTCATATATTTCTTGAATACCAATCATAACAAACGTGTCACAGCACTACGAGGGTCAATAACTTTCCACGTCACTTGCCAATAACACGATAATTCTTTTCGTTCTTCTTAATTTGAAAAAAAATCGGTCTCTGGTATCAGTGTATTGGAATTTGTAATAAGTTCTACACACGTAGACTTAGGATTACAAAACCCTTGCCATATCGTTTGTTATCATCCAAAGAAGCCATGCACTTGGTATGTATATACCCTTTAAATTACACGTTGTATAATATTTCGCACAACCTGTACCGAAATGTGAAAGGTTAGAATGCTATTGGCTTTTACTAATAGTTTCTCGGTAGTTGCCCAGAGTTTAGAATTTCGCAGTATGATACCCCCGTGCCTCGGAAAGCTCTTTAAGTCTGTCATTTCGACATTCTTTGACAGTCTTTAGTTAGAAACCAGACAATCTGACACAGGTCTAACTATCTATCGTCAGAAATTTCCATTTTGCCGTCCTGGCCATTTAAAAATCTAAATGTTTTTTTTTTTGGCTAATAATTTAAATTCAAATTAATATAATTTAAAAAAAATGCAATTCTTTTTTTCAAAATAGTCATTTGTTTAATGGTGTGTGATCTGTTTTCATAGCATTTGAACATTTTCGATACGTTAAATATTCGAGTTATTATGGAACATGAGTATGGTCGTGGCAGCAAAGCGGCACAAGTGGCGCGCAATATCAACGACGCGACGTTTACGGAAAGACTACAAACGAACGCACCACCCGTTATTGGTTTTCCCACTTCCGTTCTGGAAATTTCGACCTGATTTCGTCAAGCTTTCGACGTTAGCATCAAAACAATATTGGTCCATTTGCGTCAAATTGGTAAGTTAAAAAAGCTTGACCAATGGGTGCCCCACGAACACAATGATCGCCAGCGCGAAGTACGCGTCGAGACGTGCCTTGCAATATTCAACAGGCACACAAACGAAAGAATTTTGAACCGTATTGTTACCTGCGACGAAAAATAGATTCATCAAAATCAAAAATCAAATGGTACAATTGAATCGCAAGTGCTCAGCAAGTTGGTTAGATGCTGGTTCAGCACCTAAACAATTCCCTAAACGAAAACTAATCCCTAGAAAAGTGATGGTCACTGTTTGATGGTATAACGCCAGTTTTATTCATCGCAACTTCTTACCAAACGGAATGTGTATTACTGCAGATGTTAACTGTGAAGAAAAAATATGCACAGATGGGGTTCCGGAGTGGTCTTTTAAGAGGGGTACCTCTTAAGAAAGGGTACCGGTAGGTACCCTTTCTATGTGTTGATGGTGAACAACGGGGTGGTTTTAGTGAGGTAGAAATCCCACAATCCCTTTGCCTTTTGAAGCCTCGGTTTGACAGTTGCTCACAGCCGCCATTACTGGTCACGGGTCCTTTAATAAATACTTCTTATTATCATCTTTCTGAACATCACTCATCACTTTTCCGAACTATGTTGGGTTCAGCTTCCAGTCTAACCAGTCTAAGCAAGCAGCTGAGTAATTTTTTTTTGCGTGAGTCAACTGCCCATCTGACCTGCACAACTCTGACTAGGTAACACGATCCCCTTGACAAGACCAGAGTTAGATTTTCTGGCTTCTATGTCTGACTACCCGTAGCGGCTGTCAAAGATACACAAACGACAGCCGCAGTTCCTAAAAATCCATAAAAGTACAATTTCGCAGTCATTTTACATTGCCGTTTCGCGGTCGGCCTAATCGATGATGTTCTTCCTAGATTCTTCAAAACGTGAATTTAAAAAAGGAGGATTTATTGCGCTTTCTCATATTGCAGATAAAACTCGAATCGAGTTCCCAAGTGATACCAAACCGACTTTCGTTCCAATGGTAGAAAATCAAGGTCGCTGGAACATCGCTCCGTCAGTGTTACCGAGACTACCGGTAAAGCGGCCCGCCCAAATGTAACCGCCCAAACATTGCGCTAACCAACGTTCCGATAAGACCGCTGCAAATCGGAAAAGTAAAAAATAACGTTAATAATGTGAAAAACAAAAAGAGAAAAGTGTGTGTTTTTGTGAATATTTGAAATCGTTAAAGTGTAATTTATGTGTTGCGATATTTATTTTGTTTTATAGAAAGGCAGGATTTTATCGTTATTTTCCGTGTTCAGAATCTTAAGCTCTACTGATAACACATTTAGATCATTGAAAGGCGTTTTCCTCTAAAAATATTTAATATTCCATAAAAGGAGTTTGGGAAAATATTTTTAGCTTCTTTTTGAACCATCGTGCTCCTTTTTAGAGTTTCGGGGTAAAACAAGGGACATATTGAAATGGGTGTTATTTAGCAACTAAAAACCCTTTAAGCAAAGCCTATAAGCTAGTAATTATTTGTTAAAGGAGTTAGGTGTCGTATGTGATAGTCTTACGAAAAAATTACATAAATCTATGAGATTTATGTCAGTCTTTCTATCTTATATCAATATAAATAATTAAATATTTGTCCTGTATGCGTTATTAAACCATGGATTAGATTGTGCTAAAACTTTGGCAGGCTGTTCTGAGGAGACACGAGTTTTATTTACCAAAAAATAGCTAAACCCGCTACTTCAATCGTGTGGAAATTCTGGACATGCGAAATTTGAGTTTTAGCATACTTATAGCTATTAAGTGATAAACTCTTTTTTATTTTTTTTTGTTGATAATAGGTTCGCGTTTGACTACCATCTCACCTGATGGTAAGTGATGATGTGGTCGAAGATGGAGCACGCTTGCTTACCTAAAAGTAACCTATTCACTCTTGACTTAAAGAACCTAGGGGAGGTTATAGCTATCGGGAAACATAGACTCCGGCTGGGAATTCCACTCCTTAGCCGTACGCACAATGAAGGTATTCCCAAAACGTTTAGTGCGTATAGGTGGGATGTCCACCATGTAACGATGGCGCATCGCTGTTTGTCTTGTAGGCCGATGATGGAACGGGCTTGACGGAATTAGATTGTGTAATTCCATCGCACACTCCCCGAAATGTAACCGATAGAAAACCGATAGACTAGCAACTCGTCGTCGATGTTCAATGCTCTGGAGCTTTGATTCGACCAGTGTTGTTGCCAATGAGTATTTTGGCCCGTTTAATAAATTTCACTTTTGTTTATACAACGTGTAACGGAAACCCCATATCTATCCAAAAGGACTGAAGACAACATTTGGTATGGAGTCTCTATGCAAAGTTTCAGCTCAAAATAAGTGACTCACAGAATTGACCCCAAATTATTGGTTTCTTATGTTTCTTGAATACCAGTTATAACAAACGTATCACATTACTATGAGGGTCATCACTTTCCACGTCACTTGCCAATACAATGATAATTCTCTTCGTTCTTCTTAATTTAAAAAATTCGGCCTCTGGTATCAATGTATTGAAATTTCTAATATGCTCCACACATGTAGACATAGGATTAGAAAATCCTTGCCATATCGTTTGTTCTCATACAATGAAGCCGTGCACTCGGTATGTATATACCCTTTAAATTACACGTTGTATATAATACTAGCTTCTGCCCGCGACTTCGTCGCCGTGGAGAAAAAATCCCCCGATATTGAAACATTCTTCATTAGTGCTCCGCTCCTATTGGTCTTAGCGTGATGATATATAGCCTATAGCCTTCCTTGATAAATGGGCTATCTAACACTGAAAGAATTTTTCAAATCAGTACCGTAGTTCCTGAGATTAGCGCGTTCAAGAAAACAAACTCTTCAGCTTTATAATATTAGTATAGATATACTAATAGTAAGTAAAGTGAGGTAAGGTAAAAGGTACCTTGAGGTAAGGTAACAAGCTACTTTTTACTCGACTGCAAAATACGGAAAGATATGTTTATTATCGTGATAAACTCCACGGGAGCGAAGCGGCGTGCGACTGCTAGTTAAGTGATAAAATTTCAATATATTTCACGTTTTGTTTATTTTTTTCACAAATCCGTTGATTTATTTTTATGTTTAAAAAATCATTTGCTCGGTAACGTTAGGAATGTTCAGCTGCGGCTACCTCCAAACCTGGCGTTATTCTTTCAACTTGTTGGGATATCATTCAGCTTATTAACACGTTCGCTGACAGTACGTCGTTAGGCGGGAAATTAAAATAGTGCGTTATGACAGTATGTCGAGGGACGGGCCACTTATTATTAAGAGTACGTCGTGGAAAATTCTACTGTCGTAATGTGGTGTCAGGGTAAGTGCTCACTGTCAGCGAACGTGTTAAATTCCCTGCTGTGACACAGGTATCGTCTTTATGAGAAGGAATGGGCCATAAACCACCACATGGGCTCAGTGTGGGTTGGTGGATGTTACGTGTCTAGGAACATTTTGGGATATACCTACTTTTTAAATCCGTTTAATCTTATTATACAGGGTTAATTGTAAAACACCGTTAACCTCTCAAGACCATGTTACTAACATCATAATCAACAACTTTTGTTCTATGACTTTTAAAACTTCGTCATTTTTAGTTCACCAAATTTTTATTAAAAAATAAAAATATTTAAATTGAAATTAAATGTTTTACAATTAACCATGTATACACTACGAAATCTAACTAAGTAGGTACATAAAAACAAAAATAAGCGTCGAACTACGTCAGGAAACGTGCCCAGATGTCTGGCAGCATTTCCACGTGGTAAGGCAATGCTTATTTTTTGGGGAAAGAACAAGCCAGTCACGCAAAGTATCAATCAGCCGGCGAGACAGTTCCTTAAAAAGAAGACGCGCACTCAGGCCCCATCGCCCAATCGTTTCCACCCCAAACGGCTCAAAACTATAATGAACAGAAAGGTAGTATTTGCGCCGTTTGAAGGCTTCTGCAGCCGCGGCGGTTGTGTCAGAACTGTTCGCCGTACTTGGATTTCTTTTTCTGGGTGGGAAAATCCTCCTGATATAGGTGGAGCGCAAGGGAGTGTCAGACTTCTACTGACTAAAAACCCACCCTGTCCCTTCTTACGTTCCGGGGTCGCGGTATCTTGTTAGATAATTCCGGCAACCGCGGGTGTAGGTGTCTTGTAGGTGGTTTTTTAATCAAAATGTTTGTTTCATTATTAGTTGCTAGTATAAACAGGTTAGAGAGGAGTTGACTCACAAGCAAATCTGTATGTTATCCATCAGAAAAACTTCATTCAGATTAGGACGCCCTTTTTGTAAACTTTCCAAATAGGTATCCTAAGTGCTTACTTACATCACTTTAGGAACCTTTTTCTTCAGTGGCAAAATCATCTAATAGCTTCTTCCGCTCTGTGTGGAGCGGAACGGAGTGTCGGACTTCTTCTGACTAAAAACCCACATTATTCTTTCAATTGCTCTTTCGTACCGGGGGCGCGGTATCGCGTTATAATATTCCCGCAACCCCAAGGCACTTGAGGTACCTAAGTACAAAGTTTCAAGCGAATTCATTGAATAAATAAAAAGATTCACATAAACTCGTACTTCTCTTTTACCCTTTTAGAGATGGGACGATTTCCAAAAATCTTTTCTTAGTGCTTTTTTACATCACTAGAGAAACCTATGTACAAAATTTGAAATGAATCTGTTGAATAAATAAATGAAAAGTTTCGTACAAACTCGGGCCTCCTTTTTTATCTCCTTAGGGGAGGAGTTTCTAAAAGTTGTTTATTAGTGCTCCTTTATGTCACTTGAGGAAGCTATATTCAAAGTTTCAAGTGAATCCATCGAAGAAATAAGTTTCATATAAATTTTGACCCCTTTTTAACCCACTTAGGGGGAATTTCCAAAAATCCTCTCTTAGTACTGCCCTACACTCGCCAAGGAATACAGATGCCAAATGTACATGGGCTGTGTGTTTTATGTCAGTCAGTCAGTAAAGGAAGCGTCTTATATATATTGATTAATTATTAATTCTGTCCAGAGCCTATAAAACAAATTAAAATGACCAGTATACTTCAATCTACTTAATTCAAGTATTATAATCTATACTTGTATTAATTTTAATGTATCAAGTCTATCATGCACAACACCGTGTAAAGTTGATTTTCAACCGACGACAAAAAGAGGAGGTTATCAATTCGACGCGTATATATATATATTTTTTTTTTATGTATGATCACCGATTACTCAAAGACGGCTGAACCGATTTGGAAAATTCTTTTTTTGATTGAAAGGGTATACTTCGAAATTGGTCCCATTTTCATAAGCGCCAGGATCTGATGATGGGATCCTGGAGAAATCGAGGGAACTCTTCAAATATTATAGGCACACCTATGACGTTTTGGGTATTTATTATAGTAACTTGTGCAGTTGCTCTCTAAAAGTACCATTTGAGGAAGTGGAACTGATGATGAAGATCACAGATGGCCGCCGAAACTACTCAATAATAAGTATTGAGTGGATTGCGATTCGATTACTTGAATATGGATGTTAAGCACTTTATGCTCGTCACAATGCATATGGTGATGTAGAGCTGATGGTGAAGTACCGGGAGAACTCCTCAACAATTAACGGCCCAGCATTGGGAAAAGCAATATTTTGTAAAAGGTTATAAGTAGTTGACATTTAGGCTCTTGTAACTAGGTAAATTAAAAATAGACCAACTAAAAAGAGTGAAATAAAAACTTTTTACCAAAACATTAAACCGACTCCCAAAAAACACTGCAAAGTGAAAAATAACTTTAATTTCGGAAGTCGGTGCCAAAAACGAAAATACAAAACTAAAGACACCGACTACCGAAATTAAAGTTATTTTTCACTTTGCAGTGTTTTTTGGGAGTTGGTTTAATTTTTTGGTAAAAAGTTTTTATTAACAGACCATTCTTATGAAAAGGCTGTAAAAAGGCCATTCTTTTTACAGCAAAGTGAAAAATAACTTTAATTTCGGTAGTCGGTGTCCATCCATATCGCAATGAAATTTGAACTATATCTGATGAAGCGTAGAGTTTTTTATTCCAAAATATAGAAAATAATTTTGGTTCAACGAACACAAAGATTCCTAATTGAAATAAAAGTAAATTGTAATAAAAGTATAAGGATAAATGTTGCTTATTTATATATGTCATTATTTTAGATGAAAGAAATAAGATCTTAATAAGATCCTAGTTGGTATCTTATTTCTTAATTACGAGTGAAATATAGATAGAAAAAGATATAGACACTCCAAAATTAGAGGCTCTCTTATATACCTATTAGTAGAGTAAGGGTCGAGTGTTTTAATTAATTTTAAATGAATACCTACTTGTGCGAAGTTTCGGTTGTTTGTGGTGGGAACGAACCCATATGTATGTTTGTAGGAACCCTAACTGAAAAAATAATCATTTGATAAATGCTATAATGTTGTAGGGCTGCTTACTAGGACTTTCTAAAGATCAAAGCCCCCGTTCTTGAGCATAGAAAAGCTCTTAACCTTTAAGTAGTGACGTAGGTCATCAAAAGACAGCGTGTTGACAAAATAAATTGAACTTTATTTCGGGATACTAAAAAGAAAGAACAACTAGACCCTAGCTACTAATACATCACTAACTATTAAAGTTCTCTATCCAATGTTTTTATTCACAATTTATTACATTACAGATTATATTTGAGTAGGTATGCGATCGGTACGACTTCTTCAGTCAAAGTCATATTCCTGCACTATAAATCTTAATTAATAATTTGAATCTCCCGCTCATGAGTAGATTGAGATGACTCCGTCCAACTGTGAAAACTGAATGTAAATTCGTCCGGCAGTTTATGAGTTTATCGCGATTACACCTCGTAATAAGTACAGATGACAAACATGTAAGTACCCGGATATAATCGTTACATGTTATATACATGCATATATTAAGTTATGTTTATTATGTTAAGGTTAATATTAAGGATTATGTATTAAGATGTAAAGTAAGTATTGTTTGCTGTTCATAAAATGTTCTTATTTATTATTATTTATTTATTTATGTACACACATGACACTTACAAAGGAATAAATTTAAATACAGACAAAAGAGCACAGCAAGGTGCTGCTTATTTCCTAAGAAATTTCTTCCAGCAGACCTGCGACAGGAGAGTTGAAGAGATGATACAGTGTGTATAAATACTAATTACGATATAAAACATACTTAGCTATAAAGTTAAACGAAATAATATATACATATTTAATAAATATATACATACATAGAATTAAAATACATATTTATATTAATGCTAAAAAATATATATACCTATAATAAATATATAATATTACGGGATGTTAGATAGGTTATGATCTTTGAAAATGTTCAGTTCACTTTAAGTTTGTTGTCTCTAAACGTGAGGACTTTTAATTGGTATACTAAACATACTGTAAACATACTGTTTACTACTCTAGTATATTCCTAGTTAATTATAGCTGTTGGTCCTCCTTACAAATTATATAAATAAATATATTCTTTATGTACTAACATCTACATTCATAAGATTTATATAATATCACCATGTTATCATAAAATATCAACGTAAAGATTAGCTAGACTCTAATTTCACATGCCACTCGGGAATACTCGTAAGCCTAGGCTTATCACTGGAAATGCGACAGACAGACATTCGAAGTTAATATTTTGTATTTCGGCAACATATCTCAAGATTATTTAGAGATTAAACATTATTTCATAAAAGTATATACTATACAACGTGTAACAGAATAACCGCAATTCCTAAAAGTATCTGAATCGATTTCCGTCATAAAAAATAGGTGTTAAATTTGACGGAAAAATCTTACACAGTATCATGACAAATGAATAAAATCCTTAATTCAAGGAAATGCGCTCGTATGCGTGTGAGCCGCTAATATTGCATGAGTGTATGCGTCTGCGTAAGGATATTGTATGACGCACATACGTATTGCATTTAGTTTGGATAACTCTTTTATAAAAAAATTCTAGGTTTGGTTTCAATTTATAATAATATAATATAATATGTATATTTATTTGAAGAAAAAAACACCTTACAAATTTCTGAAAACTAGCTTATTTACATTTTTTACAACTACGCCAAATAACTTTGTTTTTCATAGTGTTTGTATGAATTATAAAGTTATATTTGCGGTTTTAGAAAATATGCTGTATCTCAAAAACTGCTGACCTGATCTCGTTCAAACTAATTTTGGTTGAAAGTTTACATTAAGATCTACAGATGTATATTTTTTTAGATTTTTCACTCCATTATTGTAGAAGTTAGAGGGGGACAAACATTTTACCACTTTGGAAGCGTATAACTTTTAAACGATTAACTTTATGAAAAAGTGGTTTTAGAAATCTTAATATCATTTTTAAAGACCTGTCTATAGATACCACACACGTATAGGTTTCATGAAAAAAATAATATTTTCATTTTTAGTATGGGGAGCCCCCCTTTATTTTAAATATTTTTTAATTTTTTTAAATCGGTAGCGGTTCACAGAATACAATCTACCTACCAAGTTTTACATGTATAGTTCTAATAGTTTCGGAATAAAATGGCTGTGACATACAGACGGACGGACGGACAGACAGACAGACATACATGAAGAAATTGTAAGGGTTCCGTTTTTTGCCATTTGGCTACGGAACCCTAAAAAATCTAAACGTTCCCACCTGCTGGGAAACAGGCCTCTTCTTGAATGAGAAAAAAGGCCATCTACACGCGGGCCCAGTGCGGGATTGTTGAATGTCGCATATCTTCTGATTTTTCGTTCCTAGATTATTTTCATTTTCTCATGATGTTCTTCTTCACCGTTTTCAGAGTAGAGATGATGAAAATTACACAAAGCAATGTGCTAGTCTGGATTTGAACCCACGACGTAAAACTTTAAAGACGTACCCGTAACCACGGCGCCACCACTGCTCCCTGTTTTTATAAAAGGTTACATACATTAAATAAATTAAAATACTTAATAATATCATTCTTCCTTTGAAATAGGCACTTCTTTTTTTATTTTTAAAGTCTACTTTATTATCATTAAATAAAAGAAAAAAAAAATGTTTTACCAGACAAACAAAACGACCATTACAACAAAAAACATGCTTAACAGTTAAACATAAAAAACCACGGATCGATGGACGCTTCAGTCAGATCAAAGCTAACGAGGTCCCACCCCACCCTAAAGGCAGCTACTTACATAAGTAGAACATAACTTTCTGTATCATTTTTCTTGTCAACTTAAATATAAATTACCTGCATGTCAAGACTTTTTCTGAGCCTTATTCCCTTTGTTTCGTGATACATTATCGACCAGGTTATTCTACTTTTTATTTTTCTCAATTTCTCGTGGCCTTGTGGGAATATACATAAATATATTAGATCCTTAGAGCCGGGGCACACGATGCGTTGCGGCGGCGGTGCGGCGCCGGAGCGGTGTCGCTGCGTCGTCTTACATAGAAATATCTGTGACATGCACACGATGCGCTCCGGCGCCGCACCGGACTTGCAACCACCAAGACGAGGCGGGGAGGGGTGAATGCGTTGCGACGTCGGAGCGGCACCGCTCAGTTGTTTTGCGTCCTGTCCATCACTGTTCCTTATTGCAAAAAAAAAAGAACAGATCCAGTATCGTCGTACGCTTCTACGTCCATTTCGGCGGTGGCGTAATAGTAGGGCCAACAACATTTTACGATCCACTTTCATTATCAGACTGTCCAACGCTGCTACGGCGCCACTGCGACATAACAACGTTACGGCGCCGCACCGCTCGTGTGCCCACTGACACGGTGAAATCTTTGCGGTGCGGCGCCGCAACGCATCGTGTGCCCCCGCCCTTACGCATTAAATTGGCGTTTTGACAATCCTCTTCGCTTTGATCTCAAATATCTGGCGTTTGGTAAGACCGGCCGCTCATTACAACTTTTTGTCACCGTGACTTTTTGTCACTTAGTCAAGTGCTATGAAAACTATACTGAGTGCGCTCATTATGGTGACTTGATAAGACGGTGACAAAAAGTTGCAGCGACAGGCAGTACCGGAGTGACGTGACTGTCACTCGCCCTGTACATTACTATGGGAGTCCGCTCACTGGTGACTTTGTCACTCAGCCGTAAAGATGGGCGTTTAAACGAAAAGCATATAATAAAACATGTTATTTAAAATAAGCGTATAAGCAGATTAGTTTGACAACCTCGTTGAAGTCTATTACAAAAATGAACGCGATAGACATGTGTCAGTTATAACAAAACGCAACTGAAAACGGTTGCCTTAGCAATAACGTTAGGTATCGGTATCGTCTCAACCGGCAACGGTTATCAATCTGCAGAGTACGAGTAGCGAGCGAGTAGCTACAACTCAACGCGCAACTACGAAAACATTAGAAACCGAAACCGATGATAACCAACCGGCAACTGGCAACCATGCCTTCCCTCTCTCACTTAGCCGATAATTAGGTGCAAGAAAGAGAAGATGCGATTATCGTTTTGTTGGCATGCATTGGTTATCATGAATATCTTAAGGAAATATTATGGCCGTATATACCAATTGCTGGTCTAATGATGAACAGTTTTGATGTGTTTATCGGTTATCCTTATCACAGATATTTTTACTAAATAGAAATACTTTTAGAACTAAAGTTATTAAGGAACTAAATATATTAGATACCAGTCATTTTGAAGTTGCTGACTAATTTGAAAGTTTGTTGAGTTATTAAAATATAATAGTTTACTTGAATGTGAACTAAACGGAACTAACTAGCTTAACTCTTCATCACATCATACCTCTTAGCGTATGTATAAGTAATATGTGGAAAATGTTGTTGTGATTACATTGTTTTTTTTTTTTGTTATAACTTACTTATTATTATTATGTTTAATGTAATGACGTTTTTTCCAACATGTTTCTGTGTGTGTATGTTTCGAATTATTGAGTGAATTATACTAGTACCAGTGTCGGTTGTCGGTTTTCTTGTTGGTTATTTGAAGAACTTGTTAATTGTTTGAGATTTGAGACGATTTATTATTTTTCTGAGAAGAGACTATTCAAATTCTTTAGTTTATAAAAGTTAAGTGCGTAATCGTAGTTGTGTATTAAATTTAAGTATGTATATAGACAATGTTTGCATTGTCTATATACAGTTTAATAATAGTATTTAGTGCTAGGTATACTTGTGTAGACATAAACTGACTTATAAAAATGAATTAAATGAAATAAATCGAGTGTCGTTCAACTCCCTAAAGCTTAGCTTGTCTTTCATATAATGGTACACTCTATAATCATTACACCCAGTCTCAATAACGACAGCAATTAAATAATAAAATGTACTTTTTAAGTGGCCGAAATTAGTAAAAACTGCGGAGCTATAGGTTCTTTTGTTACTTTATTATTCTAGTACGTAATAAACTCGACTGTCGGCATCATAAATACTAAACTTTTTACGACATCTGTTTATTATTCACAAATTGCACGTGTAGACGGTTATTAGTAGGATTCGTAGATTACAAACTAAAAAATACAACAAAATTACTGGTGCAGCAAAAGACGTCAGATGAAAATGACAAAAAACACACTACGAAATAGCGTTCAAATATTTTTCATTTTCTAATATAGTTTTTTTCCTATAATATCAAAATAGACGAAGTCCCTAGAGTGTAGTTATATAGAGTTGACACTGTAATAATATGATGAGACTAGCTTCTGCCCGCGACTTCGATCGCGTGGAAGGTTTTTCCCGCATAAATCCCGAATCCGTGGGAATGCTGGGATAAAAAGTAGTCTATATATTATTCCAGTATCTCAACTATCTACTTACCAAATTTAATTGAAATCCGTTCTCTAGTATTTAAGTGAAAGAGCAACAAACATACATACATCTTCACAAACTTTCGCATTTATAATAACAGTAGGATTGATTAATTGACCATTGTGTAAATAGTATAATTAAGATGATAGTGATTATTAGGTGAAGGTGAGTTAGCAAGCCATGTTAATTTAATCAATCAATGTGAATATGATGATTTTGAAATGCGCCGCATTTTTTGTATATTTTTCATATAAAAAATGTGCTAGTCCTGAGCCTAGAAGAAAGCTATGAAGGGAAATTACCAGTATCGTTATAATCCCTTTACTCCACTCCTTGTTATATTCATACTGTGGTTATTTTAGCTATCCAGTTGTTGTAATAACTATAGAGATACAACAACTGAATAGTTAGATTAACTGCATTTGTGATACCGTTATTCAGTAACCGTTATCAATAGCGTTATTGCAACTAAATATCGGTTAGATAACGGTTATCAAAAATAACTAGTAACGCCCATGTCTAGAACGTGATTTGTTACCCAAGAAGTCACCTCAGTGAGCGCATCGAGGGTGACAGCAGGCGACAGTAACAATAAGTCACGGTGACAAAAAGTTGTAATGGGCGGCGGGTCTAAGGGATTCCAAATTCAAATTCAGGCTCCTGTTTCGAACTTAGCGATGAATATGCTATTTTTTAAGGATGGGAAATCATCCAATGACTGCCTCCCGATCTGGGCGAAGCGGGAGGGTCTATCAGATTTTTACTGACTAAAACCCATCCGTGTTCCGTCATATGCTCTTCGTGTTCCGAGGCTGCGGTAACTCTTTAGAACAATTCCGCAACCCCGGCAGGTAACGGCCCCCTTGTGGGCCCCGATAATTTTGCTGACACTCTTTGAGGCGCGCGTGGAACACTACGTGCTGTCTACACGGGCCTGGTTTCAGTCGGGCGGCGAGCTACCCATAGCTCGCAGCCCGCAGGCCCACGCCTACGGTGGCTGGGAGTCACCCTGCGACTCTCGACATCCGGAACATCTCCTGCGGCGGCTGGGGCGCAAGGGCTGTGAGGGCTTTGGGACTCACCTCTCCCTCGCGCGTCCCGTCACCTCCTTCGCTTGCATAACTGCTTCAAAGAAAGAGGTGACTGCTTCCCATGCCTCCTCGCTCCGAACCATGGATTGAACCAGGGCCAGGAGCGAGAGGTCACAGCCTATCGCCCCTACGAGGACACGGCGGAGCTCTGCCCAAGCGGGGCAAACCTCCACTGTATGTTCCACCGTGTCCTCAAGGCGATCCTCGCAGTGGTGACACCCGATTCCTCCCGCCGAATCCGATACAAGTAGCTCCCGAAACAACCGTGTCCGGTGAGCACCTGCGTCAGGCGGAAGGTGAGGACGCCATGACACCTCGTTAGCCACTCCTCAAAGAGGGGACTTACCGCCGCTATTGTTTCATGCCCAGCGCTGGGTTGCGATAGTCGCTCTTCCCATGCCGCCATGATCTCACGCCGAAGCTCCGTCCTCCGTGCCGCAGCATGTCGCGGTAGCAAAGTTTCGCCCCGACGAAGCGCCTCCGCGCGCTCCTCATGCAAGAGCGCAAGGGCTCTCGCTTCTAGATCCCATGGTGGCAATCTAGCAAGGAGGTTTGCTCGCCGGAGACCGTGCGGTATCCCTGGATCATCATTTGGGGTTTGGTTAGCCACCGGACTTGGCGCCTCCGTAATGTAGGCGCCCACACCGGGGACCCATAAAGGGCCATCGACCGCACGACCCACGCGAAGAGCCTCTAGCAGGAAGCGATGAAAATGCTGTCGTTCTATTTCTTTGTCTGTTCGTTTTAAAATTCAAAAATTGGCCAAGTGCGAGTCGGACTCGCCCATGAAGGGTTCCGTAGTAACTATAATAAATATAATATAGGTACTTAATATTTTTGAAAAAAAAAAAAAAACAAAAAACCTTACAAATTTCTTAAAACTAGCTTATTTACAATTTTTACAACTACGCCAAATAACTTTGTTTTTCATAGTATTTGTATGAATTACAAAGTTATATTTGCGGTTTTAGAAAATATACTGTATCTCAAAAACTGCTGACTCGATCTCGTTTAAACTAATTTTGGTTGAAAGTTTACATAAGTATCTACAACATATGGTTTTTATAGATTTTTCACTTCATTATTATAGAAGTTAGAGGGGGGACACACATTTTACCACTTTGGAAGCGTATATCTCTTAAACGATTATTTTTATGATAAAGTCGTTTTAGAAACCTTAATGTCATTTTTAAAGACCTATCTGTAGATACCACACACGTATAGGTTTCATGAAAGAAAATATTTTCAGTTTCAGTTCCATGTATGGGGAGCCCCCTTTATTTTAAATATTTTTTAAATTTTCTCTTAAAATCGAAAAGCGGTTCACAGAATACATCTACCTACCAAGTTTTACATGTATAGTTCTAATAGTTTCGGAATAAAATGGCTGTGACATACGGATGGACGGACAGACAGACAGACAGACAGACGGACAGACATGTCGAAACTATAAGGGTTCCGTTTTTTGCCATTCGGCTACGGAACCCTAAAAAGTAATAATTTTGCGATACCTATATGGCAATTAGCTTAACCCCGTGTGACATTAGAACATCTTACTTCTCACTAATATTATAAATGCGAAAGTTTGTGAGGATGGATGAATGTATGTTTGTTACTCTTTCACGCATAAACTACTGAATGGATCCGAATGAAATTATTCCGAATTATTATAGAAGATAGTTGACATCCTGAAACTACACATAGGCTACTTTTTATCCCAGAGAACCCTCCTATGCCATGCACTTGGTATGTATATACCCTTTAAATTATACGCTGTATATACATATAAGGTGGGGATGTTCTACTGAGATACCGCGATTCCGGAACATAAGGGCAATTGAAAGAACTGGGTGAGTTTTTAGTCAGTAGAAGTGTGACGCTACCTTCCGCTCTACCCAGAACGGGAGAAAGCTTTAGATGATTTTCCAATCGAAAAAAGGCACCATTGCCACAATGCTCATCACAGCTGATTTACACAGGCGGTCTCTTTCTAACTACTGTAAACTTACTTAACTTACTTAAATATTAACAAAACCTTACAACTAACGACGATTAGTTTACAATTGGATCACTACCTAATTCCCCTACATAAAAATTTTACCTTTTTACAATATATGTATAGATAATAGCCCCCTTTTTACTAATCTTCCGCAAAATCCAGCCAACATCTGCCTCAAATAGTGAAATCTTCGCATTCTCATGAGACGAATAGTAGCCCACTCTTATTTATGAATTATAGTACGTATATATAGTACGTTAAATTTCACACCATCTTATTCAATACTCAATTATGGTTTTGTATGCCTTGCCCGTAGTGATTTATCTCGAATATTGGTATCGTCTTTGTATCACGTAACTCATAAGGACATGAATATAATATTAATATCATTTTGAGATATTCCATGTCTTTCTCGTTGGATTAACTATCTTATTCTCTTGGTAATCGAATTATTGATACGATGGTTATATACAGGCAAGCGGAACAAGCTGTGATTTTCCACAAACCTTTATTGATAAGATCAGATAGTTTCACGTTTCTCGGAGAACCCTCTCTTTGAGAAACGTGAAACTAGCTGATGGTTGTTGATGGACTGGTGTATATATTTAAATTGCACGTAGAACTTTGAAGGTTATTTATGTTGTTCATAAGTAAGACGGTCGCGTGATCAGATGACTGTGATATTGAAGGTTCTCAGTGGAATCGTTGATGTAACTGATCTGCATAATGATGTCTGCGATCTGTTTGTCCCAGACAAACGCCTCCTGGCTGTTCCAACTCGCCATATTGCACACTCCAAATCGCCTATTCCTCGAACTCTAGCCGCTATTAACAACGCTCTCTTGGACTGAAACATAAATTCGGATAATTAAGTTTTCGGTTGAATGGAAGATTACACTGTCAGAATATTTAATTTTTGTGAGAAGAAGGCATGAATGTGTTAAATAAATTATATTAATATAGTGTAATTGGTTTCGGCCGTTCTATATATAAATGTGACGAAAGTGGCTTCCACCACATAATTATGAAGTACATCAAGTCAGCATCTGCTTAGCCTTTTTCCAGCTATGCTGGGGTCAGTTTCCAGTCTAACTGGCTGACCTCCATTACCCAATAGCTGGGTAAGACGTACTCCTCGGCAAGACTGATGTCAGAATTTATGGCTTCTGACTACCCGTAAAGACTGTCAAACATCTACTAATAACAACCAAGGACCAATGCACAATGGCTTAACGTACTTTCCAAGGCACTGAGAAATCAAACTATGTAAAGATGTTCACCCATCCAGAGAACGACCGCGGCAAGCGTTGGTTAACCTTGAAGATCGACCCGTGCAGCTGTTATTATTTAATCAAGACCTACATTTAAACAAACACTTAATCAGTATAATATATTGAAGCCTAAGGTCTAGCTAGTTTTGATATACGAACTATATTATAGCCTTCGCAAGTTCTAAAAAACGAACCGAATGTACTTGGCTCTCATTTCACATTCATGTTTTTGACGGGATAAAAAGTCTTACAGTTCCTAAGAAAATTACGTTATTTCTTAAAAAAAAAAGACAAAGTATTTGTTTTCAAATACATTATGATTGCGCAATACAACAACAGCGATCAATCTGATACTATAGAAAAAATATGTGTTCTATCGATTCAGCGATAAGTTACTCGTTCACAGTTCACACAGGTCCTGTAGCGCGTCCAAACGCCCCTTCCCTATTCTATACATTTCAAGCGTAAAGTAATTTTTCAGTTTGTTTTTACCCGTCGAGGCTCTTTGTTTTAAATTCCATTTTTGATTATTTCCTTAACCAAGTTATTCAAAAAGCTTGGAAGAGCATATGTGTGTCCAGAGCCTTTTACCGTCTTCAATATTTACTCTCGACAGCTCATACAGGGGCAATGTTATCCCCTTACGCGTTTCGGAAGCAAAGCTTTAAATGAAATAACGCCGAGTCAACAGTATGTCCTCCATTTTTACACATGCCAACTACGGGGCATATTCATGAAAATAATAGGAACTCGAACACGGAACCCCAATATTAAAACTTTGCTTTTACAAGTAATCAGAAACTCGACCCTATTATTATTGGAATAAATTATATTTCGCTTTGTTTATAGTTGGTATGTTTTATGCTAATGTAAAACAAAAGAATGGTAGTTAAACAAATTGTAACAAACACAAGGTCTAGATTTTCAATAGTCAAAAAGCTTTTATTTGTAGGATAAATATGGAAGTTTGGCCAATGATTTACATATCTGCATACCAGTAGCTGCGTAACACGACACCCGTTGGCTACAACACACTCATATTTTCAGGCTTTTGACTACCTGTAACAACAGTAAAAGATATTTGAATCACAAACCGGACCAACAGCTTAATGAGAAAATTCTTATAAGAAATTTCTTTTGCAAAAAAAGAAACCGACTTCAAAAAACCATAAAAGCGCTAAAAAGTTAAAAATAATACTATAAACTACCTATGTTAATAAAGGTAACCTAACCTGCGATTAACCTATAATAAAATTTATCAATTTTTTGGAGTTGGTGCCAAGCTAGGTAATGAAACGACTGGTAATTCCAGAGTATTTTCCCATTTTAATCCTCGAACTCCTTGTTTTTCTTGCGTTGTTGCATTGTATAAACTGTGTTTGCTCTGATTTTATTAAGTACTAGCTTGTGCCAGCGGCTTCGCCCGCGTGGGAAGTTTTTCCCGTGTAAATCCCGATCCCATCGGAATTTCGCAACATCCTTTCTTAGCGGATGCCTACGTCATAACATCTACCTGCATGCCAAATTTCAGCCCGATCCGTCCAGTGGTTTGGGCTGTGCGTTGATAGATCACTATGTCAGTCAGTCAGTCAGTCACCTTTGAGTTATATATATTTAGATTAACGTTAGTATCTTTTTCTTTGTGTCTAAATATTAGGTATTAGGTAATCTATCTTAAAGTATTTTTGTATTTTGTTTTTGTTGTGTTCCGATTTAAATTAATATTTAGAAGCTGTAAGATTTACGTTTTGTTTTTTCTGGCCCTAGTCTGTAGTTATATTATAGTCATTTAGGTATCGTATATTGCTTGGCACCGACTCCAAAAAATTGTTAAATTTTATTATAGGTTAATCGTTAGGTTAGCTTTATTAACATAGGTAGTTTATAGTATTATTTTTAACTTTTTAGTGCTTTTATGGTTTTTTGAAGTCGGTTCCTTTCTTTGCAAAAAAATTTTTTGTTTGTTAATTTTTGGTGGTTTATTTTTAATCTTATAAAATATGGGTAGTGCTAGTAAATATGCTTATCGTATGAGAAAACGGCGTCGAACTGAAACTGAGAATGAAAGACGAATCAATTTTTTTTTTTAGTATTCGTGGTACACTTGGAAAGTGCATACCGTTACAATTCCAACAAGCCCAAACACAGCTAAGATACATTGTCTTGTTATGGAGTTCCGGTGCATGTCTCTTGGATTCATCATCAGATCTGATAGTAGAATGGTTTTTATTGAACGCAAATGCTTCACTTGTTGTAGAAAATACCAAAATCGCTTTTCGTTTTCCTATAAAATTTGAAGAGTTCGCTCGATTTCGCCAAGATTCCATCATCAGATCCCGACTTGGTGACTATGGGATCAATTGGAAAGCATATGCTTTTGAACAAAAAAAAAATCTTTTCCAAATGAGTTCGTAAATGACGGCGTTATGCGCGAACAAAAACGCCATGCAGAGTAAACGAAAAGATCGTCAATGTAGATTTTTTTTAGAGTTTTGTTGATTTTACAGAAACGTCTTGTCCGATTTCGATAAAATTTTCATGGGACTATATAGAAAGTATACCCTTTCCAACACAAGAATTTTTCAAATCGGTTGGCAAGTAAAGGAGTTATGCCCGGACAAACATAAATAAATAAAATACAAACATCCGAATTGAGAACCTCCTCCTTTTTTAGAAGTCGGTTAAAAATACAAAATTCTAATAGCACTTTTGCCCGACCCGGAAATCGAACTCGAGACTCCTGCTCAGAAGTCGCATTTACAACCAGTTAAACAGCGAGGCAGTTGCAATAATTTTAACTAGGTATTCTCTCTTTACAAAATAAATAGAGTTAATAATTTATAAATTCGTTTCCCACACTGTAAAAAGGAGATATAGAAAATACATAGAAAATGAGGTAACTACCGCGATAAATATATCTTGTGCCCGTATCTTGCTTCTGATTAGTACCAATAATGTTTCAGCTTTTTTTTTTTAAACTGCGACTTTGGCGTTTGATACTTCTATAAACACTATACATATAACACTTGTGGTGTTTGCCTGTGATTGGTTATGTACAGTTATATTTAAGACACTAATACATGTATGTTCCTATCTGTGTTATGTCTGTAACAACTGTTGGTGAACCTTATATAAATAAATAACACGTCATTGGGCTTGGTATATTTAATATACTAAATCCGTTAGAACGTCAGTTTTATTGCGCGCATAAAAGCTAATCTAAAACTAATAAATAGGCCCCTAAGTAATATAAATTTATTTATTGATTTGCTTTATACAGTATCTTACACTTAGACTACATACATATTTAAGTAAGTACTACAATAACTAAAATGGTGATTAGGTGCTGCACTCCCAGCTAGGTTATAGAATAACCTGTATAAGGAAGTGCAGTGCCGGTATTATAATTGTATTGTTAATATTATTGAGTGTAATGAATACTTTATATACAACGTGTAATTTAAAGAGTATATACATACCGAGTGCACGGCTTCTTTGGATGATAACAAACGATATGGCAAGGGTTTTCTAATCTTATGTCTACATGTGTGTAGCATATTAGAAATTACAATACATTGATACCAGAGGTCGAATTTTTCAAATTAAGAAAAATGAAGAGAATTATCGTTTTATTGGCAAGTGACGTGGAAAGTGATGACCCTCATAGTGCTGTGATACGTTTGTTATTACTGGTATTCAAGAAACATATGTAACCAATAATTTGGGGTCAGTTCTGTGAGTCACCTATTTTGAGCTGAAACTTTGCATAGAGACTCCATACCAGATGTTGTCTTCAGTCCTTTTGGATAGATATGGGGTTTCCGTTACATTTTGTATATTGAAAAAAAAAGTAATAATAATAAGGTAAGGTAAGGTAATGAATCTGTTTAGTAAAGAGAATCATTCAAAATTTTATGAAATTATTCTGTTAAATTTCTCTCATTATCAAATTAAATGATGGTTATTATTAATGAAATGCGGCGTATTTTTGTCTGACTACTTTCAAAAGTCAATGTATTGCAAAAGAAATGTGTTTTAAGAAAAAGTAGAGCCCACCCAGTTCCTTAATTTTTTTTTTCTGTGGTAAAATCATCAAATAATTGCTCTCGCTCTAGGTGGAGCAGAAGATTGCCAGACTTCTACTGATTAAAAGCCCACCCTGTTCCTTCAACTGTCCCTACATTCTGGGGCCGCGGTATCTCGTTAGAACATTTCCGCAACCCCGGCAGGCAATTGGCCCTGTCGGGCCCCTTCAATGCTGTTGACTGCTCTTTGAGTCACCTTGTTCCTTTACTTGCCCTGACGTCTGGGGCCGCACCTTTAACCTAAAGTCCGTATATTGTAACAAACAAATTTAAAACTAAAAAAACAGCTGGTGGACGCCGTAAGGTCGCATTTTCCGTGAAAATTTAATATGGGGTAGGTAACAAAATAACGGGCTGAAGAACATGATTTAAAAAATTTAAGTAACTAAAATGTATCAACAAAACAGTGTTGACCGAAAAAATGCCTTAAACTTGTGTTTTCTACATCCGGTATTTGTGACATTAATCTTTACTTGACTAACCCACAAAGCAATATAACCTATATTTGAGTTTGAAACTGAATATCAAATTTTCCATGCTCTTGTAGTTTAGAGGCCTAAAAAAGCCTAAATAAAAAAAATAAATAAAGAAAGAAAATAAATTTATTAGACCCAGTTTAGGGCAGAACAAAAAGTACAAACTGTAATTAAATAATAATAGTAAAAACGCTATAAGGGTGAGATAAAACTCTGTTAACATAGACTTTGCAAAACCTATTTTACCTAAGTTTTACTATTGAGGTAACAGATGATGAAAATCATCAATGCCATCTTCCTACATAACTACCTATCTGGGCGAAGCGGGAGTGTGTGACAGACTATTACTGATTAAAACCCATCCGGGTTCCCTCATTTGCTCTTCGTGTTCCGAGGTTGCGGTAACTCTTTCGAACAATTCCGTAACCCCGGTAGGCAACGGCCGCCTAGTAGACCTTGACAATTTTGCTGACAACTCTTTGAAGCGCGCGTGGTACACGAGGCGCCGTCTTTACGGGCCTGGATTCTGTCGAGCGGCGAGTTCATAACTGCCTAATAATTAATTAACAATTTCTGAACATAACTCTCAGGACCACTTTTCTCTTCTTCTTGTTGAAATCAATTTGCCAATACATTTAACCCATTATCACGAAACCATTTTGGTTTACTAAAACTCTGTCAGCATTATGTAGCATTAAATTCCAAGAAAATTAGAATAAGCTTGCTCGCATATAAAATAGAATTGAAAAGTAATTAGTTTTCCCTGAAATTCCTTGTCAGTTCATGAAATACCGCTAAAATAAAAATAAATGTTAATTAATAATTACATTTTCATTAAAAGCTAAGACGTGCTGGATATACGTTTGTGCTGAAGTTATATCATTTTTTTTATTTCACCTCTTAATTTGTTGCGTTGTTTCTTTTTGGGACAGTCAGCTAGAAAACACCGGCTACTTGTAGTTTAAACTGACAATATATAAATAATATGAAAAACTATATCGTGTAAGTAAAAGTGGCACTTATACAAATATTAAGTAAAAGTAAAAAAAAATATCGAGTTTTTATTTTATTTAATTAATTCTCAATCGCTAAGTAACGACACGAATGTTTATCCTATGATATCTTATTTGTGGACAAATACTTTGTTCTTATCTTTATAGTCACTATTTTTTCTGTGACTGGACAGATCCATCTTAAGTACTACCTAGAGGAAAGATGTGCTCAGACCTTGGAGCCGGGCCTTCTAGGCCTAGACGGAGGCGCAAGTTGGGCGCTGCGTTGAAGAGTATTTCAATGATCCCGCAGTTCCTAGTGCAACTGTGTGAGGCTAGAGGACCAACTTTAATAGGTATGTATGTGTTGGTCGGTTGGGGCAACCATACCAAACATAATAATTATATTGCCATAGAATTGCTGTTTTCTATGGCTAATAGCGTTAAACGTTAATACAGGGTATATTGAAGCCGTAAGCGCATTACTTTGTGAAGGGAAGGCTCCACTCAACTAGCACAAATGGGCTGCATTAGGGCTTTGGAGCGTATCCGATTATTACTTATGGTATTAGACGTAAGCGCTAGAGCGTCTACTACAGACTTAAAGCAGCCGCTTTAGCGCTATTTGGGCGCCATTTTATGCAGCCTAAAGTTCCATTTAACCTGCACAATGGTTGCATAAAGGTTCCTTAATAGCTATAACGATTTATTAACGCTATACTAAAGCTCTCGTAGCGCTACTTTTGAATGATTTTGAACTACTTTGATCGAATGCATTGATTATAGTTCTTTATTGTATACTAGCTTTTGCCCGCGACTTCGTTCGCGTGGGAGGTTTTTCCCGCATAAATCCCGATCCCGTGGAAATTCCGGGATAAAAAATATCCTATGTCCGTCTCCTGGTTCTAAGCTACCTCCCTACCAATTTTCAGCCAAATCGGTTCAACCGTTCTCGAGTTATAAATAGTGTAACTAACACGACTTTCTTTTATATATATAGATCTTCAGGTGACATTATTTGTAATATTTTGGTAAAGTGTTTTCGTCGCCATCATGAAAATAAAACAAAAGTAATTAAGTAAAAGTTTGTATTCTGTATTAGCAAGACATATAAAGATACTTAAAACGCTGTTCACTTTACTGTAGATATATAAGGTAACTAGTACTCACGCGGGGCTTCGCTCCCGTGGATTCTATCACGGTAAAAACATAATTCTCCTTTTTTTCAGTCGCGTAAAAAGTAGCCTATAACCTTCCTCAAGCTTCAAGCTACTTCCATACCAAATTGCATCCAAATCCACCCAGTACTTTCGAAGATTAGCGCGTTCAAGCAAACAAACAAACAAACAAACTTTTCCGCTTTATAATATTAGTATAGATTTTCGAGTAATTTTAACGCGCTTTTATGATATTTAAAAAATTAACAAAAGATATGTGATATTTTTTATTTGTTATACAGAATAAATTTTATTTCCGTATTTTTACGTGTCGATAACTTACTATTCGCAAGTGGCCGATTGTTTACCAGTACATTTAATGCACATTTAACTGAAAAACCAATGTATATCAACTCAATTTTGCAAGTGAATTATAAGTTTTCTTAAAAAATCATTGCGTCATTGTAATGTAGTCATAACCTGCAGTTTTAGCTCTAGTAACTCCCTTTTGAGAATCATAGCGCTAATTTTCACCCTTCTAATACTTCCAGTGATTTTTGTTCCCCTAGTGCAACTCACAGCCACAAAAAGCTCATATTATTTTCCTGTTTTTGAGGTTATAAGATCTAGTTACGTACTTATTCGAATGGTTTCCATTTTGGAGATCCGTGGTCTACCCTTAAAAACGTTCACTTAACATAGACATTGTACGCTTCTCAACTTTAAAAACAAATCCAAGATTACGGTGTTTTAGTTACGATACTTGACTTTACACCCGATATTTCTACATAAACATGATACAGGTTATTTTTCAAATAGATAATCATCAAACGTCTCAATAATAGTTTACATTATTTTTTTGTCGGTAGAAATAAGATCCAGTTACTTTGTGGTTTAGTTATACCTACTTATACTATAATATGAAGTTTAAACATTTCAATTAACTATCTATTATTGTTTTATTACAGAATGCCTTTTAAAATAGTTAAAACTATAAATGCAGACAAGGAAGAGCTGTCAATCTGCCCTTCAGGATGGGAAATATCGCTAGATCAGAATAAAGAAAATTTGTCAAACGAAGACAATATTCCGATTGAAAAGATATTGCCTAATGATGATGAGAACGTTGCACAAAAAAAAAACCGTAATTTGGCTAAAGAGGTTAATGGATCCTGTGATGGTACTGCGCCAAATCCAAATGTTGAGACATATCTTTATACAATAAGAACCCAAGAATAGGCTTTTTTATTAAGTTTGTGATTTGTAAAATGTTGAGATTAATCTTCTTTAAAATTAAAAGCTTAAAAATTAAAATACTTTAGTATTAGATGATTAGCAGATTCACTGGAATGTTCAGCCATGTTTGACGATTTTAGGAGGTTTTCATAAACCTTGCGTACATTCCTGCGATAACCTCCACTTTTCTTTATTAATTTCCATCGTTTACCATTCATTTTTTTTATATTTATTTATTTAAACTTTATGTATAATAGTGGTACATGGGCGGACTTAATGCAACTAGGCATTCTCTACCAGTCAACCTTTGGGTTAAAAAGACCACAATATGGTAGGTGTACAAGTAAAATAAATGTTATTATCGAAAGAGTATAGTATATATACATACATATATATATAATAATAGAATACATATATATCCTAAAATAATAGACTAATAAATATGGTGCTTCATAATAATCTTTCTGACTAAGAGAACTCACAATAATTATAATTATTGCGAATACCAAACTATGAATGACAGGCTTTTAAGTAAAAGCGGCTGTAAAAAATGGCGATTAGATTGATTCTGTAAGGAAGAAGTTATGACTATTGTATTACTAAAGGCAGTTTTTGTTTCTTTTTAGGATATTTAATGTAGTTTTTAGTTACACTGATGAATTTTTTATAACTATAGTATGCATAAGAGCATCTATTATTTCTATAATGAAACTTGTAGTAGTACAATAGTGGTTACTATAACTCCTGTACAGGTGCTGCAAACAGTCTACAATTAACTCCTTTTTGTAGTAATGTAATCTATAAAAGTTACAATGGAAACCACTGTACAGCTGTAAGTGGCAGAATGACCTTCGTAACTCTCATATAAAGTTGTAAGTGGTAAATGAGTTCTAAAGTGAACTACTGTAAAGCCTAGGGTAGTATTTGATTCAGCTTGTAGCACTTTAAGTAACTTTTATAGCTATAGACGTTTACGGATGCAGATATGCAACTTTGAACTGCTTGTTGAACCCTTAAACCGCTATTTTACGGCTGAAAGTAAGAAAATAGGCTGCTATTTCCACTAATGTGCTCGTTGGGGCAGCTACGTAAGTAAAAAAAGCGATCTCTTTTTTTCTGAAGATGTCATAGACAAAACTGAATCGGTAGGTGCGTCATGATTCGTGAGCCTGGGGTGGGGGGGACTTCTATGTGCTGATGGTAATCACCGGGGTGGTTTTACTGAGTTAAGGATCCCACACGCCCTGGTATTCTCCCCGAAAGTCTAGGCGCCTTTTGAAGGTTCCCCGCCCCAATAACATATAAAAGGTGCGTCGGGCTTGACACGTATTTTTGCTTTTATGGTTTTCGTATAATAGAATAGAATATATTTATAATGCTTGACATATTCGACAGAGACATATTTATACTCAATACATAATTTTCAAAGTAAACTAAGAAATACCATCAATAGTAGTTTATAGATCTCAGTTTGTTATTTCTTACACAAATTCCTTGACTTTGTTATTTATTATGAAACCTAATATCCAGATATCAGTAGCGAATATGGTCTTGAGACGACAGCCCGGATATCTAGAATATACTATAAATATACGAGTTGATACAGTAGTGCTGTTTGTATGGCTAATTCGAAGATGACGGAGTTACGGTTACAGAACCGAAAAGCGTCATCAGATTCATATTTAGCAGACACGTGACTCTTCCAGTTTTACAGAAATCTATTGAGACCCAATATTACGTTCATTGATAAAAAAAGCACTTAGTTTGTTAAACTCTTACCTTGCGGACGGCGAGCAGGGGTATCTCGCTGTCCGGTAAGGACTAGTGTTGCCCAAACGAGAGTCTCGTAAGAGTCTTGCAATTAGCGATTATCCTATTGCTATTTATTAAACGGTAGTTGAGATCTCAGAACAATGTAACAGAAGTCTGTTAAGGACCAGGCCTGGACCGGCGGCGCGTCGCGTCGTGGTCCACGCGCGTTTCAAACAGTCGTCAGCTGCACTAGTGACGGGGTCCCACAGGGCCATTGCCAATGTTCTAACGAGATACCGCGGCCTGGAACACAAGGGCAGCTGAAGGAACAGGTTGTGTTTTTAGTCAGCACCCAGAAAAAAAAGAAAACAAAGCTCTTACCTTAAAAGATCATCTAGCGGTGGTTTATGACGTTGAGAAGATTAATTTATAGCTAAAACTTATTTTAAGTGCCACAATATATTAAAGAACAAGATTATTGCGTTGCGGTGGTTTTGAGACTGCCACAAATCATTAGTAGTTGACTGTTTACTAATAATATTAGTAGTACTTTGACAATTTTCAACGTCAAAGCAGGAGACGCTATGGACGTGCTAAGGACTAAATCTTGTTTTTATGTTGTGCAGTGTATGTTTCAATTCCCATCTTATGACTGACAAACTTCTGCCCACGACTTCGTTTGCGTAGGAGGATTTTCCCGCGTAAATCCTAATCCCTTGGGAATTCCGGGATAAAAAGTAGCCTACGTGTTACGCTATTCCAAGATGTCAACTACCTACTTACCAAATTTCATTCTCATCTGTTCAGTAGTATTTACGTGAAAGAGCAACGAACATACATCCTCACAAACTTTCGCTTTTATAACATTAGTAGGATAGTAGTAGGAGTTTTTTTTCGGGTCCAGTGCGTGTTCGTGGATGTCACATAGTTTCGAAGTTTTAGTCCTAGGATATGATATTGCTGTAATGAGACACCGCGGCCTCGGAATGCAAGGTCAACCAACCGAAGGAGCAGGGTGGGTTTTTAGTCAGTAGAATTTGCCCATTTCCTCACGATGTTTTTATATTTTTAACCGACTTCAAAAAAAAGGAGGAGGTTCTCAATTCGTCTTGAACTTTTTTTTATGTATGTTAGCTCGTTACTCGCAGATGGCTGGACCGATTTGGAAAATTCTTTTTTTGTTTGTTGGTCCCATTGTCGTCGCGTTTGGTTCTGATGATGGGATCATGGAAATCGAGGGAACTCTTCAAATATTATAGGCACACCTATAGCATTTTGGGTATTTCTTATAGTACCTTGTGCAGTTGCTCTCGAAAAGCACCATTTGAGGAAGTGGAACTGATGATGAAGACCCCAGATGGCCATCGAAACTACTCAATAATAAGTATTTCGTGGAAAGCGATTAGATTACTTGAAAATAAATGTTAAGCACTTTATGCTCGTCACAATGTATATGGTGAAGTAGAGCTGAAGGTGATGTACCAGGAGAACTCCTCAAAAATTAACGGCTCTGCACCGGGAAAAGCAATATTTTGTAAAAGGTGATAAGTAGTTGACTTTTTGACTTACTAGACAACTAGATAAATTACAAACAGACCCACTAAAAACCGTGAAAAAAAAAACTTTTTAGCAAAAAATAGAACCGACTTCCATATAAAAACACTACAAAGGCAAAAATAACTTTTCGTACCACTTGCTCAAAAAAGTGACATTCTATGCCACAAAAAGCGAACATAACAATAGTCATTTTTAATCTGTTAAAAACAGGGAAAGAAAATTGTACTCAATTTCATTCATCCTCTAGGGGGAGAATGTGATTTAAATTTGGAATACTTACCGAAATTTATACTGAACTACATCTGTGTTTACACCATTGAGTTTGTATATAAAGCATTATACATCTTTTTGAAACAGAAATACGCATTTATTATGCAGTTATGATTATTAAATAAAATTACGAAAACCGACGAGGCCGTATGAGCTTGATGCCTTTGCTTTTCTGACAAAAAAAATATTAGTCTAGGAATTTGCCGCGTTTTTGTTTTCTTCAAATACATAAACGTTAAGTTTATTTTAATTTATTTTTATAAATAAGTCAATGTTCTAAAAATACGTTACGATGTTACAACTTTTACTTTTAATTACCATTATTTTTAATAAATCCTTATCTCATATTATTATTGTGTTAATTTTTTCGCAAATGGTACGAAAAGTAGAGTATTTTCCTCGATGATAAAGCTATCTTAGTCTTGGGTGAATTTAAATCCCTCGCTACACTCACGACTAGTCTTAAACCCCTCGCTTCGCTCGTGATTTAAGTTTTTAATACCCTCGCTACGCTCGGGAGTAAACCTCGAGTCTTTAGTTACGCTCGCGATTTAAATCGTCACCCGCGACCGAAGACACTGCTTTATCCCCATGGTTAATAATCTACTATTAATTTCGAAAGGCGGTGTCAAAAAAATAAGAAAATACAAAACAAATGACACCGACTACCGAAATTAAAGTTATTTTTGCCTTTGTAGTGTTTTTATATGGAAGTAGGTTCTATTTTTTGCTAAAAAGTTTTTTGTGATATAAATTACACACATAAAATGATAAGAATATATTACATTCAAAATCGACGCTATCCCAATAATTCCTACCTAAGAAGATATAACAGCAGACTCGCATGTTAAACCATGTTTATGTACCTAATGCGCAAAAACTCGTAAAAACATGTTTTATGAAAGAAACACGTAAACATGGGTGTAAAAATATGATATTTATTCTTCTACCAATATTATTCTACTGAGTGCAAAGTTGCTTTTATCTTATATTGTATACTAGATGACCCGCCACGACTTCGTTCGCGTGGTATCATACCCCTACCCAACCGATACCACTACACCTATCCTACCGATACCTTACTCTACCCCTACCTTACCCAAACTCTACACTACCCTTACCCTACCCTACCCTATCAATACCCTACCCTACCGTACCGTACTCTACCCCTACCCCTACCCTACCCTAACCCTACCCTTGAGACCTTTCCTACTTCTTTTTTTTTTCATAAGAACCTTCTGACAAAACAAAACACAACAATAAAATCATCATCATCCAAATTGGTCCAGCCGTTTTCGTGTTTTGCGCTTAGCAGCACATTTACCGATTCATTTTTATTATATAGATATAAGTACATCTAATAACACCGTAAAAAGTGTGTGTGTACATTGAATATATATTTAAATTCATTGTTGCAAAAAATAATTGAGAGGGTTAAGAAACGGTAATAAAGCAAGAATAAAAAAACTTTATTCAATAATCATAATAGGTAAATTACAAAATTAAACTTAATAAAACTATGCAAGTCTTACAATGTTAATGCCTGTACTAAGATTAATCCTGTATCACAGGAGAAAAATGGAAATGTCTGTCGCTCTTTGTCTGTTTACAAACACGCTAATCTCCGGAAGTGCTAGACAGATTTGAATATAACTTTTTTTGTTTTATAGATATTAAGTGTAGCCATCATATTAGGCTATATTTGATTTCGGAAACTAGACCATCTAATGCAGAACTTTACTCGCGAGCGAAGCCGCAGGCAGAAGCTGATAGTCATGAAATCCGAAGTTTTCCAAACATGCAGTTTTCTATGTAATTATATTTTTTAATTCAGGATGAACCCACTCTTGACCTCTTATATTATTAAACGTGAATTTCGGCAGAAGCGAATTTCAGGATCAGATTTTGTTTATAACAAAAAAACGCTATTACTTCTTCTCTCCTTGAATGATTTTTTTTTCAGGGGCATCTCGAAGGTCCATCAGAACATAATTAATATTTCGGTACAAATTTAAAGATGTTGGCTCAACGTCGCGGGCTAACTTTAGCAATGTTTGGGCGGGATAAATGTTTTTTAGTGTGTCATCTCGCAGGTAAACCTCTGAGGTTGTCGGCTGCTTAACTGGGCTTGCCTGTGGTTGCCTCAATTAATAAATTAATTAAAGCCTGCAGTCAGGGCTTATTACAAAAACTTACAAATTAGGCGACTACACGCTAAGGGCACTCCCTGTGGGGTACGAACGTCGGCTTAGGGCGTCGCAGGGAATAAATGTCATTTGTATATTTCCCTACTTTTGTATCCTTTCTACCTACCTAGACATCAATAAAATGGAAGTTTCTGTCTGTGAGTGCTTAGTGAGAGTTGCACGATACAAACAAATCTTTTCAATTTCTTGTTGTGGGTAAATTTATATCATATTTTGTTTGAATGTTCCTTTATTTGAATGTTTTTATTTCGTAATTCCCACGGGATTGGGACTTACGCAAGGAAATCTACCCACGGGCAATGTAATCATGGGTATACCTGATACATTACATGTATAAGTATATGTTTTATTAGTTATGTATTTTATGTGAGCAAATAGTCTACACAGACAGTCACAGACTGCCTGTTTCTCTGTCAAATCTGTCCAAAGGTTTGTCTGTAAAAGAGCTTTTAGCGATAAGACTGCCCATTGTTACATTCCAGTATTGTACTTTGCCCTTATTGTACTTTGTTACAATAAAGAGTATATCTATTACAAAAGTATTTATATATTATGAAAACAGTAAATTTTACCGAGAAATACAAAATACTTCGTCAATTATTATAGCGTTCTTTGAAAAACGTCGAATGATCACAACGAAATGGGAAAATTTTCAATAAAGTTGTGGTCTTTCTAGCAGGACTCGGAAACGTTATTACGTACGTAATCATTTTAAAAGTTCCGGGTACAAAGAAGTACATTGACGGGCCTGTTGGTATAGTGGTCAGTGGCCCTGACTGCTATGCTCAAGGTCGTGGGTTCGATTCCCACCCTGGACAAATGTTTGTGTGATGAGCATGATCATTTGTTCTTTGTCTGGGTGTAATTTATCTATAACATGTATGTATTTATAAATACACACATCAAAAGTGTCTAGGGATCAACATATATTTTTGCAATAACTTTTCTCCTGATTGATATTAATTAAAATTTTCTTTAAGGATTCATCAAATAAAGTGTTTTCGTTTGTCACAGTAACGATAAACCAAGTCACCTTTGCATTAATAAAGAAATTTGCCATTTTCCTAATAAAGGGTTTTTGACATTTGAACCACTAACATTAATGTTCGAAAAAAGACTGAAATAACAGTTTTCTTTAAAATTTTATTGGGTAACTTAAACAATTAATAATCCGTGTTTCTACCGCGAACACTAACAACACAAGAACATCGGTTTGGCATACTCAAAATGAGTTCATCCAAATCACGCTGTGGAATGGCCGCCCATGTTCGTTGCAACAACAAAAAAAGGTCTTCTTGCGACTGGATACCCTCCACATTCGGCAGAGCTCTTCTCTGTAGCATATCCCATGCATGCTCAATCGGGTTCAAGTCTGGCGACTGAGCAGGCCAGAGCAGGACATTGATGTTAGCTGCGGCGAGAGTCTGTCTTACAACTCTTGCTGTGTGCGGTCGTGCATTATCATGCATTAACTGAAATAAGGGACCGATTTGCACTTGTAGAGGAACGATGACGTCAGATACAATCGTCTCAGCATAAATTTGAGCGTTGAGGTTGCCTCTGATCCAAATCAACTCAGTTCTTCCGCCGATCCAAATACCCGCCCATACCATGATGGTTCCACCACTATAAGGATGGACTTCCTGGCAGGATTTTAATCGCTGTTGGCGTCCAGGGGTTCTCCAGTGTCGTATACGTCTTGTATCCGGTCTCATACCAAAACGAGACTCATCAGAAAAGCACACGAAACGCCATTGTTCTTCTGCCCAATTTCTGTGTTCAAGAGCCCATTGATATCGAATCCTACGATTGTGCATTGCTATAGGTGGTACCCGTAGCGGTCTTCGGGAATGAAGGTTCACTTCATGCAAGCGGTTTCTGACTGTTTGGTCGCTAATTAAGTTCCCTGAAGAGTGATGAAGCCTCACGGCTAACATCATGGCGGTTATTGTTGGAGCTCTTCGAGTTAAGATTTGAATGTATCGGTCTTGTCTCCGTGCGGTGCAGCGATACCGTCCTCCATGGCGCTCAGCCACGGTACCAGTGCTTCGGTAACGTGTCCAAAGTCGACTGATAACACTCTGACTTGTATTCAGAGTTAAAGCCACAGTACGTTGCCGGGAACCAGCTTCTATCATTCCCACGGCTCTGAGCATTTCTTCCCTGCTTAAATGACGTCGCCGCTCCATAATAACGTTGGTTTTAATCAGTAGTAGGGAAACAGTAGCACTAATAATGTCTTCAATGCGTTGTATGTTTTTATAGGGAAAATATTGACAGCTGATTTTCATCTTTTACTCGAATTTGATTAACAGTTCCTGTTTCAAATTATGAAATGCACCAAAAAGGATCCATATAAATTTATAAAATCATAAATTTATTACAAAACCACATCTCAATCTCAAGAAATCCGCATAAAATGCTTGATCCCTAGACACTTTTGACGTGTGTATATATGTATGTTTATCAGTTGTCTAGTACTATACCACAAGCTCTGCTTAGTTTGGGACTAGATGGCGTTGTGTGAAAGTTGTGGAATATTATTATTATTTAAGAAAGATTATCTTTGGACTCGACTCAAGGTCGGAAATTTGAAGCAGGTACGGGTCTAAGCCAAGTATTCTGCTTCAGTTTGTATGGTGTAGGTTGAGTGAGTAGTTTGCGTGTCTATAGTGTCAGGGGAATGTTGATAAATGAGTGATGTCGGGTTTAAGAAGCGCCGAACTATAGAGCAGGTGTCTAATATAATCGATTTTTGTAGGGGTATGTATGTCTTTGGGTGAAGATCTAACATTTTCAAGGCGGTATGAAGTGTCTTAGGTATGATACCGGTTGAGGAAATAATTATGGGTACTATCTTGATTGTTTCTTGGTGCCACATTTGTTTGATTTCGTCTGCTAAAGGTATGTATTTTTGTATTTTTTCTGTGTGTTTTTCTTCAAGGTTGTTGGAGTTTGGGACAGCAATATCTATAAGGTAAGTGGTTTTTGTAGATTTAACGGTAAGCGTTATATCAGGTCTATTGCTAAGGATGGTGCGGTCGGTGATTATGTCTCTGTCCCAGTATAGCTTTGCTCTGTTGCTTTCGATTACGTTTTTAGGTTTGTATTTATAGTATATAGTGTATGCTTCTATCAGATTATATTTGAGTGCGAGCTGTTGATGAATGTATTTGGCGACGTTGTCATGGCGATGTATGTAGTCTTTATTGGCGAGTGCGCTACAGCCTCCCGTGATGTGATCTATAGATTCGGTATATCGGTAGCATAATCGGCATTTATCTGTTTCAATTAACTCTTTCAGTATGTATTTAGAGTAATTGCGAGTTTTAATTATCTGGTCCTGTATCGCTACTATAAATCCTTCTGTCTCACTAAATATGTTTCCTGTGGTGAGCCAGGAGGTTGATGCGTTTTGGTCTACATGATCTTGTCCTAATAGATGCGGATATCTACCGTGTAGTGCTTTGTTCTTCCAGTGTTCTAACTTCTGCTCATCTCGTAATATTTTGGTATTTGGGTCGAATTGTGTAATGTTTAGTCGTAACGGTGTGCCAGATTGGGGTAGATTAATTATTGCTTTATGTATTGCACTATCGTTGGCTTTTCTAATGAAGTATGTTCGTACGTTGTTTATTTGAGTGTAGTGGAGATTTGATATGTCAATAAATCCACGACCACCTAGTTTTCTTTTGAGAGTGAATCTTTGTATAGCGGAGTGAATGTGATGAATGTTGTGTTTATTGCATGTTGTTCTTGTCGTAGTGTCAAGAGCTTTAAGCTCAGTATCAGACCATTTAAGAATTCCGAATGAGTATGTTAGGAAAGGGGGTGGCGTATGCGTTAATGGCTTTAGCTATATTCCTGGCGGATAGTTGGGTACTATTAGTATTTTATTATAGTATTTTATTTAGCCTTTGTTTATATTTAGTTTTCAGAGTGTTTTTTATTTCAGAATGATTTAGTGACGTACTTTGTTGGTATCCTAAATATTTATATACTTCTCTAGGTTCCATGCTTTCTATTTTTCCTCCTTGTAACTCAAGTTCAAAAGAATTTGTTTTACTATGTTTGCCTTTAATTATGCTATTAATTTTACATTTATTTGTTCCAAAAGTCATTTTTATATCTGTACTAAATTTTTCTGTAAGCCTTAAGAGATTGTCCAGTTCTTGTTTATTACCTGCATATAATTTAATATCGTAGGTGAGTTAGTTTAGTGTTATTTTCGTTATCTATTTTGTATCCATATGTAGTGTTATTAAGTATTCTGGAGAGAGGATTTAAGGCAAGACAGAACCACACAGGACTCAGTGAATCACCTTGGAAGATACCGCGAGCTATTTTGATTTGTGATGTAATGAGTGTTGTAGTGTTTGTTTTCAAATTTAGTTTTGTTGTCCATTTAGTCATTGCATATTGTAGAAATTGTATTAAACGATTGTCGATTTTATATATTTTTAGGATGTGTTCCTGTTAGTTAGTTCCTGTTCCTGTAGATGTGTTCTTGGGTTTATCTGTATTTATTTTCGAAGACGTATGGGGAATACGTATGTTGTGTAGGTTTGATACTGTTGCTGCAGCACAATATATAAGTGTGTGGATGTTTTCTAATGTGATGGTTTCCATATTTTGCAGTTCATTTGCAATTATTTCGTTAACTGTATTCACAGTTTTTATCATTTGTCGTGTTGTGTGTAATTTAGGAATTATGGGTCTGAGTGTTGGATCTGTATCTGTGTATTTTATTAACATTTCTGTGAAGGTATTCTTAACTTGCTCATAATCCAATGGTCTTTCTAATGAATTTGCTGGTCTGTTTTCTTGTGTTTGGATATGTTCACTAGTTTGTAATGTTTGGGTGGTGACTGTTGTGATGGGGCTTTGTTGTTCGAAAGTATAACTACAATTAAGGGAGTGTTGTGTAGTTTGTGTCAGAGAGGATGGGTGTGTAATGCGTTGGCTGTTTTGAGGGCTTGAGATTACTTGTTCAACTGTAGTGACATTAACAATATTGTTTGTAGCTGATAGTGTAGACGATATATGGTTTTTTATGCGTTCTCGTTCAGTTTCAGGTATTCTGTTGTTTCTGTGTATGACCCTTATCTGATCCGATAATCGTTGTTCCGAGATATGACTGAGTTCTGGAAATTTAGACATGAATGTTTGATATAACAATGGTCTCCAGGCTGTCATATCAGTTTCACACACTTTGACAGTATAGTAGCAACGGAGGAGCTCTGTATTAATATCGTTTGTCCATTTCATCCGTTGTCTACTTTTTCCCGCAAGGGTGGTTGCAGGAAGCATATCCTGTAAAACACTTCTTGCTGGTGTGTTGATGTTTAGATGAGATGATTGTGTGTCGGAGTCTACGCAGAATGATAAGATATTATTTTGTGAGAATAAGGTGATGAGCTGGGTGATTGAAATAAACTATCTGTGGATGTTGTTCGTGATGATGAATTTTCGGTAGGTGCCACAGTTCGAGACTGGGCAGACCTCAGCGATACGTTGCCCCCCCCAGAATACGTGGGGCAACCCGTGCCTGATGGCCCGGGGCGGGACTCTCCCGTTTGGGTACCCGCCTGGGGTATTATTCTATTTCTTAGTCGCATCGCATATTGGTATTACTATAGCTCCGTTGGTCATTGCTGAGTTTTTAGCATATAGCTGTCAATGACCGCCCCTCACGTGGCATCAGATGGTCGAGCCGGGCGTGGAGTTAGGTTTAAGAGGGGGGTTTTACTAAAGCTCCGTTGGTCATTGCTGGGTTTTAGCGTATAGCTGTCAATGACCGTCCCTCACGTGGCATCAGATAGTCGAGCCGGGCGTGGAGTTAGGATTTGAGAGGGACATTTATTATAGCTCCGTTGGTCATTGCTGGGTTTTAGCGTATAGCTGTCAATGACCGTCCCTCACGTGGCATCAGATAGTCGAGCCGGGCGTGGAGTTAGGATTTGAGAGGGAGATTTACTATAGCTCCGATGGTCATTGCTGAGTTTTTAGCGTATAGCTGTCAATGTCCGCCCCTCACGTGGCATCAGATGGTCGAGCCGGACGTGGAGTTAGATTTTTGAGGGGCTTATTATTATATTATTAGAAGCCTGAACATAAAAGATTTTTATTTTTATTTTTTTTTATTTATTTTTATTTTTATTTATTATTATTATATTATTATTACATAATTTTGTTCGGAACGAAAACGAAATGAGAACGTATTCAAAAATCGGTTTATTCCGCTGGACGCATTCGTTAGGTACTGTTTATTCAGAGAATAATAGTCACAGACTCACAGATAATTTTACTTGAAACGATGAAATTAAGCCACTCGCGGCCATGAAATCCGTAGATTTGTATCGAACCCTAAACCTAGAAAAAACGGTTTAAAACGTTTTATTAACCAAACGATTTCAATTTTGTTCGTCTTCAAAAACGTTTTTTTAACGTTCCGTTCGAACGCAACCGGAACAAATCGTTCGTTAGTTATTTAAGGCAAAAACATTTCAAAATATATACTGGTATCCGAGCCCAACTTTCTAATGACTTTTTTTTATAATTGATGGGCCCACTCTACCATCAGACGAGATCGAGGTCAGATCTCGTCTGATGGTAAGCGATAGATGAGGTCTAAGATGGGACGAGCGAGCCCAGAAGATGCCTATTCACTCGTGCTTTAAAGGCTGAAAGGTCATAAGTGGCAGGGAACACAGAAGCCGGCAGAGAATTCCACAGCTTGGCTGTGCGCACAATAAATGTGGAGGAGAAGCGCTTGGTACGACAAGACGGTATATCAACCAAGTGTGGGTAGTACCCAGCCGTGCGTCTGGTAGACCGGTAGTGAAAGGGAGATGGAGGAATCAGGTCATGGAGTTCCTGCGCAGACTCCCCGAAGTACAATCTGTGGAAAACCGACAGGCAAGCAACGGTTCGCCGATGAGCCAGGCTATGAAGCTTGTCCACCAGCACTTCGTCGCCTATAAGCCTTTTAGCTCTGCGCTCGATCGAGTCCCATGCAGCAAGTTGGTACTTTGCAGAGCCATCCCACAAGACTCTTTTTGAAGACTCTTTGATCCTGATTGCCAGGATATAAGTATCTTGTGGCTAAATATAATAACAGCCGCAGTGATTGATCTTCAAAGTTAAGCAACACTTGCAACAGTAGGTACATTACGAAACAGTTACTTTTATATTATATTTTATTGGACAGTGTACTACTTCTTAAAAAGGTTATAATATATTTATAAAATTCAAGAAGGCAGGTAATTAAAAAATAATTGGCCAATGGCGAGTCAGTTTTTTAATTTTTTTCTTAAAATCGGAAAGCGGTTCACAGAATCTACCTACCAAGTTCCATGTGTATAGTTCTAATAGTTTCAGAATAAAATGGCTGTGACATACGGACGGACGGACAGACAGACATATAGACATGACGAAACTATTAGGGTACCGTTTTTTGCCATTCGGCTACGGAACCCTAAAATACTCCACATAATACGTATTTATTGTTAAATGATAAATGATCCTTAATTTGCAAATCGGTTATAAAATAGCTTTAAGCGGCATTAAGATCTGTATTATTTTCGGATTATATTGATTTATACAATTAATGAACACAATTCAGTCCAGAACTGACCACGAACGTCGCACAGCTTGAATCAACTAAAAAAAAATATTGGTATCAGTCTCAATGATGAACTTTTCTTTTTACGATATTACTTACTGGCCTACCCGCGACTTCGCTTGCGAGGTGAGGTTTTCCCGCGTAAATCTCGATCTCTTAGGAATTCCGGGATAAAAAGTAGCCAATATGTTATTCCACTATACTAACTATCTACTTACCAAATTTCATTCAGATCTGTTCAGTAGTTTTTGCGCGGAAGAGTAACAAACATTCATACATTTATAATTACCTCATAAACTGTCGCAATTTTCATATTAATAAGATAACTCTGTCTCGTCTTATACTCTATATAGGAAACTGAACAATTGTTTAATAAAAATATAGACTACGCATAGAGGTTGTAACAGAATCAAAATAACTTTTTTGTTATTGTCACCTCTGGTGAGCAAATAACTCAAAACATTAAATATAATTTTTTTTAAAGAAATTAAAAAAAAAAGAATACAAAAGGTCCAGTCCGTGAATTTTAAACATGAAATCGAATTTAACAGCACAGAGCTAAAATTGAATTTAAAAAAGTCTAATTCATTCGTTCGCTATTCGCTTCGATCGTTGAATTTCCGTGAAACATTTTCGGCAGTATTTGACGCCAGTATTTTTTTGAAGCCATGTCAAGTACATTACACACTAAAGTAAAATGGCGTATCACACGATAAACTACCTAATATGTCAAAGAGACGCAAGGTGGAAGATCACACGTGCCTTTTCTATCCTTTTAGGCAGAAAATATTTTTAGATGTGGTTTCGTGAGGTCCTTTCAAAGAGAATAACCTCAGTAGGTCACCGTAGATAAGTTGGATACTGGTATATATATTCAGGTAAATGTAAAGGATTTAATTTTTCCGTATGTATTTTTATTAGAAACTAGTTTTACGTGCCGTCATGTCAAGTCACGTCAAGTCATGTGCCATCTGCGTGCACTGAGCCTGTGTGTTGGATAAGTTGGATTACCACTGAGCCTGTGTATTGGATTACCACTGAGCCTGTGTGTTGGATTACGGGATTACCCTTTCATAGAGCGAAGGCTTATGTCCCAGCAGTGGGAATTTTAAAAGCTGATATGTTATGTATAAATGAGCTTTGTGTTGGAGGTATTCCTCGAAGCGCTACCATTTTGAATCGCACCTAATGAAGCGCTCCTTTTTTATTCCTCGGAGTGCTCCTTTTCCGATAACATGGTATCGGGAGCGCTACTAAAAGGAGCGCTCCGAGGAATAAATAAAAACCGGTCAAGTGCGTGTCGGGCCACGCGCAGTGTAGGGTTCCGTAGTTTTTATAACAGCCAAGTGCGTGTCGTATTCGCTGACTGATCGTTTTGTACCATGCTCTAACTAAAAGCCAAACATGACTACCTAACTAATTTGACTTCCTATACAAATCCTCACCTGATCCGACAATTTTGCACGGAAAGTTTTAATTTTTTTTAGAGATTTGTATAATACTTGTCGTAGCCGGTGTTTTGAATTTAAATATTGACACCCAGCTATACTACTCAATCGTCACAAGAAACTAGCACGATACAACTGGCGCTTAGCGCCATCTATCGACATTTCTATAGAGTTGTTCGAAATTTTCAAGTCAAATACAATTGGTCGACTATTACTCGTAAACTTGTAACGCCCACTTATGTGTGATAGGTTTCCTTTAAATTTCGTTATATATAGGTACTACTGCCGTGACATTTGAATTTCTAACTACAACCGTTTAGTTGATAGAGGGGGTGGACACTTGACTCTAACGAAAATTGGTACTTTAAAGCTTGATAAGTCACGAACGGTTTACTTAATCAAATAACGATCTTACCAAACCCCTAATATTTTTGAAAGACCTATCCAACGATATCCCACACTATGGGAAGAACTAAAAAAAAATTATCATCCCACTTTACATGTATGGGAGGTACCCTAAATAATTGTTTTTTTCAAAATTTTATTTTACCTATTTTTTTGGCGTCATTAACGTGTATACTCATGCCATAGTACAACTTTCTAGTACCAATAGTTTTTGAGCTAAACCGCGGACAGACGGATAGACAGATGGACATGGCGAAACTATAAGGGTTCCTTGTTGACGACGGAACCCTAAAAAGGAGCGCTTCATTAGGTGCGCTTCAAAATGGTAGCGCTTCGAGGAATACCTCTTGTGTTGCAATGACACGTAAATTACCAGTGTTTTTTTTAATCAACTACATAAAAATCTGTGCCTGTGGCAGGCCTCACTTTTTTCATTGGATATTTTAGTCCAGAAACATTCTCGCGCGTCCTCAAAACTCCATGTCAAAGTTTAAGAAAGAAAAAAATGTTTATTTGACACGTCCCATAAATCGCACAACAGCATCTAAAAAGAAAACAAAACAAAAGAATTTAGGTACTTTCAAAAACAAAGATAATTACGTAAGAGTCGGTTCAGCAAAATGCCAGACAACTAGTGCCTGACGATGGTTTTGAACCGATACTAATGTTGAAGCGACTACCAGATATGAACCTGCTAAAAATATATTTACATAATTATATTTGTGTATAGTTTCATCACAGTCTGCAACGCATACAGGTCAAACATTGACGTTTATTTATATTGATCACAAGACTTTGAGTTTTGTATTATCGAATAGGAAGTTAGCCTATGATATTATAGACAAATAAATAAATAAACGGTTACATATCAGACAATTATTACTGTTTAAAAAAAGGCGCGATCAAGGAATGGGTACGTCCTGCATCGTGGGTGGGTTTATCAACATGTAAACTCACATACAACGGCATAGAACAACTATCTGTAGGCCGTATAAATATATTCAATGCGCCATACATATGGAAACAGAAAATCCGTCAACCTCTGCGCCATGCTATCCGTATAGTTGATATGTTGCCCGCAACTTAGTTTGCTTGTGAGGTTTTTGCCACATAAATCCCGATCCAATGAAAATTATGGGATAAAAATTACCCTATGTAAAGTAAAAGTATGTAAATATTCTAGAATTTCATTGAAATACTAAATTTCATTCAAACCATTTAGTAGTTTTTGCGTAAAAAAGTAACAAATATCCAACCCTCAATTAAATATCAAATCCGCACAAACTTTCACATTTTGATTATTAAGTAAGAAGTAAGATACGTACCTAATTATATATTTTTTCGTGTTATATGTAGGTACTCGCTTTAATAAGATTATATCCTGAGACTACAAGTCTTCTTTATTATCTATCTAATCGCATTAAGTACGTCGAGGGTAAATGAATGGTGATGAGGAATTTAGATGTTGAATAAGTACTAAATGACATTTTTTTCTTCTATTTTACCCAACAGCCTTCATCACCCAAACCAGCCAAAATTTGTGCCTCCCTAGCCAAAAGTACCAATTTTAAAATGTTCCTCGCAACATTAGTTAGTGTATTACTTATATTACCTGTACAAGTGTTAAAAAGTGACTGTTAAAACTCGATGTGGACAAAAGAATGTGGCTACGATGAGGAAATGGCATGCGGCAATCTGCTGCATCCTCACATGGCTGATACCAATCCCAGCAGTGAACTTCCGGACCCAAGAGATGGGCTTGATACCTCCAAAGTTCGAGCCGACTCCAAAAACAGTGACTCAGATAGAGGGTGTTACGAAAGCGAGTGTCGTAAAAGTGAGTGCTGCGAAAATGAGAGCTGCGAAAGTCATACCAAATTCGATCTCAGAGTTTTTCGGACAGACGAAGGAGAAGGCGGGTTTTCAGACTACTACAGTGTCTGTGAAGACTGTAGATGATGCGCAATTTCTGAAGGATCGCACCAAAGTGAAGAAGCCCGTCAAGTCTCAAGTAAGTGCCTACTCTTCTGTACATATTTTGATAGGTTTAAGAGTTGTTTGAAGAATTTTACAGATAATAACAATTTCGTTTTGTTGAAGTTGTCTTTTGGTAAATTTCTTGGTTTGATTAAGCATTTAGGAAAGTTTAGTTGGTTTACTTGTTTACTCATTGAGATAACGATAACGAGGATTCTCTTTTCAGGATTCCTTAACTCAAAAGGTAAAACGGAACCCATATAGAATCACATCGTTGTCCGTCTGTCAAGCCCCTTATACTCAGGAACATGGTTTAGAGTTTTTTTTATGTATAAGAATATCAAATCTGTGAATCAACGCGATCAAAAGATTGCACCGTTTGTGTTGCATATTTTCACATATTTTGCATAGGGTAGGTACTTTCCGGTAACGTAGAATCATGAAATTTAGTGGAAAAAAAAAGGTTTTAACATGACATCAGAAAAAAATCTGAAAACATTAATATGTGTTAGTTCGGTACTATTTAACTTATTACATACTTACTGAGATAAGTTTGTACGAAAGCTCACGAGTCTAATTCGAACTTGGCCTTTTCTTTTTTTCCATCTTTCGCAATACGTCATCGTCTGTGATAAACATTTGATAAGTTTGATGCACAGAAATCAAAAATTTATTTTATCTATGGTTTGATGACGATGACGTATTGCTAACTGAGATATGACACACAGCAATGAGCTTATGAGCTGAATTGGATTTTGGTAGCAAGGCTTCCAGAGAACTTAGGATAGAGTCGGTCTTAAAATAGACTGAAATTTCATGTCATCATCATTTTGACGGGCCTGTTGGTATAGTGGTCAGTGGCCCTGACTGCTATGCTCAAGGTCGTGGGTTCGATTCCCACCCTGGACAAATGTTTGTGTGATGAGCACGATCATTTGTTCTTTGTCTGGGTGTAATTTATCTATAACATGTATGTATTTAAAAATATATATGTATGTTTATCAGTTGTCTAGTACTCATACCACAAGCTCTGCTTAGTTTGGGACTAGATGGCGTTGTGTGAAAGTTGTGGAATATTATTATTCCATTTATTTAATATATATACATATAGATTACATTTTTAAATATTAATATAAAAAATAAAAACATTTAAAAATATAAAAAAAAAACATTATTATTATTATTATGTATAATGAATCTCCTAGCCGATGTCAGCCACCGCGGCCAATCTCATAATCGATTATTCAGCTGCGCAGGAGACATTATAGTACACAAGTATATGTATGTTCGTAGGTACAAGTGCTCTCTTTCTTCCTTTATTCTCATTGTCCGATGGGTTGGCAAACCAATACAATCGGAGAGAGGCCCAGGACCAACAGCTTAACAAGCTTTCCGCGGCAAGGGATATTAAAATTAAATTAAGATTTAATGTATACTGTTATTATAAACTAGCTTCTGCCCGCGACCTCGTTCACGTCGGAGGTTTTTCCCGCGTAAATCCCGATCCCGTAGGAATTCCGGGATAAAAGTAACCTATGTGTTATTCCAGGATGTCAACTATCTACTTACCCAATTTCATTGAGATCTGTTTTGCAATTTTTGCGTGAAAGAGCAACAAACAAACATACATCCTCACAAACTTTCGCATTTATAATATTAGTAGGATAAACGTTTTTAGGAAAATGATTAGATACGCGAGTAAGCTCCCATGATAGCAGGGCATGATTTTTCAACCACTTAAACAAAAATCATGATATTTCAGTCAATTTACATAAAACCATAATAAATTATACGCGTAAACTTTTCTCAGGAATCACACTATCTATTGGTGAAAACCGTACGAAAATCTGTTCGGAAGTTTTTGAGTTTATCGCATTCATACAGACAGACAAACAGATGCTACAGGGGGACTTCTGTTTATAACATGTAAGGATATCAGCTTTATTACAGAATCACTTCAATAAGATTTAGATAAACGGTTTATTTCTTTGGTTTAGCAGCAATTGTTCGGTTGCAACAATCCAAGTGAATTACTGACGCCGCAAGCAACCAGATTCATCAGATTTTCCCTATTTAGATTTACTTATATTTATACTGAACGTAACACATATCGTTCATCGTACGTTAATTCTAAGTGGCATTGTTTGGAAAAGCTTTATTTAACACTGCATTGAAAATGTTGATCGGATAATACCCGAAATATGCGACAGTAGACTTGCGTGTATTTGTTGGTATCCTTTCGGGGAAAGAGCCTCTTAATTTTACAAAAATGTGTTAAATTTTTGACATTAATGTAAGTTAAAATGAGATTTTACTGCTTTTACTTATTAGTTACTAATTATAATGTGCTAGCTGTGCCTTAAATTTGAAAAAAAAAACAACATTAATTTAAATCGTTTATTTATTTTATTTTAACGTTAGGATCTGATGATGGGATCCTGGAGAAATCGAGGGAACTCTTCAAATATTATAGGCACACCTATGACGTTTTGGGTATTTATTATAGTAACTTGTGCAGTTGCTCTCAAAAAGTACCATTTGAGGAAGTGGAACTGATGATGAAGACCACAGATGGCCGCCGAAACTACTCAATAATAAGTATTGAGTGGATTGCGATTCGATTACTTGAATATTGATGTTAAGCACTTTATGCTCGTCACAATGCATATGGTGATGTAGAGCTGATGGTGAAGTACCAGGAGAACTCCTCAGCAATTAACGGCCCAGCATTGGGAAAAGCAATATTTTATAAAAGGTTATAAGTAGTTGACATTTAGGCTCTTGTAACTAGGTAAATTAAAAATCATCCAACTAAAAAGAGTGAAATAAAAACTTTTTAACAAAAAATTAAACCGACTCCCAAAAAACACTGCAAAGTGAAAAATAACTTTAATTTCGGAAGTCGGTGCCGAAAATACAAAACTAAAGACACCGACTACCGAAATTAAAGTTATTTTTCACTTTGCAGTGTTTTTTGGGAGTCGGTTTAATTTTTTGTTAAAAAGTTTTTTGTTTCTTTTTTTTCGGGGTGGGAAAATCATCGAATGACTTCTCCCGCTCTGGGTGGAGCGGAAGGGAGTGTCAGATTTCTCCCACCCCGTTCCTTCAGCTGCCCTTAAGTTCTGGGGCCGCGGTATCTCGTTAGAACATTCCCACAACACCGGCAATAGGCCTATGGGGCTCCGTCACATAATTATCCTCCTGGGGTGTATATGTGGTGTTGTTAATTTGCTGTCCTGCGTCTTCAACTGTTCACTGCAGGACTTGAAGAAAGCTTCGAACGGAGGGTAACTTTTTGTTAGTTCTGGGCTGGCTCAATTCAAATTTGCCATCGATACGCCAAGAAGAAGAAGAAGGCCTCCTGTCCTGACCGTTTTAGACTACAGTGGTCAATCTCAGCGGAGATTATGCAGCGGCGCAGAAGATACAATGCACTGTATGTGTGCAGTACACCAGTGCATTTTCTGTTCCTTTAAGGGACTATACTACCTCAAATGGCTTAGCATAATCCTCCGTTATGTCGAAAATACTGCAGCAATAATTTTGAAATAAATATATGGTAAAGTTGAGGATTAATGTTAGGTACTACGTTTGACGAAAACACGATTCCATAAAATTTTCTTGATAGAAAAATATTCCAAAGTTACCTCCAAACCGAACAATAAACCGCTGGTATTCAAAAATAACTTTAAATTAGACAACGAAACTTTGCATATTAATTGAACTGACTATAAAGCAGGTCTTTATTTACTTTTTTTAAATTACCATTATTTTCACCGTAAAAAGAAATAAATTAAATTATCGGTGTCTTGGAGTCTTTTCCCTGCCACCCTGTCCCGCTTGCTCGCGTGACCGCGGCCAGTAGTGTGCGAGCGAGATAAAGAGTGTGTAGCGCTGAGGTAGTATAGGCCCTTAAGTCTAATTGGACGGTAATCCGGCACGACCGGAGATAGATCAGGAGAAGGACCAACGGCTTAACGTGTTTTCCGAGGCACGGGGATCACACCGCCATCTTCCAAACTCCGGACTACTACTGAGAAAGTTCTAATAGAAAAATCCTACAGTACTTGCCTATAGCTCAGCATTCGCCCTTGGCAGGCACTAGAACAAAGTGGAAATCCCTTGCTGTACGGATTATAAAACTATTTTTAGAATATTTTTTAAGAATATTTATTTATTTAAACTTTATGTACAATAGTGGTACATGGGCGGACTTAATGCAACAGGGCATTCTCTACCAGTCAACCTTTGGGTTAAAAAGACCACAATGTGGTAGGTGTACAAGTAAAAAAAAATATCATTATCGAAAAAAAATGTATGTATATATTATTTTATTATATATATATATATATATATAATAAAATAATAATAATAATAAAATACATATATATGCTAAAATAATAGACTAATAAATACGGTGCTTTATAATAATCTTTCTAACTAAGAGAACTCACAATAATTATAATTATTGCGAAAACCAAACTAAGAATGACAGGCCTTTAAGTAGTGGTTTCTCATTTTACGCTTAAAAGAGAATTTAGACTCGGCCTTCTTGATGTCAAGGGGTAGCATGTTCCAGAGTTTAATGGTAGAAATAGCATAGGAATTAGCCATAAACCCGGTTCGGTGAGAAGAAATGTGTAGAAGTAAGTTTTTGGATGCGCGAAGGTTAAGGCAATGAGAACTGCCTAGCACTTTAAAATTTTGTTTTAAGTAATCAGGAGCACAAGGATCGTTCAAAATAGTGAAGAGCAAGCAGAGGGATCTGAGGGATCTCCTTTGACGAATAGGCAACCATTTAAGCTGAGAACGGAAGGAAGAAATGTGATCACATTTACGAAGGCTAAAAATGAAACGGGTACAGTTGTTAAGAAGTCGATCCAGTTTGTTAAGAAGTTCTTGGGATAGATCAGAGTAGCAAACATCAGCATAATCAATAGCAGGAAGCACAAGCGATTGGACTAAAGTGGTTTTAGTGCTAGAAGGAAGAAAATGCTTGAATCTATAGAGAGATCGCAGTGTGAATGTTACTCTCTGGCTCACCTGTGCAATCTGCTTATCCCAACTTAACTTGTCGTCAATGAATAAGCCTAGGTCTTTAACGCGGGCACGCCGCAATTGCGGCGGTAAGACCCCTCTTTGAGGAGTGGCTAGATCGGCGTCACGGCGTCCTGACCTACCGCATGACGCAGGTCCTCACCGGACACGGAAGTTTCGGGAGGTACCTGTGTCTGATGGGAAAGGAGGAAACGCCTGGGTGTCACCACTGCGAGGGTCGCCCTGAGGACACCGTAGAGCACACGGTGCAAGACCGCCCCGCCTGGGCAGAGCACCGACGCACGGTGGGCTGAAAATCGGCTTTCATAGACTTAGGCATTTTATTTTGCAAGTGCGAGTTTTTTTGCCGGATATCACTTCTATTAGTTATAACAATATACAAAAATGACACCAGAATTGATTCTGCACAGAAACGAAGGAATTATAATTTTTTTACGAAAATTTTGTATGGAGCTAGTATGAAAAATCGAAATATCTCTAAAACGGCAGCGATAACCGTAATATCCTTATAGGAGGTTTTAGTACTAATTATTTATGATTTTTTGACATACGTTACATAATGGTTGTAGATGCCTTTTTTTTTTTAAAAATCGTCAAAATATTTTTATTTATTTTTACATATTTAAACGTTCCTTTTAGTGTTTAAGTTGAAGAATTCAGAGCTTTAACAACTCTTATCATAAAATAGCATCACCCCTATAGACCTGAAGGACTAGACAGAGGTGTGTAGTGTCTTGTTGATCTTGTAAGATTTCCAACAATACCAAATAGTTGAATATCAGTGTCAAAGTGCCCATGCTGTCGCTTCTTTTTGAAAGATAGGGGAATGAAATTGTTAATTGATCATACCCTAAAAGTATGATTACAACATAACCGGACACATAATAATAATAATATCCTTATAGGGGATTATAGTACTAACATTATTTATTTTAACATATGAAACTGTTCAAAACGATCCATGAACTGTGACAAAGTTAAGAACATCGTTAGGAAGCATGCTTTTTCCCCAAATATTAAGAATATGTGAAAAAAAAGACTGTATATAAACTTTTTATTGATAGGTAATTTAAATAAAACAGAAGTAACAAAAATAATATCTAATAAATTCAATTATACAAAATACATATTTGAAACTATAATTTATGAAATTATTAACTAAACATATTGGTACAATAAACTAACATAAATAACAAAAGAACATAAAGAAAAATAATTAAATTTTACAAATTTTCTTTACAACTTTCGTTGTCGGACTCCAATTCCGAGTCAGAATCCAGATCGGATATACCTACAAACTCGAACTCAGTTTCCGGAAACTGTATTAGGTCGAGAGTTTCAGCAAAAAAGGTTGTCTTCCTTTTGGCATCTAACTTCGGCCTTTGTGCACTTAGAAAAGGATCCGAAGAAACAACAAGCATATTTAGGATATCTTGATTAGAATCTTGCCTGCTTCTTTTCCGCGAATGATGTTCCCGGAACCTCCTAAAATCTTTGTTTCGAGACTCTGAGGCTTCTTCCGAGAGAGTCCCAATCGGGACAATATCATTTTTTTCGATTATGTCAGCTCCGTGTATTAATAGTTTATGTACGGTTGATGACATGTAGTACCAGTCGTATAATTCCACGTACTTTTCTGCTGTTTTGCGAGCAAAATCTTTAAATTTGATGACATCGATCTTCTCACCAGATGTTATTGCTTGCAAAATAACAGCAAATCTTTTTATCAGGTTTTGATCCAACCCAGTAATAGCTGCAGTTTTATTGGGAAACTCGAAAAACTTCCTTGCGGTATTCCCGTCATTGGTAGTTCCCGAGCCTTGTTTTACTATATCAATTAACAGATTGAGCTCCTCTTTAAATTTATTTTGAATGTTTTTTTTTCTGTTTTGTAACATATCTTTATGCTCATTACTTCTTGCTGCCCACTGTTTGAAGTCAAGTCTGTACGCAATGTGTAACAGACATTCCATGCAATTTATACGGGCATGTAGGGATGATAGGCCAAATTCATATATGTCAGAACACACAGTTTTTGATGTTACAGCATCTAAGTGGTTCATTTCTGTTGGTTTTGCTAAGCACAGGTAGCATGATGCATTTGATCTAGCTTCAGAAAGGTACGTGCAGACTTTTGCGTCGATCATTGTCATCATTAGTTTATGAGTCACCCTGTTACTATTAATGCACTCTGTGGGGTTAAGGGCCTCAATTTCCTCATCCATTTTTCTTTTGTTATCAATGACAACTGCATGGCTTTCTTTTACAAAAGTGAACTGAACCGGACGACAATAAAAAGTTGAGCATGGTTTCGGGTTTGTCCATATAGTATTATCTCCATCTGTCAGTTTCAGTGGCACCAAGGAGGTCATGAAAATGCTTGAATCATCATGCTCGCCGTCCATTTTCTGCTTGTATCGGCTTTGATTGGAAGCACCATCAAATCCCCACTTCGATATCAGCTTTAACTGCTTATTTTCCACATTATCAGAAAGACTTTGAAGAATCCGCTTCACCGTGATGTCAAGTAAAGCTTGAAGTGTAATTCTAGCTGATGAATCCGTAACTGATACTGATTGATTAGGAGGGTAGCATGCAAGCTTAGTTTGTTGCAGTTTATAGTAGGATGGGTAAATATCCTTAGCACCTTCCCGAATGGCAGTCTCTCGCAACGTAATATATTGCCACTTTGCTTAAAGCTTAAGTGAAAGAAGCAATCCAAGTGCTTTCTCTGGTGTAAATATTACTGTTTTCTTAATGCTTTCCTTGATTTTAACGGCAGCTTCTGGATTTTTGATCATATAATTGATTACAGATGCGATATCTTCATAACCTTCTTCTTTTAAACGTGCTGCAGCTGCATATGCCAATTCACAGGAATCCTCGCCTATGTGCTCACTAGATCTTCTCTTTTTCTGTTTGCTTCCCAGATCTTTGAATGGTTTTCGGGACCTTTTTGTCATTGTTCCAACAGTCGATGATGTCGAAGGTTCTGGAGAGACTGAGCGTGCTCTTGGTATCTCATCAACAGTTGGTTCTTGATTTATTAAAGTTTGCACGCAACTCGGCCAATCAATATTTGCTTGCAACCACTCTCCGTACGTATTTCTAAACTTATCAAAGAATCGTTTAGATTTCTGCCACCTGTTTAAAGCAGCTCGCGTGAATCTCCGGCAAAATTCTTTGAGAGTTACTTGATCTTCGGCAGAAAGGCAATCGCCTATGCGGGACACAATTGCACTAAACAATACTTCATGATTAAATGAAGGACACTCACTTTTTAGAAGAACAAACAAATCTAAGTTGGTGATTAAACTTTCCATTCCAAGATTTTGTAGTCGCAAAGCAAATAGTTTTAGTGTTAGCAGTTACACGGTTGTGAACAATCTAAATTATGGAACAAAATTATAGCCCTTTTATTGTATAAAGTCAATAATTAGTTAACTACCCTCATTAAAGTTATAAAAGATATGATAATAAAAATTTATAATCGTCAAAAACATTTCGTAGAACTCATAGTAGAACTAATCAACATTAGCAAATCACATTAGCTCACTAATTATAAAAAGGTGAATGCAGTTCTTAGTTGGTATTGTTGCGAGATATTTCAAATCATTTAATCACTTAATAGGCTCATTAGAATCAGAAGACTACAACCATCATTCTAATTACTTAATTACTTGTCATCAGACTCATTAGATGACTACACAATATGTTATTTTGTATTTTGAACGTATGCAAGGTTTTAAAATTCCTTTTGTGTCGATATTATTATGTGTCCGGTTATGTTGTAATCATACTTTTAGGGTATGATCAATTAACAATTTCATTCCCCTATCTTTCTAAAAGAAGCGACAGCATGGGCACTTTGACACTGATATTCAACTATTTGGTATTGTTGGAAATCTTACAAGATCAACAAGATACTACACACCTCTGTCTAGTCCTTCAGGTCTATAGGGGTGATGCTATTTTATGTTAAGAGTTGATAAAGCTCTGAATTCTTCAACTTAAACACTAAAAGGAACGTTTAATATGTAAAAATAAATAAAAATATTTTGACGATTTAAAAAAAAAAAAAGGCATCTACAACCATTATGTAACGTATGTCAAAAAATCATAAATAATTAGTACTAAAACCTCCTATAAGGATATTACGGTTATCGCTGCCGTTTCAGAGATATTTCGATTTTTCATACTAGCTCCATACAAAATTTTCGTAAAAAAATTATAATTCCTTCGTTTTTGTGCAGAATCAATTCTGGTGTCATTTTTGTATATTGTTATAACAAATAGAAGTGATATCCGGCACAAAAACTGGCACTTGCAAAATAAAATGCCTAAGTCTATGAAAGCCGTTTTTCAGCCCACCGTGCGACGTGTCCTCACGGCGGCGATAGGCGGAGACCTCTCGCGCCCGGCATTGTTCGAGGCCATGCTGCGGGGCGAGAGGGAGTGGGAAGCGGTCGCCTCCTTCTGCGAAGCAGTCATGCTTCCGAAGGAGGAGGCGGGCCGCGTGAGGGAGAGGATGGCGTCCTCCCTCCAGCCCAGCCGCAGTGGTAGACGCCCACGGCGTCGGACGTCGGCCGACGATCTCCGGCCACCGTAGGCGCGGGCATGCGGACAGCGAGTAAAGGGCAACTCGCTGTCCGACCATGGACCATGCCCGGGTCGACGGCGCGTCGTGTTCCACGCGCGCCTCAAAGAGCGTCAGCAATATGACGAGGCCCCCCCATAGAGGGCCGAAGCCTGCCGGGGTCGTGGGACTCATCCCGTTACCGTGACCCCGGTACGTAAAGGGTTATTGAAGGAACACCGTGGATTTTAGTCAGTAAAAGTCTGACAGTCCCTCCCACCCTGCCCGGTGTGGGAGGACTTATTTGATAATTTTACCACGATAAAAAAAAAAAAAAAAAAAAAAAAAAAAAAAAAAAAAAAAATTGGTCTTTAACGTGTGGCGTGGCGTTTATTGAATTCAACTAAATTACATGACATAGTTATGAGACTAATTTTTTGAACGTATGTATGTAAACTAAACTAGTTGAACACTGGTACCCAAAGTAAGATTAAACTTGTGTTTTAGGTACCAGAGCTCTCGCAATTTAACAGGGCATAAACTTAAGTCCGTAAAATTAAGTCGTGTGAGTATAAAATATTCATTGTTTTAAACAATAGTAGAAAAAAAAAACTATGACGTGAATGTGCACGTGTTTTTATATGGCCTACCCACACACTCATAGAATTCCTCGTATTTGTTTACATTGGGCCACCATACTGTTTGTTGTTTGTTTTTATCCATTCTTTCACTATGGAAATATTAATATTGTTTACCGTGTATTTGACTGATCTTAGTAGAATAGCATTTGTGGAATATTTCTTGCGTCGTATAACTTTTATCGATAACAAATGAATGTGACCTTGGGACCTCACTATCTGACGCTTGAACGGATCTATTTACCATAACTCTCTCTCATCTGTTAAATAGGTGGACATTTTCGATTTTAGTCATTTGTTTTCTGTATGTATTTAATTAGCTTAAGGTTCTTTAGTTGATGATTAAAAGAACATTTATTTAAGCTCGGTACAAAAGTTTTGAGTTTTTTTTATTACGGATGACCTAGGTCTTGACCTGCACCACATCTGATAGCAAGCTATGAGGTGTATGATTTTTTTTTTTTTTATTACCAACTTAAATCTACCATTACAGGTTGCACCCAATGCGATAGATAAGTTATAATTATACATTATATAAACACAATTAAGATTCCCTTACTATATTTTCACATCATGGTAACATAACACAAAATGGCATAACACACAAGGGCTTTTGTGAACTCGCTCATTGCACAGGAAAATAAGTCGATACGTGAGGCTACAGTGTTGAGTGCCCGCAAGGCTCGCGTCATTGGCGCATGCTGTAGCAAGTTGGTACGCGCGCTAGGCACCACCAGCAGCGGCGGCCGCCGCCGGCGCTCCGCATAGCCATCCGGAACACTAATATGTATTTCGCACAAGATACTAGGGTTATGAATCTTACCACGTAATATTTTAAACATAGAACGAGCAAGGCCAGTAGATGTCTGTTCACTCTTGTTTTTAAAGGTCGAACTTGCTTTCGAACATAGCATCTCTTTTTAATCCGACCCAGCATTTCCTAGCTGCTCTCCAGCAGCGACACCCTAAGCAGAGCTCCGTGCCCCACAGGGGGTCCTCTTAGCGTGTAGTCACCTAGTTTAATATAAGCCCTGGCTGGAGCATTTAATTATTATAAATTCACCACAGGCAAGGCCGACAACCTCAAAGATTTTTTTAAAATTAATAATAGGCTTTGACCACTATCTCACCTGATGGTAAATGAGATGATAATGAATGAAACAATCCATCCAGCATTTTCATATTGAAAAGAGATGGAGCTACAGACCTATTAGGCATTATTCATGACGTCGTCACGATGGTTTACATTTATTTCACCTAAAATGTCTTTCAAAACTGAAACACGATATCGCACATAGCATATATTCCAAATCAGCCTATTATTATAAAGTTCTGACTGCTGGGACCCTAGTCTCCTTTCTGTGAAAGAAAATAGACTATAATCCATCACATGTGCCCAGTACGGGTTTGGTGGAAGTCACATGTCTTCATATTTTTTGTCCTACGATATATCTGTTTCCTCGCGATGTTTTTCTTCATTTTGAAGGCAGTGGTGATGATGAAGATTACATAAATTAATGTGTGTCTCCCTGGGTTCGAACCATGACATCGTCCACTATCTATTTGAAAAATAATTAAATTCCCGCTTAAAGATGTCAATGCGACAACCTATTCTACGCTCCTACGACCGTAAACAAATACACTACTTTATATCTTATCCATTTTTATCATGTTGCACATACTCGAATTTCGGCATTATCAACAGATTGGACCAAAATTGATATCAATAGCTTGCTATCTTAATCACGAAACAATTCGCCTATTTGTGTATCATGCGTACGGACATATTTTTGAATACAAGTCTTATTTATTAAAAAAAAATAAAAACTTGTGTGACTTTTTGTGTATAAACTCAATATGTGCAGTGAATGTGTGTTTTAGTGAGAAAATGTGTGTGCAAAATGTGTTTGTGTTAGTGTTACTGTGTTGTGTTATCTCTCGGGCTCAATGGCACCCGAATCCGTCACATGGATTTCAGAATTTACCCGTAAATCCGGTTAAGCCTTCTCTGTTTAGTACACCTCCGAGATTATCTGAATCCAAACAGAATCAGGATGTGGATCACGGATATTCTCAGTATCGGCCGCAGCCAGAAGCTGAGCATATCCTTGACAACTCATACAGACATCCGAAGTATGGTCCATCTCCCGGAATTCCGGAGAATTCCCACCATCATAGTAGGCATCCACATAGGCCACCTCCAGTGACGCAATCGGTAAATATCTGTCCAATAATGTGTTACAAGAAATGGTTAGAACTCTTAAGTGTGTGAATTTTTGTTAAGTGCATACTTATACATACCTTACCAAAGTAATAACTGGCATTTGTTATTTGCTTTCTTCGGTTTAATGTTTTTTTCTCTCTCAGTATGAGAAACTTAACATAAAAAAAACTTTTTAGCAAAAAATAGAACCGACTTCCATATAAAAACACTACAAAGGCAAAAATAACTTTAATTTCGGAAGGCGGTGTCAAAAACGAAAATATATACAAAACTAAAGACACCGGCTTCCGAAATTAAAGTTATTTTTGCCTTTGTAGTGTTTTTATATGGAAGTCGATTCTATTTTTTTGCTAAAAAGTTTTTTTTTCACGCTTTTTAGTGGGTCGGTTTGTAATTTATCTAGTTAGAAAAGCCAAAATGTCAACTACTTATGACCTTTTACAAAATATTGCTTTTCCCGGTGCAGAGCCGTTAATTTTTGAGGAGTTCTCCTGGTACATCACCATCAGCTCTACTTCACCATATGCATTGTGACGAGCATAAAGTGCTTAACATCCATATTCAAGTAAATGGTGCTTTTCAAGAGCAACTGCACAAGGTACTATAAGAAATACCCAAAACGCTATAGGTGTGCCTATAATATTTGAAGAGTTCCCTCGATTTCTCCATGATTCCATCATCAGATCCAAACGTGACGACAATGGGACCAACTAGAAAGTATACCCTTTCAAAAAAAAAAAAAAGAATTTTCCATATCGGTCCAGCCATCTCCGAGTTATGAGGTAACATACATAAAAAAAAAAAAAAAGTTCAAGACGAATTGTAAACCTCCTTTTTTTGAAGTCGGTTAATAAAACCATCTTAAAATATAAACATCGTCATCCCATCTATCAAATACATACCGGTAGGTAGGTTGTTACTTATTACTGTTGGCTGGTCAAATACAAATTTAACCTATTTTTAACCGACTTCTGAAAAAGGAGGAGGTTCACAATTCGGATGTTTGTTTGTTTTTTTTTTTTATGTTTGTTCGGGCATAGCTCCGTCGCTTGCCAACCGATTTGAAAAATTCTTCTTTTGTTGGAAAGGGTATACTTCCCAAATGGTCCCTTGAAAATTTTATTGAAATCGGACAAGCCGTTTCTGAAAAATCTACAAAAGTTAAAAAAAAAATTGCATTGATGATCTTTTCGTTTACTCTGTATTGTGTTTTTTGTTCGCGCGTTTTTATTTTTTTGTAGTTGACATTTTGGCTTTTATAACTAGATTAATTACAAATTGACCCACTAAAAAGCACAAAAATAAAAACTTTTTTGCAAAAAATAAAACCGACTTCCATATCAAAACACTACAAAGCCAAAAATAATTTTAATTTCGGAAGGCGGTGTGAAAAAAAAAGAAAATACAAAACCAATAACACCGACTACCGAAATTAAAATTATTTTTGGCTTTGTAGTGTTTTGATATGGAAATCGGTTTTATTTTTTGCAAAAACGTTTTTTGTTTACTTGTTATAAAGCTGTGCTCCCTCAAACTGAAGAGTTATTCTCCCGTACAATGTTCTAACTGAAGTGAGTTTGCGTTTGAAAGTGACTTGTAAGTGTATTTTGTTAGTTTTAAAATTAGTAAGTATGCATGTATATATAGTTTCTGTAGGGTTCTTTAATACAATAATAATAACTAGTGATCACCTGGTAGTTGAAAATGGACCACAATATAAATTATTTTGAATGCACTATCCCCCTTCTCCGCATAAACTTTAATCATGCCTTTCATTTTCCACCTTCTGCGTCTTTAAAAAAAGAACAAAGTATAGTACAGGTACTTTATTAATTATCACACGATTTTGGATTTTAAACTCAATTACATATATAAAATACACGTTCTAAAAACATCATATCAACAGCAAACTATACAGTATGTTAACTAACAGAGGGCGTTCCCGTTAACCCGCAAAAGTATAAGCACATCAATTAGTCCGCTGCACACGCGGCCCGTCATTCATAAATAAATTGTGACGTTGCCGTCCTTCAAGTATGCGTGTACAGAGTGTTTCTTTTACGTATCTATTTAACATTTTTAGTGAATATTTTAATATATAAAAAAAAACATTTTGTTTTCGAATGGTAATATTTTTTTAGCAAGTACAGATGCTATACTATTGCGGGTTAACGGGAACGCCCTCTGTTAGTTAACATACTGTATATTTTTTGCTACTTTTTGAGCCGATTTAAACTAAAGGCATTTATTGTTTTTTGCGCCCACTACTTTCACGCGATAATCTTGTGTAAATAAATAATTTAGGCATACCGATCACTCATAGAGGTTTAATTAACTAACTATTGTAAAATGAATTTTTAAAATAGCATTCATCAAGATAATAATAAGACAGGATTTAACTTGAACAATATTTAATATTAGACTGACCTAAAAATCATCGCGCGCCTTCATGGCTAAACCGCAAAAAATTGACATCCAGATGGTTTAAGACCATATTAAAAAAAAAATCCCCTATGTTACAGATTCTACAAAATTCTCAGGACTCGTGCAGTTTTGAAATATTTCAGATGATTTAAACTGATGGAAGTGTGCCCACATTCTGCCTGTTTATTCTTCAAGATATTTTAACAAGGCTCTGGAGCTTTGAATCAGGGCCGCGACGACCTAACACAGCGCCTGTGTGCAAAATCTATGAAGCGCCTATGATTTTTGTAGTCCTGTTTCTACATATAGCGGATTAATAATAGCGGATTAATTTTGTTATAAGTTATGTTGGGGTTGACATATCCTTATTAGACAAAAACGCCAAATTAAAAAAAAAAAACGTAAATAAATATTGCTCGTTTAATAGTATGTATAATACATATACAATACAATAATTAATGTATTTTCTATCACAAATTTATTACAATTGTTATTTATTTATTTACACTTTATATGTATGTACAAAAGCGGACTTAATGCCGTAGGCATTGTCTACCAGTCAACCATGCATGAATGGTGAAGAGATAGTGTGGAAGGTGCAATATGTACGTGAAAAGTGAAATTAGAAAAGAAATATATAATAATAGTAATAACACAAAAAAACCTAGTATAAATAAATATAAGTTTTTAAGCTAACATGGTCACTAACAGTATGTTTCCGATATTAATTAATGTCGGAAACTCAAAACAATAGATACACATGGTAAATATCCCGTTTTAAGTTCTTATGAATAAATACTTATATAAGTACATATATATATATATACTTACGAAGCAAATAAAAACTATATGCGGAAATTCTGCTAATTGGTGAAGAAAGTAGTTCCACAATTTCTACTGTCAGCCGTCGATCTCGAGAGGAAGCGCATTTTAGAAGAGAATCGACTGAATATGAAAAGAGGAATGTACAAAGTCAGAAGTATGAGAAGGACAGAGTAAGAGAAGATTATTGGATGAACGTAGATTCTTATTGTGTAAAGAACATTTTTTTTTTTTGTCTGGGTGGGAAAATCATCGAATGTCTTCTCCCGCTCTGGGTGGAGCGGAAGGGAGTGTCAGACTTCTACTGACTAAAAACCCACCCTGTTCCTTCAGCTGCCCTTAAGTTCCGGGGCCACGGTATCTCGCTAAAACATTCTCGCAACCCCGGCAGGCAATGGCCCTATAGGACCCCGTCACAATTGTGTGAAGAACATAGAAATTGAAAGTGAGACATTAGATAAGAAGGAGGGCTGGGAGATAGTAGAGAGAAAAGCGCTGTCAAAGCGCGCAAACTTCTCTGACGAATGGTGATCCATTTAAGCTCAGACCTGAAACTTGAGACAGTCATATTTCCTTAAATATAATTAGTCTAAAACCCAAGAAAAAGAACAATATCTTGTGAAGGACTGGTGCCTCTTCTGATAGCAGCGGTTACTTGTATAAAATAAAAGTAGCATAGGTTACTCTTTATCACGTCAGCTTTTCGCCAATCTAAGTCCCGTAAAATCGGTGCAATCGTTTCGAAAATTAAGAAACAGACGGACAAACATAACAATGAAATGATTTTCTGTCATCTATATAGTCTATATGACAAGCTGACGTATATGGCTAGTCATCATATATATATATTTGAAATTACAAAAAGATGCTTTTAATTATTTACACAGGAAATTATATAAAAAGCACATACCACTGCATAAAGCAGTTTTTAGGGTTCCGTAGCCGAATGGCAAAAAACGGAACCCTTATAGTTTCGTCATGTCTGTCTGTCTGTCCGGCCGTCCGTCCGTATGTCAGAGCCATTTTATTCCGAAACTATTAGGACCATACATGTGAAACTTGGTAGGTAGATGTGTTCTATGAACCGCTTTCCAATTTTAAGAAAAAAATTATAAAATATTTAAAATAAAGGGATGCTCCCCATAGAGGGAACTAAAATTGAAAAAGATTCCCCGATTATAGCCTCACCCATCGCGTAGCGGCACATCGGGTTGCGTTGAAAAACACACAGATGGCATTTATAATAAGATATGTAGTTTGCAATTGAAGCGACTGCGGCAGGCGGTTCTTTTGATTTTAACATTTTTTAACGCAAAGCTCACTAGCATTGAGGTTAAAATTCAAATAGTGTAAAGTTGAACCACAGGAATGAGTATTGTCTTGGGAGACTTGTACCTACTTTGTTACCTACTCAATTATAAAGAATATGTTGTAGTTTTACAAAAATAATTTCTATAATTATTAACGCTAGCATTACATCCGGCGCCCCTTCTGCCTTGGCGCCTGTGTGCGCCGCACACTTCGCACACAGGGACGGCTCGGCCCTGCTTTGAATCGACCAGTGCATCGTTGCTAATAAGTCTCTTGGCCCGCTTCTCGATAGACTCAAGCACGTCCAGTTGGTATTTCGCAGATCCATTCCAAAGATGAGAGCAGTATTCCATACACGACCGAGCCTGGGTTTGATACAAATTGAGTAGAGAAAAAAAACTTATTTAAAAAATCTAAAAAACCCGACTGCTCAACTGAAGTGTAAGAAACAAGCAAATTTTTATTTTTAAATGTGACAAGCAGGCGGGACCCAATTGAACATATTTTTTTTAAATGGTCCGCCAGCTTGTCACTTTTAAAATTAAAAATGTGCTTGTTTCTTACACTTCAGTTGAGCAGTCGGGTTTTTTAGATTTTTTAAATAAGGTTTTTTTTCAACTTTTTAGTTAAAATATTAATTAACAATATATTAGTTTTCCCGATCGTGTCACATTGGCACTCCACCGGATTCAGAAAGTGAGTCCATGTTTTTAAACTTTCTCATTGTGTTATTTTGCTAGTATTACACTAATGATAAACGTGATATACCTTTTTGAAATCCTTATGTCAAGCCCTTTAATTTGATATCCATATTGTAGTATTTGAAAAAAAAAAAAATTTTCACTATGTATCATGGCTTAGCACAGCCGCCATGTTTATTTTTTTTAAATGTCACCTATCTAAGAACACTCGGGCTGTTAAGACAAATCTAACGATACCTCAATTGTGTGAATCCGTTCAGTGGTTCTGGAGATATGAGGTAAATAAGAATATTACAAACATACATACATACATACAAGATACGCGCGAAAAACATAACCCTTCCTTTGCAGTCGGGTAAAAAGAGGCCATTTGAATTATGTAAGTGAAAATTTTTACCTAATTGTGTAAAAAAAAAGGAAACCAAAAAAAAGAAAAGTAAGCTTACAAAAGTAATACATTTTACCAGATTTTTCTTAGAAATTGATACTATTGATTGTACAGTGGTGATATATAGGCTGATACTCGCTGATATCGGTGAAATAATTTATTTACAAAATTCTTTCACCAATATATAAAGTTCTGATCGCAGTTAAGCCGTTGGTCCCGGCTCTCATTTAATCAGATCTTTGACAGTCACAGCGGGTTGTCAGAAGCCAGAAAATCTGACACTGGTATCGTGTTAGCACAGCTACTAAATCATGGAAGTCAGATAAGTAGTCACAAAACACTAAAACACGAAAACCTACTAATCGGCTGCATCCAGAATCCAGATAGACTGGAAGCCGAACCCAACATCGTTGCAAAAAGTAGATTATAATGATTTACAGAAGCATAGTCCAAAAAGAAACTTATTTATAAAATCTAACAAGCAGGCGGGACTTAATTGGTCATGATATAATTTTCATTTAAAAAATTTGACGCGTCCCGCCTGCATGTCATTTTTTAAAATGAGAATATGCTTGTTTCTTCCATTTCAGTTGAGCTGTCGGGTTTTTAGATTTTTAAATAAGTTTTTAATTTTCAGCTTTTTAGTATTTAATTCCGTTATAAAACGTTATATTTCCTAAACGGTTGCTCAAAATGAAAAATGGTAAAAGAAACCTCAATATCATTTTTAAACATCTGTTTAATGATACCCGATTTGACATAGTTTGTCGATTTTTTTATTTTAATTTTTGACAATATGGCACCTGATTGTCATTGTGGTGATTCGGTTTTATTTTAATCTATCCTATGACTTTCGCATCATCAAGATAAATCTAACAACGTATCATTTATTCAAATCCGTTCTCTGGTTTAATAGATACGAGGGAACAAAGGAACAGACATACATACATACATACGCGGTAAAAACATAACCCTCCTCCTTGTTTCGTCGCAGTCGAGTAAAAACTAACCAATCTAGACTGTGCTAAAAACTAACTAGCTGTGTTTGATTTTAGCATAGTCTAGCTAGTTAGTTTTTGGATATTCCTACTATACACATACATAGCCACATAAAGCTTACAATTATATAGGTAGGTATTATTTGCCTCCACATTTGTTAAAATCATTTGAAAGACAAACAGGCCTGTAGAAACTGAGAACTGAAATCTATTAAGTGTGCACGAGTGGTTTCAGATTGTGATTTTAACGTTGCGTTCTGTTTAGAATTTGAATAATTTACTTATTGTTTTTAGTGGGATTTGGGGTTTTTGTTAGGTTAGTTAATTTGATGTATGGTTATTATCCGTGTAGAATTGGTTATTGGGACTTGAGAGCGGGAGTTAAAACTTTTTTAAACACGATTTTTTTTATTAAGATTGGTGTTCAATTGAATTTTGTTGTAACATAACAGAAATCTCGTCGAAATCAGTCACCTTGAACAATTTCAAGTGTCTTACTTGCGGTTCATGCAAAGCACGCAAGAAGGAATATCTAAAGTTGTTGTTGTTGTTTAGGCTTACTAACTGCGATCAGTATTGGTCCTGTGGTTACAGGAATGATTTTCTAGCTGTAGATCGTGAGTTAACCCAGACCGACGAAGGCACCTCTAGCGCTCCCCCAAAATGGGTCCAGGGACGGTGAACTTGGGGATGCCCGCCGTCCTCTATAACACGAGACCCGAGATAGCGGCGCGTTTTGTTCCACGCGCGCCCTTCTCAGTAGTCACAGGAGGAGCAGAACACCTCACTACCCCCGCTTAAAGAGATGAGGCCCGCGGAGGCGGGCCGGCACTAGTCAGGGGCCGCGTTGAAGAAAACTTATGTGTTTGCACAGCCCCCGGCGCCTGTGTACGAGGGAACACGGGGTAGTTTTAGACCCCATCGCCCGCCCCAGGGCGGAGGACATATATGAGGATTTCCACATCGGAACAAAAAAAAGGCTCATGAAGGAAAACATTGTGAGGAAAACGGCATGTCCTCCGTACGGCCCATCCTCTCTCGTAGAGAGGAGGCCTGTATCCCAGCAGTGGTAAACCTCTGGCTGTCAATGTTAAGGCTTATAAACAATTTTCATTGCGCGAGAATTTCCATCGTTCGCAACGATTGTATCATAGCAGGCAGCAACAGGTGGCGTTTCGTTTATAAACGCCACGGTGCACCCATTTATTGGACCTTTCAGGTATACTTATGCTTGCGTAAGAGCTTGAAGATGTTGTGAAAACCTAAAAAAAGACAGAAAAAAGTGGAAACGTCCCTTTCATTCCTCACTGCCTTCCAAATCGCAAAACTAACAAACATACGCACCTTCCTACCTATACAGATATACACATTCACTCACACGCCTACACATACATATACTACACTTACATTCCACGCATACACACTCACTCATTCCAAAATCTAAAACATGTATTTTTGTTACTTTTCCTTTTATGTTAATTCATGGAACGCTGTAGTCTCTCCTCGTGAAGGTGGGCGCTAATGGTCGAGACATAGTAGGTATTTTATACAAGTTTTTTGTTTCAATAAATATTTTTATTTGTATGAGATCTATGACGTCAGTGTGAAAACGAAATGTAGCTGTTCATGACGGATAACGCCACCCCTTTTTACAACGAGGGTGGGTGGGTGCTGCAATTGGCAATTAGCATGTATCTACTGAGTTTTTTTTGTACCACGAGGTAATATACTGAATACTACGCCGAATATAACCAAGTTTTAAAATGAAAGTTTGTTTTAAAATATCGCACGTAAATTAATCAAGTAATTAAATTAATTAAAAAAACATATCCAGTTTCCTCCATGCCTCACAAAGCACGTATCTTGTTAGACCAATCCGGCAATTCATTCTTTTTAGGGTTCCGTAGCCGAATGGCACAAAACGGAACCCTTATAGTTTCGACATGTCTGTCCGTCTGTCTGTCTGTCCGTCCGTCCGTATGTCACAGCCATTTTATTCCGAAACTATTAGGACTATACATGTAAAACTTGGTAGGTAGATGTATTCTATGAACCGCTTTCCGATTTTAAGAGAAAATTTAAAAAAATATTTAAAATAAAGGGGGCTCCCCATACATGGAACTGAAACTGAAAATATTTTTTTTCATGAAACCTATACGTGTGTGGTATCTATAGACAGGTCTTTAAAAATGACATTAAGGTTTCTAAAATGACTTTTTCATAAAGTTAATCGTTAAGAAGATATACGCTTCCAAAGAGGTAAAATGTGTGTCCCCCCCCTCTAACTTCTATAATAATGAAGTGAAAAATCTAAAAAAAACACATGCTTGCAACAACTTTCAACCAAAATTAGTTTGAACGAGATCGAGTCAGCAGTTTTTGAGATACAGTATATTTTATAAAACCGCAAATATAACTTTGTAATTCATACAAATACTATGACAAACAAAGTTATTTGGCGTAGTTTTAAAAATCGTAAATAAGCTAGTTTTAAGAAATTTGTAAGGTTATTTGTTCTTTTTTTTTTCAAATGAATAAAGTAAGTATATTATATTTATTATAGTTACTACGGAACCCTTCATGGGCGAGTCCGACTCGCACTTGGCCAATTTTTTTTAACAAGCCCGCTCTTTACCCCTTTCACACCAATGGTTAGTGTTATATGAGGTCTATAATGGAATGAGCGAGCCCAGAAGGTCATATATGGCAGGGAATACAGAAGCCAGCAGAGAGCTGAACAAAATAAATGTGGAGAAAAGGTGGAGAAGAAGCGCTTAGTACGACAAGACGGTATATCGACCAAGTGTGGATAGCCCCTGGCAATTTGAAACCCTTTGCACCTGAATTGGACTCGATTTTATTTTAAATACTCTTTCTTAACTTTGAAGGACACCCTTGTAGACAAATTTATCAATAGATTTTGCATTTAATTCGCAATTTTTCCATCAAAAATCGGCCGTTCAAAAACTTTTCTATAGACCCCTGATAGAATTACCCGCAATTAACGTAAGTTATTTCATTTAAAATTTTCTGTTAATTAAAGCGGAGTTTCCCAATAATTCCATTGTCTTTATTACTTTTGTCAAAGACACCGTGGGCGAAGTAATTCGTTTTGGTTGATAACACTTTGATAATGATGACGTCAGATGTATCTGTAAAGATTATTGGCCTGAGTTTATTACAATTTAAATGTAAATTTCAAAACTGTGCTTTGAAGACATTCTTTACTACCACTGGACCATGGTCATAAACAGTGAATATATGAAGCTTATTTCTTTTATGAAATTATGAAAGAATTTACACATAAAATATTATGTATGTGACGGCGCATCAAACCGTCTGTTGGGTTACTACCAAAGAAGATTGGCGGCTGTCAGTCTGGCAGAGCGTTGTCGTGTCGATGGTTGGCGCGGCCATGTTTTGTCAGGCTTGCTTGCCATAAACAGCGGCCGCACACCACGTATTCGACTAATTCGGTGTAATCGTCTGATATTTTGTGATTAATACGCAGAGGTCGGAATTAGCCTAATTCCAACCTCTGCTAATCAATTAGGTAGAGTTATTTATGTACTTACACTGATTTCATACAACGAAAGATATGCCCCAAATCCCGGGATTAATTTTGAAGAGCAGAAAAATCCCTTGATTTATTAAATAAAAAGTTATTTACTTTTACACAATTTAAACCAGTGTACGCGCGACGTTGCCAAATTTACATAATATTGTTGGTCACACGGGATTATTTATTAGAAATCCCGGGAAGATCCATATTAATATCAACATTTCGATGCAAGTACATAAATAACTCTACCTAATTCCGACCTCTGGTGATAAGTCTACTTAATTATTACTCAGAATTCTAATAAGGTGTTAATATTGTAATCATTTCGAGGACTAACTGTAATAAAGTCATTGTGTGACATATTACATGATTCTGATGACGTTTACGGACGCTGAAAAATAAAAATAATAATGTCAGAATCAGTCATAGACTGATTCTGACATTATTATTTTTATTTTTTTAACAATCTTTTGTTTGAGTACTTTTGTGATCTACCCAAATTGTCCATACTTTAGCACTGTTCATCAAATGTTTTTCTGGACAGATCTACTCAAATCTGTGTGGTTTTTTCGTCAAAATACCTACATAGTTCTTCATTTGACTAGAACGAAATGTATTGACATAAAAAGAGACTTGGACATTTGAGTTGTTATCGGTGTTTCTTCTAAAGGTAGCTAGGAAACACCGACTTCATCTAGTTTATACTGATTATATTATTAACATAATATTTACAATTCTAATATATTTACTCAAATCTAATAAACATTTATACAAATTTGGGCATAACAAAAGGTTTAATCAACAACATATCGAGCCTGATAAGGAAGAACATCGTAAGCGACAAAAAGTAAAATTTGCAGGAGACGTATTTTATTGATTATTTTTTATAGTTTACTTATAGAACTCCAATTTTTGTATACATTGCAAAACATGTTAGGCTTTAATTATAATCAATTAAATAATAGCAAAAAGAGTTGAATAATTAATACTATTGTCGCTTACGATAAAAGAGAAGTTCATAATTTCATATTGTTTTTCAAAAATCGTCACTTACGCTCTTGTTTTTCTGTATAAATTAGTCAATTTATTTGTGTTAAACGATTGTATTTTACTTTATTATATTCTTTATCAGGTATCAAAATCACCTCTTCAAAATAAAACGCCAACACGTCATGCATAATCAATTTTCATTTATATTTAAACGATTTAAATTATATCACTCTTCATCTCTTTCTTCCGGTAGTAAGTCTGCTGTATTGCCATCATAAGGTAAGGTGAGATATTCCTGTGCATATTGTGCTGGAATTATACCCTTGTCACACATTCTTTTCAGGTCCATATACTTGGGTTTGGCAATAGGTACTTTTGCCGTATAAGCTGCCGTGGGTGTCTGGAGACGCTGTCGCCTTTGTCGAGATCTTATTAAAAGCCCAGGTCCACACATTGAATTTCTGAATCCGTACAAAATCCGTAATTAAGTTGATTTTTTTTGGATCATTTTTTTTAAAGTAGGCTGATCTTAATTTAGTAATAGGAATCTTAATAGATTTTGGTAAATAGTTAACTGCAAAATTTTTCCAGTCTAAGATGTCGGCATTTTCTAGCATTATAGTTTCATAATTCTTCGGATTGATCCTGGCATTTGAAATTAACGTGGGCCACTGGGATGGAGCCCAAACTGTTCTTCCTTTTATAAAAGATTCTATTGTGGCATGTACCGAATCGACCGGCATCATTGTATGCCCCGGAACCAAAAAGTTTATAGTTATATCCTCAATGAACATTGCAACATTACTTATGAAATACGACAACATCGAAAGTATCGCCCTATTTTTATTTTGCCCGCAACAACTATCACAATACAAAGCTATAGATGAATGTTCGCCCTTCTCATCAATCATTTTTTAATACTTAAACACAACCGTACAAACTTCATTACAGCCCCTTTTGGCTTCAGACTCATGCCATAAGTAACAGTATTCATTCCTGCTTCCACTTTCGTAGATAGTTTCATTATAATAGGCCAGTTTTCTTGAATAATATAAATTTATACTTTCTCCGTGCGGAGTAGTTAAAACATTTTCAAGATCAAAACAGGCACACAAAAAATCATTGGAGCTCTTGCTACGGTTACAGCTTGGTCATTTAAAAATTTATGTTTTGCTGTATTTTTTTCCTGTACGTGATTTTTATATTCAACTGTTTTCATAGCTTCATTCTGTTTTTCAGCATCTAAATTTTTTATACGCATTTCACATTTGTCCTTTTTCGGTAAATGAAACCCTAAATTGAATTCCTTTTTAAAAATGTTCTTAAAAGTTTGTTTTTGCACTGAACCTATTTCTTTGATAATCTCATCTTGAAGATAAACCTTATTATAGAGGAACGAAAGATTCCTAAACTCAGATGGCAAATACAACTTATTTTCTTTATTACGACAATAATGAGACTTGACAGCTGGGAGTTTTTGAATAAATTGCTTAGCTCCTTGAATGACTAACTCGCTATATTTGTTAGAAGGTGTTGATTTTCCTCTTTCATCTGGCCTAGAGACATTTAAAGCAGTTGTATTCTTTATGGTATATCTTAACATCATCTGTGATATACCTAGCGTTTTTAATAGAAACTGCTGACACACTTTATTTCTGCTACCATTTCCCCAAGGAAAATAATAACGATATGAGACTGATCGCCTACTACCACTTTCTGCTCTTCGTCGACGAACGTTTGTTTCCTCGACTAATGCCAGTAGCCAATCTCGTTGCCTCCGAGAACTTCCTAAACCCCAACCCAAAGTTCGTGAATACTCCTCCTGTCTTCATCAGTAAAGTTCGTTTCGCAATTATTACCACACTTCTTTCCTGCACATGGATTTGCATGAACTTTTTTACCTTTACCAGACCACCTTTCTGCTTTAGCTGACAAACGCTTGGGTAAAGGACGTTTCTTTCTTAATCCTTTTTCATCATCGTCATCAATTTCATTGTTGGATTGTTCAGTAGAACTGCTGTAAGTATATAAAAATGTGCGCAAAGCTGTAGAAGAAGCTGTGGATGTAGATGCTGTATCTGTGTGTACAGGAGATTTAAAAAGGCGTTTTACTTTTTTCCCACTGGCATAATCCAAGATCCATCTGAGTCAGTCCCACTAAAATCAATTTCTGGACTTGAACCACAATACGTTGAATCTGAATTTGGGTACGGAACTAAGACCGGTTGATTTTTTACAAATTTATCTTCGTTATTCATGGCGATATTCGTAACGCTGAAAAGAAAATTATTATATCATGCTAATGCGCAAAAGCAAAGATGGGTGAGTAATAACCAAATGAAAGACTTTGCAAACTGCAAAAACCATGTTAGATAAGGATTCAAATGGAGCCGTTGAATAATAAGGATTGCAAAATGCACCTAACAGATTTATTTTTATCCCATTTTGAAGCAATAATTAGGTACATAATTCGGTTAATGAAACATAAACCCCTTAAAATAGAACACTCTTGCACACACCAAATTAATATCATAATGTAACCTTTACCATCTGTTTAATACAACACAATATATTTATCGTAATAATATTGATTGTACTTACATGTACGTAATGCATCAAATATTAATGTTATAACACTTAAATGATTACTGTTTAATTATTGAGCTAAAGAAAAGTTCGCATCAAGGCACTGTGAATCGTAATTTCAAACGAGTTTAAACTTGCACCGATCAACGAGTTTGCATTTAGTTGTTAAACAAATTGCAAATGTGAAATTAAATGTTTAAATATAAATATGGTATAAAAATATACAAATACGTAGTTATATATTACTATATTCAAAAATAAATGCAAACAAACTAAAAAAATTAAGTATTTTCCACAAATTGATAATTAACAATAAGTGTAACTGCGATTATAATTAAACACATCACAGGTTTTGGACAGATCTTAAAACTATGTTTTATCGTAAGTGAAAAACGTTACTTACGATAAGTCGGATACGATAATTCTGATTGTTCGTTTATATAAAAGTTTTACTTTTGTCGTTTGCGATAAAATTTATTATTAGTTATTATTTTGAAGTTTATGCAATTAGGAATATAAGGATTTTTTATTAGAACCTAAATTACTTTAGCAGTACATTACAATGAAAAAGTGAAATACCTACGTTTTGTCGCTTACGACGTTCTTCCATATCAGGGTCGATATTTCAATCTTAACCTAAAAATTGGTCAAGTGCGAGTCAGACTCGCATACGGCAAATAACTTTAGTGTTTGTATGAAATACAAAGTTATATTTACGGTACATATTCTTAATAACAGGGCTTTTTTCCTAAACTTTACCACCCGGCTTTTACCCTAATACTTCTTAAAAATATGTTTGATGGAAATATACCTCTTTAAATATAGACATAGAAATGATTCAATCAATCAGAGAACTTTCCTTTTCTTCTTTTCGATTTCGTAGTGACCAGGTGCATTAATAGCAGGATCGGTGGCATTATTAAAGCTTTTTTATTAGTAGGCTTGCGTTTGAACACCATTTCACCTGATGGTAAGTGATGATTTGGTTGAAGATGAAGCATGCTTACCTAAAAGTAATCTATTCACTCTTGACTAAAGACCCCCAGGTTATAGCTATCAGGAAATACAGACTCCGGCAGGGAATTCCAATCTTTAGCTGTACGCACATTGAAAGTATTCCCAAAATGTTTTGTGCGTATGGCTGGGATGTCCTCCCTGTATGGATGGCGCATCGCCGTTTGTCTTGTAGCCCGATGATGGAACGGGCGTGGTGGAATTAGATTATAAAATTCCGTCTAATGAACCCTACAGTAGTCGCGTATCTAAATGAGACAGCAGAATTCGCGTGGACTACATACGTATTCCATTTTTAAATTGAAATAATAAAAATATTATAATAATATTATAAAAGTGTGTAAATTACTTATAAATAATACAATCATTTATTTCAGATAAATTACACCCATTGCCATTAATTCAAATTATAAATACTATTAAAATTAATAAAGTTAAAAACAAAAATAAAATAATATTAAAAAAATCAAGCCATAAATTTTAAAATAAAATGGAATTAAATTACATCATTTAAAATAAATAAGATAAAAATCCCTACAGTTGAAATAATACATTACATATAGCCTTCTCCCGGGCATTGGTACAGTGACATGCCTGCTGGAACAATGCTGGAGGTAAGGGCAGTCGTATCTTTCCCCGATCATCGCTAGAACGGCGAACAATATAATAAAATAACAAAACAACATCGTAATACAGTTCGTTAAGTGGAAATAACTGGAACATTAACGATTACCGTCAAATTACCGGCTGGTACTTGACTATTGATTAGTAGCCGTGACTGATAACGACAGCAATATTAGTTTGATATACGAGCGCTGATTATGCTGACATCATTCGCCACCTCAGCTTTTATGGAAGTGTTCCTGTCCTGAATACGCAGTACTCTTAAAGAAATTTTCTATAATTTGGAATCATTGCTTGTTTGGAATTACATAATCTTCTCCCTCGATTGAAATGTGAATTTACGTGACAGAAAATCCTGCTTAAACTGTTTCTTATTCTAAATCTTTATTTATTTATTTACACTTCACCTATGTGCACATAGGTTCAAAAGTGGACTTAATATCGTAGGTATTCTCTATAACGTGAGAAGCAATAATTCTTTATATCAAATTAGGGAATTAAATTCGAAATATTATATGAACATACATAGTATAGATGACGCCAAATAACTTGGCAAGGTTTCGGCGTAGTGGGGGTAAGTTCACGCATCGTGCACTTACAGGAAGAAAAAAGTGGTCACTTTTACTGCTTGCCATTATTCTATGGTTATTGTCATCATTTATTTTTAATCATATCTGTTCAGAAGAATGTTAAAGAAAGAAGAGGAATTCATTCATTAATTCGGTATTATAAATAAAATAGATATAATACATAAATACATTTAAAAGAATAAAAAAAAATATATAAAAAAACATTAAAAATAATATGTTCTCGTCGTCACAATTAGTTAATAAAACTGCTACCCCTTTTATTCTTCTTTTTTCCCGGTGTCCTAAAGACAGTGACGAATTCGGAATTTCAAGCTTCCTTAACTATAGTATTTTTTTAGTTAATTACTTCATTTATTTATTTATTGGCATACATAAGAACACAAGTACATTGGCCGAGAAACACTGGTGCCTGTGGTAGGTAATCAAAACTTGTATTACAGGTCACCAAAATTTCACCTCTCAGAAACTGTTTTACACAAAATAATTTTATGATACCAATACTAAATTACAGGATAAGCAAGCAAATTAAGATACAATAAGAAATTTAAGAGATTAGTGCAGTTACAAACAATGGTATGGTGTGGTGGGTGTTGTGTGACGACGTGTGAGGTGTGATGTGGTGTATGTGCGTGTGTATAAAATGTTTGTCTGCGGGATTAGGTTAACTATTTCAGTACTTGCAACAGATCTTCTGTTGCATTATAAGATTGCTTAAGAAGCCAATCCTGAACAACTATCTTGAGATTGTGTTGGTTAAGTTGGTGTACATCTAATTTCTTATGGATACTGTTATAGTGGTAAGGGCCAAGGAAAACAGAGAATCGACGGCTGAAGACTGTCTTAGTAGAAGCGGATGAGAACTGTTCTTTCTGACGTTTTAATAGTCCGCGTAAAACGGTATTTGGTCCTGGCATTGTAATCAAGGTAACAAAAAATTAATTTAAGACAACAACTCGTAACAAAAACAAAGGGTACAACTTTCGTGTACGCAAGTGTATTCGGGAGCAAATTGAACGAGAACTACCGACGCACCAATCGCGCGCTCGGAGCGGCGCTACGTCATACCCCGCGTCCCGCTGACAACCGCTGACACCTAGAAATCGACTTCTGCGTATTGAACGACTCTTGCCAAGTTATTTGGCGTTACCTATAGTTGCTTACCGTTTTGCAAGAGTAGTAGCCTTGATGTTCAAGATATGCACATGATAGCTAAGACCAACAGCTTAACGTGCTTTCCAAGGCACGAAGGGGTGTTGATGTGTAGATAAGTGTAGATTTCGAAATAATTTACAGCTTATAGAACTCACAAAATGCACCTTTCTACAAATGAAAACATTTTTAGAATCGGATCATTAGTTCCGGAGATTATATACAAACTTACAAACAAATTTTACCTCTTTATAATATTTGTATAAATGTCCACCCATCTATAGTCGAACCTGGACAAACATTGCTTTGACACTCTACACGCAGAGCTGTTAATGTTTGGAACAACGTATCGATATAGTTGATATACCTCTGATTTTCAACAGTAGATATATGTCGCAGTCATCTGGTTGAATCTGCTATTTGATTGAATGACTAGCGCGTTCATTGAATGACGACATTTAATTGAATGACTAAATAAAGGACAACTCGTCAAGTCGTTGAATGTAACGTTTAACGTCTTGACTGAACGTCAATTAGTGAAGTCGTTGAATGGGATATAGCCGACTTTGTAATGTTTGGTTAGGTTCGGTTAGGTTAGGAATAATAGGTAAATTTAATCGAAAAAAATATCAACACAGTGCTATCTGCGCGAGCTGTTTGACGCCATATTTGTTTTGGTGAATATTAGCGCCGCAGTGGGGAAAAAAATAACTAAATTTGAATCACCTGACTGATTTTATGTCTGCTCTGTTCAAAGGGCTATGTTACAATCAGCCAACTAGTTGGACGCTGAGTGACGCTTGTTCAATCAACGTTCGGCCTAGTCATTCAATTAAATGTCGTCATTCAATGAACGCGCTAGTCATTCAATCACATAGCAGATTCAACCAGGTGACTGCGACATATACACAAGCTTAAAATAAATCAAATACATTTTCTCATCCGTCTCAATCATTCAATAAATAGCAATTACGTAAGGCATGCAGTAACAATATGTATGTAAGCCAAATATTATGGCACCGAACCGCGTGCTTGTTATTTTTAACTCGACTATCAATCATGACATGACTGTAAGCTATATTTTATGGCACATAATAAATAAATAAAATGTTGCGTATTTGTAGGAACTGTAGTAAGCGTATTGGTGACGTAAAACATAAACACTTATTGTGTCACTAAAATATTACTGTTTCAAATGCATCAAAAAACATCTATTGACTTCGAACTGTTGAAAGTTCTTCTGACGTACGTTGTTAAGCTATATTTATGGTGCTGCCATTGACATCACGAGACATACCTTGTAGTTTATAATAATCTAAGCATACTAGATAATCTCAATGGTAGCGCTATCCAATAATATTCATTTCTAGATCTAAATCATTGCTAACCACAAAAATATACCTGGTTGAGTGAACTAGCAATTTGTGAACAGCAAATGACAAGGTAGTAAATCTTTTTAACTTGGCATCGTTGTTCCACTGCTAAATCTGTCTAATATGCTAATACTTATAATAATTTAATGGGTATATACATACCAAGTGCATGGCTTCTTTGGATGATAACAAACGATATGGCAAGGGTTTTGTAATCCTAAGTTACGTGTAGAGAACTTATTACAAATTCCAATACACAATACCAGAGACCGAATTTTTCAAATTAAGGAGAACGAAAAGAATTATCGTGTTATTGGCAAGTGACGTGGAAAGTTATTGACCCTCGTAGTGCTGTGACACGTTTGTTATGATTGGTATTCAAGAAATATATGAAACCAATAATTTGGTATCAATTCTTTGAGTCAGTTATTTTGTGCTGAAACTGTGCATAGAGACTCCATACCAAATGTTGTCTTCAGCCCTTTTGGATAGATATGGGGTTTCCGTTACACGTTGTATATATGAAAAAAGAAAAAAAAATAAGAAAATATGATGTGTTTGCCGACGAATGGAGTAAAATTATGCGTACATGACTGGTGTTCTGCGGGAGGAAGTATGCTAGAGTGTCTACTGTTCCATTTTAATATTAATTTTATTTTGTATAATTTCAATTATCATCACAATTATTATTATTCTTTTCTTATATGTATTTCTATGTTAATTAATGTAATTGGTGTTTTACCGTTTTAATTAACTATAAATAAAAAAAAATAAATAAAAAATACTGCACTGAAACAAATTATCCAACTTATTCATACATTATTATTATTTATTACTTAGTCCATTTTATCGTAACACCTGTTTTTTATTTACCTACAATCTGCAAATAAATTGACTTTACTTTAGTCATTATCATTTACTTAGCCTTTTCCGATCTATGGTTGGGTCGGGGTCCAGTCTAACCAGATACAGTTGAGCAGGCGCGTGCATAGGATTATGACAGGGCATGCGGCGGAGAAAAACACACAAAAACTTCTTCTTTTATAGATTTTTAGCATAGCCACAGCCACGCATCGCCACCATGCTACGATGCGTGGCTGTGGCTATGCTAAAAATCTATAAAAGAAGAAGTTTTTGTGTGTTTTTCTCCGCCGCATGCCCTGTCATAATCCTATGCACGCGCCTGCAGTTGAGTTTTAGTATTTTACATGGAGTCCAGTCTACCTGACCTCTACAACTAAGTAACACGATACTCATTGGCCAGGCCAGTGTCAGATGTTCTGGCATCTGCCTGATTTTAATAGGTTAGTAGTAGTTTGACTGTCAAAGGTATTCAAAAGACAGCTGGGAACACCGATACGATCGATGCTTTGAAGAACGACCCTTGCTACAATTAAAAGCTTAGCGCAATCAAAATCCGGGGTTGCGGGAATATTATAAAAAAATAACCCAGCCCCGGAATTCAAGGGCAACTGAAAGAGCAGGGTGGATTTTTATTCAGTACAAGTCTAACCTTTTGCTCCACCCACAGCGGGTGATGAAATGAAATGACTCCTCATTTCATTATTTTCCACCCAGAAAACGAAAAAATAGGGCAGTCGAAGTATTTACAGTAGAATCCCGATTACCCGAACATCGATTATCCGAACACTCGATTATCTGGACTCATTCGTCTCGGCTCTAATTGTCAACTTAAAAAAATAAAAATATTTTGACAGCGCAACGAGACATGTTACCACTAGTTTATTCTCACCTCCGACCGTGCTCTCATTTGTTTGTGGTAAAGTGTTTGTTATTGTTTCATTTTCTTTCATAGCGTTCAAGTGAAAGGTTGTCTTTTTGCCCCTTAACGTAACATCGATATTGCAACCTATGAACCAAAGTTTCATTGAAACTTTAAAGCGTTTATACAAAAAGCAGCTACTGCATCGTATAGGTTTTTTAACAAAAATAATTTAATCGGATGCGGAATCGCAAACATTAAAAAAACCGGTCAAGTGCGTGTCGGGCCACGCGCAGTGTAGGGTTCCGTAGTTTTTATAACAGCCAAGTGCGTGTCGTATTCGCTGACTAATCGTTTCGTACCATGCTCTAACTAAAAGCCAAACATGACTACCTAACTAATTTGACTTCCTATACAAATCCTCACCTGATCCGACAATTTTGCACGGAAAGTTTTAATTTTTTTTTTGAGAAAAAATTATCATCCCACTTTACATGTATGGGAGGTTCCCTAAATAATTGTTTTTTTCAAAATTGTATTTTACCACTTTTTCGGCGTCATTAACGTGTATACTCATGCCAAAGTACAACTTTCTAGTACCAATAGTTTTTGAGCTAAACCGCGGACAGACGGACAGACAGACGGACATGGCGAAACTATAAGGGTTCCTTGTTGACTACGGAACCCTAAAATGGCATCGAATAAATTATTAAAATTAACTCTATCGAATTCTTGAATTGAACCGCATGATGGTAATTCTTTAATTGAAACACACAACGATTTAAAAATAGTAGATTATTAACCAAGGGCTGTATGACATCAATTGCATACGAGGTTTTTGGCGCCTGAGCGAAGCGAAGGCGCTAATTAACCCGAGTATGCAATTGATGCTTACGCCCGAGATAAATACTCTGCTTTACATATCGATTGTGAGGTAAGTAAACAACAAGACAGCAGGTTTCAATGAACATTTATTAAGAAGAAAAAAATGTGTATTTAATTAAAATTAATAGTAAAATTATTACAATTTGTAAGAGATATGGTCACGTTCTTTTTAGGTATATTTATAGTTTGAATATGAGTTTGTGATGATAAGACTTGAGTTTGAGTGACTTGAGGTTCTTGCATCGTAAATGGCGGCAGTTGACTGGTACTATTTTCTTCATTAAAAAATGGCTCAGATGATGTGCTTTGACGTGGTGATTTTAAGTTTATATTTTCTGTTATTTTAGAAGTAATTTTGCTTTTGTTTGCCATCGAATCTTCGATATAACCTTCGGCCACTTTGCTGGACTTCCAGCCGCCGTGCCTTTTTAACAGAGTGAGGTTGGCTCCCGAATCAGCCAATAGAGTCGCTGATGTTCTGCGAAAGCAATGCCCGGTGTATAACTCTACGTTACTCAGTTTTAAATATGTGGCTATTTGCTTTGGCATGCCTGTAAATTTGTTTTTTCCTATTACTTGTCTGTGGCATTTTCCTTTACTGTAATTAAGAAAAAAACGATTTGTATCCACGTTTTCAGGCCGAAGAGCTTGATATTTTTCAACATAATTTGCAAATTGTTCATGCACAACAAATGACCGGTCAATTTTAGTTTTCGTGTTAGGCAGTTTTATGAGTAGTAATTTGTTATGTTTTTCTACATTTTCTATTGTCAAGTTTGTCAATTCCACGGTTCTGCAGGCTCCCGATATCCCAAAAATTAGAACAACCTGTAAAAAAGACATAAGTTGTATTAAAGGCACCAAATTCGCATAGTATTTCTGTGAAATATTTTGGTAACTTATTAAAAAGGGCAAGTAAATACGTAGGTACCTTTATTGCTAAATAAATTTCATCCGGAGCTTCATTTAAGAATTTCTGTACTTCGACTGCAGTAAATACCTTCGATTTCTTGCTTTTAAAGCCGTCAGACTGCCTTTTCAAGAAAGCAGTAAGTTTAGAAAAATCTTTCAAATTCACGTCATGTTTTGTCATCATTGTAGATTTTAGCATGGAATAAAAGCACCATAAACTGGAAGGTTGTAGCCTCTTAGATAATTCATCAAAATATGATATAAAAACACTTTCAGAAAGAGATTTCACTTTTTTTTCTGACCGCCATTTCATAAATTCGTCGTATGCCTTTACATATCTTTCTTTCTAGTTCGGCGGTAATATATTTTCGACAACTGTTTTTGCCCTTTCTTTAATAAAATCGGGCGTTAGATCTATGTCTTCGTCACTAGACATGTTTAAAACTTTTGAAAAAGAACTCAAACAAGAAAATTAATTATTTTCGCGATGCTTTCGCGCCTACTAATAGACTGCCTTTTTTTTTCACGCACGCAAGCGCGTCAAATCTTGCTGGCCAGTTTGATTTTTAAATCGATTCCATCTAACATACGATGTGGAAACAAATAGTTCCATATTTAAAATAAAATCTTTATAAAATATTTCACTGCCCGAAGAATCGTCGTCTTCACGCTCGAGCTCGAATATTTCTTTTTAATTTGATCGAACGTAAACAAGTTTATTAAGTCGTTCTGGAAGAAGGCCATTCCTATCTTTTGTATGCGTACGACCAAAAATAGACCAAATTCTTTCAGACGCCGCAGATGATGGTGGAATACTCAACAATCTTATGGCAGCATATTAAAGTTGTTTAGAGTGACAAAATCCTTTCACCAGTCGCGAGGGTGTAAATTGTTTACTGGTTGCCAAATTATTTCAGTGGCCCAAAAACCACTTCTAGCTTGGTATTCAGCGAAGTTTGCCATTATTTCACATGTGTTTTCCAATTTAAAATCCTAATTTAAAAGTACGTATTTGAAAAAAAAAACATGAAATGTTTCCCGTTTCTTTCATATTCTTCGGTTTTATTGGAAAAAAACATGAAATGTATACTGGCAAATTTTCTTGAGACTTTCGAATGAAACATTGAAAAAAACAGCGGAATTGGAAAGAAACGTGAATTTTTCCTGCTTTTTTCAACACTAATTCTGGGACAGGTACGAGGTGATTAAGAGGGTGTTGAGCGAACGAGACTCGCGGAAAATAGGTATTTACTGCAGCGGGCTAGTCGTGTGCGTCGTCACGCACACAATGACAAGTTCGCTCGAGGCCCGCTTGCAGTTGCACGACAAAGTTTGCTAACTTAGCATTTTTAAAACGAATGTTTAAAAAAAGAAATATTTTGAATGAACTTGAAAAAAATTGGCCAATTGCGAGTCAGACTTGCCCATGAAGGGTTCTGTAGTAACTATAATAATATAATATAATATGTATATTTATTTTACGAAAACAAAAAACTTACAAATTTCTTGAAACTAGCTTATTTACATTTTGTACAACTACGCCAGATAACTTTGTTTTTCATAGTGTTTGTATGAATTACAAAGTTATATTTGCGGTATTAGAAAATATGCTATCTCGTTCAGACCAATTTTGGTCGAAATTTTATATTAAGATCTACAAACATATATATATTTTTTATAGATTCCGATTCGAGTAATTAATCGATACCGAGAAAAAAAAAATTAACTTTTTAAAAATATTCTTCGTGCAGTATGAGTATGACAGTTCTTTTTTCAAATTCCAAAACCTATGCTGTAATGATAGTCATACACCCCGGCATTCAGGGGTGTAAGGGTGTACTTACAGAGCAAGAGATATGTAAAATATATTACAGCCGCAATGAAAAATTTTTAGCATTGGTGAAGGGTGCGATGAAGAGAATATTAAGGAGTAGCTGAAGTGCATTAATGAAGGCCCTGAATTGGATTCCAAATATTAGCTGATGAAGAAATCATTGAAGATTTTAACTAGAGAGAGAAGATGAAGAAGAGACTGAAACTGGGGATGTATGTCAATTACCATCTCACGCAGAAGCTTTTGAACCTCTAGATGTTGCTTTAAAGTGGTTTGAAAGACAGGATGAATCGGATCCTATAGTTGTTACAACTGAAGCGCATCAGGGACTTGGCCGCAATAAAAAGATGTGATTCATTACGTCAAAAATCAATAACAAGGTATAGATCGTTTTTTTTATATATCTTATTATCTAAACGACGCACGTAAAACCTAAGTATAATAAAAACTGTTTTAATTTAAATATTGTTTGATTTGACTTTGAAATCGATTATCCGAATTTTCGATTATCCGGAATATCCCTGGTTTTAATTGATCCGGATAATCAGGATTCTATTGTATACCTAACTAAGAGTTGCTTATTAGTCATCACGCTTCAAAATCTAAAACAATTACTTAACACTACGTAAAAATGTGTTTGGTGGTGAGGGTGTTTCTCACCACCAAACACATTTTTACGTAGTGTTAAGTAATTGTTTTAGATTTTGAAGCGTGATGACTAATAAGCAACTCTTAGTTAGGTATACAATAGAATCCGCTGCGCTGTATAATTTTCACGACGATACACAAAGGAAAGTTCAAAGATGAGGAAGTTATCATTCCGTGAATTCTGATGAAATACCAACTGATATGTCCATCGAATTTAAATGAATTCATTTCGTCCGATTCGTCTTTCAATCGCAATGAAGATCAACAAATCTCAAGATCAATCCTGGACTGTTTGTAGACTGAATATACATATATCCCTACTGCAGTCGCGTTGTATGAGCCGATATTTATGTATATTCAATTGTATATGGAAATCGGTACACAACAGATGCCGATTCTTTTATTCATAATAGGCTCGCGTTTGACCGCCATCTCACCTGATGGCAGAAGTAACCTATTCACTCTTGACTTAAAGACATAGCAACCATGAAACACTAGCAGAGAATTCCATTCCTTAGCGCTACGCACAATGAAAGTATTCCCAAAATTGTATGAACAATGTTCGACAATTCTCTTGGCCAGGATGATTTTAACTTTTAATAAACAAATGTGATTTATAATAGGTATGTTAAAACCTAGTAAGTAGTTACCATTATTGAAAACTAGGGCCGTTACTCTCCGCCGCGGGAAGCGTTCCGGGCGTCGGGGATCACAAGCAGATCTCCGACCGAATGGAATGACGGAGCCCCATAGGGCTATTGCCTACCAGGGTTGCGAGAATGTTCTAACGAGATACCCCCGGAACGTTAAGGCAACTGAAGGAGCAGAGTGGGTTTTAGTCAGTAGAAATCTGAGACAGCGGGAAGAGTCATTTGATGATTTTCCAACCCCGAAAAAAAGTAAAGTTGGCCAAGTGCGAGTCAGACTCGCCCGTGAAGGGTTCCGTAGTAACTATAATAATATAATATAATATGTATTTGACAAAAATTATGAATTACAAAGTTATATTTGCGGTTTTAGAAAATATGCTGTATCACAAAAACTGCTAACCCGATCTCGTTCAAACCAATTTTGGTTGACAGTTTACATTAAGATCTACAGACGTATATTTTTTTAGGTTTTTCACTCCATTATTATAGAAGTTAGAGGGGGAGGGACACACACTTTACCACTTTGGAAGCGTATATCTTTTAGACAATTGACTTTATGAAAAAGTGATTTTAGTAACCCCTGTGTCATTTTTAAAGACCTGTCTATAGATAGGGTCGACACACGTATAGGTTCCATGAAAAAAAAAAAAATCAGTTTTAGTTCCATGTATGGGGAGCCCCCCTTTATTTTAAATATTTTTTATTTTTTTTCTTTAAGTCGGAAAGCGGTTCACAAAATACATCTACTTACCAAGTTTCACATGTATAGTCTTAATAGTTTCGGAATAAAATGGCTGTGACATACGGACGGACGGACAGACAGACAGACGGACAGACATATCGAAACTATAAGGGTTCCGTTTTTTGCCATTCGCCTACGGAACCCTAAAAAGGGACGTTTTGATGGAGAATTGGGTAATCTTAATTATAGTAAAGTTTTAATCTCTTATTAAATAACTGTTTCCTATACCATAACATAAGAGGTGGACAAAGATCGTCACCCATTGGACGCCTGAAGTAGAAGAACGCCGTCGAGGTCGACCACGGAGCCGGAAGGGTGACGATCTTATCATGTTCGCGGGGCAAACTGATCGAATATTGTTCAAGCTACGTAACACGTGTGTGAAACAATTCTCTTGGCCAGGATGATTTTAACTTTTAAGAAACAAATGTGATTTATAATAGGTATGTTAAAACCTAGTAAGTAGTTACCATTATTGAAAACTAGGGCCGTTACTCTCCGCCGCGGGAAGCGTTCCGGGCGTCGGGGATCACAAGCAGATCTCCGACCGAATGGAATGACGGAGCCCCATAGGGCTATTGCCTACCAGGGTTGCGAGAATGTTCTAACGAGATACCCCCGGAACGTTAAGGCAACTGAAGGAGCAGAGTGGGTTTTAGTCAGTAGAAATCTGAGACAGCGGGAAGAGTCATTTGATGATTTTCCAACCCCGAAAAAAAGTAAAGTTGGCCAAGTGCGAGTCAGACTCGCCCGTGAAGGGTTCCGTAGTAACTATAATAATATAATATAATATGTATTTGACAAAAATTATGAATTACAAAGTTATATTTGCGGTTTTAGAAAATATGCTGTATCACAAAAACTGCTAACCCGATCTCGTTCAAACCAATTTTGGTTGAAAGTTTACATTAAGATCTACAGACATATATTTTTTTAGATTTTTCACTTCATTATTATAGAAGTTAGAGGGGGAGGGACACACATTTTACCACTTTGGAAGCGTATATCTTTTAGACAATTGACTTTATGAAAAAGTGATTTTAGAAACCCCTGTGTCATTTTTAAAGACCTGTCTATAGATAGGGTCCACACACGTATAGGTTCCATGAAAAAAAAATAATTCAGTTTTAGTTCCATGTATGGGGAGCCCCCCTTTATTTTAAATATTTTTTATTTTTTTTCTTTAAGTCGGAAAGCGGTTCACAAAATACATCTACTTACCAAGTTTCACATGTATAGTCTTAATAGTTTCGGAATAAAATGGCTGTGACATACGGACGGACGGACAGACAGACAGACGGACAGACATATCGAAACTATAAGGGTTCCGTTTTTTGCCATTCGCCTACGGAACCCTAAAAAGGGACGTTTTGATGGAGAATTGGGTAATCTTAATTATAGTAAAGTTTTAATCTCTTATTAAATAACTGTTTCCTATACCATAACATAAGAGGTGGACAAAGATCGTCACCCATTGGACGCCTGAAGTAGAAGAACGCCGTCGAGGTCGACCACGGAGCCGGAAGGGTGACGATCTTATCATGTTCGCGGGGCAAACTGATCGAATATTGTTCAAGCTACGTAACACGTGTGTGAAACAATTCTCTTGGCCAGGATGATTTTAACTTTTAAGAAACAAATGTGATTTATAATAGGTATGTTAAAACCTAGTAAGTAGTTACCATTATTGAAAACTAGGGCCGTTACTCTCCGCCGCGGGAAGCGTTCCGGGCGTCGGGGATCACAAGCAGATCTCCGACCGAATGGAATGACGGAGCCCCATAGGGCTATTGCCTACCAGGGTTGCGAGAATGTTCTAACGAGATACCCCCGGAACGTTAAGGCAACTGAAGGAGCAGAGTGGGTTTTAGTCAGTAGAAATCTGAGACAGCGGGAAGAGTCATTTGATGATTTTCCAACCCCGAAAAAAAGTAAAGTTGGCCAAGTGCGAGTCAGACTCGCCCGTGAAGGGTTCCGTAGTAACTATAATAATATAATATAATATGTATTTGACAAAAATTATGAATTACAAAGTTATATTTGCGGTTTTAGAAAATATGCTGTATCACAAAAACTGCTAACCCGATCTCGTTCAAACAAATTTTGGTTGAAAGTTTACATTAAGATCTACAGACATATATTTTTTTAGATTTTTCACTTCATTATTATAGAAGTTAGAGGGGGAGGGACACACATTTTACCACTTTGGAAGCGTATATCTTTTAGACAATTGACTTTATGAAAAAGTGATTTTAGAAACCCCTGTGTCATTTTTAAAGACCTGTCTATAGATAGGGTCCACACACGTATAGGTTCCATGAAAAAAAAAAAATTCAATTTTAGTTCCATGTATGGGGAGCCCCCCTTTATTTTAAAAATTTTTAATTTTTTCTTTAAGTCGGAAAGCGGTTCACAAAATACATCTACTTACCAAGTTTCACATGTATAGTCTTAATAGTTTCGGAATAAAATGGCTGTGACATACGGACGGACGGACAGACAGACAGACGGACAGACATATCGAAACTATAAGGGTTCCGTTTTTTGCCATTCGGCTACGGAACCCTAAAAAGGGACGTTTTGATGGAGAATTGAGTAATCTTAATTATAGTAAAGTTTTAATCTGTTATTAAATAACTGTTTCCTATACCATAACATAAGAGGTGGACAAAGATCGTCACCCATTGGACGCCTGAAGTAGAAGAACGCCGTCGAGGTCGACCACGGAGCCGGAAGGGTGACGATCTTATCATGTTCGCGGGGCAAACTAATCGGATATTGTTCAAGCTACGTAACACGTGTTTCACGATGAAAACAAAACAATAACAGATCTGTCCTTGTTGTCTTTGTCATTGTCCTTCCGGCTATTATTTTCTGCGGAAATGTAATCACAGCCTCGGTTTGCGCCTATTATGAGTAATATTTTATGCCGCAGAAGAATTTTCATGAAATACACACACATAATAATATAATACAATAGCAGTTGCTCGCGACTTCGTTCGCGTGGGAAGTTTTTCCCGTGTAAATCCCGATTCCGTGAGAATTTCGCAAAATCTCGTCTTAACGAGCATCTACGTACTAAAAGGAACTCCCATGCAAAATTTGAGAGCCCTACTACTTGTAGTTTCTAAGATTTCGTGATTAATCAGTGAGTGGTATTTCGCTTTTAGTGGGCGCGTCAGTGTCCCATTATTGCGTTGCAAAAAGATTTAGTTTAAATTCCTACTAATATGTATAAGTGGGAGCTTCAGCTCAATATTTATAATAGTTTAAGTGAATGGGTAATCTAATCTTACTATCTATATATATATAGTACTAGCTGTGCCCGCGACTTCGTCCGCGCGGAATAGTGACTTTCGGCAGCATTTTTAATGTTTTAGACTAATTATTTTGAAAATAAAACTCATACATAATTTTAATGTCGTATTTTCGCAAAACTGCTGAGTGGATCTGAAGGAAATTTGTAATTTAGACAGCTGAAAACCTGGAATACTTTTTAATCTAGAATTCCGATGGAATCGGGATTTACATGGCATAAAACGTACTTATTGGTAAAAGCGCGGGTACAGCTAGTAAAAATAAAATCTTTTTAACAGTATTTTAGTAAGAATTCCATTCTCATATGGCATACCGATGTGTATGTAAATAATATAATAATATATATCAATATACAACGTGTAACGGAAACCCCATATCTATCCAAAAGGGCTGAAGACAACATCTGGTATGGAGTCTCTATGCACAGTTTCAGCACGAAATAACTGACTCAAAGAATTGATATCAAAATTATTGGTTTCATATATTTCTTGAATACCAATCATAACAAACGTGTCACAGCACTACGAGGGTCAATAACTTCACTTGCCAATAACACGATAATTCTCTTCGTTCTTCTTAATTTGAAAAGTTCGGTCTCTGGTATCAGTGTATTGGAATTTGTAATAAGTTCTACACACGTAGACTTAGGATTACAAAACCCTTGCCATATAATTTGTTATCATCCAAAGAACCCATGCAGTTGGTATGTATATACCCTTTAAATTACACGTTGTATATATCTCAATATGCTCTAAGTCCTATAACTATATTTACGATCATTAAAGCTTTAATTTAAAGTTATTTTTTTTTAAGTTAAAGTTACTCAAATATCCATTTGAAATATTCACTTCCGATTTAATATTCGAAAAAAAAAATTGTATTCGATGAAATAATGAAAAACTCCATCCTTTCAACTTTAAGAAACAATATAAGTATCTTAGATTTTTTCACAAATAGTTTGATAATAGAATAACAAGCATCCAAACAGTATGATCTTAAATAATAATTAGTAAATTTTTAAAAGCTCCTTTGTGAACTTTCGGTCGGACATGCTGAGCGCAATTTTTATTGTGATCTGGAAGTTTCTATTGCAGTTGAAGTGTGTTTGTAATTGAATAATCTGTTTCTATTCTATTCATTAAAGCATCATACGAATCGTTTTCATCCTCGTGTTCTCCAGAAGTGTAACTCAGCACACTGAACAAATTCCACAACCTCATTATATATAATATAAATATATTATATTATATAAAGCTAGATTACCACTCACTGACTCACTCATTGACATAATTGTTCTCCCAGATGGTGGATGGGGAGGTGGGTATATTTTGACAGATTCGTAAACAAGTAACTCTCAAACCTACGGGAAAAGTGCCAAACCTCCCCTTTTCACCCCCCTTCTCCCCCCTCCCTATCGTATCTCGGAAACTACGAGACCCGTATTTTTTGTTTTTTACGGATTCGTATAGAGGAGGCTCGGTAAAGTAAAAACCATTTTTCAAAGTCCCCCCCCCCCGCCCCCCTTCTCCCCCCCTTTAGGCGGATCTCGGAATCTAAGAGACTTGGAACATTTTTTTTTTTCAGATTCATTTAGAGGGGCAATGCTTAAGTCGAAATACTTGTGCAACCCCCCCCCCCCATCGCCCCCCCCCCCCTCTTTTTTTTTTTTTTTCACAAGCACGCGAGTTGCTTGCACCTCGCGCAACACGCAAATACTAAACCCCCCCATTTTTATTTTTTTATTTTTCACAAGCACGCGAGGTGCTTGCACCTCGCGCAACACGCAAATACTAGTTATACTATATAAAGCTAAATTACCACTGACTGACTGACTGACTCATTGACATAATTGTTCTCCCAGATGGTGGATGGGGAGGTGGGTATATTTTGACAGATTCGTAAACAAGTAACTCTCAAACCTACGGGAAAAGTGCCAAACCTCCCCTTTTCACCCCCCTTCTCCCCCCTCCCTATCGTATCTCGGAAACTACGAGACCCGTATTTTTTGTTTTTTACGGATTCGTATAGAGGAGGCTCGGTAAAGTAAAAACCATTTTTCAAAGTCCCCCCCCCCGCCCCCCTTCTCCCCCCCTTTAGGCGGATCTCGGAATCTAAGAGACTTGGAACATTTTTTTTTTCAGATTCATTTAGAGGGGCAATGCTTTAGTCGAAATACTTGTGCAACCCCCCACCCCATCACACCCCCTCTTTTTTTTTTTTTTTTTTTTCACAAGCACGCGAGGTGCTTGCACCTCGCGCAACACGCAAATACTAAACCCCCCATCACAACCCCTTTTTTTTTTTTTTCACAAGCACGCGAGGTGCTTGCACCTCGCGCAACACGCAAATACTAGTTATATTATATAAAGCTAAATTACCACTCACTGACTGACTGACTGACTGACTCACTCATTGACATAATTGTTCTCCCAGATGGTGGATGGGGAGGTGGGTATATTTTGACAGATTCGTAAACAAGTAACTCTCAAACCTACGGGAAAAGTGCCAAACCTCCCCTTTTCACCCCTCTTCTCCCCCCTCCCTATCGTATCTCGGAAACTACGAGACCCGTATTTTTTGTTTTTTACGGATTCGTATAGAGGAGGCTCAGTAAAGTAAAAACCATTTTTCAAAGTCCCCCCCCCCGCCCCCCTTCTCCCCCCCTTTAGGCGGATCTCGGAATCTAAGAGACTTGGAACATTTTTTTTTTCAGATTCATTTAGAGGGGCAATGCTTTAGTCGAAATACTTATGCAACCCCCCCCCCATCACCCCCCCCCCTCTTTTTTTTTTTTTTTTTTCACAAGCTCGCGAGCTGCTTGCACCTCGCGCAACACGCAAATACTAAACCCCCCCCATCACCCCCCCATTTTTTTTTTTTCACAAGCACGCGAGGTGCTTGCACCTCACGCAACACGCAAATACTAGTTATATTATATAAAGCTAAATTACCACTCACTGACTGACTGACTGACTGACTCACTCATTGACATAATTGTTCTCCCAGATGGTGGATGGGGAGGTGGGTATATTTTGACAGATTCGTAAACAAGTAACTCTCAAACCTACGGGATAAGTGCCAAACCTCCCCTTTTCCTCCCCCTTCTCCCCCCCCCCCCCCCCTATCGTATCTCGGAAACTACGAGACCCGTATTTTTTGTTTTTTACGGATTCGTATAGAGGAGGCTCGGTAAAGTAAAAACCATTTTTCAAAGTCCCCCCCCCGCCCCCCTTCTCCCCCCCTTTAGGCGGATCTCGGAATCTAAGAGACTTGGAACATTTTTTTTTTCAGATTCATTTAGAGGGGCAATGCTTTAGTCGAAATACTTGTGCAACCCCCCCCCATCACCCCCCCCCCCCCTTTTTTTTTTTTTTCACAAGCTCGCGAGGTGCTTGCACCTCGCGCAACACGCAAATACTAAACCCCCCATCACCCCCCCCCTTTTTTTTTTTTTTTTTCACAAGCACTCGAGGTGCTTGCACCTCGCGCAACACGCAAATACTAGTATATAATATAAACGTATTACTAAGTTGTACAATAAATTGTCTGCTCTGGGGGCCTAGACAAAATCCATTTTCTGTAAGCGTTAACGCCAACGGAAAAATTAAATTGTATGGAGTTGACATTTGCTAACCACATGTCACGTGATTGTCACGTGTTAGTAAATGTCAACTCCATACAATTAAGTTTTCCGTTGGCGTTAACGCTCACAGAAAATGGATTTTGTCTAGGCCCGCTGGACATATTGTTTTATATCCTCGGAAGACATTTTTGCGACTTTGTACACTAGTCATGTGTCAAAAAAAATGTCAATAAAAAAATAAGTAGCCCCGATATGATGCTTAATAAATACGAATAATGTATGTAAGGTTTCTGTCACAGCTAACAAAACAGATCTGATAACCTAGAAACACCTAAACAGATCTTGATTAATTATAGCTAATAACCATTCTGATTACAACAGCTTTCTAACAAAAAAATCGCATCATAATCGGTCCATTCGTTTACAAGCTAGGATGCAGCAGTCAGACACACAAACATAAACACGTCATACTTTTAACACCCCTCTTTTTGCATCGGGGGTTAAAAAGTATTATAAGTAGAATGACAAAAAGAAACCCCATAAAAAACAATACTTGTCAAAAAAAAAACAAGTCTCGCAACTCAGTTCTTCTACCGTAAAAAGTTGTGAGATCTATGCAATACCAAGTCGGTTATTCGATTATTCAGTCCCTACTTAAGGGACTTTCTGTCTTAAGTTGTTACGTAATTATCTAACCTAACAACATCAGTGACCATATCAATATTAAAAATCTTTAACGTTTTAAATAAATATATCGACTCGGCCATCGCATGAAAACACAATATATCTGACAAGTAATACATACATATATAAATTACATTGTTTTTGCGATTGCCAAGTCAATCTATTTATTTAAAACGTTAAAGATTTTTAATATTGATATGGTCACTATAAGATGTTGTTAGGTTAGATAATTATGTAACTACTTAAGACAGAAATTCCCTTAAGTAGGACTGAATAATCGAATAACCGACTTGGTATTGCATGGATCTCACAACTTTTTACGGTAGAAGAACTGAGTTGCGAGACTTGGTTTTTTTGACAAGTATTGTTTTTTAAGGGATCTCATTTCTTTTTGTAGATAGTCCTACTTTTTTCCTTTCCGGCGCCTTCTACTTTTTGTATACCAATAACGAATTTTCTTAAAGCCCTTTCTCTGGCTTTTTTATTCTGTTGACCATTTTACAAGTTACTTTTGAACATAATTATATCTAGATACCTATCTACACATATTATTCCATTATATTATACATAATTATATACAGGTACACTGATTAATTAACTGTAAATGCAACTTTGTAATCTTATATAAATATATGGAATTACAAAGTTATTTATGCAGTTGATGTATCTAGAAAACTGGACCGAAATTGAAAAATATTTTAGTTTTTCCTTAATTCATACACTAAACACTAATTGTATTCTAAATTTGAAGCTTCTATGTCTTCTAGAAGTGCCTTAGACTTTTGATGATCGGTCAGTCAGTGAGTGACAAAATTAAGGAACTTTGACTCTTTATAATTCTTAAACTACTGGTTCAAATTGAATGAAATTTAAAATTTATCGTGTCTATACAATGCCTGCTTGGTTACTGAAAATTCAGGCTTCTAGTTTTATCCACAACGAAGTTATACGGGGTCGAAAATGGCCTGAATTGCTTCGAGAAAAGTATGGTACGGCCGTGCCGCTTTTTGCTTGACTTGGCGGGGGCACTGCCCTGCCCTCAGATTTAATTTCGGTAGTCAGTGTTATTGGTTTTTTATTTTCTTTTTTTTTCACACCGCCTTCCGAAATTAAAATTATTTTTGGCTTTGAAGTGTTTTGACATGGAAGTCGGTTTTATTTTTTAGTATGTAATGTAATGTAGAACAAAAAAAAAGTTCAAGAGGAACTGAGAACCACCTCCTTTTTTTGAAGTCGGTTAAAATGTAATAGTTTGGCAGTTGGTGGTGTGTCATACCCCTGTGCCTCGGAAAGCACGTTAAGTCGTTGGTCCCGGCTGTCATTTCTGATCCATCGTGTTACCCAGTTACTGGGTTGTGGAGGTCAGACAGGCAATTGCTCCATGTAAAACACTCATACCCAGCTGCAACCGGTTGAGAAAAGACTAAGATGATAATGACCATGATGAATTATATTTTGTTGCAGGTTTCTGACCCTGTTCTTCCTGGATCACAATACACAGAAGAGAATCCAGATCAGCCGCGAAATCTGCAGGTCGTAGCTCTGCCGTTGGAAAACATAGACCATGAGCTCATGTTCAACGTGTCATGGGAACCTTCTTTGAGTAAGACTTCATTATGTATATAAGTCAGGACAAGAATCTAGTTAATTTCATAAGGAGACGCTTGAGCTATTTACTGCAATAGTGGATGAAGTTGTCCGTATCCAAAGGTTACAAATAGAATGGCTCAGCAGTCAGGTCCATGACTGTGAGACCGAACCAAGGTCCAGCGTTTGCTTATGGAAGCCGCTAAGTAATAAGTTTTTGAAGTGAAAACTTCTTTAGCGGCGTTGTGCGCTTTTATTGTAATGGGTAAAAAATGTTAAACTCGCGTCGAACACGTGACCTGATCGAAAATTCGTAAGACGGACGGAGAGTAGACAGCCGGCGCGGCGTAGGAGAGGAAGTATCTCCCTCTCTTTCTACGGCGCGGCGAAAATATATGCCTGCGCAAACTTTTTAATGTAATATAAATTGTCATGTTCGTGTACGATAGCGCAATAAATAAATATTGTATTCTACCACATAAATGATAGTACTTTTATACTGATAATTAAAGCAATTCGTGCAAAATGATTCCCTAACCATTCCAAAACATTAAAAATGCACAACGTTAATATTCAAGTTTTCACTTCTGCCGGTACTCCCGGAGTGCAACCCGTTTTTTTTTATAAGAATAAGACCTATCGTTGTATTTACTACATATATGTATATAGGAAAAATATAAAGCGGGAAAAGATTGTTCGTTTGAACGCGCTAATCTTAGAAAGTACTGAATGAATTTGGATGAAATTTAGTATGGAAGTAGCTTGAAGCTTGAAGGTTATACGTTTATTTTTTATGCTACTGAAAAAGAAGGAGGTTGGGTTTCTATCGTGATAAAGTCTACGGGAGCGAAGCCCCGTGCAACTGCTAGTCGTTGTATATTAGGTAACTAAATAAAAGCAAATCAAATGCTTTTTATCGAACGTTATTCTGCTATCGAGTACCTCGTTGTCGAGTAATCGCAAGCACGACTGCTGAGCATGAGGTCTCGGGTTCGATTCCCGGGACGGGCAAAAAGAACTATTGGGTTTTTCTGTGAGGAATTTCTCAGTAGTAGTAGGCGTCCGTCACTCGCTCAACGCCACGCGTTATATACCTACCGCTTCGCGTATCGCCGTCGGTACATCCGACAGTGGGCTGCCGCACGCCTGCCTGAGCCTTTTTAAATAATTTTGACAACGTCATAATGGATAGACCTAAAAATAATTGATTTTCCTCTGCTTTCCTCCTGTTTCCATTTTGATTATTTATTTGCACAGAATTTTATTAAAATTAAAATTATTTACGCGGTTCCGGATATTTCCGACACTAAAATTTAATAATCGGGAATTCAGGGAAGGAAAAACGCATCATCATTTTATTAAACTGAAACATATTTGATCAACAAATAAAAATAATTGTTTTTCTATATTCGTTTTGTTACCAATATCATCATAGGTAGGTACAACCCTAGGACATTCGCTGAATGACGCGCTCGCACGTGGGTCGCGCGGCGGGCAAAACAATCTCAACTCTCTGAATGCGTATTTATGGTACATTTCTTCCCGCTGCAAACAGCTGGTATAATTATTAAGATTTTGTAGGCTATTATAGCGTAGGTATTTTCGCTTTTGTATGAGAGTGATGTATCTGTTACGAAGTAACTATTTAGTAATCTGTGGTAGTAGCCCGGAGTTTGGAAGTTAGTAGTGTGATACCCTTCAGAAAGCAAGTTACGAGGTTGGTCCTGGCTGTCATTTGAACATCTTTGACAGTCATTACGGGTAGTCAGAAGCCAGTAAATGCCAAGGGGTATCATGTTACGCAACGACAGAGTTGTGGGGGTCAAATAGGCAGTCACCCCAGAGTTGAGAAAAGGCTCAAAAACAAACGTTGCAAAAGAAATACGTTTTGTTAATGTCCCAACTCTATCGCACAACTTGCGCATATCTCAGATGTACTTGAAGTGACTTAGTTCCTTATCAATGTTTACACGTCATCAGCCTCATTTTATCGCCCTCCCACGCTTACGTCAGTATAAAATACAACCTTACCCTCCAATACTGCGAAAGGCACTTCATCTAAACTTAATTCAACGCAAACGTCATCCATTTTTTTGGTTCAATCGAGATCGGGCATGTACTAGAATTTCTGGATCGGGCTGGATCGGAAATACTTATCCGATCCAGCCTGTCTCTAGCTTCCCTCCCTAGAGACGCACTAATTCCAGTCACATAGTCGCCTAGTTTGATATTTTAATATAAACCCCGGCTGGAGACTTTAATTATTATAATTAGGACCACCACAGGCAAGTCCAGTTAACACGTTCTCTGACAGTACGTCGTTAGGCGGGAAATTAAAATAGTGCATTATGACCATAGATCGGAATAGGTAGAGCTGTTTTATGTACTTGCCATAGGTTAGAATAATATGGATATTCCCCGAGTCCCGGGATTTGGTTTTGAAGTAGCAAAATCATAAAAAACTATTCTCGCATTCGGGACTAATGAAAGATTACACTTCCTTTCTGACGGGTAAATATAAGAAGGACGGGATTAAGGGTAGTATAATAAATAGATAAACTTGATTTATTAAACCACATATATTTTTAAGTAACGATTTCTTATTCAAGAATCAACAATCATTTAAACATTTTTATTCTGAAGTTGTACAAAAACATATTACCATACAAATTATTTGTTCCTCAGAAAATCAAAACATTATCAAATAGAACAATTTGTATTTACAATAAAATCTTAATTAAAATAATCAATACGCTTCAACAATAATTCACTTATTTAAACAAAAAATGTCATTGGTCTGGTTCGTCTTAATCTTCACTAGAGGACTGAGTATGACCAGAGTTAAAATAAATCACCATTATTTTTTCTAAATTATCTAATTTTAATCTATTTCTTTTTACATCTAACACCCATTTATATGTGGAAAACGAGCGTTCGACATCTGTTGATGTTAGTCAAGCGAATCTATGACAATATTTCGTCATTCACATCGTTTTTCGATAATTTTCCTTCATATTCTCTGAGGATGTCAATGTCAGGATTCCGATCCATAACTTTTTCAATTTTGTTTTTTATTCTATCAGAATTACATTCATTTAAAGCAGCTCTGACTTGATCAAAAGCCAAAAACGAGTCACTTAATGATAAATTTTGTTTCTGCAAATCTTTTAATGAAAATAAAATAATTGTATAATGATTTCCTATATATATTAATTGATTCCGTAGATTTTCTTTTTCCAGAATATTTTTCGCATTACGTATTGCCATTGAATCAGAGCTGTTTAATCTAGAAATAACATTTATTATTTCTTCATAATATTTTGCATAATACGATGCAGCTTCGAGCCAAGTGCCCCATCTAGTTATCACTGGTTGTGGGGAAGAGGTAAGTTAGGATCTTTCAATACTTTTATTCTGCGAGGGGCTTTTAAAAATATTTTTTTCCCATTGGATATTAGCATATCTACATCATGGTACTCTAACCGTATCTGTTCTGATACGCGATGAAGAGCGTGTGCCAAACAGGTGACATGTTTTAATTGAGGTAATAAAAAAATTAATTTTCGGCCCGCAGACAACATGTATGCAACACTATCAGTACATAATATTAACACATTATCAACTTTTCTTTCAAAGTTGTCTTGCCAAAAATTTGCCAAACACTCTATTACAAAATTTGAAATAATTTGGCCACTAACCACCTCGAGCATTTTACAGGCAATTAAATAAGGTCGACCAGAAAAGTTTTCATTTATAATTTTTTAATAAAGCCATTTAAGAAATGCACAATATAATGACCTAAAAGTCAGTTGTCTCATCTAACGATATCCAAAGTTTCTCATCTTTAACCTTTTCATAGCTGGAGGCAATTTTATTTTTATAAAATTTGTCCAAATACACCTTTCGTAATAAAATTCTACTTGAGGCTGTTTGTCTGTTCCTCGATGTTGAACACTTTCAATATGTCGCTTAACATTATATTTTTTATAGATAAATGGTTTTAACACTTGGTGCAGTAAATAGTACAGCTGGCAACGTCAAAAATCAGCTCAGGATAGTCACGTATCCACTTCTGAACTATTTCAGGCTTGACAGAACTTGACGCCATGTTGAAGTACTTCACCTGAATCAAAATGTCGTTAAATTAGAAATGCTGAGTAGAGTCACATCGACACTTAGTGTTCGAAAAACAAAACTAGTAAAATATATATATTCTCAGTGCAAGTTTGAAAATGCAAAGTCAATCAAAAGTTTTTAATTTACACTAAGAGAGGGTACGGTTAATCGCACACAAGTAGTACACTCAGTACCCATCCGTATTCCATTATATGCCCTTCGTGTTCCAAGGCTGCGGTAACTCTTTCGAAGAATTCCGCAACCCCGGCAGGCAACAGCCCCCTGTGGGCCCCGACAACTTTGCTGACCCTCTTTGAGGCGCGCGTGGAACACGACGCGCCGTCTACACGGGCCTGGTTTCAGTCCGGCGGCGAGCTACCCATTGCTCGCAGCCCGCAGGCCCGCATTACTTGTTTTCCGAAGCACAGAGAAATTTCGATTTGTTAAGATGTTCAGAGACAGACAAACAGACAAACCTCGGCAAGAGTTGCTTAACCTTGTGGCTGTTATTATATAGGCACGAGCTCCTATCAGACATCGGTGCGCTAGTATTATACTGTTATTTATCGATAATATATTACTTCCGTACCTAATATCGTATAATACACCAAGAATGCGTTCATTGCATACAATAAAAAGACAGAGCTAGTCTGATTCTAGTTTTATCGATTAAATAACTGTTTATCTTTCCTGTAATTACATTGTCTATAAAGAATGTTTATCTTTTCCAATTTGTCATCATTTTGGTAGATAACCGGGTACTTCTTCATATCTACTTGTAATCTAAATATGAGTTTAGCTTCCTGTGATAGCAAAACCTTTACAATGTCATTGCTACAATCGATAGTAGGTTTTTTCCCGCTAAAACAAAGTTCTTTGTGATGTGTGAAAGTTCAGCTTATAAAATGAAGCATTGCGGGGGCTTTTTTATGACTTTCATATCGAAAAAAGCTAACAATGATACGAATTTTGTTGATTCATCAGCCTCCTGTCTAGAGTCTAACACTTCACTCCACCTGCTTGACCAGACGAGGCTTGGGGGCCAGTGCGAGCTTGGGGCCGCGTTGAAGAGTATTTCAGTGCTCTCGTAGCCTTCGGTGCAAGTCTGCAGGGAAACACAGGATGTTTATGACTTACTTGACTTAATGTCCTAAGTCACCTAGGTGATGCAGAGGGCACAATAAGGGCAAACGAGGGCAAGAGGGGACAATGCTGCGCCATTGCGTTCTTTCTTGGGCTCGGCGTTACCTTCTTAACCTGATTTTCTTCAACTCCACCGCTACCGAACGCTTTAGTCGGCCACGTATCCGCTTGCCCTTGGCCTTGAGGTCCAATCTAGACCTTGGCTAGGGATGTGACTGGGATCCCTTTGGAGAGTGTCGCCAATCCAAGACCACTTACGGCGAGCGATCTGCTGTCCGATGGGTATCTCATGGCCGATTTCAAGTAGGTGTTCGTTGGTTGTCTTATGGGACGAGTGGTTATAGTCAGTTGGCATCAGACTCCTTCGCCCGTCCTAGAGCGGAGGATGTGGGTCAGTGTGTGTGTAATCAGCAGTCATGAGGGTTTCCACCTAGAGAAGACAAAGATTATTGTTTAAGAGCACGAATTACAAATATAAAAACCTTATGAAGTTATATCTATGATTGAGCCATTTGAGGTTGAAACATTATTCGCTCAAAGAATAAGCATTGCCATTCAAGGTGGCAGTGATGACGACGAATTTTTTAATGCCCTATGAACTCTATTCCTTGCACCCCTTTTTATATTCATCAGTATTTATTTAAAGGTTAAGCCAAATGAACACATTCGCAAAGAATTTATTTGCTTTGATTTGTTACTTTCGTCACTCTCAACAATAATAACAACTATTTATATTTACCAATCTTATAACATAAAGGACTTTTTCATCAGCGGGAAAATCATCAAATGACTCCCCCCGCTCTGCGTAAAGCGGAAGGGAGTGTCAGACTTCTACTAACTAAAAATCCAACCTATTCTTTTGAGTTACCTTCGTGATCCGGGGTCGCGGTATCTCGTTAAAACATTCCCGTAACCCCAGACAACATGAAAGCCAGATAGTATTAATTTGCAGGAGATTCCTTACCACGTTGGCGAAATGTCTAAATGACAGGTATCTAGTCAAAATTCCATTCTTAACCTGAAAATGTTAGAGTGTATTCTTATACAGTATGTAACTAACAGAGGGCGTTACCGTTAACCCGCAATAGTATAGCATCCATACATGCTAAAAAAATATTACCATTCGAAAACAAAATGTTTTTTTTTAATATTAAAATTTTCATTAAAAATGTTAACTTGATACGTAAAAGAAACACTCTGTTTACGTGGGCGGTGTACCGCCCACGTGTAAACTTTTAGCATTTAACATTTCCATTCTTGAATTTCCTGTCTGTGGTTGGCGATAATAAATGATTCCATTTTATAATTGACATAATGAAATACAACAATACTGTTAGGTTAAAATTTTAAGATCTGAACATGTCGTAAACAAATACGTGTAAAGTGTTATTTATATGCATTTTGCAAAATAAATATCATTACCATTTTCAGATGTTGATACCTCGACATTAAACTTTTCCCAGATGCACAGATAGATAAAATTCAAATTTTTGCAATACTGTTATTTAAGTGTGTTTCAATTATTGGTGTATAATAAAGTGTATGCTATCTAATTATCTATCTATAGATAATAATGTACATATATAGCTGTGTAGTTCCCGCGTGTTTTATTTAGCTAAGCTATAACAATAAGACATGGTGACGGGCGTGAGTTTCAGGTGGATATACGTATTTTTTTAAAGCTTGAAATTATCTACACACACAACACACGTCACAAAACATAGAGACAGAAAACACAACGGAGAAAGTTACAGAAGATAAAACAATAAGCCGAATATTTTAAAACAGCTAGAACCCAGCTTCTATTGAATAAATTGTTTTTAATTTTGAATCTTCGTAGCTGTTTGCATTGTTTATACCCGAACAATGACAGCAAGCGGACCTGCTATTGGTCTTATACATACATAACTGGACAAACCCATACGGTTAACCTTTGACTGGATTCGAACTGGATTTGAACAGCCTATTAAAATGAACATATTTCATACAGCCTACAACTTCCCCACAGCTGGGATACAGGCCTCTTTGTGAGGGAATGGGCCATAATCCACTATAATGAATTTGAACGTTTGGTCCTAGGGCACCGTTTTCTCACAATGTTTTCCAGGTTTGAGATCAGCGGTGATAATATAATTTTCACAAAGAAATATGCCTGACTGTGTTCCAACCCAAAACTTGCAAGTCATCAAAGTAAACATAATGTACCCGAATTTCAAGAGCCTGTTTTTAACTTTATTACCTTTTACGCATTTTTCCCTAGAACACTTTTTAATGTATAATGTTTTGATTGGCACAGGAGGCAATACAAGTGATTATTCCTTGGCGATTCAGAGTGTGAATGACAGCAAGAACATCCACTGCAACGAGCTTATGTGCTATGAATCCTCCATACCAGGGGTAAGTCAGTTATAATTATCTTTTGTGAACATGTTAATTGCCAATCATATGACGTCGCGTATTCGCGAGCGAAAGATAGAAAGGACTGAACTAACGTAAAGGAGATGAAAGATTATTAATATTTATAAGTAAATTGAGTTTGGCGCAAACTTCCAGCCAGGGCATATAATTGAATTACAAACTAGGTGATTATACGCTAAGGGCACCTGTAGGATACGGACCTCGACTAATGTGAAAAAATGTGTTTTCTTTCCAAGGAATTGGGCGTTGATAGCTACGCTATAGTATGTATCTCTTGACCCATGTTAGTCGCAGCAAAGAAAATCTGTTCAGGTGGAGATTTATTGATGACTCTGCCTTGGGGTATATATGTGGTTCTGTTCCACAAACCATGGCACACTTAATTTCCTGTCCTGCGTGCCCTGTCAACTGCTCACTGCAGGACTTGATGGAAGCTTCCGATGAAGCCAAACTTGTTGACCTGTTCTAGGCAGACTCCATTTAGCTATTAACCATCGACACGCTAAAAATGCCGTTGAAATATTAAAACTGTGTAATTTTTAACACCCCGGTTTTACCCCTCATCTTTGTTATCCAAAACTCTGTGCACAAGGCTGGTATAACAATCCTTTATCTTCTACAGAACGTGACATCGGTATTGATCCCAAAGGTAGTGAGCTCCGAGGCGAACTCATGTGCTGTACGTCCCGGCTGCACTTACATCGTGATATTGAACCCCAATCCTTGGGATGGGCACACCAGTGCAGAACGACTTGTAGAGCTTAGTGGTGAGTGACTTGTTGCCATTGTTTCTTGGGTGTATTTAACGGGAGGATTCTTAAAGAAGTTATTTTTAATTTTTATTTTTTTTAATTTATGATCATCGAGTACTCGAAGACGGCTGAACCGATTTGGAAAATTCTTTTTTTGTTCAAATGGGTATACTTCGAAATTGGTACCATTATCACCAAAGTCAGGATCTGATGATGGGATCCTGGAGAAATCGAGGGAACTCTTCAAATACACACCTATGGCGTTTTGGGTATTTTTTGTAGTAACTTGTGCAGTTGCTCTCAAAAAGTACCATTTCGGGAAGTGGAACTGATGATGAAGACCACAGATGGCCGCCGAAACTACTCAATAATAAGTATTGAGTGGATTGCGATTCGATTACTTGAATATGGATGTTAATCACTTTATGCTCGTCACAATGCATATGGTGATGTAGAGCTGATGGTGAAGTACCAGGAGAACTCCTCAACAATTAACGGCCCGGCATTGGGAAAAGCAATATTTTGTAAAAGGTTATAAGTAGTTGACATTTAGGCTCTTGTAACTAGGTAAATTAAAAATCATCCAACTAAAAAGAGTGAAATAAAAACTTTTTACAAAAAAATTAAACCGACTCCCAAAAACACTGCAAAGTGAAAAATAACTTTAATTTCGGAAGTCGGTGCCAAAAACGAAAAACAAAACTAAAGACGGCCGAAATTCGGCTCACATTCGGTTCAACCGAATTTCGGCAGCTTGAACCGAACTTCGGCATTCGGCCGAAATTCGGTTCAGATGCCGAACATTTGGCACAAGAAAAATAATACTTACTTGCACTATTTTGACTAAAATTTTATAGAATTAGAATAGCATTACTGTTATAAAATTATGTCTTTTACTCACTCATGGTAAATTATTTTAGTTACGAACATTGTAAATGTAAATCTTAAATTAAATCGGTTCTTCTTATTAGTCTTGATAATCTCTGCCTAATTAATTTGACGTAATAATTAGACTTACTATTACAAAAATATAAAACTTATTATTCTTCTAACAAACGTCTGGATTACAATTCGTAAATTGAATTAAAAAATCACGTGTTTGATTCACAAACTAAACATTCATTAACTAAAGGGTGCTTATTTTTCAAATTAACAAACTTTTCTCATCTATCTACTCACTCATATTTAAAATTTACTAGAGGCAGGCTATAGTGCAAATACACCAAAAACTGCCTTATCTGGCAGAAGTATGTTACGTTTTTTTTTTCGTATACGTTTCCTGCCTACGATAAAAGTTGCTCAGAACATACAGAGCTTCCAGGAGACGATAAATATATTCAAGATTGAAGTAAATGCGCAAACAAGTCACGACGTGTCGCTCTCGAGAAAGCGCGCGAAATTGAACCGAAATTCGGCCGAACTTCGGCCGAACTTTTCATTTTAACCGAATGTTCGGCCGAAGTTCGGATTCGGTTCAAACCACATTCAGCCCATCTCTTATAAAAACATTTTGTTTTCGAATGGTAATATTTTTTTAGCATCTATGGATGCTATACTATTGCGGGTTAATGGGAACGCCCTCTGTTAGTTAACATACTGCATAATAGTATATTTGCTAGTCCAGACTATAATCTACTTATGTGTCTGTCATTCAGATTTCTAGAGCCTTTTGGCACGATAGAGCAACAAAAATCCAAACATCCACATTTATTATTACATTTGATGTATGCTTCAGTATATCCCATCACTAGTACTCACGCGGGGCTTCGCTCCCGTGGATTCTATCACGGTAAAAACATAACTCTCCTTTTTTGCAGTCGGGTAAAAAGTAGCCTATAACCTTCCTCAAGCTTCAAGCTACTTCCATACCAAATTTCATCCAAATCCACCCAGTACTTTCGAAGATTAGCGCGTTCAAGCAAACAAACAAACAAACTAACAAACTTTTCCGCTTTATAATATTAATATAGATTAACTACCTCCTTAGTCTACGAGGATTGGCCGCAAGCGCGACGGCTGAGCAATAGATCTGGGGTTAGGCAAAAAGTACTACTGGATTATTCTATTAGAAATTTATCAGTAGTAACCCGAAGATTTGCATGTCGGCGGTGTGATACCAGTGTGCCTCATAAAGTACATACGTTAAGAGGAGGCTCCCTAAATTGTATGTAATTTTGTATTAATATTCTGAAACAATCACGCATACAATCAAAATGGAACTTTAGTATATGATTTATTGGATCTTTTTCTTTCCATTTCTAGACCAGTTTCGTAATTGGAACAACATGAAATAAGAATTGAGACTTACGACATTTAGTTTCGAACCAGAATATGGTAAAAGAGCGCACGCGATATTAAAATTTATTACTGCTGCGTTAGCGTTTAGCACACAACGGCAGTTTCGAAACCGAACATGGTGAAAGAGCGCACGCGATATTCAACTTAATTTCTGCTGCGTTAGCGTTTAGTATGCAACGGCCTAACCGGGGTGGATGGGGGCGGAGCTTGCGTGAAAATTATTTTGCACTGCCTGGTCTTAAGCCGTTGGTCATGCGGCTGATATCTCTCCGGTCGTGTTGGATTGCTGTCGCAAAGGACTATAAGAGTAAAGTAACAGAGAATGTACATACCTGTACCTGCACAAACAGTTGTGTACTATCGTACTCGTACTAATACTAATATTATAAATGCGAAAATTTGTGAGGACGGATGGATGTTTGTTACTCTTTCACGCAAAAGCTACGGAACGGATCTGAATGAAATTTGGTAAGTAGATAGTTGGCAGCCTGGAATAACACGCAGGCTACTTTTTATCCCAAAACTCCCACGGGATCGGGATTTGCGCGGGAAAACCTTCCCACGCGTACGAAGTCGCGGGTAGAAGCTAGTTATATCCTATATTAATAGATATCTTTAAAAAAAATCCCTGCGCAGCTGGCTAATCTCCGCTGAAAATGGCAGAAATCAGTCAGGAATACTATAATTATAAGTACATTTAAAAAAAAAAAATTAGCAAAGTGAGTAGTACTCACATTACAAGCAATCTTGTTAACTTTTCCAACTATGCTGAATATGCTTGTGTCTGGAGTGAGTTTTTACTACCTACTACTTACTACCTTTTACTACCGGTCTACCAGACGTACCACAGGATGCCGTCCACACTCGGTCGGTATACCGTCTTGTCGTACTAAGCGCTTTTCTTCAACATTCATTGTGCGCACAGGCAAGGTGTGGAAAGCTCTACCGGCTTCTGTGTTCCCTCCCACATATGCCTTTAAAGCAAGAGTGAATAGGCATATTCTGGGCTCGCTCGTACGATCGTAGACCTCATCTTACATTTCAGGTGTAATCGAGATCAAGAGCGGGCTCATTCGTAATTAAAAAAACCCCTTCCCTTCAAACCCGTGACCTCTCGATTACGATGCCGAAACCTTAGCCATTAGACTATTGAAGCTTTACATACGTTACAATACTAACTAATTATTATTGTTTCAGAATGTGTGCTAGGAGTATGCTCTTGTGCACACTCGCCTCTCCTTCCCGCACCGATAGTGTCTACTCAGACAGTCATCATAAACAACACGATGTATTCCAATATTTCGTGGACTCTTCCGACTCCGAGTCACCCGAAGGGACTGCCCCCTGCTGAGCTGAGAAAAATGCACTATATTGTTAGGTTTGTATTTCTAATAATTATACCTATCTATATACAACTATTCAAGAATCATGCCACACACAAACACACACACACACACATCAAACACCCATACAACAACACACATACGACTCGCACACGTGCACACACGTTTTTATAATTGTATGGTTTAGGAATATTTATAAATAACTAGTACTCTCGCGGGGCTTCGCTCCCGTGGATTCTATCACGGTAAAAACATAACTCTCCTTTTTTGCAGTCGGGTAAAAAGTAGCCTATAACCTTCCTCAAGCTTCAAGCTACTTCCATACCAAATTTCATCCAAATCCACCCAGTACTTTCGAAGATTAGCGCGTTCAAGCAAACAAACAAACAAACAAACAAACAAACAAACAAACTAACAAACTTTTCCGCTTTATAATATTAGTATAGATTTATTATGTCAAAATGTATACAGTATGTTAGTTTAAACGAGGGACATATTCAAACCTACAATAGTATATGCTTACATGATACTAATAAAATATGAAAAAAAAAACACTGATAACTAACAGACAAAACCATACCAAAAGTCCTCGGGAGGACTCCCGCGGGGGCGGAGTTTACACACGAGCTTCCTTTTTTGGCAGGATCAGGCTTATTTTAGGTACTGTTTACAAGTTCATTCACCTCTTGCGGCTCAATGTACATGATAAATGGACAATTACGTCAAAAATTTAGGTTATAGGTTTTTCACATATTTGGGACGAGAATCGAATACTGAAGGGTATTCAGTATTCGATTCTCGTCCCAAATCACTCAATAAGTCCCTCGTTTATTTATACACACTGTATAAATAACAAAAATAATTTATTTATTTATTGTTCTAAAATACATGATACAGTTTTTCCACTAGTTTTGGACATACAAACAAAAATGCGACATGGTACCAATTATAAGTAGAAATGATCACCTGTGTCCTGTGCTAGTTAAAAAAGAAACTGTATTACAGGAGACAGGGCCTTCCATTACGAGATAAACATTTTATATCTGTGCAAACTGTTGAATATTGGAAAAAAAAAATAATATACAAGAAGGTAAAAAAAAAAAAAACAAGTTGGTATAAAATATAAGAATTAAAATTAATTAACTAAAAGTGTGTGTAAAGGTGTATTATGTGGGATGTGATGTGTAGATGTATTGTGTGAATGTATTATGTGGAGTGTGTTTGCGTGTGAATGTAGAGTTTCAATGCAGAACTATATTACTGTTACTAAAAGACTTTCAGTATCGCTGTATGTCAGTTTCAGCAACCAGTCACGTAGCAACAACTTGCACTTGGAGAACGAGGCTTCGTATATTTTTAGATATTTGTTCGCTTTATTGTAAAGACGAGAACCAAGAACAAAAAAATGGGAGAAAACATTGACTGCTGTAACACAGTTTATTACCTAACTCAGGAGTCAGGGCTTCAACAGCTAATGTACCATTTTTTTATGATAATAAACAAATTATTATCTCTTTATTTCACGTATATCTCATAAATTACATTTTTAAATATTTTTCTACAATAAAATTACAATAAAAATCATTTGAAAATATAAAAAATGGCAGACCACTGGTATCGGGAGCAGGATCCAAAATAACGGTTGTTAGGTCTCCAGAAAAGGAACCTTCTCACAATACGAGCCGTTCGAGGAGTACTGCCTTCTGTATCTGGCCCTTTATCCAGCTGTGCAACGCCAGCTTAGACAGATGGTCGTCGAAGCTTTTAGCTATCAGCCCATTGACTGATATGATAATCGGCACAATGATAGTCCACATTCCACATGTCAACAACCGTTGACATGTGGAATGTGACTCGACTTAGCCCATGAGGTTTCATGGGCTAAGTCGAGATACTTTATGTGTGGGTATCAAAGATATATAATTATAATACGTCATTGGTGGGTATCTACAACAGGAACAAAGAATGATAGACACATTAGATACTCCTACACTGTTCTACATGTTTCTTATTGTATATTATAACAGCCTTTAAAACTTCACATTCGTCTAATAATAATGATCTTTTGATTACTACTGGGGCTCGAATTTTTAGGTCGTCACACTTAGAGACTCTAAGCAAAAGAACTTTCCGTTGTAGGTATCACCTCGAGTCATCGCGATTAGACTGTCTCTCCGCACTGAGATGGATCTATGTGACTTACTTGTCTTTTATGCACATCCTTATACCTTAGGAGTTGTCGGCTTGCTGCTTTCGCTTGCCGTTTCGACTAAAGGTTGCGCTTAGTCAGAGTCCCCATATTCGTCTATCAACAGATGTGTGGTGTGAGGGTGATCAGGCCGACAAACATTTTTAATTGTTTGTTTCTGTTTTAGTACCTATCTTGTAAGTAACTATAAGAAACCGTTCAAGTATTACGTAGCAATATAGGGGGGCGTGGGGGTCTTTGCTTGCTTATTTTTGATGACATGGGGGGTGGGAGATCTAGATGGTGATTACGTCAGCAGTAATTATTTAATTTTTTACACATATAGCAACGCACATTGTCTATGCTTCAAAACGAAATGTACTTTCGGGGATTCCTACAAATAATGAATTGTTGAATTCTGTGTCAGTAAAGTTTATTTAAATGAATATTATGTGCGTGACAGACTTCTATTCCAAACCTATTCCTTATTTCTATATTTATAACGGCTGCTCATGACTCAATCAATTGTACCAATGTTTACGTAAGCATGGGGGAGGGGTAAGAGCTTTGCTTACTTTTGCTGACGAGGGGGAGGGGTGGGTTAATAATTGCAAAAATGTGCTTACGTAATACTTGAACGGCCCCTAAGCTGTTGAGATAACACAGTTACTTTGAAATCGCAGACAGACACAACATTTTTTTTTTCATAAGAAAAATATAATTATGTAAGTATAGACTACTGCCACTTTGGTCGAATAGTCGCAAGCGCGACTGCTGAGCAAGTGGTCTCGGATTTGATTCCCGGGTCGGACAAAGTGTGATATGTTTTTCTGTAAGGAATTTCTCAGTAGTAGCCCGGAGTTTGGCTGGCGGTGTGGTACCCCCGTGCCTTGGAAAGTACGTAGAAGCCAGTAGTAAATCTGACACTGATCTAGCAAATGGGAATCGTATTACCCAGTTACTGGGTTGTAGAGGTCAGATAGGCAGTCGCTCCAAGTAAAACACCAATACTCAGTTACGTCCGGTTAGTCTGCAAGACGACCCCAACATAATTGAGTAAAGACGCAGATGATGAAACCGTTTTTACGGAACTCTTATAGTTACGTCATGTCTGTCTGTCCGTCCGTCAGTATGTCACAGCCATTTTATTCCGAAACTATTAAGACTGTACATGTGAAACTTGGTAGGTAGATGTATTCTATGAACTGCAATCCGATTTTACGAAAAAAATAAATAAAAAATATTTAAAATAAAGGGGGCTCCCCATATATGGAACTGAAACTGAAAATATTTTTTTTTTCATGATACCTATGCGTGTGTGATATCTGTAGACAATTCTTTGAAAATGGCATTGAGGTTTCTAAAACCACTTTTTCATAAAGTTAATCGTTCAAAAGATATACGCTTCCAAAGTGGTAAAGTGTGTGTCCCTCCCTCTCTCTTCACCACCTATGGTTGACTAGTAGAGAATGCCTATGGCATTAAGTCCGCCTTTGTACATTTTTGTGTTGCATAAAGTTTTAATAAATAAAATAAATAAATAAAATGTGTGTCCCGCCCCCTCTAACTTCTATAATAATGGAGTGAAAAATCTAAAAAAAATATATGCTGTAGATATTAATGTAAACTTTCAAGAAAAATTTGTTTCAACGAGATCGAATCAGCAGTTTTTGAAATACAGTATATTTTATAAAACCGCAAATATAACTTTGTAATTCATACAAACACTATTTAAAACAAACTTATTTGGCGTAGTTACTACGGAACCTTGGGCGAGTCTGACTCGCACTTACCCAATTTTTTTTTTCCTTCTCATTTATATTTGTTATCGTCACTGGATTATCTATTAAAACTATCCGTATCCTTTGCCACAGCCTCAGCAAGCAAAGGGTGTCCGATGAGCACGTTGCAACACCATGGTTTAGTTACACAGAAAAAGCCAGAGTCAACGCTGATGGCTTGGTGTCAGAAGGCGACACTGTCAATTCGTTACTCCTACCACTAAGCGAGGAGAATGGTGTATCTATCCCTACAAAGAAGATGTTGGCTAGAGTTCATTTGGAGGATGAACGAAAATGCAGTGGACCGGCTGGGAATGCTATTGCCTTCAGTGAGTATTAATACAATACAATCTTTTTATTTCGGACCATAAATCCATAAAATGTTAGTAACTTATACTTTTATTTTTTTTTTCTGGGTGGGAAAATCGAATGACTTCTTCCGCTCTGGGTTAAGTGGAAGGGTGTGTCAGACTTCTACTGCCTTAAAACCCACCCTGTTCCTCCGGCTGCCTGAAGGTTTCAGGGCCGCGATATTTCGATAGAACTTTCCCGCAAACCCCGGCAGGCAATGGCCCTTTGAGGCTCCGTCACTGGTGTTGACAGCTCTTTAAGGTGCGCGTGGAACACGACGCGCCGCTGACCCGGGCCTGTTCCTTACCGGTCGATGAGCGACCTGGAGCCTGAACGGCTGGAGCGCGAGGAAGAGATTTGCCTCTCCCTCGCGCGTTCGGCCTCCTCCTTAGTAACTTATACCTGACAACTTATTATCTACTGTTAATACCTATCATCCTCCGCACAAACTGCTTCATAATAGGAGAGTACGCACTCTCACTCACCGTTCTCAGGATGCTGTTACGATTGTCCCTAACACACTTACTTACTTCACAAATACAGTTCATTTTATGGTTTCGTTGTCGAATGCCAAAAAAACTGCAACTTCATAGATTCGTTATACCTGTCTGTCTGTCCGTCCGTCCGTATGTCACAGCCATTTTATTCCAAAACTATTAGGACTACCTACACAATTTGCACTTAGAAAGTAGATGATTCTCTTAATGATTTCATTAAAAAAATAAAACATTAAGGGTATACATACATGGAACCGAACATGAGACCGACATTTATACATGGAACCGAAACTAAAAAAATATCATGAAACCTATACGTGTGACGTCTATAGACAGGTCTTCAAAAATTACATTGAGGTTCCTCAAACCATTTTTTTCTCAAAGTCAATCGTTTGAAAGATAGACTTGTCATTCATACAATTATCAGTAGTCTTACCGTTGACTTAGAAACATGAATATAGAAGAAGAAAAAAAAATAGCTTCCAAACTTTCTAATTCTAAAAAAAAGGTGCAAAATTTAAGTTTTTTCTTTTAATAGCTGATTAATAAGATTTTGTCTTGTTCTCTAATAAATGTTTCTTTCTTGCAGATCCTGCGACTTTTCGAGAGGCAAATCGTGTTCAGAGCAAATTCTCATTCGGGGTTTACGTAAGTAATACTTTCAGTAAATACCTTTATGTAGTGGTACCTATTAATAGTAGAAAATATACATAATGCTGCTAATTGGGATGGGAAAAACAAAATAAATAAAAACATATCCTACTGATAAAGCTCATGGCTGCCTTCCTACGCACATAAATACAATCAAAGAGATGATGGAAGTTGAGGAAAACCGAATACTTAACGAACAAATAGACAAAGAGGTTTTAATATAAGTCCTTGTTGTTCTCAACAAAGACTCAAGAGAGCGAGTGAGTGGCGTTCGCTGGCTTTTCTAGTGAGAGATTGATCCTAACTCTTAGATTAATTTGTCTGTTAGTGTCAAAATTAAGTAAGGCCTCTTTTCTTCGTCTTAATACATTATAGTTAAGTAGCAAGTATTTATTTATTTATTGTTAATTAAAACGGTACAACACTATCGGTTAAATTTCGCGGAGTGTGCGATCGAATTACACAATCTTATTCCGCCAAGCCCGTTCCATCATCGAACTACAAGACAAACGGCGATGCGCCATCGTTACATGGTGGACATCCCACCAATACGCACTAAACGTTTTGGGAATACTTTCATTGTGCGTACGGCTAAGGAGTGGAATTCCCTGCCGGAGTCTGTGTTTCCCGATAGCTATAACCTAGAGGTCTTTAAGTCAAGAGTGAATAGGTTACTTTTAGGTAAGCGTACTCCATCTTTGACCACATCATCACTTACCATCAGGTGAGATGGTGGTCAAAGGCGAGCCTATGTTAATTAATGTTTTTTTTTTTTATTGACTATAGTCAATAAAAAAAAACATTAATTAACATAGAAATACATTTTAGAAAAGAATAAAAATGATTGTGATTGATAATTTAAATTATATAAGATAAAAATACAATTAAAAAGGAACAGGAGACACTCTCGCATACTTCTTTTCGCAGAACACCAGCATGCACGCATAATTTTACTCCATTCGTCGGGAAACACATCACATGCATTCAGGGTTGGTAGTCAGGAGGGATTGAGCATCCTTAGAGTGCGACATACTGGGAATTCAGCTCTGGTGACAGTTTTGTTATGATCGACTGATACATATGACGAATCTTTTTAGACTGAAATGAATTAGACTAATGAGACTGATTTTTCAAGAACGTTTATTTATTTCACAATAAATTAATGTACCACGCATGTAAAAAATAAATTAGAAGAAGGAATTTAAGGAAATATGAATACAGAGGAGCTCTTGAATAAATAAAAACCGGCCAAGTGCGAGTCGGACTCGCGAACGACGGGTTCCGTACCATTATCTATAAAAACGGCAAAAAAATCATGTCTGTTGTACGGGAGCCCCCTTAAATATTTATTTTAATTGCTACTGTTTTTACCCGACTGCAAAGGAAGGGTTATGTTTTTCGCGCGTATCTTGTATGTATGTATGTATGTAATATTCTTTATTACCTCATATCTCCAGAACCGCTGAACGGATTCACACAATTGAGGTATCGTTAGATTTGTCTTAATAGCCCGAGTGTTCTTAGATAGGTGACATTTAAAAAAATTAAACATGGCGGCTGTGCGGAAGCATCGCGTATGGTAAAAAAAAAAAAATTTTTTTTAAATACTACAATATGGATATCAAATTAAAGGGATACATAAGGATTTCAAAAAGGTATATCATGTTTATCATTAGTATAATACTAGCAAAATAACGCAATGAGAAAGTTTAAAAATATGGACTCACTTTCTGAATCCGGTGGATTCAGAAAGTGAGTGAGAGAGACCGGGAAAACTAAAAAAATGTTAATTAATATTTTAACTAAAAAGTTGAAAAAAAAAACTTATTTAAAAAGAGAGAGCAGTCAGGTTTTATAGATTTTTTAAATAAGTTTTTTTTTGTATTTGTTGTTATAGCAGCAACAGAAATACGTCATCTGTGAAAATTTCAATTTTTGAACTATCACGGTTCATGAGATACAGCCTGGTGACAGACAGACAGACAGCGGAGCCTTAGTAATAGGGTCCCGTTTTTACCCTTTGATAAATGATAAATAAATGATCTTTATTTTGAAAATTGGTTATTAAATAACACTTTTACACGTCATTTTTAGGGTTCCGTAGTCAACAAGGAACCCTTATAGTTTCGCCATGTCCGTCTGTCTGTCCGTTTGTCCGCGGTTTAGCTCAAAAACTATTGGTACTAGAAAGTTGTAATTTGGCATGAGTATACATGTTAATGACGCCGAAAAAAATGGTGAAATAAAATTTTGAAAAAAGCAATTATTTAGGGTACCTCCCCTACATGTAAAGTGGGATGATTATTTATTTTTTTCGTCCTTCCCATAATTTGGGATATCGTTGGATAGGTCTTTCAAAAATATTAGGGGTTTGGGAAGACCGTTTTTTAATTAAGTAAACCGTTCGTGACTTAACAAGCTTTAAAGTACCAATTTTCGTTAGAGTCAAGTGTCCACCCCTCTAACAACTAAACGGTTGTGGTTAGAAATTCAAATTTCACGGCAGTAGTACCTATATATAACGAAGTTTAAAGGAAACCTATCACACATAAGTGGGCTTTACAAGTTTACGAGTAATAGTCGACCAATTGTATTTGACTCGAAAATTTCTAACAACTCCATAGAAATGTCGATAGATGGCGCTAAGCGTCAGTTGTATCGCGCTAGTTTTTGTAAGAAATTTATTATCGGATAACAGTCCTTGCATAATATTTGGAGATTTTAATGAAGACTATCTCCGTAACGACAACACTGCAGTTTTCAAATTAATACGGGACGCTGGTTACCAGTCTATTACAACTACTTCCCTCTACACGCGGTGGTACTTAAATAGATCATATTTTTTCAAACTTCCCTTGTGAAGTTGGATTTTATAATTCTTTCTTCAGTTACCATCGCCCTATGTGGGCCCATTTTTAGAGTGAATTCAAATTAATTTTTTTTATTTATTTAATATTTTGCTATATAATATCAAACACAAAGCTCCCCCAGCAAAGTACTTCCTCAATTTTATTTTTTTGTGACGATTGAGTAGTGTAGTTCTGTGTCCTGTATTTAAATTCAAAACACCCACTATGACAAGTTTTATACAAATCTCAAAAAAAATTAAAACTTTCCGTGTAAAATTGTCGGATCAGGTGAGGATTTGTATAGGAAGTCAAATTAGTTAGGTAGTCATGTTTGGCTTTTAGTTAGAGCATGGTACGAAACGATCAGTCAGCGAATACGACACGCACTTGGCTGTTATAAAAACTACGGAACCCTACACTGCGCGTGGCCCGACACGCACTTGACCGGTTTTTTTTTTTCGTAAATATTAACTAGATGAGGCCGGTGTTTCCTAACTGACTACCCTGAGAAGAAACACCGAAACAAACTCAGGGGTCCGTCTCTTTTAAAGTCGATACAATCTATACTGGTTTAATTATATGGGAACCTTGTAGGTTTTAGTCTGAGGCGATCTTTTGAAGAAAGATGCTCACAGATTCGAGTGGGCCTGTCCATACAGTGCGAGCATTTGTCAGATGACGTATAGCGGTATAGCCCAAATTAGAACAAGGACCTTAACGTTTTGACGAACAATACCACGGTAAGGACGTTTGGGTAGGCCGCAAAAAGCACTCAAACTGCCAGACAATCATGTTTGACTCGAATAAAACAACCTACATAGTTCATTTGTAGTTTGGAACCTTTGTAACACATAAACTCAAAATCGCAATCTTTTGAAGAAAGATAGATGCTCACAGATTCGAGTGGGCCTGTCCATACAGTGCAAGCATTTGTCAAATGACGTATTGGGTATGAAACCCTTGAACAGCTGCAAGGATTGATCTTCGAAGTTAAGTAAGCTTGCCCAAGTCGGTTCGTGGATGGTAACCTTCATCTGACTGCTATGCTCAAGGTCGTGGGTTCGATTCCCACCCAGGACAAATGTTTGTGTGATGAGCACGATCATTTGTTCTTTGTCTGGGTGTAATTTATCTATAACATGTATGTATTTAAAAATATATATGTATGTTTATCAGTTGTCTAGTACTCATACCACAAGCTCTGCTTAGTTTGGGACTAGATGGCGTTGTGTGAAAGTTGTGGAATATTATTATTATTATTATTCCATTTATTAAATCTATGTATATATAAATTACATTTTTAAATATTAATATAAAAAATAAAAACATGAAAAAATATAAAAAAAAAGTATTATTATTATTATTATCTTAACATATCCAGATTCTTCCATGTCTCCGATAGCATGTCAGAGGCCAGAAAATCTGACACCAGACTTACCAAGGTATCGTGTTACCCAGCTAATGGATTGCGGACGTCAAATAAATAGCCAGTCACTCCATGCAGGTAAAATAATGCAACCCCAACATAGTTAGGAAGAAACTAAATAGATGATGACGAAATGAGAAGAGGTAAATATGATAACTAGTGATGCTTATTATTTCTAAAATATATTCGTACGTGCAATTGCTGAAGCGGAAAAATAACGTGTAGACATCGAGTGTAAAAGTAGAAGTAATTTTCCTAATTAAAAAAAATATATATTTCAAGACGAATTGTAAACCTCCTTTTTTTCAAGTCGGTTAAACATACGATGTCTCTGTCTTTCTATTAGACATTTCAAATTAATTATTTTCAGAGGATACAAAGAAAAGCTGTAAAAATTTTGCCCGATTTTAACTAAATTTTGACACAAATAGAAAAAATTGGCGAAGTGCGAGTCAAACTCGCCCATGGAGAGTTCCGTGGTAATTACGCGAAATATCTTTGTTTTTCATAGTGTTTGTATGAAATACAACTTTGTACTACTTTGTAATAACTAATACCATATTTGCGGTTTCAGTAAATGTGCTATATCTCAGAAACCACTGACTCTATCTCGTTCAAACTAATTTTCATTGAAAGTTTACATTAAGATCTACAGTATTTATTTTATTTAGATTTTTGACTCTATTATTATAGAAGTTAGAGGGGGACCGGGTACGCCCATTTTACCACTTTGGAAGTGTCTATCTCTTAAACGATAGTTTTTAGGAAGAAATGATCCTATCTATAGACACCAAACACGCATACGTATGATGAAAAATAAAATATATTTTCTGTTTCAGTTTAATGTATGGGAGCCCTCCTTAATTCAATATATTTTTATTTAGTATAAGAATCGGTAAGCAGTTTATGGAATACATATACCTACCAAGTTTCACATGTGTATAGTCTTAATATTTTCGGAATAAAATGGCTGTGATATACGGACTAGGGCATGCAAAACCGGAAGATCTTCAAAATCGGTTTTGAATTCCGGTTTTCAGGGCCTTAAAACCGAAAACCGGTGTTAGCCCCGGTTTTGGAGACATTTTTATATTTTTTATATAGTAGAATTTTAACAAGAAAACAATATTCTCAGAAACACAAAATCTACAAATAAAACAAATTGTTTCATATACCTCTTTTTAATCAACCATTTATGCCTACCAATACAATACCAAGTAGACCACATTAATAGTTTGGATAACATGAACTTAAAATAACATAAATATTAACTAACAGAAAACAAATCAACAACAAGTGTGTGGTACTCTGATGTTGAGCTCTTTAATTACGAACTACTAACAGCATTATTAAAGGATTCATATTTGACCATAAAACAAGATCAAATCAACTGAGTATCTCACACTAATTTAAATAAATAATGTTTTTTTTTCCAAGAGACCGTTGTTCCTGAAAATGTGTTCTTAAGAATAGAAGTGCATCTAACATTTTATCAGATAGCGTACTTCTTATTTTGTTGCAAAAGTACCCAGCACTCGAAAAAGCCCTCTCACTCTCAACACTTGTTGGTAGTACACACATCAAATAGTTGTAAGCTTCTCACTTCTGTGAGATACACACCCCGATGCCCTCCGCTTTCATACATGGCTTGCTAAACCTTGACAAACCCTGCAAGGTAGAAATCAGACAGATTCTTGGGGGTAATCCTGCATTTATCCAATTTCTTATCAAGCTGCTCTTGAAGAGTTAGCTTATCAGCTAAAACTTCAGCGTCAGATGATGACGATAACGATGACACGGACTGCTCGGAGAGAACTACGGGAATGGTATCAGAGTCCTTGGGCTTATATTTTAGCTGCAATAAGTTAGTAATAATATCAGATATGACAGCACCATTGGGTTTGGGTAAAGGATCATCGTCATCTTGTGTGGAGAAGTCTTCCCAATCGTGCAAATAGTGCAAGACACCTGCTAATACAAAACCGGAGGTAACTCCGGTTTTGTCTCTCAATCTCTCAATTTTTGAAAACCGGTAATAAATTGGTAAATTTTGTCCGGTTTCCGGTTTTTAGCAAAACCGGAAAACCTGTTTTGCACGCCCTAATACGGACTGACGGACAGATAGCCAGACATGACGAAACTATAAGGGTTCCGTTTTTGCCATTCGTCTACGGAACCCTAAAAAGGACCCTTCCATTAAGGCTACAACAACTAGTCCATCCGTCTTTTTCTTCCAATTCAGAATATGTAGAAAGCAGAGCTTTTAAGTTTTTAAAGTTATCAACTTCCACTCATCTTTAAAAAAATTTCAGAAATACAATTCATAGGGAAAGTGGGAGTGATGGGTTACTTTCTATAGAAAGCTTTAAATTGCTGTCTTTTCCGTCTGAAATCTTTTTCGTAATTTTTTTTATCATCTTCCTTTATTAGCATCATAAAGGTTTTACAGATATGGTGAAGCCCTGACTCCTGAGCTAGGTATATTACCTGTATTACAGGAGCCAGTGACTTTTTTCAATTGCATTATCTTAAGTTTAAGCTATTATATTTACTATTTTATTAAGAACTAGCTATTTAGTCCTAGATAGGTATCTTGTGTATGTAAAACACGTCTCATTAAAATCAGTTCCAAGAATAAGGCCTTGAAAGTTCAAGCACAGCTCTTCTAAAGAACGTTCCTTTCTTCCACTAGGCAATCCTAGGAGCTCTAATCGGCGCCTGGGCAATGGGTGCGGTCTTCGTGCTAAGCGCGCGCGTGGTAAAGCGGGTATTGAAGTCTTTCCGCCCCGCTCCTGTTTCCGCTCCGCTTGAGCCACTAAGGCGTCGCCCAGCGTGGTTCCCGTTGCAGCTACGTACGTGAGTAGTTAGATTAGAAAATAATATCATTTGTTTTTTTTTATCGGTGTTTAGGGTTGTTCACGAGGTTTAAATGTGTTTAGGGCCTTAATAAATGATAGATCTATGCAGGTTTTATGCGATGCTGTTTTTTTTTTAGGTGTGTGCTTTTTGGAATTCTAAATCCGTATTCTCTGTCACGCTTTCATTTTATAGTGTTTCAGTACGTACTTACATATTATTTATATCAGAAATTCTGCAAAACGTAGAAATTATTGATATTATTATACCTTATGCTCCTATGATTTCCTTTCAGATATAAGTATGTATATAACATTTTTAATCTTATAGGGTAAATACGCCAAAAGTCGGCCACCTAACGGATTTTCTGACTGGGGATCGCTCTGGTGCCATCAGTTTGCAACGAAGGATAGCTTCTGATGCGGTTTTGGATAGTTTCATATGTCTATTTCATGTTTATAGGCATAAGGTTGTTATTTCTATTAAAATAAAAAAGTTTTAAGGTTTAGATGAGTCGAGAACGAAAAAACCCTAAAGTCGGCCATTCACGGCCCATGGTCGGTCGCGTTTTTCCCAAATGTCGGCCGGGTATAGGATGTTTTAAATTAAGACTGACAAATATTATTAATATGATTTATTTTGGCAGGAGTCTAATATCACACTAAGTATACATTTGTAATTGTATTTTTTTATTACTAAAATATATTTTCCCCCTCAACAATGTTAGGTACTAAAATTATAACAAAGTAAAACATCACAATAAAATAAAATACTTGCAACGTTGTTCGTGGGATGCCAAATAGTTTAATGCACGAATAGACATCCATACCTATTGCCCCAAGAGCTTCTTTTATTTTATTGCGATCGTAACCACATAATTTTCTTTGCTTTCGCGAAAGCCTTGCATCTACCTGCTCTGTCATTGTAGTACCTTAAATTAAAAGCATTAAGTGAAAACGAACGAGCTTTTTTTCACGTGCACGTTAATTAATCAATGAAAGTAAGTAAACTTCAAAGATATTTTTTAAGCTAATAAACAAGGGTTTCATAGATAGCAAGTTCCAAAGAGCAATTTATATTTATATCCCAAATTCCCAAACCATAATTAGCTACCATAAATATGTTTTCAATATTGTCAATACCTATATTAAAACTAAACTTCTTAATAATATTAATAAAATATACTTGTCATAATACATATTTAAATTTGAGAAAATAAGTTTGATAAATAAATTAAAAATTACTAGCTACCACCCAATCAATGAAAAAATACAAAAGTAATCAGCCTGTATAGTGGCGTCCGAATTTGAGGCTGGTCGACATTACGATCTTTAATATTTCTAATGTCGGCCCCTATTTCGTGTACCTTATTTCTCGAGATTCAACTAATATCACTCCGGCCGGTATTTGGCAATTAAACGTAAAATAGATTTATTTGCCTGTAAGCTTTGCAAATTCTCTTCTTAAACCAATGGAATTGGTAGAATTGGAATTTATAAAACAGACTGCATTTACTTTAAGTCGGCCACGGCCGAGAATCGGGTTTTGAGTCAAAACTGGCGCTCTATTGACGGCCTCCTATTTTGCCCTTAAAACAATACGCAAAACGTTGAAAAAACTATCTCAAAATATAGTAAAAATAACGTTTTAGTGATAAAAAAGCTCAAAACAAAAATAAAGAAATGTCTTACCGTAGTAATATCAATTCCCGAAGTATGGGTATTCACGTCAAGTAAACTACTTTTAACGCAAACTTGACGCTTCAACGGCGCAGTCGCGACTTACGTTCAGTGTGCGAAGAGCGAGTGACGTAATCGAATAGTAACGGTTTGTACATATAGAGTATGAACTAAGGTTGTAATTCAGGTAGCAAAATTGTCACTTAATTACCTTTTGAATGAACGCAAGCTGAAAACGTACAGACGGCCGAAGATTGGGGGGGGGCCGACGTTTAGCGTATTTACCCTACTCGTAATGATATTTGCGGGGCTTTCATTTTGTAAAGTTTGTGTTTACAGTACCTACGCGTAGGTATATAAAAGTACAAAAAATAAAAGATTACAATTAGATTATTTGTAGTAGGTACATGTAGGTACTACAAATAAGGTTCGGTAACAATTTCTATATGAAACCTTTTTGCTAAAATCATACGGGACTTTATGAGGCGACTTTTATTTTTACATCGCCTTTGTAAGGTTTTCAAAAGCAAATTAATTGCTTTGTAAATGGTTCTTGTAGGAGGGTGAATTAATGCTATCTACCGTCCATTAATATTAAGTACATTATTTATTCGTTTTCGGATTAAGTGGTGTTTCTACATTGAAAATTATACCTACCCCGTTTTAGTGAAAGTCTGAAGTTGGGTACTTACCTATTTAATTAGGATTTTTTGGCACCGATATGAATTATTAAGGTAAGTGGCAAAACAACATGATAAATGCTTGTAAAATTCGGATTATACAACGTACCCCGCTTGTGAATATTTTTTATGTTACATTTGAGTGAATACACTCGCACACAGACGTAATCAATAAAATTTTATTTCGATTTTTTTGTACCTACTGGGACGATTTGGCACAGCCGTGAGGCACACACAATATTTCATTAATTTTTAAGTTTTTATTGTGTGCCTTTGCATCTGGTTCATATTTTTTCTCGTTCAATAATCTTCTTAGTTTTTGACAAATATAAGTTTTGCATTATTTGAAACTAAATATTTTAACGGATAGCCGTTAAAATTGTATAATCTGTTCTTGTTGTTCTATTAAATAATGCTCTACTAAAAATGCTATGCTATTTACTCTAAGTTCATTAATTTTGCTTTTTAGCACGCTTAAATTAAGTCGTGGTCTACTTTCCAAGGCCTTACACCAATAAAATTAAACAACAATGTTACCAAAAGCAACTATGTAACAAGTGCCTGCTATAATATTAATAGCAACGTTGCATTGTTACGCGAATGTTTCCACAAAGCCCACAGGCGTTCGGGTAGACGCTTTCTCTATTATAACAACTTTATTATTTTGAAAACTTAAAGGCTTCAATTTTGGTGTTTAAAAATAACGTCTGCTTAACTTTTGTTTAGGGTTTATTAATTCATAATTAACTCCTTTGTGTTAAAACTTAAATGTTGGTTTAAGATTAAAATAAATACCTACCGTAAATTGGTACTCGGCCTAAAGTAATAGCTATGTTTTTAGGAGCTAGCTTTATTTAGCTATTAATAGAAGACCTGAGAAGACAGTCAAAATAACTACTAACACACTATCTCTCACATACTGTTGTCAGAATACAAAAACCTGATGCCTGATTGCTCTGAGATGGAGAAAAACTGGAACTTTTCTCTTTGTTTCATAGTAGGTACACACGCTTATTTTCGCAGCTCCAGTCCCTTTTTTTCTGCATAATGTGTAGCTTATGTCGCTCAGTAATAACATAGCATTCTAATGATGAAATAATTTTTGTAGTCGGTCCAGTAGATTTTGAGTTTATTTGTTATAAAGGTTACAAACTACAAATGAACTATGTACGTTGTTTTATTCAAGTCAAACATGATTGTCTGGCAGTTTGAGTGCTTTTTGCGGCCTACCCAAACGTCCTTACCGTCGTCAAAACGTTAAGCTCCTTGTTCCAATTTGGGCTATACCGCTATACGTCATCTGACAAATGCTTGCACTGTATGGACAGGCCCACTCAAATGTATGAGCATCTTTCTTCAAAAGATCGCCTCAGACTGAAACCTACAAGGTTCCCATATAATTTAACCGTATAGATTGTTGTTTCGATGTTTCTTCTCAGGGTTGTCACTTCGGAAACACCGGCCTCGTCTAGTTAATATTTACGAAAAAAAAAAATACGTTGTTACACGTAATTTTTTTCGTAAATATTAACTAGTCGAGGTTGTTGTTATTTAACAACCAATTTGCAAAATAAAGACCATTTAAATCTTTCTTCTATAAAACGTGTAATTTGAAGGGTATACTTATACAATACTTACATACCAAGTGGCTTCTTTGGATGATAACAAACGATGTGGAAAAAGTTTTGTAATCCTATGTCTACGTGTGTGGAACTTATTAGTTTGAATACATTGATACAAGAGACCGACTTTTTCAAATTCATAAGAACGAAGAGAATTATCGTGTTATTTATTGGCAAGTGACGAGGAAAGTTATTGACCCTCGTAGTGCTGTGACACGTTTGTTATGATTGGTATTCAAGAAACATATGAAACCGATAATTGGTTTTAAATTTTCGGAGGCACTTATTTTGAGCTGAATGTTATATATGGGTTTTCCGTTATATGGTGTATAATATTTGTACAGCTTATTTTTATATACCTTAACATGATTTTAGTTTGATATATCTACACATTGCATTGTTATGGAAGTACCTACACCGCCTAGTAACTTGACATTGTTGGTATGATAAAAGGAAAATATAAAAAAAGAAAAATATTTTCTTTATTATTATTATTATTGATGGGCCCACTCTTGACCTCGATCTCGCCTGATGGTAAGCGACAGATGAGGTCTAAAATGGGACGAGTGAGCCCAGAAGAAGCCTATTCACTCGTGCTTTAAAGGCTGAAAAGTCATAAGTGGCAGGGAACACAGAAGCCGGCAGAGAATTCCACATCTTGGCTGTGCGCACAATAAATTTTATATTTTTTTTATAATTTGAACGAAAACGTAGTATAAAGAGCTATTATAATAATTTATTAAGAGATGGAAACAACATATTTACAAGTTCAACATAGTATACATACCTTCATAAGAAATAATAATATTTTTGGATTGTAAGAGCTGAGTAGATACGCCACTTACAGGATGCATACAGTATGTTAACTAACAGAGAGCGTTCCCGTTAACCCGCAATAGTATAGCATCCATATATGCTAAAAAAGATCTATTCGAAAACAATTTTTTTATTATTAAAATATTCACTAAAAATTTTAAATTGATACGTAAAAGAAACACTTTGTACACGCGTACTTGAAGGACGGCAACGTCGCAATTTATTTATGAATGCGCTTCGACTCTGCGCTAGTATAAATTAACCCTTAGACACAACATACATATTATTATGATTTGAGACATTCGGTTTTCTTACATAAAATTTGAATTAAGTTATAATCAAATTAAAATCACATGGAATTACAGCTGAGTTGTAATTAAAATAAATTACAATAGATTGCATTAATTATAATGAATTACATTAAAAGTGTCAATAAGCAATTACTTTAGATTTCAATATTACTGCCATTGTAAGCATAGGTTAAGGAATGTGTGTTTCAATAATATTCTGTATATCTATCTATTAATTCAATATTAATATATTGAAATGTAAAGTAATTTATTGTTACATAATTGTTATCAGTTATTCACAATTATGATTAATAATATGAAACATAAGACATTCATAGGAAGAGACTAATTAGAACTCTATGAAACAGCCCTACTCATGTAAAAATATTGAGAATGAAACATGTACCTATTTACCTACAAATAACTCATTTAAATAAACAGAACTAATTTAAAAGTAATGTTTACCCTAACAAACGCTGTCAGAACCGTGAAACATACGTAATGGGGTTCCGTGTCCAAAATAATAAATTTTAAGAAGGTTCAGTACCTTTTAGTTCTGAAGTTGGTTTAACATGAATTTGTTATAAATACGGATCAAATGTTTAATGTGAAAGTTTTGGGTCCAAATAATAATATATACTATAAAAATAAATAAATATATATTATTATTTGGACCCAAGACATGTATTTACTATACTTTAACCCCCGACGTAAAAAGTGGAGTGTTATAAGTTGGACGTGTCTGTATAAATGTCTGTGGCATCGTAGCTCCTAAACGAATGGATCGATTATGATGCGGGTTTTTTTTTGTTAGAAAGCTGACGTGATCGAGATAGTGCTTAGCTACACTTTATCAAGATCTGTTCAGGTGTTTCATGGTTTTCGGGGGTTACTTAAATTTTTTGATTTATAAAAATAACGTAACCTATGTTCCCGAGGTCTAATCTCTCTCTGTACCAAATTACATCAAAATCGGTAAAGTGGCATAGATGTGAAAGTGTAATAGACAGACAAACTTTAGCATTTACATTAGTAGGGATTTCTTGGACCTATCTGATAGCAAACCAGTATAAATAAATAGGTGAAGCTTTTGGTTTCCGCTGCCATTTTATGTAGACTTTTATCAGTCGTTACGGGGTTTAATTCAATCTGATTATAGGCTCGCAAAGGGTTATTAGGAATAATCAGTCACTCCATGTAAAACAGTAGTATTTAGGTGTGTAAAGTAAGACTGGAAGCCCGTCCCAACAAAACTAGGAAAAGTGTAAGTGATTAGTTGACTTCATAATAAATGTCTGGTAATGGCGTAACGCATAATCGATGGCAATACTAATATGTATTGTTCATCTTTGTAAAATTGATCGAACGTAACAATAAGAAGCTAGACGTTAACTAACAAATTCTTGCACTGTCTGCAGTGAGTGTGTACAGTGCAGTGTTTGAAAAATACAGTATCATATATATCACTAGCTTTAGCCCGCGGCTTTGCCCGCGTTAATTTACACTTTTTCAATAATTCTCCGTAAGCTTTTTTGCCGGAGTCATCACAAAAACCTTTCATCGCCTATTTTTACCCCCTTTAGGGTAAAATTTTTACAAACTTTGAATGTCGTATTTATCAATATCTAATCAAAAGTCTAAAAAATAAGTTTCAAGCTTCTAGCTTTAAAAATGACGTAATTTCTATACAAACTTTCATCCCCTATTTCAACCTCTTACAGCCCTTTTTTCGCATTAAAAAGTAGCCTATGTCCTTTCTCAGGCTCTAGACTATGTCCGTACTAAATTCGTTTAAATCGGTTCTGTAGCTTAGGCATGATTGCGTAACACACAGACAGACAGAGTTACTTTCGCATTTATAATATTAGTAAGGATTTCATTGCAGTTGGTGTAATTAACTCATTACTCATCACTTACCCATTTACTTTACGAGTTTGTATTTCAGGGCTCCTGGGTACCCTTAACACCCTAGATAAACAACGTACATCTTTGGTTTATCAACTACCAAAGTTGGAAGGGTCTCATTACGTAATGGATTATTTGCTTATCCACGGATAGATCACGGTAAGTGTTGCGTTTTAACTTGATCGATCGAAGATGTGACCGCTCAAATCTGTGTGTTTCTTTCCTTAAAAGAGTATAACAAACATAAAAATCGCCGTTCTTGAGATACAGCCTGGTGACAGACAGACGGACGAACAGACAGCGAAGTCTTAGTAATAGGGTCCCGTTTTCACCATTTGGTTACGGAACCCTAATAAAAAAGGCATTTACTATTTATAACATTGTGGCACCAACTCACCGAGGCATTCAATTTATCTTTAATTATCTAAAATGAATTATTTTATAAACTTACGATTACATACATAAAGAGACAAGAGGTTAAAGTTACTGCTTATTTCAAAAGATATTTCTTCCAGTAGAGATCTATTTTTATATTTTTTATTTATGATAGACTTGCGTTTGACCAACATCTCACCTGTGTGGTCGAAAATGAAGCACGCTTGCCTAGTCACTCCTGACTTAAAGACTCCCAGGTTATAGCTACCAGGAAATATAGACTGCGGCAGAGAATTCCACTCCTTACCTGCACCACAGATTACTTAATAGTGCACGCACAAGGAAACTATTCCCAAAATGTTTTGTGCGTATGTATGGGTGGGATGTCCACCATGTAACGATGACGCATCGCCGTTTGTCTTGTAGTCCGATGATGGAACGGACTTAGTGGACTGTGCAATTCCATCGCACAATCCCCGAAATATAACCAATACAAAACTGATAGGCTTGCAACACATCGCCGATGTTCAAGCTTTGTCTCGACCAGTTTCTCGTTGCCAATGAGCCTTTTGACCCGTTTCTCGATAGTCTCAAGTGCATCAAGCTGTGTAATTTGGCACATCCATTGATGAGAGCAGTACTCCATACACGACCGAACTTTTGCTTGATAAAGGTTGAGCAGCTGTTCCGGTGTGAAGTACCATCTCACCTTTGCTAGGATTCCCAACTTTTTGGCATCGATGTGGAGGAAAGTATAGTTACGTTTCGTAACGATCCCAACACTACACTTTACCCCATTTCTTATTAATGTGACCAGTGTATTGATCTGTGTAGTTTAATAATTGGACTGAGAATGTGTTTGAGAAACAGTCACTGCAACTTCAAAGAGCCAGAATCAGCAGTGGTACTAATTAAGCCGGATTAGTCCCGGAGTAACGATTCAATCGTCTTGGAAACTAGAATAGTCCGGTTATCAAATACCTCGGATTAAACATAGCACGAATGGGTCCTTTTTTCGGAGGGAAATCATCTAATAAGGAAAACATTTATTTATTCAAGTATGAAGACTCATTTTGTTATTATCAACATTCCTTTATCCTATACTAGCTTCTGCCCGCAACTTCGCTCGCGGGGGAAGTTTTTCCAGCGTGAATCTCGATCCAGTGCGAATTTCGGGATAAATTTAGCCTAGGTATTATTCCAGGATATCAACTGTCTTAGTAGTTTTTGCCTGAAAGTGTAAGAAACATCCATCCATCCTTACAAACTTCCGCATTTGTAATAAATTTAGTTAGAAACATTAGTACACAAAGTTGGTTCCCTAATAGTACCAACAAGCTCACACTGACATGTCGTCGAGCATGCTCGCCACACAACGTAGGATTACCTATGTGGGGACTGGCCCGCTCTCGGGGTACGAGAAAAGTGCATCGCTTTCGCGCATAGTCGCATAAAAACAATAGATAGGTAGATAGATGGAATACACTTTATTGCCCACCAATAACTAACAATCAACAAATCAAATGAAGCCTTCCGTTCTGGGTGGAGCGGAAGAGAGTATTAGACTAACTGACAAAAAGCCGTCCAATTCCTTCAGTTGCCCTTGCGTCCGGGGCCACCGTAACTCGTTAGGACATTCCCGCAACCCCGTAAGGCAATAGCCCTATCGGGCCCCGTCAATGCTACTGACTGCTCTTAGAAACGCGCGTGGAACACGAGGCGCCGCCGGTTCAGGCCTGGTCCTTACCGGAGAGTGAGTTACCCCTGCTCGCCGTCAGCATTGCCTGCGGGATATCGGAACCCGACTTCACTTCTTACTGCTCTTTGAGGTCCGCCTGGAATACAACACGCTGTCGGCCCGGGCCTTTTCCTTGCTAGATGGTGAGCTACCTATGCTCGCCGTCCGCAAGCCTTCTATAGCCGGAGATCGGCTCGTGATCGCCGATCTCCCACTGGGGCTGGGGCGTGAGGAAGAGAGTTTCCTGGGTGACAGATACGTCTACCGACTCAAATAACCTAGTAAAAACATTTTTTTAAACATTTTATTACTAGGTTTACCTAATAATACAAGTACATACGATGACATGTACACACGTACCTAGTGAAGGTGTTATTATGCGTGTTATAACTTCAAATACATAATATTATTAAATAATTACATCACTTCATCGTAGCAATAATTTAATATTAAACAGTCATAAAATAATCTAATTTATTCACTGTATTACGCACATGTATTATAAATCATCAATGGCAAGGGTTTTCTAATCCTATGTCTACATGTGTGGAGCATATTAGAAATTTCAATACATTGATACCAGAGACCGAATTTTTCAAATTAAGAAAAACGAAGAGAATTATCGTTTTATTGGCAAGTGACGTGGAAAGTGATGACCCTCTAGTGCTGTGACACGTTTGTTATTACTGGTATTCAAGAAACATATGAAACTAATAATTTGGGGTCAATTCTGTGAGTCACTTATTTTGAGCTGAAACTTTGCATAGAGACTAAATACCAGATGTTGTCTTCAGTCCTTTTGGATATATATTTGGTTTTCTGTTACACGTTGTACATACCCATATATATTTTATACGTCTTAAATAAATTTTACTCGAATACACCATTTTAAAAACATTTAATATTATTACGTCTCAGCTTAGCCTTTGCCCTACTATTTTGGGGTGGGCTCTCAGTCTAACCGAATGCAGCTGAGTACTAGTGTTGACATGAAGTGACTGCCTATCTGACTTACATAACCCAGTAACCCAATAGCTGGGTAACACGATACCCCTTTGGCAATACCAGTGTCAGATTTTCTGGGTTCTGACTACCTGTAACGATTATCAAAGATGTACAAATTACAGCCGAGACAAACGATGTAGCACATTTCTGAGACACGGAGGAATCTAGATAATGTTCAGACGTTCACCCATCCACAGAATACCTCAGCAATCGTTGCTTAACCTTGTAGTTCGAACCGTGTGACTTTTATTATTTAAGTATGCCAATTAAATAGCGTCTGTATCGATAGTATTTTCTGTATTAGTGATTTAAAAAGGTTACTTTCAAATCCTTACTTATATATATACAACGTGTACGGGAAACCCCATATCTATCCAAAATGACTGAAGACAACATCTGGTATGGAGTCTCTATGCAAAGTTTCAGCTCAAAATAAGTAACTCAAAGAATTGACCCCAAATTATTGGTTTCATATTTTTCTTGAATACCAGTAATAACAAACGTGTCACAGCACTATGAGGGTCATCACTTTCCACGTCACTTGCCAATAAAACGATAGTTCTCTTCGTTCTTCTTAATTTGAAAAATTCGGCCTCTGGTATCAATATGTATTGAAATTTCTAATATGCTCCACACATGTAGACATAGGATTAGAAAACCCTTGCCATATCGTTTGTTATCATTCAAAGAAGCCGTGCACTCGGTATGTATATACCCTTTAAATTACACGTTGTATATCCATACTAATATTATAAATGCGAAAGTAACTCTGTCTGTCTGTGTGTTACCTTATCACGCCTAAGCCGCTTAACCAATTTAGATGAAATTTGGCATGGGAATAGTTTAAAACCCTGGGACGGACATAGGATAGTTTTTATCCCGAAATTCCTACGGGATCGGGATTTAAGCGGGAAACCCCTTCCAGCGAACGAAGTCGCGGGCGGAAGCTAGTAATATTACAAAGGCGAAAGTAACTCTGTCTGTCTCTGTGTTACGCAATCACATCTAAACTACTCAACCGATTTTAATGAAATTTGGTACAGGCATAGTCTAGAGCCTGAGAAAGGACACAGGCTGCTTTTTAATGTGAAAAAAGGGCTGTAAGGGGTTGAAAGAGGAGATGAAAGTTTACATGGAAATTACGTCATTTTTAAAGCTAGAAGCTTGAAACTTATTTTTTTTACTTTTAATTATATATTAATAAATACGACATTCAAATGATGTACGAGTTTTATTTTCAAAATAAATTGCCTAAAAATTAAAAATGCTGCCGAAAGTCATTATTCCGCGCAGACGAAGTCGCGGGCACAGCTAGTATTGTAATAATAATAATTCAGCCTATTAGGTTCCCATTGCTGGGACACAGTCCTCCTCTCTATGAGAGGGAATGGGCCGTAATCCACCATGTCTCATGTCTTCGAATTTTTGGTCCTAGGACAAAAAATCCGAGACGCTAGTGGGCAAGCTTCACAGCCTGACTCATCGGCGAACCGTTGCTTGCCTGTCGGTTTTCTATAGATTGTACTTCGAGGAGTGTACGCAGAAGCTCCATGACCTGATCCCTCCATCTCCCTTTCACTACCGGACTACCAGACGCACTACTGAGTACCATCCACGTTTGGTTGATATACCGTTTTATCGCACCAAGCGCTTTTCTTCTACATTTATTGTACGCACAGCCAAGCTGTGGAACTCTCTGCCAGCTTCTGTATTCCCTGGCACTTATGACCTTTCGGCCTTTAAAGCAAGAGTGAATAGGCATCTTCTGGGCTCGCTCGTCCCATCGTAGACCTCATCTATCGCTTACCATCAGGCGAGATCGAGGTCAAGAAGTGGGCTCATCAAGAGCGGGTTTAGAGAGCAGTGGTGATGAAATAAATTACACAAAGTAATGCTCTTGACGGGGTAACGGGCCTGACGTTTTGTGCGTATGGGTGGGATGTCCACCGCACAAAACCTTTTGAGAATACCTTCATTGTGCGTACGGCTAAGGAGTGGAAATCCCTGCCGGAGTCTGTGTTTCCCGACAGCTATAACCTAGGGGTCTTTAAGTCATGAGTGAATAGGTTAGCGTGCTCTATCTTCGACCACGTCATCACCTACCATCAGGTGAGATGGTGGTCAAACGCGAACCTATTGTCGATGAAAAAAAAAATCCCGTGCGACCACGAAGTATGCCGTAAAACATAGGGCAAATTAAGATAAAAAAAATCGTACTTTGTTCGAGCCATCTGCTCATTTACATTTTGTTAATTATGTAGTGAAAACAATTAAAAGAAAAACACTATGTAATTTGTTTTGATTTGATACTGTGATAATTACCGTGTGGGTCAGAGACTAAACTATAGATGACATATAGCGCTATTCCTTTATCATCCACACAAACGACACAGTATAAAAATAATAGACAAACGATCTGTCTGAATTTATCCGTATCGCTAATCAATGTCACGATATAGCATGTCGAAGCACATAGCAATAAGTACTAAGATTTAGTCTAAGCTACTAATATTAATAATTACTAAACTGTTTTTCTCTCTTTATTACTTGTCAAACACAAAGCATGCAGTTTTTACCTGTAATTAGGTGTGTAGCATTATTAATTGTAATCTTACCAAAAATCAATCATGTTTAGCTGTAACATCTGTTGATGAACCCTTAATTAATGAATGAATAACGGTTTCATGATGGCTTGGGCACAACATTGTACCGGGGCTGAACTTGTAACTCAATTTCAGAATCCACCGCCCTGGGCGTCGGGAATCGCAAGACGATCTCCGGTCAGAGTAGGCTCGAACTTGCGGATGGCGAGCAGGGGCAATTCATCGTCCGATAAGGACTAGGCCTAGATCTACGGCGTGTTGTGTTCCACACGCGCCTCAAAGAGCAATCAGCAACATTGTCGGAACCTGTCAGGGAAAGTTCACACGGAAAACCTCTGCCCTAAAACACTAAGGCAACTAAGGCACAGGATGGTATTTTAGTCAGAAGAAGTTAACACTCCCTTACACTTTCACAACTTACCCCCCAAAAAAGTTAATTTCACAAAACATGCGATAAGTAGAACTAAGAACGATTTATGAATTGCTGTTGCAGACTGATTTCTATGCGCACCTCAAAGAGACGTCTAGCGTCTGTACAAGTGACGGGGTCCCCTAGGGCCATTGCCTGCCAGGGTTGTTCCGCGGCCCTGGAACTTAGGGCAGGTAAAGGAACAGGGTGGGTTGATTTTCCCACCTGGAAAAAAAAGGCGACTGCAATCACGTTAACCCAGGATAAAAAGAAGCCATTATGTTTTTCCAGACTTTAATCTACTTCCGGGCCAACTTTCATCCCGATCCCTTTAGCCATTTTGATGTGAACAATCTGTGTGTAACAATCATCCATACATCCATCCATCTATACAGCTATATCTAACTACCAAACCCTACTAATATGCGATTAATATAACTAGCTGCTGCCCGCGACTTCATACGCATGAAAATTCCCGGGATAAAAGTAGTCTGTGTTATTCCAATTTCAGCTATCTTTATACAAAATTTCATTCTGAGTTGAGTAGTATTTGAGTGAAAGAGTAAAATCCGTCCATTCTCTCAAACCTTCGCCTTTCTTGTGTTAAGTAAAACAAGATAGGATTACTGTAGAAGTATAAGTAGTGAATCTTTTTCTATCTAAGGTAAAGTTACTTGTATCCAATTTCAGGCTAATGGTTCGGACAGATAAACAACATTATATTAATCTCACAGGCTTGTTCAAAGATATATAATAAACTATAGATACGTTGTCCGCGCTCTAAAATGGCAAGTTGAAATCAAGGTAAGTGCCTCGTGTCTGTTTAGTTACGCACGAACCTGTGTCGCGATCGCTACACTACACATCTTAAGAAAAAATGTGTTTTAAAAGAAAATTAGGAAAAAAGCATGCCTTTGTGTGTTTTCAGACGTTGCACTAATTATAATGCTTCCGTGAGAGGTCAAAATGTGTCATTTCATTGGTAAATATCAACAGAAATACATTTTTTATTTTAATTTTTCTACACGGCTAATGGCGGCTAGCGTATGAATGAAGTCAGTCACGTGACGTTAGGGGAGGTTGTTAACTAAAGATGTATATTCATCTCTCTCTAACATCAGGTGTACCAAAAGATGGCATTTATTTTCTGTCCCTTTCTTTACACGTATTAGATAGTAATTCTCTATGTGTGTGTTTCGTGCCGTTTTTGAGAGGTGTTTTGTGGGAATATGACGCGTCTATTATAATATGTCATTGGGCTGGTTGTTGTACTTATCAAATAAAAAAGAACAGTCTAGTGTCTGAAAGCTTACTCATCTATATCTATATACATAAAGCACAAAATGTGTACCTCTTTTTACGAAAATTATGAAGTCAGAGGAGTACGAAATTTGACATACATATTTATTTTTTTATGAAAGGTAGCTCCACACCAAGGATCTTCTACCTACTAACTGGATTGCTTACGAATGATTCAAAGAATACAGAAAGTCTTTCTTAGCTGTTAAACAATAGAGTATAAACTTGCACGCATAAAACTGAAGGAACTATTCGTTCCGAGCGAGACAGTGCGAGTCTGTGCGAGTGTGGGCTGTGTCCCTTTCTTCTGTGTGTCAGATTAAAAATATTTATATCAATGGTAATTTTTTCGACCTGTCTGTTGTAGTAATAACACCTAGTTTTAAACTTCTTTGGAATTCTATCTTTAAAATGAATTACCATTATTACTGTATGCATATTAATGAAAATTAAAGTTATTTTACCATGCAAACACAAGATGTTTAAACCAAAAAAAAAATGCAATTTGCAAGAATTAGTAGTGATATATTATACTATACCTGGCAATTACTACGTTGCCGACTGACGTTTACTTGACATCTGTATGTTTGTAAATTTGAATTATATTTAATTTTGTGAGTTTTCGTAATATTAAAGTGCAAGTTATTGTAACCATGGTAAGAACGTGTTTTGTGGTTAATTGCAAGAGTGAAAAGGGTACCCCGGGTCTGGAATTTCCCTTTTTAAGTAAGTTTTGTGACTTTGTTTACAAATTGCATTTAGGGTGACTATGTTTTCAATGTAAAAGTGGATGTTCTTCTATTTATTCTTCTTATTTATTATTTTTCTTTCTTCTCATTATATATTATTTTTTGTTATTTTAAGCTTTCCTAAAAATGAATTGTATTATTATTATTATATTATTATATTATTTCCTAAAATAAAATTGCATCAAATAAAATTGTCCTTACGTTTATCGCGAATTGATATCCACACTACTAGAAAGAGATAGCTAGGTCCTTCGAGGGTATACTCTTCGGAACGGATTTGAGCTTCGCGTCCGCATTCCAGTTTAGGTACAAGTTCCTTGCTCCACACCTTATAGATATATAATAATGACTTAAAAGTTACGCCGATTATGAAGTACACAGATTACAATTAAATAGAGGGTGAACGTATATCCGTTACTGTGTATGTTTGTACAGTGTATGTGTAAGTGTCTACATCTGTATGTTGAGGATGTGTATGAATGTTTTTGTTGATTTGTGTATGTACATGTATATTTTTTCTGGCACTACTGGTGTAACTGAGCGTCATGTGTCTTCAATAATAAATTAAAGTGTATATGCAAAATGCTAATATTTTTGTATAATAATAATGCTTAAAAATACATTAAATTTATAAATTTATGTATTAATACGTGAAGTAAATACTTTTTTTACTATTTATTTTTATTTTTACTTTGTAGCCTTTTAACGAAAATTATGCAGACAGAGGAGTATGAAATTTGGCTCAGTTAAAATGGTATAATTATGGAGGAAGAGTACAGAAAGCTATTTTTATGCAATCGTAGTTATTTTAATTATGGCGCAATTTCCACCATTTGGCGAACCCTAGGACGATTTAATGCGATTTACTAATAAATGTGTTTTCTTAAGTGCTTATAGCAATTACACGACACTAAAACACAAACAAACTCATTTTCCTTTTTGGTTAGTCGGTCTGTTTGTCCATGATAATCTCTGGAACAGCTGAACCGGTTTTAATGAGACTATGACTGTAACATAGTGGTGATTGTATATCAACATAAGGTTTTTTTAGCCCGGGATTTCCACGCAGGGCTAATCATAAATACCTACGAAACATTTAAGTCAGTTGCATTAATTAAAATGAAACTTAATGTAGATAGTGACATGTTCTTGTTAATCAACATAATTGATATATGTATGTTTGTAAGAACTGAGAATTTTTTTGGGTGTATTAGCATATTTTATAACTGACAGTGATAGTTGGGTGTGTTGTTAATTATTGAGAGATTAGAAATCGCTGTTTCGTATCTAATCAAATGTTTGGTGGTATCATCACTTTTTTACAAAAATGAGGTATGTATAATATATTTTATTAAAGCCATTCACGTCTCTTTTATTTTTACATTTTATTTATGTTTTATGGTCCCATAAAACCATATGGAGAATGCAAAAGCGAATAGAATTACTTCTTTGTATGTTGATTTCATTTAGAGAACTGGACTAATTTGTTAAAATTCGTACACATATGCGAACCAGTACCCGTAATCCAATTTGCTACACTTATGTTATTACCGTACAAGTTGCACACCAAATGGATTCTAATATAACTCACGACTTTAGGCTTGTTTCACTCTTCATTATCTTTAAAAAAAAAGGTAGGCTGTCAATCTTTTTTTGTAGCCTTCGAAAGCAATTGTCAAAATGCATAAGATTGAGAAACGCTGTCGAAATGTCCATAATATAAATAAAAGGCAATCGCATTTCCTGATCGAATGACACAAAATCACCCCATTAGAACTTAGAAGGAACGCTGTGATGTCTAGAAGACTAACAGGGAACAATCGTTCTATTAAATGCTAGTTAGGGAACAGCCGTATGAAATTATTTGATGAAAATCCTAGTTACTTATTTTCTGGTCCTGATTGAGTTAGATTTGCAACCATTTCAAAGCAGTTTCAGTGGAGCTAAGTCATAAGATGGGATGTCAGGGACACGTCATCATATCATAAGGAGGCCGGTAACAAAGTGGTCAAGTGCTCACGTACACAGCGAGGCTCGAGGAAGACCGTTTTACAGTCTCCTCAGCGAAGTGTCGTAATAGACGATGCACAGGGAGCTCTGGAGCGATCTCCTAAGAGCGCCCGGGTCCCTCCATGTGCCGCCGAGGTGGTTTTAGTGAGGTGAAACTCACATCCTTCGGTCTTATTCACAAAAAACAAACGCCGATTGGCGATTTCCCCAGATAACAAACAAAAAACAAAAACAAAAGAATCATCGAAGTATTATAATAATATTTAAAAAAATACTCATAAAATAATAACTACTGGGCCAAACTGAAATATTTTGTATGGGACAAAATGGCAACCATTTTACATCAAATAAAAAAAAGAATCACGTATATCGGATCACAAATCTCGGCGTAATCGATGTAGGTACATACATAGAAAAAAAAAACCACCCGAATAGAGAACCTCCTCCTTTTAGAAGTCGATTAAAAAGAAAAGAGTGGGACGTCACGTCATCATACGACTCATTTGTGGAGCAATCATAATCGCCATCTGGAAACTAACTTAGTATTCAGGAACTGTACGCGAAGTAGAAAACAAGCTACTGGAATTACTGACATCTATTAGTCAAATGCATATGCCATTACAAGACAAAAGGCCGTACTCATCTGCATCACTGTCTCAAACGCAGCATTTATCATTATTTCATCCTAGCCACTGGCGCAAGTACGGAAAGTGCTGTAGTTCCTCATTCGGGCCATTATCATTCTGAACGGGGCACGGTGACTCATTCTTACATAAAGCGGTGTAAGAGTTTACTAGAAATCTTTAGTACTATTTGATGCTTATTGAATACAAATGGTGAACTATGGCGTTTGTCGACTAATGGTTTGTTTGTATTGTTGACACGTCTTTTATAAATTTGAAATACTAGGTAGCTGCACCCGTGACTACTTTCGCGTGAGAGTCCATATTAGGTACCTACGGTTTTTTCCCCGTAAGTGGTGATTCCGTGGGAAGTCTGTCTGTCTGTCTGCTTTTCTGTTTGTCCGAGCTAATCTCTGAAACGGCTGAACCGACTCTAATGAGACTTTCATTAGAGGGCGTTATAAGGCTTTTTATCCCGCAAATCACAGTAGGTCGATAATATTATACTATATTTTAGTAAAATAAAAAATATATGTATTGATTTTTACAGTCCCACTATAAATTGAATGCGAAAGTGTGTTTGTTTGTCCATCTTTCAAGTCAAGACAGAGCAATGAATCGTATAATCGAATATAATATATAGGTACGAGTATTTTCTTTGTAGTTGAAGTTCGGCTCGAAGTATAGATAGATTATACTTTTATTGATCTACAGAAGACAAAACACACAATAGTACATTAACATATAACACGTATTTAAATCACAGAAAAAAAGAACAGAACAAACTTATGTATACCATCAAAAATATTATAAATGAAAAAAAGAAAACAATTTAAAAATGTAACACGAAAAGTCGGTGTGGTGTGTGTCTCCGAATTTCACCAAATGGGAGTCCCATTCCTCTCCTCCGGCTCCAGCTCAGCATGTGCCAAGCAAATATAATAATAATAATAAAATACTTTATTTTCAGACCAAAGTCCATATGGAGACACATTTACACATAAACAAAAAAATAAACACACAAATTTAAAATAAATATAAAATACAATAATAACAAGACAAATTAGAAGAAATATTATAAAATACACTTAAAAAAGTAATTATTTAATGTATGTGAATGACGCTCTGTGGGTCGTCATCCAGTGCCACATTATTGGACTATTCATCCTGTCGGCGACGACAGCTATCAGGCTGTTGGAGCTATCGCGCACTCGCCGCATCAAGGATGCTATACGGGACCGTATTAATGCAAAAAAATCAGGGCCTGGCGCTGGTATTTTGCTGGATCCCAGTAGCCGTACTTACGGACGTTGAACAGCTGTGTTATTCTGTAAGACCTCATTCTAAACTTCGAATCTGAATCCGCTGTGAGTTTATTGATTGGTATTCTAAAAACTCGGTTGTTAATTCGATTTTACACTAGCGCTACCCTTGCGAGCGTGTCAGCGTGTTGAACTAAAGATTTTGACAGATAAAGTATGAGATGACGTGAGAAGTGGCATTCGGTAAGGTAATTCCTCCGTCACTTCGACGCTGTTTACAGAATGCAAAATCAAGGTCACTTTGAACCATAAGCGAAGTGACAGTGAATAGCTATGTGAGATGCGAGTTGTTGTTCGAATTTTACAGAATCGACGTACAGGTGGCGTACAATAAAATAATAAAATGAATTTGAGAGTGAGCCTAGTGAGTGCTAGTGATCTGCGATATTATTTGTGCGATATTATTTGTGCAATATTTATACACAGGCACATAAAGCTGATACTGCGGAAAATATATGTAAGGTGTTTTAATAACAAATTTTGTGTGAATTTTAGGTTACTTTTTTTCGCAGAAAAATGTAACTATTACCGCGAGTAAAACCGCGGGCAGAAGCAAGTTACCCATAAATAATCCAATAGCTCGCGAGTCTGTATCACAATTTGATCTCCGTAAAGGTGTTAGTCTATTTTAGTGGTAACGTAATTACATTCTGTTTATATGTAATAGGCATATGCTTACAGGCTTTCGTACCGAGATAGTGTCTATAACGAAATTAGGTTTCATAACTACGTTTAGTATTAGGTTATCTTTATGTTCCGTCGTCTGAAATGAACGGTTTCGATCAAAAGACTTAAGAAGTTACAGAACTTAGTAAGGGAAAATTTATAATTTTTAGTTGGTCGATTTTTAATTTACCTAGTTACAAGAGCCTAAATGTCAACTACTTATAATCATTTACAAAATATTGCTTTTCCCAATGTTGGCCGTTAATTGTTGAGGAGTTCTCCTGGTACTTCACCATCAGCTTCATTTCACCATATGCATTGTGACGAGCATATTGTGCTTAAATGTGGTTACACATTCAAGTAATTGTAGCGGAACACATGAAATACTTATTATTCCTTGAGTAGTTCCAGTGGCCATCTGTGGTCTTCATCATCAGGTCCACTTCACAAATGGTGCTTTCCGAATGCAACTACACAAGTTACTATAAAAAATACTCAAATCACTATAGGTGTGATAAAATACCTATAATATTTGAAGAGTTCCCTCGATTTCTCCAGGATCCCATCATCAGATCCTGACTTGAAGACAATGGGACCAATTTCGAAGTATACCCTTTTAAACAAAAAAATAATTATCCAAAACCAGACTTATTGTTTCCACTATACGCTTACAGATTTTCGACTTATTTTCTATTGAGTCTTCAATATAGCCTTCTGCAACCGTATTGGACTGTTCTAGTCGCTAGTTTCACTCATATTTTACGACTATTTTAATATTTTTTAACTTATTCAACTCTACGCCAGCCACGAAATTTTATTCCCGCTCTTTTATTTAAATTAAGGCGTGTTCGGAAATAGTACCCATGATATTTTATTATTCAAAATATATTACGTAACATTATTGAAACTAGAAATAAATATTTATAGGTTAAATATCAGTTTTATTTGCAGTAAATATTTATTTTCGTTCAAATACAACAGTAAGTTAAAAATTCAATAAATTACATCTAAAGACATAAATATCTTTTTGCAAAACTTCAGTTAGTACGAAATTCCGAACGTGTTTGTCTTTGAGGTTGAATTCAAAATCGGAATTTCGAAAGGGCTGGTCTTTGTATCTCTCTCTTTCTAATGGCGGGAAAAGAGATAGAGTGTGAATGTTTCGAATTGTATGATTAACGCAAGGCTGAATAAGATATTCGTGGCTTTGTGAAAACAAAAATTAAAAAGTTACTTTGTCTCACTCAGTGAGCAAAATCGCAATTTGCTCACTGATTTCAGGCAGCAAAACCTACATGTTTGAGCTACTGAAATGAAAAATAATATATACAACTACCCACATAGGAAATACAAAAAGCTATACATTAGATTACGCCCTGTATGAAGTCGAGGTCGAATTACGAACACATCACTCACAACTTAACTAGCCAAGCGAAATTAACCTTTAAAACATAGAGTAGTAGGGCTTTCGTATGACGGAGGTTTAGTGTATAAACGCTTGTAATCTCGCTTATCGAAAGGGTACGATGTGCTTTGAATAGCAACCAAATCTGATGAAAATAGGTTGACTACTGCTGTTTCCGACAGGAACGAGGGAGATTGCCAAAGTAACTCATGCATATGGTTAGATAACTGTATATGGTTGTATGTAAACGAACCTATAAAAACGCTTCTGAAGGAGATTGTTTTTTCTTTTTAACCGACTTCAAAAAAAAAAGGAGGAGGTTCTCAATTCATCTTGAACTTTTTTTTATGTATGTTACCTCATTACTCGCAGATGGCTGGAAAATTCAGGTCAAAAGTAAGTGCTTATTTTAGCCGACTTCAAAAAGGAGGAAGTAATATTAATTCATTTATTTATTTAGGATTACAAACAGTTAGGTACACTTTGTATATTATCTAATGAATAACATCACAGTAGTTTAAAGTGTAAAACTCAGACCGTTATCCACAAGCTACATAATAATTGATAGATAAAAATTATTGAGAACTACATGCTAGAGACCTTACAAAATGCAAACGTTTAGATCTGTTTATAAATATTTATAATATATTTCATTCAACAAAGCGGTACCGAATCTATTATCTAAACTAACTATACACCGGGGTTGCGGGAATATTCAAACGAGACAACTGAAGGAGCAGGATGGGTTTTTAGTCAGTAGAAGTTTGTTTAAGGCGTCTTCCCTAGCAAAACGCCGCGCTAGCCGCTTTTTGTGAAGTTTTAGGAGCTATATTCTTGTTATTTAAAAAGAAATATTAAATAATAAAAATACATTTAATTTCTTCATAATCTTGACTCCTAAATAGTACATTTCTTTTTTTTGTTAAAGGTGTTTATGTTTCAATAATCTACTTCTAACGAAACCATAAAAATTGAGAAATAATGTATATAATCTGTATCTCCTCGTAAATTAAACATGATTTAATATTGTTACTGACACTGATGGATAGACAATTTAATAATGAACATTTTGTAATTTTTGTTTTTTCAAATTGACCATAATTTGATTTTATTAAAATTTTAACTTTAATTCAACTATCTCCTTTTCGTTAGCACCATCTTGAATTTTGATTGAAACCTCATGATCGTTTACAACGCCCTTTAAAACCATGGGAATGACACCCATGACGAAAAATTTGCACATTTTTAGTGCCGCCATCTTTAATTTTGATTTTGACCCTATAATCGTTATGAGCGCCCTCGAAAACTATCAAAACGACACCCATGACGAAAAATTTACAAGTTTTTGGTGGCGTGCGCCATCTTGAATCCTGATTTTGATCCCATAATCGTTGTCATCGCCCTCAAACATCATGGAAACGACACTCATGACGACCAATGTGCAAATCATGGACGTAAGTATATAGTCACTGAATTCATGACCAAAATTATTTATGTGCACCATTTCAATCATTCATAGAACGATTTTTTTTATTTTATTTAATGCCGTATCTGTGAATTCTAAGGTCTGTGGGTTTTACTTGTATTCGTAAGTTGCTCGCCAGTCGGCGCTAGTAATATTTTACGAAGTATTGTAGAGGTGGGGTGCGGCAAAGGGGGAACGTATGCTCAATGTTATTTGCTCAGGGTACCACCTTAAACGCGCTAATCTTCAAAAGTACTGGGTGGATTTGGAGGAATATTGGTATGAAAGTAGTTTGAAGCTGGAGAAAGTCTACCCTTTTTTACCTGACTGCTGTAAAGAAGGAGGTTATGATTGAACGAAGCTCCGCGCGACTGCTTATTCTAGTTATTCTAGTTTATACGTAGGCACGTGGACACCAGCATTTGTTCGACGAATGACATCACAAGTCAGTAAATTGTTTACCAACATGTAACATGTCAATATGTCACGTGAAATTACTATAGGTCCAGTATGCCCTTTATGTCTTGATACTCTGAGCCTCTCTTTCGTCTTCGAAACTAGTGCCATTACCTAACCCTTTTTTTTGCCCAGCCGCTGCTTTTGCTTATACATTCTAACCCAAACAGGCTTCAAGGCATGTTGGCGATACTTCGAGAAATAAAAATAAATATGTAAGTTTTAGAATCAAGGTCAACCATTTATTTTGACCCCTAGACAGTTCTAGATCGTACCCTGAATAGCTAGGTAAGTTTTCAAGTCCTACTGAATCCATATTTTGCTTTGCTCGTTTCTGTTATAACCAAAACATAAATTTATGTCCGTCAAAAGAAAACCTTGGTATTTAATAACTTTTATATGAAGTAAATCAATTTTGTTGAACGCTCCGACTTTGAGTCGCTTTCAAACGATGACGGGGAACGGGACCCCGGGAAATGTTTTAGACAGATTAGTAATTGACCTTAGATGTGAATCTAAGTTGAGCATCATTTATTATGGTTTGATCTAGGAAAGGTAAAAGCTTTATTGACTACTAGCCTTCCGCCCGCGGCTTCACCTGCGTAGACTACACGACGTTATCCCGCAAGAAAATTATGCTTTTCCGGCATAAAAAGTAGCTTATGTCCTTTATCCAGGTCAACTCTATATCTGTATCAAATTTCATCAAAATCGATTAAGGAGTTTTCGTTTGAAAGCGTAGCAGGCAAACAAACAGACAGAGTTACTTTCGCATTTATAATATTAAGTAGGGATGCAGGGATGGTTGGTTACAAGCATAACATTAACGCGGTATGGCGGTAGATGATTGATAAGGTTGGTGGAGTAGTTGAGCGGTTGAATGCTGTGATAATAACAAGATGAAGCAAGCTTATCCAGAAGTTACCTATTCACTCATGATTTAAATACCCCTAAGTTGTGGCTGGCAGGATATTCAGACTGTGCTGTACGCTCAATGACTATATTCCCAAAACGTTTTGTGCGTATGTGTGGGATGTCCACCATGTAACGATCCTATACTGAAATTTTACCCACAAACCTCAGACGTTAACTTCACATTGGAATTAGCCATCGGACTGGCTGGTTTCCTCTGTATGATTTTTGTCAACGATTTTAGAGCGCTGGTGGTAAAATATGTATGTAAATTACACAAAGTGTGATTGATACCTGACTCGGTTTGAACACAAACAAAGAAACACTAGGCCAGCATTACTCTATATTACTCTATATAATGACTTTGAAAGCTAGCTAAACTAGCCTTTTGAAACGATCCACACATATATTCCGTAGCCCGTCCAATTCCTGTCGAGGTTTGTCTCACGAGAGCATTAACTACCTCAAGCTGTATCAAGTCATGCCACAAGGTGCTATTATAGGACCGGTTCTCTTTCCACCATCTCAAACCATCCGACATAAACAAATATTGATCAGACGTGGTATTATATGGTACACAGTACGGAAAAAAAAAAATGTGTATAACAAATAATGTCTGTCAATACGTTGTGTAAATATTTAGAGTACTTTGCGAGATGTTTGCTTGTCGATATTTTCTTTTGTAATTTCTTGGTAGGCTCGGATTCTGGATATGTGCCTAATTGTTAGGATGTGTCCAAACATCGAGCGGCAATCGAGTGTGGCTGCCGCGCGCGGCCCGCCGCCCTGTGTTTAGACGACTGCCGCGCAAAAATTAGTCGGCTTTGTCCTAACTAGAGCGCGGCAGAAATGTGTCCTAGAAATGCCGCGTGTTGCTGCCGCGCTCTTGCTGCTCAATGTTTGGACACACCTTTAGTAAAATTCTTGCCTATGGTACATTTATATTGAACATATGTAATACTAATGAAACTGAAAAAGCAATAAATAGTAATCACTTTTTTTACTGTCTTTTTATATGTTAGCGCACATCTCTTAAACTGCTACACGAATTTCCATGTTCTTCATATTCAAGTTTTCACCAATCTAAGTATATTTCAACTGGTGAACTAGTTCAGAAGAATGAATAATTAGCCCATCTTCATCTGCGTAGACTTTTCATGGCTATATTGGGGTCGCCTTCTGGTCAAACCGGATGCAGCTGAGACCAAAGTCTATCTGACCTCCACAACTCAGTAACTGAGTAACACGATACCGTTAGCTAGACCAGTATCTGATTTTCTGGCTTCTGACTACCCGTAACGACTGTCAAAGATGTCCAGATAACAGCCGGACCAACGGTTTAAATTGCTATCCGAGGCACGGGGTATCAAACCGCCAAACATCCAGACTCCAAGCTTCTACTAAGAAATTTCTTATCGAAAAACAGAATATTTTTTTTTGTCCGACCTGGGATTCGAACCCAGGACCTCATACCAAGCAGTCGCGCTTGTGACTCGACCAAAAAGGCAGTCAATGGATAAACAACTAGACAATCTTAAAAATAGTTGCAGCTGCATTGAACTCGATCGAGCGCTGAGTTAAAAGGCTTATAGGCGACGAGGTGCTGGTGGACAAGCTTCATAGCCTGGCTCGTCGTCGAACCCTTGCTTGCCTGTCGGTTTTCTACAGATTGTTTCTCTTCGGGGAGTGTGCGCAGGAGCTCCATGACTTGTGTTCAGTCCTACAATCAGCGCAACGATACTGGATGGCCGAACGGTCCACGGTACGTGGAGCTTAACGTTGCTTACAAACAAACTATAGGCTGTTAAACTTATTGCCTAGACTTAGGCCCTACCAATACATAATACTAAACACTTACCTTCTGAGCGGGGACGCCAAGTTACGACCCTTCCTGATCATGTCCGTGTGTGTGTGTATGTAAGTATATTTGAATGTGTAATGGTGTTGAGTGGAGTCACGGCGATCACAAGGGACGCAAGCTTCAATATGTGGTCCAGGCCGGGGGTCAGCACAAACTTCGCACCAGATTGAAGCAGCTATTTATCACTAAGTCACCATTACTTTTAAGCAAACTCGCGGGCCATACGGTCTGGCGACAATACGGCGTTATGCTCCAAAATATCCCAGGGTTTTCGTCAATTCGGGAATACAATTTCAATTAATCGTTAATCGCGACCCAATTATCGGTTACAACAGGCGATTCAACACGATATTTCCAAAACCAATTAAATCACAAGGTCCCAACAGCGGACATTTTTTCAACCACACCCAAAGTAATCTGTCAAGTGCAAAAGTTATGTCAAGTGTCAACATCAAAAAGACAATAGAATGTTGCCACACCTAAAATATGTGTTCAAATACGTTTTGGACGCAACAACTTGATTCCTCCATCTCCCTTTCACTACCGGTTTACCAGACGCACGGCTGGTTACCACCCACACTTGGTTGATATACCGTCTTGTCGTACCAAGCGCTTCTCCTCCACATTGATTGTGTGCACAGCCAAGCTGTGGAATTCTATGCCGGCTTCTGTGTTCCCTGCCACTTATGACCTTTCAGCCTTTAAAGCACGAGTAAATAGGCATCTTCTGGGCTCGCTCCTCCTGTCTTAGACTTCATCTATCGATTACCATCAGGCGAGATCGAGGTCCAGAGTGGGCCCATCAGTAATATAAAAAAATGAGTAAATACATACAAGGTGTAACAGATTAACCGCAATACCTCAGACACCCCAATTAGTATATTAAATTATAAGTCTAAAACAACATCCGTAACTAAATAAATTGAAACCAAACCTAGACATTTTTTTATAAAAAAGTTATTCTTACGCAATACGTATGTGCGTCATACAATATCCTTACGCAGACGCATACGCTCATGCAATGTTAGCGGCTGACACGCACACGGGCGCATTTCCTTGAATTAAGGATTATATTAATTTGTCATGATACTGTGTTTCCCATTGTTTCTATTTTAAGTTAAATGAAAGATTTTTCCGTCAAAATTTAACACCTATTTTTTATGATGGAAATCGATTCAGAAGCCGATTCTGAGCCAACTACTTTCAGGAATTGCGTTTATTCTGTTACACGTTGTTTATGTATAATGAAGTATATTAATAGTCCATAAATATGTAGATCGTTTTAATAACAGTAGGCTGTATGTGTAGTAACGCAGTATCTATAAGACGGTAGTCTTACAAAGTGTAAATTATTTCAAGGTATTGAAAGTCGAATAATAACTGATAGAGAGGCTGTTTTGGTAAGTACACACCAACAGTTTATTTAATTTAAAATGCTTGCCTACGAAAGTGTCGAGCGATAAGGTGTCATTCCAAAAATCTCTCATGACCGACAAGACAAAGGCTACTCAATAAAACTAATCCTATTTATTCGTTTGTTCTCATGTTATTTCTCTGTAACGCCTTATATAAAAGATAAGAATCGCATTGGCTCAGCGGAAACTATCGGCCCATTGTTCAATGTAACAGGTTCGCTTCCCCGGTCGATTTTATCGTGTGCTCTGTGCTAGGCTCATTTAAATTCACTTTCTACGAAAATATTCTCATACGTTTAGATTATTATATTTTTGTGATCTGTTTTTGCTTGTTTGTAAAATAGTAGTTTATATTGTGTTTTAGAGTTTGTGGCTTAATAAAAACAGTCGTATGTGTTCATGTTCAAGGTTAAGCAGTACTTACCGAGGTTGGGTTTTGGATGGGTCGCAACATATCCTGATTCCTCCGTGCCTCGCAAAGCACGTCAAGCTGTTGGTCCCAGAATAGGGTAGTTTCCTAAAATATTGTGTCCGTCACGTAGTTTACCAAAAATCATTGGACACGTATTTTTCATATTTTCACGTAATTGAAAAATTAAGACGATACACGGAGTTGAAACTTCGCGTGACTTCATACTCTGGTATAATTCTTAGCATTGTGTGACGTCAGCAGCCCCCACTCCTGTACTTTGAAGCTTTCCATTTTTGTGAATTTTTCTTGACCTGAAAAGGTAAAAAATACGTGACCAACATTTTTTTTTTTTAATCTACCTAATGGACCAATTAAAATACTTATTTTGTAAAACAGGAAACTACCCCATTGTCATTTGTACATCAGCTTTGAAAGTTGTTACGGGTACCTAGTCAGAAGCCAGACAATCTGTATATACACAATACAAAAGTATTTCAGAAGTTTAATTTCATATGTATATTGTAAAATTGTGTGTAGAATTGAAATAATCAGTATTTACCTGTATGTAAACATATTTGCACGCCATGAGAAATGGCAGACATGTCGTGAACCAATCAATTTTTAAGATCTTGCATGCATGTATTATATTAAACTAGCGCCCCACCCCGGCTTCGCACGGGTGCAATGTTTATATTAAATATACTATAGAATGTCTTTATATACATCGTTGACAGCCTTTTTGTAATTCGACATACATGTTCTCTTTAGTAATTACTCTTGAAAGTGCGACACATAATTTACCATGGGAAAAACATTCAACGCTCAAATCTAAGCAACAAAGGCACGCGCACCGTGCCTCCGCCGGCACCGCGCGGCAACCGCTATGTCCTTGCATTTTAAATCTGTAATATCTTCGAAACTATTTATTTAAATTAAATTCTGTAAAGGGCAATATTGATTTATATTAAATGCACAATGTATTTATGGTACTTAATTGGATAAGGATTAATGCTGTATTGCTTAAAATCGCTTCGTAAAATATGCTCGTATTTCTCGTAAAAAATAAAGGATAAAAAATGGTTGTTGTGGGTTATCTATAAGAGATAGACAGATGCCATCGAGGACATTTTTGTTGATTTTTTTGAGGTATACAATACTGTAGTACATTATTTTGATCTATCTCGTAGAGTTCAGCCAGCATTTGCAAAGCAAGCGCAAAAAAATGTGTTTATTTGCGACATCACATTAGAAACCTTAAAAATTATCAGTGTTCCTCTACTATATTATACATGTTATATACTTAAAAACCTTCCTATTGCATTTCGCTTTCTATTGAAAGAAACTGCATCAAAATCCGTTGCGTAGTTTTAAAGATTTAAGCATACATAGGGACAGACACAGGGAAGCGACTTTGCTTTATACTATGTTAAGATTCTGTATGTGTACACATGTTTGAGCTAATAAAACTTCTATTGTATTCTATTCTGTTCTATAATTTAATAATCTAACCTTATTACATTTTCTTTTTTATCGATAATAGACTCACCTGATGGTAAGTGATGATGTGTTCTTATTATGAGAGCAGTAGCAGCTCAGTGGTAACGGGCCCTACTTGTGTATTACAGGTCGTGAATTCGAACCTAGTCAGACAATTTATAATATATATTTTTCTTTATTCGGAATATGTGCGCGTTTGACCACCATCTCACCTGATGGTAAGTGATAATGTGGTTGAAGATGGAGCACGCTTACCTAGAAGAAACCTATTCACTCTTGACTTAATGACCCCCAGGTTATAGCTATCGGATAATCTAATCTTATTACTTTTTTCTTATTATTATTGATAATGTTTCTATAAATAATTTTGCGATTATTGCAATACATTATTTTAAATAGCATAAAATCTTGTACCAAATGTTTCCGAGACGACTTCTGTAAAAAATATTTGATTCAGATGTCCAGAGATCCTTATAGCTGTTTTTTCCGTTAAGGAAATCATCGAAGCTCGCCTCAAAGAGCAGCCCCATCATGGGGTCCGACAGGGCCATTACCTGTTGGGGTTGTGGGAATGTTCTAATGAGATAACATGGCCTAGGAACGCATTAAAGGAACAGGGTGGGTTTTTAGTCGGTAGAAGTCTGACACTCAAAAAAGGGCCTCATTTATTTTGTAAAGATGTTTTATATAAATAAAGAGTTATATTATATTATATCAGTAACTATTCTATATCACCGGGGTTGTGGGAATATTCTAATGAGATACCGCGGCCTCGTAACTCAAGGTTAGCTGAAGGAACAGGGTGGGTTTTTAGACGGTAAAAGTGTGACCCTCCACCCAGAACCGAGAAGTCATTTGATGATTTTCCAACGGGAAAAAAGTAATCCATATCAAGAATTGTAATTTAATATTTACTTATTAACATTTATATAAACTGGAGCTAAGGAATAGTTCGTGTCTCCAAATGACGTATTACATACTATCTTAATTATTTAATTAATTCGTAATTGAAAGGAACCTATACAACGTGTAATGGAAACCCCATATCTATCCAAAGGGGCTGAAGACAACATCTGGTATGGAGTTTCCTATGCACAGTTTCAGTTCAAAATAAGTGACACAAAGAATTGATACCAAAATATCGGTTTCATATGTTTCTTGAATACCAATCATAACAAACGTGTCACAGCACTACGAGGGTCGATAACTTTCCACGTCACTTGCCAATAACACGGTGATTCTCTTCGTTCTTCTTAATTTGAAAATTCTGCCTCTGGTATCAATGTATTGAAATTTCTATTATACTTCACACATGTAGACATAGGATTATAAAACCTTTGTCATATCGTTTATTATCATCCAAAGAAACTGTGCACTTGGTATGTATATACCCTTTAAATTACACGTTGTATAATGGAGTGCCCATTATATAGGTTCCTTTCAATTACGTAGCTTACTATAATTATAATTATGTATGCCACTAATCCTCTCATGCCTATTAAACCTGTATTATGGATGTGAAAATGAATGATGTTTGAAAAGAGTTACCATGGAATTTCTTGCCGGTTTTTCTCCATAGGTGACGACTAATTCAAACCGTGCACTAACTTCTGACGTTTTTTAAGTGCCCATGTAGGCTTATGTGAAATAAAATATTTTGAGTTTGAGTTTGAATTATACAACGTGTTACAGAAACCCCATATCTATCCAAAAGGGCTGAAGACAACATCTGGTATGGAGTATCTATGCACAGTTTCAGCACAAAATAATTGACTCAAAGAATTGATACCAAATTATTGGTTTCAAACGTGTCACAGCACTACGAGGGTCAAAAACTTTCCACGTCACTTGCCAATAACACAATAATTCTTTTCGTTCTTCTTAATTTGAAAAATTCGGTCTCTGGTATCAGTGTATTGCTATTTATTTGTAATAAGTTCTACACACGTAGACTTAGGATTACAAAACCCTTGCCATATCGTTTGTTATCATCCAAAGAAGCCATGCACTTGGTATGTATATACCCTTTAAATTACACGTTGTATAGACCCACTGGTTTAGTCGGTGGTTTGATTGTAAGAAAATTTATTGATTGAATGAATACCAAAAGAAAATAAAAAGTGCGCGATGCGTTGATTCTGTTTTTTTTATAACTAAAACAGAATCATAAATTAATAGCTTTTCCCCGCGACTTCGTTCGCGTGGGAGGTGTTTCCCACGTAATTCCCGATCCTGTTGTAATTCCGGGATAATAACTCCCAAACTATTCTTATGCCAGATTTCATCTAAATCGGTTCAGCAGTTTAGGCGTGAAAATTTAACAGATAGACAGAGTTACGTCTTTCGCATTCATAATATTAAGTATGGATATGGATATGGAAGTATGGATATAGTATGGATTGCATACACAAAAAAAAAGGAAAGTTAGTTTTTCGCTAAAATCTACTTGTCTCACTTCCGTAATAGTTTAGTAGGTATTTTGTTTCAGTGCCTTTTATAAAGTTATTAGGTAAAGTGTTATATGAGAATTGAGAACGGGCCGTGGGTCGTCAGAGCTCTGCCCCGCAATCATATGATGTAACTCACTAGCGCTGTTGATTTGGGCCATAAAGCAGCCGGGACGGCGAGCGGAGCGATTTATTAAAACAATTTTGGAGGATTTTTAAAAGATTTAATACATTACGGCGCTGACTAGAGAAGACGTATTTCAAAAAGTGTTAAGCTTACTACACAAATTCTTTATAGCTTGGTTGTAAGTAACAACCAAGCTTTAAAATAAAGATTAATTAATCAGTTCATAAAATATGTTAAAATGAGCTATTATTTTTGTTTCCTTGACATCAAAGGATTGCAAAAGAGTTTTTACTAGCTAAAACACAATAATAATTATGAAATAATTATTTTCGTATAGGTACCCACTTAGGCAGTTTTGGTAAATTCATAATAACTTACTTATTTTGAGTTTTTAATAGCTAATATTGTTCTTTCTACTCTTAATTATTTTGGAGCCGGTTGTATTTGCTTTATAAAAAGATTTTGATTATTCTCTTATTATTAGTGGTCAGTCAAAATCAAACCTGTTAAGGATTTTTCGTATGCTTTTTCATTCAAAGTCCAGTCGTGACTCATAGAAATACCTAGTTTGCTTTAAGACCAAACGCATTTTAAACCCAACCTAAACCTGACAATTTGATATCACTTTACGTTTTCAATGACTAATCCCAACCTTTATGGATATCAAACATAGCTAATAACGTGATATTCTAAAAATAAGGGGAAAGCTTCATGGGATATTGTTAAACATTGTACAGGCAACGAAAGGCCTCGAGAATACATTCATAGTATTAAAGATAACAATATATCGCTCACATCAGGCTCGGACATCGCAAATCTATTTAATAACTATTTTGTCGATGTTGTTGAAAAGAGCGCAAAATTCCCGGGCAATAATTATAACCAAAACATTAACAACAACGAATAAAGCATATTTCTAAGTCCTGTAAATCCTGCTGAAATTTATGGCATCCTCAATACGTTAAAAAACACTAAATCCACTGGTTATGATCTTATATCTACATATCTTCTCAAACAAATATTGCCATTCATCGCAGAGCCTCTTTCATATATTATTAATTTATCTTTAGAACAAGGCTGTTTCCCGGATAAACTCAAAATAGCTATAATAAAACCATTGCATAAAAAGGGCTCTAAAAGTGATAAAAATAACTACCGACCTATTGCCCTAATCCCAATTTTATCCAAGGTATTTGAAAGAGTTATGTACAAAAGAGTTCTTTCGTTCCTAGACAAACACAATATCCTTGCAAAAGAGCAATTTGGATTTAGGAAAAATAAATCTACCTCACTAGCAGCCTTTAATTTAGTAAAATCAAATATTAATAAAATTAACTCTATAATTACAACCTCAGCTCTTTTCTTAGATCTCAGTAAAGCTTTTGATTTTGTTAATCATCAAATTCTTATCGATAAGCTTTGTAAAATTGGTATAAGAGGTCCAGCTCTAGAATGGTTTAAATCTTATTTGTTAAATAGAACCCAAATCACGCGCATTACAAAATTTGATGATAAAGTCAACAGTTTAGTAGATTTTAACTCCCAACCTCGAGACAATCACTATGGAGTTCCACAAGGAAGCATCTTAGGTCCACTGTTATTCCTAATTTATATAAACGATCTACCTCAAGCAATAGATCAAGATTGTATTATGTTTGCTGATGATACAACAGTTATCATAGATACAAAGAATAATGAATCACACGAGTCTGATATAAATAACAGTTTAAATAAAATCATCTCATGGCTTGATATAAACGCTTTAAAAATCAACATTGAAAAAACTAAAATACTAAATTTTAAAACCCAGAAAAGTAAACAGATCCTCCTTAAAATTGCACATAGAGATCAAATAGTTGAGCAGGTACACACAACAAAATTTCTGGGTATAACCCTTGATGAACATTTCACCTGGAGGCAGCATATTGATGAAATATGTTTGAAAATAAATAGGTTTGTTTTTGCTTTAAGAAAAGTGAAAAATGAGACATCTAGATCAACCGCGCTAATGGTATATCATTCGTATGTTTGTTCTATTATACGATATGGTATCATCGTATGGGGAAACTCTTCCGACGTTCCTAGAGTATTATTAGCTCAAAAAAAATGCATTCGTGCAATTTTTAATATGGACTGGACCGATTCTTGCAAACCACTATTTAAATCCAATAACCTACTCACAGTTCCTTGTATTTATATATTTGAAATAGCCAAATTTGTAAAAAATAATTCAACACTTTTTGAAGCTAATAAAAATAATAATAAACGTAAAGTTACACAACATCAATTAAAATTACCTGTACCTAGAATAGAATTATTCAGGCACAGCTGTGTTTATATGGCCCCGCTTATTTATAATTCTATACCAAAATTTATTACCGATCTTCCCTACAGAAAATTCTGCATAGTTTTAAAAAAGTGGCTCATCTCTCACAGTTTTTATTCAATAACTGAGTTTTTAAAAAAAGGTTCTTGTCAGTCGTACTATTACAGAAATGTATTATAAACTTATTATCATTGTATAAACTCTGGTTAGACATTTTAGTTGTAATCTTTGATTTGTTTTATATTTTGTTTTTACTTCATGTTTTTTTTTAATATTATTGTATTCGATTAGTTAAAGTTAAGATCATATTAGGTATCTACCCTAATATAGTTTAGTATTTGCATGCCAATTTTTGGCGAAATGTGTCATTGCACTAAGTATCATATTATGCTAACATCTTTTGTACCACATTTTAAGCAAATAAATAGATTTGATTTGATTTTGTGATTATTAGATGTGTAGGCAGCTGAGAGATCTTTTTGCTGTTCAAAGCGTACTAGACTTTTATGAACAACAAACAAACATGCCATTTCAAATGAAGGTGAAATCTACAGCTCTTCATGGGGTCTTCACCAATTTCAAACTGACCACGAGATGACAAAAAGTCAACATCGCTGAAAAAATATATGAATAATTTGACAAATTCACAACTGTATTCTTTGTTTGAAGTCTGCAAAAAAGAGAAATGGAATGAATAAAAATATACCTACAATCTCGAAACGCAGGCTTCGTGGCTTCACACCATCACGTGAGCAATTTTCTCGCTAAACTAACTGCCAGACAGATTATAGTGTCTGTAATAGTCTTTATAGCTGCCTTTATCATAACGCGATTAACACTAATCGACGTCTTCATAAAGTCAGACTGATAGTCAGTTTTTGTACAGAAAGTTCACATTAAACTGATTGATCCAGTTTTTTGTGCCCAACGCAGAGCTTTCTTACAAGATTTTATAGGCTGCGTATATGTAAAAACGTAAACTCAGCCTATAGCGTTTCCACTGCCGTGACACAGACCTCTATATGGGGCAGAATGGGCCGTAATCCACCACACTTGCTCAATGCGGGTTTTTATTAAGTAAACCTATTGGGTATATTGACAAACTATTATTGGTAGCACTATCATCGAACTAAAACGGCCTGGTACCCATTACCAAGACTAATGCATAATAATGCATTCGTCGTTCATACTTTGCTACGTGAAGACGTATCGTCCCTTACTGTGAACTTGTTTTTGTGGTGATTAGCTGCGAACATTTAGCGACATTTAACATTTTATCGGACCCTCTCTTATTATCTTGCGGGATCGCCCATTAAGCGCGGTGGCCATATTTGATTTGGTGCTTTGTCTCATTCGCACAGCCCTGGAGTGATGGACGATGGTCAACAAGTTTCTCCAATACTCGAAAAACTTGTGAGTACAATCTATGCAGAAAAAATTCTTTTGTGATTTGGTGGATTTGAACTCGTGACACTCAGCGCTTACTAGGAGTGACGGCGCCTTACACCACCGCGCCAACCTGTCTCGAGTGCGGCACGGCGAAATACGTCTTCAGTATCTGACGCTCTGTGACGTATGACCGTTCGCCCGGTACCACGATACTCAACGACACTTGAGCATCAATAGTTGGAATTATTTTAGTGAGACATTGTTCTTGCAGTGTACTTTTTTTTCCCCCGTTACTCGATCAGAACCTCGGGTAATAATGCTGCATTCGCCTAATAAAACAAGTTCAAACCCTGATTTGAGAACAAGCTCGGAACCTGATCACGGAGTGACATGTCGAAAACGAAAACAGCCCGAATGCATATTCACAGAAAATTTAAATTCGCTTGCTGCTGAGCTTCGGTCGACTTTGAGCTCATTTCGAACCGATGTAGACTCAAGTTTTACCGCTATCAATTCTAATATCGCTAGTATTAAAAGTGACTTAGAACTTCTGACTAAGCATACTGTAGAGATACGCAACGATATCAACAGCCTGCGTGCCGAACAGGAGCTTTTTAAACAGCAGATGGCAGCACAAGTCGGCACGAATAAAGAACTGACGGAACGCATCGACACGTTAGAAGTTTCTCTTCAGTTCGCCTCTAATCAATGTGACGATAACACGAAAAAGATCTCCACTTTGGAAAATCGTCTTACCTCTACTGAGCGGACCGATAACCTAGTCATTGAGCTGGAAACCAAGATCGACACTTTAGAACAGCAAGCAAGAAATTGTAATATAGAAATATGTAACGTCCCGGAGAGGCGAGGGGAGAATCTGATCACTATTATGAACTCAATTGGGGAAAAAATTAAATTTCCGATTACACAAACTAATATTGTTTCAGTTCATCGTGTACCCCAAAAAATTCCGACCAAAACGTCACACAAAAACATTGTGGTAAGATTCTCTTCTGTGCTTTTCCGCGACAATGTACTTAGTGCATATCGATTAGTTAAGGGATTGAAAACCGATCAAATCGGCATTACAGGTACTTCACAAATTATATACTTAAATGAACATTTAACACTAAAGAAAAAAATTTTTTTTCGCGAATGTCGCTTGGAAGCTAAAAAATTGCTGGGTTAAACATGCTACAATTCTGGTACGCCAGACCGACACATCAACAATTCTTGCTATTCGAAATAAAAACGATTTTCATAAATTTAAAGCCACTAATGACTAAATTATGGACCTTATTAATTACTAATATTCCTAGATGTCTCATAGTTCTGTTTACTTATTGCTTAGCACACAATATTTTACTCGACTATATATACTATTTTTTATCAATCACTCTAAGTTCAAGCGAATCCGATATATTGTACATCCCAAATTATTGTTATTCTTTTTTTATCAGCTTTTTATTTTCAAAACTTGGTTTAGCGATAGCATCTCTATATATTCATGTAGCTTTTAGTAATCATTTGATAACTTATCCTTGGTCCAATGGCTGACTCACTATGTATTTACTATCAGAATTGTAGAGGTATACGTAGCAAACTTCAGACTATCTTTATGAATATTTTATGTAACACATACGATATAATAGTTTTAACTGAAACATGGCTTATACCAGACATAGCTGACTGTGAGGTGGTAGACCAACGTTATAACGTGTTTCGCTGTGACCGTGATCGTGACGCCACAGGTAAACGGGAGGGTGGAGGAGTTCTTATTGCCATCTTACGCACATTACAACCAATATATTTAAATAATACTATAAGCAACACTTTACATAACTACATAGAATTTCTGTTTATTCAATTACCTAGCCGGGACCGTGCGAAGCGACATTTTATTAGCGCGGTATATATACCACCAAACACGTCTGATGACATCTATATGGCTTACTTGGACTTGCTGTCCAGAATGTTGTGTAATCCTATGATACATTGTTTTTATATTATTGGCGATTTCAATCTACCTTCTGTAGATTGGTCTTACAATAGCAGCGGTACATGTGACCAACCTTGTGAAACTCATTCGTCATTTACTAGTAGGTACTTGAAAAATTTTATTTCAGAAATTGACGCCACACAATATCATAAGTTCAATAATGTTAACACAAGAACATTAGATTTAATAATCTCTAATGAACATTGTTATGTCTATCAACCTAGCGACTATTTAGTGCCTGTTGATCATCATCACCCGCCATTTTGTGCCGTAACATCTCCAAATGTGAAACACTCATACCTGAAACGTAACCCAATTCACAAACTGAATTATAACAAATGTGATTACGACCAAATAAAAAAAGATTTATCCTATATAGAATGGAACAGTTTATTTGAAAACTTGCCAGCACAAGAGGCTGTCAAAACATTTTATAATAAATTATTTGTCATCATTAGAAAACATGTTCCTCTCAAATCACACCGGACTTCTAATTTTCCTACCTGGTTCACACGACCACTTATAAATTTATTCAAAAATAAAAAAAATGCATGGACTAAATGGAAAATTTACAAAAACATATCCGACTATGAGCAATTTTCTCTTTTACGCCGTAGATTTAATAAAGAATGTCATAAATGTTATTCTAATTACATAAAAAATGTTGAAGATAATGTGCATAAACATCTAAAATACTTTTGGGGCTATATATCAAACAAACGCGACAACACAGGTATTCCAACCACTGTAAAATTTAAAGACACATTTAGTAGTGACCCTTGGGACACCTGTAGGCTATTCTCAACATATTTTCAATCAGTATATGAACCATCAACACTTGACATTCATAAATGGCAACCACCTCATAAGTATCATACTGATAGTGAAATAATCAACAGTATTTACATAGAGTCGTCGAAAGTTAGCAAAGAACTAAAATCTTTAGACTCTTCGAAAGGTGCTGGACCCGATGGGCTTCCACCTTCATTTCTAAGACGTGTTGCAGACGAGCTATGCAATCCTTTACATCTCTTATTTAATAAGTGTATCACCGAGGGCGTTTTCCCTGATGAATGGAAAACAGGTTTTCTAACTCCTGTCTTTAAAAAAGGTTCCAAAAATGATGTCGAAAATTATCGACCTATCACAATTCTACCCACCTTGTCGAAGCTTTTTGAAAGACTGGTTTATAATGAGATTTACCCGATCTTGCATAAGCTTATAATTCCACAACAGCATGGATTCGTCCGGCGTAGATCTACTTATACTAATCTACTTACTTTTATTAATAACATTTTTGAAAACATGGACAATCGTGTACAAACAGATTCAATATATACTGACTTCCAGAAAGCTTTCGACAAAGTGGATCACGAAATACTCTTACGTAAGATAGCCTTTAATGGAATTCGCGGAAATCTGCTTCGGTGGTTCTCTTCATACATAACAAACCGTACTCAAAGTGTTGTTATCAATGGGTATCAATCTGAAAAGATATCTGTCACATCCGGGGTCCCGCAGGGCTCAATTCTAGGTCCATTATTATTTACCATCTTCATTAACGACATTTATGCTTGTTTTAAACACTCCCAATACTTACTTTATGCAGTTGACTTAAAAATCTATAAAACAATAAAAAGTATCGAAGATTGTGAATTACTACAAAGTGACCTAGATAGACTGTCCAGTTATTGCACCACTAATAAATTATCACTTAGCCTAACAAAATGTAACTCAATAACGTTTACGAAAAACAAAATTCAGCATATTTATAGCTATCATCTGCTTAGTACAAAGTTAACAAGAGTGCACTCACTCCGCGACCTCGGTGTGATATTGGATTCTAAACTACATTTTGATGCCCACATAGAGAACATTATTAATAAAGCGCTCAAAATGTATGGTTTCGTTATGCGAAACAGCAGGGATTTCAAGCGTCCGTCAACTTACAGATATTTATATATATCTTTAATAAGACCGTGTCTGGAGTTCGCTACGATGATTTGGAATCCCTATTATAGTAAATATAGTGACTCCATTGAAAGAGTCCAACGTAAATTTCTACAAGCTCTGCATTACAGATGCTATCGCAGCCATAATTCTCATGATGCTTTACTGAAAAAATACAAACTTTTACCATTACAATCCAGAAGGCTACTACTCGGAGTAATGTTTCTACATGGCGTTGTGCATAATAAATATGATTGTTCGGAATTAATAAATAAGCTATGTTACATCGTCCCGAGGACAGTAATGCGCAGACAAGTGCGTCCATACTGCTTACTTAGCATCCACTCAAACCGTGTATGCAACTCGAATGCTGGTCGCCGCGCTCCTTTGCGCCAACTCGTGGATTCTTATAACTCTCGATTTGAGCACATAGACATTTTTAATCTCTCTGATATAAAATTTAAGCAATCTATAGTTGAAACTCTTTTCAGTAGTTAAACTCTATTTTCATTGTATAGATCAAACTTTTTATGCGCTTTTTGTTTATTTTCTTAGCTTTAAGGTTTAGTTAGCATTATATAAAATTAATTCTGTTTTTTTTTTATTCTTATTGATATCTCACGTAGCATCAACATAATAGTAGTAATAAGTGGATATTGTTGTTAGTAGTACGATAAGTAATTTTAAGTTACATGTTTATATACAATACACATTGTACTACTGTTTTATGTCCCAAAATAAAATAAAATAATGCCTGTTTTCAACATCAGAAAACAAATTCACCAAGAAATGTTATATGAACTACAATGAATTTAGAAATACTGCGCAAATGAACATGTATTTCTACGCAGCTCCCAAACACGAGAACACCCCTTGCGTTAGTCAACTGCGCATAAATTTTATTTCCGTCCTAACGGTTATAGTAAACATATGTCAACATGCCGCATAGTTGCTTGTTCGGTCTAAAAATGTTCTAATAGATATTTATTTTTATTCTAAACAAACAAAACAGCATCATCATCTGCCAGCTTTTGTCCAACTATTTTAAGGTCTTCATCCAGTCTAACCGCTGCATACAGCTGAGTACTAAAGATGCGACTTCCTATTGACCTCCACAACTCCGGTATCATAATACTTCTCGGCAAGACTAGTACCAGATTTTTGGGGCTTCTGACTACCTATAAATTTTTAAGTATATTTTCTTTTTTTCTCATTTATTATATTTTAGGTTGTATACGTTTGTTCTGTTCTTTTTTTTCAGTAATTTATGTGTTATAATTATGTTCATGTGCTTTTGTGTGTTGTGTCTTCTGTTGACCAATAAAAGTTTTATCTATCTATCTATCTATAGCTACTGTCAAATATATACAAATGACAGTTGCTACTATCAGCTTGACATTTTTAGACAGATGACAGATACAGAGGAATTCTCTATATTTTATGAGTTTTAAGCGAACATGGTCACTAACATTATCATTAGAACTTAAAACGGATGAACCGTCCATCCATCCGGTACGGTTCATCCGTGATCATGGCGCTTGCAACAGTGCCGAAATATCGGAAACTCGAAAGAATAAATACACACGGTAAATATTCCGTTATAAGGGAGTATTCCCGTTTGAGCAACTGTGAACTGAGTACCAAAGGTATTCCCATTTCAAATGGAAATAGCTTTGGTGCTCAAACGAGAATATTTCATTTTAAGTTATCTATTCGATAATCTCTACATGATAAAAAAAAAAATTACAAAAAATAGAACCGACTTCCATATCAAAACACTACAAAACCAAAAATAACTTTAATTTCGGCAGTCGGTGTTATTGGTTTTGGATTTTCTTATTTTTTTCATACCGCCTTCCGAAATTAAAGTTATTTTTGGCTTTGTAGTGTTTTGATATGGAAGTCGGTTCTATTTATTGTAAAAAATTTTTTTTCACGCTTTTTACTGGGTCGGTTTGTAATTTATCTAGTTACAAAAGCCATAATGTCAACAAATTATCACCTTTTACAAAATATTGCTTTTCCCGATGCATAGCCGTTAATTTTTGGGGAGTTCTCCTGGTACTTGACCATCAGCTCTACATCACCATACTCGTATATATTGCGACGAACATAAAGTGTTTAACATTCGTACTCAAGTAATCGAATCGCAATCCACGAAATACTTATATTGAGTAGTATTAGTGGCCATCTGTGATCTTCATCATCAGTTCAACTTCCCCAAATGGTACTTTTCGAAAGCAACTACTCAAGGTACTATAAGAAATACCCAAAACGCTATAGGTGTGCCTATAATATTTGAAGAGTGCTCTCGATTTCTCCAGGATCCCATCATCAGATCCTGATTTCGTAACAATAAGACCAACTAGAAAGTATACCCTTTTAAATGCAAAAAGAATTTTCCAAATCGGTCCAGCCGTCTCCGAGTTATGAAGTAACATACATAAAAAAAAAGTTCAAGACGTATTGAGAACCTCCTTTTTTTGAAATCGGTTAAAAATGGCTATTCATCCACGGACTGACCTGGGCTAGCGTTTCTAACCTTAAAGCTAATCCGTGCAGCTGTTATTAATTAGCCACGAGCCAAGACGTAATAAATTGACAACATTCTTTCAACCATAAACTGAGGTGAGATACTTAAAAAAACCTATAAAACTTGTCGGTTTCAAACTGTCCCAAAAATTTGAATCTGAAATACTGATGACCATTTTGGCTTTCAAAATACCATGAAAGATGTCCAGCAATGAAATAGTGAAACATCAACTTGTCTTTAATGACGTTAGAGCTTAGTTTGAAATGCCAAATGAAACCTATTAATTTAATGTAACGTGATTAGATTTGATGGTTCAAATAGCCGTGAACGGGTGAAATAATGTTTCAGTATATCTGATCTAAGATTTTAACATGCTGATTTTGAAATTATTAACATTTGAATGCTCAATGCCAGTGAACTATCTCGGGTCGCGTTTGACCACTATCTCATCTAATAGTAAGCGGTGATGTAGTCGACGATAAAGTATGCTTGCCTAAAAGTAATCTACTCTTGACTTAAATTCTTTAGGGTTATATTTATAACTGTTATAAATCTCTCTAGTATTCATTAAACACTTGTTTTTGTCAGCGAATTCATCTGAAAATATAGATTCAAACACATCACACGTCACTATAAGCATCGAGCTCTTTCATCGATGTTCGTTCATCAAATCAATAGAGATTAAATAACAAGCATTCAATTCCCCATGTATTGTAGAAGTAGCCAAGAGTGAACAGGAACTATCTACGTGTGTAAGTCGTAGGTTCGAAACCATAAAGACACACTACTTTGTGTAATTTTCTTCATCAGCACTATTCACAAACCGGAAAAGAAAACATCGTGCGGAAACCGATTTTTCCTAGGACCGAGAAATTTAAAGTAATGTGATATCCACCAATCCACACTGACCTACATCCCAATAGTGGGAACATTATAGCTTTAATCCTACTAATATAAAAGCGAACGTTTGTGAGGCTGTATGTATGTTTGTTGCTCTTTCACGCAATAACTACTGAATGGTTGTGAATGAAATTTGGTAAGTAGTTGACATCCAGGAATAGCACTGTTACTTTTTATCCCGGAATTCCCATGGAGTCAGGATTTATGCGGTAAAATACTCCCATGCGAACGAAGTCGCGGGCAGAAGCTAGTACAAAATATATAATCCAATTATTCAGCTTTTGATTAATAAAATTAATCGTTTAAATTGTCAATTTCGCTGAAATAAATAGATGGAACATATGGTAACTCAGTTGAATGGAATAGGTTCATTGAAATGAACAGGGTGATAGGACATTAATTCAACTTTGTTCTCAATTCGCCTTTCACTCTTTGTGGCTTAAATCTTTCTCTAAAAGGAGGAAAATTCAATCAATTTTATTCTATTTGCCAACCTTTTTACCGGAAAAAACGGCTGCTGAGAAATACCGGATTTAATTTCTTTGTCGTCTATAAAATTGTTCTATTTTTAGCAGGATCTCAAGTTATAAAATTCACAATCAATATAATATTTTAGCAGTTTTAGAATAGCCAGGACTTGCAGATTGAAACTTCGACAAACATTCATAAAGGTTTTTTCAGCCAAAAGAACTACCCTGCTACATAGGGCTCTTTTCTCGAGGAGTAATCACCTCCTCACCTCACAGACCCCTTCGTCCAATCTGGGGCATTTCTATGCTCTGCGGTCTGTCTGACTCTGTCTCAAACAAGCCCCTTTACCAAGCCATGAGGACTTTCCAACGGCTGGACCTACCAGTATTCAGTGGCCACTTCTTTATCATTCCACCACATAGACTTTATCTCTACAAGCAATTATAATTTCTGGCCGGTGCCATGTAAGACATATATCGCTTAAGAATATCTTTCACGCAACGTTTCTAACATAGTCCTTTCTATTGCCCTTTGGATAACGTACAAATAACACATACACATTAAACAAAGTATTAATAATAAAGTCTACATTTCTTAGAAAAATAATGCCTATTGTACGAGGGTGACACTGAAAGTTCTTAGAAAGTCTAAAACTGAACAAACTAGCAAGTTATTAGTTTTATTATATCTTTTCAAAATAGAGTCCATTGACATCAATACATAGCTGCATCCGATGGAACTACTGAGAAAAGCACTCTACCCATTCGTCCTATTTGACGGCATTTTGAAACGCAGTTACTGCTTCCTCGTCATCCATAAAACATTTTCCTCGAAGTTTTTCTTTTATTTTCGGGAATAAATAAAAATCGCAAGGTGCGAGGTCGGGGCTATAGGGCGGGTGAACCAGTAATTCCACGTCTGACGTTTAAACTCATTAAACCAGTTGTAACAGTGGCACAAGATGAGACTTCATCGTGAAAGGCCAATCGAAGTCTATCATAACTTTCTTGTTAACTTAAATGACATCGAAAGTCATAAAAAATCGGTGTACGAAAAAGGAGATGTTCCAGAAATGTATGGAGCCTGGGCTAGCACTATGTACACCACATGTAAATATAGCTGTATAATGTAGTAACCGTCTTTTAATGTTAATTTTCTACAATTTCACTTTATTTTAGTGTGATATTCAAATTAACTCGGTCAAGTAGAGCAACACAAAAAATATGGTGGATCGGCCATGTTGCTGTTGAACAGTGATGCGAATGTCATTTTGACATGTCAGCTTGACGAATCAATATATAAAAATATAGACATTTTTCATAAAATAATCGATAAATATCGGCGATATTTTAAATCTCAATAAATCGATAATCGATATTTTTTTATTCATTTTAGAATAATTAGTCTAACGTACCTATACTAATCTTGTCATATCCGGGAAGTAGTTCAAATGTTGATCACTAGATCGTCAGCATGTTTGCGCCATAAGAATTTATGCATATACCTTCAGGTTAGTTTCGGTTTTTTTTTTGTGACCACGAGATTGCGTAGTGCCAAAAAACACGTAACCTTTACGAAAAGGTTTTACGTGCGTTACCTTTACGAAAAATATCGATACATCGATTTATAGTTATTTTTTATATATATGGATAATAATCGATATAGCTTAAAAATATCGATTCTATATTTATTAATATGTTTTTTCCACTTGCCCATCCCTATGACTCACAGAAAGACGTCACGAAACTCAAATCTGTCAAACGTCAAGTCAAACACGACTGTCATGGCTGCTCTAAAACAAGGGTTATCATAATAAAAATCTTCCCAAATAATAATTTATCACTCATTGACATATATATTACTGCGTAAGGACTGGGCGGACCGCATGTTATAATGACGCCTCGAACTTGGTCCCAAAGTGGTCTTACCTTTATCGAAGTGAACTAGAACGCGATCGGTTATCTTCGGGAGGGGTCGTCAGTTTTACAAGCAAAAATGCCAAATTGTGTCGTGAAGGGTTGCGTGAACTACGACATAAAGCACAATAAAAAAAATATAACATTTCATGTCACCGGTAAGTTAAAAATATGTCATTAAATCAACTACCTACTACTACTAACATTATTTAAAACAATTTTCTTTCTTGTTTGTCTCAACCTTTAGCATAGACAACGCAAAGCCGCGTAAAAGTGCGACATAACTTTGCAGCGGCGCGCGTTGCAGCCGATGAAATAAAAAGATTTAATAATATTACTATAAGATTAAATTATGTACAAAATAAATTTTTAGTGTTTGTTAAAAGCAAATTAAAATGTATTTTTATGTACAACAAATATAAATTTCGAAAAATAAAAGGTTTTTTTTTATTTCTTTGTACCTCGAAAAACACCACACCCCGCTCTTACAAGGTTACGTCTAGGAGCAGACCACGCCGATTGACATCTTAGTAAAATAGATGGCATTAGTGTGTTTTGTAGGGCGACCGCGTCCTCAAATGTTCTGACGACCGTATCTTTACTATTTAAATCAATGTTATCACTGCTATACCCGTATCCAAATATTTTTTTGGATATTTTTATGATAATCCCTATTATTTTTTCGATTTATCTATGTGGTGTACATAGAGGTAGCCCAAAATGAAACATCTCCTTTCTCGCGTTAAATTCATGCTGACGTGACACAGACAATTTGCAATTTGCCGCCAAATCGTAAACAACGGACAAATGAATAAAATACATACACAATAATATTGGTAGAGTTCTATTTTCAAAATATTGAATTAAATTTTTTATTATATCTTTAACAAGTGGCCAGTTCTAAAAACTTTCAGTGGAACTTAAAACTAAAACACAACCAACGGGTTGCCTTAAGGCATTTTGCGATCTCATCTAGGCACAATACAATGGATATTACTTGCCTGGACAAAAGAACATAAAAAAAAACATATTTCATTTTGTGCCTGTATAAAACAATCCCGACTGTACAAAACCTTTTTGAGAAAAAATATATTTCGCAAAAAGATCACTGAATCAAAAATTGGTCTTTCCACACTCCCACACTATGGGGTAGAAGAAGAAAAACCATACCTACGTGTTGGGGGAGTAACTTAAAAATATGTTTCCACTTTGTCAGCCTGATTAATATTTATAAATGCCAAATTTCAGTGTTCTAGTGCCAATAGTTTCTGAGCTAAGCCGTGGACAGACACGCATATGGCAAAACTAAAAGGGTTCCTTGTCAATTACGGAACCCTAAAAAAGCTAGATCGATGTGATGGTGACCTGTACATAAACAGTAGCTTACAATCGACAATTTTATACACGAGCGTGCAATAACCAATATTTATAGCCGGATATTTCATAATATATTTCAAAATGGTTTGAATGAGTTTCATTATGATGAAGTGCTTTAGTAAAATGTTTCGACGCGCTTTTGGCAATAGGATGTTTGAACCTACCTTCAAAATTCTACATGAATATGTGTGTCATAAAAATTTTAAAGTTAAAAATAAAAATAGTACTTACGCTTTGAGAAAATAAAATTAGTCTTCTAACATTTATTACGAATAATCTTATGTGACATCGTCATGCAGTTAGTCTGTTATCGCTTTTTTAGCAAATTTTAAGAAATGTCTAATCATTATCTTCCTGCCCTTATCCCAGTTACTTGGGGTCGGCGGAACAGGTTTTCTTCTTTTATTCTCACCTGTCAGACGTCACAGCATCATTTAAGAAATGTCTTATATAATAATAATATAGTTTATTTAACAAAATAATTACATAAATATACAGTATGTTAACTAACAAAGGGCGTTCCCGTTAACCCGTAATAGTATAGCATCCGTACATGTTAAAAAAATATTACCATTCGAAAACAAAATGCTTTTTTTTTTAAATATTAAATCATTCACTAAAAATGTTAAATTCATACGTAAAAGAAACACTCTGTACACGCGCACTTAAGGTTTTTTTTTTTTTTTTTTAGGTAGGGCCACTCGTAGATCAGCTCAGTAAGGCTGTGCGTCTACTTAACCGGTCTTTCCTGTGGTAACCTCTAATAATTAAATTAAAGGCCCCCAGCCAGGGCTTACAAACTAAAATTTTACTTACTACTAATGACCGCACGCTAAGGGCACTCCCTGCGGAGTACGGGCCTCGGCATAGCGGGGTCATTTTGGGAGGGCAGCAAAGGGACAGGCTGGGTCGTATTTAGGGGAGTATTTATTGCTACTGGCTCAGCATCGCGGGCTGGCTCGTTTGGCAAAGGTCGGGGAGGATTCACTTGAAGGACTGCAACGTCTCTATTTATTTATGAATGCGTACGCGTCTACAGAGTGTTTCTTTAACACACTGTATAAACAATACTTACCTGCTTGTTAACTGACGAGTAGACTAATTTAAGGCATTTTATTATATTGTATTTGCAATAGCAAAAAAACCTGCAGCCTAAACTAGGCTAACATGTATCTTGCAAGACAGTGTTTAACTATAAGTTCATTCTTGTTGATTAGTATTAAACAATGGTCAAATATCTAATTCTATACGAGTTTAAAATCGAAAATAAGTTATATAATTGTTAAAATGTTATATATTGTGTTAATTAGATTTTGTGTATTATATTGTTTTATGTTCATAAAGTCCATCCAAAAGTTGTCTGGAAGATATCGCCATCAGCGATAAAACCGCCATTGTAACCGTAACTTTAGCAATATTGTGAATCAAGTGTGTTTAAATTATTGGTGTGCCATAAAGAGTATTCTATCTAACATTATATTGATAAAGCACGTCTTGTCTCTTTGGGATCATACAAGAAACTGTTAATTATTGTGGCCGTCCGTCCACGGTTTTCCTCAAGAGACTACTCGTATAACTATTATTAGAGAGTACAAATTGGAATATTTACCTATAAATATTAATAACTCACAAATAGGTTACGGGGGATGATTTTTTTTTATCGTCTCTAGTGTGTATTAATATTGGATAGCAGTGGCGAAGGGTGAATTTTCATTTAAGCCGGACCAAAAAATGCTTACCTTGCTCAAGTGTGATGCGTGAATTCCAGTAACTGTGGCCCTGTGGCTGACTTCGAAATCTTGTAACTTCGTAAATAATTATTTGTTTAATTGAAAATAATAGATTACTATTTATATATTCATATATAAAATAATAGACTAATATTTGCCATATTTCAAAAGGGAAGCCGGTAGGAATCGAGTTGTATGGAGCCTTCGCCACTGTTGGATAGTATTCTTTGAAAATAAATTGTTATTTGTAATTTTTGCCTCTTCGGCTCTTCCTAAGCTTGTTCAAGTAATATATAATATTCAACCAACTTATAAAATGTAATTGGATAAATGAAAATAGGTATTCTATACTAATATTATAAAACCAAAAGTTTATTTATTTGTTTATACCGTTTACTGTTTTGAAAATACTGGGTGCACTTGGACGAAATTTGGTATGGAAGTAGGTAGCTTGACGCTTGAAAAAGTTTATAGGCTACTTTATTTTACCCGACTGCTAAAAACCCGACCGCTGTGGGTATGAAACCCAGTCAGTCCTTTGTGTGATTTATATCATCACTGCTGTATTTTTTTTTTCTGCATCGGAATATCTTCGTATGACTCCTGCCGCTGTGGGTGGAGCGGAAGGGAGTGTCAGACTTCTACTGACTAAAAACCCACCCTGCTCCATCAGTTGACCTTGCATTCCGGGGTCGCGGTGTCTCGTTAAAACGATTCCCGCAACCACGTAAGGCAATAGCCCTATCGGGGCCCGTCAATGCTGCTGACTGCTCCTTGAAGCGCGCGCGAAACACGACGCGCCGCCGCCGCCGACCCGTGTCTGGTCCTTACCGTGAGCCACCCCTGCTCGCCGTCCGCAGAATTATTATTAGTAAATGTTGTAATAGTGACAGTTTACCTCCAACCAATCTACTTATAGTACAACCACTAATTGAAGTTTGAGTTGTCACAGAGAAAAAGAAATAGTGACGGACCGACGCTAACTAGACAGCAAATACTTTTAACGTCTAATACATTAAAACTTTGGCAATAGTTGGTCGCTAACGAAGCTTCAGTGTCATTGAATTGGCACACAAAACATTGATGTTGCCTTGTGGTCAATTAGTGGAGCATTGTAAAAAATAAATGAAATTGAAGATTCTTTCGGTCTCCGTAAATTCAATTATGCTTAGCTCCTATTAATAAATAATCTGTACTTACTTAAGATTATAAATGTGAAAGTATTGATGTATGTATGTCACGAGGTAACCCCAACAAAAGTATTTTGTAACTTAACGGGGTTGCCTCAATTTTCGTGCTGCATGACAATGTAATAAGAAGCAATAAAAACTATTTTATTTTATTTATGTATGGATGTTGGTTACTCAATTTCGCCAGAATTACTGAACAGATCTGGATGGAATATGTCACAGACAAAGAATATATTCTGAAATTTTATTGCACATACATAGTATACTTTACTTTCCCGGGATATTGTGTGAAATTACCGCGCAAAGTAAGTCCATACCGTTTAAAACTTTTAGAAACTTGAAAGCTTTTGCAGAGAGATACAGGTTTTTTCTTTGAACAAATTGTGAACTACAAAATTTAAAATTTTGACATAGTTAACACAAAATTCTGTGAAATACAAAATTCAAACATCTACTAGGTACATACAGAGCTGGATTTACCCTGTCAGAGGCCCTAAGGCAATGGCATTCTCGGGACCCCTTTTCTTACTTTGACTGACCAAATCGTGTGTAAACTGAGGAAACGCACATTAAGGGCTGTGGTTTTTAATATATTTGTTTACTTATTCCCAGATTTGTTCTAAAATTGTTTTAATTCTACTACTAAATCTAACGATTTTTATTTTGTGAGATAACAGTGAGGTCCCTAAGGTCACACGCACATCAAATTCTCATTCGAAGAAACACGTTTTCTTGGTGCATGCACTGGGCCTGGGCCCTTAGTTGATGCGGGGCCCCTAGGCAGTTGCCTACTCCGCCTAATGGTTAATCCGGCCCTGGGTACACAGCTTTGCTAATTTACCACAGATAATTTTATTGAGGTTGAAATGTACCTACACGTATCTCGAATGATTTTCCAATATCATTTCGGTTGAAACTTGTTATACACATGAACTTCTTTGAGCCAAATTCGCAAGCGTAAAGTAAATTTATTGAGTAAGGCGTCGCTTTTAATCGAAAAATAGAAAACGTATAAAAAAAAATTTTTTTCAAAACAATATGATTAGGTACTTTGAACTCTTGAACTATATTATTTAAACTGAAAATTAATATTTCCTCCAAATATCTTCGAAATGAGATAGATAGAATATCTATACAATATTGTGCATGAAAATGTTAACACAAACTGAGTTTAAAAATAACCTGCAAAATACTCCATGACGCGCGAGCTGGCAATTAATTTAATTGGTAAAGCTTCACAAAATGGATGGATTCAAGCAGCTCACCTCCATGAATCCCATGGATGTTTTTGTTTTATTTGTTTTTTTTTTTAATTAATTATTATTTTGTAGTATAAAACAAATTGCAGTTTTTAGTCCAAACATGTACGGAACTTAGGAACACTTTTCTCTACAAACATTATGCAAAAAATACCTGTCTAGCGCTCACGGTACCACGCCTACTTAACCAGCCATCATCATTACTTAAAGACAGTTATTATATTCTTCGACTTTAGCAAAATAGGCGTTAAGTTTATCTCGCCTCATTAGATGTACCTCATTAGAGTGAAAGGAAACATTACGGTTTTCACAATTCTTGGCAGGTACAGTTCGTTTGAACTTAGATCGTATGTGATGTAATGAGGAGGTGTCTCTTGTTGCGGAAATATATTCGATTTCGCTGTTCTATTTTCTTACTTGATGTAAAAATTAAGGCACAAAAACACAGTTAACAGGTAAGTTAACAAAAAGAAAAATTAAACATTCATGAGGATAATGGAAAAGGTTACCATTTCAGCCTTTGCCGGGCGTCATACGACCAGCGCTAGTTTTCAGTTGGCACCATGCATTGAAAGGTTTGATGATAAATAAAATAGTTATGTACTTTTTTTTTATTCTGGATGAGCACAATCTATACCTCGATCTCGCCTGATGGTAAGCGATAGTTGAGGTCTACGATGGGACGAGCGAGCCCCAAAAATAACTTTCCACTCTTGCTTTGAAGGCTGATAAGTGGCAGTCTTAAATATTGTGCTACCCAGTTACAAGGTTGCGAAGGTCAGACATGCATTTATTCTATGTAAAGGACTGGAGCTGTATCCAGTTGTACTTGAAGCCGAACCTAAGTTGTTGAGTGCACAGGAATCACCAAAATATGACGACATCCCACCTATACGCGCTAAACGTTTTGGGAAAACCTTCATTGTGCGTACGGCTAAGGAGTGGAATTCCCTGCCCGAGTCTGTGTTTCCCGATAGCTATAACCTAGGGGTCTTTAAGTCATGAGTGAATAGGTTTCTTTTAGGTAAGCGTGCTCCATCTTCGACCACATCATCACTTACCATCAGATGAGATGGTGGTCAAACGCGAGCCTATTATCATTAAAAAAAAAAACCTTCGGATCGCTAAATTACCTTACAGACACCCTGAATAGACCATGAAACCTGAAGACTTCGGAAGGAAAGTTGGCTGGCTTATTTATTAGGGCAACCTAGGCCTATGCACAATGTTCCTGCGATATGCGCTAAGCGCAATGGGCTAAGTGCGGGCACCAAGTCCAAAAGTAGGAGAAGAAAAGAAAGCTGAACCAAATTTATTTGGGAATTGGCTTGGTAGATGAGACATTGTAAAGCTTGTTGTCAAAGGATCTGCAATGTTAAAAAGAACATGGGTTCGATCGCCAACACGATGGACGGCAGAATTAAAGTCCACGGAAAGCAGCATATTGCAGTGCTACAACAATGCCACAAAATGTTTAAGTGGTGCCTTATTGCAAAAATTGCGACCATTGGTGCAAGACACACAAAAAGTAAACAGTGCACCATGAATGTGGCTACGTCCGGCTCTGTCAAGAATGAACGACTGAGAAGAATAAGAAGCAGAAGGTTTCTTATTATTATCGGTATGCAAAAGTCCATTAATGGACGGCTTTCAGATAAAATGATAACAGCAATTAAATACAAGGTTTGTTGTATCATCATGTTTGGTATATGCAATTTATGAGCTTTTTTTTTGTAAAGGCTGTAAATTACACAGTGGCCTACATTGAACATTATTTTGAGATTTGGGTTAAGTACCTACATCTAGAAAGATTGTTGTATCTTACTACAATCGATAAAAGTTACGGTTTCTTAATAAAACTTTAAATCAAACTTATAACAATGTTATCTGTACTATTCATCCATCACCACTATATTTATTTAGCCGCAACTACTCGTACTATTCCCAAGACTAAAGACTCCACTTTCCAAACTTCAAATAAAACAGCGCACAACCTAACTAAACCGACCTTTTCAATTCCCAAAAGAATCGAATACAAATAATGCTGTAGATATACAATTCGTAAGGCTTTTTTTGCAATTATTTCTCTATGTGACCTCGTGACCTCTAACAAAAATGATCGAAGCTCGAAGACATTCGCCCACTTGACATTTATGAGGCTAAAAAAGATGCTCAACCTTTCTTACTCGGCCTACATAAACATCAAATAGTGTTCGCCCGGTGTTCCAAATTCAAATATTATTAATTTAAATATAAAAAAAAAAATTACAAAAAATAGAACCGACTTCCATATCAAAACACTACAAAGCCAAAAATAACTTTAATTTCGGTAGTCGGTGTTATTGGTTTTGGATTTTCTTTTTTTTTCACACCGTCTTCCTTTATTAAAGTTATTTTTGGCTTTGTAGTGTTTTGATATGGAAGTCGGTTCAATTTTTTGTAAAAAAAATTTTTTCACGCTTTTTAGTGGGTCGGTTTGTAATTAGCCATAATGTCAACAACTTATCACCTTTTACAAAATATTGCTTTTCCCGATGCAAAGCCGTTAATTTTTGAGGAGTTCTCCTGGTACTTGACCATCAGCTCTACATCACCATGCTCGTATTTATTGCGACGAGCATAAAGTGTTTAACATCCGTACTCGAGTAATCGAATCGCAATCCACGAAATACTTATTATTGAGTAGTTTCAGTGGCCATCTGTGGTCTTCATCATCAGTTCAACTTCCCCAAATGGTACTTTTCGAAAGCAACTGCTCAAGGTACTATAAGAAATACCCAAAACGCTATAGGTGTGCCTATAATATTTGAAGAGTTCCCTTGATTTCTCCAGGATCCCATCATCAGATCCTGATTTTGTAACAATGGGACCAACTAGAACGTATACCATTTCAAACGCAAAAATAATTTTCCAAATCGGTCCAGCCGTCTCCGAGTTATGAGGTAACATACATAACAAAAAAAAAAAAAAGTTCAAGACGAATTGTAAACCTCCTTTTTTTGAAGTCGGTTAATAAATAATAAACTTTTTAACATGAAATAGTAGTAATAATTATAATTAATAATAATTATTATTTACTTATTACACAAGTTATTAAAGAAAATATATTGAATACAATGGGTGTAGCCGAGGGCTATAAATTAGGCACAAAGTATAACTAATTACGCTATTATACTAGCTACCACACATTTTGTTACCATCTAGTCACTAACTAAATAAATAATTAAATGTAGCCTCTGTTTTACCCTGGCTCTTCAAATATTTTCATTCCAAATTTCATTCAAATAGACTGACTTTCGCATTTAAAATAATTAAATAAATCAAATATATTAAATAATTAAATCAATACATTAAGAAATACATACATTATAGTACTACTACACTGTTTGTTACAAGTATTCAATTACTAAATCTAAATTATTCAGCTCTTCTTCGTGAAGATGGCTCATAAAAGATGAAAGTATGAAAGAAATCTTACAATAAAAAAAAATACGGTACGGTCAGCGCAACGTTGGTTGAGCGTTCGGCTGCTCCGTCGTGGATTCGATTCCTGCACTAAAATAATATTTGTATGGCCTACAGACAGCTGTGTGTAAAATGTTTGTAAACGCACCCATGATAGGTACTGGAGACACTTAGTAAGTACGGGGTAACTATAAAAAAATATAGATCCGTACTTCACCACTGCCCCGGCACCGTGCACCGTCGTTATTATAATATTCACATAAAACATCAAAAACGTTTCCACATAATACCCACCGACCATGCCTTTCTAGAATTTTGTAAATAAATATTTCATACCGCCTACAGCAAGTTATATAAATAAGTAAACGCACAATACCTAAATATAATAACGTTAATTGGTACTTTCAAGTACAATTCGACTTTGGGTCAATAAGTACCCAAAGTAGAAACTGACCTTTTGATAATATTAAAGCAAATTCAAGAGTATTGTTCAATATGGGCTAATGGTATATACTTGAACAATTTAATTGTACGTTTAACTTTGAAGCGACATTTATTTAAACTGTAATGTGAGTATAAACATGTTGTTTCACTAGTGAATTTACTTTTGTATTCGCAATGTTTCGTAATCTGTTTAGCCTTTGCCCAACCAATAGCCTAATGGCAAAGGTGTCGGAATTGTGATCGAGAGGTCGCAAGTTCGAATCCCACCCATTACACTGTTGCCGTGAACCCACTCCAGACAAAAGCATATACAGTATGTTAACTAACAGAGGGCGTTCCCGTTAACACGCGCGGCCCGCGGCCCGTCATACATAAATAAATTGCGACGTTGCCGTCCTTCAAGTACGCATATACAGAGTGTTTCTTTTACGTAACATTTTGTTTTCGATTTGTAATAATTTTTTTTTTCATGTATATATATGTAACGCCTTCTGTTAGTTAAAATACTGTATATACGTATATTAACTACTTTAGTTACTTTTTGTGTATGTTATATATTTGAAGTAGGTACACTGACTTTCCCCTCCCCTCTTTATTTTATGTTCTTAAAGTCCATCCAACGGTTGTCTAGAAGATATCGCTATCAGCGCTATCTATCTAAGAAGCCAAAAAATCTGACACAGGTTTGGCCAAGAGATCATGTTACTCAGCTACTGGGTTGTGGAGGTCGTATATGCAGTCGATCCATGTAAAATACTAATACTTAGCCTCGTCCGGTTAGACTGGAAGCCGACCCCGACATACTTGGGAAAAGGCTAAACAGATGATGTTGATGATCCTATACAGAGAGTATCTTTGATCCAATACAACTCTCCTGGATCAAAAACAAATCTATACTAATATTATAAAGCGGAAAAGTTTGTTTGTTTGTTTGCTTGAACGCACTAATCTTCGAAAGTACTGGGTGGATTTGGATGCAATTTGGTATGGAAGTAGCTTGAAGCTTGAGGAAGGTTATAGGCTACTTTTTACGCGACTACAAAAAAGGAGAGTTATGTTTTTACCGTGATAGAATCCACGGGAGCGAAGCCCCGCGTGAGTACTAGTATAATTATATTTTTCTAGCTGTGCTCGCATCTTCGTTCGCGTATTCCAACGTAAATCCCGTTCCCGTGGGAATTCCGGGGTAAAAAGTAGCTTATATGTTGTCCTAGAATCTCTTCTGTTTCTGTCATATTGGAATGGCCCGGGCAAACAGATCAACTAACTTAAGGGCAGACACTTTTTAGGGTTCCGTAGCCAAATGGCAAAAAAACGGAACCCTTATAATTTCGTCATGTCTGTCTGTCTGTCCGTCCGTCCGTATGTCACAGCCATTTTATTCCGAAACTTTTAGAACTATACACATGAAACTTGGTAAGTAGATGATTGTATTCTGTAAACCGCTTTTCGATTTCAAGAAAAAAATAAAATAATATCTAAAATTAAGGGGGGCTCCTCATACATGGAACTGAAACTGGATTTTTTTTCTCTAGAAACCTATGCGTGTGTGGTATTTATAGAAAGGTCTTTAAAAATGATATTAAGGTTTCTAAAACTACTTTTTCATAAAGTCAATCGTTTAAAAGATATACCGCTTCCAAAGAAGTAAAATGTGTCCCATCCCCTAAATTCTATAATAATGGAGGGAAAAATCTAAAAAAATTATATGTATTGTAAATCTTAACGTAAACTTTTAAATAAAATTAGTTTGAATGAGATAGGGCCAGCAGTTTTTGAGATACTTATAGCATATTTTCTAAAACCGCAAATATAACTTTGTAATTTATACAAATATTATGAAAAACAAAGTTATTTGGCGTAGTTACTACGGTACCCTTCATGGGCGAGTCTGACTCGCCCTTAACCAATTTTTTACCCGACTATGGCAAAGCCAAAGGAGGGTTATGATTTTGACAGGCTATGTATGTATGTATGTATGTATGTATGTATGTATGTATGTATGTATGTATGCGTGTATGTTCATCTGTTCCCTCATAGCTCAAAAGCTACTAATCGTAACTCGACAAATGAGATATCGTTAGAACCGTCTTGACCGTCCGCTAAATATAGGCTACGTGACGTGTCACAAAACCCAATGTGGCGCCCTCTAGCGCCCAAAAAGTGTTGTGTTAAAAAATAAAAATAAGATAAGCACATCGTGTTTGATCTCATTTGAAAGGGCGTCACATGCACATTTCGAAAACATTGCTTAAATTTAAAGTGGCGCCCTCTAGTGGACAAAAAATCATGTGTAAAAAAATAAAAATAAGATAGATACACCGTGTTTGGTATCATTTGAAAGGGCGTCACTTGTACTTATCAAAAATATTGCTTAAATTTAACGTGGCGCCCTCTAGCGGTCAAAAAGTCATGTGTAAAAAATAAAAGTAAATTAGATAAGTACACCGTGTTTGGTATCATTTGAAAAGGCTTCACTTGAACTTATAAAAAATAAAGTAAATAGTATAGAAGCACAGTGATTTAATACCAAAATAGTTTAAATAATAAAAAGTAAAAAACTAAAACCCGACTACGACAAAAAAATCGACGCTTAAAAGTATGAAACAAGATTTTCAGGATGCTGAAATAAACAAGGTTACTGGCAAAACAAGAACAGAACAAAAATAAAAGCCGCAGTCACACGTTATATAGGATTTCAACCGTAACAAAACAATTAATAACGTGTGACTGCGGCTTTTATTTTTGTTCTGTTCTTGTTTTGCAAGTAACCTTGTTTATTTCAGCATCCTGAAAATCTTGTTTCATACTTTTCCAGCGTCGATTTTTTTGTCGTAGTCGGGTTTTAGTTTTTTACTTTTTTATCGTGTAAATAACTACGAGCATTTGACAAATCACATTTATTGTGAAATCACAAACAGACAGCTCGGTTTTTTTTTTACGTATATGTACCTATAATAGATCGGCACTTGTTTTACCTTACATATATTGAATTTCGTGAGCTGCTGCAGTAACTAGATTTCAGAAATAGCGTGTATTTTTTAAGCGCAAAGACAGCCATGTTTACTTCAACCTTAATGCAGCAATCTCCAAAAGACGTACGAGGTAGTGAGGTGGTGCGTAAGTAAAATAACCTTCCAATGGGATAATGAGCGTGTGTTCAGCAGAAAAAAGTTTGATTAACAAACTAGCTAAAAAGGTTATCTGTAAAAGATAGCTTTTACAGTTATATTTTTTTACATATACACTGCTACATATCGTTACACGGTGATGCTCCGTATCCTCACACCACCGTACATTGATGTCCTCCCCGTCTGGGGCTAACGAAAATATCTGTCTGACACTAAGTGATTAAAACCACCCTGTGTTCCCTCGCATACTTGTGACGGGAGCTGTTGAAGCACTGACTGGTACCGCTCGCCTCTGTGGATGGCCTCTGGTCAAGTGAGTGGAGTAAGAGACGCTCCACTCGGTTGCGAGAGACCGAATCTCGTATTGTAGGGGGCGCCAGACGTCCCCAAATCTGCCGACCCTGAAACTATTACCACCTCTCTCATCTATCGAGCTCACTTAGATAGCTAAACACCCCAAACCACCTATGTCACTGCAGACGAGGAAATTATCAAATAGCTAACTATCATTGTGCGTACAGCCAATGAGTGGAATTTCTTGCCGGAGTTTGTATATCCTGATAGCTTTAACCTAGGAGTATTTAAGTCAGTAGTGAATAGGATACTTCTAGGCATGCTTTATCTTCGACTACATCATCGTTTACCATCAGGTGTGATATTTGTGAAACGCGAGCCTATCCTGAATAAATAAGTTTAAAAAATCTACTGTTTTCACGACCAGAAAACTTAGAAACATGTAATTATTGAGTCGGTAAAATACGAGAAGTCAATTATAGCAGACTATCACACGAAGTTTTAATGTTACCAAGTTGAAAAAGCTCTGTAACGTTCGCTTCAGGGGCGGAACACAAAAATTAGTACTCGACATATTATATGAAATCATATACCTAAGTCACTTGTAGTCCTTGTGATGGATAGTAATCTCATCTGCTCCAGTTCAAGACTACAAAGAGAAATGACTCATCTTAAGTCATAACCTGTACAACAACGACTTGCCGCGCCATACTTTCTGGTATAACTTGAACTCGCATTGTACAGGCTTTAATCGCAGAAAGAGTGCAGATTATACTGGATGTTTGTGAAGAAGATACTATCAAATTTTCGAAACATTTTTGCCAACAGTTAGAACTATCATGCATGCCATCTTTCAAGATAGCCAATCTAAAAGGCGATGACACAGCAATTGTAGATAATCTTTTGTATCTCACGAATTTGAAATTTCTTGTCTAATCTAGATGTTACAGATTTTGTAATACTTTAGTTCTAAGTTTAGAATGACGAAAGGAAAAGGTAGCCTTGAGGGTTCTTGTTTGTTGGCGAGCCAAGCTTTTAAAGTAATTGCCCTTAATCATAGATGAAGCTGAACTCTGTAAGGTTATTTTGGCTGAAAATACCGCAGTTATATTGAAATTGTTAGTTATCTAACAAAATTGAGACCTTTTATTATAAATGATTTTTGAAATTTCATTAATTTAAATAAAATAAATTAAATTTAACTAGCTGTTGCTCGCGACTTTGTTCACACGAATTTCGATACAAAGTTCCATCAACTATTCGAGACCTATGTTTGACCCGGGTTTTTAACTGTCAACGTGCCAAACTTTATTAAAATCAGGTCATCAGTTAGTTAGTTAATATTAATATTGATATTCAGGTAATCATCATACTTAGACGTTCACTACTAGAGATAAGCCTCACCAAGCGTCTACCATCACAACGGAATAAAATAGATTCCCATGTTCCTCAAAAGTTTATCAGCAAACTTTTGACTGATTTTGTCATAAACTTAAAACCAATACATACGGCATACGTCTCCAAGATACCATATATATGAATTTAGTACCTTGACAATAACTAAAAACCAGTATTTAAGTACATGCATAAATCCGAAAACCCTCACATTACGTCTAAAGCCAAGTTTATTGCTTTTTGACGCTTCGCTCATCTCTACGGTCACACCTTGATCTTGACCAACGAAACTCGTTTCAGTGAACAAACTCAAGGATAATTACGTAATTACAAAGTTACTGCACACCCTCCGTGCCGTAACAGTATCATGTTAACTTTTTAATGACTGTTATGTCAGTTATGTGTATATATCGTACTCCTATTACTCCCTTTCATCCTCCACCGCGCAGAACAGTCTTTGGTGCAAACTCCGTTATCCCACGGCTTTGCAAATTGTTGTACACACACAGTGACTTTGTTGACATTAATTTTGACTCATATAGCACCACAAAACAGCTAGTATAATACTTAATTTTAATCCATTTTTTATATTTTACAGTCATTTATCAATCCAACTTATTATTATTTAAATCTCCGTTTTGTTTAACTCCATTTAATTTTATGCTTTTTTTAAGATTATCATATTAGTAATGTTCAATTAAATTTAGTTTTTTTTTGTAATTTTTAATGGACATAGTATCTGTGGCGACACTAACTACGTTCATGGGGCATGCGGTGCTAACCTTTAAGAAATTGTTACACTACTATAGTTTTAGAACATTTAATTAATTTATTTAAATGTATAGGTGTAAACAGTTGTTGGTTAGCCAAATAAAGAAAATAAAATAAAAATACATATACACAACACCGGTAACATAGTACTTTTGGCTAGAAAAAAGTCAGTGTCGAAGCTTTACCTTCCTGACTCTGTTTGGTAGGCAGCTAGGAAACATCTGCCTCACCTAGTTTACATTTTAAAAAAGAATTACATGTAAAAGTGTTATTTATGTACAACCTATTTGCAAAATAAACATAATTATTTAATGATTGCACCAAATACATAAACCTACATGATTTTGATATGATTGGACCAGTACGAATCGTACGGACTTAATGAGACGTTGGCCTCTGAGTTTGTTTCAGTGTTATTTCTCAGGATAGTCAATAAGAAAGTTCTAAGTTGAGCTATACGTTATCTGGCAAATGCTTGCATCGTCCGGACAGGTCAACTCAAATCTGTGCCCATCTTTCCACAAAAGATCGCTTCGGACTGTAATCCTGCAAGTTTCCAATATAATTTGACCAGCACAGATTTTACCTGATTTTGTTACTTCAAAAGACTTTAAAATCTGAGTTTGTTTCTGTGTTTCTTCCAGGGTAGTCAGTTAGGAAACTCCGGCCTCGTCTAGTTTACGAAAAACGTTTAAAAGTGTTATTTAATAAACAATTGCAATAAATACCAATTTGCAAAATAAAGATCATTTATCATCATTTATCAATTAGAAAAAACCGGCTCTTAACTTAAAATAGCAAAAAATTACGAGTGAAAGTAAAATATCATATCATCATAATTATTATAAAGGGTCTTTCAAATAGGGCGGGTCGATGTTGACAGTTTGTGACGGCCAAGTTGTTATTTCTTCACTGATGCTAAATCACCATGGCAAGTTACACGATTGAGCAGCACGTCCAAATTATCAAAATGAGTGTTCGTTAGTGCAAACGTTGCTCGTGTTACGTCCATTTTACGGCAGACGCGGTGGCCCTTCAAAGTCGACTCTCTAACGTTTGGTGACCAAATTCGAGACGACTGGTTCGGTAAACAACCAACCAACACCTTTACGTCAAAGGAATGCCAGATCGGCTGAGAACATCGCTGCTGTCTGTGAGAGTGTGCAGGAGACTTCGAGGTAGTCGAATTCTCGCCGTGCACAAGAACTGGGCCTTTCGCAGACTTCAATTTGGCGAATTTTGCGTCGGGACTTGGGCCTACACCCGTACAAGATCCAACTAACCCAGGAGCTCAAATTGAATGACCATAGACAACGCCGTTTGTTCGCTGACTGGGCTACAGAACGTTTGGAAGAGAACCCCGATTTTGGCCAAAAAATTATCTTTAGCGACGTGGCGCATTTTTGGATGAATGGTTTTGTTAATAAGCAAAATTGCCGTATATGGGACGACTACAACCCACATGACGTTCACCAGGTGGTAATGCATCCACAAAAAGATACCGTTTGGTGCGGATTTTGGTCCGGCGGCATTATTGGTCCGTACTTCATCGAAAACGATGATGGCGAGGCCATTACTGTCAACGGCGAGCGCTACAGATCAATGATTAACAAACTTTTGGCCTGAATTGTACGATATAGACGTGGACAATATGTGGTTCCAACAAGACGGCGCTACGTGCCACACAGCGAATGACACAATGGATATTCTGCATGAACGGTTCGAGGGTAGGACTCGCAGGGTAGGCCTCTCGCAGAGGTGACATGAATTGGCCACCAAGATCGTGCGATTAGACCCCGCTAGACTTTTTCTTGTGGGGTTTTCTCAAGTCGCAGGTCTATGCCAATAATCCGCAATCAATCGATGCCCTGAAAATCAACATAACGCAGGCCATCGCTCAGATTCAGCCGGATCTATGCAGTAGAGTAATTGAAAATTGGACCTCTCGGATCCGTGCCACTGTTCGAAGCCACGGTAGACATTTAAACAATGTCATAATTCATGGCATAAATGGGCCTTTCAAATAAAAAATAATTTCTTTAATATCTCATATACAGCTTGTTTTATTTAATTTCAACATCGACCCATCCTTGTCTCAAACAATAATAAAAGGTCTTTCAGACCCTTTATTATTGTTTCTTTATAATACTTGTGAAGTTAGCAATAAATAAATATACAATACATAATTGTAGTATACATTTGTCCTAGCTAGAAGTCAGTTTTTATAAAGGCCGCCACAAGCTGGCCCGACTAAAAAAACCTCTTAGACTGATCTACGAGAAGTCCTCATAAATAAAGCCCCAGACGTCTCTTGCATTCTCAGAAAAAGTAAACAATAACTAGAATGAAAGACGAATGGTTTTGAGAGCTTAGAAAAACTTAAGTTCAAATATATTAAGGCTAGTAGTCTAGCTCACATATTTTATTACTAAATAAGTAACGTTTGGGAGCGCAAGAGATCTCGCTTGATACTTGTGTAACGTTCCAGTATATTGTTCCAGTGTTGGGTAGAATTCACATTACCAGTAATGTTGTTAACCCCTCCACCTAAGCTATATCGAATATCCTAAGCTATGTGGAATATCGTATCATAGTCGTGTTTGCACTTGTGAGAAAGGCCACGTAATGGACTTTGAACATGATCAGGTTTCAAGGTTATAACCAACCTAAAGAAAATCCGTAATCGGTTTTCTTAACCTTTTTGAATTACCGCGTAATCCATAGATTTTTTTTTATAGATGTCACTTTCAAATCCTCTGGGGCAATCGACCGTTTAATTGTTCACTTTTTTGTTTTTACGTGCATTTATAAAAGCGTGTTTCTCTAGTGTTTTTGGATAAAGCAATAATTATTGTTTTATTAGTTTCTATTTGTGTGTCTTTTCTGACGTAATTTATAGTTTCATTTGTCTTTCTTTTTGTTTTATTACTTACCTCGGACTTACGTGTCTCGGAAAGCACGCTAGCTGTTATTTAAAAATCTTTGACAGTCCTTACAGACAGACAAATACATAAAAAATTGGCCAAGTGCGAGTCGGACTCGCACATGAAGGGTTCCGTAGTAGCTATAATAAATATAATATACTTAATATATTTATTTGAATAAAAAAAACGAAAAACCTTACAAATTTCTTAAAACTAGATTATTTAAAATTTTTACAACTACGCCAAATAACTTTGTTTTTCCATTCCCATTTCCATTTGTACATGAATTACAAAGTTATATTTGCGGTTTTAGAAAATATACTGTATCTCAAAAACTGCTGACTCGATCTCGTTCAAACTAATTTTGGTTGGAAGTTTACATTAGGATCAACAACATATGGTTTTCTTAGATTTTTCACTTCATTATTATAGAAGTTAGAGGGGGGGACACACATTTTACCACTTTGGAAGCGTATATCTTTGAAATTATTAACTTTATGAAAAAGTCATTTTAGAAACCTTAATGTCATTTTTAAAGACCTGTCTATAGATACCACACACGTATAGGTTTCATGAAAGAAAATATTTTCAGTTTCAGTTCCATGTATGGGGAGCCCCCTTTCTTTTAAAATTTTTTTTTACTTTTCTCTTAAAATCGGAAAGCGGTTCACAGAATACATCTACCTACCAAGTTTTACATGTATAGTCCTAATAGTTTCGGAATAAAATGGCTGTGACATACGGACGGACGGACAGACAGACAGACGGACAGACATGTCTAAACCATAAGGGTTCCGTTTTTTGCCATTTGGCTACGGAACCCTAAAAAGTGACAAGCCTTCCCAAGGGTATTGTGGTAGTGGTCAGAAGAGTTAGATTCAAACCCAACTAAGTATAGTGAGTCTAAGGGCCTATGCACACCACGTTTTTTAAACGCGCCGTTTACTCGCGTTTGTAGCGATACAGACGCGACACGCACGCAAGCTGCTCTGCTCTGTAGGATAAAAGCGCGCGCGTCGACGCAGCGTTTAAAAAACGTGGTGTGCACAGGCCCTAAGACTTTTGATATGTCGGACAATATAATTAATATAGTAAAATTAATAATAATAATAATAATAATAATAAAATATTTATTCTTCAATAAGTACAAAAATAAAAACAATACAAGAAACAAACATTGACTTGAGTGAGGTGGATGTACAGAGGCATTTTAATTTGAGACAACGACTCCCAAACTGAGCTATGCTCGTATCTTGGGTAGTCGGCGGTCAACCGCGCAGTTTTCGCATACATATCACCGTCCTATTTTGTGCCAAAATATTACAATTTTATTTTATATAATTAGTTACTTACTTTAAATTAAATCTATCTTTATATTTCTATAATTTAATTTAAAAAATCAAAGATTAAGATTTTATTTTACAATTTCAATAAGTTTCTCAGTCTCAACATAACTCAACAACTTTAACCAATTAGTTAATTTATCTTTAAAATTGTGTTTATTTAGTTTATACAGTGAGATCTTCTTATTAAGTTTATTATAAAGCCTGGAACTTAATGCGTTGTATTGTCGCAGTGCGAAAGCCGTTCTACACCTCACAGAGGGACAAACAAGTGCACCACTTCGTTTTTCTAAAACTTCCGTATTAAGGGGAAGTAGCGAATGTCGCCGGAGCATCGTGCGTTGAATAAACAGCTGTCGCACCGTCAACACCTTGCATTCCTTGTATAGTTCTGTGGTAGAATAGTGACGCGGCTTACCATGTATGACCTTGAGAATAGACCTTTGTGCTCTTTCTAATTTCAGAAACAGAGTTTTGTAAGTCCCACCCCACGCAGGAATACAATAACCCAATATTGATTGACACAGTGCAAGATAGACTGTATTCAATAACGCATGATCGGCGGAGTGACGGAGGTTCTTAAACACGTATAGCAGTTTTCTGACACGTCTGGTGAGGGTCTCCACTTGTGGACGCCAGTCCAATCGTTCATCAACTATAACACCAAGGTACCTTATACAGTCAACATTCGATAATGGTGGACAACCACAAATAACCGATGATCTGGCACAATTATGGGCAGTTAGAGTTAGAGTTTCTTCTGATGGCGTTGAGGTGTTGGGGAGATAAAAGCGAATATATTTCGTCTTATCTACATTCAACGTAAGTAGATTAGAAGATAACCATAACATGACCTCCCTCAAATTACTCTCGACATGTGTCTTAGCTTCCACCCAATTATTCCCATACACTAAGAGTGCTGTGTCATCCGCATAAGTAAAAATATCACAGTTTTTCAGTTCCATCTTGCACAAGTCGTTGACGTATATAAGAAACAATGTGGGTCCAAGAATACTCCCCTGTGGGACCCCATATTTGATTTCTTCGTCCTCACTCACCACTGAATCAATTTTCACTGCCTGGGTACGATTGGACAAATAATCTTTGAATATTTTCAATGCCAGACCACGAATTCCAATGCGCTCCAGTTTTGATAAAAGGATTGGGATAGAGACCGTATCAAAAGCTTTTGATATATCTAAAAATATACCGTAGCACTTATAGCTTTTGTCCATTTTATCAGCTACGGTGGCACTGAAATTGGTTACAGCATCTTCAGTCGATACACCCGGCCTAAATCCATACTGGTTTTCTGAGATAATATTATATTTGGTGAGATACTTAGCCAAGCAGTTATTGAGTATTTTTTCTAAAATCTTCGATAATGTACTCAGTACAGAAATAGGCCTGTAGTTCGTACATTTCTCTCTATCCCCACCCTTATACACAGGAGTCACTATAGCCTTTTTCAGGCTCTTAGGAAATACGCCAGTGGCAATAGAAACATTACAAATGTGCGTAATAGGTGGGATCAACACTTCTTGTGATAACTTAATTAGCAAGGCTGAGATATTATCCCAGCCAGTTGCACAGTTATTTCTTAGTGAGCCAATGATCGCTGCCACTTCATCATGGCTCACTGGCAGTATAGCGAGAGAGTTGGGCTGTGATAGATTTCCTCCCGCGTGATGAGGTACTGGTGAATCATCCGGTGGAACCAGTTTCGATGCCAGGTCTTTACCAATATTGACAAAGTATTTGTTGACACAGTTTGTTGCCAATTTAGCATCAGCTGAGATTTTTAATAGTTCCGTCGCAGGACTGGGTGACTGGCATTTCCTACCTGAGATTCGATTTACAACATCCCATATTGCTTTCGGACTGTTTTGAGCCTTAGTAAGCTGTTCTTTTTCATTCTCGATTTTAAGCTTTCTGAGAAGGGCATCACAGAAGTTTCGGTATCTTTTATATGTAGTACATAGTATTGCATTATCAGCATTTTTCCTTAATTTAAGGTGCATTCTATCACGGTTCCATATACAACGAAGCAATCCTTTAGTGATCCACGGTTTCAGAATACGGGTTCGTCTACTAACTTTTTTTTGAGTCGTGTGCTTCATTACAACATTACTAATAACTGAGATCAAATTATCGGTGGCAATATTCGCATTAACTTCATTCAAAACTACACTAAAATCAATTTGATCAATGTCTGCTTTAATAGAGGAATAGTCTAAGCGCGTTATGACCCTATTGCTATTCAGGTATAGTTTCTTGGTCTCTTTCATACATAAAATGACAGGAAGATGGTCCGTTATTTGGGTATCCAATATGACAACTTCTGCCGAACTATTAGATTTTAATAATATATGATCAAGGCAATTTCCGAGTCTTGTAGGATACACGTGTGCCGGCAATAGGCCTAATGAAGCTGTAAATAGTAAGTACTCACTCGAGTTTCGATCGATATTATTATTCTCTTTTATATCGACATTAAGATCTCCTATCACTGCTATGTTTTTGAATGAGTTTAGACTGGACATTAGTATTTCTAGACTGTCATAAAATTTAGTTAGGTCTAAACGAGATGGGGATCGGTACAGCCCAATTATAGCGATATTATTTAAACAACAAACTAAGCAATTAGCATCTGAAAAGGATGGTTCAGATATGATACATCCTAATCCGTTCTTAGAGTACATTACAACTCCCTCGTTTTGTGTCAGATTGTTGGTTGTAGCATGAGGTGTGTAACCATCAAGGTAAGGTGGTGGGCCTGATCCTTTTAGCCAGCACTCTGAAAGTATGATTAAGTCAAACTCAAATTTGATCACAGACATCATGGATATAAATTGGTCTAAATTTTTGTTTATACTTCTGATATTAATATGTATAATTTTAAGATGGGTGTTAGGATCCGCAATAAGCTCTGTACATTGCTCCGGTGTGCAAATATGGGAGCTAGCAACATTAAACATATCAATAGCATTGGCAGCATTATTTATGTTATCTGGCATTTTTAAGGAATTTTATAACGTATAGATGCAACGGAAGCGATTTTATGCAATAATAACTAATTATAAGAATTAAAAAGTTAATTACCACTATCGGCTCACGTTGCAGTTGCTTTAAAAAGGAAATCTCGGCCACAGAATTGATCTCACTATAACTATGTAGGGATATATCTATTTTACATGTGAAGCTATATTGGTTAAAGTTAAGTTGAATCCTTAAAAAATATGATTCTGCTTTATCTATATATACTAGTTTACAAGAGTACATTATATTAAAATGATTAAGTAAAATACTTAAAGAAATACAGATACATAAAAAGTGATGGGAAGTTAGTCACTTTTTTAATTCTAAATTTAACAAACATTGTTCGGATTTCACCATATGAGATTCCTTTGTATCAGTGTTTTTGCGTAAGAGTATTTTACCGTTAGAGATCCAGCAGAAGGTGTAGTCATTTCGCTTCGCGAAGTCACGGGCAAGGTAAAATAGCCTTTTAAATGTCGGGGTCATGTGTTCTTCAACATAAATTGGTTTTCGTTCTCCCGCAACACCCAGGTTCTCCGTATTTAATTTCTCCTCTACACTTCGTCCTTTATTGTAGTTACGCAGAGCTGTTAGAAAATTATTCTTATAATAAACGGTAGAAAATTCAAGAAATATGGATCTTGTTTGACCAGGTTTCCCAGGCAGGCGGTAAATATCACGAATGTTGGAGGGACATATTTCCATCTGAGCTACTTGCCCCAAACGCCTAGCAATACCCAGAAGGTCATTGATTTTCTCGTTTGGCATCGCAGGTACATTCCTAATTTCAATCGATGAAGGGCGACACTTCTGCTGAAGTTCCTGTACTTGTTTTTCAAGTTTATTGATGAAGTCATTGTTTTCATGTTGCGCTTTTTCTAACAGAGATACCTTAGCCAAGACATCCTCATAATCCTTGTTCAAGGATATAACCGACTGGGTAAGCTCCGCATTTGATTGTTGTATATTTGAACATTGTACTTTTAGTTGAGCGACATCTGTAACCAATTGAGACAAGGTTTTTTTTTGTTCCGCCTTCCATTCTTCGAGCATAGCAAGCAAATCATTTTTAAAACTGGTCAAAAAAGCCTTCGAGTACTCATTTTCATCCGTAGGAGAACCAGAGATGCGTGGGCGTTTATGGCGAGATGTTATGTTTTGACTTGGATCAATGACTTCCACTTCCGCTGCGGTTAAGTCAGGGTCAGATTTCGATTGAGCCTGCTTTAGTCTCCCTTTCTGTGAGGACGGCGGCGTGCGTTTGACGTTTGGCATCCTGTGATTTATTTAAATAAGCGCGCTGTTGGAACGACTGGCGAAATACGTGTTGAGTCTGACAAGCACAGAGTCCAAAGGTCACTTTACCACAGATTATTTTTTAGTGATATTGGAGGGTAGTTTTACATTTATTTGATATTGAACACTGTTTCACAGCTAATATGTTACAATCCAAATAGTGTGATACTGGTATAGTTTTAATGAACTGATTCTATTGTTTCGAATGACATTCACATTGACATCACGACACAAGTGCACTTTTAACGTTGAGTTTTTGTCGGTTTAAATTGTTTTCGTTGATATATCAAGTTATAGTTTACGCACTGTTATAGTTTTTTCACTGCATAATGAGTTCAAATGATTCTCACGTAATAATTTAAGTTTTCAAACTGCTTACTTTAGCAAACTTGTTTTTCGAAATTAAAATGTACGGGAAGTCAAAATAACACGTCTGATCGCTATCGCGTTCGAGCGGAGAGAGAGCGGAGTTCCCAAGGGTATTGTGGTAGTGGTCAGAAGAGTTAGATTCAAACCCAACTAAGTATAGTGAGTCTAAGGGCCTATGCACACCACGTTTTTTAAACGCGCCGTTTACTCGCGTTTGTAGCGATACAGACGCGACACGCACGCAAGCTGCTCTGCTCTGTAGGATAAAAGCGCGCGCGTCGACGCAGCGTTTAAAAAACGTGGTGTGCACAGGCCCTAAGACTTTTGATATGTCGGACAATATAATTAATATAGTAAAATTATGGCAATCATATTTCCTAAATCTGTGTCCTTTAAGTTCTGTCCATCCAAAGATTGTCTATAAGAGATCGCTTTGTGCGATAAGACATTGTACACTAGTTTTACCTTTTGTATATGTTTAAATATTGTAAAGTGTACAATATAGTATATATATATATATATATATATATATATATATATATATATATATATATATATATATATATATATATATATATATATATATATATATGTATATATATATATATTTATATATTTCTATTGGATATTTGGCCACACACCCACCTGAGTTGATCCCATTTCTTTTCAACAGGCAACCTTTATCATGTTTCAGAAATATAATTTAGTTTTAATTTGTTAAATTGAAAACTCCGTTACACAAATGCTAACAATTTGTTTTTGTCAGACAACTACTAGGGAATTTCGCTTAAAAATTTAATTAGTCTGTCAGCTGGATTCCCAAAATATATTTTAACTATATTTTTCCTACGATTTACACGTGTTTGAGAAATTTAGACGGCACCCACACACAGTGCGTTGAAATTTTGCGTGACGTCATCACCCCGTACTTTTGAACTTTCATTGATCGACTCAATAGAATTATATTACATCTCTATGGAGACAACTTTTCTTTGAAAGTTTTTGATGTGGGCGAGGAAAAGATGTTTTTTTTTTATGGTTCTAGATCTGATCCCCTCTTATAGAGAGAAGGGCTGTTTCCCACTTGTGGGAACAGCTGATCAGGTTTTATGCTAGATTACGTAGTAAAGTAGGAACCTTTTCAGTGGTTGTTCTCGGAGACTTATTAAGGCGATGCCCATAGAAAGAAAATTGTAAAAATGTCACATTTTCACTGCACAGGTAAAAGGACAGACAAACTTACTTTCCCATTTATTATATTAGTAAGTATAAAGTATGGATTGAACTTAAATATTCTCACAGACAAGTTTGGTTGTTTTGTTAAGGTCTACAATGCCCAGGTATCAAGATAGCAATAACAAAGTTACCATTTGGTACTTGCTCTATGAATTGTTAATATTACCTTTTCTCTATAAATATGCGAAAGTTTGTTAGGATGTATGTTTGTTGCTCTTTCACGCAAAAAGTACTGAACAGATCTCAATGAATTTTAGTAAGTAGATAGTTGATATTATGGAATAACACATAGGCTACAATTTATCCCGGAATTCTCACGGGATCGGGATTTACGCGGGAAAAAATTCCCACGCGAACGAAGTAGCAGGCAAAAGCTAGTTCTCTGTAAATAGGCCAACCAATTTCTAAATCAACAAGTATTCAGGTGGGTTCGTAAACTTGATTAACCCTTGGAAGTTATCCGAAGTAATTACAATTGAATTAGCCAATTCGTTGTCTTGAATTTAGTTAGCATACTTTGTGGTGTTGGGATTTTTTTATAAGAAATTTCTCAGTTGTCACCCGGAGTTTGGAAGTTATAGCATCCATACATGCTCAAAAAATATTACAATTCGAAAACATTTTTTTTTATATTAAAATAATCAGTAAAAATGTTAATATGTAAAAGAAACACTCTGTCCACGCGCACGCATTTATAAATAAATTGCGACGTTTCCGTCCTTCAAGTACGCGTGTACAGAGTGTTTCTTTTATATGACACACGATATGTGCCGAACTTACTTTAGACACTAAGAGAGACAAACTGCTCATCAAACACAAAGCATTTATTTAAATTTAATAATTTTCGATTGCCAAGGATTAAATCAGCTAGAAAGTTCACCCGTCCCAAAACAATGATTACTATGGAAACCAACGGTACACGTACACGCTTTTAAATCAAGTTATTGTAAAATTCCGGCTACGATATGTTTGTTGTTTCTTTGTGCGAGCAATAGGTATAAAACAATCTATTCATATAAATACAATTGAAATGTCTGTCTATGATCTCTAAATAACTGTATTTTGTCAAGTGCGATAACCCACTGGACATGGTTTGTAAATTTTTTCATTTTGACAATATGGCGTCTGGTTGTCGTTGTGGTGAAGTTTGATAACTGCTATGTTTGTAGTAACACTCGCAAGTTAAGACGAATCGATTGTCGTAAGAATTATTAAAATCGGACCACGCGTTTGGCTTCTACCATAGATGATACATAGCTTCTACAACGCCACATATATACAAACATGCATGCATACATAGACTGATAAACACATGACCCTCTTTTGCGTCGCGCAGTCGGGTAAAAATAAGGCGTCATTTTTACCTGTGTGAACAACTTTGTAAGCGTAAATATTCTATAACTAATTAAATATGGGTTATAGCTGCAATCATCTCTATAAAACCGCAAACGAATGGACATGTCATAAGTATAAGGTATCCTTAATCCACGATATTACCATAAAAACTACGCCGCCGTTGCGTCATTTAAAACCAAAGTACCTCTTTCTAGCCTAATAACTCACATAAAAACATACCAAAAAGTCTACAGATTCTCGTCTAGTCACACAGGAAATATCCACGTTAGTCAATAAGCATTAGTGCTTCCTGAAGAGATTTGTCTGGCCTAGATACCAAGCTAGATTATAGCTAACGAACCAAAAAAGAAAGTCATAATTTATCTACGACCACCAAACTGCTGGGTAGAATCAAAGCCGGTTTTATTGTGACAGGTACACTATAATATCTGCTTTCACAATCATTTGTGGTGTTTTAAAAAAAAACAATTATTTTTATGTTTGAAGTTGAGCTGCAATTGGCATATTGCAGTTGATTATAAAATTAATGATGAATTGTAAGCCGTTGGTCCCGGCTACATTTTATAAATCTAAGCATAACTTAACATCTATACCCGGACTTTTAATTCGATGCAGTAGACTGACAGTTTCTGAGTTGTCAGATAATGACGACTACGAAATTGTGATGTAACCAAATTAATCGATTTAGGAATAAAATCGAATAACGATGTAAACAATTTTTTACTAACATTGAGTGAAAATAACAAAGAGTAAAATGTGATTTTATAATCACATTTTACTTTTTCCCATTTATATGGGGCGTGAAAAATAAAACGTGATATATTTTTTATTTTCTTGCAATAGGCCCCTGTACCTGTACCTATTCTAACGGGGTTTTAGTCGCAGTGGTGTGGCGGCAGTCTCTTTAATAGTAATCCCGCGCAATTTATTAAAATATTTATCCATAGATAAAGTGTATTTATCACATGAAACAATTTGCAAGAGTGGCTTTTCTGGTTAGATAAGAATATTTTTAATTAATTAATTTATTTATTTAAGAAGTATGGAGGACTAACAGCTATTAAATACAGAAAATAAATAAATAAAATAAGCAGAAAATAAGTAAACAGTGAGCCAATTAAAAGTCCTCACGTTTAGAGGCAGGAAAATCTTAAATTGAACACTTAAAAGGTAGTCTTAATATAACCATTATCATAAATACAATATTCAAAATGACTAAATAGATATCAGATATAAATAACACATACAACACAGTAACTAAGTACATATATTAATTATTTTTGAAAAAATCAAGGCTTAGGCGTCTTCTGGCTGCAATCACACTTGTTATAAACTGGTCAAAATCGTGTTGCTTACACCGGTTATTAAAGCTTCTGCTTGCACGCACAATAAATGAATTTTGCCTATACTTGGTTGAGCTGAAAGGTACCCGTAAAGTTGGATTATACCGGGTTTTAGTCGGAATGTTTAAATTAACTTTAGATAAGAGATCGGGCTATCAATATTATTGTTTAAAATTTTTAACAGTAGAATGCAGTCAGATATCTCACGGCGAGTACTTAATGGAAGTAAACGAAATTTTCTACACAGACTGTGGTAGTTATCGGAATGATACGGGATCTTCTGATGAAGGCATAAATATTTGATAAACCTTCTTTGAAAAAAAAAACGTTTTTTTTTTATTATTACCGATGGGCTCACTCTTGACCTCGATCTCGCCTGATGGTAAGCGATAGATGAGGTCTACGATGGGACGAGCGAGCCCAGAAGATGCCTATTCACTCGTGCTTTAAAGGCTGAAAGGTCATAAGTGGCAGGGAACACAGAAGCTGCCAGAGAATTTAGGTATTTATAATAAAATCTAGTTATTACTTAAAAATAAATGAAAATAGTATAAATTTTATCATTTATTTATATTTTATTGATTGAATCCATCGCTATTAGGTTTAATGGTTTAATAGGGTATTATTATTTTAGTAAGTGACATTAGCTGTCAACTGCATCGAATTAAAAGTCCGGGTATATAAGCTGAAGCATCTAAGTAAGAAAATCAGACAACAGTCTTGCTAAGAGGTATCTGATTACCCAGCTAAAGGGTTGTGGAGGTGAGATAGGCAATAGCTCCATGTGAAATATTCTACTCAGCTGCAAGGCTTGATTTAGAAAAGGCTACGCGGATTATGATCAGAGATCGGAATTAGGTAGAGTTATTTATGTACTTGCATCGAAATGTTGATATTAATATGGATCTTCCCGGGATTTCTAATAGACAATCCCGTGTGACTAAAAATATTACAAATAAATAGTAATAAAAACCTCAGAGATATATAAGACAAATAAAACAAAGATAATTAACATACAATTTTTATTAGTATTAAATTCACAATACAAATTATTAATAGTCTTATGCAAATTCTCATACTTCGCCTTTTTTTATAAATTGTGTAAAACTAAATAACTTTTTATTCAATAAATCACGGGATTTTTCTGCTCTTCAAAATTAATCCAGGGATCATTTATGCAGACTGATGCGATCATAGATTTGATTCATCCACTACTTCGGATTGCTACAACTTATGTATGTCTATGAAAGAAAGTTTATTCCGCAAGACGAAACAAACTAAAATAAAATATAGTAATAAATATATATATATATATATAAATACAAGGATTTGGGCTATTCCGCTCTCCTCTAAGCTAAGTAATCTTTAGTCTTACCTTCTTTACATAAATTATTTTTTTTACGAAATCACTAAAGTGCCCATAAGCCGACCCCACCATAGTGGAGAGGATAGACACACGAATATGGCAACTCAAGAGATTTGCAACTGTTTAGAGTCATTAATAGTCCATTCACATTCTAATCGCCATAAGCCATCAATGACGTCATTCGCCTTAAAAGACTTGATGTAACCGACCTACTAAACACGCAACAAGTAATTGTTTACTAAACTAATGCTTTACTTACTTATCTCAATATCACCATTGCCACCATTTTGAAACATTGATGAAATCAAGACATATTGCGCGCAAAATGTTTGACACTCGCTCGTGAGTGATGGGCAGGTGTCGATCTTTTATCTTTGAGCTTTATCGATAGGCTAATCGAAAGTAAAAGTAGTGGATGTGGTTTTTGTGATCTATTTTAGGTATTAAAGAGCCATAATATATTACGAGTTACTACTGGATCAATGAATAGAAACTGTATTGCACTGAAAAATATAATTTCTTAGGACAGAATAGAATAAGTAAATATGTCGATTTGTAAGAATTTAATGTTTTCAAGGATTGCAATGTCATTGAGATTTTGTCTATATGTTTTATGAGGCTGAGTCTCATACATGCTTGTAAATTCAAGAGTTTTGGTTAGTAGAAACCCTTGACATGTCCTGTTTTTAATAACCATTTTTTTATTGATTATAAATAGGCTCGTGTCCACCATCTTACCTGATGGTACCTAAGCGATGATGATGTGGTCAAAACAAAAGATATATAAAAAAATACTTTTTCTTTTTTCTTTTTATTTATACTTCCATTTCTTTTGATTACAAAACTCGACGCGTTTATTTATTAAAATTTTCTATGTTTCTACGTGAAATTTCGACTTGAACTAAATTTCGCGATATGGGATTCCCTAATGTTTATTTAGCAAGTTCACACGTCTGCCGTACTTTCATATTGAGCATAAACCGCAAGATGCTGCTTGCGTCAGTAACTGATTTACACAGCCAAAACGTCAATGTTAAACTAACCACAAAGTTGATCATTTGACGGCTAACTGTTTTTTACATGAAAGTATTCAACTTGTGGATACTTACCTAATTACCACTACAGATGTAGAATCCTGGCTGGGGACCTTAATTTAGAGGTCACCGCAGGATCGTCCGGTTAAGCAGTAACCAGCCTTAGGGTGCTGAAATACGAGTGGCCCTATCACAAAAAAAAAACAGATGTAGAATGTGCTGATGATGTATGATGAGCAGTGATCGAAATAGGTAGAGCTATTTAGGTTCATTGACCGTAAACATTGATGTTAATATGGATATTCCACGGGATTCCGACTGATACTACGGGATTTTATTGAATTTCATTATTTTTGTCAATATGTATAAAAATGGTTTATGTAAGCCAATAAGCGCATGAGCGACGTTGTAAATTTTACAACTGTAAATGTTTTTGTACAGACGCCAGCACATCAAGCTACAACAATCTGTCAAATTTCTTTAATAGATTTTCAACTTTATTGTTAAAGAAATTAGGTTCAAGGTTGATTGGGAAAATTTGACAGTTTCGGGTAGCTTCATGTGCTGGCGTCTGTACAACTTCAGAATAAAAGTGTTTAAGTAATAATTGTTACGTAAAAAAATATGTGTGGTTTAATGAATCAAGTTTATCTATTTATTATACTATCCTTAACCCCGTCCTTCTTATATTTATCCGCCAGAAAGGAAGTGTAATCTTTCATTAGTCCCGAAGGCGAGAATAGTTTTTTTTATGATTTTACTACTTAAAAACCAAATCCCGGGACTCAGGGAATATCTATATTATTCTAACCTATGGCAAGTACATAAAACAGCTCCTACCTATTCCGATCTCTGATGATGAGACAAGCGACGATGTGGTCAATCTTTAAGTTTTTGCAACGCTTGCCGAAGTTACGCCGTTGGGTCCATCTGTTACTTGTACATCTTTGACACGGGTGGGAAGCCAGAAATCTGACACCAGTTATGCCAAGAGGTATCGTGTTACATAGCAACTTGTTTGTGGCAGTCGGGTCGGGTTCCAGTCTAACTGGATGACAAAACGTTCTAGGAATACCTTCATTGTGCGTACGGCTAAGGAGTGGAATTCCCTGCCGGAGTCTGTGTTTCCCGATAGCTATAACCTAGGGGTCTACAAGTCAAGAGGGAATAGGTTACTTCTAGGTAAGCGTGCTCCATCTTCGACCACATCATCACTTACTTTCAGGTGAGATGGTGGCCAAACGCGAAACTATTATCAATTAAAAAAAAAGCTGACTAATAGTATTTATCCAGTCTCTCCGTGAGGACATGGTTGGGTGCTTGAACTTGACTTTGAAGGCTGTCTCCGAATGGGGCGATGCCAACCTGGTCAAGTTTAATGCAGCTAAGACCCAGGCGTGTCTCTTCTCCGCAAAAAGGAGCCAATTCAAACCGGCTCCTACTTTCCGTGGTGTAACCGTGCCGATAACCGATCATATTGAGCTTCTTGGGGTGACTTTAACTTCCACACTCAATTTTGGCCCGTATATCGAGGCTAAGGCTCAATTAGCATCAAAAAAGTTGAGAATCCTAGCCAAGGTGAGACGGTACTTCACACCGGAACAGCTGCTCAATTTGTATCAAGCCCAGGTTCGGTCGTGTATGGAATACTGCTCTCATCTTTGGGATAGATCTGTGAAATACCAACTGGACGCGCTTGAGTCTATCGAGAAGCAGGCCAAGAGACTCATTGGCAACGATGCACTGGTCGAGTCAAAGCTCCAGAGCTTTGAACACCGACGACGAGTTGCAAGTCGGAATACTTTCATTGTGTGTACGGCTAAGGAGTGGAATTCCCTGCTGGAGTCTGTGTTTCCCGACAGCTACATCCTAGGAGTCTTTAAGTCCAGAGTGAATAGGTTACTTTTAGGTATGCGTGCTCCATCTTCGATCACATCATCACTTACCATTAGGTGAGATAGTGGTCAAACGCGAACCTATTTTCATTAAAAAAAGACCACTAAACTAACGAGACAGACGAAAATGCTAGGCTATTACTAATAATTGTAATAGCCCTTAAATTAAGTTTTTAGTTTACAATTAATGTAACTAAAAATAATTGTAAATAATAACCCTTAAATTGAGAAGGTACCTGATATCTTCTAAGACCATACTTAACTCTTAAGGTTTTTACAAACGGTAATTATAACTTCAGAGGATTAAGTTTCCCTTGCCTTTTAAGAGAAAGAATCTTAAGTTATTTACGGCAGTATTTACCTAAAATATTCTGAAAACTTTAAATGTAGTATCCACAGAGACTTTGATGAACCTAAAGAGTACTTTGAATAGTGCCGCTATTAAAAGTTTCCATACAAATTAAGTATTTCGATGAGTAACCTTGTCACATGGATAGTTATAATATTAGGGTCTTTAAAATCCCTGAATCCATGGCTCAAAGAACAGTCAGCACCATTGACAAGGGCCAATGAGACCAATGTCTTCCCGGTGCTGTGGGAATCTTTCAACAAGATACCGCGATCTCCAAACACAAAGGCAACTATAGGAACAGGATGGGTTTTTTGTCAGTAGATGTCTGACACACATTTCAGCTTCACCCAGAGCGCGAGAAGTCATTGCATTACTTTCCACATGAAAGAAAGGGTCTCTATAGTCACGAGAGAATGGATTTCTTCCAAACAAGGCTTCTCCTACGTCGACTTCTTCATGGCTTTCCATCAGGCGAAATTGTGGTCTAACACAAAACCAAATGAAAAACAGTACAATTTTGGGTATCGTAATTTTTTTTCGTGTGGAAAATCATTGCATAACTTTTCCGTTAGGGAGCAGTGGAAGGGAGTGTCAGACTTCTACTGACTAAAAACCCACCCCGTTCCTGAAGGAAGCTATGCCATTACCCTGGCAGACAAATTGTAACGTGTATATTCAATAATAACAATTATGTTCAGACATAAAACGAGCGTGTTTTCTTAACCTACGAATCAATACTTATAGTACATAAGATCATCGGTACCTCAAATTACATATCTTCTGGTTCAGAAGTTAAATATAAGAGGTCTCTAATTACAACCGTAATACTTTTGACGCCTTGGTCGTTACTTGTGTGACGCAAGGATTTCCGTGTTCTATGATTGGCCTTTTTTAAGCTGCGATTTTGGTTGCAAATATAACTTCCGAGTTTGAGCTTATGAATTTACTTTCTGACTCGGGCAAAATGTTAATAGATTTTTCTGTATCCGTTAGTTTTACGACTACTCTGAGCGTTTCGATTTGTCGTCCCATTAGAACATGACTGTAGGAATAGGGAGTGCATTAGTGTTTGTTTATACACTTGTACATAGATAGATAGAACATGAACACGTGATACTTGCGACGTTGCCGCCCTGTTGTCGAGTGTACGCGGTACCGGCGCCGCACTGTTGCCACACCGCGCGTTTTGTATGAATAAAAAAACGATCGTCCGTGCGCTGTAGCGTCGGCATCGCATCAGACCGTCAAGAAACGCATAAATTGAAGGCGCCCTTAGATAAGACCCTGACGTGGAACTTGTATCCGAAAATCGGTCAGAAGGACTATAAATTGTATGCTATTCATTGATATACAAAAAACCCTATTATAATAGGTTACATATTCAGTAAGGAATTGCTTTGAGAATAGAATAAAATGAAGCAACTGCTTTTGACATGGGTAACGAAATCTAAAAGTAACCTATGTTGGGACACAAGGGATCATCAATATTTTCTTATTTCGGAATGACGTGTGTGAATTTACCCCAACATTATAATGTTATATCACGTCATCAAGCAAACAGTGGAGTTTCGTGCTGGTTCTTATGTGGGGCCTATATGAAATAAAATATTTTAATTTGATTTGAACATCCTACTTCTTACTAATATTGTAAATGCCAAAGTTGATGAAGATGGCTGTATGGATGTTTGTTATTTTTTGCGTTTCCAGAAAGCAATCCTAGCAACGCACATCTCACTAATATGTTCATTCGATACTCGAAACGCTATCTATGAAAGTAAGTGAGAACCTCGTAAACACTCGCATAGCGTCGTCAGTTTAGCGTAATCAGGCCATGGATTATGCATTTCTGAACTGTTCGATATTATATAATATTTTTATATAATATTTTTCATATTATACATAATATCGAACAGTTCTAGATATAAAAACGGGTTAAATTTACGTATAAATTAATTAAAAAAAAAACATAAAAGAAACCGTACAAAAATTTTGTAGCACGCAGATTTTTCTTCCTCCTGAAAAGTTACTCCTTTTTCACTTACGAGGTGTTCACTCTAAGGCGTCGTTATTCTTTCTCGCAAAAACTACTGAACGGATCTGAATAAAATTTAGTAAGAAGATAATTGAAATTCTGGAATAACACATAGGGTACTTTTTATCCCAGAATTTCCAAGGAATTGGGGTTTACGCGGGAAAAGCTTCACACGCGAGTGAAGTCGCGGGCGGAAGCTAGTGAATTCATACAGTCAACATTTAATAAAACAGCAAGAAAGTGGGTTTGAACATTGAATGAAAAAATAATTGTGGGGTTAAGAGACAGTAATAGAGAAAGAATTTAAAAAAAATGTCTGTCTAATTATACATGCTAAGATTAGCATGTAAAAACAGTTTGAAGAGTAAAAGTTTCATCCTTATCTGACAAATAGTAATGAAACTTTTTTGTTATATAGCTACGAGTTAATACCTCTTGGCAACATATATATATATATCAACTATATTTGATTTCGGAAACTGGAGACCTGATGCAGATATTTACACGCAAGCGAAGCCATAGGTAGAATCTAGTCAAGTATAACCAACAAATCTACATCAGTTCACCACAAATCATAAATACATAGCCCTCAATATTCACACACATTTATTATCGAAACTCTCGCCCAGCTACCACAAGCCTGAAAATTTACTCTTAAAACCTCGGAGAGATATGAACAAAATTAGTAATAAAGTTACTATCTAAATTTAATATACATATATATATCCGAAGTCAGAGCGACCTTTGCGCTTCCAAATACGAATCCATTTAAGTGACAAAATATTGGATGAATGACATTACACAAAGAAGAAGGCAATACATTCTGGACGTTTCTTTTCCTTCGATGTTGTGGAGAATTGTCCTTTTTAGGGTTCCGTAGCCGAAAGGCAAAAAACGGAACCCTTATAGATTCGTCATGTCTGTCTGTCCGTCCGTATGTTACAGCCATTTTATTCCGAAACTATTAAGACTACAGATGTGAAACTTGGAACTAGGTAGATGTATTCTGTTAACCGCTTTCCAATTTTTATAAAAATAAAATAAACATTAAGGGGGGCTACCGATACATGGAACTGAAACTATTTTTTTTTATACATTCGTGTGTGATGTATATAAATAGATGTCTTTAAGAATGACATTGTGGTTTCTCGAACCATTTTTTCTTATAAATATAAAAGAATATATCTATCTATCATATATATATATAGGTATCTAAACGAACGTAATCAAAGCAAGTATTATCAATCGTTCACATAAGAACATTATTGGCCACATCAACACATAATTATACAAATTAATTATTTACAGGCGCTCTTGAATTAAAATCGTATATTTTTTTATTAAATACTAGCTATGCCCCGCTGTTTCACCCGCGTTAATTTGAGGAAAAAACCAAAATTGGTTTGAATTTTTATACGAACTTTCACCCCTTATTTCAACCCTTTAGGGGTTGAATTTTAAAAAAGAAAGTAGCCTATGTTTGAGGGTCTAGGGTCTACAACTATTCTCATCCAAATCGGTGCTGTGGTTTAGCCGTGAAAGCGTGAAAGACAGCATTTTTCTTTCGCATTTATTATATTAGTATGGATATGAGGTAAATCTGTATAGGTATATGTAGACATTGCTGTCGAAGTCGAAAACGGCGCAGGTGGGGTGAATATCATCATGATCATGTTCATGTCATCTGATCCTGTTCACGGGGCCAAAATGGTCCGAAATTACTAAAGACAGGTTTGAAGGGAAAAAGGGGAGGCTATAATTGCTCAGCAGTAGGACACACCATATCCCCCATCTTTGCGCTGAAGACTGTATGCAGTCTTTCAGGAATTCTCATTGAGAAGCCACACAAAAGTGGCACGGTAGGCCAATGCCACCGTTGCCAGCTATACGGCCACGCGCAACGGAATTGCTTCGGCAAACCCCGGTGCGTAAAGTGCCTGGGCGATCACGGCACCGCCGAGTGCAGTCGCCCAAAAGACAGGTCCCAATGCCCAGACCCGCCCAGCTGCGTGCTGTGCGGGCAATCTGGCCACCCCGCCAACTACCGAGGCTGTCCGAAAGCCCCGAAAACCTCCGCCCCTAAACTGGCAACGCGCGCTAGCGCACGCCAGGGACGAGAGTGTCCTACACTCTCGTCTGAGCTCCCCCAGACCCTCAGTCCCCAGCGTCCAACTCCTTGGACGGCGGCGAATCACGCCCAAAACTTCCCGGCACTAAGGCCGAAAGTCCCTGGGCTGATGGATCAACCCATCATGCCCTCCGCTCCGGTTGTTGTGGCTTCTCAGCCCCCACCTCCTCCCCAGTCACTCCCTCGCTCGGATGAGCCGGAACTCGATCCGTTCCTCATCCTAGCGAATACATTTAAATTCTTCAAGTCCCCCCGCGCCATCCAAATGGCAACGGAGGTCGTGGCCTGCAAAAGCATTGAATCCCTGATTCAGGTATACTATCAGTATCCTGATGTAAAAAGCCATTTTGACAACCTTTTTAAACAGCCATAATGTATAACACGGCTAGTAAGAGATTAAAGCCCCGATCCCTAAAGCTAGGTTACTTCAATGCCAATGGCATCACTAATCAACGGGACGAGATCGCGACTTTCCTTCGCGATCATAGTCTCGACATCCTTCTGGTCCAAGAGACCTTCCTCAAACCCCACCTTAGGGATCCCAAGGTAGCCAACTACCGGCTAGTTAGGAACGATAGGACTAGATGCCACAGAGGTGGCACTCTAATATATTATAGGAACTCCCTGCACTGCATCCCTATGGATCCGCCGCCCCTTGCCCACTTAGAGGTATCCGTTTGCCGGCTAGGCATGACGGGCCATCCCTCTATCACAATAGTATCCGCGTATCTCCCACCGCACAGCGACGTAGATTCAAATTCTTCGATAAACGCCTCACTACGAAGCGACCTTACAGCCCTTCTTGACATGAGTGACTCCGTCCTTATAGCGGGGGATCTCAATGCCAAACATCCCGCATGGTGTAGTCGTATTACCAACCCCCGTGGGAAGGTACTATACGACCTTTGCACACCTCTCCACATAGATATCATAGGTCCTATGCGGCCTACTCATTATCCGTTCGAGCCATCCCACTTGCCCGACGTACTCGACATTGCCCTCCTGAAGAATGTGAACTTACGTTTGCACTCTTTAGAGACGGTAGACGAACTTGACTCTGACCATAGACCGGTGATCCTGGAGTTAACTCCGAGATCGGGTCCCTATGACCCTAACCGCCCCCCTCCCACACAGGTGATCACTGACTGGAGGAAAGTAGGCGAATTGCTGAAATCCAACACGTCTCCTCACCTGGACAAGATCCCCGACCACATCCAGTCCGCCGCCGACACGACGGCTGCGATCGACTCACTCACGGAGCACGTGCAATCTGTCTTGAACGACTGTTCAAAGGAGATTCCGGTGTCAGAGCACTGGCGCCGGAAACTCCCGGACGATGTACGGGCCCTGCTGACTGAGAAGAACGCAGCAGTCCGTGCCTACAGAGCTTTCCCCTGCCAGAATAACAAAACGTTCATGCGGTACTTACAGCGCAAAGTAAGTAACAGCATCAGAGAGTGGCGTGAAGCCGGCTGGGACAAGACCCTGAGCGAACTGGAACCCACCCACCATGCCTTCTGGCAACTTCAGCGGAATATGCGCGCCGCTGAGGTTGCCACAATGCCTCCCCTTATCCGCCCGGACAAAAGCATTGCCTTCGACGACGAAGACAAAGCCGAATGCCTAGCCGACAGCCTGGAGGCACAGTGCTCTCCCAGCTCCCAACCAGTCGACCCAGCCCACCTTGCCCACGTGGATGCTGAGGTCGAACGTAGATCTGCCCTACCCCCTGTCGAGGACCCTGATGCTCCCCTCCCCCCCGTCACGGAAGACGAGGTGGAGGAGATCATCAAGAAACTCAAACCTAGGAAAACTCCCGGGACTGACAGACTGACCACTAGGGCACTTAAACTCCTCCCACGTACGATAATAGTCCTACTGACTGCCATCTTCAATGGCGCCTTGTCCAACAACTTATTTCCACAAGCTTGGAAAGAGGCTATAGTGATAGGTATCCCAAAACCCAAAAAGCCCAAGAACCTCCCGACTAGCTATAGACCCATTAGTCTGCTCAGCGCCCTCGGCAAGGTCTACGAGCGGATTATTCTTAATCGGCTCAAGGACTTTGTCGAGGCCAAGAGCCTAATCCCTAACGAACAGTTTGGCTTTAGAGCCCATCATTCCAGTGTCCACCAAGCCCACCGCATCGTAGAGCACATTAGCGGCCGTTTTCAACGCGGTCTGGTGACGGGGGCCCTATTCTTTGATATAGCAAAGGCTTTCGACAAAGTCTGGCACAATGGCTTAATTTATAAGCTTTACCAACTAGGTGTGCCGGACCGTCTCGTGCTCATCATTCGAGACTTCCTGTCGAACCGCTCCTTCAGATATCGTATCGAAGGAGCGCTTTCCACTCCCCGCCCTATCAGAGCCGGCGTCCCTCAGGGCGCCGTGCTCTCCCCCCCACTCTTCACGCTATTCACTAGCGACATCCCCAAAAAGCCCCCAGTAGAGTTATCCCTGTTTGCCGACGACACGGCCATCTACTACTCGGGACATAATCCCGTTAGCATCGCTCATACCCTCCAGACCTCAGCCAACGCACTAGGCGATTGGTTTAGGAAATGGAGGATTGAGGTAAATCCCGACAAAAGTCAAGCAGTCCTGTTTCGCAGGGCTCGCCAGCATAAACAATTCACCCCCCCACGCCCGATCACTATGTTCGGCAAGCCAATCCCTTGGGAGAAGCGAGCCAAATACTTAGGTGTGATCCTCGACCAGTTTCTCAACTTCAGTGAGCACATAAAGTCGGTTCGCTCGCGAGCCGCTTTCGCTCTCGGTAGGCTCCACGCCCTGCTGAATAAACACAGCAAGCTCTCCCTTAAATGTAAAATCCGAATATACACGACATGCATACGTCCTATCATGACGTATGCCTGTCCGGTGTTTGCTCATGCCAGTCCCAATCAGATCCATAGGATGCAAGTCGTTCAGAACCGTTTTCTCCGAAAGGCCACGGGCGCGCCCTGGTTCTGTAGGAACGAGGATCTCCACGTAGACCTCAAACTCCCGACCATAAAGCAAGTGTTGAAACGCATGTCAGTGCGTTACTTCACCTCTGCTGAGACCCACACTAACCCCCTGATCGTATCGGCCGCCCGATACAGACCCTCCAAGATTTCTCGGGTTCGTCGCCCGCGTAACATCCTAGACGAGCCTGACGACCCCACCACCATCCGACAAGAGAGCAGTAGGGAAACCAGCACTCTTAGAAAACACAAATACAGAACGCGTTCCTTATTCCGGCCTCGCCGACGAGGCCCATCGCGACGTCCGCGTACTTGTAATGAAAATCCTCCCCGACCTTTGCCAAACGAGCCAGCCCGCGATGCTGAGCCAGTAGCAATAAATACTCCCGAAAATAATATGACCCAGCCTGTCCCTTTGCTGCCCTCCCAAAATGACCCCGCTATGCCGAGGCCCGTACTCCACAGGGAGTGCCCTTAGCGTGCGGTCATTAGTTTTTAAGTATATCTTAGTTTGTAAGCCCTGGCTGGGGGCCTTTAATTTATTAGAGGTCACCACAGGAAAGTCCGGTTAAGTAGACTCACAGCCTTAGTGTGCTGATCTACAAGTGGCCCTACCTAAAAAAAAAAAAAAAAAAAAAAAAAAAAAAAAACACACCATATCCTAAGACAAAAGTAAAGACTATATTAATTTGTTTTATATTGTAATTCCAAATGAAAAGCAGCATAACACAGTCAGAGAAAGATACTTATCCAGTTCTAGAGCTGACAGGGACGAAATTGCCACTCTCAGAAAGGCCATGGTAGAGCGCATGAATTCGACCTTCAATTTCGTTTCCAAATGGGGTGACGACAATCTGGTCAAATTCAACACTCTGAAAACACAGGCTTGTCTTTTCAGTGCTAAAAGGAGCCCATTTCAACTATCCCCTACTTTCCGAAGTACATCTGTGCCAGTTACTGACCGCCTGGAGCTTTTGGGCATGGAGTTGACATCAGACCTCAACTTCGGCTCAACCATTGAGACCAGAGATCAGACTGCAGCAAAAAAGCTGGAAATCCTACACAAGGTGAGGCGGTACTTCACGCCTGGACAGCTTCTAAATCTATATTAAGCACAGGTCTGTTCCTGCGTGGAGTATTGCCGCCACTTGTGGGATGGCTCTGCAAGATACCAACTTGCTGCATTGGACTCGATCGAGCACAGAGCTAAAAGGCTTATAGGTGACGAGGCGCTAGTGGACAAGTTTCATAGCCTGACTCATCGGCGAACCATTGCTTGCCTGTCGGTTTTCTATAGATTGTACTTCGGGGAGTGTGCGCAGGAGCTCCATGACCTGATTCCTCCATCTCCCTTTAACTACCGGTCTACCAGAAGCACGGCTGGGTACCGTCTAATGCACTATCTACTTAATGTTTTAATTGAAGATTGAAGAACCAAATGAATTTGAATTTAAAAGTTGTTTTTATTGAACCTTTGCAATACTTTTAATTAGCGCTTACCATTTCATTTTGTTTGGGTTTTATTTATTTCAGGCTACTAAGGCCCATTGAAAAAATATGCATACATAATAAGTAACTATAAACTAATATAATTTTTTTTTTTTTTTCATAATTTCAAAATAAATTAAATACATTATAATATTACCTACCTAAAAAAAATTAAACATGAAACTAATACATATACATATTATCTTAAGCGAAAACGAACTAAACACGAAGTGGTGGCGTTGTCGTGTTACGCTGCGAGGTGTTACATAGTATCCCACGGAATCGTCGAAACACGACACCTTTTGGCTAGAACTCTTCCCTGATCCCTTTTTCAAATGTCGTGTCGAAACCCGGACCACGAACGACTGGAAGTTCGTGTTTTGGCGCGGCTCCAACTTCACTACCCTCAAAGTATAGTATTAGTAGTAGTATAGTATTTTAAACCTTGCACACGCACAGACAAACACACAAACCGCTCTCTTATTTCCATACCTCGTGAACCGTAGGAATTCAAACCGATTGTGAATTCAAATTGCATCACTGCTCATCTCAAATACTTACGCTTTCTTTACGAGAAAGGATTTGTATTCATTTCATTCATTCCTCATTCGGTCTGAGATCAAATCTTGAATGCACCTTTCACTGTCCAAACGTATACTTAGATTCTCGGAGCTCTTTAAATAGTTTGTGAGCGACGCAATACTCTTTTGAGATACCTATAAACCTACTTAGTAAGTATTATTTCACGTATTTTTGGTGTTAACTTTGATAGGCACTTTTACGTGTTTACAAGCTTCCGCCCGCGAATTCGTTTGCGTGGTAAGGTTTTCCCGCGTAAATCCCAATCCCGTGGAAATTCCGGGATAAAAATTTGTCTATGTGTTATTCTAGGATGTCAACTATATACTTACCAAATTTCATTCAGATCCGTTCAGTCGTTTTTGCATGCAAGAATAACAAACATTCATCCATCTTCACAAACTTTCGCATTTAAAATATTAGTAAGAAGTAAGATTAGCTGACCCGGAGAACTTCGTAACGCATAAACCATAATTAACCAGATGGGTCCAGCCGTACTCGAGGTTTAGCGAGACTAATGGATAACAATTAATTTTTAAATATATATAATATATAAATTACATTAGATAGATACATTTAAATTTTATGCAACACAAATAGTATAAAGGCGGACTTAATGCCTTTGCATTCTCTACCAGCCAATCATGGGTAGTAAATAGACATTATGGCAGGTGCATTAAAGATCGAAATAGAAAGTATATTTATATACATAAATTCCACTATATTCCACTCATTGTCGGCTTCTGTATTCCCTACCACATAACCCGTCAGCCTTTAAAGTAAGAGTGAACAGGCATTTTTTGGGCTCGCTCGTTCCATCGTAGACCTCAACCACTGATTAGATAAATACTCTCTGACCTCAACGGAAGCTTATCATCAGGTGTGATGGAGGTCACGACCGGGCACATCCGTAATAACTTTTTTAACTGGTATATATAGGTATATTATATATATAAAATAACCTAACATACATTTAATGTATTATAATAAAAACTAATATAAATATACACATAAAGTTATAACAAGTATACGTATCACGCAGGTACCTTAATATCATCCTATAAAACCAATATTTATTTTTTATAAAGATGTAAGTAGTATCTTAAAAAAACATTATAAATTTTAGTATTAGTTCGTTAAGCTTTCCATGCTTGTCTTAAACAGTAATCTCTCATCGTTTGCCGTTAATTATATCTGAGGTCACGAGGCCTTACTAAGTATCCAAATAAGTAATATTTATTTAATACTTTACACACATAAATGTTAAGAGGCTGATTTCATTAACGCCTTAGGCTATTTTACTTGTCAATCTTTTGAACGATGCAGAGGTAGCCATGTTGAAAAAACAATGTGATTTTTTTTTAATACAAACAAAATAAATCTACACATTAAATACAAAAAAAAAACTTTTTAGCAAAAAATAAAACTTTAATTTCGGTAGTCGGTGTTATTGTTATTTTCTTTTTTCTTTTTTGACACCGCCTTCCGAAATTAAAGTTATGTTTGCTTTGTAGTGTATTGATATGGATATCGATTATGGAAGTCGATTTTATGTATTGCAAAAAGTGTTTCATGCTTTTTAGTGGGTCGGATTGTAATTTATCTAGTTACAAAAGCCAAAATTTCAACTAATTATCACCTTTTACAAAATATTGCTTTTCCCGATGCAGAGCCGTTAATTTTTTAGGAGTCTTTCTCCTGGTACTTCAGCTCTTCCCTCAGCTCTACTTCATCACATGCATTGTGACGAGCATAAAGTGCTTAACATCCATATTCAAGTAATCGCATTATTGAGTAGTTTCGGTGGCCATCTGTGTTCTTCATCATCAGTTCCACTTCCCCAAATGGTGCTTTTCGAGAGCAACTGCACAAGGTACTATAAGAAATATCCAAAACGCTATAGATGAGCCTATAATATTTGAAGAGTACCCTCGATTTATTTGACAAAAAAAAACCTTACAAATTTCTTACATCTAGCTTATTTACATTTTTACAACTACGCCAAATATATTGTATATTTTTTTGAGATTTTTCACTCCATTATTAGGCCCGGCGCTCATTATCGGCATCGGCAAGTAAAGGGATCCTTCGGCATTCCTACATGTAAGCGCACACTGTCGGAAACTATGTCTTGGCATGCTGCAACGTTCTTAAGGATGACGAGGCGTCCTTAAGCATGCCGCACCGTCCTCAAGCTTGCCGAAGCGTCTCAATATCGTATTTCTCTTCAAAACAGTCTCAGAGTATGTATAGTATATATATATATATAATATGGTGGATTGGGATCTAGTGCTCATAGCAGCTCTTGCTGAAGAAGAAGAGAAATCTAATCAGTCAAGGAGAAGATTTTGGGTGAACAGCCTTTGGAAGCAACGATATAAGTCCGGTGAATTCAACAATTTATTCAATGATTTGCGTTATGACGTTCGAAAATTTTATGACTACTATAGAATGAACTAGGAAAATTTTTAAAGTCTGGTTCATTTGCTTCGACCTTTCATGGAGCCTCGGTGCTGGCGGCGCGGCGGGTGACGGCGCGGCGTACCGAAGGATCCCGAAGTATCCCGAAGCAGCCTCAAAGCTGCCGATGCAATAGCCTCAAGCATACCGAAGCGGTATTTTTGTTACTACGATCATATATCATGGAAATTTCTACTTTATTGCCATGAAGTTAATGTATAATGCTTTTTATCACCTAAAATCCTCAGCCGTGCCGATGCCGATAGTGGACGCCGGGCCTTATAGACGTTAGAGGGGGAGCACATTTTACCACTTTGGAAGCGTATATCTTTTAAACGATTAACTTTATGAAAATGTGGTTTTATAAACCTCAATGTAATTTTTTAAGACCTGTCTATAAACACCACACACGCATAGGTCTCATGAAAAAAAAAATATTTTCAGTTTTAGTTTGCATGCCTTTATTTTAAATATTTTTAATTTTTTTCTTAATATCGGAAAGCGGTTCACAGAATACATCTACCTTACCTACCAAGTTTCGCATGTATTGTCCTAATAGTTTCGGAATATAATGGCTGTGACATACGGTCGGACGGACGGACCGACAGACAGACAGACATGACGAAACTATAAGGGTTCCGCCGTTAATGACAAAAAACCAGCCTATAACGTTGCTACTTCTAGGATAGAGAACTTGTCTCTGTGAGGTTGTCGTGACATGTCGGCTTCCTCAAAATATTCACGATGGAAATACAATTAAGACCAGTAGGTATGTACTAAGGATTTTTCAGATGTTTATGAACCATTGTCATGCGCCCAAATTAGCTTGATATTTATACAATTGTGGCGCAAACAAGATTCAATTAGTTTATCTATTTAATTCACACTTTCCAAAATAAATTGTTAGTTTTTTAGGGTGGTTATAATAACGAAAACAATTAAAACAAACTATAAACCAGTCGATCAAAATGAATGAAAATACTAGTTTGTATTGAAAACATAACTTTATTAACATTTCATTTTTGCAAATATTAAATGAAGTTAAATGAATCCAGTAAAAATGATTGATTTGGTCTGGGAATGACGGCATTCAGTCCGCTTTTGGACAGCGTTTTAAACTAGTGATAAATAAATCCATGAAACTATGTAATAATGATACACAAAGAATCGTATTAATTTCTAATTCCCATGAATGCACCATAGCAATCACTCATCATGGTCATAGTAACTACGACATACTAACGCAATAACCTATTAAAAAGTAACCAGTTGACCAGTGTCATGCGCAAGAGTTGGTAAGTATACCTCTTGACAAAGACCTTATAAATATATTCGTTACGCTTTTAAAGAGGTATGTGAAGGGTGTGAAGTAAGATATTGTCAATGATGACAGTTTGACACCTATGTGTCAAAGTAGTGGCAAGTGGCATGTTTTCATAGGAAGGCTTAATAGAAAGGTCATTTAATAAATCAACACCTAAATGGAAAATTAAATTTCGTTTCTTTTTTAATTATAGCTGACAAGCGGAAGGTTATTTCCACGTATATCTCGATCCCATGGAAATCCCGGGACAAAATGAAGACTATGTTTTATTCTAGAATTTCAGCTATCTATCAGATTTCATTCTAATTCTACACTCCCGTCCGCTTCACCTAGAATGGGAGAAGTCACTTGATGATATTTCCACCAAAAATTATAAATAACTCCAATCTTCGCCCATGTGTCCTACAAGCAATGCCTACTACCAGTTTGACAATTCTTTTAGTATTGCGTATACGATAGTTTTCTTCATCTATATCAGTGCAATCATCCATAAGCTCGAAGCCAATATCGCTATAATTTGCTCTATATGGAGCCAAACCTCCGCTGTGTCGTATAGTCCTGAACTGCTGACCTTACAATCACTTGCACTGTTCAAACTGTCTTCGAAGTATCTAGGTCTTAAGTTTGCACCTTCACTTACTAATGCGAATGACATAAGATATAAAAAAAAAAAAAGTGGCCACCCAGTATATACTGTTAAATAAAGTGGAGTAGGCTTCAGATGTTAGATTGTCATTTTATTCTAAAAACATATTACCGTTAAAACAGTGGTAAGGTGAGCTTTGAGAGAACCTGTCATTCTACTATCATTTGCTTGATGATGAGAATCTTACTGAAAAACACAGAATGTAAGTATGCATAATCCCCAAAAATAACATCGTTTAAAAAAGGCTAACCCGTCAATATAGATGCATTTAAAACACTTCGCTTGGGACTCTGATATTTCACACATTCTACCAAGTTGATAACAAGGCAGAATCTACAGAAGGCACACAGTAAAACAAATGGTAGAGAATGTATTGGTCACTATGATCAGTAAGTAGGTATAAAAAGAAGAGTGTGGGTCGATTTTTTGTATTATCTACAAAATAGAAAAAAAATATTTGACTGTGACCGTCACAAAACCACAGCACCGTCACCGTCATAGCACGTACCTAAAAGAACCATAAAGTCGTAGTAATGACAAAATACGATGGTTTAAGCCTCAAGGCTGCGTCAAAAAATCTACCCAGTTATTAATGTTTTCAACAAAGTAAATATTACTTTATTATCTTTTTTTATAGTCTACTATACTATATATTTTCTGTATTTAATAGCTGTTAGTACTCCATACTTCTTAAATAAAAAAATAAACTCACTTAGTTAATCCGTGATCATGGCGCTTACTACAGTGCCGAATTATTAGAAACTCGAAATAATAAATACACATTGTATCCCATTTTAAGTACTAATGATAAAGTAATTATCACACATAAAAATTAAGAAATTGGTACTTAGGTACTGAAGTGGAACTTTACTAGACTATGTTTACTCAGGAATTAAACCCTTTGCTTCAATCAATTGAATAGCAGAATTAACTTCTGAGTTATAACTTTCACGAAGCATAATTAATATATCGTCTTCATTTACATACAAATTCAAATTATCAAATCAAATTATAAGTTATTATTATAAGAGGTTATTATAAGAGATTATGTGAAAAGTCATAATCAGAAAGCCTTCTGATCCTACCTTCCATGCTTCATTCGGTACGCAATCGCGCAATTGCAGTGGAGAGTGCCCCACGATTATCTACTCGAGTAAGTTGGCACACCGGCCGGTGAGAAAAAAAAAAACGGATGACGTAACATTCGGGTGGGTTTGGCATTATTCGGTAATGATCGATGGGTGTCTAATTGTGTGGCATTTGGTTTTCTATAGCAGCGTTACATTTTGATGTAGGTGTTATGTTAATTGATAATGCGTTTGATATTTGGAGTTATCCGTATAAAGTTGTTATTGATATTTATACATTATTTAGCAACAAGGGCTTGTACGCATAATACTTGTTGCTAAATAATAACAGTTACAAGAGATGAATCTTCAAGGTAAAACAACGCTTACCGAGGTATCTCCGTGGGTGGATGATCATTATACTGCCGTGATTCTTTAAAAGGCAGTCATCTGACAATTTACCGATTTTGAGTTAAACATTGAGCGACATCAAGAAAAAATGACGCGTCGACCTATCTAACCCCTTTTTCTGAAACTTATTTAGCTTTTGAGATATTTTTTTCATAAAAAGCTGTGAAGTGGTTTTGATACCAATGCCCTTTTATTCCTGATGTCGCTCAATGTTTAACTCAAAATCGGTAAATTGTCAGATGACTGCCTTTTAAAGAATCACGGCAGTATAACACTCTTTACGTCTCAAAAATCACTGGAAGCTGTTAAACCCGGCTGTCAATTGTACAATCGTTAGGGAAGGAAGGGTAGCTGGATAATCTGACACGAGTCTTACCAAAATGTTTCGGTTTGTCGAGGTGAGATAGCCAATCTGAGTCAGAGTCTGAGATAGGCTCAACGAAGTCCCTGCGGCCCTTCTCAACTTTATTGAAGTTAGATTTTCTCTTCCCTTCCCAACTGCCTACAGCTAATTAAAGTTCTTACATATCGGGATACGTTTTTTTATTTCAATACCTACTAGATCGGTTTAGTGAAATTAATTTATTAAAAAGAACATACAAATTTCACTTAAATATGAGAACTTAACATCAAAATATCTTAAGTAATAAACATTGTCGTTCGATGTATCGAGTACAAAAGTAAGTGGTTTATTATAGCTTCCAAATACCTACCACTTAAACCTTTTTTTTTAAGATGTCTATTGGTGTAGAATCTCTTATTTTACAAACTATGTATTACAAGACATAAAGTACAAACTAAAATGAAGCATCTAAAGATCCGTCCTCAATGCAGTCGGCTGGTAATGTACGGAGATCGGCGGCATTGCCGCGTTGTATGGCAATGTATTAGCCTTTGGTCAAAGAATTAGCAGGGTTTGGGTCACGGGAAGCGTCAACCAGCCTTTTCTCATTTACTACATTTATGATATTGACTGCCTCGTTAGTTCAGTGGTCGCAAGCACAACTGCTGAGTACGAGAACTCGGGTTCAATTCCCCGGGTCGGGCAAAAAGTGTTATTGAGTTTTTTAGTAAGTCTATACTGTCCTCACATACCAGAAAATAAATAAAAAATTGTATCTATTATGCAAAGATTGTAAAAACTAAGAATTTTTTAAAGGAGTAACTGTTGAGTTTTTGCCGGCTCTTCTCCATAGGAAACAACCAATTTCGAACCGTGCACTAACTTCTGACGTTTTATGAGTTCCCATGTAGGCCTATGTAAAATAAAATAATTTTGATTTTGTAAGAAATTTCTCAGTAGTAGCCCGCAGTTTGGAAATTAGCGATGTAATACCGCCTTGCCTCGGAAAGCCTAGCATTAAGAGCATTACTACCTCAAATGGCTTAGCCTGATCCTCCGCTATGTCGAAAATACTGCAGCAATAATTTTGAAATAAATATATGGTAAAGTGTAGGACTAATGTTAGGTACTATGTTTGACGAAAACACGATTCCATAAAATTTTCTTGATAGAAAAAAAATTTTCCAAAGTTACCTCCAAACCGAACAATAAACCGCTGGTATTCAAAAATAACTTCAAATTAGATAATGAAACTTTGCATATTAATTGAACTAACTACAAAGCAGGTCTTATGTTATTTACTTTTTTTTAAATTACCATTATTTTCACCATAAAAAGAAATAAATTAAATTATCGGTGTCTTGGAGTCTTTCCCTGCCTCCCTGTCTCGCTTGCTCGCGTGACCGCGGCGAGTAGTGTGCGAGCGAGATAAAGAGTGAGAAGCGCTGAGGTAGTATAGGCCCTTAAGCTGTTGGTTCGGCTGTCATTTGGACCTCTTTGACAGTCGTTACGGGTAGTCAGAATCCAGAAAATCTAACACTGGTTTGGTCAAAGGGTACTGCGTTACCCAGGTGGCGCGGTCGGCGGCGGGGACCTCTCGCGCCCTGCTCTGGTTCAGACCATGATGCGGAGCGAGAGGGAATCGCCTCCTTCTGGAAAGCAGTCATGCTAGCGAAGGAGGAGGCCGAATGCGCGAGGGAGAGGCAACTCTCTTCCTCGCGCCCCAGCCGCCGTGGTAGATGCTCCGGGCGTCGGGGATCGCAAGCAGATTTCCGGCCACCGTAGACTCGGGCTTGCGGACGGCGAGCAGGGTAGCTCACCGTCCGGCAAAGACCAGGCCCGGGTCGGCGGCGCATCGCGTTCCACGCGCGCCTCAAGGAGCCGTCAGCATTAGTGACGGGGCCTCATAAAGCCATAGCCTGCCGGGGTCGCGGAAATGTATTAAAAAGATACCGCGGCTCCGGAACTTACGGGCAGCTGAACGGACAGGGTGGGTTTTTAGTCAGTAGAAGTCTGACACTCCCTCCCGCTTAACCCAGAGCGGGAGAAGTTATTCGATGATTATCCCACCCAGAAAAAAAAAAAAAAAAAAAAAAGGTGGTGGTCATTGTGGAGGTCAGACAGGCAGTCGCTCCATGTAAAACACTAATACTCATCTGCATCAGATTAGACTGGAAGCCAACCCTGACATCGTTGGGAAAAGGCTAAGCAGATGTCTAAGTGTATTATATCAAAAATATGTTCCACTTTTTTTTTATTAAAAATAGTTTCGCCTTTTACCACCATCTCACCTGATGGTCAGTGATGATATGGTCGAAGATGGAGCACGCTTACCTAAAAGTAACCTATTCACTCTTGACTTAAAGACTCCTAGGTTATAGCTATCGGAAGCACAGACTCCGGCAGGGAATTCCACTCTTTAGCTGCACGAGTGAATGCACAATGAAAGTATTCCCAAAACGTTTTGTACGCAGGGGTGTGGAATGTCCACCGAGTAACGATGGCGCATCGTCGTTTGTCTTGTAGTCCGATAAAAGGAACGAGCTTGGTGTAATTAGATTATGGACATTCCACCGAGTCTTTTTAATGCAACCGTGAAGCACATGGCATTATCTTTTTTCTGTGTTTAGGTAATTCTTTAGTTATTATTTTTTCTTGCTTTTTGTGTGTTTTAAGACATGTATATATCGTGGCCAGATCTTAGAATTAATTATTTCATGAAGTGTTGGACCATTTCATGAAATGATTATATTTCATGAAATAGAACATTGACCGATGTTCACGTCATGATGTGGTCTTGCCAGATTATTGAATACGCATCGTTTGACGATATGAAGAGTTAAACGCACGAATTCCAACAACGGGCTTTGCGGAATTAGACTGTGTAATTCCATCGCACACTCCCCGAAATGTAACCGATAGAAAACCGATAGACTTGCAACCCGTCGTCGATGTTCAAGGCTCTGAAGCTTTGACTCGACCAGTGCATCGTTGCCAATGAGTCTCTTCTCTATTTATATATTTGGCACCTTTTGATACTATTTCACAGCCCCACTACTTTCTAAGGCTTTCTCATGATTAAAGCTGCGATCACCAAAATTGCCGGCCCCAGACAAAGGCTTCAGAAACACCGGACAATTGGGTAAAATCGCAATTTTTCCCCGGACGCCGTAGAAAAATACATTTTTGTACTTGAAACTAAAAACAATTATGTTTAATTATGGTTTTTATTTACTGGTAACATTGTAGACAGTTAGAAGGGCTTTCTTTTTAATTAATCGACGTAACAAAAACAATATATTGATGATGAAATACAGAGATCGTGCTTTTTGGTGCCCCTAAGACTAATGTGTCCGGGTTTTACTCGGACGCTTATAGGGAAAATCCCCCGGACGCTCCCAGACGCTGTCCAAACTAGGACAAATCCGGGGAAACTCGGACGGATGGCAGCCCTACTCACGATCAATCCTTTCTTTTTTTAAATTCCAAGTGAAGTTTCACTGTTAATGTCAACTCATGCGCTGGAGTGGCAGATATTGATCACATAAGTGCACAAGTAGCATAGTTAATCAGTTTGTGGTTTAAAATTTATCTCTGAAGTTGTGCGGTGAATAATTTTGCACATACATAAGTGGGTACATCCGCTATAACAGATTTTTGAATGAGTAAAAGTTCAAACGGATGTTGTTTTTTTTTATTTGGTTGACATTTCAGTTGCAGTAAAAGTAGGTCATGGTCGTGCTCTAAAGTATCAAACATACCAATATCAGGAGCAAATCAATTAGATTTACAAGTATTTAGATTGATTAAATTTGGCATCTTCAAAAACTAATTTTTAGCGATCCTTACTTAAACACCTCAAAATGTATGCTTTCATTGGGCAGGACACACAGAGTCTGATGTGCTGTATCAAACAATGCTATTTACGAAGTCATTCAGCCTGTTGCTATTCACTGCTGAACATAGCAGAAGAACATCAATTTTCAATGTTACCAGTCTAATTCCACCTGAATTCAACTGGTCCATCTGGCATGTGCCCGTCTCACGCAGCACATTTCGGTTCGTGCAGCAGCAGTTCGTGGTCTCCACTCTAGTATCTCTTTGCTTCAGTATTAGGTACCTATTGGTATTACTCAGGATCATAATCTGATAAATATTACCTACAGTATACTCGTTTAGGTAGCTTCATTTGAGAGTTTATTTTGCCTGTATCTTTTTTACTTCAATGCATGTTGAGATGTCAGTAGTTCAGAAAAGATTTGTTTAAGGAAATGTTCTTTACCCACTCTTCTACAACCCTGATAGCAACCCTGTTTCCAAAAATACAAATCTAACCTTGCACATGCGTTTTTATTTTAAAAATTCCGCGATTGCTTGTTTGTTTTGAACTCTCGAGGTTTCGTTGAATCCTTGGCCCTGACCGCAACTGCATTAATGATATTTGCCGACAGCGAATAAGAGCTTTATTTCAATGGAATAAGGTTTGAATTTGAAAAAATATCGCACGCCTAAATTGCAATTGTATAATACGAATGGATTCGAAATTTGCAAGTCTTATTTCGGAAAGTAAGTGTGTCTGTAGGTAAGAGGTAACGCACAAAAACCATTTTAGAAACTATTGCTCGAATGGTGTCGAATTTTATGATTCAGCAATAAAGCTGTTTATCTTTTTATTCATGAGATGGGTAATGCACTAAAAATTGGTAGGTATTTTATTTTTATTTTAGCTAAAAATACTGCAATGTGAATTTGAGTGCTTTGGTGATCTTCATTTTTAACACGCTTTTATTAGGTCGACCTGTATGTAACTAACTATGTAATGGAATCTAAGGTAACTAATTTAACCATCTTCCAAGGGTCGTAGCGTAATGAAAATTGGCAGCTGTATGTAGTTCTGATGACAATACAATAATATGGTACTGTCGAACTGATCTGATGATGGAGCCGGAAGATATAAACTGGAACTTCATGATGGAAAATCGTATTATGTATGTTTTGGATTTCTTAGAAAAGTCTTGTAATGAACATTTACCACGATTAGGTTTCGTGATGAAGCCGGAAGGTAGGCACTGGCATTCCATGATGGAATATCGTATCATAGTCGTGTTTGCACATATGAGAAAGGCCATGTAATGGACTTTGAACACGATCAGGTTTCAAGGTTATAACAAACCTAAAGAAAATCCATTATTGGTTTTCTTAACATTTTTTTTTTTTGTTTTTACGTGCATTTATAAAAGCGTGTTTATCTAGTGTTTTTTAAACTATTAATTTATTTATTGTTGAGGTTGCGATGATGTGGTCGAAGATGTAGCACGCTTGCCTAGAAGTAACGTAATAAATAAAATTCTTTGAAGAAAAACATCAGAATATCGCCTACTTTTTGTACTCCATAAGGCAGTTGTCCGACTGCCGGCGAGTAAACGACTTACTATCGGCGATTTACTCGCTCAAGAAACGCACAATGAAATATACATTCCGTGTAAACGAAAGAGATGCATATAGTAATAGTTGCTCTCTGACTGTTTACACTGCCAGCGACTACTGGTTTCACTAGTTTTGTCGCTGAGCGACAAGAGCTGTCAAAGATAATACTCGCTCAGCGATCACTTGGCGGTCAGAACTCACGCTGCTCTCAGATAGTTTAGTCGCTGAGCTATCATCTGGTTGGTAGAAACTAACCAGATGATAGCTCAGCGACTAAAATATCGGAACAACACACTAGCTCCACGCGCTACTCGTTCATCGTTGGCGTTGGGACAACTGCCTTAGGAATCTACTGAAGAATTGCAATTCGCAAACGCTGCTAATGAAGATAACAGATAGTTGCCTTCAATATTTAATCGAAATAATATATCGAAAAAAAAATGAGAATGAAAATGAAAGTGTTAATGACTTGTAAAACCTATGACATTTAAACATGAGGCGCATTCAATTGCATATTTCATTATTTTTTTGTGAACTTAATACTTTGATATCTTTAACTGCCTTGGTGGCTCAGTGGTTGCAAGGGTGACTGCTGCGCAATCGAAGTCTCGGGTTCATTTTCCGGGTCGAGCAAAAAGTGCTATTGGGTTTTTCTGAAAGCAATTCCTCAGTAGTAGCCCGGAGTTTGGAAGTTGGTGGTGTGAAAGCCCCCGTGCCTCGGAAAGCACGATCTCTCTCCGGTCGTGTCAGATTGCCGTTCCATCGGGCAATGAGAGTAAAGCAACAGAGAGTACACCTGCGCAAATACTTGTGCATTATAATGTCTCCTGCGCAGATGGCTAAACAATTATAAGAATAGCCGCCGTGACCGAAATCAGCAGGACTATTATACTTTGAATATTGAACTTTGATAACAATATTTAACCCTGAAAATGATGGTCGGGTGAACGCAATTAAACATACATAACCAGAGAGAACAGCTGTGTTATTCTGTAAGACCTCATTCTAAACTTCGAATCTGAATCCGCTGTAAGTTTATTGATTGGCATTCTAAAAACTCGGTTGTTAATTCGAATTTTCACTAGCGCTACCCTTGCGAGCGTGTCAGCGAGTTGAACTAAAGATTTTGACAGATAAAGTATGAGATGACGTGAGAAGTGGCGGTAAGGTAATTCCTAAGTTACTTCGACGCTGTTTACAGAATGCAAAATCAAGGTCACTTTGAACCATAAGCGAAGTGACAGTGAATAGCTATGTGAGATGCGAGTTGTTGTTCGAATTTTACAGAATCGACTTACAGAGACCTCTCTGTGAGAGGCAACGGGGTGTAATCCTCTCAACTTTCGATTCAGTGGCAACCGGCATGTCCTAAGAATGTTTTCGGGATACCACGGCCCCGGACAACAGGGACAAATAAAGGTGCAGGGTGGGTTTTTACTCAGTAGAAGTCTGACACTCACTTCCACTCCACACATAGCGGGAGGAGTCATTAGATGATTTTCCCACTGAAAAAATCTTTAATTGAACCAACTCTTACCAGGATTTTCTTAAGTTTGTATAACTGATCAAAATTATACCAAAAAAAAAAAACCAACGGCAATTTCGAAATGCATGAGATGTCAGTGTGAGTGAAGTTGTAATCGTGTTAGATGGACGTGCATAATTATGTGAAAATCTACGAATTTACTATGCAATAAGTGTCTGTAAGACAAATTGCTGTCGCAATCTAATGGAAATGGATTTAAACATTCAAAATCTTTTAGTTTTGCAAATTGTTTAACTTTAAAAGCGTTTATAAATATACATTGATCACTGATTGATAACAACCATTTATAATACTGACGGTGTCTACAGTTTGTCCATTTATTAAAAAAGACATTTAGCTATATATTTGGTGCGAAATGTATATTTCTTTTGAAATATGCAACATATTATTGTTATATTGATGTATTCTTTGTTTTCAAGTGTCATATGGGACTGTAAAAATATGTCGGTAAATAGTATTTATTTGTATGGTAGGGAGGTATGTAGATTAATTATTTAGAGCACATACAAAACCAGTTCAGGAGTCATGATATCAAGGAAAGGACTGGTTTTTATTTCAACCTAAGAATCAGCATTGCTTTTCAACGCGGAAATGCTACTAGTGTTCTCTTAATGATGGTCATGCGAACAATTTGATGTTCAATCAATTCTTCGTTCCCCTTTTTTTTAAACAGAATAGTTCCGCGTTTGACCACCATCTCACCTGATGGTAAGCGATGATGCGGTCGAAGATGGAGCACGCTTGCCTAGAAGTAATCTATTCACTCTTGAAGACTCCCAAATTTTGTATACGTGTAATGGAAACCCCATATCTATCCAAAAGGTCTGAAGACAACATCTGGTATGGAGTCTCAATGCAAAGTTTCAGCTCAAAATAAGTGACTCACAGAATTGACCCCAAATTATCGGTTTCATATGTTTCTTGAATACCAATAATAACAAACGTGTCACATCACTATGAGGGTCATCACTTTCCACGTCACTTGCCAATAAAACGATAATTCTCTTCGTTCTTCTTAATTTGAAAATTTCGGTCTCTGGTATCAATGTATTGAAATTTCTAATAAGCTCCACACATGTAGACATAGGATTACAAAACCCTTGCTATATCGTTTGTTATCATCCAAAGAAGCCGTGCACTCGGTATGTATATACCCTTTAAATTACACGTTGTTTATACTATTCTATGTATAATTCCATTTTCTAATTGAGAAAAGTCATTGCTTTCTTTCAAAATCTGTGAGACTGTGCTTGATAAAATATCACCTACCAAATATAGAAACAAAATACATAAAAGCATTTCGCTAGAAATATTTTAACATTAAAACCCTACTATCCGTGTTATATGTTACCCAGCGGCATAACCCTTACCTTTTGATTAATTTAATCCCTTTTGATAAAGAAATTGTAATCAGCAGTAAAACATTAACCCAATAAAAACTACACAAAAAAATGCTAACGTACATCTTCACCTCAATAAAAAGAACAGATAAGCAGAGATTGTATACATATGTATGATAGCCAAACATAAAACTTTTTTGCAAAAAATAAAACCGACTTCCATATCAAAACACTACAAAGCCAAAAATAATTTTAATTTCGGTTCGGTTTCGGTTATAGTCGGTGTTATTGGTTTTGTATTTTCTTTTTTTTTTTACACCGCCTTCCGAAATTAAAATTATTTTTGGCTTTGTAGTGTTTTGATATGGAAGTCGGTTTTATTTTTTGCAAAAAAGTTTTTATTTTCGCGCTTTTTAGTGGGTCAGTGAATTTTCCAAATCGGTTCGTAAATGACGGAGTTATGCGCGAACAAAAAACGCAATGCAGAGTAAACGAAAAGATCATCAACGTAAATATTTTTTTAGACTTTTGTTGATTTTTCAGAAACGGCTAGTCCGATTTCGATAAAATTTTCATGGGTCCATTTGCAAAGTATACCCTTTTCAACAAAAAAAGAATTTTTCAATTCGGTTGGCAAGCGACGGAGCTATGCCCGAACAAACATAAAAAAAATAAATAAACAAACATCCGAATTGAGAACCTCCTCCTTTTTTAGAAGTCGGTTGAAAATTAGAATAAACCAATCGATATGCTGGTTGCGGGAGATCAACGGTTGCTAAGTAACGGCTGGGCGAAATGTACGTACAAAACTTTCGCAAATTTAGTTTGGCAAATGTTCGGCAAGTTTTCTTAGACTAACTGCGCACTTCTGTAGCAGTATTAGACGAAATGATGAAATGAAAACTTGTGGTTGATATCTTGTATCAAGATTGTTATTATTACAAGAAACTGTGTCATGATACCGAAGGTGCTTGTAAGTAAGGCTATCGTTTTTCTGATAAGTGATCTTTATTTTGCAAATTGGTTATTAAATAACTCTTTTACACGTTATTGTCTACGTATATATATGTATGTATTTATATAAGTATTTATTCATATATATATTTTATGTAGATTTCTATTTTATGGTACTAGGTTTTTGTGTTATCACTATTTTTTTTTCTAATTTCACTTTTCACGTACATATTGCACATTTGCACCTCCCACACTATCTCTTCAGCACTCATGACTGATAGAGAATGCCTACGGCATTAAGTCCGCCTTTGTACCTATGTGCATAAAGTATAATAAATAAATTTAAACGAAATAAAGCTTGACTTGACTTCCCTAAGAAGAAACATCGAAACAAACTCAGAGGTCTAAGTCTCATTCGAAGTCCATACAATCTGTACTAGTCAAATCATATGAGAATGTTGTCTGAGTGTGATTTGTTTTCAAATTAAATGTGTTATCTCGTGTGAGAAACTGAAAAGCAATGGGGCCATTTGAATATTGAGGGCATCCTGCTTTGTATGCATTGAAGAATCCTAAAATAACATAACATAATCATCCTATAAAATCCCTATTGCTGGGACTCAGGCTACCTCTATACGAACTTGTTCAATATTTCTCTTTAGTATCTCGGTGAGTGACACATTGAGCTTCATATTATTCAGGTCATTGCTTCCAAATGATGTTGTCAGGGTAGATTTACAAAATTGCTTGATGATATTAATGATGATACTTTGTATCTGTTACACAATTGCAAAACTAGTCGGAGCCCAGTGATAAAAAGACCATAATTTAAATTATTATTTCTCCACTCCTTCACCATATAAACTTGCACCATACCTGCACAATATTCGGAAAAGCGTCGCAGACATTGCTTCACTTATTGGACTGTGAAAAACAACAGCAAAGTTACATACCTACTGCTTCAACTCTAAATATCAATCATCATTTGATTTCATTTCATTCTGTCATTTATTTATAATGGCATGTATTTTTTTTCTGACATATACAACGTGTAATTTAAAGGGTATATACATACCAAGTGCATGGCTTGTTTGGATGATAACAAACGATATGGCAAGGGTTTTGTAAACCTAAGTCTACGTGTGTAGAACTTATTACAAATTCCAATACACTGATACCAGAGACCGAATTTTTTCAAATTAAGAAGAACGAAGAGAATTATCGTGTTATTGGCAAGTGACGTGGAAAGTTATTGACCCTCGTGGTGCTGTGACACGTTTGTTATAATTGGTATTCAAGAAATAGTTATATGAAACCGATAATTTGGTATCAATTCTTTGAGTCAGTTATTTTGAGCTGAAACTGTGCATAGAGACTCCATACCAGATGTTGTATTCAGCCTTTTGGATAGATATGGGGTTTCCGTTACACATTGCATATGGATTTATATAATAAATTATAGGTGTAACATTCAGTTACTTACAATATTTCTTTGTCTATAATAAATTTATCTCAATACCTCTTGTAATTGAACCCAAAAATATCACAATCGGCCGCAGACTGATTAAAACTAATTTGTTTGAGATTTTCAGTAGTTTTTTGCGCTACCTTTTTGTAGAAACATTACTTTTAAATATGTCCGCACAAGTCTGTAACAGGCAGCAGTGCTGGCCCAATAGTTACAAGCACGGTTTACGAGTAGGTCGTGGGTTCTAACCCACGCAGGTATATTACGTAGGTATATTTGAATCCTATCGTGAGGAAACCGGAATTTCCTATGACTGTAACATCCGAAGACACGCTCACTGCCCCACTAGTTCTGCGTGGTGGCTTACGGCCCATTTCTTCTCTTGGGGGAGAACCCTATAACCCGGCAGTGATAAAGTTATAGGCTTATTATGTGGGTCTGAAACACACTGTAGGTATACAACGTGTAACGGAAACCCCATATCTATCCAAAAGGGCTGAAGATAACATCTGGTATGGAGTCTCTATGCACAGTTTCAGCACAAAATAACTGACTCAAAGAATTGATACCAAATTATTGGTTTCATATATTTCTTGAATACCAATCATAACAAACGTGTCACAGCACTACGAGGGTCAATAATTTTCCACATCACTTGCCAATAACACGATAATTCTCTTCGTTCTTCTTAATTTGAAAAATTCGGTCTCTGGTATCAGTGTATTGGAATTTGTAATAAGTTCTACACACGTAGACTTAGGTTTACAAAACCCTTGCCATATCGTTTGTTATCATCCAAAGAAGCCATGCACTTGGTATGTATATACCCTTTAAATTACACGTTGTATATAGGTACCTGCTAATATTATAAAGCGGAAGTTTGTTTGTTTAAACACGCTAATCTTCGAAAGTATTGGAGGATTTTCATAAAATGTGGTATAAAAATAGCTTGAAGGTTGAGGAAGGTAATAGGCTTCTTTTTACCCGACTTCATACGAAGGAAGGTTATGTTTTTATCATGATAAAATCCACTGGAGCAAAGCCACGTATAACTGATATATGTATTTATAGGCGATGCAAATACTTTACACTAACAACACTAAAAAAAATATAACAGCGAAATTCACCTACCAATTCAAACAATTGGTTACATCATTCCTTCAAAAGTTAATCTTTTAATGTAAATATGTAATTTCAAACTGTGATCAATGCAAACGATTAACGAATTAAAGTTACATAAAACATCGAAAATATTATTTAATTGTTAACTTCACAGCATGGCCTAATGAAGTTTTGGAGTCTGTTCCACCACGCACGGTTAATCGTAATGGTCGATTAACTTAACCAGTGTTTAAGTGATACGATCAAAAAGCTCAGTATACAAACTCCACTTATTATGTATCGCTGTCTACGATAGACAAATGATTGATGGTTCAGCTTAAACTTTCACTTTACTCTGACAAGTTGTTAAGTTCGTATTGCGTCTTCTTTTGTGTCAGTTGCTTGTAAATGAATTCCGATGTATTTCACCGTCACAGACTGTATTCACTGAAGATGAGCGAGGATGTTATTAATATTATGATTATGTAACTACAATCATATTATAAGGTAATTTTTCCAATGAATCTTATAAATAATTAGATTAAAAACTCTCGTACCTCGCAATTTTCAATACAATTTTTTAAAAATACAGAATTTTCTGTTAATTTACCAAAAAGTTCTATATTAGTTGATGATTGCATTTTATTTTAAATAATGATGCTTGTGTGCTTGTATTCCGCTCTTCTAATAACAATTAATTCCAATAAAAGCCGATATTGTACAAATATATTCATATTCTCTCAAGAAACAAAGATTTGTCAATTTTACGCGACTTATACTAAACTTTCGGTGTTTGCAATGATACGGTGAAATGAGCCTTCGTTATAAACATGGTCAATGAACATGGACAGAGACTCAAGAGATCTCTTTTAGAATATTTAACGAAAGGTGATTTGTTACAAAATAGATAACTATGCACGATGCGTCTTTTCTTTATTCACGCAACGCTTAAGCTATAAACACTTTAAGTTGCTCTTACTTGATTCAGAAACAATTAAGTTAAATGGCGTCTCCGTCTGAGGGGCTCGTGGCTAAATAACAGTAGTAATAAAGAGCTGCACAGCTTGATATTCAAGGTTAACCTCTCAAGGACCGCCATTATTTACGTCAACTATTAGTTGAGCCCCGCTGGCACACAATTTTTGTGCCAGCGGGACTCAACTAATACTTGTTTACTGGCACGGTTTGAAAGCATGTTAAGCTGTTGGTATCGGCTGTCATTAGCTCATCTTCGACAATCTTTACGGGACGTCAGAATCCAGATAATCTGACACCATTCTTGCCAAGAGAAAAACGCAACACGAAATCTAGTAAGGTTGTGGAGGTTAGACAGGGAGTTTCTCCATGGAAAAACACTAGTAAGTTTTACCAATTAAAAAATGTACTAAATAAACAGACATTAAGAATAGTTTACTTCGCACTTGCCGATTCGCTAATGAGTCCATACTCCTTGCTTACGGGCGAACCTTTATAACATATTTAAATTACATTAAAGATATACAAATAAGACTGCTAAAGTACCTCATTAGTAAAAATGTTAAAGATAAGTGCAACAAAGAATATAATAAGTTATTTCCTATTTGTAAAATTGTACCAATAGATAAAAAAGTAGATTATTTGGTAGGACTGAAATATTATTATAATGATGAACACAAAGTTAATGTTAAAAACAAGTACAACACACGTAGAGTTCGAGAAAATAAACTGGTTCAACCCAAGATAAATAATTATTACGGTAAGAGGACATCTAAGTATTTGATACCTCAAGTATTTAACAAAATAGAAATATTAAGAGAAAAAATTAAAAATAAGTAAAGGAACACTAAAGAAAAAACTAAAAAATTTATTGGAATGCTAATCATATAGGTAATTAACACATTGTTACTGTGAGATTATAGATATAGGATTATATTGCAACATATTGTGTAGAAGTAATTGGAATGGTTCATTAATGTTAATGTATAAAGAGCGCCTCTCGCCATCAAACGTAAGAGTTTGGCGAGTTTAGATTTAAGTGATACCTCTGTATGTAAGTTAATTAACTATACAAATTTAAAAAAGTACCTAGTCAGCTGCATATGAGCTGCAGACTGGAAGCCGAAACCGATATATTTGAGAAAAGTCTACGCCGATGATGGTCTCGTTACGTTTTATCTCCACTATTCCATATTATGAGTTCACTGTTACATTTTGTCATGGTTCTCATAAAACAAATTGCGTCAACAAAGGCAAGATATTTAGATAACATGTTTTATAGCTACAAAGATGGAGAATACGAACATTAATAACCTTTTATTACCATAAGCTTATGGGAAAATATAACAATATTTTGTAATATGCGTGTAAGTTGAACGTATGAATGATAACATCAGTGAACAAGTGCACTGGGTATACGGTGTAACCGGCCGGTTTTACTCAATTAACAGGTTGCCCTTTTTAGGGTTCCATAGGTGAATGGCCAAAAACAGAACCCTTATAGATTCGTCATCTGTCCGTCTGTCTGTCAGTCCGTCCGTATGTCATAGCCACTTTATTCTGAAACTATTAGAACTACACAATTGAAACTTAGTAGGTAGATGAATTCTGTGAACTGCTTTACTGTTTTCATACAAAAATAAAGAAAGAAATAATAAGGCGCCTTCCCCATAGATGGAACTGTAACTAACAAAAAACATTTTCGTCAAACTTATACCTACGTGTAATGTAAGATGTCTTTAGATAGGTCTTTAAAAATAACATTAAGGTTCCTAAAACCATTTTATTCTCCAAGTCAATTGTTTGAAAGATTCCACCCTGAACGTCCAATCTTGCTCTACACAATGCCATGAACATGCATAGATGGTGGAACATGGTCATAGATAAGATTTTTCTACGGGGGTTTCACTACCCTCAGCATCGATGAAGATGACGCGACGAGGAGACACTTTCTATGTATCAGTTGACAGTTTCAGACGCATAGTAGTTTTGATGTACCTACAAGGAATTGTAGCCAAAAGTAGTACGCAATTACTCAGACTTACATGATTAATCATTTGCTTAGCCGTTTGTAGCTATCATTGCATTCTTTGTATTCAAGCCAAGCCAACTGTCCATGTTGCAAATAAAAACTTTTTACTTTTTTTTTTCCTTTTCCTAATTATGTTGGGGTCGCTTTCCAGTGCAACCAGATACTGAGTATTAGTGGTTTACATGCAGCGACTGCCTATTTGACCTCCACAACTCAGTAGCTGGGTAGCACCACGGAATAGATGAATAAGGTTGGAATGGTAATGTGGGCGTGGCGAGCGCGCCACATTTATGATACGAAAATCATAGCTCGTCCGATTAATTCATTCACCGCGTTTAGTGCGCTTCGGAATACTTCGGAACACAGAGCTCTGCTTTAAAATGCCGTGTTGTGCAATTATAACCCTTAAACTAAAAGTCAATCCGCAAGTATAGAGCGAGGAGGTATATCTTTCCATCGGTAAGTCGAAAATAACATTTGATTACAATTTTATTTGTAAAAAACATAAAAATATTCTGATCACTATGAAATTCCAAACATTAACAACATTATTGCAACAAGTTACAAAAAATATACATTGCCCGCTTAATCAACGCAATGACCAAGTCCGTTTACAATGTACTTGCATGCGTTGCATCCTCCACACTTCAACCATTGACGTTTCGTCCTTTACCCTGATTGGCCGTGAATCACGGTGCATGTTTATTGACAGTGAGTTACAAGCAAGCTGTCGATTTAAGTGTGTGTAATTTATTTGTGTGCGTAATTCGCATACGTAACGGGCCTCTTGCTTGTAGTGGAGCTAAATAGTGGGAGACAAGAACTATTTCCCTTCTAATCTCTTTTATCTGTTCTGTGGGTACCTTAGTAAGAGTGGTGTCAGATTTTCTGGTTTCTGACTATCCGTAATGTCTGCCAAAGACGTCTCAATGATAGCCTGGACTAACGGTTTAACGTGTTTTTCGAGTGACGGAGTATCACACCGCCAATATACAAACTAGAAATTCCTATAGAAAAACCCAAGACCACTTTTTGCACGACCCGGGAATAAGACCAAAAAAATCAGGTTCAACAGTCACTTGCGACCACTAGATCAACTAGGTAGTCTTAAAGTTACATAATAATAAATAAATTATTAAATTTTACAATCAATAAAATTATGCTAAAAAAGTGAAATCTTCACAAATGCCATTCTAACATAATATTTGCTTTACGTATTACTTTCTAACCTCTAGATTAACAAAACACTAGATACATGATTGTTCACTTTAGTATTAAAAAGCGAAGTATACAGGGTGTCTTTAAATAATTCTAGATTTTCCGGTAAAAATGTCTACTTTTAAAAGTCATAATTAGCATCAGTTCAAGTAAAGTATTTTATATGATTACTAGCCGTCTCGCAGGGTTTTACTCCCGTGGACTTGATTTGACTTACTTTATAAAAACATAACCCTCTTTTGTTGCAGTCGGGTAAAAAGCCTATAACCTTCCTGAGGCTTAACATTACTTCCATACCAAACTTCATCCAAATCCACGCAGTATTTTCCAAGATTAGTGCGTTCAAACATACAAAAATTTCCGCTTTATAATATTACTAGCTTTTGCCCGCGACTTCGTTTGCGTGGGAGGTTTTTCCCGCGTATTTCCCGATCCCGTGGGAATTCCAGGATAAAAACTATCCTATGTCGGTAAATCGGTTTAGCGGTTTAGGCGTGAAAAGATAACATACAGACAGACAGAGTTTCTTTCGCATTTATAATATTAGTATGGATTAGTATAGATGTGCATAAGATAAAACTACCTCCAAATCTAAATGGAAGTGCACTGTTATTAATTTCGAATAATATAACATTCTTTAAACTTAACTAGCAACTCAACCTGTATAAACAGCACGACAAATGTATTAAACGAAGATTAAAGGCCAACTTCAGGTTTGAGTTATACCAAATATGCTAATAAAAGTTGCAACAAACAACAAATACATTGTAAAACTTCCAAATAAAGGAGCTTGTGTTTAAATAACAGATTACATCTATTAGAACGTGTCCAACTCTTTAATTAATTATTCTAATGTGTTTTTTTACGATTTTGTGTGTTATGCGTGGGCGCTGAATACCTACCTCAATATGTAAATGAATCAGCATTGTGTTTTATGCATGCTTAATTTGGCTAGTTAGTGAATGAGAGAAGTATTTAAGAATTTGAAGACATGTTGCAACGACCCAAAATTGGAATGAAGCAAGAAAAAGAAAGAAGCTTTCAATGATTGTTAGTTTGTTTTGGTACAATCTTGCAAGTTAATCTCTAGAGCCCCAGCGGCACAAACGTGCCAGTAAACAAGTATTACTTGAGCCCCGCTGGCACAAATGTGTGCCACCAAACCCCGACCGATTTAAAACTGTATTTGTAGTAAAGATAAGTCTTAAAATCGTTTGTGATCGAGGTCAGATTACGCTTACGATAAGAGCCCGCCCGCGATGGAACGGATGGTTGACGTAAATAATGGCGGTCCTTGAGAGGTTAAATTAATACCAGTTCCTCATATCCTTTTTTTATTTATTTTCGGGGGAAAATCTTCAAACTACTCTACCTACCCTGGGTGGAGTGGAAGGGAGTGTCAGACTTCTACTGACTAAAAATCTATCCTTTTACTTCAGTTGCCCTTATCTTCCGGGACAGTGGTATCTCGTCATAAAATTCCCGCAACCCCAGCAGGCGACAACTTTTTTTTTTATGCTGCAGAGTTGATAGTTTATTCACTGGATTAGTTTCCATAACAATACATTTCTATGGAAACTTTAACTCGATTTTCCACCTAGGGTCAGTTCCAAACCGAGGCTACTCCTCAATGGGCAACAGAACAAACACGAAATCTTTCTCCTTGTAAGAACGCAAAAATAACAAATGTACGACATTTTTTATACATTCATTAATCCAGACTGTCATCATTAATCCAGAGAGATAAATTACTGAGAGCTAAGTGTACCGATTTTGTATCTTTGACTTATTCCCCTCATTTCGATCGACTTCATATTAGAGGAGGTTCTCAATCCATCTATATGGTTGTGTTGTGTTTATCACGCGATTACTCCGCCAATTATGGATGGACTAGCTTTTGCCCGCGACTTCGTGCTTTCCCAGGCACGAGGGTCACAACACCATCATTCAAACTCCAGACGTCAACTGAGAAATTTCTTATAGAAAGACCCAATTGCAGTAAACTAACTAAATTCAAGACAACGAATTGGCTAATTCAATTGTAATTACTTGGGATAACTTCCAAGGGTTAATCATGTTTACGAACCCACCTTAATACTTAACGATTTAGAAATTGGTCGGCCTATTTATAGAGAACTAGCTTTTGCTCGCGACTTCGTTCGTGTAGGAGGTTTTTCCCACCTAAATCCTGATCCCGTGGGAATTCCGGGATAAAAAGTAGCCTATGTGTTATTCGAGAAAGTCAACTAAGTATTTCCAAATTTCATTGAGATCCGTTCAGTAGTTTTTGCGTGGAAGAGCAACAAACATGCATACATCCTCACAAACTTTCGCATTTATAATATTAGTAGGATAGTAGGAAGTAGGATAGTAGGATAGGATAGGAAGTAGGATTAGTAGGATAGGATTTTAATGATTCTTCTTTGATAGGGTAGGTCATGTTTCAGAGGTGGCCCCATATAAATATTATGGCGATTGGTTCAACGTTTTTTTCTCCATCGATATTTGGTATAGACTTCTTATTTTGTATAAGAAACATACGGAAAATATATGCCCTATCTCATTCGGAGTCGTACGTGATCTGGGAAATAAGTTACCGAATGCTTTTGTAAAATATTGTATACCTAGCTTATTAGGGTAGTGACGTGTTTTGAATTAGTTGGTTATTATCATAAATTAGCTAGAATAAATTATGATGATCACAGCATTAATTAAAGATTAGTGGCGCTAATGATTTCTTCCACATTCATAAATACAGAGAGCAGTAGTAACGAACTCGTCTTTTTAAGGTTCTGTAGCCGAATGGCAAAAAACGGTATCCTTATAGTTTCGTCATGTCGGTCTGTCTGTCTGTCTGTCCGTCCGTCCGTATGTCACAGCCATTTTATTCCGAAACTATTAGGACTATACACATGAAACTGTGTAGATAGATGTATTCTGTAAACCGCATTCCGATTTTAGGTAAAAAAATAAAAAATATTTAAAATAAAGGGGGGCTCCCCAAACATGGAACTGAAACTGAAAATATTTTGTTTTTCATGAAACCTGTACGAGGTCTTTAAAATGGTATTGAGTTTTCTAAAGCTACTTTTTCATAAAGTTGATCGTTTAAAAGATATACGCCTTTTATAATAATGGAGTGAAAAATTAAAAAATATATTATACTGTAGATCTTAATGTAAACTTTCAACCAAAATCGGTTAGAACGAGATCGAGTCAGCAGTGTTTGAGATACAGCATATTTTCTAAAACCGCAAATTTAACTTTGTAATATACAAACACTATGAAAAACAAAGTTATTAGGCGTAGTTACTACGGGACCCTTCGGCGAGTCGGACTCGCACTTGGCCAATTTTTTTATAGATAAGTAGCAATGTGGGTAGACCCTCCAACTAAGCTAAATATGCTTGTGTCTGGAGTGGGTTCACAGCGAGAGTGTAATGGGTGGTGTTCAAACCCGCGACCCCTCGGTCACAAGACTACTGACGCTTCAAAGTCTTGCGAGCAAGTCTTAGGCTGCGTTTCTACCAGAGATGTGCGATGGAAATGTGTCGTGCGAGGATGTCTAGCTGTGCTGTGAAAATGTGTGGGGGTTTCCACCAAAGCTGTGCGATGAAAATGTGCCTACGAGGATGTGTAGCGGAGCTGTGAAAATGCGCATTAATGTGTGGTGCGAGTATGCGCAAACCTCGCAACACATCCTTCTCAACACACATTCCTCGCAACACATCCCTCGCAACACATCTCTCGCATACATCCCTCGCTTGTTTTGTATGCGCAAAAATCTAGCTCCGCTGAGCCGTTTCCACCAGAGCTGTGCTGACCGAGGCGAGGTAAATGAAGCGATTCTATTGGTTCTTTACAAACACATCCCTCGCTACGCATCCTCGCACATCTCTGGTGGAAACACAGCCTTAGGTCCGAACCGTCGTCGTACACAATACTTTGTGTAATTACCTTTCATCACTGCTTACTTAAATTTTATTCTAGTATTTGTATCTTAATTCATACATACAAAAATCTTTTCACCATATGCATTGTAACGAGCATATTGTGCTTAATAACCATATTCAAGTAATCGAAGCGGAACCCATGAAATACTTATTATTCCCACTTATATATTGAGTAGTTCCAGTGGCCATCTGTGGTCTTCATCATCAGGTCCACTTCACAAATGGTGCTATTCGAATGCAACTACACAAGTTACTATAAAAAATACCCAAATCACTATAGGTGTGCCTATAATATTTGAAGAGTTCCCTCGATTTCTCCAAGATCCCATCATCAGATCTTGACTTGGTGGCAATGGGAATAATTTCAAAGTATACCCTTTCAAACAAAAAAAGAAGTTTCCAAATCAGTTCAGCCGTCTTCGGGTAATCGGTAATCATAAAAAAAAAATATATACGCGTCGAATTGATAACCTCCTCCTTTTTTGTCGTCGGTTGAAAATCAGACTGCAGCAACCAATTACGTCATATATGTGTATATAATATAACCATCCGGTTTTGATATTTCAAAGCCGTAATTTTGCACTAAAACATCTGGTACAAAAATTCACAAAATAGGGACAGTGCACGTTATAAAACAAACTAATGGTATGTATTTATGACAAGGAATGATTGTTACGATAAATACGTTGGTGGAGAATTCATTAAAATTATTAATAAATTTGAATAATCCTTATTTGAACCGAGTTGTTGTGCAGTTGTATTAAATGATACCTACGTTTTGGATTTTCGAAAGTGATTTCGTTATGTATGTAAATTGGTTGATAAAGAATCAAAATCGGCTGCACATTGGTATACGAATTTCGATTTCAACATTATAAATTTTATTATAATAATTCTTTTTTTGATGAGCGGGGCACACTTTTTCCTACTTAGTTTAAGATAAAACATCCTGATTCATAATATTATGTAATAATTAATTAAGAACTGAATTTGAATTTACAACCTGCAAATCAGTTTTTAATTTAGTCTTGTGTTTAGAATTTCAATATGAATTTGAATAATCTGTGACGGCATTTGAAACAAACAAAACATTCTGTAAAATAACACTAACGACGATTATACTTACTTTCATAAAACAAAAGTTGCCATCTCAACCGTGTAGTTTAATAACCTATGACCAAATGCGCTCAAAGTGTGACTCAAAAGCGGTCAGCCAGTTATGCAAAGAAGAAATAAAAAACAAAACTGGCAGACATTTTTTGCGCATACATGTAATCGAATTAGATCAATATAAAATTATGTATTTATGAAGTGATATCATGACTTGGATATATCAATTTGTGACAGCCATATTTCAGGGCTGTTGAACCTTTGGCACGTGTAATGTGTTCGAACTTACGCATGAATGAATGGATAAAAAGACTTTGACTTTGAATGAGGTTTACAAGCGATTGATAAATTTGTGCTGTTTAAATAAGGCAATGCTGATAGAGAAATGAATTGTAATAGTATTTTTGTAATTACAATCAATTGACTTTTTTCGCATATCGTTGCATAAAATTTATCGGAACTCTCTTATGCCTACGACTCACTTTATTGAGTTAATATATGGTGACTAATTCGACTATAATAATTTAAAAATGTCGCACAGATAACACTTCTATTTTATTAATCGTTGTGGAAATGTTTGGAGTAAATACATATTTGACCTACAGCGGACAAAATGTTTGCAATCTCTGGTTCAAAAGTACTAGAAATAATTCAAATGTTTATGATTTTAGAAAGTAGATAGTGATGTCGTGTCTCGATGCATCGTAACAGACGGTAGTAGACTGTAAATAACAAGAAAGAAGGTGAAGTCCAAACAAAATAAAACAGACTTTCCTATCACGTTAAAAAGTAGACTATTTTCATGTCTATACTGTTGACCATCGAGGAGTTTCTTCACCTGGATTGAACGGTGGAAAATCAGCTTATAGTTATCATCAAAATAACCTGCTTAGCGTTTTTCCAACTACATTGGAGTCGAAAAATTACATGTAAAAGTGTTACTTAATAACCAATTTGCAAAATAAAGATCATTTATCATTTAAAAATAACAGCCGGGACCAACATTCATAGTTATCATAAAGTAAATTGTATTTAGAACAGCACAATATGAAAATTATCAACTATTTAGGATGAAAAATGGATCTAATTCAGTTTGTAAAATTTGACCTGTACCAGCAAAATTTATACACTATTGATGCTAATAAAAAGATCTCGTATACTTACGATAGAAAGCAGTGGTGGCCCAGTCAGACTTTTACTTTGTGTAATTCATATCGTCCCCACTGCTCCCAGAACGGTAAAGCAAAACAAAGTGAGGAAAATGGCATGTCTTACCACCAAAACATCTAAACACATGCGACATCCGCGAGGTGTATGACTCATTACCACTCATAGAGACGAGGCCTGTATTCCAGCATGTATGTTATGTATCTTTGCCAAATCAACGCGCACGATGGAAAGGCAGCCGTGCATTCCATTCCGAAACATAGACGATGACGTCACGCCTTACCTTCTGCATCTAACTTGCGGTACCAGTGAGCGGTGCGGACGCTTCCTTGATGTTCACTCGATCACCGGCCAATCGCTGAAATGATTCTTATTTGAAACGGGCCGGATTTAGAAACACAAATGCATTGTACGAGGATAAAATATTTCTTAATGGACTTAATTCGTTGTACAATCTCAGTATGTAATCTTTAATTCAGATGTACATTTGAAAATATATTTAATTGCGGTTTACATATGGAGCGATGTGCAAATGCGGAGCGCAGATGTTTATCTGAGTGTGCATGATGAAAAATGCAGATATTTTATTTGTTCATTTATGAATTGGTCGTTGAACAGATAGTCGATAATGCCGAAATAATCTGAATTCTATGTGGGAGTCTGCGTTTCCAGGTAGCTATAACCTGGGGATAAAAACTCCCAGGTTATAGTTAAGAGAGAAAAGGTTACTTCTAAGTAAGCGTGCTTCATCTTCAACAACATCACAACAATACACACGCTTACCATGACGTGAGAAAGTGGTTGAACGCTACTATAATGACTAAAAAAAGCGCAGTGTTGCAAGATTCAACCTATGCCAACATAAACACTACTAATGGAAATAGTATAGCCCGTACAAATTCACCGGATGCTAGATGCATAGGTTCAATCGATGTAGCAGCATTTAGAGAACATTGTCAATTTTTTTTTTTCGGATAAAAGGCAATAGGTAATTGAATTGCTCTTCACAACAATAAACTGATTTTGACAGTATGATTACTATCTACAACATCTATTCTAGGATCGGCTTTCAGTCTACCCGGATACCTGACTTCCACCACCCACTAACTAGACGTGTGGCCAGCCCAGTAACAAGGCTGGTGTGAGAATGTTTGGCTCCCAAGTACCCGTCACTTTCAAAGATGTCAAATGGCTACCGGGGTCAATGGCTTAACGAGCCTCTTAAAACCCCAAGGAATCATGATATTTAATATCCTCATACACATCCCGGACAGATCTCGGTAAGCGTAAGCTTTGAAGACCAAGTGATGGGCTATCAGTACTTAGCCACAAATCAAGCTTTTTAACCTCACCTCATAAAACTTATATTATAGACTCATAAAACGCACTGTGGGGCAATCACTTGGTCATTACTATTGATTTATTCTCGTCTGGTCCCACGCATTCTTTGAAACTTTTTTCTGTTTTTATTGTAGTTTATCTCGTAGTCATTTCCAACAAAATTCTACGTTTTACTTACTTTAAAATAACAATGGGTCAAGACTATTATTTTAATTTCCCAATTTGTGCTGAACAACATTTTTAATAAATCATAAAACAACGTACTTTTGAGTTTTTTTTTACACACATATCACGTCACAATCGTTTCATTTTAGCTTGGCACGACTTCGAATTTGAAAGAATGTTCCGTTAAAAAAACTGTTGAGACATCGTCTTAACATATATGTAACTGTTTTTTGTACCTAATCAATAAATAAATAGGGACTTATACAAATTAAGAACGTCTAGCAAAAAAAATGTGGTGTGCATTTCTTCATTCCATTGATTGCCAAGCTAAAACGATACATTAATAGTAACGAATGTAAGTAGAATATAGGTACTAAGTATTTAAACTGTCATGTTCACTAACTGTATTATTACAACTTAAAACGGAACCAGAAACTCGAAACGATAAGTATACATGGTAAATATCTCGTTTTAAGTTCTAATGATAATATAGGTAGGTACTATTTATCACCATACTACATAATCTTCGCTGGAGTCACGATTCGTGAATACCAATAACCTCTGTATTAACGGGTATGTTTAGTCCTTAGAATAACAACGCATAGAAGGATAGTACGAGTGCAAAAAGTGAGGCAACTAAAACTTAGCCATTTTTGGCTAACTTTGCTCGACGAGCCGTCAGTATTCAAGGTCACATTCAACCGAACAGAGCTCGCGAGTAAATAATTTAAAACGACCGTTTGTAGCGTAAAGGGATGTCATAGTCCTTCAGGAAAACAAAAAACGTGTAATCAAATTACATTTCACAAGTAAATACTTACATTTTATACATTATATTTAAGTAAATCGACCATCAAACAAAAATTCTAATAACCTAACTTATCACAATTCAATGTTGCTATCCGTGAGGAAAAAAATACCCATATTGATTTCCTTTGTGCTTATTTTTGTTTAAAAAAATATAGTTTTGGCGGCAATTATGTATACGTCAAACTAAACTATATTTATTTACAGCTACTACCTACAGTGTTTTATAACTAAAAGTTACTGTTAGTTCGAAGAGTGGCATCATAAAGATGACAATTTTATTGATTAAGATTTTTTTTATTTAAGTAATGTTCTCAATAATATTTTTCTATTTCATAAATACAACACATACTTTTAATTGATATCAAACGAGATTTTTCAAGCAATTAATACATTTCTATAATATCATTATAACACATTACACATCAAACATTCTAAACGCAATAAACGATATCTCATTTCATTTACCTTCCGTAAATATATGTCATATAAGTCATATTACATGAAAAAACATCATCTTATTTAGTTTCACAGCATAAAATACTTGATTTGATCCAGCAACATAATAGTGCGTTTTCCCATTTTTGTGGTAATGGTACTGGTATTGGTATCACTGAAAGCTATATTTGTGTGCGTTTGAAGAACGTAGACACATTCGGCTCACGCACACAAAGAAAATAAAGTGGACACACGAAGTCGCTCGTGTTTTGTTCTAGACACCTCTTCTATGAGTTGTTATTCTAAGGTTTAGTCTTAAAGATTCTAATTCTGTAATCTACGCGGGTAAAGGCATGTTAGGAACGAGTTTTTTCTTTTACTGGAAGAAAATTTTATTTTTTCGAAGGTTTTGCTTACAGCAATATTAACTACATGAACCTAGTGTAAAATTGTTGCCACCTATCCAACACACCAATTTTTAAAGGGGGCAGTTACCGAAACCATATTATTTTGATAATGCTTGTCTAATGCGTGACGAATAAAAATAGTAATCCTGTGTTATTCATCTATCAAAGAAAGTAAACACTCCAAGCGTCATAAAATTTAAAATTGGTCTACGCTTTTAGGCCGTCCGCGCACTGCCTTGTTGCGGTGGCCGCAATTCCGGTAGTTCTACCGCACCGGTAGACTGACCGCAGTGCGCGCACTTCTATGACACTCCATACTAACGCAAAATCTGTGAAGTATGGAGTGTCATAGAAGTGCGCGCACTGCGGTGGAGTAAACGCGTGCGGTAGAGTCACCGGTGGCCCCGGTCATTCTACCGGTGCGGTAGAACTACCGCAATTGCGGCCACCGCAAGGCAGTGCGCGCACGGCCGTACGAAGAAACATAAAAGCTTAGGCTGATAAACCACGACCACCCATGGTTGACTGGTAGAGAATGTCAAAGGGTAAAAGGCATTAAGTTCGCTATTGTACCTTTTGTGTTGCATAAAGTTTTCATAAATAAATAAATAAACACATCACCCTCCTTTACATCATGCAGTCGGGTTAAAAACATCAACATTCATTGATGTAAGTCACTAAGCTTCTCTGTTTTTCTTTCCAGTGTGGACGGATCTTAATAGGTAGTAGCCATACAGTTGGTTAACAGGGATGTATAAACTATTAATAAACTAATCACATTTCTGTCTTTCACTCAATAAATAAAATTCCAGTTTGAATTAATAGTGTAAGAAAACATTAATTCGCCAAGATATTAATAGTTATTTACATACTCTTGAACTATGTATGGGACTGGACGGGTCATATTTCTAGGATGGATCGTGGCAATCGGACAACTAGTCACATAAAAAATGGCAAAGTACGAGTCGGACTCGCCCATGAAAGGTTCCGTAGTAGCAAACATACGAGTAGATGAGCGAAAATTAACTTTGTTTTCCATAGTGTTTATACAACGTGTAATTTAAAGGGTATATACATACCAAGTGCACGGCTTCTTTGGATGATAACAAACGATATGGCAAGGGTTTTGTAATCCTATGTCTATGTAGACATAGGATTGGAAATTTGGTGTGGAGCTTATTAGAAATTTCAATACATTGATACCAGAGACCGAATTTTTCAAATTAAGAAGAACGAAGAGAATTATCATTTTATTGGCAAGTGACGTGGAAAGTGATGACCCTCATAGTGCTGTGACACGTTTGTTATTACTGGTATTCAAGAAACATATGAAACCAATAATTTGGGGTCAATTCTGTGAGTCACTTATTTTGAGCTGAAACTTTGCATAGAGACTCCATACCAGATGTTGTCTTCAGTCCTTTTGGATAGATATGGGGTTTCCGTTACACGTTGTATATAGGTAAATGACAAAGTTATATTTGCGGCTTTAGAAAATGTGCTATATCTCAAAAAGTAGCTGGTTGGAGGAACCTCAATGTAATTTTTAACAGATTATAGCTTTTATGAAAAATATTTTTTTAGTATCAGTTCCATGTATGTGAGAGCGCCATTAATTTTTTATTTTTGTACAAAAATCATAAAGCAATTCACAGAATACATCTATGTACCAAGTTTCAACTCTCTAATCCTAAAAGTTTCGGAATACATTGGCTGAAACGTACGGACGGACAGACATAAGGGTTCTATAAGGTTCTATAATCTATAAGGGTTCTGTTTTTGCCAATCGGCTACAGAACCCTAAAAATACTGGAGATGGCAGGGCATAAAGACTATTGGAAGGATATGAGGGAGGCTTATGTCCAGTAGCGATACAGAAAAAGCTACAAAAAAAAAACTTATATTAGTCCCAGAACTATATTCGATTAGATAGTGAAGCTAATTCAATCTAGAGCATTTTTAAAATACACTGGGCGTATAATATGTTAACTAGCGTTGTTACAAGTACGTGTGTGGGAAGAAATAATATGGATTATTCATTTAGAATGAGATTGATAATGGATTCTGAAATTATTCGGGGTAAGTGGCACTCGGGCAACTCATGTGGATAAAGGATAACGCGTAACTGAAACATATATATCAAGATCTTATTACCCGACTGCGCGACGCAAAGGAGGGTAATATGTTTATTTATAACTAGCTCGACATTGTTTGCGTGGGAGGTTTTCCTTGCGTAAAGCGGGCCAAGAGACTCATTGGCAAAGATGCACTGGTCGAGTCAAAGCTGACAGAGCCTTGAACATCGGCGACGAGTTGCAAGTCTATTGGTTTTCTATCGGTTACTTTTCGGGGAGTGTGCGATGGAATTACACAATTTAATTCCGCCAAGCCTGTTCCATCATCGGACTACGAGACAAACGACGAAGCGCCATCCATCGTTACATGGTGGACATCCCACCCACACGCACAAAACGTTTTGGGAATACCTTCATTTTGCGTACGGCTAAGGAGTGGAATTCCCTGCCGGAGTCTGTGTTTCCCGATAGCTATAACCTAGGAGTCTTTAAGTCAAGAGTGAGCAGGTTACTTTTAGGTAAGCGTGCTCTATCTTCGACCACATCATCACTTACCATTAGGTGAGATAGTGGTCAAACGCGAACATATTTTCAATAAAAAAAACTTTTTAGCAAAAAATAGAACCGACTTCCATATAAAAACACTACAAAGGCAAAAATAATAAATTTTCGTTTTTGACACCGCCTTCTGAAATTAAAGTTATTTTTGCCTTTGTAGTGTTTTTATATGGAAGTCGGTTCTATTTTTTGCTAAAAAGTTTTTTTTTCACGCTTTTTAGTGGGTCGGTTTGTAATTTATCTAGTTACAAAAGCCAAAATGTTAACTACTTATCACCTTTTACAAAATATTGCTTTTCCCGGTGCAGAGCCGTTAATTTTTTAAAGAGTTCTCCTGGTACATCACCATCAGCTTTACTTCACCATATGCATTGTGACGAGCATATATTCAAGTAATCTAATCGCAATCAACGAAATACTTATTATTGAGTAGTTTCGGTGGCCATCTGGGGTCTTCATCATCAGTTCCACTTCCTCAAATGGTGCTTTTCAAGAGCAACTGCACAAGGTACTATAAGAAATACCCAAAACCCTATAGGTGTGCCTATAATATTTGAAGAGTTCCCTCGATTTCTCTATGATTCCATCATCAGATCCAAACGTGACGACAATGAGACCAACTAGAAAGTATACCCTTTCAAACAATAAAAGAATTTTTCAAATCGGTCCAGCCATCTCCGAGTTATGAGGTAACATACATAAAAAAAAAAAATATTCAAGACGAATTGTAAACCTCCTTTTTTTTAAGTCGGTTAAAAAAAGGTTTTGCTAAAAATCTCAGATGTTTTAGAATCTGAATTTGTCTCATTATATGATATTTCTATATATTTGATATAGGATGAGATCGTTGTTAAATAATAACAGCCGCATGGCTAAGCGACACAAACAACACCAAGGTGGGTGATGGGTAACCATCATAACAAATTGAGATTCCGCCATACCTTGGAAAGCTTTTTAATTGAAGCGGCAACCTATCAAAATAATAATAGGTTGCCGCTTGAATTAAAAAGCATATTATACAACGTGTAACGGAAAGGGTATATACATACCAAGGGCACGGCTTCTTTATTTTATTTTATTTATTTGGGAAAATAAACAGTTACACATTAAAATTATACAAAGACAATTCATATAGGGTGAGTAAGTGTATAACCTACAACATTTTCCACAGATTATAGAAAAAGTAATGATTAAATATAGGTCGTCTTGCAAATGCGATTCTGAAGTAAATATTACGTTCTATCTAAAATGTGTTCAAACATTTTAGCAAAGCTATACATAGTTAGCTAAGTTAGTTACTTTGGGTGGTATCAAACGATATTGGAAGGGTCACCGTCCGGTAAAGACCAGGCCCGGGTCGGCGGCGCGTCGTGTTCCACGCGCGCCTCAAAGAGCTGTCAACACCAGTGACGGGGCCTCATAGGGCCATTGCCTGCTGGGGTTTGCGGGAAAGTTCTACCGAGATACCGCGGCCCCGGAAATTTAGGGCAGCCGAAGGAACAGGGTGGGTTTTTAGTCAGTAGAAATCTGACACACCCTTCCGCTTGAACAAGAGCGGAAGAAGTCATTCGATAATTTTCCCATCCCAAAAAAAAAAAGCTTGAAAGTGCGCACAATAAATATGGAGGAAAAACGCTTGGTACGACAAGACGGTAAATCAATCAAGTGTGATGGAGGGATCAGGTCATGGAGCTCCTGCGCACACTCCCTGAAGTACAATCTGTAGAAAACCGACAGGCAAGCAACGGTTCGCGATACAGAATACATTTGGGAATAGATTAAAATATACAATAGATAGTTATGTGCCTATGGCACATAGGTTACTTTTTACCGGACTTCAAAAAAGGAGACTTATTTTTTTATCGCGATAAAATCCACGGGAGCGAAGCCCTGCGCGGCTTTTCAACGGACGACAAAAAAGGAGGAGGTTATCAATTCGACGCGTATATTTTTTAGTTCCAATAAAATACTAACAGTTACAATACACGTTACAATACCTACAGTGATACTTCGTTCGATCGCGCCTACCCACGGAATCGCTGTGGATTTGTTACAAAATATTTAATTTACGGCTCCCGGGCGTGGGACCGCTTGCTGACTCGCTCACGCGCATACGAGAACGAACCAACCATGAACTTACGCAAGATTACATGCGTTTCCACTGTAACTGTCATTTCATTACGATTTTATTGACATGTTTTCGAAGATTATTTTTAAATAGGGCAATTTGTTTTTGTTTTTTAAAAAAGTCGTACTTAAGGCGATACCAAAATAAATTAGGGGTTTTTTCGTCAACATTTATTTCACTATTCCAGCAAGTATGGATTTTATTTTTGGTAATATGTTTATTGACTATTTCATTAATACTTTGACCGAAGGAAAACGCAATTGGGTTAAATTTGCTCCGTCGAATTTGATTCCGAAAAGACCTCTATTCTTTTTTATTGTTCACTATAATTCTAAAATCCTAAGGAATTTCATTTCAAAATTGCATTCAAAATGTGCATAATAGGTAATTGAAAACTCTGAAAATATTTTTTGATACATAGCTTAATTTATTTTTAAACAATTTTTATTTGGTTTGGCGCTTACGTTGTTTTATTTTGGTTCCAGCGTATTGTTGCGCTCTCTTTTTTTCGCACGTGGAAGTAATAGACTCTGTCACTTTCTTATGCCCGCCCAGTTCGCCTGCGGCCTTTGTCAGTGATAGACCTGTGTCGATTCCTCCCGCAACCGTGATTATAATTTTTTATCGAAATAGTTATTGTTTAGTCTTGTTTTCTGATTTTATTTATCTATATTTGACAAGTGAACAATGTTTATATATAACATTAGTTTACCGATATGGGGAATAAGTATAAAAGACAACGAAAGGTGAAAAAATTGGCCAAGTGCGAGTTGGACTCGCCCATGAAGGGTTCCGTAGTAACTATAATAAATATAATATAATTAATATATTTATTTGAAAAAAAAAAAACCAAAAACCTTACAAATTTCTTAAAAGTAGCTTATTTACAATTTTTACAACTACGCCAAATAACTTTGTTTTTCATAGTGTTTGTATGAATTACAAAGTTATATTTGCGGTTTTAGAAAATATACTGTATCTCAAAAAATGTTGACTCGATCTCGTTCAAACTAATTTTGGTTGAAAGTTTACATTAAGATCTACAACATATGGTTTTTTTAGATTTTTCACTTCATTATTATAGAAGTTAGAGGGGGGACACACATTTTACCACTTTGGAAGCGTATATCTTTTAAACGAATAACTTTATGAAAAAGTAATTTTAGAAACCTTAATGTCATTTTTAAAGACCTGTCTATAGATACCACACACGTATAGGTTTCATGAAAAAAAATATTTTCAGTTTCAGTTCCATGTATGAGGAGCCCCCTTTATTTAAAATATTTTTTAAATTTTCTCTTAAAATCGGAAAGCGGTTCACAGAATACATCTATCTATCAAGTTTTACATGTATAGTCTTAATAGTTTCGGAATAAAATGGCTGTGACATACGGACGGACGGACAGACAGACAGACGGACAGACATGTCGAAACTATAAGGGTTCCGTTTTTTGCCATTCGGCTACGGAACCCTAAAAACCGACATTTGGAACGCCTGAGGGATCATGCTCGTAAAATGACGGAAAATAATTGGCCAAGTGCGAGTCAGACTCGCCCATGAAGGGTTTCGTAGTAACTATTATAATATAATATGTATATTTATTTGACGAAAAACAAAACCTTACAAATTTCTTAAAACTAAGTTATTTACATTTTTTACAACTACGCCAAATAACTTTGTTTTTCATAGTGTTTGTATGAATTACAAAGTTATATTTGCGGTTTTAGAAAATATGTTGTATCACAAAAAATGCTGACCCGATCTCGTTCAAACCAATTTTGGTTGAAAGTATACATTAAGATCTACAGACATATATTTTTTTAGATTTTCATTCCATTATTACAGAAGTTAGAGGGGGGGGGGGGGGAGGTACACATTTTACCACTTTGGGAGCGTATATCTTTTAAACGATTGACTTTATAAAAAGTAGTTTCAGAAACCCCTATGTCATTTTTATAGACCTGTCTATAGATACCACACACAAATAGGTTTCATGAAAAAAAAAATTTTTCAGTTTCAGTTCCATGTATGGTGAGCCCCCCTTTATTTTAAATATTTTTTTTATAAAATCTGAAAGCGGTTTACAGAATACATCTACCTACCAAGTTTCACATGTATAGTCCTAATAGCTTCGGAATAAAATGGCTGTGACATACGAACGGACACACGGACAGACATGACGAACTATGAGGGTTCCCTATTTTTTAATATTTACATACCAGTTTTATTTTACAGAGACAAAATCACAGCGCCGGAGCAGACCTCGGATATTACATGTGATTCGGAAAACAGAAGATTAGAGTCGCCATTATAATTTTTAAATTTGGATGATCAACAGTGTCTAACTACTAACTTCTTGGAAAAAAATTAGTCAGTAAACTGTTTATTTCCTATTAAGATAAAAAGAAATACATTGGCGCGGATTGTCTTGTTCACAAACTAAACTAAAGTTCAGTGCATCTTTTTCTTACTATTTCATTATAAAAGGACAGAAAATATTAGTTTATTTCTGTCAAATTAGTCAGCGTCTGACGTAAATTGACGTATTTTTAGTAACAAATTTTTTAATCGAGTCTAAAATTGTCTATGGAATATCTTAATTTGACAGGACTAAACTAATATTTTTCTTCTGCTTTTTTCTTAATGAAATAGAAAGAAAGTGCGTTGCCAGGGCCAAAATTCGTGGTGGCAAGGCATCTGCCGGAGATTTTTCACTCTTACTTTAAAGGTGGCAGACGGGTCATATGTGGAAAAGAACACAGAAGCCGACAGAGAGCTCCAAACCGATTCGAAGACCGGTCGAAGTCCGACCGAAGTCCGACCGAAGTCCGACCGACAAAGTGCGCACAATAAATGTAGAGGAGAATTACATAGTATGACAAAGTGGTACATTGACCAAGTGAGGATGGTGCCCTGTAGTACGTCTGGTATATTAATACTGAAAGCCATTACCAATGATATTGCCGTTATTCATGAAATCAGTCATCGTGTTTTTTTCTATATATTTTATTTCTATTTATCAAAGTAATCACCCATGCAATCGATGCATCTTTTCCAACGCACTGGTAGCTTATTGATACCCTTCTTGAAGAAATCAGTTGGACGGGAGGCAACAAATTCTGCAAAGGCATTTTTACTGCCTCTATGATGTTGATTTTTTTCCGAGAAGTTTAGAATTCAGGAAAAAGTAGAAGTCTGTAGGTGCAAGGTCTAGTGAGTACGACAGATGGCGGAGAACTTCCAACACCAGCTCTTGTAACTTGTAGACCGTCTGCTGTGTAGTATGAGGACGCGCGTTGTCGTGCAAGAGCAGCGGAGCCGAGCGATTGACCAAAGCTGGTTGGAGATGTGCGAGCTTCTCCATAATTGTGTTCAGTTCTGCAGTAATGCTCATCCTGTTTGGTAGATAACTCATTACACCAGGGTTAGACCACCAAACAGGGACCAACACTTTTCTAGGGGTCAGTTTTCGTTTAGGAAAACGTTTAGATGCTAATCCAGGATCTAATCAATTTCGCTTACGATTGTCGAACAGGATCCATTTTTCACCGCAGGCAACAAGATTATTTCGTTTGTGTGCCTGTTAAGCAGTGCAAGGTACGTCTCGATGCGTTCTTCGCGGTGATGATCACTGAATTCGTGGGGCAGACGTCAAGCTTTTTTACCTTGCCAATTTGACGCAAGTAAACCAATATTGTTTTGATACTAGCGTTGAAAGCTGCTTCTAATTCAGCCGCAGATTGGGTGTCATCAGCTCCCACAATCGCCTTTAATTCGTCATCAACAACCAAAGGGTTCATTTTTCAAGTCGAAATTTCCAGATCGGACACGAGCAAACTAATAACGGGTGGTGCATTCATTTTTAGAGTTCGTTTTGTAAACGTCGTTGAGGTTGTGGGCCGTAGGTACAAGGGGCACGGTTATGCCAAACTTTGAAACAAGAATTCCAAATTATAAAATAAAATTAATTTGAAATTATAATTATTAGCCAAAACAATATGATTATCGAACTCAAACTCAACATATTTATTTCAGATAGGCCCACATGGGCACTTACAATACGTCAGAAGTTAGTGCATCGTTTGAAATTGGTCGTTTTCTAGGGAGAAAAACCGGCAAAAAAACTCCACAGTATCCATGATACAGATTAAGAGGACAGTATATGATTTAATATTATAATTTGAAATTGCCAGTACGGCAAAACAGCGAATTCATAGGTAAAGCCCTGTTATTAAATATCAAATATTTATAAATTATTTAAAAATTAAACATAACTGACAACGAGCAGTACTGAAAGTGATGCTCTTTAAACCAAGAGACTTCTCTACTGACCATGGGACCGCCGGAGCCCTGCAGCACCGGAGCCGTGACAGAAACTAGAGGCATAGTTTCTGTCACGGCTCCGGTGCTGCAGGGCTCCGGCGGTCCCATGCAAGCTTATCCTCGCAGATGTGTTTCACGCTCACCACCGCGGCTGCGGCTTGCTGGCTGGCTTCGCCGACTAGCCTCAGCCGCGGCGGCGAGTGTTAAAACCACCTGCTCCTCACCTCGCGGGCCGCCTCGCCCCTCCGCGCCTACGCGTTTTTAAATAACACTCTAGGGGTAGGACAGACATGGAACAGACGTGGAATCGGTTTCGCAGCAATTCGTTTCTGTCACGCCGCTTCCGCAGCACGCTCAATCAAATTACTCGCAATATTATATATTTTAAACGATAGGCTTAATGATTTTCGATTAAATAAACGTTATATCCAATAACGTTATACGAAATAAGTTTTAGAGTATATAAATGTTATGTCTAAAGAAATTACATCAACAGTTGGTATAACTCACTATCTTGTGAACGTTATTGAAATGAAAATATACCAAATAACTTTTTATGATATGAGACGCACCCCGCTAAATCAGTACGGATTTGTTTCGAACAGACCAGTTAAAAAACCGTGTTCAATTCAATTGCACACTATTTTGTAAAACCTCTTTTAACGTTGCTTGACCGCAAAAACGTACTCATTTGACGCGAGTTGAGCACGGGTTGGTTGAATTGTGTAGTAATACAAAAGCGTGTGTATTTCGCGAGACCGATGTCGCCAGTTGGACACGGAAAGGGAAATACGCGACGATGATTTAGTGCATTCACTAGAGGTCAGTGAAGATGATGAGCCTCTACCATATGAAATAGAGATTGAAAATAATGATATGACTGGTAGATCCTCGGTACATGAGAGATCCGTGATCCAGAATATGTAATTAATAAAAATAGGGGCAAGGATACAAACAAAGAAAATAAAACACGCGGGGGAAATGTCTCTGATGAAATATTAAATGAAGGCGACAGACATGTATTCCAAGAAAATAGTGTAGTTATAGATTTTAGTAATTTTTAATTAAATCTCTGACTTTTATTCGTGAGAAAATATCCATCAAAAAATTTAATTGGATGAATAATCTTTAATTAATTAATAATAAATTAATAGTTTAAAAATCACTAGAAAAACACGCTTTTATAAGTGCACGTAAAAACAAAAAATTTGTTCGCGCTTTTCCTTTTTTTTTTGTAGCCTCCGTTTTCTTTGTGTTGCTGTTTCTGTTTTTATATTATTCCCACGAGTAGTGAACAATTAAACGGTCAATCACCCCAGAGGATTTGAAAGTGACATCACAAAAAGTTGACAAAAAGGTTAAGAAAACCGATAACGGATTTTCTTTAGGTTTGTTATCCTCAAACCTGATCCTGTTTGAAACCTGATCGTGTTCAAAGTCCATTACGTGGCTTTTCTCACAAGTACAAACACGACAATGATACGATATTCCATCATGGAATGCCACTGCCTATCTTCCGGCTTCATCATCAGACCTTGAAACCTAATCGTGGTCAAAGTTCATTACAAGACTTTTCCAAGAAATCCAAAACAGCTATGATACGATTTTCCATCATGAAGTTCCAGTTCATATCTTCCGGCTTCATCATCAGATCAGTTCGACAGTACCATATTATTGTATTGTCATCAGAACTACATACAGTTGCTAATTTTCATTACGCTACGACCCTTGGAAGATGGTTAAAGTAGTTGCCTTAGATTCCATTACATAGTTAGTTACATACAGGTCGACCTAATAAAAGCGTGTTAAAAAGCGTAGTTTCGAAGCAACTTTTTGTTACTACTCATTTTAAGTAAATTAATTAAATAAAATCATAGTAAGAATTTGTTTACTACACTAGTAGTTCTTTTTCTTAGGTCAATATGATCATTTACTGTTACGGTCTGTGCATTTACACACGTTATATTATTTTTTGTCATTCTTAAATAAAGTAAAACACTAAATACCTAACAATATAATGAATAAGTTAGTTTAATTCAGATTAAAAAGAAATGTATTTGATTTTGGCGACTCCGTGCCTTCTCTATTCTAAAACATCAAAACACACAAACTACATCGCAAACTCACCGCGAGCGTGCGCTCGAGTTTGCAATGTATTCTAGCGGGGGTGCGCCCCGCGTCTTCCGTTAAGCTACGCCCCTCGAGCTATGTCTTATTTTTTACGTATCACCTTAAAGCCTTTTTCATTTCCCATAAACTAGCAAAGTTTTGGGTAGGAGTCTGCCTGGCACATATACTGTTCCACATATCTGGCAGATGTGGTATTGTGGGCACTAATTTAAGAAGCCTTAAAGTAGAAACCTATATCCAAAGATTAAGAATTGTCTTATTTAATAAATTTGTTATTTAATAAATGAGAAAGAAAATATCAGAGAATTATCTTAAATGGATTCTTTGTTCACTTATCTACCAATTACTGTAGCCCAATGCAATAAAAATTACTTTAGTTTAAGTTATTTCAAATCCATTATGATAACAACGTCTTCTTCTCCATACAAACTTTTCTAACTGTGCCAAAACTCCTCCGTAATTTTCGCAAAACACAAACAACGAAATAGTTGTTTTTTACGTATATTTGTAATGTAGATAAAAGTATAGATAATATGGATAAAAGTTTGAACTCCAACAGTCAAAAGAAAACGATATAAATGCATGATAAACAACGAAAGTGAATTAATAGCTCTATTAAGGCAATTTTAGACTTAAAGAAATTTATAGTCTAGGAAATTACGAACAATGAATAAAAGATACGATAAAAAATCTTGATAAGCTTGACAAATGCTGGGCTGGCTCTGCTTTCTATTCAGACTCCAAGTAACGTTAGGTAATATTTGGTAGCATTTGCTTACGCAGTTATAGAGAATTCTTCAAATCGTGCTATAAATATTACGCACAGCGCCGTATGTGCGTAGCGTTATTGGTTATACATACTAAGCTGGCTATAAACATGGATTCTGACGTACCAGATATATACCTACCTCATTAACTGGCATGTAATTTGACCTCTATTTGTATATACGCCACTTGCCATTTCCAGTGACGTATTATAATTTTTCTCCGGAAAGTAAAGTTTTTTCTTCGGATTACTATATTGAATCGATTACTATTTATATCGAATAACAAACGTATTAATAAATATGCAATTTATTTACTTACAATTTAAATTTTGATTCCCACATAGTTCGATTTAGCATGAGAACAGAATCACAAATCCATAATTTTAGCAAGTTGCTTAATTTTGTTTAAATGAAAATCTGTTAAATTCATGTAGAGTTCCGCCAATGGTACTCGAATTTAACTATTCATTTATATTATCTCATAATAAACTATTAAACGCATCTAAGGGTTTTTATATATTTTTTTAACTATAATGATGACGTCATAAACGACATTTATGATGTGACGGTAATTTTGATTCATTTAAGACCTATTTTGAGGTTAAGTTAGTGTCAACTAACATATTGTTCTAGACCGAATGAAATACAATAGAGATTAATAAAACCTATTCCAAAATTCAGTATAAACTGGATTTGTAGTGGGCACGGCCGTCTTTGCGAAATACGTGTAAAAGAAAAGGGCAGTCGAGACTTTCGATTGGTAAGTCTGTTACCAGCCTAAAGGTCGGACACTTGAATTGGTATCGCTAATTGGCTACCAGAGTCATGCCGACAACACTTGAAATAAAATTTCACGTCTCAAAGAAAGTTTGGCTATTTTGGATATTTGTTTCTACTGACCGGTCAACGTTGATATTTTATGCGCACTTTCTTCAGTATCTACATACGTAATCTACAACGTGTAACGGAAACCCCATATCTATCCAAAAGGGCTGAAGACAACATCTGGTATGGAGTCTCTATGCACAGTTTCAGCACAAAATAACTGACTCAAAGAATTGATACCAAATTATTGGTTTCATATATTTCTTGAATACCAATCATAAACGTGTCACAGCACTACGAGGGTCAATAACTTTCCACGTCACTTGCCAATAACAGGATAATTCTTTTCGTTCTTCTTAATTTGACAAATTCGGTCTCTGGTATCAGTGTATTGGAATTTGTAATAAGTTCTACACACGTAGACTTGGGATTACAAAACCCTTGCCATATCGTTTGTTATCATCCAAAGAAGCCATGCACTTGGTATGTATATACCCTTTAAATTACACGTTGAATATCTACACCTAAAAAAATTTAAGCGGCAATTGCCTAATGATTAAGGTGTCGGCGTTGTGATCGAAAGGTCGCGGGCTCGAACCTCACCACTGCCGTATACTCACTACTTGCCGTGAACCCACTCCAGACACAAGTATATTTAGCTTAGTTGGAGGGTTAACAAGCTACCCACATTACTAGTTTTCTTTAACAAAAATAGTGAAATTCATTTATATGTTTATAAATTCCGTTCTATTTTTTTTTAATTGAACGTAAGGTAAATTTTTTGTGAGTGCTATATGAAAGAAAAGTCACTAGATATGCTTCTCACAATTACTTTAATAGTTTTCTCACAATGTTTATCGACCCGAGTCCTCCTTTGTCGTCACAGTTAGTTTGAACGTTGACCGTATAATAATCAATTTAACGCGCGCGCCGTCTTTATATCCAAAAATAGCTATGGGCTGTCACAAATACCCATCATTTTTTACATAACCGTTTTGCAACCCACAACTACATATAGTTAAATAATCGATTATTGTGTTTGCTAACACTGTGGGTTGCCATGAATAATATTATGATTTTTAGATTAAAAGTAACAGTGTTGCCACCCATAGAATAGATTAGTTAGATATAGTCGATTATTGTGTATGCTAACATATAGGTTATAAATTACTTCGTAATCCACACGGCCGAAATCTCGGGCGAAGTGCTTGTTTCTATATAAATACACTTATAATTTATTTGAGATTTAGGTCGTGGGATCTGAGAAATATGTTACCTATTTATTTAACACATGAATGTTTTCTCAATCACTCAACTGACAAATAAGTAGCTGCCAAATTTACTGGTAGGCGAAATATAGATATTGACCGTCGACAATATCGAGATATTCCGTAGATATTCTGTCATATATACAAAACACGATCGTCGAATATAATATTGAGGAAACTCAGAGACGCACTACAAATAATGATCGTTAATTTTCTAAACACGGAATTTACGGATTTAGTAGATGTAGACAAATATAATATCGGTCTCAAAAAGGTTATTTTTTTTAAATCCGACTGCGGTAAGCAACTGAACTTTAACAAAAAACTATGTTATAAACTAAAAAAAAAAATAGCAAATAAATACAAGTTTATATCTTGTATGGCACCGCCTACCTCTTTACGCTACTGCCGATAATGAATAATATATATTTTTTATTTATAAGGTAATTGACAACTATAGTATAAACTTACATAGGATTTGTTGTACTCGGCCTCAAAATGCAGTCATGTCAGTCAGTCCCCGTCAATGCACAGTGCATTGATGGGGCCCGACAGGGCCGTTGCCTTACGGGGTTGCGGAAATTTTCTAACGAGACACCGTGGTCCCAGAACGTAAGGGCAGTTGAAGAAACAGGGTGAGGATTTAGTCAGTAGAGGTCTGACACTCTCTGCCGCTCCACTCACAGCGAAAAGAGTTATATGATGATTTTCCCACCCAGAAAAAAATGAGGCCTCGCTCTTCACAACAAAAACAATACACTATAGATATGTCACTACTGTTATAATTTATTATTAAGGTATCAAATTAAAGAAAATAAATTTTGAAATACATTTACTTAAAATCTTCAAAAGATAATATTTATCTTCACGCCTTAATTTTCGTCTAAAAACACCAAGTACTAATTTAAGTTTAATTTAAAGTACAATGGACACTCGCATTTCCCTAGACTTAAGTCCAGTAAGTACATTCTAAGTTCACATATCACCGGTTACCATATTCGTAACATATCTTTCGCTTGAAATTCAATACATTACGTCATATCTTATTAACATAGGCGTCTGTATATATACAATATTATGTGCATTAGATTACGTTTGTGTTGTAAATAAACAGTAATGATGCATATATTCTGACCTATTGGGGCAGGTCGGTAGCATAATATACAGAGTTTATCAGATCATCAATCATACTAGGTTTTAAGGAGATGGAACTAGATTGTTTTAATAACCTGCCTTTTATGGAGGATAATCATTAAATTACTTCTTCCGCTCTGGGTGAAGCGGAAGAGAGTGGCAGACTTCTACTGATTAAAAACCCAACCACAACCTAACCCTTTTTTTTGTTTCTTCAGTTTTCCTTGCATTCCGGGGCCGCGTCATCTCGTTAGAACATTCCCGCAACTCCGTCAGGAATAATAATTGACCTCAAGTTAAAGTCAAAATTCATAAGCCAAGAAAGTTCTTTAAGTAAAGGTATTTTGACAAGTCATAATGTTGCCTAAAACTTACTGCTTTATTCGTATGATTATTACTATTTGTTTCGTTCAAAACTCGTCATTACTTTGCTATTTTTATGAATGGTCACAAGTAATTCGAATGAATAGAAAGCCTGTTTTTAAAACCTGTACACACATAATTGAAAAAAAATATTCCATAATTAAAGCTAGAAGCTGTTTGCTTCGAATACATAATATCACGCTTCTCCCCTCACGATACAAACAGACATCGTAAGTAAATTAAGCGCGTGCAATCATTATGCCATGGTTTGCAATATTATGTTAGGTTTCGAAGCGAGTATAAGCGAATCTTTCGGAGGTAAACACGCAATGCTAAACGCTGCCTTAGAAAGGTTTGCGTTCAGGTGGTTCTAGAAATGGAAATAACTTAGCAGTTTTCACATTGCGCGTATGTCTGCACTAGCTTTTGCTAGCGACTTTGTTCGTGTTGTTCCGTGTAAATTTCGATCCCAACGAAATAAAAAAGGATGTGTTATTCCATGATTTCAACTATGTACGTACCGCATATTCAATTCAGATCCGTTTAGTAATTTTTTCGTGAAAGATTGACAAACATCTTAACATCTTCCATCTCCGACCACATCACCGCTTACCATCAGGTGAGATGGTGGTCAAACGGGAGCCTATTCTGAATTAAAAAAAAGCATTTATCCTTGAAAACTTTCCTATTTATAATTTTAGTTAGATAAGAAGGAGAATTAATTAGTTTATCTATGTTATCAATGGCTCTTTTGACTTGGGTAATATATGGCTAGCCCAATAAGGATTGCATGAATTTCAGGGGTCAGAAATTCAATGGAGTCTCTAAAAGTCCACCATTCAGGGCAATTAGACTGCGCTATCATTCTTCGTTTGTAACAAAACCAATCGAGCAATAAATACTTAAAAATACATGACAGCTTCGAATCTAAACAGAAGATAGATATGTAAATCAGAACAGTGAAAAAGCTTCATACAATAGGTCTACACACCCTGCTAAGTATTGGAATAGGTACCACAAATTCCAAGGATGTGGTACAGGCGTAACGGCCGCTGGATCGATCAGCTGAGTGACCGCTACGCCCGCGCGTCTCAAGCCGCTTCTGATATACGCGTGTGATGCGTGAGCGTGAACTTCGATATGTTAGATGATCACTCAATCACGTGCCACCTCAGCAAGTCTTCCTTAGTTCTGAAGACCGACCCTTCGACGATCGACGCGACGGCTGTCATTATTTAGCTGTTATTATTTATTATTTAGCTACGAGCTCGTTCTGTCCCTAGTCTGTTCCTTTATAGATTTTTTGGAGTACAAACATTGTATCATTGTAGTTTGCAGCTATCTCCCTCAGCTCTCCAACCTCAAAACAAATTATAGACTGCAACGAAATTTCTAAATGATACATATCATAATTCATACTTGACATTAGAAGATTATCTTAAGACTACACTATAGAGACACGTAAACACAGTTATGAATGGAACACCTTTCTTTTTGACCTTTCATAAATCATGATTCAGCAATTTAAACGCGAGAGCCTTTTATGTTATGGTTTTATACACAGACACTTGTTGATCGAGTGTATGACGTGTTATAACTTGGTATTTAGGTATAGTTATCCAGCGTTTAGACTCTATACAATCTTTGCAAAAAATATCTCAATATCATGTTAGAAAACAGAAGTTCTATTTTAAAATCAATACTAACATAAATTCCTTATGCAACGTTGTTATTTTCCCATGACTTCGCTTGCGTGGCAGGTGCTTCCGAGTAAAACCGGGATGAAATGCCTATGTTTTCCTACTTTCCAGTAAAAGTCTCAATAAAATAAGTTTAGTCGTTCCAGAGATGAGCCCGGACAAACTAAAAGACTGGTATAGTATCGTGTACAACTATAAGCACACAGTTATTTTGATATCACTCACAGGCACTTTAATTTTATTTATTTTTGTTATATTTCTTTATTCAGTAAGGAGAAAAAATAGTTACATATATCCACAAAACAATTTGTATAGATTTTATTAAATATGTATAGGTTCATACTAAGCTACTGAATGAAGACTTAGAACAACTAGACGTCCAGAAAAATCAATGTTATCGGAACAATGCCTAGATTTACCAATTTCAAGTACACTATCAAAATAAATATTAAGTAGGCAATATACCACAACATTACAGCATCAGTTAAAAGTTAATTTTAGCACGAGTGCGTAATCACTTTTAAAAAGCATGCAACGTTTTGTCTAACATATATGGGTCGCCATTGTTTTCTTGTTGTAAGGTTACTGATTCCCACGCAGATAAGGCAGGCAGGTCAGTAAGGCGACTGTTGTCAAGCGGTTAAGAGCGCGTCTAAAGCCAGCAAAATTTTAGAATTCACCCGCACTGTCCTACCCGCTCCTCACATCGAATACGATCGCGCGTGTACCTACGCGCTCGCTCGACGTGTATCTTCTGTAGTAAGTATACGTATAATATTCAGATGAAACAACTGTATTCAAAGTATGACTGCGTTATACAATATTACGAAATGTTATTATGTGTACGCGAATAATACGTAAATAGTAAGTTAGTAGGAGGTGACTATACCACTGATACTGAACACGAATCAATATAAAATCAATACCAAAAGGTAATATTATATTATGTATAATATAATATTATTTTGGCGCGTGATTTTGGTGTGGCGTAAATAATGGATAACTCTGAAACTGTCGATTGGCCAGATTATCATCTATCATTTACCCCACTTATATCGTCATATGCCCATGGATGACCAAATTATTGATATTTTTAATATTTTAAATAAAAATCGTACTTACTCTTACAAAATTAGGTACCATTTCTAAAATTGGTGATTTTTTTTCATTTTGTTTTTTTTTTTTATATCAGTCCTGAATATTTGTATTATCAGATCAGTATCAAGATTTTTTATTACATTCTAAATCAATATTGCAAAAAATACTTATTCTTAAATTTTAACATTTTTTTCTACGGAATTACGCAATTTTGGGCCCCTGTATCTATAGTTGCAAAACTTCTGAAAAATTCGGAATAATTCCGGAATACTTCTGGGAAAGTTTCTTTAAATCAGAATTATTCAAAATGAATTTAAATAAAGCCCTCTGTGCGCCGGCCGCTGCCGCCGCGCTGCGATGGCGGTGCGGGGTGCGGTAAGAGGGGAGATGCTCCCCGGAGAAGTTTTCCCCCCGCGAGAAAGATTCGTACCCCGCAATCGAATGTTTCCGAATATTTCGCCCGAATAATTCAATCGAAATTAACGTGTTTGTTTGTTGTGTGGTGGGTGGGTTAATTATTGTTCAGTGCGAGACTACGTACGATACAAGAGTAAAATATAAATGTTTATCTATACTAATATTATAAAGCGGAAAAGTTTGTTTGTTTGTTTGCTTGAACGCGCTAATCTTCGAAAGTACTGGGTGGATTTGGATGAAATTTGGTATGGAAATAGCTTGAAGCTTGAGGAAGGTTATAGGCTACTTTTTACGCGACTGCAAAAAAGGAGAGTTATGTTTTTACCGTGATAGAATCCACGGGAGCGAAGCCCCGCGTGAGTACTAGTTTTATTATAAATGGGATTGATTAAGTATATGTTGATATTTTTATAGGTAGATATGTTAGCCTGCGATTAACAGGATTTTTATTCTTTTGTTTCTACGTAGGTACTCTACTTATTTCGTAATTGAATGCTATTTTTATAAATGTCAGTAGTTGAATAAAAAACCAGGCCTAGCATATTTTATTTGTTTTTTGAAAAAGGGTTACCTATGTTTTTGGTTAGTTTGTATGTAGCTCTGTACGCATCGCGAGTATTCGCGAGTCGCATAGGTAGGTATTAATCATTACCTACCTACTTAACGCGTATAATAGCCCAGCCATTAAAAACAATTAAAGGCAAACCTTGCAAGCAAACACGTTTTGATGCGGTTTTCAGAAAAGTATTTGTTATACTTAGGTAGGAGCAGGTTTTGGTATATTAACCGACTTCAAAGGTCGATTTTCCTGGTTTCTTTTGGCAGTTGAAATATTCCCAAAGTTTCGGAATATTTCGGAATACTTCCGAAGTATACGACGGGAATGATTCGGAATTATTCTCGCCAGACTATATCGAAAAAAAATGTACTACACTGCGGTGGCTCATTATTTTAGACTAGCTTTTGCCCGCGACTTCATCCGCGTGGAATAGTTACTTTGGGCTAACGTTAACTTTAAGCCCGATTTTGAAGCATTCTTCATTGGTGCTCCGCTCCTATTGGCCTTAGCGTAATGATATATATAGCCTATAGCCTTTCTTTATAAATTGACTATTTAGTTAAAAAATTTTTGCTTTAATGTACCACCCAGGAGCCATATTACACCATTTTTAAATCATAACATTATTTTAAAGATGAAGTCACGCCGAAAATTGCATTTAGCTTGTCTTCTTTTAGGCGTCATCAAATATAAATCTCCTTCATACTTGTACTCAAAACTGGCGTGGATTAATAATCACCGGCAGCGCAAGGCTAGAAGTTGCGCCCAACAGCTAGCTACCCCGCATCACCGTACTGCTGCCTTTCGTGGAAGTTTTCGGTACGCAGCCTCCAAGTGCTGGAATAATATTCCCGCACCAATTAGGGACTTAAAGAATTTAAATACTTTTAAGAAAAGTCTTAAGAAATTTGTCCTTCAGTCGCAAATTAATTTTAATAGTATAAATATTGACAATTCATTTATTTAGTTACAATATGCTATAGGTTGTTGTGTGTGTTTAACACCGATTAAATGGTTTTCAATTTCAATTTTTTTCCTTGAAGGTCGAGTCATGTGGCTGTTATTAGTTAGCCATCAACTCTTCGAGCACCACGAGAAGATTCATTCGCATAAATGTCCTTAAGATAATTAAATTAAATTAACAAGGGGATCGTATTAATATGGCCTAATCTAATACAGGGTAACACCAACTCTCTTCAAGATATAAAACTCTGACGAATTCCAACTCGGCAGTATCCGGGAAGTTTCATGGTATCTTTTTGTCTTCTCATCATATATTGTCTCATAAGACTACAGTCTGAAAGTCAGTATGAAAGTGATAACGTGATCGCTAAAAAATGTGCTTAATCAGAAGCCTTAAAGTCACATAAATGGCAATGGAAAAGGTGTTTCTTGATGGTGGTGTGAAAGAGGTAAAAATATGCTCGGTGTTTCCTCTCGATGCACCATGATATTTACAGGAGAACCAGCGTTACGGATATACCCCGAGAAATTGCGTAACATGAGTGATAAAGGGCAGGACAAACTGCTTACAGAGCAAATTTTATATTGGAGCTGAAGGTTCTGTAGTCGCTCCCGAGTACTGGAAGCTTCTGTCCTTCATGATGTAGGCTGTTGACTTCATCAAGGTCATGGGAATCAATGGATTCCCATAACCTCGATGAAGTCACCCAGTGGGGTGCTAAGCACACAAATCAGGGGATGTCTTGTGCGTACATATAAAATACAACGAGTTATGGAGTGATATTCCTTGATAGCTACAACCTGGGGTCCTTAAGTCTTGAGTGAATAGTTTACTTCTAGGTAAGCATACCACATATTTGTCTACATCATTCCTGACTATAAGTAAGTAGATATTTGTTTTGCAGTGGAGATCTTCCAGATGAAAATACGATGAATACAGGTGATCGATCCATGATGATAATAACCTGTTTGAGTTAAATTGTTTATTTTAAGTTTCGTTCTTTGTTATTTAGCCACTCTATATTTACGTAGCAATTCTGTCGCAGTTTGCTCAAAATTTCGAAAGAAGAAGTGCTTTATAAGTCTTTTGTACGTACAGAAATAAACATACAACCAAGCCAACATTCATGTTTATAATATAGTCGATTAGGATAGAAAGTATGATTGGGAATTGGGATGGCTTTAATATTATCGCTAATTGATTGCAAGCTTATTAAATAACGCATGACGCAAATGTAATGTGGTTAATGACATAATATCACATCATCCCAAAGTGAGGAAAACAATCTATACTTATCCTATCGAGTGAAAATAAAAAAGATTACATCTATTAAATACATATATTAAATCTCGTGTCACAGTTTCTTATCTAACTCCTGCGAAACGGCTAGATCCATTTTTATGTTTTTTTTATGTATAAAATACCTACTTTAAGACCTACCAAATAGGTCTGAGAGCAGGTCGTAAGCTATCTTTTATACTGAAAGGAGAAAAAAATATCTTTTAAAGTAGGTGAAACCGCGGGCCAGAAGCTTGTACTATATACTAATTTTCTTTGAATAAAGTTGCTGATACCAAACGGCCCAATAATATTATCAATTACTTTCATGTACTTAAATTTTAATATTCTCAGAATTAGAACAATATTATTTATTATTCTTCTACTTTTTAGCTCCTCAACCATGTATCCTCACATTTGCAATTTCAATCTCCCGCGTTCATTTTATGTAAAACGTGTAGTCTTATGTAAAGTAGCAAAAAGCCAAGATTGACACATGAAAGCAATCATCGTGTTTTAATTGCTACACCATCAAAGATATTTCCAATTTACTTAGATACGTAGCTAGAAGAATAGAGTGAGCGTTTTTTATTCGGCAGAAAAGTTAACAGGGTTAGAAAAGGGTGAGTGAGAGGTATCCATCTCACCCAACCGTGCGACCAGCTGTTACCTTTTTTAGCATCTTTATCAATTAATCAATTTACGTTTATTTTCAGACTGACTCCATAGTGTTATTAACAATATTACTTAAGATCTATTGTTAGTAATTACAGACATAATTATAATACGATGGAGCTGCATCCACCTCTGCTGCAGCATAGCAATCCGGTGGGATTGCTATGCTGCAGCAGAGTGGTGGTGTATTCGCAGATCGGTGGATTTGCGAATACACATACAGTTAAATGATAAATGATCTTTATTTTACAAGGTTACAACAAACAATTAAATAACACTTATACCACGTCATTTTTTCCTATAAACTTAAACTAGATTAAGCCGGTATTTCCTAACAGACTACCCTGAGAAGAAACACCAAAACAAACTCAGAGGTCAGTCTGTTTTAAAGTCCATACAATCTGTACCGGTCAAATCATATGAGAACCTTGTAGGTTAATGTCTGACCAGTCAGCATCGTATTGGCTCTTTCGACAGATAGTTCGTATTGCGACGACAATACTCAGTCCATTCCTCTATGTATAAACATGTACAACAAAATCATCTGTCTTATATGACGTTAAACAAACATAAATATTAAGCAACTCGGATTTAAATGGCAATTATTATCGGTACCATTTCCTTGTGAACTCGCAATCGAATAGTTGGCAACTACAGTTGCGCAACGTTCGGTCGCTGTCCTTTTTTGGGAGAGTTCAATTTCCTACGATTACATAGAACAAGTTTTTCTCCGGTCGGTCTGTCGAAAATGTTCTAATGTGACGGCATGCATGCAAATATGCAAAAAGGATAGGACATCCGTCGCGTCAGCACGAAGTCTGAGCTAGAGTATAATTTGTAACTAACGCTTGATGTTGCCGTTCTTGACCTACGTATTTCTTTGGCGTTATAAACGGCATTTTTTTTTCTTACATTCATCATCATCTCTTGTACCTCTGAAGGCCGGAAAAGTTTGATAATACCGCAAATACACCCACTACAATATTTAGAGTTAAGGAAAAGGAAAACAAAAGTAAGTATATATTTTAAAAAGCTTGCCAAGACAAATATGGTGATGTTCATAGGGACTCATATTATGAAAACTGTGTCTGATATAAAATAGTTTAACCTTTTAAAATTATAAACCTAAATATATAACATCAAAAAGTACTCTTTGGTTATGTACCCTTATTTTGTTTTATTTAAAATTCTGTTTGAACCTTCAAATATTTCCTTTATTTTTATATCAGAAGTAATATGTATGCGTCCGTTTGAACAGAATAAACCAGTTTTCTTTCTTTTTTATTACCCAAAATCAATCCTAAAGCCTAATCTAACTAAAAGCGGCTGGATACCATGAGTATTTAACGGGAGCAACTACCCTCCACAACAGTTTCTGGGTAAAAAGATACCACTTGCTAAGATAATTTCTATCATATAAACAATGGTAATTTTAATGCTTCACCTTATTAAAAATATAATTTAAAAATACCTCTGCTATGTATACCTTATAAAATACCAAAATAGTATAGTGATGTAATCACAACAGTTGGCGATCAGCTATCGAATACTTCATGAAATTGTTTAAACAATCCGCGAGTTGACAGTATGTTTAAAAATTTAAAATAACTATTTAATTATGTAAATCTATTGATATGAAGCACAAAATAGTACAAATGAAGAAAAGATTATTAATTATTTATTTTATTTTCCCTCAAGAAAAATGAGACTTTTTATCTGTGAGTCACGTGATTAGAAACACCAATCAGAAAACGAGACGTCATCGTTCAATATTTTGACAGCTGACTGGTTATCTTTAGTTGATGCGTAAGACAAAAAAAAATTTTTAGCAAAAAAATAGAACCGACTTCAATATCAAAACACTACAAAGGCAAAAATAACTTTAATTTCGGAAGGCGGTGTCAAAAACGAAAATATATACAAAACTAAAGACACCGCCTTCCGAAATTAAAGTTATTTTTGCCTTTGTAGTGTTTTGATATGGAAGTCGGTTCTATTTTTTTGCTAAAAATTTTTTTTCACGCTTTTTGGTGGGTCGGTTTGTAATTTATCTAGTTACAAAAGCCATAATGTCAACAACTTATCACCTTTTACAAAATATTGCTTTTCCCGATGCATAGCCGTTAATTTTTGAGGAGTTCTCCTGGTACTTGACCATCAACTCTACATCACCATATGTATTGTGACGAGCATAAAGTGTTTAACATCCGTACTCAAGTAATGGAATCGCAATCCACGAAATACTTATTATTGAGGAGTTTCATTGGCCATCTGTGGTCTTCATCATCAGTTCAACTTCCCCAAATGGTACTTTTCGGAAGCAACTGCTCAAGGTACTATAAGAAATACCCAAAACGCTATAGGTGTGCCTATAATATTTGAAGAGTTCCCTCGATTTCTCCAGGATCCCATCATCAGATCCTGATTTCGTAACAATGGGACCAACTAGAAACTATACCTATTCATACGCAAAAAGAATTTTTCAAATCGGTTCAGCCGTCTCCGAGTTATGAGGTAACATACATAAAAAAAAAAAAAAAGTTCAAGACGAATTGTAAACCTCCTTTTTTTGAATTCGGTTAATAAGAAATAACTAACTAACTGCTTGCACTGTCTGGACAGGTCCGCTCAAATTTGCGTGGTTATTTCCTCAAAAGAATACCAAAGACATGAACCTACATGCTTCTCATATACAAATACAAATTGTTTGGACTTCAAAAGAGACGTTGACGACAAACTCAGAGGGAGTTTGTTTCGGTGTTTCTTCTCAGAGTAGTCAGTTAGGAAATACCGGCCTCATATAGCTAAACTAAACACGCAAAAAAACATGACGTGTAAAGGTGTTATTTATAACCAATTTACAAATAAATATTTAATTTCATTTCATAACTAACTCTCTCTCTTCTGGTTCATTTGTCTTATCGTCCTGTAATAGTTGTTCGATGAGTTCCTTTTTTTGTCTTTTTAAAAAAGCAGATAGATAGATATATTATTTATTGTACACCATAACAGTTAAACAAATGTGGACTTAACAACTAAAAAGGGTGATACAATGGGCGGTCTTACCGCTAAAAGCGATCTTTTACAGACAACCTTTGGATGGATTTGACACAGAAGTTCTAACCACTTCTTGCGAATATCTCTTTTTAAAGGGACATGAATAAATAGTTTCGTTGGCGTTTTTATAGTAGTATTCCCACAACAAGGTACTGCACAGCACTGATAATAATTTTTCACGTTCATAATAGAGTAAAATATCATAAAATACCCGAAGTACATTTATGTGCCAAATGCCAGGAAAGTTGTTTTTTGAACGATGACGTCATACATAGTCACGTGACCACAATGCCACGATTTAGGCTATAGTTTTTTAAAAATTAAAAAAATACTTATATTTTAATTGAAAGGTTAAGTGATGAATAAAATATTATTTTACGAGTACACGTGAAGCGCTTCGAAGCGTTTCAAACAATTTTTACAAAGTTGTCAACTCGCGGATTAAGCAAAGATTCGAAGGTGAAATTTGTTGAGTTTGTATCAAGCACCCCTGAATCTTAAGTTCATACTACTTCAAATATTTTGTATGCAGCTCTTAAGCCCGATTATTGAGAAGCTTTGATTTGCCTTGAAATTGATACTACTTAGATATTTAATGAGGGTTTTCTGTAATAACGTCCACCAGGCGGCAGCACTGAGACATCAGGTCCGGGCACCTGTCAAACGCTAAGTTTTTGACATCTGTCAGCTTGACGTCAATGTCATGTATACCTACGTCAAAGTTTCGTTTCCAAACACTTTCCAAAGAAGAAGACCTCTCACCTCAATAGCGCCAACTGGTGGTTAAAATTTTCCCGAAACCCTCATTAACAAGGGAAGCTATTAAATCGTGTTTTTTTTATGAACAATTATGTCTCTCACACATAACTATTGCACTTATCACACTATGTCTTCATCACCCTTGTTTGACTAGTAGAAAATTCCTAGGATTCCTAGGGCATTAAGTCTATCTTTGTACCTATGTGCATGAAGTGTAAATAAATAAACTATTCTACCCGTCATCAACATCATCATTATTTCCAATGACGTGTATTGTTAGGCTTCCAGCTAGCGTTGAACTTCGCGGGCATGCGGACAGCGAGTAAAGGGCAACTCGCTGTCCGACCATGGACCATGCCCGGGTCGACGGCGCGTCGTGTTCCACGCGCGCCTCTAAGAGCGTCAGCAACATGACGAGGCCCCCTCTGCAGAGGGCCGAAGCCTGCCGGGGTCGTGGGACTCATCCCGTTACCGTGGCCCCGGTACGCAATGGGCTATTGAAGGAACACCGTGGATTTTAGTCAGTAAAAGTCTGACAGTCCCTCCCACCCTGCCCGGAGTGGGAGGACTTATTTGATAATTTTACCACGTTAAAAAAAAAAAAAGCGTTGAACTTTTTCATCACCGAGGGACCAATCTGCTGGAAGAATTTAAGGTCTAACACCATAATTTTACGTTGTATTACTACTCAAAGTACGAATGGCCACATCTACTTACTATCTAATTTGCTGAGCGATGACTGTTTTTCTACTACTGTTGAGCCCACTCTTGAACTCTGTCACGCCTGACGGTAAGTGATAGTTGAGGTCAAAAATGGAACGAGCGAGCCTAGAAGATGCCTGTAACTCTTGAATTAAAGGCTGTCAGTTCATATGTGGTAGGGAACCCTACATAAACTTGAACGACTTCAAAATTTTTGCATAAGATTTATATTTGGTTTGCGCAAATATGATCACGTATCCGAATTTCGTACGAAACTCAAGTGGCTTCCTATACGTCTTCGCCGGAACTTACACATCTTGTCTCTGCTCTACAGTATTCTGTTCAATCCTAAGATCCTCTCTTATCTTAATGAACGTTTTAAGTTCCTCCATGACACACATGCCAAATTTCTGAAGTCATCGGAAAACTTGAGGCTAGAGGTACCGAGTCACTCCACCAATTTCTTTGATAAATTGTTCGCAGCTCAAGCAGTACGACTGTGGAATACTCTTCCCGTGTCAGTAAGACAAGCACAAACCCTTCCTTCTTTCAAAAACATGTTAAAAGTTCTCTATCTCTCTCTTTAATTTGTTACTATTTTTTATATAACTCAGCTTTGTTCTTTTTATGTATATATATGTATATGTGTATTGAGTACCCAACGAGCACATTAGTGGAAATAGCAGCCTATTTTGTTACTTTGGGCTGTAAAATAGCGGTTTAAGGGTTCAAAAAGCAGTTCAAAGTTGCATATCTGCATCCGTAAACGTCTATAGCTATAAAAGTTACTTAAGGTGCTATAAGCTGAATCAAATACTACCCTATCCTTCACAGTAGTCCACGGTAGAACTCATTTACCACTTACACCTTTATATGAGAGTTACGAAGGTCATTCTGCCACTCACAGCTGCACAGTGGTTTCCATTGTAACTTTTATAGGTTATAGTTATAGTAACCACTATTATACTACTATAAGTTTCATTATAGAAATAATAGAAACTCTTATGCATACTATAGTTACAAAAAAATCATCAGTGTAACTAAGGCCTTTAGTAGCAATAGTAATTCCAATCCATTCGCCATTTTACAGCCGCTTTTGTAACTATTATAAAACATTTAATAAAAATGGATGCTAAACGAATAAGTACGTAACTAGATCTTATAACCTCAAAAACAGGAAAATAGGAGCTGTTTGTGGCTGTGAGTTGCACTAGGGGAACAAAAATCACTGGAAGCGTTAGAAGGGTGAAAATTAGCGCTATGATTCTCAAAAGGGAGTTATTAGAGCTCAAACTGCAGGTTGTGACTACAGTACAATGACGCCATGATTTTTTAAGAAACCTTATAATTCACTTGCAAAATTGAGTTGATATACATTGGTTTTTAAGTTAAATGTGCATTAAATGTACCGGTAAACAATCGGCCACTTGCGAATAGTAAGTTATCGACACGTAAAAATACGGAAATAAAATTTATTCTGTATAACAAATAAAAAATATCACATATATTTGTTAATATTTTAAATATCATAAAAGCGCGTTAAAATTACTCGAAAACTATCTTATATATCTACAGTAAACTGGACAGCGTTTTAAGTATCTTTATATATCTTGCTAATACAGAATACAAACTTTTACTTCTTTTTGTTTTATTTTCATGATGGCGACGATAACACTTTACCAATATTACAAATAATGTCAACTGAAGATATACAATAAAGAACTATAATCAATTCATTCGTTCAAAGTAGTTCAAAATCATTCAAAAGTAGCGCTACGAGAGCTTTAGTATAGCGTTAATAAATCGTTATAGCTATTAAGGAACCTTTATGCAACCGTTGTGCAGGTTAAATGGAACTTTAGGTTGCATAAAATGGCGCCCAAATAGCGCTAAAGCGGCTGCTTTAAGTCTGTAGTAGAATAGCGCTTACGTCTAATACCATAAGTAATAATCGGATACGCTCCAAAGCCCTAATACAGCCCATTTGTGCTAGTTGGGTATGTAGGTTATTACTTATTTATTGTATTATAAGCGAATAGTACACCATGGACTACCCGCGTATTTATTTTCTCCTGTTGTGTCAAATCCATCCAAAGGTCGTCTGTAAAAGATCACTTTTAGCGATAAGACCGCCGAGGCGGGCCGCGTGAGGGAGAGGATGGCGTCCTCCCTCCAGCCCAGCCACAGTGGTAGACGCCCACGGCGTCGGACGTCGGCCGACGATCTCCGGCCACCGTAGGCGTGGGCATGCGGACAGCGAGTAAAGGGCAACTCGCTGTCCGACCATGGACCATTCCCGGATCGACGGCGCCTCAAAGAGCGTCAGCAGCATGACGAGGCCCCCCTGCAGAGGGCCGAAGCCTGCCGGGGTCGTGGGACTTATCCCATTACCGTGGCCCCGGTACGTAAAGGGTTATTGAAGGAACACCGTGGATTTTAGTCAGTAAGAGTCTGACAGTCCCTCCCACCCTGCCCGGGGTGGGAGGACTTATTTGATAATTTTACCACGATAAAAAAAAAGCGATAAGACCGCCCATTGTAACACCCTTTGTAGTTTTTTAAGTCCTTATTTAATTCTGTTATGGTGTACAATAAAGAGTATATCTATCTATCTATCTGTCTATCTATTTTTTATTTTTTATTGAACATATGTATGATCGCGTTTGACCACCATCTCACCTGATGGTAAGTGATGATGTGATCGATAATCCATGTTTATGACGCTTATTTTCCTTAATTTTTTTGTGATTTCTTTTTTTATTTTCTTATGCGTCATGTGACAATGAAAATAAATGCATGTATTCTTTTCTTCCAACTGGACTTGATGAAAATTGGCACCCATAATGTTCATAACCTAGATTAGCTAAATTTTTACATAATTACACAACAACAGATTGATGGTTTTGTTACAGATTTCATTATTTTATTTAAGGAATGTGTTTTATTTCATAAGTATCTGACAAGAAATTCAGCGGAACCATATCGTAAGTGGTGAAACTGGTCCTTAAAATCACTACTTGTGAAGCGAATTTTAACGGACAAAAGCCATTACTATATCAACAGAAATGGAATCTTTCATTTCAAACACGTCAAAACGCAATACCTTTTAATGTTCTGAAAAGTTATATTACTTTAGTTCTTGTCCGATATAAATTTCTCCCGAGATTTGAAAGGTCAATGTTATTTCGAAGTTGACTCAAGTTATTATACGAAAATGTAATAACACCTAACCTTGGCAATTTTACGTAAACATAAATCTAGGATTTTCGTCAAGACAGCGTATGTTTATGAAGTTAGAAATATCAAGATGTTTGAATTTTCTTGAGTCCCGAGTTCAGCGCGTAGTTCATTCAGCGTATTTAAATGTTGACAATTTTACCCAAAAATAAAATATTTTTACAAAAACCTGATAGCCGGTTAGAAACCTTTTTGGAAAGAGCTTCAGAATACCGATCAACAAACTTTGCTTAGTCTAAGTAAGTGTAATGATTCTTTATTTTAATTACTTTTCTCATTTTTGTTCAAAACTAAAATACTTAAAATACAAACTAGAATAAAGCATCAAAAAATTTGATCTTTAACGCTGTTGACTGGCAACGTACCCAAGATACTGGCGGCATTGCCTCGTTGTATGGAAAAGCTTAGCCTTTGGCCAAAGAAATAGCCAGCCCTTAGGCCACGGAAAGCGTTAACGAGCCTTTTCGATATGTCTTTAAAAAGCCTGTGAGCACACGGGCCCCACGGTGTGAGAGTTTTGACCTCAAAAGGCTCGAAAATATAGTTATCACCGAGATGACTAAGTTTACGCCGCTTGAGGTTTTCCGCAGCCGCAGCGGGAGCGCCAGCACAACATGATCAACTGGGAAGATGGGATAGCGCGACAGTATCGACGCAAGTTGCGTCCCACATTAAAGGCCTACCCATCGTCCAAGGAAACAATGACATGCCGTCCGGTCTTTTGCCATCGTCACGCACCAGGCCATTGAGTTCCAATATGGCTGGAACGCCGACGGTGACAAGGGCTCGTCGAATAACGTCGTTTAAATTGGCATGTCATGCGAAACGACCCGCACTACGGTTGTAAGAGAGGCCATGGTGCCCGAGGCTGTTGAGTACTTCCCCACAATTACAGCGATGAGGGGAACAACAGGAGGCTCCTAAGCGTAGTGAAGCAGCGTGCAAAGTGTCTAGATTTGAGGACGATAGAGCGTGTAACCAAAGACCTGATTCCCACTTTCCCACAGCCAGCAGACGTGCACACTCAGCAGAAGTAGTAGACGTGGTTAGTAAATTATTCAGAACTACTCTGCAGAGCGGCTCGTCCCACCGCCTACGTGCTTCTGGGATGATGGAATATCATGATGATGATGGTTGGTCATAAATTGGGCAAGTGAGATTCCGGGCATCAATAGCCTTAGTGAAGCACGGCACATTAAAATCAATCAGTGTGGAAGCCAAATTGGTACAACAAATAAAACATAAAACTTAGTATATTACAATCTGACCAAATGCTATTAAAAACCACGATCAAAAAGTAGTTACAACATTTAACATACAAAACGACGGAGGAATTTCTTACTATGAATATGTAATTTTATCGCCATTCACGTCCATTAACAAATTTGATTAAAGTTTTGATTTCACATTTAATTCGGATATGATTTTAATTTTATTCTGATTTTAATCTAATTGTATAAACGTAAGATCCAACTGAAACGAAATCCATCCAACTAAATAATAAATTGGTGTAAGTATTTTGTTATTATTTGTTATTATCAATGATAATTAATACATAGCAACGATTATTATATTATAAGTACTGTAAGAGACTGGTGCCAAAACTAGACTTACTTCTGTATTTGAGGACACCAGGTCTGAAGCCCTTAGGTATTCATTTACCTTTCAATCGATATAAATTATTGGTTCGCTCACTACCAAATGTGGTAAGCAATGTATTGTTGGGATTAAACATAGTTCTAAAATACAGGCATACCTTGTCTAGTTTGGGGGTCTAAGATTAATTCTAAATATGTTCTGATTTTCTTGGATCACAAGTAAAAGATTTGAAAACGTTCACGTAAAACGAAACGTTCATTTGAATAATATTTTCAAGATTAAAAAAATACTTTCGCACTTTTTCAATAACAACACGGAACGATTCAAGATATTCGTATCCTTTTTGGTTACGTAACAGAAGGTTATGTTGTTATTGCTTTAAAAATATTATATTTAACCCAAATTTTATCCATAAATATAAAAAAATATTGACACTTGAAAATAACCTTGCTCCAATTATTTCAACATCCTTGTTGATACTGAGAAAACAATTCAAGCCAACAACAGAGGTTTGATACTGCCATAAACTCCTTACTGAGTTCCGATTACAAAATGACGTAACGTCAATTTTATATGCTGGCAACACCCAACGCTAATTTGATCTCCGTAGGCCTACCGCGAATCGGACGCACTTTGAATAAACTATCACGTATGACGGGATGCGCTCACGCATAGTAATCTAATAGAAATAGAAGATTAACTCATAGTTCGTACCTATTTCTACTATTACTCACTTTTGAAGTTTCTCTATCGCGTAATATAACGTAATAAGTTTTTTGTGGTCTGGTAACACGGATGGGAACGATTGTAAACATGCAAATGCATGGCAATACAATGATTTTATTGTTTATGTGGTAGGAATATTTCGATGGTTAGGGTGCTAGAGTCGACATTGTTTCACACCATTTACTTCCCAGATGAATGGCTAATGAATTTAACACTTGGTTTCATCACTAAACGAGCAGTCGCGCGAGTCTATGCACTCATGGACTTTACTTCACGATAAAAACATAATCTCCTTTAGGAAGGAAGGAATTGAATGGGTTTTTAGTCAGTAGAAGTCTGACACTGCCTTCCGCTCCACCCAGAGCGGGAGAAGTCATTTGATGACACCAGAAAAAAGCTTCAAGCTACTTCCATACCAAATTTGATCAAAATCCACCCAGTACTTTCGAAGATTAACGCGGTCAAACAAATAAACGTTTCCGTTTTATAATATTAGTATAGACTAGCTCTTGCCCGCGACTTCGTCCGCGTGGAATAGTTACTTTGGCCTAACGTTAAATTTAACCCCGATTTTGAAGCATTCTTCATTAGCGCTCCGCTCCTATTGGCCTTAGCGTGATGATATTTAGCCTATAGCCTTTTTATTTTTTTTAATTTATATTATTAGTATAGATAGCTGTTGCCCGCGACTTCGTCCACGTTTCCGTCGTATTTCGTAAAAAGCCAGTAGCCTATGACCTTCCTCACGGTTCAGTGATTTTGATGTAACAGACAGATTAATTAACCTTCGTAATTTAGTAGGGAAATATAATATGTCAATCTATAATACTGTTGAAAAATATCGCAATACCGAACCGCACAATATTATTGTTAATAGCTGTGCCCGCGACTCCGTCAGCGTGTAACTCCTTGTGTCTTATTAAGTTAATGTATTGGTAATATTGTTTAGATCACGTTCACATGAGGCTTAAGTACCTATAGAATGAAAATACTTCAGCGCAAAGCTTCCGGGTAAACTATGTTGAAAGTTGACCCGTCCGGCACGTGAACATAAAGATTTCTAGAACTGCTAACCCGGGAAAGAGCGACGTACAACTGACCATGCGAGAAACAACTGACACCGAGATCTACTCCAGCAACACGAAAAGTCTGCCCTTGAGCCTTATTAATTGTCATTGCATAACACACCGATACTGGGAATTGCGTTCTTTTAAATTGGAATGGAAAATTATTTGGTATTATGGGAATTCTGGGAATAAAGACGGTTTCTCCTGCACCGCAACCTGTTAAAATTTGAGCCTCAATTATATTTTGTTGCAACTGGGTTACTTTTAGCCGAGTTCCATTGCAAAGTTGCGGTGGTTTTAAATTTCGGAGCAGAATAATAATCAGAAAGTTTCGAACTGCTAAGCTATCGGGAGTTACACGTGTTATTGTGAGTCAACCATAAAAGATAGATATATGCTGTCGTGGGATATTTTTTATAGAATTTTAAGGAGAACATTTCCGTCATAAATGATTTCTGTGTAGCTTTAACCATTAAGGTTACACTCGCGACGGAAGCTTAAAAAATGGAGCTACTTCTCCCGTTTTCCCAACATTTCCCTTCACTGCTCTGCTCCTATTGATTGTAGCGTGATGAAAGTATACTACCTATAACCAGCTCAGGAGTATGAAAAATAATTGTACCAAGTTTCGTTAAAATCCGTCGAGTAGTTTTTGTTTCTATAACGGTTATACAGACAGACAGACAGACAGACAGACAGACCGACAGACAGACAGACAGACAGACAGACAATAATTTTACTGATTGCATTTTTGGCATCAGTATCGATCCCTAATCACCCCCTGATAGTTATTTTGTAAATATATTTCATGTACAGAATTAACCTCTCTACAGATTTATTATAAGTATAGATTGTTTATTTTTAGTTAAAGTTTTCCTGGAGAACAGGTTTTCCTAATGATCAAACGTTATGCAGCATTGGAGAAATAAATATTCACTTTTATTTATTATATATTTAAAATTTGTGTACAATTGAGAAATTAAAAGTGTTACATGGGTGAACTTAATGCAACAAGGCATTCTCTTCCAGTCAACCTTTTGATTTATTTCTTACTTAGGTACTAATTACACTTAATGACAACATAGAAGATTTAGAAAGCATTTGTTATTTGCGTAATTGTCACAAACCTATTTATGCTGCCGATTTTACAATATAAAGATTTACCTTCCAATAGATTCTTCACGCGGATGTGGTCGACTTTACGTAACTTTTAAAGATGCAGGACGATATTACATATGTTTTGGAATTTACCGCTATCTACTCCCACGGTTTGACCATAAATTGTGTTATCTAATAAGCCACAGATCTGCATTTGTTTTGCGAAGTACATTTGTGCAGTAACTTATCCAATCCTATGTACAAAGATTCTATTAAAACTGTACTTATGTGCTAGATATATTATGTTATAGTTATGGATTAATTTTTCCGGAAAAGCCTTGCGATCACAAAGTCGCGGGTTCGAACACGATCCATTTCACTATCGCCGTGAAATTTCCAGCAAAGTCAACACTATATAACGAAACTAGGTTATGTAAGTGGTATACATTTTTGGTGTAAGTACCAAAAATGTATACCACTTACACAACCGACCTACAGTACCTACGTATACAAAAATGTATCGAGATCAAATGTTCATCATTTCGTTAAGCATCTTGAAGTACTCATAAATATTTGATCGCGTTGTATATGAATTAAGTTCGTCTCCGTCGTGGGATGATTCCAGTACTGCGAAACCTAATTAATACCTAAAAGGCAATACTGCCTTACAGATTGCACCTACTTTACCATACACGATGATCGGATTCTGTTCATCTAAATGAATGATTCATTCTTGCACCATCATAAGTCGGTTAAAATTCAGCCTAGAAATTAACTTATCAATAAACCTAGGTAAGTCTGCTTACCTAGGTTTATTGATAAGTTAATTACTAGGCTGAATTTTATATGTCGAAGTATTATGTCCGTTTCAGGCTTTCAATTTTTAAATTGCTTTACATACCGGTAGGCGTTTAGCTGCTTCCTTTTTGAATGATAAATAATATTTATTTTATAAATTGTTTATTAAATAACACTTTCACGCGTATTTTTGTCGTAAATTACTTTGGTTATTAAAACCGAAGATCAAAGTGACTAAGTAATTATGAATTGTGACTCTGAATCATAAATAAATAATTCATCAAAAATATATTCAGGCAAGATAGCTTTTTGATATGAATTTAATGCGTTTTTTTGTTTTATTTTCCCCAAATTTGGTCCCCTACGGGTGTAATAAAAATGCGCTGTCGTGTTTAAAAGTTCTGTTTAACACGTTCGCTAACAGTACGTCGTTAGGCGGGAAATTAAAATAGTGCGTTATGACAGTACGTCGTCGAGGGACGGGCCACTTAACTTTAAGAGTACGTCGTGGAAAATTCTACTGTCGTAATGTGGTGTCAGGGTAAGTGCTTACTGTCAGCGAACGTGTTAAATTTTGACTTGATGATTCTGTTTTGAGCGTGGATGGTTGTCTAGCTTAACAAATTGAGATGCAGCTGCCTAGGAAAGCACGCAAAGCCAATGGTCCCCGCTATCTTTTGTAGGTACATCTTTGATAATCGTTACGGTCAGAACCCAGCAAAACGGGATATCGTGTTACTTAGCTACTGAATCCTGGAGGTCAGATTGGCATCTATGGTCTTCTCATGTTATGACATGAGAAGACTCTGACGGACCTTGGAAACTACAATGGCCGATATTTTTACATCTTTAACAGTCGTTACACAAGTGACGAAACCAAAAAAAAAAACAAATCGAAGTCAGAAAATCTAGAAAAAAACTACACCAATATTTTCATGGAATGCCGTATTACTTCGGAGATCAAATGGAAAATCCACGTAAAATATTAACGAAACAAGTTTCAACCCGAGCATAACATAGAAAAAGGCTCGGCAAATTAATTGAAGGATACATGTCGACATTTTTAATGTAATTCTAAAATTTCCAATGCATAAATCCTCCAATTATTCGGTACGTGTTGCAGCTAGTTTTGAAATAGATTTTAAAGTATCTAACGATAATTATACGATATGTATGCTTGAAGTATTAGTTAGGAAAGATTGTGCACTTCACAAATATGTTTGCACAACTTTTTAGGGTTCCGGAGCCGAACGGCAAAAAACGGAATCCTTATAGTTTCGTCATGTCTGTCTGTTTGTCCGTCCGTCCGTATGTCATTTTATTCCGTAACTATTGGAACTATACATATGAAACTTGGTAGGTAGATGTATTCTGTGAACCGCTTTCCGATTTTAAGAAACAAATAATAAATATTGAAAATTCCTCCCTCCTTTTAAAAATATATTTTCAATTTCAGTTCCATGTATGGGGAGACCCCATACATGGAACTGAAATTGAAAATATATTTTTTAAACCTATATGTGTGTGGTATTTATAGAGAGGTCTTTAAAAATGAGAATGAGGTTTCTAAAACCACTTTTTCATAAAGTCAATCGTTTAAAAGATATACGCTTCCAAAGTGGTAAAATGTGCCCCCCCCCCCCCCTCTAACTTCTATAATAATGGAGAGAAAAAACTAAAAAAAAATTATGCTGCATTATCTTAATGTAAACTTTCAACGAAAATTGGTTTGAACGAGATCGGGTCAGTATTTTCTAAAACCGCAAATATAACTTTGTAATTCAATTCATACAAACACTATGAAAAACAAAGTTATTTGGCGTAGTTACTACGTAAACCTTCATGGGCGAGTCTGACTAGCACTTGGCCAATTTTTATTTAAATAATAACATCAAATGAATCCAATGCTCTGGGTGAATCGGACGTCTTACTTCTACTGACTTAAAGACACCCTGTTCTACCCAGTTCTACCAGTCGCCCTTGCGTTCGTATCTCATTAGAACTTCCAGGTAATGGCATAATTAGAAATTTAATAGAACTGATGTTTAGACTTTCTCAATCGAATCTCTATGCAGTCTGTCAAAAAAAAAATGTGAAATGTAGGGATGAACAGTGAGATGATTTTGCGACTTTAATTTTAGTTTTTATCGTCTATCGTTCATCAATCGTTCACTGGAAGATACGGAAAGTTATAGGGCAACATATAAGCTAATCCTGGAATTCCCACGCGATCGATGTCGTGGGCACATCTAGTCTCACATACGACCACACTTGATTCACTTGAATAACACCATCATTACGGCAACCTTATAAAGCGAAACTCCTTTTCAATACCATTAATATTTCCTAGACACTCGTATACAATTACAGTCATCTTACTTTATTTCCTCCTTTTAAAGCTATCCATTTCACTGTATTGAGATGAACATAATCTGAACAATCAGAATGCTGGTCAGTAGTTATTACGTGTGTCTATGTATTACCTAATGTATAGATCATGTAAATAGTGGTTATGTGCACCGAATGAGACTGTGTGTCGTTGACTTTTTATTTCTAATCGTTAGCTAATTTAGTTGAACACGTAATGGACAGATTTAGCTAAATAGCAATGTTTCTTGGGTAAAAACGAAAAAATTACTACACAATGTGTAACGGAAAGGGTATATACATAACAAGGGCACGGCTTCTTTGGGTGATATCAAACGTTATTGGAAGGGTTTTTTAATCCTATCTCCTTTCTCGCGCCGACAAAAGAACACCGCCTTTACGCTAGGCTACTACAGTACTAGGCGCACAGAATTACGGAAGAGATTTATCGTGATATTTGCAAGTAACGTGGAAAATTATTGACCTACGTAGTGCGGTGACACAATTGTTATGATTTCAATTTAAGAAACTTACGAAACCGAAAATTTGGTATCAATTTTTAGAGTATTTTATTTTGAGTTGAAACCCTTCCAATATCGTTTGATTTCATGCAAAGAAGGCGTGCCCTTAGTATGTATATACCCTTTCCGTTACACGTTGTATAATCACAGCCGCATGCTTCGAATTTGAACGTCAAGCAACACTTACCTAGGTAAGTGCTTGGATGGCTGACCACTTTATTATATCATATATATGCCTGCGTACCTCGGAAAGGGTCCCAGCTATCATTCTGGAAGTCAGAAAACAAAAAACACCAGTCTTGCCAAGGACAATCATGTTACCCAACTAATGAAATTGTGAATGTCAAACGATGTTTGCTGAGTGAGATGATTGTTATAAAAAATTTAGAACTCCGTTCAATTTTTTGCTAAAAATGTTTTTTCACGCTTTTTAGTGGGTCGGTTTGTAATTTATCTAGTCACCAAAGCCAAAATGTCAACTACTTATCACCTTTTACAAAATATTGCGTTTCCGGGTGCAGAGGCGTTAATTTTTGAGGAGTTCTCCTGGTACATCACCATCAGTTCTACTTCACCATATGCATTGTGATGAGCATAAAGTGCTTAACGTCCATATTCAAGTAATCTAATCCCAATCCACGAAATACTTATTATTGAGTAGTTTCGGTGGCCATCTGGGGTCTTCATCATCAGTTCCACTTCTTCTTATCGAGAGCAACTGCACAAGTTACTATAAGGAATACGCTAAACGCTATAGGTGTGCCTATAATATTTGAAGAGTTCCCTCGATTTCTCCATGATGCCATCATCAGATTCAAACGTGATGACAATGGGACCAACTAGAAAGTATACCCTTTCAAACAAAAAAGAATTTTCCAAATCGGTCCAGCCATCTCCGAGTTATGAGGTAACATACATTTAAAAAAAAGTTCAAGGCGAATTGAGAACCTCCTCCTTTTTTTGAAGTTGGTTAAAAATAGATAAAGATTAAAATACAGAGCTGTATCCAGTTAGACTGCAAGCTGACTCTAACATAGTTGGGAAAAGAAAGTTTCGAGGACAAAACTATAGTTCGTTAGTAAAATTAACAGAAATATTAATACAATCATTAAAAGTTTTAAAATAAATCGCGCATCAAATTTGGATTAGCGGGGGATTATGACGTCAAATCTCAGTAGAAAGTTCACTAAGGTGACATCACGCGACTGTACCATTCCATACGAATTTTTTTGGCAACAGGGCGAAAACAAACGTGTCCTATTTGGTAATTTAAGTGACGGATCAATCTGCCAGGGTTGCGGGAATGTTTTAACGAGTTACCGCAGCCCCGGAACATAAGGGCAGTTGAAGGAACAAGGTGGGGTTTTACTCAATAGAAGTCTGACACTCCCTTCCATTTCAGCCTGAAGGGAAAAAGTAATTAGATGATTAACTACCGAAAAAAAAAATGGATTAAATAGAATTAAACTAACTTATCAGTCATGTGTTTTCTCTCCCTCTTGTGTTCTTTATGCTATAAAGAAAACGGAAGTAGGCGGTCTACCTGGTATGTGGTCGTCTATCCAAACTAATATTATAAATGCGAAAGTAACTCTGTCTGTCTGTCTGTTACCTTTTCACGCCTAAACCGCTGAACCGATTTAGATGAAATTTGGCATAGGAAAAGTTTAAGACCCTGGAAAGGACATAGGATAGTTTTTATCCCGGAATTTCTACGGGATCGAGATTTACACGAGAAAAACTTCCCACGCGAAGTCGCGGGTAAAAGCTAGTGATCAATATGGCCAATCATCTCATACAAGATCAGTCTTTAAAAGAATAACTGTTAAGTAGCCAATCATACTAATTGAAATCATGTCACATTGCGGAAATCTGTGATTTATAACAAATGTTCGGTCCGACGTGAAACAGAACGCACCCTTTTGACATAAAGAATTTGATCTTGACATTACTTTGACTTGACAGATAGACTTTGCTCTTGGAAAAGATGTCCGCCTTTGGGACCTGTTGAGATAATTATAATTGAAATTAGATATCTTGTGAAATCGCCCTGTGTAACCGATAATTGGGTGCGATTAAGGATTAATTGAATTGTAATTCCCATTTGAGTGAAAACCCCGGGATATTTTTGGAACATATCGCCATATTGACGCCATACCAAGGCACGCGCGTTTGTTGAAAAAAGTAGTGATAAAATAGCTTCAATCCTGTGCGAGTGGTGCTGTGATTGCCGTTGTGACCGCGCCATCTGGAGACTGGCGCCTTGCGAACGTTCTACAACACTTGACTTACATCACACTTTCCAATTACTCATCTCATATTACATACATACCACATTTAGACGTGATCAAACGGATCCTGATTGCCGTCTACAGCTCAGGTTAGTGGTATCAATTATTAACCACCAAGGGGAAGCCCAAAGGGCTATAGTGTAACCTTCTAGTTTGAAAAGCAACGTTTAAGCTCCACGTACCGTGGACAGTTTTAGACACCCAGTTACCGTTGCACTGGCCAATTGTAGTCCTGAACATTTTGGTAAGCAGAGCGTGGGTTTAATATAAAATCCACATAGTAAATTGGTAGCAGGCGTGGCTCTTATAAGATCCACTGATTCATTCTGGTATAGGCGTGGCTCTTATAATATAAGATCCACTGGTTTAATTGGAAGTTTTGAAAGTAACTTTGGTTTGATTACTTAACACAACTTATAACTTAATAAGTTTTGAATATATTACCATGTCATCCGGGCTCAAATAGTGCTTGTGGTTTGTACTGTAATTTGTAGTGCTAGCCCCTTAGAATTGAATTGACAAATAGGATTTATTTGTGAAATTAGGAATTATTAGGTTGTATTTGGTACAGTCGGCCAAGAAAGTGGTGTACCACCCTAAGGTTGAATATCGCTTGCAGATTCATAGGTGATAAAGATTAGTTTCGCTTGCAGATCGATCTGACAACTTCTATTGCTGTCTTTATCTGATTATTGATAACGACTATTACTGTTTGTAACGTGACAGCTGTTCTTAGTTTGAACTTGATGGAACCAATGACGTCGTAAAATCAACGGCGGGGGGCTGTAGATTTTGATGACAAAATTGTATCTACAAATTCAGAATTGTAATCAACAAGTTACATAAAATTGTAAAGGCACAAGGCGAGTCCACAAACCTACAATTTCTGTAAACTTGTAATTACAATATCAATAAAAAACAAGCTAAAAATAGATTTATCCTTTTATTAAATTTCTACAATCAATTTTAAAATACTTATAACAAACAAAAACATAGCATATATAGTAATATTTAGAAGATATTGAAAATTTTTAAAAATTAGAAACGGGTGTAACCGCCGTTGGCCTCTATAACCTCTAAAAGACGAGACCTCATTGAACCAACAAGCCGTGAGCAAATATCGGTTCCCCGCATTTCCTCCCAGATATAATTACAGTGACTAATAAGAGCTTGTTTGGTTCTTTCATTTTGATGCGACCATCGTTGGACCATAAGGCCCCAAAGATTTTCTATCGGGTTGAGGTCCGGCGATCTTGAGGGCCACTGAATTACCCTTACGTCAGTGTGTGAACGAAACCAGGCTCTTACGATCCTCGCATTATGAATTGAACAATTATCTTGAACAAAATCAAATTGTGGCACTTCGTTCTCCGGGTAAACATTACGGACTGTCGGTAGCATTGCATTCTGAAGCACGTCGATATAATTTACAGCCGTCGCTCGAGGAGGTAGAGAACACAATTCTCCTACACCATCCGTACTCATCCAGCCCCAAATATTTACGGAAATTCGACCTGATTCTCTATTTGGGATTACATGATCATCTTTATACCGTGTTGAATTATATCGCCAAAGGTGAAGACGTCCATGCTGACTGGATTTAAACGTTTTTTCATCACAAAACACTGTATTAGACCAATCAAACTCTAAGTGCTCTCTGGCGAAGTTCAGACGAGCAAGTCTGTGAGCATCCGTCAAATATATTTTCTTGGCGTAATGCCTGTGGTGCAACCCCATGTAATGTAGATGATTCCTTATTGTTTGGGCACTCACATCGAACATCTCCGCAAAATGTTTTGTGGGCTTAAAACCATTGATTTCATATTCCCGTCTCATGAATTCTCTATCGTTATTGGAGAGTGCAGGCCGGCGACCACTTCTTCTGTGATCCAACAAACTTCCCTCCTCTCCTTCACGACGAATCCAAAAGCGGACAGAACGCCTCGATATATTCAAATTCCGGGATATCGCACTGATACTGCTTCCCTCATTAAATTGGGCAATTATTTGTGCTCTTTCGGCAATGGTCAAGTTGGCAGGCATTGAGATGATTTTATATGCAGTTGATTGAAAAATAACACGGAAAATATATCTATTTTTTGCATATATTTGACAAAATGTCAATTGTCAGTTTTCTTTTTCAAATGGAATTCGGTTGTCTAAATAGTTTTTATTACTTTTGTTTGGAAACATTTCAATTGCTTTGTAGAAACTAATGTCCTTTTCATTTATACTAAAGGTTAAAATGTCATGTACTTATATGTGACATATGACGTATGAATACTAAATACATAGGTTTACGTCATGATAATGTTGTCTCTTTCAGTAATATCTTTTTATAACGAACCTTGTTGTAATTTTCGATGACCGGGAAACTAAATCAAAACTGGTACACCACTTTCTTGGCCGACCGTACATAATTTGGTACATAATTTGGTATAATTGTTGCAATTAATAATTGAATGTCATTGATCTGAATTTGAAAGGTTATCTAAATAATAATTACACATAGTCTAACATAATAGGACTTGAATTGTGTGTATTGGTTATTGCATTTATAGTAATTATTGGATTGTTGTTAGAGATTCTCCGGCTCAATATTATACAGTCAATTGTTGTGCTTCTTGATATTTATTTGAGGTTGATCCAGCATTGTATTATACATTCAATTGTTATTTATTTTGTAACTAGCCATCCTTAGCAAGCTAGATTCATACTTGGAATAAGTACAGGGTCGGATTTGGACTTGAAATAATTGAATTTAAGTTGTTATTTGGGTGAAATTATTTGGTCGACTAACAAGTCATTGCTGTTTGTTTAATATTTGATTGTTGGTTGTTGATTGGTGTTTTGTATTAATATTTGATTGTTGCAATGGCCTCATTAAGGGCAGTCAGGGAGGCTGCTGCGGGATTGACCTCACAGTTGAGATGGTTCACATCGGCAGCTGCAACTGTTGAGCGTGTGGAATTGGAAGAGCTCACCCTTGCTCGGTATGGCCAAGTGATTGAGAGGATCAAGTCAGCTGATGCTGCGCTCATACGCTTCAACGAGTACATCATGGACGTGGATTTGGGGGTGATGGATCAGACAGCCCGCGATAAGATTTTGGGTGACTATGACCAGATTATCCACCTGGGGTATGTCATATGTCTTCGAGCGCGGAAAATTTTGAAGAGCCGGGTGCCTGATGCGGCCAAGCCGCAGACCCCTGTTGTTGCAGGCCCTGGACTATTGAGTAGGCTGCCCACCCTGGAGCTGCCACATTTTGACGGTCGCTTGGACCACTGGCTGGGCTTCCTAGATCTCTTTGAGAGTCTTGTCGATGCACGCTCGGACCTCGGACCTGCCCAGAAGCTGGCCTATTTATTGTCTGTCCTGGAGGGCGAAGCCAGAGCCTTGGTGCAGCACTTGCCGGTGACGGATTCCTCCTACCCGACCGCTCTGGAGCTTCTCTCCCGACGGTATCAGAACAAGCGCTGCCTGGCTGATGTGCACATCGACCAGATTTTGGGGCTACCGGCCATTGTCAGCACGTCGACGTTGCGCACTGACTTGCTGAACCCGTTGGTTTCAGCAACCAACGCTTTGAGACGCTTGGAGTTACCGGTGGAACATTGGTCCTATTTGTTGGTGCACATAGTGCTGCAGTTGCTCCCCGCGGAGTTGAGGTTACGTTTTGAGCAGAAGTATGGTGGGGATAGTGCCACCCATCTTCCCCCCTTTGACGACCTCCTCAAATTTTTGGAAGACGAGTGTCGGTTTGCGGATAACACTCGTGGCGCTACGGGGTCGCCCCCACTACCTTCTCAGCCCAGAGACCAGGGACGGACTAGGGCCCGGGGGCCTGTTGATGATCGCCCCGCCCCCCGTTTGGCTGGCGCCCGGAGTCCTCGGGCCAGGGGGCCTGTTGATGATCGCCCCGCCCCCCGTTTGGCTGGCGCCCGGAGTCCTCGGGCTAGGGGGCCTGTTGATGATCGCCCCGCCCCCCGTTTTGCTGGCGCCCGGAGTCCTCGGGCTAGGGGGCCTGTTGATGATCGCCCCGCCCCCCGTTTGGCTGGCGCCCGGAGTCCTCGGGCTAGGGGGCCTGTTGATGATCGCCCCGCCCCCCGTTTTGCTGGCGCCCGGAGTCCTCGGGCTAGGGGGCCTGTTGATGATCGCCCCGCCCCCCGTTTGGCTGGCGCCCGGAGTCCTCGGGCTAGGGGGCCTGTTGATGTTCGCCCCGCCCCCCGTTTTGATGGTGCCCGGAGTCCTCATCATTGTGACTTTTGTAAGGCAACGGGGCATGTCATGGCGCGTTGCCCGGATTTTTTGAATTTGCACGTAAGTGCCCGCCGCCGTATTGTCAACGCACGCCGTTTGTGCTTTTCGTGCTTGGGGGCCCACTTCCATCGGGACTGCCCCGACCCCCGCCCGTGTAGAATTTGTGAAGGGTCCCACTTGAAGATTTTGTGCGCCAACGCGAACCGCTCCAGCAGACCAGCTTCTGAGGGGGGTTCGCGCAAGGGGGGGTACCCCGGAGACGAGCACCGGGCTGAGACCCGCGATTCTGTACGCCGCACTCCGCCCCCCGCGCAAGTTGAACGGGAGCCCCACGAGCGCCATTTGGTCTTCCCTCGTCAGGGAGAACGCGCATTGGCTGCTAGGCAGCAGTGGCCGGGTCGGCGCCGCTGCCTTTCCCCTCCGTTGGCGGAACGTCCCCGGCTGGAGTCGCGCCCTCCGCCATTCGGGCATTCGGTGGGATATGCCCCTCCAGTGATGGCGAGCGGCTTGGGACATCGCGCGGACGACTATTTTGATTGTTGGCCTCGTCGTGAACGAGGGCAACCTGGATGCGGCGATCGGTCGCCGCCCAGGCATCGCTAAGAGATTGACGCCTGCCCCGCTAAAGGACCCCCCCGATCAAGACGGTTTTGTTGCCAACGGCCTCGGTCAAGGTCTGGGGACCCTTGGGTGACTCAATTGTGGTCCGTGCCATTTTGGGCACGGGAGTCCGGGGTTGCCTTTTGTCTTCTTGGTTAGCGGGACAGGTTGGCCTGAAGGTGAACGACCTTTCAGGCAAGATTTGGGGAATTGGCGAACCGGCTGTCACCACTGTTGAGGGAAGGACCTGGTTTGAAATCACCCTTGTGAGTTGTCCTTACCCTAAAATTGGTGCTCCTGCCCTTGTTATAACTGAATTTGGTTCAATTGTTGGTGACTGATCGTCACACTAAGAACTCGCATGCCGGTTGCAATGCGCTGTTGGCCATTCTGCAGCGAGAATTTTGGATTTTGTCGGCTGATCGCGTCAATGAGACGAGGCCATTTGCTGGCGTCGTAACGGATTTTGTTGGTCCCCCTTTGTTGAAGACGTCCACCCTTCGTAATAGCAAGATTGTTAGGGCTTATTTGTGTGTTTGTCTGCCTGTCAACCAAGGCAGTACATTTGGAGCTGGTAACCTCCCTCTCGACAGAGGCCTTTGAGGCGACTTTGGAAAGATTTGTGTCTCGCCGTGGGTTACCTTCGTTGATTAGGTCTGATTGCGGTACGAATTACAAGGGTACAAGTAACTATTTGAAGGAGGTATACGCCTTCCTTAATGAGAGCCAGGTTGACATTGGTAATAGTTTGGCCCGCCGAGAGGTCACTTGGTTGTTTGACCCGCCAGCCTGCCCCCCATTGGGGGGGTAATTTTGGGGCCGCGGTGAAAGCGGCAAAGGGACGCTGGCGGAGATTGTTGGGAGACACCGTTCTCACCTTTAATGAACTAGCTACGGTATTTGGCCGCATTGAAGCTGTGTTGAATTTGCAACCTTGTCAAGACTTCCAATTGATTAGCGGACGGGTAGGCCCGTCCGAGGGGGGTAGATCTTCGGTCCGACGTGAAACAGAACGCACCCTTTTGACATAAAGAATTTGATCTTGACATTACTTTGACTTGACAGATAGACTTTGCTCTTGGAAAAGATGTCCGCCTTTGGGACCTGTTGAGATAATTATAATTGAAATTAGATATCTTGTGAAATCGCCCTGTGTAACCGATAATTGGGTCGCGATTAAGGATTAATTGAATTGTAATTCCCATTTGAGTGAAAACCCCGGGATATTTTTGGAACATATCGCCATATTGACGCCATACCAAGGCACGCGCGTTTGTTGAAAAAAGTAGTGATAAAATAGCTTCAATCCTGTGCGAGTGGTGCTGTGATTGCAGTTGTGACCGCGCCATCTGGAGACTGGCGCCTTGCGAACGTTCTACAACACTTGACTTACATCACACTTTCCAATTACTCATCTCATATTACATACATACCACATTTAGACGTGATCAAGCGGATCCTGATTGCCGTCTACAGCTCAGGTTAGTGGTATCAATTATTAACCACCAAGGGGAAGCCCAAAGGGCTATAGTGTAACCTTCTAGTTTGAAAAGCAACGTTTAAGCTCCACGTATCGTGGAAAAGTTTAGGACACCCCAGTTACCGTTGGCTGGCCTATTGCAGTCCTGAACAACAAATATTATTAATAGATTATCGCACTGTTAGATTACCGCACTGTCTGGCAGTTTGAGTGCTTTATATGGCCCACCCAAATGTCCTAACTTTGGTATTGTTCGTCAAATCGTTGAAGCTCCTTAAGATATAAGTTGAACTACGCGATATTTGACAAATGCTTGCACTGTTTGGACGGGCCTGCTCAAATCTGTATGACAGTCCTTTAAAGGGCGCCACAGGCATAAACCTACATGGCTCTCATATGATTTGATTACTACACATTGTATGGACTTTAAAAGAGACGTTGACCTCCAGGGGCGTAGCTACCGCCGTATCAGCCGTATCAATGATAGATAGATAGATATACTCTTTATTGTACACCATAACAGAATTAAATAAGGACTTATAAACTACAAAGGGTGTTACAATGGGCGGTCTTATCGCTAAAAGCGATCTTTTACAGACAACTTTTTTGATTTGACACAGCAGGAGAAAATAAATTCGCGGGTAGTCCATGGTGTACTATTTACTTATATACAACAAATAAGTAATAACCTACATACTCAATACACATATACATATACATACATAAAATAACAAAGCTGAGATATATAAAAAATAGTAACATATTAAAGAGAGAGATAGAGATCTTTTACCATGTTTTTGAAAGAAGGAAGGGTTTGTGCTTGTCTTACTGACACGGGAAGAGTATTCCACAGTCGTACTGCTTGAGCTGCGAACGACTTACCAAAGAAATTGGTGGAGTGACTCGGTACCTCTAGCCTCAAGTTTTCCGATGATCTCAGAAATTTGGCATGTGTGTCATGGAGGAACTTAAAACGTTCTTTAAGATAAAAGGGGGTCTTAGGATTGAACAGAATACTGTAAAGCAGAGACAATATGTGTAAGTTCCGGCGAAGACGTATAGGAAGCCACTTGAGTTTCATACGAAATTCAGATACATGATCATATTTGCGCAAACCAAATATAAATCTTATGCAAAAATTTTGAAGTCGCTCAAGTTTATCAAGTTGTGCCTCTGTGAGATCAAGATAACTGACATCAGCGTAGTCTAGGATGGGATGTAAAAGAGACTGTGCTAGCGCAATTTTAGTGGCAGTTGGCAGAAAGTTACGCAACCGCCTTAGGGAACTGGCAGAAGCAAATAATTTGCGACTCACCTCTTGTAATTGGGGACCCCACGAAAGATATTTGTCCAACCAGACCCCAAGGTTCTTAACTTTCTCGCTTAGTGGAATAGCTGTGCCATTGAAAATAATCCGAGGAAGCTGAGACCAGTTTACCTTAGATGCTAACCTAGAGCTGCCGACTACAATGACCTGGGTCTTTAACGGGTTAACCTGCAAACCATGTGCCTCACTCCATTCGCAAACTGAAGCCAAGTCCTGGTTTATCATATTTATTGTAGCATCTAAATCAGTATAAGGCGCTTGTCTGTAAATTTGCAAGTCATCAGCATAAAGGTGGTAGGAGGATTGAAGTTTTTTGGAAATAGAATTTATGAAAATTGCGGCCCTTAAATTGTATAAGCATAAATTTGTAAAATATTATCCACAATGTCACTTAATCTCGTGCTTCCTGGGAAAAAATAAATATAAATAGCTGCTATGCGTGCCTTTGGAGGTTTCACTTTAGAAATGAAGAATTAAAAAATAAATCTCTTTTTTCCCCGTTTAAGTCATTCACTTAAACGGGGAATCCCGCAATAAACGATGAACCATGACAAACCACTGAGAGCAATATTTACGCGATTTATTTAATTCCGGTTGAAACGTTATTACATTGTAATACAATGCAATCTAGTTCTTCTGATTATTTATTACTTAATTAGTTTGATTTGTGAAAAGAATGAGTGAAAGGAAAACAAATTATCCCAGCGGAGCTATGAAAAGAAAAAGTAAACAGAAAATGGAGGTTATAAAATAATCAATTTTTCTCATAATGCTGGAAGAATAGATAATTTAGCACTTTAAGATTTTTAGGTTCTGTAATTTTTTTCTTCACCGTTTCAAATAGTGAAGAAAAAAATGTGACAACTGTTAATCCTGTTTCTAAAGCTCTACAACATGAAAATAATCTCTGACATAAAGCTAGCATTTGATTAAGTAATCTTTTGAATAGACTGAGAGAAATAAGAAATTAAAATTAAGTCAATGGTTTGCTAAATGAGTCGAGAGATTTAGCAAAAAAGTGAGGGGTAACAAATGTTTAAAAAAATTAAAAGCTAAAGATAACGGAGCATTTTTTTTATGAGTTATCACAAGATAAGAGAACTTCAGACCAAAATCATATTTGAAAGACAATGTATACTATTTGCTGTTTAGATATATTAATATCTCAAACTAAACAAAGATTTCAGAGCCTTTGTGGTCTGAGTAATATGTCGAAGTATTACAACCGGAGAAACTCACTATCTTCTTCAAAAGAAGTGATAAAAATCGCTTCCAGTAAACTGTCGGCTAAATACTGTAAAGACATCTCAGTTAATCTTAATGAACAATTCATTGCAATATATCAAGCAATACTCTATGCAATAAATAAAAAATTAAATAAAGTTGTGATTTTTACTGACAGTAAAAGCGCAATACAGCATGTGGCTCGATGCACCTCTGATAGCAGAGGATCATCGATAGCCTACGACATTCTTAAATTAATAAATCATCAGAATGAAAATAATATCAATATTTTATTGCAATGGGTTCCAGCACACATAGGAATTCGGGGCAACGAGGAGGCTGACAGATTGTCCAAGCTTGCAGTTGATTCAGGCATTGAAATAACATACTTACCAGATCAATGGGAATATATTACCAGATTTAAGGAGAAATGTTTCGTAAATTGGAAGAATCATTTTGCTGAAATTTCAAAAGAAAAAGGGTTATGGTATAAAGTCATACAAAATGAGCCCCCTCGTATGCCCTGGTTTGATGATGATAAATTGAATAGAAATTATATTAAGTTAGCTTTAAGACTGCGTTCCGGACACTATCCATCAGCAAAATTTGGCTATCTTATGGGAAAAGTTACATCTCCCAATTGTTTAGTATGTGATAAAATTGAAGATATACTTCACTTGCTGATGGATTGTGTACGGAATAAAGATGAGAGAGACGCATTAATTAAAGACTTCAAACTTAATTTTCTGGATGTTGGGTTAATCCAAACAATTTTAACAAGTCCAAAATCGCAGTTAGCGATAAGATTAACTAGACTAGCAAAGCTAACTAATTAATGGGTCTCTCTCATTCAAATTAGTTATTTATTCGTGTTCCTTTTTAGAAATAAATATGTACAAAATTAATAGGGTACGATGGGGTTGACATGTCCATGTGGATAAAAACCCCTTTCAATTCATAGAATAAAAAAAAAAAAAAAAAATAGGTCCGAAAACATGCTTAAAATCTGAAATTCAACAAAATTAAATCCATTAAGGAACTCATGGAATTATTGCCGATAAAATTCAATAGCCTTGCATCCAGTTTTTCGGAGGTTATAACTGCATGATAAATGATCTTTAGTTTGCAAATTGGTAATTAAACAACACTTTTACACGTCATTTTTTTTCGTAAATTTAAACTAGATGAAGCCGGTGTTTCCTAACTGACTACCCTGAGAAGAAACACCGAAACAAACACAGGATTCCGTCTCTTTTAAAGTCCATACAATCTATACGAGTTAATTATATGGGAACTGTTACCGTCTGAAGCGATCTTTTGAGAAAAGATTCTCACAGATTTGAGTGGGCCTGTCCATACAGTGCAAGCATTTGTCAGATGACGTATAGCTCAACTCAGAACAAGGAGCTTAACGATTTGACGAATAATACCAAAGCACTAAAACTGCCAGACAATCATGTTTAACTCGAGCAATGCAAGTATTTTAGTTTCTTTTATGAGAAATCTTTACCCTTCATTAGGGCCCTTGATACAGGGCCCCTCCAAGGCACGCTACGCCACTGTTGACCTCTGAGTTTGTTTCAGTGTTTCTTCTCAGAGTAGTCAGTTAGGAAACACTGGCCTCATCTAGTTTACATTTACGAAAAAAAATGACGTGTAAAAGTGTTATTTATTACCCATTTGCAAAATAAACATCATTATTATTTCATTATTATATAAATATTATAATGGATAATATTTAGTTTACATCTGCATATATCTATTTGCAGACGGCAGGACAGTGCTATATACTGTCTAAAACTCACCAATATTTCATCAATTTCTTTAATTAAACAATATACTTTAATATAGCCAAGTTTTACAATTGCAAGCCACAATCTCCTGCCACACCTTTAGAAAATACAACCATAATATATTAAAGATACTATATCACAGATTACTTAATAGTTACTATGTCTTCTAAATAGAAGATTAAGTTATAATAAGTAATTAGTAGGTACTAGTCCACTATCCGGTCGATATTACGAGGTATAAGCGAACCGTCTCGGCCTCCAAGGCCTCGACCAGAGTGACAAGCTTTCGCGGGTAAGCAGGAGAAACATCTCACTAAGTGTTTGATTGGTGGATGGATGCATGATTATTAATCTTTCATGCGACAACTACTGAACGGATCCGAATGAAATTAAATGAAATATTTATTTTGTAAATTGGTTATAAATAACACTTTTACACGTTATATTTTTATGCGTTTTAGTTTAGCTAGATGATATAGTTCAAATCCTGGAATAACACATAGACTATTTTTTGTCCCAAAATTCCCACGGGATCGGGATTTACGCAATAAAACCGTCCCACGCGAAGAAAGTCGGAGGCCGAAGCGTTAAGTATTTTATAATTTATAAAATCGCCGTTTGCTTCCATTTGACGGCGATTTGACTTCACCAGCCAGCGGTCGTCTATTGTTTTTTCTTGAGAAATGTCGTCACTTATCCCTACTGCCCGCCATAACATTATCGCGCCTGCTACCGCTCGTGTCACCGCTCTGGTCATGGCTTAAATCAGCCAGATCTGAGAAAATTACTTGTAACTAATTAAAAATAAGTGTAAGTAACATTCGTGATGAATTTATAGATTCAAAAATTAATTATAGCAATTAAATTATAGTTTACATGTCCGCCAATTAATGATGTATCGTCTTATCTAAGTGTTTTGATTATGTAGATGGAGAAATATGTATTTATTTCTACATCTTTTGTATGAAGGTTAGGTACTTTCACATATATCTGTTGCTAGGTAAATACGATTACGGTGAATGGATCTTTCTTTTTTGTTCGGAATATGTGATGATTAGCGTAAATAATGAAACTGGCGCGCTGCGGTGTCGACGAATTCGTGTGCCTACTTTCTACTGGTGGTTCTCTCTGTTTGAAAGCACAAGTTATCCCAAGGAAATTTACTCCCGGGATAATAAGTACCGTAAATCGTGTTTCAAGGTCCAAAGGTTTAGCGGTTTAGGCCAGTAACTAGGCAACAAACCTACAGACCGACTGATTTCCTTATCTATAAAGACGTGTAAAATTTGTTTGCATGTTTCTATTGGTTGTAAGGTGAATTTTTAACCGACTTCAAAAATAGAGGTTCTGTATTCGATCAGTATGTATGTATGTTTGTATATTTGTATATCCGCGATTTTCTCAGAAACTACTGATCCGATTTCAATCGCGTTTTCGTTGTTAGAAAGCATATCTTACAAGGAAGGTAATAGATAGATAAAGGTTTCATCACCTCGGGTGTGCCCGAGAATGCGACGTTCTTTGCCTATCAAAACTATTCATTGGCTTGGCACCGGCTTCAGCCATGTGATTAGATACCTGGCCCTTATTTTTAACGGAATTAGACATCCAATAAAACAATATTTTAAGGTTATTTCTCTCTTTGTAGTGCAAGTCTTTTTGTAAGTTTTGAAGTCGATTCAATTTTTTGTAAAAATAGTTTTATGTGAGTGCACATACGGCTATAAATTACTTGGCAATTAACGCAGACAAAGTCACACGTGAAGTGCTAGTTACCTAAGTTTAAAGGTTTGGTTTGACGCAATGATTAATAATCTCAGTAACTAGACAGTGATGTTTAGGTCGACAATATAACATACATACCTATTAGAAGTCTCTACTCTAAATAGGTTCTCTTCTCTTTATGACTTTAGTTGTAGCTATAAGGAAAAATAGACTCCGGTCGGATATAAGGATTTTCAGAGATATTTAAGAAACTGAAAAGATTTAATCTTTTCAACTGACGTTAGCAATATAAATGTAGGTAATGTTAAAATCTCCTTACTGAAGATCATTTGCATTCCAAAATCAATCAAAACAAAAATATTTCATTTACCAAGGCTCTTTTTTGTCTGGTGGGAAAATCATTGAATAACTTCTCCCCCTCTGGGTGAATTTAAGGCACTTAAAAGAAAATTAGTTTTAAAACGATTCGAACGAGCCATAACCTAATTAGAAAAACGAACAAAAATCTCCACAGTCCATTTTTCATTCCTTCGCTGTACGCTCAATGAATGCTTTGCCACCAAGTTTCAAAAGAACTTGAATATTGGTGATCATGACATTCCACACCAAGGAGGCATTATGACATCACACCTACTTACATTAGTATTCTGCCAACCAATCATAGTCGTGGAAATTTAACTGTTATGACAGTAAAATAACATCTCGAACTCGATACAAGACCATTATTAAGGTCAAGTGACTAAGTTCAAAGATCAAAACAATTTTAGCAATTTTTTGAAATAAAGCAATGCATACATATGTATGTATGTGTATTTGTAATACCTTTACATATAAAAGTATTACAAATATACTTCAATCAATATGCTAAGCCTTTTCGAAACTATGTTACAGTCAGTTTTCAGTCTAATGGGATGCCGCTCCAGTATTTCAGGCCGCTAGCGCAAAAACGGCCAAAGTAACATTTTATAAAAAAAAATGAGTGTGGCATTCGGAGACTGCTGCGGTAAAGCTAAGCATTTTTTATCAACTTATGCAATTATATTTTTTTTCCTTTGATATTAATTCAAGTTACACTTTTTGAGCGTGGTGACCGATAAGAAAATAAGTACAGTCGTACTATATACATACACGTTAAGGTTCAACTAGTCGCGGGCTCGAACTCACTCGTGGACTCAGTTATGAGCAGTTTGCAGCTAATCTACACGCATACGTCTAGTCGCATGCACACAAACACCGTGCCGAAGTTTGCCGAACTGAAACGACGTTAGACGATGCACGGCTTTCAACGCCACGCCGCTGTGCCGGTCGGAGTGGGGGGTGTTAGGTTTATTTTCGTTACGGAATTTCTGGATTCGGTCGCGGCGATAAAAGCTATGCAATAGCTTAAAAATAGTTAGTGGACCTATCCTCTTCAAAGAGATGTTTGAAGAGGATAGGTCCACTAATTTTTTTTATAAAATTATACTTAGGCCGTTTTTGCGCTCACGGCCTCATTTTACATGGAGCGACTACCTGTCTGACTACCACAACCCAATGGCAGGGTAATACGTTACCTCTTGGCAAGACGGGTGTCAGATTATCTAGCTTCTGACTACCTTTTTTTTTTTTTTTTTTACGGGGGGAAATCCTCATGGACTACCTCCGCCTGGGGAATGGCGGAGGGGCGTGCCGGATTCTTACCGGCTAAAACCACCCCGGTGTCTTCTCACACGTGCGCGGGGGGCCGCGGGAAACCTAATTCTTCCGCAGCCCCGCACTAGTGCTGGCCGGGTCTGTCCCGGCCTCGCCTCCTGCACGGGGTAGTGAGGTGTTGAACTACCCCGTGCATCGCCTCAGAGGCGCGCGCCGAAACCCGCGCGCGCCTGTGACTCGGGTCCATCGAATAAGGGGCGGGGGACTTCCCCAAGTCCCTCGCCCCTGGACCCATTCATGGGGGCTGGAAAAGGGCGTTGTCCGCCCTTCCCCTGCGCCCGGTGCGCCTTCTGCGGCCAGGGAAGGGAGTGGAGATCTCCCTCTCCCTTTCCGCAGTTTCCTTCTGCGACATCACGTCCTCGCAGAAAGATACCACCGCGTCCCACGACTCTGCGCTGCCGACCATACTCTGCACTACGGCCGGCAGCGACAGATCGCCTCCTACTTCATTTGTGAGGACACGGCGCTGCTCCTCCCAAGCTACACACTCGGCGAGCGTGTGTTGCGCCGTGTCCTCCCCGCAATGGACGCAGTGGTGGCACCGAGCGTCCGGCTCCCTGTCTATGCGGCACAGGTACTTGCCGAAGCAGCCGTGCCCCGACAGCACCTGTGTCACTCTAAACGACAGGGAGCCGTGCCTTCTCCCGAGCCAGTCGTCGAGTACTGGCCGGATCGCCTCGACGGTAGCGAGGCAGGTAGGAGGTAGGGCGCAGAAGCCTCTGCCGCCATTCCGCCACCAAGACCAGACGGAGCTCCTCTCGGCGCAGCGCGATCTGCCGCTGCACCGGCCTCGAGCCCCGTGCCCGCTCTTCCTCGCGCCATCGATACAACGAAGCGAGTACTTTCGCCTCTAGGTCCCAGGGCGGGGATCCGGCCAGGACGCAAGCCGCCTCGTAGGAAATCGTGCGGTACCCGCGGACGACTCTGACGGCCATCACCCTCTGCGGCTTGCGCAGAATGGCGAGAGTGCCGGCCGTCATGTCCAGCGCCCACACAGGGGCCGCATACAGGGCCATGGACCGCACGATTCCCACGTACAACCGCCTACAGGCGGCGCTCGTAACAACTGTCAATGATGTCTAATGGACAGCTGGGACCAACGGAACAAATTGAAAATCATCATCATACGATCGCCCTTAAGGGCCTAAACTACCTCAAATGGCTTAGCATGATCCTCCGTTATGTCGAAAATACTGCAGCAATAATTTTGAACTAAATATATAGTAAAGTTGAGGATTAATGTTAGGTACCTACTATGTTTGACGAAAACACGATTCCATAAAATTTTCTTGATAGAAAAAAATTCCAATGTTACCTCCAAACCGAACAATAAACCGTTGGTATTAAAAAAAGTTTTTAGCAAAAAATAGAACCGACTTCCATATAAAAACACTACAAAGGCAAAAATAACTTTAATTTCGGAAGGCGGTGTCAAAAACGAAAATATATACAAAACTAAAGACACCGCCTTCCGAAATTAAAGTTATTTTTGCCTTTGTAGTGTTTTTATATGGAAGTCGGTTCTATTTTTTGCTAAAAAGTTTTTTTTCACGCTTTTTAGTGGGTCGGTTTGTAATTTATCTAGTTACAAAAGCCAAAATGTCAACTACTTATCACCTTTTACAAAATATTGCTTTTCCTGGTGCAGAGCAGTTGATTTTTGAGGAGTTCTAGTAGAGAGGACATCACCATCAGCTCTACTTCACCATATGCATTGTGACGAGCATAAAGTGCTTAACATCCATATTCAAGTAATCTAATCGCAATCAACGAAATACTTATTATTGAGTAGTTTCGGTGCCCATCTGGCGTCTTCATCATCAGTTCCACTTCCTCAAATGGTGCTTTTCAAGAGGAACTGCACAAGGTACTATAAGAAATACCCAAAACGCTATAGGGGTGCCTATAATATTTGAAGAGTTCCCTCGATTTCTCCATGATCCCATCATCAGATCCTGATTTTGTGACAATGGGACCAACTAGAAAGTATACCCTTTCAAACAAAAAAAGAATTTTCCAAATCGGTCCAGCCATCTCCGAGTTATGAGGTAAAATACATAAAAAAAAAAAAAAAAGTTCAAGACGAATTGTAAACCTCCTTTTTTTGAAGTCGGTTAAAAAATAACTTCAAATTAGATAATGAAACTTTGTATATTAATTGAACTAACTATAAAGCAGGTCTTATGTTATTTACTTTTTTTAAAATTACCATTATTTTCACCGTAAAACGAAATAAACTAAATTATCGGTGTCTTGGAGTCTTTTCCCTGCCGCTCTTTTTGCGGCCAGTAGTGTGCGAGCGAGATAAAGAGTGAGAAGCGCTGAGGTAGTATAGGCCCTTAACGTGCTTTCCGCTTTCTCTAAGTTTGTCACCCATCCGCGGACAGACCTCGGCAAGTGTTGCTTAACTTTTACACGTGCAGGTGTTATTATTCAGCCATGATTCTCTTGGAGCTTCGTTTCAGATTTTCTGGCTTACGGAAAACTGGTGAGACTATCGAAGATGTACTAATGACAATGAGTTTACTAGGATTTCCTTCCTTTGTCGTTACTTATACAGTTAGGGTGCGTTTCCACCAGAGATGTGCGATGGAAATGTGTCGTGCGAGGATGTCTAGCTGTGCTGTGAAAATGTGTGGGCGTTTCCACCAAAGCTGTGCGATGAAAATGTGCCTACGAGGATGTGTAGCGGAGCTGTGGAAATGCGCATTAATGTGTGGTGCGAGGATGCACAAACCTCGCAACACATCCTTCTCAACACACATTCCTCGCAACACATCCCTCGCAACACATCTCTCGCACACATCCCTCGCACACATCCCTCGCTTGTTTTGTATGCGCAAAAATCTAGCTCCGCTGAGCCGTTTCCACCAGAGATGTGCTGACCGTGGCGAGGTAAATGAAGCGATTCTATTGGTTCTTTACAAACACATCCCTCGCTACGTATCCTCGCACATCTCTGGTGGAAACGCAGCCTAATGGATGGATCTTTGGAAGCGTTGCTTTACCTCGAAAACCTACCGGAGTCTCTGTAATAATTAAGTTACAAGATCCTACAATGTAAAGACGTATGTGCAATTACTAATTCGTATCCTTTGATTTTTACTTTTCACGAAGTTAATTGAGTTTAAATAAAACCAATGGTTAATTAACAGTTTACATGTGTTTATGATAAGTTTTGTGCTTCTTTATTTTAATTGGATTTGTTAATTTTTGTTTGGGCTTGCTTGTTTAGTAATACCCTATTAATAAAAGGCATTCTTTTCTGAAGTCATGTTCAAAGAAACGCAACGCTATTTCAAAAGTGTGCTAGATAGATGTCTGATATAGAGTAATTACAATATTAAAAAAATAAAGACAAAGCCAACCAGTTGATTATTTTTATTTATTTTAATTTAGAGAACCAACAGCGATTCATTAAATATACCAACATATTTATTATAGACTATGTTTATTACAGTTTTGTATGGCTAATAATAGGTTTCCGTGTTTAACTTTATATACACGTCATTTTATTTTATTTTATTTTGTACCTCCAATACACCCTGTATTTGATTTATACTTATTTATTATTAAGGTCTTGATTTTAACTACATTAAAGTTGTCAGTGCAAAAATTTAATAAACAAGTCCTGATAAGATTTGAACTAAGATAGAAAATCTAAGTTCCTCAACTAAAACCCAATTAATAACGTTAATTATCATGCTATTAGGTATAGTTAATGAAAACGAAAGACGCCCCGGGCCACGTACGGCTTAACGAATAGGGGCGGCTTTCGTTTGATAAAGTTTGATTGGCGCAAAATTCATGAACTTGAAACAAATGCTGCAACAGGTGGGTATTATAACAATCAGTATGCAACAGGTGTTGTCAACTTGGTACCACTATACGTGTATACAAAAGTATCCATGTTTCCACAAGTGGGAATGTTGGCAAATATTTTCTTTCTCATTAAATATTCCTCATTTTGAGTGTGATATATTTAATATCGATCAACGGATTTTTCTCCCCTTTTTTTATTTGCCTTCTTTTATGTATTGTGAAATTACAACACAATAAATACAATTTTATTAGCTGTAAGTTTCCTTTAATTAATATATAAACAATATACACCTACGTTAAGTATAATTCTTTATTGCACACACAAATACGACAAGACAGCTATTTCTTTGGTCAACGGCTAAGCATTGCCATACAACGAGGCAATGCCGCCAGTATCTTGGGTACGTTGCCAGCCGACAGCGTTGAGGATGAATTTTTTGATGCTTTATTGTAGTTTGTATTTTAGTACATAATTTGTTGTAATTAATTGTTTAAATATCAAAATAAAAGACAGCTTGTGTATAAAAGTGAGTTTAACCCAGAATTGGATTTTCTAACCGCAAACCTATATAGCGATAGAAGTATTTTGAATTTAGTACGGAATTTAATTTTCACAAATATGCAATCATCTAATTATTAAAAAAAGGTCAAGCAGGTATCCATGTATAAATGTATGTACGCGCATCATTTCAGAACGCCTGCACCTATTAGGCTAATTAGCTTTTGTTGTTTTTTAAATTACAGAAAAAGGTCTGTACTGCATCCATCGATTTCCTCATCCATCAGATGTAAATACTTATGAGATATACCAATGTACCGTTTTTTTGAAAACATTCAAAAAGCGTCGGAACTTTTGGGGAAAAAGAACAGGGAGTGTGGGTTTTTTACCTCACTAAAACCACCCGAGTGATCTCTACCAGCATTTAAAAAGGGGCCCCGATACCTCTTAAACGACCAATCCGTAGCCCTTCTGTAGTACCAATTCCAAAACATTTGGTTTGATCAGTATCTACCAACTTATAGAATAATTTACGTATGTTGAACTTAAAAAACAAACTCAAACGAATCACGGCGATCAAAATCAACTGTGAAACGTTTAGTAAGCAAACGTAAAAATAGAAAAGTTAACTCCGGTAGCCATTACACGTAACGCACATGTTTAACTAAAAGGTTAGTTTGTACGGCAGTTGTTCAAACAGAACACGCGTGTACCTAAAGCATTCGACATGTCGCTTGAACCGATGTGACAAAGTAAGTTTTACATAACTGGTTACCATGCGATATACAAATACTTACATGCTATACAATGAAAATTTTGAAGCCCCAAAGCATTATGGTGACCTAAATTGAAAATCATCATCATACGCTCGCCCTTAAGGGCCTATACTACCTCAAATGGCTTAGCATGATCCTCCGTTATGTCGAAAATACTGCAGCAATAATTTTGAAATAAATATATGGTAAAGTTGAGGATTAAAGTTAGGTACTATATTTGACGAAAACATGATTCCATAAAATTTTCTTGATAGAAAAAATTCCAAAATTACCTCCAAACCGAACAATAAACCGCTGGTATTCAAAAATAACTTCAAATTAGATAATGAAACTTTGCATATTAATTGAACTAACTATAAAGCAGGTCTTATGTTTTTTACTTTTTTATTAATTACCATTGTTTTCACCGTAAAATGAAATAAACTAAATTATCGGTGTCTTGAAGTCTTCCCTGCCACCCTGTCTCGCCTGCTCGCGTGACCGTGGCTGGTAGTGAGCGAGCGAGATAAAGAGAGAGAAGCGCTGAGGTAGTATTATTAGGCCCTTTTTTTTTTAACGTGGTAAAATTATCAAATAAGTCCTCCCACTCCGGGCAGGGTGGGAGGGACTGTCAGACTTTTACTGACTAAAATCCACGGTGTTCCTTCAATAGCCCTTTACGTACCGGGGCCACGGTAACGGGATGAGTCCCACGACCCCGGCAGGCTTCGGCCCTCTGCAGAGGGGGCCTCGTCATGTTGCTGACGCTCTTTGAGGCACGCGTGGAACACGACGCGCCGTCGACCCGGGCATGGTCCATGGTCGGACAGCGAGTTGCCCTTTACTCGCTGTCCGCATGCCCGCGCCTACGGTGGCCGGAGATCGTCGGCCGACGTCCGACGCCGTGGGCGTCTACCACTGCGGCTGGGCTGGAGGGGGACGCCATCCTCTCCCTCACGTGGCCCGCCTCCTCCTTCGGAAGCATGACTGCTTCGCAGAAGGAGGCGACCGCTTCCCACACGAGAGGTCTCCGCCTATTGTCGCCGTGAGGACACGTCGGTGCTCTGCCCAAGCTGGGCAGTCCTGCACCGTGTGCTCGACTGTGTCCTCAGGGCGACCCTCGCAGTGGTGACACCCAGGCGTCTCTTCCTTACCCATCAGACACAGGTACCTCCCGAAACTTCCGTGTCCGGTGAGGACCTGCGTCATGCGGTAGGTCAGGATGCCGTGACGCCGATCTAGCCACTCCTCAAAGAGGGGTCTTACCGCCGCAATTGCGGCGTGCCCGATTATTAGGCCCTTAACCCAATTTTTTAAACTTCGCGAGCTTGCAATGTCAATAAAAAATTAATTTTTATAAGAATAAATCAACAAATAATCGGGCCCTAACATGATTGTTAGCAAAGGAATTGAATAAGTATTGAAACAATCTTTGTATAATACCTTTCTTCGGGGCAAAATTATCAAAAGACTCCTCCCACTTTGGCTCGAACTGAAAAAAGTGTCAGAATGTTACTGACTAGAAACCCACCTTGTTCTGTTAGTTTTCTTTACCGTCTTGGCCCACGTTATCTCGTTAGAAAATTTCCGCAACCCCGGCAGACAATGATCCTACCGGACCCCGTTATTCTTGCTGACTGCTATAGCTGCTATAACTTCAGCTTGGAAGTCAATCGGATCATGAACAATGATACCTGTGTAGTATGAAGAAAAAAAAAAGAAACCTGAAAAAAGTTTTATACTTTACAATACTTTACAAGATCCTCCTTCGGTTTACTTTTACCACATACTGACAGGTTGATCATTGAATACGTAAACAAAGTCATAAAATATTTTTTTCCTTCTTTCACTTTCATAGTTTTTAGCACTCGTAGTCGTACCAGTAGTATTATTGATAGTCATTGCATACCCGTCTCTTCATTTTTATAGCCTTTAGGCTCATTGACATACATTATTAATTCGATGATTACATGAATGAATACGTATTTTTTTACTGATGAATTTAATGATATTCAATTATTAAAAACATCATCACATCTTTTCAAAGTTCGAATATAATACGTATCTAAGTAGATAACTGAAAAAATTATTGAAATTAATTAGCAGATTTTTGGATTTGACGCAAAGAAGCGCTTAAGTATTACTCTTCATATGTTTTGATTTCTAAAATTAGGTTAGTTTGTTATGAAATGCCCTGAAGAACAGTTTCAGGAAACGGTAAGGCCAAAGCGAACTTACACTTACAGAACGCCTAAGAACTTTCGTACCACTTACTTAAACAACTCATTATAACTAAGGGCATCACAAACCCCAGAGGCAAAAAGTGTATAATATGTTCGTGTTTATACAACGTGTAACGGAAACCCCATATCTATCCAAAAGGACTGAAGACAACATCTGGTATGGAGTCTCTATGCAAAGTTTCAGCTCAAAATAAGTGACTTACAGAATTGACACCAAATTATTGGTTTCATATATTTCTTGAATACCAATCATAACAAACGTGTCACAGCACTACGAGGGTCAATAACTTTCCACGTCACCTGCCAATAATTCTTTTCGTTCTTCTTAATTTGAAAAATTCGGTCTCTGGTATCAGTGGATTGAAATTTGTAATGAGTTCTACACACGTAGACACCCTTGCCATATTGTTTGTTATCATCCAAAGAAGCAATGCACTTGGTATGTATATACCCTTTAAATTACACGTTGTATATAAATGCTGCTCTCAACACAGTAATTAAAAACATCGTGAGGGCTGATATTCGAATACCTGTGATATGCTAACACTAAAATCACTAAAATAAAACTAAACTTTCATACTGTGGCATAGGCTACATTATTTCCAGGAAAAAAGTAGGTAGAAACGGTAGTGAAATGATAGAAACAGTTTTGACGGAGATCTAAACAGATTTTTAGTATATTTATATAAACTAGGTATATTGTGGCAATTGAGTTAGAGCTAGTGTCAAACATAGTATTGAGTGAGATCTGCCCACACGTACATAGTATATGTATAGCACAGATTAAAGTCATGTCCACATTAGGCGCGTGCTTGCGGACGGCGAACAGGGGTAGCTCACCGTCCGGTAAGGATCAGGCCCGGATTGACGGCGCATTGTGTTCCACGCGTGCCTCAAAAAGTAGTCAGCAGCATTGACGAGGACCGACAGGGTCGGATATAACGGCAGTGAAAGATCAGGGTGGGTTTTTAGTCAGTAGAAGTCTGACACTCCCTTCCGCTCCGCCCAGGGCGGGAGGAGTCAATAGATGATTTTCCCACGGCAAATCAAATAAAAATGTTTAAGGTCATGTAAGTCATGTCATGACTACAAGTAAATAGCTTTTGTGAGGTTTAAAATTACACACAAAGTCTAAGGATGCACAAAACGTTTAGGAAAACTTTCATTGTGCTTACGGCTAAGGAGTGCAATCTACGCGCTGCAAAAGTCTACGATTCCGGATAGCTATAATCATCTAGGGGTTATTAAGTCGACAGCGAATAGGTTACTACCAGCTAAGTAGGCTTCATCTTCGATCACAACATCGCTTACCAAGTTAGTTAGGTCAAACGAGAGACTTATCATCAAGAAATAAGGGCCGGTTTCACAATGTTTTAACAGTCCCTACGAAATAAAGAAAATGCAGCAAAATATCTACTCTACTAATCGTAACCGACCCTAATACTCAATAATGGGTTATGATAAACAAGGAGTATTATTACTTAATACAGCTTGAAACTACTGAAGTATCTCTTGCACAGGTTTGTTGCGTACAAGTATTTGCATTTCTAAGTATTTAGCGGGTCTAGAGGCTGAATACTGTCAGTGCAATAGTGTTTTCTTGAAGATCTATAGTTAGGTATATTTAAGCACACTTACTCTGCCATATGCCTCAGCCTATAGCCCAGTAAATTATGATAAACTTAGATTAGAAATCTTTGTAAGGTCAAATTGCGGTGAAACTGACCCTCAACTTTAAATCGAGGATTTAAATTTGGTAATTGTTAATCTTTACCTAGTATGAGGTTAAGCAATGCTTGCCAAAGACAATTTGTCGATGGGTCTTAACATACTGCGCGCGGTTGTCATTTGAACTTATACCTTTGAGAGTCGTTATAATTTGCAGAAGCCAGAAAATCTGGCACCAGTTGCATAAATGTATAGAGATACCCAGTTACTGGGATTTGGAGATCAGATAGCCAGGCGATCTATTAAAAATTGAACTAAGCAGCTCATGGTTAGACTGGGAGTCAGTCAGGCAGAAGATAAATTAGTATCTATATACAGGGTTAAATGTAAAACACTAAAAACCTCTCAGGACTATGTTACTAACATCATAATCAACAACTTTTGTTCCATGACTTTAAGAATTCGTCATATTTTAGTTCACCAGATTTTCATACAAAAATAAAAATATTTAAATTGAACGCCCTAAATGTAATATGACCCAGCCTGTCCCTTTGCTGCCCTCCCAAAATGACCCCGCTATGCCGAGGCCCGTACTCCACAGGGAGTGCCCTTAGCGTGCGGTCATTAGTTTTTAAGTATATTCTAGTATGTAAGCCCTGGCTGGGGGCCTTTAATTCATTAGAGGTCACCACATGACAGACCGGTTAAGTAGTACATTAGCCGTATAGAGCTAAACTACGAGTGGCGCTACCTAAAAAAAAAAAAAAAAAGCCCTAAATGTTACGAAGTCTATGCGAAGCAAAAGAAAGCAATTTATAGTATCGCTTTCTTTTGCTTTGCATAGAAGCTACATGCGTTTAGGGCGTTCAATTTAAATATTTTTATTTTTATATGAAAATCTGGTGAACTAAAATATGACGAATTTTTAAAAGTCATAGAACAAAAGTTGTTGATTATGATGTTAGTAACATAGTCCTGAGAGATTTTTGGTGTTTTACAATTAACCCTGTATAATCTCATAAACACTAATTATCATCAACATCCTTTCCATCCTTCCAACAAGCAGAAAGAGATTTCGAATATTTTGCCACTGTCTAAAGTAAATTGGAAAGGCAAGTATGTACCTTATAAATTCACAATTTAGAATTGGACGGCAACTGTACCTACAAAATGAGATGATTTTAAATTTTAGAATTAATCTAAACTATTAAATTAATTAAAAACCGGGATAGGATAGGCGCATAAGACTATATTAACAGACTACCTACGAGTATATGCTAGTTATAGTGATTAGGGGACAACAAAAACCCTACTACATTGTTAATTAATAATGAAGGAGGTGGGCATAGTATTAAGTATGCTTATCCCTAACTATTTTACAGAAGATACAAAGAATTCGTGTTCAACAATGATTTCCCTTAAATATCCAAAGGGATAGAGGAAAAGAGAGTTCAGGCCTTTGCCTGAACACAAAGGCCTGAACACTCCCTGTTTCTACCTCTCCCTCTCCCTAGGTATACTATGTTCAATTTCTGCCAACAAACATACCATTAAAAAGGACCAGTTCCTCGCCAAGGTTCCAGAACATCCCATTTGTAACGAAACCTAAACATAAAATGACAGTAAAGGATTGGCTCTCTCTTATATTCTTGGTCTTTTTAAAAATTATTTACTACATTGCATAGTAACGTAGTAATGTGAATTCTAAAAATGTTAAGAAAAAGCCGGTACGGAAAAAATCATCAACTATTTTTTAAAAAAAGGTAGGTGCAGCTGTCATATTGACAGAGATTAGTGCAGTTGATGATTGTAGGGGTCACTCTCTGACACAAGTTACACCTGAGCTTAGAAAGTTTTTATTCCAACAGAGGTCCAACTACTAACACAGCTGACACCCGACTGAGCTTCGCCGATATGTTCCTTTTTATTTTATTCACACAGTATTCTTCAAATTGTACCGTTTCGCAATGTTATAAGTGCAAATCTGCGGTTTTATCAAATCATAATCGCATTCTCTTTTAATTTTACTTTGCGAGGTCAGCGCTCATTACGTCACTGTGAAATCCTCTCACATGGACGATTTATGACAATTTGAGTAGGAATCGTTTTGTAATTAAATTCTTTTACTATTGTTTATTACTTAGCTATCTGTTTTAATATTGACATCGGTTGCTTAGTTTTCTGTAATGATTGTACTGTACAGAAAATACACAAAATGAATGTTATCTTAATATCTATCCCTACATATGTATTATAAAACCAAGTCTCCCGCCATATCTTTCATTTATTTTTATTTTCATTCTTTCTGTATGTTTGCAATGAACTCAAAAACTCCTGAACTACAAAAACTCATTTTTGGATAAAGCGATTTAATAGAAAAGTATTAGTGTATAATCTATTAAGGTTTTGTGTGAATTAGCAAAATGAGAACGTGCGAAGCCGGGCGGATTCGCTAGTTCTATTAACACACTTTACTTAGACAGATTGACTTTAATATTTACGTCGTAAATAATAATTATTTTCTAAGTTGATGATTTCAGTGAATGTTATGACGATGTGGAATGTTTGTTTTTAATTAATCTTGGTTTAATTTTTCTGGCACTATTACTTTTTGCGGTATATCGAAATTTCCATACTTTGGATTTGTTCATCGTATATTTCTGCTCCTTATAATGCCGAGTTGACCTACACGATAACATAGACTTGCATTGTATGGACGTTTCCACTCAAATTGCATAGTACTTTCCTTAAAAGATCACCTCAAACATTAACCTACATTGTTATATGATTTGTCTAGTACAGATTTAACGGACTTCAAAAGAGACGTTGACCTCTGAGTTTGCGTCAGTGATTCTTTTCAGGGTAGTAACCATTCGCCTTATCTAGTTTAAATTTACGAAAATATGATGTGTAAAAGTGTTTTATATAACGTAAAGTATCATTTGTCCTGAATTTATTTAGGACATGAATTTCGCACTGAGTCAGTCTTTGAGTTATTACTAGAGGTCGGAATTAGGTAGAGTTATTTATGTACTTACACTGATTTCATACAACGAAAGAATAAAGTGGATATGCCCCAAATCCCGGATTTAATTATGAAGAACAGAAAAATCCCGTGATTTATTAAATAAAAAGTTTTACTTTTACACTATTTAAACCACTGCAGGCGCTACGTTGCCAAATTTACATAATATTGTTGGTCACACAAGATTGTCTATAAAAATCCCGGGATGATCAATATTCATACCAACATTTCGATGCAAAGACATAAATAACTCTACCTAATTCCGACCTCTGCTTTTAAAATAGTGTAGGAAAACATTTTTTTTTTTCAACATATCACCTGATGGTAAGTGATGATGTGGTCGAAGATGAAGCACGCTTATCTAGAAGTAATCTATTCACTCTTGACTTAAAGTCTCCTAGGTTATAGCTATCGGGAAACACAGACTCCGGCAGGGAATTCTACTCCTTAGCCGTACGCACAATGAAAGTATTCCCGAAACGTTTCGTGCGTATGGGTGGGATGTCCACCATGTAACGATGGCGCATCGCCGTTTGTCTTGTAGTCCGATGATGGAACAGGCTACTAGAGATGGGGTTATTAGATGATTACTTGTCTTATTGTGTTAACCTTGTTTACTGACAATAATAAAATCACTCATTGATAGGTTTTTATTTATTTATATGTTAAGGTTATCCGACAGCTTCTGTACACAGGAATTTGTGGGTTTAGGTTATAAGCAGCTTTTGACTTATACAGTCTCCAATTTCAGGATAATCATCATTCACACTGTAATGGATCACACCTAACCTAAAAAAAAATAGAATTAAAGTATAGAATAAATTATTTCCAAACCAAACTTCTACCGTCCGGTAAGGACCAGGCCCGGATCAGCGGTGCGTCGTATTCCGCGCGCGCCTTAAAGAGCTGTGAGCACCAGTGACGGGACCCCATAAGGCCATTGCCTGCCGGGGTGCCGGGAATGTTCTAACGAGATACCGCGGCCCCGGAACTTAAGGGCAGTTGAAGGAACAGGGTGAGTTTTTAGTCAGTAGAATTCTGACACTCCCTTCCGCTCCACCCAGAGCGGTTGGAAAAATCATCGAATGACTTCTCCAGTCATTCGATGATTTTTCCAACCAGAGAAAAAAGCAAAACTCGATTTCACAAACTGCTGAGCATAGCTGTTTCTTCTTTGTTTGCTTCATCTTAGACCACATCATCGCTTACCATCAGATGAGATGGTCTATACTTAACGTGACGTAATTCTTTGACTCAAAATGGGACGGTTTATTTAGGTCAATTAACAGGTGGTCAGAGAATTAAAAAAAAACCCTTTTTTAAAGTTATTTATTCAGAAAAGTCAGCTTAAACAAATTGAAAAATACATGTACCCGAAACGTTTAGTTATATGTATTTATATTTATCAGAGGAACAAATCTGCTTTATTATAGGTGATGTATAAGTACGAATGAAACTCTTGCTACGTTTTTTTTTTTATATTCACCTGATCAGCATCGCCTTTAGACTACCACGACTACACAAATTTTCGCACGGTTTCAGAAAACGGGACAATTTTGCGTCCCAGAGTCCATTTCGGGGACACCGGGACTTGTAACTATAAAAAGGGACAGTCCCGTTCAAAACGGGACGTCTGGTCACGTTATCTATACTGTCAATAATTAAAAATAAATTATATGCCCACTCTTTGTGGAAATACACGTTTTCAATTCCTCAGGCCATTTCACACACATCGATACAAAACCCCATACTTATCACGTCCTACACAGATAATAGATAAGATTACTTAGTGAAAGTAATCAAGAGATTGCCTCACAACCTCAGTAACAATGTAGATTGACAATGGGATTATTAATGGTAGGCATAGACAAGTGAGTCAATGACCAGTGCTAATTATAGACTGTTAGTAACGCAATATGGTATTGTTATGACTATGTTTATTATACGTGAAGCAAAATCTTTGGATTTATTTATACGAAAATTGAGCAGACGGAGGAGTATGAAATTTGGCACTATTGAAATTTATAAATGGAAAAGAGGTGCAATCTTTGTCCATACTAACGTAAGTGAAGTTCATAGTTTTTCTTTCTTTTCTTTTTCATATTTTTGCAAAGACACAAACTTAATATTTAAAATAATTATTGCTAATTTCGACAGTAGTAATAAATTTCCATGTGAAACGGTTTTTGAGGGATTATTCTGAGGATGTCGCATGTTCTACTGTCTTTGTCTTTCGATGGAAACCGTAGCCTAATTGCTAAAATATCCATAGACTAACAAATTTGTGACCATCGATCTATTTGCTAATATTGTACCCATAGAATAATCAGAATTTAGACCTGTAAAAGTCTTTACTGATAATTATATTTGTTTCTGTTATTGTATTTGTATACAGTAAGCTAATTCTTGTCTTTTATATATATAGGGGATATTTAAGTCAAGAGTGAATAAGTTACTTGTAGGTAAGCGTGCTTCAACTTTGATCACATCATCACTATTATCAGGTGAGATGGTGGTCAAACCCGAGCCTATTATCAACTTTAAAAAAAATCCTGTACGTGATACTCCAAAAACACATACAACCTCTTTGGATAAACCACTTTTCAGCACGACCGTTCCACCGTAGACTACCATTTTTTTTTCTGGGTCTGAGACTTCTACTGACTAAAAACCCACCCTGTTCCTTCAGCTGCCCTTAAGTTCCGTAGCCGCAGTATCTCGTTAGAACATTCCCGCAACCCCGACAGCCAATGTCGGGCCAGGAATACATAACGTACCTCCTTGGTAACTCGGTCAAAAAACAGTAGCCGGTCGTATGCAAAGCTATGCATAAAATGCATATTTATGTGTATACAGCCTGTTACATGACCGGAACACATCAGAGATGAGAAAGTCAATAACTTGGAAAGGCAGGTCGGGTCATTATATCTTCACGGCTTTACATAAAGGAGATAGACAAATGTAATGGACACAATGGTGGCGATAGCGCAGTTTTTGAAGAAACAGATATGCATCTGTGTTTTAGAAAAAAATGCTTTTTGTACTTGCCGTTCTCTATGATTTAAATTCAGGTTTGAAAAATAACTATATGCTTCAAAAGAAACGTGAAATGTTACAAATTGTCTGACTTGTTTTTTCCTGCGGATATGGTTCCGTAGTTTTTTGTCACAGGAAACTCGGTAGGTACCTATATGGTTATGACACACATAGCTAATATAGATTTCGAACGGGAACGGAAATTTAAAAATTGGATTAGTAGATAAGTACTTCCAAAAATTGCATCTTAAAAACACATAGAATAACAGAAAAGAAACTGACTTTTATATAGGTACTAATTAGCGTTCCAAGCTCCAGATTTGTGTAATTAGTACCTTTAATAACAGCAGATATATATGTCTCTAATGTAGGACCTATAATAATATTAAGTATCATCAGTATACAATCAGTAGATTTTGCGTGAAAGTTCCAACAAATTTTCACATTAACAATTCTAATAGGATATAAAATAAAATTACTTATCTATATTCGTTGGATAGGCTGAAAAGTATTGGTAGAAAGAAAGATTTGTATAAACATTGAATACTAAAAATATAAATGACATGAGTGACATAAGACCCTGTACTCAAGGAGTAATTTATTAATAGTTTTCTTGAAAGCAATGCTAACTTTGACTTTATTTGTTTACTGTATTCTCACGAAGGTGATATGTTGCAATAAAGTTAATAAGTGCGTCAGTAGAACTTCTTCCATATTTTGGGATACCCTTGGTTCACTGGTACAATTTACAAGGCCAAATGCCCAACAAGATTTTTGTAGGTCATACAAGCCACTGATTGGTAACACCATTGTGCAGTGGTTAAATGGTTGGTTTTGGTGCTTCAGGTTAAAAGATCAATTCTTGTGACCTATAAAAATATTGCTTTTTTATTCTTGTTTAATTACTTAGTGTAATTGGTGTTTTACCGTTTTAATTAACTATACCTAAATAAATACATTAGCGGTTTTTATCCACAAGGATACGTCAACTCTATACCTTACACTACTTTACTACACACACTACAATACCCCTTATACCTACTGTGAAGTAGGAAAGGGAATCACTGCCTCTGATTTTAAACTAGCCACAAATTATGCGGTTGAACTCTTTCTGTTTTAGGGTTTGCCAAAATATGTAGGATAAATCCAACATCCTCTCAGTGGTATTTTGATTATCTTTTACTATGCTAATTGGTCTATGCTGTCCCTTAACAACTATATTATGGAAACATTGTGAAAATTAATTAAGTTTTGAAAAGAGTAACCGTAGTTTCTTGCCGGTTCTTCTCCATAGAACACGACCAATTCGAACCGTGCGCTGAATACTTCTTGACTTTTATAAGTGCTCACGTAGGCTTATCTGAAGTTTTCGGGGTCACGGGAATGTTCTAACGAGACACCTCAGCCCCGGATTACAACGGCAACTGAAGGCTGGAATAAAATATTTTTGTTTTGGAATTTTAAAGTATTATAGTTTCTCTTTTAATAGAAATATTAAGAAAGAACATTTTTAAAATATATTGAAGTAGATAACTGATATGTAATCAAATGTTCATATAGTCTATTATAAACTACGGTCTTAAAACTAAAACATCTTTGTAACAACAACTTATTGTAGTGTTGCATAGAGTGGAGATAGTTGTTTTTTTATTGTTATTACGATCTCTTCGTTATGTCATATCGCAATAACTTGAACTCTGACATTTACTGATGCTATCGTTTAAGAAAAGTTAGACTGGAATTGGTCCAGCAGTTTTTAAGATGGATGTTTTTCAGTTTTTTTTGTGTGCATATTTTTTTTAATATCTAGGTTTATTTTACAGATCTGCTCATATGGGATCGAAAAGCAAAGTTTTAGCGGTATTAAAATAAGCGTGTGTTACTTGGCATTATCGTAGTTATTTGTTTAAAGCTTTATTTGTTTTCCGTATATGTATATACAGTTTTATTTATTTACTAAATGTGCCCGAGATTTTGTTCACGATCAAATGATGAAAAATCACTTCACCCGTTCTAGAGATAATGCATTGACAAACGAAAAGACAGACACATAGATAACAATTTAAAAAAATGTACCTGTATTAGTATCATGTTAATAACTAGATAAAAGCACTTGAGAAAACATAGTAATTTTGAAATCACAGACAAACACTCCAATTATATTATTATATAAATATCCCCATATCTTTAATATTGTGTAACATATTGAAGTTTATGTACCTGCTATAATGTATAACTACATAGAAGACAATTACCCCGTTTTTATTTTGAGTTGTTTCAGTATATATATCCAAGGGTTGTCTGGTAGATATCCTTGTCAACGATAATACTGATATTGTACCCTTAAAACGATTTCGTGCGAAGACAATTTTGTAACTTTCAAGATATACCATACTGAATATTGTACTCTATTTTAAGCTTTCCGTTGGAAAAATAATATTCTACCGAGTCTAGTTTTCTGTACACATATTAGTTTAGAATTAGGCTGCTACATATTTAAGTAAATAGATTCTCTGGTACAGTTTGACCCCATTGAAAATAGGGCATGCGCGAACTTCCGTATTCCTTTTCTATGTGGTTTTTTTTTCCAATTACAAACTCTGTACAAATATTAACAAAGTAAATACTTATTTGCTTTGACGTTTCATTGATGTGCTGGAAACTGTAGCGTTTGTGTATTCAAAAATCATTTGAAAAGAAAATATAATAATTCGGTTATTCTCGTGAATTTTTATCAGGTTTGATACTTGATAATTTACAAGTAGTTATCGTTTTTATAAATCCAAAGCTTACAAGTGTTAACAATTTACTACCGATATCAAAATGATTTGAGCTTACAAGTGTTAACAATTTACTACCGATATCAAAATGATTTGTAAAGAACGTAATGGGCCATAACGTATGCAGATCAGGAGCCACAAGAAACTTGAAGTAATCGTATGACACAAAAACTTCTAAAACAAGAAAACTATCTAGTTCCGTAATCTAAGAACTAATCCAAAGTTTTTACCTCAAGAAAAAGTTTAATGAATATTATCATATGAGATGAGAAATGTGCCTAATAAAATATTGTAAGGGACATATAACACCTCGCAGATAAGCCTGAACAATAGGCAACGTGAACGATAATGGCAAATTAATATGTCACATCAAAATCTCTGTTGACATGTCAATTATGACCATCGGCAGCCTGTGAAAGTGTCCAATAGTCGTACAAGATCCACATTGTTTTCACCAAAGAAGAATTGGACGGGTGTCATTAAAATCATAATTCTCGTATGGCCCGAAGGCCGAATGTTAGGAAGAGCCCGGGAGAGAGGCGTCGCCGATCCACCAGTATATAAACCAACGGTCGCTGGTACAGAGCATCACACAACCACGACACCTCCGTGAGTCAACATGAAAGCGTTCTTGGTAGGTACTCGTGCAGTGAAAGTGACTTGTGACCTGTGTGACCCCCTCCTGTGACCGCACAGTGCTTCCTCATCGGATTGTTTAGTGCTGATCGCTCGGCTCTATTCATCGAGTGCATCTCTCAAAGATAACCATCGATCAATATAGCCGAGCAATCGATCAAAATGTTTGTAAAAGTGTTGTTTAAAAGTGAATTTTCTGACGCAGGTATTAGCTGCCGTTGCGGCACTCGGTGCGGCTAGGCCCGAGGCGGGATACAGTTACAGCGCGCCCGGAGGCGGCGGTGGACATGGTGGCGGCCTCGGCGGTGGCCTCGGTGGCCTCGGAGGCGGCATTGGTGGCGGCCACGGAGGATTCTCCTCTGGTGGACTGAGCTCCAGCAGCTTCGGAGGACTCGGTGGCGGCGGCGGCGGCGGTGGTGGCTTCTCCTCTGGAGGATTCTCCTCCGGTGGATTCTCCGGTGGATTCTCATCCGGCGGCGGCGGCGGCGGCGGCGGCTTCGGCGGAGGCTCTGGCTTCGGAGGAGGCTCTGGCTTTGGAGGAGGTGCCGGTTTCGGCGGCGGCGCTGGCTTCGGAGGCGGCGCTATTGTGCAGAAGCACATCTACGTCCATGTCCCACCCCCAGAACCTGAAGAACAGCGTCCCCAGATCGTGAGCGGCGGTGGAGTGCCCCAGAAGCACTACAAGATCATCTTCATCAAGGCCCCAGCTCCTCCCGCACCCGTTGCACCCATCATCCCCGCTCAGGCTCAAAACGAAGAGAAGACCCTCGTCTACGTGTTGGTCAAGAAACCCGACGAACAGCCCGACATCACCATCCCCACCGCGGCTCCCACTCAGCCCTCAAAGCCCGAAGTTTACTTCATCAAGTACAAGACCCAGAAGGACGGTGGTGGCTCTATCGGAGGCGGCTCTGGCATCGGCGGTGGTATCGGCGGTGGTAGCATTGGCGGTGGTCTCGGCGGTGGTCTCGGCGGCGGTCTCGGCGGTGGTCTCGGCGGCGGTCTCGGCGGTGGTCTCGGCGGCGGCAGCATTGGCGGCGGTATCGGCGGTGGCTCAATCGGCGGCGGTATTGGTATTGGCGGCGGTCACGGTGGTTCCATCGGTGGTGGTCACGGAGGCTCCATCGGCGGTTCCATCGGCGGCGGCCACGGCGGCTCCGGTGGTGGCGTCAGCACATCCTACGGGCCCCCCGGACAGTCCGGCCCTTACTAGACAGCCCAAGGGCGCGCGCAATTGTGATACCTGCTTTGCCGGCGACAAACTTAGTTATAAGTAGAGAAAAAATTACGGTGCCTAAATGTATTTATGTAAATAGTAATTTTAATGTACTATAATTCTAGTTGTATTATAAATTCTTTATTTTTGCATAAAAAGTTTTAAAAAAATGTAATACTTTCATTCCTATTCCTTTACATTACCATCATACACACAAAACACATGACAATGTTATACAAATAAAAACACAGCTCCATTCGAGCTTATAATTTGAATTTTAAAATGCCATTCACCCACAGAGCACACATTTTAACATGTCAATATCATTAACACTCTACAAAAACAGGTGTATGGTAGAAAGTGGTGTTTTCTCCGAAGTGGGTGATGTTGCGCAACAGCGGGATAGCGTGACCCCAGTTGCATCATGCACTCAGAAAGAAGCTGTTTGCAACATCTACATAGAAAATAAGAGAGTTTCGCTAAATATTTCATTGCGTAACACACACCTATTGCAGTTCTTCACAATGCCGTTGCGTAAACCTTGACATTTGGGTGTACTCTCATATTTTCCCTTTTAGCCTTAAGTATAGTTAGCGAAGCTGACGTCATCATAGTTAATGGTAGCATCTTCTGACATAATGACATCAGTATTAGGGATAGTAGATACGAGCCTTACATACGCAAAAAGGCGATTTACGCGAGGATTATTGCACAACAATAATGATACGGAACGAAAACATGTTTTAGCTGAATATTTATAACATATAGTGACTTTCGCAACTTCCGCGTGGTAGCCGTGTTTGGGCAAGTCATTATAGCAGCTGCATCATATTATGTTGAAAGTGAACGTGCCGATATTAAGAGGTGACTGGTCAGATGTCCAACTTTTACATAAATATTTGAACGAAATTGATGATGAGGATTATTTTTTGAGAACAAAAACTTCGTTCGAAAGTCCGATTTCGAAAATTTCTTAAACATGTCTGATTAATTTATCTTCTGAACATTTGCATTTTTAAATCGTTATGAATCAGTAGCTTTTGCATTTTATTATGTATCGTTATTGTATTAATTGAAAAGATTAACCGTTTTCTTAACGAATATTATTATTTTCAACACTGTGCAATACACTATAAAACCTCATTCTTTCTTCAACATGTTGCTAAGCATTTATTTCCTACCTTTTCTCACGGAAAGGCATAATCCGTATCTTATTTCCCATGATATTTACCAAATGCCATAATATCTACAATTGTTACTTCTCACATAGAGATGTTTAATACTTACTTCGGTGTTTTAATCGGTAATTACTTTAATTATATGCTCATTTGTTTTTTTGCTGCTTGATTTAGGATTGCAAGTACTTTTATGGGACTTGTATGACTTGACCAAGACCTGACATTAATGACGGCCGGTTTTTCGAAATAAGGTCGCAAGATGTACCTATAGGTACTTTTCCTATCTCAATGGCAAGATGAGATACTTCTTAGTGCATATTTCTAAAATCGATGTCAGTGTCATGTTTTTTTTTTTCACATTTGTAAAGATTGAAGAAGTATGTTGCAGCACCTCAAATATGTTGTCATAGACTTGATATTAATTAACATGCCCTAAGGCTAATAGAAAGATAGAAATCACTGAGATTGTAGTCAAAACTAGCAGGTGTAAACGATGACATAATCCAAATGATTGGTTGGAATTTGATGTCAGTATATTTTTCACTGTCGACGTTTTACTTCTTAACAAAATGTTTAGAACCTTATTTTAATACATTTCCAGATGAATAACAGATACTCTATCTCAAAATGCGCTTGATCATTCGAATTGTGATTTTAAAAAAATTGTCTACGAACCGCTGACATTTTTGTTCACACCCTTCCGCTTGACCCCGAGCGGAAGAAGTCATTCGATGATTTTACCACCCCAAAAAAAAAAACAGGATCTCTCATCTCTCATCTCTCGTAGCTTGAGCCATCGCTCTTGAAGCTTTAATGCCAACGCGCTGATGTGTTCTTTTGCGTCTATGTTATCACTATGGAGACGGCAAATTAAGGTCCCTGACATAGCATGTGAGGCAATGTTTAAAATTATAAAATTCTGAACTATTTCGTCGAATTCGGGAGTTTGTGGGACTCTATTTTCACTTCACTATTATATTAATTACCCTTACAATTTTTACAGGGATTAAACGAACTGGTAATAGGTCACTGAAACGACAATGACAGAATAAACGGTTTTTCTTTCTTCTTCTACATCATAGTCCGTTGTAAAAACGGGATAGCACTAGGTGCATGCGTAGTGCCGTCCCTCGCCTACAATAGAACCATGAATCATGATCATGATCGGCTTTCAAACGTCATAGTGGGTAGACAGGTTACATGATATCACAAAATAGGTCATTGAACAAACTGCAATTTTGCTAACAGCTCGGGCGTAGATTGGTTTATTGATAATATTCGAACCTATTTATTTTATTTATTTAGACAATTATTTCAGATTCAGTACATCCATAAATAGGTTAGTAATACTTACATCTATGTTAGTCATTAAAATTATATTGGAGAACATTATTAATTAAAAATCAAATAAAAAAAAACTATTACAATTAAATTTTAAAATAGTATAATAAAAATAAAACAATAAATTAATAAATCAAATTTCGAATAAAATTATCAAGTTATTTTACTTAACATTAAAAATAGCACCGCCGGAAAAGTGGACAGTATTCCAGTGCTTCACCACAGGACAATCCAATCTAACCAAGATGGTTTTCAGAAGCCTGCTGGCGCTACCGCGCACACGCTGCATCAGGGAGGCAACTCTTTTACGTGCTATTGCTCTAAAGCAATCAATGTTGGCCTCGGAAAACATATCTGATGCACTGCAAAAGCGAGGCAACCTCAGCAACATTCTGAACCCTGAGGAAATAATATCGTCAATTCTGCTTTCTAATCGGTAAAGGATTGCAAATAAATGTTCATCAGTAAGTTGGAGTCGGCATTATGCATGTAGAGACTGCCTATCTAACCGGCTCGGTTGAGGGAATGTTCTATACAGCGGCCCCGGACCGCAAGGGCAACTGAAAGAACAAGATGGGTGTTTAGTCAGTGAAAGTCTGACACTCCAGCTACACTGGGAGTGGGAGGAGTCATGTGATTAGTATCCCCCCAAAAAGAAAAAAGTATAATAGCACGATGTTGCTTGGAAAGTCTGATAACAAAATTCATGGCTTCTGACTTCTAAACCAATTAGTTTATTCAACTAATTAGTAAGAGAACTAAAAAGCCTTTCAGAATTTATTAAAAAAAAAAATAGCTCAGTGTATTAAAACATTTAAAATCCTTCCTTCGCAGATACATTTGTTCTAAAATAGATACGACTCCGAGACTACGATACCTTTTTTTTTTTAAATTGCCCCATACTAGGAACGCCTGTATCGTGGTTGCATTTTTACAGATACCCAGAACCGTATCACGTAGGTATTTATAGGCCAAAAAAACAGTTTTCCCTTGTGGAAATTAAACGCACGACACAGAGTCGACCGCTTAGCCACTGCGACAACCGTATCGTCAGACATATCAATTGACCTGAAAATTATTTAAACCCCCGCCTTAAACCACGGAAGCCATTAATTAGAACACAGATCATTCAAATAAGATAACAACAAAAAGACAACCGATCATAATTCTGCAATTACCTATTGCATAATATATGTAGAACGTGTAATAACTGTGCTACCGATTGCCTTACTCGTATGTAATGCGAGCAGTTGCAATCGCAACCAACGGATGCTTCTCATTAATCACCACCATGACTGTTCCAATCGGTCGCAGCATAATAAAATCCAGTGGGACAAGCTCATGTTCACTTTTTGAAGGGAATAAGTATTAAAAATAAAGTTAGAAAATTTTGTGTGTAAAGTTTATTTAATAAGGTTAGGCAATAATTGTTTACACAATACACATAATATATGTACATTAAAAACACACCAGTGGCGAATGCTCCTTATAACTCGATTTCTACCGGCTTCCCTTTTGAAATATGGCAAATATTAGTTATATTGGTTATTTTACATAAGAATATATAAATTCTATACGTATATAAAATTCTCGTGTCACAATGTTAGTTAACTTACTCCTCCGAAACGGCTTTACTGATTTTTACCAAATTTTATATGCATATTCAGTAGGTTTGAGAATCGGCTACTATCTATTTTTCATACCCTTAAGTGATAAGGGTTGTTCACACTTAATTTTTTTTTTTGACATAATTTTTTGTTTTTATTTTTCTATAATGTGGCATTAAAAATACATATAACCCTAAATTTTTACCCTTTTATCACCAACCCCTATTTTTTAATAGCCATTTTAGTAATTTAATCATTTTTCATCCCGCTCGATAACTGATCAATTATCGTCTTTTTTGTAAATGTTTTTAGGGTAGGGGTAGGGTAGGGGTAGTGTAGGGGTAGGGTAGGGGTAAGGTAGGGGTAGAGTAGGGGTAGGGTAGGGGTAGTGTAGGGGTAGGGTAGGGGTAAGGTAGGGGTAGAGTAGGGGTAGGGTAGGGGTAGGGTAGGGGTAGGGTAGGGTAGGGGTAGGGTAGGGGTAGAGTAAGTATGGGTAGGGTATCGGTAGAATAGGAGTAGTGGTATCGGTTGGGTAGGGGTAGGATACCACGCGAACGAAGTCGTGGCGGGTCAGCTAGTACTAATCTATTATTTTCAATTAAACAAATAATTATTTACGAAGTTACAAGATTTCGAAAGATTCGAAATGTTTTGGTCCGGCTTCCCTTTTATGAAAATTCACCCTTCGCCACTGAAACACACATTAAGAAATTATTTTATAAGTGGAACAATCACTTACTGACTAACACCACATGCATTTTTTTTTTCATAAAATACAGTTAAGATTAAATTTGATTATACAAGGTGTAACAGATTAAGCGCAATACCTCAGATACCCCAATTAGAATATTAAATTATAAGTCTAAAACGACATCCGTAACTAAATAAATTGAAACCAAACCTAGACATTATTTATAAAATAGTTATCTTTTAATATCCTTACGCAGACGCATACACTCATGCAATGTTAGTAGCCGACACGCACACGAGCGCATTCCCTTGAACTAAGTATTGTATTAATTTGTCATGATGCTGTATTTCCATTTTAAATTAAATGAAAGATTTTTACGTTAAAAATGAACACCTATTTTTTATGACGGAAATTGATTCAGAAGCCGATTCTGAACCAACTACTCTCAGGAATTGCGTTTATTCTGTTACACGTTGTAAAACATTTCAAAGCCTTTCGTGCGTACTTGCTGCCATAATCAGCATTCTCCAATCTGAAATACAAACCAACAGTGTGTTACATAAGAAAAACATGCAAATACATAATATGAAAAAAAACTTTTTACCAAAAAATTAAACCGACTCCCAAAAAACACTGCAAAGTGAAAAATAGCTTTAATTTCGGTAGTCGGTGTCTTTAGTTTTATATTTTCGTTTTTGGCACCGACTTCCGAAATTAAAGTTATTTTTCACTTTGCAGTGTTTTTTGGGAGTTGGTTTAATTTTTTGGTAAAAAGTTTTTATTTCATTCTTTTTAGTTGGTCTATTTTTAATTTACCTAGTTACAAGAGCCTAAATGTCAACTACTTATAACCTTTTACAAAATATTGCTTTTCCCAATGCTGGGCCGTTAATTGTTGAGGAGTTCTCCTAGTACTTCACCATCAGCTCTACATCACCATATGCATTGTGACGAGCATAAAGTGCTTAACATATTCAAGTAATCGAATCGCAATCCACTCAATACTTATTATTGAGTAGTTTCGGCGGCCATCTGTGGTCTTCATCATCAGTTCCACTTCCTCAAATGGTACTTTTTGAGAGCAACTGCATAAGTTACTATAATAAATACCCAAAACGTTATAGGTGTGCCTATAATATTTGAAGAGTTTCTTCGATTTCTCCAGGATTCCATCATCAGATCCTGAGGTTTATGAAAATGGGACCAATTTCGAAATATACCTTTTCAATCAAAAAAGAATTTTCTAAATCGGTTCAGCCGTCTTCGAGTAATCGATGATCATACATAAAAAAATATATATATATATATACGCGTCGAACTGATAACCTCCTCTTTTTGTCGTCGGTTGAAAATAACGTTCTTCAAAAATTCGCCAGATAAATTGATCACTAAGATCAATTTATCTGCCGGAGTTGCGGAACGCAAGGCCAGCTGAATGAAGAGGGTGGGTTTTTAGTCAGTAGAAGTCTGACACTCCCTTCCGCTCCGCCCACAGCGGGAAAAGTCACTTGATGGTTTTCCCACACAGAAAAAAAAATTAATTCATACTTTTATTCAGCATATTTTTCTGCACCTACTTAACCAGTATTACTAATACTAATTATAAAAGTAATCTTTTAACCAGTGGTTTCTTTTAATTTGCTTCGAATTCGCCAAACAAGTGTGTGTTTAAATTATTAGTGTACAATAAAGAGTATTCTATCTATCTTATTAAATCACAGTCTAACTGTTTTCTACTACTCTGTGGCAACAGGTCAAGACTGTTCTACATTGAGCATTATATCACAGTCCTATTAGACATAGCACTCGGCTCTTGTGTACTTACTGCACTGAGTCACGCCTGCGTCGATAGATCCATCGATCATGAGGCAACTGGTGATCGAAGATAATCGACTTGGACATTTCGTTTTTCATCGATCACGACGTTGGAGGTTTGTTGAAATAGAACTTTGTATTTTGACATTCTGGGTGAATTAGACATTTGGAGGTCTTTTTTTTACGTGGTAAAATCATCAAATAAGTCCACCCACCCCGGGCAGGGCCGGAGGGACTGTCAGACTTGTACTGACTCAAATCCACGGTGTTCCTTCAATAGCCCTTTACGTTCCGGGGTCACGGTAATGGGATAAGTCCCACGACCCCGGCAGGCTTCGGCCCTCTACAAGGGGGGCCTCGTCATCTTGCTGACGCTCTTTGAGGCGCGCGTGGAACACAACGCGCCGTGTCGACCCGGGCATGGTCCATGGTCGGACAGTGAGTTGTCCTTTACTCGCTGTCCGCATGCCGCGACATTTAGAGGTCTTAAATATTTTTTTCTAATTTGTTGATATATTGTAATGCAAAAGCCTTCAAGTGCTGGATATGGATAGGATCCTAGGCTCCCAGCATCTAATGGACATCCTCGACCCTTTTTTTTATTTTTTTCTGTAGAAAAATCATCATGACTGCTTTCGCCCCAGATGGAGCGGAAGGGAGTGTCAGACTTTTACTAAATAATAAAAAACCCACCCTCCTCCTTCAGTTACCCATGCGTTCTGCGGGCGCGGTATCTTGTAAGATCGACCCTATCCATTCTACCTTATGGTACTAATTCGAACTTCAACCGATTTCACCCGCGTCTTAGACAAAATGTATCCCAAAAGTTCTGTGATAGAAATGCTATGTCGTATTCCAGGACATGTCCTACACGTGTGCCAATTTTTACCCAAATCTGTTCAGGATTTTAGACACGTAGAAGTAATAAATAGAACGGCAGGCAAAGTGACTTTCGCATCTATATATAAATATAATTGAAGTGTATGTCTGTGATCTCAAAATAACTGGGTTTTCTCAATTGCAACATAAAAAGACTGCAAAGAAAAAGCATTTTTTTTAGAAAAAGGTATTAAATAAATGTCACCACCATTTAGGTTAGCTTGTAATGTATTTGGTTACATTTATTTAAGTGACTAAAATATATTTTTAACAAAAACAAAACTAACTATCAAGTCTGACCAGACGTCTGGCTATGAACAAAACTGCATCATTAATTTATGTACAAATGTATGTAGACTACACTGTTTGTCAATCCTTAAGTTGCAGTAGTATGCCCGTCATGTTCCGAGACCGCGGTAAATCTTTCGAACAATTCTGCAACCCCGGAAGGCAACGGCCCACTTATGGGCCCCGACAATTTGCTGACACTCTTTGAGGCGCGCGTGGAACACGACGCGCCGTCTACACGGGCCTGGTTTCAGTCAGGCGGCGAGCTATCCATTGCACGCTGCCTGCAGGCCCGCACCTACGGTGGCCAGAAAGTCACCCTGTGACTCCCGACGCCCGGATCGTCTCCTGCGGTGGTTGGGGCGCGAGGGCTGTGAGGGCCTCGAGACTCGCCTGTCCCTCGCGCGTCCCGCCACCTCCTTCACTTGCATAACTGTTTCGCAGAAAGAGGTGACTGCTTCCCATGCCTCCTCGCTCCGGACTATGGATTGAACCAGGGCCGGGAGCGTAAGCGAGACTAAGCGGGGCAAATCTCCACTGTGTGTTCCACCGTGTCCTCAGGGCGCACCTGATGTTAAGCGACAATGTGGTCGAAAATGAAGCAGGCTTGCCTAGAAGTAACCTATTCACTCTTGACTTAAAGACCACCAGGTTATAACTGTCAGGAAACACAGATTCAAAGTCTGTGTTTTCTCGAAGTATTCCCAAACTGTTTTGTGCGTATGGGTGGGATGTCCACCATGTAAAGATGGCGCATTTATTGATTAATTATCTTCACTTTGTGATAGATATATAGATATAGTTACTCATTATTGTACGGCGAACGCCATTACAAATTACGATAAGTGCTTTTAAAATAAGAGGATGTAACAATGGGTGGTCTTATCGCTAAGAGCGATCTTTTACAGACAATCTGGGGATGGCTTTGAAACTATTCCATAATATGGACTCCTATTTACTTACAAATAATACGTGAAGCAAAACTTTGCGATAAATGCCTAGACGGAGGAGCATGAAATTTGGCACAGTGAAAGTTTATAATAAATATATGGAGAAGGATTGTAGAACGATAACACAGCTTTATATTATAATAATTGTAACAAATTATGTTTTGACACTGGCGACCATTCGTACACATTTATGGAGAAACTAGCTTCTAGGGTTAGAGTTTTCACGCGTAAATCCCATCCCATGGGAATTCCAGGACAAAAAAAAAATCACATATGTTATTCCAGGATTTCAACTATCTACATTCAAAATTTCATTCAGATCTGTTCAGTAGTTTTTGCGTGAAGTGTACTAATCAAACCATCCAGCCTTACAAACTTGCGCATTAATTATAATAACTATTAGTCAGAAGTAAGATTTTGACCATGCGGCCGTAGGGTTGCCCAGTATACTTTATGTCCAGCAGTGGGCATCTTACGGCTGAGATGATGATAATGCTAAAGATTTCTGTGTTATGTAAACTAAAACATAACATTGGAGAAAGACGACACGTTCGGCGCATTGGTTGGGCGATCGGCTGCTGCACTGCGTGTCGCAAGTTCAATTTACGCACCGTAACAAATGATTGTATGACCTTTTTTATTTCTGGGTGGGAAAATCATCGAGTGACTTCTCCCGCTCTTGGATAAGCAGAAGGGTGTTTCAGACTTCTACTGACCAAAAACCCGCCCTGTTCCTTCAGCTGCCCTTAAGTTCCGGGGCCGCGGCATCTTGTTAGCACATTTCCGCAACCCCGGCGGGCAATGGCCTTATGAGGCCCCGTCACTGTTGCTGACAGCTCTTTGAGGCGCGCGTGGAACACGACGCGCCGCCGACCCGGGCCTGGTCCTTACCGGACGGTGATCTACCCCTGCTCGCCGTCCGAAAGCCCGCGCCTAAGCTACGGTGGCCGATGATTACTATATGACCTACAGTTAGTTTTTCCGGGTCTGATTATTAGTGCAAGTGAATTTAAATGTTTGTAAATGCACCCACAATACAGTAGAAATTTCTACTGTTGGAGCAATGTTTTTTTTTTTATAAATTAGCAACTAGAAACGTTCAAGTAAACATTCAAAAACATTGCAACACTAAATATAGGTCAAGATTCATAATCCAGTTTAATAAAAAACATTATAACTGTATGAGTCATCTTGTTATGATGTATACGGCCTCGCGGTTAAAAACTTGCACTTTTAATAGTAACCAGTACAAAAAGTACTCGCTTAGTATTTCGTATTACCGTTTATAGTCTTTTATTTCGCCTTATTTTAAAACAAGAAAGTGAATCACAATCATTTAAGTTTTTAAATCCACCGGATACTTGGGCGGTCCCCATTTCTTTTTATTGCTTTCTCTTCTACCTCATTTAAAAAAAAACAACGCGAGTACAATTTCGACAAAAACATTCAATGAATGAAACTGCAAACTGAATTATTCGAGTGATCAGCAAGAATGTAAATATTATTAGCTATTTATGTTAATTTAATATTTTTTTAACGCTATCGCTCAATTTTAAACTCTGACTCGTTGACGTAAGCATGAAAGTTGTCTATAGATTCGACGCGGATCTTAAAATTATGTGTGTTTACATTTACAAGTCTGCGGCCCGTCTCGATAGTGAGAGTGAAGTGAACTCGCGCTAGTACTTTCGCTAGTTCTATACAATACCCATAGTGATACATCATACATGTTTATTCGTGGTTTATGAGGACGTTAGCGTTCGATCGAAGCATCAAAACTTTGGTTTTCGTGAATTTGTTGTAGTGACAGTATTAAATGTCATGTCAACGGTAACCAAGCCTTTGATCCTGATAAGTTATTTTATTGTAGCGGAAGAAATGTGAAATTAAGCAAATAAATTTTTGGTATTTTATGCTTTTCTTATTCATGACGAATATCATCAATTAGCAGCCCGAGTTATTAAATCTTTAAAACGACATTATTATGCTTAGTTTACATACTTATCAGCCGATTCTAAATTCAAATTTTCCAAATTTGAATAAAGAATCCGCGAATCAATATTTAAACTATATTGTGAAATCTTAGTACCTAAATTATTGACTCTTTTATATCTGAATTAAAATTTTACGCAGCTCAAACCTAATTCTTTTTGTCCTGATCTTATTAGCATCTGATTGTTTTTTTCGTGAATGAATAAGCTAATTACTGACCAGTGTGTCTTTAGACATATTGTGTTTTTTTAATAACTTTAATTATGATAATTATGTCCTAAGTATATTTTTTTTCTATTCAAAAATGTCTGTCAAAAGAACTTTGTTACCTTTACAGAATAAAACTCAGGTCCTGAAATAAAATAACAATTTTTGTATAGAGCTTTTAGAATGTGTGGTGAATTGTGAACCCACGGTGCAAAGTAATTCCGTCAGGCAGTTTTTGCACGCTATCACACTATAAACATCTAATTACCTGATTTTTACACTGAATCATGCAAAATTGTATATCTACGTAACCATTTGTTGAGCATAATTTCATTAAAACAAAGAAATCGTTAAAATTAAAAGCAATCTCGCAGGCTTATGTCATCGCTGAGAATCATTTCAATTATCTTGTTTCCATCTTTGAGGAATTCATTTTTAATTGACTTTTGTGTCAATGAACCTCGGTTTCTATTTTAACTCAAGCTTGTGTTCTGGTTTAGTTATAAGTCACCGTTCATTTTCACATGAAGTTATGAATCGTGACCTAATGGGAGTAGTGGGTTGAGGAGGAAAGAGAGAGCGGCTAGAAAGAAAAAAAAGAAGAAAGAAAGAAAGAGAGAGAGAGTAGAGAAAGACCAAAAAGAACAAAAACACATGTTACAAAATGATGTCTAAGAAATATATCAACATTAGCCGTGTAACCTTGCGCTAAAACATAAGAAATGAAAACGGAAATTTACTTTCAAGATCCAAGAAAATAAGAAAACAAGATTATTTGGATTGCCACATGACACATAATAAAATGAGAAGAGAAAAAATAATTTCTTCGACTCGTACGAGCCACGAGCAGACTTTTTTATATATGTAGGTATATTATATTTATTAAATATATTTTTCGGGTCTATTTTTTTTTAAATAATTCCTTTTATATCTGCTGATAATTAAGCTTCATATCAGTGAAAGAGTTTTTAATAGGTCTAGTAGTTTTTCAGTTTATCCATACAAACTAAAAAAGCAAATATAGGTAGCCTTTTTATAATATTAGTGTAGATTGGCCATCTACCATAATTCGTAGGCTATCTTTTTTATTTTATTCACATTTCCCAGTACACAAAACACAATAATATCAAATTAATAGGTGGTGTAGATATTACACATACGGACAAACGCTGGGCTAGAATTAAACGCATATTGTGTGCACGTATTAAGTAATTATGTTAATAATTGTGGGACAATGCTATCTAATGTGCGGAAAAAGTTTCACATGTTGGCATACGTCTGTCACTTGTATGAGCACGTAATTATAAACCGTTTTACGACCAATCTGGTGATTTCCCAGTGATTTATTGTATTGTAGACTTTAGTCTGTTAATAAATAAACTATACCTACCAGTGGCGAAGGCTCCATACAACTCGATTCCTACCGGCTTCCCTTTTGAAATATGGCAAATATTAGTCTATTATTTTATATGAATATATAAATAGTAATCTATTATTTTCAATTAAACAAATAATTATTCACGAAGTTACAAGATTTCGAAGTCAGCCACAGGGCCACAGTTACTGGAATTCACGCTTCACACTTGAGCAAGGTAAGCATTTTTTGGTCCGGCTTCCCTTTTATGAAAATTCACCCTTCGCCACTGATACCTACTATAGGTATAGTTTATTTATTAACAGACTATGGATGAAATAAGCTTCATTTTCTAATAAAATACTACTAGCTTCTACCTGCGGCTTCGCTGGCGTTAACAGTTTTTTTTACCAAATTAATTACTTACTCTTACTCTCCAGCCTTTTAACTACCTCTACACCAAAAATCACACTAAACTGTTGCTCCGCTGCGACGTGAAAGAAGGATAAACAAGCAACAATATGGATGGATTATTCTTTTTTTTATAAAGGAAACTAAGAACTTTTTAAATTAAGAAAACAGGGTGGCTTTTTAGTCAGCAAAAGTCTGACACTTCCGCTATACCCAGAGCAGGAGGATTATTTAATAATTTTCCCCTCGAAAAAAACTGTATGCACGATCACCACCTGTTTGATTGCGTTTTATTTTTTCCCAGCTTCTGCCCGCGACTTCGTTCGCGTGAGGTTTTCCCGGAGAAATTGCTATCCCGTGGGAATTCCGGGATAAAAAGAAGCCTATGTGTTATTCCAGGATATCAGCTATCTATTAACCAAATTTCATTCAGATCCGTTCAGTACTTTTTGCGTGGAAGAGTAACAAACATCAATTCATAAATCCTCACAAACTTTTGCATTTATAATATTAGTAAGGTTTTAAGCTCAGATTTATCATTTGAGCTCTAAATATATTTTCTATTTAGTACCTACTGAAGTAAAACATTACCAAAAGAAAAATGTAAAGCCTAATAAAGTCTTTGTGTGTTTGTAAATCCTATTTAGATATTTACTACCAGGTAATTAGGAACACTCAGTTTTATAAAACTGATATATACCAGTGTAGTGGTATATACATATACCAGTGTTTTTACAACAGAACTTACAAATGAAAAGTGTCGTAATTGCAAATGACCATTGCTTCTGTGCAATGTTCAGTAACTCATAACCTCTTGTAATTGAAAACAATAGCTGCACAACTTCTTTTGTTCGATAATGACTACGGTACATAACTCACTCATTTTTAGGGGTCTCGCCAAACGAAAATGTTTCAGGAACGCGCCTGTATTTATTTTATAGATTTTCTCCCTTTTCTCTTACATACATGCAGGATGTTAAATCAGAACGTATACCTAATAAAATTAAAAAAACCAATTGTGTATGAACGCAACGATGAGTGATTGACATGACAGTTAAGACGCAAAAACGTTAAACAATTGTAAGAAGTTAATAATATAAAATAAACGAGTATTCAGGAAAATAAGAGTATTATTTCGGTCATCCACACTACCATACCCTTACTTTTTTATTCAAGTTCAATTTAGTTTTTCTAAAAAAATAACATAGAATAGGAAGCATAATAATATTGTGTAAACAAAACTATAAAAAGTCATAATATACACAAATATAATTTATAATTTAATTGCTTATATTTCTTTTGGGTTTGTCAGCAAGAATTTACTTATGAGACGTAGGGTACTTATGGTACGGAGCACGAAGCTAAGTACGGCTTGAACTTGACCATTTTTTCCGTATTGTTTGCAAATTAATGATCAGTCAGAAATGTCAGAATAATGATTGAGCGTATAGAATACGCCCTCGACAGTCTTCGTACAGACTTTTCGTCGAAACTTATTGCATAACGCCATCCCTTTGTTCCGCTTTTGGTGTTCACTTGTAAAATAATAAATGTATATTGATTTGTAAGTATAAATACAATATTAAATCATATTACATTTATAACTTGGTTTATGGACTTCTCTCTTTAAGTCATTCATAAGAATTTTTATGTCGTTTTTCGTTTCGTTTATCGTCGTTACACTCAGGCTCAGGCAGTGGCGATCTATTCTCTCTGCTATTTGATAGATAACTTTTGTGTAGCAAGACAAATACTTTATTTAATAATAAAGCACAAAAAACTAAAGATATTAAATTAATCGAATCGGGGGCGTCGGTCACAGGTGCCTCGACCACTGGGGGCCTAAGCCACGGACCCAAAGGTTTAGGCTCCATAGGAAGTCTTCATTCAATTAACTCTCAAAAAAATGCTCTACATTTTGCCTCCGTAAGTTTTTTTGTAGGTACGCTTATTACATACGAGTACATATGGAAAAAAGTAACTAGTATTTCTTTTTTAAGTTCTTACTTGCCACACTCCGGCCAGTTTTATATACTAATTAAATCACAATTACTAGGCCATTTTCGATCGAGGTCGGTAGCATATCTTAAATACAAATTAATTACGGGCCAATTGCTTTCAATCTGTGATAATTTGACGTTAATAAAACTAGAATCATATGTACAGTGTTTTAATATTTTAAAGATTGTCGGGGGCTGCTATATCTGTGGAGTCACTTTCTATAAAAAAAAATGGTAGAAATAATACGATAAAAACATTTCACTCATTTGTTAAAAGATCAAGTACCCACCAATACTTATTAAAATTCCTGTCATACCTCACGGACCACGGTAGATATTTTATGTAATAAGTACTATTCAAAAGTAATGACCAAGTACTTACTTTAAGAGACTGGAATATTTGAAAGTCAGTAAGAAAATGCTTGTCATTTTCGAAATTCGATAACACTGATGCGTACGCGCCGAGTCCAATATCAATGTGTAATAGTGATTTCAAGTGTCATCGTTTTCTCTTTCCTCGATTTTTTAGGCGTAACCCTTGACTTCGTCCGCGGAGAAATTAAATAAATCTATCGCAATCAAATTGTACTTTTTTCGGAGATAAAAGTAGGTTATATGCTATTTTAAACTACAATTTTTTTCTATGCTATGCTTCATCCAGGCCCGTTGAAAGCTATTTTAGCATGTTTGACTAACAGACATCTAAACTTTTTTAAGGAGGGAATATCATCAAACGAGTCCAGTCGCTGAGAGTGGAAGGGAGAGTCAGCCTCCTACTGACAAAAAACCCATCCTGTTCTATTAGTTGCCCTTGTGTTCCAGGGCGGCGGTATCTCGTTAAAACATATTCACAATCCCAGCACCTACAGTAGCTAAGACCCTGGATCGCTTGATTTTATTTAAACATATAATTAAAAAAAAACTGCTGGAATAATGAAGGTTATTTTTTTAATTATTTGAGAATAGAAGCTATAAACCACAATGACTCAAGTTTGGAATATATGCATCACATCCTTGCTAAACAGTCTTCGCCCAAAACTTACAAGTTTTAGCGCAATGATTATAAAATTATAGTACGTGTAGTAAACGATTATGTCTCATTATGCGCAATAATATAATAAGTCAAACATATACCTAATGATTTATGTAATCTCAACAAATATTTAATGTGAAATATCGTAAAACAACACACAATGATGTGCCGACTTTTTAATTAGCGTGCACAGTGACAGATAATGTAAGTACAATCGGAGTTTTTATGTGGTTGGTTTGAAGTGTACGGGCAGTGCGCGTACAAATACATATATTTATGTATACATATTATTTGATTTAAAAACTTTATTATTTTATATATTATGATTAATTTGATTGACATCCACGCACTCACCTTTAGTTCCAGTTGAATACCGGCCTATTTGGTGCAGCCGCGAGTCACACATTACTATTAATCGTGTCAGTACATATAATACTATTTTTATTCTATAGTCTTATTTTGTTGTTATGTTTTTATTATTGTATACTCATTAGATATGTGAATATTATTATACTATATAAAGCTAAATTACCACTCACTGACTCACTCATTGACATAATTGTTCTCCCAGATGGTGGATGGGGAGGTGGGTATATTTTGACAGATTCGTAAACAAGTAACTCTCAAACCTACGGGAAAAGTGCCAAACCCCCCCTTTTCCCCCCCCTTCTCCCCCCCCCCCCCCTATCGTATCTCGGAAACTACGAGACCCGTATTTTTTTCTTTTTACGGATTCGTATAGAGGAGGCTCGGTAAAGTAAAAACCATTTTTCAAAGTCCCCCCCGCGCCCCCCTTCTCCCCCCCTTTAGGCAAATCTACGAATCTAAGAGACTTGGAACATTTTTTTTTTCAGATTCATTTAGAGGGGCAATGCTTTAGTCGAAATACTTGTGCAACCCCCCCCCCCCATCACCCCCCCCTCTTTTTTTTTTTTTTTTTTCACAAGCACGCGAGGTGCTTGCACCTCGCGCAACACGCAAATACTTGATTTAGAGGGGCAATGCTTTAGTTTTTTTCACAAGCACGCGAGGTGCTTGCACCTCGCGCAACACGCAAATACTTGATTTAGAGGGGCAATGCTTTAGTTTTTTTCACAAGCACGCGAGGTGCTTGCACCTCGCGCAACACGCAAATACTAGTTATTATACTATATAAAGCTAAATTACCACTCACTGACTCACTGACATAATTGTTCTCCCAGATGGTGGATGGGGAGGTGGGTATATTTTGACAGATTCGTAAACAAGTAACTCTGAAACCTACGGGAAAAGTGCCAAACCTCCCCTTTTCCCCCCCCTTCTCCCCCCTCCCTATCGTATCTCGGAAACTACGAGACCCGTATTTTTTTTTTTTACGGATTCGTATAGAGGAGGCTCGGTAAAGTAAAAACCATTTTTCAAAGTCCCCCCCCCGCCCCCCTTCTCCCCCCCTTTAGGCGGATCTCGGAATCTAAGAGACTTGGAACATTTTTTTTTTCAGATTCATTTAGAGGGGCAATGCTTTAGTCGAAATAATTGTGCAACCTCCCCCCCCCCCCATTCCCCCCCCCTTTTTTTTTTTTTCACAAGCACGCGAGGTGCTTGCACCTCGCGCAACACGCAAATACTTGATTTAGAGGGGCAATGCTTATTTTTTTCCACAAGCACGCGAGGTGCTTGCACCTCGCGCAACACGCAAATACTTGATTTAGAGGGGCAATGCTTTAGTTTTTTTCACAAGCACGCGAGGTGCTTGCACCTCGCGCAACACGCAAATACTAGTTATACTATATAAAGCTAGATTACCACTGACTGACTGACTGACTGACTCACTCATTGACATAATTGTTCTCCCCCCCTCTTTTTTTTTTTTTTCTTAAGCTCGCGAGGTTCTTGCACCTCGCGCAACACGCAAATACTAAACCCCGCCCATCACCCCCCCAGTTTTTTTTTTTCACAAGCACGCGAGGTGCTTGCACCTCGCGCAACACGCAAATACTTGATTTAGAGGGGCAATGCTTTAGTTTTTTTCACAAGCACGCGAGGTGCTTGCACCTCGCGCAACACGGAAATACTAGTTATTATACTATATAAAGCTAAATTACCACTGACTGACTGACTGACTGACTCACTCATTGACATAATTGTTCTCCCAGATGGTGGATGGGGAGGTGGGTATATTTTGACAGATTCGTAAACAAGTAACTCTCAAACCTACGGGAAAAGTGCCAAACCTCCCCTTTTCCCCCCCCTTCTCCCCCCCCCCCCCCCCATCGTATCTCGGAAACTACGAGACCCGTATTTTTTGTTTTTTACGGATTCGTATAGAGGAGGCTCGGTAAAGTAAAAATCATTTTTCAAAGTCCCCCCCCCCGCCCCCCTTCTCCCCCCTTTAGGCGGATCTCGGAATCTAAGAGACTTGGAACATTTTTTTTTTCAGATTCATTTAGAGGGGCAATGCTTTAGTCGAAATACTTGTGCAACCCCCCCCCCATCACCCCCCCCCTCATTTTTTTTTTTTTTTCACAAGCTCGCGAGGTGCTTGCACCTCGCGCAACACGCAAATACCAATTTCTTTTTTCACAAGCACGCGAGGTGCTTGCACCTCGCGCAACACGCAAATACTTGATTTAGAGGGGCAATGCTTTAGTTTTTTTCACAAGCACGCGAGGTGCTTGCACCTCGCGCAACACGCAAATACTAGTTATATTATATAAAGCTAAATTACCACTCACTGACTGACTGACTGACTGACTCACTCATTGACATAATTGTTCTCCCAGATGGTGGATGGGGAGGTGGGTATATTTTGACAGATTCGTAAACAAGTAACTCTCAAACCTACGGGAAAAGTGCCAAACCTCCCCTTTTCCTCCCCCTTCTCCCCCCCCCCCCCCTATCGTATCTCGGAAACTACGAGCCCGTATTTTTTTCTTTTTACGGATTCGTATAGAGGAGGCTCGGTAAAGTAAAAACCATTTTTCAAAGTCCCCCCCTCGCCCCCCTTCTCCCCCCCTTTAGGCGGATCTCGGAATCTAAGAGACTTGGAACATTTTTTTTTCAGATTCATTTAGAGGGGCAATGCTTTAGTCGAAATACTTGTGCAACCCCCCCCCATCACGCCCCCCTCTTTTTTTTTTTTTTTTTTTTCACAAGCACGCGAGGTGCTTGCACCTCGCGCAACACGCAAATACTTGATTTAGAGGGGCAATGCTTTAGTTTTCTTCACAAGCACGCGAGGTGCTTGCACCTCGCGCAACACGCAAATACTAACCCCCCCCCATCTCCCCTTCCCCATTTTTTTCTTTATTTTTTTCTTTCACAAGCTCGCGAGGTGCTTGCACCTCGCGCAACAGGCAAATACTAAACCCCCCCCATCTCCCCCCATTACCCCCGCCCGTTTGTTTTTTATTTTCACAAGCAACACGCAACACGCAAATACTAGTTTTAATATACTCACGCATTTTTACATTCGCGCTTAATTTATATTTAAAAACGATTATTAAATTCCGTGTTTTTTATTTCAAATTGGCTTTTTCATTTTTTGACTGAAAGCGTTTGATCTGTATACAAATAGAAAAAAAAAAACATTTGTCTATTAAGTTTTTCAATTAGGTATAATTTTGTATTACATTATTACAACATACATAGAAATAAGTTTTTAATTACATATTAGATCACATAAAGATACATATACTAAAATACACCAATGTCGAGTTCGAACGTCAAAGTATTTGTTTCAAACAACAAAGTAGTTACAATTTGCAATAATTACATTCATTTCACACGAATCACAATCTCCCGTTCCCCATAAATTAGCAACAGCCAGGCTATGAACCCGGAACCTTACGTTACATCGACCATTAATCGCGCAGCCTTTGGTAAGTACCGGGAAAAGTTATAACCTTTCACATTATGTCATCCTGAGGTCTTCGACCAACGCAAAAAGTTGTAGTGTTGGTAGTAAGAGCTGATTCTACTATAGCCATGTTGGATAATATATTTAAGCGGATTTTAAAAGAAGACGCCAGCAGTAGTGTTGAGAAGAAGGGTTTTGTAGGAGAAACTGTCCAAAGACAGACCTTCAAATGTTTTTTTCTTATTAATAATAGGCTCGCATTTGACCACCATCTCACCTGATAGTAAGTAATGATATGATCGAAGATGAAGCCCGCTTACCTAGAAGTAACCTATTCACTCTTGACTTAAAGAGCCCCAGGTTATCAGGCAACAGTCTTTGGTAGGTAATTCCACTCCTTAGCCGTACGCACAATGAAAGTATTCCCAAAACGTTTTTTGCGTATGGATGGGATGTCCACTATGTACTGCGGCGTTTGTCTTGTAGTGCGATGATGGACCCATTCCATTCTTGGTGGAATTAGACTGTGCAATTCCATCGAACACTTCCCGAAATGTAACCGATAGAACTATGTAAGTAATTGCGATGCTTGATTAAAAATATTATTTCATATAACTTAAATTCTCTTCTCCTCATATTTATTTGTAGCTATTCCAGTTCCCTCATCACTTCCCGACTTCACAGATCATTTGGTACTCGTGTAAGATCCAAAATCGTCGTTGTTCACATTGAAGTGAAGTGCAACTAACATGATAATTGCGAAAGTTATTCTGTTTTTTACCTTTCCATCTAAATGGCTCGAGCTATTTTGATGAGTATAAGGGTAGACTACCTCCTCCACATTCAAACGAACAAAGCCTCTGGTTGAAGCTAATTATAATACTAGCTGTTGGCCGCTACTTCTTTCGCGTTTTTCCCACGGGAATCGTATTTTTTTGACAAATTTATTAAAGACATAAGTTTCCATTCGATTTAAAATCTAGATTTTCGTCGAATAAAAGTAGCTTATCTTATTCTCCACCTCTTTAACTGTATTACTTTATTCACTCCACAAAAACGACATCAATCCATTACATCGTTTTGTCATAAAAGAAGTAGGTAGGTACAATCAAACAAACGCACTTTCGAATTTATAAGATTAATCTATGAAATATTGGGGTTAGTGTATTATTTTGATCTTGGGGCAGAATCTTCCGAGAATAAATCAATTTTAAGCTAAGTACCTATAATCTAAGTTTTCTATCTAAAGAATCTTTAATACCTAATCGCCACACCTGTACACAATTGTATAAAAATTAACGCAAAAGCAATCAAATCGAATCGAATCAAAAGGGGTTCTACAAGCCAAACGAAGTAAATTACGTAACATGTTTGGTCAACATAACGACGCTCCAAACAGCTTCTATTTAAAAATCGAACACAACAAAATCTGATTTAAATGCCCTTACAAGGTTATTGTTTTGTAAATATTAGTAAATTATGATACCTACAAGTCAAGGTCATAAAGTCTGTTCTTCTTTTAACCAACCCAAGGTCACTATTTCTTAATTTAGGAGTATTTTGTTTTCAAGACCAGTCTAGCTACTAATTATTACGCAGGGCTCACGTTGATTTTATTCTTAATTAATGGCTGAAATTTTTCTTTCAAAAGTTTTTTTTTTGTTATTTTCACTTGGCACAATTAGACAAATTACGATCTCCAATTGCCAAGGGTTAACAAGATCGTCGAATAACTGAATTTGGAAATTACGAAGGAGCTAATAAATATTTGGAATGCAATTTAATTCTGTAACCGAAATACAAAATTGAGTACAAAATTGAATACAAAATTTGATAGACATGTTAAATTAGAAGTAGAAGTTTTCAAATGATACTTTTGAATGAAAAAACATAATAATGTGCCAAGTTTTACAAGACTTTTACAAGACGCAGACCAGTTAATTTTTTTCTTAAAATCGGAAAGCGGTTCACAGAATACATCTACGTACTAAGTTTCAAATGTATAGTCTTAATAGTTTCGGAATAAAATTACTGTGACATGCTATTTGAGGCGCGCGTGGAACAGGACGCACCGTTGACCCGGGTTTGGTCGTTGCCAGACGGTGAGCTCCCCTGATTGCCATCCGCAAGCCTCTGAATTTTTTCTCAAGACAGTCGGCTAGGAAACACCCGCCTCATCACGTAAAACTGACCAAAAAATTACTTTAAAGTGTTACTTATATCATTCTACATTACATGAGATTACATTTTCACAGTTTGAGTAAACAGATTGTTGGTACATAAACTACAAGATTAAGTAAACTGCTTTCAACCAACGTGTGTTAAGTCAATTGCAGGCCAAAGGTGATGTTGGAAGTTTATAGTTTGTACCTTGCTAATTACGATCATAGTCTAATCTGAAACGTAGTGTACTCTATGGTTGAGATACCCATATTATATGGGTGATTTTCTGTTGACATACACCAACCCGCACTGAAGAGAAGAATAGAGTGCAGAAGTGCTGCACTAGCCTGTAAATGGAAACGATAACGATAAAATAAAATAAAATAAAATAGATAGAAGCGAGGAGAGAGACAGACGCCGGCTATTCATCCATCTCTCTCTTGCAGAGCGTTGTGATTGGCCTTACTGAAGATGGTGAAGTGGGAGTTTTCTCACACTCTCCCACTCATTTTTTCACCTTTGTTATTGGCACTGAATTCAAATAATTGAATTGAATTGAATTGAATTGAATACATTTATTTCAGACTATAAAATTGTCCATATAATGTTAGTAACAAAGGTCTTATAAACTATGTTAGTGTTCATGTCATTCTTGTCTATTCTCATACTAATAAAAATAAATAAAATCCAATAAAAAATCCAATTAATGTCATAAAATAAAAAAAAAATAAAAAATTACAATAATATAGGCAGATAAACAAAAATAAAATAATTAAAAACATTGCGTCATCTCTTAACGTGAAGCTGAATAAGCCTTCCTAACACTGCAGACTCTGGCCTTTCTGATATCATTTTCAGAATTCCGTTGGCGCTCCCCCGGATCCTACACATCAGAGATGCTGCTTTTTTACGCATTATGGCATAAAAATCGTCAACTCTTGCGTCAGCAAACATGCCTGAAGCGCTACAGAAACGTGGGAGCCCCACCAGAATTCTGAAAGCATTGTTATATTGTACGCGAAGAGCGTTATAGGCCCGTTGCGTGTAGCTGGTCCATAGAGCACTGGTGTAAAAGCTTTGGCAGTAGGCCCTGAACAGTGTCACTTTTACGTCTACTGTACACTTTGCAAATCTATGCACCAACATATTAGCACGAACCGACAACGCCCTTCGCTCCCGCTCGATATCTGTATCATCTTTAAGGGTATGATTTTTTAAATATCCAATGTGCCTTTATAGGTACTATATACGGTATACGTATACACAATTATACACAACTTACATACAGCTCCGCGTCTGCTACAGTCTCAATATACAAGCGATAGGATTTGCTAGCAAACACTGCTCATCAGCCAATCACAGTACTCTGCAAGAGAGAGGCAGATGAATAGTTAGCATCTGTCTCTCTCTTCGCCTCTATCGTTATATTTAACCGTTTCTGCACTCTATTCTTATATCTCTATGGTTGCCTCTTATAGAGAGTTGGCCTGTGTCTCGGCAGTGGGAATGTTGGTGGCTATTTATGTCATGTTCTTTTGACATTAATTAATTTTGACATTAGCTGTGCGGCGTTTTCGTTTGCGTAGGAGCCAAATCCAATATTATGCAGTTTTCTCTCGTAAATTCTGATACCGAGGGTATTCTGAAATAAAAAGTAGCCTCTATGTTACCTTATATCCAACAAGACTCGGAAATTGCCTTGATCACATATTATTAAAATCTAATAGTTCGGCAGAAGTTATCATATTGGATACCCAAATAACGGACCATCTTCCTGTGATTTTATGTATGAAAGAGACCAAGAAACTATACCTGAATAGCAATAGGGTCATAACGCGCTTAGACTATTCCTCTATTAAAGCAGACATTGATCAAAGTGATTTTAGTTTAGTTTTTAATGAAGTTGATGCGAATATTGCCACCGATAATTTGATCTCAGTTATTAGTAATGTTGTAATGAAGCACACGACTCAAAAAAAAGTTAGTAGACGAACCCGTATTCTGAAACCGTCGATCACTAAAGGATTGCTTCGTTGTATATGGAACCGTGATAGAATGCACCTTAAATTAAGGAAAAATGCTGATAATGCAATCCTTTGTATTACATATAAAAGATACCGAAACTTCTGTGATGCCCTTCTCAGAAAGCTTAAAATCGAGAACGAAAAAGAACAGCTTACTGAGGCTCAAAAGAGTCCGAAAGCAATATGGGATGTTGTAAATCGAATCTCAGGTAGGAAATGCCAGTCACCCAGTCCAGCGACAGAACTATTAAAAATCTCAGCTGATGCTAAATTGGCAACAAACTGGGTCAACAAATACTTTGTTAATATTGGTAAAGACCTGGCATCAAAACTGGTTCCACCGAATGATTCACCAGTACCTCATCACGCGGGAGGAAATCTATCACAGCCCAATTCTCTCGCTACATTGCCAGTGAGCCATGATCAAGTGGCAGTGATCATTGGCTCACTAAGAAATAACTGTGCAACTGGCTGGGATTTCTTGTGATAGCTAATTAAGCTATCACAAGAAGTGTTGATACCACCTATTACGCACATTTGTAATGTTTCTATTGCCACTGGCGTATTTCCTAAGAGCCTGAAAAAGGCTATAGTGACTCCTGTGTATAAGGGTGGGGATAGAGAGAAATGTACGAACTACAGGCCTATTTTTGTACTGAGTACATTATCGAAGATTTTAGAAAAAATACTCAATAACTGCTTGGCTAAGTATCTCACCAAATATAATATTATCTCAGAAAACCAGTATGGATTTAGGCCGGGTGTATCGACTGAAGATGCTGTAACCAATTTCAGTGCCACAGTAGCTGATAAAATGGACAAAAGCTATAAGTGCTACGGTATATTTTTAGATATATCAAAAGCTTTTGATACGGTCTCTATCCCAATCCTTTTATCAAAACTGGAGCGCATTGGAATTCGTGGTCTGGCATTAAAAATATTCAAAGATTATTTGTCCAATCGTACCCCGGGCAGTGAAAATTGATTCAGTGGTGAGTGAGGACTAAGAAATCAAATATGGGGTCCCACAGGGGAGTATTCTTGGACCCACATTGTTTCTTATATACGTCAACGACTTGTGCAAGATAGAACTGAAAAACTGTGATATTTTCACTTATGCGGATGACACAGCACTCTTAGTGTATGGGAATAATTGGGTGGAAGCTAAGACACATGTCGAGAGTAATTTGAGGGAGGTCATGTTATGGTTATCTGCTAATCTACTTACGTTGAATGTAGATAAGACGAAATATATTCGCTTTTATCTCCCCAACACCTCAACGCCATCAGAAGAAACTCTAACTCTAACTACCCATAATTGTGCCAGATCATCTATTATTTGTCGTTGTCCACCATTATCGAATGTTGACTGTATAAGGTATCTTGGTGTTATAGTTGATGAACGATTGGACTGGCGTCCACAAGTGGAGACCCTCACCAGACGTGTCAGAAAACTACTATACGTGTTTAAGAACCTTCGTCACTCCGCCTATCATGCGTTATTGAATACAGTCTATCTTGCACTGTGTCAATCAATATTGGGTTATCTGCATGGGGTGGGACTTACAAAACTTTGTTTTTGAAATTAGAAAGAGCACAAAGGTCTATTCTCAAGGTCATACATGGTAAGCCGCGTCACTATTCTACCACAGAACTATACAAGGAATGCAAGGTGTTGACGGTGCGACAGCTGTTTATTCTACGCATGATGCTCCGGCGACATTCGCTACTTCCCCTTTTAGAAAAAAGAAATGGTGCACTTTTTTGTCCCTCTGTGAGATGTAATGAAATGAAATGAAATGAAATGAAATATTTATTTTGTAAATTGGTTATAAATAACACTTTTACACGTCATGTTTTTTTGCGTGTTAAGTTTAGCTAGATGAGGCCGGTATTTCCTAACTGACTACTCTGAGAAGAAACACCGAAACAAACTCAGAGGTCATAGTCTCTTTTAAAGTCCAGACAATTTGTATTTGTATATGAGAAGCATGTAGGTTAATGTCTGTGGTATTTTTTTTGAGGAAATAACCACGCAAATTTGAGCGGACCTGTCCAGACAGTGCAAGCATTTGTCAGTTATCATGTAGCTCAACTTAGAATTTAAGGAGCTCAACAATTTGACAAAAAAAAAAAAAACCAAAGGAGATTCGCGTAGGCCACACAAGTACTCAAACTGCTTGACATCATTAAATAAATTAAAGTGAAAGTAAAAACAACGAAAAAAGAATAACCTACATTGTCCTCACATTAACAATAATGAAATAATTATATAAAAAAAAAAACAAAATAAATAGGTATATACAATACTTAACTAAACAAATATTTTAATCAATAAAAAATAAATCAACTATCAAAAATTAGAAAATAAAAAGGGCTCACGTATATCACTGGAGCATCTCATTCCCAAGCCTTCTTGTCCTCAATATAATCTTTAACACTGTAAAAAGCTTTCTGACATAGCTTACGTTTAATAAACAATTTGAATTTATGAATACTTAGTTCTTGAATATGGCTAGGAATTTTATTATAAAAACGTATACATTGGCATCTAAACGAACCACCTATTTTTTTCAACCTTGTTTTAGGAATGACATATTTGTCTTTGTTCCTTGTATTTACACTATGAATATCACTGTATTTTTTAAACAGATTAATATTTTTGTGTGCATACAAGAGATTCTCATAAATATACTGAGATGGCACAGTCATAATATTAATCTCTTTAAATTTGTCTCTTAAGGAGTGCTTAGGACTTAATTTATAAATTGCACGAATGGCCCTTTTTTGTAATACAAATATTGTGTGAATGTCGGCAGCATTTCCCCAAAGTAAAATGCCGTATGACATCACACTGTGAAAGTAACTAAAGTAGACTAAACGTGCTGTTTCCATATCAGTTAATCCACGTATTTTTCTAACGGCATATGCTGCAGAACTTAACTTTTTTGACAATTTATCTATATGGGGGCCCCACTGAAGCTTCGCATCCAAAGTTATGCCCAAGAATACTGTGGTATCTTCGGGTTTCAATATTTCGCCCTTTATTGATACACTAGTATTCACTTGTCTAACATGAGGTAACGTAAATTTTAGGCATTTGGTTTTTTTCTCATTAAGAAGAAGATTATTAACATTAAACCAGCTAACTACAGTCGCAAGGGCTCTGTTTACTTCTTCAGTAACCTGCTGTTGACGTTTAATTTTAAATAAAAGAGAAGTATCGTCAGCGAATAACACTATGTCATGATTTTTGATCAGGTACGGCAAATCATTTATATAAATAAGAAACAAAAAGGGACCTAAAATTGAGCCTTGGGGGACCCCCATCTTGACCACAGATCCCGGCGATCTTTTGCCGTTCACATCGACTCTCTGAATCCTTTCACTCAAGTATGAGGTTAAAAGATTCAGAGAGGAGTCCCGGAATCCGTAGTGGTGCAGTTTCCTGATTAATGTCTCATGGGGAACACAGTCAAACGCCTTAGACAAATCGCAAAAAATGCCCAACGCATCGCACTTATCTTCCCATGCATTATAAATGTGTCCTAAAAGTTCAACACCGGCATCAGTTGTTGAACGACCCTTTGTAAAACCAAATTGTTTATTATGTAGCAATTTGTGTTTATTAAAATATCTTTGCATCTGCATTAAAATAATTTTCTCAAAAATTTTACTGAAAGTGGGCAGTACAGAAATAGGTCTATAATTAGTAGGGTCAGATGTACTACCCGATTTAAATAGTGGGATTATTTTACTATATTTCATTAGATCAGGAAACTCACCGCAATCAATACAATTATTAAATATAACAGCTAATGTAGGAGCAATAATGTGTATAATTGACTTAGTAACTTCAACAGAATTACCCCACAGGTCTGCAGTCTTTTTAATATTCAAAGAATTAAAAGTTTTGATGATGTCATTAGAAGTAACATGTTGGAATTTAAACTCTGAACTACAAACTGGCACATTTTTTTTAAGTAATGTTTCTGCAGCAATGGGAGATGATTTTAGCGACTTGGTTGTCGATACGGGAATGTCAGTGAAAAAATTTTCGAATTCTGTGGCGACTTGCGAATCTAATGTTATTATATTATCATCAATAGTGAGGGTGTAATCAATATTTCGGTTGCAAGACCTTCCCGTTTCGCTTTTTATAATATCCCAAGTCGTTTTAATTACATTACTACTATTTTTAATTTTAGAACTCAAGTAGCGAGACTTGGCAATATAACAGACTTTTTTAAATAATTTAGAATAGTTCTTAACATATAAATTAAATTCTACCGAGTTAGTGTAAGTCCGCTCCTCATAGAGTTCATAAAGCCGATTTCTACTTTTATAAATACCAGTGGTGGCCCAGTCACTGAAAGAAGTGTTACTATTTACTGAAGCAATTTTGGGAATAAATGTGTTATCGAATTGTTGGCAATATATTTTGAAAAAATCATTATAATGTTTATTAGGGTCCTCATTAGTTAACAAACAGGGCATTTTATTTAAGAGTTTAGTTTTGAATGCTTCCAGGCGATATTTAGTTTTTGGATTTACAGTGATATTCTTTTTTAACATTTTATTGACTTTTTTTGGTAAAGTAATTAATTGCCCACAATGATCAGAGTCTATTAAATTAATTATTTTTTTGTGAGTCGGTACAACATCCGTAAAAATATTATCTAAGCAAGTGGCACTAGTAGGAGTTATTCTAGTGGGCTCCATAAATAGGTATACAAGATTGTATGATTGGAATAAACTAATAATGTTAGTGCTCAAACCAGAATTTTCTAATAAATTAACATTAAAATCACCACAAACAATGACATATTTACTCGAGTTACAGATTTTATGCAAAACTTCATCCATTACTTTTTCAAAGCAATCGTACAATCCTGAAGGTGGTCTGTACACACTTAATATAATAAACTGCTCCAATTCAATACAGGCTATTTCAATAGATCGTTCAACAGAGAGGCTCACAATATCCATTCGGTTCTTGAATTTAAGATTATTACTTATTAATATTAAAGAGCCACCATGTATAGCATTCACTCTGCTAAAAGAACTACCAACCTGGTAATTATTATAATTGAAAATAAATTGATGGCTTTGAAGCCAATGTTCAGTTAGGCAAAGAATATCAATATTGTTAAAATTAAGAAAAAACTCTACTTCTAAATCTTTGTTTAAAAATCCTTGAATATTTTGATGTACCAGGTTAATAGTATTTATTGATTTTAAAACTATATTTGTGTCCTCTTTGCAGTTTAAAAGTTCATTACTGCTAGAGATTCCCTCTGTTGTCAAAATTTCTAATTTAAATTCTCAGTAGTAAAATTGTTTGCAACCAAGCAATTGGTTGAGTTATGTAAACTGTCAATGCAATAATTAATTTCAGTATTATTAGATACCCTAGATAATACTGAATATTCACTTAACCTAGGATCAGTAAAATTATCAATAAATGAGTGTATATTGTACGCTAACAAAGTAGCCAATAAATGTCGACTTTTTTTGGGAAGATACATATATTCCCGAATCAAAACAAAATCTCTAACAAAATTGTTAGTATCAAAATACAATAAATGGTCACTATGACGGCATACTAACATATGCATCAAATTATTAAGTCTATAAATATATTCATTTTCTATACATGTCAAATTATTAGAATAAGGCAATGCACATAAAATTAATTTGCCTAATTTTAATTTAAGTAGGGTGCCAATACCATTAACAATGTCCTGTTTTGTCACATTAAGGCTGTTTCCAAATAAAAGAATGACTGTAGTCTGCTCATTCAATTTTGATTGTGTAATTTTATGAATAAGCTCAGTGAAATGCAGGTTATGGTAACAATGACTTACTATAGTATGATCACAATAATTATTTAATAGTGAGCCAAAACCTGTGCCTAATCTATCTGAATAAACTAAAATGTTACTTTGAGCTGGGCTTGTGGTTTCCAAAGTATGAGGTAAAATGTGTGAGGATGCAGGAATAATCTGTGGTAACATGATGGCCGGGTGATTTGAAGCACAACTACAGGTGAGGTCGTTAGTCAATAACTCATACCTCTCTGCATTGTGCTTAACCAAGTCCACCAGGTCACAGGCCTCCTGCATGCGCTCATTTAACATTTTTTGGCTAGACTCATACTTACAAAAAATATCCCTTAGTGTATTTTCCCTACTCAATAATTCCTTCTGAAGGTTATTTATGTCAATATCATACATTTTTCTTTGACTATCCAGCATGCAACTACATTCCTTTAATTGGTTGTTTAGGATAACACGCTGCTTTCTAAGTTCAATGTTATATTTATACACACTTCTTGATTTTAAAAGTTTCTTGTACTTTTTAATGTTTCTATTAATTTTAATATACTTCCTTATTTTGTTGTGACTACCTAAAACAGGACAGTTTGTTAATGTATCGTCCCCAGTTAAGTCTATGGTACAGGTGGGCTTCTTACATTCTAGTCCGGATCCACTACCCACCAGCTCGTCGAAAAGGCTGTTTGTGTTGGCCAATTGTTCACTGGCTCTCAAGGTTTCTATATTAGATATTGTGCTATGAGCCTTGTATAATTCCGCTTCAAGTCCTGATATACGTTTCAGTGCCTGATCATGTGTGTCACTGCATTCTTGAAATTCAGACATTAGATTGCGGAGATGGTGATGCTGGTCCAGTATGTCCATGTGCTGGGTGTGAAGTTCCACGAGCTGTCTCTTCAGTTCTGTGTTTTTGTTGACTAACTTCCTGACTTCCACCTCGCTTTCTTCTCTTTCTTGCAGCAGGTCATTGCAGGTCTTCTTTGAGACCTCAAGCTCCTTCAGTGCAGCATTCAGTTTGATATTCATGTCACGTACAGTAGCTCCGCGGGTCATCATATTGAAAAAGTTGACCAAACCGCTCCTGGAATGTGACAAGAATCAACTGAGTATTTTGGGGATATACTAAGGAAGTTTAGTACAGTAGATGATAGAAGGAAAACAACTAAGGATTGAAATTAAATGAAAAACCAAAAGAATAACAGACAATTTTTTTTTTTAAAGTAGGTACAATGAATAAGAAAGTAGGTAGCAGAAAAAAGAGAAAATTATACTACTATTAACTTCTTATTTATGTTTATTACATGTATACTATATAACTAACACATTACTTATTGGTTTTCTAAGAAAGTCATTTGCTTAGACAAAGTTATTGGTCTAGCTTAAATGATAAATAGTATGTAATGTTATACATGGGTTTCTTGCTTTTACAATAGACAAAGTTACTGGTTTAAATGAAGTTAATAGATGATTAATGAGAATATAATAGTGAGAATGTAACAGTAATAATGTATAGTAAATATGCAGTGTAACTTTTGTCTGGGGCGGATGTTTTCGTCATCGATTTTGCTTCCACAGTTTGTCAAGCAAAAGGAGACATAAACGGTGCCAATGTGTGCTGGACGTAGCTCAGATATCTGAGCAGTATTTAAAGGTGTTGAGAAGTGTATATAGGTAATAATAATATGAAAAAATATACTCCCCGGGTTTGGTGATTTCAAATCCAAACTGACAGCCGGTCCACGTACAAAAGTTATTGTTTTATGGATTTTTGAAGTTTTTTCAACAAAAACACGGCAATAACACTGACTGAGTCACTTTATACATTTAATCTAAGATAAATAACACATCTAAAACTAGTTACTACACAATTAAAGAATATTTATTAAAAATTTAACTAAGAGATCGTTTTCTCACGACCTGTCACCAGTGTTGCCAGCCAATAGCATAGTAGTAGCATAATAGTAGAACGGCTTTCGCACTGCGACAATATAACGCATTAAGTTCCAGGCTTTATAATAAACTTAATACGAAGATCTCACTATATGAACTAAAATAGTACTCACGCAGGGCTTCGCTCCCGTGGATTCTATCTCGGTAAAAACATAACTCTCCTTTTTTGCAGTCGCGTAAAAAGTAGCCTATAACCTTCCTCAAGCTTCATATCAATACCAAATTACATCCAAATCAACCCAGTACTTTCGAAGATTAGCGCGTTCAAGCAAACAAACAAACAAACTTTTCTGCTTTATAATATTAGTATAGATAGATTATAACCTTTGTTCCGTCTAGTGAGTCCAATTAAAATTAGTTCAGCAGTACCAGATTTAAGACGGGACAAACAGACTGACAGATTATTTTTTGAACTTTGTTTCGTATAAATGTCTATTAGAAATTTAGTTTAAATTTCTTGACGCTATTATTGTAACTGGTTTGTCCAAACTGATTAAGTAATACTCAGAAGTCATAACCCTTTTTTCCAAACAATTGGTGGAAACTAAATACAGTCTGTAGGCTGAGTTTATAGTATAACTTGTGAATTCATACCTAGTGGGAAACAGATGAACCCAGCTCAGTACCTTAAACTAACAGCCTGTCAATACGGCTATAATCACTTTAGCCTCGGCGTTATTAATAGCTTTAATACCAGATAAAGTCTTAATAGTTACAGATAAACTGTTAGTAACTACCAGACGTTCCTTTCTATTCAACCCTATGGACTGGAGTTACGTAACTTTTATGTGGATGACGTGACCGATCCATCAATAATCTATTTGATTGTAAACAAAACTGCAGTAGAATATAACAATGTTGTTCGTGCCTCAGTAATCACCGGGAGATTAATGGACTCCTTTCTCAGAAACATATCTGGGTGGTCTGTAACTCTCTGCCCTCACTTTGAAACTAAATTATGAGTGAGGCTATAATAAGCGTCAGGTTTTAAATTCGTGAGTTGTGTCATTTATACTCAAGTAAAATACTTCTTCTTTCTTTTTTTATCTGTTCTATTCCAGAGCCTTTGAGGCCTCTTTTTCTTCCATCCACTTGGCTTGGCACTCAACCTCTTGGCTTCAGGAAAGTGTGGACCGACTGAAAAAAAAAGAAAGAACAATTAAGGAAATACATTTAACAGACACGGTACATGTTAATGGAAAAAAATGGTTTGCTAATAGTGGGTCGTGTGGAGCAATGGTAGCCCAATGGTTATAGGCACGATTTACGAGATATACATTGTGGTTTCGAACCCAGACATGCACATGACTGTGTAATTTTCATCATAACCACCGCTCTCAAAACTCTGAAGTTGAGGTCGTCGAAAAAGTTATTCAAAAATCTGCGGAAGCTCATGAAAAGAGACTTCATCAGCATGTGAACATCGAGGCAATCCAGCTACTCGATCACACAAATGTAGTTAAAAGACTAAAAAGAACAAAGCCGTTCGAATTAGTGTTTAGTGATAGTGAATAGTGTAAAGTGCAAAAGTGCTACCAAATAAACACAATAACGAAATGTATTCCCCTTAATAGAGACAATAAGAAAAGTGCCACTGGACATATTCTTAGTGAAGACAATTTATTAGTTAAAATTAAATTACTTATTAGTCTATATATGATATTAACAGAACCCAACCGTCACTAATGAGGTATGTTAAACGATGAATGCTGTGTACAGTAATTATTGGACCTCAGATTTATGTAATGTATATTGTTATAACTGTACTAAATGCCTTAGTCTGTAGTCTGTCTCTGTACTTATATATAAAATAAATAAATATAAGGCTAGACTGTAATATAATTAGGGTTCATCCTGCTGATGAACATTAATAATAAAATAATAAAAAAAAACTCTGAAGGAAAACCTCATATGGTAACCAGTTTTTCCAAGTACCTGAAATCCGAAGACATGCTCTATTCACCGACCCGCACTAGGATTTCGTGGTGGATGGCGGCCCAATCTCTCTTGTAGATAAGAGGCCTTTGTCCTAGCAGTAGGAACGATAAAGGCTGATTATGTTATAATATGCTAAAGTGTATGCTAAATAGATTACAATTACATTGTGCGTACGGCTAAGGAGTGGAATTCCCTACCGGAATAGTTTACTTCTAGGCAAGCGTGCTCCATCTTCGACCACATCATCACTTACCATCAGGTGAGATGGTAGACAAACGCGAGCCTATTCTGAATCTGATCTGATCTGTCTTAACCAGTTTTTTGTGCCTGATTAAGGGCCTATGCACACCACGTCTTTTAAACGCGCCGTTGACGCGCGTTCGTAGCAATACAGACACGATGCGCACGCAAGCTGCTTTGCCCTGTAGGAGAAAAGCGCGCCGTCGCACTATGGAAAATAAAGGTCTGTTTCTGATTAAAAATCAATAACTTTTTTATTTCTGAATATTATGTTCTAAAATTTTGCACAAATTTAGAATAGTGTATATGGCTTCAAATGGAATGTAACTTTTTATGACTGGATTTGAAACCATACATTAAAAAATAAAGCAAATTCAAATTATCAAAAATGTCCAATATTTATTTTTTAACAATGAATACTATTATTTTAATGTTTACAAAAACCAAATATCATATAGCACATCAAAATATAAATCAATTTAAATAATAAAAACATTTTTTTTTTAATGTTGTGGTTGAAATTGAACACAGATTAATTATTAAATAATTGTAATGTTTACTAAATTTTATGTTATTTATACTTGATGAACTTCGGGATCTAAAATTAATTCGTTCACTTTCAAAAGATCTAAGGTGTCTTCATCAAGTTCCTTCACGTTTTTAGTATATGGTTTTCTAATGCTGGTTATGTAAGGATCTGAAGTATAAAGAAGAGTATGAAATACATCCTCGTTTGTAGCGGATCTTGAGCATTTTCTAGCATGATGTAGATGATTTTTTTTATAATCCTTATTACGAGATTCTTGTGCATCTTCCGAAAGTTGACCAATAGGAAGTATTGCAAAATGCTTTATGACACTTTCTCCATGAATCAAAATTTTGTGAACTGAAGATGGCATGTAGTACCAGTCATAATTGCTCACATAGATCCTGGCAGTCTCCAGAGCATAACTGCCAAATTTTTCAGCATTTATCATTACACCCGATGAAAGAGCTTGCAGAATTATGTGAAGTCGTTTAATCAAATTTATATCCACTCCTGTAATTTCAGCAGAGCAGCTTGCATTGTGAAAAAATCTTCTGGCAGTATTACCGTCATTAGAATTACCACTTACTTGTCTTGGTTTGTCGACGATTAATCCTAGCTCTTCACGGAACGCCTTTAACCCTGGTAGGGTTTTCTTCTCTTGCTTTAGTCGTTTCTTTTCTTTGCTTGTGGCTGACCATGTTTGGATAGACAGATTATAGGAAATATGTAAAATCATTTCCATACAAAGAATCCAGGCGTGCAAAGTAGACAGTCCGTATTGATAAGAATCTTCATTTTCAGGCCTAGCAGTCACTTTAGTCAAATCGTTCATTTGGCGTGGAGTAGCTCCACATATTGTACATGTGGAACCCGAAGGCGTATCTGTTAATACCTGAGCTACTTTGCCATCTATCATTGTAAGAAAGAGATCATGCTTCACTTGCACTCCCTCACCTTCTTTGTTAATTAATGATGGACCCAAAGAATTTATTTGACCTTTTATTTCATCCACAACAGCTTTAGTTTTCTCGGGAGTTTCTTTGCAAAATTCTATTAATATAGGCCGGCAAAAACGAACAGAGGACGGTACCGGATTTTGCCAGACAACATCACTTGTTAGCTCGTTAATTAACTTAATAGGCACCAAAGAAGTGATAAATAAATTTGCATCAAAAATTAGTTCAGACTCTTCAGGCAGTTTCTGTTTGTACTGGCTTTGACCGGATGAGCCATCACAGCCCCATTTACTGTATAGAAGTAAGTTATTCAATCCATTCCTATACACTAAATCTATTTTCAATATTCTAGCTGCAGTGTGATCTAATAAATCTTGAAGTCTTAATATTTTTGCACTTGTGTCTGTAATTTCTATAGCTGAAGATGGTGGATAGCAAGTAGTTTTAACTTCTTGCACTTTGTAATATGGTCGAAACACAAAACATTTTGTTCGTTCGTTAAATTTCTCAAGTACAAATACTGTGCTTTCGTTAAATCCAAGTCAATAAATACGCTCAATGCCTCTTCATCCGTTAACATTTTTGTCTGCCTTGCTTCTTCTATGAGAATCGAGAATAAGGTCTTATTTTCAGTTTCAGCAAACCTTAATGTTCCACAAGTTTAGCTTCTGTTCTTTCTCCTATCGAAAGTAACCCTTGAAGATATGCATTATAGACGTGTTCAAATCCATATTCATTAAGTAACATTGTATTTTTCTTCTTTTACTGGATTCTGACAAGTCTGGCTAAGATACGCACGGTCTCCCACGTTTTTCAGAAGAAGTAGATGGTGTGGAGACGGTTGTAACGTCTTCAGTGTTCGGTAAAGTTACTGAATATTCTGATTCTAACCAATTACTGTTTTTCATTAAAAAACTATCCTTTTTCCGTGAAGCTTCTGTCCATCGTTTATTAAAAGCGGGAATAATATGTCTTTGAAAATCACTGAGGATGAAACATAAGTTGTGTTTTAAAACTGTTGATAATGCCTCTAATGATTTTCCTCCTTCGATATACGAAAGTATTATTTCACGTTTAGAACACTTGAAAGTAGACATTTTGAAGAGTCAACAAAACACGTAGTTAGTTATATTGTATTCGTAACAATTACACTTCTGTTAATTCACCACTATTCTGTTATTTACAATGAAATGAAACCAGTTTATATACTATATGAAATATGAGGGTAGTCTGCATCTTGTTGATTAATATTTTCACACGCAAAATGAGCGCAAAAAAAGATAAACGCCCTAATATCAATAATAAATTACAAAACTTATTGCAAACTATTGATGTAAACACCAACATTTCAAACCGCAATAGATAGTGAGCGGTTTTCCGTTTTCTGACTTTTATCACATTTTTACTAATTACTCCGAAAACCGCAAATTTCCGCAGCTTTTTTTTATTTGGTTATGTTTATGGATAGCTAGGCTACAAATCAACATTAAATGTAAAGCAGGGGTAAACGTGGGCAACTGTCAAAAGTCTCGATGAACTTTAAAAAAACTTTTTTTTCACCATATATTATTTTGCAATTATTTTAAGGTAAATGTTAACATAATATTAAATACATATTAGTTGTTTCATATTTTTCAAAAGACGAGGTTTCCAGAAATATATAATACATTATACCTTTTCCTGTAACGTATAACAATAAAATCAATTTGAAAGTGATGAAGTGAACGGGCTTAACATGGACGTCCGTCAAAGCTATAAAGTTTGTGGTGTTGTAAAAAAATCATTTCATATAATATGTATAATTTTTTGATATTATACTCTAGTTTGGTCCTTAAACTATTGATTAAAATAAAAAAAGCATGGCAGTAGCGACATTGACAAAAACCATTTTTAATCAGCAGTTGTTCTACGATTTTCCACAGTGCGTCGACGCGCGTTTCTAAAACGCGCCTCGTCGCGCGTCGGCGCGTTAAAAAATCTGGTGTGCACAGGCCCTTAATAAACTCAAAAGTGCTCTCCTTGAGGCGCCCAGGTAAATATCATAGTCATAATAACTTAACATTCTTTTACCAAGAATTAAAAATCGATACCTACATGCAAGTATTATGACCAATCAAGAACCCAAAATTCCGATAAAAGTTTAGCCTCGTTTTCAAAATGACAACACATTGGATTTTTGTAGGTCATTTGAAAATGTAAAACCAAATTGTGCAAATGCTCATCAAATTGTGATTATGGCCATAAAATGCCACAAGATTATATGTTTATGACCTCAAAATTGTTTTATAATACAGATGCGTAAAATTGGATATTTGACTACATAAACTGAAAGCATTATTAGGATTACAAAAATCTCTTTAAAGATTCATTATTGAAGAGGCGACCCTAATTAATTTGTTAATAAAGAGTGAGGGAATTATTCAATAAGGAAAGGTGGGTTGTACGGCTATTAAAAGGCAGATACACGGCTTTACGAGATTTTAATTTGAACATCACGACTTTACCGTTACCTTTAAAGTTTTGAAAAAAAAAAACATGGTGTACTCTAGTAAAGTACCATTTACTTAATATTTTGATATGAGCATTATTTTCAGTAATATTGGTTTTACACTTATGTAAATAAATTGTAAGCTGTTAGGCTAATTTCATGATTTTTTATTGTCAATACCATACCATTGGTATATTTCTTGTTCCGCTAACTAGATCCTTTTTTCCGGGTGGGTAAATCGTCGAATGACTTCTATCGCTCTGGGTAGAGCAGAAGAGAATTTCAGAATTCTACTGACGAAAAACTTACCCTGTTCCTTCAGCTACCCTTAAGTTCCGGGGCCGCGGTATCTCGCCGCCGACCCGGGCCTGTTCCTTACCGCAAAGTCCGCGCCTACGGTGGCCGGAGATGCCGGAGATCGGCACGCGGTTACCGACGCCCGTCTCCCGCGGGCGGCTGGAGCGTCAGGAAGAGAGCTAAATAAACCCTACTGATATTATTAGTGCGAAATTATCTATGTGTGTTTGTTTATTTGGTACATTTGTACGACTAATCCACTTAACCAATTTGATAAAATGTGATTAGACCTTGGATAAAAAAGCTATTCATGCGGGCGAAGCCGCAGGCAAAAGCTAGTTAAAAATAAGGTTTCCACAAATCTTTCATACCAACAAATCTATTAACGACAGCAGTTTTGATGGAACAGTAGTAAGTAGAATGCATTACGAAAGGTCAATTAACTATTACCTTATAAGTTCACGTTTGTTAAGATCTTTACATAAGCTAATAACACCTAATAAATTTACTGTACAAGCTCGATAATTTCAAAGCTTATAAAATAACAACAGTTTGGTTCTAAATGCCAGCTAGGTAACCTTTTCTAATTCAATTTTCACGATCTCTTCATCGCCACGAGCTTTAGAATATTTCATGTCGTATAAAAAGAAACATTTTACAAACGATATCTTAAAAAAGAAATTAAATATAGTGCGTTTATTATCATTTCATGTTTGATGTGCGATTGTCAAGTCATAATATTTTTATATAAATAAAGATAAAATTTCATAATTACATAATCATCATTTATTCTGCTTAGCAATGAATGTAGCAATGCCCTGGAGAATTACGTATTAGCAGATTTGAAATTCTCGTTGTCTATCGCGAATTTGAATCTCGAGTCTTCTAATCAGGGATTTAAGTAAGAAAACGGTTTGTTTTTAATATGGTTAATTAAACTGTATGTGTTTTAATAATAATAATATGGTACCTACGCTTGTATGTACTTATTAGCCGACTAACCCTGGAAGATAGTAATACGTTTTCAAAAATAGGCATTTATATTCGTAAATCTATTTCTTTAGAACGTCCAATTTAACCTTGATTGAAAAGTGACTTGTATGAAACCTTTAAATCGTATTGTGCTTTCAGGATTTTTAATATATACTACCTAATATTATAAAGTGGAAAGTTGTCCTCCACTGTATGCTCCACCGTGTCCTCCGGATGGTCCTCACAATGACGACACCCGGGCGTTTATGAATAAGCTTAGAACCATCTTATTAAAAACTATCTACATACTCATCCACATTTATTGTGCGCACAGCCAAGCTGTGGAATTCTCTGCCGGCTTCTGTGTTCCCTGCCACTTATGACCTTTCAGCCTTTAAAGCAAGAGTGAATAGGCATCTTCTGGGCTCGCTCGTCCCATCGTAGACCTCATCTATTGCTTACCATCAGGCGAGATCGAGGTCAAGAGTGGGCCCAACAGTAATAAAAAAAAATAATTTTCGCACTTTATTTATTTTTAGTTAATTTCTTTCTCATTAGCTTTTACTAGCTTCCGCCCTCGACTTCGTCCGCGTGGAAAAAAAATCCCCCGATTTTGAAACATTCTTCATTAGTGCTCCGCTCCTATTGGTCTTAGCGTGATGATATATAGCCTATAGTCTTCCTCGATAAATGGGCTATCTAACACTGAAAGAATTTTTAAAATCAGAACCGTAATTCCTGAGATTAGCACGTTCAAGCAAACAAACAAACAAACAAACTCTTCAGCTTTATAATATTAGTATAGATTACAAACCTTTTCTTGATTATAACGAATACAAAAAAGAATCATCCAATTGTGTGCAGTTCGGAATGTATGCGCGTAAGTACATACATTTCTAAAATTCATTTTTATTTATATAGCTTTACTTTATCAATTTTTTTTTTTATAGTTGATAGGCTTGCGTTTGACCATAATCTCACATTATGTTAAGCGATGATGTGGTCGAAGATGAAGCATGCTTGCCTAGAAGTAACCTATTCACTCTTGACTTAAAGACTCCCAGGTTATAACTATCAGGAAAGACAGACTCTTTTCTTAGAAAGGAATTCCACTCCTTAGCCGTACGCACAATGAAAGTATTCCCAAAACGTTTCGTGCGTATGGGTGGGATGTCTACCATGTACCGATGGCGCATCGCCGTTTGTCTTGTAGTCTGATGATGGAACGGGCTTGGCGGAATAAGACTGTGCAATTCCATCGCACACTCCCCGAAATGAAACCGATAGAAAACTGACAGGCTTGCAACACGTCGCCGATGTTCTAGGCTCTGGAGCCTTGTCTCGACCAGTTTCTCGTTGCCGATGAGCCTTTTAGCCCGTTTCTCTATAGATTCAAGTGCATCAAGCTGGTATTTGGCAGATCCGTCCCAGAGATGAGAGCAGTACTCCATACACGACCGAACTTGCGCTTGATAGAGGTTAAGCAGCTGTTCCGGTGTGAAGTACCGTCTCACCTTTGCTAGGATTCCCCGTATCCAGATTCTTCCGTAGGTCGGAAATCACGTCAAGCCGTTGGTCCCTACTATAATTTGTACATTTTAGACAGTCGTTACGGGTCAGATGCTTTTTTTTTTTTTTTCTTTTTTGTTGGGAAAATCAGATGCTAGAAAATCAGCCTTCAAAGCAAGAGTGAATAAGCATTTTCTGGGCTCGCTCGTTCGATCGTAGACCTCATCTTACACTTACCATTAGGTGTGATCGAGGTCAAGGGCGGGCTCATTCGTAATAATAAATAATAGTAATAAGTTGTAGAGGTCAGATAGGCAGTCACTCCATGTAAAACACTACCTAGTACTTAGCTGCATCCGGTTAGACTTTAAATATATATATAAAATAATAAATAAATATAATATAGTTTTAAGGCCAAGCGGATGATGAGAAAGAGCTCAATTACCATCGAGTGAGATGGTCGTCAAACGCGAGCTAATTATCAATAAAAAAAATAACTCCCAATAAAATATTGCATTTTCAGCAGCAAAGGATAATAAAAACTTTTTTGCAAAAAATAAAACCGACTTCCATATGAAAACACTACAAAGCCAAAAATAATTTTAATTTCGGAAGGCGGTGTGAAAAAAAGAAAATACAAAACCAATAACACCGACTACCGAAATTAAAATTATTTTTGGCTTTGTAGTGTTTTCATATGGAAGTCGGTTTTATTTTTTGCAAAAAAGTTTTTATTTTCGCGCTTTTTAGTGGATCAGTTTTAATTAATCTAGTTACAAAAGCCAAAATGTCGACTACTTCCTACCTACCTTCACCTGCAGAGTAAACGAAAAGATCATCTATGTAAATATTTTTTTCAGACTTTTGTCTATTTTTCAGAAACGGCTTGTCCGATTTCGATAAATTTTTCATGGGACCATTTGGAAAGTATACCCTTTTCAACAAAAAGAATTTTTCAAATCGGTTGGCAAGCGACGGAAATATGCCCGAAAAAACATAAAAAAAAAAACAAACAAACATCCGAATTGAGAACCTCCTCCTTTTTTAGAAGTCGGTTAAAAGGCATTGCAAGTCGACGCGACTACGGCGCGTCGTGTTCTTCTCACTTATCAAAGAGCAGCCGGCATTTTCTCACTGTCGGGGCCCGAAAAGACCATTTTCTGCCGGGGTTACGGAAGTGTTCTAACGAGATACCGCGGCCTTGGAAGGCAAAGGAAACTGAAAAAACAAGTTGGGTCTTTAGTCAGTAGGAACCTGATACTCCCTTCGCCCTTCCTAGAAGCAATAAGAGTCGTTTAATGATTTTACTCAAGAAAAACAAAGCCTTCTAAAAAAGATTACTTTAAACAAACATTAAAACAGCGGAACCAAGAAGTGACTTTAAAAGTCCTGAGAGGTAATAATAAATAATAATAATAATAACGTTTATAAGTTATGTTAACAATATGAGCACTGTCACTTAAACTAGGTATAAGCACCTGTGCTATAAGCAACAGTTACAATTCGTGGTTGATCTAATATTACAATATATGAAGTATTGTGCAACAATCCGTTATTACATATATTAACAAGGTAAGGTAATTAAAAGTTAAAAATTAATATTAAAACAAAGTAAAAAATTAGGTTATGAAAAGTAGAATGTTTGTACGAGACATAATTACGTTTGTATGTCTGTAGATGTGTGTGTGTGTGTGTGTGTGTATGTGTGTATGTGTGTGTGTGTAAATGTTTTTATAATTTGGAATTGGAATGTAATGCATACGTGTAAGGAATTAGATATGCAGGAACTTAGTGTGTAGTTGCGTTACCTAGGAACAGTTAATAAATTTTCGGTTTATTGGTAATTTAATACAACTAACAAGTTTTTAACAACTTTTTTAAATTTGAAATGACGTATTTTCTTTAAGGACACATGTTTACTCATTTTATTGTATATATAAGGAGCTATTATATAGGGATATCTCTTTGCAAATACTGTTTTGTGTGAAGTGGTTTTGAATACGATGTCGTTTCTTCTTCTATTATCTATTTGGGAAACAATACTCGGTAAATGGGTGTGTGCATAAATAAGATTGCGTGAAATAAATAATTGGCGTACAGTAAGGACATTAAACTCTTTGTATAGTTTTGCAGTAGGGTATAGCCTTGGTTTGGAAAGAATAACTTTAATTGCCGCTCTTTGTGCTCTTTCGAGCTTAATAAGAAATGTCTTGTGAGACCCTCCCCAGACAGAAATGCAGTATCCCAATACTGACTGACAAAGTGCAAAGTAGATTATTTTCAGGACATTCAAATCCTCTATATGTCGTACCTTTTTGAAAATAGACATAAGTTTCCGAATTCTGTTTGTCAACATTTCAATATGGTGATGCCAGTTAAGGTTATCATCAACCCACACACCTAGATATTTAACCCTATCAACTCGATCGAGTTGAGTACATTGGCACAGAGAGCTGTCGTTATTACCGCAAGTATGAGCTTTTATTTTTATTTGATCAATAGCTGGCGCTCCCGACTTTGTAATGGAGGATGTGAGATATTTCGTTTTATTGAGATTAATAGTGAGCGTATTTTTATTGAGCCAGTTTAAAATCTGCTGAGGTGATCATTTACAATCAATTTCCGAGAGTTAAATAGCAAGTACTTTATCTTTATGCATTCCACGGAGTGACACTTTAACAATGCAGTTCATTTGTTCACCAGCTGGTTCCGTATAACTATATGTTTTGAAATGTAGTCGTACTTACTTAGATTTATTCTAGTGCGAGATTTCACACAGTGTGTTTTAGGTGTACGTGATCATATTTAAAATGCTTTTCTATATCTGATAGTAGAAGTCGCGCTGGGCTTCGCTCCCATGGGATTTATCACTAAAAAAAAACATAACCTCCTTTTTTTGCAGTGAGTTATAAGTCTATAAACTTCCTCAAATTTCAAGCTACTTCCATGCTAAATTTTATCCAAATCCACCCAGCACTTTCGAAGATTAGCGCGTTCTAACAAACAAACAAAGTTTTCAGAATTGTAATATTAGTAACGACTAAAGATATTCACGGTAAAGAAACAGTTACAATTTTTCAACCAACTCAACCCCAAAAACGGACTAAGCAACCCCAAATACATTACTTTTAATCGGTTTTTTGATATTCGCCATCTTTTTTTCTTTTTTACGCCTTCTTTGGTATCGAAACGCTTGGGTCACGGGGCTAAACTGTAAGTCCCCTTTTCAAAGACTTGTCGCGCCCGTTGATTGATACCTTACGTGAACCATTTCTTATTGCGGGCAACGCCCTATACCTACTAATTGTATTATTATAAATGCAAAACTATGTATGTCTGTTGGTTACACTTGACGTCTAAAATACTTAACCGAATTCCGTTCTATTTTCGATAGCGTAAAAAGTTTTCCTTCCAGGGAAGGAAATAATATTTATTAAACGTATTATTTTTTTATATTTTGATGGTTTTTGGATTCTAATCTATGTCTGTACCAAAAACCACCAAAATCTACAAATAATACATTTGATAAGTGTTATTTTTCCCGTGAAGAAAAACTTTCCGCTATTGAAGCCACTAGCAGAAGCCAATAGTTTATAAATCATTGCTTACACATACAATAATATCGCGGTGACAACGCGTTTATCTTCACGTAAATGCCTATTTGTTGTGGTTACCCTAACAATACAGAATGCGAGTATAATATACAACATAAAGACACCACAATACCGTTATTTAATAGATTAATATTATCCGCTTATAAATATGTACATACAAAGCTTTTTGCTACTTCTTTGCTGACGTAGTATAATGATAATCACGTTTATTTCGAAACTTTAAATAAATACAGATAGGAAAAACAAATGAAATGGAAATGAAAGAATGGTTTTAAAGCAAGCATTGTTTTCATTTGTTTCAACGCCCAGCTCCTTGTAAGAGAGATATTAATCCCAATCAAATGCAGGACAAGTATTTAAATAATTACAATAATTAGGCATATTATTAGGCACCAAAGAAATAAAAAAGTTTGTAATATTTAACGTATCTGAGAGTGATTTTGAACCGACTTCTGTGTGTGTCTTGCATGTTATTAAGAGTATACCACATTTTGTTCCGTTGCATCATATAACAGTGATTTATGCTACAGATTATATTTTTGGAATGTTTATGTCAAGCAAGAGTATCAATTCTCCAGATCCTAGGCTTTTATATCTATCATGTTCTTCATCCAATGGTAATTATGATCGATATTCTGTCAGGAGGATTATTTAAGATACGCAGCAATTAATTACTATCACACGGAAAAAGAGAAAAGAGATGTGCCCAGTTGATAATTAATCTGTGTTTTATTACTTTGGACGATTGATAAGCAGACTCTTAGAAAGTGAACATGTTACTAACGACCTATACTTAGCATTCCTAACGTTAATTAGCAAAGAATGACAAGTAAGTAAAGAAAAGTGGAAAAGATAATATATAATCTTTTTACTTTATCTTTTAACTGACATTAAAAGAAATAAATTGTTCATTTAGAACATGAAGTCAACTAGCCCTCGTAAACTTGGGCTTATCATTAAGTTTTAGATAAACCTATTTATAGTTTTTTTCGGATTTTACCCCTCTATAGGTGCTACGGAACGGGTTTCTAAGTCGTGAAACTAAACAACTAGACAGATATAGATAGATTAAAAAGTTACACGCAAATGTATATGAAAGTGAGACGACATTAATTTACTCACGATTAATCACAAAATCCCAAAGACTATTGGACCTATGAACATGAAATTTGGCAAAGAGGCCGATTATAATGAGGTCACGTCAGCTGCGAAAGGATAAATAGTAAACCCTCCTGTAAAAGGGCAAAATGGAGGTTAAAGTTTGGATAGATTAGCCGACAGACAGAGGTGGGCGACAAGGCTAGTTAACCTATTTTTGAAAAGCTCTAGAAACCTCTTTACAAAATGTTCTTTTTCATATTCTCCGTTTTTGACCTTAAAAAGATAAGCAGTTGTCTCCTTAAATTGATTTAATTAAATAGGGCTTAAGTTTTGATACGTAAATTAATCACGACACATGTGTGTTACTATACTGTCTGCCATACGAATCTAAAATTATGCAAGCAGGAAATTCTCAGTTCGCGTCTAGCTTCGTTGTTGCGTAAGCGAGTCTGTGCAGTTGCATCTGACCTGCTTTTGACCCGTCATTATTAGATGCTTTCGTTGCTGGTGGCGTGTAGACTGCACATATCAGCTATGTATTTTTACATAGATATTATGTGTCTTTTGATGGTCTAGGTCATGATGTAGATTTGCACACAGATTTAATAAACAGAATAATTAGCAACGGTTACGTTTCGGGGAGTGTGCGATTGGAATTGCACAATCTGATTAAACCAAGCTCGTTCCCTCATCGGACTACAAAAAAAAACGGCAATGCGCTATCATTACATAGTGGATATCCCATCCATACGCACAAAACGTTTTTGGAATACTTCTTTTCATTGTGCGTACAGCTAAGAAGTGGAATTCCCTGCCGGAGTCTGTGTTTCCTGATAGCTATAGCCAGGGGGTCTTTAAGTCAAGAGTGAATAAGTTTCTTTTAGGTAAGCGTGCTCCATCTTCGACCACATCATCACTTAACATCAGGTGAGACGGTGGTCAAACGCGAGCCTATTATCAATAAAAAAATCTACAAAAATATTTTCACGTACTTGCCAATTCTTTGCGTGGTGGCTCATTTTCCCGAGATAAAAAGTACCCTATATGTATGTGTTATTCAACTTTGTAAGTAATATATGTGTATCACTGACAAGTTACATCTAAAGTCCTTAAGCTATATTTGATTGTTAGAAATAAAAACACCCAAACTTTCACATTCATTATATTATTTGTAGAATTTATTTGAGTCCGGTTTTAAAAGACTCGTGTGATTGTTGTACTCTTAACAATTTCTTAAGTTTCCCGACCCATACTCATTATTTCTTCGTATAAAATTTCTATACAATATTTATTACTGACGTATTTAGTATTTGTAGCTTCATTTCTCAGTCAAAAGAATGAGATTGTCAAAATTTATTCAGATTCTTTATTTCTTTACCAACATGGATAGGGGCTATTGTGTCATGCTCTGCCGTCACATGGGCATGCAAGATTTTACACATAAGTAATTTATTCAATGGGATAATCATTATCATTTTCAATGTCAAAGAGTATTTGGCTTATATAATATTTATGTCAGAGTAAGTAATTTTATTTTATTTTACTTTATTGGGACATAAAACAGTTACACATTACAATATAAGTGTGTAGAAATAAAAATGTATAAATAAGTAAACGTGTAACCCACATCAATGTCCACGGAATAATGGTATAAGGATAAATTAATGCGTGCGTTGTTATTACAGAAAAGTAAGAAGTATCTACTCGTGCGTATTTTTATATAGTTAGTATAAAAGGGCTATTCTAAAGATTCAATAGCCATCTTTTTGAACTTAAAGTGTGTAAGCGCGAATATATCCAAATCAATTAAGTGGGTATTATACGTATCAATAATGCGTCGTAGAGGCGCCCGTGCACCAGCGTGAGTTCTACACCTTGCGGTATGGAAAAGCTGAGCCACACGCGCCTCTCGACGCATAACAGTTCTAGGTACAATGTAACATAGGTTATTGGTGATATCTGGACAATCAAATCTGTTATTACACAGACCATGAAGCATCATGGCCATTAGTAGGCTGCGTCTTGACTCCAAGCTTTGAAGTTTATAACGCGTCATTAATTGAGAATATTGTAATTTAGACTTGGTGCATTTGTATTGCATAGCACGCAAATATTTTTTTGAACCATTTCCAATCTTTTTTTATAAACATCAAAAATGGGACTCCAAATCAGTACTGCGAATTCCAATTGAGAACGGACCAAAGCTTTGTATAGAATTAAAAATGTAGATGATCTTTTGAAATCGTTTGAAGAACGCATGATGAAACCAAACAAACGGTACGCCTTATTAATTATATTATCAATGTGGATATTGAAGTGCAATTTCGAGTCCATCTCGACACCGAGATCACGGATATGGTCAACTTTTCGTAGAGTGATACTATGTAGGCTATAATCAAATCTTATTATATTTTTGTTTTTTTGTGAAAGTAATTGCATTGCATTTAGGTAAGCTAAGCTGGAGCTTGTTATGTGAACAATATCGAGCAAGTCTATCAAGATCCTCCTGCAAAAGCATACAATCCTGTGTGCTTTTACATGATTTGTAAATTTTTATGTCGACGGTGTACATTAGAAATCTGGAATTAATGAAGCAATCTTTAATGTCATTGACAAATAAAATGAAGAGTAGGGGCCCCAAAATTGAGCCCTGGGGCACACCGGAGGTGACAATGATTGAACTGGATTGGAAACCATTAATGACTATCTTTTGAGATCTATTGTGTATATACGCCATGAACCACCGTAACAAATTGCCACGGATTCCGTTGTAAGCAATTTTATCTAAGAGCAGTTTGTGATCCACCTTGTCAAAAGCCTTCCGAAAATGAAGTTCAACTTGAACTTGTTCATCCATGCTTTTGAATAAAAAGTCTGTGAACAACATAAGATTGGTATTCGTCGAACGTCGTTTAACAAACCCATGTTGCTCACCAATAATGAGGTTTTGAATGTGAGAATATACTTCACTATGTACAAGACGCTCGAAGAGCTTCGACAAGGTGGAGAGTATAGAGATAGAGATAGGGCGATAATTTTCTATGTTATTTTTATCGCCACTCTTAAACACCGGTGTGATATGTGCCCGTTCCCAAATATCGGGAAAAGTACCTTCTTGCAGACATTTGTTAAATAAGATATGAACTGGAAGTATAATAGTTTCAGCGGTCATTTTTATAAAGACTGGTGGCAAGCCATCGGGACCAGGACCTTTGTTTAAGTCTAATTGCATTATCGCTTTATGTATAACATCAGTTGGCAAGTAGATGTCAGAGATACAGGGCGCATTATCTGCGTATGTATTGGGTGGCTGCCACATCGCGGGGTTAAAGTTCGTGGGTTCATAAACGGAAGTGAAGAAATTGGAGAACATGTTACATATGTCAGTTGGAATATTTGAATTAAGATTTTCAAGAAACATATTCGCTGGGATAACCAATAATTGTGTTTAACGCATGTGATCACTATTATGAATTAATATTATTGACCGTAAGGATTCCCTTCTAAATATTTCTCCACACTGTAATGTAATGTAATGTAATGTAATCACTGTAATGTTCTTTTGACACAAACCAGCTTTCTCTATTCATTCCATTACTTATGAAAAACATGGTTTTGAAAATGTCCAAGGTTTACTTTTAACTTTTAAGATATAGTGTACGTAGAGTATCCTATATTATTTCATTTAATAAAATAAAAACAATTCTCTTTTATAAATTCAAAATAATTATTAAAATTTGTATTATATGCGCTGTTTATAGCTGTTATGGTAATTTTATTCAAATAAATAAAAAATTATAAACACACACCCACTGAGTTTTAAGTTTATTGTCTAATGCAATTAATTACATTAATTTGTGTTAATGAAATACGGTTGGCTCCATTTTCTACCGCTTTTTTATAATTATTAAATAAATTATTCGATAGATTCTTTTATACTATCAGAGAATCCATCTAATAATTTCAATTCAATGTCTCAAATATTTGTATTGAATTTTGTAACATAATGATAAACTTTTAGAACTGTTTTTTCTTATTATCTAATAAAAATCGGCCGAATTAAATAAAATCAAATGTCCTTCTTACCATCCTTTATTACCTTAATAAATTACTTATTGATGAGATGGGTGGCGCAATGAAAAACAATATTTATAATATGGTGCAACAAATATTTGTATGGTCCATAGATTTTTTTAATAGAAAAGTAAGATACCAATGCTTAATTACAATAGTTAAAAATAAATTAATGGTATGGGGGGGTACGGTATTTCGTTAGAACATTCCCGTAACCACAACAGGCAATGACCCTAAGTACTTTTTCGTATCTCTTTTTTGTTTGCCTGTCTTTTTTGTTTATGTTTATACAACGTGTAACGGAAACCCCATATCTATCCAAAAGTACTGAAGACAATATCTCAACTCACAGAATTGAACCCAAATTGTTGATTTCGTATGTTTCTTGAATACCAATAATAACAAACGTGTCATATCTCTATGAGGGTCATCACTTTCCACATCACTTGCCAATAAAATAATAATTCTCTTCTTAATTTGAAAAATTCGATCTCTGGTATCAATGTATTGAAATTTCTAATAAGTTCCACACATGTAGATATAGGATTACAAAACCCTTGCCATATCGTTTGTTATCATCCAAAGAAGCCGTGCACTTAGTATGTACAGTACGGCCGTTCTAACTTGGCGAGTGTGAAGTTAGGCTCTGCGAACTTTAGCGCTTGTGCACTCGTACAAAAATAAAGGCTTTAAAAAAATAAATACCAGTAACAGTTGTTAACAGGAATAACAACTGCTAATTGCATTTATTTTTTTAAAACCTTTATTTTTGTACGAGTGCACAAGCGTTAAAGTTCGCAGAGCCTAACTTCACACTCGCCAAGTTAGAACGGCCGCATTGTATATACCCTTTAAATTACACGTTGTATAGTTGATGTTCCTTAATAAATATTTTTTATACATTTTTGGACTTTAACGACAGATCTGATAAAAAAAATAAACAAAATTTAAGAATTTAAACATAGATTTAAGTCAATCCAAGAAGACTCTAAACATATCCTTAAACATTAAACCTATTAATTAGTTTAATAAGTGCGAAATTTGCATTCGTAAGAAATTAATTTCAAAATAAAATTTAAACATACTAAGAAGTAAACAGATTCTTTCACCATTATGGGTCGTTACTAAATGAGAATTTAATTTAAATAATATTTCTTAATCTAAACAAACGAGGAAAAACGATAACACTGACCTCTGGGTCAAATTAATGAGAATTTGCGTTTAATTATGAAACACGAAGTTTTATAACAAATAATATATTCATGTAGAAGTGTCTCTTTTGCAAGAGCTTGGTATGTAAGGTATGTTATATTACCAACAATTCACAGTAGGTATACACCAAATTGCGTAAAAAAACATTGTGTACATAAAGTGACAACTATAAAGGAAACACTTTCATTAATAAAAATTACACCGTTTGTTGATTTTTGTAAACTTAGTGTACAGGGCAGAAGCCAGTTATAGGTTAACCAACGTTCATAAAGTTAAGGACCTTTTGATACCATTATATTCTAGCTGGGTGTCACATACTCACACACATTAAAATTATTTCATTTTCTTCGATGAAGCGTATCTGTGTTGTAGTTCACATGTAGGAATGTCCATACATTTTCATCCTCTTTAAAGTCCCTTTCTCAGCCGGTGTCAGTGGAAGGACAACAATCCTTCTACTGACACCGGCTTCAGAATTAAGTTCTGTACCGTTAAAATAATCGAACATCCTCATCGATAATTAAAATAAAAACTATATTTGAAATTTACAAATACGGCTTATAAGAATCCCCACCTAAACATAGGCCTCTCTAATCTTGCCATCTATAAGGCTTATCAGATTACCATTCTATACCAACGCAAGTAGAACATGTTCTACACGACGAACATACCGACTCTCCCTTTGCACCCATACAACTTAGGCCTTATTCAGACAACGCGCGAAACTAGAGCAAGTGCTGGCACGATTAATAACCATAGTGCATCTCGCGTAGTTATAGAGGGCAACCGTGTTTCTTCCCTGCTGGGGTTGTGGGAAAGTACAAAAAGGGTGGGGTTTTTAATCAGTAGAAGTCTGACGCTTCGTCCTGCTCGACTCAGAGCACATACAATCAGCATTGACGGGGCCTGATAGGATCACTGTCTGATTTGCGGGAATATTTTAACGAGATACTGAAGTTCCGGAACGTAAGGGCAGTTGAAGGAACAGGGTAGGTTTTTAGTCAGTAAGAGTCTGACTCTCCCGTTCTTGGTGAAGCGGAGTCAATTGATTTTTTTCTCTTTAAAGAAAGTCGTGTGTCTTCAGGGTTTTTACCCTGAAGACACAGTAGACGATCAAGCGCTAGCTAGCTCGCCAGCTCACTTCAATAAGAACACAAACAACGCTTTCATTTGTTTATTACAACGCGCCCGCCTATGTAACCGCTTACGCTCTTCACTCTATCCTGAGTCGAACGCACACACAATCATATTATACTCTCTCCATGCCACATGCGTTTCTGTGTGTGTATATGTGTGTGTATTATCAAGATGAATGTCTCCCAGTTCATGTGACAAGATCAACAATGCGTCGCGTGCGCATGGCACCGGATTTCCACGTAACTAGCAATCTTCCGGATTGTTGGTTTAAAGATAGGTTCAGACTGTAGAAAGGAAAGAGTTGCAGTACCATAAAATAAGAACAAAAAAAAATATTAGATAAAATATGCGTAAGTATATGTTTATGACAAGATTGTCTATATGGCCAATATTACTAGTTTCCTTAGATATAATCGTACAATAAAAATACTAACAGAAAGTAAACGCTAAATATACCTACGTGAAATATAAGAAAACGAGAAAAAAACAAATCGATACGATCATCAGGAGCGGGAATATAATGAAAATTCGCCCGTCAAATCTAAACCCAACTTTACAAGTATATCTTCCGGACTAGCTGACGTTACTAACTGATGGTACTTCATATCACACTATATATTAAGTTAAAACGTTATTACGATTTGGCACGCGAGTATATCAGTACGAGCCCGCGACTTCGTTCTCGTGACAGGATTTTCCGCATAAATCCCATTCCAGTGGGAATTCCGGGATAAAAAGTAGCTTTTGTGTTATTCCAGGATATCGACTATTTACTTACCAAATTTCATTTAGATCCGTTTAGTAGTTTTTGCGTAAAAGATTAACAAATATCCATATTTAATTACTCTTTTTTGTTTTATTTGCTACTTTGTATAATTTATTTAAATATATGATGTGAAACCAAATATTTGTGCTTCTATAATTATTCTCTATTATATAAAGCTAAATTACCACTGACTGACTGACTGACTCACTCATTGACATAATTGTTCTCCCAGATGGTGGATGGGGAGGTGGGTATATTTTGACAGATTCGTAAACAAGTAACTCTCAAACCTACGGGAAAAGTGCCAAACCTCCCCTTTTCACCCCCCTTCTCCCCCCTCCCTATCGTATCTCGGAAACTACGACACCCGTATTTTTTTTTACGGATTCGTATAGAGGAGGCTCGGTAAAGTAAAAACCATTTTTCAAAGTCGCCCCTCTTGCCCCCCTTCTCACCCCCTTTAGGCGGATCTCGGAAATTAAGAGACTTGGAACATTTTTTTTTTCAGATTCATTTAGAGGGGCAATGCTTTAGTCAAAATAATTGTGCAAACCCCACCACCCCCCCCCCCCCCCATTTTTTTTTCAGATTTTAAAAGTGAACAATCCACCACCACAAGCACACGCAACACGCAAATACTAGTTATTGTATAAAACTAAGAGCTAAGAAATTAAGATCAAGTTGGGGCCTAGCATCTTTAACACAAGTTGTTTTTAACAACTTAACAAGGGTACTAGTGGTACCAAACTATTATTCTGTTCACAGTTTTGTTGCATTTTTTTTAATATAGTGTATTGTGTGAATCATTTTTATTGCAAATAAATTATTATTATTATTACTATACGTCTATGTATCCATCGTCACAAACTTTCGTATTTATAATATTATTAAAAAAGATACGATAGTGTAGTATAAAGTGTTTGTGTAATTTAAGCGAAACTTCAGAGACTATTTCTCAGACCCTTTTTCATATCAAATAAAACATCAGTTAGATTTTCTAATTTATTGTTTTACTAAGAAAACAGCTTTGTCTGCAATCATTCTTGAATTTCGGTTTTTTATTTAACTAATAGTAGTGTAATTTTTAAACGATACCATTTAGAGAGTAGCCACTTTTTAGAGATCCAGACGATATATATTAATAATAAATAATACACCTAACCTTTCTTAGAACAATGATGATCATGTAAATTTTAAGTGTAACATAAAATGCGCCTGCCTAAAGTCGAACCCACCGGGCAACCACTTTTTTTTGCTACTATAAAACCAACAATAAACTACTAAAAATAAAGCCAGACTACTTACACTAATCCGGATTTAATATTAAGAAGTAATATATTCGAACGCCCGTCATAGAACAAGAAATTCGTAAGCCCTCCACCACCCGTAGGTACCTATATGCCCTCATAACTAGTAAGCAGTAACCAGTCTACATCCTTATTGTCGTTTCAATAACCCAAGATGACGTAATGAAGGCTTAGTCACGAAGAAAGTCCAGTTTCTGTCTGACTAGTACCACGTAGCGTGCAGACACGCAACTAAATTGTCAGTTTATGTAAGGACAATGCTTGTTGCAGGACTTGAGAAGGAAATAAAGGCTATAAAACTGTTGCAACACTATGATATCGTATTTGTAAACTTAGTGACGCAGAAATATAGTAGGTTTTACAATATCAAGCTGGAGTGCTAAATAAAAAATAAAATGTATTGCAATAGGGTTAAATTATAAAAGTCTTCTTAAGAAATTAATATTTCAGTGTGCCCTATATGGTATATGAACTCAGTGGTACTCCACATAATTATGTATATGTAACCTCCTGTTTAAATGAAAACTATGCTGATAAAGTATGAGTCTTCATAGGTCAGTTCATTTGGAGTCGGGTCTCCTTACTTTCCTGCGCAAGGACAGTCGAATATAATATTCTCGAAGTCTCGCTTTATCTTGGACCACCAGGTCAATGGCGGGCGGCCCCTGCCACGTTTGTGTTCCGGAAGGCAATATTTACAGCGGCAATTTTACCATACATATAAGTCTTCATAGGTAACTTGAGCAAATAAAAACAGCTGCAGCAAATAAAACAGTCTACGATAAAACATAAAATTTTATAAATCCTGAAAAAAGTGACACAAAAAGCACTGCTACTACGCACGCCACTGTCCCGACAAAGATTGCTCAATATCTGCCCAAACTCCACTCTTAACAAATGCATTGTATTAAACAATACTCTCCATATTTCAGACGCTCCAAAAATGAACTCTCGACACCTCTTATCGATTTCCATTTATCGACACAACTGATAATAAGAAACCGGATAACTCCTTATACTTGTAGAGAAATCTTAAATATCCGACATTGTTTACGACCCAGGTCATAAAAATCGTAATTACAATACTATAAACGTCCAAATTACGGGTGTGTCCACATTAGTGGTCGAACGCAGCGTATCGAGTATCAATTTCCATATAATTTGACAGAAACCTGTTGATAAGTTCAACAGGGTGTTGAACAGTGAAAAGTTGAACATTGAAAGTAATGACGACAAATAATACGCTCGGTAAATATCCATGCTGTGAGTAGGGTGGCCATAGATTTTTCAATAGGTGGAATATGATGCAAGTTATTTGAGTCGTATTTTTGAATTTTGTTTTCTCTTTTCTGTTTTCACCAGAATCCGTGCATTTATTTATACGAAATACAAAGCTTATGATATTCAAAGCTACTTATCCTTCAGACAATTCAATCAGTATAATGACATAAGTCTTAGTCGCGTCAATTATTCTGGCCATTGATCTGCCCAGCCTTTTTCCAACTTATATTAGGTACCAATATTGTCAAGGATCTCCTACTTATCTGACATTCGGGAGTAAAATCATCATGCCTCTGGGTGGAGCGAAAGAGAGTGTCAGACTCCAACTGACTTATAAGCTACCCTATTCTTTCAGTCACCCTTGCTGGGACCGCAGCTTCGAGTCAAGCATTTGTCGGGGATTCGGGAATATTTTAACTTGAAACTGCGGCCCCGGCAATGGTTCTGAATTCAATACGATACTCATTGGCAAGACTATTCTTATTAATGATGGAATGCTTAACTTGCGTACTGAGGAACGGAGGAATCTGGTATGATGTAGATGGTCACCTATCGACTGTTCTTTCTCGGCAAGCGTCGCTAAACGTCAAATAACGACCCATGCGATGGTTATAATTTAACTGAAAGCTCTTTTAGAGATTAAAACTTATAAGTAATCTTTTTATTAACTTTTTTTACTTAATAATATCGTTACAGCTTTCATCGACGATCTAATTAAATGTTTCACTTTGATAAGTTTTCTGTTTGTGTTAAAGAAATATGAATAATTTATCTGTTAGAAAACACTCTTTTAGCCTCTTAATAAATTCTCTATTTTTATAAAATTTCAGGACATAGTTCTCCAAAAACGTAGTTAGTTTTATTCCTATTTTATTACGTCAAATGAAACAAATTTCTTCTTATATTTACTACAGTTCTTTTGATTACTATAAAACATTTACAGACTTAGTCATAAAATATGTAGCCATTTACATGTAATACTGGTTAGCAGATTCGACATTCAAATTCTCTATAGAAAATTTGAATAATAATCTGAATAAGACTGTTAACCTCTTTCAAGAGAAGGTGAACATTTTGTAAACAATCTTTCAGCGGTTAACGACCTTTAGATACTACAAAATAATCGGTGATAGCGGTTTCTGTCGCTAAAACACAACACGACCAATTAACATTGCTTCTTAGTTTCGTATTACACGTATGTTACATTGAGTTGATTGGATTTGGAATTATTTCTCGTTGATTGAATTGACGCTTCGCCTGCCTCGTTGATCTATTGGTCACAAGCGCCTCTGCTGAGCAAGAAGTGTTAGATTTGTTTCCCGGGTCAGGCAAAAAAGTACTATTGGGTTTTTCTGTAAGGAATTTCTAAATAGTAGTCCGGAGTTCGGAAGTAGGTGTGCGATTCCTCTATGCCTTGGAAAGCACGTTAAAACGTTGGTCTGGGCTGTCATATATACAACTTTGACAGTCGTTATGGGTAGTCAGAAGCCAAAAAATCTTACACCAGTCTTGCCAAAGAGTACCATGTTATTCAGCTAGCAGCTGAATATGGACGTTAGATAAGCACTCGCTTCATGTAAAACAGTAATACCCAGTTGCATCTCGTCAGACTGGGCGCCAACCCCGATATAATTGGCAAAAGACTAAGCAGATGAAGATAATGATTTAATTGTCACTGTATAACTTATTAGAGATCCTTTATGTACAAAATGTTCAATATCTCGTGTCGGTGACTATATTAGTACCTCCAGAATTTGTGAAACCAGTTCAGACTGCGATGTGTTTATCGTCATTGTAAACGATGTTTTCCTTTAATTACTCTGCTTTATCCAAAAGTTTCGCACACGTGGAGAACGAAATTATTCCAAGAGTTATACTAAGTATACGAATTATACTTTCATGATTAAGTTGTATGGTATTCCAGGACTAGGTCTACTACTATTACTACCATACCATATGATAAGTGTTTTCAATCAATTAAACTCTCGTTCATACAAAAGAAGTTTCAAAACATTTTAAAAACTTCAAAGCTTCTTTTACAAAGTAGTATTTGTGGTATTTTTGTTAATAAGCTTTTAGTATAGTATCGGTTTTCTATGCATAATGGAGGAATAACGGTACAGATATATATTAACATCAATAACCATGTTTTAGCCTCACCAATACTCGAAAAATTAATTAAATTAGGTTATTTCAATTAATTTTTCTTGTGATTACCTGAGTGACTAACATATTATGTATGCCACTCATGTCACTATGTCACTCATACTATATATTATGTTATATTAATAACTTGTTTTTTTTTTACAATTATACCAATTTTATTCCATACTAGCTGTGCCCTTGACTTCGTTTGTATGGGAGTTGATGTCACCTACGTGGTTTTATCCGAGTAAATCCCAATCCCATGGAATTTCGGAATGAAAAGTAGCCTTTATGTTGCCATATGACCTCTTTTATCCTCAAGTGAGAGTGAAATTCCCATTAAAATCGACAAACAGTTTTATTTATAAGTATAGACAGCAAAAACATGCATGACCGTCCTGCCATTTTCATGGTGACACCACAATCGAGGGATACCCACCGAACCGTTACGCCACTGCCAATAAAGCCTTTCGTCGTATGACAGATACGATTCGACATTACCGTACAATTTCACATATTTAATTACTTGTAATTTTTTAAATTATACATATGTATGTTTTTCACCGATAGAAAACTTATGACGTAACAACGTTCAACATTTCACGTAATATGATTCACATTCAAGAATTCCATGAATCTATAAATTTTTATGATTGTGTGAAAGGATTCATTGATTTCTATAGCGGTGTTATTATTACTGCTAGTTAATATTATAATTTAATTAAACACGTCGTGTATTTTAATTATTTACTAATGAAGAGTTATCTATTTATTAATACGTGAATTATTAATTTTATACGCCTTTTTTAGGAAAACGAGTGCTACACAGTGGTAGAAATTCAGCTATAATTAAAATAACTTCACCTTCGCCATATACAGATCTACCAAATTTTATAACCCTCATATTTCGTAAAAAGAAATAGGTATTCCTTCACGTCTTAATATAGATAGATAGATATATAGATATACTCTTTATTGTACACCATAACAGTATTAAATGAGGACTTAATAACTTTAATTTCGGTAGTCGGTGTCTTTAGTTTTGTATTTTCGTTTTTGGCACCGACTTCCGAAATTAAAGTTATTTTTCACTTTGCAGTGTTTTTTGGGAGTCGGTTTAATTTTTTGGTAAAAAGTTTTTATTTCACTCTTTTTAGTTGGTCTATTTTTAATTTACCTAGTTACAAGAGCCTAATTATCAACTACTTATAACCTTTTACAAAATATTGCTTTTCCCAATGCTGGGCCGTTAATTGTTGAGGAGTTCTCCTGGTACTTCACCATCAGCTCTACATCACCATATGCATTGTGACGAGCATAAAGTGCGTAACATCCATATTCAAGTAATCGAATCGCAATCCACTCAATACTTATTATTGAGTAGTTTCGGTGGCCATCTGTGGTCTTCATCATCAGTTCCACTTCCTGAAATGATACTTTTTGAGAGCAACTGCACAAGTTACTATAATAAATACCTAAAACGACATAGGTGCCTATAATATTTGAAGAGTTCCCTCGATTTCTCCAGGATCCCATCATCAGATCCTGACGTTTATGAAAATGGGACCAATATCGAAGTATACCCTTTCAATCAAAAAAAGAATTTTCCAAATCGGTTCAGCCGTCTTCGAGTAATCGATGATCATACATTAAAAAAAAAAAAAAAATATACGCGTCGAATTGATAACCTCCTCTTTTTGTCGTCGGTTGAAAACTACAAAGGATGTTACAATGATATACAGACGTTTCTAATACAGTTTATAAGGATAAATCGGAAAAGTTTGTTTGTTTAAACGCCCTAATCTTCGAAAGTATTAGGTGGATTTTAATGAAATTTGGTAGATATGTATAGCTCGGGTAAATATTGTATGTATGAAAGTAGATTTAAGCTTGGGGAAAGTTATAAGCTACTTTTTACCCACAGCAAAGAATATAATAGAATAGAATACATTTATTTCAGACTTAAAACATTGTCCATATAATGTTAGTAACAAAGGTCTTAAAAACTATGTTAGTGTTCATGTCATTCTCTAAAATTCATATACAAATAAAATAAAATAAATTCCAATAAAAAATCCAATAATGTCAAAAGATAAAATAACAATGATATAGATAAAAAACAAAAAATAAAAACATTGCGTCATCTCGTTACGTGAAGTTGAATAAGCCTCCCTAGCACTGCAGACTCCGGCCTTTCTGATATCAAAAGAAGAAAGATTATATTTTTTAACACGATTTAATTAGGTCGACCCCTATGGGTCGACCTAATTAAATCGTGTTAAAAAATATAATCTTCCATACCCATAGAAATATGTAAAATCTATATTTTACATATTTCTATGGGTCGACCTGTATGTAACTAACTATGTAATGGAATCTAAGGTAACTAATTTAACCATCTTCCAAGGGTCGTAGCGTAATGAAAATTGGTAGCTATATGTAATTCTGATGACAATACAATAATATGGTACTGTGGAACTGATCTGATGATGGAGCCGGAAGATATGAACTGGAACTTCATCGTGGAAAATCGTATCATAGCTGTTTTGAATTTCTTAGAAAAGTATTGTAATGAACTTTGACCACGATTAGATTTCAAGGTCTGATGATGAAGCCGGAAGATAGGCACTGGCATTCCATGATGGAATATCGTATCATGGTCGTGTTTGCACTTGTGAGAAAGGCCACGTAATGGACTTTGAAGACGATCAGGTTTCAAGGTTATAACAAACCTAAATAAATTCGGTATCGGTTTTCTTAACCTTTTTGAATAACCGCGTAATCCATAGATTTATTATTAGGTCTGTAACGAACTAAATATGCAACAAAATCTAAGAATCTGAATTAAACGTACTTCTAATTGTTGTATCATCATGAAACTTGGCAATTATATGTAGATTAAACGACAATATAATATTATGGTACCATCGAGCTGGTCTGACGATGGAATTGGAAGGTGGCTGATGGAATCTTGAACTGCCTACTAGTAAACATTTCTAATTTCTGCTCATTACATAAGTCTTAACAGCGTGTTTTAGGTTTTTTAAACTATTAATTTTTTTCGTGATAAAGTCTACAGTAGTGCAGCCCAGCGCCATTGCTAGTATTTTTATATAATAACTGACTGTTTTTTCCGCGTAAATGCTGATCCAAATTCCAGGATATAAAGTGAGAAACCTATATGTTGATCCATAACCTCTTCTAACTTTCAGTAAAATTCCCATTAAAATTGGTTCAGCCTTTCCAGAGCCCGAACAAACAGAAAGACAGATGTTTCGTCCAACGTGAAATAGAACGCTCCTTTTTGGTTGGCAACATTATTCTATTGTCTTTGACTTTTTTCACTTTGACATATCCGTTCCTTGCAAAAGCAACCGCCTTGTTTGTTGAGATCGATTCATTGATTGAAATTAAAAATCCTGTGGAATCTACGCGGTTAAAAGATAATTTGGTCGCGATTAACGATAAGTTGAAATTGTAATCCCGAATTGACGAAAAACCTGGGATATTTTGGAACAATAACGCCGAATGTCGTCAGACTGACTGACCCGCGAGTTGTTGAAAGTAATTGTGAATTGTTGCTAAAATACGCCTGTGGGGCAACGTTAATGCTGTCTGGACCACGCCATCTGAAGACCGGCGCCTTGTTAACGTCCATGAACACTTGACCACATTAGACATTTCAATTACTCATTACCTACTTACACACCTATGACACGGACGTGGCCAGAAGAAAAGGTCGAAGCTAGTCGTCCCAGCTCAGAGGGTGAGTCTAGGTTATAAGTGTAAGCTTAATTGTTGTACTGAAGCCTAAGAGGCTATTGTGTAACTGTTCTTGAGAATCAACGTTCAAGCTCCGTGTAATCGCGGACAGTTCAGCATACCAGTTACCGTTGGCTGGCTTGGTACTGAACAACAGATATAAACATTTTAAAAAGTATGTTTGTGTTTTAGTATTGGGTAATTAACTATAAGCACTCGAGATAACAGTTATTTTGAAATTACAAATGTACACTTCAATTTTATTTATATATCTGTACCAGGTATAAAACATGCATTTTTTTAAATAATAAATTGAATGTATTGAATTGAATTGAATAAAGAGGACTATCAATGTAGGTAGACTTTATATTACTAGCAATCTTGTTAACCCCTCCAACTAAGTTAAATATGCTTGAGTCTGGAGTGGGTTCACGGCATGGGTTGGGTTCGAACCCGCGAACTCTCGATCACAAGGCCCCCGAGAGTGTCCCTAGCCATTACGCTATTGTCGCTTAAAAGATTGTTGCGCGATCGTTATTTTCAGTCTCTATTAAAGCTCCAGACTATTGTTCAGGCAGGCCAGTTAGTCTAGTGGTCAGTGGCCCTAACTGCTATGCGCAAGGTCGTGGGTTCGATTCCCACCCAGGACAAATGTTTGTGTGATGAGCATGATCATTTGTTCTTTGTCTGGGTATAATTTATCTATAATATGTATGTATTTAGAAATATACAATGTGTAACATAAAGGGTATATACATAACAATCGCACGCCTTCTTTGGACGATAGCAAATAATATGGCAAGGTTTTCGTAATTTTATGTCTACATGTGTGGAACTTATTAAAAAATTTCAATAGATTGATACCAGAGGCCCATTTTTTCAAATGAAGAAGAACGAAGAGAATTATCGTGTTATTGGCAAGTGACGTAGAAGTTATTGACCCTCGTAGTGCTGTAACACGTTTGTTATGTTTGGTATTCAAGAAACATGTGAAACCGATAATTTGGTATCAATTCTTTGAGTCACTCATTTTGACCTGAAACTGTGCATAGAGACTCCATACCAGATGTTTTCTTTAGTCCTTCTGGATAGATATGGGGTTTCCGTTACACGTTCTATATGTATGTTTATCAGTTGTCTAGTACTCATAGCACAAGCTCTGCTTAGTTTGGGACTAGATGGCGTTGTGTGAAAGATGTGGAATATTATTTTAATATTATTATTGTGGACATAATTTATGTCGGGCCAAACTATTGCAAATGGCAGGCTTCCTAGAGTTATAGGTTACGAAGGGGATACGGTAGCCACTTTCAATACTATCTTAAACACGACATATCACGAACGATAGAACAGGTCGAACGATTGCTATCAGACATTATAATACTTTACCTGTTCCGTGGCCGTACTGTGGAGACTTTATGCTATCATGATTCAGTTGTGGAAAAGAGATTATGCTGTACGTTTTGTATAGCTCCGCCTCTTTCTCTCAAATTAAAAAGAAGAAAATAGAGGCACTTAGGAAAAGTATGTTTGACCTCTACCAAAAACGTAAAATGAATGAATACTTCAAAAGAGCATCAGGCATCAACCTACGTGATTCTCATATGACCTGACCAGTAGGACGTCTTAGCGAGCACCAACGTACTTGCGGATTTCCGACGCGAAAAAAGTCGCGGGCAAAAACTAGTATTAATATATTTTCCTAGATATTCTAACGTAACGTAAAATTCAAAATTTTTGTGACACCTACCATCATGTCTTTCCTAACTGGAGATCTTTCGAGTCCATTATCTCAGGAAAACAACTCGTATTCGTGATCTCCGCATTAGCAACTTGTAAGTAAATACAAACAACATCATAACAGACATAAAACCTAACGCATTTAAAGTGTTAATAAGTACTTTCGAAATGTCTCATAATGATATTTTAGTTGTTGTAACCTCTTATGGTAGAATTTTAACAGTACTTGGTTTGGAATATTGATTAGGTATAAGAAAAACAACAACTATAAACGAATTCTGCGATCTTATTTTTTTGTGAGTGAATACCCGCTTTTTTTTTACCCGACTACGGCAAAGCCAAAGGAGGGTTATGATTTTGACAGGCTATGTATGTTTGTATGTATGTATGTGTGTATGTTCATCTGTTCCCTCATAGCTCAAAATCAACTTATCGGAACTCGACAAATGAGGTATCGTTGGAACAGTCTTGACCGTCCGCTGAACATAGGCTACGTGACGTGTCACAAACCCCAATGTGGCGCCCTCTAACGCCCAAAAAGTGTTGTGTTAAAAAATAAAAATAAGATAAACACATCGTGTTTGATATCATTTGAAAGGGCTTCACTTGAACTTATAAAAAATAAAGTAAATAGTATAGAAGCACAGTGATTTAACACCAAAATAGTTTAAATAATAAAAAGTTAAAAACTAAAACCCGACTACGACAAAAAAATCGACGCTGAAAAAGTATGAAACAAGATTTTCAGGATGCTGAAATAAACAAGGTTACTGGAAAAACAAGAACAGAACAAAAATAAAAGCCGCAGTCACACGTTATATAGGATATCAACCGTAACAAAACAATTAATAGCGTGTGACTGCGGCTTTTATTTTTGTTTTGTTCTTGTTTTTCCAGTAACCTTGTTTATTTCAGCATCCTGAAAATCTTGTTTCATACTTTTTCAGCGTCGATTTTTTTGTCGTAGTCGGATTTTAGTTTTTTACTTTTTTTAGATACATTATCTATGAGTTTTGTAAGTAAGTAGGTTTTAACGTTTATTTCTGTACGCTTACTCTATAATATTATTTGATAAATATGTTTTCTCAGTAGTTAAGTGATATATGTATATATAAATTCATTATGAGGAAATAAAATCAATAAACTATAATAACCATGGAATGCCATAGTTAATATAGAAATTAAGAACTTAAAAAGATCGTTAACTTTCTAATTCAAAGTGATTGAAGTTCAGCAAAAGATTGAAGTAGGTAGGTATACGTTTAAAAAAATGTAATTCTAAATGCAAAAACAAACCGATCAAAAGATTACGAGTAGGTTAAGTCTCAGTTATCGCGGCTTTTTGGTTTTATAATAATATCATATAGGTACATTATAAAGTCAAATTAAAGCAATTAATGAATGGTAGTTAATAAAACTTTTTAAAGTGCACACGCTATCATATGAATTTTCTAATGTGTAATGACTCGCGAAGTATAATGATTCAAAGCTTTGCTTATTGTTAGTTTCTCAAAAACTTTCAAACGTTCACAGTAATAACCACCAAAACAAATCGTGTAATAACAGTAATAATCCTCACAAATAGCCACAGTGAATACATCTACAAATCACTTTAAATAACGTTAATACAAATATATTCTTAATGAAGAAATCGTAGCATTTCACAAACAAAGCTAGCTATTACGACACGCTGCCCTTAACGTAAGCGTTCACCTAAAATGGACAAGAAGCATCTGATTCTCGCGTTCACGACTCCGCATGCGTAATCTTGGAGCTGTCACTTTTTAGTGTGTGGTCTAAATTGTAAGCTGATGCGATAGTAAATGAGAAGATGACAAAGTATTTATTTTCACAGAAACCACATGCTTACAAATTAAAAACTTATCTAATATTCCTTAAGGGTGAAAGAAGAAATGACACGCATACAAATTAGTTTGTATGCATGTCATTTCTGTGACATTAAATACTTTTTGTAAATTCCGTAAGTACAAAGATTTCAAGCTTAATATTTAACGATAGAAGGAAAAAGCAAGGCGAAATTAGATATTTATTATAGAAGCAATGGCGTATTGAGGGGGTTGTTGTTAAACTATTAACAGTGGCTCGGGTCGAAGACGGCCCATGGATATGAGACTTTTGTGACTCTAACTTGATTTTAGTCGTTGTCAAATAATTATTTTTACTCGCCGCACCTACTTTGTAGTAAAACCTAAACATATTGAAATTCCTCTGTACATCAGAGATCTAGGTACATTTTTAACAGACGTTCCTTCTAAACGTAACAACCTTCAAAGATCAACATAAAGAAAATCTAACACCGGGTTTGCTCGGTATCGTGTTACCTAGCTACCTACTGAGCTGTGTATTACACAAGGAGATGAACCAATGATAATTCACTGTAGCCCTCAAAAAATAATGTGACCTAAATATTTCTTTCAATCGCTATCCTCTTATCCCTTAAACGCTCTATTTTAGCCGCGATGCGTTAAGTCAAAGGGCAAGTGAGTGGCGACGACGAGCCGATATCGATCTAGATAGAACCACCGACTCGCGACCGGTCGCAAATGGAAATGGATTACAAGGATTCACAGACTGGTCTGGGATATGAGGTATTACGCAATCAGTTAGTTAGTAGTTCTATTTAACCTATGGTTGGTAGACGAATGGTAATTGGCAATGGTGCAATATAATCAATCGTAATGTGTGCTCGGTTCAGTAGAATGATTAGTTACATATTGCTTGCATACAAATCAATCGTTGGTCAATTTGTTTACTCATAGAATTTTAAACTTACCAAGAAACTTAACTAACAACAAACACACAAATAAAACATCAAAATATGTCCTTAACATAACATAACAGCGTTAAGGACAATGTCCCCGGTCTCGTACTGGTGACATTGCCTCATTGTATAGCAATGCTTAGCTTCAGGTCAGAGTAAAAGCTTGCGTAAACAACATACGACTTCGTTGCTCATTTAGCAAAGAACTGGGTACGTGTTGCGCAAACAACAATATCTTCGTTGCTCATTTAGCAAAGAACTGGGGAATCCAATAAGAACTTGTATGCTCAAAACTTTTAAAGAATAAATTTAACCGACTTCCATACAAACCAAAACATTACTGCAATAATAAGCAAAACTAAACAATAATAAGCAAAAATAAACTTAATTACATATTTAATTCAAATAATAAAATGCGGATAATAAGGGCTAGGTATCTACTCATCTGTTCGAAACCGGTGCCGCATTCCGTGGCACGTGCGGGGTGATCTAACCTATTCATTTGCTTGCCACCTTCTCCTTTTTTAACCGACTTCAAAAAAAGGAGGTTCTCAATTCGTCTTGAACTTTTCGCCGTTAGTTTTTGAGAACTCCTCAAAAATTAACGGCTATGCCCGATGCATAGCAATATTTTGTAATATAGAAAAGCAATATTTTGTAAAAGGTGATAAGTTGTTGACATTATGGTTTTTGTAACTAGATAAATTACAAACCGAGCCACTAAAAAGCGTGAAAAAAAAAATTATGCAAAAAATAGAACCGACTTCCATATCAAAACACTACAAAGCCAAAAATAACTTTAATTTCGGAAGGCGGTGTGAAAAAAAAAGAAAATTCAAAACCAATAACACCGACTACCGAAATTAAAGTTATTTTTGGCTTTGTAGTGTTTTGATATGGAAGTCGGTTCTATTTTTTCCAAAAAAAATTTTTTGGAGTCAGTTCAAAATATATATAGAGAGAAAGGTGTGCTAAATTATTATTCTTAGCTTAATTTCTTCACGATCTTTGCTTTCATCTCGGAAACTAGAGACTGCGACCGAAGCTGAATACTAATTGGAGGATGACATCAAATCCGTGTTCGATGAATATTTAAAAGATGATGCATCTGTTTAGAATCCTTTTCTCTTACAGTACAGTTCAAGCTCTGATGTCGTCATATTGTCCCCACAAGTGTACGTAGCGTACGTACTTGATTTGTTCTTTTCATACAGGGTGTTCCAGAAATCTATAGTCATATTATTATTTAATATGAGTTAGATATTTTTATTATTATTGGTTAGTTTATTTAATATTTATTTAATTTCTCATGAACAGTAAATCATGACAGAGAAACTGGTGTCTGTTGGTAAGTAAAACCGATCATACAGATCACCAGGCTTACCCTCCATCGGACAAGGTGCGGTAGGGTTATGTTACAGTAAAGATCCCTGTGCCTCGGTAAGCACGTTAAGCCGTTGGTCCCAGCTGTCATTGGGACATCTCACAGTACCACAGAACAGATAAAAGAGGTTAGAAAGGAAATAATTCCTGATTTGTATGAGAACGCGTGTCGCCGCTTGTCTCCCACTATTTAGCTCCACTACAAGCAAGAGGCCCCGTTACGTATGCGAATTACGCACACAAATAAATTACACACACTTAAATCGAGAGCTTGCTACTGATTGTAACTCACTGTCGATAAACATGCGCCGTGCATCACGGCCAATCAGGGCAAAGGACAAAACGTCAATGTTTGAAGTGTGGCGCATGCAGTACATTGTAAGCGGACTTGGTCATTGCGTTGATTAAGCGAGTACACATCGGGCAATGTATATTTTTTGTAACTTGTTGCCATAATGTTGTTAATGTTGGGAATTTCATAGAGATCAGAATATTTTTATGTGTTTTACAAATAAAATTGTAATTAAATATTATTTTCGACTTACCGATGGAAAGATATACCTACTCGCTCTATACTTGCGGTCTAACTTTTTGTTTTACAGGTTATAATTGCACAATACGGCATTTTAAAGCAGAGCTCTGTGTTCCGAAGTAAGCCGAAGCGCACTAAACGCGGTGAATGAATTAAGCGGTCGCGCTATGATTTTCGTATCATAAATGTGGCGCGCTTGCCACGCCCACATTACCATTCCAACCTTATTCATCTATTCCGTGCACAGTACTTTAAGGTATTCAGAAGCCAGAAAATCTAACACTAGTCAGTCCAAGGGCTATCGTGTTACCCAGCTCTGCCCTGCCAATCCAAAACACTGTAACTTTCGAAAACCACATTTGAGATATTTAACGATATAGGTTATTAATTTATTTAATTTGAAAGTGATACGTGTTTTTTAGCTTGCCTTATCTTGCAGAATATACATTGTAATGAAAAAAATTTAAGTCAGGGGTGTTAAACAGACTTCAAGGAACTAATATAAAACTGTTAAGCAAAAACACTGTAAGTCGACTTACACTATTTTGGATTGACACAGCAGAGCTACTGGTGGAGATCAGTTAGGCAGTACCTCCATGGAAATCACTAATACTCAGTGCCATCTAGTTAGACTGTAAGCCGACTTCTACATAGTTGGGAAAAGGCTAAGCTAGTAATGAAGATACAATAGCAAAAAAAATGTGTACACTTCAAAGTTTTTGGCTAAAACAAAAATTCCTTATGCGGACAGCGAGTAAAGGGCAACTCGCTGTCCGACCATGGACCATGCCCGGGTCGACGGCGCGTTGTGTTCCACGCGCGCCTCAAAGAGCGCCAGCAACATGACGAGGCCCCCCCTGTAGAGGGCCGAAGCCTGCCGGGGTCGTGGGACTTATCCCATTACCGTGACCCCGGAACGTAAAGGGTTATTGAAGGAACGCCGTGGATTTTAGTCATTACAAGTCTGACAGTCCCTCCCGCCCTGCCCGGGGTGGGAGGACTTATTTGATAATTTTACCACGATAAAAAAAAAAATCCTATGTTTTTAAACACAGAGTTTTATCCATTACCAGAGCTTTCATAGCCTCGGGTGAATAAATTATCATAAAAAACGAAAACTCGTGTTCCCGCAAGTAACATAGGTATTACATTTTTGTAATATCTTCTTAAAAATAATAATGGTTTTTTTAGAGTACGCAAGTGTTTGGGAGTTTCTGTTACTATTGTTGCTCTTATATTTTAATAGGAGCTTCGCTTGCTTAATTGTTGTAGTTGTTATACACGTGGCTCGTTTTGTAGTTAACATTTTAGCCTATAATTACTAGGTTACTTTATACAACAACTTTTCGGGACTAATGATAGGAATTCCCTGCAGGAGTCTGTATTTCCTGATGGCTATGATCTGGGGGTATTTAAGTTAAGAGTGAATAATACTTCTTGGTTAGCGTAATTCACCTTCGACCAGATAATCGCTTACTAACAGATGAGATGGTGCTCGAACAAATCGTTCAGTTCCAGGCTGCCATGTGGACACCTTTGAAAGTCTTTACAGGTAGTCAGAAGCCAGAATATCTGACATTGGTCTGGTTAGGGGTATCCTGTTACCCAGTTACTGTGTTGTGGAGGTCAGATGAAAGCAGGGCTCAGTGCGGGTTTTCAGACGTCACTTATGTTGGAGTTGATCAGCTTAAGGATCCTCTATTTGTATTATTCTGTAGTGGAGATTACAGGCTAGCCCCCTGCATAGACCCTGGAAATTCAAGCATATTGTTACGCTAGTCGCTTAGTGAAGTACGTCGAGAAACTTCGACAGAAATCTAGAATGTTCGAGACACTAACGCCATCTAGCGGCGAGTAGCAGTACTGAGTATCTCGAGTAGCTTCTGGAATATTCTTAGCAGTGTAAGCGGTGAGTCGATTTTACAAGAATGTTCTAGAACTCATAGACCGGGGTATAAATAGATTGCAGAGGAACGCAGAGACCAGTCTTATTTCAAGATACGACGCGATATAATTCGAAGCTTTACAAGTGAATTTCGGTGCGATTTAAGTGTTAAGTGACAAGTATTGTACTGTGAATAACTGTGTTAATTTTTGTTTTGTGTTTATTTAAGTAAAGTGTTAATTTTGGCTTAATTGGTGTAAATTATTTCTATTCCGAACCCCAGCTCGTAACAATATATTTATCACCTGCTTCTGCTACCGTCTTCTCCCGCTAGAAGAACGAATAAAACAAAAGGCACTTACTATCGATATTAGAAGTTTCCTTTGGACTGGTCCAGTGAATGGTGTATCATTGAGCCATAAAATTCATCCAAGTGCGTGTAGTAGATGTGAAGAGGGGTTTATAATCCAAAGCCGTATTGTAAATATTCTTCTGGAAGAACTTTGGCCCCTGAAACATAGGTTTTAGTAGTAGTAATATTATTTTTTTATAGTTGTAATAATTTTTTATAGTTAATAGGCTTGCGTTTGACCATAATCTAACCTGATGTTAAGCGATGATGTGGTCGAAGATGAAGCACGCTTACCTAGAAGTAACCTATTCACTCTTGACTTAAAGACTCCCAGGTTATAGCTATCATGAAACACAGACTCCAGCAGGGAATTCCACTCCTTAGCCGTACGCGCAATGAAAGTATTCCCAAAACGTTTCGTGCGTATGTGTGGGATGCCCACCATGTAACGATGACGCATCGCCGTTTATCTTGTATTCCGATGATGAGCTTGGTGGAATAAGACTGTGCAATTCCATCGCACACTCCCCGAAATGTAACCGATAGAAAACTGATAGGCTTGCAACACGTCGCCGATGTTCTAGGCTCTGGAGCTTTGTCTCGACCAGTTTCTCGTTGCCGATGAGCCTTTTGGCCCGTTTCTCTATAGACTCAAGTGCATCAAGCTGGTATTTGGCAAATCCATCCCAGAGATGAGAGCAGTACTCCATACACGACCGAACTTGCGCTTGATAGAGGTTGAGCAGCTGTTCCGGTGTGAAGTACCGTTTCACCTTTGCTAGGATTCCCAACTTATTGGCAACTTTTCTTTTTAACATTATTACCATTTCCAAAATATACTATTGTACATAAATGTCAATTCCAATTGTGAACCTCCTAAAGAGTATAAACTCTTGACTGGATTAACTTTACAAACATACTACTACAGACACAACATACTACATATATACATAGGTATATATATTTCTTCAATCAATGATTAATACTCATAGACATTGAGACGCTACTTTAAATTTTATGAACATCTAATATATTTCAACATTACGAATCTAAGAGACCATAAAATATTGTTGACAATCCGTCAATTAAGCTCTTGTTTTGTAATTTACTTTAACTTGAACACCTAAACTGACAAATGACTGGATTTACCAGAAAACATTAATAACGTTTGACTTTAAAAGCATGCTGTTATACCGTATTATATATTTAATAAGATTCAAATTCCAATAAACACGTAAAAATTAATAGGCAAGCTATCTTTGACACTCAACAAAGTTGCATTTACCGCATAAAATAAAAAAGTATGAGGCGTTCTCGTTGAAATGTTATTTTCCGAGTTCCTTATGAATGTTAGTAGAAAATACGCATGCGGACATAGAGTTAAAAGAAGCATTTACGTAAATATTACGTAATGGAGTATCCATATGAGCGCAAGAATCGACCTACGACATATGACCCTTTAGTGATGTAAGGGTACTTTTATCATATCGATATTTCTGGTCGACAACATGCAATTTACGCAACTATGACTGTTAATTTTGGTGTCATTATGGAATTTAATTTTACTTTGACTTATAATATTGTGTAAAGATAATAAAATCTGGAAAAATATTACCTACGTTGGTCATGATTTGCTGTTCTTTCTAAAATTCTAACTTATGTGTTTGTTGTAAAGGTAATTTTTGAAAAAAACTATGTGACTATGGAAGATGTAACTGAATGCTGTATTCGTTTTTTATTTATAATTAAATCTACATAAGAAAATGAAGTTATTTTTAAACGGATACTTTATGATTCCATTGATAAAGTTATAGTTATTAAAACTTAATAAAATGGCCTGATCTTATTACTTAATTATCCTCATCATCATCAATGCACTGAAAGTTATCCACTCCTAGACATAGGCACGCAAGATTGACCACATAGAATAGATCTCTGCGTCTTGTATCTAGTTGATTATGACGACCTTCACCGGTCAACGGTTCACTCGTATTGTGCTTCTAATATCTACTTTCTGCTATGCGAGCAATATGCCTGCAGGCAATTAAATAAGTAATAATCATAAATACGCCTAACTTGCGATACCTATGTTAATAGTACTCTCAATACAGTCGTCATAATTTAATCTAAATACAGACTACAATCCAACACTAAACTATCGACACTTATGAAGACATCGACAAATAAAATGAAAGGAAAACCCAACACTACCACGCTTTATTGCGTGAAGAGATAGATTCGGTACCGTTTGCCCCATAGTGTTGTAATACCTACACTTATAGTCGGATGGGATTTTTATAACGAAACAAACAGATACGAGTCTATTTTACATAGATAATAGAAACTATTACTCCATAGGAAACAATAAGATTTGGTGTATTCAAATTAGTCAAGACGTTAAACAGAATTAATTTTGTTTGTACATTCTTTTGTTTCGGTTATTTTATCGTATAGGAAATTACTTCAAGTAGGCCAAATTTAAATATGGTGCGCATCTGATGGTAGTTTCTGGAGATGTGAGAAGAATCATTTAAATGGATGGGAATAATTGAACCCTTAAAGATATTTTCTATTAAAGCCATTGATCATTGGCCGAAAAGCAATTTTCCAATTTCCAACATACACCACGTAGGTACAAACATTCAATCAATCAATTTATATTTTTCAGGCAACGTAGGCCATACAAATAAAATACATCATATTACAATAAATACAACGTGTAATTTAAAGGGTATACTCATACCAAGTGCACGGCTTCTTTGGATGATAATAAACGATATGGCAAGGGTTTTGTAATCCTATGTCTACATGTGTGAAGTATAATAGAAATTTCAATACATTGATACCAGAGGCAGAATTTTCAAATTAAGAAGAACGAAAAGAATCACCGTGTTATTGGCAAGTGACGTGGAAAGTTATCGACCCTCGTAGTGCTGTGACACGTTTGTTATGATTGGTATTCAAGAAACATATGAAACCGATAATTTGGTATCAATTGTTTGAGTCACTTATTTTGAGCTGAAACTGTGCATAGAGACTCTATACCAGATGTTGTCTTCAGCCCCTTTGTATAGATATGGGGTTTCCGTTACACGTTGTATAAATATACAAATATGTATATCACAAAAATTACAAACAAAACGTTATTTAAATAGATTAGGTAGGTACTTAACAGTACTTAACCACAGACTCTGTTTACTTTTTAACTAAATAAAATAAGTACCAAAGAAATGGACTTACGAAATCAAAATCATTGCTTTTTATTTTTTAACCGACTTCTAAAAAAGGAGGAGGTTCTCAATTCGGATGTTTGTTTGTTTTTTTTTATGTTTGTTCGGGCATAGCTCCGTCGCTTGTCAACCGATTTGAAAAATTCTTTTTTTATTGGAAAGGGTATACTTTTCGAATGGTCCCATGAAAATTTTATCTAAATCGGACAAGCTGTTTCTGAAAAAAAGACAAAAGTCTGAAAAAAATATTTACATTGACGATCTTTTCGTTTACTCTGCTGGTGAAGGTGATAAGTAGTTGACATTTTGGCTTTTGTAACGAGATTAATTACAAACTGACCCACTAAAAAGCGCGAAAATAAAAACTTTTTTGCATAAAACAAAACCGACTTCCATATCAAAAGTTCAAAACACTACAAAGCCAAAAATAATTTTAATTTCGGAAGGCGGTGTGAAAAAAAAGAAAATTCAAAATCATTAACACCGACTACCGAAATTAAAATTATTTTTGGCTTTGTAGTGTTTTTTAGATTTCCAACACGATACTTTGTTGTAAAAATATTTTTATTCAATACCCATTAATAAAATGGTTTAATCCTATGACCGTCCGAACTCCATTCCATACCATCCGAAATTCAAATTATTTAAAGGAAATTAGAATAATGTATTCGCTAAGCTGTATTCAAACTAAGCGTACAAAGGTTTTATGAATATAGTAGGTAAGGTACCTCCTGGTGAACAGCTCTATAAGACCGTTAAAAATACACCTTTTTTAAAACAAGTGCAAACCGACAAAATATTAAATTAACCCTTTTTGTCTACAGAAATAATGAGATTCCGGTGCGAGGCCAAATGGTGGAGAGTCCGCTGTATACACAAAAGGAATTTGAGGTAAAATATGTATATTTTATAATATAATACAGGTATACTTGAAACGGAAACGCACGGTTGGTTTGAAAAAGGTCGAATGCGTGGTCCTGTTTGTTAAAGAGTATGGTATGGAGAGGGTATGTTACCTGTGTTTAAAATAACTGCTTTGTAGCGTACCATACCTGAATTGTAACAAACAGAACCCTATACGAATCCTCTACCGTCCATCCTTCCGCCTGTCTGTCAGCGAGATCTATCCCTTGACCCGTGATAGATAAACAATAGAAATATTCACAAAGTGTGTATTTCTATTGCCGCAACGTAACGTAACGTCGTTGAGTACAATTTTTGGCAGATTTAAACGTTTCAGTTTTATGTCGTTGATGAGTAGTGTTGCCAGGTCGGATTTGTTTTAAATCGGGACAGAAGGTAAAAAAAATCGGGATTTAGGGTTGTAGATCGGGCCGAATAAAAAAAAACAAGTATTTAAAAGTATCCAGAGTGCTTCTGATGTGCTGCAATAGTCAAAAACATCCTGAAACTAAAGGGTGTCTCAACGCCAATTTTAAACTTTAAACTTGAATATCTTGACAACCAGCGGGGCTAGCAGGAGGGGAGTGGTAGCGTTTGGTAGATGATTAGTGCGGATTTTTTTGTCGCTATGTCGCAGTGGTCTGGCGCGCACCGCGCTTACGCAGGGGAGACGTATTTTTGCAGCGAGTTTTCATTGAGTGAAGCACAGCGCAAGTTTTGTAATCGCTTTCAAATCCGCCGTGTAAGTGATGCCCCGTGTATTCAGTTAATTAAGTCATGGGTAGCAAAGTTTAGAGCGACAGGATGTTTACTGTGCGATCGATTGAAAACATCAACCGCGTCGCCGCTGCGGTCGCGGAGCGTCCACGATGATCAGTTAGAAAACATGCTACTTCTTTGAGCCTCCATCGATCAAGTATTCAACGAATTTTGGCCTTAGACTTAAAATTACATCCTTATAAAATTCAGATAGTTAAAAAAATCAAACCAGAAGACTACAACAAGCGAAAAATGTACCGTCAGAAGATATTAGAATTTTTTCGGAGGAAAATGGGATGGACAATGTTTATTTTAGCGATGAGTCACACTTCCCCTCGAAGGGTACGTAAATCGTCAAAATTGCCGTTATTGGTCATCTAGCAATCCAAAACAAAAACATCAGAAAGCATTTCACAGCCCCAAAGTTACTGTATGGTGCGCAATATCGTCGAAGAAAATCATCGGGCCATTTTTCTTCGAGAATGACCGAGATGCAACGGTTACAGTGACGAGCAAGCGGTATACGGACATAATTAATTTTTTTTTGTACCGCAGCTTCAAGAAGAGGATTTGACGAGTCAGGTGTATGGTTTCAGCAAGAAGGGGCCCCAGCCCACACTGCTAGGGTCTCCATGGACACACTGAGAGCGTTGTTTCCTGGAAAACTCATAAGCCGCTTTGGAGACATATTGTGGCCACCCAGATCTCCCGACTTAACCCCAGCTGCCTTTTTTATGGGGTTATCTCAAAGCGAGAGTTTTTAATACCCCTCTTACGAATTTGGAGCAACTGAAGACTAAAATAACGACAAAAGTGAGGGCCATATCAGTTGACGTTCTGCGGCGAGTCTCTGCAAATTCGCTAGTCCGTTTTGAAGAGTGCATTCGCCATGATGGAAGACATCTTTACGATGTAATATTCCGGACATAAAATCCGCACTAATAAACTATAATTTATTGCTATTAAAATATTATAAATATAATCTTAGTATTTTCATAAATATTCAAATTTTGGAATCGGCGCTGAGACACCCTTTATATTGCACATGCAAGGCGTCTAGCTATCTTTTAGAGTACTTGGTCCATAGATTACTCGTGTACAAGGCCCATGTTTTTTATTACGTAGGTAGTTGTGAAATGCACCGCAAGTTATACTAATTTTTTTTTAATTTCGGCTTTGTCATGCTCCAGTGTCAAATGGTTTCGTCTCTCGGACCAAATTAAGTTGGTTTGTGAAAACACTCTTTCCACTGCCGCACTTGACACCTTTGACACCGGTATTTAACGCCACAAAAGAAAATAACTTCAGAAGTTTTGCGAAGTCTTGTTTTGTAGTGGCGTAAGATCATTGTTCTGTACTGCTGCTTTACCAAGTTTTGACTGAACACACTTCTTCATAAAGTTGATCCACATCGAAGAACACATTAATTATTAGATTTTCAATAAATGACACGTAAGTAACGAGTGGTTAGAGAAAGTGATTTGAAAAAATCTAATTTGCTGTCGTTGAGTTCATATTTGGTGTCTATGTAATGAAGAACTGCACGTTGCTGTACGTGAATGCCACAAACTCATCTTCAATCCTTTGCCTCAATTGCTTACTTAATTTTACCATTATTTCGTGACCTTCAAAATATAGAAATGTTTCGTTTTTAAGATATATTACTACCTACATCCTGTAAAATCTTAGTGCAGCTTTGTAAAGTGTCAAGCATGGCTCCGTTTCAACAGAATTGAAGAATTGCCACAGCGCACTTGGGACATTCATCTTCTCCCAATTACATGTAATAATCTTTCAGTATATCGAAAAATTTAGTTGCACGTTCTACGGACTTCTACAGTAGAAAGAAGTGACAACCATTTTGCTCTAACATGATGCAAGACGGTAGCAAATTCAGCTTCGTGCAGCTGATAAGAATCTTTTAAAATGTCAACTCGGTTTGTAAATCGGGACATTTGGTGTCCCGATCAGCGGTAAATCGGGACGCGTCCCGAAACCCCTGGAATCGGGACGTCCCGCGAAAATCGGGACACCTGGCAACACTATTGATGAGTGACTATTTTAATATGATTCCTGCATGTCTCGAAAAGCACGCTTAGCCTTTGGTCTAAGCTGCCATATGTACATCGTTGCAGTCATTCCATTACAGATAGCCAAAAAATTTAACGCTTAGACTATACTGCATATAAAACAGTCTAACCGAATGCAGCTAAGAAGTCAGTTCTCAGGTACATCGGTTAGACTGAAAGCCAACATTGTAGTTCGCAAAAGCGCTTAGCATTTGATGATAAAATATTTTATATACAGATTATATTTATCTGAATTTATTCATGTTTATTTTTTTGTTCATTTTTATTCGTCGCAATCTCAATCCAGAAATTTCGATTTTTACGTCACATACTCCCGCCTTTGCGGCCTTGTCACAGTTTGACACATTTGTGTGGCTTCCACTTTTTTTTTTTTTTTTTTTAACGTGGTAAAATTATCAAATAAGTCCTCCTACTCCGGGCAGGGTGGGAGGGACTGTCAGACTTTTACTGACTAAAATCCACGGTGTTCCTTCAATAACCCTTTACATACCGGGGCCACGGTAACGGGAAGAGGAAGGCCAAAGAAAAGATGGATGTACTGTGTGAGGAAGAATACTAAAGGAGAGTAAATCATACTGTGACGTCTGACAGGGAGAATGAAAAAAGAAAACGTATGGCGCCCACACCAAGTAAATGGGCTGAGGGCAGGAAGATGATGATGAGTTTTGAAATCAGTTTTACTTCCTTATGTCCCTTAACCTTTTGTACCCTACCTTACCTATTTAACAATCTATTATGAACATAACTGTATTGAAATAAAAAAAATTCTCTCCTTTGTTTACAACCTCCCATTCTAGATTTGAATTACTTTTTTTAATTCTTTATGTCAGCTTGTAGTTGGCTCATTGATTTTCCACCAATTCCGTTAAATCTTAAAATAGAATTATCAAAGTTGGTCCCAGTTCTGTCAAAAAACAAATTCCATGATTTATTCTTTGGTAACAATGGTATTAGATTTATTTTTTATTACCGATGGGCCCACTCTTGACCTCGATCTCGCCTGATGGTAAGCGATAGATGAGGTCTAAGATGGGACGAGCGAGCCCAGAAGATGCCTATTTACTCGTGCTTTAAAGGCTGAAAGGTCATAAGTGGCAGGGAACACAGAAGCTGGCAGAGAATTCCACAGCTTGGCTGTGCGCACAATAAATGTGGAAGAGAAGCGCTTGGTACGACAAGACGGTATATTAACCAAGTGTGGGTGGTACCCAGCCGTGCGTCTGGTAGACCGGTAGTGAAAGGGAGATGGAGGAATCAGGTCATGGAGCTCCTGCGCACACTCCCCGAAGTACAATCTGTAGAAAACCGACAGGCAAGGAACGGTTCACCGATGAGCCAGGCTATGAAGCTTGTCCACCAGCACCTCGTCGCCTATAAGCCTTTTAGCTCTGCGCTCGATCGAGTCCAATGCAGCAAGCTGGTACTTTGCAGAGCCATCCCACAAGTGGCTGCAATACTCCACGCAAGAACGGACCTGTGCTTTATACAGATTTAGAAGCTGTCCAGGCGTGAAGTACCGCCTCACCTTGTGTAGGATTCCCAGCTTTTTTGCTGCAGTCTGAGCTCTGGACTGATTTCTAACTTCTGACTGTCCGTACTCAACTGTCAATGTCATAGATATACAAATAACAGCTGGGGCCAACGACTTAACGGGCTTTCTAACTGTAATATTTTTTTCGGAAGGAACATTATCAAATGACTTCTCCCGCTCTGCGTGGAGTGGTAGAAAGAAAGAAAGAAAAAGTATTAATTGCCAACAGACAAACAACATGCTTACAATATTTAAAACTTATTTAGTTCCTGAAGACTAGAGTAAGTAATTGGTACTTATAATTATGTTAGTAGGTAAGGACAAAGATTTAGATATTGACAATTTACGAAGAAAAAGGAATCAACAAAAAACAAGGCAAATGCACGTCGTGGTCGTGGCAACAAGGCTCCCACTCAGCATAATGCTATGCCATGGGCATGCCCACAGCAAGGCGCTAGTTTTCAGATATTGCCTTAAAAATATGACGTACGGAAATCAAGTCTGGCAAATAATATTACTTAAATAATTGATATAATAATATTAAATAAATACAGTAAAATTAATAAATACCGTAATATAAAATAAATAGTGAAACACAAGTCCCATGACGCTCACGTGACGCCTGATATATGTACTTCGTGTGATGTGTGATATAATATGTACTTCGAGTGGAAGGAACTGTGTCTGACTTCTGTTCCTTCTGCTGCCCTTGCGTTTCGAGGCCGCGGTATCCGTATCTCGTTAGAACGTACTAATACCTATTATGCTATTTCAGATTGATGAAGAAGGCGGGGATGAATGGGAGGTGAGCAGGAATCGCGTTCACCTGGGGTCCTTGATTGGCTGCGGAGCGTTCGGTAGGGTGCACGCAGCTCAGCTGGACATGCCAGGAGGAGAGACTATTACAGTGGCTGCTAAAATGCTCACAGGTAAAATACGGCTACTATATTTTCACAAGAACATACGGACTTATTTCTTCATTTCACAAAATCTAGAGAATAGGAAGAATACAGTATATAACGGTCATTCTCCAATTCGGCGTTCTTTGCCTAATTACCGTAACCTTTTTTATTTTTCACTGATTTGACTTAAACACATTAAAACATGAAACAAATCAAAGATACAAATTCAATAGTTAATGAGGCATGTAACAATTAATAGTGGTTTTCTAGTTAATGAGACTTAAAAATTTTAAGAGGATGGTAATTAGAAAATATAATCAAGTCTGTATAAAATATGATATAATGAAATGATAATAACACACATTAATAATTTGTACACATATAATTATAGCAATAGTATTAACTATGTACCTCACAACCATAACCAAGAGTAAAAAAAACACTTTATCATTGCTATAATATTTTATTAAAAATTAGACACTTTCAATGAAAATCAGGTAAGAACAAACTAAATAAAACAAACATTGTCTGAATTGGTAATTGTTTTGAAAGAAGGCGACGATCGAAAGACGAAAATCAACAGGAGATACAGGAGCCCAAAAACTGTCTGTGTCAGATAAATTTAAGCTACTTTCCGCTTCTTCGAACTTCTCAAACCTCTTACCATATCATGTTTGGAAATAAGAGACTTCGAAGGCTCAGCAAGTACATAAGCGGGCTTCACTTTCCAATTAGATAAAAATTTATGTTTGTCTGAAGATTTCTTAGCACTAAAAGACCGTGATTTTTTTTTTTATTATTTTATTTATTTATAAACATTAATTACAAATAACTTATAAACTAAGCCGCACAAAACCGTGGTAGTAATAAGTAAGTAATAAGTAATAAGTTTATTATCAGAAAGGTGGGTACAAAATCATCTATCTTATTCAAAAAACAATATAAAAATGTTAGTCCCTTAAAAGATAGAGTAAACGATGATGTCCGTGCTAGTATAAACTGTGTGACGGACATCAGTGCCTTCCTCTTACAGATTAAAACAACAAAAATTAACATAATTATTTGCAATATAAATAACTACAAGATTCTGATGCGTGTTGATTAAAAATTAGTAGAATATAAATTTAACATAATAAAAATTGCACAATACTTATACTTCAATATAACATTATTTGATTTATTGAAATTGATAGTAATAATATTTTTAGTTATAATTTGATTTAATGAAATTGATAACAATAATTATATAAAATAGAATTAGATTTAATGAATTTAATAACAATTATTATATAACATTAAAAAAAAAAATGAAGGCTAAGTTAAAGGCATGCAAGGAAATACTTTTAAGTGAAGGTGAGTTTATAATATTTATTTTGAAATAGCACATAGTACATTATATATTTCTGTTGAATAGTCTTTCAGTTTCGTCGTATGTAAGACCCTGAAGATATTCACTTACAACTCTCTTACATTTATATTTCGGCAAGGAATATATTTTGCAAACTTTATTGAGCGCATTATAAAGGCGACCACTCAAGTTCGGAAAGTGTCGACTTGCTAGAGCAGTATTGGCTTTCATAGAAGTGCAAACCATGTCTTTACGACGTTTATGTGTAAATAGTTCAGGATCATAACTCAGTGAGGAATGAGTACGTAGGACTATATGGAGTGCACAAAGTTGCCTGACGGTAAGCACAGATAAATCCCTGTATAGCTGGATTGTAGAATAACGGAAGGGTTTGTGTAGCATCACCTTCAACACTGCTCTCTGCACCCTTTCAAGGCGAAGCATAAGAGTTTTATATGTTCCGCCCCAAACAGGGATGCAATAGGTCAGAATTGACTGCGCTAAAGCAAAATAAGTGGTTTTCAGCAATGGAGTAGTGACCACGGCTCTAAGCTTCTTCATTGGGAACATAAGCTTACGTACACGAGATACCGTAACGTCAATGTGTTTTTTCCAGCTTAGAGTACAGTCAATGTACACCCCTAGATACTTTACGCAAGATGTTCTATGAATGGCAGGGCAATCGCATGTGTTAGACGCAGGAAGGGAGCATCTATGAGCCTTTATATGCAGCACATTAGGTTGCGTAGATGAGTTGGCTGAAAAGGTGACGTAATGTGTTTTTGAAACATTCAATGTGAGAAGATTACAGGAGAGCCAATCCATCACAACACCAAGTGCATATTCAGCCGAACGGTGAGCAGAGGCCCAGGTATCCCCACTTATAATAAGTGCCGTGTCATCTGCATATACAAGAATCTTGCAGTCAGGTATAGAGAGTTGGCATAGCCTGTTGACATACACAAGAAAGAGAGTAGGACCCAGCACACTGCCCTGTGGAACTCCGAAAAATAAGTCCTCTTCATTGCTAGTATAGCTCTCAAGCCTGACTCGTTGGCTACGCTCAGAGAGATAGTCACGAAAAATATTCAGAGCAGTATCTCTTATTCCCAGTGTCTCCAGTGCTTGTAAAAGGATGGAGGTAGAGACCGTGTCAAAAGCCTTGGCCAAATCTAGAAATATACCTATGGTTTTCTTCTTCATGTCAAGATTCTTTGCAATGTGATTTGATAGCTCAAGCACAGCATCTTCTGTTGATTTTCCTTTCCTGAAGCCATATTGGTTAGGAGCTATCGCATCATTGTGATCTAAATACTTAAGAAGTCTCTTATTTAGGATTTTTTCAAGTTAGTAGTGGTTTGACTGTGGGATCGATGAGTCTCTATAATATACTATACATTTAAAACTTAAAAACTAGTAATTATTTATTTATTGATAAACTTATTTTAAAACTTATTGTTAAAACTTTTCTTACAAAGCGAATAATAATTTATTTAATGATAGCACTTTAACATATTTCTAAGTAATATTTTTTTAACTTATTTTTAAACTTGTTTTTATTCTTTTCACTCCTTATGTCCGCTGGCAGACTATTTAAAAGATATGGTATTCGTTTTTTTAAGGTTCTGTCACCATAGTAATTCGTGACTCTGGGTACTATGAATTTGCCAGCAGCCATAGATCGTGTGTTATGGTTGTTGATTACATGAGTCAGTTTATGCTCTTGGGTACCATGATGGTTCACTGCTAAAACATACTTTTGTTTATAACTAATAGGTAAAATTTTACATATTTTAAATAGTTTTCTATAATCTCCTTTACATTTTTTTTTTGTTTTTTGAGTAACAAGTAGTTTTAAGAATCGAATTTGAAGAGCTTGTACTTTATCCAAGTTACTTTTGAATGTTAATCCATAGCTGTCAAGAGCATAACTCATAATTGAATCTACTAATGACATGTATATACATCTTAATATGTTTATAGGAACATTAAAGCTTAGGTGGTATATTTTACTTAATAATATTCTTAATTTACTGCAAACATAGTTTACATGTTGAGACCAGGAAAAGTTCTCATCTATTTTCATGCCAAGGTAAGTTACACAGTCAACCTTTTCAATAGGCTTACATTTACAGTCCAGTAAGTTATTATGGTGGCAAATATAATCATGTGTAAATAAAGGTGGAGTCGCACTATGAGGTCGCATATATGGTGAATGAATTAGCATAGATTTGGTTTTGTCAGCGTTTAATATAATGCCATTGTCATGCGACCACTTAACAACATTGTCTATATCTTGCTGAACGCGCTGACAGGTATCGTCTATGTTAGTACTGGAGCGAAGTATGCACAAGTCATCTGCAAACATATACGCTGAACAATGCTGAACCACCCGGCACAAGCTGTTAACATGCATAAGATAGCAAATAGGTCCACATCCCGAGCCCCGTGCCACGCCACTCCGCACCTCGACTCTGTCACTAAGCTTGTCCTGGGTGATGTATCGCAATTATATTTGTTTTCGGAAGGTGCAGATAAAATGAATCTGGAAGGCGGGGAAAGTTCAGCCTCTTCTGCCTTTTCTAGATTCAAGGAGTAAAATCCATGATGTCTACCATGATCACATTCAATAGCTTGTAACATACACTGTTGCGCATTATAACTTTCGCATTGCAAGCGGTTTTGATGAACTTCAAATGACTTGATGGACTCTCATTATTCCCTTATACTCCCGTATCTCTTTAGGGATCAGCAGATCTTTTTGAAGAATATCTACTTCTTGTACTATATCTGTAATGACTCCCTTGACATTGGCATTGGCGAGCCTTCTCTTTTCTTTAACTCCCTCTTTGGTCTTTTTGGGTTTTCCCATCCTATAAATTAAATAACTTGATGTATGTTTAGCATATAATATAGACATATTTACGGACAATGATAATAATAATCCTCGAAAACCGCGGGAAAACTTTCCATTGGTACGACATCGCGGCCACAGTTAGTACCTAACAAATATTAATTTTTCATAAAACGGTAATTATAAACATATGGTAATTAGTATACGGTAACTAGAAAACGATAGATTTTCTTAAAAATTCCGAAAACCGATACAGTATGCAAATACTAGTTTATTACAACGTACGGAGGCCAAAGTACTGTCTCCATTTACATGATCAATTTGGGTCTAACTTAAAAAATCAAGTATTAAAATAAGTACAACCGTAATAAGAAAATTATTTAACCAAGGCTACGGTAATTATATACTCAAGTGCTTCATTGGCGCGGTACACTAACGTTAGAGACGTGCAACTGTTGATGGGCCGCGGCACACACTGAGGAGACGCGACGCGTATTGTACTGATACAGTGTCTCCAACTCTATTTGTCAAAATTACGGTGTTGCTAGTCTAAAAATACGGTATTTGGCGGAAAATTACGGTAGATTAAAAATTTAAAATACGGTAAATTTACGGTAACTTTATTTCACAATCAAACATTCAATTTGAGGCATTTCAGCCGTTACACATAGCGAACACTTTGCTTTATATGGGTTTTTTGGGTATTCGCGAAGCCACGAGGAAAAATCTTTATTTTTCAGTCACTCTGGTCGAATTTTTTTTTTGTATGACTTATTTTTAGCACTCTGACTACTGGAAGGTCCACCGTCGCTGTCGTCACTTGAATTGTTACTGTCAGATAACATTTTTCATAAATATAGTAGTGTAGTCGCGACGCGATAAAAGGTCTGCTGAGCAAACTATGGAAAAAATGGCAAACATAAATTAAAGTTGACAAAATGCAAAGGAATGGCCAAGTTCTATTGCAGTACTGTATTCAATAACTTCGTCATTTGGTCACACAAGTTTTGTCTACTTGTCTATGCACACAAGTTGATTGTACGTTGAATACCCCAGGGAATGATACAATGTTGTCATTTTCAAACACTGTTTCAAATAAAAATAATTTATATGTTAGGTTGGGTACATCATTTTTAAGGCGCCACTCAGAAAGACGAAATTACGGTAGAATTGAACATATCTACGGTAGGTGGTAGATATGTTCAAATTACGGTAGGTTTACCGTAATTACGGCGTTGTTGGAGACACTGTTAACTGATGTGCCAAATACTGTTATTTAGGGGTGTGCACCAGAGAACAGAAAATGTCACGGCAATTATAAGTTTCGATTGGACATGCGGTTACTTAATGATAATTATTTGTAGACTGGTTCTAGTGAGTCGATATTTTGGTATGCGATACACGTTGCTTAATACCGTTTATAACGTTGAATGGATCAAAGTAAATCTGTACGTTATAAAAATTACAAGCAAGTTTTAACATTAAGTTGGTGTGCGGACACGCCACAGTAATTAGAGAACAGTGGCCATACCATGACGTGTTAAAGCGAGAGTCGTTCGAGCGAGAAAGAGAGATGGAGCTATATAGTGTGCATAGCTTCATCCCTCTTTCTCGCTCGAACGACTCTCGCTTTAACACGTCATGGTATGGCCCCAGAGGTTATTTCAACATAGGTTAAATTAATTTAGTCTTAACTACTTAAAACAGAAGCCAATGCTTTTGTTTACAGCTAGATACAGATGCTACCTAACATATAAAAAAATGCATGATTAAATATGATAATATTACGGATTATGCAAGCCCGGACACGTAGGTAAAACTTGATAAAAATACATTGTATGATAAAAATACATTATTAATAGCATGTGATAATACTCGCAAATCACGCCTTTTTGAATTTGCGAAACTAATACACAGAATTGTTTGTCTATAATTTGTAATGAAAAAAGACCAACCGATTAATATTTAATAGATTTTAATAGACACAAACGTACAGAGGTGGACTTAATGAGGCAGTAGTTAAACATGGTATACCTATACAACTAATGACTACCCAAAATAACCGAGCTTTTTGGTTAATTTCCTCTTTTATTCAAAGTAAAATTGAAAGAAGACGTGCTTTCTTTACAAATTCTTTTACGGTGCGTAATGGACAAACATTTAAAATTCCAGAATCTGTTTTGTTTGCGCATTAAATATGTATAAACACGTCCATTTAAATAATGTTAGTCACGGAGTTTTCCTTTTTAGACTGTGAGAAGTCCCCCTCTTTTCCTTTGTGTGATAAAGCATTAAATAAATAAATGGTGCTTTTTGCTACTACTAAAAACGTCATCTTCGAAAACAAAAGAAATGCCTTTATGATTCACACTATCCGCTAATGTGTTTGTTTTTTCTTTTAAAAGAGAACTAGTATTGTGGGTAGAATTCACAATATTGTTAACCCCTCTAACTATTTTAAATATACTTGTGTAGGGCTGCCATTCATCCGGGTTTCCCCGGATTTGTCCTAGTTTGGAGAGCGCCCGAAGGCGTCCGGAGGGATTTTCCCTATTAGCAATCGGGTTAAACCCGGACACATTGGTCTTACGGTTACCAAAAAGTAAGGTACCAAATATAAAGGAAGAGACTAATTACTTATTAAAAAAATGTAAAGCTCTATAATGTTATCACTAATTAAAACCATAAATAAATATTAAGATACAATATATTTTTCTACGGTGTCCGGGGAAAAATTGCAATTTTACTCAAATGTCCGGGGATTATGAAGTCATTGTCTTGGGCCACCAATTTTGGTGATGGCAGCCCTGTACTTGTGTGGAGTGGTTTCACGGCAAGTAATGGGTGGTGCTCTCGATCACATGTCCGAGACCACAAGGCTGAAAGATTAGGGTATTGACGCTTAATTGATAAGAAGAAAAGAAAATATTAAGATGGCTTTGATTCGTGAGCTCAATAGTGATATAATAAGCATTGTTTTTAGTGGTCATGAAAATAGTTTAATTTGTTTATCATCTGCCTAGGCCTAGCCTTTACCCAAATACAAGGTGTTTGGTGCATCGTGTGCCAAATTGAAATGGTCGACTGAATTTTTTTTTGTAAAATAAAAAAAAAAGTTTAAGGCGTAAATTTTACTCTAAATTTTTATTTTATTGAGATGTGTATTGTTTTAGAGTACTTTTTATACAAAATTAGTGACATTAGTCGTCTAGTTTTTTTTTTTTAATTTAGGTACTCGCAAAGTTTCAAACTTAAATTAAAGCCCTACATGTTACATGTCTACCCCTTAAACTTTTTTTTTGTTTTGTATTTGAATGTTAAATTTGGGTCTTTTTTAATAAAACAATAAAAAGTCGATAATAAAATCCACAGGGCATCAGAGGCGTTAAGCGGTCTGAAACGATAGCAGATGACCCCTTCAGTCGACCATTTCAATTTGGCACACGATGCACCAAACACCCTGTATGTTGCGGTCAGCTTCCAGTTTATAGATAAGTAGCCATGGAGCGCCTTACTATTTGACCTCCACAACCCAGTAACTGGATTATACAATACCCCTAGGAAGACTGGTGTCAGACTTTCTGACTTCTGACTAACCTGACTCGAATGTCTAAGATGTACTTACTACTACAAGTTACAATATAGAGCAACGACTTAACGTGCATTCTGAGCCCCGATATATCTATCCCGATTAGGGTTGCCAGATCAAATAATTGAAAATCCGGAATAAATTCCGGACATTTGATGAAAATTCCTGACTTTCCTTAATTTGAAATAAAAACATCATATATTTTTTTGTTTTACTCTTTCATTCAATTGTAGAAATTCCGGACGGTTTAGAATTCCCTCCGCATTCCGGACAAAGACCTATATTATTTATTTATTTATTAAGACTTTATGCAACACAAAATGTACAGAGGCCAGCACATGAAGCTACCCGAAACTGACAAATTTTCCGAATCAACCTTAAACCTAATTTCTTTAACAATAAAGTTGAAAATCTATTAAAGAAATTTGACAGATTGTTGTAGCTTGATGTGCTGGCGTCTGTACAAAGGCGGACTTAATGCCACAGGCATTCTCTACCAGTCAACCATGGGGGGTTAAGAGATAACATGGCAGGTGCATAAAAAAGAAATAAAGTAAGTAGATAATTTTTTTTTTTTGTAGATATATTACCGGACATGTCCGGAAAATTCCGGTCGTATGGCAACCCTAATCCCGATAGGTATAGATGGTCACCCATTCATGAAACGACCTCAACAATTGATGCATAACTTTGAAGACCACAAGCTCCACCACCCACGAATGCCTATTACTTAATAAAAACATCTTTATCGTACTAATATTGTAAGTAGATGAGAAAGTTCTACTGGATGGATGGATGGAAACATCGAAAATTAATTAACAGATTTTGATAAAACCTTCACAGTATTATTGTAAATGCGTATGTGTGTTTCTTTTGTTAAATCGGAGCAAGGGAGCGGTGCGATTTTTAATGTGGAGCTGGAGATAGTAGAAGGTTTTAAATTGATATAGGCTACTTGTTTTTCAACCGACGACAAAAAAGGAGGAGATTATCAATTCGACGCGTATATTTTTTTTTTATGTATGATCACCGAGTACTCGAAGACGGCTGAACCGATTTGGAAAATTCTTTTTTGTTTGATAGGGTATACTTTGAAATTGGTACCATTTGTCACCAAGTCAGGATCTGATGATGGGATCCTGGAGAAATCGAGGGAACTCTTCAAATATTATAGGCGTTTTGAGTATTTCTTATAGTAACTTGTGCAGTTGCTCTCAAAAAGTACTATTTGGGGAAGTGGAACTGATGATGAAGACCACAGATGGCCGCCGAAACTACTCAATAATAAATATTTCGTGGAGTGCGATTCGATTACTTGAATATGTATATTAAGCACTTTATACTCGTCACAATGCATATGGTGATGTATAGCTGATGGTGAAGTACCAGGAGAACTCCTCAAAAATTAACGGCCCAGCATTCGGAAACGCAATATTTTGTAAAATGTTATAAGTAGTTGACATTTAGGCTCTTGTAACTATGTAAATTAAAAATCAATCAACTAAAAAGAGTGAAATAAAAACTTTTTACCAAAAAATTAAACCGACTCCCAAAAAACACTGCCAAGTGAAAAATAACTTTAATTTCGGAAGTCGGTGCCAAAAACGAAAATACAAAACTAAAGACACTGACTACCGAAATTAAAGTTATTTTTCACTTTGCAGTGTTTTTTGGGAGTCGGTTTAATTTTATGGTAAAAAGTTTTTATTATAATCCACCTTCAGTGAATATTTCAAGCTTCATTTTAATAAGCTGAAAAGTCACCTGCTTATACAGTATGTTAACTAACAGAGGGCGTTCCCGTTAACCCGCAATAGTATAGCATCCATACATCTAAATATATATAACTCAAAGGTGACTAACTGACTGACTGACTGACATAGTGATCTATCAACGCACAGCCCAAACCACTGGACGGATCGGGCTGAAATTTGGCATGCAGGTAGATGTTATGACGTAGGCATCCGCTAAGAAAGGATTTTGAGAAATTCCCACGGGAACGGGATTTATACGGGAAAAACTTCTCACGCGGGCGAAGCCGCTGGCACAAGCTAGTGCTAAAATAAAATATTACCTACCATTCGAAAAAAAAAGGTTTTTTTTAATGTTAAAAAATTCACTAAAAATGATAAATTAATACGTAAAAGAAACACTGTACACGCGTACTTGAAGGATGGCAACGTCGCAATTTATTTATGAATGAGTACGCGTGTACGGAGTGTTTCGGAAACGCCATCTGTTAGTTAACATACTGTTCAGGACTACAATAGGGCCAGTGCAACGATACTGGTGTGTCCGAACTTGTCCACGGTTCGTGGAGCTTAACGTTGCTCTTCGAAACAAAACTACAGGCTCTCCGGCCGACACAGCAATATATATAGCCTCTGAGGCTTTATCAATACCTAATATTACCACTAACCTTCTGAGCTGGGTACGCCAACTTCGACCTTCCTAGGTCACGCCCAAGTGTGGTATGTATGTAAATATGAGGTGAGTAATTGAAAGGTGTGATGCAAGTCAAGTGTTCTAGAACGTTCACAAGGCGCCAGTCTCCAGATGGCGCGGTCCAGATCAGCATCACAGCACAACTTATTTCCAACAACTCCGCGTGCCATGCGGTGGCAACCAACCGGCGATAAATCCCAAAATATCCCAGGTTTTTCATCAAATGGGGATTACAAATTCCAATTAATCGTTACTCGCAACCCAATTATCGGTTTCAACACGCGATTGCACACGATATTTAATTACAATAAAATCAAAGTCCCAAGAGCGGACATTTTCCAACAACGGAAGCAAAATCTATCTGTCAAGTGAAAAGTCAAAGAGCATAGAATAATGTTGCCAACCAAAAGGGTGCGTTTCATTTCACGTTGGACTAAACATCTACCCCCCCCCCCCCGGACGGGCCTACCCGTCCGCTAATCAATTGGAAGTCTTGACCAGGTTGCGAATTCAACACAGCTTCAATGCGGCAAAATACCGTAGCTAGTTCCTCAAAGGTGAGAACGGTGTCTCCCAACAATCTCCGCCAGCGTCCCTTTGCCGCTTTCACCGCGGCCTCAAAAATACCCCCCCAATGGGGGCAGACTGGCGGGTCAAACAACCAAGTTACCCCTCGGCGGGCCAAACTATTACCAATGTCAACCTGGCTCTCATTAAGGAAGGCGTATACCTCCTTCAAATAGTTACTTGTACCCTTGTAATTCGTACCGCAATCAGACCTAATCAAAGGTAACCCACGGCGAGACACAAATCTTTCCAAGTCGCCTCAAAGGCCTCTGTCGAGAGGGAGGTTACCAGCTCCAAATGTACTGCCTTGGTTGACAGGCAGACAAACACACAAATAAGCCTTAACAATCTTAATATTACGAAGGGTGGACGTCTTCAACAAAAGGGGACCAACAAGTCCGTTACGACGCCAGCAAAGGGCCTCGCCTCATTGACGCGATCAGCCGACAAAATCCAAAATTCTCGCTGCCAGAATGGCCAACAGAGCATTGCAACCGGCATGCGAGTTCTTAACGTGACGATCAGTCACCAACAATTAAACCAAGTGGCCCTCCTTGGGCAACAAAAGGGGGTGACGGGCCCCATAAGGAAGGCTAGAGAGCCTCAACCGTCCTCCAATACGCCAAAGACCCGTCCTATCCAAGAAGGGATTCAACTTACCAACGGCTCCCGACAACCTGACCCTACCAGACTTCAAGACCTCGATCTCCTTCTCAAAGTGTGCAGCCTGCACAGAGCGGACCCAAAGAGGAGTGACTCCTGTCGCTCTTGAGGAGAGAGAACTGGTAACAGGCGCTTGTTCCCTGGATTCCTAGAATTATGGCCAAAACGCCTGATCTACGAGGTAACGTTCAACAATTTGTCGAGAGAGCTGTATCGATTCAACAAAAAATCAAGATCAAACGGAGGGTCCTTTGTCCCAATAGCGAACACCTTAAGTCCGGGCAAAGGATCCGACATCAAGACTGGCGTTCGAGGCCAATCGCCCCCGGGGCGAGTCAGCCATTCCGGTCCCCACCAGAGGGGGTGAGCAATCAAGTGATGTCATGATGTCACGTCGCCCGGGTTCAGGTCACCAGGCACGTGCCTCCAAATCAAAGGCGTTTCAGAACCTTGAATCTGCAACACTCGGTTCACAACAAAGACCTCCAAAGAGTGGACGGACGTCTTCAACCAACACAAAACAATTTGACTGTCCGTCCAGGCGCAAGAAGCCCGAATGTCAACAGTTCCACCCAAAGTGCGCGCAACGTGGCTTAAGAGACGCACAAGAAGCACCGCAGGAAGTGCAGATACAAGTTGGAGCCAGTCTTCCAACAGGGTTTCCCGAAGTGGCTCGTCCCAACCAAGTTCAGTTATAACAAGGGCAGGAGCACCAATTTTAGGGTAAGGACAACTCACAAGGGTGATTTCAAACCAGGTCCTTCCCTCAACAGTGGTGACAGCCGTTTCGCCAATTCCCAAATCTTGCCTGAAAGGTCGTTCACCTTCAGGCCAACCTGTCCCGCTAACCAAGACGACACAAGGCAACCCTAGGCTCCCGTGTCCAAAATGGCACGGATCACAATCGAGCCACCCGAGGGTCCCCAGACCTTGACCGAGGCCGTTGGCAACAAAACCGTCTTGATCGGGGGGGTCCTTTAGCGGGGCAGGTGTCAATCTCTTAATGGTGCCTGGGCGGCGACCGATCGCCGCATCCAGGCTGCCCTCGTTCACGACGAGGCCAACAATCAAAATATTCGTCCGCGCGGTGTCCCGAGCCGCTCGCCATCACTGGAGGGGCATATCCCACTGGATGCCCGAATGGCGGAGGGCGCGACTCCAGCCGGGGACGTTCCGCCAACGGAGGGGAAAGGCAGCGGCGCCGACCCGGCCACTGCTGCCTAGCAGCCAATGCGAGTTCTCCCTGACGAGGGGAGACCAAATGGCGCTCGCGGGGCTCCCGTTCAACTTGCGCGGGGGGTGGAGTGCGGCGTACAGAATTGCGGGTCTCAGCCCGGTGCTCGTCTCCGGGGTACCCCCCCCTGCGCGAACCCCCCTCAGAAGCTGGTCTGCTGGAGCGGTTCGCGTTGGCCCACAAAATCTCAAGGTGGGACCCTTCACAAATTCTACACGGGCGGGGGTCGGGGCAGTCCCGATGAAAGTGGGCCCCCAAGCACGAGAAGCACAAACGGCGTGCGTTGACAATGCGGCGGCGGGCACTTACGTGCAAATTCAAAAAGTCCGGGCAACGCGCCATGACATGCCCCGTTGCCTTACAAAAGTCACAATGATGCGGACTCCGGGCGCCAGCAAAACGGGGGGCGGGGCGAACATCAACAGGCCCCCTAGCCCGAGGACTCCGGGCGCCAGCAAAACGGGGGGCGGGGTGATCATCAACAGGCCCCCTAGCCCGAGGACTCCGGGCGCCAGCAAAATGGGGGGCGGGGTGAACATCAACAGGCCCCCGAGCCCTAGTCCGTCCCTGGTCTCTAGGCCGAGAAGGTAGTGGGGGTGACCCCGTGGCGCCACGAGTGTTATCCGAAAACCGACACTCGTCTTCCAAAAATTTGAGGAGGTCGTCAAAGGGGGGAAGATGGGTGGCACTATCCCCACCATACTTCTGCTCAAAACGTGACCTCAACTCCGCGGGGAGCAACTGCAGCACTATGTGCACCAACAAGTAGGACCAATGTTCTACCGGTAACTCCAAGCGTCTTAAGGCGTTGGTCGCTGAGACCAACGGGTTCAGCAAGTCAGTGCGCAACGTCGACGTGCTGACAATGGCCGGTAGCCCCAAAATCTGGTCGATGTGCACATCAGCCAGGCAGCGCTTGTTCTGATACCGTCGGGAGAGAAGCTCCAGAGCGGTCGGGTAAGAGGAATCCGTCACCGGCAAGTGCTGCACCAAGGCTCTGGCTTCGCCCTCCAGGACAGACAATAAATAGGCCAGCTTCTGGGCAGGTCCGAGGTCCGAGCGTGCATCGACAAGACTCTCAAAGAGATTTAGGAAGCCCAGCCAGTGGTCCAAGCGACCGTCAGAATGTGGCAGCTCCAGGGTGGGCAGCCTACTCAATAGTCCAGGGCCTGCAACAACGGGGGTCTGCGGCTTAGCCGCATCAGGCACCCGGCTCTTCAAAATTTCCCGGGCTCGTAGACTTATGACAACTCCCAGGTGGACAATCTGGTCATAGTCACCCAAAATCTTATCGCGGGCTGTCTGATCCATCACCCCCAAATCCAAGTCCATGATGTACTCGTTGAAGCGTGTGAGCGCAGCATCAGCTGACTTGATCCTCTCAATCACTTGCCCATACCGAGCAAGAGTGAGCTCTTCCAAATCTACACGCTCAACCGTTGCAGCTGCCGATGTGAACCATCTCAACTGTGAGGTCAATCCGGCAGCAGCCTCCCTGACTGCCCTTAATGAGGCCATTGCAACAAACAAATATCTCTCACCAAATAAAAACTCAAATTCAATTATTTCAAATCCAAATCCGACCCTGTACTTATTCCAAGTATGAATCTAGCTTGGTACAGATGGCTAGTTACAAAATAAATAACAATTCAATGTATATATTGTGCAGGATCAACACCAATTAAACACAACAATTGAAGAATAATATTGCTCCGGACAATCTCTAACAACAATCCAATAAACAAATAAATGCAATAATTCAATCCACACCATTCAAGTCCTATTATGTTAGACTATGTGTGATTATTATTTAGATAACCTTTTAAATTCAGATCAGTGACACTCAATTATTAATTGCAACAAATATACCAAACAACTTTACAACAAATATACCAAATTATGTACCAAATACAACCTAATAATTCCTAATTTCACAAATAAATCTTACTTGTCAATACAACAAAAGGGGCTACAGTACAAATTACAAATACAACTTCAATTGATTCAACTTCAATTAGATAGCCCGGATGATATGGTAATATATTCAAAACTTATTAAGTTATAAGTTATGTTAAGTAATTAAACTAAAGTTATTTTCAAAACTTCCAATTTACTATGTGGATTTTATATTATAAAAACCACGCTCTGCTACCAAAATTGTTCAGGACTACAATAGGGCCAGTGCAACGATACTGGTGTGTCCGAACTTGTCCACGGTTCGTGGAGCTTAACGTTGCTCTTCAAAACAAAACTACAGGCTCTCCGGCCGACACAGCAATATATATAGCCTCTGAGGCTTTATCAATACCTAATATTACCACTAACCTTCTGAGCTGGGTACGCCAACTTCGACCTTCCTAGGTCACGCCCAAGTGTGGTATGTATGTAAATATGAGGTGAGTAATTGAAAGGTGTGATGCAAGTCAAGTGTTCTAGAACGTTCACAAGGCGCCAGTCTCCAGATGGCGCGGTCCAGATCAGCATCACAGCACAACTTATTTCCAACAACTCCGCGTGCCATGCGGTGGCAACCAACCGGCGATAAATCCCAAAATATCCCAGGTTTTTCATCAAATGGGGATTACAAATTCCAATTAATCGTTACTCGCAACCCAATTATCGGTTTCAACACGCGATTGCACACGATATTTAATTACAATAAAATCAAAGTCCCAAGAGCGGACATTTTCCAACAACGGAAGCAAAATCTATCTGTCAAGTGAAAAGTCAAAGAGCATAGAATAATGTTGCCAACCAAAAGGGTGCGTTTCATTTCACGTTGGACTAAACACATACTGTATAGTAATTTTATAAAAATTACCAACATTTACTATCACACATTCAAAAAACATTCAGTATTAGCTAACTAAAGCTCATAAAAAGGAAGTAAAGGCCCGTGAAACATTATTATGTAAATATAACTGAAAAATTCAATTCGCAATAAGGCCGTGCGCGCACTGCGTTGCGTTTTGGAATCACAAAATCTGTGAAGTATGGAGTGTCATAGAAGTGTGCGCACTGCGGTGGAATAAACGCGTGCGGTAGTTCTACCGGTGCGGTAGAACTACCGCAATTGCGGCCACCGCAAGGCAGTGCGCGCACGGCCTAAAGCGAGACTGAGATTCAGCGTCGATCCATGTCAAAAACTTTCGGCAAATAAAAAAGGTATTTGACTGTATGCAATCGATGCGTTCCTACGGAAAATGTCACTCAATGTTGACGAGCCTGAACACTTTTAACCTTGACATAAGTCACAAGTGGCACCATCTGTTATTTGTAGTATGTAGGTACTATCGGCACTACTTGAAACTTCCATGGTGAGGTGTGTCCAGTGCTCTCAGTAAACTCAAGCGTCTTTAGTTTATAAATAGCATGAAGTTTGGTATTGATTGAAATTGTGAAATATGTATGTACTTTCAAAGAAAACATAGTGATACAATACAAATACAAATAGTTTATTGTGACAAATAAGTAACGTTTGACGTTAAACATACATTTTATTAAAAAAAAATATTGTGAAAATCAATTCATTATCATCATAGACGTCTATCCTACTATATTTAAACACATTACATCTTCATCATCAAACATATTTTATTCTAAATATATTTATATCTAATTTTATTTAGGGGTATTTGTCTCCATGGACAAGCGACTCCCAAAGTTTCCCAGTTTTCATCTCTATCGAAGCAAAAATGCACTTACGATACAGAATAATTTCCTAGACCGGCAAAGTTCAAAAATAATAGTTGTAACTATTCCAAAAAAATTTTGAAAACTACTGTTTCTCTTTTTTAATTTCGGTTACAGACATTAAGCAATATTTCTATTTTCTTGTTATTCTCAAGTTGTAATATTCATTTTCTCGCATTTTAGACTGTCTTCAATGTTGAACACTAAGTATATTAACTTTAAATACCATAGCACCAACATGAATCATAACTCACATAACATAACAACAATACTCAAATTGTCAAAAGTTTCAGCCATTAACGCAGTCACATCACTATTTCTGAAGGAAATATTTAATTTAGCATGCTCAATTACGATTGCATAATCGCGGACAGGAAATGAAAGTCGGCAGTTTGTGATGTTCATGGTTGCACTCTTGAACTGTTTCATGTTATTTCTTAGATAATGTTGTAGAAGCGTGTATATCCATACCAATATTATAAATGCGAAAGTAACTCTGTCTGTCTGTTACCTTTTCACGACTAAACCGCTGAACCGATTGAGTTTAAATTTGGCATGGGAATAGTTTAGGACCCTGGGAAGGACATAGAATAGTTTTTATCTCGGAATTCCCACGGGATCGGTAATTACGCGGGAAAAACCTGCCACGCGAACGAAGTCGCGGGCAAAAGCTAGTCACCTACTATAATTGCTTTCGAGCAATCTACGACTCGTGAAAAGCTTCTGAGTTTGCGGAAACTTTGGAATTACGTTGATTTTATGTCATAGGTTACTGAAAGATATTTATAAGTTGAGCTGCACGGTCTGGACAGTGAGTGGGTATCGTGTAGCTCAACTTATCGCCTGGTACTTTCCTCAAAATATCACTTCGGATATTAACTTACATCACTCTCATACTTCTTTACACGGCTTCAAAATTTTATTCATTTTTGTAGGTACAACACGATTAGGCTGCTGGAACGTGCACGTTCAAAAACCTAATTTTTAAGCGTCAATAGCCTAAGGCTAAGGTGTAGGACTTTTGATCGAGAGGTCGCAGATTCGAACCCCACCCGTTACACTATTGCCGTGAACCCACTCCACTACTCCAGACACAAGCACATTTAACTTAGCTGGAGGGGTTTACAAGATTGCTATGGCTAGTAACGACTATGCCTATGTTTTTTTTTTATTAGGGTTGAGCCCGCTAGTTACTACGGAACTCTTCATGGGCGAGTCTGACTCGCACTTGGCCAATTTTTTGGATTTTCCGGTGCTAGGAAATGCCGGTTTCCTCTCGATGTTTTTCTTTACCGTTTTGAAAGCAGAGCTCAATAAAGGTTAGACATAGTAATGCGCCCTGAATTCGAACGTGTTAAGGAATGGAATCAATTGTATACAGGGTGGCAGGGACATCGCCGCACAAACGCTTACCATGGATTCAGTACATGATTCTGGACCTCCTACGACCTCGATCTCGCCTGATGGTAAGCGATAGATGAGGTCTACGATGTGACGAGCGAGCCCAGAAGATGCCTATTTACTCTTGCTTTAAAGCTGCTATTTTGATGACTATATGTATTACTGTAACGTTTCATCTAAATCCGTTCAGTAGTTTTTGCGTAAAAGAGTAACATAGATCCATTCTTCCACACAAACTTTTGCTTTGTATAATATTAGTAGGAAGTAGGATTCTAGGCAAGCATTATAGTCAAAACGTGGCAAATGCGACGAAAATATACCGTCCCATCATTTCTTCATAACACTTAAGCAATTAAAAGCCTCTAACTGTCAGTAAATATGCATGAGGCACACAACACAGGTCACTTAGTTCCACGCACTTAAGTTCGTGATAAACAGATAACTATCGCCGTTTATAAATTGATGTTTTAATTGTGATAAAATAAGTACCTATTATATAATATAATCAGCTTATAACATTCCCTCGACTGGAACAAAGGCCTACTCTTTATGAGAGGGAAAGGCCCATAATCTACGTGGCGGGTCCGCGTTCCGTAGCCGAATAGCAAAAAACGGAACCCTTATAGTTTCGTCATGTCTGTCTGTCTGTCTGTACGTCCGTCCGTATGTCACAGCCATTTTATCCCGAAATTATTAAGACTATACATGTGAAACTTGGGAGATGTATTCTGTGAACCGCTTTCCGATTTTAAGAATAAATAAAAAAAAATATTTAAAATTAATGGGGCTCCCCATACATGGAACTGAAACAGATTTCTTTTTTCATGAAACCTATGCTTGTTTGGTATTTATAGACATGTCTTTAAAAATGACGTTGAGGTTTTTAAAACCACTTTTCATAAAGTTAATCGTTTATAAGATATACGCTTCCAAAGTGGTAAAATGTACTAAATGTAGTGAAAAATCTAAAACAAGTATATGCTGTAGATCTTAATGTAAACTTTTAACGAAAATTGGTTTGAACGAGATCGGGTCAGCAATTTTTGGGATATAGCATATTTTCGAAAAAACTTTGTTTTTCATAACAAAGTTATTTTGCGTAGTTACTACGGAACTCTTCATGGGCGAGTCTGACTCGCACTTGGCCAATTTTTTGGATTTTCCGGTGCTAGGAAATGCCGGTTTCCTCTCGATGTTTTTCTTTACCGTTTTGAAAGCAGAGCTCAATAAAAGTTAGACATAGTAATGCGCCCTGAATTCGAACGTGTTAAGGAATGGAATCAATTCGCTGGCCCCGGGCAATATAGCGGTAAACACCGGTTACACCCTTTTTAATGTTATTTGATTTTTGGCTTCTCTGAGTATCAATCTATCACTCTTATTTTTTTCAGTTTTTTTAAATAATATTCCCGTAAATAAATTACAATAACAGCTTTATTGTCTGGAAAATTCTCTCACTACTAAGTTATGTATTATTGCATTGCTCTAAGAAACATTACACAAAAAACCGGTGAACATCTTTACACTAAATTTCTAAACAAAGAGTAACAGTAATAAATTTAACCGCGTTTTTTGGAAATAAACGTTTTATGTCAATAATCTGTAAACACTTAATACGAAGTAATTACAAGAGATTTTATTCAGTACAATTTATTACGCCTTTCTTCCCGAAAATGTATTGTTACCCCGGTGCCGTACTATCGTGTTGCGCTGAACGCCATCCCTTTCACTCCTGCGCATAAGTGGTTACCGCATGCATGCTCCATCCGAATCTTATGTACCATCAACCATCAAAGAACTAACTAGAAACAGAAGGCGACACAAAGGAACTTGGAAAAGTTAAGAATTAAAAACAAAAAAAATCAGGACCAGCTTATACCGGTATTCGAAGTAATTCGAAAAAAGTTTGATTCCAAAACGAATTTTGGAAGCTTAGTGATCACGAGGATCAGTGGCATTATATCTTACGATATGTGAATACTAAAGATATTAAAAAAAAAATGCAACTAGTTAGAACAACAAAACAGGATACAAACTATTAGCTATTTTTTCAAGATCAAAGAATCAATTGACGTTTACAATTTTTTTTTATACACTTAGCATTAGCGATAAAACAGTATACACAGCAATAAAGAAAGGGAAATGTGAATTAGACCACGAAAAATGAGTTTTTCAACCGAGCAAAATGTTACACATATGAAACAATTTCCAGGTAAAGAATCACATTATGTCCGAAGAGATACTAAGAAGTTGTAATAAGATGAAACACTGAACATTTCTAAAATTCTATATTCTAATGAACTGTTTAGAGTGCAAATGATCCAAATTATGTAAAGATGGCCACAAAACGACAGTATGAAACTGTGTTTAATACAAACTTCAATTATTCATTTCACAAACCTAAAAGAGATATGCGCGGCCAATGTAAATTATATTGTCAAGCTGATGGTGAAAGAAAAGACCAACTCCAAGAAGCTAACACAGAGCACTAATGGAAGGAAGGAAGAAATGAAATGAATGTGTTCGTGAACTCAAAACTAAAGATAAAATAGAAGTCCCCAAAAAAGGAGTCAATTCCGACCAGCTCCTAATTTCCGCGATGTAACCGTGCCGATAACCGATCGAATTGAGCTTCTTAAGGTAACACTAACTTCCATCCTCAATTTTGGTCCGTTTATCGAAGCTAAGGCTCAGCTAGCAGCTAAAAAGTTGAGAATCCTGGCAAAGGTGAGACGGTACATCACACCGGAACAGATGCTCAATCTCTATCAAGCCCAGGTTCGGTCGTGTATGGAGTACTGCTTTCATCTTTGGGATGGATCTGCCAAATACCAACTGGACGCGCTTGAGTCTATCGAGAAACGGGCCAAGAGACTCATTGGCAACGATTCACTGGTCGAGTCAAAGCTCCAGAGCCTTGAACATCGACGACGAGTTGCAAGTCTATCGGTTTCATTCCGCCGAGCCCGTTCCATCATCGGACTACAAGACAAACGGCGATGCGCAATCAGAAAACGTTTTGAAAATACTTTCATTGTACGTACGGCTAAGGAGTGGAATTCCCTGACAAAGTCTGTATTTCCTGATCGCTATAATCTGGAAGTCTTTAAGTCAAGAGTGAATAGGTTACTTCTAGACAAGCGTGCTCCGCTCCATCTTTGACTACATTATCATTTACCATCATGTGAAATGATAGTCAAAATTTCTCAATCAGAGGTAGGAATCTTTCATTACAAGCGAAAGTATCCTATATATAACTTTACAATTTACAATTCATTAAGTGGAAAAGGTTACTGCTATCTTTGGCACTATCAAGTGGCCAAAAGGGGTGCTAATAAAATCGGCAGTTGCGTCCTCATTGAAGCTGAGAGCCAGCGTGGTATCAAGAATTTTATATTTTATTCTGAGGGTTGTGCTGGGCAGAATAAAAGTAGGATTATGTTTGCTCTTTATTTATATTTGTCCAAAAAGTATGGAGTTAACATAATACATAGGTATTTTGAAACTAGGCATAGCCAGTCTGAAGGAGATTCGATGTATTCTCAAACGCGCAAAAAAGAACATAATCATGAATTCCAAGATCAATGCTGAAAAATTTCATCTTAAGGAAATGAAACAACATAATTTCTTCGATTTGAAGGAGTTAATAGACAAGACACTGGTTGCGGGCAGACCAAACTAATGAAAAAGTTATGTGGGCAAAGATTCACGAAATCAAGATTGCTCAAGCGCATTCAGATGTTATTTATTTTAAGTATAACTTTAACGCTGAGTATATTTCTTTAAATACTGCATCAAACACCAGATCTTCAAGAGGAAGACCCAAAAGGACGCCAGTGACTGATGTTTCAGGAGATGAACTGAGAAATCTGTACAGTTCCCAAAACCAATTTACGATGATTTGATGAGTCTCTGCAAAACTGAAACAATGCCGAGACATTATCATACATTTTATAACAATTTGCATTGTGTTGGAAACTCTAAAGAAGAAATCAATATTGAAAGCGAAGATTCAAATTAAAGTACTTAGCATAATATTTTTTTTTCTTTTAAGGTTTTGACCATTTTATTTTTGTTTCCAAAGTATTATAACAGTTAATAAAAATTATGTGATTTTATTTAAATTAAGGTAGCATGGTATTTTTTAAGATTTTTTGGGTTTACTTCCAAAAAATATTAATTAATAAAAATTACGTGATTTGAATGGTTTTTTTTATACAAAATATTAAACTTTCTACTGTTAGCGAAGTAGATACAATAGTTAAACAATGGCGTCAAACCGATTTAGTCGGGGTTCACAGACGAAGGGATTCATTTAAAATTTAATTAAACAAAAATTAGGTAGTAGTAACATTTAAAAATATTATTAACTTTATAAAATACTGTCTAAAATGGTTAAAAATAAAAATAAATCACATTAAAAGGCCGGTCTGTTACAATGGTTACATACAAATATGTTTAATTGATAGGATTCTAAAATAGCGTTTCGTGGATGATACAGCTAAGATTTGGCTATAAAATTTCCCTAAAGAAGGTGGTAATCGGCTGGTACGCTCGAGATCGAAAGTGGAAATTACGTCGTATTATTTTCTTACATTTTCGAATCTCAGTGGTCGGTGTGTTTATAAAGTCATTAACGATGGTGCAATTAAAACAGTATCATAAATTTTCTGTATTTTTCATTTTTTTTAATTATTTCGGTAAATATTTATACCATTACAATTATTTTTAAAAGGTTAAAATAGTAAAAAATTAAGCTTTCATTTGACATTTTGAACGCCTGTTTTGGATCACTGTACGCTGCACTATAAACAAATTAGCTTCTTTTATTTCTCCTGTAAAATTCAATTTTTGATATTATCGCTTTATTGCCCGGGGCCAGCGAATTGTATACAGGGTGGCAGGGACATCGCCGCACAAACGCTTACCATGGATTCAGTACATGATTCTGGACCTCCTACGTTGAAATTTATACTACGCTGAAAAAAAAAAACAAGTAAATTCATCGTCAAATTTTCGTCGGCTCTTTCAAAAATTTTCAGGTTTTTTTCTGCATTTTTTTTACTGAAACCTGTATAAAATCATTGTTTCTAACTAACCCAATAAGATTTAAATTAAAAAATAAAATTCACTTGTTTCACTTAAAACAGCAATGTAAATAAAGCTCGAAAGGACTATCTGGTCAGCTGTTTTGCTAGAGTTCATTTGCGAGGTCAACACAGCTCATCAGGTAGCCCTTTCGAGTTTTATTTACATTGCTGTTTTAAGTCAAACAAGTGAATTTCGAAAAGGGTCCAGAATCATGTACTGAATCCATGGTAAGCGTTTGTGCGTCGATGACCCTGCCACCCTGTATGTCATAGCGATATAATTAGTTACACAATTATGGCACTGGGTCCAGGATTTAAATTTGAATTTTAACTATCTAAAGAATACAAGCGGTGCGATATTTTAAATAATCCGATCATAATCATAAGCCTATTTGTGAAAGACATGTAATAAATTGTATAGTGCAGTTTAACTAAGAATAGGATCGACTAAGCGATATATGGTGACGTCATAGCTGTTAAATAAAATCAGTTGGCAAGAGTGAGCAAACCTAGAATATTTTTTTTATTTTTATTTAAAATAAGTTCGCGTTTGACCACCATCTCACCTGATGGTAAGTGATGATGTGGTCGAAGATGGAGCACGCTTACCTAAAAGTAACCTATTCACTCTTGACTTAAAGACTCCTAGGTTATAGCTTATATATTAAAATATTTATTTACGAATATTGAGCGATAAACAAATGTTATTTTGGTAGTCAAACGCGACCCTATAATAAATACAACATATAAAAAATCTTTAATAATTTTACCATGGCTTTATGGCCACTTTAATTGTAGGCGAATTGGTGTCAACAATTAAAACGAGAGAAAAATATGCTTATAAAAAAACTACTTAAGTATGACTTTAATAATTATATTTAAATTTGATGTAAGACTCGGTTAAACAAAGTAAAATAAAAAAATTCTTTGCAAACCGTACTTTTCACGTGACCTTTTATCATAGTGTGGTCTATCAACCTTTCATATAGTGGATAATCTTTGCCTTCATCATCATTCAACCTATTATCATCATTCCTTCTCTAACCCCTTTCTTCTCGTCTACAGAAGACGTAACAGAAGAAGAAGTGCAAGACTTCCTCCGTGAGATAGTGATGCTCAAACATGTCGGCTCACACAAACACGTGATCCGTTTAGTGGCATGTTGTACCAAACGGGCACCGCTCATCGCCCTGTTGGAACATGCCCCAAGAGGAGATCTGCTGACACTCCTACGGGCTGCGAGAGGGAGACGGAAGGAAAGTCAGACCTGTAATGTTACAAAGAGGATTAATAGCTCGCAGGGGAAACCATCTGAGGCAGACTGTAAGTTTTTTCTATCATATCATTTCTCCTGTGTCAAATCCATCCAAAGGTTGTCTGTAAAAGATCGCTTTTAGCGATAAGACCGCCCATTGTATCACCCTTTTTAGTTGTAAAGTCTTTATTGTTTTACTGTTATGGTGTAAAATAAAGAATATATCTATCTATCTACAATTTATTTATTTAAAAGACAAGGCAAAACCAACGATGAACCTACAGTGACGGTTCTGACACCTGTTTAGGTTTTCTGGCATCTGACAAATATACGTCAATGTGATGTTACATTGTCAAAGCCGCCTCTCGCGCCCCTCTCTCGTCTGTGTTGCGCCAACTGGTACTTACCTAGTTTGAATTTTCCTGGAAACCGTCATTATAACCAAAGCAATAAATGATTTTGAATTCAGTTCAAATACACACGACATCTATTATTATTATTATTATTTATTATTTATATATTTATGTACACACATGACACTTATAAAGGAAAAAATTAAATACAGACAAAAGAGCACAAAGGTGCTGCTTATTTCCTAAGAAATTTCTTCCAGCAGACCTGCGACAGGAGAGTTGAAGAGGAGATGATAGACACAGTGTGTATAAATACTAATTACGATATAAAACATACTTAGCTATAAAATTAAACTAAAATGATATATTTAATAAATATATACATACATACAATTAAAATACATGCTATAAAAATACACACATCAAATGTGTCTAGGGATCAACATATATTTTTGCAATAACTTTTCTCCTGATTGATATTAATTAAAATTTTCTTTAAGGATTCATCAAATAAAGTGTTTTCGTTTGTCACAGTAACGATAAACCAAGTCACCTTTGCATTAATAAAGAAATTTGCCATTTTCCTAATAAAGGGATTTTTGACATTTGAACCACTAACATTAAAGTTCGAAAAAAAGACTGAAATAACAGTTTTCTTTAAAATTTTATTGGGTAACTTAAACAATTAATAATCCGTGTTTCTACCGCGAACACTAACAACACAAGAACATCGGTTTGGCATACTCAAAATGAGTTCATCCAAATCACGCTGTGGAATGGCCGCCCATGTTCGTTGCAACAACAAAAAAAGGTCTTCTTGCGACTGGATACCCTCCATATTCGGCAGAGCTCTTCTCTGTAGCATATCCCATGCATGCTCAATCGGGTTCAAGTCTGGCGACTGAGCAGGCCAGAGCAGGACATTGATGTTAGCTGCGGCCAGAGTCTGTCTTACAACTCTTGCGGTGTGCGGTCGTGCATTATCATGCATTAACTGAAATAAGGGACCGATTTGCACTTGTAGAGGAACGATGACGTCAGATACAATCGTCTCAGCATAAATTTGAGCGTTGAGGTTGCCTCTGATCCAAATCAACTCAGTTCTTCCGCCGATCTCCAGTGTCGTATACGTCTTGTATCCGGTCTCATACCAAAACGAGACTCATCAGAAAAGCACACGAAACGCCATTGTTCTTCTGCCCAATTTCTGTGTTCAAGAGCCCATTGATATCGAATCCTACGATTGTGCATTGCTATAGGTGGTACCCGTAGCGGTCTTCGGGAATGAAGGTTCACTTCATGCAAGCGGTTTCTGACTGTTTGGTCGCTAATTAAGTTCCCTGAAGAGTGATGAAGCCTCACGGCTAACATCATGGCGGTTATTGTTGGAGCTCTTCGAGTTAAGATTTGAATGTATCGGTCTTGTCTCCGTGTGGTGCAGCGATACCGTCCTCCATGGTGCTGAGCCACGGATTGTAATTTGACAATTGATTGACATCATAAATGTATATGTTATCGATTATTATTTTTAATGCTTGTTTATTTTAATTTTTTATATATAAGTTATTTCTCTTAGCTGTAGTTAATTGTAATGATATAGTACATACATGTTCAAACACAATGAGAATTGATATACGAATGAATAAATGAAATGAAAAAAAAATAAAAATCTTACTTGATCAGTTTAAGTATGATAAAAGATAGTATACTTTATCTTACTTGATCGGGTTACTAGGATTTTAGGTTTGGCGAATGATCATTGAAAGAAAGACTACATATCCGTTTATTTAACAGAACAACTGACTACAAAATCCTAATAAAAAAAACCGTGTCTATGCCAGAAGGGCCTCAGCTCATCATAGTATGATGGCAACAATAGTAACTCTCATGTGACGCCTGATTTTCAACTGTAATCCAAGGATGCTATTCACTCAAATGGACTATACGCTTAACACCGTTTATAACAGGATAGGTTTGTTTATATTAGGTTAAGTTTATATACTTACTATGACTGAAAATATAGAATACACCGAAAAAAAGAGTTTTAATGACAGAGACAGAGCATGTGGGTGTAACGACCAGTCTAGTCTGTAGGTACCTACTTATTTCCCGTGCTTGGTATTTCCAGTATATTTAACAGAATATTATCCTATTTTGAAAATATATACTTTATGCAAACTTTATGACCTATATTCACTTAGAAACTACTTAAGACAGCATTTAGCAGATAAAATTACCTATCATTCTAAACGCCTGCTTGAACTCTATGAGCAAAATTTATTCGTAAAAGCTCAAACGGAATATTTTGACAGGAGCTTTTAATCAAACGGAATAACTGAAAATGTAGGCGTAGCGTTAGGTATAATACTTACATGTCGGTTACAATTTATTTAGGCCTCTCATTTTAAAATTCTAATTTATCCTTCCGCATGAATTCGATCTTTAACAAATTTTAAAATGTGTTTTTTATTTTACTTCATTACTTTTTACTAGCAGTCACGCGGGACTTCGCTGGAAGAAGGTTATGGGCCCTATAACCTTCCTCCAGCTTCAAGCTTACTCCAAGTACTTTCGAAGATTAGCGCGTTTAAAACAAACAAAGAAACAAACTTATCTGCTTTATAATATTAGTGTATGGTCTATGGTACGACTGCTGAGCATGAGATCGGGTTCGATTCCCGGCAGGTACAGTCGCAGCCTGGAATTTCGGGGGGGGGGTCACTAACAATAAAATATTAAATGAGTTTTCTTTATTGCACAATCTTAAACAAAAAAGTCTTCTATTTTTATTGACAAATCGGGTGATAATATTTGGAATATTTTATTTTGCAAAATTTTAGTAGATTTTCTTATTGCGGTGTACGATTTTGGAGGGGTCATGTCACCCTGTGGGCAGCCCCTTCGAACCGCGCCTGATTCCCGGGTCGAGCAAAAAGTGTTATCGGGTTTTTCGAAAAAAGAATTCTCAGTAGTAGCACGGAGTTTGGAAGTTGGCGGTGTGATACTACCACAGAAATCAAAAATTTATCTATGGATACTACTGTGCCTCGGAAAGCACGATAAGCCGTTGGTCCCATTGTCATTTGAAAATCTTTGACAGTATTAACGGGTAGTCAGAAGTCAGAAAATCTGACACTGATCTAGCCTAGGGGTATCGCGTTACCCAGCTAAGACAGAAAAGAAAAATTGCGTTTAATGGCACATAAAATTAAGAAACACACATTATACAACGTATAATTTAAAGGGTATATACATACCAAGTGCATGGCTTCTTTGGATGATAACAAACGATATGGCAAGGGTTTTGTAATCCTAAGTCTACGTGTGTAGAACTTATTACAGATTCCAATACACTGATACCACAGACCGAATTTTTCAAATTAAGAACGAAAAGAATTATCGTGTTATTGGCAAGTGACGTGGAAAGTTATTGATCCTCGTAGTGCTGTGACACGTTTGTTATGATTGGTATTCAAGAAATATATGAAACCAATAATTTGGTATCAATTCTTTGAGTCAGTTATTTTGTGCTGAAACTTTGCATAGAGACTCCATACCAGATGTTGTCTTCAGCCCTTTTGGATAGACATGGGGTTTCCGTTACACGTTGTATAACATCATTAAAAATAAGAAACAATATTGTGCCGAAAGGGCCTCAGCTCAGCATAATATCAGGTGGCAATCCTAAGTATTACCACCTAACGCTGGTTTTCAGCTGCAGCCCACGGGTGCCACACGTTCGAAATAGTTCGAATGTGCAATACACACGCGTAAACGTTCTAATCAAAAGTTAAAGAGAAATAACTGAATTATGCCGTAATAATAATTTGGAATATGACTCATTAAAGAATTAAAAAAAAAAATAAGTGATCCGCATGTTCCACAACACAGAGACGGCAGTAGTTAACAAATCGCGGATGAATTGATTTGAATGGTCTCATACTGTCTTTGGTGTTCGAGTAAAAACTCTTTCAGTCTACTCCGACAGTATTATATAGGTGGGAAAATATTATTCCAACATTTACTGGCCGCTTATCGGAAGCTACCTCTAAACGCTGCCGAACTGTGATGTGGTGTCATAAGACTCTGAGCACATTGTCGTCCCTGCCGATTCCTATGACCTCTTGTCCACTCAAGCTTATTGTATAAATACAATGGGTTTTGAGTTTAAATTAAGCAACTGGGTTGTCGTTGTCAGATATGCAGTCGCTACATGTAAAACACTAATAATAATAATAATAAGAATAAGACTTGGCGCATAAGATTGTCGACATGTGGGATGTGAACTCGTCAGTCATTGTACCGATAGTCATCCCAGCCAATGGCTTAATAGCCAAGAGCCTCGACCAACACCTTAGGAGGCTCTCGTTAGGCGGCTGGATCAAGGGCTTGCTTCAGAAAGCGGTACTCCTGGACACGGCGCGTATCGTTAGGAGGTTCCTCTCTCTAGAGCCCTGACCACCGGTAGCTTGGACCCTGTTCCCGATACTACTATTTTTTATATTTTTAAATGTTTTTTGTCTTTTATAGAAATATTTAAAAATGTAATTTATATGTGTATAATTAGAAATAAAGGAAATAATAATAATATAATATATCTTTTATTAACTAATACTCAACTGAATCTGGATAGACTGGTAACTGACCCCAACATAGTTGGGAAAAGTCTAAGCTATGATGATGAAGATAGTGTCCTTTATGGTCTGACAGCCTCAGCCATATCCAATTGATTCTATTTTTACCTTTTTCTTTTATTGATAATAGGCTCGCGTTTGACCACCATCTCACCTAATGGTAAGTGATGATGTGGTCGAAGATGGAGCACGCTTGCCTAGAAGTAACCTATTCACTCTTGACTTAAAGACTCCCAGGTTATAGCGATCATGAAACACAGACTCCGGCAGGGAATTCCACTCCTTAGCCGTACGCACAATGAAGGTATTCCCAAAATGCTTTGAGCGTATCGGTGGGATGTCCACCATGTAACGATGGCGCATCGCCGTTTATCTTGTAGTCCGATAATGGCACGGGCTTGGCGGAATTAGATTGTGTAATTCCATCGCACACTCCCCGAAATGTAACCGATAGAAAACCTTCTTTTATTCAACTGCAAGGGAAGAGGTAAGGTAACACTTGCATGACAGCCTCCACCATATTCGATCTATTCTCTTCTTACTTTTTTTAACCCTACTGCAAGGGAAAGGATAACACCACTAACTACAAAATGAACAGTGAAATAAACAGTCCTAACAATATCCTGCCAACAACTCAGATTATCTCTTTGTTACGTAGTAGGCAAGATGCCACGTTGGGTAATTTCTGTTTTTCTTTTAATTCCAGCTGAGTACACGAACCTCAGTGATTCGGACCCTGCGCTGTCTGACGGTGACGGCAAATTGTACTTTGATTGCGATAAGAAAAAGGACCATTATGTAGCTGAACCTGCCTTGCAGTTAGATGGCAATACTATGCGGGAATATGCCCTGCAAGTCGCGCTTGGAATGAGACATTTGGAAGAAAGGGGGATAACGCACAGGTAAGCATTTAAATCTACATATATTATGTCACCTTGGAATTGCAAAAAAAACGTTAGATTATCATATATCTCGTGAGATAGTAATCTATCAATAAATTGTGATCCATACAATATTGTTCACATTTAAACACATTTTTCGTTACATTATAATCTATCGAACATAAACCGTTTCATCAATCTGTCACTCGTTAAATTACCAAATGCTGTCGTAATTTGGTCGGTTTTGCTGTGGGTCGTTCTGTAACCATAAAGATACGCACGGAGTAAATGACTTTCAACCAATCAGCGCGTGAGTTGCGTTTCTTTGTATGCCACTTCACAATGTGACGTTTTCTGTTCGATAGATTACAATTTAAAGAAAAATAATGTAATTAATTGTAGCCTATATGGCCACTATTAATCCCGGAATTCCCGTGAGTTCGGATTTAGGCGTGAAAAATCTCCCACGCGAAAAAAGTCGCAGGCACGTCTAAAAGTTACCTAATAATTGCAATAAAAATAATTCACTTTACCTTACAAAAAGCCAAATCTGGCACGATTTCCAAGAAACATTTGAAAGGCCTCAATCCATGAGACATGACATATTTAAAACAGCTAATGCGCAAGTCGCTTACGGTACTGGGACTTTCCGATCTTTTCTGGGGACTTCGCCCGTCTACGACCATTTCCCCAGGCACTAAAGCTCCCGCCATATTTAATTCAAAACGTAAACCTCCACAGTTTGCCATTCAGTTTTCATATGAAATAATCCTGTGTGGTATAACTATTATTCCTTCTCACGATATTGCCTTTATTTGTTTTGTAAATTGAAATCCAACACAGCTACTTACTCACCTCAAAGTCTCCTTTACAAAACTCACACAGAAACTTCAGCATATTGAAACAAATATTACAAAAAAAAATAGCAAAATATTTTTCTGTGCCTGATATTAGTTTGGTACAAACCGCAAAGAACGCATGATTCCATTCTGTATTACAGTAAAATGGTTAGATCCCGATGAATTCTATTCATCTATTCAAGTAATGGGAATCCGATTACATTTATATTTCATGTTCTTCTCGATTGTACAAATACCAATAAATTCATGCCGTATTTCTTGTCTAGAAAATGAGACGCCTGACAATACGATATTAGCAATATCTTTCAGCGCGATTTGTAGTTACATTTTTCATGAAGGCGTTTCCAATTTGTTATTCATTCATGCAGTGAAAACAAACATTATCGATCGGATTATCTGCTTTTCAAAAGTATAAATACCTTTATAGGTAAGAGAAAATGGTCATCCATTTTTCTCCTAATATTCTATTCCGTCCATCACCTACATGTAAATAAAACTAATGTATCTCTGACAAATTATTTCTGAAACGTAAGTAATCTTTATCGTAAGTATAAAAATGTTGGCGTAGTTCGATTGTAGGTTTCCAGGTTCCGTTGTTGCCTGGCAACCGTTGCTAGGAGCAGACAAACCTCAAGGTTAGGGAATCATCCGACTTATTACACCCCAAATCTCAGTTCTATAACAAGGGTCCAAAGTTTATTTCACAGTAAATTATGTGCGGCCAGAAATTTTATTTTGCCCTGAAACTCTGAATACAATTAAATTAATTCAGATAATATTACAAACACAATTACTTTGAAACTGTATATTTACACGACTGGCCCTAAAGAGGGTAATATTTTGCGAGAGTGTTTTTATATGACTACTATTGGTATCCGGAGAAAATATTACGATATTTATTTATTTATTTAAACTTTGTGTACAATGGACATGGGCGGACTTAATTCAGCAAGGCATTCTCTAGCAGTCAACCTTTGGGTTAAAAAAACACAGTGTGCGCGAAAATGGGTGTAATAATATATTTAATACTAATAAACATAATACTAATATAAAATACATATAATATATGCTAAAATAATAAACTAATAAATACGGTGCTTTATAATATTCTTGAGCTCATAATAATTATGACGAAGACCAAACTAAGAATAACAGCCACTTAAGTAGTGGTTTTTAATTTTACGCTTAAAAGAAAATTTTGACTCAGCCTTCTTGATGTCAAGGGGTAGCAAATTACAGAGTTTAATAGTAGAAATAGCGTATGAATTAGATAGATACCCGATGCGGTGAGAAGGAATGCGAAGAAGTGATTTTTTTTTTTTAATCTGTATTAAGGGGGTATTAAGAATTTGGGGTTTTTATCTCAATGGATACGCCAACTCCGTTATGCTGAAAAATGCTTAAAAAAAAATCTTGATTAAATTTAAAGGAGAATACTAATCAATATAGTACACCAACTCGCTATCTTTTTGCTACATCTGACTTCGGTTGAGCTAAAATTGATTGTATTAAACCTATCTGTAATATATTTAAACTAAACTCATTGATTAGCCTTCTCCTTTCCTCTTGGTTCTTGACACACTCCAGCAACAAATGATGTACATCCTCTATAACACTGCATGCGTTGCAGTTGGGAGAATTTACTTTCTTCAAAGAAGTAAGTTTATTATTCACATTTTGCCTGGATAAAAAGTTGCCTATGCGTTTTCCTTCGTCAAATTCCACTAAGCCATTTGTATGTGATTGAAACACAAATATACAAACTTTTACATATAAATTTTTTTAACAAAAATTAGAACCTACTTCCATATCAAAACACTACAAAACCAAAAATAACTTTAATTTCGGTAGTCGGTGTTATTGGTTTTGGATTTTCTTTTATTTTTTCACACCGCCTTCCGAAATTAAAGTTATTTTTGGCTTTGTAGTGTTTTGATATGGAAGTCGGTTCAATTTTTTGTTAAAAATTTTTTTTCACGCCTTTTAGTGGGTCGGTTTGTAATTTATCTAGTTACAAAAGCCATAATGTCAACAACTTATCACCTTTTACAAAATATTGCTTTTCTCGATGCATAGCCGTTAATTTTTGAGGATTTCTCCTGGTACTTGACCATCAGCTCTACATCACCATACTCGTATGTATTGCGAATTTGCGACGAGCATAAAGTGTTTAACATCCGTACTCAAGTAATCGAATCGCAATCCAGGAAATGTGTACTTATTATTGAGTAGTTTCAGTGGCCATCTGTGGTCTTCATCATCAGTTCCACTTCCCCAAATGGTACTTTTCGAATGCAACTGCTCAAAGTACTATGTGTGTATAATATTTGAAGAGTTCCCTCGATTTCTCCAGGATCCCATCATCAGATCCTGATTTCGTAACAAGTGGACCAACTAGAAAGTATTTCAAACGCAAAAAGAATTTTCCAAATCGGTCCAGCCGTCTCCGAGTTATGAGGTAACATACATAAAAAAAAAAGTTCAAGACAAATTGAGAACCTCCTTTTTTTGAAGTCTGTTAAAATTAGGCTAGTATCTATGCTGAACTGCTCAATCGATTTTTAACAAAGCGAGGTTTTATCAGGTTAGTTTCGTCTGATATACATAATTAAGAGCGCGTATAAAGCAAAATTACCAATTTTCTATTTGATTTTACATGAAAAATTCCAGACCAAATCTTAAAATAAAAATATATGAATAACTACATCATATTTTCAAGGGCTCTCTCTGATCAAAAACATAAAATAATAACATTGCCTTGGTAGAAAAAAATCACGAAATAACCTCTAATTCTCATGTTTTTCCGTTTTGTACTCGATATGGTAATGCCTATTGCGACAAAAATTTGATAAATAATTATATTTAAACAAGAGTAAAGGCTTTGCTTAGGCATTTTATGTAATTCCTTTTAGTTTTGGATTTATTACGATAAAACACTTTTGGCGCATACTACGTTTTTATTCCGCGCAAGAAGTCATCTTCCGTCGCTCGTTGCGGGAGCTTCAAGCATATTTCTATTTCACACATCAGTCGCTACCGCTCTGTTGAGACGAGAGGACTACGCTCAAGTGTTTTAGCTGCGCCGAGTTATAATCATTTCAATCGTAATTGTTGTTGTTGTTCGAACTAAATAGTGAAATGGGAAACAAAAAAAAACATTGAAAGAGAACTAAAAAAGTTACAAATTGACAGGATGGCTAATTGTCGAAGGTAAGTTTGTGAGTTACTTGTTTGTTATATACTGAAAAAATAAAAATACATTTTATACTTTCGAGAAAGTTTATGCAGGTGATTTTAGATTTTATTTTGAGAGACACAAGATCTAAATTCGTTTACCTACGCACTTTCGTGGGCCGAGTAGGTAACTAGACATAATAATATGTGGGGACATTTCACACACGGCTGTCTGACCCCAAACTAGGAAGACCCTGTACTATGGGTGTCAGACAGCTGATATACATAGACAAATATATTTTTAAATACATACATATATAGATAAACAACACCCAGACACGACGATATCAAAAATTCGTGGTAGGTACTTTATTAGATTATTAGGATAATAGGTAATAAATTACATTCATAATAGGTAGCTATTTACTTTTGCTATTTTGTTATGTTATTCTTCACGATACAATTTTATGATCATTTTCCCATAATGTAGGTAGTTATGAGATCTTCTAAAAATCTAGATACACGGATGGACAACAATAATGATCTTGCGAGTATCCTATATAAAAAAAGAATTATCTACCTATACCACTTCTTATTTAAGCCTGCGCCGAGTAAAATAACTCAAAACGGTCTTCACAACTAAAGGAATATAACCTATAATAGTACTTTAATTACCATACAAAAATATGTAATGAACACTAGAATAAATGTGTTAGCAAACATAGTTGGCAAAATTTAAAAATATTTTATAGTTTATTAAACAAAAATACATTAAGTTGGACAAAAATCCTTACAAAACATGCTCGTGCGTCGCTGAATTTTGATAGTAAACTGTTGAATTTTTTCATAAACTTCAATTCATATTATTCTCTAATTATCATACTATCATTTACAGCTTTAACATTTCAAAAATGTCGCTTGGTTGTTTTAATTTTAATTTTTTCTTCTAATTTGCGCGCTATTTTGAACCATACGCAACGTACACCGGTCGAAAATTCAGTCGTCCACGGGAGCTCAGAGAGGGGTCACGTCTCATCGTGGAGCGTTTCGCCGGTAACGATAATTCGCGATCTATTGTGTACGTATGTATTGCAGCAATCCGTTGAATAACATAAGTCATATTTTTTGTTTTTTGAGTACGATTTATTATGCATACCCAACAATTACTTTTTATTGTTCAATATATATTTCTTTAACATTTTTTTTTTTTAATATTTGTTTTATTATGGGAAAATGTAAAAAAAAATATTATTAGAAGAAAGTTGGCGCAAATTTTCGAAAAAAAAGCCATTCTCATAAAAAGTACGTATTTCTATTTTGTGATGGTATTATTGCTTTTTAACCGACTTCAAAAAAAAAGGAGAAGGTTCTCAGTTCGTCTTAAACTTTTTTTTATGTATGTAACCTCAAACTCGAAGACAGCTGGACCAATTTGGAATTTTTTTTCGTTTGAAAGGGTATACTTTCTAGTTGGTTCCATTGTTATGAAATCAGGATCTGATGATGGGATCCTGGAGAAAGCGAGGGAACTCTTTAAATATTATAGGCACACCTATAGCGTTTTGGGTATTTCTAATAGTACCTTGTGCAGTTGCTCCCGAAAAGCACCATTTGAGGAAGTGAAAGTGATGATGAAGACTTTTTTCAAACATTCGATATGGGTATCGTGTAATGGGTTTTTGGGGGTGGTGATTGCAAATCTGGAATTTATTTTTAAATTCAAGATGGCGTATGCAACTTTTTCTCACAAATTCGATATGGGTACCGTGTAATGGGTTTTTGGGGGTGGTGATTGCAAATCTGACATTCATTTTAAAATCCAAGATGGCGGATGCAACTTTTTCTCAAACATTCGATATGGGTATCGTGTAATGGGTTTTTGGGGGTGGTGATTGCAAATCTGGCATTCATTTTAAAATCCAAGATGGCGGATGCAACTTTTTCTCAAACATTCGATATAGGTATCGTGTAATGGGTTTTTGGGGGTGGTGATTGCAAATCTGGCATTCATTTTAAAATCCAAGATGGCGGATGCAACTTTTTCTCAAACATTCGATATGGGTATCGTGTAATGGGTTTTTGGGGGTGGTGATTGCAAATCTGGCATTCATTTTAAAATCCAAGATGGCGGATGCAACTTTTTCTCAAACATTTGATATGGGTACCGTGTAATGGGTTTTTGGGGGTGGTGATTGCAAATCTGACATTCATTTTAAAATCCAAGATGGCGGATGCAACTTTTTCTCAAACATTCGATATGGGTATCGTGTAATGGGTTTTTGGGGGTGGTGATTGCAAATCTGGCATTCATTTTAAAATCCAAGATGGCGGATGCAACTTTTTCTCAAATATTCGATATAAGTATCGTGTAATGGGTTTTTGGGGGTGGTGATTGCAAATCTGGCATTCATTTTAAAATCCAAGATGGCGGATGCAACTTTTTCTCAAACATTCGATATGGGTATCGTGTAATGGGTTTTTGGGGGTGGTGATTGCAAATCTGGCATTCATTTTAAAATCCAAGATGGTGGATGCAACTTTTTCTCAAACATTCGATATGGGTATCGTGTAATGGGTTTTTGGGGGTGGTGATTGCAAATCTGGCATTCATTTTAAAATCCAAGATGGCGGATGCAACTTTTTCTCAAACATTTGATATGGGTACCGTGTAATGGGTTTTTGGGGGTGGTGATTGCAAATCTGGCATTCATTTTAAAATCCAAGATGGCGGATGCAACTTTTTCTCACACATTCGATATGGGTATCGTGTAATGGGTTTTTGGGGGTGGTGATTGCAAATCTGGCTTTCATTTAAAAATCCAATTTAAAACACATTGTTTAAACCCTTAGATGTGACAAAGGAGAGGTATAATAACACAATTTTACTATATCATCAGAATATAAATCGTTTCTCCGGCAAAATATTAGATGAGGAAATGTTAATAGATAAATATGATATAGATATCTTATGTTTTTGTGAAACCTGGCTAAAACCAGATAGAATGTTGTTTAAAATTAATATTTTTCTGTTACTAGTGCATACAACAGGTCCTCAGTAGGAGGTGGTACTTTAATATTACGTAGATATAAGGAACAAATCTCTTAGATATAAGGAACAAAAATATATCACCGCTTGCTCTGTTGATTGCTTGTGTGAGGTAGCATGTACAGAAGTTGAAGGCCAAACTTTCTTAAGTGTTTATAGACCACCAGCATCAAACTTGTCATCATTCTTAATGATAATGGGAGAAATTTTAAGTACCTAAGCTTATAAGAGATAATAAATTAGTTTTCGTTTGTGGTCACCTAAATATTGATTTGTTAGTAAATTCACCTGAACACTGCAAGCTTACTTCATTGTTTGGTTCATTTAACTTAAAATGCACATACAAGGAAGCAACAAGAATAACAGCAACATCAGCTCAATGCATAGATAATATTTATACTAATTGTGCCATAAAATACTCGTCTCAAATTAGTGGAGTTAGGTCTGACCATACAGGTTAACTAGTATCCTTTGAGTTGGTTAAAAAGCGGCAATTAAATAAGACTATTAAATTTAGGCCGCTAACTAAAAAGAAATTAATGTTTTTAATGATAACATGTTAAGTAATCTTTCAATGGCCAATTTTGACTCCCATGACCCCAATGAAAATTACAGGATATTATTTTCTTCACTATGCCACGAATTTAGTAAGACATGTCCAGTTAAAAAATTTCAAATGAGTAATAAATCTAAATTTAATGAATGGGCCACTGCTGGAATAAGAATAAGCTGAGACAATGTATACAACTTATACCATGAAAAATCATTGACTTCCGATGAAGCCTTCCATAATTATGTAAGAAACTACTCAAATATATTTAAAAGAGTATGCGCCCTAAGCTAAATCTAAATCAGAAAGTAATAAAATTAGCATTTCTAACAATAAAATAAAAACTGTGTTGAAGGTGATAAACAAAGAAACTGGAAACACAAACCAAAATAGGGTTAGAATGATTTGACTTTGAACATCGATGATCAGGTCATCTCAGATAAGTCAAAAGTGGCTGAGAAGTTGGAAAATTACTTTACCAATATTCCAGTAGAGGTTACTAAATCTCTAAATTCTTCGCCATTATTAGCAGAATCTTTTTTAAAGGAAAACTTCAATAAGGATATACCAACATTTTCATTTAAGCCCATTTCTATTGATGTAATTAAAAAGCATTCCAAAGTCTTAACATAACAAACACTGATGACTTATGGAGTGCATCTGTTAGGATTCTTGGTAATATTATTGACTCAATTGCTGCTATCCTAACAGGCACATTTAATTAATGTATAGACAGCGGTAATTTTCCCGATTTAATGAAACATAGTAAAGTAGTACTAATTTTTAAGTCGCGTTGTAAGAGTGATCCCTCTAACTATAGACCGATATATGTGCTTCCAGCATTAAGCAAAATATACGAAAAAATCATGCTGGACCAGATGCTATCATATTTTAACTCAAATGGAATTCTGCATAGTCGGCAGTTTGGTTTCACGAAAGGTAGGTCAACAACAGACGCAGGAGTAGCGCTCATCCGTCACATTCTGGAATCTTGGGAGAAATCTCAGGATGCAATTGGCATATTTTGTGACCTCTCCAAAGCTTTTGATTGCGTTGACCACAAAACACTGATCTGTAAATTACACCATTACGGAGTTCGTGGATTCGTGTTCTGCTGACCTTGTTCTTTCATATTTATCAAACAGGCAACAAAAAGTTATTGTTAATGGAGCGACATCTGCAGGATCCCTAGCCAAGATGAGTGCTCCGCAAGGTTCAATTCTTGTTTCCTTTTTATAGTGTATATCAATGACATACATGATGACCAACTTATCGGATATTTTTTATTTGTAACTCCATTGTGCTGTATTAATTGGTCTATACGACAGTATAGACCAAAGTTTTAAATATAATTAAGCATATCTTAGAACTGGAAACATATCTTACAACTATATAATAATATAGGTTAACCATCAGAATTGAAGAAAAGCTGAAAAAAAAGAGCTGTCACTTCTTTTGGACTGTAAAACCAGGTGGAATAGTCTTTTAACAATGCTGGAGCGATTTTATCTTTTAAAAACCTTCATTCAAAAAGCTCTTATAGATCTCAATCATCCAATTCGTTTGGAAGAAGTTGATTTTGAATTGGTAAATAAAATTGTTGATGTGCTGACCCCAATTAAATTGACAGTAGAAGCAATCTGTCGGCGAGATGCTAATTTATGCACAGCTGATTCCGCTTTGAAATTTCTTATAAAACATCCTTAGTGGAAAAAATCCAAAATCCATGAAAAGATGATGAAAATCAGTTATTATCGGATTTGGAATGGCATGACTTATTTCCAGTTTCTATACAGGCTTTAGTTTGGAAGCAAATAAAGTGTATTGTTAAAAAACTTAAAAGTCGAGATGACACGGAAGAAGAAGAAGGAAGATCAGGATCACAAACAGATGATGAGTTAAGGCCACAAACCTCCCAATCCCAACCCCAATTGACACTAAAGGAAAAGTTATAGCTGAAAATTGATAAGAGTATGAAATCCCCAGATCGTGAAGTACAAATACAAAATTAATCGGGGTTGGCAAAATATAGTATTAGACGTGAAATAAGCCTGTTTGAAAATGGAGGAATTAGTGGATATCACTTAGAAACAGCATATAAGTATCTATTGTCTATTCCTCCAACCAGTGTAAAACCTAAACGAGCGTTTTCAGCTGCTGCTTATGTTGGTAATAAACGAAGCAGGCTTGGAAGTCAAACCTTGGATGCATTGATATTTCTACGATTGTATTTTCAAAATTCGAAATAAGTTTTATTGTCTTTTTATTTCTTACAAAGTATAGTATCTTTTTGTCATTTTTTCTTTTCTTACTATACTGTGGTATGTGAAGTGTACCAAAATTAAAAATATATATATTTTAAGAAATTACTCGTTTTTTAGAGTTCAGTTGCCGAATGGCAAAAAACGGAACCCTTATAGTTTCGTCATGTCTGTCCGTCTGTCTGTCTGTCTGTCTGTCCGTCCGTCCGTATGTCACAGCTATTTTATTCCAAAACTATTAAGACTATACATGTGAAACTTGGTAAGTAGATGTATTCTATGAAACGCTTTCCGATATTGAGAAAAAAATTAAAAATCATTTAAAATAAAGGAACATACTACTACCCCATACATGGAACTAAAACTGATAATATATATATATTTTTCTTGAAACCTATGCGTGTGTGGTATTTATAGACAGGTCTTTAAAAATGACATAGGGGTTTCTGAAACCACTTTTTCATAAAGTCAATCGTTTAAAAGATATAAGCTTCCAAAGTGGTCAAATGTGTATCCCTCCCTCTAACTTCTATAATAGTGGAGTGAAAAATCTAAAAAAATATGTATCTGTAGATCGTAATGTAAACTTTCAACCAAAATTGGTTTGAATGATATCGAGTTAACCATTTTTGAGATACGGCATATTTTCTAAAACCGCAAATATAACTTTGTAATTCATACAAACACTATGATAAACAAAGTTATCTAGCGTAGTTGTAAAAAATGTAAATAAGCTAGTTTTAAGAAATTTGTAAGGTTTTTTTCGTCAAATAAATATAAATATTATATTATATTATTATAGTTACACACGGAACCCTTCATGCGCGTGTCTGACTCGCACTTGGCCAATTTTTTACATTTGAGACCAATTAGAAACCACATAGTCTAATCCGGGGATAGCCCCAGGGTCCCAGGATTCAGCATCAAGAATCACGTAATCCCGGGATTGAAAAACATGCTCGGGATTGTATTCTCTAGTTGCAACTAAGAAAGGATTTCTATCGAAATTCTATTTTAGTTGCCAAATGTGTCGAAAAAAAATAGAATTATAAATTGTAAAGAATCAGATAGATAGCCCTACAGACCTCAATCTGAACGATAATTCTGTAAGCAGTTTTATGTCGATAGGAGCCGGGTTTTCTGGTTTAGAACAAGTTTCAGCTTCCTTTGACATTCCCTCTATGTCCGACAAATTATACGCCAAGTGCCATAACAAGGTCTGTCTACTACGGGAATTAGCCAAAGAAAAATTGGCTAAGTGCGAGTCAGACTTGCCTATGAAGGGTTCCGTAGTAACTATAATAATATAATATGTATAACTACTACAACTACTAGTCTGTCTGTCTGTCCATCCGTCCGTCCGTATGTTACAGCCATTTTATTCCGAAACTATCAGGACTATACATATAAAACTTGGTAGATTGATGTATTCTGTGAACCGCTTTCCGATTTTAAGAAAAAATTAAAATATATTTAAATTAAATTAAAAAATATTTTCAGTTTTAGTTCCATGTATGGGGAGCCCCCCCATACATGGAACTAAAACTGAAAATATTTTTTTTTCATGAAACCTATGCATGTGTGGTATCTATATACAGGTCTTTAAAATGAGATTGAGGTTTCTAAAACCACTTTTTCATAAAATTAATCGTTTAAAAGATATACGCTTCCAAAGTGGTAAAATGTGTGCCCCCCTCTAATTTCTATAATAATGGAGTGAAAAATATGAATATATATATATATACAACGTGTAACGGAAACCCCATATCTAACCAAAAGGGCTGAAGACAACATTTGGTATGGAGTCTCTATGCACAGTTTCAGCACAAAATAACTGACTTAAAGAATTGATACCAAATTATTGGTTTCACATATTTTTTGAATACCAATCATAACAAACGTGTCACAGCACTACGAGGGTCAATAACTTTCCACGTCACTTGCCAATAACACGATAATTCTTTTCGTTCTTCTTAATTTGAAAAATTCGGTCTCTGGTATCAGTGTACTGGAATTTGTAATAAGTTCTACACATGTAGACTTAGGATTACAAAACCCTTGCCATATCGTTTGTTATCATCCAAAGAAGCCATGCACTTGGTATGTATATACCCTTTAAATTACACGTTGTATATATATATATATATATAGATCTTAATGTAAACTTTCAATCAAAATTGGTTTTAAAGAGATTGAGTCAGCAGTTTTTGAGATACAGCATATTTTCTAAAACCGCAAATATAACTTTGTAATTCATACAAATACTATGAAAAACAAAGTTATTTGGCGTAGTTGCAAAAAATGTAAATAAGCTAGTTTTAAGAAATTTGTAAGTTTTAGTTTTTTGTCAAGTAAATAACCCTTCATGGGCGAGTCTGACTCGCACTTGGCCAATTTTTGTAAAATGTTATAATAAGCAATATAACATTAGATTTATAGATTTCTTTTATTATTTTTTTCTTTTAAATTAAGTTACACTTGTTACATATATTGTTATGAAATAAATTACGCTTATATTTTCTGCGAAGTAAGTTCGCTAGACAGCATTAATGAAAAAATGTTTTTTTTGGTATGGCCCCACGTATATATAATAAAGTACCGAATGTTATTAAAAATATGACAGTACATCAGAATTTAAACGAGCACTAAATGAAATTTTAATAAACAAAACTTATTTTAGTCTGGTTTTATTATGACATTACATAATTATATTCTTTTTTTATTTCATACTGGTTTTATTATTCAAATAAGTACTGCATACCCATCTACCCTAACTTGCTACTTACCCAGTTTCGAAGCGTCAATAGCCTAATGGATAAGGTGTCGGACTTGTGATCGAGAGGTCGCAGGTCCGAACAACACCCATTACACTATTGACGTGAACCCACTCCAGACACAAGCATATTTAGCTTAGTTGGAGGGGTTAACAAGATTGCTAGTAATGTGAAATGTACCCACATTGCTAGTATTCTTTAAAAAAAAATCTGAGGAGTTTAATATATAAAATCAAAGTTTTATTGCAATAGGATGAATAGTGAGGGAACGGATAATGTATTACTACAGTAAAAACAAACGTTAATTTTTATATAATAGGTATAATTTATTAAATTTATTTTTGTGATTTATTTACGTACCTACTTGCTTCATTTAGATCCATCCAGCCGTTTGAGCGTGAAGAAGTAACAAACATGCAAACAGACACATTCATTCACAAACTTTCGCCTTTATAATATTAGTGTGATAAATAAAACCATCTAAATAATTAATATTCGTTTTTCAAGTTTATTCAACATAACGACAAAAAATTAAAAAATGCAAAGTTAGCAAACTTCGTCGTGCAACGGCAAGCGGGCCTCGAGCGAACTTGTCATTGTGTGTGTGACAACGCACACGACTAGCCCGCTGCAGTAAATACCTATTTACCGCGCGTCTCGTAGGCTCGACACCCTCTTAATATTTCTATGGTCACTCGTAGTCGTAGGTAACGCGGGCAGAATAGTATATGCAAAATAAACACAAGCTTTTAGTTGGTATCCGTGTTTGTTCGATGAAATATATTTATATCGATTACGAACCTATTTAAGTATGCCCATTAGGTATTTAAACCCTATTTTTCAACCGACGACAAAAAGAGGAGGTTATCAATTCAACGCGTATATATTTTTTTTTTTTTTTTTTTAATGTATTATCATCGATTACTCGAAGACGGCTGAACCGATTTGGAAAATTCTTTTTTTGATTGAAAGGGTATACTTCGATATTGGTCCCATTTTCATAAACGTCAGGATCTGATGATGGGATCCTGGAGAAATCGAGGGAACTCTTCAAATATTATAGGCACACCTATGTCATTTTGGGTATTTATTATAGTAACTTGTGCAGTTGCTCTCAAAAAGTATCATTTGAGGAAGTGGAACTGATGATGAAGACCACAGATGGCCGCCGAAACTACTCAATAATAAGTATTGAGTGGATTGCGATTCGATTACTTGAATATGGATGTTACGCACTTTATGCTCGTCACAATGCATATGGTGATGTAGAGCTGATGGTGAAGTACCAGGAGAACTCCTCAACAATTAACGGCCCAGCATTGGGAAAAGCAATATTTTGTAAAAGGTTATAAGTAGTTGATAATTAGGCTCTTGTAACTAGGTAAATTGAAAACAGACCAACTAAAAAGAGTGAAATAAAAACTTTTTACCAAAAAATTAAACCGACTCCCAAAAAACACTGCAAAGTGAAAAATAACTTTAATTTCGGAAGTCGGTGCCAAAAACGAAAATACAAAACTAAAGACACCGACTACCGAAATTAAAGTTATTTTTCACTTTGCAGTGTTTTTTGGGAGTCGGTTTAATTTTTTGGTAAAAAGTTTTTATGTAGATCAATTTATTGTGGACGTGATTGTATAACAAGGAATTTGTTTTGAAATAATATTTTATTTTCAGAATGTGGCCACCTCGCTCGCCAGATTTAAACCCATTGGACTTTTTTACTGGGGCTGTTTAAAGGAGGTAGTTTATAGAGAAGAAATCACTTCAGTTGAACAGCTGCGACAACGCATACGTTCGGCTGCTGACGAAATATCGTCGGCAGGATTTGCGCGCCGATTGAGACGGTCCTTCATAAGAAGGTGTAGAGCGTGTATAGCAGCTGAAGGAGCCCACTTCGAACATCTTGTATATTTTCTTTTTCAATAAATTTGTTTAATTACTAATGTCTTTTATGGTGTCAACAAACCCATAGTGATCAAATTTTAAGGAAATTCTCATTCTCTTTGAGTCTAAAATTAGTTACAGCAGTGTTAAAGTAATTTAATTTTGAAATCAAATTTGTATAAAAATTCTCCTTTAAGATTCGAACAGCAATAACTTTGTACTTTATCAAGATACTGGTTATTATTATACCATTTTAGAATTTGCATTAAATAGGCAATTATCTATACTTATAATAAATCTGTAGCGAGGTCAATTCTGTACATGAAATATATTTTTCAACAGTATTATAGATTGACATATTATATTTCCCTACTAAATTACGAAAGTTAATCTGTGTGTTACATCTAAATCACTGAACCGTGAGGAAGGACATAGGCTACTTTTTTTACGAAAAACGACGGAAACGTGGACGACGTCGCGGGCAACAGCTATCTATGCTAATATATAAGGCTGAAGAGTTTGTTTGTTTGTTTGAACGCGATAATCTCAGGAACTACTGGTTCGAATTGAAAAAAATATTTTAAATTAAATACTCAATTTATAGAGAAAGGCTATAGGCTATATATATCATTACGCTAAGGCCAATAGGAGCGGAGCACCAATGAAGAATGCTTCAAAATCGGGCTTAAATTTAACGTTAGCCCAAAGTAACTATTCCACGCGGACGAAGTCGCGGGCAAAAGCTAGTCTAAAATAATGAGCCACCGCAGTGTAGTACATTTTTTTTCAATATAGTCTGGCGGGAATAATTCCGAATCATTCCCGTCGTATACTTCGGAAGTATTCCGAAATATTCCGAAACTTTGGGAATATTTCAACTGCCAAAAGAAACCAAGAAAATCGACCTTTGAAGTCGGTTAATATAGCAAAACCTGCTCCTACCTAAGTATAACAAATACTTTTCTGAAAACCGCATCAAAACGTGTTTGCTTGCAAGGTTTGCCTTTAATTGTTTTTATTGGCTGGGCTATTAAACGCGTTAAGTAGGTAGGTAATGATTAATACCTACCTATGCGACTCGCGAATACTCGCGATGCGTACAGAGCTACATACAAACTAACCAAAAACATAGGTAACCCTTTTTCAAAAAACAAATAAAATATGCTAGGCCTGGTTTTTTATTCAACTACTGACATTTATAAAAATAGCATTCAATTTCGAAATAAGTAGAGTACCTACCTAGAAACAAAAGAATAAAAATCCTGTTAATCGCAGGCTAACATATCTACCTATAAAAATATCAACATATACTTAATCAATCCCATTTATAATAAAACTAGTACTCACGCGGGGCTTCGCTCCCATGGATTCTATCACGGTAAAAACATAACTCTCCTTTTTTGCAGTCGCGTAAAAAGTAGCCTATAACCTTCCTCAAGCTTCAAGCTATTTCCATACCAAATTTCATCCAAATCCACCCAGTACTTTCGAAGATTAGCGCGTTCAAGCAAACAAACAAACAAACTTTTCCGCTTTATAATATTAGTATAGATAAACATTTATATTTTACTCTTGTATCGTACGTAGTCTCGCACTGAACAATAATTAACCCACCCACCACACAACAAACAAACACGTTAATTTCGATTGAATTATTCGGGCGAAATATTCGGAAACATTCGATTGCGGGGTACGAATCTTTCTCGCGGGGGGAAAACTTCTCCGGGGAGCATCTCCCCTCTTACCGCACCCCGCACCGCCATCGCAGCGCGGCGGCAGCGGCCGGCGCACAGAGGGCTTTATTTAAATTCATTTTGAATAATTCTGATTTAAAGAAACTTTCCCAGAAGTATTCCGGAATTATTCCGAATTTTTCAGAATTTTTGCAACTATAGATACAGGGGCCCAAAATTGCGTAATTCCGTAGAAAAAAATGTTAAAATTTAAGAATAACTATTTTTTGCAATATTGATTTAGAATGTAATAAAAAATCTTGATACTGATCTGATAATACAAATATTCAGGACTGATATAAAAAAAAAAAAACAAAATGAAAAAATATCACCAATTTTAGAAATGGTACCTAATTTTGTAAGAGTAAGTACGATTTTTATTTAAAATATTAAAAATATGAGTAATTTGGTCATCCATGGGCAGATGACGATATAAGTGGGGTAAATGATAGATATTATCTGGCCAATCGACAGTTTCAGAGTTATCCATTATTTACGCCACACCAAAATCACGCGCCAAAATAATATTATATTATACATAATATAATATTACCTTTTGGTATTGATTTTATATTGATTCGTGTTCAGTATCAGTGGTATAGTCACCTCCTACTAACTTACTATTTACGTATTATTCGCGTACACATAATAACATTTCGTAATATTGTATAACGCAGTCATACTTTGAATACAGTTGTTTCATCTGAATATTATACGTATACTTACTACAGAAGATACGCGTCGAGCGAGCGCGTAGGTACACGCGCGATCGTATTCGATGTGAGGAGCGGGTAGGACAGTGCGGGTGAATTCTAAAATTTTGCTGGCTTTAGGCGCGCTCTTAAGTGATATGATTTTTTTAAAGAAATGAAATCGGTAAGTGAAGTCGTACTTTTACCTGACTAACCTACAAGGTGGTTAATGCTTTTGAAAAAATATGTATGTAGATACTTATCACATATTCTAAAAAATGAGATATCATTAGAGTCTTAGTAAGCCAAGTGGCTTAATATTGCTATATATTTATCGGCCATTCTCCGATTAGCAAGTTTTACGTGTCCGGGCTTGCATAATCTATACTTATAATAAATCTGTAGAGAGGTCAATTCTGTACATTAAATATATTTCCAAAATAACTATCAGGGGGTGATTAGGGATCGATACTGATGCCAAAAATGCAATCAGTAAAATTTTTGTCTGTCTGTCTGTCTGTCTGTCTTTCTGTCTGTCTGTCTGTCTGTCTGTCTGTATAACCGTTATAGAAACAAAAACTACTCGACGGATTTTAACGAAACTTAGTACAATTATTTTTCATACTCCTGAGCTGGTTATAGTATACTTTTCATCACGCTACAATCAATAGGAGCAGAGCAGTGAAGGGAAATGTGGGGAAAACGGGAGAAGTTACTCCATTTTTTAAGCTTCCGTCGCGTGTGCAACCTTAAGAAATCTTCAGACAAACCTAAAATTTTGATCTAATCGGCTAGTGAAGCCTGCTTATGTATTTCCTGGGTCTTCGAAGTCTTTTATTTCTAAACATGATATGGTTAAGACATTTAAGAAGTTCAAAGAAGCGGAAAGTAGCTTAAATTTATCAGACACAGACAGTTTTTGGGCTCCTGTATCTCCTGTTGATTTTAGTCTTACAATGCCTTCCTTCAAAATAATAAAAAATGTTCCGAATAATAGTACTAAGGATAAGAAGACTACAGGTCTATTTTTCGATTTATCTATCTGATGAATAATTTTTTTAAATATTGATTTTTATATCCTGTTTTTATATTGTTTTTTTATTGCTTGTTATTTTAAATAGAAAATTACTATAAAACAAGACTGATTCAAATGTATGACATGATGATTCTTTATAGAGTATAAGTACTCAGTGATATTAATATAAACAAATCTTTAAATTAAAAGAGCTTTGAGTAGCTCTAAACTAGATCTATCCTTATATCCAAGAAGATTTAAAATAATATTCTTTTAAGTTCCATCCTACTTTCCTTTTTAATAAATATCGTTTTAACAAACTAAAAAAATACCAATTAAGACAATATTTGTTTTATTTAGTTTGTTCTTACCTGATTTTCATTAAAAGTGTCTAATTTTTAATAAATTATAGCAACGATAAAGTGTTTTTTTTATTATTGGTTATGGTTGTGAGAGACTTAGTTAATTCTATCGCTTTAATTATAATTATATGTGTACAAATTATGAATATGCGTTATTATCATTTCATTATATCATATTTTACATAGACTTGATGATATTTTCCAATTACCGTTGCATTAAATATTACATTTTTATAATTACCATACTCTTAAAATTTTTAAGTCTCATTAACTCGAAAACCACCATTAATTGTTACAATTCGTATCTTTGATGTGTTTCATAATTTAATGTGTTTAAGTCAAATCAGTGAAAAATAAAAAAGGTTACGGTAATTAGATAAAGAACGCCGAATTGGAAAATGACCGTTATACACACTGTGGTCTATCGTCGCTTATCCAATTTTCCTATCGCAGGTCTTAAGAAATGTCTTATGAAATAAACAACACTTTTGTATTATTTTGTCTGTATTTGTTATTTTCTCATTTTAAGTGCCATGTGTGTACATAAATTAATAAATACTTTTTGTGGAACAGTTCAGGTAGTGCTGGTTTCAAATCCCTGAACTAAAATAAATGTCACCAAATGCACCAGGCTGGTTGAAAAGTTAAGAAGGAATTAATCGTCGAACAAAAAATATCACATAATTATAAGTATTATTTTTATGATACTCACAATACAGGCAACTTTTTAAATAAGTTCGTGAATTAAAATCAATTTCAGTTTGTTTTTTTTTTTTATAGATTACTAGCAATGTGGGTAGAATTCACATTACTAGTAATCTTGTTAACCCCTCCAACTAAGTTAAATATGCTTGTGTCTGGAGTGGGTTCACGACAATAGTGTAAAGGATGGGGTTCGAACTTGCGACCTCTCGATCACAAGTCCGACACCTTAGCCATTAGGTTATTGACGCTTGTTTGCATATTTCTTTTCGATTTCACATAAAGTTTTATGCGTAGATCGCTTAAAGGTTTAAATTTTATCTGCCTTATTATATTATGTTAGTTTATCTGTACCTAGGTGATAAAATAACGTATTTTTTCGCAAATAAAGAAAACATATTTATTTGGAACTCACCAAAATGGCGGGACCCAATTGAACATATTTTTTTTTTAAATGGGTTGGATCCGCCTGCTTGTAACTTTTTAAAATAATAAGAATGTGCTTGCTTCTTGCATTTCAGTTGAGCAGTCGGGTTTCTTAGACTTTGTAAATAACTTTTTTTCAGCTTTTTAGTTTAAATAATAATTATTTTTTTCCCAGTTTTGTCACATTGGTGCCCCACGGGATTCAGAAAATGAAAAAGCTAAAGACCATGTTTTTTAAATTTTCTTATTGTATTATTTTTGCTAGTATTACACTAATGATAACATAAAATAACTTTTTTAAAATCCCTGTGTTGAGCCCTTTAATTTGATACCCATATTGTACCCAAATGTTACTTATCTAAGAACACTAGGGCTGTTAAGGCGAATCGAACGATACCTTTATTATGTGAATCCGTTCAGCGGTTCTGGAGATATGAGGTAATAAAGAATATTACATACATACATACCGTCGTTGCGCTTGCAAAAGACGCTATGTAGTGAATAGTCAATTTTCGTTCTTTTATGAAGTTTCAATCGTTATTTTAGTACACACATGCTGTAAAAACAGCTATCTGATAAACGCAATATTGAAAGGTAACTCTTTAAATATTTCGTTTATTAGATAACTGTTTTACAGCATGTGTGTATTAAAATAACGATTGAAACTGCATAAAAGAACGAAAACGAATATTTACCACATAGCGCCTTTTGCAAGGGCAACGACGATACAAGATACGCGCGAAAAACACAACCCTTCCTTTGCAGTCGAGTAAAAAAGAAAATTAAAGTAACGTATGCCTCGTTGGTCAAGTTGGCAAGTGCGACTACAGAGCGTGACGTGACGGGTTCGATTCTCAGGTCGGGCAAAAATTGCTATTAGGTTTTCCTATTACTTATTTCTCAGTAGCCTGGAGTTACAAATTTGGCGGTGTGATACCCCGTGCTTCGGAAATGAAATGACAATCAGCCGTTGCTCCCGGCTCTCATTTGGACATCTTGGATAGTCGTTACGAATAGTTAGAAGCAAGAAAATCTGTCACTAGTCTAGCCAAGTAGGCGGAGACCTCTCGCGCCCGGCATTAGTCGAGGCCATGCTGCGGGGCGAGAGGGAGTGGGAAGCGGTCGCCTCCTTCTGCGAAGCAGTCATGCTTCCGAAGGAGGAGGCGGGCCGCGTGAGGGAGAAGATGGCGTCCTCCCTCCAGCCCAGCCGCAGTGGTAGACGCCCATGGCGTCGAACGTCGGCCGACGATCTCCGGCCACCGTAGGCGCGGGCATGCGGAGTGCGGACAGCGAGTAAAGGGCAACTCGCTGTCCGACCATGGACCATGCCCGGGTCGACTGCGCGTTGTGTTCCACGCGCTCCTCAAAGAGCGTCAGCAACATGACGAGGCCCCCTCTGCAGAGGGCCGAAGCCTGCCGGGGTCGTGGGACTTATCCCATTAACGTGACCCCGGTACGTAAAGGGTTATTGAAGGAACACCGTGGATTTTAGTCAGTAAAAGTCTGACAGTCCCTCCCACCCTGCCCGGGGTGGGAGGACTTATTTGATAATTTTACCACATTAAAAAAAAAAAAAAAATCTAGCCAAGTGATACCGTGTTACCCAGTTACTGGGTTGTGGAAGTCAGATAGGCAGTCGCTCCATGTAAAACACTAATACTCAGCTGCATGCGTTTAGACATAGGAAACGGCTAAGCAGATAATAATAATAAACGTATGTCTTAAAAATCTCGTTATGTGTGTTCTAATCAAACCCCTCAATCTAATAGCAAACCTTGACCAATTTCCAGAGACCTAGCAGCCCGTAACATCCTGGTGGACGGCGCAGGTATCCTCAAAGTGGCCGACTTCGGACTCTCGCGGTCTGGTGTCTACGTGCACACCAGGTCCAGGCCGGTCCCGCTCCGGTGGCTAGCTCCTGAAGCTATCCTACATTCCCAGTACTGCAGTGCCAGCGACGTGTGGGCATTCGCTGTGTTACTGTGGGAGATCGCTACTTTAGGTAACTATAATCATAATAAACCACCCACCAACCAGAAACCACTACTTAAAAGTCTGTCATTCTTAGTTTGTCTTGTGTTTGTTTTGTCTCCGCAATAATTATAATTATTTTGAGTTCTCTTAGTCAGAAAGATTATTATAAAGCACCGTATTTATTAGTCTATTATTTTAGCATATACAACGTGTAATTTAGGGTATATACATACCAAGTGCACGGCTTCTTTGGATGATAACAAACGATATGACAAGGGTTTTGTAATCCTATGTCTACAATTATCATTTTATTGGCAAGTGACGTGGAAAGTGATGACCCTCATAGTACTGTGACACGTTTGTTATTACTGGTATTCAAGAAACATATGAAACCAATAATTTGGGGTCAATTCTGTGAGTCACTAATTTTGAGCTGAAACTTTGCATAGAGACTCCATGCCAGATGTTGTCTTCAGTCCTTTTGGATAGATATGGGGTTTCCGTTACACGTTGTATATGTTTTCTATTATTATTTTTTTATATATGTATATATATACATTCTTTCGATAATGACATTTATTTTACTTGTACACCTACCACATTGTGGTCTTTTTAACCCAAAGGTTGACTGGTAGAGAATGCCTTGTTGCGTTAAGTCCGCCCATGTACCACTATTGTACATAAAGTTTAAATAAATAAATAAATAATCTTTATTCTCTACTAGCAGTGGCTCCTGTGGACTTTATCACGATATAAACATAACCTCCTTCTTTTGCTGTCGGGTAAAAAGTAGCCTATAACCTTCCTCAACCTTCAAGCTACTTCCACACCAAACATCCAAATCCATAGAGTACTTTCGAAGATTAGCGTGTTCAAACAAACATACAAACTTTTCCGATTTATAACATTAGTATAGATAGCGAACAGAATTTTCTCCTTCAGAAATGTCTTTAGAAACACGTTTTGTGCAGTGGCGACTGCGCTGGGTGTAGCGGGTTCGATAACCGTACGGATCATTTTATGGCCAACAGATTATATTCGGGTCTGGCTGTTAGTGTGATATGAGTTTGTGTTCGTAAACGTACCTACGATACAGAAGTTATACCAAGTAGGGGACAAAATTTCAAAACAATCACTATCCTAATAAAAGATCCGCTAGAACAAGGTGAACTAATTATATAAATAATTAATAAAAAAGAAAGAAAAAACTATATTAGGATCTTGAGCCTAATCAATTAACCTTTTTTTCTATTACCTGTGACCAGATACCTTGCTTAATCCGGCCGGGAAGTATTTTCCGAGGGCCTGTGTCACTGTGTGTGAGCCAAATGAAGGCATTATGCGTCTTACTCTTACTGTTCTTTGACATTGCATCAAGCGAGCTTGTGTTAGATTACTTAAATACAATCAGATTATTTACGAGAACAGTCCATAATTATCAAATGAATCGTGGACTATTTCGTATGGATTAAGTGCCTACCATGCCAGAACATTACCAAAAAAACCTTTTAACAACTCTATCATGCAGTTTTTATACATATTGGAATCACCGCTACTCATCTTTACGACCAATAAAATAATAATAATAATATATCCTTTATTTCAGGTAACTAGGCCCATACAAAACAATAAACAAATACAAAATCTTATAAATAAACTAATATATAACAAATCGAAAAAAAAAGGTCGATATCTATACTATACATATAGGTACCTAAATCAAATATAAGTCTCTGTGATGCTATTTTTATCCTGGGATGCCTCCATAGATAAAATAAATAAGTAGATTTGGTCAACAGACGAAATTATATCGGAACCGTGTGTCTCCAGTTAGGCGCTGGGCGGGGCAACAACTACACATGCAGTTTAATAAAATCAATAGATACGCACTCGCGCTTCCGCCGCTTACACACCCGCATTTCTTAAATCAGAACGTACTATACAATCAATAATAAACCTTATTCCGTCAAACACAGCGTGTATTTACCATGCACCGTAGAATTTACCCACACAAAAACATCGGTCGCTATCGTTGTGCTGTGCAAAAGCAATTTATTTTACATATACGCTAGTGATTGACTAAATCGGAAAGTTATCGATTCTTCCATTTATTATTGTACAATTTTTTTTGGGCACCTGAAAATGAACCAAATAAAAAATGGCTTGTCCAGAAAATATTACAATAACAATAAACATATTATTGAGAACATAACATTACATAATTATTATTAAGTACTACCTACTAAGTATTAAGGGCTACCCTGGCGCTTTCGACTTAAATCTTAATATTTAATTATCATAGTGATAGGTCAAATAGAAGTCGATGTTAACTTACATTACGCTCTTGATCGGAACATACCAGCCGTATAGGTTGTATAGAATCCTGAAAAGTTGAATGACTGATTTTATGAATACCCTAAATCATGAGAATAGCTTTCAGTAATAAAATAAAATTTAACACACTTCTGCAAATATCAGTTGTACTCTTAATTTTGGAATTGTCTATTCAAAAAGCCTGCAACTTTTCTTTAGAGACTAGAACATTTCTGCGTTGAAGTGAACCGAGCATATGGTGCTATTTTTTGTAGGGTACCAGTTAGGTGGCATGCCTGTGGCATCAATCCATTCCTTTTTTATGTTACCATCTTTTGGGAAGCTGAAAAGTACGAAAAGCACTTATTTATCATTTACATACATCCTAAGCTACTTCTAAACGTCACCATATAATAAGCATCGCAATAATTACGTAACACACTATAAATCAAGATCTGAATGATTTTGACGTATATTGCTAATCCATTGCTTCATATGTTCGAAATATTGGTCTGCTCAACAACGTAAATACCGCAGTGAGTGTTGTTGATTTAGCATAATGAAACCGATTCCTACTGTAAGTGTGTTACGCAACTATTACCTGCGGGGTAACCGCAGGTAATAGTTTAGTAGGTTATAATAGGTTTTTGTTATAAGAAAAATCCTAGTTAGTAGAGAAATTGTTAAATATATGAAAACAAACACACATCCATGCATAACAAATAAATAGCATGAATGTATTGACTTATTTTAAGCTCAATTCACAAATATATTATCTGAACCATGCCGATTATTATAACGCATTCGAAGCTTCAATGGAAGCAAAATACCAAAACCATAAAAAATAAAGAAACAGCATGAGGATAAGGCATAACATACGATAATTCTAAACCGAAAAGCACCACTGATTATTAACCTAAAATTAAAGTAACTTACTTTACGAATATTGGTTACGCATTTCTCTACTACTCTGTAAAAAAATCAAAATAAGTAAAAAAACATTATTTATATCGATCTTCCAACCGGGCTAAAACGGTTGACAGATTGAAAAATAAACTATTGTAGCGACGCACAGTGTTTGATCGGACCCAAAAAAATTCCCTATGCTGTTTATTATGTAAACTGATCAAGAAATGCATTTAAAATGCAAGACTAGAACACCCAAATGTCTATTTCATATACTTTTTATAATATAAAATAATAAAACTTACGTGAACCGTAACCTAAAAAAATTTTAAATATTTTCTGTAAATTTAATGAACCAAGATAATGTTTTCAAATAAATAGAGTCTAATGGAAAATCTTTAGGCGCATGTTTGTTAGTTTTTATTTTTAGTAAATCGCCTCTAGATACCAAGTAATTTAATTGATTTCATATTTTCGTTTTTATTTTTTTTCTCCATAAAAACTCAAAAGTGCGACTTGTGACTAGCATAGAAATATTCCTCGTAATAAGGCCTATCACTGATAAAAAAACCACGTTGCACAATTGCGGCCTTTGGGAGTTATGTGCCATTTAGTTCAAAGGTCAAATGGTACGAAATAGGGTTGTCGCTTAAAGGTCAAACAAATATAGGTATATTTTTTGTAAATAATAAATAAATTTCAACATGGTACTGACACTAAACTACTTTAACCCATTAATTGCCACCTAAATTTTAAAAACAACACCTGGGTGCCACTTAATGTTTTTGTGGATTACAATAGAAAAGGCGTAATTAAATGTGTTTTTTTAATTACAAAAACTCCATAAATAAGAAAATCCCATCTTAAAATGGTGAACGCGCCATATGCGTTGGTGGCACTGGTAAGCGAAATTTAATCGCTATTACCATTCAACGCGCTATTTGCGTTGACGTTTGGATGGTATTATGCACACACAACTACCATATTTCTGGCAAATAAATGAATCTAATCTAATCTAATCAAGGTCTGGGAGACTGCCGATGCCTGCATGTGAATATTGGGCAATTCCAGCAATATAACATAGAAAACATAAATAAAATACATATGTAGGTATCGAATTGATGACCTCCTTTTTTTAAGTTGGTATTAAGTATAAGTTCAAGATTCAAGATTCAAGATTCAAGATTCTTTATTTGTTGAAACATGAGTACACATACAGAGCATGCAAGTTATTAAAAGTTGTGCATACAGTTTGACGTGATTTGTTCTTCAAACCTTCATGCATAAACCTATCCAACTAAGATTTATACTGCTATGCCAATGAACAGGCCGTATGCGTGCATGTGATTTATTTTATAAATGCACGATAAAACAATGGAAAACTGTGATAAAATTGAGGTTATCGCTTACCTTCACCTCCCAATTCACTAATTTATGATGAACACTGGCTAGATCTTCAGATATTTGTATCTCAAAATAGACCTCCTCAGCAGCAACCGTTTTTTCCTTGTCAAAACAAGAAAGACAGTTCAAAGCCAAAACCATCAGTGTTTCCAAATTAGAAAATTATTTCTAACTGTGAGTTGAGCCATATATTTAAATAAATTTCTACCATATACCATAAGCAATGACAAAAAACTGCAGAGGGTCACTCAACGCAACTGGTGCGTTGGTGGCATGACATAGTAATCTCGATCAACGCAAATGGTGCACTGGTAGCAATGAATGGGTTAAAACATCATTGGTTAATACACTTTTTATTTTGGAACCACATCCAATAAATAGCCTACTCATACAAATCGCTTTCGTTGCTTAATATTAACGTGCAGCCATCATCATCTGCATTATCATCATCCAATGAAACAGATCCATCCAATGATGAGTCTTCGTCTTCATCTTCGCCTCCTGCTAATTGCAAATTTTTTTCGTGAATTGGTTTTAAAAGTTCGCGTACAGCTTCTGGCACACAAAGCCGCTTGTATGAACTTGGACGTAAAATGTGGTGTGACATAGAAATCAATGGGTCTGATGATTCTAATGCACCATGCAACGGAAAACTTCCGGAAGCAACTAGTGATCCATCCAGTTTAGAGTGTAGTACTTCACAACTTCCGGAAGCAGCCAGTGATCCATTCAGTTTGGAGTGTAGTACTTCACAACTTCTGGAAGCAACGAGTAATCCATTCAGTTTGCAGTGTAGTACTTCACAACTTCCGGAAGTAACCAGTGATCCTAGTATAAGCTACAAACAAGACCTTAAAATCAGAACACGAATCATGAAGTCACTAGAAGGCGAACCTCAGAGTAAAGTGATAAAATCTTTTTCTTCTACGGTCTCCCCAGATGATGGAAGCAAGATAACACCAAAAGCTTCAAAAGATTTTGAAAAAGTAATAAAACTTTGTTTAGAGTCACCAAAGGGAGCGTCCATGGTTTTAAAAAAAGTTTCGACAGTCATCAAACCTTTTACACCAGAGGAAGCTTTAGGTGTTATTATTGATAGAAAACTGAGTATGGAGACTTATAAACTCTTGCAGCGGGATTTGAATAGTCGAGGATACCCTGCTTACCCACCTTACCATGAAATTTTAATTGCAAGAAAAGCATGCTATCCAACTGAAGACTTAAAAGTTTCTGAAGTCGAAGCGTCAGTTTCGTTGCAGGGACTACTGACACACACTTTGCAACGAATTGTTCGGAGTTGTGAGGCTACTTTCATCGAATATTGCAATAGAAAAGGCACGCAAAGTATCTCAGCCATATTTGAAGGGTCCTGGGGTTTTGACGGTAGCTCAGGCCAATCATTATATAAGCAATGCTTCCCACAATCTGAAGAAGATATCTCCATCAACTAAAGTAGCCTTTTCGCCACAACTTTTATTCCTTTACGAATCGTAGTCGACAAACATTTCATTGCCTGGCTCAATCCTACACCCCAATCGTATCGATTTTGTCGACCGCTGCACATCCAGTACAAAAAAGAATCAGGTGATCTTATACTTTCCGAAAAAACATTTGTAGAAGAACAGATCAGAAGTTTGACACCAATAACTACACAAACTTCAGAAGGTCACAACATAACATTTGATTGTGACTTGACATTAAGCGTTATTGATGGTAAGGTCCTCAATATAATTACTGGAACATCTTCACAGTTAAGATGTCCATTTTGTAAGCTTACGGCTAGTAATTTCAATGATTTGGAAATGTCTTATCAAAAACCAACCATAAAAGAAAATATGCGACAAGGTATCAATCCACTTCATGCGTGGATTTTTATCGTGTTTTTGAGTTTTTGTTGCATCTTAGTTATAAAAATGATCCGTTGGTACAAAAATGGAGAATCAGTAAGGGTAGCCCTGAAAGCCAAATAGTTGAGCAACGAAAGAAACGCATTCAGACTGAAATAAGAAAGAGGATTGGATTATTAGTGGACGTAGTGAAACCTAATGCCGGAACGACAAATGATGGCAATTCAGCCCGGAAAGCACTATCAGATAAATACCGTGGCATATTTACTTTTGACAGGCCCGTTGGTATAGTGGTCAGTGGTCCTGACTGCTATGCGCAAGGTCGTGGGTTCGATTCCCACCTAGGACAAATGTTTGTGTGATGAGCACGGTCATTTGTTCTTTGTCTGGGTGTAATTTATCTATAATATGTATGTATTTAGAAATATATATGTATGTTTATCAGTTGTCTAGTATCCATATCACAAGCTCTGCTTAGTTTGGGACTAGATGGCGTTGTGTGAAAAAAAGTTGTGGAATATATATTATTATATATTATTATTACTGAGATTTTAGGTCTGGATGCATGGTTAGTCGACAGATTGCATTATTATCCTTGTCACAATATCTTGTGACTATCCCATAGACGCAAAAAAGTTTGGCAATTTTTGCCGCACGCTCGCAGAAAAGTACGTCCAATTGTATAATTGGCATCCGATGACTGTCACTATTCACAATATTTTAGTGCACGGAGAAGAGATTATTGAATCAAGTTCACTTCCTGTCGGGATGCTCTCAGAGCAAGCGGCCGAATCACGCAACAAATTCTGGCGGTCTGATAGGGAACGTCACTGCCGCAAAGTAAACAGGATACAAACCATGGTCGACCTCTTTCACCGTGCATTAGAATCATCAGACCCATTGATTTCTATGTCACACCACATTTTACGTCCAAGTTCATACAAGCGGCTTTGTGTGCCAGAAGCTGTACGCGAACTTTTAAAACCAATTCACGAAAAAATATTGCAATTAGCAGGAGGCGAAGATGAAGACGAAGACTCATCATTGGATGGATCTGTTTCATTGGATGATGATAATGCAGATGATGATGGCTGCACATTAATATTAAGCAACGAAAGCGATTTGTATGAGTAGGCTATTTATTGGATGTGGTTCCAAAATAAAAGTGCATTAACCAATTATGTTTTAAAGTAGTTTAGTGTCAATACCATGTTGAAATTTATTTATTATTTACAAAAAATATACCTATATTGGTTTGACCTTTAAGCGAAAACGCTTTTTCGTACCATTTGATCTTTGAACTAAATGGCACATAATTCCCAAAGGCCATAATTGTGCAACGTGTTTTTTTTTTATCAGCGATAGGCCTTATTACGATGAATATTTCTATGCTAGTCACAAGTCGCACTTTTGAGTTTTATGGAGAAAAAAAAAATAAAAACGAAAATATGAAAAAAATTAAATTAAGTACTTGGTATCTAGAGATGATTTTCTAAAAATAAAAACTTACAAACATGCGCCTACGTCTTGTGTATCATTGGTAACCTTAGAAAAATAACGCATAGAAAGGGGGTCTAGAACAAAACACGAGGGATTTCGTGTGTCCACTTTATTTTCTTTGTGTGCGTGAGCCGAATGTGTCTACGTTCGTCTGTCGGAGGTTGAGTTATTTGTTAACCTATCCTACGGCCCTTATCCAAATAATGCAATACATTTTTGGACTTTGACTTTGAAATAAAATGAAAGGTCAAGTTGAGTGATAACCCTAATCACTATGTTTTGAAACTTAATTCCTCCTACGAGCCTCAATAGTGGAACGTGGTTTTTTTAGTAGTAATAGGCCTTATTACGAGGAATATTTCTATGCTAGTCACAAGTCGCACTTTTGAGTTTTTATGGAGAAAAAAAATAAAAAATAAAATATGAAAAAAATTAAATTACTTGGTATCTAGAGGCGATTTTCTAAAAATAAAAACTAACAGACATGCGCCTAAAGATTCTTCATTAGACTGTATTTATTTGACCACATTATCTTGGTTCATTAAATTTACAGAAATTATTTATCATTTTTTAAGGTCAAGGTCACGTAAGTTTTATTATTTTATGTAATAAAAAGTATATGAATTAGACACCTGGGTGTTCTAGTCTTGCATTTCAAATGCATTTCTTGATCAGTTTACATAATAAACAGCATAGGGAATTTTTTTGGGTCCGATCAAACACTGTGCGACGGCGACGTCGGAACTCCTTACGCATGCTGCGGGCGTAAAATAAATTGTTTATTTTTTTTTACTTTTTTGTACACTTGACTTTCAACGTATTTTATTTCTGTCATCTCATGTAAAATAAAAGTTAAACATATTTTCTTAGAGGTTTCCGTATGTTATAAAAAACTTTTTACCAGAAAATTAAACAGACACCCAAAAAACACTGCAAAGTGAAAAATAACTTTAATTTCGGTAGTCGGTGTCTTTAGTTTTGTATTTTCGTTTTTGGCACCGACTTCCGAAATTAAAGTTATTTTTCACTTTGCAGTGTTTTTTGGGAGTCGGTTTAATTTTTTGGTAAAAAGTTTTTATTTCACTCTTTTTAGTTGGTCGATTTTTAATTTACCTAGTTACAAGAGCCTAAATGTCAACTACTTATATTCATTTACAAAATATTGCTTTTCCCAATGTTGGGCTGTTATTTGTTGAGGAGTTCTCCTGGTAGTTCACCATCAGCTTCACTTCACCATATGCATTGTGACGAGCATATTGTGCTACATTCAAGTAATCGAAACGGAACACATGAACTACTTATTATTCCTACTTATATATTGAGTAGTTCCAGTGGCCATCGGTGGTCTTCATCATCAGGTCTACTTCAAAATGGTGCTTTTCGAATGCAACTACACAAGTTACTATAAAAAATACTCAAATCACTATAGGTGTGCCTATAATATTTGAAGAGTTCCCTCGATTTCTCCAGGATCCCATCATCAGATCTTGACTTGGTGACAATGGGACCAATTTCAAAGTATACCTTTTCAAACAAAAAAAAGCATTTTTGAAATCGGTTCAGCCGTCTCCGAGTAATCGGTGATCATACATAAAAAAATAATAATAATATACGCGTCGAATTGATAACCTCCTCTTTTTTATGTCATCGGTTGAAAAACCCCTAAACTATAATAGCAATTTTTCATTCGTCAATCGACATTGCTGTCGATAGCCTACGTTAGTGGATCTGCACAAGCACATCACTAATTCGTCGCAAGAAGTGGCGGCCTCACTACGCGATGAATCCGCGTAATACAGTTTCGTATGTTATGTTTACATTGCTTGTTCAGTTACTTAGTGACGAACTCAGGTAGTGGTTAAGGAGCAATGTATTTATAGCAAAAGGAGTACAGTCGCTCTGATATTTGAAAACAAAAATAACATAGTAAAACCAAGAAATATTTTACGATTTATTGTTTTTCATGATTTTAAAGACAAATATTGTAAAATACTTTTACTTACATATGGTAAGTGATTCCATGATTCACATAGATTTGATTTTGGCTTCGGTTTTTACAAGATACCACAGAACAACTCGGCATTCATATATGTTATCACGATCGCCGTCGAAAGCCACACCAGTTTCAGTCAGAACCAAACACTAAAACAGACCACCGAGTACCACGTGACCACGAAATGTGATAAATTGACAATAGATGGCACTACGCTAGATTAATTTCCTTTAGGTTAAAATAGCGTAATAAGGTACTTTGATTTCAATTTTATTTTATAAATGTGGGAATTAAAGTGCAACCAATTAAAAGTACTAAAAAACGTTCATATAAATCAAACGCCGTACATATGAATGATGTTAAAAGGTAAGAATTATTGTAGATTACTAAATTATTTCTAAAATGATTAGTAATCATTTTAGAAATAATTTAGTAATCTGTAATCTTAGTAATGTGTAATACTAATAATTGATTACACATTATTGAAACCGTCTTAGTATTGAACACTTTATTTTATTCGAATACGGTCAATAATTTCAATTCAAGTTAGTAGCACATTATTAGCGTGTATAGTGATGAATCGGAATGGCATCCGTCAGCATCCTAGATCAAACTCTGGGACTCAATTTATGTTTTTGTGACTTCTTTTTTATTGAAAGTACTTTAATATTATTTTTAGATATTTTTGTAAATATGTTGTTGAATAAAAAAGAAACATTTTCATTTTTTATAGGAGAAAGTCGAAAATGTCAACGCCGAAGTTAGTTACTCGTTACATCAATAATAGATGGCGCTCCATACAGTAAAGTCGGACTGACTACTCCTATTTTCAAAAATTGTAAACATTGTAATTTAAATTTATATACAAATGATCCGGATAAAAATAGGTACTTGTCGTGTCGTGAATATAAAAAAGGAAATAAGTATTTGTGCTACCCCAGTGAAAGTTTAATTAAATGTTTTTCGGAAATCCAGGATGTTCTGCACCACATATTGCGAAAGAGAAGTCATATAGAAAATTTAAAAAATTATATGAAAACAATATTATATATTAACGTCAATACTCAATTTCTGGTATGCAGTTGTCACTCAAAAGATATAATCGAATATATGTTTGATTTTTCCAGTAGATTTTTTGCGTATAACTGGTGTAAATGGACCAATAAATTATTAAACGGAATTAGCACTACCAAGGATGTAGATCCAAATGACGATATCCAAAATCAGGCGTCAATATATTATTCAAAAAGACGAAGGTCGGTACGGTCTAAATAAAATAAAAAGGTGTGTAATTTTGTGTTTTATTCAACGAAACCATCTAAACTTACAAAAAAAATGTGAAATGAAACCCTGTAAACATGCATGCACACATACAACACAGTTGACAACACGCACACATGCACAGAATAGATGTAACTTTGTCGTTAGTCACCAGATGGCGCGACAACGTAAGCTAGGCTGATGACTCTATACCCTATATATAATGTACTCTGTGGACTACTCTATCTCAGTCTATTTCAATGTACTCTGTGTCGAAAGCGCACTAGTTCGCGGAGACGGCCACTTGCCTGTGACATGAGCCCTGTGGCCATGTCGCGCGGACACCGATACGCCCCCTTACCACTTCTCTGTATTTTTGATTTCTGTGGATGCCTCCCAAACGCATGAAGTGGCAGCTATGATGAACACGACAGAAAATGCCGCTCACTATTTTCAGGCGCGCGCAACTTATTCTAGACTGAAGTCACTGTCTAGAATAAGTTGCGCGCGCCTGCAAAATCATCAATATATTGTACGACTTAGTAAAAAATATTTTATATATTTATTTATTTTGTAATTATTTTATCCAATACACATTACACAATATATTAAAAAAAATGTTTTACCACACACGAAAGCCTCTTAGGGCTGATCTGTGTGCTGGCGAGTCGTAATTAGTTAATTATTTGACTTTACAGAGAAAAAGAAAACAGGAATACTAATGTAATTAACTATTTCTTATGTAAAAACGTTTGTATCTGTACTTACAACTTTTCGCATTTGATATGCATAGCGTTTCTTAATATAGTAAACTACATTCTCCGAAACCCTAGTCCCATATACATTTTTGTGTTTTGTTACGATATATTTATTTTTTATCACTATATTTCTTAGGAAATTTGGTCTAGTTTTATCCATTAGGTATAATATGTGAAATTTTAATATCACAAGTAACCAATACGGAATGTATTTGCATATAGGTAATAGTGGTCGCCCAGTAGTCCATATTCGATCATAATTTAAATTATTTCTAATGTATCAACTTATCAAGTTATAATAATATTAGCTTTCGGCATTCCTTCTTCATACAAACTTTAACGGTGCCATATTTCATCGTCCTAGTATGGGTTGGTTAAACTAAAAATGATTGAACAAATTCTCTAAAAAAAATCACCAATATAGGTAAACTAAATAATCAGAAAGTAACATAGGCTTCTTTAAGTTCCTTTTCAGGCGAGTGAAGCCGCGGGCGAGCAAAAGCTAGTATAAGCGATGTTACATGTATCTACTGTCGCATGTCTCATCATCTTGTTGGGATTCTCTTGAAGCTGGCAGGATACACTTCACCTTTGCATCGTAATTTCATATTATCAAGTCACAGACGAATCATACGATCTTAATGTTTTGTTTTCTCTTCTACGATTTGTAATCTTAATAAATTTACGTTTCAGGGGGCTTCCCATACGCCGAGCTCAGTAACCAGCACGTACCTTCATTCTTGGCCGGTGGTGGGCGCCTTCCAAAGCCAGCGCGAGCCTCGCCAACACTCTACCAGCTCATGGTAGACTGCTGGTCCGAAAACCCCACAGACAGACCAACTTTCTCCGAAATCGTGGACAAACTGACAGTCCAAAAGCAATTATATGTTGATTTAGATTGCGTTTTCCCGCCTTCTGAAGACGAGCTGCAAGGCTTACTAAGAGACTTCAATATGACGGAAGCCGACGATAATGATGACCGGTGACCCTTGTAAAGACTGAATATTATAATTGTTATTATTGTCACCATGTGTGCACAGTACATGTGTATAATACTTACGGATTTTGTTTCATTTTTAAGGTATCTTTCATGCTTACACATACTATAAATGTATTATCAATTACACCACTGGTGGACACTACTTTTACTCGGAGTAAATCATTAAAATAACCTACTCTTCACGCTCTGGATACAGTGGAAAGGAGCAACCCTGTTCCTTTAGTTGCCCTTTCGTCCTGGGGCTACAGTTTCTTGTTAGAATATTCCAGAAACCCCGGTGGTCGGTCACACAACTCTTACCTCGATGTCACCACTTTTATTTATTTTTATTTTATTTATTTATTTGTAGGTACATAATATAGTATCTTAATAAAGGAGTGCTTTGGCATTCGTACTAGGATTACCCTGTATCACGAATGCCTTTTGGTGTGGATTTGCCTGAAAACCCTCGTTAGTACAAACATCACTCACTACTGCCACCCATTCTGACAAACCAGTGACGTATTTTATGCCACTAACAATCAGTTGCATTCTATAACTGTGCACTGTTTGGGGGCTAGATCACAATTCCTTATACCACCACACAGATGTTTCCGTTATTCCAATATAATACTATTTGAATCTGCTAGTATCATTCACACCGAGAAACTGTTAACGTTAAGCCAATTAACTTTCAATTTTAAAACTTTTAATAGGAAATCCATAAACCATGTTGATTGCAGTACCATTTATAATCAAGCTACACAATTTTTGTTACCTATAACCCTAAGATATTATCAAAAGAAAATTGTTCCTATATTTTTATATTCCCAAGATTTAAAAGAAAGTAGGTAAGTAATTCTTGTTATTTTTTTTTTTTCATTATGTCCGTGTTGGTGCAAAAAGCGACAAGATACGTACTAATCACGAAATATTTTTGACCTACGAACATGAAAAGTATGAGATAGTTTATGGACAGGACATCAAAGAAAAGTGTTGCCTATAAAAGTATCTCCCCGTGTAAAGGAGAGTGAAATTTTGTATGGAGCTTATATTGAATAGCGGTGGCCCGGCGAAGGAAACCTTTTAAATAAACCTGACACAGGAGAATGTCTTACGTCTGATAAGCCGCCTGTCGAATCTATACTAATATTATAAAGCGGAAAGGTTTGTTTGTTTGTTTGCTTGAACGCGCTAATCTTCGAAAGTACAGGGTGGATTTGGATGAAATTTGGTATGGAAGTAGCTTGAAGCTTGAGGAAGGTTGTAGGCTACTTTTTACGCGAGGAAGCGAGCGAAGCCGCGCGTGAGTACTAGTTATAACATATTTCTCTTTGATAAGTAATTTTATCAGTTCGCATAATTGTAGAATATCCAAAAAGATCTGGTCATGTGAGGGTCGAATCATTTTTATAAATTTTCCCGCAACTTCGTTCGCGTGGGAGGTTTTTCCCGCGTGAATCCCGATCCAGCGGGAAAATTTAGATAAAAATTATTCTTTGTCCGTCTCCTGGTTCTAAGCTACCTCCCTATCAATTTTCAGCCAAATCGGTTCAGCCGTTCTTGAGTTATAATTATAATATGATTATTTTACTTACGATTAACAATTATACTATTTATGAATGATATTAGATGAATAACTAGTATTAAGATCGCAAACAAGGACCTAATGCGATGGTTTTGTTTTAGTGATACCAAATATGATTTCGACGTTGTTAACATTATATTCGACGGCGTTCACAGTAGCGACTCGCTGGCCTGATCCTAATAAAGACGAATTGGTGTTCGTCAAGAATCCAATAGAAGCCGAGATGCCAGGGCACTGGGTTCCGCTAAGCATTATAAAAGTTATCCTTGAAAAAAAACAACAAACTACACCTAGAATGGTTAATAAAACAAACTTCCCTTTGAACAAAAAGCTGAAAACTAAAAAACCAGACTGGAAGGATGGCTGGAAAAGTGACTGGACTGGCGAAGGAGAGGATATTGATAAGGATGTTTGGGAAGGTGTACAGGATGGTGGCGGAAAGGATGATTGGGAGGGTGCAGAATATAATGGTGGGAAGGACAAATGGAAGAAACCAGGTAGGACTAAAGCACCAAATGAGAAACGCACGAAAAAGACGCCCAATCGTCGTCCTCCTTACAGTCATAAATCAGCTGATGAAAATGAAAGTGAAAACGGTACGCACACAAACGACGATTGGCCAAGCCCATATGAAGATAGTTATAATGGTACATATGAAAATGATGCTAAGAATTCACAAACTGAAACTAATACAAATTATGAAAATAATGCTAGTGGTGGAAATCATGCAAATGGTAAGCATGGTAAAAATAATGCAAATAATGATAATTATGAAAGTGGTGATTATTATACAAAAAATACACATCCAACTGAAGTAAATGATGCAACTAATGATGATGTTGATGATGGTGATTATCAAAATGATAATTCTAATGAAATGAACATGAATAGTGCAATCTCCAACGAAGCTAATTCTAAGCCCAAGGGAGGTTCTTCTGAAATTGGTTCTGGTGGAAAAAACGACGTTGATGAGAATGTCCAAACAGATACTAATTCTAATGTGTCTATTGAATCTGTACAAACTAAACCAAACAAAAAAGGAAAGAAAAAGAGACATAAGGACAGCCATGGCTCAGTCCCCGGGTAAATCTTTGAAAACACGGGAGAACAATATCACGACGCGAATAATAAACCTTTTAAACAAACTCGTTCACTTATTTCAAAATCAAAATTGTTTTATTTTACATAGGCCTAAATGAGCACTCATAAAACGTCAGAAGTTAGTGCACGGTTCAAAAACGTCAGAAGTTAGTGCACGGTATTGTAAAATGTGTCAATTTATGTTTCCAGCTAAAGGACATTTATAATTATTGTTCAAGACTACAAGAAGCCAGCCAACGTTAACTGGACGGTCTGAACTGCCCACGGTTCGTGGAGCCCTAAACGTTGCTTACAACCGATGGCCTTAGGCCTTATCAATACCTAATATTACCACTTACCTTCTGAGCTGGGACGCCAGGATACGACCCTTTTGATCACGTCCGTGTGGTATGTATGTAAGTATGAAGTGAGTAAGTGAAATGTGTAATGATGGTCAAGTGTTCATGGACGTTCACAAGGCTTCAGATGGCGTGGTCCAGATAGCATCACAGCACAATTACTTTTAGCAAATCTCGCGTGTCAGACAGGCTGACGACATTCGGCGTGGTAGTTCAAAATATCCCAGGTTTCCACTCAATTCGGGATTCTAGAGTTCAATTAGTCACTGATCACGATTAATCTATCTTTAACTGCGCAGATTCAACTCGATTTTCCACAAAAACCAATAAATCAATCTCAACAAGCAGGCAGTTAGTTTTTACAAGGAACGGAGTTATTGTTCCAAAATATCCCAGGGTTTTCGTCAATTCGGGATTACAACTTCAACTCATCGCCAATCGCGACCCAAATATCGGTTACAACGGGCGATTGGACACGATATTTCCAATTACAATAAAATCAAAGTCCCAAGGCGGACATTTTTCAACAACGGAAGCAAAATCTATCTGTCAAGTCAAAAGTTATGTCAAGTGTCAACATCAAAAGACAATAGAATGTTGCCAAACCAAAAATATACGTTCTAATACGTTCTGGACGCAACAATTATCTTAAAAAGAAATATACGGTCCGGCCGGTGCTTGACACTTGTTTAGGGAGGAGGGTCACGGCTACTTCGTGAAGTAGCTGCCTCGTATAGACAAGAAGCCAGACACTCGTCGTCGTTCCGGCGCCACTGTGGCATATATACGCTTGCAGAGTGTACAGCGAATAATGACTTCGAATTCGAAGCAAATGACAACCTCCCGCTGTCGGCTTTGATTCATGTCAAGGCACAGCGTCGTTTAAATCGGGGATCTTCTGCGACATACCCATTTCGTCTGCGGAAAGGGAGAGGGATATTTGGAGAGCTCTCCCGGCCCGCTGAAAGCGCACGAGGAGTTGGCTGAGGGCAGACAATGTCCTCTGGCAGCACTCTTAAATGGATCTAGGGACGGCTGACTTCTGGATGTCCACCAATTTGTGTTTCATTTGCGAAGGGTGGATTAAGTCTGACTCTGATAGACCCCTTCGCCCACCGCAGGGCGGAGGACATTCATATGGAATTTCGTGTCGTGAAAAAAATATCCATCGCTATGAGAATTTAGAGTTACTTTTATCTCAAGCCAATGTCTAAGATTATATGTATAAGCGTGTCCTTTTCTTGGTTTCCTTGGTTCCCATAACAACAAATATGGGGGTCAGAATCATCCGCTAGGTGCCACCATAACGTAGACAGTTAAAAACGTTACGACGGGTCCGTATTAATTTATATGATAAAAGCATCTCTACTTATTATTTTAAAAAAATGCTAAGTATCGCTTAAACTCGGGAATACCTGGACACAATTGGTTAATTTTGGTTTCAAAATATTCGTGGAATTCCGGGGAAAGTTTGAAAGGTGAGTAAATAACGAAAATAAATTATATGGCAGTATGCTTAGAGTAATTAGACTATTAATTCTATGGCAGTATGTATGAGGTTTGGTCAGCTAGTGATTGAAACATAAATTCATGTAAAAAATTTATTTTTTTATGACAATAGTTGAAAGTGTTACATTATACCTATCAGTGCTATAGGTATGTGGGAAAATCTTTGTTTGTAAACATACCGCAGTAGGTCCTTAATTGCTTACATTTGAAGAAATACTGTTGACAGTGTTCTCAAAATTCAGAATTTAAATAGTATAGGTAGATACTAAATCGAAACAGTGAATAAACCATAGAAAAAAAAATATTTTTATATATGAATACAAAAGTAAATAATAAAAATACTACAAAAAAAATAAGAAACTCACCAAATATGTATTTAGATTTCGTTCGTATACCTCTAAAATAAGCGTTCGATATTGCACCATACATACCGATTTATGGTTCTGTGCCATCTATCGGTAATAACCGGAACTATAGTAAATGTAGGTCATTGCTTTAATGAACGTCGGAGTTAAATACGCAGTAGTTCAGCTCTTGGACACTAGATGGTATTAGCAACTATTCATTACTAGATAGAATGACTGAAAAATCACTAAAGCAGTATTAAATAGTTAAAAAGGCATTAAAAATCTGCCTGCCTTAAGAGTTCTATGACGCAAGTTTAATAGTTATTATTATATTAATAAAACTTTTAATAATGACGACTTTTTTCCATAACCAACATAATGTCATGTTGAGTCACAGTAGAGTGCGGCAATGAGCCAGTGTTATTTGCTTAATTCTTTAAAGCCCGATTTACACTTCAACAAGTACAGTAGCCAGTTAAGAACTCAGACAGTTAAGTAATAATTAGTAAGTTGTAAGTAGCGTCCAAACGTAGGCGAGTGAGTAGTCATAAGTTGCCCGAGAAGAAGAAAAGAAAATAAAAAACTTGAGAGGTGTCAAGGGACACACGGATGGAACGAAGTTCCTTTCGATTAATTAATGAAGGAATTGTAAAAAAAAACTTGTGTGCAATTCACACGTGGTGGAAGTGAAACCTTCAAAAATTTACGAAATTTCAAAGGTATACCGTTGCCCTCTCTCTCTCTTTACCTCAACTCCCCAACTCATCTCGCAACTCGACCCGCAACTCGACCCGCAACTCGACCCGCAACTCGACCCGCAACTCGACCCGCAACTGGACCCGCAACTCGACCCGCAACTCGACCCGCAACTCGACCCGCAACTGGACCCGCAACTCGACCCGCAACTGGACCCGCAACTGGACCCGCAACTGGACCCGCAACTGGACCCGCAACTCGACCCGCAACTGGACCCGCAACTCGACCCGCAACTCGACCCGCAACTCGACCCGCAACTCGACCCGCAACTCCCCCCTCAACTCCCCCCTCAACCTACCTGTAACCTACAAATTTATGGACTGTACTAAACTCGCCCGTCTACATGCCAGCCAGTTAAGTTGGAGGGGTGCGGGAGACGCGAGAGAGAGGGCTACTTCGCACTGGACTCGCCGAAAAATAGGATCGCGATCTATTTAACTCAACTTAATCAACAACTTACTACTTAACTCGCTTTTGCCGTTCAAACTACAATAACAACAACTCGCCGATGACGCAAGTTAACTCGCTACTGTACTTGTTGAAGTGTAACCTCCTATAAACTCAAGCCTTAGGCTTATACCCGGTCTGAATGAATAAATCATTAATTAAAGTATAGTCTTCTTCTTTTGCTGTTAATCGGAGCCCAGCAAAATATTTAAACCATCGCCTCGTCCTCCTCACACCTCAAAGGCGTTCTACAAAGGTGCACGTATTTGGTCATTTTGGACACTTCTGCAGATGATGCAGATTGGGTACGGTTTGCTGTGGAGTAGTCCAGCCATTCTAAGGAAGTATATTAGTGAAAGTTGGGGCATTCGACGTCCCGGATCGAGAGTCATTCGGGATGGGTCACCATAACTCTACAAATTGGATTACTTGGCAACTCTGCTGTGCTACATATTTTATATAAGTAATAGGCAAAAAATTTGAAGTCTTGTTTTTAGGCGGCTTCATTACGATTATTTTCACTGTATTGTATTGTATCCTAATCCTATCATTCATCTGTGAACAGCGTTGTGGGCTGCAATGTCTATATGTTTTGTGTATTTATTGTCTCTGTGTTTAATATACTAAATGTATAAATATCCTCTGACCAGATCACGCACTACGTCTTAACTTCCTAGGACAGCTACCATAAGAGCATTAAATACGTTCGAATGGTTGAACCCACACCATAACATGAAGGTCAGGCTGACCTTACATACCACTGAGCCATCACAACTTCAACTGTATGTACCTAGCAGGTAGGTAATAAACTGAAAAAAATATTCATGAAGAATAAATGATAAATTACACTTAACTGAAAACCATAACTGTACCAGCATTATGCTGAGTGAAAGGATGACCATTCGACTTTAATGAAACGCATATATTCTGCCGTGATTCTTTAAAAGGCAGTCTGACAATTTACCGATTTTGAGTTAAATATTGAGCGACATCAGGAAAACAGGCGCGTCGACCTAACCCCTTTTTCTGAAACTTATTTAGCTTTTGAGATATTTTCTTCATAAAAAGCTGTGAAGTGGTTTTGATACCAGTGCCAAATTTATAAAAACTCAAAATCGGTAAATTTCAGATGACTGCCTCACGAATCTGATGATTCTGATGAATCACGGCAGTATTAGGGCCAGCTTTCAGTCTTATTGGAGTCTTAGCTGAATACTATTGTCTTACATGGAGCAACTGCGTATCTGACCTACACAACACTAACTTCTGACTACCCGTAATGACTGTCAAAGATGTACAGATGACAGCCGTGCTTTATGAGAATTATGAAGTACTAGTCTTGTGTAGTACGTGAACGATGAACGAATAGGAGCCGAATCTTTGCACTGTAGGTACTAAAAGAACCGTTTCCGAACGCTGGCTTGTAATCGGTCTAATAGGTCTAGCTCTTTTCGTGCTCGTATTTTTATACATTCTAAACCGTGCGATCGTAATGTGCGAACGAGAAATGAAATACAGTTACTAATTGGTTGACAGAAACGTCATACTAATTCATTCTGTGTCTGAATGAATGAGAACCGTTTCAGATTCACATTTGAATGGTAAAAAATATCAGTTTAAATTATACATAATCCTAATATTATGTCAGCTGTTTACGCTGTAGTAATACAGAGATAAATAAATACGATGTCTTTGATAGTACCTACCTAGAGAGCGTATTTGCTCTGTGGTCCGCGCTGTGCTCTAAGGAGTTAAGGACCGCCGAGAGCGAAGACCGAATAGAGCTATTAGAACTTATAGAATGACCTAGTTCACTGTCCGAAATGAACTAGTACGGGGCGATCTCCAAAATGACCGAGCAGGCACAACAAGACTATGAGGCACATTATGAATCTCTACTCTGAAAAACACCGCACATTATGAAATCGTTCTCTATTAGGAGCCTATAATACTATAATACCTACCTAAAATTGTTATCAAAAATGTTCAGTACTTAGTACAGGACCTACATGCCAATGAGTAGAACAAGTCAAGTTTCAACTTGTCGAGATAAGTCCATGCTGGTCTTGCTACGTCGCTCGATTACAGTTGAAATTGCTTATCAGCGTGTACCTAGACTATACATGAGATTAAATTGTATAGGTACGTGAAATAAAGGCAAAAACAATATGTCTTTTAAATTTTTTATGTCTAGCTAGGCTTAGGCTCTCATCGTTCAGATTCGGAGATTTCTCTCTTTGGACGGTGGCGGTAGCCTGTTTCATATACCGATCAATTCCAGATGAAACTTTAAATGTGGAGCGGGCATTAGTTAGGCACTTGGTTCAATGGCTTGATTTAGCACCTATATATATATCTGTTTTATGTGAGTTTAAAGTTTGTTGTGGGCTCAGACCAAATAATTTGGTCTGAGGTTGTGGGTTATCTATAAGAGATAGACAGATGCCATCCAGGACATTTTTGTTGACCTTTTTAAGGTGTACAATACTGTAGTAGGTACATTATTTTGATCTATCTCGTAGGGTTCAGCTAGCGTTTGCAAAGCAAGCGCAAAAAAATGTGTTTATTTGCGACATCACATTAGAAACCTCAAAAATTATCAGTGTTCCTCTACTATTATTATGCATGTTAAATACTTAAAAACCTTCCTATTGAATCACTCTTTCTATTGAAAGAAACTGCATCAAAATCCGTTGCGTAGTTTTAAAGATTTAAGCATACATAGGGACAGACACAGGGAAGCGACTTTGCTTTATACTATGTTAAGATAAGATTAAGATTAAGATAATACAAAAAAAGTAAGTAGGTATATCTGAGATTTACGCCTGTCCCGGGAGGCAGCGACTATATGAACATATTAATAGTTATCTTTATTAAACCCGTCCGAAGCTTCGAACTGCCAGACCTAGAACAACAAATTATCTGTAGAAAATCTAGAGAACAACTACCTATCTGTAGGAAATCGAGGGAACGACTACTTATATTTTGTAGGAAATCAAGCTCGCGCCAACGACGACATCGTGTGTCGTGTATTTCGAGACATTTTGATTGGTCATACAAAATATGTACCTGTACTTAAACCTCCGATAAAACAATGATGATACTTTATGTTCCAAAAACAAACCAGCAATCTTCATTTGTCACCGGACAACGATAAATAGAATTCACAGCACTAAAACAAATAGCAAATAGGTTCGTAATGTAAAGTGTATCTTTCCGTCTCCTCTCACAGTGCACCTCCCAAGCATTAAGACTCACGTATTGTTTGTTCGGCGGCAACTTTTTTTATGTTATCTTGATTCGATAATGGGTGTGGCTCGGCGCCATCTGTTCGGGCCACGAAAATGGCGATACAGCAAGAGACGAACCAAGCAAAGAGTTTAGTAGTCAGCGTGTAACAACTGTATAATTTTGTGCGTAATGGATGTTTCCCTACTTTGAAAAAATTTTGACACTAGAAATTATAGTTTTAAGCAAATATTATTGTAATAATTTAATTGTCAAAAATTTTTGGTGAGCATAATACTTAAATTAAATAAATTAAACTACTTGGTGCAAAAGTCAGTTGTTAGTTTTTGGGGGCCCAGCCCAGCAGTGTGTTTACACTACAGTTTTACTCTTAGACCAGTTTGGATATTTGCTAAGTAATTATTTACAATAATAGTATACATAAGTAAAACCATCGCTAACAAAGCTGATGGTGGTCGATTACTAACTTTGTAAGCAATTTATATAAAACCGACTTCCATATCAAAACACTACAAACGAAACGAAACGAAAAGATCATCAACGTAAATATTTTTTTAGACTTTTGTTAATTTTTCAGAAACGGCTTGTCCGTTTTCGATAAAATTTTCATGGGACCATTCGGAAAGTATACCCTTTCTAACAAGATAAGAATTTTTCAAATCGGCTCGCAAACGACGGAGTTATGCCCGGACAACAATAAAAAAAAATACATACATCCGAATTGAGAACCTCCTCCTTTTTTAGAATTCGGTTAAAAATACATTTGGATAAGTAAGATTTTCGTACTAATTCCATAGAAAATGACTTACAGGCTGCATTAATTTATTACTTTGTTATGTTCTAGCTTAAAGCGCTTCTGTTTGTCTCAATTTACAGGATGGATACTATACTATTTATGGTCCACCACGGATTTAATAAATTAATATTGATATTCTGTAGAACATATTCGTCACGTTATAAAATACATGCATATCTAAATATCTTACTCTGGTTGGCACTTATCACAAGCTCAACCCCCTTCATTATCAATCGACTATTTTTTAAGTATAGTCAGACTGAAGATTCATCTCATCGCCAATTAAAATATCAGACTAAAATGTGGAGTAGAAAAAACCTCCGCATCGCCGCCGAAAACATAAGACCTAAGTATAAACAGTTAGTAAAAGAAGTCGGTTAATGAGTGAGGAGTTCATCTAAATCGCACATTCTCTGGCCCAAATAAAAATGGTGGCCTTCTCAGAATTTTATTCAGGTAGATAATTAACTTTTACAATGAGAAGCTCGAAAAATGCCTTTGTCTTTAAAATATGGTGGCTAAGTGACGTTAACAAAAGATAGGAAAGTAATTGTTTCTGTCGTCATAAGCTCTTGATGACTCAGTTTTGAGGACGCTATTGAAATCTGCCAGCATTTTATGATGATGTCTTCAAAAAAGTAACTGTTTTGGTCGTTTTAAATATATTTCGACAAATGGATTATTTTTTCAGTCACAAAGTTGGCGCCACTTGAGTCATGAATACGACAATTTTATGTTTGTTTCTTTTTTGTTTTTATCAATATTTTAGTTAGGTATTTAACAAGTTGCCTAGCCGATTAATGTTATGGATATGAGTATCTTAAAATAAAAGCCTTTGTGTTCCATAGATCTTACAGTGAATGCGGCAGAGGGCTTTTGCTTGTATGACAAAGTTGTTGTTATAATAATTTGATATTATATTCAATTATTCTGTTGGGTATGTCAGTCAGATTCTAATATCAATAAAAGGCAAAGCCACAAAGTCAAAAAGTGGGGGCTTGTGACTTCACTAGTTTTTAGAAAAAATCCAACTTAGATTAAATATGAAAAACACGTATTACGTATCTACATACGTAAAAGGAAACTAAAAGCTTATAATGGCCGGCCTTATTGCATTTCGGGATCTCGTTCAGACTTTCAGGTAACCTACTTAGATTGGACAGTAACTTCCTGTACATAAAATGAAGCGATAATTATGGATTCGTGCTTAAAGTTTAATATAGGTAGGTAAGTATAACCTTTTTCACTAAGGATCATTGTTTCTACACGGCTCTATTCATTGGGATCATTTGAATAGTCCAATTACAGAGCTTCTGCTGTAAGTACCTACATGAGGATTTGGGTATACTACAGATACACATACAGATCACGCTATAGCATTAAGTGAAGATTATCAAGTTCTAAGGCCGTGTGCGCACTGCCTTGCGGTGGCCGCAATTGCGGTAATTCTACCGCACCGGTAGAATGACCGCAATCTCAGGTGCGCGCACTGCGGCGAGAAAAACGCACCTTTTGTCTGACAATGTTGCCATACATAAAGATTTCTTCGTATTTATACATATTTTCGATGTGTGATTCAGATTAGCACTCGATACAGATTTTTATACAAATTTCACACTGTATTGACAAAATTAACTGTTACAACTAAAGACTGAACTCGGCAAAATAAATTACCTACCTAGATACCGTATTTATTACGTAACACACACCATTGTATGATTCTATTCTTTATAGTTATTTTTAATTTTTTATAAACAACGTTAATTTGCTGTGCTCAGGAAATCCGTCAAAGATTGTTGTGTGCTTTCCAAGGCTCTCGCATTCGTAGTGTCGCACATACGTAAAATACGTAAATAATTAATATCATAGGTAGGTAAGTAGGTACAAACTTTTATTTATTTTAATATTAATCTAAAAACCCAAAGTGATGCAAAAATTGTCATTCTGGCTTTTGGAGATAGATAAATTACAAAGCATCTTACTAAGTTTTGGTAAGATATATACGTTCTTATCCAAAAAAGTTTTTCTCAGGGAAAAACCGGCCTTATCTAGTTTAAATTTACGAAAAATACCTATGTACTAGCGGCCTGGCCTGGCTTTGCAGGGGGTCCTTAACAATGATTTTCTTTGACAAACGACGTCATTACAAAAAGTGCGTTTAGCTATCATTTAATTTAAAATATATATATATAAAAAAGTTTCATGTTGAATCAGACCTGTGCCAGCCGTTTCGCTGCAATGAATTTCTTGGCTGCGTAATTTTAAATCTGTGATAACTTCTAAACATTTAAATGAAAAAAGTAAAGGGCAATTTTTGATCTACATTAAATGACCAAGGTAAATAATATACTTATTTGGATAAAGAATAGTATTTATTAGGAGAAATTACCTTTTGCAAATAGAGTAATATTTTAAATTAATTATTTAGAGATAAAAATGGTTACTATGAGTCAACCATATAAGATGTAGGCCTTTTTATTATATATACATTTCGTACGACGACGTAGTACTTGCAATGTAAGCGCTTGAAAGTCGTTTTTTTGGCGGCATCATCACAAAATATGGAATTTTCTCCATAATACAAATACTATTATAAATAAAAATAAAAAAAAAACCTAATTAGAATGTAATTAACGTTGTATATGAAAAAATAAAAAATAACCATAAAGAATAGAATCATACAATGGTGTGTGTGTAACGTAATAAATGCGGTATCTAGGTAGGTAATTTATTTTGCTAAGTTCTGTTTTAGTTTTAACAGTCACTTTGATCAATAGTGTGAAATTTGTATAAAAATCTGTATCGAGTGCTAATCTGTATCACACATCAAAAATATGTAAGTACAAATACCTACAAGGAAATCTGTATGTATGGCAACATTATCAGACAAAACGTGCCTTTTTTTCACCGCAGTGCGCGGTACTACATACATTCCTATGCGATACAAAATATTTGCGGTAGACTCACCGCAACTTTGCAGCGAGGGGCCACCGGTGACTCTACCGCACGCGTTTATTCCACCGCAGTGCGCGCACTTCTATGACACTCCATAGGTACTCCACAGATTTTGCGTTTCCAAAACGCAACGCAGTGCGCGCACGGCCTAATACTTCTACAATGATACAAAACGTCGACAGTGGCGCCTCATTGCTAAAGCTGCGACCATTGTAGCGACATAATACAAAAAGAACAATTGGGAAATAATCTCAAACAACTCAATTAAAACCATATTACAACTGTAATTGTATTAAATAACACGACTCAACTTTAGTGAAGCAATTGTCAATATTCACACCAAAAATCACCATAAAAATAGGGACAGAGAAAATGAAACAAACTCACAGCAATGTAGCCTGGACACTGTCAACCTCACCAGCCCACTTCTGAGGAAGAGGCGCTACAGCGATGGAGATCTACCATTAGGTTCCATACAGTATTTCATGCATAATATGATATATAGATATAACACGACCACTAGGACAAAAAAGTTATATAAATCGGTCAAGAGTATATATTTTGAGTGTATAATATGGTCAGAATTTTAACAGAAAATGAAATAAAGTATCTACTTACAAACGATTTGACTGACAAATGGTCAAATAAATAGGTACTTACCTAAGTAGCAGCGTTACCAGATTTTTTCTGCCAAGTCGGGATTTTGACACTTTTTGAATGAAAAATTCGGGATTCTTTCGTCGATAGTGGGACATAGTTAAAAAATTGGCCAAGTGCGAGTCAGACTCGCCCATGAAGGGTTCCGTAGTAACTACGCAAAATAACGTTGTTTTTTTAAAAGTGTTTGTATGAAATACATGGTCATATTTGCGGTTTGCTATATCTCAAAAACTGCTGACTTGCATGTTTTAACCAATTTTCGTTAAAAGTTTTCATTTGGACTTGGATAGTCGCAGACTCGCAGCACGCCTGCACGCATGTATGACTTATCTCCGAAAGTGGGACTAAAAGCCTGTCCCGTGTGAGACATTAATTTTGATTTATAAATCGGGACGTCTGGCAACGCTGCTAAGTAGGTATATTCAAAGATATAATGGTGTATTAGCAAAACTTTGTACAAGTGGACCCTGAATAAACGAGAGACTCTGTTAGTTACTGATTTATAGCAATGTGGTACCGATACTTTTGCAATGAATTTACCTATATTGCTGAGAATTTTAAAGCCTAATTAATTGAGATTTGATTAGGTAAGTTCACAGATTAACAAGTTTTTTTTTTAAAGAGGTAATTAGCAATGTGGGAAGATTTCACATTACAATCTAGTTAGCCCCGCCAACTAAGCTAAACATAATTGCTTGTGTCTGGAGTGAGTTCACGGCAATAGTGTAATTCATAGATAAATATTTTATATTTCTATGGTGTAATTGGTAAGGTTCAAACCCGCGAACTCAACCAATAGTCAACAGACTTAATCCTAAGACAGTCAGGTTTAAACTTGTTACGACATGTTTATTTAGAAAGACTTTTCCATTTCAGTCCGGTCTATTTGGGAAATTTAGTTAATGAAGGCTCTTCTATTGATAAAATATCCTAGATCCTCCTACCAGACTAAACAGAATTTGGCACACCTATAAGTTAGTTACCTAGTTTACAAACTGAAATAGCAAATAGTCTGGACTTTTTTTCCTGTTTTATTGTCTGGACAGTTAAGTAAGTGCTAAATATCCATGCGAACGAAATCGCTGGCAACAGCTAGTCATAAAATAAAATTCAGAAGTTGTATTTAAGTTTTCTAAAATACGGGCGGCAAGCAGGGGTAGCTCACCGTCTCGTACCTAAGCCACACTGTGTAATTTTGCTTCAATTGCGGACACCTATATTTTATCCCTTCAACCTATAGATCCAGCGAAGAACTAAAACTTCTGCAAAGGAACCATGACTTTTTTATGATTAGTTTTAAAGTTATTTGAAAACTCGAGAAAACTCCATAGAAACCATAAAAATGCATTATTTCATTTCAAATATATGATTTTGCAATTGTTATAGATGAGGTCTTAAAAAGGACTGTTATATTCACTAAATTAGTGGTTTATTTTTAAAAAATAATCGTAAATATAAGGACAAATCAAGATTTTTTTAAAAATCGAATATATCTTTTATTTGGTTAGTCTCATTGTATCCGCATTTTGTTTTAACATGAACAGTTTTGTATTATAATATACTATATTATAAAAAAGAATCAGGTGCGGATAATGCGGGACTTCAGAGTTATTGAATTTTTATTTTTGAGGTTAGGGCTGTCACCTACTTTACTATAACTATTCTTATATAATTTTGATTGCCAATTGGCAAATCTTTCTTGATATAAAATTAAATACATGTGTTTTTTGGTGTAAAATTAAGTATTTTAAGTTAGATTCCTGACCACACTGTGGAATTTTGCTTCAATTGCGGACACCTATATTTTATCTCTTCATCCTATAGATTCAGCGAAGAACTAAAACTTCTGGAAAGGAACTATGATTTTATTATGTTCAGTTTTAAAGCTATATAAAGTTATGCTGACGTCAGCAAAAAACTGTTTTTATTTGTACATTTATAAATAATGATGTTACATAGATCATTGTTTTACTACAATAAAATTACAATATCTAACTCCATACAAAGTTTAGGCATTGCACCTACGATGCACAAAGAGTAATCATTTTTTTTCTATTTTACCTAAATTATGGTTTTCTCCGTATTTCTATCGATTCCGTACCTGATTTTAAAATTAAATTGTTAATGCTTAAGCCGTTTCATTTTCTTTACTCTTCATTTCCGAAGATATTAAAACTTCTTCAGATGGTAAAATAACATTTTCATCATCTTTGGTTTCTTCAAGTAAGTCCTCGTGATTCAGAACATTTTCTGTTGATGATTTTAAAAGCCAAAGAACTTTTTCAGGTAGAACCAAACGCTTGTTATTTTTTTGGCGACTACCGAGTGACATCATGGATAGAAATGGATCTGAAAATTCTAAAGCTCGGTGAAATAGGTCAAGTACAGTTATCTTCCGGTTTAATTTTCTCGTATGGTGTTCCCTATCATAACGCCAGAATTTGTTACGAGATTCTGAAGCTTGCTCACTCAGCATACCAATTGGTTGCGGACTAGACTTTATAATTTTACTCCCGTGAGCTAATATTTTGTGAAGTGTAACTGACATGTAGCGCCACTCGTATTTTTCTACATATTTTGAAGCGAAATTCGCATAAAATTCGTAAAACTTTTCATGATCTATTTCAAAATTACTTGACAGCGCTACTAATATAACATGTAAATCATCTACAAGCCATTCTTCGACGCCTAGAATGTTTGCAAATGTTTTCCTATGTAAGTCCGATACTGCAGTGCGGGCTGTGTTTCCGTCATTGGATGTTCCTGAATTCGGTCGTACAACATCGAATGCCAAAGACATTTTAGCATAAATTTCAGCTTGGATTCTTGTTTTCCGGTCATGTGGCATCGCAACACGCGCATCGTAATTGTGATTTAGTATCCGTAATCGCGTTAAATACTTTCCCGTCAGTTAAGGTCACATATAATTTGGGATCTGCAATGAGACTATGCCCGGCGCTAGTTATTGAAGTTGAAGTTGAAGAAATTGTCATGAACGCCATTTATCCGAAAGGTATTCCTGATATTATCAGGAATAGTCGACTCGTTGAACCATTAGCTGAAATTACTAACGAGTACTGCAACCAAAAACAAATCGATACAATTCATTGCGTTTTTCAGGGTTCTTGGGGGTTTCATGGCAGTACGGGACATTCGATCTATAAGCAAAGTTTTTCAGATGGCGAAATTGACGAACATAGTTTATTTATAACAACTTATATACCTTTAAGAATAAAAACTAACGAATGTTTCGTACTGTTGTCAAACCGAAACAAAACTTACAGATTTTGTCGCCCAATCAAGATTCAATATCGATCTGAATCTAAAGAATTGACCTTGCAAGAAAAAAACCAGGTTGAGGAGAAAATTAAAGATCTCACATCTATTTATGCCGAAACTAGCGCCGGGCATAGTGTCATTGCGGATCCCAAATTATATTTGACGGCAAAGTATAATATTTAACGCGATTACGGATACTAAATCACAATTACGATGCGCTTGTTGAGATGCCGCATGTACAGAATTCAATAAATTGGATAATATTTCCGGGAGGCCAGTTAATCTGGAAGCGCTAAAATATTGTCTAAGCCCGTTGCACGCATGGATTAGAATTTTTTAGTTTCTTCTTCATTTAGGATACAAAAATTACCCAGCAGTGAGAAAGTGGAGTCTCAAAAAAATCGATAGAGGCCAAGATTGTTGAGGACCGGAAAACAAGAATCCAAGCTGAAATTTATGCTAAAATGTCTTTGGCATTCGATGTTGTACGACCGAATTCAGGAACATCCAATGACGGAAACACAGCCCGCACTGCAGTATCGGATTTACATAGGAAAACATTTGCAAACGTTCTAGGCGTCGAAGAATGGCTTGTAGATGATTTACATGTTATATTAGTAGCGCTGTCAAGTAATTTTGAAATAGATCATGAAAAGTTTTACGAATTTTATGCGAATTTCGCTTCAAAATATGTAGAAAAATACGAGTGGCGCTACATGTCAGTTACACTTCACAAAATATTAGCTCACGGGAGTAAAATTATAAAGTCTAGTCCGCAACTAATTGGTATGCTGAGTGAGCAAGCTTCAGAATCTCGTAACAAATTCTGGCGTTATGATAGGGAACACCGTACGAGAAAATTAAACCGGAAGATTACTGTACTTGACCTATGTCACCGAGCTTTAGAATCTTCAGGTCCATTTCTATCCATGATGTCACTCGGTAGTTGCCAAAAAATAACAAGCGTTTGGTTCTACCTGAAAAAGTTCTTTGGCTTTTAAAATCATCAAAGGAAAATGTTCTGAATCACGAGGACTTACTTGAAGAAACAAAGATGATGAAAATGTAATTTTACCATCTGAAGAAGTTTCAATATCTTCGGATGTCGAAGAGTAAAGAAAATGAAACAGCTTAAGCATTAAAAGTTTTATTTAATAATAAATTTTTCCATTTCAATAAAATAAATAGATATATGCAATTTGACAACCCTATTTCCATAGAAACTCTATGGAAACTTTAGAAATTTAATATTTCCGAAGTCCCACTATTAACCTATGTGCTTTTTATTTTGTGTTGTTAATAACTATATTATGTATGCTCAGAATTAAAATCAGATGCGGAATCGATAGGAATACGGAGAAAACCATAATTTAGTGAAAATCGAAAAATAAACGATTACTCTTTGTACATCATAGGTGCAATGCCTAAACTTTGTATGGAGTTAGATATTCTACTTTTACGGTAATAAAACAAGATCTATGTAAATCACATCATTATTTTGGAATGTACAAATAAAAACAGTTTTTTGCTGACGTCAGCATAATTGTAAATAACTTTAAAACTAAACATAATAAAATCATGGTTCCTTCCCAGAAGTTTTAGTTCTTCGCTGGATCTATAGGATGAAGGGATAAAATATAGATGTCCGCAATTGAAGCTAAATTACACAGTGTGCTAAGGACCAGTGACGGGGCCCCATAGGACCATGGCCTGTCGGGGATGTTCGGGAATGTTCTAAGTTCACGGTATCTCGTTAGAACTTCTAATGAGATACCGTGACCCTTGAAGGCAGTTGTAGGAACAGGGTGAGTTTTTAGTCAGTAGAAGTCTGACATTCCATTCATGATTCTCCCACCGAAAAAAAAGTTTCCTCAAATAAGATTTAGTATCGACAATACTTTAATTAAGTACAGTTGTCATCTCTAAGCAGGGCTCACAACGGAGCTCATTGCTGCACATTCCGCTCGCTCCAGCCAGACAAAGGCATCGTTGCATGAGATTCGTTGTTTTTTCCAACCTGTGCGTGCGCGGCTTTTGATCGCGTTCCTTTTTTGAACGCGTGCACTGTTTTATTTATTGTCTAGTACCTTCATTTGGTCTTTTGATGATGACAGAGAAATAGACCTTGTAAATATAAATTTAAATATTTTAAGACAATATTTAGTTTTAATTTCGTTCCTGCTCCCGGCTACAAATCTTCAAACGTTTTCTAAGCATGTTCCGTACAGAGGTGAATATGAGATGACTATACATATGTTCGGGTTGTGGGTACCTATTGAGTTTACATCAGCATTTACGCAAGGTTAACGCTTGATAGCGCTCCGTTATTCCGTATATAAAGTAGGTACTAGATACCTACCTACCAGTAACTTAATGTTTTAGCTATTTATGTTACCTACTAGGTACTCAAAGTTTAAAAGTCGCAATTTTCTCCATTCTAAGGACAAAGAAATTAACAAGATTCAATATTTTTACACATTTTTAGTTTCATTTAAATACCTACCAATGACAACTGGATGGACTTACTTACCTGGGTAAGTAAGTCATCCAGAAAATATTAGTCGAATCGCAAAAATTACTATACTGGTATAGTAATTTTTGCGATTCGACTAATATTTTCAGTAACTACTACCACCCAGCATTTAACTAGCAATTGACTTGCTCTCAGAGATATACATTTAACTAGCAATTGACTTGCTCTCAGAGATATACAAACTACTTGAAACTGTTATTTTATTGCCGCAGAAAGTTGCAGACCTTTTCTTTTAGTTTTTTTTGTCAGTAAATAGGATACAAAGAATACGCGCCACGCGGCCGCCTACTGTAGCGCCGACCGCAAAAAGTGGCGCCTGGCCTGCCGCTGCCAGAGAAGTGCAATTATTTTCAGCTTTATTTACATTTTTCTGTACACGGTTATGCATCTTAACACTATAGCTTTATGGTTCAAAACCAAATGAATTCAACTGACAATACTTATGCACGCTTTCTTCAGCATGAGACTCAGTGTCGTAAAATACTACTATATCGAGTATCGATGTGAAAGTAATGAAATAGTAAATTTTGAGCATGAATTTTTATATGCGTAGGCAAAGTCATAATGATATGCTACGAAATAAAATTCAACGAATGTAATTAATTACAGAAAAAATATAGATTTTAAATATGAAAACGTTTTAATATGACGAAAAATACTAAAATACACCATAGATCGTAAGTCAAATTTTATTTCGAACAATATACAAAATCATTTTATTATATTCATACTAAATCACTGTTCCAATATACATGTCGTATTTTTTTAATTTTTACAATCCGCCTCAAAATTGGAACCGATAATTTGTTTCACATCTCTATTCGACAATGAACCGATCCGCTTGCTCGCTCATCGAATCGTTCCTTTCATTCATCCATGTTCCATTCCATTCCAGTCGAGCTTTGGTCGTCATTGCGTGTGATCGTGCTCGTGCGTTTTAAAAATTCGAGAACGCGTGTTCAAAATTTTTAATAAAATTCACGTGTGTTATACAATAATTAGATATAGTGCCACAAACAAACGTTAAAGTGTAACATCTGTATAAGAATAACAATAACTGTGATAAATATAACGTAATCTTAGTGATATTTTTAGTAATAGTGCGGATATTTTGGTGATGACTTAAAACGAATGTCTAAGGAATGGTTTAGCCTGTTTATACAGTAGTTATGGTGACTGATTAGTGTTTATCAATAACAATAAGAAGTAATTGTGGCGGCAATGGCGGTGATCAACGTTTGCGTGTGTTTTTTGTTGGTTATGTACCCGTTGTCGGGAGCAGCCAGCGAATCATCATCCGAATCGACAGATCTTGGATTGACAGGTAAACAAATTCAATTATTATCAAAATTTGATCACAAGACATAGCTAGATGCTATATAATAAAACGAGTTATGAAATTCTTGCTTTTGTTTTGTAAATAATACAATATTCCACTATTCAGCGTCTACCTACCTAATCTAAACCAGTTACTAGGTATTTATACCTACATAAAATTTAAATGACTTAACACGTTATATTAACCTTGTAGGTAAATCCTAATCAAAGGTTATTATTAATACCTACAAATAAAAACATTTCGTTATTAAAATAATGAGCTAAGGTTTCTGATTCCACGCTTTTGTTGGCTTTTTCCGATTCAAGCGTTATCAGATCACGACAAATAATAAATTTCGGTAGATTTAGTGTTAAATTACTTTATTATTAATTAGAATTAAGTAATGAGCAAATTTACTCGTAAAGAAAATAGGTAGTTTTTGCATAGTATTGTTCACTATGTTTCCCGGGCGTTAGTTAAAATTAGACCTATCTACTTTAATTGATAGCATCCACTTAGGTACTTAATTATTAAATTCAGTTACTTAGCAATATTGAGGTACAAAATTACCTAAAACGTATCTACACAGTGAGAAATTATCGGTAAATAGCCTTAATTTCATAATATACACTAATTAAATTACGTGAATCATGGCGTCTTTCGTAAATTTTTCGTAAATAGAACTCAGTTTTTATTTAGTTCGTCGTCATTCGATCTTCGCTTAAGCTAGCGCAAAATACTTGACAGCTTTTTAGTTGTCTCTGGCTTACCTGAGAAAGGATCGTTTACCTTTAGTACCTACCTAATAATAGAACTGGCGCCGCTAAAGACATTTAAAGTGGCTTCTTAATTCAAAACAATGGCTAAACAATACACATTGTTTCATTCGTTTCATACCTTACAATACTTGTCGCTAAGTACCAGAAGGTAATTTAAAGTCTTTGCTTTCTAGAAAATTAGGTTTCATTCATGCAGATTTTTAGCAGGAAGAAAGACAGTTTTGTTCCCTAGTTAGTTTAGCCTAGTAGTAACGGTTATCGTACGCGCGAGTCCCAAAGATTTTGTTTTACATACAAATTGGATTTACTGTGAAACGCCTGCTTCGAGTAAGTACCTATTTAGTGGGCATTTCTCGAATGAAGTGCGTAAACTCTCGGATGCTTTAGTAACATGACACTCCCGAAACATAAGTGGAAACTTGGAAAGTAACTAATAAACCTTTTGTTTTTTTTTTCTGGCCGTAGTGATGACTGTCATTAGATCTATGTACCTATTTGTCTACATCCGAAGATTTTATAATCGCTATGGTCTATTCCACGATATTATTTTAACATGTTCAGTAAATCTAAATAATATAATTATAGACAAAAAGTAAAAAGCTCCACTTAAAAAAAATCTGCTGTTTCGTTCCAGCGCTTCGGTCCATGACATTTACCTAGTGCATGAACATCGACTATGATCTTAGCGTTTTAAAGCGGACTCTCATTCTTCAGGGCGGAAGACACACTTGATGACTTTCGAGTTGACTTGCTTGACTTAAGATTTTCTTTTCTCCGTCCAGCAGTCTACATTAGTGAGACAGGCAAGATGGAAGGTAAACCATTATGAGACATCAATCAGACCAATAATAATCTTTTCCTTTTTAATTTTATTTATTTAATCACCAACTTGCACTTACAGTTATCACATACCACACATACAAGTTATAGGTTAAGTACTAAATAGTAATATAAAAAATCCCCAAAACACATGCCTAGGCCTAGTTTGGGAGTTAGCATAAGTTTTTGGGACAAAACATTTATAACAAGGTCCACTCGTTTAGAAGCTACGATACCACAGACAGACACGTCAAACTTATAACACTTCTCTTTTTGCATCGGAGGTTTAAAAAAGACTGTGTTTTTTACTAAAATCAGCATCATACAACCGATGCACATATTTCTTTATCAATATAAGGTATCTTATTGTATTCGATTACAGTATCGATAAAGCGTTGTGTTGCCATGGCGATAGTGTGCGTGACCCGACCACAGTATAAAAACTGTGACCCGACGCAGGCGCCGCGGCTAGGGCGTGAGGAAGAAAGTTGTCTCTTCCTCACGCGTTCAGCCTCCTCCTTCGAATGACCTAAACCAAGGCCGGACGCGAGAAGTCGCCTCCGCCGATCGCCTCCACGAGGAAATTGCGGTGCTCCGCCCAAGCGGGGCACATTTCCACTGTATGCTCCACCGTGTCCTCCGGGTGGTCCGCATAATGACGACACTCGGGCGTGTCCTCTCGCAGTATCCGAAACAGGTACCTCCCGAAACAGCCATGTCCGGTCAGTACCTGCGTCAGGCGGAAGGTGAGGACGCCGTGGCGTCTCTCTAGCCACTCTTCAAAGAGGGGAGGCCTTATCGCCGCGATTGCGGCGTGCCCAGCCCTCGGTTGCGACAGCCGCGTTTTCATGCCGCCGTGAGATCGCGCCGGAGCTCTGTCCGCCGGGCCGCGATTTGCCGCGGCAGCGGAATTTCACCCCGACATAGCACGCCTATTGTGCATGCGCTTGAGGACTATTCAGGGCCGCCTCCAGATCCCACGGCAAGAAACCGGCAAGGAGGCTCGCCGCCTTACCGAAGATAGTGCGATATCCCTGGATCATCCGAATGGCCCTGACCCTCTGGGACGCGACCAACTGGCGAGCTGGTCGCCGCTATAGATTCAGCGGCCATGGACCCCACGATCCCCGCGTAGAGCCTCTGGAAGTGACGTATTCACCTGTACCTACAATTGTCTGTGTTTTCGTAAGTCTTAGTAGTTAAGTCATTGAAATACCATATCAAAAAATAAATAAATAGGTAATAATTCAATGAAAAGCACGTCAGGAATGGTGGCACATATTTTATTGTACGTATTTCGTGATTAATGACTACGTGGTTTCCGAGGAAAGTAAAAACTACGAAAGCCGCTATTATAAAAAGGTGTGTCTACTGAAAGCCTGTTGCACAATAAAGGCATACCCTTTACAGCAGAGAAATTGATTACATTAATTACAAAAGAATGCACGTATCTTATCTAAATTCCTTTATTAGCAAAACGCCAGTGTTATTTTGTTACTTTATTTGCAAAGACCACTGTATTGCTGATAAATGTAGGTTGGTAACTTTGTTGATAGTCGTACACCACATCCCGGTCTGTTACATCATCCCTGCCGAAATAAAAGCCCCGTTGTTTTCTCTTTCTAAGCTGAAAAGAGCCTCCTGTTAATGAGTCCATCGAACGAGTTCGAGAGCTCTTAGACTTTAGATATTTCTACGTTCCTTGCCAATACCGTTCAGGAAAAATTTGAGAACTTTTCTATGTCTCTTTTTAAAGTTAATAATAGCTACTTATATAGGTATTATATATACATATAGGTAGATATTATATATCACCATTTCAGAGTGCTGGTAATGCAACTTACTAAGTTTAAATATACATAATTGATAATATGAGAAAAATAGGTTGTGGACCTTAACCTATTTTTTCAGTTAGTTTCAGTAGTTTCAGTTCCAACTTCGATATTGCCAGATATTATCGTCATACTTACGATTACGTATCACAAATGTGCGCGGGATTGACAGTTTATGACGTCATTAAACCGATAAGTTATCTATGGATCTGATTAGGGACAGACTTGGCGCCATAGGATCGGTTGAATGCACTATTATATTTTATAAATTAGGTATTTTGTGGTTTTATCAAGGATAAGTGTTATTGCGGTATAACTAGTCATCCACTTTGTCTAGACAAGAACTTAATCTTTATGTATCAATAAACTTTACAATCAATAAAAGATTGTATCGCTATTGTAATTTCTATACACTTTCTCTTGTTAATTTATTGCACTGAGTACGGAACATTTTTCAATCCAAAAATGCTGTCTGGTTGGCAATAAAATGCCCAAGAAAAATTGTTATTTTAACAATTTTTCTTGGGCATTTAAAATATGAACGAATTATAAAAATGATTGAATATACGATATTGATCACGTGATTTTGTCAATTAGTTATTGTCAATACTTTACAAATACGAATATTTTTATTTACATCGATAAATTGATACACTGTAAATTGTAACCCTGACTTCTGAAGTTCTGAGCTAGGCAAAGCCTGTGTATCAGTATCTTCTTTGAATTTGTCTTTGACGTTTCAAAAATCGGTTTCGCCACGCTGACAGAATGTCACTTCTTTAGAGATTAAGGTTGACGAGAATATAAGGAGGATTAGCTATGATTTTGCAATAATATGCCATTTTGTTATCATCATCAACAGAATGTTCGTTCGCGCTTTAAAAAGCGTACCATAGAGTACGACGATTGAATTTAGAACGATTCGCTTTTGTTATTACCTGTATATGTACCATAAACACTCATCAACCTTTGTATGGAAAGTATTCATACAAGATTGTTGGCAGAGTCTTCAATTAACCCATTAAAACAGGCATAACTTGCAACTTTTTGACGTAATTACACGCGGCCATTGTAAACGGTGAAAGCGATGCGTAGACCGTAAAATTGTCATGCAATTCATCGTAATTGGGTTTATTGTTTATGCAACATAGCTTCAAAGCAAATTCTTACGCGTTTTATGTTTATAAAATTAACATGGTGTTAAATTTTAGCAGCTTTGGCGTGAAAACATTATAAACATACAGACATTGTTGCTTAAACATATTTAAATATTAACGTGAAAAGACATACCCGTAATTTATGGATGCTATATCGAAAATAATAAGAATATGAAAAACAAAAAATGGTGTGTAGAAAAAGAAAGAACGAAGGACCACACCAAAAAATCAACAAGTCCCAACCAACCTATGTATAAAGAGTCTTACTTTGAGACTAAGAGTAAATAAATCAATGTGGCGCCGTTATCTTATGACTATGAGCCATAATTTGATTAATTAAGTAAATATACATTAATTTAATTTATTTGAATAAACATTATTCAAATTAAATACATAAAAGTAAATATCACATTTCAATTTTATTCGGAAATTTAGGCTCATGTTTGAAGTCTCCCTAATTTCGATGTTTCGAAAATAGTTATCTGAAAAATATTCAGGAATTTAACTAACATTCGACACTAGCACTACTACTACTAGTGGCGAGGGGCTTTACTCTTGTGGACTTTATGTCGGTAAGAACGAAACCCTCCTTTTCTAGCTTCAAGCTACTTTCATACAAAATGTCATCCAAATTTACACAGTACTTTCAAGGATTAGCGCGTTTAATCAAAAAAAAATTCCGCTGTAGAATATTAGAATTATTAATAATATTCGAAGAATGCTCTAATCATTTGATCGATCAAAATTCATTATAAAATAGTTACCAATGCAACGATAGGCTGATGAAAAAATAAATGGTCGAGTACCTACTACCGTTTTAAGCCAAGAGAAAGGAAATTTTCTGCATTTTACGTTCCATTGTGGTATTAACAATAAGCTCCACGAAGTTCAGAACTTTTAACGCTCTTTCAAATGACTTTAAGTGTTAACCATAATGTACTTAATTGCAAAATGGATTTGTGCATACTTACAAATTTTTATGACTAAACTGACTAGTTTCACCATAGTCATCAGTGTCTTGAATGAAGTCGTTTAAGTCGGGTTAGAAAATTCTTCTATTTTCTCAATTTGCCAACAGCTACTTAGTAACAGTAGTCTCATTATCAACTTAGTCTTTTACCAACTATGTCGGAACCGGCTTTCAGCATATCTGACCTCCACAACTCAGAAGCTGGGTAACACGATACCGTACAAGACTGGTGACTAATTCTCTGGCTTCTGAATACCTGCACGACTGAGAGAAATCCCAATTGGGGGTAAAGCTCGCCTTAGTACATAAGCTGTTCTGTTCAGACTATATCTGTAATTCTGTATGGTATTTTTTTTTTTCGTGTATTTTTTATTGTTGATAAGCTCGCTTTTGGCCACCATCTCTCCTGATGGTAAGCAATGATGTGGTCGAAGATGAAGCTTGTTTGCCTTGAAGTATCTAACCTATTCACTCTTGACTTAAAGAACATCAGGTTATAACTATAAAAGTAAAGTTGTCCAACATTTTTACAAGACTAAAGGTAACTGAGACTAATTATTCTCTTATGTAATTAATAAAGGTATTACACGTTCCACTATTTAAAAATGTCGCTATCGGCTAGAAAGGCAATGTCCCGTTGGTAATTAAGGGCAATAGACACAACTAAATGTCGCACGACAACGCATGGATTCCACTAAACAAAAATATAACAGAAGTACAACCCTCAAGATTTTACTAAGACAACCACTGTAACATATCTTAAAACCATATTAAATTTCTTGAGCCCTGCATTCTTGTTAATTACTAGCTATAAGATCAATACAACTAATACAAGACGAGTATTTGTTTTTCCATATAGACGTGGTTATACATTTCAATTCACATGCACACAAACAGTCTAAACTATTCTATCTATCTGTAGGCCTTACAAAAATTATTAACCATGTGCATTTATTGTTTCGAGTACATCCATGTTCATGGCACTTGCAACAGTTTCGGAATATCGAAAAATCTTACAAACATAAGTTCAGTGTGGGAATTCAAAGCACGTTACGCAGCGCGGCAGTCAATCGCTCAATCACTCTGTTTTGGTAATTTAATCATGGAATGCTCACAAATCATGAATGCACCTTAAAATTCTACCTATTCTTTCCGTGTTCCTAGACTATTCTTAGATTGTGACTCCAAAGCGTACTCCAAACTTTAAGCTTTAATTATCTAATGGCTAAGGTGTCGAACTTGGAATCGAAAGGTCTCGGTTCGAACCCCACCCATTACACTATTGACGAGAATCCAGTCCAGACACAAGCTTAGTTGGAGGGGTTAACAAGATTGCTAGTAATTCTACAATTTCCACCCCTCTGTGGGACTTCTGGGCCCTATCTATTCCATGTCTCCCTGGGCGACTCATTAGTAATTCACGGGTGGATTCCCATGACGTCAGCGGCGCCCGTCTCCCGGCGCGCCGCCACATGCCTGACTTTTTGTGAAGCACGGATTTGGGACTCAAGTGGTTTACTTAGGGTAAACTATGCTTGTGGTAGCTCTTAAGACCGTGTAGATATGTTTAGGCGAGTTTGTTCGGCATTTGGGAATGAAATACCAATCATTTAACTACTTCTAGTAGAATAGAGTATTACTTTTTTAAACGGCGTAACTGGTAGTCGCCTGACAAATAATCTGACAATGTTTTGTCACAACTTTGTTGCAACTTTGACAAAAAGTCTACTGGAATCTTCGTAGATTCCAGTAGATTGTTTGATCGTTCAAACATATAATAATAATATAATATTCCGCAACTTTTTCACACAACGCCATCTAGTCCCAAACTAAGCAGAGCTTGTGGTATGGGTACTAGACAACTGATAAACATACATATATATTTCTAAATACATACATATTATAGATAAAACAATAATATAACTATATGCAAGGCACTTGTGGCCTACATGTCTATAAGCATGTAGACGATATTATACAAGTACATACAGATACATTATTGTGGTACGCCTACCTTTTAAGATTCCCGTCACGAAATAGGTTTCACACAGTCACATTTACTGTTGCCCCACATAACTTTTAAATAGGATAAAGGCTTTGTAACGAGACTAATGTTATAAAATTATTTGTTTCAGGTAAGAGCCTTCAAACACCATTCGGTAAGATGACGCCACGCGACGTACCCCCGAAAATCCGGTCGCATGTAAGTGTACAATTAACTAGTTATAGTCATAGTAGACGGGGGGTAGTTGAGACCGTTAAACCGTTGTCTGGCGCCAAAATACTAGACGTGGTGATCACTTGATAAACGAGCCACACACGATAATGAACCTAACATAGTTCTGCTATAGTTGTTTTTGCTTCTTCATTGGACACAGGGCCTATTGAGCCCTCGGGATGTCATAAGCAAAGCTTTTTATTGCTGGCTCTATGTAACATTCTTCAATAGGGAGCGAAGACAGATGGTAGTATACGCACCTGCGTATTTAAATTGTGTAGGGCATAGCGTTTATGTTTATTTGCTTTAGATAAGTTGCGAGTAAAAATGATGAAGACTTTGACGGGTTGCTAGGGGACATAATAGAGATGAGTCACGTTTAGCGACAATGAATGACTCACCCATAATAGTTTCTTACTCGTATTACGCGACATAGACCACGATACAGAACTATGAAGCATGTAAATGAACTGAAATAAATTCGACTTTATTTTTACTAAAATAAAACTTTACATGAACTAAGTACATATTTAAAATTACGTTATAATCAGAGATCAGAATATAGGATCAGAATAGGTAGAGCTGTTTTATGTACTTGCCATAGGTTAGAATAATATGGATACTCCCCAAGTCCCGGGATTTGGTTTTTAAGTAGTAAAATCATAAAAAAGCTATTATCGCCTTCGGGACTAATGAAAGATTACACTTCCTTACTGACGGGTAAAATAAGAAGGACGGGATTAAAGATAGTATAATAAATAGATAAACTTGATTCATTAAACCGCATATATTTTATTACGTAACAATTTCTTATTCAAGAATCAACAATCATTTAAACATTTTTATTCTGAAGTTGTACAAAAACATTTACAGTTGTAAAATTTACAACGTCGCTCATGCGCTTATTGGCTTACATAAACATATTCACATTTTATACATATTGACAAAAATAATGAAATTCAATAAAATCCCGTAGTATCAGTCGGAATCCAGTGGAATGTCCATATTAACATAATATTTACGGTCAATGAAGGTTAATTTGAGCTATTTAGGTAAATAGCTCTACCTATTCCGATCACTGGTTATAATACATAGGTATGTAGTGTCAACATCATCTGTTTTGCCTTAACACAATACCCCTTGGCTGCTAGACTATGGTCTACCTATATGTAGTGTATAGAAATTTAGGAGACAAATTACCTAATGCTTGTTAGAAGTAGGCGCTTCTGCGGCGTAAACCTTTCTATTACCTCTCATTTAAATGAACTAGGACAAAATAAATGATTGGTTACAAATAAGATGTGAAAGAGGCAAACATGTTTAAGCTATTTACTTCAAACTTGAAGACAACACACATCCATCACAAGTCGACGGCGCGGCGGCGCGTCTTATTCCACGTGCGCCTCTAAGAACAGTCAGCACTTTGACAGCGTCCGATATGGCCTATGGTCTGCCGGGATTGCCAGAATATTCTAACGAGATTCCGCGGCCCCGGAATATAAGGCCGTGCGCGCACTGCCTTGCGGTGGCCGCAATTGCGGTAGTTCTACCGCACCGGTAGAATGACCGGGGCCACCGGTGACTCTACCGCACGCGTTTATTCCACCGCAGTGCGCGCACTTCTATGACACTCCATACTTCACAGATTTTGCGTTTCCAAAACGCAACGCAGTGCGCGCACGGCCTAAGGATAACTGAAGGAACAGGGTGGCTATTTATTCAGTAGTAGTCTGATACAAAAACAGAGAGATATACCTATTACAAATAAATTAATAGTTTAAAAATCACTAGAAAAACACGCTTTTTTAAATGCACATAAAAACAAAAAAGTTGTTCGCGCTTTTCCTTTTTTTGTAGTCTCCGTTTTCTTTGTGTTGCTGTTTTTTTTTATAGTTTTTGCCATATTATTCCCACGAGTAGTGAACAATTAAACGGTAGCCAGAGGATTTGAAAGTGACATCTATAAAAAAATAAATCTATGGATTACGCGATAATTCAAAAAGGTTAAGAAAACCGATAACGGATCTTCTTTAGGTTTGTTATAACCTTGAAACCTGATCGTGTTCAAAGTTCATTACGTGGCCTTTCTCACAAGTGCAAACACGACTATGATACGATATTCCATCATGGAATGCCAGTGCCTATCTTCCGGCTTCATCATCAGACCTTGAAACCTAATCGTGGTCAAAGTTCATTACAAGACTTTTCTAAGAAATCCAAAACAGCTATGATACGATTTTCCATCATGAAGTTCCAGTTCATATCTTCCGGCTCCATCATCGGATCAGTTCGACAGTACCATGTCATTTCATTGTCATCAGAACTACATATAGCTGCCAACTTTCATTACGCTACGACCCTTGGAAGATGAATAAATTAGTTACCTTAGATTCCATTACATAGTTAGTTACATACAGGTCGACCTAATAAAAGCGTGTTAAAAAGAACTCTTTCTTAAAAGAGAACATTTTCCTGCAATCGTCTCCGAAGCCAGAAGATTAGTTCCCTCATTCACACCGTAATCAAAAATCAATACGAATGAAATACGAAATTCCACAGTCATTCATGGTTTGTTCTCTCCGCTCTCAGCCTAAGAATGGACAAAAAGCTAAATAGTGTAACTAATTGAAACAATCCAAAACCGATCGCTAGACATTTGCAACGCTCGTTAATTGTACAATAAAGCTGTTATATTTGGATTTCTCTGGCTTAAATTACGAATGATAGTTATTTATGATATAAGTTAGTTATTTATTTAGTTAGTTACTCCTAGGCAAGCGTGCTCAATCTTCGACCGCATCATCACTTACCATCAGGTGAGATGGTGGTCAAACGCGAGCCCATTCAGATTTAAAAAAAAAAAAAAAACGGCGCCTCAAGGAACTAAACAACAGTTGCTCATCGGAGGCTTTTTCTTTGTTGAAATAGTGGGTAATTTTGCGTTCTTGTTGTCGTCTATAACACTGCTTCCCCAAAAACTCATGTTCAATATAATTATTCTGAAATTGCATTTTTTTTTATACACTAGACGTTATTTTATTATTATTGAACCTTTAAAACCTATGTTTATTTAAATAAAGTATATACAGGTGAAAATAAAAAATAATTATGGGGCATCGAAAAATTCGTCAACATCGCTATCAATGGGAAAAGTGGCCAAAACACTGGCCGCATTGCCACGTTGAATGGCAATGCTGATTCTCTGTCCAAAGAAAAGGCCAGCCCTCTGGTCACTTGTGGAGTCGACTAATCGTTTGCCGATGTCACGAAAGAGTCGATGCGCACTCGGACCCCATGGTCCTAGCGATTCCTATTCCGTATGTAGCTTAATCTGTGCTCTCTCAACAGAAAAATCCTTTTGGCCTTTGGTTTCGCGTTTGTTCAGTAAATATGTACTTAATTTGTTACTTAGGTCTTTAATACTTGTTTAAACAATGGCGATAGCGTGTTGACTATACGAGCTAGGTGCGTATGTTGGACTGTACTCGTATGTATGCGTCATACGACAAGCTAACAAAGAATTGTTACTCCAAATTAAATGAGGCCAAGAGTCTTCCGCGAAGTACTGAATCTGAATACTTAAAAGATTTTTCACATGAAATCATCTTGGACAAGGGAATCTCAGCTCTATATTTAGTTTAGTCTGAGGCCAAACAAAACGACACTTCATTATTTTGTCAGCCCCTTCTAAATGGGCAGTCCATCGTAATTTGCTTTAAAATGCGATGTAAATGTATTTATGACTGAATATAATAGCAGTCACACAGGTGTAAGCAACTTTTGTTAGCCAATATTATGACCAGTAGCCGACAAATTAAACAGGTAAACTGATACGGGTTGAAATACAACAGGCCTAGTAGTGCATAACGAACGACAGTTGCAGCTGACTTCCGCTACATGCCGGAAGCATGGCGCCAGCGGCGCCTGCGCCGACAGTCCGCGGTTTTCAGCCATTCACACTACAACCGCGATGTAGCCCGGACGTCATGCGCCGCTGCCCTCACAATTAATTAACTCCATAATTATAAGCAACATTATTATTGTTTGTTTTATGTTTTCTGCTTTCATGGTTTGTATATTAGATGCGGGGATTTTTCTTTGAATTACATAACTCTACACATAAAAGTAAATTGACATTCGAGTATAGGCACATTGGAAACATTAAGTCAACGACTGTCAGGGCTGTGCAAATAGAGCATTAATCCAGCATGTCACGGTGTTTTCGCAATGCACTTGCTAAGCAGGCCATATGTATGCGTGAGGCGGCTTTGCCACTCGCCGACGAAGGTGACTGTATAACATACTTAGACGCAAAGCCTTAACTATAAAACTATTTACTCGTAAACACAGGTCTATTTAAAGAAGAAGTATAGCATGACGCACCTTTCAGACATTCGTTTCGACGTTCAACAGAGTATATTGCTTTCTCTGACGTCAAATTTCACATCGCAGCTGCATCTTTATGTTCTACCCAATTCAAGTTTATAAGCAAACAATTTGGCGTTATTTGCTTTTGTTTTTTCCTAACATTAAACAATGTTATGTGCAGTTACTGAGTGAAATCACCATGCAAAAGTAACCTTTTCGAAATAATGTTTCTGGTTTATTCTTTTGCGCATACATTATTCCGTACGCGGATTTGAGTATTGCTTCGACACCGATCCGGTCCGCTGTAGGTACCCGTCGAGCATCGTAAGTGTGATTTAATTTGTGGTTATGTAAATACATATTACAAATACGTTATCCATCAAAGTTCTTCCATATATGGGCGTCTGAACGTCGTCTGCTGTCTAGACAGTTGAGTACCTAGTTTTAAAACTGATAGACGCTCTAGTATGTTTCGATTTTATTTATCCAGTGATATTTGTATTAATACTATGATTCAGCGCTCTCCGAGCTGTTTCAATTTGTGGCCGCTGAGTTGTCGGGAATCTGTTCTATATTTTCAGAAAGCCAAGCGCTCGAAATGAGAACTATATTTTAACCCAAAATATTTTCTGTTTCTTTTAATGACTCGAGTCAATCTTCAGAAAGAACTTCCATTTAATTGAAAGCTAATTCAAGTATTTTGTTATCAGACATCTTAAATATTTTATACCGTTGTCTATTCAGTACCCAGCTAAGCTTGATCGATGCGCCGTCAACTAGCAATGCAAAGTAGTTAGCAAGTCAGCAAGCAACACGGCCTTCCTTGACGGGTGATTTATTGCGCCGGCGCAACTTGGTGGTCCCTCATTATTGAATATCAATTAGGTATTAAAAATAAACCTTGTCTAACGGATAGGAGTGATTAGAAACCGGTACTAAGTATAAGGAGTTTATATGAGTGCTTTGCTTGTTCGCTTATTGAAAGATTTTTGTTAGTGCTTTGATAAATAAATAATAAATGATGATAATTATAGCTATATTTATGTTTGTCGTCGGCTCAAATTCAGACACATAAACAGGCACATAAATTTGTGCAGTTTAATCATCACCACTGCACTCGAAACGGTACAGTAACATCATGAGGAAACTGGCATAACCGAAAATCCGAAGTCATGCCACATCCACCAATACTCACTGGCCCCGCGAGGTAGATCTCGGCCCATTTTCTCTCACAGGGAGGAGTCATGTGTTCCAGCAGTGAAAACGTTATAGGCAGATTATGTTATGTTATCTTGGGATGATGCCTTTTTCTACTGGACACACCTTTAACTCGACTGAATAAAGTCTAGTTTGCATCGTGTCTAAATGCATATTTTGTTTCTCAATGTAAGATCAGTAGCCATTTCAGCTGATGTGCGAATATTTTCGTCATCAGCTACATCAGTGCATGCGCTTGGCTCGTTCGCACGGAAGTATCACATTCATCGGAATACTATGTTATAAATATTTATTGCTCCCGTGGCCGTGGGTGGTCAGCCATTATTCAATGAAAGTGTACAGCGGTGTGAGGGAACTGGAGCAAATACCGCAAACTTTGTGTTTACATACCGTTTGTTTGGAAGATTCATGGGTGTTTGACGTGGGTATTGGGTTGCTGTGAGTCTGGTTTTGGACACGTTTTCGGTACTGGTACGTCTTACATCACGAAAAGCAGGTCTAAATTTATTAAAGCTTATTTGCGTAAAACACGCTTTATATCGCAGTACAAAGGAAATTTGAATTGAATAAAATTAAACTGTTAATATTATAAATTCACAAGTTTTAATACTTTTAATGTTTGAAACTCTCTTCTTCTGCCACGCCTGCGCCCTTTACTTGAGGTTGTCTGCGTTTTAAGTCGCCAGGACACTGTCCTGCGTTGTTTGTGCTTTCAGCTGAGCTTGCTCTTCTGGCTGGCAGTTTCCCTTTCTCTTCTCTGGGATAGCCAGTGCCTTTTTTAATGCATGACTTTCTTCTCGCCTGACAGCGTCAAACCATCTTAACCGGCTCTCAACAATCTTTTCCGCAATGGGAGCAACTTTGTAAAAGCCTCTGATATACTCATTGCGTACTTTATTTTATTATCTCATATCTCCAGAGCCGCTGAACGGATTCACATAATTGAGGTATCGTTAGGTTCGTCTTCACAGCCCAAGTGTTCTTAGATAGGTGACATTTGAAAAAATCAAACATGGCGGCTGTACGAAGCCTTTATACATAATGAAAAAAAAATTGTTTCGAATACTGCAATATGGGTATCAAATTAGAGGACTTAACACAAGGATTTCAAAAAGGTATATCGTGTTTATCATTAGTGTAATACGAGCAAAAATAATACAAAGGGAAAGTTTAATAAAAACTTTTTTGCAAAAAATAAAACCGACTTCCATATCAAAACACTACAAAGCCAAAAATAATTTTAATTTCGGTAGTCGGTGTTATTGGTTTTGATTTTCATGCTTTTTAGTGGGTCAGTGAATTTTCCAAATCCGTTCGTAAATGACGGAGTTATGCGCGAACAAAAAACGCAATGCAGAGTAAACGAAAAGATCATCAACGTAAATAGTTTTTTAGACTTTTGTTGATTTTTCAGAAACGGCTTGTCCGATTTCGATAAAATTTTCATGGGACCATTTGGGAAGTATACCCTTTCTAACAAGATTAGAATTTTTCAAATCGGTTGGTAAGCGACGGAGTTATGCGTGGACAAACATAAAAAAAAAAATACAAACATCCGAATTGAGAACCTCCTCCTTTTTTAGAAGTTGGTTAAAAATATGGATAACTCTTTCACTTTCTGAATCCGGTGGGGTGCCATTGTGACACGACCGGGAAAACTATAAAAATTTTAATTCATATTTTAACTAAAATGTTAAAAAAAGTTATTTAAAAAATCTAAAAAACCCGACTGCTCAACTGAAATGCAAGAAGCAGGCGGACCCATCCCATTAAAAAAAAGTTCAATTGGGTCTCGCCCACTTGTCACTTTTTAAAATAAAAATGTGCTTGTTTCTTGCATTTCAGTTCAACAGTCGGGTTTTTTAGATTTTTTAAACAACTTTTTTTTAGTACCTACGCCTTTTGCGTACGTGCAAATCGCTGTCTTATCGTTGACTGATTCAGATTCCGAGCAAAATTAGTAATACTTTGCGCACAAGGAAACGATTTTCTGCGAAAAATGTTATCTGGACCACTTCTGCCAAGATTTTCCGGGGAATTCAATGAGAGATATTTGTATTTTGAGATATGATCTTGCCTTGTTTAGCGATGATGCTTCGTGCAACTTTAAACATAATTGCAATAGGAATGTCGCATAATACCTACCTTACTTTGTTTGATGAATCAGTTAAATCTCATTTGTTGAATTATATCTTTTTTTATACTTAATTCGAAAAAATGCCATGTTTTTTTGTTTTTATTTTTTTATTTTATTATGTTCTTAACTATTTATATGTACCTACATAACTGAAAAAAGCAAGCTTATTAAAATAAACCATTTGTTTAATTGTAATTTTTGTAGTAACTAAGTAAGTGCCTTTTGTCGGAGATCCATAAAATCAACAACAGTTTTATGAATTCAGTAACGACTTCCCTGCTAAAGACATTAAATTAATCTCCGGGTGCTAAAAATTTTCTACAGTTCATTAATATCTCCTGGCAAATAGTGTAGATAAGTAGATACATAATGACAATATTCAGGTTTTGAACGAACTTACATATGTTACTTCAATTAACAGGAAAAGATAAGCAAATGTCTATGTTGACACCATAACAACATAAAATTTCCAAATTCTCATATTTATGGTGATGTTTCCATAAATATTTTATTCATAAAACCTTGAAAACCTTCAACATGTGTGGGTAGCCAATCAAATGCCGGTCTATAGTTATAGAATTAACACGTTTCAGAACTGTCAAATCCACACCTACATCAATTATGAGTAGATATACCAATAAACTGACAAACCTTTATGTGACATATATAATTAACTAACCGTTAATTGATAATAAGGTGCATTAATTAGATTGACACGATTTTGAAATTACGATACGATTTATCGAATATGCGCCTGCGCTGACAATTTACACAGATGTCTTGCCTTATAGAGGACTGGTAGAACACGTGTCCAGTTTTACGAGACCCTGTCGATACACATAAGATCAGGATTTCAAAGGTCTTCGTTGTTAAGTTGGGTAGTCAACAAACGGACTTATTTGGTAACTTGCAAATTGGACGAGTCGTTTTGAACAAATATTTGTCTTTATGTCTGGATCAAAAAAGTTCTTGATAAAACTTTTCCTGTGTGACTGGCTTTATGTTCCTGTTTTTGTGAAAGGTCTTAGATGTGTAAGATTGGAAATACCGAAAAAAGTGGGCAGTCGGTTTCTTTGTAAAACTCTTCTCTACTGTCGAGCTCACTTAGCATTTTGCAACTGAAGCTGAATTAGTATAGGGAAAAACCAGTCATTGTTATTCTCGTCTTGAAAATATATGGTACGACTCGCCGACTACGTAAAGCTTTGACGTCAATTTTATTATTACAATATATTTTATTGCATTCCTAAAATTTATATCGCCGTGTGTGGTAATTACTTGACGTATAAAGTTGAAAGCTGTATATATTAAATTTTATTTGCCCAATGAAGCTAGCTGAAAGAGCCCATTGTACGGATAATTTTCCCTTTTACAATTTACGTATACACCCACGCCTGAATGTTTGTTTGTCTGTAAATTGCAGTAGCCAAGAGTATGTAGGCGAGTTGCTGGACGAAATTTGCATTAATTACTTCGCGATTTGTATAATTGTCCACGTGTTTACCTCTTAATTGTTCAGCCATACATATTAGGAAATAGTTCAGCGATCTATGCAATTTTGTTAATAGCTTTAAGTCATTTGTGCCAGAGGAAATGCGCATTTTCTACTGCGCCATTCAATCGTTGTTACTATTGAAAACTATTAAACCCTCCGGTTTAATAGTGGTTTAAAACATTAAATGATAATGAGTTAAGATAATCCGGTACTTAATTTTAATATCTCGGTAATAAAACGTGTACAACATTAAGCTAATTCCAAATAAGATTAACAATGGCGCTACCTAATTTCAAATCAAACAAGTCGCGTATTTGCAAACATTAGTTAGGCAAACTTCATGTGCTGTGTCCTTATGTAAATGTATGCGGCAGATGCCACTCGAACAAATAGACAACATTCCGTATACGTCTGGGACTCGCCTTATATACTGGTACTTTTATGGTGTATGGTGTATTAAACTAACCTTTATGGAGGGAATATGTATAACCCGTGGCGCCGCCGCGGACTCGCGTCAATGACGTCCAGTATGCAAATACTGTCTGTTTATTGATGTCAAAATTGCATTTAGTACAACTTTATACACATAACGGGACTTTCTCTCAAGAAGTAAGTAAATACGTTCTGAATTCCTATAGCTTTGGTTTCTTTGTCGGTAAACTTACAGCGCCATAATAAAAATGATTAAGTTCTAAATGTGTTTATAGATGCGAAACATCATATCCTGCTGGGTAAATATCAATGATGAGATTGTAAAAATATTCATGTATTTTTTTACTGGAACTTGAAGTATGCAAATTACTATATTTATTTATTTATTCATTGCACAATGTACACGCAGTTACAGGCATGGCTTATAACTAATGTATACATTACCCTGTTAGAGGGCGCAGCAAATTAACTTAAAACTAACATGTTGCAAAATAAGGTACATACAATTTATATATTATTAAAATTAATCCTATGGCTAGTTTGACAATGCTAAATTTTATATAGAATAAGAGTATATATTATAAGTAATATTAATTTAGAGGTTTTTATCTTCCATAAATTCTAGAATACTATAATAACATTTTTCTATTAGTAATGATTTTAATTTAGCCTTAAATATACATAGTGTTTTGGTGGTCCTTATACATTTAGGTAGTTTATTATAAACTTGGATGCTGCGGTATTCTGGGCTATTTTTATACATTTGTAGTCTAGGGGCTGGTAGTAACAACTTATTTTTGCGACGCTCGTTTTTATCAAAATTAAACATTTTTATATTTTTCTTCACAAAAGTGGCTAATTCTAATATATAAATGGAGGGTAAAGTTAACAATTTTCCTTGTATAAAGTGAGGTTTACAGCTATCTCTAGGTTTAACATTAAATATAATACGCACACATTTCTTCTGGGCAATAAATAAATCGTTGGCATCTACACTAGATAGCTAGGTATTTAATAATCTGCGGCTTTATAATTAAGAAGAATCATAATAAACCATACTAACTAGTAATTATTTTTGGAATTTCTGATAATTACGAGGAGATAATCGTGATCGATTAGACCACAGATGTTCAAGATGAAGCAGAAAAAAAAACAAATCCAATCGCAGTTCAAATAGAAAAGCGATGCAGTTTCAATTAAAATAACAACAGGCTTATTTGAACCAACAGAAAAACAATAAAAGCCGGGACCCGAGGGAACGGGCGCTTATAAATATTTTAATGCTCCGGCGCTGACGAAGCAGAAACTCTTCGAGTGGTGACTATTGTTTCTTAGTCTCTTAAACAAATAAATATAGGGCCAGTTTTTGAGTGTCCAAGTTTGTTTTTTGTGTGGTCATAGTTTAGTTGCGTCTAAGCACGGAAAAGTTGACGTAACGTCACTTAACGGGGTTGAAGTCTGTTAAAATCAGGTTCTTGAAGTGTATGATCATTGATCATAGACTAGTGGTATATGCCAGCGACGTTATCCACAGGAAAGTCCGAATCCATTGTCAAGAACTAACCTATGTTCTAATCTTACACCCAGATTGCGTAAATATGTATTTGTTTTTATATAAATACTAGCTGTGCCCGCGACTTCGTCCGCGCGGAATAGTGACTTTCGGCAGCATTTTAAATTTTTTATGCTAATTATTTTGAAAATAAAACTCATACATAATTTAAATGTCGTATTTATTCATATCGAATCAAAAGTCTAAAAAATAAGTTTCAAGCTTCTAGCATTAAAAATGACGTAATTTTCATACAAACTTTCATCCCCTATTTCAACCCCTTACAGCCCTTTTATCGCATTAAAAAGCAGCCTATTCCTTTCTCAGGCTCTAGACTATGTCCGTACCGAATTTCATTAAAATCGGTCCAGTTGTTTAGGCGTGATTGCGTAACACACAGATAGACAGAGTTACTTTCGCATTTATAATATTAGGAACGGGCCGTGATCCACCCGTGCGATTTGTGGATGTCACATGTCTTCGGATTTTTCGATCTTAAGTAATTGCGGTTGAAAATTACACATTAATTTGGCTGTCTGGGTTCGAATCCTTGGCCTACAACATCAGTCGTGCTTGTATCAACTCGACCATTGCTGTACACCTATTATAAAATAATGTTTTTAAAAAGCACAAAACTCCAGCAGTAATTCCCATTCTACTGATAATAACGCATTTGTATAATTCTGTAAATTGTCTATTATTTGTATAATCGCTGTCTAGGGACTATTATAATTGTACTGTAGCCGCCTATAATCTTGAAAATGGTTCGCGTGACTATGATACTTAGTTACATTATGAAGGTATCATAAGTTATTATTAATAAATACTTAATAATAACGAAGGGCCCACCGTATTCCTGTCTTATATTTCCTGTATTTGGCGTCGTTACTTAGTATAATTAACTGAGACAAAAACATACCTACCAAAATTTATTTCGGTTAAAATGCTATTAAAGGTTTCAGAAAAGTAGACCATATGACATACTGATGCGAGAGGTCTATACTTTGGAATCGAAACTTTGACGTTACCATGAAATTGACGTCAACTTAACAGGTATCAGAAAACGTAACAGTTTTGACAGGTGTCTAGACCTGACCACAGTATTGACACCCGGTGAAAGTAATTCCAGAAAACCCTCATTACAGGACAGTTACACATCCACCAATCTCGCAGTAGTTACAAGTGACACTAACAAGCCATACGAAAATGACAACGAATTAAGTAGGTACAATGATTACAAATATTGAAAAGCTTTAATAAGATCACCCGTTTCAACACAAATCATAAAACAAGTTTAATTGGCAATTTACTAATGTGCATTTTACCACACTTCGTACGAGAAAAACTTTTTACCAAAAAATTAAACCGACTCCCAAAAAACACTGCAAAGTGAAAAATAACTTTAATTTCGGTAGTCGGTGTCTTTAGTTTTGTATTTTTTGGCACCGACTTCCGAAATTAAAGTTATTTTTCACTTTGCAGTGTTTTTTGGGAGTCGGTTTAATTTTTTGGTAAAAAGTTTTTATTTCACTCTTTTTAGTTGGACTATTTTTAATTTACCTAGTTACAAGAGCCTAAATGTCAACTACTTATAACCTTTTACAAAATATTGCTTTTCCCAATGCTGGGCCGTTAATTGTTGAGGAGTTCTCCTGGTACTTCACCATCAGCTCTACATCACCATATGCATTGTGACGAGCATAAAGTGCTTAACATCCATATTCAAGTAATTGAATTGCAATCCACTCAATACTTATTATTGAGTAGTTTCGGCGGCCATCTGTGGTCTTCATCATCAGTTCCACTTCCTCAAATGGTACTTTTTGAGAGCAACTGCACAAGTTACTATAATAAATACCCAAAACGTCATAGGTGTGCTTATAATATTTGAAGAGTTCCCTCGATTTCTCCAGGATCCCATCATCAGATCCTGACGTTAATGAAAATGGGACCAATTTCGAAGTATACCCTTTCAATCAAAAAAATAATTTTCCAAATCGGTTCAGCCGTCTTCGAGTAGCCGATGATCATACATAAAAAAATATATATATATATATACGCGTCGAATTGATAACCTCCATTTTTTGTCGTCGGTTGAAAACAGATTTCAAAGGCCAATACAAAATAAATTAATATCTATATGAACGCAATAGTCCCAGGTCAAATGCCAGTGACTAGGCAGATTGCATCTTCAATACACGGTAACTATATACCCGCAAGCAGGTTTATTGCCTACTATAATTACTGTAAGTATTACCGGTTATATTCCCCCACAACTCTTATATAAACCCTCCTATCTCACGAACAAAACACGAACATTTCACGACCACTTTCATTATTACCGCAAACCAAAAACACCGCGATGTTTAGTTAAAAAAATTAACAATTGTATAATCGAAGTACACGATTGAAATTAAAAATACTGATGCTCTTGAATGTGAGCCAAAAACATCAAATGATTTCAGTTCCAAAACAAGATCAAGATTCAAGCCGTGACTACAGAGCGATGGCATCTGGAAAATTAGATTTAAAAAGAATAACGGAAACGTGGACGGTGGAACACCACTACATACTCGGCATAAAGGATGTTATTCACGAGCTGAAACCACTAGCACCCGTGAGTCATAGTCTTATCTCACTTTTACGGCTGCTATTCCCTGGTTTTGTTCAGAAGTCAATGCTAAAACACAATTTGTTGTTTCGTTTTATCAATTACGCAGCGGATGCGCGGCTATCGACAGAAATATCAATTCCATGTGAATGCTGTTCACGATACACCTTACTGCTTTGTCGACATAAATACTAATAATAGTCAGGAAACATCACTATTCAGAGAATATGTTCAACTCTCAAATCACGATATGTTAATGCGTGTGTTATATGTTTTTATTGCGTGATTTATCACCTCTCATGACTTGGCCACGACACAAAAATAAACACCAATAAAATCGTTCCTTTAATTCATAATGTTATCATCAACTTAAGAATAATTCGTCCATAATAAAACGCTTGTTTTCAGACGCGAGATTATGCGCACTTTATTGTACCGATAAACTCACTGACCCAAGTCAGACCTCTAATGGGATTCGGTGATAAAGAATCACTAGACACAGAAACTCAATTAAGAAAAGGTGCTGTTATCAGAAACGGCAAAGGTGGTCTTCAACAAAAAGGACAGAAAGGACTCAGACGCTCTTGTCTTAGCGTCTTATCGTATTCAGTCATTTGTCGGCGACATTCCGGGAATGAGTGCGACGGATGGCCTAATTGACTTAGTCGCCCACACTGTATCATACTGCCATTATCTCTGACGCCTCTAGAAGCCCCTTTTGTTCTCGACCAGTCCCAACAGGTACAATCTACCTGCGCATATTTGCCAACAAGGGTGGCGATTTTTTCCAAAGCAATTTCTAAACATAAAATCTACCTGGAGCTTTTTGCCTTTCTCAAGTGGCCTTACGTCCATTTGAAATATTGTTTCTGGATCTGCTTCGTGTGGTCGGGAAGTTAATTACAGTGTACTCGCCATTAGCGTGTCGGTGTAAGTGATTAATAGCCCACTGAGTCTCGAAAGCTTAGTACTAGATCTAGTAAATTATCTCCATTTACTGTTGCCGCCAATTTCTATGCTTTACCTCGACTAGTTAATTGCTTACCTGCCTATACGAGCTCACCGTTGTCGCTGCAAATAATGTTGCGTATATCTTTGGAACCGCTATAATAAGACTGGTGTTTAACCACATTAATATTTTAAAGTTTGTTACGGCATTTGGTCCACATTGTTTCGTTCCTTTGTTGTGTCTTTGTGGCTATGTTTGTCGCTGACTCATCGTGTACCTGTCGGCGGCGCTCCTCACGCCACTCCATCATACAGTGTCACTTGAAATTCCTTGGACACTCATTACCCCTAATGGAACTTCAAGAGCTCGGACACACTATCTTCAATCAAGTTAAGAGCAACCAATTGGAACGATTCTCATAAAACTCTAAATTAGTGTTCTCTACTTTTGTGGTCCTTAATTGCATCATGAAATATTTATTCAAATATATAACTAAGTACTGTATACGTATATATATCTATTATTGCTATTATAAAACAGTAATAATTGTTTCTGTTTTCGTCCTGGCTAAAGCATTTGAAGGATCCGTTTGAACTCTCATCCTATACACCCTCCACTTCAATTATCTCAAAGTGGCTCTCGATTGCAATGTCGTTCGGCTTTTACCGTCTAAAATTACTTATTGGGAGCACTCACAGGTTTCCGTTACCTAATGTAGACTTCCGCCGACCTGTAAATCGAACCAGACGGTTATAAATCTTGCCGGGGTTGGGACCGCTCCGATACGGCTAAAAGCTTCGACGAACGAGTAAAAATAGGGACCGCCTTAAGTCGAGGTTCGTGTAAGTTGATAAGGTTTTGTGGTTTTTGTGGAATAAGGACAACATCCAAAGATAGCGGTGCCTCAAGACCCGAGATAATAAAACTCGGCCGCAGGATGGCACTTAAGAGGTTTGGGCGCCTTCGAGATTATGAGCGTGGGCTCTATTTGATAACACCGGTACGGTCGCTTATTTGTCTTACGATTTGATTGTGACTTTCTGAGTCGGGGATTTCTTTCCTGCCTGATAAAATTACATCATATGTTATGTTAGCCGACTCCTCGGATTATTTGGGGTTGCATAAAGCGTTATGCTCCAAATAATGAACGTTTACATCAAGTATGGTCGACGTCTGGCCAACATCTGTTATCGAATCGGAATTTATGTTTTTCGTCTTTCAACCGCACCTGGCTGCTGATTTAAATATATAAATGCAAACAAAATTACATTGCGATGGCTTGGAACTGAAGTTTTTCTCAGGACACGTTCTAATGTGTTTGTTTAGTTTTCTGTAAGTATCTTTTCTTCATCCACAGTGGAGGTTTCAAGTGGTTTGTCCACAAGATTTGGATGCTCGGCTGTCGGTTCTCACACGCCTACTTTATGTTCGCATCTAAAGCCGGCCCGGCTTCCGCGTTGTCGCTGGGAGTTGCATTAAATTGAATTTACGTACTAGCCGGGGCATCTGTCCGAACTAAGATATTTATCACTTCGCTTGCTTCATGTAACGTGTCAAAACGAACGGGAACGTTGCGCTCGCGGATATATTTTTTACTTCAGCCATCTCTTTTCCTTCTACGCTCGAAGACAAGGATAGAGCACATTTCAGAGTACGTAATCGATTGCGATACAGACTTTATAGCAAAGGATTAGAGTGTAGTTTGGTTTGTTTTTATAGAGTAACACTTTCAAAGTATCGTAATGACTCGCTACGGTCGCATGAACGCATTCAGAATCCGTCGTTTGTCTTGCAATGTCGTATTACTAGTAGTTGGTGGTGTTAAATGGAGCTTTATGTTTGCGCATTAAGGTGTATTATTGTCTGTTTACTTAGGCTATTTACGGATGAGGTGTGCGCGTGCACGGCTTATCCTTGCGCCGCCGTTGGCGCCGGCGCCGCACTTAGAGCGCTATTTTTCGCACGGCGCACTAAGTTGTAGTCATAATTTATTCATTAAAGCTGTAATTTATTCGTATTTTATATATATGACTCGCATAATTCTCTAGTTTGCTACTATTGTTTTCGTTTAATTTCTTATTGGACGCTTACGGATGCGTGGGTGCAGTAGCGTGGCGTCGCATTGCCGCTTTAAATTAAACATCGCGTGTTACTATAGTGTGGGAAACTCGGGTGAAATTCTCTCGATTATAATATTGTCATCAAATTATGTTGGGGATTAGTGAAGATTCTTGTAGATGTGTTCCTATGCGTGTACAGCGAACCGCAACTCGCAACTGTTGACCTCGACCGCGCGCCTATATTTTGCTAAGCCCACATTCTGACCTAAATTAGTTTAACTAGACTTATGCTTGTTTAGTTTCGAACATTGTTCGTTTTGATCAATGGCTTGGAAAACGGACACTGTTATGTAAACTGGCTTTCTTGGGAGCAGCGAATTGTAACCTGTCATTATGTCTGTAGGGTTAATTTCTACGCGTTGTTTTGATTAATTGAATTTCTGATATCAGAGATAAATCAAACCTTTGGTTTTCTGATCTCCGCTTAGATAATAAAATGACTCATTCTGTTTGAAATGGAGTGTACAATAAAACGGCATGTAACTGCAGCCTGAGTTTTTCGAACAACAAATCTATGGTAGCCGAAAACTATCAAACTAAATACGTTTTTAAGAATAGATAGCTCTATATTTTTAGCCTCAGTGGGATTTCGCCTTCAAATAGAACATTCTAGACGCGGGAGGCGGCGTTATACCAAAACTGGGGTCTTATAGAGCCAGTGTAACTTGACCTTTCAAGTTTAAAACCGTTGCTCTTTAATTGTCTTCGTTTATGTGGGTTAAGGGGGGAGGGGGAGATCATCTGTGATTGGTGATGTTGCATGCGTAAGCGGCGCGTGGCGACAGATGTGGATGTAAACTGAAAAATACTTGTACCGTTAGCAAAAAGGTATAGTTTCTTTTTTCTAATATTTAATATTTAGGTAAGTAGGTGTTTGTCATTGATATCAAAAGAAAAGAAGTATGTAAAATCATATAATCAAAAAATCATATAAATAATTTTACATACTTAAGCATTAAAGTTTTTTAGTACTTAATAGTTCTTTCTTTTTGAGTAAATACTTATAATGTTATAAGGCTCATCGGCAACGAGAAGGCTCCAGAGCCTAGAACATCGGCAACGTGTTGCAAGCCTATCAGTTTTCTATCAGTTACATTTTGGGAAGTGTGCGATGAAATTGCAGTCTTATTCCACCAAGCCCATTCCATCCGACTACAAGACAAACGGCGATGCGTAATCGTTACATGGTGGACATCCCACCCATACGCACGAAACGTTTTGGGAATACTTTCATTGTGCGTACAGCTAAGGAGTGGCATTCTCTGCCGGAGTCTGTGTTTCCTGGTAGTTATAACCTGGGAGTCTTTAAGTCAAGAGTGAATAGGTTACTTCTAGGTAAGCGTGCTTCATCTTCGACCACATCATCGCTTAACATCAGATGAGATTATGGGCAAACGCAAGCCTATCAACTATAAAAAAAAATGTTCTTATGATTTTTTACCCGACTGCAAAGGAAGGGTTATGTTTTTCGCGCGTAGCTTGTATGTATGTATGTAATATTATTTTTAAATAATTCTATATCATACAAATTGGTAACTTAAACGTTAGATATTATGTAATTATTTATATCGCATGAACATATTAGCGGTATGAACCAGCGTAAAATTAACTTAGATATTATACCGAGTTTAGTTTCTAAGAGTTGTATACCTATACCTAGTCTTTTTGTGCCTACTGTCCCAAGGCTAATCAAATACATTTAGATTTTTATAATCACAAAAAAAACATGAAAAACGTTTTAAGAGTTGTATTTGCTGGCAGTACCAGCCATATGTTTATTTATAACGGACAGTGGCTTGTAAATCGGATCGTTGTTTATAAGTTTTATATTATGGCGGCTGCAACAATAAACATAACTGCTTCATGCGCGTATGCAGCACTTTTGTATACAGTATGTTCCTACAATACGCATTCATCTTTACTTTGAGATTGGTAGACGGTGTCTATTTCTATTACTCCAATACTAAGTCTTAAGAATAACCGTCGTATTGTGCGTAGCGCCTGTCTCTGAAAGCCTTATGGAATTAAAATGGATACTTACATGTTTGTTTTTGTTTATGTGGGTCTATAAGTCAAGAATGAATCATCTTTGACCACATCATCGTTTACCATTAATTGAGTTGGTAGTCAAACGCAAGCAATAAAAAAACTTATTTCAGTCATCAACTCATCACAAAAGTGATGATTTAATGTCGAGAAATATAACAAATAAATACAGAAATGGCTATCAATAAACTTAAAAAGACCTCCCTTTTTAGGGTTCCGTAGCCGAATGGCAAAAAACGGAACCCTTATAGTTTTGACATGTCTGTCCGTCTGTCTGTCTGTCTGTCTCTCTGTCTGTCCGTCCGTCCGTATGTCACAGCCATTTTATTCCGAAACTGTTAGGACTATAGGTACATATGAAACTTGGTAGATAGATGTATTCTGTAAACCGCTTTCCGATTTTATGAAAAAAAAAAAAAAAATTTAAAATAAAGGGGGCTCCCCATACATGGAACTGAAACTGAAAATATATATTTTTTTTCATGAAACCTATGCGGGTGTGGTATCAATAGACAGGTCTTTAAAAATGACATTAACTTCTATAATTATGGAGTGAAAAATCTAAAAAAAATATATACTGTAGATCATAATGTAATCTTTCAACCAAAATTGGTTTGAACGAGATCGGGTCAGCAGTTTTTGAGATACAGCATATTTTCTAAAACCGCAAATATAACTTTGTAATTCATACAAACACTATGAAAAACAAAGTTATTTGGCGTAGTTCTAAAAATTGTAAATAAGCTAGTTTTAAGAAATTTTTAAGTTTTTTTTTTCAAATTTATTTAATTATATTTATTATAGTTACTACGGAACCCTTCATGGGCGAGTCTGACTCGCACTTGGCAAATTTTTTCAAGTTACAATCAACTTTATAAGGGTGGGCTGATTGTTGTATTTCCATTTGCCCCCTTCATTGAGCACCCTAGAAGACTTATGGCGCCATCTTAAATATTACTGATAACCCCAATAGACTGGGGATTAGACAATATTAATGTTAATATGTGGGGCAGTTTGATACAGAAGGAGAGAAATGTTTTGTGAAATATTATTCGTTATGATCAAGGACAGCGAAAACTGATTGTACCTAGTAAATGAATACGGTACAGTGTGACAAAATTCTTCTTCGTTTTTATTTCTGTCCCTGAAACCTATTTATGGACTGAAGTGAAGAATATGTTTTTTATTAGGGTTTCGTAGCCGAATGGCAAAAAACGGAACCCTTATAGTTTCGATATGTCTGTCCGTCTGTCTGTCTGTCTGTCTGTCTGTCCGTCCGTCCGTATGTCACAGCCATTTTATTCCGAAACTATTAAGACTATACATGTGAAACTTAGTAGGTAGATGTATTCTGTGTAATATTTAAAATAAAGGGGGGTCCCCATACATGGAACTAGAACTGTTTTTTTTTTTCATGAAACCTATGCGTGTTTGGTATCTATAACAGGTCTTTAAAAATGATAGAAGGGTTTCTAAAACCACTTTCATTCATGAAGTCAATCGTTTAAAAGATATAAGCTTCCAAAGTGGTAAAATGTGTGCCCTCCCCCTCTAACTTCTATAATAATGGAGTGAAAAATCTAAAAAAAATATATGTCTGTAGATCTTAATTTAAACTTTCAACCAAAATTGGTTTAAACGAAATCGGGTCAGCAGTTTTTGAGATACAGCATATTTTCTAAATCCGCAAATATAACTTTGTAATTCATACAAACACTAAGAAAAACAAAGTTATTTGGCGTAGTTGTAAAAATGTAAATAAGCTAGTTTTAATAAATGTTTAAGGTCTTTTTTTATTCATATCAAATAAATATACATATTATATTATATTATTATAGTGACTACAGAACCCTTCATGGGCGAGTCTGACTCGCACTTGGCCAATTTTTTGATGATAGGCTCGCGTTTGATCACCATCTCACCTGATGGTAAGTGATGTGGTCGAAGAACTCGAAGATGGAGCACGCTAACCTAGAATATTCTTCTCCTTAGCCGTACGCACAATGAAAGTATTCCAATACGTTTTGTGCGCATGGGTGGGATGTCCACCATATAACGATGGCGCATCGCCGTTTGTCTTGTAATCCGATGATGAAACGGGCTTGGTGGAATTAGATTGTGTTGGGCAAACTATCGCTTCCCAGAAACGACGCGTCTCCTTACTTAAGCAGGTACTTAATCATACCAATCGTGATATCACGTAAAACTGCAAATAAATATGTTTTATAATCCCGTTGACATTTAAAATTATTGCAAGAGTATAGAGTATAAGTTGTAAGTGTGTTTACGAGCTAAGCTACAACCTACTCATAGTAAAGTAACCATAATTTTCGCATAATTATTCAGACGATTTAATAACTGTACTCTATGGGATATTTAATCCTATCTATTGAAGAAGTTAAATACTAAATTACTGAAAAAAGAAAACCGAGTCATACTCGTGCACGAATGGTTCTCTATATAAACCGATAGTCATCTGTTTCATTTCCATTCGGTGTTGCAACGCTATTAGAACACGCGTTACGCTTTTAAAAAAACTTCTTGAAAATCTGAAATGGATGGAGATATCCTGGTCACGAATTGGGGTTGCATTTTCTGCACACGAGCCTGTACTTACCTTATGCACTATCATAACTATAACTCTTTGGTAGACATAAATGCATAGAATAATTTGCTTCAAAAAGTGAATAATAAGGAAAGAGGAAAAAGAGCATCTTCAACTCAATTCGAACAACCATTTTAAGAGAAAATTTCTGAATAGAAGCTTGAATCGGAAAAGAGCAACTTACCACTGACAACAAAACTTACCACTGAGATGTTTGCTATGAAAATATTATGTTAATAGATATAACTATTGTGTTTATTACCATGTTGATATATTGTGTATTTTAATCGTAGGTACTGAAATAGGTGTAAGTATATCTTAAAATATACAATTTTTTCGCCATGAAGGTGCTTTTTAGTCAGCCTTATATTTGCTTTTCTGAAAAATCTGAACGAGTTGGAAAAAGACTGATTACATATTAGTAATTAGCGCCAAGCACCCCGAAGAGAGACATCGTATCTTAGTGAGGAAAAATAAGTTGAACTTTAAAGCCCTGTGTAATAAGACGATTGGGACCTATATAATATCTCGCAACTAAACTTAATAGTCTATCAAGCTTCATTATAGGATTCTGTAATGTCGTGTACCAATAAGTCATATATTACCTTAACGGTATTATGCTAGGTTAATGTTATTAACGCTAGATTCAGAAAAGTATAGTATTGAGACTTGTATCGATAAAATGTGTATAAATAAAATAAGATAGTGTCATTTCTAAAAATAATTAATGAGTGATTGTTCCCTAACAATATCCTAAACAAAAATAATAAATGTTTCGGTTTCAGTAGCGATACTGGAAGAAAGATAAACGGCACGGCAGCAATTTTTTTGTTTTTGGTGGGTTAATCATCAAATGTTCCTCTGTAAATTAATAATCTTACTATTTTTAGTCCGGCAAATCTGGTATGGCAAACATGGAGTAGCAGTTAAATGAAGTTTGCTCTATTGCCACGGATGGCAAACTCAACTCGGAGCAGAAATTGAAGATCTCCACCCTGTGCCGTAAAATTGCATCTGGTGCCTCACAAATGGCAGTTTTGTATCAGTCCCTGAAGCAAAAAGCCCATCAAGCCGTCAACATAATCGATGAATTGAAAGAAAAACGTAACCTTGCGGAACAAATTTCAGAGCTCAAGTACACTTTTAAGGAGTCTAGTGTAACGGGAAATACTGCATTTGCTGACATGGTGAAGAAGGGGTTCAATAATTTCGTGCGACCAAATAACTTGAGCTCTGTAGCTATTTATCCTAGAGATAAATTAAAATCTAGTGACGAAACAAAAACTCTAGTGCAAAAAATTATATGTCCTGAAGAAATGAAGTAGCACGTACGTGGAGTCCGCAAAATTAAAAATGGGGGCGTTATAATTAGCACTGAAACTAAAGAGGATGTTGATAACATCAAGGTAGCACTTAAACTCTCTCTGGCTGGACTTATCTCCGATGAACCAAAGAAGCGCCAACCACGGATCACGATTGTAGGAGTTCCGACTGATATGGCTGATACTGATGTCTTCAAGTGTATTTATAAGCAGAACAAAGCTGATAAGTTTCCAGAGATGACAATGGAGTCCTTTTTAAAAGTGGTTAAGTTTAGTCACAATCAGGAAGGAAGAAAGATTTCACCCTTGTTACTAGGTGCTATAAATACCAACAATACGGTCATGCAGCAGACTTGCCGAGAGGTCAATTCTTTATACGGTCACTGCGGAGAAGCGGGACACGCAATAATAATAATAACAATTCTTTATTCTCAGACAACAGTGATCAATTAGTAAACAATAATATAACTTATTACGACTGTTAGTAGTTAAATACAATAGAAACCCCGAAATGTGCAACGTGCTCGCGCTTCTTAAAGTCCAATACCCATAAAACTGGAGATACTGAGTGCCCTGCTAGGAAAATAGCAGAATACAGATACATCAACACTATCGACTATGAGGGCAGGTAGAGCATCATACTCTAGGTCAGACTTGCGCGTTGATACACCTGTTGCTGACACAGCGATCACTGGTTTATGTTCTACTAATCGTTTGTTGCTGTCTCAACACATTTGTTACCCACTAGCTGCAATAATCAAAATAAGCAAGAGTTTGTTTTTTGAGTTCGACATAGTTTGTTATTGTTTCTGCTGACGTATTCGTTTGCTCATGATGTAGTTTTTAAGTAATATTAAGTTATTTAGGTTTATTGTAACAAAATATAAGATTATTTTTTCTATTATGAATTTGTTAAATATTGTTTCAAACATCTGTTCTCTTTAAATTATAATGTTTGTTGGAGCTCCTTCGGCGTACGGGTATTATCATTGTAAGACTTACATAGTTTAATTAAGTTTAATTTTGTACTTTACCTACTTATTATGATTATTGAATAAAGATTATTTATTTTATTTCATATTCATTTATTTGCTTTTTAGTATGTATATACAGTAGATGTTTAGTCTTAAAGGTAAAAGGAACAATTATGGACCCTGTTAGGGCACAGAAATAATATAAAATAGAAAACTAGAACTTAAAACTAAAACATAACATTAATAAAAATTTATTGTTTGAATAAAAGATTTAGAAAAAAAAATACTTAAAAAGAAAAAAGACTTTTTATTTAGTCTTCATTATTATTAAACGTTTTCTAAGAAATACTTTCTTTTTGTTTCAGGTATGCGTCATGGCCGCCTTATCACAGTTCACAAGGATATCTGTCCGGCTGGGAAAGTACAATAACCTGTCTATCGATATTAAGATCGATATTAAGTGGCTATCTCATCTGATTAATATTGGATGCCATGGATTTCGTCAAAGTAAATCTTCATATGTTCTGCTAAAGTAAATGCTAACGTCGGTTAATGAATTACAAAAAACAGTCAGGCTTTTAAGTTTATTTACACAAACGTAACGAACAATAGGCTCTTTGTCATTTTCCATTGCTGTTTTGTACAAGCTTATAAATCACAAATAGCTTATTATAATTTGCCGCGTTCTGTTGCACATCCCATAATGAGTTTTTGTACAAATGCAAAAATGTGCGATTACCATCATTTATCAGCATAACAACAAAGCGACGGTGGAAAGGACATATTGCATTGTTTGCGAAACAGCGGCGCCAGCGCACGGGGCGCCGCACATCCGCTAGTGACGTTCCATATTGTGTCGATAAACCCGCTAGTCATAATAATCGAACGATTTCGACTGCACACAATACCTTGTTGCTAGTTTCGGTGACAATATTATTGACATATCACATAGCTTGTATTGTTTATATTACGTGTTCGAAACCAAGCGGCAGCAGGCGGTGGCATTGTTTTCAAAGTAGATCATGAGATTCATAGTTGAATGGAAACATTAAATAGAAAGAGAAATGTGACATGCATTTGGCACTATAAAAGCATTAAACATTGATAGTTATTTGTAGGAATTGTGCATTTATCGATACATAATGCAGTCGGTTGGTCGCGCTTGGCTTGTCGCCTGCCGATTTCATTCCAGGGCTGTGCGGTGCGGCGCCTGTCTCGATCAACGATTAGCAACACTGCACGCCCATCACTATTGTATTTTTCATTGCCCGACGTGATAATTGTTTCACTAACCGGCGAGACATTCTATATAAAATTTCAGTTTTATTTATCTTATGCATTTAATATTTATTAAGAAGCAATTTGTTATGATGAGAAACAGGAACACATTTAATATATCACCATTTTAATTGTAAATATATGTACTATCTTCCGTCATACGTACTACTTTATGACGGTCATTAGTACAGTGGTGGAGCATTAATCATCACAGTTTTATTTTGCAGCTCAAATTACGCAGCTCCTATATCTGTAATTGTCCGCAATGTTGGCGCCACTGTTCTTTGGCCGTCTGCCATTGCAATAGGTTTTAGTACACCTGATTAATTTTAAAATCCTAATATTGACAATGTTAATGCAATAAAACCATCTTGAAAATCTTTCAATGAATCAATGTTGTCTCAGAAATGCGGAGGTGAAAAGTTATTTGCTGGTACGCTTAAACACTGGCAAAATTTATTTTGGAACCGAGCCATTATTCCCACAAGCATTTGAGTTACGTTCTATTGAAATATCCGTGAGATGTTTACAATAACTTCACTTAAATCAATTACATTTCATTAAACAAAATTCAAGGATTGTTTGCCGTGCTTGCGTTAGACTTCGACTTTTAATTTATGTTCGCTTTTATAATTAGGTATAGTTATCAAAGTATCGATAAAAACTTCAGTCATTGGCGTCGGAGTGGCGGGCCGTGACTCGTTTTATATGCACTTGGCTCGACGCCACCGGTGACCTCATTGCGCGACTGTTTTTGGCGCCACTGTTGCTTATAATGATCACTATCGCATCGATGACATGCCAAAACGCGATCTCTAAGATCTTTATCGATATTTATTCGCAAATTAAATTCGCAGCACTAGTGTCGAATTTAGCATTAGACTCGTGATTTCTATTTGTCAAGTACATTAATATTTGCTTATGATTTATTTAATCTATTCATGGTTTTATAAATGGAGTTTATTGATAATGGAAATAGTGTTTAATTTGTGCTAAATTCGTTGGCGCCTCTGTGGTTCGAAATAATGATCACAATTAATGTTTTGGGCGACAAATATTCAGTACCTATGAAGTGTAAATATTGTTAATGGCTTGGTTTTAAATGCGATATTATATTTTAGTGGCCATTATTGCAAGCTGTGTAGGTACTTTACAAATGTTTGTGCGTAGGTTTTAGTAAACAAATCGTGACTAGAACCACATATTTAAAATTATACTTTTTACTTATAAGCAGTTGTTGTCCATTTAATACTTGTAAGAATGCATTAAGTTTGATAATTAATAACTTCATGAATCATGATTCGACATTGGTAGATTGGTAGTTTGATCTCTGAATTATTAAAGATTCACATTGTTAATAGTTCTACTAATAATAGAAAGCCACTTTATAAGTTAATTAATTAGTGACTTAATACTTCAAATGCATTACTTAATTATTTCTCACAAACATTACTCATTGTCTTAACCGGCATCCGTTTGAAGCAAATCTAACGAATATCGCAAGTAATAAATTGCATATTAATATTTAATAATGCTGTTTGAACGTGGTCGGTTTTCGGTACTAGTTCTCAAATCACGGCGCTCTATAGTGAAATGAGTCAGAGTCCGAAGTATTCGCAAATCGCAATATGTGCATATTGATTTTAATTCCCATTGTTTACGCGTTTTATTTACTCGTTCCACGAACGAAGCGTACGTGTAGTTTTATGGCGAATTTAAAAGGTTATATGTTTTTTAATAATATATGGTAGATTTTTACCAACCCTGTATGTAAATATTACGAAATTCAGGTTGCCAATTAATCGAAACCAGAATGTAATTTGAAATGAGACTATATAGGTACCTACCACATACTCGTGTAATAAAATTATAATTACTATCCGTAATTTCTCGAATAATGTCTACTATGTCCACTTTCCACTCGATAAAATACCTTATAAGGTGTTCCCAACAAAACTGGTATGTCTAAAATATGATTATTAAAGTCGCTAGCTTGTCTAAGTACTAAACATAATTTATTACCGCGTTCTGTTATCTTGGCTGGGCGACTCAAAAACCGAACTAACAGTTTTAATCTCAGGTCAATAGGACGCTCGTAAATCCATCTGTTAGTCTGTCATTGCACAGCGGTTAACGCATTCAGTAGCGCTTGCAACAGACACTTATCGCGGTCGTACCTACTCTTTACTGAACATATGCTTGTGAAAATTGTGTTTTACGATGACGACGTATATAGTAGGGAACAAACTAGTTAACATTATCCCATAGTAAAAGAATCGGTATTGGTACTCGGGAAGCGGTTTAGACTCAATAAAAATATTTACGGAATGATTTTAAACATAGATGCATTTTTTCATGGATTTTCTCGATCGTTCATTGTGAATTTTATGAGTATACTTTTATGTTGAATTAATTTTGATAGGTTTTAAGTGGTTTTTAGTAGTTAATACAGGCATTAGAAAGTTTTGATCGGTCCTCGGTTTATTTATTCAAGTCTCCACAATCAACTTTATGGGCGTTTGTTGATACTAAAATATAACATACAGTCACAAACATGTCGTTACAGTATTTATTATTTTATAACAAGTCTTGTACGGAAATCAAGTTCATTTAACATTTCCGATCATAAAGAGTTCGTTTAAACTCCAAATTGTGGTCGATTTTAAAACTTAAACGCTCACTCTATATTTTATTATAGTCGAGTGGTCTATCAACATGTGTTCATTAGTACAGACAGACAGACGGGACAATTAGAGGCCTCTGAATTGTTTTTACGATCCTTTCTTTACGAATGGACATCGCCCTTAATTGATTCGAATTCGTTCGAATGAAACTGATTAGAATATTGTAATATTGACATTTCAAAGCCTTTGGAACTCTATTTTTTATGATCAAAAGCTCTCATCTGATTGTAACCGATGATGTAGTCGAAGATGAAGCACGCTTACCTATATGTAACCTGTTCACTCTTAACTTAAAGACCCCAAGATTATAGCTATCGGGAAACACAGACTCCGGCAGGGAATTCCACTCCTTATTGTCTATCGTCTTAATTGAGTTTCATAGAATCTCTTACAAATTTTCACGTTTCAAATCATTAACGAACCAACCATTAATTTTCCTAGCTAATTAATATATGTAACGGTACACAAACTAATAAAATGGAACACTATAGATGGGCGATAGATTAAATCGGCTAACAAATTGATACCAATTATTAAATCTTACCTAATTTCACATTATAATTAAATGCAAATTTTAATCACAGTATATATCATAGAGAGATAGGTCTAATTAATATTAAGTTATTTTGTTTCTCATGATGTCTAATATGTTTCATAAATCTATCTGTCAAGTATAAATAAATATGCAATTAAATAAATCTTTGTTAAAGGTATAGTTTTAGATGGGAAAGATTTTTTAAGACTTTTTAGACTTTTTAAGTGATCTATACTAATATTATAAATGCGAAAGTATCGACGTAGGTATCTATGGATGGATGTAAATAGATGCTTGTTACTCAATCATGCCAAAATGACTGAATGGATCTGGACGAAATTTGGTACAGAGATAGATTACAATCTGCAATAGCATATAAGCTGTTGTTAATCGCGGAGAAATTATTATTTTTTCAGCAATCTTGTTAACCCCTTCAATTCAATTCAATATATTTATTTCGGATGATTCCATATTTGTTTGTTAGTACTTATAACTAAATTAAATTATAACTCTAAGCTGCGTGGGACACGCCGACCCTGGGGTATGTTTACTTGACTGCATGCAGTCGTATCCATCGCCCCAAGATTGGAGAGTCCCACCCCACCTGTCAGCTAGCGTTCTCAGAATGGTTTGGGGCTGGCGGCGCGTACGCGGCAATCCACTGACGCATTATGAAATTTCCACGCGAACGAAATCGCGAGCAACAGCTAGCATGTTATAAATTTAACAAAAATATTTTGTATCGAACTGTGACTAGATTTTTTTTTTAAAACAATTGGAGGTATCGAAAATCTATTCTTCGAATTTCTTGTCAGTCAGCTTTTCAAAGCGTTATGTTTTATTTCAACCTTGACTTTAAAAGTGAACGGTTACCATGCAGGGGTCATTAAAATGCTAAAACCTAAACTTGAAAAAATCTACTATGTAAAATCGATCGCTGACATTATCAAAACATACAGTGTGAACTTGCTTAAGGCAAGCAATTTACACTTTCCCACTGTAACTTAACTGTTGTTGATGTATCTAAATATCATCAATTACACAGCTTTATTAATAGTTTTTGGTATAAAATTAATAACCTCATCATCTAAAAGTGTAGCTGGCGGCCATTAAAACAGAGATGGGCCATTTTTCGCCACCCACGTGAACAGCGGGCTTTAATTCAATCACGGTTTAATCTTGTAAGCTATGTCAAACGTATGTATAATAATTATATTTGAAGAGTTCGAGGCTAAATAATAACAGCAAACGAGTCAATCTTCAAGGTTAAGAAACGCTTTACGAGGTCAATTTGAGGATGGGTGACAATGTCAACATATCTGTCATACTGTCATTTGTACATCTTTGAGATCCATACAAATATTATAAATGCGAAAGTAACTCTGTCTGTCTCTGTTACCTTTTTTTTAAGTATGGAAAATCATTCAATAACTGTCTCCCATTCTGGGCGAAGCGGGAGGTGAGCTAAAACCCATCCGTGTTCCATCATAACAGACAGACAGACAGGCCCGTTGGTATAGTGGTCAGTGGCCCTGACTGCTATGCGCAAGGTCGTGGGTTCGATTCCCACCTAGGACAAATGTTTGTGTGATGAGCACGGTCATTTGTTCTTTGTCTGGGTGTAATTTATCTATAATATGTATGTATTTAGAAATATATATGTATGTTTATCAGTTGTCTAGTACCCATACCACAAGCTCTGCTTAGTTTGGGACTAGATGGCGTTGTGTGAAAAAGTTGTGGAATATATTATAATATATTATATTATTATATTATAAGCCCTTCGTGTACCGAGGCCGCGGTAACTCTTTCGAACTATTCCGCAACACCGGCATGCGTCTGTATGTTACCTTGTCACGCCTAAACCGCTGAACTGATTTAGATGAAATTTGGCATGGGAATAGTTTAGGGCCGTGGGAAGGACATAGGATAGTTTTTATCCCGAAATTCCCACGGGATCGGGATTTACGCGGGAAAAACCTCCACGCGGACGAAGTTGGGGGCAAAAGCTATTTTCAACCGACGACAAAAAAAGGAGGAGGTTATCAATTCGACGCGTTTTTTTTTTTTTAATGTATGATCACCGATTACTCGAAGACGGCTGAACCGATTTGGAAAATTCTTTTTTTGTTTGATAGGGTATAGTTTGAAGTTGGTACCATTTGTCACCAAGTCAGGATCTGATGATGGGATCCTGGAGAAATCGAGGGAACTCTTCAAATATTATAGGCACACCTATGGCGTTTTCGGTATTTCTTATGATACCTTGTGCAGTTGCTCTCAAAAAGTACCATTTGGGGAAGTGGAACTGATGATGAAGACCACAGATGGCCGCCGAAACTACTCAATAATAAGTATTTCGTGGATTGCGATTCGATTACTTATATGAATATGGATGTTAAGCACTTTATGCTCGTCACAATGCATATGGTGATGTATAGCTGATGGTGAAGTACCAGGAGAACTCCTCAAAAATTAACGGCCCAGCATTGGGAAAAGCAATATTTTGTAAAATGTTATAAGTAGATCACATTTAGGCTCTTGTAACTAGGTAAATTAAAAATCAACCAACTAAAAAGATTGAAATAAAAACTTTTTACCGAAAAATTAAACCGACTCCCAAAAAACACTGCAAAGTGAAAAATAACTTTAATTTCGGAAGTCGGTGTCAAAAACGAAAATACAAAACTAAAGACACCGACTACCGAAATTAAAGTTATTTTTCACTTTGCAGTGTTTTTTGGGAGTCGGTTTAATTTTTTGGTAAAAAGTTTTTGTCATATGCATACCTGTAACTACCGATCGAAGTCTGAAAATCTGGCACAAGTCTTGCCAAAGAGTATCGTGTTACCCAGTTACTGGGTTGTGGAGGTCAGACAGGCAGTTTCTCCAAGTAAAACACTAGTACTCAGTTGCATTAGGTTAGACTGGACTGGAAAAGGCTAAGCGGATGATATTCGTTTGTGTGCTAACATTTTTATTTGTCCAGCCTATTTAAGCAGTCTCGCGTACAAATTAATTAGTATTGCAGGAATAAATACAAGTACTGGGATTCCCTTTGTCGTGGTTGTACTTTCCATTACATACATTAATCATGATACGAACCGGGATAAAATGAATATATTTATGTAGTGTTAAGAATTACGGACTACAGAATTACAAACTCAAAACATTTTATTTTTAGAATGAATAATATAATTTAAATTATAAAGTTCAATAGTACAGACGCCAGCACATCAACCTACCTCAATCTGTCAAATTTCTTTAATTGATTTTCAACCTTATCACAATAGTGGAAGGTTAATGTTCGATTGATAAAATTTGACAGATTGGGGTAGATTGACGTGCTGGCGTCTGTACCTCAAATTAATACTGTTATTGGATTGCTCTGTTTTCCTGTCTGTTCATAAATACAAAAAAAAATCTTTAATACTTGTGATGTATCAAAGATTTTTTTTGTTGCTACCCGCGACTATGTTCTCGTGAAAATTACACGCGTTTTCTTACGATATAAAGTAGTTCTTGACATGACGACAAATTGTATCCAGAATCGCTTAGCCATTTTGCCGTGATTGAATCACATCACAGTCATACAAATATTGAAACTTGAAAATTTCTGTTGTTGGTTAGATTTTAAATGAAAAACATCCTTTATCGTTTTATAATTAGCTGAATAATCGGTAACTACACGAATAATCGTTCTTCAATTATATTCCACTAGTAGGCTTCGCTCCCGTGTACTTGTCACGATAAATACGTAACCCTCCTTCATTGCAGTCGGGTCCTTAAAACCTACAACGTTACCCAAGCTTTAAGCTACTTTCATACCAAATTTTATCGAAATCCACCCAGTACTTTCGAAGATAAGCGCGTTGAAACAAACAAACTTTTCCGCTTTATATTATTAGTAAAGATTAAACACTCAAATTGACTTACTCCTTGCAGCCATTTAAACTTCCCTAAAACATGTTGCTAATGAAACGTGATACCCATTCAGATACCAATTCTCTCGTTAATAATTTTCACATTGGTGTTAAGTAGTTTGCACTTAGTTAATTAATATTTACGGCTTTAAACGCCCAGTTAATTAACATCCATGTATTCGCATACTCAGTATGTGTTTTACATTTTGAAAATATTCATTCTTAGAAAGTTAATTATAATAAAAAGAATTTACATGTAGTTACCGTGCATGTAGGTACCGTATCTTTAAGCATTGAATATACATATACTTAAATAAATGCAACCTCAAATTAAGCCACGTACTTATCCGCAGTAAAAAGTAAAATCAGAAGTCTCCATATGTCATTATAGAACCGCATAAAGATATCTGAGACCTTATTTTCCGCCTTCACATTAAAATAATCGTCGTACCGTCCATATGTCTTCGAATTATCATTTCTCGGCTAGAAATTATAACCGCCCTACATCCGTCGATTAAAACCTTATTTGAGACCAAAAATTTGGTATCAAACACGCGGCCGTCTCTAAAGGTTGGGTGATGCCAAATTGGCCGAAAATTATAGGGGCGTTTATGTGAATAGAGAATTTAAATTTGGAACAAAAACTTAAATTTCGAATGGAATGCGTTTGAGTTCCTTATTTGAGGTTTCTCTGTGTTTTTTTTTAAATAGAGAACTTGAGTCTGGCTAACGAAAGCGTGACCTGAGAAAACGCGGTAAATTCAAAAAATCTTTGTGGTATTACTGACTATAGTAGGAGAAAAACGTTTTGATACTTGGAAATTTTATGTATTTACGACAATCAATTTGTATAATAGTTGTTTACGAACTTAATTTCTAATTTAGGGATAATACCACATAATGTTTTTTAAAGACTCCGTTTAGTGTCACGGAGCCTTGACTGTCATGGGTTGAATAAAAAAACGAATGCGTAGATTTATTTATTTATTTACATAATATTTTGTTGAATTGTATAATTTGTTTAATCAACTACAGGCGTTTTGAGTGTGATAATTATTTAATCATCGTACTCAAAATCCGATCCTAAAAATTCAACCACTTTATTATGAATTTTTCCATGATTTGTCTTTTCCCATCTTCTGCAGTTATTCGGCCAAATGTGGTTTTTATCAGTGTTTCTGTTTCTTTTACGGTCAGTTTAATGTTTTTTTTTGCCACCATACGCTAAGCTGAGCTCCATATAAGCTCAATCGGGTTGAGATCGCAGTGGTAAGGTGGCAATCTCAGTACCTCATGGCCGCATTGTTTCAAAAGTTCGTCAGCTACGTACTCGGGTACTACTAGCTCGGGTTTATGTTTGTTAACTAAACATAAAAATTCTGCTTTTGTTAGGCAATCTTCGTAATTTATTCTATTGTACAGTGTGGTAGCTCACATTATTCATCACAATGACACTGAGCTCATTCAAATTAGGTATACATTTTTCTTTTAACCATTTATTGAAGTTTTCGGCATTCATGTCATGGTGGTAGTCGTACTGAAATCTAACAGTGCATTTGGTACAAACCTAGTTTCAGAGCCAGCATGTACTATAATATATCTTTTCCTTGTAGAGATATGTTACAGCGGGCTTGATTGCGGGGAAGCACTCGTTGTTGGACCTTACCATGACATTTTAGGCTTATAATTTTTGTGTACATAAATATATTTCATCTAAATAGATAATTGGTTTTCCTTCCGTTCGTTTGGCAGCAATTTCTCGTAGATAACGATGTCTCCAAGCAGCAAAATCAAAACGTTTGACAAGAACCATTCGTTCATTTTTAATTTTCTTCAACTCATACCCATTAGCAATTAATATTTTACGTAGAGTTTCTCTGCATCCACTATACCCAATGCTAAAATGTAATTCTTACAACAATGTTCGCAATGTCGGAACCTCCTTTCTCACAATATAAAATTCATTGATTTTATTTCTTATTGCATCAATATCAAAACTGTCTAAATCCGACAGTGAGCTTTTGTGAGGGCGTTGTTTTTCTTAGAGTGCTCCACATCCCTTCATTCATAAATCCTTCCTTTTTAATTTTTTTTAGTGTTGTGACACCAACCTCTGCAAAAAAAGAATAAAATGCATAATTATTAAGAAATTAAGGTACCCAAATAGTTTCATAATATCAAATAACACAACTTTGTGAAATGGAACAATCAAATAAAACATTCTTAACCGTAACATACATACCAGTTTATGAAGATATTTCTTCTAAGAACTTAGTCTGAGTTTCTATTAAAGATTTTTTCTCTAAATTTGCTAACGTTTCAACATGGTTTTTAACTTCGCAGATCCCTTCAATATCTCCAATATTATCTATAAAGATAAGAAAAAGTATCATAATATTGTAAATATATCTAATAATCAGCCACCAAGGATCAACATTACAAAGTCGTACTAACCTAAAAAATCTGAGACAGCATGTAAACATTGTTGTTTCTATTGGAAATCAATTTCTTTCTCTTCTTGTTTTTGTTTAAACTTACTGCTCATAGTATGTAGCAGCTTTCGCACGTTACTTTTTATTGTTTTACCCATATTATAGAGATTATTGTTGAATATTAATTGTCTTTACAAACTACTGACAATTGTAATCACAGATTTTGACAACTTAATAATGTTGCCATATTAAACTTTTAAGAAAACTCCAGGACACGCTTTCGTTAGCCAGACTCTAGTAACGTGGGTACAATTCACATTACTAGCAATCTTGTTAATCCCTCCAACTAAGCTGAATATGCTTGTGTCTGGAGTGAGTTCACGACAATAGTGTAATGAGTGGGGTTCGAACCCGCGACGACTCGATCACAAGTCGGACACCTTAGGCACTAGGCTATTGATTAAATTCATTGCTTTATCTTCACTATGTGCCAGAAGTCAGCCTGTCCACACTACACTAATGATTTAAAACAGTGTTACAAAAAGACCAGCGTTAAGTTTAATTTTCAGTTACGTGACGATACCAACTCAAGAACACGAATGACAAACGGCTAGCATTTAATGTCAATTAGCAAAACGTTCTTAAGGAATTGGCTGTTTACCTATAAATAACGTCTAGTTACCTTCATACTTCGTAATATGAACCTTATCTACACAGCAATAAAATCTGAAATTCGTATACGAACAACTAATTTCTTGAAGGAAGTAAAGATGGTTTAGAATGCATAATAGAAAGTGTTGTAACTGCGATTTCCATTTATATTCTCATTTTATTAATATCATTAATGTTAAAATGCAACAGTTAAAATAAGATTATTTGAAGCTAATTAAGTAAATGGCAAATAAAATACCTAATTTATTCCTGATTACTACCTAAGAGTCCAGTTCCACGAACAGCTAGACAAAGAATAATAAAGTACATAAAAACGGACACGCAACAACGCGGCACGCAATCATCAAATATTAGAAGCCCTTACAATTATAGAGCTAAGCGAAATCGTGTCCGTCTATAATTCAAAAGTTTACAGGTCACCGTTCAGACGAATGCGCTAACAACCTTATTCTGGTCCTCGACGATTTTATAAAAGGGTATAAAGTCCCGACAATGTATTATTGTTTTAAGGCATTTCGTTGTCCGTCGCGGTCGGGTTCCCGCGGTTGCCAGTGGGCGGTTACCCTATAATCAACCCCCCTCCCGCGCATTGGGAGCGGTCCACGGTGATTATAGGAGGAATTTTACGGCTCCTTCGTTAGTCCGTCAAATCATAGGTCTGTTGCCTAATGGTTCAAAAGATGAGCCTGTGAACGATTTTATGTCATTTCCTAAAAATATAAGTAGGGTTGCTTTTTGTGAGGTAATTGTCTGTAAACGGGCGTCCGTTGGAAATTGAGCTGTCGCAAGCTTATTCGTATGTGGGCCTTGGTCCGGTGCGTAATACGCGTTCAGCTGCCTCCATGGCGCCTGTCTCGATGGTAAATATCACCTGTACCAAGTTAATTTATCGTGAAATGATGTGTAATTGATTCGTTGCAGCTGCTTCGCTCGCATATAAGTAAAATCCATGATTATGTCTAGCACTTGCTTCAGAAAATGCCGACGCAAACTGGTAATAGTTAACAGTTAGCTGCTGCATTAATGCGATCCATTAATATAATGCGATATACTTTCTAACATAAATATAATGTAGGTATATATATATGTTTAAAGTATTTAGAAGCTACAGTTCAAATTAAGTGCTGCCAGCCATCAAAATACACATTTGATCCTGTATCAAGAGTAATACAGCTCATAAAACAAAATTCAGTTATATATTTTTTTTTATAACTGGACTCTTGTAATGCTGAATGAACTGCAAAAATTGTAGTATGTTCAACACAGAAAATTCTGATAGCAAATCGTTACTAAATCAGAATTTAAAACCGAATAGATAGGTTTCATTTCTAGTATTAGGACTTAAAATTGTTTATTGTTAAGAAGTGATTTTTGGCAATAAAGTTTTATCTTTTGTATTAGCCGACAGCCGACACTGCAACCGAAATTCAGCTGTAAATTCATATTCGGTCGAATAATTCTTCGCCTACTTCTAGGTTATACACAGCAATCTATTGTTTTTTACTATTGTTGGTATAAAAATTACTTTACCTAATATTATTTTTTATTTCAAATCCTTTATTCATCTCACAAATGACTAAAACAGTTTAGTAGACGGTGTAGGCATTAAATGAATCATTATTATAAAAACTGGACAAAGTTGATAGTGTTACCACAAAAAATACCTATTTTGTTATTAAAAATATCCTTCATGTAGTATAATGACGCAAGTTAATGATAAAGTAAAAAAAGTCGCATATTGTATTGAAATCGCTCTATAATGGCACTGTATAAAAATATGCTATTTTGTGCAGAATATTATTACTGTACATATATTAAGTAAAGCTAGAAGTTGTCTCACAATATTATGTCAGGTTTGTAATAAAATTGTAGTTTGCAATTTACACCTATAGTTATATGCATTGGGACAACACTAAATTATGTTTTTAGTGGTTTAGTAGTTTCTTCATGCACTGTTAACTGTATTATTTTCCTTTCTCTTAAAGAAATATCATGTTCATTGGTACTACATACTCGTATATTTCAAGCTGTTTAGGGTCGAAGTACTCGGTTTTGATCGGGTTTAAATCTTTGTGCTCACAGCCTTTACAAAGAATTTTCGAAAATTCTGGTTGACATTTTCCGTGACCCAAGGGCTGCTATTTATTACTTTGACCAAACAATGTGGCCGCATCTCTCTTGCAAACTATATTACGAGTCGACAACGTTGAGATCGAGGTTTTAGATGCTTTATTTTTAGTGTGTGGTTTAATTTAGATTGAATAGTTTGTTTAAAAGTATTTGCCTCAAAATTGTTTAGATACTTACGTAGTCTATTTATTTCTTTGCACCACTTTACCATCTTCGTGTCTAGTTAAGCAATTAAATCTCTAAAACACGTTGAAAATAATTAAATCAATCACTCTTTCCAAGTAATGTGCATTACTTTAAACGTCTGGACTGCACGTACATTGTAACGAATGATTGAAAACTACAGCGAAAGAATGCAACTATTTCCAAGAAATGGACTAACAAGTCTCACGATAGTCATTGTTTAGAGCTCAGCTTTTACAGTAAAATTACTTTAGATCTGCCGACAGAACTGGTAATTGTAGTGTAGTGTCCAACTGTACAGTTTAGTAATTTCAGTCGTTAGCAGTTAGTCGATTTCTCAAAGCTCAACGAGAGTAATCAGTTGGAAATAGAATAAAAATTGCTCTCCGTCTAACATGACGCCAATGGCAGGACTAATATCTGTAATCTGTATTTAGCTTATTATAATCACACATTTCATCGACATTATTGATAATCGATTCGTCTGTCTTACCGACATGTATTTTCCCGCGTGCGTCCGTCGTTTGTTTTCTCATATCTACATTCAGTTTTTATGAGGTTGGTTTAATAGAGTTTGTAATTGCGTTAATAAATATGTGTATAAGTACTGGCCTGTTTTCGCTTTGTTATTACGATTTCTTTTACTTAACAAGTTGAAAATGCGAAACGTTGTTCCATTTAGATTATGTGGTTTGTCTTCTTCCTGAGTGTATGTGTTTAGTTAAAATTTTAAGACGATGAATATACAAACATGTTGATGTTTGTATATTCATCGTCTTAAATTTTCTCTTTCAGATACTAAGCTAGAATTAAACGCTGCTGTCTGTTTTGCATACTTAGCCTGTCCATTATGCGGTCTACTTTCATCCTCACTCAAATTCCGACCACACGTTATTAAAGTAATCATTCATTTGTTAAATAAAACAAATCTTTAAAAGCTTTTGCCCGGGGCGGTTCTGTCGGCACGACAACGGTCTTGTTCGGCGTCCCTTCGGCAAATAATCGTTTCGTCCGATAATTGCCGATTTCACCCGAACGCGGTTGAAGCACAAAGCTCCCCCAGTGATTGCGCAAGATTGCACTACAATTTTCTTCGAGCAAACAGATGCTTATGTATGGAGGCAGATTTTTTTTTAGTTGAAACAATTTATGGTGGATTACAAGATGTGTAATTTTTTTGAGGTTTATTGGGATAAATAAGGAGATGTTTAAGTACTTATCTGGACATTAGATATTATTACTCAATCGCTTGTAGCATAATTTAAGATTCGGCTTTCAGTACACATTTTGGCATTGATAAGGATTAAAAGATATTATTTTTATATGGACTTGCGTTTTTGATCATGACAGGCACCGATAAAATCTCGACATGGACTTAAAAAAATAAATGAAACATGTTTTGAGCCGAGTACTTTATAATCGAAGGTTTTTAATTTGATATGTGCCTCGCTGTTGGACAATAAAAGTTATTAGTTAATAAAAACAATATTCGGTACTGGTGCCCCGCCGTGTCCGGTACTCAGACCAGTGGGACCACACATCGCCGTCATCGGCGCCTCTTTCAACCGTGCACACTGCACGTTTCACTTGTACGCCAATACAAGTCATAAGGCGCAGCGATTCGAAATAAAATCCTACATTATCTGGTCTCTTTTTATCCTTAAAAGGTAAAATTAATTTGTATGTAGGGGGTAATCTCCGGAATTAATTATCCAATTCTAACATTTTATTATTTGGTAGTAAGGTGCATTTTTTGTCAGTGCTATAGGCTAAAATTAAAAAAAACGACGCGGACAAAGGCACGGGCGAAGTCCTAGTAGCCTTGGTCTATTTGTAGACGCAGCCTTGGAATGTAAGGGCAACTGAAGGTCGGGTTTTAGTTAGTAGAAGTCTGACACTGGCTTCCGCTCCACACAGAGCAGGAAGAGTCATTTGATGGTTTTCACACCCAAGATATTATGTCTTCGTAAACAAATTCAGAAAATATAAGAACAACGACAGTCCATACCCCGCTACCTCTACCTCCTGTACCTCGTACCAACTACTGCACTATAGTCTGTTTAAATATTAGTAGTTATATCCCGAGATGTTGTTTGTTTCTACCGAGTGCCAGTAGTTAAGTCCCTCGTTTGTATACATACATATGTACGTTTGAGCTAGTTAGCGAAGCAGACGCTCTTTTTATGGCCACCGCTGATTGTGTTAATTCTCCGTTGCTGAGAACTACTTTTGAGTAGTTTTCTAAGTTTAGGCGATGACATAGTGGTGTCTAGATAGACTAGGGCTTGTCTGGGGATTTGTGAAGGCGGTCGTTGACAGATGTGTGGGACAGTTGCTAGTGTTGTTTTTTATGTAGTTTACATACCAAACTGTTAGGACTATGTCAGTCGTCCGTGTTTGTGTAATGATTTTTTAGGGATTTGCTGGAACATGAAGAGGTTCATTAAGCTAGATTTTTGACGCATTTTAGTGAGCCATTTAGTTTGCTAAAGAGAACAAAAATCTCTTATATATCACTTTTCATATAATTTATTTGGATAATCAAATTATAAACACATTATAAAATGATAACATTATGAAAAACTCTCAGCGACAGGATTTGTTACAAAACTTATATTTTAACACAAACAAAAGATAGTAAGTAGTTTTCTATGAACCTTCAGTTCAACTGTTAATTAAGTGAATTAATAAATAAGGTAGTATGGTAATGTAATTACAGCGCGATAACATTCTAAAGGAAAGTACTAATAAAACTGGTTTACGATACGAGCAAGCTACTAAAAATGTTTTTCTAAAAAAAAACTTTTTAACAAAAAATGAAACCGACTCCCAAAAAACACTGCAAAGTGAAAAATAACTTTAATTTCGGTAGTCGGTGTCTTTAGTTTTGTTTTTTCGTTTTTGGCACCGACTTCCGAAATTAAAGTTATTTTTCACTTTGCAGTGTTTTTTGGGAGTCGGTTTCATTTTTTGTTAAAAAGTTTTTTTTTCACTCTTTTTAGTTGGATGATTTTTAATTTACCTAGTTACAAGAGCCTAAATGTCAACTACTTATAACCTTTTACAAAATATTGCTTTTCCCAATGCTGGGCCGTTAATTGTTGAGGAGTTCTCCTGGTACTTCACCATCAGCTCTACATCACCATATGCATTGTGACGAGCATAAAGTGCTTAACATCCATATTCAAGTAATCGAATCGCAATCCACTTAATACTTATTATTGAGTAGTTTCGGCAGCATCTGTGGTCTTCATCATCAGTTCCACTTCCCCAAATGGTACTTTTTGAGAGCAACTGCACAAGTTACTATAAGAAATACCCAAAACGCCATAGGTGTGCCTACAATATTTGAAGAGTTCCCTCGATTTCTCCAGGATCCCATCATCAGATCCTGACTTTGGTGATAGTGGTACCAATTTCGAAGTATACCCATTCGAACAAAAAAAGAATTTTCCAAATCGGTTCAGCCGTCTTCGAGTACTCGATGATCATACATAAAAAAAAAAAAAAAAAAAAAATATACGCGTCGAATTGATAACCTCCTCTTTTTGTCGTCGGTTGATAAAATGGCCGCAAACTTACTGTTGCCATGCTGGTAGTGACGTCACCTGTCATGTACCAGAATGCTGGCAGGCTTTTGACCTGGCTTCCACCGAGGACGCCTAGCGACCTTGTGACGTCAGTAGAAAGTCTAGAATTTGAATATCGAATAACATTTATTTTTAATTTATTGAATTTTAGAATGCAAAACATATTTTGAATATCGAATACGAATAGCTATTAATATATATTTACTAGCTGCTGAGTATCTTTCTACAGTTTGGCTTCAAGCAAAAGAAAATTAATTAACTATGTAATTATTGAAAACAATAATTTACTTAACTCATCTTCTTTCCACAATTAACCTAAGTAAAATTTTGAATTATTTGTCAAAGTTTAATTAACTTTAGAATTATAATGACGGCTAACGCCTTGGGCTTGCATTATCATAATCAAATTAGTTATCGATTTTCACGTTCTTAACAAAACTAATAAACAGTTAAATGATAAATAACATGTTTCAAAATATAACTGCATAACATAACATGTGGGCAAAGACCTCTCATCTGGCAAACCTCATGATATCGTCAACTGATCAGAACGCCTTATTTTCTACGGTATAAATATCAAAATCAAACAATCTCTTCTCAATCAACGGTAAAATATTTATGTTATTTTCGAATCTGCTATAAATAAAACATAATACCACAAAATATTGTACTAAGCATCATTAATCGTTTTCGAAGATTTAATAAATGAATCGTGAATAGGTATGGACCGTTGAATCAATGTGAGGTCGAAATAGTGCAAACGATTAATGATATCGATTTTTGCTATAATCGATTTGCATGTGTATGATCACGTTTCCTTACCACAAATTGATGCAAGTACATATTAACATAGGTTATTAATTATTTGATAGAAATAGTTGTATTCGTCAAAATGACAGAGTGGTAATACCCAATTTTTAAGAAACTTTCTAATTATAAACTCTATCTCGTCCATTCATAATAAAATCTAGCTTTGATACATTTATTTGAAATTAACTGTCGCTCACATGCGACTGCTCAGTGAATTAGCCCGTTTAAAAAAATTACAATGCGCGTAATACCCATTTTTTAAGAAACTTTCTAATTATAAACTCTATCTCGTCCACTCATAATAAAATCTAGCTTTGATACATTTATTTGAAATTAACTGTCGCTCACATGCGACTGCTCAGTGAATTAGCCCGTTTAAAAAAATTACAATGCGCGTGCGCGTGAAATTCTTATTTTCACAGGCGCACGAGTGCACGTTTCTTTACGGCACGGTTTGATTAAGTTAAATAAATCAAATGCTTTGGAAGCGCATCATTTACACATTTTAATTGCTAAATTGATGGAACTACGATCAAGGAACCTGTCATTTTTATGTTACAATTCCTGCCTGTTATGTTTACAATTCGTCTTGAACTTTTTTTTATTTTTTTATTTTATGTATGTTACCTCATAACTCGGAGATGGCTGGACCGATTTGGAAAATTCTTTTTTTGTTTGAAAGGGTATACTTTCTAGTTGGTCCCATTGTCGTCACGTTTGGATCTGATGATGGGATCATGGAGAAATCGAGGGAACTCTTCAAATATTATAGGCACACCTATAGCGTTTTGGGTATTTCTTATAGTACCTTGTGCAGTTGCTCTCGAAAAGCACCATTTGAGGAAGTGGAACTGATGATCAAGACCCCAGATGGCCACCGAAACTACTCAATAATAAGTATTTCGTTGATTGCGATTAGATTACTTGAATATGGATGTTAAGCACTTTATGCTCGTCACAATGCATATGGTGAAGTAGAGCTGATGGTGATGTACCAGGAGAACTCCTCAAAAATTAACGGCTCTGCACCGGGAAAAGCAATATATTGTAAAAGGTGATAAGTAGTTGACATTTTGGCTTTTGTAACTAGATAAATTACAAACCGACCCACTAAAAAGCGTGAAAAAAAAACTTTTTAGCAAAAAAATAGAACCGACTTCCATATAAAAACACTACAAAGGCAAAAATAACTTTAATTTCGGAAGGCGGTGTCTTTAGTTTTGTATATATTTTCGTTTTTGACACCACCTTCCGAAATTAAAGTTATTTTTGCCTTTGTAGTGTTTTTATATGGAAGTCGGTTCTATTTGTTTGCTAAAAAGTTTTTTGTAGTAGTTAACGGACGACAATGGGAATAATCATTGTCGTCTTTGATTAACTTATACTTGCTTTGATTTCTCCGGTCTATCGATAAGTCGAATCTTAATCGTTACCATTTTTCTTTAAAATTGCCTTGTTGACAAGTCTCTTGTCCACTAACTATCAACCATCCTTTAAGAGTGACCCAGCTATTTCTGCCGCTAACTAAATATCACATTTATTCTGTAGATTCAAATCCTCCGTCAGCTCTAGGGCTAAAATAACAACAAATAAGGGGCGAGAACAATATGCGCCGTCACTTTGGGTCTGGTGTTTTAGGGGGCTGTGGAGGTCCCTGTTTTTATTTATTGATAATAGGCTCGCGTTTGGCCACCATCTCACCTGATGGTAAGTGATGATGTGGTCGAAGATGGAGCACGCTTGCCTAGAAGTAACCTATTCACTCTTGACTTAAAGACTCCCAGGTTATAGCGATCAGGAAACACAGACACCGGCAGGGAATTCCACTCCTTAGCAGTACGCACAATGAAAATATTCCCAAAACGTTTTGTGCGTATGGGTGGGATGTCCACCATGTAACGATGGCGCATCGCCGTTTGTCTTGTAGTCCGATGATGGAACGGGCTTGGCGGAATTAGATTGTGTAATTCCATCGCACACTCCCCGAAATGTAACCGATAGAAAACCGATAGACTAGCAACTCGTCGTCGATGTTCAAGGCTCTGGAGCTTTGATTCGACCAGTGAATCGTTACCAATGAGTCTCTTGGCTCTGTGTGGAGCGGAAGAGAGTCTCAGACTTCTGGTAACTAAATACGCACCCAGCTCCTTTAGTTGCCTTTGCATTCCAGGGTCGCGGTATCTTGTTAGAATATTCCCGCAACCCTGCAATAGCCCTGTTGGGCTCGTCAATGCTGCTAGACCTATTTAAGAGGACCGCCAGAGACCATTGTCTGCTCTTTCTAAATACCACTTAACCTATCTCAGGTCATTCACAATCTAACCACGGTACTGTCTTAAGATATAAGGTTTCTCATATTACATATTCTTGCATTAAAGTTCATCAGCGCTTTAATAATGATCTCTTACATTTGCATACACAAGGCCTTGTCTATAGTAACCGCGTAGTGATAAAGGCGGGTGCGGGCGCGATTACGTTTAGTTTATGTATACTGCACTACATGCTGCTTCGCTCACGTGAAAAGATTATGCCAGCGAAAAATATAGCCTTTGTGTATCTAACTTGAACTGGTCCACTAAACATCTATGTGCTTCTTTCCTAAAATTATCACTACATAAACCTACATGGTTCTCATCTGATTTGACTAGTGTTGCCCAAACGAGAGTCTCGCAAGAGTCTTGCAATTAGTTGTTAGTTAGTCAGTTACTTGCGTTTGGGCAACACTAGATTTGACCAGTGTGGATTGTATGGACTTCAAAGGAGACGTTGACCTCTGAGTTTTTTTCGGTGTTCCTTCACCATATTAAGTACCAGCCTAAAAGAAATAATGTGTAAAAGTGTTCATTATAATCAATTTGCAAAAATATCATTACGCCGCTGCTAGCTGTAGTGGGTACTAGTCACTAGATGTGTTTGTGAAAACAATGGACGACCTGCTCTAGAACGCCGCCACGATGCGCCTAGCGACCACGACTTCAAAATGGAAGCAATCGGTGACTAAAAACTTTTAGGTGCTTCTCTCTCGCCGAAGCACCCGCGCTAACTCCTCACCCTAGCCGAGGCCTTAATTTTGCATATAGAGAGCATGCTTTATGCTCTCTATGCATTCCTTTGAGCACACCGCGCACTAAACGCACTGGCCGTATATAAACCATTTATAAATAGCAATAGTAATTTATGTAGTGTTCTGTTTAATACTTAAATACGTTGTTCTTCAATGTTATCTGTAAATTCTTTGAGTCATTGATCAAGGCGTTTGAATTGTTCAGTCTATTAGTAGTGCCTTAGAATTTAGAGAAATGTTTAGTTGTAATATTTGTAGCAGAATGGTGTATTCAATTCAGTGGAGTGCAATGTTCTTGCAATGCAGCATTAGATTGGATTAGAAAGTTTCGGATGTGGTTGGCGCATTTGAAAAATTTGTGCCAGTTGGCATGCACGGTGGTCGGCGTCTCAAGTGCTGAGATTGTCGGAATTCTGTGTCAAAATCATACATCAAGATTAATAAACACAACATTCATGACGTTAGCCGGTGGATGGGCGTTCATCAACATATCGAGATTACAACGGCTTAGAGAAAGGACGCCAAGCCTGTCTTGGTTTTCGTTTATACATTTTTAAAAGTCGTTACGGGTAGAAAGAAGAAAGAAAATCAGAGATTAGTTCAGACAAAGGGTATTTTGATATCCAGTTAGTGGGTTGTGGAGATACGCAGTCGATCCATGGAGGTCAACCCGATGATTTATGACGTCAGCGTTGCAACATCTTTCAAATCCAGTCTCCCCCAAAGCAATCATGGTGGGCTTCTCATACAAAACTCTGATCTCTATCTCAACCAATTTACTATCCAAAGGTATAATTGTCACGAAAATCTATCTTCGACATAATATGAAGCCGAATGTAACATGATATGTCATGTTGGTCATGTGTAACTGTTTAGTTGCTACTCTTGCGCAGCTAGGCGGCTGAGATAAATGAAAATACCGCAGCTACTACTACTGGTTTGTTATCTAGATTATTACGAATATTTATGTGTTTAAAAAACTGCAGATTTATCACTCACTTAGTTGGTGAACGGATTAGCAGCGCTAAGCGTTTCCCCACCATATTTTTACTAGTTGTCGCCCGCGACGTCCGCGTGCGAGGTTTTTCTGAATTCTGGGAGAAAAAGTAGCTATCCATTACAGGATTTCAGCTATGTGCTAAATTTCATTCAGATCCTTTCAGTAGTTTTTGCGTGAAAGATTAACAAACATCCATCCATCCTCATAAGCTTTCGCATTTATAATATTAGTAAAAAGTAAGATAAGATGTAGACGACCATGTATTTTCAACCCCCTTAATGAAAATTTATAAGTTTATTTCAAACTTGAACGAGGTTAATCTAAAAACTCATTTGGTATAAGACCCGCTGGTAGTCTAGTTCAAGCATGCAAATGATACGGAAAATCGGAATACTGTTTTTTCATTATTGTTACAAGAATGTGAATCAACATCGTCAGCTTTCACCCATCATCCATACGCACAAAACGTTTTGGGAATACCTTCATTGTGCGTACGGCTAAGGAGTGGAATTCCCTGCCGGAGTCTGTTTCCCGATAGCTATAACCTAGGAGTCTTTAAGCCAAGAGTGAATAGGTTACTTTTCTTCGACCTCAACATCACTTACCATCAGGTGAGATAGTGGTCAAAATCCGTGCGTCTATTATTATTTCATCACAAGCTCCAACAATATGAATATCCTGGACTAAACCGACTGCCAAATAGATAAGCATACACTATACATATAAGGAGTATATATAGTTGGCGTATAAATACCACTGTATATATTCAGATGCCGCCGCTGCTAAGCATAAAATATACGGGCTGGTGCAAAAAGCACGTCAAATCATGAAGTTGACATGTGTGGAATTACAAGCAGAACGATGAATCACTATGTAAGTACTAGTTACTATGCCCCCGTATGGTAATAAATCAGGTAATGGTAGGTACTGAATTTTATATGAGCGCCGTTCAAATTGTTTGGAACGATGTTAATGAGTTTTGGTTTGAAATAAAATTAGAATGACTGGCGCAACGGGTGAATTATTTAAAATGGTGATAGGTTGGTTCTTGCACCTGTCTAGTCGATCTGTACTACTGAAAGCCTTTGCTGGATAGACAATCTCCCTCTCCTCCATTCTCTCACTCGTCCGGCTTTCGACCTTCGTCTTCCCATTGTATCATCAACTATGTAAAGTGAACAGCTTATTTTATGACATACTAGCTGTAGGTATCCAGCATGCGTTGTAAAGTTTTTTTCACTATTGTCTAGAAAACCTCTCACTCGTTCTCAGAACACCATGCCAAAGTTCTTTCACAACCTGATCGATGTCTTAACATTATTAATACTTTCAGGATTCTATAAAACAGTTCTCATTTCAAATCTTGTAGCTCTAGCCTTAGCAGTAGACTAGCCCTGGAGATTCCATCAGAACTCATAAAGAACAAACCGAATTCTAATTTCAAATTAAAATATATCTATTCGCATCTAGCAACACTGTTAACGAGTACGAGTGATAACGGTGTGAATTCCGCGTCCCAACAGAACTGACGACCGCATTCCAACGTCTACTTCTTTCACCGAGCCACCGGCGATCCGGAGAAACTCAAGCGCATTCCATTTCAGATATGATATAATAACCCGTTACAGTGTTCATGTGTTTTGCTCGACCTAGTGCTTCCTCTAGGTGTCGTCTATCAAGTCTTATCTGTTGCAAGGCTGCCCCAGCTCTTCTATAGGTGGAGTAGATGTAAAATCTGCAATAACTTGATTTTATATTTATATAATCAGCTTGAAATTATTGTCTATGCCTTCAGGGAGTGTTTTAATGGTTTGCAAGGAGCCCCAGACACTTCTATCCAATTACCGGTTTAGAAAACAGTAACTAACTATATTTTGAGAGAGCCATAGCAATGAACAATAAAGAAAATTGTTATTAGATTACTCCATGTACTACTACACTTTAGTTTTTGATAATCTTGTAAAATATACTTATGTCGTTTTCTCTTCAACTGTTGTATATTCCAATTGTATATAAAATAAAAACATACAGTTATATGTATATGTAGATGTGCATGTAGTTTGGCAGAAAGGTAGATTATCAGTAGAAAAAGTCAGCAGAATAATATTAGGAAACTCTCCCTGCAACGGAATACAATAGGGTCAAAAGATTGGATGGAGTTTATATTGAATATCGGGTGAAAAAGCGAAGCCGGCGGGTACTTCTACAAGCTAGTAAATAGTACCTGCCGTCTGAAAGCATCCTTTTCATTTCTATCTTGCAACTCGTTCATAATAACACGTAATCTTATCGTTACTGATCATAGCAGTGTCGAAAGCCAAACTGAAATCCATCAAGTAATTTCTGAAATTAGCCTAAACATACACGCCGCTAGAAACTCTGATTTTATGATGTGTGTGGTAATTTTGCGAAATTCTCGGCTCTTGAGTTATGAATGTCTATGATTACCTCATAAGTTCTGAGAACACAAATAGCCCTTTGATGTTTGAAAATGTTAAGGTAACAGCAGCTTACGAAGTAGCGTGAAGTAAGGAAATGGGACTGAGAGCGCCGCCAATATGCATAAATCCATTTGGAACATGTATAATAATTATTTATTGGCATTAAAAAGAAAACATCTGAACAAAATTGAAATAAAATAATACAATTAAATAAAATAAAAAATAAGGCTCTGATTCTAGCGCTCGGTTGAAACACCCTTATTACAGGAGCCTGTGTCTTCTCCCAAACATTTGGTTCATAATTCTATGTATTATTATTATATTCTATGTATATATGATATTATAATAAAAATATTTTTTGTAATAAGGAGATACTAGTGGAATTAAATAACAATAATAGCATTAGGTTATTAAATTATATGTGTGTAAAGTATAGATATAGTCTATAGGGAAGTGCGTGTAGTATGGTGTGCGAGTGTGAAATATGCTTAATGTTTACCGCCGTGTGTACAACATTAGTGGCTGCAATAATTTCCCAAACACTCGAGCTCAAAACAAGAAATGTCTAGTTAAAACGCGAGATAACATCTTATATAGCTTTTTCACGATCTAATTAAATCGAAAGCCAAAAGCTGCTTGGATAAGTGCGGAATGCGGCCGCTGTTGAAATATTGATTAAGCTTTTTGTGTTACATTTCAATCTCGTCTTGCATTATATGTAGCAAGTCAACGAACCGATCGCTCCCTACAGCGAAGATGTTAACATTTTCACACGTCAGTTTTAAAACAACAGCGGTGTTGCAACATGTAAAAACTTCACTTGTCACCTTACCACCTATGTCGCCAAACACCTGTCCCCGAATTGTTGACACTGCGACAAACGTCCACCGATGTTTACACAATAAATTGAAACGGTAAATCTCTAATGAAATCTCTTTCACTACCGTATGGGAATGCACACAAAGAGTTGAAATGTTTACGGTAAGTCGGCACGCGTCCACTAATGGGGTTCCAGATGATTGAGAGCTGTTATGATTTAAGACGACAATCGCCCCAGTCGAGGGCACTAAACGATGAGCATTGTCGTTGTGACATTTACGTCGCCTACACAATCGAACCGGGGCAGCGCGCCTATCGAATAAGCTCATTTGAAACGGATAAAAGGCTTGCTCGTGAGGATTCAACAAAGAGAAAAAAAAGATCAGGTAGTCGGCCTTCTGTGGTCCATTGTGACTTAACGAGGCGATGAATACTCTCCACTTCATCCGCGAACAGGTGGCACGTTACGCCTGTATCGGCGCTGGCTTCGTTTTGCACTTTTAGGAGTTCGACGAACGCATTTCATTATTCAAATGTTATTCGAGTGGCGTGAAAGCGCCTCGATAACCTCGACGGCGGCGGAACGTGGACGGCATCACTGATGATAAACGACGGTCCTATACATAGACCCAGCGCAACTATCGAACGATTGACATCTCTACACCATTGTAATAGAGATTAGAAACGAAACACGGCCGTCCGAAATCGGAGACCGGTCGTCGAGCTCATTTCCATTATATCTATGCGAAAGCAACGCGGACCCCAAGAATTATTCTAAGCTAATGTTAATCGAATGACTCTATCGAATTACATCACCATGTAAACTCAACAAGGAACTAAACGTTATAATAAATGGCTGTCAGGTGAATTGTATTTAGTAGTAAACACGAGAACGAGCTAGGCAGCCGGAGCGTCGGCTAACGTGCCGATGAGCAATTTTCCAAGGAAGTGATCTCGCCCCGGCTGCAACAGATACATGAGTCTTTGGCGCCGCGGCGCGCTCTCTGTTATAACGTTTGCATTTATTTATCGCTAGTTCGTCGAAACTCTTCGACATGGTATACACCACGGTACCGCTATCTTTGATAAAATGCTCTAAACCGCTTTCAGAGCGCGAGCACGCTCTTCGGAAAGCTCGTGAATCTCTCGATTTGGAACGCGAGATTATCGTTGCGATTTGTCAAGGTGCAGCAGCATTAAGCGGCTTTTGAGGTTCGATCTCGGCACGAGATGGCTGCAGAAACGCAACTCGACCCACAGACAGGCCTCTCTCGACTCGCATTCCGTTGGAAATTGCCCGCGGCTCGACCAGATTACTGGCGCCGCATTGGATAATTACGCACCGACGAGGACATCCATTACGGAAGATAATTCAGCGAGTGTAATTAGAGGATGAGTCGTGATTCGATCGCGACCGCTGATGCAAAATGATAAACCGGAATGTTCTAATATAAATTTGCTATATCCATAGTTATTACACTTTGCGTCGAGCGCCTGTTTAACATTCCAAGGCACTGCAGCACCTATACTTACGACGCTGACGGCGTCTCGCCATATTAATAGTTGTTGAATAGAGAATAGTTGTTACTGCGACGGCCGCAGCCCGTGCGGTCACGTCAGTAGTCAACAAATCAAACGGTTCAAATTGACAGCCAATAAATAGTTTGAAATAGCGGACACCGGAATGTGACAACAAGGCCGCAAAGCAGCCTTGCTTTTTCCGCGTCATCCAATCAGCATAAAGCCTGTTATGTTAGCTCCAATCTGAATGGCAGAGACCGGCTGCGGCTCGCGCCACAATCGTTATTAGAGTAATAAAATACTAGATAAAACGGAGTTGGACAGCGTGTGAACGCCAGGAGAAAGCCGTTGTCGCAACATTAGTTGGCCCCTATTACCATCAGATGCCCATTCCGATGTTTTTAACAGAAACTGTATGTTTAATTACTTCTCCGAAACCATCTCCGTCATAAACGTCTAATGCTCACTAATGATAACAATCTAACATCGAAGGGCTAATAAAAGGTTAAATCGTTTTGGTTCCTATTGATTTCTGCTGCTGTTAAAGTTATTGGTATCTATTATTTCATTGAAGGTAATATAAAATAAATAATATCTACTGTTGCAATGCATGAAAATGCATTTCCATCGGACCTTTGCTGATAAACTGGCTGAAATAGCGAACAATTTCTGTTGAGATTAAGTTTTATATCTAAGCTGTAGATCTAAATTGAATCTCTGATCTGAAATGAGCGAAATATACTGAAGAAATGGTCTTGGAACTTGATACTCCGAATAGACGTCTCGTTGCGACCATCTGTAATGAAATTGAAGGGACGTACGTGGCAAACGAAGCGGCGTTAAAGTTATCTTATTATAGTGATCTGTTGCACCGCAGCGGCTCGCAACGGGAACATTTCAATCGCGATTTACGCAAACCGGCTCCCGTGTCGCGATGCAATCGCTCCAATGTTAAATATTTACCCTTTTAATCGTAAGAAATACTTTTGTTTCGAAAGAACCATTTCTGGCAGCTTTTCCGGTTTGTTGGATCGGCTTTCATAAAAAGCTTCTTCGCTAAGTGAATTCCACTTATTTCGAGCATCCCAAAAATCCCTTTTACGGTTTTCAATTAGTGAGGCAAACAAAGAGGAAACTAGGAAATTAACACCTCGTTTACCGTGCCACGTGACAGAGGGTGACCGATTGCGCCAGACCCTCCGTAAATGCTCGAATGTCTATAGAAAATCTTGCAACCGTGAAGCACCGCATTCTGACTCAATGCGCCATGAACAATTGGCGCCTATGCACTTAACATTTCGTATAAAAGCGGCTTTTATACATTAAAGAAAACCAAACTTGAGAAAAGATAAGAAGCACTTTCTTTTATCTTTCAATGCATCCTGCTTTCATGATCATTAGTAAAGCTATCTCGTTCTGGCCTCGCTCCATCCTTCTCTCCCACATCTCCGGAGGGCCATTTATCAATACCAAATAACATGCCGGGACCCTTTTCTCTTTTGTTTATTTGTTTTTTATTTACCTTATCCTTCGGTGTTCTATTTGTACCTTCATTTTTGACTCGAAATTGATTGTAAAGCCGGTCTAATGGCATCCGTCTAACATAATGTTCGATGCATTGACGGCCACTAATGAGAGGCGATGAGATGGTTTAAATACAAATGCATAAAGGTTAATCAAGGGTAAAATACCGGCTTACAATTGAACTATAAAATAGCCTGTATCCTGGAATTATAAGACAAACAACTTTAAATTACTGACTGCAATAGAATCTCGATTTCATAATAAATGCATTGCACGCTGCGGAGTGCAATTAATGTAAGCAATTCTGCGTGCAAAAGCTATTAAAGTCCGCTATTAAAAGTTTCCAATTTCGCCTGCTCCAGAGGTTTAGCTATTAACGGCGCGCAAACCCTTTTGCTTTTTTAACGTTGGTATTTTTCGGTCGCAAGCGCAACTCGCAACTTCATCTGTCGGTCCGAGCACGGACGGAAGTCTACAATATCTTTGTGAATTCGGAGACGAACGACTCATTACCTTTTTACTGAAGTTTTTCGAATCAGTGGCGACGACGTTTAGGGAATAATGAATTGGTTTGTTTATTATTTTTAATGACCATTAAAACATGATTAGCTGGACATTGTGTGTTGGGAATTTGGTATAGTTTTTATCGAGATTTTTAATCGATGTCCCGCGGATGCGCCTCGGTACCGGACAACTCACTAATCATTCAAATATTAGGGTTAAAAACTACACGACTTCGTGCACGAAAAAGATATCCTAAAGATGCCAGTGACCAAGGGGGGTCTTCCTTAAGTTTTCCGCTGTTGTCGAGAGCAAATAAAGCGGCGTCCCTCTGAAATTAATTTCGTTTTGTTTCATCGTCTGGAGCCGAAGCATTTACATTGAATGCGGTCGGAGGCTGGCCGTTGGTAAGGATATTTATGTAGGGGCCCGCAGAGTATGACATGCGCATTATTCATACGCGATATGCGCCACGAACCAGCTGTATATTATTTTTACCGGTTCATCGGCTTGTCGTCGATGAGTTACCATTTAAGATGAAAGGGAAGTTTTTTCTAGCCGAAAAAAATTGTATGATTCACCGCGTAGGTTTCAGGAATACAGTAGTCAGATACTAAATGTTGTTTAAGAATTCCTTTGTGATTGTTCATGTTAAGTATGACATGACGGATGAATGCGTCCATGAAGTTAAAATCGTAGAATTTATAGGTAAGGACGTAGGCTCGGCAAATCGAACGCCATCAAAGTTTACGACACCACAAGGCGCCACGGTGTCGATACTTGTGATTGGATACACTGCCTATAATGCATTTCCTTTTGCATTCGCAATAACCGTTTCCTGTTTCAATTTATCGGTTTCCACTTTATAAGTGTGCAATTCTATTAATAAAATTCTGCTATTAAAATGTATACGTTCCCAATTTATTTTTCACTTTCCATTGGGTAATTCAATGTTTACCTTTATTTAATGATTGTTTTTATTACTGAGTATGAAATAAAACTGAGCAATTTTTAATGCATCATATTTCAATTGTTCTATGCAGCAAAATGGTACTGTTTCGACTTACTATTTTCAGCGTTGCGATGTTATTTTAAAGCTATTTAATAAAAGAATAACATTTGACATGGCTGGCCGCTTTCTTTTGTTTTTAGCTAACGTCTTTTCTAATATTCATATTATTTCAATTGTTCTAAACAGCAAAATGGTACTAGGCATTTCTACTTATTTTCAGCGTTTGTTGTTTTAAAGCTGTCGTTATTTGAAAAACGAATGCCATGGGATATCACTGGCCGCTTTCTCTTGTCTTGTAGCTAACTTCTTTGCTGAACATTTTTGTTTTTCGTTCCAGATTCAAACGATGGTGACGCTGGAGTGAGATGTTACTGCAACACGGCACAATGCGTGGGTACGGGCTACATGTGCCGGTCAGCTCGCAGCGGGGGGTGTTACAGTGAGTTGCCCGCGCCAAGACGCACGCACCACGCCAGGCATGGATGCCTACATCATTTGGCTGATACGTATGTATTTTATGTTTCATCGTTTAGAACAAATTAGAGTTACCTACAAAGGCATTGTGCTTGTAACATAGTAAAGTTTTCACGTAAATCTCAAGTTAGGGTTTAGCATGATTGTATACATAAAAAATAGAACTTAAAGACAAACCAGCCAAACCTACTAGGCTTGGCTGTTACCAACTTTTATTACTCCATTAGAAATCGCTCAAAATTGTTGCTATGTTCCCCTTTACCGCTTTTTATGCTCTTGGGGCTCAAAACAGCTATTTTATTGTTACCATCTGCCCGAGGCTTCGCTAGCGTGAAAAGTGTTCAACTAAAAAAAACTAGTCTATGTCCTACTCCAAACTCTAATCTATAGCTGTACCAAAATTCAACAAAATCGGTTTAGTAGGTTATTATATTTTTGTTTTCATATGAAGTTTTTTTAATCAATATATCCTCCCTGAATTTCACAATATTTTGTCATTTGTGTATCGCATTAGCATATCTATCTATTCCGCTATCTATATACATATATCATGTCCATAACTTAGTAATAAAATCGTTTTATAATAAAATCGAAATCGACTTAGTTAAATGTGGATATCTACTTTATTAAAACATACCTTAGCACAATAAAAATATAACATTTTATTTATTTTATTTGAGAGCAAGACGGAAAGTTCTAGATTTTGAATCATAATCTGTGTGCGCAGTATCCAATAAATAGCCTTGTCAATATAGATAAAGATGTTTTTGAACATTACAAGGGTCATGTTCGGGCAGGTTTATCAGAAAAAAATGTCATTACATTGATCTAATCACAAAGTTAATGTTCAATTCGACAATAATTTAACAACCACTAAATAATTTGAAAAACATTCATCTTGAGACAAAATTAATTTTCAGTAATTTTAACCAAGATTCGTCCGTCGATTTCGACAGTTGACAAGATGTTGTCGATAAAAAGCTAAAGGAACGTTCCGACAACATTCCTTAAAAGGGACAGAAGATTTTATCATTTCTAATTGCGATTCTAATTAGTATGCTGCTCAACGCTTAAATGTCAGCCCTTTACAAAAAGGTACATGATTTAACAAATTGGTCGTTCGGCTTGCCCCCGCGTAATGCATTAGCTGAAATTTATTTGATACCTAAAGCCGGTGTAAAATTACATTAAGTCGTTGACAAAGATCTAGGTAGTATTAATTTACCTGCTACTGTAATTTTCATTCAGGGCTCACTTAAATCATTGTCACTTTAGCCTTTTATCTGTTGCATCTACCTAAGGATTGTTTGGTATTTCTAACTTATCTTCTTTTTGAGTGTGGTCTCTTCTATTAACTTACTGTAAGTCTTCCTATGTTAAATAAATACTAAAAGAACTTCACCGCGTTTCTGTTCTTCTATTTGGACTACTAAAACAACTAAACCTTACTAACAGTCATCGACCAATATATTGATCACATTCTTAATCTTATCTTTTGACATTTTCCCATCTGTTTAGAAAGTAATTACGATACATTTCTCTAGATACGGCGGCAGTACCTTTTTGAATTTCATCGAGGAATTAATTATTCTTTTGTTAGTCATCATGCGAGGTGCATTGTCATCCATCAATACTGCTTATCATGCTGGTGTATGGGCTCCATCGTTGCGTACAAGTGTGTATTCAATCAATTTGTCTGTAGTTTCGAAATGCCTGCCGCTTTCATCATGATCATAGATGTGATGTACTTGTAGCGACACAATTAGAGAATTGATTGAATGTGGTACTTCAGTATTCGCGAAATCAATGTTCGTATGAATAGGCATAACTGTTACATCGGTATTTATTGGAAATTAGAAATCTGTTTTAGTTTTTTCAACTTCAATCTTTTCATAGGAAAAAGAAAATCATAGTCATAATAATTCATAATTTTACACCAATAAATGCGTCTGTTTATTCAACAACAATAAAACATTAAGTAATCGTCGTGTATTTTTTACAAGCTGCGCGGTATGTTCACCTCGGTTTATTAATTATACCGGCGAAGGCATGGACTCGGACTCCACTACGTTTTTATACACTGAAATTACCCGCTCAGTTGATTATCTTATTTGGATCGGCCCGGACCGCGTTCACCGAACCGGTCTCTGTCTGCCGCATGCCCACTTTTATTTACTTTAAATAATTTTTGCTCCTTTTTGGCAATCTCTGCCATTATCTTCGCTAACCATCGCCGTGTCCGCTTCGTTAAGATTTCCATAGAATTCAAATTGATATTCGCTTATTTTATCGGTAATTAATTCTCGTTTGACTTGTTTATTGTGTATATAAAGTGCTGTTGAGTGATGTCAGTTTGATGTCCTCGTTTGTTAAGATAAGGGTGACTCTGCTGGGGTTGAGGCGCGGGTCAGGCTAGATAGTGCAGCGCGGACGCCGACCCGGACTATTCTGTGATGTTCCTTACAAAATCACACTCTATCAACGAACTATAAAGTTCACATTAGATTGGAAAGATTGACGAATCTACAGAATGTTTCCTCTAGGCTTTGTTCTTCGCATCAGCTTTTTTTATCGACAATGACTGCAATCATTGATATCGGTATGGAATTATCTAGATGGGTCAGTTGCATGTCAACAATCTAGGTTCTTTGTAGGTATGTCATCACAACTTGTTCTTTGTTTCAGCTACTTGCATTATTACAACAGATTATATTGTTATATGTATACTTGTTTGCTTATTTATTGTTTAAACTCTCGATTTGTTAATTACTTGGACATTAATGTGACATCACAATAACTGGTACAGATAATGTTTTAAGAACAGAGAATGATTAAAGTTAGTTCATAAGTATTTATTCAAACTTTAACCTTCTTTATTTATAGAAATGACCTTATCAATAACTAGAACTGCTGCAATTGGTTCTACTTACCTATATTATGTTATAGCTACATAGATGGTTTTATTATACAAAGCTAGTACAAAGTTTTTTTAATTTGTTCTCACCATATTTCCTATTAGCGGCGCGGCGTCTTGACCGTAGCTTAATTAGGTAGCCCTAAAATCATCAACAAGTTTCTTCATCCAAACAGTTAATATTGCATTAATTAAAAAGAAAATGCGATCCAAAAACAAGTCCACGATGCGCTCTGAGATTAAATCTTAATTGGCTTTCAACTGATTGTATTTATTTATAGTTTCACTCATTAAATTTGCTTGGTACCTTATCAACATGTTATGTTTTAGTTGCTATCTGAATTCTGCTGCTTGCTAATTAGTTTACATAATTACTATCGTCTATTAACAAAGATGAATTGTGTTAATCATTTACACATTTTACACTTCTATTAGTTTTTTAATCGGTAACGTTAGAAGAGCGTGTAATGTATGTAGATGGTATTCACGCTGTGAAGAAAGTGTTTAATTTATTCTTTGAATTAAAACGTTAGTTTATTATCCCGCAAACGAGTAGCAGTAAACAAGTACTGCTGTTTTATCGGTTTTTTATCGTGGTAACTATGTTATTAGAGGATTCCTACGCAGAAGGTGGCTAAGAAGTCGCTAAGGCTAATATAATGTTGAGTGCCTGTATAAACAAAAAGGCACATTTTATTGCTAAGACTTTATAGCTACTAGTTTGTATTAATATTGTTTGTGTAACTTCTTGCAACTTAGTTATGTTTTTTGTTCGTAGCTTTGACACCTTGCATTTAATTATTTTCTTTATAACATATCCCTTTAAGACCCATCACGTGTTAAAATCTTCACGTGGTGTTTTGAGGGGGGATTAGATCAAAATCACCATACCTAATTAACATCAGCTGAGCGAATGGAGTTTACTCGCTTGGAAGTGTACGGCGAAACATAAACATTTCGGTGATAGATATTAATAACAACTTCATTTGTTAAATTACTCCTTATGGATGCCTTCAGACCTAGAACGGTCTAGGGGTCCGTCATACTCTAACGGGCTTAACCACCCCGCGTTCCTTCGCACACTTGAGCCTAAGTCAGCAACAGCAAATCCAATACTCTTCCGCGTTGAACCACCTACTGATAATATCCAGCTCTATACTAACCATATTATCATTTAAACATCCGTCAGTTCTTTTAGCACACTCATAAACATATTCAAATCTCTTCTAACAACGCATCCACTGTCACATGTCCATATTAGGTCCACGGGTTTCCATTTCGGCTCATCAAGTCAAGCAGACCCAACGTCAGACAAGGTGGTACGCCGGATTGTCTATATGACCTAGACGACGATTTGCATAAGATTAGATATCAAATAGGTATCCAAAATCCTTATTAGCAACAAAAACGTGTAAGCAATGCTGATTGCTTGACGGGAAACAATGTACGGGTTTTCCTATGAATACATATGCATAGTTGTGATGGAAGCCGTGCCTTTGAATTTTCAATCGTGTGTTAATTGTCGCTTGGAGTTTGTTTTTCTAATAGCCATTGACCATTAATTTATTTTTCCTGCTAGCTTCGAATGGTTTGGGATTCCTGACAGCTATTTGCAAGTTCGTCAGGTAAGGCCTAGAGACACTACTATCTTGTGTTGATCGTAATCGAATCTCATCGCCGCATAGTGGGCTGACGACATGAGAAGATGAACACCGCACAAGCTTGCTTGAATGACAATGGGTCTCAGGCCGCGGGAGGGAACTGGTGACCTGTAATACAGGTTCTCGTTGAAACCCACTTCAGGTACCAGTCTCTCACAAAGTCAAACCCCCCTTTAGTTTACTGTAATTTTTTGCTTTAAGTTACTTTGTGTGGAGAAAATTAAACATCTTATACTATTATTATTATGAGTGTAGAATTGAGATTGAATGGATATATTTACATCAGTTTTTGACTCCAAACAGTTTCTAATAGTAACGCTTTCCTAATCCTCAGAAATCATGAACATATAACAGCGTTTCCGTGGTTTACATTACAATGGGTGCAGTAAAACGTAACAGCACAAAACAAAGTCATAACAGTAGTTACGACACCAAGTTATGCTATCATTAACACTACCTAAAGAAGCTTCGATAAAAAGCTATCGAGCATACACCTGGCACACTTACATCACAATATAATCAACAAAAAGTTTAATAACTCCCCCATTTATAAACAAAACTTTAATTGGACCTAACTAATCGTTTCTGCAAGTTCTCTAATCGGCAAAATCGTATAACAAAGTCTATGGTCCAATCTTTTAAATTATTCAAATCGATGAAATTCTTTATTCAAAAATTTGTCTTCGTTTCCGTGAGAAGCGGAACATCTTCTTAATTAAAATAGTCGAAGATTATAGTCATTTGGACATCGGTAAATTGGGCGAAATTTGATAGTGACATGACAGTTATGTAAAGATGCGCTTAAAAGAGGTAGTTCATGTTAATTTTTAGGGTTCCGTAGCCAAATGGCAAAAAACGGAACCCTTATAGTTTCGTCGTGTCCGTCTGTCTGTCCGTCCGTCCGTATGTCACAGCCATTTTATTCTTAAACTATTAGGATTATACATGTGAAACTTGGTTGGTAGATAGATGTATTCTGTGAACCGTTTTCCGATTTTAAGAAAAAAATTAAAAATCATAATAATGGAACTCCCCATACATAGAACTGAAACTGAAAATATATTTCTTTTTCATGAAACCTATACGTGTGTGGTATCTATAGACAGGTCTTTAAAAATGACATTGAGGTTTCAAAAACCACTTTTTCATAAAGTGAATCGTTTACAAGATATACGCTTCCAAAGTGGTAAAATGTGTCCCTCTCTAACTTTTATAATAATAGAGTGAAAAATCTAAAAAAATATATGCTGTAGATCTTAATAAAAACTTTCAACGAAAATTAGTTCGAACGAGATCGGGTCAGTAGTTTTTGAGATATAACACATTTTCTAAAACCGCAAATATAACTTTGTATTTCATACAAACACTGAAAAACAAAGTTATTGGGAGTAGTTACTACGGAACCCTTCATGGGTGAGCCTGACTCGCACAAGGCCAATTTTTTAAAGAAGGTCGTTATCAACTGCGTGTTACTTAGAAACCTGTTTTCTTAAGGGCTTGTACGACATTTAGAATAGTTATAATTGGCTTCCTTAACACTGTTCCGTAATCTAGGATATTAGTTCTGGAATGGTTTTCAGTATCTCTGATCTTTTGCTTCATTGAAATGCAAGTAGCAGTTGCTGCGTTATTGACTAACAAGCTTCTGCCCGCAGGTTTGATTGCAGAAGGTTTTTTTTTGAGAGAAAATAGCCTGTTTATCACTGTCTACAGCTCTTGAACTATCTCCACACCAAAAATGATATCGATTCGTTGCTCCTTTTTAAAGTACAAACGAACAAAAACCGGTTTGCATTTATAATAGAGGTATGGGTTGACATAACAAACGTATTATCATTTATAGTGTGCATATCAATATACTTTATGAATCAAGTTTCTATGTTAACACAACTATTACAAGAACAAAAATCCAATTCACTCAAAAGCCAATTCTCACAGATTCACTCATTCGCCGTTATCAAAGTACTCAATACCCTTGCCCTGCTAACAACACAAGATAAATATAAAGGCGAAATCATACAAGATTAGAAATTCCAAGAGGTTGTAAATTGAAAAAGGTCAGAGTTCAAACACGCGAGATTTATTCAAACAAGAAGCCGTTTTGTATGTTAAATACTAACCCTAATGCATCAAATGTCTCTTCAATATTCAAAAGAAATGTATTTAAGTACTGGTAAATTTTAATTTTATGTAAATTTTTTGGTGACTCCGTGAGAACGTCGACCGTGATTTTCTTGCGAGTTGCGACACAAGTTGAATTTTTATATAATGTTTAAGCAGCTACTGGACTCACACAAACATACAAACAGCCAGTGGTCATGGTGACCAGTGCCCTGTCTATCAAATGTTAGAAGTGCACAAGTTTTTCTAAATTACGTATAGCAAATCTTCTCTCTATATTTATGTTATACGTGTCTACAAACACACAATATGCAACATCGAATACTAGCTTAAGCACGTCGCTCGCATGAAAATATTTTTTCAGTTAAATAATGTTGGTTACTCGATGTAGTAAAGAGTTTTGTGAAATAATTTTTGCATGAGAAAACGCTAATAATCAAATCAAGGCTTTATGGGCTTTTAAACAGGGCACAACTCCCCCTTACTTCTTTCCGAGCCCCCATATAAAATACGGTGTCTATATGTGTGTGCATCCACGAAAAACACAAGTATACATCACAAGTATCTCTTTGATTAGTATTCCATCGAAACACGTTATTATCTGGCCGCATTGTCCACGCCGAGATGCTAAAATACATAAATCTTCATGTCTTTATTACAAAAACCTTTAAAAAGTTGACTTTAAAAGGTAATTTGTGTGCGTTGTGCATATTACGTGAGAATTTGATGGTAAATGAAGATAAGGTGTTTTGCTTTGGTTAAACATTAAATCGAGCCTATAACTACATATACCACAGCTGAGACAAAGGCCCCATCTCTGTCAAATGGGCCGTAATGCACCCGTGGGCCTAGTGTGAATTGGTGGATCTCGCATGTCTTCGTATTTTTCAGTTTTGTCTGCTACCTCAAGATGTCATCCTTCGCCTATTTAAAATCAGTGGTGATAATGAAAATTAAACAGTCCCACAGCCAAAAACTTGTTCGTCATAGTTGTAACCTGCTCTCCACTTGGTCAAACATACATTTGTATGTTTGCATTTTTCAACCGACGACCAAAAGAGGAGGTTATCAATTCGACGCGTATATTTTTTTTTTTTTTTTTTATTTTTTTATGTATGATCATCGAGTACTCGAAGACGGCTGAACCGATTTGGAAAATTCTTTTTTTGTTCGAATGGGTATACTTCGAAATTGGTACCATTATCACCAAAGTCAGGATCTGATGATGGGATCCTGGAGAAATCGAGGGAACTCTTCAAATATTATAGGCACACCTATGGCGTTTTGGGTATTTCTTATAGTAACTTGTGCAGTTGCTCTCAAAAAGTACCATTTGGGGAAGTGGAACTGATGATGAAGACCACAGATGGCCGCCGAAACTACTCAATAATAAGTATTGAGTGGATTGCGATTCGATTACTTGAATATGGATGTTAAGCACTTTATGCTCGTCACAATGCATATGGTGATGTAGAGCTGATGGTGAAGTACCAGGAGAACTCCTCAACAATTAACGGCCCAGCATTGGGAAAAGCAATATTTTGTAAAAGGTTATAAGTAGTTGACATTTAGGCTCTTGTAACTAGGTAAATTAAAAATCATCCAACTAAAAAGAGTGAAATAAAAACTTTTTAACAAAAAATTAAACCGACTCCCAAAACACTGCAAAGTGAAAAATAACTTTAATTTCGGAAGTCGGTGCCAAAAACGAAAATACAAAACTAAAGACACCGACTACCGAAATTAAAGTTATTTTTCACTTTGCAGTGTTTTGGGAGTCGGTTTAATTTTTTGTTAAAAAGTTTTTACGTTTTAATATAGCTTTTCCAAAATGCTTTAATAATATGGTGTGTTTTTTTTATAAAGCGTCAATTTAATTGTCATAAGGCCCTATCATCCTTATGCCGATTTATTTTCGAGTCTTCTTTAATCCTCATTTTAGTATTTCACACAGTATTTTTTTCTTACCACACTCATCCACTCTACTCAATGGAAATCTTTCGCCACGTTTCGCTCTTATATAATATTTTTATAATTCTTAAAGTATTTTTTTATCTATTCTCATCCCTGAACTTTAAACTTCCGTGTTAATTTATCTTCATGTTCACTTATCATATCGTCTTTGAAATTGTTAAAAACACTTGAAGCAGCTAGATAATTAACATTTTTATAAAGTTCCTTAAACATCATTAAAGATTTACCGTTTACTATTTGTTCATTAGCATTCAGATCGTTAGCAGTCTTTATTCAAATGCTTAGCCATAAGTGTATTCATAAACTGTTTATCATAATACTGAATGAAATATCTTAATTTGTTATGCATTTTTATTATATTACTGCCTTCTTAATCAAAAGCTGAATCAATTCAGTAAATGAAACTACCAAATTATTCAGTTGCATTTTTAATGACGAATTCATTTGCGATTTATCATAGGTTATCTGGATCTATATCCATTATTATGATGTTATTAGCTTATTACTTTGACTTAAATTGATTTCCTTAATTATATTATTAACACTTTGTACACTAATTTATACTTATTTTTATGTAAACTTTTATACAAGTTAACTATAGCGGCAAAACATTCGTGTTCAACTTTTTCCTTAATACAAACTCAGAATTTCATACTATTTTGTACATCTTTATGCCCAAAAAACCATCAGAGATACACAAACAGAAATTAAGTAATTGGTACCCTCAAGCCGTCGAAGCCCTAAATCAAATCGCAACAAAATAAAATGATCGTATCGATCAGTTGGCATACTCAGTTGGCACTTTAAACTCTTGCGCAAGTCAAACAGTCTGGGAGGTGCGTAATGTCATGACTTGATGTGGATCACACTGCGACAGAATGCGAGGACAATTTGTCAGGTGATTTAAAATTGTCCGTTTTCGTTGGGATTTCAAAAATTGTTTCCGTCCCTCGAACTTTAAATTTAAAACATTCATTTTCAACCTTATTCAAACAATATTAACTAAGGTTTTGTTGCGGTTAGTAAAAAATACGACATTCTTATTTTTACTTAGCTATGTTGTTGAAAATACGCTGTTAAGCTGCCACATTATGCTTAGAATGAAAAATCTACCATCAATATATGCTCAGGAAGAAAAACCGTATCATACTGCGTTTATCTCAATAGTTCCTAAACATATCCCAAACCTCGAAACTCACACATCGGCCTATGTGGTATGGTCTTCATTCAATTTAATCATTAATACATTGCGATCTAGAATGTCAATCAATTACTCGACCCAACATAAGGACACAAATTGCAGCTTTTTTCCTCATCAACTCAATAAATTAACAAGTACCGGCCGAGGCTAACCACAGAACTTTTTGCCTCAATACCATTGAATCAAGTGAACTCGAAATGAATTCGAATTCAACAAAAAATCACCGTTTAATGTTAAAGTTCTGATTTCAATAACGATAAGCTTTATTATTTTCTTTGTTCATAACTCGTTTGTTGAGACAACCTCTTTTTGTGGAGACCGGTGAAAGACGGGAGCAAGGAACTGGTTTGCTCTATGGTAGAATGTTCAGTGTTCATATCAGCTGATTTATTGGCAGCTTTAAAACATACTAGAACATTTGTAAGTTTTTCCCATAAAAAGGATATTTGCTTTTTTCATTTCGCATCATTTCCGTCATACACTTCTGCAGTATAAATTTCCATTTGAATGTTGTAACGTTTTCCTCTATCCATATATGTCGGAATAAGCTGATCTAGCACTTTTTTATAAATTAATCATTTGCTTGTACCATTTCCAGGGAAGAAGAAGCGTTATCCCGATGCCAGAACTCACCAGGGTCGGGAGGTCCACCTCCGTCGTCAGAGCACTCTCTGCTGCTATGCTGCTTCAGGGACCTCTGCAATCATGAAGACAGCCCCCTGGCTAGAGCGAGGCTCAACCTTACTAGTAATGAATTCGGTAAGTCCCAATTCGTTGTTAAAATCATTGGTGATGCGTTTAAGCTCTTGGTTGACCCTTCTATAACCGAAATTATTTTATAAGAAGCTATAAATAAAAGAAGTGGTGCTTCTTTCTTTGGTGAACGTATTAGTTCGATCGAAACCCAAACAAAAATTTTCCTTCAAGCTTTCGATAGAGATCGAAAAGATGAAACTCAAGACCTTTAAAACATGGAACATTACAGCCACTAGGCGCCAATGAAGCGATAAAATGGTGGCACTGTATAATCCTAAGGTCACCATTACAATATTATGATCCACAACAAGTATACAGATGGTATTCATAGATATAGCAAACATTATAACTGACTAGACACAGTTTTCTCTATGTCCTTATTCATAACTCCGCAGAATCGATTACGCTTATCTAAATGATATTCGAGACTATAACAAACCTGCATTTAGAAGATTGCATACGTAATAACAAGATAGAAGTCTATTAAGATCCAACGCAACCAAATCCTTTTGCAATAGCAGCCATTGATTGTAGGTTTCGGAACTGAATACACGCTTACCAGTAGCTGGTCTACTTAACCAGACCACAGTCTACATAGAACACATAGTTGACTCATACACAACTGCACGACACTGAAGTGAAACCAGTACGGTAATGATTAGGCTATTTCACTTTTAATTCTAAAGGCAGGTGAACTCGAAACAGGTTGAGGATAATAAAGAACAATTGGAAGATATAAACGGCAGCCTTTGTGTCGTGCCGTAATGTAATTGAAATTAATGGATCGTAAAATGTTGTGTGCAATTTTTTAGGAATCAGGAGTTTAATTATAAGGGACGGCAGCTCTTAAAAGGTCTGTTTATAGGTTAATAAAGTCCTGTGTTTATAATTGGAGAAATAACCACCAGTTGAGAATTCGCTTTGCTTATAACGTCAAAATAACTTGAAACAAATATTTCCTTAAAATGAATGAATATCTAAACTACACGACTAATAAGATATATACAAGTTATACAACATACCTATGATAATAACTAACCTCAGTAAGACAACCAATATTTCCTTATTGGTTGTGTTACTGAGCCGCAAACCAAACAACCAACAGTAAAATTTAACTTGTACCAATATAACTGTAACAATACAACAGTCAAACAATAAACTAATACGAAAACTATCAGTGCAATAAACATAAATAGCATCTAAACACTGCCGGCAATCCAATTATATATTGATACAATACTACCGCGCGGTCGTAAACGATGTTGAATAACGTATTCAATCTAAGTTGATGAATAAATAAATATGTTCCTATAAATCAGTCTGAATATCAAACCGGACTTCGGATTAAAATTTCTAAAGACTAAATTGGAAGGAGTAGGTACAGGTCTTTGTCTAGGCAATAGATTCAGGTACCACGAGACCTGAGGTGGTGGCGTGTATTGTTCCACGTGCGTCCTTCTTAATTTCGCGGGGGAAGTAAAAAATCGCACTCCTCTTTTGCTTAAATATAAGAAGCCCATGGAGGTAGGCTGGATCTAGTGGAGCGCCGCGTTGAAGTACATACGAGTATATTCAAGGTAACACGGGACTGTTATAGTCATTCAGATAGACCACTTCGTCCACCCCAGTACAGGGGCATTTAAAATGTCTTTGCCTAGAAGCGGAAGACAAAAGTCTGGTAACATAATTTACATCCATTGACATTCTAATGTGATTATTATTTAGTCTCAGCTGGAAATTCAAAAGCATAACTGCGGCTAAAAGTGCCATGGAATATAAACAAAAAGTACAAGTTCTATATGAAGATAGGTATCAAAAAGTCAAGTAAACATATTATACACTTAATAAACCAGGGAAATCTTCTAATAATCCCTTTCTCAAGAATATCGTGTCTAAATACTTAGAATATAAAATTGACAGTCTCAAAGAGGCGAGACTTCGCAAGCAGATTGTATCTAAGCAACTTGCATTAATTTCTTGTCAAACAAAAACGAACAAGCTTCTAAAGGTGAGCGCAGATTTAATGCAGACAATTTAGAGTCGCGTGCGCAGGGCGCGTATAATATTTTGATTAGTATTATTATTTTTGCGCATTAAATATTGCAGGTATTGCATTAGTGCTTTTGTTACACGTCTCTGTGAATTATTGTGGTCATAAAAACTCAGCATGTAAATTGTTGCGTAAGTGCGTTAAATATTGTATAAGCTCTTTCAAGACGGAAATTCTACATAACTATGAAGAGGGCTCATAAGACAAAGCAAACGTGAATAAATGTGTACAAATTATGAACACAAAATAAGTAATACACACTTGAGTCTATCGCCTCTTATCCATCACTCTAACATCCTGTAGCAGGTCTGCTGGAAGAAATTTCATATGAAATAAGCAGCACCTTTGTGCTCTTTTGTCTGTATTTGTTCTCTTCTCTTATTAAATGTCATGTGTATAAATATATTGTTTACGAAAGACAAGAAGAGAAACTGTCGAAGTCGTTGCTCTCGGAAGTTTCGAGGTCTGTAGAATAAATTGAGGATATTTTCTATGGATGCAGACGAACTTACTGTTACTTCGATCTTTTTGTTAGCTACAAGAAACCATTTTTTTTGTTGTTATGCTCGCGTTTGTCCACAATCTCACCTGATGGTAAGCGATGATGTGGTCGATGATGAAGCACGCTTGCCTAGAAGTAACCTATTTAAGATGACTGCTAAAACTAAAATTGCAGCGCTGTGTGTTAACCATAGAAACGTAATAAATAATTCAATTCTTAAAATTGACAAGCTATTAAAAGTGATAATGTCGGTTCTATGTATATTTCAATTTGAGCCGGTATTAAATCACAGGTAGTTCCTTAAGCAACGATTTCTCCTACCGTTTGTCATTCATTATTTATTATGTATTAAACGACTTGTTTACGATATCATAAAGTTGTATATAGCGCGGTATTTAAATTCCGTTTTAGGTTACGACATACTTCAGTAGTGTTTATGAGATAGTTAAAAGTTCAACTTAGGAATTAGAAAATGTTACCACCATCAATCAATCCTCTCTCATCCCATTAGTTGAAATCGTCGTATTCTCAAGTAATAAAAATATGTCGTAAGTTAAACACTTCTTTTTTCGTATGAACCCGCTCTTCACCTCGATCATGCCTCGAGGCCAGAAGAAGCCTGTTCAAGTATTCACGCTTGCTTTCAAAGCTACCAGGTCTTATGTAATGACCAATATCAGTAAAGTTTCTCGCTCTCCTCCAACACCACAATTTTCCATGACATTTTTACCTCATCTTCGCATATTATAATCCAAACATTCTCCGTTCTCACCGCGTTTACTCAAACGTGTTGTAATTTCAATAAAATTCATCCCGCCACAGATTCCTCGAACAAAGATATTATTCTAGCGTAGTCCGTATCTTAAAGTAAACATTGCGTGAGTCAGCCTCGGCTCTTCGACTATACTTGCATCGTTACGTCAGATTTTACTGATTTTCAAGTGCAGCAGATATTATTGGTTTCAGAATGTTGAGTAATTAATAGTTGTTTGTTGCAAACTGTGAGTGCTGCAATTGTTTTGAGTTACAGCAGTTGAATGTCTCGTCTTTGACGGTTATTTTTTGCGAGGGTTGCTTAATATTCAAATAAAATATAGAAATATATTATTTTTGTAGTCTTTCAGTAGTATTTATTTCGTTATTAGGGTACCCTTTTTTCCAATGGAGGTTCAAACAAAAGACAGTAATGTATTAGAATCACTTCTAGAAATGAAACTTTTTAAGCCAACGCGATCAAAAGATATGATATTAATGTCGCATATTTTGAGATGAAAATCTCTCTATTAACATAAAATCATGAAATTTGGTAAAAGTCTTATATTAAATGTTAGGTAAAATATTGAAGCCGTAAATAAGTTGATAATAATGTTTTAACAAAGTATGTAGGTCTTTGTTAAAACATGTTTGTAGACATGTATGTTGAGTACGAATAGCAATTGATCAATTTTTAAAACAATTCCTTGTGATTGTTAAATCAAATTTTTCGAAATATAAAAATAAATCATCAAAATTCTGGCTTGTTATGAACACCAACGATTTTCTTCAAGCTCTAATTGGATAAATTCCATATTATAGATCGCAATTTCAGATTACTTATAAATCATCTGACTAAAGGATCCTGTTAATCTTCATTAAGTTTGTTTCTACGACATTTTGGATTGGTTCGATTTAAATCCTTGCCCCCAGCGTTGGCCTAATCAAGTGCAATCCACGCAACATCGTTTGATTAAGTATTCAACAAATTGTAATGCGGTATAAATTTTACCTCTTAACGCCTCGGGGTTTGTATTAATAGTGTAACTATAATGGATACTAAGATCTGCACGCGATTTCGCCCACACTAGGCTTTTTCATGTCGCATTTTTGTTGGCAACTTCTATGTGAGGAATTTAAGGTTTAGAGTATAATTAATGCTCCTGATTTCTTCATCGAAATCGTCTGCAAAACATAGTTCATTTTAAAGTTGATTAATATGTACGCCATTAAATTAATTGCACATTCCAAAAGAGAAAACTGATAATTGATTCTGTGGACAAATCTCGTGAATATTTTAATAATAATGTTCAGAAGATTAGAATTACAGATCTGGGCTAGTTTCTTTACCATAATGGATTTAGCCCGCAGCGGTGATTGCGATGCGCAATTGTTTCAGCTTATATTCCTTTGTTGGAATTACTTTTGTTATGACAAGCTGAACTAAATCTTAAACGTGGAGAGTTAAAGTTCGCATTGGTTCGTGCCGTAATAAACTGTTAATCGCTTGTTATAAATAGCCAGAGACCTGTTTCGGTGACCGCATCTTAGGAGTGATTTTTGCTGCTATACAAAGGATAGCTTTCTTCAGTATTCGACTAATGAACTTTGGTAGCTATGTCTTGGATATGAGATGATCTTTTTGTGTATTAATCTTTTGATTAATCTCTCTGAATGCAGTATTTTTCTTAACCTTTCTCAAGAGTCCCTTGTTCTGCAGTATCAACTGGCTGATATGAATAACGTTTATGAATTATGAACGAATTGAATGAGATCACTGGTGTGTAATTCAATATTGTGCTAGGTCGGTCATCTACTAGCTGTATCGTCATCACATTCAGGAGTAGTGTTCATTGATATGAATTATTTCGGACCTTGTATTGCGCAGATGTTTTATTTTTGTTCATGATCAGAAATTACCTACTTTATTTTATATAGTAAATAAAACGCCTGTGCTTTTAAATGGGCAAGATGTTTCTTCTTGGATTATTTGCTATTTTAAAATATTGGTGATTCAATTTATTGATGTAACTAACGGTACGTCGATATATAAAAATGATAGTTTTTTATTAAATTTTTTTCGTTCGTACATTCAATATCAGTTTTTCAGATATTCGCAATAAGCAATAATTGTTATGAAAGTGAAAAATGGTGTTCTACTCATGTCTATTTATATACGAGAGATTCCATAAGTGTCTACCTATTAGCGATTCGACACGGACTTAACGCCAATAGTGAATCGTGCAAGCGAAAGTGTGAATATTGTCGCGTTTATCGAATGATCAGTCGATTGTTAAAAATCATAGAGCACGGAATGTCGCGCTGGCTACGATTAGGGACTGACTTTACTGGTACAGATCCACTTTGATTGTCTGCTTTTTATCTCAGACATGAACCTATAGTTCTCATATGATATGACCAATACGGGTTGTATTGTATGGACTTCAAAGACACTTCGATCTCAGTTTATTTCGGTGTTTAATTTTTCAGGGTAGTCTGTAAGGAAATTCGTCGTTTAAATAGGTATAAATAGAAAAAAAAAATACTGCTTATGTTAGAAGTATTATTTATAACCAATTTGCACAAATAATTATACGCACTATGACATAAGATAGGTATTACATATTTAAAACTAATATTATGACCGAGATTTTCAACCTTACAAAAACTCGAAAATATACAACTGAGATTACTATCTTTTCAATAAATATTCTTTCAAGAAGATTATAGATAATAATTATGATCGATGAAAATAAATATAAATATTTGAAAATAAAGTTTCTATCCGTGGCTGCTGTTTCGTTTCTGAGGTCTGTGGCAAAAACAGTCGAATATCAATTTAGATGAAATTATCATTTTCGAGCTTGTGAGTCGTTTCTAGATTCAGCTTGTAGAATGCTGCTGTGTTTTGTTATAATTTCGTTCCCATGGTCTCGGAATTTAGGAATGTTGTCTTCAAATAACGGTGCTTTTTTTTAGCGTCTATTAGTATATTGGTTAGTATCAATTCTCACGATATCCAACGTTCTAGATTTTTGTTATGTCCTGTTATAATTTATTTGTTTACCGTATTGATTGATGAAAAACTAACTAACTGCCATCGGATTCATCCGCGCGTTAGTCTGAGATTATTCCAAGAAAACATACACTATGGTACCAAAAATAGTAAATATAGTCGAAATCCGACCATAATATTTTAAATTACGTATTTCTATTGCATTATTGTAACAAAAAATATCTTTCGGCATTCCTCCTACCACGCAATTCTCGTAAAAAGGGATACAAAGCTTTTGCTTCATTTACATAGATTTCCTAAACATAACGCTATCGTATCCGGTACCATTCTAAGAAATCGCGTGACATTTATTCGCACTTGTCACCTTCCATGTAATTAAAAGTACATACCAATTCTAAGGGCCGTGGAACACGAGATAAAAACCGCCTACTAATACATTTAGAACAATAGCAGCCATATCAATTGTCGAAAAGAATGCCATTATGACACTCTATCCATTGGATCTAATAAAGTGAGTGTGCTGTGTTCCTGGTAGTCTACCATACGAGCCTGCGTGTTAGGCGGTCACATCAGTAGTTTAAGCGGTAGGTATGCGCTTGCGTCGCGTTTTTCGAAATGCGTCATCTGTATGTGGTTGATAATGCTTATTTTATTTTAATAAGTACAAAGACAGACTAAAATATTTCAGTACAGCTATTACAATATTTAGTACATAAATTTGAAGTCCAGTTATGACTATATACACAGCATTCAGTGTCTAATATGCTTCATTAGTGACGGTTAAATTTAGCTAATATGGAGAAGTTACCTACTAAATGGTATTGTTATAAATACATTTTTTTATTTATTATTATTATTTTTTTTATTTCATAACACAAACTAATTGCATTTAACACTTATTATTTATTTAGCTGTGTGCACAAACGGACGGAAATCATGGACACTTACATTTTCTTTATACAATACTAGCTTCTGCCCGCAACTTCGTCCGCATAGAAGTCGAAAATATTCCACGGGATCCCGTCCCCGACCTGCTTGACAAAGATTATAATAGCTCGGCTAATATGCATGATATAAAGATAATTTATAGCTTATAGCACTCAGGGATAATGCAGCTACATGTAAGCGAAAGGATTTTTAAAATCGGTTCGGTAGTTTCAGAGATTACCCCATACATACAAACTTACAAACTTTACCTCTTTATAATATTGTAATGTGTAATGTATAGAATAAGTTATTTAATTTCAGCCTCAGTTGCATGACACAGGCAAAATTCTACTCCTTTTAGTAAGCCGATTTGTAAATAAAATAATTTAGAGACTGAAAAAAATTTCATCATTAACCATGCCCGTAAATGCTCCTGGAGTTTTTACCGCCGCACGATTACGAAATTAGCGTAGATACTAATTTGCGTTCAAAATTTCCACGTGTGGGCTTATGATATTGAAGCTATAACGGAATGTAATGATACCGCTTAATCACAATGTTAACTGTAAACCTTATAATGGTCAATGTATTGTTCAAAATTACACCGTTTTTTAACCAAAGCATAGGTCGAATACCTATATGAAAGGTTATTAAACTGACTAACAGTATCATTAGAACTAAAAACGGGATATTTATCATGTTTTTAAGTTTTGTTTCGAGTTTCTGATTATGAAGATTCTATCCGTTATAATGCTCAATGATAAGTTCTAATGATACCAAAATCGAATGATTGAAACTATTACATCTAACATTGAAAACGCGACAACTTTGGTGAAGCAATACAGTTAATAGTAAACATCAGTAATTCACTACACTATGTCTTAGTCCAGACCATATATTTGTAGAAATGACTGCTGGGGCCCTTTATAATAATGATTGGCACATACCGATAAGTTGCTAAGTTATTCTAAGTGTACTCATTGCGGCGCCACGGCAGTCATACTTGATTGATTACGGAACCGATCCAAAAATAACAATACAAACGCAATGAAGTTATCTAAACTGCAATAAATCGTACAAAATAAAACTTCTGTCAGTTAAACATAGTCCACGCATTTTCTCAGAAGTCGATTGCAACATAATTAATGTTAGAATTCGCGGTTCCGTTGTACCTACAGTCGGTAAAACTATTCGGTGTATAGGCAAAAATATTTTTTTAGTGCACTGCGAAACTTATCACGTTCGATATGCTGTTATATTATTTAAAAATGATGCACTTCCAAACCATTTCTGGAGGTAAGAAAAGAGTTGAAAGTTCAGGTACCTCGGTAATTAGGAGGATTTTCAACATCCTAATTGTCTGCAATGCATAAAATGGCTGTTGTTTACCGTTAAGTTAAGTTAAGTTAAGTTTAAAGTTTACCGAAAATCTTTTGTAGACATAAGATTTTCGGTAAACTTGTGAGTGCGTGATACTTATGTGATAAATGAATGCCAGAAATGAAATCGATATCTGGAATTAATTAATCGTAGTTCGTATTTGATTATATAGATGTCGCTACGTATGATTTTAATGCAGTTGCCCGTACACCAATCTCTTTGCTCCAGAATACGTGTAACTGATAAAGTTCTGGTTATAGCCGCAGAAGATAACATCACAGGCGGGTGGGCGTTGATAAATGTGCTAAGTTTGTGCTCTGACGGTGGACATCGGTTTGTCATTGAGGCTACAAGATATGTTACTTGGTGTTCGGTAGTTTGAGGCAATTGTAATGAAGAGATTAAGAGCAGGGAATTGGTTTGTTAAAGTAGTTGAATTGTGTAAGATATGTTGACACCACGCAATAGACCGAGATAATATTGATACAAATATTAAAGCTTTGGCTTGGATATTATATTTTTATTTATGATTATAGCTCACTTTATCGATTTTGTAGACTGGGAAGAATATAGAATACCTTCACGTCATAATAAAATTATCCTTTTCCAAATATGTTAGTGTATGCAGCTAAGTATCAGTACGAGTGTCTGGTAGGGCAATTAGGTAGGCGCGTGTTTTATTAAAAAACATTTTTTATAGTAATAAGAACGGATAAACCCACAGAAATCAAATATTTTATCTATGGATAAACCTCTCTCACGGCTGCCCCAAAAAGGACATTTTCAGCGACAGGTAACGGATAGTCTCATTCTTCCACTTTTGATAATGGTAAGAAAGAAGTTATGGATAAGAAATTATGTCACGACTCCACCAAAATGGTCCATTTCAGCGATGAGGAGAGACAGACTAATTCTGTCTAACACACATACATACATAATATGTATTTTAACAGTAATTCATTTTGTAAAATTTCTTTCTAACACCCAACTTCTCCTTGATTCCAGAAGGTCAGACAGTGGCCAGCGAGCGAGGGGCCAACTACAACGGCGAGGTGTGGTTCAAAGCGGCCACCATCGCCGTGCCGGTGTGCGGCGCGCTCATCCTGTTCCTTCTAGTGGCTGTGGCCGTGCGACTGTTGAAGGCAGACGCGTTGTTACATGCTGATAGGAAACTTAGGTATGTATTTCTTTTATGTATATTCTTTCTGTTGTTAGGCCACCCATACACACAAAACGTTTTGGGAATACTTTCATTGTGCGTAGAGATTCCCTGCTAGATTCTGTGTTTCTTGATAGCTATAATCAAGGAGTCTTTAAGTCAAGAGTGGATAGGTTAGTCTTGTGCCTGCTCGGTCATTTTTGAGATGCTCCGTACTAGTTCATTTCGGACAGTGAACTAGTTCATTCTATTAGTTCTAATAGCTCTATTCGGTCTTCGCTATCAGCAGTCAGCGGTCACTAGACATGTCTCGCGTGTTCAGGTGATAAGCTAAATTGGATATTATTCCATTGAAATAACACGCATCTTATCTCATACTTGCGAATTCAGTCGGTCGGGTTCGGGTAGCATCGTCATTCGTCGTTCGCACATTTCGATCTCTCGGATTAGAATGTACCATCGACCAAACTTCCGCATGCTCACCTTTAAGGCTATAATCGCATAGCACGGCTCACAACTCGATCGCCTAATGCATGTATTTTGACCAATAGGATGCACGAAGCGTATTTTAGTAGTGTTCGAAATAGTAAGTATTAATATAATGTTACACACCCTGTACTGACACAAATGCATATTGTCTCTAATTGTGCGAAACCAGGAAGGGATGTGGTTTGTCACTAGCTGTGCTTCCACAGAAATATTTTCTTAAGTGAGCATGCGTATCTTTGGCCGATAGTACGTGTTCGAAAAGAGCTATTAGACCTGCCTGTTAGACCGATTACAAGTCAGCGTTCGGAAACGGTTCTTCCAGTAGGTACAGTATGAAGATACTGTTCCTATTCGTTCATCGTTCACGAACTACCAAGACTAGAATAGGTTACCTAAGCGAGCTTCATTCATCTTCGACCACATCATCGCTTACCATCAAGTGAGATGGTGGTCAAACGCAAAAGAGCAGTAAGTAGCATTGACAAGGCCCGACAGGGCCATTGCCTCCCGGTGCTATGGAAATGTAAGGGCAGTTGAAGGAATAGGGTGGGTTAATCTACCACGAGGTTTGTTGTTTGTTTGTTTAAGTACTGGTAATACAAGTCAAAGTGCCACACATTTACAAGCTGATCTTTCAGTCGTAAACGACCTAACCTGTCTTAAGCATTGGTGCCGTTAGTCAGATCGTATGGAAAAGTGACTAACAAACACGGTGTTTAAACAACTTCAACCAGTTCTGTGATCTCCCAACTTCTAGGCACTATAAACATTAAACTAATTATATTTTCTCCACTTTTCAGAGGCGGCTACATGTCACCATTAGCTCAAAACACATCAGATGACGTCAAAAAAGTCTGGGTGGGGACGCCATCCGCCCCCCTCTTGGTGGCCCCGGGCGGGTGCTACGTTGCGGTCGAAAGGGCCCAACTCGTAGACAGCCAACAACTCTGTGATATCCAACGGTAGACAGAACGAAGAAGAATCTCTCAGGCGGGTTGTGCCGTGAAATGGAAGGACTTTTGAGTGTTGTGAACGAAAAATTAAGCTGGAAAAACCAAATGCGAAATCCATTTTTAATCTTCGAATTCGAATTCTTAGTTATTAAAAAAAAATTGCTTGGCAAAAGTTGGTTTGCTAACGTGTGCCAACAATGAAACTTTTAAAAATGGATTTGTATTTAAATTTCGAATTTGGTCTGGGCTGAATGGCCTGTGTTGGATTTTTATCTGGTCAAAAAGATTTTGCATATACGTGTATGACCTCTTATCGGTTCTGAAAATGAGGTTTTAAATTGCTTACATATTTTAAAACCGCATGGGCTCGGTAATTATCAGTCTATTCAAAGTTATACCTTATTTTCAGTGCCGTAAAGACTGGAATTGAAAACTAGCCACTGAATGTCAAGTTGAAATCTTAACCACCCAAATACATGTACCGATCACAAAGATCGAAAAAAAAAAAGATGTATCACTGACAAGGTTGTGTATAATTCCTTACTACAAATGATGTAGATTGAAGTAACATTTGAGTGAGTGTAAAATTGGTTTGTATGTATGTTTAGGTTTTAAAAACGACTGATCGCCTCCAACCACTATTATTAGAAGCTCTCGTACGACTTCAAATGCTGCGTTTTGCTGCCAAAGTCAATAATTGTAAGCGGCTCAAGTTAGCATTGAACATTACATTCTATTACTGCTTTATTTGTAATTTGATATATAATTGCGAGGATTTTATTATCGTATATGGGTTGAATTGACGCCAATTTCAAGGATTGCCATATATGGGATAATAGTTGGTTAATAATTTATGGCTTTCCAATCCCTTAATGATAATATAGTTCAGTAATTAAATGTATATTTCTATGCATATGAATCTGATTAGAGACTGGAAGCCGACTTTTTAAGAAAAGGTTAACAGTAACAAAACGCAGTATATGTAAAATCATCGTACAAAAAAGTGGCGAAACGGGCATAATTTTTATGAATCTAATTTCGTAAAATTGATCTCAGATTTATACAATTAAATCTCCCAGGACACGGACCGACCCGCGGGTATACCAAATTTACCACATTGTATATTTAATTTTATGATAATTATATTTCTTTTAAGAGCTTTGTGTTCCTCTATATCTTTGTAAATGTATCTTTTTAGTTGTAAGCTGGTAACTTTTGTAACGTATTTAGTTACCAAGAGAGTGAAATGAATTACCAAAATCACCATTCAAGCCATGTGTTGAAAGAATTACCATCTTTAAAAGTATGTCAATTATTGTAATGTAATAGGAATTTATTAACATCGAATTTTTTGAGGCATTTTTAAGTCTGCGTTCGACCATTTGTAATGAACTGCCTAACTTTCGTGTTTCAACTTTTGTAATGTCAAATTAGATTGGAAAAACGTATCTGAAAATCGTGTTAAGCTAAATGAATTATAATATAAAAATAATGTTTAAATCGCAATATTATTCACAAGAAATGTAGACAATTTTTCTTTAGCTATTTATATTATCAATTATCACATAATTTCTGCATGCATTTCCTTTTATGTATAATGTAAATGATTTGTATTTTTGTAAATATAATGTTAAGTTTGTTACCTGTTATAATGTTGTTAAGGACAGTTTCTGAACGTGAAATCCATTTGGAGTATTCCCTAGTCTTTTTTTATCTGATTTTTAGCATATACTATGTACATTTTTATATAAACTCTAAATAGATTTCACTTATGGTCGATTACTGTAAGGTAATGTTATATTTTGGAAAATTATGTTTTTTTATATGTTAATATTTAGCTTATGATTGGGGCATATACTATATACATTTTGGATTTGGTTTAGGTTTTATCTAACGCACATAGTCATAATAAACGCTTATGAGTTTTGCTTAAATGTTTCTCTTTAAAATATACAGAGGAAAATATCTCTTTCTTACCTTGTAATTAGTACCTACATACTTATCTCATTTATCTTCATAGTCTAGCAAAAATCCCTTCAATAATTATACATACAAAGGACCATTTTTCATAATAAAAACTGGACCAGATCAATGCAATATCCATAATAAAACCTATACCCATTTTTATACCCCTTGTGCGTTAGATACCCATTTTAGTTAAATAATATTTCTTTCTCGACCATATAGCAGAGATTGTCAAATAAATGAAGCTTCCCTAAGGTGCCTTACCTACTCATATAAAAGAAAGAAACATAGGTGCAAATAAACAAAATACTCCATAATGTAATGAATATATCTGCAGTCTATGTAAATATAATGTATGTGTATAAATAAATGAAATTATTTTATTACTGGACACTGTCGTTTTTGTATAATCCTTACTTATTAATGTGAAAGTTCCTTCTTTCACGTCAAAACGGGGTACCGGATCGATGTGATATTTGTAGTAGAGATGTTAAGGGCTGTAGAGTGACATAGGTTTCATTTATTTGTTGAAAAAATACTATTCACACAAACTTGCGGGCTAAATGCATCGTGGCCATACACAAAATGTTTGGGGAATACGTTCATTGTGCGAACAGCTAAGAACTGGAATTCCCTGTCGGAGTCTGTGTTTCTTGATAGCTATAACCTGGGTGTCTTTAAGTAAACAGTGAATAGGTCTTCTAGGAAAGCGTGCTTCATCTTCGACCACATCATCGCTTAGCATTAGGTGAGGTGACAGTTAAACGCGATAGGTTCGCGTTTAAAAAACAATAACAAAAGGTAACAAAAGATATTTTCTTACTTACAAGACGGAGAGCGGAGGCGACTAATTTCTATGATTTACAGATAGAAATTAGTCGCCTCCGCTCTCCGTCAGGGACATAAAGAAATAGTTATTTTTTTGTTAAATAGTGTCGACCTAATACCCCTCTTTTCCCCTAAGCCCGAGTCTATTATTTAGTCCTATTTTATAAGATATTAACTAAATATAATTAATATTATTTAAAAACTTAGGTGAATTTCTTTTTTTTCTGTCGATGTTCAGACATCCTTAACCAGACTTGAGTGAATGAGAGAACTGAGCTCATAATCCACATGAATAGGATGTAAATACTGTTCACTTCAAGCATAGCCGAGGCTCTGGACGCATTTAGATGATGGGGCGTATGACCTCGACAAATCACTATTTCGATAGAATAAACAAAGATTACCTAATCTGTAGCTTTTGTTTATGTTTTGTTTTTGTCTGGGTGGGAAAATCATCGAATGACTTATCCCGCTCTCGGAAGAAGTCGAAAGCGGAAAGGAGTGTCAAACTTCTACTGATTAAAAACCCACCCTGTTCCTTCAGCTGCCCCTAAGTTCCGGGGCGGTATCTCGTTAGAACATTCCCGCAACCCCGACAGGCAATGGCCTTATGGGACCCCGACACTGGTGCTGACAGCTCTTTGAGGAGCGCGTGGAACACGACGCGCCACTGTCCCGGGCCTGGTCCTTAGCGGACGTAGGTTTTGGCTTAGGTTTACAGTCGGCCGCCTGCCTCACACTTTAGGAATTAACTGGGATAAGGGCAGGAAGATGAAACAAAGATTAGCTATACACAAACATGCCAAAAATTTGGGGTTTAGGGTAGTTCTCGCGTTTCGTGCAAATTAAAAGAATTTACGAGAAAAATACAGAATTAATTTTTTTCAGTGCCAGAGCATAGCTACTTGAAAAATAAACTAGCTATATGCGTATCACTGAATTATACGCAAAATTGACAAAGATATGTGCTTTATAATTTTTTTCGTACGTATGGTAATGTGATAAGAAATTTGGTTATGATATTTGGGACAATGGTAATGAGAAAATGCTAATGGTAATGAGAACGTAAATAAAACAAAGGAATTTAAATTCGTGTTTAATTTTATAAAAATTGAACACTTGAATTGAGTTTTACTGACATAATAGAACTAATAAATCAACAATGTAACAAAACAACTTTCAAAACTTTTTTTGTTAATTATGAGAACCTACAAGCTATATATAATGAAACTCCACATTATTAATTACTCAGTCTTAAAAGTAAATGGCAGTCTCACTTAGACTTACTTATTAAATATAAAAACTAATAGGAACGTTAATCACAGTTTTAAATTAATATCATCACAGTAGCTTTGAGCTCAGAATATGTTATCATTGGATGAATCACTACAATTATAATTTATATTCTCCTTTGCTTGTATTATTATATCGCGTTTATCTTCATATTCATCCTTTCTTTGCTTGCGTTCTGCATTAATATGAAGTTCATCTTCATCTGAAGAGTCATCGAAAAAGTTTCTCACCACTGTCCTCTTCACTGATCTTCTTATGTCTTCTTTCAATTTTCCTTTTTGATGGGTACCAGCAGAGATAAAATTCTCAAAATCTTTTTGATATTTTGTCGTATTAAGTTTCGGCTTTTTGTCAATAAAAGCCTTGTTAGACCAATGTAGTTTTATATCTGAAAGCACTGTAGTAGCTTTATTTGGATTAACATTACTTGAAGAACATTTAATGTTAGGAGTTACACTGACATCCAAGCTGCTTAAAGGCTTCGGCCGTTGAGACTGGTGTGATATGTTACAGGGTTCTACATAAACATTTGCTATATCTCTAAAAAAGCTTCCTGTGGTATTTATGTCTAAAATGTCGTATTCTACATGAATTGTAGAATTGCCCAGGACAGGCCTTGGCTTGTCTATAAATCCAAGATGGTACCCGTGAGAGCATATCTGTCCATTTTCACAGAAGAAGCAGCTAAGCTTTCTGAAGGTCATGGGACTGTTATGTGACCAGAGAACTTGATGAACTGACATTGTTCCACGAAATGGTTGGACCTCGGACGGGATTTCTTTTTCTGTAATGTCATGTTCTGAGACAGAAAGTAACTTAATGTTTTTAACTTTGCTGCCAACACGTGTCCAAAATTCTTGAAGGCTGCCAATATCTTTGCCCAGTCGCACAATTTGATCAACAGTCCTCTTCAAAACTGCCCCAACTCCATCCGGTGCTCCCTTACCATGTCCTGCTTCCTAAATAGTTCCAAGTAATGGATTTGAGCTCAGGAAAATCTTGATGCAGTTGACTAATGACATAAAACATGAATCGGTTCCTATATTGGCTCGATGGGCTATCTGATATGAAATGTATTGTATCAATTAGCGGCGCAATTTCTTGGATATATCCAAGTAGTGGTAACAGATGAGCCCATATAGCCCTTGCATCATGTTTATTACATTCACTAATACTGCAAGCACTATATGGTTTCAAAATTCCGGTTTCTTGATCAATTATATAAACAACTGCAGTGTGTAATGTTATTTGTGTCCTGCTTCCACCAAAATGAAAACTTTCAATTTTCAGCAAAAACCAATATGTACTACAGCCTCCATGGTAGATAATGTTGCCTTCAATGATTTTATGTGTCTATACTGAACAAAAATGTTAGCACAATGTTTAAAATATGGCTTTAATAACTTTTGCAGCTTTTCTATAATATTTTTAGGATAATCTGTTACTTTTCTCTTTGCGTTTACAATCATAACTTTTTCTTTTCCTTTTTTTACATAATTTTCTTTATTTGTGCACCACTCGTAATAATCTATCTTGTCTTCATTGTTAAACTCTTCAAAATTTAGAGCTCTTCTTTCGCAACACTCACAAGTCCGGTTTAAGCATCTTTCACTGTAAGCGTCACAGCATAAACTTTGCAGCAAAGCAGTTCCACTTGCCTCTTTGATTATTTTATTTTTATTTAGGCTCTTCACTAATAAACCAACATTCACGTGTATTTTACACGCACAGGTATTCCGATCAGACTCTTTTGGATGCAGTATCCAAAATGGGCGATACTTGCAAAAAGTGGAATATCCTATGTTAGTGTTCTGAATAGTTAAAAACTTTTTAAATAGATTAGTTAGAGTATCATTTAAATATCTTTTGTGCTTTCTAACTCCATTTCGAGTTATAAATTCATTTTTTCCAGGGTATAACTTTGTGTTATCATCGTCTTTAAAAAAATCTTCTTGTTGTTTAATATCCAATTTAGAATAATCTTTTGAATGTTGAATTTGAGCCTTGGTTCGTAGTGTAAAGTTGTTAGCCTTTCCTAATATTTTGTATTTCTTGAAGTTATCCCTATTCCCTACTACAATGTCGCTGAATACACGTTTTTCTTTCTTCATAAGGCCACTAAACCCTTCGGATAAATTTCTGCAAACTAACTCACCAAATAATAACTTCTTTTTCACTTCTTCACGCTTGTTAGTGTCAATAGTTTCGACTAGTCTATCTACTTTCTCTTCTGTAGTTATCCGTCCACATTGGGCTTGCCGTATTTGGTTTTTCTTTATCATCTTAGCCAACATCCTTTTAAAAATATCTCCTCCTTATCAAAGAATTCTTTTTTGGCAAGGTTCACAGTATTTATTAATTATATTTTTAGTTTCGTGAGATGTTCCTTCTAATGGATCTTGTTGAATAACTACATCTGCGTCATTTTCACGATCACTCGAGAGAGGGGGTGCCATCTATTAATAATTGTTGTATTCTTCTATTAGTTTTCTTTTTTCTGTGTATCGTTTGCTATTTTCCTTCCGTTTCTTTCTTTGAAGCCTTTTTTCCCTAGGAGTCATATCAGCCACACTTTTAATTTGATTTTGCTCTTTTCGCTTTTGGTACCTCAGCCTTTCTTTTTCTTTTTGAATTGCATATTTTTCGGGATCATTTTTAATTTCTTCATACTTTTTTCTTCCACGTAATTTTGCTTCAACTTTTTTTTTTTAATTTATTTAGAATAGGTTCGCGTTTGACCACCATCTCACCTGATGGTAAGTGATGATGTGGTCGAAGATGGAGCACGCTTACCTAAAAGTAACCTATTCACTCTTGACTTAAAGACTCCTAGGTTATAGCTATCGGGAAACACAGACTCCGGCAGGGAATTCCACTCCTTAGCCGTAGGCACAATGAAGGTATTCCCAAAACGTTTGGTGCGTATGGGTGGGATGTCCACCATGTAACGATGGCGCTTCGCCGTTTGTCTCGTAGTCCGATGATGGAACGGGCTTGGTGGAACTAACTTTTCTTCACGAGATATTTTCGACTTTGTTCTAGCCATATTCTGATCTGTAAATAATAATATTGACTTTAATAATATTAACTGCCTCGTTAGTCCTGCGATATAAAATGACGCGGTGGATTAAGAAATCTTGGGTTCGATTCCCGGGTCGGGTAAAATGTTAATGGGTTTTATTTATAGGAAATTCTTAGTAACAGGGGCAAGCTTGTTATCGTTTACTGGGCACATTTTCAGGAGTCTGATACATATACATGTATGTACATGTAATACGAAAACATTTCCATTGCCACCAGCAATAAAATACGTATTTTATATGGTTCCATATGAATTATTCTAACACGATTATAGAGAAAACAAATAACAATTAAACTATGTAAAAGTAAAATCTGTTATTACCAGTGATCGGAGTAGGTAGATTGATTTTTGGTACTTGTATCATAAATGCACACAGAAAGAATAACATGGATAAGCGATTTTCCCGGAAAGTAATTCCGGTATTTCCGGATTCAATTAAACATTGTTAATGTTGGTAGTGATATTATTCCTACTCAATTCAAAATTTAAAGGAAGGTATAAAAACTAAATTAATTCATTATTTATCTGTTGAATAATAAAAACAATCTAATTCCGATCGAAGCTTTAATTTTTATTTTTTTATTTTTTTTATTCCTACCTTTTTTTGAGGATGGCAAATCATCAAATGACTCCTTCCACTCTGGCAGAATAAAATTCCTACATAAGTTCCGGTTTTTTTTTAATAATCCACCAATTCCGGAGGAATGTCCATATTAATATATACGTTTCGGATCAATGACCCCATTTCAATCTACCTACTCCGATCACTGGTTATTACACTAATCTTCATTACCATCATTTTATGATCATTACCATTTTCCAAATAGCTGATGGTAAATTATGGTAATGAAAGGAATGGTAATTATACAATGGCACTTTATTTAAAATTGCTCCTTATATAACTTTAAAATGTTAAGTATAATGATCAAAACACTATATAAACCCAAAGTTTATCATATTAACATCTACCAAAATAAAAAATCAATTACTCTTCATGCCAAAATATCCCTAATAGTGATGACAAAAAAAACTTACCACGTCTAATAATCTCGTCTTCGTCGTCGTTTTTTCAAAACACCGCAAACGTCTGGCTCTGTTCTCGTTCACTGGTCGACTAAACGAGCAATGCGCAAAGGGGAACGGGGCAGGGGACAGCGCTAGTAAGTTCGTTCAGAATGATTTCTTTACTTCAAGTTTAATTGATGGTAATGAATATTTTTTTTGGTCAAAATTATTTAATTACAGCAAAACTAAATAACAGTCGTAAATGATTTTTAATTATATAACTTTTATAGCTTGATAGTTATTTTATACACTGAAAAATAGTAATACTCAGTAATCGACCAAATTTACGTGTTATTTGCTTAAAAGTATCAAAATTCGATATCTGACCAGTAATGGTAATGATATTTAGGCATATATTTAATATATATCTATTTTTTTAAGTACCTGACGTTATTATTTCCGTGTGCCACATATACGTATGTAACATATCTATAACATAAAAATATTTGAGACCTTAGGCTTATTCAGTTTATTTTTGATTCCTTCCGACACGTGTTTTGCACGAAATGATAGAAATACCCTTTAGCTTTAGATGCAGAAGGCCTAAGTCCAGAGCCGGATTAATCCTGTCAGAGGCCCTAAGGCAATGGCATTTTTGGGCCCCAAATTGTGTGTGAACTGAGGAAACGAACATTAAGGTCTGTGGTTTTTAATATATTTTTTTACTTATTCCCAGATTTGTTTTAACTCTACTACTAAATCTAACGATTTTGTGAGATAACAGTGAGGTCTCTAAGTTCACACGTACATCAAATTTTTGTTCGAAGAAACATGTTTTCTTGGTGCGTGCACTGGGCCTGGGCCCCTAGTTGATGCGGGGCCCCTAGGCAGTTGCCTACTCCGCCTAATGGTTAATCCGGTCCTGCCTAAGTCTCCAAATAGCAACCGAGTCGCAAAGGGACAACTCACAGATTCGAAAAATGCGTAAAAGATAAAAAATCTTTCATTTATATGTAAAACTAGCTTTTGCCCGCGACTTCGTTCGCGTAGGAGGGTTTTCCCGCGTAAAATCCCGTTCCCGTGGGATTTTCGGGATAAAAAGTAGCCTATGTGTTATTCCAGGATGTAAACTATCTACTTGCCAAATTTCACTCAGATCCGTTCAGTAGTTTTTGCGTGAAAGAGTAACAAACATCCATCCATCCTCACAAACTTTCACATTTATAATACTAGCTTCTGCCCGCGACTTCGTTCGCGTGGAAGGGTTTTCCCGCGTAAAATCCCGATCCCGTGGGAATTCCGGGATAAAAAGTAGCCTATGTGTTATTCCAGTATGTAACCTACCCACTTGCCAAATTTCATTCAGATCCGTTCAGTACTTTTTGCGTGAAAGAGTAACAAACATCCATCCATCCTCACAAACTTTCGCATTTATAATACTAGCTTCTACCCGCGACTTCGTACGCGTGGGAAGGTTTTCCCGCGCAAATCCCGATCCCGTGGGAATTTCGGGATAAAAAGTAGCCTATGTGTTATTCCAGGCTGCCAACTATATACTTACCAAATTTCATTCAGATCCGTTCAGTAGTTTTTGCGTGAAAGAGTAACAAACATCCATCCATCCTCACAAACTTTCGCATTTATAATATTAGTAGGATTAGTAGGAAGTAGGATAGGAAGTAGGATTAGTAAAAAAGATAAGAAGAAGTAAGATAAGATAGTAAGAAGTAAGATAAGATATGCAATTTAGAGGAAGAGTTTTAAGAATTTGGGCATTTAGAAAATAAATCTTTTAGAGAATTTGCTATTTTGAGAACTAGTCCGTTTGTGACTCTGTTGCCGATTTGAGAATTGCGTAGATCTTTTGTGCCTAAACCAAATTGATAAACTTGATTTTGGGGTGAGATAAGAGCAGTTTTGCGTATGCTAATAAGCAAGTTGGAACAGTAGTCAGTCATTCTTGTTTATTTTTTTCTAAATAAATATGTTGTTTGGCAATAAATATCGGTTGTAATTTGGGCGAACGGTGAATAAAATGAGCGCACGTTCCCAGAGTGCCTAACCTATGGGAAAGATGGGTCTCTCTTCAAGCTAACTAGACCTACATTTTCATGGTGAGTTGTTTACAGATAGATTGGCCATTACATCTCACCGTGGAAACTTAGATAATGAGAGCGTTGTGTTATTCCACACAGAAGCTATGAATTGGCGGCTCAAAACTCTCACTATTTTTATGAAATTTTATTTAGGTAGTGTAGGTAGTGTGAAGAACAGTCGGTCGATGGACCGTTTGTATGTATAAACAAACGTTAAGGGGGAGGAAAGGAGTCAGCGAATTGTGACAAGTTTGGATGTGTCCTTTTCGTGACTTCACATTTCAATATCTTATAATCTAAGGATTAAAACATGATATTTGAGGTCTCAACTCTATCTGTATGAACGAACATACGGAATTAAAACTTTCGGAAAACTTCCTGATGTAAACTTGCAAAATATGTCACATGAAGGAGGAGGGAGGAGGTTTCACAAACAGGACTAGCTGTGACAAGGACTGGGAACTGAAATCAACAAATTCTCGTACAATTAATATGGCTTTCGCAAAAACCGGTTAACTGGGGACCTTCTAGCGTATGCCATTCATACCTGGAGTGAGGCCATTGAGAAGCATGGGGAAGCACTTGCTGTTTCCCTTGACATCTCCAAGGCCTTTGACAGGCTCTGGCACGATAGCCTTATTGCTAAGCTTCCTTCCTTCGGTTTCCCACTCAACTTTACGTTTGGATTGAAGACTTCCTGAGAGATCGGTCCATTCGAGTGGTCATTGATGGCTGCTCGTCTGGCCAATTGGCAATTCATGCCGGGGTCCCTCAGGGGTCTGTTCTCTCAGCAACTTTATTATTGTTGCACATTAACGATCTGCTGATTCCCGGTACCTTTGGGTATGCAGACGACAGCACAGTTTCTGAGAGATAGGTGTCCAGCGCGTGAGCTGGTGGGTCACAGATCCAGTCTCTCCGTGAGGAAATGGTTGGGCGCTTGAACTTGTACTTGAAGGCTGTCTTCGAATGGGGCGATGCCAACTTGGTCAAGTTTAATGCAGCTAAAACCCAGGCGTGTCTCTTCTCCGCAAAAAGGAGTCAATTCGAACCGGTCCCTACTTTCCGGGGTGTAACCGTGCCGATAACCGATCGTATCGAGCTTCTGGGGGTAACACTAACTTCTACCCTCAATTTTGGCCCGTTTATCGAGGCTAAGGCTCAACTAGCATCAAAAAAGTTGGGAATCGTAGCAAAGGTGAGACGGTACTTCACACCCGAACAGTTGCTCAATCTCTATCAAGCCCAGGTCCGGTCGTGTATGGAGTACTGCTCTCATCTTTGGGACGGATCTGCTAAATACCAACTGGACGCGCATGAGTCTATCGAGAAGCGGGCCAAGAGACTCATTGGGAACGATGCACTGGTCGAGTCAAAGCTTCAGAGCCTTGAACATCGACGACGAGTTGCAAGTCTATCGGTTTTCTATCGGTTACATTTCGGTGAGTGTGCGATGGAATTACACAGTATAATTCCACCAAACTCGTTCCATCATTGGACTACGAGACAAACGGCGAAGCGCCATCGTTACATGGTGGACATCTCACCCATACGCACAAAACGTTTTGGGAATACCTTCATTGTGCGTACGGCTAAGGAGTAGAATTCCCTGCCGGAGTCTGTGTTTCCCGATAGCTATAACCTAGGAGTCTTTAAGTCAAGAGTAAATAGGTTACTTTTAGGTAAGCGTGCTCCATCTTCGACCACATCATCGCTTACCATCAGGTGAGATGGTGGTCAAACGCGAACCTATTTTTAATAAAAATAAATACCTGTGATTAGTACTATTCTATGAAATTTGTTTCTGCGGCTAGTTATTAGGTATATTATCACTAGTAGGAATTACCCGAGACCGTACCTGGCTCCCTATTTTGTCACGAGGTGGGTATTCTCATGGATGTCTTGAAGCGGGCGAAGGGGTCTCTCATACATACCTACTATTAATTGACTAAAACTATCCCTTGTCCGCTCGCACACTTGCCCTGGGGCTGCGTGAGCATTTAAATACTCTTCAACGCGGCCGGTACTGTATCTGTGACTAGTACTTCGCCCGCGACTGCGTTCGCGTGAATTCCGTAATAAATTTATAACCTATAGCACTCACATGCAATGCACCTTATTACCAATGAAAAAATATTAAGAATTAGACCGTTAGTTCCGGAGACTACGAACAAACTTTCAAACAAATTTTACCTCTATAATATTACTATAGATAAGTAGATACCTTCATTTTTTGTGACATTTTCACCTCACAACAGTTTGACAACTCACTTCACGTAAGTTATCACAAATTACGTAAACTGAGTTGTCAAACCTTGGCATCAAATGGAATGAAAGCTCACAACATGCTCACTGCAACACTTAATTGAATGTGTAATTTGGAGAGCCACAGAAGCAAATAACATTACGATTTTCATGATAATAAATGTGCTACCATATAAATTCCGTATAAGGCAGATTTACGACTTGCAGCATGGTGTCAGATGTATAGGGCCGACACACAGATGAAATTTTGCTATAATTTTGGCCAATATAACATGAACATATTATGTTTTATGAGCCTATACCGTTCTACTCTAGGGCAAAGGTCTCGCCTCCGTTCGTCCACTTTTCTCTGTTCACTGGTCAATAGGATCCAACTCGTCACACCATCCAAATAGTGGCAACGTTTGCCTGCAAATTTGTCTGCAAATAAAATAAACTGAATTATGCATGAATTATGTAATCCGAAAATAAATTTTATACTAAAGCTCAATATAATTAAATTTATCTATAAATAAAAGGAAAAACATTTTTAGTAGAAAGCTCAGTTACGTTTCCCTAACCACCCGCAAAATTTGAAATCGTTCGCGGACCTTATTTCCTTCCTTATCCTGCGGACCACTGGTTGGAAACCATTGGTCAAAAACAAACAGGCCTACACAAACACAAAACAATATAATAATTACTTAAACTATTACCTCTTATTTATATTGCTAAACTAGCTATTGCCAACTGTCGCGGCTTCGTTCGTGTGAAAAGTTTTTTTTTTGTGGCGAATATAAGAGTAATCTATGTCACTCTCCAGCCAAAAATCCCATCGATACATTGCTCAGTTTTGATGTGAATGATGGACAGTATATTTAGCCCTTTATTTAGCCAAGCATGATGCATTATCATGGATAGCAAGACAGAACTTCTTTTTGGTGGCATCTTCAAACTCTGAGCTTGTCGGCGGCTTAACCGGACTCACCTGTGGCTGCCTTAAATACTTAATTATAATTAAAGCTGGGCTTATTAAAAAACTTACAAACTAGGCGACTACACGCTAAGGCAACCCTCTTTTGGGGAATGAGCTCGGCTTAGGGGGTAAGAAAGATCCTAATAATGAGGTCTTTTTTATAATATATTTATTTTATATGCCCCACATCGGCGCTATTTTTTAATGTCGTCCATTTGGCCATGAATTACATAAATGTCACTTGCTACGCTAACAGCCTGCTCTATGAGGAACGCAGAAGTGATCAGCTAACCTCCATTTTGCTCCAGTTATAGGAAACATTACCTATCCGTCTAGCCTACTTACTATTTGGGGATTGGCTTCTAGTCAAGCCAGGTGCAGCTATCTATTAAAGACAGATTTCAGATTTTCTGGCTTCTGATCTCCTATAACGACCGGCATTCAAGACGTTAGCCTTTAACGTTCCCACTGCTGAGACACCGGCCACGTGGCAGACGTCTCTTTGACGGGGATTGAGTAAGTGGATTAGGACCCATTCCGTATTATAGAGGCGACCCAGTTAAGAGTAATGAGGATGATGCAAATGATACAAAATATGTGCTGCCTGTGTTTGGACGTAGTGGGACCTTCCACTTTTAAGTCGTGCTCAATAGATACAGACCTACTGAGCCACAAATGACAGCCAGCCGGGACCGACAGTTACAACTCAATCACTAGGGCCCGGGTGTGTAAGCCTCACGCTAAGAGACTATTCTTATTTTAAAAGACGTTGCTCTTCACTTTTATTATTTCCTTACTAACTTAAATTGTGAGTGCGAGTACAAATGCAACATAAACAGCACGTTTTAAATTTTCTATACTTTCATGAGTGGAGTTTTGAAAACACTGTAAGTGCCACTGTCAGAGAGTATATTTTTATAGTCTTTGGCCACTGTGGAGCAATATTTATGACGCTTATACCTGTCTGTGAAGACTGTGAACACAAGGCCGTATCTGACATTTATAAAATATCCTAATTATGAAATATTAATTGTCACAGGAAATCTAAAGTGTACGACGTTTTAAATTATTCGTTCGCTCTGGTTTCCAAAGTTCTTTAATACCAGACGCGCAATAAAACATGTATACAGTTTTCGCAAACAACTACCGTAAAACGTGGCAACTTTACCGAACCCTCGGTAACATTACCATACTATAGGTATTCGGTATAAACTCATTTATCTCAAAAATCTGCCTACTAGAAATCTATTTTGTAAAAGTAGTATGTTTTTAGACATTAAAAGGCAACATTTATCATATTTTGCGTAGAGGCAGAACAGGTTTTACATACTCTTTGGGCAGAACTGCTGTTATGTCAGTAATTACTGTCACAGTGTACTGTGTGAAAACGTGCTAGGAGTAAATTGTTGCTAAATTGTGCTCACAGAGCCCTAACTATTTATCACAGGTAAGTGAAATTTTGATATTGTATGTATATTACGGTTGGGATTACTTTTGTAATGTCAGCAATTGCATTTTCTTTAATTTATTGAAAAAAACTGCTTAGGTAATGTTGGTTGAGGTTAGGTAAAGTTACCACTGACTGCTTTGTGGCAACTTTACCGGCAGCTAGGGTTGGCACTAAATCAAGCATGAGTGTTTATATCTTGTTTGTGTGTATGTAACCATTTTCGAATACCTAAATTTCACAGCATAATAGTGAATATCCTGGATGATAAGTTATATTGGGTTTGCGCGCATGTGAGCTTTAGTTTTATTTAATACCTTTTGTTTCAGAGCCAAAAGGGCCCCCATAAAACGAAACCGCAGAAAACTCAGTCAAATCCTACTGTGACAGAAATGGGCTTGAACATAAAGTTATATTACTCTTAGACAATGCCCCAGGACATCTAACCTCACTTGATATGCCCAGATACTTAAAAGTGTACGTGAAGTTCCTTCCACCAAACACTACGTCAATATTACAACCTATGGACCAGGGAGCAATAGCAAACTTTAAAGCGTATTACCATCGCCGCACTTTTAGCCAACTAATTCATAAAACTGATAGGGAAGGAAGACAGTCTATGCGAGACTGGTGGAAGTCATACAACATTATGAAAGCTATTCACAACATAGAAGAGGCTTAGAAGGAAGTTAAAAAGAGTTGTATGAACGGGGTGTGGCGTAATCTTTGGCCAGATATAGTGGAATCACCTAGAACAATTGTCCAGATGCAGAAACAAGTGCTTGAAGACTTTGCTGTAATGATTAAGGGGTCTGAACTTGAAGATGTCGCGGTAGAATATCTCGTAGAACTTGTAGCAACGCACGACGATCCTCTCAGCAATGAAGATCTGATCGAGTTACAGAATAATCCTATATATGATGTGGAAGAACAAGTAGAAGAGAAAGTTTTATCTTCAGGGGGAATACAAAATACTCTTTCAAATATTTATTCAGGTTTGGACATATTGCAGAGTATAGACAATAATGATGACCGTGTCTTGACCGTGTGTCAAACAATTAAAACAGTGTTGGGTGTTATGAACGTATTTTACAAGAACATAAAAAAAACGCTACCCAAAAGACAATAGATGTATTTTTCCGTAAAACATAATTAATACTTAGTATGTATTGCATAAAGTGCTCTTAGAATTAAAGTGATTGATTAAAATGATTCATATTTTGTTTTGTATTAAATTTTGACTATGTTTAATCATAAACCTCGATATACGCGAATTTCAGTTAAGAGCGCGTATAAAGCAAAATTACCAATTTTCTATTTGATTTTACATGAAAAATTCCAGACCAAATCTTAAAATAAAAATATATGAATAACTACATCATATTTTCAAGGGCTCTCTCTGATCAAAAACATAAAATAATAACATTTCCTTGGTAGAAAAAAATCACGAAATAACCTCTAATTCTCATGTTTTTCCGTTTTGTACTCGATATGGTAATGCCTATTGCGACAAAAATTTGATAAATAATTATATTTAAACAAGAGTAAAGGCTTTGCTTAGGCATTTTATGTAATTCCTTTTAGTTTTGGATTTATTACGATAAAACACTTTTGGCGCATACTACGTTTTTATTCCGCGCAAGAAGTCATCTTCCGTCGCTCGTTGCGGGAGCTTCAAGCATATTTCTATTTCACACATCAGTCGCTACCGCTCTGTTGAGACGAGAGGACTACGCTCAAGTGTTTTAGCTGCGCCGAGTTATAATCATTTCAATCGTAATTGTTGTTGTTGTTCGAACTAAATAGTGAAATGGGAAACAAAAAAAAACATTGAAAGAGAACTAAAAAAGTTACAAATTGACAGGATGGCTAATTGTCGAAGGTAAGTTTGTGAGTTACTTGTTTGTTATATACTGAAAAAATAAAAATACATTTTATACTTTCGAGAAAGTTTATGCAGGTGATTTTAGATTTTATTTTGAGAGACACAAGATCTAAATTCGTTTACCTACGCACTTTCGTGGGCCGAGTAGGTAACTAGACATAATAATATGTGGGGACATTTCACACACGGCTGTCTGACCCCAAACTAGGAAGACCCTGTACTATGGGTGTCAGACAGCTGATATACATAGACAAATATATTTTTAAATACATACATATATAGATAAACAACACCCAGACACGACGATATCAAAAATTCGTGGTAGGTACTTTATTAGATTATTAGGATAATAGGTAATAAATTACATTCATAACAGGTAGCTATTTACTTTTGCTATTTTGTTATGTTATTCTTCACGATACAATTTTATGATCATTTTCCCATAATGTAGGTAGTTATGAGATCTTCTAAAAATCTAGATACACGGATGGACAACAATAATGATCTTGCGAGTATCCTATATAAAAAAAAAATTATCTACATATACCACTTCTTATTTAATATTTCTATGGTCACTCGTAGTCGTAGGTAACGCGGGCAGAATAGTATATGCAAAATAAACACAAGCTTTTAGTTGGTATCCGTGTTTGTTTGATGAAATATATTTATATCGATTACGAACCTATTTAAGTATGCCCATTAGGTATTTAAACCCTATTTTTGTAGATCAATTTATTGTGGACGTGATTGTATAACAAGGAATTTGTTTTGAAATAATATTTTATTTTCAGAATGTGGCCACCTCGCTCGCCAGATTTAAACCCATTGGACTTTTTTACTGGGGCTGTTTAAAGGAGGTAGTTTATAAAGAAGAAATCACTTCAGTTGAACAGCTGCGACAACGCATACGTTCGGCTGCTGACGAAATATCGTCGGCAGGATTTGCGCGCCGATTGAGACGGTCCTTCATAAGAAGGTGTAGAGCGTGTATAGCAGCTGAAGGAGCCCACTTCGAACATCTTGTATATTTTCTTTTTCAATAAATTTGTTTAATTACTAATGTCTTTTATGGTGTCAACAAACCCATAGTGATCAAATTTTAAGGAAATTCTCATTCTCTTTGAGTCTAAAATTAGTTACAGCAGTGTTAAAGTAATTTAATTTTGAAATCAAATTTGTATAAAAATTCTCCTTTAAGATTCGAACAGCAATAACTTTGTACTTTATCAAGATACTGGTTATTATTATACCATTTTAGAATTTGCATTAAATAGGCAATTATTTATACTTATAATAAATCTGTAGAGAGGTCAATTCTGTACATGAAATATATTTTTCAACAGTATTATAGATTGACATATTATATTTCCCTACTAAATTACGAAAGTTAATCTGTGTGTTACATCTGAATCACTGAACCGTGAGGAAGGACATAGGCTACTTTTTTTACGAAAAACGACGGAAACGTGGACGAAGTCGCGGGCAACAGTTATCTATGCTAATATATAAGGCTGAAGAGTTTGTTTGTTTGTTTGAACGCGATAATCTCAGGAACTACTGGTTCGAATTGAAAAAAATATTTTTAATTAAATACTCAATTTATAGAGAAAGGCTATAGGCTATATATATCATTACGCTAAGGCCAATAGGAGCAGAGCACCAATGAAGAATGCTTCAAAATCGGGCTTAAATTTAACGTTAGCCCAAAGTAACTATTCCACGCGGACGAAGTCGCGGGCAAAAGCTAGTCTAAAATAATGAGCCACCGCAGTGTAGTACATTTTTTTTCGATATAGTCTGGCGGGAATAATTCCGAATCATTCCCGTCGTATACTTCGGAAGTATTCCGAAATATTCCGAAACTTTGGGAATATTTCAACTGCCAAAAGAAACCAGGAAAATCGACCTTTGAAGTCGGTTAATATACCAAAACCTGCTCCTACCTAAGTATAACAAATACTTTTCTGAAAACCGCATCAAAACGTGTTTGCTTGCAAGGTTTGCCTTTAATTGTTTTTATTGGCTGGGCTATTAAACGCGTTAAGTAGGTAGGTAATGATTAATACCTACCTATGCGACTCGCGAATACTCGCGATGCGTACAGAGCTACATACAAACTAACCAAAAACATAGGTAACCCTTTTTCAAAAAACAAATAAAATATGCTAGGCCTGGTTTTTTATTCAACTACTGACATTTATAAAAATAGCATTCAATTTCGAAATAAGTAGAGTACCTACCTAGAAACAAAAGAATAAAAATCCTGTTAATCGCAGGCTAACATATCTACCTATAAAAATATCAACATATACTTAATCAATCCCATCTATACTAATATTATAAAGCTGAAGAGTTTGTTTGTTTGTTTGTTTGTTTGCTTGAACGCGCTAATCTCAGGAACTACCGTTCTGATTTGAAAAATTCTTTCAGTGTTAGATAGCCCATCTATCGAGGAAGGCTATAGGCTATATATCATCACGCTAACACCAATAGGAGCGGAGCAGTAATGAAGAATGTTTCAAAATCGGGGGATTTTTTTTTCCACGGGGACGAAGTCGCGGGCGGAAGCTAGTTTATAATAAAACTAGTACTCACGCGGGGCTTCGCTCCCGTGGATTCTATCACGGTAAAAACATAACTCTCCTTTTTTGCAGTCGCGTAAAAAGTAGCCTATAACCTTCCTCAAGCTTCAAGCTATTTCCATACCAAATTTCATCCAAATCCACCCAGTACTTTCGAAGATTAGTGCGTTCAAGCAAACAAACAAACAAACTTTTCCGCTTTATAATATTAGTATAGATAAACATTTATATTTTACTCTTGTATCATACGTAGTCTCGCACTGAACAATAATTAACCCACCCACCACACAACAAACAAACACGTTAATTTCGATTGAATTATTCGGGCGAAATATTCGGAAACATTCGATTGCGGGGTACGAATCTTTCTCGCGGGGGGAAAACTTCTCCGGGGAGCATCTCCCCTCTTACCGCACCCCGCACCGCCATCGCAGCGCGGCGGCAGCGGCCGGCGCACAGAGGGCTTTATTTAAATTCATTTTGAATAATTCTGATTTAAAGAAACTTTCCCAGAAGTATTCCGGAATTATTCCGAATTTTTCAGAAGTTTTGCAACTATAGATACAGGGGCCCAAAATTGCGTAATTCCGTAGAAAAAAATGTTAAAATTTAAGAATAACTATTTTTTGCAATATTGATTTAGAATGTAATAAAAAATCTTGATACTGATCTGATAATACAAATATTCAGGACTGATATAAAAAAAAAACAAAATGAAAAAAATATCACCAATTTTAGAAATGGTACCTAATTTTGTAAGAGTAAGTACGATTTTTATTTAAAATATTAAAAATATCAATAATTTGGTCATCCATGGGCATATGACGATATAAGTGGGGTAAATGATAGATATTATCTGGCCAATCGACAGTTTCAGAGTTATCCATTATTTACGCCACACCAAAATCACGCGCCAAAATAATATTATATTATACATAATATAATATTACCTTTTGGTATTGATTTTATATTGATTCGTGTTCAGTATCCAGTGGCGTGCCTAGGGTTTCAAAATAACGCAAGCCCAATAAAATTTTAACCGATTTCAAAAAAAGAAAGTTCAGTTTTCGACTGAGTATGTAGGTACCTACCGTATGTATCATCGCAATTTTCTCATAAACTACTGGTTAGGTACAATAAATTAAAAGTTAATTCATCCATCTTCTTCTTTCCTCTTCTTTCTTCAATTTCACTCTTGCTTGTCGTGCGCGGTGAATGAGGTAACCAAAGCACACTGAAGGCATGCTAGTGCTAGATTGAATATAATAAACATATCAGCAATTGCATACCTCCGGTGGCTTTGAAAAAAGCCGTTTGGTTTGGTTTGCTTCATTGCTTGAGGGAACAAAGTTATGGTAAGTAGTTGCTTCCTTCGTAACAGAACCCAGGTTACAGACAAAAAAAAAAAAAAACAAAACAAAATGTTACAAAACGAAAGTTAAAAAATAGCTAGATAGAATGTAATAAGGAATTTAAATAAATTATTTATATTCTAATTGGAATCGTCTATCTTTCTTAAGAAATGATTTAATTACATCAGAGTAAAATGTTGGTGATCGTTTTAATTCTACCAACAACTGTTTTTCAATAGCTATCATTGATAATTCGGAAAGACGCTCTTGACCTTGTGTATTTCTCAGATAGGTATGGATACGTTTAAGAGACGAAAAAGCACGTTCCGCGGAAGAACTTGTAGCCGGAATAGTTACAACAAGATACGCTAACTTTAACAGCTCGGGAAAGGCATCTTCGAGGTTATTCTCATGAATATAACCAGATGTATTCCAAACGGAATCTTCATTCGAAAAAAATATGCAGCTCCAGCAATACAACTTATTAGTGTGCGAACAGCCAACAATCCAACTAGTTTTATACACTGATCTATTAAATTTTCGTTTATGCGATTTACTAGTCTGAGAAATACACAGATTAGGCGTCGGTTTTAATGAAGAAATTAACTGTTTTTTCTGAGCAAAGTTTAAAGATTTTACCTTATCTTCGCCAATCAAAACTTGAACGCATTTTAAATCCTCACAAGGTACAATTACCTCCATTGTTAAATAATAGTAAATCACCAAAACAATTGTATCACTGAGAAAATCTTAGAAAACAAACAAATGAAACTGAAGTGAAGTTAGTTGCACTCTGGGATGTCGGAACTACTCAAGTGTTGTCATTTAGGCAAAAAAAGTCGCCAGGTATATGAAAAATCTACCTAATTTTTTTTATTTTTAAGATATTGCTTGAATACAGTCAAAATCTGTTATAACAACATCCAAGGGACCACTCATATTTGGTTGTAAAAACCGATAGTCGTAATAACCGGTGATGTTTTCAAGGTACAAAGTATTTTGTACCTATGATTTTGGTCTATATAACCGGTATGTTGTTCTAAATGATGTTGTTGTAAACGGTTTTGACTGTATTTAATTTCGTTATTTTAAAAGTCGCTAGTTTTTATTGTTGATAAATGTTAAAAAAGTTTCCAAACACGTTAAAAATCTCCAAGATCTTTCAACGTGTGGCTAAAACGGCAACACTGCAGAGTTGGCAAGCTGACAAGGTCACGCATACGCATGCAACTTCATACGAATGCCCTGCTTATATCTGCCATAGTGATTGATTTGTTCTATGCCTAAGGCCTAACTCGTTATACGGCACATCGCTATAAGTGCGAAAGTGACAGATATAGTATTTGAAAGCCCGGTAAAAGCCGGTGCGTGTAAGCGAGATAGCAATATTTAGATCATTAGATGCTACAAATGCGAAACTCTGCGCGCGAACAATCGCGATGCGTAGTAGTTTAGTAGATTCATTGTGTTATTTTGATAAGAATTAAGCGCGCGAACTTTTAAATAGTTCGGGTTTGACATTGATTCTCTATCGAGCATTTTTTAGTAAGGCATGCCGGGCTTTTGGGCTTATATGAAGGTACCGCCACTGTCAGTATCAGTGGTATAGTCACCTCCTACTAACTTACTATTTACGTATTATTCGCGTACACATAATAACATTTCGTAATATTGTATAACGCAGTCATACTTTGAATACAGTTGTTTCATCTGAATATTATACGTATACTTACTACAGAAGATCCGCGTCGAGCGAGCGCGTAGGTACACGCGCGATCGTATTCGATGTGAGGAGCGGGTAGGACAGTGCGGGTGAATTCTAAAATTTTGCTGGCTTTAGGCGCGCTCTTAACGCGATTTTTTCCGGAACGTATCCCTCGCGTAAAGCGGGGTAATACTGTATTTCATAAAAACACTTTGTTTTTTGACAACCCTGAGCGTTACAAATTATTTGTATGTAGATTACAATGAACCCCATGGCAACTTTACCTACTGTCTGTGTTGCCGTTATCGTTATTGATTTCCACATATTCTTTTCATTTTTAAAAGTAGTAATCGTAATTTAGGCCATCTTTACCTCAACTACTCTTTAATATGCAATACATGATGAATACGGTGCGTAGGTAAAGTTGCCAAAAATTTGGCATGTTTACCCATGTTGCTTATTCTTTTCTACAGGTTAAAATAAGGGCTTTTATAGATTGACGATTACGGTAAAGTGAGCCAAATGTATTATAATTATAAACAAATAGTCTTAGTTTCTATGCGTCTTATGGTTAAAAAAATAATTCGTTTTTTGTTATGAAATATGGTCAAGTTGCCACGTTTTACGGTACCTAATTAATATGATTTGTTACCTAATTATTTCGCACTACATATTTTCTTTTTTGGAAATAGTTTTATTGCTAAGGAGCACAAGCAAAACACCGCCTTCTTTTAGAAATATAACGGTTTAGAGTCCCTCTAATTTGCGCCATCTTAAATCGGTACTGCAGCAATGAAAAGCCATTTATCCCAAGACTGAGTGTCCAAAACTATCGAGCACACTGATCTGTGCCCTCAGATATTTGTCAGATCATTCATCAGATCTTTGTGCCTCTCAGGTATATGTAAGTCGTGGATCCGCTCTTGTTTTGACAAAAAGAATACGTAATCGCTTTTTATTGTCAACGCTCCCCGCCGCGCTACAGATGCAAATATTTGAAAACTATGTATATAAAAATAGAAACTAAACAGAGACAGTCATTGACCTAAGTATAAGTCAATAACTGGTGTAATATTCTCTTAATAAAATAAAAAAAACTTACTAACATTGCAATGGTTAGTAATACCTAGCTAACCATTGCAATGTTAGTAAGTTTTTATTTTTTGATTTGTTTTATCTCTACTTTCACGCTTATTGTTTAATGTATGCTGTGGCAGCCTTTAATTAAGGCTACACTATTGTTTGTAATAATATTGAAACTTGTAACATGTTTATTTAATTAAGTGAATTGAATGAATTTCTAAAAAAAAATTTTAATCACTCACATCACTTGGTACCTATTTAATTAATTTTGATTAAAAAAAATAGAAACATGAAAAGTATATTATACGCACACCTGTAGTGATTTGAGTATTTTTTATTGTAACTTGTGCTGTTGCATTCAAAAAGCACCATTTGGTGAAGTGGAACTGATGATGAAGATCGCAGATGGCCACCGGAACTACTCAATAATAAGTATCATGGGTTCCGATTAGATTACTTGAATGTGGTTATTAAGCACTTTATGCTCGTCACAATGCATATGGTGAAGTGAAGCTGATGGTGAAGTGCCAGGAGAATTCCTTAATAATTAACTTAATAAATTAATAGCATCGGGAAAAGCAATATTTTGTAAAAGGTTATAAGTCGTTGACATTTAGGCTTTTGTAACTAGGTAAATTACAAACCGACCAACTAAAAAGAGAAAAATAAAAACTTTTTAACAAAAAATTAAACCGACTTCCAAAAACACTGTATGGTGAAAAATTACTTTGATTTCGGAAGTCGGTGCCAAAAACGAAAATACAAAAACCAAAGACACCGAATACCAGTTTAATTTCTTGGTAAAAGTGTTTATTTTATTAAATAGGACCAACAAACAGCTACAAAATGCATAATTACAAATAGAAAAACATAAACAACTTTAGTAATAATGTATAGCGTACAACGCTGTTCACAGATTAGGTACCAGTAATGAATAAGACCTTACAGTCACTAGGAGGTGAGCTGTTCATGCATGACTGTTACATTAATATTCTAAAAACAACAAAACAAAATTAATAGGTAAATAAAGATAAAAAACAACAATAAACAAGGTAGTCTTATGTTTAAGTGTCTCATACAAAAGGCTACGAAACGTTTTCAAAGAACTTGTAAAAATATCTACATGTTCGAATGCTTCATTGTAGGTTGCTGCCATTTGCCGAACTGGTTGAACGTAAACCAATGTTGGATCGGCAGGTACCTACTGCAAAGAGCTTTCCCGCACGCACTCGCCGTCTATAGACAGTTCTGGGGACTACATAGCACAATACATTGTTTAAGTCTATACAGTTAAAATTGCCATTTACAATGTTAAACAATATCATTGCCTCTAATTGATTGCATCTAGAGCTGAGCGTCAAAAGCCTGTATTTACTGAATAACTGGTTATACTGTAGATAAGTTTTGTGACACCTATAGTGCATTGCATGAAGAAACCTACGTTGTACGTTTTCTATCATGTCAGTGTACTTGCCATAGTAAGGGTTCCAGATGGATACGGCATTCGAGCTGGGAACGGACTAATGTTTTATACAGGCAGAGGTACGAAGAGGTCCGCTTAAAGTCATGAGTGGATCTCAATATATATAAAAAATAAATCCATACATCTTATATGCCTTATTTACGATTTGTTCGATATGCAAATCCAAACAGAGTTTTGAGTCAAACAATATGCCAAGATCACGTTTCATCAAGAACTGAGTTTACTTTATTTAATAGAGCATTACATAAAGAGTATGAAAACCTGATGATATTTTTTTTGGTTAAATTTATTTAGTTGCATTTAGGAATACTCAGATGGAGCTTACTAGTGTAATAATAGTTCGTCAGTCGAACCAAGTTCTCTTGAAGAAGATAGCAATCCTGAATGCTATGAATAGGTCTGTAAACTAAGATCTTCGGCATATAACAAAAATTTGGATGATGAAAACAGTTACCAATATTATTTATAAAGATAATGAATAAAAGAGGACCGAGAATAGAACCTTGTGGGACACCAGATGTAACACAAGTAGCATGAGAGTGGTATCCGTTAATATCAACCCGTTGACACCGGTTAGTGATGTACGAGATGAACCATCGCAACAAGTTACCACGAATACCACTAAAATCTATTCGATTCAGCAACAACTCATGATCCACCTTGTCAAAAGCTTTCTGAAAGTCTGTGTACACTGCATCTACCTGTATCCGATTGTCAATATTATTAAATAGGTCAGTAGAAAACAACAATAAATTAGTTGTCGTGGACCGCCGACAAAACCGTGCTATTGCTGTGTGATACTATTATGTAGGATAAGGTAAACTTCGTTATGTACCAGTCTCTCAAAAAGCTTCGACAAGGTAGATTAAATAGAAATAGGTCGGTATTGCTCAACACTACACTTATCCACTCTTGTGTACAGGTGTGATATTAGCCTGCTTCCACATCGTTGGCATAACACCTTCTGTGATATATTTATTGTAGATTCTAGCTAGGGGTCTACAGATAAAAGTAGCAGTATTTTTAAGTAAGAACGCAGACAACACATCAGGGCCTGGTCCTTTTGACGGTTGATCCGTCAGTCGTCCGATTTCAGTTAAGCCAAAACCGATTCTTCCCTAAAATGTAAGTTAGAAACAACAATGTCTTAAAACTCTGTTTCAGGAGGTAACTGCCATTGAGAAAGAGCAAGCGAAGCAGACGGGGACTGCGGACGGGGAGCAGAGGTCGCTCACCGTCTGGTAAGGACCAGGCCCGGGTCAGCGGCACTTTAGGGCAGTCGAAGGAACAGGGTGGGTTTTTAATCAGTAGAAGTCTGACACACCCTTCTGCTTAACCCAGAGCGGGAGAAGTCACTCGATGATTTTCCCACCCATAACAAAAAAAAGGCGAAAAAGCAGGCTCATACACGGAAGAAAAGAATATATATAAATATATATACGTTATTTATCTTGGAAATAATTATAAATAATTGTTGAGTTTGTGAAGGTGGATGAATATAATGTTTGTTACTGTTTGTTACTCTTTCACGCAATAGCTATTATAGCATAGCTGCACGGATCTGAATTAAATTGAAACCTTGGCATATTACATAAGCTTTTTATCCTGAAATTTCCAGGGATCGGGATTTACACGGGTAAAACCTCCCACGCGAACGAAGTCGCAGGCAACAGCTAGTTACTATATAAAACGATGAATTTTTATTCTAAAAAAATATAATAGACTTGCTTGATAAACTAATCTAGACACGTATGGTAGCATGTCCAGCCAAGTTCAAAGATCGATTGACTGTGTAAAGACAAAGTGCACACGCACACGATCGTGTCTCTGATGCCGCAGAATAGAAAATTTCGCCACTTGGCTAAGACCTCTGGAGTGAGTAAACAAAACATAACGCTAGTGATGTAATACGTTATTTTGATCGCATTGTTACAGTCAACACATAATGATGTGATGCGTAGATATATTTTTTTTTAACACTAATGTGTATTGTTAACTTTTTTATTTATCGGGACATTTCATGTCCCGATAATCGGGACACCAGGCAACACTAGTTCTGGAGGTCAGTTAGGCAGTCGCTCCATGTGAAATACTAAAGGTGAACGCAGACCTAGCCGCACCGCAGTCTCTACAGTCCCCGCAGTCATCGCTTTTTGTTAAGAGCGCGCCTAAAGCCAGCAAAATTTTAGAATTCACCCGCACTGTCCTACCCGCTCCTCACATCGAATACGATCGCGCGTGTACCTACGCGCTCGCTCGACGCGTATCTTCTGTAGTAAGTATACGTATAATATTCAGATGAAACAACTGTATTCAAAGTATGACTGCGTTATATAATATTACGAAATGTTATTATGTGTACGCGAATAATACGTAAATAGTAAGTTAGTAGGAGGTGACTATACCACTGATACTGAACACGAATCAATATAAAATCAATACCAAAAGGTAATATTATATTATGTGTAATATAATATTATTTTGGCGCGTGATTTTGGTGTGGCGTAAATAATGGATAACTCTGAAACTGTCGATTGGCCAGATAATATCTATCATTTACCCCACTTATATCGTCATATGCCCATGGATGACCAAATTATTGATATTTTCAATATTTTAAATAAAAATCGTACTTACTCTTACAAAATTAGGTACCATTTCTAAAATTGGTGATATTTTTTTCATTTTGTTTTTTTTTTTATATCAGTCCTGAATATTTGTATTATCAGATCAGTATCAAGATTTTTTATTACATTCTAAATCAATATTGCAAAAAATAGTTATTCTTAAATTTTAACATTTTTTCTACGGAATTACGCAATTTTGGGCCCCTGTATCTATAGTTGCAAAACTTCTGAAAAATTCGGAATAATTCCGGAATACTTCTGGGAAAGTTTCTTTAAATCAGAATTATTCAAAATGAATTTAAATAAAGCCCTCTGTGCGCCGGCCGCTGCCGCCGCGCTGCGATGGCGGTGCGGGGTGCGGTAAGAGGGGAGATGCTCCCCGGAGAAGTTTTCCCCCCGCGAGAAAGATTCGTACCCCGCAATCGAATGTTTCCGAATATTTCGCCCGAATAATTCAATCGAAATTAACGTGTTTGTTTGTTGTGTGGTGGGTGGGTTAATTATTGTTCAGTGCGAGACTACGTACGATACAAGAGTAAAATATAAATGTTTATCTATACTAATATTATAAAGCGGAAAAGTTTGTTTGTTTGTTTGCTTGAACGCGCTAATCTTCGAAAGTACTGGGTGGATTTGGATGAAATTTGGTATGGAAATAGCTTGAAGCTTGAGGAAGGTTATAGGCTACTTTTTACGCGACTGCAAAAAAGGAGAGTTATGTTTTTACCGTGATAGAATCCACGGGAGCGAAGCCCCGCGTGAGTACTAGTTTTATTATAAATGGGATTGATTAAGTATATGTTGATATTTTTATAGGTAGATATGTTAGCCTGCGATTAACAGGATTTTTATTCTTTTGTTTCTAGGTAGGTACTCTACTTATTTCGAAATTGAATGCTATTTTTATAAATGTCAGTAGTTGAATAAAAAACCAGGCCTAGCATATTTTATTTGTTTTTTGAAAAAGGGTTACCTATGTTTTTGGTTAGTTTGTATGTAGCTCTGTACGCATCGCGAGTATTCGCGAGTCGCATAGGTAGGTATTAATCATTACCTACCTACTTAACGCGTTTAATAGCCCAGCCAATAAAAACAATTAAAGGCAAACCTTGCAAGCAAACACGTTTTGATGCGGTTTTCAGAAAAGTATTTGTTATACTTAGGTAGGAGCAGGTTTTGGTATATTAACTGACTTCAAAGGTTGATTTTCCTGGTTTCTTTTGGCAGTTGAAATATTCCCAAAGTTTCGGAATATTTCGGAATACTTCCGAAGTATACGACGGGAATGATTCGGAATTATTCCCGCCAGACTATATCGAAAAAAAAAAATGTACTACACTGCGGTGGCTCATTATTTTAGACTAGCTTTTGCCCGCGACTTCGTCCGCGTGGAATAGTTACTTTGGGCTAACGTTAAATTTAAGCCCGATTTTGAAGCATTCTTCATTGGTGCTCCGCTCCTATTGGCTTTAGCGTAATGATATATATAGCCTATAGCCTTTCTCTATAAATTGAGTATTTAATTAAAAATATTTTTTTCAATTCGAACCAGTAGTTCCTGAGATTATCGCGTTCAAACAAACAAACAAACTCTTCAGCCTTATATATTAGCATAGATAGCTGTTGCCCGCGACTTCGTCCACGTTTCCGTCGTTTTTCGTAAAAAAAAGTAGCCTATGTCCTTCCTCACGGTTCAGTGATTTAGATGTAACACACAGATTAACTTTCGTAATTTAGTAGGGAAATATAATATGTCAATCTATAATACTGTTGAAAAATATATTTCATGTACAGAATTGACCTCTCTACAGATTTATTATAAGTATAGATAATTGCCTATTTAATGCAAATTCTAAAATGGTATAATAATAACCAGTATCTTGATAAATTACAAAGTTATTGCTGTCCGAATCTTAAAGGAGAATTTTTATACAAATTTGATTTCAAAATTAAATTACTTTAACACTGCTGTAACTAATTTTAGACTCAAAGAGAATGAGAATTTCCTTAAAATTTGATCACTATGGGTTTGTTGACACCATAAAAGACATTAGTAATTAAACAAATTTATTGAAAAAGAAAATATACAAGATGTTCGAAGTGGGCTCCTTCAGCTGCTATACACGCTCTACACCTTCTTATGAAGGACCGTCTCAATCGGCGCGCAAATCCTGCCGACGATATTTCGTCAGCAGCCGAACGTATGCGTTGTCGCAGCTGTTCAACTGAAGTGATTTCTTCTTTATAAACTACCTCCTTTAAACAGCCCCAGTAAAAAAGTCCAATGGGTTTAAATCTGGCGAGCGAGGTGGCCACATTCTGAAAATAAAATATTATTTCAAAACAAATTCCTTGTTATACAATCACGTCCACAATAAATTGATCTACAAAAATAGGGTTTAAATACCTAATAGGCATACTTAAATAGGTTCGTAATCGATATAAATATATTTCATCGAACAAACACGGATACCAACTAAAAGCTTGTGTTTATTTTGCATATACTATTCTGCCCGCGTTACCTACGACTACGAGTGACCATAGAAATATTAAATAAGAAGTGGTATAGGTAGATAATTTTTTTTTTTTATATAGGATACTCGCAAGATCATTATTGTTGTCCATCCGTGTATCTAGATTTTTAGAAGATCTCATAACTACCTACATTATGGGAAAATGATCATAAAATTGTATCGTGAAGAATAACATAACAAAATAGCAAAAGTAAATAGCTACCTATTATGAATGTAATTTATTACCTATTATCCTAATAATCTAATAAAGTACCTACCACGAATTTTTGATATCGTCGTGTCTGGGTGTTGTTTATCTATATATGTATGTATTTAAAAATATATTTGTCTATGTATATCAGCTGTCTGACACCCATAGTACAGGGTCTTCCTAGTTTGGGGTCAGACAGCCGTGTGTGAAATGTCCCCACATATTATTATGTCTAGTTACCTACTCGGCCCACGAAAGTGCGTAGGTAAACGAATTTAGATCTTGTGTCTCTCAAAATAAAATCTAAAATCACCTGCATAAACTTTCTCGAAAGTATAAAATGTATTTTTATTTTTTCAGTATATAACAAACAAGTAACTCACAAATTTACCTTCGACAATTAGCCATCCTGTCAATTTGTAACTTTTTTAGTTCTCTTTCAATGTTTTTTTTTGTTTCCCATTTCACTATTTAGTTCGAACAACAACAACAATTACGATTGAAATGATTATAACTCGGCGCAGCTAAAACACTTGAGCGTAGTCCTCTCGTCTCAACAGAGCGGTAGCGACTGATGTGTGAAATAGAAATATGCTTGAAGCTCCCGCAACGAGCGACGGAAGATGACTTCTTGCGCGGAATAAAAACGTAGTATGCGCCAAAAGTGTTTTATCGTAATAAATCCAAAACTAAAAGGAATTACATAAAATGCCTAAGCAAAGCCTTTACTCTTGTTTAAATATAATTATTTATCAAATTTTTGTCGCAATAGGCATTACCATATCGAGTACAAAACGGAAAAACATGAGAATTAGAGGTTATTTCGTGATTTTTTTCTACCAAGGAAATGTTATTATTTTATGTTTTTGATCAGAGAGAGCCCTTGAAAATATGATGTAGTTATTCATATATTTTTATTTTAAGATTTGGTCTGGAATTTTTCATGTAAAATCAAATAGAAAATTGGTAATTTTGCTTTATACGCGCTCTTAATGGCCTCGCACATCTATCCGCGCCGCAGTCGCTGCAGTCGTTCCCGTCAGTGTTGCCAGATTTTTGAAAGCATTATCTATTCGAAGATTTAAAAAATCTGTATAAAATCTATATTTGGTATTGGTATTTTGCTCTTTTGTGTAATTTTATCTGTAGGTGCTATAATAGGGAATAAGCAAGTAATTATTTATACGAGAATAAGTAATTTAATTATAAACCGTTGACAGAGATTCTCTGTCTACTTTATAACTCTGGCAACACTGCGCGCCGTGGATGCGAATGACGTCATCCGCGCTGCGTGCGGGTGACGTCATCAGCTGCGGCTAGGGGAGTTCGGTCGTTTCAGGGACTGCGGCGACTGCGGCGCGGGTAGGTGTGCGAGGTTGCATAGAACTTCATATAAAGAATTCGAATGCAAAGACTGCGGCGCGTGCGGTGCGGCTAGGTCTGCGTTCACCATTATACCCATCTGCATCCAGTTAGATTGAAGCCGACCCCAGCCATAGTTGAGAAAAGACTGAGCAGATGATCATGGCATTCATAAAGTAAAACTAACAATAACGATAGCAGAATATTACATCCATCACTCTTGTTCTTGCATTAAGTATGTTTCTGTCTAGACCGACGAGATCATATCTAAATCCATACTTATATCCATACTTCCATCCATACTAATATTATAAATGCGAAAGTAACTCTGTCTGTCTGTGACCTTTTCACGCCTAAACCGCTGAACCAATTTAGATGAAATTTGGCATGGGAATAGTTTAGGACTCTAGGAAGGACATAGGATAGTATTTATCCCGCAATTCCCACGGAATCGGGATTTACGCTGGAAAAACCTCCCACGCAAACGAAGTCGCAGGCAAAAGCTATAGTAATAACAGCTACTCAGTTTAATTTTCAAGGTTAAGCAAATCTTACCGAGGTCTGTCTGTGGACTGGTGATTATTTTAAAATATCGAGATTCCTTCATGCCTCTTCGGAAAGCACGTAAAGCATTTGTTCCCGGCTGTAATTTTTACATACAACACAGTCGTTACAGGTAGTCGGAAGCCAGTTATCCAGCTACTGGGTTGTGGAGGTCGGATAGCCAGTCGCTGCATGTAAAACACTAATACTCAGTTGTATATCGTTAGACTGGGAGCCTACCCAAACATAGTTGGAAAAGGCCTAAGAAGATACAGCTGCTCAATCTCTATCAAGTCCAGGTTCGGTCGTGTATGGAGTACTGCTCTCATCTTTGGGATGTATCTGCTAAATACCAACTGGACGCGCTTGAGTCTATCGAGAAGCGGGCCAAGAGACTCATTGGCTACGATGCACTGGTCAAGTCAAAGCTCCAGAGCCTTGAACATCGACGACGAGTTGCAAGTCTATCGGTTTTCTATCGGTTACATTTCGGGGAGTGTGCGATGGAATTACACAGTCTAATTCCGCCAAGCCCGTTCCATCATCGGACTACGAGACAAACGGCGAAGCGCCATCGTTACATGGTGGACATCCCACCCATACGCACAAAACGTTTTGGGAATACCTTCATTGTGCGTACGGCTAAGGAGTGGAATTCCCTGCCGGAGTCTGTGTTTCCCGATAGCTATAACCTAGGAGTCTTTAAGTCGAGAGTGAATAGGTTACTTTTAGGTAAGCGTGCTCCATCTTTGACCATATCATTGCTTACCATCAGGATAAAAAAGTGGTCAAATGATGATCTCATACATGATCATGATCACTACATGGTTCTCGTTATGATTTGACGTAGGTACTGTCAATTCATATGAGATTGTATAGAGTTTAAAAGAGACTTTGACCTCAAAGTAGTATTCTGCGTATCTTTTCAGGGTAAACAACTAGAAAACCCTGTCCTCATCAACTTTAAATTGGCCAAAAAAATATCACGTATATAAGTGCTATTTAATAACCAATTTGCAAAATAAATATAATTTATGATGCAAAATGTGCTGAGGTTCCAGTTGTTGAAAAAAATTAGAACTACCTGCAATTTTATGTTGTTTAGCCGAATAATGTTGCCTTATTAAAACTACCCTCATTGCGGTCGGCTTCCAGCCGATCCGACTACGACTGAGTACCAGAATTTTACGTGGAACGACTGCCAATATGACGTCACACAGTAACACGATACCCTCGGGCAAAACCGGTGGCAGATTTTCTAGAGTATCCATTACAATGGTCAATGATCTAGACAAGATAACTGGGAGCAACGGGGTAACATGCTAATGTGCATGTTAAGCCGTTGCTTACCCATCCACAGACACGCACTTCGGCAAGCGTCACGTTTGGTCCCCAATAAACAATTAAATAATAGAAAATACTATCAAACAAACTTATTTATTATATAGGTAATTAATCAAAAGCGTTAGTCACTGGTGCTTCACAGAAATCTTAAAACTAACTAAAATAACTAAATTAAAATACTTAATTAAAAAATAATTATAAATAAACACTAAAATTGTGAGGTGTGATGGCGGTCAAACGCGAGCCTATTATCAATTAAAAAAATGTCTTGAAAACCAAGTGTCCTTAAAAACGTGCTCGAAAGTTATGACGGATTTTGGCGCGAATAGAAATAAATATGTTACAAAAAAAACAAACAAAAAAAAAACACAAATCAATCGAGTAACGTGTTTAAATAAAATAAATGAAAAGAGGTTATAAAGAAATATAAAATACGTTACAAAGTTTAAATTTGGAAAATTAGTTCAATACATAATTATAAGATAGCGTTATTAGAATAGATATTTAGTTAGAAATTTCCGCAGTCAATAATCATATTCAAAACGGAAAAAATAAATTGTTTTGTTTATTTATCATTTAAATGTTGGGTCACGAGTCTCAAAATATTTAGGATGGGGCAATTATGACAAGTTAGGTTATATTAAAAAATAGGAAAGAGATGGGATGGTCGATATAACGTTAGAGATCATATTTCAGCTTGTTTTACTTAGGCCATTAACCTGTGTCAGACTAATGACCAGAACAGTTTATAATAAATATGCAGTAGGTACGTACAGATTAACTACAAAACAAATAAACTTGATTCTATAAAAATTACACTAAAACCCAAACTATTTTTGTCATTGATATAGCAATTATTTAGCGGAAACATTTCAACATTTAAACTATCACAACCGCTTCTAAACACAGATAACATCCTTATCTTATTAAACATCTTTAAATCAATATCCACTTAATCATTGCATTTTAGACCTTATTTCGAGGACCATAAATGTTTTCAAAAGTGATTTGTTTACGCGGGCTGAAATAAAAAGATATCATAATTAATAATTTTAATATTTGTGATTATTAAAATTTATAAGCAATTAGTGCATTGGAAAATCTTATAAATTAGCAGGTTCTTGTTAAAAAAAGCATTAGTGTGTTGGGTTTTATTCGAAGTGGACTATTAAACAGGTGAGTGTTTGCTTATATTGTCCCACTGTTGGGCAAATTTCTTTTATATTTTGGCTCGACAACAAAGAGGGGTTTTTATTATAAAAGTTTTAGTATTTAAGCAGTTCTCTATAGTGGCTTTAAGATCTTTTGTTGAATTAATAAAACAACATTTTTATAGGCTAATCGTTATGGGTATTTGGTTATCATATGAAAGGGCTCACTGTGAAGATTTCAAACCTCTACCCACTGAGGTACGTTTCTTTTCTTTGGTAAATTTCTATCAAACGTCATCTAGCCGTATTTTATTACTTCATACTGTCCATCCATTTTTTTATCTTCACCAATTCTTGTTTCTTATTATCTTATATTCTAACAAAAATAACTTTAATTTCGGTAGTCGGTGTCATTTGTTTTTTTAGTTTCTTTTTTTTTGACACCGCCTTCCGAAATTAAAGTTATTTTTGCCTTTGTAGTGTTTTTATATGGAAGTCGGTTCTATTTTTTGCAAAAAAGTTTTTTTTCACGCTTTTTAGTGGGTCATTTTGTAATTTATCTTGTTACAAAAGCCAAAATGTCAACTACTTATCAGCTTTTACAAAATATTGCTTTTCCCGGTGCAGAGCCGTTAATTTTTTAGGAGTTCTCCTGGTACATCCCCATCAGCTCTACTTCACCATATGCATTGTGACGAACATAAAGTGCTTAACATCTATATTCAAGTAATCTAATCGCAATCCATATATTGAGTAGTTTCGGTGGCCATCTGGGGTCTTCATCATCAGTTCCACTTCCTCAAATGGTGCTTTTCAATAGCAACTGCACAAGATACGATAAGAAATACCCAAAACGCTATAGGTGTGCCTATAATATTTGAAGAGTTCCCTCGATTTCTCCATGATCCCATTATCAGATCCAAACATGACGACAATAGGACCAACTAGAATGTATATCCTTTCAAACAAAAAAAGAATTTTCCAAATCAGTCCAGCCATCTGCGAGTAATGAGGTAACTAACATACATAAAAAAAAAGTTCAAGACGAATTGAGAACCTCCTCTTTTTTTTGAAGTCGGTTAAAAATAAACAGAAACTGTTTATTAATTAATTAAATTATGTATAACTTCCGTGGTAATTGTTACGATATTATTTATACTGATGTATAATCAATTTAGAGAAAAAATAAACACATTTTACTAGTGAATAGCGTTGATGGTTTTTGCAGGGAAAATACAGCAATTTTTATTGCAGTTTTTAATTACCGGACTATAAAAATCAGACTTATTTCTATGTGCTTTAAATTATCTCACAGTATTTATTTATTACTTTATTTTCTTCGAGAAAACAAACAGCTACACAAAATCGTCAGAGCTACAATAGTATTAAAACAATATAATTAAATTGACATAATAATAATATGTATTTGCAGCCCACAATATTATATATTATACTCGTTTTAAATATAATTAAAAAACATGTAATTGCACACCACTATCACCTTAATAATTAAAATACGTTAATTTAAATATTTAGGATTATTATTGAATTTAAATCATAGTTAAACTAAAGTAAAACAAAAATAAAACAGTAAGTGTGAAAGAAGAGTATACACCGCAAGGAAAAAAAAGCGTGTCCTTTGCATTCTGGATTCTAGAATTAACTCACATAACTCGCTCACTCCGTACGTGAGTTCTCTGGAATCCCTAATTTTTCTGAATGCACTCTAAGGTCCGTATTACAGAACAGACTCGGGGTATTAAAATAAATTGAATTATTTCCCGTCATTCGTAGATCGGAACAGGGTAAACGAAGAAACCAAAACGTAAACGAAAATAGACTGATGCATAGACAATACATTATTCTCTGCTTGAGGCCCGATCTGAATCTCTATTTAGCTGAGTATAGTTTGATTAACGTTCTGGAATAACACCATTGGCGTATCTAGAGATATTTCCCAGGGGGGGCCTGGCCCCCAGTAGTAGAAGCGATTGGAAAGATTTTTAAATTTTTCAGCCATAATTGTTTGTTAGTAAAAGTTCTCGGGTGGGCACCAGACCATTCTGGGGTGGGCACGGCCCACCCGGCTCCCCCCCTTCCTACGCCTATGAATAACACCAATGCTCAATTGCAGATTCTATGTTTAAACTATGATCAGGTGATTTAAGATCAAACTGGAGTTGAGTAACGTTCTGTATTACATAGTATTACAGAACGTTCCTTAAGTCCAGTTTGAGCTTAATTCGCCCGATCTCAGTTTAAATATAGAATCTGCACTTGAGCATTGGTCTTATTCCAGAATGGTAATAAAACTACACTCAGATTCAAATCGAGCCTCAAGCAGAGAATATCTAATTGTCTATGCATCAGTCTGTTTTCGTTTACGTTTTATTTTCTTCTTCTCCGCTGTTCCGATCTACGAATGATCGTAAATAATTCAATTTACTTTAATACCAAATTTTTAAGAATAAAAAATATGTATTGCACGGTTTCATCATAGAAATATTTTTTAAGGATTTGTAAAAGCAAATTCTTGAAGGTAAAAGGTGTTAAGGCAATATTTTCTAACATATAAAAATATAGCAAGAGTAACTTGTTCGTGGAACGGAGTGGATCCTACATAATGTCTGTGACAGTGTTGTTTTGAATTGCTCATTAATCATATAATAAGTAATATTCAAATAAATAATGGTTTGGGAACAACGATCAATAAAAATATTAAAAGGAACCAAAGTTATAGTTATAACAAAACAGAAATGCATATGTTTTACCAAATCTTGGTCAATAGATGGCAGTATTACAAATTGTCAAAAATCTTCATCTTGTGAAAATCTATACCATTTCTTAAAATAATTAACGTAAAAGTGTTATTTGTAACCAATTAGCAAAATAAAATGTGATTTCATCATCATTCGCCAAAAATTACCATTTTTATATCAAATAATAAACTGAAAAGCAAATAGTTAACTGACAAGGAAATCTCTGCTCGAGCGTGGTGTCGACCATACTTGGGTGATGAATCTACAACTGAGTAACGATCTAGAATAAAGCCGTACCCGGTTAAACTATGATCGATGAATCTATACTTGAGGAACATTCTAAAATTAAAGCTCGACTCAAAACTAGTTTTAAACACAGATCAGTGCTCGAGTTTCGTTCTGTAATACGGGCCTTAAGCCCGATTTACACTTCAACAAGTACAGTAGCGAGTTAACTTGCGTCATCGGCGAGTTAAGTTGTTATTGTAGTTTGAACGGCAAAAGCGAGTTAAGTAGTAGTACATTAACAACTTAACCGCCAATGACGCAAGTTAACTCGCTACTGTACTTGTTGAAGTGTAAATCGGGCTTAAGAGTCGATACGGCGGCGCTCGTGATATAAGACACGGCTTTATCACCTCGGTATAATGTATTATTATAAAGGTGTATTTACTACTGGAATCTATCAGTACACAGTATTATGTATGCGTCTAGAATAACATTAATTATACGCTGCGCAATATTACTCCTAATTACCCTTGGGTCAATTTATTTATTCTTCTCACGTACCGTGTCTATGTTAGCTAGGTTTTTCTACAGGCGTTACTATGATTTAATGAATTAATTCTGTGAACAATAAGCTAATGTCTTATTTTATCGAGATTTCATTGGTCTGGAAGTCTAGGAATATAGTCGCTATAATTTCGATAGCTATTATTAATCCTATTTTTTATCGAACAGTATATGTTATGCTTGTTTACAAATTTGTTAAAATTTAGTGATATTTTGTTTTTAAGTTGCATTGTACTACGAATAGGCTGTAAACAGTAACGTAAGGCATGCATGCTAAATAAATATGTGGGTCTAAAACTAAACCACCTTCAGAAACTTGAAAGTATTAATACACATACGCGGTTTTCGTATTATTTGATAATTACATTAATTGTATCTACAACAAGACATTTCTTCCGGTATTTCAGCTCGCTAACTCAGACCAAATAAATTTGGTCTGAGCTCGCTAAAATATAGGGGCATTATTTAATTTAACAAAAAAAAAAAAAGTATTTAAAACATAATATTATATTGCAAAATATTTACAAATTACTCTATAATTAATATTTTATGTCTAATATCTATTATTATGATCCAGAAAATAATTTTCTAAAACCGCTTGTTGTAAAGTAATTCTAAATGATTTAGAAAATTGAACAGAAACAATCGGTCATCATAATCGATAAGACGAAAATTAATGTAAAATAAATAAATAACAAAATAAACAGTACAAATATTTACAAGCCGACAGATGCAATTTTCTTCATAATAATATAGGTACTTATAATCAATGGTCTCAAAGGCAATTCAACCTACATTTGTGTTCTATAATTAATTGAAGTACTTCTATCAATTCTCGTATAAAATGAATTCAAAGCAAAATCTGTCTCCATTGCTGATTTCTTTCTTCAAAAAGTGACATATTGTATAATAATAATTTTTTACGTTTTTTATAGGTATAAATATTTACAAATTTCTATAATTTTAGCTTACTTAATTGATTAATTATCTCTTTTAAATTCGATACTTTTTAGTATTATATTTTGTACATAAGCTTCGCTTTGATTAAAATAATGTGTGACGAAGAAGTTCAATAAAAAGTAGCGCCTACATTTGTTTCAGAGCAAAATGACGCAAGGTGAAAATAAAGACAAGCCGGCGGAAGGCCATGTCGTGAACTTCGATCATCTCGTGTTTTGGGTGGCGAATGCTAGAACTGTAAGTAACGACCATAATGTTTTAATAAAAACCTTTTTATTCATTGTAGTGTTCTTTTTATTAATTGAGACTTCATGAGTCATAAGTGGTCATAATACATAGTGTAAGCTAGAACATTTTTGACAAACATTCATTCATTCATATTTGTATGCCAATAAATGGCGAGACATGAATGATCTATATGTAGTTATAATAAAACCATGTATCATGTTTTATGCAAATAAATATTATTATTCTATTCGGCAAATCCGAACGCGTTGTTGCGTTGGCAATGGGCGCCTGCCAGTTTTGCCGAGCAACTGAACGAGTCGTTCGCGTTCGTGTGATTGGCTTTTATTTAACATATGAAAACAAAGAGTTTTGCGCCAAGTATGAAAAACGGAACAAAATAAGAGACTTATACTGCTTGAATCACTCAGATTATGCAGGGGGCTCTTTATATGAAATGATGTTCATTTGATTATATACCTACTAATATTTATTACAAAAGGTTCAAAGGTTCTAAGTGAGTTCATTCACCAGTAGAATGTTACGCTTCTAGAAGGTAGTGATTTTTGTTCTTTTCAGGCTTCCAATTATTTCATAACTCGACTTGGCTTTGAGCCCTTGGGAATACGTGAACCGTCGGAGTCAAGACCAATTCAGTCCATTGCTGTGAGATTAAACCAGGTATATATGAGAGTATTTTTATGATATCTGCATTCCTTTGGTATTGACATGAGCTTTACGAGAATAGGTTCTAGACTACAGGCCCGTGTCCAAACTCCAAAATGGATGGGTCATATGAACCACCAGGTGACGTATATAGGACGATATAAGAGCATAAAATAATAAGATTCAGCACTATGCTATGCTATGCTGAATCTTATTATTTTATGCTCTTATATCGTCGTAAATACGTCACCTGGTGGTTCATAATCATATGACCCATCCATTTTGGACACGGGCCTGTAGTCTATTCGTTTTGTTGACATCCTCCAGTGACCTAAATAACCCACTTCTAGATGTTAATTGTATAACAACTGTACATATCTCACATCTGTCACATACCATCGATATCTATGACGCAAATAAGGTCCCGTAAAGAATTTTTATTTGTTTCAAGCCAATATACGGGGAAACAAGAATAATTTTAAAACTATTCTATTGATATCAACCAATTTTATCTCCAAAATTACTGAGCCTAAAATCTTGAACAATAAAAAATAAAAATAAAATCTAAAGGATATCTTAGAAGTCTATGGTTCTAAAATAACCCGATATGAAAATATTATTAGTACAGAACTCTTTTGCGCAAAGCCTGCTCGCAATTTTTTTCCCATTACATTTAAAATTATCGACAGTGATAATGCAATCAAAAATTCAATTTTATGCGATACAACGTGCAATATCCCTTCCTTTTACTAATTATGGAGATAGATTTTTTACTTAGTTTATGATACTAATCTCGCACGCCCAATGTAATCTCAACTTTAATCCCAAACAGATAACAATCATTTTCGAGTCTCCCACCACACCTGAAGGCGAGATATCCAAGGACATTGTGGCCCACGGCGATTTCGTCAAGGACGTCGCCTTCGAAGTTCAGAACTTGGACGAGTTAGTCCGAAGGGCTAAGGAGGGCGGGGCTGAGATTGTCAAGGATATCACTGAGGAAACGGACAAGCTTGGGGTCTTGAGATACGCTGTGCTGAGAACGGTAAGAGTAATTTTTTTGTTGTTAAATGACAGCTGGAGAGGTTTAAAAGGGGACCAGACTAAATGGTTTATTTTTCGACCGTCCACTCCCCCCGCTAGCTCCCCTTATACGTATGACGTGCCAATGTCATCGTAATACTGCCAAGAGAACTTTATGTTAAATTTTTATTAAAAAAATGTACCTATTGTGTATCTTTGGTGTCATTTATCAGATACAGAACTCCTTAAATATACCTATATATTCCAGAAACATCCTATAAATTCATCCTATATAAATCTTTTCATAGAGCGATATGAAATGAGCTACTTACGGGTTATTAATTTAGCCAAAGGCTCAGCATGATGAGGCCGTCTTCATGTAAATTTTTGACTTTGAGCTTGATTTTAGCTGATATCTGGATAATGTCCTCCACATTAACTATTTTTCAAACAAATTTACGAGATTACTTGTCAAAAGACGCCTTTTTATTACAGTAATATAATAATAATATAATTTATTAAAAAAAACCTTTACACAATAACAGATTTGTTACATTACATTTTAAGTATTAAGATTTAATTAAGTACATATACAATGGATATGGAGGTCACATTTCTGGTAGGTATACATTGATCTGGGGTTAGCAATAATTTAGCAAATACAGCGATTGAAACTCTGGCTCAAAAACTAGGCAATGCCTGTATCTTTCGAGTCAGTGATTCCTCTTAGATAGTAGGTACAAATTCAGCCTGAATTTATACGGAACAGACGTGACGAGTATTAATATATAACTTTTAATAATTGAAAAGAGTGTGGGTGTATTCTATGGTGTGTGTGTGTGTGTGGTGAGTGTTGAGAAATAAATTTTTAGTTCCTTTTAAAATGTTCATATGGTTCAATATTGAAAGAAAAATCTATGAAACAACACCTTGAAGTCTCAGTCGATGTTCAGGTTAGCTAATAGCCGTTTTGTATGAGCGGATTTAGAAAGGTTTACACGATTAATTTGTTTTCAGTATGGAGACAACACGCATACTCTGATAGACCGGAGCAAGTACAAAGGATTGTGGCCTGGATTTGAACCCTTGGAAAATGATATCTTAAATAAATCACTGTAAGTTTTTAATTGAAAAATAATTAATAATCATTATTATTTTTGCACATATTAATTTTTCCTCTAAGTCTTACTTAGTCAAGCATTTTACTTCTAAATATTTTCATTTCGAAATATATTAAGTAGCCTTCAATTATAATTACATATTTACTTTACCAATGCTTAAAAAAAAAACTTAGTTTATCATAATTTTCCTACGTATGCAATATATCAAGATATAACATTATAACGACGAACGTAATATAATATTTCGTATTATTACATGTTAACCCTCTAATACTTATGGTGTTTCAAGTTGTTACAATGGAGTTGGACTAAAACATTCATTCATTTGCTGATCGCAAAAGTCACCACTAGATGGCGTTGTCCTAAATATCATACAGCAACAAGTTTACCTATTATCATAATATGGCCCGCTAAAAGATTTTCTAAATAACAAAAACGTGTGCAAATACGTGTGTGTGTTGTTATTTTTAGCCCTTCAACTCTACTTATGTATGTAGACCATGTTGAAGGCAACATGGCTGATGGAACACTTGAGGATTCGTGGACTTGGTATGAAAAAAATCTCAACATGCACAGGTGAGAATGAAAATAAAATGTTAAATTAAAAGCAATGTTTTTATGTTATGAAGATAATCATGTACTATATTAGACAGGTGGAATAAATTAGATCAGCGTTTCTATTTTTCCATTTTGCTTGGTTTGACTTTTTACCCGACTATGGCGAAGCCGAAAGGTGGAGGGATGTTTTTAATTGGTATTTTTTCCGTTATCAGATTCTGGTGTGTTGACTACAAACGTGACATAAGTGCGTATTCCGGCATCAAATCTGCATCCGTTATCAACAGAGATGAAAATGTTCTTGTAAGTGTTGTTTTGTTTAGTAAGTGAGGAGATACCCAATTCCCTCAGCAGTGCCACATGCGGATGATAGATGGCGCTGCGCTGATGATGCGCATTTCTGAAACGCGGTGTTAAGATTCTCCGCGATTTAATCACCCTCCCCGGTTTATATTCTTATGTTATCGCTTCTCGGCCTTTTGGCTAAGATCAAAGTGTAGTATCTGTTCTTTTCAGCTTAATATCTGAAAGTTCCCTCACTGAGGGACCAGTATATTAAACTGATTTTTGTAAGCTGGCGGGATGTTCGGGGCTCGCTCCACTCCCGCCGCGGGTCGGCCCGGCATGCGGCATTGCAGTGCCGCCGGGATCGGCCCATATAATACATGTTAATGAATTTACATATCTCTTGTAGACATGGGTCATACTTGCAAAATCGAGTACCAGGGCTTTCAAGTAAGTCTATCATAAGAAACCAGGTCCTAAAAGCAGGGCTCGGAATACTTTCAAGTATTTTCTATCTGTTTAGGAAATTGAACCGTGATGTCCTATGTATAAGGAGCACAATCGCGGTTACAAATAAATACCAGCATAGAGACGAAAGTTTCTACTTTTATTCAATCCAAACCCTGTTGGAAGAAAAAATACTTGCATAGGAAATTGACCCGTGAGTTGTTAATAATAAGAAGCACAATCGCGTTTACATATAAATACTTGCAAAGACAAACCATATACTAGAAAAGACTTGCATACGAATTTGTTCCGTAGTCTATTACAGATAAGGAGCATAATCGCATAGTCGGGCGAGCGTCAAGCTCCGACTGGAGCGAGTCCGAGTAGCCGTATAAAATACTTTGAAGTCTTGCAAGTATTTCGGATCAGCACCTGGTGTACGTACTTGGAAGTAAATACCTGGTGTAAAAACCTGGTCGCGTAAATACGTACCATCCCTAATCTCTTGCTCTGTAAGTACACCCTTACACCCCTGAATGCCGGGGTGTATGACTATCATTACAGCATAGGTTTTGGAATTTGAAAAAAGAACTGTCATACTCATACTGCACGAAGAATATTTTTAAAAAGTTAATTTTTTTTTTCTCGGTATCGATTAATTACTCGAATCGGAATCTAGACAATTTATTTTATAAAGATTTTATTTTAAATATGGAACTATTTGTTTCCACATCGTATGTTAGATGGAATCGATTTAAAAATCAAACTGGCCAGCAAGATTTGACGCGCTTGCGTGCGTGAAAAAAAAAGGCAGTCTATTAGTAGGCGCGAAACAATCGCGAAAATAATTAATTTTCTTGTTTGAGTTCTTTTTCAAAAGTTTTAAACATGTCTAGTGACGAAGACATAGATCTAACGCCCGATTTTATTAAAGAAAGGGCAAAAACAGTTGTCGAAAATATATTACCGCCGAACTCGAAAGAAAGATATGTAAAGGCATACGACGAATTTATGAAATGGCGGTCAGAAAAAAAAGTGAAATCTCTTTCTGAAAGTGTTTTTATATCATATTTTGATGAATTATCTAAGAGGCTACAACCTTCCAGTTTATGGTGCTTTTATTCCATGCTAAAATCTACAATGATGACAAAACATGACGTGAATTTGAAAGATTTTTCTAAACTTACTGCTTTCTTGAAAAGGCAGTCTGACGGCTTTAAAAGCAAGAAATCGAAGGTATTTACTGCAGAAGAAGTACAGAAATTCTTAAATGAAGCTCCGGATGAAATTTATTTAGCAATAAAGGTACCTACGTATTTACTTGCCCTTTTTAATAAGTTACCAAAATATTTCACAGAAATACTATGCGAATTTGGTGCCTTTAATACAACTTATGTCTTTTTTACAGGTTGTTCTAATTTTTGGGATATCGGGAGCCTGCAGAACCGTGGAATTGACAAACTTGACAATAGAAAATGTAGAAAAACATAACAAATTACTACTCATAAAACTGCCTAACACGAAAACTAAAATTGACCGGTCATTTGTTGTGCATGAAGAATTTGCAAATTATGTTGAAAAATATCAAGCTCTTCGGCCTGAAAACGTGGATACAAATCGTTTTTTTCTTAATTACAGTAAAGGAAAATGCCACAGACAAGTAATAGGAAAAAACAAATTTACAGGCATGCCAAAGCAAATAGCCACATATTTAAAACTGAGTAACGTAGAGTTATACACCGGGCATTGCTTTCGCAGAACATCAGCGACTCTATTGGCTGATTCGGGAGCCAACCTCACTCTGTTAAAAAGGCACGGCGGCTGGAAGTCCAGCAAAGTGGCCGAAGGTTATATCGAAGATTCGATGGCAAACAAAAGCAAAATTACTTCTAAAATAACAGAAAATATAAACTTAAAATCACCACGTCAAAGCACATCATCTGAGCCATTTTTTAATGAAGAAAATAGTACCAGTCAACTGCCGCCATTTACGATGCAAGAACCTCAAGTCACTCAAACTCAAGTCTTATCATCACAAACTCATATTCAAACTATAAATATACCTAAAAAGAACGTGACCATATCTCTTACAAATTGTAATAATTTTACTATTAATTTTAATTAAATACACATTTTTTTCTTCTTAATAAATGTTCATTGAAACCTGCTGTCTTGTTGTTTACTTACCTCACAATCGATATGTAAAGCAGAGTATTTATCTCGGGCGTAAGCATCAATTGCATACTCGGGTTAATTAGCGCCTTCGCTTCGCTCAGGCGCCAAAAACCTCGTATGCAATTGATGTCATACAGCCCTTGGTTAATAATCTACTATTAACAGTGAACCTTGAGTTCGAGTACCACCCTATGCATTAAGATTTAAGGGAAAAAACCCTACTTTATCTTACAATACAACGTTACTTTATAGTGTAGCGATAGCGACCACTGTATCTAACGTATAGTATTGTTCTAGATAGCTGTACGTGCATTTATTTTATTTTATCTTTATTACTATTGTGTTATTATTATTCTGCCTATTTGTGATTTTTATGAGTTGTGTATTGTGTTATTTTTATGTTATTTGTGATTTACTTCGATTATGTTATTTTGTTATTATGCTTATTTGTAATTCATGAATACTAATGATAGTTTGAATAAAGTATATTTGCTGTCAATGTCTAATAATTTAATTCTATGGACTTCAATGTCTGCAAATAAATGATTATTATTGAAAATCACATTATAGTAAGTCATCGCTCAGCCAGCTTTTTATATTTTTCAGCTGTCCATGAATGAAGCAGCGAAGGGACTGAGGCCAAGCAAAACAACTGCGTTTGTAAAATCACTTGGAGCGTCAGGAGTTGAGCATATTGCTCTATACACCGATGACATTGTTGCTACCGTAAGTGAGGTTTTTTGTTTTTAACAAGAAAACATTCTGTCAAAATTCCAGACAAAGGAGATGGTCCTTCCAATCCTTTCACGGTTCAATTTTGTGTCTATAAGTAAATCCAAAACTGAGGTGGAGTTGATAATTTTATACTAATGCTAGCGTCAATGCTGACTGCATTACCTTTTTTGCCATTAGCGTCAATGATGGCAAAAAGGTATAAACTGACTCATTGCAGTGACCAGAATTCATTATCATAATTCTAGTCAAATTAATGGAGTATTCCATCGCAGCTATTGTAATTAATTTTCGGATATTGTCTAAAAATATGTTTGAGCCGAAAAGATCATGATCTCTACACCCCAGTACTTAGATAACACGATATTCCTTGGCAAGACTGTCGTAAGATTTTAGACAGTTAATGCATAAATGACGACAATCGAGACCTTACGGTGCTTTCCGAGGCACGGAAAAATCTCGAAATGTATAATGATCATAGCAGGCTTTGCATTACCAAAAACGTTTTAAGGCTGTTACTGTGTCTATTTTTTGCTCGCGAGTGTATATTTTTTTCCCTCTGACAATCCATCAGATTGGACAGATTTTCTTTTGTGTTTAATTTTTATTATTCATTTTACAATGCTTTTGTTTCCATATGTACCTCATTAGTGAAATACATTAATGTTGACGCTTGTCAAGTTTATTTTAACATTTTATAATGCTTCTTTTTATGTTGATGGGAGAACACTATATGCTTAGATTCGTTTTTCAATTTTTTATTTGTATTGTACTATGTTAATTGGTCTATACTGTCCTGTCATATCTATTAAACCTGTATTATGGATATATTGTGAAAATGATGTTTTGAAGAGAGTAACTGTGGAGTGCATAGGAAACGATCAAACGGTTTGACAAACCGTGGACTAGCTTCTGATGTTTATAAGTGCTTACGTAGGGTGGAATAAAATGTTTTGAGTTAGAGTTATGATTTAGCTATGAGCTTCTTTAATATAGTTTTAACCCAACAGATGCGAAACCTCAAAGCTCGTGGTGCCGACATCCTGGGAGTACCACCAACTTACTACGACTTGATCAGAGAGAAACTGAAGCACAGCTCCGTAAAAGTAGCGGAGAGCATCGAAGCGATGCAAGAAGGCTCCATTCTGATCGACTTCGATGAACGAGGCTACATGCTGCAAGGGTTCACTAAGCACTTGCAGGCCCGACCGACGCTGTTCATTGAAATCATTCAGAGAAGGAATCATAGGGTTTGTAACTTTTGTCACAATAGATATTCATATAAAATATTGGCTCCCACCTGTGATCCACGAACAGGTAAAAGTGTCGCCCGCGAAAAATTTAAAATATCAAACTTACTAATTGAAAAGTAACATTGACACAAACTTATTTAGGTTTCTATCAAAAATTATGTATTTCTATTGATTTCAAGGAATTGGCAAGCTAGCATTTTGTATTACTATCCATTATTAAATTTTCTTCAAGACTTCTGGTCCCTGCTATCATATTGGTCTAATCTTTATTTAAATAAAGGTTAAACCTAGACCTAAAACCTGACACTGACATAACATCTTTGTCAGCGAGCTAACAGAAATATATATCTTAAAGGCTTAAACTCATTTATTTAAACTATGTACCGTGCCCTCGGTGGCACAGGGGCGTCACAATTGCACCCCTAGCTTTCAATTTACGGCCGCTAATTATTATTTATAAAAAACCAAAAACAGTCACTCAAGCTGAGAACCTTATTGAGATCCTATCCTATAAATAATAATAAATCAGGTCAAAAAACGTGTAACTAAAAAAATGCTACCATCTGCATCAGATTGTTTTTTGGGGTCGAGTTTAAAAAAGAAGTCTTTAAAAATTAAAATTAAATTTTAAATAAAAAAAAAACTTAATTAAAATCACTTACTTTTCAATCACCCTGTATAGCTCGCCTGTAAAGTTCACCCTGTATACGTACTATGAATCGTTCTAATATTCATATTATTTGAAGTATTTAAACATCCAAACAAACACATTAATAATAATAGTAACGTTCTTGTCATGTTTATGTCTATATTTTGTATTGTTTCTAAATTAATAAGTAATATAAAAAAAAAGAAAGAAAGGAAATATTTATTTTATTGACTTGACAAACAAATAAAATAAAATAAATATATTTCTTTCTTTCTTTTTTTAAAGGGACAATAAAGACACATGACCATAGGAGATACTTCACTGCTTCCCTGAACGGGATAATAGAATATTGTGGTTTTTTTTTAGGGTTTCGGTGCCATGAACTATCAATGGGTGTTCGAAGCTATTGAGATGTTGGAGAAGTCGGGAACCAAAAGCGAGAATACTGAAGAAGCGAAGAATGATGCAGCTTAATGTTTTAAAAAGTGGTTTAAAAGGAACATATTTTTAGATATAACTATACAAACGCTTAGCAACACATTCATAAAAAGACAAACCTTTTTGCAAAATAAAACTTCTATTTGCATTGGCAATGGCATTATAGATTGGATATTAAACTAATTAGTTTAGAAAAGATTTAAGCGTTTTATTTGATTCTATTCTATTCCTCTTAATCTTTGTCTTCGTTTTTTTTTTTCATATTGATAGCTTGGGTCAGAGTGCCATCTAGTGTAATGGATAATTAATTAAGGGGAAACCATCCCGAATACCGAATTCGAAATAATGCGCGTGACATTTAAATTACCCAATGCTGATACAAGTACCTACCTATTTCTTAAATTAATTAAGGTTCAGTGTTACTGTTAAGGTTGATTTTCCCCTGAATTATGTATACAATATTTTTTCAACAATAAAATCGTTTAATTATATTCTAGTGGAAACAACAGAATGTTTTAATAATTATGGTAGATGCCTAATTTTTTAGAGCTGCTGAGTGCAATTCACCCAGCAACAGTCCCTTTCACAAATCGTGCCATATTAAAAAAAAATGACATTCAGAATGTCATGGAAAATTCTAGAAACATTAATAGATTCGATTGCACAACATTTTGTAATATAAATGTGAATATAAATAAATGAGTAGCTGATATGTAAAATGGCCGACCACCACGTACCAGACTCCGGCTGCTACTAACGTGGGGTAGAGCCTGCTTGGCGCAGAAAATTATAGTCAAGTGATATATCTATCAAGTCGCAGTTCTCGCTATATGTTTTGTTGATTAAAAGTTGATGATAAAAAATGCGTCAATAGCCTAATGGCTGAGGTGTCGGACTTGTAATAGAGGAGTCGCGGGTTCAAACCCCACCCATTACATTATTGCCATCTACTATTGCCGTAAACCCACTCCAGACACAAGCATATTTAGCTTAGTTGGAGGGGTTAACAAAATTGCTAGTAATCTAAATTCCACCCAAATTCCTAGTTCACTGTATAAATATGTACCAACACTGTGTCTGTTAAAAAAAAATATTTATGATAATATATGGAAAAAATAAAACACAATCTGGTCGTACCCTTAGGATTTAAATCATGCCTGTTCTGTGCCCAATACTTCTTGACCAAAAGAATGAAATTAAATCGTTAGGTAGGTACAACTTTTGTATGTGAAAACTTACACCTGGGCATTTTTAATGCAAATTTATGTCTACGAAAGAAGTGTTTGCGTTACGAATTATTTGTAACTCCTTAAGATAAGTAATGATGAATTTCACAAAAGGATCAGTTTAAACGACTAGATACTTGGTGTTTTGTTTTAAATTATTTCTAGTTTTTTGCACAACAATGTTTGTTTGTATGTTAGGTCTATATATCAAGCTTATTTAATAAAAGTGGCCAATACATTTTATTCAGTCTTTCTTCAATGACATTGTTTTCTTTCTTGAACTTTCAAGATTTTCAGACACTTTCTGCCCACCTCGGTATTGAGTCCTCCCACATCTCCTTGCTTATCAAAACATAACATTTTAATAATTACCTTGGTAATAATACCGGAATAATTATTAAAATATTATGTTCGATATTAAGGATAACCTTAATATCAAACCTAGGACATCAGAAACAAGCCCCTGTATCTCAGTAACCAAGTTACTCAAGACATGACGCTTCACCCCGCCTCTGTGCTCAACTTGCTTCAAAATCCAGTTTTCTATATCCAATCACATTTGCATTTTGTTTGTACCGCTTGATTTGCGCAGTGGGCTGACGTTGTAGACAAAATTGTTAGTATAAAACTATGTAGATATATGTTGTATAGTGGTATGCGGTAAGGAATTGGTAAACAATGTCCTCATGTTGTTTTGTAAACAAATAGCGTCATATTGTGTTTGTTATGTAGTGTCGTATTGTAATACACACTGTTATTACGGGACACAATAATAGGTTCATATTTTATTTAAGGAATATGACCATGTTTCAAGTTTCAGGGTCTGATCAAAAATGGATGACGATTTCTCAGAGGAGAAGTTTACCTACACACTTTGACAACGCTCTTATCTCTACTCAACACTTCCAGCCCTCTTATTTCTTTATCTCAGTATCTCTTCACCACTCATGGTTGACAGGTAGAGAATGCCTACGGCATTAAGTCCGCCTTTGTACCTATGTGCACGAAGTGTAAATAAATAATATCTCAAAGCGGGTGCGAATCCATAGAGGGCGTAATAGTAGTGCAGGGCAAAGTCGAAGACATAAGACCATACGACACATCACCGATAGATGGACTGATTAATTAAAACAAAATATTCAACGGACCACTGCATGAGCCTACAAAGAGAGCGAGAGTTCGCGAAGAGTTGCGTCACATTGCGAAGCGTTCTACAAAGAGTGTAACGTCAAAGAAGAAGAATTTGTAGGGTTGTAGTGGGTAAAATCACACGAAATTAAAATAAAATATATTTAAACAAAAAGCATCATTATTATATTATCAAAGCACTAAAAACATCGAGTATGAATGTACATATTGATCGTTGCTGCTGCTGCTTTCTCTAAAATCAAGCCAAGATTGATAAAAAAGGTAACGTATCTTGAGAGCCCACCTTTATTTGAAATTGAATATTGCTGTTAATATTGTAAGGTATAAAGTATATATACTAAATAAATAAAGAATACCAACTATTTGTTAACTGTTAAGAAGTTATATTAGCTACACAGAGAAGAAGGCCAGAATAATTATTAAAAAAAAAATATTCTAATCGGATACTAACCTCTTTACGATAAACATATGGAAAACTCCTACCTAGTGGACAGCAAATTTTTAATTAGGTTATAAATACTAGATAAATTGTTTATTATGTACACAAAAAACAAAAGTACAAGGTATGGTCTTAACATTAAATTGTACAGCAATGTCACAGTTATAGGCGGAAAATCTGGCTCCTAAACTAGGCAAGACGCCTGTGTCTTAGAAGCCGAAGTTCTTCAAGATTTCAAAGACGAATAATTGAAACAATAATAGTAATAATCGTACAAGTACCTCTTATGTGTAAATAAAAAAATCCAAGAAATTATACAGTATTTTTAAACATTTAAGAAATTACTTTTAGTAGACTTTCAGTTTCGTCATATAATCCTGTCCACTCCATAAGGTAACCAATTTTGTCTTCAGTCACATTTTGGGCACAGTGTGCGACGGAGGCTCGCCCGCGACAAGTAACTTAGCTCTTGGTCACACTGAAAATATTATTCTAACTTGAAATATCTTGGAAACCTCCTTATCTTACATTCTGTACTTCACTTTTGTTTCGGTCACCACTAGTGCTACTTTACTGGTTGTTCGTTGGATGCAATTACAAACATTTCTACTCAAATACTCAAACAACGAACAATGACTATTTGCAGCTCAGACTTCGTACTGTGCAGGAATCAAACCCACGACATGCAATGCAGCTCAGCTGCTACGCGAAATTATAGGAATCATACCTATATTATTATGATATTCATAATATGTAATACCTTCTGGTCTAATAGTGATTATATCAGTGGTCTAAAAGAATAAAAATTGCCAATCAAAGTTGTACTTCCGATAATATAACATTTATTTACTTTTACGTTTATGACATTTATTTACGTTTAATATTCTGTCACCCAGTCGTATAAACACATTCAAGTAAATCATTATCTGCTTAGCCTTTTCCCAACTGGAGGGAAAAGGTACTTACGGGTGGTTGTAGATTATGAGCAGGGCCGGATTAACCACTAGGCGGAGTAGGCAACTGCCTAGGGGCCCCGCATCAACTAGGGGCCCAGGCCCAGTGCACGCACCAAGAAAACATGTTTCTTTGAACGAGAATTTGATGTGCGTGTGAACTTAGGGACCTCACTGTTATCTCACAAAATACAAATCGTTGGATTTAGTATTAGAATTAAAACAATTTTAGAAGAAATCTGGGAATAAGTAAACAAATAAATTATAAACCACAGCCCTTAATATACGTTTCCTCAGTTCACACACGATTTGGTCAGTCAAAGTAAGAAAAGGGGCCCCGAGAATGCCATTGCCTTAGGGCCTCTGACAGGGTTAATCCGGCTCTGATTATGAGCCCCTTCGATATGAGTACCCAGCGCGCCGGTTCAGACGATATTTCCTCCAAGTTCACGAGAGGAGAGAGAGTTTGCGGGTTCACTGCACGACACTATTAGTTTTTGTCTTTTTAGAGTTTTAGCGGGGCGCGGACGCACGTTATACGTGTCGCCAGTTAGCGAGCGAGTGTGGGTGGGGGATTGGTCGCGTGAGACGGAACAGGAAAAGAGTGGTAGAGTAAGGAATCGATTTTGAATGAAAGATCCTTCTCAAGTGAGTGAATGAGTGAAGTGTAATATAATGTTGCAAGTATGCGTTCATGATAAAATAAATAACAATAAATGTAGATAAAATAATGCGAATGGCACATACACCAACTATGTTGGGTTCGGTAACCAATCGAACCGGGTGCAGCTGAGTAAGTATTGGTATTTTACATCAGGTGACTGGCTATCTGAGCTACACAACCAGTACCTGGATATAGGTAACGCCAAATAACTTGGCAAGAGTCGTTCAATGCGCAGAAGTCGATTTTTAGGTATCAACGGTTGTCAGCGGGACGCGGGGTATGACGTAGCGCCGCCCCGAGCGCGCGATTGGTGCGTCAGTAGTTCTCGTTCAATTTGCTCCCGAATACACTTGCGTACACGAAAGTTGTACGGTCGGCCAAGAAAGTGGTGTACCAGTTTTGATTTAGTTTCCCGGTCATCGAAAATTACAACAACGTTCGTTATAAAAAGATATTACTGAAAGAGACAACATTATCATGACGTAAACCTATGTATTTAGTATTCATACGTCATATGTCACATATAAGTACATGACATTTTAACCTTTAGTATAAATGAAAAGGACATTAGTTTCTACAAAGCAATTGAAATGTTTCCAAACAAAAGTAATAAAAACTATTTAGACAACCGAATTCCATTTGAAAAAGAAAACTGACAATTGACATTTTGTCAAATATATGCAAAAAATCGATATATTTTCCGTGTTATTTTTCAATCAACTGCATATAAAATCATCTCAATGCCTGCCAACTTGACCATTGCCGAAAGAGTACAAATAATTGCCCAATTTAATGAGGGAAGCAGTATCAGTGCGATATCCCGGAATTTGAATATATCGAGGCGTTCTGTCCGCTTTTGGATTCGTCGTGAAGGAGAGGAGGGAAGTTTGTTGGATCACAGAAGAAGTGGTCGCCGGCCTGCACTCTCCAATAACGATAGAGAATTCATGAGACGGGAATATGAAATCAATGGTTTTAAGCCCACAAAACATTTTGCGGAGATGTTCGATGTGAGTGCCCAAACAATAAGGAATCATCTACATTACATGGGGTTGCACCACAGGCATTACGCCAAGAAAATATATTTGACGGATGCTCACAGACTTGCTCGTCTGAACTTCGCCAGAGAGCACTTAGAGTTTGATTGGTCTAATACAGTGTTTTGTGATGAAAAAACGTTTAAATCCAGTCAGTATGGACGTCTTCACCTTTGGCGATATAATTCAACACGGTATAAAGATGATCATGTAATCCCAAATAGAGAATCAGGTCGAATTTCCGTAAATATTTGGGGCTGGATGAGTACGGATGGTGTAGGAGAATTGTGTTCTCTACCTCCTCGAGCGACGGCTGTAAATTATATCGACGTGCTTCAGAATGCAATGCTACCGACAGTCCGTAATGTTTACCCGGAGAACGAAGTGCCACAATTTGATTTTGTTCAAGATAATTGTTCAATTCATAATGCGAGGATCGTAAGAGCCTGGTTTCGTTCACACACTGACGTAAGGGTAATTCAGTGGCCCTCAAGATCGCCGGACCTCAACCCGATAGAAAATCTTTGGGGCCTTATGGTCCAACGATGGTCGCATCAAAATGAAAGAACCAAACAAGCTCTTATTAGTCACTGTAATTTTTATCTGGGAGGAAATGCGGGGAACCGATATTTGCTCACGGCTTGTTGGTTCAATGAGGTCTCGTCTTTTAGAGGTTATAGAGGCCAACGGCGGTTACACCCGTTTCTAATTTTTAAAAATTTTCAATATCTTCTAAATATTACTATATATGCTATGTTTTTGTTTGTTATAAGTATTTTAAAATTGATTGTAGAAATTTAATAAAAGGATAAATCTATTTTTAGCTTGTTTTTTATTGATATTGTAATTACAAGTTTACAGAAATTGTAGGTTTGTGGACTCGCCTTGTGCCTTTACAATTTTATGTAACTTGTTGATTACAATTCTGAATTTGTAGATACAATTTTGTCATCAAAATCTACAGCCCCCCGCCGTTGATTTTACGACGTCATTGGTTCCATCAAGTTCAAACTAAGAACAGCTGTCACGTTACAAACAGTAATAGTCGTTATCAATAATCAGATAAAGACAGCAATAGAAGTTGTCAGATCGATCTGCAAGCGAAACTAATCTTTATCACCTATGAATCTGCAAGCGATATTCAACCTTAGGGTGGTACACCACTTTCTTGGCCGACTGTACCCTTTGTTTTTGTTACGAGTTGTTGTTTTAAATTTATTTTTTGTTACCTTGATTATAATGCCAAGACCAAATACCGTTTTACGAAGACTATTAAAACGTCAGAAAGAACAGTTAGACACTATAGTTAAAGAAGGTTGAAATTCCGAATTCGTCACTGTCTTTAGGACACTGGGAAAAAAGAAGAATAAAAGGGGTAGCAGTTTTATTAACTAATTGTGACGACGAGAACATATTATTTTTAATGTTTTTTTAAATACATTTTTTTCACTTTTAAACGTATTTATGTATTATATCTATTTTATTTATAATACCGAATTAACGAATGAATTCCTCTTCTTTCTTTAACATTCTTCTGTACAGATATGATTTAAAATAAATGATGGCAATAACCATAGAATAATGGCAAGCAGTAAAAGTAACCACTTTTTTCTTCCACTAAGTGCACGATGCGCGAACTTACCCCCACTACGCCAAAACCTTGCCAAGTTATTTGGCGTCATCTATAACAGGATTCCCATTAGACAGACCAGTGTCAGATTTTCTGGCTTTAAACTACCCGTAACGACTGTCAAAGAGGCATGGAGGAATCCTTTTTTGATCTCTCGCGTTAGGATGGTCACCCAGACAGACTACAGACCGACCGCGGCAAGCGTTGGTTAACCTTGAAGATCGACCCGTGCAGCTGTTATTATTTAAACAAGCTCCTCAACACATTCAAGTGAATAGCCGACGCAAAAACATGAAGCAGAAGAAAATCTTTGTTCGGTAAATGTTGGTGAAAATGTTTGACCCAGTATAAACACAGCTTTACTTTTGTCTCGTTTTCTTGTAAAACTACATTATGGAGTCGATATTTTATTATTCTCAATAAAAGCGCCTGTTGGTTCTCGTCCGTTTTAGTCTAAATACCGTGCTTGATACAACTACACGCGCATTTAAGTGTTAATTTCCTTTTTCTTTGTTGTTGTAATTATTTTGAGTTATAATGGTATGTACCTTTAAAGATATAGTGTGTCTAGTTCATATTTCCAGCGAGTAATTCTAAATAAGGACAAAGTAATTCCAAATAAGGAAAACAAAAATATTTTAAATTATTACTTGTGCGAAACTCAGACTTATACAAGGCTAAGAAAAATAACTGCATACCTATAACATATTTTGATAATTATCTGTTGAGAATTTGAATATTAGAAGCCCATGGGTACGTCTATTGTCAAAGAATACCACGAATCCTAGCCTCTACCAATCAACGTCTGGGTTCTTAATTCCAATTTTGAATAGAAAATTTTAATAAGTAATTGCTACACGATATTTTAATATAAATACAGTTGGAACTGCACCGTAAACATTGGGCGCCCTCAGACCAAATAAATAAGCGCCATGTCCTTCATTTTTTCAAGTGATTTTCAATACCTAGTTTACATTTTGCTAATAGACGTTTACAACTTCATTAAATTGCATCAGAAGTTAATTTGCGGAAATGAATAACATTTATGTATAAATAAATATTGAAAAGAAAATATTTACTCCATTTTTGGAGTTAACGCAAAGTGATGTCCACACAATGTTTAAAGTCTGTTGATTATGTTTCCAGACTTCATACACAGACAAGGGCAGGAAACCTGAAAATGGTCGGTTTCTAGCTTTCGATCATCTTACATTCTGGGTGTCTAACGCCAAACAGGTGAGTTCACGAAATTAAGGATTTTACTAATTAAATATCTAAGTTTCAAAAGCTTTACTTAATAACTATCTCTATTTCAATAACGATAAAGTCGTTTTCACTCTATCAGTGGCGAAGGCTCCATACAACTCGATTCCTACCGGCTTCCCTTTTGAAATATGGCAAATATTAGTCTATTATTTTGTATATGAATATATAAATAGTAATCTATTATTTTCAATTAAACAAATAATTATTTAGGAAGTTACAAGATTTCGAAGTCAGCCACAGGGCCACAGTTACTGGAATTCACGCATCACACTTGAGCAAGTTAAGCATTTTTTGGTCTGGCTTCCCTTTTATGAAAATTCACCCTTCACCACTGCACTCTATAATATCAAATCCTGCCCATTGCCAATATCGTTCGATCCAACTTTTATTTTCTTTTGTTTTTAATTCTTTTTTTAATCTCAGGCTGCCAGCTACTATGTCACAAGATTCGGCTTCGAGCCTCTGGCTTACCGCGGTTTGGAAACTGGTTCGAGAAAAACAGCTTCTTATGTCGTCAAAATGAATAAGGTAAGCGGGTATTATGATCAGACGAGCCCCTGGGTAGTTATTGATGCGAAATACAGGTTATTATTTATAGATAAAGTCGTGATTGTATTTTCTATTGTACTAGTGTTGTTTGAAGGTTATTATCGGGTTCTTGAATGTGAATAGATACCTTGACATGGTAAGAAAAAAGGAAAATGTATTTATTGCTGTGCTGCTTTGTTCGCATGGAAAGTTTTTTCAGCATAAATCCTGACCCGTGGAAATTCCGGGACGAAAAGTTGCCTTTTGGTTGTCTTATAGCACTAAGTCCCATAAAAACCAGCAGATCCGGTGATGGGCCCAGACAAACAGAAAGACATATAGATTTTTTTAAGTTTGTGTTTTGTATCGTGTAGGTAAATAACAGCACCTGAGAAAACACAGTTGTTTTGAAATCACAGACGGACACTTTTTTATTTATATGTAGGTAAGATTTACACAATAAGTGCTGACTATAAAATAAAATCAAGTGATATAAGTTAACAATATGAAACGAACTTTGCGAGGCCAAACAGGTTCCAGTGTCAGCATTTGCTAATATTTAAAATGGCCAAAGGGTGCATAAAGGTAACACTACAAATTAAAGAGAACTGCCCACTTAGTATGAGTTTGCGATACTATTATCGTGTTCGAAAACTATAGCTTTGTCTCTTTCACACTAATCTGGTACGTGTGAAAGAGACAAAGCGATAGTTTTCGAAAACGACAAAAGTATTTCAAACTCATACTAAGCACACTGTGCTGGGCATATAGGAAGTACAGAAGAGTCTATTAGAATCAAAAACCGTCATGTCCGTAAAAAAGTCAAAATAAGTTTTTCTGTAAGAAAAGTGATTAAAATTAGGAAAAGTGAAAATCAAAGTGTGTTAGAAATACCTACAACATTATCTATTGGTGTAATGTATCCGAATCAGCATTGTATCTTACATTCTAATAAGTACAGCTCAAAAATCAGGTACCTACAATCCTACAGCTTTCAGCTATAAGGCCGCCATTGTAACCATAGAATAAGCAATATTGTTAAATAGGTGTGTTTACATTTTGGTGTACAATAAAGTATATTCTATCTATCTATCTACAAGGGCACTTTTAAAACGTTAGAAGCTAGTGCACGGTTCAAATTGGTCGATTTCAGTTCCGTGATCAACAACGCGGATATATTATTGTTACGAGCTGGGGTTCGGGATAGAAATAATTAACGCCAATTAAACCAAAATTAACACTTTAATTAAGTAAACACAAAATAAAAATTAACACAGTTATTCTCAGTTCAATACTTGTCACTTAAACTTAAATCGCACTGAAATTTACTTGTAGAGCTCGATTATATCGCGTATTCGCCTCGTAATAAGACTGACTGTCCACTTTTTTTTTTTATAGTGCAACTCGTAGTTCAGCCCACTAAGGCTGGTTACTACTTAACCGGACGATCCTGTGGTGACCTCTAAATTTAAAGGCCCCCAGCCAGGGCTTACATATTTACATTTAAACAACCGCACGCTAAGGGCATTCCCTGTGGAGTACGAGCCTCGGCATAGCGTGGTCGTTGGTGGAGGGCGGCAAAGGGTCAGGCTGGGTCATATTATTATTAACGGGGTTATTTATTGCTACTGGCTCAGCATCGCGGGCTGGCTCGTTTGGCAAAGGTCGCGGACGTCGCGACGGACCTCGTCGGCGAGGCCGGAATACGGAACGCGTTTTGTTATTGTTGTGTTTTCTAAGAGTGCTAGTTTCCCTACTGCTCTCTTGTCGGATTGTGGTGGGATTGTCAGGTTCGTCTAGGACGAGGCGCGGACGACGAACCTAGGAAATTTTTGAGGGTGTGTATCGGGCGGCCGATACGATCAGGGGGTTTGTGTGTTTTTCAGCAGAGGTAAAGTAAAACACTGAGTGGCGTTTCAGCACTTGCTTTATAGTCGGGATTTTGAGGTCTACGTGGAGATCCTCGTTCCTCAAGTACCAGGGCGCGCCCGTGGCCTTTCGGAGAAAACGGTTTTGGATAACTTGCATCCTATGGATCTGAGCCGGATCTGTCCGCGTTCCTTTGCGATCTATTTATAAATAGATCGCAAAGGAACGCGGACAGATCCGATCCCCCCCCCCCCCCCCCCGATCCCCGATCTGTGTTCTAGAACATTCTTGTACAATCGACTCACTGCCTATACTGCCATGAATATTCTAGAAGCTACTTGAGATACACAGTACTGCTACTCGCCGCTAGATGGCGTTAGTGTCTCGAACGTATTAGAAGTCAGTCGAACTTTCTCGATATACTCAATACTGCTACTCGCCGCCAGGTGGCATTAGTGTCTCGAACATTCTAGATTTCTGTCGAAGTTTCTCGGCGTACTTCGCTAAGCGACTGGCGTAACAATAATATATAAGCAGTACTTCCTGTTTCGCCGCATATAATTAAGTAACTAAGTATAATTACTTCATTAACTTATTATTACGTACCATTATCATAAGACATTTTGATTGCTATAACTGTGAAAGTATCATGTCTTATGGTAAGTCTAATAAATAAGTCAGATTGATTTTGATATAAAGTATGAATTTTACTTTCTTTCCCCAGATCATATTCGTATTCCAAGCTCAGTATGAGCCGGAAGAAACAGACTTCGCAAACGAAGTTGCATACCACGGCGACTTCGTGAAAGACGTGGCTTTCCAAGTGGAGAACTTGGATTTTATCTTGGAGTACGCCAAGAAGCAGGGCGCTGTGGTCGTCAAGGACTTGTGGCAGGAAGAGGACGAGTATGGAGTCGTCAGGATGGCTACTATAAAGACGGTAAGAAGAATCCACCCAATACTTTCGTAGATTACCGCGTTAAAATAAACATAATATCAGTGTAGGTAAACAGAACACGCTGTTATTAAATCCATTTTATTAACTGTATTCATAATATTTCCTCAAATTTTGCCATTTCTTAAATCACATTTACTGGTAACTATGTAAAAATAATGGTGGTCATTTATTCAGGCCCTATAGATTTTCAATTTACTAAATTTATCTACGAAATCCAGAACCTGACATTTTGCTTGACGTGAAATGAATATGAATGTGAATATTTCCCCTAATATGAATGTTGCAGCTGATACAATTTATTCCATTTGATTCTTGAGTGTCGAATAAACGTTCAGTATAAACTTGTTTGTAAATTTGAAAGTATTTACTAGCAAACTTTATGATCGTCCAGATGAACAAAGTAGAATAAACCGTGGTCCACTCATCCTTTCATAACGTCTCCTCTATGATCTGTTCAACGCAGCGGGTTCATATCACGCGCTGATCAATTCTACAAGAAACAATTAACAAAGTGACACTTACTTAAGTGACATTATCACTGTGTGATCCCTTTCAATACCTAAACAAAATTTTAAAAAATAGTGTTACTTGTAAAGGATCTGTTTAAATTCGAATTAATGTTTTATTCGACAGTACGGGGACAATACGCACACCTTAGTGGACAGATCTAAGTATCGGGGACCCTTCTTGCCTGGTTTCCAGTTGCTGGAAAATGATCCCATCATCAAATTCCTGTAAGTATACTTGCATCTGAGACAGTAATATTGACGAAGTGTCACGAAGTTTAGCTACCCCCAACCGATGTCACTCAGTCAGAAACGGGGATCTGGAATGATGCCCGTATTGAACTACCCCTTAAGGAAAAACTTTAAAATATTTCCAACTCTACTTGTTTGCAAAGAGCAATCAGCAGCATTGACGGGGCCCGATAGGGTCATTGCCTTACGGGGTTGCGCGAATGTTCTAACGAGATACCGCGGTCCGGGAACGTAAGGGACACTGAAGGAACAGGGTGGGTTTTAGTCAGTGGAAGTCTGACACTCCCTTCCGCTCCACCCGGAGCGATTGGAGTCATTTGATGATTTGCCCACCGGAAAAAAAGGGATGGGGTGTTCCAGAGATATGACCAGCTGTGAGAAGAAGGGGGAGGGGATAAAAATAATGAAATTCGTGTGAAGTAATTAATGGTCTTGGTCTTTGAAGTCAAGTTTTTCAAGTCTTTTAATATTTCTCTGTGGCATTTTCTGAATGTATTTTTATTGTTTTTCTGCAATAGGCCAAAAGTGGAGATTAACTTCATTGACCACGTGGTCGGCAATCAGCCTGATGGTGGCATGGAGGAAGCTGCTTCGTGGTATGAAAGATGTCTGCAGTTCCACAGGTAAGAAATGCTATAAAATCCGACTAGAATTTCCAATAAATAGGTATATAATTCAGATGATTTGAAGGACTAAGTAAGTCCTGATTGCACATATCAAGAGTTGCTTATTTCTCTGACTAATTTGCGTCCGCGCAGCCTACTTGCGTATTACAAATATGAATGGAATTGGTCAACATATTCTTTGTTTGTTTTTTACGCAAGCGATTTGCATGCTGCAAATTCATATAAATAATGTTTATTGAGACTTGCGAGTTGCAGGTTCCAACCCAGACAGGGACAGGCACATTACTCTTTGTAATTGACTACATCGCCATTACTCAAAGCAGTGAATGAAAACATCATGAGGAAACAGTATATCTTAGGATCAAAATTTTGATAACATATGCGAAATCTTGGTAGCTATAGATGGCACAGTACGGGTCGGGTCGGTACCCGCACTGTGCCGCTTGATGGATTTTGGCCCATTTCCGTGGATAGGAAGCCTGTGTCTGAGCAGTGGGAAAGTTATAGTCTGATTAAGTTGTATTATGTTTATGATGTGACAAAAAATACTTTCTTATTTTGTATTGATAAATTGCTACTTAAGTAATTAAATATATGAGTGTGTACCAACTTCCCATTTTTTCATCCGGCTACGACTACGGTGAATCCAATAAGATGACTATCTTTATGTATGTTTTTATTTTCAAGATTCTGGTCAGTAGACGACAAGCAAATCTTTACGGAATACTCAGCCCTACGCTCCATCGTGATGGCCAACTATGAGGAGACGGTGAAGATGCCCATCAACGAGCCAGCAGCTGGAAAGAGGAAGAGTCAGATCCAGGAGTATGTGGAGTACCACGGTGGGGCCGGAGTGCAGCACATCGCTATGAACACTGAGGATATTATTACTGCGGTAAGTACACGAATATCTTGACGAGAGATGACATAAATAGGCTGAAGTGGTCCACTGTATCACAAAACTGAGGGGACAAAAGGAGGCTTTCGACCTGCAGTGTGACGAAACTGGGTGAAGTTTAAATAAATAAATAAATAACGTGAATCAAAGCAAATGTCTTGGGACCTCAGTCCAGAGGCACGTTACATGTATACAGTATTAAAATTGAAATGCTAAATGCTATGCCATGCATAAGTTTTAATCTATACTTATAATAAATCTGTAGAGAGGTCAATTCTGTACATGAAATATATTTACAAAATAACTATCAGGGGGTGATTAGGGATCGATACTGATGCCAAAAATGCAATCAGTAAAATTATTGTCTGTCTGTCTGTCTGTCTGTCGGTCTGTCTGTCTGTCTGTATAACCGTTATAGAAACAAAAACTACTCGACGGATTTTAACGAAACTTTGTACAATTATTTTTCATACTCCTGAGCTGGTTATAGTATACTTTTCATCACGCTACAATCAATAGGAGCAGAGCAGTGAAGGGAAATGTTGGGAAAACGGGAGAGGTTACTCCATTTTTTAAGCTTTCGTCGAGTGTGCAATCTTAATGGTTAAAGCTACACAGAAATCATTTATGACGGAAATGTTCTCCTTAAAATTATATATAAAATACCCCACGACAGCATATATCTATCTTTTATGGTTGACTCACAATAACACGTGTAACTCCCGATAGCTTAGCAGTTCGAAGCTTTCTGTTTATTATTCTGCTCCGAAATTTAAAACCACCACAACTTTGCAATGGAACTCGGCTTAAAGTAACCCAGTTGCAACAAAACATAATCGAGGCTCAAATTTTAACAGGTTGCGGTGCAGGAGAAACCGTCTTTATTCCCAGATTTCCCATAATACCAAATAATTTTCCATTCCAATTTAAAAGAACGCGATTCCCAGTATCGGTGTGTTATGCAATGACAATTAATAAGGCTCAAGGGCAGACTTTTCGTGATGCTGGAGTAGATCTCGGTGTCAGTTGTTTCTCGCATGGTCAGTTGTACGTCGCTCTTTCCCGGGTTAGCAATTCTAGAAATCTTTATGTTCACGTGCCGGACGGGTCAATTTCAACATAGTTTACCTGGAAGCTTTGCGCTGAAGTATTGTCGTTCTATAGGTACTTAAGCCTCATGTGAATGTGATCTAAACAATATTACCAATACATTAACTTAATAACACACAAGGAGTTACACGCTGACGGAGTCGCGTGCACAGCTATTAACAATAATATTGTGCGGTTCGGTATTGCGATATTTTTCAGCAGTATTATAGATTGACATATTATATTTCCCTACTAAATTACGAAATTTAATCTGTGTGTTACATCAAAATCACTGAACCGTGAGGAAGGACATGGGCTACTTTTTTTTACGAAAAACGACGGAATCGTGGACGAAGTCGCGGGCAACAGCTATCTATGCTAATAATATAAGGCTGAAGAGTTTGTTTGTTTGTTTGAACGCGATAATCTCAGGAACTACTGGTTCGAATTGAAAAAATATTTTTAATTAAATAGTAAATTTATAGAGAAAGGCTGGCTATATATCATTACGCTAAGGCCAATAGGAGCGGAGCACCAATGAAGAATGCTTCAAATCGGGGTTAAATTTAACGTTAGCCCAAAGTAACTATTCCACGCGGACGAAGTCGCGGGCAAAAGCTAGTTTTAAATAAATTACTTCAACTTGCTTTGCAAAGAAAAAATAATTGGGCCACAGTAATAATATCCAGTTGGGCCTTCAATCCAGTTCTTCGCCGTTGAGTCAATTGTCACTTCGCAGCATTCGTTGTTGGAGTCAAAAAACAAAATCTTTAACTATGAAAACGGGCCGTAAAACCTCCAATCAGCGGCTACTTTTAAAGCAGGAAACTATTCTTAAAGAAAATTTCGTAACTTCTAAGGAGTAGCCAATAATGGCAATGATACGCACACCTATCAATAGCAGTGAGTAATGTTAGCTGTGCCTGTAATGTTGAAAACATAGCCAAAAAGTTCGTGTCTAGACATTAAACCACGCTGATTTTTGTATTTTTTTCACCACACTATTTAATTACCTATATTAGTAGATAACAATACCGATGCCGCCAATGGTGAAAATGAAAAATATTTTATTCAAACAAAAATCTACATATACAATGAATTCAATACAATGAGTTGTTAGTTTGCCTAAAAGGGGGCTTTTAGGCGTTATTGCCTGTGTTAGTAGGAGACTATCTCCAATCAGCCAGTGGTCGGCTATTTATACATCAGAAATTCAGAATACATACTACCATGCAACATTTTGTTGTATCCTTTTTCTGTATAAAATTCACGGTCTCTACAGTCTTACAAAGATTTTAAAAGTAATAGCTTTTTTCAGATCGAGAAGCTGCGAGCTCGTGGCGTGGAGTTCCTGTCAATACCAGCAAAATACTACACACTGATCCGCGAGCGCCTGCAACATAGCAAAGTGAAAGTAGCTGAAAGCATAGACACGCTGGAGCGACTGAACATCCTGATCGACTATGACGATGATGGATACCTGCTGCAGATCTTCACCAAGAATACTCAGGATAGACCTACCTTGTTCTTGGAGGTCATACAGAGACGGAATTTTGATGTGAGTGGTTTTGAACGGTGACTTTTTGTTTAGTTTACGACTGCAAGGCTCTGCTGCGGGAGACGCTCCAGCCGTCGGAGATCTGGAGCTGGTTTCCAGCCACTGTAGACCGTTCGTGGGCCTGCAGACGGCGAGCAGGAGTAGCTTACCGTCCGGTAAGGACCAGGGCCGAGTCAATGGCGAGTGAGGAGGCACGGTTCTCTATCTTTTAGGGCGACGCAGGTTCTCTCGGGGCATGGCTGCTTCGGGATGTACCTGCGTCGCATTGGCGGGAGCCAGACAGTGAGACGGCCATTGTCGGGAGTGATTCGTTCCATAGTTTTCATGTCGCAGAAGGAGGCTGCGGCAAGGGAGAGGGAGACCTCGAGGACTCTCCCGGCCCGCAGAAGACGCACCGGGCGTCGACAGAGGGCAGACACGCTGTCCCCTATAACACGAGACCCGAGATGACGGCGTGTTTTGTTCCACGCGCGCCCTTCTTAGAAGTCACAGGGGGAGCTAAACACGTCACTCCCCCCGCTTGAAGAGATAGGGCCCGCAAAAGCGGGCCGGCACTAGTCGGGGACCGCGTTGAAGAATACTTATGAGTTCCCGCAGCTCCCGGTGCATGTGTACGAAGGAACACGGGGTGGTTTTAGTCAGTATGAGTCTGACAGACCCCTTCATCTGCCCCAGGGTGCAGGATTTCCACATCGAAAAAATAGGGTCTGGGTGTTTGTGAAATTGAATCATGAATTATTTTTCAACCGACGACCAAAAGAGGAGGTTATCAATTCGACGCGTATATTTTTTTATTTTTTATTTTATTTTTATGTATGATCATCGAGTACTCGAAGACAGCTGAACCGATTTGGAAAATTCTTTTTTTGTTCGAATGAGTATACTTCGAAATTGGTACCATTATCACCAAAGTCAGGATCTGATGATGGGATCTTGGAGAAATCGAGCGAATTCTTCAAATATTATAGGCACACCTATGGCGTTTTGGGTATTTCTTATAGTAACTTGTGCAGTTGCTCTCAAAAAGTACCATTTGGGGAAGTGGAACTGATGATGAAGACCACAGATGGCCGCCGAAAGTACTCAATAATAAGTATTGAGTGGATTGCGATTCGATTACTTGAATATGGATGTTAAGCACTTTATGCTCGTCACAATGCATATGGTGATGTAGAGCTGATGGTGAAGTACCAGGAGAACTCCTCAACAATTAACGGCCCAGCATTGGGAAAAGCAATATTTTGTAAAAGGTTATAAGTAGTTGACATTTAGGCTCTTGTAACTAGGTAAATTAAAAATCATCCAACTAAAAAGAGTGAAATAAAAACTTTTTACCAAAAAATTAAACCGACTCCCAAAAAACACTGCAAAGTGAAAAATAACTAATTTCGGAAGTCGGTGCCAAAAACGAAAAAACAAAACTAAAGACACTGACTACCGAAATTAAATTTATTTTTCACTTTGCAGTGTTTTTTGGGAGTCGGTTTAATTTTTTGGTAAAAAGTTTTTATTTATATTAACAAACAATTTTTTTTCTTCCAGGGATTTGGCGCAGGAAACTTCAAGACACTCTTCGAGTCTATTGAATTGGAGCAAGAAAAACGTGGCAACTTATAAGCTGAATGTTTGGCTTATTCCTTATTTGAAAATTAAAATGTTCATAAATTTTGAATGATGAATAAGCAGTGTGCGAAAGGCAATCAAATTTTACGACTGACGTTGTTCGGTAGGACAAGGCATTGATTTTATCATTAGCATGCGGCATGTCGTGAACCCCAAGTTATCCCATAGTGAATCGATATACATAAAATATTTATGAACATTTAAAACAACGTAAAATTGACGACCTCTTCTCCGTTATTATATTATATAATATATACCGTATACATACCTATTTGCCAAAATTAAATACAATAAAGGTCGAAAGTACATAAACTTATTTAAAAAAATACAATAAAAAATCAGCCTGGAACGAGTCGGACTCGCGCACGAACGGTTCCGTACCATTTTCTATAAAAACGGCAAAAAATCATATCTGTTCTATGGGTGCCCCCCTTAAATATTTATTTTATTTTTAGTATTTGTTGTTATAGCGGCAACAGAAACACATAATTTGTTAAAATTTCAACTGTCTAGCTATCGCGGTTCTTGAGATACAGCCTGGTGACAGACAGACGGACGGACAGACAGCGAAGTCTTAGTAATAGGGTCCCGTTTTTACCCTTCGGTAACGGAACCCTAAAAACCCACTCTCCTAACTTGTTCAATGTTCAACTTTATTATGCGACTAAAATAAAAGAGATGCCATAATACATTGTTTTGACACTGAAAAATCGGCCATTGAAATTTTTCGTGTTACACTTTGACCGTTGAGTGAAATTTAAGACAAATTAAATCCAAATCACATATTGCTTCCTATACTTAGTCATAAAAATTAATCAATTAACTCTTCTACTTACCGAAAATTCGATATCCCGTCCTTTTTTAGCTTTCTTTACGTAATATTTTTACAATTTGTCAAAGAACATTTCGGCATTTTTGACGTGTGTACCTAGACGCGAGTGACGTGATACTATTTGAAATGAGCGCACAATTTAGAATTATTATGAACTCATTTTATGCGGACGGTTTTGAGACGTCGAGTGTGCATCTTGGCTATTTATTATATCAATGCATAAATCTGACAAAATTAAATTTATTCTCGACATTGCAATGCATGTTTAGCGTTGTCAATTTGACGTTTTAACATAAGAAGCAATTCATTGAGTTCCTTTGCATTTTGAAAGGATTTATCAATTAATGAATTACGCAATTATGGTGCAAAACTAAGTACCTAGGTGACAGCTTAAGTTGTCACATTAGTCAATAACCTTTTTATTTGTTGATTACTTTTATGTCATTTAAAATATGTAAGAACCAATAATTTTACCAGTTATGTGCTTATCTTTAAGGTCCATCATGTACAAACAAATATATCAAATAAGCTGTTTATTGTAAATAAATGAATAAAACACCATATTAAAAGAGTATCATTTTTATTGAAATACCATTGATTAACATGATACGACACATCATTTACATCAAAAGATCGTCTCATGAATGCCAGTTTATTTACAAAACACATTGAAACCATTTGTGAAAAAATAAAATGCACAAAAATCCAAAACATCGCATTAATTGCGAAATAAATATTTATTATATTATTCAGTTTGTAGACAGCACCAAAATATTTAAGAGCCAGATGGACAGGTTTGATACACGAAAATAATATTTCATTTTTTTTAATAAAGCAATGTGAATAGATTTCACATATGTACTAGCAATCTTGTTAACCTCTCTAAGCTAAATATGCTTGTGTCTGGACCCGCATTCGAACCCACATCCTCTCGATCACAAATCCCACTTTAGCCATAAGGCTATTCACGACTAACTATTTGAATGAATTTTGGTTGAAATGAGCTGGACTCATTCTCAAAGAGAATTAGCCTACTATCGCAAAAGATGGAAGCCTTTGCCTTGCAGACTGCAAGGCAAAGGCTTCCATCTTTTCACTGCAAGTTGCAGTGGAACAACACAGGCTCATAATAATAATATAATATGTATTTGAATTAAATAAATAATTTAAGCCTGACGTTGAGATGACTTCTCATTACTCAAGTCCAGTTCGATGTTAAAAATAAATACATATGAGCAAGGAAGACATTATAGTATAAAAATAATGATGATGATATGTTGATAAGAATCGGAATGTATTATAATGATGCACCAAGGAATTATGATTAAGGAAAAATATTAGCATGAGCGATCATGGTTTGCTGAATCAATATGAATTTTAAATTTATATATTATAAGGATCATTTTCGTATATCAATCTGTCATAATCAGTCCAAATTACAACCCGCCAGACATAAATAAAGAACATCAATAAAAATGTATGCCAAAGAAAAATATAATATTGCACTTATTACTGCGCAGTTTCGTCATCATACAAGCCAGAGATTGCCGAAGGTTGCCGAACAGTGAATGACGTCATACTCAGGCTTTTATGACATTCCTTTGACATTTTTGCGACTGGGTTGGAAATATATGATCCCAATGGAAAATACCTTGATTTTTCGTTTCAACATTATCTCTGAAAGCAATAAAAATGAACTTTCGTCATCGAGATTGCCAAGATCCAAAATTTTGGTCATATTTTTCTTGTCACAATGGGGCGTGCAACTGTCAAAGTGGCGCTAGTAGCACACTTACCAATATCAAAGCAGTTTCTCTATGGAACAGTAATGAATTCCTAAATTAGAGACAGTTATTGAGAATTTTTCGATTAAAGAACATGTATTATGTTCTTTAATCGGAAAATTGTACAGAAATCAATTGAAATCAATGAAATGAAAATAAAAAATATTACCACAGATAACCATAGAAGATACAGATAACTATATAATATCTCACAATCTAACTAACACTGACAGTGACGGAGATTCTTACGGTGGTGGCGCCATCTGCGATTAGCTTTCACTTGCACGCCCCATTACAAGATAATTAATCTGTTTCGTCTAGCTTCGACAGTCTTCGGCTTGTACTCAAAAGGAATAATAGAAAACAAGGGTTTGCAGAAAAATTCTCTCAACCAGTTGGCGCCACTTAGACGAGAGGTTTCTACTGTACTTTAAAACCGTAATATATGACAATGACGTTAGTCTGACAGACGTCAGAAAAAATCGTGGTTTAACCATAGAGGTTTCATAGAGTAGGGAAGCTAGGCTTTTTGCTGTACATTGGTTAAAAAGAGAGAGAGAAGATTGTAGGTACCCTATCTACAGAAGTCAGAGTATGCGTGATCATAACTCTCTTTCTAACAAACGGACGTTTCGACTTAAAGGCATCCGTATGTCATTCCCTTTCTATAATACCTCTATGGTTTTGACAGGTATCTGACGCGTTAATGTTGCCGTCCGGTCGAAGCCATTCAAACATTGCCCCATTCGTTCAAAAAATAATTTTATTTATACGTCAAACACTTCTCATCGATTTGTCAATCTTATAATCACATTCCTCATTCGTTCTCAAAACATTTACATAGAGAGAAGCGAATTACGAATTATTTATTATGTAGGTAAATCGAGCTTCACGTACATACTGATTTTGTTAACTAGCAGAACAAACTAAAAATAAAATTTTGAGCTTGCGTTGATAATATAAGCTTTATAACTACTACAGATAATTTAATATTAATAAATACTATTATTATATCGACCCATTTTGCAGTAGTTAACAGAATCAGTTGACATTGACAGACGTCATTCAAATTTTCGTTTCACATCAGATCTTTGAATTAAATATTTGGTATTACCATAGCTCAAAAAGGGCTCAGTCTATGCCCTGTTTTAGTGAAACAGTTGTTAGTTTTTTTATCACTAGTCAAGTGCGTTATTTGGCTTCGTATAGCGCATATATAATATTGGGTAAGTGATAATACCCATAAGGAAATACTCGGAATTTAACCTAATATAACCTAACTGTCTACAGTCTCACATTTTTAGAGCATCGTGTGGGTGTTTTTGTATGGATTTCATATAATTTCGAGGCTTTTGAATGGAGCCGTTATGATTACTGGGTTATATGTACAACTTACAACTTGTAAGTCGTGGCTACGAACCTAGGCCTACTCTCAAAACAAAGATGGAAAACATTGTGAGGAAACCGACACGTCCTCGGATCTAATATCCGTAGACGACATCTACCAACCAGCAATGTACCCGCGTGGTGGGTGTCGAACCATTTTCTTTCATACAGTGCGAACGTTATAGGCTACGTAAAGTTATCGAGTGGAAGAAAATATTGTTTAAGTATGGTAATTTTATTTCTTAGTACAATAAATGCCAGTCCATTTACACACGGTTCTCGTATCAAAAAACGTTATACATAATGTTGTTTTAGAGAAATTTTCATTAACATTTTATGACCTTTTTTTACGGGTAATAATTATGTTATGCACTGCATATCAAGTCATCATTTTCATATATGAACCGAATTTACGGCAGTATAATCCTTAAGAAATTAAAAATACATATACATTATATCAGGTAATAGAGAGTGGATTACAATATGCCAAAATTTAAATATGCAGATAATTATATAATATAATTAAATAAAATACAAATATATATACAGTACAAGTCTAAGAAAAAAAGTATTTACAAAAGATAAATAAACTAATAAATGTGAATATGTTCGATATTTAAGACTGGCACAAGTTTTAATTCGAGACTAAGAAATTGCGGATGTAAATCATTGGAAGATTCAATGCTCATATTAAAATATCTTTCTTTTTTCGTAAATATGTCTCCTATGTTATAATTATCATAATTATTGTATGCAAGTATGGAAGACATAAATATTTCAAATTACGTAGACATAGGTACTACCTAGCAAGATTTACAATAATTACGTACAAATACTGCAAGTGCATTGCTAAAATGACAAATGCGTCGTCAAATGTACTGAAAAAGGCTACAAAACCGTTTTGTAAATCATAAAGGTTATTTTTGCTTGCACTTTTAATTTGTTTATTCCTTCCTATCCATATAAAAACACCCACACGGACTCAATACATTTCCTCTCCGTCTTACGCTTTCTCGTCTTTATCTGGTTCAACGTCGGCTGGCTCAACGATCTCAAAGTCTCGGTCCGTAGACGAACGCTGACTGTTCTCCGATTCTGATTCGGATTGCTTGTCGGCTGGTGGCGTTGATGTCTCTTGTTCAGACCTGAAAATGGACATTATAAGGTTATTTAGTATCACTATAATACAGAAACTCGTGGCTAAATAATTACAGCTGCACGGGTTGTTTTTCTAGGTTCCATATGGGTAACATCGATTTTCCTCCGTGCCTCGCAAAGCAAAAAGTTATCTGTTTATCTGTTTTGACACTGGTTCAAATATTTTCACCAAAATTAATAAAAAAATTGACTCGTCCATGAAGGGCTCCGTAGTAACTACGCCAAATAACTTTGTTTTTCATAGTATTTGTATGAATAACAGTCATATTTGCGGTTTTAGAAAATATGCTATATCTCAAAAACTGCTGACCCGATCTCGTTCAAACCAATTTTCGTTGAAAGTTTACATTAAGATCTACAGCATATATTTTTTTAAAGTTTTCCCTCCATTACTATAGAAGTTGGAGGGGGGACACATATTTTACCACTTTGGAAGCGTATATCTTTTAAACGATTAACTTTATGAAAAAGTGGTTTTAGAAACCTCAATGTCATTTTTAAAGACCTTTCTATAGATACCACACACGCATGCGTTTCATGAAAAAAAAAATATTTTCAGTTTCAGTTCCATGTATATTTTTTATTTTTTTCATAAAATCGGAACGGAATCTACCTACCAAGTTTCATGTGTATAGTCTTAATAGTTTCGGAATAAAATGGCTGTGACATACGGACGGATGGACAGACAGACATGACGAAACTATAAGGGTTCCGTTTTTTGCCAGTCGGCTACGAAACCCTAAAATAGATGCTCTCCTAGTACATATCGCACGCTTAATCCAACACTGTCACTATCCAAAATTTTGCCAAATCGACTTTTTAACGCCATCTGTTGGGAAACGTAGAACTACGCGTAATCGCGCTTACACTAGTCTAAAAGTAACAGAAATAACCGCTATACGGGCAGCAGTCCGCTTCGTCACTAAACAAAAATGTTCCCATTCTCATTCCATTTTTTGCCTCTCTTGAAAAATTGACTTTTTGGGATAGTGACAGTATTGGTTTAAGCGTGCGATATTTTTGTGTGGGCTATTTACTCGAGTGTGTTGAAGAGTTCGAACGTATCGGTCGAAAAGGTTATAAAATCCGTCTGTTGATGGGTATCTTAACATTCGAGATTGATCCGTGCCTCAAAAAACACGTTATGCTGGTGGTCCCAATTGTCATTTGGACATTTTTGACAGTCGTTACGGGTAGTCAGAAGCCAGAAAATGTGATACTGGTCTTGCCAAGACGTATCGTGTTACCCAGTTACTGGGTTGTAGAGATCAGATAGCCAGTCGCTCCATGTAAAACACTAATACTTAGCCGCATTAAGTTAGACTGGAAGCCGATCTGGTTAGACTGAAAAGGCTAAGCAGATCATGAAGTAATTTATTATGACGTATTAAATGTATAGGTTAGGAAGTAATGGGTGACTTGTCTGGTCAAGCCTGTGCCTAACTACCCTCCCCCATATTTTTTTAAAACACACATACTTAAATTACTTTTTTTTTATTGATAATAGGTTCGCGTTTGACCACCATCTCACCTGATGGTAAGTGATGATGTGGTCGAAGATGAAGCACGCTTACCTAAAAGTAACCTATTCACTCTTGACTTAAAGACCCCTAGGTTATAGCTATCGGGAAACACAAGACTCCGGCAGGGAATTCCACTCCTTAGCCGTACGCAGAATGAAGGTATTCTTAAAGCGTTTAGTGCGTATAGGTGGGATGTCCACCATGTAACGATGGCGCTTCGCCGTTTGTCTTGTAGTCCGATGATGGAACGGGCTTGACGGAATTAGATTGTGTAATTCCATCGCACACTCCCCGAAATGTTACCGATAGACTAGCAACTCGTCGCCGATGTTCAAGGCTCTGGAGCTTTGTGCACGGTTCGAAATTGGTCATGTCCTATGGAGAAGAATCGACAAGAAACTCCATGGTTACTCTTTTAAAAAATAATAGATTTTCACAATTTTTCCATAATAGGTACAGTTCTTCGTACAGACGCCAGCACATGAAGCTACGCGAAACTGTCAAATTTTCCCAATCAACCTTGAACCAAATATCTTGAACAATAAAGTTGAAAATCTATTAAAGAAATTTGACAGATTGTTGTAGCTTGATGTGCTGGCGTCTGTACATTGGCAGCAGATCCCATTACTGGAAAAGATGTACAACATAAACTACTCACTTGGTATCCACAGCGGTATCTTCGCTAGCCTGTACTGGCTCTACATGCGGCTCCGTCTCTGTCTTCTCCTCTATGAGAGGAGTTTTCTCCCCCTCATCATCAGATAACTTATCTTTCTTGCGTTTTTTCTTATTCTTCGATGCTTTGTCAGCATCGGAGCCGGGGCGGTATTCGTACTGGAATTGAAATGAGATAATATAATAAAAATATAATTTTATCTTTATTTGCACTTAAAAATGATAACAAAATATCAGTTGAGTCCCTGATTCCCGTGCTAGGAAATAAACCTGTATTACAGGAGCCCAGGAGGAGCAAAGAGTTAGTTAGGCCTTCAAAGATGTAGAGTCTTTTATTTATTTAATAACTATCGTCTGTTTTTTTTTTAACAAACGAGTACTGAGTATGTCTCTCGCACATTTCCGATATTGACAGAGTGAGATAGGTCATTGGTCGGGGTGGGGCCAACACCTTTGTTCTTGTTTTGAAATTGTTAAGGCCCATTCATTACTCGTTTGTTAAAAAAAGCTTCTAATATAGTTGTGTTTGCGAGTTTATTACTAATAGGTCGATATAAACTTCGCGGTTTTTCCCCATTAATCCCGATTCCGTAGAATTCGCAAGACGAAATTGATCTATATATCTCATATAACCTCCTCTACCTTCCAGTGAAAGTCCCATTAAAATCAGTTGAGCCATTTTACAGCAAGATTTAAAAAGTTTATTTGGGCTTTAGTTTCGTATAAATAACTACAAGCACTTGGGTAAAGACAGGCATTTTGAAATATTACACATAGACAGACATTTCAATGTCATGTATATGCCTAGATAGTAGATTAAGGTACACAAATATAACACACAGACAAGAATTAAAAGATGTATTACATTCTCTTTGGAAAATCAGCCAACTGCGTGTCGGGACACGCGCAGTGTAGGGTTCTGTAGTTTACTACAATGTTAGCGCGAATTAAAATGTAGTCAGCGCTATCTAGTTACAAAAGCTGATGACGCCTACCCATGCATATTCGAAAGATGCATGGGTCGAATTACTTTATAAATATAGATGTTATGATTTCATTTTCCATAATTTAACATATTTCAAAATAAACTAATATTAACTACTGATAGTAGTTCTATCTGATAGTTTTCTTTCTAACTTTGTTAGATGTAGGTACATACTAGGGCCGTGAGGTTTGATTTCCTACCTACAACCACTTGGTCGGTAGGGACAGTTTAACGAAAATTAGCAATTTAAAGCTTAATATTTCGCAAACGGGTGACCCGTTTGCGATCAAATCGAAAATTGATATTTCCACATTCCCATTATTGAACGACTTATCCCACGATACTATGGGGTGAATGAGATAAAAAAATCATCCCCTCTTCACGTGTAGGGTAGCCTAAAAAAAGTTTTTTCATGATTTTATTTTAACACTTTGTCAGCGTGATTAATAATGAAATAATGTTTATTTTGCAAATAGGTTATAAATAACAGTTTCACACGTCTTTTTTTTCGTAAATGTAAACTAGATGAGGCTAGTGTTTCCTAACTGACTACTCTGAGAATAAACACTGAAACAAACTCAGAGGTCAACGTCTCTTTTAAAGTCCAGACAATCTATAGTGATCAAATCATATGAGAGCCATGTAGGTTAATGTCTGTGGCGCCCTTTAGAGGACAGAATCAAACAGATTTGAGCAGGCCCGTCCAAACAGTGCATGCATTTGTCAAATATCGCGTAGCTCAACTTAGAACCTTAATATGTATATCCATGCCAAATTTCAGCGTTCCAGTACCAATAGTTTGAGCCAAGCCACGGAAAGACTGACTAGACGAAACTATAAGGGTTCCTCGTCGACTACGGAACCCTAAAAAGGTAAAATTTGTATGTAGAAAGTAATCTCCGAAACTAATGATCCAGTTGTAAACATTTTTTCATTGTTAGTAAGGTGCACTATTCGTGAGCGCTACAGCCTATAAATTATTCCGAAATCCACGCGGAGAAAGCCGAGGGCTAGTGTTAAATATTTTATAGTATAAGTATGCAGATTATTTAGATTTAAATTTTATATAATTAAAGTTTTTTCGCACTTCTTTAGATTTATACTAAGAAATTGTTTTATATTTGTGGTATTTATTGGAAATTGGTACTTGTTTACTGTTTTATGGAAAGATCATATGATTTAAGAGTTGTTATAGCTTCACAGATTTTGTATACAATTTGTAGATAACACTGTCACTTAGTCATTAGCTGATATTTTGTCTATTCACTAATTTTATTCACTTCTAAACTGCTTTTATTTTTAAAAAATATATTAAATCGGAGCGAACTTTTCGCTTTGGGTTAGATTTAGAGCCATCTAACGCTTTGTTTAGTAGTGCTTGTCAGGTTTTTTTTTTTGTGTCCCTAATAATCTTTTTTCTTTTCTTAACCTCTAGAGCCCCAGCGGCACAAAAACGTGCCAGTAAACAAGTATTAGTTGAGCCCCGCTGGCACAAATTTGTGCCACCAAACCCCGCCTGATTTAAAACTGTATTTGTAGTAAAGATAAGTCTTAAAATCGTTTGTGACCGGGGTCAGATTACGCTTACGATAAGAGCCCGCCCGCGGTGCTTGACGGATGGTTGACGTAAATAATGGCGGTCCTTGAGAGGTTAAAAGTCTCATGCGAAAATCCGAGGGTTTCCAACAGGATCTTACTTTATACAGCGGCCAGAAGGAAGCGAAGAAGCTGACGTCTTCGGTCAGGTTGGGCAGCAACCAGAGATGGTGGCGAGAGAGCGTCAGCATCCAGACCAGGCAGAACACAACCACTCGCAGGATCGTCAGCCCGATGATGGTCACCAGGAACGCTGCAGCCGCGATACTTAGGTAGTACACGCCTTTTCTGGAATGAGAGATTACATTTAGTTTCAGGATTTTCTGCTGGCTTCTGTATTCCCTGCCACATGTTTTTTAAATTGTAGATGGGCTTGCGTTTGACCACCATCTCACCTGATATTAAGCAATGATGTGGTCGAAGATGAAGCACGCTTGCCTAGACGATCTTGACGTAAAGAGTCCTAGGTTGTAGCTATCGGGAAACACAGAGTCCGGCAGGCAATTCCACTCCTTGGCCGTACGCACAATGAAGGTATTCCCAAAACGTTTTGTGCACATCAGTACATTTGAGTTTTAGGATTCTCTGCCGGTTTCTGTATTCCCTGCCTCATATGACCCGTCTGCCTTTAAAGCATCCTAGATCTCATCTAACACGGTTTACCATAAGGTGTGATCGGGGTCCGTAAAAAAATAAAAAAAGGATATCTTTCTCATGAAGCAGTGGTAACAGACACGACTTATGAGTTGTAGGTCGCGAGTTCAAGCCCAGCCAGGACTTGCCGGGGTTGGGCGATGTACTAACAAGATAACACAACCCCGGACCACAAGGGCAACTGAAAGAACGGGGTGTGAAATTGTATGTATGATTTTTAATAAATAATCACTAATCACACACTCAAGTAAATAATTTTTGACCGGAACTTCTTAAAAAACCCCGCACATTCATCGTCAACAGTCATCATTTATCTGTCAGTATTGTAGTGAAATCCTTATACCCCTCTGTCTGCCCGCCCGGGTTTTTCACGCTCGTACTGATTAAAACAACCGCGTGTCAACGGGGACTGCGGGTGCACTTAAATTGGACTATTCTTTTTTTTTTTTTACAGGGGGAAATCCTCATGGACTACCTCCGCCTGGGGAATGGCGGAGGGGCGTGCCGGATTCTTACCGGCTAAAACCACCCCGGTGTATCCTCACACGTGCGCGGGCGGCCGCGGGAAACCTAATTCTTCCGCAGCCCCGCACTAGTGCTGGCCGGGTCTGTCCCGGCCTCGCCTCCTGCACGGGGTAGTGAGGTATTGAACTACCCCGTGCATCGCCTCAGAGGCGCGCGCCGACTCCCGCGCGCGCCTGCGACTCGTGTCCATCGAATAGGGGGCGGGGGACTTCCCCAAGTCCCTCGCCCCTGGACCCATTCATGGGGGCTGGAAAAGGGCGTTGTCCGCCCTTCCCCTGCGCCCGGTGCGCCTTCTGCGGCCAGGGAAGGGAGTGGAGATCTCCCTCTCCCTTTCCCTTTCCGCAGTTTCCTTCTGCGACATCACGTCCTCGCAGAAGGACACCACCGCGTCCCACGACTCTGCGCTGCCGACCATACTCTGCACTACGGCCGGCAGAGCCCAACATTGAAGCGGCGTTATTTGTTCCCGCATCCCCCGGCGCAAGTATGCGAGAGAAACCCGGTGTGGTTTTAGTCAATTGGTATATACTGTCCTCTCATACCTAAAAAAATGTATCTATTATGCAAAAATTGTGAAAATATATTTTTTAAAAGAGTAACTGTGGAGTTCCTTGCCGGTTCTTCTCCATTGGAAACGACCAATTTCGAACCGTGCACCAACTTGTGACGTTTTATGAGTGCCCATGTAGGCCTATGTAACATAAAATAATTTTGATTGAATCATGTGTGTTATAGTCCTCGGCACGTAAGTTGGCAAGGTTTTGGCGTAGTGGGGGTAAGTTCGCGCATCGTGCACTTAGTGGAACAAAAAAGTTGTCACTTTTACTGCTTGCCATTATTCTATGGTTATTGCCATCATTTATTTTTAATCATGTCTGTTCAGAAGAATATTAAAGAAAGAAGATGAATTCATTAGTTAATTCGGTATTATTAATAAACTAGTACTCACGCGGGGCTTCGCTCCCGTGGATTCTATCACGGTAAAAACATAACTCTCCTTTTTTGCAGTCGCGTAAAAAGTAGCCTATAACCTTCCTCAAGCTTCAAGCTACTTCCATACCAAATTGCATCCAAATCCATCCAGTACTTTCGAAGATTAGCGCGTTCAAGCAAACAAACAAACAAACAAACTTTTCCGCTTTATAATATTAGTATAGATAGATATAATACACGAATACATTTAAAAGTGACAAAAAAAATGTATTTAAAAAAAAAACCATTCAAAATAATATGTTCTCGTCGTCACAATTAGTTAATAAAATTGCTACCCCTTTTATTCTTCTTTTTTCCCGGTGTCCTAAAGACAGTGACGAATTCGGAATTTCAACCTTCCTTAACTATAGTGTCTAACTGTACTTTCTGACGTTTTAATAGTCTGCGTAAAACGGTATTTGGTCCTGGCATTGTAATCAACGTACCAAAAACTAAATTTAAAATCACAACTCGTAACAAAATCAAAGGGTACAACTTTCGTGTACGCAAGTGTATTCGGGAGCAAATGGAACGAGAACTACTGACGCACCAATCGCGCGCTCGGAGCGGCGCTACGTCATACCCTCGTCCCGCTGACACCTAAAAATCGACTTCTGCGCATTGAACGACCCTTGCCAAGTTATTTGCCTATCACTATACCTGACAGTGGCGGGCCACAGCGGGAACATGCACACAGTAATAGTGCCGACGACCACCAGCACGCCGCACAGCCAGTAGTACCACGGCTTGGGGTCGTAGATCCACACGTACGCGTCCAGCGTGTCCAGGAACACTTGCTCCATGTGCATCTCTAAGCGGATCTTGCGTTTTTTCTTCTCTTTTTCTTTTACGTCTTTTGTGTCCTGGGATTAGAAAGATTTTTTTAAAGATTCGTAAAAAAAATTGTATGCATGGATGCCGGGTGATTCATGGGCAGAGGAGTCTGTAAAACTCGTACCGAATATCTGAACTATCTTCATACCAAATTCCATTCAGATCCGTTCAGTAGTTTTTTCGTGAAAGAATAACAAACATCCATCTATCCTCACAAACTTTCGCATTTATAATATTAGTATGATAGTATGATTTTAATATTTTTAATATTAATGTATTTCATTGCATCGCGCAGTGGTTGGACAATCAATAATTTAATCAAAAGTATTAAGCAAAGCTTGAATAAAAACTTAAGACATAAAATGCTAGTATAAACAGCTTTAGTCAAACAAGATTTTGAATATAATTGAAGGAAACCTATTTTAAAATGACTATCAGAAGATTTATTTTTCCAACATGGACTCATCAAAGGCTAACCTCAATGTCTCTTACCTTTCCTTCGCAGGCACTAGCCTGACTCTTCTCTCCATCCTTCTCATCACTGCTTTTACTTGATTTCTCCAATTCCTTCTTCTTGGATTTGCCTTTCAATTCTTGTTCAGTCACAGGAACCTGAAATATATGGGAAAAAAATTGATACACAATCACATAATGAATAAAATATGTTGAAGTTAACGTTTTGTTACTGGAAAAACAACAACAAGTAATCATTTATATTTAGCGACCTGCCCAGGCTTTGCTCGAACGCCCGTATGTACAAATCTGTACCGGTTACCGGTTTATATGAGTCAGATCAAAATCTAAGAACTTTCATGCAAAGTTCCTACACCCTTTCAAGTTAAAATTTCTCGAAAAATCTAACCTACCTACAGTGCGTTTCAATTGCTATTAGGAAAACTTAGCGCCATGTTGTGACGTTTTAGCCGTCAAATCGAACAATTTGGGTAAAGTGATTTGTTCACTCTACCCAAATTGTTCGATTTGACGGCTCACAGTCACGACAAGGATAAAATTTTATATTTAAAGAACAAAGACAGGTCCTGGCCTACACAACTTTTAAATTTAAAATGAAGATGAATGAAGATTAAGAATCTATACAAAAAAATCTAAACTATAAAGTTATATTTAATTTCTTTCGAGAACTTCTCCAATAGAATTGATTTATTAATAAACAAATAGCTGACCGCAAATTGTCAAAAATAAGTTGAGTTGTTGTGTTGAGTAGTATGCTGCAATTAAACTTATTAATCAGTTTTTTTATTTCACATCCTTTATTGTTTTGCATTCTTTTCTATACTAAAAATAGTAACAAGTAATATAGTAAGTTTTCTATACTAATAATATATGGTGAACAATAATCGCATTTGACCACATAAAAATCTGAAATTTTAATTATTGAGAATAAAAACTCTATTTTATTTTTATACATGGCAAGCAAAGGCGATGTCGACTATTCTGGCAAATACAAACTCGAAAAGCAGAAAAAACAAGTGTCAAAAGTGACACAAAGGGAATTGATTGACATTACAAACACAAACAGTTGTCGGTGATTTTGCGAAGTGCATGTGTTTACGTTTCCTTCTCTGTTTTTTGAGACTCTTTTGCTTTTCGAAGTGTTGAAGTACATCCATTATTCCATTATTACACCATGAACACCGATGTGTAGGCCAGTCAAGCACAGAGATCGTCAAATTGTAATAATCTCAAAATTCCATATTTGTATCTATCCTAAATTTTTTGTTAGAAGTTCTATACAATATTTAATGCTAAGAAACAGTTCTTAGTATTGAACTACACACAATAAAATTATTTTCATCGCTGGCCGTGAGAATTTTATATTAAGCCAAAGTTACTATGGACACTTGGCATTGGTCTTTGATGAGACTCGGTTAAACAAAGTAAAATAAACCGTTATTATTTTTCATTATTAACTTTTTGTTTGCAAACCGTACTTTTTGAGTGACATTTGATGATAAAGGTAATTGAAATTCCTAATAGCATTTGAAACGCATAGTATAAAGTAAAATTCATAATTCCAAATTTTGTGGGTGTACATTGAAATTCAGATATAAATAGATTGACTTACACTAACATAGCCTATTTAAGGAATACATGTATCATTCATTCACGAATGAACGATTAGAAACGACCTTAACCCGTGATAACACGTTTTGCACCATTATGTGTTATCAATAATTTTGTGTAACTCGTTTCCAAGGCTAGACAATAAACTTTGTAGATTACGTAGATCAAGTAGCAATGTCCTTAGTGACAGATATTTTAAAATTAGAATGCATTACCAAAATGACGTTTGTGTAATGTTCTTTTTTACCAACTACGCGACGAAAAAGCAGAAAATTAGTTTTTCTTATAATTCTTTGGGATCAATTAATGTCATAATTTATTATCACAATATTGTTAACTGATCCAAACATTTTCTAAGATATATGCTGTAGAAAGAAGTGCATACATATTAATAAAGCTTCGACCAACACCTAAGGAGGCTCTCGTTAGGCGGCTGGACAAAGAGCTTGCTTCAGAAAGCGGTACTCCTGGACACGGCGCGTATCGTTAGGAGGTTCCTCTCTCTAGAGTCCTGACAACTGGTAGCTTGGACCCTGTTCCCGATACCGGTGGGCTACTATTTTTTATATTTTTAAATGTTTTGTTTTTTTTTATACAAATATTTAAAAATGTAATTCATATGTATATGTTACGGCTAAAGGTTGGTGTGAACATAAACTTAAGATTAGCCGGCTAAACTTAGGTCTAACTTCGAGGAGGTGTTAATGTTAGTTTCTTCTATCTTTAGCCGGCTAAACTTAAGTGTAACTGCAGGCCCTTGGCTAAATAAAAATGTAGAAGGAAATGAAAAAGGAAAAAATATAATAATGTGTACTATTTTGACACGAAAACTTTTATTAAAAAATAATCACCTCATTACACATACTTTTAGGCATGTATTTAACGCGGCGACAAACTAATCTGATTTAGAGTTTTAAAAATAATTAAAATGTGTAGGAAAAATAATAGGTTGGCAGCTAGAGTGAAGTAGCATTTTAAGCATGAAGTAGCAGCTTTATATAGAGTTCCAAGCTTTGTTTAAATTTAAGTTGGCAGTGATTTTATGGTGTAGCAACTGAAGGCTAAGGCGGGAGCTCCGCTCCGCTTCGCTCCCGCCTTAGCCTTTTAACCTAACCTATCCCAGTCGGGGTACTCTGAGTCGGGGTGTTAACCAATAGTTGCTAATAATACAATGTTTGATATCCGTCTGTTAATATTAGCTGCCAAGTCATTATTTTTTGTAACCAAGTAGTTAGTCGCCCAATAAGTTCTTAGTTGCCTCAAAAATAATTTGCCATACATTTTTAGCCGTTTCGTTTCGGTTAATATGCACATTAGCCGGCTAAAGATCTATCACGACACAAACTAACATGATATCGAAATGTAGCTGCTTCTCGAATATAAACCTAAGTTTAGACGGCTAATCTTAAGTTTATGTTCACACCCACCTTTAGCCGTAACATATATACTAGGAATAAAGATAATAATGTCATTATTTCAACTAGAACTGGGCTGGTCACACGTCTTATAGCCAGGAGCTAAGGGCAAAATTAACAACACAGTGGGTCCTAAGCAGCAGTAAATCAGAATTTATAAGAAGATTCATAATTCAAAATATTTGGTGCAAGCATGGTCTCGGGTTAGAAAAAAAAGTCAGTTGTATAGCCAGTAGTGTCGAAGTTAGCGGTGTGATACCCGCCCCCGTACCTCAGATAGAACGTTAGTCGCCGCTGTCATTTGAACATCTTTAATAATCGTTACGGGTAATTAGAAGTTAGACAATCTGACAAGGGAATGGTCGAGCGCAGGCGAGCGCTTTTGATTTGTGACCAAAAACCGACACCGATCCGAAGTGAGGCAAGTGATCACGAGCAACGGCGACCGAAGACAAGTTGCACCAAATGAGCTCTATACACGTTGGCGCTGGCCTCCACTTGGCCAACTAGGCAAGTGACACCGAGCGATAGCAAGACAAGGCAAATATACTGTCTACATGTTGGTATTGGACAACGCTCGGCCAACATGTATTGCAGGCTTAAGGAAGTGTCACACATACCTTTTTAGCTCTGTGGAACAATTTGTGTAATAACATTGTATGTAAGTAGTCTGTGACTTCGTGTCTGGTCGTGAATATAGGGTTGTTGCCAGTCGCCCATTTTGATGTCAGCAGCGCGTCCACCGCTTTTGTGCCTGAAAATTAAGGATGATAGTAAATATTTACTAAGTTTATCTTGGCTTCTTAGGAACTTAGGTGATCGAGATTGCGGATCGCAAAGGTAACTTAAGGCACAGAGTAGATTAAAAAAAAAAGAAATTCGAGACAGGTATACAGCAGATATTTCTAAACCCTAGGAAGATAGGGACTCAAATCCATTGTACTAAGAAAAGTTACCTATCAATGGACCAGTTAAAAACGTTATTTAAATAAGTCTAAGCTGGCCTATCTTGAATCAGAGGTTTTTCGGAGGACATAAAAACATAAAAAAAAAATGTTTTCAATGAACTAACAAAAGTACAGGCAAGATGGTCCACTGATTATATCGATGGCATGACGTCATCGTTACAGTAAACAAACATGTTACAATAACTTGTTTACAATGATGCTGACGTAAATCAAGACTTATAGTTTTTTATACATAGAAATGTAGAGTAACAACCATGTTTTTGGATTCAAATCACAGACCAAAAATATAATAATACTAGCTTTTGCTCGCGACTTCGTTCGCGTGGGAGGTTTTTCCCGCATAAATCCCGATCCCGTGGGAATTCCGGGATAAATCCCTATTTTTTTTTTTGAAAATGTAATTTAACCTATGTCACTCAGTGAAGATGCAGCTTTCTAATGGTGAAAGAATTTTTGAAATCGGACCAGTAGTTTTTGTGTGAAAACGTTACAAACATACAAAAACACAAATGTTTCCTCTTTATAATATTAGTTTAGATTAATTAATGGTTGTGGTCTTAAGTAGGTTGAGCTTGTAGCTTCGATTCGCGAACCAACCTTGTAATTTAAGTTAAGTACTAACATAGGATTAAGGAATTTTGTTACTAACCAATTGAGTTTTGTTACTTGGAAATAAATAAATGAAATGAAATGAAATAATATTTTGAATAATATTAGGGAAAGCCATTGAAGTCTGACACAGTTAGATGACTTAATTTAAAAGCATGAAACATATTTTTAAACAAATGTCATATTTTATAAACATTTTGTTGAATCAGCGATAGCCTTTTTTAAGTAGGTCATACTTTACAAAAAAAAAAAAACAAAGTAATCTTTAATGTATTGTAGCGAGAGAGCAGTGGAACCCATAGGAAACTGCACTTACTTAAAGTCTTTAAGTCAAGAGTGAATAGGTAGTTACTTTTAGGTAAGCGTGCTCCCTCTTCGACCACATCATCACTTACCATCAGGTGAGATGGTGGTCAAACGCGAACCTATTATCAATTTAAAAAAAAAGACCCCGTATGTTCGAACCCAGGCATTGACTGCCTTCTTGTAATATTATACGTATCAGTAATTTAGTTTGTATACACTACATGTAGGTATCAGATTATTGCATCGGAAAGACTGGCCAAAGAGCCCAAGTATCAAGATTAGAACAAAAACATTTGAAATACATATCCTAATGTGTTCAGAGATTGGGTAAGCTGTTCCACGCGACGCTACATGTATTTGGGAACAAGTATAAAAGAATAATGGTAGCCGTGGACTGTTATGTATTTTGATCCGTGTAATAAAAATAGTTTATCTATAAACAAATAAGCTCAAATTAAACTTGACACGAAACTGAGAGATAGTGATATTGAGACGACTTGGTTTTTGCGTATAGGTTGAGCGATTGGCTACTGCGCTGCGGCTCGCGGGTTCCATTCCCACACCGGAACAAATGTTTGTATAACTTACAAATAGTTGGTTTGGAAAAATACGCTCACGGTACAGGAGAATTAATAGAATGGGGCTACGTTAAAAAAAAACCATGCTTTATAAATTTGCGCTTCTACAGTCTTGTAGTACAATGTCGATGAAGACAATACAACGTAACACAGTATATTTGTAAAATATTGGTAACTTACTAGAGCCTGACTAAGATCTAAATCGATTTCAGATAGCATTTCCATTATAGACTTCAATAGATCTTTCGAGGCGAGGCATTGTGATAGCCTAGGCTGGAGTCAATGACCCGATAGTATAAACCTGTTTGCTATAATAAAATGCCTAGGTACGACAATCGTCATGACCTAGGTACATTTAGCAGCAAGGTGCTAATATAACAAATAGTTAACAGTTACAAAAAAGGTTTTCAGAAATAGACGTACGTATATAGAATGGAATCGGGCGTTAGTTTGTGGAAATGTAACAATATTATGATAAATTAATTAATTATGAATTGTGAAAACCATGGCAAACAAATACTTCAGAGAAACATGTATCTAGTGTATTTAACTAGGTATTAGTTTATTATATAGATAGATAGATATACCCTTTATTGTACACCATAACATAATTAAATAAGGACTTAAAAACTACAAAGGGTGTTACAATGGGCGGTCTTATCGCTAAAAGCGATCTTTTACAGACAACCTTTAGATGGATTTGACACAGCAAGAGAAAATAAATACGCGGGTAGTCCATGGTGTACCATCTTAACATAGTATAAAGCAAAGTCGCTTCCCTGTGTCTGTCCCTATGTATGCTTAAATCTTTAAAACTTCGCAACGGATATTGATGCAGTTTCTTTCAATAGAAAGAGTGATTCAATAGGAAGGTTTTAAGTATATAACATGCATAATATAGTAGAGGAACACTGATAATTTTTGAGGTTTCTAATGTGAAGTCGCAAATAAACAGATTTTTTTGCGCTTGCTTTGCAAACGCTGGCTGAACCCTACGAGATAGATCAAAATAATGTACTACAGTATTGTACACCTTAAAAAGGTCAACAAAAAAATCCTCGATGGCATCTGTCTATCTCTTATAGATAACCCACAACAACCATTTTTTATCCTTTACTTTTTACGAGAAATACGAGCATATTTTACGAAGCGATTTTACGCAATACAGCACTAATCCTTATCCAATTAAGTACCATAAATACATTGTGCATTTAATATAAATCAATATTGCCCTTTACAGAATATAATTTAAATAAATAGTTTCAAAGATATTACAGATTTAAAATGCAAGGACATAGCGGTTGCGGCGGGGTGCCGGCGGAGGCACGGCGCGCGTACCTAAGTTGCTTAGATTTGAGCGTTGAATGTTTTTCCCATGGTAAATTATGTGTCGTACTTTCAAAAGTAATTACTAAAGAGAACATGTATGTCGAATGACAAAAAGGCTGTCAACGATGTATATAAAGAGATTCTATAGTATATTTAATATAAACATTGCACCCGTGCGAAGCCGGGGCGGGTCGCTAGTTCACTTATATACAACTAGTACTCACGCGGGGCTTCGCTCCCGTGGATTCTATAACGGTAAAAACATAACTCTCCTTTTATGCAGTCGCATAAAAAGTAGCCTATAACCTTCATCAAGCTTCAAGCTACTTCCATACCAAATTGCATCCAAATCCACCCAGTACTTTCGAAGATTAGCGCGTTCAAGCAAACAAACAAACAAACAAACTTTTCCGCTTTATAATATTAGTATAGATAAATAAGTAATAACCTACATACTCAATATACATACATAAAAAGAACAAAGCTGAGTTATATAAAAAAATAGTAACAAATTAAAGAGAGAGATAGAGATCTTATACCATATTTTTGAAAGAAGGAAGGGTTTGTGCTTGTCTACTGACACGGGAAGACTATTCCACAGTCGTACTGCTTGAGCTGCGAACGACTTACCAAAGAAATTGGTGGAGTGACTCGGTACCTCTAGCCTCAAGTTTTCCGATGACCTCAGAAATTTGGCATGTGTGTCATCATGAAGGAACTTAAAACGTTCTTTAAGATAAGAGGGGGTCTTAGGATTGAAAAGAATACTGTAGAGCAGAGACAAGATGTGTAAGTTCCGGCGAAGACGTATAGGAAGCCACTTGAGTTTCGTACGAAATTCGGATACGTGATCATATTTGCACAAACCAAATATAAATCTTATGCAAAAATTTTGAAGTCGTTCAAGTTTATCAAGTTGTGCCTCTGTGTTTAAGTTTTGGCATGCATCAGAAAGTGACTACAGGGGTACACCTAATGGTAAATTGACCAAGGCTAAAGCACGATGGGAATCAAATCAAAATTGGCAGCCAATCGCTTTTATCAGTGCGCCAACTGTGCTGTCAAACCTGTGACTCTTTTATTAATTAATTACGACTATACGCTTCAAACTGGAAAACAACAACGCTGGCGGCGCTATATCATGACGACAGATTATCGTGTCGGTAAAAGCGTCGTGGCTTATATATTTAAATGGAGGTGTTCACCTCCATTTGGACATGTGAACACATATAGGACAACACAATTTAAGGTAGTCCACAACTTTTTTCGAGTATAGATTCTGAAGTCGGGAACAGCTAGTGACGACATTCGTCCATCGATAAATTAATCGCTACGACATAGTAGGAACGCGGTCTGATTAGCCACTATGAGGTAGCTCACCAGGCATGCGCTGTTAGAAAAAGCCCAACGACTAAAACGAAGTATCTTTCGTTGGCAGATTAATGGGAACAATTTCATCGCAATAGTCGGCTCTTGTGAAGGCTCTTGTCGTTTTTCGCCAGAAGTGTTAGTCCGAGACAGATTAGCGCTTAGGATAGTAGTGAAGAAGTGCAACAAACATTGTATAATTATCGCAACCTATCGCCTAAGGAAGTCGTCAAGCGTGAGTTAGTGAACTTTTGTTTTTTTGTAAGCCTATTTCTTCCCGAGGGCTTAGGCCTGCCCCAAATCTTTCTAACTTGTATTCTCCGATCAATCCGTCGGGAATGAGTTAAGATCGTCGGATCAGTATATCACAGGCCTTTCTTTTTTTTTTGTTCCGAGGTGGAAATCCTCATGGATGTCCTCCGCCCTGGGGCGGGCGAAGAGGTCTGTCAGACTCGTACTGACTAAAACCACCCCGTGTTCCCTCGTACACATGCGCCGGGGGCTGTGGGAGCACATAAGTATTCTGCGCGGCCCCCGACTAGTGCCGGCCCGCCTCTGCAGGTTCCATCTCTTTAAGCGGGGGGAGTGAGATGTTTTGCTCCCCCTGTGACTAATGAGAAGGGCGCGCGTGAAACAAAACGCGCCGCCATCTCGGGTCTCGTGTTATAGTCCCACGGCGGGCATCCCCAAGTCCGCCGTCCCTGGACCAATTTAGGGTGGCTGCCAGAGGGCATTGTCTGCCCTCTGTCAACGCCCGGTGCGCCTTCTGCGGGCTGGGAGAACACTCAAGATCTCCTTCTCCCTTTCCGCAGCCTCGATGTGCGACATGACAACTTCGCAGAAGGAAATAACCGCGTCCGAATCAATCACAGCCGGCAGCGACAGGTCGTTTCCCACTTCTAGTATTTCATAGGCCTGCCTTGGCTACGATCGTTGGTACTAAAACATGATTATAAGTTCCTACCAAAAAATAGGCTAGCCGTCCAACAAATCGATGTATCGTGCCCTTTATAACAGAAACGGTCGTACCCGCGAATGTACTACAACTGACCCTGAGCAGTGAGCAGCAAAGGTCGAACGTCCAAATGGCCATATGATCGCAAATTATTCCATTAAAATAAATTTGTGTAGTTACAAATTGTCGCATAATTTACGTTCTTTTTTTAATGGTCGTGTAGTATTGTAGTCTAAGCATAGATTAAGCCAATTTTTTGTCAAAAAATGTCACGACTAGGACGTAAACCATTACGTCTGCCATTTTGGTGCTAATCACACATTCGAATACACCTATTTAGTTGTGTGTTTTGTATATCACAGTCGTTTTGGACCTGATGTTTTCTTTTATATTTTAGGAGCAGTGGTGTTGAAATAAATAGTAATAAAATTAAGTGTGGGCCGCTTGAATACGTATGACGGAACCCTTAATTAATCTAGTGATGTTGCTGAGAGAACACTTCTTATTTGACTACCAGTGAAATTGTCAACGCCACCAGTACCAGTACCAGTGAAATGTCAACAGCTAACTGCTGTTATTAGCCAAAAAAAGACTACCAGACCAATCGGAATCCTAAAACCTTATATAATCTTTTAAAGACGTCTACAGTCCAATATGAAGAGGTTTTATCCTTTGATACTGGCCAAAAATAAACTCGTAAAAATTAAAAATAGAAGTCCGTTCGAATTATTTAAATGTTTAAAAGGTTTGTTTTATTAGAGCGGAAATACGGAGAGAGAGCCGACGGCACACGGCAAAACATAAAGGAAATGCAGCTACGTAGCTTGGCAATACGCCACCGACATGTTGGAAATTGTATAAATATTTCCATTTAAATTTAGTTTTATTTTTTTAGCCTTTTCGGGATGAGAGCTGTCTCTTTACTATTTAATTAAGAGAGTAGGAATAGTGATTATTCTCCTGTCAAGCCAAGATATAGTGCAAACAATAGCGTATCTTTTGTTGTTCTATATTAAAGGCCTCTGAAATACGGCCCTAAATTGTACCAGACAAAACTACGAAAAAATAATCAGAGAAACAGAAAAGAGAAAAACAGACAGCTTCGTTTCGTTTCAAGTAGTTTTTCTACACATTTGAGTCCGAATCATAATTAGCTGTTAAAGCGGCTCTCTTCACCTCTTATCATGCCCATGTAGCACGGCCACTCGCAGTTTGCAGGATTTTATCGAGGCCAATGTCTGAGATGTGCAGGTATCTGCATATTGGCCTGAATTTTTTTTCAGACTAATATGCAGGTTACGATTCGAAGCTCAAATACTTGGCATTGACTCGCAATTTATGTTTCTGTATGCTGGAAAAATCAGCAGTGAGCTTAGCTTAATGTGAAATGATCTTACCAGTGAAATATTCCACGTGATGGTTCAAGAACTTAGTCTTCTTTGTAGGCACGTTAGCCTTCAGCCACTTGGCGACGGAGTACTCCTCGCTCGTCGCCTTCTCCGATTCAGGAACGTCTCCGAACTCCTGGAAATATTAGGAAAACAACTTTATTTATTACTGATTTAAAAGCATCGGCTTTCACGATAATATACGAACCAAAAACCATGTGCCCAAAGACCGCTTTTGTGATTGGACCGCTTATTGTGGCACCATTTGTAATTTACCATTTTTTTATGTTTACCCCAAATATATGGTTACTAAATTAATAGAAAAATATTTAAAAACAAGCCTTTTAATAATTTTCGTAATTTCTTAGCAATCTCTTTCATTCGATACCCATATCATGGCAGTGCGCAAACATAACTAGTCGGCCATTTTGGGTCGTCCGCCATTTGACCCGCTATACTGACGAAGGACCTAACAAAGCCAGTCAAAATCAAAGCTCGTAGGTAATAGAGTATTCTTTCAATATTAAGTAAGCATATCCATTGAGGTTTATCATCAACGAATTACAATAAACAAAAGAAAACTTAAATTATTCCATCACCCTTACCATCATAATTAATATCGTTCATATTATGTTTACACAGATAATGTAAATATAAGGAGTAATCACCATTAAATCGAAACATTCATCAAATATTTAGAAATGACATTCACATACCGGTCCCTTGCTTACGTCAATTTTTTTTTATAATTCAGTAGTTCTTACTGTGTAAGTGTTTGTATTTTATTAAAAACTATGCCCGACCGAACGTATTTAGTGAAATGATTTTCTAAATTTTTTTTTTACAAGAATCAGCAATGATGCGCCTACTAAATAGAAGTTTTTGTTTGAGCAAGTAATAAGTATAAGAATAAATTTATTTTTCATTGTTACAATGATGTTCTTAATTCTATACTACAATTATTATTTCATTTGTCACCATGTGACAATTTTTTATTTTATACGGTGGTCCCCAAACTACGTCATGCTTGTATCTTGGGAACCTGAATTCCGGTAGTCATAATACATTATTTATCAATAGCGTGGACATATTACATTCTGAAGTACTAGTTCTTAACAATGAATGATGAATCTATAATGCTTGTAGTTGGTAGTGGCTTTTGAAAGTTTGCTGACGGCAACTCATTCTGGTCTACTTTTATAATTAATGTGAATTCCGACTGGACTGTATAAAATATGATATAGCTAAAAAGACAACTCTTCTACTGAGATGAACCACATTCAAGACAATCTGAATAGCCTTTTCCCAACTATATTGAGGTCAGTTTCCAGTGTAATCAGTTGAAGCTGGATACCAATATTTGCATAGAGTGACGGCTAAAGAATAACAGCCACACATGACATATGTCGATATTTAAGAATAAGCAACTGTCAGTCTGTGGTTGAGTAACCATAAATTAACATAAATCGAGATTCCTGCGTTCCTGGTTAAGCATGATAAGCCGTTGATTCCAGCTGTTATTTGTACATCTTTGACAGTCGTTACTGGTAGTCAGAAAATCTGACACTGAGCATGTCAAGGGATATCGTGTTACCCAGCTACTGGGTTGTGCTGTAAAACAGCATTTATTGAACTTCAAAACTTCGAATAAAGACAGTCCTCCAAAGCGCTGGCGATCACTTGTGCCTTAGCTGGGAAGAAGAACTGACCCAGCAAACTACCCAGAAACATATATTAGAAGGATAAGACATACACAATCGGGTCATGGACAAGCAAGCGAACGACGGCGAGTTTCCCTCTGCAGATTCAACTTATCATTCGGCACATAAAATGATTTAGTTTCTAATAATATTGACACAGCAAACAATGAAGGGTATTGTGTATTATTGTAGTTGGGTGAAGTCTGACATCACAGTAATAAAACGTAGTTCGTTGAATAGACATACAATGCGAGGCCGACGGTTTAAATAGATTATAGCATATCTATGTAGCAAAATATTAGTGTATATTACTTAAATATTGTTTTAGTTATATAATCTGTACGAGATACTTTTTATTCATGATAGGATCGCTTTTACCACATCATGACTTGAAGGTTGCGATGCGATGCTGTGGTCGACGATGGATCACACTTGCCAAGAACCTATTCTCCTAACTGCTTTTTGGAAGCCCTTATTTTTCCTCGAAGTGGAAGTCCTGATGGATGTCCTCCTCCCTGAGGCGGGCAAAGGGGTCTGTCAGATTCTGACTAAAATTGGCCAAGCGCGAGTCAGACTCGCCCATGAAGGGTTCCGTATTAACTATAATAATATAATATAATATGTATATTTATTTACGAATAAAAAATAACCTTAAAAATTCTTAAAACTAGTTTATTTACATTTTTACAACTACGCTAAATAACTTTGTTTTTCTTAGTGTTTGTATGAATTAAAAAGTTATATTTGCGGTTTTAGAAAATATGCTGTATCTCAAAAACTGCTAACCCGATTTCGTTCAAACCAATTTTGGTTGAAAGTTTACATTAAGATCTACAGACATATATTTTTTTTTTAGATTTTTCACTCCATTATTATAGAAGTTAGAGGGGCGGGGACACACATTTTACAACTTTGGAAGCTTATATCTTTTAAACGATTATCTTTATAAAAAAGTGGTTTTAGAAACCCTTATATCATTTTTAAAGACCTGTCTATGGATACCACACACGCATAGGTTTCATGAAAAAAAATATTTTCAGTTCTAGTTCCATGTATGGGGACCCCCCTTTATTTTAAATATTTTTTTAATTTTTTTCTTAAAATCGGAAAGCGGTTCACAGAATACATCTACTTACTAAGTTTCACATGTATAGTCTTAATAATTTCGGAATAAAATAGCTGTGACATACGGACGGACAGACGGACGGACAGACAGACAGACAGACAGACAGACATACATACATATCGAAACTATAAGGGTTCCGTTTTTTGCCATTCGGCTACGGAACCCTAAAAAACCACCCTGTGCACACTCGCACTTTCACCGGCGGCTACCGGAGTGTTTAAATACTCTTCAACGCTCCCTACCTCTGAGGGCCCCATCTCGCTAAGCGGGGGAGTGAGATTTTTGACAACCCCACGACATGTAATAGGTTCGCGCGTGGAACAATATACCACCTTGGGTCCGGGGCGGCCCTATAACGCGGACCGCCGTTCCTGAACCCATTTAGGGGCCGACAGAGGAATGGCCGAGTAAATTAGTTAACTAACTTGCTAAATACCATAGGTAACATCTAAAACAATATAGAGACAAGAGCAGTATTTGCAAATAAAAATTAAGACGGGCAACATTGGTAGTAAAATGTCTAAGCCAATATTTCGTAAATATGGTGACCCATCAAAGGACTTCGAAAGCTTGGCAAGCGTTGCTTAGTCTTCAAACGAATCATGATTCATGGGCCTGTTATTATTGCCATCAGATCCTTCAGTTAACATACCACATGTTAAATATTTTATTATATAGTGTTCCTTCATTGTGCTGTTTATCTCAAGTTAACAGTTATACAAATAATATAACAAGTTAAGACCTCGAAAGGCAACAATTTCCCTTTAGAACGTATCGCGGACTTCGTTCTCCAACTGTAATCGTACGGCTCTGCCACGGTAATATTATGATAATATTACCGTGGCTCTGCGCAAGCGCAATCAAATGAGATTTCAGTTTTTTTTTTTTTTTCATTTTTAGTGATCCATTTTTTTTTTATTTACCCGTTTAGAATCATTGCGTCATGTTTCGAAGTCTACTTACACAACTCGAAGCAAAAAAATCATCAAATCATAATTCCTGACATTGTTTTTTTCGTATGAATTGAGTAGTTTATGATTTTTTATTAATAATTTAGTATGACAATAACATTAATCTATGTAAGCACAATGGGTAGACTTTTGAGTACTTTCTTATTTTATCTGACCTGCATTTACCTACCACAAGTCACACGAATAAATGATTTATGATCACAGTTCTGGAAATGCTCGATGCTCACAATGATCCTCACTTATTTTTTCTACTTAATGTTATCCATAATTATACTGATTTTTTTTTTTAACGAGGCAAAATTATCAAATAAGTCCTCCCACCCCGGGCAGGGTGGGAGGGACTGTCAGACTTTTACTGACTAAAATCCACGGTGTTCCTTCAAAAACCCTTTACGTACCGGGGTCACGGTAATGGGATAAGTCCCACGACCCCGGCAGGCTTCGGCCCTCTGCAGAGGGGGCCTCGTCATGTTGCTGACGCTCTTTGAGGCGCGCGTGGGACACAACGCGCCGTCGACCCGGGCATGATCCATGGTCGGACAGCGAGTTGCCCTTTACTCGCTGTCCGCATGCCTGCGCCTACGGTGGCCGGAGATCGTCGGCCGACGTCCGACGCCGTGGGCGTCTACCACTGCGGCTGGGCTGGAGGGAGGACGCCATCCTCTCCCTCACGCGGCCCGCCTCCTCCTTCGGAAGCATGACTGCTTCGCAGAAGGAGGCGACCGCTTCCCAGTCCCTCTCGCCCCGCAGCATGGCCTCGACCAATGCCGGGCGCGAGAGGTCTCCGCCTATCGCCGCCGTGAGGACACGTCGGTGCTCAGCCCAGGCGGGGCAGTCTTGCACCGTGTGCTCTACGGTGTCCTCAGGGCGACCCTCGCAGTGGTGACACCCAGGCGTTTCCTCCTTTCCCATCAGACACAGGTACCTCCCGAAACTTCCGTGTCCGGTGAGGACCTGCGTCATGCGGTAGGTCAGGACGCCGTGACGCCGATCTAGCCACTCCTCAAAGAGGGGTCTTACCGCCGCAATTCCGGCGTGCCCGAATTATACTGACTTTAAGCTTATTTTTAAATCTGGAACTAGTGTTGCCCAAACGAGAGTCTCGCAAGAGTCTTGCAATTAGCGATTATTCTATTGCTATTTATTAAACGGTAGTCGAGATCTCAGAACAATGTAACAGAGTCTGTTAAATTGTTCTGAGATCTCAATTAGGATAATAGTTAGTTGCAAGACTCTTGCGAGACTCTCGTTTGGGCCACACTATCTGGAACTGACTGTTTATCGCAAAATTTTCTCCATTACAATAAAAAGATAACCAGGTCACGAATGTTGTGTAATGATTATGGCCTTTAAACGGAAACCTAACACGTAAGTACTGCACGTGTCTATATCATAACAAATCATTAATTTATTTTTTGTGTAGCTATTAAATTCAAGCGTAAAACAGAAGTCTAATGGAAAATGACTGCTAAGTCTACAGAAGCATAATATGTGTAGAATTTACAGCACAAAGCGGTTCTCTTAGAGTTTGTATATAGTATAACTTTACGCATTTGCAATTTCAACGGTCTTAGCTCCGTAATAATCTAAATAAATTCACACAAACCCAAGCTACCTTAAAGGATCCCTATCCCGATCTTGATCGGATAAAAAAATTGTTGATTTTTTTTTATTGATTTGATAAAAAAATGAGGCTATTAAATACTACCTACACCAATTGTTTCTTCCTTTACTTTTATTATATTAACCAAGAAATTGATGAAAGAATAATAATAATGACTTCCACGGTGATCGATGCCTTCTATCAAACATAAAAAAGTGGTTGTAAAAATCGAATCAGACGCACGAATACCATTGACGTCACTGTCTCGTCATAGACCTACAAACTTATCGACGCACGTGGCGAAATTGAGAACTAACATAAAATGTATTGGTTTTGACAGCTTGGCTTAACAAGTGGCGCCACCATTAAAATCTTCAACGATGTTGGTCGGCTTTGAATGTGGCCGTGACTTTGGCCTTGTTAATGACCCAGTATATGGTGTCTATCTAGATTAAACCTATATTATATGAGTAGCAGGAAGATAGTGATTAATGGTTGCTGTTACGATTGAAGAGCATGTGGAGTTTTGTAATTGGTTAGATTAGACACAAACGTATAGGTAAAAAGTTAGAAAATTTGTGACATGAAGCCAATATTCCAGTTTGACACAGAAACGCTTGAACAGATTTTGATTCGAATTTCATCCGATTAAAATTCATCTGTTTCCTCACTAGGGTTCAAGAAGCACTGTTTTAAAACTGTTTTGAAAATGGTTGTAATGTTGGCAAAAAGTTACCAACACTACAACCATTTAGACCCGCCGCCCATTACAACTTTTTGTCACCGTGACTTATTGTTACTGTCGCCTGCTGTCACCCTCGATGCGCTCACTGAGGTGACTTCTTGGGTAACAAATCACGTTCTAGACATGGGCGTTACTAGTTATTTTTGATAACCGTTATCTAACCGGTATTTAGTTGCAATAACGCTATTGATAACGGTTACTGAATAACGGTATCACAAATGCAGTTAATCTAACTATTCAGTTGTTGTATCTCTATAGTTATTACAACAACTGGATAGCTAAAATAACCACAGTATGAATATAACAAGGAGTGGAGTAAAGGGATTATAACGATACTGGTAATTTCCCTTCATAGCTTTCTTCTAGGCTCAGGACTAGCACATTTTTTATATGAAAAATATACAAAAAATTCGGCGCATTTCAAAATCATCATATTCACATTGATTGATTAAATTAACATGGCTTGCTAACTCACCTTTACCTAATAATCACTATCATCTTAATTATACTATTTACACAATGGTCAATTAATCAATCCTACTGTTATTATAAATGCGAAAGTTTGTGAAGATGTATGTATGTTTGTTGCTCTTTCACTTAAATACTACAGAACGGATTTCAATTAAATTTGGTAAGTAGATAGTTGAGATACTGGAATAATACATAGACTACTTTTTATCCCAGCATTCCCACGGATTCGGGATTTATGCGGGAAAAACCTTCCACGCGATCGAAGTCGCGGGCAGAAGCTAGTCTCATCATATTATTACAGTGTCAACTCTATATAACTACACTCTAGGGACTTCGTGTATTTTGATATTATAGGAAAAAAACTATATTAGAAAATGAAAAATATTTGAACGCTATTTCGTAGTGTGTTTTTTGTCATTTTCATCTGACGTCTTTTGCTGCACCAGTAATTTTGTTGTATTTTTTAGTTTGTAATCCACGAATCCTACTAATAACCGTCTACACGTGCAATTTGTGAATAAAAAACAGATGTCGTAAAAAGTTTAGTATTTATGATGCCGACAGTCGAGTTTATTACGTACTAGAATAATAAAGTAACAAAAGAACCTATAGCTCCGCAGTTTTTACTAATTTCGGCCACTTAAAAAGTACATTTTATTATTTAATTTCTGTCGTTATTGAGACTGGGTGTAATGATTATAGAGTGTACCATTATATGAAAGACAAGCTAAGCTTTAGGGAGTTGAACGACACTCGATTTATTTCATTTAATTCATTTTTATAAGTCAGTTTATGTCTACACAAGTATACCTAGCACTAAATACTATTATTAAACTGTGTTTGCATTATCTATATACATACTTAAATTTAATACACAACTACGATTACGCACTTAACTTTTATAAACTAAAGAATTTGAATAGTCTCTTCTCAGAAAAATAATAAATCGTCTCAAATCTCCAAAAAACAGAAATCATAAAACAATTAACAAGTTCTTCAAATAACCAACAAGAAAACCGACAACCGACACTGGTACTAGTATAATTCACTCAATAATTCGAAACATACACACACAGAAACATGTTGGAAAAAACGTCATTACATTAAACATAATAATAATAAGTAAGTTATAACAAAAAAAAAAACAATGTAATCACAACAACATTTTCCACATATTACTTATACATACGCTAAGAGGTAGATGAAGAGTTAAGCTAGTTAGTTCCGTTTAGTTCACATTCAAGTAAACTATTATATTTTAATAACTCAACAAACTTTCAAATTAGTCAGCAACTTCAAAATGACTGGTATCTAATATATTTAGTTCCTTAATAACTTTAGTTCTAAAAGTATTTCTATTTAGTAAAAATATCTGTGATAACCGATGAACACATCAAAACTGTTCATCATTAGACCAGCAGTTGGTATATACGACCATAATATTTCCTTAAGATATTCATGATAACCAATGCATGCCAACAAAACGATACTCGCATCTTCTCTTTCTTGCACCTAATTATCGGCTAAGTGAGAGAGGGAAGGCATGGTTGCCAGTTGCCGGTTGGTTATCATCGGTTTCGGTTTCTAATGTTTTCGTAGTTGCGCGTTGAGTTGTAGCTACTCGCTCGCTACTCGTACTCTGCAGATTGATAACCGTTGCCGGTTGAGACGATACCGATACCTAACGTTATTGCTAAGGCAACCGTTTTCAGTTGCGTTTTGTTATAACTGACACATGTCTATCGCGTTCATTTTTGTAATGGACTTCAACGAGGTTGTCAAACTAATCTGCTTATACGCTTATTTTAAATAATATGTTTTATTATATGCTTTTCGTTTAAACGCCCATCTTTACCGCTGAGTGACAAAAAGTCACCAGTGAGCGGACTCCCATAGTAATGTACAGGGCGAGTGACAGTCACGTCACTCCGGTACTGCCTGTCGCTGCAACTTTTTGTCACCGTCTTATCAAGTCACCATAATGAGCGCACTCAGTATAGTTTTCATAGCACTTGACTAAGTGACAAAAAGTCACGGTGACAAAAAGTTGTAATGAGCGGCCGGTCTTACATTCAAAACTACACTAAAATCGGTATGTATTCACTAACACTTCACAAAAAGTTTAAAATGAAAATCGAACACACAATTAACCGTTATCCCACATTCCGTACTTCGAAACGCAAACACTTCCGAATGCCATAGAAAATGTTTAATACTAAAATAATAAAAAATAACCCTAAAATATATGTAAGATATACTCACAAATTCTCGCATAGCTACAAAACACAACCGCACAAAGCACTACATAAACCATAGTGACAGTTATAGCAATGCTATAGCAGAACTGGTGAAAGTGGGCCACTCGCCTATGGAACAAATTAATGGAAAACATACCTGGCTGATTGTAAAAATAAAATAAGTCATCGGAAATGTGAGGAGTGGTCTAGAAAAGTTGGACGCAAACTTTAAGTGGGTCACTACATATTTTATGGGTCAACATAGCTTTAATTTACTAAGTTTTCTGGAATGAAGTCGTACGTTTCTCGAATACAATTGGTGAGAAAAAATCTATAGCAGCAGTTTTTATAGACTGTAATGATAGGATTAATCGATTTATGTAAAGTACAAAAATCCGAAGACATCCACACACCCGCGTATTGGGCGCGCGCTATGGATTATTTATTCGCTCTCATAGAGCCTGTCACATGGGAGCCTGTGTTCCGCCAGCGAGTATTTTATGTCTTATAAATAACCCTATAATGTTCTAGGCATGTAGGCACATATACATACGTATATGTCTGCCTATAGCGTTAGGACTCCTGGGAGACAGGCTCCAATATGGACACTAGGGATACCGATTTACATTTAGTGTGGTGTTATTATAGAAAATATCATATATAAAATATTTTAACATAGAAACGTTAAGACATATGCAAGCAGCTCAGTAAGAAAAAGACGATCAGGAATGATACAACTGAAAGAAAACTTACACATTGAGGGCTTAAGCAAGATGACATTAAGAACTTATAGAAAAGGACAAGACACTGGTAAATTTCTACATCTAAATTCTTGCATCAGATAGAAAAACTAAATTTTAAACGTAGTAGAACAAATCGGACGGACAATCATCTTAGTATTATTATATGGCATCAGAGTCAATTGAGCGCGCTCAGGCGTATTGTAGTGATTTAAACTTTGACAATTGGTATTTTATCAAATAGCATTACGCTGAGCATGAGTAATTTGACATTTTGGTTTGAAACAACACCGTTTTCGAACCTACCCCACTGCTTGTTTCATTATAACGAGTTATCCGACAAAATTCTAAAAAAAAAAAAAAAAAAGCTCTTAATTTATTTCTTGTAAAATCGACTTCAATTTCCAACCAAATGCTGTCAAGGGAATTGATTTGTCATTGCCTATGAAACCTCCGAGGCGCCAACCTCAATGTTTGGGACCAAAAATCCGGTTATGTTTACAAGTCATCTTTTATATGGTCCCTCAACTTAGTTAAGTAAACGACAGTGATTACTTATACAAAAGAAATTGTGCACATTCTCTGAATCAATTGGAATAAGGGCAGTAACGGATGATGATTTGGCTCGTACAAAGTCCATCAAGAAAATTCTAAAGATAGTTTTACGCTATCGTCGAAATTTCGCACTAGTCTACAAACGTGGGCGATCATAATGATACAGCCATTTGACCCCTTGACAAACAGATTATGAGCATGTTTAGACAGTTTTCGATTTTCCTCGTTCAGTATCGTGTCAACAGAAACTGATAGAGTTGAACAGACTTGTTGGACTGAACACGATGGGAAATAACCGTGTTTATCAGAATAGAATTATAGTCATATTAGGTATAAAATGAAATTCGCTATGACGTATACAATTATACGGAAAACGTGTATAAATACAAAAATACCCAAGGAACTAAGCAATTTAAATAAAGAATTCCCTGCCTAAGTCTGTAGTTTAGTGTTGCCCAAATGAGAGTCTCGCAAGAGTCTTCAAGAGTCTCAATTAAATTGATTCATTTGGTTGGCCTATGTCAATTCAAGCTCAAAATGTACCTACTCTGTTACATTGTTCTGAGATCTCAACTACCGTTTAATAAATAGCAATAGGATAATCGCTAATTGCAAGACTCTTGCGAGACTCTCGTTTGGGCAACACTACTGTAGTTCTTGATAGCTAACCTGGGGGTCAAGTCAAGAGTATACAGGTTACTTCTAGGTAAGCGTGCTGGTTCGACCACATTATCGCTTACTATTAGGTCAAACGCGAGCCTATGATAAATAAAAAATAAGCAAATATAAGAATTCGTGATGCATCTTAATGCATCACGAATTCTTATACCTATTAAACTCACGAATTCTTTTATTACGAATTATTATATAAATGGTGTTAGTACTTATACTAACACCATTTATAAAATGTTGCAGTCTAATCTTTTAACCGTTCCAACTGCCTGGAAATCCTGTTTATTACCCTCATCTTTTGGCCTGTCTCATGTTACTTGGGGCCAACACAAGTCATCGATATTCGAGCAAGCGAGTATTGCATACGGGTAGTTACAAATACATCATTTGATCCATCCTTTTTTTTTCTGGGTGGGAAAATCATAGAATAACTTCACCCACTCTGGGTTAAGCGAAAGGGAGTGTCAGACTTCTACTGACTAAAAACCCACCCTGTCCCTTCAGCTGCCCGTAAGTGCCGGGGCACACACACACTACACACACATACATTTCCTCAACCCCGGCGCACAGATGGCCACTGGAACTACTCAATACTCGTCACAATGCATATGGTGAAGTGAAGCTGATGGTGAAGTACCAGGAGAACTCCTCAACAATATTAACGGCCTAACATTGGGCAAAGCAATATTTTGTAAATGATTATAAGTAGATATAGATATAGAAGTTGATATTTAGCCTTTTGTAACTAGGTAAATTAAAAATCGACCAACTAAAAAGATTGAAATAAAAACTTTTTACCAAAAAATTAAACCGACTCCCAAAAAACACTGCAAAGTGAAAAATAACTTTAATTTCGGTAGTCGGTGCCAAAAACGAAAATACAACACTAAAGACACCGACTACCGAAAGTAATTAAGTATAAGAAAGTATTAAAGTTATTTTTCACTTTGCAGTGTTTTTTGGGAGTCGTTTAATTTTTTGGTAAAAAGTTTTTTAATGGGTCTTTTACTGGAAGATACAGGAGGTATATGGTACTTTTTATCCCGAAATTCCAGCGAAGCGAACGAAGTCGTAAGCACAGTTAGTAATTCAATATAATATTAATTTCAGCATTGCCTGCGCGGAACAAATTTCACCGCATTGATAAGACGCGGCACATATTCTCGCCGCGTATTTGTTGAATAAAAACATAATAGAAGTTTATATAACAATTCATTGTTCGGATTCTAAATTATTATTGCTGTGATAAGGGTGTGTGTGAAGGGTGAACAGAACCTCAGATTTTAGTCTCTAGACTTCTTTGAGTGATCACAGTTAGAACAAATATTCTTTAGACTCCTTTGACTGATCACAGGCTGGACGACTATTTGTTTTATTAATGACTAGCTCACCAGGCGAAACTCGTACCGCCATAATTTTTTTCCTATATTTTATGACTTTTTAAACATTCCCCCTATGAGGGGGAACATAATCTATACATATAAGTAATAAAACAGTAAAAAAATTGTGTCTGTACATTTAAATTTTATACAAAAATAATAATCGACGTGGAATAAGAAACAGTAATACGGCAAAATAATTTAAAAAGTCTGTCTGTTTGTACACGCTAATCTACGGAACTACTGGATGGATTTGAATGAAATTTGGTAAATAGATAGTTGATATCCTGGAATAACACATAGGCTACTTTTTATCCCGGAATTCCCACGGGATCGGGATTTACGTGGAAAAACCCTGACACGCGAACGAAGTTGCGGGCAGCAGCTAGTACAAAATAAATGAATGCAGTCTGTCTATCAATTCTCGATTTTTTGTGAGACTAACGAACAATAATTCATTTTTATATATAAGATATCATGTTCAAAAGTTGCACTTTTTGTAGTCAATATAAATTATAGAAAAAAAAATATTTATCAATAGTGACAAATATATTTTTTTATTTAAAGTCATACTATATCTCATAGCTATGAATAATCTTTTAAGTTGTTAGGTGAGATAACATATCTTCATTTTGTAACAGCCAATTAAGACATAAATGATTAATTTGTGCTACTTGTGAATTTATTGGACTTACTATAACTAAAATGAACATTTATTAGTTTATTTGTTGTTTAGACATCAGAGCAGGTATTGTTTCAAAAGTTTTAAGCAATTTATTATACTCAGCCTGTCTGCAATAAACCAGTTTCAAATACAACATTTTTATTTTATTCAATACTAGCTTTTGCATGTGACTTTGTTTGCTTGAAAATAAAAAAGTAAAAAGTTTCCTATATGGTTTCCTGGTGATAGGATACAGAGATATGTGAGCTATATAATTGTGAAGTTTCATTAGAATCAACTCTTTAATTTTTGCTTAAAAGAAAAACAAATATCAATACATTCTCACAGAATTTTGCATATGTAGGACTATAAAGGTCGCCTAGTGGTTGAAATCAAACCATAGTTTAAATTATTCGGAATTTAGTCCTAATTCTCTATATAAACTTTAATTGTCCCAAATTTAAAACTTCTCTATTCACATAATCTTTGTAAAAGAGGTCCAAAGTTTTTGCTTGATTTATTATTATTAGTAACATAGTTTTTTTTGTAGATGTATATGTAATATTAGCAAGTAGCTGCAACTAACTTTAATTTGTTGTTTGTTTTGATTTGTTTTGTGTTTGTTTGTCTAGATATCGTTGTTGCATGTGCAAATGTCGCTATGTGGTAAATAGTCATTTTCGTTCTTTTAGGCAGTTTCAATCATTATTTTAATACACACATGCTATAAAACAGCTATCTGATAAACTAAACATTTAAAGAGTTAACTTTCAATATTGCATTTATCAGACAGCTATTTTTACAGCATGTGTGTATTAAAATAACGATTGAAACTGCATAAAAGAATGAAAATGACTATTTACCACATAGCGACTTTTGCATGCGCAACAATGATATATCGCTGAGGACAACCACATACAACCAAATTTAACAAAGATGACACCACAGAAAATGAAATTAACCAGAATAACAATAGTAGGATAGAGCACACAAACCAGAAATAGCTTGTTTATGAATGAAATGCTAAATACTAAAAAGTGCTAAGTGCACTCGTCCCCATGACATCCTCATTGTAAATCAACATGGTGAATAGAAATAAATTGGACAAACATAGAGAAAATTATCAATCAAGTAAAATGATATATTTATTTTAAGTAATTGGTTAAAAAAATTGAAACCATAGAGAATTCTCAATTTTGTGACTAACATTGAAAGCATAGCTACCAATAAAGAATTCTTATTATTTCAAGAACAAAAGTTTCACACCTGTGCAATGTGTTGTGCGACTAAATAAACATTAATAAAAACTACTTAACTGTGACTATTACACATTTTTCCAGAAAGAATATATATATGGTACTACAAATATTTGTGTAATGTTCAAATTGGTGTAGTCAACTGTGCAGAAATAAAAAAATAAAAAAAGTATCAAACCTTTTTTCGCTGTAAACAAAAAGACAATGAATAAGCACATGCATGCAAAACTTATCTCTATATGGTGTCAAAAAAAAACACTAAAGATTAATAAATTATCGTTGAGAATATTTGCAAATTCATAAGGGACAGATGAGATAAATTAAAGATTACTGTATACTTTTTTAGAACTGTCAACAAGACGAATTTAGTTCTTTGACATGACGTGATGGTAAAATCTGGTTATTTAGTAAATAGTCGCAGTAAACAAAGGATTCCCAAAAATAACTGACACTGCGCTCATACAATGACGCTGATCTTGAAGAACTACGCACAAAACCCGTTGGTTTTCAGCCAGGCAATGAACCAAACATTATATAGAAATGGATGCGTCATTCGGTAAATACCAAGAGAAACGGTAAATCTTTGACGCAAAATTACTACTATTGAACGCTAAATTTTAGTTTAACACATGAAGGTAATAAATATCTAAAAAATTAAGAGAAAAATCTTTTGCAATCGGGAAATATCCACACGCCGCATCCGCAATATGGAAACTGATAAAAACAACAACGTAGCTAGTGTAATTCGGTAATTTAAAGCGAATTAATTATTGAGTAGTAAATCTGTCTTACCTCTTTACGTTTTTTAGTTTTCCTTTTGTCTGCCATTATAAATAATTTTTGCCAACGTAGTCTGTCTTGATTGTCTGGAAATCTATTCGCTTTTCTTGTTTCTGACGCTGACACTTTTTTGTTGACAGCTCACCATATTGAACGAATGAATGAATAATTTTTTTTTTTTTTCCCTTCGTCCGTTAGGACAGGCAAAGAGTCAAGCCCATACAGCCAGGTCTGTAATATGAATGAATGAATAAATATGCAATCAGATGTTTTTAAAGGCTTTGCTACACCAATAAACTCATGCAATGTCAGTGCTCAAAAATTATTTAAAGACCTTTCGAGACGCCTAGTCGACACTTCGCGTGACCCAAGGGCTGGCTTTTACCTTGGACAGAGGATAAGATAAGCATTGCCAAACAACGTGGTAACGCAGCCAGTCTTTTGGATACAGTGATGCTCACCAATTTCTAGACGTTATATTTAAGATTATTTTTAGATATAGTTTAGGGTTTTATTAGAATAGAATAGAATAGAATATTTTTATTTCGGACCACAAAAATCCATAAAATGTTAGTAACTTAGTACTACTAAGTACTTAGTAAGTAACTAATACCTTATTATCTAGTGTTAGTACCCATCACCCTCCGCACAAACTGCTTCATAATAGGAGAGAACACACTCTCACTCACCGTTCTCAGGATGCTGTTACGACTGTCCCTTACTCTCCTCAGAAGTGAAGCCGTTCATTTTCAGATTTTAACTAAAATAAATAACATCTACAATGTCAATAAGGTCTAAAAAGACCATGACTAAGTATCTCTCTGAACAATATTAAAAAATTTCGTTGTCACTGTCACTGTCAAACTGCCATGAGTTAAAATTGCAAAATAAGAAATTATCAACGTTGCCAGAAGGTTACATTTCTTACATTTTTCGTAACTTTTGAGGACAACGAGATTTGTAATACTAGATTTTTATTGCAAACAGTTGACGAACGCATTTCAATTCAACGTATCCAAATTGAACGCTCTTAAAACTGGCGTGTTTAAAAAGTATTTCACTATTTTCACTCCATATATCACACTCAGAGATGGCTCTGAGTGGAAAGTGCCATGACTAAATGAAACGTATTTCGGTAAGTGTAAAATTTGATTTTGCTTGAGCGTGTGCGCGCACGTTTGTAGGAAATTTTGTAGGAATTTAAATGCAGAAGATTATTGGAAAGCTGTGTTCAATTTAAAGAATGTCGGGCAAGAGCCTATCTTTCTAGTTCTGAGAAAAGCATTCGCCCTTCTTCTTGTTCTTCCCTTCTCTAACGCTTGTGTGGAAAGAGTTTTCAGCCAGCTGAAACTTATTAAAACTGACCATCGCAACAGGTTTTAAATACAGACACAATGGCAGGCTCTAATGACAGTCAAACAAAATATTAAAAGTGCTTTTGATTACGAACCTCCTAAATCACTTCTTACAAGTAATATTAGGTTATATTAACAACTTAACAGTCAACATTATTTCTGTTAACCTAAAGGTTTGTGAAACGCTGTTTTTCGCATTAATTTGCTTTGCTACTAACATTTTATGTTGTTGGAAAACTGCATATCAAAGTTTGCCACTTAAACTAATAAAAATAAAATTATCTTAACCATAATATTGTTTTATTGCAGAAAAATATCTACATAAAGTGCCGACACAAAGCAACGATTTTGATTACTGTGGTTTCAACCTCTATGAGTATTACATTACAATATTTAAATAAAAAAATCTGATGCCAGGTTGGCGAATTTAATGTTCTTTACCTCCAATTAGAAAGAATAAAAGAAAAGAATAAAAATAATGAAGAAAGAGATTCACCAGTTGCAGTACTCAATTTAATACACAATACAGAGAGATGACTAATCATCGTGGATAATGTAAGGTATTTTTTTTGCATTGTGGCGTTCTTGTATGGTTTTTGCCCTTTATTAACAGAGCCCTCTTACGAACACTTGGTAGAACATGCACGTTAAGAGGATTCTATTCGTATCGAATACATTGAACTAAATAACTTTAGCCTAGTAGTAATACCTCAATGATCGAATATTAGTAGATGGTTCGGAGTAAAAATAACAGATCATGAACTACCTACCTCGTAGTTCTGGTTCAAACTAATTAAATAAAGGTGCTAGACTAGATAGCAACAACAGTGAAGATGGTGCTGCGAATAAATGAAACTGGTCTGTTTTATCCTAAGATTAAATTACCCGTTATATTACTTTACTCTATGGATTAAATACACCATTAGACATCATAGATTCCTTTATATTCCGCCATTTTGCTGACATCAATTATTTGCCTCCGACCTCCAACCCCAAAAACACGTAAATAAAATAAAATAACAATAATGTAACTTTTGCAACAAAAATGTAACATTTCAGGAAACGAAACGTAACTGACTCAAAGGCCCTGGCAACACTGGAAATTATTCTCATTCTATTTCATTCACACTATTCACAGATTCACAGATTGCTCATTGCAAAGAGTAAAGTAATCTCAGACTAAGGAAAAAAGAATAGACATGAAATACCTACGAAAAAAGCGTGCATACCTATTGCGAGTCGGGCACAAAGATGGCGGCTTGCCGTAGAGCTGCGCGCATTATAATATCGATAGTTGAATTGCACGGTGCTTACAGAATTCAAAATTGTCGAAAATGAGTTTAACGTTTAAGAAATTCATGGCCGTTTGCTTTAAGTTTTTACTATTTTTAACTAATTTCCCTATAAGTCTTATTTCGTTTCGCAAGGATTAAAAAAATAGGCCCCCAATCCAGGTGCACACGTTTTTTTTAGCTTTCTTCAGTTTTATTTACGTGGTAATGTGAGCTATAAAAACGCACACGCTCGAAGAGTGTCACTTTACATGGCAGGCAGGGCACGTGGATACTGAATAGATGCTACTGCAATTAAATTAACTATCTGTATTCTGTACTTGTACAGGTATGTTAATAATAAAACAAATTTTACTATGGTGTGGTATGTCTATCCCATTTATTCCCAGTTGTCACCGCGGCGATCACGAATAAAAAACTGTAGCCTTGTGATCGCTGTGTTCATTGCTCGCTTTTTCCTGTGAGCGTAGTATGCGACCGAAATTGCGGCCAGAACAACTGTGGCGACCACGCTCAACATAGTGGGTGCGAGTAAAAAACCTCCTACACACAGTGCCGCCGGCTGGGGAGGATGCCGCGCGCCGCTCAGGGTTACTTAGCGCTTGGAATTAAGATTGAGTTTCGTGTGGACTTCTAGTTTCTGCGACTTGTGCCGGGGCATATGTGTAGGAGCCTTATTAGAGTATCACTATTACTGATTAGCATACCACGACTGCAGTACCTGTACCTAAGGTCTATAATTACCAATGAAAAGAATAAATAAATACAAAATACGGTTTGTTTTCATCGTTTGTCAGACTATACTTATTTTTATTAACTAATAATATAACTTAACATTTTTTTTTATTTAAGTAGGTACTACTACATGGCTCGATCATTCATAATAAAACAAAAATTATCATTTTACACAGATTTATTTAAAACTATAAAAGCCGTTTATCCCAGTCATACTTAAGTTCTAATATACAAATATGTATACACAATAATCAGATAAGAGCACGTTGCGCAAATTTTATACAAATATACACATTAATAAAACATGAGCATGTTGAACAAACAAAAAACAAAAAAAAAAATACAAACCACACAATCCTTACTTATTAATATTATTATAAGTGCGTAAGTTTGTTTGTATGGATGGATGTTTGTTACTCAATCACGGCTGAACGGATCTTTATGAAATTTGGCACAGATGTAGATTAGAGTCTGGATTTTCTTACTCTGTCTTCTCACTTTTTCATTTAATGTTTTAATTTTTTTCTTCCGATATTCACATTTTGATTTTAATTTTTGAATAATTTCAAGCGCTTTATCCTGAAACAAAAAAAAAACGCATTAACTTCTAGTTTTCTGCAACTTCGTTCAAGTTTTTGCCGTAAATTAATTTGAAATTACCAGTTACGCTGCCCACAGTACATACAGTAACATATTATAGAATAGAACACTTACATCTGCATAGCTAGAAGTGCTGCAGACAGGCTCCTCTTCCAGTGCTTTGTGAGAAAAAAAATGTTGTGCCTCACATTCATTAAATTGGGCTGGTAACTGTAAATAAATAACAACAATTTTTTATATTGAGTGAGTTTGTATTTAAAAGTGAAGATAGCATGGTAATTACCATAAGGAACATAATTATTATGAAATATTACACTTACATCTGCATTGTTAGAAGTGCTGCAAACAGGTTTCTCTTCCAACACCCTCCAAGGAACAGATCGTTGTTCCTCACACTCGTCAAATTGTGCTGGTAACTATACAAAGAATAACCATAAATGTTTAATAATATTTACATTGCGAATTTAATCACTAACTCACGCTCAAATTTGTTTAGCTTGCATTTTAACATAGACACAACATTTTATAACCTGATATATGTATGTATCATTTTCAAAAATTAATCATTATCCATCTCCTTTTGCTATGACTATATCAGGAGTAAAAATAGTGCAGGCAATATGTGTCTTAATCTGTGTGAGGAGGTGGATAATTAAAATCATATAACTTATATTAGGTTTTGATTCAGTCTGTACGAGAATTTTAAGGATGTTTTATAATTTTCAGAAAAAAAGTTATCTATTTATTCTGACTGATATGTATTTAAACCTGAAACTTTATACCAGTATTTTTAGCAATATAGAACTGCTGTTGCTGACATGCTTCTCGTCCCTCCTCTCTCTCCATCAACTGGTTTGGATTGGTTACTTGTCAGTAAGTAGGTAAACACAATAAACTTGTCTATTATCAAAACTTACCAATAATTCACTTGAAGGCAAAGCATCATCGCGCAGTCTTGTTATATTTAAAGTTCGGTTAAAACATTTATCTTCAAAATGCAGGGAACAAATAAAAATATGCTTGGTTGTAGTATTCAAATTTTCAATCCCAAGTATATACAGCCACTGTTCTTTTCTTTCTTTACATGTTGGCAATCTAAAATCATAAAAAGAAATCGAGTTAAATAATATTCACCTGTCGATATGTTTTATCGATAAATTGAAAATTCCGAACCGTAACTCTAACTCTCTGTTTACTAACAAATGATATTCTTAAAAATCACATAATATCAACAGTAAAACAGTAAATAATTACAGAAAAGCAAGTGTATCTTTATAACCTTTCCCAAAAATAGCAAAATCTTTCAAAATAATAGAAAAAAACAAGATATTTTGAATGAATTCGGTTACTTACCTGTGCAACGTTTTATTGGGATGTTTTTGTTGCTTTTCATGCGGCAGCCTAACACACTGCACCTACCCATGATAAATGCAGTATTATGCAAGTTCTTACACTATAAACAAGCACAATTTTCGCCTATTATCACCAAATTTTCTTAAAAACACTGAAACAAGCAAGTCGCGATGACAACTGATGTACTCGTTGTTGGCTGTGACAAAACATGGCGGTCGGCCGCAGTTAGGTATTTTGTGACATTACCAAAGTTATGTTGCCATTTTTGGCAATGATAAAACTAATGTTGTCCTTTTTTACATATGATTACTCTCATAAGTTAAAAAGAGATGCCGATATATCAGTAACTATGCCGTCGAAATGCATCATATTCCTATAACTACAGTTCGTATAGAATGTTTATGCCATGTCCTCTTTTTTTCCTTAGTCAGAGAAAGTAATAGCTCATTGCTTGCTCGTTGACTCCCAGTTTTGTAGTTTCCACTGGGAATATTAGTATAATCGATATTTATTCTTGTTTCGTTTCATAAGACTGCGACAGTCTTAGTGTGTAGTGTGTGTATAGATATAGTTTAGTATTCTAACCTTTGGTGAACTCTGGTTTATGGTCATCTTCCTCGGAAAGTTTGATGATTTCTTCTATTATTTAATTTCGTACCTATATCATATCCGTTGGATTGTCCGCATTATCGGGAATTGGATTTAGTGAGTGAGGATAATCAATTCTGACGTAATTACACAGTGAATCTGTATATTCTGTTCCGGAATTTAAAGACTGCAGGATGGCTGAAACACGACTAAATGGACATCAAATACATGAAGGTAATAATTTTACCATTTATACATCGATTCTGGAAAAATATTAAAAAAGACAACTTTATAAAAGTCGGTGAAATAGGAAGTTTTGTAGAAACTTGAACCTTCTGATGTAATAATTATTATTTGTCGAATGTTTAATTGATTCATACAGTAAAACTCAAGAGACTATTTACATAAACGTTAATTGTACTTCAAATTATTCTTTGCTTGCTTCATTAATATAAATTGGAATGTTGGAAAGGTTAAAGAATTCTTTATAGTTAGATGTTGATTTATTAATAACAAAAAAAGAAATTTAAGTAAATTGTATGTGCAATAGATGAGTTATTTCTTAAGTATTTTAACTATATCTTTATATCAGTTTATTTGATTTTGATAAATCTAAAGTATGTGAATCTAAAATATGGCATTGGCAAAATCTAAATGTTATATAATAATAACATTATATATTTGCAAATTTAAATATTAACTTTAAAACAAATTTAAAACGAAAATAAATTTTATTGCAATAATTTTCCCTACCTTTGCTAAGAAATTTGTTACCCTATAAGCTAATCTATTTTGTAACAAGTTTACAGTCAAGGTGAATTTAAATATGTATATGTTATCACTTACTAAACATTATTCCTTCCTGGAAGGTCTTCTACCTTATTCAATTCTCTTTATACCTTATTCAAATACTTTCTTCGAAATAAAATTACTTTTTTGGGTTCCGTACCTGAATGGCAAAAATTGAACCCTTATAGATTTGTCATGTCTGTCTATTCGTCCGTCTGTATGTCACGAGCATTTTATTCCGAAATGATTAGTACTACGAAAGTTGAAACTTGGTTGGCAGATGTATTCTATGAAATGCTTTAATTACAATTTTTGTGTAAAAATAAAAATAATATTTATTATTTATCCTGTACATATAAAAAATAAAATGTTGTAGATCTCACTGAAAACTTTCAACAAAAATGGGTTTTAACGAGAAGGAGTGGAATTCCCTGCCAGTCTGTGTTTCCCGATAGCTATAACCTAGGGGTATTTAAGTCAAGAGTGAATAGGTTACTTTTGGGTAAGCATGCTCCATCTTCGACCACATCATCGCTTACCATCAGGTGAGATGGTGGTCAAACGCAAGCCTATTATCAATAATAATAAACAAAAAAGATACAGACATTCATTTTTGAGATATAGTATATTTTCAAAAACTACAAATATCACTTTGTCATTTATACTGTAATGTAATACCCTGTAAATTAGCTTGTTATTTTTTTCTTAGTAACTTGATTATAAACACACATAAAATGGATTTATAATACTTTTTAGCTCATTACCACATTTAATTCACATATAGAATTGCTAAATCTAAACTGAACTAATTCAAAATTTGGGATTTCTAAGTTACATATTGATAAATTAAGTGGTTAAGTATAAGTAAATTTTAAAATACCTAGGTAGTTGAAAAATTTTCATTTCTGATCTAGGTGTGTGATATATTGAAATATGAGGATTAGTGAGGGATTACTGTATTTATTATACTTGTATGGTCAAGGTCAGACAAGCTAATACCTACTAATAATAGGTACATACTTAATTTAAATAATAGGTAATAAAAGTTAGATGTGCGTAACAATGAGTTGACATCACTGAAATGGAAATTACAAAGGAGATGTTTCATTTTCGGCCATCAGATGTACATTTATCGAAAAAGAGGAAAAAATACTATAAATTGGGGAAAAATATTCTCTGGTGAATTTGAGCCTGATTTGTTGTGTACAAAAAATAATAGTTTTTCAATTATTGCCATGTTTTATTCAACATGGCGTCTCTTTTGCTTGCATACTTTATTCGTTCTGAAATCATGTCTCATCAAATCAATGTTACGTAGAAGATAATTAAAAAATGTGTGTATTCTTGTAGTGTTAAAAATAAATTACTATTATTCTCTTGTACATATTTTTGAGTAAACATAATTAAGTGTGATGATTTAATCGTTACAAAAATTTTTAGTGTCTATTTTTGAAATGTGTTTCTGAATGTATTCTGAACCACTATTGTTGTCTTGAAACTCTATCAGTCACTAGTCAGTCAGGTCCCCGTTAGGGTAATAGTGTTCTGTGGGTTAGTTCTGATGAACAAAAACAAAACAAGGATAAGTAAACGTTATTTCTACAACCTGTCATAACTCTTAGGACAAACGTCAAACATTTTTAATTTTTATTTTGTACATAAAAACCATTTGATATTATGAAAAAATGTTACTTTATTCTATTCAAGGGTAAGTTTCCCAGCTTTGCTGAAATGTACATGTTAAGGCCGGAGCCCCATATAAAAATGAAACATCTTTAATTTTAAAATGTTACCTGTCTCTAATTGCCGGCCTACTAAAAACATCTTAATGAATGAATACGTATGCCAAATATGTTATTAAATAAAACAATACGGTTTATGAAACAATAAAATAATAATGATAATTATCCATGGAGAAATATACAAGTTACACGCTTTTTAAGTTAACCTTCGTTTGTGCTGGATGGTGCTAATTCAGTATGACGTAACCAAAGACGTCACACGCAATTATTCTCCATAGTTTTTTTTATAAGAAAAAATTAAGTATTATTTTTTACTGCATCTTTAGGCGATTGTCAGACTGCCGGCGAGTAAACGACTTACTATCGGCGATTTACTCGCTCAAGAAACGCACAATGAAATATACATTCCGTGTAAACGAAAGAGATGCATATATTAATAGCAGAGGTGGGCGTTTAAACGAAAAGCATATAATATAACATATTATTTAAAATAAACGAATAAGCAGACTTGTTTATAAAAGCATTTAAAGTTATCTGTTTATTCCGCTTTTTATTAAAATTAAAACGCAACCGCGTTTTGATAATTTCTTTTCATAACCACGTAAGAACGTGCTTAAATGAATTATGTAACAACTGATAGATGGCGCCTGATTCAATTTTAATCGATAGTAAACAATGATTATGCGAAAATCGACCTTAATTCAAAAACTTTAAGGTTTAAAATATTTACATCTTTTGTTTATGTGCTGAATCGCGTTGACTTACTCAAAATTGGTAAACCTAGCAAATTAAATATGCTTTCCGTTGTTCACTTTTAAAAGCGCCAATTTAAATTAAACGGGTTGCTTATCACTTATTTTGCTTTTGACGTTTAGTAGCGTTTCCTCCGCCCGGTGAAAAGCGTCATGTTTTGTGAATTTCCGAAACAATTTGATTAAAAGTTGTGACTCGGAATTGTTTACGTAAACATAAATAGTGTAAAACATTATTTCATGTGGTGAATTGTTTCTTACCAAGGAAATAATTCTGTGAGTTTTGGACTTGTATATAATATAGTTTTTAGGTGTAGTTAATTGTGTTTAATAGGTAATTGTGTTAATAATAGTGTACATAGTTTATAGTGTAAGTAATTGTGTTAATTTTGACTACTTTTTCTACAAAAACAAATTGGTGAGCTAATTAAACTGTAAATTCGAATAACTACTGTATCAAAATGACGAGTAGAAGTTCGAATAACATAATTTGGAACTTTTTTTTGAGAAATCATGCGACTAAAACAGCTGTGTGTAATTTTTGTAATAAAACTTTATCGTATTCCGATTTTAACATAATATCGGAATGGAGGACCCGGTTGTTGACGAGCAAAGTAGAAAAAATTATGTTTCTGAATGTGAATAAATGACTTGATGGTTTGAGGAAATAATGGAAATTTTGTAAATAATTACTTAAATAACTTTAAATAACTAACTAATTAAATAACTTTTAAGTACGCCTGAATTTAATAAAATGTAGTTTATTATTTGACAAGTTATTAATAAATACAGATCTTAGAATAATACTAACCTACTTAGTAAAGTTTCATAATTATATAATATTATTCATTCAGTCAGTCCTAAGCCTGCCAAGTACGAAAGAAAATTCATTGATTTCGTTTAAAAACCAATACTTAAACTTAACCAACTAAAAAAGCAAACAACATAATTTCATTATTTTTAATGTAAGAAAGTAAATAAGCGTATTAAGCAGTTTCCGTAAGTGACTTTTGATAAAAAATAAACGAATAAGTTCGTTAAAAGTTTTAAGTCGTTTATCACATCTTTAAATTAATAGTTGCTCTCTGACTGTTCACACTGCCGGCCATGGTGTTATAACTTAGAACAAAAGTGACGAAATGATAACCGACTAGTTTAGGTAGGGTTCTGCTTTTGGATATAAACTACTCAATTCAATTGATTTTTAATTTATTCGTATAGCAATAATCAAAGTTTAAGTTACGTATTGATAGATGGCATTTTTCTTAAAATATTTACACATTTAGCTTAAACTTGTTCTCCGTTCTACTCAGATATTCTAAATTATCTTTAACAAATAACCATTTTATTTTATATAAATTAAAATATTAGGGATATAAGGACACCTTTTAAATTTCACACCTTTTATAATATATTAAAACACGTATCTTTAAATTAATAAAATCCTCCAATTACGCAATCCCATTTTTTCTTTAACTTATTTAATTTTAAACTAAAATGGTAACGAAACTTGCGTAAATGCAGTGATGCCAGATTGGAGGGAATCCCCCCAAATTTGGGAGGTTTTTAAAGTTATGGAGGAGAATTGAGGGACAATATTTTTGGGGGCATATTTGGACTGATGATGTCGGAACGCGATCAAACCACTAACTAATCTGTGAAAGCACACACATGAAAACAAAATGCTGTGCACGATGATAGCCGAGTGGCTCCGAAGTTGCCGCAGAATGGAATGATTTGCATCGTACAACTTGGAAATCCACGCAATACACCGAAGAGTTCTGGGTTGAAGTTTATAATTTCAAAAATGCAGTCGGTGATAGAACATACCCGTGGAAATGTTAGCAAATTGGCACTAGGAATTTTGTCTTTATCTTTTTCTAACGCAGTTGCGGAAAGAGCCTTCTCTCAAGTAGCTATTATTGAAGACAAATGTCGAAACAGATTGGCCATTAACATTGCCGAATCCATCTTGAGAATAAGATATAAATTGCTAGAAGGATGGATGTGTTCATTTTAAACCCGGTTCAAAGATGCTAAACAGGTTTAACTCAGAAAAAATGTACGGAACTGCAACCGGCGCACGGTGGGCTGAAAATCGGCTTTCATAGACTTAGGCATTTTATTTTGCAAGTGCGAGTTTTTTTGCCGGATATCACTTCTATTAGTTATATATACAAAAATGACACCAGAATTGATTCTGCACAGAAACGAAGGAATTATAATTTTTTTACGAAAATTTTGTATGGAGCTAGTATGAAAAATCGAAATATCTCTAAAACGGCAGCGATAACCGTAATATCCTTATAGGGGGTTATAGTACTAATTATTTACGATTTTTTGACATACGTTACATAATGGTTGTAGATGCCTTTTTTTTAAAAAAATCGTCAAAATATTTTTATTTATTTTTACATATTTAAACGTTCCTTTTAGTGTTTAAGTTGAAGAATTCAGAGCTTTAACAACTCTTATCATAAAATAGCATCACCCCTATAGACCTGAAGGACTAGACAGAGGTGTGTAGTGTCTTGTTGATCTTGTAAGATTTCCAACAATACCAAATAGTTGAATATCAGTGTCAAAGTGCCCATGCTGTCGCTTCTTTTTGAAAGATAGGGGAATGAAATTGTTAATTGATCATACCCTAAAAGTATGATTACAACATAACCGGACACATAATAATAATAATATCCTTATAGGGGATTATAGTACTAACATTATTTATTTTAACATATGAAACTGTTCAAAACGATCCATGAACTGTGTCAAAGTTAAGAACATCGTTAGGAAGCATGCTTTTTCCCCAAATATTAAGAATATGTGAAAAAAAAAGACTGTATATAAACTTTTTATTGATAGGTAATTTAAATAAAACAGAAGTAACAAAAATAATATCTAATAAATTCAATTATACAAAATACATATTTGAAACTATAATTTATGAAATTATTAACTAAACATATTGGTACAATAAACTAACATAAATAACAAAAGAACATAAAGAAAAATAATTAAATTTTACAAATTTTCTTTACAACTTTCGTTGTCGGACTCCAATTCCGAGTCAGAATCCAGATCGGATATACCTACAAACTCGAACTCAGTTTCCGGAAACTGTATTAGGTCGAGAGTTTCAGCAAAAAAGGTTGTCTTCCTTTTGGCATCTAACTTCGGCCTTTGTGCACTTAGAAAAGGATCCGAAGAAACAACAAGCATATTTAGGATATCTTGATTAGAATCTTGCCTGCTTCTTTTCCGCGAATGATGTTCCCGGAACCTCCTAAAATCTTTGTTTCGAGACTCTGAGGCTTCTTCCGAGAGAGTCCCAATCGGGACAATATCATTTTTTTCGATTATGTCAGCTCCGTGTATTAATAGTTTATGTACGGTTGATGACATGTAGTACCAGTCGTATAATTCCACGTACTTTTCTGCTGTTTTGCGAGCAAAATCTTTAAATTTGATGACATCGATCTTCTCACCAGATGTTATTGCTTGCAAAATAACAGCAAATCTTTTTATCAGGTTTTGATCCAACCCAGTAATAGCTGCAGTTTTATTGGGAAACTCGAAAAACTTCCTTGCGGTATTCCCGTCATTGGTAGTTCCCGAGCCTTGTTTTACTATATCAATTAACAGATTGAGCTCCTCTTTAAATTTATTTTGAATGTTTTTTTTTTCTGTTTTGTAACATATCTTTATGCTCATTACTTCTTGCTGCCCACTGTTTGAAGTCAAGTCTGTACGCAATGTGTAACAGACATTCCATGCAATTTATACGGGCATGTAGGGATGATAGGCCAAATTCATATATGTCAGAACACACAGTTTTTGATGTTACAGCATCTAAGTGGTTCATTTCTGTTGGTTTTGCTAAGCACAGGTAGCATGATGCATTTGATCTAGCTTCAGAAAGGTACGTGCAGACTTTTGCGTCGATCATTGTCATCATTAGTTTATGAGTCACCCTGTTACTATTAATGCACTCTGTGGGGTTAAGGGCCTCAATTTCCTCATCCATTTTTCTTTTGTTATCAATGACAACTGCATGGCTTTCTTTTACAAAAGTGAACTGAACCGGACGACAATAAAAAGTTGAGCATGGTTTCGGGTTTGTCCATATAGTATTATCTCCATCTGTCAGTTTCAGTGGCACCAAGGAGGTCATGAAAATGCTTGAATCATCATGCTCGCCGTCCATTTTCTGCTTGTATCGGCTTTGATTGGAAGCACCATCAAATCCCCACTTCGATATCAGCTTTAACTGCTTATTTTCCACATTATCAGAAAGACTTTGAAGAATCCGCTTCACCGTGATGTCAAGTAAAGCTTGAAGTGTAATTCTAGCTGATGAATCCGTAACTGATACTGATTGATTAGGAGGGTAGCATGCAAGCTTAGTTTGTTGCAGTTTATAGTAGGATGGGTAAATATCCTTAGCACCTTCCCGAATGGCAGTCTCTCGCAACGTAATATATTGCCACTTTGAAAGCTTAAGTGAAAGAAGCAATCCAAGTGCTTTCTCTGGTGTAAATATTACTGTTTTCTTAATGCTTTCCTTGATTTTAACGGCAGCTTCTGGATTTTTGATCATATAATTGATTACAGATGCGATATCTTCATAACCTTCTTCTTTTAAACGTGCTGCAGCTGCATATGCCAATTCACAGGAATCCTCGCCTATGTGCTCACTAGATCTTCTCTTTTTCTGTTTGCTTCCCAGATCTTTGAATGGTTTTCGGGACCTTTTTGTCATTGTTCCAACAGTCGATGATGTCGAAGGTTCTGGAGAGACTGAGCGTGCTCTTGGTATCTCATCAACAGTTGGTTCTTGATTTATTAAAGTTTGCACGCAACTCGGCCAATCAATATTTGCTTGCAACCACTCTCCGTACGTATTTCTAAACTTATCAAAGAATCGTTTAGATTTCTGCCACCTGTTTAAAGCAGCTCGCGTGAATCTCCGGCAAAATTCTTTGAGAGTTACTTGATCTTCGGCAGAAAGGCAATCGCCTATTCGGGACACAATTGCACTAAACAATACTTCATGATTAAATGAAGGACACTCACTTTTTAGAAGAACAAACAAATCTAAGTTGGTGATTAAACTTTCCATTCTAAGATTTTGTAGTCGCAAAGCAAATAGTTTTAGTGTTAGCAGTTACACGGTTGTGAACAATCTAAATTATGGAACAAAATTATAGCCCTTTTATTGTATAAAGTCAATAATTAGTTAACTACCCTCATTAAAGTTATAAAAGATATGATAATAAAAATTTATAATCGTCAAAAACATTTCGTAGAACTCATAGTAGAACTAATCAACATTAGCAAATCACATTAGCTCACTAATTATAAAAAGGTGAATGCAGTTCTTAGTTGGTATTGTTGCGAGATATTTCAAATCATTTAATCACTTAATAGGCTCATTAGAATCAGAAGACTACAACCATCATTCTAATTACTTAATTACTTGTCATCAGACTCATTAGATGACTACACAATATGTTATTTTGTATTTTGAACGTATGCAAGGTTTTAAAATTCCTTTTGTGTCGATATTATTATGTGTCCGGTTATGTTGTAATCATACTTTTAGGGTATGATCAATTAACAATTTCATTCCCCTATCTTTCTAAAAGAAGCGACAGCATGGGCACTTTGACACTGATATTCAACTATTTGGTATTGTTGGAAATCTTACAAGATCAACAAGATACTACACACCTCTGTCTAGTCCTTCAGGTCTATAGGGGTGATGCTATTTTATGTTAAGAGTTGTTAAAGCTCTGAATTCTTCAACTTAAACACTAAAAGGAACGTTTAATATGTAAAAATAAATAAAAATATTTTGACGATTTAAAAAAAAAAAGGCATCTACAACCATTATGTAACGTATGTCAAAAAATCATAAATAATTAGTACTAAAACCTCCTATAAGGATATTACGGTTATCGCTGCCGTTTCAGAGATATTTCGATTTTTCACACTAGCTCCATACAAAATTTTCGTAAAAAAATTATAATTCCTTCGTTTTTGTGCAGAATCAATTCTGGTGTCATTTTTGTATATTGTTATAACAAATAGAAGTGATATCCGGCACAAAAACTGGCACTTGCAAAATAAAATGCCTAAGTCTATGAAAGCCGTTTTTCAGCCCACCGTGCGGCGCGAGTGAAGAGGCTAATTTAGTCATGGACGCTATTGCTGAAATTGTATAAAATTGTATCAATAATAAAAAAGAATTGCCATTTATGAGGTTTTTTACAAATCTTGTATTTTGGGGAGATTTCGGGGAAAGTTTGGGGAGAACGCGAGTCGATCACTTGGCAACACTTTGTAAATGTCAAAGGTTTAAGAAAAGTTAAATAATTTGTCAAATAATAAGTCAATAATTGCAAATAATTCAAGAAATTTAAGATATAATATATTCTTATTTAATTGGTGTGTACCTAAGGATACTTCTAAGTTATTGTGTGGATCACGAAACGATTATCTATACTAATATTATAAAGCGGAAAAGTTTGTTAGTTTGTTTGTTTGTTTGTTTGTTTGCTTGAACGCGCTAATCTTCGAAAGTACTGGGTGGATTTGGATGAAATTTGGTATGGAAGTAGCTTGAAGCTTGAGGAAGGTTATAGGCTACTTTTTACCCGACTGCAAAAAAGGAGTGTTATGTTTTTACCGTGATAGAATCCACGGGAGCGAAGCCCCGCGAGAGTACTAGTGGAAGATAAAATTCAGATGGCCATCAAATATTGTAACAGAAGATTTTAATAAAGTATTTGGTGTTGTAATTATATTGTTTTATTGTAAATCAACATAAATTACTAAATACTAAATAAAAAGGAGTAAATAGGACGGCCTATGCAGTGGTACACTGATTTGTAGGTAGCCATATCTATATGCTATATATATATAGGTATATATCGATGCTTCCGACAACAAAGGTCGTAAACACCAAAATAGCACTTTTGGTAATCAACGAAAAACAAAAAATATTTTCGTTTTTGGCTTATATCTTTTTAACTTTAAAAGTTGTAAAACTGTGTTCTATACAAGAAATACGTAAAATACGATGGTGTTTCATAATATATTATTACTATTTATGTCAAAGCCTTATTTTAAAAGTTAGCTTGGACATACACCCCAGAAAATTCAAGAAATTGGTATTTACGACCACTAACAAATCAATGGAGAACGATTTGTCTAACGGAAGTTAGAAGTATGCACCAGTTTTTAAATACAATAGTTCTGGGTTTGGTTTTAAAAACCATATACTGAAATAAAAATGAGTGTAAACACCACGATCTGATGCGATGGTATGTAACAAACATGGAAATATCTGAAGCAAATCAATGAATTTAAGACTGTAAGTTGAGTTTTCATTACTTGTAATAAAAACAGTAAAATAAAACACAAATTGACATAATTAAAAAAGGTTTTTTATTCATTGACCGTTATCGTTTAATCAAAATAATGGTTAAGCAAGGCACTAATACAAATTCAAAGTAAAAAAAATGTCTAAACCAATCACTTAAATTTCCATTAGAGGATCTTGTACATCAATCATCATTCATCATCATTGTTTGTATCGCGGCTCGAAATTTTTATACCTTTAGGACCTGGCAGGTCCTAAAGGTATAAAAATACACTTCGTTTGTTACAAGATGCCTATAGTGTTCTACCTCCAACGGCGTACCTAACCAGCCAGACATAATTCAAAATGTTAAGTAATCATTTTGTTTCATTGATTTCAAGAAGATTTTTTTAAAACGTATTGATAATGAATTACAAAAAAAATATAAGTAAACATTCTACCAAGCTTACTGCTCTAATAATTTTAATAAACAATGCCCATTTTCACCAACGCCCTTAAAAATTTAGGTAGTTCATCTTTCTAGATCTTGTTTGTTCGGAAAGCTTCTGTACTATGGTCTACCTAACTTTTAGTGTCGTTGGTGAAAATGGGAAAGTGTTACCGACAAGATAATAAAAAAGTAGATGCAAAACATAATACGACGACGAGTTATAGAAAATCAGGTCTTCAAACTTCTGATTAATAATCTTCTGTCATTGGATAGAAGATTATTAACCAGAAATTTGAAGACCTGATTTTCTGATAGAAGATAATTAATCAGAAATTTCATCTTCCTCGTCAGTCTCAGGAAGAGTATCAATGACATTATGAGACTGACAAGGAAGCTGTTTGTATTCGGCATGAAACCGTTTGTGTATTGTCCCCTGATCACACAATCGTTGCAGATCTTTGTATTTAGCTGCTAGTTTATCCGTATATAGCTGTTTTGGAGTCAACTGCTTTACTCGATTATATTGTAATTCTAATACATAATTACAATAATATAATACATAATTCAATTTTCAAACCAATTCTCCAAGACCAAGTGACATTACGACAATTGTTTCTCAGCAGAGCTTACGTTTTAAAAATGATTGTGGGGTGTAATTACAATTAATTATGTATTCACGTTTTTACGACCGACAGCTGTTTGTACGTTGTATTATACGACCTACACGGTTATTCAGTTCTAAGCAATATGAGTTATACATACCCTCTTTTCTAAAAAATCTTGATTATACTAGTAAAAATTTTGGGTGTAAAAGTATTTTTGTTTGGCGAATATTTTTTTCACATTTTTAGATCGACGCAGCGCCAAAAATTAAGTAGGGCTGCATTCTTAACTCATTTTCGCCAAAATGGCGTTTACGACATTTGTTGCCGGAAGCATCGATATGCTTCATACATTGTTTTTGTATTTGTTGCCAGAGGGCGCGGGCGCTCTGGAATCTTCGAGTGACGGCTCTATCTCAGTATATAAAATGTACTCTGTGCTGCCGGCGAATACTCGCTTCACTAGTTTTGTCGCTGAGAGACAAGAGCTATCAAAGAGAATACTCGGTCAGCGATCACTTCGCGGTCAGAACTCACCCTGAGAGACTAACCAGATGATAGCTCAGAGACTATATCAGAACAATACACTCGCTGCTCGCTCCTCGCCCGCTCGTTTTCAACCGACGACAAAAAAAAAAGGAGGAGGTTATCAATTTGACGCGTATATTTTTCTATTTGTTTTTTTTTTATATGTATGATTTGACGATTACTCGAAGACGGCTGAACCGATTTGGAAAATTCTTTTTTTGTTTGAAAGGGTATACTTTGAAATTGGTCCCATTGCCACCAAGTCAGGATCTGATGATGGGATCCTGGAGAAATCGAGGGAACTCTTCAAATATTATAGGCACACCTATAGTGATTTGAGTATTTTTATAGTAACTTGTGTAGTTGCATTCGAAAAGCACCATTTGTGAAGTGGACCTGATGATGAAGACCACAGATGGCCACTGGAACTACTCAATATTGTATAAGTAGGAATAATAAGTATTTCATGGGTTCCGCTTCGATTACTTGAATATGGTTATAGCACAATATGCTCGTCACAATGCATATGGTGAAGTGAAGCTGATGGTGAAGTACCAGGAGAACTCAACAATTAACGGCCCAGCATTGGGAAAAGCAATATTTTGTAAAAGGTTATAAGTAGTTGAGATTTAGGCTTTTGTAACTAGGTAAATTATAAATCGACCAACTAAAAAGAGTGAAATAAAAACTTTTTACCAAAAAATTAAACCGACTTCCAAAAAACACTGCAAAGTGAAAAATAACTGTAATTGCGGAAGTCGGTGCCAAAAACGAAAATACAAAACTAAAGACACCGACTACCGAAATTACAGTTATTTTTCACTTTGCAGTGTTTTTTAGAAGTCGGTTTAATTTTTTGGTAAAGTTTTTATTAACTGACGAAAAATAACGGAGGAGGTTATCAAGTCTACGCGTATTATATTTTCTATGTATGATCATTGATCACTCGAAGACGGCTGAACCGATTTGGATTTTTTTTTTGTTTGAAAGGGTATACTTCGCTCGAGTCGCGTTCTTACCCCTTCGGCCGCTATGGGTCATTTTGGGTTGGGATAAGACGTCCGTGCCACACATGTGGGTCACTGCTCTTTTCATACATAATGGGTTAGAAACATACCAATATTGTATATGAACGTAGGAGCAGTGATTTAGGTATAATAAAAAAAAACATTGAGCCATCGACTTTTTTATTTATTTAGTAGGTACTTAAAATGCTATGAAGAATTAATATAAAAATAACCGATGATGGATGATGTTTTTCTAATGAGCTTCATTAAAACATGCTAGACACAGGGGTTTCTTGCAGAAAAGGCATTCTGTGTCTGTCTTTTTTGGTTTTAGACGTGTCTCAGTAACTGAATGACCTTCGTCTTTCAGTTTTTTGTAACATCCATTGCACCTTTTTCGGTGGATTTTGCCATTCAAATGCTTTCTAATTTTATCAATTTTATTTCTCGTTTTTGAAAGCAAAGGAAATAGTCATAAATTTTCAGCCATAGATAACGTAATTTTTCATAACTTTTTAACCTCTAACGTCCATGACACACAGGTGTGTCACTGAATTATCTACTTCTACGTCCGTGACATATATGCGGGCCACTCTGCAATTTGGGGGTAAAGCCCCCCCCCCCCCCTACTTTCATGGCCCTTATGGACCTGAAGTGGTATAAAGGCAATTATCTCAGTTAATAGGAATGAAAAACTAAATTGGACGTAAGACATAATTTCGATATTGCGGCTGAACAGTGAACGTGTTAACAGCAGTGGACTTTGCACTGGAGCAATGTTGTATTTATGAATCATCAGGAAAATGTATGGATTATAATAATAGATATACCGAACATTATAGTTTGTGGCCTCAGTGAGTTTTCATATGTATTAAAACTGGATAACTACGTTTGGAAATAATAGGTACACAGTGGCGATGGCGGTGTTAGATGTCAGTAAAGCAAACAGCCTTGTGCCTAATTTATTTATTTATTTACTTTATGGAGAACTTACAGCTAATCCTACTTCCTACTTATCCTATCCTACTAATATTATAAATGCAAAAGTTTGTGAGGATGGATGGATGTTTGTTACTCTTTCTCGCAAAAACTACTGAACGGATCTGAATGAAATTCGGTAACTAGATAGTTGACTTTTTGGAATAACACATAGGCTACTTTTTATCCCGAAATTCCCACGGGATCGGGATTTGCGCGGGAAAACCTTCCCACGCGTACGAAGTCGCGGGCTGAAGCTAGTAATAAATAATAACAAGGCTCTTCACGTTGGCGAACATAGTGGCCAATGCCTACAGGCCAACGTGTAGAGGAGGTGTTTGTGCATCTTGGGTTGTATTGCACCCCCTCTACACGTTGGCCAATAGGCATTGGCCACACCGCTTAAGGGGAGCCTCGCAACAAACTCTCGTATCAACAGCTGCTTAGTCTTTTCCCAAATATGTTGGGGTCGGCTTCCAGTCTAACCTAACTCTAGTCTAGTCTAACTGAGTATAGAGTTTTTAAAACACTATACTCAGCTGCATCCGGTTATCCAGATAGGTCTAGACCAGTGTCAGATTTACTGACTTCTGACTACCCGTAACGACTGTCAAAGATGTCCAAATAACAGCCGGGATCAACAGCTTAACGTGCTTTCCGAGGCACGGGGGTATCACACCGCCAACATCCGAACTCCGGGCCACAGATAACTTTAAATAAGTCGGCTCCGGGCTACGACTGAGAAATTCCTTCGCGTCGCAAATGACTATAACTGTAACAATCTTTTTTTCTATACAAATTGACAGCAAACGTTTACGTAAACGCGTTTGAGGAGGTTTACATACTCGTCCGAAAATCGATGCCTACACTGCCGGTCAAAAGTTTGAGACCACTAATAAAAAAAACTATTATTAGTAAATATTTTCAAAATATTGGTGATAAAAAGTAATCTGCACACCTGCATATTCTATTGTTTTAAAGATTAACTAAAAGCTTATTCTAAGCGAGAAAGTTAAGAACCTTGGGGTTTGGTTGGACAAATATCTTTCGTGGGGTCCCCAATTACAAGAGGTGAGTCGCAAATTATTTGCTTCTGCCAGTTCCCTAAGACGGTTGCGTAACTTTCTGCCAACTGCCACTAAAATTGCGCTAGCACAGTCTCTTTTACATCCCATCCTAGACTACGCTGATGTCAGTTATCTTGATCTCACAGAGGCACAACTTGATAAACTTGAACGACTTCAAAATTTTTGCATAAGATTTATATCTGGTTTGCGCAAATATGGTCACGTATCCGAATTTCGTATGAAACTCAAGTGGCTTCCTATACGTCTTCGCCGGAACTTACACATCTTGTCTCTGCTTTACAGTATTCTGTTCAATCCTAAGACCCCCTCTTATCTTAAAGAACGTTTTAAGTTCCTCCATGACATACATGCAAAATTTCTGAGGTCATTGGAAAACTTGAGGCTAGAGGTACCGAGTCACTCCACTAATTTCTTTGGTAAGTCGTTCGCAGCTCAAGCAGTACGACTGTGGAATACTCTTCCCGTGTCAGTAAGACAAGCACAAACCCTTCCTTCTTTCAAAAACATGGTGAAAGATCTCTATCTCTCTCTTTAATTTTATGTAGTTATATATATATGTATATGTGTATTGAGTATGTAGGTTATTAGTTATTACTTATTTATTGAATAGTACACAATGGACTACCCGCGTATTTATTTTCTCCTGCTGTGTCAAATCCATCCAAAGGTTGTCTTTAAAAGATCGCTTTTAGCGATAAGACCGCCCATTGTAACACCATTTGTAGTTTTTTAAGTCCTTATTTAATTCTGTTATGGTGTACAATAAAGAGTATATCTATCTATCTATTCTTTTGTATTTAAGATAAGGAAAGGGCAATAAACAACCATTGTTTCCAAACTTCAATGTCAGCCGAAGAAGAGCTAGTCCGATAATTGATTGTAAAAATTGTATTACCTCATTCCTTCTTTTATTTTACATCAACTTACAATGCGATTGTTCTAAATTCTTAAAATATTTTTTAATGTTTATTTTAACCCGATATTTTCATGGTTATCTACGAATATCCACAGTAAGTCTGATTTTGTGATTCCTACAGTAAAGACGTCTCTAAAATGGGAAAAGTTCGCGAAATTAGTATTGAAACGCGATCTGCCATCGTTGTTCTCCACAATGAAGGCAAATCTGAACGTGAGATTGCATCTCAACTCATGTTATCGAAGACTTGTGTTCATCGCACTATTGTGCGGTACAAAGAAACTGGCAGAAATCAAGATCGTCCGCGCTCCGGGAGACCAAGAGCTACGACTTCTAGTGAAGACAAGTTTATTGTGGTAACCAGCAAGCGAAATAGACGCCTAAAAGCCCCAGAAATACGCGTTGAAGTCAACAAATCTCGGGAAAAGCCTGTGTCAGTCTACAGCGAAAAGACGATTGCGAGACGCCAAGTTGTTTGGCCGCGTTGCTGTTCGAAAACCTCTTCTAAGACCGCAGAATAAAAAAAAATGGATGCAATGGGCCATAGCCCATCGAGACTGGACCGAAGAAGATTTCAAAAAGTACTTTGGGGTGACGAATCTAAATTTGAAATATTCGGTTCAAAAATAATTCGGTTTAAAAATCTATTATTAAAATCCATACATTTTCCTGATGATTTATAAATACAATATTGCTCCAGTACAAAGTCCACTGCTGTTAAACTGTTGTTTTCTAAGATTTTCTTTAAGGCTGTCTATGAATAACGTTTCATATTTCCAATATTAGTCGGTCTTTAAGTATCTACATATAGGTTTGGAACATGAACTTACCTATGTATTCAATATCTTTGACTCATCTCTCCTAGTCGATGATCTTTACTTTATTCTATTGACATCTTAGCAGCCTGTATCATTATCAATGTTTTGTTTTGATTTATTTTACAAAGGCTTGCAATATACATGTATGTATGAATTGATTTAAATATATTTTCAACTAAAAAACTATTAAAAAAGAGGGAGACAAATCATGACTACTACTGGTAACAGTAATTTAACTGCATGTAAAAAATGATCATCAGCTAATCCCGCAGATCCATCCCGTGTAGTGCGGCAAAATAATTGATCCTGCAAAAATGGTGTAGGATAAAACACGAGATCCTGGCTTGTTAATATTTTTACGTGTAGCCTGTAGCCATCATTTTTCCTAGTCATCGAAAGAGAAGAAAGTATCTAGAACGACATGCACTATCACTTTTCCAAAACAGAATCATAACAGCGTTGAGTATGTGAATTATAACCTAGGTTATCGGTAAATCCAGAAAAAAATCGGACTGATTACATGCGGTCAAAGGTTAAACAGAATACATTAAACTCGTGCACCCCACGTGCCTCTGGAATGCCGCGGAAATGCTAATGGCAACATTGCTTATTCATACATAACCCAGTTACCCCTTTTAATGTACCTGACCTATGATTTCTGTTTGGATTGCCTTCCTGGCAATCCACAGCGAAGCAAACAGATTTGTTGAGCCGTAATTTTGGATAATATAGGATACACACGCATTTTTTTGGTAGTAGCCTCAAATTATGGTGGAGGTCCACCTAGTAAGGTTGTCTGGTGATTAACCACGCTTGCCTGTGCTGGCCTTAATTATTATAATCAAAGCCTTCAATCAGGGCTAATAATTATTTAACTTACAAAACTAGGCGACTTCACGCTAAAGGCACCCCTCTGCGGCTGTGGGTACGGACGTTGGCTTAGTGCGTCAAGAGGGGAGGGGAAGGGAAAGGAGGCAGCTAGGGACATGCTGGTTCAGACAACGCGCTAAGTTTGAATAGATTTTGTATGTTAGTTTTAAAACGACTTCTAAATATGACTGCTTTAAGCTCAGGGTTTTTGATCCTATCAGTATAACACAAAACAATTTTTCTATAATACAGGTAGGCATGAGAGGACAGTATAGTCTATTCAACATCTTACATAGTCAAAAATGTACACATAAAAAATGCAAGATTCGTGTGTCTGTTGTTATGTACTTTATAGTGAGCTACACTCTTCTCGCATTCACATAGTAAAAAAATTGGCCAAGTGCGAGTCAGACTCGCCCATGAAGGGTTCCGTAGTAACTATAATAATATAATATAATATGTACTTATATTTAGTTGACAAAACAACTTTACAAATTTCTTAAAACTAGCTTATTTACATTTTTTACAACTACGCCAAATAACTTTGTTTTTCATAGTGTTTGTATGAATTACAAAGTTATATTTGTGGTTTTAGAAAATATGCTGTATCTCAAAAAAAGCTGACCCGATCTCGTTCAAACCTTTTTGGTTGAAAGTTTACATTAAGATCTACAGACTTCTAAAACCGGAAAATAAATAATAAATAAATTTGAAATATTCGGTTCAAAAAGAAGAATTTTCGATCCAAAGACACCATCTTCTGAAATTAAAGTTATTTTTCACATTGTACCTAGTGGTTTTTTGGAAATCGTTTTTTTTTATAGGTAGGTTATTTTTATAAAACTTATTTAAATATGAAACTAGTGCGATACAACTGACGCTTAGCGCCATCTATCGACATTTTTATGGATTTGTTCGAAATTTTCGAGTCAAATACAATTACGTAATACGACTATTACTCGTAAACTTGTAAAGCCCACTTATGTGTGATAGTTTTCCTTTAAACATCGTTATATATAGGTACTACTGCCGTGACATTTGAATGTCTAACTACAACCGTTTAGTTGGTAGAGGGGGGGGGGCACTTGACTCTAACGAAAATTGGTACTTTAAAGCTTGATCAGTCACGAACGGTTTACTTAATCAAAAAACGGTTTTCCCAAACAATAGTTAATAGTTTTGAAAGACCTATCCAACGATATCCCACACTATGGGAAGGACGAAAAAAAAATTAATTTCCCACTTTACATGTAGGGGAGGTACCCTAAATAATAGTTTTTTTTCAAAATTTTATTTTACCACTTTTTCGGCGTCATTAACGTATACACGTTAATGACGCCGAATTACAACTTTCTAGTACCAATAGTTTTTGAGCTAAACCGCGGACAGACAGACAAACGGACATGGCGAAACTATAAGGGTTCCTTGTTGACTACGGAACCCTAAAAAATGCTATTAGAGAAAAAGAAGTGCCGTAAATCAAAAATATAAAGTAAAACTTAAACTTGGTAATAATTAGTTAAAAACGCGCTGTAGTGTGAAGGGGTGTAATGGTGTGTTTTGTGTGTGAGTGTATGTGTGTTTAATGATAGTATAATTATGATATGTAAGTAGCATTGGATAAGGGTTAGTGACGAGAACCGATTATTAATAAGTATATAAGAAATTATAGTTTGGACTATATTCTCAATCTCATCGTAAGTTTTTATCTTTAGTCATTCAGTCAGAGCATTTTTGCAGTCTCGATACGAAAGTGGATAAATATTCAATTCTTTGTTTACCAAGTTATATAAGTGAGAAGATTGCCTAGAGTACTGTCTCTTAGCAAAAGTTGATTTAACAGCAACATTGGGGATCATGTATTTCCTTCTCCCTTGTCGAGTCGAGGGCTCGTAGCTGAGAGATTTTTATTTTTTTAAATAATTTGGAGAACATAAAGTTTTCGAACCGTCAGAACATCAGAAGTTAGGTAAAGCGTTTCAGTTGGAACCCTAAAAGGCTTAAACAGCATAACTTTTAATAGCGATTTCTGAGCTCTTTCTAGTTCTAAGTATTTAGTTTTTGTTGCACCTCACTGGTAAACAATACGCTAGTACCGACTGTGCCAGTGACGTGTAAATTTGTAACAGAAGGTTTTTAGTAGTCACGTAACGCAGTGTTTTAAATGTCCAGATAAGTGTCCGAATTCTTTTCATTATCAATTCAGTATGCAAATGCCAAGAGAAACGTTGGCCGATTATTATACCTAGATATTTGGTATACATATTGGACTTTTTCAATTTCTAAGCAAGTGCACGCAGAGTTAGAGTTTAAAGGGGTCTGGCAATTGTGACTTTTTATTTTGATGTTAGTTGAAGGTGGTGAAAGGTTATATTTAGAGAAGCAGATGAAGGTGGTTATAGATATATTTGGGGTCAAGAGATTGTGGTCGAGCCATGATGCTATCTTAGACAGGCCGGACTCAGCAGATTTCTTAACCTTGTTCCAAGTTGTGTCACTAAACACTATGGCAGTATCATCCGCGTATGAGTAGATGTGACCTCCTTCAATGACTTCAATGTTCATATTACAGAGGCTGTTTATATAAACTAAGAACAAAGTGGGACCAAGCACGCTTCCTTGACCAACGCCATAAGTAATGGTTTCATCGAAACTATTAGTGTCGCCAATTTTGACTTTTTGTTTCCGCCCACATAGATTGTCCTTAAATAAAGCTAGTGGCTGACCTCTTACGCCATTGCTTTCCAACACGTCCAGCAGAGTGGAGACAGAGACAGTGTCGAACGCTTTTTTGAGGTCAAGGAAGACGGCGAGGCACTTGTCTCCACTGTCTACTTTACTGGTTCCAGTGGAGGCAAGAGCCAAAGCTGCATCTTCCGTTGACATTCCTCACCCGATGCCAAACTGATTGGCTGACAATAATTTGTTTTTATTAAGATAATTTAATAGCCGTGAGTTTATTAGTCTTTCTAAGATTTTGGAGATAGACGGTAATACTGATATGGGTCTATAGTTCCATGGGTCCGTCTTGTCTCCACTCTTATGCACTGGTGTTATTAAAGCAAGCTTCAGAGCTGTTGGAAATGTCCCATTTATGACCCATCAGCCTTTAAAGCAAGAGTGAACAGGCATCTTCTGGGCTCGCTCGTTCCATCGTAGATCTCATCTTACACTTACCTATCAGTGTGTGTGATGCGGAAATAGGCGTCAATAACCCCATCTGTATGTACCTTCTTTTGGTCATTCTGCTTGAAGGTTACTTCAAAGGGACACATAACATAACAATTAGTTTATCATTATTAATGTATTTTTTTCCGGGGGGAAATCATCCATTGTCTCCTCCCGTGGTAATGAGTGTCAGACTTCTATTGACTAAAGGCCCACCATTTCCTTCAGAGCTGCGGTATCTTTTTGAACATTCCTCGTTGAAGGTGTAATGTTCAGACGAAGATAGAAAGATAAATATACTCTTTATTGTAAACCGCAATATAATGAAATAAGAACTTAATCGCTAAAAGCAATCTTTTACAGACTACCTTTGGATGGATTTACCACAAAATACACTTGAGAGCAATAAAATCGCACACCCCAAATTTGACCAAAAAAGCTAGATTTTCTTAATAAAATTGATAAAAAATTAAAAAGTTGTAATGTCAACTTAAAGGTTCATTCATTACCTTTCCAATGATGCCACTTAACCGTATGCAAAATGTTCAAAAGGATCTTTTATGAGATGAAATGAAACTTACAAGTAAAATCTCGACTATTGCATTTAGAGAACAAGACGTTGAATTGAATGAAATCAGGAAATTATCATTAAAATCTGTATATACACTACTAATTTTTAATTAGTACAAATACTTAAAGGGCTTATTAGAAAAGGTCTTGTTATTATATATGTAAAGTCTTACTATATAATATTGATAAATAGCAGTTATTAGCGTTTGTTTATATCCCAAAATGTCACTCAATTTACGGACATATTGTACAGGCCATTCATGTATTCATTAATCGTGATGTCGCGGTCACGCGGTCTCGCTCAAACTTGCCCCGCCTCCAACAGCTGTTATCGTAATTGTAGGTAGCTTAGACGCATGTTTAAGCTTTACGAATTAAAAAAAAAGTAAAATAAAAGGTTCACGAAAAATAATAGGCACTTATTAAATTCAAACTTTACCTACATACTTTAATTGGGCCATTTGCTTGTGTTGTTCAGTATCCAACTGCAGAACTCCATCCTTGGTTCATTATCCACAGTAGTCAATTCTTGACCCTTTCTTTAGTGGTATGGGTGAAATCCAGACGAACTAATGATCGTCTATGCACAGTACTGGCTGATATTAAAATGACGAGCTGCGTCATTCGTACTTCGCCGGGGATCTTCAAAGTAGTCCACTACATCGTCGTAAAGGTTTTGGGCCGGTCTTCCATGTCCTTGGCGATGGGCCGTTGCGCGGAATGATCAGTGGTCGAGTAAACGTTGGTAAACATTTACCACAGTCCGAACCTTTGGCTAGCGAGCATTTGGGTACTCTTCCCTGTACATACGAACAGCGGCCACCAGACCAAAAGTACACACGCAACATAGCCACGTACTCCCGAGATGAAAACTGGTAAGCCATCACGACAGTAAAAACGTAACAACTTATGTTTAAAAAGCACGCGCACACTTCCGCTAACAAATTGACACTGTTTGTTCATTCACTCGTTGTAAAAAGGACCGCTGGCCAGAGGGGGCGTGGCTTGAGCTTAGACGCGAGTTTGCCGGGATTTATGAATGACGATCTAACTGGACTAGCACTGCGCGTAGTATTTTCTAGTAGCAATTGTTATGAATGATTGATTCAATTATGAGTTTACCAGTTATGACAAATTTTCGTAGACAATTTTGGGGTTTCGTTTTTTTTACTTTTGACTACATAAATATGATCAGTAAAGGGTACGGATAGAGCCCCATTTTTTTTTGTACTAATTAAAAATTAGTAGTGTATATAGGGAGAATGTTACCTACCGTAGCTCTAATAACAGCTCTTAATTTGTTTTTTATCGACCGTATTAATTTTACAATGAATTCCTGTGGTGTAGCGTTCCACTCCTCTTTGATGGCTGATTGCAGGTATTTTATTGTAAGACCTGGACTTTATTCTCTTACTCGCCTTTTGAGCTCGTTACAAACGTTCTCGATTGGGTAGAGACCAAGAAAGCGAGCTGGTCACGCCATCGCGTTAATATTGGCATCTTCCATATAATCGCGAACTGTCCCAGCGACATGCCTGGCATTTCACAAATTATCATGCATGAGTACGAATTCTTCCCTCATAAGCCATGAAATCGGCTTATCATGGTGTTTGAGAACTTCTTCCGCGTGTCACTGAGCTGTTAAACCTCTCGATCTAGGGCCAGTATTGGTCCCAGTAATGAAGACAATGTCGGTTTTAAAATCAAGCATAAACCCCACTCATAAACATACACTATCCACCACCATAAGTGACACGTTCACTTATGCAGCATTAAGCAAATTGCTCTGATGACCTTCTATAGACTCTTGACGTCCATTGTAGCCATGTAAAGTCATCCTGCATTCATCAGAAAACATAACTGCTCTCCCCTGATGAACGTCCAATTTGAATGCTCTCGGGGAAATCGAAGTCGGGCTTGTCGATGGGCTGTTGACAATTTTGGACCATTTGCTGGTCGATGTGCAGTCAATTCAGCTTCAGCTAATCTTCTTCTGACTGTTCACCAACTTAAGCTGACATTGCGTTCTTCTCGAAGCTGTTGTCCCAGCTCAACCACGTTCAGCTGTCGATTTCACAAAGATCTCGTCACAAGAAAGTGGTCATCGCGCTCTGACTTTGTACGATAACGACTTGGACCTGATTGCCGAATATAGCCCCTTGTTTCTTGAAACCTCTGGTATTCACGTCGAACTGAATATCGACTTAAATTTAACTGTCCGGCCACTTCATTTTGATTTTTTCCTGCTTCCAGCAAGACCGTAACTTAAGTAGCTTCTGCAGGTGTAATATCCATGTTTTTCCAAAATATTCGTATGTATTCACACGAGGTGTTATCACGTTAAAGTTCAAGTGCACAATTTAAAGAATCCTTTAATTAACCCTTTTGTAGCTGTGGGAATGGGTACAAGTAGTGTCTACTTGAAACGAGTTAATTCGCGGAATTTTGTTGTTTCGATGTTTGTGCGTGTAATTTCAGGTATATGATTTTCTTATTAAATACCATCGAATTTTAGTCAAAAATTGACAACAAAACTCATGAATAAGCGGTGTGCGATTTTATTGCTCTCGAGTGTATAATAGTCTTATATAGGGTTACCAGATCCGAAAAATAAGTTTTCCTGAAAAAACCCCTGTTTCATCAATAATTTTCCTGACATTTTGGCAGAAAATTATATTATTTTACAAACTCGCGCGCGGCACGTGGGAGTCTGAGTATGAGTGCTAGATGCCTTGTGGCGGGATGCGGGGTGCGGCCGTGCCCTCCGCACCGTGTGATGCGGGGGGCGCGGCGCGGCTAAGCGAGTTTTTTATAGTTTAGTACTCTTGCAAACGGTGTTAAGTTTACTAGTGTTGCATATTTGTGTGGCAAGCATTAACGAAAAGATTAACGAAATTATAACGAAAAGGCAGTAATTGAGACTTCTATGATGGCTTCGAGTAGTAAACGTCAATGTACATTTACAGACATTTTACGTGAAAGATATCCTTTAATGACCCAAGGACGAGAGCCGTCTGAAGTTTTCTGTACAGTGTGTGATTGTTACATTTCCATAAAGTACAAAGGTGCGTTCGATATCGACACACACATTAAAAGCAAAAAACACCAGAATCAATTGTTGGTGGTTAATAAAAACCGCAAAATATATACTATTTTCCAGTCTTCATCATCTCAAAGTAAAACAAAGAAACCTGCTGCTGAAGTTACACTTGCGTTTCACACAGTTAAACACCACCAGTCTTACAACTCCATGGACTGCACTGGGCGTTTGATGAAGGTAATATTTGCTGATTCCAACACTGCCAAGGATATTACTTGCCAAAGAACTAAAACCGAAGCTATCGTAAACGACGTGATAGCTCCATGGATAATTCAAAATATCAAGTCCTAATTACAAAAAATAACATACATTGGGGTATCAACCGATGCGAGCAATCATGGCTCGGACAAAATATTACCGATTATGATCCAGTTTTTCGATTCTCAAGATGGAATGCAGTCGAAGTTACTGGATGTCATTAACACGCCAAATGAGACAGCAGAAACAATATCAGATATTATTATGAAGACGTTGGAAAGGTACGACTTAACTGAAAAATATATCTCTCTAACAGCGGATATTGCCAATGTAAATTTTGGAGGGATCAACAGGCAAGCAGGAAGAAATCTATTGTCAAATCTTAAGAATAAACTCAATAAGGAGATTCTTGGAATTGGTTGTTCAGCACATGTTTTGCATAATTGTATCCAACATGGTACTGATGTACTAAAAGTAGATATCGAATCGCTGGTGATGAAGCTCTTTAATTTCATCTCAGTATATACTGTGCGCACTGAAAACTTAAAATCACTTTGTGAATACATTGATACAAATTACCAAAAGTTGCTGTATCACAGTAAAACTAGTTGGCTGAGCCTTTTTCCTGCCATTGAAAGAATTTTGAAAATGTATCTGCCTCTAAAAGAATACTTTTCGACAACTCCGCAAGTGCCGACAACAATTAAAGCTTTCTTCGAAAATGAACTCGCCGAAAGTTATTTATTTTTTGTGCATTCTCTTATGTCGGTCTTTCAGTCACAAATCGAAAAAATAGAACGAGAAAATAACTCTTATGGATATTTTAGGAATATTAAATTCGACCTCTGAAACGTTGAAAGCAAGATCAGGGGCTATGTTTGTTCCATTAAAAGTGCGAGAATTGCTGTCGAATTGTACTGAAGACGCCAAAGAAGTATTTAGTTAATATTATGTTATAAATATTATTATTTATAATATGTGTTTATAAATATTATGTCAGACGTGAAAAATGCCTACATGACTTACCTTGAATATTTGGGGAAATGGTTGCAGCCTCTAGACAAATTTAAAATCTTTTACTGGATGATACTTAAAGGTATTGATATTGACTACGAGAAAGTTGTTTCTTCTTTGCAGTTTTTGAATGGACACGGAGTATGTATAGATGACGTTAAACTTTTCGATGAAATTACTGCATTAAATTCTTTTTTAAGGCAGCAAAGCAGTGACTTTATTGAAATGGGGCTTGTTAAACAATGGGAAATTATTTTAAAATCCGTCTGCTGTGAAAGATTGGAAGAACTCAACAAAATTTGCTGCTTTGTGTTTGCTATTCAAGCACAAAATGCTAACGTCGAAAGAGTGTTTTCATTAATGGGTGCGCAGTGGACAAAGGAGAGAAATAGACTGTCCATAGCTTCTGTTAAAGCTCTACTTTTGACACAGTTCAATTTGAAGAACACATCATGTGAAGACTCATAAAATTGTTATCAAAGATAAATTTAATTTCTTATACTTTTCTCTTTTTTTTAAATTCCTGAAAATTTCCAACTTTCCCTGTTTCCCTGACAGACAGCTGAAATTCCGGACATGTCAGGAAAATTCCTGTCATCTGGTAACCCTAGTCTTATAAGACATCGTAAAAAGTGAACATCGGACTTTATACATTCTTCACGCACGTAAAAAAGTATACGACGTGTTGAGTTAACGATTATCATTACTTGTTGATTGTTGAAATCCGTGGATTTTCCTTATAAATTATACACCAAAACTTCAAATACATACTTTGGACAATTGTTGAGGAGTAATTCAGATCGTCGAGTTTGCTTGATTTAATACAATGGCAATTTGAAATGACAATGGTTTATTATAATTATTCAATGTACCTAATTCCTGTTATTCTTCTCAGCTTAAGTACTACTGAACTGTTGTGACATTAGAGTAGATCCATGCATAAATTGGCCCAGCAGAAAATTATAACAATAATGATTCGCAAGGATTCGCATTTTGTCTCCTCATGAATAAATATGTATACTTACCCAATTTTTTTTGTAGATTTCTAGCTGTGCCCGCGACTTAGTTCGAAAATCGGATAAAATGTATATGCCTTATGTTGACCCAGATAACCTCCTCGAACATCTAGTGAAAGTCGCATTAAAATGAGTTCAACCGTTCCAGAGATTAACCTGGACAAAAAGAAAGACAACAATTTGAAAGAAGTTGCTTTGTGTTTTAGTATGGTGTAAATTACTGTAAGCACTTATTAAAGAAAACACAGTTAAAAGATATATATTCTTTACTGTACACCATAACAGAAAATTTTGAAATCACAGACGGACACTGTATAGAGTAGGTATAGTTACTACTCGTACCTACAAATATCTTTTATCGGCGCTGATTTGACGCCGTAGAAGTGACGTCAAAATATCAATCAGGAACTTTAATGTTTGTTATCTTTATCAATTATTATTGATTTGATAAAACAAAAATACTTGTCTGTCATTATACTTCTATTAACGAGGAAACAAACCTTTTACGACTCTAATAAATTATGACTATTACAGACAGCAGCCGCTAAGTACCTACCTACCTATTACATTTTTACTTTTTTAGCTATGTCACTCCTGTGCTCGTGTTATTGGTGAAATTGTTCGTGTTTATCCCTGTAATTGCTGTTTCTTTCCAAGAAACATTGAACTATGGAACTCGTTCGGGCTTAGAATAGTATCTAAGTAATTTAACCTAAAAGGTTTTTGATCAAAATACTTGTACAAATAAGTCTATTTTTTCTCAATATACCTACCTATTTTGATGAAAAACGCTTTTTTTGTTACTGACGAGCCAGCTCTTGAGCCCGATCACGCCTGGTAGTAAGCGTTAGATGAGGTCTACGCGGACACGAGGGAGCCTGGAAGATGCCTGTTCACTCTTGCTGACGGGTCCTATTTGGTAGGGAACACAGAAGCCGGCAGAGAGCCACTTTGACTGTGCACAAAAAATGTAAAGGAGAAGCACTTAAGTAGTACGACAAGACGGTATATCGCCAAGTCTGGATGGTACCCTACCGTATGTCTGGTAGACCGGTAGTGAAAGAGAAATGGGGGGATTAGGTCTTGCAGCTCTTGCGCACACTTACACGCTTTCTTACTCGTCATTATGTAATTCTTACATAAGAAATTTCTACACTATCTACGCAGTATCAAACAATACAGAACTATGTACTCCATAATCTTATCCATTTTACATGACTTTCAATCCTATCATAAAGACAATGATGACAATCTATTCTAATATTATGTTAATGCGAAAGTCTGTCCGTCTGTTATATTATGATATAAACCGCTGAATCGATTTTGATGTAATTTGGCATAGAGGTCGTTGAAGACTAGATGTCAAACATACTTTTACTACTTTTTTCAACAATCATCTACTTAGGGGCTAAAATAGGGTATGCAAGTTTCTACAAACAATTTCCACGCAAATTGATGGGCAACAACAGCTAGTGAATAATAATTTAGCAAACTGACAAAGTTGAGCGTTGTTTTCATGTTTAAAAAATAATATTTTTAAATGCTAAATAGTTTTAAAGCAATTGTATATTATAGATTAACTACTTTGCATTTCCTTAATTAAATATGATAAATTGATAATTTGTTGATATAATATCTACCTGTGGCAAAGATTTTTTTGGGAAACAACTTCAAGTTAAAAAAAATTGGCTTCACCCAAAATTTCAACGTCTGTTAATTTGTGGTATAGTTTTTTTTATTGAACAAAAGGATCTATTCCTTTTTTTTTTGTTTTCTCGATGTGGAAATCCTTAACGATGTTCTCCCTCGTATTTCTTCTCACATTTGCGTCTAGAGTTGCGGGAACACTTAAATACTCTTAAATATGGTCCCCGTCCGTTTAAGCGGAGGGAGTAAGGTGTTGGACTCCCCCCACAGCATCGAAGAGGGGCGCGCGTGGAACAATACCCTCCGCCACCTCGGGTCTCGTGTTATAGAGGGCGGCAGACGTTCCCTAGTCCGCCGTCCTTGGACCTTTTTACGGGGGCCGCCAGAGAGCATTTTCTGCCCTTACGGGGGGCTCCAGAAGGCTCTTTTTCTACCCTGTAGTATAATAGATCTTAAGTAAAATCAGAAATCTCTAATAGAATGTTTTTATTTTACAGTCAATTAGTACGTCAGTAGCCATTAAACACTTTAAACAAAAACAATCCTCAATATTTAATACTAGCACTTCGCCCGCGTCTGCATGAATTTCGAAATAATTTATAGATTATAGCACTCCCCAATAATGCAGCTTACTACCAAATAAATAATTTTTAGAATTGAATCATTTGTTACGAAGATTGCCCCCTACATATAAACAAATTTTACCTCTTTATAATAATAGCATAGACTATAATGGATAAATGCGACAGCATGTCTGTCTGTAGTTACGTTGTTACGGCTAAACCGATTTTTATAAAATTGGCATAGAGATAGTTAAAGGTCACGGTAAACATAGGTTTTTTATTTACTTAAATCACGTTTTGTTTGATATAATAAAGTGTGCAATTCAAACATTATTTCAAATAAACTATATTTGCAAAGTCATTGAAACAGTGAAACGTATTTCTTATCATTTGTGTGTCTATACATAACTTTATCAAGATGAGTTTAACTTGTTCGCATTGGTTGAAAGTCCAAGAGTTATTATATCGTTTTGTCATAAGTCGTTCGTAGGTAAAATAATAATTACTTACCAGTAATATAAATGCAAAAGTCTGTCTTTTACGCTTTGATGGCTCAATACTTGAACCGATTTAGAAAACTATTGCAAGAGATAGTTGAAGAAACGGTGTCAAATTACTAACTACTTAAAAAAACCCAGGGGTTGACAGTTTTAATGAAAAGTAGTTTTAAGAAATAGGCTCGCGTTTGACCACAATCTCACCTGATGGTAAGCGATGATGTGGTCGAAGATGAATTACCTACGCTTATGTAAAAATAAACTATTCACTAAAAAAAAAGACCCTCAGGTTAGAGCTATCAGGAAACACAGACTCTGGAAGTTAATTCCACTCCAGCTGTACGCACAACGTTTTATAGTATTTCCAAAACGTTTTATTGCATATGGGTGGGATGTCCATCATGCAACAAGACAAACGGGACATCGCCGTTTGTCTTGTAGTCCGATGATGGAACGGGTTTGGTAGAATTAGATTGTGCAATTCCATCGCACACTCGCCGAAATGTAATCGATAGACTTGTGACTTGTCGGTGACGTTCAAGGCTTTAAAATTACTTCTCCCGCTCTTGGTGAAGCAGAATGGAGTGCAGAGATGATTGACTAAAAGCCCATTTTCCTTCATTTAGTTGCCCTTGCATTCCGGGGCCACGGCAGGCAATGACCCTATGGGGCCCCGTCCATGTACTTGTTGAGATTTCAAGCTCTCTAAGTAGTGTTGCCCAAACGAGAGTCTCGCAAGAAAACGGTAGTTGAGATCTCAGAACAATGTAACAGACTCTGTTACATTGTTCTGAGATCTCAACTACCGTTTAATAAATAGCAATAAGATAATCGCTAATTGCAAGACTCTTGCGAGACTCTCGTTTGGGCAACACTATCTCTAAGTTTTCTACCTTCTTATGTTTTAGTTTTATAATACGAGGCATGCCTTTTAAGTTTTGTCGTTTGAAGAAAAAAAAAAACAACTAGAACCTTATAGTACTTTTTATTGTTTTTCAAAGTATTCACCACGTAGCTTAATACAGTTTTCCATTCGCTCAAACCAGTTTTTTTTTATGTTTATGTTTAGTTATTATAATATTTATTCCAATCTAAAGTGGGGGTGTTCAAAATGGCTGACTTGAAAGCGTCGTCTCCTTCTTCACCGGACTGGAACCTTTGACCACGAAGACTTTTCGTAATTTTAGGAAATGTAAAGAAATCGTAGGGCTTAGGTCAGGACTGTATGGAGGATGGTCAAGAATTTCTACTTTTTCCTGCTTCAAATACTCAATCGTTTGACGAGCGCTGTGTGAGCTTGCGTTGTCGTGGTGCAGGATGATGCGTCGCTTTGAGTTCGATTTTCGAAGTTCGGCGATGACTTGTGGTAAACAAACTGTGGTATACCACTCTGCGTTAACCGTTCTACGATCTTCAAGTGCAATAGTCGCAACATGCCGGTTTTTCCAACGAACCTGGCCACCATCTGCTTTGAAGTGCTTCGAGAACGAACAACTTTAGTCGGCTTTGGCTTGTCTTGAAAGACCTAGATTGTAGATTGTTGTTTGGAATCAGGATTGTAGACATAGATCCAAGATTCGTCACCACTGATGATGTCGTAGATGTGATTTGACTCTCCTCGGTTGAACCTTTCCCTAGTTTTTTTACACCATCTGACGCGGGCCGCCTTGTGATCGTCCAAAAGCAGATGCGGTATCCAACGGCAAACTAGCTTTCTGACACCAAGCGCTTCATGCAAGATCTTCTGAATGGTTGCCCCTGAGATGCCTAATAGAGCTTCTATCTCTCGATACGTCACATGACGATCTTCGAGAATTAGCTGTCTCACAGCAATGATATTATCTTCAGTGAAGGCGGATTTTGGGCGTCCTTCGCGAGATTTGTCACTAACACTAGTATGTCCACGTTGGAATTCCAAATACTAGCGTTCGACAGTCCGCAGACATGGGGCTTCATTACTGAACACAGATGTTAGCTCTTCAAAACACTGAAGCCATGTCAGGCCTCTTCTAAAGTTGTAGAAAATTATTGCACGAACATTTTCCTTAGAAAGATTCATTTTCGTACGTAACCTGACATATTCCAATCGACGCTGTGACTAAACAATAGCATTAAACCTAATACTTTCAACTTTTCTTCAACTTCAACTTCAACTTTGAGATTCAAAATTTAAACACATTCGAATGTAGAACAGTTCCAAATTCAAAATTACCGGGAAATATGGAAACGACAGAACTTAAAAGGCATGCCTCGTAACGTGTGTGTTGTCTCAAGCAATAAATTTAATTAGCCATACGGGGGTGACGAGCAGTCGACCTGTGCACGTTTATATGAGAACATGCGACTTGTATCACATACTAAACACGTGTCTTCTTAAAGTTCAATACTTCTATAGATAATACAGTAGATTAGCCGATTACTGTTGATGATAGCGTTTACTTTTGTTGCTTATTAAACCGTGTTAATAATTGAATGGGCTTATATATCCGATACTAATCTTTTCAATCATTGAAGTATTTTTATGATTTTCTTTTTCACGAGGCAATGCCGCCAATCTCTTGTTTGGTACGTTACTAGCCGGCAGCGTTGCCCCGGAAATTAAGGGCAGCTGAAGGAACAGGGTGGGTTTTTAGTCAGTAGAAGTCGTGACACTCCCTTCCACTTAACCCAGAGCGGGAGAAGTCATTCGATGATTTTCTCACCCGGATTTTTTTGTGTTTTATTCTAGTTTGTATTTTAAAGTATTTTAGTTTTGCATAATGGTTATAAATAAATATTTCCTTTTTTTCCAGCAACATGGTACGGTTTTAATTTTTATTTGAAAGATCTATAAACGTGTTACTTAGTACTATTTTAAATCATTCTGAGGATGATAGCATTTATATGTGTCTGTTTATCTATACTAATATTATAAAGCTGAAGAGTTTGTTTGTTTGTTTGTTTGTTTGTTTGCTTGAACGGGCTAATCTCAGGAACTACGGTTCTGATTTGAAAAATTCTTTCAGTGTTAGATAGCCCATTTGTCGAGGAAGGCTATAGGCTATATATCATCACGCTAAGACCAATAGGAGCGGAACACTAATGAAGAATGTTTCAAAATCGGGGGATTTTTTTTCCACGCGGACGAAGTCGTGGGCGGAAGCTAGTATGTTATAAAAATCCAAGGAATGAATAAATGTTTGTACAAATTAATGGTTACGGCGCGGCGTGATTAAGTCTGATCTTATGGTTCGCCGAGCACCCAGACAAACAAATCAAGTTGCGTTAAAATTGAGTCCGATAAAATTGCTTCAAGTTCACCGTCCTATAGTAAAGTTCAAGGGCAAATGTGTCATAGTACTGCTAGTAAATAAGCAGAATTTAATTGTTCCTTTCTCTTCGTTTCCAGTTCTGCCAGCAGGCTACAAGGTAGAAGAAATCGAAATACCAGTTCCATGGGGCCACGTCGCGGGTCGATGGTGGGGCCCCCGTAACAAGCAGCCAATCATCGCCATTCACGGATGGCAAGACAACGCAGGAACATGGGACAACCTGATCCCACTCCTACCAGTCACTACCTCCGTCCTTTGCATAGACTTGCCAGGACACGGCTTGTCAACACACTACCCTACGGGAATGCTTTACTATATCTTCTGGGACGGAATCGTCCTCTTAAGAAGAATCGTACAACACTTCCAATGGAGTAAAATCACTCTAATGGGACACTCCCTCGGTGGAGCACTCAGTTTTATGTACGCCGCTTCCTTTCCTGATGACGTCGAAAAAATCATTTGCGTCGATATCGCCAGTCCAGCTGTAAGAGAGCCAGCTATAATGGTCAAGACTACAGGACAGAGTATCGACAAAGTTCTGCAGTACGAGAACTTGTCGATCGATAAAACCCCTTGTTACGCATACGAAGAAATGATTGATATTGTCTGTGACGCATACAAAGGATCCATTTCAAGGGAGAACTGTAAAATCCTGATGAAGCGAGGCATGTCTCCCGTGCCTGCACATTTGAAAAAGAACGGTTATTTCTTCAGGAGGGATCCTAGATTGAAGGTGTCTGGACTTGCTATGATGTCTATAGAAACAGCTTTGGAATACGCTTCTAAGGTGAAGTGTAAAGTTCTAAATATTCGTGCGTTACCTGGTCAGAGATGGGAGAAGATAGATTATTATTTGGACGTGGTTGAAAAGATGAGGGCCACTGCTGACGTGCGACTAGTAGAGATCGAGGGAACTCATCACCTTCACCTAGAGTCTCCTGATAGAATTGCAGATATTGTAGAAGAATTCTTAGAGGATTATTAGTTTAGTATAGCTGTATTGCTAATGTGATATTTTATGTGATGCGTATATGCACTAAAGTTAGACACAGTTGTGGAACTGTTGTATTGAAGTATTTCTCGAGGCTTCTTCTTGATGTAAAACCCTTATTATAACTTCAGTATGAGCAAAAGCTATTTTGTAGCTGGCTTCTCCTATGATGCATAGTAAAAATTCCAAAAAAACCTAAATACAATGCGAAGCAGTATTAATAATAATATTACTGTTAAAATTCACTGGAGTCAAAAAACTTTCAGCTTTTTAATAATTAAGGTGTCGCTTCCACCAAAGTACAACGAGAGTTGTAAAATCAACTTAAATTATTAATTGTAAAGGGTTACGATTCTCTATCATGTATGTACTTTGGGTTTAATTTATTATGTAATTATTTATTTGTATAGGTTATTTTTTATGTGAATTGAGTGAAATGTATAGTATAGTGTAGTAGGTACAATATTTGGAGGTAAATGTGGTACTCTGAGCTAGAAAGATATAATTATGCAGCGGCAACGTATAGTAGACCTCAGCGCTTATCACTCTTTATCTCGCTCGCACACTACTGGCCGCGGTCACGCGAGGAAGCGAGACAGGATTTCTTTTTACGGTGAAAATAATGGTAATTAAAAAAAAGTTGATGACATAAGACCTGCTTTATAGTTAGTTAAATTAATATGCAAAGTTTCATTATCTAATTTGAATACCAGCGGTTTATTGTTCGGTTTGGAGGTAACTTTGGAATTTTTTTCTATAAAGAAAATTTTATGGAATTGTGTTTTCGTCAAACACAGTACCTAACATTAATCCTCAACTTTACCATATATTTATTTCAAAATTATTGCTGCAGCATTTTCGATATAACGGACGATCATGCTAAGCCATTTGAGGTAGTATAGGCCCTTAGGGAGTGAAAGAATTCATGATCTATGAAAATAAAATTGTTTTGTTAGTAAGAAAACGTACCGAAATCGCTGAAATAACTGTTCCATACGTTTTTTCAGTATACGAACATAAAATAAAGGCGATAGTTACTATGGATTTTGCTGGATTTTTGTTACTTTTTCACGAAAAAATTATTTAATATTTTTCTTTCAAAGATGTATAATGTCTAGATGTGGCTGTGCTTTGATCAAATAAATAAACGTTACCATGATATACCTAACACAAGGCAGTTGAATAAAGAGGGAAGTAAGGCCACGCGACCGGAGCCTTGGGCGGAAGTCAGAGCCGGATTTACCCTGTCAGAGGCCCTAAGGCAATGGCATTTCTTAACTTTGACTGACTAAATCGTGTGTGAACTGAGGAAACGCACAATAAGGGCTGTGGTTTTTAATATATTTGATACTTATTCCCAGATTTGTTCTAAAATTGTTTTAATTCTACTACTAAATCTAACGATTTGTATTTTGTGAGATAACAGTGAGGTCCCTAAGTTCACACGCACATCAAATTCTCGTTCGAAGAAACATGTTTTCTTGGTGCGTGTACTGGGCCTGGGCCCTTAGTTGATGCGGGGCCCCTGGGTAGTTGCCTACTCCGCCTAATGGTTAATCCGGCCCTGGCGGAAGTAAGTTTATTTATACAGGGTTAAATGTAAAACACTGAAAACCTCTCAGGACTATGTTACTAACATCATAATCAACAACTTTTGTTCTATGACTTTTAAAAATTCGTCATATTTTAGTTCACCAGATTTTCATATAAAAATAAAAATATTTAAATTGAACGCCCTAAACGCATGTGGCGTCTATGCAAAGCAAAAGAAAGCGATAGTATAAATTGCTTTCTTTTGCTTCGCATAGAGTTCGTAACATTCAATTTAAATATTTCAGCGTTCAATTTAAATATTTTTATTTTTGTATGAAAATCTGGTGAACTAAAATATGACGAATTTTTAAAAGTCATAGAACAAAAGTTGTTGATTATGATGTTAGTAACATAGTCCTGAGAGGTTCTTGGTGTTTTACAATTAACCCTGTATACAGAATTGATTCTAGAGTATCTGTACGTTACGTGTAATCTTTTGCTTAACGTTTTCCAACTATGTTGGGTCGCCTGCCAGTCTAACCAGATACAGCCGAGTACTAGAGCTTAATATGGAGCAACTGTTTATCTGACCTCCACGACCAGCTGAGTACCACAATACCCCTTGGCAAGTCCAGTGTCAGATTTTGTGGCTTCTGACCCGTTACGACTGTCAAAGATGTATAAATGACAGAGAGACCAACAGCTTCACAGTTGGACCCTTTGAAATATATCAATGACTTTAAATAATTTAAATTGACTTTAAATAATTTAAATTGACTTTAAATTGAACATGTACATAATTTGCTTAAACATTTAGTTTAGAATATTTATGAAAACAATTGTAAAAAAATCTTTAGTACTTAAAACGGGATATTTAATTTGCAACATTTAGTTTAGAATATTTAAGGAGACGATTGTAAAAAAATCTTTAGTACTTTATTTACCATGTGTATTTATTGTTCCGAGTTTCCGATATTTCGGCACTTTTGCAAGCGCCATGATTACGGGTGAACTTGAAACAATAAATATGCATGGTAAATATCCTGTTTTAAGTACTAATGATACTGTTATTGACCATGTTGGCTTAAAAACTTATATTTTTTTTTTTTTTTTTTTAATGTAATGATCTTGCAACATGCAGAATATGTTTTCTATGATATGCTATTAAAAGAACAATATTAATATCAAGCTGTATATTGTTGACCTATTAGGATTAGATCCAAAGAAAAACAATACTTTAAAAATTAATGCTTGATAAAAAATATATTATTAATGCTAATCCATAGCCAAAGATATATTTAATGTATTTTACATTTCACTTACAAATGAAATGTAAAATACATTAAATATATCTTTTAAATTTACTTTACTTTTTTTATCATGAGGTTGTAATGACGTTGGAACAAGAATTTCTATGGTAGGTAAGCTAAATGGCGTTATTTTGTACTATGTTTATTTTGTCTGAAATTGTATTGGACCCGGCAGACGCCGTCCTGATCGGAAAACCAGCGCCACGTACCGAGTCTAATTGAGTTTACAAACTATCCAGAAGATTTAGATGAAATGGGTTCATTGAAATATACACAAATTTTCATCTAAGTCAGTCCAGTCGTTTAGTAGTTAGGTGACAAACACATCGAGTATTCAGTGCCCAGATGACTACAAATAACAGTGGGTCACTGTTGCGATATATACACAGCTTAGGCGACTTGCGATCATTCTAAAGATAGAGTTCTATCCATACTAGTGTTTTTTACTTTTGAACAAAACAAGAATTAAAATATAAATTATAATATCTATCGTTTTTGTTTTTGTCCTATGTTTCTAGATTGATGTGGGTTTGGGTGGGTCATATACATTTATGGAGAATGCATAAGGACAGATGTAATAAAGTCGATAAGAATAGAGGAAAGTGGGAGCCAGAGTTCGGAAAGGCCTAAGAAATCATGGCGTGACGAACAAAAGAAAGTTAATTTGTCGCACCGCCGACGATGAACGAGAAACGAGTAGAAACTAGAAACGAGTGGCGAGAAGCGAGCGTGTAGTTCTTATAGTTATGTCGCTGAGCTATAAGCGAGTGTGCGTTTGCGACGGGCGAGTACTCGCGCCACTCGCTCGCGACGGCAGTTCTATCGTAGAATACGTCATCATCGTCGTCTGAACTAGATAACAATGACAGTTCAAATGATCGGTTGATATTCATAACCAACTAACAATACGTGTACTTTCAAAGCCGCACTGTAGAGAATTTACCGCTAGTTGGTCTCTGGGCGTGAGTTCTGACCGCCAAGCGAGCATCGCTGAGCAAGAATACTTTTGTAGCTCTTGTCGCTCAGCGAACCATTATTGGAGCAAGTCCTCGCCGGAAGTGTAAACAGTCAGCAATCGACTATTAAGATATAGCGGTGGGACAACTGCCTTATTGACTATTGACCTGTGAAGTTGTAGGGAGTTTATACGGTGCGGACAAAATCCCGGGAAATATTTCATTTTACCAATTTAGCAGTAGAAATTTAAATTCAATTTAGAACAAGTGCTTTTTAATATTTATTTACAATTTTAACTACTTTGGAATAATTTCTACTATGAGATCAAATCAGAGACAAGACAGATTGATAGTTGATCCTATACTAACATTTCACCAGTCTATTAAAGTAAGTCAAGTCACTAAGATTCATTAAATTCGGGGTGGTGAGTTCATGTACATGAATTGCAATCGTAAGTAGGTAACCAATTCAATTCCATTGTCTAGTGATCACAATAAAGTTACATGATCAAGTAGACGACACAGTGTAGATAATTTAATTTTAATTAAGACTTATTTATTTCTAATTGGTTAAGTGTATTCATTTGAGTTAAACTCGCAACGCGTTTAACGTAAGCTAGATAAATTGTTTTTTGTTTTCTTTGGTTATACTTTTTTACTTATAGAAGTTTTTGTTATGTTATTGGTTTGGCCATTGTCTTCTGCAAGTGATTATTTATTTAAACTTTATGCATTAGTATTAGTAAAATATTACTAAAGCGGACTTAATGCCTTTTTTTTTACGTGGTAAAATTATCAAATAAGTCCTCCCATCCCGGGCAGGGTGGGAGGGACTGTCAGACTTTTACTGACTAAAATCCACGGTGTTCCTTCAATAACCCTTTACGTACCGGGGTCACGGTAATGGGATAAGTCCCACGACCCCGGCAGGCTTCGGCCCTCTACAGCGGGGGCCTCGTCATGTTGCTGACGCTCTTTGAGGCGCGCGTGGAACACGACGCGCCGTCGACCCGGGCATGGTCCATGGTCGGACAGCGAGTTGCCCTTTACTCGCTGTCCGCATGCCCGCGCCTACGGTGGCCGGAGATCGTCGGCCGACGTCCGACGCCGTGGGCGTCTACCACTGCGGCTGGGCTGGAGGGAGGACGCCATCCTCTCCCTCACGCGGCCCGCCTCCTCCTTCGGAAGCATGACTGCTTCGCAGGAGGCGACCGCTTCCCACTCCCTCTCGCCCCGCAGCATGGCCTCAACCAATGCCGGGCGCGAGTGTCTCCGCCTATCGCCGCCAAGAGGACACGTCGGTGCTCTGCCCAGGCGGGGCAGTCTTGCACCGTGTGCTCTACGGTGTCCTCAGGGCGACCCTCGCAGTGGTGACACCCAGGCGTTTCCTCCTTTCCCATCAGACACAGGTACCTCCCGAAACTTCCGTGTCCGGTGAGGACCTGCGTCATGCGGTAGGTCAGGACGCCGTGACGCCGATCTAGCCACTCCTCAAAGAGGGGTCTTACCGCCGCAATTGCGGCGTGCCCGGGATTTAATGCCTTAGGTATTTTCTACCAGTAAACAATACACCTAGTGCAGCAAACTCTCTAGGAATTTTGTCATTTAAAAACACTTGGCGAAAAAACTTAGCTTCTGAATATTTAATAGTGTAGATATATCATTCCATAATTGTGACGTCACAAAATATTTAATAGATTTTTGTAGATTATATGTGGGTAAGGCGACACGAACAAAGATATTTACTTGCGTTATAACTATAGAATATTATATGTAACGATTGTGGAAGCTACGGTCATCAAATGCAAGAGAGAAATAACATGATACTTTAGCCTTGTTTAAGTAATAAGATTAAACTTTTGATTAAGACTGTTAAAAATTTAGCTAGCTATATGCTTAGTTTAACACTCGCTGTTCGGAACAAATCATTTCATAAGAAAAAAATATTTAAAAATATTAAAAAAGTATATTTTTAATTGCAGACTGGTAAATTCAAATGATCAAATAGTTTTTGTTTTTCTGTTTTCGTGATTGCCTGGAACGTTGTATTTAGTCTCGTCTCATAGAGTTGGACGCTAATGGTTGCGACACAGTGCTCCATTCTAATGCAGTTGTTAACGTACCTACACTAAACGTTTGTAAACTGACTTTTGTTCCATTATGCATATTTGTTATTTTTATTTGTTTGTATTCATTCTCATATTTCGAAACAACAAATCAGTGTTTAAACTAATTATTTTACCTTATACCTTATAAGAACCGTAAACGAATATAGTTATGAATTTAAGTACTTAGTGAGTATTTACTGCCCTACTCGCTCGTTTGATGACCTCAACTACCATGAACAAGAAGCTATCTTGGCTTTTAATAATACGTGTCATAAGACTCAAAGTCGCATACCCCAATTAGTATGTATTCTGCTGGCTCAGATATTTATAAATGAAATATTTTTGTAAAAGTTTATGGCAATGCTTGTTAGAAAATTGTGAAAAATAAAAATACAGCTTAGATTAGCACCATATCGATTCATAAGACTATTTTATTCATAACAATAACAGTAGTAAGTATTAAAATTCACAATGTTAAAATTAAAATAAAAAAATGTTCAATTTATTTTTCTTCATTTCTTATCACAAATCCTCAAACACGTTCCGGAACCTGACAGGCAGTTGTCGAATTCCTTTACATTTTCAATCTGTGAACAAAATAAATAAACAAAATAAATGATTGTTTCGGTCAACGAATTAGGAATGATATAGAAATATAACTCTCTAACGAAGCCCGCTAAAACATGGTTCCAAACTCATACCGTCAACTGTGGCTACTTTACCGTATTTTTTTACATTTTTACTATTTACCACAACATGGAGCTAGATATTTAAACTTTTATTGATTTATTTTGTAAAAAATATGTGTCTCTTTTGGTTGAAGCAATGAATTCTACTAAATCTCACATAGAATCGCCAAAAAAACCAAGAATATGAGCGAGGTAAAATTGACACAAATTTGGCAACTTTACCTAGCGTACTGTTTTTATCGAATGTGTGTTCCAAAGTGCATGCAATGTAAAGTTGCCATAGGTCCAAGCGGTAAAAAGCGATGTATTTTATTTTGAAGTTATCATCTTCGTTTGAGTAACCACTACCAATACATAGGTAAAGATGCCAACAGAAATTCAAAATTATCATAGAAATGGCCGCATTTCATCAGGGTTGTCGAAAAATAATACACATTTTTTTTTAAATTATGAACTTTTACTTATGCATTACTTGGCGTCAAAAAATTAAGTACTTAGCGTAATTATAATCAAAACTAGGTACCTATTCGTTAAACAGTAGGTATGCAAAAAAAAACCAATCGTAAAATTGTCTCTCCAAAATGAATAATCAAAATACCTAAGTAAGTACAGACGCCAGCAGGTCAACCTATTCGAATCTGTCTTTTACCAATCGAATATTAACCTTTAATGTAAGAAGGTTGAAAAAAAATTACAGATTTAGCTACCTAAATCTGTTGTTGTTCAGTGGCGTCTGTACATAAAATAATCACAATCTACAAAAGTAGGTAACTCAGTCTTTTGTTAACGTATAAATATCTGTAACAAAAAATAACTAAAACAAATCTTAAAATTCTCTCCAAAATCAATCAGCAATATACCTACGTAAGGTCGCGCTCCCAGACGTCTTCTATTTCTTTGTTTGACGCTTACTTTTGGAGGCATCTTGAATATAACATCTGTAATAGGATATCAGCCAAATTTGTTATCAACTTAATTATATCACATGTATCCTAATATTTCATGAACGAATAATAAAGTTAGTGCTTTGAACGGCTAAACGAAATTTCAAAGGGTTTCCCACATAAAATCAGATTAGTTATGCAAGTTAAATTTGACAACCCTAGTCACAGGTAAAGTTGCCTTCATGCTGAGTTTGGTAACTTTACCTAACCTCAAATAACATTACCTTTTCGAATAACTCAGGAAATAGAAGATTCTTAGAATTAAATCACTGCGATATACCTACATGACAATATACCAAATACTATTTAATATACGCCACTTACCCGCACTTTAATTTACTGTAGGAAACAGCTATCTTTACACGAAGACGCTGCGCACAAAATTGACCGCACATAACGAAAATGCACTCTATTTTGACCGTTTACGAAGTTGCTAGCCTACAAATCTTTTTGGGTTACCACAATTTATTACAAAATCCACCAATATCTGCGAAATAACATAAACTTCCACAGACAAAACAAAAATTAAGTTGAACTGGTATAGGGTATGCTTAGGTAAAGATACCTACGAAAAGTAAAGATGCCACAGTTGACGGTACCACTAAACTGATAATACGAATGCAACACGCGCACAAACAAAACAATATACTTTGCTAAATTTATTTTCTGCGCATGGATCCGTCAATTCATTCATTTGGGGCGCTATTTTCTATTTTATTTAGTAAGATAATGTTAGAGTGAACTGAAATATCGAATCAAGCGAGTGCGAACTTGATGGATTGTTTTGTGACATCGAGCGGCGAGGATGGTGTTATGCAGTATGCAGTAGGAGTTAGTCATTTATAATGAACTCAAATATTATAAATTAATATTAAACCTCTTTACATTAAGTTTACAAAAAGTGTAAAGCTTCATAAAAGTGAATGCCCATCGGCCATATAAAAAAAATCCTGAAATGAGCAAGAGTGAAATATACGCCAAATGTTACTACAAATCGTAGGTAACCCATTACAATTTCAACAATTTTGGTCGTAATAAGTTAAGGATGCCAAGTCGTCGTTTAGGCGGGACCAACCTAAGTCCGTGTTTAAAAATGGGTATCGTGTGCACAACTAAAATCAAAATCTTCGATAAATGTTCATAGTCGTTGCTATACCATAAACAAGCAATCCGTATGTAACTCAATTCGCAAGCACTATTGTAGAATCAAGTAAACAAACAATCAAAAATGCAGTAGTGTCAAACTGTCAGTCTGTCAGTAGGTAAGGCAAAGGAGATGTGATTCATACAGCCTACGATACGTTTTCTATTAAAAAAATATTTGATTTTAATTAATATTGACATGCATATATTATTTTTTTAGATTTATGGTGCACATTAAATTAATAATTACTGTGCACTAAATCTGCAAACTAATTCGTTAGAAATTATTTTACGATTCCTGTTTGGCTGAATGCCACTTACTAGTGTCAAATAAACACTGACCTCAAATAAGAATGAATTAAACGGATATCGGGTTAAATATTTTAATGATTTCCTAATTTTTATATCCTACTTAAACAAACTTGAAAATTATTTCATTATACATATTTTATGTTAAAAAGAATTAAGGACTATTCGCAGTTTCTGTCCATTTCAAGCATTTGGACAACACCCTTTGGAAACGAATAAGTTATTTTATTACTTACCTGATACCTATTTTAAATGGAAATCATTATTTCCTCAGGATCTACCGAATTTCATATTTATTAATTTCTTAAAGTACATAAATAAGGTAAGAACTCAATAACTAACCACGCATCAGAAGAGCGTTAGGCTTATAAGCTCTGAAACTAGATTTATATATATTTTATTTTATTTATTTTATTTTATATATATATATAACTAGCTGACCCGCCACGACTTCGTTCGCGTGGTATCCTACCCCTACCCAACCGATACCCTACCCCTACCCTACCCCTACCCTAACCCTACCCTACCCTACCCCTACCCTAACCCTACCCTACCCCTACCCCTACCCTACCCCTACCCTACCACTACCCTACCCCTACCCCTACCCTGCCCCTACCCTACCCTACCCCTACATTAGACGTGATTTAAAATTTGTATTCTTAAGCAATCTTTAAATTAAGCTATTAGGGTTTACCAGAATTTTTCACGAAATGCTGTGCAACAGTACTAACCGTACAAATAGGTACAGCTGATTTTTTAGCATACGATAGCCCGTGCGTGACGAATATATGTCTTCGTTACCAAAATGTATAGAGCAAACCCTACTGGCTTTGTCCTTGTATCCTCTCTTTTTTCTAAGCGGACTGCTGCAATCCACTGTAGTCGTCGAATCTCTTTTTTGGGGAAACTCAAATAAGAAACACACAGGCAAACCAATCCATCCAATTTATAAAACTCTGTACTTAATATAAAATATATAATAGTTAGGTATTAAAAACTGGCTGGCTACCTGTTGCATAATACTGACAACTTGTGGTTGTCTATACGAAAATAAAACACGAAATTATTTTACTTACGAGTGATAAGCTATCCCAGTTAGTTTTTTACTTCCTTCTTTCCGTCTTTTACACCACCTTACTATGTAGGAGGTCATTTTTATCCCTCAGAAACGAGCTTTTTCTTGGATTTTTCACTAATCAACACGATTCTGGCGTCTGTCACTGAGCGCACGTCAGACTGAGAGGCGCTTTGATTGTATTTTTTTTTCCCCGCCTACTTGATTGTATTTTGCGTGGAACCATTTTTGAGCGGAGTTCGTGTTCTATATCATTCCTAATTCGTTGGTTTCGGTGTTTCTTCTCAGAGTGGTCAGTTAGGAAACACCGGCCTCATCTAGTTTAAATTTACGAAAAAGAAATGACGTGAAAAAGTGTTATTTAATAACCAATTTGCAAAATAAAGATTTATAATTTGTTACGATACTGGAATCGCAGAGCAGCAGACAATCACCACTGCGCTTGCGCAACTTTGATATTTATACAGGCCATTCAGAAATATGTGGTATTTGAGGGTAATATTCTGTATCTCTTATACAGTTGAAGCATCAATAGCCCCATTAGGCTAGTGTCTTGCGTCTGCCTTGTCGTCGAGAGGTCGTGGATTCAAACCCCACCCATTAAACTAGCCGTGAACCCACTGTAGACACAAACACAAGCATAGAGCTTAGTGACTGTTAGAGGGGTAAACACGATTGTTAGTAATGTGTATTCCACCCACAGTGTTAGTGCTTTTTAAAAAAATGATTTCAAAATAAAAGAATCGACAATTAATTTGCAAGCACTTCGCAAGTCAGTGAAGCAGTGTAATATCGTAAGTAAAATAAAAGGTTTTTCATTATTGCCAGTAGATGGTGCTTATTCAATTTTTTGATAAACTGAACTTGGACTTGAAAGTTGAAAAGGTCAATACTTTGGTCCTGCAATTTAGGGTGTATACAAAATTAGTGTTTTGATTTATTTATAAGCTTACATTTATTTCTTTCTATACTTTTTTTCCTAGTACCTACATTCGTTCGAAATTTGAACATGATTCAGTTTTGTTACTGATAAAATCAATGCAATGTAGTCTTGGGTAGTTCGTGAACGATGAACGAATAGGAACCGTATCTTCGTACTGTACTAGAAGAACCGTTTCAGAACGCTGACTTGTAATCGGTCTACTAGGTCAAATAGCTCTTTTCGAACTCGTACATTCTAAACCGCGCGATCGTAATGAAATAGTCACTGATTGTTTGACAGAAACATACGAATTCATTCGATGTCTGAATGAATGAGAACGGGATAGAATAGCCGACAGCCGAGAGGAATCATTTGATGATTTTCCTACCCACAAAAAATAATTGAGTTACTCTTCATAGAGTTTCAGTAACTGTAGATGTTAAAAAAGATTTAAGAGATTTTAGTTAATAGGAGTCTCAAGGCTTTCTTGCGGGGGTGCAGGGACATGTTAGCATTCTCCCATTGATATAATAAAAACCCAAAATGCACAGTCAACATCTCAAAACCGTCCGCATAAAATGAGCGAAATATTCTAAACTGTGCGCTCATTTCAAATAGTATCGCGTCGCTCGCGTCTACACACGTCAAAAATGCCGAAGTTTTCTTTGACAAATTGTAAAAATATTACGTAAAGAAGGCTAAAAACGATGTGATATCGAGTTTGCTGTAAGGAATAGAGTTTATTGATTAGTTTTTATTGTTTTTTCATTATTATTATTAAGTTTATGCAGTTTCGACCTTTATTGTATCTAGTTTTAGGCAAATATGTATACATTCTAGAATATAATAAAGGAGGAGAGGTCATCTATTTTACGTTTTTTTTTCAATATTCTTAAATATTTTATGTATATCGATTCATTATGGGATACTGAGGGGTTCACGACCTGCGGCATGCTAATGATTAAAGTGTCTGCGAGTGTTACTTTGGCGCAACACCAATCTCATTAAAAACTTTTTATTTTTATACTTTAGTTTTCCTCGTGACCAAATACGATGCGGAGAACGGACATAAATCGTCAGCCAACAAAGGCGAGAGAATTTTTTAAGCCGAATAATTCAAGCGTCGTTTGTTCAGAGCATGTTTTGGACGAAGATATGTATGTCACTGCAAAAGTAATAAAAGTTATTGAACCAAAAATTTTAATAAACGATTTTGACCGTTAATATTTGTTACCCAAAAACATATTGACGCTCGGATAAGAGTATAATTACGTGTTTAAAACTCATTTAACAAACTTATAATACGGAAAACATGTCTTATCGAAATAATAAGTATATTCGTCTCCACTCTATGCCTTGTTCAACCGACCAAAGTCAGTCGTAAAATTGCATTGTTTTTTGCACACTGCTTTGTAAAAACAACTTTAAACAATTCTCGTAAGGTGGAATTTACAAAAACATATGCTTATAGCATAACTATTACTACGTAGATATAATTGGTGAGTGTCTGGCGACAGTTTCGAGCGTTAATTTTATTCAAGACTGTGCATCTTGTGTTTTTTTATATTCTCCACATTCCGCATTGATTTAACGGTCGAAAATTCCATTCATGATAAGAGAATGAGAGAGTAGCTCCACCGTTTCACAATTTTTGAGAGGAGCGTGCCATACTTATTCAGGCCTATATTATGATGAGATGGACATTTAAAAGTACTTACATCAAGGGTATTTTCATGCTCGTCACATATCAACGTTAGTTTTCTCCCGATTGCTTTTTGTTCTTCCAGTTTGTTGTTGATTTGTCTCCAAATATTGCTTGCTGATTTTAATACATTCATGTTGCCAAATATGTACATTCCTGTAAGAAATAGGAGTTAAATTATATAAACTAATATAAGTACGAAAGATTATAAAAACGAATCCGTTTACCATTTTTCCACGTCAAAACGGAGCAACGTATCAATATTATTCTTCGTGTAGAGATAATTGAAGAGGAAAAAGCTTTTCAAGTGGCTCGTTTGAGGTAGAACGGCGGCCATCGTTAAATTCGGACACCGAATCTACACCGGGATATCGTTAAGTCCTATGTCTCCTATTACACGGGTAAACCTCTGTTTAACTTTTTGACAAATCGCACTCTTGAATGAAAGTGACCTAACTCTAAATTTGTTATAATTTCAGATTTTGATGTAAACTGGCCTGAAACACTACTCTGAATTGCCGTGGAAACAGGGATCTGAATTACGAGTTATAAAGAGACAGTTTATATATTTGCCACTTGAGATATATGAGTATAATTTATTTATAAGGAGTACCTCCTAATTTCAAAATTAGAAGTAATTTCTACCCGCGACTTAATTCAGTGGTAGGACTTTCCTGCGTAAATCCCGATCCCGTGGAAATCTATATATATAAAAATCAATTGCTGTTCGTTAGTCTCGCTAAAACTCGAGAACGGCTGGACCGATTTCATTCATCTTGGTTTTGAAATGTTCGTGGATGTCTAGTGAAGGTTTAAAAGTTGAGAAAAGTAGAAAAGGTCTCAAGGGTCGGGGTAGGGTAGGGTAGAGGTACGGTAGGGTAGGGGTAGGGCAGGGGTAGTGTAGGCGTAGGGTAGGAGTAGGGTAGGGATAGGGTAGGGTAGGGGTAGGGTATTGGTAGGGTAGGGTAGGGGTAGTGTAGGATTGTGGTAGTGGGATACCACTACCCCAATCCTACAGGGTAGGGTACCGATAGGTTGGGTAGGGGTAGGATACCACGCGAACGAAGTCGTGGCGGGTCAGCTAGTTCTCAGATAAAAAGTTGCCTATAGGTTGTTCCAGGATGTCAACTATCTAATTACCAATTTTTATTCAGATCTGTTCAGGAGTTTCAGATCCATACTTCTATTATTCCATCCTCACAAACTTTCGCATTTACAATATTAGTAAGATAAGATTATACAAACTAAGCTCAAATCAGCACTTCTTGAACGGCAAAACACCCGCCCATAATCTTTAAACTTAAACCTATGGTCTAAGATGCTATTTAATCCTAAAAGTTATAGGACATCTTACCTTCTTTAGCTCTCGACAAAGCGACACATATCCTATTGGTTGCTGTCAAGAACCCAATCTTGTTGTCTCTGTTACTCCTCACGAGTGACAATATCACTATCCTGTTTTCTTCGCCCTGATAGTTGTCTACGGCTGTCACTCTGACGTCACGAAGTGTGTCGTGTTTTCTTGTCATCTGTAAATTGAAAGGGATTCAAGTAACCGTAGTAGATGGCAAGGCTTTTGTTTGACGAGAAGGTTGGTGCCAACTGATAGCTGTTATACTACGTGCCACGGGTTCGATTCCCGAATTGAACAAATGTTTATATGGCCTACAGATACTTGTATCAAGTCTGAGTGTATGTGAATATGACTTGAAATATTCATAAACATACCCGGGATCATCCCGGGTATGTTTATGAATATTTCTAGGGTTTCAAAATAACGCAAGCCCAATAAAATTTTAACCGATTTCAAAAAAAGAAAGTTCAGTTTTCGACTGAGTATGTAGGTACCTACGTATGTATCATCGCAATTTTCTCATAAACTACTGGTTAGGTACAATAAATTAAAAGTGAATTCATCCATCTTCTTCTTTCCTCTTCTTTCTTCAATTTCACTCTTGCTTGTCGTGCGGTGAATGAGGTAACCAAAGCACACTGAAGGCATGCTAGTGCTAGATTGAATATAATAAACATATCAGCAATTGCATACCTCCGGTGGCTTTGAAAAAAGCCGTTTGGTTTGCTTCATTGCTTGAGGGAACAAAGTTATGGTAAGTAGTTGCTTCCTTCGTAACAGAACCCAGGTTACAGACAAAAAAAAAAAACAAAACAAAAAGTTACAAAACGAAAGTTAAAAAATAGCTAGATAGAATGTAATAAGGAATTTAAATAAATTATTTATATTCTAATTGGAATCGTCTATCTTTCTTAAGAAATGATTTAATTACATCAGAGTAAAATGTTGGTGATCGTTTTAATTCTACCAACAACTGTTTTTCAATAGCTATCATTGATAATTCGGAAAGACGCTCTTGACTTTGTGTATTTCTCAGATAGGTATGGATACGTTTAAGAGACGAAAAAGCACGTTCCGCGGAAGAACTTGTAGCCGGAATAGTTACAACAAGATACGCTAACTTTAACAGCTCGGGAAAGGCATCTTCGAGGTTATTCTCATGAATGAAATGATTGACTGATCTATTAAATTTTCGTTTATGCGATTTACTAGTCTGAGAAATACACAGATTAGGCGTCGGTTTTAATGAAGAAATTAACTGTTTTTTCTGAGCAAAGTTTAAAGATTTTACCTTATCTTCGCCAATCAAAACTTGAACGCATTTTAAATCCTCACAAGGTACAATTACCTCCATTGTTGTAGGTAAATCACCAAAACAATTGTATCACTGAGAAAATCTTAGAAAACAAACAAAAAACTTTAACAGCAAAACCTTCTTTCACTCAAGCAAATGAAACTGAAGTTAGTTGCACTCTAGGATGTCGGGAACTACTCAAGTGTTGTCATTTAGGCAAAAAAAGTCGCCAGGTATATGAAAAATCTAGCTAATTTTTTTTTATTTTTAAGATATTGCTTGAATACAGTCAAAATCTGTTATAACAACATCCAAGGGACCACTCATATTTGGTTGTAAAAACCGATAGTCGTAATAACCGGTGATGTTTTCAAGGTACAAAGTATTTTGTACCTATGATTTTGGTCTATATAACCGGTATGTTGTTCTAAATGATGTTGTTGTAAACGGTTTTGACTGTATTTAATTTCGTTATTTTAAAAGTCGCTAGTTTTTATTGTTGATAAATGTTAAAAAAGTTTCCAAACACGTTAAAAATCTCCAAGATCTTTCAACGTGTGGCTAAAACGGCAACACTGCAGAGTTGGCAAGCTGACAAGGTCACACATACGCATGCAACTTCATACGAATGCCCTGCTTAAATCTGCCATAGTGATCGATTTGTTCTATGCACAAGGCCTAACTCGTTATACGGCACATCGCTATAAGTGCGAAAGTGACAGATATAGTATTTGAAAGCCCGGTAAAAGCCGGTGCGTGTAAGCGAGATAGCAATATGTAGATCATTAGATGCTACAAATGCGAAACTCTGCGCGCGAACAATCGCGATGCGTAGTAATGTAGCAGTACTCAGTAGATACATTGTGTTATTTTGATAAGAATTAAGCGCGCGAACTTTTAAATAGTTCGGGTTTGACATTGATTCTCTATCGAGCATTTTTTAGTAAGGCATGCCGGGCTTTTGGGCTTATATGAAGGTACCGCCACTGCCGGGATGAATTTAAAACCGGTAAACGTTCTTTTTTACAGCAAACTTTAAATTAAAATAAAAAACCGGTCAAGTGCGTGTCGGGCCACGCGCAGTGTAGGGTTCCGTAGTTTTTATAACAGCCAAGTGCGTGTCGTATTCGCTGACTGATCGTTTTGTACCATGCTCTAACTAAAAGCCAAACATGACTACCTAACTAATTTGACTTCCTATACAAATCCTCACCTGATCCGACAATTTTACACGGAAAGTTTTAATTTTTTTTAGAGATTTGTAAAAAAATTGTCATAGCCGGTGTTTTGAATTTAAATACGGACACACAGCTACACTACTCAATCGTCACAAGAAGCTAGCACGATACAACTGGCGCTTAGCGCCATCTATCGACATTTCTATAGAGTTGTTCGAAATTTTCGAGTCAAATACAATTGGTCGACTATTACTCGTAAACTTCTAAAGCCCACTTATGTGTGATAGTTTTCCTTTAAATTTCGTTATATATAGGTACTACTGCCGTGACATTTGAATTTCTAACTACAACCGTTTAGTTGATAGAGGGGAAGGACACTTGACTCTAACGAAAATTGGTACTTTAAAGCTTGATAAGTCACGAACGGTTTACTTAATAAAAAAAACAGTCTTACCAAACCCCTAGTATTTTTGAAAGACCTATCCAACGATATCCCACACTATGGGAAGAACGAAAAAAAAAATTATCATCCCACTTTACATGTATGGGAAGTACCCTAAATAATTGTTTTTTTCAAAATGTTATTTTACCACTTTTTCGGCGTCATTAACGTGTATACTCATGCCAAAGTACAACTTTCTAGTACCAATAGTTTTTGAGCTAAACAGCGGACAGACGGACAGACAGACGGACATGGCGAAACTATAAGGGTTCCTTGTTGACTACGGAACCCTAAAAAGCATCGATAACACCTAAGTAATATCATATTTAAAACCGAACTCATTCCTATATAATGGCCGTCGTTAAAAACCAGAGCTGTGTTATTGCCTCGCATGGTTACAAAGCATAGTATGCTTAGCTTGGACCGTCTTGCGAGTATGAGACGTATAGTTTCCTTCTAGCCTATTGTAATTTCTGTGTTTTTAGGGTTCCGTAGCCGAATAGCAAAAAACGGAACCCTTATAGTTTCATAACGTCTGTCTGTCCGTCCGTCCGTATATCACAGCCATTTTATTCCAAAACTATTAAGACTATACATGTGAAACTTGGTAGGTAGATGTATTCTGTGAACCCCTTTTAGATTTTAAGAAAAAAATTAAGGTGGCCTCCCCATACATGGAACTGAAACTGATTTTTTTTCATGAAACCTATCCGTGTGTGGTACCTACCTATCTATAGACAGGTCTTAAAAAATGACATTGAGGTTTCTAAAATCACTTTTTCATAAAGTCAATCGTTGAAAAGATATATGCTCACATAGTGATAAAATGTGTCCTCCCCCTCTAACTTCTATATTAATCAGCAGTTTTTGAGATATAGCATATTTTCTAAAACCGCAAATATAACTTTCTAATTCATACTAACACTATGAAAACCAACGTTATTTGGCGTAGTTACTACGGAACCCTTCATGGGCGACTCTGACTCGCACTTGACAATTTTTTATTTATGCACTATATGATAACTTAAATAAATATCTCCGATCCGTGTCCTTTTAAGCCATTAACTAGCCGTGGTTCATTTGTTAAAAGATATTAGACTTAGAGCAGTTGTGGCCCAGTGGTCACAGACCCGACCCGGTGAAGGATAACATCGTGAGGAAACCGGTATGTCTTAAAACTAAAAGTTCGAAGACATTCGACATCAACCAACCCTCACTGGGCTCGCGTGCTGGATTATAGCCCATTCCCTCTCATAGAGAGGAGGGTGGGAAAGTTATAGGCTGAATTTATTAATTAATTACAACTTAGTATAAAACAAAGTCGCTTCCCGCTGTCTGTCCCTATGTATGCTTAGATCTTTTAAACTACGCAACGGATTTTGATGCGGGTTTTATAATAATCTATAATAATCTTTATTAACATCAAAAGTATTTTACAAATATGGTGAATCCCTGACTCCTGAGCTAGGTATATTACGTGTTACAGGAGCCAGTGTCTTCTACCAGTTGCATTATCTAATATTAAGCAATTATGATTAAAATGAAATGAACAATTATGATTAAAAAAAAACAATTATGATTTAAATGAAATAGATAGAGTGATTCCTGAGGAAGGTTTTAGTGTATACGTTAAGGTTTTGTGTAAATTGGATGAAATACGACGATATTAGTTCAACAAGTCGGAAAAAATTAAGCCAATCGGGAACTTTAATCGAAAACACTGCCAAAACCTTTTTAGTTGTATCAAAATAATTGTATTAAATATCAGATTCAGATTTATTTATTGTTTGTCACAGGTAGAAAATCAGCTCTTAAAATTATTATTATGACAAGTATCACTGTAACATACCCATAAGGTGTACAATATTTAAAAATTACAATTATATTTCATGTGTACAATATCTACATTTACAATTATATAATTATGTCAAATAATAATAATAAATAAACAAGGAAAAATAACATTAATTGGAAAGATAGGTTCATTATACATTCATCGATTGTCATTTGTCATAATTAAGCAATATTATAACATTAAATAAATTTTAGTCTAAACATTTGTCATTTAAGAATTCATTTATTGTGTAATATACTTTGGTACTTATAATTTTTAATAGAGTCAGGTAATTTATTATAAATTTTAACACCCATACCAAATATGCTTGATTTAAACTTAACTTTTCTGCACTTTTCTATCCTAAGTTAATTTTTATATCTAGTAGGTACTTCTCATTGTCTCGTAATTACTGATATCTCGCTTTGTAATTGATTCTGCTTCCAATATATATTGACGCTTCCAATATATATATATTGATTTTTAACCTTCTAAATTCCGGTCTGCATGAATCGGTGAATAGCATTGTTCCTCTTTTATAGATCTACAAAAAAGTCCGCGATGGCATATGTCTATCTCCCAAGGATAACCCATAATAACCATTTTTTTCTTTTACATATTACAATAAAATGATGGGTATTTACGAAGCTATTGTTAACAGTATAGTATTATTTCTTATCCAATTAAATACGTTAGATACGTTGAGAATTTAATGTAGCTCAGAATTGCTTTTTACACTATATAAATAAAATGAATATCTCGTGAGTTATCGCAAATTAAAAATTACCGGACGAGAAATTAAATAGTTAAAATATTGATGAAGCGAAGCGAAGACGTCGCTCACAATCTAAGCAAATATAAAATCTATTACCCGAGCGAAGCCGGACCGGGTCGCTAGTTAATTATTAGACTTAAGTAAAGAAGCCAGTGTATGTCAGTTGCTGCCGTGGGAGATATTTCAGGGATCTCAAGCAGATCTCCGGCCACCGTAGGCGCGGGCTTGCGGACGGCGAGCAGTGGTAGCTCACCGTCCGGTACCGGACCGTTCAGTAATAAAAAAATAAAAATAAAAAAAGGACCGTCGGTTTTCTATCGGTTACATTTCCGGGAGTGTGCGATGGAATTACACAATCTAATTCCGCCAAACCCGTTCCATCATCGGACTACAAGACAAACAGCGATGCGCCATCGTTACATGGTGGACATCCCATCCACACGCACAAACGTTTTGGGAATACTTTCATTGTGCGTACGGCTAAGGAGTGGAATTCCCTGCCGGAGTCTGTGTTTCCCGATAGCTATAACCTAGGGGTCTTTAAGTCAAGAGGGAATAGGTTACTTTTAGGTAAGCGTGCTCCATCTTCGACCACACTATCACTTACCATCAGGTGAGATGGTGGTCAAACGCAAACCTATTGTTACGAGCTTGTGAAGGCTCATTCGTCTGGTTACATAATCCGGTGCGCAGTAAAGGAAAGTCGCCGAAGTTACAGGCAAAATGGGATGGACCATACCGCGTTGTGACTAAGATTAATGACGTCACTTATCGGATCCAGAAATGTCCACGAGCTGCGCCAAAGATTGTTCATGTTGATCGACTGGCACGTTACTACGGGTCTAAGTCTAACGATGCTCGGGTCGAGCATGTCTTAGGAGGGGGCAGTGTCACGCCAGTCGCTTAGTGAAGTACGTCGAGAAACTTCGACAGAAATCTAGAATGTTCGAGACACTAACGCCACCTGGCGGTGAGTAGCAGTACTGAGTATATCGAGAAAGTTCGACTGGCTTCTAATATGTTCGAGACACTAACGCCATCTAGCGGCGAGTAGCAGTAGTGTATCTCAAGTAGCTTCTGGAATATTCCTGGCAGTGAGTCGATCGTACAAGAATGTTCTAGAACGCAGAGTGGGGTATAAAAAGATCGCAAAGGGACGCAGAGAGTCTGTCTTATTTCAAGATACGAGGCGATATAATCAGGGGCGTAGCTACCGCCGTATTTGCCGTATCAATTATACGGGGCCCCCGGGCCACGGGGGCCCCCAAAGTGTGTAAGGAAAAAGAATAAAAACTTTCTAATTTATTTTATTTTACAAATGACAAAATTCTATAAAGCAATTCCTTTTTTTCCCGCCTTAAGCGTGCGTTCAAAAGTTGGCAACACTACATCGTTATGGCGGGCTGCGGGACTTCCCCGTTTTACTTACTTCATCTTCAACTCAGCGGGGAGTCCCCGGGAATCCTTCATCGATATCGCGATGTACGTGTACGTTGTTGTACTTTGCATTGGATGTTAAACCACGGAGTGCAGTGCACTGTTTATTTACGCGCTTTATATAAATGTGCATTACATTGTAATTCAGTACAAACAATATTGTTCTTCTGGTTTAGCAGTATTAGTAACGATTTGTAAAAGAAATGAGTGAAAGGAAAAGAGATTATCCCAGCGGCGCTGAGAAAAGAAAAATTAAACAGAAAAGGGACGAGGTTATAAAAAAAGTGCCCAAAATTTCTTCATTTTTTCAGAGACAAGATACTGTGAGTGATTTAGATTGGAAAGGTAAGTACTACACTACTACCCAACCCATTTATTAGGGGCCCGTAGTGACAAACAAGGAAATCTTTTAATTTCGGTCTGTCCATCTGTCCGTCACAAAAAGTTGTCTCCCCCCTCGATTTTCACAATTATACTGTTTTTAGGGTTCCGTGCCTTGATTAAAAAAAACAAAATTCTAACTTATCTATAGGATCGATTTGTTTTGTTGTTTGTTTATCAGTCCGTATCGTATCGTTAATTGCGTGTTGAGAACTTCAGATGTGCAGACTCGCTTTCGGGTTCTCGTTTTGTATGGCCACTACACTACGCGCTGCGTTTAAATAGCACGCAGGTGTATAGTAATGCACGGACGGGCTGCAGGTGATTTTGTATCTACTAATAGGTACGAGCACAATCCGCGTAGAATCTGTGTGCGTCTGAACTGAACACTCTCTAACTGTGACCCTTAGTAACGTTATTTATTTATATATAACTCTTTTTAGTTTAGTATCAAAGCATTCGTATTTATTTTTTAACAATTACTCGTTTATTTTTAGATTCTTCTGAAGCATGTTCTTCGTCACATATCCATCCGGAAATAGAAGAAAGCCAAGCACATACTTTATCGGATGTCCATCCAGAAATCGAGGAACCCCAAGTCAACGATTCTGATATGTCTGCAGATAATGCAGATTGTAATATAATTTCATCAGATAGAGGAAATTTTGGTGACAATTTAACTGAATGCGAACGAAAAATAATTTTTAAATTGGGTCCATTTAAACCACAAGGACCATTTCCAAAAGTTTCAGAAAATAACCGACCTTTTTCAGCTTATTATTATTCATATTTCAATCAGGCAGGCATAAAAATTATAAGACCATGGTTATGTTATTCTAACGTTTTAAACAAACCGTACTGTCACTTCTGTTGGTTATTAGCAGATCGTCAAAACAAATCGTACTCCTCTGCTTGGGTTAACGGTGTTTCGGTTAGAAGCAATTTCACACAAACTATTCTTGACCATGAAAAGTCACAGCAGCATATTAGTGCCTCACTCTCTTATAATAATTGGTTGCAAGGAAATACCATCGATACTCTATTGAAAAGTGAAATCGATAGTAAAATTACATTCTGGAGAGATGTACTGCATCGTATAATTAATGTTATAATTACTTTAGTATCTTGTAATCTACCTTTGAGGGGGCATGATTCTGATTCTGGCAATTTTATGGCAATTTCACGTCTGCTATCTAACTATGATGCAACTTTAAAAGAACTTTTTCTAAAACCGAAAGGTGAAATAAATTATTTAAGCCCTACGATTCAAAACGAAATTATTAGTTTGCTTGGTACTAACGTTAGGAACAGTATTATCTCAGAAATTAAAAAAGCTCCATTTCTGACAATAATTCTGGATACAACACAAGACTTGTCAAAAATTGACCAACTATCTGTAGTTTTTCGATATATCTCGGTTACAGAAAATGATGATAATGTGCCTAAAGAAATAAAAATCTGTGAGTCCTTTTTAGGATTCATAGCAGTAACCGATTGCAGTGCTGCAGGTCTGAAAACTGTCATTTTAAATTTGACTAAAGAATATGGAATTGATTTGACTAAATGTAGAGGACAGGGATACGATGGAGCAAATGTTATGTCGGGTGTGTATGGAGGATTACAAACCCTAATAAAAGAGCATGCTCCAAATGCCGATTATGTTCATTGTGCTGCGCACGCTTTAAACTTGGTTTTGAACGATGCTGCGAGACATGTTCGTGAAGTATCGACTTTTTTCGATAATTTAGAAAAAATATATACTTTTTTTGGCAATAGTATAAAACGCTGGGCTATGCTAAGTGACGATTCATCTGAAAAATATTTGATTACCCTTAAAAAGGTATGTCCTACCAGATGGTCTTCTAGGAACGACGCTTTATTAGCAGTAAAGAAAAATTTTTTACTAATCATGAAAACTTTGTACCAACTAAATTTAATTTCAAATAAAAAAGATGAACGTGAAGAATGTAAAAGTATAATTAATATTTTAGAGAGTTTTGATTTCTTAGTGCTCGTTACATTTTTTTCTTCACTATTTGAAATTATTAATCCTGTTTCTAAAGATCTACAGCATGATAATAATGACTTACAGAAATCTAGTATTTTATTAAGTAATCTTTTAAATAGACTGTGCCAATTAAGAAATCAGAATTCATTTAATAGTTTGCTAAATGAATCCAAAGATTTAGCAAAAAGTGGGGGGTAACAACTGTTTTTAAAAACAGTAGGCGAAAGATAACGAAGCGTTTTTTTGATGAGTTATCACAAGATGAGAGAATTTCCGACCCGGAATCCTATTTCAAAGTCAATGTATACTATTGCTGTTTAGATATATTAATTTCTCAAACTAAAGAAAGATTTCAGAGCCTTTGCAACCTGAGTAGTATATTCGAAATATTACAACCGGAGAAACTCCCTATCTTTTTTTTTTTTTTTTTTTTATTTGGAATAGGTTCGCGTTTGACCACCATCTCACCTGATGGTAAGTGATGATGTGGTCGAAGATGGAGCACGCTTACCTAAAAGTAACCTATTCACTCTTGACTTAAAGACTCCTAGGTTATAGCTATCGGGAAACACAGACTCCGGCAGGGAATTCCACTCCTTAGCCGTACGCACAATGAAGGTATTCCCAAAACGTTTGGTGCGTATGGGTGGGATGTCCACCATGTAACGATGGCGCTTCGCCGTTTGTCTCGTAGTCCGATGATGGAACGGGCTTGTTGGAATTAAATTGTGTAATTCCATCGCACACTCCCCGAAATGTAACCGATAGAAAACCGATAGACTTGCAACTCGTCGTCGATGTTCAAGGCTCTGGAGCTTTGATTCGACCAGTGCATCGTTGCCAATGAGTCTTTTGGCCCGCTTCTCGATAGACTCAAGCGCGTCCAGTTGGTATTTAGCAGATCCATCCCAAAGATGAGAGCAGTACTCCATACACGACCGAACCTGGGCTTGATAGAGATTGAGCAACTGTTCGGGTGTGAAGTACCGTCTCACCTTTGCTAGGATTCCCAACTTTTTTGATGCTAGTTGAGCCTTAGCCTCGATAAACGGGCCAAAATTGAGGGTAGAAGTTAATGTTACCCCCAGAAGCTCGATATGGTCAGTTATCGGCACAGTTACACCTCGGAAAGTAGGAGCCGGTTCAAATTGGCTCCTTTTTGCGGAGAAGAGACACGCCTGGGTCTTAGCTGCATTAAACTTGACCAGGTTGGCATCGCCCCATTCGGAGACAGCCTTCAAGGTCAAGTTCAAGCGCCCGACCATGTCCTCACGGAGAGACTGGATCTGTGACCCACCAGCTCGCGCGCTGGACACATATCTCTCAGAAACTGTGCTGTCGTCTGCATACCCAAAGGTACCGGGCATTAGCAGATCGTTAATGTGCAGCAAGAATAAAGTTGCTGAGAGAACAGACTCCTGAGGGATCTTCTTCAAGCGAAGAGATATTAAACGCTTCTGGAAAACTGTCTGCTAAATACAGTAAAGACATCTCACTTAATCTTTGTGACCAATTAAAGGCTCTAAAAACATGCTTAAATTCTGAAATTAAAAAAAAATTTCCTTTAAATAACTCATTGAATTATTGCTAGTAAAATTCAATAGTCTTGCATCCAGTTTTCCCGAGGTAATCACAGCATGCTTTTTATTCTTGACCCTTCCAGTTACAACCGCAACGGCAGAAAGAAGTTTTTCAAAATTAAAACTAATAAAAAATTACTTAAGAACTTCGATGGGACAAGAACGGCTGTCAGACATCTCACTATTGTCCATAGAGGCAGAAACTTTAGAAAAACTAAAATCATCATCAGCCATAAATGATTTAATAAATCAGTTTGCCGATAAAAAGGCAAGGAGAGTGAATATTTAAAATTCGATTTTTATTTGTAAAATGGGTAAATTATGTGATAAATAAATATTACTTCTCACAATATTTTTTTTCTTTTGTGAAAAATCTTTACCTCAATATAAGGGCCTCCAAAAAAATTTTTATACGGGGCCCCGACAAGGCACGCTACGCCACTGGATATAATCGAAGCTTTACAAGTGAATTTTGGTGCGATTTTAGTGTTGAGTGACAAGTATTGTACTGTGAATAACTGTGTTAATTTTTATTTAGTGTTATTTAAGTAGTGTTAATTTTGGTTTAATTGGCGTTAATTATTTCTATCCCGAACCCCAGCTCGTAACACTAATATCAATAAAAAAAAAGGACCAGGCCCGGGTCGGCGGCGCATCGTGTTCCACGCGCCCTTCAAAGAGCTGTCAGCAACAGTGACGGGGCTCAGTAAGGCCATTGGGTGACGAGATTGTGGAAATGTTCTAACGAGATACCGCGGCCCCCGTAAGGACAGTGAAAGAACAGGGTGGGATTTCAGTCAGTAGAAGTCTGACACATCCGCTTCAAAATCATCTAATGAATTAACTTTTCCACTGAAAAAAAAAAGCGTACAAGCCGTCGGAAACATCTGCGAACCTCGCTGGAATGCGCTTCCCCTCGCGCTTCCCCGCACCTCGCCCCATTTTCGCCTATCCAGTACCGTTGCCAACGCAAGCGCCGACACACGAGTATCATTTTTTCTTTTCGTAATCGCATTTTATTTGTCTGTTTGGTGAAATATTAATAAACTACATATTTACTGTTGGAAGATGGGTAGGACTATACGTAGTGCTGAGCGAAATTTAGTGCTCAAGGTAATGAAAAATTTTTGAAAATGAAAGATTTACTGAATGAAGAATTTTTACCTCTCGAATATTTTTTGCTATCTCTCCAGTTTGCATGACGTTATTGAGCCAGGTTCGCAGATATTTCCGACGGCTTGTATATCAGTTGTTTTCCGAACAACTAGCAAAACAGTACTACTTACATCTCTAAGAAGGTTAACTTGTCCGTTATAAGTGCTCAGTATAGTGATCTCGTCAGGGCTGTACTTCATTTTCATAAGATAGTCCGCTAGAGCGACGCACCAATTGGCTTCGTATGTGTTTCTGTGGCTCCAACTGTCTTCCATACCCTGGAAATTGGTAAAAAAATACTTCAAATAACAGCACGGGAAGAGGCGAGACGTACGGAAAAGAATATGTGGAAGAATATTGTACGAACGCCTTGCGTATGGTCAAGCATTTAAGAGTAAGACATAAAATACAGTTTTGTAAAAACTCTATCGCACTCAGGTTTGCTGGTAGAGAACCTAATTCTAGGTGAAGTTTGCTTTTATACGTTGTGCAATAAAGAATAAGATTAAAATGATCTTGAAAAAGCTTAATAATCGACTTCAAAAAGGAAGAGGTTTTATGCTCTACGCTTATATTATTTTTATTTATGTCCAGCGATTTTTCTGTCATTTATAAACCGATTTTTTTTGTAGAGCGTACTTCCGACGTGGTCCAATTGCTACCAAGTCAGGATATGATGATGGAGTCCCAGAAAAATCGTAGGAAACCGTATTTTTTTATTATTTTCGTATTCATTCTATGTTGTATGCTACTCCATACCTGTATGATCTATCTCTTTGCCAAATTTCAACAAAATCGGTCAAGTGGTTGAGAGGTGAATGCGTAACAGACAGACATACAGTGTTATTTATAATAATTTTAGGGATATATGGAAGTATGGCTTACCTCAGAATCTTCAAAAACATCATGGTTGTAGAAAAACAAATTGTGTTTCATTCCTCTCACTTCAGGATACGATCTCACACTAGAATGAGAGTTCAACTTCTCATAAATGACTGGAACTATCAACTCTACGAAGTTAGGACTCATTCTTCGTTGTGTAGTCAAAGTACGCGCGTGTATACCGTTGCGTATCATTCGTTCGAAGAGAGATATTTCTAGGTTGTAGTCTTTGGCTAGCTTATAGTGAGCTGCTGTTGGGCGAAGCTGTTTGTGGTCACCTGTGGAAATTATTCAGTTACTTCGGTCACAATATCCGCCACCAAGATGAAAACTTCGAGAAGCTGATCATCTTTGCCAACGTGGAGGGCAAGAGGTGCAGAGGGAGATCACCATTAAACTGGTCGGACTAACTGAAGCAGAGCAGCTCCCATAGGTTCGAGGAAGTGGCCCGATTAGCCTCTGACCGCAAAAAACGGAAAAGCCTGACAAATCACTGGGTGAAAATTGATGATCGCGATCTTCAGTCATGATTCAGTCATGAAGAGTCGAACACAGAGCGAGAAAGTGAGAGAGAGATTATTAGTACGAGAAGATTGCGGTACCCTATCACGTCCTACTGTACGATTTTCTATCTTTTCCTAACCGTATATCATCCCTCTCGGTCGTGTAAAATTGTCTAGTTTAATTGCCTGTTAAATTGTCTAGTTTTGGGATCACAGGCCAAAGAGGCTGATAAACTATATATTATTGGTAATTACGATTGACTGTCGTGGGTGTGTCTGCAATTCAGTTTTCATTTGGGATCTATGGCAGCTTGTTGTCTGATCTTCTGCCTAATTTTAAGCAGCGCAAGAGAGTCATTAAATTAGACATAGGAATCATGCAATCGCGTATTTTTATAAAAATGTCCTATGTAAGACAGACTTGAATAGTGTAAGGAATAAGACATATCAATATCAACTAAGGAAAGGAAATAAAAATAAGGAAGACAAGCGACTATATTGAACCTGCATTCTGTTAATGGTGGAAAAATGACCCAGATTAGTTTTAAAAACCTTAGCGCGAAGGAACTAATATCTAGATATACGAGCTAGTTTATAAGGCACATTTATGTTTATCAGACTGAGTAACCGCGGACAATCAATGTGATTGTTTATTAATTTGTATAGAAAGAGATTATCTAAGATCGTACGACGGTTTTCTAGACTCATGAGATTAAAATGTTTTATGCGAGAGCTGTGTAGCTCGTTAATTTTCTGCCCAAATTGCAGTGTTGGGCTATAAGTGGGTGAACTAACCACCTCTACAAGTACATAGATAGCATTTTTTTTAAGGATGGGACATCATCCAATGACTTCCCCCCCGATCTGGGCGAAGCGGGAGGGTGTGTCAGACTTTTACTGACTAAAACCCATCCGTGTTCAATCATTTGCCCTTCGTGTTCCGAGGCTGCGGTAACTTCTTTCGAACAATTCCGCAACCCCGGCAGAAACTACATGGTATGGGATAGGCATATTGTAATGTTTACTAAAACTTAAAAATAAAGTAAAATTATATGATGCAAATAATTTTTACCTATAAGAATGAGATGTTGACATTGATGAGTTAAAGACGCGACGATATGCGCTTCCAACACTTCAGCCGCTTCTTCGACGATCACTGGAATCACAAAATGATAACTTTCAATAGTTTTTTCCGTGGAAATTTCAAGTTTTTATTTGTTGCGACGTCGAGCATTTCGAAGCGCACTATCATGTAATAAATCATATAATCTTTATTTAGAGAGATATAAAAAAAAATAAAAAAGTTATTTAAAAAAAAACTAAAAAATCCTAACTGCTCAACTGAAACGCAAGAAACAAGCACATTTTCATTTTAAAAAGTGACAAGCAGGCGGGACCATCCCATTTGTTTTATTTAAATTATATTATGATCAATAGGGTAGGTGTATCTAGTAACACTCGCGCCATCAAGACAAATCCAACGACGTTTCATTTATCAAAACCCGTTCAGTGGTTTAATAGTTACGAGGGAACAAAGGAAAGGACGGACATACCTCCTTGCTTCGTCGCAGTCGGGTAAAAAAAATAGGTTGCTCTTAATCTGTCTATTTGGCCCATATTATCAATCTGCCGATCCCAATATCATATTTTTATATGGAAAAACAATATTTAGTGTTTATTCTTTTTTTACTGTTGATAGCACAGAAATAAAAAATACAGGAGAAGTGGTAAGGGGGCGTATCGGTGTCCGCGTGACATGGCCACAGGGCTCATGTCACAGGCAAGTGGCCGTCTCCGCGAACTAGTGCGCTTTCGACGGCGATCGTGATAACATATATGAATGCCGAGTTGTTCTGTGGTATCTTGTAAAAACCGAAGCCAAAATCAAATCTATGTGAATCATGGAATCACTTACCATATGTAAGTACAAGTATTTTACAATATTTGTCTTTAAAATCATGAAAAACAATAAATCGTAAAATATTTCTTGGTTTTACTATGTTATTTTTGTTTTCAAATATCAGAGCGACTGTACTCCTTTTGCTATAAATACATTGCTCCTTAACCACTACCTGAGTTCGTCACTAAGTAACTGGACAAGCAATGTAAAAATAACATACGAAACTGTATTACGCGGATTCATCGCGTAGTGAGGCCGCCACTTCTTGCGACAAATTAGTGATGTGCTTGTGCAGATCCACTAACGTAGGCTATCGACAGCAATGTCGATTGATGAATGAAATATTGCTATTATAGTTTAGGGGTTTCTCAACCGACGACAAAAAAAGAGGAGGTTATCAATTCGACGCGTATATTATTATTATTTTTTATGTATGATCACCGATTACTCGGAGACGGCTGAACCGATTTGGAAAATTCTTTTTTTGTTTGAAAGGGTATACTTTGAAATTGGTCTCATTGTCACCAAGTCAGGATCTGATGATGGGATCCTGGAGAAATCGAGGGAACTCTTCAAATATTATAGGCACACCTATAGTGATTTGAGTATTTTTTATAGTAACTTGTGTAGTTGCATTCGAAAAGCAGCATTTTGAAGTAGACCTGATGATGAAGACCACCGATGGCCACTGGAACTACTCAATATATAAGTAGGAATAATAAGTAGTTCATGTGTTCCGCTTCGATTACTTGAATGTGGTTATTAAGCACAATATGCTCGTCACAATGCATATGGTGAAGTGAAGCTGATGGTGAACTACCAGGAGAACTCCTCAACAAATAACAGTCCAACATTGGGAAAAGCAATATTTTGTAAATGAATATAAGTAGTTGACATTTAGGCTCTTGTAACTAGGTAAATTAAAAATCGACCAACTAAAAAGAGTGAAATAAAAACTTTTTACCAAAAAATTAAACCGACTCCCAAAAAACACTGCAAAGTGAAACATAACTTTAATTTCGGTAGTCGGTGTCTTTAGTTTTGTATTTTCGTTTTTGGCACCTACTTCCGAAATTAAAGTTATTTTTAACCGACTTCTAAAAAAGGAGGAGGTTCTCAATTCGGATGTTTGTATTTTTTTTTTTTTTTTTTTTATGTTTGTCCACGCATAGCTCCGTCGTTTGCCAACCGATTTGAAAAATTCTGATCTTGTTAGAAAGGGTATACTTCCCAAATGGTCCCATGAAAATTTTATCGAAATCGGATAAGCCGTTTCTGAAAAATCAACAAAAGTCTAAAAAAATGTTTACGTTGATGATCTTTTCGTTTACGCTGCATTGCGTTTTTTGTTCGCGCATAACTCCGTCATTTACGAACCGATTTGGAAAATTCACTGACCCACTAAAAAGCACGAAAATAAAAACTTTTTTGCAAAAAATAAAACCGACTTCCATATCAAAACACTACAAAGCCAAAAATAATTTTAATTTCGGAAGGCGGTGTGAAAAAAAAAGAAAATACAAATCCAATAACACCGACTACCGAAATTAAAATTATTTTTGGCTTTGTAGTGTTTTGATATGGAAGTCGGTTTTATTTTTTGCAAAAAAGTTTTTTTCAAAAAATAAAACCACTTTGCAGTGTTTTTTGGGAGTCTGTTTAATTTTTTGGTAAAAAGTTTTTTATAACATACGGAAACCTCTAAGAAAATATGTTTTACATGAGATGACAGAAATAAAAATACGTTGAAAAGTCAAGTGTACAAAAAAAAAAAAAAAACAATTTTACGCCCGCAGCATGCGTAAGGAGTTCCGACGTCGCCGTCGCTACAATAGTTTATTTTTCAATCTGTCAACCGTTTTAGCCCGGTTGGAAGATCGATGTAAATAATGTTTTTTTACTTATTTTGATTTTTTTACAGAGTAGTAGAGAAATGCGTAACCAATATTCGTAAAGTAAGTTACTTTAATTTTAGGTTAATAATCGGTGGTGTTTTTCGGTTTAGAATTATCGTATGTTATGCTTTATCCTATGTTGTTGTTTCTTTATTTTTTTTTATGGTTTTTGTAATTTGCTTCCGTTAATGCTTCGAATGCGTTATAATAATCGGCATGGTTCAGATAATATATTTGTGAATTTAGCTTAAAATAAGTCAATATATTCATGCTATTTATTTGTTATGCATGGATGTGTGTTTGTTTTCATATATTTAACAATTTCTCTACTAACTAGGATTTTTCTTATAACAAAAACCTATTATAACCTACTAAACTGTTACCTGCGGGGTTATTGCGTAACACACTTACAGTAGGAATCGGTTTCATTATGCTAAATCAACAACACTCACTGCGGTATTTACGTTGTTGAGCAGACCAATATTTCGAACATATGAATCAATGGATTAGCCATATACGTCAAAATCATTCAGATCTTGATTTATAGTGTGTTACGTAATTATTGCGATGCTTATTATATGGTGACGTTTAGAAGTAGCTTAGGATGTATGTAAATGATAAATAAGTGGTTTTCGTACTTTTCAGCTTCCCAAAAGATGGTAATATAAAAATGGAATGGATTGATGCCACAGGCATGCCACCTAACTGGTACCCTACAAAAAATAGCACCATATGCTCGGTTCACTTCAGCGCAGAAATGTTCCAGCATCTAAAGAAAAGTCGCAGGCTTTTTGCATGGACAATTCCAAAATTAAGAGTACAACTGATTTTTGAAGAAGTGGGTTAAATTTTATTTTATTACTGAAAGCTATTCTCATGTTTTAGGGCATTCATAAAATCAGTCATTCAACATTTCAGGATTCTATAAGGTTGTATAGAATCCTGAAAAGTTCAATGATACGGCTGGTATGTTCCGATCAAGAGCGTAATGTAAGTTAACATCAACTTCTATTTGACCTATCACTATGATAATTAAATATTAAGATTTAAGAGCCCACAAGTTAGAGACGCGAACTCGTTGGTGCCGTAGCTAATTCGCATGCTATTTCACCTAACATCGTGCGTGAAAGAGATAGACTCAGTGATGAGCGGGACGAAACTGTTGCGCGCACACAAACACTCCGTGTAGTACACACCACACGGCACCGTGCCGTCGCGCCGCACACGCGCGCAAAGTCATTGATAAATGCGGGCGATCGCGAGTTACTCATATTTTTTTATACAGTAACTACGCTCGAATTTGTATTTATTTCATAGTAGAGAAATGTACCTACATCCTTACGGAGACTTCTTGCTGCCGAGATATATACACTTATGTTTATACTGTGGCCTGTGGCTTTGCCGACCACGAGTATGATATTATGGACTTTATTACTTACTACTTCATAAAATAAAAAACGTGTTATTAAAGTATAGTAAATATTTTTACTGATAAACATTTCTTCAAAATAAAGTAATGTACGTAAGTACCACAGATTGGTTTTACAATAACATTACCTACCAATAAAGTTTTAATAAGTAATTAGAATGTGAATTGATTTTCTAAAAAAGCACTGAACGGATTTTTATACGGTTTTTACTAAAAGGTAGTGCAATTCTTGAGGAGGTTACAAACACACAATTTACATAACGGCTTTATGTAAATTGTATGAAATATAAAGATTACTGTTGAAGAGGTTGCGCGGTAGTAGGTAATGTCTCGCTTACTGGGAGATTTACTCGCGTGCACCGCGTAATCCAGCTGAAATACACTAAATTCATGTACGAAAGAATAGTAGGTCAACAAAAATACTACAGAAAAGTCCTCAATAGCATGTCTCTATCTCTTATGGTCAACTCGCAATAACTACATTTATGTTGAAAATTTAAATTAAAAATATTATCGAGTCATTTTCGAGACTGGTTTTTGCTGTTCAGTATTAATCCTTATCTAAATAAATGCGTTTGTTAGCTTTGCCATGTAATATAGATCAAAATTGCCCTTTGCACTATATAAATCAAATAAGTATTTTAGAAGATATTATAGATTTACTCGCAAGTCTCGCAACGTCGCAATTCACACCGCAGCGCAGCGCCGCCCGGGCCCGGGCGCCCCGGCGGCCCGAGACCGCCCGATCCGATTATCCGAAGCTCGCGTTCATTCAAGAAATGATTTAAAAGCATGATGATGATTGATGGTTTTGTCGTTGTCATTTCATGATTTTAAAATACCGATGATTTTTACCTGTGACATGATATCGGACTCATCTCTACTTTGAAGCGGAACGTCTAAAAAATTACGAGTAAGCATTTAGGAAATATATAACTCATAACCTGAAAATAGGACACTGAACTCATCATTCTGAACCAAGACCAAACCTGAAATCGCGAAAAAAATCGACTGTTTCACAATGACGTATTATAATATATTTGCTGTTCGCATATAGTTGTCGCCAAATAACTTGGCAAGAGTCGTTCAATGCGCAGAAGTCGAATTTTAGGTGTCAGCGGTTGTCAGCGGGACGCGGGGTATGATGTAGCGCCGCTCCGAGCGCGCGATTGGTGCGTCAGTAGTTCTCGTTCAATTTGCTCCCGAATACACTTGCGCACACGAAAGTTGTACCCTTTGTTTATGTTACGAGTTGTTGTTTTAAATTTAGTTTTTGTTACGTTGATTACAATGCCGGGACCAAATACCGTTTTACGCAGACTATTAAAACGTCAGAAAGAACAGTTCGATACTATAGTTAAGGGAGGTTGAAATTCCGAATTCGTCACTGTCTTTAGGACACCGGGAAAAGAAAAGAATAAAGGAGGTAGCAGTTTTATTAACTAATTGTGACGTCCAGAACATCTTATTTTTAATGTTTTTTTTTTAAATATCGTTTTTTTTACTTTTAAATGTATTTATGTATTATAGGTATCTATTTTATTTATAATACCGAATTAACGAATGAATTCCTCTTCTTTCTTTAAAATTCTTCTGAACGGACATGATTAAAAATAAATGATGGCAATAACCATAGAATAATGGCAAGCAGTAAAAGTGACCACTTTTTTCTTCCACTAAGTGCACAATGCGCGAACTTACTCCCACTACGCCAAAACCTTGCCAACTTAGGTGACGAGGACTATACCTACATACTTACGATTCTGATATTATTTATACCAATATTAAAAAGCGGAAAGTTTGTTTGTTTGAACGCGCTAATCTTCGAAAGAACTGGAAGGATTTCAAAAAATATTTCTGATTATAATGGGCAGTTTCATGGGGAAGGCTAGATCGGATATCAAGCATCACGCTAATGCTCTCGGTTTTCCTAAAATAAGGGCATTAGTGAAGTATCTAAGTCGGAAGTAAATTACTATAATCACGTGCGCTGGCGAAATGCTGAGATTAGCTGAGATAGGTATACCAAAAGTTCATGCACTACAAAAATGTAGGGATTTTGCAGATCTAAAAAAGTCCGCGGTACTACCTACATATCTAACCTTTATAAATAAAAAACAATAAGGCAAATTATGTTATGTGTATGATACTTACGTTCGAAAGTAGTTTTATCATCAAGACATTTTTATGAAGATAAGCTTTGTCTTTTACAGTACATAATTTGGACGCACAGTTTAGGAGAAATGTAAAATTAAAATTATTCAACAACTTTATTTGCTGAAGCAGAGCTCGGCGCGCGGACGTACCTACCTATACTCCCCGATACATACCGCACTGATAGTATAGGTACCTAACCTTGGTTTCATTTCAATTTCTTTGCTAAGAGACTTCCTATCATGTAGGTATGTAAAATCGTTTCACCTTTTTTTACTTCAGGTGTGTGATTTTTATACCTATACTTAACTAGACGTATTTTTCGTCTATATTTTTACGATTCTTAAGTTTGTGTAGGTAGGTACCTATAATAGGAAATCAATTCATATTTAGTACAGGAATATATAGTATCTAAGTCGTTACTTTTATTAAAATATCTTCGAAGCAATGTCATAATTATGTGCTATAGTTTTGATTTGACGGAACCAGCGCGAGCGACTAGACAAACAGCACTTATACCTCGAATCCACACAGTACCTACAGATTTACCTTTTAGTTAGAAAAGGAGACAAAGTACCTAAAGGTATTTTTTGCAGTCACAAACTCACAATAAATAAAGCGTCGGGGTAGCGGGCATGTTCTAAAGAGATACCGGGGCCCGGGAACGCAAGGGAGCTAAGGGAACAAGCAGGTGGATTTTTAGTCAGTAGAAGTCTGACACTCTTTTCCGATCCACCCAGAGCGGGACCCGATAAAAACATTGCACATTTTAATGTCCCCTCTAACTTTTAAACAATCTTACTTCTTATTACCAAAATACTCTAAATCTATACTCACTTAGCAATATGATAAACAACTATCTTTACTTCGCGATTCTCTAACTAGTGCGAATGAGATAGGTACCTACTTAAATTTTTACTGTAGCTTTTTCGACTCCCCACGAGACCCTCCCTTCCCCTCCCCGCACCCCTCTCAGGGCTACCTCACCCCCCCCCCCGCGACCTAACTTCGTTCCCGTGGTCGCAAGATAGCCGAGGTTGGGCTCATTTTAAAGGACATCAAGCTCTACCACTTGGCCCCAACAGAATTCCAAAATTCGGCAATTTATTTGTCTGTCTCTTTTTACTGTCGCTTTTTCGTTTCATAAACTTTCAAATCACAACGACGCTAAAGAAGTTTTCACTTCAAAAATATGTCATTTATATAAAGAACTAAATATTTTGTTGATAAATATTTCTTCAAAATAAAGTTATGTAATAATAACGGATGGAACAGTCAGTAAGAGTTTGCCACGCCCTTCCGCTCTACCCCGATCCGGGGCTGCGGTATCTCGTTAGAACATTCTAGGAACCCAAAACCCGCAGGATGTTAAATATACCTACTATTACATATCATATTCGACATACAAATTTTCATTGACAATACATAGCCATTAAAAAATATAGTAATGGGTGGGAAAATCATCGAATAACTTCTCCCGCTCTGGGTTAAGCGGAAGGGAGTGTCAGACATCTACTGACTAAAAACCCACCCTGTCCCTTCAGCTGCCCGTAAGTTCCGGGGCCACGGTATCTTGTTAGTACATTTCCGCAACCCCGGCGGGCTAGTTTTTTTTACGAAGAATATACAAAGTGAAGTTCCTTATCTATTTCTTACCTATTTATAGACATCAGAATGAGATAGAAAAGTATACTACCTATCTTACTTAGTAGGTACATAATAGGTATTTCAAATGCAAATATCAAGAATATACCTACCTACCTAACGTACGTAATAACTATCGTTATTTTGCAGTTATTAGTTTACAATGTTAGGTAATAATATTAATTATTAGCCAAGGTATGGAACTCTCTGCCGACTTCTGTGTTCCCTGCCACATACCTATGATCCATCAGTCTTTAAAGCAAGAGTGAATAGGCATTTTCTGGGCTCGCTTGTCCGATCGTAGACCTCATTTTACACTTATGTGTATGATCGAGGTCAAGGGCACATTCGTATTAAAAAAAATTATAACAAGCAAGACTATGGGTAGGTATAGGTACTTAGGAATTTATATCCAAAAAATAAAATACAACTTATCCATTATTAATTTGTAGTGCTGAAGTCAATAAACTATATTATATAATCAATGTATAATAATAAACTCACGAAATATTGAATTTACCTCAAGTTCAACTGCAAGTCAAAAACTAAATCATTCAAAGTAATCGCGAAGTCAAATAATCAATAAAGTATCAAAATCCAAAGCTCATGTCAGGGGTTAAAGTGATAACGATACTAAGGTGCAAATGATAATAGCACAGTCATCCCTAGTATACATACATTCACAACACGCACGACCTAAAATTACGTAATTGTAGCAGATAAGCAGACTGACCGGTGAAATTGCGCGAAATGCACACAGGCACTGGTTCCCGGCTTGTGTGACTGTGTGCGTGCACCCGCCCCGCCCGCGCGCCCGGGGGTAAACATTCAAGTGAAATGCAGATTTGCAGAATGATTCTTGTAAGAAACGGGCGCCTCAAAATTGACGAGTAGCCTTTTAGGAGAAATGTTTTTACCAAAAAGCAACTAGATGTTTTAATTCTAAATAAAGTTATTTAAACTCTTCAATAACTGAACTATGTAAAAATTTTGTTTCAGAGATTTTATATTTTACTTTTATACTTTTAAGGCCCTAAGTTGCGTTAAAATTCGTGTTAAAATACGGAACTTTGGAGGCTCAGAACTTTCAAATTCCTTATTCTTTTATTATTTTTGTTCATCACGGGCATAGATAATGACAAGACAAATCGATATTATACTCAACTTTGAAAGTACGATATCAAATAATGGAGTAATCCTACAAGTATATTTGTATGGAGAAAATGTCAACAAGCGTGGCCTTAAGTCGAAAGCGCCAGGGTAGCCCTTAATACTTAGTAGGTAGTACTTAATAATAATTATGTAATGTTATGTTCTTAATAATATGTTTATTGTTATTATAATATTTTCTGGACATGCCATTTTTTATTTGGTTCATTTTCAGGTGCCCAAAAAAAAATTGTACAATAATAAATGGAAGAATCGATAACTTTCCGATTTAGTCAATCACTAGCGTATATGTAAAATAAATTGCTTTTGCATAGCACAACGATAGCGACCGATGTTTTTGTGTGGGTAAGTTCTACGGTGCATGGTAAATACACGCTGTGTTTGACGGAATAAGGTTTATTATTGATTGTATAGTAAGTTCTGATTTAAGAAATGCGGGTGTGTGCGCGAGTGCGTATCTATTGATTTTATTAAACTGCATGTGTAGTTGTTGCCCCGCCCAGCGCCTAACTGGAGACACACGGTTCCGATATAATTTCGTCTGTTCACCGTATCTACTTATTTATTTTATCTATGGTTGATAGTATTGCGTTTGATCACCATCACAAGCACGCTTGCGTAGAAGTAACCTATTCACTCTTAACTTAAAGACCCCCAGGTTATAGCTATCGGGAAAAACAGACTCCGGCAGGGAATTCCACTTCTTAACCGTACGCACGATGAAACTACATATTCCTAAAACATTTTGTGCGTGTGGGGGGGATGTCCACCATGTAACGATGGTGCATAGCCGTTTGTCTCGTGTGATGGAACGAGCTTGGTGGAATTAGACTGCGCAATTCCAACGCACACTCCCCGAAATGGGAGCGATAGAAAACCGATATATTTGCAACACGTCGTCGATGTTCAAGGCATGAGCCTCTTGGCCCGTTTCTCGATAGACTCAAGTGCATCAAGCTGGTATTTGGCAGATCTGTCCAAGAGATGAGAGCAGTACTCCATACACGACCGAACTTGCGCTTGATAAAGGTTGAACGTGAAAGGTTCCGGTGTGAAGTACTATTTAACTTTTGCTAGGATTCCTATTTTTTTGCCTACCACCTTAGCTTCGATGAACGGACCAAAATTACAGGTGCATGTCAACGTTAACCCCAAGAAGATCGATGCGTTCAGTTATCGGCACGGTTACACCACGGAAAGAAGGAGACAGTTCAAATGGTCTCCTTTTTGCGGAGAAAAGACACGATGGGGTCTTTTGCCGTTACCATCATTTTAGCCGAAACACGGCCACTGCTCATAACATAAATAATATTCTAGATATTTGCTATCTACTATACCTATAGGAGAGTGCAGTTTCCTCATAAGGTCGTGTCTCCTAGCTGCCGTGGTAGTAGTGACTCCCACAACCCTGACGGTCTTCATCACTTCACCATCGATGAGCGTCGCTACTTCATTCAGCTCTTGGTTTGCAGTATTGTGTTGGTCCTTTGGGTTTAGAAAGAGCTTGCATTACTACAGATATTAATGACCTAAGCTGACTTTTTTCAAATGAGAACTGATATTACGACGCGTAAATTTATCACACACACAGCTCGCTAAATGATAGACATGCGGACGGACTGATGGCAGAGACTTATTAAGTCCGGGTTCTCGTGTTCCGTCGGGTAACCAACTTAGTTCTGAAGAGATTGATAACTCTTCAAATGTGACAAGATATAATCATCTCGGCGAATGGTGTCTACTGCGAGACATAGGCCAATGTAGTGGCCCGAGTCAACGGCATGCCGTGTTCCACGCTGGCCTCAAAGAACAGTCAGCACTAATGACGGGGCCTGATGGTTCTAAAGAGATACCACGGCCTTGGAACGCAAAGGCAACGGAAGAAAAGTTTAGGTTGTTGTCAGTAAAACTCTGACAACCCCTTCCATTCTACCCAGAGCGAGAGGAGTCATAAATGATGATTTTCTACGCGAAAAAAATCCATACATCGAATAGCATGTCAAGCTGTTGGTTCTAGCAGTCATTTTAAGATCTTTGATAGTCGTTACAGATAGAAGACGACAAGTTGATTCAAGTCTTGACAAAGGGTATGTACAGTCGCCAGCACATCAAGCTATCCGAATCTGTCAAATTTACCCAATTGGATTTGAACCTTAGCATGTTGTAATAAAGATGTAAATCTATTAAATTATTTTGACAGATTAGAGTAGGTTGATGTGCCGGCCACCGTACATAGGGCAGGTATCCATATCTCCACGACCAAGCGCGTATTGTCAAAGGGTATCTTGTCATCCAGATATTGGGTTATTGATCTCATCTGGCAGTCGCTCCATGTAAGACACATTTGATTAAACCGTATAGGAGGAATACATTCCAGCCAGATTCATTTATATTCTTAATGGATAAAATTTCTAGGATATAATTTCTTACCAATAATCCATTCATCTTGGCTACTAACTCATTCTTCAGCGTACCAACAGCAGTATAGTATAACCGCCATCTCTGTTCTGGATTCAAACTGTACAGGTCTTCTACTTCATTTAGTTTTAAATCTTCTTTATTATTATTATTGTTTTGTAGTGTTCTATATTTCTGAAATAAGTGTTTATACAATGTTACTCAAATGATTGGCTCACACAAATAACATTGTTCATGACAAGGGACATGAAAGAACGGGTACAAAAACTGTTGAACAGATTAAGATTTTTAAATAAGAAATAATATCTTACCGTAAAACATTCTAATCTCTTACTAACTCTATCTATCTCAGTTTTAAACTTGTCAGTCATCTGCTTAGCTTCTAAATGGTTATCCGTAACATCATTTACGTATCTAATACTATTATGCATAGAGTCTATTTCTCTCTGCGCCCATTTTTCAGAAAAACACGTTCGAATTTCTTCTGTAACATCCATTTCTTCTAACTTCTCCCAATCTTCTATATCTGACTCTTTTTCACTTTCTGATATTCTGGAGATTTGCGATTCTCCTTCGAAGCAACCAAATAGCCAATGAAGAATACTGTCTTCTGTAGAACTTCTAAGTTCGCATCTTTTGTCACCAATTTTGAGATACGGTTTCAAAGAGTTGTAAGACACAATCTCTTTCTCACATTTCTCAATCTCACTCTGTAGATCTGTCATCTCTTTGAAAATCTTCTCCAACTCATTCCTTTTACTTGCATAAAGATATGAATATTTCGACTTGACTTTTGTTCTTAGGTTATGTAGGGTGTAATACTCTAGAAGAGGACTCTTACTTTGGCTACCAAGTCTTACAATACTATTAGTAATACCTAGAATACCTTCTAAGAATTGATCAAGGGCGTGATTCGTGTAGCAGATCACGAGCATTGGGGTCCCTTCTAGGGACAAATTTCTTAGTATCGTAGCTGCGATTTTGATCCCTATGTACGTTTTTCCTGTACCTGGAGGGCCTTGTATGACTGCGAATTCTCGTGTTAAGGCGAATTTGAATGCTTCGAGCTGTGAGTCATCTAGTCCAAATACTGGGTCCGGCCATTGATTTGTGTCTAATACTGGGAACGGTAAGTCTTCAGATTCGAAAGGCACTGTGTATACTGTCTCTGGCGAAAGGTAGGCTGGGGGGTTTGTTTCTTTCTGTAATTTTAAAAGCAGTTTTGTTACGAAAAAGGTATGGGTAAACTTGGTCTGTTCTCTTCTATTTAGCTTTTTAAAACTTTCCAAGATTGAATACTGTCTATGAGAGTTGTCAGAAAAAATCACACAACTAGGTGGTGTTACTGAAGCGAGAAGTCAATACTCAATACAATGCATTCTACAACGTGAAAGTCTGCTTATTTTAAACGGAACTTTCGCGTTAACATGATATTGGCGGCAATTTTAGTTTTTTAACAGTTGGAGGAACTCGTGCCTAAAGCTATTGAGTTGTGGAGATCAGAGATCAGTTAGACGTGGAAGCCGATCCCAACATAGTTCAAAAAAGGCGAAACAGACGATGTTTCACCCTTTTTAGTTGTTTAGTCCTTATTTGTTTACTGTTGTGGTGTACAATTAAGAATATTTCTATCCACGGAATAGATGAATAAGGTTGGAATGGTAATGTGGGCGTGGCGAGCGCGCCACATTTATGATACGACAATCATAGCTCAACCGATTAATTCATTCACCGCGTTTAGTGCGCTTTGGACTACTTCGGAACACAGAGCTCTACTTTAAAATGCCATGTTGTGCAATTATAGCCTGTAAAACAAAAAGTCAGACAGCAAGTATAGAGCGAGGAGGTATATCTTTCTATCGGTATCTAAAATAACATTTAATTACAGTTTTATTTGTAAATAACATAAAAATATTCTGATCACTATGAAATTCCAAATTTTAACAACATTATTGCAACAAGTTACAAAAAATATACATTGCCCGATGTGTATTCGATTAATCAACGCAATGACCAAGTCCGTTTACAATGTACTGCATGCGTTGCGTCCTCAACACTTCAACCATTGACGTTTCGTCCTTTGCCCTGATTGGCCGTGATGCACGGCGCATGTTTATCGACAGTGAGTTACAATCAGTAGTAAGCTCTCGATTTAAGTGTGTGTAATTTATTTGTGTGCGTAATTCGCATACGTAACGGGCCTCTTGCTTGTAGTGGAGCTAAAGAGTGGGAGACAAGCGGTGACACGCGTTATCTTATAAATCAGGAACTATTTCCTTTCTATCCTCTTTTATCTGTTCTGTGTATCTATCTATCTATCTATGATGACAATCCTCCGGACCTAACGTCTCAGTGCCTGGTATACATTAGTTAAAAAAACTTGTATACAAACCTGTACGTCCACAACATATCTCTTCATAGGCAGGTCATCCAGTCTAGAATCTTGCAACACTTTTAGTACTCTGTGGTAAGGCTCAAAGAATACTTCACTTTCCACCATCAGGTATCCTTCAGAGAAAATACTTTTTGATGTCGGATTTTGAAATGATACTGCTACCTGCAATTATATATTATTATTTTTATAGTATACTAGCTGTTTCGTACGTTTTCCCGGGATAACAAGCAACCTATTTCTTAGTCCAATTTCTTAAATATGTACATATATTCGTTGTCCAAGTTATTTCCGAATCCCGTAAGCCTAACTTTTACACTTATAATATTAGTAGGATTTGTTCTAATAATTACCTTATTGGACTAATGCAAAAAATCTCCTCTAAGTTGCATCTATGTTTATAATATAGTAATTTAAAGTCTCAAGTATTTTTGTTTTGTTTAGATTAAAATTATTCGCGCGTGCGCGCGCTACGTTTCGCGGATTTAATGACCGCACGGAAAAAATATTTGTATGGCCTGCAAATAGTTGTTCGGGGTCTGGGTATAAGTTTAAATGCAAAAAAAATAAATAAAACGCACCCAGGATAAGAGGTTTATAAAGAAAAAACTGAACCTCTCGCGGCTAAATATTATGAAATTCGCGGCTGAATATTTGAGAGTAACTGTGGAGTTTCTTGCCAGTTGCCCTTTCTTCTTTATAGGAAACGACAAATTTTTAATTGTGCACTAACTTCTGACGTTTTATAAGCGCCCATGTCATGTCATGTCAGGCGTCATGTGAAATAAAATTGTCGAGTTTAAGTAAGAAAAGCCACATATTTTTAGGCCGCATGGACTACGTATACTGTGTAAATATAAGTTTTGAATGAATAACCTGATTTTTTAAAGTCAGTTTAACCGATAAATTAAAAAGAACAACATGAATAAGAAAATTTATAAAATACTCACATATCCTTCACTAAGCAGGTTCAAACTGGAATCAAGTACAGTAGCGCACAAAATAGTTTCAAAATTATCACTTGTGAACAGCAAAAGAGATCCAAACATGAGTTGCTTGTTGTACGCATATCTTTTGCTGTCGACCACACCTTGCATGGCTCGTTCCTTCCAAGCAATGTCAACTAAGTGACCCACCCGGTTGTTACTGACATAGTTACGAAGAATGCGTACTTTTGGGTATACTCTGAAACCATATATGAATAGATAGAGAGATATACCCTTTATTGTACACCTTAGCAGAAAACAAATCAGGACTTAAAAACTAAAAGAGTGATACAATGGGCGGTCTTATCGCTAAGAGTGATCTTTTGACAGGCCTGTTGGTCTAGTGGTCAGTGGCCCTGACTGCTATGCGCAAGGTCGTGGGTTCGATTCCCACCCAGGACAAATGTTGGTGTGATGAGCACGATCATTTGTTCTTTGTCTGGGTGTAATTTATCTATAATATGTATGCATTTAGAAATATATATGTATGTTTATCTGTTGTCTAGTACTCATAACATAAGCTCTGCTTAGTTTGCGACTAGATGGCGTTGTGTGAAAGTTGTGGAATATTATATTATTATTTTAAAGACCACTTTTAAAGTGGAAAGTAATATAACTAAATTATTTTGGTTCTTTTTGAGTAGGTAGTGGCTAAATTATAACAGCCGACGTGGGTCTGTGGATGCGTGACTATTTTTGAATATCGAGATGCCTGCGTGCCTCCGCGCCGGGCCAGAAGACAGAAAATCTGATACTTAGTCTTGGCAAGCGATGTAGTGTTACACAGCTATTGGGTTGTGGACGTCAGATATGGAGTATGTAAAACACTAGTATTATTTGTATGAAACTCCCTACTGCAACGCACACTAATCGGAATCGTAACGTAATCGCCTCGCCTCGGGTCAAGCTCACGAACCGCGGTGCGGTGCGTGGTCGACTTGCAGTTCCCGAGCTTACGGTTCTCCGTACCCTAGCTTACAGCTCTCCATACCCTAAGCTTACGTCTCTTGGTCCACGCCCCTCCCGCGGTCTGCGTTGGTGAACGTGCTTTCATTGGATGTCATTCAAATCATAAGGCAGCTTCCAGTTATGCCGCCTAGTCGTCAACCAGCGGTCGGCGAGCCGTAAGCGCGGCGCCGCCCAGCTGTAGCCGAGTCAACGTGCCGGAGCTTCTGATCTGCTTACGTTACGTGTTTGACGCCAAGGGGAAAGCCGAGGTGGTGACGATCTGCTCTTGAGTTGATATGTGTGCTGTGACCCTAAGCTTGGTTGATAGAGTCAGAGCGAGTCATGATATTCAGCAATTGATGATGAGGTTTATTTTTTTAATAATTGCCAAAGATTCTAAATGACAGCCACACCAAAGCCAGATCAAGGGGAAATATGCAATACATGGTCTGTAATAGGTGGTCACATAGTAAGGGATTGACCTTGCTGAGCATACAGACCAATGCTGTTGTTATTTATTACCTAAGGGTGCCTCAGAAGCACTAATAAATACAGTATATTATTAAAGAGGAAATAATAGAAATCCATACCTAATATTCTCATGTCGTCTTTTACTTGGATTCTCCAAATATTTACCTGTAAAAATAACCTCACTGTTATACAAAGAATAAAACACAAAAACAAAAGAATCTTTAAATAATTTTTACCAACATATTCCTTCTCTCAAAGGTCCAAAACAATCTTCTCGTAACAATTTGAACTGAATATCTAAATATTCCTCTACGCTGGCGTATGCTCCGTTGATAATGTTCGGTTGTATGGGTATTTTGTTTGCAGATAATAAGTCATCTTGAGTAGGAAATATACTAAGGTTTCTGAAGTAATTCTTATCTGGGTTTGATATTATCGGTGGTGAGGTAGATTCTTCTTCGAGATCATCTGGGACCTGAAAATTAAAGTGTATATTTTGTTTTCAGAAGTTTGAATAGTCACATATTGTGTTATAAATATGTGTAACTAGCTTTTGCCCGCGACTTCGTTCGCGTGGGAGGTTTTTCCCGCGTAATTCCCGATCCCGTGGGAATTTCGGGATAAAAACTATCCTATGTCCTTCCCAGGGTCCTAAACTATTTCCATGTTCTATATCCAAATTTCATCTAAATCGGTTTAGCGGTTTAGGCGTGAAAAGGTAACATACAGACAGACAGAGTTACTTTCGCATTTATAATATTAGTATGGAATAATCATAGCTTTGGTTTGTAGCTTTCACTTGTGTTAAAGTATATTGCTGTTTAATGTCCAGTCTATCTTTGTACCAAAATTGATCAAAATGGCTGTACTTATGTAGATTTAGCTATGACAATGAACTAATATTGACTGAAATAGAAATAAAATTTTATTTGTGGTTATATACTTACTGAGGTAAGCAAGTAGTATGTATATTCATGGAATAAAAGTAGAAGGTTACTTACTTCGTCTTTCAATAGTTTCATTGCCTTTGACTTTAACTTTTCAATCCTCGCAAACAAATCATTACTGAATCTTTCAGTATGCTCTTCTCTCACACCAAAAGCACTGACTTCAGTTATTTCCAACAAATCTAATATTTCTTTCATAAACTCTAAATTATCTCTTTCAAAGTTTATTATACCTTCACAGAGATTCAGGATACTGTTATAGAATCCTTCAGGGTCATCCCAAAGTTGAGAATTTAATCTCTTTTCAACAATCCTTACACTTGGTAATTCATCCAAATAGTTTTTAATATTCACCAAAAAGTTCGAATTTTGAAACCGAGTTCTCAGCAACTTTACTATTTTTGAATTTTCACCTGGCTCCAAAGTCTTGTAAACGTTTTCCAGTATTCTGATAATTAAAACTATAAAGTCACCTTTTAGCTCGTCTTCATCCAACAGATTCCAGAACCCAGGTCTATGGGAAACTTCCAAATTTAGAATAGGAGGTTGTAATGTAGAAATATCGAGAAGTCGTTTGAAACCGATTGGTTTTTTTTCAGTAAACTGAGGCTTAGTCTCTGGTTTCGGTTCTGGTTGGTCTTCATCAGCGAATTCAGAGGTACGCGAGGTATTCGGTCTTGCATCTTCGATCAACGTGCCATCGAACCAATCAATACGAAGGGAAGCTTTATTACTCTCACTCATGACTGATAACTAAAACTCTCATGTAGGTTAAGGTGAATTGAACTGTATTTTAGTGTTTTTTGCATATACTCTACTCAAAAAACACTAAAAGCGAAAGTAGGACGAACAAAAATAAACGTTGTTTTGACGTGGGCAAGCAAAACAGCTGGCGAGTGGCGACCCACCGTCGTCGTTGTCAATGTCACTGTCACGAAGAACAACTATCAAGAACGCTCCGTTTTACTTTTCGGTTTTACTAGAATGTCAACGACTAAAAATAAATTAAACGATTTGCATTTAACACAAAATGTGATATAATGACCATTTTACTTGGAATACATATACACGCAACAACAGAAGAGATTAACAGTATCTTTTATTTTTTTCCACGCTCCTTGTTTTTCCCTCCTGTCGCCTTTCATATATAGATAGATGTTGAATGGAAGTAAGTCACGAGTCAGAACGCTAAAATTGTAAATCCAATTATTTCAAGCGGGTTATCATGTAGACCATTTTATGTAATTCTGTACTTAATTCTAATAGGCTTATGTTAATGACCCTCTTATTCGTGGGTCGTTAGAAGGCCGCTTGTTAAGGATAAGGGCCTTTACTTACCTTTTATAGCCTAATAAACCGTAAAATGTGACTAAAATGTATTTTCGTCTCCTCGTTTCCCTCCTTCGGGTGTCTGTGCTTAATTTTATTACTGAAAATATAACAATATTGGTTCGTAAAAGCAAGATTCGTGCGTTTCTTTGTATCTACGAAAAGATTCAAATATTTTTAAAGGCTTTCGTGCGGTCCAGTTACTTATCTACAGCCTGTAACTAAGTCAGATTTTTTGTTTTATAAGGGGGAAGTGTTTACCCAGGGGCTTGAACAGACAGCTTTTATTAATGCAGTAGAATCTTATTTTTTTTTATCGGATCGTAACCATTTTATTTTTATAACCAGAAATACGATAATACTAAGGTAGTGTACCTACTTACCGACAGATGCGTACGTAACGCTACCTACTCATGATCCTATAAAATCTTTTATTACAAATGATTTGTGAAACATGTGAAATGCCCGTGTGTTAAGATATAAGTAGGTACCTACATAAATATTGTTCATAAATTCTCTCGTGGTTTGGTATGAAAGCGTTTTTAAGACGTCACGCAACGCATCCATGCGTCGACTTAGGTACTATAAAATCCACCTAAGTTCGTCTTGGGCCACGTACATAAAGGGGCGCTCTTATACTCAACAATGCAACTTAGAATTATTGTGATCACGAAAACCATAAAATTGTACCAAGACGTCTTAAAATTTAATTTTGATTCATCCACACTAGAATATTATGAAGCGGATTTGTTTGTTTGTTTGAACGCGCTAATCTTCGAAAGCACTAGATGAAATTTGGTAAGCTTGAGGAAGGTTATAGGCTACTTTTTACCCGACTGCAAAAGAAGATAATATATGTTTTTATCGCGATAAAGTCCACGGAAGCGAAGGCCCACGCGACTGCATACTAAATAAAGTAGTCCCGTTTTCACCAATCTATCACTTTGCTGTGGCATAAGACTTACTCACTTAAAGGACAATGATAATAATTCCATAATATCAATCAGTTATAACCACAGTCATAACAGTAACGAGGGAACATTTCCTTGTATTTCAAGCAAGTATGATGCGTAAAAAAACACTCTGACTTCGGTATACAATGCCAGTAGGTATGTGGCAAGTTGCCAACACTACAGTCTGCACTTTTTTTGAGAGATTTTCAACTTTACAATAAATATTGATGTCTATGGCCACTGCCCACTTATCTATTACGGACTTACGGTAAAATAGACCATACTTGTGCCTTGTTCTATCCTAATTTAAAAATTGTGTATACACAATTTTTAAATTAGGATTGTAATTGATTAAATAGTCGCCAATAATAAATTAAATTACAAATAAAATAGCGTCTATACTAGGCGTATATAGCGTCTAATACAAAAACTGTACAGAATGAGGTCATGAGAATGAGGTTACAGCCATGGAATGGCATCTGCTGCAGAATAAACTTGTTTTATTTTTGTTTTCCCACAGCTAGACAAAGGTTTCCACCATAGTATCCGACTCTATCCTGTGTGAACTTATACCCATAGAGCCGTGCATAGAGCAACACAGGCCACCCGCGGCGCGCGGATGACCAGAGGGGAGTAGTCATATAGCCATAACAAGTGCGACTGTACCCATTATTTATTCCGAAACTGTCCTTATACCTACGTAGTATGTAGGCAAGAAATATTTTAGGCATTTTCATTCCATCAACCAATCCATAGATGGCTAAGAACGTTACACGAACGGAAAAAAACGAAGAGCAAAAATAAATTCAGAAAATCTACAAAAAGCTTAAGTTGTGCAAATAAGAAAAAATAACATTGAAAGCCTTTGTGAATACAGAATGCGATTTATTTTGACGATGGTGAGAGCACACGAATTCATTTTCACTTCATCATAAGCAGTAGAAATGTTATTGTAAGTATAAAGAGTAACGAAAAATAAGAATAAATTCAACTATCATGCAAATTGGACAATTATTAGAAATTGCAATCCGGTCCAACGGATCCGGTAACCTGCCGGAACAGGTGTGTTTCTGGACCTACCGGTTATCGGATCCGGTAAAGAACAAAAAAGCGAAAATAAAAATATTTTATTTAATAATGGCAAATCGATCAGTGCTTCTTTCTTGCTCCGGAGGTTTCAGAAATCACCTGAATCGGCCGCTATTTATATTGGGCCCTATTATATTTTTAAATGCGGCTTTGCTCGCATGAAAAGGCTTTTATAGAAAAAGAAAGTAGCCTATGGTACTCTGTGATAATGTAGCTTAATAATGACGAAAAAATTTTTTTAACCGACTTCAAAAAATGGAGGACGTTCTCAGTTCGTCGTAATTTCTTTCTTTCTTTTTTTTATGTATGTTCCCCGACTCGAAGACGGCTGGACCAATTTGTATAGTAAAGAATTTTCCAAATCGACCAATTCCAAATCCAGCCGTCTTTTGTTCGAAGGGGTATACTTTCTAGTTGGTCCCATTGTCATCATGTCAGGATGTGATAATGGAATTAAGAAGAAATCGAGGGAACTCTTCAAATATTATAGGCACACCTATAGCGATTTGGGTATTTTTTATAGTAAGTTGTGCTGTTGCTTACAAAAAGCACCATTTGGTGAAGTGGAACTGATGATGAAGATCACAGATGGCCACCGGAACTAGGTACTCAATACCTAATAAGTATTTCGTGGGTTGCGATTCGATTACTTCAATATGGTTGCTAAGCAGTTTATGCTTGTCGCAATGCGTATGGTAAGTGGAGCTGATGGTGAAGTACCAATAACCCTTCAACTATTAACGGCTCGGCATCGGGAATAGAAATATTTTGCAAAATGTGATAAGAAGGTGACATTTAAGCTTTTGTTACTAGGTAAATTAAAAAATGACCCACGAAAAAACGAAAATAAAACATTCCGAGAATGTCATATCCGTCGTCCCCTCAGCTCGTAACACAAAAAGTTATTTTAAACTATATCAATATTTAATGTTTTGTTTATTGTTATTTAGAATCACAATACATTTGTACTCTTAAACCGCTTGTATTTAAGGAACATGCTCTATGGTTAGGTACATCGTTCCACAAATTTTAAATCTGGATTAGAAATTATACCGGATTGCAATCCCTAACATTATTCACCTAACTGTGGACAGATATACAACTAAAGCGTAGAGGTACGCACTTAAAATTCAACATGTAGATACCTATAGACTGTCCTAATGAGACCTATAGACTGTAATGAGATCTATAGACTGTAATGTAGCTTATAACATTCCCACTGCTGGGACTCAGACATCCTCTCGATGTGAGGGAAGGGGTCGGGACACGGTATCGATAAGAAAGTATCGATATTGTACTCATGAGTAATATCGAAAAAAAAGTATCGTACTCATAAATGTATCGAAACAAAAGTATCGATACTTCAAAGTATCGAGTAATTTTTTTAGGGCCTAATGCGCATACGTAAAGCCGTCAATGTCAGTCAGTAACGTCAATTTAGCTTCAGTACAGTAGGAGTGTAGGACAGAAGAACAGAAAATCAACAATAATGGTATTGGTACACTAGTGTAGTAATAGTACTATAAAAAAGACAACTGTGACCTTACAAATTATTTAAACAATATTATATTAGTTATTCCTTTAGCAACATATTATAGTACCCATTCCTCCTCCGTACAATCGCTAATAGATATACAGCACGGAACAATAGGTTCTTTTAGATGGCACACATTCACATTTAATAAGTCAAATAATAGTCCAGCACAATAACGATCAACCGGAGAAAAACATATCGCTAGACGAACACGAAGAATAATACAAATAATACGGTTTTGTGGGATATCGTTGTATATTCTAAGAACTACATTATACCTTATAAACCATAAATAAATAATAATAACAAAACAATTTTCTAACGGGCGAACGATTGATTAGTGAAGGAAAGTATAGAGCACAACACTGATGTGTAGCGGACATAGATAAAATAAATAACTAGATGTGGTCAACAGAAGACATTATATCGGAATCGTGTGTCTCCAGTTAGGCGCTGGGCGGGGCAACAACTACACATGCAGTTTAATAAAATCAATAGATACGCACTCGCGCACACACCCGCATTTCCTAAATCAGAACGTACTATACAATCAATAATAAACCTTATTCCGTCAAACACAGCGTGTATTTACCATGCACCTTAGAATTTACCCACACAAAAACATCGGTCGCTATCGTTGCGCTGTGCAAAAGCAATTTATTTTACATATACGCTAGTGATTGACTAAATCGGAAAGTTATCGATTCTTCCATTTGTTATTGTACATTATTTTTGGGCACCTGAAAATGAACCAAATAAAAAATGGCATGTCCAGAAAATATTATAATAACAATAAACATATTATTAAGAACATAACATTACATAATTATTATTAAGTACTATCTACTAAGTATTAAGGGCTACCCTGGCGCTTTCGACTTAAATCTTAATATTTAATTATCATAGTGATAGGTCAAATAGAAATTGATGTTAACTTACATTACGCTCTTGATCGGAACATACCAGCCGTATAGGTTGTATAGAATCCTGAAAAGTTGAATGACTGATTTTATGAATGCCCTAAAACATGAGAATAGCTTTCAGTAATAAAATAAAATTTAACCCACTTCTGCAAAAATCAGTTGTACTCTTAATTTTGGAATTGTCCATTCAGGCTGGAACATTTCTGCGCTGAAGTGAACCGAGCATTTATGGTGCTATTTTTTGTAGGGTACCAGTTAGGTGGCATGCCTGTGGCATCAATCCATTCCTTTTTTATATTACCATCTTTTGGGAGGCTAAAAAGTACGAAAACCACTTATTTATCATTTACTTACATCCTAAGCTACTTCTAAACGTCACCATATAATAAGCATCGCAATAATTACGTAACACACTATAAATCAAGATCTGAATGATTTTGACGTATATTGCTAATCCATTGCTACATATGTTCGAAATATTGGTCTGCTCAACAACGTAAATACCACAGTGAGTGTTGTTGATTTAGCATAATGAAACCGATTCCTACTGTAAGTGTGTTACGCAATTACCCCGCAGGTAATAGTTTAGTAGGTTATAATAGGTTTTTGTTATAAGAAAAATCCTAGTTAGTAGAGAAATTGTTAAATATATGAAAACAAACACACATCCATGCCTAACAAATAAATAGCATGAATATATTGACTTATTTTAAGCTAAATTCACAAATATATTATTTGAACCATGCCGATTATTATAACGCATTCGAAGCTTCAACGGAAGTTAAATACAAAAACCATAAAAAAGAAAAGAAACAGCAACATAGAATAAGGCATAACATGCGATAATTCTAAACCGAAAAACACCACCGATTATTAACCTAAAATTAAAGTAACTTACTTTACGAATATTGGTTACGCATTTCTCTACTACTCTGTAAAAAAATCAAAATAAGTAAAAACACATTATTTACACCGGGCTAAAACGATTGACAGATTGAAAAATAAACTATTGTAGCGACAGCGACGTCGGAACTCCTTACGCATGCTGCGGGCGTAAAATAAATTGTTTATTTTTTTTTTTACTTTTTTGTACACTTGACATTTCAACGTATTTTTATTTCTGTCATCTCATGTAAAATAAAAGTTAAACATATTTTCTTAGAGGTTTCCGTATGTTATAAAAAACTTTTACCAAAAAATTAAACAGACTCGGTAGTCGGTGTCTTTAGTTTTGTATTTTCGTTTTTGGCACCGACTTCCGAAATTAAAGTTATTTTTCACTTTGCAGTGTTTTTTGGGAGTCGGTTTAATTTTTTGGTAAAAAATTTTATTTCACTCTTTTGAGTGGGTCGATTTTTAATTTACCTAGTTACAAGAGCCTAAATGTCGACTACTTATATTCATTTACAAAATATTGCTTTTCCCAATGTTGGGCTGTTATTTGTTGAGGAGTTCTCCTGGTAGTTCACCATCAGCTTCACTTCACCATATGCATTATGACGAGCATATTGTGCTTAATAACCACATTCAAGTAATCGAAGCGGAACACATGAACTACTTATTATTCCTACTTATATATTGAGTAGTTCCAGTGGCCATCGGTGGTCTTCATCATCAGGTCTACTTCACAAATGGTGCTTTTCGAATGCAACTACACAAGTTACTATAAAAATACTCAAATCACTATAGGTGTGCCTATAATATTTGAAGAGTTCCCTCGATTTCTCCAGGATCCCATCATCAGATCCTGACTTGGTGACAATGGGACCAATTTCAAAGTATACCCTTTCAAACAAAAAAAGAATTTTCCAAATCGGTTCAGCCGTCTCCGAGTAATCGGTGATCATACATAAAAAAATAATAATAATATACGCGTCGAATTGATAACCTCCTCCTTTTTTTGTCGTCGGTTGAAAAACCCCTAAACTATAATAGCAATATTTCATTCGTCAATCGACATTGCTGTCGATAGCTTACGTTAGTGGATCTGCACAAGCACATCACTAATTCGTCGCAAGAAGTGGCGGCCTCACTACGCGATGAATCCGCGTGATACAGTTTCGTATGTTATTTTTACATTGCTTGTCCAGTTACTTAGTGACGAACTCAGGTAGTGGTTAAGGAGCAATGTATTCATAGCAAAAGTAGTACAGTCGTCCTGATATTCGAAAACAAAAATAACATAGTAAAAACGAGAAATATTTTACGATTTATTGTTTTTCATGATTTTAAAGACAAACATTGTAAAATACTTGTACTTACATATGGTAAGTGATTCCATGATTCACATAGTTTTGATTTTGGCTTCGGTTTTTACAAGATACCACAGAACAACTCGGCATTCATATATGTTATCACGATCGCCGTCGAAAGCGCACTAGTTCGCAGAGACGGCCACTTGCCTGTGACATGAGCCCTGTGGCCATGTCGCGCGGACACCGATACGCCCAATTAAGCGCGCTACAGACGGCTAAGATACTATAATATTTTATCTTAAGATTTTAAATTAATATATATTAGGCCATCACAGACGATGAAGATACGATAATATGTAAGCTTTCGTCGCGACCGCACATGTCCTGTGTTGAACCAATATACAGAGTGATTTAACTATGGCTCATGCTTGCCTGCTAGATTTATTGGATAGCTCATCTGATGACGATTCCGATTTTGAATTTGATGTGCATATTATTCTGGCACGCTCTAGAAGAAGAATTCATTTGGGAAGAAAAACATATTAAAAATAGGAAAGACTGTGGAGAATTTAATATTATTGAAGATCTCTCAGAAAAGAAATTCCATGAGTATTTTAAAATCTCTTCCGAGTCCAATTTCCATAGACAAGGATATCCGCGTACGGTTTCAATTAGTCGTTCCATTTCGATTAGTTATATGAAAATTGGTAAATTATAAAAACAACAACAACGAATAGATCCAAAACCAAAGTAAGAAGGTACGAGAAACACGTGCAACACCTCTTCTCTCTGCTCGCTCCACTGAACTGAGTAAGAAAGAAGATTCCAGATGCGCGTGAGCCGGTCCTACGCTGTGTGTGAAAGAGATAGAATTTGCCGCACGATTTCGTACCAATGAAATTTAAATCTCGACATCCTGTATTCGCATTTTGTATCTTAACATATTAAGGTAAGATATATTTAATAACTTAAGATGTTATGTTACGATAATAAATTCTCATATCGCTCTCTATCGTAAGATACGAAAATATGAAATACACACATCAAAAGTGTCTAGGGATCAACATATATTTTTGCAATAACTTTTCTCCTGATTGATATTAATTAAAATTTTCTTTAAGGATTCATCAAATAAAGTGTTTTCGTTTGTCACAGTAAAGATAAACCAAGTCACCTTTGCATTAATAAAGAAATTTGCCATTTTCCTAATAAAGGGATTTTTGACATTTGAACCACTAACATTAAAGTTCGAAAAAAAGACTGAAATAACAGTTTTCTTTAAAATTTTATTGGGTAACTTAAACAATTAATAATTCTGTTTCTACCGCGAACACTAACAACACAAGAACATCGGTTTGGCATACTCAAAATGAGTTCATCCAAATCACGCTGTGGAATGGCCGCCCATGTTCGTTGCAACAACAAAAAAAGGTCTTCTTGCGACTGGATACCCTCCATATTCGGCAGAGCTCTTCTCTGTAGCATATCCCATGCATGCTCAATCGGGTTCAAGTCTGGCGACTGAGCAGGCCAGAGCAGGACATTGATGTTAGCTGCGGCGAGAGTCTGTCTTACAACTCTTGCGGTGTGCGGTCGTGCATTATCATACATTAACTGAAATAAGGGACCGATTTGCACTTGTAGAGGAACGATGACGTCAGATACAATCGTCTCAGCATAAATTTGAGCGTTGAGGTTGCCTCTGATCCAAATCAACTCAGTTCTTCCGCCGATCCAAATACCCGCCCATACCATGATGGTTCCACCACTATAAGGATGGACTTCCTGGCAGGATTTTAATCGCTGTTGGCGTCCAGGGGTTCTCCAGTGTCGTATACGTCTTGTATCCGGTCTCATACCAAAACGAGACTCATCAGAAAAGCACACGAAACGCCATTGTTCTTCTGCCCAATTTCTGTGTTCAAGAGCCCATTGATATCGAATCCTACGATTGTGCATTGCTATAGGTGGTACCCGTAGCGGTCTTCGGGAATGAAGGTTCACTTCATGCAAGCGGTTTCTGACTGTTTGGTCGCTAATTAAGTTCCCTGAAGAGTGATGAAGCCTCACGGCTAACATCATGGCGGTTATTGTTGGAGCTCTTCGAGTTAAGATTTGAATGTATCGGTCTTGTCTCCGTGTGGTGCAGCGATACCGTCCTCCATGGCGCTCAGCTACGGTACCAGTGCTTCGGTAACGTGTCCAAAGTCGACTGATAACACTCTGACTTGTATTCAGAGCTAAAGCCACAGTACGTTGCCGGGAACCAGCTTCTATCATTCCCACGGCTCTGAGCATTTCTTCCCTGCTTAAATGACGTCGCCGCTCCATAATAACGTTGGTTTTAATCAGTAGTAGGGAAACAGTAGCACTAATAATGTCTTCAATGCGTTGTATGTTTTTATAGGGAAAATATTGACAGCTGATTTTCATCTTTTACTCGAATTTGATTAACAGTTCCTATTTCAAATTATGAAATGCACCAATAAGGATCCATAGAAATTTATAAAATCATAAATTTATTACAAAGCCACATCTCAATCTCAAGAAATCCGCATAAAAATGCTTGATCCCTAGACACTTTTGATGTGTGTATATATTATCTTCGTCGTGTGTGATGGTCCATTGAATTATATGGCGAGCGATATGGTATATTAAGATAAAATATTATATTATCTTAGCCGTGTGTAGCGCGCTTTACCACTTCTCCTATATTTTTGATTTCTGTGGTAGCGGACTTCTGGTAATATAAATGAAAAGTCTTTCAAACGTTACTACCAGATTTATTGTTAAATCCACAGGTTTAAACTATTACATCTACTGGATTAAGGCAAGCATGGCTTCGGTTTGATATTTACGCGGTTAAAACATTACGAGACTAGTTTACACTACTGTCATGGAAGCGAACTTAAGGACTACTGAACTGAGAAACAAAATGTGGGCGGAAAAGGCATACATACATTCTAACTTCCGGCTTCCAGAAACTTCGAGATTAATCTAGGTTGTACTACAGTGCTTCCTCTGGTGTCGAGAGGCGACATCTTCAATATTCATTCATAATTTATACAACCTCCATTCATAAATCCACCCCCTGGCGTCGCAAAGCGGAATCATATTCGATATGTCATTGTAACTAGCAAATGTTTCATAGAAGCTGTTGCCATCTTTTAGCCAGTGGCGCAAACAGAAAGTTACCATATTCTCGCTATGCGACGACAGAAGGCGCTACTATGCACATCAGTCACAGAAAGGATCTAAACTGTGAACAGAATGACTGAAGGAACGATTTCGAGCTCAATGTAATGATTTAGAAGGTTCAGTTTAATTGAACTAGATGGCGTTGCCGTCCAAGATTATAATAATTTATAATTAATAATAATTTAATTAATTTTTGCACCATATTGTGCTTATAACATTTTTATTTGTATAGTATAATAGTCATTAAAAATAAACATTCATTAAAGCACAGAATTTATATAATAATAAAAATAAAGTGAGCAACGGCGCCTGAGCTAGGCCGAGCCTGTATTTCAGGACGCAGTTTACAATACGAATGAACAATCAGTTACAATATATTATGTACCTCATTATAAAGTGTTTTATAGTGTGACTTACAAGTATACAGAAAGTATGGTATAGTGTATAGTAAGTTGTAATGTAGTGTTGGTTTGTGTAATGTAGGAGTGTTTTTGTATTTTGTATTGAATGCTTTTGTGTAGTGTGACTGTGGATGGATTTCATCTTAAAACTTTAAGTAGATCTTCTGTAGCAGTGTAATCACATTTAAGGAGATAGTCCAAAAGTTTTGTTTTGCATTCTTGTTTGGTTAGCGTGTATATATTAAGTTGTGAATTCAATTTATTATATAGAAAGGGACCGGTGAAGCAGAATAACCTATGTGTAAATGAGTGTTTGAATTGGTATGAACGGGGGACGACTGCATTGCGACGACGACGACGACGACGATTTATTCGATACGATACCTGTCAAAAAGTACTCATTGAGTAAAAGTATCAAATACAAAGTATCGAGTACAAAAGTATCGGTATCGAAACGAAACGTACTCGATACTACAAAGTATCGATACTTTTTTCGTGTCCCTAGGAATGGGCCGTCATCTACCACATGGGCCGACTGTGGATAGAGCATGACTTCGGAGTTTTCGGTCTAAGGCAGGGGCGTAGCTACCGCCGTATCAGCCGTATCAATAATACGGGGCCCCCGAGCTACAGGGGCGCCGACATATTATGCCAAAATTCTGTCATAATCTCAATAATGACTATATGGATACTCTGTAAATACTTTATAGCACGCTCCTCTCGTTTTAGCATTTTCTACATTTATATACAAGACGACAATAAAAACTCAACCTATTTTAGTAGGTACCTCCTGATAGATCCATTAAATGAGCTCATTTTCATTTCCGAGGCCTCTCAAGGTACTATTTCTATGCTAGTACTTCTATTTCGTACAAAAAGACAAACTTCCAAAAACATTTGATACGGGGCCCCATTAGGACTAACTACGCCGCTGGTCTAAGGCCGGGTTCCTCACGAAGTTTGCCTTCACTGTTTTAAAAGTTTGCAGTGTTTATTTTATTTTATTTATTTGGCTCACCAACAATTGAATACACTGATACAAATATGTGAGATAACATTCAGTATATTTAAGGACAAGTGTTTAAATTTCGTATAGGTAAGCACATCATGCATTACATATTTATGAGTTGTATGATTGCCTACTTACAATTAGATCAGTACATACTTAATTAGTCTGAGCACAAATAAGTCTTTAACCAATAATAATCATAAATAATATTTAATTATTGAATCAATCATAATTAAAATTGAAATTTGAAATATAAACCATAATCAAAATATTGTGTTTTATTTATTATATACTTTATTATTCACCTTACAATACATTTAAGGATACAAATAATAAAACCTTTGGATGGACAGAAATTAAAAGAGATAGATTTAGGGCTGTCAGTGTACAACATCATACATAATACTAATTAAACATAACAATTAAAATTAATATCACAATAGTATCATTATAAAATCATAATTACAGTTAATATAACATCAAAATAATAATAATTAAAGGATTTACATGTTTTTGTGTTGATTGGTCTATATTATTACACCTGTATTATGAATTGATACATTGTGAAAATGAATGATTTTTTGAAAAGAGTATGAAATAAAATATTTTGAGTTTGAGTAATGTGTCTGCCTTGAACCTAACTGAGTTTGAACCTACGACCTAGAACTCGGAAGTCGTGCGTAAATGTTGTGACTATGTTTGTAATAATTTGGACCATAGATATATTATTGACAAAATGTATAACGACATTGTTAATGTTTTATGCCAAGCAGCTTCTGAGGGTTACAAAGTAAATCCTGTGCGAACTAGGATGCCAGTAATAGGGTGGAATAAGTACGTGAGTGATGCTCACAGGCAGGTCAAGCTAAAGTTTGAGCAGTGGGTATTTTATGGCGAACCGTGTAAAGGTCGTATATGGACTGATATGCGAACAAGTCGGTGACTTTCGCAGTTTTTGGAAGTGCACATATAAACTCAATAGTAGGCCGAGCCTGCCGGTGAGTGTAAGCGGTGCTACTGAGGTCACAGAGATTGCCGAGCTATTTAGGGAGCACTTCGCTGTTTCTTCACCGTTGGGACCATCACAGATCTCAAGCAGTGCTAGTTGTAGTGGTCAGGAGTTCAGTGTCCGGGTTACGGCAAAGGAGGTAAGACATGTAATTATGTCTATGTCGAGGGCAAGTCTCCAGGCCACGATAACTTAAGTATTGAACACCTTAAGTATGCCTGAGCAGGTGATGAAGACTGTGGTGGTGCCAATTATTAAGAATAAAACTGGAGATTTTAGCGATAAGAGTAACTATAGACCCATTTCATTGGCCACTGTTATTTCGAAAGTGTTTGACAGTCTGCTTAACACTCAGCTGGATAAATACTTGAGTTTACATGATAACCAGTTTGGTTTCAAAGCCGGTCTCTCTATGGAAACAGCTATATTGTGTTTAAAGCAGACTGTCAAATACTACACTGATAGAAGTACACCTGTCTTTGCTTGCTTCCTCGACCTGTCGAAGGCGTTTGATTTGGTTTGCTATGATCTGCTGTGGCTAAAACTGCAGCAAGCGTCAGTGCCTGCCGAAATGATCCGTATCTTTCAGTACTGGTATAGCAATCAGGTCAATGTTGTTCGATGGTCCATTGCTGCATGGTTCACGTGCTGAGTAATGTTAAAATATTATTTTAAATTTTGTACTATGTAGGCTTTTTAGGGTTCCGTAGCCGAATGGCAAAAAACGGAACCCTTATAGTTTCGACATGTCTGTCGGTCTGTCTGTCTGTCCGTCCGTCCGTATGTCACAGCCATTTTATTCCGAAACTATTAGGACTATACATGTAAAACTTAGTAGATAGATGTATTCTGTGAACCGCTTTCCGATTTTAAGAGAAAATTTAAAAAACATTTAAAATAAAGGGGGCTCCCCATACATAGAACTGAAACTGAAAATATTTTTTTTCATGAAACCTATACGTGTGTGGTATTTATAGACAGGTCTTTAAAAATGACATTAAGGTTTCTAATATGACTTTTTCATAAAGTTAATCGTTTAAAAGATATACGCTTCCAAAGTGGTAAAATGTGTGTCCCCCCCCTCTAACTTCTATAATAATGAAGTGAAAAATCTAAAAAAGCCATATGTTGTAGATCTTAATGTAAACTTTCAACCAAAATTGGTTTGAACGAGATCGAGTCGGCAGTTTTTGAGATACAGTATATTTTCTAAAACCGCAAATATAACTTTGTTATTCATAAAAATACTATGAAAAACAAAGTTATTTGGCGTAGTTGTAAAAATTGTAAATAAGCTAGTTTTAAGAAATTTTTAAGGATTTTTGTTTTTTTTTTTCAATTAAATATATTATATTTATTATAGTTACCACGGAACCCTTCATGGGCGAGTCCGACTCGCACTTGGCCAATTTTCAATTCATACAAACACTATAAAAATTAAAGTTATTTGGCGTAGTTACTACGGAACCCTTCATGGGCGAGTCTGACTCGCACTTGGCCAATATTTTTTAACTATAAGATTTACTTTTTGTTTTCATATAAATTTAAGTTGTATGATCCAAAGATGATTGAAATAAATAAATAAATAATAATAATTAACCACAGGGCCACTTAGGGCATGCAATATCGTAAGGTTCTCAATTCCGGAACTGAGTTCCAATACTGGAAATCTGATTCCGGAATTCCGGAACCAGTTCTGGAATTCTGGAATCTTTTAAAGTTTGTTTTAAATCAAACAAGATTTATAATTATATCAGTCTTTAACCTTTTGACCACCACGTCAAAAAAGCAAAAGCGTGCCCTCAGCGCCAAGCTTCGAATTCATCTTTTAAACCTACAAAATAGTAGTGAGGTCGAAATTATATCGATAAAGCTCATGGAAAACTGACAATATTTTTTTAACATAGGCTTTAATTTGAATTTTTTTTTTTTTTTTATTATATTTGATAGGCTTGCGTTTGACCATAATCTCACCTGATGTTAAGCGATGATGTGGTCGAAGATGAAGCACGATTGCCTAGAAGTAACCTATTCACTCTTGACTTAAAGACTCCCAGGTTATAACTATCAGGAAACACAGACTCCGGCAGGGAATTCCACTCCTTAGTCGTACGCACAATGAAAGTATTCCCAAAACGTTTCGTGCGTACGGGTGGGATGTCCACCATGTAACGATGGCGCGTCGCCGTATCGCCGTTTGTCTTGTAGTCCGATGATGGAACGGGCTTGGTGGAATAAGACTGTGCAATTCCATCGCACATTCCGCGAAATGTAACCGATAGAAGACTGACAGGCTTGCAACACGTCGCCGATGTTCTAGGCTCTGGAGTCTTGTTTCGACCAGTTTCTCGTTGCCGATGAGCCTTTTGGCCCGTTTCTCTATAGACTCAAGTGCATCAAGCTGGTATTTGGCAGATCCATCCCAGAGATGAGAGCAGTACTCCATACACGACCGAACTTGCGCTTGATAGAGGTTGAGCAGCTGTTCCGGTGTGAAGTACCGTCCCACCTTTGCTAGGATTCCCAACTTTTTGGCAGCCAATTGAGCCTTAGCCTCGATAAATGGACCAAAATTAAGGGTGGATGTCAACGTAACCCCAAGAAGCTCGATGCGATCAGTTATCGGCACGGTTACACCACGGAAAGAAGCAGCCGGTTGAAATTGGCTCCTTTTTGCGGAGAAAAGACATGCCTGGGTCTTGGCAGCATTAAACTTGACTAAGTTGGCGTCGCCCCACTCAGAGACAGCTTTCAAAGTCAAGTTCAAGCGCCCCACCATTGCCTCTCGGAGAGACTGGACTTGTGACCCACTAGCACGCGCGCTAGATATATATCTCTCAGCTACAGTGCTCTGTCTGCATACCCAAAGGTACCTTTGGGTATGCAGACGACAGCACTGTTATTATGCAGGGCATTAGCAGATCGTTAATATGCAGCAAGAATAAAGTTGTTGAGAGAACTGACCCCTGAGGGACCCTGGCATTAATAGCCAATTGGCCGGACGTGCAACCATCAATAACCACTAGAATAGACCGACCTCTCAGGAAGTCTTATATCCAAACGCAAAGTTCAGTGGGTATACCGAAAGAAGAAAGTTTAGCAATAAGGCTATCGTGCCACACCCTATCGAAAGCCATACCATCCTTGTGTTGAGTTTTATTTCAACCCGCTTTGTCCTTTATGACATAAATGTAATAATCTGTGTCACATTTACGGCTTTTATTACTATTTAAATCCATAAATAGAATTAACAATCGATAAAACTAAGTCAATACCATCACAGCACTATTGTCCATCATGACGTAATTTTTTGTCATTCTATGACGACAGTGGCGCAGCTGGCACGGATTTCTTGACATTGCTCGCTCCTGCTCTAGAGGTGCGACGCCGATACTTATTAATAGTATCGAAATATTTATTCTTATTGTTTTGTACTTTCAACAGTTTCAAGTAATAAAATGTAAGTTTTTTTGAAAGAACTATCAATTTAATGTTTTTTCAACACATTTGCTCGTAAAGTGCACAGTCTTATTCCACCTATGAATATTCCGCGAAAATAGGGCCTTGTAACATGAGAATGGCTCGGAAATGATGTTCGGTGTTGACAGTCTAATCTCAGCAAGTATAGTGTATACAATATAGATCGGTATAGGTAGCGGCACGTAAGTCTAGCGCTGAACGATACGCGGAGGGGATTGCTGCGCATGGGTACTGTCGCGCACGCAATACAATTATTAGCTAAAAAACGTTAATGACATTATTGTAATGTAATGTCAAATAGTAGGTCTAGCGCTGAACGAAATGTAGAAGATAGCTGCGCATGAGTACTGTCACGCATGCAAATAATATTACCTATACTTCAATAAATAGTTTATCTCCAATGCCAATGTTCAAGGATTTATAGTAGGTAACTAAGATATAATTATTAACAAGTTTTGTGGGGAGTATAAAAATAAAAACATTAGTAGTTAATTTGAAAATTTTTATTTTAGATTTAAGTCTAATCTGAATCAGAGAATCTACAGTGAATCTGAATCTACAGAGAACCATTCTCAAATTTACAGTGATGCTGTCCGAATGACTGAGTAAAGTATTTCTAGTTTCGTCAATCTCACTTTTAATTTGTTTCAAAGAATCAATTAATTCGTTAGATTCCCTTTTTAAAAAGCAATTCACGTCATAAACCATTTTCCTTGCCTGTCTTTTCAAAACAGTATTTATTCTAGGTATATTCACTTTAAAGTCACAAACAAACTAAAAAACTAAATTTAATAAACAAATTCAAACTTAACAAAAAACAACAACAAAAATTTACAGCAATAACATTACAATTAATGACGCGACTGTACACGGGATCGTATCGGCGCGGGGAACATAATCTTTATCATCTATTTCCTACAGTAAACTTATTAAACGTTTGTTATTATTTGTCATGTTGTGCGATTACGCACTGGGTCATAATCAGACCAAAACCTATGATGTGTGTTTGGTATTGTAATACGATTATATTGTTGTATTTATTATTACTTACAATAATAAATATTATTACAACTTATGGTACGGATGTAAAAACGCAATGGAAAGAAACAATGTACCAGTGAGTTTCTTACACAATAAGGTACCTATATATTTGCACAGGACTGAGCATACCCTATCTAGTTGTTGGTTGTCTGTAAAAGATCGCTGTAAGTGGTGAGACCACTCATTGTCTCAACCTTTTTAGTTGTTAAGTCCTTAGGTATCTGTTTTCTTATATCTATCTGTCTCTGAAATATATGTACCAGATACATAAAAAAATATCCACTATATAATGTCTACAAGTGTCAGATTTAAAAAATAATCTAAGGACTCACAACGGAAATGGTAAGCTGAGTATACTTGCAAAATATGAAAATCCGCCACTGCCTGTGGTTAACTAAAACCAGCTATAAATTCAGCATAAAGCATTGCTTGCGAAGAACATCGTCAAAATAAATGGATATAAAACTATCGTTATCGAAGTAGGTACAAGTTAATAATATTTTATAGAATTGATTTAAAGAAAACTCGCAATGTCTGCGAAAGTAATCTATAATAAGTAAAGAATAGCTAACGTTTTCGAAGAAAAAGGCAAAAGTTATAATTCTGCTGAAAATAGTATTTGAGTAAGTAGTTTCTATCTATGAATTCATATCGCGTCTGATTGTTTACAAAATTCAAACGTGAGCTGAGGTTAGGATAAAGTATCTGTATTTTGTGTTAGAAAGCAAAATTACAGCTTTCGTTGAGTCTAATCAAGTCTTGTGGTAGTTGGATAACTGTTGATCAAACATATGAAAAATTGGCCAAGTGCGAGTCGGACTCGCCCATGAAGGGTTCCGTAGTAACTATAATAAATATAATATACTTAATATATTTTATTAGAAAAAAAAATAAACAAAAAACCTTACAAATTTCTTAAAACTAGCTTATATACAATTTTTACAACTACGCCAAATAACTTTGTTTTTCATAGTATTTGTATGAATTACAAAGTTATATTTGCGGTTTTAGAAAATATATGGTATCTCAAAAACTGCTGACTCGATCTCGTTCAAACCAATTTTGGTTGAAAGTTTACATTAAGATCTACTACACACAGTTTTTTTAGATTTTTCACTTCATTATTATAGAAGTTAGAGGGGGGACACACATTTTACCACTTTGGAAGCATATATCTTTTAAACGATTAACACTATGAAAAAGTCATTTTAGAAACCTTAATGTCATTTTTAAAGACCTGTCTATCGATACCACACACGTATAAGTTTCATGAAAAAAAATATTTTCAGTTTCAGTTCCATGTATGGGGAGCCCCCTTTAATTTAAATATTTTTTTAATTTTCTCTTTAAATCGGAAAGCGGTTCATAGAATACATCTACGTACCAAGTTTTACATGTATAGTCCTAATAGTTTTGGAATAAAATGGCTGTGACATACGGACGGACGGACAGACAGACAGACGGACAGACATGTCGAAACTATAAGGGTTCCGTTTTTTGCCATTCAGCTACGGAACCCTAAAAAGGTGTCATATTATATAAGAAAAATGTGTTTTGTTTGTCGTAATTAAAAAGAAGTAAAAATAATATTTTAAGTATTTTTTTTCTATCGGCTGAAAACTCCATATGAATTAAATTAAAAATATGAAAACCCCCTACGCAAAAAATACTTATAAGTAGTTTAAGAAGCTTCCCTTAAAAATAAAAAAAATAGTATTCGCGGTGGGGTATCGCCAATTCAAAATCGATATTTAAAGTTTGTTACATAGTGATGCCCCGCCGCGAATATTATTTTTATTTTTAAGGGATGTTTCTTAAACCACTTATAAATATTTTTAATTTAATTTTTATTTTAAGCTTTTTCAGTTTAAAGAAACTTTATTCCCAATAAAGACATAAGTCACTTACTTGAGAACAATGCTAAAAGTAAAGATTACAATATGTTCGTTATCAGTATTACAATACAGTAGTTACCCATGCAATGCATTCATTTCTCCAGAAGTGATTGATCCGCAATGATGTGCTGGCTAAGTTGAGTTTTGAATGCATTGTAAGAGTGTACATTTCTTATACAGGACGGTAATTTGTTATAAAGCTGTGCTCCTTCAAAAGTTAGCATTTTTTTGCCATAGTTAGTTCTTGTTTTTGGTAAAACTAGCAAGCTTGCTCGCCGTGTACTGCGTTGACTAACTTGTTTATATTGAGTGAGTGTTGTGTTTGAGTGAATGCTTTTGTTAAGAATATTTCTGATGAAAATGCATGTGTTGTAAATATAAAGTTGTTTTATGTTCATTATTTTTGTGTCTTGATAAATTTTGCTGGTAGATGTTAGATATGGGTAGTTGAATATTATTTTTATGATTTTATTTTGGGTAGTTTGAAGTTCTGATAATTTTGTTTTAGCAGCACTGCCCCAAATTTCGATTAAATTAAGTAGATGTGGCTTTACTAGGGAGTTGTAAATAGTATACCGCAATTTTGGTGGAATACAACGAACAATATTACGCAGTGACCCGGAGAGTGCCGAGAGTTTACTTTTTATATGATCAATATGAGCGTTCCACGTTAGTGAGCTGTCCATTCTTAGACCGAGGTATTTTTCGCATGGTTTTTGCTGTAGCGGGATATCATTTATTGTTAGAGGGTCATATGTGGGAATTGATTTATTTTTAGCCTTAAATATTATATAACATGTTTTAGAGATATTTATTGTTAGAAGATTGAACTGAAACCATGTGAATAGGGCATTTAAATCTTCTTGTGCTTGTGAGATAATGTGATGGATGGAAGATCCGAAGTAAAATAAACAAGTGTCGTCGGCGTATAAGGTAAGGTGACCATGTAGTTTAATTTCGTTTATATTATTAAAAAGAGTAAGGGACCCAGAATAGATCCCTGTGGGACGCCACATGTAATAGGTAATGCATCACTTTGGTGATTACCAAGTTTGACCACTTGCGAACGATTTTTTAAGTAAGACTCGAGCATTTTTAGAGCTTTTCCCGTGATTTTTATTGATTCCAGTTTTTTTAGGAGTAGTTTGTGGCTAACCGTATCAAAGGCCTTTTTTAAATCAATAAAAATGCCCAGAGCTATGTTTTTAGACTTTTCACCTACCATAACTTTTGTCAATTTGACCAATTTCATGGAATGGATAGTTTTTGTAATATAGTACGCGTCGTTCCCTTTCAATTGATACGCCACTTGGGTATATTTGACAATATTCAATTATTCATCCCCACTTTCAGTCCCAATATCTAAGCAATATACACGTCGTGTTCTTTCATTTGATACCCCACTTGGGTATATTTGACAACATTCGATGAATCATCCCCAATTGCGCCGCCCATAACTAGCAAATGGCTGAACCGATTTTGACAAAACATGTCTAAAAACCACTGCCAGAAAACCTGCTTTCCATCAAAATCGGTTCACCAGCTTAGAAGCTACGGTGCCACATATAGATACACAGACACACAGATACACATGTTAAACCTATACAACGTGTAATTTAAAGGGTATTTATTTATTTATTTATTTATGTACACACATGACACTTATAAAGGAAAAAATTAAATACAGACAAAAGAGCACAAAGGTGCTGCTTATTTCCTAAGAAATTTCTTCCAGCAGACCTGCGACAGGAGAGTTGAAGAGGAGATGATAGACACAGTGTGTATAAATACTAATTACGATATAAAACATACTTAGCTATAAAATTAAACTAAAATGATATATTTAATAAATATATACATACATAGAATTAAAATATATGCTATAAAAATATATACCTATAATAAATATATAAAATTGCGGGATGTTAGATAGGTAATGATCTTTGACCTGCTTTTTGAAAATAGTAATGGATTTAGCTTCGCGGATTTTAGCGGGAAGTGAGTTCCACAGTCGTACTGCATGAAAGGAGGAGTGGGAATAGAAACAGGTTTTTTGGGATGGGAAATTGAGACGGAGTTTAAGGTGGGATCTACAAAGGGCATCAGTAGGACGAGTGAATGAAAAACGATCGCGCAGGTAGCTAGGATATGCAGGAATGAATAGGATGTTGTACAGAAGGAATAATATTCGAGTGTTCCTGCGAAGACGGATAGGGAGCCACTTGAGATCCTTGCGAAACTGAGAGACATGATCGTATTTCCTCAGACCAAAAACAAAGCGAATACACAAGTTTTGCAAGCGCTCAAGCTTACATAAGAGCTCCTCAGTGGCATCCAAATAGCAGGCATCAGCGTAATCAATAATCGGCTGAATTAAAGTTTGAGCTAAAGAGATTTTAGTTTTGAAAGGCAAGAAGCTTTGAAGGGATTTTAAAGAGTGGAAGGAAAAGTGCACCTTACGACTAACCTCACTTACTTGCGCTCGCCAAGAAAGATTGCTGTCAAGTAATACACCAAGATTCTTTGCAATATCCGTGTATGCAATGACCGAGCCGTTAAGGGATAATGGCCTCAAAGAGGAAGTGTCAAGTGCAGAGCGATAGTATCGACTACCTAAGATCATAGCCTGGGACTTGGACGGATTAATCTGTAATCCGTATGATTTAGCCCACTGACTATTATTCTCCAAGACACAATTCATGGCACTAATCGCCGAGTCCGCGTCAGCCAGCAAGAAGTGTCGGTATAGCTGCAAATCGTCTGCATAGAGATGGAAGTTCGAGGTGATGATCTGAGTAACTGTATTAATAAAGACAGAGAAAAGAAGAGGAGAAAGAACGCCACCCTGAGGCACAACAGCAGTGAGATCACACCAATCAGAAAATTTTTCATCAAGGCGGACACACTGAGAGCGACCCCGAAGATACGAGTCAAACCAGGATAGTGCAGAAGGCGAGAAGTTAAATGAACGAAGGACTCCAAGAAGTATGTCAAAATCTACTGAGTTGAACGCGCAACTGAAGTCAAGTAGGACTAATACGGTGAGAGATTTATTGTCCATAGCCCAGCGGATATCGTCGGTGACTTTCAGAAGTGCAGTTACTGTGCTGTGACCAGTACGAAATCCAGATTGGAAAGGGGAAATTAGATTGTGTGCTGTAAGGTATCTAGAAACTTGGCCATGAACAATATGTTCAAGAACTTTAGAAAGGAAAGGTAAAATGGAGATAGGTCTGAAGTGAGATAAGGACGATGGATTGTTTATTTTGGGAACAGGTATTATATGTGCCTGTTTCCAGGCACTAGGAAATGAGCTAGAAAATAAGGAATAGTTAGCAATGTGAGTTAGAATGGGGAGCAATTGAGGTAGAATAGGTATTATCATCCTCGAACACACATTGTCATGACCAACAGCCGAAGAGGAAATAGAAAGTAGAGATTTTTTAATATCGTCTTCAGAAACAGAAGTCAAATTAAAAGTTGGGCAATTTGGTAAAGGCAAATCAGTGAGCTCTTGCAAAGGTGAAATTTTGACACTAGGTTCAAGAGAAACAGGAGGAAGAGAAAACTGTCTATTAAGAGCACATATGTCAACATCTTCACAAGTATTAGAGGGTGATTTGCCGATGCCAACTGACTTTAGAAATTTCCAGACATCAGAGGACTTTCGATTAATAAGAGATTCGTGGAAATAACGTCTTTTAGCATCTCGACACATACGATTGCAGCGATTACGCATAACTTTAAAGTGATCAAAATTCTGCTCCGTGGATCTACGTCTATACCTACTCTTCGCTTTATCCTTACGAGCAATAGCATCTTTGATTTCAGCAGTAATCCAAGGAGCAGGATTATGTTTTACTTTAATTCGCCGACGCGGTGCATGTTTGTCATAGAGACCCAATAGCTCGGAATTGAAACAGCTGACTTTCTCGTCAATACTGGAGCTTTCGACTACGGAGGTCCAGTCGATATCTCTTGCATCACGTGCTAACTCAGCAAGATCTAGGCCATTGTAATTACGTAAATAGCAGAAGCGAGGTTTACGTTTGGGAGATCGGATACGATAGGAAAGAAAGATGAGGTCATGGTAAGAAAAGGTTGCAGTAAGCTGCCCAAACTCAGCAACTTTGCTAGGTGAAGAAACAATCGTTAGGTCCAATAGAGAAGGCGTGCAGTTGGGAAAATTATGAGTCGCAGATAGAGGTAAAATTTCAAGATTAAAAGAGGATAAGAGAGTACGAAGTTTGCGAGAACGAGTGTCGTCTTTAAGTAAGCATGTATTAAAGTCACCCATTTAAATAACGTGCTCGTACGCAGGGCAAAGTTCATCAAGAGATGATTCTAAGGAGTCAAAGTAATTAATATGTAAATTAGGGGAGTAGAATACCGCGAGTAGAATACATATATACATACATACCAAGTGCATGGCTTCTTTGGATGATAACAAACGATATGGCAAGGGTTTTGTAATCCTAAGTCTACGCGTGTAGAACTTATTACAAATTCCAATACACTGATAAGTGATACCAGAGACCGAATTTTTCAAATTAAGAAGAACGAAATAATTATCGTGTTATTGGCAAGTGACGTGGAAAGTTATTGACACTCGTAGTGCTGTGACACGTTTGTTATGATTGGTATTCAAGAAATATAAGAATCCAATAATTTGGTATCAATTCTTTGAGTCAGTTATTTTGTGCTGAAACTGTGCATAGACACTCCATACCAGATGTTGTCTTCAGCCCTTTTGGTTAGATATGGGGTTTCCGTTACACGTTGTATACACATGCACACATGTTAAACATACGGTGCCACAGATAGATACACAGACACACATATACACACGTTAAACTTATAACACCCCTCTGTTTTCGTCAGGGGTTAAAAGTACATAGATCACTGTGCTCTTGATGGATTAAAAAAATATACTCTCAAGCCGCCTTTATCAGTAATATACGAGTAAGTAGGTTCTCAAAAGCACACACACACATTAACATAGTTCTCTCCACACACATCTCCAATCCACTATAATTTTGTAAAAAAAAATCTCCCAAGTTTATTAATCATTATAATTTATACCTATATACCTACGGGTATATTTCAGGGGTCGACACCACATTTATATTATTAACTAGTATTTGCGTGTTGCGCGAGGCGCAAGCACCTCGGGTGATTGTGAAAAAAAAAAAATGTGGGGGGGGGTGATGGGGGGGTTGCACAATTATTTCGACTAAAGCATTGCCCCTCTAAATGAATCTGAAAAAAAAAAGTTCCAAGTCTCTTAATTTCCGAGATCCGCCTAAAGGGGATGAGAAGGGGGGCAAGGGGGGCGACTTTGAAAAATGGTTTTTACTTTACCGAGCCTCCTCTATACGAATCCGTAAAAAAAAAATACGGGTCTCGTAGTTTCCGAGATACGATAGGGAGGGGGGAGAAGGGGGGTGAAAAGGGGAGGTTTGGCACTTTTCCCGTAGGTTTGAGAGTTACTTGTTTACGAATCTGTCAAAATATACCCACCTCCCCATCCACCATCTGGGAGAACAATTATGTCAATGAGTCAGTGAGTCAGTCAGTGGTAATTTAGCTTTATATAGTATAACTAGCTTGTGCCAGCGGCTTCGCCCGCGTGGGAAGTTTTTCCCGTGTAAATCCCGATCCCGTGGGTATTTCGCAAAATCCTTTCTTAGCGGATGCGTACGTCATAACATCTACCTGCATGCCAAATTTCAGCCCGATCCGTCCAGTGGTTTGAGCTGTGCGTTGATAGATCACTATGTCAATCAGTCAGTCAGTCACCTTTAAGTTATATATATTCAGATTTATTTTACTTAGTCGGGCCATAAATTCTGTCACATAGGTAAAATTTCGAATTTAGAATGCAAGCCAAGGAAAATATTATGGGCATTCGAAATTTGAATATTTAAACAAAAGGAAAGCAAAGAATTTCTCGAATTTTGTTCATTTTCTAAAATGGAGTGGACGCGCAAAGAAGACAGAGTTGCAGTAATTGCATTGCATCGTTGCAGTCACGTGCCAACTGAGATTTTTAAACTGCTGAAAAATTTGAAAATTCCCCTGAGATTTATTTATCGTACTATCAAACGATTCAGGGAAGATTCAAGATTAGAAGATAAACAAAGGAGCGGTCGACCTCGTACTGTTCGGACTCCAGCGGTCATCAAAGCAGTAAAGGCGCGAATTCAACGAAATCCTGTCCGCAAGCAAAAAATGTTGGCTCTGCAGATGGGACTAAGCAGAACTACTATTAAAAGGGTGTTAAATGAAGACCTAGGGCTGCGTGCTTATAGAAAAAAAACAGCACATCTTCTTAACGCACGGCTGAAACAAATCAGACACGAAAGAAGCCGGGTTTTGTTAAGGCGGTACGCGGGAAAAAAATACCGCGAAATACTTTTTTCGGACGAAAAAATTTTTAATGTTGAGGAGACTTTCAACAAACAAAATGATAAAATGTATGCACACTCTAGTGAGGAAGCGAGCAGACGTATGCCACGTGTTCAGCGTGGTCATCATCCTTCGGCATTCATGGTTTGGCTTGGGGTGTCCTATTTGGGTCCAACGGAGGTGTTTTTTTGTGAAAAAGGAGTGAAAACCAGTGCTCTCGTATATCAAAATACAGTCCTTACAAACATTGTGGAACCTCTTCACGAACAATGTTCGAAAACAGGCACTGGGTATTCCAGCAGGATTCTGCGCCGGCTCATAAGGCGAAAAGTACCCAAAACTGGCTCAAGACCCGTGGAATCGACTTTATCAGGCATGAGGATTGGCCCTCATCCAGTCCAGACTTGAATCCCTTGGATTACAAAATATGGCAGCACTTAGAGGAGAAGGTCTGCGCTAAACCCCATCGCAACTTGGAGTCACTTAAAGCATCCCTGATTAAAGCAGTCGCCGATATTGACATGAACGTCGTGCGTGCTTCGATTGATGACTGGCCTTGCAGATTGAAGGCTTGTATCGAAGCAAAAGGAGGACATTTTGAATAATTTTAATGTGTTTTAAATCTGTCTATTATACCCATTCATTTGATATATAAATAGTTGTAGTGCGTAACTCATTGTGTCATTTATTTAACTTTCCATATGTGACAAAACTTATGACCAGACCCGAGTATAATGCGGAAGTTTGTGAGGATAGATGGATGGACGTTTGTTACTCTTTCACGCAAAAACTACTGAACGCATTTAAATGAAACTTCATTGTGATATAGCTTATACATCAGAATAACACAGCTTACTTTTTATCTCGAGAAAATGTACGAAATTACCTCGCGAACAATGTCGGGGGCAACAGCTAGTGCGTTATAAAAGTAATAGTACTGTTACGCCAGTTGCTTAGCGAAGTACGTCGAGAAACTTAAACCGAAATCTAGAATGTTTGAGACTCTAACGCCACGAGTAGCAGTACTGAGTATATCGAGAAGCTTCTAGAATATTCTTGGCAGTATAGGCAGAGTCAATGGTACAAGAATGTTCTAGATCACATAGATTGAGGTATAAATAGATCGCAAAGGAACGCAGATGCCGTAGAGTCTACGGCAGTAGACGGAAATCTTATTACAAGATACGAAGCGATATCATCGAAACTCTACAAGTGAATTTTAGTGCGATTTAAGCGTTGAGTGACAAGTATTATAGTGCGAATACCTGTGTGGAAATTTTTATTTTGTGTTTATTTAATTAAAGTATTAATTTTGGTTTAATTGGCGTTAATTATTTCTATCCCGAACCCCAGCTCGTAACAATACGAAATATACATGTAAATATAAATATAGAATTATTTTGACCGCAAAATATACCTACGTCTACCGTAACGTAGCTCTAAGGACTGGCGCTACTCATTCTTGTATGATGAACTTGTCTAAACAAATGTTTGGACAGCCTTGTCTTCATTATTAAGACCTGTGCAAATAAAACAACACATTTGTAAACAAAAACCGCCCAAGTGCGAGTTGGCGTCGCATACCGAGTGTTCCGTACAAACTTATTACAACTAGCACTTCACCCGCGATTTCGTCCGCGTAGATTTCGAAATAATGTATTGCTTTTAGCCACAAATAATTCGGTTTAGGTACTACCGTTGAAAAAATTTTGGAATTGGATTATGAGTTCCGAAGATTACCCAGTACATACAAAACTTACAAGCAAGTTTTACCTTTTTATAATATTAGTATAGATATTAAATAATGTTTATTATACACAATGTTGTGCTTTTAACAATTTATTTAGATGGCATAATAGTCAAAGTTCATAAATATTAGATTAAACACAAGTTTTTGACCAATATAGTGGTCAGTGGCCCTGACTGCTATGCGCAAGGTCGTGGGTTCGATTCCCACCTAGGACAAATGTTTGTGTGATGAGCACGGTCATTTGTTCTTTGTCTGGGTGTAATTTATCTATAATATGTATGTATTTAGAAATATATATGTATGTTTATCAGTTGTCTAGTACCCATACCACAAGCTATGCTTAGTTTGGGACTAGATGGCGTTGTGTGGAAAGTTGTGGAATATTATATATTATTATTATATTATGAGTTAGTTGAGACAGTTGAGTTGATTTCCTTTAGATACATATTGTTGTAAGACATTGCATGTTGTCAAATTTCATGATCCTTTGTCAATAGGAAGTGCGTTATTGGTTTGATTCTCTTCCGAAATCGCAAATCATGCAAGGGAGTCATATGTTTTGAATGTATTGACTTACAAGTTTGATTTTTATAGCTAAAAGAGACCACAGACCCGAGTATTTGTAGTGTTGTTCCACGCGCGTCTAAAAGAGCTGTCAGCACCACTGACGGGGCCCCATAAGGCCATTGCCTGCCGGGGAATGCTCTAACGAGATACCGAGGCCCCGTAACTTAAAGGCAGCTGAAGGAACAGGGTGGGTTTTTAGTCAGAAGTCTGATCCTTCCTTCTGCTTAACCTAGAGCGGAAGAAGTCATTCGATGATTTTCTCGCCAACACCCGTGTATTTGACATAATTATATTTTAGTTTGATATGTGTACACGTTTCTGAGAAAAGGGTCTTGTCAGTTAGACGAACAACGAAGTGATCCTCCTGTCGGGGTTCTGTTTTTTTCTTTGGAGGTAAGGAACCCTAAAAAATAAAGTACAATTAGGTAGGGTTTTCTTAACTGAAACCGTATTTATTCAGGACCATAGGCCTTAGAAGATTTGTTTGTAATAACAATTAATTTTATATCTAAGCCCCTCTGTTTCGGGCACGCCGCAATTGCGGCGGTAAGACCCCTCTTTGAGGAGTGGCTAGATCGGCGTCACGGCGTCCTGACCTACCGCATGACGCAGGTCCTCACCGGACACGGAAGTTTCGGGAGGTACCTGTGTCTGATGGGAAAGGAGGAAACGTCTGGGTGTCACCACTGCGAGGGTCGCCCTGAGGACACCGTAGAGCACACGGTGCAAGACTGCCCCGCCTGGGCAGAGCACCGACGTGTCCTCACGGCGGCGATAGGCGGAGACCTCTCGCGCCCGGCATTGGTCGAGGCCATGCTGCGGGGCGAGAGGGAGTGGGAAGCGGTCGCCTCCTTCTGCGAAGCAGTCATGCTTCCGAAGGAGGAGGCGGGCCGCGTGAGGGAGAGGATGGCGTCCTCCCTCCAGCCCAGCCGCAGTGGTAGACGCCCACGGCGTCGGACGTCGGCCGACGATCTCCGGCCACCGTAGGCGCGGGCATGCGGACAGCGAGTAAAGGGCAACTCGCTGTCCGACCATGGACCATGCCCGGGTCGACGGCGCGTCGTGTTCCACGCGCGCCTCAAAGAGCGTCAGCAATATGACGAGGCCCCCCCATAGAGGGCCGAAGCCTGCCGGGGTCGTGGGACTCATCCCGTTACCGTGACCCCGGTACGTAAAGGGTTATTGAAGGAACACCGTGGATTTTAGTCAGTAAAAGTCTGACAGTCCCTCCCACCCTGCCCGGAGTGGGAGGACTTATTTGATAATTTTACCACGATAAAAAAAAAAAAAAAAAAAGCCCCTCTGTTTTTATTTTTGATTAACTCAGTGGAGACAATGGAATATGCAAATAAGTTTCATCGTTCGAACTTGCTACGCAACCTAATGCGATTTTAATTATTTATTTTTTCATAGATTATTCAAGTTAGACGTTTTGTTTTTTTAAGAACCCTGAATATGTTTTTCTAATGTAATAAATAGGTTTGTTTATTAGATTTTTGTTGCAGTAAAATATTATTTTTATGTAATTTAATTTAATTTAATTTATTTATTGCATTCGGACAACATAAATCCATGATGTTAGTAAATATACACGCTTAAAACTAATGTTAGTATGAAAAATCAATTACACGTACAAATAAAAATAATAATAAAATGAAATAATTAATAAGTCGAGTACATCTTGCATGAGGGATGAACAGGCAAGTATTTAATTGTTCATCACCCATACAAAATGTCTCAAAACAGGGGAGTAAAAATTCTCCGCAACAGTTTTCAGAATGCTATTATTACTGACCCGCAACCTGGTCACGAGAGATGCCGTTTTTTTGCGTAAGACGGCTTGAAACCCATCGGTTTGGTACTGCGCAAACATCTCAGACGCACTACAGTAGCGGGGCAGTCCTAACAGCATTCTAAAAATATTGTTGTACTGGACACGTAGGGCATCTAGAGATCTTTTGGTGTAGCCGACCCACAGACCACCCGTGTACAGGCCCTGACAATAAGCCTTAAATAGGGTTATTTTGACCTGGTCCGTACAGCGAGCGAATCTGCGCGTCAACATATTACCTCTGACCGCCAGTGCCCTACGCTCCCTCTCAATGTCTACATTGTCCTTAAGATCGTCGGTAATTATGTGCCCGAGATATTTAAAATTATTTACTTTCTTTATGTGCAAGCCATTTAGGGTAAAACTAGGTGTATAATCTAGGCATTTACCGACGACCTTAAAGACCATGTATTCACTTTTACGTACGTTGTACACAAGTCCATGCTCAGCCGCATATCTTTCACACACCCTAAGCATTTCCGCAATAGATCCCTCAGTGGGGCCCAGCAGCACCATGTCGTCTGCGTAGCTGATATTATTTATACTGACGCCACCCACCCGACATCCTACACGCATGCTGCTGAGCTCCACTATAAGGTCATTAACATACAAGTTGAAGAGCAGTGGAGATGTTAGCCCCCCCTGCCTCACACCGCACTCCAACCCGTATGAAATAGACAGCGTTTTAGCCCATTTAACGTGATTCGTTTGGTTCGCATACCAGTACTGCAAAAGTTTCAGGACATCCGTCGGTATATGCCTGTCTCCCAGCTTTCTCCAGAGTACGTCATATGAGACAAGGTCAAAAGCCCTAGAAAGATCAAGGAAACAGGCATACACCGGCGTTTTTCGATCTGTGTAGTACTGGACAGTGTTTTTGAGGGTAACGATAGCTGTCTCCGTCGATAGCCCAGGTTGGAACCCAAACTGCGCGTCGTGCAAGCAAAGGTATTTTTTCAAGCATGAATCAATCATACTATCCATAATTTTTGCAGCGGTAGTCGCAAGAGAGATTGGCCGATAGTTGGCTTTATCAGATATATCTCCAGTCCTGTTTTTAACTATCGGCACAACAATTGTTTTCATGAGTTCCGCTGGTAAGTATGAGTGACTCATGCACATAGTGTAAAACAGTGACAGTACTCTCGGTAGGTGTATTCCCGCGTTTTTAAAATGCTCGATACTGAGTCCATCGTACCCGGGAGATTTACCTGTACTCATATTTTTTATTACAGTTCTCACTTGTTTTGGTGAAAAACTCACAAGTGGTTCTTCTCCCTGATAGTGAGACCCAGAATCGATCATAGAAACTGACGGACCAAGAGGAGACTATTATTTTTACTATTATTTTTGCTGAGGAACTTTACTGCGTCAGAGTATAATAATTAAATAATAAGACCCGCAAGATGTTTTCTTTTTTAATTTTAAGAGCAGTGGTAATGATGAAATCGACACATCGTAATGTGGCTGTTTGAGTTCGACTCGAACCCATTCCCTTTTATAGTGTGTTCCAGCAACGCTATAAGCTGATTATGTATTACTAGTTGTTGCCCACGACTTCGTTCGCGTCGGAGGTTTTTTCCGTGTAACCTACAACCCCGTGGGAAATTCCAAAAATCCTTTCTTAGCTCCCTGCACACCCCAAGGAATATACATGCTAAATTTCAGCTTCTTGCGCCTAGTAGTTTCGGCTGTGCGTTATCTGTCAGTCAATCAGTAACGGAAGCGTTTTATATATATATATATTGATTTATTCGATTTAATTAAATCTAAATATATATAACTCAAAGGTGACTGACTGACATAGTGATCTATCAACGCACAGCCCAAACTACTGGACGGACCGGGCTCAAATTTTGCATGGGGATCTTTTAGTACGTAGATGCTCGCGGATTTTGCGAAATTCCCACGGGATCGGGATTTCGGAAAAGCTTCCCACGCGAACGAAGTAGCGAGCAACTGCTAGTAGTTACATATATTTCGTATTCTAAGAAGTTAAGCAATAAATAACATGAACAGAAGTAGATTTATTGCCCTAATTCATTGGCCATTTATGTATAATTATTTGTTTTAACTTGGTTTTCATTATAATAAAAGCCCCAATTCTCTTGATCGGAGTGAGTCCAGTAATTCTCCCCAACTGTTAATTATCGCTTCCCATGGCCTCATCACTTTACCGTACTAGACGTTTTATAATGAAGTTTTAATGCTCGTTATTAAGAGGTATGTCAACAAAGCGAGTATGGAACCACTCAATGTTGGTCTGTCAACATTTACGTTATAAGTGGATTCTGTTGTGAACTGGACCAGGTTGTAGTGATTTTCATTATTATATTACTTGAATAGCAGAAGGGTTAATTAATTTTATCATACAGATTATTTAGTAATTGTCCTCGTCACTATGCTTTGAGCGTGTGTCCTACTTCTACTTGTCCCCAAAAAATAGAAAAACAGACAAACGCTAAAAACATCTGATATTGGATAGGACAATTTGGAAGTCACGGGAAAGGCCTTTGCCCAGTAGTAATTAAATAAATAAATAGAGTGAAGCAGGCTAGCATCAATTAAGGTTCTGCAGAAAAAAACCTCATGAAACTTTAATTAATGTTATTTTTAAGTTTTTTGTTGCGTAAAAATTAACAACTAGAAAGTCTTCTTAGTTAATCGGTACCAAGGTAAGTAATAAATATTTATTTCATCAAAAAAGGTCACACTTTACAGAAAACCTCTTTTTTAATAGCTCTTAGCTTTTGTTTTTTTTTTAAACTCAGTCCCAGGTAGTAAAAGAAGGATTTATACAGATGATACATGTCATTAATACCTGCCTAGTCTGAATTCCCAAGTGTGGTCGAGCTGGTTGAAACTGACATTAGGAGATTAGCTGTCCCCCGATACACTCTGCTAAAGTGAACACCTATCTGGATCTATACGATAGAGTACCTACACCCCATTTCCTATAGTGGATACCTGCAAAGGACGGCAATATACTACCTTAGCAATAAATACCAGTTATACCGAAATGTCAGCATATATAAAACATACCCTTACGTATACTGCCTGATATTTTATAACCGAATGCATAATATGATATATACTGATATGAGCAAATTACATAGATGTTGCCCACTCATAAACGCAAAATATGTTGGCAATAATTTCATTGTACGTACAGCTAAGGGGTGTAATTATCTACTGGAGTCAGTGTTTCCCGATAGCTATAATTTAGGGGATTTCTTAGGCTTCATCTTTAACCACATTATTACTTACCATCAGATGAGATGGTAAGGTTCAAGAATGAAGGAAGTGGTGGTCAAAGGCGAGCCTATCTATACTAATATTATAAAGAGGAAACCTTTGTATTTTTGTATGTTTGTATTGAATAGGTTCAAAAACTACTGGACCGATTTCAAAATTTCTTTTACCATTACTTAGAGGGATTCTTCCGAATCCGTATAGGCTATATTTTATCCCGGAAAATAGATAGGATTTTTCGTGGTAGTGAAAATTGTGGAGTAAGGCGTCGAAAAAACTGCCGTACGTTAACGATTCTCGCGAACGCTGCCTCCCAACGAGCACATTAGTGGAAATAGCAGCCTATTTTGTTACTTTGGGTTGTAAAATAGCGGTTTAAGGGTTCAAAAAGCAGTTCAAAGTTGCATATCTGCATCCGTAAACGTCTATAGCTATAAATGTTACTTAAGGTGCTATAAGCTGAATCAAATACTACCCTAGCCTTCACAGTAGTCCACGGTAGAACTCATTTACCACTTACACCTTTATATGAGAGTTACGAAGGTCATTCTGCCACTCACAGCTGCACAGTGGTTTCCATTGTAACTTTTATAGGTTATAGTTATAGTAACCACTATTATACTAGTATAAGCTTCATTATAGAAATAATAGAAACTCTTATGCATACTATAGTTACAAAAAATCATCAGTGTAACTAAGGCCTTTAGTAGCAATATTCATTCCTTGCAGGCTCAATCCATTCGCCATTTTACAGCCGCTTTTGTAACTATTATAAAACATTTAATAAAAATGGATGCTAAACGAATAAGTACGTAACTAGAACTTATAACCTCAAAAACAGGAAAATAGGAGCTCTTTGTGGCTGTGAATTGCACTAGGGTAACAAAAATCACTGGAAGCGTTAGAAGGGTGAAAATTAGCGCTATGATTCTCAAAAGGGAGTTATTAGAGCTAAAACTGCAGGTTATGACTACATTACAATGACGACGCCATGATGTTTTATGAAAACTTATTATTCACTTGCAAAATTGAGTTGATATACATTGGTTTTTCAGTTAAATGTGCATTAAATGTACCGGTAAACAATCGGCCACTTGCGAATAGTAAGTTATCGACACGTAAAAATACGGAAATAAAATTTATTCTGTATAACAAACAAAAATATCACATATCTTTTGTTAATTTTTTAAATATCATAAAAGCGCGTTAAAATTACTCGAAAATTATCTTATATATCTACAGTAAACTGGATAGCGTTTTAAGTATCTTTATATATCTTGCTAATACAGAATACAAACTTTTACTTCTTTTTGTTTTATTTTCATGATGGCGACGAAAACACTTTACCAAAATATTACAAATAATGTCAACTGAAGATATACAATAAAGAACTATAATCAATTCATTCGTTCAGAGTAGTTCAAAATCATTCAAAAGTAGCGCTACGAGAGCTTTAGTATAGCGTTAATAAATAATAGCTATTAAGGAACCTTTATGCAACCGTTGTGCAGGTTAAATGGAACTTTAGGTTGCATAAAATGGCGCCTAAATAGCGCTAAAGCGGCTGCTTTAAGTCTGTAGTAGACGCTCTAGCGCTTACGTCTATTACCATAAGTAATAATCGGATACGCTCCAAAGCCCTAATGCAGCCCATTTGTGCTAGTTGGGCTATATTTAATATAGCTTCCGCCCACGACTTCGTCCGCGTGGAAAAAAAATTCCCCGATTTTGAAACATTCTTCATTAGTGCTCCGCTCCTATTGGTCATAGCATGATGATATATAGCCTATAGCCTTCCTCGATAAATGGACTATCTAACACTGAAAGAATTTTTCAAATCAGAACCGTAGTTCCTGAGATTAGCGCGTTCAAGCAAACAAACAAACAAACAAACAAACAAACTCTTCAGCTTTATAATATTAGTATAGATAAACATTGCACCCGTGCGAAGCCGGGGCGGGTCGCTAGTCATCAATAAAGGGAGAAATTACCTTCTGAGTCCACTCGCTCTGGGTGGAGAAGACGGGAGTCAGACTTCTATTGAGTAAAAAATTAAAAATCCACCCTGTTTATCCACTTTATGTTCCGGAGCCGCGTTATCTGGTTAGTTAGAATATTCCCGCAACCCATAGCTCCTACATTAATTAGCATTATCGTTGATCATTGCAACGCTGACCATAAGTTGAGTTTTATCAAAAGCTAGTCAAAATATAGACAGACCGTTCAAAAATATACGGACCATTTGACTTTTTTTTCATATTAGGTGAAGTTTCGTTTATCAAAATTTGTTTTTAATTGGTATGTAATGCTTGGTGCTACCATTATGTGGTAGAAAACATAAGGTCAAATAAATTCTTACAGTTTACTTAAAACGAAAAGCAGTAAGTATAAATTCTCTCTCAAACAAAAATGAGTGAACTGTAAATTACCTTCAATTTATTGGCTCCGTGATAATTGTAATGAATCGGAAATAAAACAAAAATAAATGCAGGACGCGAGTCGATTGTCGCTTGGCAGTGACAGATGACCATTTCGTGGTGTTAATTGGAAAACAGTTCGATCGTCCGATGTCAGAGATAACGATGCAATAAACAAAATTAGTTTCGTTTTTTTTACATAATATTTTTTGTATAAATAATAGTTTAATATCCACGAGCCTCGATCAACACCTTAGAAGACTCGTTAGGCAGGATCAAGGGCTTGCTTCAGAAAGTGGTACTTTTCTAGACACGGCGCCGACCGACGCGACGGTGCGTATAGTTAGGAGGTTCTTCTCTTTGGAGCCTTGACTACTGATGGCTTGGACTCTGTTCCCGATACCGGTAGGCTACTATTTTTTATATTTTGATTTTTTTTTTAATAAAAATGTTTATAAATGTAATTTATGGGAAATAAAGGAGATATATCGTCGGCGCAATAGTAAAGTAACCGAACTGACATTTTGCCAATTTTTTCTTAAATATAGAATTGCTATGATTACTGTTATATCTTCCCTGTGGTAAAATATGATATCTCTAACATTTTTCATTTCGAAGTTATTGACATTATTCCTAATGCTTACCTGCATAAAATTGTCTTTGTACAAAAGTGAAATTTATTAAATAATAATTCTAACAATATCTACTCAAAGAATTGACTTGAAAGTACCTATATTTTTTATTTGACTAATAAATTTACAAACATGAAAAGATACATACATACATATAAGTGCCAGTTTTTTTTTCTTTTCGCTCTCCTGAAAAGTTTGACATTTGCAGATTGGCAAGTTTACTATTTCACCGACGATATATAATAATATACAGTGTGGATAGGACCATATGATCTTAAATTAAACTTCCTATTTAGTTATTATATTCCCAACCTGCACACAAACAATCAATCGGATATATGCCGTAGTTTAGCCACAAGACATTATTTTTATTTTAAGCATTTTGTACGTGATGTATTGTTAACGGGACAAGTTAACGACCCCCGACTGCATCGGTATTGCCACGTTGCCAGCTCGCTACTGCAAAAACATACAAATTTTATTTCTAAAACTGATCGCCTGATACAAATCAATGCAAATTATACCGTATGCTTGAGTCGTAAGAGTCATAAAGCGTGCCGATATCGTTCCGCGAACGGGCGAGGCGAGCGCGGGTCAAGGGGAGGGGGGCAGTCATATTCTTTCTCTAGGTCACGGTCATTTGGTCAGAGTAGCACCGGACGTGCTCCGTGTCTGTGACGCATTTTGGAATTTCTGATGCGCCCGCGCTCTTCGAAAGTCGAGCTGCTACTGGTAACAAAGAGTGAGAAATAACATTATACGTCAGTGTACAATGTGTATTTTATTTTTTTTACCGGAAATTACCATGTTTTTCCGTAAAATACCATAAATTACGTAAAATAACATTTTTTACCGTATTTTACCAGGGTAATTTTACCGCTTTACATCCCTAATTGCTAAAATATTAAATATATCCTAACATCGAAATTAAAAAACGATTTTGTCAAACAAACTAAATAGTATAAAACTATACACCAAATAGAACACCATTAAAATATTGGTTCAATGACCTGTACGAAGAGACCCAGAATGGCAACAACGCGGCGGCCGGCGACAACATGGACACCGCGTAGCGACGTAATGTTTTGGCGCCATTAATATTATTATTAACGTTCAAATTACATTAAATCAAATCACAGATTATTAACGAAATAGACAGGCACCATTTACCAGCGAGTTATTCAGTAATCAATTTATTAATATTATAATACGTCATTGTTTATTAACCACAATCACTTTTCGATTTTCGATCACTTCGCTAAGTAGTCAGTATTATTATTTTTTATTTTCAACATATCCACCGTGTTATTGAATACACATTGTACACTGACGTATAATGTTATTTCTCACTCTTGGTAATAGGTTACCTGTAGCAGCTCGACTTTCGAAGAGTGCGGGCGCATCAGAAATTCCAAAATGCGTCACAGAAACGAAGCACGTCCGGTAATAGACTGACCAAATGATCGTGATCTAGAGAGAGAATATGACTAATGACTACCCCTCCCGTATAACCCCCTTAACCCGCGCTCGCCACACCCTTTCGCGGAACGATATCGGTACGCTTTATGACTTACGACTCAAGCATGCGGTATAATTTGCATTGACTTGTATCAGGCGATCAGTTTTAGAAATAAAAATTGTAGGTTTTTGTAGTAGCGAGCTGGCAACGTGGATGATATTGATGCGCCCGGAGGTCGTTAACTTATCCCGTTAACAATACATCATGTACAAAATGCTTAAAATAAAAATAATGTCCTGTGGCTAAACTACGGCATATATTCGATTGATTGTTTGTGTGCAGGTTGGGAATATAATAACTAAATACGAAATTTAATTTAAGATCATATCGTCCTATCCACGCTGTATATAGATACATCGTATATTTTAAGGCATCCGTGGCCCATAGACCTTATAAGCTAACATACAATACAAACTGAGTCAGTTAGTAAGAATAGATTACCGGTTCTTTTTAATACTGATATGATGATAGTTAGTAAAATCAGTTCAACTGTCTTGTAGACAGATTGGTTGATAACTGGGTATTTGGGATCCGTCAACATTAGTGGCTAAGTGTTAAATAATTATTAGGGTATGTGGGCTTGATAATCATTGCAAATGAATGGCGTCTTGTATCCTTTCGTTTGTAACCAACACACATACGCACAAAACGTTTTGGGAATATTTTCATTGTGCGTCAGCTAAGGAGTGTAATTCCCTGCCAGAGTCTGTATTTCCTGATACCTATAACCTAGGGTTTTTTTTAGGTTAAGAGTGAATAGGTTAATTATAGTTAAGCGTGCTTCATCTTCAACCACATCATCGCTTACCATCAGGTGACATAGTTGTCTAAGGCGAGCCTATCATGAATAAAAATCAAAAATTCAAAATGATTTATGAATGGCCTTTAAAGAGTATAATAATCAATTTTTATGACTTCAAACAAGAGGTCTCTTTCGTGTCCTAAAATAAATAGACCATGAAATATTCGACAAAGATTTTACTGAAATACCGATTGTAAGTTTGGGCCATCAAAATTTACAATTTCGTTATTAAATCTTAGGTCTGAAATATTCTGTAGACAGTATCTTCTCAAATATGTCAGTCGCTAAGAATTCTTATTTAGAAATTCTGCTAAGTCCAATCAGTTTTATTTTAAAACAGAATGCTGGCTGAAATATTGAAAGCACTTAAATGAAGAGATTTTTTAAAACGATCATTTTAAAAAGCCTCTCCTCCTCTGCCAGCCTTTACCGTTCTAAGTTGGGGTCGGCTTACAGCCTAACCATATGTAGCCTCACCCACATCTGACTTCCATAACCCAGTCGTTGGAAAACACGATACCCGTTGGGACTGGGACACAAGGGACGAGACTTTTTTTTTTTAACTTGGTAAAATTATCAAATAAGTCCTCCCACCCCGGGCAGGGTGGGAGGGACTGTCAGACTTTTACTGACTAAAATCCACGGTGTTCCTTCAATAACCTTTTACGTACCGGGGTCACGGTAATGGGATAAGTCCCACGACCCCGGCAGGCTTCGGCCCTCTGCAGAGGGGGCCTCGTCATGTTGCTGACGCTCTTTGAGGCGCGCGTGGAACACAACGCGCCGTCGACCCGGGCATGGTCCATGGTCAGACAGCGAGTTGAAGGGACGAGACTTGTGTCAGATATTCTGGCTTCTAACTACATTGAGATGGGAATATTACCTACCTATGGAGATGGTATATTCTGCTATATGAAGAATAGTTATACAAATATCTATCCAATCGACACACACACGTCAAAAAGCGTTTTGTCTCTTTTTAACCAACCAAGAGATGCATATGAAAAGAGAGACATCTAAATGTTTGTAAAGTACAAATTTGGCAGCACTTTTATCAGACGTCAAAATCATGGTCTATTCGTGACCGGTCGCCATATTGAGTGCCCAAAGTACTCTGTGGATTTGGGGTAGTTGCGCTGTCAAACCGTTGCTTGCTAAATATATTTTTGTTGTTTTATAAAAAAATACGTATAGATAAAAAGTATTTCGGTGTTCTGAGTTTAGAAAATAATAGGAAAATCATGCCCTCGTGTTGTGTAAAACAGTGTGGTGCGAGAAAAAACAAAAATCAGCCTAATTTGACTCTGCACAGGTTAGTAACTAGTTTTCACTAATGTAGCCGAATATTTAGAATGATTACGAGAAATGTATTGTTACTAGATGATCTTTTTGAATATTATTTCAACCGGAGTCATGTTGGTATGGCTAAAAACGTTATTATTTTCTTTATTTCGTTGCATTGTTTACATATAGTAAATAATGCTTGGTATTGGTATGTAAGGCTAGTGATGAGAGATATTCGCGCGGATAAGTATCGATAATATTGACACAGTGTGTGAAATACATTGAAATGATATTTTAATCCACAGGTTTCCTGTAAACGAAAGTTTAAAAAAGAAATGGATAGATGCTATTGGTTTTGAAAATATAAACCCAAAACATAAAATGTGGCATATCTGTTCCATGCACTTTGACGAATCTTGTTTTAATAGGACCCTCGATGTGATAAGGTTACAAAACGGTGCAGTGCCCACATCGACTATGCTGGTATGTTTTTAAACAAAAATTCCATACAACAGTAATTTCATCATCAATGTCTTGTTAAATTCTTTTTGTATTGGCAGTATTTTAAATTTCAATGATTGAAATATGTAAAATAAGTAATTCAATTATGTGACTTTTTTTTTCAGCCTAAGCTTTACTCCTCGCGTCCATGTTCCTCACTACAATGTTCGTCACAACAACTTCCTTCAAGTGTAATGGTAAGGATACATTTTATAAATATAACTTAGTTGTTTTTAAGTCTTATTTATTTTTAATAATTGAAAATCCTTTGAATTGTTTTAGATTATCAATAAAATAAGCGAAACTGTTTTGCGAGAAAAACAAAATAAATCAACATGCCCATTGAAGTTGGAGTTGGCGCAAGAAAATTTTGCCGAATATGTGCCACCTGTAATATGACTAGTATTTAAACAAAAACGGATAATTATATTGTTTTATGATTGTTTTCTCTTAGTTCCCAACTGACTATTCACATGCAACAAAATCACGTATTTTAAAGTCAAGGAACAGTAATAGCTACTTAGTCAAAATAGTTTGTCATTTATCTACTTTTTTTAGTTAACAGAGTTATGTAATAAAAAGGATTATGATAATTTTATTACTTCTAGTGAACTTCCCAAAATGACTTTGGATATGTTTTATTTTTTAATGCTGTGTACATATTATTTCTTCATCTGTGGACAGATGGAGAAATAATATGTACTAACGAAATAAGGGGTTAAAAAATAATTGCTACCTAATTACGACAGTACAACGGTTAAGATTAGTTGCAAATAAATGTATTGAGTATTGATATTATAATTATATATTAATTCCTATGTTTCAGATCCAGCTACAAAATGATAAAATAAAGTATCTCGCAAAGAAATGTCATTTATTAAAGCAAAAAGTGAGAAGTTTAAACGAAAAGGTTCGGAGACGGGATGCAAAAATTGCTCATTATTCTAATATTATTAAAGATCTTCAGAAACGTAAATTCATAAATAATGAAGAAAGTTTCATTCTGGATGAATGTGCAGGGCCGGAAGAGTTTCTTAAAAGGCAAATTGCTAAATCTAAAAGTCTTCCTTTAGAAAAAAAATATCCTGAAGAATTAAGAAAATTCGCCCTTACGCTTCATTTTTTTTCTCCAAAAGCGTATGATTTTATAAGAAGCACCTACAACACTTGTTTGCCACACTCTCGCACTTTGAGTAAATGGTACCAACATGTAAATGCCGAACCTGGTTTTACAAAAGAAGCTTTGGAAGCATTACATAGAAAAGCTGTAGAAAGTCTTCACCCTGTGATTTGTGCCTTAACACTAGATGAGATGGCTATTCGAAAATGTCTTACCTGGGATCCAAAGGCACAAAAGTTTTATGGTCGAGTTAATTGCGGTCATGATGTTAACAGTGACAGTGTGGAAGAAGCCAGCCAATGTTTAGTATTGTTAGTAACGTGCATTAATGGCTCGTGGAAATTGCCAATTGGATATTTTTTTATTGTATCGCTTACCGGAGAGCAGAAGGCTGTCCTTGTGGAGACAGCAATACAACTTTGTCAAGATGCTGGAATTAAAGTGGTTAGTATCACCTGCGATGGTCTGGCTGGTAACTTCAGCATGTTCACATCTTTGGGGTGTAATGTTCTGAAGGACCAAACTACAACCAAATTTGAAAGCCACCACAGCTTTATCCACACTTTCATTGACCCATGTCATGCAATCAAACTTATCAGAAATGCTTTTGGGGAATTACGGGTTTTTAATGACTCAATGGGTCGGCAAATTAATTTTGTATATTTGGAGCGGCTTCTAAATTTACAAGAACAGAAAGGTCTTCATCTGGCGACTAAAATTGGGAAAGCCCACATTTCGTTTGAAAAACAAAAAATGAAGGTGAAGCTCGCGACACAACTATTCAGCAGCTCTGTGGCAGATGCTCTTGCATTCTGCTGCAACAAATTAAAAATAAAGGAGTTCGAACACTGCAGTGGCACTGTAAACTTTATTAATATTATGAACGATGTTTTTGATGTACTCAACAGTCACTCGATTCGGCCACTGGGTTGGAAGAAAGCCATGTGTCCGCAAAATATTGGCTTTATAAGAGCATTGTTTGAAAGTGCTAGTGAGTATATAAATAATTTAAAGCTTCCTTCAGGAGAGTTGGTAGTAAAATCACGAAGAAAAACTGGATTTATTGGCTTAATTATCAACATGAAAAGTGCGTTGGCACTTTACGAGCATTTAGTTGAAGATACATGCATGTTAAAATATATCCCACTGTATAAAATTAGCCAAGACCACCTGGAACTGTTCTTTTCGGCTATTAGAGCCAGGGGAGGTTTTAATAATAACCCCAATGCGGTTCAATTTCGGGCTGCGTACAAAAAATTATTGATTAGAGCAGAAATTCGAGATGGTGGAGTTGGTAATTGCATTCCTCTTGAGCAAATTAGTATATTGACATGCTCAAGCAAAAACCCAGTTAATTCTATTAATGATTTGACATCTAGAAATGATTTTGTCAAAATATCTGAAGACCATAGTGATCTTTACGATTCTTATATTGAATATTTAGGAATGAACGTCGATGAATACACAGAATGTGTGTTGGAATATATTGCAGGTTTTGTAGCGCGAAAGTTGTCACGACAGATAAAATGTGACTTATGTTTATCGCTGCTAATTGGAGGAGAAAACAATAACAGCTTGACCTTCCAGAAGTCTCGAGGTGGCCTTCAGTACGCATCTCTTGGAGTCGTAAATATTACAAAGAAAACTGAAAATTTAATTAAACCTCACCTCACGAACCAGGGGATACCAGAAAACTATTATTTATATATTTTCAAGTTTCTGACGGAGTTTTACGATAATAAAAAAATGTTATACTTGCCGCTCAACATGGAGCATAACACCAACCACAGGTTGTTGCTTGTTAAATCTATAATAAAAGCCTTTATTGACATAAGATTTCGTTATCATGCAAAAAAAAATAATGACAAAGTTTCTTATAGAAACTATTTCAATAAGTTAATTTTGTTCAGAAATGAATAAAAGTTTTTTTTTTACATAATACATTGTTATATTTTACGTCCACTGCTGGACATAGGCCTCCTCTAAGCGTCACCACACTGTTCGGCTCTATGCGTCTCGCATCCACCGGACTCCCGCAGCCTTGACTAGGTCGATCCACCTATTAGGAGGCCTTCCAACGCAACGTCTTTCAGTTCCCGATCACCACTTACACTCACAGAACACTCCAGAACTTAGCCGTCTGTCTTTTCAATTTGTGCCGCATAGCAGCAGTGCATCCACTATCGTCTTTCGGTTTGAAGAGAAAGAGAGCCAGTGTAAAAAAGGGACGATGAAACATAAAGGACCCACAACTTCTAACATTTTCGTCACTTCAGCTGCATTACTTTTACGAGGCTAATTCTAATAAAAACCTTTTAACAAAAAATTAACCGAATTCAAAACAAACAAAAACACTACTACTCACAAGTTTGTTAAATATTAAATTATTTATAATAAATGTTTTTATTTTATGCTTTATAGTGTCTCATTTTTTCGTTACTTGAGATACCAACATCAAGGGCGGATCCAGGGGGGGTTCATGGGGTCATGACCCCCCCCCCCCTGGGTTGGTCCACGACCTAGGTGGACCACTAATTAAATTTTTTAAACATTGTTACTAGATAATACTCCAGTTTCTGTCGTTGTAAATGAATATCGGCAGATGTTCAAGTGGCAGCGGAGTCAGGAAATACAAATTATAACTTCTTGTGACTTGACCACGATTATGTGACCTCCCTCCCCCCCGGCACCAAAGCTGGATCCGCCCTTGACCAACATACCCTTCGCACTAATCCGCACTGAGCTTGCGTATTGGGTTCTGTCTAGCCCATTCTTATTAATAGGCATAATATGCTAAACAGTACATAGATATACGAGAGCAGTAATCGCGGGAAATTATTTAATTGAAAGTTCCATCACCCATCACCGAAGACCTTGATCAGATCCTGATGTGTTATATACTTAAACCTTCCTTGGGAAATATACCTTCAAACAACGAAAACTGCATCGAGACTGGATCAGTAGTTTTGAAAAAATCGCGGGCATACAAACATACGTATATAGTGGTCGAATACAGAACCTCCTATTTTGAAGTTGGTTAAAAAATTAAACAAATTCATGAAGGTTAAATATCGATAACAGCTGCGCATGTTTCTTGCAGTTACAACACTACGAACGGCAGCCATCTTATTTGCCCGATTCTATGCACGCTAATTTCGTAGTTAGGGCAAGTCCATAGGTATTCAAAGTCAGTGTCTAACTACCACCAATAACGACTGTCAAAGATATACATATGACAGCCGAGACCAAAGGCACGGAGAAATCGCGACATGTTATAAAAACTTTTTAGTTGGTCGATTTATAATTTACCTAGTTATAAAAGCCTAAATCTCAACTACTTATAACCTTTTACAAAATATTGCTTTTCCCAATGCTGGGCCGTTAATTGTTGAACTGATGATGAAGACCACAGATGGCCGCCGAAACTACTCAATAATAAGTATTGAGTGGATTGCGATTTGATTACTTGAATATAGATGTTAAGCACTTAATGCTCGTCACAATGCATATGGTGATGTAGAGCTGATGGTGAAGTACCAGGAGAACTCCTCAACAATTAACGGCCCAGCATTGGGAAAAGCAATATTTTGTAAAAGGTTATAAGTAGTTGACATTTAGGCTCTTGTAACTAGGTAAATTAAAAATAGGCCAACTAAAAACAGTGAAATAAAAACTTCTTACCAAAAAATTAAACCGACATCCAAAAAACACTGCAAAGTGAAAAATAACTCTAATTTTGGAAGTCGGTGCCAAAAACGAAAATACAAAAATAAAGACACCAACTACCGAAATTAAAGTTATTTTTCACTGAGCAGTGTTTTTTGGGAGTCGGTTTAATTTTTTTTATTTAGACACATTAAAAAAAAGAACCTTTAATTAAAAATATCTCGGAAAAGTTATATTATTAAAAAAAGAGAATCAATTTTGATATTCGTTTGTGCTTTTCCGGCAGATATAAATCCACAATGTTGGAGCTAGCAGACAAATGCGTTGGAAACTGAAATTTCCCGAAAATCGTCGGGATTCTGCAATTGAAATGCTGTTACATTACGTTGAGAAATAGCTGAAAGTCTCATTTCCTTTATTCAAAACTTTTCATTTGTTTTCCTCATTGCGAATTTGTGTGTCAATGTTATTATTTGCGTTTGTCTTTCAGTAAGGAAATGGTTTTTTGAGAATTAAACTAAACATAATATTTATAATTTTAGAAACAAGGGAAATTGTTTCTATTTACTCATTGAAGGTTTGAAAATAAGCTGCTAGCATATTTTTTCTACCTGAAAAATTTAATTTGAACAAAGGGAATTAAATGGCTTTTCCTGTTAAGTAGATGTACGTTGTATAAATAATTATGAAACATTTCTACAGTCGTCCGGTAGCAAAAAGCTGCCCAAGCGGGGCAAATCTTCACTGTATATTCCACTGTGTCCTCAGGACGATCCTCGCAGTGGTGACACCCGGGCGTTTCCTCCCGCCGAATCCGACACAAGTAACTCCCGAAACAACCGTGTCCGGTGAGCACCTGCGTCAGGTGGAAGGTGAAGACGCCATGACGCCCCTTCTGCCACTCCTCAAAGAGGGGGACTTAACGCCGCTAATGTGGCGTGCCCAGGGCTGGGTTGCGATAGCCGTTCTTTCCATGCCGCTATGATCTAGCGCCGGAGCTCCGTCCGCCGTGCCGCAACAAGTTGCGGTAGCGGAGTTTCGCCCCAGCGACAGGGGCGGATCAACCTATGGGCTATTTGGGCTGCAGCCCAGGGCCCCGAGGATATAAGGGGCCCCCTACCAGTTTTCATTAATAAAATAGACGATACTTTTGTTAATGTATAATTATATGTATATATAATAAATCGAAAATATGTTAAATTAAAACACAATTTTGGCAGCGCCATAATCGACCAATCCGTATGTGTGATTATCAGTGATCGGAGTAGGTAGATTGATTTTTGGTACTTGTATCATAAATGCACACAGAAAGAATAACATGGATAAGCCATTTTCCCGGAAAGTAATTCCGGTATTTCCGGATTCAATTAAACATTGTTAATGTTGGTAGTGATATTATTCCTACTCAATTCAAAATTTAAAGGAAGGTATAAAAACTAAATTAATTCATTATTTATCTGTTGAATAATAAAAACAATCTAATTCCGATCGAAGCTTTAATTTTTATTTTTTTATTTTTAGCCTTTTATGGCTAGAACTTTTATAGATAGACATAAATTGTTGCACTTAAATTTAAATATTTTCATAGTGGTCATGGTAATTTGCATTAAGGGTTGAATAAATGACGAGGCCCCATAGAGGGCCAATGCCTGCTGGGGTCGTGAGACTGTTCTAAGGATGCACCACAACTCTGAAACGTAAAGGGCATACGAAGGAACAGGTTGATTTTAGTCAGATTTTAGGACCAAAAAAAAGGGGTAGAATAAAGAAAAAAGATAAAAATCAACATTGTTTATCGTTAAATATGTACATTTTACATTTATTCACATTTTTAATCTTCATCGATTACAATGTCAGCATCTTGGTAATCCTGATCTTTACAATTAAAATATATAACTATGAGTTTCTCTATATTTTCAATTTTCAACCTATTTCTTTTAACATCTAAAATCTATACTAATATTATAAAGCGGAAAAGTTTGTTAGTTTGTTTGTTTGTTTGTTTGTTTGTTTGCTTGAACGCGCTAATCTTCGAAAGTACTGGGTAGATTTGGATGAAATTTGGAATGGAAGTAGCTTGAAGCTTGAGGAAGGTTATAGGCTACTTTTTACCCGACTGCAAAAAAGGAGAGTTATTTTTTTACCGTGATAGAATCCACGGGAGCGAAGCCCCGCGAGAGTACTAGTCCATTTATAAATGGAAAAAGACCGTTCTACATCTGACGATGTCAAAGGAGCAAATTTTAAAAAAGGTATTAAATTATGTGCTTCATTTTTTTCAATGGCCTCACCATATTCTCTAAGTGTGTCTAAATCTGGGTTTCGTTCCATAACACATTCTATTTTATTTTTTATATTTTCTGAATTGCACTGATTTATAGCATCTCTGACGTTGTCAAATGCTAAAAGTGAATCTGTCAACGATAAATTATGCTTTTGCAATTCTTTTAAAGACAAATGAATTATAAAATAATTGTCTTTAATGTAATTTAAATCTTCTTTTAAATTTTCTTTTTCTATAATATTTTTTGCCTCTCGAATAGATACCGCATCAGAGCTGCTTAAACAAGATAATACTTCTTTTATTTTTTCAAAGTTTTGAGCGTAATAAAATGCTGCCTTTAACCAAGTGCCCCATCTTGTAACAACTGGTTGGGGAGGTAGCGGCAAATCTGGATATTTTTCTTTTAAAATTTTGACTCTACTTGGGGCTTTCAAAAATACCTTTTTAACATTTGCTATTAAAATGTTAACATCGTGATATTCTAACCTAATTTGCTCAGATACACGATGAAGAGAGTGCGCCAAACATGTTACGTGCTTCATTTCAGGTAAGTATTGTTTTAAATTTCGTCCTGCAGACAGCATATATGCAACGCTATCAGTGCAGAGGACAAGAATGTTACCCACCTTCGATTCAAAAGAATCTTCCCAAAAGTTTTCCAAACATTCTAACACAAATTGCGTGATTTTTTGTCCATTAACTACAGTTAGCATTTTACATGCTACCAAATAAGGTCTAGTCAAATTGCTAGGATGTAATGGTTTTATTAAAAAATGGACTATATAGCGCCCTAAAAAGTCTGTCGTTTCATCTAATGATATCCATAGTTTCTCATTTTTATAATTTTGCCGAATCGAATTATAATGAAATATGAAATGAAATAATGAAATAATGATGTTTATTTTGCAAATAGGTTATAAATAACACTTTCACACGTCTTTTTTTTTCGTAAATGTAAGCTAGATGAGGCCAGTGTTTCCTAACTGACTACTCTGAGAAGAAACACTGAAACAAACTCAGAGGTCAACGTCTCTTTTAAAGTCCAGACAATCTGTAGTGATCCAAATCATATGAGAGCCATGTAGGTTAATGTCTGTGGCGCCCTTTAGAGGACAGAATGAAACAGATTTGATCAGGCCCGTCCAAACAGTGCACGCATTTATCAAATATCGCGTAGCTCAACTTAGAACCTTAAGGAGCTGGAACGATTTGACGAACAATACCAAAGTAAGGACATTTGGGTGGGCCGCATAAAGCACTCAAACTGCCAGACAGTCTGATAATCTATTCATAATATATTAATTGATTTTATTCTTAAAAAACTTGTCCAAGTAAACTTTCCGTAACTGTGATTCATCTGGCAGAGTACGATTAGTACACGTACAACAACAGGTACTACACATATATTTTTTAAAGAAATCTTGAAAAGTAGTATTTTTCATCTGAGACCACGGAATATTGCACAAAATGAGAAATTTTATAAGATCGAAATAAAATTCCTCTTCGGGTCGCTCAAACTTTCCCTGGTGTACTGCTCCTTCGATATGTCTTTAAACGTTTCCTTTATTTATGGTTTTCAAATGGCTTTCACATTTTGAACAGTATATTGTACCACTAGCGTGATCGTAAAGTAGTTCGGGATGACCGGATATCCATTTTTCTACAGTTTCAGCCTTGACGTTTGCCATATCTGAACTCTGTTGTAGAGATGGAACCTCGTATATATCACCTAAAACAAAGACATGAAAAAATACATTTTATTTAGTTTATTTAGCTTACTCCGTTTGTTTTATTTTTCGTGGATCAAATTTAGTCATTGAAATTTCACCCTCTTCCTGTCAACCGATTGATCTAAAATTTGGTATTCGCCTTTGATTCTGGTGACAATACAATTATGTATATTCAATATTATTGTCAATCCAAAATGGCTGCCGCTACAAGATGGCGGACAACTTAGTTTTTTTTCAATCCCATCAATATGGGTATCAAATGAAAGGGCTTGTTACGTAAAATATTTTGTAGAGAAGTAGATAAGGCCTATAGTAATTTATTTTACCAATACATTGCAAGAGGACACAGCACACAGGGCATTCAAATTATATACGGATTCCAGTAAAATGTCGGTTAATAGTGGAGTTAGCTGAATTGCGACTACATTACTAGAATATCATAATTTTGTTTCGCACTAAGCTCACTGGTTCATACTCTATTAAAGATTTAACAATATTAAGACTCATGGTATGTTCAGCAGGTTAAGCGAACAAACACAATACTAAAAATATTCTTATAGTACATCCAAACATGCTTTATACTCCTTGTAACTAGTAAAATATTACTTACCAAAGCTTGGTTTAAATATGTAGATCCAATTCAATAGTGAAAAATCTGAGTCCGTATATTCGAGCCAAATCGTGGTTTAGAGCAGATTCCAGAAGTCAGTATGTACACAAGCCAGGGTCAAGTAACGTTTTCACAACACAGTAACAAACAAAGATGCGCACTCTATGAACCGAAGTAAACGAGTGAGCTACCTGGCATGTCGTCGGCGGGCGTACGCATTGTTCTGATAACCGGTTATTGTACCACCCATGATCCTTTGTTCTGATTGGTCGTTGGGTTTTGTCAAATCGTGACTGTGTGCCGTTAAAAAAAATATGAAGAATAATAAAGAATAATATTGCTCATTTTATTACAATTCCTACCTTTTTTTTGAGGATGGCAAATCATCAAATGACTCCTTCCACTCTGGCAGAATAAAATTCCTACATAAGTTCCGGTTATTTTTTAATAATCCACCAATTCCGGAGGAATGTCCATATTAATATATACGTTTCGGATCAATGACCCCATTTCAATCTACCTACTCCGATCACTGGTGATTATCGAGAACGAAGCAGGGAATTCCCTTGTCGCTTATAATGATCGGGTATTCAGTATTAAAAAATACTTAATACCCATAGGAAGGGCGTAGGGTAGTTTCCTAAAATATTTTATTTAGTCTGTCACGTAGTTATTATTTTATCACGTAATTGAAAAATTAAGACGATACAGTGAGTTGAAATTTCGCGTAACGTCACACCCCGGTATAATTCTTAGCACTGTGTGACGTCAGTAGCCCCCAATCCTGTACTTTGAAGCTTTATTTTTTTTAAATCTTTTTTTTTTTTATTTAGAATAGGTTCGCGTTTGACCACCATCTCACCTGATGGTAAGTGATGATGTGGTCGAAGATGGAGCACGCTTACCTAAAAGTAACCTATTCACTCTTGACTTAAAGACTCCTAGGTTATAGCTATCGGGAAACACAGACTCCGGCAGGGAATTCCACTCCTTAGCCGTACGCACAATGAAGGTATTCCCGAAACGTTTGGTGCGTATGGGTGGGATGTCCACCATGTAACGATGGCGCTTCGCCGTTTGTCTCGTAGTCCGATGATGGAACGGGCTTGGTGGAATTAGATTGTGTAATTCCATCGCACACTCCCCGAAATGTAACCGATAGAAAACCGATAGACTTGCAACTCGTCGTCGATGTTCGGCTCTGGAGCTTTGATTCGACCAGTGCATCGTTGCCAATGAGTCTTTTGGCCCGCTTCTCGATAGACTCAAGCGCGTCCAGTTGGTATTTAGCAGATCCATCTCAAAGATGAGAGCAGTACTCCATACACGACTGAACCTGGGCTTGATAGAGATTGAGCAACTGTTCGGGTGTGAAGTACCGTCTCACCTTTGCTAGGATTCCCAACTTTTTTGATGCTAGTTGAGCCTTAGCCTCGATAAACGGGCCAATATTGAGGGTAGAAGTTAATGTTACCCCCAGAAGCTCGATACGGTCGGTTATCGGCACAGTTACACCTCGGAAAGTAGGAGCCGGTTCAAATTGGCTCCTTTTTGCGGAGAAGAGACACGCCTGGGTCTTAGCTGCATTAAACTTGACCAGGTTGGCATCGCCCCATTCGGAGACAGCCTTTAAGGTCAAGTTCAAGCGCCCGACCATGTCCTCACGGAGAGACTGGATCTGTGACCCACCAGCTCGCGCGCTGGATACATATCTCTCAGAAACTGTGCTGTCGTCTGCATACCCAAAGGTACCGGGCATTAGCAGATCGTTAATGTGCAGCAAGAATAAAGTTGCTGAGGAACTGGCCCCTGTGGGACCCCGGCATTAATTTCCAATTGGCCAGACGAGCAGCCATCAATAACCACTTGAATGGACGGAACGTAAAGTTGAGTGGAAACCCGAAAGAAGGAAGCTTAGCAATAAGGCTATCGTGCCAGATCCTGTCAAAAGCCTTGGAGATGTCAAGGGAAACAGCAAGTGCTTCCCCTTGCCTCTCAATGGCCTCACTCCAGATATGAATGGCATACGCTAGAAGATCCCCAGTTGACCGGTTTTTGCGAAAGCCGTATTGCCGGTCACTGAGGATGTCGTTGGCTTCTAGGTATGCCAGGAGCTTACTATTAAGTACACGCTCCATACTCTTACAGAGTATGGACGTGACTGAAATAGCCCTGTAGTTGGCAGGGTCAGCACGACTGCCCTTTTTGGGTACAGGCTGTACGTTAGCCAGCTTCCATGCTTTCGGCACCTTTCCAGTCTCTAGCGAAAGGCGAAACAGGCGTGTCAAGATTGGAGACAATTCAGGCGCACAAGTTCTAAGAACAATTGCTGGTATCTTCTTAATGGACCAAATAAAATAATTATTTTGTAACACAGGAAACTACCCTATTGCGTCGGGTGCCGCTACAATTTTGTTATTGTCATCTAAATACAAACTCAGTGTTTAATTATCACAACTGTAGTATGGGTATTTAGTGTGCTATTAAGTGATAAGTAACTTATTCTAATCAAATTCAAATTATTTATAAGACGTAAGCTATGTCAGAAAGCTTTTTACAAAGTCAAAGATTATATTGAGGATTAAAAGGCTTGGGAATGAGTTGCTCCAATGATATACCTACATATGTGTTGATTGACTTTCTAAAGTATTGAATATACTTTGTATTTTATTATTTCTTTTTCGTTTTTTTGATCTTTTATATTTTTATTATTATGAATGTGAGGAGTATGTCTGTTATTATTTCTTTTTATGTAATTTTCATTATAATTTATAGTTGATGTATGGCAGTTTGAGTATTTGTCTGACCTACCCAAATGTCCTTACTTTGGTACAGTTTGTCAAATCGTTGAGCTCCTTAAGTTCAAAGTTGAGCTACACGATAGCTGACAAAAGCTTGCGCACTCTGGATGGTTCGCTCAAATCTGTGTACTCCTTTCCTCAAAAGACACAACAGACATGAATCTTCATGCTTCTCATATGGTATGACGAATACGAATTGTATGGACTTTAAAAAAAGATGTTAACTTCTGAGTTTGTTTCGGTGTTTCTTCTCAGAGTAGTCAGTTAGAAAACACCGGCCTCATCTAGCTTAACTTAAAACACAAAAGAATGACGTGTAAAAGTGTTATTTATAACCAATTTACAAATAAATATTTTATTTTCATTTATAAATAACAGACTTGAGCCTTGAAGATAAGTGAATTATCTTACTTATAATAATTGAAAGTAATCTGATTATGAAAAGATCCTAAAATGCTCCTAATTTTGGAAATCTGTACTAATATTATAAATCAGTAAAGTTTGTTTCTTTGAATGCGCTAATCTTCGAAAGTACTGGATGGATTAAGATATAATTTGGTATTGAAGTAGGTTGAAGCTTGAGGAGGGTTATAGACTTCTTTTTACCCGACTGCTAGTTATGAATAATGTTTAAATATTTGATATTAAACATTAAACAGGGCCTTAACTATGAAATCGCTGTTTTGCCGTACTGGCAATTTCAAATTATAATATCAAATCATATTTTTTTTTGTTTTTCTCCATAGAAAACGACCAATTTCAAACCGTGCACTAACTTCAGACGTTTTGTAAGTGCCCATGTGGACCTATGTGACTCAAACGCAACATATTTATTATGTTGAGTGTTCAGTCCTACAATAGGCCAGTGCAACGGTAACTGGATGGTCTGAACTGTCCACGGTACGTGGAGCTATAAACGTTGCTTACAATCAACAATAAACAAAAGGCCTATAGCCTCTGAGGCTTTATGAATACATTATTACCACTAACCTTTTGTGCTGGGTTCACCAAGCTTCGACCTTCCAAGGTCACGCCCCAAGTGTGGTATGTATGTAAATATGAGGTGAGTAAATGAAAGTGTGATGCAAGTCAAGTTTGTAGACGTTCACAAGGTGCCAGTCTCCAGATGGCGCGGTTCCAACAGCATCACAGCCTAACTCGTTTCCAGCAAGCGCGTGCTACGCGGATGAGGCAATAAGGCGATCTGTTCCGAGAAATATCCCTGGATTCTCGTCAATCAGGGATTACAAAGTTCAATTAAACACTGTGGTAGCTATTTATCACTACTTTTTTCCAACTCGAGCGCGTGCCACGCGGATGGCCACAACCGGCGTTGGATCCAAAAATATCCCGGGGTTTTCGTCAAATGGGGATTACAATTTCAAACAATTGATAATCGCGACCCAATTATCGGTTGCAACAGGCGATTCCAAACGATATTTTACCAATTATAATTAACTCAACAGGGTCCCATGACCGACATTTTCAACGGGGAAGCACGTCAGTCAAGTCAGAGTAATGTCAAGATCAAATTTCCTTATGTCAAAAGGGTGCGTTCGGAAACATTTGGTACTAAACATTGAGTTTGAGTTGGATTTATATTATATTTCATATATATTTTAATATATTTTTGGCTAAGAATTCTAATTTCAAATTTATTTTATTTTAAAACATGGAATTGTTGTTTCAAAGTTTGGCTTAACCGTGCCACTTGTACCTTGTACTTGCCTCAACGACGTTTACAAAGCAAACTCTAAAAATGAATGCACTACCCGTTATTAGTTTGCTCGCTTCCGATCTGGAAATTTCGACCTGAAAAATGAACCCCGTGGTTGTCAATGACGAATTAAAGGCAATTGTGGGAGCTGATGATCACCCAATCTGCGGCTGAATTAGCAGCAGCTTTCAACGCTAGTATCAAAACAATATTGGTTCAGTTGCGTCAAATTGGCAAGGAAAAAAAGCTTGACGTCTGCCCCACAAATTCAGTGATCACCATAACGAAAGGCGCATCGAGACGTACCTTGCACTGCTTAACAGGCACACAAACGAAAGAATTTTGTTGTCTGCGGAAAATTAATAAAATAATATAAATTCAATTTAATCCATCTTAAATGGATTAAATTGAATTTATTTAATAAGAGTTCGTATTTATATTTTTTTTTATGCTGATGATTCCGCTCTTGACCTTAGTCATTTACTTGACAAAATGACAATTATTTGAATGATTAAGGGGCCCCCTAGCAGTTGTAGCCCAGGGCCCCACAAATTCACGATCCGCCCCTGCCCAGCGAAGCGCCTCCACACGCTCCTCGTGCAGAAGCGCGAGGGCTCTCGCTTCTAGGTCCCATGGCGGCAATTCGGCAATTAGGTTCGCTGCCGCGCCGGATACCGTGCGGTATCCCCGGATCATCCGGATGGCCATCACCCTTTGGGGTTTGGTTAACTACTAATAGGATCGACATAGCGCCATATTGTGACGCTATAGCTGTCAAATAAAACCAGTTGGGCAGGGTGAACAAAAGAAGAATTTTAAAATACTTATTTACAAAAATTGAGGGAAACAAAATTAGTCCCCTTTCCTTTATTTTGGTAGTCAAATGGGAGCAAAAAAAAAAAATTAATAATAAAGCTTTAATAATTTTTACATGGCTTCTGGGTCTTTGCGCTAAATACTTGTGAATGCACGGAGCAAAATAGATAAGTCAAAATGGTAACTCATTCAAGGACTGACCTCAACAAGTGCTGCTTAACGGTCGATAGATCTATGCTGCTGTTATTACTTTGGCCACGAGGTCGTCACCTAAACATTTGATAAAATAAAACTTGATAAGAACACCACTTCAAACTTTCATTTTAAAGGAATACAAACATGTTCCTACACTTGAAATACGTTATACCTGAACGGAATTCAAATCTGGAGAACTCTTGAAGTTTAACAAGCTTCAGTAGCAGTAATAAGTCTATAATATAATAAGTATAACGACGAAAAGATTCCTATAAACTTCCCCCCTATGAAGGCAAAAGTTCAGACTCAATTTTCTGAATTTGAATTTTGTATAAGTAAGTATTTTCGGTACGTTACGTATTAAGGTGGTAATTAGGTAACTTACAACCTAAATTAAAACTTGTGTGTTGTTGTTACAACCAATTACGTGGAACGTGTAAACTTTCATCATTTGTAACTAATTTGAATAATTTTGTTTGGATCTACATAAGTAAAAGAAATTATACTTATCTAAAGAATAAGAATAATTTGCCATTCGAGGGAATGAAGACAGGCTCTCAAAAAAAAAATAGTTTGTGTTTTAGTATCATGTAAATAAATAATAGCCTAATGGATATTTTAGCCTCGCTTCATTCTGAGAAACGATTTTCATCTTTCTGGAAGGGCATTAAAAAACTTAATAGTTCTATTAGCTTACCAGTGAGTGTGGATGGTAAGAGTGACCACACTGATATAGCTAATATGTTTAAGGAGCAATTTATAGTTAACTCACCTCTTGAGTCTGTGGTGAAGTTGAACAGTGATGAGATCCATCACTCAGGAGTACCCCTTCGATTTACGTGTAAAGAAATAAAAACAGTAATCCAATCTATCAAAAGGGGAAATCTCCTAGGCATGATGGGCTCAGCATCGAATATCTTCAAAATGCTGGTGTGCACTTGCCAAGAGCGTTGTCAATGTTTTTTAATCTATGTGTAGGACACTCTTACTTACCACAGAAAATGCTGGATACTGTAGTGGTTCCTATAGTAAAGAATCGGACAGGAGACATATCGGACAAGAGCAATTATAGGCCAATCTCATTGGCCACTGTGATAGCCAAAGTGTTTGACACTAGCAGCCTGTGGGCTAACCATACCCAAAAAACTGCCAACACCCTGCGAATTCAATACAATAATGCTTTCAGGGCGCTGTTGAGGCTTCTTCCTTTTTTTTCCGAATTATGCGCAAGAAAGTCGCGTCTATAATACGCAGAGTGATAGGAAGCAACAATAGCGTTCTGAAAGTTTTTGCGGAAAGACTAGAAGGGCCTACAATGGATAGGTTTATCAAGCTACATGTTAGACATGGGGCGTGATAAACCTTCCTGTGATTGTGAGTTATTTATTTTGTTTTTGTTCTGTTACGTCCTTTATAATTGTCTGTGTATGCCTAATTGTACTAACATAGTTTTTAAGTAAATTGTTTGACTAACACTTTATTCTTTTATTTTTATTTTATTTATTTATAAGGTGTCGGACTTGTGATCGAGAGCTGACGAGTTTGAACCCCACCCATTACACTATTGCCGTGAACCCACTTCAGACACAAGCATATTTAGCTTAGTTGGAGGGGTTCACAGGATTACTAGTAATGTGAATTCTACCCACATTGATAGTAATCTTAAAAAAAAAACCAAAGGTTGACTGGTAGAGAATGCCTTGTTTTTATACAACGTGTAACGGAAACCCCATATATATCCAAAAGGGCTGAAGACAACATCTGGTATGGAGTCTCTATGCACAGTTTCAGCTAAAAATAATTGACTCAAAGAATTGATACCAAATTATCGGTTTCATATGTTTCTTGAATACCAATCATAACAAACGTGTCACAGCACTACAAGGGTCAATAACTTTCACGTCACTTGCCAATAACATGATAATTCTGTTCGTTCTTCTTAATTTGAAAATTTCGGTCACTGGTATCAATGTATTGTTTTCTAATAAGTTTCACACGTGTTGACATAGGATTACAAAACCCTTGCCATATCGTTTGTTATCATCCAAAGAAGCCGTGCATTTGGTATGTATATACCCTTTAAATTACACGTTGTATATACAGACTTGATACGACAGAGGGGCATTAAATTACACTACGTATACTATACGTGTTTAGTGTTAATTTGATACAGTTAAAAAATAAAGAGACTAATTTTTTTTTTCAAACAAACTAAATAGCTTACAAATCAGAGTAAAACGCAACCTTTGTAAATAAATGTGACTGACCTTAAATACCTAGGTAACAAAGTGTAAACGTAGCGCGGCGTGTGTTATCTCTTGTCTTGGTCAGATTAATCGCTTTAAGGTGCATCTCATCAAAATCATTTGCAACTAAACTACTTCTCCTATTTAATTGATTTGTGGTACAAAGCTTGAAAATGGTACCTAGTATACGAAGTTTAAAGGAAAGCACCTCGGTCGTATCAACTCTGAATATTTTTTTTTTTTTTTGATAATAGGCTCGCGTTTGACCACCATCTCACCTGATGGTAAGTGATGATGTGGTCGAAGATGGAGCAGGCTTGCCTAGAAGTAACCTATTCACTCTTGACTTAAAGACTCCCAGGTTATAGCGATCAGGAAACTACCATCTCACCAGATGTTAAGCGATGATGTCCACCCATTGTAGCGTAAATAAAATTAAGTACACAGTAAAACACAAACCGCTACTTAAAACGTTTAATTTTGATTAAAAGGAAAAAGATAGAAAACAAGTACTTAATTAAAAAATATAAAAAAGTTAAATATTAGTTATTATTGGGAACCTTTCAGTGATGGCGTGGGTTAACTTAGCGGAAAGAAAAAGAATGTTATCGAAAGTATTATGCAAATATTTTTAACTTACCTAACAAAAAAATCGATTGCAATCGGTTACAGCTAGGCGAATACGCAATATTAGTAATTTTAATTACAAAAACACTAAGAGCATCCAACGCGTCTTGATAGGCCTTAGGTTAGAAAGAGTTTTTGACGTGAGAATTTTTAGATTAGAAATATACAAATTAGGTGCACTATTTAAAATAGAACTCCGGCTGCGAAAACTCGGTAATTCCTGGACGGCTGAACACGACTGTGGGAAGTAAGGTAGAAATCACGGAGCCACTGCGCTGCGGAGTCCGCATCTACCTCGTACTCTCTTCAGGCCTTTGAGATGGACGTCTCAGGCACAGGATGTGCTCGGATATCGGGCGAGAGCGCCCCGACCTCCGTCGTCGATAACCGACGTCGCTTGCCCGTAGGGTGGAGCCAAAAATTGGCTTGTAACGGGATCTAAACAAAAAAGAAACTTCAGACCACCGATGCAAGCTGAATCTTTGATTAATTATGAAACTAGTGCGAAATGGATCGAAAAGAAAAAAGACGACAATACATACCAAATTAACCAGAAAATCACACACAGACTATACTTTTGCTAGGACACTTTATATTTTTTATTGGGTTTACACCAACAGAAAAAAAACTTTCACTTCATAATTTCGATATTAATCACAAAAAATAAGGTCGACCATCACTTATCGGGTCCCAAAAATGTAATGACGCCGTCAAAAGGCAAACAACCGACGATTTTTTCACGATTCCTGGTTCAAATGTGAATAACAGCTATGAAGAAAAAAATTTTTATTGAAATGTTTGGATTAGGATTGGAGGAGGTTTTAACCGTAGCGGTTTTACGCTACAGTACCCCATTCCCAGTAAAAAAAAATTGAGAGTAGCAACCCTAAAGGTGAGTGGCAACCCTAAAGGAAAGGTGAGTGACAACCCTAAAAGAAAGGTGGTTGACAACCCTAAAAGAAAGGTGAGAGATCAACCCAAGTGAATGTATCAACCCAGTGAGAGGGTGACAACGCTATAACAGATTGACATCACAACAACAGATTGAAAACACAACAACATATTGAAAACACAATAACAGACTGACAACACAAAAGGGATAGCATCAACCAAGAGTGAAAACCATAATATACAAATTAAATAAACTAGCCTAACTAACTTTAAACTAAATACATCAAATCAACAACATCGAAGTGCAGCTGATACTGAATAAAATTGAAAGCCGGCCTCCAGTTTAGACGTTAACAGTGCGAGCTTCAGATGCGTCTCCTAAACCTACATTAGAATAGAAAAACAAACGATAGATCTAGAATAATATTCTTAAATATATATAGGAACAAAGAACAATAATCAACACGAAACAAATAAGAGTTGAGATTAAGAAATAACTTAAAAATACGACGAAAACTCAAAGGAAGTCAAACAAAAACTCGAAGTCGAACACAAAAGCTCGAAGTCAGATAAAAACTCGAAGTGAGACACGACTCAAAGTCCAACACGACTCAAAGTCAAACACAATTCAAAGTCAAACACGACTCAAAGTCGAACACGACTCAAAGTCAAACACGACTCAAAGTCAAACACGACTCAAAGTCAAACACGACTCAAAGTCAAACACGACTCAAAGTCAAACACGACTCAAAGTCAAACACGACTCAAGACTGAATTTAAGAGCTTAAGTTATAGAGGGATAAGTTAGAAGGTTAAGATAAAGAGAGAGGGTTAAGTTGAAGAGGGTGGACCTTAAATCAAAATCAAAAATACGACGCCTAATGAGAGGAAATGGTTATGAATAAATATTAACTCCAGGGAGGAATGAGGGTCGAAATAATAAAAGAGGTGTCGTTAATTGAAAACTAATGGCCTAACATAAGTAATGCTGATTAAGTTAAGAATATGGAACAAATTAATTCATTTAAGTATGTCTTTTATATGATATTGTCCAATATGATGAGAATCACAGTCTTGTAGGACATATGTAGTCATGGAGATGACTCTGATCACACGACATTTAATGAAACGAGGAGCAAGCTTTCCTGTAAAGTATTCAGCAGCTGACGATTTTGAAAAATTACGCCTCCATACAATGTCGCCGGCATTAAGTGTAATAGCCGTCCGGTTCGTATTGTAATTTCGTGAATTACGGAGAAAAGCAGAAGAAAGATTGTCCGCTACTTTTGCGTAAATCTCGGCGAGCGAAGTCAGATTACTCGCGTGTTGTTCCCGACTTTCAGCTAAATTAGTGCTTAGAGTCTGGTTATTCGCACGCGATGAATCCATACAGACTTCTCTACCGAATATGAGAAAGTTTGGCGTAAACCCTGTGGCTAAATTAATACATGAATTGAGGTAAAGTTTGACCTTGGGTAACAATTTAGCCCAATTCCTTTGGTTCTCGCCAACCAATATGCTCAAACAAGTAACGACACTTTGGTTATAACGTTCTACCGTGTTTGCTTGTGGAGTGTAATAAGGGGTATATGTAGGGGATTCAATGCGAAACGACCTAAGAAAGTTTAAAAACTGATTACTACGAAAAACGGTAGCATTATCACAGAGAATAGACCGTGGAACTCCGAAGTTAAAAAATATTTCAGATTCCAAAGCTTTTATAACTGAATTGGCGTCAATCCTTTTAAGGGGCACTAACCAAACATATTTAGAAAAAACATCGACCATAGATAAAATGTATTTGAACCCATAATAAGCGATTGGAAGCGGTCCAATAACGTCGATAGAAATCATTTGTAAAGGTAAAGAAACTTCCTTTGGATAACACATATGACCACGTGGTTGGGAATTCGCGATCTTATAGGCTTTACAAACCTCACATTGCCTTAAAGTCTCAGAAACATCTCGAAACATATTTGGCCAGTAAAAGTTATCCTTGAGCTTAAAATAAGTCTTTGAAACTCCAGGATGTATAGAGAGAGGGTTATTATGAGCTTCCCATATAGCGGATTTAACTTTTTCAACGGGTAAAACTACGCGCCAAGGATCAGAGCACAATGGGTTAGTGATTGGCATGTGTCTTAACAGAACACCGTTTCGAATGGCGTAAGCTGGAAACGTTTGAGGGGAGTCACGAGCCCCTAAATACACCTTTTTATACCATCTATCATTGGTATGGTCAGGTCCTTGATCGAATGTAACTGGACTCGCGTACATTCTAGATAAAGCGTCTGGAACGACGTGTTGCGACCCTTTGCGATGAATGATGTCAAACGTGTATTGGGAAATCACAGTAGCCCATCGCGCCAAACGCCCTGAGGGATTACATAGTGTGAGGAGCCATTTCAAGGCCATATGATCGGTTATAACAGAAAACTTCATTCCATCTAAATAACAGCGAAAATGCTTAATGGAATCAAGAACGGATAAAAGTTCACGTTCAGTTGTACTATAATTGCGTTCTGCTTTTGAGAATAAGCGTGAATAATAAGCGATAGGATGTTCAACACCATCGAACTTTTGAGATAGAACTGAACCAAGACCAACAGCTGACGCATCACATTGCAAAATGAAGGGCTTCGAGAAATCCGGACAAGCCATAACGGGAGTATTGATGAGCGCATCCTTTAATTTTAGGAATGCTTGATCGGCGGCATCATCCCAACTTATAGGGTCACGACCTTTCTTTTTTCCTATAAGGGCAGTGAGTGGAGCTATTATAGAAGAAAAACCATCAACAAAACGCCTATAATATGAGCATAACCCAATAAAACCACGTAGCGACTTAGCTGTAGTAGGAACGGGATAATCCCTAATAGCATCAAGCTTGCTGGGATCAGTTTGTAAACCCTTTTCGTTAATGATATAACCCAAATATTTCAATTCGCTTTTACAGAACTCGCATTTTTTTAGGTTAATAGTTAAACCGGCCTCCTTGAGACGGTCTAGTACTTTTCTAAGGAGCGAGAGGTGACTATCAAAGTCTTTTGATATTATGATTAGATCATCGACGTAACCGAAAACGCAATTATTACTGGTCGAAGTGAATTCAAAATTGACGATCATATCAGTAAGGCGCTGCATCTCGGAAGCTGCATTCGTGAGACCAAATGGCATTCTGACGAACTCAAATAAACCTCGTTGTGGAACTATGAAAGCGGTTCTTTCACAACTCTCATCATCAGCGAGAGGAATCTGCCAAAATGCACTCCTAAAATCAAGAGAACTTATATACCTTGCACCTCGAAGGTTGTCAAGAATATCGTGAATACGGGGGAGCGGATAAGAATCTCTAGTAGTAACGCTATTCAATTTCCTACTATCAACGCAAAAACGTACAGAACCGTCCTTTTTGGTAACCATCACAACAGGACTGGCTCATGGAGAACGTGAGGGACGAATGACACCCATCTCCAGCATCTTATCGATTTCCTCATTGAGCAACTTTAACTTAACAGGTGAAAGAGGGTAAAAACGTTGTCTAATTGGTGGTCCAGTAGTGTTTATTTTGTGTGATAGCCAAGTAGTCTTACCAAGGCCAACTTTATCGGATGAAATGACATCGAATTCCTCAATGACCCGTTGTAACTTTAGCTCTTGGTCTGGTAATAAAACGTTACGAGGGTAAATGTATCGAACCTCGCTAATGCAATTAATCTGAGGAAGGGATTGAGAGTCAGAGGGAAGGGTATGTGAGTCAGGAGGTAGGGAATTAGAGTCGGGAGGAAGGTACATATTACCTTTGATATTTTTGTTAAAAGCTTGACTAAAAACTGAAGTCAAACCGAACTTATTCCAAAATTCGATACCTAAAATAACTGAAGAAGACATAGAACGTGCTACTAAAAATTCGTGGACAAAAGTCGTACCATTAAACTTAACTGGGAGAAAGATAGTTCCTAAAATATCAATAGGAGAGTTATTAGCGGAAATAACACGTGGGCACTGAACGTTTGATTTTAAAGAAATACCCAGTTGTTGGGTTAAACAATCACTAATAAGGGACATTTGTGCACCAGAGTCAAGTAGGGCTTTAACGACCCGGTTACACAATATGATCTCGATGAAAGGACGGTTATCAGACGAATCGGACGCTATCACCGGTGACACTGTACGGAGTAATGCGTGTCGCCGGTGGGCTAAACATTTTTTTGGATTGCATTTTGGGCAATCACGAGTTATAAAACCAGGTGTGCGGCATTTAAAACATAGCATACCAGGGAAATCAGGGCAAGTACGATAGGGGTGTCCCGTTTTATTGCATTTTGGACAGATTTGTGATTGATTTGTTGCGCTTGAAACTAATTTTATAGATTTGGGCAAAAAACTTTCAAAATGCGATGCAGTGTCAATGAGCGCATCTAAGTCAGTAAATTTATGTATCGATAAGCATGGAAAATATCTAGGATGCATGTTGTGAGTGATAATTTCTAATAGTTCAGATTTATCGACTGGTTTACGTAATGTATCATTCAATTGAGAAATCTGATGCACAAAATGTAAAACAGGTTGATCTGATTTCTGTTTTGTATTTCTAACTTGTTGACCGGTTTTAAACTCGAAATCAATTTCTCCGAATGTATTGAAGAAATTTTCTTTTAATTCGGGGTAAGTCATATCAGGTCGACGGATTGACCTATAATAATTCAAGGCGCGACCGGATAACACTTCGTGGAAGCGTTTAAGCAGATATCTGTCAGTTATGTCGTCTGAATCCTTCTCTTCTTCGATACTGGTAAAAAAATTTCGAACACTGGTATCTCCAGTATAATTTATGTTCCATTTTCTTAGCGAAAATCGTTTTAGAAGGTAACCGGGACAGTCCTCGGATTTCATAGGAGAAGGTAAGTTAGAACGACTAGTACCCGGAGTGGGCCTAGGTGGAATGGGAGGAGGTCTAGAAATAATAATACTTTCGTGTAAAGGAGTCTCACCGATAGAACCTTCTTCAGACATTTTTAAACACAAAATAGAAATAGATTAAATGAAAGAGAGCGGGACTTAGCAGGAAGTCGTTAGATATCGTGCCGTAATATCGATACAGGAAGAAGACAACAAAATGAATGTCAAAGGAATCCGCTGGGCTAAGAATCCTACAAAAACAGATACTAGCAAATAGCAGAAAAGCAAACAGTCGGGCTAAAAAATAAAAAAAGGTAGACACTAGCACACGACCATTCAAAAAGCTTACCTTTGGTCACGATGCCTAACCATCGACACATCAAACACACTCTACGGTAAACTAACTACCGCTACCTACTGGGATAAAATAAAACTCGGGATAGATACGTATATTTTGGGAGAAAATAAAAGAATTGGAAATTGGATATAGTTACAAAGTTAATCTTTAAAATTGAATTTCACAAACATCACACAATTAAGCAAAGAACATAAATTCAGTTAGCAATTCTGTAGTCCAGTCGTATGAATCGGGAAAACATTCAAGACAGGTAATCCTTTTAACTTCCATACGGGTATCTGACCAATTCTAAAACCTGAAACTCACAACAAGAAAGATGAAAATTAAAGATTGCTCTCAAGAGCAACCACACACGAGATAACAAAAAAAAAATAGGTATTTTAGTAATAATTAATATGCAAACTTACTTTAATTCGGGCGCCATATTGTAGCGTAAATAAAATTAAGTGCACAGTAAAACACAAACCGCTACTTAAAACGTTTAATTTTGATTAAAAGGAAAAAGATAGAAAACAAGTACTTAATTAAAAAATATAAAAAAGTTAAATATTAGTTATTATTGGGAACCTTTCAGTGATGGCGTGGGTTAACTTAGCGGAAAGAAAAAGAATGTTATCGAAAGTATTATGCAAATATTTTTAACTTACCTAACAAAAAAATCGATTGCAATCGGTTACAGCTAGGCGAATACGCAATATTAGTAATTTTAATTACAAAAACACTAAGAGCATCCAACGCGTCTTGATAGGCCTTAGGTTAGAAAGAGTTTTTGACGTGAGAATTTTTAGATTAGAAATATACAAATTAGGTGCACTATTTAAAATAGAACTCCGGCTGCGAAAACTCGGTAATTCCTGGACGGCTGAACACGACTGTGGGAAGTAAGGTAGAAGTCACGGAGCCACTGCGCTGCGGAGTCCGCATCTACCTCGTACTCTCTTCAGGCCTTTGAGATGGACGTCTCAGGCACAGGATGTGCTCGGATATCGGGCGAGAGCGCCCCGACCTCCGTCGTCGATAACCGACGTCGCTTGCCCGTAGGGTGGAGCCAAAAATTGGCTTGTAACGGGATCTAAACAAAAAAGAAACTTCAGACCACCGATGCAAGCTGAATCTTTGATTAATTATGAAACTAGTGCGAAATGGATCGAAAAGAAAAAAGACGACAATACATACCAAATTAACCAGAAAATCACACACAGACTATACTTTTGCTAGGACACTTTATATTTTTTATTGGGTTTACACCAACAGAAAAAAAACTTTCACTTCATAATTTCGATATTAATCACAAAAAATAAGGTCGACCATCACTTATCGGGTCCCAAAAATGTAATGACGCCGTCAAAAGGCAAACAACCGACGATTTTTTCACGATTCCTGGTTCAAATGTGAATAACAGCTATGAAGAAAAAAATTTTTATTGAAAAGTTTGGATTAGGATTGGAGGAGGTTTTAACCGTAGCGGTTTTACGCTACACCATGTAACACTATTGTACGTAAAGTTTAAATACAATAAATAAACACTCGACAACACAGAACTATTTTGAAATCACAGGCACGGACTCTTACTGTACTCTACTCTCACGGACTTTATTTTTTATTTATATGTGCATTTATTTATCAATTATGTATCGTCTGTTTGTTAACTCTTAACACCTTAAGTTCTACGCTGTTGACTTGGACCAAACCTTTATATTTTGACATTTTTGACGCTTACCCTGATACTCTGACAGAATAGAACTACCTACGTCTAAAGGTTCTGGTAAATTCGTCCTTTGTGGAAAGGTTCAGAAAATTGACGTGACATATTTAGAAATTACCGTGGCCTAATCTTGATTAATCTATTTTTAGTGTCGATACTCTCACCCACTTTGGTCCACCTCATTACCTACATCCCAAGAGAAATATGGCTGACTTAGGGCTGAAACACATAACTGCGTCGCAGTGCCGGCCGCCGCTACAAAGAATATTGCGGAGTGTACTGCGGCACACACACTTTTTTTTTCCAAACCGGGGAGGTTTGGAAAAAAAAAGTGTTTTCCTTCCAAACCTCTCTATCTTGAGCAATTTCGGACCATGTTTGCACCGCGAACTTGTTGAAATCACAAACCACCAGCGCCGTGGTCGACCTCGATGGCGTTGTCCTCCTTGAGGCATCCAGCGGGCGACGATCTTAGTCCACCTCTCCGGGTGCATTCGCATGACATCAGAAGATACACTTGTTGACAACAAATGCAGTTTGTTTTTAAGGCGTTTGCAAACAACACTTGTAATTTCAAAATCAGTTTAAAAATTTGAATGTGTAACGTTCTTTGGTTGGTCACCCAGAAGTACGGCAGTAGAACGCTTTGTTTCACGACGACGCAACGCAACGCTCAGTGCCTCGTTGTTATGTGTTTCGGCCCTTATTAGTTTCGTCTCTCGGTTTATAACGTCCTGGTCCGAGGGTCCGGATTAACGGGTGATTAAACGGTTGACGAAAATTAACACAACCCCGGGAGTAATTTAAGACTTAAGACGACGAGGTTATCTTGATAGGTCGAAGTAAAACTTGGGGCGGCAATCTTCGTTTGAAGATTTAAGTTTGAAGATTTGGGGACTTAAAGGATTAATCTTTCAGTAAAAACGGCTTGAGGTTTAGACGGCAAGCTCATAAAACATTCATTTTGGCGAATGTCTTATTAATGTTCAGCTGAAATGTGGAGGAGTGTTTTGGCATAAGTCCAATTTATTGTTGCGTTCTGAGACAATATGGCAAGAGTAAAAAGCTAGTGCAAGCTTGCGATATCCAACCGCCTGTTTGCAAATTATGATTCCGATTTCCATATTTGTTATAATAAAAATGTAGTACCTATATAAGAAAATTTCAATAATTTATTTACATTTTTAAGTCAAAAGTAAACTCACGAATATGTTTGTTCGAAGATTCGTAATTTAAAATTATAATCGTAATTTAAATTTATAAAATATCGAATCAGCTGTAATTAAACAAAATTAATGTTCAAGATTTTTAGGTCCCTTATTAAAATAAAATAGGCTGTCTAATACTACTTCAATTATAAATAGATATTATACAGAAGACTTACTTAACAGTTTTTGGCTGAAATTTAGGCTTAATTAAATACGTCGATTGTTTAAGCGTTCACAAAGGATACTTTTTTTTACTACCTAAATCATCGTTTTGTTTTTCCAAAGAAGCATGTATTGTTTACATTACATTTAGGTACTTCGACTACCACGTGATTACCACTGCAAAACAATAAAGATGTCAAAACTTTGATATTATTTCACGCCTTAAGATCCGTCCAAAAACCAACTTCAACCGTAAAACAGCACTAAAATTTAGCTGAAATAGTGGGAAGTAACCGAATTTTATTTCTTTGAATATTTTTGGGGATACTAATGTGCTTGTCTTATTTTGGGTAGGACGTAAGACTCGTTTAGTGTAACCAGATTAGACATGTTCAGTTTTCGGGTTCTTGTGCATTTGTCCGGACTTTGAACTTCAACTTTTTATGGAAATAAATAATAAATTAATACTGAAATACAAATATCTAAAACTGGCTGTTTCCCACTACTTCATTCGAATGGAAATTTTGCCCATGTGTGTCCATAAATCTTCTCACGCTTCGTCAGAACACCCTGACAAAATTTCAACAGTTGTGGTTTCAGCAGACGATAGAACGATGGCCTAAGAACGCATAGAGATTAAAGCCCCTAGTTGTCTGGCTTATGTATTATTAGAGGAGCTCTTGGCTAAATAATAACAGCTGTACTCAAGGTTAAGCAACGCTTCCTAAGGTCAGTTTTTGGATGGGTGACCATCTTAACATATCGAGATTCCTCCGTGCCTCAGAAACCACTCTAAGCCGTTGGTCCCGACCACAGAACAGATAAAAGAGGTTAGAAAGGAAATAGTTCCTGATTTCTATGAGAACGCGTGTCGCCGCTTGTCTCCCACTCCCACAGCTCAACTACAAGCAAGAGGCCCGTTACGTATGCGAATTACGCACACAAATAAATTACATACACTTAAATCGAGAGCTTGCTACTGATTGTAACTCACTGTCAATAAACATGCGCCGTGCATCACGGCCAATTAGGGCAAAGGACGAAACGTCAATGGTTGAAGTGAGAGGATGCAATACATTGTAAACGGACTTGATCATTGCGTTGATTAAGCGAGTACACATCGGGCAATGTATATTTTTTGTAACTTATTGCAATAATTTTGTTAATGTTCCGAATTTCATAGTGATCAGAATATTTTTATGTTTTTTACAAATAAAATTGTAATTAAATGTTATTTTCGACTTACTGATGGAAAGATAAGCCTCCTCGCTCTATACTTGCGGTCTAACTTTTTGTTTTACAGGTTATAATTGCACAACACGGCATTTTAAAGCAGAGCTCTGTGTTCCAAAGTATTCCGAAGCGCACTAAACGCGGTGAATGAAATAATCGGTCGAGCTATGATTTTCGAATCATAAATGTGGCGCGCTCGCCACGCCCATATTACCATTCCAACCTTATTCATCTATTCCGTGGTCCCGAATGCCAAAAATTTTAGCTGTATAAAAATCGGACATTGGCCTTGCCAAGGTGTATCGTGCTAGCATACTGAATTATAGGGGTTAGATAGGTCGTTGCACCGTGTAAAACTAGTAGGTACTGAGCTTTTGGTTAGACTGGAATTCGAGCCCAACATAGTTGGAAAAAGGCTACGTAGTTTTAATTTTTTTTATTTTAATTACGGTTGATGACTAGTTGTCTGGCTTATAAGCAGAACTGAAACTATTTTGTCGTAATGGACGCTAATCTTGGCGTCTTTTTTCGTCTTGTATCCTGTATTACATGTTGTGTGTTTTCAGTTGTTTGTGTTAGCAGAAAGTATTTTCTATCTTTCAAAAAAACCGCCTAAGCAGATTTCAAAATTCAAATTATCTGTAACTAGCGACCCGGCCTGGCTTCGCTGTACCTCATTCTGCTAATTTACTCAAAATCTTTTTAAATTATACACTTAAACCACCCTCATTAATCACCGCGAAAACCGCATAAAAATCTGTTCAGTAGTGTTTGGGTTTATCGCGAAGAGACAGACAGACGGGAATATTCGTTATATAAAATGTAAGGAAGGTTGTTACTAGTCAGTTTGTAGACTGGTCTCAAACTGAATATATTACATTTTTCTGGAAATATCCTGTGAACGGTTTTTATCAGTCTTTAAGTCCAGAGTGAATAGGTTACTTTTAGGTAAGCGTGCTCCATCTTCGACCACATCATCACTTACCATCAGGTGAGATAGTGGTCAAACGCGAACCTATTTTCAATAAAAAAAAAACATCCAGAAATGTTGAGTTGGTAACCTAACCGCTTTGTCGCACGAAAGCCGCAGGACTGTACAAAAAACTGTTTATATCCGACCTAGTTGTAATACACCTTTGTGAGTAAAGTCTTTGTAAAATAGCAGTTTATTTTTACGTATTACAGACAGATTTATAGCTGTTTTTAACAGTGTTAGTTTTCAGGGATTATTAAAAAAAACCTTCACGATTGTGAACATTAAATGAATGTAGTCTTACAGTTATTAGTATTTTACTGCAATAACCGGCTGTTCACGCATGATGTTGACGACGTGCTTATTGCCATTGCTAAACAGTAGGCGCCCGTCGTTTTGAGACACCTACCTACACGTCATGAGTTCATGACTCAAAAACTAGCACATCATCCTCGGATTGTCGGACAGCCAATGAGAGGAACCCTAGAGACGCTATCGAAGAAGCACCAATAGCAGCAGTCTACGAAGACTTCCGAACTCCTCTCCGTGTAACGGGAACCGCTCGGCGTGTCTGCAATACTAACGACATTCAAACCTCATCCTTGCTCTGTATAGCTTCACCTTCAAAAACTGCACAATTACCAGCAGTGTCTTTATCTAAAGATGGTTTTAACATTCCTGTAAACATTCAGTTAGCCGATCCCTATTTCTTCGAGTCTCAACCCATAGATATATTGATTGGTGCTGACCACTTCTGGGATCTCCTCGAAAATGGAAGATTCCGGTTGAAAGGTGGTCCATACTTACAAAATACAAAATTAGGGTGGATAATTTCAGGGCCTTTGAATACTCTCGCACAAAGTCATCACGTTTCATGTAACGTCACATCATCACTTGATGAACAATTGAGGAAATTTTGGGAGCTCGAGGAGATAGGCAAATCGACTGATGTCCGCAGTAATGAGGAGCAGGCTTGTGAGGATCATTTTATAAAGACAACCACACGTGACACTGATGGCAGGTTTTGCGTTTCCATGCCTTTGAAGGAGCCCCCTGACGCATTGGGTGACTCATTTCTTCAGGCTGAACGTCGGTTCTACGCACTAGAGAAACGTCTGCAACGCACACCGGCCTATAAACAGTTATACATGCAATTCATCCATGAATACATAGAAATGGGTCACATGTCACGTATCCGTACGTACAGCACACCACACTACTTTCTACCACACCACGGTGTATTCCGCGAGCACAGTACTACCACGAAACTGCGAGTTGTATTCGATGCAAGCGCCAAAACCACGACTGGAAAATGAGTCCTACACGTCATGAGTTCATGACTCAAAAACTAGCACATCATCCTCGGATTGTCGGACAGCCAATGAGAGGAACCCTAGAGACGCTATCGAAGAAGCACCAATAGCAGCAGTCTACGAAGACTTCCGAACTCCTCTCCGTGTAACGGGAACCGCTCGGCGTGTCTGCAATACTAACGACATTCAAACCTCATCCTTGCTCTGTATAGCTTCACCTTCAAAAACATTTAATTCAAGAACGACTTTTTCCTGTTGTACATACTAACTCTCATTACAATAAACCATTTTATATATTGGAGAAACCAAGAAGTATAATTTCTTCTGATCCACAATCACAAATTGAAGAGGAAGGCGCCTAACGCAGAAACATAACTTTGTGGACCTTCGTGCCGTATAAAACCAACCAGTCCAGAGAAGCAGAGAATCAGACGTGGACACGAACGAGAGACGCGCAACTCGGTAATACGTGCCAGCCAAGACTCTTCCTCTTTCCTTGTGTTAATAGTGTTTCTCCTCTCAAATTCTAGTGCATCATACTTGTTCGCGAGATCGGGCAGGAGCCGCGGTGGCTACAGCCTCTACGCTCCAGGCGCTGAAATCGTTTTCGCAAAACGTGAGTACTCCAGGTTTCTATATCTACCAGAATGGCGGAGTCAGGTTCTACTCATCTAACGGCTGCTCCTAAATCACCTCTTAAATCTCCGTTAATCACACAAATTAACGCCCTCACACGCAGAAGGGGAGTAATTAAGGGTCGATTGTCTAATTTGCAAAAATATGTTGTGTTCAAGACTGCAATAGGCCAGCCAACGGTAACTGGACGTGTCCGGAACTTTTCCACGATACGTGGAGACTACCGTTGTTTTCAATACTATAAACAAGGTTACAATGGCCTGCCTCTACTAGGCTTGGCCTACAATAATAAAAACAAAAATGTACCACTAACCTGAGTGCTGGGGACGCCAAGTTCGACCTTCAAAGGTCACGCCCTAAGTGTGGTTTGTATGTGATATGAGGTGAGTAATTGTAACGTGTGATGTAAGTTACGGGTTCTAGGACGGTCCCAAGGCGTCGATCTTCAGATGGCGCAGTCCCGACCAGCATCACACCCAACTCGTTTCCAGCAAGCGCGCGCTACGCGTGGTAGACAATAAGGCGATGTGTTCCGAGAAATATCACTGGATTCTTGTTAATCCGAGATTACAAAGTTCAATCAATCACTGAACACAATTAATCTGTTCATATCTCGCGAGATCCAATTCGATTTACAACAAATTCCGCGTGCCGGCCCAACCGACGACAAGGCGGCGTACGATTCAACAATATCCCGGGGTTTTTCGGCAAATGGGGAATACACTTCAACAATTAGATAATTCGCGACCCAATTATCGGTCTCGACAGGCGAATTCAACAATATTTTACCAATAAATCAACTCAACAGGGTTCCGACGACCGGCATTTTTCCAAGCAAGCAAAGTCAATCTGTCAAGTCAAAGAGGTTATGTCAAGTGTCAACATCAAAGACAATAGAATGTTGCCACACCAAAAAGAGCGTTCAAAATTACATTTGGGACGCAACATCTACCCCCCCCGGACGGGCCTACCCGTCCGCTAATCAATTGGAAGTCTTGACAAGGTTGCAAATTCAACACAGCTTCAATGCGGCCAAATACCGTAGCTAGTTCATTAAAGGTGAGAACGGTGTCTCCCAACAATCTCCGCCAGCGTCCCTTTGCCGCTTTCACCGCGGCCCCAAAAATACCCCCCCAATGGGGGGCAGGCTGGCGGGTCAAACAACCAAGTGACCCCTCGGCGGGCCAAACTATTACCAATGTCAACCTGGTTCTCATTAAGGAAGGCGTATACCTCCTTCAAATAGTTACTTGTACCCTTGTAATTCGTACCGCAATCAGACCTAATCAACGAAGGTAACCCACGGCGAGACACAAATCTTTCCAAAGTCGCCTCAAAGGCCTCTGTCGAGAGGGAGGTTACCAGCTCCAAATGTACTGCCTTGATTGACAGGCAGACAAACACACAAATAAGCCCTAACAATCTTGCTATTACGAAGGGTGGACGTCTTCAACAAAGGGGGACCAACAAAATCCGTTACGACGCCAGCAAAGGGCCTCGCCTCATTGACGCGATCAGCCGACAAAATCCAAATTCTCGCTGCAGAATGGCCAACAGCGCATTGCAACCGGCATGCGAGTTCTTAGTGTGACGATCAGTCACCAACAATTGTACCAAGTTCAGTTACAACAAGGGCAGGAGCACCAATTTTAGGGTAAGGACAACTCACAAGGGTGACCTCAAACCAGGTCCTTCCCTCAACAGTGGTGTCAGCCGGTTCGCCAATTCCCCAAATCTTGCCTGAAAGGTCGTTCACCTTCAGGCCAACCTGTCCCGCTAGCCAAGAAGACAAAAGGCAACCCCGGACTCCCGTCTCCAAAATGGCACAGACCACAATCGAGTCACCCAAGGGTCCCCAGACCGTGACCGAGGCCGTTGGCAACAAAACCGTCTTGATCGGGGGGTTCCTTTAGCGGGGCAGGCGTCAATCTCTTAGTGATGCCTGGGCGGCGACCGTCAGCCGCTTCCAGGCTGCCTTCGTTCACGACGAGGCCAACAATCAAACCATTCGTCCGCGCGGTGTCCCAAGCCGCTCGCCATCACTGGAGGGGCATATCCCACCGAATGCCCGAATGGCGGAGGGCGCGACTCCAGCCGGGGACGTTCCGCCAACGGAGGGGAAAGGCAGCGGCGCCGACCCGGCCACTGCTGCCTAGCAGCCAATGCGCGTTCTCCCTGACGAGGGAAGACCAAATGGCGCTCGTGGGGCTCCCGTTCAACTTGCGCGGGGGGTGGAGTGCGGCGTACAGAATCGCGGGTCTCAGCCCGGTGCTCGTCTCCGGGGTACCCCCCCTTGCGCGAACCCCCCTCAGAAGCTGGTCTGCTGGAGCGGTTCGCGTTGGCGCACAAAATCTCAAGGTGGGACCCTTCACAAATTCTACACGGGCGGGGGTCGGGGCAGTCCCGATGGAAGTGGGCCCCCAAGCACGAAAAGCACAAACGGCGTGCGTTGACAATACGGCGGCGGGCACTTACGTGCAAATTCAAAAAATCCGGGCAACGCGCCATGACATGCCCCGTTGCCTTACAAAAGTCACAATGATGAGGACTCCGGGCACCATCAAAACGGGGGGCGGGGCGAACATCAACAGGCCCCCTAGCCCGAGGACTCCGGGCGCCAGCCAAACGGGGGGCGGGGCGATCATCAACAGGCCCCGTAGCCCGAGGACTCCGGGCGCCAGCCAAACGGGGGGCGGGGCGATCAACAACAGGCCCCCTAGCCCGAGGACTCCGGGCGCCAGCAAAACGGGGGGCGGGGCGATCATCAACAGGCCCCCTAGCCCGAGGACTCCGGGCACCAACCAAACGGGGGGCGGGGCGATCATCAACAGGCCCCCGGGCCCTAGTCCGTCCCTGGTCTCTGGGCTGAGAAGGTAGTGGGGGTGACCCCGTGGCGCCACGAGTGTTATCCGCAAACCGACACTCGTCCTCCAAAAATTTGAGGAGGTCGTCAAAGGGGGGAAGATGGGTGGCACTATCCCCACCATACTTCTGCTCAAAACGTGACCTCAACTCCGCGGGGAGCAACTGCAGCACTATGTGCACCAACAAGTAGGACCAATGTTCTACCGGTAACTCCAAGCGTCTCAAAGCGTTGGTCGCTGAAACCAACGGGTTCAGCAAGTCAGTGCGCAACGTCGACGTGCTGACAATGGCCGGTAGCCCCAAAATTTGGTCGATGTGCACATCAGCCAGGCAGCGCTTGTTCTGATACCGTCGGGAGAGAAGCTCCAGAGCGGTCGGGTAAGAGGAATCCGTCACCGGCAAGTGCTGCACCAAGGCTCTGGCTTCGCCCTCCAGGACAGACAACAAATAGGCCAGCTTCTGGGCAGGTCCGAGGTCCAAACGTGCATCGACAAGACTCTCAAAGAGATCTAGGAAGCCCAGCCAGTGGTCCAAGCGACCGTCAAAATGTGGCAGCTCCAGGGTGGGCAGCCTACTCAATAGTCCAGGGCCTGCAACAACAGGGGTCTGCGGCTTGGCCGCATCAGGCACCCGGCTCCTCAAAATTTCCCGCGCTCGTAGACATATGACATCCCCCAGGTGGATAATCTGGTCATAGTCACCCAAAATCTTATCGCGGGCTGTCTGATCCATCACCCCCAAATCCACGTCCATGATGTACTCGTTGAAGCGTGTGAGCGCAGCATCAGCTGACTTGATCCTCTCAATCACTTGCCCATACCGAGCAAGGGTGAGCTCTTCCAATTCCACACGCTCAACAGTTGCAGCTGCCGATGTGAACCATCTCAACTGTGAGGTCAATCCCGCAGCAGCCTCCCTGACTGCCCTTAATGAGGCCATTGCAACAATCAAATATTAATACAAAACAACAATCAACAACCAACAATCAAATATTAAACAAACAGCAATGACTTGTTAGCCGGCCAAATAGTTTCAACAAAATAAAAATTCAAATTCAATTATTTCAGGTCCAAATTCAACCCTGTACTTATTCCAAGTATGAATCTAGCTTGGTACAGATGGCTAGTTACAAAATAAATAACAATTCAATGTATAATACAATGCTGGATCAACCTCAAATTAAACATCAATAAGCACAACAATTGTCTGTATAATATTGAGCCGGACAATCTCTAACAAAATCCAATAAATACAAATAAATGCAATAACCAATACACACAATTCAAGTCCTATTATGTTAGACTATGTGTAATTATTATTTAGATAACCTTTCAAATTCAGATCAATGACATTCAATTATTAATTGCAACAAATACCAAACAACTTTTACAACAATATACCAACTTATGTACCAAATTATGTACCAAATTATACCAAATTATACCAATAATTCCTAATTTCACAAATAAATCCTACCTGTCAATGCAATGAAAGAGGCTACAGTACAAATTACAAATACAACTTCAATTGATTCAACTTCAATTAGATAGCCCGGATGACATGGTAATATATTCAAAACTTATCAAGTTATAAGTTGTGTTAAGTAATTAAACTCAAGTTTTAAGTTTTCAACAATATTCAAAACTTCCAATTAAACCAGTGGATCTTATATTATAAGAGCCGCGCTCTGCTACCAGTTTTGTTCAAGACTGCAATAGGCCAGCCAACGGTAACTGGACGTGTCCGGAACTTTTCCACGATACGTGGAGACTACCGTTGTTTTCAATACTATAAACAAGGTTACAATGGCCTGCCTCTACTAGGCTTGGCCTACAACAATAAAAACAAAAATGTACCACTAACCTGAGTGCTGGGGACGCCAAGTTCGACCTTCAAAGGTCACGCCCTAAGTGTGGTTTGTATGTGATATGAGGTGAGTAATTGTAACGTGTGATGTAAGTTACGGGTTCTAGGACGGTCCCAAGGCGTCGATCTTCAGATGGCGCAGTCCCGACCAGCATCACACCCAACTCGTTTCCAGCAAGCGCGCGCTACGCGTGGTAGACAATAAGGCGATGTGTTCCGAGAAATATCACTGGATTCTTGTTAATCCGAGATTACAAAGTTCAATCAATCACTGAACACAATTAATCTGTTCATATCTCGCGAGATCCAATTCGATTTACAACAAATTCCGCGTGCCGGCCCAACCGACGACAAGGCGGCGTACGATTCAACAATATCCCGGGGTTTTTCGGCAAATGGGGAATACACTTCAACAATTAGATAATTCGCGACCCAATTATCGGTCTCGACAGGCGAATTCAACAATATTTTACCAATAAATCAACTCAACAGGGTTCCGACGACCGGCATTTTTCCAAGCAAGCAAAGTCAATCTGTCAAGTCAAAGAGGTTATGTCAAGTGTCAACATCAAAGACAATAGAATGTTGCCACACCAAAAAGAGCGTTCAAAATTACATTTGGGACGCAACAGTTGAGTCATTCCAACAGCCGTTAGAAGCTAACAGAATTCTAGAATTCAAATTACGCATAGATAGTGCTACCTCCCTGTTATCTGAATTTAACGACCTTCAGTCGCAAATCGAAGAAATGTGTGATAATTTGGATGAACATCTGGAATATAGGGAACAGTTCGAACAAAGGTTTTTTAGTGTCATCGCGCAAGCTAAGTCTTTGTTGTCTGAGGATAGCAAAACACCTAAAAGTTTCAATAACTCTGAGGCAGTACAACCAGTGAAGTTACCTACTATTCAATTACCAACTTTTGACGGTTCGTATGAGAATTTGTTAGAGTTTAGAGACACCTTTTTATCCTTAGTGCATAACTCCACACAAATAAGTCCTATTCAGAAGTTCCACTATTTAAAATCAGCTTTGAAGGGTAGCGCTGAATTAGTAATAAACTCGCTGGAATTATCAGCCAATAATTACAGTGTTGCATGGGAGTTACTCACTAATAGGTTCAATAACAGCCGTCTATTAATACACAATCATGTAAAAGCTCTTTTCTCCACACAAGCTTTAACTAAAGAGTCACCCGTGTTATTGCGAAAGCTCGTAGATACGATGTTAAAACATCTACGTGCACTAAAAGTACTCGGTGAGCCGACCGATTTCTGGGATACACTCATAATTTACATGATTACGTGGAAGGCGGACCCTGTTACCGAGCGGGAGTGGGAAGAGTATGTACTCGCACAAATGATAAAATGTCCTGACGATGCGAAGCTTAAGTTGAAGGTAGAGGATTTAATTCGTTTTATCGGGCGGAGAGCGGATATGCTAGATAAATTATTAGGTACGCATAGTAAAGGCACACACGATAACAAACACACCAATGCGACCACTTCTAAAGTACACTGTAACGCTTCTTCGTCCGACACTACGAAACCACTGTCGCACAAAACACAGTACAAACCTTGCCCTATGTGTAAGGAAAAACATCCGTTATTTTTGACAGGCCCGTTGGTATAGTGGTCAGTGGTCCTGACTGCTATGCGTAAGGTCGTGGGTTCGATTCCCACCTAGGACAAATGTTTGTGTGATGAGCACGGTCATTTGTTCTTTGTCTGGGTGTAATTTATCTATAATATGTATGTATTTAGAAATATATATGTATGTTTATCAGTTGTCTAGTATCCATATCACAAGCTCTGCTTAGTTTGGGACTAGATGGCGTTGTGTGAAAAAAAAAAAGAGTTGTGGAGTTGTGGAATATTCTCATGCCACAAATTCCTTGATCTGTCCGTAGCGGACAAACATAATTTTGTCACACAAAACAAATTATGTACAAACTGTTTGCGCTCAGGACACAAAGCGAACGACTGTCCGCTTGGACCGTGTAGGAAATGTTGTAAGAAACATAACACACTACTACATCGTAACGAGTCAGAGGATAACACGCAAAATCCGCCTCTCTCATTAGTGACAGTAGGACAAATATCGCATTAAAATCACACACACATAATGCGAATTGCGACGGCAGCCCCACCACGCAAGGGCCAGTTGCCAAACCAGTTCTGTTGTCTACCGTGCTAGTCGAGATAGCCGATATTCATAATAATTATCACACGGTGCGCGCGCTGCTCGATAACGGTAGTACACGATGTTTTATCACAGATGCGTTATGCAACAAATTAAACTCACAAAAAATACAGTCCACTTACAATATAACAGGTGTAGGTAACTCAGTTTCCCAGTGCACACACCTGATGCAAGCGCCAAAACCACGACTGGAAAATCACTCAACGATATACAACGCGTAGGCCCAGCAATACAGGGTGACTTGTTTGCTATTTTGCTCCGGTTTAGACAACACAGATGGGTAGGGTGTGCAGACGTCGAAAAACTGTTTCGCCAAATCCTAAAGGATCCGAGTCAGCGAAATTTACTTTTATTCCTATGGCGTGACAATCCCACAGACCCATTAGAAATTTACAGGCTCAATACTGTCACCTACGGAACCGCGTCCGCACCGTTTACTAGCGTACGCTGTTTAAAACAGCTGGCATTGGAATGTTCTGACTCATTGATTCGTACAGTCATTCAGGATGATTTTTTTTGTCGACGACCTGGTGACCGGTGCTGACAGTATTGAGTCGGTAAAACATATAGCAAAGGAAACAACTAAAGTCTTAAAGGGTGGTTGTTTCCCACTTCGAAAATGGATCTTCAATTTTGATCATGATCTACAAGAGTTTCCGTCTCATTCTAAGGAACTTTCACTTGGTGAAAACGCCCATCACAAAACCCTAGGATTAGGGTGGTATAATCAATCTGACACTTTGCATTTCCACACAGAACACACAAATGACAGTCGGCAACTAACGAAAAGCATCATATTGTCGGAAGTCTCTAAAATTTTCGATCCGTTAGGATTACTTAGTCCTTATGTAATGACTGCAAAGGTTCTACTTCAAAGGCTATGGCTATTAAAATTAGATTGGGACGATATATTACCTAGTGACGTCACACGCAGTTGGGCACAATTCGTAAACGGTATAACATTGCTAAGTACATTACGAATACCGCGGCACGCAATAGGTATCGATGCTACTCGCGTAGAACTACACTTATTTACCGATGCTTCACAAACAGCTTACGGCGCGTGTGCTTACATTCGTTCCATAACAGACAATGGCATAGTTACAACGAGGTTACTGTGCGCTAAAGGAAAGGTCGCACCCTTAAAACCCGTCAGTATACCACGGTTAGAATTGTGCGGCGCCCTATTAGGAGCCCAGTTACATGACAAAATCACAAAGTCACTTCGTTGTATCTTTGACGGTGTCACATTTTGGACAGATTCCACTATTGTGATCGGTTGGTTACGCATGAATCCTAACTCTTTAAAGCCTTTTGTACAAAATAGGGTCGCGGAGCTACAAGAATTAACAAAGGGGATGTCCTGGAACCACGTTTCTGGTAGGGAAAACCCAGCTGATCTAGTATCACGCGGTGTGACTCTGGACGTACTTAGTTCATGCACGCTTTGGTGGGAAGGGCCGTCTTTCCTTTCAGATCCGTCATTTAATATAGCCAATAAAAATAGCTCTGACCACTTAAACGATACAACACTTGATTTACCTGAGATTAGGTCTCAAACACATACTCATCAAATCTCGGATACGGATAGTTGGTTCCCGTTTCATCGTTTCACTCGATTCAATCACATGAAACGTGTTTGTGCCTATATGTTACGTTTTGTATACAATGTGCGAAACAAAGCTGCAAGGCGTACTGGCTCATTGAACGTAACCGAGTTAAACGAAGCACTAACTATTCTCACAAAGGCGTCACAGTCACAATCATTCCCCGACCTTTTAGATAGTTTAATTAAACACAAACCGTTAAAACACTCACACAATTTAGTAAAATTAAATCCATTCATCGATAAACAAAATGTAATTAGAGTCGGGGGACGTTTGTGCAATTCACCAGAGTTTTCGTATAGCAAGAAGCATCCAATATTATTATGCAGCAAGCACACATTCACACGGCTGTTGTTTAGCGCAGAGCATGAGCGACTAATGCACGCCGCGCCGCAGGCCCTCTTGTACACACTCAGAGAAACGTGGTGGCCGGTGGGTGGGAGAAATCTCGCGAAACAAGTTGTTCATAGTTGTGTTCGATGCGCTAGGTTCCGTGCTAAGCCGATTGCACCTATTATGGGTAACTTACCTGCACAACGCTTGTCTCCAGGGTTTCCTTTTATGACCACTGGTGTGGACTATGCGGGACCCGTTCTCATATTGAACCGTAAAGGTAGGGGTGCTAGAACTGTGAAGGCATACATTTGCATATTTATATGTTTCATTACACGCGCGGTTAACTTGGAACTTGTAGGTGATTTGACAACAGACGCCTATTTATTAGCTCTCAAGCGCTTTGTCTCACGCAGAGGCAAACCGTCACACATTTTTTCAGACAACGGAAAGAATTTCGTTGGCTTAATGAATTTATTTTCAAAATTCCTTTCCTCATGTTCACAAAATATCATAGATTACGCTACTTCACAAGATATCAAATTCAGTTTTATTCCCCCTTACGCTCCGCATTTTGGTGGATTATGGGAAGCTGGGGTAAAATCATGTAAACATCATTTACGCCGTGTTGTAGGGAATTTGCACTTAACGTATGAGGAGTTCAATACTGTTTTGACACAAGTGGAAGCAGTCCTGAACTCCCGTCCTCTTAGTCCTATGTCCACAGATCCCCATGATTATCAACCCCTATGCCCAGCTCACTTCTTGGTTGGCCGTCCGCTGACAGCGCCGGTCTGTGAGGACCTGATCGACAAATCCCCACACAGTCTGTCACGCTACCAGCGAGTGGAGCAGATTCGTCAACATTTTTGGAGCAGGTGGTCCACAGAGTACATTTCTGAGATGCAGACCAGGACAAAGTGGAAGTCAAGGCAAGCTGATCTGAAGCCAGACACACTGGTACTTATAAAGGACGATCACGCACCGCCACTGAAGTGGTGTCTTGGCCGTATCATCAGCACCATTCCAGGCAGCGACGGAGTTGCACGAGTGGCGAATATCCAGACCGAAAAGGGCATCATAAGAAGGGCATTTTCTAAGATTTGTCCACTGTGGTAGAATGAAGCTGAGTGAACACGTTGAAAGACCATCTTTCAAGGCCGGGAGGATGTTCACGCATGATGTTGACGACGTGCTTATTGCCATTGCTAAACAGTAGGCGCCCGTCGTTTTGAGACACCTACCTACACGTCATGAGTTCATGACTCAAAAACTAGCACATCATCCTCGGATTGTCGGACAGCCAATGAGAGGAACCCTAGGGACGCTATCGAAGAAGCACCAATAGCAGCAGTCTACGAAGACTTCCGAACTCCTCTCCGTGTAACGGGAACCGCTCGGCGTGTCTGCAATACTAACGACATTCAAACCTCATCCTTGCTCTGTATAGCTTCACCTTCAAAAACATTTAATTCAAGAACGACTTTTTCCTGTTGTACATACTAACTCTCATTACAATAAACCATTTTATATATTGGAGAAACCAAGAAGTATCATTTCTTCTGATCCACAATCACAAATTGAAGAGGAAGGCGCCTAACGCAGAAACACCGGCTGCTTTTCATTATGAATTTCTACTTCTTCTGCTTCGGCGAGTGGCTTTACCCGCGTAGGTAAAATTCAAAAATACTTCCAAGGCATCACAATTCCAGGACTAATATTAAGCTATATCTTATTCCAGTTCAATGGTCTACCCATGTGCCAAGTATCATCTAAAACAGTGCAGCCATTAAGTCGTCAAGAGGTAACGTACAGAGTAGTAGTAGTAGAGACAGTCGTACGCGCACTATGGCATCCATAAATAAGGCTTATTCATAAAAGGAGTCAAATAACATGTGTAGTTTAAACACAGTTGAGAATATTCCACATCATTAGGTAATGTGACGAATAGGTATAATTAAGATTAAATTAAATTAAGATTGTATTTCAGTATGTTTGTTTTGAAGTCGGTTATTTTATTTTAGCTCTGAAGGGAGGTGAATGGGTACTAGTAAGCAAGCGTGCTGTACCTATTGTTGCTTTGCAGCAGCAGATATCGTAGCCAAATGAGAGCCCTATCAATTGTGAAAAAATGTTTTATTTATAATTGATAAAACGTTTGTGATAAAAGTTTGTGCGTCAAAACAAGGCGAAAAAAATCACACCTTTGTCCTGTCATCGCCTAAATATAACCAGTCATCACGGTCTATTTCTCCCACAAAATTCGCCTGTACACCGGAACAAGTCGGGGTTAACCCTTAAAATAAATCACGTGACGTTTCCACGTGAAAGGGGCACGTTGCCCGGTGGGTACTGTAATAGACGTGTCAATATCAGCACCATACTTGTTCCGGTCGGGTAAGCGAGCGCTTTAAGGTTGAGTTGCGGGTAATTTTAAATATGTTGTTTTTTAATATTAGAGGAATTTCAGGCCCAAGCTTTGTTATCGAGTTTAAGGGTTAAATACCAGTATAAGCTTCATCTATCTGTGTATTTTAGTAATACAAATATTGACAAATCATTTATTTAGTTTAAATATGCTATAGGTAATTTTATTCTAATAAAATATATTAATTACTCAATTTTGTTTGACAAACTTAGTAATATGGCAGTTATTTGAAATCTCAACACCTGTTGTACAATTTTTTAATCAATTTTATTTTATCTAGTTTTAAATGTTAATCAATAATTCGTATTTCAATAATAACTTTTTATTTTTCTGTCACATTTTTATTATTTTTTTTCCTCTGGCGGGCAGTTTAATACTGGGCAACTAACGTGCTTTTTGGTGGCGAGTTTCTAATTACAATTTAAAAGTTAATTTTTTATTTTTAGCACGGAGCACGATATTAAACTATACAATATTATTTTATTTATGTATTTAATACACTACACATCCATTACAATTGGTTTATTTACCCTCGTCCGTGTGTCACTGCTGGGTGCCAACTGAAAACCAGCGCTGGGTGTCTTTCGCCGAGCAAATGCTGAGTTGGTAACCCTTTCGGTGTAGACATGCTCAGCGAAATTCTTAGTGTTATTTTTTTTTATGTTTGTAATTTTCTGTTGTTGTTTTTATTACCGAATAAATGGTTTTCAATTCAATTCAGTTCTGTCTAGTGTTTTCCCAACTATGTCGGGCTCGGCTTCCAGTCTTAGGTACCGTATGCACCTGAGAATAGTATTTTAAGTTGTATGTTGTTGTTGTGTTTTATTATTTTATTAACCTTTTCATTTGATAGATAATTTTCCTATTTTTAGTGCAGTTGTGTTTTTTTAATCGGATATTTACCATGAGTATTTATTGCTTTGAGTTTCCGAATGTTTTGTTTATTTTGAAGTTGGTTAATTTTTTTTGTAAAAACATTTTTTTTATTTATTTTTTATTGATAATAGGCTCGCGTTTGACCACCATCTCACCTGATGGTAAGTGATGATGTGGTCGAAGATGGAGCACGCTTACCTAAAAGTAACCTATTCACTCTTGACTTAAAGACTCCTAGGTTATAGCTATCGGGAAACACAGACTCCGGCAGGGAATTCCACTCCTTAGCCGTACGCACAATGAAGGTATTCCCAAAACGTTTGGTGCGTATGGGTGGGATGTCCACCATGTAACGATGGCGCTTCGCCGTTTGTCTCGTAGTCCGATGATGGAACGGGCTTGGTGGAATTAGATTGTGTAATTCCATCGCACACTCCCCGAAATGTAACCGATAGAAAACCGATAGACTTGCAACTCGTTGTCGATGTTCAAGGCTCTGGAGCTTTGATTCAACCAGTGCATCGTTGCCAATGAGTCTTTTATTTTTCCATTTTTAATACAACAAAAAAAAATATCGGAGAATCACCATGTGTATTTATAGTTTCGAGTTTTCGAGTATTTTTGTTAGTTTTGAAGTTGTTTACATATTTTGTTTTTTAATAAAAAAAATGGATGGAACACAGCATAATAGGTGTTAAGCGAACAGATCGCGTTAGCAACACCACCCTGCTCTCCATTACTCAATTAGCTGATGTTGGTGTAAAAACAGCCATGCTGAAGTGGAAGTGGGCCGGCCACGTCGCACGAATGCAACCGGAGAGGTGGGCAAAGATCATCACCCATTGGACGCCTGAAGGAGGACAACGCCGTCGAAGTCGACCACGGCGCCGGTGGGGTGACGATCTGAGCATGTTCGCGGGGCAAACATGGTCCGAAATTGCCCAAGGTAGAGAGGTTTGGAAAGAAAAAGGGGAGGCCTTTGCTCAGCAGTGGGACACAACTTAAGCTAAGAAAAGAAAAAAAAAAAAACATTTTTACTGTAAAAAAATAATACTGTTATTCTTAAGTTAAATTAAAACCTAATCTAAACCGTTCAACCCTTTTCAACCGACGATCAAAAGAGGAGGTTATCAATTCGACGCGTATATTTTTTTTTTTATGTATGATCACCGATTACTCGAAGACGGCTGAACCGATTTGGAAAATTCTTTTTTTGATTGAAAGGGTATACTTCGAAATTGGTCCCATTTTCATAAAAGTCAGGATCTGATGATGGGATCCTGGAGAAATCGAGGGAACTCTTCAAATATTATAGGCAGACCTATATGACGTTTTGGGTATTTATTATAGTAACTTGTGCAGTTGCTCTCAAAAAGTACCATTTGAGGAAGTGGAACTGATGATGAAGACCACAGATGGCCGCCGAAACTACTCAATAATAAGTATTGAGTGGATTGCGATTCGATTACTTGAATATAGATGTTAAGCACTTTATACTCGTCACAATGCATATGGTGATGTAGAGCTGATGGTGAAGTACCGGGAGAACTCCTCAACAATTAACGGCCCAGCATTGGGAAAAGCAATATTTTGTAAAAGGTTATAAGTAGTTGACATTTAGGCTCTTGTAACTAGGTAAATTAAAAATAGACCAACTAAAAAGAGTGAAATAAAAACTTTTTACCAAAAAATTAAACCGACTCCCAAAAAACACTGCAAAGTGAAAAATAACTTTAATTTCGGAAGTCGGTGCCAAAAACGAAAATACAAAACTAAAGACACCGACTACCGAAATTAAAGTTATTTTTCACTTTGCAGTGTTTTTGGGAGTCGGTTTAATTTTTTGGTAAAAAGTTTTTGAGATACCTCTTTTAGAAACTTTATGGTGTTATTACTTCAATCATTAGCTCAGCACCAAGAAATGGTGACTATCAAACACAAATATCTGAATTGTTTTAGATAGTAATTATATAACATTTTGTACGAGCCCTTTAGGTCGAGGATTTCTCTTGATTTTCCTCGGATTTCATAATCTGGTCCCAACTTATAATTTCCATCATCAGCTCAGCAACATGAGATACTGATTAAAGGGGCACAAATATCTGAATTGCGTTAGAAAGTATATGAAAATCAATGTATGTGCCAATAAAATTTGGTGAGGGTTTCCGTTGATTTCCCTGGGATCCCATCAGATTTTTATTAATTCTTAAAGAAAAGACTTTGTCGCACATGCGATTATGACGCCCTAAATGATTTTGAACCATCAACTTTAAGTTACTTTCATTAGGCTTTTAATGGGCGTTCGTATCTTAGTTTTTTATTTAATTAAAGACAGAAAGAAAGAAATGTGGAAATTTTAAACGGTTGCCAGAAAATAAAGCTATTTAACCCTTTTTTAGGAGTCGTAAAATGATTTCAAGAGTTTATGTGAAGAGGATGGTGCTCATTATCATTAGGCAGTGGCTGAGCAAGAAATAACCATGGAATTAGTAACTAATGTAGGGACGTGGTGAGGTATACTTTAATAATAGGCTTATTTGGATTTAATTATTAAATAATTCATTAAATATATTAATTAAATCTATACAAATATTATAATTACGAAATTTGAGATGCATGGCTGTATGAATGTTTTTTTCCTTATAAAACCAAAATCGCTGAACAGATGTGGATGAAATTTGGCACAAATAACAGATTATAGTGTGGTATAGCACTTACGTGGTATAGCTACCTTTTTATGCTAAAAAAATGAGTGAAATTTCTACACGAACAGAGTTGCGAGCAATAGTTAGCTACTTTTAAAAACTATCGAGACCGCCTGTGCCTTTTTATTTAACACCGGTCTGTGGTTGTCGACGGGTGGTTTTCTTAGCTTAGATTTCACGTGTGTCCCCACCAACTGTGTCCCCACGTTGTCGTCGTGGTGGGGCTTGCGTGTTTCGATGATCTCTGGGGCCATGCCGGTAGAGGCACTCATGCCGGACGGGCCCAGAGGGAGAAACCAGACCAAGAGGGACACACCGGGGGAAAGGCGCGCCGTCTGGAGGATCGAGCAGCTAGCTCGAGCTTCTAGACGGCGCGGGGCCCGGTCTCAGAGATCGGGTCAAGGGGGAGGAAAGGTTCACTTCCGGTATGCGTCTAATCTTTAGACGTAACCGTGAAGTGAACCAGGCGAGGGGAAATGGGGTGTAGGGTCAGAGGAACTCACCTCTCTAAAAAAGTACAACAATATGGAGAAAAAAGCTTTTGTAAAAGATACCCAGGCGGGTCCCAGCTGCTCTTCAGCTGGGGAGTCCCGCACCGGACACGTCCGGTCAGTCCCACCGTACTCTGGGGGGGACAACAACCGCTTTTACCCCAAATTTCCGGCAGTCGCCGCATCGAGCCAGGGAGGCTCACGTGCCCGTGAGGTGGAGTCGCTGGACTTGTCCAGCACGTCCACCTCACCGGCACCGAACATTGAGCGAGCGCAGAGCGCCGCTCCGCGGAGGAAGGGGGCGCTGATGCTCGGGTCGGAGACCGACTCGGCATCGGACGCCGAGAGCTTCCAGAGCTTGATCTCTGGGAGCGCAGTGAGGAGCGACGAGGGGGGCGCCGACAGGAGGAAGGAGTTCCTCAAGCGCCCCCGCGACGATGAGTCGTCGTCAGAGGAGGGGCTTGTCTCGGCCCGTAAGATCCCCACTAGCTTGCGGGGTAAAGGCAGAGGCAAGACCTCAGGGAGGGGGCCTTCCTCTGGAGAGCCCAACACTGGTCTGGCCTCGAGCGAGGCCAAACTAGAAGAGGCCGTGGCAGCTGCCATGCGCACCATCTCGCGGAAGCGGAACCGCAGGAGTAAGGAGGACGCGATCGGCGAAGCCACGGCCTCCATCATAGCGGCCGCGCGGACTTACGGCGGGGCTCCGGCTGCAAGGGACGACATGTCCGATCTGCGGCCGGAGGTCACCCGCCTGACTGCCGCCATCGAGGCTCTCCAGAGGAAGAACGCCGCCCTCAAGGCGGACCTGGCCGCAATCCGGGGAGGCGGCCAGCGGAATGCGCCGCCGCGGGGCCAAAAGGAGAAAGGCCAGCCCACACCAGCGGAGGACTCGGTTCTCGACCTGGTGCGACAGGAGCTGGCCGCCTTCCAGCAGCGGTTCTCCGTATTGGAGAGCCGCGTGCTGCGACCCCCGCTGGCGGCGACTTCATACGCGGCTGCGGCCGCGTCCATGCCTCCCCAGACGACGACGAGGCCGCCTCAGGCGAAGACGGCCACGGTGCGGACGGCACCAGTGACGGCGGCCCCTGCGAGGGCAAAGACGGCCCCGGCCAAGCCGAAATCGGGCCCATCAAAGCCGCCTCCGACCCCGACACCTGCGGGGCCGAAGCAGGCGGCCAAAAAGAAGAAGGCCCAGGCCGGGAACCAGCCGTCCCAGCAGCCTCCTCCAAAGACTCCTCCGGCCGGCGCCGACTGGCAAGTGGCCGGGGAGAAGAGGAAGGCTGCTGGCGCAGCCAGGTCCTCGCGGCGTAGGGAGAGACGGCGGCGGCGAGACGCCGCGGCGCGACTGCGCGCCCCCAAGACCACGGCTGTAGTGATCACACTGCAGCCGGACGCGGTGAACAGGGGTGTGTCGTACCGCGACGTGCTTGCGAAGGCGCGGCAGGTGATAGACATCACGGAGCTCGGCATCACCGGTGGCCTCCGTCACCGGGTCACTGCAACGGGGGCTCGGATGTTGGAGATCCCCGGCGCGGACAGTGGCCCTACCGCTGACGCTCTGGCCGAACGGCTCAGAGCGTCCTTAAATGCGGAGGAGGCCCGAGTCTCCAGACCCACCAAGCGCGCAGACATGCGCATATTGGGTCTGGATGACTCCGTGACGGCCGAGGAAGTGGTGGCCGCCGTAGCCAGGACTGGGGAGTGCCCTCCCGATCAGGTGAGGGCGGGCGCCCTGCGTCCTGGCTTCACGGGGACGCAAACCATTACGGTTAGCTGCCCCGTCCCGGCGGCCAAAAAGATCCAGGAGGGCCGAAGGCTCCTGGTTGGTTGGGTGTCTGCGCAGGTGAAAATCCTGGACCCCAGACCCCTGAGGTGCTTCTGCTGCCAAGTGGGCAACCATGCGGCATGCGTGTGCACCTCGGAGGTAGACCGCAGCGATAGGTGCTTCCGCTGCGGTCAGCCCGGTCACAAGGCCGGCTCGTGCTCCGCCCCGCCTCACTGCTTCGCATGTGAGGCGGTTGGCAAGCAGGCCGATCACCGGGCTGGGGGCAAGTCCTGCGCCCCACCCACCAAGGCCAGGCGCAGAGGTAAGCCCTCTGCCGCCGCCGTCACCGCCACAGCCGCCGCCGCCGTCGTCGCCGAAGTCGTGGCCAAACCCCCGCGAGGGGCCCTGGAGGAGGCTGCAATGGATCCCGATTAATGGCCCCATTGCGCTTCCTCCAGGCGAACATCAACCACTGCGCCGCTGCTCAGGAACTTTTGCTCCAGAGCATGGCGCAGTGGTTGATCAACGTCGCCGTGGTCGCCGAGCCGTATTTTGTCCTGCCCAGGAATGACTGGGTGGCGGACTTAGACGGCTCGGTGACCCTCGTTTCGTCGGCCGCCGCCGGTACCCCCGCCCCTCGATCGCGTCAAGAGAGGGCGTGGGATCGTCGCAGCACGGTTCGGGGAGATCGCTGTGGTAGGCGTTTATTTCTCCCCGAACCGAACTCTCGCCGAGTTCCAGAACTCCCTAACGGAGCTGGGAGACGTCATCGTCACCCTCGGTTCCCTCCCCGCCCTCGTCCTCGGGGACTTCAATGCCAAAAATCCGGCTTGGGGTTCCCGGTCCATGGACCACGGGCGGGGCAGGATGCTCGAGCACTGGGCCCGTGCGCAGGGCCTGGTGATCGAGAACCGGGGTTCTGTCCCTACGTGCGTGCGGTTTACGGGCGAGTCGGTGGTGGACGTTACGTTCGCCACCCCCAGCCTGTCACCGCGCGTCACCGACTGGCGCGTTGTTGAGGAGGTGGAGACCTATTCCGACCACCGGTATATCCGGTTCGACGTCTCCGCCCAGACCCCAGACGCGCCGGTCCGACGGGACCTGAGTGGTCCGCGATGGGCGCTGAAGCAGATGGACCGGGAGCTATTCCTGGAAGCCTCGATCGTGCAGGCCTGGGGGTCACCCCCGGACAGGCCTGCCGACATAAACGACGAGGCGGAGTGGTTCCGGGAGGCCATGTCGGAGATCTGCGACGTGGCCATGCCCCGGGTCCGGCAAGGACGCGCCCGGCGTCAGCTGTACTGGTGGTCGAGTGAGCTAGCAGCGCTGCGTGAAGCGTGCGTTGCGGCGCGACTCCGGTACACCAGGTTCCGCAGGCGCCGCACCCGACCTTCGGATGCGGCGACTGTAGAGGCGGAGCTGTACGAGGGCTACAGGGCAGCGAAGGCCGTCCTCCGAGACGAGATCTGGCGGGCCAAGGAACTGGCCCGGGAGGAGATGCTGGCGACTCTGGACGGGGACCCATGGGGCCGCCCATACAAGTGGGTGCGAGAGAAGCTCCGCCCCTGGGCTCCCCCGTTAACGCAGAGTCTCCAGCCTCAGTTCTTGGAGGACGTGGTGAGCGCCCTGTTCCCATCGCGAGGGGAGCACGCTCCCCCGCCCATGGCTCCGTCTCCGACGGAACCTGAAGCTGGCGCAAACGCGGACCACAGCGACGACGACGTCTACGACGCTCCAGAGGTGACCGAGGTAGACTTGAGAGTGGCGGTACAACGGCTCAAGGCCAAAAATACCGCCCCAGGACCCGACGGCTTGCCAGGGAAAGCGTGGGTTCTGGCCTCGGAGACTCTCGGGCCTCGACTAGGGGGGCTCTTTAGCGCATGCCTGGAGAGGGGCCAGTTTCCGCTTCGCTGGAAGACGGGAAAGCTGGTCCTGATCCAGAAAGCCGGGCGCCCTGCGGACTCTCCGTCCGCATTCCGGCCCATCGTGCTGCTCGACGAGGCGGGCAAGCTCTTGGAAAGAGTAGTTGCAGACCGCCTCCTCGGGCACCTGAATCGGGTGGGCCCGGATCTTGCGGAGTGCCAGTTTGGCTTCCGCAAGGGGCGCTCGACGGTGGATGCCGTCATGCGCGTGAGAGCCCTCACGACGGGGGACGCGGTATCCCGGGGCAGGGTCGTCTTGGCGGTGTCTTTGGACATCACCAACGCCTTCAACACCCTGCCCTGGAGTTGCATCAGGGAGGCACTCCGGTATCACCGGGTGCCGACCTACCTCCGTCGCATAGTCGAGGACTACTTGACGGACAGAGCCGTCATCTACCCCGGTCACCGGGGAGAGTGGAACCGGCGAGAGATGTCGTGCGGTGTCCCACAGGGATCGGTCTTGGGGCCGCCCCTGTGGAACATCGGATACGACTGGGTGCTGCGCGGCGACCTCCCTGACGGCGTCAGCGTAGTATGTTACGCTGACGACACGCTCGTCCTGGCGCAGGGAGAGTCGCACCAGGCGGCGGCCGACCTGGCGACGCAAGCGGTTGCGACAGTCGTTCATAGGATCCGGCAGTTGGGACTCGACGTGGCGCTGCACAAGACCGAGGCCATGTGCTTTCATGGCGGTCGGAACGCGCCACGGTCCGAGTCCCACATAACGGTGGAGGGGGTTCGCATCGGCGTCGGGAGGACGATGAAGTACCTGGGACTCGTCCTCGACAGCCGGTGGAACTTCAGGGAGCACTTCCTGAGTTTGGCCCCAAAGCTGAACCGGGCAGCAGCCGCCTTCAGGCGACTCCTGCCTAATCTCAGCGGGCCAAACGCCTCCTGCCGAAGGCTGTACGCTGGCGTCGTGCGGTCCATGGCCCTCTACGGGTCCCCAGTGTGGGCCCTGTGCATCCGGACGCGACCACTAAAGTTGGTCGCATGCCAGAGGGTCATGGCTATCCGAATGATCCGGGGATACCGCACGATCGCCGGCGAATCGGCCAACCTCCTTGCCGGATTGCTGCCCTGGGATCTGGAGGCGACTGCCCTCCAGCGCGTCTATGAATGGCGCGTGGAGGCGCAGCGCCGGGGCGTATCCCCGCTGCCTCGAGAAGTCGAGGCGCGGCGGGAAGAGCTCCGGCGCGATCTCAGGGCAGTATGGAGGGAACGACTGTCGCAACCGACGGCCGGGCACGCCGCAATTGCGGCGGTAAGACCCCTCTTTGAGGAGTGGCTAGATTGGCGTCACGGACACGGAAGTTTCGGGAGGTACCTGTGTCTGATGGGAAAGGAGGAAACGTCTGGGTGTCACCACTGCGAGGGTCGCCCTGAGGACACCGTAGAGCACACGGTGCAAGACTGCCCCGCCTGGGCAGAGCACCGACGTGTCCTCACGGCGGCGATAGGCGGAGACCTCTCGCGCCCGGCATTGGTCGAGGCCATGCTGCGGGGCGAGAGGGAGTGGGAAGCGGTCGCCTCCTTCTGCGAAGCAGTCATGCTTCCGAAGGAGGAGGCGGGCCGCGAGAGGGAGAGGATGGCGTCCTCCCTCCAGCCCAGCCGCAGTGGTAGACGCCCACGGCGTCGGACGTCGGCCGACGATCTCCGGCCACCGTAGGCGCGGGCATGCGGACAGCGAGTAAAGGGCAACTCGCTGTCCGACCATGGACCATGCCCGGGTCGACGGCGCGTCGTGTTCCACGCGCGCCTCAAAGAGCGTCAGCAACATGACGAGGCCCCCTCTGCAGAGGGCCGAAGCCTGCCGGGGTCGTGGGACTCATCCCGTTACCGTGGCCCCGGTATGTAAAGGGTTATTGAAGGAACACCGTGGATTTTAGTCAGTAAAAGTCTGACAGTCCCTCCCACCCTGCCCGGAGTGGGAGGACTTATTTGATAATTTTACCACGTTAAAAAAAAAAAAAAAGATTTCACGTGTGCAATGAAATACATTTTATGTGGAATGTATATGTAATGAAATCGTGTATTAAATAGTAAGTTAGTATTCAGTTCTTATTTTATACCCTTCTTTTTGTTATAATTATGTGTTGTTTTATCTTTTGTTATTGCGTGTACTTGTTGTGGCATGTGTCAATAAACGTCTTTCTTTCTAAGCAAGTAGTTAGTAAGTTTATGTATGTTTCATTGTAATTAACGAGCAATTCTCGCCAACAAACTAAAATGTTTGGCAAGTATAAAATAATAGAAAAAATAAAAGAAATACTGCATAATATTGAATAAAAAAATAGGTACAGCCTACTTACCTCTTTTCAGTCATAAATAAAATTCGAATAAGACGTTAAGTCTTATTATTCATAAAGTTTGTAAACTTCCAAAGAGGTCTTAGTGAAATCAGTCGGCTATTAAAGTACTTTTACAACTGACTGGGTTTATTATTTCCTTCTCCAAGTTTATTTTAGAGATATATTTCAAGGTCAATGTTTACAATTTGTCTTTATGATACGATGTTAAACTTCTAGTTTCGAAGCTTAGGGTTGTTCATAAGTCTCTTAGGGAACATTCAGCCTTTAAAGCAAGGACCTTTAAAGTGAACAGGCATCTTCTGGGCTCGCTTGTTCCATCGTAGACCTCATCTAACGCTTACCATCAGGCGAGATCAAGGTCAAGAGTGGGCTCATACTGAATAAAAAATAACAACGAGAGCATTCTTGATGTTATGTTTTTAAATAGCGTGAAACTTAAAATAGCAACTTTAAGGGTGGAATAAAGGTGGTTAAATTTTAAGGGCCCATGTTGATTTTGAATAAAACACAAATTATTTAGGAAATTATTGTCATTTCTTTTTATTATGATAATATGGTATGGTTCAATTATGTATGGAACAAAATATCGGCCAAATAAAAAAAAAAAAAAAAAAATGGCCGCCGCGACCTCGGCGGCACACCTCCATCCGATGGTTCAAATTTTCGATGACGCTGAGGCATAATTGAGGTTCTATGCCGTTAATGTGCCGAATTATCTAATCGTTTAGCACTTGAATTGTTGCTGGCTTATCGACGTACACCTTTTCTTTCAAATAATTCCAAAGAAAGAAGTCCAACGGTGTCAAATCACATGATCTTGGCGGACAATTGACATCGCCACCACGTAAGATAACACGGCCATTGAATTTGTCGCGCAAAAGAGCCATTGTTTCGTTAGCTGTGTGGCAAGTGGCACCGTCCTGTTGAAACCACATATCGTCCACATTCACATCTTCCAATTTGGGCCATAAAAAGTTCGTTATCATCTCACGATAGCGAACGCCATTCACAGTAACTGCCTGACCGGCCTCATTTTGGAAAAAATACGGTTCGATGATGCCGCCAGCCCATAAACCGCACCAAACAGTCACTCTTTGAGGGTGCATTGGTTTTTCGACAATCACTCTTGGATTATCATTCACCCAAATGCGGCAATTCTGCTTATTGACGAATCCACTGAGGTGAAAATGTGCCTCATCACTGAAGATGATTTTCTTCGAAAATTGATCATCCAATGTTGCCATTTCTTGCCACCATTCTGACCATTGACGACGTTTGGAATGGTCAAGAGGCTTTAGTTGTTGAGTCAATTGCACCATGCATAATGCAAGTCTTTATGCATAATGTTCATCAACGACGAGCGTGAGAGGTGCAATTGTTGGGCACGACAACGAGTTGAGGTGGACGGCTCTTCAGCCACACTATCGCAACAGCAGCAATATTTTCTACAGTACGAGCTGTACGAGCATGCACTGGTGTTTTCACATCTCCTACAGACCTGGTTTGCTCAAATCTTTGCACGATTTTTCCTATTATACGCACATTTGGACGATTAAATTGACAGAAAAAATCACGAATTGCACGATATGCATTTTGATTTGAACGCCCATTTTCATAATAAGCCTGAATAACTTTAACTCGTTGCTCGGTTGTGTATCTTTCCACGGTTCAAACTGAGTGAGTCTGAAATTGAGAAATGTCAAATGAAATGCAGAAAAAAACTTGACGTTTAGGTGTGGTTCACATTCAACATCGGCCCTTAAAATTTAACCACCCGTTATAATACCTTTGTACTCAAATATTATAATTATGTTGTATCCTAATGTATTTTACTGTGTGTACATAAATAATAAAATAAATAAACAATTTTCACAGAACTCTTTATAATGGAAATTTCATTGAGACAAGAATGTTCTTCCTTCCCTTTATTTGCATATTTAAACTAATATTATAAAGGGAATAGTTTGTTCGTTTGTTTGAACGCGCTAATATTTGAAAGTACTGAGTGGATTTAAATGAAATTTCGTATGGTAGTAGATTTTAAAGTCCATGTGAGCAAACCCCCGCACGATTGCTAGTTATATTATAAAGGGACCAGCGGCTTGAGAAAAGTAACATTCGAATTAGTTTCAGAGAAGATCAGTAAGCATTGTATAGAATTCAACTTCCATACCGAATTTCATCCAAATCCATCCAGTACTTTCACGCGTTTAAACAAACAAACTTTTCCGCGTTATGATATTAGTACAGATTTAGAGATGGAAATAGAAACGTTTCAAATTCGAATCTTCCTGCACATTTAAATTTTACATGTAAGTATTAAATAAATAAAAATGATCTACGTTATACAAAGTCACGTCTGTCTTTTTCATACATTATAGAAATCCTTAGAGAGCACAGCAAAAATGTTAATTTGATACGTAAAAGAAACACTACACACGCGTACGCATTCATAAATAAATTGCGACGTTGCCGTCCTTCTAGTACGTGTGTACAGAGTGTTTCTTTTACTTATCAATTTAACATTTTTAGTGAATATTTTAATATTAAAAAAAATAAAAACATTTTGTTTTCGAATGGTAATATTTTTTTAGCATGTATGGATGCTATACTATTGCGGGTTAACGGGAACGCCCTCTGTTAGTTAACATACTGTATATTTATCTTTGTGGGCCGAGTATTATTATTGGTAAATACGAGTATGACGAAGTAGGATTGCTTCGTTCGTCGAGTGGTCAGCGACTGTTGAATACGAGGTCTCGGGTTTTTCTGTTAGGAATTTCTCAGTAGTAGCCGGGAGTTTCGAGTCTTTACGGGTAGTCAGAAGCCAGTAAATCTGACACAGGTCTAGCCAAGGAGTATCGTGTTACCCAGTTTCTGGGTTGTGGAGGTTAGATAGGCAGTCGCTCCATGTAAAATACTAATACGCTATATCTGGTTAAGACTGGAAACTGACCCAGTACGAAGAAGTAGTTTGTGGATAAGTCATAACTGCGGGACGGGCCCATCTTCAAGGTTAACTTCTCAAGGACCGCCATTATTACGTCAACCATCCGTCAAGCACCGCGGGCGGGCTCTTATCGTAAGAAGGCGGGGCTCAACTAATACTGGTTTACTGGCACGGGGCTCTAGAGGTTAAGCAGCGTTAGCCGAGGTCAGTCCGTAGATGGATAACCATCCCGGTTTTTCACACGCAAATCCAAAACCAAAACCCGATCCTGTGACAATCCTGAAAAGTAAAAGAAAAGCCTACAATGTTGCCTTATAACCTTCTCTATCTTCCATTTAAAGTCCCATAAAATCGATTTTGCCGTTCCACTGATTAGCCCAGACAAACAGATCGACAGACAGACACTTTGTGTTTTAGTATCGTTTGAATAAATATAATCATTGGAGAAAACACAGTTATTTTGAATTTTCAGAGAGTCGCTTCAATTTTAATTATGCTTTAGATTTAGATTAATAGATTCTAGATTATTAATAGTACCTACTGAGGCACTTTGTATTCATTAGTAGTTAAACCGTAATACTCGCAAAGTAACTCAATCACGATATTGACACGACCACTGAGAAAATTTATATTGAAACAGTTTGATATTTAAACCACTCAATTGTTATTTGCTAACGATAATAGATATGGCGCCGAAAATTGATTAAAATGGTTGCCACATTATTAATACTGTAGATAGAACTGTTATTGTAATTATCACAGTAATTGTTATTATTTAATTCGTTTGTGTAAATGTGAAATGTATTGTTAAGTTTGTATTGTAAGCATCGACGTGTCCTCACGGCGGCAATAGGCGGAGACCTCTCGCGCCCAGCATTGGTCGAGGCCATGCTGCGGGGCGAGAGGGAGTGGGAAGCGGTCGCCTCCTTCTGCGAAGCAGTAATGCTTCCGAAGGAGGAGGCGGGCCGCGTGAGGGAGAGGATGGCGTCCTCCCTCCAGCCCAGCCGCAGTGGTAGACGCCCACGGCGTCGGACGTCGGCCGACGATCTCCGGCCACCGTAGGCGCGGGCATGCGGACAGCGAGTAAAGGGCAACTCGCTGTCCGACCATGGACCATGCCCGGGACGACGGCGCGTCGTGTTCCACGCGCGCCTCAAAGAGCGTCAGCAATATCACGAGGCCCCCCCGTAGAGGGCAGAAGCCTGCCGGGGTCGTGGGACTCATCCCGTTACCGTGACCCCGGTACGTAAAGGGTTATTGAAGGAACACCGTGGATTTTAGTCAGTAAAAGTCTGACAGTCCCTCCCACCCTGCCCGGGGTGGGAGGACTTATTTGATAATTTTACCACGCTAAAAAAAAACAGTAGCTGTGTAAGCGATATTATACGATATAATTGGGGATAAAGTACGAAATTGCCGTTTATTAGTAATAGATATTTTGAATTGACACAAAAACCTTCATGGTGTGAGATTCTAGAGTAATACTTCTTTCAAATGATACCTATGAGGTTCTTATAAAAAATATGCAATTTTCGCCTTTCATTTTTTTTCAGCACTAATCGGCAATTTCAAGCTTTAATCCCCACCAAGGCAATTCTTAATTGTTTATCCATACTAATATATAAATTACATACATAGCTGTGCCTGTGACTTCATCATTATGCGAATCGATATTACCTTTATTTGTTCGTAAACCATTAGCTAAGACACCGTTCCTAGTTTTTTTTGTTCGGGATGAAACTAGCCTTTAATTTGCCTTATAGGTTGGTAGTGCTTACAACTATCAGGTATGTCTAAAGCCAGTTAAAATGTCACGTATAGATTGTGTAGAGTAGAAATAAAACTGCCGATCATTGCTCATCAAATCCTGTTGTTTATGTTATAATACCTTCCGAAAAACACATTAAATTCGGTACAACCATTCCAGAGGTCAAGCTCCAGAGGCCAGAGGCACCCAGGATAAACAAAAAGATAACCAGACAGCAAAAAACAAGGTTTTTTAAGTTTTGTGTCAATAGTATACTTAAACAAAACACATAAGTACTTCAGAAAATACAGTTATTTTGAAATCACGGCCTGTCACTTCAATGTAATTTATTTATATGTATGTATAGATAGATTCTAAGACACAGGGTACCCTATCCTATCATATTTAGGGTCACTTTATTACGCTATATCTTTTTATTATTTTTTATTATTGGTGAGCCCACTCTTGACTTCGATCTCGCCTGATTTTGTATTGAAATGTCTTCTTAAGGTGTTAATATTTTATTTTCAAATATTTATTGTGTTTGAAATATCTCATATTAAAAAAATGTTTAAACTGAACGGATGTAACTAAATGGAAACAGGATAATGTTGCGTTTGAACTAAAGCAAATGAATATTATATTTTTCTCCATTCATTCATAGTATCGAGCCATAATCTTATTTCGTCTTGTCTTGCCATCTGTCACCCGCCTCCATGTGATTTATAAGGTTCATAATGTTTTCGTTATACACAGTGCCATACGAAGCCTCTTTGTCAGGCGTTATCATAATATAGTCTCCTTATACCGTCGTTGCCAACAGGTTGGACGGGCCATTTTTGCGGCATTGGCGGGCCCTATATGCCCCCGTGTATAAGTCATGGAGCAGATAGGGTACGAATTAATATGTTCATTGTATAGTGTGCGTATTATGTGTAATTTGTGTTTGTTTGTATGTCATTTGTATTGTGTTTAATTATGTGTATGTGGATAATTTTTGTCTGAAATAAATGTATATAATAATAATAACAATTCATAATTTGCCTATAATGTTTCCACTGCTGAGACATAGGCCACTCTTTATGAGAGGAAATGGCCCATAAACATAACCTCAATGTGGATCTCGCAAATCGATGGATTTTCGGCTCTAGAACATGCCGGTTTTTTTATTTATAGTTGATTGACTTGCCTTTGACCATAATCTCACCTGATGTTAAGCGATGATGTCATCGAAGATGAAGCACGCTTGCCTAGAAGTAACCTATTCACTCTTGACTTAAAGACTCCCAGGTTATAACTATCAGGAAACACAGACTCCGGCAGGGAATTCCACTTGCCGTACGCACAATGAAAGTATTCCCAAAACGTTTCGTGCGTATGGGTGGGATGTCCACCACGTAACGATGGCGCATCGCCGTTTGTCTTGTAGTCCGATGATGGAACGGGCTTGGCGGAATAAGACTGTGCAATTCCATCGCACACTCCCCGAAATGTAACCGATAGAAAAATGATAGGCTTGCAACACGTCACCGATGTTCCAGGCTCTGGAGCCTAGTCTCAACCAGTTTCTCGTTGCCGATGAGCCTTTTGGCCCGTTTCTCTATAGACTCAAGTTTCCTCAAGATATTTTCCTTCAGCGTCTTGAGAACACTGATGGAAATTACACAAATTATTGTGTCTTCCTGGGTTATAACCACGCAGAGTTGTTAATTTTTCAACACACTTGCTCGTAAAGTGAGCCTTATTATATCGTTCTTAGGGCCATAAACCGAACTATAACATACACGTGCATAATAATATTACACACTAGTGCATAATAGAATGATCCCTACAAAGTTAAGTTAGTACCTAACTGCAAATTATATGCGAGTAAACAGAGCATTTTCAATTTAACCGGGTAATACAGTTTTTTTTTTTTTTTTGTAACAACAAAGAGGTTTTATGCCACCGAAAATCTATTTACATTTTTGAAATAAATAAATGTGTCCCTAATTAAGACGAAAAAACATTTATTATTATCAAATTATTTATAATTCACAATAATTTCTTATAAAATATTTGCATTTTATCACAAAAATTATCATTTTGAAGTAGGCTGTATGGCTGTAATCAATCAACTTACATTTGGCGCGTGCAAAAAAAAAAATTGCGCGCCATTTCCCAATTTTCCCCTAATTTTCATATTTTGTTTGTATCGCATTTGTTGCTGTGTGGTAAATAATTATAAAAATGTCAGGTTTTAGTACAGAAGATGAACAATTGATTGATTTAACCCCGCCAGAAATACTAAATGCAGCACAAAATGCAAACGAAAGCCTAATACCTGCAAAATCTAGAGAAAAGTATTTAGCTGCTTACGATAGTTTCCTGCAATGGAAGAGCAACAAAAAAACCCAGTCATTTTCTGAAAATGTGTTTTTGGCGTATTTCTCTGAACTCGCCAATACATACAAACCTAGCTCCCTGTGGTGCATCTATTCCATGTTAAGAAGCATGGTTAAGCTCAAACATGGTGTTGATATCAAAACGTACTGTAACCTGATGGCATTTTTGAAGAGACGCTCGGATGGATATATTGGTCGGAAATCTAAAGTTTTGTCACCAGCCGACGTTGAAAAGTTTTTGAATGAGGCTCCGGATAGTCAGTATCTAGCAACAAAGATACGTTTCATATTTTTAATCGAAACGAATCTACAATATACAAGTGTGTAACTTTAGCATAATTTCTTAGAACTAATTAATTGATTTCTTTGCAGGTTGCCTTAATATTCGGTGTTACTGGTGCTTGTAGACGACAAGAGCTGTACAATATTACAAGAAAAGATGTAGAAATCCACGGAGATATGCTTCTTGTCAAAATTACCCAGACTAAAACCAAGATTCCACGATCTTTTACAATCCAAGGAACGTTTCGTGAAATAGTGAAAAAATACCAAGATCTCCGTTCAACAAAAACAAAGAATGACCGCTTTTTCCAAAACTTTCAGAAAGGAAAATGTACTGCACAAACAATCGGTATTAACAAATTTGGTAATATGCCAAGAGAAATAGCGAAGTATTTAGGTTTGCCTGAGGCCGATTTTTACACTGGACACAGTTTTAGAAGAACGTCGGCTACAATGTTGGCTGATTCGGGGGCTGATATACTAACTTTGAAGCGACATGGTGGATGGCGTTCTGACGCAATCGCTGAATCGTACATAGAAGACTCAATTCATAACAAAGCAAAAATCAATGACAAAATAACGCAAGCCATTAATTTGGAGCCAAAGGCAAAAAAGTTTTGCCCCGAACCACAACCATGTACATCTACTAGCGTGAGTTATTTGGTGCCCTCTCCTTCCAGTAATTTGTATGATTTACCTTTGTCGCCGACATTTACACAAGAAGTAAATGAAGGTACTAAAGAAGTGGCAAGTACCAATGTAACACAAACTGTGAAATTGCCATCAAAAACAATCCAATATCGTTTTGAAAATTGTACATTCACCAATTGTTTTAATAATTAAACGATTTATGCAATACATATTTGTTTTTTCCTCGCAAGTGTGTTGAAAAACGTCGTATGATACACGTGTGTATTGATGATTACCGTCCTCGGCTCTCTTAAGACCCTCACCTGACGGCTCGGGTCTCAATGGCGCCTCAGCGGTAATCACCAACATTACACACTTGTACCATAATGTACTATATTACAACTCTGCGCTATTGATGTTGCATTGTTTTTGTCTTTATCTCCCTATTTTTGGTAGTATTTCCCAACTTATTTTTCTCTGCTCTTCACAAGATTTATTAGTGTCCAAACCAGTTTTAAACTCAATAAATTCTCTGAAACTAGAGGTGAGCTGGTAACACTGGCCTGAAAACTGCAATAACTTAGTCGGTACAAAAATGTCGGAAAAGACAGATTGTGAGAAGTGCACTCTCAATTTGGTGCACCTACCGTGCCTTGGTTTACTGGCCGCAATCTTTTGGCACGAAGTCAATTTTTTCATGTTGAATAGTAAAATGTAAGTTCTACTATAGAAATCATAAAAGAAATGCTAAAAATCCTCTTTTAAGTTGAACGTCACAGACAACTGACAGCTGTTAAACTTTTGGCGGGAAAAAATGACAGCAATTTATCTCAAAGCTATCTAGAGTCATACCACCGCTCTACATACTAAACATTAAGGGGGCTACACATGTGGTGATTCTGTTGTAAACTGTTCCGTTATATCTTTGATAGATGGTAGTTTGTAAGTACATGATGCTTACAAACCCTTTCAAGGCTGCGGTCACAATCAACCCGTAGATGGGTATCACAAACTTATAGCAACTATACCCAAACAGCCAACTCAGTTATGCGGACAACCCTTATAACTTAATTTTGGATATAAATAGAGGTAAACTTGCGTTTATCATCTGTTTGTTTCCGTTACAAGAAATGGAGGGCAACTGTTATGTTTTCCATGAGCAAAAATTATGTTTAACCTTTAATGCAGTTTGAACTACATCAGGTCGGTGTTTCGAAGCAAATAAACACTGGAACAAACTTAATGATCAAATCATGTAAAAGCCAGAGGTTTTTATATAAGGTATCTTTTTTTAAGGGAAGAACTACAAATAATTATTATATCTACAGATAAGAATCGATATATATATATTGATATCTGTCGATTATCTTGTAGCTTAAATGATGAGATTTCGACAAAAAATAGAAAACCAACAGTAGGTAAGAGAAGACGCGTTAGCCATTGCGTCTGTGAAACTTACACCTTAAAGTACATTCATAAGTGTTTTTTCTGTGCGAGAAAGTCGTCATATGACTCCTCCTGCTGTGAGTGGAGCGGAAGGGAGTGTCAGACTTCTACTGACTAAAACCCACCATGTTCCTTCAGTTATTTTGCGTTCCTGCAATCCCGGGAGGCAATGTCCCTATCGGGCCCCGTCAGTAGTGCTGACTGCTCTTTGAGGCGTGCATGGATTGCAACACGCCATCGACCCGGGCCTGGTCCTTACTAGACGGTGAACTAACCCTGCTCGCCACTTGCAAGCCCGCCCCTACGGCGCGGCGCCCAGAGATTGGTTTGGGATCCCCGACGGCCAGGGCATCTCCCACGTTGGCATTATCCATAGTCCCTAGGTATTATAAATACGTGAAAAGTAACTATCTGTCACATTTTCACGTCTATACCACTTATCCGATTTCGATGAAATTTGGTAGGTACAGAAATAGATTACACCTTGGAGGAGGACATAGAGGACTATGTTTCGCTGAAAAAAAGTCACGTTAGCGAAGCCACTGGCAGAAGGTACTTTACAATAAAAGTAAAAAAAGATAAGGGACAAGATGAAATGCGGGGTGGTTTGTCATCCAAACAGAGTGGCCATTCCACTAAAATGTACAAAACCTTTTGGCAATACTTTCCTTGTGCTTACAGCTTAGTAGCAAAATTCCCTGCCGGAGTCTATGTTTCCTGATACAAACAGACAGAAGATCTTCAAGCTAGCAAATGAGATTCATCAGTAACGACACAAAAGCTTTCCATAAGATAAGATCGTGATCGAACGCGACCCTATCGATTATAAAGAACAGAAAACCAAATAATTAGTTATATCAATATGAAAGCTCATATTTTTTTAATGCCAATAATTTTTCGTCCATTTAAACTGCATTTTTTTTCAAGCAAGACTTTTCGACTACCCTAATGAAAAAAGCTGATTTAAACTCCATATATATGTACTCTATTTCAAATCTTAAATTATCTGTGATGCGTGGCTATGTGTATGTGAAGACCTAGTGACTGCATGAGCCAATCATCACATCACTATCGTCTACTTAGCCGTTTCCAATCATGTCTGCATCAGCTAATGGTACCTACCAAACAAAAAAAACACACATCATCAATTCGCAATAGGAAGAATGTGTCTAGAAATGCTGCTCAACCTGTGTTTTATGGTCATAATATTATTTCAAACCATTAGAATACAATTTACTTTGACAAATTGAGGACGACTGTATTATTAAGGAGCTCAAAGGCATTGCTCAAAGGGGTATCATTTATGTTAATATTTAATTTGAAAGGAGGTTAAACACGTGTAGAAAGTTTTTTTGTTTGTTTTTAAGATGAGTTTGCAGACGCTTAATGTAAAATAATAGTTTTAACTGCATCTGAAGATTTTTCCATTTGAATCGACGAATTTCGTTAGAAGCTACTTCTGAAATATCATGGAAAATTATGCTGTTTTTATTTATTGGTGGAGTGTTGTATATATTTTTTTATTTAGCTTTACCCAGATAGAGTCCATTACTTTGCCTATTTGCTGCGGATAAATCTGGATTTTGCACAAGAAAATTAACCTAGAATTTCTTTATAACATTATTCTAAATCGTAGAATTACAGTGAATCCGACTCTATTTCAGTTTCTACAGTATTTTTGAATCTAACTAGATTGAGCGACGGGACGGACTATTTTATTTCTTTATCACACACATTTAAATTCAGAGAAATGGATTTAATAAGATAAAAATGGAATTTAAAAATTAAAGTATTCGTTTTTATTGAAAAACATTTGATAAAAAGATTGATGATTAAAAATACAAAATAAAGTTTGGCATTACTTGGTAGAAAGTTATAAAAAAAGTCATTCTTTGTTGAAATAAATTTAGAACCATATTTAAAGATGATTCTGTCATCTAATCGGAATGATCAATATATATTAAACGCTTCCGTTACTGACTGACTGATAGACAACGCACAGCCGAAACTACGGGGCACTCGAAGCTGAAATTTGGCACGTATGTTCCTTGGGGTGTGTCCCCTACACACCCCAAGGAACATACATGCCAAATTTGCACAAAAGCACTAAGAAAGGACTTTTGGAATTTCCCACAAGATCGGGATTTACACGGGAAAAACCTTCCACGCTAACGAAGTCGAGGGCAACAGCTAGTCTCCAAATATTATCTTCAAAATATGTTTAAGATAATACTGGGTACTATGACATTCTTCTACGAAACTAACTTAATTAAAAGTTGTATAAAAATCTACGCTATACATTATCCCCCATCGGCCGGGCACGCCGCAATTGCGGCGGTAAGACCCCTCTTTGAGGAGTGGCTAGATCGGCATCACGGCGTCCTGACCTACCACATGACGCAGGTCATGACACATGGACACGGAAGTTTCGGGAGGTACCTGTGTCTGATGGGAAAGGAGGAAACGCCTGTGTGTGTCACCACTGCGAGGGTCGCCCTGAGGACACCATAGAGCACACGGTGCAAGACTGCCCCGCCTGGGCAGAGCACCGACGTGTCCTCACGGCGCCGATAGGCAGAGACCTCTCGCGCCCGGCATTGGTCGAGGCCATGCTGCGGGGCGAGAGGGAGTGGGAAGCGGTCGCCTCCTTCTGCGAACCAGTCCTGCTTCCGAAGGAGGAGGCGGGCCGCGTGAGGGAGAGGATGGCGTCCTCCCTCCAGCCCAGCCGCAGTGGTAGACGCCCACGGCGTCGGACGTCGGCCGACGATCTCCGGCCACCGTAGGCGCGGGCATGCGGACAGCAAGTAAAGGGCAACTCGCTGTCCGACCATGGACCATGCCCGGGTTGACGGCGCGTTGTGTTCCACGCGCGCCTCAAAGAGCGTCAGCAACATGAAGAGGTCCCCTATGCAGAGGGCCGAAGCCTGCCGGGGTCGTGGGACTCATCCCATTACCGTGACCCCGGTATGTAAAGGGTTATTGAAGGAGCACCGTGGATTTTAGTCAGTAAAAGTCTGACAGTCCCTCCCACCCTGCCCGGGGTGGGAGGAGTTATTTGATAATTTTACCACGTTAAAAAAAAATCTCCCATCGGCAAAGCCGCCACGAACCAAAAATATTCCTCCCTTATTATAATTCAGTGGGTCCATCCATGTTATGTAATGAAGTAAAAATAAATTTTTAACAAAAAAATAGAACCGACTTCCATATCAAAACACTACAAAGCCAAAAATAACTTTAAATAACGAAATTAAAGTTATTTTTGGCTTTGTAGTGTTTTGATATGGCAGTCGGTTCTATTTTTTGTTAAAATTTTTTTTTCACGCTTTTTTGTGGGTCGTTTTGTAATTTATCTAGTTACAAAAGCGATGATGTCAACAACTTATCACCTTTTACAAAATATTGCTTTTCCTGATGCACAGCCGTTAATTTTTGATGAGTTCTCCTGGTACTTGACCATCAGCTCTAGATCACCATACTCGTATGTATTGCGACGAGCATAAAGTGTTTAATATCCGTACTCAAGTAATCGAATGTCAATCCACGAAATACTTATTATTGAGTAATAATGAAATAATAAAATAATGATGTTTATTTTGCAAATAGGTTATAAATAACACTTTCACACGTCTTTTTTTAGTAAATGTAAACTAGATGAGGCCAGTGTTTCCTAACTGACTACTCTGAGAAGAAACACTGAAACAAACTCAGAGGTCAACGTCTCTTTTAAAGTCCAGACAATCTGTAGTGATCCAAATCATATGAGAGCCATGTAGGTTAATGTCTGTGGCGCCCTTTAGAGGACAGAATCAAACAGATTTGAGCAGGCTCGTCCAAACAGTGCACGTGATGGATTATTCAAATAATTTCAGTTGGTTTATTACATTAACTCAAGTTTGTTTCTTTAATTGAACACAAATTAAAATATCACTATAATAATTATAACCTTTTTAACATGTGATACACAAAATTTAACTATTTATTATCAAAACATTGTAAACACTATTACGAAACCTATTTATAAGATAGTTTAAACTGTTCTTTCGTTGTTGTCTTGTATAACAACATACTTGAACGTTATTTAAAAAATAACGTTGTTTGTTTACTAATTCTGTCATCATATGTAATTGAATTAATTAATTTCAACATATTTACTGTATTTTTATATCATTTAATCATAGTTTAATGTTAAAATACAAAGGTTAACAAATCTGTTTTAAAATCGTACGATATGACGTCATTTGTTTACACTGTGTATAAAAGCCGCCGCTCAGTCGTTCTAGACACAGTCACTCACAGTCGCTCTGGAGCAGTCACACCGAACGGACCTAAGTTAAGTGAACTTGTGTTGTTTCTAACTTTTATTAATATTTTCTAATATTTTTATGTGTGGAATTGGTATAAAAATCCTATCGTATTGCTATTGTATTTGAATATTAATTAATTATTTTGTATTTGTTACTTTAAATGTGACAGTGTTATTAATTGATAATTGTGTGATAATTTAAATGAACATTTGGTATTAATTCTATAAATAACTTTACTTATATAATATGTAATGGAGTAATGAAATAGTAGATACACAAGTAAATAAAGCTATAAGTTATAACGATAGTAATCACATTGTGGTAATATTGTAAAGTACATATAGTGAATTGGTGTTTATGTGAAAATGAATTATGTTTTGAAAAGAGTAACTGTGGAGTTTCTTGCCGGTTCTTCTCCACAGAAAACAACCCTTTCCGAACCGTGTGGTAAATGAATAAATTGATATTGCTATACAAATGGCTAAATTATTTCTATAATATACCTGACAATCATGGTAATATCGATTAATTGATAATTAATCGGTAAATACATATAAATTGATATTGATAATTAATTACTTTTAAAAAAATACAACATTCTTTATACATATACTATATATATATACATCTATTTTATATACTTAATCTCACACACGCATTTATCAAATATCGCGTAGCTCAACTTAGAACCTTAAGGAGCTGGAACGATTTGACGAACAATACCAAAGTAAGGACATTTGGGTGGGCCGTATAAAGCACTCAAACTGCCAGACAGTCTGATAATCTATTCATAATATTTGTTGTTATCCCACATTGCTCTCACATTCACAACATAGCTTTTACTTTTACACAAAAAAAAGTAGATAGTTTCAGTGGCCATCTGTGGTCTTCATCATCAGTTCAACTTCCCCAAATGGTACTTTTCGAAAGCAACTGCTCAAGGTACTATAAGAAATACCCAAAACGCTATAGGTGTGCCTATAATATTTGAAGAGTTCCCTCGATTTCTCCAGGATCCCACCATGAGATCCTGATTTCGTAACAATGGAGCCAACTAGAAAGTATACCCTTTCAAACGCAAAAAGAATTTTTCAAATCGGTCCAGCGGTCTCCGAGTACCTAATGAGGTAACATACATAAAAAAAAAGAAAAAAAAAAGTTCAAGACGAATTGAGAACCTCCTTTTTTTGAAGTCGGTTAATTAGAGATGATTCTGTCATCTAATTGGAATTATCGCCAAATATTATCTTTGAAATATTTATATTTAGATCTGTCTGTTACCTTTTCACGCCTAAGCCGATGAACCAATTTAGATAAAATTTGGCATGGGAATAGTTTAGGATCCTGAGTTTTTATCCCGATTTAAGGTTCCTGTGGGATGGTTTTCAAATTGTACGCAGACAATCAATAATGCAGCAAGCAAGCAATAATGCGGCAGGGAATCAATAATGTCCTCCCCCCACACACACATAATACATTTAGACCGCTGAACCGATTTAGATGAAATTTGGTATAGAGATAGTCCTGGAAAATATATAGGATAGTTTTCATCCCGGAAGTCATCCCTTAGGGATGCAAACCAATTCATTCGCGTATTCAAGAACCACTCGAAACATTTTTTTTTAAACTACACAACTACAAGTAGGCTATACAAATTTTTGCTAAGAGCTGGGGTCGAACCCACGTCATGCACCAGTCATCCGTAACGCCAACCGTGTCGTTTACATTTAAAACAATCAAGTTAATATATGAATCAATTCTATTTTTTAAGTAGGTAGATACTTACTCTTTTATCTATTTCGTATATCATCTAGGTATTAGTCTATACTTGCAGATTAATAGTAGACACATACGTAAGTAGGTATCTCAGAGACATAAATATACAACGTGTAACGGAAACCCCATATCTATCCAAAAGGACTGAAGACAACATCTGGTATGGAGTCTCTATGCAAAGTTTCAGCTCAAAATAAGTGATTAACAGATTTGACCCCAAATTATCGGTTTCATATGTTTCTTGAATACCAATAATAACAAACGTGTCACAGCACTATGAGGGTCATCTTTCCACGTCACTTGCCAATAAAACGATAATTCTCTTCGTTCTTCTTAATTTGAAAAATTCGGTCTCTGGTATCAATGTATTGAAATTTCTAATAAGTTCCACACATGTAGACATAGGGTTACAAAACCCTTGTTATATCATTTGTTATCATCCAAAGAAGCCGTGCACTTGGTATGTACCCTTTAAATTACACGTTGTATAGGTAAACTAGCGCGCACATAATTATACAGGTAACATAAATATATCATGTGTTTTTAAACCACCCAAAAAGGTGTAGGTACCTACCGATTGGCAACAAGAATTATTGGTAAAATGTGAATTAATAGTAATAAATAAAAAAATAAAAAAAAATATTAATATAAAATAGTATTAGGTAAAGTATGTTTAAGATAACACTGGATACTATGACATTTTTCTACGAAGCTCGAATTGATTAAATATCTATCTATACATGAATCTACGCTTTGCATTATTTCCCGACGGCAGACCGGCCACTAACCAAAAATACTCCTCCCTTATTACAATTCAGCATGTTATGTAATAAAGTAAAAACCGGTCAAGTGAGTGTCGGGCCACGCGCAGTGTAGGGTTCCGTAGTTTTTATAACAGCCAAGTGCGTGTCGTATTCGCTGACTGATCGTTTCGTACCATGCTCTAACTAAAAGCCAAACACCTAACCTAACCTAACTAATTTGACTTTCTATACAAATCCTCACCTGATCCGACAATTTTGCACGGAAAGTTTCAATTTTTTTTTAGAGATTTGTATAAAACTTGTCATAGCCGGTGTTTTGAATTTAAATACGGATACAGAGCTACACTACTCAATCGTCACAAGAAGCTAGCACGATACAACTGGCGCTTAGCGCCATCTATCGACATTTCTATAGAGTTGTTCAAAATTTTCGAGTCAAATACAATTGGTCAACTATTACTCGTAAACTTGTAAAGCCCACTTATGGGTGATAGTTTTCCTTTAAATTTCGTTATATATAGGTACTACTGCCGTGACATTTGAATTTCTAACTATAACCGTTTAGTTGATAGAGGGGGGGGACACTTGACTCTAACGAAAATTGGTACTTTAAAGCTTGATAAGTCATTAACGGTTTACTTAATCAAAAAACGGTCTTAACAAACCCCTAATATTTTTGAAAGAGCTATCCAACGATATCCCACACTATGGGAAAAACGAAAAAAAAAAAATATCATACCACTTTACATGTGTGGGAGGTACCCTAAATAATTGTTTTTTTCAAAATTTTATTTTACCACTTTTTCGGCGTCATTAACGTGTATACTCATGCCAAAGTACAACTTTCTAGTACCAATAGTTTTTGAGCTAAACCGCGGACAGACGGACAGACAGACGGACATGGCGAAACTATAAGGGTTCCTTGTTGACTACGGAACCCTAAAAAATGCGAAATAAAATCTAATAAGACCCGTCTGGCCATGTATGGGAGGTACCCTAAATAATTGTTTTTTTCAAAATTTTATTTTACCACTTTTTCGGAGTCATTAACGTGTATACTCATGCCAAAGTACAACTTTCTAGTACCAATAGTTTTTGAGCTAAACCGCGGACAGACGGACAGACAGACGGACATGGCGAAACTATAAGGGTTCCTTGTTGACTACGGAACCCTGAAAAATGCGAAATAAAATCTAATAAGATCCGTCTGGCCGTCACTTCAACAAGAAAATAAGGCATCGCGATCGCTAGCCTCTGTAATAGGTAGTCTGTACTCTCTTTGCATACACAATTAGCCCAGAATAGACCAACTTATGCTAGACATTTTTCATGATAATGTATTATTCAGATCGCAAATTAGGATGCCTCAAGTTTTGAAAGATCATGAGCATAAGTATTTTTATTACAAGCGAATAATGTTCCGTTGACGTTTAGATTTATAAGATGTATCCTAGTAATATGAGACTGAGGAGCAGAGACAGACTAGAGCTAATACATGCAGGAAAGATTTGCCCAACACCATTCTACCCAAATTAAAAGTTGTCAATCATAGCCCAAGGTATCAATCTGTATTTTTATACAACAAGTTGCCGATAGAATTTAAAAGTATGTGTGTGTTAATTTATTTAAAAACAAATTGAGGACCCATTTATTGAGGAAAGGTTATTATAGTATAAATGAATTTATAGATAATTAATAATATTTATAGACAAATTTTATTAAATTGACATTTATTATTTCTGTAGGTACTTGAATTTTTAATTGACTGTTATTGTTTTTATTAATTGACTTTTCTAAATGTATTTAAATTTAATTTAATTGCAATGTTTTTCTTATTATTAATATTTTCAACACCATTGCGTATACATAAGTACACACATCAAAAGTGTCTAGGGATCAACATATATTTTTGCAATAACTTTTCTCCTGATTGATATTAATTAAAATTTTCTTTAAGGATTCATCAAATAAAGTGTTTTCGTTTGTCACGGTAACGATAAACCAAGTCACCTTTGCATTAATAAAGAAATTTGCCATTTTCCTAATAAAGGGATTTTTGACATTTGAACCACTAACATTAAAGTTCGAAAAAAAAGACTGAAATAACAGTTTTCTTTAAAATTTTATTGGGTAACTTAAACAATTAATAATCCGTGTTTCTACCGCGAATACTCAAAATGAGTTCATCCAAATCACGCTGTGGAATGGCCGCCCATGTTCGTTGCAACAACAAAAAAAGGTCTTCTTGCGACTGGATACCCTCCATATTCGGCAGAGCTCTTCTCTGTAGCATATCCCATGCATGCTCAATCGGGTTCAAGTCTGGCGACTGAGCAGGCCAGAGCAGAACATTGATGTTAGCTGCGGCGAGAGTCTGTCTTACAACTCTTGCGGTGTGCGGTCGTGCATTATCATGCATTAACTGAAATAAGGGACCGATTTGCACTTGTAGAGGAACGATGACGTCAGATACAATCGTCTCAGCATAAATTTGAGCGTTGAGGTTGCCTCTGATCCAAATCAACTCAGTTCTTCCGCCGATCCAAATACCCGCCCATACCATGATGGTTCCACCACTATAAGGATGGACTTCCTGGCAGGATTTTAATCGCTGTTGGCGTCCAGGGGTTCTCCAGTGTCGTATACGTCTTGTATCCGGTCTCATACCAAAACGAGACTCATCAGAAAAGCACACGAAACGCCATTGTTCTTCTGCCCAATTTCTGTGTTCAAGAGCCCATTGATATCGAATCCTACGATTGTGCATTGCTATAGGTGGTACCCGTAGCGGTCTTCGGGAATGAAGGTTCACTTCATGCAAGCGGTTTCTGACTGTTTGGTCGCTAATTAAGTTCCCTGAAGAGTGATGAAGCCTCACGGCTAACATCATGGCGGTTATTGTTGGAGCTCTTCGAGTTAAGATTTGAATGTATCGGTCTTGTCTCCGTGTGGTGCAGCGATACCGTCCTCCATGGCGCTCAGCCACGGTACCAGTGCTTCGGTAACGTGTCCAAAGTCGACTGATAACACTCTGACTTGTATTCAGAGCTAAAGCCACAGTACGTTGCCGGGAACCAGCTTCTATCATTCCCACGGCTCTGAGCATTTCTTCCCTGCTTAAATGACGTCGCCGCTCCATAATAACGTTGGTTTTAATCAGTAGTAGGGAAACAGTAGCACTAATAATGTCTTCAATGCGTTGTATGTTTTTATAGGGAAAATATTGACAGCTGATTTTCATCTTTTACTCGAATTTGATTAACAGTTCCTGTTTCAAATTATGAAATGCACCAAAAAGGATCCATATAAATTTATAAAATCATAAATTTATTACAAAGCCACATCTCAATCTCAAGAAATCCGCATAAAAATGCTTGATCCCTAGACACTTTTGATGTGTGTATATTGTTATGAAATAAATTACTTATGACTTAATATTATAAACTAGTTAAGCGCGCGACTTTTCTCGTGTGGGGATAAAAATTCTGATTCCGTGGAAACTCCCGGATAAAAAATTGCTTATATTTTCCCTATCATCATCTTCAAGTGAAAGTCCCATCAAAATCTTTTGAAGTATTTCAAAAATTAGCCCGTACGAACAGAAAGACAGACCCACGGACAACAACACACTTAAAAAGTTTGTTTGTACATATTATATTTTAAATTAATATTCTGAGACTGTAATACTTGAGAAAACACAGTTATTTTGACACAACAGACACAAGTTTGTATATTTATGTATATGGAGAATGGATGGAGGGTAGAATAACACATTATAGGCTTCTTATCGCGGCAGAATGAGCGAATTTTTATTCAAGCGAAGTTGAAGATACCAGCTAGTATTGAATATGTATTCAATAAAAAAATAAACAAAAGGAGAACCATTTTGAGATTTAAGTTTAATTTGGAACAGAACAGATGATGTTTTTTTTTTCATTGCTATTCCTTTATTTTTAAACACATTGTTGCCGACGTCATCAATTCAGCCAATGTGAAAAGTAGCTCGTAAGAAAAAAGGTTAAAACCAAAAAGATTATTCAACAATTAAATATGGAATAAAATAATTGTTGTTGAGTTTATAAAAATGCAACTGAGTATAATTGAATGTATTTTTTTTATTTGTTGTTATTAATATATGGTACATTAGAGTCCTAAAAATAAGCCGATGCCCCACAAAACCGTTTACTCGGTTTGTCTGTGATTACAGATATTTAAAAAATTTATAAATATCTCATGACATATCGTAAACTACATTAACACACATACATATCACCACACTCCTCTCTTTCTCTCTTTTACTTCTATGTTATGTAATGTTATTTAAATAACATAAAAGTAAAAATGAGGATTACGTTAAATTAATTACATTTCACAAAAGGTATATACATTTATCTATTCTCGCCAAACTGTAAAGTCTGGCCATTAAAACATAATTGTAAAAAAAAAGAAATACTTCAAAATATTAAGACCAGGCAGTGCAAAATAATTTTCATGTTCGATCCTACAAAAGCCAGCCAACGGTAACTGGTATGGTCGAACAGTCCACGGTACGTGGAGCCTTACCGTTGCTTGTCAAACACAATATGTGGCCTCTTAGGCTTCAGTACAACAATTAAGCTTTACTAATAAATAGTTAACTTTACACAATTTGACTTACCAGTTCTAGAGACGACAAGTTACGACCTTTCCTGAGGCCACGTCCATGTGTGTGTGTGTATGTAATGAGTAATTGAAACGTATAGTGAGGTCGAGTGTTGATGGACGAAGGTTCTCAAAGATGCAGGTCCTCACAACGTTGTCCAGCAGCAATCACAGCACAAACTTTGCACCAGATTGGAGCAGCTATTTATCACCAATTCACTATTACTTTCAACAAATTCGCGTGCCATTCGGTCTGGCGTCAATACGGCGTTATGGTTCAAAATATCCCAGGTTTTTCGTCAATTCGGGATTACAATTTCAACTTATCGTTAATCGCGACCAAACTATCGGTTACAACGGGCGATTCAACCAGATATTTCCAATTACAATTAAATCAACAGGTCCCAACGACGGACATTTTTTCAACAAGGCAAAAGGTTATCTGTCAAGTGAAAAAGTCAAAGACAATAGAAAATAATGTTGCCAACCAAAAAGGTGCGTTCTGTTTCATGTTGGACGTAACATCTACCCCCCCCCGGACGGGCCTACCCGTCCGCTAATCAATTGGAAGCCTTGACAAAGTTGCGACCGCTCTCTTTATGATGGATCCGTCCACCAAAACCTCAGCAAAACGGGGGACCCCGTCGGTGCCAGCTACTAAATTGAGAATGCGCCCCCTGCGCCAATACAAAGGCTTAAGGTTGGCATCCTTAATCAGGACGAGGTCTCCAATCTTGGGCGGATGAGTTTTATCCGTCCACTTGACGCGTTGCTGGAGGATGTGCAAATACTCTAAGCTCCAACGCTTCCAAAAGTTCTGAGCGAGCTGTCGCACCAACTGAATCCGCGAAAGCCGATTTTGGCTCACATTAACAAAGGAGTACTCCGGCAAGGCGACAAGTGGCTGTCCAATCAAGAAATGGCCTGGTGTTAGAGCCTCCAAGTCATTCGGGTCCGAAGAGAGCGGGCACAATGGGCGCGAATTTAACACAGCTTCAATGCGGCAAAATACCGTAGCTACTTCCTCAGTTGTCCTCTACTTCTTAGGCTGGCGGGTCAAACAACCAAGTGACCACTCGGCGGGCCAAACTATTACCAATGTCAACCTGGCTCTCATTAAGGAAGGCATATACCTCCTTCAAATAGTTACTTGTACCCTTGTAATTTGTACCGCAATCAGACCTAATCAAAGAAGGTAACCCACGGCGAAACACAAATCTGTCCAAAGTTGCCACAAAGGCCTCTGTCGAAAGGGAGGTTACCAGCTCCAAATGTACTGCCTTGGTTGACAAGCAGACAAAAACACACAAATAAGCCTTAACAATCTTACTATTTCGAAGTGTGGACGTCTTCACCGAAAAGGGACCTGCAAAGTCCGTTCCGACGCCAGCAAAGGGCCTCACCTCATTGACACGATCAGCCGGCAAATCTCCCATTAGGGGCTGCATAGTGGAGGCCTTAGTCCGATAACACGGCATACAACGGAAGACAATGCTACGAATAGTACGACGAGCCGACAAAATCCAAAATTCTCGCTGCAGAATGGCCAACAGCGCATTGCAACCGGCATGCGAGTTTTTAACGTGACGATCAGTCACCAACAATTGAACCAAGTGGCCCTCCTTGGGCAACAAAAGGGGTGACGGGCCCCATAAGGAAGGCTAGAGTGCCTCAACCGTCCTCCAACACGCAAAAGACCCGTCTTATCGAAGAAGGGATTCAGCTTACTAATGGCTCCCGACAACTTAACCCTACCAGACTTCAAGACCTCGATCTCCTTCTCAAAGTGTGCAGCCTGCACAGAGCGGACCCAAAGGAGGAGTGACTCCTGTTGCTCTTGAGGAGAGAGAACTGGTGACAGGCGCTTGTCCCCTGGATTCCTAGAATTATGGCCAAAACGCCTGATCCACGAGGTAACGTTCAACAATTTGTCGAGCGAGCTGTATCGATTCAACAAAAAATCAGGATCAAACGGAGGGTCCTTAATCCCAACAGCGAACACCTTAAGTCCGGGCAAAGGATCCGACATCAAGACTGGCGTTCGAGGCCAATCGTCCTCGGGGCGATTCGGCCAGTCCGGTCCCCACCAGAGGGGGTGAGCAATCAAGCGGGGTTCCATGCACCCGCGTGAGGCCACGTCGCCCGGGTTCAGGTCACCAGGCACGTGCCTCCAAATCAAAGGCATTTCAGAACCTTGAATCTGCGACACTCGGTTCGCAACAAAGATCTCCAAAGAGTGGTCGGACGTCTTCAACCAACACAAAACAATTTGACTGTCCGTCCAGGCGTAAGAAGCCCGAATGTCAACAGTTCCACCCAAAGCGTGTGCAACGTGGCTTAGGAGACGCACAAGAAGCACCGCAGGGAGTGCGGATACAAATTGGAGCCAGTCTTCCAACAGGGTTTCCCGAAGTGGCTCGTCCCAACCAAGTTCAGTTATAACAAGGGCAGGAGCACCAATTTTAGGGAAAAGACAACTCACAGGGGTGAGTTCAAACCAGGTCCTTCCCTCAACAGTGGTGACAGCCGTTTCGCCAATTCCCCAAATCTTGCCTGAAAAGTCGTTCACCTTCAGGCCAACCGGTCCCGCTAACCAAGACGACAAAAGGCAACCCTGGGCTCCCGTGTCCACAATGGCACGGACCACAATCGAGTCACCCAAGGGTCCCCAGACCTTGACCGAGGCCGTTGGCAACAAAACCGACTTGATCGGGGGGGGGGTCCTTTAGCGGGGCAGGCGTCAATTTCTTAGCGATGCCTGGGCGGCGACCGCTCGCCGCATCAAGGCTGCCCACGTTCACGACGAGGCCAACATTCAAAATATTCGTCCGCGCGGTGTCCTGAGCCGCTCGCCATCACTGGAGGGGCATATCCCACCGGATGCCTGAATGGCGGAGGGCGCGACTCCAACCGGGGACGTTCCGCCAACGGAGGGGAAAGGCAGATCCGGCCCCTGCTGCCTAGCAGCCCACGCGCGTTCTCCCTGACGAGGGGAGATCAAATGGCGCTCGCGGCGCTCCCGTTCTACTTGCGCGGGGGGTGGAGTGCGGCGAACAGAATTGCGGGCCACAGCCCGGTGCTCGTCTCCGGGGTACCCCCCCTGCGCGAACCCTCCTCAGAAGATGGTCTGCTGGAGCGGTTCGCGTTGGCGCACAAAATCTCAAGGTGGGACCCTTTACAAATTCTACACGGGCGGGGGCTGGGGCAGTCCCGATGGAAGTGGGCCCCCAAACAAGAGAAGCACAAACGGCGTGCGTTGACAATGCGGTGGCGGGCACTTACGTGCAAATTCAAAAAGGCCGGGCAACGCGCCATGACATGCCCCGTGGCCTTACAAAAGTCGCAATGATGAGGACTCCGGGCGCCAGCAAAACGGGGGGCGGGGCGAACATCAACAGGCCCCCTAGCCCGAGGACTCCGAGCGCCAGCAAAACGGGGGGCGGGGCGAACATCAACAGGCCCCCGAGCCCCAGTCCGTCCCTGGTCTCTTGGCCGAGAAGGTAGTGGGCGTGACCCCCTGGCGCCACGAGTGTTATCCAAAAACCGACACTCGTCTTCCAAAAACTTGAGGAGGTCGTCAAAGGAGGGAAGATGGGTGGCACTATCCCCACCATACTTCTGCTCAAAAAGTGACCTCAACTCCGCAGGGAGCAACCGCAGCACTATGTGCATCAACAGGTAGGACCAATGTTCCACCGGTAACTTCAAGCGTCTCAAGGCGTGGGTCGCTGAGACCAACGGGTTCAGCAAGTCAGTGCGCAACGCCGACGCGCTGGCAATGGCCGGTAGCCCCAAAATCTGGCCGATGTGCACATCAGCCAGGCAGCGCTTGTTCTGATACCGTCGGGAGAGAAGCTCCAAAGCGGTCGGGTAGGAGGAGTCCGTCACCGGCAAGTGCTGCACCAAGGCTCTGGCTTCGCCCTCCAAAACGGACAACAAGTAGGCCAACTTCTGGGCAGGTCCGAGGTCCGAGCGTGCATCGACAAGACTCTCAAAGAGATTTAGGAAGCCCAGCCAGTGGTCCAAGCGACCGTCAAAATGTGGCAGCTCCTGGGTGGGCAGCCTACCCAATAGTCCAGGGCCTGCAACAACGGGGGTCTGCGGCTTGGCCGCATCAGGCACCCGGCTCTTCAAAATTTCCCGGGCTCGTTGACTTATGACATCCCCCAGGTGGACAATCTGGTCATAGTCACCCAAAACCTTATCGCGGGCTGCCTGGTCCATCACCGCCAAATCCACGTCCATGATGCCGTGTGAGCGCAGCATCAGCTGACTTGATCCTCTCATTCAAGCGCCCGTACCGAGCAAGGGTGAGCTCTTCCAAGTCCAAACGCTCAACCGTTGCTGCTGCCGATGTGAACCATCTCAACTGTGAGGCCAATCCGGCAGCAGACTCCCTGACTGCCTTTAATGAGGCCATTGCAACAATCAAATATCAATACCAACGGGCTAAATTAACTAAACATACAACAATGACTTGTTAGCCAATTTAACAATTTCACCAAAATAACAACTTAAATTCAATTATTTCAAGTCCAAATCCGACCCTGTACTTATTCCATGTATGAATCTAGCTTGCTAAGGATGGCTAGTTACAGAAAAAATAACAATTTAATGTATATATTATGCTGGATCAACACCAATTAAACACAACAATTGAATGTATAATATTGAGCCGGACAATCTCCAATAACACAATCCAATAATCACACTAAACAATAAATCAATATACACAATTCAAGTCTTGCTATGCCAGGCCATGTTAACAAATGTGTGATTATTATTTAGACAAAACTTTTAACTTCAGATTAGTGACATTGAATTATTAATTACAACAAATATACCAAATTATGTACCAAAATACAACCCAATAATTCCTAATTTCACAAATAAATCTTACTTTGTCAGTACAATAGCAAGGGACTACAGTACAAACAAATACTATTTGAGCCCGGCTGACAAAACAATATATTCAAACTTATTAAGTTATTTTTAACAATGTTCAAAACTTCCAATTTACTTAGTGGATTTTATATTATAAAAGCCACGCCTGCTACCAGATTGTTCAATCCTACAAAAGCCAGCCAACGGTAACTGGTATGGTCGAACAGTCCACGGCACGTGGAGCCTTACCGTTGCTTGTCAAACACAATATGTCGCCTCTTAGGCTTCAGTACAACAATTAAGCTTTACTAATAAATAGTTAACTTTACACAATTTGACTTACCAGTTCTAGAGACGACAAGTTACGACCTTTCCTGAGGCCACGTCCGTGTGTGTGTGTGTATGTAATGAGTAATTGAAATGTATAGTGAGGTCGAGTGTTGATGGACGAAGATTCTCAAAGATGCAGGTCCTCACAACGTTGTCCGGCAGCAATCACAGCACAAACTTTGCACCAGATTGGAGCAGCTATTTATCACCAATTCACTATTACTTTCAACAAATTCGCATGCCATTCGGTCTAGCGTCAATACGGCGTTATGGTTCAAAATATCCCAGGTTTTTCGTCAATTCGGGATTACAATTTCAACTTATCGTTAATCGCGACCAAACTATCGGTTACAACGGGCGATTCAACCAGATATTTCCAATTACAATTAAATCAACAGGTCCCAACGACGGACATTTTTTCAACAAGGCAAAAGGTTATCAGTCAAGTGAAAAAGTCAAAGACAATAGAAAATAATGTTGCCAACCAAAAAGGTGCGTTCTGTTTCACGTTGGACGTAACATTTCACGCAAGCTCCGCCCCCATCCACCCCGGTTAGGCCGTTGTATACTAAACGCTAACGCAGCAGTAATAAAGTTGAATATCGCGTGCACTCTTTCACCATGTTCGGTTTCGAAACTGCCGTTGTGTGCTAAACGCTAACGGAGTAGTAATAAAGTTGAATATCGAGTGCGCTCTTTTACCATATTCGGCTTAGAAACTAAATGTCGTAAGTCTCAATTCTTATTTCGTTTATAACTAAAGTGATAATGGATCTAGAGAAAAAATGTCCTATATTTGGATAATAAACTATATTTTCTTACTGTCAATACTAATTTTAGACATAAAAGCCGAGTAATCTTGATTAAATTTTGAATAATCTTTAAAAAAGACATGATTTTCGATTAAAAAATGAATCTAGCGAAAATGTTCCAATTACGAAACAGGTCTAGACATGGAAAGAAAAAGATCCAATAAATCATATACTAAAGTTCCATTTTGATTGTATGCGTGATTATTTTAGAATATTAATACAAAATTACATACAATTTAGGAAGCCTCCTCTTAAATAAAAACAAAATAAAAAAAAAAAACTAATATACTACATTTTGAGTGCTTTTACAAATCTACTCTTTTTATTCTGATTTAAGATATCTGCAGGCAATGTATTAAGTACGGTACTCGCCTATTGATACGAATAAGATCATCAAAGCCACAATTTTGATTTTGTTTATTGAACATCTCGGTATATTATCATACGGATTATGTGAGTCCTTATTTTTCGGTACAAAGTCACCTAATGACTCCTCCCACTCTGGGTGAAACAGAAGGGAGTGTCTCACTCCTACCGACTAAAAACTGGTCCTTTAGTAGCCCTTGCGTTCCGCGGCCGCAGTATCTCAGTAGAACATTTTTCAAAACCGGTGGGCATTAGCCAATAGGCGTGCATAGAACACGACGCGCCGTCGATTTGGTAGATTAGGTATACTATGAGTACTTACATAATTTTATCAACAGAGAAAGATAACAAGTACGACTGCGATATTATATTCATCTTGGTTGATAAAGAAAATATTAAATTATTCTCTTAATAACAAAGGTTTCCAATTTGCCTCAAGGCAAATATTTGATTTATGTTAGGTTTGTTACGAAACCATTTTTCTACAATTATAAAAATGTAGGCAATGTTCCAAAGTATGTTTCGGCCCCGTAGGTAAAATCTGTTTCCAGCTTTTAGAACAAAATTAAAGACAACTCAAACAGCAGTTTTGTTGGAAAAACTAAAAACAGGTCCAAAAAGTAAGTGAAGTGAAACTTTTGGGGCGAAACGGTTCAGTTTTACGGTAAATGGCCCATACGGGGTATAATGGGTCGTTTTGTAGAATGCCCCTAGGCTCTTAGGTTAGGTGCACGTAGGGTTGCCAGTTTTAAAAAATCGAAAATCCGGAGTAAATTCCGGACATTTGATGAAAATTCCTGACTTTCTTTAATTTGAAATAAAAACATTATATATTTTTTTAATGTTTCACTCTGTCTTTCAATTGCAGAATTTCCGGATGGTTTAGGATTCCCTCCGCATTTCGGACAAAGACCTATATTACCGGACATGTCCGGAAAATTCCGTTCGTATGGCAACCCTAGGTGCACGAGAATTTATTTCAAAAACATTTTAATGAGTGCCCAGTTATGTAGCGGTTAAGTGGGAATTTCGGGTCGTTACGTGTAATCGCTGACAAGGTAAGCTTTGTTAGTAATGTGTTATTAAAGCGAAGTGGAGTTTTATGTCTGTTAATAGCTAGTTCGTAATTATTTAATGCAAGTTCATACTTAACCGTTTTTTTCTTGTATGATGAACGAGAGTTATTTCCCTTGGGGAAAGGTTGGGTGGAGTATTTTTTTTAATCAATAATAATGTTACGAGCTGGGGTTCGGGATAGAAATAATTAACGCCAATTAGACCAAAATTAACACTTTAATTAAGTAAACACACAATAAAAATTAACACAGTTATTCTCACATCAATACTTGTCACTTAAACTTAAATCGCACTGAAATTCACTTGTAGAGCTTCGATTATATCGCATATTCGCCTCGTAATAAGACTGACTCTCTGTGTCCCTTTGCAATCTATTTATACCCCGGTCTAGGAGTTCTAAAACATTCTTGTAAAATCGACTCACTGTTTATACTGCCACGAATATTACAGAAGCTACTTGAGATACACAGTACTGCTACTCGCCGGTAGATGGCGTAAGTGTCTCGACTTGATATACTCAGTACTGCTACTCGCCGCTAGATGGCGTTAGTGTCTCGAACATTCTAGATTTCTGTCGAAGTTTCTCGACGTACTTCACTAAGCGACTGGCGTAACAATAATATAACATACAGTGTTTCCACTGCTAGCAGTGGAAACACTGTATGTTAAGCCCATTCCATTTCATAGTAGCCTAAGTCCTAGGACTTAGGCTACTATGAAATGGAATGGGCCATAATCTACCACGCCAGCCCAATGCAGGTTGGTGAATGCCAGAATGCCGCATGTTCTCAGAATTGTTCGGTACTAGACATTTTTGCCGGTTTTATCTCGATGTTTTCCTTCACTGTTTTGATGCAGTGTAAGTTGCGAGCCTGGGTTGAAACGCACGACTTACAACTCGTAAGTCATGCTTATAATAACTGGGTCACCACTTGCACTATATATTACTGCTCTATATCTATACCGAAGGTTAAATGCCAAATGACTGGCATACGACATTGCAAATAGGATCAAGAATGCCGGAAATTGGGCGTCGTGACTCGACTTAGGAAAGGTCCTGATGGGATAATTTCGGTTGGGTTAATTGATTATCAAGGGCTATCTAGTATCTTTGGATGATTAGGAAGCATTAAGGGCTATTATAACTTCCTCCTTAACAACATTAACACTAAATTTGATTGGTTATTACTGGTGATGTCTATAACTAAGGTTAACACGCTGTGTTAGGAGTAAGTATCAAAATACTTTACTATATTATAGTACGTATCTATATTGTATTAATGGTAATATGAAGGGAAAATAAAACTAAATATTTAACAAGACTGTACGAATAAGTTTAGTTGTGAAGACGATTTAATAAATAATTTGGATTGATTTAAAATTAGAACAATAAAAAGTAACACAAATTGTTTTTCTTTTTAGTAAAACATCAAATGAGTCTTCCCGCACGAGGTGAACCCAAAAGAAGTTTTAGTTTGTTATTTGTTACTGATTAAAAACCCACCTTGTCTCTTCGGTTGCTCTTGAATTTCGGGGCCAAGTATCTCGTTAGATGATTCCTGCAACCTCAGCAGGCATTGCCCCGATGACCGATCAGATCATCGGTGTGTGTCCAGTGTAGGTCCAGTCTTTGAGGCGTACGTGGAATACAATGATCAGAAACTCGAGTTTTTAGTGGTTTTTACATGCCTCGTTTCGCTTTGGTTTCTCTGGGCTTGACTATACTCTGGAATTGAACATTTAGTAGGGATAAAAAGTTTATGACGCTTAGCGATATACAACGCTTTTAAAATACTTTCAATCTTTATCAGTCATCTCAGATATGATTTAGTGAAATTGTCGATTATGATTCTTTACACTATGAACCTTTATTATGGAAAAATAGTATTTATTATATCCATAGAAATATAAAAAAATAATATCTATGATTATATCTAAGAAAAAATGTATTTTGTTGCAGCCAAATAATAATTATTTGATAAAAAAAAACACGCTAAGAAACTATATTATATCTATCGCCTCTAGATTTCGAGTAGATATAATCTGTTATCCTAGAATTTCATTGTTTTGTTTTCCGTTTTTCGCTAAAATAATGGTTCTCTTATTGTGCAAAGATTTGAAATATAATAATGAATAGTTTAAAAAAACCAAAAACACGCTTTTAAGACTAATGTAATGAGCAGAAATTAGAAATGTTCACTAGTAGGCAGTCCAAGGTTCCATCAGCCACCTTCCAATTCCATCGTCAGACCAGCTCGATGGTACCATAATATTGTATTGTCATCTAATCTACATATAATTGCCAAGTTTCATGATGATACAACAATTAGAAGTACGTTTAATTCAGATTCTTAGCTTTATTGCATACCTATTTAGTTCATTACAGATCGACCTAATAATAAATCTATGGATTACGCGGTAATTCAAAAAGGATAACGGATTTTCTTTAGGTTTGTAATAACCTTGAAACCTAATCGTGTTCAGTCCATTACGTGGCCTTTCTCACAAGTGCAAACACGACTATGATACGATATTCCGTCACGTAATACCAGTGTCTATCTTCCGGCTTCATCATCAGACCTTGAAACTTAATCGTGGTCAAAGTTCATTACAAGACTTTTCTAAGAAATCCAAAACAGTTATGATACGATTTTCCATCATGAAGTTCCAGTTCATATCTTCCGGCTCCATCATCAGATCAGTTCGACAGTACCATATTATTGTATTGTCATCAGAACTACATACAGTTGCCAATTTTCATTACGCTACGACCCTTGGAAAATGGTTAAATTAGTTACCTTAGATTCCATTACATAGTTAGTTACATACAGGTCGACCTAATAAAAGCGTGTTAAAAATACGCGTAGGTTTCTCAAAATATAGAGGTGCTTGACATAATTATAGTTAATATTATATATGCTATGCTATTTAGCTTGGTGTTTTATGAAATAATTATTAATCATCATTTGTTTAGCCTTTTTCCAACTATATTGGGGTCGCAGCTTTATTTTACGTGTAGCAACAGCCTATCTGACCTGCAAAACCTAGTTGGGTAACATGATATCCCTTGGCAAGACTGGCGTGAGACTTCCTATTTTCAGCCAAACCTTAATGTGTAAGATGTACGGACGCCAGCACATGATGCTACCCGAAACTGTCAAATTTTCCTAATCAACCTTGAACCTAATTTCTTTAAAGCATACATGTTGGCCGAGTGTAGGCCAACACGAGTATTGGCAAATAGGTACAAGGCAAGAAGTAATGTCCACACGTTCGACAAGTTTGTCGAACGCCAATGCAGACGACCAACGTGGAAGAGGGTCTGTAGAGCTGCCCACACGTTGGCCGAGCGCAGGCGAGCGCCTTTGATTTGTGACCAAAAACCGACATCGATCCGAAGTGAGGCAAGTGATCACGAGCAACGACAAGTTGCACCAAATGAGCTCTATACACGTTGGCGCTGGCCTTCACTCGGCCAACTAGGCAAGTGACACCGAGCGATAGCAAGACAAGGCAAATATCCCGTCTACATGTTGGTATTAGCCTTCACTCGATAACGCTCGGCCAACATGCTTCCTGATGACATGATAAAATAAGCAAGATTTCTATGGTCATCATTTTCCACGTCACTTGCCAATAAAACGATAATTCTCTTCGTACTTCTTAATTTGAAAAATTCAGCTTCTGGTATCAATGTATTCAAATTTCTAATATGCTCCACACATGTAGACATAGGATTAGAAAACCCTTGCCATATCGTTTGTTATCATCCAAAGAAGCCGTGCACTCGGTATGTACCCTTTAAATTACACGTTGTATATTAGTTTATTGCCAAACCCAGGTGTGAATTACGATAGCAATTTGTCTACACTATAATAGATTCTTACTAATGTTTACACAATTAATTAATTCTGCACTCAAATAGTCTCAATAACTCTCCTTAATTGGTATAGTTCAATAACTAATTGCCTACCAACATTGCCTGAATAAATACTAGCCATTTCGCTAATTGGCCGATCCTTGCCTTTTACAGCAACTGGAAGATTTTTCCTTGGAACGTGATTGATGATTCGGTATTTCAAGATGACAGGGAGTGCTTTTTTATGAGTTTAATTATAAACCTTATAGGTTAATATTTAAAGTATATTGTTGTTTAAACTTTAAGCCGTGTACGCACTAGTGTTGCCCAAACGAGAGTCTCGCAAGAGTCTTGCAATTAGCGATTATCCTATTGCTATTTATTAAACGGTAGTTACGGCGGTTACGGTACGGTACGGGTACGGTTAGGTACGGTGGTAGTTGACTGACTACCGTTTTACCGTGTTGCCCAAACGATAGTCTCGTAACAGTCTTGCAATTAGCGCTAATTGCAAGACTCTTGCGAGACTCTCGTTTGGGCAACACTAGTACGCACGTACGAAACAGATTGTTGCGTTGCATTATACGCAACAACTTGGTTCGCGCGTGCGTACCACTTACGAAAATCAAACACTGTGTTCGTCGAACATGTTTGCGGCGATCTTATTAGTATGTTCTGTATGGGCAGTGTTCAAAGAGCTTTAATAAATGTTACCAAACATAACTATTCACATAGAACTTGGCGGGGTACAGGCGGGGCGTCAGACTCCCCTTCATCTTCTTCTTGAGGTTCTTAATTGTGCGCGAACTCGATTCGCGTTCATGTTCGAATATGCCGTCCATACGTACGAACCAAATGTTCAAGTACGATGTTGTGTTCGCTATGCTCGTGTTCGTAAGTGCGTACACGGCTTAATACATACAAAGTTTTACTTGGTAAAATGCGTTTGAAACACTGATTTCGGGTCGAATTAACACATAATATAGTATTAAATCTTTAGAACTCGTTGGTTGTGGCTGCCGCAGAGGTTGACCTTCAAAGATAAGCAACGCTTACCGAGGTTGTTTTCTGGATGGATGACGAACTTAAAATATCGGAATTGTTCCGTGTCTCGGTAAGCCGTCAGTTCCTGCTTTCATTTGTACATCTTTGAGAGTCGTTACTGGGTTGTGGAGGGCAGATAGGAGGGCAGATCACTCTATGTAAAACACTAATTACTCAGCTGCACCCAGTTAAACAGGAAGCCGACTCCAACATATTTGTGAAAAAACTCTTTACCAAAAAATTAAACCGACTCCCAAAAAACACTGCAAAGTGAAAAATAACTTTAATTGCGGTAGTCGGTGTCTTTAGTTTTGTATTTTCGTTTTTGGCACCGACTTCCGAAATTAAAGTTATTTTTCACTTTGCAGTGTTTTTTGGGAATCGGTTTAATTTTTTGATAAAAATAAATTATTTCACTGTTTTTAGTTGGTCGATTTTTAATTTTTCTAGTTACAAAAGTTAAATGTCAACTAATTATAATCATTTACAAAATATTGCTTTTCCCAATTTTGGACCGTTAATTGTTGAGGAGTACTTCACCATCAGCTTCACTTCACCATATGCGTTGTGACGAGCATATTGTGTATCGAAGCGGAACACATGAAATACTTATTATTTTTTAATATTATTATCATAGTAGTTCCAGTGGCCATCTGTGGTCTTCATCATTAGGTCCACTTCACAAATGGTGCTTTTCGAATTCAACTACACAAGTTACTATAAAAAATACTCAAATCACTATAGGTATGCCTATAATATTTGAAGGGTTCCCTCGATTTCTCCAGGATCCTGACTTGATGACAATGGGACCCTTTCAAACAAAAAAGAATTTTCCAAATCGGTTCAGCCGTCTTCGAGTAATCGGTGATCATGCATAAAAAAAATATATGCGACGACTTGATAACCTCCTCCGTTTTTTTTTCGTCTGCTGAAAAGGTTAAGCAGACGAATGTTTAAGATGATGAAACCTTTATTCTCCAAGGTTTTCACAAAGTTATATCATGTGGTCGTGGTATGCGTGTTCATCATTTTATTGTTTTCATAACTTTGCTTTTCCAAAAAATATTTCAAAAAGCACAGCAATTAATCACTTCTCAGAGACTAAAGGTTAAAACAACAAGAACAGAAAATGAAATAAAAACAAACTCGAAAATGGAGGGAAACCATCTCACTCAGTTTAAACAATAGAAATTAACGCTAGAGGCGTGCCAGCGGAACTGTGAAAAATGAAATGGATTAAATTCTAGATAGGACGAAAATACGAAATTTGTATTTCATAGAACTTTACAGCAAAACATTTTTAATACTGCTAAGTCGCTTGCTTTGATCTCGGCTTTAGAAAAGAAAAGGAATACGGGATATATTTTCCGGTTTTCGAGTAATGTTTTCTTTACAATTTTTTAAATTATAAATGGGTTCAAAAAGGCGCGTTAGTATTTTGTTATGTAAGCAAGACTATCGGTTCTTTTTTGTGTTTATTTAAAAAAATATGTTGTTGCTGCTATGCTATATAGTGATACTGCTATACACATAAAATTATAAGAGTATGGTTTTTCATTACAATTATAAGAGTATAATTCTCTTCGTTCTTCTTAATTTGAAAAATTCGGCCTCTGGTATCAATGTATTGAAATTTCTAATATGCTCCACACATGTAGACATGGGACCCCTTAACCCTTGCCATATCTTATCATCCAAAGAAGCCATGCACTCGGTATGCCCTTTAAATTACACGTTGTATATTAGGGTAGTCTGTAAGCCTTCAGAAAGAAATAAACTCAAGTATTTATTATGTGCCGGGGTTGCGGAAATGTTCTAACGAGATATCGCGGCCCCGGAACTAAAGGGTATGAAGGAACAGGGTGGGATTTTAGTTAGTAGAAGTCTGATACTCCCTTCCGATTAACCCAGAGTGGGAGAAGTCATTTGATGATTTTCCCACCTGGAAACAAAAGTGATTATTGTGTAATGCTTTGTTTTTATTCGGTTTACAGGACGCGTAATGACGCAAGCACGAAACGATAATTTCCGTATATAATTCACGTTTCAACACATTGATTTCGAAGTCCAAAATCAATACTTGCCTTTAATATATACATAATATATACCTCTGCTAAATACAAATAATACATTTCACAGAACTGCCATTCCTATTTCCAGGTTAGCAGCGCCTTTTGAGGTCTCAAGCGAAGCATTAAAGTTTCAAGTTACCGAACGGATTTCAAGTAAAGGGTTCTTAATGAAGTATCTGCGGAGACCTCTGAATTAAATATGGAGGGTCAAACAAGGGAAGGACTTGAAGTTATGTACTTTAGTGGGTATTTGAGGAGTTTGTCTGTTAATGTATTTCGGATTTTCATGCATGAGTTTAAAGATAAATGTAATATATGAAATGTGATCGATTTTTTTTTTAGAATTATCACTATAACTACCTTTTCCTCCTGTTGCGCTCACATGAAAATGTTTATTTACGCAAAAAAGTAGCTTATACTGATTCTTTGCACAGTTTCGGCGTGAAAGAAGGAAAAGCTAACATGCTATCATATGGATTAACATCATAGATTACAAAAATGTTTTAAAAAGATCTAATTCTTTATTCGACAGACGGTTTTATGGCTCTAAAATCTTACACCGCACCGGTATATTCAAAATAACGTTCTATTTCAAGTAAACCAACAAAATAAAGTATTCTCAATACTTTGGTTTAGTTATTTATTTGCGGCTTGATATGTACAGTGAAGCTTGTGTCTAAATAATAAGTGTTGCGGTTACACTAGGTTTGTTATGAATTAAACAAGTAAGGCCAAACTGGCTGTCCTTCAAACAAGGAAAATCTTGTATCACGAAGAACAGTGTTTTTTGAGCTGGTTGACACATTTTTACTGTTTGGGAGGATTGAATTTGTAATGTGTATGTTGGTGCAAATTGAGTGTAAAGCAATGTAATAAAAGTTGAAAAATATATTGAATGATAAGGCTAAGGGCTAAATAGTCCCATCTCTAAGAACTTACTCGGGAATAAATTTATTCATTACAAATACTGTTATATTACAAAGAGCGATAAAATCGTATAAGCTATGTTAAAACAATAGTCGATTGTTATACTCAACTCTTACTAACAAGCTAAAAAATGTTCTTGACCCCAAAAATTCCACGCGTACATACGTTACGTCAAATTAAAGCTACGTAGCGTCGGACACGTAGCAGATGCTACGCCGTAGCACTGAGCTACGGCCGCGGCGCGCGGCGTGGCCGAGTTCAGTCCTTGAAATTCCTTTGTTCCTAAATTGAAATTCCTTCTCTGTCCTTGCTAGTTTGAGATAAAAAGTCGACATAATTCAACCAGCCATTTTGTCCCCACTTCACTGATGTAATGAAGATTTTTTATTACTCTTTTTAATATAAATTTAAATGTATAGAAAATATCATTATAGAAAATATTTTTACTGATTGTGGAATACTCATAGTATTTATTGTATTTATTAAAAGGCATTTTTTTCCTAGACCGGCTATCAAAAACATCAGATCGGATCGGATCATTTCAGGCTTATGAACACCTAATGTGTTGATTATTTCCTTTTTGCACAGTCTCGTTTGAAGGTTAGTGAGTCAGTCATTACGTTTGGTCTATTCAAGAAAAAATTTCATTGTTGTGTTTTTAAGGTGATTTTTATGTGAAAGTTATAAAATAAGCAGATAAATGCATAGCAAGTGTCGCACAATTTAAACTATGACAAAACATGCTCAATTTACTTTAACATTACACAGTAACAAAATCTCGATCCCGAATTCTCAAAAAGAATCTCGATATGTTAAAATGGTCACCCATCTATAGGTTGACCTTGGCAAGCGTTGCTTAACCTTGAAGGTCGACCCATGCGGCTTTTATTATTTAGCTAATTGTGTAAAATGTACTTATTGAAGTGTAAAATGTTCTTATTGAAGTGTAAATCGGGCTTTAAGCCCGATTTACACTTCAATAATTACAGTAGCGAGTTACCTTGCGTCATCGGCGAGTTAAGTTCTTATTGTAGTTTGAACGGCAAAAGTGAGTTAAGTAGTAAGTTGTTGATTAAGTTGAGTTAAATAGATCGCCATCCTATTTTTCGGCGAGTCCAGTGCGAAGTAGCCCCCTCTCTCGCGTCTCCCGCACCCCTCCAACTTAACTGGCTGGCATGTAGACGGGCGAGTTTAGTACAGTCCATAAATTTGTAGGTTGCGGCCGCGAACACGTGTTATTTTCTTTTTTTCTTCTCGGGCAACTTATGACTACTCACTCGCCTACGTTTGGACGCTACTTACAACTTACTACTTATTACTTAACTGTCTGAGTTCTTAACTGGCTACTGTACTTGTTGAAGTGTAAATCGGGCTTAAGACAAGCGTAATGTAATGTTGTATTATAAAATAAATGACCATCGACAAAGAAACCCAAAATCCAATGTCATTAAGATATCGGTGGTACATTTTGTATTTGATCAACCACATGGGAGCTATTAATTGGCAGGACAATGGCGTGGGGCCGCGGTATCCGATGTCCTATCTATATAGGACGGGTGACAAATTGGTACTATCCTCGTGTAATATGGTCCTTTTAGATTTGATTGGTCCCATTTTCTATCCAATGAGGTGTGCGGCCTTCGGATTGAATGGGAGTTGAAATGTTAATGATTATGAAGGTGTAATCTTAGGCTTCGACTTAAAATGTGGTGTTATCTTTGATTATGCTATACCTACTATTATTTTGAACGTCTTTAATATTATACCGATTTGACAGTAATAATAAAAATTGCAGCAGTTTTCTTCTGAAAGCAGTGTGACCCAGTGGTTATAGACTTTCAAGTTGAAGGTTGTGGTTTCAAATCCAGACAGGCACATTATTTTGTGTAATTTTCATCAACGCCACTGCTCTTGAAACGAGGAAGGGATACATCATGAGGAAACCAGCATGAACTGTACTGAATTATCCAAAGACATGCGAGGTTCAGCAACCCGAATTGGTCCTGAATGTAGATTATGGACCGTTTCTTCTCATATAGAGGTGGTTGGTGTCCCAGCAATGGTAACGTTATATGTTAATTATATTATTGTGTTAAGACCTGACTCTTCAACTAAAATGGGCTTCAACTCTTCAAATATCAACAGAATTAAAACAAACGTCAATTTTATACAAAACATAAACTGTGAAATAACTGACCCTGAAACAAACATTACTTGGGTAGAATAGGTACATATTGTGAATGTGCACAAACGTATAATAGATATACGTGAAGTTATGCACACTTTGCAAGACTACCAATATTATTATATGTATATGGACTAGCCAGTATTACAAACTGATTTTACTCTGTTTGTCATAAAAATAGATTCTGCGTACAAAACTAATATTTTTTTGCAAACTTACAAAACCATTTTTTTATTTAGGTACTAACAGGAACATTATATTATATTCCGCTGTTATTCTGCGTGTGGTTCCGCAATGTAATATAGAGGTCCGCATTCTATTCCATTAATTGAAGCGTGAACACGAATTCGTGCCAGTAGATAGATTTATTTGTTTTTGCATGTTTAATGTTGGCATTGTGGTTGGAAGGAATGGGTTTTGCATTTTGCGGGCCTATCATTTCAGTTACTTTGAGTAATTGTTCCCAGTGGTTTGTTAATAGTACGCGAATGACATAGAAGGCTACAGTACGATATTTAAATTGAACATTATTGTAACGTTTTGGAGCTCCTAGTTACTGCAATGCGAACCCAACGTTACGACACATTACCTAATAAAAATGTACATTTTGAAAGATTTCTTTGAAAATTTGAATTATTGGGCCTCAAAGTTCGTAATAATTACTTTCTAGAACAAAAATTTTGGGCTGCACGTGTTATGCACAGTGCACAGTGTAGGATCTGTAGTTACTCGTTGAACTTACGATTAGCAGAAATGAGTAATATCTAGGAACATGCAAAATTAAAACTTCTCAGTCTCTGAGCAATACGACAGATAGGACTGACGCATGGACGGACGGACGTTGTGAAAATATAAGGGTTCCTTAATTTACAACGGAAATCTAAAAATGGTAAACCCACTTAAACTATACTAACTACACATAACAATAACGTAAAGAGAAGAGGTTTTTCACTCGGGTGAAATATTTACAGGCTGTTATTATATTTCCACCAAATAAGATCACCCCTTCGGAGTTCCTTTAGTAGGTATACATAGTAACTCGTACGTCTAACCTTCATAATAATATTAAAAGTTTCCTTATAAGCCGCGGACCCAAGTAAATACGTACGAACTCATAAAACAAACATGCGTAAAGATAACTATGTTTTCCGATATATTTCACATAAACCAAAAGAATGCGCTTTCCGATCCATTTGGCGGGAATTATTCCGCCATATTGGAAATTCATTGTGCGGGAAATGCTCGTTACATTGCATACTATGTTTCAGTATTTGTTTTCACTTTACCTGCATAAAAATAATAGATTTTATTAAATTGACGGGGACAATAATGACGTACTTAAGCGTCATTATTGTCCACCGTTTTATGATTACACGTTTTACATTAATTGCACTGCTATCCTACTAGGGTAGCGGGACCTGCCGTGGTTGTGGCCCCTGCCGGGGTCGCGGGAATGTTCTAACGTGATACCGTGGCCCCGAAACGTAAGGGCAATTGAAGGAAAAGGGTGGGTTTTTAGTCAGTAGAAGTCTGACACTCCCTTCCGCTCCACTCACAGCGGGAGAAGTCATTTGATGATTTTCCCACCCAGAAAAAAAAAGTACATTGCTATGATAGGTTTGAATTTAGAACCTCTACTAAACATTCGAATGAAATTGACTACGTATCTATTTCTTTGCAGTGATGGCCGACCAAAATGGATATCTTGCAGTGGGTGTGAAAAGATAGTGAGACGCTGATGCTCTCGGGGCACGACTGCTTTGAGAAGTACCGGTATCACATAGGCAGGAAACGCCAGAAGCTCGGTGTCATCACTGTGTCCATTGACGGAAGGACACGGCGTGGAATACGATTGCAGAATGTGCAGCTTGGGAGGAGCCACGTTGTGTACTAGTTTAATAATTGGAATGCGGCGACTGGTCTAACAAGAGCCAACTATTGCATTATCTGGTTAGCGAGTTACAAAGAGTTATATATAGTACTCGTAAATGATAAGTGGGCAGTTGCTAAGTGATGGTTAAATAATTTTTCAACTATATATATCTTATACAATGATACAGGTCATTAGTGTAGTTATTATTTGTTCCAATTCTTGTATTTAGCCAACCAATAGTAATAAACTACTACCTACTAGAATCCGCGAGTTGACAACTTTGTAAAAATTGTTTGAAACGCTTCAAAGCGCTTCATGTGTACTCGTAAAATAATATTTTATTCATCACTTAACCTTCTAATTAAAATATAAGTAATTTTTTAATTTATTAAAAAACTAGCTCCTAAATCGTGGCATTGTGGTCACGTGACTACGTATGACGTCATCGTTCAAAAAACAACTTTCCTGGCATTTGGCACATGAATGTACTTCGGGTATTTTATGATATTTTACTCTATTATGAACGTGAAAAATGATTATCAGTGCTGTGCAGTACCTTGTTGTGGGAATACTACTATAAAAACGCCAACGAAACTATTTATTCATGTCCCTTTAAAAAGAGATTTTTGCAAGAAGTGGTTAGAACTTCTGTGCCAAATCCATCCAAAGGTTGTTTGTAAAAGATCGCTTTTAGCGATAAGACCGCCCATTGTATCACCCTTTTTAGTTGTTAAGTCCATATTTGTTTACTGTTATGGTGTATAATAAAGAATATATATATCTATCTGCTTTTTTGAAAAGACAAAAAAAAAAGAAACTCATCGAACAACTATTACAGGACGATAAGTCAAATGAACCAGAAGAAAGTCAGAAGAAGTCAGTTATGAAATGTAATGAAATATTTATTTGTAAATTGGTTATAAATAATACTTTTACACGTCATGTTTTTTTGCGTGTTAAGTTTAGCTAGATGAGGCCGATATTTCCTAACTAACTACTCTGAGAAGAAACACCGAAACAAACTCCCTCTGAGTTTGTCGTCAACGTCTCTTTTAAAGTCCAGACAATTTGTGTTTGTATATGAGAAGCATGTAGGTTCATGTCTTTGGTATTCTTTTGAGGAAATAACCACGCAAAGAGCGGACCTGTCCAGACAGTGCAAGCAGTTAGTTAGTTATTCTTTTCTTATTTTGTCTTACGCACCAACCAAAGATAACCAGTCAGCTGTCAAAATATTGAACGATGACGTCTCGTTTTCTGATTGGTGTTTCTAATCACGTGACTCACAGATAAAAAGTCTCATTTTTCTCAAATAATTAATAATCTTTTCTTCATTTGTACTATTTTGTGCTTCATATCAATAGATTTACATAATTAAATAGTTATTTTAAATTTTAAAACATACTGTCAACTCGCGGATTAATAAATCAAACCACAGTGTTAACTACTTAAGATAATTTTATATAAAGTTTGTCATATTTAAGTAAACTATGAATGTTTTTGACTAATATATGTTGGTTTACCTAAATACTCCAATTTTATTACAATTTTAATGACACCAATCTAATAAGATCCTAGTAATCCGTACAGTTTTTGTCCAACCATCAGATTTAGTTAGCGTGTAACCTAGAACAATTCCGATAGAATCGAAATAGCCAAACAATGGCAAAAAAGTAACCGATAGTAGCACGTCAAACAAGATTCAGTGTATTGGTCAAAGCGAGCCAATTCGTCGATTTTACCCGCCGATTTTATCGAAAAAGCTCGAACGTCCGCCATCCAACCAACACGAAGTTACTTTAGACATAAAATAGGGAAGTCAAAAGTTTCACTTTGTTAAGAATAATATTTTTTTTAAAGATCATCATCGGACTATAAGACAAACGGCGATGCGCTGTCGTTATATGGTGGACATCCCACCTATACGCACTAAACGTTTTGGGAATGCCTTCATTAAGCGTACGGCTAAGGAGTGGAATTCCCTGCCGGAGTCTGTGTATCCCGATAGCTATAACCTAGGGGTCTTTAATTCAAGAGTTAATAGGTTACTTTTAGGTAAGCGTGCTCCATCTTCGACCACATCATCACTTACCATCAGGTGAGATGGTGGTCAAACGCGAGCCTATTATCAATAAAAAAAAAAAACAGATAACTAGCGATTTGTGTAGAATTGACATTACCAGCAATCTTATTTACCACTCCAACTAAGTTAAATGTGCTTGTATCTGGAGTAGGTTCACGGCAATGCTATACAGGGTTAATTGTAAAACACCGAAAGCTTCTCGGGACTATGTTACTAACATCATAATCAACAACTTTTGTTCTATGACTTTTAAAAATTCGTCATATTTTAGTTCACCAGATTTTCATACAAAAATAAAAATATTTAAATTGAACGCCCTAAATGTTACGGAGTCTACGCGAAACAAAAGAAAGTGATAGTATAAGTCGTTTTCTTTTGCTTCGCATAGACTTTGTAACATTTAGGGCGTTCAAATTAAATATTTTTATTTTTGTATGAAAATCTGGTGAATTAAAATATGACGAATTTTTAAAAGTCATAGAACATAAGTTGTTGATTATGATGTTAGTAACATAGTCCCGAGAGGTTTTCGGTGTTTTACAATTAACCCTGTATATTGAAGCTTCAAATCAATATAAAAAGTATGTTGCGTTAACTTCTATAGCTATTGCTTTCCTCAAAAGTCCACTGCAAACATTAACCAACGCGGTTGTGATATTATGATTTAGTAGTCAACACCGTCCTCAGTCCACATATAATTAAAGTAACCAAAAGATTCACGTGCTTTTAAGTTAGTTACAGCAGTCTTATTTTTTTAATTGATAATATGCTCGCGTTTGACCAACATCTCACCTGATGGTAAGTGATGATGTGATCAAAGATGGAGCACGCTTGCCTAGAAGTAACCTATTCACTCTAGATTTAAAGACTTCCAGGTTATAAGTTATATATCATCTATCATTTAATAATAAAAAAATGTATGATCTCTTTTGGCACATTCAATTGGTCTCGAACTGAACTCAACCCCCGCAATAGGAGAGCCCGTTCACTACTGAGCGCAAAACTTACATTTATCACCCGCGATGTAGACTCTTAGATTCGTTTTTAGGGTTCCCGTATAGTTTCGACATGGCTGTCTGTCTGTCCATATGTCACAGCTATTTTATTCCGAAACTACATATTAGGACTATACATGTGAAACTTGATAGGTAGATGTACTCTGTGAACCGCTTGCCAATTTTTAGAAAAAAAATAAAATGTAAATAAAATTAAGGAGGGCTCCCCATACATAAAACTGAAACATTTTTTTTTTTATACTACCTATACATTTTTGGTATATATAGACAGGTCTTTAAAAATGACATTGAGGTTTCTCAAACCACTTTTTCTTAAAGTCAATCGTTTAAAAGATACACGCTTCCAAAGTGGTAAAATGTGTGCCCTCTAACTTCTATACTAAAAAAATATATGCTGTATATCTTAATAAAAACTTTCAACAAAAATTGGTTTGAACCAGACCGGGTCAGCAGTTTTTCAGATATAGCACATTTTCTAAAACCGTAAATATAACTTTGTATTTCATACAAATATTATGAAAAACAAAGTTGTTTTGCGTAGTTAATGCGCAATCCTGCATGGGTGAGTCTAACTCGCACTTTCCCAATTTTTTAATTTTTTTTTGTAATAACATTGTACTATGTTAATTGATCAATACCGTCCTCTCATACATATTAAACTTGTATTATGAATACATTGTGAAAATCAATTATGTTTTGACAAGAGTAACCACGGTGTTTCTTTCCGGTTTTTCTCGATAGGAAACGACCAATTTCGAACCACGTACTAACATCTGACGTTTTAGAAGTGCCCATGTAAGTAGGCTTATGTGAAATAAAATATTTTGAGATTGAGTTAGACCATCAGTCATGAGATCGTAAATCCCGCGGAAGTGTGTTACCGATAATTCTTTGTGGACCAACACTTTATAATGCCTTCATGTATTTTTTTTTGTAAAGTGGTGGCCTAGTGCTTAGACGCATGAATTACGATTCGTAGGTCGTGGGTCGAACTCACGCAGGCACATTATTATGTGTAATTTTCATAATCGTGTGGAAATCGGCAATATCTAACAACCACTACCACGCTGCGCTAGCTAGAAGGATTAGGGTCCATTCCCTCTCTGAGAGAAGAGTTCTGTATCTCAGTATTCGGTAGATTATATGCTGATTATGTTCATTTTTTTAAAGAAATATGTTAAAATGTGAATGTAATAATAATTAAATACTTATAATATAATAATTTATAATAATAATAAAATCATTTATTTCAGAACTTGTGACATTTCATAGAAGTTGTTAGTAATATTATATCTTAAAACTGTGTTAGTAAATGCGACTGACATAGAAAATACATTCACATTACGAATTATAATGAAGTAAAGTTTGTTTGTAAGTTTATATATTTTTTTAATTTATTTATTTGTGATATTTGCTCAAAACAATGCATTAAAGTACACGTTACAATACAGTTTCACATAATAAGTACTATATCTACAAACGTGTGGGTGAGCACTGCTCTTCTAGCTAGGTCATGAAAGACCTGTGATAAGGAAAAGCAGTCCGGTCCCCTGAGATATTATGGAGTAAAGATTACATAGTGCTTGTCATGTTACTGTCACAAAATCAGACTATTGAGCGTAAATACAATTATACACACATATCTCATGACAGACATGAGATGATATTTTATTTTACATTGAAAAACAAATATAAAAGTTAAATAAGTTTGTTAAATTTGAAAAGAAAAAAATATATATATATAAGTTTGATGATTTTGGGTAAGGTACCTTTACAATTAGTTAATGATTATTTTATGTTTGAGTGTGTTTGTATGTGTGTATGTGTGTGTGTGTGTGTGTGTGTGTGTGTCTCTGTGTGTGTGTGCCCGTTAATGTTTATCATTTATGTTTATGTTAACGTCTTTTCAGTTTCATCATATGACTTATTTTGAAGAAACGATTGCACAATATTTTTGCTTTTGTAATAAGGCAGACCGTAGATCTGACACTCCTCGTTTATTTTATTATAAAGATACGGACCCAGAAAATAGAAAAATCTCTTGACGAGAGTTGAACGTACTTGCGGTAGGGTGCATATGTCATCTTCTCAACGTTTACTAAGTATTAAGGTGCTGCAAAAGGACTGTTTGCAATATAAAGTGTTGCCGAACATTTAGAACTTCGCAGTCATTGTACAGTTGATCGGTTGATGTTAGCATAGGACCAAATGTAGTGACTTTTAATATGCCTCTACGTGCAACTTCTAGAGGTTTAAGGGTGGTTGTAGCTGCACCGCCCCAACTGGAAATACAGTATGTTATGATGGACAGGCAAAGTGAAAAGTATACATTACGTATTACTGTGGGATTAGCAACATATCGAAGTGTTTTAAAAATGTATATCAGTTTGAGGACTCGTCCAGTTAACAGACCGATATGAGATTTGAAATTAAGCTTCCTGTCTAAAACTATTCCATACTCCAACAGAGGTTAAGAGAGGACATTGGCAATTTGAACCTTGCATTAGTGGATGACAAGTGTGAGCTTTAATTATAATTGGATTCTTTGGTTGAGAAATAGAGCTTTTAGAGAATGTTAAAAATTTAGTTTTGGAGGTATTAAGGGTTAGAGTATGGGAGATAAGCCAATTTAATGCAATGTTAAAGCCATGCTGAGCTTGATGTTCTAGTTGAGGCCAGGAATCAGCGATGAAGGTTATTGCGGTGTCATCTGCAAATTATATTACTTTGCCATTTACGATATTGAGGTCACATAGGTCATTGATAAAAATAAAAAAAAGAGTGGGACCCAGAATGCTGCCTCGTGGAACACCATAGTGAATAGAAAGTTCATCGCTGTTATGGCCATCAATCCGGACTATTTGCCATCGATCCGAGAGATAACTCTGAAAAAGGTCCAGTTGACGCCCACTGACGCACATGTATGTAGGGTTAATCGCTAAACTAATCACATTCTAAAAAAATTCATTGGTAGTAAAGTGCAAACTATTTCGAAATCGAAGCGAAGTGCTAGTATGTAAAAAGATGAGAAGACTAAATCCATGGAAGTATTAACAAACGTTTTCTAAAGCTACTAACTTAGGTATTTGGTTTGATTAATCTTGCATAGCTTAAGTATCTTCATATTTATCTAATAGTTTCGTATACTGAATTCTCACAGAACAATCTGTCTGACTCGTTACTTTAGACAAGAATTATTAAACTATCTTGAACAACCAAGTTTCACCCAACGGTTTCACCCCACATATTAATACTTAGATTACATATTTTGCGATCCTCATGTAAATTTGGAATACATATTCCTAAGCTAAACTTACACTTATTTTTTAATAGCGATAGAGGTGCCCAAAGAGTTCGTTCGCATGGGAGCTTATTCCTGCGTTAATCCCAAGCCCATGGGTATAGCCGATATATGTTGTCTATATAACCTGCTCTATTTTTTAATGAAAATTTCATTAAAACTGGTTTATATGTTCCAGAGATGGCTCGGAAGAACAAAATGACAGCAAGACAAATATTTTACAAAAGTTTGTGTAAATTGTAATGTACTTGAGAAGACAGAGATATTATAAAATCACAGAGAGATACTTCAATTTTATTTTAATGTATAGTATGTGGACAAATTTAGCTTCAATATTCTTATATTTAATTTTTATTTATAAATTAATTTTATTTTATGCTGGCTGGTTACTCTTGAGATCAGCTGATGAGTGAGCTGATTGTAGCGATTTACAATCTTTGTTGTTACGCTGATAGGTAAATATTGAATCCACAATAAATATCGACTTATAACTTTTTATTGTTTATCAATTAATACATTTATAAGTTCCTTTTTAATCTCATAACAATACACCGGCCTCATTTAGCGAAACTAAACACGCAAAAAAATATGACGAGTGTTATTTATAACCAATTTACTAAATAAATATTTCACTTCATTTCATATTATATAAGTACTCGGACCCAACAATCCGACAGTTTTAACCCCACAAAAATCTATTAAAACCTAACTACTAACGAGGCTATTGTATTTGGAAAATCGGGTAAAAGTCATAAGAGCTTTATTACATAGAATCCGTCGGATTCATACACAATTCAAATCCCTTGTCGTAACAGATCTTATGACACTGTTTTTTAGCTAGCTAAACATTAAGAGATAAAACGGTGTAAATAATGTGAGCCTTCTGCATAAATCTATTCGTGATACCACGTATCATTTACTGTAGATAAAGGTTCTGATACGATTTGCTTGTAAAAAGAATTTCACGAGAACTGACCCATGTGATAGAACCATCATTTCTCACGGCATAAACTTTATGAACCGTGCGTTCTTATCTAACACCCTTTGAGCATGGGTGAACAGAAATGTTTTAAATTGGCGATGAAGAAAAGGTTTTAGCTGTATTTTTCTGCGAAGGTTAAAGACCAATGTTTTATTGGGGCTATAGTTCACATATGGATAGAGTTTAGCCAGTATTTACGACACATTTTTTAAGAGCTTTTTGGGTTCTTAGATTTTGAGTATTTTTGTATATTTATATGTCTGACCGTGTTGCCCACAAGTTCGTTTGAGTCGAAAATACGGTCAATTTCTTGGGTTGAAATCTAGCCTATTCTAGTCTTATTCTAAGTTGTAGACTATAATATATATGATCTAAGTTTAGTCCAAATTCCTTTAATATTTTTACGCGATATAAGCACAAATATGAGATCTTTTTCTGTGTGTAGGCAAATAATAGAGCGTTGAGTAGGCGTTTTCTATTAGTCGTGTGTAGTACCAGGCCTCATCGGTAATCATGACAGATGTTTCTTATATGAAACCCTTTTCAGATATTGTTTTTGCACGTTTGTTAAACAATTGTTATGTACCGGCTGTCATGTTTAGACTTTGACTGGCATTACGGGTAATCAGAAGCGGTTTAGGGTTTGAGTGAATCAATTAAAGAATCTATATAATATGCATGAATTAATACGTAAAACAGAACCTTTATAGAACTTACAAACTTAACATTTTAATGAATTATAGTCGTATTTTCGACAACTAGTTTTATCAAATATGTAGATTTTAGTGACCCAATTGTCACACTGACCTATTCTTGCGTTTGTCCTTATTGACTTACTGAGAGTCGATCAAATATTTGCCATGGTTTACACATATTTGCCCTAAACTGTCCATGTAAAAGAGAGGTGAAGAACCGATATTTATTTACAGTCTTCTAGATAATACATTTTGTCGTGTCGTATTTCGTGAAACATATTTTTTTTTGCATTTTTTTTATTATTAATATACTGAATATATTTTTATAATATATTTTTAATATATAATATACTAAATAAGACCACTTCAGAAACACTCCATATAATGATCAAGTTTATACATTTTCTTTTAACTTTTTCGAAATTCAGTGTGTTCAATTTTCCGTCGGTTTCACAAAAATGAAATTGCTGGCAGCCATAAAATTTTACACGTTTTGGTAAATACTGCCCTGTATTGTGAACGTAAATACATTTGGTGGTATTACTGGTTGAAATAAACTCAAACCGCAGAAATGTTCAATATTTTTGGTATTCTACCTAACTGTAAATAAAACAACGGTGCAAATATAATAACTTTATAGGGAGTTAACGGTTGGAGCCATTTGGGGTTGAAACATTAGGCCCATGAGGTCCGAATACTTTTCATAAAATCAGTGTCAGATTAGTCGACTCGTCACATTAGTGATGTGACGAGTCGACTTTTTTCCAGTTGGGAAATCATCCAATAACTCCTCCCAGTTTCGGTGGAGCGGAAGGGAATGTCAGACTTGTACTGACTAAAAACCCACTCTGTTCGTTCACTGCCCTTATATATTTTTATTTTATTTTATTTAATTAAGGTTCACCAACAGTTGTTACAGATATAACACAGGAACATACATGTATTAGTGTCTTTAATATAACTGCACAACCAATTACAGGCAAGCACCACAAACAATATGCTCTTACTTTATTACCCGTGATGACTTTCAAACATATCCAAATGACAGCCAGGACCCGTTGGTAAGCACATTAAGACACCGCCAACTTCCGAACTCCGGGCTGAGAAATTTTTGCCCGACCTGGAAATCGAATCTGATACCGCGTGCGTAGTAGTCGCGCTTGCGACGACTCGACCAACGAAGCTGTTATATTTTCTCCTCACAATACAGGTATAGGTTGTAACGATACGTTCTACTTCTCCAATAAAAGAGGGTAAAATAGATGTACCATTAAATTTAATATATTAATAATATACAGTACTTTATAAAAACCTGCCTACCTCTCTACCTATCCTAGAAACCGGCCTACCTACCTATCTGACACACTCTCAGGAGAGAAGAGGAGGAGGTTTAGAGTATAGTACTTGCGGGACGGCTTGGCAGGCCACTCCAGGATCGCCTTCTCCTCCACGATGTCTTCGTCGTACAGCAGCTCGAGCAAGGCGGTCTGGCAGTAGGCTCCCAACAAGGCGTCTGGGCAGCAGGCTCTCAGCAAGGCGTCAGGGCAGCAGGCTCCCAGCAAGGCGTCAGGGCAGCAGGATCGCAGCAAGGCGTCAGGGCAGCAGGCTCTCAGCAAGGCGTCAGGGCAGTAGGCTCCCAGTAAGGCGTCAGGGCAGCAGGCTCCCAACAAGGCGTCAAGGCAGCAGGCTCCCAACAAGGGGTCAGGGCAGCGGGTACTGCACTTCCTCTTCCATCACTCTTCGTCAAAACTCGTCGAGAACTAAACTTTTCAAAAACTGGTCAAAGACTGAACCCCCGGAGATGGCCCCCAGCGCCTTTTATACCCAGCTCAGCGTTCAAAATCCATTCCATTCTCATTCTGTACCAGAATTCAAATTGTAGAGTCCAAAATAGTCCATCTTGCCAGTTATTTGATCAGCCAGTTATATTCGAGCATAATTTATTAAACCTCTTCGATAAAATCTGAGAGTGTGTTTTAGAAATTTATAATTATAATTTAAAATGCCGTTAATCAGTAGACAACCACAATATAATATACAATATTAAGCTAGTCCTATCGATAAAAGTGAATAACAATTATATAATAAAAGTATGAACAACCTTTTTAGTCTATTAGCCATTCAGTGACTACAAAGAAGAAGAAATTACAGTTTGTCAGCCTTGACTAGGGTTACCAGATGACAGGAATTTTCCTGACATGTCCGGAATTTCAGCTCTCCGTCAGGGAAACAGGGAAAGTTGGAAATTTTCAGGAATAAAAAAAAGAGAAAAGTAAGCCTTTTCGTTATAAAATAAATGCTTGCCACACAAATGCTCAACACTGGTAAACTTAGCACCGTTTGCAAGAGTACTGAACTACTAATCGACTCGCTCAGTCGCGCCGCGCGCCGCATCCCGCCACAAGGCATCTAACACTTATACTCAAACTCCCACGCACCGCGCGCGAGTTTGAAAATAATATAAGTTTCTGCTAAAATGTCAGGAAAATTATTGCCGAAACAAGGGTTTTTTCAGGAAAACTTATTTTTCGGATCTGGTAACCCTAGCCTTGACGTAAAAATGTCATGACAAGAAAATATTTGTTTTGATGGATGAATTATGGATTATGATTACAAAGAAAACGTAAGTTATTTGGTATTTGTAATAACAAATACTATATTTTCCCCATCGACCCCGAGAAAATTTTTGGTCTAGAACAAAAATTTTGTAAGGTTAAAGTTTATCCACATTCATATAACTTACATGCCTCATTCAATCACACCAACATCTCACGAAGTTAGGTCAGGTAGGATTCACATTCAATGATCACTACTCGACCTGATTAGTACATGACAGTAGGCTTGTTTTCGGAGTCTGTCAGTCCGCTCGCGTCGAAAACCCATCAATAAAAAAACAAGATTTAGCAAAGGCTTATTTTTACGAAGTTGCTAGCCGCTTCGATCAACTTTAGAGTCGATAACATAAAAAACAAGGTTTAGCAAAGGCTTATTTTTACGAAGTTGCTAGCCGCTTCGATCAACTTTAGAGTCGATAACATAAAAAACAAGGTTTAGCAAAGGCTTATTTTTACGAAGTTGCTAGCCGCTTCGATCAACTTTAGAGTCGATAACATAAAAAACAAGGTTTAGCAAAGGCTTATTTTTACGAAGTTGCTAGCCGCTTCGATCAACTTTAGAGTCGATAAATAGTAATAAACTAACTTGGAGAGTTAGAAAGGGAGAAGGTTTGGTAATATGTACCTAAACGCACTTCTAAGTGATATCTGATTAGTTCAGATAGAAGAGAAAAAATAAAAATTAAGAGAAGCCTCTTAAAGTTTAAGAACAAAGTTAAAGAAAGAAATAAAATAAACTATTGAGTTTCAATAAGCCGAAAAGAACTCGATAGTTAAAAGAAGAGAAGAAGATAGAGATGAGTCATGAATATAGTACGAAAGATGAATATATTTACATAATTATATACTTAAATCGTTGTTTAGTTTTTGACGATGAGTGGAGTATAATTCTATCCATGACTGAAAATTAATATTATAGATAGCAAAAGAAGGTAAAGAGGGAGAGGGCAGGTAAATGAGAGGGTTAAAGAGTGCTAAAAAAAACTCAAGAGGATAAATTAAATATAAGAAAGAGGTTGAGTAAGAGTAAGATCACAAAAAAATAAAAAAAAGTGTTATAAGAGGGAATAAACTAGTGGTAAAAGAGGTGATAAACTAGTGTTCGTGTGAAGAGGAAGTCTAGTATAGTGTTAGTGTAAAGAGTGAGTCTCCTATCCTAGAACTTAATATTAAAAAAGAGTCTAAGCCAAAAAGTGAGTCCAAAGAAAAAAGTTACTAGTAATAGTTTTTTTTTTTGGAATTTTGAAAAAAAATTAAACCGACTAGCTATGATTTTACGTTGGGCGCCAAACTGTAACGATACGTTCTACTTCTCCAATAAAAGAGGGTAAAATAGATGTACCATTAAATTTAATATATTAATAATATACAGTACTTTATAAAAACCTGCCTACCTCTCTACCTATCCTAGAAACCGGCCTACCTACCTATCTGACACACTCTCAGGAGAGAAGAGGAGGAGGTTTAGAGTATAGTACTTGCGGGACGGCTTGGCAGGCCACTCCAGGATCGCCTTCTCCTCCACGATGTCTTCGTCGTACAGCAGCTCGAGCAAGGCGGTCTGGCAGTAGGCTCCCAACAAGGCGTCTGGGCAGCAGGCTCTCAGCAAGGCGTCAGGGCAGCAGGCTCCCAGCAAGGCGTCAGGGCAGCAGGCTCCCAACAAGGCGTCAAGGCAGCAGGCTCCCAACAAGGAGTCAGGGCAGCGGGTACTGCACTTCCTCTTCCATCACTCTTCGTCAAAACTCGTCGAGAACTAAACTCTTCAAAAACTGGTCAAAGACTGAACTGCCGGAGATGGCCCCCAGCGCCTTTTATACCCAGCTCAGCGTTCAAAATCCATTCCATTCTCATTCTGTACCAGAATTCAAATTGTAGAGTCCAAAATAGTCCATCTTGCCAGTTATTTGATCAGCCAGTTATATTCGAGCATAATTTATTAAACCTCTTCGATAAAATCTGAGAGTGTGTTTTAGAAATTTATAATTATAATTTAAAATGCCGTTAATCAGTAGACAACCACAATATAATATACAATATTAAGCTAGTCCTATCGATAAAAGTGAATAACAATTATATAATAAAAGTATGAACAACCTTTTTAGTCTATTAGCCATTCAGTGACTACAAAGAAGAAGAAATTACAGTTTGTCAGCCTTGACGTAAAAAATGTCATGACAAGAAAATATTTGTTTTGATGGATGAATTATGGATTATGATTACAAAGAAAATGTAAGTTATTTGGTATTTGTAATAACAGATACTATAGTGTGCATTATCTTATAATGAAACTTTGCTAGGAAGGAGGCACAAGAACGATTCAGACCAAAAACATCTAAGTACTGCTGAAAGTGCGACATTATGTCACGGGTAACCATAAAAATGCAATAAATAAACCTTAAAATATGAATACTAGTTATTAAAAGTTAAACAATTTAGTAAAAGGGGCAGTGAAAAACACAGAGTAAAATAATGTCATTAGGTAGAAACAAAAGAGCACCGTGGAAAAAGACCAGTCCTTTACATGATTTTCTAAAAATTATAATGATTGGGCTACATAACTGTCGTTCGCATACCGTTCCATAATCGCACAGTCCAGACGTTAACGACTCGTCGTGAATACTTGAAAACTATGTAGAAAATGAAAATGTGTGTCATAAAGAATTAAGAACGTTCTTGTGAAGCAATGATAAAACAAAGAAATTACTGAAATCGCTGCCAATCCGCCTTGGATCGGCTGTCATTTAAGCTTAAAGTGAAATTCTGAAACGTATTTGCACAAACCACAAAGTCGCTCAAGTTTGTTAATCAGAAACAAATTTGCTCTCCATATTCATTAAACGACATGTCATATTTGTTTCAATTTAATTAAAATTATTTTCCGATTGAAATCAAGCGTCATTTTGTGAAAGTACGTGACAAATAAATATTAGATCCTTACATATGAAATTGGCGTATTATCAAACTGGCCTTTATTATCTCAGATATATCTGGCATTTGCTTAGGAATTCCAAATACAAATCTATTTCCAATTTAGGCTTGGGCAGTTGTCCCGCTGCCGGCGATGAACGAGTAGCGAGTAGAGTTATCATCTGAAAACGAGTTGTCGAGCAGCGAGTGTGTAGTTCTAATAGTTTTGTCACTGGGCTATCACTTGGTTAGTCTCTCAGCGTGAGTTTGGACCGCCATCGCCATGCGAGCATCGTTGAGCAATTAGTGGAGCGAGTCCTCGCCGGAAGTGTAAATACTCAGCGATTGACTATTACTATGTACATCTCTTTTGTTTACACAGAAAGAATATCTATAAAAAAAAATGTTTGCAAAAAATAGAACCGACTTCTATATAAAAACACTACATAGGCAAAAATAACTTTAATTTCGGTAGTCGGTGTCATTTGTTTTGTATTTTCTTTTTTTTGACACCGCCTTCCGAAATTAAAGTTAGTTTTGCCTTTGTAGTGTTTTTATATAGAAGTTGGTTCTATTTTTTGCAAAAAAACATTTTTCACGCTTTTTAGTGGGTCGGTTTATAATTTATCTAGTTACCAAAGCCAAAATGTCAACTACTTATCACCTTTTACAAAATATTGCTTTTCCCGGTGCAGAGCCGTTAATTTTTGAGGAGTTCTCCTGGTACATCACCATCAGCTCTACTTCACCATATGCATTGTGACGAGCATAAAGTGCTTACCATCTGTATTCAAGTAATCTAATCGCAATTCACGAAATACTTATTATTGAGTAGTTTCGGTGGCCATCTAGGGTCTTCATCATCAGTTCCACTTCCTCAAATGGTGCTTTTCGAGAGCAACTGCACAAGGTACTATAAGAATATTTGAAGAGTTCCCTCGATTTCTCCATGATCCCATCATCAGATCCAAACATGACGACAATGGGACCAACTAAAAAGTATACCCTTTCAAACAAAAAAAGAATTTTTGAAATCGGTCCAGCCATCTGCGAGTAATGAGGTAACATACATTAAAAAAAAGTTCAAGACGAATTGAGAACCTCCTCCTTTTTTAAGTCGGTTAAAAATAGACGATAGTTAGTCGCTTTCTCGCTGGAAATGGGACAACTGCCTTATGCATATGTGTTTCCAATAAAGTAAATCATTTGTTTTCACGTCATTTGATTTTTCATTGACATCGTATTTGTACTTGTGATGGAATGTGGATCCGGTACAGTAATCAGAAACGTTCATCACAATGAACCAGCCAAGTCCCCCAGGCGAATGAAATAATTATATCTATTAGTAAATTTATGTGGTGGACGTGTGCAGGCGGGCCTTTACATTACGTTCACCATAATGTCGGCAAGTTCTCGTTTCTACTTTAAAAGCCATTCAATCAACAACTACCTATAAAATAGTAAAATAGCTTAGCTTGTTTTACATACTTTGATTGGTTAAATACATATATCGTATACCTAGATCAATACAGGCGTAAACGTAAATTTTTTACTCAGTTTTGAATAGTACACGTAAAGATAAACGTACGATACACGTTCTAAAATGTTCCGTATTTATTTGAAGTAAAATCAATAGGTCAGAAATGAAATATTCAATTGTCAATATTTTTTCAATAAAAAATGTCGATAAACCAACATAAGTTTTATCCAGTAAACTTAATATTATTCAGATATTCAGATTAACGAGCCATTACTAGACACTATAAAAGCTTAGCCGATTAACAAGTCTTACACTATATCTGCTTTGATTTATCTACAATGCATGAATTTTAGGATTTGTTGTTATGATATGTTATTGTGTATCTGTTGGCTTTGTTTTGTGGTTGTAAAATGTATATTAATTTGAATGCATTGTTGTAGTTCACTATATTCAAATGTATTGGAACCATCTGGAAGTCAATGAAGTATGGAAACAGCTGAATGTACAATTATATATATAGCATTTTATATTTGGAAAAATAAGACGTTGCTCCATATTAAAAACATTTTTGCAAAAAAATAAAACCGACTTCCATACCAAAACACTACAAAGCCAAAAATAATTTTAATTTCGGTAGTCGGTGTTATTGGTTTTGTATTTTCTTTTTTTTCACACCGCCTTCCGAAATTAAAATTATTTTTGGCTTTGTAGTGTTTTGGTATGGAAGTCGGTTTTATTTTTTTGCAAAAAAGTTTTTATTTTCGCGCTTTTTAGTGGGTCAATTTGTAATTAATCTAGTTATAAAAGCCAAAATGTCAACTACAAAAAAACTAAAAACGCGCGAACAAACAACACAATATAGAGTAACCGAAAAGATCATCAATGTAAATATTTTTTTAGACTTTTGTTGATTTTTCAGAAACGGCTTGTTCGATGTCGATAAAATTTTCATGGAACCATTTGAGAAGTATACCCTTTCCAAAAAAAAAATTTTTTTTCAAATCGGTTGGCGAGCGACGGAGCTATGCCCGAACAAACATAAACAAAAAAAAAAAAAAACAATCAAGCATCCGAATTGAGAACCTCCTCCTTTTTCAGAAGTCGGTTAAAAATAATATCTTTTGTATCGTGAGTGCATTGAAAATCATTTCGTCGTTGCGGTCGCCGGTTCACACCTCATCCATTATTGCTGTGAAGTCACTCTAGATACAAGCATATTTAGCTTAGTTGCTGTTAACAAGATTGCTAGTAATGTGAATTCTTTTTCTAGCTTTTTTTTAACACTAAACTTTGTATGTTTTATAAAAAAACCTTGTTTTTAATGCTATGAATGTTTTTGTGCAGTAGCATTTTTTTTTACCCTAATTAATAAAATTATTTTAATAAGAGAAGCCAAATTAGTCAGAATTCTTACCTGCAATCAACATTTTTATGAATATTAGTTCCTTAAATTTAGCCTAAAGATGATAGGCTATTATTTTCCAAAGTAAATAATGAAACTTTAAGTAATCAAACTAAATTAAAACAATTCTGTACGTTAATTAAAATAAGTATTCGTCTGAGTGCGTTTAAATTACAAACACTTTAAAACTCTGATATTTTGTCACATTTCCAAAAGTTTATCTACCAAAAAGCTCTGCTTTACAAAATTCATTGTACGAACATGATAAGGTATAGGTCTCACAGCGAGCGGGGAACACAGTTTAAAATTTATTGTTATACAAAATTGTGAACGTACAATTTAGCGTACTTGAAGGACGGCAACGTTGCAATTTATTTATGAATCCGTACGCGTGTACAGAGTGTTTCTTTTACGTATCAATTAAACACTTTTAGTGAAATTTTAATATTAAAAAAAATGAAAACATTTTGTTTTCGAATGGATGCTATACTATTGAGGGTTAACGGGAACGCCCTCTGTTAGTTAACATACTGTATACATGTACTCGTATGAAGCCTGGTTTTTAATTTTCAACTCTCCGTTCAATTTCTGAAGGATATTACTGTCAAAATAAACATCTCCTTTTTTCTGTTCCTAGACTGATTAATTTCGGGCACGCCGCAATTGCGGCGGTAAGACCCCTCTTTGAGGAGTGGCTAGATCGGCGTCACGGCGTCCTGACCTACCGCATGACGCAGGTCCTCACCGGACACGGAAGTTTCGGGAGGTACCTGTGTCTGATGGGTAAGGAAGAGACGCCTGGGTGTCACCACTGCGAGGGTCGCCCTGAGGACACAGTCGAGCACACAGTGCAGGACTGCCCAGCTTGGGCAGAGCACCGACGTGTCCTCACGGCGACAATAGGCGGAGACCTCTCGCGCCCGGCCTTGGTCGAGGCCATGCTGCGGGGCGAGAGGGAGTGGGAAGCGGTCGCCTCCTTCTGCGAAGCAGTCATGCTTTCGAAGGAGGAGGCGGGCCGCGTGAGGGAGAGGATGGCGTCCTCCCTGCAGCCTAGCCGCAGTGGTAGACGCCCACGGCGTCGGACGTCGGCCGACGATCTCCGGCCACCGTAGGCGCGGGCATGCGGACAGCGAGTAAAGGGCAACTCGCTGTCCGACCATGGACCATGCCCGGGTCGACGGCGCGTCGTGTTTCACGCGCGCCTCAAAGAGCGTCAGCAACATGACGAGGCCCCCTCTGCAGAGGGCCGAATCCTGCCGGGGTCGTGGGACTCATCCCGTTACCGTGGCCCCGGTATGTAAAGGATTATTGAAGAAACACCGTGGATTTTAGTCAGTAAAAGTCTGACAGTCCCTCCCACCCTGCCCGGAGTGGGAGGACTTATTTGATAATTTTACCACGTTAAAAAAAAAAAAAAAAAAAAAAGACTGATTAATTTACATATATATATATACCTGACTATCAACACTGAGATGGTACGTGTAAATTTATGAGGACCAAGTCAAGTAATAAATTCATGTTTTGCGCCGTGGCCATGACCATGCTTCACCGCTTCACAAAACTCAACTGCTTTTTACCCGACTGCAAAGGAAGGGTTATGTTTTTCGCGCGTATCTTGTATGTATGTATGTATGTAATATTCTTTATTACGTCATATCTCCAGAACCGCTCAACGGATTCACATAATTGAGATATCGTTAGATTTGTTTTAGCAGCCCAAGTGTTCTTAGATAGGTGACATTTGAAAAAATCAAACATGGCGGCAGTGCGAAGTCATTATACATAGTGAAAAAAAAAAATTTTTTTTTGGAATACCATAATATGGGTATCAAATTAAAGGGCTTATTACAAGGATTTCAAAAAGGTATATCATATTTATCATTAGTGTAATACTAGCAAAAATAATACAAAGAGAATGTTTAAAAATATAAACTTGAGCTCTTTCACTTTTTGAATCTGTTGGGGTGCCAATGTGACACGACCGGGAAAATTAAAAAATTGTTAATTAATACATATTTTAACTGAAAAGTTGAAAAAAAAAGTTATCTATAAAATCTAAAAAACCCGACTGCTCAACTGAAATGCAAGGAACAAGCACATTTTTATTTTAAAAAGTTACAAGCAGGCGGACCCGTCAAATTAAAAAAAAATACGTTTAATTGGGTCCCGCCTGCTTGTCACTTTTTAAAATAAAAAAGGTGCTTGTTCCAGTTGAGCAGTCGGGTTTTTTAGATTTTTTGATAACTTTTTTTTTAATTTACTCCCGCTCCGCTTACGATACGGCTTGCGACTAATCGTCTCATAAACAAGAGCGTACACTGAAAGTTGAGCGGTTTAATTCGACATGGTTCCACAATGGCTTTGTATGAAACATACATATACATATGTATAAATAGTAGTTCCGTTTTTTGCCATTTGGCAGCGAAACCCTAAAAAGGAGAAGTAAACTTAAATGCATTTGGGTTTAATTATACATATTTTACACTTTCGGGTTTATTGGATAATAAAATAGGTATAAAATTGATCACAGGGCCTTTTGCGATGCAGTGGTAGACGCCCACGGCGTCGGACGTTGGCCGACGATCTCCGGCCACCGTAGGCGCGGGCATGCGGACAGCGAGTAAAGGGCAACTCGCTGTACGACCATGGACCATGCCCAGGTCGACGGCGCGTTGTGTTCCACGCGAACTAAAACAAAGAGCGTCAGCAACATGACGAGGCCCCCCCTGCAGGGGGCCGAAACCTGCCGGGGTCGTGGGACTTATCCCATTACCGTGACCCCGGTACGTAAAGGGTTATTGAACGAACACCGTGGATTTTAGTCAGTAAAAGTCTGACAGTCCCTCCCACCCTGCCCGGGGTGGGAGGACTTATTTGATAATTTTACCACGCTAAAAAAAAAAGGGTCTTTTGCGAATAGCCACAGATGAATGAAGATAACCATTTCTTTGGATTAACTTTAATACCTTGTTCAGGACTGCAATAGGCCAGCCAACGGTAACTGGGGTGTCCTAAACTTGTCCACGATACGTGGAGCGTACCGTTGCTTTTCAAACAAGAAGGTTACACAATAATCTACAGGCTCTCCGGCCGACAGCAAACTATAGCCTCCGGGGCCCTACAAATAGTTACAAATAACACTCACCTGAGCTGTAGACGGCAACCTAGGATCTGTTTGATCACGTCCAAAGTGTTTGTATGTAATATGAGGGTGAGTAATTGAAACGTGTGATGTAAGTTACGTGTTCCAGGACGGTCACAAGGCGTCGATCTCCAGATGGCGCGGTCCTGACCAGCATCACACCTAACTCGTTTCCAGCAAGCGCGCGCTACGCGTGGTAGGCAATAAGGCGATGTGTTCCAAGAAATATCACTGGATTCTAGTCAATTCGGAATTACAAAGTTCAATTAAACACTGTTCACAATCAATCTGCTCATATCTCGTGAGATCCAATTCGATTTCCAACAAATTCCGCGTGCCACGAGGTGACGCAATACGGCGTATGATTCAACAATATCCCGGGGTTTTCGGCAAGTGGGGATTTCACTTCAACAATTGATAATTCGCGACCCAATTATCGGTTTTAACACGCGAATCCAACGATATTTTACCAATCACAATTAGCTCAAAGTCCCAAGAACGGACATTTTCCAACAACCGGAACCAAAATCTATCTGTCAAGTCAGAGAGGTTATGTCAAGTCCACAGATAATTAATGTTGCCGGCCAAAAGGTGCGTTCTGTTTCACGTCGGACCGAACATCTACCCCCCCCGGACGGGCCTACCCGTCCGCTAATCAATTGGAAGTCTTGACAAGGTTGCAAATTCAACACAGCTTCAATGCGGCCAAATACCGTAGCTAGTTCATTAAAGGTGAGAACGGTGTCTCCCAACAATCTCCGCCAGCGTCCCTTTGCCGCTTTCACCGCGGTCCCAAAAATACACCCCCCAATGGGGGGCAGGCTGGCGGGTCAAACAACCAAGTGACCCCTCGGCGGGCCAAACTATTACCAATGTCAACCTGGTTCTCAGTAAGGAAGGCGTATACCTCCTTCAAATAGTTACTTGTACCCTTGTAATTCGTACCGCAATCAGACCTCATCAACGAAGGTAACCTACGGCGAGACACAAATCTTTCCAAAGTCGCCTCAAAGGCCTCTGTCGAGAGGGAGGTTACCAGCTCCAAATGTACTGCCTTGGTTGACAGGCAGACAAACACACAAATAAGCCCTAACAATCTTGCTATTACGAAGGGTGGACGTCTTCAACAAAGGGGGACCAACAAAATCCGTTACGACGCCAGCAAAGGGCCTCGTCTCATTGACGCGATCAGCCAACAAAATCCAAAATTCTCGCTGCAGAATGGCCAACAGCGCATTGCAACCGGCATGCGAGTTCTTAGTGTGACGATCAGTCACCAACAATTGAACCAAGTTCAGTTATAACAAGGGCAGGAGCACCAATTTTAGGGTAAGGACAACTCACAAGGGTGATTTCAAACCAGGTCCTTCCCTCAACAGTGGTGACAGCCGTTTCGCCAATTCCCCAAATCCTGCCTGAAAGGTCGTTCACCTTCAGGCCAACCTGTCCCGCTAACCAAGACGACAAAGGCAACCCCGGACTCCCGTGCCCAAAATGGCACGAACCACAATTGAGTCACCCAAGGGTCCCCAGACCTTGACCGAGGCCGTTGGCAACAAAACCGTCTTGATCGGGGGGGTCCTTTAGCGGGGCAGGCGTCAATCTCTTAGTGATGCCTGGGCGGCGACCGATCGCCGCATCCAGGCTGCCTTCGTTCACGACGAGGCCAACAATCAAAATATTCGTCCGCGCGGTGTCCCGAGCCGCTCGCCATCACTGAAGGGGCACATCCCACCGGATGCCCGAATGGCGGAGGGCACGACTCCAGCCGGGGACGTTCCGCCAACGGAGGGGAAAGGCAGCGGCGCCGACCCGGCCACTGCTGCCTAGCAGCCAATGCGCGCTCTCCCTGACGAGGGAAGACCAAACGGCGCTCGTGGGGCTCCCGTTCAACTTGCGCGGGGGGTGGAGTGCGGCGTACAGAATCGCGGGTCTCAACCCGGTGCTCGTCTCTGGGGTACCCCCCCCTGCGCGAACCCTCAGAAGATGGTCTGCTGGAGCGGTTCGCGTTGGCGCACAAAATCTCAAGGTGGGACCCTTCACAAATTCTACACGGGCGGGGGTCGGGGCAGTCCCTATGGAAGTGGGCCCCCAAGCACGAGAAGCACAAACGGCGTGCGTTGACAATGCGGCGGCGGGCACTTACGTGCAAATTCAAAAATTCCGGGCAACGCGCCATGACATGCCCCGTTGCCTTACAAAAGTCACAATGATGAGGACTCCGGGCACCATCAAAACGGGGGGCGGGGCGAACATCAACAGGCCCCCTAGCCCGAGGACTCCGGGCGCCAGCCAAACGGGGGGCGGGGCGATCATCAACAGGCCCCCTAGCCCGAGGACTCCGGGCGCCAGCAAAACGGGGGGCGGGGCGATCATCAACAGGCCCCCTAGCCCGAGGACTCCGGGCGCCAGCAAAACGGGGGGCGGGGGGAACATCAACAGGCCCCCGGGCCCTAGTCCGTCCCTGGTCTCTAGGCCGAGAAGGTGGTGGGCGTGATCCCGTGGCGCCACGAGTGTTGTCCAAAAACCGACACTCGTCTTCCAAGAATTTGAGGAGGTCTTCAAAGGGGGGAAGATGGGTGGCACTGTCCCCACCATACTTCTGCTCAAAGCGGGACCTCAACTCTGCAGGGAGCAACCGCAGCACTATGTGCACCAACAGGTAGGACCAATGGTCCACCGGTAACTGCAAGCGTCGCAAGGCGTGGGTCGCTGAGACCAACGGGTTCAGCAGGTCAGTGCGCAACGCCGACATGCTGGCAATGGCCGGTAGCCCCAAAATCTGGTCGATGTGCACATCAGCCAGGCAGCGCTTATTCTGATACCGTCTGGAGAGAAGCTCCAGAGCGGTAGGGTAAGAAGAGTCCGTCACCGGCAAGTGCTGCACCAAGGCTCTGGCTTCGCCCTCCAAAACGGACAACAAGTAGGCCAACTTCTGAGCAGGTCCGAGGTCCGAGCGTGCATCCACAAGACTCTCAAAGAGATTAATGAAGCCCAGCCAGTGGTCCAAACGACCGTCAAAATGTGGCAGCTCCAGGGTGGGCAGCCTACCCAACAGTCCAGGGCCCTTGACAACGGAGGTCTGAGGCTTGGCCTCCTCAGGCATCTGGCTCCTCAAAATTTCCCGGGCTCGTTGACCTATGACATCCCCCAGGTTAACAATCTGGTCATAGTCACCCAAAACCTTATCGCGGGCTGCCTGGTCCATCACCGCCAAATCCACGTCCATGATGTACTCATTGAAGCGTGTGAGAGCAGCATCAGCTGACTTGATCCTCTCATCCACTTGCTTGTTCCGAGCAAGGGTGAGCTCCTCCAAGTCCGGACGCTCAACCGTTGCTACCGCCGATGCGAACCATCTCAACTGTGAGACCAATACGGCAGCAGACTCCCTGACTGCCTTTAATGAGGCCATTGCAACAATCAAATATTAATACAACAGGCTAAAATAACAAACAAACAAACAACAATGACTTGTTAGCTGACCAAATAATTTCAACAAAATAAAAATTCAAATTCAATTATTTAAAGTCCAAATCCGACCCTGTACTTATTCCAAGTATGAATCTAGCCTGCTAAGGATGGCTAGTTACAAAGAAATAACAATTGAATGTATAATACAATGCTGGATCAACCTCAAATAAATACAACAATAGGATGTGTAATATTGCTCCGGACAACCTCCAATAACACAATCCAATAATCACACTATAAACAATAACCAATACACAATTCAAGTCTTATTATGTTAGACTATGTGATTATTATTTAGATAAACTTTTAACTTCAGACTAGTGACATTCAATTATTAATCACAATGAATATACCAAACAGCTTTTACAACAATATACCAAATTAACCTGATAATTCCTAATTTCACAAACAATCCCACCTGTCAGTGCAATAAGCTAGCCAAGCACTACAAATTACAGTACAAACCACAAGTACTATTACCACAAGTACTATTAGTATTATGTACACTTACCTATGATCCACAATAAAGAGATTGAATTGAATTGAATTGAACTATTTGAGCCCGGCTGACAAGCAATATATTCAGAACTTATCAAGTTACAAGTTATGTTAAGTAATTGAACCAAAGCTACTTTCAACAATAGTCAAAACTTCCAATGTACTATGTGGATCTTATAAGACCACGCTTCTGCTACCAATTTGTTCAGGACTGCAATAGGCCAGCCAACGGTAACTGGGGTGTCCTAAACTTGTCCACGATACGTGGAGCGTACCGTTGCTTTTCAAACAAGAAGGTTACACAATAATCTACAGGCTCTCCGGCCGACAGCAAACTATAGCCTCCGGGGCCCTACAAATAGTTACAAATAACACTCACCTGAGCTGTAGACGGCAACCTAGGATCTGTTTGATCACGTCCAAAGTGTTTGTATGTAATATGAGGGTGAGTAATTGAAACGTGTGATGTAAGTTACGTGTTCCAGGACGGTCACAAGGCGTCGATCTCCAGATGGCGCGGTCCTGACCAGCATCACACCTAACTCGTTTCCAGCAAGCGCGCGCTACGCGTGGTAGGCAATAAGGCGATGTGTTCCAAGAAATATCACTGGATTCTAGTCAATTCGGAATTACAAAGTTCAATTAAACACTGTTAACAATCAATCTGCTCATATCTCGTGAGATCCAATTCGATTTCCAACAAATTCCGCGTGCCACGAGGTGACGCAATACGGCGTATGATTCAACAATATCCCGGGGTTTTCGGCAAGTGGGGATTTCACTTCAACAATTGATAATTCGCGACCCAATTATCGGTTTTAACACGCGAATCCAACGATATTTTACCAATCACAATTAGCTCAAAGTCCCAAGAACGGACATTTTCCAACAACCGGAACCAAAATCTATCTGTCAAGTCAGAGAGGTTATGTCAAGTCCACAGATAATTAATGTTGCCGGCCAAAAGGTGCGTTCTGTTTCACGTCGGACCGAACAACCTAAAATACGAGGAAAACATAATCGTTTCTTTTGTGTTTTTAGCAGCGTTTAACATTGTTAAGCACTGTGAGGTATAGGTATTGCTGTTAAATTAAACTCAGATGTTCTATTCGGAAGACGAATGTATTGTCATAAACCTAGCCACATCTTATACAAAATACCCGGATGGATGTAGTGTCTACTCAAAATCTAATATATAATGGTCAACCAATCAGAACACAGAGCACTAGACTCAGATCTTCAACTTTCCTTGACGCGACTTCGGTGTGCGCCGACTATATAATATTCGCCTGGTCCGTAGCTCCACAGCAGTATCTATTAGGCCGTGGCCCGGGCATGTCGTCGCCGCTCGGCGCACGCGCCAGCGGCGCACCTATACTGCGGAGCCGGGTGCGCGGACCTCAGTGTGTGCCGCGCGCTCGTAGCGCGCGGTAGCTTCATGAGTTCATGCTTGCAGGCTAGGCGTTACAGTGCTCCCCCCCAGCGAAGCGTACCGGAGGTTTGGATATCCTGCCAGACTTCGTCGTGTAGGTGGTATCACGGTTGGATGCAGCGTCAGGTTCAGGCTCCAACAGGAAAGCAGGTTTTAGACGATCCAAAGAAACAGTCTTTGTTTTTGTCTGAACTTGAATGGCGTACGTCTTATCATTGCGTTGAACAATGCGGTATGGACCGTTGTATGATGGTGTGAGAGGCTTGCGCGTTGCATCGTTGCGCACGAACACATGTGTACATGTTTGTAGCTGCCGAGGAATGAATGAGGTACGCCGGTCTGTATGTATATATGCACTGTGTAGTTTCTTCATTGTGCTCGCAATGACATCTTCATAATGAGATTTAGGTTGCTCTCTTATATTTACGCCGAGCATTTCTCCGGGTAATCTCAGTGTCTGTCCATACAATGCCTCTGCAGCAGAAACGTCAGTATCGTTTTTTATTGTTGCACGTAAACCCATCAGCACAGTCGGCAACTCATACGTCCAGCTTGTATTTTTAAGTCGTGATGTGAGGGCAGTTTTGAGAGAACGGTGCCAGCGCTCGATCATTCCGTTAGCTTGAGGGTGGTACGCTGTCGTTCGTATTCGTTCGATCCCCAGTCGCTTCATCAGGCTACTAAATAGTTCCGATTCGAATTGACGTCCCTGGTCGGTAGTCAATCTTTCTGGGCAGCCATAACGAACTATCCAGCCCTCATAAACAGCACGGGTGACTGTTTCTGCGGTGATATCAGCCACTGGGTAGGCTTCGGGCCATCTCGTCGTCCTGTCTATGACGGTCACACAGTATCGCTTGCCATCTGATAGTGGTAGTGGTCCCACGATGTCGATGTGTATATGAGACAGGCGGTCGGCTTCTGGAAATGCTTCTAACGGTGATACAGTATGTCTATGTACCTTGGATTTCTGACATGCGATACAACTTCTTGTCCAACTGTTTATATCACTGTTCATACTCGGCCAGAAAAATCGGTTCGTAATGAGATGTCTCGTGGCTCGAATACCGGGATGACTCATCTCGTGCATAGCGGTGAATACTGTTCGCCGCAGAGAGTTTGGTATGTACGGTCGCACGCTGCCCGTTGATGTTTCGCATAATATTCTATGTCCCGCGTTGGTCGGTTGCAGACGTTCAAATTTTAGTTTTTTGTTGAGGATCACGTCATTGATTTCGCTGTCCGTACGTTGTTGAATAGCCAGTTCTTCATAATCAATCGGTGATGGTAATGTAATGGCTTCTATCCGTGATAGTGCGTCAGCGACGACGTTTTCCTTTCCATCAATATATTCAACTGTAACGCCTAGCCTGCAAGCATGAACTCATGAAGCTACCGCGCGCTACGAGCGCGCGGCACACACTGAGGTCCGCGCACCCGGCTCCGCAGTATAGGTGCGCCGCTGGCGCGTGCGCCGAGCGGCGACGACATGCCCGGGCCACGGCCTAATAGATACTGCTGTGGAGCTATATTTACGTTGTCGCCCGGTGCCGGAGCGTGAACGAGACAGAGATCTTGAGCGTGCGAAATAGCGCGATGCCCGTGTAGTGTTCCGCGCCTGTTCGACTCGTAGCTCGGCGATCTCCTTCGTCAGTTGCATAACAACATCGCGGAGGTCTTGTTCTTCACGCAATGGTTGTCCACGTGCGCGTGATGATGACTTCTTCTGACGATCTTGACAGGAGCAGGAACTTACGGCAGATACTTCAGCGGCTTGGTCTTGCATCTTGTCGGCCATCTGAGCGAGAATATCAAGTGAGGTTTGTTCACTAACCGCCAGGACTGCTCGTGTTGACGCTGGTAAGTGCCGCATCCAGAGCATTTGAAGGGTTGAATCAGGCAGCTTCTCGTGAGCAGGTTCTCTCATACGTCTGAGCAGCTGTGACGGCTTTTGATCGCCTAGCTCCATTTCATTGAGGAGTTTGTGCAGCTGTTGAGTTTCTGACTCCTCGTAGACAGAAAGAAGCCTCTTCTTAGCTTCATCGTACCTCCCAGTGCGCGACTTAGACATCACAATATCACCGATTTGTTCAACGTCTTGCTTTTCGAGATGTGCCACCATTAAACTGAATTTTGCTTCATCGTTGGGCTTCTGAGGATTTACGACGGTCTCGAACTGCCCGAACCACAAGGTTGGTTTGTCACGCCAAAACGTAGGGATGCGGGCCTTGACGGAGATGGTTTCGAGATTCTCAGATTCCATTTCTAACGTTCACTATCGTCGGGGTCACCACTGTTAAGCACTGTGAGGTATAGGTATTGCTGTTAAATTAAACTCAGATGTTCTATTCGGAAGACGAATGTATTGTCATAAACCTAGCCACATCTTATACAAAATACCCGGATGGATGTAGTGTCTACTCAAAATCTAATATATAATGGTCAACCAATCAGAACACAGAGCACTAGACTCAGATCTTCAACTTTCCTTGACGCGACTTCGGTGTGCGCCGACTATATAATATTCGCCTGGTCCGTAGCTCCACACCTATTCCGCTTCCGACGCTCGCCCGCGACGGTCGTACCGCTCCGCGCTCTCGATCGTTCTGTGTCTGTGTCATCGCTTCGTCGCGCTCGCCGTGACGTCATTCGTAGTCGCCGACTACGACGCCTGGTCCGGATCCGCCTTTTTCGAGGCGGTGAAGGATTTCCTGTTTCTCTAACAGAGTATCGTCAAAAACAATTTGGTTTGGCCCCTTCAGGGTAAAACCACAGTCTCGTGGTCCTTGGTGGAAACCTCACGGTGTCAACAAAACCAAGGGGGTGCTGACCCGACGCACCCGCTGATCCCCTTCAGGGTGAAGCAGTCAATTGGAGTCGAGTGCTAGGTTTTGGCCTTGGGGGATCTCCTAGTCAAACCTAGTTACTGAGTTTCCTTTTCAGCTACTCACCTAGTGTCGGTTGGGTGTGTCTACCCCTTCGCACTAGACCCAATAGGGCCCGGTTCGCACAATAAGACTGGCGACCGGTTACAAGCTTAGGGCTCACCATTAGGTACTCACCTCCCAGTCTCTACCCGACTGGGAGGGTTACACATCCCCGGACCCATCCATCCGGGGAGTTAGGCCAGTTAGGCTTTAAATAGGCCCCCCGCGGGAGAGAAATCTCCAAAATTTCCTCATTAAATTTTTGATCCATTCGCCAATCATGGCGAACTCCAATATTTTGGAGATATTGTTAGAGATCCTTAGGGAAAACCCTGCTATTTCCGCCAAATATGGCGGAAAAATCCAGCGTGAAATCGCTAATAGTCCTCCGGCTACCGAAGCCAACGTCGCTGATTTTAGTGACGCGCTTGACAGCCCATTATCTCCCCCGCTTGCCGATCAAGGCATCCCAGTTGGTCAATTCACGGAAGTGTTTATTAACTCCGATCCCATTGTTCATCAAACAACGAAAGACTTCCAGGTAGATAGCCCTCTATTGCCCCCGCCCGCCGACAAAGTCGTGCCGATCGCCCGATTCCCGAAATCACCCATTGTTTCCGGCCCACCTACTAATCCCATTGTTCATAAAACAATGGACGCCGCGCAGGTGTGCGCTGCACCTGAATTCCGTGAAATGGACATCACCGAACCTATGTCCAATAACAACTCCGACAATGATTTGTCATCATGCCCCTCATCCTCGGAAGACGACTTTCAAGTCGTCACTGGCGGCAAGAGGAAGAAAGGGAAAACCTCCCAGGCCAGCAAGGCCAAAAAGACCACCGCGTCACCCCCGTCCCCAACTCAAATGCCCGTACGACCCGCTAGCCCCGTCCCAACGACCTCCACTCGCGCGCAGGATAGTCGTCCCCCCAGCCCGATAGCCCAAACTTCCTCAACCCAAAGGAAGCAACGCCCTCCGCCCCCCTTTTACATCCAGGACAAGGGGAAATGGACTGATGTGTCTAAGATGTGTGTTGATCGAAAGATCAACTACACAAACGCCCGTGCCTGCCAAAATGGCATTAAAGTCACCGTCCCTACGTCGAACGACTGTAGGGAATTATATCGCGCCCTCCGTGAAAGGAATATTTCCTTTCACACTTTCTCCTTCCCCGAGGACACGCCCACTCGTGTTATTATTAAACGTGTCCCTAAAGAAATCCTAGTACAGGATATTAAAGACGACCTTGCCGATCAAGGTATACCAGTGATCGCCGTCCATCGCTTACATAAAGCGAGAGGCGGTGAATTGTACGACATGGTTCTTGTCATTTGTGAACCAACCGAAGGTCATCACCCAATATTTAAGATTAAGTCTATTTGCTCCCTATCCGGTATCTCAATAGAAAAGCCCTACAAAACCGCAACAGTGGGACAATGCCACCGTTGCCAACTGTATGGTCATGCGCAGAGCAACTGCTATGCGACTCCCAGATGCGTCAAGTGTCTGGGCGAGCATAGCACTGCGGACTGCCCACGGCCTAAAGACCAAACCCTCTGTTCGGAACCACCCAGCTGCGTTCTCTGCGGCCAGACCGGTCACCCGGCAAACTACCGCGGCTGTCCCAAAGCCCCCAAACTCGCTCCTAAATTAGCGAAGCGCGCCAACGCCCGCCAACAGAGAGAGGCACCTTCTTCTCAAATTCCTCAACGTCTTGCTCCTCAGAGACCGTCCCCGTGGAACAGGCTAAACCACGAAAAAGCCTTTCCCTCCTTGGCCCCTGCCAAACCTTTGCAGGCACTGATGGATATACCCATCGCAGCGCAGATCCTGCCTATAGCCGTGGCTACAGAGCCCACAGCCAGTCACAAACCCGCGCTTCAAACCACTGCTGCTCCTGCAGTCAAACAACCGCCCAATCACTCACCCGTCGCGCACGGCGAGGCTTGCGCCCAGACTATACTGCGCCATTATAGGTTATTTATGACCCGCCAAGCCAGATCTCTCCGCGATGCCCTTCTGGCTGCCGAACAGCAGAATAACGGCAAAATTACGACGGCAATGTACAGCCAAATATTCAGCACACACAGTGATGTGGTGCTAGGTCTCGACCAGATGGATGCGATGGACTGATCCAATGGATTCCCAACGCACAAACCACACTAGGCCTCGATCCCTCAAATTAGGTTTTTTCAACGCCAATGGCATTTTCAACCAACGCGCCGAAATAACTAAATTCCTCCGCGACCACCAATTAGACGTCCTCCTTATACAGGAGACCCTTTTGAAACCCCACCGCGCTGATCCCAAAATTGCGAATTACCGTCTAGTTCGCAATGACAGAACACGTTGCCACGGCGGCGGTACCCTTATTTATTATAGAAAGGAGTTATACTGCATCCCTCTGACCCCACCCGCGCCTCTCTCTCACCTAGAGTACTCTGCCTGTCGACTAGGCATGACTGGTCATCCTCCGATAACCATCATCTCTGCCTACCATCCGCCACCATCGGTCGCGTCTCTTGCTTCAGACGATCCTATCGCGCTCACCAGCGATCTCACGACTCTCTTTGGCCTGAGTGACTCCGTCTTACTAGCGGGCGATCTCAACGCCAAACACCCCGCTTGGAACAGCAATACGACAAATGCCAGAGGCAGAATCGTGTATAACCTAGGCGCGACCCTAAACTACGACGTCATCGCTCCGATGACTCCCACCCACTACCCACACGACCCCAACCATAACCCCGATGTCCTCGATGTGGCGCTCCTAAAGAATGTAAACCTCCGTTTACACTCCATAGAAGCGCTTCACGAGCTCAACTCGGATCACCGTCCCGTTATCCTACACCTAGGTTCCCGCTCGGGTAACCATGATCCTACCCAACCTCCTCCGACCCAATTGATCACCGACTGGAGGAAAGTAAGTGAAAAACTGAAATCCATCACGTCGCCTCAATTGGACACCATTCCTGACCACATAGTCTCAGTCGCTGACACGACGGCGGCGATCGACTCGCTTACAGATCACGTACAATCCGTCCTGAACGATTGTTCAAGGGAAGTTCCTGTAGTGGAAGACCACCGCTGGAAACTCCCGGACGATGTACGGAATCTGATAACCGAGAAGAACGCAGCCATCCGTGCGTACAGCGCTTTTCCCTGCGCCGCAAACAAAGCTCACATGCGCAACTTACAGCGTGCTGTAAGGAAACGCATTACCGAGCAGCGTAATGCGAGCTGGGACAAGATGCTGAGCGAACTTGAGCCCACCCATCTTGCCTTCTGGCAGCTTCAGAGGAAGTTACGATCCACTGAAGAGGCCACAATGCCTCCTCTCATTCGTCCCGATAAGAGTGTCGCCTTCGATAACTCTGAAAAAGCAGAATGCCTAGCCGACAGCCTAGAGTCCCAGTGTTCTCCCAGCTCTCAACCAGTAGACCAAGCCCACCTCGATATGGTGAACGCTGAAGTCGAACGTAGAACTTCCCTTCCGCCCGTCGAAGATCCCGATAATCCACTGGCCCCCATCACTCCTGATGAGGTCCAGGATATCATTAAAAGTCTCCAACCGCGAAAAGCCCCTGGCTCCGACGGCATCACCAATAGGGTTTTCAAACTTTTCCCCGCCCAGCTTATAGTGCTAATGACTGCCATCTTCAATGGCGCATTGAGCAATAATATGTTCCCCGCAATATGGAAACAGGCCACCGTCATAGGTATTCCCAAACCAGGCAAGCCCAAGTCTGACCCGTCTAGCTACCGTCCCATTAGCTTACTCAACGTCCTCGGTAAAATCTATGAAAGGCTTATATATAAGCGGCTCAAAGATTTTGCCGAAGCAAAGAGTCTAATACCCAATGAGCAGTTCGGATTTAGAACCGAACACTCATGTATCCAACAAGTCCACCGCATCGTAGAACACGTCAGCGCCGGCTTCCAACGGGGCGCAATAACGGGAGCCTTATTCTTCGACATAGCGAAAGCGTTCGACAAAGTCTGGCACAATGGCTTAATCTATAAGCTATACCAACTCGGCGTGCCTGACCGTCTCGTGCTCATCCTACGGGACTTTTTATCGAATCGCACCTTTCGTTATCGTATTGAGGGGGAGCTTTCCTCCCCCCATCCCATTCGCGCAGGAGTTCCTCAAGGCTCCGTACTATCCCCCCTCGTTTTCACGCTATTCACTAGTGATATTCCCAAGCATAAAAATACCCAGCTAGCCCTATTCGCCGACGATACGGCTATCTATTATACCGGTCTTAAACCCGATGCCATCGCTCGCACTCTCCAAACTTCCGCAAACACTCTGGCCAAGTGGTTCCGGAAATGGAGAATCGAAGTCAACCCAGACAAAAGCCAGGCAGTCCTCTTTTCTAAACCGCGGATAAACCCACCCTCCCCCCGTCCGATTACCATGTACGGCAAGCCGATCCCTTGGGAAAAGCAAGCCAAATACTTAGGCGTGGTCCTCGATAGACACCTCTCGTTCGCTGAGCACATAAAGCAGGCACGTTCGCGCGCCGCTTTCGCTCTAGGTAGGCTCCACTTCATTCTTAGCTCTCGCAGCAAGTTATCACTCAGGTGCAAGCTGCGTATTTTTACCGCGGTCATCCGTCCCATCATGACCTACGCCTGCGTTGTTTTCGCACACGCAAAGCCCTACCTCCTCCACAAGATGCAGACCCTCCAAAACCGATTCCTCCGTAGAGTCACGGGAGCCCCCTTTTATGTTCGAAATGAGCTTCTTCACGTAGATCTCAAGATGCCCACCATCCAGCAGTTCATGAAACGTGTCTCCAAGCGTTTCTTTGAAACTTCAATCCAACATAGGAATCCCCTTATCGTATCGGCCGCCCAATACGAACCCTCGCGTATCTCTAAGATTCGCCGACCAAGGCATACCCTAGTCACTCCCGATGACGCAATCACCCTGCTCCAAGAGAGCCGTAGGGAAACAAGTACAGTGGCACACAAACACAAAAACCGACCGTCCTTCCGTCCTCGCCGCCGAGGCCCGCCGCGACGTCCCCGTAATAGTCCACCCCGACCCTTGCCAGAGCCAGCCCGCGACGCTGAGCCAGTAGCTTTAAATTCCCTTATTAATAATAATAATGATATGATCCAGCCTGTCCCTAGCTGCCCTCCCCTGCGACGCCCTAAGCCGAGGTCCGTACCCCACAGGGGGTGCCCTTAGCGTGTAGTCGCCTAGTTTGTAAGTTTTTTAATAAGCCCTGGCTGGAGGCTTTAATTAATTAAGGCAACCACAGGCAAGTCCGGTTAAGCAGCCGACAACCTCAGAGGTTGACCTGCGAGATGCCACACACAAAAAAAAAAAAAAAAAAAAAAAGTAGCTCCACAGCAGTATCTATTAGGCCGTGGCCCGGGCATGTCGTCGCCGCTCGGCGCACGCGCCAGCGGCGCACCTATACTGCGGAGCCGGGTGCGCGGACCTCAGTGTGTGCCGCGCGCTCGTAGCGCGCGGTAGCTTCATGAGTTCATGCTTGCAGGCTAGGCGTTACAACATAATGCCTAGGTTAGTTAGGTTAGTAAAAGTTAGCAAGAAAGTGGATAAGTTAATCATATTACGTTAAGTATTTCTCCTTTAGGATTCTGTACTTGAAGGGAAACGCACAGAACCTTACTGAGGCACTGCTGTCCGTCTATCTGTCTGTTAGCAAGATTTTTCTCATAAACCTTAATAGACAGACACTGACAGACAATTTGTAAAAAAAAATATAATTTTTATATTCAATTAAAGGGTCATAACATTTTTTTTTTTTTCAATTTATTGATTCGTTCTCTTATTGAGTTAATTTGTTTCTTTTTAATTCATGCACAATAAGGTTGTTTATTGAAAAACACAAAGTTACGCAAAATAATTATATACATATCGTCGATACGAAGTCAAAAAAAAATACTATAAAACCAACCATTGTCTAACGGCTTCACATTTGTAAAAAATACTAAAGCTCTGTGTGTTTCCATTGCACAATGCGCCCTAGTCAGAGACAGCAGTAGTTGGCAATGCACATAGCACATTGTTTCATTTCGCGATGTAGGTATCCATGCAGAAAACTGTACATTTGCCATACATTTTATTTGGAACATCCTGCAGTAAATCGCAAACTATCACGCGATTTAGGAAAATATTATGGGTGTAAAATTGTTTTGAGGGGATTTGTTACTGAGTTATTGTACTTTAGAATATCAACGAATACGTAGGTACTATGTAATGGTAGCCCAGTGTTTACAGGCATAATTTAGGAGTTGTAGATTGTGGATTCAAACCTAGACAGTCACATTTTTTGTTTCATGTCTATCATCACCATTGCTCTTAACACGGTGAGCGGTACAGTAGTATCCAACTGATAAAGTGCGTCGTGAATCTTCGTTCGCGCAGAAAAGAAAGTATTACCCCGAAGATTAACGAAAGAACACCATAGTATGAACCTTGTCTTACCTTATCTCGACTCAAATGGGGATAACTATTTAAATACTGCAGCAACACACGCAATGCTTCCGGCACATACCTTTCCCACCAGGCTTGCAAATTGTCTTGACCACGTATTGCTGAAATCTCCCTGCCCAGCCACTACCCTGATACTTGACTGCCCTATAACAGATCATTTCCCTGTACTTCTTTTCTGCAACTCAAACATGACCGTTAATACACCCAAAAAATCATTCTCAAAAATAAACATCCCTGAGGTTGTAAATGATATGAAAAATGCTGATTTTTCTCCTATCCTTCAATGCAATAACCCAAACTTAGCAGCTGAACTTTTCGTCTCTCTTCTGTCTACTTCCATAAAATCGCACACTCACTCTTCAGTAGTCCCTAGCAGACTGCGTATCAAAAGACCATGGATTACTCCTGGCCTATTGAGATGTATACGACATAGGGATAAACTATCTAAGACTTTTCTGAAAAACCCTGAAAATGATTCACACAAACTAGTCTTTCATCGCTATCGAAACTATTGTAACAATCTACTCATAAAATTAAAACAAAACTATGAAACATCCGAGTTCCAAAAGGCCAGGAATAATCCAAAAGCGACATGGCGACTTATTACACAAGTAGCGAACCTGAATCAGGGTAACAAGGAACCTGCCTCAGAATTGCTGAAATGCTGTGATGATCCCAACAACTCCGTTAACGAGATTAACCATTACTTCGCTAGTGTCGGCAGTAATCTAGCCTCTAAAATCCAGCAACCCACTCCAGCTACAATCAATATAGATACTCAACCTCAACCCATAAGGCTGAACTGTGTCAAGCCGACCCCACCCTACTCAATGGTTCTGTATGATATGGACGGTGATGAATTAGACAAAATTATCCAAAATATAAAATACAAGTGTGCTGTTGGTTATGTCAGTAACAACGGACGCCGAGCGTCCGTTGTTAAGGCCACTAGGCACTCTATCATCCCCACTCTTGTTCATATTTTTAATCTGTGCTTTTCCTCGGGTTGCTTTCCGGATATTTTTAAAACCGCGATAGTTTATCCCATATTCAAAACCGGGGACAAAAACGGTTTTTCTAACTATAGACCTATATCTGTCCTTACTACGTTGTCAAAATTTTTTGAAAAAGTTATTAACATAAGACTTGTGAATTTTCTTACAAAAAATAACATTATGGCTCTCAATCAGAGCTGGAAAATCTATGGATGATGCAGTTTTGGAGCTCACAGATACAATAATTGAATCGTAAAAAAAAACTTGTGGGCATCTTGCTAGACTTATCTAAAGCTTTTGACACCGTTTCTGTTCCCTTATTACTTGCTAAGCTTGATAACATTGGAATTCGTGGTATTGTTAACGATATTTTTCGCAGCTACCTGACAGACCGTCAGCAGGTAGTAAAAATTGAAAATTTCACCAGCAAAAAGGAGATAGTTACATTTGGTGTGCCCCAAGGCAGTGTCCTTGGACCGACTCTCTTCCTCATTTATATAAACGAACTCTGCAACCTACCTCCTCTAAACTGTAAAATTATCACATAATGCCGACGACACAGCGCTTATAATTCATGGCAAGGACTGGGCTGATACCTTCAATAAAGCAGAGATGGCGCTCAGCGCGGTCATGTACTGGTTAAACACCAACCTCTTGACGTTAAATATCAGCAAAGGTAAATTCATACCCCAGGCATTTTAAGTCAGCGTTCCCATTCTCTGAAAATCAGAGCGCCCGATTGCACGTGTACTGAATTTTCTACGTGCAACTGTCTACTTATTGAACGAACGGACAACATTAAATATCTTGGAGTAGTCATCGACAATTTTCTAAAATGGAAAAAGCACATCGACTGTACAGTGGCACGTGTGCGAAGATTAATCTATGTATTTAAAAAACTCAGGGGGGCTGCTGACTTCTAATGTCTGATAACCGTCTACGTTGCTCTGGCACAATCCTTGGGTATTGCGTGCGCTCGTGGGGTGGAGCGCACAAAACTTCTATGCTTCGTATAGAAAGGGCACAGAGGGCTGTACTAAAGGTCCTATCAAAGAACCTAATCCGCTTTCCGACGTCCGACCTCTATTTACTTTGCAAGGTCCTCACAGTTAGGCAGCTCTTTGTACTACAGACTACACTTAGAAAACATAGGCAGATACACTACGACCCAAATTATAGCACTGCGAAACGCCTCGCTGACAGAGTTTGCAAAACTGTACCATGCGGAACAGCGGTAGCGAGAAGACACTTCAGGTATATCGGCTCCAAGCTCTACAATAAAATAAATAAAATACTAAATATTTATCATGTACCCCATACCCTATTGAGGAGGAAGCTGACTGATTGGCTGAAATCACTGTCATATGATGAAACTGAAAAAATTGTGGATACTTAAATAGCACAAACACTCACACACACCCAAAATCTCACTCACATACATTCCCTACATTTCATACAATGACCAAACATACTCACTTACACTCCACATCTACACACACACATTCACATAGACACATACGGTAATTTTTAATTTAATTTTATTTAATTGTTATTTTAATTACTTGCAGTTTTAGTCTGGAAAAATTGTCCTCTTTTTTTTTTGTATGGGCGCTGATAGCTGCGGCTGGCTGCGACACAGTTCTAAACTTTTGTAGCTATCATCGTTTTCTTTGTAATGTAGTCAACTGTCTATGTTTCCAAAATAGACTTTTTACTTTACTTTACTTTACTTATAGTAGTTATCTAAGGTTGATTGTAAATCAACCTTATAAAACTACTATAAGGTTCATAATACACTGCAGCTGTTAGTTCTGTCTCACTCATCTGTCGCGCGTTAACATGGCGGCAGCTGCCGACCAATAGCGGTAAAGGAAACGACAATATTTTCGACTGAATCGATATCGATAATCGATAAATTGTCTGTAGAAGACTTTTTAATTGGATCAGACTGTCAAACTATTAATACAATCAAATTAACAAGGTCATAAATCTAGACATCGTGTTCGTGTGTATAAATCGTTGGCTCGTAAACATCATAGCATATTCGTAGAGGGTGCTACGTGGTAGCAGTGTGTGCTAGGAGCATCATAGCATCCTTTTAGAGGCAATTTGCTGGTCGTTGATCTTGATCCCGTAAGTGTTCACTTTGAGACAGCGATTGACTGCAGCGCACTCACACATGCACACTTGTGTATGTGGATACTTGGAGTACGATGCATACACGTGTGCATTCATAGCATATTCTGTATTGCAATCTGAGTGCATGAAAGATGCAGCAACACATGGGAGCACTAGATACAGTGGCGGACAGATCATTGCTGAGTGTCTATGAAAGGCTGGATTGAATTTTTGATTAAATCTTATACAGCTGCTAAATCTAATTTACGCCGACAGATTCATACTTTGTGAGAGCAGAGCTTGCTCGTTCTTTGCCCAAGCATTGCCCCGTTGAATAACAATCATTCGTCGTGGCAATATATATTCGGAAACTCATATATATATATTCAAAAAGCCTCGCTATTCTGCCGACTTTGATAACCTAAAAACTGTGTATTACGCTTTATGTCAATCGATTATCGCCTACTGTATATTTGGGGCGAATCTGCAAATATTGTCGATCGATTTGCAGATCACGTTTATGATTTACTAAAAATATAAGGACTCAAAATAGCAACGTCTAATTTTAGTAATCTCGGTCGCTGTCTAAATGTGGAAATGGTACCCGCGAAACAAAGATTTCGAAAGTATAAGGTCTAAGTGTATTACCCAGTAAATCCTTTCTTCATAACTTTGGCCTTCATTTAAATAGGTGCACCTCAAATGTTGGTTTAAAACAAAGCTCGTTGTTATATTGTGTGTGTTGGAATAATGAGTCGATTCACGCATCACCAGCAGCGAGCTCCTGCGCGATTGCCGGCTTAGTACAGCAGGTGGGAGTGTCTCTCGACATGCGCACAGTTACAACTCATAGTTCATCGTGTTTATTAAGCAGATTGACCGTCACGCACTTTTCTGTAAACTCTGACAGAACCGTTGCCGTGTCGCGGAGAATCCTGCCGTGATTCTTTAAAAGGCAGTCTGACAATTTACCGATTTTGAATTAAACATTGAGCGACATCAGGAAAAAAGGCGAATCGACCTATCTAACCCCTTTTTCTGAAACTTATTTAGCTTTTGAGATATTTTTTTCATAAAAAGCTGTGAAGCGGCTTTGATACCAGTGCCAAATTTATAAAAACTCAAAATCGGTAAATTGTCAGATGACTGCCTTTTAAAGAATTAAGGCAGAATCACGTGTGTCACCGGTGACTCCATTCACATTCCACACCAAGGACTCCCCCATGAAACGATCCGTTCTCGTGGCTCCCTAGCGACAAAGTGCATTGTTTGATAAGGCTGATAATGATGACATGTGTGTATGCATGTATGCTCCCTCTGTTCAATAAGATTGTCGCATACATACGTATACATTAAAACGTATGTACCCATCTGTTCGACTCAGACTTGTTCTCCTGACCTTGCCCGCGTGCGAGGGGAGAGCAAGGGAGCGGCCGCCTCCAGCGAGTCAAATACTTCCATAAACACGAACAAATCGCAACAAGCGAGCTTGGGAGCGAGCCGAGAACAACCCCAAACTAAAACCCTCCAAGTGTGGTGCGAAAATTCATGTTCTGCGCAGGTGCATCGCTCTTAACACGGTGAGCGGTAACATGCATGTCCTAAGACCGAAAAACTAGAAAACCAGCGAACCACCAACCCGTACTGAGCCGTGTGGTGGATTGCGGGGCCTGTTTTCCAGTAGAGAGAACGTTATAAGCTGGTTATGTTAGATTTGTAATAGTGATCCAGCTATTTTACGGTGTTAATTTATGTACTACTTACTACTTTTTGTGTTTTATTGTTAACCCATTACTTCCCAAGCATCGAAAAAATTGAAATTTTTCGATCAAATCTTTAAATTAAGTTCTTAATACGTTAAGAAAAAATAATATGTGTTCCGTCCGATATGTGGAACCGAACGTATATTTTGGTTGACAACATTAATTATCTGTGGCTTGACATAACCTCTCTGACTTGACAGATTGTTTTTGCTCTCTTGGAAAAAATGCCGGTCGTGTCCCTACGACTACTCTTGTAATTGTAATTATAATTGGGAAAATATCGTTTGGAATCGCCTGTTGCAACCGATAATTGGGTCGCGATTATCAATTGTTTGAATTTGTAATCCCCGTTTGACGAAAACCCCGGGATATTTTTGGACTTATCGCCGGTTGGTGGCCACCTCGTGGCACGCGCATTTGGTGGAAATAAGTAGTGATAATTAACTTCAATCCGGTGTGAGTTGGGTGTGATGCTGAGCTGGACCGCGCCATTTGGAGATGGACGCCTTGTGAACGTCCTAGAACACGTAACTTACATCACACGTTTCAATTGCTCACCTCATATTACATACATATCACACCTGGGCGTGACCTAGGAAGGTCGAAGTTGGCGAACCCAGCACAGAAGGTTAGTGGTATTTATAAAGCCTCAGGGGCTATTATGTAACCTTGTTTATTGTATTTGAGAAGCAACGTTTATAGCTCCACGTTCCGTGGACAGTTTTGGACACCCAGTTACCGTTGCACTGGCCAATTGTAGTCCTGAACAATATGACAAATTTTTTTCAAAAAGATCGATCACGATTTCGTGGCAATTTGTATAGACATGTTCCCGGTGTCATATTTATAGTACGGCTTATTTTGAACGTATCTCATAAGTTCCCAAATTCTATTTTGTTTTTGTTTTTATTTATTATATCTGGTAAAGGTTTTAGAATCAGTTTTATGTACATTGAAGTTGCTATTTTTTTTTTCTTTTACGTTATATAGAATCAGAACATAATGCTCTTCTTGATGCATCAAAAGTGATCAATTTGAAAAAAATATATTAAAATTACGGAAAGATTTTTTACAGCGAAAAAAAACATTTAATTATAAAAATAGTGTAAAAATACGAATTTCATCAGAAAACATTAAAATAAAAGACCTAACATTAAAAAAAAAATGTTGAATATAGTGTCTTAAAAATAGGACAGTGGGGAGGAATGGGTTAATAGGCTCACGTTCGACAACCATCTCATCTGATGGTAAGGGTCGAATATGAAGCACTTTCCTTTATTGTCACATTTGTCTTGTATAACAATGATGACTTACTATACTTATACACGTTGATAAATGAATAATATTCCCTTCTTTTGTCTGTATTGATGAAAGCAGTCAGGGAATCAAATAACATAATTTAAATATTTTAAATATCACCGTTCCACGTTAAAGCATAATTCAATGTTAATTGATTTCAATTCGATTGAACTGTTTCGAAGTGAACGTTTTAATTACATTTTATGGTTTCAGTAGGGAAGCAAATAATTGACTCATTGAGGAATGATTTAATTGAACGTGTTACTTTTTCTATTGTTTTATAAAACATTGATATTATCCATTCCTTTCCTTTGCAGCACAGTCGGAGCAGACGTTGGGTGATTGCTTGCTGCGCTGCGTTTCGAGGATTCGAATCCCACACGGAACAAATTTTTGTTTGACTTACAGAGAGTTGTTTCGGGTCTGAGTGTTGCGTGTACATTTTAATATTTGTAATTACACGCACGAGGCAGGAAATATTCTTGTTTTGGGCAGAACCATCATCCAAGTGATGAGGTGGTCGAAGATGTTCTGGAAAATACGTAAAAGAATACAATTATTCTATCTCTTACTTGGCTGCGTATACGACTTTTAATTTTGCAACCAAGCAGGTTTTACTACAAACTCTTATATTACAAAAGATTTTTTTTTAATAGAAGAGAACTACGGGTTAACAGGATCAATCCTGTTAACCCTTCCAACTAAGCTAATTATTCTAATCAGGTTTCAACATTTAAATCCTCAAGTCCCCTTAAATACAAAGTATCAAGTTGCGACAAGAATATTATCAGCTTGTTTCTTATTTCAGGAACCACAGATATTTTGTGTAAGTAAAAGGCAACCTGACGCACTATTCCGTAACGACTTCAGGGACTAGCTGTGAGGGGTGAGAAGGGTTGTAAGGGTTGAAACAGCGTTGTAATGATTGTTGGGGGTTGAAATTAACGCTTTCCGCAATGAGGGAGCTTTATCTCGACAACTTTATTGTGTGGCCTTGGAAATAAGAAGCTGAACACTTTCTTTATCATTTTTAGTTCTTATCATTTATAATCAAATGTCAGATAGACCAGGGGCAGTTATAAAACTTGTATAAAAAAAACGTATCCATTTTAATATTAGAAAAAATATATAACTGCACCTTGTGGCATATTTCGTCTATTTTCCAATTTGAAACCTCACAGCCTCAAATAAAAAGATGGAATTGAAGATAATAATAATACGTATAAGAAATTTATATAATTGACTAGTATTTGCGCATTTGGTGGAAATAAGTAGTGATAATTAACTTCAATCCGGTGTGAGTTGGGTGTGATGCTGAGCTGGACCGCGCCATTTGGAGATGGACGCCTTGTGAACGTCCTAGAACACGTAACTTACATCACACGTTTCAATTGCTCACCTCATATTACATACATATCACACCTGGGCGTGACCTAGGAAGGTCGAAGTTGGCGAACCCAGCACAGAAGGTTAGTGGTATTTATAAAGCCTCAGGGGCTATTATGTAACCTTGTTTATTGTATTTGAGAAGCAACGTTTATAGCTCCACGTTCCGTGGACAGTTTTGGACACCCAGTTACCGTTGCACTGGTCAATTGTAGTCCTGAACATTGTGGTAGCAGAGCGTGGTTCTTATAAGATCCACTGATTCATTCTGGTAGTAGGCGTGGCTCTTATAATGTAAGATCCACTGGTTTAATTGGAAGTTTTGAAAATAACTTTGGTTTGATTACTAAACACAACTTATAACTTAATAAGTTTTGAATATATTACCATGTCATCCGGGCTATCTAATTGAAGTTGAATCAATTGAAGTTGTATTTGTAATTTGTACTGTAGCCCTTTGTTGAATTGACAAGTAAGATTTATTTGTGAAATTAGGAATTATTGGTATAATTTGGTACATAATTTGGTATTTGTTGCAATTAATAATTGAATGTTACTGATCTGAATTTGAAAGGTTATCTAAATAATAATTACACATAGTCTAACATAATAGGACTTGAATTGTGTGTATTGGTTGTTGTTTATAGTAGTTATTGGACTGTGTTGATAGAGATTCTCCGGCTCAATATTATACAGACAATTGTTGTGCTTATTGATGTTTATTGGTGTGATCCTGCACAATATATACATTGAATTGTTATTTATTTTGTAACTAGCCATCTGTACCAAGCTAGATTCATACTTGGAATAAGTACAGGGTCGGATTTGGACCTGAAATAATTGAATTTGAATTTTTATTTTGTTGAGATTATTTGGTCGGCTAACAAGTCATTGCTGTTTGTTTAATATTTGATTGTTGGTTGTTGATTGGTGTTTTGTATTAATATTTGATTGTTGCAATGGCCTCATTAAGGGCAGTCAGGGAGGCTGCTGCCGGATTGACCTCACAGTTGAGATGGTTCACATCGGCAGCTGCAACGGTTGAGCGTGTGGAATTGGAAGAGCTCACCCTTGCTCGGTATGGGCAAGTGATTGAGAGGATCAAGTCAGCTGATGCTGCGCTCACGCGCTTCAACGAGTACATCATGGACGTGGATTTGGGGGTGATGGATCAGACAGCCCGCGATAAGATTTTGGGTGACTATGACCAGATTGTCCACCTGGGGGATGTCATATGTCTACGAGCGCGGGAAATTTTGAAGAGTCGGGTGCCTGATGCGGCCAAGCTGCAGACCCCTGTTGTTGCAGGCCCTGGACTATTGAGTAGGCTGCCCACCCTGGAGCTGCCACATTTTGACGGTCGCTTGGAACACTGGCTGGGCTTCCTAAATCTTTTTAAAAGTCTTGTGGATGCACGCGCGGACCTCGGACCTGCCCAGAAGCTGGCCTATTTATTGTCTGTCCTGGAGGGCGAAGCCAGAGCCTTGGTGCAGCACTTGCCGGTGACGGATTCCTCTTACCCGACCGCTCTGGAGCTTCTCTGCCGACGGTATCAGAACAAGCGCTGCCTGGCTGATGTGCACATCGACCAGATTTTGGGACTACCGGCCATTGCCAGCACGTCGACGTTGCGCACTGACTTGCTGAACCCGTTGGTCTCAGCGACCAACGCTTTGAGACGCCTGGAGTTACCGGTAGAACATTGGTCCTACTTGTTGGTGCACATAGTGCTGCAGTTGCTCCCCGCGGAGTTGAGGTCACGTTTTGAGCAGAAGTATGGTGGGGATAGTGCCACCCATCTTCCCACCTTTGACGACCTCCTCAAATTTTTGGAAGACGAGTGTCGGTTTTCGGATAACACTCGTGGCGCCACGGGGTCACCCCCACTACCTACTCACCCTAGAGACCAGGGACGGACTAGGGCCTGTTGATGTTCCCCCCGCCCCCCGTTTTGTTGGTGCCCGGAGTCCTCGGGCCAGGGGGCCTGTTGATGATCGCCCCGCCCCCCGTTTTGCTGCGCCCGGAGTCCTCGGGCTAGGGGGCCTGTTGATGATCGCCCCGCCCCCCGTTTTGCTGGCGCCCGGAGTCCTCGGGCTAGGGGGCCTGTTGATGATCGCCCCGCCCCCCGTTTTGCTGGCGCCCGGAGTCCTCGGGCTAGGGGGCCTGTTGATGTTCGCCCCGCCCCCCGTTTTGCTGGTGCCCAGAGTCCTTATCATTGTGACTTTTGTAAGGCAACGGGGCATGTCATGGCGCGTTGCCCGGATTTTTTGAATTTGCACGTAAGTGCCAGCCGCCGTATTGTCAACGCACGCCGTTTGTGCTTTTCGTGCTTGGGGGCCCACTTCCATCGGGACTGCCCCGACCCCCGCCCGTGTAGAATTTGTAAAGGGTCCCACTTGGAGATTTTGTGCGCCAACGCGAACCGCTCCAGCAGACCAGCTTCTGAGGGGGGTTCGCGCAGGGGGGGGTACCCCGGAGCAGAGCACCGGGCTGAGACCCGCGATTCTGTACGCCGCACTCCACCCCCCGCGCAAGTTGAACGGGAGCCCCGCGAGTGCCATTTGGTCTCCCCTTGTCAGGGAGAACGCGCATTGGCTGCTAGGCAGCAGTGGCCTGGTCGGCGCCGCTGCCTTTCCCCTCCTTTGGCGGAACGTGCCCGCTTGGAGTCGCGCCCTCCGCCATTCGGGCATTCGTTGGGATATGCCCCTCCAGTGATGGCGAGCGGCTCGGGACACCGCGCGGACGAATGTTTTGATTGTTGGCCTCGTCGTGAACGAAGGCAGCCTGGATGCAGCGATCGGTCGCCGCCCAGGCATCGCTAAGAGATTGACGCCTGCCCCGCTAAAGGACCCCCCGATCAAGACGGTTTTGTTGCCAACGGCCTCGGTCAAGGTCTGGGGACCCTTGGGTGACTCAATTGTGGTCCGTGCCATTTTGGGCACGGGAGTCCGGGGTTGCCTTTTGTCGTCTTGGTTAGCGGGACAGGTTGGCCTGAAGGTGAACGACCTTTCAGGCAAGATTTGGGGAATTGGCGAACCGGCTGACACCACTGTTGAGGGAAGGACCTGGTTTGAAATCACCCTTGCGAGTTGTCCGTACCCTAAAATTGGTGCTCCTGCCCTTGTTATAACTGAACTTGGTTGGGACGAGCCACTTCGGGAAACCGTGTTGGAGGACGGTTGAGGCACTCTAGCCTTCCTTATGGGGCCCGTCACCCCCTTTTGTTGCCCAAGGAGGGCCACTTGGTTCAATTGTTGGTGACTGATCGTCACACTAAGAACTCGCATGCTGGCTGCAATGCGCTGTTGGCCATTCTGCAGCGAGAATTTTGTATTTTGTCGGCTGATCGCGTTAATGAAGCGAGGCCCTTTGCTGGCGTCGTAACGGCTTTTGTTGGTCCCCCTTTGTTGAAGACTGTAACGATACCTTCTACTTCTCCAATAAAAGAGGGTAAAATAGATATACCATTAAATTTAATATATTAATAATATACAGTATTTTATAAAAAACCTGCCTATCTACCTAGCTATCCTAAAAAAACGGCCTACCTACCTAACTGACACACTCAGGAGAGTAGAGGAGGAGGTTTAGAGTATATTACTTGCGGGACGGCTTGGCAGACCACTCCAGGATCGCCTTCTCCTCCACGATGTCTTCGTCGTACAGCAGCTTGAGCAAGGCGGTCTGGCAGTAGGCTCCCAACAAGGCGTCTGGGCAGCAGGCTCTCAGCAAGGCGTCAGGGCAGCAGGCTCCCAGCAAGGCGTCAGGGCAGCAGGCTCTCAGCAAGGCGTCAGGGCAGCAGGCTCCCAGCAAGGCGTCAGGGCAGCAGGCTCCCAACAAGGCGTCAAGGCAGCAGGCTCTCAACAAGGAGTCAGGGCAGCGGGTACTGCACTTCCTCTTCCACCACTCTTCGTCGAAACTCGTCGAGAACTAAACTCTTCAGAAACTGATCAAAGACTGAACTCCCGGAGATGGCCCCCAGCGCCTTTTATACCCAGCTCAGCGTTCAAAATCCATTCCATTCTCATTCTGTACCAGAATTCAAATTGTAGAGTCCAAAATAGTCCATCTTGCCAGTTATTTGATCAGCCAGTTATATTCGAGCATAATTTATTAAACCTCTTCGATAAAATCTGAGAGTGTGTTTTAGAAATTTATAATTATAATTTAAAATGCCGTTAATCAGTAGACAACCACAATATAATATACAATATTAAGCTAGTCCTATCGATAAAAGTGAATAACAATTATATAATAAAAGTATGAACAACCTTTTTAGTCTATTAGCCATTCAGTGACTACAAAGAAGAAGAAATTACAGTTTGTCAGCCTTGACGTAAAAAATGTCATGACAAGAAAATATTTGTTTTGATGGATGAATTATGGATTATGATTACAAAGAAAATGTAAGTTATTTGGTATTTGTAATAACAGATACTATATTTCCACATCGACCCCGAGAAAATTTTTGGTCTAGAACAAAAATTTTGTAAGGTTAAAGTTTATCCACATTCATATAACTTACATGCCTCATTCAATCACACCAACATCTCACGAAGTTAGGTCAGGTAGGATTCACATTCAATGATCACTACTCGACCTGATTAGTACATGACAGTAGGCTTGTTTTCGGAGTCTGTCAGTCCGCTCGCGTCGAAAACCCATCAATAAAAAAACAAGATTTAGCAAAGGCTTATTTTTACGAAGTTGCTAGCCGCTTCGATCAACTTTAGAGTCGATAACATAAAAAACAAGGTTTAGCAAAGGCTTATTTTTACGAAGTTGCTAGCCGCTTCGATCAACTTTAGAGTCGATAACATAAAAAACAAGGTTTAGCAAAGGCTTATTTTTACGAAGTTGCTAGCCGCTTCGATCAACTTTAGAGTCGATAACATAAAAAACAAGGTTTAGCAAAGGCTTATTTTTACGAAGTTGCTAGCCGCTTCGATCAACTTTAGAGTCGATAAATAGTAATAAACTAACTTGGAGAGTTAGAAAGGGAGAAGGTTTGGTAATATGTACCTAAACGCACTTCTAAGTGATATCTGATTAGTTCAGATAGAAGAGAAAAAATAAAAATTAAGAGAAGCCTCTTAAAGTTTAAGAACAAAGTTAAAGAAAGAAATAAAATAAACTATTGAGTTTCAATAAGCCGAAAAGAACTCGATAGTTAAAAGAAGAGAAGAAGATAGAGATGAGTCATGAATATAGTACGAAAGATGAATATATTTACATAATTATATACTTAAATCGTTGTTTAGTTTTTGACGATGAGTGGAGTATAATTCTATCCATGACTGAAAATTAATATTATAGATAGCAAAAGAAGGTAAAGAGGGAGAGGGCAGGTAAATGAGAGGGTTAAAGAGTGCTAAAAAAACTCAAGAGGATAAATTAAATATAAGAAAGAGGTTGAGTAAGAGTAAGATCACAAAAAAATAAAAAAAAGTGTTATAAGAGGTTAAAGAGGGAATAAACTAGTGGTAAAAGAGGTGATAAACTAGTGTTCGTGTGAAGAGGAAGTCTAGTATAGTGTTAGTGTAAAGAGTGAGTCTCCTATCCTAGAACTTAATATTAAAAAAGAGTCTAAGCCAAAAAGTGAGTCCAAAGAAAAAAGTTACTAGTAATAGTTTTTTTGGAATTTTGAAAAAAAATTAAACCGACTAGCTATGATTTTACGTTGGGCGCCAAACTGTAACGATACCTTCTACTTCTCCAATAAAAGAGGGTAAAATAGATGTACCATTAAATTTAATATATTAATAATATACAGTATTTTATAAAAAACCTGCCTATCTACCTAGCTATCCTAAAAAAACGGCCTACCTACCTAACTGACACACTCAGGAGAGAAGAGGAGGAGGTTTAGAGTATATTACTTGCGGGACGGCTTGGCAGACCACTCCAGGATCGCCTTCTCCTCCACGATGTCTTCGTCGTACAGCAGCTTGAGCAAGGCGGTCTGGCAGTAGGCTCCCAACAAGGCGTCTGGGCAGCAGGCTCTCAGCAAGGCGTCAGGGCAGCAGGCTCCCAGCAAGGCGTCAGGGCAGCAGGCTCTCAGCAAGGCGTCAGGGCAGTAGGCTCTCAGCAAGGCGTCAGGGCAGCAGGCTCCCAGCAAGGCGTCAGGGCAGCAGGCTCCCAACAAGGCGTCAAGGCAGCAGGCTCTCAACAAGGAGTCAGGGCAGCGGGTACTGCACTTCCTCTTCCACCACTCTTCGTCGAAACTCGTCGAGAACTAAACTCTTCAGAAACTGGTCAAAGACTGAACTCCCGGAGATGGCCCCCAGCGCCTTTTATACCCAGCTCAGCGTTCAAAATCCATTCCATTCTCATTCTGTACCAGAATTCAAATTGTAGAGTCCAAAATAGTCCATCTTGCCAGTTATTTGATCAGCCAGTTATATTCGAGCATAATTTATTAAACCTCTTCGATAAAATCTGAGAGTGTGTTTTAGAAATTTATAATTATAATTTAAAATGCCGTTAATCAGTAGACAACCACAATATAATATACAATATTAAGCTAGTCCTATCGATAAAAGTGAATAACAATTATATAATAAAAGTATGAACAACCTTTTTAGTCTATTAGCCATTCAGTGACTACAAAGAAGAAGAAATTACAGTTTGTCAGCCTTGACGTAAAAAATGTCATGACAAGAAAATATTTGTTTTGATGGATGAATTATGGATTATGATTACAAAGAAAATGTAAGTTATTTGGTATTTGTAATAACAGATAGTATAAGACGTCCACCCTTCGTAATAGTAGGATTGTTAGGGCTTATTTGTGTGTTTGTCTGCCTGTCAACCAAGGCAGTACATTTGGAGCTGGTAACCTCCCTCTCGACAGAGGCCTTTGAGGCGACTTGGAAAGATTTGTGTCTCGCCGTGGGTTATCTTTGATTAGGTCTGATTGCGGTACGAATTACAAGGGTACAAGTAACTATTTGAAGGAGGTATACGCCTTCCTTAATGAGAGCCAGGTTGATATTGGTAATAGTTTGGCCCGCCGAGGGGTCACTTGGTTGTTTGACCCGCCAGCCTGCCCCCATTGGGGGGGTATTTTTTGGGCCGCGGTGAAAGCGGCAAAGGGACGCTGGCGGAGATTGTTGGGAGACACCGTTCTCACCTTTAAGGAACTAGCTACGGTATTTGGCCGCATTGAAGCTGTGTTGAATTTGCAACCTTGTCAAGACTTCCAATTGATTAGCGGACGGGTAGGCCCGTCCGGGGGGGGTAGATGTTCCGTCCGATATGTGGAACCGAACGTATATTTTGGTTGACAACATTAATTATCTGTGGCTTGACATAACCTCTCTGACTTGACAGATTGTTTTTGCTCTCTTGGAAAAAATGCCGGTCGTAGGGACCCTCTTGTAATTGTAATTATAATTGGGAAAATATCGTTTGGAATCGCCTGTTGCAACCGATAATTGGGTCGCGATTATCAATTGTTTGAATTTGTAATCCCCGTTTGACGAAAACCCCGGGATATTTTTGGACTTATCGCCGGTTGGTGGCCACCTCGTGGCACGCGCATTTGGTGGAAATAAGTAGTGATAATTAACTTCAATCCGGTGTGAGTTGGGTGTGATGCTGAGCTGGACCGCGCCATTTGGAGATGGACGCCTTGTGAACGTCCTAGAACACGTAACTTACATCACACGTTTCAATTACTCACCTCATATTACATACATATCACACCTGGGCGTGACCTAGGAAAGTCGAAGTTGGCGAACCCAGCACAGAAGGTTAGTGGTATTTATAAAGCCTCAGGGGCTATTATGTAACCTTGTTTATTGTATTTGAGAAGCAACGTTTATAGCTCCACGTTCCGTGGACAGTTTTGGACACCCAGTTACCGTTGCACTGGCCAATTGTAGTCCTGAACAATATGACTATTTTTTTTCAAAAAGATCGATCACGATTTCGTGGCAATTTGTATAGACATGTTCCCGGTGTCATATTTATAGTACGGCTTATTTTGAACGTATCTCATAAGTTCCCAAATTCTATTTTGTTTTTGTTTTTATTTATTATATCTGGTAAAGGTTTTAGAATCAGTTTTATGTACATTGAAGTTGCTATTTTTTTTTTCTTTTACGTTATATAGAATCAGAACATAATGCTCTTCTTGATGCATCAAAAATGATCAATTTGAAAAAAATATATTAAAATTACGGAAAGATTTTTTACAGCGAAAAAAAACATTTAATTATAAAAATAGTGTAAAAATACGAATTTCATCAGAAAACATTAAAATAAAAGACCTAACATTAAAAAAAAAAGTGTTGAATATAGTGTCTTAAAAATAGGACAGTGGGGAGGAATGGGTTAATAGGCTCACGTTCGACAACCATCTCATCTGATGGTAAGGGTCGAATATGAAGCACTTTCCTTTATTGTCACATTTGTCTTGTATAACAATGATGACTTACTATACTTATACACGTTGATAAATGAATAATATTCCCTTCTTTTGTCTGTATTGATGAAAGCAGTCAGGGAATCAAATAACATAATTTAAATATTTTAAATATTACCGTTCCACGTTAAAGCATAATTCAATGTTAATTGATTTCAATTCGATTGAACTGTTTCGAAGTGAACGTTTTAATTACATTTTATGGTTTCAGTAGGGAAGCAAATAATTGACTCATTGAGGAATGATTTAATTAAACGTGTTACTTTTTCTATTGTTTTATAAAACATTGATATTATCCATTCCTTTCCTTTGCAGCACAGTCGGAGCAGACGTTGGGTGATTGCTTGCTGCGCTTCGTTTCGAGGATTCGAATCCCACACGGAACAAATTTTTGTTTGACTTACAGAGAGTTGTTTCGGGTCTGAGTGTTGCGTGTACATTTTAATATTTGTAATTACACGCACGAGGCAGGAAATATTCTTGTTTTGGGCAGAACCATCATCCAAGTGATGAGGTGGTCGAAGATGTTCTGGAAAATACGTAAAAGAATACAATTATTCTATCTCTTACTTGGCTGCGTATACGACTTTTAATTTTGCAACCAAGCAGGTTTTACTACAAACTCTTATATTACAAAAGATTTTTTTTTAATAGAAGAGAACTACGGGTTAACAGGATCAATCCTGTTAACCCTTCCAACTAAGCTAATTATTCTAATCAGGTTTCAACATTTAAATCCTCAAGTCCCCTTAAATACAAAGTATCAAGTTGCGACAAGAATATTATCAGCTTGTTTCTTATTTCAGGAACCACAGATATTTTGTGTAAGTAAAAGGCAACCTGACGCACTATTCCGTAACGACTTCAGGGACTAGCTGTGAGGGGTGAGAAGGGTTGTAAGGGTTGAAACAGCGTTGTAATGATTGTTGGGGGTTGAAATTAACGCTTTCCGCAATGAGGGAGCTTTATCTCGACAACTTTATTGTGTGGCCTTGGAAATAAGAAGCTCAACACTTTCTTTATCATTTTTAGTTCTTATCATTTATAATCAAATGTCAGATAGACCAGGGGCAGTTATAAAACTTGTATAAAAAAAAACGTATCCATTTTAATATTAGAAAAAATATATAACTGCACCTTGTGGCATATTTCGTCTATTTTCCAATTTGAAACCTCACAGCCTCAAATAAAAAGATGGAATTGAAGATAATAATAATACGTATAAGAAATTTATATAATTGACTAGTATTTGCGTGTTGCGCGAGGTGCAAGCATCTCGCGTGCTTGTGTTGGTGGCTTGTTCACTTTTAAAACCCCTAAATGTAGAAAAATGTCAAACATAACCCTAACAGAGCAGCAGCTCCAAATTAAATTAATTAAACTCCAAACAAAGCCCAGTAGGGCTATTACATATCTACAGAGGTCGCCGGCTCGCTTCGCTCGCCACCTCCCCCCTTCACTCCACTCGGTCTCGCAGGTTCGCTCCACTCAGGCCCTACCTACCACTGGACAGGTTTCGACGCTTACTTTAATATTTGTTCAAACACCTAATGGCTATCTCTAACCGTTATGAAGTTACAGCCTTTTTAACTTTAGGGGAGGTTGGGGAGGGGAGGGCATGGCATAAAAAATTTGAAGGCCCGTTTATAGTTAAAAGTAAGTATCAACAGTTTTTCAGTAGTAAAAATCAAAACGAGGGGGATGTTGCACAATTATTTCGACTAAAGCATTGCCCCTCTAAATGAATCTGAAAAAAAATGTTCCAAGTCTCTTAATTTCCGAGATCCGCCTAAAGCGGGTGAGAAGGGGCAAGGGGGGCGACTTTGAAAAATGGTTTTTACTTTACTGAGCCTCCTCTATACGAATCCGTAAAAAAAAATACGGGTCTCGTAGTTTCCGAGATACGATAGGACGGGGGGGGAGAAGGGGGAAGAAAAGGGGAGGTTTGGCACCGAATCTGTCAAAATATACCCACCTCCCCATCCACCATTTGGGAGAATTATGTCAATGAGTGAGTGAGTGAGTGAGTCAGTGGTAATTTAGCTTTATATAATATGACTAGTATTTGCGTGTTGGGCGAGGTGCAAGCACCTCGCGTGCTTGTGGTGGTGGATTGTTCACTTTTACAACCCCTAAATGTAGTAAAATGTCAAACATAACCCTAACAGAGCAGCAGCTCCAAATTAAACTTTTCAATTTTAGGGGAGGTTGGGGAGGGGAGGGCATGGCATAAAAAATTCGAAGGCCCTTTTATAGTTAAAAGTAAGAATCAACAGATTTTTCAGTAGTAAAAATAAAAATGGGGGTAGGTGGGAGGGGATTGCACAATTATTTTGACTAAAGCATTGCCCCTCTAAATGAATCTGAAAAAAAAAATGTTCCAAATCTCTTAATTTCCGAGATCCGCCTAAAGGAGGTGAGTGAGTGAGTGAGTGAGTGTGTGAGTGAGTGAGTGTGTCAGTCAGTGGTAATTTAGCTTTATATAATAGAATTCGAAACCATTTGGGCACGATTTTTAGTCACACATTAAACCTATCATTAACGTGAAAAAAGGTCTAAAATTGTGATACTAAATCTTTACACAAGAAAATCCTTCAGTTACAAAGTTTTAATATGTCTATAGTAGAATGTCACAACTTTAAATACATACTTACGTGTTTTAATGTAGAAGTCTGACACTCCCTTCCACTCCATCCACAGCGGCAGGAGTCAGTTGATGACTTTCCACACAGAAAAAAAGAGAGGTATTGATAGTCCTCCTCCTCTTCTGAAGTTTGAAGTTACTGTCACATTATTCTCCATAAGATGTACAGTTTGAAATATGCATCTGCTGCGTTTGCAATAATAGCGCACGAGCGGTGAGAATGATTCAGTGCGGGGTAACTTGCTGGTGGACGAATGCTGTTTTTATGTAGGTAACTCATAATATAAACAAAATCACCTTTCGTTAACTCACCATAATAATGTTAATGTAATTCTGTAACATTACCTTTTTTGAATTTTTGAATTCAGAATCTTAACTATTAACTGTGCATGCTGGTATTTTTTTAACGTGTTAATTCAAGGATAAGAACAAGTCGAAATAGGTTATTGTCTTTGAATCCACATGACACGACATAACCTACCAGTGGTAATTCTATTACTCCTATACTATAATCCACTTACCTAAATAATTTATAATGTGCAAAATAATTGAACCTAACCGACCTTAAGTACTCCTTGTTAACTAGGTATCTCAAACTAAATTAATTATTAAAAAGGGCTAAGTACAAGTAAATTTAACATTTTAACCAAAACCTATCTCATACCGAGGACCTATGTGACAAAGATTGAAAGGTTTTACCTCAGTACTCAGTTTGCCAAAATACATTCTGATAAGTAATTTTATAACCAAGTGGGTTGCAAAATATGTAGGACGTATGACGCATGGTTTCTCAATTTGAAGAAAAACAACTGGAAAAAGACGCTGAAATCCAAATGAAGCAAGATTGTTTATGTGTGGTCTTGAATTTCTTAGGTTAGGAGGACGCCTAAAAGTTGATACTTTGTTTGAATTGGTAATTATTTTTAACTTTTTACAAAATGATTTCCCTATTTGGATCCATATTCAGTTTATAATACGTTAAATAGCTTCATAACAATGCATTATAGTTTTCTAACATATAAATATAATTTTAACAAAAATCTGGAGGATGTAGCAGGGGTTAACTTTTCCTGCTTTATATATTTTGGAAACGGCTTTGTTTGTAAAATGTAACCCACATCTATTTCAAAAATTGTCAGAAGTAAGGAAAAGTCCAATACGGACTCAATATAGCAACTTTGTCAAGTAAAATGTAAGACAGCACTAATGAGAAAATGTTTTTTTGGTATGGCCCCACGTATATATAATAAAGTACCGAATGTTATTAAAAATATGAGAGTATTTAAATTTAAACGGGCACTAAACGAAATTTTAATAAACAAAACTTATTACAGTATTGATGATTTTCTTAGTGATTATTACTGACTGATTGATATTTTTTTATTTTCAATTATTCTGACCTTTATTCATTTGACATTACTGATACTTATGATTATTATTTATCTTATTTGTGACTTGGCTAACATTTTTAATTATATTACTTTTATTTTAATGTAACTCTAATTTCAATTGTGTTTGGAAAAGTATCTGCATACCCAATTGAGGATAAAATATGGAAGTCTGTATTGTCTGTGCGGACGAATTCTTGAATAATGAATTAATTTAGAATGGCAACTAATGATATAGATATTTAGTAATATTGGCAATTTAAATATTTTGACATTAAAATTATTTTTGACAAAGGAGATGGCCCGTTTTGTAAGGAAAGTTGGGTTCCAGTGGAAAATTGTTGTGCCCTAAAGATTTTTATTTTAAATAATAGTAAAAATATAGCATATTCATAATCAAAAACCATTTTTCATTTATTCATCCTGGTTCAAGAGATATCATTGTTATTCTGTTGTAAAAATCTAGGTTATAATTAGAAATTGACATTGACATTTCCTGCTTATTCTATTTAGATTAAGTACCTTCTTCTACTACCTATCTACTATACATCACTATGGGGATGGGATTATGTCTCTAGAAAAGTATATAGGATCAAAAATCAACGTATCTAAACAAAGCAATCACGCTCGTAACGAACCACAGAACGAAGTTTGCGAGATCTGTGACATGCGCAAGTAAATGTTGCCAGATCATTTTTTTTTTATAATCTATTAATAAATTGTTATAGATCAATCGATAAAAATTACTTCGTTAATAAGGTGTTTTCTAAACAAATATGGCTATTATTATAAAGTCTATTGCTTTTGAGAACACTTATTATTTATCAATGTAGGCCTATTATGAATTTGTGCAACCTATTATTGTCTTCGTTTCGAATATACATGGTACAATAATACATATGTAAAGGACAGGGATAACATCATTCTACCTCATCGTCGTAAAACAAAACGATAAGACAGTAGCGTTGAAGTTATGTAAACTGCCCATAAGTTATATGTACTTAATTAAAAATGTTTTTTCATTGTTTAATTATTATCGTTTTATTTTGATATCGATTACTCAATTGATTAAAAGATGGCATTCGTTATTTAATTCTATGATACCTGGAAACTTTATTTTGTATACCAGTCAAATCACAGACTACATTGAATCAAGCGGATGTCGACGTAACGTTTAAGCATTAATTAATTTTAACTTTATTCCCAGGGTGAAAGAAATTGTATGAAAAATACCCTGTACACAAACAAATTAATAATATTTTTAGGTTATTATTAAAATCAGGCACATGCTACCACAAAAAGGACCTGCTCCGTGGCAATCTCCTTTAATCATTTAACATTTTTAATATGCATTTGACAATTTGACACTTTTAATAATTCTTCATTTAAGTCTGACATCAGTTATTATTCAATTTAATTTTTTTTTATTTAATACCAAAATTATGCATGATTTTGCAAATATTTTAGTTTTTTTTTTGTGTAATGTATTTTTCCAGTGGATTTGCACACTATGTTTGTACGCCTCCTGGTATAACATAGCGCTCTTTTTATTAATATAACACCTATACATAATTATACCTACTTTACCTATGTTAACAAATAAATAAATTGGATTTGATTTGATTTGTTAATGAAATAGTTTAAACTATTTTAAAACTTGTGATTTGGAGCAAACAGTGATTCCAGTAACTCTAATGAATCTTTTCACGTGGAGATTTTAGATTCAGATTTTGATTATGAAAGTGAATAAACCGAAATTATTATAAAATACTGTAGTTTTTTTTAATTAATTTTCTACATAATAAGGGCGGGAGCACACGATGCGTTGCGGCGCCGCACCGCAAAGATTTCACCGTGTCAGTGGGCACACGAGCGGTGCGGCGCCGTAACGTTGTTATGTCGCAGTGGCGCCGTAGCAGCGTTGGACAGTCTGTTGACAGACAATCGAAACGAGCGAGCGTGTATCCTTCCTTGTGACGCAAAACAAAACTAAAACAAAACAACTGAGCGGTGCCGCTCCGACTTCGCAACGCATTCACCCCTCCCCGCCTCGTCTTGGTGGTTACAAGTCCGGTGCGGCGCCGGAGTGCATCGTGTGCATGCCACAGATATTTCTATGTAAAACGACGCAGCGACACCGCTCCGGCGCCGCACCGCCGCCGCAACGCATCGTGTGCCCCGGCTCTAACTCAATCATTCTTTCGATTCAGCAGAGGAAAACTGATTTTACGAAATGTCACGAAAGTTTCTTTGATATAGATCATTGTAGTTAGAATGATTTACATCTCAAAACTATTGACTGTTTACTTTGTATGATTAAAAATTTGAATTTATAATAAGCGCTAGCCATTCCAATATTATTATTTCTCACTTAGCCGATACTAAACTACTGCTGGTCTAAGGCTTCTAGGAACTTTGAATTTATAGCAATATAATTTTCACAAACTTAATGGTAGGTTTCTTTTGATAAGAGGTCGCCTAGGTATGTTAGTAGCTGCTACTACCGCAGTATTAATTTGTTCCCATTTTTGGACTTATTCACGTGCAGTTAAGTAGTAGTGCACAAATATGTCTGTTTTCAGCAAAAACAAATAAAATTATTCTAAAGTATCAAATTAGGTTATTCCAGGTGTGGCATGTATTTTGGGTTGCTACACGTATTTTTTTTAAATTTGTCGCGCTTTTTCGGTGTCTAATTTTATACATTATGTATGTACTAGATGCATAAATACGAGCCTAATAAAGATTATTCGAATTAAAACGGTCTTACACTCGTAAACTAAACTAACAACCATTAATATAATTAACAGGAGTCTCTTAATTTGATTTTATAAGTTAGAACGTTCGTAATTCGTGATTCTTGATTAAAACTGATTAAGATGCTGCTCAAGTTTGTTGCAGTAATATTATAACTGCTTATCTTATCGTTAACTTTGGTAATTATGTAAAAGAGAAGCCGACACAGTGCATTGAATTATTAAAAATAATAATGATTATTTTATTAACCGACTTCAAAAAAAGGAGGTTTACAATTCGTCTTGAACTTTTTTTTTTTTTTATGTATGTTACCTCATAACTCGGAGATGGCTGGACCGATTTGAAAAATTCTTTTTTTGTTTGAAAGCGTATACTTTCTAGTTGGTCCCATTGTCGTCACGTTTGGATCTGATGATGGGATCATGGAGAAATCGAGGGAACTCTTCAAATATTATAGGCACACCTATAGCGTTTTGGTTATTTCTTATAGTACCTTGTGCAGTTGCTCTCAAAAAGTGCCATTTGAGGAAGTGGAACTGATGATGAAGACCCCAGATGGCCACCGAAACTACTCAATAATAAGTATTTCGTTGATTGCGATTAGATTACTTGAATATGGATGTTAAGCACTTTATGCTCGTCACAATGCATATGGTGAAGTAGAGCTGATGGTGATGTACCAGGAGAACTCCTCAAAAATTAACGGCTCTGCACCGGGAAAAGCAATATTTTGTAAAAGGTGATAAGTAGTTGGCATTTTGGCTTTTGTAACTAGATAAATTACAAACTGACCCACTAAAAAGCGTGAAAAAAAACTTTTTAGAAAAAAATAGAACCGACTTCCACATAAAAACACTACAAATGCAAAAATAACGTTAATTTCGGAAGGCGGTGTCTTTAGTTTTGTATATATTTTCGTTTTTGACACCGCCTTCCGAAATTAACGTTATTTTTGCATTTGTAGTGTTTTTATGTGGAAGTCGGTTCTATTTTTTTCTAAAAAGTTTTTTATAAAACTCAGCAAACTTAGGAGTTCGAACAAAACAATTAAACAGTGGTAGGTAAATACCTAAAATAGACAAAAACAAGTACCTATATAAATAAGCAATAATTTGTTTTGTGTACATAGCTCGAGTGATACCTTCAAAATAATATTTTATTAGTTTCAAAGTCATTAAAGGATCATCTACGTTTTATTATATCTGCGAGAAAGTCTGGTTTTTAGGATACCGAACACCCGTGGGAAAAGCGGTATCCTTGTGGGTTCACTCTGTCATTATGCCGTATGTAGTTGATATATGCTCTGTAAATACTAAAATAATACAGTTAAAATCTGCTAAACATATGAAGGTTGTGGCGGAACCACGAACAAATTACGTAAATAAATCAATTTTGAGAATTGTGTCAGTTTTGGAAATCAAAATAAAAATTTACCGCATGACATATCAATGCAAGGGCTTGTTGTGTCGGTCTATAAAATATTTTTGTTACGGTATTATAATAATTAATTTTGTATTTATTTAAGAAATTTGGATGAATGTTGTCTTTTCAGCAATTACTAAGCCTAAAGTAAAAAAATTGGCTATGAGCAAGTCTGACTCGCCCATGAAGGGTTCCGTAACTGGGCAGGAACTATATAACTTTGTTTTTCATTATGTTTGTGAACTCTTTACGTGTGTCACTAAACTAAAACTAAACTACACTATTACTAAACTAAATTTACAGACAAGCGCCTTATACTGATTTAGATGCTACAATAAATATAATAAACCAGGACTTGGCTTCAGTTTGCGAATGGAGTGAGGCACATGGTTTGCAGGTTAACCCGTTAAAGACCCAGGTCATTGTGGTCGGCAGCTCTAGGTTGGCATCTAAGGTAAACTGGTCTCAGCTTCCTCAGGTTATTTTCAACGGCACAGCTATTCCACTAAGTGAGAAAATTAAGAACCTTGGGGTCTGGTTGGACAAATATCTTTCGTGGGGTCCCCAATTACAAGAGGTAAGTCGCAAATTATTTGCTTCTGCCAGTTCCCTAAGACGGTTGCGTAACTTTCTGCCAACTGCCACTAAAATTGCGCTAGCACAGTCTCTTTTACATCCCATCCTAGACTACGCTGATGTCAGTTATCTTGATCTCACAGAGGCACAACTTAATAAACTTGAGCGACTTCAAAATTTTTGCATAAGATTTATATTTGGTTTGCGCAAATATGATCACGTATCTGAATTTCGTATGAAACTCAAGTGGCTTCCTATACGTCTTCGCCGGAACTTACACATATTGTCTCTGCTTTACAGTATTCTGTTCAATCCTAAGACCCCCTTTTATCTTAAAGAACGTTTTAAGTTCCTCCATGACACACATGCCAAATTTCTGAGGTCATCGGAAAACTTGAGGCTAGAGGTACCGAGTCACTCCACCAATTTCTTTGGTAAGTCGTTCGCAGCTCAAGCAGTATGACTGTGGAATACTCTTCCCGTGTCGGTAAGACAAGCACAAACCCTTCCTTCTTTCAAAAACATGGTAAAAGATCTCTATCTCTCTCTTTAATATGTTACTATTTTTTATATATCTCAGCTTTGTTCTTTTTATGTATATATATGTATATGTGTATTGAGTATGTAGGTTATTACTTATTTATTGTATATAAGTGAATAGTACACCATGGACTACCCGCGTATTTATTTTCTCCTGCTGTGTCAAATCCTTCCAAAGGCTGTCTGTAAAAGATCGCTTTTAGCGATAAGACCGCCCATTGTAACACCCTTTGTAGTTCTTTAAGTTCTTATTTAATTCTGTTATGGTGTACAATAAAGAGTATATCTATCTATCTGATAGCGAGATATTGGCTCCCTGCTTTACATGCCGCATGCGCGTCTGTCCCGCTCCGTAGTTGTACGGTTGTACGCGAACTGCCTAAGCGAGGGGTAGTGTGCTTCACTCTACTAACCCCGACTCTCTAAGCGCGGGGCGCATGAGAATCGAGACGACAGAATGATCTTCTATATTATTACATTCACATACACTCCAGTTTGTATCAGATGCAAAGTTATATTTGCGGATTTAGAAATTGTGCTATATCTGAAAAACTACTGACTCAATCTCGTTCGAACGAATTTTCGCTGAAATTTTTAATAAAGATCTACAGTATAAAGTTTGTTTTAGATTTTTCACTTTTTATTTTAAAAGTTAGGGACACACACATTTTCCACTTTGGAAGCGTTTATCTTTTAAACGATTGACTTAAAAAAATGATTATAGAAACCTTACTGTCATTTTAAAGACCTGTCTATAAACATGACACAAGTATAGCTTTGACGAAAAAAAAATTTTCAGTTTCAGTCTCATGTATGGGGAGCTCCACTTATTTTTTTTTAATTTTTGTATAAAAATTGGAAAGCGGTTCACAGAATACAGCTACTTACCACGTTTCACATGTGTAGTCCTAATATTTCGGAATAAAATGGCTGTGACATACGGACAGACAGACAGACAGAGATATGATAAATCTATAAGGGTTCAGTTACTAGTTACTTCTAGGCAAGCGTGCTTGTTCTTCGACCACATCATCGCTTACCATCAGGAGAGATAGTGTTCAAACGCGAGCCTATTCTGAATAAAAAAATAGTTTTTTTTTGTTATTCGGCTACTGAACCCTAAAAAACAGATAGTTTTTTATTTTTTACTTGAAAATAGCAAAAAGTCTATGATTTAAAAGTAGTATATTTTTTCAAAACTTTTAAATTATTATTTGGGAACACTGCCCAAAAGTTTCCGACCGTTTATTGAATTCAGCTTTACCTATGTAGGTATACCAAGCCATATTATCAATTTACTAGTAACATCTCCATTATCAGCCGTATCATGCAATATATTTAATTAACACTGCAGTATTACAAAAGCGAACATCAAACACAATTGAACGTTATAATTACAGAATACCCGCATTCATGGCAGAACAATAGTTGCGTTCAAAGCCAATGTCGGTATTGTTACTCGGTTAGACTTGTTCTGAATATGTCGTTGTGATAGGTCTGGTTTATACGAGGGGTAATTTATAGAGGGAAATTAAATTATACATATTTTATCTGTCAAGCGGAACTCGGAACGCACTGAATGCAGCTAACAATCAATTAACAATATCTTTCACAGATTTTATTTATTTTAATAATTGTATGCATCAGTGGCGAAGGCTCCATACAACTAGATTCCTACCGGCTTCCCTTTTGAAATATGGCAAATATTAGTCTATTATTTTATATATGAATATATAAATAGTAATCTATTATTTTCAATTAAACAAATAATTATTTACGAAGTTACAAGATTTCGAAGTCAGCCACAGGGCCACAGTTATTGGAATTCACGCATCACACTTGAGCAAGGTAAGCATTTTTTGGTCCAGCTTCCCTTTTATGAATATTCACCCTTCGCCACTGGTATGCATCCCCAAAGTGCAAAGGAGGACTAAATGTCTCTTAGGCATTCTCTCAACAACCAAGGATGGTGAAAAGATAACATGGCAAGGGTATTTATAAAAGGAAATAAAAAAAAAACTTATTTATTTCCGTATATTTTCAACTTTAATCTTAATTTACTCTTGAACTATATACTACTTAGAAATATTTTTCAAATAAGTATTTGTTTGTTTGTTTATTATTTACAGTTTGGTTATTCTGCCAAAAGTATAACGACGGGTCTCAAACTAGGCACGGACTGCGTCTTAGTATCACCTACAATACACTGTAAACTAGGTTATTAATATTAATCAGAGTGTAAAAACTCTATATGAATTACTATTCATATAGTTCGTTTGTAAATAGTCAAGTACCCTACTATAAACTACTATAGTAGTAACACTACATAATTGTATTACACCACATCTACCGAAACCCACCAAACAATTTCGCATAATTGTAACCACCGCATAGTTTGGCAATAGCCACAAAGTGGTTGCATTATAATAATCCTCGCTTTCCGTATTTATGATAGTGTGCCGTGATTTTATGTGTGCTCTGATTTGTGGCACATACAAGCACATTCAGAACTGAATGCTATCAAATAGATAGACAGCTACCATGGTCTGTCCTATTGCAAGAGTGCAGGGTGCATAGCTCGGCACGCCAGCATTATTCGTCGAGCTCTTGCCACCGCCAGTACACCTGCGATATTAGAACCAAGCGGCTTAGTACGTGACGATGGGACCGGATGGTATGACGTTAGTGCCTTGAAAGATGGGTAGGCCTCTAGTGTGGGACGCAACTTGTGTCGACACTCTTACGACATCTCATATTCCAAGTACGGCGAGCTGTGCTGGTGCAGCAGCCGCGACTGCAGAGGCCCTCAAACGGCGCAAATACTGTAACCTTTCTAGTAATTACAGTTTTGTGCCGTTTGGAGTCGAAACGCTTGGGTCATGGGGCCCGAGTGCGCGTCTCCTTTATAAGGAATTAACTTGCCGGCTGATCGATTCCTTGCGTGACCGGAGGGCTGGCTCGTCCTTTGCCCAAAGAATAAGCATTGCCATACAACGTGGTAATGCTGCCAGTCTTCTGGGGACAGCGATATGGAGAAGTACTTTGACGCCTAAGCTTGTTTTTCTTTTGTTTTTTACTAAAAAAAAGTATGTACATAGTTAGGTTTAGCAGTGTTTTTTTAAAATTCAATGTTTAATTTTGTCTGAAAATTATATTTGATTTAACTATTTAGATACTTTTTAGATAGAATATAATACTTTATTGTGCACCAAAATTTAAACACACTTATTAAACAACATTGCAAAAAAATGTATTACGTAAAGTTTAGTTGTGTGAGATACACTCAACGTACTCTGACGCGATTTTTAACTGAACCTTGTTGAAAACCAGCGTCAGAAGGCTTCTAGTTGTCATCATTTTATGTCTTTGCCAAGTAACCCTAATTATTTTATTTAATCTTTTTTCTAAATAAGATGCCATCAACATAAACATCGTCAAATACATGATGAAACTTTACCATCAAGCTCCACCATCAGCAGCTTTCAAAACTTGTATATAAAAACTTTATACCAAAAAATTAAACCGACTCCCAAAAAACACTGCAAAGTGAAAAATAACTTTAATTTCGGTAGTCGGTGTCTTTAGTATTTTATCTTCGTTTTTGGCACCGACTTGCGAAATTAAAGTTATTTTTCACTTTGCAGTGTTTTTTGGGAGTCGGTTTATTTTTTTGGTAAAAAGTTTTTATTTCACTCATTTTAGTTGGTCGATTTACAATTTACCTAGTTACAAAAGCCTAAATCTCAACTACTTATAACCTTTTACAAAATATTGCTTTTCCCAATGCTGGGCCGTTAATTGTTGAGGAGTTCTCCTGGTACTTCACCATCAGCTTCACTTCACTATATGCATTGTGATGAGCATATTGTGCTTAATAACCGTATTCAAGTAATCGAAGCGGAACCCACGAAATACTTCTTATTCCTACTTATATAGTGAGTAGTTCCAGTGGCCATCTGTGGTCTTCATCATCAGATCCACTTCACAAATGGTGCTTTTCGAATTCAACTACACAAGTTACTATAAAAATCTATAAAATCACTATGGGTGTGCCTATAATATTTGAAGAGTTCCCTCGATTTCTCCAGGATCCCATCATCAGATTCTGACTTGGTGACAATGGGACCACTTTGGAAGTATACCCTTTCAAACAAAAAAAGAATTTTCCAAATCGGTTCAGCCGTCTTCGAGTAATCGGTGATCATTTATAAAAAAAAATATACGCGTCGAATTGATAACCTCCTCTTTTGGTCGTCGGTTGAAAATGGCAAAACCTTCTTTATTTCATTTTTCTTTCTTTCTTATGCTTCTTTATTTGCTATTGGTTATACGATAAACCAACATATGGCATCTGGACTTAAGGGGACAAAACCAGGCAGTGGGGATTTTTTTCTCACTAAAACCACCCGGTGATCGCCATTATCACTTAGAAGGAGCTCCGTTACACCCCTCTTTGTAACGCCTATTACCTAAGAATTTAAAACTAGATCTTAGGTTGTCATTAAAACTTATCTATTGAGTAATTTGTACCACACATACGGTGTGAAATCGAATTTACTAACATACCGTATTGGTCATTTTGGCTCAAAAAATTTACTCGAAAATCTACTTATATAAATCATGACCAAATACGTAATAATAAACTGGAAATATATTTGATTTTCTTTTCTATAATTCCTCTTCCACATGCCTTTTAAAGACGTCTTTAAAATCAAACTAAAGCAACCCTCACTTTAACAGCAACAAATTCAAAAGTTCTTGAAAGAATTACACACCAACCTGTAAAAATGTGAAATAAAACATGTCAGCACATGAATACCCCCGAAACAATTCTTATTTAAGATTCCCCGCATACTTAAGCCACATAAAGTAAAATGAATGTATTTTCTCAGGAATTTCTAACACCTCACTGTAAAATATGCAAATGTAAATGCACTTCAGTGTGTGGTTTAAAATGCTAGTATTTCAAACGGAAACATCGTGTTTAAAATGAAAAGGAAACAAACGTGTAGTGAAATAAATTGCGGACCGCGAAATTACGTAGAGACGACGTTTTTTTCGGGGAGAATATCATCAAATGACTCCCCCCGCACTGGGTTTTCATTTATTCAGAAATAATTTACATTGTATGCGAATATTAAAGCTTAACAACTAGGTACACCTACACATGCAATAAAAGCTAATAATTGAATTGGTTATAATGGGACTGATAACAATAAAAAATAATGGTAATAATAATGTCAAAAAAGGGGGGTGGGAAGGAAGTGTCAGACTTCTGACTGACAACAAACCCACACTGTTTCTACAGTTGCTCATTCATTCCGAGGCTGCGGTATCTCGTTATAATATTCCTGCAACCTTGTATAACAACCCTAGCCCCAAGGGCTGCTTATATAAATATATTATGTAATAAATATTGCCAAGTTGGTCAAGTGGACGTGAGCGCGACTGCTGACTCTTGGTTTTTATTCCCGGGTCAGGCAAAAAGTGCTATTGGGTTTTCTGTATTTGAAAATTTTTCAGACCGGAGTTTAAAAGTTGGTGGTGTGATAATAAAAAATAAAAAAAATAAAAATACCCCCGTGCTTCGGAAAGCACGTTGGTAAGGCGTTGGTCCCGGCTGTCATATGGTCATATTTGATTGTCGTAGAGATGTGTCCCTCACTCATGAGGTACCTCGTTTGAGGTACTCGTGATTGCCAATTGAAAGAGTTACTCGAATTTCAACATTGGACCACCTCACTCGTTCACGCGTCCTCAAAAATTTACATTGACAATATTGACGTGTCGCGAGCTCGCAAGTGGTTATTGAGTGATTGAGTGAGTGGTTAGTGAACGAATGAACCGACTTAGAGAATGAGTTCGGCTCGGGCTCGGCTTTTGAGGTGAAAACGCCGACGTGCGATTACTCGCCTCAAATGAGGGGTACCTCGTGAGGACCTCGCGAGGTAAAATGACGTACTCCCTCAACCTCGTGTAAAAATGATGAGTTACCCATCTCTAGCTCATTGTCGTTACCAATAGCCAGAAGTCAGATAGAAAAAAAATCTGACACAGGTCTGGCCAACCACTAAAGGGTATTATGTTACCCAGCTACTGGGTTTTCACTCCATGTCAAACACTAATACTCGGCTGCATCCAGTCAGACTGGAAGCTGTCTCCAACACAGTTGGGAAAAGGCTGAAAGATGATGATGATGAGGTAATAAAAGTATTTTCGAATAAATTCCGGATACTCTGTGGTAATCTATACTTATAATAAATCTGTAGAGAGGTCAATTCTGTACATGAAATATATTTAAAAAATAACTATCAGGGGGTGATTAGGGATCGATACTGATGCCAAAAATGCAATCAGTAAAATTATTGTCTGTCTGTCTGTCTGTCTGTCTGTCTGTCTGTATAACCGTTATAGAAACAAAAACTACTCGATGGATTTTAACGAAACTTGGCACAATTATTTTTCATACTCCTGAGCTGGTTATAGTATACTTTTCATCACGCTACAATCAATAGGAGCAGAGCAGTGAAGGGAAATGTTGGGAAAACGGGAGAAGTTACACCATTTTTTAAGCTTCCGTCGCGTGTGCAACCTTAATGGTTAAAGCTACATAGAAATCATTTATGACGGAAATGTTCTCCTTAAAATTATATAAAAAATATCCCACGACAGCATATATCTATCTTTTATGGTTAACTCACAATAACACGTGTAACTCCCGATAGCTTAGCAGTTCGAAGCTTTCTGATTATTATTCTGCTCCGAAATTTAAAACCACCACAACTTTGCAATGGAACTCAGCTAAAAGTAACCCCGTTGCAACAAAATATAATCGAGGCTCAAATTTTAACGGGTTGCGGTGCAGGAGAAACGGTCTTTATTCCCAGAATTCCCATAATACCAAATAATTTTCCATTCCAATTTAAAAGAACGCGATTCCCAGTATCGGTGTGTTATGCAATGACAATTAATAAGGCTCATGGGCAAACTTTTCGTGTTGCTGGAGTAGATCTCGGTGTCAGTTGTTTCTCGCATGGTCAGTTGTACGTCGCTCTTTCCCGGGTTAGCAGTTCTAGAAATCTTTATGTTCACGTGCCGGACGGGTCAACTTTCAACATAGTTTACCCGGAAGCTTTGCGCTGAAGTATTTTCGTTCTATAGGTACTTAAGCCTCATGTGAACGTGATCTAAACAATATTACCAATACATTAACTTAATAACACACAAGGAGGATAACGCTGACGGAGTCGCGGGCACAGCTATTAACAATAATATTGTGCGGTTCGGTATTGCGATATTTTTCAACAGTATTATAGATTGACATATTATATTTCCCTACTAAATTACGAAAGTTAATCTGTCTGTTACATCAAAATCACTGAACCGTGAGGAAGGATATTGGCTACTTTTTTTTTACGGAAAACGACGGAAACGTGGACGAAGTCGCGGGCAACAGCTATCTATGCTAATAATATAATTTAATTAATTTATTTATTTGTCTCAGACCATTGATCCATAGAGTGTTAGTAAAAAACTTAACCTATTGTTAGTACAATAAATTAAAACATACCATCAATTTAATTGGCGACATGCACGCCTGTGCGCACATGCCTACGCCTTATTGCGCACTTTAAAAACGATTACTTTGCTTTTAGTTTCATTATACCTCAAGCCATGAGCCTCCGCATAACTCTCACAGACGGCCAACAATTTCCTTAAGCCACAGATTGATGGACTGAGCAACACCATGTCATCAGCATAACTTATGTTGTTGATCATTCTTTCATCAATAGAGCATCCGACCATGGTGCCGTTCAACTCACCAACCAGCCGATCCATATATAGGTTAAAAAGACTGGGTGAAGTTAACCCTCCCTGCCTTACGCCACAATCTAGCCTGTAAAACTCAGAATGAGCATCAGCCCACCTGACATAATTCTTTTGATTTTTATACCAATATTGAAATATGTTAATGAACTCTGCAGGTAGCTCGGTATCATCCGATAATTTCTGCCACAAAATGTCATAGTTTACCAGGTCAAAAGCTTTTGACAGGTCCAGAAAGCAGCCATACACTGGTGTCTTCCGGTCAGTGTAGTACTGTACAGTCTGTTTGAGGCACAGGATTGCACTTTCAGTAGACAAACCGGCTCTAAATCCAAACTGCGCGTCATGAATTGAAGGCTGAAGAGTTTGTTTGTTTGTTTGTACGCGATAATCTCAGGAACTACTGGTTCGAATTGAAAAAATATATTTTAATTAAATAGTCAATTTATAGAGAAAGGCTATAGGCTATATATCATTACGCTAAGGCTAATAGGAGCGGAGCGCCAATGAAGAATGCTTCAAAATCGGGGTTAAATTTAACGTTAGCCCAAAGTAACTATTCCACGCGGACGAAGTCGCGGGCAAAAGCTAGTAAAGAATATGTTCAATGTTAAAGCATGAAAAGATCAGACAGAATGGAAACGGGGACCCGAATCTGGCGCCTTGCCAACGAAACGTAAGTAAACGTATCTAGCCTAGAGAATGTATTTCAAAATTCAATTTTGACATAGAGTCTCACCTATTCTGTGGAAATTTTATACGAGTGTAGAAAAGTAACATATATTTTATTAACAACTAGCTCTTGCTCGAAGCTTCGCTCGCGTGGAAAGTGTTTTCAGCAATAAATGCAGCCCATATCACTCAGGAGTCATATAATGTACATGCTAGAAGTGGACCTGTTTCGCTTCCGTGAACTTTATCACGATAAAAACATAACCATCTTTTTAAAGTCGGGCAAAAAGCCTATAGCCTTCCTCAAGCTTCAAACTATTTCCACACCAAATTTCATCCAAATCGAATTCAGATACTGGACTCGATATAAATGAATAATAAATCTGATCATGTTTCTGAGTTTCGCATTAAACTCAAGTGGCTGCCTATCCGCCTTCGCCGGAATGCACATATTTTATCATTACTCTACAGTATTCTCTTCAATCCAACAGCTCCGTGTTATCTTAAAGAACGTTTTAAGTTCCTTCATGACACACATGTTAGAAATTTGAGATCATCGGAGAATTTGAGACTTTCAATACCTGCACATTCCACTAAATTCTATGGCTCATCCTTTACGGTGCAAGCGGTTCGTTTGTGGAATGCATTGCCGGTGTCAGTAAGACAAGCTCAGTCACTCACTACTTTTAAGAGCTCGGTTGCTAATAATTTTCTTTCAAATTTATGATTATTCTTTTGTTTCCTCTCCACATGATGTTAAAGAACACATTATATTTATATAAAATTACTTATGTATTGTATTTTATTTATATATTTGTATGTATATATATATATTATTTTCTGTTTTATGAGTACACTAATTTAGCCTTCCCCACTTTAATTAAAGTTTTGAAAGTCATTCCAAAGATTGTTTGGAAGATATCGATTTTAGCGATAAGACCGCCATTGTAACCATAGAATTAAGAAATAATGTTAAATAGGTGTGTTTAAATTTTGGTGTACAATAAAGTATATTATATCTATCTATCTATCATTTGTCATATAATGTATCACCCATTGTAAGAACTTTAAAAGAGACTTCGACCTCTGAGTTTGTTTCGGTGTTTCTTCTCAGGTTAGTCAGCTTGGAAACACCAGCCTAAAAGTGTTATTTTTACCAACTTACAAAATAAAATCTGACCAAAAGCATTTTCGCTCCGGTTAGCTCTTCTTGGCGGGGGCACTACCGTGACCCCTGGTAAAATTATTCACTTATACAAGATTTCTTTCGAAAGGAAAGGGGTGGTTATATCTAAGTATTTGGGATAGATATCAAAACTATGAATACAGAAACCAGAGACTAAAAAACTCTTAAGATACGCGGTTTATTTGGTAAGAAGAGTTCATTTTTAGTTTTGCAGTACCATGAATATGACACTGCACAACAAAAGTCAACGAACGCTTGCATGGTGAACTAAAATTACCAAAATTTAAATTTACATGCACACGACATTATTATGACGCCATATAATATCATTGTTATTGAACGACGCGCTATCACCCGATGCCTGGATATATCGTCAATTTACTACTCCATCATAACCACAAATATTGAATTTTCTATGAAAAGTACCTTTTATATTATTTTGCTTATATTTCGGTATCCCGGTGTTTACAGGTACAACTTATGAGTAGTATTTTTTACTTTGTGTAATTTTTATCATCACTATTGATCTTAAAATTGTGAAGGAAAACTTTTATCTCCTTTAAACTATGTCCATCCAAAGGTTGTCTGTAAGAGATTGTCCTGTGCGATAAGAACACCCATTGTACACTCGTTATATTATTTGTAGTCATTTATTTATTACTACAATAAAGTATATAATAAAGATTCTAAGATATCACCAAAAGACTAACACTAGACTTTCGATTTGTAGGTATCCAAGTTTCATTGATAAATATGAGTAATTTATATTCATTCATATTTAAAGTTACGTAATTGCGACGTTGTCATATTTCACTTAAGGGTGTTTTACATTAGTAACTTGTCTAATATTTTTGTGTAAAATGATAACAAAAAAAAATGATATATGAAAATAATTACTAGGCCAGTTGAAATAAATTAATACATCAAGAAACCGGCAGATCTTTGGAATGAAAAATTCAAAGACATGCGACATGCACTACCCCGCAATGGGCCTGCGTGATGGATTTAATTTAATTCGTGGTCCATTCCCTCTCATGGTGAAAAGATCTGTGTCCCAACACAGTGAACGTTATAGGTTGATTATGTTTTGTTATTTTAGATTAGAATTTGGTAGTTTAGAAATAACCACATTCCGTGCATTCTGCTATTCTTTTTACACGTGCAGCCTGTGGGCTGCATTTACTCGTAAATCGTACAGTGCCCTTCGCGTTCAGTATAATAATGCATTCCGGGTGTTGATGGGGCTGCCCCGCTTCTGTAGCGCATCAGGGATATTTGCTGAAGCTCGCGTTGACTGTTTCTATGCGACGATGCGAAAACGATGCGCTTACCTGGTGCGTTGGGTTCGGGCCAGCCCCAACATAATCCTTCGTTGTGTGGCGAGCAGGCTCGACTGTGTGTTCGTGAATCGCTGCTGCAAGCTCTCCACGTTGGTGTTGAGCTTGTAGCTTCGATTTGTGAACCAATCTTGTAATTTAAACTACTAACATAGGATTAAGGATTTTTGTTACTAACCAATTGAGTTTTGTTACTTGGAAATAAATGAAATTGAAATTGATAGAAATTCTGAGATCGTGACTAACTTGTTACCCAGTTACTGGGTCGTGGAGGCCAGCTAGGCAGTGGCTCCGTGTAAAATACTGGCAAACAGCTGCATTCGGTAACACTAGAACACTGGATCGAATTAAATTTCAATTTATGTAATATAATAATGTACTGACTACATTTAAAATAAGTACGTTCTTGTAAGTAACGAAAGTAAAATATCAAGAATAGTAATTGAAGCTACCTTTCATGACGTAAGTGTTGTAGCTGATAGTATTGCTTATTGTTTTTATTTTCTTTTGTGACAGAGGCGTATATCTAAAATAGGTAGCTCCATTTCAAAACTAAAGGGTATCATTTATTTTGTTTGTCTTATTTCAAGTAAATTTCATCTATCAACTCTTTACGTGCATATCGTACCTTTTAGGATTTTTATTTCACATCTACCTCACTTTTGCTGCTTCAAATATACAAACGTGGGAGAATTTATTGCTCAAAATAACTTGTCGAAATACTCAGTCGTAAACCATATCACAATGAGTTATGTTGATCCGCCACCATTCGGCAGAGTTTGGTAAACTTTGGAAAACCCCGGAAGCCAGTGCGAAATGACACCTGCGTCGTATATTTCACGACAAAATCTTTCCGACTCAGTTTGTTTAACATTTTACCTAAAAGGGTGACCATACCGGGCCAATTGCCCTTTTTTCTGTTACTTAGTAGGTACTCGTACTCGGATAAGTTTCACCTCATTTAAAGTACCTTAAACATGTTTTATGGAGGAATTTTATATCTACTGAAAAAAACGACTTATCCGCTAAACTTGAGCTCGATTTGGAACATAAGAATACAACTAAGGAAAAACAAACAAGTTAAGAAGGCATTAAGTCCACCTTTGTACATTTTGTGTTGCATAGTTTTAAAAAATAAACTAACAGTTACTCCTTGCCCTGTCTTTTAGGTGGGAAAATCAACAAATGACCCCTCCCACTACGGGTAGTGCGGAAGGGAGTGTCAGACTTCTACTGACTGCTCCTTCAGTTGCCTTTACGCTTTGGGGCTGCAGTATCTCGTTAGAACATTCCCGCATACCCGTAAAACCCGCAACCCCATAAGTCCTTGCCTTGCCTGGCAGTAGTATGTCTTTGACCGATAATCATTATCCTTAATATTATGTATATTATGTATATATTATGTACCTAAATTGTATTTTTTTTTTCTTATATTTTTTTATTTGTTTTTTTATTTCTTTTGAATACCTACTTTGTGTTGTGTGCTTTGTGGCATGTGCCGAATAAATATTTTTTCTTTCTTTCTTTCTTTCTTAATGTTTTTTTTTTATTCAGAATAGGCTCGCGTTTGGCCACCATCTCACCTCATGGTAAGTGATGATGTGGTCGAAAATGGTGCATGCTTGCCTAGAAGTTACCTATTCACTCTTGACTTAAAGACCCCAGGTTATAGCGATCAGGAAACACAGACTCCAACAGGGACTTCAAATATGACTTTGTAATTCATACAAATACTATGAAAAACAAAGTTATTTGGCGTAGTTGTAAAAAATGTAAATAACCTAGTTTTAAGAAATTTTTAAGGTTTTTTTTCGTCAAATAAATATACATATTATATTATAATAGTTACTACGGAACCCTTCATGGGCGAGTCTGACTCGCACTTGGCCAATTTTTAGGGTTCCGTAGCCGAATGGCAAAAAAACGGAATCCTTATAGTTTCGACATGTCTGTCCGTCTGTCTGTCTGTCCGTCCGTCCGTATGTCACAGCCATTTTATTCCGAAACTATTAGGACTATACATGTAAAACTTGGTAGGTAGATGTATTCTATGAACCGCTTTCCGATTTTAAGAGAAAATTTAAAAAATATTCAAAATAAAGGGGGCTCCCCATACATGGAACTGAATCTGATAATACTTTTTTTAATGAAACCTATACGTGTGTAATATCTATAGACAGGTCTTTAAAAATGACATTATGGTTTCTAAAATAACTTTTTCATAAAGTTAATCGTTTAAAAGATATACGCTACCAAAGTGGTAATATGTGTGTCCCCCCTCTAACTTCTATAATAATGAAGTGAAAAATCTAAAAAAACCATATGTTGTAGATCTTAATGTAAACTTTCAATCAAAATTGGTTTGAACGAGATCGAGTCAGCAGTTTTTGAGATACAGTATATTTTAAAAAACCGCAAATATAACTTTGTAATTCATACAAATACTATGAAAAACAAAGTTATTTGGCGTAGTTGTAAAAATTGTAAATAAGCTAGTTTCAAGAAATTTGTAAGGTTTTTTTTTGTTTTTTTTTCTAATAAAATATATTAAGTATGTTATATTTATTATTGTTACTACGGAACCCTTCATGGGCGAGTCCAACTCGCACTTCGCCAATTTTTATTATTAGATTAGAGTCCGTACGTATGTCCGTAAGGTATTCATCTATGTGCCACCGATGCCTGAATATAAGTTATTTGTATGTATTGCTTTATGCTTACACGGCTGAATCAATATTAATAAATTCCTTATTCCTTTTCCTGAAGACATAGTTCAACTTTCATCAGAGCAAAGATACTTTACCATAAATATTTTCTATTGAACTTCAGACGCACTCTCTGTCTTCATTTAAATCATTAAATAATCGTCCTTTTTTCTATCTTTCTTCTAAAAACATTCAACATGATCTTTATCTGAATGAAAAATCATCTTATTTATTCACCAAGAAGTTTGCCATTAAAACTTTGAAACGACAAAAACAAATCTTATCTATGGTTTAAACTTTTAAGTCCATTATGAAAAGGAGGTGCCACAGAGCAAAAAACAATCACACTGTGCAGTACCACAATCGTATTCCCGTATACCCGCGCTAGTGCACTGAGCTCAAGTTTCCACTCCCAAATTTTCAATCAGAATAGAGTATTAGACTACAATCAAATACCTCAAATAATAATTGTAAATGAATATTTAATTTAAATACCTAAGATTTGTAAACAAAAAAAAATATCCAGGAAAAACACTACAAATATTTCTTCTATGTTTTAATTTTTCTGTTCTTGTCCAGTTGCAAAACATCGTTTGTGCTGGATGTAACGTAAGAATTAAAAAGATTTAAGTATAATTAGAAATCATTTTTAAATATTTTCTACAACAATCCAATTAAGTACACTAGTGTCATAGGTCGTAAATTTGTATGAGTGAGCGATTACACAGCACATATAGGTACCTGCTTGTTTTACTTTAATAACCCTTTTCTTTTAATTAGGTTGCACTAGTTATTAAGGATTATTTGTAAAAATAAATAAAAGCATTTTTATTTTTATGATTGGTGTATGCCACTTATGACTAAACAGTCTAAACAGACACGCCTTGGTGGCCAGGGGTGTCTCCCAACTCTGTGGTAATACATGTTTATACTACACCTGCTTGGAAAGTACCTTGATACTTCATCAAATTTACGGTAGAAAGTACGTCATTGCATATCGAACAAATATGCGGGGAGAAAACGCATCTGAGCGGGAGAGAAAAGTGTATGAAAATCCATTTCTTACGTGGTTTTTCTTTTTTAATTTTGGGTAAGACTATGCGCCGGTAACCTAAATATCAAAAGCCAAAAAGTTTTTACAGTGAGTAATTAATTGTAATTACCTATCTCCAAGTTCACAAAATGACACTGGCCACTAGCTGTGTGTTGGATGGTGTCGGGCTGGCAGTGCGACCCTGCGGCGGCAGGATAAACAATTTGAAAAAAGAACATGTGAAAATTGCAGACGCCATTGGCGCCATTTTCAATTTGTGTGTTGTTTGAGGATTCAATATAAATTTCAATTAGTAAAGATTTAGTTTTTTTATTTTCCTCGTAGGTGTAGTATAAAGCACTATGTATCACTCGAGAGAAAGTGCGATTCCCGATCTCGGGTGTTTTAAAGCCCTCGCCTACGGCTCGGGCTTCAAACGACACCCTCGACAGTAATCGGTCACTTTCTCCTCTCGGTGAACAATGTACTATTCCATTCCTTTTTTCAACTCAATTATTTGTATTTGTTGTCTTTGGGCAAGTTCATCGCTGTGTTCCGAATTTAAATCAGGTTTCTTTTAGAATTAATAATGTTATAGAGAAAAGAAAACAATATTAATTCTTTTTTATTTGTTTTGGATAAATAATTTTGTATGCAACGATGGAGTTTCAAAACAAGTAACTACTACAATTCAATATTATTTCGCATTTAATTCCAACTTTTCTATAACTTGCAACTGTCCCACTGAAGCCTTTGCTATGCAAATAAGTCACAAATATCCGCTGTTACTGACGGAATTTTCTTAAAACATTTTAAAAATTATAATGAATTAATTATCGCTTGAATGTTATAGCAATGATAGCATTTTTTTTTTATAATAGAGAAAATATTTACATGATTTTAGTACGAGCATGTATCATTATCATCACATCTGCAAGTGTCCAAAGTGAAAATATACGTGCACCTCTAATGATCTTATAAACGCCACTGAGGCCGCAACTAGCATGGCTACATAATATTTTAATGTATTGTTACCGAAGAAGAAGAAGAGATCATGCTACAAAAAGTCTTCTTTCTACTGTCCAAAAAGCTTTCTGAAGATGGTGAACCTATTCACGCCGAAGAAGTATTTCGTAAGATTAATAGCTAAGTACGTCGTCAGCCGTAAGTTGTGCCGTAAATCCCCGCGGTGACGAGGGATTTGTGGTGACGACGTGATCGGAGAGTATCGGAACTTTAAGTCAGCTATCATTGTATGTTCGGGCGTGAAAGGAACGGAAGTTTAGAAATAAAATTTTTGATTACCTAACATCAACACAAAGTCCTTCGTCTATGAGCAGATAATGTCCCTGAGTATAGATCTTTTATTATTATTAATTTATGATTAACATAAAATTATTACAAACTTTCAAGTGGAGCCCCTGACTCCTGTGCTAGCCGAACCTCTGTTACAGGAATCGGTATCCCATATAAAATCAACTAATGGCTCCTCCCTCACTGATTAAATACCCACCCCGCTTCTTCGGTTGCCTTTGGGTTCCGGGGCCACAGTATCTCGGTGGAATATTCCCGCAATCCCGTAAGGCCCTTGTCGGGCCTCGTCAATGCTGCTGACTGCACACAGAGGCGTGCGTGGAACACGGCGCGTAGTCGATTCGGGCCTGGTCCTTACCGGATGGTGAGCTATACCTGCTCGCTGTCCGCAGGCCCGCATATTCGGTGGCCGGAGATTGGCTCGCGATCCCTGACGCTCGGGGTGACTCCCGCGACGGCTAGGGCGTGAGGAAGAAAGTCATCTCTCCCTCATGCGTTCAGAATCCTCTTTCGCTAGCGTGCCTGCTTCGCAGAATGAGGCGACAACCCATTCCTTCTCGCCCTGAACCATGGCCTGAACCACAGCCGGACGCGATAGGTCGCAGCCACCGATCGTCTCCATGAGTAAACTAAATAAATAGATAAGAAAATCGTTTATGCTAAAACCAACCTAGCTTTCCAATAATCATCGCAGAGACGGACAGTACCAGAGTCATCAGTTGATACTGATTACATATTGTCACTGTAATATTAACAATACATAGGTAAGTCAGGATGTCTTTAGGCGTATTTGTTGTTATGTATGTAAACACGATACCCATTGGCGAAGTGTAAAAGGGAGCTCAAGAACACATTATTTTTAATCCTGATTAGCTCACTCTTGATCACCTGATAGTAAGCGATACATGAGGTCTACGATGGAACGAGCGAGCCCAGAAGATGCTGCTCACTCTTACTTTAAAGGCTGAACGGTCATAAGTGGCAGATACACTATGCCGGATAATGCTGATATTGAGAAGGAACGGAGGGCTTTGTCTGTGCGCACGAATTTGATAGCCCGCAGGTTTGCATGTTGTCTGCAGAAGTAAAAGTGACCCACTTTAGAGCATTCTGTACCACCTTCTACTACAACGATAAGTATTCGCAAGCATAGAGTGGGCCCTCCGTGAACAATTAAATAACACGCACACACTTCATGCATCACTATCAGTTTATTCACACAATCCATTCATAGCAACATAATAAATACGTAACACATTTGTTTTAACTGGAGGTAAGAGGTAAGTGGGTAAAAACCACATTGCGATTTAAAATCGTTTCCAAAACAAATGAATAGCACAATGCCGAACTATTGGGAATGCTCATAATTGCATCGGAGTCGATTGTTCTAAATACACCTCCGGGCAATAGCGAACAATAGTCTCGATTGCTGCATTGTTCTGTAGATATAGAGAACTTCGCTCCAATCAAATTTTCGAAATAAATTCGACGTATTTTCTATATAACATTTTTTCATATAATATGTATGTATTTAGAAATATATATGTATGTTTATCAGTTGTCTAGTACTCATACCACAAGCTCTGCTTAGTTTGGGACTAGATGGCGTTGTGTGAAAAGTTGTGGAATATTATTATTATTATTTATTATTATCTACACTAATGTTATGAACCGGATTAGTTTGTTTGTTTAAACACAGTAATCTTCGAAATTACTGGGTGGATTTGCATGGAATTTAGTATGGGAGTAGCTTATAGCTTGAGGTAGGTTATAGGTTACTTATTACTCGGCTGCAAATAGTATGGTTGTGTTTTTATCATGATAAAGTCCACGAGAGTGAAACCTTTCGAGGCTTCGCTCCTGTGGACTTCATATAAGCCTATTTTCAAAGGACACACAGATTGATATAACACAAGAACACACTTTCTTGTATGATATCAATGGGAGGCTTGAGAAATACAATAATATTTCTGGTCATGAAACGCATTACTCAGTACCAGTGGCGAAGGCTCCATACAAACCGATTCCTACCGGCTTCCTTTTTGAAATATGGCAAATATTAATCTATTACTTTATATATGACTAGCTTCCGCCCGCGACTTCATCCGCGTGGAAAAAAAATCCCCCGATTTTGAAACATTCTTCATTAGTGCTCCGCTCCTATTGGTCTTAGTGTGATGATATATAGCCTATAGCCTTCCTCGATAAATGGGCTATCTAACACTGAAAGCATTTTTCAAATCAAAACCGTAGTTCCTGAGATTAGCGCGTTCAATCAAACAAACAAACAAACTCTTCAGCTTTATAATATTAGTATAGATATATAAATAGTAATCTATTATTTTCAATTAAACAAATAATTATTTACGAAGTTACAAGATTTCGAAGTCAGCCACAGGGCCACAGTTACTGGAATTCACGCATCACACTTGAGCAAGGGAAGCATTTTTTGGTCCGGCTTCCCTTTTATGAAAATTACCCTTCGCCACTGCTTAGTACCCAAAAGATCTTTGAAAGTCCAGCAATAAGACAAGTAGCCAACGAAATCCCATAAACAAAAAGTTTAAAACTTTTTTTGGGGGGAAAATCTTCCAATTACTCCTGCACTTGGTGGAGCTCAAAGAAGTGGCACACTCCTACTAACTAAAAACCCACCGTGGTTCTGCAGTTATCCTTGTGTTCCGCGTCTGTGGTATCTCGTTAGAACATTTCCGCAACCCCAGAGTTTAAACCTTACGACCATAATTAATCTATGTATATATATAAAAGCGAAATACCACTCACTGATTAATCACGCAATCTCAGAAACTACAAGTAGTAGGCCTCTCAAATTTTTGCACGGGGGTTCCTTTTACTACGTAAATGCTCGCTAGGACGGGGTTTTGCGAAATTCCCACGGGATCGGGATTAACACGGGAAAAGCTTCCCACGCGAACGAAGTCGCGAGCAATTATACAACGTGTAACGGAAACCCCATATCTATACAAAGGGGCTGAAGACAACATCTGGTATGGAGTCTCTCTGCACAGTTTCAGCTCAAAATAAGTGACTCAAAGAATTGATACCAAATTATCGGTTTCATATGTTTCTTGAATATCAATCATAACAAACGTGTCACAGCACTACGAGGGTCGATAACTTTCCACGTTACACAATTTAATTCCAACAAGCCCGTTCCATCATCGGACTACGAGACAAACGGCGAAGCGCCATCGTTACATGGTGGACATCCCACCCATACGCACCAAACGTTTTGGGAATACCTTCATTGTGCGTACGGCTAAGGAGTGGAACTCCCTGCCGGAGTCTGTGTTTCCCGATAGCTATAACCTAGGAGTCTTTAAGTCAAGAGTGAATAGGTTACTTTTAGGTAAGCGTGCTCCATCTTCGACCACATCATCACTTACCATCAGGTGAGATGGTGGTCAAACGCGAACCTATTCAAAAAAAAAAAAAAAAAAAAAAAAAAAAAAACGTCACTTGCCAATAACACGGTGATTCTCTTCGTTCTTAATTTGAAAATTCTGCCTCTGGTATTAATGTATTGAAATTTCTATTATACTTCACACATGTAGACATAGTGTTACGTTGTTTTTTTATCGTAGCTTACCAGCATTGTGAATTGTGGGGTTTCCAAGTGAACTGTTCCAGGCTAACACTTTCTGACGTTGAATCACTGCACTTATAAACTATCACAATAAATTATAGGAATTAAATCGTAATCAAGTGTGGTTTTGTTTGCATTCTAAATGTCATTCAATCCGCGAGTTGACAACTTTGTAAAAATTGTTTGAAACGCTTCAAAGCGCTTCATGTGTACTCGTAAAATAATATTTTATTCATCACTTAACCTTCCAATTAAAATATAAGTAATTTTTTAATTTATTAAAAAACTAGGACCTAAATCGTGGCATTGTGGTCACGTGACTACGTATGACGTCATCGTTCAAAAAACAACTTTCCTGGCATTTGGCACATGAATGTACTTCGGGTATTTTATGATATTTTACTCTATTATGAACGTGAAAAATGATTATCAGTGCTGTGCAGTACCTTGTTGTGGGAATACTACTATAAAAACGCCAACGAAACTATTTATTCATGTCCCTTTAAAAAGAGATTTTTGCAAGAAGTGGTTAGAACTTCTGTGCCAAATCCATACAAAGGTTGTTTGTAAAAGATCGCTTTTAGCGATAAGACCGCCCATTGTATCACCCTTTTTAGTTGTTAAGTCCATATTTGTTTACTGTTATGGTGTACAATAAAGAATATATATATCTATCTGCTTTTTTGAAAAGACAAAAAAAAAAGAAACTCATCGAACAACTATTACAGGACGATAAGTCAAATGAACCAGAAGAAAGTCAGAAGAAGTCAGTTATGAAATGTAATGAAATATTTATTTGTAAATTGGTTATAAATAATACTTTTACACGTCATGTTTTTTTGCGTGTTAAGTTTAGCTAGATGAGGCCGATATTTCCTAACTAACTACTCTGAGAAGAAACACCGAAACAAACTCCCTCTGAGTTTGTCGTCAACGTCTCTTTTAAAGTCCAGACAATTTGTGTTTGTATATGAGAAGCATGTAGGTTCATGTCTTTGGTTTTCTTTTGAGGAAATAACCACGCAAAGAGCGGACCGGTCCAGACAGTGCAAGCAGTTAGTTAGTTATTCTTTTCTTATTTTGTCTTACGCACCAACCAAAGATAACCAGTCAGCTGTCAAAATATTGAACGATGACGTCTCGTTTTCTGATTGGTGTTTCTAATCACGTGACTCACAGATAAAAAGTCTCATTTTTCTCAAGGGAAAATAAAATAAATAATTAATAATCTTTTCTTCATTTGTACTATTTTGTGCTTCATATCAATAGATTTACATAATTAAATAGTTATTTTAAATTTTAAAACATACTGTCAACTCGCGGATTGTAGGTTGGTTTTTGACAGTTGTTGTTGACGTCTGACGTATAGTCGATTTTATTTATTTATTTATGGTTCACCAACAAGTGTTACAGCTAAACATGATTGATATTTGTTAGATAACAATATTAATAATACTGCACACCTAATTACAGGTAAACACCGCATGCTTCGTGTTTGACAGGTAAATTCGAGTTGATGAGTTTTCAGGTCGATTTGCAGTTTTAGTTCGGATCGATATTGATTAATTTTAGCAAATTGTTTGAAAGACTAAATTAATGTAAAAAAAACCAATCCTTAATAGTTATCAGCTTTTGGTTAAAATACTTAATAAACATAAGTGTGTTTAATAACTTTAATTTCGGAAGTCGGTGTTATTGGTTTTGGATTTTCTTTTTTTTCACACCGCCTTCCGAAATTACAGTTATTTTTGGCTTTGTAGTGTTTTGATATGGAAGTCGGTTCTATTTTTTGCTAAAATTTTTTTTAAAACATGAGATTAAGTTTGCACTTTTTTCCAAGCGTAGTGACTTGTCAAAATGAACGCTTCACCGGAAATCCTCTTTAGAAACCCAGGATCTAGAGGCATCTCTAGAGCCTGGACGCGAGACCCGTTCCTCGAGCCCTTCCAAAAGCCTCGTGAGGAGACGGCTGTGCAGTGACGGTGAACGTCTAGCGAATCAGCGCAGGCGGGACGGTTTTTCTAATTTTTCTTAATTTAATTACTTTCCTTATATTTTATCTTATATCTCTTCATTCATTTTATATGGATAAATTTACTACGCATATAAGTTCTGCCGGTTCATGAAGTAACCTGCTTATCACCGGTCCGGTTTTCAAATAAGGAAGCCGGTCAACATTAAATTTAATTGAAGGACCCTCGGGTCGACACCTCTGCTTAACTGGAAGAATATTGAAGATCTTAGTCGGCTCAGGGTTCCGGGACTATTATGGTCCCTGGCGCCCATTTATTAATAATTTAATTTCACTAAAACTGGAAGGTTGTACCTTGAAATTTAATTCAATTAAGTACTTACTTATTTTGTAATTTATGACAAACTTTAACTTAAACTTTGAAAGAATAGAACAGTACTGGTATTATCCCAATCACCCACAACCCGTAAGATCTACCAACTGAAGTTTAAACTGGCTGGCAATAACCATTGTTTGGGTATTTAATTTAACCTAGTTTGAATAAGGAATTTACTCTTTTTATGTATTTAACTTTTCCTTGTGTTAATAAATTAATATTGTTTGAAACCGTTTATTGTTTCAATACCAACCACCTTGCCTCTGGAATTGAATTCTATTACCTCTAGAGGGATAAAATCGCAAATGTAACAATAGGATTACAAAACCCTTGCCATATCGTTTATTATCATCCAAAGAAGCCGTGCACTTGGTATGTATATACCCTTTAAATTACACGTTGTTTATGTCAAAGGCAGAGTGTATAAGGTTTTTTAATGTATTTCTAATGCTTTGTTATACAAAAATTTTAGCTTTCTGCATTTCTTTTCTATTTCGTACTTCTCTGTTGACGTAATTTTCTAAGAAACAAAGTACGAATAAACATATAATTTTTTCGTTGGCTTCACGACTAGCTGCTTGCACGGGAATCTCAGTATTTTACGTGAAGCAACTACGTATCTGTCCTCCGCAACTCAGTTACAATATAACACAACAAGACTCGTTTCATATTTTCCCGGTTTTGACTATCCGTAACAGATGTCAAAAATCAACAAATGATAGCCGAAACCTACGGTCCAACTTGCATTCCTGGGCACGGAGAAGGCTCGGTTTTTTCCTACCATATATATAAAAAATTAAACTTATACCTACATAATATGTATAACATATAACACAACTGTCATATAATGTAATAGATTTTATCGACAGACCGTACTTGCTGTAACTGAACATAGTATATAGCTTGTCTGGTTTAGTTTCCAAACGTACACGGCTCGCTCCTGTAAAATAGAAGTAAAATTTCATTGACCGAACCCAATGTGACGGCACTGAAAAATTAAAGGATCAACGAATCTTTTGTATGTTACTTTTAGTATGTTGTTATAATAAAAATTGGTTGGTAAACAACGAAGATATGGACCTACTTACGTCTCACAAATTTACATACAGACAATTAAAGACCCTCCTTATACTTTGAAGTCGATTAATAAACAAAAGGCGATATTTTGTTAATCAGTTTACACACAAAAAAATATTCACAATAATAACATTATATGTATTAACAAAGCTCTAATAATCATCAATTATTGACAGGACTGTCGATGTGAAAAGTGCGTTGAATACTCGCTCCATTCCATTGCCATTTATGTTAAAATTAGCTAAATGAAATTTTCAATTGTCAGGGGTCCAACCCGGTGATTAGTTATGTTTGGCGCTGTATTACATCAGGGCCAAAACTAAGTCAAACATCAACTCCTCACATATACAAGGCTATAACATATTAAGTAATACTTTTTTATTGAAACATATACCTATTTATTTATTACTATAGTATCTGTTATTACAAATACCAAATAACTTACATTTTCTTTGTAATCATAATCCATAATTCATCCATCAAAACAAATATTTTCTTGTCATGACATTTTTTACGTCAAGGCTGACAAACTGTAATTTCTTCTTCTTTGTAGTCACTGAATGGCTAATAGACTAAAAAGGTTGTTCATACTTTTATTATATAATTGTTATTCACTTTTATCGATAGGACTAGCTTAATATTGTATATTATATTGTGGTTGTCTACTGATTAACGGCATTTTAAATTATAATTATAAATTTCTAAAACACACTCTCAGATTTTATCGAAGAGGTTTAATAAATTATGCTCGAATATAACTGGCTGATCAAATAACTGGCAAGATGGACTATTTTGGACTCTACAATTTGAATTCTGGTACAGAATGAGAATGGAATGGATTTTGAACGCTGAGCTGGGTATAAAAGGCGCTGGGGGCCATCTCCGGTAGTTCAGTCTTTGACCAGTTTTTGAAGAGTTTAGTTCTCGACGAGTTTTGACGAAGAGTGATGGAAGAGGAAGTGCAGTACCCGCTGCCCTGACTCCTTGTTGGGAGCCTGCTGCCTTGACGCCTTGTTGGGAGCCTGCTGCCCTGACGCCTTGCTGGGAGCCTGCTGCCCTGACGCCTTGCTGAGAGCCTGCTGCCCAGACGCCTTGTTGGGAGCCTACTGCCAGACCGCCTTGCTCAAGCTGCTGTACGACGAAGACATCGTGGAGTAGAAGGCGATCCTGGAGTGGTCTGCCAAGCCGTCCCGCAAGTAATATACTCTAAACCTCCTCCTCTTCTCTCCTGAGTGTGTCAGTTAGGTAGGTAGGCCGTTTTTTTAGGATAGCTAGGTAGATAGGCAGGTTTTTTATAAAATACTGTATATTATTAATATATTAAATTTAATGGTACATCTATTTTACCCTCTTTTATTGGAGAAGTAGAAGGTATCGTTACACGTCTGGGCAGCAGGCTCTCAGCAAGGCGTCAGGGCAGCAGGCTCCCAGCAAGGCGTCAGGGCAGCAGGCTCCCAACAAGGCGTCAAGGCAGCAGGCTCCCAACAAGGAGTCAGGGCAGCGGGTACTGCACTTCCTCTTCCATCACTCTTCGTCAAAACTCGTCGAGAACTAAACTCTTCAAAAACTGGTCAAAGACTGAACACCCGGAGATGGCCCCCAGCGCCTTTTATACCCAGCTCAGCGTTCAAAATCCATTCCATTCTCATTCTGTACCAGAATTCAAATTGTAGAGTCCAAAATAGTCCATCTTGCCAGTTATTTGATCAGCCAGTTATATTCGAGCATAATTTATTAAACCTCTTCGATAAAATCTGAGAGTGTGTTTTAGAAATTTATAATTATAATTTAAAATGCCGTTAATCAGTAGACAACCACAATATAATATACAATATTAAGCTAGTCCTATCGATAAAAGTGAATAACAATTATATAATAAAAGTATGAACAACCTTTTTAGTCTATTAGCCATTCAGTGACTACAAAGAAGAAGAAATTACAGTTTGTCAGCCTTGACGTAAAAAATGTCATGACAAGAAAATATTTGTTTTGATGGATGAATTATGGATTATGATTACAAAGAAAATGTAAGTTATTTGGTATTTGTAATAACAGATACTATATTTTTTCTTGTCATGACATTTTTTACGTCAAGGCTGACAAACTGTAATTTCTTCTTCTTTGTAGTCACTGAATGGCTAATAGACTAAAAAGGTTGTTCATACTTTTATTATATAATTGTTATTCACTTTTATCGATAGGACTAGCTTAATATTGTATATTATATTGTGGTTGTCTACTGATTAACGGCATTTTAAATTATAATTATAAATTTCTAAAACACACTCTCAGATTTTATCGAAGAGGTTTAATAAATTATGCTCGAATATAACTGGCTGATCAAATAACTGGCAAGATGGACTATTTTGGACTCTACAATTTGAATTCTGGTACAGAATGAGAATGGAATGGATTTTGAACGCTGAGCTGGGTATAAAAGGCGCTGGGGGCCATCTCCGGGAGTTCAGTCTTTGACCAGTTTCTGAAGAGTTTAGTTCTCGACGAGTTTCGACGAAGAGTGGTGGAAGAGGAAGTGCAGTACCCGCTGCCCTGACTCCTTGTTGAGAGCCTGCCGCCTTGACGCCTTGTTGGGAGCTTGCTGCCCTGACGCCTTGCTGGGAGCCTGCTGCCCTGACGCCTTGCTGAGAGCCTACTGCCCTGACGCCTTGCTGAGAGCCTGCTGCCCTGACGCCTTGCTGGGAGCCTGCTGCCCTGACGCCTTGCTGAGAGCCTGCTGCCCAGACGCCTTGTTGGGAGCCTACTGCCAGACCACCTTGCTCAAGCTGCTGTACGACGAAGACATCGTGGAGGAGAAGGCGATCCTGGAGTGGTCTGCCAAGCCGTCCCGCAAGTAATATACTCTAAACCTCCTCCTCTTCTCTCCTGAGAGTGTGTCAGATAGGTAGGTAGGCCGGTTTCTAGGATAGGTAGATAGGTAGGCAGGTTTTTATAAAATACTGTATATTATTAATATATTATAACGATACCTTCTGCTTCACCAATAAAAGAGGGTAAAATAGATGTACCATTAAATTTAATGTAGTATTAATAAACAGTATTTTATAAAAAACCTGCCTACCTATCTACCTATCCTAGAAACCGGCCTACCTACCTATCTGACACACTCTCAGGAGAGAAGAGGAGGAGGCTTAGAGTGTAGTACTTGCGGGACGGCTTGGCAGGCCACTCCAGGATCGCCTTCTCCTCCACGATGTCTTCGTCGTACAGCGGCTCGAGCAAGGCGGTCTAGCAGTAGGCTCACAACAAGGCGTCTGGGCAGCAGGCTCTCAGCAAGGCGTCAGGGCAGCAGGCTCCCAGCAAGGCGTCAGGGCAGCAGGCTCTCAGCAAGGCGTCAGGGCAGTAGGCTCTCAGCAAGGCGTCAGGGCAGCAGGCTCCCAGCAAGGCGTCAGGGCAGCAGGCTCCCAACAAGGCGTCAAGGCAGCAGGCTCTCAACAAGGAGTCAGGGCAGCGGGTACTGCACTTCCTCTTCCACCACTCTTCATCGAAACTCGTCGAGAACTAAACTCTTCAGAAACTGGTCAAAGACTGAACTCCCGGAGATGGCCCCCAGCGCCTTTTATACCCAGCTCAGCGTTCAAAATCCATTCCATTCTCATTCTGTACCAGAATTCAAATTGTAGAGTCCAAAATAGTCCATCTTGCCAGTTATTTGATCAGCCAGTTATATTCGAGCATAATTTATTAAACCTCTTCGATAAAATCTGAGAGTGTGTTTTAGAAATTTATAATTATAATTTAAAATGCCGTTAATCAGTAGACAACCACAATATAATATACAATATTAAGCTAGTCCTATCGATAAAAGTGAATAACAATTATATAATAAAAGTAATAACAAATACTATATTATTTGTTATTACAAATACCAAATAACTTACGTTTTCTTTGTAATCATAATCCATAATTCATCCATCAAAACAAATATTTTCTTGTCATGACATTTTTTACGTCAAGGCTGACAAACTGTAATTTCTTCTTCTTTGTAGTCACTGTATGGCTAATAGACTAAAAAGGTTGTTCATACTTTTATTATATAATTGTTATTCACTTTTATCGATAGGACTAGCTTAATATTGTATATTATATTGTGGTTGTCTACTGATTAACGGCATTTTAAATTATAATTATAAATTTCTAAAACACACTCTCAGATTTTATCGAAGAGGTTTAATAAATTATGCTCGAATATAACTGGCTGATCAAATAACTGGCAAGATGGACTATTTTGGACTCTACAATTTGAATTCTGGTACAGAATGAGAATGGAATGGATTTTGAACGCTGAGCTGGGTATAAAAGGCGCTGGGGGCCATCTCCGGGAGTTCAGTCTTTGACCAGTTTCTGAAGAGTTTAGTTCTCGACGAGTTTCGACGAAGAGTGGTGGAAGAGGAAGTGCAGTACCCGCTGCCCTGACTCCTTGTTGAGAGCCTGCTGCCTTGACGCCTTGTTGGGAGCCTGCTGCCCTGACGCCTTGCTGGGAGCCTGCTGCCCTGACGCCTTGCTGAGAGCCTACTGCCCTGACGCCTTGCTGAGAGCCTGCTGCCCTGACGCCTTGCTGGGAGCCTGCTGCCCTGACGCCTTGCTGAGAGCCTGCTGCCCAGACGCCTTGTTGGGAGCCTACTGCCAGACCGCCTTGCTCAAGCTGCTGTACGACGAAGACATCGTGGAGGAGAAGGCGATCCTGGAGTGGTCTGCCAAGCCGTCCCGCAAGTAATATACTCTAAACCTCCTTCTCTTCTCTCCTGAGTGTGTCAGTTAGGTAGGTAGGCCGTTTTTTTAGGATAGCTAGGTAGAAAGGCAGGTTTTTTATAAAATACTGTATATTATTAATATATTAAATTTAATGGTACATCTATTTTACCCTCTTTTATTGGAGAAGTAGAAGGTATCGTTACAGTTTGGCGCCCAACGTAAAATCATAGCTAGTCGGTTTAATTTTTTTTCAAAATTCTAAAAGAAACTATTACTAGTAACTTTTTTCTTTGGACTCACTTTTTGGCTTAGACTCTTTTTTAATATTAAGTTCTAGGATAGGAGACTCACTCTTTACACTAACACTATACTAGACTTCCTCTTCACACGAACACAAACTGTAACGATACCTTCTACTTCTCCAATAAAAGAGGGTAAAATAGATGTACCATTAAATTTAATATATTAATAATATACAGTATTTTATAAAAAACCTGCCTATCTACCTAGCTATCCTAAAAAAACGGCCTACCTACCTAACTGACACACTCTGGAGAGAAGAGGAGGAGGTTTAGAGTATATTACTTGCGGGACGGCTTGGCAGACCACTCCAGGATCGCCTTCTACTCCACGATGTCTTCGTCGTACAGCAGCTTGAGCAAGGCGGTCTGGCAGTAGGCTCCCAACAAGGCGTCTGGGCAGCAGGCTCTCAGCAAGGCGTCAGGGCAGCAGGCTCCCAGCAAGGCGTCAGGGCAGCAGGCTCCCAACAAGGCGTCAAGGCAGCAGGCTCCCAACAAGGAGTCAGGGCAGCGGGTACTGCACTTCCTCTTCCATCACACTTTTATTATATAATTGTTATTCAGTGACTACAAAGAAGAAGAAATTACAGTTTGTCAGCCTTGACGTAAAAAATGTCATGACAAGAAAATATTTGTTTTGATGGATGAATTATGGATTATGATTACAAAGAAAACGTAAGTTATTTGGTATTTGTAATAACAAATACTATATTTCTGTAACGATACCTTCTACTTCTCCAATAAAAGAGGGTAAAATAGATGTACCATTAAATTTAATATATTAATAATATACAGTATTTTATAAAAACCTGCCTACCTATCTACCAATCCTAGAAACCGGCCTACCTACCTATCTGACACACTCTCAGGAGAGAAGAGGAGGAGGTTTAGAGTATAGTACTTGCGGGACGGCTTGGCAGGCCACTCCAGGATCGCCTTCTCCTCCACGATGTCTTCGTCGTACAGCAGCTCGAGCAAGGCGGTCTGGCAGTTGGCTCCCAACAAGGCGTCTGGGCAGCAGGCTTTCAGCAAGGCGTCAGGGCAGCAGGCTCCCAGCAAGGCGTCAGGGCAGCAGGATCGCAGCAAGGCGTCAGGGCAGCAGGCTCTCAGCAAGGCGTCAGGGCAGTAGGCTCCCAGTAAGGCGTCAGGGCAGCAGGCTCCCAACAAGGCGTCAAGGCAGCAGGCTCCCAACAAGGGGTCAGGGCAGCGGGTACTGCACTTCCTCTTCCATCACTCTTCGTCAAAACTCGTCGAGAACTAAACTTTTCAGAAACTGGTCAAAGACTGAACCCGTATCGTTACAACACAAGCATTATTATTTTTATAAATATGGCTAGATGTAGCTGTATGTAATTATATTATTTATGTTTCTGTTCATGCTTTTTAAAAACATGATAAAACATATCAGACATCACATTCACATTAAATTGAACACGGGTTTCTCTATAAGATATAATAAAATACATATAAAGTTTCATTTAAATCAGAGGAAAGATAAGAATTCAATATAGCGACAAGGACGTTTAAATATAAAATTGGTAGGAAAATCATAATTTTTTTTTAAATTTTGTGTTGTCTTTCTTTAAACAGGTGTCGGTTACAATATTTTCCACATAGGTATATCATGAGTTGTTTAGTAATTAAATTATTTCTTTAATTCCCCAATTAATCTCATAAGTTGAAATTTTATCATCATAATATAATTTTCTTCTATATTTACACTGAAAAGTCAGTAATTGTAACTTTATACAACACTGCTCGGTTCAAGTGTTAAAATATGTATGTCTAATTATACTTTTTCACTTACAAATTCAGCCACTTTGTAACCCTTGTAAAGGGTAATTTGATGTAAACACGAGAATTTTCTTGTCATAAAAACAAAAACATTGAAACAAACAGAAGTTTTTTTTTAATTTAAATGAAGTCCATGTAATTTAGCTTTATATTTGAACATGACAGAATTATTAAAATCAGTGCATTAGTTTCAGAACTAGATTTATCTTCTTTGTCAACTAACAAAATTCGTATTAAATTACTTAAATTGATTGAAAAAGCAGAATATTAACCTATTTTCAGAGATGTTTAAATTTTAGTATTAGTAAGTAGTCAGTGTACTCGTGCTCACATTTTCAATTAGAATAATATAACATGTGGATAACGTTGTTAGTTACGCACCGATATACCTAGATTACATGTTAATGTTAACCATGTATAATGCGTTATTGTTGGTTTCGTTAATAAATAAAATAAAAAAAATAAGTTTTTGAGTTTATTAAACAAGAAAAAAAGCAAAACGTTCCTCACTATAATATAAGTGTATTTTAATTACACAAAAATATGGTTGATATTTAGTCTTCATTCTGGCAACAATTTGTTGTTCAAGCTTGAATGCAGTGCTTATGCAGCATTGTCCTCCTACCCGCAATATGCACAAACAGAAAGTGCGGTGATACAACATGCAACCGGTTTGGGTTCATCAACCATAGTTTCCATTCTGTATGACAAAGCCAAGCAAATCTCGTGAACAGACTGCATAATCTCCTAATCTGTTACTAGAATATCGTCGCAATCTTTGCTCGAATGCACCAGATGATGTAAGATTAGGGTACTGCTGTGTTATTCTGTAAGACCTCATTCTAAACTTCGAATCTGAATCCGCTGTGAGTTTATTGATTGGCATTCTAAAAACTCGGTTGTTAATTCGAATTTACACTAGCGCTACCCTTGCGAGCGTGTCAGCGAGTTGAACTAAAGATTTTGACAGATAAAGTATGAGATGACGTGAGAAGTGGCATTCGGTAAGGTAATTCCTCCGTCACTTCGACGCTGTTTACAGAATGCAAAATCAATGTCACTTTGAACCATAAGCGAAGTGACAGTGAATAGCTATGTGTGATGCGAGTTGTTGTTCGAATTTTACAGAATCGACGTACTGACATCAAAGCTAACCAGACCCAACACCGTCAGGTGCTCTGTGCCTGGATTAAAACCATGTTAAAGATACAGTACAGAAGGCTAGCTTCACACAAAGGATTTAAATATTATTTTTAAACATTTTTCTTGTGTTCTTTTACAAATATTGTAATGCGCATGCTTAAATAACTAGAAAAACTATCTAAAGACCATTCTAACATTTGTTCAGTGTAAAAAATGAACCCGTCACAAGCGCAGTAGCATAACTTATACGCGCATTCCATTCTTGTAACGTTGACCATTTGCAAATCTATGAATAATGTGCGCCGACAAAGCATAATATGTTTTATGTTTCTTTTTACTTTTGTAATTTGAATATGAAGAAATATAAGATGTCTCAACTAAGTGATTTCAAAAGGTACCTAAACTACGGTCAAACATCGACTTTTCCGATTAGATTAGGTAGGTACTTACGAGAACCCTATTTTGGCCAACCTATAAATCTTCCCGGACACCTTACAAGGGAATGCTAGCGCTTTCCAAACACGTGTGAAAAGCGAATCTCGGAAATAAGCTCAGACATTAAATACTACAGTCCAAACCAAAATCTTATTTCGAAGAGAGTAATGTGGTCATTGTCATCATTATTTTCACTTCAGGTGGAAGACGTGGAGCTCCGCACTACATTGGCGGGTCTTGAATACCGCATATTTCCTTCACCAGGTAATAAATCATCCGAATGACATCGTAAGATTACTGAATTGTTTAATGAAAAGTGATAAACGTGTAACATCTCCCTCGTCTTTTCGCAACTATGTATGTAGTGGTCGGCTTCTGGTCGCTTACCGTGCGGTAAGGACCAGGCCCGGGTCGGCAGCGCGTCATGTTTCACGCGCGCTTCAAGGAGCTGTCAATACCAGTGATGGGGCTACATAGGGTCATTGCCTGCCGGGGTTTGCGGGAAAGTTCTATCGAGATACCGTGGCCCCGGAACTTTAGGGCAGCCGAAGGAACGGGGTGGGTTTTGAGTCAGTAGAAGTTTGACACACCCTTCCGCTTAACCCAGAGTCGAAGAGGTCATTCGATGATTTTCCCACCAAGAAAAAAGAATAAAAAAAGGGGTCGGCTTCTACGAGTAGCTCAACAGGACGCAGCTGAATAGCAGTATTTTTTAATGTAATTCATTATAACACTGGTTAATTAGAATAATAGTCAGCCACAGATCGCTGGAGATCAATTTGTTTTTCGGAACCATTATTATTTCCATTTTTTAATGGAGCGATTGGCCTACCTGAGCTCCAGTAGCTAGTAACTGGATAACCCGGTGCCCCTTGACAAGACTTAAAACATACATCATCATCTGCTTAGCTTAACAACTATGTTGGGTACGGCTTCAAGTCTTACTGGATAGGCAGTCTTTCTATAAAAACCCTATTAATTAATTAATAGGGTTTTTATAGAAAGACTGCCTATTTGACCTCCACAGCACAGTAACTAAGCAACGTGATATACCGGCCTCATCTAGTTTAAATTTACGAAAAAATTGGCCAAGTGCGAGACAGACTCGCCCATGAAGGGTTCCGTAGTATATACGCCAAATAACTTTGTTTTTCATAGTGTTTGTATGAATTACAAAGTTATAGTTGCGGTTTTAGAAAATATGCTATATCTCAAAAACTGCTGACCCGATCGCATTCAAACAAATTTTTGTTAAGATAAGATAAGATAAGATTTCTTTGTTTGCTCTAAACATGTGTACACATACAGAATAAAAATGCATGTGAGATAACATAAAAATGAAAATAAAGTTCAGACATGTTTGCCTATACGATGGCGTGCAAATGTTTTAAATAATTAATTTGACAATTTTAATTTAAACCCAATAATATAAATTGATACAGATTAGCAATAATTAAAAAAAAAAAATTCAAAACTATACATCACAAAAATAAAAATATTAAAAGTCAAATTATACACAACAAAACGAAACAAAAGTAAAAAAAATATCATATGTCAAAAGAAAAAATAAAATAAAGTGTTTATTAAGATCTACACCATCTATGTCTTTTTTAGACTTTTCACTCTATTATAATAAAAGTTAGAGCGCACACATTTTACCACTTTGGAAGTGTCTATCTTTTAAACGAGTGACTTTAAGAAAAAAATATGTATTTTTTAAGACCTGTCTATAGACACCACACACGCATAGGTTTCATGAAAAAAATCAGTTTCAGTTCTATGTATGAAGAGCCCCCCATAATTTTAAACAGCTTTTTTATTTTTTTCTTAAAATCAAAAAGCGGTTTACAGAATAGATCTACCTACCAAGTTTCACATGTATAGTCCTAATAGTTTAGGAATAAAATGGCTGTGACATACGAACGGACGCACAGACAGACGGACATGATGAAACTATAAGGGTTCCGTTTTTTGCCATTCGGCTACGGAACCCTAAAAATGACGTGTAAGTGTTATTTAAATTAAAATTCATTTACTTCAGGTCTGTGACCCATATAAAATAGGAAACTAACACATGTGCCAACAAAAAAACAAAAACAGAACATAACTGTGTAATTGAAATTAAATTAAATTGAATTATAGAAAATAAATATAAATTTGCAAAATAAAGATTATTTACCATTTGGCAAAACCAGTGTCAGATTTTGTGACTTCTGACTATCCGTAATGACTGACAAAGATTTACAAATGACAGCCAGGGCCTACCAGCGCGAAGGTTCATGATATGTTAAGATGGTAACCCATCCACGGACTGACCTCAGCAAGGGTTGCATAGCCTTGAAAATCGACATGTACAACGTGTAATTTAAAGGGTATATACATACCAAGTGCATGGCTTCTTTGGATGATAACAAACGATATGGTAAGGATTTTGTAATCCTATGTCTACATGTGTGGAGCTTATTAGAAATGTCAATACATTGATACCAGAGACCGATTTTTTCAAATTAAGAAGATCGAAGTGAATTATCATTTTATCGGCAAGTGACGTGGAAAGTGATGACCCTCATAGTGCTGTGACACGCATACATGCGTTTGTGACATGCAAAAACCCAAGATGCACAGTCTCGAAGAAAAGTGACGCTCGAAACTGTCGCCAAAAACTCACCACCTACGTAGTAATAGAAATGCTATAAGTACAAAATATGTTTTTGCAAATTCTATCGTATGACAATTGTTTAAAGTTGTTTTTACAAAGCAGTGTGCGAAAGGCAATCAAATTTTACGACTGACGTTGGTCGATAGGACAAGGCGTAAGTGGAGACTTATATACTAATTTTTTTATAAAACATTTAGTATTATAAAAGTTTATTAAATTGTGTTCTAAAAACGTAATTATAGCGTAAATATTAACTGTTAAAATCGTTTATTAAATTTTTTAATTCAATAAGGCTTATACCTTTTGCCGTGATAACAAAATTTATCTTCGTCAAAAAATTCGGCATTAAAAAATCTCTCGACATTGTTGGCTGTCGATTGATGTCCGTTCTCCGCATCGTATTTGGTCACGAGAAAAACTAAAGTATAAAAATAAGAAGTTTTAAGAAGAAATATATTATTTTATACTATATAAAGCTAAATTACCACTCACTGACTGACTCACTCACTCATTGCCATAATTGTTCTCCCAGATGGTGGATGGGGAGGTGGGTATATTTTGACAGATTCGTAAACAAGTAACTCTCAAACCTACGGGAAAAGTGCCAAACCTCCCCTTTTCACCCCCCTTCTCCCCCCTCCCTATCGTATCTCGGAAACTACGAGACCCGTATTTTTTGTTTTTTACGGATTCGTATAGAGGAGGCTCGGTAAAGTAAAAACCATTTTTCAAAGTCCCCCCCTCCGCCCCCCTTCTCCCCCCCTTTAGGCGGATCTCGGAATCTAAGAGACTTGGAACATTTTTTTTTCAGATTCATTTAGAGGGGCAATGCTTTAGTCGAAATACTTGTGCAACACCCCCCTCCCCATCACCCCCCCCCTCTTTTTTTTTTTTTTTTTTCACAAGCTCGCGAGGTGCTTGCACCTCGCGCAACACGCAAATACTAAACCCCCCCATCACCCCCCCCTTTTTTGTTTTTTTTTTTTCACAATCACCCGAGGTGCTTGCACCTCGCGCAACACGCAAATACTAGTTATATTATATAAAGCTAGATTACCACTCACTGACTCACTCACTGACTGACTGACTCATTGACATAATTGTTCTCCCAGATGGTGGATGGGGAGGTGGGTATATTTTGACAGATTCGTAAACAAGTAACTCTCAAACCTACGGGAAAAGTGCCAAACCTCCCCTTTTCCCCCCTCCCTATCGTATCTCGGAAAGTACGAGACCCGTATTTTTTTTACGGATTCGTATAGAGGAGGCTCGGTAAAGTAAAAACCATTTATCAAAGTCGCCCCCCCCCCACCCCCCTTCTCACCCCCTTTAGGCGGATCTTGGAAATTAAGAGACTTGGAACATCTTTTTTCTTTCAGATTCATTTAGAGAGGCAATGCTTTAGTCAAAATACTTCTGCAACCCCCCCCTCACCCCCACCCTTTTATTTTTTTTTTTCACATGCACGCGAGGTGCAAGCACCTCGCGCAACACGCAAATACTAAACCCCCCATCTCCCCCCATCACCCCCCCACTTTTTTTTTTTTGTTTTTTCTCAAGCACGCGAGGTGCTTGCACCTCGCGCAACACGCAAATACTAAACCCCCCATCTCCCCCATCACCCCTCCATTTTTTTTTTCCAAGCACGCGAGCTGCTTGCACCTCGCGCAACACGCAAATACTAAACCCCTCCCATCTCCCCCATCACACCCCCCCCCCTTTTTTTTTTTTCACTAGCACGCGAGGTGCTTGCACCTCGCGCAACACGCAAATGCTAGTTATTATATTATACTATATAAAGCTAAATTACCACTGACTGACTGACTGACTGACTGACTCACTCATTGACATAATTGTTCTCCCAGATGGTGGATGGGGAGGTGGGTATATTTTGACAGATTCGTAAACAAGTAACTCTCAAACCTACGGGAAAAGTGCCAAACCTCCCCTTTTCCCCCCCCTTCTCCCCCCCCCCTATCGTATCTCGGAAACTACGAGACCCGTATTTTTTTCTTTTTACGGATTCGTATAGAGGAGGCTCGGTAAAGTAAAAACCATTTTTCAAAGTCCCCCCCCCCCCCGCCCCCCTTCTCCCCCCCTTTAGGCGGATCTCGGAATCTAAGAGACTTGGAACAATTTTTTTTTCAGATTCATTTAGAGGGGCAATGCTTTAGTCGAAATACTTGTGCAACCCCCCCCCCATTTCCCCCCCCTTTTTTTTTTTTTTATTTCTCAAGCACGCGAGGTGCTTGCACCTCGCGCAACACGCAAATACTAACCCCCCCCCCATCACCCCCGCCCCCCCCACTTTTTTTTTCCGCAAGCACGCGAGGTGCTTGCACCTCGCGCAACACGCAAATACTTGATTTAGAGGGGCAATGCTTTAGTTTTTTTCACAAGCACGCGAGGTGCTTGCACCTCGCGCAACACGCAAATACTAAACACCCCCCTCTCCCCCCAATCCCCCCCCCCCCGTTTTTCTTTTTCACAAGCACGCGAGGTGCTTGCACCTCGCGCAACACGCAAATACTAGTTATACTATATAAAGCTAAATTACCACTCACTGACTCACTGACTCATTGACATAATTGTTCTCCCAGATGGTGCATGGGGAGGTGGGTATATTTTGACAGATTCGTAAACAAGTATTACGTATACCTATGGGAAAAGTGCCAAACTTCCCCTTTTCACCCCCCTTCTCCCCCCTCCCTATCGTATCTCGGAAACTACGAGACCCGTATTTTTCTTTTTTTACGGATTCGTGTAGAAGAGGCACGGTAAAGTAAAAACCATTTTCCAAAGTCGCCCCCCTTGCCCCCTTCTCACCCCCTTTAGGCGGATCTCAAAAATTAAGAGACTTGGAACATTTTTTTTTCAGATTCCTTTAGAGGGGCAATGCTTTAGTCCAAATAATTGTGCAACCCCCCCCCCCATCACCACCCCCCATTTTTTTTTATTTTTTTTTTATGTATGCACGCGAGGTGCTTGCACCTCGCGCAACACGCAAATACTAAACCCCCCCCATCTCCCCCCCATTTTTTTTTCACTAGCACGCGAGGTGCTTGCACCTCGCGCAACACGCAAATACTAAACCCCCCCATCTCCCCCCATAACCAATCTTTTTTTTTTTTTTTTTTCACTAGCACGCGAGGTGCTTGCACCTCGCGCAACACGCAAATACTAAACCCCCTCATCACCCCCCCTGCCAATTTTTTTTTTTTTCACAAGCACGCGAGGTGCTTGCTCCTCGCGCAACACGCAAATACTAAACCCCCCCCCATCACCCCTCCCCTCCTTTTTTTTTTCACAAGCACGCGAAGTGTTTGCACCTCGCGCAACACGCAAATACTAGTTTTTATTATAATTATTAAACAGTTTAAATTATTCCAGTATGGGGAGGTACGTTTAAAATTGTAATACTAAGAGCGGAACGCGCACAACAGGCAATACTTAGTGATGTCGTTCAAAAAACGAATTTATCCCACTGGACTGCTATACTCGGAAGCTCAAGTACTTACAGTTCCCCAATATATATATATCCTCCGTACCATACTACGTAGACACAGGTTGTTACCAGTAAGCCCAGATTTAATAAGCAAACGCACTGGGTTTCCCGTTTGTAAATTTCCCAAATGTCACACCAAACTAACGTCTAGACACTTTTGCCCAAAAGTGTCTAGACGTAAGTTTAGTCTGTTCAATTCAGTTCTGTTCTAGTGTTTAGTTCTAGGATCTACAACAGAGCAAATAAAACTATCCCAATTTATAAGCTTATAATGACATAAAGTCAAACAAATTTTAAAACCATGGCTTCAGTCTTTGAGCTATGACGACATTAAAAAAATAATTTCATCAGTACAGTAAATTAAGTTATTCAAAACACACACTCATGTTAACGCACACGCTTCCAGACACACACACACACAATTACGCACGTACACTCAAACTTACACACACATACACGTTTCGCTTCTATTTCTTTTGTTATCAATAACTTCTAATGTTACTTTTTGTTTGTAATTTATTACATAAAAAATTAAAAGTGTATTAATGTACTATATAGCGTAGGAGACTGATTCCTGTAACACAGGCTCGCTTAGCATAGGAGTCAGGGGCTACACTTGAAAGATGTAATATTTTTATGTTTAATAAATTATTTATTTATTTTATTTATGAACATTAAAAAAACCGTAAAATTGACGACCTCTTCTCCGTCAGTATATTATATAACGTATACATATTTGCTAAAAACTAAATTAGTATTAATTATTGTAAAATAAATGTGTTTAACTTTTGGTGTACAATAAAGTTTATTTTAATCTATTCTAAATACTTCGTTCGCGTAGAGGATTTTCCCGCGTAAATCCTGATCGCGTGGGAATTTCAGGATAAAAACTATCCTATGTCCTTCCTACGATCCTAAACTATTCCCATGCTCAATTTCATCAAAAACGGTTCGCGGTTTAGGCGTGAAAAGGTAACATACAGACAGACAGAGTTACTTTCGCATTTATAATATTATAAGTATATATTAGTATGGACAATATGGATAATAAAGCATAAAATTATTAATAAAAATAAATAAATACAATAAAAAAAAATCGACTCCATCATTTGTTCAACAGGGTAACTTTTATTATGCGACTAAAATAAAAAAGATGCCATAATACGTTGTTTTGACACTGAAAAAGCGGCCATTGAAATTTGCCGTATTACACTTTGACCGTTGAGTAAAATTTTAAGACAAATCCAAATCACATATTGCTTCCTATAATCAGTCATAAAAACAATAAAAACTAATCAATAAACTTTTTTACTTACCGAAAATTCGATATCCTCCTCCTCGATCCTTTTTAGCCTTCTTTACGTAATATTTTTACAATTTGTCAAAGAAAATTTTGGCATTTTTGATGTGTGTACCTACGCGAGTGACGCGATACTATTTGAAATGAGCGCATAATTTAGAATTAAGCACTCATTTTATGCGGACGGTTTTGAGACGTTGAGTATGCATCTTGGGTTTTTTTGTATATCAATGGTGACACGTTTGTTATTACTGGTACTCAAGAAACATAATTATGAAACCAATAATTTGGGGTCAATTCTGTGAGTCACTTATTTTGAGCTAAACTTTGCATAGAGACACCATACCAGATGTTGTCTTCAGTCCTTTTGGATAGATATGGGGTTTCCGTTACACGTTGTATATTGAAACCACGAGGTTCGCGACTCACATAGGGCTAGGGCATACAACAAGATTAAATAGTAGATAATTTGTCTTTTTGGTCTTCTTAAAACTAGTTTGCCAAAAATCACCCAACTAATCACTAAACAACTGCACCTCGATATCATTACATTATATTTTGGTGCGGCCAAACCAAGTATTTTTTTTTGTCCTTGGTATGTAACAAAACTTTTACGAGACACACGTGGAAAAAGTCAAAAGCCCATGTTCAACCCGGAACCCGAAAACTCCAGCCAATTTCAGACAATTATGCAAAGCTATACAAACAATACATTACCATACAAAAGCGAGGCAGTCACCAATACATTTTAACAGTAACACTTAATTAAAGCTTGGTTCCGACACTATATAAATATTCGCAGAAAGTAAGTTCTATATAACGAGGAAATCGCATACACGCATTGAAACCCTCCGCTTACGTTATTATGCCAATGCAATAAAATTAATACTTAGTGAAGTCCTGACCACCGAGCTAACTACATAATCTCTGTATTTCGGTAGTCTGCGTCTTCTTCCCAATTTTTTGTGTTTTTTTTATGCAATGTATATTATGTATTGTCAATGAGTATGTGTATTTTTTAAATTACAAGAGTAAAAAGAAACACAAAACAAAAAAAGCACATTATTCATAGATTTGCAAATGGTCAACGTTAAAAGAATGGAATGCACGTATAAGTTATGCTACTGCGCTTGGAGCGTAGGTTAATTTTCTAGTTATTTAAGCATGCGCATTACAATATTTGTAAAAGAACACAAGAATAATGTTTAAAAATAATATTTAAATCCTTTGTGTGAAGCTAGCCTTCTGTACTGTATCTTTAACATGGTTTTAATCCAGGCACGGAGCACCTGATGGTGTTGGCTCTGGTTAGCTTTGATGTCAGTTGCCTAATCTTACATCATCTAGTGCATTCGAGCAAAGATTGCTACGATATTCTAGTAACAGATTAGGAGATTATGCAGTCCGTTCACGAGATTTGCTTGGCTTTGTCATACAGAATGGAAACTATGGTTGATGAACCCAAACCGGTTGCATGTTGTATCACCGCAGTTTCTGTTTGTGCATATTGCGGGTAGGAGGACCTTACTGCATAAGCACTGCATTCAAGCCTGAACAACAACATATATGATTATAAAGATTATAAATTTCCCATTGCTAGGACACACGCCTCCGCTCTAGGAGAGTTAATCGACCGTTACCATGCACCTGTACCGTAATCTGCAGTGCAGGTAAGGAGATACCACATGTCTTCAAATCTTGATCCTGGGACGTGTCGGTTTGAACTTAAGGGCTTCTGAAGAAACAGGGTGGGTTTTTAGTCAGTAGAAATCTGGCACTCCCTTCCGCTGCACCCAGGGCGGGCGAAGTCATTCGATGATTTTCCCACACGGAGAAAAAGAAAAGAAAAACGTGTTGGTTTCCTCAGGATGTTTTAGTTCAACAGTTTGAGAGCAGCGTTCATGATTTATGGAAAGTAATATACTGGGTTGAACTCACTACATAGGTTGGTAAAACGCGTAAGTCCAGCCCGGCTGTTGCCGGGGTTGCGGATTTGTTCGAAAGAGTTACCGCGGTCTCGGAACACGAAGGGCAAGTAACGGAACACGGATTGGTTTAAGTCAGTAAAAGTCTGACACACCCTCTCGCTTCACCCAGATTGGGAGACAGTTATCCTTAAAAAAAAGCTTGTAATTACTAGAAGCCATGCTTTTAAAGGAAAAGTGGGGCAGCCACAACACAAGTAGGTAAATGATAAATGATCTTTATTTTGCAAATTGGTTATTAAATAACACTTTTACACGTCATTTTTTTCCTTAAATATTAACTAGATGAGGCCGGTGTTTCCTAACTGACTACCCTGAGAAGAAACACCGAAACAAACTCAGGGGTCCGTCTCTTTTAAAGTCCATACAATCTACACTGAATTAATTATATGGGAACCTTGTAGGTTTCAGTCTGAGGCGGTCTTTTGAAGAAAGATGTTCACAGATTTGAGTGGGCCTGTCCATACAGTGCAAGCATTTGTCAAATGACGTATAGCTCAACTTAGAACAAGGAGCTTAACGATTTGACGAACAATACCAAGGTAAGGACCTTTAGGTAGACCGCAAAAAGCACTCAAACTGCCAGACAAATTATTATGTTTAACTCGAATAAATAAACAAAAAAAAACCTACATAGTGCACATATTCACAATCGTTTATGAGGATTATGTAGATTAGTCTGAAATGGCCTTTTGAGGAAAGACCAAACAGATTTGAGTAGACCCGTCCCGTCAGTGCAAGCCTTTGTCAGTTGGTCTGTAAGCAAGTCTGTAGGTACTTCTATAAGCATTCTGAGCATATATGTATAACGGTCATAATGATTTTTATGTTTTTGTATTTTTTGGATACTTTCACGATAAAATAACTGGCAAAAGTGTTAATTTAAATAAAATACTTAAAATCATGTTCTTTCTACATCCCACAACCTGTGAGCCATTTACACAGTGTAACAATGTTGCAGAAGTAATAAGCCCGCGTTTTACAGGGAGTCGGTTCGTTACCTACATTATATTCTATTACACTATCAACTAGTTTCATTGACCTATTTCAAGTACTCTAAAGTTTTGTTGTAGTTAGTGGAAATATGTTCAATTTCTCAGAAGTTTTAACTTTGAAGTGTTGTACCCACAAACTAACTTGAATTAATGGAGTGAGTAGGTTACAAGTGTTTTGTTGTTAGGGTGAAAATGGAGGTATATTGGCTTTGTGTTTTCGTGAGGTTCGTTAAATAAGTCGTTCAGAGTCGGACTCCTACTGACTAAATACCCACGGCTGCGGTATCTCATTAGATTATTCACTCAATTGCAGGAATTAGACCTATCGAGTCCCATCTTTGGTGTTTTCTGTTCTTTAAGGTGTGCGTGGAACACGACGCGTCATCGAATCTTTTCAGAACGATGAGCTGTCCCTGCTTGTCGTCCGCAAGCCCGCGCCTACGGTGGCCAGATATGGGCTTGCGATCCTTAATGCCCAGGATATCTCCCACAGCGGCAGGGGCGTGAGGCATAGAGTTGTAGTTATATCGCAATGATAGGAAAATAAATGAATTGAAAAATATATCTAGTGGCTAAATAAAGGCCTCTCACACCGTAAACCGTTTCAATCGCTCCCCTGCATAATAATGATAAATGATGAAACATCAGTTAAGAGCTTTTACACGTTATTAAGTGTTTTACTATTCCTTTCAAGACCTTATTCTTATTAATTATATTATAGCACCGATTTTACCTAGGGCTTAATAGTTTATAATAATATTTTTCGAAAATACGTTCAGAGAGAGAAAGAGATATTTCATGTTTTCTATAGAATTTTTAAAATCACTCTCTTATATTCCCTGAAAAGTTGAATAAAACACCGTAAGGTGTTTACGCTTCTAAAATGAAATACCAAAACTCACAGGTACTAAGTAATCTTTTTCTTAGTCCTGCTCCTATGATGATTTCGTTGTGAATAGGTGAATTTGCTATTTGTAGGAATTGTGTATTGCTGTGTTTCTTGTCGATGGAGCCGAAAGTTTTTGGAGTGTTGACCGCGTATTGGATGTCACAGCGTATGAAAGACTACCATAACGTAGACTGATGATCAAGTTAAGGTCACGGAAACAACTGGCAGAGAGATGTACTGGACCAACTTTTATTTTCTTGTTCGGAATATTATCAATTCACTCCTCCCACGATGGAGCGGAAGGGAGTGTCAGTCTTCTACTTATTAAAAACCCACCTTGCACTTTCAGTTGCCCCTGCGTTCCGGGGCCGCAGTGGCGTCACTTGCACATCGTAGCATCCTGAACATTATAGCGGACAGGTGGGACAGCTCCATTTTGGGACATTAGATACGCCTACATGCCTGTGTGGCGTATAATAACTAGTTGTGGTTTTTTTGGTAGTCTTAAGTACTAACATTAGGTTTATAAGTTCTTTATATACTAACAAATGGATTTTGTCCGAAATAATATTTGTTTTATTTATTTGAAGGGGACAGATCATTGGTAGATTCATTAACGGTGCCATAGGAAGATATGAAACATTATACGTTTTACGAGGGTCAATAAATTTTTATGTTTCTGACCAGTATATGCGTGGCGTTGTAAGACGACAACATAGACTCCTCTGCTACCCGTCTACATGGCGTGCTCCCTGAACCAACAACATTCCCACTGCCAGAGCAAAAGTTAATAAATGTTTAACTTTCTAAAATATATTACTGAGGCAGATTTATTTTTTGGCTATCAATGGACAATCGCTAAACATGTGTATATTTATTTATATATGAAGAAATATATTTTTTTGTTTCTAATTTTATATATAAGGTTGTTTTTTTTATTTATTATTTTAGTCTTAGAAGTTTTAATGTAATTTTGTAGAATTAGCATAGATATAAGCGAGTTGGTGTAAACTGTTAGCTTATATTAGATAAATAAATGAATATGAATATAGTTGAATTAATATTCATCATATTATATAAAACTCATTTTTATGTGATTTTTAGAATACTAGACTCTTAGGCCCGTATTACATAACGAAACTCGAGCACTGTTATTTCTGTTTAAAAGTTGTTTTGAGTCGATATTTAATAATAGAACGTTCCTCAAGCATATATTCATTGAACGTAGTTCAGCCGGATACGGCTTTATTCTAGATCATTACTCAGTTGTAGATTCTGGATTCATCACCCAAGTGTAGTCGACACCACGCTTGAGCAGAGATTTCCTGGTCAGTTAACGATTACTTATTACACATTACAAGTATATACCCTGTACCTGTAACCTTTCATTCTAAAAACCACCATAACTCCTTGGAATAAAGCACAAAATCGTTTGGAAGCTTCCATTGTTTGGTCAGTTTTGACGTCGTCGTGACGTAGTGACATAATGTCACTGTTATTAAAGAAATGCACTTTCAAGTCTTAGCTGACGCAGCTTTGTTAGTGCGGTCGGCTAAGTGCTTGGCAAGTGTCGTGACATACTGACATGGAAGTTAGTGAGCAAAATCTTACCAATATTATAAATAAATGCGAAAGTTTGCGAGGATGGATATACACTTAGATATTTGTTACTCTTTTATGCAAAAACTACTGAACGTATCAAAATGGTATTTAGTAAGTAGGTAGATAGTTGAAATCCAGCACTTTCCTACTTATTATCCCGAAATTCCTATGGGATCGGGATTTACGCGGGAAATCCCTCCCATGCGAACGAAGTCGCGGGCAGAAGCTAGTTAAACAATACTTTGAGGATTGACATGTTTTTCCGAAATTTCACGTCTCTAGAAGTATGAAATTTGGTCCAGATACATTCAATATGAAGAGAGTGCAGAAAGCTAATACATTTTCGTAATAATATTCAAACTTAACACTTTAATTAATTATGGTCGGATACACGCTAAGGGATACATTGTGGGATTGAACTGTGGGTACAGCTAGGGTATCCGATCTGGTTCGCGAAAGGTTAAAGGAGTGGAAGGGTTGCCTTTACCATGGTGGGACTGTACAAGACTGTTAGTAAACTGAAAAAACATTATTCACGTTTATGAAGCTATTAATTGTGTTATTCTTGAAATGAGCACTTTTCCAGCGATTTCGTGCATGGGGATTTCGAAAATACAGTTCATAAATATTAATCATAACCGACTTAAAAAAAAAAAACACGACTTCACTAATAAGCGAAAAATAATCTCGAAATACTGTTTTGTTAGATGTCTACTTTACTTCTTAAAATAAATGATGAAAATTATATTCAACTTAGTCGTCATTTCCTTTAATTACACTTTTTGTGGTTATAAAAATTATAAAAACCTATCCCACTGCCTGTGGTTTTACCCAAAGTCCACCTCAACTCATATGGTAGCTGGGAAACCTTACAACTTAATCCTTGAATAGCTTTTTTCCTATTTCCTCTGTAGCGACATCTATCTTGCAACAAACAAACTAAAGATCGAAATCCTGTATCGCGCAAGCAGTTTACCGCACAACTAGCCTACATTCAAATAACCCGAACACAAACATCAGGCAGTTGCCCATCAGACAAAAACACCTGTCTGGTCGGAGGATCCTCCCTTTTCAATGCGAATGCGGCATTTTACACCCTGTTCCGCATATCCCCAAACCTCAAAATTTCAGCTCGCATACGTCTCGTTGCCCAAACTCCCTCGACATACATCCCCATTATTTGTCGACAATGGCCAGACGACACGACGGCCTCACAGCTGAGCGCTCTCTACGACAAACAAAGAACCACTTTGAGCTTGGGACGAAATTTAGACAGACTAGGGGTTAGCAAGGGGTATTTTATGTTACAAGGTTTGTGACAAGGTGTGAGGAACTAGATTAGATTGTTGTTAGCCTCTGAGGTGTTTTGGACAAAGGAACATGTAGATTATAATGTTTCGGGTAGGCTGTGAGTACTTATCCGTTTTATAATGAGTTATCAGTTTTAGAATTGTACCTAATCTTGAGTAGCTCAATTGATTCAACGCGAATATGAAAACAAAAACAAAGTGTACTTTGTTGCTAATGCGCCGGTCGCACGCTGGGGGCTGCGCAGCAGCACTGCGCCGCTCCCCGCGCCCCGCTGCAACCACTGACACCTAAAAAACGACTTCTGCGCATGGAACGACGCATGCTAGGCCTATTGGACACAGTTCTTAAGAGGCAATAATTGGGTGGGAAATTATAGTATATAAACTCATGTTCGCGGGATTCAGGGAGAGAAATAGAAGAAATTTGTCGAGAGTAGACGGCGAGAGTCGATCTAGTATTTAATATCAGTGACTGTGGGTTTGAGTCATCAGAACTTCGTAAGTTTATATTCTTTATCTTTGAGAATCTTATTATGGAGATTAGAATTGTGTATTTAATCCGAAGTGTTATTAATTACGTGAAATAAACTCTATAACTCGTCATTTATATTTGCAAAACAATTCTTCTGGAAGCTATGTTGGAGTTTAATTTTGTTCTACTAAGTTATAATCCTATTTAAATAAACAGTGGTAGAATAAATGAAAATGTTAAATGAATCCTATCAATACAATTTAGATTACTTTCATTGCAGATGTACTTATGCTATTTAATTTAGCATATTAAGTTAAGAAACCAAATAATATATTTTATTACAATAGAATTATTCTTAATATTGATTGATAAATTAATACACCATAGAGGATTCTATACTAATATTTTATGTGAATACTATTCCGTTTGATTTATGAGTAGTAAGATAATTTGTTCATTAAATTATTCTTTTGCATTCAATAAGCAAAAGGGTTTAGTAAACAAATTATCTCTAAATTATTTTAGGATGTTATATTACTGTTCTTAAAGGTGTGTGTCTTTTCATGTGTAGTATGTGGTATTATTCAAGTAGACACGATAACATCAGTGAAAGTTTATTCTATCGATCCAATCGATAGAATCATAGGACGCTTCTCAATATTAAATGATTTATCACTCCAGACTGGATACGATAAATCATGAGGATTGTTAGGTTCAGCATTAAATAAATAAGTACACAATTATTTTTAAGTTAATATCTACACATCACTGCCTCAAATATACACGACACGTAGAATGAATGCATAGGAGATTTATATTACATAACACATACCTACAAATAAGAGACAAAATATTTATTAAACAAAATATAATTGGGTTATGGTAAGGGGTAGGTGAGTCCATTGGTCCTGACTAGTCGATTAAATTCGAGACTTTCTAGATGGGATCTGGTGTGATTCACAGCTGCTGGGGGTGAGTTTCTGGCCTATAGAAATTCAACATAAAATATTAATACCATAACATAATTAAGAAAGAAAATAATAAGGAAGTAATAGGTTTATATATATATTGAACATTCACCATAACATAATTCAGTTTCACGAATTTGCAGAGGTATTGGTTGGAGTCATAGTATTGAGATAAATTGTAGATATCTCTCGAATTTAGACCGTAAAGCCCGATTTACACTTCAACAAGTACAGTAGCGAGTTAACTTGCGTCATCGGCGAGTTAAGTTGTTATTGTAGTTTGAACGGCAAAAGCGAGTTAAGTAGTAGTACATTAACAACTTAACCGCCAATGACGCAAGTTAACTCGCTACTGTACTTGTTGAAGTGTAAATCGGGCTTAAGGCTAGGGAGTACTTCAACCAATACTAGACTTATAAGTCTCAATAATTTAGTAAATACATCTTCTGTGTATTGTTTTCAAATATTTATCCTGAATAATACGACCTTTTCAGCTGTTTTAATATGGGGAATTAGGGTGGTTAGGTTGTGCTACATACTAAATACTTAAATTCATTGGAACTCTTTGATGAGTAAAAGAAAGGGTACTAACAAGGGCGAAAGCTTTTCGAATGAAGTTTTTTCCTTTGCAAGTAGGAGGCTATAACCTGGTGTTAAGCTTTCTATGTGTGGATGTACTGAGTAGTATAATATTATTCTTTAACTATATTTAATAGTTCCTTGGAAAATGAGCACAGACGCGAATGTAGATACTTAGTTCTAAAAATATTATTGTAAAATCTTGTTCGAGATATTTTATTACCAAATGAAATCATTACCTTTAGGTGTATTAAAAATATCCGAAATTTTAGGGATTAGTATTCCTTAAGGTAATGGTAAAAAGGGAAGTGCGACAAAAGACAATCAATACTTTGGTTACTCATAATCGCGTACCGGAGGTACATGTAGTTATAAGTTAATATGGAATTTTCTTTCAGCTTATACGAGTAGATTTAATTTAATAAATAGTAGTTAGAAGCATGTACCACTTGTGATGGACATATGAGAACAACTTCACCTCCCTCGCGATTCAGTAAAGTATTTTAATATTTATTCCTTCGTAACACTTTATTATACGGCATGGGGAAGGTTAATTTAGCTTCTTACAGCAACAAAGGAGTTCAAGAAGGAGTACTGCATCACTGTGGGTTATCATGTACACCGGTTAGCTATTTTATATGGTTGCATTATATAATTAAATAATATATAATCTAGAAAAAAGAATAGGTCTACAATATTTAATAAAGGTACCCCTTGTAAAGTAGGTGAGATTGATAGAATAGAAAGTAGGGATATTTACAGGAGTTTAATTACATGATAATTCACAGTCTAAAGAAGACACCAAAAGTTAGTAGCATGAATTCCTTATATTCGCCATTTTGGTTTAATTACTTGAACAATTATTTTATATTTTGAATTTTATTTAAACCTAAAATAAATTCTTTTATCAATAGACATATTATTAGAAAGAAGTATTTGAAACCAACATGGCCTTCCTAGTTATATAATCGGTGATTACTTTGGAATTACTAATGTTTTACACAATTATTAGGAGATATTTATAAAGTCACTTATTGTATAACTAGAGTAAACTTTAATCACTTTATGGTTTATAATATTGTTTATGGAATGTCGGTGGAAGCTTTTGAGAGTTCCTTTATGTTAATTAATGATGTTTTTCTTATTGTGATTTTGCGGTTTTTCTTGATATTTTATAGCGCTATGTGAATTTAAACATAATTTATGACTAATTATTCCTTTCAGGTCGTATTAACAACATAATTATACTCGTGCATCGTCCTCGAGATTAGTAACCTGAAAACGTTGAAATATATGTAGTAACACGCTAGTGACACCACTCTTACACTGTATGTTTAAAGTCCTGCGCTCTTTTTTTTTTTTTTCTTTCTTTTGCTGGCTACCCCAGCGTCTCGGTCTTTCATTCACGTCACAGTGCGCCACCACTCGCACGTTTTATTTTAGGAAAAAAACAAAAGTGATTAGTTTTATAGTGAAAATACGCAAGCAAAAGTGCCAAAAAGGAAATTCGAAATAGAGTACATAATGTGGAAGATCAAAAAACTGAAAAAGAAACAATAACAAACAAAAAAGCGGCACGCCGTCGGCGCCAACCGACCGCCAATTCTACAGGGACTATTTCGGAAAAGGATGATAAAGATCAAGGTACATATATAATATTTTTATTATAATATAAAAGTAAAGTGATCAAGTGCTATTATTATAAAAAAAATAAGCCCTTATTAGTAAATTTACCAAAATAACCTCGTATGTTTGCCTTCGTGCAAAACATTTTCCACGAAATTGTGTACAAAACATATTCCACGAAATTGTGTACAAAACATATTCCACGAAATTGTGTACAATCTGATCTGTCAAAACGAATTGCTGCAAAAGATATTTATACAAGTGTAGTAAAGAATATACCCGTAATATAGGTTTTATTTAACAAAATTCAACATAATTTATACAATGACACAATCAATGCTGACAACTCAGTTTCTTCTTTAAATATGGCGTTCAATATTAACCAAGGAGTTAATAATTATATATCATTACAACAAGATCCTTGCTGCAAACACACGAACTTTTACGTAAAGTTGATGGACGCTAATAATTATATATTTTACATGGCATTATGATCAGTATTTCTGGGAAACAAATGAAAAACAAGCAACTGCCTACATACCGATAGATTTACCCTAACTAAAGTTATTACCGATCAGTGCGGCTTCTGGGGCCGTATCGCCGGGTAAAACAAAATAAGTGTACTGTAATAACCAACACCTAATACCTATCAGAGCGGCTTTTGGGGCCGTATCGCCAGGTTACACAAAATAAGTATACTGAAATAACCAACACCTATCAGAGCGGCTTATGGGGCCGTATCGCCAGGTAACACAACATAAGTATATTGAAGTAACCAACACCTGTCACCTATCAGAGCGGTTTTTGGGGCCGTATCGCCAGGTTTCACAAAATAAGTATACGGAAATAACCAATACCTATCAGAGCGGCTTATGGGGCCGTATCGCCAGGTAACACAAAATAAGTATACTAAAGTAACCAACATCTGTCACCTATCAGACATTGAGGTAATATGTACTCTATCAGAGCGGTTTTTGGGACCGTATCGCCAGGTTACACAAAATAAGTTACATACTGAAATAACCAACACTTATCAGAGCGGCTTATGGGGCTGTATCGCCAGATAACACAAAATAAGTATACTGAAGTAACCAACACCTGTCACCTATCAGAGCGGTTTTTGGGGCCGTATCGCCATGTTACACAAAATAAGTTACATACTAAAATAACCAACACCTATCAGAGCGGCTTATGGGGCCGTATCGCCAGGTACCACAAAATAAGTTTACTTAAGTACCCAACACCTATTAGAGCGACTTTGGGTTGTCAGTTTGCCTCAGGGTAACTTATTCAAGACGGTTGTGAGACCAATATAGTTTAGTTTTTGGAATGGTTTCACTGGCTCAATTTTCATAGTGCATCAGTAAAACCTTAGAATGGTGTTACTAACACCTGCCTCATTTGTTTACTGACATACAATCATGGTAACAAACACCCATCAGAGCAGCTCCTGGGGATGTATCGCCATGTTGCTTACTATACCACACTAATTCAGACAATAACAACAGTTTATTTCTCGTGACTGCATTGGCATATCATATGGGTAGTTGCTGAAACTACACCATACTGATGTAATAAAATTCCTTACTAAGATAATCTGGTTTCAGTTGGGGTGTCATAGGACAGCCCACGGACGATACAATTTATAGAGGTTCTACCGTCAAATAAGGGCGTCAAACCTATTGAAGAGGTCACACAGCCATCCACCTCAGAAAACTTACCGCAGCAGACGTTGGTTAAGGAAAAAGTCTTGGAAGTAAACCATAATGAAGAACTAGCTGACCCGAAATACCCCGCTCTTGAGCACAGGAATCCAGAAGTGCTGGATATTCTGGGAACTGATCCCTCTGCGGTTGTTAACTATGGGATTGACATACACAAAGTTTTAGCAACAAGACTGCAACACATAGACACTCTGGGACATAGCAAGGAAACTCGCGAAGAGCTTACAGAATGGTACCTCATCCCAGCTAACAGTATCTTGATTGGAGCACCCTACTAAATGTGGAAATAAAAGCAGCTGTAACAGAAATCGTATTAAAGCGAGACAAGGGCATCAAAGAGCGCCAAAGCCAGCTCACAATGGCAATTTCTGAGCTAGCGAGTCCTCACCCAAAAACATGAGAACAAAAACAAAAATAAAGAGGGCCTCAAACAACTCATGGATGTGTACTGGATTTTGTGTGACACACAACATGCAGAGTCAGTCACTAAGCGAAACTTCACCATATTCTCCATAAACAAACATCTGAATGACACAAAAATTTACAAATAGGTAGTGAAAACCTAGCAAAAACAGAACCCAAAACTTTTTCCTCAACTTAATAACAAGTTAAGAACAATTTAAGGTGGAGAAAAAGGGTCCCAGTGCGCAGGAGTACAACGAGGTTGTGAAACATTTCCCCCGCCGGTGCCAGGTCCCTCAGCGTGAGACAGTCGCATCAAGTCGCCGCGAAAGCATCGTGACGTCCGTCGAACTGCAACCATCGCCGATAAATACGGTAAAATACAATGGTCGGTAATCACTGAAGACCAAACTATGTTGTCATAAGTTAACGTGTATAAACTAGCAATGTTTTTCTTTTTATGCTCAATGGCGTCTAAACACCGAAGACTAAACTATGTTGTCATGGGTTTAATGTGTATAAACTGGCAATTATTTCCTTTTTTATGCTCCACGATCTCTAATCAATGAAGATCAAACTATATTGTCATAGGTTTAATGGATATAAACTACAATTAATAAAAATTAAAAAAAAAGAAACCTAATTAGATTACCTAACGAAAAACTGTCAAACATAAAGTCTGAACTAACAAGATGTATTGCATAAGGTGTAAAATTTGCGAAATTCTTTGGACTACTTCCATGGATGAATATGAGATACTTTACACTTAAGAAAGAGTAAATACATGAATAGACCTAACTCTATGCAAGATTCTTTTAAATGATGAGACGCATACTGCTAAGAAATATAGACTGACGCCTCAACTATGGGGGGGAGTAGCCACATGTGGGGGTGAACGAGCCAGCGGAAGATGGTCGCGAGATGAGAGAAAAATCCATATAAATCAGCTCGTGCTGCTAATAGCTTATTTTGGCCTTAAAGTATTTGCCTAAAACCTCAGAAACTGTGAATTCTTCTTCACATAGATAACTCCATAGCCATTGCTTACATAAACCGCAAGGGGAGCATCCAATACCTACATCTATTTTTTTATATATTTCATATATTACAGATAACGAAATTGTGGATGCAGACTCTCGTCGAGTACACCCAGATATAGATTGGATACTGGCTGGATTGGATTCGGCCGGCGGACCTCTTCACAAGTAGAGTAAATACAATCCAAACACTGGCAGTTAATGCATTCATAATCAAATGGACAACAATTATTTTTTAGGCCCCTTGGTCCTTTCATAATAATGTTAAAAACCTTGAGAAAAATTATTACTAAGAAGGCAAGGCAATCATGGTGGTTTCTAAATAGCCCATACAACCGTGGTTGCTCATATTCCAACTTTAACCTAACAACATTATTATTTTAAAAGACAACCTCAAACTGGTTGCCGGATCATTGTGCGCTGCGGCGACGCAGGGTATCGATCATCCACAGCGGGCACTATGATAGGCTCGTTGTCGGAAAATCCTTACCAGCAATATGACGTACCTAGCACTTAAAAAATTAAATTTTGTGCTCAGAACAATATAATTTTGAGTTATATGAAGCGTCAATCCCAAACATTTTATATTTTCTCACAGGTTTACTCAATCAGAGAAACCAGTACGGCACCTTGAATTCATGTGGGTTCTCATTACAAGGTTTTTTTCAGGGGAGCTTATCGGCTCAACCACGGCCTAAATATAATACCACGTGGTATACTTCGCTTGTACTAGAAATTCCAAAGGAAAATTTGCCGTTAAAAATTTACTTAAAATGATAATAACGGCATAACGTATACAAAAAATATTATAAAATAAATAAATTGTAATTAAATAAATAAATAATAAACATACCCGACCAGTGACGATTTTAAAACTTCCAGGGCGGGTCAAAATACCAACCTTGAGCCAACCATTCTTTGAGACGAAAATGGAAATGTGCCCAAAATCTTACTTTTTAATATTAGTACAAAACCAAGCCAGGTCTTTTTGTGGGAAACACATAAAGCCGTTCAATGGTTTTAAGAAACCGCATAAACGGTAAAAATACAATCCTTACGTCTGTCGGTGGATTATAGCCGTCCTTAAAGATAGCGGGATTGACACCTCTGAGTGCACACGACACAAGGCACGCTGCTACGTCTAAACCTAACCAATGCGACTTCTCATCGATCTTATCCGCGACAGAGCAAGCTAGAGTGGAAGCTCTAACGTTTTTGGAAAATTCTATAACAGAGCAATGATTAACTCTAACGAAACGTAACTGCCACGACAGTGCTAACTGATTTATAATTAGTTCATTACCCTTAGATATAAAACTAAATTTTTAAGGAGAAAAAAATTAAATTACAACTAAAAAAAAAAAAAAAAACAAAAAAGTGATACTAATTAAGTAGTTTTAGAAATAAACCAATTGATTAATACACCGGTATTTTTTGGTAGTTGACATTTCCTCAGCTATCTCTCAAGGTCTACATATATTTCAACGTTTTCAGGTTACTAATCTCGAGGACGATGCACGAGTATAATTAATGATTAAACGAACTTACCTGTACGTGAAGTTCTATCATAATTATACAAAGTGCATCGTCCGAAGAGATTAGTAACACCCACCCAACCCAAAGTGTCTCCCAGTTTGCTGCAGAAATGTCAAAGCTGAACATGGTGGCTTCAAACTCTAAACTTAATGAAAGACCGAGACGCTGGGGTAGCCAGCAAAAGAAAAAAAAAAAAAAAAAAAAAGAGCGCAGGACTTTAAACATACAGTGTAAGAGTGGTGTCACTAGCGTGTTACTACATATATTTCAACGTTTTCAGGTTACTAATCTCTTCGGACGATGCACTTTGTATAATTATGATAGAACTTCACGTACAGGTAAGTTCGTTTAATCATTAAGTAAATACACCTCCATACTTGTTGCAAATTTCCCTGTTATTTATAATGTTGTGTGAAATTTCAGCTCTTCGAGTGAAGTTATTTCTTCATATACCTAGTATTAGAAACTTAAGCAGATATGCGTAGTTAATCTATAGTAGAGGGTGCGATATAATAATAAGAAATGCGAATAAAATGCGTAAAATCAATTCACTTATGAATTAGAAACCTAAGCAGATATGCGTAGTTAATCTATAGTAGGGCCAAAATCAGTTCACTTATGATTTGAAAACAGACAGAAACTGGTTATAACTTGTTATTGAAAGTAATTCATACTTGACCAGGTTGTGTTGGTTCATTTCTTAAGTTGAATAGTAGAGTTGTTAGATAATAAGTGTAGTTAGTTCCGCGTATCTTCGTCGTGAGATTAGAGTTATTTCAAGAACATGAATATACTAATCTTGCACCAGTTGACTTTACACAATCTGTAGTATTTTCATAAGTGAGTGTCTATTCAAGGAGTTGTTATGAATTTAAGGGACCTCGCAAACCCCTTCTAAGCGTAGCCTCCTAAGAGGATGCTCATTGGTGATTATATTCTACTGCAAGCAGGAACACTTCACATGCAGCAAAGATCTTTATGCACACTCTACAACTGTAATTGATAAGCAATGTTTTGTAGGCCAACAAAGCATTGTGTTATTGATTCAACTCACCACATCAATCTTACATAGTTAACTGGGACTAAATTAGTATTGCAAGTTAATTAGCTAGGCCCTACCACTTCCTTAATCCCTTCTTTTCCAACTAATCATTTCCTTCCCATTCCTTTTAACTTAAACAAATCATAGGAAAATATTCCTGATACTATTTCACTCCAGCATGATTAATGTAATTGTGACATTTTAATTATGATAATTGAATTTAATAACCTAATTCTTGGAATTCCATGGGAGGAATATTATGGGAATGATTCCCATCATTTCAATGTATGTAGGCACCCGGCACTGATGGAATATCATGGGTGTTTCCGTTGATCCCCTATGAGGAGTAGGAGCACTTATGGGACCCCTTCGTGTAAATTCTGGCTCTGTCTGATGCTAGACTGGTGGGACATTACCTGTTGACCCCTTGTGAAATTCTTGGATAAAGAGGTTGTGAAATAATTGTGATATAATGAATGGCTTGAGTACATCTCAATAACTTATAAAAGAGTCTCAGTACCATTATAAATATAGGCTTAGTCCTATCATATACTAAGGTTTAACCTTATACTAAGAATGAAAAGTAACATACTAATTAAAGTGTTCAATTTATTATTGATTAATGTTGGACTGAATGGTTGTACCTACTTATTGTATAGGACTTAAAACCGCTTTGAATCCAATATCCCATCTGAAGGGGATGCACATAGTGGTTGGCATTCATTTTAGTTGAGGCGTTTGGTGTGGAGCCTACTAACCCCTACAAAATTTTGTAGGGGCAGATTTCCTAATTCCTTTCTTTATTACTTTTGTAAAATATATAAATATATGTTTGAATCTTTAATTCAGGAAGAAATGAATTGTCTTCATTAGTCTTAAGGTATTTAGAATTAACTTTTATTATGGTTAATCATCTGATCAAGACCTTTATTCAACCACAGAAATAATTAATTTAAATTAACCAAAGTCATTTACCCATTTCTGTAAATAGTCTCTTTCCTCTAAAAGACTCGGGTTACTTATAAGCATAACGTAGGTGAGACGATCATTGGCCAATCAAATCTTCAATCAAGGGTTGCAAGGGGGGGTTAGTTACAGAATGAATTCCTAAATAACAACAGCCACACGTACTAGCCGGGCAAACTTTAAAGTTTAGCAATTCTACTTATATATGTATACAGTATGTTAACTAACAGAGGGTGTTCCCGTTAACCCGCAACAGTATAAGCACTTCAATTAGATCGCCGCACACGCGGCCCATCATTCATAAATAAATTGCGATGTTGGCGTCCTTGAAGTACGCGTATAAACCATTCGAAAACAAAAGGTTTTTATTTTTTTAATATCAAAATGTTCACAATTTTTTAAATTTATATAATAATAATAATAATGACTGGATGAGTGAGATCAAGCGCACGAGCGATCTTATACCAGAAATGGGGGCAATTACGATCAGCCCCCAAGATGTAACCCGTGCAGTCCGTCCGTTATCTAACTGGAAATCTCCAGGGCCGGACGGGCTGCACAATTTCTGGATAAAATGGTTTCTAAGCTCGCACGCTCGCTTGGCCGCTCAGTTCCAGTTATAGTATCTGTTATTACAAATACCAAATAACTTACATTTTCTTTGTAATCATAATCCATAATTCATCCATCAAAACAAATATTTTCTTGTCATGACATTTTTTACGTCAAGGCTGACAAACTGTAATTTCTTCTTCTTTGTAGTCACTGAATGGCTAATAGACTAAAAAGGTTGTTCATACTTTTATTATATAATTGTTATTCACTTTTATCGATAGGACTAGCTTAATATTGTATATTATATTGTGGTTGTCTACTGATTAACGGCATTTTAAATTATAATTATAAATTTCTAAAACACACTCTCAGATTTTATCGAAGAGGTTTAATAAATTATGCTCGAATATAACTGGCTGATCAAATAACTGGCAAGATGGACTATTTTGGACTCTACACTTTGAATTCTGGTACAGAATGAGAATGGAATGGATTTTGAACGCTGAGCTGGGTATAAAAGGCGCTGGGGGCCATCTCCGGGGGTTCAGTCTTTGACCAGTTTCTGAAGAGTTTAGTTCTCGACGAGTTTCGACGAAGAGTGGTGGAAGAGGAAGTGCAGTACCCGCTGCCCTGACTCCTTGTTGAGAGCCTGCTGCCTTGACGCCTTGTTGGGAGCCTGCTGCCCTGACGCCTTGCTGGGAGCCTGCTGCCCTGACGCCTTGCTGAGAGCCTACTGCCCTGACGCCTTGCTGAGAGCCTGCTGCCCTGACGCCTTGCTGGGAGCCTGCTGCCCTGACGCCTTGCTGAGAGCCTGCTGCCCAGACGCCTTGTTGGGAGCCTACTGCCAGACCGCCTTGCTCAAGCTGCTGTACGACGAAGACATCGTGGAGGAGAAGGCGATCCTGGAGTGGTCTGCCAAGCCGTCCCGCAAGTAATATACTCTAAACCTCCTCCTCTTCTCCCCTGAGTGTGTCAGTTAGGTAGGTAGGCCGTTTTTTTTATAAAATACTGTATATTATTAATATATTAAATTTAATGGTACATCTATTTTACCCTCTTTTATTGGAGAAGTAGAAGGTATCGTTACAGTTTGGCGCCCAACGTAAAATCATAGCTAGTCGGTTTAATTTTTTTTCAAAATTCCAAAAAAACTATTACTAGTAACTTTTTTCTTTGGACTCACTTTTTGGCTTAGACTCTTTTTTAATATTAAGTTCTAGGATAGGAGACTCACTCTTTACACTAACACTATACTAGACTCCCTCTTCACACGAACACTAGTTTATCACCTCTTTTACCACTAGTTTATTCCCTCTTTACCTTCTTTTGCTATCTATAATATTAATTTTCAGTCATGGATAGAATTATTCACTTTGAACTTTTAAATAAAGCTGAACTTGAGTATGAAGTTAAAATAAGACTTGAGGAACCAAAAGATACAGTCTGGCGAAGAAATTATATAAATAGTCAGGCTGGAACTTATTTCAGCGCAAAGTTAGCTCCCAAATATATAAAGTCAACTGTAATTCAGAAACTATCCCCATTAGTTTACATATTAGAGGATCCTAATGGCAACCGAGCTAAATGGCATATTAAAGATTTAAAAAATTAATGTATATAATCATGTAAATATATTCACCTTTCGTACTATATTCATGACTCATCTCTATCTTCTTCTCTTCTTTTAACTATAGAGTTCTTTTCGGTTTATTGAAACTCAATAGTTTATTTCTTTCTTTAACTTTGTTCTTAAACTTTAAGAGGCTTCTCTTATATCTGAACTAATCAGATATTACTTAGAAGTGCGTTTAGGTACATATTACCAAACCTTCTCCCTTTCTAACTCTCCAAGTTAGTTTCTTACTATTTATCGACTCTAAAGTTGATCGAAGCGGATAGCAACTTCGTAAAAATAAGCCTTTGCTAAACCTTGTTTTTTATGTTATCGACTCTAAAGTTGATCGAAGCGGCTAGCAACTTCGTAAAAATAAGCCTTTGCTAAATCTTGTTTTTTATTTGATGGGTTTTCGACGCGAGCGGACTGACAGACTCCGAAAACAAGCCTACTGTCATGTACTAATCAGGTCGAGTAGTGATCATTGAATGTGAATCCTACCTGACCTAACTTCGTGAGATGTTGGTGTGATTGAATGAGGCATGTAAGTTATATGAATGTGGATAAACTTTAACCTTACAAAATTTTTGTTCTAGACCAAAAAATTTCTCGGGGTCGATGGGGAAATATAGTATCTGTTATTACAAATACCAAATAACTTACATTTTCTTTGTAATCATAATCCATAATTCATCCATCAAAACAAATATTTTCTTGTCATGACATTTTTTACGTCAAGGCTGACAAACTGTAATTTCTTCTTCTTTGTAGTCACTGAATGGCTAATAGACTAAAAAGGTTGTTCATACTTTTATTATATAATTGTTATTCACTTTTATCGATAGAACTAGCTTAATATTGTATATTATATTGTGGTTGTCTACTGATTAACGGCATTTTAAATTATAATTATAAATTTCTAAAACACACTCTCAGATTTTATCGAAGAGGTTTAATAAATTATGCTCGAATATAACTGGCTGATCAAATAACTGGCAAGATGGACTATTTTGGACTCTACACTTTGAATTCTGGTACAGAATGAGAATGGAATGGATTTTGAACGCTGAGCTGGGTATAAAAGGCGCTGGGGGCCATCTCCGGGGGTTCAGTCTTTGACCAGTTTCTGAAGAGTTTAGTTCTCGACGAGTTTCGACGAAGAGTGGTGGAAGAGGAAGTGCAGTACCCGCTGCCCTGACTCCTTGTTGAGAGCCTGCTGCCTTGACGCCTTGTTGGGAGCCTGCTGCCCTGACGCCTTGCTGGGAGCCTGCTGCCCTGACGCCTTGCTGAGAGCCTACTGCCCTGACGCCTTGCTGAGAGCCTGCTGCCCTGACGCCTTGCTGGGAGCCTGCTGCCCTGACGCCTTGCTGAGAGCCTGCTGCCCAGACGCCTTGTTGGGAGCCTACTGCCAGACCGCCTTGCTCAAGCTGCTGTACGACGAAGACATCGTGGAGGAGAAGGCGATCCTGGAGTGGTCTGCCAAGCCGTCCCGCAAGTAATATACTCTAAACCTCCTCCTCTTCTCCCCTGAGTGTGTCAGTTAGGTAGGTAGGCCGTTTTTTTTATAAAATACTGTATATTATTAATATATTAAATTTAATGGTACATCTATTTTACCCTCTTTTATTGGAGAAGTAGAAGGTATCGTTACACAGTCTGCCCTAGAGCTAGGATCGCTACCTCAATTCCTAACTACAGGAATAACCCACCTGCTCCATAAATCAGGCAGTACTTCGGAACCTAAAAATTATAGACCGATCACGTGCTTACCGACGGTCTATAAAGTTCTTACATCCATTCTGAGAGCCAAAATTAATAATCACATAGATACAAATTCAATCATGTCTGCTTCTCAGAATGGATGTAGGAACGGGTCCCGTGGTACTAAGGAGCTTCTCCTAATCGATATTGCCATAAACCAACAGGTTCGTCGTTCCCGAAGGAATCTGTCGACATGTTGGATAGATTATAAGAAGGCCTATGACTCGGTTCCACATACATGGCTCATGAAGGTGTTGGAGTTGTACAAAATAAATCCAATACTCCGCACTTTTCTTGAGTCATGTATGGGGCAATGGAAGACGGTCCTCTGCTATCCAGGATGTCGACAGATCCAGGAAAACAGCGAACCGATTAGGATTGAGCGTGGTATTTTTCAGGGCGACAGTCTGAGCCCACTGTGGTTTTGTCTGGCTCTCAACCCTCTCAGTACACTGCTGGAGGGTTCGGGGCAAGGCTACCAGTTGAGAAGAGGTGGTCAGGTCATATCACACTTGCTTTACATGGATGATTTGAAACTTTTTGCCCCCAGCAAATTGCAACTCATGGAGCTACTGAAGGTAACGGAAACCTTTAGTAGTGCCATCAAGATGGAATTTGGGGTGGACAAATGTGCGATCATGCATGTAAAGCGAGGGGAGATTATGGAATCCGTGGGAACTCAACTCTCGGATTCCATACACCTAAGATCCCTCGGCTCAACTGAAACCTACAAGTATTTGGGTATGTCAGAAGCACTAGGCATCAATGTTGCTTATGTTAAACAGTCATTGAAGGAATGCTTCTTTGGCCGCCTGAATAAAGTACTGAATAGTCTTCTATCAGGCGGAAACAAGGTGCGTGCCTTCAATGGTTGGGTCATGCCAATATTGATGTACTCTTTTGGCATACTCAAATGGACTCAGACTGAACTTGACGCCTTGGACAGGCGGGTCCGCACAACGCTGACTGCAAATCGAATGCATCACCTACGTTCATCGGTGATGAGGCTGTATATCCCGCGGAAGTGCGGGGGTCGTGGCTTTTTAAATGCAAAGACCCTGCACAACCGCGAGGTATGCAGCCTTAGGGAATATTTCCTAGAAGCCGACGTGGGTATACATCGAGATGTGGTAGCGATGGACAAAGGCCTCACTCCGCTCTCCTTAGGTACCGAGAATTGGCGCAAACCTGTAGTATTAGATACTAATGACCGCAGAGAAGTATGGCAGAGCAAGGAGCTTCACGGACGCTATTACCGGGCCCTTCATGGGTCTGACGTAGATACGTTAGCGTCCGTAGCCTGGCTACGTTTTGGTGACCTCTTCGGGGAAACCGAAGGTTTTGTCTGTGCGATTATGGACGAAGTTATGATGACGAATAACTATCGGAAATATATTGTGAAGGATGGTACGGTAGACATATGTCGGGCATGTCACAAACCGGGAGAATCCATTCGTCACATTATCTCCGGCTGTTCTCGTCTGGCTAACGGAGACTATTTGCATAGACACAACCTCGTAGCCAGGATTATTCACCAGCAACTTGCTCTTAAATACAATCTTGTGGAATCAGAAGTACCATACTATAGGTATGTGCCCGACCCAGTTCTCGAAAATGGCAATATTACACTGTATTGGGATCGGTCTATCATCACTGACAGGACTATTGTTGCCAATAAGCCTGACATAGTGGTGATAGACCGATTAGAGCGTCGCACAATGATTGTTGATATAGCAGTCCCCCATGACGAGAACCTCGTGAAAGCTGAGATAGATAAAAAAAATAAGTATCTTGACCTGGCGCGCGAGGTTGTCGACATGTGGGATGTGGAGACAGCAATCATTGTGCCGATAGTCGTCACAGCCAATGGTTTAATAGCCAAGAGCCTCGACCAACATCTAAGGAGGCTCTCGTTGGGCAGCTGGATCAAGGGCCTGATCCAGAAAGCAGTACTCCTGGAAACGGCGCGTATTGTGAGGAGGTTCCTCTCTATGGAGCCCTGACCACCGGTAGCTTGGACCCTGTTCCCGATACCGGTGGGCTACTATTTTTTATATTTTTAAATGTTTTTATTTTTTATATTAATATTTAAAAATGTAATCTATATGAATATATATTAAATAAATGGAATAATAATAATATTCCACAACTTTCACACAACGCCATCTAGTCCCAAACTAAGCAGAGCTTGTGGTATGAGTACTAGACAACTGATAAACTTACATATATATTTCTAAATACATACATTTTATAGATAAATTACACCCAGACAAAGAACAAATGATCGTGCTCATCACACAAACATTTGTCCTAGGTGGGAATCGAACCCACGACCTTGCGCATAGCAGTCAGGGCCACTGACCACTATACCAACGGGCAACACTATGTACGCGAGTACGCGTGCGGACTTGAAGGACGGCAACGTTGCAATTTATTTATGAATGCGTACGCGTGTACAGAGTATTTCTTTTACGAATCAATTTAACATTTTAGTGAATATTTTAATATTAAAAAATATAAACATTTTGTTATCGAATGGTAATATTTTTTGTAGCATGTATGGATGCTACACTATTGCGGGTTAACGGGAACGCCCTCTGTTAGTTAACATACTGTATATACACTTGTAATAAAACTTTTACTTACTAATATATTATCTACTTAGTTTATTTTTTTATGCACCTGCCATGTTATCTCTTCACCACCTATGGTTGACTAATAGAGAATGCCTATGGCATTAAGTCTGCCTTTGTACATTTTGTGTTGCATAAAGTTTTAATCTATACTTATAATAAATCTGTAGAGAGGTCAATTCTGTACATGAGATATATTTACAAAAAACTTTTTACCAAAAAATTAAACCGACTCCCAAAAACACTGCAAAGTGAAAAATAACTTTAATTTCGGTAGTCGGTGTCTTTAGTTTTGTTTTTCGTTTTTGGCACCGACTTCCGAAATTAAAGTTATTTTTAACTTTGCAGTGTTTTTGGGAGTCGGTTTAATTTTTTGGTAAAAAGTTTTTATTTCACTCTTTTTAGTTGGATGATTTTTAATTTACCTAGTTACAAGAGCCTAAATGTCAACTACTTATAACCTTTTACAAAATATTGCTTTTCCCAATGCTGGGCCGTTAATTGTTGAGGAGTTCTCCTGGTACTTCACCATCAGCTCTACATCACCATATGCATTGTGACGAGCATAAAGTGCTTAACATCCATATTCAAGTAATCGAATCGCAATCCACTCAATACTTATTATTGAGTAGTTTCGGCGGCCATCTGTGGTCTTCATCATCAGTTCCACTTCCCCAAATGGTACTTTTTGAGAGCAACTGCACAAGTTACTATAAGAAATACCCAAAACGCCATAGGTGTGCCTATAATATTTGAAGAGTTCCCTCGATTTCTCCAGGATCCCATCATCAGATCCTGATTTAGGTGATAATGGTACCAATTTCGAAGTATACCCATTCGAACAAAAAAAGAATTTTCCAAATCGGTTCAGCCGTCTTCGAGTACTCGATGATCATACATAAAAAAAAAAAAAAAATATACGCGTCGAATTGATAACCTCCTCTTTTTGTCGTCGGTTGAAAATAACTATCAGGGGGTGATTAGGGATCGATACTGATGCCAAAAATGCAATCAGTAAAATTTTTGTCTGTCTGTCTGTCTGTCTGTATAACCGTTATAGAAACAAAAACTACTCGACGGATTTTAACGAAACTTGGTACAATTATTTTTCATACTCCTGAGCTGGTTATAGTGTACTTTTCATCACGCTACAATCAATAGGAGCAGAGCAGTGAAGGGAAATGTTGGGAAAACGGGAGAAGTTACTCCATTTTTTAAGCTTCCGTCGCGTGTGCAACCTTAATGGTTAAAGCTACACAGAAATCATTTATGACGGAAATGTTCTCCTTAAAATTATATTAAAAATATCCCACGACAGCATATATCTATCTTTTATGGTTAACTCACAATAACACGTGTAACTCCCGATAGCTTAGCAGTTCGAAGCTTTCTGATTATTATTCTGCTCTGAAATTTAAAACCACCACAACTTTGCAATGGAACTCGGCTAAAAGTAACCCAGTTGCAACAAAATATAATCGAGGCTCAAATTTTAACAGGTTGCGGTGCAGGAGAAACCGTCTTTATTCCCAGAATTCCCATAATACCAAATAATTTTCCATTCCAATTTAAAAGAACGCGATTACCAGTATCGGTGTGTTATGCAATGACAATTAATAAGGCTCAAGGGCAGACTTTTCGTGTTGCTGGAGTAGATCTCGTTGTCAGTTGTTTCTCGCATGGTCAGTTGTACGTCGCTCTTTCCCGGGTTAGCAGTTCTAGAAATCTTTATGATCACGTGCCGGACGGGTCAACTTTCAACATAGTTTACCCGGAAGCTTTGGGCTGAAGTATTGTCGTTCTATAGGTACTTAAGCCTCATGTGAACGTGATCTAAACAATATTACCAATACATTAACTTAATAACACACAAGGAGTTACACGCTGACGGAGTCGCGGGCACAGCTATTAACAATATTGTGCGGTTCGTTGCGATATTTCTCAACAGTATTATAGATTGACATATTATATTTCCCTACTAAATTACGAAAGTTAATCTGTGTGTTACATCAAAATCACTGAACCGTGAGGAAGGACATAGGCTACTTTTTTTTACGAAAAACGACGGAAACGTGGACGAAGTCGCGGGCAACAGCTATCTATGCTAATATATAAGGCTGAAGAGTTTGTTTGTTTGTTTGAACGCGATAATCTCAGGAACTACTGGTTCGAATTGAAAAAATATTTTTAATTAAATAGTCAATTTATAGAGAAAGGCTATAGGCTATATTTATCATTACGGTAAGGCCAATAGGAGCGGAGCACCAATGAAGAATGCTTCAAAATCGGGATTAAATTTAACGTTAGCCCAAAGTAACTATTCCACGCGGACGAAGTCGCGGGCAAAAGCTAGTCAATAAATAAAACAGTAAAAAATGTGTCCATATATTTACAAAAAATAATTGAAGAGGCTTTAGAAACAGTAATATACTGTTCGTACACACACGTACTTTCGTACATACAGCTATTATGTCTGGGCACCATATAAGTTAAAATTGATTTCGGAAACTTGAATACGTGATGCAGTTCTTTATACACGAGCGAAGCCGCAGGCAGAAGCTAGTAAATAAATAAACGCTTGAAAAGATTGGTCCATATTCCTTCGCGACATGGAAGATATGTTAAACCATTGATCACGCCTGTCATTGGTACTTCTTTGACAGTCGTTACGGATAGTGGGAATCCAAAAAATCTGACACTAGTTGGTTCACGTTAAGAAAATAGTCACATCATCTTTGTCCGCCGCCTCTCGACCAATGAGGTCGCAATTAATTAGAAAGTTTACACTTCATAGTGACTAGTTGACTGCAGATATTTTGGCGAAACGGTTGTGTCTTTTATGCGTTATCTACTTACATAAAATAATTTAATTTATTTATTTATTTATTTATTGATTAGGCACTTCAACGACTTACTCACTAAAGCTTACACAGAAATCACAAACAGTTGTAGGTATAGTGAGCACGTCACTTATAGAAGTGCTCAGCATTCACAGCATTGCGTGCTTAACACTTTTATATACAAATACAAATACAAATTGTCTGGACTTTAAAAGAGACTTTGACCTCTGAGTTTGTTTCGGTGTTTCTTCTCAGAGTAGTCAGTTAGGAAATACCGGCCTCATCTAGCTAAACTAAACACGCAAAAAAACATGACGTGTAAAAGTGTTATTTATAACCAATTTACAGAATAAATATTTCATTTCATTTCATTTCCTTTTACATAACATTCAATTAACATTATAATTACGTTACATTTCTATTCAATTAAATTACATTAAAATAACATTTCTATTACCTTAAAATTACACTACAATATCATTTAATTACAATCTTATTAAAGTGTGATCGATAATTATAATTTTATATTATATTTAATTCATTTAACATTAAGAATAGCACAGTACATATGTTATAATAAGGGGTTGATAAGGGTAGATTAATTTAATACGGTTACATTTATATAAAGGGTTGATAAGGGGAAGTGAATGAAAGAGAATGCAATCGTTATAAGGTGTTTCATATATCGCATACGTCCTGAGATTAGGAGTTGGACACGAGATTAGAACGGTATTGACGGAAGGGGTTTGAAAATATGTCGATGCTACTGGTCCGTGCAGCGAATTTAATTCAATCCTATTGAATTCGTGTGGGACCTATTAATAAAAAAATATATTGGTGCCAATAACTCAACATTCAAGATGAGTGAACTAAAAAATATTTTGTGACGTAATAACTTTAATAGATGCTAATCGATGGAAGAAATGCTGCGACCACATGATACAAGAAGAAAATCTTATGTGAAATTTGGATGACGTCATAGAGAACGCAGAACAAATTACTTTCATAATAAATACAAATGAAGATTCTAGTGACACTGATTAAAAATATTACTACCTAGTTTAAGACAAGTAGTATATTTTATCCATTAAAATTGTTTTGAAATATAAATTTAATTTTGAATATTTACTCCATTGTGAAAACCCATTTACCCTGCAGTTGTACTGATGACGTCACTATTTTCTTAACGTGAACCAGCTATAAGCAGTATTTGCCAAATGGTATAGTTTGTTAGCTACTGGGTTGTGGAGGTCGGTTGCTCCATATAAAATACTGTTACTGAGCTAAATCCCATTAGAATGTAATCTGAGCCCAATAAAGTTAGAAAAAGGCTCAGCAAATAATGATGATTTCTGTTTTTTTTTTTATTACAGATGAGCCCGCTCTTGACCTCGATTACACCTGATGGTAAGTGTAAGATGAGGTCTACGATCGAACGAGCGAGCCCAGAAAATGCCTATTCACTCTTGCTTTAAAGGCTGACGGGTCATAGGTGGCAGGGAACACAGAAGCCGGCAGAGAATTCCACACTTTGGCTGTGCGCACAATAAATGTTGAAGAAAAGCGCTTAGTACGACAAGACGATATATCGACCAAGTGTGGATGGTATTCTGCGGTACGTCTGGTAGACCGGTAGTAAAAGGGGGAAGAAGGGATATATAGGTTTTGTTGCCTTATTATATTAATTTTATTTTTGTTTGCTGCGATATCTGATACAGAATTTTTAACGATTCAATTAATTTGATTCTTACTCAATTGTCTCCAAAAAATATGAGCTCTCTATCAGAACTAAAAACTACTTTTAGTGATAAGGCGGACCACAAGACATTAGGGGTTAGTATTGCGTTGTGTGTGAGGTTTGAGAAACTGGTTTAGATTAAGACATTAAAGATCTGCGTTGAAGAGTATTTGAGTGCTTCCGCGGTCCCGGTGCAGGTGTGCGAGGGAACACGGATAAGTCAGTTCGAGTCTGAAAAAAGTAGGTATTATAAAGGTGATCGTTACCACTGTCTTCTATATTAAAAAAAAAAAAAACTAAATGTATAAAATAAACAGGTTATCTCTGAAAATACAAGAACAGATATAACATCTAGAGCTGGTTTATAGTCATAGGTCAATATTGCATATACAGATAAAGTGCCCATCAACATGTTACTTGGGATCACTTTTTAACACGCTTTTATTAGGTCGACCTGTATGTAACTAACTATGTAATGAAATCTAAGGTAACTAATTTAACCATCTTCCAAGGGTCGTAGCGTAATGAAAATTGGCAGCTGTATGTAGTTCTGATGACAATACAATAATATGGTACTGTCGAACTGATCTGATGATGAAGCCGGACGATATGAACTAGAACTTCATGATGGAAAATCGTATCATAGTTGTTTTGGATTTCTTAGAAAAGTCTTGTAATGAACTTTGACTACGATTAGGTTTCAAGGTCTGATGATGAAGCCGGAAGATAGGCACTGGCATTCCATGATGGAATATCGTATCATAGTCGTGTTTGCACTTGCGAGAAAGGCCACGTAAGGAACTTTGAACACGATCAGGTTTCAAGGTTATAACAAACCTAAAAAAAATCCGTTATCGATTTTATTAACCTTTTTGAATTACCGCGTAATCCATAGATTAGGTCGATCTATAACGAACTAAATATGCAATAAAATCTAAGAATCTGAATTAAACGTACTTCTAATTGTTGTATCATCATGAAACTTGGCAATTATTGTAGATTAGACGACAACATTAACGTACCATCGAGCTGGTCTGACGATGGAACTGGAAGGTGGCTGATGGAACCTTGGACTGCCTACTAGTAAACATTTCAAATTTTTGCTCATTACATTAGTCTTAAAAGCGTGCTTTTGGTTTTTTAAACTATTAATTTATATATACCAACATCGTAAAGCTACATAAGTTCCAGGTTGAGCTACTTACATAATAATTGACAAATGCTTGCATTGCCTGGAAAGGTCCACTCAAATCTGTACCTCTAAAATTATATCAGACATTAACCTACACGGTGCTCATAAATTTGTCCAGTACGAATTGTATAATAAGTAAGTAAGTAAGTAAGTAAATTGTTTATTTCTCGCCACAATACAATGGTTTTGTACATTAACAATATATTACAAATAATATAAAAACACATTGTGGGAGACTGGTGCCTAAGCTAGACTCATGGCCTGTATTTCAGGACACCAGGCCTCCTCCTTAATTATTTAAAATTTACAAATTTGTGTATAGAATAGTTTACAATAGATTATGGTCGAAAATTATATAACACAGAAAACGAGATCACAAATCAAAAAATAAAATAACAATAAAACTATACAAAAAATAATTAAAATAATAATAATAATGGACAAAGATGTGTGTGAGCGAGCGAGTGCGTTAGATTGTGTGTGTGTGCGTGCATTAGAGTGAATGTGCGTGTGTGTGTGTGTTTGAATGAGAGTCAGGCCTATACTAGTACAGCAAACAGTTCCTCTGTATCGTCATAACTTAACTCCTGTAGCCAGGTATTTTGCACTTTGTCTTCTTGAGTTGATATATCGACAGGATTCTGTTAATTTTGTTATACAGATAAGGACCTAGGTAACAAAAGTAGCGTCTGGAATGCATGGTGGTAAGTTTCAGTTGGCTTCTACCTACAGGATTATAGCGCCTTTTGTCACAGGACAGAGATGGAGTATACTCAAGAAGACTGTGCTGCATCAGAATAGTCTGCTGGATGAATATCTGGCGCACAGTCCGAACTTTTGCCTTCTTGTAAAGAAGTGTGGTAGGATATCTGAAGGGCAGAAACAAGGACACCTTTAATATTGCTCTCTGAGCTCTCTCCAGTTGAAGCAGAGTGGTCTTGGGTGCACCATCCCAGGAGGTAATGCAGTAGTTTAGTAGGGACTGAGCGAGTGCATAGTATACGGCTCTCTTTAATTTATCATCCGCTACATCTCTCAGGGTCTTAAAGACGTATATCAGTTTGCGCATCCTACCACTAAGTGTAGATATGTGATCTTGGAAACGCAGGCTACTATCCACTATTATCCCAAGGTATTTTACCGAGTCAGCTTTCTGGAGGTGCATGCAGGAGCAAGTGGTGTTGTGAGGCTTGGGACAGGAGTGAGCTATAAGGGAATGCTATGTCGTCGAGTTTGGTGCTGTCCTATGTGTGATTGCAAAAGTGAGATAGTGTGTTTTTGTTGTATTTAAAGTGAGTATATTATTTTGCAACCAGTCCGATACAATATTAAAACCCGATTGTGCATGTTTAAAAACATCACTCCATGTGCTGGCAATAAATAGAAGGACAGTGTCATCTGCGAAGGTAATTACTTTGCATTTTGGAAGAGTGAGCAAACCCAATAATATTGTTACGCCAGTCGCATTTTTTTTTTAGGTGGTAAAATCCTCAAATAAGTCCTCCCACCCCGGGTAGGGCCGGAGGGACTGTCAGACTTGTATTGACTAAAATCCACGATGTTCCTTCAATAGCCCTTTACGTTCCGGGGTCACGGTAATGGGATAAGTCCCACGACCTCGGCAGGCTTCGGCCCTCTACAGGGGGGGCCTCGTCATGTTGCTGACGCTCTTTGAGGCGCGCGTGGAACACAACGCGCCGTCGACCCGGGCATGGTCCATGGTCGGACAGCGAGTTGCCCTTTACTCGCTGTCAGCATGCCCGCGCCTACGGTGGCCGGAGATCGTCGGCCGACGTCCGACGCCGTGGGCGTCTAACACTGCGGCTGGGCTGGAGGGAGGACGCTATCCTCTCCCTCACGCAGCCCGCCTCCTCCTTCGATAGCATGACTGCTTCACAGAAGGAGGCGACCGCTTCCCACTCCCTCTCACCCCGCAGCATGGCCTCGACCAGTGCCGGGTGCAAGAGGTCTCCGCCTATCGCCGCCGTGAGGACACGTCGGTGCTCTGCCCAAGCAGGGCAGTCTTGCACCGTATGCTCTACTGTGTCCTCAGGGCGATCCTCGCAGTGGTGACACCCAGGCGTTTCTTCCTTCCCCATCAGAAACAGGTACCTCCCGAAACTTCCGTGTCCGGTGAGGACCTGCGTCATGCGGTAGGTCAGGACGCCGTGACGCCGATCTAGCCACTCCTCAAAGAGGGGTCTTACCGCCGCAATTGCGGCGTGCCCGTACGCCAGTCGCTTAGTGAAGTACGTCGAGAAACCTCGACCGAAATCTAGAATGTTCGAGACTCTAACGCCACCTGACGGCGAGTAGCAGTACTGAGTATACCGAGAAACTTCTGGAACATTCTTGGCAGTAGAGGCAATGAGTTGATTGTACAAGAATGTTCAAGATTGTACATAAATACATAGACCGGGGTATAAATAGATCGCAAAAGAACGAAGACGATAATCTTTTAAGAAGATACGAGGCGATATCATCGAAACTCTACCATCTAGTGATTTTCAGTGCGATTTAAGTGTTAAGTGACAAGTATTGTAGTGCGAATAATTAAATTAATTAATTAATTAAATATAGTTTATTGCAGGCAATTGAATAACTGTGTTAATTTTGATTTTGTGTTTATTTAATTAAAGTGTTAATTTTGGTTTTATAAACCCTAGCTCGTAACAATATATTATAATTATACAGCCAATAACGTTCCCACTACAAGGACACAGGCCTCCTCTTTATGAGAGGGAATGGGCCGCAATCTGCCACGCGGGCCTAATGCAATTGGTAAATATCACTTGTCTTCGAATCTATGTAAAACTAGCTTTTGCCCGCGACTTCGTTCGCGTGGGAGGGTTTTCCCGCGTAAAATCCCGATCCCGTGGGAATTTCGGGATATAAAGCATATAATAATAGCCTATGTGTTATTCCAGGATGTAAACTATCTACTTGCCAAATTTCATTCAGATCCGTTCAGTAGTTTTTGCGTGAAAGAGTAACAAACATCCATCCATCCTCACAAACTTTCGCATTTATAATATTAGTAGGATAGTAGGAAGTAGGATTAGTAGGATATGTAAAATAGTTTATTTAGGAACAATAACACAAATACTAAACAACGTGTAACAGATTAAGCGCAATACCTCAGACAACCCAATTAGAATATAAGAAGTCCAAAAGTCAGTCAGTCTAGTTTAGAAGTCTAAAACAACATCTGTAACTAAATAAATTGAAACCAAACCTAGGCATTTTTATAAAATACTAGCTTCTGCCCGCGACTTCGTCCGCGTGGGAAGGTTTTCCCGCGCAAATCCCGATCCCGTGGGAATTTCGGGATAAAAAGTAGCCTATGTGTTATTCCAGGATGTCAACTATCTACTTACCAAATTTTATTCAGATCCGTTTAGTAGTTTTTGCGTGAAAGAGTAACAAACATCCATCCATCCTCACAAACTTTCGCATTTATAATATTAGTAAGATTAGTAAGACTTATCCTTACTAAACGCAAAACGTATGTGCGTCATACAATATCCTTACGCAGACGCATACACGCTCATGGAATGTTAGCGGCTGACGCGACACGCACACAATTTCCTTGAATTAAGGATTGTATTAATTTGTCATGATACTGTGTTTCCATTTTAAGTTAAACTAGCTTTTGCCCGCGACTCCGTCCGCGTGGAATAGTTACTTTGGGCTAACGTTAAATTTAACCCCGATTTTGAAGCATTCTTCATTGGCGCTCCGCTCCTATTGGCCTTAGCGTAATGATATATAGCCTATAGCCTTTCTCTATAAATTGACTATTAAATTAAAAAATATTTTTTCAATTCGAACCAGTAGTTCCTGAGATTATCGCGTTCAAACAAACAAACAAACTCTTCAGCCTTATATTATTAGTATAGATAGCTGTTGCCCGCGACTTCGTCCACGTTTCCGACGTTTTTCGTAAAAAAAAGTAGCCTATGTCCTTCCTCACGGTTCAGTGATTTTGATGTAACAGACAGATTAACTTTCGTAATTTAGTAGGGAAATATAATATGTCAATCTATAATACTGTTGAAAAATATCGCAATACCGAACCGCACAATATTATTGTTAATATCTGTGCCTGCGACTCCGTCAGCGTGTAACTCCTTGTGTGTTATTAAGTTAATTTATTGGTAATATTGTTTAGATCACGTTTACATAAGGCTTAAGTACCTATAGAACGAAAATACTTCAGCGCAAAGCTTCCGGGTAAACTATATTGAAAGTTGACCCGTCCGGCACGTGAACATAAAGATTTCTAGAACTGCTAACCCGGGAAAGAGCGACGTACAACTGACCATGCGAGAAACAACTGACATCGAGATTTACTCCAGCAACACGAAAAGTCTGCCCTTGAGCCTTATTAATTGTCATTGCATAACACACCGATACTGGGAATTGCGTTCTTTTAAATTGGAATGGAAAATTATTTGGTATTATGGGAATTCTGGGAATAAAGACGGTTTCTCCTGCACCGCAACCTGTTAAAATTTGAGCCTCTATTATATTTTGTTGCAACTGGGCTACTTTTAGCCGAGTTCCATTGCAAAGTTGTGGTGGTTTTAAATTTCGGAGCAAATCAGAAAGCTTCGAACTGCTAAGCTATCGGGAGTTACACGTGTTATTGTGAGTCAACCATAAAAGATATATGCTGTCGTGGGATATTTTTAATATAATTTTAAGGAGAACATTTCCGTCATAAATGATTTCTGTGTAGCTTTAACCATTAAGGTTGCACACGCGACAGAAGCTTAAAAAATGGAGTAACTTCTCCCGTTTTCCCAACATTTACCTTCACTGCTCTGCTCCTATTGATGGTAGCGTGATGAAAAGTATACTCTAACCAGCTCAGGAGTATGAAAAATAATTGTACCAAGTTTCGTTAAAATCCGTCGAGTAGTTTTTGTTTCTATAACGGTTATACAGACAGACAGACAGACAAAAATTTTACTGATTGCATTTTTGGCATCAGTATCGATCCCTAATCAACCCCTGATAGTTATTTTGTAAATATATTTCATGTACAGAATTGACCTCTCTACAGATTTATTATAAGTATAGATGAAAGATTTTTCCATCGAAATTGAACACCTGGCTCAAAATCACCAAGGTGGCAAATTCCGAATTCTGTTTTATGATGAATTTACTTAGCAGCTATTACTTTGAAAACCAATTTAAATTATAATTAAACTTACGTTTAAACACTATTTACGTGGGCAGAGCATAGAATTGATTACTACTCTTGTGATTTTATTTTCAAAGAGAGCTATCGCTGAAAAACATCATTCCGGGAACATTTTTGTGAGGTTTATAATAATATTAAAATATAAAAAAAGTATTTTTTTTACTTTGTTTAATAGCGGATATATGTTATTTATAAACTGAAATTATAAAAATCTAATGAAATTGCAAATAAAGACGGAAAAAAGCAAGATATCTGTACACCTGGAGCTATATAACTATTTCATTGCCTAAATTATCGAATTAAGACAAATATCGCTGTCAGATGTATAAATAAACAAGCTATAGGAATGACAAGTTTACTGTATTTTAATATTACAAGGGCCTTTTTAAATATCTAAAAATAATAATGTGTTATCTATGATTTTCGTAATGTTCCCGGACATGATGAAGTGTTCACGGAATGATACGTGTGTTCCCTAAATGACGATATAGATACAATTTAGGTTTATCAATTCAAAAGCAATATTTTTGGATGTCGTACTTATTTATTTATTTTGGCATAAGAATCATAAGGATCAAAATGTAACTTAAACCACTTTAATGTCTTTTAATTGCTCTACACAGCCAGATATTCTTAATAATCTTAATAAACTTTTATTATGGTGGTAATCATCCAACCATCTAAACACTCTACTTATAGTTTTGTATTTAAAATTAAATAAACTTACTAACTTTTCTTTGTTAAGTAATGGTGTTGGAATAGTACTCATTATTTGCTCAAATGCAATGTACGATTTATCATTCGGATCTTATTTAATTTTTTTTTTGCATTATTACGCACCGAATTCAGGAAATTGACAAGGATTTATCCATCATCTTTATCGACACCTGTCTTACAGATGGCAACGTATCTGTAATTTATAGTTTTCTTTTGTGTTTATACATTAATTAATATAAAGGTACCAGGGGATATTAAATTTGGATGTAGGTTTTCCTTGTCTTGATTGTAAGATGTACCAGCTTCCACAGTAACAGATTTTTGTGCAGTCTGCTGACGAACAGAAATCGACATTAAATCCTCCTCATCGGATGATGATGAGTTAAATTGTCTGGACTTTAAAAGAGACTTTGACCTCTGAGTTTGTTTCGGTGTTTCTTCTCAGAGTAGTCAGTTAGGAAATACCGGCCTCATCTAGCTAAACTAAACTTAACACGCAAAAATCATTACGTGTAAAAGTTTTATTTATAACCAATTTACAAAATAAATATTTCATTTCATTTATAAATGGTGTTGTAAATGCTCCGTTCCTTCAATTGCAGTAAATCTTGTACATCAATTGTATCTATAAGCTCATCCGGTTCAGGAGACTTTCTTGAAGGTATTCCCATATTTTTTGGGTCAGAGTTCGGGTATAAACTACCAGATAGTACAGACATTTTCAAAACGTTCGTGTTGGTACATTTTAATGATAACATCTGGTCCTCTTTGCCATGTAATTTTTGTAATATTCATGATACCTGGTATGGCATCTAAAGTTTTCGGAACTAAGTCTTTTGCTCTAGAAATGGCATCATCAGGAATCTCTTTTACCAGTATAGAAGACTTCGTAAGCAAATTTCCTAAATCTGAGGCTGTTTTCTCTGTACTTTTTTGATGCTTCTTTCTCTGATTTCGATTTTCTCTCTCAGTCATCTCAGCAATGTTTTTAACTTTCTTTTCAGCTTTTTTTTTCTAATAGTATGATCGATCCTTCGCCCTTTTTATTTCTCTTTTCCTCCATCAACTTATCTGAAAAATTCCTTTTCCTGGCATTAGCTTTCTCTCGTTGTCGCAAGTAAGCCGAACTATTTTTTTTACTTGATTTTTATACGCTTTTTTATTTTTTTCAGCCATATGAGGTGCTAAAAGAATTAAACATTTATTAAAAAATATGTTAACATAACATACTCTTAATTATTTAGCCAATAGTTATAATAAAAGGGCGGGTTTATTTGAAAAAGTCATTTCGGGAACGTTGTCATCATTTCGCGAACGCTCCGTCATGTCTGAGAACATTCCCGAAATGACTGTTCCCGAAATGACTTTTTCAAACAAACGCGCCCTTTTTAGACGTCAGCCATCTTTGAAATCATGTTTGGCTTTGTTGTTGCAAAATATTTGAGGTTACTATTTGCTATTAAAAACTACAAAACGTATTTTTCAATATTCCGAGTTGATAAACGCATTCCCGGTATGTCGACGTATTGATGTACGATCTATAATTAATGAATTGAAAAATACTTACCACTTATTTTCAATTATTTTGGCAAAATATACTCTCTGCGGCCATTTGTTTACGTCGTTCCCATGACTGTATCACGATAACAACTAAAAGTTGCGTTCAAAAACTTTATTTTTACCGAGAATCAAAATGTCGTTCACTGAAATGACGCATACATTGCCGGACACAATATTTTTACTTGATTTTCTTTAATTTCTTTTCTTTCTTTTTTATTGAATATAATTAATTGATATTAGATAAATTTGTAAGCTATTAAGCAAGAGAAAGTGTTTACATGATGTTATTTTATGAATATTTCCAATGTTAGTTTCTGCACATTGCTACATTGGACGCGTTCTCGAAATGATTTTTTGTAGTTATTTCTTCATATAATAATGAATATACTTTTCTAAAGCAGTATACCGCATTATGTATAGTTAATATAAATAGAGTTAAATAATATTTACAATGACGATTTGCTTAAATAAACTAAATTTAGACATTTATTTACTGGAAACCTTAATTCTCCATTTTGGTGATTTTGAGCCACCTATTTTTTACGACGGAAATCGATTCAGAAGCTGATTCTGAACCAACTATTTTCGGGAATTGCGTTTAGGTATTCTATTACACGTTGTATAAACCAAGTCAAACGATGTCAGCTGCAAAAGTATAAACTGTAGCGCAGCTAACAACGCCCTTTTACGAATTCAGAAAATGATATAATTCTCCAAACAAAAGTTAATTAACAAATAATTTAGAATTTAATTTAAATAATTGAAACAGAAAAAAACAAGATAAAAATAAACAATAAAAGACATTATTAAATTGAGATGTATTAATTAATGGTAGTAGTGTAGGGTGAATAGATGTTTGGGTGAGTGTAAATGAGGTATGCAAGGGGTGTTTGTGGCATGTGTGTTTGTTGTGAGGTTTTTTTGGTCTGTGTGATGAATAATTTACACTTCTTTTATTGATAATAGGCTCGCGTTTGACCACCATCTCACCTGATGGTAAGTGATGATGTGGTCGAAGATGGAGCTAGCTTACCTAAAAGTGACCTATTCACTCTTGACTTAAAGACCACTAGGTTATAGCTATCGGGAATTCCACTCCATAGCCGTACGCACAATGAAGGTATTCCCAAAACACTTCCACGAGTTTCTGTGTTTTTGTATAATTTTGTGATTTTTCTACTTAGGTTTTGCATTTACTTTTGGTTAATGGGTAGATGTGTAAGCTGTGGTCTCAGGACATGCCGGTATCCTAGGACATGCCGGTATCCTCACGGTGTTCTCCTTCACCGATCTGAGAACAGTGTCAATGATATAAATTAAACAAAGTAATGTGCCTCACTGTGTTAGAACTCACGACCCTTAACTCGTAAGTCATATCCGCTACGACTTGGCCACCACTGCTCTTTGCTCCTATGCAAATTGTATACACGACTTACGAATTAAGAAAGACTTTGACTTCAAAGTTTGTTTCGTTGGTTCTTCTCAGGGTTTCTTAGAATTAAAACTTAAATTCAAGTTTTAAAGTATAATTAATTTGTCTTAAGAGTAAAGGAATTTATTTCAGTTAACATTTACGTCTTTCTCAAACACAAACTTTCCGTACATCGTCTGCTAAGCCCTAAAGCTTTGTTTTCCTAGGATAACGGTGCCGTCATATAGCGACCGTAATACAGCGGTGAATGACGTCACTAGAACGTTGTCTATGTAAACAAAATGGCGCGCTTTCCTAGAGAGCGGTAACTGACACCTGTAAAGACGGCCGCCTTTTTGCGTCCGTAATATTACGGCCGCTATATGACGGCACCGCTTTCCTAGGAAACCAAAGCTTAAGCCTTTTCCCAAATATTTTGGTGTCGGCTTCCAATTTAACTGAATGCAGTTGGAAGATTGTATTTTACATGGAGCCTGCTTATCTAATCTCTATAACCCAGTAGCTGGGTAACACGATACTACTTGGTAACGATTGTGAAAGGTGTATAAATGATATACGGGACTAACGACTTCACGGGTTTTTTGCCGAGGAGGCAGAAATTTTCATATATTTAGATGGCCACGATCTTCTCAAACATTCCGCACAAAAAAGCAAAAAAAAAATATCCCACTAACCTCAGAACTTCAATCAAGCTAAGTAAGTTTAGTAAGTGGGTAGTAATTAAGAGGCGTACGTGATGCCACTAGAGGCGATACGTGATCAAGTGGCCCTGTTGGTGGACGACAATACAGAGGACCGTGGGGCTTTTACTAAGCGAGTTTTTATGAAGAATGGATGAAACGAATGTTGGATGTCGGATGTGTGGGTGTTTGAGAGAAATCTTATTAATTGAAGAGAATAAGAAAAACAGTTTAGAAAATGAGTACAATAGTAATTTTTTATAAGTAAACACAATACTGTTCCCAAACATATTTATATAGCTGACGTTTATCACAAGGCTACCTAACTCAAGTGGGGCTGAGCAGTACATGTCTGTCGCATACCAACTGTGGGCCAACATACACAATAGATGTGCAGGCTTGCGAGAAACGAAGGCAGGCCTTTGCCCAGGAGTGCGACAGAGCCGGCTAATAAAAAATGAATATATATAATACTTACTACATTCTGTGACATTTTTTTTTAATAAGAACTGACCTAAACGACATATTTTCTCTAAAATACAAAGATTTGTCTCTTGGTTTCAGGGAAACAGGTCTTTTAGGAAAAAGACGAGGGAATGTAAGAGTTTTACCTCACGAAAACAAACCCCCGATGATCACCACCCGCATAAATGTACCCGTTACCTCTAAAAAGACTACTCCGGAGACCCTTCTGTGGAACGCCTGTTACTGCACATCCCTGAGGAGACTGTCAAGGTCTTCCTTAAGCCTCGCTGTGCACGGCAGTGCGTGATCACTGTGTCAACGTGGAAACAGGAACTGGTGAAACAAGCCATTAGTAATATAAAAAAGTTATTTTTACGTGTGTAAAAAGAGATGAAAAGGCAAGAGGAAAAAGAATAAAGGGATAAATTGTCAGATATAATCGGATAAATGTTAAAAAAAAAGAACTAGCAATGTGGCCTTCTCACCGCACCGGGCTTATGGCTAATTCCTATGCTATTTCTTCCATTAAACTCTGTAACATGCTACCCCTTGACATCAAGAAGGCCGAGTCTAAATTCTCTTTTAAGCATATTATGAGAAGCCACTACTTAAAAGCCTTCCATTCTTAGTTTGGTTTTCGCCATAAATATATTTATTGTGAGTTCTCTTAGTCAGAAAAAATATTATAAAGCACCGTATTTATTAGTCTATTATTTTAGCATATGTATATGTAATTTATTATTATTATTATATATAATTATATACATATATTATTTCGATAATGACATTTATTTCAATTTTACACCTACCATATTGTGGTCTTTTTAACCCAAAGGTTGACTGGTAGAGAATGCCTTGTTGCATTAAGTCCGCCCATGTACCACTATTGTACATAAAGTTTAAATAAATAAATAAATGTGGGTAGAACCCTTCCAACAAGCTAAATAATAATATGCTTGTGTCTGGAGTGGGTTCACGGCATGGTACATGACCTTTCGATCACAAGTCGGACAGATTCAGATTCAGATTCAGATAACTTTATTTGCTCAAACATGAGTGTACATACATCTTATAAACAACAAAAATGCATGCAAGGTGTTACAAGTACATGAAGTCGTGCTAACATGTTTACCATATTGTCATGGTGTGCAAATATTAACAAAAGTTTATGATTAAAATAAATAAAATATTACAATATTCATTAAAATTGACAATTCTGACATAAGTAAACAGATTAAATTATATCAATTAACAAATTAATTATTATAGAACGTTACAATAGGAAGATGTCAAATATTCAATTTTTTTTTTAAATAAATTAAAATTTAAAACAATAATATAAAGTCAGTGTTGATCAAAAAAATTAAAAAAGTAGGTACTTAGTCACAAATCATTATTACACTAACATATATTTAAAACTAAATCAATGTATAAAGGGCAATTTATGTCAATTTAAACGAGTCCATTAAAAATCATTTACATCATAATATGCTCTACTAGCTAAAAATGATTTTACTTTTCTCTTAAATTCTTCTGAGCTTAGATCTTTCCAGCTTTTAGGAAACTTGTTGTAAATAATGGGAGCCATACAAAAAACACTCTTGCGCATAAGTGCAGTCCGAGACCTGTGTTGACAGAGTTGACTGTTATCACGTCTATTTCTAGGAAACACATCTGTCATGCGGGGAAATAGATTAGGTTTAGTTTTAACAAATAGCGCGATTTTAAAAATATAAATTGATGGTAAAGTCAATATTTTGTGCCGTATGAAAAACGGTTTGCAGCTATCAGTTGTTTTTAATTTAAATATGGATCTAAGGCATTTTTTTTGAGCTTTAAAAGCGATTTCTCTGTCTGTAGAAAGTCCCCAAAAGATAATGCAGTATCTGATAATAGGCTCTGCTATGCCATAATAAGCGGTTAATAGAGCATTAGTATTTAGTGTCCGCGATAGTTTATAAAGTGCGAATGCGCTGCTACTAAGTTTTTTGCTAATGTCCTCTATGTGTGGCTTCCAATTTAAGTTTCGATCCACCGTTAAACCTAAAAACTTAGTGGAATCTACTGCGTCAATTATATTATTATTATATTTTATTTTAAAATTTGGGTATTTTAACAGCTGTCTTTGGCTGAAGTGCATTATTACTGTTTTATTTAAGTTGATTTTAAGGTTATTATTTTCTAACCATAGTATATTCAGTGTATTCAGTGTGTTATTCATAGCAGTTTCATACATAAGTTTATTTTCACAAGGAATGATTATTGTGCTGTCATCTGCAAAAAGTGTCATGCTGTGTTCTATACATTTAGGAAAATCATTTATGTAAAGTGTAAAAAGCGGTGTTCCTAATACACTTCCTTGCGGTACGCCATAGTTGACGTTTCGCTCCCTAGATGTAAGAATTACTTCTCGTTTAGTGTTCGCATTAATCGTAGTTATTTCTGTGATTTGCTTCCTTCCTTGTAAATATGATTGTAAGAGTTTTTGAACATTTCCTCTGACACCATACGCTTCGAGCTTTTTTAATAGTATATTATGCTGAACATAATCAAAAGCCTGCGTCATGTCACAGAAAATTGCACAGATTTTTTTCAGATATTTTTATCCATATTGATCATGATTTTGTGTAAAAAATCATAAACCGCCATATTAATTGTTTTATTTTTCCTGAAGCCGTATTGCTCATTGCAAAGAATATCATATTTATCTATATATTTGCTAAGTTCTCGAGCAATATATTTCTCAAATATCTTAGAGAAAATGGATATTAATGATATTGGCCTGTAATTTTGCATCAGGTCTTTTTCTTGCTTTTTATGTAATGGCTTTACTATAGATTTTTTCAAAGCATTAGGGAACATTCCTTCAGAAATACACAAGTTCATTATATGACACAGTGGGCCACATACAATGCCAGCGACAGTTTTAATAATTCTTGTACGGTCGGCCAAGAAAGTGGTGTACCAGTTTTGATTTAGTTTCCCGGTCATCGAAAATTACAACAAGGTTCGTTATAAAAAGATATTACTGAAAGAGACAACATTATCATGACGTAAACCTATGTATTTAGTATTCATACGTCATATGTCACATATAAGTACATGACATTTTAACCTTTAGTATAAATGAAAAGGACATTAGTTTCTACAAAGCAATTGAAATGTTTCCAAACAAAAGTAATAAAAACTATTTAGACAACCGAATTCCATTTGAAAAAGAAAACTGACAATTGACATTTTGTCAAATATATGCAAAAAATCGATATATTTTCCGTGTTATTTTTCAATCAACTGCATATAAAATCATCTCAATGCCTGCCAACTTGACCATTGCCGAAAGAGCACAAATAATTGCCCAATTTAATGAGGGAAGCAGTATCAGTGCGATATCCCGGAATTTGAATATATCGAGGCGTTCTGTCCGCTTTTGGATTCGTCGTGAAGGAGAGGAGGGAAGTTTGTTGGATCACAGAAGAAGTGGTCGCCGGCCTGCACTCTCCAATAACGATAGAGAATTCATGAGACGGGAATATGAAATCAATGGTTTTAAGCCCACAAAACATTTTGCGGAGATGTTCGATGTGAGTGCCCAAACAATAAGGAATCATCTACATTACATGGGGTTGCACCACAGGCATTACGCCAAGAAAATATATTTGACGGATGCTCACAGACTTGCTCGTCTGAACTTCGCCAGAGAGCACTTAGAGTTTGATTGGTCTAATACAGTGTTTTGTGATGAAAAAACGTTTAAATCCAGTCAGCATGGACGTCTTCACCTTTGGCGATATAATTCAACACGGTATAAAGATGATCATGTAATCCCAAATAGAGAATCAGGTCGAATTTCCGTAAATATTTGGGGCTGGATGAGTACGGATGGTGTAGGAGAATTGTGTTCTCTACCTCCTCGAGCGACGGCTGTAAATTATATCGACGTGCTTCAGAATGCAATGCTACCGACAGTCCGTAATGTTTACCCGGAGAACGAAGTGCCACAATTTGATTTTGTTCAAGATAATTGTTCAATTCATAATGCGAGGATCGTAAGAGCCTGGTTTCGTTCACACACTGACGTAAGGGTAATTCAGTGGCCCTCAAGATCGCCGGACCTCAACCCGATAGAAAATCTTTGGGGCCTTATGGTCCAACGATGGTCGCATCAAAATGAAAGAACCAAACAAGCTCTTATTAGTCACTGTAATTATATCTGGGAGGAAATGCGGGGAACCGATATTTGCTCACGGCTTGTTGGTTCAATGAGGTCTCGTCTTTTAGAGGTTATAGAGGCCAACGGCGGTTACACCCGTTTCTAATTTTTAAAAATTTTCAATATCTTCTAAATATTACTATATATGCTATGTTTTTGTTTGTTATAAGTATTTTAAAATTGATTGTAGAAATTTAATAAAAGGATAAATCTATTTTTAGCTTGTTTTTTATTGATATTGTAATTACAAGTTTACAGAAATTGTAGGTTTGTGGACTCGCCTTGTGCCTTTACAATTTTATGTAACTTGTTGATTACAATTCTGAATTTGTAGATACAATTTTGTCATCAAAATCTACAGCCCCCCGCCGTTGATTTTACGACGTCATTGGTTCCATCAAGTTCAAACTAAGAACAGCTGTCACGTTACAAACAGTAATAGTCGTTATCAATAATCAGATAAAGACAGCAATAGAAGTTGTCAGATCGATCTGCAAGCGAAACTAATCTTTATCACCTATGAATCTGCAAGCGATATTCAACCTTAGGGTGGTACACCACTTTCTTGGCCGACTGTACTAACACCATCATAACCTACACTATTCGTGTTTCTGAGGGCTAAAATAATTTTGAATATATCTGTAGGCAAGCTGGGAGCCATAAACATCGAATCTTTTCTGTTCAGGATATGGTTAGTGGCATTTGTCCCTGCCGTAATTGGTTTTATTTTGTCAATAAAAAAATCATTAAACAGGTTTGTAATTTGTTTAGGGTCTGATATTATTGTATTGTTGATACGAATTTGATTAATGCTATTCTTAGGACTATTTAGTTTATTTTCATTAATAATTTGCCAAGTCGTTTTTGATTGATTTCTAGACGTTTGTATTTTATACGTATTCTGTGCTTTTTTCGTTAAATAGATGACCCTTTTAAATGTATTACAATATTTCTTGAATAGGGTTTTGTTTCGCTGCGTAGGTTTTGAACGATACTGCCATAATAAATGTCGTTTTTTTGCACTACATACTTTAATACCGCGCGATACCCACTTCTGTTTCTTGAATACTTTCAAAGAAATTGGTATTTTAGGAAAGCATTGGTTGTATAGAAACAAAAACATTTCTGTAAATACATTGTAAGCTATATTAGGATCATTAGATTCATAAACATCTGAAAATGTCAAACAACTCAAATATGATTTAAATTTATTTACATTTTCTTTATTATAATCACGTCTAAGGATTTAAGGATACGCCATTGCTTTATAGAATGTACAGTTTTAATAGGGCCTTTGAGAAGTTGAGCCGTGTGGTCAGAGAGAGCTAATTCTAGTACAGAAGCTTTGCAGGGCTTTGCTAAAATTATGCGCAAAGTTGTCAATGCATGACTGACTCCCAAGTCGAGTTGGTTCATATAAAACAAGTTTTAAGTTGTAATTAAGTAACACTGTCTCAAATTCGATTGATTGCCTATTTCGCTTCAATATGTCTATATTAAAATCTCCAGCTAAAATAATATTTTTATAGGACTTTTTTACAAGCATACGTAACATTATATCCAATTTTGACACCTTAGCCATTAGGTTATTGACGTTTCTGCTAAACTTTAAAACAGTCATAAAGATTATTTCATATTGCCTCGAAATACTTGATTGGTTGGGACTGAAATCACTCGGGTGACGGACATAGTCCTCGGACTAAACACCGGGATCCCAGAGTCCCACCGGCCTTAATATAAAGAATACAAAGACTATTGACAAGTACAGTACAGTCTGGGACACGTAAGTTGAACCAAAATGGCGGTCGTCCGCGCAGGTACAATTAAGGAGAAAAGTCTTCTCTGCGGTTGTTCGGCAAATTAAAAATAATCTCGGATTTTACTTCAAATTATTGTATTTCTTGAACAACCGAGACATCGGAAGTGGTAGTTATGTACCTATTATTAAACAGAACAATTAAAGGAATGTACTAATAAAAATTTAATATAACAAAAGTTAATGTACAGCTACAGCTGCATGTTTAATCACTTTCACTCACTGGCATAACACCAGACCTGGAATATCAGTTTTATTATTTTGTTATAAAAAGTAATTGTAAACGTCAACTATCATTCTCCTCCCCTCTCTCCTAAAAGTTCGTTGTGGTGGACTTATTTTCTTGAAATTAAGTTAAATAATCATACATTTGACGGAGACAGAAATTCAAAAATTTCGTGCGTAATTTGTGCGCGAGCTACGTTGTTATGGTTACGCGCCGACCTGCGCCCCGCACTTCGATTGAGACCCAAAAATGTGTTACTGTGCATTCCAACTTACGTATCCCGAACTATAAACAACTTAAATCACTTTACATTTAGATTAAATTCTAGCATGTTTTTCTATGGCCTGCATTTAGTTCTTTTTTAATTGAATAACCGCTTTGACAATGATAACAGAGGTATTTTCTTTCAACGATTAACTAGGTCTGTATTATCTTAAACGTCAACTGTAATACTGAACTTCATAGTTTAAAATATCGATGTACTGTATTTATAAAGTTGAGTTCGAATTATGCGAGTTAGGAAGTACGCTGTGACGAATTTCTTTATTGAGGATTCATAGGGAATGCGGTATTCATGCGAGGGAGAGGCGGGCCTCAAGGCCCTCACAGTCCTTGCGCCCCAGCCGCCGCAGGAGACGCTCCAGGCGTTGGGAGTCGCAAGGTGACTCCCGGCCACCGCAGGCGCTGGCCTGCGGGCTGCGAGCAATGGGTAGCTCACCGCCCGACTGAAACCAGGCCCGTGTAGACGGCATGTCGTGTTCCACGCGCGCCTCAAAGAGTGGCAGCAAAATTGTCGGGGCTTACTAGGGGGCCGTTGCCTGCCGGTGTTGCGGATTTGTTCGAAAGAGTTACCGCGGCCTCGGAATACGAAGGGCAAATGACGGAACACGGATGGGTTTTCGTCAGTAAAAGTCTGACACATCCTCCCACTTCGCCCAGATCGCGAGACAGTCATTGGATTGATTTCCCATTCATCCAAATCCATCCAAAAAGTGTATGCGGTATTTCCGTCATAGCGTACATTTTATGTTTACAATCTATTTCCTTCAGGCCAAGTGATAAAAGCTTTTTTTCTTTGAGATTATTTAGGTAGCCATATGCAAAATAAAATAAAGTGTATATCGTCTTAAGTAGAATGCTACATACGACGTTAGTATGTTCATTGTGTGTATAAAAGTAACCACCTAGTTCAGGGGATAGGGTCAAAACTTTATGAAAACTATTACACCACATTATAGTGTGTAAATTATGTATGTTATTATGTGTGTAGTGTGTATTTATTAGGTTATTTCATTGAAATACGTAAAAATAAATGGCTTGCAAGAAACAAACCTTCTTCAACATCTCATTACCAAAGTTTTGACAATTAGCCCATTTGTAAAGTCCATGCCACATTACAAAACAGAAAAAAGACAAAGCTATTTCTCCTCAGCTCATTACCCCCTTAAAAGGTCTACAACAAAATGCCACAGACTATAATACAATAGCTTTGTAATCTAAGTACCTACTGAGTAATGCGTAGATAATGTCGCTACATAAACTGCCACGCTGACTGACAAAGCCTCTCTCGGTTTGTTTAGTTTTCTGAGTAAACTATTACGTCATTGTACCTATCTTATCTTACTAATGTTATAAATACGAAAGTTTGTGAGGATGGATGAATGGCCGTTTGTTATTCTTTCACGCAAAAACTACAAAACGGATCAAAGATAGTTGACATCCCGGAATAACACACAGGCTGCTTTTTATCCCGGAATTCCTACAGCATCGGGATGTACATAGGAACACCCTTCCTCGAGAACGAAGTCGCGGGCAGAAGCTAGTATTGCATATATTTAGAGATTTATTGAAGTATGCAAACAAAAATAAATGCGAAAGTTTAGTTTTTTAATTAAGTTTGTCATTTTGGGTGTATGTATACAACGTGTAATTTAAAGCGTATATACATACCAAGTGCACGGCTTCTTTGGATGATAACAAACTATATGGCAAGGGTGTTCTAATCCTATGTGTACATGTGTGGAGCATATTAGAAATTTTAATACATTGATACCAGAGGCCGAATTTTTCAAATTAAGAAGAATGAAGAGAAGTTTATTGGCAAGTGACGTAGAAAGTGATGACCCTCATAGTGCTGTGACACGTTTGTTATATTATTAATTATTGGTTTCATGTTTCTTGAATACCAGTCGGTATTCAAGAAACATGAAACCAATAATTTGGGGTCAATTCTGTGAGTCACTTATTTTGATCTGAAATTTTGCATAGAGACTCCATACCAGATGTTGTCTTCAGTCCTTTTCGATAGATATGGGGTTTCCGTTACACGTTGTAGATGTTTGTTTCTAATTCACACAAAAACGGCTGACCGTAGCAGGATGAAATTTGACACAGAGATAAATTATTATAGTCTGGAATAGTACATTGGGTACTTTTATCCCGGTATATGGGTCAAATTTGTACGGAAAAGAAGTAGCAGGCTACTGCTTGTTTCCTTATAAACCTATTTTTTTTATCACATAATATGAGTTCATGTTATATTTTTTTCATGGTGAAATAATAACAACCGAACGGGTCAGCCTTCAAACAAAGTTTCTCGAAGTTGGGCCGTGGGCAATTAACCATTTAAACCATACATAGACTTCTCTGCGCCTCGGAAAGCATTAAAATGTTGGTCTCAGCTGTCATTTGTAGATCGGTGACATTCGTTACGGTTAGTTACAAGCCACAATCTATTTCCAATCATTTTTTTATTCGTGATAAACCCACTCTTGACCTCAATCTCGCCTGATGGTAAGCGATAGATGAGGTCTACGACGGAATGAGCGAGCCCTGAAGATGCCTATTCACTCTTGCTTTAAAGGCTGAAAGGTCATAAGTGGCAGGGAACACAGAAGCTGGCAGAGAGTTCCACAGCTTCGCTGTACGTACACTAAATGTGGAAGAAAAGCTCTTCGTGTTTTTTCGAGATCTGGCTGATCGTCTGTGAGAACTGAGGGACCACACTTTATGGGTTGTAGTTTTTAATATATTTGCTTACAAATTCTCAGATTAATTCTACAGTTGTTTTAAGTCTACTACTAAATCCTAGGATTTTCATTTCGCAAATCCCCAGTGTGGTCCCTCAGTTCACACGCACATGGTATATCAACCAAGTGTGGATGGTACCCAGTAGTGGGTCTGGTAGTCCGGTAGTGAAAGGGAGTTGGAGGAATCAGGTCATGGAGCTCCTGCGCACACTCCCCGAAGTACAATCTGTAGAAGACTGACAGGCAGACAACGTTTCGCCGATGAGTCAGGCTGTGAAGCTTGCCCACTAGCGCCTCGTCGCCTATAAGCCTTTTAACTCTGAGCTCGATCGAGTCCAGTGCAGCAAGTTGGTATTTTGCAGAGCCATCCCACAAGTGGCTGCAATACTCCACGCAGGAACGAACTTGTGTTTTATACAGATTTAGAAGCTGTCCAAGCGTCAAGTACCATCTTACCATGGAGTCTTTAAGTCAAGAGTGAAAAGGTTACTTCTAGGCAAGCGTGCTTCATCTTCGACCACATCATCGCTTAACTTCAGGTGAGATGGTGGACAAACGCAAGCCTATCAACAATTAAAAAATAAATACTTTTCTAAATGATAGTTTTCAATCTATTTTAACACAAAATGGATGGCTTTTTTTTTAACGTGGTAAAATCATCAGATGAGTCCTCCCACCCCGGGCAGGGCTGGAGGGACTGTCAGACTTGTACTGACTAAAATCCACGGTATTCCTTCAATAGCCCTTTACGTACCGGGGTCACGGTAATGGGATAAGTCCCACGACCCCGGCAGGAGGCACAGATTACTAAATAGTTACTTCGTAACAGATGCATCACTCTCGTACAAAAGCGAAAATACCTACGCTATAATATCGCCTACAAAATCTTAATAATAATACCAGCTGTTTGCAGCGAGAAGAAATGTACTATAAGTACGCACACAGAGAGTTGAGATTGTTTTGCCCGCCGCGCGACCCACGTCATCGAGCGAATGTCCTAGGGTTGTATATGATGATACTAGTACTCACGCGGGACTTCGCTCCCGTGGATTCTATCACGGTAAAAACATAACTCTCCTTTTTTGCAGTCGCATAAATTGTAGCCTATAACTTTCCTCAAGCTTCAAGCTACTTCCATACCAAATTGCATCCAAATCCACCCAGTACTTTCGAAGATTAGCGCGTTCAAGCAAACAAACAAACAAACTTTTCCGCTTTATAATATTAGTATAGATTGGTAATAAAACGAATATAGAAAAACAATTGTTTTTTATTTGTTGATCAAATATGTTTCAGTTTAATAACATGATAGATGCATTTTTCCTTCCCTGAATCCCTGATTATTAAATTTTTGTGTCGAAAATATCCGAAACCGCGTAAATAATTTTAATTTTAATAAAATTCCGCGCAAATAAATAATCAAAAGGGAAACAGGAGCAAAGCGGAGGAAGATCAATTGTTTTTAGGAAAATCAATTTTATAATTATCTTTAGCAGCAATGAAGTAGTCAAGTTTCATTAGATTTTTATTTGTGTAAGTGTTATATGCACGTAAGTATACATTATACACGTAAAGTCCAATGCGGTTAGTAGAGTTTTGTTTCGGTATATGGATAGTTTACTTATTGATTAAACTATTTTACCACTTCGTAATGTAAGATTATAAATTATTTCTTATGCTCTTAGTTTGGGCTCGCCGCAATTGCGGCGGTAAGACCCCTCTTTGAGGAGTGGCTAGATCGGCGTCACGGCGTCCTGACCTACCGCATGACGCAGGTCCTCACCGGACACGGAAGTTTCGGGAGGTACCTGTGTCTGATGGGTAAGGAAGAGACGCCTGGGTGTCACCACTGCGAGGGTCGCCCTGAGGACACAGTCGAGCACACGGTGCAGGACTGCCCAGCTTGGGCAGAGCACCGACGTGTCCTCACGGCGACAATAGGCGGAGACCTCTCGCGCCCGGCCTTGGTCGAGGCCATGCTGCGGGGCGAGAGGGAGTGGGAAGCGGTCGCCTCCTTCTGCGAAGCAGTCATGCTTCCGAAGGAGGAGGCGGGCCGCGTGAGGGAGAGGATGGCGTCCTCCCTCCAGCCCAGCCGCAGTGGTAGACGCCCACGGCGTCGGACGTCGGCCGACGATCTCCGGCCACCGTAGGCGCGGGCATGCGGACAGCGAGTAAAGGGCAACTCGCTGTCCGACCATGGACCATGCCCGGGTGGACGGCGCGTCGTGTTCCACGCGCGCCTCAAAGAGCGTCAGCAACATGACGAGGCCCCCTCTGCAGAGGGCCGAAGCCCGCCGGGGTCGTGGGACTCATCCCGTTACCGTGGCCCCGGTATGTAAAGGGTTATTGAAGGAACACCGTGGATTTTAGTCAGTAAAAGTCTGACAGTCCCTCCCACCCTGCCCGGAGTGGGAGGACTTATTTGATAATTTTACCACGTTAAAAAAAAAAAAAAAATGCTCTTAGTTTTTCAGATACCACGCCCTAGATACTAGTATCTTCCACCCTGTATTAGTATATTCCACCCTAGAGACTGGAACCTAGAGAAGCTTTTATATACGTTCTTAGATCGCAAAAGCTACGTTAATTATTTAATGAAGGAGTTAATTAACTGTTAGTGTCGGAGTTCTCGTGTCTACGTTTATAGTGGTTAGTTATTTTTTGCTGCAAACAGCAATGTGACAAAAAATAAACATATACATAAATATGTAGTCCTTCCAAAGGTTGTCTTGAAGATATCACTTTCAACGATAAGACCACCATTTTTAACCGACTTCAAAAAAGGAGGTTTACTATTCGTCTTGAATTTTTTTTTTATGTATGTTACCTCATAACTCGGAGATGGCTGGATCGATTTGAAAAAATCTTTTTTTGTTTGAAAGGGTATACTTTCTAGTTGGTCCTATTGTCGTCACGTTTGGATCTAATGATGGAATCATGGAGAAATCAAGGGAACTCTTCAAATATTATAGGCACACCTATAGCGTTTTGGGTATTTCTTATAGTAACTTTTGCAGTTGCTCTCGATAAGCACCATTTGAGGAAGTAGAACTGATGATGAAGACCCCAGATGGCCACCGAAACTACTCAATAATAAGTATTTTGTGGATTGCGATTAGATTACTTGAATATGGATGTTAAGCACATTATGCTCGTCACAATGCATGTGGTGAAGTAGAATTGATGGTGATGTACCAGGAGAACTCCTCAAAAATTAACGGCTCTGCACCGGGAAAAGCAATATTTTGTAAAAGGTGATAAGTAGTTGACATTTTGGCTTTGGTAACTAGATAAATTACAAACCGACCCACTAAAATGCGTGAAAAAAAACTTTTTAGCAAAAAATAGAACCGACTTCCATATCAAAACACTACAAAGCCAAAAATAACTTTAATTTTGGAAGGCGGTGTCAAAAAAAAAGAAAATACAAAACAAATGACACCGACTACCAAAATTAAAGATATTTTTGGCTTTGTGGTGTTTTGATATGGAAGTCGTTCTATTTTTTGCTAAAAAGTTTTTTAACTATAGAATATGCAATATTGTTAAATAGGTAACGTGTTTTTAATTTTTGTTGTAAAATAAAGTATAATCTATCTATCTATGCATGTTTAATATTTTGCATAATTGTTTAAGGAAGTGAGGTCCAATTTAAAGTAGTTCTATTTTTCAAGGCAAAGTTGGGTGTACAAGCTAACAGGTGGCAAATAATAATTACTGTTACTTAAGAGCGCGACTTCGTTCGCGACTATTCTCATGTAAATAACATTCCCGTGGGAACATCAAAAAAATTGGCCAAGGGTTCCGTAGTAACTACGCCAAATAACTTTGTCTTTCATAGTATTTGTATGAATTACAAAGTTATATTTGCGGTTTTAGAAAATATGTCGTTCAAACCAATTTTTTTTTGAAAGTTTACATTAAGATCTACAGCATATATTTTTTTAGATTTTTCCCTCCATTATTGTAGAAGTTAGAGGAGGGGACACATTTTACCACTTTGGAAGCGAATATCTTTTAAACGATTGACTTTATGAAAAAGTGGTTTTAAAAACCTCAATGTCATTTTTAAAGACCTGTCTATATATACCACACACGCATAGGTTTCATGAAAAAAAATATTTTCAGTTTCAGTTCCATTATTAGGCCGCTTTCCGATTTTAAGAAAAAAATAAAATATTGAAAATTAGGGAGGCTAATTTTTAATATTTTATTTTTTCTTAAAATCGGAAAGCGGTTCACAGAATACATCTACGTACCAAGTTTTATGTGTATAGTTTTAATAGTTTCGGAATAAAATGGCTGTGACATACGGACGGACGGACAGACAGACAGACAGACAGACAAGATGAAACTATAGGGGTTCTGTTTTTTGCCATTCGGCTACGGAACCCTAATAAAAAGTACCCCTTTATATTTTCCAATAACCTCCTCTATCTTCCAGTTAAGTTTCTATTCAATTCGGTTCAATCCGATTCAAACAAAATAAACCGACATAATATAGACAAATAAAATAATTATTTATTTCTGTCTTAGTGTTGTGTAAATAACTAAAAACACGAGAGAAAACTTATTTATTGAAATCACATACTTCAATTCCTTGCCGGGGTCTGTGTTTCCTTGTACTTGTACTTGCGGGATGTTTAGATCAATACTGAATAGTTTCCTTTTAGATAAACGTTTTCTTCGACCACATCATCACCTATCATGAGGTGAGATGTGATCAAACGTGAGCTAACATGCAATGAAATAATCATCAACGAAAAAGAGTATAAATCTATAGACACTACGTAATTTTTTTTTTTCGTATAAAAACATTGTTTTCAGCAAATATACATAATTATGTACTAAACTACTTAAAATAATAGTAATTAGTATTTATAAATAATAGGCTGGGGAAAAAGTTTCTTCGCATTTTTTAAGAAAATTCAAAACATTTTTTAATATAGTTTACTTAGAACAACAACGCATAGAAGGATAGTACGAGTGCAAAAAGTGAGGCAACTAAAACTTAGCCAGTTTTGGCTAACTTTGCTCGACGAGCCGTCAGTACTCAAGGTCACATTCTGCCGAACAGAGCTCGCTAGTAAATTATTTAAAACGACCGTTTGTAGCGTAAAGAGATGTCATAGTCCTTCAGGAAAACAAAAAACGTGTAATCAAATTACATTTCACAAGTAAATACTTACATTTTATACATTATATTTAAGTAAATCGGTTATCAAACAAATATTCTAATAACCTAACTTATCACAATTCAATGTTGCAATCCGTGAGGAAAAAAACACCCATATTGATTTCATTGTGCTTATTTTTGTTTAAAAAATATAGTTTTGGTGGCAATTATGTATACGTCAAACTAAACTATATTCATTTACAGCTACTACCTACAGTGTTTTATAACTAAAAGTTACTGTTAGTTCGAAGAGTGGCATCATAAAGATGACAATTTTATTGATTAAAATTTTTTTCATTTAAGTAATGTTCTCAATAATATTTTTCTATTTCATAAATACAACACATACTTTTAATTGATATCAAACGAGATTTTTCAAGCAATTAATACATTTCTATAATATCATTATAACACATTACACATCAAACATTCTAAACGCAATAAACGATATCTCATTTCGTTTACCTTCCGTAAATATATGTCATATAAGTCATATTACATGAAAAAAAATCATCTTATTTAGTTTCATAACATAAAATACTTGATTTGATCCAGCAACATAATAGTGCGTTTTCCCATTTTTGTGGTAATGGTACTGGTAATGGTATCACTGAAAGCTATATCTGTGTGCGTTTGAAGAACGTAGACACATTCGGCTCACGCACACAAAGAAAATAAAGTGGACACACGAAATCGCTCGTGTTTTGTTCTAGACGCCTCTTCTATGCGTTGTTGTTCTAAGATAGTTCATTTACATTTAACTTTTTTGCCATCTTGTAGGTAGGAATATGATCCCATTGCTAGAGAAATTTTGGGACTTCTGATCAAAATACCGCGATAAGTGGTTTTGGCAGTCCTCTCGTGATGTTAACCTGACACTGCCTAAAGAATTCTGAAGAGACCGAAACAGGTGGAAATCTGAAGGTGCAAGGTCAGGACTATACGGCGGATGCATTAACACCTCCCAGCCAAACTCTCTTAATTTTTACTGAGTGGCTAAAGATGTGTGAGGTCTAGCGTTATCATGATGAAAAACCACACCCCTTCTGTTGATTAATTCCGGCCGCTTTCTCTCAACTTCTTGCTTTAATCTCATCAGTTGTTCGCAGTAGAATTCAGAATCGATGGTCCTGCCTGGTGGTAACAGCTCTTAATGAATAATACCCTTCCAATCCCACCACACACACAGCATCACCTTGTTGCGAGTTAACCCGGGTTTCGCCACAGTCTGTGAAGCCTGACCGGCCTTTGACCACGACCTTTTTCGCATGTTCTTGTCTTACATGATCCACTTTTCATCACCAGTTATCAGCTTCTATAAAAATGGTTCGGTTTCATTACGTCGTATTAAAGAATCACAAATAAGTACACGGTTCATTAGGTTTCTTTCTTTTTTTCTCGTGAGGTACCCAAATATCGAGCTTTTTTGTGTACCCAGTTTTTTCAAATGCGCAAAAACTGTTTTGTGGTCAATTCCCAGTTCTTCAGCTACATTGTAACTACTGATATGCCGATCTTGCTCCACTTTTTCAAAAATGGCATCCATTTTATCCGTAATAGGGCGACTAGAGCGACGTGCATCTGTGACATCAAAATTGCTGGATTGAAAACGCTTAAACCAAATTTGTGCTACTCTCACAGACTCTGTACTAGGTCCATAAACATCGCAATTTTTTTTCGCGGCTTGCGTTGCATTTTTACCTTTTTGTAGTAAAATGTATCGAATTTCTTCATTAGATTCACTCATCTTGACAGTACGAAAAACAAAAGAAAATCACACATTTTCCTAATTTGAATTTGGAATTATGTTCTTTGAAATTTAAACTTTCAATTCCAAAACAAAACCAAAACCAGCCAGATACAAATAGTATAGCCAAAGATTTTTCATACATACTATAATGCGAAAAGACTTTTTCCCCAACCTTATAATTATGTGACATGTATATATGGGGTAAAAGGAGTTAAATCAGAAGCTCTGTTTCATTTTTTCTCTCATTTTCTCTTTCATTTTGTTTAATTTTCTTTCAAACTTATGATTATTCCTTTCTTTTTCTTTACACGTTGTTGAAGAAGACATTATATAGTTATATATTTTATATACTTATGTATATATATATTTGTTTGCTTTTCCGTTTTGTTGAGTATTTGTACTGTAGTACACTAATATAGCTCCCATTTAATTAAAGCTCGTAAAGTCCTTCCAAAGGTTGTCTGGAAGATATCGCTCTCAGCGATAAGACCGCCATTGTAACCATTTTTTTATAATATTGTTATTTAAGTGCGTTTCAATTATTGGTGTACATTAAAGTATATTCTATCTATCTATCTATCTCTGTCTTACAAAGCATAATGGGATGTGTTAGTTAACAGGTGGCAAATAATAATAACTGCTTTTTTTATATAATTATGTACATACCGGATTTCATTTTTTTTTTGTATACATAGAAGTTCTTAAAACTAAACAAGCAGATAAATGTCTTTTTAGTAGAAATTCTATAGCAGAAACAAACTTGTGAACAAATTCCACAAACACATAAATCATACTCGACAAAATATTTCAAGCGTAAAATGTGGAGATTTTCCGAAATGTGTTCGCTTACAGAAAGGAGTCCCTCTTTAAGTGTCGATGGGAATCACTTTCTAAAGTGACGTGGACATCTTAGACGGCGTTTTGGATGACAGTTGGAAGCGATGCGGTAGTTTTTTTTTTTAATGTTAATTAAGTAAAAAGTTTAATTTGATGAGAGGCTTTCTGGCCTTGCGAAGATCTATCTATTGATACACAACGACTTCATCATGACATTACATTTTAATGAATTTTATTGACATTTATAGAATTATTATTTTTTATTTGTTAATTGAATTTATATTGTATAATTGTTTTGAATTTTGTTATGTTAGATTATTATAATTATTGATATTAAGACTAATAATGTTGGGACCAATGTATTGTGTAGCTAGTGTTTGCTTTATGACGACTGTTTAATTTTTTATATTGTAACATTATTGTAACCACTGTTCGACACAAATGTAAATTTGTTGAGAAGAATAAATAAATAAATAAATAAATATTGGCTAGTCCTAATACATATAAAAAATTTGGTATAAATAGAAATAGTTTGTAGTGAATTAATGTAGGTGTGCACAGCACTTGTATAGACAATGAAACATAAGACCAAAACTACATTAAGTTAATCTACATTGAAATGTTTAAAAAATTTCATTTAATTGAATTAAAAATAACAAAGGTATGTCAAAGAGTTGTTATTATTGTTAGTTTTAATTTTAATTTTGTTTAGTTTTTGTAAGAGTCGCACATGTTTTATTTCTATTTTTTTTTATTAAAACGTTTCTAGTTTGACTAAGGTTAAAATTATTTTTTAAAGTTAAATGGCTAAGGTGTCGGCGGTCAAAAGGTCGCAGGTTTGAACCCCACCCCACACATTATTGCTGTGAACCACAGACACAAACATATTTAGCTTAGTTGGATCGAACAAGATTGCTATTAATGTGACTTGGTTGAAATACCGTCTTGTCGTACCAAGCGCTTCTCCTCCACATTTATTGTGGGCACAGCCAAGTTGTGGAATTCTCAGCCGGCTTCTGTGTTCCCTGCCACTTATGACCTTTTAGCCTTTAAAGTAAGAGTAAATAGGCATCTTCTGGGCTCGCTCGTCACATCGTAGACCTCATCTATCGCTTACCATCAGGCGAGATCGAGGTCAACAGCGGGCTCATCCGTAATAATAATAATAATAAGCTGGCAACACTAGCCGTCAAATCAAGTTTTGTTTTCTGTTCGTACAAAATAAATCCGCAAAAAATTGTGATACGTTTTCCCCACCCAAATTTTTCAACTTATACGAAAAGAGGACCGATTGAACCAAGAAAAATAATATCAACTTAAAAAACCACCAATATTATAATGAAAATGAAGAAAAATATTCCATCGGCAACTGTCAAATCCTCTGTCATTGTCACCAATAATGAAAAAATGCGAGAAATATAAATAATGTAAACAAACAAAACTTGGATGATGCTAACGAGAGCAGCTTCGCGACGTGCACGCCCACCATCCCCGGACCTGTCGCTCAGCTCCACCTCGCCGCCGCCGGACTTAGGATTACCAATGTCACCGGCGGCTGCAGCCGCGTCGAGCTCGAGCGACGAGTATTTCTCTCCGCCGACGTCGCCAACACCTGTGCGTCGGCAGGGGAGAGGCCGGCCACCGAACAGCCTGGGACTTAGGAGCCAACCGGCCCCGAGTCGAGTCCCCGCTGCCGGTGGTGTGCAGCGCATGAGATGGACTCAGTCCATAAACGAAAACGTCATGCGCGCATATTATGGGTCTACAGAGGGGGGAACTAACCTCACTGCGTATCGTGTCAGGATGCTGTCTCTGTTCCAGGACCTAGAACCAGCTGTCAACGTCTCGGCCCAACGACTGTCGGATCAGGTGCGGGTCATCCAGCGTAGCCACAGGCTGGATGACGCAACACTTGATAGGCTGCGCTCGGAGGTACTGAGCAACCATATCTTCTCGTCCCCGACACAAGCCGTGGTACAAGCGCCCACTAGTAGCGCAATGACATCGCGGCTCTATAGTCATAATAATGAGCTAGATGATAGGGTTGTCACGGTAAGTAGCCAATGCAACGATCGACTGAGGAGCGCACTGGAGGATGCGCTTCGCGAGTATAGATCAGCTCCGCCGGAACTTAGACCCCGGTTACCACGGTTACCTATGCACAAAAAAAATAGGGCGCTGTGTGCTTTGGACTCGCTGCTTGAGAACATTTTTGAGAGCAGCGAAAACCTTGTTGATACGCACTCAATCCTGTATTGCGGGGCTGTTGCAGCATGTCGCTTAGCTAACGTTAAATTCCCTAATAACAACGAAGCTATTCGACCAAAACCTGCTGTACCAGCCTGGCAGTATAGGATCGAGAGGCGTATCAATGAGGCCAGAACACTCATCGGCAAACTATACTGCTTCAAGGAAGGCAATGCACGCCCACGTGTTATGCGTTTTGTACGGCGGGCTTTCTCGGGGACTGGAATCAGCCCTCGAGAATACACACGCCACATTACGGAGCGCATTGACTTCCTGAAGCAGAAAATTTGTGCATGGGCAAGCCGTATCCGACGGTTTAAGCGGCGGGTTGAACGGTACTCACAGAATCGCATGTTCCAGAGCGATGAGAGGTGGGTATACAGAGCTTGGGAGCGACCCAATCAAAATGTGACTGACGTGTGCCGCCCGGATGATACCGCCACGAATTTATTCTGGCGCAACATCTGGTAGGTACCCGTCTGTCATGTTGAGGGTGACTGGATGCGTGAAGTTGAACGCGTATGTGAAGCTATACCACAAATGGATAAAATAACCATCAATAAGTCTGATGTAGCCAAAGCAGTTCATCCGTTACCAAACTGGAAGTCTCCAGGACCGGATGGACTGCACAACTTCTGGCTCAAGTGGTATAGCAGCTCGCACGCGCTTTTGGCTTCTCAATTCCAGGCATCCTTAGAGGCTGGGTCTCTACCAGAGTTTCTTACTACTGGCTGTACCCACCTGCTCCATAAGAGTGGTAGTCCCATGGAACCCAAAAACTATAGACCGATTACTTGTTTGTCTACGGTCTATAAGGTTCTTACGTCCATTCTGAGAGTGAAAATAAATATGCACATTGAGTGCAACTCAATTATGTCCGCTTCTCAGAATGGATGTAGGAAAGGGTCCCGTGGCACTAAGGAGCTACTCCTCATTGACATGGCCATTAGCCAACAGGTTCGTCGATCCCGCAAAGATCTATCAACATGCTGGATAGACTACAAAAAAGCCTATGACTCTGTTCCTCATACCTGGCTCATGAAGGTGCTAGAGCTTTACAAAATAGATCCAACTCTACGCACCTTCCTTGAGTCATGTATGAGGCAATGGAAGACGGTACTTCGCTATCCAGGATGTCGACCGATCCGAGGGAATGATGAGCCTATATGGATCAGACGGGGAATATTTCAGGGTGACAGTTTGAGTCCACTTTGGTTTTGCTTGGCCCTGAATCTTCTAAGCACAATGTTAGAGGACTCAGGCCTGGGCTATCGGTTGAGAAGAGGAGGTCAAAGTATATCCCACCTCCTTTACATGGATGATTTGAAACTCTTTGCCCCCAACAACTTGCAACTGATGGAACTACTGAAGGTAACTGAAACTTTCAGTAGCGCCATCAAGATGGAATTTGGTGTGGACAAATGCGCAATCATGCATGTAAAACGAGGAGAGATTATGGAATCTGAGGGAATTCAACTTTCAGACTCCATACACCTTAGATCTCTCTGCTTGACCGAAACTTATAAGTATTTGGGTATGTCGGAAGCTTTGGGCATTAATATTGCTGACATGAAGCAATCGTTGAGGGAGCGCTTCTTTGGCCGCCTGACAAAGGTATTAAACAGCCTTTTGTCGGGAGGAAATAAGGTGCGCGCCTTCAACGGTTGGGTCATGCCGGTGTTGATGTATTCTTTCGGCATACTCAAATGGACTCAAACCGAACTGGACGCCCTGGATAGGAGGGTCCGCACACTGCTAACCGCAAATCGGATGCATTACCCACGATCATCGGTGATGAGACTGTACATCCCGCGGAAGTGTGGAGGTCGAGGCTTTTTAAACGCCAAAACTCTCCACAACCGCGAGATTTGCAGTCTCAGGGAATATTTCCTTCAAGCCGATGTGGGTATGCATCGAGATGTGGTTGCAGTGGACAAGGGACTCACCCCGCTGACCATGGCTAAAGAGAACTGGCACAAACCTGTTATACTCACCGCAGATGACCGCAAGGAGGTATGGAAAAGCAAGGAGCTTCATGGTCGCTACTATCGGGCTCTCTATGGGCCCGATGTAGATTTGACAGCTTCGGTTGCCTGGCTACGCTTCGGGGATCTCTTCGGAGAAACTGAAGGTTTTGTCTGTGCAATTATGGACGAAGTTATCTTGACGAATAATTACCGGAGACATATTATGAAGGACGGGACGATTGACGTGTGTCGGGCATGCCATCATCCTGGTGAGTCCATCAGACATATTGTCTCCGGTTGTTCTCGTCTTGCTAACGGCGAGTACTTGCATAGACACAACCAAGTAGCCAGAATTATCCATCAGGAACTTGCTTTGAAATACAAACTTGTCGATTCTGAGGTACCGTATTACAAGTATGTGCCCGACCCAGTTCTCGAAAATGACCATGTCACGTTGTACTGGGATCGGTCTATCATCACTGACAGGACTATTGTTGCCAATAAGCCTGATATAGTGGTAATAGACCGATTAGTGCGCCGCGCAATGATAATCGATGTTACCATCCCACATGACGAGAATCTCGTGAAAGCTGAGAAAGAGAAACACATAAAGTATCTCGACTTAGCTCATGAGGTTGCTGCCATGTGGAATGTGGACTCGGCTGTCATTGTGCCGATTGTCATATCAGTCAATGGGCTGATAGCTAAAAGCTTCGACGACCATCTGTCGAAGCTGGCGTTGCACAGCTGGATAAAGGGCCTGATACAGAAGGCAGTTCTCCTCGATACGGCTCGCATTGTGAGGAGGTTCCTTTCTCTGGAGACCTAACCACCGGTAGCTTGGACCCTGCTCCCGACACCGATGGACTGCCATTTTTTATATTTTTAAATGTTTTTTTTGTAAGTTTTTATAGAAAAATATTTAAAAATGTAATTTTTGAGATATGTGTTGAATAAAGGAAATAATAATAATAAAAAAAATTATACTCACATTGCTAGTAAAAAACAAAGAAATAATGATCAAGATATAAAACCGTTTTCCTATGAAAAATACTTTTTAATAAAACGTATGTTTCATTAGGTACACAATATAATATGATGAATAAATCGCATCAAAACATTATCGTTTCGCATGGCCCAGGGCAGCGATTTACCACAGCATTTCTTTTAGAAGCATGACAGATACGATCGAGCGCCACTCTCGTCCGAAACGGTTCCATCAATCGTTGCATCGTCACTTACCGCTGAACTGTCAAAGTTATAAATGATCCCTGTCCCATCCGTTTTTGGGGCTGATATTTTTCATCTCCATCACTCCCTGTTTGGTTTTTGATTTATTAAATATGTAAATGCGATGGAGCGCTGAAATATTGCTTTTGGATTCATTTAAATGAAATGTTTGTGGCAATTGATTCATAAGAGTGCGTTTGGTAAACAGTTCTATCACAAATATTATTTTCATAAGTGTTTCGTAAAGGTTTTTACTACGTAACTACTAAAACTAACTAAAGAACATTAAAAGCCTGAAAAGAGACTGTCCGCTTGAAAACACCGGCCTCATTTTTTTTTAAATAAAAAGATTACTAGCATTGTGGGTAAAATTCACATTACTAGCAATCCTGTTAACCCCTCCAACTAAGCTAAATATGCTTGTCTGGAGTGGGTTCACGGCAATGGTGTAATGGGTGAGGTTTGAACTTGGAACCTCTCGATCACAAGTCTGACTTTTTTTTTATTACGGATGAGCCCGCTCGTGACCTCGATCTCGCCTGATGGTAAGCGATAGATGAGGTCTACGATGTGACGAGCGAGCCCAGAAGATGCCTGTTGCTTTAAAGGCTGAAAGGTCATAAGTGGCAGGGAACACAGAAGCCGGTAGAGAATTCCACAACTTGTCTGTGCACAATAAATGTGGAGGAGAAGCGCTTGGTACGACAAGACGGTATATCAACCAAGTGTGGATGGTACCCAGCCGTGCGTCTGGTAGACCGGTAGTGAAATGGAGATGGAGGAATCAGGTCATGGAGCATTAGGCTATTGACGTAAATCTTTGTAGTTTAAATATACGAAATAAATGGCAAGCAATGTTTCATCCATTCTCACCTAAGTAATAATACGTAATTCGACCTATGTTAATTGTATACAGTGGACAGTAAATTTAATTCGTTTCATGACGGTTATTTGCAAAATGTGATATTTTTTTCTAAAATTTTCTTATTGTATCTGTATCATAGGCATTATTTACAAACACCCATACCCTGAACAACTTTATGTAGGCCATACAATAATATATATTTCGTGTGGCAACCAAACTTATTACACGCAGCACACTTACCGATCGCTAAGCCATTGCGTCTAACACGTCGTCTAATTCAAAAATATTCTCTCTCTCAATTCTGGACAAGGCTATTTCATATGAAGATAACATTAACTAGTATGAAAATTTTAGAATTATCTCTGTCTCAAGTTTCTAACAAGCCCCATGTTATACCAAATGACGGACAGAGGGATAAACTATGTGGATATCTAGTAATACAACGTGACCTTTACAGGTTACCCAAATATTACTAATCTGGCCGACATAAAGCGTAGGATTACATACAGACGACAGAGGGGCATTAAATTACACTACGTATACAATACGTGTTTAGTGTTAATTTGATACAGTTAAAAAATAAAAAGAGCCAAAAATTCCTGATGTTTGAAAAAATTTTTTTTATTATATTAAGTTCTAATCATTAAAACGTTTAAAATTAATTAATTCGCTATTCAATAATGTATAAAAGTTCAAAAGAAATGTTTTATAAAGATTTATTAGATTTTAATACAAAAAATGTTTTTTTTTTCCAACTTCAGGATTTTTTTCTCGACTAAGTAGTGCGCTCTAGGGTTTGAGTATAATTATGAATACACTTACTGAGTGCTAACTACACGCGGAACCTCCGTTCGATTTGAGGACCCCACACCCTTGCCGTATCCTTGTATGTTTGTGATACTGGTTTCACAGCCGTTTTGGCCACAACGACTGTATTTCTATTAATTGTTAAGTGTTCTCACATCATCAACAGCTTGGCCTTTATCCAATTATGTTGGGGTCAGCTCCCAGTCTCACCAAATAAGCCGAATAATAGTGTTTTACATGGAATGGAGATGGGCCGGGCACGTTGCAAGATATTCTGATGACAGCTGGACTATTAGGACAACAAACTGGAATGGTCCTAACGGTTTCAGAAGCAGAGGCCGGCCATGCGCTCGTTGGCAAGATGAGATCGTGGAAAATGCCGGGCGTGACTGGGCTGTTACTGCCTCAGACAGGAAATTGTGGAATTCTTTGGAGGAGGCTTTTACCCGAAGGGGGTCCACACTAAAATGAAATATAATTATTAATATTAAGTAGGAACTAGTAGGTAAGATTATTTATTTATTTATTAATCATTCTTTGTAATGTATAATTTAATTTAAATTAATTTAATAGTTTAATTTATTATACGTCGTATCTATTCCAATCACTAATTTGAATTAACTATTATCATATTTTCCTTTTCTAACATTTATTATTCAATTTTATATTTAATTTACTAAGCAATTGCAATTTATTATTGTCATAATTTAAATCAATTTTATAATGTATTCTTATTCTCATTTGTATTGTAATATTGTGTGGAATAAATAAAGCTTAATTATTCCATTTATTAAATCTATGTACATATAAATTACATTTTTAAATATTAATATAAAAAATAAAAACATTTAAAAATATAAAAAATAGTAGCCCACCGGTACCGGGAACAGGGTCCAAGCTACAGGTGGTCAGGGCTCCATAGAGAGGAACCTCCACACAATACGCGCTGTTTCCAGGAGTACTGCTTTCTGTATCAAGCCCTTGATCCAGCTGCCCAACGAGAGCCTCCTTAGATGTTGGTCGAGGCTCTTGGCTATTATACCATTGGCTGAGATGACTATCGGCACAATGATTGCTGTCTCCACATCCCACATGTCGACAACCTCGCGCGCCAGGTCAAGATACTTATTTTTTTTATCTATCTCAGCTTTCACGAGGTTCTCGTCATGGGGGACTGCTATATCAACAATCATTGTGCGACGCTCTAATCGGTCTATCACCACTATGTCAGGCTTATTGGCAACAATAGTCCTGTCAGTGATGATAGACCGATCCCAGTACAGTGTAATATTGCCATTTTCGAGAACTGGGTCGGGCACATACCTATAGTATGATACTTCTGATTCCACAAGATTGTATTTAAGAGCAAGTTGCTGGTGAATAATCCTGGCTACGAGGTTGTGTCTATGCAAATATTCTCCGTTAGCCAGGCGAGAACAACCGGAAATAATGTGACGAATGGATTCTCCCGGTTTGTGACATGCCCGACATGTGTCTACCGTACCATCCTTCACAATATATTTCCGATAGTTATTCGTCATCATAACTTCGTCCATAATCGCACAGAGAAAACCTTCGGTTTCCCCGAAGAGGTCACCAAAACGTAGCCAGGCTACGGACGCTAATAAATCTACTTCAGACCCATGAAGGGCTCGGTAATAGCGTCCGTGAAGCTCCTTGCTCTTCCATACTTCTCTGCGGTCATTAGTATCTAATACTACAGGTTTGCGCCAATTCTCGTTACCTAAGGAGAGCGGCGTGAGGCCTTTATCCACCGCTACCACATCCCGATGCATACCCACGTCGGTTTCTAGGAAATATTCCCTAAGGCTGCATACCTCGCGGTTGTGCAGGGTCTTTGCATTTAAAAAGCCACGACCCCCGCACTTCCGCGGGATATACAGCCTCATCACCGATGAACGTGGGTGATGCATCCGATTTGCAGTCAGCGTTGTGCGGACCCGCCTGTCCAAGGCGTCAAGTTCAGTCTGAGTCCATTTGAGTATGCCAAAAGAATACATCAATACTGGCATAACCCAACCATTGAAGGCACGCACCTTGTTTCCGCCTGATAGAAGACTATTCAGTACTTTATTCAGGCGGCCAAAGAAGCTTCCCTTCAATGACTGTTTAACATAAGCAGCATTGATGCCTAGCGCTTCTGAAATACCCAAATACTTGTAAGTTTCAGTTGATCCGAGGGATCTTAGGTGTATGGAATCCGAGAGTTGAGTTCCCACGGATTCCATAATCTCCCCTCGCTTTACATGCATAACTGCACACTTGTCCACCCCAAATTCCATCCCGATGGCGCTACTGAAAGTTTATTATTATTATTTACATGGAACGACTGCCTATCTGACCTCACAACCCAGAAACTGGGTAACACGATCACCTTGGCCAGACTAGTATAAAAATGTTTGGCTTCTGACTTCTCACAACGATTGCCAAAGATGTTTGAATTACGGCCGGAACCAACGCTTACGTGCTTGCAAGCTTAACGTGCTTCCGAGGAACAGGAGTTTCGATGTGTTAAGATTGGTTACCCATCCCCACATCGACCTTGGCAAGCGTAGCTTAACCTTGAAGATTGGCCCAAAGAGATATTACTATTTAGCCACGAGCTTCTGGTATGTGTCCTCACATGACTGACATAATCCAAGTTTAGCAGTAAACGGGTACCGCGACTTGTTGCGGCACGGCGGACGGAGCTCCGGCGCGAGATCATGGCAGCATGGAAAGGGCGGCTATCGCAACCCAGCGCTAGGCACGCCACAGTAGCGGTGGTAAGTCCCCTCATTGAGGAGTGGCTAAAGATGCGTCATGGCGTCCTCACCTTCCGCCTGACGCAGGTGCTCACCGGACACGGTTGTTTCGGGAGTTACTTGTGTCGGATTCGGCGGGAGGAAACGCCCGGGTGTCACCACTGCGAGGATCGACCTGAGGACACGGTGGAACATACAGTGGAGATTTGCCCCGCTTGGGCAGAGCTCCACCGTGCCCTCGTAGGGGCGATAGGCGGCGACCTCTCGCTCCCGGCCCTGGTTCAATCCATGGTCCGGAGCGAGAAGGCATGGAAAGCGGTCACCTCTTTCTGCGAAGCAGTTATGCAAGCGAAGGAGGTGGTGGGACGCGCGAGGGAGAGGCGGGTCTCACAGCCCTCGCCTTCCAGCCGCCGCAGGAGACGCTCCGGGCGTCGGGAGTCACAGGGTGACTCCCAGCCACCGTAGGCGCGGGCCTGCAGGCTGCGAGCAATGGGTAGCTCGCCACCCGACTGAAACTAGGCCCGTGTAGACGGCGCGTCGTGTTCCACGCGTGCCTCAAAGAGTGTCAGCAAAATTGTTGGGGCCCATAAGGGGGCCGTTGCCTGCCGGGGTTGCGGAATTGTTCGAAAGAGTTACCGCGGCCTTGGTACACAAGGGCATATAATGGAACACGGATGGGTTTTAGTCAGTAAAAGTCTTATTGGATGATTTCCCATCCTTAAAAAAAAAAACAGTAAACGGGTGAGCACAGTGAGGACATGAAATAAGATACATGTGAAGACTCTGTTCACATAGTAGCAGATATTGTACGGTGGTAATCTATTCACTCTTGACTTAAAGACGGGGTCTTGGGTTTGGCGTCCAGTTCGTGCCATTCAGGGCGGTCATTTTATAATTATTATATTGCCTCGAGTGTCCTACTGCTGGGCAAAGACCTTCCTCCATTTCTTGCAGTGCTCTCGGCTCTGTCCCTCATCCTTCCAATGATTAAGGAAGCCATTTAAGTAGTCCTGCCATCTCCTTCACGGTCTGGCTTGCATTTTCCAGGCTTAACGTTCAATCCTACCCTCTTTCATATACCTCTTGAGTACGTCCTTGTATCTTAAGAACTGACCACTGCGTTTCCTCTTACGTCTTTTAGTTCTTGGAAAAAGTCATACTTCAACTTCGCAAATTTTGTATATTTTCAGCTTAAAAAAATGTATGTTCCTATTGACTATTGTTATACTTTTTGGCTGATAAGAAAGTAATTTATTTAGTTATTCTGGAGATATCCCCAACACACCGCAATTCCCTCTACATGAGGTAGGACTCTATGCTCGATACATTTTCCCACCATAACGCATTCGAACTGCTATGTTCTATATATTTGTAATCTTATACTAAAATACAATAACTACTCTCCTAGATCCATTAGGGACTTACGCGATATTACGTCATCGAAGAAACTAACTAAAGTTCAACTAACTATGAAAAACTTAAAGAGACTTCACATCTATTCTGAGTTTAAAAGCATGTCAAGTCAAGATAGTTCAAAACTGAAAAGTTTTCAATAAGTTGTATTTGTCAATATTTGCTTGAAAGACTTAAAAGGCTTTATACTAAACTTGTCAGATAAAAGTAGACTTTATTACGTGTAAATGATTTCAAGTTTAAAGTTCAGTGACCTTCAACTGATGTTACTGATATAAATATGTTTATTGGTTCAGTAAAAGATAATAACTTTACAACGTAAATAAACTGTCACCTTAAATGGGATTCCTTGTGGCGATAGGCGACGGTAACAATAATTGTATGTAAATACAATGATCTTCTGTGCTGTAAATGAGAATATAAAAACATGGAAACTGATAAAACTGAAAAATGTTACTGCAGTTGTACAAGGTGTAACAGATTAAGCGCAATACCTTAGATACCCCAATTAGAATATTAAATTATAAGTCTAAAATAACATCCGTAACTAAATAAAACAGACCTAGACATTTTTTATAAAATAGTTATCTTTACTAAACGCAAAATGTATGTGCATCATACAATATCCTTCCTTTATCTTATACACTCATGCAATGTTAGCGGCCGACACGCACACGAGCGCATTTCCTTGAATTAAGGATTGTATTAATTTGTAATGAAAGATTTTTCCGTCAAAATGTAACACCTATTTTTTATGACGGAAATGGATTCTGAACCAACTACTTCCAGGAATTGCGTTTGTTCTGTTACACGTTGTATATGCTTCTGCCAGCGAAAAGAATATCATCCACATCCACAGCTTGACTTCACCCACTGCTGAGTATAGACCTCTCTTCGCATATGCCAAGCCCCACATTCCTGTACTACCCAACTAGCACAAATGGGCTGCATTAGGGCTTTGGAGCGTATCCGATTATTACTTATGGTAATAGACGTAAGCGCTAGAGCGTCTACTACAGACTTAAAGCAGCCGCTTTAGCGCTATTTGGGCGCCATTTTATGCAACCTAAAGTTCCATTTAACCTGCACAACGGTTGCATAAAGATTCCTTAATAGCTATAACGATTTATTAACGCTATACTAAAGCTCTCGTAGCGCTACTTTAGAATGATTTTGAACTACTTTGAACGAATGAATTGATTATAGTTCTTTATTGTATATCTTCAGTTGACATTATTTGTAATATTTTGGTAAAGTGTTTTCGTCGCCATCATGAAAATAAAACAAAAAGAAGTAAAAGTTTGTATTCTGTATTAGCAAGATACTTAAAACGCTGTCCAGTTTACTGTAGATATATAAGATAATTTTCGAGTAATTTTAACGCGCTATTATGATATTTAAAAAATTAATAAAAGATATGTGATATTTTTTATTTGTTATACAGAATAAATTTTATTTCCGTATTTTTACGTGTCGATAACTTACTATTCGCAAGTGGCCGATTGTTTACCGGTACATTTAATGCACATTTAACTGAAAAACCAATGTATATCAACTCAATTTTGCAAGTGAATTATAAGTTTTCTTAAAAAATCATGGCGTCATTGTAATGTAGTCATAACCTGCAGTTTTAGCTCTAATAACTCCCTTTTGAGAATCATAGCGCTAATTTTCACCCTTCTAACGCTTCCAGTGATTTTTGTTCCCCTAGTGCAACTCACAGCCACAAAAAGCTCCTATTTTCCTGTTTTTGAGGTTATAAGATCTAGTTACGTACTTATTCGTTTAGCATCCATTTTTATTAAAGGTTTTATAATAGTTACAAAAGCAGCTGTAAAATGGCGAATGGATTGAGCCTGCAAGGAATGACTATTGCTACTAAAGGTCTTAGTTACACTGATGATTTTTTTGTAACTATAGTATGCATAAGAGTTTCTATTATATCTATAATGAAACTTATAGTAGTATAATAGTGGTTACTATAACTATAACCTATAAAAGTTACAATGGAAACCACTGTGTAGCTGTGAGTGGCAGAATGACCTTCGTAACTCTCATATAAAGGTGTAAGTGGTAAATGAGTTCTACCGTGGACTACTGTGAAGGCTAGGGTAGTATTTGATTCAGCTTATAGCACCTTAAGTAACTTTTATAGCTATAGACGTTTACGGATGCAGATATGCAATTTTGAACTGCTTTTTGAACCCTTAAACCGCTATTTTACAGCCCAAAGTAACAAAATAGGCTGCTATTTCCACTAATGTGCTCGTTGGGTAGTCTTATTCAGGGTATACCCACGATGCCAACAATGTCGTCTTGAAAAGAATTTTCCAAGGATATTTTTTAATTTAGGACAGTTGGGTACCGTATTCTATTACTATTACTACTAATACTTATTTAGGACACATTTACATGCTTCATATGATAATCACATAGGCAATTTCACTCACACAGTCACAAAAGTTTTTTCTTCAGATTATCTGCATGGTTTTCAATTTGACTACTACGGATTTGCATGGACTTTTTAGTTTATTAGTAACGTGTAAAAGTGTTATAAGAACTAATTTGAAAAATAAATACCATGTTTATGTTTATTACTCTTTGGCTTGGGGTATCACAAAAAGAAAAAAAATGTTCTACGACGAAGAAATTTGATTCAATCAAACAAACGTCAGACCCGTTTGTTTGATTGAATCAAATTTCTTGGTCGATCTTAGAACATTTCTTCTTTCAACGGTTTCCTCTACATGTTTTCCTTGACCGATTTCAGAGCAGTGCAATGATATAATTTTTTATTATTATTTTTTTTATTTTTAGTAGGCTCGCGTTTGAATTACAATAAATTACACAAAGTACTGAAATGTACCTGAGTGGGTTCGAACATTCAACTGGCAAGTTGTGCCCGTAACGTAACCCCTGGACCACCACCGCTCTTATTTCAAATATTACTCATTAAAATATTTATTTAAGTAGCTCACACTGTCCCACTCAAAACAATGGGCAAAGGCCTCTTTGTTAAAAATGTTTTTAAACCATTAATTTCCCTCTTTGAGGAGTGGCTAGATCGGCGGAGGAAACGCCTGGGTGTCACCACTGCGAGGGTCGCCCTGAGGACACCGTAGAGCACACGGTGCAAGACTGCCCCGCCTGGGCAGAGCACCGACGTGTCCTCACGGTGGCGATAGGCGGAGACCTCTCGCGCCCGGCATTGGTCGAGGCCATGCTGCGGGGCGAGAGGGAGTGGGAAGCGGTCGCTTCCTTCTACGAAGTAGTCATGCTTCCGAAGGAGGAGGCGGGCCGCGTGAGGGAGAGGATGGCGTCCTCCCTCCAGCCCAGCCGCAGTGGTAGACGCCCACGGCGTCGGACGTCGGCCGACGATCTCCGGCCACCGTAGGCGCGGGCATGCGGACAGCGAGTAAAGGGCAACTCGCTGTCCGACCATGGACCATGCCCGGGTCGACGGCGCGTTGTGTTCCACGCGCGCCTCAAAGAGCGACAGCAACATGACGAGGCCCCCTCTGCAGAGGGCCGAAGCCTGCCGGGGTCGTGGGACTTATCCCATTACCGTGACCCCGGTACGTAAAGGGTTATTGAAGGAACACCGTGGATTTTAGTCAGTAAAAGTCTGACAGTCCCTCCCACCCTGCCCGGGGTGGGAGGACTTATTTGATAATTTTACCATGTTAAAAAAAAAAACATTAATTTACCATTATCAATGATTAACCATTATATATTTATGTAAGTATTTATTTTATTATTTATGTAGGTGTGTAGCGCTTATTACTTACCTTTTTCTATTATCACTTCTCACGAACGTATTCCACCTCCCACGCTGACTTGTAGAGAATGCCTATGGCATCAAGTCCGCCTTTGTGCCTATGTGCATGATGTGTAAATAAAAAATAAATTGACGTAGCTTCATCTCCTGTATTTCATGTTACAACTTCCAGTATTTCAAGTAGTCATACTTTATTCTTCTTGTCAAAACCTGAAATTTATGAACACCATAAAATATATTTAAAAGAAACTATCAGCATTCATAGCTCACACTTTTACGGGGGCACACATTTAAGGCCAGTTTACTGACCACTTTCCTTTCAACGTGGCGTGATGATAAATCTGTAGTTGAGCCGGAAGCGAGGCCATGTTGTTTCCTGTGCGTGACCGATGTGATCGTTGAAATACCCTTGTGTAGTAGTCTCACTCATGTCATTTGCAGAGAATTGGGTCACTGACGTTTCATAAGGCTCTCAGACCTCCGGATTTGCCCAGCAATAGAAACGCGGAAATATTGTTGGCTGTCCAAGGATGATCTTTTTTTATATTTATTGTACAGAAATAGAAGTAAAAAATAAATAGGAATGAAAACAAATACAAGGCAGTAGAGAAATGAATATTGAGGACAAATGATTATACCTTACTTAATATCTAGTCGGTCATCGTGATATCAAGTCTTAGATATACAACGTGTAACGGAAACCCCATATTTATCCAATGGGACTGAAGACAACATCTGGTATGGAGTCTCTATGCAAAGTTTCAGCTCAAAATAAGTGACTCACAGAATTGACCCCAAATTATTGGTTTCATATGTTTCTTGAATACCAATAATAACAAACGTGTCACAGCACTATGAGGGTCATCACTTTCCACGTCACTTGCCAATAAAACGATAATTCTCTTCGTTCTTCTTAATTTGAAAAATTCGGTCTCTGGTATCAATGTATTGAAATTTCTAATATGCTCCACACATCTAGACATAGGATTACAAAACCCTTGCTATATTGTTTGTTATCATACAAAGAAGCCGTGCACTCGGTATATATATATCCTTTAAATTAATCGTTGTATATACGGTAGGTTCATCTCTGATGTAGGTAATTGATGTTTGTTATTAGTATTTTCCTATTATAATAATATGTGAATAACAATATTCACATAATATTATTATGTTTCGTTGTATGTTATAGATTTTCGCAAAGTATCATCAGATTCTCCTGATTCTGGTTTATTTAATTTTTTTCTATATATTTTATTTTGTTTGTGGAAAAATAGTTTTCTATCGCACGTATCAACAATGTTGCCAACGAGACTTTTATTTTCTTTCAAGCATAGTGGGATGGCAGAACTGGCCTAGTGCTTACGGGTTCGATTTACGTATTGTAGGTTGTGTGTTCTATCCCAGACAAGCACATTCATTAGTTTAATTTTCATCATTATCACTGGCCTCAAAACGGCGAAGGAAATAATTTTGATGAAACTTGTGTGTGTATGTCGTAGGATTAAAAAAATCAAGACGTGTGACATCTAAAAACTTGGAATAGACCCGCGTGATGGATTAAGCCTTTCTTATAATTCGTATTTTTCTCATAGAGAAGAGGCATGTGTCTTAGTCAAGCCTAGTAACTTAACTAGGAAACTTTATAAGCTGATTATACAACGTGTAACGGAAACCCCATATCTATCCAAAAGGGCTGAAGACAACATCTGGTATGGAGTCTCTATGCACAGTTTCAGCACAAAATAACTGACTCAAAGAATTGATACCAAATTATTGGTTTCATATATTTCTTGAATACCAATCATAACAAACGTGTCACAGCACTATGAAGGTCATCACTTTCCATGTCACTTGCCAATAAAAGGATAAATCTCTTCGTTCTTCTTAATTTGAAAAATTCGGCCTCTGGTATCAATGTATTGAAATTTCTAATATGCTCCACATAGGATTAGAAAACCCTTGCCATATCGTTTATTATCATCCAAAGAGGCCGTGCACTCGGTATGTATATACCCTTTAAATTACACGTTGTATAATGGACGAGTACCAAATATGTCACAATATAGCTTCACTATTTTACATGTGGCTAGGAGCCAACTCTTTGTTGTCATTACAGGCGGAAAAGGGCGTGTCTTACTGTTATCTGACTTTTTCTTTCCTGTAAAGTGTATAGATAATGCAAGCATTTTTTCAATGGTTGTGGAGGGAGCACAAATAATTTGATAAAATAATATCATATAAACATGAATAAAAATAAAAGAATTAACATCAGACACAGTTCAAAGACTAAAATTGATAAATGATCTTTGTTGGAAATGTAAATGGAATGTTCTAACGAGATACCATGGCCCCGGAACTTAAGGGCAGCTGATGGAACAGGGTGGATTTTTAGCCAGTAGAAGTCTGACACACATTTCCACTCCACCCAGAGCGGGAGAAGTGAATCAATGATTTTCCCACCCGGAAAACATAAATAAACAAAATAACACTTTTACGTCTTCTTTTTTCCTAAATATAAACTAGTTGAAGCCGGTGTTTTCTAACTGAAGCTTCGCATCCAATGTAATTCATAAGAACACTATGGTATCTTCGGCTTTTAAGCTTTAGCCCTTTATTGCCACACTTGAATTTAATGAAATTGAATTGGATTAATTAAAATTATACATATAAACTGAAGACTAACATACACCCAAGAGTTGAATATATAAACGTAAATATATACACAAGAGACACAACACAATGCCATAACCTGCTCCCACTCAGTGGGCCCGCCGCGCCGGTTCCCTGTAACATGGAGTTATATAAACCTCTTAAGCAGGGCAGTGTCAGTTCTATCGTCCACCATCCCAAGCACACTGCTTCAACTCGCATAGAAGTTTTCGATACTAGCGTTTGCAAACATGCCAAAAGCACTGCAGTTTCGAGGAAGACGAAACAGTACTCTGAACAAACAAATTCCACAGTCAACTTCAATCATCCTTAAAAGTGTATGTACTGTAATTTGATTTAATTAACTCATAATTAAACCCAACACCGACATCGTACCATTAAAATGATAAGGCAAAAGAATCTTCAATCTCCTGACAGCTAATTAAGCCATTATATTTTTTCCGCTTACTCAGGTTCCTGACAAACAACTCTGGATTTAAACACGAGGCACTAAAGTAAAAAATGTAATCAGCAAAAACGTAGGACGGGTAAAATTTCCATTTAATTTAATTAGGAACAACGTGTTTCAGTGAATATCACATTTTCATTCGTACGCTTCTTTTAACTGACAGTAAATGAATATGACTACGCAAAACGATGAGTACGCCATATATCAAGAGCATATGAGTTTTTTTTTTTTAATATTTAGAACGGAAGCTAAGGAGTGGAATTCTATGATCAGTATGATCCAGTTACCTAATGAGAGTCTCCACAGACATTGATTCCGGCTAATGCCATAAAATTGACGAATGACGACTAAGTATTGGTACAATGAATAAAATTCCAGAATTATGTCGTCAACCTCACGCGCTCTATATGACCAAAAATATATAGAATTGAGATAAAACCATGATATTAGTATAAAAAGATCAAGATAAAACAGAGGTTAGATGCCACTTATTTGATTTGATTTTTATTTTTAAAAGTGACAATCAGGCGGGACCCAATTGAACATATTTTTTTTTAAATGGGATGGGTCTGCAGGGCTGCTTGTCACTTTTAAAAATAAAAATGTGCTTGTTTCTTACACTTCAGTTGAGCAGTCGGGTTTTTTAGATTTTTTAAATAAGTTTTTTTTTTCAACTTTTTAGTTAAAATATTAATTAACATTTTTTTAGTTTTCCCGGTCGTGTCACATTGGCACTCCACCAGATTCAGAAAGTGAGTCCATATTTTTAAACTTTCTCATTGTGTTATTTTGCCAGTATTACACTAATGATAAACATGATATACCTTTTTGAAATCCTTATGTTAAGCCCTTTAATTTGATACCCATATTGTAGTATTTGAAAAAAATATTTTTTTTCACCATGTTTAATGGCTTCGCACAGCCGCCATGTTTATTTTTTTTTAAATGTCACCTATCTAAGAACACTCGGGCTGTTAAGACAAATCTAACGATACCTCAATTGTGTGAATCTGTTCAGCGGTTCTGGAGATATGAGGTAATAAAGAATATTACAAACATACATACATACAAGATACGCGCGAAAAACATAACCCTTCCTTTGCAGTCGGGTAAAAATAAAATATAAAAATAATATATGGCCGGCTACATTGTCCATGCTCTGATAAAGCAAATAAAATGCCTAACTTGTATTGGAGCGTTGATTGGTGTTACAAATCAAAACGCCTTACAATTTCAAAAAGACACTAAAACAAGTTATTGTACGGATCCACCACAGTAATAGAAATTTGTCGTCGTTGTGAAATTTATATTAAAAGGGCGATCAACGAGAGTGGTTCGAAAGTGCTGTCTCAGAAATATAATTCCAATTATTTTATGAGATCGGTTTTATTATTATTTATTATTTATTCCCGGATATTAATTTTCATCAATATGAAATAGAAACTACCAATCATTTGATTGAATTAGCAAGATGCATAATTCAGAAATATGTAGACGCTCGGTTATCATTTTTTAGCATAAACAATCAGGACCCTAAAACTTTAATTCGAAAAACATTTACCAAATTAATTCATTTTAAAAATCAATAATAACAGCATACTTGTTTTTCTTTTTGTAATTGAGACTGATAATTATTAAATATTATTATGTGATTTTATTAATTTTATAATGTTAAAGTTCATTTTATCGATATCGATAACTTTCCCTCAATCAAGTAGAGCAATCCCTAACTCGGCATATCTATGAAGCTTGACTTTGAACTGACCAATTGCAGTAGCGCATTTTTTCCTCGCCTCCCAACCCGTATTGGTGAGTTGTGTTCTTCAAAGAAATCGGCCTATAAGCTCTCTAGGTTAAATACTCTCTGTTAGATGCCATTATACATTTATAAGTGTTACTGGCATCAGCTTACATACCTACGTGTGGTAAATTCGACCATGGTTATATTTTGAGCATTTTTATACCTACCTACTATGTCTAGGGTTACTGAAGTATTTTCTTATTTTGCACTTTAATTATGCCTTTTTTGGGTTAAAGTTATTTTATACTGTGCATTTGTAAGGAAAGAAGTAGGTAGTTACCAAAAATGCAGAATTCATAATTTCAATTTTAATCAATGACTTTTAAACACACATTGTTAATTTATCCTTTTATAATTTTCCCGACTTCTTTTCTTTTTGAAACCACTCTACTTTAACCAAACTTATTTTCTTTCTACACTCCAAAATAGCTTTTAAAACAATTTAAACCTAGGCGATAAGTAAGGTCTCAGTCTTTTGTAACAGAGAACACATCAGCAACAACGAACAAGATTAGCAGACGAACTTCAAACTAGTCTTCACAAAAACTTTCTGAACAAACATTGTACAAGTTTCGATACCAATTTAACTCATTAGATGAAACTTTCAGCTGATTATTGGGGAGACGTGAAAGAAGAACGCACCGAGCAGCTTAGGATGAAGCAATGACGTATTATAATATAGACGCATCATATTCCCACAAAGCGCCTCTCAAAAACGGCACGAAACACACACTCCGAGAATTACTATCTAATACGTGTAAAGAAAGGGAAAGAAAATAAATGACATCTTTAGGTACACCTGATGTTAGAGAGAGATGAATATACATCTTTAGTTACGTTCCGATAAAACGCTGCATGCTTATTGGTCAAGCGCATGTGTGACGTAACAATCAGAGGCATGTGGGGAAAGAAGGACACTTGATTTTTGTTTAAAAATGTATTTTTAATTTATAAATATTAATGTAATATTTCACAACAGTTGTTATTGTTAAGGTGCATTTATATAATGTTGTATATTATATAACTGCTGTATGGAACTTTTTTAATAAATTGTAACAAAAGTTATGTTTTTTTTAATTTATATTTAACATGTTGTAGGAAAATGTTACAAACTGTTATGAAATGTTATCGTGTTACATAAGGTTATAAATAATTATATAATTGCTGTGTGGGAGCACCTTTAAGCAATTATTATAAAACAAACATTAAAAACCTAATCTTAAATTATAGATTAACTAAAAAATGATGTGGACTATGTCGGCAATTTAAAAGGTAAATAAACACTATAGTTAGTATAAATAACATGGAATATGATAAAAATATTATATTCATTCAATATAATAATTAAAACACAAAAAAAAACTGGTATAATAGTTCCCCAACCTCCCCTAACGCCACGTGACTGACTTCATTCATACGCTAGCCGCCATTAGCCGTGTTGTAAAATTAAAATAAAAAATGTATTTCTGTTGATATTTACTTATGAAATGACACATTTTGGCCTCTTACGGAAGTAGTATAATTAGTGCAACATCTGAAAACATACAAAGGCATGTTTTATCCTAGACACAGGTTCGTGCGTAACTAAACAGACACGAGGCACTTACCTTGATTTCAACTTGCCATTTCAGAGCGCGGACAATACATCTATAGTTTATCAAATCTTTGGGATGAAGAACTACTGTGGACGCCCTCTGCCTAGGGGCCTCTGCCTATCTAGGGGGGAATATTAAGCCGATTAAGTCAAGAGAGAGGAGATTGAAGGCTAGAATAGACTAATGGCTAAGGTGTCGGCCCTGTGATCGAGAGGTCGTGGGAACGAACCCCACCCATTACACAATTGTCGTGAACCCACTCCAGACATCCTAACATGCTTGTGCATATTTAGTTTAGTTGGAGGGGTTAACAATATTGCTAATAATGTGCATTCTAACAAACAGTTCTTTTATTAATGGGTGTGGGAGAATGGGAAGCTATAGAATTTCATCCACGAAATCCCCATAGGCTTGAGTGATATTCCTGTGAGCATTAGCAGTGGTCGCCCAGTGTTTACGAGCCCGTCGTACAAGTTGTAGGTAGGTAGTGAATTCGTACCCAGTCAGGCATATCACTTTGAGAATTTTATATCATCATGACTACAACATTGGTTAATGAAAACAGTATGAGGGAGCCAGAATGTCATTGGACCAAAAATTCCACCAATCTGTACTGAGCCCGCCGCGTGGTGGATTGCGGCCCATTATAGTAGAAGGCTTCTGCCCAAGTAGTGTTTTTTTTTTTAAATAAACTAAATTATTATGTATTATTATAAACCGGTAACCTTTTCCTACTTACTTGCATTTCCGATTATTAAATTACAATGTAACAAATCAAAGTATTTTTTTTAAAGCCGTTTTGTAATAAATTATGATATCTTTTTGAAGCCATATATGAGATTGCGCCTATAAAAATAAAATAGACAGTATGAATACTAAATGCTTCTGCTAAATAAAACGAATTTGTTTTGCTTTTGAATGTTAATTAAAGAAGAAAGAAAAATACTGTAACTAGGTGCTAGTCCAAATTACAAGTTATAAAAGTTAACTGGCAAACCCAGTTATTTTTTTTTTCAAGAGAAATTCTTTCTTGCTTTGATTACTAGATACCTCCAAGCTAACGAAATAACAATTACAGATAAACAAATAGGTACATACCTACTAGTTTTTTAAAGGAAGGAAAATTAGAAGTCTAGATTTTTTTTTGAAGTGAAAACTTCTTTAGCGGCGTTGTGCACTTTTTTGTAATGGGTAAAAAATGTTAAACTCGCGTCAGGACACGTGACCCTGATCGAAAATTCGTAAGACGGACGGAGAGTAGACAGCCGGCGCGGCGTAGGAGAGGAAGTATCCCCCTCTCTTTCTACGGCGCGGCGAAAATGTATGCCTGCGCAAACTTTTTAATGTAATATAAATTGTCATGTTTGTGTACGATAGCGCAATAAATAAATATTGTGTTCTACCACATAAATGATAGTACTTTTATGCTGATAATTAAAGCAATTCGTGCAAAATTTTTCCCTAACCATTCCAAAATATCAAAAATGCACAACGTTAATATTCAAGTTTTCACTTCTACCGGCACGCCCGGAGTGCAACCCGTTTTTTTTTACTTTACTTTATTACTAACTAGCGACCCGCCCCGGCTTCGCACGGGTGCAATGTTTATATTAAATATACTATAGAATGTCTTTATATACATCGTTGACAGATTTTTTGTCATTCGACATACATGTTCTCTTTAGTAATTACTCTTGAAAGTGCGACACATAATTTACCATGGGAAAAACATTTAACGCTCAAATCTAAGCAACATAGGCACGCGCGCCGTGCCTCCGCTGGCACCGCGCGGCAACCGCTATGTCCTTGTATTTTAAATCTGTAATATCTTCGAAACTATTTATTTAAATTATATTATTTAAAGGGCAATATTGATTTATATTAAATTCACAATGTATTTATGGTACTTAATTGGATAAGGATTAATGCTGTATTGCTTAAAATCGCTTCGTAAAATATGCTCGTATTTCTCGTAAAAGTAAAGTATAAAAAATGGTTGTTGTGGCTTATCTATAAGAGATAGAGAGATGCCATCTAGGACATTTTTGTTGACCTTTTTAAGGTGTACAATACTGTAGTACATTATTTTGATCTATCTCGTAGGGTTCAGCCAGCGTTTGCAAAGCAAGCGCAAAAAAATGTGTTTATTTGCGACATCACATTAGAAACCTCAAAAATTATCAGTGTTTCTCTACTATATTATGCATGTTATATACTTAAAAACCTTCCTATTGAATCACTCTTTCTATTGAAAGAAACTGCATCAAAATCCGTTGCGTAGTTTTAAAGATTTAAGCATACATAGGGACAGACACAGGAAAGCGACTTTGCTTTATACTATGTTAAGATGGCTAAGGTGTCAGAATTGTAATCAGGAGGTCGCGGGTTCGAAGCCCACCATTACACTATTACACTATTGCCGTGAACCCACTCCAGAACTCAGCATATTTAGCTTAGTTGGAGGGGATAACAAGATTGCGAATAATGTCAAATTGTGAATTCTACCCACGCTGCTAGTTCTCCATAAAATTAAAAAAAAATACTCTTACAGCATTAGCATGGTAAACCTAAGATCAGAGTAATAAAAGACACTTTTCATGTAAATGTATTAGAAAATAATATACAAAATATTTTGTTTTTTCTATTTTACTTTTAAGTTTTTTTTTCTCTTAGTATACAACGTGTAACGGAAACCCCATATCTATTCAAAAGGACTGAAGACAACAAATGGTATGGAGTCTCTATGCAAAGTTTCAGCTCAAAATAAGTGACTCACAGAATTGACCCCAAATTATTGGTTTCATATGTTTCTTGAATACCAGTAAAAACAAATGTGTCACAGCACTATGAGGGTCATCACTTTCCACGTCACTTGCCAATAAAACGAAAATTCTCTTCGTTCTTCTTAATTTGAAAAATTCGGTCTCTGGTATCCATGTATTGAAATTTCTAATATGCTCCACACATGTAGACATAGGATTAGAAAACCCTTGCCATATCGTTTGTTATCATCCAAAGAAGCCGTGCACTCGGTATGTACCTATATAACCTTTAAATTACACGTTGTATAGGTACTAGCTTTTGATACAAACTAGATATTGTGAAAGGTAATCTATCCATATACGAAGTTTCATCGAAGTCCGTTAATATGAAAAGAGATAACAAACAGTTACTTTCACATTAATTTTTTTCATTACAAACTACCGGTTGCTCGCGACTTCGTTTGCGTGGAAATTACGCATATTATCCCGATCAAAAAGTAGTTTATATTAACATGTTAATCCAGATTTAAACTATTTTGTATCATGTTTCGGCCAAAACTAAGCTACTTTTGCGTGATTGAAACACAAACATAAAAACTTACACTTTTGTAATATTAGTAAGTAGGATACACTGAATTAATCAGTCAGTAGAAAAAGCCAATTACTTTTCTTGTAATGTACATTAATTATAATCTCCAAGATTATGTGATTTTTCCAAGTCATTTATTATTTTATGCTGAAGCGCAAAATTAGAGGAACTTTTTGCGTCGCTGTGAGCAAAAAGTCCCCTAATTTTGATGGCATGAGATTCGTTTTTAGGGTTCCGTAGCCGAATGGCAAAAAACGGAACCCTTATAGTTTCGATATGTCTGTCCGTCTGTCTGTCTGTCTGTCTGTCCGTCCGTCCGTATGTCACAGCCATTTTATTCTGAAACTATTAAGACTATACACGTGAAACTTAGTAGGTAGATGTATTCTGTGAACCGCTTTTCGATTTTAAGAAAAAATAATTAAAATAAAGGGGGGTCCCCATACATAAAACTAGAACTGAAAATATATTTTTTCATGAAACCTATGCGTGTGTGGTATCTATAGACAGGTCTTTAAAAATGATACAAGGTTTTCTAAATCCACTTTTACATAAAGTCAATCGTTTAAAAGATATAAGCTTCCAAAATGGTAAAATGTGTGTCCCCCCTCTCTAACTTCTATAATAATGGAGTGAAAAATCTAAAAAAAAATATATGTCTTAATGTAACCTTTTAAGCAAAATTGGTTTGAACGAAATCGGGTCAGCAGTTTTTGAGATACAGCATATTTTCTAAAACCTCAATTATAACTTTGTAATTCATACAAACACTATGAAAAACAAAGTTATTTAGCGTAGTTGTAAAAATGTAAATAAGCTAGTTTTAAGAAATTTTTAAGTTTTTTTTTTATTCGTCAAATAAATATACATATTATATTATATTTTTATAGTTACTACGGAACCCTTCATGGGCGAGTCTGACTCGCACTTGGCCCATTTTGTTTTTTGGTTTGGGATTAAGGAACTTCTACTGGTATATAGGTACTAATAATAGTATATTATTTAGAATGCGTTCCTGCTAGCGATGGATTTGGAAACGCTTATAAAAGCGTGTTTTTTTACATTGAAATTTGACAAGCACCTATTATTGTAAGAAAAAAACCTTTTTTTTCCAAAAAATAAAACCCTAGAGACTAACAATTGACACCTAAGTTATAATTTAAACTTATTTTGTACTTTTTTCTGTTTGGAATTTAGTTTACTATTATAATTATGGCCAATTATCATAAAATATCTTCGATGACACCTTGGGGGAGGCAGGCATAATTATGTCCATCAGTAGGTGAATTCAGCTGTAATGATGATACTGGTAGACATGATAAAATAAACATCAAAAGAAAAGGACGAGAAATATGTTGATATAGTTTCTCAAGCCATCTCATTGGCAAGTCACAAGAGACAGAGCTGACATATTTGTATTATGAGGTCTCCCGACATTACTAATACAAACATTCCACTGCTAACAAAAGTCTTGGATGCCGTGGGCGGTCCAGTTATGTACCTTAGGAATTTCATTATCACTACGAGTGTTTTGTTTTGTACTATTAGCATCTGCCCACGATTTTGTTCGCGTAGGAAGGTTTTATCGCGTAAGTCCCGGTCGCATAATGAATTAACTTCGTCCCTGGGCCAGATTTTTTTTTTGTAAATACTCCAGATACATAATACTTATTGAACCATTGTGCCAATCCTTCAGCTTCAGTTGGCAATACTAAGTTTTATACTTGCTCGAAGGCCTCCGGTATCTCATCTGGTTCCAAAAATGCTAAAGCAAATAAATGTCTGATTTTATGTGCAAATACGAAATCAGTACCATAGCGCTTTGCCAACCCTTCCGCCTGTACATGCCGCCAAAGGCTTTGCGTGAGATGAAACAGGAACAGTCTGTGTGCACAGTTTGGAAATTGTTTTTCACAGCATTTATCACCGCAATTTCGAAATCAGTCAGTATGTTTTCGGGAGACAAATTAATATCGTAGACCCCATATCTTTTTAATATTTCAAATAATATTATATAACAGGTTTCAGTCTTGTGCGATAATAGGGCAAACACTAATGGTAGAAATTTGCTTGTGCCCCGTTCAGATCCAACTAAAACATGTATTGAATATACTTGAGTAAATGGATTCGGGCATGTCGAAAATGTTCCGTCCATTACCCAGCGTTGTGCACTCATTAGTCGTGTCCATTATTTTGTTTTAAAATTGAATGTCCATTTGTGCAAAATATTGTTGTCACAGTAGCAACACGACCTTTAGAACTGTTCAGCGTACATCTCCAGTAATATTTCGTTGTTGCGCGTGCAAAAGTCGCTATGTGTTATTTAGTCATTTTCGTTCTTTTATGCAGTTTCAATCGTATTCATAATCGTTTCAAAGGTAACTCTTTAAATATTGCGTTTATCAGATAGCTGTTTTTACAGCATGTGTGTATTAAAATAACTATTGAAACTGCGTAAAAGAACGAAAATGACTAAATAACACATAGCGACTTTTGCACGCGCAACGACGATTTGTCGTCGAATCTTTTGTTGAGGTGATATGAATATCCATCCACAATAAGTGCAATAGCGCCACGTTTTGATTACTCTACATTACAAGCACTCATTTTCAAATTAATTGAATGATCGTAATAACAACGAAAATAAACGGGAGCGTAGTTTTGATGTACGTACGAACGTATGAAGGTAGTCGGAAATATTTTATAGCTGCCCACATATTTGCAACAATACACTGACTGACTGACCAGCGAAAATGTTTACCATTTTTACAATGTGGCCAACGTAATAATAATGAGCATCATCTAATTTGTTGCCGTAACCAGTTGTACATATATCAATTGTTAATGCATTATTAAGATAAACGCATGGAAATAGGAGTTAATGCAAATTATTCGATGCCTGTCAAAATTGTATAAGCAAGAAACTAAAGACAATTATTTTGGATCGGCGGTGTAAGGAAAGGTGCTTTCGATGAAAATAGCTATCGGTAAAGGATTATTTAGTTCAAGCGTGTTCCGGCGAACCAAGACATCGGCAAATCTTGGTATCGGCCAACCATTCATTCTATGTAGCTTATTCGGCGAAACGTGCTGTCGCTAAATAATGGTATCGACTTATAGTTTTTTCGTATTACCGTTCGTCGGCGAACTATGCTTTCTGTAGACAATTATATCTTTCAAGGGTAATTCTATAAACCGTACGGGACTCATATATATATATAAATACAATACAATAAAAAATATATAAACATAATGTGTTCTTAAAAATATAATTAATAAAGAAGGAAAGTTCAGCTTATACTGGCTATGTCACCATCGACGTCCGGCAAGCGTTCGTTAAATTTCGATTATATATAGGTCGTAAGTAACGCCCCTTTGACTGTAGGACATTTTTGTAGAGCATTATTTATTGGGAAAACTCGGCACAACAATGGATAAAAGTGCAAAGGCGTGGAGTGGCTTTATATGGTCAAATATTTTTTGTACATTTCGGAACTTGACAGAATATTTATCAAAAATATTAATAATCGAAAGCAGATATAGGTTTTCCTTATAAATTACTTTATAAGGAAAACCTTTTGGAATTATCTGGAAGCTGTCAACAAGGTGATCGCCTCGGACCAGAGATCTTTAGTTTAACCATTCACCCAATTCCAATTCCAAATTCAATGTTTGGTATCTCGACAATGGAAAACTGGGAGGCAATGTAGACACAGTATCAGATGATCTACAGTTTTTAATAAATCAACTTTATTCCATAGGATTGGGTCTCAACCTTTCGAAGTGTGAACTATTCATATCCGACAGTGCCGACAGACAGCTGACACTTTCAAAATTCAACGCAATAGTCTCAGATATCCATATTGTTGAAAAAAGTTCTCGTCGTCTTCTTGGGTCTCCAATTTAAGAGAATTCCTTTCCCGATTTTGTCGAGGCAATGACATCTCGGACAGATTACACCAAATTAACATGCATTCGGCCATCACCTTAATTCGTTGCTGTTGTTTTGGACCTAAATTAACGTACTTTTTTCGATCTTCGCATCTATGGCATCATCCTCACCTTTTGGAAAATTTGGACCAAATTATTCGGTATAGATATATATATTCCTGTGACAGGAATTTTAAATGTGGCTATAGACGACTGAGCTTGGGCACAAGCTACTCTTCCAATTCGTATGGATGGTCTCAACGTCCGCAAAATTGCTAGTATCAGTCTGCCGGCTTTTATATCCTCGGTACACGGCACTGAGAAATCAATCAGGAATATCCTAGCTCCGTCACTGGTTGATTTCAATATGCCATGCTTCACCGAGGCTATAGATACCTGGAGACTCGCTTGCCCGAACCTAAATCCACCCGACAACCCATTATCTTAGAGGCGGTGGGATGAGCCGCTCTGTAGAGCAGTTCAGAGTGACCTTATTGCCACATCTGATTCGGCTACAGAGCGTGCGCGACTGCTGGTTGTGGGTAAATGGGAGTCGGGTCTCTGGTTTCATGCACTCCCGTCATATGTGCCGAACATAGGCACCTTGTTCGATGATACTACTTTCCGCTTCGCTGCTTCCCTTCGATTAGGTGCTCCCTGTTGTTCTGCTCATCGCTGCTACTGTGGCGAAGTTGTCAACAGCCTCGGTCACCACGGCCTTTTTTGCGGCCGCAGCGCGGGTCGCATAGCACGGCACGCGAATATTAACGACATTATCCGACGAGTTCTTGTCACTGTCGGCATTCCAGCTGTATTAGAACCCAATGGCCTGGCACGCGACGATGGTAAAAGACCAGAGAGTATGTCTTTATTTCCTTGGAATCTTCCAAGGAAATAAAGGCCTTTAGTGTGGAATGCAACTTGTGTCGATAGTCTTGCACCATCCCATCTTCCTAGCTCGTCTTGTTGTGCTGGCGCTGCCGCTGCGGCTGTTGAGAACCTCAAGTGGCGGAAATATAATAACCTTGTTGGTAGTTATATTTTCGAGCCGTTTGGGGTTGAAACCTTGGGGTCGTGGGGTCCGAGTTCTCACAAATTATTTAAAGATCTATCCAGACGCCTAGTCGACACTTCGCGTGACCCAAGGGCTGGCTTTTACCTTGGACAGAGGTTAAGCATTGCCATACAACGTGGCATTGCCGCCAGTCTTTTTGTGCATATTACCAATGTACAGCGATGCGTACGAATTTCTGGATGCCATATTTTAGTTTATTTTTAGATGTATATATGTAGTTGCGGGTTTTTATTAGAGTGTTTAAAGTGTTAATAATGAAGAAAAATACTAATATTTTATTTTTGCAAGTAACTATTTCTATTTTAATATATGTATAAATATAGCTATCATTACAATTATATAAAAAAATAACAATTCAGTTCCATACAAACAACAAAACGATACTTGAATTAGTTTCATAACACGATTGGCACAGTGTTTGAGTGATTGGTTTCTGTGCTGCATGTCAAGGGTACGATTCCTGCATTGGTACAAACATATTGGTATGGCCTAACACTATTTCTGCCCTACACTAACTAAAAAGCCGCCAACCCCAAAAAGTACTTTTCGAGTAAACGTAAAAATAAGTTTTCTACAAAACTACGCTAGCTAAGACGATGTTTGTAAATTATTTTTGTGGCCATAGTTTCTGTGCACAACATATAACGTTTGTTTTTTGTAAATATTAATTAATTTTTAGTATTGTATTATATTTTAGTATTGCATGTATAGTATTGTGGTTTAGTCGCTTTTTAACTAAGGAAGTGACAAAAATTATGTGGTTTAACTGCTCAGCAAATTTGCTGTATCTCGAAAAGTATTAATCGTATGAAAATTATTCTTAAACCAGAAGATGGAGAATTGAAAGTAGTTTAAGATACATTAAAAAGTGAAAAATGACCTATTGTGGCTTAACGGCCTTTTAGTTAGAGTAGGGCAGATTTGTTGGCCATACATTGTTTTTTGCTTTTTACACAAAACTTTTTGACCACCATCTCACCTGATGGTACATGATGATGTGGTCGAATATGATACGTGTTTACCTAGAAGTAAGCTATTCACTCTTAACTTAAAGACTCCCAGGTTATAACTATCAGGAAACAAAGACTCCGGCAGGAAATTCTACTGTTTAGCTGTACGCATAATGAAAGTATTCTCAAAACGTTTTTGTGCATATGGATGGGATGTCCACATGTATTTAAACGAAAATATATATGTAACTTTCTTATAAATATCATACAGTTTAGTTACCATTCATTTTAAGAGTACTGAATAAACTTATTTGCTCGCGAGTGTAGTTCCACCTCAAAGCGAACATTAACTTATTTAGCCACTTAGGTAACGAGATTCTATAATATCTTCGCATAACCATTTACAGTAATGAAAACGGATATTACACAACACAACAGTAATCTTTTCAATGCATACTAATTACTTAATTTAAGCCACAAAGCAAAATATTTATATTCTGCATTTAAAATGTCTTTACAAGTAGATTACCTACGTAGTTACTGCTGTAGTAACGGAAATCATTTGTAGGGTTTCGGAATATAAAGATAATCAGCCTATGACGTTCTCATTGCTGGGATGAAGAGAGTCGGTAGAGGTAGGGAGAAAAAAATACTAAATTCTACTGAGTATCCGTAACCACTTTCAAGGATGTAGCTCTCAGTTTTATGTATAATCTATACATATAAGAGAAAGTCGTGTTAGTTACACTATTTCTAACTCAAGAACAGCTGAACCGATTTGGCTAAAAATTGGTAGGGGGTAGCTTAGAACCAGGAGACGGACACAGGACTTTTTATCCCGAAATTCCCACGGGATCGTGATTCACGGGGGAAAAACCTCCCACGCGAACGAAGTTGCGGGCATAAGCTAGTTTCTTATAAAATATGGAAATTTTTATTAAACTTCGCCATTTTTCTTCATAAAACCCGGTTGTTAGGCAAATACTACCGCTATGTCATTCCAGGAAGTCTTCTTACTACGTCATTCTCCTTCTACATCTTTTTCGTTTGCTTTCCCCCTACGATAATCTATCCGATTTGACAGACTTTCTGATTGTTTTATTTTAAGGTTCCGTAGCCGAATGGCAAAAAACGGAACCCTTATATTCCACAACTTTTTTTTTATTTATTTTTTTCACACAACGCCATCTAGTCCCAAACTAAGCAGAGCTTGTGATATGGATACTAGACAACTGATAAACATACATATATATTTCTAAATACATACATATTATAGATAAATTATACCCAGACAAAGAACAAATGACCGTGCTCATCACACAAACATTTGTCCTAGGTGGGAATCGTACCCACGACCTTGCGCATAGCAGCCAGGACCACTGCCCACTATACCAACGGGCCTGTCGAATACCGTGTAAAATTTGGTAGACGATGAGCCTTTCGCTTGATCCACCCACCTTATTGGTGAACGACCAAGATCAGTTTCTCCTAATTTTTGTAGCCTCTACGCTCTATGTGGCTAAAATACAATAATACAGTATGTATACTTAATATTATAAATGCAAAAGTTTCGATGTTTGGATGTGTTACTCAACCACAGATATCGATATAAAGATACACTCAGATAAAAGATGCTAAAAATCACTGTATTCAAAATACACAGTTAAAGGATTAAGATCAAAGAAGAGTCAAGAAAATGGGATATGAGTCACGTGCATGTAGGGAAGTCTTACGGTGTACTGAATTATTGGCACTACGTAATTAGCAATAATCGATCGATACAGTGCGGTGCTGCTATGATTATGACTAAGTTAACCCGTGTTGTACGGTGGTTGACCCCGTACACCTAAGCTACTTTTAATCCCGGGATAATGGGCGTAAATTCCACGCGATTGATGTCGCAGGCAGTGTTCGCTCAGTGGTCGAAATTCGTCGATAACTTATTTATATATTGACACACCAACGACTTATTCACTGGTTATTTAACAAATAAAAAAGGCACGAATGAAATAGTTTGTGGTGAATTCGTCACTTAAAGGTAGGTGTGCACATCATTTTTATAAATAGTAAATTAAATTAAATAATAAGATAACATTAAAATCTTGAGCTAAGTTGCATTGAAACGAAGTAAAGATAACATTGTAATTTCAGTGAGTCAGAATACAATAAATAACAGTAAATTATTACAATATCATTCAGATTGATTAATATTAATAATAGCATTAACAGAAAAAAGTAATCCCATAAAAAACAATATTTGGCAAAAAAACCAAGTCTTACAACTCAGTTCTTCTACCGTAAAAAGTTATGAGATCCATGTAATACCAAGTCGGTTATTTGATTATTCAGTCCCTACTTGAGGGACCTTCTGTCTTAAGTTGTTACGTAATTGTCTAACCTAACAACATCTCATAGTGACCATATCAATATTAAAAATCTTTAACGTTTTAAATAAATAGATTGACTCGGCAATCGCATGAAAACACAATATATCTCACAAGTAATACATACATATATAAATTACATTGTTTTTGCGATTGCCAAGTCAATCTACTTTTTGTATACCAACAACGAATTTTCTTAAAGCCCTTGCTCTGGCTTTTTTATTCCGTTGACCATTTTACAAGTTACCTTTGAACATAATTATATCTAGATACCTATCTACACATGTTATTCCATTATATTATACATAATTATATACAGGTACACTGATTAATTAACTGTAAATGTAACTTTGTAATCCCATATAAATATATGGGATTACAAAGTTATTTATGCAGTTGATGTATCTAGAAAACTGGACCGAAATTGAAAAATATTTTAATTTTTCCTTGATTCATACACTAAACACTAGTTGTGTTCTAAATTTGAAGCTTCTATGTCCGCTAGAAGTGCCTTAGACTTTTGATGATCGGTCAGTCAGTGAGTGACAAAATTAAGGAACTTTGCCTCGTTATAATTCTTAAACTACTGGTTCAAATTGAATGAAATATACCGTGTTTATACAATGCCTGCTTGGTTACTGAAAATTCAGGCTTCTAGTTTTATCCACAACGAAGTTATACGGGGTCGAAAATGGCCTGAATTGCTTTTAGAAAGTATGGTACGGCCGTGCCGCTTTTTGCTCAACTTGGCGGGGGCACTGCCGTGCCCCCAGAAAAGAAATGAAAACAAATAAATAAAAGATAAATTATTTCCTAGTACATTAATTATTTTTTTATAAATAGGGTTAATTTTAATTAAACTTAAATTACAATATATTTCATTTGGTTGTGATCAATAATCACATTAAAATAGAGAACGCTAATTAAAACAAAAAAGTAACAATATTAACTCACAAACCAAAGTAATCATACCATAGTAAAATGGCGATGCGTCATCGTTACATGGTGGACATCCCACCTATACGCACTAAACGTTTTGGGAATACCTTCATTGTGCGTACGGCTAAGGTGTGGAATTCCCTGCAGGAGTCTGTGTTTCCCGATAGCTGTAACCTAGGGATCTTTAAGACAAGAATGAATAGGTTACTTTTAGGTAAGCGTGCTCCATCTTCGACCACATCGTCACTTACCATCAGGTGAGATGGTGGTCAAACGCGAGCCTATTATCAATAAAAAAAATCCAATGCAATAATATAAAAATATTAGCTTTCAGAACTTCTCCTTTTATCATCAACTGCTTAGCCTTTTTCCAACTATACTGAGGTTAGCTTCCAGTCTAACTGGATGCTGCTGTGTACTTGTTAAAGTATCAAAAAGAAAACAAATAAATCGATACTGATCAGTCCTACAAAAGGCCAGCCAACGGGAACTGGACGGTCTGAGCTTGTCCACGGTTCGTGGAGCCCTACCGTTGCTTTCAATAAACAAAACAGGCTCTTCGGCCTACAAACCATATATATAAATAACAGTTCTAACCACTAACCTTCTGTGCTGGGTTCGCCAAGCTTCGACCTTCCTAGGTCACGCCCAAGTGTGGTATGTATGTAATTAAGAGGTGAGGAATTGAAAAGTGTGATGTAAGTCACGTGTTCTAGAACGTTCACAAGGCGCCAGTCTCCAGATGGCGCGGTCCTGATCAGCATCACAGCCCAAACTCACACCGGATTGAAGCTATTTATCACTACTTATTTCCAACAAATGCGCGTGCCACGCGGTGGCATCAACCCGGCGATAAATCCAAAAATATCCCAGGGTTTTCGTCAAATGGGGATTACAACTTCAAACAATAGTTAATCGCGACCCAATTATCGGTTGCAAACGGCGATTCCAAACGATATTTTACCAATTACAATTAAATCAAAGTCCCAAGAACGGACATTTTCCAACAAGGAAGCAAAGTCTATCTGTCAAGTCAAAAGTCAAAAGTTATGTCAAGTGTCAACATCAAAAAGACAATAGAATGTTGCCACACCAAAGATCGTTCAAAAATACATTTGGGACGCAACATCTACCCCCCCTGGACGGGCCTACCCGTCCGCTAATCAATTGGAAGTCTTGACCAGGTTGCGAATTCAACACAGCTTCAATGCGGCCAAATACCGTAGCTAGTTCCTCAAAGGTGAGAACGGTGTCTCCCAACAATCTCCGCCAGCGTCCCTTTTCCGCTGTCACCGCGGCCCCAAAAATACCCCCCCAATGGGGGGCGGGCTGGCGGGTCAACAACCAAGTGACCCCTCGGCGGGCCAAACTATTACCAATGTCAACCTGGCTCTCATTAAGGAAGGCGTATACCTCCTTCAAATAGTTACTTGTACCCTTGTAATTCGTACCGCAATCAGACCTAATCAAAGAAGGTAACTCACGGCGAGACACAAATCTTTCCAAAGTCGCCTCAAAGGCCTCTGTCGAGAGGGAGGTTACCAGCTCCAAATGTACTGCCTTGGTTGACAGGCAGACAAACACACAAATAAGCCTTAACAATCTTACTATTACGAAGGGTGGACGTCTTCAACAAAAGGGGACCAACAAATCCGTTACGACGCCAGCAAAGGGCCTCGCCTCATTGACGCGATCAGCCGACAAAATCCAAATTTCTCGCTGCAGAATGGCCAACAGCGCATTGCAACCGGCATGCGAGTTCTTAGTGTGACGATCAGTCACCAACAATTGAACCAAGTGGCCCTCCTTGGGCAACAAAAGGGGGTGACGGGCCCCATAAGGAAGGCTAGAGTGCCTCAACCGTCCTCCAACAGGGTTTCCCGAAGTGGCTCGTCCCAACCAAGTTCAGTTATAACAAGGGCAGGAGCACCAATTTTAGGGTACGGACAACTCACAAGGGTGATTTCAAACCAGGTCCTTCCCTCAACAGTGGTGTCAGCCAGTTCGCCAATTCCTCAAATCTTGCCTGAAAGGTCATTCATTTTCAGGCCAACCTGTCCCGCTAACCAAGACGACAAAGGCAACCCTGGACTCCCGTGTCCAAAATGGCACAGACCACAATCGAGTCACCCAAGGGTCCCCAGACCTTGACCGAGGCCGTTGGCAACAAAACCGTCTTGATCGGGGGGGTCCTTTAGCGGGGCAGGCGTCAATCTCTTAGTGATGCCTGGGCGGCGACCGATCGCCGCATCCAGGCTGCCTTCGTTCATGATGAGGCCAACAATCAAAATATTCGTCTGCGCGGTGTCCCGAGCCGCTCGCCATCACTGGAGGGGCATATCCCACCGGATGCCCGAATGGCGGAGGGCGCGACTCCAGCCGGGGACGTTCCGCCAACGGAGGGGAAAGGCAGCGGCGCTGACCCGGCCACTGCTGCCTAGCAGCCAATGCGCGTTCTCCCTGACTAGGGGAGACCAAATGGCGCTCGCGGGGCTCCCGTTCAACTTGCGCGGGGGGTGGAGTGCGGCGTACAGAATTGCGGGTCTCAGCCCGGTGCTCGTCTCCGGGGTACCCCCCCTTGCGCGAACCCCCCTCAGAAGCTGGTCTGCTGGAGCGGTTCGCGTTGGCGCACAAAATCTCCAAGTGGGACCCTTCACAAATTCTACACGGACGGGGGTCGGGGCAGTCCCGATGAAAGTGGGCCCCCAAGCACGAGAAGCACAAACGGCGTGAGTTGACAATGCGGCGGCGGGCACTTACGTGCAAATTCAAAAAGTCCGGGCAACGCGCCATGACATGCCCCGTTGCCTTACAAAAGTCACAATGATGCGGACTCCGGGCACCAGCAAAACGGGGGGCGGGGCGATCATCAACAGGCCCCCTAGCCCGAGGACTCCGGGCGCCAGCAAAACTGGGGGCGGGGCGATCATCAACAGGCCCCCTAGCCCGAAGACTCCGGGCGCCAGCAAAACGGGGGGCGGGGGGAACATCAACAGGCCCCCGAGCCCTAGTCCGTCCCTGGTCTCTAGGCTGAGAAGGTAGTGGGGGTGCCCCGTGGCGCCACGAGTGTTATCCGAAACCCGACACTCGTCTTCCTAAAATTTGAGGAGGTCGTCAAAGGGGGGAAGATGGGTGGCACTATCCCCTCCATACTTCTGCTCAAAACGTGACCTCAGCTCCGCGGGGAGCAACTGCAGCACTATGTGCACCAACAAGTAGGACCAATGTTCTACCGGTAACTCCAAGCGTCTCAAGGCGTTGGTCGCTGAGACCAACGGGTTCAGCAAGTCAGTGCGCAACGTCGACGTGCTGACAATGGCCGGTAGCCCCAAAATCTGGTCGATGTGCACATCAGCCAGGCAGCGCTTGTTCTGATACCGTCGGGAGAGAAGCTCCAGAGCGGTCGGGTAAGAGGAATCCGTCACCGGCAAGTGCTGCACCAAGGCTCTGGCTTCGCCCTCCAGGACAGACAATAAATAGGCCAGCTTCTGGGCAGGTCCGAGGTCCGAGCGTGCATCGACAAGACTCTCAAAGAGATTTAGGAAGCCCAGCCAGTGGTCCAAGCGACCGTCAAAATGTGGCAGCTCCAGGGTGGGCAGCCTACTCAATAGTCCAGGGCCTGCAACAACGGGGATCTGCGGCTTGGCCGCATCAGGCACCCGGCTCTTCAAAATTTCCCGCGCTCGTAGACATATGACATCCCCCAGGTGGACAATCTGGTCATAGTCACCCAAAATCTTATCGCGGGCTGTCTGATCCATCACCCCCAAATCCACGTCCATGATGTACTCGTTGAAGCGTGTGAGCGCAGCATCAGCTGACTTGATCCTCTCAATCACTTGCCCATACCGAGCAAGGGTGAGCTCTTCCAATTCTACACGCTCAACCGTTGCAGCTGCCGATGTGAACCATCTCAACTGTGAGATCAATCCGGCAGCAGCCTCCCTGACTGCCCTTAATGAGGCCATTGCAACAACAAATATTAATACAACAGGCTAAAATTAACTAAACCAACAACAATAACTTGTTAGCCGACCAAATAATTTCACCAAAATAACAACTTAAATTCAATTATTTCAAGTCCAAATCCGACCCTGTACTCATTCCAAGTATGAATCTAGCTTGGTACAGATGGCCAGTTACAAAATAAATAACAATCCAACGTAAATATTGTGCAGGATCAACACCAACCAAATACAACAATTGAAGTATAATATTGAGCGGACAATCTCTAACGACTCAATCCAATAAATACCACAAATGCAATAACCAATACACACAATTCAAGTCCTATTATGTTAGACTATGTGATTATTATTTAGATAAACTTTTAACTTCAGACTAGTGACATTCAATTATTAATCACAACAAATACCAAACAACTTTTACAACAATATACCAAATTATACCAAAATACAACCAATAATTCCTAATTTCACAAACAAATCTTACTTGTCTGTACAATACCAAGGGGCTAGCACTACAAATTACAGTACAAACTACAAGTACTATTTGAGCCCGGCTGACAAAGCAATATATTCAAACTTATCAAGTTATAAGTTATGTTAAATAATTAAAGTTACTTTCAAAACTTCCAATTTAACCAGTGGATCTTATAAGACCACGCTTCTGCTACCAACATGTTCAAGACTACCAAAGGCCAGCCAACGGGAACTGGACGGTCTGAACTTGTCCACGGTTCGTGGAGCCCTACCGTTGCTTTCAATAAACAAAACAGGCTCTTTGGCCTACAAACCATATATATAAATAACAGTTCTAACCACTAACCTTCTGTGCTGGGTTCGCCAAGCTTCGACCTTCCTAGGTCACGCCCAAGTGTGGTATGTATGTAATTATGAGGTGAGGAATTGAAAAGTGTGATGTAAGTCACGTGTTCTAGAACGTTCACAAGGCGCCAGTCTCCAGATGGCGCGGTCCTGATCAGCATCACAGCCCAAACTCACACCGGATTGAAGCTATTTATCACTACTTATTTCCAACAAATGCGCGTGCCATGCGGTGGCATCAACCCGGCGATAAATCCAAAAATATCCCAGGGTTTTCGTCAAATGGGGATTACAACTTCAAACAATAGTTAATCGCGACCCAATTATCGGTTGCAAACGGCGATTCCAAACGATATTTTACCAATTACAATTAAATCAAAGTCCCAAGAACGGACATTTTCCAACAAGGAAGCAAAGTCTATCTGTCAAGTCAAAAGTCAAAAGTTATGTCAAGTGTCAACATCAAAAAGACAATAGAATGTTGCCACACCAAAGATCGTTCAAAAATACATTTGGGACGCAACAGATACTAAATTGTCTATGCACAATCACATTTCCTCATTCTAATCTTTTCCCATCCCTAATTCATTCACTTCCTTCCAATCAAAAACCTTCACCATAAGTCAGTCTGATACTAATCTCAACAAGAAAATGGCGCGGTAATTTTATCGGCTCTAAATCAACCCATTTAATCAAACATACTCCTACCTACAAAGACTATTACTTTATCAATCTACGTTGGTGATAAATGGCAAATAACGGAGCGCCCCGGAGCAGTGTAGTGGAGTGACTACGGGATTCAAGTCGCCGACGAAGACCTGTGAGTACCCTATTTTCCTAACCTGCTCCCATGTAATTGTGCACGGCTAAAATTCGCCTAAGGACGCAGTTCTACTTATCGAAGGTTTAATCAATCAACACAACAACAGTACTAGTATTTTATATGGAGCAACTGCCTATTTGAACTCCACAATTCAGTAGCTGGGAACCTAATACGATAGCCCTTGGCAAGACCAGTGCCATGTCTTCTGATTTCTGACTTCGCGTAACGACAGTCAAATAAGTAACAGCTTGACGTGGTTTTTGAGACACACAGGAATCTTGATAAATTAAGATGGTTATCCATCTACAGACCAAACTCGTTACGCGTTGCTTACCTTGGAAGATCAACCCGTGCAGCTGTTATTTTTTTTTTTAACAAAATGTTTGCGTTTGACCACCATCTCACCTGATGGTAAGTGATGATGTGGTCGAAGATGGAGCACGCTTACCTAGAAGTAACCTATTCACTCTAGATTTGAAAACCCCTAGGTTATAGCTATCGGGAAACACAGACTCCGGCAGGGAATTCCACTCCTTAGCCGTACGCACAATGAAAGTATTCCCAAAGCGTTTAGTGCGTATGTGTGGCATGTCCACCATGTATTTTTATTTAGCCACGAGCTCCTCAGCATCTCTTCCTTTCATACTCCTCCCATCGCGTAATTTTCTTAAAAAGGGGTACAAAGTAAAAACTTTGTAGGTAGGTACCCCTTTTTACATATTAATGTATACCTTGATTAAATAGGTAGTATAAAACGTTGAGTTGCCATTTGATTTTGAGACTGTAACTATTTTACCATCTTAAAAAAAAAGAAAGTATTCGCGATGGTCAAATGGCACTCGTCCATTGAAAATGACTCGTGTTCCATTGCAGTTTTCAAGTTAGGTGGCAACTCGACCCCGACACACTTGGCAAAATCTTCTAGGAAAACGCCAAATAATTTGTATATGAATTTTTATATGTTATCCTCTACTTAACCTTATTTCAATATGTGTCAGGGTCGGTTTCCAGTTTAATCATAATTTATGTGTTTCACACGGAGCGACTAACAGACCTCCAAAACCCAGTAACTGGGTAACAAGATATCCCTTAAAGTTAGAGTTAGATTTCTGCCTTCTGAGTATCCGTAATCACTGACAAGTTTGTAGCTCTCTGTTTTATGTATAATTTCTTATTAAATATGGAAATTCTTATTAACCTTCGCCACTTTTCTTCATAATACCCAGTTGTAGGCAAATACTACCGCTATGTCATTCCGGGAAGTCTTCTTACTACGTCATTCTCTTTCTACTTCTTTTTAGTTTGCTTTCTGATATTTCTAATTTAAAAAAAATCCTTGACCTATAGGATACGGAAGGAAAACAGAATGACCTGTAGCAGAAAAAGGAAATCAAACAAAGAAGATTGAATCTAAACAAAAACTACGGTTTACCAACATGAGAACGTTGATACTTTTCTTGTATCGAATTAAAAATTCGGAGTTAACGACGTGTCGTTCGAACGACTTCAGGGCTAAAGTTTGACAAATATTGTCAACTTTAAATTCTGAATTTAAAAATCGGTGTTCAGTCGCAATTTTTTTGTGTTCTAAATATAAAATATTCTATATTTAATACTAGCCCGTAGCTTCGCTCGCGTCAACATTATTTTTCAGTGTAATAACTAGCCAATCAATTGGTGGAAAATTTTCAAAATCGGTTCTATGGTTCCAAAGTTGACTTTCTAGAAGCTGATAAGCTTACAAATATTACCTCTTTATTAGCATAACTTTTGATATGTTTACCGACGTTCGAAAAATTCAAACATCGAAAACTGGAGCAAAACTATAACCAGCCAGTTGTAACCAAAGTTATTAGGGTCTTATTACCAACAACTCACCAACAAGATGGCGAACCGAAATGTAAAAGTTTAGAGAGGAAAATGGCAAATCGGAGAATTGTGATAAAATCTATTGCGCAGAAAGAGTTTTCAAGTGTTTGTAGTTTCATATTTTGTATAATCTTTATTTATGCACAACGTGTTTTGTTTACTTTAGAATCTAATCTCCATATTAATAATATTTAATACCTCACTGCGGCTCCATAATTCCGGAAATCGCAATTCACATTATTATTGTCACCTGTACTGACTCGCCTGTATCGTCTTTCCCTCAAAACCGGAGTGGTGCCAGTGTCTTGGAAGCTTGCTAATGTGCAACCTGTACCCAAAAAGGGTAGCCGTGCCGATCCTGCCAATTATAGACCAATCGCCTTAACCTTCATACTGTGTAAAGTAATGGAAAGGGTACTCAAAAACAAGTTGCTGGCATACCTTGAAGACAATGAGCTCCTCAGTGACCACCAGTATGGCTTTCGCCGTGGTCGGTCCACCGGAGATCTTCTTGTGTATGTCACGCACTGTTGGGGCGAGGCCATTGAGAAACACGGTGAAGCCCTTGCGGTATCCCTCGACATCTGAAAGGCCTTTGACAGGGTCTGGCACGCTAGTCTACTGAGCAAGCTTCCCGCATTCGGTGTCCCTGCTGGCATATGTAACTGGATTTCTGACTTCTTGAGTGAGCGGTTTATCCGAGTGGTCATCGATGGCTGCTCATCGGATCTTTGGATTGATTGGCATTGATTTCCTCAAGGGTCTGTTCTTTCTGCGACTCTTTTTCTGCTGTATTTCAATGACCTAATTCAGCTGGGAGCAGTTGAGTACGCGGATGACAGCACAGTCTCAGAGAGATACTTATCCAGTTCTAGAGCTGACGGGGTGAAATTGCCACTCTCAGAAAAACCATGGTAGAGCGCATGAATTTGACCTTAAATCTCGTTTCCCAATGGGGTGACGACAATCTGGTCAAATTCAACGCTCTTAAAACTTAGGCTTTGTATTGTCTTTTCAGCGCTAAAAGGAGCTATTTTGAATTGACCCCTACTTTCCGAAGTACATCTGTGCCAGTTACCAATCGCCTGGAGCTTTTGGGCATGGAGTTGACAACAGACCTCAACTTCGGCTCAACCATCGAGTCCAGAGCTCAGACTGCAGCAAAAAAGCTGGGAATCCTACACAAGGTGAGACGATACTTCACGCTTGGACAGCTTCTCAATCTGTATAAAGCACAGGTCCGTTCCTGCGTGGAAACTGCCTGTTTGTCTGTTGCACTTTCACAGCTAAACCGTAGAGTTGGTTTTGATGAAATTTAGCATGGAAATAAATTTGGTGTCAAATAAAGGCTTGCTGCGGTGAGCAGGGATAGCTCGCCGTCCGGTAAGCACGGCCCTGGTTGCGGGAATGTTCTAACGAGATGCCGTGGCCCTAGATCGTAAGGGCAGTTGAAAAAACAGAGTGGGTTTTAAGTCAGTAGAAGTTTAACACTCTCTACCACTCCATCCAGAGCGGGATGAAACAGTAGATGATTATCACAACGGGAAAAAAGGGGAGGTTATAAGACAACATATACAACGTGTAACGGAAACCCCATATCTATCCAAAGGGACTGAAGACAACATCTGGTATGGATTCTCTATGTAAAGTTTCAGCTCAAAATAAGTGACTCACAGAATTGACTCCAAATTATTGGTTTCATATGTTTCTTGAATACCAGTAATAACAAACGTGTCACAGCACTATGAGGGTCATCACTTTCCACGTCACTTGCCAATAAAACGATAATTCTCTTCGTTCTTCTTAATTTGAAAAATTCGGTCTCTGGTATCAATGTATTGAAATTTCTAATATGCTCCACACATGTACACATAGGATTAGAAAACCCTTGCCATATCGTTTATTGTCATCCAAAGAAGCCGTGCACTTGGTATGTATAAACCCTTTAAATTACACGTTGTATACACTCCTTTGCAAAAAAAAAAACGGGCGGTTTTGATTTTACTACTCTATTGGTAATCATTTAGTTCTAAAGAGGTTTTAATAGCCAAACTATATTGCTGGCACTTAGTAAAGAGTCTGGCTATGAAAAAAACTAATTCCGAATTCGAAACTTTTGTTTTTTAAAATAATAATCCCATTTTCAGTTTGTGACTTTTTACTTAATTTTCGCGTGTTTGCGGTTAAAAAGTTATCAGGCAACTAAAACTAACTTCTCGTTATTTTTAGTAGAATAATTCATGTTAGTCGCATAATCCTGCCTTATTGTGACGAAAACAGATATCTTTGTGTCGATTGTAATGGCAGAAAAAGCAATAAGAGCTCGTAAAATTACAGCACTGCTGGAAAAGAGGTGTAGCCAATGTTACGTCTCACAGCGGTTAAACATGAGTCGTTCAACTGTCCAAAGAACCTGGATTCGATACCAAGAGACAGGTTCTGTTCAGAGAAGGCAAGGTTCTGGGAGAAATCGTTGAACACCACCACGAGACGACCGCTTTTTAGTAACTCAGGCGCTGAGGAACCGCAAATGCAGTTACATAGACCTCAAAAGAAACCTTGAAGAGGTACGAGGAGCATAAGTTAGCCCATAGACAGTGAAGAGAAGGCTTTTAGTGGCTGATATACGCAGTCAACGACCAGCGCGGGCCCCCAAGTTACTCCGTGAGTACCGTATTGCTCGATTGAGGTTCGCTAGAAATTGCCTATCTTGGACACTAGGTAAGTGGAGTAGCGTACTCTTCTCCGATGTGACTCGAATTTGTCTGAATGCTGAGGACCGACGTCGACGAGTGTTGCAAAGACTAGGGGATCGCTTTGCCGACGTATGTTTTGAAGAAATCACCCCTTATGGTGGATGGTCCGTTATGTTTTGGATGGGCGTAACTTACAGCTATCGTACCGAGATAGTATTCATCGAAAATGGCTCACTAAATGCGCAAAGGTACATAACTGAAATCCTTTGTCAACATGCACAACCCGCCCTGACTGTAATTGGAGAAGATGCCATTTACATGGACGATAATGCTCGGGCCCACCGTTCTGGCGACGTAGATGCTTATATGCAAGAGGTCGGTATTCGTCGTTTAAATTGGCCAGCGCAGAGACCCGACCTCAACCTCATTGAGCACGTCTGGGACCTCCTAAAACGGCGAGTGCGATCTGTCCAACCACTTCCACAAAACATCAGGGAGCTTAAACGTGTGTTCTCGGCTGAGTGGGAATACATTCCTCAGGACACCATCAAAAGCCTGGTGGAAAGCATGCCAAGGCGATTACATCGCGTAAACGCTACAAGGGGAGGTCATACTTGTTATTAATTTATTTTTTGTGTCTTTTTTAAATTAAAATACCATAAAAATACTCGTAGTCTTAATTTCATTATACCTATAAAATTTTCATTTTAACACGACTCTCTGTTTACATTAAACAAATCATCGATTCCAGGATTTAAGTGTTAAAAACTATATTCTCATTGATATCAAGAAATTTCTAGTCATTTATGCTAATGACATACTAAATATATTAATATTATCCATAAAACAATTGGCCAAGTGCCAGTCGGACTCGCCCATGAAGGGTTCCGTAGTAACTATAATAAATATAACATACTTAATATATGTATTTGAAAAAAAAAACAATAAACCTTGCAAATTTCTTAAAACTAGCTTATTTACAATTTTTACAACTACGACAAATAACTTTGTTTTTCATAGTATTTGTATGAATTACAAAGTTATATTTGCGGGTTTCGAAAATATACTATATTACAAAAACTGCTGACTCGATCTCGTTCAAATCAATTTTGGTTAAAAGTTTACATTAAGATGAGAATTATGGTTTTTTTACCGACTTCTGAAAAAGGAGGAGGTTCTCAATTCGGATGTTTGCTTGTTTTTTTTTTTTTTTTTTTTTTTTTATGTTTGTTCGGGCATAGCTCCGTCGCTCGCCAACCGATTTGAAAAATTCTTTTTTTGTTGGAAAGGGTATACTTCCCAAATGGTCCCATGAAAATTTTATCGACATCGAACAAGCCGTTTCTGAAAAATCAACAAAAGTCTAAAAAAATTTTTACATTGATGATCTTTTCGGTTACTCTATATTGTGTTTTTTGTTCGCGCGTTTTTAGTTTTTTGTAGTTGACATTTTGGCTTTTATAACTAGATTAATTACAAATTGACCCACTAAAAAGCGCGAAAATAAAAACTTTTTTGCAAAAAAATAAAACCGACTTCCATATCAAAACACTACAAAGCCAAAAATAATTTTAATTTCGGAAGGCGGTGTGAAAAAAAAGAAAATACAAAACCAATAACACCGACTACCGAAATTAAAATTATTTTTGGCTTTGTAGTGTTTTGATATGGAAGTCGGTTTTATTTTTTTGCAAAAAAGTTTTTTTAGATTTTTCACTTCATTATTATAGAAGTTAGAGGGGGAGGACACACATTTTACCACTTTGGAAGCGTATATCTTTTAAACGATTAACTTCATGAAAAAGTCATTTTAGAAACCATAATGTCATTTTTAAAGACCTGTCTATAGATACCACACAAATATAGGTTTCATGAAAAAAAAAAAATCGGTTTCAGTTCCATGTATGGGGAGCCCCCTTTATCTATGTATACTTATAATAAATCTGTAGAGAGGTCAATTCTGTACATGAAATATATTTACAAAATAACTATCAGGGGGTGATTAGGGATCGATACTGATACCAAAAATGCAATCAGTAAAATTTTTGTCTGTCTGTCTGTCTGTCTGTCTGTCTGTCTGTCTGTCTGTCTATATAACCGTTATAGAAACAAAAAATACTCGACGGATTTTAACGAAACTTGATACAATTAATATTCATACTCCTGAGCAGGTTATAGTATACTTTTCATCACGGTACAATCAATAGGAGCAGAGCAGTGAAGGGAAATGTTGGGAAAACGGGAGAAGTTACTCCATTTTTTAAGCTTCCGTCGCGTGTGCAACCTTAATGGTTAAAGCTACACAGAAATCATTTATGACGGAAATGTTCTCCTTAAAATTATATAAAAAATATCCCGCGACAGCATATATCTATCTTTTATGGTTGACTCACAATAACACGTGTAACTCCCGATAGCTTAGCAGTTCGAAGCTTTCTGATTATTATTCTGCTCCGAAATTTAAAATCACCACAACTTTGCAATGGAACTCGGCTAAAAGTAACCCACTTGCAACAAAATATAATCGAGGCTCAAATTTTAACAGGTTGCGGTGCAGGAGAAACCGTCTTTATTCCCAGAATTCCCATAATACCAAATAATTTTCCATTCCAATTTAAAAGAACGCGATTCCCAGTATCGGTGTGTTATGCAATGACAATTAATAAGGCTCAAGGGTAGACTTTTCGTGTTGCTGGAGTAGATCTCGGTGTCAGTTGTTTCTCGCATGGTCAGTTGTACGTCGCTCTTTCCCGGGTTAGCAGTTCTAGAAATCTTTATGTTCACGTGCCGGACGGGTCAACTTTCAACATAGTTTACCTGGAAGCTTTGCGCTGAAGTATTGTCGTTCTATAGGTACTTAAGCCTCATGTGAACGTGATCTAAACAATGTTACCAATACATTAACTTAATTAATAACACACAAGGAGTTGCACGCTGACGGAGTCGCGGGCACAGCTATAAACAATAATATTGTGCGGTTCGGTATTGCGATATTTTTCAACAGTATTATAGATTGACATATTATATTTCCCTACTAAATTACGAAAGTTAATCTGTGTGTTACATCAAAATCACTGAACCGTGAGGAAGGACATAGGCTACTTTTTTTTACGAAAAACGACGGAAACGTGGACGAAGTCGCGGGCAACAGCTATCTATGCTAATAATATAAGGCTGAAGAGTTTGTTTGTTTGTTTGAACGCGATAATCTCAGGAACTACTGGTTCGAATTGAAAAAATATTTTTAATTAAATAGTAAATTTATAGAGAAAGGCTATAGGCTATATATCATTACGCTAAGGCCAATAGGAGCGGAGCACCAATGAAGAATGCTTCAAAATCGGGGTTAAATTTAACGTTAGCCCAAAGTAACTATTCCACGCGGACGAAGTCGCGGGCAAAAGCTAGTTTGAAATATTTTTAAAATTTTCTCTTAAAATCGGAAAGCGGTTCACAGAATACATTTACTTACCAAGTTTTACATGTATAGTCCTAATAGTTTCGGAATAAAATGGCTGTGACATACTGACGGACGGACAGACAGACAGACGGACAGACATGTCGAAACTATAAGGGTTCCGTTTTTTGCCATTCGGCTACGGAACCCTAAAAAGCAAATGACTTTAAGGTGCCCGTTTTTTTTTGCAGAGTGTACGTATATTCCAAAATTTTCAAATAAAGCGGATCGGGATTTATGCGGAAAAAACCTGGGCACAATATTTAATGTATACTCTTTTGTTTAGAAAGACAAATTTATTCATAGCATATAACTTTAAAGTTATGGAATATCAAAAAAAATATGTACATTTCAATCATTTAGTTTGAAGTAATTATGTGTTTATGGCTTTGGTTCCCACTTAAGAGATTGAACCGCGAGTTTGCAAAGTTGAGTAGACTGGAAGGTTACACTGGAAGATGACATCAAAATACTCGTAGTAGGGAAAACGCTTGACATCGTAATATTCCTACATAATTACATATACAGTATGTATACGACATATATGCAATAAATGAAAACATTGGCAATACTCATCATACTGAACAACTTTTTATATGAGGTTAACACTGAAATCGCTAAAAACATCGAGACTGCTCTATACATTTGTGTGTGCATAAGTCGACCAAATGTACTGAACAGTTATTTTTTTATTTCGCGATTCCGGTGTTGGTCCCATACAAAAAGATGTTCATTACGATGACTATTGCCAGTGTTTTCATTTATTGCTCATATGTCGTGTCCATACTGTATACTGTGGAGTTTCTTACCGGTTCTTCTTCATAGAAAACGATCAATTTGAACCATGCTTCTGAAGTTTTAGTTTCAGTGTCCATGTAGGCTATCTTTACATAGTATAAAACAAAATCACTCCCACTTACTTAAACGGTTAGGAAACTACGCTACGGATTTTAATGTAGTTTTCAGCTATATAGATAGAGATTCAAGAGGAAGGAGGAAGGTATCCTTATGTGTATTGTAAGATATACAATAAAGTATATAATAAATAAATACATTGCACCCGTCCGAAACCAGGGCGAGTCGCTAGTGTGAAATAAAATATTTTTAATTGTTACTGTCTCGAATGGATGAAGAATAGTACAACAAATGCACACAAGCTTTAGCAACTTAAACACAGCATTTGACCCGCTGGCACCCAGCCAATAATTAAATTCCGTCTTAATTACACATTGATTCAATCACGGTGAGCCTATGCGGTTACACACGGTTAATTAAGTCGCATTATTATTAAATACTGTTAGGATCGGATGAATATCTACATTACAATGTGTACATCACAAAGTTAAATGAGATTATTTCAACATTTTTTGTCCGATGCCTTTGTGCTCAAGACATGCCTTTATCAATCTCACTCAATCATTTAAAACAATTTGGGGAATGGAAGATCAGTAAATTTTGGATCGTAGAAGAATGTATTGAATAGAATAAAAAAAAACTAGGCAAGTACGAGTTATGTCAGTCGAACTCATCAGATTCAGAAAATGATTCTGATTCTGCTAAGTCGGACTGATTTGCTCAACATATACAAGTATAGATCTTAAATGATTAATTATTGATCGTTATGTTTTGCCCTTATTGGCGTACAAATGTATTAAAAACAACCTAATAACTAACTTATTAAAATTGCATACTTATCCCGTTTTTTCACCAGAAAGAGGGTTCTAACTTTCTTATCTAAGTACATATATAAATTCAATAGTACCGAACTATTGCCCAACCTTACATCACAGATTTTTTTCCTTACCAATAAATTACATTTAACTTAAAACCTACCTTTACTCATTTTCACAATACATTTTAATACTAAAAATCTTAACAAGACACAATTTTTCTTGAAATATTTAATTCGCCTTCAGAGGTTTAAACCGGATTGTCGCTGTAGAAGCAAAAGTAATAATAAATATGAATACAGAAGAACTGAGATTTTATTTATTCTTTTATTAAAATTCAAGAATATTGTCGGTCGCAGGTGGTGGTAGACGGTATTTATTTTTATGTTAGTAGCAGACAGAGCAAATGCAGCTGTGCAAAATTAACCTTGCTACAAGGAGTTACTATGCAGGGGTACAAATCAGATGGATATAATAGACCATTGTTAGACAGCAACTGTCTGGTAACATTGCTAAAATGAATACACTTCTTTTGTTTTTACTGACACTTTTTTAAAATAAATTCTATGAGAATAGGGACTATAGTTGAAAGAGTATTTTTCTTTAATAATTCACTTCTTTTTTTTTCACGTACTAAAACGTACGTGAATTCGAAAATGAAGATATATCACGTACCTGACGTCACTCAGTTTTATACACTTTAGCAAGCACTATGTAACTTCAGCAGTTTCCACTGCGCAAATTTAAAGCTTTTGATCTTTGTAAATACAAGGTGTCTCAAAAGATAGTTCATATTTGTTTAGCTTACTGTGTGAACGCAATGATTGGGAGGGATGCGGAGGATATGTCACCTTTAAAACACTTTGTATACTAACCTTTATCAACCAGAAGCCATTAACATTGATTTGTCTTTAGTAAAATCAGTTTCTAGTTTCCACTTAAAAATAAATGTACCTAAACATAGAATATTAATTTGTTAAGTTGTCAGTTTGTAATATTAAACTGTAAGTAAAGTTAGTTTGTTATTAAGTTGTTAGCCGTAATTGCTTCAAATTGTGGAGCAGCGGAGTCTCCTAATACAAGCTTTACTTACCTTAAATTATTATTTCCTAAATTCAACTGATTTCTCGAAACTTACATTTTTAAATATTTTTCTATAAATAAACTTTCAATAAAAAAACATTTAAAAATATATAAAAAAAAGACAGTCCACTGGTATCAAGAACAGGGTCCAAGCTACCGGTAGTTAGGTTTCCAGAGAAAGGAACCTCCTCACAATACAAGCTGTATGGAGTGCTGCCTTCTGTATCAGGCCCTTTATCCAGCTGTGCAACGCCAGCTTCGAAAGATAGTCGTCGAAGCTTTTAGCTATCAGCCCATTGACTGATATGACAATCGGCACAACGACAGCCGAGTCCACATTCCACATGTCAACAACCTCATGAGCTAAGTCGAGATACTTAATGTGTTTCTCTTTCTCAGCTTTCACGAAATTTCGTCATACGGGATGGTAATATCGATTATCATTGCGCGGCGCACTGATCGGTCTATCACCACTATATCAGCCTTATTGGCTACAATAGTCCTGCCAGTGATGATAGACCGATCCCAGTACGAAGTGACTTAGTCATTTTCGAGAACAGGACCGGACACATACCTGTAATACGGTATCTCAGAATCGACAAGTTTGTATTTCAAAGGAAGTTGCCGGTGGATAATTCTGGCTACTTGGTTGTGTCTATGCAAGTACTCGCCGTTAGCTAGACGAGAACAACCGGACACAATATATCTGACGGATTCACTAGGACGATGGCATGCCCGACGCACGTCAATCGTCCCGTCCTTCATAAAATGTGTCCGGTAATTATTCGTCAAGACAACTTTGTCTATAATTGCACAGACAAAACCTTCAGTTTCCCTAAAGAGATCTCCGAAGCGTAGCCGGGCCACGGAAGTTGTGAAGTCTACATCGGACCCATACAGAGCCCGATAATAGCGACCATGAAGCTCCTTGCTTTTTCATACTTCCTTGTGGTCATATGTGGTAAGTATCACAGGTTTATGCTAGTTCTCTTTAGCCATCGTCGGCGGGGTGAATCTCTTATCCACTGCAACCACATCACGCTGCATACCTACATCGGCTTTAAGGAAATATTCCCTGAGACTGAAAATCTCGCGGTTGTGGAGAGTATTGGCATTTAAAAAGCCTCGACCTCCACACTTCCGCGGGATGTAAAGTCTCATCACCGGTGATCGTGGATGATTCAATTTGCGGTTAGCAGTGTACGGACCCTCCTATCCAGAGCGTACAGTTCGGTTTGAGTCCATTTGAGTATGCCGAAAGTTAATGTAATTATCAAATAAGGTGCGCGCCTTCAACGGTTGGTTCATGCGGCATGACCCAACAGTTGAAGGCACGCACCTTATTTCCTCCCGACAGAAGGCTGTTAAATTATTATTATGAAGACGTTTATTTCAGACTTTGCATCCATATAGTGTTAGTAACAATAACTTACTACCTAGTGTTAGTACTTATGAATCTATTAATAAAATGGCTCAGAATTGGCAAGTTAAAGCTCCCCGCCACCGTTTGCAGCATGCTGTTAGGACTCTCACCCGCCTTAGCAAAGATGCTGTCTTTATGCGCAGAGACTCCAATTAACTAATATAAGAAATATTAGTTATGGAAATAAAACATTTTGTATGATAAAGAATGGCATGGGAACGATTGCTACCCATCCTCGTATCGACATAGGCAAGGATTGCTTTACCTTCAAGATTGACTCTTGCGCTTATTAAAGAAACACTGAGTAAAATTTGAGCAGACCAAACTAATAGCCTTAATCCTACCAACACACATTACAAATTCCTTTGCACAGAAATCTGATGGTTCTAAAATTCCATGTACATACGTACCATAATCTATATATATATAACTAGTATTTGCGTGTTGCGCGAGGTGCAAGCATATAGCGCGTTTGGGAAAAAAAATAAAAATTGGGGGGGTGATGGGGGGGGCGTTGCACAATTATTTTGACTAAAGCATTGCCCCTCTAAATGAATCTGAAAACAAAAATGTTCCAAGTCTCTTAATTTCCGAGATCCGCCTAAAGGGGGTGACAAGGGGGGCGGGGGGGGGACTTTGAAAAATGGTTTTTACTTTACCGAGCCTCCTCTATACGAGTCCGTAAAAAAAAAAATACGGGTCTCGTAGTTTCCGAGATACTATAGGGGGGGGGGGGGGAGAAGGGGGGTGAAAAGGGGAGGTTTGGCACTTTTCCCGTAGGTTTGAGAGTTACTTGTTTACGAATCTGTCAAAATATACCCACCTCCCCATCCACCATCTGGGAGAACAATTATGTCAATGAGTCAGTGGTAATTTAGCTTTATATAATACTAGCTTTTGCCCGCGACTTCGTCCGCGTGGAATAGTTACTTTGGGCTAACGTTAAATTTTACCCCGATTTTGAAGCATTCTTCATTGGCGCTCCGCTCCTATTGGCCTTAGCGTAATGATACAATATAGCTGTGCCCGCGACTCCGTCAGCGTAAGTTAATGTATTGGTAATATTGTTTAGATCACGTTCACATGAGGCTTAAGTACCTAGAGGACGCTTCGACCGCGAGACGCGTCGAGCGCGGCGACCGATTCTCAAAAATAATCCTTATAGCATGATTCAGTATTCACGCGCGATGGCTTATTATTATAAGCGTATTTCATGTATAACTTTGGTGTTTCTATACCGATTTATATGATTCTTTTTACGGTTTCGTAGCCGAATGGCAAAAAAACGGAATCTTTATAGTTTCGACATGTCTGTCCGTCTGTCTGTCTGTCTGTCTGTCCGTCCGTCCGTCTGTCACAGCAATTTTATTCCGAAACTATTATTATTATTATAGGTAGATGTATTCTGTGAACCGCTTTCCGATTTTGAGAAAAAAATTAAAAAATATTTAAAATAAAGGGGGGCTCCCCATACATGGAACTAAAACTGAAAATATTTTTTTTCATGAAATCGATGCATGTGTGGTATCTATAGACAGTTCTTTAAAAACGACATCGTGGTTTCTAAAACCACTTTTCCATAAAGTCAATCGTTTAAAAGATATAAGCTTCCAAAGTGGTAAAATGTGTGTGTGGCGGACACAACCTCTAACTTCTATAATAATGGAATGAAAAATCTAAAAAAAATATATGTCTGTAGATCTTAATATAAACTTTCAACCAAAATTAGTTTGAACGAAATCAGTTCAGCAGTTTTTGAGATACAGCATATTTTCTAAAACCGCAAATATAACTTTGTAATTCATACAAACACTATGAAAAACAAATTTATTCGGCGCAGTTGTAAAAAATGTAAAAAAGCCAGTTTTGAGAAATTTGTAAGGTTTTTTTTTTCAAAACAAATTTATTTGGCGCAGTTGTAAAAAATGTAAATAAGCTAGTTTTAAGAAATTTGTAAGGTTTTTTTTTCGTCAAATAAATTTGCATATTATATTATAGTTACTACGGAACCCTTCATGGCCGAGTCTGACTCGCACTTGGCCAATTTTTTTATGGAATAGTTAATAATGTTAACTTTTTCAATTAGGGGTGACTGAGAGTGTTATAAACGTAAGAGTAGACAAATATTATAATCAGAAAGCTTCGAACTGCTAAGCTATCGGGAGTTACACGTGTTATTGTGAGTCAACCATAAAAGTTAGACATATGCTGTCGTGGGATATTTTTTATATAATTTTAAGGAGAACATTTCCGTCATGAAATGATTTGTGTAGCTTTAACCATTAAGGTTGCACACGCGACGGAAGCTTAAAAAATGGAGTAACTTCTCCCGTTTTCCCAACATTTCCCTTCACTGCTCTGCTCCTATTGATTGTAGCGTGATGAAAAGTATACTATAACCCGCTCAGGAGTATGAAAAATAATTGTACCAAGTTTCGTTAAAATCCGTCGAGTAGTTTTTGTTTCTATGACGGTTATACAGACAGACAGACAGACAGACAGACAGACAAAAATTTAACTGATTGCATTTTTGGCATGAGTATCGATCCTTAATCACCCCCTGATAGTTATTTTGGAAATATATTTCATGTACAGAATTCACCTCTCTACAGATTTATTATAAGCTGAGATTATCGCGTTCAAACAAACAAACGAACTCTTCAGCCTTAAATTATTAGTATAGATAGCTGTTGCCCGCGACTTCGTCCACGTTTCCGTCGTTTTTCGTAAAAAAAAAGTAGCCTATGTCCTTCCTCACGGTTCAGTGATTTTGATGTAACAGACAGATTAACCTTCGTAATTTAGTAGGGAAATATAATATGTCAATCTATAATAATACTGTTGAAAAATATCGCAATACCGAACCGCACAATGTTATTGTTAATAGCTGAGCCCGCGAATCCGTCACGTCAGCGTGTAATTCCTTGTGTGTTATTAAGTTAATGTATTGGTAATATTGTTTAGATCACGTTCTCATGAGGCTTAAGTACCTATAGAACGAAAATACCTATAGCTTCCGGGTAAACTATGTTGAAAGTTGACCCGTCCGGCACGTGAACATAAAGATTTCTAGAAATGCTAACCCGAGAAAGAGCGACGTACAACTGACCATGCGAGAAACAACTGACACCGAGATCTACTCCAGAAACACGAAAAGTCTGCCCTTGAGCCTTATTAATTGTCATTGCATAACACACCGATACTGGGAATTGCGTTCTTTTAAATTGGAATGGTAAATTATTTGGTATTATGGGAATTCTGGGAATAAAGACGGTTTCTCCTGCACCGCAACCTGTTAAAATTTGAGCCTCGATTATATTTTGTTGCAACTGGGTTACTTTTATTCGAGTTCCATTGCAAAGTTGTGGTGGTTTTAAATTTCGGAGCAGAATAATAATCAGAAAGCTTTGAACTGCTAAGCTATCGGGAGTTACACGTGTTATTGTGAGTCAACCATAAAAGATAGATATATGCTGTCGTGGGACATTTTTTATATAATTTTAAGGAGAACATTTCCGTCATAAATGATTTCTGTGTAGGTTTAACCATTAAGGTTGCACTCGCGACGGAAGCTTAAAAAATGGAGTAACTTCTCCCGTTTTCCCAACATTTCCCTTCACTGCTCTGCTCCTGTTGATTGTAGCGTGATGAAAAGTATACTATAACCAGCTCAGGAGTATGGAAAATAATGGTACCAAGTTTCGTTAAAATCCGTCGAGTAGTTTTTGTTTCTATAACGGTTATACAGACAGACAGACAGACAGACCGACAGACAGACAGACAGTCAGACAGACAGACAAAAATTTTACTGATTGCATTTTTGGCATCAGTATCGATCCCTAATCACCCCCTGATAGTTATTTTGTAAATATATTTCATGTACAGAATTAACCTCTCTACAGATTTATTATAAGTATAAAAGTTAGACATATGCTGTCGTGGGATATATTTTATATAATTTTAAGGAGAACATTTCCGTCATGAAATGATTTGTGTAGCTTTAACCATGAAGGTTGCACACGCGACGGAAGCTTAAAAAATGGAGTAACTTCTCCCGTTTTCCCAACATTTCCCTTCACTGCTCTGCTCCTATTGATTGTAGCGTGATGAAAAGTATACTATAACCCGCTCAGGAGTATGAAAAATAATTGTACCAAGTTTCGTTAAAATCCGTCGAGTAGTTTTTGTTTCTATAACGGTTATACAGACAGACAGACAGACAGACAGACAGACAGACAAAAATTTAACTGATTGCATTTTTGGCATGAGTATCGATCCTTAATCACCCCCTGATAGTTATTTTGGAAATATATTTCATGTACAGAATTGACCTCTCTACAGATTTATTATAAGTATAGATAAAAGTTAGACATATGCTGTCGTGGGATATATTTTATATAATTTTAAGGAGAACATTTCCGTCATGAAATGATTTGTGTAGCTTTAACCATGAAGGTTGCACACGCGACGGAAGCTTAAAAAATGGAGTAACTTCTCCCGTTTTCCCAACATTTCCCTTCACTGCTCTGCTCCTATTGATTGTAGCGTGATGAAAAGTATACTATAACCCGCTCAGGAGTATGAAAAATAATTGTACCAAGTTTCGTTAAAATCCGTCGAGTAGTTTTTGTTTCTATAACGGTTATACAGACAGACAGACAGACAGACAGACAGACAGACAAAAATTTAACTGATTGCATTTTTGGCATGAGTATCGATCCTTAATCACCCCCTGATAGTTATTTTGGAAATATATTTCATGTACAGAATTGACCTCTCTACAGATTTATTATAAGTATAGATAACTAGTATTTGCGTGTTGCGCGAGTTGCAAGCACCACGCGTGCTTGTGAAAAAAAAAAATGGGGGGGCGATGGGGGGGTTGCACAATTATTTCGACTAAAGCATTGCCCCTCTAAATGAATCTGAAAAAAATAAAAATGTTCCAAGTCTCTTAATTTCCGAGATCCGCCTAAAGGGGGTGAGAAGGGGGGCAAGGGGGGAGACTTTGAAAAATGGTTTTTACTTTACCGAGCCTCCTCTATACGAATCCGTAAAAAACGAAAAATACGGGTCTCGTAGTTTCCGAGATACGATAGCGAGGGTGGAGAAGGGGGGTGAAAAGGGGAGGTTTGGCACTTTTCCCGTAGGTTTGAGAGTTACTTGTTTACGAATCTGTCAAAATATACCCACCTCCCCATCCACCATCTGGGAGAACAATTATGTCAATGAGTGAGTGAGTCAGTCAGTCAGTGGTAATTTAGCTTTATATAGTATAACTAGTATTTGCGTGTTAATAAAACTAAAGCATTGCCCCTCTAAATCAAGTATTTGCGTGTTGCGCGAGGTGCAAGCACCTCGCGTGCTTGTGAAAAAAACTAAAGCATTGCCCCTCCAAATCAAGTATTTGCGTGTTGCGCGAGGTGCAAGCACCTCGCGTGCTTGTGAAGAAAAAAAAAAGGGGGGGGGGATGGGGGGGGGGTTGCAGAAGTATTTTGACTAAAGCATTGCCCCTCTAAATGAATCTGAAAAAAAAAAATGTTCCAAGTCTCTTAGATTCCGAGATCCGCCTAAAGGGGGGAGAAGGGGGGCGGGGGGGGGACTTTGAAAAATGGTTTTTACTTTACCGAGCCTCCTCTATACGAATCCGTAAAAAGAAAAAAATACGGGTCTCGTAGTTTCCGAGATACGATAGGGGGGGGGGGGGGAGAAGGGGGGGGAAAAGGGGAGGTTTGGCACTTTTCCCGTAGGTTTGAGAGTTACTTGTTTACGAATCTGTCAAAATATACCCACCTCCCCATCCACCATCTGGGAGAACAATTATGTTAATGAGTGAGTGAGTGAGTCAGTCAGTCAGTGAGTGGTAATTTAGCTTTATATAATATAATATAATAACTAGTATTTGCGTGTTGCGCGAGGTGCAAGCACCTCACGTGCTTGTGAAAAAAAAAAAAATGGGGGGGGGTGATGGGGGTTAGATAGGGGGGTTTAGTATTTGCGTGTTGCGCGAGGTGCAAGCACGTCGCGTGCTTGTGAAAAAAAAAAATGGGGGGGGGGGGGTGATGGGGGAGACGGGGGGGTTTAGTATTTGCGTGTTGCGCGAGGTGCAAGCACCACCACCATACGGGTCTCGTAGTTTCCGAGATACGATAGGGGGGGGGGGGGGGAAGGGGGGGGGGGAAAGGGGAGGTTTGGCACTTTTCCCGTAGGTTTGAGAGTTACTTGTTTACGAATCTGTCAAAATATACCCATCTCCCCATCCACCATCTGGGAGAACAATTATGTCAATGAGTGAGTCAGTCAGTCAGTCAGTGAGTGGTAATTTAGCTTTATATAGTATAACTAGTATTTGCGTGTTGCGCGAGGTGCAAGCACCTCGCGTGCTTGTGAAAAAAAAAAAAAAGAAATGGGGCGTGGTTTAGTATTTGCGTGTTGCGCGAGGTGCAAGCACCTCGCGTGCTTGTGAAAAAAACTAAAGCATTGCCCCTCTAAATCAAGTATTTGCGTGTTGCGCGAGGTGCAAGCACCTCGCGAGCTTGTGAAATAAAAAAAAAAAAAAATGAGGGGGGGGTGATGGGGGGGGGGGGTTGCACAAGTATTTCGACTAAAGCATTGCCCCTCTAAATGAATCTGAAAAAAAAAATGTTCCAAGTCTCTTACATTCCGAGATCCGCCTAAAGGGGGGGAGAAGGGGGGCGGGGGGGGGACTTTGACAAATGGTTTTTACTTTACCGAGCCTCCTCTATACGAATCCGTAAAAAACAAAAAATACGGGTCTCGTAGTTTCCGAGATACGATAGGGAGGGGGGAGAAGGGGGGTGAAAAGGGGAGGTTTGGCACTTTTCCCGTAGGTTTGAGAGTTACTTGTTTACGAATCTGTCAAAATATACCCACCTCCCCATCCACCATCTGGGAGAACAATTATGTCAATGAGTGAGTCAGTCAGTCAGTCAGTGAGTGGTAATTTAGCTTTATATAGTATAACTAGTATTTGCGTGTTGCGCGAGGTGCAAGCACCTCGCGTGCTTGTGAAAAAAAAAAAAAAAATGGGGCGTGGTTTAGTATTTGCGTGTTGCGCGAGGTGCAAGCACCTCGCGTGCTTCTGAAAAAAACTAAAGCATTGCCCCTCTAAATCAAGTATTTGCGTGCTGCGCGAGGTGCAAGCACCTCGCGAGCTTGTGAAAAAAAAAAAAAAAAAAAAATGAGGGGGGGGTGATGGGGGGGGTGGTTGCACAAGTATTTCGACTAAAGCATTGCCCCTCTAAATGAATCTGAAAAAAAAATTGTTCCAAGTCTCTTAGATTCCGAGATCCGCCTAAAGGGGGGGAGAAGGGGGGCGGGGGGGGGACTTTGAAAAATGGTTTTTACTTTACCGAGCCTCCTCTATACGAATCCGTAAAAAACAAAAAATACGGTTCTCGTAGTTTCCGAGATACGATAGGGAGGGGGGAGAAGGGGGGTGAAAAGGGGAGGTTTGGCACTTTTCCCGTAGGTTTGAGAGTTACTTGTTTACGAATCTGTCAAAATATACCCACCTCCCCATCCACCATCTGGGAGAACAATTATGTCAATGAGTGAGTGAGTCAGTCAGTCAGTCAGTGAGTGGTAATTTAGCTTTATATAGTATAACTAGTATTTGCGTGTTGCGCGAGGTGCAAGCACCTCGCGTGCTTGTGAAAAAAAAAAAAAAAATGGGGCGTGGTTTAGTATTTGCGTGTTGCGCGAGGTGCAAGCACCTCGCGTGCTTCTGAAAAAAACTAAAGCATTGCCCCTCTAAATCAAGTATTTGCGTGTTGCGCGAGGTGCAAGCACCTCGCGAGCTTGTGAAAAAAAAAAAAAAAATGAGGGGCGGGTGATGGGGGGGGGTTTGCACAAGTATTTCGACTAAAGCATTGCCCCTCTAAATGAATCTGAAAAAAAAAATGTTCCATGTCTCTTAGATTCCGAGATCCGCCTAAAGGGGGGGAGAAGGGGGGCGGGGGGCGGGACTTTGAAAAATGGTTTTTACTTTACCGAGCCTCCTCTATACGAATCCGTAAAAAACAAAAAATACGGTTCTCGTAGTTTCCGAGATACGATAGAGGGGGGGGAGAAGGGGGGGGGAAAGGGGGAGGTTTGGCACTTTTCCCGTAGGTTTGAGAGTTACTTGTTTACGAATCTGTCAAAATATACCCACCTCCCCATCCACCATCTGGGAGAACAATTATGTCAATGAGTCAGTCAGTCAGTCAGTGAGTGAGTGAGTGAGTGGTAATTTAGCTTTATATAATACAACTAGTATTTGCGTGTTGCGCGAGGTGCAAGCACCTCGCGTGCTTGTGAAAAAAAAAGTGGGGGGGTTGATGGGGGGGGTTTAGTATTTGCGTGTTGCGCGAGGTGCAAGCACCTCGCGTGCTTGTGAAAAAAAAAAGTATTTGCGTGTTGCGCGAGGTGCAAGCACCTCGCGTGCTTGTGAAAAAAACTAAAGCATTGCCCCTCTAAATCAAGTATTTGCGTGTTGCGCGAGGTGCAAGCACCTCGCGTGCTTGTGAAAAAAAAAAAAAAAAAAAAAGAGGGGTGGGGTTGCACAAGTATTTCGACTAAAGCATTGCCCCTCTAAATGAATCTGAAAAAAAAAATGTTCCAAGTCTCTTAGATTCCGAGATCCGCCTAAAGGGGGGAAATGGAGGGGGGGGGGAAATAGGGGGGGGGTTGCACAATTATTTCGACTAAAGCATTGCCCCTCTAAATGAATCTGAAAAAAAAAATGTTCCAAGTCTCTTAGATTCCGAGATCCGCCTAAAGGGGGGGAGAAGAGGGGCGGGGGGGGACTTTGAAAAATGGTTTTTACTTTACCGAGCCTCCTCTATACGAATCCGTAAAAAGAAAAAAATACGGGTCTCGTAGTTTCCGAGATACGATAGGGGGGGGGAGAAGGGGGGGGAAAAGGGGAGATTTGGCACTTTTCTCGTAGGTTTGAGAGTTACTTGTTTACGAATCTGTCAAAATATACCCACCTCCCCATCCACCATCTGGGAGAACAATTATGTCAGTGAGTCAGTCAGTCAGTCAGTGGTAATTTAGCTTTATATAGTATAATATAATATTAGTAAGATAGTAAGAAATAATTCTTACTAATATAATAAATGTGAAAGTTTGTGAGGGTGGATGGATGCACTCTTACTCGTTCACGCAAAAACTACTGAACGGATCTGAACGAAATTTGGTAAATAGATAGTTGACATCTTGGAAAAACACATAGGCTACTTTTTATCCCAGAATTTCTACAGGATCGGGATTTACGCGGGAAAACCCTCTCACGCATATGAAGTCGCGGGCAAAAGCAAGTACCTACATAAAATCGATCTCTCGGGTCCCTTCTTTGTTACCTCACATGAGATATTATATTTCCCAGTAATGGCGTCAGGCACTTTTATTTCCTTTCTTATATTGCAATACGATATCGCTGTGTGATGATGTATTTCGTACACTATTCGTGTCTTTTGTTTTAGTTGTGTAATGTTCGGGAGGCACAAGAAAACACAGATATTCGGAAGCCCAGCTGTATTTCGAATGACTTTTTCTCTACACTTATTAAAGGATAGTAGAGTAAATCTTAAATTTAAACATACACATTCAAACAACTGCAACAAGGTATTATAATGTATATAGATACTTGTAGTATATGTTTACCTACATATACTACAAGTTGAACAAAAGTTTTGAATTATTTTTGTTCGTTTAAAACGAGAACCATTATCTATTGGACCGGTATTGTGAAATTATTGCGTAACACAGCACCAATAACATGTCTTAAATGGTGACATTGTGAATCAATTTCAGCCGTCACTGGGTAATACGATCGCACTTGGCAAGTCAGATTTTCTGACTTCCTTCTACCCGTATCGATTGTTAAAGATGTATAATGACAACAGAACCAACTACTTAAAGCGGGGAATTCACTAGACTGTCTGTGTCTCAGCTACACAGTTGTTGCTACGATGTCAACGAGACGAAGAAAAATCATTATTGTTGGTGCCGCAATAATACCGTAGGGTCTCTATTTTTTTCTTAACATAAGCTAAATCAGCTTCGGGGTATATTTCCTTACATTATGTGATTAAATTTTGGTAGGCAGCATAGCGTAATTCTGAGTTCATGTACTCTTTGCTTTTTATATCCCATAAACATAGTTATGTTTTATACTCTGCTAAAAATTCTTCCCAGAATGATTTATTTTCATTGAAACTCATTTTATTTTAATAGGTACTACTCCACAGTTCGATATATAAATCATAAAAAAACATCCGTACTGGTTGCTGTCGCACTCAGGTCTGAGAGCAGGCGGCCCGCGATGAACATTCACGTACGCACACGCACATGTCTGTGCCTGCGCGGACAAAATGAGATCGCGCGGGCGAGCAACGGGCAAGTCTGCCAGACTGACTACGACGGTCCTACACTAGCAAACATTGCACAGACCTATAGTAGCGAGGTCCGGCGGGCATGTCTGCAGACTTGCCCGCGGGCGTGTCCGTCTAGTGAATTCCCCGCTTAACGTGTTTTCCGAGACTCGGCGGTATCCTATCCACGGCCGGGTCAGTCGGGAAAATCGTTGCTTTACATAGAAGATCGACTCGTGTGGTTATTATAGCTTCGAACAACAAGTAAACCTCATTCAAACAGAAATTCTATTATTTCGACGCCAGTAAAGTTACTAGAATAAATTAAATTTTCTGCATTTTAAATTGAAAGTCGCAAAGCAACAGAAAGAACAAAGCTTTGAGGTAGAATGTGGAAGCGTCTCATTACCTGTTTTAATTAGAATTCCTGCATATCCTGTTCTTGATAAAACATGCTCTATTTTAAAACCATTGAGCTGGAAAAAGTTGTGATTAATATTAAAAGGGAATGTTTATAAAAAAAGCAATATCTAATTAGAAAGTATTTTTTCTTTGAAATTAATCTAATTAATTTCAAAGAAAAAATACTTTCTAATTAGTAGAGTAGATGGTTAAAGACTTGTACTGATGTACTGATACGTTGCATTTCGGATATTTTCTGTTCTTTGCATGAATTAAAAAATCAAATCAAGTCACTAAGTCCAACAAAGCACTCAGCACTAACAGAATAAAATCAGCACTTTTTCACACAGCATGTTATGATTTTTTTATTGTGCTTTTTGTCGTATTTCACGCAACCCTTCACGAAACAACTCGGCATTTTTACTTGTAAAACTTACGACCCATCCCGAGGATAGCCGACCGCGTTCTAGTACACTTCGATAAAGGGAAGACCACTTTGGGATCAAGTTTGAGGCGTCGATATAACATGTGGTCCGCCCAGTCCTTACGCAGTAATATATATGTCAATTATAATTAGTTATTGTGGGTATTCATCATATTTTGTTAAGAGTTGATTTTCTTGTTATGAATTTAAGTGATCTTTAGTATCAATTACTGTCGGTTTATTTGGTACAGCGCTGCTGTATATTTGCAATAGCTGTATAACCCCGCTAATAGCGAGCGGATACACATTGTAATTGGGTGGCTTGGCCACTATACGAACTGTGACCTTAAAAGAGTCTGTTCGCCTAACTGTTATTTCTTTTTAGTTTATCATTTTGCCTAATTACTATTTTGTATTGTTTGTATTAGTACCCTCAGTAAATAAATATCTGTTTTTTGCTTGTACCAGCTTGTTTATCCCAATAAAATGGGGACTCCAAACCCTGATGCTGTACCTCTCGGCACTCCTGATCCTATATATATTATTATGTCAATGATCCTCTAACTAATTTTTGTTGGCATAATTTTGTAGCGTCTATTGGTGGAATGCTCTACCGTCCTCAAATCTAGGCACTTTGTTCGACAACACCACTTTCCGCATCGCTGCTTCACTACGCCTAGGAGCCCCTTGTTGTTCCCCTCATCGCTGTAATTGTGGGGAAGCGGTCAACAGCCTCGGGCACCATGGTCTCTCTTGCAGCCGTAGTGCGGGTCGTTTTGCACGACATGCCAACTTAAATGACATTATCCGACGAGCCCTTGTCACCGTCGGCGTTCCAGCCGTATTAGAACCCATTGGACGTCGCGTGACGATAGCAAGAGACCGGACGGCATGTCATTGTTTCCTTGGAAGATAGGTAGGCCTTTAGTGTGGGACGCAACTTGTGTCGATACTGTCGCGCCATCCCATCTTCCTAGTTCATCATGTTGTGCTGGCGCTCCCGCTGCGGCTGCGGAAAACCTCAAGCGGCGTAAATATAGTCATCTCGGTGATAACTATATTTTCGAGCCGTTTGGGGTCGAAACTCTCGGACCATGGGGCCCGTGTGCTCACAGCCTTTTTAAAGAAATATCGAAAAGGCTCGTTGACGCTTCCCACCATCCAAGGGCTGGCTATTTCTTTGGTCAACGGCTAAGCATTGCCATACAACGAGGCAATGCTGCCAGTATCTTGGGTACGTTGCCAGCCGACAGCGTTGAGGATGAATTTTTTGATGCTTTATTGTAGTTTGTATTTTAGTACATAATTTTGTATATTTGTTGTAATTAATACCAGATTATTGATTCAATCAAATAAATAAACCTCTGCTTCTCCCATTTTTATAGTATAGAGTTTCAATTCATGATCACTTTTGCTCTAAGATCCACTATTAAAGGAACTCTTGAAAAAAAGATATTCGTTGAAGAAGTTTTAGAGGTTATGTCTGGACATTATTACGTAAACCGATTTATTGTAAGCAGACTGGTACCGTAGACTTGATTATATCTATAGTCAAAGCTAGTGTGAAAAACATAGACCTAGTAGTGAGCCATTGTTAGTTGGACAGAGACAATATTAGGCTAAAATACATGAAGTCAAATTGTACAGAAAAAATAATAATCTAATCCCTTCGATCATATTAGTCAAATGTGTTTCCAATAAAAAATATATTTTTTATTAGAGTGGGTCAGTTTTTAAGCATATCTTGAATAAAATTATTTTATTAACATTTGCAAACATGACATTTGTAGACGCTCTAATATTCTATCAACAACTCGTGCGGCTTTTATTACTGAGCTCTTTCTCTCCTCCTTCAAATAACACGACTAAAGCGCTTAAACGCTAGCTTGTAACGTGTAGCTAGCTTGTAACTAGGTAACCACAACAATATACAATTATGTTTTTACACCTTGCAATTTGGACCAGCTGCTAGTTCACTGTATTTTTCTTTCTGTTAAAATTAGCATGGAAAAGATAAGAGGATTTGTTTAATATAACCGCGGCATTTTGTATCCTTACGTATTTTAATTTTCTCTATTTGTTTTAGAAAAAGTAATTTTATAGAATGGTATAATGATAGTATCTACATGGTAACCGGTAACTGAGTATAACTTACATACTCGACACACTAAGAATTTGTCAAGTTTCGTGACTTTCTTACAAACCCGCTTTTTTTCGGTAGGAACATTATCAAATGATTTCCTCTCGCTCACGGTGGAGCGAAAAGGAGCGTCAGATTTCTAAGCCCCATCCTGTTCCTTGTCCTACGTTTCAAGATCGTGGTATCTCGTTAGAACATTCGCACAACCCTGAACAAGCATCCAGACCCAGAACAACTAATTGTAGATCACACAATAATTAGTTCCGGTGCGGGGTTAAACCCGCAACACAGCGCAGAAGCCTATCGCTCAACCACTGTGTTAAACGTAACGTTTTTATTGACGATAGATCTATATACTTATAATAAATCTGTAGAGAGGTCAATTCTGTACATGAAATATACTTCCAAAATAACTATCAGGGGGTGATTAGGGATCGATACTGATGCCAAAAATGCAATCAGTAAAATTTTTGTCTGTCTGTCTGTCTGTATAACCGTTATAGAAACAAAAACCACTCGACGGATTTTAATGAAACTTGGTACAATTATTATTCATACTCCTGAGCTGGTTATAGTATACTTTTCATCACGCTACAATCAATAGGAGCAGAGCAGTGAAGGAAAATGTTGGGAAAACGGGAGAATTTACTCCATTTTTAGGGTTTCGTAGCCGAATGGCAAAAACGGAACCCTTATAGTTTCAACATGTCTGTCCGTCTGTCTGTCTGTCTGTCTGTCTGTCTGTCCATACGTCCGTATGTCACAGCCATTTTATTCCGAAACTTTTAGGACTACACATGTGAAACTTGGTAGGTACATGTATTCTGTGAACCGCTTTACGATTTTAAGAAATAAATTAAAAAGTATTTAAAATAAAGGGGGCTCCCCATACATGGAACTAAAACTGTTTTTTTTTTTCATGAAACCTTTGCGTTTTTGTTATCTATAGATAGGTCTTTAAAAATGACATAGGTGTTTCTAAAACCACTTTTTTATAAAGTCAATCGTTTAAAAAATATACGCTTCCAAAGTGGTAAAATGTGTCCCCCCCTGTAACTTCTATAATAATAGAGTGAAAAATCTAAAAAAATATATATCTATAGATTTTAATGTAAACTTTCAAACAAAATTAGTTTGAACGAGATCGGGTCAGCAGTTTTTGTGATACAGCATATTTTCTAAAACTGCAAATATAACTTAGTAATTCATACAAATACTATGAAAAACAAAGTTATTTGGCGTAGTTGTAAAAAATGTAAATAACCTAGTTTTAAGAAATTTTTAAGGTTTTTGTTTCGTCAAATAAATATACATATTATATTATATTATTATAGTTACTATGGAACCCTTCATGGGCGAGTCTGACTCGCGCTTGGCCAATTTTTTAAGCTTCCGTTGCGTGTGCAACCTTAATGGTTAAAGCTACACAGAAATCATTTCATGACGGAAATGTTCTCCTTAAAATTATATAAAAAATATCCCACGACAGCATATGTCTATCTTTTATGGTTGACTCACAATAACACGTGTAAATCCCGATAGCTTAGCAGTTCGAAGCTTTCTGATTATAATATTTGTCTACTCTAACGTTTATAACACTCACAGTCACCCCTAATTGAAAAAGTTAACATTATTAACTATTCCATAAAAAATAATCATATAAATCGGTATAGAAACACCAAAGTTATACATGAAGTACGCTAATAATAAGCCATCGCGCGTGAATACTGAATCATGCTATAAGGATTATTTTTGAGAATCGGTCGCCGCGCTCGACGCGTCTCGCGGCCGAAGGTATAAAATTTCGTTCTATAGGTACTTAAGCCTCATGTGAACGTGATCTAAACAATATTACCAATACATTAACTTACGCTGACGGAGTCGCAGGCACAGCTATTAACAATAATATTGTGCGGTTCCGTATTGCGATATTTTTCAACAGTATTATAGATTGACATATTATATATATTTCCCTACTAAATTACGAAAGTTAATCTGTCTGTTACATCAAAATCACTGAACCGTGAGGAAGGACATAGGCTACTTTTTTTTTACGAAAAACGACGGAAACGCGGACGAAGACGAAAGAAGACGAACTACTGGTTCGAATTGAAAAATTATTTTTTAATTAGATAGTCAATTTATAGAGAAAGGCTACAGGCTATATATCATTACGCTAAGGCCAATAGGAGCGGAGCGCCAATGAAGAATGCTTCAAAATCGGGGTTAAATTTAACGTTAGCCCAAAGTAACTATTCCACGCGGACGAAGTCGCGGGCAAAAGCTAGTAGTAAATAAAGGATTGTATTTAAGATTGTTTGCAATGATCTCGCAAACTTTATAAACCGTTCGGAATTACAAGTGTTTCTGTCTTTTAACCAAACACTGAAAATATCTCTCTCATGACGTTTATTATTATCTCAAATAACAACTCACTATTTTTTTTTCTGGGTAGAAAAATCATCAAATGACTCCTCCCGCTCTGGGTGGAGTGGAAGGGAGTGTCAGACTTCTACTGACTTAAAACCCACCCTGCTCCTTCAACTGCCTTTACGTTCCCGGGCCACGGTAGGTATCTCTTTAGAACATTCCCGTAAATTTGCACCTGTCACGCTATCTCTTCACCTTATTTGATTGGTAAAGAACGCCTATATAATTAAATCCAACTTTGTAAATAAGTATATGAAGTGTAAAAAACTTTTTTGCAAAAAATAAAACCGACTTCCATATCAAAACACTACAAAGCCAAAAATAATTTTAATTTCGGTAGTCGGTGTTATTGGTTTTGAATTTTCTTTTTTTTTTCACACCGCCTTCCGAAATTAAAATTATTTTTGGCTTTGTAGTGTTTTGATATGGAAGTCGGTTTTATTTTTTGCAAAAAAGTTTTTATTTTCGCGCTTTTTAGTGGGTCAGTGAATTTTCCAAATCGATTCGTAAATGACGGAGTTATGCGCGAACAAAAAACGCAATGCAGAGTAAACGAAAAGATCATCAAGGTAAATTATTTTTTTCGACTTTTTTTGATTTTTCAGAAACGGCTCCTCCGATTTCGATAAAATTTTCATGGGACCATTTGGGAAGTATACCCTTTCCAACAAAAAAAGAATTTTTCAAATCGGTTGGCAAGCGACGGAGTTATGCGTGGACAAACATAAAAAAAAAAAAAAAAAATACAAACATCCGAATTGAGAACCTCCTCCTTTTTTAGAAGTCGGTTAATAAATAAATAATAGGAGACTTGCGATGTGCCTCTTCTCACCAATTCCCGAGGAAGGCATCTAAGGCTTCCCGACATCTTCTCCTCGGTGTTTCAACCTGTTAAATATACTTTCTATAATTGTATAATAGCGGTTGAGCATTTTTTGGAATAAAAAGTTACTTCACGCTATCTTAAAAAAGCCTTTAAAAAATTCATATACCGAACATTACACTTAAGTATTACCTACATATACCATGCTATAAAGGCCTTAAATTTGTACTTTTTTAAACAAAAAGTATGTAAAAATCGTAAAGCGTAACCCATTCCCTCTCGCTCCGCACCATGGCCTGAACCAAGAACGGGCGCGGGAGTTCGCTGCCGTCGATTGCCTCCACGAGGACACGGTTGTGCTCCGCCCAAGCAGGACACACCTCCACTGTATGCTCCACCGTGTCCTCCGGATGGCCCTCACAATGACGACACCCAAGCGTATCTTCCCGCTGTATCCGAAACAGGTACCTCCCGAAACAGCCATGTCCGGTCAGCACCTGCGTCAGGTGGAAGGTGAGGACGCCGTGGCGTCTTTCTAGCCACTCCTCAAAGAGGGGACTTATCGCCGCGATTGCGGCGTGTCTATGGTTAGGTATACTTGACTCCAATAAATGTTGCATCTTCTTTTCACTTAGAAAAGACGATGTGCGTCAACCTAGTTACTATACATATGTTCAGTATTCTCCGCGTATCTATCTACCTCAGAATTCGCTGAAAGCCTCATGAAACTAGTTAAACTTTTATCGAACTTGTACAATGTTTGTATACCCAGTTTTTGCAAAAACTACTCTGTAGTAAGTTTGCTAAATGAGTAAGTTTTAGCTGATGTGTTTTAGCAATCATGAAGAGCCTACTTAATACTTTTCTTTTAAGTATTTCTTTTGGCGTAGTAATTCGAAACAATGATTTCCAAGTACCCAAGTAATATGTAAATATGTAAATGAAAATATGCTTCGTGTGTAAGTAGTTCAAAGGGTTCTTAAATACATGATAAGTAAGTTTAATTTTGCAATGTTTAAACCAGATATTACACTTTATGGTTCATGTAGCTATTAGCGTAAACATGTAATAATAATAATTAATGTGCCTATTACATTCCCAATAGGCAAAAATAAAAAATTAACATGTAGTAGTTTTTAATTTGACCCAGTAAAGTTTACATGTAGAAGGAGAAGTAGAAAAAAACGATAAAATTTCGACAACTGGGCGACCTCTAGTTATTTTTAATTGGCTAACTCTAAAAAAGACTAGACTCAATTTACACCGCCGCGGAATGGAATGGAAGCGATTTATTGCAACGAAATTGTACATAGCATAATGAGCTTTATGTCAATTGTATAACATACAAACTAAATAGGAGCCAAAAATTCTCGAGAATGCGCGAGGATTCCCCGGAAGTCGCACCACCTTTTTTTGGCTCCTATTTAGTTTGGTTGTTATACAATTGACATAAAGTTCATTATGCTATGGTTGCAAAAAGTCGCTTCCATTCCATTCCGCGGTGGTGTAAATTGAGCCTTAATTTTTTGCGTCAAAAACTCCTCAGCATAGCCGTCTATTGGTAACGTGCCAAAAGTCCTACACTGTATCGCAATGCTTATCCTATGTCAAAGGTAAATCAAAACAAATAATTTATTTCAGACATTATTATGAATATCTATAGTAAAAACCTATATATAATTTATTGGTTACACCAATAATGCACCTTACTACCATTGAAAAAAAAGCTACAATATCCTAATGACTGAGGTGTTGGCCTTGTGATTAAGAGGTTGAAATTATTATTTATTGTATACACCAGTAGTAAGACTTTTCTAGAGAACCTTTCCTACTTACTTGACTAACCGATTATTAAATAACAATTTAACAAATCAAAGTGTAAAATATTTTTTAAGCGAAAAAGCCTGCCCGTTTTATAATAAATTATGATACCCTTATGAAACAGTATATGAGATTGCGCCTGTAAAAATAAAATAGACGGTACATATACTAAATACAAAATGCTGCAGCCAGATAAAACGAATTTGCTTAGCTTTGAATGTTAATTTAAGATGAAAGAAAAATAATGTAATTAGGTGCTAGTCCAAATTACAAGTTGTAAAAACTAAAGAGAAATTCTTTCTTACTTTTCTATTCTTTTTAGGGTTCCGTAGCCGAATGGCAAAAAACGGAACCCTTATAGTTTCGATATGTCTGTCCGTCTGTCTGTCTGTCCGTCCGTCCGTACGTCACAGCCATTTTATTCCGAAACTATTAAGACTATACATGTGAAACTTAATAGGTAGATGTATTCTGTAAACCGCTTTCCGATTTTAAGAAAAAAATTGAAAAATATTTAAAATTAAGGGGGGTCCCCATACATGGAACTAGAACTGAAAATATATTTTTTCATGAAACCTATGTGTGTGTGGTATCTATAGACAGGTCTTTAAAAATGATATAAGGGTTTCTAAAACCACTTTTTCAGAAAGTCAATCGTTTAAAAGATATAAGCTTCCAAAGTGGTAAAATGTGTGTCCCCCCCCCCTCTAACTTCTATAATAATGGAGTGAAAAATCTAAAAAAAATATATGTCTGATATTGATATTGATATAAACTTTCAATCAAAATTGGTTTGAACGAAATCGGGACAGCATTTTTTGAGATACAGCATATTTTCTAAAACCGCAAATATAACTTTGTAATTAATACAAACACTATGAAAAACAAAGTTATTTAGCTTAGTTGTAAAAATTGCAAATAAACTAGTTATGAGAAATTTTTAAGTTTTTTTTTTCAAATAAATATATAAAATTATATTTATTATAGTTACTACGGAACCCTTCATGGGCGAGTATGACTCGCACTTGGCCAATTTTTATTTACTTCTAGTTGCCTCCAAGCTAACGGAATCACAATTACAGATAGACAAGTAGGTACATACACATTAGTTTGTTAAAGAAAAGAAAATTAAAAGTAAATATAGACCAGTGGCTAAGTGGGAATTGTCATCACGAACGCACTATAGACACACGCATATTTCGCTTCGTGGTAGGGGTTAACAAGATTGCTATATAGTAACGGTCACGTTGTTTTTTAATCTGGTGTATGAATAGATCTCTGTTGTTCTCTTAACAACATAATTATGAGCATCTTTTCGTTTTTAAGTCCACGGAGAAATTCCGATTTTAAGAGTCAGCTGAAATAGGCAAATGTAAATATTATGATTTTCACAAAAACACATCGTTCCTAATTCAATTAAGTGGAAATTATCCATGATATTTTTACTGATAACAAATTGTACTTTACGACTTCGTGTTAAAGCCCAAAGTTGTTTGTCAGGAAACGGTAAAAAGATAACGGCTTAATTGGCTGTCTGGAGATTGAAGATATTTTAGCTTTTATCATTTTAATGGAGATTGAATTTTTAAAAACAACGTGCTTGTTTCGAATTAAAGGCATGATTAGGGACGATTGAAGTTAGGGGTCGCTTAAATATTTATTTTGACATGTATGACACGTGTTTTGCAAAAGTTTATTTCATCACACTTGCACGTAAACAGTATCTAAACATACAGGGAAACTTAGCCGTAATGCCCCATAAAAAACTCTCGAGCTTTCTTTTTGTCATGAAACCCAAGGTCGCTAAGTCATTTTTTTTTTAATTTATAGTACAGCACACAGGTCATGCAAGTTCAAGCAAGGAGTTTACACTCAATTGAAAAATTGTCTTAAAATGTTATCTAAACAGGAATTTCATTGCAATCTCGCTACATGTTACTTAAATACTCAACTAATGTTTTTAATAATCGATTTTAATAGATTTTTGTATCAAAACGTCGAAATTATTTTTATTTTTTTTACACTTAACGTTTCTGAACGAAACATTTGTATAATCTGTGGTGCGGGCAACAAGCCCGCCATCCGCTTAAAAAAAGTTCACTTATTTCGTAAGTTTCGTAATAATAGTTGTGAGTAGTTGCTGACTTGTGTAATTAAAGCTATAATTCATAATTATTTACCTTTTGTGTTTGAAGACAAGTAAAAAAGTTATAAAAAATGTCATCGTCGTTCGATGAGTGTGATTTTAATGCAACACCGCCAGATATTATCCATGCAGCAAAAACAATTAATGAAAAGTTTTTTCTGCCCTATAATTTTATTTATTTCCTCGCAAATGTGATGAAAAACATTGTATGTTTCACGGGCGATACGGGAAATACGAACCTCGACTCAGAAAGCCCTCAGTCTCCAACTTCGGGCTTCTACTAGGGCCTCGATCGTAATTATTCATATTTAGAAGGTTTCTCTTCTCTTCAGGAACAAGTTATTTTAGAATCTATATTATTAAAAAAATTGGCCAAATGCGAGTCAGACTCGCCCATGAAGGGTTCCGTAGTAACTACGCCAAATAACTTTGTTTTTTATAGTGTTTGTATAAATTACAAAGTTATATTTACGGTTTTCAACCGAAGACAAAAAAGAGGAGGTTATCAATTCGACGCGTATATATATTTTTTTAAATGTATGATCATCGATTACTCGAAGACGGCTGAACCGATTTGGAAAATTCTTTTTTTGTTTGAAAGGGTATACTTCAGAATTGGTCCCGTTGTCACCAAGTCAGGATCTGATGATGGGATCCTGGAGAAATCGAGGGAAATAAATCTTCAAATATTATAGGCACACCTATAGTGATTTGAGTATTTTTTATAGTAACTTGTGTAGTTGCATTCGAAAAGCACCATTTGTGAAGTGGACCTGATGATGAAGACCACAGATGGCCACTGGAACTACTCAATATACAACGTGTAACGGAAAGCCCATATCTATCCAAAAGGGCTGAATACAACATCTGGTATGGAGACTCTATGCTCAGTTTCAGCTTAAAATAAGTGACTCAAAGAATTGATAACAAAATATCGGTTTCATATATTTCTTGAATACCAATCATAACAAACGTGTTACAGCACTACGAGGGTCAATAACTTTCCACGTCACTTGCCAATAACACGACAATTCTCTTCGTTCTTCGTAATTTGAAAAAATCGGTCTCTGGTATCAGTGTATTGGTATTTGTAATAAGTTCTACACACGTAGACTACGTATGTATGGTTATGTATATATCCTTTAAATTACACGTTGTATAAGTAGGAATAATAAGTATTTCATGTGTTCCGCTTCGATTACTTGAATGTGGCCCCACATTAATGTAACTAGGTAAATTAAAAATCGACCAAGTAAAAAGAGAATAAACTAAAATATAGCATCCAGAAATTTAAGTTAGATTTTTTGTTAAATTTTAGTTTATTTTTAGGTGTGTATAGTTTAGGGTTTTTATTTAAAATAAATTTGTAGTTATTTAAAGGTATATAATTGAAAATAAAAGGTTTCAAATGACCTTATTTATTAAAAATGTAATAGCAAGTAATAACTAAAAAGAGTGAAATAAAAACTTTTTACCGAAAATTAAACCGGCTCCCAAAACACACTGCAAAGTGAAAAATAACTTTAATTTCGGAAATCGGTGCCAAAAATGAAAAAACAAAGCTAAAGTTTCAGTTTCAGTTTCAGCTTCAGTTTCAGTTTCAGTTTCAGAATCAGCTTCAGCTTCAGCATCAGTATCAGTTTCAGTATCAGCTTCAGCTTCAGTATCAGTTTCAGGTTCAGCTTCAGTTTCAGGATCAGTTTCAGCTTCAGTTTCAGTTTCAGCTTCAGTTTCAGTTTCAGTTTCAGCTTCAGTTTCAGCTTCAGCTTCAGTTTCAGCTTCAGTTTCAGCTTCAATATCAGTTTCAGTTTCAGATTCAGCTTCAGTTTCAGCTTCAGCTTCAGTTTCAGGATCAGTTTCAGATTCAGCTTCAGTTTCAGTTTCGGCTTCAGTTTCAGCTTCAGCTTTAGCTTCAGCTTCAGAATCAGTTTCAGTTTCAGCTTCAGCTTCAGATTCAGCTTCAGCTTCAGCTTCAGTTTCAGCTTCAGCTTCAGTTTCATATTCCGTTTCTAGATAAGTTTCAGCTTCAGTTTCAGTATCCGCTGCAGTTTTTGGATCAGCTTCAGCTTCAGGATCAGTTTCAGTTCCAGCTTCAGCTTCAGTTTCAGCTTCAGTTTCAAATTCAGTTTCTAGATAAGTTTTAGTTTCAGCTTCAGTTTCAGTATCCGCTTCAGTTTTGGATTAGCTTCAGCTTCAGGATCAGTTTCAGTTTCAACTTCAGCTTCAGCTTCAGTTTCAGCTTCAGTTTCAGTTTCAGTTTCAGTTTTGTTTTAGTTTCAGTTTCAGCTTCAGTTTTGGTTTCAGTTTCAGCTTCTGTTTCAGCTTCAGTATCAGTTTAAGTATCAGTTTCAGCTTCAGCTTCACGATCAGCTTCAGTTTCAGTTTCAGCTTCAGCTTCAGCTTCGGCTTCAGTTTCAGTTTCAGCTTCGGCTTCAGTTTCAGCTTCAGCTTCAGTTTCAGCTCCAGTTTCAGCTTCAGATTCAGTTTCGGCTTCAGCTTTAGCTTCAGCTTCAGCTTTAGTTTCAGCTTCAGTTTCAGGATCAGATTCAGCTTCAGCGTCAGCTTCAGTTTCAGTTTCGGCTTCAGTTTCAGCTTCAGCTTTAGCTTCAGCTTCAGAATCAGTTTCAGTTTCAGCTTCAGCTTAAGCTTCAGCTTCAGCTTCAGTTTCAGCTTCAGCTTCAGTTTCATATTCAGTTTCTAGATAAGTTTCAGTTTCAGCTTCAGTTTCAGTACCCGCTTCAGTTTTTGGATCAGCTTCAGCTTCAGGATCAGTTTCAGTTTCAGCTTCAGCTTCAGCTTCAGTTTCAGCTTTAGTTTTAAGATCAGTTTCAGCTTCAGCTTCGGCTTCAGTTTCAGTTTCAGCTTCGGCTTCAGTTTCAGTTTTAGGATCAGTTTCAGTTTCAGCTTCAGATTCAGTTTCGGCTTTAGCTTTAGCTTCAGGATCAGTTTCAGTTTCAGCTTCAGCTACAGTTTCAGCTTCAGTTTCAGCTTCAGTATCAGTATCAGTTTCAGTTTCAGTTTCAGCTACACGATCAGTTTCAGTTTCAGCTGCAGCTTCAGATTCAGTTTAGGCTTCAGCTTCAGTATCAGTTTCAGTTTCGGCTTCAGCTTCAGCTTCGGGATCAGTTTCAGTTCTAGTTTCAGCATTACCTTCAGCTACAGTTTCAGCTTCATTTTCAGCTTCAGTATCAGTTTCAGTTTCAGCTTCAGCTTCACTATCAGTTTCAGTTTCAGTTTCAGCTTCAGCTTCAGCTTCAGCTTCAGCTTCGGCTTTAGTTTCAGTTCCAGCTTCAGTTTCAGTTTCAGCTTTAGCTTCAGCTTCAGTTTCAACTTCAGTTTCAGCTTCAGCTTTAGTTTCAGTTCCAGCTTCAGCTAGAGTTTCGGCTTCAGTTTCAGTTTCAGCTTCGGCTTCAGTTTCAGCTTTGGCTTCAGCTTCAGCTTAAGCTTCAGTTTCAGCTTGAGTCTTAGGATCAGTTTCAGTTTCAGCTTCAGCTTCACTATCAGTTTCAGTTTCAGTTTCAGCTTCAGATTCAGTTTCGGCTCCAGTTTCAGCTTCAGCTTCACGATCAGTTTCAGTTTCAGCTTCAGCTTCAGTTTCAGCTTCAGCTTCAGTATCAGTTTCGGCTTTAGCTTTAGCTTCAGCTTCAGAATCAGTTTATATTTCAGCTTCAGATTCAGCTTCAGTATCAGTTTTAGTATCAGTTTCAGCTTCAGATTCATGATCAGTTTCAATTTCAGCTTAAGTTTCAGCTTCAGTATCAGTTTCAGCTTCAGCTTCAGTTTCAGCTTCAGCTTCAGTTTAAGGATCAGTTTCCGTTTCAGCTTCAGCTTCAGTTTCAGATTCAGTTTCAGCTTCAGCTTCAGTTTCAGCTTTAGCTTCAGTTTCATATTCAGTTTCTGGATAAGTTTCAGTTTCAGCTTCAGTTTCAGTATCCACTTCAGTTTTTGGATCAGCTTCAGCTTCAGCTTCAGAATCAGTGTCAGCTTCAGTTTCAGCTTCAGCTTCAGTTTCAGCTTTAGCTTCAGTTTCATATTCAGTTTCTGGATAAGTTTCAGTTTCAGCTTCAGTTTCAGTATCCACTTCAGTTTTTGGATCAGCTTCAGCTTCAGCTTCAGCTTCATTTTCAGCTTCAGTATCAGTTTCAGCTTCAGCTTTAGTTTCAGCTTCAGCTTCAGTTTCAGGATCAGGACGTACGGACGGACAGACCGACAGACATGACGAACCTATAAGGATTCTGTTTTTTGCCATTCGGCTACGGAATCCTAAAAAGACGATGACGTTAGATTTCTTTAGGTGTTTTAAACTAGCTTAGAAAATCTGATACACTATATTTACGATGTTCGTGCCCGAGTACATGTCTCTGGTGGTGAAGTAAACTTCTTGTATCTTCTTCTTCTTCTTCTTGTTCTTCATTATCATCTGCTTACTCTTCTCCCTGGAGCTATCTAAGATTTAGTGTTTTACCTGGATCTACTGCCTATCTGAAAAAACAATACTCATTGGCCAGACGAGTGTCAGTATTTTTAATAGTTTATAGGCTTGCGTTTGACCGTAATCTCACCAGTTAACCGATGCTGTGGTCGAAGATGAAGCACGCTTGCCTAGAAGTAACCTATTCACTCTTAACTTAAAGACTCCCAGGTTATAACTATCAGGAAATACAGACTCCGGCAGGGAATTCCACTCCTTAGCGGAACGCACAATGAAAGTATTCCCAAAACGTTTTGTGCTTTGTCCACTATGTAACAACAGCTCATCAACTATCTATGTTTTTGTTATTAATAGCCCAAACCATTAGAAAATAAAATCAATCAACTAAAGAATTACATAAAAATTAACACTAGCTTCCACCCGCGATTTCGTTCGTGTGGTAGAGTTTTCATGCGTATATCCGATCCCGTGGAAATCAGCTACCTACATATCATTCAGATCCACGTAGTTTTGTCTGATTGAGTAACAAACATTCATCATACATCCATCCATCTAAACATCTAAACTTTCGTATTTATAATACTAGTATAGATAGCATCGTACTTTTTTGAACAATGTATACTGCGAAATATCTTTAATATTCTAATATGAAAAGGTCGTTTTACAGTATCATCTTTATAGTCAGCGCCTTAAACGATTTCAAGGAACATAATATTGATGCCTTAAATATATTATACTGATAGATAAAAAATAAATAGGTGGTACCAGGTGCTTGTCATCACGCCACTCGTCAAATAAAATCTTGGGTTGCGTCGAATTTCTTTCTTTTAATCGATTGCCCCAAGTTTTTATTTGATAAGTGGTGGATAAATGGTTTTCGGTTCGCTAAATGTCAGAAACAGCTAGTATCTCGATATTATTTATACAATATTTTTATGGTAGGTAACATTATACGTTTTTTTTTATTCGTGATAGGCTCGCGTTTTTACCACTATCTCACGTAGCTGTACTCAATACTCAATTATTTATTACATTCCACAATGTGAACTTAGGTGGTAGGTTTACAAAATATGATCATTATGGACCGGTCGGGCACAGCAAATTACTTAAAATTAAATTATATTATATTCGTATTTGATTTTATTCCAAAGTTATATCACAATACTCATTTACTATAAATTAAATAATTTTCAATAAAATACTTTATACTATTAATTTAGTCATTTTATAGACAATTGAGAAGAAAAAAAAAATTAACAAAACATATTAACAAACTATAATTATAGGAGATATTATTTATTAATAATAAAAAACAACACAAAATAACAATAAACAATTTTAGGAAATATTAATTAAATTAGGTACATTATCAAATTCAGTGAGATCAGTTTGTAATTTCAAATCATATATTATTATGTAATGTATTTATACTGTACTATAGGCATTGCCATAAAAAGTATTAAAATGTTTTAAGCTATTGCATAGCTTTCAGAAAAGAAAAAATAGTGCATAAATAAAATAAATAAATAATTATAATTGCATAAGTTGATAAAAAATGCTATGCAATAGCTTTACCGCGGCAGACCCCGAGTGCCACACTATTTCTTTTTTGTTTCAGTTAAATTTGGTTTTATTGTAATCTGATCGACGGTTTAACAACGCATAGAGGACAAACGTACAAACATTGATTTTTATTATCTAGAAGATAAAGTAAATAGGTACGTAAGTATAAGTTACTTACATCTTATTGACCGAAATGAAAGCCAATTATCGACAAAAATATAAATTTCAATTTACAGTATTCGTTACATAATATAGGAGTAATTGAAATATAATAGAGCTATTACCTATTCTACAAGCAAATGCGGCACAAATTAATTTTACAAGAAAACGTTTAGTGGAGGCTAACCGCTCTAAATCTTCAAAGAGACGTTTTCCTTTCATTTCGTAAGCTTGTATTTTCGAAAGTCCGTCTTGTTGTGGCTAGTGTTATAAATTAATAATAATGAAATAATGATGTTTATTTTGCAAATAGGTTATAAATAACACTTTCACACGTCTTTTTTTTTTTTGTAAATGTAAACTAGATGAGGCCAGTGTTTCCTAACTGACTGGTCTGAAGAAACATTGAAACAAACTCAGAGGTCAACGTCTCTTTTACAGTCCATACAATCTGTAGTGATCAAATCATATGAGAGCCATGTAGGTTAATGTCTGTGGCGCCCTTTAGAGGACAGAATCACGCATTTGTCAAATATCGCGTATGTTAGATACCAACGTACATTTAAAGTGATTTTTTAAGCGGAAAAGCTTGTTTGTTAACATGCTAATCTTCGAAAAGACTGGGTGGAAGGTTACAGGCTAATTTTTACCCGACTGCGAAAGAACGGTTATGTTTTTATGATAAGTCCACGAGAAAGAAGCCCCGCGCGTCGGCCAGTTTATTTAATAACACGATTGAAGGGGCGAAGGCCCAGTTTGCCAAGTTTATCAAAAATCCGTTCAGCCATAACGACTTGAAGTGGTGATATACATACAGTCATTTAGATAATCTTTCACATTGATAAGGTAAATTATATGGTCATTCACAATAGGTCTGAATAGCAAACTCGCGTGAAAAGCCAAGTATAAAATAAAAATCTGAAAGTCGTCTGAAACTACTTTGTCTTTATAACAACACACGATTTTATCGTTGTGCTATGTTATCGCTTTCACAAAAGGAAATCCATTACAAACATTAAAGTCATTGTGGATAGCAATGTTACGTTATTTACGAAGTATACAGAAGAGGAAATGGAGTTTGCTATTACATTTTTCTGTTTGTTCTAGCACCTTTATTGTGTAAGAGATTAAATAGCATTTTCATTTATGAATTGCAAAATTTATTGAAAGGCAACGGATCTAGTCCATTACTTCATATGCTCAACAACGTAAAACATTCTCGCAACCCCGATCCTTCGCCCTTTCAATCGTGTTATTAAATAAAATAGCGTACGCGTGGGGCTTGAGTCTCGTGGACTTTATCATAAAAATATAACCTATACCATTTAATAGATTGATAACTTTATCTTAACTAGGAGCATACTCGAGAGATAATACTGTCTTGAAGCAAAAAAAGACTAATTCGTGAACTTGATAAAACTATGTTAATGAATTTCTTATAATAATTTTCGCAAATAAATTACTGTTACTTTAATAAATATATCAATATTATATATATATATATATATACATCCTAGAATCTTTTTGGCGTCATGCACGTCGTGCAACCTTACGACGTCCCCCAGTTCCCCTTACATTTTTTAATAAGTCTCGATGAATATTGCTTAGTTTGTCGATTTCCAGCAACGTGGGGTAGGTACGTCATTTTCCGATAATTTTATTTTTCGCGATATTCCTCTTGCAGTCATGCCCAAACATTTTTGAACCCCGAACCATGGTAATACATTCTAGGCGTCCTGGATATATTGATTGCGATTTACCTATGGCACTGACTACTTAACGTCCCCGCAGGTATTTGGGAGTGCGACGTTGCCAGCTTTCGATTTATCTATTCATCTCTTTCTTTTATTATCGCTTGACAGCAGTCCACAGTTTGAACATTACACTTATCACAATATTCGTAAGATGTGCTAATATATGGATGCCCGATATTGATATCTATGAATATCGCTTATTATGCTATTAATATTATTAAAAAGTTTGTTGTGTTGTTAGGAGCGTAAATAAAAGGATTGAATAGTAAACGTATGGCTTCTCTTTCATACAAAACTTAACTAACGGATTTTAATGACATTAGGGACTGAAATACCTAGTTAATAATAAGATGAACAATTATTGAGGTTCCAGTGAGATTTTTACATGAGAAGTCGCGGGGCATATCTAGAATAACATACTGTTGTAAATATTTCTCTATTTCTTTACAAATATAAACAATGTGTGCAGTAAGTTCATTGGTGAGTCAAGTTAAGATTTAGTATGATAGAACTAGCTTAGCTAAGCTTAGTATGTCTATGCAAAACATCACGAAGACGTTGGCATGTCTCTTTTCCTCGTGGGGTCTGCTTACAGAGAGAGAGAGAGTTAAGTACTTCTGGTCATCAGATCCTTATACAACGTGTAACGGAAACCCCATATCAATCCAAAAGGGCTGAAGACAACATCTGGTATGGAGTCTCTATGCCCAGTTTCAGCACAAAATAAGTGACTCAAAGAATTGATACGAAATTATCGGTTTCATATGTTTCTTGAATATCAATCATAACAAACGTGTCACAACACTACGAGGATCATCACTTTCCACGTCACTTGCCTATAACACGATAATTCTCTTCAATCTTCTTAATTTGAAAAATTCAGTCTCTGGTATCAATGTATCGAAATTTCTAATTAGTTCCACACATGAAGATATAGGATTACTAAACCCTTGTCATATCGTTTGTTATCATCCACAGAAGCCGTGCACTTGGTATGTATATACCCTTTAAATTACACGTTGTATAATGGGTCACATAAGTGATGAAGGCCTAGTGTTTCCATCGCCGGGTAAAGGCCTGTTTCCAGCAAGTACATGGTGGGATCTTATGAAGTTAGTAAAAACTGGTCAAGTTACAAACTGAGCTTCCCTGAACACGAAAGTGCAACAGAAAACACTGTGGGCTTTCTCGTTCAAATCTAGTGCAGCCCGATTGGGTATAGAGTACATCCATCTACAAGGTATCCATCTACAATCGTACACCCTATTTACAAGGGAGGGAATAGAAATTGTGTCAATAATTACAGGCCTATATCAGTCCTGCCTGCGCTATCTAAAATTCTTGAGAAGATTCTCAATAACAGTCTACGCAGCTTTCTTAACAAGAACCACATTGTTGCTGACAACCAGTATGGATTCCGTCCTGGGTTGTCAACAGAAGATGCGGTTCTAGATCTCGGTCAATCGGTTGCTCAATGCTTAGATAAAAAAATAAAATGCCTAGGTATCTTCCTGGACCTTTCAAAGGCATTTGACACAGTTTCTATTCCCTTACTTACCTCGAAGCTGGAATTTCTTGGGGTACGTGGCAAAATGCTTGAATTTTTTTAAAACTATCTGCAAAATCGTACGCAATGTGTCAAAATTGATTCGTACCTTAGCGGCGAGGAAGCGGTGACATATGGCGTTCCTCAAGGAAGCATCCTGGGACATTATTCCTAATTTACGTAAACGATCTATGTAAGATGAGTCTCCCAGGCTGCAATATTTATGCGTATGCAGATGACACTGCAATCCTCGTGCAAGGACTTACTTGGGATGATGTTAAAACAAAAGCTGAAGTAGCTCTGGCCCAAGTTATGGAATGGCTTAACTCCAATTTACTCACACTAAACCTAGAGAAAACCACCTATATCCCTTTTGCAATACGACGTAACACCAAACCGCCACACACTTTTCATATCACTGCTCACTCATGCGCAAACCCATCAGAACCCTGTACATGCCCAACACTCACTAGAACTGACAGTGTAAAATACCTGGGAGTACAGATAGACGACGGTCTAAGATGGGACAAGCAAGTTGTTCGGTCTGACGTGTTTCCGAACGTACCTTTTTTGACATAAAGAAATTTGATCTTGACATTACTGACTTGACAGATAGACTTTGGTTCCTTGTTGAAAAATGTCCGCGGCGGACTTGTTGAGTTAAATATAATTGGTAAAATATCGTTGGATTCGCCTGTTGAGACCGATAATTGGGGCGCGAATTATTTGTTGTTTGAAGTTGTAGTCTCCGTTTGTCGAAAACCCCGGGATATTGTTGGATTATACGCCGTAGTCGTCGGTCGGGCTGACACGCGGAATTTGTTGGAAATCGAATTGGATCTCACGAGATATTAGCAGATTGATTGTGAACAGTGTTTAATTTAACTTTGTACTCCCGGATTGACGAGAATCCAGGGATATTTCTCGGAACATATCGCCTTATTGCGTCACCTCGTGGCACGCGCTTGGTGGAAACGAGTTAGGCTGTGATGCTGTGGGACCCGCGCCCTCTGGAGATTGACGCCTTGGGAACGTCCTAGAACACACTTGACTTACATCACACGTTTCAATTACTCATCTCATATTACATACAAACACTTTGGACGTGATCAAACATATCCTAGGTTGCCGTCTACAGCTCAGGTGAGTGTTATTTGTAACTATTTGTAAGGCCTCGGAGGCTATAGATTGTTGTCGGCCGGAGAGCCTGTAGATTATTGTGTAGCCTTGTTTATTGTAAGCAACGTTTATAGCTCCGCGTATCGTGGACAAGTTCAGCATACCAGCCCCGTTGCGCTGGCTTGGGACTGAACAAAGTGGTAGCAGAGCGCGGCTCTTATAATATAAGATCCACTGGTTTAATTGGAAGTTTTGAATATTGTTGAAAACTTAAAACTTGAGTTTAATTACTTAACACAACTTATAACTTGATAAGTTTGAATGTGTTGCTTTGTCAGCCGGGCTCAAATAGTACTTGTGGTTTGTACTGTAATTTGTAGTGCTAGCCCCTTGGAATTGAATTGACAAGTAGGATTTATTTGTGAAATTGGGAATTATTGGTATAATTTGGTACATAATTTGGTACATAATTTGGTATTTGTTGCAATTAATAATTGTTGCTTCTTGTTTGCCTTCACAATCTTTTTTAGTAATCTTTCTTTCTGTATTTGACTCTTAAGTTAAATACAGAAAGAAAGATTACAAATACTTTTAGGTATCATTTTGGTCCGAATAATGTACGACTGTTGTGAAAAAGGCCACAATTACAAAACTGTAGGAAAGCTAAACGAAATAATGTAAAATATCTTGAATCTGATCAATCGTTTTTTGTAAACAGTTATTCTTCCAGTAGCACTTCGAAAGCGTTTCCTTGTGATATATGGTTACGCCATCGATCTTCATGACAGCTTATTATCTATGGTGTTAAATCTTGCTGGCTTTCTGCCCGTGACGTTTTAGGTTACACGTGAAGTTTTAGGTAAAACAATCTGGAGAGAAATGTGTCACTTAAGACTGGAAGATCGATTTCGATTCAGTAAACTGACAGTTTCAATGTTGTTAAGATAATGAGGACTATGAAATTGTGATGTACCTAACTAAATTAATCGATTCGGTAACTTACTTGAATAAATGATAGTAGTAAAAATAAAATAATTAAAATTATTTAACATTTTTTAATATTTTTTTCGATTTGATTGTTCATTTATTTTTTGATTGATCGAATCCACCAATATTAGGTTAAATATGGTAGGTATCATTATTTTGTAAAGTGACATTAGCTTATGTCAGTTCACTGAATCGATTTATTAGACGTGGGGAATATGGAATATTATCAATATATATATATATATATATATATATATATTAATAATATTAATATATATGTACATAATATATAATTCTACCGAGAACTGTGTTTTGACCTAGGAAGTCTATAAGTCAAGAATATAATAAATTGTTGTTACGTTTCTTTTTCTTATTTTATGGTTGAGTACACAATATTCAACCCTTTTTGAGCAACATCATTTAACATACAGTTTATTCATCATTTATGTAGTCTTTGTAAAAAACTTTGATGCAAAAGAATAAATGTTTGCTTAAGACGCATTGGCATAAATCATAGTTACATAATACATACCAGCGGGTCTGTACTTAACGTTTTAAGACCTAGTCCCCAAAGTGCGTTAGTGTACAATCAACAGCAGATATATATGAGGTTCTATATATTTTATGGAGTTTTCAAATACAGAATCAATATGGTTTTTCTTTTTTTTTTGATAATAGGCTTGCGTTTGACCAACATCTCACCTGATGGTAAGTGATGATGTGGTCGAAGATGGAGCACGTTTGCCTAGAAGTAACCTATTCACTCTTGACTTAAAGTCTCCCAGGTTATAGCGATCAGGAAACACAGACTCCGGCAGGGAATTCCACTCCTTAGCAGTACGCACAATGAAAGTATTCCCAAAACGTTTCGTGCGTATGGGTGGGATGTCCACCATGTACCGTTGGCGCATCGCCGTTTGTCTTGTAGTCCGATGATGGAACGGGCTTGGCGGAATTAGATTGTGTAATTCCATCGCACAGTCCCCGAAATGTAACCGATAGAAAACCGATAGAATTGCAACTCGTCGTCGGTGTTCAAGGCTCTGGAGCTTTGATTCGACCAGTGAATCGTTGCCAATGAGTCTCTTGGCCCATTTCTCGATAGACTCAAGCGCGTCCAGTTGGTATTTCGCAGATCCATCCCAATGATGAGAGCAGTACTCCTTACACGACCGAACCTGGGCTTGATAGAGATTGAAGTCATCACCGCGAAGATTTTTTGCACGTCGCGCCGTGCAAACTTCAAGTAGCTTTTCGAATTCGTTTGAAGCGTCTTTATTTGAGTTTTTTCTTTATTCTTCGGTTAATGCTGATCCTGTTAGAATTCCGGGAAAAAAATAGCCTATATGCTGCCCTATAGCCTTCTCTATCTTCAAAGTCCTTAAAATGGGTTAAGCCATTCCAGAGATTAGCCCGGACAAAAAGAAATACTGAAAAAAAAGTTTATTTGTGTTTTAGTATCGCGTAAATGGCTATGAGTACTTGAGAAAACAGTTATTTTGAAATAAAATCACTGTTGGTATGTTTCTAGAATAGATTTCTTAACAACCGTTGACATTCATCAAATATATGTATAATAATAAACCAACTTTCCTTTAAATTTAAACACTGGAGATTCAGAACAAACTGTGAACTATTCTTGGTTAGTTGTTTACAGTAACTTTGAACCGAATATAATCCTCCCGACCATATCTCGGTCACAGTGACCAATCCCAGAGGAGATTAGCCGAATACGTGGGAGGTATTAAAGTGCACATGTGAAGCTTTATGTGGTCCCGTGAATTGTTTAAAGCTACTTTTTGTATTGTTATGTGTTTAAATAAAACAATGAATATTTATAACTTCTTCTTATTTAATTATGAGAACTCGTAAATGATTACAAGCTCATCGTAATGTTTATGTCAACTTCATCTGACAGCTCTGAAGACATTGTCACATTGACAGCTTGTCAAGTCTGGTAACGTTCCGGTACTATACTTTAGGCGCTTACTGTACCTACTCTGCGCTAAGATTACGTATTCATATTGCGTTCTTGGTGCTCCAGCCGATTTGTGGCTATCTGATTTAACGCCACCATTGGGACCCCTGAAGATATATTCCTCTCTTTTCGTTCAGGTATCTTTAAATTGAACGTGCCTTTGAACGTGACTTTATCGTAATAGTGAAGTTTAGATAAGTGTCTTTATGAAAGAAAAAAGTATTTATTCATAGCGCAATAAAAATAACTAACCTTTCCTTACTCTTTAAATTAATTCACACCCAGCATCTGACAGCCAGGATCAGGGAATTAACGTGTTTTCCAAGGCATACCGCCAACTTCAAAACTCGCTCGATATACATAGGATGGAAGGTTCAGACCTTTTTAGAAGTCGATTAAAAGCAGATTTTTTTGTAAAGTTTCCAGGTGGATTAAGTAAAAATAATTGTATAGTTTCAGTATAAAGTGATTTTTCCAATTGATGTGAATGATTTATTTTGAGATTCAGTATAAAGTGATTTTTCCAGCGATGTATATAAAGACATTCTATAGTATATTTAATATAAACATTGCACCCGTGCGAAGCCGGGGCGGGTCGCTAGTTAATACTAATAAATATACAATACTCATAAAATACAAAAAAAATATAAAAAAATTACTTTACTGCAAAAATTAAAACCAATTTCCATATCAAAAGTACAAAGCCAAATGTCTTCGAGTTATGAGGTAACATACATAACAAAAAAAAGTTCAAGACGAACTGAGAACCTCCCCCTTTTTTCGAAGTTGGTTAAAAAGAATTTACCCTGACTATGAGCTTACAATTGGAACTAATATCATAAAGAGGTAAAGTTTCTAAGTTTGAGTTAACTTCCCACTCATCTCTGGATCTGATGAACCGATATAAAAGCCAAATTATCCCTGAGTGATCTCATCATCTCTTTAGCCTTTTCCCCAAGTATTTTGGACTCGGATTCTACCCTAACCAGAAGCAGTTGAGTATTAGCGTTTTATATGAGTGATAAAGGCTGGATTTTTAGGGTTCCGTAGCCGAATGGCAAAAACCGAAACCCTTATAGTTTCGTAATGTCTGTCTGTCCGTCCGTCCGTATGTGACAGACATTTAATTCCCAAACTATTAGCACTACACATGTAAAACTTAGTAGGTAGATATAGAAAACAACAAAATTAAGGAGCGCTCCCGATACATGGAATTGAAACTAAAAATATATTTTTTTCATCAAACCTATACGTGTGTGGTATCTATAGACAGGTTTTTAAAATGACATTGAGGTTTCTGGTACTACTTTTCTTAAAGTCAATCGTTTAAAAGATATATGCTTCCAAAGTGGTATAATGTGTGTCCTCCTCCCCCCCCCCCTCCCTTCTATAATAATGGAGTGAAAATCTAAAAAAAAATATATGCTGTAGATATTAATAAAAACTTTCAAAGAAAATTCGTTTGAACCAGATCGGGTCAGTAGTTTTTTATCCGACTGCGCCAGAAGGAGGGTTATGTTTTTCGAGAGTATGTATGTATGTATGATTGTTTGGCACGCTCTGTGGCCTGAACGGCTCGACGGATTTTAGCTCGAGAGGTATCGTTAGATTCGTATTAACTGTGAAAGTGACACTGGGTATATCAAAATAAAAAATAACCAAAATGGCGGCTTTTTGGGGCCATATTATACCTTCAAAAAAGTTTTTTTTTTTCAAAACCTATCGAGTGGGGTATCAATATAAAGGGTTTTAAAAGGTGATTACAAACATATATACAACTTATATGGTTAAAAGTAATTCAAAGTGACAAATCGTAAAAAACACGTATCAAGAACTAAATCATCTGCGAAATCTTTCACATTTGTAAACTAAAAAGCTGGAAATAAAAAAAGTAATCAAAAAATTTAAAAAACCCGACTGCAACCTTATACTAAAACAAACTGAAAAGCTAATAAAAACAAGCCCATTTTAAATTAAATAAAAGTTGGAAGCATATAGCACATTTTCGAAAACCACAAATATAATTTTGTTTTTCATACAAACACCATGAAAAACAAAGTTATTTTGCGTACTTACTACGGAACCCTTGAAGTTACAAAGAAAGATAAGTGTAATTGAAAAAAGAACATTGAAGCAAACACGTCCCATATACTTAGTTTTCTGTGCCAACCAAAAGTGAACATTATTCTACGATCAGTAAGTGCGTAAATGATATAGGGTTTAAATATGACTCGAGTTAGGGCTGTATTATTCAAGAGGTTGGCTTTAACAAACATGCAAACAAGCCGACTTAACGCTTCATAATGTTATAAACAAACCATTTAATCTAAACTAAATGACAAACTAAAATATAGCGTCAATAAGTTCATTATCAACGCTTTCGGATGGTAATGTTTGAGCACAAAGGCCTTGAGGACCGAATTTTGCCCCTAACGCCTTGAAAATAGTGAGATTCAAAAACATGGTGCAAGATCTCTTTAATTTGTTACTATTTTTTATATATCCCAGCTTTGTTTTTTTATGTATATGTGTATTGAGTATATAGGTTATTACTTATCTATATATATATGTATATAACTCAAAGGTGACTGACTGACTGACTGACTGACTGACATAGTTATCTATTAACGCACCGCCCAAACCACTGGACGGATCGGGCTGAAATTTGGCATGCAGGTAGATGTTATGACATAAGCATCCGCTAAGAAAGGATTTTGCGAAATTCCCACGGGATCGGGATTTACACGGGAAAAACTTCCCACGCGGGCAAAGCCGCTGGCACAAGCTAGTTTATTGTATATAAGTACACCATGGACTACCCGTGTATTTATTTTCTCCTGCTGTGTCAAATCCATCCAAAGGTTGTCTGTATACAATAAAGAGTATATCTATCTATCTATCTAATATACATATAGCTCGAAGAGCTCGTGGTGGAATTTCAAGGTTAAGCATCACGTTTCGAGGTTGGTATTTGGATGGGAGACCATCTTGATATATCGATATTCCTCAAAAGCATGTCAAGCCGATGGTCTTGGCTGTCATTAAGATATCTTTGACATTCGTCACGAGCAGTCAGAAACCAGAAATACTGATACTGGTCTAGTCAAGGGGTATCGTGTTACCCAGCCACGGTCAGATCGGCAGTCGCTCCATATAAAAAATTAATACTCAGTTGCATCTGGTAAAACTGGAAGCCGATCCCAATAGAGCTGGGAAAAGGCCAAGCAGACGCTGATGGCATAATTCATGTAAAGGTAACAGATAGCTTGGGTTCGCTCGTTCCATCGTAGACATTATCTATCGCTTACCATCAGGTGAGATCGAGGTCAAGAGCAGGCTCATCAGAGCAGTGGTAGTGCACTGGGCCTGCATGATACATTACGGCCTATTCCCTCTCGTGGAGTGGAAGCCTGTGTCTAAGCAGTGAGAACGTTATAGACTGATTATGTGATGTAAAATGATTGTGTGATGTAAAATGATTATGTGATGTAAAATGATTATGTGATGTAAAGTGAATATGTGATGTAAAATGATTACGTGATGTAAAATATTTATCTATTTGCGATTTTTGTCAACGGTTTGTTTCGTGGTCGTTTCAATAAATTCTACATTACCACATACAAGTATTTATGAGTTCACTTTAAGATGAATTGTTGGGTCTCTGCCAGAGTTTACGTGGAGAATATGATGTCATATTTTACAACATGATTTAGTACAAACAAGGGAATTGGAAGACAGCTCATGGTTGAGTAATAATAGCATTATGTAGTCCGATCGCCGATTTATATATGTTTTTCTGAATGCACGTTAAGCCATTTTTGATAGGTATGCCCTTAGCACGAGTACATCTTTGTGATATCATCCTTTAGACGTTACGGAAACTTAGCTTTCCAACGGAAAATAAATAATTAAAAATAAGAAGTAGATTCATCATAACCGCTAGGTACAAAAACCATCTAATGACCACTATAAATTCTTTCATACCAGAAATAAAACAGTCTCGATCAAATAACGAGACAGTCAAATGTCACAATCGTTAAAGTAGTATGACCTTTAGCATTTTAAGCACATGGATACACAGAGCATGGTAGAAATACCCTGCCACGTGTGGAAATGCTGATGCATTGAATGTTTGTGGATAGGCAATGTGCACTGAATACATATAATCTAGGACACTTATGTGAAAGACATAAAGACGCAGCTCTGACCAGTAAAAACTTAAAAAAAGCAAATACAACGTATTGAGAACCAGCTGTTTTAACCCCTTGCGCGTCGCAATTTAAATGTATTTTTTGACTTTTGGGTAGGACTTCAGAAAAAAAAAATTATTGGCCATTATCATGGTATATATTATACCTTCCTGGCTTTGTTATGAGTTTATCTAACTATTTATATCATTCAATAAGCAAATCAAACTGACCTTATCTCGCAGTGATGTGATATGTTTTCACTTTTATAATTTTCACTCACATTCGAAGTCATACACACGAAAAAACACATATTCACGTAAAAAAACACACGATAACACAATAATATGTAGGAAATGTTAACACATATTATTCCACGTAGACACTGTAAACACTAATAAAAACTATTTGATGACACAACGATAAAATCTGCGGCGTCACAACATGAACAACGGATGCATTTTGTAAACATTTTTTTTTTTGTTCATTTGATCGGTTTTCCCTTTAAAATATTACTAAAACCGGTCAAGTATGAATCGATTAGTCGAATGATACAGTCACATCATGTTACTTGCAACAGAAACGTAAAATACATCGTCAAATGCGAGCCGTGATGTTATGTATGTTATGTGTGCTGTACCGTTGACACTTGAGGGGTTAAAGGATATTCCCTTGCGGGAATGCTTCCAAAAGCAGTTATGAAATGATAGTCAAGTAAATATGAGAACTACATAATAACAAAAACTCAATTACTTGTAAAATAAAAACTACTAATTACTTGTAAAATACAAATAGCACCGACAAAAACTTACTTAGCTCTAAGGTTTTCAGCAATGCTAATTTTGACGCCATCTAGGGATAAGCAATTATCACACAACTTTAATTGTTTTTTTCGTGCCAGTTAGCCATAGCCAGTTTTCACAATTGGAAAGACATAAATCACTGACTGGTTTGTTTGAAAAGTTTCGATGATACCGTTACAGCAGTATCCATTGACCGACGCCGAGATTTCCCTGCTCTGTGGGTATGAAGCTATTTCAGGCAACATGTAGTAGGTAGGTTATAGGCTTTTTCGCCTCATCATAGTGCTCACGAATTATGAATAGAAGTAGTGGGATCTATTTATGTAGTAGTGGGAAGTCAAAAAGGTTGAAATAGAAGAGAAGTCACATACACACATCAAAAGTGTCTAGGGATCAAGCATTTTTATGCGGATTTCTTGAGATTGAGATGTGGCTTTGTAATAAATTTATGATTTTATAAATTTATATGGATCCTTTTTGGTGCATTTCATAATTTGAAACAGGAACTGTTAATCAAATTCGAGTAAAAGATGAAAATCAGCTGTCAATATTTTCCCTATAAAAACATACAACGCATTGAAGACATTATTAGTGCTACTGTTTCCCTACTACTGATTAAAACCAACGTTATTATGGAGCGGCGACGTCATTTAAGCAGGGAAGAAATGCTCAGAGCCGTGGGAATGATAGAAGCTGGTTCCCGGCAACGTACTGTGGCTTTAGCTCTGAATATAAGTCAGAGTGTTATCAGTCGACTTTGGACACGTTACCGAAGCACTGGTACCGTGGCTGAGCGCCATGGAGGACGGTATCGCTGCACCACACGGAGACAAGACCGATACATTCAAATCTTAACTCGAAGAGCTCCAACAATAACCGCCATGATGTTAGCCGTGAGGCTTCATCACTCTTCAGGGAACTTAATTAGCGACCAAACAGTCAGAAACCGCTTGCATGAAGTGAACCTTCATTCCCGAAGACCGCTACGGGTACCACCTATAGCAATGCACAATCTTAGGATTCGATATCAATGGGCTCTTGAACACAGAAATTGGGCAGAAGAACAATGGCGTTTCGTGTGCTTTTCTGATGAGTCTCGTTTTGGTATGAGACCGGATACAAGACGTATACGACACTGGAGAACCCCTGAACGCCAACAGCGATTAAAATCCTGCCAGGAACTCCATCCTTATAGTGGTGGAACCATCATGGTATGGGCGGGTATTTGGATCGGCGGAAGAACTGAGTTGATTTGGATCAGAGGCAACCTCAACGCTCAAATTTATGCTGAGACGATTGTATCTGACGTCATCGTTCCTCTACAAGTGCAAATCGGTCCCTTATTTCAGTTAATGCATGATAATGCACGACCGCACACCGCAAGAGTTGTAAGACAGACTCTCGCCGCAGCTAACATCAATGTCCTGCTCTGGCCTGCTCAGTCGCCAGACTTGAACCCGATTGAGCATGCATGGGATATGCTACAGAGAAGAGCTCTGCCGAATATGGAGGGTATCCAGTCGCAAGAAGACCTTTTTTTGTTGTTGCAACGAACATGGGCGGCCATTCCACAGCGTGATTTGGATGAACTCATTTTGAGTATGCCAAACCGATGTTCTTGTGTTGTTAGTGTTCGCGGTAGAAACACGGATTATTAATTGTTTAAGTTACCCAATAAAATTTTAAAGAAAACTGTTATTTCAGTCTTTTTTTTGAACTTTAATGTTAGTGGTTCAAATGTCAAAAATCCCTTTATTAGGAAAATGGCAAATTTCTTTATTAATGCAAAGGTGACTTGGTTTATCGTTACTGTGACAAACGAAAACACTTTATTTGATGAATCCTTAAAGAAAATTTTAATTAATATCAATCAGGAGAAAAGTTATTGCAAAAATATATGTTGATCCCTAGACACTTTTGATGTGTGTATTTTGTGGGTCTATATAGAAAAAATCTTTCTCATATGCATTGTTACAAGCATATTGTGCTTAATAACCACATTCAAGTAATCGAATCAGAACCTATGAAATACTTATTATTGAATAGTTCCGGTGGCTATCTATGGTCTTCATTATCAGTTCCACTTTACCAAATGGTGTTTTTCAAAAGCAACTGCACAAGTTACTGTACGAAATATTCAAATCGCTATAGGTGTGCCTATAATATTGAAGAGTTCCCTCGATTTTTCCAGGATCCCATCATCAGATCCTGACTTGATGACAATCTCTAAAGACATTTAAACAAAAAAAAAATTCCAAATCAGTTCAGCCGTCTTCGACTAATCACTGAACATACATGTATACATAAAAAAAATACGCGACGAATAGAGAACCTCCTCCTTTTTGGAAGTCGGTTAATGAAGTACAGTAAAAACATAATCTAAATAAGGATTTCATTAATATGAAGGTTTTATTCCTAGTGTGGTCACCGATTATTCCTTACTTAAGAATATTATTTAATTTATGTATTTGGACATACATACCGAAATCTCAAAAATTATCTAATTATGTCTGAAAGCCGATTGCAGGATAGAAATTTAAATAAAAATAATAAAAAAAATAGGTAAATGTTTTTTTGGTGGGAGGTAGTTGATAAAGTAACACACATTTTATTTGCTCTGATATAAAAAAAATAATTTAATACAAATAAGTAGTTTTTCTACACTATTTTAAATGCATAATACTTTCTGCTATTAATACTACCTGCCAGTTGTGTGTTTCCTTCATTGCACTCTCTAATATTATCACAATCACAAAATAAAATAATGGAGTCACTCAAAGGGTCAATGTCCGACTTAATGGCACAATTTCATGACAGAATGTCAAAATTTGAGGCTGAATTGAACAAATCTTCACCCAGCACTTCACCCAGCAGCAGTTCCGACAGTCTTGCAGCGGAGTATGCTGGTTTCAAGAAGTTTGTTCTGGAGTCACTTGGCTGTCTTCAGCATCAAATGGAGGCCCTTGCCAGGGATGTTGATGTGTTGGAGATGAGAGGTCGCCGGAAAATGCTCCTTGTCCATGGTGTTGCTGAAGTGAGCGACGAGGATACTTCACTGGTAGTTGCTAGAGTGTTCCATGACAAGCTTAAGTTGGACAACTTTTCCATTGCTGCTATTCGTTGGTGTCACAGAATGGGCAGTCGCAACAGTGCTGGGAAGCCTAGACCTATACTGGTCAAGTTACAGGAGGTGGAAGTTCGTGACAAGATTTGGTTTGCCAAAACCACATTAGAAGGTTCTGGTATAACCTTGTCTGAATTCTTGACGAGATCGCGGCATCAGATCTTCTTGAAGGCGCGTGAGTGTTGAAATATCGAATAGTTCTCTTACCAAGATGTTGTAAGTGTGGGATCCTTTATTCAAATAAATTACTTCATTCTGTAGTTTCACTGCGTTTTATTTCATTCCCAAAACCCTTTACAAAATTCTAAATTACATTCTATACATGTTTGATAAAATTGGTAAACTGCTCTAAAAAACTAAATCATTTATGATCGACCATATACAACCACTCCGACTACAACTATATCTTCAACTCACAATGTTTTCTACTTGACTTTTCTTTTCATCTATCTTGTCACATTTTGAAAACATTCCTAACAACATTTTGGTTTTAAATGCCATAGACTTAAAAACCTGCCAGTAAACCATAGACATAAAATTCCATAAAACCAATATTACAACATCCCCTCTGAATTTTATGTTTATTGCAATTAGAATAACATCTCCTATTTAACTCCTATCAACTCATTTTTAAAAACCCAACTCAATTAAACCACCCAACTTAACTAAATACAACAAACAAACTTTTGAATTAATTAATCTAAACACCTTACATAACTAACTTAAAGACTAACGTTTCAAATTAATTCTCAAACAACCTTATATACTAATAAACCTACATAATTCATCACATTACAAAATGTCCTTTATGTATCACTCACTATACACTGTCTCAATCTCAAAAACTTTGTCTGTCCAGTGGTTTAGTTAGTATATCTGCCAAATTATTTTTAGTTGGACAATAATGAACTTCCAACAAATTTTTATCTATTTTTTCCTTAATAAAATGATACTTTACATCAATATGTTTGCTTCTTCTATTCAAAATTCCATTTTTAATTAATACTATAGCTGATTGATTATCAACAAACAACTGTGTTTTTGGTAATTTGTTTGTCAACTCGAAGATCAGACTCTGAATGTATAAGAGGTCTTTTATACATTCGGCTGCAGAAATATATTCAGCCTCAGTACTGGAAAGAGCGGTGACTGACTGTTTACGAGAACACCAATGAATTGGACCACCACCATAAAATATTACAAAGCCAGTCGTACTTTTCCTAGTATCAGGATCACCTGCAAAGTCTGCATCACAATACGCTTTCAAAGTTAAATCATTACCACGAACATACTGTATACCACTGCTGACTGTATTTTTAATATATCTAAAAAGGTTCTTAATATTTGCAAAATCATTCAAGTTAGGATGTTCTTGATGCCTACTACAATAACCAACATGAAAAGCCAGATCCAGTCTTGTTTTATTAACCAAATACAACAATGAACCAATCAATTGTCTATATCGATGCACATCATCAACTCCCACTTTCCCCTCTTGATGTGTATCGACTAAAATAACCGGATGACTACTATCTTTTATGTTTTCATATTTAAACTTTTTCAAAATTTGATTTATATAACTTTCCTGATAAATCTTAATAAACTTTTGTTCTACTTTAATATCAAACCCTATAAACTTTTCAGTCTTATCAAATCTCCGCATTTCAAACTCTGTTTCTAATTTATTAATAATTTTATTTAAATCAATCTCGTTTTCACCAATTAAAATACCATCATCTACGTAAATAGCCAAATATATTTCTTTATCTTTATTTATAAACACACATGGATCTGATTTTATTTGTGAAAAACCCAATTTTTTCAAAAACTCCGTTAATCTCTTGTTCCACATATGTGGTGCTTGCTTTAACCATACAGACTCTTCTTTAATTTACATACTTTATTCTCTTTGTCTTTTATATCATATCCTAAAGGTATTTCCATAAAGATTTCTTCATCTAATTCTCCATATAGAAAGGCTGTCTTAACATCAAATTGTTTAATTTTAAAACCTCTTTGAGCTGTAATCGCCAACAGCAATCTAACACTAGTAGTGTTTACCACTGGACTATATGTCTCCTTATAATCAATGTTGTATTTTTGAAGAAAACCTCTTGCTACTAATCTAGCCTTATATCTTCCACCAGGCTTTATAGTAAATATCCATTTACTCGTAATTATTTTCCTATTTTTTGCTTCACACTTGTCAACGATTTCCCAAGTTTTGTTTCTCTCTAAGGAATCTTTTTCCTCATCCATTGCTGTTTTCCATAAATCTCTATCAAAACTATTAAAAACATCTGTATAAGTCAAAAACGAAGTCTCCAAATCATAATCTTTCAGTCTAAATGGCAATTTTCTTTCTCTATTCGGTAAAATCCTCAATCCATCATTAATAACTGGTTCAATTGCATCCTCAAACTCATCACTAATTTCACCTACTATATCATCTCTCACTTCCCCTCTCAAATTATTATTTTCTTCAACACCAACTCCAGTGTCTTCAACACTATCTTCAAAAAAATCATTTTCTTCAGCACCAATTGCTCTAACTTCAACATCTTCATCACTAACTCCTTCTTCAACGTCTTCAATACTATCTTCAAAAACATCAGCATCTTCATCACTAACTTCAACATTTTCTTCAAAAATCTCATGATCTTCATCACTAACAGCTCCATCACCACTTTCACTACGAAAATCATCACGACCAACTACATCATCATTAACTTTATCACTGACATCAACATTAACCTGTTTAAATAAATTTTCTAAATCGCACTTTTTCGCTCTACAATTACACATTTTTAAATAACTCGCAACATCACACTTATTATTATTAAACACCACATCTCTCGAATAAACAATTCTAAAATTTAAAGGATCCCAGATCTTATAACCATTATTAGTAAACCCTACTAAAAGCCCTTTGCTACTCCTGGAGTCAAGTTTATGTAGCTGAAAATTATTTTTATAATATGCTAAAGATCCAAAAATATTTAAATGTTTTAAATTAGGTATTCTATTAAACCACATTTCAGCTGGTGTTTTAACATTTATTGTATTTGCACTCCTGTTAAATAAATAAGCAGAAGTTAAAACAGCTTCACCCCATAACTTATGTGGTAGCTGCATATCAAAAAGCAACGCTCTTGTTCGTTCCATTAATGACCTGTTTAATCGTTCAGCTTTACCATTCAGTTGTGGAGTATAGGGAATAGTGTAATCAATATTAATACCTTTATTAATACAGTATATTTTAAATTGCTTGCTAGTATATTCACCCCCATTATCACATCTGAATGTTTTAACTGTTGTTTTAAAATGATTTTCCGCCAAATTAATATAGTTGATAATTTTCGAAAAAGCCTCGCTTTTATTTTTGAGTAGAAAAATTTTAACAAAATTTGTATAGTCATCCAAAAACGTGATAAAGTATTTATATCCATCCCATGTTTCCATTTCAATAGGACCACAAATATCGCTGTGAATAATTTCTAATGGTTTACTAGCTCTGTGTCTATTTGATTTAAATGGTTTTCTACATAATTTTGATTTTGTGCAGACTTCACAGATGTCAATCTCCTTTACCAGGCCTCTATCCATACCCCGAACAAGATCCTTTGTCTTGCCAATAGGTACATGGCCCAACGCACGATGCCAGAAGTTAGTATTAATTTGAAGGATGTTTACAGACCTTGAAGGCACGACTGGGTTTGCATTAACAGTTAAATAGTATAGCCCGTCTTGCTTCAGTTCACCAACCTCTATGCATTCAGAGTCCTTACTTTTGATTTGACAGCTCGTTCTGAAAAATTTTAACAAATAATTATCATCAGCTAATCTAGATACAGATATTAAGTTCTTTTTGAGTTGGGGAACACATAATACATCTTTAAAAGTAATATGTTTAGTATAAATATTTCCCATGATGTTCACATGGTGAATATTTCCATCTGCAGTCATGATTTTATAATTAATCTTCTTCTTATCTTCAAGATAACTTTCTGAAGTAACAATATGACTGCTGGTACCTGAATCTATTATGAATTCAACTTCTCTTTCTGTTGTGTTGATTGAATAGAATTCACTTACATTTTGTTTTAGGCAGAACTTTGTATAGTGCGAGTTGTCCTTACAGTTCACACAGTTAAACTTTATGTTGCAATCTGCATGTCTGTGTCCACTCTTCATGCATTTGTAACATTGAAGTATGTTACTGTATGTTTTAGCGTCACTCTTCAATGTTCTGCAGAATTTTGCAATGTGTCCTTTCTTCCCGCATTTGAAACAAGTTCGCACATGAAAGCTGTTTTCTATTTCTTTGACGTTGTCATTCTCAACAGATGTTGAAGGTTTCGGTTCTTCATGTCTGTCTGTATTTTCTTCCCTCATCTTTAATTCTAGATTAATCCTTGATATCAAATTTATTAAAGTTTTGTCTGCTGAAGATGTTGATTCCCATGCTGTCCTAAAATGAAAAAGTTTTTCCGGTAGATTCGAAAGTATTTTTGTTATGATCTGCTTGTCATCAAAATCGTATCCTAATTTCCTTATTCTGGTCGCTTTATTTTCAATTTCTGCTATGTCTGTCATTAAATCTTTGTTTTCAAATTTGTATTTATAATATTCTTCCAAAAGGCGAGATGTTTGAGACTCCTTATGTCCAAGAAAAAGCGTGTCGAATTTATTTATAATTTCCTTTGTGGTTTTACAGTTGATTGCATAAACCATATACTTCTCGCTAATTGAGCATATTATTATCAATCTTGCTTTCGCATCTTTTTTAATAAAATCTTTCTTTGATTGTGCATCATCTTCCAACACAGAATCCAGCTCCTTTGCTGTCAAAAATAACGTTAACTTTTGTTTCCAAAGAACATATTCTGTCTCATTTGATAGTTTTGATAATTTTAAATCTTCAGTCATTTTCATTAAATTTTATTTTCAATTATTATTTTATCTTGTACTCCAAAGAATTTTTAGACTTATCTTTCGTCGATCTTCTTACAACATCTGGTTAAATTTGCCCGGGGGCAGCGCATAACCTGTTAAAAATATCGAATAGTTCTCTTACCAAGATGTTGTAAGTGTGGGATCCTTTATTCAAATAAATTACTTCATTCTGTAGTTTCACTGCGTTTTATTTCATTCCCAAAACCCTTTACAAAATTCTAAATTACATTCTATACATGTTTGATAAAATTGGTAAACTGCTCTAAAAAACTAAATCATTTATGATCGACCATATACAACCACTCCGACTACAACTATATCTTCAACTCACAATGTTTTCTACTTGACTTTTCTTTTCATCTATCTTGTCACATTTTGAAAACATTCCTAACAACATTTTGGTTTTAAATGCCATAGACTTAAAAACCTGCCAGTAAACCATAGACATAAAATTCCATAAAACCAATATTACAACAGTGAGAAGTTCGGCGTCATGAATTGTTGGACCAAGCAGGGACATATCTTTGTACTGGGAGCTGATGGGAGTAAGCATCGGGTCATGAACTGCAGAGAGCTCGCTGCTGTCAATGTGCCTGAGCTTGATGCTGATTCCGATAAGCCAGAGCGCCAACTAGATGTTCGGGTACAGGCCGGGAAGCTAGCCAAAACACCCCCATTGAAGAGGTATAGGAAGCCTGTGAAGATGTGAATTAACCCTCTCAATGCATCGTTCGGGTAACAGTTTTTCACTATATATTTAACGCTGGTTTACCCTCACAGCTCACTTTTTATAATATTTAACTTCTACCTTACATTTTTGGTTCAAATATTTTTTCTCAATTTATTTGCATTCTTCAATTTTCTGACTCTTGACATTATGTCAAGTCAAGTGTCACTGTCATGTCAATGTCGCATTTTGTTTCACGTTTTGTTTTCGTAATTTGTAATATTTTGAGCATTAATTATTTGTAGAAACGTATATTTATTTCTTAAAACAATGTGCAACTTAGTAATTTTCTTGTTTTTTTTTCTATATTTATTCTTTCTGGGTTGCTATAAGTGTAAGCTGTGAGTTTGTGCCCAAACGGTGTACTATTATTTGATAAGTTTTTGATTAAGGTTTTGATAAATTGTTATTCTTTTGTTTTCTGTTAACACATAACTGGCGGGTGGACTTAAGTTTTATAAGAAATAACCGTTCATATTTATATATACATACATTTATATTTTATTTATCTACCCTTTTATATTATTTATTGTGTTTTTTAAATGATTGCCTGTAGCAGTGATGATGACATATTCGTATCTGCTAGCAGTGACAATGATAGCTTCAGTAGTATCCCGAATCTTGCTGACACTCTTCAGTCTCAATTTTCTGATGTTCCCAAAAATCTGAATGTAGTCCACATTAATGCTCAAAGTATTCCGGCTCATTACCATGATATTCTTGCGAGTTTGGACTGTAAAGACATCCATGCAATTCTTGTTTCCGAATCCTGGCTGAAACCTTGTCTTCCTTCTACATCTTATTCCTTGCCTGGATTCAAACTAATAAGGAATGACCGCACTAGTGCTGGGGGTGGCGGTGTTGCTATATATCTGCGTGCAAATATTCCTTTTTCTATTATTGACATTTCACCGCAGCCACCACCGTCGAATGCTGGCGAGCATCTCTTTTTAGAAGTGGATCTACAACATTTGAAGATTTTGCTGGGTATCTATTATTGTCCTTCTCTGCGTATCGATTACTTTTCCTCCTTTGAAAGTCTTATAGTCAACCTTATGCCCTCTTACAGGCATACAATCATTATGGGAGACTTTAACACTTGCCTTCTTAAAAATGATTCGCGCTCTTCCTCACTCCAATCTATTTCCCAATCCTGCAACTTGTCTCTCCTTCCATTAAGCGCAACTCACCATTTTCCTAACTGTACTTCTTCACTTCTTGACCTCATTTTTGTTTCTTCCACACAACACGTCGCTAAGCATGGGCAATGTTCAGCCGACGCTTTCTCCTACCATGACTTAATTTTCCTTTCCTACAAAATTCGCCTACCTAAGCCTAAACCTAAAAGTATTCTTCAGCTTAGTTTTGCTGGAATGAATTTGGAAGGTCTTCGGGAAGATGCTAGCAATATTGACTGGTCTGAGCTTGTTCATGCGGAGTCGATTGATGACAAAATTAACCTCTTTAATTCCAATCTGATCAGGCTGTATGATGTCCATGCACCTGTTAGGTTGGTCAAGATCAAGCATCTGCCTGCTCCGTGGCTATCAGATGACGTGAAAGGAATTTTGCGAAAAAAGGCAGCAGCAAAGTCTAGATACAAGTGCAGACCTAGCTCCTTAAATCGTGAGAAATACGTTGCTATCCGAAATCGCAGCAACTTGGTTTGTAGGGATGCCCAACGCCGCCACATTCATGAGTCTGTTGAAAACGGTGATCCAGCTAAAGTCTGGAAATTTCTCAGATCAATGGGAATTGGGAAGTCACGTCAAGAGTCTATCCCTAAAGATATAGATCTTGAATCACTCAATCATCATTTTTCCACCTCTTGTAGTTTCAATGGAGCTGTTAAAGCTAAAACTCTAGATAATCTTTCGTCTCTTCCCACTCCCGATTATTCTCCTTTTGTTTTTAATCAATTTGCTAGTTGTGATGTTAAGAAGAGTATTTTATCAATTACATCAAATGCTGTTGGTAGTGACTGTGTTAGTCGCAAGATGATACTCCCTATACTTGACGAAATCCTTCCTGTCATTTGTCATATCCTAAATTATTCCTTATCCTCTGGTGTCTTTCCATCTCTATGGAAAGAAGCTCAAATAACCCCTCTTCCAAAAAAAAGGAATCCTGTTTCTTTTTCTGAATTCCGTCCTATCTCCATTTTACCGTTCCTCTCCAAAGTCCTAGAACGCCTTATCCATAGCCAGCTTAGTGCTTTCCTCTGTAGAAACAGACTCCTTAATTTTTACCAATCCGGGTTTCGTCCAGGGCATAGCACTACCACAGCTCTTGTTAACATTACTGACGATATAAGATCAGGAATGGACTGTGGTAAACTGACAGTCCTTTCCTTACTTGATTTCAGTAATGCTTTTAACATTGTTGATTTTGATGTCTTGCTCGGGATACTGTGCTCTCTTAACATATCTCCAACAGCTATTGATTGGTTTCGTAGTTACCTGTGTGGCCGCCGACAACGTATTTGCATTGAAAGTTCATTGTCTTCATGGTGCAATACTACTGCTGGCGTACCGCAGGGGGGCGTTCTTTCTCCTCTTCTTTTCGCCATATTTATAAATTCAATTTCTAATGAACTTCTCTCATCCTACCACCTTTATGCTGATGATCTGCAAATTTATTCACAAGCTCCCGTTGAGGAATTGTCTGAGGCGGTGAAGATAGTGAATAAAGACTTAGCGCGTATTTCTGACTGGAGTTTGGATCATGGTTTGAGGGTTAATCCTGCGAAGACTCAAGTCATTATTGTTGGCAGCCCTAGGCTACGTTCCAAAATTGACTGGACGACCCTTCCCCAAATCGTTTTTGATGGAGCTGTTATACCTTACTGTGACTCAGTAAGAGACCTTGGTATTTATATTGATAAGGATTTGTCTTGGGGTCCCCAGTTGCAGGAAGTGAGCCGCAAACTGTTTGCCTCTGCGGGGTCTTTACGCAGATTGCGCAATTTCCTGCCGACTGCCACTAAAACTGCGCTTGCCTAATCTCTTCTTCTCCCTATCCTCGACTATGCTGATGCAAGTTATCCAGATCTCACTGAAGTGCAGTTAGATAAGCTTGAGCGACTCCAAAATTTTTGTATCAGATTCATATTTGGTTTGCGCAAGTATGATCATGTTTCTGAGTTTCGCATTAAACTCAAGTGGCTGCCTATCCGCCTTCGCCGGAATACACATATTTTATCACTACTCTACAGTATTCTTTTCAATCCAACGACTCCCTTTTATCTCAAAGATCGATTTAAGTTCCTTTATGACACACATGGTAGAGATTTGAGATCATCGGAAAATTTGAGACTTTTGATGCCTACACATTCAACTAAATTTTACGACCATTCTTTTACGGTGCAGGCTATTCGGTTGTGGAATGCATTGCCGGTGTCAGTAAGACAAGCACAGTCACTCGCTGCTTCTAAAAGCTCGGTTGCCAATCATTTTCTTTCAAATTTATGATTATTTCTTTGTTTTTCTCCTCACGATGATAAAGAACACATTACATTTATATATTTTATATAATTATGTATTGTATTTATATATATATATATACTTATATATTTCAATTAGTTTTTTTTCCGTTATGAGTATTTGTAGTTCACTAATTTAGCCCTCCCCAATTTCAACTAAAGCTTTTAAAGTCCTTCCAAAGGTTGTCTGGAAGATATCGTTCTCAGCGATAAGACCGCCATTGTAACCAAAGTTATAGAAATAAGGTTATGTAAGTGTGTTCCAATTTTTGGTGTACAATAAAGTATATTCTATCTATCTATCTATCTAATACACAGTTAAATAATAAATATACTATTGGATTTATAATATACATATATTGAGGATATTTTGGCAGAATTACAAAGTTCAATAATAAGAAAACAGCAGTTTAAATTTTGAGTGATAAAGGATAATGCTAAAAAAAACCCAGGCTCCGGCGCAAACGGTACATATCTCAAATTCTTAGTATAAAATAGTAGTTTCTATTAAAAAAAAATATAGCCAAAAATTCGTTTTTAAACGTAATATTTTGCTAATCCTTTTTTCGTGAAAGTAATTTTTAAATAGAATTATTTTAAGAAAATATCTATATACATATATTTTAACATACTACGCTAACCATTATAATATTCTCTGTGGTTGTTGCAAGGCGGAGAGGCACTAAACTAAACCGGTTGTTTGTTCACACAATACCTTTCCGTCGTCGTCGCTCGCTACAAAAACGAACCAAGAGTCAACTGCAATTTCACTCGCACTTATAGGTTCCCTGTATTCTCGTACCTTATCAAGTTACCGGCCGAGTGTCACTCATTGTGTAGTCTCGCTCACGTCACGTGGCCAATGCGCAGTCCTTCGTTATACTTCGTTGAGATCTGTGCGCTTCATTGTTTATAATCGACTTTTGTGAACTTATAACCCTGCATACTACTTTGGCATTACTTTGGACTTGGATAAGCTGCGCGATTAGTTATTTTTGAACATGAACAGGTGTGTTGTGTGTGATCGGTCGTTATACCGAGGTATTCGGAGACACTTTCTGACACAGCGTTTTATCGAATCCCGGAGAGACTTAGTTGAACGTATTTTCCAGAATTTGCAACCGCTACAAGAGGTAAGATATATAATTATTTACGTGTACTTATGTAGTATTAAAATAGTCAATTTGATAATTATGCACGGGTATTAAACATTATTATCTATGTATAGGTATGTACCTACAAATACAATCTGAAAGCAGAGCAGGTGTACCTATTTATTTTTTATTATGAAAAGCAAGGGGTATGTATGTATAGTCATAACATAAATAAACCGGCTCCGTAGCCTGGGTGGTAGTGTAACTGCCTCCGACGCACAGGGTCGCGAGTCCGAATCCCGCCCAGGGCAAACATTCGTGTGATGAGCACTTGTGTTTGCCTTGTGTCTGGTTGTTGTTTATCTATATATGTATCTGTGTATGTATATCAGCTGTCCGACACCCATAGTACAGGCTCTGCCTAGTTTGGGGTCGGATGGCCGTGTGTGAGATGTCCCCACATATTATTATTATTAAACCCCTTACCTTTCATAATAAAACAATAAGTATACCTGCTTTCAGGTTGCATATTCTATAGGTACTCAGATATGTAATAATAATTACATTAAATATAGCTATGAATAAAAAGATAACATAGATAATCGATCGCGGAAAAATATTAATCGCTAGCACCACATCATTGTCGACGTTATTTACCAATATATTTAATTCTGTTACAGGTAGCTTTCGATGGATCGAGGTCAATATGCCATCCTTGTTGGCATAGGATCGACCATTCTTTACGTCCTGATCTTGAACCACCAGCTGCTCTTATCCATCAAGCTGGTGTTGCCGCAATCACAGTTCCAGATTTCACTAGGGCGGCCAACACTTCCCGTCGTTGTATGATGGAGAATTGTGGCAACATGCAACTCTGACAAATGCCTAATTCGATTAAGGTATTTTTACTAAGTTATTACAGATTATACATACCCCCGCTCGCAAGGATTTGTGAAAACCATCTGAGAAATACATCCTTGGAAGACATGCCTCATAATGTGTCACATCGTGAAACAGATTTTAATAGTGATACTTTTAAAGATATTGTGAATATCTATACGCTAGCACTGGAAAATAGATGTCAATTGGATTTTGATAATATAAAATAAGATGCCGTATACAATCGCGGCATGTAAGGAACAGAACTTACTATACTTATATTTTGTATAGAAGAGAAATCAGTATTAATGCAATTTCAGAGCATTATTGCTCTTGTATACATGGCAAAAGAACTTTGGGTAGCTGCGCCCATATTATGAGTGCACTGTATTACTCGGGTTGGGCCAGACATCAAGATGATTTTAATCATCCCGGATACACTCTGGAAGATGTAATCATAGACTTAGAGAACCAATAATGTGTATAATAATAAAATAATTTCATTTGCCTACTCTTGTTTTTTATTAAGTTTACCCTAATATTACGCAAAATGTAGATGGCGTTGTCAAAATAGATGCCTAAATGTCATTTATAGAATAAGAGTAAAGAAAGAAATAATTTTAAAAAAATCACATTTTTGAAGCTCCTTACATAAAACAACTAGCAATTTATGACATTTAAAAAAAAAGATTTTGGTAATGCCCGCTACTGAATATTATGTCACATATAAATACTTAAAATCTGAGATACATTTCATTTGCGCCGGGCCTGGGTTTTTTCCCCATACATTGTGAGCATTGTCCTTTGATTGTCTTTGCTCTTATTATCACCTTATTTTGTAATTCTTTTTGAGTAAAAATAAATGCCAATAAATTTCGTTATTTTTCTTTTTTGAATGATCGATAACTTCTTTACACAAGCAAAAATCAGTAGTTCTGCAGTTATATGGTTCCTCAAGAGAAAAAACTAAGTATGCCTATCACTAATATCATTATCTGCTTAACCTTATCACAGCTATGTTGGGATCGGCTTTCAGTTTAACCAGACGGAGCTTGTTTTACATAGGACGACTGCCTACCCAAACCCAGCAAGTAAGTAGTAAGATACTCCTGGGCAAGATCAGTGTCATATTTTCTGGCTTTTGACTACCCGTAACGACTGCCAAAGATGTAAGTGGAAGGGGGGGGGGGGAAGGGCAACGGCTTAACGTGTATTTCGAAGCATGGGGGAAATTTAATATGTTAAGATGATCACACATACACCAACCGACGTTGGCAAGCCTTGTTGAGCCTTGAAGATCAGCAAGTAAGCAAATAATACTTTTAGAGTATTGCACTTGAGCTGTTCTGGGAGAATACGCTTGATATAGGTACTGCCTATCCGCCTTCGCCGGAATACACATATTTTATCATTACTCTACAGTATTCTTTTCAATCTAACGACTCCCTTTTATCTCAAAGAACGATTTAAGTTCCTTCATGACACACATGGTAGAGATTTGAGATCATCGGAAAATTTGAGACTTTTGATGCCTACACATTCCACTAAATTTTACGACCATTCTTTTACGGTGCAGGCTATTCGGTTGTGGAATGCATTGCCGGTGTCAGTAAGACAAGCACAGTCACTCGCTGCTTTTAAAAGCTCGGTTGCCAATCATTTTCTTTCAAATTTATGATTATTTCTTTGTTTTCCACCACACGATGATAAAGAACACATTACATTTATATATTTTATATAATTATGTATTGTATTTATATAAATATATATATATATATATATACTTATATATATCAATTAGATTTTTTTTCCGTTATGAGTATTTGTAGTACACTACACTAGCCCCCCCCAATTTCAATTAAAGCTTTTAAAGTCCTTCCAAAGGTTGTCTGGAAGATATCGCTCTCAGCGATAAGACCGCCATTGTAACCAAAGTTATAGAAATAAGGTTATGTAAGTGTGTTCCAATTTTTGGTGTACAATAAAGTATATTCTATCTATCTATCTATCTATCGACCAATCTTCCGCATGCTCACCTTTAAGGCTATAATCGCATAGCACGGCTCACAACTCGATCGCCTAATGCATGTATTTTGACCAATAGGATGCACGAAGCGTATTTTAGTAGTGTTCGTAATAGTAAGTATTAATATAATGTTACACGCCCTGTACTCACAAAATGCATATTGTCTCTAATTGTGCGAAACCAGGAAGGGATCTGGTTTGTCACTAGCTGCGCTTCCACAGAAATATTTTCTTAAGTGAGCATGCGGATCTTTGGCCGATAGTACATGTGCTCCGTCAGCTATTTTTGTAGTGGGAAAATCATTTGATGACTTATCCCGCTCTGGGTGAAGGAGAAGGAAGTGTTAGACTTACTAAATAAAACCCCACCATTTTCCTTCAGCTGCCTTTGAGTTCCGGGGCCGCGGTATCTTGTTAGAACATTCCCGCAACCCAGGCAGGTGGTCTGTCAGTTAGGCTATAAGCAAGCTTCAGCTAGTGATAAGCAAGCAAAATTATATTCTTTATTTCTCTCTAATCGTGCTGTCATTACTAACGAGTTTGCTCACTAGATTTTGCAAATACCTACAATGTCAGTTCTCCATCGGTCCCTGTTCATCGTGAATATTACCAATACTTTATTATTTAAAATAGATGGTGGCGCGGGTGGGCTAATTTAGTATATTTTAGTGGACTGTATTTGCGCTTGGAGATAGGAACACGAGTTGCTAGGGTGTTAGAGAGTAGAATGCAACCCGATATTTAAGGAAGGAAACACAAACCGGTACTAAATTCATTCTTCTTTTTGCTGTTCTCACAAAAATCAGACACTAAACACGAACACAAATTGTTGTTAGTCTGTGAAATACGATGAATCCAAGATTATCAATTGTTCTTGACAAGCGCAGGCTGACCCGTGCGCGTACGCGATGCGGTCCAAATCGGAAGTGTTGGTTTGCGACCCACAAAATGGCGCGGCGAATGTGTTTGTCATCTTCGCGAGGTTCGAATTCTGAATGTTGGCGCAAACAATAGATGTTAAATTTAATTAATTAAATTAAATTTAATCAAAAATGGTAGGTAATATTTTATTAGGCAGGGCTTAAGTGTTTTTTTTTAGTTTTGAAGAAGTTTAGGTATCGGTTTTGTATAAAATTGAAATTGTTGGCAAATCTGCCAACTCAGCTCAGCAGTGGAACACAATGTTGGCTAAGAAAAAAGAAGTAGGTATATATTTCAATTGATGTTATGAATTCAAAATATTCAATATTCAAAACAATTTCGTTCATCAAGAAGAAGAATAAAGAAACCTGTTTATTCATTTATTTCCTATTATTCCGATATTTTGTGGAACAAGGCTTCAATTTGAAACAAAAAGGTGTCCTAGCCGGACTTTTACTCAAGAAACTCGTAATGAACACAACATCAATATTGATTCGTTTATTTCTAGACAAACTCGGCGATGAACTTGTCAATAAAAGGTTGTTGAAACAAGAAACAGTTCTGATAAAATTTATTAAGTACTTAGGAATTATTTTCGATTCTGTTTCGTTAACATTATTTTTGATTTTCTGAAAATATTGAGCACTTTCATGTTTATTTATTTCATAATTTTGTTTTACAAATTGGTTATAAGTTACTGGAAGCTGCTAAATATCTCGATTCAAAATCTTAATCCAAAGAAATACCACGTTTCATGTATGTTCCCATCACATTCGATCAGCACATTATTCTTAATTTTTTTTATTGATCTTAAGCTCGCGTTTGACCACGGTCTCACCTTATGGTAAGTGATGATGTGTCGTCGAAGATGGAGCACGCTTACCTAGAAGTAACCTATTCACTTTTGACTTATAGACCCCCAGGTTATAGCTATTGGGAAACACAGACTCCGGCAGGGAATTTCACTCCTTAGCCGTACGCACAATGAAAGTATTTCCAAAAAGTTTTGAGCGTATGGGTGGGATGTCTACCATGTAATGCACACGTAATTCCATCGCACACTCCCCGAAACGTAACTGACAGAAAACCGATAGACTTGCAAGTCGTCGTCGATGTTCAAGGCTCTGGAGTTTTTTCTCGACCAGTGCATCGTTACTAAAGTCAATCACTCCTAAAAACTTTACATGTAGTGATTTTTATATTTTTACTTGAATAGTGAGCTGGTTACTGTGAATTTAGTATGATGGCCTGTATTTACATTTTTGATCGTATTCTGTTTTGTTATTAATAAACCCATAGTTATCCTTGATCTGAACACTATCTTTGCTAGAAGCCATGTATCACGAGAAACTGGTTGCTTAACTTCGGTAGGTACTGTCGGTAAAAAAGTAAACTTAATTGACGCAAAATGACGTAGCGTGTCTTTGTGATTAATATCAATTTAATATAATGTATAATGATTTTATTTAATCGAATAGTATTATCATTAATCACTTGGTCATATATGTGCATGTTGTGGTTTACAGTAACTGAAGAAGAACAACATGTAAATGCACTCAACGGTTTAATTATTAATTAATCCTTTGTTGAAGATCCAAATCTATATGTTTTATACTATGTACATATAATAAAATTTACATATTTATATACATATAATAAAATGTAAGTACCTATCTATTTTTTAAATGATAATAGGGTGGCGTTTGACCACCATCTAACTTGATGGTAAGTGATGATGTGGTCGAAGATGACGCACGCTTACCTAAAAGTAACCTATTCACTCTTGACTTAAAGAACCCTAGGTTATAGCTATTTGTCATTAAAAAAGAACAGGTTTTTTTTCAAGCGCTTATACAACGTGTAACGGAAAGAGTATATACATACCAAGGGCACGGCTTCTTTGGATGATATCAAACAATATTGGAAGGGTTTTAACTCAAAAATAAATACTCTAAAAATTGATACCAAATTTTCGGTTTCTTAAATTGTATAAATTGAAATCATAACAATCGTGTCGCCGCACTACGTAGGTCAATAACTTTCCACGTTACTTGCAAATATCACGATAAATCTCTTCTGTGATGTGCTTATTTCAATTTGTAAAGTTCGGTTTCTGGTATCAATGTATTAAAAATTCTCATTACTTCCGAACATGTAGAGATAGGATTAAAAAACCCTTCCAATATCGTTTGATATCATCCAAAGAAGCCGTGCCCTTGGTATGTATATACCCTTTCCGTTACACGTTGTAGATATTTACAGGTATCTACTAAAACACAAAAATATTAGTCTGTATTTCTGTTTGTGTAGCATAATTTCTGGAATATCTTTACCGTTTTGAATGAAATTTTTACTGAAGTTAAAAAAGGTTATAGGATAAGGTATACGCCACTATGTACGTTTTATTTAAAAAAATCCCGTATTATGGATTTTGGCAGAATAAATCTCGAACGCTAAGTCGCAGCATAGCTGGTGAGTAAAAAAATACTCGATGTGACAAGTCGCCACAAAAATAATTAGTGAGATGACCTGAACGCGTCCTATGAAGGCTTATTTGAGACAGTAAGAGAGAGGTGTTACTGCAAGGATTTGGGGGCAGTATTATGGCAGCAGTAGGACAGGCTGTATAAAATTGAAAACTTTTTAACGGACTTCAATAAAAGGAGGTTTACAATTCGTCTTGAACTTTTTTTTCTTTTTTTTTATGTATGTTACCTCATAACTCGGAGATGGCTGGACCGATTTGGAATATTCTTTTTTTGTTTGAAAGGGTATACTTTCTAATTGGTCCCATTGTCGTCACGTTTGGATCTGATGATGGGATCATGGGGAAATCGAGGGAACTCTTCAAATATTATAGGCACACCTATAGCGTTTTGGGTATTTCTTATAGTACCTTGTGCAGTTGCTCTTGAAAAGCACCATTTGAGGAAGTGGAACTGATGCTGAAGACCCCAGATGGCCACCAAAACTACTCAATAATAAGTATTTCGTTGATTGCGATTAGATTACTTGAATATGAATGTTAAGCACTTTATGCTCGTTACAATGCATATGGTGAAGTAGAGCTGATGGTGATTTACCAGGAGAACTCCTCAAAAATTAACGGCTCTGCACCGGGAAAAGCAATATTTTGTGAAAGGTGATAAGTAGTTGACATTTTGGCTTTTGTGACTAGATAAATTACAAACCAACCCACTAAAATGCGTGAAAAAAATTTTTAGCCAAAAATAGAACCGACTTCCATATAAAAACACTACAAAGGCAAAAATAACTTTAATTTCGGAAGGCGGTGTCTTTAGTTTTGTATATATTTTCGTTTTTGACACCGCCTTCCGAAATTAAAGTTTTTTTTTACTATTATTGTTTTGTAGATAAATAAATTGGTAATCTAAAGCATATCAAAGTAGTGTAAAATGAAATAAGCATAAGTGCAACAAAACATGAACAACGCTGGAATCTAGCCATAAGCAGAGACCCAAAGAATTAAAATACATTTAAGCTTGTATTTCTGTTAAGCTCTTGCCTACTTGTTTACGTTTGAACCGCACAGTATCTTTTATAGCGGTTTCTGGGCATCAACAGTTTTCACGAAAATACAGAATTCTTTCTCTTTAGTATACATATATGGTTATAAAAGAAAGAATATGAAAACTCTACTATTCGATTTATTTAATAGGAAAAAAAACTGATAAACCACGGAATAGATGTATAAGGTTGGAATGGTAATGTGGGCGTGGTAAGCGCGCCACATTTATGATACGACAATCATAGCGCGACCGATTAATTCATTCACCGCGTTTAGTGCGCTTCGGATTACTTCGGAACACAGAGCTCTGCTTTAAAATGCCGTGTTGTGCAATTATAACCTGTAAAATAAAAAGTTAGACCGCAAGTATAGAGCGAGGAGGTGTATCTTTCCATCGGTAAGTCGAAAATAACATTTAATTATAATTTTATTTGCAAGAAACATAAAAATATACTGATCACTATGAAATTCCGAACATTAACAACATTATTGCAACAAGTTACAAAAAGCATACATTGCTCGTTTTGTACTCGCTTAATCAACGCAATGACCAAGTCCGCTTACAATGTACTGGATGCACCACACTTCAACCATTGACGTTTTGTCCTTTGCCCTGATTTTCCGTGATGCACGGCACATGTTATATTGTATCAATAGTGAGTTACATTCAGTAGCAAGCTATCGATTTCAATTTGTGTAATTTATTTATATGCGTAATTCGCATACGTAACGGGCCTCTTGCTTGTAGTAGAGCTAAAGAGTGGGGAGACAAGCGGCGACACGCGTTATCATACAAAACAGGAACTATTTCCTTTCTAACCTCTTTTATCTGTTCTGTGTGATAAACTGTAAGTTTACTTTATTTTACCAAGTGTTTAAGGCCCTTACGAGTAGTAGTAGGTTCGAGACTAGTCAGGCACATTGCTTGGTATATTACATAGATTTTGATTAGATTCATATCTTCACCACTGCTCTCAAAACGGTTAAGAAAAACAACGTGAAGAAACTGTAATTGTCTTAGGACCAAAATGTGTTATTTATCTACGACGCGGCCCTAATGTCCGCTTGGTGATGATAAAACTTAGAAAGATGAATAATAATTCTGTATAGCTTCTAAATCACCACCAAGATGTCGAACTCTCTTCTGTGTTCTCCACCCACATATGACCCGTCAGTATTTAAAGCATGAATTAAGAGGCGTCTTCTGGGTCCGTTCTTTGGAACAAAATCACCATGGCATCGATGGATCGATGCCATGGTGATTTTAATGTCTTCTTTTTTTCAGTTCAGTTTTTCTTGACAGAATATTCGTGGACATATTCATGATGTACTCTATCGATGCCTCATGCCAGTTAACGCAGTTTTTGTACTGAGGGACCACTTTTGATGTTTTATTATTAAAGTGGTACCTCATTACAAAATAATATATTTCGTTGCGCAAGCACTGGACTGTGTTGGTAATCCGTGGCTTTTTCTAATATGACACCCAGCGTGGTGGCAATCAGGCCGGTGCACTTTTTCGTATAACGGTTCCCTAGATGAACCTATCCATCAACATGTCTTTCCTTTTTGTTCTTTGTTGTTGTTTCTGTGTTTTATCTTTCAGTGTCTCATATATTAAAATCAAAGGTCATAGAAGATGTAATCAATTTTACACTTAATTTCAGTCTTTGAGTATCAACAAGGTCAAGTCAAAACTTCAAAGTAGATTTAAGTCCTCTCACTCAACGACACGGTGACTTAGAAAGGCATTAAGGGTTTCCTTTCATCTGTTTTCGATATTGATCTCGTTGTGTAAACAATGATTTTGGTTGTTAGTTTAGCTTTTCAAAATATGAATTATAAAATTTCAATTAATTATTCATATTTTGGTTAAGGTAAATATTTCATTTAATGATTTTGCGCACAATTTGTATGTTGTCGCCGATATTTATTTAATAAATTTCCTATAATTTTACAATATAAAACTCTATACTCTTTGAAAACGTATATAGTCTATTTGTTTCGTTAATAGGTCATAGAACCGTTGAGCTCAAACTGGCTAATACTTGACAAATATATTTTTTTTTTCGTGGTAAAATCATCAGATGAGTTCTCCCACCCCGGGCAGGGCCGGAGGGACTGTCAGACTTGTACTGACTAAAATCCACGGTATTCCTTCAATAGCCCTTTACGTTATTTAATAACCAATCGGCAAAAACAATATCATGTATTATATTTTTTCTTTATCAGTAGGAACAATGATAGATGTGTTTTTGATGCTCACACGTTTGACCACAATCTCACCTGATGGTAAGCGATGATGTGGCCTTCCCTTATTATTAAGATTTCTGTGGTCTAAGATGAAGTACGATAGAATGCGTAAGATTAATCATAATACCAATATCCACCTTAAGTATCTGTTGTGGATCGCAGTGGTAGACGCCCACGGCGTCGGACGTTGGCCGACGATCTCCGGCCACCGTAGGCGCGGGCATGCGGACAGCGAGTAAAGGACAACTCGCTGTCCGACCATGGACCATGCCCGGGTCGACGGCGCGTTGTGTTCCACGCGCGCCTCAAAGAGCGTCAGCAATATGACGAGGCCCCCCCTGTAGAGGGCCGAAGCCTGCCGGGGTCATGGGACTTATCCCATTACCGTGACCCCGGAACGTAAAGGGCTATTGAAGGAACACCGTGGATTTTAGTCAGTACAAGTCTGACAGTCCCTTCGGCCCTGCTCGGGGTGGGAGGACTTATTTGATGATTTTACCACGTTAAAAAAAATGTATCTGTTCTGGATAACTGTTATTGACTACTCATGTAATTATAGATAAGTACCTATTTGATAATTGTATGCTGTTGTTGTAATAAATAAATAAATATTTCAACGTTTGACGAGTTCATTTTGTGGGTGTGTGGCTCCAAAAGCACGCTAAGTTGTTCGTCCCCGCTTTTATTTTGACATCTTTGACAGTCATTACGGGTAGTCAGAAGCGAGGAAGTCTGACACTGGCTTTGGCAAGGTGTATCGTCTTCCCCAGTTACTGAGTTGTTAAGATGAGATAAATTGTCGCTCCGTGTAACCAATACCTAGTTAGCTTTTATTCAGAATAGGCTCGCGTTTGACCACCATCTCACCTAATGGTAAGCGATGATGTGGTCGAAGATGGAGCACGCTTACCTAGAAGGACTCTTGATTTAAAGACCCCTAGGTTGTAGCTATCTGAAAACACAGACTCCGGCTATGCCACTCCTTAGCCGTACGTACAATGAAGGTATTTCCAAAACGTTTTGTGTGTATGGGTGGGATGTCCACTATGTAACGGTGGCCGCATCGCCGTTTGTGTTGTAGTCCGATGATGGAATGTGTCTATAGTATGCGGTTAGACTGGAAACAAACTCTAACATAATTTGAAAAAGCTAAGCTGAAGATGATGATTGACAGTTGTATCCAACTCTGTTGAGTTGAATAAGGCCCACTCATGCGCTATGCTTTCTGTCTTCGGGGAGTCTCAGGTTTTAAACGCTTTTTTCTCATTCTTTCTCTTGATTTGTCCACCTTTATTAGCTATAAATAGAATTTCGATACAGTATGAATGCTATGTGTTATTTTGAATCAAATCTTATTTGGTGTATTAGATATTTGCCTCAATGTAAGCGAGCTGTAAATAAATATGAAAGGGCTTAGGTACTTATCTATTTACGAATGTTCAAAATTACTTCAGTTTCATCAAAGGAGAGTCTTTGTAGGTAATATTTTCTTTTTACAATTTCCTTAAAGAAAAAAGGTAAAGATAATTTATTTATTCAAAGCATGAGTATATACACACATGGCATGCATGACAGTCCTTAGTAAGTGACGAGTTGATGTTATGTTTATGATTGAATTGATTCTGTCGTGTAAGTAAGGAACAAAGAAAATAAAGAGTCTCTCTCGTACAAAAATGGCATCAACAAATTATATTTTTTTATTAAAATTACATAAAAATATGTTACAGTTAATTAATTTAAAATTATACTATTATTTATGTATCTGAAATATTGCCATATAAACGAAGAAATAATTTATCTCGTATATGTCTCTTAATATTTCATTGTCAGAATTATATATTCGGCTCATAAAGGAGGCTTGTGCTTTTCTTATTACTGCGTAGAAGTCATCAACCCCATTTCCGTAAACATGCCAAATATAAAAAAAAAACCTTAAGACATTCCTTTAAAATATAATTTAAGGAATGTCTAACGATAGTGTACGAACAATAATCTTTTATTAAATGTCAGTTTTTCTTACTTTTAAGAACAATGGATTTTTATACAAGGTGTAACAGATTAAGCGCAATACCTCAGACACCCCAATTAGAATATTTAATTATAAGTCTAAAACTTATATAGTTACGGATGTTCCGTAACTAAATAATTTGAAACCAAACCTAGACATTTTTTATAAAATAGTTATCCTTACTAAACGCAAAACGTATGTGCGTTATACAATATCCTTTCGCAGTTGCATACACTATTAGAGGCTGACAAGCACACGAGCGCATTTTCTTGAATAAGGCCGTGCGCGCACTGCCTTGCGGTGGCCGCAATTCCGGTAGTTCTACAAATTTTGCGGTACCGCACCGCAAAATTTGTGAAGTATGGAGTGCCATAGAAGTGCGCGCACTGCGGTGAGTCTACCGGTGTGGTAGAACTACCGGAATTGCGGCCACCGCAAGGCAGTGCGCGCACGGCCTTAAGGATTGTATTAATTTGTCATGATACTGTGTTTCCATTTTAAGTTAAATGAAAGATTTTTTCGTCAAAATTTAACACCTATTTTTTATGATGGAAATCGATTCAGAAGCCGATTTTGAACCAATTACTGTCAGGAATTGCGTTTATTCTGTTACACGTTGTATATCAATGACAACAACTCAGATTTTCCCCTTTGGCTTAGTTTGTCAAACAGCTAGACCTGGAACAAATATTCATAAGCCTTACTATCATTTAACCCGATGCGGGAATGGAACATGCAACTTGCGGTGCAGCAGTCGACCGCTTAACCACTGCGCCAACAGTTAACTCTATCTATGTTTCATACCTTCAAATTAATTACTTGATAAAGCTGTTCTTCTCAAATTGTATAGCACCCTTTACCCCACTTTGTTGTAAGACACTAAATAGCTTGTCAGTCATTCAGTGAACACCTCTCTTCATACTCCCCTATGACGTTACTTAATTAAGAACATGACAGGGGTCCCTTGCCGTGTGTCGTGTTATTAGGTACCCGTGTGTCCCGGAATTCATTCGTAATTGCAGGTCCCTTCACTAAATGGGAAACGTTTTGAGATGACGATAAAATAATTGTTAGGCGCACATATTTGGACATAGCTGTTATCCATGACTTCGCCTTTCTTCGTTATTACAGCCCCTTATGGGTCAATTTGTCAAAAAAAGCTGTTGTTGAACCTCTGGTCGAGTATGTAGACTAATCATGTAGATTAAAAATCAGTGAAAATGTTAGTTTAATACTAGTAACTTTACCCGTTCACTGACAGTGAGCACTTACCCTGACACCATATTACGACAGTAGAATTTTCCACGACGTACTCTTAAAAATAAGTGGCCCGTCCCTCGACGTACTGTCATAACCAGTGATCGGAATATGTAGAGCTATTTAGGTTCATTGACCGCAACCATTGATGTTTATGTGGATATTCCACGGGATCCCAACTGATACTACGGGATTTTATTGAATTTCATTATTTTTGTCAATATGTATAAAAATGGTTTATGTAAGTCAATAAGCGCATGAGCAACGTTGTAAATTTTACAACAGTAAATGTTTTTGTACAACTTCAGAATAAAAATGTTTAAATGATTGTTGTTGAGCGTGCTCCATCTTCGACCATATCATCACTTACCATCAGGTGAGATGGTGGTCAAACGCGAGCCTATTATCAATAAAAAAAAGAAATTGTTACGTAAAAAATATATGTGGTTTAATGAATCAAGTTTATCTATTTATTATACTATCCTTAATCCCGTCCTTCTTATATTTACCCGTCAGAAAGGGAGTGTAATCTTTCATTAGTCCCGAAGGCGCGAATAGTTTTTTATGATTTTACTACTTAAAAACCAAATCCCGGGACTCGGGGAATATCCATATTATTCTAACCTTTTTTTTTTTCGATGTGTTAGTCCTCATGAATGTCCTCCGCCCTGGGGCGGGCGAAGGGGTCTTTCAGACTACTGACTAAAACCACCCCGTGTTACACGTGTGGTACACGTATTGTACATAAAACAGCTCTACCTATTCCGATCTATGGTCATAACGCACTATTTTAATTTTCAGCCTAACGACGTACTGTCAGCGAACGTGTTAATATAACAGGGTGTTGTTGTTGTGTATGAAGTAGTTGTAAGAGCAGTGGTTGAACAATTGGATGCTGTTCTGCGTGTCGCGAATTCTCTTCCTGTATGGCAGGACAATACCTTATTGTGATTGTGTTACATATTACGGCCGATATATGACGGCACCGCTTTCCTAGGAAACCAAAGCTTTACAACATTGAACTATGTTACAGTCGGATTCCAGTCTAACCAGATGCCATCATTACAAATGTTTTGCATAAAGCGACTGTCTATCTGACCTCCACAACCCAGTAACTGGGTAACACGTATCCCTTTGCAAGACTGGTATCAGATTTTGTGGATTCTAACTGCCCATAATAAATGACAAAGATTTAAATAATTATTATAATTTTTAAATTTAGAGTTAAGTTTCCGTATGCATTCCACTTCTTTCTTCGATAAATCTTTCACTATCCAAGCGGCCCATTTATGGAATGCATTGCATGCATTGCCAAACATTACCTACGTTCAAAAATATGGTGAAAGAACATTACCTCTCTCTAAATTTTTTTTTCCCCACCTTTCTCTATTATGATTTTGATATGTATTAGTATATATTAATATATTATATTTATATATATGGTATGTATTTTATATTATTATGTTTAATTAGTATTATGTATGATGTTGTACACTGACAGCTCTATCTCCTTTAATTTCTGTCCATCCAAAGGTTGTCTGTAAGAGATTGCCCTGTGCGATAAGACCGCCCATTGTACACTAGTTTTATTATTTGTCTCCTTAAGTGTATTGTAAGGTGTACAATAAAGTATACAACGTGTAATTTAATAGTAGATTAGTAGCCAAGGGCTGTAAGGCATCAATTGCAGCCCGAGATATTTAGGCGCACGAGAGCAGCGAGGGCGCCTATAGTTCAAGGGTGCAATTGATGCTTACACCCGAGCTAACTACTCTGCTTTACATCTCGATTGTGAGGTAAGTAGAAAAAAACCGGCATTACAAGAATAAAACATTTTAAAGTAAAAGTTTTCTATTCCAGCCTTTTTTATCTTTGTTTTTTTTTTTTTTTTCAGGAACGAAATTGAGCTTCGCCGTTCGATATTTAAAATTGATGACTATTATTCTCATACGAAGACAAGGCTGAATAGCGAAGCAACCTTTTTTGTCATTGGGCTGAATGCAATGCTGGTGTCTGGTTAGATGTGCGCGGACTTTTTGAAAGAGTGAAGAGATTTTTTTTAAATTACTTACCGCCCTAGGGCTTTTTTAGCTACATTATTACCCTAGAGCGCTAATTGGTTACCTACAAGCCCCATTTGGGGGTAATAAGGACCTACTTACCGAATATGAGAGATGTAATAGTAGATTAGTAGCCAAGGGCTGTAAGGCATCAATTGCAGCCGAGATATTTAGGCGCACGAGCGCAGCGAGGGCGCCAATAGTTCGAGGGTGCAATTGATGCTTACACCCGAGCTAACTACCCTGCTTTACATCTCGATTGTTAGGTAAGAGGAAAAAAAGAATTACAAGAATAAAACATTTTATTAGTTAAAATTTTATTTTAGTTAGTTTAATTTTATTAGTAAAATTTAATTTTATTAGTTAATATTTTATTATTTAAAAAAAAATCCCAAAAACAAACAATATTTAAAGTAAAAGTTTTCTATTACCACCTTTTTTCATCTTTGTTTTTTAATTTTTTTTTTCAAGAACGAAATTGAGCTTCGCCGTTCGATATTTAAAATTGATGACTATTATACTCATACGAAGACAAGGCTGAATAGAGAAGCGACCACTTTTGTCAATGGCCTGAATGCATGGTGTCTATTGCCAGTATGATGGTTAGATGTACGCGAACTTTTTGAAAGAGTGAAGAGATTTTTTTTTAAATTACTTACCTCCCTAGGGCTTTTCTAGCTTCATTATTACCCTAGAGCGCTAATTGGTTACCTACAAGCCCCATTTGGGGGTAATAACGACCTACTTACCAAATATGAGAGATGTAAAGGGTATATACATACCGAGTGCACGGCTTCTTTGGATGACAAAAAACGATATACCAAGGGTTTTGTAATCCTATGTCTACATGTGTGGAGCATATTAGAAATTTCAATACATTGATACTAGAGACGTAATTTTTCAAATTAAGAAGAACGAAGAGAATTTTCGTTTTATTGGCAAGTGACGTGGAAAGTGATGACCCTCATAGTGCTGTGACACGTTTGTTATTATTGGTATTCAAGAAACATATGAAACCAATAACTTGGGGTCAATTCTGTGAGTGACTTATTTTGAGCTGAAACTTTGCATAGAGACTCCATACCAGATGTTGTCTTCAGTCCTTTTGGATAGATATGGGGTTTCCGTTACACGTTGTATATCTACCAGTAGCAGCAGTTTTCAACACTGATTCTATTCTGTATATTATTATGTATGTATTTTGTATAAAAAGAATGCTACAACAATTGCTTTTTGTATCCAAATAAACTCTGAATTGAAAATGTACACTCAAACGCTGCCCTTGTCGAAAACCGTTGCGGGAAAAGCAAAAACCCTTTTTATTAAAAGGGACCTAAGCGAAACCAATCAGAGTGCTTTACGGTTTATGAGCAATAAAAGCAATCCGGGCAGGCGGCGCAATGTGTCACGATAGCTTCAGCCTTTGCACCCAATGGGGATTTTTCTTTCTTTATTTATTTACGCACTTTTGCGTCTGGGTTTTGCTCTTGAGATTTTTTTGTATGTAGAACATTGTAAGATTTTATTTTTATTTCGGGGCTAAATAATTATAGTCGCACGACTTGGTCTTGAAGGTTAAGCAAGGCTCGCCGAGGTCAGTCCGTGAATAGGTGACCAACTTAACATATCAAAATTCCTCCATTTGCATTGACATATATATTACTGCGTAAGTACTGGGCAGACCGCATGTTATAATGACGCCTCGAACTTGGTCCCAAAGTGGTCTTCCCTTTATCGAAGTGAACTAGAACGCGATCGGCTATCTTCGGGGGTGGTCGTCAGTTTTACAAGCAAAAATGCCGAGTTGTGTCGTGAAGGGTTGCGTGAAATACGACAAAAAGCACAATAAAAAAAACTTTTTTGCAAAAAATAAAACCGACTTCCAAATCAAAACACTACAAAACCAAAAATAATTTTAATTTCGGTAGTCGGTGTTATTGGTTTTGTATTTTCTTTTTTGAAGTGAAAACTTCTTTAGCGGCGCTGAGCACTTTTTGTATGGGTAAAAACTGTTAAACTCGCGTCAGGGTCACGTGACCGATCGAAAAGCGTAAGACTTTTTTTTAAGTGAAAACTTCTTTAGCATCGTTGTGATTTGAAAGTTAATGAAACGAAAAAGCGACAGTATCTATCTGTTGGGACCTAGGAGTTAGGTCGCAGGGGTTAAGGTATCCCTGAGAGGGGGCGGGGGGGGGGAAGGTTTCGTGGGGAGTTCAGGGAGGTGAGGGGTAAGAGGAGTCCCATGTGGGGGCGGGGTGGGGGGAGGGGGGTCTCGTCGGGTGTTGAGGGGGTGTAGAGGGGGAGTTGAGGGGGGAGTTGAGGGTGAGTTGAGGGGGAGTTGAGGGGGGAGCTGAGGGGGAGTTGAGTGGGGAGTTGAGGGAGGAGTTGAGGGAGGAGTAGAGGGGAGAGTTGAGGGGTGAGTTGAGGGGTGAGTTGAGGGTTGAGTTGAGGGGGGAGTTGAGGGAGGAGTTGAGGGGTGAGTTGAGGGGTGACTTTAGGGGTGAGTTGAGGGGTGAGTTGAGGGGTGAGTTGAGGGGTGAGTTGATGAGTGAGTTGACGGGTGAGTTGACGGGTGAATTGACGGTTGAGTTGAGGGGTGAGTTGAGGGGTGAGTTGAGGGGTGAGTAGAGGGGTGAGTTTAGGAGTGAGTTGAGGGGTGAGTTTAGTGGTGAGTTTAGTGGTGAGTTGAGGGGTGAGTTGAGGGGTGAGTTGAGGGGTGAGTTGAGGGGTGAGTTGACGGGTGAGTTGACGGGTGAGTTGACGGGTGACTTGAGGGGTGAGTTGAGGGGTGAGTTGAGGGGTGAGTTGACGGGTGAGTTGACGGGTGATTTGACGGGTGACTTGAGGGGTGAGTTGAGGGGTGAGTTGAGGGGTGAGGTGAGGGGTGAGTTGAGGGGTGAGTTGAGGGGTGAGTTGAGGGGTGAGTTGAGGGGAGAGTTGAGGGGTGAGTTTAGAGGTGAGTTGAGGAATGGGTTGCGGGATGAGGTGCTGTATGAGTTGCGGGATGAGTTGAGTGATGAGTTGAGGGATGAGTTGAGGGATGAGTTGAGAGATGAGTTGAGGGATGAGTTGAGGGATGCGTTGAGGGATGAGTTGAGGGGTGAGTTGAGGGGTGAGTTGAGAGGTGAGTTGAAGGGTGAGTTGAGGGATGAGTTGAAGGATGAGATTAGGGATGAGTTGAGAGATGAGTTGAGGGATCAGGTGCAGGATGAGGTGCGGTATGAGTTGAGGGGTGAGTTGAGGGGTGAGTTTAGGGGTGAGTTGAGGGGTGAGTTGAGGGATGGGTTGTGGGATGAGTTGCGGGATGAGGTGCTGTATGAGTTGCAGGATGAGTTGAGTGATGAGATGAGGGATGAGTTGAGGGATGAGTTGAGGGATGAGTTGAGGGATGAGTTGAGGGATGAGATTAGGGATGAGATTAGGGATGAGTTGAGGGATGAGTTGAGGGATGAGGTGCGGGATGAGTTGAGGGGTGAGTTAAGGGAGGAGTTGAGGGGTGCGTTGAGGGGCGAGTTGAAGGGTGAGTTGAGGGGTGAGTTGAGGGGGATTTTTTATCCAGGATTAAACTTCTTAGAGCTATTAGCCCCAAATTTAGGGTAAAATAATGCTTATTGAGATTTTTTTGGGCCCAAAAATAAGTAGGGCTATTTTTAGGGGCATACATACATTTACAAGCATTACATATATGCCCGCGGGGCGCGCGGCCGTCAGCGGCCTATTACTACTACATTACAGATTATCTATATACTAGTACTAGGAAGTAGTATATCTATGTAGGTACTAGTACTAGGCAGTATTCGGAAGTATTTGATGATTGTGACGCTAGTAGGCATTTAATAAGCGTCTTGAAAATATTTCCAAACTTGCACTTGCATTCATGACTGTACCATTTTAAAATTGAACGCGCTTTTTCGATATATCATATACTGAAAAACAAATTACGACACCGATTGTCCCTTGAAATGCTGTTAAGTTTGATGATGACACGAAACGTGATGATGCATCTTGCGTTACGTTTACTCCATCTGTCTCCATCTCCAAAAATGTTACAATTATATAATGTAAACATGTATGACTTTAAGAATTCCGAAATTTCAAATGAAACGCCAAGTCGGGATTTAAGCGATTTATTTAAAATAATTGATAATGTGGATTGTTAATTAAGTAAATTCTATTACAAAAGTAATTAAAATTAAGTTATATTTTATTTACCTTAATAAAATGGGAAACTCATTTAAATATTAGCCTTGAATTGCAGCAAGAAACAGGATTTTTTGAAGTGAAAACTTCTTTAGCGTCCTTGTGATTTGAAATTTTATGAAACGAAAAAGCAACAGTAAAAAGAGACAGACATATAAATTCATAAGATTTAACGTGGGAGAAAATGAGATAGGGAGCATTATACAGTGTTTCTTATATCGTGGAAATTTTATATGGGCAAACTAGGGCAAACGTATACCTTTGAAATTTCGTAAATTTTTGAAGGATTTTTTTGAAGTGAAACCTTCTTTAGCGGCGTTGTGCACTTTTTTTGTAATGGGTAAAAAATGTTAAACTCGCGTCAAGACACGTGACCTGATCGAAAATTCGTAAGACGGACGGAGAGTAGACAGCCGGCGCGGCGTAGGAGAGGAAGTATCCCCCTCTCATTCTACGGCGCGGCGAAAATGTATGCCTGCGCCTGCTGTTTTGTTTAGGCGGCGCAGGACGCTTGCGCGAATGTTCGTGTGTTAACATGAAAGTTGATTTTTCTAAGAGATAAACTTTTTAATGTAATATAAATTGTCATGTTTGTGTACGATAGCGCAATAAATAAATATTGTATTCTACCACATAAATGATAGTACTTTTATACTGATAATTAAAGCAAATCGTGCAAAATTATTCCCTAACCATTCCAAAATATCAAAAATGCACAACGTTAATATTCAAGTTTTCACTTCTGCCGGCACTCCCGGAGTGCAACCCGGATTTTTTTTCACACCGCCTTCCGAAATTAAAATTATTTTTGGCTTTGTAGTGTTTTGATTTGGAAGTCGGTTTTATTTTTTGCAAAAAAGTTTTTATTTTCATGCTTTTTAGTGGGTCAATGAATTTTCCAAATCAGTTCGTAAATGACGGAGTTATGCGCGAACATATAACGCAATGCAGAGTAAACGAAAAGATCATCAACGTAATTATTTTTTTAGACTTTTGTTGATTTTTTAGAAACGGCTTGTTCGATTTCGATAAAATTTTCATGGGACCATTTGGAAAGTATACCCTTTCTAACAAGATAAGAATTTTTCAAATCGGTTGGCAAGTGACGGAGTTCTGTGCGGACAAACATAAAAAAAAAAATACAAACATCCGAATTGAGAACCTCCTCCTTTTTTAGAAGTCGGCTAAAAAATGATAACATTTCATATCACCAGTAAGTTAAAAATATGTAACTTCTAACACTATTTAAAACAATTTTCTTTCTTATTTGTCTCAACCAACCTTTGGCCAAGACGACGCGAAGCCACATAAAAGTGCGACATAACATTGCAGCGGCGCGCGTTATAGCCGATGTATTGAAAAGATTTAATAATATTACTATAAGATTAAATTATGTACAAAAATAATTTTTATTGTTTGTTAAAAGCAAATTAAAATGTATTTTATGTACAACAAATATAAATTTCGAAAAATAAAAGGTTTATTTTTTATACCTCGAAAAATACCACACCCCGCTCTTACAAGGTTACGTCTAGTAGCAGACCACGCCGATTGACATCTTAGTTATAATAGATGGCGTTAGTGTGTTTTGTAGGGCAACCGCGTCCGTAAAATGTTCTGACGACCGTATCTTTACAACTTAAATCAATGTCCATTTGTATATCTTTGACAGTCGTTTTTTATCTTAAAAAGATTACTAGCAATTGCAATTTGGGTAGAATTCACATTAGTAGCAATCTAAATATGCGTGAGTTTGGTGTTTCGTTACAGGCAGCCAGAAGATAGAAAGTCTTGTCAATGGGTTATACTGTAATGTGTTTAACAGGTTGTGGAGGTCAAATGAGCAGTCACTTTGAGTAAAACAGGAACAGGACCTCAAAATAGTTAAGAAATAGCTTGGCACGTTGATTTGATGAATTTCAGGACTTGCCTGAATTTTGACCAGGAAAAGGGAAGTTTTAATAAAGAATGAGAGTTTGAGATGCCACCTGTGATGTGAGGTCACGATGTGAGGTTATTGCAAATGTCTTAATTTTATAATATTACTAGCTGACCAGCCACGACTTCGTTCGCGTGGTGTCCTACCCGTACCCAACCGATACCACTACCCCTATCCTACCCCTATCCTACCAATACCCTACTCATACCTTACTCTACCCCTACCCTACCCAAACCCTACACACACCTAAACACTCCACCAATTTCTTTGGTAAGTCGTTCGCAGCTCAAGCAGTACGACTGTGGAATACTCTTCCCGTGTCAGTAAGACAAGCACAAACCCTTCCTTCTTTCAAAAACATGGTAAAAGATCTCTATCTCTCTCTTTAATATGTTACTATTTTTTAAATATCTCAGCTTTGTTATTTTTATGTATGTATATGTGTATTGAGTATGTAGGTTATTACTTATTTATTGTATATAAGTAAATAGTACACCATGGACTACCCGCGAATTTATTTTCTCCTGCTGTGTCAAATCCATCTAAAGGTTGCCTGTAAAAGATCGCTTTTAGCGATAAGACCGCCCATTGTAACACCCTTTGTAGTTTTTAAGTCCTTATTTAATTCTGTTATGGTGTACAATAAAGAGTATATCTATCTATCTATCTATCTATCTACCCTACCCTACCAATATTATTATTATTATTTCCTTTATTTAACACATATCTCAAAAATTACATTTTTAAATATTTTTCTATAAAAACGTACAATAAAAAAACATTTAAAAATATAAAAAATGGCAGTCCATCGGTGTCGGGAGCAGGGTCCAAGCTACCGGTGGTTAGGTCTCCAGAGAAAGGAACCTCCTCACAATACGAGCTGTATCGAGGAGTACTGCCTTCTGTATCAGGCCCCTTACCCAGCTGTGTAACGCCAGCTTCGACAGATGGTCATCGAAGCTTTTAGCTATCAGCCCATTGACTGACATGACAATCGGCACAATGACAGCCGAGTCCACATTCCACATGTCAACAACCTCATGAGCTAAGTCGAGATACTTTATGTGTTTCTCTTTCTCAGCTTTCACGAGATTCTCGTCATGTGGGATGGTAACATCGATTATCATTGCGCGGCGCACTAATCGGTCTATCACCACTATATCAGGCTTATTGGCAACAATAGTCCTGTCAGTGATGATAGACCGATCCCAGTACAACGTGACATGGTCATTTTCGAGAACTGGGTCGGGCACATACTTGTAATACGGTACCTCAGAATCGACAAGTTTGTATTTCAAAGCAAGTTGCTGGTGGATAATTCTGGCTACTTGGTTGTGTCTATGCAAGTACTCGCCGTTAGCAAGACGAGAACAACCGGAGACAATATGTCTGATGGACTCACCAGGGTGATGGCATGCCCGACACACGTCAATCGTCCCGTCCTTCATAATATGTCTCCGGTAATTATTCGTCAAGATAACTTCGTCCATAATTGCACAGACAAAACCTTCAGTTTCTCCGAAGAGATCCCCGAAGCGTAGCCAGGCAACGGAAGCTGTCAAATCTACATCGGGCCCATAGAGAGCCCGATAGTAGCGACCATGAAGCTCCTTGCTAACATGAGGTTATAACAGGTTTGTGCCAGTTCTCTTTAGCCATGGTCAGCGGGGTGAGTCCCTTGTCCACTGCAACCACATCTCGGTGCATACCCACATCGGCTTGAAGGAAATATTCCCTGAGACTGCAAATCTCGCGGTTGTGGAGAGTTTTGGCATTTAAAAAGCCTCGACCTCCACACTTCCGCGGGATGTACAGTCTCATCACCGATGATCGTGGGTGATGCATCCGATTTGCGGTTAGCAGTGTGCGGACCCTCCTATCCAGGGCGTTCAGTTCGGTTTGAGTCCATTTGAGTATGCCGAAAGAATACATCAACACCGGCATGACCCAACCGTTGAAGGCGCGCACCTTATTTCCTCCCGACAAAAGGCTGTTTAATACCTTTGTCAGGCGGCCAAAGAAGCGCTCCCTCAACGATTGCTTCATGTCAGTAACATTAATGCCCAAAGCTTCCGACATACCCAAATACTTATAAGTTTCGGTCAAGCAGAGAGATCTAAGGTGTATGGAGTCTGAAAGTTGAATTCCCTCAGATTCCATAATCTCTCCTCGTTTTACATGCATGATTGCGCATTTGTCCACACCAAATTCCATCTTGATGGCGCTATTATTATTATTATTATAGTAAGTAAGTAAGTAAATGGTTTATTTCTCGCCACAATACAATGGTTTTGTACATTAACAATATATTACAAATAATATAAAAACACATTGTGGGAGACTGGTGCCTAAGCTAGGCTCATGGCCTGTATTTCAGGACACCAGGCCTCCTCCTTAATTATTTAAAATTTACAAATTTGTGCATAGAATAGTTAACAATAGATTATGGTCGAAAATTATATAACACAGAAAAAAAATCACAAATCAAAAAATAAAATAACAATAAAACTATACAAAAAGTAATTTAAAAATAATAATAATGGACAAAGATGTGTGTGAGCGAGCGAGTGCGTTAGATTGTGTGTGTGCGTGGATTAGAGTGAATGTGCGTGTGTGTGTGTGTGTGTTTGAATGAGAGTTAGAGGGCTATACTAGTACAGCAAACAGTTCCTCTGTATCGTCGTAACTTAACTCCTGTAGCCAGGTTACTTTAATTTTGCACTTTGTCTTCTTGAGTTGATATATCGACAGGATTCTGTTAATTTTGTTATACAGATAAGGACCTAGGTAACAAAAGTAGCGTCTGGAATGCATGGTGATAAGTTTCAGTTGGCTTCTACTACAGGATTATAGCGCCTTTTGTCACAGGACAGAGATGGAGTATACTCAAGAAGACTGTGCTGCATCAGAATAGTCTGCTGGATGAATATCTGGCGCACAGTTAGAACTTTTGCCTTCTTGTAAGGAAGGGTGGTAGGATATCTGAAGGGCAGAAACAAGGACACCTTTAATATTGCTCTCTGAGCTCTCTCCAGTTGAAGCAGAGTGGTCTTGGGGCCACCACCTCAGGAGGTAATGCAGTAGTTTAGTAGGGACTGAGCGAGTGCCTAGTATACGGCTCTCTTTAATTTATCATCCGCTACATCTCTCAGGGTCTTAAAGACGTATATCAGTTTGCGCATCCTACCACTAAGTGTAGATATGTGATCTTGGAAACGCAGGCTACTATCCACTGTTACCCCAACGTATTTTACCGAGTCAGCTTTCTGGAGATGCATGCAGGAGCAAGTGGTGTTGTGAGGCTTGGGACAGGAGTGAGCTATAAGGGAATGCTGTGTCGTCGAGTTTGGTGCTGTACTATGTGTGATTGCAAAAGTGAGATAGTGTGTTTTTGTCGTATTTAAAATGAGTATATTATTTTGCAACCAGTCCGATACAATATTAAAACCCGATTGTGCATGTTTAAAAACATCACTCCAAGTGCTGGCATTAAATAGAAGGACAGTGTCATCTGCGAAGGTAATTACTTTGCCTTTTGGAAGAGTGAGCAAACCCAGGTCGTTTATGTAGATGAGGAACATTGTCGGGCCAATCACGCTACCTTACGGCACACCGTAGGTGACCAAACGCTCATCACTGATATGCTCATCCACCTTAACGCACTGGGTACGCTCACTCAGATAGTCCTCAAAAAGCTTGAGTTGATTCCTTCTAATCCCAAGGCGATCCATTTTCTCAATGAGAATGGGGACAGAAACCGTGTCAAAGGCTTTGGCAAGATCCAGGAAGATTTCAATAACATGACCTTTATCTAGGTTGGTGATAATATGGTTAGTAAGGTCATGAACAGCATCAGAGGTTGACCTGCCAGCTCTAAACCCGTACTGAGACGGAGAAATTATATTGTACTTGGTCAAATAGTCTACGAGTCTGTGGTTCATAATCCGTTCAAGTACCTTAGACAGGGTAGGCAACACAGCTATGGGTCTGTAGTTGCTAACACAGCTTCTGTCTCCATTTTTACGCCTTAGGGAATTGTCGAGTGAGAGGTTGCAAACATATGTTAGAGGTGGGACAATCAAAGCTATATGTTTTTTTAAAAGATTACTAGATTCCGGTCCCATCCCACGGCACACTCACTGCGAAGGGAGATAATTATGTTTGCGACCTCTACTTCATCCACGGGTAAAAATGCCATAGATTTTGAATTATTATCATGTATAACAGACACTGGCGGTCTGGGCGTGCTGGTGTTATTGATTTTTTTAGCAAGGTTTTTACCAATGTCTGCAAAGAAGTTATTTATTTGGTTAACAGAGCCTAGCGGTCTGGAAGATATCTTGAGCAGTTCTTGTCTGTTGTCTCTTTTTTTACCCTATTCGTTATTGTATTTATGGCTGTCCATAATTGCTTTGTGTTGTTACCTGCCTCAGTTATGCATGCTTTGTCATAAGCAATTTTCGCTTGCTTCATTAGTTTATTACAGTCATTTCTGTATCTTGTAAAAGTCGTTTTTAGGATAGAGTTGTCAGGATCATTTCCTGATTTTTTCTTTAAGTGATCTCTGTGCCGAATACAACGTAGGAGGCCTGGGCTGATCCAGTCTTTCAATATTTTTTTACGATTAGGGACTTTGATTACTTTCGTGTTTTTCTCAATCGTCTGTGTGATTAGGCTAATCATTAGGTCAGCCGCGAGGTTTTCCATTTTATATATAGGCTCAATATCAATAAGTTCCAGATCAGCATCTAGTTGTTCGTGGTTGAGGCAGTTTTATTTGCACGTAGTTTAGGTATATTTTTTGCAAGATATAACAAGACGGTGTCGTGATCGGTTACTGAGGAATGAGCTACTAAGGTGAAGGTAGGTAGATTAGTTTTTAAACCGACATGGTCTAAACATGCCTGAAGTCGCGTGGGCAGTGTGTGTGCAGGAAGAATACCGTGCGATGCAAGTAAGTTGAGGTAACTATTTTTGTTTGTGTCGTTAAACTGTGGATGGATATTTATATTTAAGTCCCCTGTAATAATAATATTTTTATAATTCGAAAGGCTGGTTAACCCTAGCTCACTAAACATATTTTAGAGTTACACAGTCACTAAACAGTAGTCATTTGGACTAACAAAACGAAACGTCAATATTTTTATTGAAACGACATTTATTAATTAAAAAAAAATATGTAACATGATAGGACATTTATTAAGACTTCTTAAAAACTATTAGACACTTTAAAAATATTAATCCTGGCAGTCTAAGCAGACAGGAATGGTATGTTCGCCACAAATGGCCTTCCTGCAGGAGTGGCATGACACTTTGGTCATCCTGTGCTTCTGATATGGGCAAAATGCGCAAATTTTTCGTTTGTTTGGCTGTGTTTGAGAAGTACTAGCCACGACATCTTCAATTTGCTGGATATCTTTGATACTGGCCTTGATATTCTTTCTCAAGGTTACAGTGTTATACCGTTCCCGCAACCATGGCTCAACGAGATCGTCGGCCAATTTTTGTATGAATGCTCAGCGTTTCAGCGGTTTTTGTCGTTGCCTTACCATGTTAGAAACATAAATGACATACGCATTGATAATACATAAGTTCAGCATATTATAAAATATGCACTGAGGCCATCTATTTGTTTTGCGATTGCAGCTCATACCAGAACAAATCTGGTCGGCAGTATCAACGGCTCCTTTGGTACTGTTATAGAAATGTATTATTTCGGGTTTCTTCGTGCTGGAGTTAATGTCCGGCTGATCGTGCATTGTAATCAATAAAAAACACTTTATTTATACAAGAAGTCAATATATAAACTTAATTTTTCATAGCTTACCTTGACTCACTTTACACGCGTAATCAATAAACATTAGTCCGTGAGACTAACAATGTGTCAAAACTCCTCCTGCACGGGGCACTAAAACACTGAATTAGGAGGGTACTGGGCGTTGTGGAGCGGGGGAGTGTCGGGAACTTACTTAAATAGCGAATGCGTCGGGGCCGTGTCGCCTGTGAGACTAATATTTAGTGATCTAGGGTTAATACTATGTCAAGAGAATGAAGAAAGTTGTTGATAGTTCTATAGCCAGGAGGCCGGTATATAGATAGTAAGACTGAGTGTTGATCAATTATTAGCTGGAGGCAATTTGCATCTTCAATTGCGGTTTCATTTACCGATACACTAAGGTCTTCCAGCACATAAAAAACCACGCCCTCAAGGGGAAGACAGTAACACCTGCAACACAGTGTATACTAGCGCAAGTGTTACAGATTCCTATCATGCAAATAAATAAATATTGAGAAAGATTTTTTTCTGTTTTAAAATACTGTGACACCCAGGCGTTTCGTCCTTCCCCATCAGACACAGGTACCTCCCGAAACTTCCGTGTCCGGTGAGGACCTGCGTCATGCGGTAGGTCAGGACACCGTGACGCCGATCTAGCGACTCCTCAAAGAGGGGTCTTACCGCCGCAATTGCGGCGTGTCCGAAGGGATTGCGTTAGTAACTTTTATTTACTTTGCCTTTGACCATTATACTTTATAATACGAAGAACTTAGTAGGCTAGCTACTAATGGATTTATAAATACTTTTAGGAAAACCTTTATAACTTTAGTAGAAAAATAACGATATTCTAGGAAATAGACATTAACTGTTTCATCAATGAAATCTGTAACATCATGCTGAATTCTGAGCCGAACTTTGTACGAGAAAAAATAAAAGGAAAATATCCTAAGCAACCTTCAGTACCTGCACGTGTCCATTTATTATCTCGTAATGCTGGGATTGTACGGGATCCCGTTAATTTCTTCCACGTTGTTCGGGATAATTTTATTTATTACAATGAGGATTCCCGAATAGGTTGTTGGATTAAACGCTTTTTACCCGTTTTTATGTTCCGTAGCGAACACCACGAGATTGAACGTTCACAGATGTTAGTCATAAAGGAATTTATTTTATTTATGGGTCGTTTGGCACACGTGACTTTTCTTTTGTGTTCAAAATTTTCAGATTGAGTTTTTTGCCAGTAAGATAACTGCAGAAAAACTTAATCAAGTAAGTTTGGATGACATGAAAAACAAAGATAGTAAAAATTCTACCTCTTTTTTGTAACGCCACATCAGAGTCGGTCATACTTACTCTATATATATACTCCTCTAAATAAACTAATAGTTACTTGAACATAGTATCGACTCTACTAACTATTAGTCGAGTAAAAATTTTTAATAAATAAATTGTAACAAAAAATATAATGACGTACTTACTGCTTCTAGCATTCTCTACCAGTCCACCACGGGTGGTGAATAGATAACAGACAGGTGCAAAGAATTTTAGCGATAAGACCGCCTTTCTACCCATAGAATTAAGCAATATTTTTAAATATGTGTGTTTAAATTTTGGTGTACAATAAAGTATATTACTAAAATAAACTTACATACATATTTATCATTAATATACCAATTTACAAATTTATTAGTAAAACGCTATAAGAAAGTTATTGAGACAACTCGGCTTTGATAATCCATTTTCATTGTATAATTATAATAAAAGTTTTTGTGTTGTTGTTATTGCCACTTCAGTTACTCCCACATTGCTGCATATCGTCTGAAGTGACACCTAATTGAAAAAGTTGTGACAATAAGCAAACCGAGAAACGATAGAGACCCATCAAGTTTACCATTAATATGGCCAAGACCACTCTGGTAAGAGTAAGCGACAGGTGACTGATATTATTGCAGGGCCGGATTAACCATCAGGCGGAGTAGGCAACTGCCTAGGGGCTCCGCATCAACTAGGGGCCCAGGCCCAGTGCACGCACCAAGAAAACATGTTTCTTCGAACGAGAATTTGATATGCGTGTGAACTTAGGGACCTCACTGTTATCTCACAAAATACAAATCGTTAGATTTAGTAGTAGAATTAAAACAATTTTCGAACAAATCTGGGAATAAGTAAACAAATATATTAAAAACCACAGTCTTTAATGTGCGTTTCCTCAGTTCACACACGATTTGGTCAGTCAAAGTAAGAAAAGGGGACCCTGGAATGCCATTAACTTAGGGCCTCTGACAGGGTTAATCCGGCTCTGTATTATTGACGTATAAATTGCAAGAGTATCATAATTAATTCCAAAAATGGTCAAGCATAATAAGACCCTAAAAAACTTTTTAACAAAAAATTAAACCTACTCCCAAAAAACACTGCAAAGTGAAAAATAACTTTAATTTCGGTAGTCGGTGTCTTTAGTTTTGTTTTTTCGTTTTTGGCACCGACTTCCGAAATTAAAGTTATTTTTCACTTTGCAGTGTTTTTTGGGAGTAGGTTTAATTTTTTGTTAAAAAGTTTTTTTTTCACTCTTTTTAGTTGGATGATTTTTAATTTACCTAGTTACAAGAGCCTAAATGTCAACTACTTATAACCTTTTACAAAATATTGCTTTTCCCAATGCTGGGCCGTTAATTGTTGAGGAGTTCTCCTGGTACTTCACCATCAGCTCTACATCACCATATGCATTGTGACGAGCATAAAGTGCTTAACATCCATATTCAAGTAATCGAATCGCAATCCACTTAATACTTATTATTGAGTAGTTTCGGCGGCCATCTGTGGTCTTCATCATCAGTTCCACTTCCCCAAATGGTACTTTTTGAGAGCAACTGCACAAGTTACTATAAGAAATACCCAAAACGCCATAGGTGTGCCTATAATATTTGAAGAGTTCCCTCGATTTCTCCAGGATCCCATCATCAGATCCTGACTTTGGTGATAATGGTACCAATTTCGAAGTATACCCATTCGAACAAAGAAAGAATTTTCCAAATCGGCTCAGCCGTCTTCGAGTACTCGATGATCATACATAAAAAAAAAAAAAAAAAAAAATATACGCGTCGAATTGATAACCTCCTCTTTTGGTCGTCGGTTGAAAAACGCACTGGTTGTCTTATGCTATGTCAGTGTTGGTCCGGACACCAATGACGCAAGATACCTACACTCTAGCGTCAATGGTGTGTTATTACTAAAGACCGGATTATATGCAACATAAAAAGCTTGAAATATGCATGCAAATATGCATGAAAAATGCTTGAAATATGCACGAAAACTGACAGAATATGCAACATTAAATGACTATTTTTTTTTTTGTAAATATTATTCCTTTAGATTTAAGTTTATTGTTAGTAAATACTTATTTTAAATTTTACTTTATTAAGTATGTATCTTTATAATTTATTGTTTTTTTAATAAAATAAAAAACTATTAAGTTTTAGATTTTTTATTACAAAATCAGCATACATTTAGTAAACTATCCATTGATAGACGATAATCGATACAGTAACATGTTACATTATTTAATATTTTTGTAAACATTAACAATCAAGTATTGTTCTAAATGTTCAGTGGTAAGATTAGTTCTTCGATCATTAAAAATATTTTTATAGGTCGAAAATGATCGCTCCACATCTACTGAGGTAACTGGGCAGAAATTGAACTTGGGTGCTATGTTAGCGCTTATATTTTCTGGCAAAATTTCCCCTGGCCCATCAATAAAACTATCAATAATATGCATCATCACTAGATCTTAGGAAAATATGCTATTAGCGCTGAAAATGGCTTAAATATGCAAATGCATATGCAAATATGCAAATACATATTATCCGGTCTCTAGTTATTACTACCTACTTGTATTTATTTCCTGTTTTGTATTTTCTATTAACATAGTTTATAAGAAAATCGTTACTAACAATTGGGCTTAGTAAATATATATTTTGATATTCATTAAAAAGGCGTCTGTTTTTCCTGCCATGTATGACCCGTCAACCTGAAAAGCAAGAGTGAAAAGGCATCTTCTAGGCTCGCGTGTTCGAGGCCAAAAGCGGGATCTTCCGAAAAATAAATTCCCATATAAGTATAGTATTATCAACAAAAACTGAAGTACCTACCACCACTAAAGAATAGGGCGATCTACAAAAAGGCATATGATACGAACGACGATATAAGTTATACTTATTGCGAAGTAATATCGATATAACATTGATTTTATATCCATAGAGTATCGATAGAACACATCATTGTGAGAACGACCCTATAAAAACCAAAATTCTTATATTGGCGTCTGTTACGAGTCATGTATGAAATGAATAGTCTCAGGGCGATCTGGCCAAAGTTGGCATTACCATTTTCAAGCCAACCCGAAATATGATTTAACTAAATTGTCCCGGTTTTTATTTTCTGTAGCTACAAGTCGGTTTGGGTAATGTAGTCTCTAGATAGTCGTATTTGTACATACGAAAAATGTTTAAGCGAGAAAAATGGAAATCTTTTCACGTACAAATACTGCCTTTTCCGTACTGTAGCAAATAGTTTTGAATAATTCAGTTCTAAAAATAACTGAAGAAAAGCCTTTAGATTTATTTTGCCTTGAAACATCAATTAAATAATTATATGTGTGGAATACCGCATCTGAAAATAAAAAAAGTAGTAAGTGAATGAATGAATTCTGCAATCATTGTACCTATGTTGAGTCAGCCAGTAGCTTAATAGCCACGAGCCTCGATCAACACATTAGGCGGCTCTCGTTAGGCAGCTGGATCAAGGGCTTGATCCAGAAAGCGGTACTTCTGGACACGGTGTGTATCGTTTGGAGGTTCTTCTCTCGCGCCTCTCTCTCTCTGGCGCCCTGCGCCGTGTCGATAGCTTCAACCTATGTTTAAAAATAAAAAAAGCAACATTGTGTATATGCATAATCTAAATATATATAACTCAAAGGTGACTGACTAACTGACTGACTGACTGAGATAGTGATCTATCAACGCACAGCCCAAACCACTGGACGAATCGGGCTGAAATTGGGCATGCAGATAGATGTTATGACGTAGTCGTTCGCTACGAAAGGATTTTGCGAAATTCCCACGAGATCGGGATTTACACGGGCGAAAACTTCCCACGCGGGCGAAGACGCTGGCACAAGCTAGTCAGCCTATAATGTTTTTTATGAGAGGGATTGGGCTGCAAACTAGGTAGTTTACAACCCATTTACTTGGAGTTCCAGTTGCATTGCCCATGTCACGTGTCTTCTGATTTTTCGGTACAAGGACATGCCGATTTACTCACGATGTTTTCTATCACCGTTTTGGGAGCACGTTAGTAGTTAGTAATGTATAATGAATACCGAAATGATTAATAAATCACATAAATATTGATGTATAAAAATTCGCAAGTGAGCAGTATAAACCTGAGCTGTTTATACCGGCATAAAGTGAAAAATATACAATAGCACGGCTACGTTGGAGGCGGACGAGTTATAGCTCTCTGGTGAACGATTTACTTGAGCTCAAGCCTCGAATAAGATTCCGTGAAAAGATTGACGTACATTGCGCTCATTGTAGGTACTGGCTTCCATTTGCCATCTTGTTATTCAAGTTAACCGATCTAAATAAAAAAGTGTCTTAAATAAACAACAATCAACAATGTGTCACTTTTGCACCATATCATTTTCAACTTAAACGAATATCACAATCTGAGTTTAATAGAATTAGTGAAAACTCGATTATGCTAATGTTTATTTTCTGTTTAGACATGGAAACAACATCAAACCTGAAATAGGACCACAAACTTTTTCAATTATTTCAAAAAGTTTGTGGTCGTATTTCCGGTTATCCTTTATTTCTGGTAATTTACCATCAGGTGAAATGGTGGTCAAACGCGAGCCTATTATCAATAAAAAAAATATAAAACTTTTGCTTGAATAATATACACTATTCTTATTTAAATTTGAATCTAGATGCACTTGTAGCATCTCTATCTGATCCAACCCGTACCTAGCTGCCCTTCCCCAACGACACCCTTAGCTGAGGTCCGTACTCCGAGAAGGTGTCCTTTTTTAGGGGTGCTGAATGGCAAAAAACGGAGCCCTTATAGTTTCGTCATGTCTGTCTGTCTGTCTATCTGTCCGTCCGTCCGTATGGCACAGCCATTTTATTCCAAAACTATTAAGACTATACATGTGAAACTTGGTAAGAAGATGTATTCTGTGAAACGTTTACCGTTAACCCCCTTAGCCAACTTAAACGCTCCCCATACATGGAACTGAAACTGAAAATTTTTGTTTTAATAAAATCTATGCGTGTGTGGTATCTATAGACAGGTCTTTAAAAATGACATTGAGGTTTCTAAAACTACTTTTTCACAAAGTTAATCGTTTAAAAGATATACGCTTCCAACGTGGTAGAATGTGTGTCCCCACTCTAACTTCTAGAATAATGAAGTGAAAAATCTAAAAAAAATATATGCCGTAGATCTTAATGTGTTTTGTACGAGATCGGGTCAGCAGTTTTAGAGATACAGCTTAATTTCTAAAACCACAAACATAACTTTGTAATTCATACATACACTATGAAAAACAAAGTTATTTGGCGTAGTTACTACGGAACCCTTCATGGGCGAGTCTGACTTGCACTGGGCCAATTTCTTTTTCTGGCTCTGAAAATCATCGAATGGCTTCTCCCGATTTGGGTTAAGCGAAAGGGTGTTTCAGACTTCTACTGACTAAAAACCCATCCTGTTCCTTCAGCTGCCCTTAAGTTCTGGGACCGCGGTATCTTGGTAGAACAGTTCCGCAACCACAGCGGGACGGAGGGTGCCCTTAGCATTTAGTCGTTTAAATTATAAGTATTAATAAGCCCTGACTGAAAGCTTTAATTATTATTATTAAGGCCGCAGTGCACACTTCCTAGACCTATCTGCAAGAAGCCACTTCATAAACAAAAACGTATGGCTTACAACAACTAACACGTCAAAGCTTGTAACAGTCTATTGTAGTGAGCTTTCTTTTAACCCTCAATAGTACAGTAATGGGAGGAATGGGTACAGGGGAGTGTGCGATGGAATTACACAATCTAATTCCACCAAGCCCGCGGCGGGAAGAGCTCCGGCGCGATCTCAGGGCAGTATGGAGGGGACGATTGTCGCAACCGACGGCCGGGCACGCCGTAATTGCGGCGGTAAGACCCCTCTTTGAGGAGTGGCTAGATCGGCGTCACGGCGTCCTGACCAACCGCATGACGCAGGTCCTCACCGGACACGGAAGTTTCGGGAGGTACCTGTGTCTGATGGGGAAGGAAGAAACGCCTGGGTGTTATCACTGCAAGGATCGCCCTGAGGACACCGTAGAGCACACGGTGCACGACTGCCCCGTTTGGGCAGAGCACCGACGTGTCCTCACGGCGGCGATAGGCGGAGACCTCTCGCGCCCGGCACTGGTCGAGGCCATGCTGCGGGGCGAGACGGAGTGGGAAGCGGTCGCCTCCTTCTGCGAAGCAGTCATGCTATCGAAGGAGGAGGCGGGCCGCGTGAGGGAGAGGATGGCGTCCTCCCTCCAGCCCAGCCGCAGTGGTAGACGCCCACGGCGTCAGACGTCGGCCGACGATCTCCGGCCACCGTAGGCGCGGGCATGCGGACAGCGACTAAAGGGCAACTCGCTGTCCGACCATGGACCATGCCCGGGTCGACGGCGCGTTGTGTTCCACGCGCGCCTCAAAGAGCGTCAGCAATATGACGAGCCCCCCCCTGTAGAGGGCCGAAGCCTGCCAGGGTCGTGGGACTTATCCCATTACCGTGACCCCCGGGACATAAAGGGCTATTGAAGGAACACCGTGGATTTTAGTCAGTACAAGTCTGACAGTCCTTCCGGCCCTGCCCGGGGTGGGAGGACTTATTTGATGATATTACCACGTAAAAAAAAAGCCCATTCCATCATTGTACTACAAGACAAACGGTGATGCGCCATCGTTACATGGTGGACATCCCACCCATACGCACAAAACGTTTTGGGAATACCTTCATTGTGCGTACGGCTAAGGAGTGGAATTCCCTGCCGGAGTCTGTGATAGCTATAACCTAGGAGTCTTTTAGTCAGGAGTGAATAGGTTACTTTTAGGTAAGTATGCTCCATCATCGACCACATCATCACTTACCATCAGGTGAGATAGTGGTCAAACGCGAACCTATTTTTAATAAAAAAAAGAAAGTAATTTGCTTATCCTGCAACCCGTACTGAGAGCGTGTCAAGCATTCCTTTGTAACAAGGGTCCCCAACTCTGCATTCAAGTAATTTGCCCTCCTATCTGTTATTTCCTACAGCCGCGCATTAACATACCTACGTCTAGGTGGAACTGTGTGAGCGAATTACGCATATTTGGGTTATTTTATGCTACATAATTTCTTGTTATAATAATCATGTAATGTTTTACTTGCTTGTTTGTTTGACAGTCATGCCGGATTAATATTATGGTATGATATGTAATGTTAGAATATAATAGAAAAATTTGTTTGAAGACAGTTTTATCACTCCCTCATTCAAGTATTTAGGTAATGATTTAGTTTTAGGTATCCAAATAAAGATTTTTATGTTACACAGTACACATAATTTCAATTTGAAACCACGAAACATGACAGTGAATTTCTTTTACTTTAAGTAGTATCAAAAATATTTTAACAAGATATTTTGTTTATCTACAAAAAATTTTTAAGATAGCAAATTTTTACTTAAATGTTTCTCATTTGGCAACTGTTAAACCTATTTTATCTGTGTCTGTGTTTCCTGATTTCTATAATCTCCAGGCTTTAAGTCAAGAGTGAATACCTTACTTTTGGTTAAGATTGATTTATCTTCTACCACGTTATCACTTACCTTATAATTTAATTATTATTATTCTTAATAAGTAGTGCTGGAAAGTGTTTATAAAAAAATATTTATAAATTTTATTTACTTATTTATAAATATATATATTTTTGTTTTTTTTTTATTTACCAATAAAATATTTTGCAATAAAAGTATCTCACACCGTTCATTCAGTACGCGCCGATCTTGATGCAGCGGAAAGGTCCTACATGGTTTGTATGCTGAAGCTACAAGGTAGATGCTATCTTATTCATGACTGTACCTACCTACATAGCCGATAGGAGTAAGTATTAATGCTATTGAAATATAGTGCACGAAAACTATGGAATGGAAACAAAGATAAGTAGGTATTACGTACCAATTTTTTATGCTAGTATTTCCTGAATACTTTTACGAAAAAGTTCTTAACTGCTAAAAGTAAAATACTTATGTGGCAGGCAGTGGCCATCTTTTCGCTGAAATAGGAAATAACTTTGATTTGGTCATTAAATACAATTGCGAATTGCTTAGCTCGAAAAACCCGCGAGTAGCCTGCAATAAGTATGCACTTTTATGTATATATGTTATTATTAACTCTGACTTTTTCGCATTTAATTGATTTAATTAATTGTTGTTTGAACATTTATACCTGTAACTGGTACTTTGCATGTTGATCAATTACTTGATCAACATATGACTTGCTCAACACTTTTCTTAGTTCTGGAAATGGTTTTCTTATATAGCTGAATTCGAATTAGAGATTTACATCGAGTAACTGTTTATATAACCTCCACGAACATAATAGAAATCTAAATATTTACAAGTGATGCAAAAACTTCGTTGAACTTGTTACGAAAATTGTGCAGGAGGTTAAAATTTGGCACAGTTAAAGTTTATTTGGAAAAGAATAGCAGGAAGCTAATATTTTAATACCATCAGTCGCTTAGTTTCTATTTCGCTCTCCTGGACTTTATCACGATAAAAACATAACTCATCTCCTTTTATAATCGGGTAAAAAGTAAAAAGTATGTTATCCCTTCCTCAAGCTTCAAAATACTTCCATACTAAATTTCATCCAAATCTATCCAGTAATTTCGTAGATTAGCGCGTTTAAACAAACACACAAAATTTTCCGCTTCATAATATTATAGTATACAACGTGTAACGGAAACCCCATATCTATCCAAAAGGGCTGAAGACAATATCTGGTATGGAGTCTCTATGCACAGTTTCAGCACAAAATAACTGACTCAAAGAATTGATACCAAATTATTGGTTTCATATATTTCTTGAATACCAATCATAACAAACGTGTCACAGCCCTACGAGGGTCAATAACTTTCCACGTCACTTGCCAATAACACGATCATTCTTTTCATTCTTCTTAATTTGAAAAATTCGGTCTCTGGTATGGATTTTTCAAATTAAGAAGAACGTAAATTACAAAATTGAAATTGTAATTACAAAACCCTTGCCATATCGTTTGTTATCATCCAAAGAAGCCATGCACTTGGTATGAATATACCCTTTAAATTACACGTTGTAGATATAAAAATGCATTCAAAATAAATTAAAATTAAGTCATATTTAGATCAGTGGCCAACCACTAGCTATTATAATTATATCCGTAGGTACACCGACACTTTATATTCTTCTGCTCGAGACGTTTTTCCGTGGAAATTCCGTGATAAAGAAAAAGAAGTAAGTAAAGGAACACTAAAGAAAAAACTAGAAAATATATTGGAATGCTAATCATATAGGCAATTAACACATTGTTACTGTAGGATATATAGGATTATATTGCAACATATTGTGTAGAAGTAATTGGAATGGTTCATTAATGTTAATGTATAAAGAGCGCCTCTCGCCATCAAACGTAAAAGTTTGGCGAGTTTAGATTTCAGTGATACCTCTGTATACAATGTGTAATTTAAAGGGTATATACATACCGAGTGCACAGCTTCTTTGGATATGACAAACGATATGGCAAGGGTTTTCTAATCCTATGTCTACATGTGTGGAGCATATTAGGAATTTTAATACATTGATACCAGAGGCCGAATTTCTCAAATTAAGAAGAACGATGAGAATTATCGTTTTATTGGCAAGTGACGTGGAAAGTGATGACACTCATAGTGCTGTGACACGTTTGTTATTACTGGTATTCAAGAAACATATGAAACCAATAATTTGGGGTCAATTCTGTGAGTCATTTATTTTTAGCTGAAACTTTGCATAGAGACTCCATACCAGATGTTGTCTTCAGTCCTTTTGGATAGATATGGGGTTTCCGTTACACGTTGTATAAATTAATTAACTAAATAAAAAAACTTGAGAGGTGTTAAGGGACACCCGGATGGAACGAAGTTCCTTTCGATTAATTAGTGAAGGAATTGTAATATTTTTTTTTTTAAGTACAATAATATTTTTTTAATATTAACAAATATAATGTAATATAAACTTAATCAGTAGGTTCAAGGAGAGAGAGACAGACAGAGAAACATGCGTACGCTGCACGGCTTACAATAGCTTAGTATATCAAAAAGTGTCGTTACAACTTTTCGTCTTAATTTTTTCCGTCTAGTCCCCTTTCGCAACACACGATAAGGAACTTCGTTCCAAAATAAAAATGTAGACTATGTGTTATTCCAGGATGTCAACTATCTACTTACTAAATTTCATGCAGATCCGTTTAGTAGATTTTGCGTGAAAGAGTAACAAGCATCCATCCATCCACACAAACTTTCGCATTTATATTAGTAAGATCAAGGCTCCAGGCTGTCAATTTCAAGTGCCGCTGAACTTCATATTTCACCTGGACGGACGGCCTTTGTTCTAATATAATGATACTGTGAATTTAATATCAAAGAGAGATTCTATTTTATTAATCTGAACACATTTTCATGATGGGGTCGTGTGTCAGCCCTACTTCATTTGTAACGCTTATTTTGAGAGCTTTATGGAGGCAATTAGTAGATTCACGGGCGTGGGATGACGTAGTATGCCAGTAATAATATATTGAAGCTCTTATACCTCGCCTGTATTCTGCAAAGAGTTAGGTTAGGTTAGTTTACAACAAAACCCACATTAACTACGTTTTTTTGTTTAAGTCGAATTTAGTGGGGGCTAACACATAGCACAACCTACTGCTGAGAAAATTACAGACAAAACAACTCAGTAACGTATTTTCTGACATTAAACTATAATAAAACACCCTATCACTACATTAACATAAGTTGTTGTGACCTTGGTCTCAAGTATAAGTTTACAATCTGTGTGTGCAATGATATTTTGCAACGGAAAAAGTCACAATCTTTAGTGCTATAAAACTCCCAAACAAAAAAAAAAATTCAACATTTTATACATATTTTATGAAGTTTTAAAATTAAAATACAGAAACTACTTACCTACTACTGTGTATTGAATTATTCAAATTCGTCTACTGAAATATATCATAATAAGTTCAAAAACGGAATTCTGACGTCACCTTTATGTCTTCGTTATAAGTTTCTAATAAATCACATTTTAATTGTGGTACGCTATTAAGGATCAAGAACAACATAGTGTGCAAACTATAATGGTGAGATACTCCTTTTTAGGGTTCCGTAGTCAACAAGGAACCTTTATAGTTTCGCCATGTCCGTCTGTCTGTCCGTCTGTCCGCGGTTTAGCTCAAAAACTATTGGTACTAGAAAGTTGTACTTTGGCATGAGTATACACGTTAATGACGCCAAAAAAGTAGTAAAATAAAATTTTGAAAAAAACAATTATTTAGGGTACCTCCCATACATGTAAAGTGGGATGATAATTTTTTTTTTTCGTTCTTCCCATAGTGTAGGATATCGCTGGATAGGTCTTTCAAAAATATTAGGGGTTTGGTAAGACCGTTTTTTGATTAAGTAAACCGTTCATGACTTATCAAGCTTTAAAGTACCAATTTTCGTTAGAGTCAAGTGTCCCCCCTCTATCAACTAAACGGTTGTAGTTAGAAATTCAAATGTCACGGCAGTAGTACCTATATATAACGAATTTTAAAGGAAAACTATCACACATAAGTGGGCTTTACAAGTTTACGAGTAATAGTCGACCAATTGTATTTGACTCGAAAATTTCGAACAACTCTATAGAAATGTCGATAGATGGCGCTAAGCGCCAGTTGTATCGTGGTAGTTTCTTGTGACGATGGAGTAGTGTAGCTGTGTTGTCGTATTTAAATTCAAAACACCGGCTATGACAAGTTTTATACAAATCTCTAAAAAAAAATTAAAACTTTCCGTGCAAAATTGTCGGATCAGGTGAGGATTTGTATAGGAAGTCAAATTAGTTAGGTAGTCATGTTTGGCTTTTAGTTAGAGCATCGTACAAAACAATCAGTCAGTGAATACGACACGCACTTGGCTGTTATAAAAACTACGGAACCCTACACTGCGTGTGGCCCGACACGCACTTGACCGGTTTTTTATAGTTGATAGGCTTGCGTTTGACCATAATCTCACCTGATGTTAAGCGATGATGTGGTCAAAGATGAAGCACACTTGCCTAGAAGTAACCTATTCACTCTTGACTTCATACGCACGAAATGTTTTGGGAATCTAAATCGCTTCATTTAATGACGAAGCTTTGAACTCAAACTCGATTTTTTTTACTTCACATAGGCCTACATGGAAAAGCCTGACAAATCGCTGGGTGAAGATGGGTGATCGCGATGTTCAGTCATAAAGGGTCGACCACAGAGAGAGAGGCCTGCATGGGCACTTACAAAACGTCAGAATTTAGTGCAGAAGTTTGAAGTTAACAATATAAAATAAAAAGAATTGTGAACGTCTACCTTTTTTTTTTAAACATAACATATAATAATACACCTTACCTTTGATCTTGAAATGGGCCGTAATTCACCACGCCGGCCCAGGATTGGTGGTTTTCGAATGTCTTCGAATATTTTTTTCTTAGCATATGCACGCCGCATTGCATGACTGCATGCCTTAATAATCAGTCAATCAATGGGCAGCGTGTCAGCTACCATGGTCCGGAGCGAGGAGGCATGGGAAGCAGTCACCTCTTTCTGCGAAGCAGTTATGCAAGCGAAGGAGGTGGTGGGACGCGCGAGGGAGAGGCAGGTCTCAAAGCCCTCACAGCCCTTGCGCCCCAGACGCCGCAGGAGACGCTCCGGGCGCCGGGAATCACAGGGTGACTCCCAGCCACCGTAGGCGTGGGCCTGCGAGCTGCGAGCAATGGGTAGCTCGCCGCCCGACTGAAAGCAGGCCCGTGTAGACGGCGCGTCGTGTTCCGCGCGCGCCTTAAAAAGTGTCAGCAAAGAGTTACCGCGGCCTCGGAACACGAAGGGCATATGATGGAACACGGATGGGTTTTAGTCAGTAAAAGTCTGACTTCACCCAAACCGGGAGGCAGTTATTGGATAATTTCCCATCCATAAAAAAAGCGGGTCAGCTAAGACCGCAAAACAATCGTGTGAAATACCGGCCGTAAATTAGAAAATGTAATGATACCTTCCTATTCAAAAAGCATGGCATGTTTTACACTAAAGATTTTGAAATGACAAAAAGCACGAAATATTGTCCTCAAATATGCATTAGAAATAAAATTGACAAGATTGTACTTAAAACTCAAAGATTCAAATTGGTGAGAAAAACTTGCCAAGTCGGACTATTGAGTAGCAGAGCACTACAAAGGACGTATATTAAAATGACAACAGATCTGGTGCAAGACAGGAACTTCGAAAGAACTTGGTATATGGATGCATTCTTGGTACCTAACTATCTAGATGAAATACCGGCCGTGAATTAGAAAATGTAATGATACCTTCCTATTCAAAAATCATGGCATGTTTTACACTAAAGATTTTGAAATGACATAAAGTACGAAATATTTTCCTCAAATATGCATTAGAAATAAAATTGACAAGATTGTACTTAAAACTCAAAGATTCAAATTGGTGAGAAAAACTTGCCAAGTCGGACTATTGAGTAGCAGAGCACTACAAAGGACGTATATTAAAATGACAACAGATCTGGTGCAAGACAGGAACTTCGAAAGAACTTGGTATATGGATGCATTCTTGGTACCTAACTATCTAGATGTTATACCGATCACCTATATAAGTACCAAGATCCAGTGCTTTGCACTTTAAGAAATTCACAATATATAAAACTCAATAAAATTTTAACTTTTAAATGTGGTAGTGAATACGTCATTGAAGTGCCATAAATAAATAAGATAAATTCAAAAGACTTGACTTGTAGTGTGCCGCGAAATGTCTCCTAGTTTGGCTGGTTTTTCGGTCCGCATATTTTTTGACAATTTATTCTCTGATATTTTTAATTAATGAAGCCATATTGTAATAAAATACAGGTTCTTAAGCCAACTTAAATTAAATTCAATGTATATTTTTATTTCTTTTTGTTTGAGGCAATAATTATCGGACTCTATATTTATCTATATTTGTTTTATATTTTTGAATCAGGTGTTACTTTATGGAAGTCAATACCTACCACACTAATACTTCAGATTTTTGCTACCAATCTAAACAAATATTTTTCCCTCTCTCTCTTCTTTTGCGTTATTACTTTAAGGTAAGTTACACAACGCTAATAAGTCATAATAACGCTACTTATAATTAGTCAACGCAAATTACGTACGTAACGTTATTACTAATAACTACATATATTTGGTAGCTTGTAATTAGAGAATTTCCAACCTAAATTAATTTCTGAGTCTGTTATTACTATGTTAGTTTACTATACCATACAATAATCCCTGGTTTATCTAATGTAATTACAGTATTAGGTAAAAACCATTGCTAATAAATTGCAAACATTATACAGAAAACCGCATCTAAATCCGACAAACCGTTATGAAGATAAATGGGAACATTGCATGGCAAACACACACAAACAACCTCTAACCCGAAATGCATATGAGTCCTCCATTCCATTATAGGTTATTAATAAATATTAACAAAGCCTAACTAACGTCATAAAAAATAATAGTTAAATGGTAAACAATGCTTAAGCTTTGGTTTCCTAGGATAGCGGTGCTGTCAAATAGCGGCCGTTATACAGCGGTGAATGACGTCACTAGAACGTTGTCTATGTAAACAAAATTGCGCGGTTTCCTAGAGAGCGGTAACTGACACCGTAACGTCAAAAAGCGGTGCCGCCATTTGCATGACGGCCGTCTTGTCGGTGTCAGATGGTTTCGTGAACGTTTCCAAAGAGAATGTAATACACTAGATAGCGATGAAGCAGACAGTGTGATAAAACGGCCGTGGAACTTTCCACATGTCGTCACCGTAAAGACGGCCGTCTTTTTGCGTCCGTAATATTACAGCCGCTATATGACGGCACCGCTTTCCTAGGAAAACAAAGCTTTAGGGCGTTTTGTTTTCCGGGAGAAAATCATCAAAAGTACTCCTCCCAGCTCTGGGTGGAGCAGTGTCCGCTTATTGCTGACTAAAAACCCATCCTGTTCCTTCCCTTCCATTGCCCTTGTGTGCCAGGATCGCAGTATCTTGTCAGAACACTCCCTCAACCCCAGATACTTAGAGAATTAAGTCATCGTTTTCATTGCATTGATTAGAGTTTTTCCCATGGGTTTTTTTTACTAAATACATAATTTGAGGCCATGAGAGCCAGAGTGGCCTAACTGTATTTTTTAAAATACTGATTTGAATTGATAAAACTGCTCTAAATGGTAAAAGTCATAGCACCACAGTGGCCTAAAATTTAGTTCAACATTTTGACCTTATTTAGACAGTTGAAATTTTTGAGGCCATGAGAGCCAGAGTCGATTTTACGGTTAGGCCACTCTGGCTCTCATGGCCTCATTTGTAATCAACAAAATGCAAAACCTCTCATACTTACACAATTTTACTGCTTTCAGAGGTATGTACAAGTATCCATTCTGCCAACTTCTAAACTCCCAGCTGTCATTCTGAAATCTCTAACGTAAGAACTTTTGTAAGAACCCAAAAACACAAAGTAATCCAACAGAGGATTTCCACTCTCAGCATAACTACTACTTTAATACTTTTAAAAACTAAATACGAAGACGCCAACTTCCGAAAATATATTTATTTCCTACTTTTCAATGGATGGTTTGATGTACAAGGTAAGAAGCTATTTTTCCTATACTCATATGTATATACATACTTATATATCACTGAAAATATAAGATATTCCAAATAATTCATCCTCATATGAATCATTCAGCAAGACTGGTCTTTTGTGAATGTAGATTATCATAATTTCATTTACGTATGTATGAAAAGGTAGGCTTTGTATGTTATAGAACTTAGCAAGGGAACGCTCGAAACCCACATCAAACGTGTCCTTATCAAAAAAACATTTTATAGGATAGGGACTACGTTGAAGATAAGACTGCTTGGCAGTAACACTTGCTCATGTGGCTTTCCTGACTTTTTACAACGACATCGATATATAGGTAGTATTTGTATAAATATAATAATACTTTAGAAATAATTTTAATTATGGCCGAATTTCAGCCACTGGCTACCTCTAGTTATTATATTCATAAATTCACAACCGTATTCTTCTATAATAGAGTTTTAGTTCCCATCCATTCTATAAACTCAAATTCTCCGTAGGTAACTTGAATTAAGGTAAGTATTTAAACTAACCATGCCTATTCCATATTAAGATATTTTATGAATAAAACTTTTGTTTTCCTTTATGCCTTCCAAATCAAGAAAACTACTCATTAATCCTCGCAAGTAAAATTGATAGTGGAAATATAAAGCAATGATGAAAATTTTGTAGTTCTCCTTCGACTTCAGTTATTAAAACATTACACAATTATTTTTGGGCTTCCATTTACATAACTGATTTCCGAATGTATGACATTCCTTGAATGCTGGAACGTTTTATTAGAAAATACCAAATCCATATAAAAGACGGACGTCCCGTCACATTTTCTACATACGCGTAAAATACTTCAGTAAATACTACAGTTTAACCCATCTTCCCGGTTGTCGAGGGCCTGGAATCCAGTGGTTCAAATGTGGAAAAACCGAAAAAGTTCAGTAGAAAGTTCGCGAGTCGACACGGTGAGTTTTGTGTGTCGGGAACAGAATCGAGTGTTTAGTGATACATGTGACAGTGGTAGCGGTGTCGCTAACAGAAAATGAACGAGAAAGAGAGTAGACCGATTTGTCTGCTCATAAACTTCCACCCGCAATTACTTCAGTTCATCCGTGGTCATGGCGCTTGCAACAGTGCCGAAATATCGGAAACTCAAAACAATAAATAGACATGGTAAATATCCCGTTTTAAGTTCTAATGATACTGTTAGTGACCAATAATTATTATAAACCATGAAATGCGCGTTATCATGTTTAGATTAACCGTTAATCTCAATCCATTAATTTATAATTTTACGCTCTTTTCGAACTATAACAAACAGAGTCATGCTACCTATAAATTTAATTTATTTCGATTTATCAACTACCCTCTTTTTTCTTAGCTATGTTGGGATCGACAAACAGTCTAACTAGATGTAGCTGTCTATCTGAAATCGACGACTAAGTGACTAGTACCACAACACACTTCGAGAAGACCGTTGTCACATTTTTACCTTAACGTATGACACATAGATTCCTTAGTGCCTTGGATAAGGCACTAAAATTGTACCCATCCATGAATCGAGCTCTGAAAGCTTTGCTTAATTTTGAAGAACGATTTTGTCTCAAATATCAAAAAAACTCGTCCAACTTTTTTATATCGATTGTAATTTTTATTAGTTTGTTTATTTTTTATCGTATTGGTTGTTAATAACAAAAACAGTAATAAAAAATCTGAAATCCTAACTGCTCTACTGAAACAAGCACATTTTTATTTTTATAAAAAAAGAGAAAAACTGTCAATGAAAACATAAACGAGTCGATTGATATAAGAATTTTTAAAATCAACCTACACAATATATATACTACTAAACACATTACTCTCATTTGCGTCGCGTAGTCGAGTAAAAACATATTCGGTTGTTCGGATCAAACCCGACCACATTAAAATTTCGATTGCGCAACTAATAACTGTTATTGCGCAACAATTTTTCGTAAGCTAGTAGTGCGGTCAATTGTGCTTTAGAATTTGCAGTGATTACTGTTATTATGGCTTCAAATAAAAATTTAGAAGGACGTAACTCGATTGACGTCGTTGCGCAGCGTCAAATAGTAAAATTTATGTTTCTGGAAGGACTCATAGCCACCGAAGCCCATCGAAAATTAGTCAGGGTGATGACTTCCAACACACTCTCTAAAACTACTGTGAAACAGTGGTACCAACGCTTCCGAGTTGGGAGTTTTGACGTTACGGAGCATCGTGGAGGTGACCATAAATCTGGACCCGAAACTGAGGAGCGCCTGAAAATATTAAAAGATGCTTTCCGTGAATCTAGAGCTTGGTCTATCATGTCGCTGTTGGTTCGGACAGGAATACCTAGAACCACTTGTTATGAAATTATCACGAAAAAACTTGAGATGAGGAAAATCAACACCAAATAGGTACCCCACAAATTGATTCAAGACCAGAAGGATCAGCGAGTAGACTATGCAAAAATTAATTTACGGGCATATAACTAGCAGCCGAGCCGATTGAAATATACATTGGCTATTGATGAGACATTTTAATTTTAGTGTGGTCGGGTTTGATCCGAATGACTGAATAGAATGTACACAAGAATAAGATGGAAAATCATAGCATCAAAGTGGCACTCTATCTATCTTGCAATAATTCAAACCACAAAGTACACAAAATAAAATAAAGGCGGTTTCATACTGAACTAACGGTTGCGAAAATTTGTGGCATGTGTCGTCTTATAACTGGACGCGCTTGAGTCTATTGAGAAACGGGCTACGAGACTCATTGGCAACGATGCACTGGTCGAATCAAAGCTCCAGAGCCTTGAACATCGACGATGAGTTGCAAGTCTATCGGTTACATTTCGGGGAGTGTGCGATAAAAATTACACAATCTGATTCCGCCAAGTCCGTTCCATTATCGGACTACAAGACAAACGGCGATGCGCCATCGTTATATGGTGGACATCCAACCCATACCCACTAAACGTTTTGGGAATTGTACTTTCATTGTGCGTACGGCTAAGGATGGAATTCCCTGCCGGAGTCTGTGTTTCTCGATAACTATAACCTAGGGGTCTTTAAGTCAGGAGTGAATAGGTTACTTTTAGGTAAGCGTGCTCCATCTTCAACCACATCATCACTTACCATCAGGTGAGATGCTGGTCAAACGCGAACCTATTATCAATAAAAAAAAACATTAGTACTAATACTGCCTGCGACTTCATTTACGTGGGAAGGTTTTCCCACGTAAATCCCGATCCGGAGGGAATTCCGGGATGAAAGTAGCCTATATGTTATTTCAGGATGTCAACTATCTACTTAACAAATTCCATGTAGAACCGTTCAGTATTTTTTGCGTGAAAGAGTAACAAACATCCATACATCTATACATCCATCCTCTCAAACATTCGCATTTATAATATTAGTTAGATCTCTATATTATAGCCTTAAACGCTCTCGAGTACAAAATTTCAGAGAAAAATTCTTTTAAGAATTTTAAGGAATTTTGTTAAATTTTAGCTGTCTTTTTCTTGTGCTTTAAGACTAATTGTATGTATAAAAAATCTTCAGATAAATTCACAAAACAATTTTTTATGAAAACGTGTTGTCGAATTGTCGCGCCGCGCCCGTCTGGGGTGCCTTTACAGGGAAGCGATTTCTCTGCATTGTCGACGCCCTTGACCCGCCACAGTCCATCATGATGCTATCAGGAGTAGGTCAAATCGAAGATACGACGTCTGAACCAGATATTCTTGCTACAAACTTAGAGAAAATGGATTTTCAAGATGTTAACGTTATTGTTATGGTGAATCTTGGGCGTCGAGATGACAATAAGATTGTGTTGAGGCGAGTTTTATTTGTATGTATAATCTTGACAAAAGTAAACAGACATGGGTACAGGAAAATTGTTATTTTATTTGACTTATTTCTCGAAAATAAAAATAAAGTATTATGGTGTCTGTGACTTCGTTCGCGTCTGAGGTTTCTTCCGCATAAATATCGAACCCATGGGATTTCTACATGTTGCCCTCGAGTGTAAATCCTATTAAAATTGGTTTAGCCATTCCAGAGATTAGAAAGTTTAAAAGGTCTGTAAATATGTTGTATTTAGTGTTGTTTAAATAACTTGATTATGGTTACTTACACAATACTTAGAAATTTTGAAACTTGAGGAAACAGTTATTTTGAAATCACAGACAGACCCTACTTTATTTATACATATGAATGGTATGGTACTTACAGGAAAAGTATCTATATATAAATACGTGAAGCAAAAACTTGGCGTAGGTACCGCTTTTTACGAAAATTACGCAGATGGACGATAAAACTTGACATACAATTTTCAATGGAAAAGTGTGAACGAAGCTAATACATATATTTATGATAACGTTCGAACTTATAATTTCAATGTACTATGGACGAATTTCGACCACTGAGTGCCGTAGTCTACGAGAATAATAAGATTTACAAAATAATATAAACAATTGTAGACTCAGTTAGACTGGAAGCTAACCCCAAAATAGGAAAAGGCTATGATGATAAATGGTAGAATCACCAAATTTGATAGATACAATTAGCCTACAATATACAACGTGTAACGGAAACCCGATATCTATCCAAAGGGGCTGAAGACAACATCTGGTATGGAGTCTCTATGCAAAGTTTCAGCTCAAAATAAGTGACTCACAAAATTAACCCCAAATTATCGGTTTCATATGTTTCTTGAATACCAATAATAACAAACGTGTCACAGCACTATGAGGGTCATCACTTTCCACGTCACTTGCCAATAAAACAATAATTCTCTTCGTTCTTCTTAATTTGAAAAATTCGGTCGGGTAGGCTCGAGTTTGACCACCATCTCACCTGATGGTAAGTCATGATGTGATTCTTATGGGTAACTAAGAACACGTACTGGGAAAAATTGGCGCAGTACAGTTGGCGCAGTGGTTGAGCAAATGGCTCCTATGCTGCGTATTGTAAGTTCAATCACCGCATGGAACAATATTTATTTATATGGCATATAATTGTATTTGTTCCGGGTGTGGCTATTTTAGAGACACGTTTTATTGTAAACTGTACCTATGTGTTTGTAGTCTTATAGCTGAAGTCATATTATTACGAATACTTTCACAAGCACGTCTGCAATTCTAAAAGTAAACTGTAGTTAACTAGCGTCATAAATATTGAATGCCTGCATTGAACTACACACGTAAACGTGTTTAACGTCTTATAAATAAATAAGTTGGTCGGGTTTGTTTACCGGTTTCTGACGAATAACATTGAAATTGTGTGTACTTACTTGCTTCTTACGTCTTTGCAAAGACGGGAACATTGCTAAAGGGTATTTGTAAAGGGAAAATAACACGCAAGCTGAATATTGACTTTTTGTGACGGCGATGTATTGTAAGATACTGTTACGCCAGTCGCTTAAATAAGTACGTTGAGAAACTTCAACCGACATCTAGAATGTTCGAGACACTAACGCCACCTGGCGGCGAGTAGCAGTACTGAGTGTCTCAAGTAGCTTCTGGAACATTCTTGGCAGTATAGGCAGTGAGTCGAATTTACAAGAATGTTCTAGAACTCATAGACCAGGGTATAAATAGATCGCAGAGGAACGTCTTATTACAGTCTTATTACAAGATACGAGGCGATATAATCGAAACTCTACAAGTGAATTTCAGCGCGATTTAAGTGTTAAGTGACAAGTATTGTAGTAAGAATAACTGTGTTAATTTTTATTTTGTGTTTATTTAATTGAAGTATTAATTTTGGTTTAATTGTTGTTAATTATTTCTATCCCAAACACAGCTCCTAACAATACTATTTGGATGTGTCCTGCGAAGTAGAAGCCTTTTTTATTGCAAAGTTATCATGTTCCCGGGTTATGAAGGTTAGAGAGGCAGTAACTAAAACATACAAAACACTCATAATATGTATATGGTTAGACTGAAAGCCGTTCCCGAAATAGTTAGGACAAGGCTAAATAATTATAAAATTCGCTACTACCTCTTAAGATAATTCCTACTTTAAGAGGTAGAATTACTTAAAATGTATTGTTAATGTAAATGACCGATCTAAAATGATCTAAGGCTAATTTTAGATAAGCAATACAGTTCATACGTTAACTTTCCGACGAATTGTAAGCCTAAGGATCTGTAATATAGGTTTTACCCACAACAGACACCAGTCTCTATGTAATGTTTCATAAGACTCTGTATTTTGTTCGTTCGTGAGAAAATTTATACTAATTTTGTTTGTTTGAACACACTAGTCTTCGAAAGTATTGAGTGAATTTGGTATAGAGGTAGCTTGAAGCTTGATAAAGGTTATAGGCTTTTTACCCGACTGCAAAAGAAGGAGGTTATGTTTTATCATGATAAAGTCCACGATAGCGAAGCACCACGTGTTTGCTAGTAAATAAATAAAATGCTAATCAGATAATGATGATGAGATGAGAATGAATTTATCCTTCTTTTTAATTATCATTTGTTGTATTTCAAAGTTTGTATGGAAATTACGTCATTTTTAAAGATAGAAGCTTGAAACTTATTTTTTAGACTTTTGATTAGATATTAATAAATACGACATACAAATTATATTTGAGTTTTATTTTCAAAATAATTAGCCTAAAAATTAAAAATTCTGCTGAAACTCACTATTCCGCGCGGCCGAAGTCACGGGCACAGCTAGTACATAATAAAACAGCAATAAAATTGTAAGCTTAACTGAATTTAGAGATCATAATAGGTATACATTAGCCGTAACTTACCTGCGTAGCTCGTTATTTCTCAAAAGGCTATATTAAATTCCTGTAAACGAAAAGCAGTGGGCCTGAAAAGGTTGCCTGAAATAAAACGAGTCCGTATTTGAGGAGGTTTTTATTAAAATCCTTTTATTTCGTGTCACTGCTTTTTAATCTAATACAAGTCTTAAAAATTAGGTAGAACTTAGTATTAATTTGATTGATGACTGGAAAGGCGCGAAATTGTCTAGAGGTTTGGTTTATCTGGACGCACGGCAGTGTGTCGGCCAAGTTCTCGTCATTAAATGAATAATTTACTTGATATGGTGCAAAAATATGTAAATGCCAATGTGCGAATTTCTATTATTGCTGTGGTACTAAACAAATCAAAGTATTACCATACATATGTACCTATACTAAAAATAACAAGAATAGTATTATTATTTATTTCAATCCCTGATCTGTATCAATTCCGATTGAAAGTCAAACTTACTATGCTTTTCAGAAACGTAAAAGTTTTAAAAAAAATCTTAGAAATTTGCATAAAGTCGCCTATCAAAAACACCTTTCTTTTAATACATTGTTGACAATAACATTCCCAAACAAACATCATTACATATTCATTAGATTGAACGAAAGCAAACGAACACTTTGAATGAATGAAAAATTGCAAAGACCTTAATGTCTACAGATAGTTGCTCGTTCAACAAAACGTACAAAAGAATTGATGTCTTTCGAAGTCAAAGTTAGTTCAAATTGAGCAGTTTGCAGACTTAATAAAAGCTTAAAATTTCACTCAACAATGCATATATGGAGTTTGAAACTAGTTCACAATTTCCCTAGTAAGGTTTCTGAAACTAGTACGATGTATAGGGGTCAAGATCAGCTTGCCGTATATTAAATAATTCCAAATGATTGGAATAAGAAAGAATGAAGATGCACGAAAACTGATGGAAATAAAAAAAAAATTATAGACAGTACCATACATCATACTGATTCTAACCAACTTTTTCAACATCATGTCAGTATTTTTCTAATCTACCATAAGATCCAATTACTTTCAGGGTTTTAGGTAAACAGCAAACTTCCAAGGATCGAGTAATTAATGAAAAAGGGCCTAATTAGGTCACGACTACAGTTTCGTTACAAAAACGTCCGAACACAATGGAAGCAAAAAATATAACCAAGAAGGTAAAAGAAATTCAGATTGTTCCGGGAACGGTTAATTTAGCTATGAAGCCATACATTTTCTGAACTAATAATGGCCGTGTTGTTAGAAATTCCAACCGTTTGGCCGGTAAAAGAATTTCACAGAGTTGCGGAATTTTCAAAGGGATACAAATACTTCTGCGGTCAAATGCTGTGCTTGTAAAGTTACTTTTTAAAAGGTATGCCATAAAAGCGAGCTATTTTTACGTGCTTGAATAGAAAAAAAAAACTGGTTTGTAACAGAAATAAAGGTTTTAATTCATACTTACATAGTATTTAACATAAATGGAGTTTCTTGTTTATTTTTTTCTATAAAAACCTTGGGTAAATTGACGCTACAGTCACTTTGTTATTTTAAATATCAACAATAAATGTTGACATTTTAAAGTACTTTATAATGGTTTAATTGAAGTAAATAAATTGATAATTTGAAACCACAATGCAACAACCAGTTGATAAGGTAATCCTTTTTTCCGTTATTTATTTATTAATTAAAGACGATGAAGAAATAAATAAAATAATAAAAAGAACATAGAACTTACACAATTTCATATTTTCAAGAAGTTTTCATTGGTTTCAATTATTCAAAACGTAATCAGCGCAACCTGTTTTGCAACAAATGGTAAATTCATGGGTCGCTGAGCCACAGTTGAGAAAATTCATAGGTCAACTTTATTTTTGTAGCTGCTGCAGCTACAAATCCGAATTTAGAATGTATGCCAGGTCAAGCGACGCAAGTTAGTTCAAACTCCGTTTTTAGAGAAATTTTCTTCTCAAGCAAGCAGATTAAAAACTTTTCAAGAAAGAGCTGGTATTAAAACTTTGTATTTATTTACGACGCTAGTTCAACGATCTCCGGCCACCGTAGGCGCGGGCATGCGGACAGCGAGTAAAGGGCCGCTGTCCGACCATGGACCATGCCCGGGTCGACGGCGCGTCGTGTTCCACGCGCGCCTCAAAGAGCGTCAGCAACATGACGAGGCCCCCTCTGCAGAGGGCCGAAGCCTGCCGGGGTCGTGGGACTCATCCCGTTACCGTGGCCCCGATATGTAAAGGGTTATTGAAGGAACACCGTGGATTTTAGTCAGTAAAAGTCTGACAGTCCCTCCCACCCTGCCCGGGGTGGGAGGACTTATTTGATAATTTTACCACGTTAAAAAAAAAAAAAAAAGGTAAATGAGTACTTGAATCTTATATATCTTAGTTGGTTTAAAGAAATTTGATGAAATTAAAGATTTAATTTTCCTTATTTCTTATGTGCAAACTGACCATTAAAAAAGTCATCTCATAACACCTCCAATTTGGAAAGCACAGAAAAAAAAAGATAAAATAATAAATGAAACGGCACACAGAGCGCGGGCGTGGGACCGAAACGGTTCATGAGCGATGCTGGCCAAGTTATGTTCTATGTTTCCCTTAACAAGCAGACACACAAAGTGTGCAGCGGCAGCAGAGCGTGAGTGGCACGCTCTGTATGCCTAAGGCTAATTAGGTATAATTTGGCATGAAAACGTCAATCATTCTTGGATTAACACAAGATTAAGTAAGGAACATTGAAGCCTGTCAAAGATTTGGCAGCTCAGACAAACTGCACTGGGATTGACTTAAACGTTTTAATCCTATGGAGACAAAATTCCAAAGCTTTGCCCGAATACAGAAGGCAAATAAAATTAATAATAACACCAAACTTGATTATAGAAAATTTTGACAAAGAAAGGAAGGGATGGTTAGAAAATAACAACTATTAGAGACAGAATCTACAGAAAACCAACCTATCAAATAATAATGTAAAATAACTTCAAATACGGACGGAATGTGAAGATCTTACGCGATTTTGATACGAGTAATAATGATCGCAAAGCCTAACTGACTTCGTCTGACTAATTAATTGTTTACCAAATTGACTACCAACTTGAACTGCCCATAGTCAAACAATAATTGCCATTCTTTGGCACTTGTATGAATGCCTAGAGCATGACACAGAGTGACGTAGTATGTTAATTTGATAAAAATATTTTCTACAATTGTATTAAAATAATCTTAGCTTAAACCTAGATCTGCCTCTGGTTATAGAATGGCACAAAAATATTTCTCTTAATACACGAGAACATCTCAGGCACGATTAATTTTTACATAGGGTGTAATTGGTTTCGTCATAACAAGGTTAGGAATAGTATAATAAAATATATTTTTACCTTAATCAGCTATGTACAAGTTAGTTTAAACAGTATTTGGGTTTGATAACGAACGTCTCACTACCTAAAGATAGATTGTGGTATCGATTCAGACAGTCGTGCGCTACCATGGGTTTTTGTGATTGGAATTTGAAACCATTCGTGTGTAAAGTATTGTTGTATCGTATTGATAAAGTTTTATGTGGAGCAGACTATACATTGCGACTAGTTAGTAAAAAATCAAAACAGCAATGAATAAAACAATTGAAATGTCAGAAAAACTATAAATTACATATTCATTTATTACCATCACAGACAGAGATACAATAAATTGACTACCACCGATTTTTCGTTCGATTTTAAAAACAGTAGTTATATTTGTATTGAAACCCATGGTAGCACTACTGTTAAGCCGCATTTTGTATTCAAATTGATGTACAATTTGGTTGTTTGCTATTGTGAAGGTTATTTCTATTGTATCATTATTAAATTTAATAACTCTTACGTAAAAGAGGTCTCTTACGTCACTTTCAGGTAACCTCATTAGAGTAACAATTACAATATTTGAGGAATGCTGAATTTTTTTTATCGATAATTTTGAGCTTACAAGGCGGTAAGTATTTATAACTTACGCTCTATTATTTTAAGAGGGTTAGCTTATAAAGAGTAATCCTTACTATGCTAATTTAGTAACTAGCATTTTACATATCCAATTGAATGATAAATTTAACTTCGATATTACACCCGAAAGTGTAGCAATAGAATTATAAATAATTTACAATTAAAAGCTAATATGTACAAAGATATAACAGTATTTGGCCGTTAAAGTATATTATTACATTAATTAGAATACTCGAGCAAGAATTGTATCTAAAATTGATAGAGAAAGGATTGATATTAATAAAAGCAACTAGTATGCACTAGGTAGATCAGTTAGTTTTAAAAGAAATTATATCATGCTATTAAGAAATAACAAAATCAATATTGTGGCATCAGCTTAACGTTTAATAAAAGCAAACTGTGATTGCCAACTAAAATGAGAATGAAGTTACAGAATAATTTGAGCAGAATTTATTAATATCAACCTTACCTTAAATTAATAAGTTTACTTAGGATATTAGCGTAGATATGAAGGACGTACTTGACAGGGCCAAAATATTCGTAGTAGATAAATTGAACGATTACAAGTAAGGAGCATTTTTTCTAAAAATGTATGGAAAAGATATTCTGGTTCCGTAATGAGGTAAGCAATTTGATTGAAAAAATCAATGGAAGAGATAAGGAGGTAATGCAAGCAAGTCATTTAATATGTGTGTAACGAAACAAATAGTAATGGTACTATTAATTAAATTGTTAACAAAATGAATAGTTTTGATACTTATAATAGCACCACACGTCTAAGATTAGCGCTTTACGCACTATAATAGCTAGTAGTATGTATACAGTAGATATGATGAAGAGAAGAGAAGAAGACTAAGCTACTGGAAATATAGAAAGTTATAATTTATATTATATCTTTATTCAATAATTAATTGGTACCTTTCAAATCTCACACTTTTAAAGTTCAATGAAAGCATATCAAAGCATTCAAAACTTTATCCATTTAAAGCTACGCCTCAATGCGTTTAGAAATAATAAATATTCGTAGAAACTTATTCTGGATAAAAATAAGATATATCTATTCGGGAATCAAAGTCTTTCCTTTGATTTAGGAAAATTTTTTCAAGCGTTATCGTGAACAATACTGAATATCACTTGAAATTCACGTAAAAAATGATAACACATTATAACCTTGATGGTCAAAGATATACATAATATTGGTCCTTGAAACCGTAGACATAGAAATCCACTATCCACTTAAATTACACATTAGTTATCGTTAGACGTCTCGGACTTCTTGGTCTATTTAAGTTCGACCCTGACCCTCTGACGTGAACTTGGACAGACCCTGGAGGCATATCCACAGCTGAATGTAGACTTGCAGCTCTGGAAGATCTTGGCGATGGTGCTACTCTGATGTCTACTGCGCTATGTAGACTGGCAGCTCTTGAAGACCTTGGTGTGTGGTGGGACATCTCTGACGGTGTGACGAGGGCTGGTATGTCAGCTGCTGATCGAGAACGCCTTGGAGGACTCTCTGGAATGAGCGCCATACCGCCCATACCCATGCTACCTACGAAGACCGAGTTCTAGAAGATGGGGAGTGTAAAAAATTATGCATTAGAATTTGTCGAACAAAGGTGCAAAGTGCATTTCGTAAGGAAATTTTCTAGATCTACGTGAGACAAAAATACGGCTAATAGACATATAACTTGGTGACTAAGCTTGTGTTGTTTTCTACTGAAAGTCACTTTCTGACATTGTTTATGTATGCTATCTAAACATTGAAAGCTGCAAAATTTCAAACGAAGTCCCCTATGAAACATTTATTGTCTGTTTTAATAAAAATCTGATAATTTTGTTAATTCTTACCTGCCGCGGTCTATGGGACAGGTAACCGCATGGTTGATAAGATGAGAATGATGCCCCGCAGTCGTATGACACACAGCCGCGTGACAATGATGCTCGGTGCTGTACAAAGCAGTGTTTCATTACCATAGGTAGGATAGGCAGTGCAAAATTACAACCGATAGAATACCGTTTAGTTAATAAAGACTAGAAGAAAGGGTTTAAAGGATAATTATTACGATTACGAATGAAAATATCTTTTAAAAGAGAACTAGCAATGTAGGTAAAATATTGACATTACTAGCAAGCTTGATAATCCCTTCAACTAAGCTAAATTTGCTTGTGGCTTCAATTTAGCATATATTGGATTATTATTCAGACATTTCATATATTGAATATTACTTTGTCTTTGCCCTCTGTAAATATTATAGGACTGCTGTCTACGAGTGACAATATATTGTGATGCATAATAATGACTTGTTATAAGATAGTTGCATCATACACCGACATCACAACTCTGCAAAAATACGTAAGTACTATCGGTGCCAATCAGTAGGAGAAGCAACATAATATGTATACATATTAGCGAGCAGGATATAGGACGGCGATAAGTATGTATGTACCATTAAAAATTAAATTAAATATTTATTCATAAAAATAAAATGACAACATAGATTCATCACAAAAATAAAAATAAACTATAATTAACAGTGACCTAGTCCACTGTGTCATTGTATTAACTATAGGACAGTCCGGTTTTAAATATTGTAATTTCAAATTGCGGGACGCATCTATAGTTTTATTTAGTTGGTGATATTTATCTACATATAAAAAAGAAAAAAAAAAGATTCACACACTCGACAGTGAACTTCAACTAGTCTTCTTAAAAATGTTGATGACTGATAAAAAAAATATTACGTCTTATCAAGCTATTTTGCGAAGTCAATAATTACCATATTACATTTTGTAATCCTGGAATATAAAACTTCGTCGTGAAATTGCACTGCTTAGTCCAAGCTATGTCTATTACTAGAAACATTTTTACCAAGCCAATCCTAAGGTGGTCAGGGAAAGTGCTTGTGAAATACTTCAACATCGTTTATCAATGCCAAAGTGTCATTACCTATCTGTTATCTTTGCTTGGTAGACTGCATTTTCTTTTATATACGACAGTTTTCTTTATTTTATTGTAACTTTATTTAATAGGAAAATAATCTGTCATAGAAACTCTCCTGTGTCCAAGTAGTGAGGATTTTATAGGCTGATTATGTAATAAGAAAATAACACCATTCGCACTGGATTTGCGGTATGGATTTTGATTCCCTACACCGAGAGTTGGCCTATGCGTATACAGTAAATTATAAAAAAGATATACAGTAAATTATATAGATTTTCACATAGGTAATTGACTGGATTATAAACATTACGTTTTAGAAACTTAAAAAAATACGAGACGGTGTTGAAAAAAAGTTTTAAAACTTATAATAGACAGGGACAGAGCTGATTGCATGACTTTTCTTTTGTGACATAGATTTTAATCTTTCACAAAGCGACACGGTTGGCACAGTGGTTGATTGGTTGCTATGCTGCGTGCCGTGGGATCGATTGCCAGACAAAAAAAAAATGTTTGTAAAACCTTTATCTGGCTATTTCAACACACCCAGGAGACAGGAGAAATTAACAATTTAGGTTTACGGTGTTTTTTTTATATATACTTAAAAAATATCGTAAGTTTTAGGTAACGTCTTTTGATTAGGTAATCATGTATACAATTTTCGATACCCTATTTTCATAATGCTAATAGCTAGAAAGTACAGTCCACCAAATAATTTTATGTTTGTCTCTTGACAATATAAAATCAGTGTTCGTTCGAAATGAGTCTAAATTGCGTGTATACTAATTAAGAGCGAGAAATACCTTACAATATCATTATAATTTAGGCATTCACATTCTGCAGTTTGCTGTAATGGAAAAGGTTTGCGTTGTACTGCCTGCAAAATAATGTCCATTTTTGCTGTTATACACGTCACATGCTATATTTATGTGATTTCAGTGCTTATTACAAAAATGCCATCTTAACTCATTAAGTTCTTTGTATGCTTTTTATGGATACCGATTTTATTGAAGTCAGATCCAGGTACTGAAACGAAAATCAACTAGATATTCAGGCACAAGTACATGGTAAGTACCATGTTTAGTTTTTTTTTTGCAATTTTCGTTCCAGAATCTGGTCTAGATGTCGGATTCTTCACTTCAAAAAGTACAAGCACACACAAACAGACGGTTGTAACTTACATGTGGAGGTACCACAACGGAGTTCTCAGCTAATGCACAACTCTGTCGATGTTGTTGTTGAAACTTCGGCTGATACGGTTCCAGCATTCTAAACAAAACAACAAATTATTATAGTAACGTTTTAAAGAAATCAACAGATTATTTTCATATTTTCGGTCAAAGGTACGTTCATACTCGTCATAGTGTTACCAATTTTAAGAAACGTTTTGATTTACTACTCTCCTTTCACAATTAACTATTTAGGTAACGTTATATGTTAAAATTGGTTCACATAAGCATTGTTACGGAAATCGGAGCCTCCTGACACAGGCATTCTTTGCCTAAAAAGAGGCTTCAAATAATAAATTGTTAAATCACTGATTGTAACAATAAATTATTCCTTTTCAATCAAATTAAATGTTAAAGTAAAAAAATAACATAAAATAGATGTCAAAAATGTAGTCTCCCAAAAAGGCCGCCTATCATTTCACATCACTTTGCGTCTACAAATAACTTTTGAGTTAATATGAATTAGCCGAAAACCTACTCATATACAACGTGTAACGGAAACCCCATATCTATCCAAAAGGACTGAAGACAACATCTGGTATGGAGTCTCTATGCAAAGTTTCAGCTCAAAATAAATGACTCAGAATTGACCCCAAATTATCGGTTTCATATGTTTCTTGAATACCAGTAATAACAAACGTGTCACAGCACTATGAGGGTCATCACATTCCACGTCACTTGCCAATAAAGCGATAACTCTCTTCGTTCTTCTTAATTTGAAAAATTCGGTCTCTGGTATTGGAATTTGTAATAAGTTCTACACACGTAGACTTAGGATTACAAAACCCTTGCTATATCGTTTGTTATCATCCAAAGAAGCTGTGCACTCGGTATGTATATACCTTTATGTGGGTGGTCAGACCGAATTAGGTTTTAAACACCCGGTCACAAATATTACTGCTGAGCTGGCCTCCAGAGTTACAAGGTAAAGGAGTGGTCTGTGCTTGTCTAAACATACTCAGTGACTAACCACTGACGCGATGGTGTCACGCAGTGGATGTACAGTTACATCCATTGCATGACATTCCATGCCGGGGTTATCCTGGGAGTCTTTAAGTCAAGAGTGAATAGGTTACTTCTAGGTTTGCGTGCTCCATCTTCGACCACATCATCACTTACCATCAGGTGAGATGGTGGTCAAACGCGAGCCTATCTATACTAATATTATAAAGAGGAAACCTTTGTATTTTTGTATGTTTGTATTGAATAGGCTCAAAAACTACTGGACCGATTTCAAAATTTCTTTTACCATTACTTAGAGGGATTCTTCCGAATCCGTATAGGCTATATTTTATCCCGGAAAATAGATAGGATTTTTCGTGGTAGTGAAAATTGTGGAGTAAGGCGTCGAAAAAACTGCCGTACGTTAACGATTCTCGCGATTGCACCCGTGGGAAGCCGGGGCGGGTCGCTAGTTATCAATAAAAAGAAAACAAAGTCCCCCGCCGCATCTGGCTGTCTGTTCGCGAGAAACTCAAAAAGTACTAAATCGATTTTTTTACAATTTTCACCAACAGATAGAGCAAGGTTTCAGTGTATAATAAGTTACGTTTTTCTGTAAATTTTATGAAATACGACGATATTAGTTCAATATATCGGAAAAAAATTAAGCCGATCGGGAGCTTAAATCGAAAACGCTGACAAAACCTTTTGAGTTATAACAAAACAATATATCGTGGGATTGTTCCTCTTTTACAGATCTACAAAATGTCCTCGATGGCATATGTCTATCTCCCAAGGATAACCCACAATAAACATTTTTTTTTTTCTTTTACAAATGGCAATAAAATGTGGTTATTTACAAAGCAATTTTTGACAGTACAGTATTATTCCTTATCCAATTAAATATGTTATACCCGTTGAGCATTTAATGTAGATCAAAATTATCAATCAAATCGAAGCGAAGACGTCGCTCACTCAATTGCTATTGCCGCCCCTTTTTAAAGAAGACTGTGTGTAAATCAGTTCGGCAAAATAATATAATCTAATATAAACTCTATTACCCGAGCGAAGCCGTGCCGGGTCGCTAGTGTATCCTATTGATGTTTATTATCATCATCTTCTTAGCCTTTTCCCACTATTGTTTTTAGGGTTCCGTAGCCGAATGGCAAAAAACAGAACCCTTATATTTTCGTCATGTCTGTCTGTCTGTCCATCCGTCTGTATGTCACAGCCATTTTATTCCGAAACTATTAGGACTATACATGTGAAACTTGGTAGGTAGATGTACCTACTCTGTGAACGGCTTTCTGATTTTAAGAAAATAATTAAAAGTATTTAAAATAAACGGGAGACCCCCTTTATTTTAAATACTTTTTAATTTTTTTTTCTTAAAATTGGAACCCATGGAACTGAAACGGAAAATATTTTTTTTTTCATGAAACCTATACGTGTGGTATCTATAGACAGTTCTTAAAAATGACATTGAGGTTTCTAAAACCACCTTTTCATAAAGTTAATCGTTTAAAAGATATACGCTTCCAAAGTGGTAAAATGTGCCCCCCCCTTTAACAGAGTGTAAAATCAAAAAAAAAAGCTGTAGATCTTAATGTAAACTTTCAACGAAAATTAGTTTGAACGAGATCGGATTAGCAAATTTTGAGATACAGCATATTTTCTAAAACCGCAAATATAACTTTGTAATTCATACAAACACTATGAAAAATAAAGATATTTGGCGTAGTTACTACGGAATCCTTCATGAGCGAGTCTGACTCGCACTTGGCCAATTTTTTAATTGTTGATAACTTCGCGTTTGACCACCATCTCACCTGAAAGTTAGCAAAGATGGGGTCGATTAAGAAGTACGCTTTTTTAGGTAAGCGTATTTTATTGACTCTTGACTTATATACCCCCAGGTTATAGCTATACGAAAACACAGACTCCAGACACTTATGTTGGGGATAGCTTCCAGTCTAACCAAATGGAATAAAGTACCAGTACTTTGCATGGAGCGAATGCCTATCGGAACTCTACTACCCAAAAGCTGGGCCACAAGATACTCCTTAAAACTGGTGTTACATTTTCTGGCATGTGACCGCCTGTAACGTCTGCAAAACAACAAATGACTGTTGGGACCAACGGCTTCACGTTCTTTCCGACGTAAAGAGATTTTATTATAGTTTTTATGTTATGTTCAGATAGTTCACAGACTTCCCGGTTGTTATTATTTTAGCCTCAAGCTCCACAACATCCATTAATTTCATCATCTCTATTCTTGACAAAGCAAATGTTCAGCGTTATTTTCTCAAACTATTTACTAACAACAAAACTTGATGAGTGAATTAGTTTTTTGTACTCATCTACTCAATGGTCTGAAAGGGAATACAATAATTAAAGTGAAAAAAAAAATTAAGCAAACTTTTTATGGGTACTTTTAAAATGAATTAGTTTTTATGGCTGATATGAAAAATTTAAGTTTTAAAAATAAAACGTAGTGTCGCAAGATTGGTTTATTTTATATTGTTTACCAGAAGGAGCATTAGTGGGCTGGCACCAGCGGGGAGTCACGCGAATTTTGAACCCAATCCCGGTTCTGGTTTCTGTCTTAATCGCGTTGGAATTCTGAAAACGATCCTAATCCCGACCCTAAGCCCATAAGAGTTCTGATCGGGTACCGGTCCCGATCCTGTGGGAAAATTCCGATCGAGGTCCCGAACCTGATACGAACTCTGAGACTGATTTTTTGTTACTATGTTATCCAAATCTTTACTATAAAGTATGTTAACTAACAGAGGGCGTTCCCGTTAACCCGCAATAGTATAGCATCCATACATGCTTTTTTTTTAACGTGGTAAAATTATCAAATAAGTCCTCCCACCCCGGGCAGGGTGGGAGGGACTGTCAGACTTTTACTGACTAAAATCCACGGTATTCCTTCAATAACCCTTTACGTACCGGGGTCACGGTAATGGGATAAGTCCCATGACCCTGGCAGGCTTCGGCACTCTACAGGGGGGCCTCGTCATATTGCTGACGCTCTTTGAGGCGCGCGTGGAACACAACGCGCCGTCGACCCGGGCATGGTCCATGGTCGGACAGCGAGTTGCCCTTTACTCGCTGTCCGCATGCCCGCGCCTACGGTGGCCGGAGATCGTCGGCCGACGTCCGACACCGTGGGCGTCTACCACTGCGGCTGGGCTGGAGGGAGGACGCCATTCTCTCCCTCACGCGGCCCGCCTCCTCCTTCGGAAGCATGACTGCTTCGCAGAAGGAGGCGACCGATTCCCACTCCCTCTCGCCCCGCAGCATGGCCTCGACCAATGCCGGGCGCGAGAGGTCTCCGCCTATCGCCACCGTGAGGACACGTCGGTGCTTTGCCCAAGCGGGGAAGTCTTGCACCGTATGCTGTACTGTGTCCTCAGGGTGACCCTCGCAGTGGTGACACCCAGGCGTTTCTTCCTTTCCCATCAGACACAGGTACCTCCCGAAACTTTGTTGCCGGCCTTCAAGTACGCATGTACAGAGTGTTTCTTTTATGTAAGTATCAATTTTACATTTTTAGTGAATATTTTAATATTAAAAAAAAAAACATTTTGTTTTCGACTGGTAATATTTTTTTTAGCATGTATGGATGCTATACTATTGCGGGTTAACGGGAACGCCCTCTGTTAGTTAACATACTGTATATCTGCTCGGACTTTTCCCAACTAAGTTGGGATGACTTCCAGTCTAACCGGACCGACTGCCAATCTGAACTTTACAACCCAATAGATAGGTAAAATGATACATCTTGATAAGACCAGTATCAGTATTTACCTACTCATGTATTTGATCATGTATGTAGGTATAGCAGTCAGTGTTTTATCTGACTGCGTTAAGAGAAAGATTGTTCATAAATAACTGAGATTTATGTACTTTGAGTTTAAAAGCAAAGTTGGACTTCTGCGAAAGTTTAGATCAGTGTAACTTTTAAAAGGAAACTCAGATCAGACTAGCTTAGTAAAAAACAGATTAAGATAACAAAACAATTAGTGACAAGTGGGATGTGAATTCAGTTATCATTGTACCGATAGTCGTGTCAGTTAATAACTTAAAAGTCACGAGCTTCGATCAACACCTTACAAAGCTCTCGTTTGGCAGTTAGATCAAGGGCTTGCTTCAGGAGTGGTTCGTTTCTCTGGATCTTGAACACCGCACCAGTTTTGAGTTTTGGGTTAAGAAATATTAAAAAATGTAATAAATAAGTAAAGAATGGGGTTTTGTGAAACAAAATATTGGAAAAATATTTTATCTTTTGTTACGTAAACAATAGATGAAGACGTGAAACACATGAGTCTTTATTTTGATAATGTAGTCATTAAAATATGATAAATGATGTTTATTTTTAAAATTGGTTCTAAATAACGTTTCTTTATGTCGTACCAATATTGGAGTCTATTTTGCAATTTCCTAAATAAATTATTGAAAAACATAGTTTAGCTAGTAATACTTTTCTTATATATGATCAATGGTGACTTACTTAATAAAAAAATCTTCATCTGTAAGTGAACTGTTACGTTTTTTTGTTGAAATTTTGTTTGTTGTTTTGCTTTTCCAATATAATTCTTTTGCCATCCGGGCCTGACCCTTTCCGGACGGAGCAAGCCCGCGCTTACGGCGCGCAGCGGCCGGAGATCGGCCCTCATTGCCCAACGTTCGGGGCTTCTCCCGCCGCGGATGGGGCGTGGCAAAGAGAGTTGTCACTCACTTACGCGTTTAGGGTCCTTCTTCACTAGCCCAACTGCTTCGCAGAAAGAGGCGAATGCATCCTATTTCTATATTTCCCGGCGACCCTTATGACTGTTAATATTTAAGCCATTAGCTCCTTTTATTTACTCTCAATAATATTATGTAATTATAAGTCCTGTTTGCGAAATATTGTGCTCAATATATCTCCTCTATAGTGCAATTAAACGATAAAACAAAACTACTACGTACAGTTTATAGACGCACCTGATCTTGCCCCAACGATTGAAGAACAGTGCTATGGCGGCCACCCACAGGAGGAGGACGAAGGCTACGATGAGAGCTTCTTCTGCCCTGACTACGACACCGCTGCCATCTGTGAAAGAAAATATATAATTAATTATTTTTAAAACACTTTACCATTGGCTACTGATCAACCTTTTGGACATGCAGGTACATGTAGTGGAAGGTGCGATGTTCATATATATTACGTGATACAGGGTAATTCTAGTACGAATGCCTAAGCAATGTTGAAACCCATAATGTACTAATTAATTAAGAAGTTTTTTTGTGAAGAATTTATCTGAACCAGTTTTAATTTAAAAAATATTATTATGATATAAAAAATTGAAGTGTTTGTCTTTGGTTTCCAATTTAACTGTGTTTTTTAAGTGCTTATAGTTATTTTACAACAAAACAAAAATGACAAAAATCTAAAAAGTTGATTGTGTTTAAGTATACTTTTTGATCAGGATTTTCGCGGGAAAAACAAATTTCAAAGCTAGTAAGCCTAGTAGAAACTAAAAAAGCGGTAGATAGGTATTTATTTAGATAAAAACATTAAATATTAATATCGAATAATAACACAAATTGTAAAAAAATACCATGGATATCAACAATAATACACCACAAAATCAGAACTGCGAAAAACCGCAACATAGAGGATCTTTCTAAAATAAATCACACGCCACAGTCAAATACAATAAAGGTTCCAAATTTGATAGTAGATGTATATCGTTACTGACAGCCATTGTATTCCAATCAGTTTCATCAGTCTTCCTTCGTATTTGAATTTAGAATAGACGCACTCTCTAGGCGAGGGGGGATCAGATAGAGATCCCCCCACCCACCTGACTTATTGATATTTGATTTATTTCGTTTGAATAAGGCTGCGACGTTATATTTCAGGAACGACTATTCTGGACCTACTAATTACTAACCTATGTTTCTGTTATAGACACACAAATAGATACCTACATCAAAAATTATACCAATATTTTAAGGATTAGACACGAACCATTGATAAGAACGAAAACATGCAGAAAAATTAAGTGTTGGCGCAGCGAGGCTCAGAATTTTATACCATTAATTTATAAATAAAACCCAATTTTTCTTCCTATAGTACCCCGCAATTGCGGCGGTAAGACCCCTCTTTGAGGAGTGGCTAGATCGGCGTCACGGCGTCCTGACCTACCGCATGACGCAGGGCCTCACCGGACACGGAAGTTTCGGGAGGTACCTGTGTCTGATGGGTAAGGAAGAGACGCCTGGGTGTCACCACTGCGAGGGTCGCCCTGAGGACACAGTCGAGCACACGGTGCAGGACTGCCCAGCTTGGGCAGAGCACCGACGTGTCCTCACGGCGACAATAGGCGGAGACCTCTCGCGCCCGGCCTTGGTCGAGGCCATGCTGCGGGGCGAGAGGGAGTGGGAAGCGGTCGCCTCCTTCTGCGAAGCAGTCATGCTTCCGAAGGAGGAGGCGGGCCGCGTGAGGGAGAGGATGGCGTCCTCCCTCCAGCCCAGCCGCAGTGGTAGACGCCCACGGCGTCGGACGTCGGCCGACGATCTCCGGCCACCGTAGGCGCGGGCATGCGGACAGCGAGTAAAGGGCAACTCGCTGTCCGACCATGGACCATGCCCGGGTCGACGGCGCGTCGTGTTCCACGCGCGCCTCAAAGAGCGTCAGCAACATGACGAGGCCCCCTCTGCAGAGGGCCGAAGCCCGCCGGGGTCGTGGGACTCATCCCGTTACCGTGGCCCCGGTATGTAAAGGGTTATTGAAGGAACACCGTGGATTTTAGTCAGTAAAAGTCTGACAGTCCCTCCCACCCTGCCCGGAGTGGGAGGACTTATTTGATAATTTTACCACGCTAAAAAAAAAAAAAAAAAAAATAGTACCCGGCACGTAACATGGCAAGAGTCGTTAGATGCGCAGAAGTCGTTTTTAGGTGTCGTTGGTTGTCCAGCGGGACGCGGGGCGCCGCCCCAAACACACGACTGGTGCGTCAGTGGACCCCTGCCTCCCGTATCCCGTTCGCTCCTGATTACACTTTCATGTACGAAAATTTTTGCTTTTGTTCAGTTTTTGCAACAAGTTATTGGTATTGTTTTAATTTAGGTTCTGTTACGAGTTGATGTTATTATATTTATTATTATATATATATTTATTATATACCGTTATATATAGTATACACCGTATAACGCAGACATGCCAGAAAAATTTAGGTACACGATGTGTACTGTTTCATAGATAAAAACTTTTTAACAAAAAATTAAACCGATTCCCAAAAAACACTGCAAAGTGAAAAATAACTTTAATTTCGGTAGTCGGTGTCTTTAGTTTTGTTTTTTCGCTTTTGGCACCGACTTCCGAAATTAAAGTTATTTTTCACTTTGCAGTGTTTTTTGGGATTCGGTTTAATTTTTTGTTAAAAAGTTTTTATTTCACTCTTTTTAGTTGGATGATTTTTAATTTACCTAGTTACATGTACCTAGCCTAAATGTCAACTAATTATAACCTTTTACAAAATATTGCTTTTCCCAATGCTGGGCCGTTAATTGTTGAGGAGTTCTCCTGGTACTTCACCATCAGCTCTACATCACCATATGCATTGTGACGAGCATAAAGTGCTTAACATCCATATTCAAGTAATCGAATCGCAATTCACTCAATACTTATTATTGAGTAATTTCGGCGGCCATCTGTGGTCTTCATCATCAGTTCCACTTCCCCAAATGGTACTTTTTGAGAGCAACTGCACAAGTTACTATAAGAAATACCCAAAACGCCATAGGTGTGCCTATAATATTTGAAGAGTTCCCTCGATTTCTCCAGAATCCCATCATCAGATCCTGACTTTGGTGATAATGGGACTAATTTCGAAGTACACCCATTCGAAAAAAAAAAAATTCCAAATCGGTTCAGCCGTCTTCGAGTACTCGATGATCATACATAAAAAAAATATACGCGTCGAATTGATAACCTCCTCTTTTTGTCGTCGGTTGAAAAAAGAAGCTCAAACTGAAAAGGAGACCGTTATCTGGATTGTGACGATGAGAACACATAATTTTTAATAATATTAACTTTTTTACTGTTAAATGCATATATTTTATTTATAACACCTAATAAACTCACAAATTCCTCTTTATTTTACTATTAACTTACTTCTAAACAGACATGATTAGAAATAAATGATAGCAATAGCCACAGAATAATGACAAGCAATAAAAGTGACTACATTTTTGTTCCACTAAGTGTACAATGCGCTAACTTACCCCCACTACGCCAAAACCTTGCCAACTTACGTGACGGGGACTGTACATTGCGTGACTTTTGATGTAAAACTCAAAATGTTTGAATAAAAACTGTGTTCTCCCGTTAGGTTTAAATAGGTGGGTCGATGTGAAAGACATTGTTTATGCCCCAGTTTTTTGCAAGCCAAATAAATCCGATAAGTCTTCCATTACAAGCCTAGACTCATTATCTGCCTAGCCTTTTACAACAATGTTGGCGATAGCTACAAGTCTAGCCGAATGCAGCCGAGTAACATTTCCTTAATGGAATCAATACACGTCACTAGGAAAACGTCTGTTTAGAACTTTATGTGGGTATAGTACATTGTTCACCGAGAGGAGAAAGTGACCGATTACCGTCGAGGGTGTCGTTTGAAAACACCCGAGATCGGGAAACGCACTTTCTCTCGAGTAATACATAGTGCTTTATACTACACCTACGTTGAAAATAAATAGTACTTTTCAACATTGAGTACATAGACCATAACGTACTTGGTTTGTATTTTTGCGCTTTTTCACTGAAATAAGCTAGCAAAACAGTTTCAGAAAAAGATGCCGCATTTTTTTCAATTTTCCATTGCAAAAAATCGTCATAAGTTTTATTATATTTTTTAATTTAATTTCTGTGGTAAAAGGTTATCAATCAGTATTTTTGCTGTTTCCTTCAACTGCGGCGGAGTTAAAAAATCTTCATCATCACTATCACCACTTATCATTTTGATAGTTTTATTTTACTTTCTACGAAAACTGAATCCTCAAACAACACACAATTTGAAAATGGCACCAATGGCGTCTGCAATTTTCACATGTTCTTTTTTCAAATTGTTTATCCTGCCGCCGCAGGGTCGCACTGCCAAAGAGTATGTAATACACCGCACTGCCAGCCCGACACCATCCAACACACAGCTAGTGGCCAGTGTCATTTTGCGAACTTGCCAGCCCGACACCATCCAACACACAGCTAGTGGCCAGTGTCATTTTGCGAACTTGGAGATAAAAACTCACTGTAAAAACTTTTTGGCTTTTGATATTTAGGTTACCGGCGCATAGTCTTACCCAAAACTAAAAAAGAAAAACCACGTAAGAAATGGATTTTCATACACTTTTCTCTCCCGCTCAGATGCGTTTTCTCCCCGCATATTTGTTCGATATGCAATGACGTACTTTCTACCGTAAATTTGATAAAGTATCAAAGTACTTTCCAAGCAGGTGTAGTATAAACTATTTTTTCTTTGCTTTGCGTGGTCATGTGAGTGGTGTCATTGAGAGTGGTAGCCATCAAAGGTGTGGTAATAATCCAAATCTATTTATAAATCTCCATGAGTTTCAAGCAAGAAATAGAAATTGAAAAATTTAAATTGAAAACCATTTATTCGGTGATAAACACACACAACAACAAACAATAGAAAATTACAAACATAAAAAAATAACACTAAGAATTTCGCTGAGCATGTCTACACCGTAAGGGTTACCAACTCAGCATTTGCTTTAAACTCATGGAATTCAATAATTTTTGATGATTTAATGGATGAACATTATTATAAAATTTTTATTATTGCTACATAGGATTATTTAAATCCTATGTAACAATAATAAAAAACTTTGTATATTAGTAATGTGAATGAAACTTGACAAACATAGTTTATAGAAAATTTGCGAGATTTCCAATATCTGTTACAAAGATATGTTTTCTCATAATTAAACAATCCTATTTAAATCTGGTTTCAGTGTTTCATCTATACTAATATTATAAAGCTGAAGAGTTTGTTTGTTTGTTTGTTTGTTTGCTTGAACGCGCTAATCTCAGGAACTACCGTTCTGATTTGAAAAATTCTTTCAGTGTTAGATAGCCCATTTATCGAGGAAGGCTATAGGCTATATATCATCACGCTAACACCAATAGGAGCGGAGCAGTAATGAAGAATGTTTCAAAATCGGGGGATTTTTTTTTCCACGGGGACGAAGTCGCGGGCGGAAGCTAGTGTATAAATATAAACACACTGATCTTTGAATATATAGGTACATTTTATAGATAACTAAATAAACGCAAACTCGGTATTGATTCGATATATCCACAAACTGTGAATTGACAGGCTGATGTCTACGCTGCACGCTGTTAATCCAGAAAATAACATTTCAGCCCCAGTTAAATTAAACTCGAGTAATATACAACGAGTAACGGAAACCCCATATCTATCCAAAAGGGCTGAAGACAATATCTGATATGGAGTCTCTATGCACAGTTTCAGCTCAAAATAAGTGGATCAAAGAATTGATACCAAATTATCGGTTTCATATGTTTCTTGAATACCAATCATAACAAACGTATCACAGCACTACGAGGGTCAATAACTTTCCACGTCACTTGCCAATGACACGATAATTATCTGCGTTCTTCTTATTTCTTACTTTCTTTGGAAATTTCGGTCTCTGGTATCCGTGTATTGAAATTTCTGATAAGTTCCACACATGTAGACATAGGTTTACAAAACCCTTGCCATATCGTTTGTTATCATCCAAAGAAGCCGTACACTTGGTATGTATATACCCTTTAAATTACACGTTGTATACATACCTAGTACTGTAAACTGTTTTTATATGCCTTTGAGGTCGATGGTATTTTATTGGAAATAGTCTAACGAGTACATGAATCGTTTGAACATCTCAATGGCCTTCCAGGCCACTTTGTATGTATTGAGCCAAACAATAGGAAGATAACAGGCTTAGTAGCTTTTACAACGGTATTTATCACGGCTATAAGAGATTCGAACTGAGATTAAAATACGTATTTTTTTATTTCAATCCAATCCGCTGAAAAGCTGAACAAACCTTGGCATTAAAATTGATGTTACACGGGAGTGTGTGATAGAATTGCACAATCTAATTTCACCAAGCCCGTTGCATTATCGGACTACAAGGCAAACGGCGATGCGCCATCGTTACGTACAAATACGCACAATTAATTATTTTGGAAATAGGTACTTGCATTGTGCGTACAGCTAAAGAATTGAATTTCCTGCCGGAGTCTGTGTTTCCTGACAGCTGAGGGTCTTTAAGTTAAGAGTGAATAGGTTACTTCTAGGTAAGCGTGCTTCATTTTCGACCACATCGTCGCTTACCATGTGAGATGATGGTCAAACGCAAGCCTATATTTTTTTTATCAAAACGTTCTAAAACTGGGTTTGATCACACCGCACTTAGGCTCGTAAGAAGGTACCTGTCGTTTTGGCACTAGAGCGGCAAAATACGCCGTCAACCCCCCACTTCTTCAATTATTTATATTTATGTATAATATTTGGCTGGTTGTCAGGCAACCCTCACTATAATCCAACAAGGCGCACAATAGATATAAAGTGAAATTATCACTTTATATCTTTCGTATTATGAAATATATTATGTTCATGTTCAATATAGATTTTTGAATATTTTTGAGCTTTTTCAGACTCTTGGCGGTGGGTTCGGCCTTCGACGTGTGTGTCTATTCTGCATCAATTATAACAACAAAGAAAGCTAACTTGGTTTATAATAACTTAGTAGTAACTACGTTATACATGTGAAGTGTGAACAGTGAGTGTGATATTTTTAACCGACTTCAAAAAAAAGGAGGAGGTTCTCAATTCGTCTTTAACTTTTTTTTTATATATGTTACCTCATTACTCGCAGATGGCTGGACCGATTTGAAAAATTCTTTTTTTGTTTTTTGTTTGTCCCTTTGTCGTCACGTTTGGATCTGATGATGGGATCATGGAGAAATCGAGGGAACTCTTCAAATATTATAGGCACACCTATAGCGTTTTGGTCATTTCTTATAGTACCTTGTGCAGTTGTTCTCGAAAAGCACTATTTGAGGAAGTGGAACTGATGATGAAGACCCTAGATGGCCATCGAAACTACTCAATAATAAGTATTTCGTGGATTGCGATTAGGTTACTTGAATATAGATGTTAAGAACTTTATGCTCGTCACAATGCATATAGTGAAGTAGAGGTGATGGTGATGTACCAGGAGAACTCCTCAAAAATTAACGGCTCTGCACCGGGAAAAGCAATATTTTGTAAAAGGTGATAAGTAGTTGACATTTTGGCTTTTGTAACTAGATAAATTACAAACCGACCCACTAAAAAGCGTGAAAAAAAACTTTTTAGCAAAAAATAGAAACGACTTCCATATAAAAACACTACAAAGGCAAAAATAACTTGAATTTCGGAAGGCGGTGTCTTTAGTTTTGTATATATTTTCGTTTTTGACACCGCCTTCCGAAATTAAAGTTATTTTTGCCTTTGTAGTGTTTTTATATGGAAGTCGGTTCTAGTTTTTGCTACAAAGTTTTTTAATTATTGAATTATACCTATATAAGTGTATAATTTTAATACTAAATGTTGAATAACAATAATTTGCATATATTTACCTACTTGAATATTTGTATGCAATTGTATAAATCGATGGCCCCACCGAATAAACGTGCAAGAGCTCTTACACGAATTTAGGTTTTTTCTATTTTTCGTTTCTTTTGCCTATCCTGCACCTACTTATTTTTTTTATATATTTTAGACTCAAAACACGCCTATTATTATAGTGAATTTCTTTATTATAGGGAAATAATTAATTTAAAAATTGTATGAATACAAGTTTATACTATTATTACATGCTTTTTGAGTCGCCAAGTGCACAAGAATAAACATGCTAAAACTTGAGGAGATTTGTGATTGTTTTCGAATTTCGGTAATGTCTTCTTACATGTTTATTCGTGTAGAAATGTAAGCAAATTTTATTACTAATGTTTTATTCCACAAAATGGAAGTTTGACTATGAATAGGCTAAAATGCATACGATCTTTCCAATCAAATAATCGCAGAACAATGTACTGTAAACAAGCGTGTAAATAGTTTTAGTTGGGTCAAAATTACACTTGATTTACGGAGAATAATAGTGTAACATTACAGTATGTTTTATTCTTTATGCATTATTACACGAATAAACATGTAATGATATATTACTGTGAACTAGTCATGCAAATTTCATAAGAGTAAAAACATTAAATAGGTTTTCATGAATTTCCTGAAACTCGTAGAAGTTTTAAAAAAAGTAAATATACAAATCTATAGTTTATTTTTTACCTATAATTCGATTAAACATTATTTATACATTTTTACATTGAAAAGAGCGTTATTGAAGTTTAAACGTTTTTATTTTTTGCTGAAAAGTTGTCAATTTTCTCTTACACGTTTATTCGGTGGGGCCATCGAAATATGGCGAATATGTATATTTTTTAACAACTTGCATGCTTTTCTTTTGTATGTATACTCATGTTTGAACAAATAAATGGATCTTATCTTATAGACCAATTAAAATATTCGAAAGCAAGTGAAAAATCATGGAGTACGCTCGTTATATTCCGCAGGAGACGCTCCGGGCGTAGGGAGTCGTAGGCTGACTCCTAGCCACCGCAGGCATGGGACTGCTGGCTGCGAGCAATGGGTAGCTTGCCGCCCGACTTACGTCGTGTTCCACGCGCGCCTCTAGGAGTGTCAGCAAAATTCTTGGGCCCCACAAGGGGGCCGTTGCCTGCCGGGATTGCGAAATTGCGGAAGAGTTACCGCGGCCTCGGAACACGAAGGGCAAATGATGGAACACGGATAATTTTTAGTCAGTTAGTAAGTCTGACATACCCTCCCGCTTCGCCCCAGATCAGGAGGCAGTGGATGATTTCCCATCCTTAAAAGTAGGCTCTTTATGTTACGATGGTTACCGATTCACGGACAGACCTAAGTAAGCGTTGCTCAGCCTTGAAGATGTGCGGTTGTTATTTTTTACCCACATGCTCATAACAAGACGTATAACTCCCTATACGGTTTTTATATTTACCTACGCCGTTTTGATCGATAATGATTAAATTTATCTGTTCTATGCGATAAATATTGCATGTTATTTTTTTCTTCTTTCTTTAGATATGAGATCGGCACACACCTGTGTTAATAACTTAAAGTAGCACGCGAAGCACCATGTGCGATATCCATGTCACTCATGATATTAGGTTCAATATTGCAGAATAACGCCTCTTTTTTAGATCGCACATACGTAGTGTGAAGCTTAATTGATTAAAATTATTGTGATAGTTTATTTATCTTCACTAATATTATAAAGCGGAAAAGTTTGTTTGTCTGTTTTCTGTTGTCTGGATGAAATTTGGTACGAAAGTAATTTGAAGCTTGAGGAAGGTTATATGCTACTTTTTATCCGACTGCAAAAAAGCAGGGTCATGTTTTTATCGTGATAAAGTCAAAGAGAGCAAAGCCCAGCGCGACTTCTAGCGTTATAGTAATTATAACTGTACTGTGACATAATATAAAAATAATGATAATTAGAAATGAATATAATATAAACTGTTGCAACGCTTTAACGGGTGACTAAGTTTTAAGGACCTTACTATTGTTAACATCCTCAAAATTGATTGTACACTTAGTTCGCAATAAATAATTTGAATTTAATTATTAGCACTATTAAAGAACTGTATTTTAAAGGACGAGTTCACAGCAGTGTGATATTGTACATTCTAATTTTTTAGTTATTTATATTATTTTATTAATGAAATTGGGCAGGTCACGTAAGCCACATCCATGACAGCCGCTGGGCAAAGTATCCATGCAATGGGTGCCTAGGGATGGACGACGCAGCCGAGACTTACTCAAAAAATGATTACGAGATAACTTTGAGGCACACTGCGAAGGTGATCAGAGCTGGCGCTCGAAAAGAGCATTTAGAACGATTTTGAAAAAGCTTTTGCCCAGCAATGGGGCATTAACGGCTGCTAAAAAGGCCTTTGACTCACAATAGAAATTTCTCCTATATCGGGAGTGCATTTTTTTTGTCTTATGCAAATTAATATAGCTCCTAAACCAAAGGGCCCGTATTATTTAAGGAACATCCAAAAGTTGTCTGTAAAAGATCGCTTTTAGCGATAAGACCGCTTATTGTAACAGCCTGTGTAGTTTTAAGTCCTTATTTAATTCTGTTATGGTGTACATTAAGAAGATATCTATTTATCTATCTTGCATTCTCAATACACAAGAACATTTTGAACATTCCACCATCTATATCCACAAAACTTTTAGGGAATAGGTACTTTGAGTTGCCTATAGCTACAGCCTGAGGGTATTTTGTTCAAGAGTGAGTGGTCAAGGTTACTTCTAGATTGGCGTGCTCCATCCTTGACCATATTATTGTATACTATCGGGTGCAAATATCTCACACGAGCCCATCAATAAAAATAAAAGACAAGGAGAAAAGGAGTACTATCATTGAATATTATGTGTCAGTTACTAGTTTCTGAAGTGTAGATAGGTAATCGATCCATGTAAAATACTGGTATTCCGCTATAGCTACGTTTATTTTTTGGGAGCATTCAACGCGCATCTAGGTGCTTTCATATTAGAACCAAGCGGCTTTAAATAAAATAAATAATAAATAGACCAGATGGTATGACGTTGGTGCCTTGGAAGATGGGTAGGCCTCTAGTGTGGGACGCAACTTGTGTCGACACTCTTGCGCCATCTCATATTCCAAGTACGGCGAGCTGTGCTGGTGTAGCAGCCGCGACTGCAGAGGCCCTCAAATGGCGCAAATACCTTTCTAGTAATTACAGTTTTGTGCCGCTTGGGGTCGAAATTAACGCTTGGGTCATGGGGCCCGAGTGCGCGTCTCTTTTATAAGGAATTATCTCGCCGGCTGATCGATTCCTTGCGTGACCGGAGGGCTGGCTCGTTCTTTGCCCAAAGAATAAGCATTGCCATAATGCTGCCAGTCTTCTGGGTACGTTTCCGGACGACAGCAATGTGGAGGAGTACTTTGACGCCTAAGCTTGATTTTTGTGTTTATTTTTTTATTTTTATTTTTTATGTAGGTAAGTACATAGTTAGGTTTAACAATGTTTTTTAAAATTCAATGTTTTAATTTGCAAAATAAATATCTTTCATAAAAAAAGCAGTATTATTTTGTTAAGTATTAATTATATCTGGATGAGCGGTAAAGCTACAGATTGCTAATGTTAGAAATTTGGTTCACACAAGTTGTTAGGAATTCGACGCGTGGATTGGAACAAAGATATAAGAGCCAGGGCGTCGTCTGGGATGTGGATGCACTAACACTGGCACGATGGAACCACTTTATGCACAAAAATAACACCAAACTTCTTTGATATCGAATTTTCCTTACGGATGTGCGATCAACATCAATTTGTCAGCCATTGAAGTTTCTTCGATTTCTTATCGAAAATCGCAAGTCGTGTTGTCAATCTCTTTCACTCGCGAACGGCCAAAGGTTTGTGCGAAGGAGATGGTAAAGCGGAAGGAGAAATGTGTAAACCAATTAGTTATCAGGCGTGTTGCCAATATAATATAAACGAAAAAGAATAGTATATCACCGCAACCAATAACTATGTTAGTAACATAAATATTTTAAGTTACTAGTTTTTCCTACTATCACTTCTCACATTAAATTATTGCACCGGCCACGCTATCCCTTTATCACCCTAGCTTGACTTATAGACTGGGATTGCGGGAATGTTCTAACGAGTTACCACGGTCCGGAACTTAAGGGCAGCTGGAGGGTGAGTTTTTAGTCAGTAGAAGTCTGACACTCCCTTCCGCTCCAGCCAGAGCGAGAGAAGTCATTCGATGATTTTCCCACATGGAAAAAAAAATGGTTGACTTATAGAAATGCCTACGGCTATAAGAAGCCGTACCTACCTTTAGCTTTGTGCATATAAGCATGAAGTGTAAGTATTTAGTTGCAGACAGGTCAACCCAAGAACCCACTCCAGACACGAGTATATTAAACTTAGTTGGAAAGGCTAATGTAAATCAACACATATTGCTAGTTCTCATTTATAAAAAAAAAACTTAAAGTAAACTTCAAAACAGGGAAATTAGAGTCCGACTACTTTCTGACACATAAAAACGGCTCTTATATTAGGGCCAACTTACCAATGTCAGCTAAAGAGGCGTTGACTCGAGACGTGGAAGATGGAGGATGAAGCCGTAGCACTACCTCCGCGGGTGGCCCACCCGTTGCACCGCTCCATTCTGTAAAACATTACCTACGTGTTAGAAAACTGAAGTTGAAAATTGGTTGAAAAGAAATAAAGATTATTTATCATACTGATTTGCTTTTATCATGTTGCAAATGCAATTGTTATCTAGGTTTTGGATTAGGTTTTATAATCGGCCGCCTGCTAGACATTAATTAATAATGTTGTGAATTTTAACGGAGACGAACAAATAGAGAACAGGAGAGTTTTGTCTCGTAATCCCTTTACTTAACTTTTTAGGGTTCCGTAGCCGAATGGCAAAAAACGGAACCCTCATAGTTTCGTCATGTCTGTCTGTCTGTCCGTCCGTCCGTTGGTCACAGCCATTTTATTCCGAAACTATTAGGACTATACATGTGAAACTTGGTAGGTATATGTATTCTGTAAAACGCTTACCGATAAAAAAAAAAACAAAACAAAGGGGGGTAAACAAAGGGGGTCCCCGTACATGGAACTGAAACTGAAAATATTTTTTTTTTCATGAAACGTATGCGTGTGTGATATTTATAGACAGGCCTTTAAAAATGATATTGAGGTTTCTAACACCACTTTTTCATAAAGTTAATCGTTTAAAAGATATACGCTTCCAAATTGGTAAAATGTGTGTCCCCCCTCTAACTTCTATAATAATGAAGTTAAAAATTAAAAAAAAATGCTGTAGATCTTAATGTAAACTTTCAACTAAAATTATTTCGAACGAGATCGGGTCAGCATATTTTCAATTATAACTAACGCAAAAAATAACTTTGTAATTCATACAAACACTATGAAAAACAAAGTTATTTGGCGTAGTTTCTACGGAACCCTTCATGGGTGAGTCTGACTCGCACTTGGCCAATTTATTTATTATAATATTGATATTGGTATGTATTATAATAAATGTGTATGTTTATTTTAGGTATCTAAATATATAATATTTGTAATAAGTCATTAATCTAAAATATATTATTTACTTAGTTTCTTTTGTATGCACCCGCCATGTTATCTCTTCAACACCCATGGTTAACTGGTAGAGAATGCCAAAGGCATTAAGTGCACCTTTGTACTTTTGTGTTGCATAAAATTTTAATAGTAATAATAAATTGTGTGAGGAATGATTTGAAAGAAAAAAAAAACTTAATTAAAAATCTAAAAAACCCGACTGCTTATCTGAAATGCAAAAAACAAGCACATTTTTATTTTAACGGCGTGACCCAATTCAACATAATAAAATTTTAATTAAAAATGGGAAAGGTCCCGCCTTATTGTCACTTTTTAAAATAACTACGGAACCCTAAAAATGTGCTTGTTTTTTGCATTTCAGATGACCAGTCGGGTTTTTTAGATTTTTAAATAAGGTTTTTATTTCAAATCATTCTTCCTCCTTGCTTCGCTGCAGTCGGGTAAGAAGGAGTTAGTGATGAATGTCTGACAGGGGAGAGTGGAAAAAGAAACGTTTTGCGCCGACCCCAAGTAACTAGGATAAGGACAGGAAGATGAATTTAAATTATATCTGATTTGCTTTTAGCTTCTTATCAGGCTCTGGAATTTTTGGCCCGTTTGAGTTTCTTGTTCTTGTGTCAGAGTAAATTTGAAAGACTTCTACTAGACTTTTTTGTAAAGTGAACTAACTACACAGGGTGTGATACGTGATTTCGAAAATGAAGCATCGAAGAACACATCCCCGTAAGTTGTGTGATACGTGATTTCGAAAATGAAGCACCGAAGAACACATCCCCGTAAGTTCACGAATACGAAACACTTATCAACGAACGCACGCTACCACGAAATACCCGTAGCCATGGGATCTCGAATAACTAAATCTCTAAATTCACCTACTCGAATCACTTTACAACGAACGCACACAACCAAGAAAAACTGAACACTGTAGCCATGCAATATCGAATAACTATATCTGAAAAAGCCTTCGTAAATTGTCTTTATTAATTTAACAATCAAACAATGCTTTTGCTATTTTAATTAAACGATAAAATAACTCATATATACATATCCCCTCATATTTCCCATAAGGAAATAAATAATTATTTGGTTGATTGACACATTATATGACATGATACGTTTTATTTTTCTCAAAAACTAATATTTGAATAAAGAATATCGTTTAAAATAGCAAAAGCAATGTTTGATTGTTTAAATTAATAAAGACAATTTACGAAGACTTTTCGAGATTTAGTTATTCGATATTGCATGGCCACGGTGTTCAGTTTTTCTTGGTTGTGTGCATTCGTTGTTAAGTGTTTCGTATTCGTGAACTTACGGGTACGTGTTGTTCAGTGCTTCATTTTTTAAATCACGTATCTCACTCGAATTCACAGTACCTACTGTAAACCTAACCCACTAAGCTAAATGTGCTTGTGTCTGGAGTGAGTTCACGGCAGTGTAATGGGGTGGCGTTCAAACCCGCGACCTCTCGATCACAAGTCACACCTTAGCCATTGCGCTATTGATGCTTAATTAATTAAATTAATTTGCTTTACTCAACAACCATACTATATTATCCATATCCATACTTATCCATACTAATATTATAAATGCTTAAGTAACTCTGTCTGTCTGTCTGTTACCTTTTCACGCCTAAATCGCTGAACCGATTTAGATGAAATTTAGCATGGGAATATTTAAGGACCCTCGGAAGGACATAGGATAGTTTTTATCCCGGAATTCCGATGGGATAAAAACTATCCTATGTCCTTCCAAAAAACCTCCCACGCGAACGAATGTCACGGGCAAAAGCCAGTTTTACAATAATATGCATTAATTAGCTTTTAAATGTATTATTTTTCCATGTGATACTTAGTGTTTTATGCAACGAAATGTTAATTTTTTAAAAGAAACAATTGAAATGACTTAAATCAAACGAAAGCAGTTTAACAACAATACTTAAAAGTACATTTTTCATAAGTCTGGGGTTTCTCGAATCAATAAATTCAAATATATATAAATTGTACCTTACATACACATATTTTTAAAACAATTTATGTATATCCCAAGTTCCAAACTACGTTCTAATCCTACATCTAGAACTTTGTCGCATGCATCGGCCATAAACATGGCATGCAGTGGCCATAAATTTATCGTTATTTACGACCACGAAGGCCTGTAGTAACTGAACAATGAAAGGCTATTCATATATACTAAGTGATGTAATTTGTTATTTACAGTCTACAATGGAACAGTCTTCAAAATTAAACAATAATTGCCGATCTAAGAAAGAAAAGAAAAAAAAAGGCTCCTCAAAAAGGATCATGTTAACACCTCCAAGCCTCGGCTAGCACGTTAAGGCTCAATTTACACCGCCGCGGAATGGAACGGAAGCGACTTTTTGCAACGAAATTGTACATAGCATAATGAACTTTATGTCAATTGTATAACATATAAACTAAATAGGAGCCAAAAAATTCTCGAGAATGCGCGAGGATTCCCCGGAAGACGCGTGACCTTGTTTTGCTCCTATTTAGTTTGTTATACAATTGACATAAAGTTTATTATGCTATGTGCAATATGTCGTACGTTCCGGCTGTCATTGGTACATTTTCTACCAGTAACGACTGGTTAGAAGCCATAAAATCTAACATCAGTCTTAACAACGGGTGTCGTGTTACCCAGATAGGTAATAGGTAAGTCGCTCTATGTAGTTATTAGACTAAAAGCCGAGATAATTGGGAAAAGCTAAGCAGAAAACAACCCAACTGCTTCTTATTTTACTGATGTAATAATCAGTTACTACATATTCATGATTACGTATAATATCTACTATGTAAAAAACAAAACCATTTCCTTGTTTTAAATACTAACTGGTGGATTCAAAATTCAATTTTTTTGTAGAAATGGCTATTTTATTATGCATGGGTACGATTCAAATTATTATGTTTATCTCGTACCTACAATACCCACAACATGATATTTGCATACTAGTAAAGGCACAGGGAATCCTAATGTGGGATCTAGGGTTTTAATTCTACTTCAAATTAGTGTTGCCCAAACGAGAGTCTCGCAAGAGTCTTGCAATTAGCGATTATCCTCCTTGCAATTAACAGAGTCTGTTACATTGTTCTGAGATCTCAACTACCGTTTAATAAATAGCAATAGGATAATCGCTAATTGCAAGACTCTTGCGAGACTCTCGTTTGGGCAACACTACTTCAAATATGTATGAGATGAGGATGTGGTGAGATGGTGGTTAAACTGGAGCCTATCATAATTTTTTTTTGCCTTAATTATTAAGATAATTATTAATTATTTAAATAAAAAAACGACACAAGCTTTCCGAAGACACAACTATTAAAGAGAATAACTATCCATTCTATCTAGTATGTTATCAAAGCTAAACAACATAAACAATGGCGTTTGAAACGTTTTAATGTCGCTGAATATCGTGAGACTATTAAATACCAAACTGTGCCGTATTCGGAACGGGACGAAGCACGTAAAATTACGCAAGTTATTGAAGGGTATTTAGGCATAGTCGTCCGCTAAATGTGTTTCTGTAGTGGCTTACGGAATAGGCAATTATTTCGTACCTATATCATGTTGGAGTATTTTGGCTGTAATGCGGAACAGTGTATATTCCTGCATATTCCGTTGAAAATGTAGGATTCTCCAATCAGTCGGGTTTTGTATTTGGATGAAAACACGGCGGACATATTTGGCAGTCTTTACAGGTCAGAAACCCGAAAATCTGACACCGGAATTGCCAAGGAGTATTATGTTATTGACGGGGCCCGATGGTGCTACTACCTTACGGGGTCGCGGGAATATTCTAACGAGATACCGCGGCCCTGAACGCGAAAGCGACTGAAGGAGCAGGGTGGGTTTTTAGTCAGTACAAGTCTGACACTCCTTTCCGCTCAGCGCAGAGCGGGGAGGAGTCGTAAGATGATTTTCCCACCTAGAAGAAAAAGAGGGGTATTATATTATCCAGATAATTATATAGGTAACCCACACCCATCGTTGACTTATAATGAGCAAATTGAATCTCGAAAATCTAAAATACTTCATGCCTTGATGTAGGCACATCGAGGCACATCACAGGCAGCGCCAACAAAAATACCTATTCTATTTTACATACCGTACTGATCGTGATCAAAAAGTACGACATGTCTATTAGTGCACGTTTCCTGTTACTGACGGTACCGGATTTAGTGACACAATAGGTACTAGTACTTTATGGCCAGAGGTTTATAATAATACTATGCGATTCAAACAAAAATAGGAACGTCAATGACCTCTATGACAAATATCTATCAGTTAAATATCACTTGAAAAGTATGGTTTGCGAAGAGCACATGACTATTAGCGAAAATTAATAACAGTTTGTTTTACTTTGTGTAACCGGAACGTCAATGACCTCTATGACAAATATCTATCAGTCAAATATCACTTGAAAAGTATGGTTGGCGAAGAGCACATGACTATTAGCGAAAATTAATTAATTTATTTATTTATTTAGAAAACCAACCGCGATACATTAAACGAATGATAAAATATGTGTAATACAGTTTTGTATGGCTAATAATAGGTTTCCCTGTTTAACTTATATAAATTTAGAACATGCGAACGAACTTAAAAGCAAAACTCAAAAATATTATAAAACAAACATTGAGGTAATATGTACTATAACAAACAGTATAGGTAGGTACATTTTATACAAATTTACAGAAGTAGTTACTAAGGCTAATTTGCTATTTATCTTTAAATAAGTTTTTTATAAGTGCTTTGAATTTAGGTTTAGTGTAATTGAATAAATCTATTTGTGCGAAATTTGTGTTATATGTTCGAGCAATGCGGGTCAGTACACAATTCTTAGCGTAATTAGACGAGTGCCGAGGTACATGTAACATTGGCGTGTGACGTGTTCGCCTTATAGGCGTATTAAACCTTATCTGTTCGACCAACTCCGGGCAATCCAGACGCCCATTGATTATATCGAAAAGTAAACACATATCCAGTACTTTTCGCCTTTCATCGAGTGTTAGCATACCATATTCCCTTTACGGAGCTTTACGGAGGCGATAATTAAGGTGGTTAACGAATTTTCTTTGAATACGTTCTAATTGATACTTGTATATGATATATTGGGGGCACCAAATAGGACACGCATATTCTAGGACACTGCGCACATATGCAAAATATACTAATTTAAGAGCCTCAATATTTTTAAATAGTTTACATGACCTAAGAACAAATCCTAAGTTCTTATACGCTTTTGTAACAACATGATCTACGTGTTCAGAAAATGTTAATTTATGGTCAAATATAACTCCTAAATCACGAGTTACCTGGACTTTATTAATAATGATTCCATTAAAATTGTAGGCGTAGGTTACAGGGTTTTTTTACGTGTATAACTAATATATTGACATTTTGATACATTTACAGTAATCTTATTTTTGATGTAATAATTATATAAATTACATAAGTCCTCCTGAAGATATTTACAGTCATCTAATGATCGTATTTTATAAAATATTTTTTTATCGTCAGCGTACATTAAGTGTTCAGAGTGTTTAATTGAATCAGTGATATCAAATAAATATGCGTTGTAAAACAAGGGCCCTAAATGGGATCCCTGTGGGACGCCGCTAGGTATTTCAATAAAGTTGGAACGGTAACCTCCTATTACTACAGCCTGTGATCTTTTAAATAGATAGGATTGGACCCATCGCAAAAGGTCCCCGCGTATGCCCAGTCTATACAGCTTGCTCAGCAGGATGACGTGATCCACACGGTCAAAAGCTTTTTCAAAATCTGTATAAATCACGTCAACCTGCCCTCCACCATCTGTATTCTCAAGGATAAAGTTTGAGAAACTAGCCAAATTCGAGATAGTCGAACGCTTTTTTAAGAAACCGTGTTGTTTGTTAGAAATGCCTCTAAGAATGTATGGATAAATAGCATTATATACCAGCTTTTCAAATACTTTGCCAATTGTATTAAGTAAAGAGATACCCCTGTAATTTCCAATCATTGTTCGCGAACCCTTTTTATGTATTGGAACAATATATGCCTTCTTCCATTGGCTTGGGAACGTGCCTTCTTTTAAAGAAATATTAAAAATAAAACTGACTGGAAGTGCTAATGATTTTGCACAATATTTCCAAAATAATGGAGGTACTCCATCACAACCAGGGCCTTTATCAACACTTAAACCTTTCAATGACCTCTCCACGTTGGACGGGGTAAATTGTAAGCTGGATATAATGTCGGAACAATCATCTTTACCTTCCAATTACAAAGAATTAAGTAGGCTATAGTCAGAGGGTTCACCAAAAACTCCGTGAAAAAAGTCATTGAAAGCTTCAGCAATTTCTTGTCCTTCTGAGTATTTTACATTGTTGTGTGACAATATTTTTGGGTAATTTGAGCCTCCGCGCATGGTTTTAATGTAGGACCAAAACTTTTTAGGATCTTTTTTCAGACCGCATTCCGTCTCGTGCACGTACTTATTAAAGCAAATTTGTTGGACATGCCGCTGTCTTGCCCGCAACATAACAAATTCATCGTGGTCAAGTAAATTTCCGTAACGCTTCCAGCGCGAGTGGGCTTTACTTTTTTCTTTAATTATTTTAATTAGTGAGCTACTATACCAAATAGGATATTTACGCGAGCCGGTCCCTCGATTAACAGGCACATATTTATCAATTCCTACTTGAACCGTTTCGTAAAAGTTGTGTACTACATCATTTGTATAAGTGGTACCTAAAACAGACTGCCAGTTGATTTCAGAAAAGTAATTATTTAACATATCGTAATCGGCTTTGCGATAATTATATCTAGGCGTAGACAACTCGCGGAGCGGGGAAACTGCAATGTCAGAGACTTCGATACACAACACTGGATGATAGAGGTCAACTTTTGAAAGGGGCGATTGACACTCCTGTATTTTTAATGGCAAGGTAGAAAAAGCTAAATCAAGAGTATGTCCTTTATGGTTAGATAGAAAATTGTATTGCGTTATTCCTAAAAAACCTAAATCATTAACCAAGCGCGCGGCTGCGTTCTGTATCTCGACGGCACCTTGTTTTAAAAAAGTTGGTCCACTCGAACTCCACTGGATGCAAGGAAAATTAAAGTCGCCTACAAGTATGCAGTTACATGTTTTAGTATTACGGTTACATACATTTGCAGCGCTCTGCAATACGTAATCTACATCAGAGGGTATGCGTTGAGCGTCCGGGGGTATGTAGACAACACTTACGCACAGATCAGAGGTCGCGGACAACGCGCGGCCCGGTATAACAATAGTCAAAAGTTCCGTAGCAATTGTATTACGCTCGGACTCGATGCTCCACGCACCCAGCTCGTGCCGCGACAGAATCATCACACCGCCACCTGTGGATTTCCCAGTGGCGACTAGATCGCGGTCTTTACGGAAAACGTCATACCTATCGTCACACAACTCCCTATCTAGAATGCCGTTATGTAACCAGGTTTCAGTTATGATAATTAAATCATAACTATCGCTTAAAATGTTTTGCTGGAATTGTGTCGATTTAGTTCTTAGACCACGACAGTTCTGATAATAAATGTTCAAACTACTGGGCAGCATCTTAACGAGCAGGCTCCACAAGCATATCCAAAAACATAGATGGCGGTCGCAATTTGTAAATCTTTATGTAACTCGTGTGTAAGTAAAATAGTATCTTCATTTTATAGCGACATAACTGGCGGTAAAGGGTTATATTATGAGCACTTCGGTGTATCATACACATGATATGCCCAGTTAGTAATGGATTACAATAATTGTTATTAATAGCATAAATTACTAACCAACAGATAACTATTTTAATATGAGGGTAAGATGCAAAAACATTATAAAAGTTCTCTAGGTTGTTAATGGGTAAAACGCATGCGCTACGTGTCGGTGCGATCCGCATCATGTAGACTGTACCATCGCAAATTATTGTATATTCAAAACAGATACCGAGATTATAGTAGCTTGTTGAACTGTTCCCATACAACGTCACACATTTCCGATAAAGAGAAAAAGTTGTGCCCATAATATAGGTTATTTTACTGATTTTTTTTCTTTTATCACTATGTTTTTGCCCACAAAAAATTAAAGTACCCTTGATTAACGTAATTAAAATAAGAATTTCATTTCTGTAGTAACAAAACCCGTGCATGACCAAATCATGTAAATATGATGTGTAAAAAGTATCGCACTCTCAATAAACGAGTTACCATTTGAGTTTACACGATCGCTAGTGACCGCGCAATGCTCGAACAATAGACACTTCACACAGAACACAGTACGCTTAGACTCGACAATCACAAAGATCAAACCACTAATTACGCTTTGTTCACAACTAAATAAAACAACTTGCAGAAAAATATAACTAACATACTGAAGAAAAGGAATAATAATAAAATAGAGCAATAAATTGAGTTTTTGACTTTCTCTTAGAACTAGAACTAGACGATTTTTTTCAGATCCTGCTCGTCCATTACATAGATAGCGGGAGTTGTAACAGCTTTTCTCACAAGGATCCTGCAGTTTTTTGTCCATGTAAATTGATATTGCTTAATGTTAGCTATCTCCTTGGTTTTTTTTAAAAGACTCTTATTGAATACAGTTAAATGCTCGTTTACATATATCGGACTGGTACTGCCTCGAACATTTAAAGCTTCAGTTGTCGGGCGGCATTTTCGTGCTTGCGAAATAATGTTATCCTTGAGCTGGCGAGTGCGTAACTTCGCTATTATATTTCTTGGCCTACCCTGAACCTTGGACCTTGGGGTTACTCTATTCACTTGAATAATATCATCTTGTTTAATATCAATTTGTGTGTATTGACCAATCTTAAAGATGATTTCGCTCAAATTTTCGTCTTTATGCTCAGGCACACCAACAATTTCAATATTTAATAGCCTATCTCGTAATATCAGTTTGTTTTACTTTGTGTAACCGAGTCTCACATCAAATTTAATTATTTATTAAATAATTAAATTTGATGTGAGACTCGGTTACACAAAAAAACGAATTATGACTTTAAATAATATTTAAAGTCATAATTCGTTTTTTAGGGTTCCGTAGCCGAATGGCAAAAAACGAAACCCTTATAGTTTCGACATGTCTGTCCGTCTGTCTGTCTGTCCGTCCGTCCGTATGTCACAGCCATTTTATTCCGAAACTATTTGGACTATACATGTAAAACTTGGTAGGTAGATGTATTCTGTAAACCGCTCTCCGATTTTAAAAGAAAATTTAAAAAATATTTAAAATAAAGGGGGCTCCCCACACATGGAACTGAAACTGAAAAAATTTTTTTTCATGAAACCTATACGTGTGTGGTACACAGTGGTGGACAGGTCTTTAAAAATGACATTATAGTTTCTAAAATGACTTTATCATAAAGTTAATCGTTTAAAAGATATACGCTTCCAAAGTGGTAAAATGTGTGTCCCCCCCCTCTAACTTCTATAATAATAAAGTGAAAAATCTAAAAAAACCATATCTTGTAGATCTTCATGTAAACTTTCAACCAAAATTGGTTTGAACGAGATCGAGTCAGCAGTTTTTGAGATACAGTATATTTTCGAAAACCACAAATATACATTTGTAATTCATACAAATACTATGAAAAACAAAGTTATTTGGCGTAGTTGTAAAAATTGTAAATAAGCTAGTTTTAAGAAATTTGTAAGGTTTTTTGTTTTTTTTTTTTCAAATAAATATATTAAGTATGTTATATTTATTATAGTTACTACGGAACCCTTCATGGGCGAGTCCGACTCGTACTTGGCTAATTTTTTTAACAATAATTTGCTCTTTTATTTTCATTATATGCACAAATTCGCCTGAAAGTAAAGAGGACGTATGGTGCACGGGCCCAGAAGCCATGTGAAAATTATTAGATTTATTTTTATTTTTAATTGATGATAGACTCTCGTATGGTCACCAAAATAAGGAAAAGGGATTAACTGTTTTTCGCTCTATACTAGTAAATAAATATTTTAATAAATTATTTCACAATATAGCGCTAAGTTGATCCTATTCTTAGTTGAATCGCACTGTGGCCTCCAGGTCAATCTGGTGGCGGCCTTAATTATAACAATTAGGAGTTTATAATTAACTTGCAAACTAAGGGAAGGCGCCCAAAGTGATCTCCCGACTGGTCGCCTAAGTTCGGAATCGGTCGTGTTTTATATGTATCAAACGTTTAATTTGCCCTATCAAGTGTAATACTTTTTCGCTTATACAGCAGCTATGGTTGAAAATAAAGTAACGTATATACTTCAATCACACCTACTTAACGGTACCTATTTCAGCCAGCCACCTCAAACAATTCATTTGTTTAATTTGTATGGACATAGGCTAAATGTCAGTCACAACAACGATAGTCTCAGTCATTGTCATATTCTCTAACTAGCTTGAGATTTTATTATCCTAGAAATTTTCCCCAGGAAATCTTAGATTTTTCATGTTAAAAGACAGCCCATGTTTGGCTCCAGATCTTCAACTACCTATACAACATGCATCGTAATTAACGGACCCCTCTAAGCCTCAATTAGAAAATCATGTTTATGATTATAACATAATGAAGAATGTTAACTAATTTTGAATATTAGCTCTCCATATTCACTGTCAAAAATAAAAAATACAAGTGAAAGAATTACTTCGATGCGTCAATTAGTTTCCGATTTATAGAAGTAAACGTGCGATGCGGACTCGTGACGGTGTGACGTCATCTTACAACACTCGCTCAGTCCGATCGTGCTCTCAGCACGGTGTCGTTTAATTAGAAATTATAAATACTTTCAAAAATGTCCAATCCAAATACTAGGAAATCATGTGTTGTGTCGAAATGTACAAATACAACCACCAATTTCGACTTGCTACTAAGCGGAGCGTTGTAAATTGACGTCACATGCGGTCACGTGACTGTTAGCTGGACTCGATATTTATCGTAAGTTTAAATGCCTGTAAAATCAAAACTAACAGGTATTTTTGAATACAACAAAAACTAGTGTATTTCTATACATACAAGCTTTACTGTAACAAACTTTCAACCGATTTGGCATACCTAGTAACATTCTTCATTTTACGAATTAGGTATCTGTATTAAAAATAATAAAAATCGATTTCGTAGACGATTCTGAACACACTTATTTCAGGATTTGAAATTAATTATGTTACGTTTTGTTATGTTACCATAATAAAAATACATAGAACGCTCTGGTTCATAATTAACCCCAAACCTATGATTTGGTAAAAAAAATTATATCTCGGTTGTGGTTTCGGCGTTTAATCCCAGCGTGGGAACATTGTATGGACCATTTCTGCGCCAAAATTATATAAATTGGATCAACGGTTTAGCCGTGACAGGGTAACAGACAGACAAAGTTTCACAATAATTGTTTTCGGAAAATAAAGAATTATTATTAATATTAGCATGGACCAGTAACATGAGGTTGATGTAGCTGCAAATTAGATTTTTTTTGCGAACTTGCAATATGGGTAGAAGTCGCATTACTAGCAATCTTCTTAACCTCTGCAACAATGCTAAATATGCTTGTGTCTGGAATGGGTTCGCGGCAATAGTGTGGGGTTCGAACCCGTGACCTCTCGATCACAAGTCCGACACCTTAGGCGATTAACACACGGCACCGCGCACCGCCGCGGAGGGCAGTGGCGGTAAAGCGGATTTCGCAGCGGTGCCCCATGCGGTAAGGCGGTATACGCGCCTGTCCGCGCGGATGGATTTAACACAGTTTTGACCAGTTTGATCACAGACACTGGCAAGAATGGACGCTGAAGTGGTGGTAGCAAACTGCCTCTTATGGCGTAGAAAGAAAAAAATAAGAAGATATTGGGTTCATCCATTTTTAAGAAGCAGAACTCTAAATGGGACATTCGTGCTATTCTGCACCCACGATGATCCGCGCGGTTATGCGGCGTCCCGTGTGTGAGCCGTCGCCCCACCGCGCGGACGGCAGCGCGGAGGGGCGGTGGCGGTGAGAGCACCGCTCGACTTGGCCGACCGTCTGGCGGTATATGGGTGTTAGGCATCTACGGATTTATTAGAGGCCAACTCGACACGAGATCCGCTTCACCGCCTACCGCGGCGGTGCGCGGTGCCGTGTGTTAATCGCCTTAGTCATTAGGTTATTGACGCTTATGTTGGCGAGTGTGTACGATGATGAAGATAGTATGGTGTAGTCTAATCTATATTCAACTAGTGGAAGCTTTACCGCTCTCACCCGCTGAGATGCGCGACGAGTGCGGCTGACTTCTACGTGTCGAGGTCTTATCTGCCAAGTCCGGCTCCTCAGTTATGGACGTAATAGCATCTGAAACAAGGAAAGGAAAATTTTTATGTCGATTGTCTTTTGCTTGGGTGTAGCCTTTTGCTCGTTGAGTAAGTTGTCAGCTGCTTAGCTGGACTTGCTTTAGGCGGGTTTCATTATGAAAATTAAAATCTCCAGCCAGGGTTTATGATAAAACTTGTCTGCTGGGGTTGCCGGAATTTTTTAAAGAGATACCGCGACCCGGACCTCAAAAACAACTGAAGGAACAGGGTTGGCTTTTAGTCAGTATAAGTCTGACACTCCCTTTCCCTTCACCCCAGAGTGGGAGGATTAATTTAATTATTTTATTTTAAAATAAAATGGCATATGACAAAACTTACAAAACTAAGCATTCTACGGCACCCCTTGTGTGCTATGGACTTTCACGTAGGGCGTCGGTGGGGAGAGAACAACTAGGAAGAGATAAAAACTGTCTTCTAAGTTTTTACATAATATCGCACTAATATGTCGATCTACAACCCAAAACTTGCGATTTTTCAGTTATTTCCATTCGAAGTCACGTCTCAAAATTTAATTTAATTAATAAAAACCTAATTGACTCCTCAATCCATTAATATTTTATTACATCTATTTATTTAGTTAGATGCGTATAGTAGCAAAGTATGCGATCATATGAATAACTAAAATCCAAAATTTTAAAAGACTCAGTCAATTATTAGCACTGCATTATAAGAATAATAAAATCGTTTATTTCGCGCTTTACACCCATATAAACCATCTACATTAATAATTTAAAAATAAACATTACAACATTGAAATAAAATTAAAAGAAATACAATAAATTAAAATACGTCATAAAGATTCTTTTACGTGACAATCGAAGAGTACTTCTGGATCACTAAGCTAAGTTTTCACGGTAAGCGACGATAACTCTAAAGTTTTTAGTTGTTTTTTCAGTGTTTCTTCTCAGAATAGTCACCTAGAAAAGACTGGCCTCATCTAGTTTCTATTTACAATAAAAAAATTATGTGTGAAAGTGTTATTTATAACCTATATGCAAAATAATCATCATTATTTCATTATATGTATTAGGAAACACAGACTCTAGCAGAACGTTCAACCTTTTATCGAAATGTATTAAGAAAGTTTCCTAGATAATTTTATGTTACGCCCATCCACATAGGATGCGCACAATCTTCACACTCTAAAAGATTGACTACATCTCCAACTTTTTCTAAGAACGCTGTAAGCACTTATAAAGCCGCGAATAGTTTCACAAGTTGCCATAATTTGATACTTGGTAAAATTCGCAGGTTTCGTAAAGCCAATAATATTATGTAACGTTATGAAATCTATAGTATTTATTTATCAAAGCAATATCGGCCTTATTCATTAAATATTTTTCTGTAAATACTGATAAGAAAATTCATTATTCACTCAGAGAATTTGAATTAAGATTGTGCTTACAGTATTGCGAACGTCAATGACCTCTATCTGTCAAATGTCACTTGAAAAGTACGGTTTCAAAGAAAACTTACTTGCATATTATTAACGGTTTATTTCACTATGTCTAAGAATGTTAAATATAATATTTAACTGTTTAAAGTAATAATTAGTTTTTTTTTTAATCCTACTTTTCTGTCTTTTGTTTTCATTGTTGGCGCAAATTCGCTTGAAAGTAAAGAAGACATATGTCGCAAAGGCCCAGAAGCCATGGCAAAATTATAAAAGATTTTTTGATCGATAACAGGCTCGAGTTTAACCACCAAAAAAGGGAACGGGGACTGATTATTTTTCGCTCAATATTCGTAAATAATTATTTTAACCTCACTCTATTCAAGTGGTTTGATTTGACAGCTGTGACGTCACAATATGGCGCTAAGTCGATTCCATTTGTACTCGAATCGCACTGTAAATGTTTTTATTTTATGACTGACCTTGTAGTTACGACTGCTGAGAGTTAGAAGTCCTAGGTTCAATATTGTGGCAGATAAAGTGTTATTGAGTATTTCCATTACGAAGCTTAGTACTAGGTTCAGCAGTAGTTAGTAGAGGTCATGGCTGTATAATAACAGCCGTACCTACTTGTCGACCTTTTATATTATTTGTCTCAGACCATTGATCCATAAAGTGCAACAATTTAATTAGCAACATGTACGCGTGTGCGCACATGCCTACCAGCCCAAAACCTGACAAATGGCCCATCGATTTTGTCCGCGCGTTATGCAGCGCTTATCATACCTAACGTGACCATTAATTCTTTGACTCAAAACGGGACGGTTTATTTAGGTCAATTTTAAAAGTTTTCAGGAAAGTCCGTTAGCTTAAAAGTTACAAATTAAAAAATATACATATATACCCGAAACGTTTAGTTATATTTATATTTGTCAGAGGAACAAATCTGCTTTATATAGGTGATTTTAAGTACGAATGAAACTCTTGCTACGTTTTTTTTTATATTCACCTTACTTATCAACATCGCCTTTAGAACTAAAGAACCGGCTTGACTACCCAAATTTTCGCACGGTGTAAGAAAACGGGACAATTTTGCGTTCCAGAGCTTATTTCGGCGACACCGGGACTTGTAACTATAAAAAGGGACAGTCCCGTTCAAAACGGGACGTCTGGTCACGTTAATCATACCTATTAGTCAATTGCCATATACATTCGTTACCATCTTAATATAGCTATCGAGATTCCGCCGTGCGTTGGTAAGCAAGTTAGGTAAGCCCTTGATTGTCATTTTTACATCTTTGACAGTCGTTAGGGGTATTCTGAAGCCAGACACTCTGACACTAGTCTTGTCGAGATGTATTGTGTTACACAGTTACTGGGTTGTGGATATCATATAGGCAGTCGATCCTTGTGAACCACTAGTACTCCGCTCCATCCAGTCAGACTGGAAGCCGATCCTGTTATAGTATGCAAAAACTAATCTAACTAAGTAAGACTACTAGTAATACGCCTCCTTCTGCAAAGCAGTCATGCTTCCGAAGGAGGAGGCGGGCCGTGTGAGGGAGAGGATGGCGTCCTCTCTCCTGCCCAGCCGCAGTGGCAGACGCCCACGGCGTCGGACGTCGGCCGACGATCACGATGGACCATGCCCGGGTCGACGGCGCGTTGTGTTCCACGCGCGCCTCTAAGAGCGTCAGCAATATGACGAGGCCCCTCCGTAGAGGGCCGAAGCCTGCCGGGGTCGTGGGACTTATCCCATTACCGTGACCCCGGAACGTAAAGGGTTATTGAAGGAACACCGTGGATTTTAGTCAGTAAAAGTCTGACAGTCCCTCCGGCCCTGCCCGGGGTGGGAGGACTTATTTGATAATTTTACCACGATAAAAAAAAAAAAAAAGCTGTCCCAGCAGACCTTGTTCTGCCTTATTTCTTTAAAACAAAGTACTTAATATTGTTTTTTTATGTTAATATCTGTCTCGACAGATTTTTTTTTCTGTCAAAAGTGATTGGCCTGTTGCAGAATAGAAATAAAATAACATTGAAAGACTTTATTAATATTTAATGCGGTGATAATTTAAGTCCATGCAGCCTCTTTCCCTCCAAAATACTGCACCAACGCTTATGTTTTTATCACTTATTTAAAATCACAATAAAATAACACAATATTTTACACGATTAAAAAGGCTATAAAACAAATATGAGGAAACTCATTATATAATTTTTCATTAATCAACTTATAGGCATACCAAAGGTAATCCTAAAGCTTCATTGTTTTGTTTTGATTGACGTCAAATGTTTGACAGCTGGGGACAGAGTGGTTTGAATGGGAAAAGAAAATTGATGTTTTTACAATTTTTCTCGTTGTTCTTACTTTTTTTTCTCCATAAAAATCTTCCTCAGACTTCATCAAACACAACAAAAAGAAATCAGCCAAATCGGTTTAGCCGTTCTCGAGTTATGCGCTTAGCAACACATTTAGCGATTCATTTATATATATATTGTATATGTACACTAACTTCTGCCTGCAGCTTCACTCGCGAGTAATTTTCTGCATCAGATGTTCCAGTTTCCGAAATCAACTGTAGCCTATATTTTACAAACTTAATAGCTTAAACTTATTAACATAACAAAAAAATATTTTAAATCCGTCTAGTAGTTCCGGAGATTATAGCTTGTACGAACCGATAAACCGACAGCCATTTTTTACTTCTTGCTTTGTTACTGTTTTTAAACCTCTTCATTATTTTTTTGTACACATATTCTATGTAATATCAAACATCTATAATGAAACAGTAATATGAAGTAATAGGCCTACATGACCATTTATAAAACTAGTGGGTACATACATATCTATGCCTAAAAGTATAGATGAGAAATAAACTTAACTTTTAATAAACCATCAAAACAATTATTACAAATGAACAAGTCCACATGACACGTCCCGTAGCCACAACAAAAGGTAAATTAGTAAAGCCTGCAATACATGTTGGCCGAGCATAGGCCAACACGAGTGATGGCAAATACGTACAAGGCAAGAAATAATGTCCACACGTTCGACAAGTTCGTCGAACGTCAATGCAGACGACCAATGTAGAAGAGGGTCTGTAGAGCTGCCCACACGTTGGCCGAGCGCCTTTGATTTGTGTCCAAAAACCGACACCGATCCGAAGTGAGGCAAGTGATCACGAGCAACGGCGAGCGAAGACAAGTTGCACCAAATGAGCTCTATACACGTTTGCGCTGGCCTACACTCGGCCAACTAGGCAACTGACACCGAGCGATAGTAAGACAAGGCAAAATATACCGTCTACATGTTGGCATTGGCCTTCACTCGACAACGCTCGGCCAACATGTATTGCTGAGGCCTTTTTTTTCTTTAAATGTTGCCTAAACGTGGCCATTAAAGCCTCCTTCTTTTTTTTGAGCTCAGGAATAGGAATCTCCATTTCATTAGAGATCCTTACCCAAGCATCATGCACCTGAAATTTAAAAATATAACATAAAATAAGCAATAAAAAAAGTGTACCTATCTCTAACTCTTTCAGGCACGCTTTAACATTAGGAATATTTTGGAATGTAAATATAACACCAAAAGTATCAAATATCGTTGGTGCAATATTCAATTCAACGTAAATGAACTAGTATTCATTGAATATGCTGCCAATTGTTTCCGTCATGTCAAACATGTTTCCAAATTGTATGATAATTAAAAAACCGTTTGCTAAATTGTGAAAAAAATCAAAAATAAATCGTTAGTGGCACCACCAAGACGAAAGAGTTAATTTACTTAGGTTATGAGTAGGTACTTACTTTTTTTTATCTTTGTGCTGTATGTTTTTAGGATTCCAAACAGTGTTGCCATATATACAGATTTCTCCGTATTTATACAGATTTTCGATGTGTGATACAGATTAAGCACTGGATACAGATTTTTATACAGAATTTTAAGCATTATAAGTTTCAATCGCTCTGCTCGGGAAATCACCCAAAGTTCTGGGTGCTCTCCAACGTACTATGCTCTCGCATTCGTCTTGTAGTGCGTGCGAAAAATACGTCAATAATTAATAACATAGGTTCAAACTTTTACTTAATTTGATATTCATATTGATTGTGTTTTTGTGAACCATTATGGCATCTAAAAAACCCAGTGTGATGCAAAAGTTTAATCGGAACTGGATGGAAGATTTTTCATATGAGGCGTGGTTGAGACCTAGTAATAAAGGTGATTATTTTGCTTTCTGTACATTTTGTAATAAAGATCTTTCAGTTGGCAGTGCTGGAAAGAATGATCTCTTTAGACACGCGAAAACAAACAAACACCAAAATTTAAGTCCTGGTGGATCTAGCTCGCAAACATTATTGACAGAATACATTACTGTTGAAATTTAACAAAAATATGTATGACTGAAAAAATAATTTTTATTTCGTTTGTAATGTTTAAATTTTGATAAGTGTGTTTTTAATTTTACTATATACATACGTTCTTAAATAAAACGACAATTTTATTAATTAGTGTATGTTCTTATTTAATATACGATAATCAAACCTTATCACGTTAGTACCTATCCCTTGTTTTTCAAAAGAAGCAATGATGATGATGATTAATATTCTATTTTGGTTAATTTGATTGTACAGATATCTAAAATATAAATATTGTATGATATTTTATATATTGATATATAAAATATCATACAGATTTAATACAGATTTTAGCAGTTTCTACTACAGATAAAGGGTTCAAAGCATCTGGCAACACTGATTCCAAATAACTGATTCCTTCTGGTAAAACTCCAAAAATTTAAATACATCGTCATTCGTAGAAAGCGACATTTTGTACAAAGAGAATGTAATACAAAGAGTACAATATATATAGGTACAATGTAATACACTATGTTTTATTTTTTGTTGATTTTGTACGCGTGCCTACGATGGACGTCAAGTGCAGTCTTCAGTCTGTCTAGTGTTGCCACCTTGCAGAAAACTTTTTCACTAGTTTTGGTCTGAAATTTCACCAGATTTAGGGATATTTTTAACTAAAAAAATCCCCAGAATTCACTAAATAATTTAAAATGAAATCAAAATTAAGTCAAAAAATAATATTTTAATTGTGAATACAATTATTAATCATAAATATGACAAAACTAAAAATCAAATTCAAATACTTCTGCTGGTATTTCTTCTTCATCTTGATCGATTATTGCAGATGTAGACGGCTGAGGTGGATCATCAGTTTCGTCAGACTTTTTTAATTTGAAAGAATATTTAGATTTGCTTCCAATAGCAGTCATTAACTCATTACATCAGCCGGGAGCTCGTAACTGTGGGATCGTTTGCTGCAGGCAGACTAAGTCTTGAACTCTTCTTGAGTTTTCCGTTCTTTCCGATATTTTGAGAATAGTCTTTTTTTTTGTCAGTGGCACGTCCATGGTAATGCGAAATGAATACTTTACAAAAACTTTAGATCTTGAATGATTTCGGTAAGTATTGTCTCCTACTTTCACGAACGAAAACTAGCAACTAACTAAATACAAGCAATATAGCCCGGTTTACACTTCAATAAGTACAGTAGCGAGTTAACTTGCGTCATCGGCGAGTTAAGTTGTTATTGTAGTTTGAACGGTAAAAAGCGAGTTAAGTAGTAAGTTGTTGATTAAGTTGAGTTAAATAGATCGCGATCCTATTTTTCGGCGAGTCCATTGCGAAATAGCCCCCTCTATCACGTCTCTCGCACCCCGCCAACTTAACTGGCTGGCATGTAGACGGGCGAATTTAGTACAGTCCATAAATTTGTAGGTTGCGGCCGCGAACACGTGTTATTTTTTTGTGTAAAAATGAAGTGGTCTGATAATACTACATTTGCTTTTGTGCAAGAATACTTGAAACATGAGTGTTTGTATAATTCAAAATGTAAATTGGTATTAAGTAATTCAACGTACATTTTCTGGATTAAAATAACTGTTTCGGAGAAATTAAACAACCAAACAACAAGCGTCAATAGCCTAATAGATAAAGTGTCGGACTTGTGATCGAGAGGTCGCAAGTTCGAATCCCACCCATTACACTATTGCCGTGAACCCACTCCAGACACAAGCATATTTAGCTTAGTTGGAGGGGTTAACAAGATTGCTAGTAATATGAATTCTACATACATTGCGAAAAAAAAAGAAAAAGAAAAAAAAAAAAACAATAAACAACCGACGCGACTAGTCTTCTTCTCGGTATGGCAACTTATGACTACCCGGATCCAAAACACAACATTCGATAAAATATCACTAAAAGTCATCAAATAATTTATCAGTGATTTTTTTTTTTTCAGAATATCACTAACAAAGCTACTGACATGATGGTGTATCACGCATATATATGTTCCATAATTCGGTACGGCATCATTGTATGGGGTAATTCCTCTGAAGTCTCCCAAATTCTAATAGCTCAAAAAACATGCATTCGCGCTATCTTTAACATGGACTGGACTGCATCATGTAGGCCAGTGTTTAAATCACACAAGCTTCTAACTGTTCCTTGCATATACATTTACGAAATCGCAAAATTTGTTAAAACTAACCATTCTCTTTTGAAGCTAAAGACAACTTAAACAAGCGTAAAGTCACCCAATATTTATTAAAGATCCCTATACCCAGAATAGAACTATTCAGACGCAGCTGCGTATATATGGCACCACTTATATATAACTCATTACCGAATTGGATCACTGAATTTCCTTACAAAAAATTTTGCGTAGTCTTAAAAAAGTGGTTGATATCACATAGTTTCTATTCAATTAGGTACTGAATTTCTTGACAAAAAGTCATGTCCATCCTATCACTTCAGGAATGTATTATAATGACTATTGAGTTTTGTAAACCTTGTAAATTAATTTATGTTGAATTTTAGTTTGAAAGAAAATGTTATTTACATTTAAACTTCGATTATTATTTTATAAGTCAGCACATTTTACTTTGATTGTTATTTATAAGTTTACACTAGTATTATATAACCTTACTGTGTAGTATAAAAATTTGCACGCCAATTCTAAATGGCAAAATGTGTCTTGCACTGAATTTCTTGTAACATCTCTACCTACCACATTTATGCAAATAAATGATTTATGATTATGATTATTATGATCCTAAAATTCACTAAATCTAGTGACAAAATCACTAAAGTGGCAACACTGACGTCAACCGCATAATAGCGCGCGGACAAACATGTGAACACTATTGGCCGAGCGCGCGCGAGCGCCTTTGATTTGTGCAGAAAAACCGACACCGCTCCGAAGTGAGGCAAGTAATCGCGAGCGACTGCAAATTGTGACAAGTTACGTCAAATGAGGTCTATACACGTTGGCGCTTGTCTATAATCAACCAACTAGGCAAGTGACACCGAGCGATAGCAAGACAAGGCATATGCCGTCTACACGTTGGTATTGGCTTTCACTCGACAACGCTCGGCCAACAACTCCTCAAAACTCGTCTATATTGGCCATTTGCATTGGCTTCCTTCACTTGCCGAACGTCTAGACAGTAACGCTTGCCTTGTGTCAATTTGTCTAGGCTCGCGTTGGTCTAAGCTCGGCCAACATGTATTGCAGGCTTTAGAATATAATTTATTCATAGATAGGAAGTACGCAAACTTTCATCACACTAGTACGCATGATTTTACCACTTTTAGTTCTTACAGATAATGTCTTAACCTTGTCATCTGATCCAAGGAAAGTTTGTTCTACTCTGGCCACTGGCCATGTTAATGGTGGTTTCCGATGCAGCAGAACTGGCAAGAATCTCCGTGGAAAGTCGGTGGTTCGTTACCATCATGCCTCGGAAAGTTAGCTAAAGATTTGTTGTTTCTGTGCCTGTTGTCTCTTCGTGTCAAATTGCCATTCCATCGGATTATGAGAGCAAAGGAACTGAAAGTACAGTTGAGTTGTTTTAATCTCCGTTGAGGGTAGTCACCGTGGCAGATGTTTTGTCGGGAGGGATCTTTATTATTTAAAAGTGAAAATCGTAATCGGATTACGTAATAGTATTTGAATTTTAATGCTATGTTTGAGATGAGGAGCCTGACCTGTTTTAATATTTATAGGCATGAAGGCCAACGAGCACATTAGTGGAAATAGCAGCCTATTTTGTTACTTTGGGCTGTAAAATAGCGCTTTAAGGGTTCAAAAAGCAGTTCAGAGTTGCATATCTGCATCCGTAAACGTCTATAGTTATAAAAGTTACTTAAGGTGCTATAAGCTGAATCAAATACTACCCTAGCCTTCACAGTAGTCCACGGTAGAACTCATTTACCACTTACACCTTTATATGAGAGTTACGAAGGTCATTCTGCCACTCACAGCTGCATAGTAGTTTCCATTGTCACTTGTATAGGTTATAGTTATAGTAACCACTATTATACTACTATAAGTTTCATTATAGAAATAATAGAAAATCTTATGCATACTATAGTTACAAAAAAATCATCAGTGTAACTAAGGCCTTTAGTAGCAATAGTCATTCCTTGCAGGCTCAATCCATTCGCCATTTTACAGCCGCTTTTGTAACTATTATAAAACATTTAATAAAATGGATGCTAAACGAATAAGTACGTAACTAGATCTTATTTATTTATTTATTTATTTATTACATACTTTATTGTACACCTTACAATACACTTAAGGATACAAATAATTAATCTTATGACCTCAAAAACAGGAAAATAGGAGCTTTTTGTTGCTGTGAGTTGCACTAGGGGAACAAAAATCACTGGAAGCGTTAGAAGGGTGAAAATTAGCGCTATGATTCTCAAAAGGGAGTTATTAGAGCTCAAACTGCAGGTTATGACTACAGTACAATGACGCCATGATTTTTTAAGAAAACTTATAATTCACTTGCAAAATTGAGTTGGTATACATTGGTTTTTCAGTTAAATGTGCATTAAATGTACCGGTAAACTATCGGCCACTTGCAAATAGTAAGTTATCGACACGTAAAAATACGGAAATAAAATTTATTCTGTATAACAAATAAAAAATATCACATATCTTTTGTTAATTTTTTAAATATCATAAAAGCGCGTTAAAATTACTCGAAAATTATCTTATATATCTACAGTAAACTGGACAGCGTTTTAAGTATCTTTATATATCTTGCTAATACAGAATACAAACATTTACTTCTTTTTGTTTTATTTTCATGAAGGCGACGAAAACACTTTACCAAAATATTACAAACAATGTCAACTGAAGATATACAATAAAGAACTATAATCAATTCATTCGTTCAAAGTAGTTCAAAATCATTCAAAAGTAGCGCTACGAGAGCTTTAGTATAGCGTTAATAAATCGTTATAGCTATTAAGGAACCTTTATGCAACCGTTATGCAGGTTAAATGGAACTTTAGGTTGCATAAAATGGCGCCCAAATAGCGCTAAAGCGGCTGCTTTAAGTCTGCAGTAGACGCTCTAGCGCTTACGTCTATTACCATAAGTAATAATCGGATACGCTCCAAAGCTCTAATGCAGTCCATTTGTGCTAGTTGGGAGTGGCTCATAGGTGCAAATTGATTCGGATTCGTCAAATATTAAATAATTAAAAGGATTTTTTTAAACTTAGTAATTTCTGATACGTAGTGTATGTAGTTTATTTATTTCTTAAAATCATAGTTAAAAAACTAAGTCGTTAGTTCAGAGTTTAAATGTAGATTTAGATGCACTGCGCACTCTAAAACTACATTTAAACTCTGAATTTAATATTTCTGATATAATTTAAAAACGTTTAAATTATATCATAAATATTAGCTAACTCTCTTAAGAGAGTTAGCTTCAATTTTTTACCAAGATAAATGATAAAAAAATACAGAATGAAATTAGGCGCTACTTTGCCACATCCATACCAATCTACTACAAATGAAATTAAAAAAAAAATGTTCCTACCCACAAGACCGACCACATTACCACGCTTAGTCTTGAGACCAATCGACCAATCACTATAAATAAACTAAGATATTTTCTCATTCAAAACTAATTCTATATACAAATGTATGTTACAGGATTTATCGGTGGCGTCTTATGTCGCGCGATGTCCGGCGATCGGCCCCGAAAACGCCGGAATATTACACCTCTCAGCCAAAATTCCTCCTTCACGAAAATCAGCAATGTTCATTTGAACAAAAAGGCACACTATCTCCACAACCAGTTTCTGAAAATCAAATTGTCCCCGCATAATACCGCACGCAGAGATAAGCAAAAGTTTACGCTTTACGTTGGGAGAATTAAATTTCGTACACGCCAGAAAAGGGTGGTATCCGAAGTATTTTTGCAGAAAAACTTTGTAATCGGATTGTTTTTTCGGGAGTAACACAGAACAAATAAAATAAACAGAAAATATAACGTCATATACGTGCTATTTTATGTTTTATTTAAATACGCGTGAGTTCCTTATCTTGGTCACATGAACTTCATATCAACGGTTAAAAAGAAATATGGTTATAAGCGACATTTTAGACTGGTATTGTTTTGAAAGCCGACTGTTTTTTGTGTTCTATTATCTTTTATACAACCACTGTGAAAAGTACCTTATTCTTCTTTTACTATAACACTTATTCAACTGTCTGATGTTTTAATAAAAAAATACATCAGCTTTTCTAAAATTCTAAACTTTAAATGGCTCTCCTAAACATTTCTTTTTTGTGGCTTATACCCTATTTCCTTTTAACCGTCGATATGTTTCAACTGAATTGTAATACGATTTGATAAAAATGGCAGTGTTAGAAGTACATAATATTTATTTTGAGACAGACTTATGAGTGGTTCGAAAAGAGTTTCGTATTTTATTACAAGCTTGATTTGCATACAAAAAAAAACAAACAAAGGAACTAATCTAAATACCTACATATTTTGAGCGAAACTAGTTTCTGTAGTTATTTGATGTAATAAAATGGTATAAAAAATATTTTTGCAAATAGAACCGACTTCCATATCAAAACACTACAAAGGTAAAAAAACTTTTTAGCAAAAAATAGAACCGACTTCCATATAAAAACACTACAAAGGCAAAAATAACTTTAATTTCGGAAGGCGGTGTCTTTAGTTTAGTATATATTTTCGTTTTTGACACCGCCTTCCGAAATTAAAGTTATCTTTGCCTTTGTAGTGTTTTTATATGGAAGTCGGTTCTATTTTTTGCTAAAAAGTTTTTTTTTCACAATTTTTAGTGGGTCGTTTTGTAATTTATCTAGTTACAAAGGCCAAAATGTCAACTACTTATCACCTTTTACAAAATATTGCTTTTCCCGGTGCAGAGCCGTTAATTTTTGAGGAGTTCTCCTGGTACATCACCATCAGCTCTACTTCACCATATGCATTGTGACGAGCATAAAGTGCTTAACATCCATATTCAAGTAATCTAATCGCAAACAACGAAATACTTATTATTGAGTAGTTTCGGTGGCCATCTGGGGTCTTCATCATCAGTTCCACTTCCTCAAATGGTGCTTTTCGAGAGCAACTGCTCGAGGTACTATAAAAAATACCCAAAACGCTATAGGTGTGCCTATAATATTTGAAGAATTCCCTCGATTACTCCATGATCCCATCATCAGATCCAAACGTCACGACAATGGGACCAACTAGAAAGTATACCCTTTCAAACAAAAAAGAATTTTCTAAATCAGCCCAGCCATCTCTGAGTTATGAGGTAACATACATAAAAAAAAAACGTTCAAGACGAATTGTAAACCTCCTTTTTTTGAAGTCGGTTAAAAATGGATAATTTACTTTCAGCAATTTATAATAACATTGTGCCTTTAAATTATATAGTTACAGACAACATTTAAATTCATTGTTCTTTCTTATGTTTGTCTATATTTCATCAACACATCCTTTTTACAAAATTATTATTTTCTTTTTAGTACAACTGACCTTTTGCATAAAAACTTGTTGTTGTGAAATTAAAAGGACTGGCAACGACATCTTGTGGTTCAGATAATAACTAGACGCTACGTCACACCATGGTTCATTCGCGATTGGATAATACCATATTGTTTCCTGCACCCCCTCCCCTTGATCTTTGTGCAAAACATTTAACAAAACTCTTTAATTTTTTTTCATCATCATCATCATCGCTATAAATTCATTACATGAAATTGAAATTGTTTATTTAAATAATTGGTGCACAGAGTACATACTCGTTATCAACACATGCTACACTTGTTTCTAAATATTTTTTTTTAATAATGTGTGTAGAATCTAAGGCTAGGCTTATACAACGTGTAATTTATAGGGTATATACATACCAAGTGCATGCAGCTACTTTGGATGATAACAAACGATATGGCAAGGGTTTTGTAATCCTAAGACTACGTGTGTAGAACTTATTACAAATACCAATACACTGATACCAGAGACTGAATTTTTAAAATTAAGAAGAACGAAGAGAATTATCGTGTTATTGGCAAGTGACGTGGAAAGTTATTGACCCTCGTAGTACTGTGACACGTTTGTTATGATTAGTATTCAAGAAATATATGAAACCGATAATTTGGTATCAATTCTTTGAGTCAGTTATTTTGAGCTGAAACTGTGCATAGAAACTCCATACCAGATGTTGTCTTCAGCCCTTTTGGATAGATATGGGGTTTCCGTTACACATTGTATAGTCGCGAATTATAGGTTAACCAGCATTCACAAACATAATTGATAACGTTCAAAAATAATAAAGGAATCATAATGATATTACCAAAATAGAAATCATAACATTTTTTTTTTTGACATACAGTCTTAGAAGAAAACTAAGCCATGGAACTATGATGAAATATACAAAGTTTTTATCTAAATTTAAGTAGAAAGAGTTTTACAATTGTTGACAATATACGCACCTGCCTCTTAAACAAGGGTATACCTGGATTTTAAGATACGTCCATAGAGTTAGGTCTTGATATTTTTATTTGTATGGACTCTGTCAAATTAAAATTAAGAAAAAAAAATATTTTGGGTGTAGAATTAGTTTTGAAAAATGTATGAAGAATACCCACAAATTCAGATTTTCTTTTTCATAATTATATTTTGCGACACAAATTTTCTCTCGACATCAAAGAAAAACAAAGTGTAAACCCGACAAACTGTACTACAGTTCAGTAGGAGATATATGTGTATATCCAATTGTAAAACTGTCTTAATAAATAAATATTAAAAAAAACATATTAGTAGAGCTACGTCAAACATAATAAGCATATCTATTTAAATATGAAGAGAGTACAACGCAACACATCTGTTCCCTAGAAGCATTTCAAGGTTCAACTTTATTTTTCAAATTCTCGCCAAAGCATCCATTACTCACAGAGTTTTTATCCCCCCGTTCGTAAAAGCCTCCCCCTTCTGTGGCTCTATCCCCCTCAGTGACCTTGTCCCCTTCTGTGCACATTGGGAGATAATACGTCACGTAGCTTCATGGTTTAGCTTAAGTCAGGTTTTTTTTATCCTTGTCGTATCGTATACAACCTTTATTTAGCTTAGTTTCGGGAAAGAGGGTAGTTGATAAAATGGCTGGTCAAGATTTTGGTCCGAAAATCTTGTCCAAAATGTTGTCATGCACACGCAAAGAGTTTGTAATGAAATGAAATATTTATTTTGTAAATCCTTACTAATATTATAAATGCGAAAGTAACTCTGTCTGTCTGTGTGTTACGCAATCACGCCTAAACTACTGAACTGATTTTAATCAAATTTGGTACGGACATAGTCTAGAGCCTGAGAAAAGACATAGGGTACTTTTTAATGCGAAAAAGGCTGTAAGGGGTTAGAATAGGGGATGAAACTTTGTATGGAAATTGCGTCAATTTTAAAGCTAGAAGCTTGGAACTTATTTTTTAGACCTTTGATTAGATATTAATAAATACGACATTCAAATTATGTATGAGTTTTGTTTTTTTTAAATCATTAGCCTAAAAAATTAAAAATTCTGACGAAAGTCACTATTCCGCGCGGACAAAGTCGTGGGCACAGCTAGTAGGTTTTAAATACTCGAAACACTTGTTAGAAGGCTACGCTTCTGTAACGCAGAGTGTGCAACTAGAATCAAAGATTACTTGAGATCAAAATTAAAATACGTTTATTTTACGCAAGGACTTTTCATTATATCGTATTCATGCTCCGAAAAAACAATCATCTTCCAAAGTGACTTTGTCACGTCAATAGACAATATTTCTAGCCAGCAGCTCAATTGAATACAACCTTCAACACGCCCCCTCAATTTAGCTGCTGCAGCCCTAAGCCTTCAGTACATTTATAATGCTTACATACAGGTAAAGCTTTCGTCAAAACATCAGCCAGCATGAAATCTGTCGACACATGTTTCAACTCAACGATGTTACCCTTGAGTACATCCCTAATAAAGTGATACTTTATGTCTATGTGTTTGCTGCGAGCATGATAGACAGGATCTTTAGCAAGGTATATCCCCCCCTGGTTGTCAGCATATACAGTAGTTTTAGATAGCCCTGAAAATCCTATCTCCCTCAATAAACTACTTAGGTAGAGAGCTTCCTTCAGCGCTTCACTAGCACTAATATATTCTGCCTCAGTGGATGACGTGGCTACAGTTCTCTGTTTTTGAGATCGCCAAGAAATGGCTGCACCTCCTAAAATAAAAGCATAACCGGAGTATGACCGCCTATCGATTAAACAATTACCCCAGTCGGCATCCGAGTAACCTATCAACGTTTTGCCTGTCTTACGAAACGTTAGACGATAGTCGATTGTTTTCTTCAAATATCGAATAACCCTCTTAGCCGAAATCCAATGCGTATGGTTAGGACAAGTCGTGAACTGAGCTAATTTTGAAACAGTATTACAAATATCAGGTCTCGTACCCACGCTTAGGTACATTAACGTGCCTATCAGTTCTCGATACGGCCACGTTACCTGTTCTTTGTGATCTTTATCACGATCTGTCTTCGGCTCTGCAAAATTCAGTCCAACTTCAAATGGAGTGGACACTGTTTTGCAATCTTCCATACCAAATTTCTTTAAGGTATCTTTGATATAATTTCGCTGTGACAGACTTATAGCACCATCTTTTCTTTCAATTTCTATCCCTAGACAGTATTTGGCTGGTCCAAAGTCTTTCAGCTCAAAATCTTCAGCTAAGTTTTTCTTAAAATGTTCTATCCATTTAACATTCTGTGAAGCTACTAAAACATCATCAACGTAAATTGTTACTATTAAAATTGTTCCATCTGCCCTCCGCTGTTGATAAAGACATGGTTCATTCTTAGTTGGCATTAAGCCCATTCGACGAAGCTTCTCATCTAATCTGAGATACCACTGTCGTCCGGCTTGCTTTAAACCATATAAAGATCGCCTTAGTAAACAGGCGTCTCTTCCAGCTTTGAGGTCTCGTAACATTTTTCTAGCGCGCACATGAATGACTGAGTTCTTATCTTCTCTTCGAATCAACGTATTAAGACTCTCATAAAGAATTTTCGGTATTTGCATGTATACCTCTTCATCAAGTCGACCATTCAAATATGCTGTGTTGATATCCAATTGATGTACTTCGAGGTTCAATTCTACAGCAAGTGCCATTAGTAATCTAATTGATTCGAGTCTTGCTACTGGTGCATACGTTTGATGGTAGTCTATTCCATAACGTTGACTAAAACCCTTTGCTACCAATCGAGCCTTCTTCTTCGTGCTCAAGTCGACATTCAATTTTGTTGTCAATACATAACGACAGCCTACAATGTCTCGGTCTTTAGGCTTCTTTACAATATCCCAAGTTTCATTTTTTATTAAGCTTGTTATCTCGGATAGGATTGCTTCTCGCCACCCCACTGATCATCGCTTGATAATGCTTCTTCAAGAGATATTTCAGCCACTGCAGAAAAGAATTCTTCATCATTTTCTTCATGATTTTCATTGTTCAGCACTTCACCTTCAACTTGTGGATCTGTCTCATTAACATTACCTTGATGTTCTTCATTTCCTTCCGTTCGTTCTGTATCTCCTGAATGTACTTCTACCATGTTGTGTACTTTCTTCGGACGTCCACGCTCCCCCTTAATAAGTTTAGGACACCAGGAGCTCGTTTTAAAATTGGCTGTCTACGACAATCCTCCGCAACTTCTTCAATTTGATCCATATCTTTATCACAATTGCAATGAGAGTTGTCTCTGTTGTCTTGAAAGTCACCACCTCCTGAGCGCTCTCTTACAGTGAGTTCTTGTTCTCTAGCAAAATCACCAGCACCTAAGGTAGGTTTTTGTGTGGCTTCATTTGGTACTTCAAATTCTACATTTCGAATTATAGGTTTCTCTCGTGTTTGAATATTATTATCAACTTTTCAATATTCTTACCACTATTCAAGGTTTTTACTTCTGTTTAAAATTTAACGTCTCTAGCTTCAATAACTTTGTGTTCAGCTGGAATCCAAATTCGGTATCCCTTCGTAGATCTCGGATATCCAACTAGGATTCCCTCGCGGGCACGTCCATCGAACTTGTCCTTCCCTGATGTCTTATCCAAAACGTACGCTTTGGTACCAAAACTTCGGATAATCGTTAAGTCCACAGCTGTTCCAGTCCATTTTTCAAAAGGAATGCCTCCATCTAAACTGCTGGTTGGACAACGGTTACGTACGTAGCATGCTGTCACAACCGCATCCGCCCAAAAGCCTACAGATAGACCAGACGACAACAACATGCACCTAGCCATTTCCAACAAAGTTCTGTTCATGCGTTCGCTGACACCGTTCATCTGATGAGTATGTGGTATTGTCAATCTTCGTCTGATACCTTCATTCTCTAAAAACTCATCAAACTCGTGATTGCAATATTCACCACCATTGTCAGTCTGAAGAAATTTTATTTTCTTTCCTGTCAACTTCTCAGCGTAATTTTTATAAAGTTTAAATGCACTAAATACTGCACTTTTCTTCCCTAGTAGGTAAACTTCACACCACCGGGAACTGTCATCGATAAAGCTTACAAAATATTTCGCGCCTCCTATGGATTGCGTTTTCATCGGACCTACCACATCGGAGTGTACGATACGTAATAACTCATTACACGGTCCACTTGACTTAGAAAAAGGTAATGAACTCATTTTACCCTTAGCACATATATCGCAATTGGATATATCACGTAAATCTGCCTCTTTTATGTTATGCCCGCAACGGTTCAGTAGTTTTACGAGATCTCTACCATTTAAATGATCCATACGCTCATGCCAAGCTAGGATATCAATTGAATCTACAGCAGAATAAGCTTTTTCATTCAATTCCTTAACAAGGTAAAGATTTCCCTTTCGTACAGCTGTCATCACGGTCTTACCAGACGTCACATCATTTATACAGGCCCTATCATTAGTAAAATTAATCTCATACCCGTTATCTGCAATTTTTGCCAGTAAATTGACAGTAAATTGCTACGAAGATCTGGTACGAACAAGGTATTTTTGAATGTAATTCTCCTGTTTGATGCTGACAACCGTATATCACCTTTGCCCTTTACATCAGTCGACAGATTGGATGCTAAGTTGAGTTTATCCTGCAAAACACAAAAGTTATCTGTAAATTTATCTAAATTATTACACAAATGCGATGTACATCCACTATCAAGTATCCAGTCATTCTTTGTAGTTTGTAAAGAGTTCGAAAGATTTGTACAATTTAAAAGAATATCAAAAGTACTGTCCTCTTCCTCTTCTGGATCTGCTATATATTTAGCATCGTCATTGCTCCGCTTTATCTTACATTCTGAAGCTTTATGACCATATTTATGACATTTAAAGCATTTGTAGGTAAATTTCTAGGTCTTAGGTTTTTGTTCTTCCTGTTTTGCATTTTTCGGTACTCTACGCTTCACGTACATAGCACCCTCGACATTCTCAGCTTCCGTTGAATTTGAAATGCTAGCTTTTTCTAATATCTTAATTTTAAGCACTTCTGCTTTCGGTAATTCGTCCCTATTTTCCATAGCGCATCTAAAATTCTCATAGCTTTTCGGTAAACTATACAGCAATAAAATCGACAACATGTCCTCGTGTATCTCAACAGCCATATCATTTAACATGTTCGCTGCCTCAAAGAAATCACTTAAATGACGCTGTACATCATCGCCCTCCTTTATACGGCTCAACGTAAGCTTTTTAAGTAGACTTGCTTTTCTTACCGTACCTTTCGATGCGTATACGCTCTCCAACTTCTTCCATATCTCGTGTGCAGTTACACACCCTCGAATATGTTTTAACTCACCAGGACTTATTGCCATAATCAGGTCGGCCTTCGCCATTTCATCCTTCTCGGACCATTCGCATACCGCCTCCGTGGCTGCCGGTTTCATTAGGGAGCCGTTAACATACTTCCAGGCTTGATTTTTTATGAGTAAAGCCTGTACTTGTATTTTCCACGTATCATAATTTTGATGATTCAGTAACTCTATTTTTGGTGTCGCCATAACTTATTAAAAGCTATTAAACTCTTGGCTATTCTGGGCCCATAACCTGTTAGAAGGCTACGCTTCTGTAACGCAGAGTGTGCAACTAGAATCAAAGATTACTTGAGATCAAAATTAAAATACGTTTATTTTACGCAAGGACTTTTCATTATATCGTATTCATGCTCCGAAAAAACAATCATCTTCCAAAGTGACTTTGTCACGTCAATAGACAATATTTCTAGCCAGCAGCTCAATTGAATACAACCTTCAACAACACTTTTACACGTCATGTGTTTCCTAACGGACTACTCTGAGAAATCTCTGAGTGGCTAAATAATAACCGCACGAATAAATAAAGGTTAAGCAACTCTTTCCGAGGTTGGTCTTGGGATGGGTGACCAATTATACATATCAAGATTCCTGCAGATCTCAGAAAACACGTTAAGCCGTTGGCCCCAGCTGTTTTGGACATATTTGACAGTTGTTACGGGTAGTCGGAAGCCAAAAAATCTGGTACTGGGTCTGGCCAATGATTAGATTTTTTGGCTTCAATACTTTGTGTTACTCAGCTACTGGATTATGGAGGCCAGATAGACAGTCACTGCATGAGAAAAAAAACATGTGTGCAATTCACACGTGAAGAAGAGAAACGTTCAAAAAAAAATGAATGTGGCTGTCTCTTTTTACTGTCGCTTGTTCGACTACCCACGAGACTCCCCCGCCCCCTCCCTGCCCCCTCTCAGGACTACCTCACCCCCCCGCGACCTAACTTCGTTCCCGTGGTCGCAAGATAGCCGAGTTTGGGCTAATTTTAAAGGGCATCAAAAGCTCTACCACTTGGCCGCAACAGAATTCCAAAATTCGGCAAAATGTGTCTATCTCTTTTTACTGTCGCTTTCTCGTTTCATAAACTTTCAATTCACAATGATGCTAAAGAAGATTTCACTTCAAAATAAAAAATGATCAATTTTTTTTAATAATAATAATCCTCCATGCCGATTTTGGCTATGGCAACCGTTTCTTTTGTTACCTACTGGTGTCTCTCAGGGGCTCTCATGTGGCTAGCAAAACCACCTCTGTTTACTATTCTTGCACAAAGTCGACAAGTGAGAGCACCATTGGTGTAATTGTAATTAATTGCCGCTGGTTGTCGGGCTTTTAGTTTGTCGCGCTTGGAGTCCAATTCCGAGAGCGTACAACTCTCAATGTCAAAGACTTTCTGTTGTACGAGTGACCTCCACTCTCCGCAGTTTTTTTTCTTTTTTTTTTTTATTCTATGAATTGAACGGGGTTTTTATCCACATGGATATGTCAACCCCATCGTACCCTATTAATTTTGTACATATTTATTTCTAAAAAGGAACACAAATAAATAACTAATTTGAATGAGAGAGACCCATTAATTAGTTAGCTTTGCTAGTCTAGTTAATCTTATCGCTAACTGCGATTTTGGACTTGTTAAAATTGTTTGGATTAACCCAACATCTAGAAAATTAAGTTTGAAGTCTTTAATTAATGCGTCTCTCTCATCTTTATTCCGTACACAATCCATCAGCAAGTGAAGTATATCTTCAATTTTATCACATACTAAACAATTGGGAGATGTAACTTTTCCCATAAGATAGCCAAATTTTGCTGATGGATAGTGTCCAGAACGCAGTCTTAAAGCTAACTTAATATAATTTCTATTCAATTTATCATCATCAAACCAGGGCATACGAGGGGGCTCATTTTGTATGACTTTATACCATAACCCTTTTTCTTTTGAAATTTCAGCAAAATGATTCTTCCAATTTACGAAACATTTCTCCTTAAATCTGGTAATATATTCCCATTGATCTGGTAAGTATGTTATTTCAATGCCTGAATCAACTGCAAGCTTGGACAATCTGTCAGCCTCCTCGTTGCCCCGAATTCCTATGTGTGCTGGAACCCATTGCAATAAAATATTGATATTATTTTCATTCTGATGATTTATTAATTTAAGAATGTCGTAGGCTATCGATGATCCTCTGCTATCAGAGGTGCATCGAGCCACATGCTGTAATGCGCTTTTACTGTCAGTAAAAATCACAACTTTATTTAATTTTTTATTTATTGCATAGAGTATTGCTTGATATATTGCAATGAGTTCCAGCGACATGATGGAGACTTTGGTGGTAATTTTAAACATAAATTTATCTTCTAAGTTTTGGCAATAAAAGGCCGCTCCTCCCCCACTTGCGTTTTTCGACCCATCCGTGAATATTTTACACCAGTCATTGAATTTAGACGCTAATTCTGACACCACCTCTGCTAGTAATAAATTAGGATTAAAGTCTTTTTTTGGCTGTTTAACACATTCCAAATTACATTGAATGGTATTTTCAGTCTGAATAGCCGATACCCATATATTGAGAGTAAACATTTTAAATACATCTGAGGATATCAACTGAAGTTGTCCTAACTCATTGAAAGTAGTAGCGAGCAAGGGTTTCTTCTTATTTGCCCAATAGGGATTATGAACATGTGAACTCAGTTCTGAAATTGTACAATTACTTGGACTATTTGACCAGGATAGTGTTTTTAAAATGTATTTATAAGCGAGATATTGTCGTCTTAAAAATAGTGGTACTATGTGCAATTCACTTTCCATCACGTGGATTGGTGAGCTTTTAATGAAACCACCTATCACTCTAAGAGCTTGATTCTGGAGTCTATCTAATTTAGCTAGATTTGTCTTTGCACTAGCATTATATAAATAGCATCCATAATCGAGACGACTTCTTATTAGTGAAATATATAATTTGCGAATATGTTTTGTGTGTACTCCCCAAGCACTACCGGCTAATACTTTCAATAAATTTAAATACTTTGAACATTTGACAATTATCTCATTTATGTGTTTTCTCCAATATAAACTTCTATCTAACCATACTCCCAAATACTTAACGTTTTCTACCATAGATAGTGGCTGGTTATAAACTTTTAGAGTAGGTAATATCCTCCTTCGTCCTCTACTAAAGGTACAATAGTTAGATTTTGTAGGTGATAAGTTCAATCCAATCTCACCCAGTCTCTCCGCAGTTAAGAGCTAGCTCTTTCCACTGAGATGGATCTACGTCACAACCCTTCTAATATGTCGCTTAAGCACATTCTTAAATCTTAGGGGTTGTCTGCCCCACTTTCGTTTGCCCTCCTGAAGTTCCGAATACAGGATCCGCTTTGCCACTGTCTGCTCAGACATGCAGCTCACGTGACCGCACCACCGAAGTTGTCTCCTTATGAGGTATGCCTCAATGCCTCCCACATGGGCTCACTCGTCTCAATACTTCGGTATTACGCACTCGATCAGACCAATGAATGTTTAGTATTGTACGAAGGCATTTGAGATGAAATCGGTCCAATTGTCGAATGTGGCGTCGGTACGGTGTCTATACTCTGCTGAGACATGGATTCTATATATTAGGAAGCACGACAGCCATATAAACAGACATTTTCGTTGCTAGTTTCAAGTCGTGTGAACAGAAAACCTTGGCATTTAATTTGCCGAAGGCTGGAGCAGCAGCACTAATTCAATTGTTTTTAAATTCCCCGTTATAAGAGCGTAGCCATACCAGACGCTACCTGACTGGAAAAAATTGCAGGTTGTAACCGGGTATGTACAAAATGGTCTAGATTACGTCATATCAAATTCAATTATGTACAATGGGCAACTCAATCTCATCACAATCAGTGTTACAATTGAATGGACCACAAATCATCCATTGTAATTAACTTATCGCGCACTATATCAAATTAGTTTCGTGCATATGTACATAATACGTCGTCCAATCCTTTCAAATATGTAAGTAATCACATTTATGTTTTATGTATACGTCTCGGCAATCATTGTCTATCGGTTGTAAATCGGATATAATATATCGGTGAAACTTTATGGTCAGATCTATGAAAAGAAATTGCCCATTTCCCTTGGGAGTAGTATGAAAAGATTAAAGTATATAATATTATCTAGAGATTGGACGCTTGAATTGAGACATCAATCTATGAGTTGAAAGCTATAGCCATCAGCCGTGGGTCTGGATAGCATTCTCCCGTTCCATCATCGGAGTACAAGACGAACGGCGATGCGCCATCGTTATATGGCCACCCATACGCACAAAACGGTTTTGTAAATACTTTCATTGTGCGTACTGCTACGACATGGAATTCCCTGCTGGAATCTGGTTTTCTGATAGCTATAACCCCCTCAGGTCTTTAAGTTAAAAGTGAATAGGGTACTTCTAAATGAAACATGCTTCATCTTCAAATACAGGCCAGCAGCTCCTATATTGAATTTTTAAAAGAGAATTCGAATTTAAAAACTGCTTGTCCTTCAAATACTATACGAAATTTTGTATGTTTGTGTTTTAATAATTCAAAAATGATGTATTTGATGACGCATAGTTAGCAACTTGCTATTACAACTGGCTTCGTTTTATTCCGGAAAAACGTCCGAAATTTCCGCGTGAACAAAATCGTGGATAACAGTTATTTAGTAACATTATAAATGTAAAAGTATGGATTTTTGAATACATATTTGTATGTTTGTGTTTCAATCAATCGTCCAAAAATGGCTTAAGGGATTCGGACTTTTTACGCGACAAGATTTCCAAAATGTCCACACGAATCAAGTCACAGGCTACACCTATGGTTTTACTAATAACCCTGTCTGTTTTTAACGGACTTCGAGGGTCCCATGCTTCAATCAACAATAGTATTGATCGAAGGTCCAATGACCTTTTTTCTAAAATCAATTTAATAGGAAACCCTGGTATTATTTGTGATGTCCTTGAGAAAGTATTGGTGCTTACTACACGCAACGACCACACGTCTATAAGTACTCGCAGCTATGGATGAATTTAGTGGCTATTTTTCATGTACTTTCACCGTAGGAACATTAACCATATGTCATTTAACTTCGTTGACTTCGTCACGTGGAATGGTTTTTCCGCGTAAATCCCGTTCCCATAAGAATTCTGGGTAAAATAAGATTATATTTTGCTGTATAACCTCGTCTGTTTTCCATTAGTATCAGCCGTTCCAATTATTAGCCTGGAAAAACTGAAAGACAGACAGTCCGTCAGACAGAATTTTTTTGATAAATTGTGTTTATGTATCGTATACATAACAATAAGCACTTAAGAAAGCACTGTAATTTAAAAAATGTACCTACACGATTTGAGTCATATGTGTAGACACCATATTATGTATATAAATCAAATTGATTGAACTGTCTTAGATCTGTGATTTCAAAATAACTGTGTTTTGTCAAGTTCAAGTGCTTATGGCTATAATTTACACTATACTAAAAAACAAATAAACAGTTTTCCCGTCTGTCTGTCTTTCTAAACTTTCATGCTTAAAATGAAAGTTTGTATTTCAAATCATGCCAACGAAGTTGCAGGCAACAGTTAGTATGTTATTATAATAAAAAAGTAATAAAAATCGCCTAAGTGCGAGTCGGATACGCCCATGATTGATTCTTTAGTAGCTACGCAAAATAACGCGGTTTATAGAATACATCTACTACTTAGAATACTCTCTTACTGTGTAGACCTAGTAGTTTCGGAATAAAATGGCTGTGACCTACAGACGGATAAACAAAAAGACATGACGAATCTATGAGGATTCCGTTTTTTTTTTCATTTGGCTATAGAAACCTGAAAATTATGTCCTTTGCCGATCCCCAAGTATTAAGAGCTGCTAGTTTAGTAGATATGGTATTTTTGTAAGTATTTCTAGTGAGAAAACTCTTTTGCTTATCTGGAACAGCGGCTAGTTGGTTCGTGAGGCGCGTGACCGACCCTTATCATTTGGGTTTTGTAATCTCACGCCTGTGTCAGTGAACCTTGTTTGACCGTGTTGGTAGGTATTGTAACTGAACAATCCGTATTTGATTTTAAGTGGTGGAAATCTGTGAATATCTGCAGTTAAGAATCTGTAGGTGCCTAATAAATTAGTATTAGCTTAAGATCTCGTCTTTAAAACCAAGCTTGCTAATTTAGATAATAAGTAGATATAGCAAAAATAATGTAGACTTTTTTAAAGAAGGTATGCAGAAAGCTGATATCTTTATCTTTTATTCTATGTAACTTCAAATTCAAATTAATTATGAATGAATGCCATCCACACTTGGTCTATATACCATCTTGTCGTACTAAGCGCTTCTCTACATTTATTGTGCGCACAGCCAAGGTGTGGAACTCTCTGCCGGCTTCTGTATTCCCTACTATAGATGCTGGCGGGAAACATTCCGAATCATTCCCGTCGAATACTTCGGAAGTATTCTGAAATATTCCGAAACTTTGGGAATATTTCAACTGTCAAAAAAAAACAGGAAAATCGACCTTTGAAGTCTGTTAATATACCAAAATCTGCTCCTAAGTAGGTAAGAACAAATACTTTTCTGAAAACCGCATCAAAACGTGTTTGCTTGCAAGGTTTGCCTTTATTTGCTTTTATTGACTGGGCTATTATACGCGTTAAGTAGGTAGGTAATGATTAATACCTACCTATGCGACTCGCGAATACTCGCGATGCGTACAGAGCTACATACAAACTAACCAAAAACATAGGTAACCCTTTTTCAAATAGCAAATCAAATATGCTTGGCCTGGTTTTTTTATTTCACAACTGACATTTAAGGCTATAATCGCATAGCACGACTTACAACTCGATCGCCTAATGCATGTATTTTGACCAATAGGATGCACGAAGCGTATTTTAGTAGTGTTCGTAATAGTAAGTATTAATATAATGTTACACGCCCTGTACTCACAAAATGCATATTATTTCTAATTGGGCGAAAACAGGAAGGGATGTGGTTTGTCACTAGCTGCACTTCCGCAGAAATATTTTCTTAAGTGAGTATGCGTATCTTTGGCCGATAGTAGGTACCTACCTAAAAACAAAAGAATAAAAATCCTGTTAATCGCAGGCTAATAAATCTACCTATAAAAATATCAACATATACTTAATCAATCCCATTTATAATAAAATAAACATTTATATTTTACTCTCGTAGCGTACATACGTACTCTCGCAGTGAACAATAATTAACTCACCCACCACACAACAAGCAAACACATTTATTCCCATTGAATTATTCGGGCGAAATATTCGGAAACATTCGATTGCGGGGTATGAATCTTTCTTGCGCGGGTGAAAACTTCTCCGGGGTGCAGCATCCCCTCCCTCTTACCGCACCCCGCACCGCCATCGCCTGCACGCACGACTCGTGGCCGGTGGCAGTCGGGGGCGCGCGTCGCGGTGCCAGCGCGGCGGCAGCGGCCGGCGCACAGAGATCGACGATCGATGCAAAATACGATTTTTCAGCAAAAAAAGTTGAAATCTTAATAAATAATTAAAAGTTTCTTTAAATCAGAATGATTCAAAATGAATTTATCATTTTGAATAATTCCCATTTAAAGAAACTTTCCCCGAAGTATTCCGGAATTATTCAGAAGTTTTGCAACTATATTCCCTACCACATATGACCCGTCGGCCCATAGATGATACATATAAATACTGAGATAGATGCGCCACTCTATGATTCGAAAATTGAGTTTTTGACCCTGATCGCCAGGTAGCGTAACGGTAGTTTAGTACCGAAAAACTCCGATAGGTGGCGTCTACCTGACATGTTAATAATATTTTCTTATTTTAAAGATTTTAGAAGTACTAGATTGATTGAAATAAATATTCTAATCGACAAAAGATTAAATCTTTGATTTTAGAATATTTATTTCAATCAATCTAGTACTTCCAAAATCTAAAGATTAGATTTTAGAGGCTGGCAAAAATTAAAACACGGTGAAGATGGATTTAATTATTTTTTTATATTTGTGATTTTTTGGATTCATTATAAATCAACGAAACATAACGAACGAACGAACTACTGATTCAAATTTAATTGAGTCTAAAATAGGCAACAAATCATACCACAATTGGAAATGGAGCGAGTTATTTTTTAAGCACTGCTTATATATTTTTGATGACCCCTTGTAAGAATGACCATTAAATGATTCGAAGAGCTTATCAAATAATAAACCTCTGCACTCTTCGGGCAGAATGTTGTGTTCTGAAACAAAATATTAATGTTGGTTAATAACATTTTGCAAAATTTGCTAGGTAACAATAATGATCCAAATATGTGAAATTAATTAATTAATATGTGATAAAAAACGTAAAGCGCTAGACACCCTCTGGCTGAACACTTGTGCTGCATATTTTACCTTCATTTTAGGTATTTTATTTCTCATCACATGTTTTTCTGTTAATTTATTAATTAATCGAAATTTGTCAAACTGTTTTTGACAGTTTTATATTTTTCTTTTTTCTTTGTTTTTCATAAACAAGCGAGGTGTATAGAGTCTATGATGCAGTAAAATTATAATGCCATTTAATTTAGTGATTTAGTGAATTAGGTGCCTAAATACATTAAATAATGCTTTATGATTTTTTCGATACAAATAATATTTTTTTATTAATTTTGATTATCAAATATGTATAAATATATCGTAGCGGCTGCCATCTATTATCAAAACATACGCATTACGTACAAAACTAAGTTGACCCCAGACATAAGATGTCACTAGTTTTTTTGGCAAATTTTGTGTCTGAAGTTTCTTCGGGAGTTTCACCCCCCTGCGTCGGCCTTTAAAGCAAGAGTGAACAGGCATCTTTTGGGCTCACTCGTTCAATCGTAGAGCTCATTTTACACTTACCATCAGGTGTGATCGAGGTCAAGCGCGGGTCCATTGGTCATAAAAAAAAATTGGGTTTTCTTGAAAATTTAAACCACCAGTTGGCGCTACTGAGGCGAGAGGTCTTCTTCTTTGGAAACGAATCTTTGGTGTATACATGACATTGACGTCAATTTGACAGATGTCAAAAAACTTAAGCATTTGACAGGTGCCTGGACCTGCTGCCACCTGGTGGACATTATTACAGAAAACCCTCATTCGGATCACTGAGCGGCCAGTAGTTAGATAATAATAACCTCAAATTTTTGACACCTAAACAAATCACTACATAGCTTGTTAAAGCGTGTTTGTCACCAAAAACGGGTTTGAAATCAAAATCTAAGATGGCGCGGGTTTCAAGTTAAATATCGAGAGAGGAATCTCGTGTCTCGCAGAGCACGCTAAATCGCTTGTCCCAGCTGTCAATTTGTGTCTTTGACATCTGTTACGGGTAGTTAGAAGCCAGTTTTGACACCAATCTGTCCAGGGGGTATAGTGTTACCCAGCTACTAGACTATGGATATTAGATAGACCGTTGCTCCATGTAAAATAATAGTATTCAGCTGTATCTGAATAGACTAAACAGATGTCGGATGTCGGTTTTCTAAAGATTGTACTTCGGGGAGTGTGCGCAGGAGCTCCATGACCTGATTCCTCCATCTTCCTTTCACTACCGGACTACCAGACGCACTGCTGCGTACCATCTACACTTGGTTGATATACCGTCTTATCGTACAAAGTGCTTCTCCTCCACATTTGTTGTGCGCACAGCCAAGTTATGGAACTCTCTGCCGGCTTCTGTGTTCCCTGCCACTTGCTTCTTTCTTGTAAGTTTTGCTAATATATCAAACTGTACAAAGCAAGCCAAGTTTAAATAGAAGTTTGTTGTTGGAAGTTTACTTTGTAACTGTATTGCAAATTGCGAGGTATGGCAATAAAAAGCCTTAGTAGGATACGGATATTTTGCAGAGTTCTATAAGCTGTTATAGCGTTTAACTCGTTAGTCATTCTGGACGTAAGTAGTTTAGTGTGTAGTTTATATAATAGATAACTAGCTGACCCGAGAGATTCTCTCTAGGCAAGGTTTAAAAGGCCAGAAAGACAACTTCTGGCCTTTTAAACCTTGCCTAGAGAGAGAGAGAGAACTATGAGAGGAAACATAATACAAAAAGAAATCTCCTGAAACACTCTATCTATTGTTGAAAACCGCATGAGAATCTGTCCAGAAGTTTTGAAATGTATCGCAAAAAGCCAGACAAACAGGTGGCGGGAAACTTAGTTTTATAATAAGAAAGGCCTAGGCGGTTTTAAGTTAGTAGATATTGATTTTTAATACTTGCAAGAAAAGATTTGCCGTAACTGATAACATTCATAGAACATTGAACCTTTTCATGTTTAGCTATTATAATCTGCCTAGACTTCTCTAACTACCTATAACTATTAAAATAATTATGCGCTAACTTTGACCTTGAAAGAGAACCCAGTACTAAGAGGGTCTCTAAGAGTTATAATTCATGTTAATATTATACACGTGAAATTTTGTTTATATTTGTCCTACATTGTTTTTTTTTTGTGAGGGGATAGTTGAATGGCTGGAGAGTGACGTAGGTCGATCTACTTTTTTGGTGTAAAAAGAAAACATTGTTACAGTTTTAAACAGTAAATACATTTTTTTAAATAATTAAGAATAATGTTTTTATTTTAAATTAGACCCTGACTTAATGAGACTTAATTGACCTTTTTATATTCGTGATACCTTCAAGGTACTACAAAAATTAATAAATACTATTTTATCTGACATACTAGCTCTGTCCGCGATTCCTTGTGTGTAGTGAGTATCTTTAGGTATTCATACGAAAAGCAAAAATTTGTCCCGCTTTTTACAAAAAATACGAATGCATTCAAAATCATTTATACTTATTACGATTGAATATCGACAAAATGTATGAATGAGTATGAATACGATACAGATGATTACTTTGCGATCATGCGTAAAATTTAAAACATGTACTTGAAGGACGGTAACGTCGCAATTTATTTATGAATGCGTACGCGTGTACAGAGTGTTTCTTTTACGTATCAATTTAACATTTTTAGTGAATATTTTAATATAAAAAAAATAAAAACATTTTTTTTTCGAATGGTAATATTTTTTTAGCATGTAAGGATGCTATACTATTGCGGGTTAACGGGAACGCCCTCTGTTAGTTAACATACTGTATGTCTGACACGGGCTTGACGAACCTTTCTGAGATTGTGAGTTGTTTGTGTTTGTTTTGTTATGTTATGTCATTTATTATTGTTTATGTGTCTAATTGTTTATACTAACATAGTTGTAGTTATAAAGTATAAGTATAGGTAATATATAAAAGTAATATATAATATGTAAAAATTCAAAGAGCTATTGACTGATAAAGTATAAGTTTTATAAGGATTGGTTAGGTATTTCTGCCTATTAATATTTCATTATTAGAACCTAGCAGTGGCGAAGGCTCCAAACAACTCGATTCCTACCGGCTTCCCTTTTGAAATATGGCAAATATTAGTCTATTATTTTATATATGAATATATAAATAGTAATTAGAGATACAACGAATACGAATACGAATATTCGTATTCGCCGAATAGTAGATATTTACCAAATATTCGTATTCGGCGAATACTAATACGAATATTTCAAATCTAATATTTTTGTACGCAACTCTATTTACTACAGATTTGAAAAATTTCCAAGTCTGAAAAAACTCGCCCGAAAATATTTTTCACTGAAGCCATGTACAGTCGCCTTGGAAAGACTTTTTTCAGCGGCTGGGAAAACCCAGACTGAAAAAAGAAATCGCCTAAAACCAGAAAATCTACAAATTTTACGTTTTTTAAATAAAAATTTGCCTGTTATAAATTTTAATTATTAGAAGAGTCAACATTCATCAAATAAATAAGTCTTTTATTACCATGGCGAGATATTCATATTCGTATTCGTATTCGCCGAATAGTAGGTTTGATATTCGTATTCGTATTCGTAAAAGTAGTATTCGTTGCATCACTAATAGTAATCTATTATTTTCAATTAAACAAATAGTTATTTACGAAGTTACAAGATTTCGAAGTCAGCCACAGGGCCACAGTTACTGGAATTCACGCATCACACTTGAGCAAGGTAAGCATTTTTTGGTCCGGTTTCCCTTTTATGAAAATTCACCCTTCGCCAATGGAACCTAGCGTACCATCTGCTTTAATTAAATGCTAACTCTCAATCCTACTTTTCATATTGGCAGTACTGTGTACTGTCGGGGTTGCGGGAATGTTCTAACGAGATATCGCGGCCCCGGAATGCAAGGGCAGCTGAAGGAGCAGGGTGGGTTTTTATTCAGTAGAAGTCTGACACTCCCTTCCGCTCTACCTAAAGCGCGAAGAGTCATTGATAATTAGATAAATAAATTTCGTAATTTTTCGATTTTCATGTGTTAATGTACATGATGAATTGTTTTTGAAGATGTTGCAATCGAAGGACAACTATGATTTTTTGTGTAAAGAATAACCAACCCTATGTTAACGTACATTTTAGCAGTGTCAGCAAAACCTTGGCAGTCAATTTTTGTTTCACAGGATATTTTCTAAAATCTATCTTTTTCCGAAAAGTTAAAAATAACTACAGAAAAAGTTCAAATAAAAAAATGTAGTCTAACACTTACACTAGATGAGCCTTTAGCGCGATAGGTAGATTATTGCACTATGCTTATACCAAATTTCATTCGATTCGGTCCAGTACTTTTCATAACAGAGTGGTTTTGTATTAAAAATATTGAAATTTCGGATTATTAACAAAAAAAAAAACATAATTTAAAAACTCGCGTTTCGCGTGTTTTAAATGATCACTTATGATGCTCTCAAGCTGAAAAAAATCTTTGGACCACTGTAAACGGGCCACCTTGTACCTATAACATCTTTTTTATAACACCACGGAAGTACATCTCAATAAGAGTATATGCATCCTATGTCAACAGGGTATACCCAGATAATTTATGGGTTGCTCGAACATGTCGATAACGCAACCCTTGACATGGAGGTTTCTACTTGATTTATACCCTACTACGATTTATAGGGTATTGTTTATTTTTAACATCAGTACATTTATCCTTTTGAACCTTAAACAGCATAGATTAAGAGGTTTTGTGATAATCCCCGAACGCATGAAGAGTTTCTTGCAGTCTTCATTTAGGTTATTTGGAGACAGCGAAACTTTTTTTTCTGACTTTATTTTTTTCTGAGTATATTTTGTTACGTTCTTTGAGATTGGCAACAATAAAGATAATACTGATAGAACGTCTTGCTTCCGAACTGTAATTCCGATCAAACGTATGCCGTCAAAAAGCGGGACTCTGATTTTTTAAGCGCGTACTGTTCTGATCTTTTTTATGCTATAATTGCATAGTAAGCGACGGGTTGAATCCCTGTCGCTTCTATTTTTATGTTGAACACACATATACATAATTATATATATACACAATTGACACGCTTTTTGTTAGAGAGTTTGGTTCAGAAAATTCGCTTTAAACCACATATATTTTTTTTGCGGCATATATTTTTTTAAAGGTACTCGTCGTTTTAACTGTTTCGGTATGATAGAAGACATTATTATAGGTCCTACACATTTTTTTTTAAATTATGAATAGGCTCGCGTTTGACCACCATCTCACATGATGCTAAGCGATGATATGGTCGAAGATGGAGCACGCTTACCTAAAAGTAACCTATTCATTCTTGACTTAAAAACCCCTAGGTTATAGCTATCGGGAAACATACTCCAGCAGGGAATTCCACTCCTTAGCCGTACACACAATGAAAGTATTCCCAAAACGTTTACGTGCGTATGGGTAGGATGTCCACCATGTAACGATGGCGCATCGCCGTTTGTCTTGTAGTCCGATGATGGAACGGACTTGGCGCAATTAGATTGTGTAATTCCATCGCACACTCCCCGAAATGTTACCGATAGAAAACCGATCGACTTGCAACTCGTCGTCGATGTTCAAGGCTCTGGAGCTTTGACTCGACCAGTGCATCGTTGCCAATGAGTCTCTTGGCCCGTTTCTCAATGGACTCAAGCGCGTTTGTTGTTGTTAAATTAAATAAAACTGTTTTTACAGCTTCCATAATAAAAAGATTCAACCCATTTCCGTTTTAAGATAGTAAGCCATGTATAGAAAATATAAAAAGTACATCATAATCCTCAATTTCAACTTGTTTACAAAATTACAGAAAGTAAATTCCCTTGTGCTACAGTTCTCAGTGTCACGAAGGGTCAAATTACTAATAATTACACCGTATAAATAATTAAAGATCATTGATAAAACGTTATTGAAATGTTTTGGTAATGACATTGTGTAGTTATGTCCATTAAACGGTTGCCTGGGGCACTTTGTATCGATTGACCCGAAATCACCCTCAGAATTGGTTAGCCTTGACTGTGGAAGACGCGTGTCTGACGAATTTTAAAGCAACTACCTACAATTGAGCAAATGAATTTCATAAAGTTTGAACGGAATCCTATTTATTCAGTCATATAATATATCCTCGTTCTATGCTCTCAATGTCATGTCACCGGAGAGTTTGGCTAATCTTCAGACACATTGTCAGAAAGTTTGGTATAACCTAGAAAAAAATATGATCACTGGTACGGTAAAACGAATAGAGTGCTTCGTTGGTCGAGTGATTACAAGTGCGACTGCTGACATGACTGCACGAGGACTTGGGTTCGATTGGGACAAAAAGTGCAATTGGGCCTAACTGCTCTTCTCTTAGCAAAGTTAATCAACTCAGTTGTAAAAGTTTTAAGTAAACGCTGTAAAAGTAATAACATCTTTGCTTTTTCTGATTCAACAGTCACGCTCACCTGGATCCACTCGCAAACTCGCTCGCATACTGGCGACCCGTATAACGTGCGCCCGCGCCCCGCTAAAACTCTAAAAAGTGATAAACTATTGGTGAATCCTCAAACTCTCTCTCCTCTCGTGAAGCTTGGAGGAAATATTGTCTGAAACGGCGCGCTGGGTACTCGAACATATCGAAGGGACTCTTAATCTATAAGACTAAAAATATGACACTGGTCTGGCCAAGTGGTATGGCGTTACCCAGTTACTAGGTTTTGGAGGTCAGATAGGCTCTAGGCAGTCTTCATATAGTAGAATTCTAATACTCAGCTGCATCGGGTTAAAATGAAGCCGATCTCAACATAGTTAAGAAAAGCCTTAGCAGGTGATGAACTTCCATTATTAAGAGGAGGCTCCCTAAATTGAGAGACTTACGACATTTAGTTTCGAACCCGAACATGGTGAAAGAGCGCACGCGATATTCAACTTTATTATGCTGTGTTAGCGTTTAGCACAAAACGGCAGTTTCGAACCCGAGCATGGGGAAAGAGCGCACGTGATATTCAACTTTATTACTGCTGAGTTAGCGTTTAGCACACAACGGCTTAACCGGGGGTGCATAGGGGTGGAGCTTGCGTGAAAATTATTTTAGAGTGCCTGGTCTTTAATACCTCACCCACACCTCACCTGAACATTTACTGAAAACAGGTCACCATTTCGTTGCCAAATACAACATCGAAGAGTATTTATTTATTTATTTAGGGACAACAAACAGCTACAGGAGGCTACAATATATGATGAGTGCACAAAAATAAATCATTCAGTTTATAAACAATATTGCAGCCCACTGCATTATCCGCATATTAACATTGAAAATATAAGCAGTATATATGCCGCTGGATAATCAATTTTATTGTAACAATAAAATTCAATAATTATTAATTAAAATTATTAAAAACAGAGGATAGAATACAAAAAAAGATAATTTGAACCAAAAAATTTAATTTAAAAAATCGTACAATGAATATATTAATAAGTGTAAAAAGGGGACTCAAATTAATATTATTAGTATAACTGTTATTCTCAATAAAGACCTGTATGTATGTGGCTCACGAAAACGTAATGTATTAGTAACAAAGGTCACTCTAAATGTATTGCGACTAATTAACATAATTTACGAGTTATTAGTGGTTCGAAGGTCTTGTTTTTCTGATGTAGTGTATCGATTTTAGGTTTTTGTAGGTAACATCGTTACCTTTTCAATATATAGACTATCTATAATGTCATAAAGGCAATAATTGTCTAGAGATGAGATTACTCAATCAAATTGTCTTACGTTTTACTCTACTGTCTCAGAAGATTATTGTGTTTCGAAGATATTTATTATGTACGTATATCTGTTTTTTGGATTGATTCTTCATTCGGCTTACTGAGTTACATCTTTAATCAAAAAAATCCTGTTTTGACCCAAACAATATGCTTCTTTATCTTATAATAGAACTTAATTCATTTAATAAATAATGTTTATTGAATGAAAATACAAAAAATAACACACGCTGAAATTACTTAATTATTAGATGATGATGTAGCCATCTATAGCCGTACTAGGCAGAGGGTGTATTTCGGTTATCTGCACCAAATACTTCGAATAATATTCTTATACATAGCTATTTCTATTATAAAGGGCCTATACTACCTCAAATGGCTTAGCATGATCCTCCGTTATGTCGAAAATACTACAGCAATAATTTTGAAATAAATATATGGTAAAGTTGAAGATTAATGTTAGGTACTATGTTTGACGAAAACACGATTCCATAAAATTTTCTTGATAGAAAAACGTTCCAAAGTTACCTCCAAACCGAACAATAAACCGCTGGTCATAGATGATACATATAAATACTGAGATAGATGCGCCACTCTATGATTCGAAAATTGAGGTTTTGACCCTGATCGCCAGGTAGCGTAACGGTAGTTTAATACCGAAAAAATCCGATAGGTGGCGTCTATCTGACATGTTAATAATATTTTCTTATTTTAAAGATTTTAGAAGTACTAGATTGATTGAAATAAATATTCTAATCGACAAAAGATTAAATCTTTGATTTTAGAATATTTATTTCAATCAATCTAGTACTTCCAAAATCTAAAGATTAGATTTTAGAGGCTGGCAAAAATTAAAACACGGTGAAGATGGTTTTAATTATTTTTTATATTTGTGATTTTTTGGATTCATTATAAATCAACCAAACATAACGAACGAACGAACTACTAATTCAAATGTTAATTGAGTCTAAAATAGGCAACAAATCATACCACAATTGGAAATGGAGCGAGTTATTTTTTAAGCATTGCTTATATATTTTTGATGACCCCTTGTAAGAATGACCATTAAATGATTCGAAGAGCTTATCAAATAATAAATCTCTGCACTCTTCGGGCAGCATGTTGTGTTCTGAAACAAAATATTAATGTTGGTTAATAACATATTGCAAAATTTGCTAGGTAACAATAATGATGCAAATATGTGAATTTATAAACATACTAACTCGATAAAAAACGTAAAGCGCTAGACACCCTCTGGCTAAACACTTGTGCTGCATATTTTACCTTCATTTTAGGTATTTTATTACTCATCACATGTTTTTCTGTTAATTTATTAATTAATCGAAATTTGTCAAACTGTTTCTGACAGTTTTATATTTTTCTTTTTTCTTTGTTTTTCATAAACAAGCGAAGTGTATAGAGTCTATGATGCATTAAAATTTTAATGCCATTTAATTTAGTGAATTAGGTGCCTAAATACTTTGAATAAAGCTTTATGAATTTTTCGATAAAAATAATATTTTTTTTATTAATTTTGATTATCATATATGTATAAATATATCGTAGCTGCTGCCATCTATTAGCAAAACAAACGCATTCCGTACAAAACTAAGTTGACCCCAGACATAAGATGTCACTAGTTTTTGTGGCAAATTTTGTGTCTGAAGTTTCTTCGGGAGTTTCACCCCCCTGCCGCTGGTATTCAAAAATAATTTCAAATTAGATAATGAAACTTTGCATATTAATTGAACTAACTATAAAGCAGGTCCTATGGTATTTACTTTTTGTATATTACCATTATTTTCACCGTAAAAAGAAATAAACTAAATTATCGGTGTCTTGGAGTCTTTTCCCTGCCACCCTGTCTCGCTTGCTCGCGTGACCGCGGCCAGTAGTGTGCGAGCGAGATAAAGAGTGAGAAGCGCTGAGGTAGTATAGGCCCTTAAGTAATTTTCAACCGACGACAAAAAGAGGAGGTTATCAATTCGACGCGTATATTTGTTTTTTTTTTTTTTAAATGTATGATCATCGATTACTCGAAGACGGCTGAACCGATTTGAAAAATTCTTTTTTTGATCGAAAGGGTATACTTTGAAATTGGTCTCACTTTTATAAAAGTCAGGATCTGATGATGGGATCCTGGAGAAATCGAGGGAACTCTTCAAATATTATAGGCACACCTATGAAGTTTTGGGTATTTATTATAGTAACTTGTGCAGTTGCTCTCAAAAAGTACCATTTGAGGAAGTGGAACTGATGATGAAGACCACGGATGGCCGCCGAAACTACTCAATAATAAGTATTGAGTGGATTGCGATTCGATTACTTGAATATGGATGTCAAGCACTTTATGCTCGTCACAATGCATATGGTGATGTAGAGCTGATGGTGAAGTACCAGCAGAACTCCTCAACAATTAACGGCCCAGCATTGGGAAAAGCAATATTTTGTAAAAGTTTATAAGTAGTTGACATTTAGGCTCTTGTAACTAGGTAAATTAAAAATAGACCAACTAAAAAGAGTGAAATAAAAACTTTTTACTTAAAAATTAAACCGACTCCCAAAAACACTGCAAAGTGAAAAATAACTTTAATTTCGGAAGTCGGTGCCTAAAACGAAAATACAAAACTAAAGACACCGATTACCGAAATTAAAGTTATTTTTCACTTTGCAGTGTTTTTTGGGAGTCGGTTTAATTTTTTGGTAAAAAGTTTTTATATTTCACTATCTTATTTATAGCGTAGTAACGAAGAATAAATAATCTTTTTGACATATCCTGAAGCCTAAACGGCTGGATATTTTTATATTGGGGTCAGGTTCCAGTATGAACAGATGCAGCTGAGTTAGTGTTTTACATGGACTGACTGCGTGTCTGACCTCCGCAACCCATTATCACGATACGCGTTGGCCAGCCCAGTGTCAGAATTTCTGGCTTCTGACTAGTGATTGTCAAAGATGTCCATATGACAGCTGGGGTCAACGGCTTCATGTGCTTTTCGAGGCAAAGGGGTTTCACACCGTCAACTTCCAAACTCCGGGCTACTAATGGAAAATTTCTTATCGCAACCCCACTTGCAAGGTCGGTAATAGATGATGTAAATAGGTACTTAATCGAAATGGTATTTTTTTGATATTATGGACTTTGTAAAGTATGCCAAAAGATATATAGTAGAGAAATTTTTTTAGCAAAAAATAGAACCGACTTAAATTCCATATCAAAACACTACAAAGGCAAAAATAACTTTAATTTCGGAAGGCGGTGTCAAAAACGAAAATATATACAAAACTAAAGACACCGCCTTCCGAAATTAAAGTTATTTTTGCCTTTGTAGTGTTTTGTTATGGAAGTCGGTTCTATTTTTTGCAAAAAAATTTTTTTCACGCTTTTTAGTGAGTCGGTTTGTAATTTATCTAGTTACAAAAGCCATAATGTCAACAACTTATCACCTTTTACAAAATATTGCTTTTCCCGATGCATAGCCGTTAATTTTTGAGGAGTTCTCCTGGTACTTGACCATCAGCTCTACATCACCATATGTATTGTGACGAGCATAAAGTGTTTAACATCCGTACTCAAGTAATCGAATCGCAATCCACGAAATATTTATTATTGAGGAGTTTCAGTGGCCATCTGTGGTCTTCATCATCAGTTCAACTTCCCCAAATGGTACTTTTCGGAAGCAACTGCTCAAGGTACTATAAGAAATACCCAAAACGCTATAGGTGTACCTATAATACTTGAAGAGTTCCCTCGATTTCTCCAGGATCCCATCATCCGATCCTGATTTTGTAACAACGGGACCAATTAAAAGCTATACCCATTCAAACGCAAAAAGAATTTTTCAAATCGGTCCAGCCGTCTCCGAGTTATGAGGTAACATACATAAAAAAACAAAGTTCAAGACGAACTGTGAACCTCCTTTTTTGAAGTCGGTTAAAAATGGACCAAAATGTTCTCTGCGAGAGCATTCTGATCCTTTCACAAAATACTATCATACTTAAAGGCTGTTTATTAATGATCTATCAGCACCAGCAGAAACTGGTTTCCAAAGCATGGAGGTCTTCGCATGTCGATCACCCATTGAGGATTCGACCTCAGCAAGCTTGATTTTACCTTGAAAAACGACTCGTGTGGTATTACTTAGGACTTAGCCTCGTTTCAGGTTAAATAACTTCCAAAGCCAAATTATAGTACCAGGACCGCATATTGCTCTAATTGCTCCACATTACACCGATATTGTTCGCTACACGTAAACATGCAATACTTCTAATTGCGTTACATTTAAATTTTAAAATGTTTTGCATAATTTGCTGTCTTGCACGTGGAAATTAAGGGCAGGTTCACATTTGAGATATTATATTTTGTTATATTCTTTAGCGTTCAGCATGCGTTCAGACGTATTTGAGTGTTAGTTATAAAAAAAATAGGTAAAAGTTAGACTGGCACAAAACATAATATTAAAAAAATCTATGACAATTGTTTCCCTTATCTATGACATGAGTAAAATAATAATAAAAATAGTCATACCATGTGCATTGACTTCCTACTGTTACACATCAACTTAAGTCTTAAAAAAAAACGAAACGTTAAAAAAAAGCTAATCAATCAACGTTACAGTAGATATATCAGTAAGATAATAAATTAATAGTCACAGGATAGTAGGTACTAATAATTGATTAAATGCAAATCGGTGGGTCACGCCACTCGGGTTACAGACGGAAGAAGGAAATTTTAATGTGGATGTTAGAAAAAAGATGACTCTTTTTTCTAACATCCACATTAAAATTTCTCCGGTATCATGAGCACATTTTTATAAACACCCAGACCCGTAACAACAATTTAGGTATAGGCCAGTTCCGGGAATGTTCTAATGAAATACTGACCTGACCCCTGACTAGCACTGGCCTTACTAAACGCAATAATTATAATGAAATATCGAATACGTACCTATCAAGGAAACTCGTACATTGAACTAGCGTAACCTAGTGTAAATCAACCCCAGAGAATGCCCACCGTGTATATAAAGAACTATGTTTTGACACATGCTTCCGCCTAAGAATTATGGCCAATTTATTTTTAAAACATGAACCTAACGTTATTATGTAAGTTAGTATTATATAATTTAGGTTTTTAGCACGAATATGTTAAAATGAAGAATGTGCTTTTATTTTCTTCTACACGGTTGCTGACTTATCAACGGGCAACTAAAGTACCTACCTTTTATTTATTTTATACTTTATTGTACACTTTACAATATTTACATGGATACAAAAAAATTTAACTAGTGTACCTACAATGGCCGCCCATTGTACACTAGTTTATTTTTTTTATCTAGTTACAAAAGCCAAAATGTCAACTACTGATCACCTTTTACAAAATATTGCTTTTCCCGGTGTAGAGCCGTTCATTTTTGAGGAGTTCTCCTGGTACAGCACCATCAGCTCTCAGCTTCAGCATATGCATTGTGACGAACATAAAGTGCACATCCATATTCAAGTAATCTAATCGCAAAAGAAATACTTATTATTGAGTAGTTTCGGTGGCCATCTGGGGTCTTCATCATCAGTTCCACTTCCTCAAATGGTGCTTTTCGAGAGCAACTGCACAAGGTACTATAAGAAATACACACGCTATAGGTGTGCCTATAATATTTGAAGAGTTCCCTCGATTTCTCCATGATTCCAACATCAGATCCAAACGTGATGACAATGGGACCAACTAGAAAGTATACCCTTTCAAACCAAAAAAGGTTTTTTCAAATCAGTCCAGCCATCTGCGAGTTATGAGGTAACATACATAAAAAAATAAAGTTCAAGACGAATTGAGAACCTCCACCTTTTTTTCGAAGCTCATAGTAATTTACAAGATACTTAAAGACATTTTAAAACAATTTTTTATTTTGATTGACCGCCTTAATCGATTTTGATGAGACTTTCACTGGAAGATAGCGAAAGTTTTTACTCAGATTTTTTTGCGGAATCTGGATTTACGCGGGATAATCCTTCCACGCGAACAAAGTCGCGATTACAGCTAGTATTAAATTATAATTGGTGCTGCCATTGCCAATTTCGTAACCATTCAATTAAAAAACACCAGAAACCCAGCTAATTGGCTGTGCCTTTCCCTCAACCAAATCAGAGGGGAATTAATTTCCCGGGAAAAGTTTTCATTGTACAAAATTAATTAAAAGTATTGACTTTTAGTGACGCGAGATATTCCCTAACGATGACGATGGATGTATTGGCAAAGCCCAATTCTTTCTTTCTTTTCCTTAGCGTATCGTGTTTAGGGCTGCCATCACCAAATTTGCCGGCCCCAGACAAAGACTTATAAACCCCGAACATTTGGGTAAAATCACAGTTTTTCCCCGGACACCGTAGAAAAATACATTTTTGAACTTGAAACTAAAAACAACGATATTTAATTATGGTTTTTATTTACTGATAAAGTGATAACATTGTAGAGCTTTAGAAATTTTTTAATAACAGTCTCTTCCTTTTCATTTAATTAACGTAATATAAACAATGACATGAAAAATGAAATACCATAGGAAAATAATAATAGAGAGATAAGAGAATAATAAGAGGGAGAGAGATGCTTTCTGGTACCCTTAAGACCTATTTGTGTCCGGGTTTTACCCGGACGCTTATTTGGAAAATCCCCCCGGACGCTCTCCAAACTAGGACAAATCCGGGAAAACCTGGACGGATGGCAACCCTAATCGTGTTTTGTAATTATCTTCGAGCAATAAGTAATTATGTGCATAGTTAGGTTTAGTAGATATAGGTAGGGAGTAATTTTTCAAACTACTTTTGTTGTTTATGACATATTATAACGAAACAAAGTATCCGCTCACGTCTGTCTATCTGTTCGTGATAAACACAAAAACTACTGAACAGATTTTTTTGTGAGATTTATAAATAGATGGAGTGATTCATGAGGAAAGCTTTTAAGTTTAACTTACTAGGGTTTTGTATGAATTATCAGAATTAGACAGAGTTTTATCTTTATACCTTTATGTTTAAAAAGATGAGAGAGTAAACTATACAAACGTGTTTAAACAATTCTTACTAAAAAATCATAAAACATTGCACCGTGGCAACTTTTTAGGAATGTGCTTGCAAACATTATATTTGAAAGTTAACTGGTTGGTTGCTGTCCGTAAAACGTGAATTCAATAGATATTTCAGTATTCTCTGATTTTTTTATGAAACCAAATTAAGCATATTTCAAAATAAACAACGAGACTTTCATTGTTTGTTTATAATAAAAGCTAGGTCTGTACCTTTTCATCCAATTTAAGTCGGACTTTGCAGAGTAGGTCCCGAAACAGATGTGTTAGTTCTACTTTGTAGTAGTAGAACTCAAATATCTGCGACACCAAGCCATCTCCATACAATTAAATTATGCGTGGCACGGAACGGCCCAAAATTACAACGTCCACTGAGAGTATAGCTAGCACTTTGTGTTCCCCTTGCGTACAAAATGCAGCAGTGGATACTGTTGTGTTGATTTAGGCCATACGCTGCACAAAGAAAATTTTGGCAATGCTGCAACTAGTACCTACTGTCACAAGAAATTACAATGCTATTAGCAACACTGTTGCAAATTTGAAGTCACTGAGGCAAGCTTTGCTAGATACGCCAATGTCTGCCATACGATTCAATTTGTTACCATTCACTCACAAAATGACTCAAAAGTCATATTTATGTTGTAATAGAAAGCTTTATGTAGTTCTGTCAATTAATGCTTCTGTCCTTGTTAATGAAAACAAAATAAAAGATGTTCCTAACAAAGTTGTCATTAGCTGATCAATTTAGTTTGGGAGTTTACTTCAATGCCTAAAAAGAATTTTAGGCATTGAAGTAAATGGTGCCTGTCAATGAGTTTGTTTAGATTTTAAAATATATATATTTAAAAAAAAAGCTGTTCCTTAATTCTCCTGTATCGTGGTGTGTTTCCAAAAATTTAAATTCACTTGCTCAACACCCAGACCCGGAAAAATTTGCTGTAGACCATACAAATATTGGTTTCAGTGCGAAAATATAACCCGCGACACGCATCGCTCGACTACGTTTTGTTTTTCTCCTGGTGGTCCTCATGTTGGTAGATGGGTACATCAGGCTCTAACTGCCTAGAATCAACCCGCGTTCCCGCACCCACTGAGGTCGAGGGCTATGGAAGTACTTAAAAACTCTTCATCACGGTCTCCGACTGGAGCCTGCCTACCGGTGCATATGATATATATAATTATATATATATATATATATATATATATATATATATATATATATCATATGCACCACTATATATATATATATATATAGAACGAGATGAGTGCCATAGTAAATCGCAATCAATATATCCAGGACGCCTAGAATGTATTACCATGGTTCGGGGTTCAAAAATTTTGGGGCATGACTGCAAGAGGAATATTGCACAAAATAAAATTATCGGGAAATGACGTACCACACGTAGCTAGAAATCGACAAACTAAGCAATATTCATTAAGACTTGTCAAACAAATTAAGGGGAGCTGGGGGACGTCGTCGGTTGCAGGACGTGCATGACGCCAAAAAGTATATAACACAATTATTTGCACCACAACACTTGTCACTTAACACTTAAATCGCACTGAAATTCACTTGTAAAGCTTCGGTTATATCGCGTATTCGCCTCGTAATAAGACTGACTGACTGCGTCCCTTTGCGATCTATTTATACCCCGCTCTGCGTTCTAGAACAGTCTTGCACAATCGACTCACTGCCTATACTGCCAGGAATATTCCAGAAGCTACTTGAGATACACAGTACTGCTACTCATCGCTAGATGGCGTTAGTGTCTCGACTCGATATATTCAGTACTGCTACTCGCCGCTAGATGGCGTTAGTGTCTCGAACATTCTAGATTTCTGTCGAAGTTTCTCGACGTACTTCACTAAGCGACAGTTGAGTACTATGTTTTACATGACGTAGCGACTGCTTATCACACAATACCCGTTGGCAGAACTGTTGCCGGATTTTCTGGCTTCTGACTATCCGGAATGACTGTTGGATCAACGGCTTAACGTGCTTTCCGAGGCACAAAGGAATTTCGATACATAAAGATAGTCACCCATCCATAGATCCGGGTGGCTATTATTATTTACCTATGAGCTCCTCATGCGCCTCGCATTTACTGTGTCAATATAGTAAATTTAGATACAAGTGGAGAAAGTTTGTTATTGCGGCCGAGGCGGAGTTACGCCCAAGCCGCAAGGCGAGGGGTTATGGAGCCGAGTACTGCAGTAACAAATGTCCACGTGTATCAAACAACGTTTTTCAATACACTTTCGAAGAAATAAAATAATGGAACGTAAAGTATTTTTCTGATATTCTGTTCATAAACACTATTTTAATTTTCATTAAATATAAGGCCTTAAAACATGCAAATCTTTGCTATGAAATGAAAAAAAAAACCATCACCGCCGAATATAGTGAATTGAATAGTTGTTTAATGTTATCTGTGGCAAAATCTGTAATCGTAAACTCTCGTGTGTGAAAAATGAAAAACATCCACGAGTGTGAAAAACATTGCATGTTGAACCTAATCGTAGTACGATAAGAGCCAGTTTTCGAGGAAGTGTATTGAAAATTTAATTAGTACGACCGATTCCAGTAGACGACCAAATTCAAGCTCTATGATTCAAATGATGTGTTTCCCGTAATCAGAGCCATTGTAAAGTGCGAACGCTGGCACATTTACTGAGGAATTTGTGCCAAAATCCTTGACAACAAAGGCACAACCTTAGGCGCCAGTCTGTTTGGCGCTTGACAACAATGCATGTGCTGCGCCAAATGTCAGGAAGCGGGCCAATTCCGAAGCATTCAGACTAATTGAACAATATTTTCGTTTTATTAATCTGCTTTTATATTGTAGGTAGGTTGGTTGGCTTGTGTGCAAAGGTAAAAAGTGTGAATATGAAGGAGAGTCCTAAGTACACAAGGAGGAAATTTTTTCGCAAGGTCACACTTCACACACAAGAGTTCTAACGAAAGCATCTAAAAGTAGGCATAGGGTTAAGGAACATACCTACTGTTAAATTTTCAAGGTGATATTTTTTTGTATTATTGCAAATGAGCCAGCTCTTGACCTCGATCACACCTGATGGTAAGTGTAAGATGAGGTCTAAGATCAAACGAGCGAGCTCAGAAAATGCCTATTCACTCGTACTTTAAAGGCTGACGGGTCATTGGCAGGGAACACAGAAGCTGGCAGAGAGATCCACACTTTGGCTGTGCGCACAATAAATGTTGAAGAAAAGCGCTTAGTATGACAAGACGGTATATCGACCAAGTGTGGATGGTGGTACGTCTGGTAGACCGGTAGTAAGAAGGGATCAGGTCGTGGAGCTCCTGCGCACATTTTCCGAAGTATAATCTCGTGAAGATAGACAGGCAAGCAACGTTTCTCCGGTGAGCCAGGCTATGAAGCTTGCCTGCCAGTGCCAGTGTCATATTTTGAAGTATCTTGTTTGTTCGTTAGTGTAAAGGCTGTGTTACGTCACATTCATTTGAATATGGTGCCCTCTAGAGAACAAGTCATGAAATAAAAACGAAAAAAAAAGAAAGGCGTCGCAACGGTGGCATGCAAATACTTTACCATTAAAATTTAAAACCAAAAACTAATTAATATCTCAGTAGGTACACGTCTATCGTATTACGTATTTTAGTTAAAACATTTTTTTTATTGATAGGCTAGGTTGATTAGGCTCGCGTTTGACCGCCATCTTACCTGATTGTAAGTGATGCTGTGGTCGAAGATTCGCACGCTTCCTAAAAGTACCCTATTCACTCTTGACTTAAGACCCCCCGGTTATAGCTGTATTGCACTCCATAGCCGTACGCAAAATGAAAGTATTCCCAAAACGATTCTTGCGTACGGGTGGGATGTCCACTATGTAACATTATATCGGGTAGGATTGTAGAAAGCTGATATTTTTATAATGGTGTTCAGTCTGTTACGACATAAGTAACATCGTTTCTAGGAGAAGACGAAATATTACAAAAGCAGCATACATAATGTAATTCAGGTAAACTACACGTATACCCAAGTAGGTATTTGGTTTTATTCTAAATTTCTGGTAATGTGCTTAGTTGAATTCGTAAATCATTTCCAGTTTCGGTATGTCGTCGTCGCTAAGATCGATATTAAAAATATGTCCAGATAAGAACGCAAAATTTTTGTGTTTTTTGTTAGTTTGCGTGAAAACGCGTGACTGAGTTATTATTGATTTTAAGACGCAATATAATCCCGTTGACCTTGCTCAAACGGGCGCACACAGACACATCACAGAGAATGCCCCGCGCACCCCCTCATTTGAGGGGGTGAAGCAGATGAAGTGGGACACGAGTAGTCCCGCCTACTGCGGGGTGCACCGCGCGAATTTCGTCGATGCGTGTTTTTCATTACATTTAACATCGTAATTTCGCGGCTAGTTTACAGAGCTCAAGCGGTCCAGTGTGTCCCCGTTCGGGTTTCGCGCCGCGTTTCCGCGGCGATCACCAAGATCGAATCTCATTCGCGGTATAGCTTTTTGTTGTCTTATTTATTAAATATTATGTATTTATAGATATTTACATATTTTCGTGTTGTTATTATTTTAAAATATGTGCATAGTTTTGTTCTCTTATTTTTTATTTAATACATTAGGTTATCAAAAAATTTTTAGCAAAAAAATAGAACCGACTTCCATATAAAACACTACAAAGGCAAAAATAACTTTAATTTGGGTAGTCGGTATCATTTGTTTTGTAGTTTCTTTTATATTTTTGACACCGCCTTCCGAAATTAAAGTTATTTTTGCCTTTGTAGTGTTTTATATGGAAGTCGGTTCTATTTTTTTGCTAAAAATTTTTTTGATAACCTAATGTATTAAATAAAAAATAAGAGAACAAAACTAAACGCAATATACATTAGGTTATCAAAAAAATTTTTAGCAAAAAAATAGAACCGACTTCCATATAAAACACTACAAAGGCAAAAATAACTTTAATTTCGGTAGTCGGTATCATTTGTTTTGTAGTTTCTTTTATATTTTTGACACCGCCTTCCGAAATTAAAGTTATTTTTGCCTTTGTAGTGTTTTTATATGGAAGTCGGTTCTATTTTTTTGCAAAAAAATTTTTTTCACGCTTTTTAGTGGGACTGTTTGTAATTTATCTAGTTACAAAAGCCAAAATGTCAACTACTTATCACCTTTTACAAAATATTGCTTTTCCTGGTGCAGAGCTGTTAATTTTTGAGGAGTTCTCCTGGTACATCACCATCAGCTCTACATCACCATATGCATTGTGATGAGCATAAAGTGCTTAACATCCGTACTCAAGTAATCGAATCGCAATCCACGAAATACTTATTATTGAGTAGTTTCAGTGGCCATCTGTGGTCTTCATCATTAGTTCAACTTCCCCAAATGGTAATTTTCAAAAGCAACTGCTCAAGGTACTATAAGAAGAAAAAAATTTGAAGAGTTCCCTCGATTTCTCCAGGATCTCAACATCAGATCATGATTTCGTAACAATGGGACCAACTAGAACGTATACCCTTTCAAACGCAAAAAGAATTTTTCAAACCGGTCCAGCCGTCTCCGAGTTATGAGGTAACATACATAAAAAAAAGTTCAAGACGAATTGAGAACTTCCTCCTTTTTTTTTTGAAGTCGGTTAAAAACAATAATTTTTATTCCTATAGATATTTTATTTCAGAATCAAGAATAATATAATGAAAAAGAAAACATCCAAAAAGTTTGATGGTGGATTCTGAAGAAAAATAATATACAGGGTGTTACAAAAGAGTTTAAGTAATACCAAAGGAGGTTATTGTACTCATAATTATGAACAAGTTTTACTATGGCACCAGCTCTGAAATCGCAATTAAAACAGCTGTTTCAATTATTTTTTTCCAAGGGAATAAACTTTTTGTATAAAATAGCAGTTTATTTTCGTTATTTTTATTTTCGCAATATACGGTTTATAAGAATACAGCGTGTGAAGTGAACATACCTACGGATGCGAGGAGAGACGAATGAAAGGGTGGGATACGGACTGGGTGGATGGATGGACAGGTGAACGAACAGGAAGGATACATAAAAATTAAACAAGCTAATTTTTATAATTTTATTTTGTGATTTTTTGACGTATTTACGCATACGGAGCGCAATGTTAATACACAAATTTTGGAAAAAAATTACTCATTTCACAAATCTTCAAAATTTAGTTTTCTACTACAACAAGTTTTGTTTTTAGGCATCCAAAACAAATACTGCCTTGTATGTGCTCGTGCAGAGAAAAAACAAACTGCTGCACCGGAACAGTTTGCTTTCATTCCATTTCGCTTTTGTCTTTTTTGTCACTTTTATCTCTATCTGTATTTTCATCTCTATTTTTTACGTATGGTTCACGAATTTTCATATTTCTTGAAATTCGGAGATCAAGTATCTCAGGTAAAATACAGTCTAAATAGAACTTTTTCAATTTTTCTTTCATTTCTCTTTCCCAAAATGTATCATCTCTTTGAATGATTTCCGTCTTCAGCTTTTCTTTTTCATTCTCCCATACGGCAAACAAACAATATTTTTTTTGGGTTACGTGTAGCTGTCCTTGAACTTGGTAATACCAAGCATGTTTTTTGTTGATGGCTAGTTCACTAGTTTTTGTTTTTTGCCAGAAGTTTACTTTTTTATTTTCAATTGCTGCTGCTAGGCCCATTTTGTGGGCTGTCAAAGGACACTTTACTTCAACAACAGTATTTTCTCCAATTAATCCATCAGGCGTTGCACCCAAGAAACATAGTTCTTGGTCTATAAATAAACCACAGGGTCTAATCGTTTTGCGCTCTTGTACAGCCAATTGTGCAAGTGCGATTTTTTCATTCAATTGGCCATGTCTAATAGATTCCACGTGGTCAATTTTGTTTCGATAAAGAATATCTTTGACTAAATTAGCACATGGTGTATTAATACGCCTTTTTATAACTCTGCCGAAATTGGATGCAGTCAATAACGATCTTCTCATCTCTAGCCATTCTCCACTATCACTTTGTAAAACAGTTTTTCTTTCAATTGTTGCTCGTTCCAAATCAGACTTTTTAATTTTTTTCATAAACTCGTTTTTCAGTTTATCCAGTATTTCTACCAGCATATCGGGCTTTTCACAGGACTGGCCATAATCCTTACCGTCTTGTTTTTTACTGAAAACAAGCCTTCTTTTTCTTTTTATATATCTTTTACTAGGGAGTTTTTGTTTCTTCTTTCTTTCTTCCCACAGTTTCAAATTCAAATTCAAATTCATTTATTCAGTTTGCCTCTTGGGCTCTTATTGGTATTTTTTTTATAAAGCTTCGAAAGTGCATTTTCTTCATTGAACGACACTGCTGACGCAATGCATCGCGTCTGATATGAGTTTTTGAGGGAAAAATTAACTCTTTTTCCTCCTACATATTTTGCTATTATGCTATGTATGATAGCGTTCTACAACGTTACTGTCCACGTCATGAAGTAAACTTCGAGCATGGCCAGCAATACTTTGTATCATTATACTAATTCTCTGCCACAAAGAACTTAGCTGAAAGTCACTTGGAACATCATTTTGCTCCAAATCTCCCGTTTTTTTGCAGAAATGTGTTTTGCATTCAAGGTGGTTTCCAAAAGCGTGATGATGTGCTTGTAAAATGTCCTCAAATAATTTTTGCTCTTCTGGGCAGGGATCATTTTTATTTTTTTGTATTGCTTTGGTTATGCAGGATCTCATGCTCAAAACTCGCGATATGGTCAATAATTTTCTGTGACTTTTTAAATATTTGGTTTCAGTTTGCAATGTCATCATTTTGTTACAAAAATTCCTCAGTAAATGATTTCTGCATTCTACTTTTTCGACGGTAATATCAAGGTAAGGTCTTGCCTGCAAAATTTTGGAATAAGTACTTGAGTCACCATCAGATATTAGTCGTCCGTAAATCAAACCGTGGGTAGCTAATGACTGCTTAATACCTTCCACTATAATTTCGCTCTCCATTCCTGTGGACGGACCGGAATAGTTTTTCGAACATAAATGTTCAGGCACTGTTGTTTTTTTTCTTTTCAGCACGATCACAATGGTAGCAATATTTATTTCGGACCCCCAAATATAAAAGTTTGCCTGTTTTTCTACCCATGATTGCAGCAGCGCCGGATAAAGCTGAATATTTTTTTTTGTACGACCTTTTACCGTACACACCATCTGCTATCACATCTATGATAGGCGTACCATTCTTTGTGACCCTGCCTTCTGCTATAGCCATAATTTTCTCTTCCTCAGCTGCTTGATCCATGGACTGTTGTGTCAGTTGCTGCCAGTTTTCCGACAGTAATTTGTGGTTCTTTTGGTATGTTTTTTGGGAAATCATTGGCAAATTCATGGCTGATGAAAATTCTTGTAGCTGAGAATGACCACAACCAATAGAAATTGCACCAGCTACAGCACATGTATTTATTGATAAACAATTATCATTGTCGTTAATGATAACAAATTGTTGTTTACACATTTTACATAAAAAAGTAAATTTGGAAGATAAGCCGTGAAGCTTTTCACCAACTAACTCAAGAGAAGATAGCCCGTAGTCTAATGGTCCGTGATTTGAGATCTCACACAACTTTAAAAAAAATAGGAAACATTAATAATCCTGCGTCCAATTTGTATGTTCTTTTTAGGAGTATAGTTTTCCGTCTGTAAAAATAAATGAATATTTTTTTTTATACCATAAAACATTGTTTTAACTTAAAATAATTTTAAATAAGTATGTTTTCACGGAATAACTTACTTCTGCACTATAATTTAACCCATCAGTTTCTTGGTTTTCAGGTTGGACATCACAATGACTTTCTTCAGTAGCACTAGCCACCTAAAATTGAATTATACCATTTTTATTTATAAAACTAATTCTACACAACTCGCAAAATTATGTTACTGTAACGTGCGGTTGAAGTTACCTGTGTATTAAAGGTTTCTTTTAGTCCTTGCTCAGATGAATATGTACTTTTATCAATAACTTCACGACCGTGATCATTCTGTGATGCCACAGTTTCCAATCTAAAAATACAAAAAGTTTGTGGTAATGAAATTCATTACAAAATAAAGCGGGACATTATTTACCATGTTTGTTATTTGTTTCGAGTTTCGATTGTGAAACAACTGAAAAAAATTGGATTTATTGTAACTATAATAATATAATATAACATGTATATTAATTTGACAAAAAAAAGACCTCACAAATTCCTTAAAACTAGCTTATTTACACTTTTACAACTACGCCAAATAACTTTGTTTTTCATAGTGTTTGTATGAATCACAAAGTTCTATTTGCGGTTTTAGAAAATATGCTGTAATACAAAAACTGCTTACCCGATCTCGTTCAAACCGATTTTGGTTGAAAGTGTATATCTACAGACATATATTTTTTTAGATTTTTCACTCCATTGTTATAGAAGTTAGAGGGGGGGGGGGGGGGAGAGACAAATTTTACCACTTTGGAAACGATTTACTTTATGAAAAAATGGTTTTAGAAACTTCAATCTCATTTTTTAAAGACCTGTCTATAGATATCACACACGCATAGGTTTCATGTAAAGAAATATTTTCAGTTTTTAGTTCCATATATGGGGAGCCTTCCATGTATGGGGAGGTTCCATGTATTTTAATTTTTTTTTTTTTTTTTCTCAAAGTCGGAAAGCGGTTTATCGGAAGACGGACGGACGGACAGACAGAAACAGATAGACAGACAGACAGACATGATGAAACTATAAACAACAAATACAGGGTGGCAGGGACATCTACGCGCAACCGCTTACCATGGATTCAGTACATGATTTTGGACCCCCTGCGTGGATAGTTTTCGTCGGCTTTTTCTTAATTTCATAAAATTACGAAAAATCCGACGCAATAAAAAAACAGTAAATTCACTTATTTCAAACAGTAATGTAAACAAAACTCGAAAAGGCTACCTGATTAGTTATGTTGATCTCGCAAATTAACCCTAGCAAAACAGCTGATCAGGTAGCTCTTTCGAATTTTATTTACATTGCTGTTTCAAGTGAAACAAGTGAATTTTATATTTTAATTAACAATGATTTTATACAGTTTTCAGTAAAAAATACTGAAAAATCCTGAAAAATTAAAAAAAAAACGACGAAAGATTCCAACGCAGGGGGTCCAGAATCATGTACCAAATCCCTGGTAAGCGTTTGTGCGTCGATGTCCCTGCCACCCTGTATATTACTTGTGCCAAAATATAGTAGTAAATATCCCGTTTTAAGACAGATTTAGTGACCATGTCAATTTTAAAACTGCGTGAAAATATCAATTCTAAATTTTCTAGTTCTGTGGTTCAGAAGTTGGTACATTTTAGATTTCATTTTTTAGGGTTCCGTAGCTGAATGGCAAAAAACGGAACCCTTATAGTTTCGATATGTCTGTCCGTCTGTCTGTCTGTCTGTCTGTCTGTCTGTCTGTCCGTCCGTCCGTATGTCACAGCCATTTTATTCCGAAACTATTAAGACTATACATGTGAAACTTAGTAGGTAGATGTATTCTGTAAACCGCTTTCCGATATTAAGAAAAAAACTAAATAAAATACCCCATACATGGAACTAGAAATGAAAATATTTTTTTTTATGAAACCTATGTGTGTGTGGTATCTATGGACAGGTCTTTAAAAATGATATGAGGGTTTCTAAGACCGCTTTTTCATAAAGTCAATCGTTTAAAAGATATAAGCTTCCAAAGTGGTAAAATGTGTGTCTCCCCCTCTAACTTCTATAATATTGGAGTGAAAAATTTAAAAAAAAATATGTCTATAGATCTTAATGTAAACTTTCAACCAAAATTGGTTTGAACGAAATCGGTTCAGCAGTTTTTGAGATACAGCATATTTTCTAAAACCGCAAATATAACTTTGTAATTCATACAAACACTATGAAAAACAAAGTTATTTAGCGTAGTTATAAAAATGTAAATAAGCTAGTTTTAAGAAATTTTTAAGGTTTTTTTCATTCTTCAAATAAATATACATATTATATTATATTATATTATATTATTATAGTTACTACGGAACCTTCATGGGCGAGTCTGACTCGCACTTGGCCAATTTTTTGTATTCATTTCGTAAAATTGTTGAGCTACAAATAAAAGATTAGGCAACTAACATTCATAGTTAGGTACATACCTATTCTCTTACTTAGTTATGTATGAGAATAAGCAACATCTGAATTTTCAGATCAATCAGATATTTTGTCATGCACATTACTGCCCATATCAATAAACCGCGGTCTTGAAACAAAATGTTTCTTACTTTGTTTTATTCTTTATTATAGCCTAGATAATGTGTCGATACTTACTCATTGAAAATAACTTCGGCGTTGACATTTTCGACTTTCTTTCAACAAACATTTATTTTTTTATTCAACAAAATATTTACAAAAATATCTAAATATAATATAAAAGTACTTTCAATAAAATAGAAGTGACAAAAAGACAAAATAAGACCCTAGGTTTGATCCAGGACACTGGCGGTTGCCAATCCGATTCACTACTATACACGCTAATAGAACTTAGGAATTGTGATGAAATAACTGACCGTATTCGAGTAAAATAAAGTGCTCAATACTGAGATGGTTCCAATAATGTGTCATAATATTTTAGAAATAATTTAGTAATCTAAAATATTCTTACCTTTTAACATCGTTCATATGTACGGCGTTTGATTTATATGAACGTTTTTTAGTCCTTTTAACTGGCTTCACTTTATTTCCCATATTTATAAAATAAAATTGAAATCAAGTTACGCTATTTTAACCTGAAGTATTTTATATTTACAAGAAAGAAGATTATTTATAGAAAATTGATATAAAAAATGAATTTTATAAATAAAATAATGAATTTACAGACGAAACTTTACAATAACTACAAACAATTCCGAGTCGAAATAAATCGGCGAGAAAAGCGACACGTCCATATAGCAACAGGCGTTGGCCGGCACTGTCGGTACACAGGCGTTTACGCACACATGCGTACGTATTATATTGCGAAATAATAATACGCGATTTACAGAAAATGTATTGATTGGATTAAAAAAATAAAACACTATTTCGTTAGTATGTTTCTTGTTGAATAATTTGTCAAAAAATCAGAATGATCGTATGTATTTTAATATGGTTTTTATTCGTTAAAAGATTTTTTTAGAGGTATCTTTGTGATTTTTTTCTATGAATTAAAATTTGTTGTATTATGTTTTCAACACACTACTTAACTAGATTATATCCTGAAGAATATCATATATTTTTCTGATTGTGTTAACTGCAGTGAATCATATACTTTAACGCATTATAAAACTCGCGTTTAAACCTATTTTCGCGTCTGGAGCGCCTTAAATTAAGTTCAACGTTTCACGAGGCGAGCATTTTTATTGGCTACTTCGTAATGTATCGAAAGTTTTGAATAGGTAATTAGGTACTGCTTTTGTTTGTAAATTTTAAACAAATCGATACACGTAAAGTGGGATTCCCTCTGTTTAATAACAGTGAGAATCTTTGTAAATAGTTTTTGAACGATTGATTGAAAGTCGCTAAGAATAGAATTTGATTGGAAAGGCCAACTTTCAACAGTGGCTGTTAATAATAAAACCATTTTACAACTTACCAAAAACTATAATATTTTATAAAAACCTGTGAAAGATCCACTCTTTTTTTATGAGACAATTATTATCTCCTCAGCACTGTAATAGTTAAAGGATATTATTTATTGATAGTAAACTTGAGTTTGATCACTATCTCACCTGATGGTAAGTGATGATGTGGTCGAAGATGAAGTACGCTTGTCTAGAAGTAGCTTATTCACTCTTAACTTAAAGACGCCCAGGCTATACCTATGAGGAAACACAGACATCCAGCAGGGAATTCCTTAGCCATACGCTCAATGAAAGTAATCCTAAAATGTTTTATGCATATATGGGTGGGATATCCATCACGTATCGATGGTGCATCGTCGTTTGTCTTGTAGTCCAATGATCGAACGCGCTTGGTGGAATTATATTGTGCAATTTCATCACATACTCCCCAAAATGTAACAGATAGACTTGCAACTCGTCACCAATGATGACTAAAAGGATGTTTTGCACCCTCAATAAGTCTGGCTGACTTTAATTTTCATTACTATCAAGTCTCTGAGATCGTACTTTATGACTTATCTAAACTTCATTGGACTTCATTGGATGCTATATAATTGGTTTAACAATTAGTCTACCTAGTAATACAATGGACAATTTTGTAGTCAGGTATTTCGCACTGTCCACACATTGAAAATCGTGTAAGCACCGCGAGTATATTAAATTACTCAATAACGCAAACAGTACAAGAGTAAATACCTACGCTTCCAATTAATATATTTCGCTTTGGTATCTCGGAAATATAATTATAATCCCCACACAATCCTAGCTTCATGCTTTTGCTTCACAAACAGTTGTTTGATCTTTGTTCAGATAATTAAGTCAGGTTGCAATATCTAGTGTGGCAAGCGCAGTTAGATAAGGTAATTTGTATACGTACTGTGCTACATGTGAGTTAATTTTGTATACTAAATAGGTAGATGAAATAATGGTTAATTATGTACCGTGATACCTGAATGAGGAATACAGTGGTAGTGTATTATTTTATTTTATTTGAACAACTAACCTATGGTGCCAGACCTAGTCGCTCACCGAATTGCAGAAGTCCCGCCTTAGAGTTTGCCAAAGGGAAATGAAACGCACAATAATAAAACGCACGGCCATATTTGATATTGGTAAGGAGGCTGCTAGGCTGAAATGAGATTGGGCGGGTCATGTGGCATGCATGAGATCCGTGGAAGAAAGGGACACAATGGGTGCCGGATAATGAATGGCGCCACCGAGGCCAGCCCCGGAAGAGGTGGCGAGACGATCTGGACGTGTACCACAAGGCCTGGTTTGAAGCAGCGCGAGAAAAGGACTCGTGGAAGGAATCGGGAGAGGCCTTTTTCCAGCAGTGGGACACTAGAGAAAAAAAATGGAACAGAGAATCTAATAAATGTTAAGGATTTATAAGAAATACTTAAAATATATTAATATATATAAGTAAACATATTAATCAACACTATTGTGTGTTATTATGTTTTTTTTGAAGTGAAAACTTCTTTAGCGGCGCTGAGCACTTTTTGTATGGGTAATAGTTATTTGTTATACAAGAGTGCAAAGTTGCTTTTTAACCGCGTGCTCAATTTTGATGACCGAGCAAGCGAAGGATTCTAAAATTGAATCACGAGTGCAGCGAGTGATTCAGACATTAGAATCCTGAGCGTTAGCGAGGGAATCAAAAGAGCACGAGGTGAAAAATCTTTGCACTCGAGTGCAACACATAACTTTTCATCCCACCTCAGCGAGGAAATGACTAAATCCAAAAAAAAAAAATGGCGTGCAAAGCAAATTACAAAAAGTAAGTACACCAAGAAGGTTCCAGAGTCTGAGTTTTTAACAAATTAAAAAAAGTTGTATGATAAATTCGGCCCCATGAAGGTAGAAGCAAATAGGTTTAATGATGTTTTGAATTCACAAACTTAGTACACACGATGTTCTAAATTCAATTTACTTTATCCTCTAGCGGATAAAAACGGCTTTTGCACTCAGATATCGAAGAACAAAAATACTCTTTCCGAGATGGGGGGATGAAAAAACTGTTAAACTCGCGTCAGGGTCACGTGACCGATCGAAAAGCGTAAGACTTTTTTTTAAGTGAAAACTTCTTTAGCATCGTTGTGATTTGAAAGTTAATGAAACGAAAAAGCGACACTATCTATCTGTTGGGACCTATGTGTTAGGTCGCAGGGGTTGAGGTATCCCTGAGAGGGGGCTGGGGGGGAGGTTTCGTGGGGAGTTCAGGGAGGTGAGGGGTGAGTTGAGGGGTGAGTTGAGGGGTGAGTTGAGGGGTGAGTTGAGGGGGGAGTTGAGGGAGGAGTTGAGGGAGGAGTTGAGGGGTGAGTTGAGGGATGAGTTAAGGGGTGAGTTGAGGGGTGAGTTGAGGGGTGAGTTGAGAGGTGAGTTGACGGGTGAGTTGAGGGGTGAGTTGACGGGTGAGTTCAGGGTGAGTTGACGGGTGAGTTGATGGGTGAGTTGACGGGTGAGTTGACGGGTGAGTTGACGGGTGAGTTGAGGGGTGAGTTGAGGGGTGAGTTGAGGGGTGAGTTGACGGGTGAGTTGAGGGGTGAGTAAAGGGGTGAGTTGAGGGGTGAGTTGACGGGTGAGTTGACGGGTGAGTTGAGGGGTGAGTTGAGGGGTGAGTTGAGGGGTGAGTTTACGGGGTGACTTGAGGGGTGAGTTTAGGGGTGAGTTGAGGTGTGAGTTGTGAATTGAGTTGACGGGTGAGTTGACGGGTGAGTTGAGGGGTGAGTTTAGCGGTGAGTTGAGGGGTGAGTTGAGGGGTGAGTTGAGGGGTGAGTATAGGGGTGAGTTGACGGGTGAGTTGACGGGTGAGTTGAGGGGCGAGTTGAGGGGTGAGTTGAGGGGTGAGTTCAGGGGTGAGTTGAGGGGTGAGTTTAGGGGTGAGTTGAGGGGTGAGTTGTGGGGTGAGTTGACGGGCGAGTTGAGGGGTGAGATTAGGGGTGAGTTCAGCGGTGAGTTGAGGGTTGAGTTGAGGGGTGAGTTGAGGGGCGAGTTGACGGGTGAGTTGACGGGTGAGTTGAGGGGTGAGTTGAGGGGTGAGTTTAGGGGTGAGTTCAGCGGTGAGTTGAGGGGTGAGTTGAGGGGTGAGTTGAGGGTTGAGTTGAGGGGTGAGTTGAGGGGTGAGTTGAGGGTTGAGTTGAGGGGTGAGTTGAGGGGCGAGTTGACGGGTGAGTTGACGGGTGAGTTGACGGGTGAGTTGAGGGTTGAGTTGAGGGGTGAGTTGAGGGGCGAGTTGACGGGCGAGTTGACGGGTGAGTTTAGCGGTGAGTTGACGGGTGAGTTGAGGGGTGAGTTTAGGGGTGAGTTCAGCGGTGAGTTGAGGGGTGAGTTGAGGGGTGAGTTGAGGGTTGAGTTGAGGGGTGAGTTGAGGGGTGAGTTGAGGGTTGAGTTGAGGGGTGAGTTGAGGGGCGAGTTGACGGGTGAGTTGACGGGTGAGTTGACGGGTGAGTTGAGGGTTGAGTTGAGGGGTGAGTTGAGGGGCGAGTTGACGGGTGAGTTGACGGGTGAGTTGAGGGGTGAGTTTAGCGGTGAGTTGAGGGGTGAGTTGAGGGTTGAGTTGAGGGTTCAGTTGAGGGGTGAGTTGAGGGGTGAGTTGACCGGTGAGTTGAGGGGTGAGATGAGGGGTGAGTTGAGGGGTGAGTTGAAGGGTGAGTTGAGGGGTGGGTTGAGGGGTGAGTTGAGGGGGGTGTAGAGGGGGAGTAGAGGGGGTGTTGAGGGAGGAGTTGAGGGGCGTGTTGATGGGCGAGTTGACGGGTGAGTTGACGGGTGAGTTGAGGGGTGAGTTGAGGGGTGAGTTGAGGGGTGAGTTGACGGGTGAGTTGACAGGTGAGTTTAGGGGTGAGTTGAGGGGTGAGTTGACGGGTGAGTTGACGGGTGAGTTGAGGGGTGAGTTGTGGGATGAGTTGACGGGTGAGTTGACGGGTGAGTTGAGGGGTGAGTTAGGAGTGAGTTGATGGGTGAATTTAGGGGTGAGTTGAGGGGTGAGTTTAGGGGTGAGTTGAGGGATGATTTGAGGGGCGAGTTGAGGGGCGAGTTGTGGAGTGAGTTGAGGGGGATTTTTTATCCAGGATTAAACTTCTTAGGGCTATTAGCCCCAAATTTAGGGTAAAATAATGCTTATTGGGATTTTTTGGGCCCAAAATAAGTAGGGCTATTTTTAGGGGCATACATACATTTACAAGCATCACATATATGTCCGCGGGGCGCACGGCCGTCAGCGGCCTAGTACTACTACATTACAGATTATCTATGTACTAGTACTAGGAAGTAGTATATCTATGTAGGTACTATTACTAGGCAGTATTCGGAAGTATTGTAACTTGCACTTGCATTCATGACTGTACCATTTTAAAATTGAACGCGCTTTTTCGATATATCATATACTGAAAAACAAATTACGAAACCGATTGTCCCTTGAAATGCTGTTAAGTTTGATGATGACACGAAACGTGATGATGGTTCTTGCGTTACGTTTTTTTCCATCTCCAAAAATGTTACAATTATATAATGTAAACATGTATGACTTTAAGAATTCCGAAATTTCAAATGAAACGCCAAGTCGGGATTTAAGCGATTTATTTAAAATAATTGATAATGTGGATTGTTAATTAAGTAAATTCTATTACAAAAGTAATTAAAATTAAGTTATATTTTATTTACCTTAATAAAACGGGAAACTCATTTAAATATTAGCCTTGAATTGCAGCAAGAAACAGGGTTTTTTGAAGTGAAAACTTCTTTAGCGTCTTTGTGATTTGAAATTTTATGAAACGAAAAAGCAACAGTAAAAAGAGACAGACATATATAAATTCATAAGATTTAACGTGGGAGAAAATGAGATAGGGAGCATTATACATTGTTTCTTATGTCGTGGAAATTTTATATGGGCAAACCAGGGCAAACGTATACCTTTGAAATTTCGTAAATTTTTGAAGGATTTTTTTGAAGTGAAACCTTCTTTAGCGGCGTTGTGCACTTTTTTTGTAATGGGTAAAAAATGTTAAACTCGCGTCAAGACACGTGACCTGATCGAAAATTCGTAAGACGGACGGAGAGAAGACAGCTGGCGCGTCGTAGGAGAGGAAGTATCCCCCTCTCATTCTACGGCGCGGCGAAAATGTATGCCCGCGCCTGCTGTTTTGTTTCGGCGGCGCAGGGCGCTTGCGCGAATGTTCGTGTGTGTTAACATGAAAGTTGATTTTTCTAAGAGAAAGTAAAAAGTTTATTTTTAATGTAATATAAATTGTCATGTTTGTGTACGATAGCGCAATAAATAAATATTGTATTCTACCACATAAATGATAGTACTTTTATACTGATAATTAAAGCTAATCGTGCAAAATTATTCCCTAACCATTCCAAAATATCAAAAATGCACAACGTTAATATTCAAGTTTTCACTTCTGCCGGCACTCCCGGAGTGCAACCTGGATTTTTTTTTATTAAAAAGACTGGAAATATCGATGTCCATGAAGTGTGTGATAAGGATTCCCTCTAGAGTCTTGAGGAACCCTTTAACACACACTAGGATCTATCGAACTAATGTTTATACAAGAGAGAAGTTTCAAGAAGTTTTCATAAATTGAATTTTGTGAAGCGTAATTTGTAAAATTTTAGGTTTAGATATTCATGAGTGATTTATTAGTTTATGAGATTTCAGGATATGTGTATTCCCACATAAATCTCAATGCTTTGTCTGATTAAAAAAAAAAAGTAAAAGGTAGTAATTCTGTTAATTTATAGCGCTTTTATCTACATACATATTATCTTTGTATTAAATTTAAACTTGAACTAGCCAACGTCTATAGAGCAAGCTGGTTAAAATATTTTTTCCCGAATGGTCTTTTTAGTTGCCATTGCCGTAGTAGGTACCTATAGTTAATTTTGAATACTACTGACACAGCTAGGACTATAATAATATAGTAATTTGCACTGATCACTGTAGTACCTACCAATGAAAGATTACATCAGATCTGAAAGTAAAGCTCTATCTTACTTTACTTAGATTTGGTCAGCAACCTAGGCGTATTTACTAAGATGCCTTAGCTGACCCAAAGGCAGAGAAGCACTCTATCAAATTATGTTACGTCGGATAACATGGATTTACTAAGGTAAATCCATGTTATCCATCTCTTGATTCCAAAAATTAAGGAATGCATTATGCAATTGAGTTGATCAAAGGCATTTCTGAATTACCATGTTACTTATACATATATATTTATAATTTTATATAGATTCATAATTCATAATTCATAATTTATTTATTTGATTACTTATATCTATACAGTATTTTACACTTAGACTACATACATATTTAAGTAAGTACTACAATAACTAAAATGGTGGTGAGGTGCTACACTCCCAGCTAGGTTATAGAATAACCTGTATAGCATAGATGACATGTTAGGTCACAGCTGTATCGAAACCATAAGATATTATATATTATACCATATATATTATATATATATTATACCATACTTTATTGTACACCACAATTTAAACACATCTATTTAACAGTATTGCTTATTCTATAGTAACAATGGCGGTCTTATCGCTGAAAGAGATATCTGCCAGACAACCTTCGGAAGGACTTTAAAAACTTTAATTAAAGTGGGGAGGGCTAAATTAGTGTACTTACTACATTACTCATAAAAACAGAGAAAAAAATATATCTAAATATTAAAATAAATAAAAATATATGCAAATATATACATATAAATACAATACAATACAATATATATAATAAAAAATAATAAATAAAAATAGAAATTTAGAAATAGTGTTTACAGTACATATTATGTACAGTTTACAGAACTTATAACAAACGCAAACAAAGTCGCGGGCACAGGTAGTATACTTATATATTTTATTTATTTATTTATTTAGTTCGTTGACAGAATATAATTTACATGCCACAGGTTTACACAGCGGATCCCAAACTAGGCACAGCCTGTATATTGGTGACCCATACAACTCATTTAGTTTTTATCTAACACTGTTCTGCTAGCGCACTAAAAGCTAGAGCACAGCGCACTTATAAAAATCCAAAGACATTCATACTCATTGTCATTTATTTTATTTTTATTCGGGTGGAAAATTCATCAAATGACTTCTCCTGCTCTGGGTGGAGTGTGAGACTTCTATTGAATAAGAACCCATCCTGTTCCTTCAGCTGCCCTTGTCTTCCGCGGCCGCCATGTCTTTACAACATTCCCGCAACCCTACTGAGCCCCGTCAAAGACTAATTGCCTAGTTACGATAAACTATCTACATCTCCGCACAATTTCCCCGAGAGCTGTGTTCGTGGTTACTCGTGACGTAAGTTTATATGTTAATTAGACCCGTGACACCCTAATTGTAATTCACAAAGTACCGACTAATTAAGTTTTAGTACAAGCGGCACTGTGCACCGCTAAGTACTTTGGGTGTTACTTTGTTCTAGTGTCGTTGTAGATTGGGAGTATTACGTATTATATTAACTGTGTAAGTATGAAAAAGTCTTGGTTAAATAATGATAGCTCCTCGAGTAGCCTTCAAGTTTGAGCAGCTTCTGCCGAGGTTGGTCCATGGACCATCTTAAAGCCTGCAATACATGTTGGCCTAGCGTTGTCAAGTGAAGGCCAATACCAACATGTGGACGGTATATTTGCCTTGTCTTGCTATCGCTCGGTGTCACTTGCCTAGTTGGCCAAGTGTAGGCCAACGCCAACGTGTATAGAGCTCATTTGGTACAACTTGTCTTCGCTCGCCGTTGCTCGTGATCACTTGCCTCACTTCGGATCGGTGTCGGTTTTCGGTCACAAATTAATGGCGCTCGCCTGCGCTCGGCCAACGTGTGGGCAGCTCTACAGACCCTCTTCTACATTGTTCATCTGCATTGGCGTTCGACGAACTTGTCGAACGTGTGGACATTATTTCTTGCCTTGTACCTGTTTGCCAACGCTCGCGTTGGCCTACGCTCGGCCAACATGTATTGCAGGCTTAACATACCAAGGTTCCTCCGAGCCCCGAAAAGCTGGTTAAGCCGTTGGACCGGTCTGCCATTTTTAGGGTTCCGTAGCCGAATGGCAGAAAACGGAACCCTTATAGCTTCGTCATGATGTCTGTCTGTCTGTCTGTCCGTCGGTATATCACAGCCATTTTATTCCGAAAGTATTAGGACTACATGTGAAACTTGGTAGGTAGATGTATTCTGTGAACCGCTTTCCGATTTTTTGAAAAAAAAAAAGAAATATTTTAAGTGAAGGGGGCTCCCCACACATGGAACTGAAACTGAAAATATATTTTTTTCATGAAACCTATGCGTGTGTGGTATTTATAGACAGGTCTTTAAAAATGTGCTTGAGGTTTCTAAAACCACTTTTTCATAAAGTTTATCGTTTAAAATAAGCTTCCAAAGTGGTAAAATGTCACCCCCCTCTAACTTCTATAATAATGGAGTGAAAATTAAAAAAAATAAAAAAATATTTGCTGTAGATCTTAATGTAAACTTTCAACCAAAATTGGTGTGAACGAGATCGGGTCAGCAGATTTTGAGATACAGCATATTTTCTATGAAAACAAAGTTATTTGGCGTAGTTACTACGGAACCCTTCATGGGTGAGTCTGACTCGCAGAGTGAACAGTCACCTTCTGCAGGCTCGCTCGTTCCATGGTAGACCTCATCTATGGCTTACCAACAGGGGTGATCGAGGTCAAGAGTTGACCCTTCCGTAAAAAAGGAAACAATAATTGAATCACTGTTTTTTTATTATAAGCAAAATAGGGAAGGTGTTAGAATATCCTATTTATTTATTTATTAAAACTTTATGCAACACAAATGATACAAAGGTGGACTTAATGCCTTAGGCATTTATTACCAGTCTCGGTAGTCAGTTTGTAGCCAGTCCAGTATTTATTGTATTGTATTGTATGTGATATAAGTAAATAAAAATAAAATTCCACTAGCAGTTAATACATTATCTCTCTCTCTCACACACCAAGGTAATCAATTGAGCGCGTCGGTCTGTGTAATGTGATTAGTTCGAAAGCTGTAACGAACTTTACTGACATGTCATTGTTTTTCAACCACATTTTATCGTAATAACATCAGCCAAGCAAACATTCCTTTTCTGATTATTTATTCTACAGGTAATATCATAACTTACCAAAAACAGGCATGTACTTTTTAATTTCTTCCTACCCATGGTTGACTGCTAGAAAATACTTATGGCATTAAATCGGGCTTTGTACCTTTCTGCTGCACAAAGGTTTTTTAAAATTGCAAATGAAATGATAATAATAATCTTTATTTTGCAAACTGGTTATTAAATAACACTTTTACACGTAATTTTTTTGTAAATTAAAACTAGATGAGGCCGGTGTTTCCTGGCTACCCTGAGAAGAAACACCGAAACAAACTCAGGGGTCCGTCTCTTTTGAAGTCCATGTAATCTATACTGGTTAAATTATAATAACCTTGTAGGTTATAGTCTGAGGCAATCTTTTGAGGAAAGATGCACACCGATTTGAATGAGCCTGTGCAGATATTGCTAGCATTTGTCAGATAATGTATAGCTAATGTGACCATTATTTTTTCGTGTCAAAGCGGGACGCCTAGCATGTGGAATTTTGTATATACTCGTAAATAAAAATAAGTTGGTGTAAGATGCCATATTTAAGAGCAACGTACAAATTATGGTTTATAATGTGACTTTAAATAATTGTGATTAGTAAGTATTCGGTAAATTTCTCACATGTCAGTCGCTCGCTCTCGCTTGTTCCTGACTTTGTGAAAACGGGATATTTTTGTTTTCGTTGGGGACAGCGGGACAGACAGACCGAAATCGGGACAATCCCGCCCAAAGCGAGACCTATGGTCACGTTATGTATAGCTCAACTCAGCCTGCAATACATGTTGGCCGAGCGTAGGCCAACGCGAGCGTTGGCAAATAGGTACAAGGCAAGAAACGACACGTTCACACGTTCGACAAGTTCGTCGAACGCCAATGCAGACGACCAATGTAGAAGAGGGTCTGTAGAGCTGCCCACACGTTGGCCGAGTGCAGGCGAGCGCCTTTGATTTGTGACCAAAAACCGACACCGATCCGAAGTGAGGCAAGTGATCACGAGCAACGGCGAGCGAAGACAAGTTGCACCAAATGAGCTCTATACACGTTGGTGCTGGCCTAAACTTGGCCAACTAGGCAAGTGACACCGAGCGCTAGCAAGACAAGGCAAATATACCGTCTACATGTTGGTATTGGCCTTCACTCGACAACGCTCGGCCAACACGTATTGCAGGCTTTACAACCTAAACATGGCTTATTATTATTATATCGATTCAACTGAAAGAGCTCGTGGGTAAATTTGAAGTGTCAATAGCCTAATGGTTAAGGCGTCGGACTTGTGATCGAGAGGTCGCAGCTTCGAACCACACCCATTACACTATTGCCGTGAACCCGCTCTACCCAAACTGCAAGTTCTTTTTAAAAATAAGTATCAACCGCATTGTTTCCCTTCGATGTTAAGCAACGTTTCACAATGTTTTTTAGTGGTTGAGTGTCAGTCACCCACATACAAACCCTCCTTTTTTATTCTTAATTGGCTCGCGTTTACCACCATCTCACCTGATGGTAAGTGATGATGTGGTCGAAGATGGAGCACGCTTACCTAAAAGTAACCTATTCACGCTTGATTTAAAAACCCCTAGGTTATAGCTATCGGGAAACACAGACTCCGGCAGGGAATTCCACTCCTTAGCCGTACGCACAATGAAGGTATTCCCAAAACGTTTAGTGCGTATAGGTGGTATGTCCACCATGCCCTTGAGTCAAAAACACGTTATGATTTTGTTTTTGGCTGGTTTTGTACCTACATTTTTCATCGAGGTTGTTGAACCCTTGACACGCAGGTACTACAAAAATCCAAGCGGTACCGACAGCGCCAGGTTAGTAAAATGTGTGCCGATCAAGTTTATTTAATATGTATATAGTATAACTCCTTTTTTAAGACTGTACATTCTTAGATTCTTTTCAATCTTTTTCAACATGTGATTACTCTGTACTAAGTTGAATGGTACACTTTCCTCTCATTTCTATTACTAGTTACTGTACTATGAAAACATATTAAAAAATTGGCCAAGTGCGAGTCGGACTCGCCCATGAAGGGTTCCATGGTAACTATAATAAATATAATATACTTAATATATTTAATTGAAAAAAAAAACAAAAAACTTAAAACTTTCTTAAAACTAGCTTATTTACAATTTTTACAACTACGCCAAATAACTTTGTTTTTCATAGTATTTGTATGAATTACAAAGTTATATTTGCGGTTTTAGAAAATATACTGTATCTCAAAAACTGATAACTCGATCTCGTTCAAACCAATTTTGGTTGAAAGTTTACATTAAGATCTACAACATATGGTTTTTTAGATTTTTCACTTCATTATTATAGAAGTTAGAGGGGGTGGGACACACATTTTACCACTTTGGAAGCGTATATCTTTTAAACGATTAACTTTATGAAAAAGTCATTTGAGAAACCTTAATATCATTTTTAAAGACCTGTCTACACGTATACGTTTCATGAAAGAAAATATTTTCAGTTTCAGTTCCATGTATGGGGAGCCCCCTTTATTTTAAATATTTTATAAATTTTCTCTTAAAATCGGAAAGCGGTTCACAGAATACATCTACCTACCAAGTTTTACATGTATAGTCCTAATAGTTTCGGAATAAAATGGCTGTGACATACGGACGGACGGACAGACAGACAGACGGACAGACATGTCGAAACTATAAGGGTTCCGTTTTTTGCCATTCGGCTACGGAACCCTAAAAATCAATAAAGTTTCGAGGAACCTAACCGAGGAGTTTCTTATAGATTATTCTCCATAGAAAACGACTTATTTCAACCATGATTCAAATAAGTCGTTAGAAGTATGGCTTCTAACGTTGTTAGGTGGTCATGTAGGCCTATGTGAAATGTTAATGTTGTTTTTTTTTTCTGGCTTCAGCTTTTAATACCGTAATCTGCGGGGTATAAGCCCCTCTTCGCTTCTGCCAAGCTCCATGTTCCTTTACCAGTCTCATCCAAAGTATACCCGCGATGGCAACAATGTCGTCTGACAATCTCCATTATTAATATACTGTTAACAAACTCTAACTGTGAACAAAAAATATCCGATAATACACTACGATTATATTGTAAATACATAATTATTATGGCTAGACCAGTTTTAAAGTGAAAATTTATTCATCGCTTAGAGAACGCCTGTATTGTTAAAATAATTGTAACAGATAAGCTTAATTATTGGTCTGTTGTGCTGGTCAAATTATTATGGTGTACATATGTATGTGTAGAGTAATGACCCCGGTCGTTTGTGGTTCTTTATGATTCCGTTCTTGTATTTTTAAGTCCGTGGTGATTTTGATTTTGGAAGTTTGCTTGAAAGAGCCCTGTTACCGATGTACATATGTGTAGAGTAATGACCCCGGTCGTTTGTGGATCTTTATGATTCCGTTCTTGTAAGTAATAGTTTTTATGTTGGAAGTTTGCGTGAAAGGGCCCTGCTACCAAAGTTTTCTATGATTTTATTTTATTTTTTTGTTTTTTTATTTATTTAGTTAATTTATTTATATACAGAGGTATCACTTAAATCTAAACTCGCCAAACTTTTACGTTTGATGGCGAGAGGCGCTCTTTATACGTTAACATTAACCATTCCAATTTCTTCTACACAATATGTTGCAATACAATCCTATATCTATAATCTATAATCTCACAGTAACAATGTGTTAATTACCTAAATATATGATTAGCATTCCAACATATTTTTTAGTTTTTTCTTTAGCGTTCCTTTACTTATTTTTATTTTTTCTCTTAATAACTCTATTTTGTTAAATACTTCATTTTTAGATATTTCATACGGGCTGACAAGACTATCTGTTTTCTTGGAATTAATAAAATTATTTTAGATAAACTTTCAATCAAAGCGAAAGAGCTCATGGAAGAAATTGGGGAAACCATTGGCCCAGCAGTGGGACAGTAAAAAAAGACAACAAAATTGCTGTGTCTGAATCACTATAATTATGGTTCCTTTAAATATATGAGGAGCTTCAGAGGTCTCAATTGCTCGTGGTGCTAATCTCGATGAATATCCTTGCAGGGTATAAAGAAACAGAATATTTAAATGTTTAACATTTAAATACTGGTTTTTTTCTTGATCCAATCAGAAAAAAACCGGGACTTAAATGTTCTCAGTTCGAAAGTAATCATATTCCTTTCCTTTTCACACCCACGTTGATGTGAGCTTCCAGTCTTACTAGTTGATGTTTACTGAGCACCAGTATTTTACACGAAGATACTGTCTATCTGACCTTCACGACACTATAACTGGGGATGCACTACACTTTAGCAAGATTGGTGTGAGAATTTCTGATATCTGAATACACGTAATGACTATTAGAAATGTACGAACGACAGCTGCATACAACGGCTTAGCGTGCTTGCCGATTTACGAAGGAGTCACGATTACTACCTTAAGATGGTCACCTACCCACATACCTACCTATAGGGCGTCCAATCCCGGAATACCGAGATCTCGGTATTGCGGGATCCCGCGTCATTTTCCAATCCCGCGTGTTGTGGGATTACGGGCGCGGGATTTGCGGAACTGAAAAATAGCATGCATACGAACTCTCGCGAGCGCGATCGCTCGGTGACTGGCGGCCGGCAGTGTTGTAAACAACACGGGGGCCGATGTCGCCCGTTTTTCACAGCTTATGTAGCCTAATATAGCCGAATTTCAGTCAGTGGTAGCCTAAGTACGTAGCCTAAAATATCAGTCAAGTTTTTTATTCAGTATTTGTTACTGTTTTTTGTGAATAAAAAGTGGTGTAATTTGATTGATCTCTTACTAGTAGTAATACTGGAATAAATGTGGAGTTAGTAGATTAATTCGTTGTCTTTTTGTGATAAATAAACGGTGTAATTTGATTGATCTCATACTAATAGTAATACGTAAATAAACATGGAGTTAGTCGATTAATTCATTGTTTTATTTGCCTTATATAATTGTGAATATTTTCAATATGCGGGATCCCGCAAATACCGAGATCCCGCGGGATTGAAAATTCGTAGTCCCGCAAGTAGTCCTTTGTAAATATTCCCGCTCTATGGGAGGAGACTCACTCTGGAATATTTGATGCTTCCTCACGAAAAAATGGCGAAATGATAATACCCTCATTCTTTAATTTTATGAAATCTGTCTCCAGCGTTCATTAATTTTGTATTCAGGGCTTAGAAAGTTTCAGTGATTATTAAATAACCATGATGTTTTTCTAATTAAAGTATAGGTACGTGTTATTTTTTCTAAACGACACATGCATATAATACGATTAACTACACAGTCTACACAAACTTAAAATCAAACAAACCATCACAACCGTGTTCAAATTTATATACGCCTCAAATACTTCAACACTTGAAAGCTGTCAAAACACAGACAGATGAACAAACAAACCTTCTTACAAAATAATTTAGTAGGTACCACCACCATTATTATGGTCTAGATCAATAACAGTTTGGAGGCGACGTCACAGATCGATAGACGGACATATTTTATAGATATAGCACGCTCGTGTATTATGATTATGACAATATCTATTGAGACTCGTTAATGTTTAGAGAAGTAAAGGACAATTGTTTCGACTTTAAATTGGGTTAGTAAATACGAAGTGTTCCTATAACAAGCTGTTACTTCACTTGCAATGCGTTAGTATTGTAACTTGCAATGTGTTGTATACCTATTTTTAGCTACGCGTCCAGTTTTGTCTGTAGTATTTGTAATTGACAAGAAATGACTGTCTCCATGCCAACTCATCTTCCCTGTGGAACAATTAGAACACTATCCAAAATCTTCTTAGTTCAAGACTTCAAATATGGATACGTCATCATCTGCTGAGCCTGTCTCCATCTGTTTTGGAGTAAGCTTCCAGTCCTATCAGATTCAACTGAGTACTAATATTTTACATGGAGTGACTGCCTGTCGAACCTCCAAAACCCGGCAAGATCAGTGTCCAATTTTCTGGCTTTTGACTACCCGAAACTACTGTCAAAGATGTAGAAATGACAGCCGAGACCAACCCAACTAGCAAAAAATAATCTTACAAATATCCCAAGACCATATTTTTTCCAGTCTTATATCACACTTATAGACATATATAAGTGTAAATTGGGCGTACTTAATAAGTATATCCACCCTTACAATTGCCTTGATATGGTCTCGCGAAGTGTATTTTTAAACTTACAAAACTCTTGCTGATACATTTATAAGGAAAAACAAATTTAGAAGTGATTAACAAGGGCATGCTTTAAGGGCAAATAACCTTAAAGTCCTCTTACGAATGCTATTTTAAGTGTAGAGGTGTAAAAGTAACGAAAAAAGCATACCTGTATGTATTCGTTACTATAGCCATTAGTACTCGTTACTATCGTATCGTTACTCGTTACTTTGATACGTCATATAATATAGAATTATAGACCAACACATCGAGTCGTATTGCGTATTCGAACGGTATGAGATGACGGCGTCGCATCATTCGTAATTTGTAGAAAACATATCCATACGTTACATTTTAAATATAAATTTAGTTTGATTTAATAGATAAAGGTTGGAATTACAAGTAAACTGCGACGAAATCAACTGAATTTACAATGGATATTATATAATAAAAAATATAAAAAATTGAGAGTTTTTTTTTTAATATTATTTGAGAATGATATATCACACTAATATATCGCAATAATTGCAGTAAAAACACAGTGAAAAATTTGGAAAGTAATTTTCAAAAATCTCCGTTTTCAAGTAAATAAGCATCGTTATTAGTAACGTATGTTTGTAAATACACAGAATGCTCGCGCATGCGTAAAACACGAAAAGGAAACCGCATTCAACACTCGTATCAACGGTACTTGCGCGATCAGAAACATTTGTAACGAAACATGCGAGTAACGAATTGTATTCGTGAGTAACGTTTCGTTACTCGGTACTTGATGGCGCACCCGTATCTCAGTACCGAATACATACGGTTTGCTACAGCTTTATTTAAGTGTAATATCGCTAGTAGTCCTCTTTGTGATCTCCTAATAAGAGTGTAAACACAAACCGCCGTGAGCTAAATATAAACTTTACGAAAATATTAAAAAGTCGCGTATAAACTGAAGTATTATATTATTTTATTTTCCTATAATACGCTACAAATAACTTTAATTTCGGTAGTCGGAGTTATTGGTTTTCGATTTTCTTTTTTTTCACACCGCCTTCCGAAATTAAAGTTATTTTTGGCTTTGTAGTGTTTTGATGTGGAAGTCGGTTCTATTTTTTGTTAAACATTTTTTTCCACGCTTTTTAGTGGGTCGGTTTGTAATTTGTCTAGTTACAAAAGCCATAATGTCAACAACTTATCACCTTTTACAAAATATTGCTTTTCCCGATGCATAGCCGTCAATTTTTGAGGAGTTCTCCTGGTACTTGACCATCAGCTCTAGATCACCATACTCGTATGTATTGCGACGAGCATAAAGTGCTTCACATCCATATTCAAGGAATCGAATCGCAATCCACGAAATACTTATTATTGAGTAGTTTCAGTGGCCATCCGTGGTCTTCATCATCAGTTCAACTTCCCCAAATGGTACTTTTCGAAAGCAACTGCTCAAGGTACTATAAGAAATACCCAAAACGCTATAGGTGTGCCTATAATATTTGAAGAGTTCTCTCGATTTCTCCAGGATTGCAGCATCAGATCCTGATTTCGTGACAATGGAATCAATTAAAAAGTATACCCTTTCAAACGCAAAAAGAATTTTTCAAATCGGTTCAGCCGTCTCCGAGTAATGAGGTAACATACATAAAAAAAAAATTAAGATGTATTGAGAACCACCTTTTTTTGAAGTCGGTTAAAAACTTAAATAGACTTATCAAGTAACACTATTAGAGTTTCTGGCTTAATCAGAACACATATAAACCTTATATGAAACTATAACTCTTGTTTGTAAAGGTATTAAGGTTTTCTGGCTTAATCAGAACACGTATAAACTAGAGATGGGTTGTACTAGGTAAATTTGGGACTAGGTGCACCTATTCTTAGTATTTAAAAATACGTGATTCAGATACCTGTTCCACCTAGTCCACCTAGTATCAATTATTACTTATCGAATGTGGTCATGGTGCAGGTACTTAGTCCAAGTCAAGTTTTTATTGTGGCTACTAATTTTGCAGTAAACTGCTAAACAACAAATGAACACGGTATTTTGATTCAATTTTACGATGACGGTCTTTAAGTTTCAGGGACTCACCTTGTTGCCACTTCTCCTGTACTTGATATTTCTATTGAACTTAGTGTGTTAGCACCAGCAATCAGTGACAAGACTAAGTAGGTACCTAGTAATTGGACTTTATACTTGTGACTAGTCAGTAATCATTCGATCCGAGAATACTCGATCCGAATGAGTACCAACTAGTCTCGACAAGACTATATTACGAAATATCTATATACTTAGTCTTGTCGAGATTAGTTGGTATTCATTCGGATCGAGTATTCTCGGATCAAATGATTACTGACTAGTCTCGAGTATTGAAAGATAAAGATGGGAAGACTACGGAATAGCGTAGTTAAAAAAGGATAGAATATATATTCTTGCACAACACGCTTGCGTGGCGCGTTACTTTTATGTACTTTGCATTAGGGTTTAAATTCAAGTGACTGACAAACGAATGATTTTGACAAACATGAATGAGCGGTAAAGCAGATTTATAACGTGTTGAGTGAATGGAATGTAATTACGCGTTAGTGCTATGAGGCCTAAGAGCATTTGGATTTCGCAATACTTCATGACACTAGGTATTGTCAAAGTGAGAATAGGTGCCGCTTAGTATCGAAATTTACACAGAACAGATAAAGAGGTTAGAAGGGCCTTGTGGGCGGGACAGGCGCGCCGCTCATAGTTTGAACGCTCTTACTTCAACCAAAATTATGTTCACCGGCCAACAGTCGCACTTTTATTGTGACGACGAACGAAACTCCACGAATAAAATCATTATGCCGTCTTGCACTGTCATATCGTGTCGGAAAAGAAGCCAGGTGTGTAGTATAACCCGAGAAGGGATTTCTTTTCACCGGTAAGTCCCAAAAACCTTAAAATACTATTAATATTTGTAATTATTACAATAGTATTCTGTAATTTATAGACAAAAACGACACAATCGCGAACAGATGCAAAATCATACATTGCTTGCAATACACGGGTACCATCTTGTACTACGCAAGCGATCGCGCAATGTAACGCGTTATTGCGAGAGTCGCGTGTGCCGAGCCAATGCTTGAATACCGCAAAATTCCATGCGTATCGATAGTGTTGTACCAAGTTATATACACTGTCGATATAACGAATGTATTCAAATGATTATTATCAGTATTATTTTAATGAAAGTACCTTTGTTTATTACCACCAACTATTGTTAATTGTGGTTATCAATTTAGTTTCTAGGTTTTCGCCAAAAAAATTGTTTCAGATTAGCTGTTTGTAAACATACGTTTTATTGCTAGGTTTCCAACAGATCCAGATATAAAAATTGTGGATTGAGGCAACCGGTAGTGATGAATGGATACCTACTAAATGTAGTACAATTTGGTCTGAAAATTTTGCAGAAAATGATAATATAAAAAAGTCAGGCAATAGATGGTTAAAAACAGGAACTTCTCCACACAAAAATATTGCAGTAAGTAGTGTGTAAATTATATTCTGTTCTATAAAACTTTATTGTTGTTTTTTTTATTGATAATAGGCTCGCATAGCCACCATCTCACCTGATGGTAAGTGATGATGTGGTCGAAGATGGAACACGCTTGCCTAAAAGTAACTCATTCACTCTTGACTTAAAGACTAAACATTAAATGACATCAAAACCTGGATAATTTTTGCGGATATTATTATTAAATCTGCATTGAAATTAGTTTAAATAATTGTTCATTATTAAAAGATTGTTGTACTTTTTACTGGTGTCATTTATTTACGTAATAGCTTTAACTGATGGCTTTCTGTGACGCGAATAACGATTATCGCGAGAACACACAGCCCAGGTTCGCACGGGGGGTATTTTGAATTTTTGGTATATAGCATATAGAAATTCACAGGGTTACATGAAATTAATTAAATTATATTATGTCATAACATAATGACGTAAAACGGAACTGCAATTACCAAAAAAAACACAAAAATCGAAAGAAAATTCCCCCTAAATTTGACAATATTATTTAATTTATTTCCACACTATTACTACCCCTGCCCTTCCCCCCACCCTTCCCAAACTATAGCAAAAAATTGCAAAAGTAGTAACAAAATTTTTAAGAATTACAATAATTTTATCGATATTGATTATCGACTTTTTGGTTACCTTAACATATATGAGAAATAAATTGCTTTTGCGCGTGTGTGAGTGCATGTCAAACAGTCTTTGCGTTAGTGTGAAAATCAGTTGCAAACTCGCGATCTAAGTGTATGTAGTTTATTTGTATGCGTAATGCGCATACGTATGGGTCTCTTGCTTGTAGTGGAGATAAAGAGTGGGAGACAAGCGGGGAACGCGTTCTAATACAAATCAGGAACTATTTCCTTTCTAACCTCTTTTATCTGTTCTGTGGAAATTTACCTATTCTTCGGATCTGTTCTAGTGAATACGACTCATCTCTAGTATAAACCTCGTATGAAACCATAGCTCTTACAAGCTTTGGTTTGTAAGGGTATTTTAATAGTTGGGAACGGTTTAACGTACTTTCCGAGACATAGTGGGAATTTGATATGTTGTTGATATGTTGATCAAGCAGATTGTATTTCTTTTCAAGAGGACCTAGACCGTTTTGTAGACTACTGCTCATCCAACAAACTCTACCTTAGTTATTCTAAATGTCATAACATCACTTTTACCAAAAAGAAACACATTACTAAATTTAATTATGTTCTGGGCGATACTGTTCTAGATAACATTAGAAGTCTACGAGATCTTGGTGTTCAATTAGACTCTAAGCTACATCTAGATGTTCACGTCGACAAAATAATTAATAAGGCTTACCAAATGTTCGGATTTGTAATGAGAGCAACTAGAGATTTCCACCGTCCCTCTACCTATCTACGCCTATATAAGTCCATAATCCGGCCACAATTAGAATATGCAGTTCCCATCTGGAATCCGTACTACAGAAAGTACACTGACAGCATTGAGGTTATCCAACGGAAATATCTGCGCTCTATGCACTACCGGTGCTTTCGTAAAAAAATATCTTCCCACTCCCTTCATCTAAAATACGACCTGTTGACTCTAGAGTCAAGACGCACTCTGCTGGAAATGATGACGCTATTTAATATATGCCGCAATAAATTCGATTGTACCGATTTAGTGAACAGTTTGTGCTACCTGGTTCCTCGTACTGTTCATAAACGTGAGGTGCGGTCAACTCGCCTATTTGCTACCAATTTTTGTCGAACTAACTCTGGCGCGCGCTCACCACTGTTCCGTTTAGTTGACACATATAATAAGCAATTTGATTCAGTGGACATTATGTTTCTGAGTAAGAATGTTTTCAAAAAGCAAGTATGTGCAATCTTAAAAGATAAGGAAGCTAAAGCTAATTATGCATAATTATAATGTATATATTTTACTTACTCTATAATGTATGTGAATGTGTTTTTATGTATCTATAAGTTTAGTTTTATTCAGTTTGCCCTAGTTTTTATTTTATTTTTTTGTAAGCCTGATGTCTTGCAACTAGTTATTTCATATAACAATCTGTGGATAATGTTGTGAGCAGTGTATTTGTTACATCTAAATCTTAAGCTTTTTTGTTAATTTTTAAATACTCTGTTGTTTGTTATCCCTAATAAAATAAAATAAAATAAAATAAAATAAGATGGTCCACGACGTGTGGCTGTTATTATTTAGCCACGAGTAAATATGTATACGTATGAATAATATATTATTTTGAGCATATTAACAAGGCACGTTCGGCTGCCTTCTTCCATTTAAACAGACACGGATGGTCTGTCTAAGTTGGAACGGGCCCATCATACCTTTAAGTTATATACTGAGTAAGTTGATGTTATTATTATTTACCTGTACTGTCCACTGCTGGGTGCAGACCTCCCTCCATTGCTTAATATTTTTTTAGAAAAACGTTATGATTTTACTGTATGCTTAAGTCAATATTATGGACTCACAAATTACAGCATAGATTTCGACCATTGTTTTCAATCAGGCGAGATTCAAGTCAAAACCTGACTTACCACGTAACAAAAAGTTCTATCTATAAGTGTACCAGGAAGTGACCTACTATCATAGACAACATTATCAGATACACACACTGTACGCTACTAATCAAGTAAGTCCAAGGCCGGTCATGTCCCAGGGGCCACGGCTATCAATTAATTTAGTCAAGCCTCTAATGCGATGGGTGGACCCCATATAGTAGGCTATAATACTGAATTATTTCATAACAACGTAATTAAGTTGGGTTGTAGGCATTTTTAAAATGAAACCTTTATTGGATCAATCCTGGGTCAGTCCGTCTGTCACGGCTAATTTACATCGAAGCTCATTAAGCGATTCAGTTCAAATTTTGGCACATGGACTTGTATCATAAATAAATACTTTTTGATTAAGGGGTAAATTTTGGCCGATATTTCCTAGCTACTTTAATAATAATCATCAGAATCTTTTAAAATCCATCCACTTCGTACTGGTCAAATCGTAATAAATTATGAGAACCATGTAGGTTATATTTTTTTATTCGGAGTAAGTTCGCTTTTGACCAACATCTCACCTGATGGTAATGTGGTCGAAGATGGAGAACGCTTACCTAGAAGTAACCTATTCACTTTTGACTTAGGACTCCTAGGTTATAGCTATCGGGAAACACAGACTCCGGCAGGGAATTCCACTCCTTAGCCGTACGCACAATGAAAGTATTCCCAAAACGTTTTGTGCGTGTGGGTGGGATGTCCACCCTGTAACGATTGCGCATCGCCGTTTGTCTTGCAGTCCGATGATGGAACGGGCTTTAATGGTTAATGTCAGAAATGAGTTTTTCAGGAAAGCACTTTCTGCTGTCCTTTTAATAATACACTGGTAAATTTTGGGACTAGATAAAAAAACCATATTGGAAATAAGGAAAACTTCAAGTGATTGTTAATATTGAATAAAAAAGTACGACGTAATAGGTTGATGCTTTTTACGAGTTCACGATTCAGTGGAACATTAGGGATTGAAAAGCAAAACCTCTAATCGGTATTTAATGGGAATTTCTCCGAATCCGAACTGTTGAGTAAATACATGAATTCTCATTGATAAATGGATTTCCTTGCTTGTCAAACTTTGTAATGTTTCCCATTGCTATGACGCCTTATGTCTATATTCATTTATTTATTACACTTAATGCACATAGGTACAAGGGCGATAGGATTCAAGGATACAAGGGCGATAGGTATTCCAGTCAACCAAAGTTGGTAAAGGAATAGCGTGCTAAGCGCAAATGTAATTATTTAAAACGAGAATCTATAATTAAAAAATAATAAATAAAATAAATATAATAAATTAGATTTGTAAAATTACTTATAAATAAAAAACCAAAAATAAATATAAAAATGATTATTATAAACTATTTAAGCTTTGTACAATATTACCAGTCAGTTTAAAACATAAGTACATTCTTTTAACCAATAACCATGGAAGTTGAGTGCATGATTCTATATTGATAAATGTAAATAATAAATATAATACTAGAGCAATGACCTCGGGTAAATATGTTGTGCCTAGAATAACCAACGTTTATGGAGACAGGACATTAATAAAACGCATCTCATACGAGTATATACTTAACGGTTTACCCGAGGGCATTAGAGAAGAAAATAATATTAAAAAAAAATAAAACTAAATAAAAAAACTATTTAATTAGCACCCTACCTAATGTTATTATTGTATTTTTAAGTTAATTAGTTATATAATATATTTATTAATTATATACATGATAAGTTAAAGATAGATTATAAATTGATCCCACAGTCAAACTGTCTGTTCAGTTATGTGGGACATTGTTTTAAATTATAAAAATACCTTGTACCTTGTAAACAATATGGTGTGGTTAGCGGTTTGGTAATGCGGCTTCTCGAAGGACCGTATGCGGGAATGTAATTTTGGCAGTGAAATATTGACCACACACAGTAATGAGCTGACCAGGGTAGGAAGAAGGTTGTGGAGGACTTACTTGGATATCCTCTGGATGCAAGGACAGCTTGAGAAGATGTTGCACGTGTGCTGAATCCCCTCCTCCCAGTTGTTGGGCACTTCACTTGGTCTTTCCTTTGTCACACGTGTGCCGGCCAACACGGACAATTAATAGTTTTTAGATTTATAGATATATTAGCGGTTTTATTAGTTCTGCGCGGCGCGGGGATGTCACTTAGCGGTGGTGTTCTAAGGAAGACAAAGACACAATATGGCGTTTTCTTTCTTCCGAATCACAGCGTATGTGCCGGTGATTGATGGTTGGCGATGAATGCGCCACTCTGATTGGCGCGCGGTGAGCATTTCTTCTCTCTCTGATTTATGGTAATAGGATAGGAGGGAAGGAGATATGGTTAGCTCAAAAACTGCGGTCAAGAAAAATCTGTATTCTAATATGTAAGATTCGTTCGGAAACATGATGATAACAACATAATTATACCATTAGAGGTGCGTTCCGAAATGTGACAGTAGAAAATTATAAATTAAATAAAACTTGCGCAAGCACAATAAAATAAATAACTTACAAAACAGAAAAATACAGATATAAATTCGATCACTTACAAAAATAATGAGCGAAGAAATATAATAAATTAATTACGTAATAAATATATTATACGTACTTAAAAAGTTACTGAAAAATAAATTCTGCTTATTGGTTTAGAAAATAGAACCGCAATTTCCTTTTAAATGCATAGCCACTGTTAACCGTCCTGAACTCGAGAGGAAGCGTTTTCCAGTGGTATTGACTGTATGTTAAATGAAGAATGAATAAAGACAGAAGTATGAGAGGCAGAGTAGTAGAGGACTTTTAGAGAAACGTAGATTATATCTTTTACGTTTTTTTTTTTAAATTAATTTTATTCATAACAGGCTCGCATTTGACCACCGTCTCTCCTGAAATTTGTTATTATTGATGATGAAACAGGATATTATTTTTATTGGGCACTAAAATAAATCAAATCACGGAAACGACTGTCACTTTATTAAGTAATCTTGTGCGCATATAGAATTTCCATAGACTCTTGAAAAAGCTGGTTGTTTCTTCTCGTAATCCAAGTGTTTATTTAATCTAAATACTTTGGCCTTAAAGCTAACACGTTCGCTGACAGTACGTCGTGAGGCGGGAAATTAAAATAGTGCGTTATGACAGTACGTCGAGGGACGGGCCACTTATTTTTAAGAGTACGTCGTCTCACGATAATTTTTCATATAAGTATTATGAAGAGCAGTATCCACTGTCATATTATGAGCAATTTCATATTTCTTACTGCCGTAATATGAGTATTTTCTGAGTAGTTTCATATTGCTTGCTTGTGCACGAGTACTACGTTGATTTGTAATTTAGTATGGCAAAATTCTAATGTCGTAATGTGGTATCAGGGTAAGTGCTCACTTTCAGCGAACGTGCTAAGCATTGCCATACAACCAGGCAATGCCGCTAGTCTCGTGAGTACGGTATCAATCGTTGAGGACGAATTTTTTATACCGTATTTTAGTTAATTAATTTAGATTTATTAATTTCTAACCTTCCGTTTTCTAATGTTCCCTAAACATGAACTACAAAACTTATTTGGGGCCGAATAAATTGCAACCAAAAAATAGTAGGTAGTTATTATCTGAAATCCACTCAATCGTAAATTTATTGGAAACACATGTATGAACAAATTCTCATTATTTTAATCCAGGGATACATCCCAAAGCACCCAAAACTTTATTAAAATCTCTGTTTAATTTAACCTGTAATAAACAGGGCCATGTGATTTTCATTATTATGTGACCACACTATAAATTACAATCCATTATTTAAATGTCCAGTTATCACAATGCATAGTTGTTACGTATTTTCTGATAAATTAATGATTAATGTCTGTCTGTTTGTACGCATCTCCAGAATTTTTAGACGGATTGCAATAAAACTTTTTTGTTATATAGCTATTAAGTTTGAGTAACATATTGAAGCCAAGAGTTAATAATATATTTTAGAAACGGTAAAGCCGCAGGCAAAAGTAAAAAAAAATTGTGATAAAATTTCTCTCCACAAACTTATAAAGTACGTACAGCTCAGCGGCGTGCACAGGTTTATGACACTGGGTATGCGGCGGAGTACTCGGTCACAAAAACTTTTTCTTTTATAGATTTTAAGCATAGCCGCAGCCACGCGACGGATCTCTAAGTCGGAAACCATGCCAACAGAACAAGTCTTAGATGTACTACTATTCATGTACATCTTCTACGGCAACGCAGACAAAACGGCGATCGATCGTCGCGGCGGAAGAACTTCTAATACGTAAAATAATAAGCTAAGATATTACTACTCACCTAGTCAGCTTCAATTTTCACATATTCAAGGTTCCGGTTACTATATCCCGATGTAAACGCAAGATTTCGGCCACCTCAAATATCTTATCCAAGTGAGTGATAGTTACAGAACACGTCACTTGGAAGATATCCGATGTGGCCTTTAAAAAGGCCGATTTTCATGTGATTCGCAAATATATAAATAAACTTAATAATAAAACAACAGGTTAGTAAAAAAAAAAACATACTACTCATTCATTTATAAATTAAATCTATGCGCCTATCCTTTTTTAAATATGATTTTAGGATATCGTCATAGAAAGTTGGATTGCGTTTTAATTCTATCATTAATGCCTTTTCTATAGAAATCATGGAAAGCTCTGTGAGTCTCTGTTGATTTTGTGTGTTTCTCAAATATGTGTGGATACGTTTTAAACACGAAAATGAACGCTCTGCCGATGCGCTGCTTGCTGGGATAGTCACAATGAATTTCGCTAATCGTAACACTTCAGAAAAAACTTTATTTAAATTGTCCTTATACAAATTTTGAATAATACTAAATACACAACTATTTGCAAATTGAGGTGATCTATAAATACAGCGCAATTCATTTTTCAATTTATCGAAATTAAAATTTGCCTGATAATTATTAGTGAACTCTCTGATTTCATTTTCAGGGAAACGTTCACTATATTTTTTAAAATTCTCACAAGAAAGTAGCTCAATAAACTTTAAATCTTTAATGTTTTTATAGCGATTTCTTAATTCACTGACTACATTATCAATTATTTCAACAAAAATTCGCCGATAATGTATTTTTACATCATCGACATTGCGCTTTCTTTTAGGTGGTCCGGTAATGTGAACGGCGGCATCATAAAAGATCTCGAACTTCTCTCTGAAACGTTCTAAAAATGACTCTAACTCTTTTATCTTTGTTACACAATACGCGATGTCACTAGTTTTTTTTTGCAAAATATCATACAGAATATCCGTTTCTGCAAAAATATCTGCGAAAGATTTTAAAAGAAAATTAAATTCAAATTCTTTCATAATAAATAAAAATGAACTGACTTGTGTCAGTGTTTCACCATCCCAGTCTTGTGTATTTTCGTTCATATTTTCAAACAATTCTAGGAGGTGGGTGGACTCATTATTAATTACATTAACCGTGCGCGAGTCATATGTCCACCTTGTTTCCGCGACACGAGGCAGCTTTTTCATATCGGCAAAGTTGTTGTAATGGGCCATTCGCTTTGTACTGGTGTGAAAAAAAGCCGCGATTGATTTTATAATACTAAAAAAGCGTTTTGTTTCAGCAACTCGTTCGAACGATTTCGATAAAACTAAATTTAATATATGTGCTGAACACCAAACGTACATAGCTTGTGGACATTTTTGTCTCACCAAAGCCTGCACGCCATTAATTTGTGACGATAAAACTGCTGCCCCATCGTAAGTTTGTGCAACTAATTTGGATACACAATCGAACTCTTCTAAAATTTCCAAAATTATAGAACTCAAGGTTACAGCGGTCCGATCCGCGCTGACATCAACATATTTGATAAATCGATCTACTACTTCAGAATCACGAAAATATCTCAAAACTAATACTAATTGTTCACGGCCGCTAACATCAGGAGTCTCATCTACCATGACGGCGACGAAATCGGACTGTTTAATTTCGGCTTTAACGCGATCGATCATCACAGATGCAACGCTCGAGATCAAATCATTCTGCGTACGGTTCGACATGCCCGTGAATGAGGTACTTGCACTCTGTAAATGGGTTTCTAAAACTCCATCATACTTGGCCAATAAATCTACTATTTCTAAATAATTACCCCTATTCAACGACGATACTGACTCATCGTGACCGCGAAAAGCTAATTCTTGTTTTCCCAGAAAGCAAACAACATCGATGAGCCTTTGAAAAATGTTTCTATTGCGATCGACTTTAGCATTATGCCTCTCAATATCTAATCGTAACTGACTGTTGATACTCATTTCAATACGAGATTTACCAAAAGTATTTAATTTTAAGCAGCCTTTCTGTATGGTCATGCTTCTTTGCCGCGGTATAAAAATTATTTAAATCTGAATATCCCGAATCAGTCCACACTGTACTAGAATTACTAAACAATATGCAAGGAAAACAATATAATTTAATCGTGTGTATACAACCACACAGCCAGTCATACGTTTCATAACTTTTAACATGAAACTTTCGAGTTACTTTCCCTTTTTGCTGGTTTAATTGTTGTAACTCGGGTACACACCTACCTTTAGAGACAATTTGAATCTTTTCATTGAATGATAATTGTGAGAACTTGTTATTTTTAATTTTTAATAAACACACATTTTCAACACAGACCTCACAATCAAATAACTATTTTAAAAAAATCAACAAACGCACTACCTAGTAAAAGCAAATCACTACAATACAATTATTATAGAAACTCAGTAATAAACTGTTAAATGTACACACTTTCAAATGTTAAAATGAAAAATCTTTTAAGAAAACTATAAATATACTGGCGTAAACAAAATAGTAAACAATGCTCATCACATGAAAAAGCAATATGGCTCCCAGGCCCCGCGAACACAAAACCAGTGTTGCCAACAACGCGGGGGTCAATGTCGCCCGTTTTTTACAGCTTAAGTAGCCTAATATAGCCGAATTTCAGTCAGTGGTAGGTAGCCTAATTATGTAGCTTAAAATATCAGTAAAAATGTAGTTTAAATCAATTTATTTTTACCTACTTTACTTGCTTTAAATACTGGTATTTTTTTTATCCACTCATCGCGCATAATAAATGCGCCAATAATTTTTCGTTAAACAAATACTTTGACACAAATGCTGTAGGTACGAAGCGAAATGAAAATGATAAATATTTAAATAATAACTGAAATTGGCCCGAACTATTCACTCAGTTTAATAAGATAATTGCGTTTACACTAATTTTTTTTTAAGTTATTGTTGATTGGCTTGCGTTTGATCACAATTTCAACTGATGTTAAGTGATGATGTGGACGAAGACGAAGCATGCTTGCCTAGAAGTAACCTATTCACTCTTACTCTTAGCTATAACCTGGGAGTGTTCCGTACGAGTTATGAGGACACTATCAACCTCGTACAATTATGTACGAGATTTTAATAATATGGCCATACGAACATTTTGCATCACCATTTTATAATAGTAAAGTCATTTTAATAAAGACAGAGATAAGAAACCGGCTAACTGTGGAAACAGTGAACGGCACACTTCTTGCTGCAGAGAGTGCAAAAGGAAACTGTGTCAATTTTGAACCCACAAAAGGAGTGTATAGCCGCATGACAACAGATAAAATATACGGTAGAAAAAACGATGACAGTGAGGGTGTTCCTGACTAATATTTGGAGAGATGTAAACTAAGTTACCTTGCAAATTTTCATAATAATTTAGTAATAGTAGTAGTAATACATTTAGTTTTTTTATTTTTATTTTACTTGATTGATTAATAATAAAGATTTTTTGGAAATACAACACAAAGTGATGTTTTATTTAATAGGAAACTTGCAATAGTTTATTTCGAGTAAAAAGTCCTAAATCCAGAAATTTAATATGCCTTAATTTTGGTTTTAGCACGTTTTGCATGCATAATACCTAAATGTACGAGGTTTGAAATTCAAAATACGAGATTTTTAGCTGCATGTGTACGAGGGATTTTCTTTTGCGGTTGGCAACCCTGCTGCCAGTGTTGTTTAGGTTATGCCGTCTCAGTGGTGTAGTTGCTGAAAAGTATAAGCTCAAGTGCAACTAAAAATATATGTCACTAATATGAAGAAATGGTACTTTTGTATTGTACACCATGACTTTAAAAAAAAAAAAACAAAAAAAGTTGATATCATACTACTACAAAATGACAATGAATATACATTTAACAACATTACTAACAAGTGTATCTTCCTTTTGGAAGCAAAATATATATATATCCAATATTAAAGCGCAGTGCATCATTAAATAATGTCTAAAATTGTGTTTTTTATGAGAATAAATCAGTGATTCCTATTATTATTGTATTTATTAATCCAAATTCCTTAATAGTTAAACGTTAAAAGTTAGAAAACAGTAATAAAACAAGACGGCTGATTTCTTTCTTTTATTATTGGTATGCAATATAAATTACCAAAAAATAATAACACTTATTTATAAAGTATTGATATCATGTATGTATGACTATTTGTTTGAAATCATTATAACAAAGCTGCTCAACAAATTTTGTCTAATTTCTATTTTTATAAGCAAGTCCTGTAAATTAATAAGTGCACAGGCTATAACAATCACATTATCAAGTATTCTTAGAAAATGAAACAGTAATCTCTTTAGTCAAAATTTTTCTTGTCCGTATCGCCTTTGATCTATAATTAACTTTTTCTTTTAAATGAAATTGGTACCCTTTTCACTGGTGACAATAGGATCTGTTCATGTGCTTTTATTTTGTGTTGACTGTGATTCTGAAAATAAATAAAATTATAAATACAAACAAACGCACAGTTCACTTTTCAGTTACCTATTTTTATCCTTAGTTATGTCTACATACCTGTTGTCATTAAAACTACTTCTTGCACAGGTGTTGTAGTCGGTTGGGTGCTAGACGGGCTGGGTTCACTTAACACTTCCTGCATCAGTGTGTCTTGGCACTCTTGAATGAGTTGGGTTCTTTGTTTTTAAACAAATACATGTCTAGAAGTACTAGCATCACTCATCCTTTTTCTGCGGTCTTCCTGGCAATAAAATTTTGTAGGCACCATGATTATGCTCTTGCTTAAAGTTGCTTAATCCCATATTATATTGATAGCCTTTTTCAATCTGAAATATTTTTAAATGTTATTTTAAAGCCATAAATGTTGATGTATTTAGTGGTAATAAATATAATTGAATCTTGAAATATTTGTGGCTATTCAGGTATAATACAAAAAAACATCTCAGTTATCTAACCTTAAAACAGAAGAATAACTATATTGTAAAAATGTTTTAAGTTAGTAATAATAACATGTTTACTTACATCAAAATGATCCTGACAGACGAAAATTACCGAACTATCCTTTATTTCTTTAGTATTTCTGCGTGCAAGTTGTAAATACTTATTACGAACTTTAACATTTTTTGGAACGGTTATAAATAGCTTCTCCGGCATCTTTATCGTTGTATTTGTGCACCGTGGTACTGCACACCATTTATAACTCATTTTTTCCAGTAAATTACAGCCAGAAACTTTATTAAACTACATAAAACTCTCAATTTGACTTGCTCCCCAATATTTATATACAAACGTGAAACGTGTGACATCACTCCGTCATATTGTTCGTCCAACAAGCGTTTTGACAGCTTATATAATCACTATATTTTGTAATGCTTTTTTTTTTTTAACGAAATATTTATAAAATATGAAAATAAATATTATTTGTAGGGTCCTTATACGCCAATAAATAATATGAGACGGTTTTTAGAAACCATTCAAATAGTCTATTCTGTCTATTATTTTTACTCGGAACGGCAATGAACAACATTTCTGAACGTTTGTCTCATGCATACGTAGAATCTCTATGTAGTCTGTGGTGTCATGCCGCAGGACTTTGGCTTTAGACATTCATGGGTGTGTGCGTAGGCGAATTGTGCACAAATAGCAAAAGTACTGCACACATGCGAACAAAAATCCTGCCGTAGAGGGCGGCAGGACTTGAGAATAATAGGTACATTAATTTGCAGCGCCTGGCAAACAATGTTTGTGTGCTTGCAAATAGGTGCTATTTATAAACTATTAGGCGTTTTTAAGTTATTATATTTTGTTTATTCATTTATTTAGTATTAATTAAAGTCATCTAAAACGTGCGAACGTTTTATTTAAATATCTGTGAATGGCAAGTAATGCACTGCATTTATGCTTTCAAGGAGCGCACGCGCCTGGTACAGCTGTGTTCATACAGAATCTTTTTCCGGGTGGGAAAATCATTGGATGACTTTTCCCGCTCTGGGTTAAGCGGAAGGGAGTGTCAGACTTCTACTGACTAAAAACTCACCCTGTCCCTTCAGCTGCCCTTTAGTTACGGGGCCGCGGTATCTTGTTAGAACATTCCTGCAGCCCCGACAAGCAAATGAGGCCCCATCACTGCTGCTGTCAACTCTTTTACTACCTATCTATTACTACCTACTACTTATACAGGTACTTATCATATCCTCGTAACACTCCATATAAAATCTTAAATTCGAATAGATATGAATGTTATTGCTCCAATTTGCGATATTTTCCCCAACACATACAATACAATTACCCATAACTGATAAAATATTCGCCTTGTATAAACCATAAACCTACTAAGAAAGGCGATAAAGCTTGGTGCAGACTCTCAGGAGACCATATCAGATGGAAGTTGCTAACGAACGCGTTACCAGCCAATCTGTGCGCTCATGTGTGTGCTGCTTTAATAACAAAGTTAATCGAACCGTATAGAATGGAATTAAGGTAAAATAAAGCTAGGTTTATTAAAATTGTTTTGGCTTTATATTTGGCGTGTTTTCAATAGTCATTATCCTTTCTAATGTCAATAATTAATCAATCATAAAATATATAACATAACCAGCCTTTAACACAGAGGCCTCCTCTCCATGAGATGGGATTGCCAGAATCCAGAACGGACGGGATTGGTGGATGTTTATGGATTTTTCAGTCCTAGGACACAATGTTTTCCTTCGTCCTCATGATTCTTCATTTATTCCTTCATTTTAAGAGTCGCGGTAATGATAAAAGTTACACAAAGTAACGTTCCTGCGTGGGTTTGTATCCATGACCTACAACGTAAGTCATATCTGTAATCAAATCAATAAGAGAAGTTAATTTTTTATTTAATGAAACTAGTAACAATCCCGCCATATATATACATATATACTAAACCTAACTAAAAAAAAAAAAAAAAAAGAGATGTTAATTGTATCAAAACTACCAATAAAGCTATCATTGTATATTTTGTATGAATTTTTTTACAGGGTTCGTAACCCCCTCCCCCCGCCTCTTGAGAATCGCCCCTAGTGTTACGAAATATGTTTTGCAATTTTTTACCATGGAATTTATTAATTTAAAACAGTAGTTCTGACATTAGTTAATAATATTAATATTTTTTTTTTAAATATTTGGTACAAAAATCTTGATTAAACATAGATATATTATAAGACTAGTTTCTCCCCGTGTCGTCGTTCCCGTGGGAAGGTTTTCTTGCGTAAATCCCGAGCCCGTGGGAATTCCTGGATAAAATGTAGCCTTTGTATTTATCTAGGATGTCCACTATATACTTACCAAATTTCATTCAGATCCGTTCAGTCTTGCCGTGATTGACGAACCATCAATACATCCATCCAAACTTTCGAATATATAATATTAGTATAGATTTTGAAATGTAACGTAACACAATTTAGAATCCCTCCTACCTCATGGTACACAACGTCACACTTCGTCTTGACACCTTCCCCCTTTAACGTGTGACGTAATTTATGGACTTAGGCGTAATCATCATAAACTGGCTTTACTGTGTTTGGTTTGAGCTTTTTGAAACCATAACTGAAAATGGCTTGGCTCTTAAGGTGATAGTTGCAGTCGGTAGCATAAAACTGGTGCTTCGCTTAGTGGCGGGTACTCTATACCAACTTTGTAGAGGTGCTACAAAATTCGTCATGCTTCTATGAAAGACTTCAGTCTGGGCTTCATAAAGAAACAAGAAGGAACTGCTTTCAAAAGATATTGGTAATTATAAATACTACTTCCTTTAGCATTAAATCTTGACTACGTACGTACGTACTTTCGTATTTGAAAGGTGATATACCTAAGCCTGTGACTGCGTCAGTGACACGCTTTGAATGAAATATGGTAGGTATTAATAGATTATAAACCCTTTCGTCTTGTGTGTAATGAATACTGTTCTTACCTGTAAATGCGAAGACTACTTATATTATTATTAGGATACGGCTCCAGACAAAGGAAGTGAATTTATCGGCCTTATCTAGCTAAACTTAAAACGGCCAAAATAATGAAGGACGTGTAAAAGTGTTATCTATAACTAATTGAAAAATAAATATTACGTTTTGTTATACCTTAGATTATTATAAATATCTAGATACCACCAAACGCGTCCGTTTCTACACGACGAAGTCATGAAAACTGTCAGCGGTTTGAAGGAAATGCATGTTTTTTACAGCATTTCGAATGGTGCAGATCTGATGTGGCGTAGTATCTATCTGAAAATTTCTTATAATTTAAGGTCATAAAAATAATTTCAGTAATGTCAATGTACATGAAATAGACCATCAATGAAATATGTAAATTCCCTGTAATTAGAATTTTTAATCTTCATCTCCTTAAATTGTCGAAGTCAATCTGGGCAACGAGGTACCAAAATTATCAAATACAACTAATAATGTATAAGTATATATAAATATAAGAGGCTTTCGTCTATGGCAAAACATTATGTAATATATTGTTTGAAGTGCGTTGGATAAAAATAATAAAAATAAAATAATATACATTATAAAGGAAAATCATTTATCTCTTTTAACTCCCGCATTGATATGTACAATAGGGTGTCCCGTTCACGTATGGGGGAAAAAAAATGAGCTACGGCTACGCAAGAGGTATCAAAAGTTGCGTTTTGACACATATATTACGATTATTATAAAATTTAATTAGATACCCGGCATCTTAAGGCCTCTACCAGACCTTGAAGTTTTTCAAATTTGCTATTTTTAGGGGTTCCTAATATAAACTATAAATCATACAAAAATAACATTTAAATGGTTTTTATTAAATTTAAGGATACAACAATGAGTTAAAGCAAGTTTAAAATAGTTGAAAGAGAAAATAATCAATGGCAACTTTAAGAACGGAACTGGTTTTTGTGATCAAAATTAGGCATTTCTGAGCGAGATTTTAATCTGTCCCTAATAAAACCATCCCGAGCTGTAGCGTCCGTGACGCTTTGAGAAGCCTCCGTCACTAGTTTTACACATCTTTCCACTGACTGTGTGTGGCAGGGAAAGTCAATAATGTCGAGGATGTGTTCTTTAGCCTTAATTCTAAGTTCATCGTTGGAGACGTGTCACAAAATTGGTGGAGCTGATATTTCACACTCTTGCCAAAATATTATATCGGTGTAGTCTCGCGCACAGAAGTTAAGCTTTGGTGCTTTAAATACCCTGCGAGAGTTGCTCTTTTTTGCTTCTCTGGCCTTTAATATTTTGCGAGATGCAAGCTCTCGAATATGCTCTCTATCGTCGAATAACATGGCAATAAGCAAGTTTTCTGGGTGCACAAAAAAAGCGTTTCTTTCGATCACCGAATTTACAATAGATCTCTGACTATCAGGCAAAAATCAAGAGTATATAACCATTTGAAAAATATGCTTGCCTTCATCTTTAAATGATGAGTTTTGCTTGATTAGGAACCAAACAGGAGCGTAAACTTTGACCACGTAGTTCACAAGCAGCTGCAAATTATTTGACGGCGAAACAGTACTTACGTAAAGTCTGACTATGCGATTGTCATTAGTGAGCCATCTCGAATGCACCATTTTTCCAGGTTGACGGTTCGCTAGCTCAAGGGAACAGGAACCAGCCATCAAAGCATGACACATTTCGTACAGATACCTTTGATCCGTGCTTAGTTCCTTCACAATATTATCAGGTAATACTAGCAAATTGCCAGACACTGCACAAAAAGACGCTAGAGGTTTGCTTTCACAAGCAGCTAGCTGTTTTCTAATAGGTCCTGAATATTCTTTTGGCCCAGATGTGCTACCATCCAGAGACATGAAAAAATGACGAAGCGGTAATTCATTCGCGTGAAGCATACAAACACACCATTGCAACGGTCTCTTTAAATAGTATTCCAGGTATTGGATGACACCTCCCTTCCAACCTGTATTCGTAGCAGTACCATCGCACTCCACACAGATCATCTCTTCCAAGTTCAACCCTTGATTTTCTAACAAAGATCCCTTTGGCAGTGCCACGACTTGGCGTCATATGTCCCAAATAAATAGATGCCGGCTCTGTGAGAACTGAAATGTGTTCTTGCAAGACTTCTCTGCGGTGGTACCGATCGCCTATTTTCTCGTTTATGAGTGTTTTGTCCTTTCGTCCATCAAAGTAGATACTTTTTATTACAATCGTATCAATGTCTTTGCTGGCCTTGGTCCGTGCTTTTGAAACAGCTCTATGAATTTTATTCTTATCAATAACAAGACTTAGATCTTCGGAAGATACCAATCCTACGTCAGCTAAGACCGCCGAAGCGACCGCAGCCGCAGATCGCGTTGATAGTCCATACCGATCACATACCTTAGCTACTGTTGGCAGTGCCAGAGTGTTCCGATTCAACGAAGTAGATGGAGTCTCATTTACAGGCACGTCACTATTCGCAGAAAGCACTGTTACAGGCGACTGCGGTCGAGGCGGCAACTCGCGCACCGGAACAGGATTGGTTTTTAGTGATGCACTGGGAAAACATGCGTGCTCTGACTCTTTCCGATTCAAATTTTCTTGTCTCTGATGTTTCTTTAAAAGTCTTGCTGTTTCTTGTGTGTCTATACCGCTTATTGCCATTTTTCTATCACTTCTTTGATCCAGTAAAAAGTCTCTTTCAGAAATAGGAACTTTCTTAGGTTTTATGCAGGAACAAATCTCAAACGAAGTGCACTTACAAGCAGCAATATCGAAGAACTTGTTCGACGATTCCAAAAAGCACTTCACTTTGCTTTCGTAACTATCATTTCTTTTATTTTTGGGATATCTTATCAATGACAGGTATTTGTCGAAATATGATTTCAGCAATTGGGTAACTCGTACGTTGGAAACGATAGGAATCGAAGCTTTGGTCCAAATCGTGTCAAGTTTTCCAGAAACGATTGAAAAAACTTCTGTGTTAGAAGGATCTTTCCCATTCTTCTGTAGTTTTAGTTTATTTTTAGTAAACAAAATCAATTTGATAACGTCACTTATCACTGGTAACTGGCGATCGTCAAGTTCTTTATATGATCCCAAAATAGCACAAGTATATGTCTCACTTTGTCTTGAACCCATTATTATATATAACAAAAACACGTATTTTATCACAAGGAAGTGCAGAGCGACACCTTAGAAATGAGACGAACTGCCTCACAGTTGAAGTAGAGAATTTAAGAAAAACAAGTCAAAACATGAATTTTGCGAGACAGAAAAAATCATAACTTAGGGTTTCACTATCAATGAAATAAAAAATAAAATGGGAATAATGTACATAAAATAGAATAGACGACATTGACTGGAGGGTTATTTAAGTGATAAAAAAATATAAAAAAAATGCCGGTAGAACCCTCAAGATATTTTTTTATGTTTTTTTTTATTATTTTTACGGTAATCTAAAACTAATAATGCAACTTTTGAGGGGGCTTGAGTAGCGAAAAGCGAAAAAAAAAATTTTCGGGGCACCCTAATGTACAATCTGTATTATTTAAAATCTTTGTTAAAATGTTGTGCTTCAGTCCTTCCAAAGGTTCTCTTTAAATGATTTCACTGTGTGGTAAGACCAATACCCATTTCACACTTGTTTATCTAATGTGGCCGTTGCCACCATTGATATATTAAAAGGAGGAAAATACGGTACTAGACATAGCGTTTGGTCCTACAAAACTATGTGATTGCCCGTAGTTGGCGGGCGCTCACTCTCAGTCGCGTACGGAACGTTGTTGATCACACAGCTCAAGAAATTCTCATCTCTTCTTCTTGTTTTTAAGGATTTTTTTGGAATAAATACGCATCAAAATGACTTCTTGTGTAGTTAGACAGTGTTTTAATTACACCAGAAAGAAAAATAAGAGACATGAGTCATGGGATCACTTATTACGTACTTACCTAATACATGCAATCTTATTTCATTCATAAGCGCAAACATTCGGCAGCTGAGGCGATTTCGCTCGCACTACAGCGCCGTCTCCTATCTCTATCCTTGTCTATCGGTAACTGTAGGTTTGGGACTGATGACGACACTGAACACAGATGTGTGAGTTACTGTGCATGTATTCGTGTGCCGAGCCCAGGTTTACTGATTGCGATGTTAGAGAGTAACATATCTTCCTCCTTTTAATACATCAATGGTTGCCACATTAGTCTGCTGCGCATGAGGTCTGATGGTTCGAGACCCGGGTCAAGCAAAACTGCTACTGGATTTTTCAAATGGAATTTCTCAGTGGTAGCCCGAAGTTTGCTAGTTCATATAGACATCTTTGACAGTCGTTACAGGTAGTCTACTGGGCTAGAACCTAGAAAATCTGACTCTGGTCTGACCAAGGGATATCGTGTTACTAGTTTGTGCAGGTCAGATAGGCAGTTGCTCCATGTACAGACGCCAGCACACGAAGCTACAACAATCTGTCAAATTTCTTTAATAGATTTTCAACTTTATTCTTAAAGAAATTAGGTTCAAGGTTGATTGGGAAAATTTGACAGTTTCGTGTTGCTTCATGTGCTGGCGTCTGTACAACACCAGTCCAGTCCAATTCCAGGTGGGAAAAGACTAACAAGATGATGATGATAATAAAATAAAGGACTGTCATAGTCCTTTTTAAGTTCCTTTAATTTCTGTCCATTCGAAGGTTAATTATTTTTAAGATTGTTTACTTTGTGTTAATTTTCTTAGCAGCACCTACGGATTTGCAATCTTCTTTCTTTTCTCTCTCACTGTGGAAATAGGCTGACGGTCCTTAATACAGATTACTCAGTTATCTAAATAGGACGTCAGAATCTTAACTGTTATTCCTAATTAAGATTGTATAACCTCTTTTTTTGAGATTATATTAATGTGATTAAATAAATAAATAAACATGTTACGCAAAGGTGGTTTCTAAGAGATCGTCCTGTGCGATAAGACCGCCCATCATACACTAGTTTAATTTATTTTTATGAGATGAAATTTTATTTATTTTATTATAATTATTTGGTCTACTAACAATTGTTTATACTAATTTCTATTACGAAACACATACCTTTTTTAATACAGAGCAACAAATAATTATACAATAATACATATAAATAAGATTATTTATTATATAATATTGTGAGGTGTACAATAAAGTATATAATAAATAAATAGACAGTCGCCTTGTTTTGCTTTTTAGGTGCAAAATTCAGTATAGGTTTTTGGAAATTTACGTTAAAGGTGTCAAGGCCCTACTTGGTGTTGTCTATTGCCCGCCTGCCGTTGACTATTTTTCCGACCTTGAATTAGCGCTTGAATCCATAGGTTCAGAGTATGCACATTGCGTCATCATGGGAGATTTTAACACGGACCTTTCTCGCTCAACCCCTTCCTCCCGAAAACTCCTTCACATTATTGATTCCGTTAGTCTTCATGTTCTTCCACTGCAGCCCACTCATTTTAATGTGTCAGGTGTTGATACGTGGCTCGACTTGATTCTAACATCCACTCCCACTTTGGTTGCATCTCATGGCCAATGTCCTGCACCTGGCTTCTCCCATCATGATCTCATTTTCCTATCCTATATCTTAAAGCCACCAAAACCTCTCCCTAAAGTTCTGCACATGCGTTGTTATGCGCGCATAGATGTTGAGAAGCTGCGTAAAGATGCGTCAGATATTGATTGGGGCCAGCTTGCAGCAGCAAAGACCATTGATGACAAACTTGGTATCTTCAATCAGGCTGTCCTTGCCCTCTACGATGAACATGCTCCTGTTAGGAAAGTTAAACTAAGGCGACTACCAGCTCCTTGGATGTCACCAGGGGTTCGTTTAGCGATGAGGTGCAGGGATCGGGCCTTTCGGAAGTATAAAAAGGATCGCAGTGAAGATAAAAAGAATGCCTACAAAGCTGCAAGGAATCGGTGTAATCAGGTGATACGCAACGCTAAACGCCGCCATATTCTTGAAAACATTTCAACTTCCTCACCTGCCGATATCTGGAAATTCCTTGGAACTCTCGGTATTGGTAGGTCAAGTCATGTAGATTTTCCTAATGCGATCGTTTTGGATGATATCAACCGTCATTTTACTACAAGTTGTCATTTGGACCCCCTTATTTTGTCTCAGACGGTTGATTTCATCACTTGTTTACCTGGTCCAATCATTGAACCATTTCAGTTTTCACCGGCGACTTTGGATGAAATTAGAAAGATTATACTATCCATCAAATCCAAGGCTGTGGGTCACGATGAAATCAGTCGGGGTATGATTACCTTGATCCTAGACTGTCTTCTCCCACCAATTTCCCACATCATCAATTATTCCCTGGATTCCGGACAATTCCCATCCTTGTGGCGTATGGCCTATGTCCGTCCACTTCCTAAAATATCAAATCCTTCACTACCTAACCATTTTAGACCTATATCCATTCTCCCTTTCCTGTCAAAAGTGCTCGAAGCCTGTGTTCACAAACAGTTTTCTGGATTTGTTTACCGGAATAATCTTGTAAGCTCATTCCAGTCTGGATTCAGGCCTGGGCACAGTACATCCTCTGCTCTTCTTAAAGTGACTGGCGACATTAGAGAAGCTATGGAGGATACTAAAGTTACTGTATTAGTATTAATTGATTTCTCAAATGCCTTTAACGCCGTCAGTCACGATATACTCCTAGCTATCCTCTCCCATCTTATGGTTTCTCCCGAGGCGCTGGAATGGTTCACTTCTTATCTTCGGGGACGTCAGCAGTCGGTCCGCGTTGATGAGAGATCTTCAAATTGGCGTGGTCTGGATGCTGGTGTTCCACAAGGCGGTATTCTTTCTCCATTATTATTCTCTGTCTTCATTAACTTTATAACTCACTGTATTCGGTGTTCGTATCATCTTTACGCCGATGATCTACAATTATATACTGCTGTGCGGGTTGAAGGTTTGTCGGATGCTATAAGGGATGTAAACCGAGATTTGGATGCTATTAATAGCTGGTCTGACAAATTTGGGGTGTCAGTAAACCCCTCAAAATGTCAGGCTATCATTATTGGTAGCTCACGCATGATGGGTAGAGTGGTGGCTAACTCTCTTCCACCTATTATTTTTAATGGTGCCGTCATTCCCATCAGCCCTAGCGTAAAAGATCTCGGTTTGCATCTTGACGCGACACTTGGTTGGCAAAATCAAGTTTCTAGTGTCAGCCAAAGGGCCAATGGCACTTTGCGTTCCTTGTATCGTCTGAGAAACTTTTTGCCTGTTAAGACGAAGACTATGCTTGTGCAGACTTTAATTTTCCCATTAATCGACTATGGTGACGTGTGCTACTTTGACCTGAATGCGGTCTTGCTCGATAAGCTGGATCGTATCCTCAATAACTGCATTCGGTTCATATTTAATTTAAGGAAATATGACCATGTCTCAAGTTTCAGATCTGAGCTTAAATGGATGACCATTCGCCAGAGGAGAAGTTTGCGTGCTTTGACAACGCTTTTCTCTTTACTCAACTCTCCCAGCCCTCCTTCTTATCTAATGCCTCACTTTCAATTTCTATGTTCTTCACACAATAAGAATCTACGTTCATCCAATAATCTTCTCTTACTCTGCCCTTCTCATACATCTGACTTTGTTCATTCTTCTTTTCATATCCAGTCGATTCTCCTCTGGAATGCACTTCCTCTCGAGATCAGAACGGCTGACAGTCGCTATGCATTTAAAAAGAAATTGCGGAACTATTTTCTACACCAATAAGCAGAATTTCCACATTCGGTTTTCATTTGCTTCTTTATTATATATATTTGTATATATATAAATATATAAGTATTTATTTATATATATTATTTTGTAGATTTCTATTTTTTAGTGATACTAGGGTTTTTGTGTTATTACTATTATTATATATATATATATATATATATTTGTTTTTCTAATTTTACATCACACGTTCATATTGCACCTCCCACACTATCTCTTCACCACTCATGGTTGACTGGTAGAGAATGCCTACGGCATTAAGTCCGCCTTTGTACCTATGTGCATAAAGTGTAAATAAATAAATAAATAAATAAATAAAACGACTATCACACAGTTCCTTGTACAGGAAAATCTCAATTAAATTGACAAATCGTTCCGTGTGTCCCAATTTCGATGCACATACTAAGCGACTTACAAACTCTTTGTAGTCGAGACTATTTGATGACGTCGACTGCTAGTGGCAGTTCAATTTGGGGCACACTGAAACAAATCTATAAAATCTGAATTTCAAAGCGTCTAGTGTAAAGATATCCGCGTTGAATGATACACTGTAGTAGACGACTCGTTACATAAATAACCATTTCAGTTATGTGAAAATATTAGTCATATGTAATATTTATTAGCTGTGTCCCCGACTTCGTTCGCATGGGAGGTTAACCCACGTCAGATTCCCTGGGAATTCCTGGATAGCCTATACAACGTGTAATTTAAAGCGTATATATGTCGCAGTAAGATAGATATAGCCGTGATATGATTATATCCCTAGGGATATAATTATATACCGGAACATAGTTATACGGAAGCGATTCATTACTATCTTACTAGGAATATAATTATAATACCATTCAAGTTTAGTGTTATAATTATATTACTGGATTAAGTTTAGTGAAATAATTGTAGGAGTGTAGTGTGGGGGTGCGGCGTAGGTTAACACCCCGACTCAGAGTACCCCGACTCGGATAGGTTAGGTTAAAAGGCTAAGGCGGGAGCGAAGCGGAGCGGAGGATGAATCGCTTCCGTATAACTATGTTCCGGTATATAATTATATCACGGCTATATCTATTTTACTGCGACATATACATACCAAGTGCATGGCTTCTTTGGATGATAACAAACGATATGGCAAGGATTTTGTAATCCTAAGTCTACGTGTGTAGAACTTATTACAATTTCCAATATACTGATACCAGAGACCGAATTTTTCAAATTAAGAAGAACGAAAAGAATTATCGTGTTATTGGCAAGTGACGTGGAAAGTTATTGACCCTCGTAGTTTAGTCGTAGTAGACACGTTTGTTATGATTGGTATGCAAGAAATGTATGAAACCAACAATTTGGTATCAATTCTTTGAGTCAGTTATTTTGTGCTGAAACTGTGCATAGAAACTCCATACCAGATATTGTCTTCAGCCCTTTTGGATAGATATGGGGTTTCCATTACACGTTGTATATTGTCCATTAATCTGAGCTATCTTCCAGTGACAGGCCCGTTAAATCGGTTCAGCTGTTCCAGAGATTTGTCCAGGTGAACAGAAAGGCTGAACAGCAAAATTTGTTTGCGTAAAATCGTGTAAATAATATTCTTCAAGCACTCTAGAAAACACAGGTATTAAAGACACTTAAATTATATTCATATCCATAGAATATTTTTAAAAACACGGTTAAGCTTGTATCATCGAGATACTTTGTGATACAAGCATTTTTATTTCTTCAGATGCTCTTAATCCGAGACTTATATTTGAAAACATATCTAGTTGAAATTAGGTCTCTCTTAGAACACAATACATAGATGTTTATTGTATACGGTATTACAATTATTACCTACTACTGCTAGTTACTATAGTCTGGTGTAGTTTCCACTGCTGCAAATAACCAAGGACAACTAAGGTATCTATGGAAGGAAGTGGAAATCGACACACGTGGCATGTAGTGAGATTGACGTACATGAATCAAAGAACCAACGACACGGTTGGTGCAGTGGTTAAACTATAATCTGTTGCACTGCGTGTCGTGGGTTCCGTTCCTGCACATTTTTAATAAAAACCCAGACACGGGATACTATTTCTGGATACTATTTGTAGTGCCATATGCGGCACTGATTATTAAAAATTGTGATTCGAATAATTTTAGGCTTATGACACTATTCCGTTTAATTGACAATAAGCGATTTAGAGTCAGTACTAACAGTAACCTCACCACCTTGTTGGACAAAATTGATGGTCCTTTTCTAGGGTACTGGGTAGGTGTACATCTGAGAGCGGGAATTCATGTGCCTAACTAGTGTGATAATATTGTTTCTGTATTATTTATTTTGTATTTCTACAAACATAGTTTTTAAGTTTGTACTAACAATTAAATATGGATCTGTGGTCCAAAATAAATATTATATTATTATTAAACGATTTAGAGCTCTATTTAAACTGCCGACATATAAAAAAAATAAAGAGTTAGCCTCTGTCGTTTTATGCGAGTTATGCGACGTAAATGTAAGCATTTACATGATCCATTGAAGCGACACAGGTCATAAATCCTGCGTTTATGTCGTACCCTAGTCTTGTCCAATCGCACAGTCGCATGACATCAAACACGATTCCGATCAGTTACACTTGATTGATGACCACACCCGTTAGCGACGTCATGGCTTGTTTTAGTGGGCAGTTTTTGGACATATTTGGAGAGGATTTTCAACATTGATAGTTAAAAATTATATCACCTATGGGAATAAGTACATCGATTTTCTTTTTCTTTAGGGGAAATGGTTACTGGCGCCTTTCTTTTTTTATTGGTTTGTCAAATTACTTCTCTCGCTCTAGATGAAGTGAAAGGGAGTGTCAGTGTCAGACTCCTACCGTCTAAACATTCAGCCAATTCCTTCAGATGCCCTTGCATTCCAAGGTCGCAGTATTTCGTTAGAACATTCCTGTAACCACGGATGGCTTCTGGTATTTTGTTTCATCATCATGGAGTTTAAGAAAAATGAGAACAAGAAAATTGACTCTTTGGTATTGAACAAGTGGTGTTGGAGATGAATGCTTGGCTGAACTTGGACGCAATTTCGATCCAATACTTCAATCCTCCAAGATCTCGGCTTCAAGAAGCGTCTTTCTTCCATAGTCCAATGTCATGTTTTAAATTTCTTTGGACGTATCACACGTGGTGTGGTGTAGGGAGAAGTTGAGGACAAAACAGCGCGCGGCATGTAGCAACCGGCCAAACCAAGATAACACTCAAAGGTCCACTCCACGAATGCACAAAGAGAGCTGAAGACGGGAGAAATCGCAAAAGATTGTGACATCCTACCCATACGCACAAAATTTTCGAGAATATACACTGTTCGTATCGTTACGAGCTGGGGTTCGGGATAGAAATAATTAACGCCAATTCAACCAAAATTAACACTTTATTTAAATAAACTAAAAATAAAAATTAACACAGATATTCACAGTACAATACTTGTCACTCAACACTTAAATCGCACCGAAATTCACTTGTAAAGCTTCGATTATATCGCCTCGTATCTTGAAATAAGACTGCCTCTCAGCGTCCCTTTGCGATCTATTGATACCCCGCTCTGCGTTCTAGAACATTCTTGTACAATCGACTCGCTGTCTATACTACCAAGAATATTCCAGAAGTTACTTGAGATACACAGTACTGCAGCTACTCGCCGCTAGATGGCGTTAGTGTCTCGAACGTATTAGAAGTCAGTCGAACTTTCTCGATATACTCAGTACTGCTACTCGCCGCCAGGTGGCGTTAGTGTCTCGAATATTCTAGATTTCTGTCGAAGTTTCTCGACGTACTTTGCTAAGCGACTGGCGCAACAGTATCATTATCATCTGCCTTTTCCTAGCTACTTGGAGGTTGGCATCCACTCTAAGCGGATAAAGATTTTAGTACTAGTGTTTTGAATGGAGTGACTGCCTATACAACGTGTAACTTAAAGTGTATATACATATGTATATACACTTTAAGCAATATATAAGAAGCTGTGCACTTGATATCAAGTGCACAGCTTCTTTGGATGATAACAAATGATATGGCAAGCGTTTTGTAATCCTATGTCTACATGTGTGGAACTTATTAGAAATTTCAATACATTGATTTATTTATTTATTTATTTATTTATAGTTAATTAAAACGGTACAACACCAATTACATTAATTAACATAGAAATAGAAATACATTTAAGATAAGAATAGTAATAATTGTGATTGAAAATTGAAATTATATAAGATAAAATAAAATTAAAATTAACATGGAACAGTAGACACTCTTGCATACTTCCTTTCACAGAAGACCAGACATGCACGCATAATTTTACTCCATTCGTCAGCAAACACATCACATTCAGGGTTGGTAGTCAGGAGGGCATTGAGCATCCTTAGAGTGCGACATACTGGGGATTCAGCTCTGGCGACAGTTTTGGAAGTCGGTGGAGCAAACAAATTGTGTAAGCGGTTCTGACGATGTCGGATGTACTTGTCAGGCACGAATAGTCGGCAGAAAAGGCCATGGAGCTCGGGACAATTGATACGTCCGCTCAGGATCTTGCAGGCTACTGTGAGCTGATCAAAGCCTCTCCTCACCTCCAAAGAATTAAAGCCTAGCATTCCTAAAAGGTAGTTGGTAGGGTACATGTAAGGGAAGAAGTGGTATAATCTTTTGAATAGGAACCTCAGGAAGGTTTTCTGAACCTTTTCTATCATTAATGTTTGAATTGCAGTGTAAGGATGCCAGACACAGGCACTGCTTTCAAGTTTACTCCTTACCAAAGTGGTGTATAATAGCCTAATAACATTGGGATTGCGGAAATCCCGAGCATTTCTTAGTACAAAACCTAGGCGCCTAAAAGATTCTTTCGCAAGGGCAGAGACGTGATCTCTAAAAGTCAGGTATCGGTCAAAGGTCACTCCCAAGTCCTTAATATTGGTGACACGAGTAATTGCTTCTCCACCCAAACAATAGTTGTAATGGATTGGTTGCAACTTCCGACCGTACGTCATGACATAGCACTTGCTCGTATTAAAAAACAGCCTATTCTGGATGCTCCACTCATAGATGGCGTCAATGTCCTTTTGCAGGAGTTTACAATCATCAACCGTTTTGATTTGCGCAACAAGTTTTAAGTCATCAGCATAGAGCAAGCATTTCGCAAACTTGACATTGGAAATAAGATCATTGATCATGATTAGGAAGAGAGGTGGCCCCAAAACAGATCCCTGACTCACACCTGAGCGAGTGTAGTAAGGCTTGGATTCGAAGCAGCCATGTCGGACAAACTGTTTGCGATCCCGCAGGTAGTCAGAAAAGAAGTTAAGCCAAGCGGACGAGAAACCGATGGCTCCCAGCTTCGTCAATAGCACATCATTGTCAACTTTATCGAAAGCTTTACGGAAATCGAAATAAAGCGCATCAACTTGCCTACCTATGTCCATGCCACTAGATATATAATCAACATGAATAAGCAAGTTTGAATTTACGGAGCGACCGGGTCGAAAACCGTGTTGCGCATCAGATAAAGACATATCTATGCGTTTGTGTATAAATTTATGCAGTATGTGTTCAAAGACCTTAGCTATGGTAGGCAGGATAGCGATGGGTCTGTGATATGTTGATACCAGAGACCGAATCTTTCAAATTAAGAAGAACGAAGAGAATTATCGTGTTATTGCATGGATATTGCCAAGTCACTTGGAAAGTTATTAACCCTCGTAGTGCTGTGACAGGTCTGTTATGATTGGCATTCAAGAAACATATGAAACCGATAATTTGGTATAAATTATTTTGACTCACTTATTTTGAGCTGAAACTGTGCATAGAGTCTCCATACCAGATGTTGTCTTCAGCCCTTGTGGATAGATATAGGGTTTCCGTTACACGTTGTATATGCCTTCTGCAACCTATCAGTAGGAGATAACACGACACACATTTGGCAAGACCGGTGTCAAAATGTCAGGCTTTTGACCACCTGTAATGACAGACCAAGATGTATAAATGACGGCCGGGACCAACGACTACGTGTTTTCCGAGATACGGAGAAATCTCGCTATGTTAAGGGCACATACTACCTCAAATGGCTTAGCATGATCCTCCGTTATGTCGAAAATACTGCAGCAATAATTTTGAAATAAATATATGGTAAAGTTGAGGATTAATGTTAGGTACTGTGTTTGACGAAAACACGATTCCATAAAATTTTCTCGATAGAAAAAAATTCCAAAGTTACCTCCAAACCGAACAATAAACCGCTGGTATTCAAAAATAACTTCAAATTAGATAATGAAACTTTGCATATTAATTGAACTGACTATAAAACAGGTCTTATGTTATTTACATTTTTTAAATTACCATTATTTTCACCGTAAAAAGAAATAAACTAAATTATCGGTGGCTTGGAGTCTTTTCCCTGCCACCCTGTCTCGCTTGCCCGCGTGACCGCGGCCAGTAGTGTGCGAGCGAGATAAAGAGTGAGAAGCGCTGAGGTAGTATAGGCCCTTAAGATGTTCACCCATCTACGGACAGATCTCGACAGGCTTCGCTAGGCAGGCAATCGACAGGTGTTACTATTTCTCCACGAGCTGCTCATTACATTATGAGTATAGCTAGTGAAAGATACTTTTTCTAACTAACCTTTTTAAGGTTTCGTAGCCGAATGGCAAAAAATGGAACCCTTATAGTTTCGACATGTCTGTCTATCCGTCCGTCCGTATGTCACAGCCATTTTATTCCGAAACTATTAGGACTATACATGTGAAACTTGGAAGGTAGATGTATTCTGTGAACCGCTTTCCGATTTAAACACAAAATTAAAAAATATTTAAAATAAAGGGGTGCTCCCCATACATGGAACAACAATGATACTGAAATATTTTTTTTTCATGAATCCTATGCGTCTTTGGTATCTATAGACAGGTCCTTTAAACTACATTGAGGTTCCTAAAACTACTTTTTCATAAAGTTAATCGTTTAAAAGAAATACGCTTCTAAAGTGGTAAAATGTGTTTCCCCCTCTAACTTCTATAATAATGGTCGAAAAAATTAAAAAAAAAAAATGCTATAGATCTTAATGTAAATTTTCAACCAAAATTAGTTCAAACGAGATCGGCTCAGTAGTTTTTGAGATACAGTATATTTTCTAAAACCGCAAATATAACTTTGTAATTCATACAAACACTATGAAAAACAAATTTATTTGGCGTAGTTACTACGGAACCCTTCATGAGCGAGTCTGACTCGCACTTGGCCAATTTTTTATCATAATTACTCAACAATTTTCTCATTTTATAAGTAAATTATTTCATAAGTAATGTCATTATCTGGCCTCAAACGCAGACTTTACACTGATACTGAGAATTCCCTAGTGAAAACACCCACTATCGCTACACTCGACAACTGAGTGAACAAACTTAAACAAAAGCGATACTTAAGTTTCAAAATGGTTTGTCACTGACAATAATAGGTACTCTCCTTACATCAAACCAAACGAGATATAATTTTAGGAATTTATCAGCTTCCATTGCGCAAGAAACATTGTCATTTTTAAACAGATCATTATCCTAACAAAAGATGCTGCGTAATTGTTGAGAGTTAGCACAGATGTTCTGACGTGTGACGGTTATTTATCGCCGTTCACGTGTTCGGCCGTGCAATTATGTGAGGCACCTGCTCGATAAACGAGGTACTCGATTACACAGTACATACGAGAGTAGGTACTTTGATTTGTGTACGCATTGAAATTCTTTTTGGATTAAGGTAATCGGTTCGATAACCTTCCTCTGCTAGGGAGCTTTTGGATTAACTTCCGTTGCAATAACTCACAATTTTTTGATATATGTAAGAAGAGCTAATTATTTCTCAAATCGATTTTTTTTCCTGTGTTATAATTTGGCTGGTAGGCAAAGGACCAAAAGGGCAACTGAAGGTACATCCCTGGAACTTAAAGGCAGCTGAAGGAACAGGGTGGATTTTTAATAATTAGAAGTCTGACACTCTCTTCCGCTCCACCCAGAGTGGATGTCATTGATGAGGAGTGATTTGATGAATTTCCTACCAAAAAGAGGCAAAGTCAATTGGTCTGCGTAGCCTCACCCAATGAAGAATGTCAACTAATTTTGAATATTAGCTCTCCATATTCTCTATTAAAAATAAAAAATACAAGTGAAAGAATTACTTCGATACGTCAATTAGTTTCCGATTTACAGAAGTAAACGTGCGACGCGGACTCGTGATGGTGTGACGTCATCTCACAACACTCGCTCAGTCCGATCACGCTCTCAGCACGGTGTCGACTTACGTTTCATTATCTAATGAAACATTTTTGAAAGTATTTATAATTTCTAGAAATTATAAATACTTTCAAAAATGTCCAATCCAAATACTATGAATCATGTGTTGTGCCGAAATGTACAATTGCAACCACCAATGGCGACTTGCTACTAAGCGGAGCGTTGTAATATGACGTCACATGCGGTCACGAAACTGTTAGCGGGACTCGATATTTATCGTAAGCTTAAATGCCGTAAAAATCAAAACTAATAGGTATTTTTGACTACAATAAAAACTAGTGTCTTTCTATACATGCAAACTTTCAACCGATTTGGCATACCTATTAATATTCTTCATTATGTATGGCTCCAGTCTTACTGGTAGCTTAGTGCCAGTGTTCTATATTGAAGGATTACCTATTCTGACGAGACTGGTGTAAGATTTCCTTGTTTCTGATTTATTATCAGTTTTTGTCAGAATGTCAAGCCTGTATTCCTCTTTACTAACTGATCTATGTATTACCTAAATACGAGAAGCAAAAATTTTGTACCCCATTATAAGAAGATTTGGCGGACGAACGATTACAGAATTTGGCACAATTAAAGTTTAAATGAGGAAAGTGTGCAGAAAGCCAATATTTTTATTTTATTGTTCAAACTTGAAAGTTAATTATTTTAAAATTCTGACTACTGGGTTGCCTTAAGTCGTTGTACCGGTATTTGATTGATTTGGCGATTGTATTTTCAACAGGATGGATAATTAAAGTACAAAAATATTCATTTCATTCCCAGGATGGGATCCCATTCCCGGGCTTTGTACTTAGCAAAATTTAAATCTTTATTGTTCCAATCATACATTAAACCAGCAGTTACGCGGGGCTTTGCTCCCGTGAACTTTATTACGTTAACCCATAACCCGCCTTCTTATGCAGTCGGGTAAAAAGTAGCCTTCCTCACTTCAAGCTACTTCGATACCAAATTTCATTAAAATTTACCCAGCACCTTCGAAGATTAGCGCGTTCAAACAAACAAATAAACAAACTTTTCCGCTCACTTACAAATGTACAAAAAGGTACCAAGGCTATTCTCCAAACTATTCCAGAGACTATATTTTGGCTAATAGATTCCAGTCATAATGAGTGACGCGATTCACAAGATTTAATTGATTGATTGATTGTTTTTATTTATTACTAGCTTTTGCCCGCGACTTCGTCCGCGTGGAATAGTTACTTTGGGCTAACGTTAAATTTAACCCCGATTTTGAAGCATTCTTTATTGGCGCTCCGCTTCTATTGGCCTTAGCGTAATTATATATAGCCTATCTCTATAAATTGACTATTTAATTAAAAAAATATTTTTCAATTCGAACCAGTAGTTCCTGAGATTATCGCGTTCAAACAAACAAACAGACTCTTCAGCCTTATATTATTAGTATAGATAGCTGTTGCCCGCGACTTCGTCCGCGTTTCCGTCGTTTTTCGTAAAAAATGTCTTGTCTTGTCTATGTCTTTCCTCACTGTTCAGTGGTTTCGATGTAAGAAACAGATTAACTTTCGTAATTTAGTAAGGAAATATAATATGTCAATCTATAATACTGTTGAAAAATATCGCAATACGGTACCTCACAATATTATTGTTAATAGCTGTGCCCGCGACTCCGTCAGCGTGTAACTCCTTGTGTGTTATTAAGTTAGTGTATTGGTAATATTGTTTAGATCACGTTCACATGAGGCTTAAGTACCTATAGAACGAAATTTTATACCTTCGGGCGAGAGACGCGTCGAGCGCGGCGACCGATTCTCAAAAATAATCCTTATAGCATGATTCAGTATTCACGCGCGATGGCTTATTATTAGCGCATTTCATGTATAACTTTGGTGTTTCTATACCGATTTATATGATTCTTTTTTATGAAATAGTTAATAATGTTAACTTTCTCAATTAGGGGTGACTGAGAGTGTTATAAACATAAGAGTAGACAAATATTATATTCAGAAAGCTTCGAACTGCTAAGCTATCGGGAGTTACACGTGTTATTGTGAGTCAACCATAAAAGATAGACATATGCAGTCGTGGGATATTTTTTATATAATTTTAAGGAAAACATTTCCGTCATGAAATGATTTGTGTAGCTTTAACCATTAAGGTTGCACACGCGACGGAAGCTTAAAAAATGGAGTAACTTCTCCCGTTTTCCCAACATTTCCCTTCACTGCTCTGCTCGTATTGATTGTAGCGTGATGAAAAGTATACTATAAATAAATAAAATATAAAATAAAATAAAATAAAAAATATTTATTTCAGATATACGGAATCCATAGAATGTTAGTACAGTAGGAACTTAAAATAAGTGTTAGTAAGAAAAATAAAGAATACAAGAAAACTATTATTATTTTAACATATGGGTCGTGACCCAGTGTTGGACGTACCGCGTGTCCAACCTATCCGCTATAACGGCCAGGATGCTGTTGGTGCTGGCGCGCAGCCTGCAGAGCGCTGCGGCGTATCGCTTGCGGAGCACGGCATGGAAGCCGTCTACGTGTGCGTCCGCGAACATACCCGACGCACTGCACCAGCGCGGCAGCCCCAACAACGCCCTGAACGCGTTGTTGTACTGGACGCGCAGAGCGCTAAAGGATCGTTGCGTATAATTAGCCCACAGGCTGCACGTGTAAAGCGATGTGCAGTGTGCTCTAAATAATGTTAATTTTACATTCGCAGCACAACGCTTGAACCTGTGAGCTATCATATTTGCCCTGATCGATAGCGCCCTACGCTCCCTGTCCATGTCCTCGTCATCTCGCAGGTGTTCAGTGACCATGTGCCCAAGATATTTAAAGCGGGTGACTACCTTCATAGGTATTCCGTTTAAAGTAACGGGAGGGACCTGCTCTGGAGACTTGGTACCCGCCTTAAATATCATGAGCTCACTTTTAACAACATTATATTTGAGGCCATGCTTAGCCGCGTACATTTCACACATATTTACTAATTTCCTAAGGCCGCCGATTGTTGGGCTCAGCAAAACCATGTCGTCCGCGTAACTAAGATTGTTCACACATACATTGTCTACATGGCAGCCGACATGCGTACTGCTGAGCTCAACGATCAGCGCATTCATGTATAGATTAAACATTAGTGGGGATGACAGTCCACCTTGTCTCACTCCACATTGTAATCCATATGGATCTGATAACTTGCCGGCCCACTTAACATAGTTAATTTGACTATTGTACCAAAATTTTAGGATAGCAATAGTCTCACGAGGTAAATTGGTGTTTTTGAGCTTATCCCAGAGTTTGTTATAATTGACAAGGTCAAACGCCTTTGACAGGTCTAAAAAACAGGCATAAATAGGCGTTTTTCTGCTAGTATAATACTCAATAGTGTGCTTCAGGGCCAGTATAGCGCTGTCTGTAGAAAGTCCGGCGCGAAAACCAAATTGTGCATCATGTAGATGGATACATTCCGCCAACTGGGCCTCAAGTACACTATCTAATATCTTTGCAACGACTGTAGCGAGCGAGATCGGTCTGTAATTCGATTTCAGCGAACTATCCCCTGTCTTGTTCTTCAATATGGGAGTAACAATTGTTTTAGTTAGTTCACTGGGTAGGTAGGAGTGTCCAATGCACAAATTAAAAAACATTGACAAAAGCCTAGCGATGTGTGGCCCAGCATTTTGCAAATGCTCAACGCTGAGCCCATCATGCCCCGGTGATTTCCCACCTTTCATATTCCTGATAATCTTTCTTATGTCCTGAGCACTAATTTTAGATACTACGTTTTCATCAACGGGGTCCTCGTCCATCATCGCATCACAAACTCCTAAAGGGGATTCTACAGTGAAGTGATCTTTAAACATGTTAGCAATCATCTTCGTGTCCGTGACACCCTCGATGCTCACAGGAAGGCCAGGCCTCAGATTCAGTTTATTGGTTTGTTTCCAAAATTCACGAAACTTATTATTTGAATGCAGTGTCGCTAGCCGGTCCATTTTTATCTGTTCCTGGTGTTGCTGGCACCATTTAAGCTTAGTTTTGAAAACCTTACGGCTATGACACATTGCTTCATGAATTAATCCGGCTTTAGGTTTACCCCACTGCAACCATTTCTGAAAATCAAGCCTGGCCACCCTATGTGCTTCTGCAACATACTTGTTCCACCCCATAATTTGCTTATTCTTACCACTAGTACCTATCCTACAGCTGGACTCGGAAGCTTTACTAAGTGATAAGACAATGTCATTATATAATTTATCTAATATTTGCCTGTGTTCGACAACATTACAACGTTTATCCCCGCAGTCTCGTAACTCCATTGGAAAGTCAATTTGTCTCAACAATTTATTACAAAGGTTTGTATACATACCAATTTGTTCTGGCTTCCTTTCACCCCAGGTCACTTTACTTTTAGGAACAGCTTGACTCACACTTTTAGATTTAATTGTTCCCATATTACATTTAACAGACACAGGATAGTGGTCAGACCAGTAAACGTTATAATCAACCCAGCTATCTAACACAGAGGGCCATGCTGCACTAGTAACAATGATGTGGTCTAACCAGCGCTGACAGCCATGAGCTTCACTAACAAAAGTATGCGTATCAGAGTGCACCCCACACTTCACAATGTCAGCACATATCCATTCCATGTCCTCACAAAAACTAATTAGTTCCGTATAAAAGTTTTCATTTGGATGCGCATTGAAGTCACCAAGAACATAGATACAGTCTATACCACTCTCTTCAATTATAGCATTAATAGCACCCATACACTGTGTAAAGTCCGTCATATTTTCCGCACAGTCAGTAGGCATGTACACCGATATACACATAATGGGCCTATCACTTATCACTGTTTTGATTGCACAAATTCGAGGGTTGTTACAATCAACCACTGTCACCGACGGGAACACACTTTTACGCCACAATATCGCCGTTCCTCCATGAGGTCTGCCACGCACGATTCCTGACGACGTATCCACTGCCGATGTACCCGTATAGCCAAAGTCGGCATTTATGCTACTTAGCCAAGGTAAGTCACATGGGAGTAGCCAAGTTTCTTGGAGGGCAACTATGTCAGACCTCAGCATTAGATGCCTAATATCTTCAAGAGAACGCTTAACGTTTTTACAGTTGAACGTTGTAAAAGTATAACTGTTATTGCTATCATCCATTTATTGTTTTAATTAATTGGCGGCAAAACGTTTTCAATGCAGGCATTAGAGATCACCTTCCCAGCATTTTCACGATGACTAAATTCTACAAATCGTCGATACAGAATACCATCTGGCCAAAAATTCTCATCCATGAACGTACTTAGTTGGTGTCTTGGTACGGAAATCTTGAAAGCATTGTAATCTCTCTGTGATTTCATATTAATTTTTGTTACAGGAACACGCAAACTTGTCTTGCTAAAAATATGTTCAGAGATGTCACTTACGGCTGTACTTTTATCCACATTGTATATAAACAAGGGTACCTTATTTTCAGCCGCCTTGAATTTCGCTTCAGGTTCAAAGGTTGCCTTACCTTTCTGTCCAATAAACTTATTTTTAAGCCGATTTTTCTGAACAAGTGTCCATTCTTCTGATGGTTTCTCTTTCCTCGTGTGACTTGGCATATTCACTATCTCAGCAAATGTTTTTGGTTTAGGTGAACAATCCGTATTCAGCGTCGTCGGAATACTTTCTTGTAACATAGTCGTTTCGCTTACGTTATTTACGCACAGACACTTCGTAGTATTCAAAGGCGAAGTCACATCAGTGGTTTTGGGCGCACATAATGACGCGCAAGACGTACTTGCTACCGGCTGCGCCTGGGAAAGGGTATCGACATTCGTCATTTTGTCCGCGCAATCGTTATCAACAAAATCCACTAAGTGCGGGTTGGACGCGACAGAACCGGTTTCTTTACGCTGAGGCAAACTAACGTTTTTATTATTTGCTTTATTGACACTTGCAATTTGAAATCTTCGTTCTTGAGGGGATTGACTTGAAATTGATTTCATGGACACGTATTCAAGGCCCATTGGTCCACTGTCATAGGAATGACTGTTAATTAAATGTGCACCTCTTTTCATGTTCACATTACTTTCAAAGAAATTAACAATAGATGCCTGTTTTAAGTTATCCACATCATTTTTTAGCGAGTTGAACATCTCCAAAGGCACACATCCTTCTTGCATACTCATTAGATCACGACGCAAAAGCACTAGATCTTTTAGAAGCCGCGTTACATCTACGTGATCAAATGTAATGCGGGGTAGTTTTTGTAGGTCACGGGCCACAAATATCGGGATATTTTCGGGGTCAGTGTTCTTCAGCAACGTTATCACGTCTTCCAGATCCCTATGAGACCTCCCTTCCCTTTTGCGACTTTTCATACGCTGCGATGTTGGCACAGAATTAAAAAGAAGTTTCTTTGCTTCTAGTATTTCTTTTGCGGAGAAAGCACTCTCACAAATTCTCACAAGACTTTCTTCGTCCATTACGTCTATTTTATTACTCACAAAAGCTAACACTTCGTTAATCACGATGTTACATTTATCACATTTTACAATATCCGATTCCATGGTTCTAGTACACAGTAACACATCCGTACGCAACGGCGCGGCGCGTGTTATACTATAACCCGCTCAGGAGTATGAAAAATAATTGTACCAAGTTTCGTTAAAATCCGTCGAGTAGTTTTTGTTTCTATAACGGTTATACAGACAGACAGACAGACAGACAGACAGACAGACAGACAGACAAAAATTTAACTGATTGCATTTTTGGCATCAGTATCGATCCTTAATCACCCCCTGATAGTTATTTTGGAAATATATTTCATGTACAGAATTGACCTCTCTACAGATTTATTATAAGTATAGATTTTTGATTGACTATTTTGATTGATTATTTTTTATTTATTATTTTGATTGATCATTTCTCATTGTTTTTCTATTGATTAAATTTTTATTAGTTTTTCTATTGATTAAATCGATTGATTATCTTAAGTTCTATTGAATTGTATTGAGTCGATTTAATGGGCTAGTGAACAGATTTTTTATTTGTTATTTGTGATTTAAGTATTTTATTTTTCTTCTACACTATCACTTTGGGAATGCCTGTAAAGATAGCTGTATGTATGTACTGAAATAAACAAATAATAATAAATGAATAACTACCTGAACTATTTTTAAAATGAGTTATAATTACACCCTTACTTTACGTAACAAAGGTAGATATGCACGCATCTAACCTCAACTGGAACTACAAAACGAGAATACTGTTTGTATTAACTACTAAGTACCTCATAAACTATACACAGTTGCGGTTGAAAGAGTCTGAAGCACAAGACAGACAGTTAAATATTTATAACGTACTACAGTTATTACCAGCATATGAACATCGGCTATAAAGCTTATTAGCTCTCAGCACATGAACATGTAAATCTGCATAATATCTTGCATGAATTTAGAATAAGACTAGTCTTTCAGTTTAACGTTCATGAATTAATTTCATCCCATCCAGACGCACAAAATGTTTTGGGAATACTTTCATTGTGCGTACAGCTGGAACAAATTTACAGTGGAATTCTCTGTTGAAATCTATGTTGTCTGATAACTATAGCTAGCTACCTGGGAGTCTTGAAGTCAATAGTGAATAGGTTACTTCTAGGCAAGCGTGCTTCATCTTCGACCACATCATCACTTAACATCAGATGAGATCAGATGGTCAGACGCGAGCCTATTAACAACATAAAATATGTAAAAAAAAATGCCTCTTTAGTGCATAATTGGATAAGAAGAAAACAATAAGCCGTCTTAGTTTGGTTTTCGCTATAAATATAATATTATTGTGAGTTCTCTTAGTCAGAAAGATTAGTATAAAGCACCGTATTTATTAGTCTATTATTTTAACACATATATAAGTATGTATTTTATTATTATATACCTATATATTTATACATATATTCTTTCGATAATGACATTTATTTTACTTGTACACCTACCAAATTGTGGTCTTTTTAACCCAAAGGTTGACTGGTAGAGAATGCCTTATTGCAAAGTCCGCCTATGTACCACTATTGTACATAAAGTTTAAATAAAACCAGCGGTTGGACAATAAATACATCCAAAGCGAATGTTTCAGATTTTATTATTACAATAGCAATGGCTCAAACCGTTTTCAAACTTCAAATCTCTCGTCCCATAAAATGCGAGGCTCCGATGAAACTCGATATTATTTTAAGATATTGCATCCACGGTCCGACCTCGGCAAGCATTGCTTAACCTGAAGATCGACCCGAGTGGCTGTTAATATTTAACCACGAGCTCCTTATAAAATAACAATATACAATGTACAATGTTCTAAATGTCTGCTACACGCCATGATAGTGGTATGTTGTTAATTATAGTTATGTACCTATATCATTCAATGTGTCTTGCAGTGATACGAGACATGGTACCGATTTACATGATAGACTAGTTTGCATATACAGTATGTATTTTTATGCATGAGAAACTTAGGTGTTTAAGTTATGTGAAGCGTAGATTTTCGTTCTGTAGAGAAAACCAAAGTTCCCAAGTAACACAATCGCGTCTAAAAACGGACTATTAGATATCTAATAGAATTTAATTTTGCCGTCTACCTTAAGAGTAAAATATCCCCCAAGTAATCTTCAATAACGCTTATAGACACAGTTTAGTAAAAGTGGGCACAACCTTATCCGCTCGCATAAGAATGAGTTAAGAAAACATGAATAGATAGAGATAAGAGTTGTAAATTTTCTAATTGTCTATAGAGATTTTTCTAGTGTCTCACTAAACTGTTTATAGATCACAAATTTTACTAGTAGATAGTTTATAGATAAAGTTAAGACATTTAAAGAAGTCTTTACTCGTCGAGTTTTTAAACCAAAATTAACTCAAGACTAACAACTTTAAGTAACTTTTGATTTGTAATAGACAACGACACATAATGGCGAAGAACTTACAAGAGTTATTTAAACTTATTATTGTATTGCATCATGGCGTAACATATTTCTTATTTCATATATACTTATGTTTTAGCTAGTTATAAACAAGCAAATCTATATGCGATTGAAATTCTATCGTCGATTATTATGTAAAACTCTCTTAAAATAAGAGCGCCCGCTGTAAATGTAAGATTTAATATTTTTTACCAAATTATTTCTATAAGGCAATTTTTGAAATTGCATTATAATGTTTCAAATACTCATTTTATTTAAAATATAGTAATTTAAAACATGTTAAATGTTTAATTAGACATAATTTAATTATAAAAACATAATAATAAGCATTAAAATATGTAACGAAAATCATTTGAAGCAAAATTAAGCAATAAAAATGGCGTCAAGATAAAATTTACTAGAAAAACGACAGAACAAAACAAAACAGATTTATGAGTGGTTTAAGATTATCTAGTAACTGTCATCCAGGTCATTAGATGTGTTGTGAACGGAAGACCATTTTATGCAGTAACAGAGCAATCTAATTAATCAATTCAAGAGGGTAAGTAAAAGATTTTTTATTTATAGACAATGTGAAAAATAATAGGTATAATAGTAGGTAGGTATGTATATGTATGTATGACGCCGGTGGCAGCGGTGGTGCCAAAGACGCAAAGTGACAAGTGAAGGGAAAGTGACACATTTTGTGACAAAATGCGTCATTCCCTCCCCGCAGGCGAACGCGAGGGATGTTATCCATTCGTCTCGGCAAACATGTTATTGTGTTTTTGCTAACTAAACTGTTAGGCCACGCCTATAGCCACGGTTAGCAAACAATGTTATACTGTTTGCAAACACGAAAACACGGCGCAGCGGACCCGGCTTAATAGATGAGTAACGCATGTTTTGACATGTTCGGTTGTATTATACCTACTCAGGTACGGTCGCAGCCTGCAATTTTGGAGGGGGTCACTTATAATAAAATAAGTCGACTAAATTTGACTTTATTGCACAATACACTATTTTATTCCTTTTTTAGCAGAAGGGAGTGTCAGGCTTCTTCTGACTAAAAACCGACCCTGTTCCTTCAGTTGCCCTTGTGGTCCGGGGCCGTGGTGTCTCGTTAGAACATTCCCAGCAGGCAAAGGCTCAACACGACGCACCGTCCCTCCGAGCCTGGTAACCAAGGGCTGCCATCCATCCGGTTTTCCCCGGATTTGTCCTAGTTTGGAGAGCGTCCGGGGGGATTTTCCCTATAAGCGTTCATGTCTTACGGGTGCTAAAAAGCACGATGATTTTATCACATTGTTTTTATAATGTTGATTTATATAAAGAAAGAGACTATATGAAAAAATATAGAGCTTTATCATAGCTCTATAATGTTATATAAAAAAATAAAACCATAAGTAATCCTCGTTTTGTTTTCAACTTCGAAAATAATTTTTTCTAGGGTGTCCGGGAAAAAACTATAATTTTAGTTGGGGGTTGGTTTCTAAAGTCTGAGGCCGGCAATTTAGGTGACAGCAGACCTATCCTTACCGAACGGTGGGCTACCCCTGCTCGCCAGCCGCAAACCCACGCCAACGGTGGCCGGACATGACATCGGCTGCCAACGCCCGAGGCGTCTCCAGCGGCGGCTGGGGCGTGAGGAAGCAAGTTGTCTCTCCCTCACGCATTCAGCCTCCTCCTTCGCTAGCATGACTGCGTCGCAGAAGGAAGCAACTGCATCCCATTCCCGCTCGCCCCGCACCATGGTCTGAACCAAGAACGAAAGATCGCCGCTGCTGATCGCCTCCACAAGGACACGGCGGTGCTCCGCCCAAGCGGGGCTCACTTCTACCGTATGCTCCTCCGCTTCCTGCGGGTTATCTTCACAATGACGACACTCAGGCGGGTCCTCCCGCTGTTTCGAATACAGGTACCTCCCGAAACAGCCTCGAGTTTGGTCAGCACCTGCATCAGGCGGAAGGTGAGGATGCCATGGCGTCAGCTCATCGGCGGCTACAGCCACTCCTCAAAGAGGTGATTTATCGGTGCGATTGAGGCATGCCTAGTCCTTGCGCCAATTGTGCAAGCGCGCGAGTCCTACCACCTCCAGATCCTATGGCAAGGATCATACAATCTCCGCGTAGAGCGTTTGGCCGTCCTAGATTGGGCAGGAGCTGCTTCAATGCAGCCTCTGTCTCGTCCAGCCTTAGAGCCAAACGTCGAAAGAGCTTTACGAAATTCCACCGGCTGTCGAGGACGAAACCAAGCACACCATAAAATGTATCAGAGCCCGTTCCCACTTATCCGATCAGTCTTTTTTCTCGGTCAGTCTAAATAGACGGATGTGCCAGTGGCAGTACAATTTGTATGGAGCTGTTCACATTATGACTAATCCGGGAAAAAAGACTGATCGGAGTTATTTGACGGACGTTTTGCCACTGCGACGATCAGTCAAAACGCCCGGATCGGAACGTTGCGTCTAGACTGAAGACGAGACCCCCTCCGCCCCACCCTTCCTCGCGTCGCTAGTCTCATTCGGCGTCTAGTGTATTACATTCTCTTTGGAGTCAGTGTTCGTGCAAAATGGACGTGGACGCTTGCGCGTTAATATCGCTAGTCGAAAATAAACCCATATTGTGGGATAAAACAAATTCACAAATCGACGATTAGAAGCGTGACGGGAAATTTGCATAATATTAAATCCTGAGTTTGAGAAACTAGACGAAAAGGTAAGTTAATTTTTTATTCAATACTATCTAGGTAGTTTCATATAGCTGCTTCCTACCAAGGTATTCTTCTCTTGCTCTTCGAATTATATTTGCAGTAGGACCACCTCTATACGGTTGCGGATGTGAACGATGTGGAAACGGGCCCGTTTCTTCACTTATTGGGTTTTGTTGTAAATTAATACCGTCTTTATCTCGGACAAAGTTATGTAAAACCGTAGAAGCTTTTATGACGTTAATCGCCGTTTCTATTTGAAGATCTATCGGCCCATGTAGGCTAGAATACCAAAGTCACACTCAACATATCTTCTAGCTCGGCTCAAGCGATAGTTGAAGATTTTTTTTTCATGATCTAAATGTGTACCCCGATATGGTCTTAAGAGATTCGGTGTTAAGCTAAAGCCTTCGTCACCAATGAGTACATACGCCATTTCTTCATGATTGTGTGGTTTCTTGTACAGGCTTGAGGTTTGGTATATTTAATGAACCATCATTAAATTTTTACCAAAAGGTACTGTTCTTTAATATGGTAGAATCACACTCTTTTCCATATGAACCAACACTTATGTAGATGAATCGGTATTCTGAATCGACCACAGCAAGTAATACAAAAGAGAAATAATCTTTATAATTAAAGAACATAGAACCACTATGGCATGGTTTTATAATTCTGATGTGCTTTCCGTGTACAGCTCCAAGACAATGAGGAAAATTAGCTTTTGTTTCAAATTCATTTGTAATGGCTTCCCATTCTCTCTCTGTATCAGGCAACTTCATGAAATCTGTGAATAATCTCTTCCAAATAATGACGCTGATTTCTTTTATTATTTTACTAATAATCGATATTCCTACCCTATAATTATGAGTAGTGGAGTTCCTTGAACGAACACCCAGAAGCAAAATATCTGAAAACAAATAAAATATATGAAAACACTTAAACAACAAAATTTTATAATACTTATTATTATTTGTTTGCAGGAAAATCTGTATTGGATAAATGGAACAACATTCGAGACACATGGCGAAAATCGATGAAAAATAAGAAAGATGAAAAAAAATTGGATCTACTGCCAAAAAGTCTCGACGTTATGTACACGATGATAGATGATGTTTTTAAAGAAGGTTTATGAGCCGAGATCAACCGAAGAGTCAATTCAAAACTACGATGAAGAAAATGTACAAAGTGGTCTTAGTAATGAAACTGACTTTCGTAAACCTTCGATTCCCATAAGTACGAAGAGCACAATAGACGTCGATGAAAACATGTCTAAATTCCTGGACTTTAGGATGACACAAGAAAAAGAAAACCCAAATTTATTATTTTTCAAGGGTGTACTACCCGCCGTTGATTCTTTCACAATGGATGAAACTTTAGAGTTTCAAGCAGGAGTTTTAGCTCTTATACAAAAAATCAAAGGAATAGCGTTGGTTTCCAAAGATATGATTATCAAACTGAATGGCAAGATCAATATCGTGGATACCATACACAACCTCTTCAGCAGCCGGCAGCGTTCGTACAATCATCATCACCAACCTTTCAGTCATCGTATCATTCTCAACCATCTTCTGAAGCATCGAGTGTATTAGATTATGATTTTGAAGGAATTTAGTCACTATGACTTAATCAAGACGACAAAAACAAAAGCTCTCATGTGACTGTTTCCAATAAAAATATTTCAATAATTGCATATCTGTATTTTATTAAACTCCTAAAACTATATTACAATCCAACTAGCCACCTTGGAAGAGCATTTCCTATATAAATATTTGAAAAAAAAAGGCCGTACCTTAAACATATGGACAGCCTTTGTTGTGGACAAATGCACTCTCTAAATCTTGTGTCTTGTAATTTTATGTCCATTGAAATTCTTCCCAAGAGATTGTCGAAAGAGGAAAAAGACATTCAAAAGTAGTTAAAGAACTTCGCCTCATCATTCCTTAATTCACCCATCAATATTTCAAATATGTTGAAAATCGGTCTCGAAGTATAGGATGCACCCAATGTTGTCTCCGTTTTCTACTACTTTTTCGTCTGAAATACCACCACAATATAAGAACATCATCGTCGCCGTCCATCGCGTACGAAATACAAATGTAAACTGGCAGCGAGTCGAACTACCGACCTTCCGGCAAAACAGACTGATCGGATATAAGGTGAACACCCACGTCCGACGTCCGGTTTCAGGGCAAAAAGACTGATCGGATAAGTGGGAACGGACTCTACGCTCCGTTTAAATAGCTTTCTTTTATTTTGTAGAAGATTTTTCAATATGACGTGTACGATTTTGTGGGGGGGGGGGTCATGTGCCCTGTGACCCCCCCCCTTCGGACCGCGCATGTACCTACTATGCGTCCGCGGGGCCACTCCGTCGCAGTTTCGACGTGTTGTCTTTTTTTTACTGTTTCCATTGCATAAAATCATCCAATTCAAATATTTAATGTAAAATACACTTAATTAAGCCATTTTTAGGAAAAAAACCACTAGAAACACGTTTTCACTATACTTTTTTAAGACAGTCTGAAAAATATCTATTTAAGTATTTTATCTAGACTTAAAAGTCTGTTTATAAGCAAAGATAAGAGTACCAATAGATAAAATAGAATGTTTTATCTTAAAATATATCATATTATCTATAAAGTTATATCAAGTTAGGTACCTTTAGGCTTTATTAACTATTTATAGAGCATTGTATCTTAAAACATTCAATATACCTATAAACGTACTTAAAATAAGTGTGCTTTAGAACAAATGCTCTAAAAATAATCGAGCTTGAGAAAAAAAAAAACTCTTTATTGAAACCATCTTTAGAAAGCCCCTATCTAAAGATTTACCATGAATAGACTGTCTATAGACAGATTTGTTTTAAGCCTCCAAGACTGTGTTACTTGGGTTGGTACAAGGAAAGAAGATTAAGAATGAAATTGTGATCTTGGAGATAGATCTTAAGTTAAGAACTTAAGTTTTGTTTTAGAAGTACTTAATAATATGCCGTATTAGTAAAAAAAAAAAATAATTTATTTTGGCTTATTTTAGTTTGATTTAAATAAGCTTTAATTATAATTTCTGTTATGTGACCAATAAGTGCCCACTCTATACCATAAACGTGACCTTTTTTCTGTTCTGTTCCTCCAAAGGTAAAGCTCTTAAGGTCATGGCTTATAAGCCCATTTGCTTCGCTACCAGGGAGGTTTATACGATATGGAAACTACTTACAGTAAGGCACCCTTTCGTTTTAACAACAGTGTGATCAGCTGAGTGGACGGAAGTGTAGAACAGACACAGTCTGCTTCGACTACTAGAGATAATCTTAAAAAACTAAACCTTTATAGAATCGCTTCACTTTCCGTTTATTATCTGCCAAGACCCCTGTTTATCAAGAACGCGTTTCAATCTGAAATTTTGGTCTCAATCAGCTGTAAGAAAATCAAAATTGTAAGTCAACGCGATAAAAAGATATGACCGCTTATGTCGCATATTTTGAGATTGCATTAGTGAATCGAAATCTATAGTGGACTTTACGTAACCTAGATTTTAAAAAGAATACAAAAAGCAATACCTTACAGCACATGTAAAGGAAAACAATTTGAAAACCGTAAATATACTTAGTTCAGAACTTGATGTATACATAATAAACTTAGATGTACGGATCTATATTGTGCAAGTACTGCTGGCATGTCGCCGGTTTTTTATTAATAAAACTTTGCCCGTTAATATACACTTAAAATAGGTATGATACCAACTCATCCATTGCACTAATCAACTGCTGCAGACACTGGCGTTCCTCAAACATTTATTAAAATAAAAAGTTTCTTTATTTCTAAAAAATAATACTTTTAAAGAACCAAAGAGCAAAATTATGAAAATGGGAAAATAAATATTCTCACAATCTTTCTCAATCAAATATCTACTTTGAAAGTTGCAAAACCGTTTCGGCGAGGATATTTTACTTCAGTGCACATCAAAGCACCCATTGCAAACGATGCTTCGAACCATCTTAGAAGATATTTTATACACGGTGAAAATTTCATATATGTAGGCATTTTCAAATACGTGGATTGTTTTTATTTTACTGTCTGTTCATTTCTACAAACTTGGATTTCATAGTTTATTTATTTTATGTTTTTTTCCTACCTCGTTGTATACGTATAGAATAGAATCAGACGTTACAAACTAATAATTCAGAAAAATATCTAGTGTTAATTTCACCAAAAACTAGATAATCAATCTTATTTGCATTAAATATCTCATTGAAAATTAAATATTACAAATTCTAGTCTTTCAAATAGCCCGTAGTACACTGGAAAGACTGAAGGGGACCTTGCTCCAAAACGAGCACAAAATATTTACTTTTTGTGAAAATCATTTTACAAGTCAACGTAAGTAATTATTGGCTGCGTCAGCAGTCTTGTGGCGACCTCAAAAGGATTAAAATTTTCATCCAAGACTATAAAATAGAACAAAGTAAGTCTAAAACTGAAAAGAAAAAAGAACTCACCTATTTGCCTTCTCGCTCTAACTTTATGTGTAGCATGTCGTCCTCTCTTCGCTCGAAGAGTTTCTTTCCGTCTCAACCAATGGCCACCAGCAGCTGTCAACAAAGAATTTCTAAATAAGTATTTAATATAATAAGAAACATCCAATTAGCCAATAACCTTGTAGACCGGCCTTTTGTATAAAGAATTTATGAAATGCCTTTGCATTTTATTACGTTCACCGAAAAATTTTATGAAAATACGGAACATTTTATTTTAAAAACGAGACTAGAATGGAAGTTTACATAATGTTATATGTATATTATACCAACGTTATTTCATAATTATGTAAAAAATATACGGATGGACCAGCCAAATTTACTGTTGCTTAAAGTAGGTACTTCCTAGGTTGTTATGAATTGAACTGCCTTAATCCCTGTTTAAAAGTCACTCTGTATAAGCAAGAAGCATAAATAAACCCATAAACTAAAACTGTCGTTATGTTCCACAAGAGTCACGAACGCGATGCAGCGTCTAAGGATAGCAGTTAGACTATCAATATGTACCACAAAAGTAACAAACGTGATGCAGCATCGAAGGATAACAGTTAAATTGTGTTGAGCTCTCAATATGTTCCATGAATGTGACAAACGCGATGCAACATCGGGTTAAAATGTGTTGCGCCATATATATATATATGTTCCACAAAAGTGACAAACGCGGTGCAGCATCAAGAGATAGCAGTTAGATTGTGCTGTGCCATTAATATGTTCCATAAAAGTGCGTGATTCGTCAGCCAATGACAGTTGTTAGTTTGAGTTGTAAAAAAGTGACATTGTTTTCGACGGTGTAGGAATAATACGAAGTGATTATTATAAGGTTTAAATTATTATTTAAAATGGTTAAAGACTTCCCAGACAGGCGCTAAGCGAGAAGAGGACATGGATGCAACGGCCTTCAATTAAATTGTTCTACAGTTATATCATCAACCATAGACTGGTAGTCATTTTTAAAAAATCTTAAAAATATGTTACTCCATTTTGGAGCGTAAATAAGGTTCCCGCATCGTGTCGCATTGTCAAGTCACACCTGTCTGCGTGAGCCTAAACAACGGTTTACCAAATCTTTATTATAAACTACCAGTAATTCCTAGTTTTAAGGTTAAACCGGCCGTACAAATTTAACTTTAAACTTCCCAAGTAAGTCTTGTACGAAAACGCTGAAATGCTAATATAATCTAAGATTTAAACCGCAGACTGGTAGAACTGAGAACATCTTGTGCAGTGTTAGGTGAAAACTTAGGAATTTAAAGTTGGTGACTTGGTGCCGACGATGAGTTTTTGGCACATGCTTTGCATCTCATTATCACAAAGATGCAGAGTAGAAAAGATTGAAACAACCTATCTGTAAGTTCTAATATATTTTTGGACACATCTCAAGGCGTAAACTCCATAGAACGTCTCGTCGTCCAAGACAATGGATGTCGCTTTGGACCGACCAAATAAAGACCATGGTGGGCGGGCCTCTGCATGAGTGCACCGAAATGTCGGCATACAGGGAGAGTCGGTAGGACATTTTGAGGCGAGCTATATCAGCCACCCCAGCATTTAATACATGTTCACCACGACCACTCTGGCAAGAGTAATACGATTAAGAAGTTCAAATAGGTGTTTTTATTAATAACAGGAATCTGTCGTGACAACGTGTTCACTGGCGTGAAAATTTAAAAAAGTCCTATGTCCTTGTCCAAGGTCTAATCTATCCCTGTACTAAATTTCATCAATATCGGTTAAGTGCTTTAGACGTGAAAGTGTAACTGATAGACACTATAGACAGAGTTATTGTTGCATTTATAATAATTATGTTAAAGTATGGATTTTTTTTTATTTTTTCTTATTCATGATGTGTCCACTCTTAACCTCAATCTCGCCTGATGGTAAGAAATTGCCGAACTGTACTGAAAATGTAACCTAGATTTTTTCTAAAATGTGACATACTTATTTACATGAATATTCTTCCTTTCATTACATGTTACATTTCACAATCGGAAGGTTATTTATGCATTTGCGATAGAACTCTCGGGATCTAGATTCGACGAACTGTGTGAAAGCATTTTGTACTACCTCATACTAAATTATAGCCAGTAAAATCAGTCATAGAACAGAATAAAACAGCGTAACAAAGAGCTAGGAAACTGTAAAACTACTAGTTACCCACAACCACATGTCACAGGCGAGCGGCGACACCAGTGGAACAACGCCACAAAACACGGATGGCTTTGAACGCGCGGAGCGATTAATTGGCTGTTTCTCTGTGTGCTTCAGTATTTAAATCGAAAATAGCAAACTTTTGGCTCTTTTGGCATATACAATATATGACAAAACAACAAAAAATCGGTATTCCTTCCACATTCTTTTGGACAGGAAATTAAAAAAAAATGTGCAGCTTTTCATTCATCATGAAAGAATTTTCTTACCGGATTAGAACTTCAGGATATTGCCCACTATGATATAATAACCTTTGAGTAATAATAGTTTTGTTTATGTAGATTTTGATTACTTATTTTTTTAAATATTTAAACTGTAATTTAAGGTAGAATTTTAACACATTTATTCCCTAAAATAAATAAATAAATGTACTCGTTATTTATTTATTTTAGGGAAAACACACAGTAGGTAACATATTACATAGTTATACATAGTAAGGCTTACGTACAAAAATATGGTAAATATACTACCCACAACGTTTTCCACGGATTACTATATAAAAACTAGAGCGACATATTAAGGTGTAATGTACTTTATAAACTAAAAGAAAAACAACAGTTAATAAAGTGTGATGCAGGATATGTAAAATATAAATGATTTCATAAACCGAGCAGACAAAATTACACGTTAATCACGAAGTCAACTGCCGATCCTTAATTACGAGATTGCACGGATTTGCTTCCTGAATATGTTTTTCTGAGCAAAAATATGTCGACTGTGCCAAACTCATTATTGTAAGTCTCAACCAAGCGATGAAGAGATGAGTGTGAACCAGCATTGGATTTACAAATAACACTACATTATACAAAGTACACACATTTTCACAGAAATAACATACATACAACTACGAGTCACGATATAAAAAGTGCAGCGAACATGTCAGACCAAAGGCTTAAGAACTCAGCATTTGCTTGGCGAAAGACGATTAGCGCTGGTTTTCAGTTGTAAAATGAATTGTAAGTATGTCATATATCAATGTGACATAGGTACTCACAATACATTTTCTCTTCCTAATCATGCAATTATAACATTTGTAACGTTATATTATTAACCTTCGTACTAGCAATGTTCTTCGAGTAGCTAAATCAAACGCCATTAACACAGGACCACCTACCCAAAACAGAACTACACTTACGACCATAAATTACCACACTACGCGTCCCAAGTCATAAACCGAGCAATTCTAGTGTGAGCCATTTTCAAATCATCATTAGTGTGCCTCTAATAGTATCATGTAGGCTAGTCACGGCAACATTGAACATTTGGCTTGTTGTTTTGTTGTAGGTGTTTTTAATTAGAGAAAATGGCTAATTAGACCACTGATTTCAGGTCTTTGATCTAGCGCTCTGAATAAGTATAGGTACAATCTACATATTAACTAGATGGCTATCTACTAGAGATAACGATAAGTCTCTATCAGCTAGGTAGCTACCAGCAAACAGCTATCTAAAACCTGGGCTACTAACAATGACGGCAGGTATCTATCAGCTAGGTAGCTACCAGCAACCAGCAATCTAAAACCTGAGCTACTAAAGATGACGACCAGCAACCACCGATGCAGATAGTGACCTACTAGCGCAGACGATATGTATCTATCAGCTAGGCAGCTACTATCGATATCAATAGGAAGCTATCATCTACATGGGCCTCTAAGTGGCGAGTCTTGGTCGCTAGGATTGACTAAGACTTCTCTGACGCAGTAGTGCAGGCTATTCTGTCGGAGACATAAAACTGGAGAAAGTACCCCCACTCAGAGGCGGGTTTCGGCTTGTAAGTAATGTAGGCTTTTGACAATAGGATAGTTTCCTTGGATCTAAAATCATTACTCTATTATTTAGTCCGTTAGTTAGATTTATAAAAAATATTAACACGTATTTTTAGGGTTCCGTAGCCGAATGGTAAAAAACGGAACCCTTATAGTTTCGACATGTCTATCCGTCTGTCTGTCTGTCTGTCTGTCTGTCCATCCGTCCGTCCGTATGTCACAGCCATTTTATTCCGAAACTATTAGGACTATACATGTGAAACTTGGTAGGTAGATGTATTCTGTGAACCGCTTTCCGATTTTATGAAAAAAATAAAATAAAAAATATTTAAAATAAAGGGGGGCTCCCCATACATGGAACTGAAAATGTAATTTTTTTTTTCATGAAACTTATGCGTGTGTGGTATCTATAGACAGATCTTTAAAAATTAAATTGAGGTTTCTAAAACCACTTTTTCATAAAGGAAATCGTCTAAAAGATGTACGCTTCTAAATTGGTAAAATGTGTCCGCCCCCCTCTAACTTCTATAATTATGGAGTGAAAAATCTAAAAAAATATATGCTGTAGATCTTAATAAATCTTTCAACCAAAATTGGTTTGAATGAGATCGGGTCAGCAGTTTTTGAGATACAGCATATTTTCTAAAACCGCAAATATAACTTTGGAATTCATACAAACACTATGAAAAACAAAGTTATTTGGCGTAGTTGTAAAAATTGTAAATAAGCTTTTAAGAAATTTTTAAGTTTTTTTACTTACTACGTTTTACGTACTAGTTTAGTTACTACGGAACTCTTCATGGGCGAGTCTGACTCGCACTTGGCCAATTTTTTTTTTTGCATTTCAAAATCAATAAAATTTTACAAAAATCTGTGCGGACGCTGCTGACGTCACATAGTGCTAAAAAGAATAGGAAACTATCTTATTGCCTCCGCGACGCCTCTTTCCCCGAGTAGAATTGGCCTTCTCACAATACCGCTCAGTGGCCTCCCTCTAGACCATCACGCTAACACAGAAGGCTACATTAGAACCCAACCCTGGTATCATTCTAATGACAGTACCAATCAAAACCAATACTATTGGCAAACAATCTTCTACCAACACGAGATCTTAAGATTTAAGTTATATAGTTGAATTTTGGTTGGCAAAAGTCGCTCAACTGTATTCTGTGTGGTCGGCTTTAAGGGCCATAAAGTTTATGGGTCTTTAAAAATATAGTTAACCTATTTATGATTGACGACGGTAATGAAGTTTAGTTAGAATGCGTGATAAGGTTTATGCTGCTTTGTGAAGGATTTGGAGACATAATTATGACGGCTGGGTATACCCCCAGCCGTCATTATTATACAACCTATACAGGTTTCTCTACGTAATGAGCTTGGAGATGTTTAAACTATCAACGTGTCTTTTAATTTCTCGCTCTCGTAAGTGAAAGCTGATGTCTACTATGGGACGAGTGAGCTTAGAAGATGCCTGTTTACTCTTACTTTAAAGACTGACGGGTCATCTGAGGTAGACAATACAGACAAAGAGTTCCACACCTTGTCGGTGGGCTCAATAAAAGTGGAGCTAAAGCGCTTTGTACTACAAAATGCGTTTAAGTAAAAAAAAGCGATCAAGTAAATAAGCTATCATATTGGATATACCACGGGTGGTGTAAAAGCTACATAATTGCTCATATAAGTTTCTAATTGGTCTGCAATATTTTTAAGTAACAAACATAAATAAAGTTACAAAGATATGCCTAAACTTTCTCCATCATTTATTCTCATGACGATCTTTACAAAAACATTGACTTACGTACCGTTTTCAAATGTTTGTTAAAACTATTTTAATACGAAAATATCTGGCTATGAAAGCCCAGCTTTCCACATGATGCATGCTTTAACAAGTCCGAGCCGAGAGTTAAAACAGCGGTCTTTCGCAGGCTTACAAACCTCCCTTTGATGTCCGTTAAACACCGACACTTTCATACATATAACATACTATGTTTTATGTAACTTGAGATAAATATGCTTGATATTATATCAAGTACTTTTATTAACGATTTAATTTCTTTTACATGTTTGTACGTGTGACTGTGTGTGTGTAGGTGAAGAGTAATGGTGGCCTACTGGTTATAGGCATTGTTAACTTACGAGTGAGATTGTAGGTTTGGACCCAAACAGATACATTACTTGGTGTAGTTTTCATTATTACCACTGCTCTCCAAACGGCGAAAAAAAAAACATAGTGAGGAAACCAGCATATCCTTACTCTCGTTCAAACACACATACACATTCACTCTAACCCACGCATACACACACAATCTAACGCACACTCTCGCTCACACACATCTTTTTCTATTTTTTTTATATAGTGTTACGCCAGTCGCTTAGCGAAGTACGTCGAGAAACTTCGACAGAAATCTAGAATGTTCGAGACACTAACGCCACCTGGCGGCAAGTAGCAGTACTGAGTATATCGAGAAAATTCGACTGACTTCTAATACGTTCGAGACACTAACGCCATCTAGCGGCGAGTAGCAGTACTCTGTATCTCAAGTAGCTTCTGGAATATTCATGGCAGTATAGGCAGTGAGTCGATTGTACAAGAATGTTCTAGAACAGATACCGGGGTATAAATAGATCGCAAAGGAACGCGGACAGTCAGTCTTATTTCAAGATACTAGGCGATATAATCGAAGCTTTACAAGTGAATTTCGGGTGACAAGTATTGTACTGTGAATAACTATGTTAATTTTTATTTGATGTTTATTTAAGTAAAGTGTTAATTTTGGTTTAATTGGTGTAAATTATTTCTATCCCGAACCCCAGATCATAACAATAGTTTTATTGTTATTTTATTTTTTGATTTTTATTTCGTTTTCTGTGTTGTATAATTTTCGACCATAATCTACTGTAGTCTGTAAGTTATTCTATGCACAAATTTGTAAATTTTAAATAACTAAGGAGGAGGCCTGGTGTCCTGAAATATAGGCCATGAGCCTAGCTTAGGCACCAGTCTCCCACAATATGTTTTTATATTGTTTATAATATATTCTTAATGTATAAAATCATTGTATTGTGGCGAGAAATAAACATTTACTTACTTACTTACTTTTTTTTTTGTCGTGGTAAAATTATCAAATAAGTCCTCCCACCCCGGGCAGGGCCGGAGGGACTGTCAGACTTTTACTGACTAAAATCCACGGTGTTCCTTCAATAACCCTTTACGTTCCGGGGTCACGGTAATGGGATAAGTCCCACGACCCCGGCAGGCTTCGGCCCTCTACAGGGGGGCCTCGTCATATTGCTGACGCTCTTTGAGGCGCGCGTGGAACACAACTCGCCGTCGACCCGGGCATGGTCCATGGTCGGACAACGAGTTGCCCTTTACTCGCTGTCCGCATGCCCGCGCCTAAGGTGGCCGGAGATCGTCGGCCGACGTCCGACGCCGTGGGCGTCTACCACTGCGGCTGGGCTGGAGGGAGGACGCCATCCTCTCCCTCACACGGCCCGCCTTCTCCTTCGGTAGCATGACTGCTTCGCAGAAGGAGGCGACCGCTTCCCACTCCCTCTCGCCCCGCAGCATGGCCTCGGCCAATGCCGGGCGCGAGAGGTCTCCGCCTATCGCCGCCGTGAGGACACGTCGGTGCTCTGCCCAAGCGGGGCAGTCTTGCACCGTATGCTCTACTGTGTCCTCAGGGCGATCCTCGCAGTGGTGACACCCAAGCGTTTCTTCCTTCCCCATCAGACACAGGTACCTTCCGAAACTTCCGTGTCCGGTGAGGACCTGTGTCATGCGGTAGGTCAGGACGCCGTGACTCCGATCTAGCCACTCCTCAAAGAGGGGTCTTACCGCCGCAATAGCGGCGTGCCCGATACTTACTTACTTAGACCGAAATCTGAAGACATGCGACATTCAACAATCCGCACTGAGCCTGCGTTTAAGTATAATTAATTAGTGCTCCCACTGTTCCCGGCCAATTAATAGTAGTCTTCCTAACCAATTTCGGATTCAGCAGTCGATCTCAGAAAAAATCGAATACCGCTTTTTGTCCGCCCCGGGTATCAAGACCTCATGCTTAGCATTGGCGCTTGTAACTAATACACCAACGAGGCAGTTAATTAATTAAGAGTCTGACCATTAGTACGCGTCATGTAAAAAGAACGCTCGCTTGTACTGGTGCCAGTACAAGCGAGCGTTCTTTTTACATGACGCGCACTATAGGTACTGTAACGGGGACGTGTGTGTACTCGGGCTTATCAATATAAACGCGATAGGTTTTACGCTTTGTATAATATTATGTTTACATTTTTATGGAAGATTATTCTAGTTACATTTTCACGTTATTTTAATATTGAGTCTGCTTATGCGGGCGGCATCCCAAGCCGTTCTCTCTTGTTAAAAAACAATTTCTTCGCATGTCCAACATTGCGATCTAAATTCAAACATTTCAAACTATGCCAGCCAGTGCGGTAGGCTGACCGCTCGCATTGCAGACCTCCACAGTACCTACCCATGTTAAAAGATTGTATCCAAAACGAAAATAATAATTTCCGTTTCTTTGTCACACGTTTGCTTTAAAGTTCAAACTTTAGTATATTCTGGTCTACAAACTACAGATATAACTTATTGAGAGAGCAAGAAGGCAAGTTAAGAAGTTTGAATCTTTCACGATTCAAACTTTAGTCAAAACTTAAAATAACTAAGTTCATCGTACTTTGACTTAGTTGCGTGTAAGTTATATTCTATTCTATTCTTTTATAATAATGTTCTTGTGGAATTGCAACTTTGCTATAGATAGCTGCGAATAGGAAATGTGAATTTAGAGTGACACGGACTTTACGTTGCGGGAACCACACCGGAACAAATGTTTGTATGACCTACAATTTGTTGGTCTGGGCCTGTGTGATTATAAAAATGCACCCACGATACAGAAGACATTCCCAGTGTGTAAATTAGTTAATATTGTCCTACTGCTGGTCATAGATCCCAACTATACCTACTCTTCCCAGAGTGACGCTTTCTTTGACCAATCCGTCATAAGTCGTCATGTCAGCATTTCATAGGTGTTCCTCGACGGTGCTTTGTCACATTATATTCCTTAGCTATCACTAGTTCCTGGCTGCTACTTTTATATGCCTGCTGCTTTTTTATAGGCTAATTTTTATCCCGAAATTCCCACGGGATCGGGATTTACGCGGGAAAATCCTCCCACGCGAACGAAGCCGCGGGCAGAAACAAGTCGTGTTTAAAAATAAACTATTAGTCGCCGGGGCCTCAGTCTATATAGGGTATCTTATTTCCTGTATAAGGCCATATTTTTATGAGAAAGCAAATAAGTAGTCAGTTGAAAATCGTCTCCATGACCACATTTCTTCATGAAAATACCCACACTTAGTTCAACTGACAGCCATTTATTACAAGTCTATTTAAAGAACTATCCAGGCGCCTAGTTGACACTTCGCATGACCCAAAGGCTGGCTTTTACCTTGGACAGCGGTTAAGCATTGCCATACAGCGTGGCAATGCCGCCAGTCTTTTGGTCACATTACCAGTGGACAGCGATGTGCACGAATTTCTGGACGCCATATTTTAGTTTATTTTTAGTTGTATATATGTAGTTTAGGGTTTTTATTTAAGTGTATATTCCATTATTGATTAAATGATTAATTCATTGTTGCAAAAAAAAATACAAGTCTTCACACATAAAATACAAACGTAATTAAATTATTTGGACATTGATACCATTGACTAATTTTTATCACAAACGCATTTGCAGGCAAGAAATTGGTGGTTTGTGGAAATATTCTAACGAGATACCACGGCCCTGAAAAACCAAGGCAACTGAAGGGACAGGGTGGGTTTTTAGTCAGTAGAAGTCTGACACTCCCTTCCGCTCCATCCACAGCGGAAGGAGTCATTTGATGATTTTCCCACCCAGAAAAAAAGGAATGAGATAGTAAGTAATATTTATGGTTTTGTCACGATATTTTCCTTTTAAGTATCAAAAGACAAATAAAACAGCAAGTAGGTAAAACTTGCATTGAATAATATATTCCACATCATATTCCACAACTTTCACACAACGCCATCTAGTCCCAAACTAAGCAGAGCTTGTGCTATGAGTACTAGACAACAGATAAACATACATATATATTTCTAAATACATACATATTATAGATAAATTACACCCAGACAAAGAACAAATGATCGTGCTCATCACACAAACATGTCCTGGGTGGGAATCGAACCCACGACCTTGCGCATAGCAGTCAGGGCCACTGACCACTGACTACTAGACCAACAGGCCTGTCGACAGGTGAATACGATTACAAAATCAAAATGAAGGCGCATTCGACCAATGATATGCTTTTTGTATTATGCAACTAGGCTGCATATTACTATTCGCTTATAGTCAATCCAGTCAATACAAAGCGTTCAAACAAATGCGAGTGGAGCAATTGACTCGTTATGATCTCATTCGGATAATGGATGCCACTCGATGCATTCCGATGATTGACTTGCAAATATGGGTACGGTTATTAGACAGGAGGTTTTGTGTTTTAAAAACACGGAATAATCTCATGAAATGTGGTTAGAAAGTCGTTAGAGCTTGTGATCGCTCGCTCGTCTGTCTTCAAGGTTAAATCTGTGTTATTTCCTCAAAGAGCTCCACAGATATGAACTTACAAGTTTTTCATATGATAGGACCAATACAAATTGTATGGACTTTAAAAGACACTGTTCGGTCCTTCAATCAGCCAGCCAACGGTAACTGGATGGTCCGAACTGTCCACGGTTCGTAGAGCCCTAAACGTTGCTTACAAACAATGACCTCTTTACAACAATTAGATATTCCAACATGCACACTTACCTGCGGCTGGAGACACCAAGCTTCGACCTTCCAAAAGGTCACGTCCGTGAGGTAGTATGTGTGTAAATAAGTAATGAGTAATTGAAACGTGTAATGTGGGAAAGTGGTGTCACGGCGGTCACAAAGGACGCAAGGTTCAATGTGTGGTCCAGGCCGGGATGTAGCACAAACTTTGCACCAGATTGGAGCAGCTATTTATCACCAATTCACCATTACTTTCAGCAAATTTCACGTGTCAGACAGGCTGACGACATTCGGCGTGGTAGTTCAAAATATCCCAGGTTTCCACTCAATTCGGGATTCTAGAGTTAAACTAATCACTAATCACATCCGATTTGTCCTTTAACCGCGTAGATTCAACAGGATTTTAATTACAATCAATAAATCGATCTCAACAAACGGCGGACATTATTTCAACAGCAAAAGTTATCTGTCAAGTCTAGTTATGTCAAGAAAAAGTGCGTTCGGAAACGTTCGGTACTAAACAGACACGTTGACCTCTGAGTTTGTCTTCTCAGAGTAGTCAGTTAGGAATCACCGGCCTCATCTAGCTAAACTTAACACGCAAAAAATCATGACGTGTAAAAGTGTTATTTATAACCAATTTAAAAAATAAATATTTCATTTTATTTCATTTCAATAAACACTTACTGACGTCAGTCCGTGTTAGCGGGGTTCCTCCATGCTTCTAAAGCACATTTAACAGTTGGTCCCGGCTTTCATTTGTTGGTACATCTTTGATAGTCGTTACATGTATGAATCTCGATAATTATGTTAAGATGGTCCCATCCTCAGTCAGACCTTGGCAAGTGTTGCTTAACCTTAAAGATCTAGATCGGCTAGTATTATTAAACTACGAGCTTTTGAATATTTATATTACCAACAGATAGTTATTCAGGAAACTCTGTGGATTGTACGTTAACCCTAACTAATTGTTTATACTTACTTGTAAGACAAACTGTACAATCGTTGGTTTTCCCTTACAAAATAAAATATTCTGAGTGTGGTTATTTTCGTATATGAGTTTATATACAAGTACGATGTACACACATCCTTGTTGTAGGCGTAAATCATGTGGTGTAAGTGAAAAAGTGAATTGCTATGTATACAATTTTTGAATCTCCTCTCCTTGAAAGACCATGAACGTGGCTGTAACCGGTGGTGATAACAGCAGCTAAGTATAAGCAACTAGCACTTCACCCGCGATTTTGTCTGGATTTCGAAATAATTTATAGCAGTGACTAATAATGCAACTTACTGCCAATGTTTTATTTAAATATTAGTATAGATTCAGCATTAAGAAGTGCTCACTTTAAGAACAGAAACAAAAGTAAGTACTAAATTACAAATTTTGCGCATTGTAAAGCGGATCACACAACGGAAACTTGACTACTCTGCCAAGAGCGCAACGACAAAGAAGAAGAAATATAAATCTTTGAAATACATCTAAAAATTAATGGATATTCTGTTAAGTTTTCATATAAAAGCGTAGCAAATATTAATAAACACTAAACCAATTATTACCCGAGACATAACAATAATATAATTGAAATGAAACATTATGAACATCACAGTGTATTGCTCTAAAATATACAATATAGTCTAGAAAGTTACGTATGTAGTTTCATTCAGTCGCGGGTATATTAAATTAATTTATGATAAAAACATCATGAAAGTACATAAACGGGCATCTTTGGTAGCTCCTTGTTTATACAAGACTAGCTTTTGCCTGCGACTTTGTTCGTTTTTTATCTATAACCTTCTCCTTGGTCTAATCTATCTTTATACCAAATTTCATTAGAATCAGTTGTGTTAAGAAAACGCGTTCTGATGTTTAACTTGAAATGAGGATGAAAACTTGACATAAAATTAATATTTATTATGTATGCTGTTTCATTTTTAACCCGTGCCGACACTGACATTTGACCTCTGAGTTTCTTTCGGTGCTTCTTCTCAGGGTAGTCAGTTAGGAAATACCAGCCTCACCTAGTTTACATTTACAGAAAAAATGACGCGTAAAAGCGTTATTTATAACCTAATTGCAAAATAAACATCAATATTCATTTATTTATTACCTTTAAATATCAACTTTCACAGAGTTAAGCAGGAAAAAATCTTATTGAATAGCACAATACAAGTTACAGTGAAAATAAAACACTCGTGAAGAATAATCAAAGACGTAGAAATGTTAAATAAATAGAAAAGGATTGAAACAAATGCATTAGCACAATTTATTCTACTATAGTAATAACAGTCGCAAGAAATTGAACAAAACACAATCACGAATAATAGAATGAGGATTTTCTTGTAATGAAGTGTTCTTTATTTGTATTATACTGGTTTATTTTATATTTTTTCTCAACAGAATGACTTTTTCTGTATTTGAATGGAGAACAGATTCAATTCGCAATATTGTTTCGACAGTTGAAATCAAAATCTTGTCAGCTTTTATTATGTTTTATATATCTATTGTATAATATTTTTTCATAAAATAATGACGTAGGTAACATTTTTTTATTGATAATATAATAGGCGCGATTCGTGTTTAACCACCATCTCACCTGATGGTAAGTGATGATGTGGTCCAAGTTGGAGCACGCTTACCTATATCGTCCCATTGCTGGGCAAAGGTCTTCCCTAGGTTTCATATAAGCTTTTATTAATGTTTTGATATTATTTTATAATAATTTTGAATATCTGTATCCACAGACAGTTATTACACATTCACATTACAATCTTGTTAACCCCTCCAACTAAGTTAAATAATATGCTTGTATCTGGAGTGGGTGATGTGAATTCGATCGTAGAATAGAAAAATTGTCCTCTGAATTTGTCTATTGTGTGATCAGTTTCAGCCACAAATCGAAGTTTCAAGTAGGTATTGTAATAAATCAGGCAACCCCATAAATCATGAAGATTTAGGAATACTAACTCGTATCCGCAGTGTATATACACCAAAAAGCAACTATTGTACATATTTTGGTAATATTAACTAAATGCCTTACGAAACCACACAAAAAATAGTGCATTTAAAACATTGAATGTATTCATATTTGTTATATTTGTGTTTGTGTTATAGTTTTCTACAAATTATTTTAAGCGCGTCTATTTTATGTTCCATTTTTAATCGACTTCAAAAAAGGAGGTTCTCAATTCATCTTGAACTTTTTTTTTTCATGTATATTAACTCATTACTCGGAGACGGCTAGACCGATTTGGAAAATTCTTTTTGCGTTTGAAAGGGTATACTTTCTAGTTGGTTCCATTGTTACGAAATCAGGATCTGATGATGGGATCCTGGAGAAATCGAGGGAACTCTCCAAATATTATAGGCATACCTATATCGTTTTGGGTATTTCTTATAGTACCTTGAGCAGTTGCTTTCGAAAAGTACCATTTAGGGAAGTTGAACTGATGATGAAGACCACAGATGGCCACTGAAAGTACTCAATAATAAGTATTTCGTGGATTGCGATTCGATTACTTGAATATAGATGTTAAGCACTTTATGCTCGTCGCAATACATACGAGTATGGTGATGTAGAGCTGATGGTCAAGTACCAGGAGAACTCCTCAAAAATTAACGGCTATGCATCGGGAAAAGTAATATTTTGTAAAAAGTGCTAAGTTATTGACATTATGGCTTTTGTAACTAGATAAATTACAAACCGACCCACTAAAAAGCGAGATATTTTTTTTTTAACAAAATATAGAACCGACTTCCATATCAAAACACTACAAAGCCAAAAATAACTTTAATTTCGGAAGGCGGTGTGAAAAAAAAAAGAAAATCCAAAACCGATAACACCGACTACCGAAATTAAAGTTATTTTTGGCTTTGTAGTGTTTTGATATGTAAGTCGGTTCTATTTTTGTTAAAATTTTTTATTAAATATTTTTTCAACACTTTTTTTTCCGGGTGGGATAATCATGGAATGACTTCTCCCGCTCTGGGTGGAGCGGAAAGGAGTGTCAGACTTCACTGACTAAAAACCCACCCTATTCTTTCAGTTGCCCTAGCGTTCGGGGCCGCGGTTTCTCTTTAGAACATTACTGCAACCCTGGCAGGCCCTATGAGGCCCCTTCACTAGGGATTACGGTTCATTGAGGCAGACTGAGGAGGATTTGTCAACATTGGGTTTTATAATAAGCCTGTCCCCACTGCTAGGATTCGGGCCTTCTTTCTATGAAAGGAAACGAGCTATCATCCGCCACGCTGGCTAGTGTGGGTTGGACGCGGACCGTACGTAGGCCAATATTTGTACCTATACAGGGTTAATTGTAAAACTCCGAAAACTTCTCAGGACTATGTTACTAACATCATAATATACAACTTTAGTTCTATGACTTTTAAAAATTCGTCATATTTTAGTTCACCAGCTTTTCATACACAAATAAAAATATTTAAATTGAACGCCCTAAATGCTACGAAGTCTATGCGAAGCAAAAGAAAGCGATATAAATCGCTTACAAACAAAAGTCGTTGATTATGATGTTAATCCTGAGAGGTTTTCGGTATTTTACAATTAACCTTTTATATATACAATGCAAAATGAATAAAAATAGATACCTTTAGCTAGTTATTCGTTTATTTGTTACAAAACAACAACAAAATATCAAAAATTGAATGCGTAGACACGTAATAAAACATTACAACTAAACTGGCAATATATGGAGGTGCCTCCTGGCTTTCCCTTTGTAAACATATCATCCGTATGTATTCCGATAATAGAACGGGCTTGGTGGAACAACATTGTACAATTTGAACTACTCCCTGTAATGTAACTGATGGAAAAACCTTCAGTTTGGTGTGTTTTAGAAACTTGAGAGCAGACTTCTTAGTTTGTTTGTCGTTATAGCCAAGGACATTATTAGGGGTTACGGGAATGTTCTAATAAGATACCGCAGCCCTGGACGCAAGGAACAGAAGGAACAGGATGTGTCTATGTCAGTAAAAGTCTGATAATCCCTCCCGCTCTACCCAAAGGGAGAGGGGTCATTTGATGATTTTCCCCACGACGAAAAGGCATTAAGCAAATAGCTGATTAAGCCTTCTGACAGATGAAACCGGTACTCCATACCTGATGCGCCAATATGGTCTCATTAACTTTTAGTTGAGCTAATCATATCATTAATGTCAACCTGGCTTTATTTTTTATCGTAAAAAGGAAACGCTACTAAACTACTTCAAACGACATCATCCATTCACGCAGACCACTGCAGATCTCCATTAAGCCTCATATATTCTGCAGAATGCTCTCTTGATTATTAACTGGATTCCGGCAGTATAATTATGTAGGTACATTTATGTCTTGCGTAAGCAATTCCGCGTGGTATGTCATAATGAAATTGACCAGATCAAAAGCAGACTGTTGGATGTCCGGAGAGTATGTGCCTAATTTTGTAACCTAATATTTGTAGATCACAAACTTATATTGATTGATTTTTATGGTGTGTGTGGGTTGTAATTACTTTGCCAATGCCTTAGGATGTATGCCTTTTAGGGTGGAGCGGAAGTTTTTAGAATAGAATATGCATATAATTATTTATAGAATACGGAATAGGGAGAAATGGAAGAGATAAGGGGTTAGCCATGTTATGCAGGGTATGTTCACAATGCCAGTAGAATAGAATAGTCTTAATTGCGTATATCATATAATATAGGTAGTAAAAGGTTTGCCTACATAGGGTGGCAAGTGGGTGGACCTATCAATGATAGTGATCTTTTAAAAGTCATCTTTTGGATGGACTCTATTTAATAGATACAAAGATAGACAGCACTATAGGTATTTTTTTGGAGTAGTATATGTTAACGGAAATGTATGTAATCCGTCAAGGAATTATCTCGCCGGCTGATCGATTCCTTGCGTGACTGGAGGGCTGGCTCGTTCTTTGCCCAAAGAATAAGCATTGCCATACAACGTGGCAATGCTGCCAGTCTTATGGGTACGTTTTCGGACGACAGCGATGTGGAGGAGTACTTTGAGGCCTAAGCTTGCTTTTTTTATTTTTATTTTTTATGTACATAGGTAGTTAGGTTTAGCAGTGTTTTTTAAATTCAATGTTTTATTTTATGATAAATATATATGTAAGGCTATAATTTTATATCCGTCATTATATTAAATTCCTAGGAAATGTATTCAATTCCTAAAATCGTTTGAAATGTGTGGAATAAATTATATTAGACACATTTCCTAGGAAATAAGATGCATTTCCTTAACCCTAGAGTACTAATATAAATTTATTACTGCTTAATACTAATTATCGCCTGGGAGGCTACTTTATAAATGAAGCAAAATTTTAGTACTAATTTTTTATTAAAATGTAACAAAATTTATAACAAAATAACAGGCATACCTCTGCCTTTATGAAATGCAAAAAAAATATATATCTGAGAAACTCTTATTTGTCTTAAAATCAGCCTTACACATAATACTTAACTTTCTAACACAGCCTTAAGGGATATTTTATTAAAAAAAAAATGTTGACATTGGACCACTGTTTTGGTATAAAAACTACAATATAATATATAAAGTATGAAAAACATAACAAAAAACTAGTCTAATCATCACATAGCTTACTGCAGACTAAGTCGAACTCAGACTTCTATTTGACGTGATCGCCTCCCAGGCGATCACGTAGGCAATATCTCGGGAACGCTGTATCCCCGCCGAGCGCGCAAGCTCTCCCCGCCGCGTCGTGAGCTACACTGAGTTGGCGCGAAAGCACGGCGCGACACGTCCCCGCAATTTCAAAATAACCAGAAAAAACCGACCGCGGGCGGCCTCTCAGGCGATGATTAGTACTCTAGGGTCAATGTAGCAATATCTAGTAGCAATCGGAAATGTAATACATTCACGATGTCAATGGGTACGCGGGAGTAGCGGAGCGAGGGGAGGGTATTGCGTCAACATCAAGTGATCGCGCTAGTACCGCGTAAACATTCGGTGAGAAAACACGTCGTTGTTGTTCAAAATGGCGGCAGAGTCAAAAATCGCGCTTACGAAAGAGCGATTTTATAGTGCTTTAGCTTCATAAAGAATATTAACAACTGCTAAGAACACCGCTTATATTGAAGACGAACGTTACAAACTATTAATAGAAGAAGTTTCTATGGCAAAAACAACAGCAAGAAGGAATTCTTGTGATTCTTGGCTATTACGGCGATATGATGTACTTACCATGGACCAGAAAAGTAAGCTTATTTTTCCTTAAAGAAACTGCAAGCAATATTCTTTACTACGCATGTGACAGCGACTTATTTGACATATTACACGAGGCACATATAGGAATTGGTCACGGTGGAAGAGATCGTATGATGAAAGAGGTATGGAGTCACTACAAAAATATAACACGTAAGGATAGAAACCTATCTTGAACTTTGTGAACCGTGCCAACAAAAGCAAAAAGGCATAAAAAAGGGCATTGTTGTAAAGCCTATAATATCGTCAGAGTTTAACTCTAGATTCCAAGTAGATCTGATAGATTTTCAGTCTCAGCCTGACGGTCCTAACAAATTCATACTTGTGTATCAAAATCATTTAACAAAATTTGTTGTTTTACGACCACTCAAATCGAAAGAAGCTGAGGAAGTGGCTTACACTTTATTGGACGTATTTACTCTACTTGGTGCTCCTACGATTCTCCGGTCTGACAGCAGCAGAGAATTTTTCAACCGAATTATTGAAAACTTAAAAAAAATGTTAGCCTACTTTAAAAATTATCCATGGTTTATCCAGGTATTCGTAAATTCAGGGGAGTGTAGAAAGGGCAAATCAGGATATTGAAAATATGCTGACCCAGTGGATGCAAGACAATGATAATTCACATTGAAGCGAGGGTTTCAGGTTTGTGCAACTCATGACAAACGGAACTTTTCACGCTGGTATCAAGCAATCTCCATATGAGGCACTTTTCGGGTATAAAATAAAAGTAGGTCAACAGTTACCCAATGATTTCACGCAAAACGTCGAAACTGATGAAATCTTCTTGATTTGCAGAAAATCATACAGGATCTTACCGAGAATGAAGAGGATCCCAAAGTCGCTGCGTTTGAACTTTCTAAGATGAACACGGAGCCAAGTCAAGTTTCTAACAACGATTTCGCTTTGAGCGAAACAAACACGAAACCTCCAGCTCGCGTTCAAAATAAATGCGTCTGTTCACAAGAAACAACAGGGGTTCATACATATAGAGAATGCGGATGTGCAATCCACACAATTTGCGCTGTTGCTGAAGAATCCCCCGATGAAGTATTTGGATCTAAAGTTCTGTACCCGTTGTGTTCAAAAAAATTAAAAGCACTAGAAAAGCGTCAAATTGCTAAGAAAAACCTACACCAATAGGCAGAAAAAAATGTGAAATCGAGTGAAAAGAAGTTTTCTCCTGTACCTATGGGCACTTTTGTACGAATTGCAGTACCAGAAGTTGATAGAGGACGTAGTGATGCACGAAGCATTACCGGTGTAGTCTTGGCTAAATGTAACGATGCGCTCTATCAAATTGGTACCAAGAACGGAATCATAAAACAATTGTATTCTATATCTCAGATTAATACTTGTCCGAGAGTTCATCTAGATATAAAGAATGTACCGAGTACGGAAATCGCACTACGTGCAATTGCAAACCTACAATCCACTGGAACCTGTCAAGGATTCAAAAAGTGCCTTTGCAAGAAGAACTGTAGTACAGCAAGATGTCTGTGCTATAAAAATAAACTATTGTGTACTTCCAAGTGCCATTCCAGCTTACCCTGCAAAAATAGTTTAGTATAAAAATATAAATCTTTATTTTTATATTGTAACGTACTAATATATTGTACGTACTGATTGAAAAACTGATTACCAAAAGAAAGTTTGAGTTTTATAAGAAATATATATAATTTTCTTTGTTTGCTAGCCAGCCATAAATACGAATAAGTTTGATTACAAGTTATCCCTGAATATTTTATATATTACGATGTGACTGTTACCTGGAGGGCTTTCTTTACATATAGTTTAATAAAAGATATAGAAAGACTTTTATATTTTAGCGTATTATTAGGTATTAAGTGCCAGACTGATTACTTGCCAAATTAAAGTTTGAGCTTTAATAAGAAAATAAAAGTAAATTTTGTGCTAGATGGGGTAAAAATTAATAAACTGTTAATTTTTGAAGCTAAACTAATAAGATTTTGATTTAAGAAATGTTTATTGCCCGATTGTCTCAATTAGAACCTTAATATAAATTCTGTTTCTCAGTTTAGCAACGTGTTTCATTTATTTTGTTCACATAAAGCTTTCCTTTTATACATTTCCTAATACGATATCGGATGTTTATACAAATCCTAAGAAATGTATACATTTTCCAGGATATGTGTGTATTAAATAATCTTTGAAACAATATTAATTTATTTGTTTATTTACATGGGAATCCAACAGATAAATAAATTAATCTAGAAATAATGTGAAAAGACAGGCAATTACAGGTCTCCATATATATAGAGTCTAGATGTATAACTTCACATGTGAAGTGAAATATTTAATACATTTCCTAATTAGCTTCGGAATTCTATATATTTCCTTGGAATTGTATACAATTCTTAGGTTTTATACATTTCCGGAAACATACATATAAGATAAATTCGTATTAAATAGTAATATAGGTAATGCTTGTACAATATGCCTGTGAAAACTATTTAAAAAGAAAATATAATTTAGGAAGGAAGCCACTAAGTGAATCAAATATTGGCATAGTTTAGACTGTTTTTATTACTTACTCAAAAGTTAGCCCGATATGCATGTCTGTATAGAGCTACTCAAAGACGAGTAACAGTACAAGTAAGAGTAAGTTATAAGAAATTTGAGCTATATACAAAAAAAAAGAAAACAAGACGTTTTCTACAGTTTGGTGAAATACCAAATTGTATGTTCATGCTACCGTATTATTGCAAAACCCGTTAGTTTATAAAACACTAAGATCGATTATAAACTTCGACAAATTGTGAACAGAACATTCTTCAACACAAAAACTGTGTCGTACCGAAAACTTATGAACGGGGAACAATGAAAAACTTCAGAGGTGTCAAGGGACACCCGGATGGAAAGAAGTTCCTTTCGATCAATTAGTGAAGCAATTGTAATAAAATTTAAAAAAAAGTGTAAAGCAAAAAGTGTCGTTACAACTTTTCGTCTTAATTTTTTCCGTCTAGCCCCCTTTCGCAACGCGCGATAAGGAACGTTCCAACAATCTATGACTCATTAAATTGTAAACATGCCTCATCCGTAATCCGGAACGGTCGATGTAACATCGGCATATCAAATCCCTTCTGCAATAGACAATTTCTTTTCAAGGGGGAAAATCATCATGTAACTCTTCCTGCTCTGTCATGGTGTCATCACCCACCCTGTTCCCTTGCGCTCCAAGGCCCTAGTATCTCGTCAGAACATTTCCGCAACCCGCAAGCAATGGACCTTTCGTGGTCCGTCATTACTGCTGCCTCTTTCAGATGCGCGTGGAACACAACACGCCGCCACGAGTCAGAGCAATAGACATAAATAACCTCGCTAATTAGATAAATCAATTTGCATTAAACTTCATTACTTTGATACGGCATCGGAAATTCCGGCTTGTAAAATCCACATGCACTAGATTCTCGATTTGAATTCAGAAAGCAGATAATTGACTACAATACATTTGTGCCTACCGATGCAATTAGGGCCGACACAAATGGAGCATTAAATGCATTTGCACTAAACCCCGAACTGTTAGGTGTTCGCTAAGCTGTTATGGACTTTGAAAGTGTTTGTATTTCGCTTTTGTTTAGGATTGGGTGTAGTTAAACGGGCTTTGGAGCGGACTATTTATTTACTTTAAGGCCGCGTTTTGTCATATTATATTAATATCAAATGGCATACTATGATCTTTCATTAGGTTAGGTGAGGTTATGATCTTTCTTTTGGTTAGGTGGTGTTATTTTTTGCTCGAAATTTTATCCCGTAATTCCCTCGGGATCGGGATTTACGCAAGAAAATCCGGCTCCCACGCGAACCAAGTTGCGGTCATAGTCAGTCTTCTGTAAACATTAATACCATCTAAAATATTTTATATACAGTATGTTAACTAACAGAGGGCGTTCCCGTTAACCCGCAAGAGTATAGCATGCATACATGATAAAAAAAGTATTACCATTCGAAAACAAAATGTTTTTTTTTTAATATTAAAATATTCACCAAAAATGTTAAATTGATACGTAAAAGAAACACTCTGTACACGCGTACTTGAAGGACGGCAACGTCGCAATTTATTTATGAATGACGGGCCGCGTGTGCGGCGATCTAATTGATGTGCTTATACTATTGCGGGTTAACGGGAACGCTCTCTGTTAGTTAACATACTGTATATACATAATTATAGTCCTCCTGACTGATTTTGGTCACGGCGGCAAATAAATGCTGGGATTAGCCATCTGCGCAGGAGATATTATAGTGCATATGTATATGCGCAGATCCTGGTGAACTCTCTGCTCCGTTACTCTCATAGTCTTATGGCACGACAATCCGACAGGATCGGAGAGAAATCAAACGCAGGATCAACTGCTTAACGTGTTTTCCGAAGCACGTGGGCTATCACACCACCTACTTCCAAACTCCGAGCTACTACTGAGAAATTAATGATTCACTAAAAAGCATAAAATAAAAACTTTTTTTACAAAAAAATTTAACCGACTTCTTAGTCAGTGTTATTCGTTTTGTATTTTCTTTCTTTTTTCACACCGCCTTCCGAAATTAAAATTATTTTTGGCTTTGTAGTGTTGTGATATGGAAGTCGGTTTTTTTTTTTTTTTTTTAAAGTTTATATTTTCGTGCTTTTTAGTGGGTCAGTGAATTTTCCAAATCGGTTCATAAATGACGGAGTTATGCGCGAACAAAATACGAAATGCAGAGTAAACGAAAAGATCATCAATGTAAATATTTTTTTAGACTTTTGTTGATTTTTCAGAAACGACTTGTCCGATTTCGATAAAGTTTTCATGGGACCATTTGGAAAGTATACCCTTTTCAACTAAAAAAGATTTTTTCAATTCGGTTGGCAAGCGACGGAGCTATGCCCGAATAAACATAAAAAAAAACAAACAAACATCCGAATTGAGAACCTCCTCTTTTTTTAGAAGTCGGTTAAAAATGACTTGCACTACAAAGAGGGAAATAACCTTAAAAATTGTTTAATTGGATGTCTAATACCGTTAAAAATAAGGGCTAAGTATCAACTCACATGGCTGAAGACGATGCCAAGCCAATGGCAGCTTTCATCACCTCGGGTGTGCCCGATAATGCGGTGTTCTTTGCCTATCTAAACTATTCAGATACCTAGCCCTTATTTTTAACGGAGTTAGACATCCAATAACAAGTCAATACAAGTCTTTTTTGTAAATTTTGAAGTCAGTTAATTTTTTTTTGGAAAAAAAGGTTTTTATTTTATGCTTTTTAGTGTATCATTGTTTGTGTTACTTGAGATATCTACATACCGCTCGCACTTAATTTTTAAAAAGAGAGTTTGCTGTACACGTCTTTTTTACTCATTTAAACCATATTTTAAAAGGTCTGTGCCTCAGTTATGTAATAGGGTAATATTATGCTAAACAGTACATAAATGTACGAGGGCAGAAATCGCGGGAGATTTGCTGTTTTAAATTGAAGAGTTTCATCACTTATCTCCAAAGGTCTTCATCAAAACCTGGCGAGTTATATACTAAAACTTTCCTTGTAAAATATGCTTTCAAAGAACGAAAACGCGATCGAAATCGGATCAGCAGTTTCTGAGAAAATCATATACAATATACAACAATCAATACATACATACATACACACATACATACATACATACATACACACATACATACATACATACATACTGATCGAATACAGAACCTCCTTTATTGAAGTCGGTTAAAAAAAATCCAATAGCACTGTTTGCTCTATCCGGGAATCGAACCCAAGACCTCATGATCAGCAGTCACGTTTACAACTATTAGATCAATGAGGCAGTTATTTTATACATAGGTAAATATAAATTGTTACTGAGTCTCACAGCTCATTACGCTGTCGTTGTTAAATAAAAATCAGATTTCGAATCAAGCCAAGCTTCTCATAACTCTTAAACACAGACCTCGGTGAAACATATAACTTTGTCGATAAATATCGGTAAAACATGCCTTTATCGTAAATACTTCTTTTTCAATTGAAACTCCCGATTGGCTTAATTTTTTTCCGACATGTAGAACTAATATTATCGTATTTCATCCCATTTACACAAAACCTTAACTTATTATACACGAAAACCTTCCTCGGGAACTACTATACCTGTTGGTGTAAACGGTAAGAAAATCCGTCCAGTACTTTTTGAGTTTATTGCAGACGCGGCGGGGGACTTTGTTTTATAATATTTATAAGAGATATACACATCCGTGTCTTCGATATATCCATGTATCAAATGATTGACATTGAGAAAAAAATGGATTTAGGAATCTCAATTTCATTTAAAAACCTATCTTTAGATATACCACACGAATAGATTTGATGAAAAAAAAAAATTGTTTCATTTCCATGTTTCCGTTAAAAAAAGTCGTAAACCGGTCCACAAAATACGTCAACATACCTTTCAACTCTGTAGTCTTATTAGTTTTGGAATAAAATAGCAGTGACAATAATTGAACGTATCAGGATGAGCTTTGGAACAGACATAGATTAAAGTCTAGAATAGCTCAAAGACTACTTTTTATCCCGGATAATTTTATGATTATAGATAGATTTATCAAACTAACCAAGCAACCGACATCATGCACGGTTAGTTGCTTATAATATTTTTTGCAAGAGAGACTACCTAAATGTAAGCGGTACTAATATTAACACAGAATCGCTATGATAGAGAAACCTTATATTTTCGGTACTGGCCCTAAGTGAACATGCTTGGGTTCTCTCATTAGTAAGGGGGCCTATGCTGAAACAAATGAAAATAGTGTAGGATTTCTACTCCGGGCAATGTTGGTATCTTGTACAATGGATGGTAATTGGGCAGCAATTATGGCATGTTTATTGAGCAAACGAGTTTTGGACTATGATCACATGATCAGTTGGTCAGCCATTCTGGAAATGAGTAACATCTGAAGAATAATAATTGTTTCTTGAAAATTGATGGACTTCAGTGCACTTATGTTTGCACACTCTCTTGCGTATATTGATGGCAAATTATTATTTTTTCCATCTGTGCCGTGACAGCGAGAGATGAATAACTCTTGAGCCTTAAACTATGAAGACAGTAAAGATTATAGGTAATTTTACTCATGAGAAGTATGTATATGAGCTAAATGTAACATTTCATGTAGGTAAATATAATATTTTTGTTCGAGATAATTTGCGTGCGAACCCAGCTCACACTTGGCTGAGTTTTTTTTAATAAATCATCTATCTAACTATGAGATTAACTATTTAGTAGTAAAAGAAGTTTATTTAAAATCTGAGAAAGGATTGTTTAATTGATTCGCGCTATGAACACATATTTCTGTTGTAAACAACTTGCAAACTATCGAATAACGAAACTATCGAACACTAACTTTACTACACAGATTATTCGGATAATTATTTATTTATTTAAACTTCATGTTCAATTTTGCAACATTAGTCCAATAAAATTAGGGGTATTAATTTTTATAAATCTTTATTTTTACACCCTAAAACTTGTATCGTAACTTGTCGTTGTTGTATCGTAGGGTGTCCGCGACCTTAAATATTTCAAGGCCAAAGGTAAAAAATCGTTTTTTTACACATTTATTGCAAATATCTGGTTTCCTATGAGTTTTATGCTATTTCTATTTGACTTGGTCAGGGCATGATTTAGAACCCCAGCATTGGGGTTGGATAATGCGTGATGAAATAACAATAATCTGCAACTGCATGAATAATTGTGGTTCGCGATGTGGATGCAGGAAAGCAGGGTTGCAGTGCTCTTTAGCTTACGGCCAGTGTAATAGGCAAGCTTGTCTTAATGCTTCACCGTATCAGAGTGATATCAATGAAGACGGTACTTTAGACCCTGAAATCCCGGAAGAACTGGAGACAAATATCGTAAAAGAAGAGAACACGGAGGAATTTGAAATTTTACCACGACTTGAAGATAATGATAAAGAAAATTGAAATTAGAACTTGTAGTTCTTATTATTATTATTTTAATTTCAAAGTTCGTAAATGTATGAAATGGTATTTTTCACTAAAATCTTTAAATAAAAATTTAATTCTTTTCTTTTTCTTTAGTTAGGAAGTAGAACTAGTATAAATAAGATTATAATTAAAAAATAATTAAAGTATTTCCCTTAATAACTTTATAATTACACGAGTAGGTTAGTATTATTAATTGAATAGATACTAAATTATTGAAAAAAAATTATTAATTATAACATAACATTTAATAAAAAAATGCATACTATTTAGAATTATAGAATATATTTATCAATAATCTATAAACTTTATACGGTGTGTTCTTAATCCCGATTAGGTTGACCTCGAATCATACTTTAAATAGTTAAACACTGCGCGCGCTCTGCCCTCTATCTCAAAAATGGTTCAAGATATAAAAAATAGGTTGAAACGAAAAGTTGTCGAGAATTTAATTCTCTACAATATTTATGATAAATACAAGTAGCATAAAATCCATAGGAAACGAGATATTAGCAATAAATTTGTAAAAAAAATGTTTTTTTCGCCTTTGACCTTGAAATATCGAAGGTCGCAGACACCCTACGATAGAAAGGTTTTGAGACAAGTTTTAGGATGTCAAAGTAAAGGTTCATACAAGTTTATAGCTGACTATCTCTCATTCCAAGATTCTTTACCTAATATTCCTGGACTACATGGGCGAAACAAAGCATTCCCTACCAGTCAACCTTTGGGTTAAAAAGAAAACAGATTATTATTTCGAAACTTACGTTTTTTGTGTCTATAAATTTTCATGATTAGATTTTGAAACAAACGAATGCCTACAAATAAATCAGGAGCGTTCGAATCCAAACAAAGCCGGAATGCTGGAAGCTGACATTTTGAATAATTAGTTCGCTAATTCGACTTTAAACAGATGCTAATTTGAAACTTGGGGTTTGAATTTTGGCCAGCAATTTAATTAAGATAGACTGTTCTCTTGCTATTTGTTAAAGGTAGACTATAGAAACTAAAAACAGTTCGATGTTTCTAGTAAATACAGTGATACTGTGGTGGTAGGATCTCAAGGAACCTAGGATTTTTATCAGATTTTAAATTGACATGGTCACTAACAGTATCATTAGAACCTAAAACGGGATATTTAACATATTTAACACGATGAATTTTGTGTGTCGGGAACAGACTAGAGTTTTGAGTGATACAAGTGATAGGGGTAGCAGTTTCGATCACAAAAAAACGAACGAGGAAGAACGTAGACCGATTCGTCTGCTCTCATAAATGTCCCCCGTAATAACTTCACTTCATCCGTGATCATGGCGTTTGCAACAGTGACTAAATATAAGGTAAATATCTCGTTTTAAGTTATGTTTAAGTTAAGTACTAGGATTTTTATCAGTTATAGAGAATCTTCATTAACCTTGTTTTCTAAATAAACAGGTTTGTAATAGAGTTGTCTTATTTATAGAGGGTCCTAGGAGGGCTAATAGAGGTCGAGATGTACCGTCTTTCATTTAAGCAAGGTCATAGGAATATTATTTTGTAAACAAACCTCTCATGTAGTTATGAGATATTTGTTTTCAAACTGCTAAATCATCTTATTTTCACATGCTACTGAGCAACAAAGTCCAATTATAGAGAGAATCGTTGCAAAAATCAGAGAAATCAAATCCCAATTAATAAAATTCCCAGTAATAGGGGTATTTTAATGCAAGAGTATTGGGACCTCATCGCAATTATCAGTAGCATAGGCTTTTCTCATATCCAGGACTCATTTGATCAGGTTTGACTTTATATCTCCACTAGCAGTTGCTCACGACTTCGTTCGCGTCGGAAGTGTTTCCGTGTAAATCCCGATCCCGTCGGAATTTCACAAAATCCTTTCTTAGCGGATGCCTACATCATAACATCTACCTGCATGCCAAATTTCAGCCCGATCCGCCCAGTAATGAAATAATAATGAAATAATGATGTTTATTTTGGAAATAGGTTATAAGTAACACTTTTACACGTCGTCAGTGGTTTGGGCTGTGTGTTGATAGATCACTATGTCAGTCAGTCAGTCACCTTTGAGTTATATATATTTAGATAAGGAAAATCGCTTTGCCATCAGGCGTGATAGAGATTAAGAGCGGGTTCACCCGAAGTAAAAAATAAAAAGCCCAATTCATAAGAGCATTCAAAAAAGCATTCGAAAAAGCATTCAAATTTAAGTAAATATCATCTGCCGCATTTGCGAGAGTGTTGCAACAAGATATCGCAGAAGAAGTAAAAAGAAAGTTAAAAGCAGTGGTGGTCCAATAGTTGCACGCACGACTAACGAGTTTATATGTTGTGGGTTTGAACCCAAACAGGCACATTACTTTGTGTAATTTACATCTTCATAACTGGTATTAAAGCGGCAAAGAAAAATATTTTTCACTTCAGTAGCTCAAACATGTAGGTTTTGCTGCCTGAAATCAGTGAGCAAATGCAAAAATGTTGCTCACTGAGTGAGATAAAGTAACTTTTTAATTTTTGTTTTCAGAAAGCCACAAATATCTTATTCAGCCTTGAGTTAATCATACAATTCGAAACATTCACACTCTCTCTTTCCCGCCATTAGAAAGAGAGAGAGACAAAGACCAGCCCTTTCGAAGTTCCGATTTTGAATTCGACCTCAAAGACAAAGACGTTCGGAATTTCGTACTAACTAAAGAAATTTTACAAAAAGATAATTATGTCTTTTAATGTAATTTATTGAATTTTTAACTTGTTGTTGTATTTATACGAAAATAAGTATTTACTGCAAATAAAACTGATATTTAACCTTTAAATATTTATTTCTAGTTTCAGTAATGTTACATAATACGAGTATAATGTTACGCAATTTTCCCTTCAATACTTACTGACTGGTGGCTAACTCTAAGCACTTTATTGAGGTCGGCTTTCTGTCTAACCGAATGCAGCTAAGTACTAGTATTTTACATGGAGCAACTGCCTATCTGCCCTCCACAACCCAGCAGCTGTCAGATTTTCTGGCTTCTGATTAACGACTGTCAAAGCTATACGAATGACAGCCAGGACCGACGGCTTCACGTTCATTCCAATTCCAAAACAATACAAACTCCTAGGCTTGGAGTCCAAGCGTACCCTACTCATGGCTGTGATGCTGCATGGCATATGTAATAACAACTTTGGCTGCTCTGATATCACCAATAAACTTTGTTATGTTGTACCCAGAACTGTATAACGGCGGGAGGCGCGCGTGCCCCGGCTGTTTTACACAGTAAAGTGCAGAACCAATGCTGGCGCAAGGGCGCCCCTCCGTCGTCTCTTAGAAACATATAACACACATTTTTTCGATCTTGATATATTTTCATTAACTCAATCAAAATTTAAAAAGATGGCTATTCAATTGCTTGCACAATAATTACTACTTATTTTAACTAACCCAAATCGCCTCCAGATGCGTGATTTTGTTTTAAGTCTACTTAATAGATTATTCCGCGGACATTGGTGTGGGTTACATGTTTACCTCTATTACACTAGTTTGATATTTACTAAAATTATAACATATAACTGTTTTATGTCCCAATAAAATAAAATAAATTAGAAATAAAATAAAATTCCGAGGCACGGAGGAATCTCGTTTTGGCGCAGCCGTGAGTCACACAGTATTACTCGTAGTTCTAGATGTGTTCAATTCTATTATTTTTTAATGTATAATTTATTTACTTGTGGCATGTGTCAATAAACGTCTTTTCTTTCTTCTTTCTTCGTTTTGTTAAGATGTTCACCCATCCACATACCAACCTCGACAAGTGTTGCTTAACCTAGAACATCGACCCGTGTGGCTGTTATTATTTTACCACGAAATCCTCAAGTGCTGCGTCAAACTTTTAGCACTTTTATTATACTTGTTTAAACAGCCCAAAGTAATATTGAGTCAGTCCGCAAACTTGAGACCAGTGTAACTAACCCCCCCTTGCAACCCTTCAATTGAAGATTCGATTGGCCAATGATCGTCTCACCTACGTTATGTTTATAAGTAACCCGAGTCTTTTAGAGGAAAGAGACCATTTACAGAAATGGGTAAATGACTTTGGTTAATATAAATTAATTATTTCTGTGGCTGAATAAAGGTCTTGATCAGATGATTAAACATAATAAAGGTTATTCTTAAATACCTTAAACCTAAGGAAGACAATTCAGTTCTTCCTGAATTAAAGATGCTAACATATTATATATTTGACTATAAGGAGTAAAGGAATTAGGAAATCTGCCTCTACAAATTTTGTATTTTGTAGAAGTTAGTAGGCTCCATACCAAACGCCTCAACTAAAATGAATGCCAACCACTATGTGCATTCCCTTCAGATGGGATATTGGATTCAAAACGGTTTTAAGTCCTATACAGTAATTAGGTACAACCATTCAGTCCAACATTAATCAATAATAATTGAACACTTCAATTAGTATGTTGCTTTTCATTCTTAGTAGAAGGTTAAACCTTAGTATATGATAGGACTAAGCCTATATTTATAATGGTACTGAGACTCTTTTATAAATTATTGAGATGTACTCAAGTCATTAATTATATCACAATTATTTCACAACCTCTTTATCCAAGAATTTCACAAGGGGTCAACAGGTAATGTCACACCAGTCTAGTATCAGACAGAGCCAGAATTTACACGAAGGGGTCCCATAAGTGCTCCTACTCCTCATAGGGTATCAACGGAAACACCCATGATATTCCATCAGTGCCGGGTGCCTACATACATCGAAATGATGAGAATCATTCCCATATTATTCCTCCCATGGAATTCCAAGAATTAGGTTATTAAATTCATTTATCATAATTAAACTGTTTCAATTATACTAATCATGCTGGAGTGAAATAGTATCACAGAAATATTTCCCTATAATTTGTTTAAAGTTAAAAGGAATGGGAAGGAAATGATTAGTTGGAAAAGAAAGGATTAAGGAAGTGGTAGGGCCTAGCTAATTAACTTGCAATACTAATTTAGTCCCAGTTAACTATGTAAGATTGATGTGGTGAGTTGAATCAATAACACAATGTTTTGTTGGCCTACAAAACATTGCTCATCAATTACAGTTGTAGAGTGTGCATAAAGATCTTTGCTGCATGTGAAGTGTTCCTGCTTGCAGTAGGATATAATCACCAATGAGTATCTTCTTAGGAGGCTACACTTAGAAGGGGTTTGTGAGGTCCCTTAAATTCATAACAACTCCTTGAATAGACACTCGCTTATGAAAATACTACAGATTGTGTAAAGTCAACTGGTGCCAGATTAGTATATTCATGTTCTTGAAATAACTCTAATCTCACGACGAAGTTCCGCGGAACTAACTACACTTATTATCTAAACAACTCTATTATTCAGCTTAAAAAATGAACCAACACAACCTGGTTAAGTATGAATTACTTTCAATAACAAGTTATAACCAGTTTCTGTCTGTTTTCAAATCATAAGTGAACTGATTTGGACTACTATAGATTAACTATGCATATCTGCTTTAGTTTCTAATACTAGGTATATGAAGAAACAACTTCACTCGAAGAACTGAAACTCACACAATATAAAAAATAACAAGGAAAATTTACAATAAGTATGGAGGTGTATCTGCTTATATTTCTAATACAACCTGGAAGAAATAATTCATCCTAAATTATGTTAAAATTCACATAGCACTATAAAATATCAAGGGAAACCGAAAAATCACAATAAGAAAAACATCATTAGTTGACATCAAGCAACTGTCAAAGCTTCCACCGACATTCCATAAACAATTATAAATCAATAAGTGAATAAATTTTACTCTAGTTATACAATAAGTGACTTTATAATTATCTCCTAATAATTGTATAAAACATTAGTAATTCCAAGTAGTCACTGATTATAATAACTAGGAAGGCCATGTTGGTTTCAAATACTCCTCTCTAATGATATGTCTATTGATAAAAGAATTCACTTTAAGTTTAAATAAAATTCAAAATATAAAATAATTGTTCAAGTAATTAAACCAAAATGGCGAATATAAGAAAATCATGTTACTAACTTTTGGTGTCTTCTTTGGACTGTGAATTATCATGTAATTAAACTCCTGTAAATATCCCTAATTTCTATTCTATCAATCTCCCCTACTTTGCAAAGGGTACCTTTATTAAATATTGTAGATCTATTCTTCTTTCTAAATTATATATTATCTAATTATATAATGCAACCATATAAAATAGCTAACCGGTGTACATGATAACCCACAGTGATGCAGTACTCTTTCTTGAACTCCTTTGTTGCTGTAAGAAGCAAAATTAACCTTCCCCATGCCGTATAATAAAGTGTTACAAAGGAATAAATATTAAAATACTTTACTGAATCGCGAAGGAGGTGAAGTGGTTCTCATATATGTCCATCACAAGTGGTACACGTTTCTAACTACTATTTATTAAATTAAATCTACTCGTAGAAGCTGAAAGAAAATTCCATATTAACTTATAACTACATGTACCTCCGGTACACGATTATGAGTAACCACAGTATTGATTGTCTTTTGTCGCACTTCCCTTTTTACCATTACCTTAAGGAATACTAATCCTTAAAATTTTGGATATTTTTAATACACCTAAAGGTAATGAATTCATTTGGTAATAAATTTCGAACAAGATTTTACAATAATATTTTTAGAAGCTAAGTATCTAAATTCACGTCCGTACTCATTTCCAAGGAACAATTAAATATAGTTATAGAATAATATTATACTACTTAGTACATTCACACATAGAAAGCTTAACAGCAGGTTATAGCCTTCTACTTGCAAAGGAGAAAACTTCATTCGAAAAGCTTTCGCCCCTGTTAGTACCTTTTCTTTTCTCATCAAAGAGCTCCAATGAATTCAAGTATTTAGTATATAGCACAGCCTAGCCATCCTAATTCCCCATATTAAAACTAGCTGAAAAGGTGGTATTATTCAGGTTAAATATTTGAAAACAATACACAGAAGGTGTAAATGGTGGTGGTGTAAGGTGTTACTAAATTATTGAGACTTATAAGTCTAGTATTGGTTGAAGTACTCCCTAGCCTTACAGTCTAAAATTCGAGAGATATCTACAATTTATCTCAATACTATGACTCCAACCAATACCTCTGCAAATTCGCGAAATTGAGTTATGTTATGGTGAATGTTCAATATATATATAAACCTATTACTTCCTTATTATTTTCTTTCTTAATTATGTTATGGTATTAATAATTATGACATGTTGAATTTCTATAGACCAGAAACTCACCCCCAGCAGCTGTGAATCACACCAGATCCCATCTAGAAAGTCTCGAATTTAATCGACTAGTCAGGACCAATGGACTCACCTACCCCTTACCATAACCCAATTATATTTTGTTTTATAAATATTATGTTTCTTATTTGTATGTGTTATGTAATAATCTTCTATGCATTCATTCTACGTGTCGTGTATATTTGAGGTAGTGATGTGTAGATATTAACTTATAAATAATTGTGTACTTATTTATTTAATGCTGAACCTAACAATCCTCATGATTTATCGTATCTAGTCTGGAGTGATAAATCATTTAATAGTGAAAAGCGTCCCTGTGATTTTATCGATCACATCGATAAAATAAACTATCACTGATGTTATCGAGTTTACTTGAATAATACCACATACTACACATGAAAGACACACACTTTTAAGAACAGTAATATCACATCCTAATATAATTTGGAGATAATTTGCTTACCAAATCTTTAACTTATTAAATACAAAGAACAATTTAATAAACAAATTATCTTACTACTCATAAATCAACCTGAATAGTATTCACATAAAACATTAGTATAGGACCCTCTATGGTGTATTAATTTATCAATCAGTCAATATTAAAAATAATTCTATTGTAATAAAATATATTATTTGGTTTCTTAATTTAATATACTAAATTAAATAGCATAGGTACATCTGCAATGAAAGTAATCTAATTTGTATTAATATGATTTGATTTAACCTTTTCATTTACTCTATTCTACCACTGTTTATTTAAATAGGATTATAACTTAGTAGAATAAAATTAAACTCCAACATAACTGCCAGAAGAATTATTTTGCAAATATAAATGACGAGTTATAGAGTTTATTTCACGTAATTAATAACACTTCGAATTAAATACCCAATTCTAATCACCATAATAAGATTCTCAAAAATAAAGATATTGACTTACCAAATTCTGATGACTCAAACCCACAATCACTGATATTAAATACTAGATCGACTCTCGCCGTCCACTCTCGACAAATTTCTTCTATTTTCTATCCCGAATCCCGCGAACATTAGCTTATATATACTCTAACTTCCCTCTCAACCACCGCCTCCCACGGTCCGGGTCCCAGGGCCTAGCATGAGTCATTCAATGCGTAGAAGTCCACTTCTAGGGGTCAGCGATTATCAGCGGAATTCGAGGTATGACGCAACGCCGCGGCGCCGTTCCCACAGCGCGAGACCGGCACGTCAACAACTCTGGCTCCTCTCAATACTTGAGTACACGAAAGCTGAACCCTTTGTTTTTGTTACGAGGCCCCTTTGTTTGCATTCGCGTTGAATCAGACTGGCCCACTTAAGATTATGTACATTCACCCCCCAAAATTTTAAAAGGTATATCCGATTAAAATTTTGTAACCTATATCGGGTTGTGCACACAGTAATCTTCATGTCGTTATTATGTCAACCCACGGTATTAGTATAATATTCTCCTATGTTTTATTTTCCTTGACCATCAACCTTGTAATCTGTTCATAATTAGTCATGTAGATTTAATATGGTAAAAAAAATGAATTAAATCAGATTTACTTTATATAAAACAAAAGAATTACGTTCTCCCATCTTAAACTCTTGTCTCATATCTCATAACCAATCATAACAAATCACGTCTTCTATCAAAATTTGATGTAAATAAATGACTCTTTTATCAAGTGGGTCAATTCGAAAATAAAGAATATTATCTATCCACTGACAATGTTTATATGGATCAAATGTTGATCCAATCTTCTTTGCGTAATAATAGTTAAATCATCTAGATAATTTATACAAAACTCCCTAACTTCCGGTCCTAGAATAACATCCATGACCCTACTAGAGCTACCAACTGATGTATATAATGTATGATTTCCCATTAGACGTGAATCCTGTAAATTGTTTACTTTCCTCTGTCAATGTACCACAAATAAACGATTTGATTTGATTTGAATGGAATTTGAAAATATGCATTATTCATATCTACTATGTTTATGTAGTTTACCCCATGGAACGAACTCAATATATCATTAATAATTAGCGGCTTCTCTGAATCAACTACCATATACTTATTTATTTCTCTAGCATCAAGTAAAACTCGTATTGACCCATCTCTTTTTAATGCAAAAGTTAAAGGACTACTATAAGGTGTAGTTCTGCGGCTAATTATTCCTTATTCAACCATTTCATTTCATTTATGTTCCATTTCGTCTCGATAAGCGTATGGAATAGGGTAAGGCCTTCTTATGAAAGGAATGTGTTTCACCATTTTTATCTCGTTCATAACAATTAGTACGCCCTAGTTGAGTTGAAATGTTCATTATTCGTATTCAGTAGAAAATTATCAAGGTTTAAGGTATTTATTCTAGTTCCTTCTTTAACCAACAGTACAAAATGTTCCCTTCCCTCGTATTTAATAAGTATGTGTAAGTATTTTCCTTAGCCAACTGTACTATTGTTTCTTATTTTCTTAACCAATCAAATCCTAAAATTAATACCCTGACTAATTTGGGAGTAATCAAGAATCCGGTCTCAATTGCTATAGTTCCTACTTTCATCGGTAGCATAACCATCTGCTGTACCTTGGAGCCTTTTTGACCTACTGCGCCCTTTATTTGTATTGGGTTTATAGGTAATAATTCTACATTTACATTGCAACTCTTAAGTTTTTGCTAGAAAGAATCTGAAATACACGTTATATTACTACCCGTGTCTAATAAACCTCTATTTTGTAAATTAAATATCTTCAAATCAATTTCAGATTTTACAAATCCTAATTGTTGTTCCTCTTGTTCACTTTCATTAAATACTGAATTAACTAAATTTTCTTTTACAAGAATTTGTTCAATTATCATATTTGATTTTAGTTTGAAAAAATTTATAATTCTAGTTGTGCCTAGATCTCTCGAATCAACATCGCTTGAGTAACCCAAACCACACTTATGTAACCAACAACAACCTGTGTGTTTTCAATTGTACGACGTCCCTGTGGATAATTATATCCTAACTAGCACTCACGCGGGGCCCCACCCCCGCGGAATCCATCACGGCAAAACACAACTCTCCCTTTTTTTTGCAGTCGCGTAAAAAAACAACCTATAACCTTCCCCAAGCTTCAAGCCACTTCCATACCAAATTGCATCCAAATCCACCCAGCACTTTCGAAGACTAGCGCGCTCAAGCAAGCAAACAAACAACCAAATCAACTCCTCCGCTTTATAATATTAGTATAGATAATAACTTTAATTCATTTTATACTTTCTCCTCACCCCCCAAGTCTAATTCCCCTACAAATCTTAAGCAATATAAATAATGTCTTACTTAATTCACCTTTTTCTACATCTTCCTAAAGTTTACCAATAGAAGACCTCCTTAATTATAAACTTGAACATCAATGGTATAGTATTAGTACTAAAAAATACTCGAAATATCAATGATACATCATTTATACATAACGTCGCGGCTCGCATTGGACGATGGTATTTTAAGTTTATTAACATCGACAACATGATGTGACTGTATCATTCGAATAATCGATTCATACTTGTCCGGTTTTAGTAAAATTTTAAAGGGTACATCACTATTTTCGTTTATGACTTTTTCGTTTTCAGGTGTTATCAAATACCTAGTTTTTATTATTTTTTTTTTTCAGCGTCTAAGCGGATTAATGTGTGTTAACATTGCCTACACATTACTGTGCCTATCGTGCGTTCTTTCTTTGTGAATATGTGCGCAAATTCGACCGTAAGTGAAAGTTTCAAAAGTGAAAACAAATCACATCACTGTGAGACAAAGTTAGTCCGATTTGTCCAATGAAGGATACAAGTATTTAAACAAGCTCACAACGAAGCCAGAAAGGTACATTATATATCATGATAATGGTCATAAATTACCGATTTCTCATTTTTCTGAAGCCTTACCCAAAAATCAAAGTACATACTTTAGAGGTTATAAAACTCAAAATAATCTTGAAATTTAATTCTGATCAGTTGTAATATATGCAACCGAAAGAAAGATCCCACTTTCAGATAATAGTCTCTTCAACTCTTTCCATTTCACGAACACCAAATTGTAGGCTATATAAGCCTACATATAAAATAGAATTGATGACCAGATATCCTGGTCACGGCGGCACCATATTGTAACTAACCCCCCCTTGCAACCCTTCAATTGAAGATTCGATTGGCCAATGATCGTCTCACCTACGTTATGTTTATAAGTAACCCGAGTCTTTTAGAGGAAAGAGACCATTTACAGAAATGGGTAAATGACTTTGGTTAATATAAATTAATTATTTCTGTGGCTGAATAAAGGTCTTGATCAGATGATTAAACATAATAAAGGTTATTCTTAAATACCTTAAACCTAAGGAAGACAATTCAGTTCTTCCTGAATTAAAGATGCTAACATATTATATATTTGACTATAAGGAGTAAAGGAATTAGGAAATCTGCCTCTACAAATTTTGTATTTTGTAGAAGTTAGTAGGCTCCATACCAAACGCCTCAACTAAAATGAATGCCAACCACTATGTGCATTCCCTTCAGATGGGATATTGGATTCAAAACGGTTTTAAGTCCTATACAGTAATTAGGTACAACCATTCAGTCCAACATTAATCAATAATAATTGAACACTTCAATTAGTATGTTGCTTTTCATTCTTAGTAGAAGGTTAAACCTTAGTATATGATAGGACTAAGCCTATATTTATAATGGTACTGAGACTCTTTTATAAATTATTGAGATGTACTCAAGTCATTAATTATATCACAATTATTTCACAACCTCTTTATCCAAGAATTTCACAAGGGGTCAACAGGTAATGTCACACCAGTCTAGTATCAGACAGAGCCAGAATTTACACGAAGGGGTCCCATAAGTGCTCCTACTCCTCATAGGGTATCAACGGAAACACCCATGATATTCCATCAGTGCCGGGTGCCTACATACATCGAAATGATGAGAATCATTCCCATATTATTCCTCCCATGGAATTCCAAGAATTAGGTTATTAAATTCATTTATCATAATTAAACTGTTTCAATTATACTAATCATGCTGGAGTGAAATAGTATCACAGATATATTTCCCTATAATTTGTTTAAAGTTAAAAGGCATGGGAAGGAAATGATTAGTTGGAAAAGAAAGGATTAAGGAAGTGGTAGGGCCTAGCTAATTAACTTGCAATACTAATTTAGTCCCAGTTAACTATGTAAGATTGATGTGGTGAGTTGAATCAATAACACAATGTTTTGTTGGCCTACAAAACATTGCTCATCAATTACAGTTGTAGAGTGTGCATAAAGATCTTTGCTGCATGTGAAGTGTTCCTGCTTGCAGTAGGATATAATCACCAATGAGTATCTTCTTAGGAGGCTACACTTAGAAGGGGTTTGTGAGGTCCCTTAAATTCATAACAACTCCTTGAATAGACACTCGCTTATGAAAATACTACAGATTGTGTAAAGTCAACTGGTGCCAGATTAGTATATTCATGTTCTTGAAATAACTCTAATCTCACGACGAAGTTCCGCGGAACTAACTACACTTATTATCTAAACAACTCTATTATTCAGCTTAAAAAATGAACCAACACAACCTGGTTAAGTATGAATTACTTTCAATAACAAGTTATAACCAGTTTCTGTCTGTTTTCAAATCATAAGTGAACTGATTTGGACTACTATAGATTAACTATGCATATCTGCTTTAGTTTCTAATACTAGGTATATGAAGAAACAACTTCACTCGAAGAACTGAAACTCACACAATATAAAAAATAACAAGGAAAATTTACAATAAGTATGGAGGTGTATCTGCTTATATTTCTAATACAACCTGGAAGAAATAATTCATCCTAAATTATGTTAAAATTCACATAGCACTATAAAATATCAAGGGAAACCGAAAAATCACAATAAGAAAAACATCATTAGTTGACATCAAGCAACTGTCAAAGCTTCCACCGACATTCCATAAACAATTATAAATCAATAAGTGAATAAATTTTACTCTAGTTATACAATAAGTGACTTTATAATTATCTCCTAATAATTGTATAAAACATTAGTAATTCCAAGTAGTCACTGATTATAATAACTAGGAAGGCCATGTTGGTTTCAAATACTCCTCTCTAATGATATGTCTATTGATAAAAGAATTCACTTTAAGTTTAAATAAAATTCAAAATATAAAATAATTGTTCAAGTAATTAAACCAAAATGGCGAATATAAGAAAATCATGTTACTAACTTTTGGTGTCTTCTTTGGACTGTGAATTATCATGTAATTAAACTCCTGTAAATATCCCTAATTTCTATTCTATCAATCTCCCCTACTTTGCAAAGGGTACCTTTATTAAATATTGTAGATCTATTCTTCTTTCTAAATTATATATTATCTAATTATATAATGCAACCATATAAAATAGCTAACCGGTGTACATGATAACCCACAGTGATGCAGTACTCTTTCTTGAACTCCTTTGTTGCTGTAAGAAGCAAAATTAACCTTCCCCATGCCGTATAATAAAGTGTTACAAAGGAATAAATATTAAAATACTTTACTGAATCGCGAAGGAGGTGAAGTGGTTCTCATATATGTCCATCACAAGTGGTACACGTTTCTAACTACTATTTATTAAATTAAATCTACTCGTAGAAGCTGAAAGAAAATTCCATATTAACTTATAACTACATGTACCTCCGGTACACGATTATGAGTAACCACAGTATTGATTGTCTTTTGTCGCACTTCCCTTTTTACCATTACCTTAAGGAATACTAATCCTTAAAATTTTGGATATTTTTAATACACCTAAAGGTAATGAATTCATTTGGTAATAAATTTCGAACAAGATTTTACAATAATATTTTTAGAAGCTAAGTATCTAAATTCACGTCCGTACTCATTTCCAAGGAACAATTAAATATAGTTATAGAATAATATTATACTACTTAGTACATTCACACATAGAAAGCTTAACAGCAGGTTATAGCCTTCTACTTGCAAAGGAGAAAACTTCATTCGAAAAGCTTTCGCCCCTGTTAGTACCTTTTCTTTTCTCATCAAAGAGCTCCAATGAATTCAAGTATTTAGTATATAGCACAGCCTAGCCATCCTAATTCCCCATATTAAAACTAGCTGAAAAGGTGGTATTATTCAGGTTAAATATTTGAAAACAATACACAGAAGGTGTAAATGGTGGTGGTGTAAGGTGTTACTAAATTATTGAGACTTATAAGTCTAGTATTGGTTGAAGTACTCCCTAGCCTTACAGTCTAAAATTCGAGAGATATCTACAATTTATCTCAATACTATGACTCCAACCAATACCTCTGCAAATTCGCGAAATTGAGTTATGTTATGGTGAATGTTCAATATATATATAAACCTATTACTTCCTTATTATTTTCTTTCTTAATTATGTTATGGTATTAATAATTATGACATGTTGAATTTCTATAGACCAGAAACTCACCCCCAGCAGCTGTGAATCACACCAGATCCCATCTAGAAAGTCTCGAATTTAATCGACTAGTCAGGACCAATGGACTCACCTACCCCTTACCATAACCCAATTATATTTTGTTTTATAAATATTATGTTTCTTATTTGTATGTGTTATGTAATAATCTTCTATGCATTCATTCTACGTGTCGTGTATATTTGAGGTAGTGATGTGTAGATATTAACTTATAAATAATTGTGTACTTATTTATTTAATGCTGAACCTAACAATCCTCATGATTTATCGTATCTAGTCTGGAGTGATAAATCATTTAATAGTGAAAAGCGTCCCTGTGATTTTATCGATCACATCGATAAAATAAACTATCACTGATGTTATCGAGTTTACTTGAATAATACCACATACTACACATGAAAGACACACACTTTTAAGAACAGTAATATCACATCCTAATATAATTTGGAGATAATTTGCTTACCAAATCTTTAACTTATTAAATACAAAGAACAATTTAATAAACAAATTATCTTACTACTCATAAATCAACCTGAATAGTATTCACATAAAACATTAGTATAGGACCCTCTATGGTGTATTAATTTATCAATCAGTCAATATTAAAAATAATTCTATTGTAATAAAATATATTATTTGGTTTCTTAATTTAATATACTAAATTAAATAGCATAGGTACATCTGCAATGAAAGTAATCTAATTTGTATTAATATGATTTGATTTAACCTTTTCATTTACTCTATTCTACCACTGTTTATTTAAATAGGATTATAACTTAGTAGAATAAAATTAAACTCCAACATAACTGCCAGAAGAATTATTTTGCAAATATAAATGACGAGTTATAGAGTTTATTTCACGTAATTAATAACACTTCGAATTAAATACCCAATTCTAATCACCATAATAAGATTCTCAAAAATAAAGATATTGACTTACCAAATTCTGATGACTCAAACCCACAATCACTGATATTAAATACTAGATCGACTCTCGCCATCCACTCTCGACAAATTTCTTCTATTTTCTATCCCGAATCCCGCGAACATTAGCTTATATATACTCTAACTTCCCTCTCAACCACCGCCTCCCACGGTCCGGGTCCCAGGGCCTAGCATGAGTCATTCAATGCGTAGAAGTCCACTTCTAGGGGTCAGCGATTATCAGCGGAATTCGAGGTATGACGCAACGCCGCGGCGCCGTTCCCACAGCGCGAGACCGGCACGTCAACAACTCTGGCTCCTCTCAATACTTGAGTACACGAAAGCTGAACCCTTTGTTTTTGTTACGAGGCCCCTATGTTTGCATTCGCGTTGAATCAGACTGGCCCACTTAAGATTATGTACACCAGACAGCTGGGTCAGCCTCGTAATTGTCTGTAAAACAATTGAGTCTCGGGCAATCGACAGGCCTCTCTCACACAATAGGTCTACTCTGGCTTTGTATATTCAAAATCGACGTTTATTATTTCTCTGAAGAGATGGTGAAGTATAAGTAAAGCTCACACATTAAGTTGATCTAAACGAATCTTTGAAAATATATTACCTACTTTAAGTCCATAAAGTTCTTAAACCGTAATTTCAAAACAAGTTCTATTAGAGATAGCTCTTGTCACCAGGGATCAATCAGGGGGAATGATATATTTGCTTACCCAAATAACTTAAACACCGTTTGATCTATATAAATGTTTTAAATGAAAGATATACCTAAGATCAGATATAAATATGTATGAATGTTCGAACAATTGTTACTAAATAACACAAAAATGGCTTGAGGAAACTGGATGATATTTGGCACAAAGGTAGACTATATTCTGGAATAGCACATGAGCTGCCATTGATAACAGGAAATATCTATAATATGATTTATGTATATAAAATATGAATTTGAGGCCTACATAATATTGTTTCTTTCCAACAATGAATGCATAATAATTAACTTCACCAATAATAGACGGACAGACAAATAAACATTTATTTTTCTATTGTTGATAGGTTCGAGTTTGACTACTATCTTTTTACCATCACCACATAGTTTTCATACGGTGGAGTCAGTCAGAATTCTCAAAACAGAAAATAAGAGATTCCAAGAACAATTATAAATCTTGACCAACACTCACAAAATTAACTTACATGCTATCTTCATATTACACATAGAGTACATTTAAATTATAAACGGGACACAGGCTGGCGAGATAACTAATTTTCCACAAACAGTCCCTTGACGGCTGGACCCCGTCGCCCTACAAATGTATAAAAACATACAGAGGATTTACCGCACTGGACGGCGGCGCAGGGTTACTGCAAGGGTTGGCTTGTTATTGTGTTGTGTGATTTTAATAAAGACTTGCAAACCTACAACAAGATCTACAAGCGAGGATAGAAAATCTTTGTGTTTACAATCTATACTTATAATAAATCTGTAGAGAGGTCAATTCTGTACATGAAATATATTTCCAAAATAACTATCAGGGGGTGATTAAGGATCGATACTCATGCCAAAAATGCAATCAGTTAAATTTTTGTCTGTCTGTCTGTCTGTCTGTCTGTCTGTCTGTCTGTCTGTCTGTCTGTCTGTATAACCATTATAGAAACAAAAACTACTCGACGGATTTTAACGAAACTTGGTACAATTATTTTTCATACTCCTGAGCGGGTTATAGTATACTTTTCATCACGCTACAATCAATAGGAGCAGAGCAGTGAAGGGAAATGTTGGGAAAACGGGAGAAGTTACTCCATTTTTTAAGCTTCCGTCGCGTGTGCAACCTTAATGGTTAAAGCTACACAAATAATTTCATGACGGAAATGTTCTCCTTAAAATTATATAAAAAATATCCCACGACAGCATATGTCTAACTTTTATGGTTGACTCACAATAACACGTGTAACTCCCGATAGCTTAGCAGTTCGAAGCTTTCTGATTATAATATTTGTCTACTCTTACGTTTATAACACTCTCAGTCACCCCTAATTGAAAAAGTTAACATTATTAACTATTCCATAAAAAAATTGGCCAGGTGCGAGTCAGACTCGCCCATGAAGGGTTCCGTAGTAACTATAATATAATATGCATATTTATTTGACGAAAAAAAAATCTTACAAATTTCTTAAAACTAGCTTATTTACATTTTTTACAACTGCGCCAAATAAATTTGTTTTGAAAAAAAAACCTTACAAATTTCTTAAAACTGGCTTTTTTACATTTTTTACAACTGCGCCGAATAAATTTGTTTTTCATAGTGTTTGTATGAATTACAAAGTTATATTTGCGGTTTTAGAAAATATGCTGTATCTCAAAAACTGCTAAACTGATTTCGTTCAAACTAATTTTGGTTGAAAGTTTACATTAAGATCTACAGACATATATTTTTTTTAGATTTTTCACTCCATTATTATAGAAGTTAGAGGTTGTGTCCGCCACACACACATTTTACCACTTTGGAAGCTTATATCTTTTAAATGATTGACTTTATGGAAAAGTGGTTTTAGAAACCCCGATGTTGTTTTTAAAGAACTGTCTATAGATACCACACATGCATCGATTTCATGGAAAAAAATATTTTCAGTTTTAGTTCCATGTATGGGGAGCCCCCCTTTATTTTAAATATTTTTTAATTTTTTTCTTAAAATCGGAAAGCGGTTCACAGAATACAAAGACCTATCAAGTTTCACATGTATAGTCCTAATAGTTTCGGAATAAAATTGCTGTGACAAACGGACGGACGGACAGACAGACAGACAGACGGACAGACATGTCGAAAATATAAAGATTCCGTTTTCTGCCATTCGGCTACGAAACCGTAAAAAGAATCATATAAATCGGTATAGAAACACCAAAGTTATACATTATAATAATAAGCCATCGCGCGTGAATACTGAATCATGCTATAAGGATTATTTTTGAGAATCGGTCGCCGCGCTCGACGCGTCTCGCGGTCGAAGGCGTTCTCTAGGTACTTAAGCCTCATGTGAACGTGATCTAAACAATATTACCAATACATTAACTTACGCTGACGGAGTCGCGGGCACAGCTATATTGTATCATTACGCTAAGGCCAATAGGAGCGGAGCGCCAATGAAGAATGCTTCAAAATCGGGGTTAAATTTAACGTTAGCCCAAAGTAACTATTCCACGCGGACGAAGTCGCGGGCAAAAGCTAGTATTAAAATAAGCGTCAGACTTTAACGTGTACAACGAGGGCCAGTTTTAAGCGGCGCGGCGTTAGAAAAGTGTTCATGAAATGAAATGAAATGAAATATTAATTTTGTAAATTGGTTATAAATAACACTTTTACACGTCATTTTTTTGTGTTTTAAGTTAAGCTAGATGAGGCCGGTGTTTCCTAACTGACTACTCTGAGCAGAAACACCGAAACAAACTCAGAGGTCAACGTCTCTTTTAAAGTCCATACAATTTGTATTTATCAATCCATATGAGAAGCATGAAGGTTCATGTCTGTTGTGTCTTTTGAGAAAAGGAGCACGCAGATTTGAGCGGACCTGTCCAGACAATGCAAGCATTTGTCAGTTATCGTGTAGTTATAATACCAAACAACAAAACAAACAATACCAAAGTAAGGACATTTGGGTAGGATACAGGACATGTAAAGACACAGGAGAGTCCTTTGCCTCCCCTAAGTATAGGCTAGAGAAAAAAGAAGTTTAAAGCCGTCAAATTGATAGTGGCCAAACGCAAGCCTATTCATTTATTAAAACTTTATGCAACACAAAATATACAAAAGCGGACTGCCATACACATTCTCTACCAGTCAACTGTGGGTGGTGAGAAGATAACATGGAAGTTGCATAAAAAATAAAGTAAGTAGATAACATATTCAAAGTAAAAGTCTTATTACAATAAATAAAATAAACTTACATACATATTTATCATAATACATACCAAATATATATAATTTATTTATTATGTATTAATATAAAGCCATAGAAAACACTTATGAATTATGCGGACGGAGGATCATGAAATGTTGTATGGTTAAATTGAATATGGAGAAGGAGCGCAGATTTTTCGGTCCTATTGCCTACTGGGGTTGCGTTAATGTTCTAATGATCATATTAGAACAAAAAAAATAACTTTCTTTTCAGCCAGTAGAAAAAAAATACTTGAAAGAAATGTTTACTTTTTCTTAATTGTGAACTACATAGGTAACACTTTATTTGTTTGATCAACAGTTATCCAAGTACCACAAGACTTGACTAGACTCAACGAAAGCTGTAATTTTGTTTTCTAACACAAAATACAGATACTTTATCCTAACCTCAGCTCACGTTTGAATTTTGTAAACAAACAGACGCGCTATGAATTCATAGAAACAATTTTTTTCAAATACTATTTTCAGCAGAATTGTAACTTGGTTTGCCATTTCCTTCGAAAATGTTAGCTATTGTTTACTTACTTTATATTACTTTCGCAGGCATTGCGCGTATTTTATAAATCAATTGGATAAAATATTATTAACTTGTACTTTTAAACTTAACGATAGTTTTATACCCATTTGCTTTGCCGATGTGAATTCGTCGCTAAGCATTATGCTAAATTTATAGCCGGTTTTAGTTAACCACAGGTAGTGACGAATTTACATATTTTGCAAGTATACACAGCTTACCATTGCGGATGTGAGTCCCTAGATTTTTTTTACAATCTGACACTGATTGAGATCATAAAGAGAATAGTTATTATGCATATTTCAGAAATAGGTTATGCTCATTCCTGTGTGAAATAAATATATTATTGTTAGAATAGCCTACTACTAGTAGGCTAGAACAATTTAGAGAAACAGCGTACTAGTAGGCTACTAGTACGCTGTTTCTCTAAATTGTTCACTTACATCCTAGCATGTAAAGTTCTACATGAGGTGTTCCAGTTTCCGAAATCAATTAGTTTAAATGTTGCCCAGACTTAATAACTATATAACATAAAAAGTCTCATTTAAAATCGTGCAGTAGTTCCAGAGATTGGCGTGTACAAACAAACAAAAGATAGACATTTTACTAGAAATTCCTGCTATATTACTGTATCTATATCACCCTCAATTTAATTATGTAAATATAATCAATGTACAGATACACAATTTTTTATGTTTTATTTAAATATGTATTTTGTAATATATTTTTTTTTTATTTAGGACATGCGAATTACAAACAAACATACCACCCAAACCATCGAGGGTTTATCTATGGTAGGTATGCTAGCCAGGACAACTCGATGCCACACTATCATTAAAAGTGACACTTTTTATTGAATATAAATACTTTTTAGATTGTTATGTAAAATATCCTCCTCCCACTTGCCTCCCACAGCATAAATTTTGTAAAAACAGGTAGGTACTACGTTTATGCTTTACGTATTAATATATACATTTTAAGATAGATGTCCTATTTATTAAAGACAATAAGTGTACGCAATAATATATTCACCTGCCAAGTAAACTTAGACCAATAGCCTCCACTACAAACATAACTTCAATCACCAATAAATACCCTTCCTTCAATTCCCTGACGGCCGTTTATTGTACGGAAGTAATGGCGAGCGTGTACCGATCTATATACACTATACTTGCTAAGAATAGATTGTCAATACAGATCATCGCTTCCGAGCCATCCTCGTGTTACAAGGACCTATTTTCGTGCGATATTAATAAGTTTTACACAAAATTACCGACCCAATAACCTTTGAAATGAGCCAAGTTTCTTTTTTAATGGATTTTAACGGGCCAGTTTGATATTAAAGAGGATCTGTTTGTTATTAATATCAATTGTCATATGTACTGATGTATACTTAGAATATTGGTCTAGTGGTCAGTGGCCCTGACTGCTATGCGTAAGGTCGTGGGTTCAATTCCCACCCAGGACAAATGCTTGTGTGATGAGCACGATCATTTGTTCTTTGTCTGGGTGTAATTTATCTATAATATGTTTGTGTTTAGAAATATATATGTATGTTTATCAGTTGTCTAGTACTCATAGCACAAGCTCTGCTTAGTTTGGGACTAGATGGCGTTGTGTAAGAGTTGTGGAATATTATTATTTTTATTATGTTGCACCACATTTGAAAGAACTCGCTAACAATAAATTGAAGTCATGACTATTGTTGATCGGTTGGAACTCTTTTAACCGTTTAATCCATAATACATTACCTACATATCTGATAAAAGTGAATTTTCACAGTATTTATTTATACTAGCTATTTTACTATACAACGTGTAACGGAATCTCCATATCTATCCAAAAGGACTGAAGACAACATCTGGTATGGAGTCTCTATGCAAAGTTTCAGCTCAAAATAAGTGACTCACAGAATTGACCCCAAATTATTGGTTTCATATGTGTCTTGAATACCAATAATAACAAACGTGTCACAGCACTATGAGGGTCATCACTTTCCACGTCACTTGCCAATAAAACGATAATTCTCTTCGTTCTTCTTAATTTGAAAAATTCGGTCTCTGGTATCAATGTATTGAAATTTCTAATATGCTCCACACATGTAGACATAGGATTACAAAACCCTTACTATATCGTTTGTTATCATCCAAAGAAGCCGTGCACTCTGTATGTATATGCCCTTTAAATTACACGTTGTATATTTGATCAATTTTAGTTCTATTCTAGACTTTAATCTATCTGTCTATAACCCCATATCTATCGAAACATGCTTCTCGTTAATCGATTCAATCGTAAGTCATCAAGCTTAACGTTAATGTACCTACGCTTTGTTAGAAACCAATAATAACAAAATCTCAATCAAAAATATTTTTCTCTATCATTCCTGCATATTTATTCACCCTACTTTACGGTACTAAGAATATATTACTATGTTAAATCTATGGAACAACTGAATCTCGCCTAACGATGGTAAATGTCCTAAACCCTATATATACTAGCAAAGTTATACAGACCCTCAGGGATTAATAGACTGTTCAGACCCACCTATGCTTTACATATCACTTTCGGGGAGTATGCGATGGTATTACACAATCTAATTCCGCCAAGCCCGTTCCATCATCGGACTACAAGACAAACAGCGATGCGCCATCGTTACATGGTGGACACCCCATCCATACGTACAAAACGTTTTGGAAATACCTCCATTGTGCGAACGGCTAAGGAGTGGAATTCCCTGCCGGAGTCTGTGTTTCCCAATAACTGTAACCTGGGGAACTTTAAGACAAGAGTGAAATAAGTTACTTCTAGTTAAGCGTGCTCCATCTTCAACCACATCATCACTTGCCATCAGGTGAGATGGTGGTCAAACTCATTATCAATAAAAAAAATGCTCTACATACTACCCGGAGCAGTAGCGAAAATTGAGTTGTTATGTAGTAATCCTATTGTTCAATCCTTAGTAGATATTGCTAAACGCGAAACTATTCGCTCGCCCTGCGACTAACTAGATTTGCGGGACGAGGGCAGGGATAATTTTACCTACGCGATGCTGCTATCATGACGAATTCCGTTTCGCAAAGCAAGTAAAAAGATATTTTTTAATCGAGTGTTATTTATTTATTCAAGGTCAAGAAACGCTAACTTTGGTCCGTGGATTCATAAATATCTTAATACAGTATGTCAACTAACAGAGGGCGTTCCCGTTAACCCGCAATAGTATAAGCACATCAATTAGACCGCAGCACACGCGGCCCGCCATTCATAAATAAATTGCGACGTTGCCGTCCTTCAAGTACGCATGTACAGAGTGTTTCTTTTACGTATCAATTTAACATTTTTAGTGAATATTTTAATATTAAAAAAATAAAAACATTTTGTTTTCGAATGGTAATATTTTTTTTAGGCATGTATGGATGCTATATTATTGCGGGTTAACGGGAAAGCCCTCTGTTAGTTAACATACTGTATAATATAGAGATTTCTCCGTGCCTCGGGAAGCACGTTAAGCCGTCGGATCTTGCTGTCATTTGTACATCTGTGACAGTCATGAAAGGATGGTCCCCATCTAAAAACCGACCTCGGCAAGCGTTGCTTAACCATGAAGTTCAACCCGTACAGCTGTTATTATTTACCCACGAACTCCTCGTAGTAGTTAAAATATGTGTAATACTCAAATCTGTGTGGTCTTTCCTCAAAAGGCCATTTCAGACCAATCTACATAATCCTCATAAACGATTGTGAATATGTCCACTATGTAGGTTATTTTATTCGAGTTAAACATTGTCTGGCAGTTTGAGTGCTTTTTGAGGCCTACCCAAAGGTCCTTACCTTGGTATTGTTCGTTAAATCGTTAAGCTCCTTGTTCTAAGTTGAGCTATACGTCATTTGTCAAATGCTTGCACTGTATGGACAGGCCCACTCAAATCTGTGAGCATCTTTCTTCAAAAGACCGCCTCAGACTGATACCTACAAGGTTCCCATATAATTAAACCAGTTTAGATTGTATGGACTTTAAAAGAGACGGACCCCTGAGTTTGTTTCGGTGTTTCTTCTCAGGGTAGTCAGTTAGGAAACACCGGCCTCATCTAGTTAATATTTACGAAAAAAATGACGTGTAAAAGTGTTATTTAATAACGAATTTGCTAAATAAAGATCATTTATCATTTATGAAAGTAAAAAAAGAGCTTTTAATGAACCAGAAAAATAAATCTTTTCTATATTTTTTTATGTACTTATCATTTATGTCGTTTATTCTGTCTTTTCATATTTGCTTGCGATTTACTGGTGCCTAAAATAATATATTTGAGAAAGTAACCCAATACAATTTTATTTTTAATTTCATATTTGATCCCTTAAAATTACTTACCTAAATCGTTATACTGTATCCTCCTTTTCTAATATAAACAAAATATGGTTTAGTTTCAGCCATTATCTTATCTGCTTTCTTATCTCTAATCGCATTTACGTTCGCATGAATAATGACTAAATCTTCCATCATCTCGACTGTTAAATCTATTTACATTATGCAACCTAGGGCAATTAATCAATTCTATCTACACGACGAAGCCTTGGGAAGAGACATACTAAGCCATTTATCATGATATGCAGTCCCATGGTGAAAGGGTAGATAAGTACGCAAAGATCGCAATATTAGGAGAAATAACTAAAAATATTGGTTTGAAACAGGCTATAGACGAGTGATATATTGCAGCAATAGTGAGGCCAAGGCGCTTCAAACTTCAAAATGAATAGGCATTTTGATAAATTATCAATTTCCATAAATTAAATCTATAAGTTGATCTACACGATAACTGACTAATGCTTGCACTGTCTGGACAGGTCCGCTCAAATTTGCGTGGTTATTTCCTCAAAAGAATACCACAGACATCAACCTACATGCTTCTCATATACAAATACAAATTGTCTGGACTTTAAAAGAGACTTTGACCTCTGAGTTTGTTTCGGTGTTTCTTCTCAGAGTAGTCAGTTAGGAAATACCGGCCTCATCTAGCTAAACTAAACACGCAAAAAAAACATGACGTGTAAAAGTGTTATTTATAACCAATTTACAGAATAAATATTTCATTTCATTTCATTTCATTTCATTATACATACATCATCATAATTTGGGAAGCATCCAGTTAGACAGGAAACTGACCCCAACAGCTGGGGAAAAGCTAAGCAGATTATGATGATATTAAATACTACTGAAGAGGTCGTTTATAAATAAAAGAATAAGATAAGACCCACAAATAGAAGAAACACTTTGTGACCATGGCACCCGATTGGACGATTCTTATAAAAACACTCGGGACACCGAATCGCATTACTGTATCGCGCCGTTCTGCGGAACCTTTCTAAAAAAAACTTTTTGGCATAAAATAAAAAGTTCTATTTTTTGTAAAAAAAAAATTTTTCACGTTTTTTAGTGGGTTGGTTTGTAATTTATCTAGTTACAAAAGCCATAATGTCAACAACTTATCAACTTTTACAAAATATTGCTTTTCCCTGTGCATAGCCGTTAATTTTTGAGGATTTCTCCTGGTATTTGACCATCAGCTCTACATCAGCATATGTATTGTGACGAGCATAAAGTGTTTAACATCCGTACTCAAGTAATCGAATCGCAATCCACGAAATACTTATTATTGAGGAGTTTCAGTGGCCATCTGTGGTCTTCATCATCAGTTCAACTTCCCCAAATGGTACTTTTCGGAAGCAACTGCTTAAGGTACTATAAGAAATACCCAAAACGCTATAAGTATGCCTATAATATTTGAAGAATTCCCTCGATTTCTTCAGGATCCCATCATCAGATCCTGATTTCGTAACAATGGGACCAACTAGAAAGTATACCCATTCAAACGCAAAAATAATTTTTCAAATCGGTTCAGCCGTCTCCGAGTTATGAGGTAACATACATAAAAAAAAAAAGTTCAAGATGAATTGTAAACCTCCTTTTTTTGAAGTCGGTTAAAAAGAATCAGATAAGACCCACAAATAGAAGAAACACTTTGTGACCATGGCACCCGATTGGACGATTCTTATAAAAACACTCGGGACACCGAATCGCATTTCCGTATCGCGCCGTTCTGCGGAACCTTTGTACAATAAAATGGGATTACTATTCACAAAAATTGTTCTTGTAAATCCATTTACAAAAAAAAAAAACTCTTGTCTAAGTCTCGCCTACATAAATACATATACCTACAACAGTTATCTATGAACTCCGTGTTAGTTAATAGCCCTGGCCTTTATATTGTGTGAAACTTTTCTTATTTTGCCTCGTATTAGCAACGAAACTCTGAGCTAGGTTTTTGACGCAATTTAGTCTAAGTGCCTCAATAAGTTCTTTCTGAGTTATAAATAGAAACAACACTTCTTTTTTACTTCCACCGCAGGGCGTAAGCAACTGTTAGTTGTTTAGGAAACACTGGCCTCATCTAGTTTACGTTTCCGGAAAAAAATGACATGTGAAAGTGTTATTTATAACCTATTTGCAAAATAAACATCATTATTTCTATCTGCGGGCCCAGTGCAGGCTGGTGGAGGTGTGGAGCGAGAGGGCATGGTATGCAGTCGCCTAAGGAGAAGCAGTAATTCTAGCGAGGAGGAGGCCGAACGCACGAGGGAGTGGCAACTCTCTTTCTCACGCCCCAGCTGCCGCGGGAGACGCCCCGGGCGTCGGGGATCGCGAGCCGATCTCCAGCTACCGTAGGCGCGGGCTTGTGGACGGCGAGCAGGGGTAGCTCACCGTCCGGTAAGGACCGGGCGCGGGTCGGCGATGCGTCGTGTTGCGCGCGCGCCTCAAGGAGCTGTCAGCAACAGTGACGGGGCCTAAAATAAAGGATATGTCAGATTTCAAAGATGTTTACTTTACCGATATGAGAGCAATAACCCTGATTCCTGAGCTAAATAACTATTTGTGTTACAGGAGTCAGTGCCTTTACCCGATTGTGGAACAACATATTTATTTATAAAAAATTGGTCATGTGCGAGTCAGACTCGCCCATGAAGGGTTCCGTAGTAACTATAATAAATATAATATACTTAATATATTTATTTGAAAAAAAAAAAAACAAAAACCTTACAATATTCTTAAAACTAGCTTATTGACAATTTTTACAACTACGCCAAATAACTTTGTTTTTCATAGTATTTGTATGAATTACAAAGTTATATTTGTGGTTTTAGAAAATATACTGTATCTCAAAAACTGCTGAGTCTATCCCGTTCAGACCAATTTTGCTTGAAAGTTTACATTAAGATCTACAACATATGGTTTTTTTAGATTTTTCACTTCATTATTATAGAAGTTAGAGGGGGACACACACATTTTACCACTTTGGAAGCTTATATCTTTTAAACGATTGACTTTATGAAAAAGTGATTTTAGAAACCCTTATTTCATTTTTAAAGACCTGTCTACAAATACCACACACGTATAGGTTTCATGAAAGAAAATATTTTCAGTTTCAGTTCCATGTATGGGGAGCCCCCTTTATTTTAAATATTTTCTTAAATTTTCTCTTAAAATCGGAAAGCGGTTCACAGAATACATCTACCTACCAAGTTTTACATGTATAGTCCTAATAGTTTCGGAATAAAATGGCTGTGACATACGGACGGACGGACAGACAGACGGATAGACATGTCGAAACTATAAGGGTTCCGTTTTTTGCCATTCAGCTACGGAACCCTAAAAAGTATAGTTTGTAGGTTTCTTTTAGCCAAAAATGTCATTTGCGTATGTCGCAGTACCAGCATGTTTGTGGTCTGCCTCCACGTCTTCAAAAATACTTATCGAACACATTAACTGTCATGGAATCACGGTGACCGGCACGATACTGTTCCGTTAGGGCCGCGGGGATCATCGGTGATCGAAAAGAAAGGCCAGTTTTAATGTTTGCTTAGCTCTGTCGTTCACGTATAAATGTTGTTCTTACGTTTAGGGTGACTCATGTGCCAGCCAGGAATATTTCTAAACCCTGACTTTCCAAATATTTATAAGTTTCCGTGTAAGTAAGTCAGCACCTAATCCTTACAAATTGAATGATAAACAAAAACGAATATTTTGCGAGTTGTATAAAAAAATCTACCTACATAATGATTTATCTACTAGAATATAAAATACTATTCATATTCAATTTTAAAACTAACACAATCACTTACAGTATCATTCAATTCAGTGTGGCAGTTAATGTTTTAAAAACTTAAATCTCAATATTCCACCGAATAAAAACGATACAATTCCTTTCATTGCGTTTATTATACGAGGCTTTTTATAACGCCTGATTCATATTGTATGCCTTTCATTGAATCTCAGGGATTTGAAATCGTTTAATTTTTTATTCCGCTGTCAGGCACTTTTTTATTTGCATTCGGTCACATAAAGCGAATAGATTTATCAAACTTGTGACAGTTCCATTTTGGTAATAGTTTAGGTTTCTGATATTTTCCGTAAAACCATTCTCGTATGTTACTGTCTATTTAATTGATTAATAGTATGTTTTGGATTTTGAACGTTGCATTCTTTAATCGTGTATATTTGTTTTAATTCTGGTTACTCCACACACGATTTTTTGGGTTAAAATATTATATTAATCAGTGGCTTTTTGGTCTATTTTTTGTCATAAAATTACAAGATGTAGCTTTAATTTATCTGTCTGTTTGTATTTATTCCTTTTATTTATTTTTTATTCATTTCCGTTACTACTCATCAAAGTCAACTGTGTCAATCGAAGATTTTTATGTTGAAATGCTTACTATCCATAATAAACATACCTATTTTCCGTAAATTGCCAAAGAAGTATGTTTATAAGGGTTTGGCAAAATAGTCAACATCGACTCTTGTCGTAAATAAGAACTGAATAGCATGAAATATGCGTTCGTTTTAGTTAGTAAAATGACAATATTTTAGACCCTCAGATCATCATCTGCGAAGGCTCAATTTACACAGCCGCGGAATGGAATCGAAGCGACTTTTTGAAACGAAATTGTACATAGCATAATGAACTTTATTTCAATTGTATAACATACAAACGACAGTAGCTAGAGGAATTCTCGAGAATGCGCGAGGATTCCGCGGAAGACGTGCGACCTTTTTTTGGCTCCTATTTAGTTTGTATGTTATACAATTGACATAAAGTTCATTATGCTATGTTTTTTTCTTATTTATTTATTTATTTATTTCCAAAAACAAAACATGTACAATTTCGTTGCAAAAAGTCGCTTCCCTTCCATTCTGCGGCGGTGTAAATTAAGCCTTAGCCGTTCCTAAATTTAAGTTGCTATCAGATTCCAGTTTAACCAAATGCTGCTGAGTATTCGTTTTTTAAATGGAGCTACTGCCTATCTCCATAACCCAGAAGCCGGGTAACACAATACCCCTTAGCCAGACATTTGTGTCAAATTTTCTGACTTCTAACTATCAGTTACGACTGTCAATGATGTCTCAATGTCAGCCGGGAACAACGACTTAGCGTTCCTTTAGAGCAGCCTTTCCCAAAGTAGGCGATAACGCCTGTGGGCGCTGCAGGCGTAAAGGGGGGCGATAAGAGACCCAAAAAAAAATGTGGGCGTTGTGTAGAGGCTTAGGGGGCGATTTGTAATTTCATCTAGGAGGACTCTTAGACACCTACTGAGCTCTCGACTCCCGACTACACTTCTCAAATTAACTCGGTTCGATATTTCTTTCCGTGTAGTTCATATATCTGTCCTGTTTTTAACCGACTTCAAAAAAAAGGAGGAGGTTCTCAATTCGACTTGAACTTTTTTTTTTATGTATGTTACCTCATTACTCGCAGATGGCTGGACCGATTTCGAAAATTCCTTTTTGTTTGAAAGGGTATACTTTCTAGTTGGTCCCATTGTCGTCACGTTTGGATCTGATGATGGGATCATGGAGAAATTGAGGGAACTCTTCAAATATTATAGGCACACCTATAGCATTTTGGGTATTTCTTAGTACATTGTGCAGTTACTCTTGATAAGTACCATTTGAGGAAGTGGAACTGATGATGAAGACCCCAGATGGCCCCCGAAACTACCGTGGAATGGGGTTAGTTTGATTCAAGGGGTAACTTTGATAAAAACTTTATATTTTTTTAAAACAGGAATTGTTTAATTTCTGAAAGCAACCGAAAGTTTTCGTCTTATGCGTCGGCAGCACTGAATGTCACTCTTTGACATTACCCAACCGCTGCACATACAAACAGATTGCTACCGGAGATTATCATAAAAAACTGTGAGTATTGTGTTTAAACTATTTTAAGGGTTAAAATAACTTCAAGGGTACCAGATAGGACATGAAAGGTGCTAGAAAAAATTATAGTTCATGTTGTTATGTGTTTAATTAGCTTGAGTAAGAAGTTGTATTTTGTATTCTAACCTCAAAAATTTCATTCACTGGCGGTTTATCTTTTATACGGGGTGTCATTGATCACAGGCATGGGGTCACTTTGGTCATTGATCAATCTCATCCCAAGACCCAGCAATTTTGCTGTTTGTGCTTTTTTAACATACATTATCAATATATTTGCAATGATGGCTGCTTTATATGCTTTTTTTTTACATTCAGCGCTATGCCAAGAACATACACGAAGCGTTTACGCGCTCGCGCCTATCGGAATTTAATGAAGACGTGTTAGAACGAGCAGTAGTTACAGTTGTAGAAGGTCGTATGACCTTACGTGGGGATTCAGAGAAATTTAATATACCGTATGGTACGATTTTCAACAAATACCACGGAAAATTTATAAAAAAGCCGGGTGCTCAGCCAGTATTTTCTGAAAATGAAGAGAAATCTATATTGAAAGCTTGTGCCAAATGTTCTGAGTGGGGATTTCCCCTTACAATTGCATTCATAAATAAATTGCGACGTTGCCGTCCTTCAAGTATGCGTGTACAGAGTGTTTCTTTTACGTATCAATTTAACATTTTTAGTGAATATTTTAATATTAAAAAAAGAAACATTTAGTTTTCGAATGGTAATATTTTTTTAGCATGTATGGATGCTATACTATTGCGGGCTCACAGGAACAGGAAAGCCCTCTGTTAGTTAACATACTGTATATCTAATCTCAATTAAACGTTAAAATAAAGTTGTTTTTTATAAAAGTATTTTTTATTGCCTTGATCAATTTCACCCCTAAACTTTAAAAAATTCATATCTTTTTTTGCACTTAACAGATTTTTTTTGTTCTTTCGAAAAAGTATCGTTTGAAGAGGTTACTTTCATTTGCCATGAAAATACTAGGGGGTATCAAAGTAACCCCACATACGGTTTAACATTGATCACTCATATTTATATTTTTCATCGACATATTATTTATTTAAAATAAAATCTAATTCATTGTATCGATTGTGTAGTAAAAACCGATATTCCAATTTTTTATTAGTTTTCGGTACGTTTGTATTTTAGAAAATACGGCCATTTGAATTTTGAAATTGATCAATGACACCCCATTCCACGGTACTCAATAATAAGTATTTCGTGGATTGCGATTAGATTACTTGAATATAGATGTTAAGCACTTTATGCTCGTCACTATGCATATGGTGAAGTAGAGCTGATGGTGATGTACCAGGAGAACTCCTCAAAAAATAACGGCTCTGCACCGGGAAAAGCAATATTTTGTAAAAGGTGAAAGTAGTTGACATTTTTGTTAATGTTACAGATGAGATAAATTACACACCGACCCACAAAAAAATGCGAAAAAAATTTTTTAGCGAAAAATAGAACCGAATTCTATACAAAAACACTACAAAGGCAAAAATAACTTTAATTTCGGAAGGCGGTGTCAAAAAAAAAGAAAATACAAAACAAATGACACCGACTAACGAAATTAAAGTTATTTTTGCCTTTGTAGTGTTTTTATATAGAATCGGTCCTATTTTTTGCTAAAGATTTTTTATTGAATATATAAAATAAAAAATCACGTCAATCGGTCGCTCCTTTTCGAAGTAGACACAAACAAACAGATAAAAAGGCAACAGACACACTTTACCATTTTAATAGAAATAAGTTTTCCTAGATAGGTAATTTTCGTAGATAATAGACCGCGGGCAATCACGTTATAAGAAGTTTTTGTTAAATAACCCGATTAGTGCATTCCTGTATCAATCGGCTGGTTCATAGAATACTTGTTCTTACTTGAGAGTACGATTGAGCGTCGAATGAGATAATGAAGTTTATTCACGTTTGTCTTATTCCTGTCGTTGCGTGCTGCTTATGCAATCCTGTATAAACAAGGTAATAAACCACAAACCCATCGTCACCCTTGTGCCTTCTATGTCTTAAAACATTTCCGAATGAAGCAATGAAGCCTTCAAGACTGCAAGATCATTTGAATAAAATGCAATCAAACTGCTTCTACAGAAAAAGAATATGGGCAGACGTGAGTTTCACAATTTTTCTAATTTATCAGTATCCTGCAGTAACGATGACTTGTTTGCCTACTGCCAAATTTGAAAAATCTCCACATTGACTTTACCGAACGATACCAGGATATCGATGGGTCCTATGTATATGGGCCAAACTAACAATTTGGCCATTTTGACTTTTTTATGGTAAACGCATCTTATCGATATAAAGAATTATGTGAGCTATTAAAAAAAAAGATTTCTGCATAGAAACACGATTTTTTATTGCAGTATAACGGCGTATGTGACATGAATTTAAACGTACAAGTCCTAATAGTAGTTAGAGACTTATACGCGGGAAGTTGCCGCGCCTTTATTTATTGTTTGGACCAATCAGCTGATTTGACAATACATTGAACGGAGCAACGGCCGCACTGTGATGAATACAAATTGTAATTGTTGTGTTTTTGGGTTACAATTTAGTTTAATAAGTAAAAGATGACATCCAATTATCGCGCTAAGTTGTCTAGAAGTCGGAATTTAGTGAAAGAAAAAATATTATCCCACCTGCACATCACAGTTATTATGAAAATTTAGTAGCATCTAATGACATTGCGTCAATTAATGAAAGCAATAATGAAGAAAATTAATGAAGACTTTTTAAGAATTAGCACGGGGAAGCACTTGCTGTTTCCCTTGGCATCTCCAAGGCTTTTGACAGGGTCTGGCACGATAGCCTTATTGCTAAGCTTCCTTCTTTCGGTTTACCCACTCAACTTTGCGTTTTGATTGAAGACTTCCCGAGAGATCGGTCCATTCGAGTGGTCATTGATGACTGCTAAATTGCCAATTGCCAATTGGCTATTAATGTCGGGGTCCCTCAGGGGTCGGTTCTCTCAGCACAGTTGCTGAGAGATATGTGTCCAGCGTGCGTGCTGGTGGGTCAGATCCAGTCTCTCCATGAGGACATGGTTAGGCGCTTGAACTTGTCCTTGAAGGCTGTCTCCGAATGGGCTGATGCCAACTTGGTCCAGTTTAATACAGCTAATACCCAGGCTTGTCTCTTCTCCTCAAAAAGGAGCCAATTCGAACCGGCTCCCACTTTCTGTGATGTAAACGTGCCGATAACCGATCATATTGAGCTTCTTGGGATTACACTAACTTCCACTCTCAATTTTGGTCCATTTATCGAGGCTAAGGCTCAACTAGCATAAAAAAAATTGGGAATCCTTAGCAAAGGTGAGACGGTACTTCACACCGAAACAATTGCTCAATCTGTATCGAGCCCAGGTTCGGTCGTGTATGGAGCTACTACTGCTCTCATATATGGGATAGATCTGCCAAATACAATTTGGACGCGCTTGAGTCTATTGAGAAACGGGCCAAGAGACTCATTGGAAACGATGCACTGGTCAAGTCAAAGCTCCAGAGCCTTGAACATCGACGACGAGTTGCAAGTCTATCGGTTTTCTATCGGTTACATTTCGGAGAGGGTGTGCTGGAATTACACAATCGAATTCCGCCAAGCCCGTTCCATCATCGGACTATAAGACAAACGGTGATGCGCCATCGTTACATGGTCGAGATTCCACCCATACGCACTAAACGTTTTGGGAATGCCTTCGTTGTGCGTACAGTTAAGGAGTGGAATCCCCTGCCGGAGTCTGTGTTTCCCGATAGCTATAACTTAGGGATCTTTAAGTCAAGAGTGAATAGGTTAGTTTAAGGTAAGCGTGCTCTATCTTCGACCACATCATCACTTATCATCAGGTGAGATGGTGGTCAAACGCGAACCAAATAACAAAAAAAAATAATACTAATGTTGATTTTGTTGATTTTATTACTTAATTATACTACAGACATTTTTTTTAGTTTATTTACACAAGATAGGTTTTTAATCTTGTTATTTTTTTTGTAATTTTATTGAGAAAATAATAATGTGAAGTAGGTACATTATTTTGTTAATCAAACTAAGATCTTCAGTAAAAGTTTCGTTCTTACTTATTATTTTTTTGTTTTTTTTTTATAAGTGTAGTTTTAACGCTACTTTAATTTTTATTTCAATAAATTAATAAAACTATTGCGTGTTTTTTAATTATTGAAATGATCTAACTGAAAACTGAGTTAGTAGGTAAGCCGATTGTAAAACATATAAGTGTCAATGTGACATAAATGACTAAATATCTAAATAGCTTATATTCTAATTAATGAATTATCAACTACTTCAATTGTTACTTGATTTTATGAGTAAAAAATATAAAAATATATAACGTATGCTAATTAACGTAATACGCGTATAATGGCCAATATGACACATTGGCCCTTTTAAAGTGTTTTTAGAGAAAAATAATTTTAACAAAAACTAACGTAGAAGGGCCAATGTGACGTAAAAAAAAACCGATATATGTATATATAAAATACTATAGTACAAATGAGGAGGATAGTTGTCTTAGCAAATAAGCAAAGATTCGTAAACTTCGGTTTTATCAATCTGAAGTTATAGTAAATAGAAACTTTGGAAGCCTCTCCTGTAAAGTTGTAATTTTGCACTTTGGCCCATATACATAGGAACCATCGATATTTTGAACTTAGAAATACCAGACTGGGTGTTGGATCCATGTTCTAATGTCTACACAGCAATGCAACGAACGAGAAAATAAAAATCAAGTTCAAAATGGCTACCAAGAATTTTGGCTACAAAAATCGATCCCACAATTGTACCCTGGATTGTGGTCAATCGTTCAACGATTCTTGATAGCATTCCCATCATTATATTGGTGTGAACGTGGATTTAGTGCTGTGGCAACGCTGCTTACAAAAGGTTTGCATGTTACCGAACGTGGCGACTTGTGGCTAATCTTGAGTAAATTGGAACCTGATATCAACAAACTTATTAAACAGCATCAGATTCATCCTTCAGATTAGTTTTTATATAAGAATCAATTATTTTTTATTTATTTTGAACTAGCTGCCGCCCGAAACTTAGTTCGCATGGGAGGGTTTCCCGCGTAAATCCCGATTCCGTGAGAATTTCGGGATGTGTTATTCCAGGATGACAAATATCTACTTACCCAATTTCATTAAAATCCATCCAGTAAGTTCGGAAATTAGCTTGTACAAACAGACAAACAGCCAGACTTTTTTACCGTTTCTTTTTTCCGTTTCCGTTACCGTTTCTTAACCCACCTCAATTATTATTTTCGTACAAAATTTAAATGTACAGACACAGTTTTTTTACTGTTTTATTATATATATACAACGTGTAATTTAAAGGGTATATACATACTAAGTGCAAGGCTTCTTTGGATGAAAATAAACGATATGGCAAGGGTTTTCTAATCCTATGTGTACATGTACGGAACTTATTAGAAATTTCAATACATTGATACCAGAGACCGAATTTTTCAAATTAAGAAGAACGAAGAGAATTATCGTTTTATTGGCAAGTGACGTGGAAAGTGATGACGTGGAAGTGATATGACACGTTTGTTATTATTGGTATTCAGGAAACATACGAAATCAACAATTTGGGGTCAATTCTGTGAGTCACTTATTTTGAGCTGAAACTTTGCATAGAGACTCCATACCAGATGTTGTCTTCAGTCGTTTTGGATAGATATGGGGTTTCCGTTACACGTTGTAGATAGATATAAGATACTCTGTCCGAATACTATAAAGTTGCGTTTCAATAATCATTATCATTGGCAGATGTAGCCCCTAAGAGTTATCTTGAGACCTGAGCGCCGTTGTGTACTACCTACTGCGCTCAGGTCTCAAGTTAACTCTTGCGGGTTATAGTAAAAGTCTCGTTTAGAATGAATGTTTAATCTCCGCTATATAGTTTACTATAATTAATTTAATTTGAAGTTATAGTGGTTTTTGAGTAGGTGAAAAATTGTTGGCGCTAAAAAATAATTTAACCCCGGCTTTAGAGGCACCGCCAACTTCCAAATTCCGGGCTATTTCTGAGAAATTTATATTAGAAAAACCCTATACCTAACACTTATTGCTCGACCCAGGCGACCCCTAGACCAACTAGGCTGAAAAATATATCTATGTAGAGCCCTAGCTCCATATATATCTTTAAGGCACATATATGACACATGAGACATTTTGTTACCTCCTTAAAACAGACCCTTTAAATAAAATGACACACATTTTTTTTCGCTTTATCGTCGTAGCGTTTACATACGCGAAGCAGGAATTTTACAACCCTTTTAACGAAAATATGTAGTGCAGACGAATAAAATTTGTCACACTTAAAGTTTATATGAAAAAGGAATGGGAAAAGCTAATAATTATGTTTTAATAATTATGTGTAGGAATAAAACCCATGACACACAGTACAGCAGTTAATCGCTCAGCCTTAATGACCTTAGTGAAGCTCCCTGATCACACCTGATGGTAAGTGTAAGATGAGGTCTACGATCGAACGAGCGAGTATGTATCTATTTATATTCTTCATACTAGCTTTTTCCCGCGGCTTCACTCAATTGCAAAGGTTTTTTTTTTCAGCAAAAAACATCCAGTCCATCTCCAACATCTAATTTATCTCTATACCAAACATCAAAATCGGTAAAGTGGTTTAAAAAGAGTAACAAACAGAACGAGTTACTTTTTCATTTATTAGGGTTCCGTAGCCAAATGGCAAAAAACGGAACCCTTATAGTTTCGACATGTCTGTCCGTCTGTCTGTCTGTCCGTCCGTCCGTATGTCACAGCCATTTTATTCCGAAACTATTAGGACTTGACATGTAAAACTTGGTAGGTAGATGTATTCTGTGAACCGCTTTCCGATTTTAAGAGAAAATTTTAAAAATATTTAAAATAAAGGGGGCTCCCCATACATGGAACTGAAACTAAAAATATTTTTCTTCATGAAACCTATACGTGTGTGGTATCTATAGACAGGTCTTTAAAAATGACATTATGGTTTCTAAAATGACTTTTTCATAAAGTTAATCGTTTAAAAGATATACGCTTCCAAAGTGGTAAAATGTGTGCCCCCTCTAACTTCTATAATAATGAAGTGAAAAATCTAAAAACCATATGTTGTAGATCTTAATGTAATCTTTCAACCAAAATTGGTTTGAACGAGATCGAGTCAGCAGTTTTTGAGATACAGTATATTTTCTAAAACCGCAAATATAACTTTGTAATTCATACAAATACTATGAAAAACAAAGTTATTTGGCGTAGTTGTAAAAATTGTAAATAAGCTAGTTTTAAGAAATTCGTAAGGTTTTTTGTTTTTTTTTTTTTTTCATATAAATATATTAAGTATGTTATATTTATTAAAGTTACTACGGAACCCTTCATGGGCGAGTCCGACTCGCACTTGGACAATTTTTATATTAGTAGGTCGGTTCATCCCTTCCATCACAATTTGCATCACGAACTAACAGCTTCAAATAACGAACTCTCGAACAATGTAAACCACACATTTAAATGTGGAACACGAAATTCAAACAAGGGTCACGGAGCAATAAGACCATAACAGCCTGTACCCACATAACGATGAATATCAAGTACAAAGATCGGTCTCAACCGTACTTAAAGGGCAGAAATGTATCATAACGTGAGTTGGGAATAATAAAACTATGACGTCAAGGGTTGGTTACAAATACAAGGAATAAAGGAAGATTTCTCAAATAACAGTAGATTTTCTAAGCATTCAATATACAGACTCCGGAAGGGCATCCTTAACTCTACGCACAATGAAAGTACTTCCTAATTTTCTTGTTTTAGTATTATTCGCTTAATTGTTCGAGCTCCTTAAAGTTCTAAGTTGAGCTACGCAATCTATACTTATAATAAATCTGTAGAGAGGTCAATTCTGTACATGAAATATATTTACAAAATAACTATCAGGGGGTGATTAGGGATCGATACTGATGCCAAAAATGCAATCAGTAAAATTTTTGTCTGTCTGTCTGTCTGTCTGTCTGTATAACCGTTATAGAAACAAAAACTACTCGACGGATTTTAACGAAACTTGGTACAATTATTTTTCATACTCCTGAGCTGGTTATAGTATACTTTTCATCACGCTACAATCAATAGGAGCAGAGCAGTGAAGGGACATATTGGGAAAACGGGAGAAGTTACTCCATTTTTTAAGCTTCCGTCGCGAGTGCAACCTTAATGGTTAAAGCTACACAGAAATCATTTATGACGGAAATGTTCTCCTTAAAATTATATAAAAAATATCCCAGGACAGCATATATCTATCTTTTAGGGTTGACTCACAATAACACGTGTAACTCCCGATAGTTTAGCAGTTCGAAGCTTTCTGATTATTATTTTGCTCCGAAATTTAAAACCACCACAACTTTGCAATGGAACTCGGCTAAAAGTAACCCAGTTGCAACAAAATATAATCGAGGCTCAAATTTTAACAGGTTGCGGTGCATGAGAAACCGTCTTTATTCCCAGAATTCCCATAATACCAAATAATTTTCCATTCCAATTTAAAAGAACGCAATTCCCAGTATCGGTGTGTTATGCAATGACAATTAATAAGGCTCAAGAGCAAACTTTTCGTGTTGCTGGAGTAGATCTCGGTGTCAGTTGTTTCTCGCATGGTCAGTTGTACGTCGCTCTTTCCCGGGTTAGCAGTTCTAGAAATCTTTATGTTCACGTGCCGGACGGGTCAACTTTCAACATAGTTTACCCGAAAGCTTTGCGCTGAAGTATTTTCGTTCTATAGGTACTTAAGCCTCATGTGAACGTGATCTAAACAATATTACCAATACATTAACTTAATAACACACAAGGAGTTACACGCTGACGGAGTCGCGGGCACAGCTATTAACAATAATATTGTGAGGTTCGGTATTGCGATATTTTTCAACAGTATTATAGATTGACATATTATATTTCCCTACTAAATTACGAAGGTTAATCTGTCTGTTACATCAAAATCATTGAACCGTGAGGAAGGACATAGGATACTTTTTTTTACGAAAAACGACGGAAACGTGGACGAAGTCGCGGGCAACAGCTATCTATACTAATAATTTAAGGCTGAAGAGTTTGTTTGTTTGTTTGAACGCGATAATCTCAGGAAGTACTGGTTCGAATTGAAATTTTTTTGTTATAATTAAATAGTCAATTTATAGAGAAAGGCTATAGGCTATATATCATTACGCTAAGGCCAATAGGAGCGGAGCGCCAATGAAGAATGCTTCAAAATCGGGGTTAAATTTAACGTTAGCCCAAAGTAACTATTCCACGCGGACGAAGTCGCGGGCAAAAGCTAGTAACAAATAAATGCTTCCACTTATTGGACAGATTCTCTCAAATTTGTGTATTTCTTTCCTAAAGAGAGCATCTCATACAAATCATCTACATGGTTCAAAAAAACGATGGTACAAAACGTCTACTTATAATCTTATTAACTACAAACTCTGGCATTATCTAGAATTTAATTTACGAAAATAAAAACTTACGAGCTAAACGTGACTGAAAGTGTGCAAAATAAATATTATCTCTTTTGAACGAGCTTCTGCCTGCGGCTTCACTCACGAGAAAGGTACAAAAACGTAGCCATTTTTTGTGGTCTAATCTAACTCTGTATAAAATTTCATCAAAATTGGTTAAGTGATTTAAACTTATAAGTGTAACAGACACACAGTATTACTTATGCATATAATATTATTAGTAGGAATGTTAAGATTACTGCATATGATGAAATTCTCTTTAAGCGACACATACAATCTTTAATTGCCTTAATTGAAGATCACATCTGAACACAATCAACAAGACAAAACCTCTATACAATATTAGTTTCAATAAAGCCAGACACCCAAAAAAATGCTTCACAACACTCACATAATTAAAATATTGAGATAATGGAAATGTAAAGAGACCTGGTTTCCTCAAACACAGGCTACAAGCCTAGCTTAGGCACCAATCTCCCAAACATACTTATGTATTCGTCTCTAAATTGTATTTTAATTGTATATTGTGGTGAGAAAATAAATATTATATTACAATATATACATATCTATAGGCGTACTAATACTAGGTGCAATAATATTACACCAGAACGATAGAATTCTCCTTCCAAGCGCGCCTACTGTCTGGGTATAGCAATTTCCTCATCGACATTTCGTTGCAGAAGTAATTTCAAAGACTTCGTCGAGCAATTGACATTAGGATTGTAATGGACAGAGAAAAATGCTGGGTAAAACTATGTTAGATTTAATATCCAATCCGACCAGTTGCAACTGAGTACCGTAAACCGGGGTTACTTTGATCAATTCTGTACTTTCACTCTCTGTAACTTTTGAATCTGTGGTTCTAAAAATTATTAAAAACCTAGTAATCGGTTTAAAGAGTTCTCTCGATAAAAGTTAAAATATAAATAAAAAATGAGTAGATTAAAAAAAATAACAACAGCGTGATCAAAGTCAAAATGATTTTGGGGTTATATTGATACCCCTTTTTTAATATGGGATCTGAAAGTAACCTCAATAACTATTAAAAAACAAAAACAAAAAAAAATCGGTCAGCAAGAAAAAAATTTTATGCCGTTTTTAATCCTTGGGGTAACATTGTTAAAATAAAACACACACAAAATCGAACAGTCTAGATGTTTTAATCAAGTAAGACAGTTATAAGGCAAATAAAAAACAACATTAAAATTCTCAAAAAGCAGTCTTATACAGAGATACTAAGATACGTTCTTTTCAAAGTTATAGCTACCTACCTTATTAATTATATATCGGCAAAATGAGATCAATCAACAATGGCACTTGTTAATTATAAAAGAGATCAATGTAAAATAGCAATATCGCCTCTAACATGATATAATAATCTAAGGAAGTTCAAAAAAATGAATATCAAAATTAAATTGAACGCATTCAATATTATTTTTATTATTTCACTCGCCCTTGTTTATCCAGAAAAGCTTTTGCAAGAAATCTCAACTCCAGCAATGTTAGAGGATACCTACCCCCAATCGGAACACTGCAACTGATTTTAGGATAGCTTTTCCTCAGATTCTGAGAAAACTGTCTGAGCGCCAGGTTTTCTCATGTGCATTCCTTTATATCTTTAAAATTTTTTTTTGCAAAAAAATAGAACCGACTTCCATATCAAAACACTATAAAGCCAAAAATAACTTTAATTTCAGAAGTCCGTGTCATTGGTTTTATATTTTCTTTTTTTTCACGCCACCTTCCGAAATTAAAGTTATTTTTGGCTTTGTAGTGTTTTGATATGGCAGTCGGTTCTATTTTTTGCAAAAAAAAATTTTTCACACTTTTTTGTGGGTCTGTTTGTAATTTATCTAGTTACAAAAGACATAATGTCAACAACATATCACCTTTTACAAAATGTTGTTTTTCCCGATGAATAGCCGTTAATTTTTGAGGAGTGCTCCTGGTACTTGACCATCAGCTCTACATCACCATATGTATTGTGCCGAGCATAAAGTGTTTAACATCCGTACTCAAGTAATCGAAACGCAATCCACGAAATACTTATTATTGAGGAGTTTCAGTGGCCATCTGTAGTCTTCATCATCAGTTCAACTTCCCCAAATGGTACTTTTCGGAAGCAACTGCTCAAGGTACTATAAAAAATACCCAAAACGCTATAGGTGTGCCTATAATATTTGAAGAGTTTCCTCGATTTCTCCAGGATCCCATCATCAGATCCTGATTTCGTAACAATGGGACCAACTAGAAACTATACCCATTCCAACGCAAAAAGAATTTTTCAAATCCGTCCAGCCGTCTCTGAGCTATGAGGTAACATAAATAAAAATAAAAAAATAGTTCAAGATGAATTGAGAACCTCCTTTTTTTGAAGTTGGTTAATAAATAGTTCCATAAGGTATACTATACTGCTCTGAAGCACCTCTGATGGACAACTTCCCTTCGACTACTTGACTTAAAGCCTCATTAACCGTCGCTTCAGAGTAGTTTCTGTATTCACGGGTACTCAGTTTCTTTTTATATATTCGCGGTATTGTCCTGGTAAACAAATAAAATAAAATAAGAAAAGCTATAATTCAAATTCTTGTATTAATAACTGGGGTAATTTTGATCATTTGATCAATCTCACACCATGCACCCTATCAATGACACCCCGCAAGAATTTAATTGACGCCATTACGAAAATTTTGAGGTTAGAACTACGAATATGTTTTATTTGGATTCCCGAATATAGGCCACTAAACAGAAATTATTAAAAAAGTTCGTGATACATACACGTATTAAGCTGCATATAAAGTTTTACAACACATTTTTTCTAGTAAAAATCTGTATTATCAGAAAACTTACCTTTTTTATATATAAAACAACGTGAGATCAGCAGCGCACCCGTAAAAATGACAGTGACAGTTTTTCAGTGTGGTCATCCGAAAAAAAAAAACCAAATATAGTTCCGTTTTACGCAATTTTGCATTTTTATGTGAATAGGAAGTTTCGATCAAAGTAACCCCGTGATTCAAAGTAACACCGGTTTACGGTACCTATTTAACATGAACTGATTTCCTATTTAATCTCCACAACCTAGTAACAAGCGGATACGTTAGCTCTCTTTTTGGGGGAGAAAATCACCGAATGACTCCTCCCACTAAATATGGAACGGAAGGGAGTGTCAGACTCCCATTGACTAAAACCCCGGTCTTGTAGCTTCCTTTTATGTTCTTCGGGGGCGCGTTACCCCTTAAGAAAATTCCCTAACAGGTATTGACCACTCTTTAAGGCGCGCTTGGAACACTATGAGCCGTGGTACCCAATGGAATCACTTCCTTAGTATTCATAAGCTTCTGTCTATTCAAAACGACTGTCAAAGATCAACAAATTACAGTAACGACCAATGGCTTAATGTGGTTTTCAAGACATGGAGGAGTTTCGGTGTTTATGGTAATGGTAACCCATCCATGGGCCGAGCCTGTGGCTTTTATTATTTAACCACAAGCTTTTTGAGGAGTGGAGTCACAAAAGCTTCGTATGCGTTACTTAGAAAAGAATTTATGACACCATTACAAAAATCTTATTATATAAACAGTCTCATTCGTATTCTGCGTACCTATGTAGGTGTTTTAATTTTATACTAGCGACCCGGTCCGGCTTCGCTCGGGTAATAGAGTTTATATTTGCTTAGGTTATGAGGGACGTCTTCGCTTCGCTTCATCAATATTTTAACTATTTAATTTCTCGTCCGGTAATTTTTATTTGCGACTAGCTAATAATAATAATAATGCTTTACTTGGCTTAGCCCGTAAAAGTGGTAGAAAAACCAGCCAAAGAGCTGAGATAAAATAAAATATACTCGAAAATAATAATAATATTCTACAACTTTCACACAACGCCATCTAGTCCCAAACTAAGCAGAGCTTGTGGTATGAGTACTAGACAACTGATAAACATACATATATATTTTTAAATACATACATGTTATAGATAAATTACACCCAGACAAAGAACAAATGATCATGCTCATCACACAAACATATGTCCTGGGTGGGAATCGAACCCATGACCTTGAGCATAGCAGTCAGGGCCACTGGCCACGACTTCAATCGCGTGGTAACCTACCCCTACCCAACCGATATCACTACCCTTATCCTACAGATACCCTACCCATACCTCACTCTACCCATACCCTACCCAAACCCTACACTACCCCTACCCTACCCTACCAATACCCTACCCTACCCCTACCCTATCCTACCCCTACCCTACACCAACCATACCCCTGCCCTACCCCTACCCTACTCTCCATTTTATTTAGAAAACGTTTGTATAGGAAAGAGAAAAGGGCTGTTTTGGGGGTTTTGCCGGGCATTTTTTTTAATTTTTCTCAGTTTTTAAACCTTCCCTAGACCTCCACGAACATTTCAAAACCAAGATAAGATAAATCCGTTCAGCCGTTCTCGAGTTTTAGCGAGACTAACGAACACCAGTTTTTTTTTTTTTTTTTTTCTTATAAATATGTTAAGTATATTATATTTATTATAGTTACAACGAAAACTTGGCCAATTTTTTATATATACATATAGATCACTCATAAGATATTCATTTTATTGATATAGTGTAACAAGCAATTTTGATCTACATTAAATGGTCAACGTATCTAACGTATTTAACTGGATAACGAATAATACTACACTGTTAAAAATAGCTTCGTAAATAACCCATCATTTTATAACAAATTGCTAAGCGACGTAATAGAGATTCAGTCATTTAGCTTATTCAAAAAAACCGTAAAGCACCACATCACGAAGGTTTTTTCTCGAGTTTAAGTTTAAATTTAAATAAAACAAATTATAACCAATTACCAAATAACTAATTGCTATACAGTTACTATCAAGGAACGACACGTAATTGTTCACTCACCTATTAGCTTCTCTAGCTACATGTGGGTAGTTAGGGAAAAGCATATTCTAACTGCGACAAGCAATTTATGTATGAGTACCTACCTATTGTCTGTATAACAATATTAATGTTTTTAATTAATTAACTTGTATTTCTCATATTAAGTGAAGTGTATTCTTTTTGAGAAATAAATGTCTTAAACCGTATCATTTTATGGAAATTTGTAAAAGAAAAAAAATGTTATTATGGGTTTACCTTGGTAGATATTTGCCATGCAAACTTTTTTGTAGTTCTATAAAAAGAAACAATCCCATCATACATTGTTTTGATATAACTCAAAAGGTTTTGGCAGCATTTTTGATTAAAGCTTCTAATATCGTCGTATATCATCCAATTTACACAAACCCTTAACTTATTACCTATACATTTAAACCTTCCTCAGGAATCATCATTCATCATCATCATCTATTAAAAAATAGCATTCACATCCGTTACGTAGTTTCAAAGATCTATGCATCTCCATTTTTGACCACATCATCACTTACCATCAGGTGAGATGGTGGTCAAACGCGAACATATTATCAATAAAAAAATGAAAAAAAAAAATGCTTGAATAGGGACCGACAGACAGCGGGAAGCCATTTTGTTTTATACTATGTAGTGATGATTACATTCCTCATCTCACGGCTTAGCTTAGTACTGTGTGTCCTCGATATTTTTAAATATCTTTCTTATTTCAAAAGTAGGATGTTTAGGAACAACTCCGCGCAACGCAATACCATTTGACCTCAATGGGAGTAGGCCGAGAAAGTTACGCTATTTCTCCCAACAAAGTTTCAGAACGTATTTGGTTTAAAAAAGTGTAATGGAACGTTTGTGTTGTAAATGGCCAGTAATATAACCGTTTGGGATTGGCCAATTAATTACTAAATTAATGGTGCAGTGTTCTTATTTCAAACGGCCTTTCCAAACAGTGCTCTAAATTTCCTATGGCACTTTTTTACTTTTGTTTTTCAATTTATGCTAATATTATAAATGCGGAAGTTTGGGTGTTTGGGTGGATGTTTGTTACTCAATCACATCAAAACTACTGAACAGATCAGAATTAAATTTGCTACTTTTTGTCCCGGAATTCCCACAGGATCGAGATTTACGCGAAAAACCTCTCCCACGAGTACAAAGTCGCGGGCAGAAGCTAGTTTATTATAACGAAATGTTTAGTTTAAATAACGAATAGCAAATTCTTTGTTTAAATTTTATAAAGATGATTATATTGATAGTCGAATTTCTACGCTGATTATGGCCAAAACAAACTCAAAGGTAATCTTTATAATTTTACGGCTTTTGAGTGCCTACCACATAATATGACCCATCAGTCTTTAAAGCAAGAGCAAGCGAGCCCAGAAGATGCCTGTTCAAGGCATCTTCTGTGCTCGCTTGTCCCATCGTAGACATCATCTATCGCTTACCATCAGCCGAGATCAAGGTCAAGAGCTCATCCTAAATTTACATTTTTATTTAAAAACAGCTTTAAAATATTGAAAAACACATAACATGTCTTAAATATTTTGTGACAAATACATGTGTGTGTGTGGGAGTATAGGTACAATAATTTGAATAAAACTGTGCTTCATCAGATATATTTTTCATACATTAAAACAGTGAGAACATAACCTTTTAGTACCTTTTCTCCAAAATCTCATAAATAGTATATAAGAACAACTCCGTTAATCAGTTCAGATCAGGTGACATAAAAAACGAATTTGGAAAATCGGTCCACAATTGGCGGAGAAATCAGTGAACATACATAAAAAACCGGCCAAGTTTGAGTCGGACTCGCGCACGAAGGTTTCCGTACCATTATCCATAAAAATATCACGTTTGTTTTAACGGAATAAAATAAATATTTAATTAAAGCCCTTTAAAAATATTTTATTTCGTTTTTAGTATTTGTTGTTTTATAACAACAACAACTGGTGACAGACAGACAGACAGACAGCAGAGCCTTAGTAATACGGTCTTATTTTTACGCTCTAGGTACGAAACCCTAAAAAATACGAACACACCACCTCCTTTTGAAAATCGTTATAAAGAATATTTCATACCTTTTTTCAACGCGTCTTAAACAACAGTAAAAGGCAACTGAAGGGCTTACCCAACCACCAAATCAATGATTCAAACCTCAGAAACAAACACGATAAGCCTTCAGACTAAAGGAAATACTAGGAAACCTAGATAGGTATCCAATATACATAATATAATGATGTCTCGTGAAGTTTGTTTGAAGCCTGAGAACGTGATGTTAAGCTACAGCTGGTTACTTATTAATTCACCTGGATTTCGAGACATTCGATTCTACGTACGTTTTTCATTTAGGATTGCGCACGTCCAAAGGTAAAGATGGAACCCTATAGGATTACTATATGGTCCATCTGTACTCTTCATTCTACATCTGTCTTTTATCAAGACCTTTTTCAGAAACGGGCAGGGATATCGAAGACATCGAGAATGCTCATATCTACAGTCTCTTTCAATAAAATTAAAGTTGGAGGTACTACAAAAGATATGACCGCTTATGTCGCTTATTTTACGATTTCACAAAGGAACATAATAATTGGATAAGTTTGTACGGAATCTTCGGTGCCCGAGTTCAACTCGCACGACTGGTTTTTTCTTCACAAAAGAGTTAATATAATAATTAGTACCTAAGTATGGTAACTTTTATATTTTCAAGGCATTTATCAAACCTTAGTTATACACGTGCGGCTTTTGTGAAATGTACTCGAAGAGTATAATTAGAGTTTATGATGTTTACTGTTTACTGAAGTCTGTAATTACGGACCTGTCCTTTGGTTACTTTAAATGGTTAATGGTGAAGGGATTATGGGTGCATGCAGCATGACCCTACTAAAAAAGGAATAGCACGTTCACATCCATGTAAGAAGTTGCAATCAATCAAATCTTTATTGCTGACCACAGTAAATCAAATCTATGTACCAGGTGTTTGACATCCCGGACCTTGGGACCGCGAGCCGATCGGTGTGCGCCTCAAGAAGCAGTTAGCAGCATTGATGGGGCCCGAAAGGGCTATTGTCTGTTGGCATTGCGGGAATGTTCTAACGAGACACCGCAGCCCCGGAACGACAGTTGAAGGAATAGTGTGAATTTTAGTCATTAAAAGACTTACACTCCCTTCCGCTTCATCCACAGCAGCAGGTCATTAGATCATTTTCCCACCGAAAAAAAGATGATCGCGCAGTACCCTTCGTTCCAGGTCCCAGGTACTTTCCTCCACAGTTGTGAGAGTACTGATGATGAAAATTGCGGATTCGAACTCACGAATGACTACTCGTAGTGCGTGCCTATAACTGTTGGCAAAAGAACAAATCATATAACAAAAGAAGACAAATAAAATAATAAACCTCTTCTTTATTTGAAACTTTTACACGAAAGAGGTACATACTTTTGACCATGAAGTATCTTTTACCTTTTAATAGTAATAGTATTCATAGCTTTTAGATAACCTATTACTTAAATGATAAAATTGTAGATGCAAATAGTGTTATTTTTTTTTTTTTTTGTTTTGTACGTTATTGTTAAGAGATTAGACAAATGAAAAAAATACGGTAACGACGAAAGATCGTGGACGAAATCGCGGACCAAAACTAGTTTCAAATAAGAACGTTAGGTTAGAATGTGCCGCAGACCATGAAATGAAGTTCAAAATAAGAAGTGTATAAAGTTGGGTAAAGTGACAGACATTTGTATCAACATAGGCATGGTTATTTGTCGTGACTTCGGGGAAATAGAGCTGACACCGCTGTGTTATGGGAATAATCGAACCATGAATAGAACCAAACATATTGTTACGCCAGTCGCTTAGCGAAGTACGTCGAGAAACTTCGACAGAAATCTAGAATGTTCGAGACACTAACACCACCTGGCGGCGAGTAGCAGTACTGAGTATATCGAGAAAGTACGACTGACTTCTAATACGTTCGAGACACTAACGCCATCTAGCGGTAAGTAGCAGTATTGTGTATCTCAAGTAGCTTCTGGAATATTCCTGGCAGTATAGGCAGTGAGTCGATTGTACAACAATGTTCTAGAACGCAGAGCGGGGTATAAATAGATCGCAAAAGTCTTATGTCAAGATACGAGGCGATATAATCGAAGCTTTACAAGTGAATTTCGGTGCGATTTAAGTGTAAAGTGACAAGTTGTACTGTGAATAACGTGTTAATTTTTGTTTTGTGTTTATTTAATTAAAGTGTTAATCTTGGTCTAATTGGCGTTAATTATTTCTATCCCGAACCCCAGCTCGTAACAATACGTAGGACATGTTAACTCATACGTTGGGTTCTGTTTTTTTACCGACCATGTAATATTTGGCGAGAACCTCGTGGCTGAGGAGTAACATCAATCGATTTAAAAGGTTAAGCAGCACTTATCGAGGTTAGCCTTAGGATGAGTGTTAAATGATAATCATGTGACTTAGAATGAATTAAGGGGCCGAAAGGTAGTCGCTCCAAGTATGAAGCTAGGTTAGATTGGAAACCATTCCTAGCATAGTTAAGTATACGCAAATTGATCGCTAACTAGATATTATCCTTAAAGTTCTATAAGGTTCTAGGCGGTTTTTTTTTTTTTTTAAATTAAAATAGTGTCTTTTATTATTGGCGAGCAAGGGTCGCTCACCATCCGGTAAGGACCAGGCCCGGGTCGGCGGCGCGTCGTTTTCCACGCGCGCCTCAAAGAGCTGTCAACACCAGTGACGGGGCCTCATAGGGCCATTGCCTGCCGGGGTTTGCGGGAAAGTTCTATCGAGATACCGCGGCCCCGGAACTTTAGGGCAGCCGAAGGAACAGGGTGGGTTATTAGTCAGTAGAAGTCTGACACACCCTTCCGCTTAACCCAGAGCGGAAGAAGTCATTCGATGATTTTCCCACCTAGAAAAAAAGGGGTGTTTTATTATTGGGACATTACCCAAGTACACAAGAAATATTCATCAAAACCTAACAAAATATTAGAAACAAGATCTCACTGAAGCGTGAAGATCTTGAATAGCTTTTTTAGTAGCAGACGAAATGGACTAATATTACCTACTTGGAAATTCCCAATATCTATAATATTCTTTTTAAAACAGGGTAATTTTGAATATATGTAGTTTTGAAGACAGCAGTATGTGGTTTTATATCAGCGGTGACGTCAGACTTTTCTTTCTATTACAACTTCCTCGCTCATTAAAGTAGTTTAAAAAATTCTAATATGTATTAAATTTATCAAATAAAAAGACACAGTTCTCTTTTATTCCCTATAGCGTCTTAAGAAAAGACCTTTAACTTTCATAATAAATGTGCCATAAGGGAAAACTTGGGATATTTGTCCACTACGGAACCTAGGTGAACCAGTTCTTATTCTACACGTCTTCCGCAGATTTATTATTTTATACTTTGTTAAAGTTTTAAAACGTTTGGGAATACGACTTGGAAAAAATATTCTGGTCACGTGATTTCAGGAACATCTTGAGAAACAGAAAGTGCTTGAAACATATTGCTTAGATAAATCTAACGCTAAATTGTTTAAGTTGAGAAATAAGCTATACTGGTTTTATTTTATTGTTTAAAAGGTTTCCTGTGGGTACCAGGTGCGGTCTGAAGGGGGGGGGGGAATCACACGGGACATGATCCCAAAACCGAACACCCCAAATAGAAAATTTTCTAAATTTTACAAAATAAAACGTTCCAAATATTATCACCCGATTTGCCAATAAAAATAGAAGACATCAAAAAAAGGAGAAGGTTCTCAATTCGACTTGAACTTTTTTTTTTTTTATGTGTGTTGCCTCATAAGTCGGAGACGGCTGGACCGATTTGGAAAATTCTTTTCGCGTTTGAAAGGGTATACTTTCTAGTTGGTCCCATTGTCACAAAATCAGGATCTGAATATAGGATTCTGGAGAAATCGAGGGAACTCTTCAAATATTATAGGTACACCTATAGCGTTTTGGGTATTTCTTATCGTACCTTGAGCAGTTGCTTTCGAAAAGTACCATTTGGGGAGGTTGAACTGATGATGAAGACCAGAGATGGCCACTGAAACTACTCAATAATAAGTATTTCGTGGATTGCGATTCGATTACTTGAGTACGGATGTTAAACACTTTATGCTTGTCGCAATACATACGAGTATGGTGATGTAGAGCTGATGGTCAAGTACCAGGAGAACTCCTCAAAAATTAACGGCTATGCATCGGGAAAAGCTATATTTTGTAAAAGGTGATAAGTTGTTGACATTATGGGTTTTGTAACTACATAGGTAAATTATAAACCGACCCACTAAAAAGCGTCAAAAAAAATTTTTTGCAAAAAATAGAACCGACTTCAATGTCAAAACACTACAAAGCCAATAAGCCATTTTTGGCTTTGTAGTGTTTTGACATGGAAGTCGGTTCTATTTTTTGCAAAAATAAATTTTATTATATGTTTGTATTGTGCAATAAAGAAAACTCATTTACTCGACATATTTTATTGTAAGTGACCCCCCAAAATTCCAGGCTGCGACCGTACTGTACAGTACTGTAAATCAACAGTGCTCTGAAAACGGTGACACATCGTGAGAAAGCCGACGTAGCCTAGGACATATGCATGAACGTGTTTTTTTTTTCTTTTACCGTTTAATATGTAGGTACTGATACCAAATAAATGTTTCTCTTTCTGTCTTTTCTTTTCTTTTCTTTCTAAACCCACTAACCCGTTTAAGGCTCGAGTGGTGTATTAAAGCCCATTCACTTTCAAAGGCCTGTGTCTTAGCAGTAGGAACGTTAACGTTATAGTCTGATTACATTCAGACTAGCTATTGCCCGTGACTTCGCTCGCGTCGGAGGTTTTTCCCGTGTAAATTCCGAACCCGTGGGAAATTCCAAAAATCCTTTCTTAGTGCTCCCCTACACACCCCAGGAATATACATGCTAAATTTCAGCTTCTTGCACCTAGTAGTTTCGCCTGTGCGTTGTCTGTCAGTCAGTCAGTAACGAAAGCGTTTTATATTATATTGGTTGGTGATAATTTTACTATCTTTTTATTTCACTCTTTTATCAATATTTCAGAAGTATGTATATTTCTGAAGGACAAAAGTAAGCACAAAAAAATGAGCAACTAAAACATAACATTTATTGAATATTGTTATGTATTATATATTACTAGCTTCCGCCCGCGACTTCGTCCGCGTGGAAAAAAAATCGCCCGATTTTGAAACATTCTTCATTAGTGCTCCGCTCTTATTGGTCTTAGTGTGATGATGTATAGCCTATAGCCTTCCTCGATAAATGGGCTATCTAACACTGAAAGAATTTTTCAAATCAGAACCGTAGTTCCTGAGATTGGCGCGTTCAAGCAAACTAACAAACAAACAAACAAACTCTTCAGCTTTATAATACCTATTAGTATAGATTGACATTACAAACGTGATTTTATTTGAAACGAGTTCTATCGTTAGGTTCATGTAACAAATATACCTACAAACAAACGAGACAAAATGTTTTTATATCAATTGGATGTATAAAATGCCGTTCAAAACCTAATGTAATAGTATAATTTACTTTTAAAACGAGCCTTCATTAACCATTAGATGGTAAGTTTATTATATCATTATTGAAAAAATTAAAGGCATACGATTAAATTACAAACAACTGGAGAATGTATGTATGTATTTACTGACCCAAATGAATTCGTAACTTTATGTTTTTGTTTTTGCTGCAGTTATTGGGAATGTCCTACATACACCAAAAATATGAAATAAAAGTGCACTTGTAGCGACGTCTATCTCGCAACATCCAAACTAAATTATAGAAATCTTTTATCGCGCAAGCAAAGTTTACCGCACAATTAGCCTACATACAAATCACCCGCTCACAAACATCGGGCAGTTGCCCTCCAGACAAAAACAGCTGTCTGGTCGGAGGATCGTCCCTTTTCAATGGGAATGCGGGACTTAACACCCTGTTCTGCATACCCAAACACTGCATTTGCACGCCATTATTATAGAAACAACTCCAGACCCAAGTATATTTAGCTTAGTTGAAGGGGTAACAAGATTGCTAGTCATGTGAAAATTACCCACATTACTAGTTCTCTTTTTAAATAAAAAATAAATTGAGAAGACCACAATATTCACTGTCTTTTAAAAATAATTTTTATTCTAGATATTATTTTGTTTACCTCTCATATTTAAATTTAATTGTAGCTGAAACAAAAACCGAAATAGCCTCTTCAGTATGTTTTTAGCTTCACGTAACTTATCCATTTCTTTTTCTCTTAAAATAACTTGCAAAAATGTTTAATAAGTCCAGCTTTTATCAAGTCATTCGCTTTCTAATAAACTACATACAAAAATATACATTCAAAGATTAGCTTAATTCGTTTCAAATGAGCACATGAACGTCAATGACTTCTGCCTGTCAAATATAATTTTCAAGTGATTGAAAATCGAACCCAACAGTCGGTAAAAGGCTAAGTAGACAATGACTCAACGCAAAACCTTGTTCTTTTACAATTCCATTTCAAACAGTAAATATTAATTGAAATTCCTCGTCCAATTACGAGGGATGGAATGCTGCCCTATATCAGTTGAGCTTATTATCACAGTTGCTTTGATATTGTTGGTTTTAGTCATTAAGAGAAGGGTTGCTGGATACTGCAGAGTTATTACGTAACTCTCTCCTAATCACAAACTCAAATTCGGAGTATTTATTTAATTATAACAATTTACAGGCAATTTCAACTGTCGAGAAGTCTGTTAATCATAAAGATGAAGTTGGTTCCTCAATTAAATGAGTAGGTTTGTCTCTATGGAATAGAATAGGGTGCATGAAGTTGAGCTTACAGACTAACTGACAAAGGTTTGCTCTGACGGGACGGGTCTACTCAAATCTGTGTGGTTCTTTCCTCAAAAGGCCATTTTTTAGACTAATCTACAGAATCTTCTTAAACGATTGTGAATACACATATTCACAATCGTTTATAAAGGTTAGCTATGTAGGTTATTTTATTCCAGTTAAACATGATTGTCTGGCAGTTTGAGTGCTTTTGCGGCCTACCCAAACGTCCTTACCTTTGTATTATTCGTCAAATCGTTAAGATCCTTGTTCTAAGTTGAGCTATACGTCATTTGACAAATGCTTGCACTGTATGGACAGGCCCACTCAAATCTGTGAGCATCTTTCTTCAATAGATCGCCTCAGACTAAACCTAAAAATAAAAATAAAAAAAGAAGAAGACTCCTCGTGTACCGCTTCCTGTTTTATTAGTATTTGAACAGAACCGACCACTTAGCGCTTTCCATACAGTCATACCCATAACCTGAAGTTTCTGACCAATTCAAGCGTCAATAGCCTAAAAGCTAAAGTGTTGCGCTTGTGATTGAGAGGTCACCGGTTCGAACCTCACCCATTACCCTTTTGCCGTGAACCCACTCCAGACACAAGCATATTTTAGTTTAGTTGGAGGGGTTAACAAGATTCCCAGTAATGTAGATTTTTTACATTACCAGTTCTGTTTTAAAAATAAATCTTTTTCGCGCTGGTACGGCCTCACGCCTGCCTGGCTCGTGATCACCCTACCACGGGAGTTCGGCGTCAAGCAGTTTCTGTGTTTCGTCGATGTGTGGGAGTGCTGGTGACTTTTTGGGTCACTCTGAACAGGCATCAATGTAGACCTCATCAATCGCTTATGATCAAGCGTAATCGAGGTCATAAGCAATATAAACAATATAAAAAAAAACTCCATAGACGCTCTTTTTAAATAAAGACGTAGTTGTAGTGAGTCACTGTATATTCTATCATATTTATTGTATAACTAAAACAGCCGATTAGACTAATTAGATTTTAAACCTTTGGATAAGATCTAGTATACACCCAGTGGTTGAAATTCAACTATTATTCAATGCAAATGCTTTGTCCGTTATTATGTAAATTGTAATTTTGTTTTCTTAACTTGTTCGACATAAATAACTTTACCTGCGCCAAACATACTTCCCCGTCCGCGTAATTATTGTTGAAAAGTAGTGTAAAGTTTTGCTTTACGTTTTAACATACTATAGATAATCTCTGTTTTTTTTTTGTTCATCCAAAGGTGCTCTGTAAGAGATTATCTTAATACGACCGGCCATTGTATACGAAATTTAATAATGTTATCCTGTACATATGAGGTAAGTGTACAATAAAGTGTATAATAAGAAGCAATTATTAGTACCCTAGTAAATGACATAATTGCGGAAAATCAGGGTTGAACATCGGCGACGAGTTGCTAGTCTATCGGTTTTCTATCGGTTACATTTCGGGGAGTGTGCGATGGAATTACACAATCTAATTCCGTCAAGCCCGTTCCATCATCGGACTACAAGACAAATGGCGATGCGCCATCGTTACATGGTGGACATCCCACCTATATGCACTAAACGTTTAGGGAATACCTTCATTGTGCGTACGGCTAAGGAGTGGAATTCGTTGCCGGAGTCTGTGTTTCCGGATAGCTATAACCTAGGGGTCTTTAAGTCAAGAGTGAATAGGTTACTTTTAGGTAAGCGTGCTCCATCTTCGACCACATCATCACTTACCATCAGGTGAGATGGCGGTCAAACGCGAGCCTATTATCAATAAAAAAGGGTATTTTATCATATAATACAACCAAGAATTTTTTTTGTGTACATTACATTACATGCATTAACTAAGTACTAATTTCAAATAAACTGTTGTACATCAATATCAAATTCAATGGCGGACTACTGTCTTCAAGAGTCTGTGTTCCTTCAATTTCTTTTACGTTACGAGGCCGCGGTATCTCGATAGAACATTCCCGGAACCCCGGCAGATACGTTTAATACATAAATTAATGCTTATTTGGCGCCCTCTGACAGAGGAAATGCCAGACTTCTTATATAAATTCCCACATTATTGGAATCCAAATAATTTTCAAAAAGTTTCATTCCGGAACTTAATTGTATTGTTAAAATGGTCGAATTGTTGTATGAATAAGTTACGCAATAAGGATGCAGATTCGGCCTGACCATGGCCTGTTTACTGAGGCTTTCCCCATGAAGGACAGAGAGGGGATGCCTTCCGGATGATGTAATATGGGAATCGGTTTTCTCATAAAAGCGTTCGTGGCATTCTTTTATTGACCTTGGGTGGATATTTCTTTGTTTTGAATAGCTGGATGAGTTTAATTGAAAAATAAGTAAGGAAGAATGACTGGAAATTATGGAAAAGACAAATATTTGAGTTTAAAGATTATTTTTTTATTCTAAACGAACACATATATAAATCGTTCACTTCGCGAATAAGTACATTAAGTAAGTTAATTATAGTCGAGTAGTTAATAGTTTTGGTTACTTAATGTATGTACGTATGATGTCGACATAATTATTATTACGTCTGTACTAGCTAATTACGTTACCTTAATAGTTTTGTGTTTTTAGTGACGTACTGCTTAAATTTAGCATAAAACATGTTAACAGAATTTTGGGATTACTATTATACAAGCCTGTCAAGTAGGACATCGAGAACCGTCCCTATTTTAGGAACCGGTTCTTTCGGTTCTAAACTCAAGCCGGAACCGGGTAACCGGTTTTTTCGGGTTTTCTCATAAATTCAAGTTGAAAATGCTTTTCAAGGCTATCTTTTATATAGAATTCCTACTATCAAAACGAATAAAGAGAAAGGATCTAAATAAAAAACACGTTATTGATAAGCATATTTATATATTTTTTTTTAATTATACTTAAATTACAAATTTACAACATCGTTTAAAGTATTTTTGGCGACAATCAGTTCTTTAAAATTCAGTATTTTCACAACCAGTTGACAATCAGTTGTTTATAATTCACTACACTACAGAGATCAAAAAGTAGCTATGAAATAATAAATATTAAACTTAAAAAAAATTAACAATCTTACAATATTATCAATCTTTCTTTCGTGACATCAGCAAACGTTTAGTCGACTCTACAAGTGACCAGAGGGCTGGCCTTTTCTTTGGACAGAGAATCAGCATTGCCATTTAACGTGGCAATGCTTCCAGTGTTCTGGGCACTTTTCCCATTGATAGCGATGTTGACGAATTTTTCGATGCCCTATAATTTCCCTTTTATTTTCGCCTGTATTATATTTGTTTTTATAATTATGTATATTAATTTAATATAACAATCATACAAGCTAGAAATAGGAACTTTCACAAATCCACTCAAAATAAATAAAAAAGCACACAAAAGTCGCAAATAAATGAATATGAATATATAAATGATAAAAATTAAAAATATATATATATTCCATATGGACTTAAGAAAAACCAAACAATAAATTTAATTATTAAATTGAGCATTACGTATTGGGTTTCTTTTTTCCTATATAAAAGGAACGTAAAAAAATAAGTGCGTCTAAAGTTTTGTCGCTTAACGACGAACGGTGTCTATTGCAGACTATCCCGGCGGAAGAAAATATACGTTCCGGCTCCACACTAGTGGGTGGAATTGATAGTAAATGTTGGTAAGCCAGCGATAGGTATCGCCCTCACTGTTTCTGACCACCATTCTCAAACAGAGCCATTTCTACCCTTACAGTAAGTAGTGTTGATGTCATTTGATGTCGATTCAGGAGCAGAAGCAGTAGTTTGACTTATTTCCTTATTAAATTCTTCTTCATTTGTTAAAGAAGATACTTGTAAATCATCATGCAATGTTATTTATTAATTTAACAGTGACATAACAGTATTTATTCTGTTTGGATAATAAATTTGGATAATAACTTGATATTTAGCATCAATAGTACTATAGAGATAATATTATTTCTAAATTTATTTTAAGAGAGAACCGAAAGCACCGAAACGACCGGTTCTCTGTTCTACAGAACCGGTTCTTTCGAGAACCCTCAGAACCGGGTGTTCCCGGTTCTAGGAGAACCGGGAAAAACCGGTTCCGATGCCCTACTGTCAAGGATGTCAGACATTCTGTGGCATTAAATCAAATCCCTCCAAAATTTAAACCCCGCTAGAAATTTGTGGCGAAAAGTTGCTTACTTATCGGTTTTCTACAGGTTGTTCTTCGGAGAGTGTGCACAGGAGCTCCACGATCTGATTACTCCATCTCTCTTTTACTACCGGTCTACCAGATACACTAATGAGTACCATCCTTAGTTGGTCGATATACTTTACCTTATCTTGTCGTACTAAACGCTTCTCCTCCACATTTATTGTGCGCACGGACAAGATGTGGAACTCACTTACGGTTTCTGTGTTCCCTACCACGTTTAACATCAGCCTTTAAATCAAGAGTGAACAGGCATTTTCTTGGCTCGCTCGTCTCATCGTAGATCTCATCTATCGCTTACGATTGTTAGGTGTAATCGAAGTCAAGAGCGGGCTCATCGAGAATAAAAATAAAATATTTAAAAAATGCCAATTTTCTCACGATGTTTTCCAGTGACCACGACGTTTTGAGACCAGTAGACACAAAGTAATGTAGCGAGTAGGCAAGTTTACTCGCACGACAGCAACGCGCACCAAGATCATACGATCATACGATTTTACGTCAGAGCGTGCCGTGTGCAAAACAAGTTGCAAAGCTACGCCTACTTCATGACGTCAGTCGGGCTTAGCCCCGCCTTCCAAATTATGGCGCACGCGCATCCATTGTTCAAGCGTTAATGAGGCATGATGTCGGCTGACTTGTCTATTGTCTGCGCTAACGAGGAGGCGTCGACACCTGCGTAGATCGGTCAACCACGAACCGTTATTAGTATTATTTAATTATAATCGGCTAGTATAAATATCCGTGTATCTTGTATTCATGATTCAATTACTGCTTCATACTTGTGACTGTAATATAACTCTGTCGCTTCTCGCTCTGGATTTTATTTAACCGCCTACTGCTTAGACGCTTCAGTAGCCATACTTATTTAATACTGCAAGTGGTACAATAGACCTACAGAACGCAGTCCTGTACCACTTCATAATATCCCTGCCTGGGCTCGAACCCACGTAAAACTCTTATGTTATATCTGAAATTACTGGGTCACCATAACTCCATTTTCTACAAAGGTTTACATCAAAATGTTGACTTATAATATTGTCATGCTTTTCAGAGTATCTGGCATAAAATGTATCGAGTTCTTTCTCAGAATGGTTTGTTACTACCCGTATTATAAAACTTTACTCTGATATTCCACAACTTTTTCCACAACTTTTTTTTTTTTTCACACAACGCCATCTAGTCCCAAACTAAGCAGAGCTTGTGGTATGGGTCCCACTTATCTAGTTACCTACCTTTTAATTATTTTAGATATGGATTACATCACGTATTACAAATTGTAACAGGTATTATCTGAGAACGAACACTATCACGAATAATATTTATCTACAAATATTATAAAACGGAAAAGTGGATTTGGATGTTTTTTTTATTGGTAGGGAAATAGCTTCCAGTTTGAGGAAGATTATAGGCTAATTTTTACCCGACTGCAAAGAAGGATGTTATGTTTTTATTGTGATTAAGTCCACGGGAGCGAAGCCCTGCGCTACTATTAGTATCTAATCTTATAAAGCGGTAAAGTTTATTTACACCTATTTTACATCAATTTATCTACCAAGAATCAATTTCAAACTCGTAAACCGTCTCACCCAAAACTACATAAAAGCTAGCTTTGAAAACTCTGTTGAAATGAAATGAAATATGAAATGAAATAAAGTGTTTTCTCATGTTTTCTAAAGGGTGGTTAAATTTTAAGGGCCGATGTTGATTTTGAATAAAACAAAAATTATTTAGGAAATTATTGTCATTTCTTTTTATTATGATAATATGGTATGGTTCAATTATATATGGAACAAAATATCGGCCAAAGGGCCGCCGCGACCTCGGCGGCACACCTCCATCCGATGGTTCAAATTTTCGATGACGCTGAGGCATAATTGAGGTTCTATGCCGTTAATGTGCTGAACTATCTCATCCTTAAGCTCTTGAATTCTTGCTGGCTTATCGACGTACACCTTTTCTTTCAAATAATCCCAAAGAAAGAAGTCCAACGGTGTCAAATTACATGATCTTGGCGGCCAGCCCATAAACCGCACCAAACAGTCACTCTTTGTCACCCACAAAGAGTGACTGTTTGGTTTTTCGACAATCACTCTTGGATTATCATTCGCCCAAATGCGGCAATTCTGCTTATTGACGAATCCGAATCAAAATCATCGAAATCGAAAAAATCGAAAGAAAAAAAAATCCGAATTGATTTGAACGCCCATTTTCATAATAAGCCTGAATAACTTTAACGCATTGCTCGGTTGTGTATCTTTCCATGGTTTAAATTGAGTTAGTCTGAAATTGAGAAATGTCAAATGAAATGCAGAAAAAAAACTTGTCGTTTAGGTGTGGTTCACATTCAACATCAGCCCTTAAAATTTAACCACCCGTTATTAGATACCTAACTACAAAAATACAGTCGCACAAATATGCAGTAAATAAAAGCATTGATGTATAATTTTATAAGTAAGTCAATTATGAAAAACGTTAGCGAACCATGGTGACATAATTTTCTAATTAACACTGGACCTGATGTGGTAATTATTTCAGATAGAATCTATTACAAATGATTGTTTATATTGTAACAGTACACACAGTACAATATCACAAATAATATTTATTATCTATATATGTCATACCTATCTAACCTAGTAAGTAATTATTAGTACGTAAGTAAGTAAATATTGCCCCAGCGGGTTATAATAACACTAGCTTCCGCCCGCGACTTCGTCCCCGTGGAAAAAAAATCCCCCGATTTTGAAACATTCTTCATTAGTGCTCCGCTTCTATTGGTCTTAGCGTGATGATATATAGCCTATAGCCTTCCTCGATAAATGGGCTACCTAACACTGAAAGAATTTTTCAAATCAGAACCGTAGTTCCTGAGATTAGCGCGTTCAAGCAAACAAACAAACAAACAAACAAACAAACAAACAAACAAACAAACTCTTCAGCTTTATAATATTATATTAGTATAGATTGAGTACAATATTATTGCTCGCTAGTGATTTGAATTTGGAGTAACAACTCAACATTCAAAGAGGTAGAACTTATTCATACATGGAAGAGGAAACCATTATTTTCCAATTCAAATTCTATATTTCAAATGAGATTTCTATTAGACATTTGAATTTAGAATAATATTTTACATAAAGTTTATAAAAAAACTGTTTTTAAAAATAGGACAGAATTCAAATCATGATTTATTTCAATAAAGTTGTTGAAGCCCGAACTGTAAATTTCGGTGTGAGAGTGTGTGTAATGGGTACGTGAATTTCATGGTCAAAAAGTATCCATCTCACTAGGTAGTGCCTAAGGCATTAAGTCGGTCATTATACCTTTTTGTGTTGCTTACAGTTTTAAAACGAATTCTTATCTTTTTCCTGTCCTACAGTTCGTACCGAAAATACGACTCCTGTGGAATAAGCCAGTTGTGACAAATCTAGTTGTTAATAAACTGATCCAGTTTGCTTGTGAATTGTGAAATTTAACACCACATTTGAAGTATAAAACTGTATTTAACATTTTTACGATGTAGATTCTATGCTCTATTTGTCGTTTTTTTTTCATCACTTTTGATATTATTTCTTTACAGTATACTCAATACAGACTCGCACTTACCATATCGTAGAATTGCTACTTTATGAAATACTCAGCCAAAACATAAAATGCGGCCAATATCATGGTTACGTTCGACCAGCACACATCTCACCTGATAGTAAACGATAAAGTGGATTATATTATACTCAATAATGTATTTTATATTTTCAAAGTCAAACTAATATGTACTTACTTTAATCCTCTTTAATGATTTGAATTTCTAAGAGTCACTCATATATTTATAGAATTTAAAGAACTTGAGATAAAACATATTTACTAATATAACAACATTATAACAACTCTTCTTTGAATTTAAAACAAATTACTATACTAAACAATTAAATAGGTATATAAGTTTGAGTGTCTTTAATGTGGGGCTTGGGAAGACATACATACATACATAAGTAACGTTAGCAACCAAGCTCTTAACCACTATATCGATATACGTACGCACATACAAAACCTTTCTATAAACGTCGCACTCTCAGAATGAAAGGGACCTTACTCAAAAAATAGTATTTTTTGGATTTGAGCAGTAATAACTAATAGCATTTAATAAATTATATTCATATATCTCAAGTGGCAAATGTATAAGCTGTCTCTTTGTAACTTGTAATTCACATTCCTGTTTCCATGGTAATTCAGAGTGGTTTCAGGCCAGTTTACATCAAAATCTGAAATTACACGAATTTAGAGTTAGGTCACTTTCATTCTAAGAGTGCGATATATATATATATATATTTTTTTTTTCAATCAATCAATTCAATTTTGTTAAATGACTGACAACACAGATAAATATCACTGTGGGGTATTAAGTTATTATATCCACATCTTTTTTTTTTTTTGTTTTTATTACTGATGAGCCCACATTTGACCTCGATCTCGCTTGGTAAGCGATAGATGAGGATAATAATATTTATAATATTTTGTGTTTTAGGTGTTATTTTTTATTTATAATATTTATCCATGTAATTACCCAAAATTAGTCACTATACGATTAATTAGCAAGTTTTTTTTTATTGATAATAGGCTCGCATTTGACCACGATCTCGGTACCCTGACGGTAAGTAATGATGTGGTCGAAGATGGAGCACGCTTACCTAAAAGTAACCTATTGACTCTTGACTTAAAGACCCCTAGTTATAATGCTATCGGGAAACACTGACTCCGGCAGGGAATTCCACTCCTTAGCCGTATGCACAATGAAGGTATTTCCAAAACGTTTACTGCGTATAGGTGGGATGTCCACCATGTAACGATAGCGCATCGCCGTTTGTCTTGTAGTCCGATGATGGAACGGGCTTGACGGAATTAGATTGTGTAATTCCATCGCACACTCCCTGAAATGTAACCGATAGAAAACCGATAGACTAGCAACTCGTCGCCGATGTTCAAAGCTCAAGTTGCCAATGAGTCTTTTGGCTCGTTTCTCAATAGTTCGGGGTCGGCTTCCAGTCTTCCAGTAGTCTAGGCTGAATAATAGTGTTTTACATGGAGCGACTGCCTATCTGACCTCCACAACCCCGTAGCTGGGTAACACGATACCCCTTGGCAACACTGGAGTAAAATTTTCTGGCTTCTGACTACCCGTAACGACTATCAAAGGTGTACAATCAACAGCCGGGACAAACGGCTTCACGTGCTTTCAGAGCTCGGACAAATCTCGACATGTTAATCCTGCAATACATGTTGGCCGAGCGTAGGCCAACGCGAGCGTTGTCAAATAGGTACAAGGCAAGAAATAATGTCCACACGTTCGACAAGTTCGTCGAACGCCAATGCAGACGACCAATGTAGAGGAGGCTCTGTAGAGCTGCCCACACGTTGGCCGAGCGCAGGCGAGCGCCTCTGACTTGTGCCCGAAAACTGACACTGATCCGAAATGAGGCAAGTGATCACGAGCAACGGCGAGCGAAGACAAGTTGCACCAAATGAGCTCTAAACACGTTGGCGCTGGCCTACACTCGGCCAACTAGGCAAGTGACACCGAGCGATAGCAAGACAAGGCAAATATACCGTCTACATGTTGGTATTGGCCTTCACTCGACAACGCTCGGCCAACATGTATTACAGGCTTTAAGGTATTGTAGGTTAGCAAGCGTTACTTCACCTTGAGGATTGCCCCATGTGGCCGTTTTTATTAAGGTTCCGTAGTCGAATTACAAAAGAAAAACACTTATAGATTTGTCATGTCTGTCTGTCTACATATGTCATAATCACTTTATTCCGAAACTATCAGGATTACAGAGTTGAAACTTAGTAGGTAGATATATTCTGTAAACCGCATTACACTTTTATATTTTTTTTAAATTAATACTAAAGAAAAGTTCATGAAGCCTATACGTATATACGTGAACGGTGTCTATAGATAAGTGACATTGAGGTTCCTAAAACCATTTTATCTCAAAGTCAATTTTTTGAAAGATAGACACTTCCAAAGTGGTAAAATGTAAAAAAAGTAAACTGTCAATGAAAATTGGTTTGAATGAGATATAATCAGTAGTTTTTGATATATAGCACATTTTCGAAAACCACAAATATAACTTTATCATTTATGCAAACACTGAAAAACAATGTAATTTCTACTGAGCCCTATTACTTTAGTATTGAACCCTTCGTAAGTTAGCCCCGACTCGCACTTGGCCACTTTTTATTTAGCTACGACTTTCTCATGAATATTGTCTCTAAAATATTCAGAGGTTAGACTATAAAAAATGTTACTACCATAACGAACAAATTAAAGTAGTTAAAACATTAAAGGGTTTTAGTTTGATGTCTGTCACAGATTATGAACAAATTATAGGTAAGGCTCTGTTTAAATCGATCCAAAAGCTACAAGCTTTTAGAAAAATAAGTTGGGGCTCCCCAAACATGGAAAAGAAACTATATAATAAATTCATGAAATCTACAAGTGTATTATATGTAGATAAGTGACATTGAGGTTCCTAAAACCATTTTTACTCAAAGTCAAACTTTTGAAACACTACTATGAAAAACAATGTAATTTCTACTGAATCCTTTTACTTTACTAAAGAACCCTTCATAGGTTAGTCCGCTTCACACTTGGCCATTTTTCATTTAGCTACGATGTTTCAATTAATTCTTTTGTCTCTCATTTCTTTCCTTCTTTTTTTTTTAAAAAAGATAAGTAGCAATGTGGGTAGAATTTACATTACTAGAATCTTGTGCTAAATATGCTTGTGTCTGGAGTGAGTTCACGTCAATAGTGTAATGGGTGGGGTTCGAACCCGCGACCTCTCGATTACAAGTCCGACACCTTATCCATTAGGCTATTGACGCTCTAAAATACTTAGAGGTTAAATATCAAAAAATTTATAAGCGTAACCTACAAATCAGTGTAGTTAAAACATTAATGACCTAACACGGTTCCATTTAGTTTGATGTCTGTCACAGATTATGAACATATCAATAGGTAAGGCTCTGTTTAAATCGATCCAAAAGCTTGTAAGTAATATTATCGACCAGTTCTGAATAATACATACACTGGTAAGGTTATTGGGCTTCTCTGTTTGACTTCGTAAGCTTTTGTTCAGGCAACTGACGTGGATTTGATTTGTGGGTATTGTTAACTGATAATGGGGTTTTTAGTGGGTATATGTTTTTGTATGAGATTTTATATCAGGCGGTGATGGACTTTTTTAGACCACTCACAGTCTCAAACTGTCCAAAATCGCCCGACATTTTAACAAGTTTCTGTCATTGATTAACGCTTAAATTATGTTGAACTAAAACAAATCCTTATTTTATGTGAATTTTGAGGTGTTTGGTAAGATTGTATTTTTTATTTTTTTGTGATTGTTTGTAAAGTCTATTAACTACCGCACTGGCTTCAAACAAAAATATTATCGTCTATCATGTAAACATCATAACATTCTTCCTTTGCAGAACAGACGTACGTCTTTGGACGTGCTGTTTCTTTATAATATTTGTAGTGAAAATATAGACTGCACAGCTCTAAGTAACTTAGTTTTGAGATGAAAGAGACATTCAGCTTTTCAATGTACCACATGCCAGTACAAAATACGCTCAGAATTTTGTTATTAGCAGGATACTAAGAACTTTTAACAAAAAATTCTCCCACCTTGATATATTTAACTCCAAAAAAGGTATGTTCAAGAAGCAACTTTTATCCTCTGTTCATGTCGATATAACTAAAATAAAGAACAAAGACAAAAACAAAGCAAATAACGTATGATCTATTGAACCTCGTCATTTGACTTGGCTAGTTTTTACATACTAAGTACTCATCTTATATTTAGCTAAACAACTTATCAACTTTTTGTTATTGCAAGTTATTGTTTTTATATTGTAAGGTCTAGTCTTCTAAATATTTGATTTGCTGGTAAAAACAAGCCAAGTCAAATGATGAGGTTCAATAGATCATAAGTTATTTCCTTTGTGTAAATAATTCGACTATTCAAATTGAAAAAGTCATAATTTTAAATAAGCATTGTTCTAGCAGAAAAATAAAACAAGAAATTATGTTTTACGTTTACTTAAGGATGTTATACGTTCTTATAAATTTTCAGGATTGTCTACAGAACTTGGCACATATTTAGATCTCTTTTGTCGGCAAAGTCGACAATTGAACTTGGCTCCCATTTTCACATTTATGTTTTTGGTGGGATAATAATGTTAACGTTTATTATTCCCAACACGTTTGTCACTAGTGAATAAATTGTAAATCCGTAATTGGCTGTAAGATTAGATATAAGTTACTATAAAACATAGTTTTAAGAGCTTGTGGATTTCGTTATAAATAAATAAATTAATAAATGTGCACATATATACACAAAATTATTGTTAATGATTTCTTGTAACAGATAATGCAAAGGTTTCGTTCAGGTTACTAATAAAGAAATAGATAAATAAAAAACAGCATATTTAATTCTGAATTAAAGCAATGCCAAATAGTTAAGTAAAATTTCCCACAGCTAAAAATACGCCTGACGCTGGTTTTGCATTGAACCGTATGTTAAGAGCACCATCAATTTATAAAATGGAACTAATCTACCGTGAAAATGATGTATAGGTGATAAATAATAAATATGTGAATACACCTATAATTATACTATATTGGTTTGTGTGGGTACTAAGAAAAAAATAACAATAAAAGTCATCAAGTCATTAACTCTAATACGGTTGAAATTAACTCAAACTATTATGGACAACAAAAATCAGTACGAGCTATTCAGGCAGCTTAATGGAACAACGGTGCAGATTTTTTTTATTAAAATGGTTATGAATATAGTTAATACTTTCCAAAGTGATTAAAACTAAGCATAGGTACTTTAATTAATGTGATACTTAGATCTACGATCCTAACAGAGATACAAATACAAATATTTTTATTGACATCAATATAATGATACACCGTAGATTGTAACCCTGACTTCTGAGTTAGGCAAAGCCTGTGTTTCAAAAGTCAGTATCTTTGCCCTTTATAGTCGCTAATGTACAATAAAAATTATTTAAAAGTAAATTAAAGTTAAAATTAAAGTTAAAATTAAAAATCTATAATTATGCACGCTTTATCTATGTGTGTGTGTTTTTGTGTGAGTTAATGCGTGTTTCGAGTGTAGATGGGAAATGTGTAAGCGTTTGATGTGTTATTTTAGAATTTTGTTAGTGTCATTATAGTCCAGCGACTGAAGCCAGTTTTTTATTACTTGTTTCAGATTGTTTTGCGTAAGAGAGTTAATTTTTATTGTACATATGCGTTGCTAAGTACATATGCTGCCGCCTCGCCGATGCAGTATTTGTTTTTACAGAGGGACAGACGTTGAGGATGGTTCGTTTTCGTGTACTGTTGAGATTTATAGATGTAGTACGATGCTTCCCAATGATAATGTTTACGTGTAGTATGTATAACTGTCTCACTGTTAGTACCTTGCAACTTTCATACAAAGTCACTGTGAGGAACCGGTACGGTTTGAACGTCATGACTTTGAGGAGTGATCTTTGAGCTCTTTCCAGATTAATCATGAATGTTTTGCAAGCCCCACCCCAGACTGTAATGCAGTATCTGAGCACGGACTGAGCTAATACGTAATAAACTTTTCGAATTTGATTAATATTAGCCGCAACCTAAGCTTACTGAATGCCCATATCAGCTTCCTCGTACGAGATTTTGTTTGCTCAATGTGTAGTTGCCAGCTCAATTTACTATCTAAGAGTACTCCTAAATATTTTGTTGCCGTGACTTTTTTTATTGACAAGCATGAGCAATGCATTATTATTGGGATATTTGTAAGAATGTACTTTGACTATGACTTCCGGCTGTTTTGTGTTGGATAGATATCTTAAGGTTTATTGAATGATGTTGCTTTAAAGGCCATTTTACACTCTATATCTAATAGGAGGCCATGACATGACTTAATATTTAAAGTTATAGTAAGCATGTAAGTAATCAACAGATAATTTAACAATAGGTCTGTTAACAAGAATTGTTGTGAGAGATCTCTTAGTTATAATGACACTTCATTCTTAAGTCTTCATCTTAAGTCATTTTAATAAATAAATAAAATAAATAAATACATATTTTTAGATTAAAATGTTCACTTCTTTTAGATATTATTATGATTTATTTTTTAAGCGTATGTTAAAAGTTGGCGTGGGCTGAATTAATTGGATATATTTACATTGAATATCCGTTACAAAGTAAACAAAGTACTTGTAACACCTTGCATGCACTTTTGTTTTTTATAAGATGTATGTACCACTCATGTTTGACCAAATAAAGTTATCTGAATCTGAATAAATGATGTGCCCACTTACATGCAACGATACAACCTTACAATTTTTTCATTCACCATAATATGAAGTACTTAACGTGATATACTTTTTAATATTATAAGGTATCGATTATTTAATGTAAGATTTATTATAAATCTTACATTAAATAACATACTAGCTCTCTGTCAGCGATTTAGTTTACGTAGTCGTTAAAAAAATAATCATAGCCACCATACCATACCATACCCACCACCATACCATACCATAGTCTACTCGTGCACCAAGTTTCATATAAATCCAGTCAGCCATCAAAACGTGAAGAGGTAACAGACAGACAGACGGACATACAGACAGGGCTAGTTCCACATTTAGATATTTTTATTATTTCGTAATGTTACAAAGTCATGAGGGTTCATTTAGAAATATATTGAAGTACATGTGTAATATAGTTTTATAGACCAAAGGATGATAAAAAATTAATGATGACATTGCGTGCGTATTATTTGTAAATTGTGCGTGTTAGATTACGTGGGCCTTCGATAAGGATCACTAACTGTAATTGTTAACTTTAATACAAGTGGACTATCGAGTATTTTGTTGCTAAGTAGGATTTCTTTAAAATTAATGTTGAGAAGTTTGGAATATAATAAGGATTTTGTGAATAATATTTTATATTTTAGTGGTTTAATTAATACACGTAAATAAAAATGTACTTTTTACAAAAAAAAAACGGATCTTTTTAAAACACTGATTAGCAAATTTTAATTCAGTCTCGACAAAAGTTTGGACTAAGGAATCAGTTGTTTCTTTATGAATATATCTAATAAAAGTTCACTTACATTTACTTTCAGTTTCAATCTTCGCGTCATTCTTCAGTAAATTCAAGAATTCCACACTCATTTTACTTAAACCATTTAAGTTACCAATAATTAAAAAGTTTTATTTTATTTTCAACTTATTAAAAAAACTTCACGAAACTATTATTTAATTATACCGAACTTATTTTTAAACTTAAAAATAATTTTTATTTCACGCTTACTACACAGAATACTTCGTATTTAATCTCGTAGCGCACGGCTACGGAGCGCAGCGTGTGGCTACGCCGGCCTACGACGTAGCACTGGCGTAGCGCTGTAGATCGCACGACTAGACGACAGATCATACAAATGTGGGTTATTTAAATTTAAATTTGGAATGCTGTTTCTGATATTTTTGTAACCATCGATCGTTGCAATAAAACGGTCCGGACAAAGGTACTCAACATGTTAGTGTTATTTTAAACATCCATCAGATGATAAATGACTAACGAACGGAACTAGGTAACTGGCTGTTGCCCGCGACTTAGTTCGCGTGGGAAGTTTTCCCGATCCCGTGGGAATTTCTCAAAATCCTGTCCTATAGAGCACCAATGTCCTAAGAGGATGCTCCATGCAAAATTTGAGAGCCGTAGCACTTGCAGTTTCTGAGATTTCGTAATCAGTGAGTGAATCAGTCAGTGACCTGTCTCTTTTATATATATATAGATAACGGTTAGTCTCGGTAAAACTCGAGAACAACTAGACCAAATTAGCTAATTTTTGTTTAAAAATATGGATAAAAAATATGGCGATATCAAGTTTGAAGCCAGGTCAGCTAGTTTTTAATAATTAAATTGTACAAAAAGGTTTTTTAAAACACTTATTCATAAATCATCAGCACATCATTTCATCATATCCTGGATCAAAGATTAGGATTAAATAACAAGCCTTGAGATTAAAGCGAGTTGGATATTACAAATGAAAACCGGATACCGAAGTTGAGAAAGTCGGTTGTAAGCCCAAGGAGAAATATTACAGGGTTGGTCTGTAAGAGTATTGTATATCGCTGATTCAAATTACTAATGGACTTGCTCTGTCGGCAGTTTGGTAAGGTTACAGAAAGCTTTGTAGTTCTCGACACAGATAATAATTGAATGACCTATTTCGTATTCGTTATGTAGCTACAGTAACCCAATATCATAACGTCACCTGATAAGCAATGATGTGGGTTGATGATGGAGTAAGCTTGCCTAGAAGCAACCTATTCACTTTTGACTTAAAGACATGGTACACGTAAGGTGAAATAAACTTTCACATATCATGTCATATCCAGCTAAATTATAAATACAAAAGTTTGTGAGGACATAATATGTTTGCTACTCACGCAAAATGTACTAAATGAATTTTGGTGAAACTTTACTTATGCTACTTTTTATCTCGCGAAAATGTGGAACATTTTTAAGCAAATGGAGTTGCGAGCATCAGCTAGGAGTGTCATATTACTGGTGTAACACGTCAAGTTAAACAAATAAAAATATTATTTTATTTCGGACAGAAACTATTAGATTAGTATACGAACAACTTATAAAACTAATTTTAGTTATCAGAGAGACAAAAACAACTAATTATTATGCGCTAAAGTGGCATGTAGGCGTATCCGATGCCCCAGGGGGCTGTCAAATATTTTATTTCTCATAGGTCTCTATGGGCACTTATGAAAGTTAGAAGCTCGAGCAGGGTTCGAAATTGGTTGTTTCCTATAGAGAAGAACTGGCAAGAAACTCCACGGTTTCTCAACTTCTTTTCCATACATCATTCATTTTCACAATGTATGCATAATACAGGTTGAATACGTATGCATGGACAGTAACTCAAATATTTTCGTTTAATTCATGTCATTATTATACCTGACAGCACCTTTCCTATACTTACATTTGTAGACACCAAAAATTATGTCAATTTAACCTTTTCTGATCATGTGACACAACAATTTACCTGGAATAAAAAATACAAAATGGTGGACCAAGAACAATTATAAAAAACTTTAGTTCCAAATGCGTCATGATACGCATAATTAAAGGTCCGTTAACACCAACAACTAATTATTACAATATTATCATATTTAATATAATATTATAATAATTAATTTTAATATAGGGATACATAATAATGTATCCCTATTTATATATATATATATATATAGGGATACATTATTATGTAATTATTATAATATTATATATATATATATATATAAAACAAACCCCGCTAGTAAGTTTTTTACCTTCAAAATATTCCTACAATGAAACATTTCATTATACATAAATATTATGTTATATAACAAAGTGACCCCTCACTTACCGAAATAACAAACGTTTAACGTAAAAGCCAATATTATTGATACGTAATTTGAGTTGTTTGGTAATTGTCACAATGACATTCACAAAAGTCAGAGTAAAAAAAATCTACAAAAAATCATGCGATGAACGATCCGTTATATTTTCCTTCGATAACTTCATAAATAATGCAGGCAATAACAGCCGGTTGCACCACGCTACTAATATGGATTAATGACTAAGTAAATATTTTATAACATGTTCGCTGTTTTGACGTGTTTGAAGAATGGGTCACTGCGTTTGTATATTATGTTGGTGTATTGAACTGTAAAGGTCATTTTTAAGATTCCGTTGTAAAACATCGAACCCTTATGATCACCAAAAAAAAAATTAAACTCGGATTTAACAACTAAAAATTGGCCAAGTGCGAGTCTGACTCGCCCATGAAGGGTTCCGTAGTAACTACACCAAATAACTTTGTTTTTCATAGTGTTTGTATGAATTACAAAGTTATATTTGCGGTTTTAGAAAATATGCTGTATCTCAAAAACTATTGACCCGATCTCATTCAAACTAATTTTGGTTAAAATTTTACATTGAGATCTATAGCAGGCGCGTGCATAGGATTATGACAGGGCATGCGGCGGAGTAAAAACACACAAAAACTTCTTCTTTTATAGATTTTTAGCATAGCCACAGCCACGCATCGCCACCATGCTACGATGCGTGGCTGTGGCTATGCTAAAAATCTATAAAAGAAGAAGTTTTTGTGACCGATTACTCACAAAAACTTCTTCTTTTATAGATTTTTAGCATAGCCACAGCCACGCATCGCCACCATGCTACGATGCTTGGCTGTGGCTATGCTAAAAATCTATAAAAGAAGAAGTTTTTGTGTGTTTTTACTCCGCCGCATGCCCTATCATAATCCTATGCACGCCCCTGATCTATAGTATATATTTTTTTTAATTTTTCACTCCATTATTATAGAAGTTAGAGGGGGGACACACATTTTACCATTTTGGAAGCATATATCTTTTAAACGATTAACTTTATAAAGAAGTGTTTTAGAAACCACAATGTCATTTTTAAAGACCTGTCTATAAATACCACACGCGCATAAGAAAATATTTTCAGTTTCAGTTCCATGTATGGGGAGCCCGCCTTTATTATTTTTTTTTTTTTTTTCTTAATATCGGAAACCGGTTTACAGCATACATCTATCTATAAAGTTTCACATGTATAGTCTTAATAGTTTCGGAATAAAATGGTTGTGACATACGAACGGACAGACAGACAGACATAACGAAACTATAAGAGTTCCGTTTTTGCCATTCGGCTACGGAATCTTAAAAAGGGTGTTACAATGGACATTCTTCTCGTCTTATCGCTAAATGTATTTTTTAGAGACAACCTTTTTATAAAAACTGGTTTTTCTTCATAAAAAATACAATCGATTTGTACCAATTTTTTTTTTAATATTTTCTGACTTTGAAGCAGACTCGTCACTACAACAATAATTATTTGTATCGTAATACATTGTTTTTACTACCTAACGCCCGCAGGGAAAGATATGTCCGTTAATCTGAGCTGAGTAATCCCAGATAAATAAAAATAGTAATAAAACTTAAACCGCCGGTCATAAATCTGTTATGGTGCCACCGACCGCCAAACTTTTGATTAATTAAACTTTCATAGTATGAGACTGCTTTAGTTTTTAGCTGAAGTAAGTTTATTATGTATGAAGATTTTCAAGTTTCTTTTTTTCAGGATTTTTTTGTTATTTTGCGCTCGTGTTTTTTCATTTTGTTGGTTGTGATGTTTGAAATATCTTTGTCGAGTGTACCTACTGTAGCGTAAAACCGCTACGGTTAAAACCTCCTCCAATCCTAATTCAAACTTTTCAATAAAAAATTTTTTCTTCATAGCTGTTATTCACATTTGAACCAGGAATCGTGAAAAAATCGTCGGTTGTTTGCCTTTTGACGGCGTCAATTACATTTTTGGGACCCGATAAGTGATGGTCGACCTTATTTTTTGTGATTAATATCGAAATTATGAAGTGAAAGTTTTTTTTCTGTTGGTGTAAACCCAATAAAAAAATATAAAGTGTCCTAGCAAAAGTATAGTCTGTGGGTGATTTTCTGGTTAATTTGGTATGTATTGTCGTCTTTTTCTTTTCGATCCATTTCGCACTAGTTTCATAATTAATCAAAGATTCAGCTTGCATCGGTGGTCTGAAGTTTCTTTTTTGTTTAGATCCCGTTACAAGCCAATTTTTGGCTCCACCCTACGGGCAAGCGACGTCGGTTATCGACGACGGAGGTCGGGGCGCTCTCGCCCGATATCCGAGCACATCCTGTGCCTGAGACGTCCATCTCAAAGGCCTGAAGAGAGTACGAGGTAGATGCGGACTCCGCAGCGCAGTGGCTCCGTGATTTCTACGTTACTTCCCACAGTCGTGTTCAGCCGTCCAGGAATTACCGAGTTTTCGCAGCAGGAGTTCTATTTTAAATAGTGCACCTAATTTGTATATTTCTAATCTAAAAATTCTCACGTCAAAAACTCTTTCTAACCTAAGGCCTATCAAGACGCGTTGGATGCTCTTAGTGTTTTTGTAATTAAAATTACTAATATTGCGTATTCGCCTTGCTATAACCGATTGCAATCGATTTTTTTTGTTAGGTAAGTTAAAAATATTTGCATAATACTTTCGATAACATTCTTTTTCTTTCCGCTAAGTTAACCCACGCCATCACTGAAAGGTTCCCAATAATAACTAATATTTAACTTTTTTATGTTTTTTAATTAAGTACTTGTTTTCTATCTTTTTCCTTTTAATCAAAATTAAACGTGTTAAGTAGCGGTTGTGTTTTACTGTGCACTTAATTTTATTTACGCTACAATATGGCGCCCGAATTAAAGTAAGTTTGCATATTAATTATTACTAAAATACTTTTTTTTTTGTTATCTCGTGTGTGGTTGCTCTTGAGAGCAATCTTTAATTTTCATCTTTCTTGTTGTGAGTTTCAGGTTTTAGAATTGGTCAGATACCCGTATGGAAGTTAAAAGGATTACCTGTCTTGAATGTTTTCCCGATTCATACGACTGGACTACAGAATTGCTAACTGAATTTATGTTCTTTGCTAAATTGTGTGATGTTTGTGAAATTCAATTTTAAAGATTAACTTTGTAACTATACCCAATTTCCAATTCTTTTATTTTCTCCCAAAATATACGTATCTATCCCGAGTTTTATTTTATCCCAGTAGGTAGCGGTAGTTAGTTTCCCGTAGAGTGTGTTTGATGTGTGGATGGTTAGGCATCGTGACCAAAGGTAAGCTTTTTGAATGGTCGTGTGCTAGTGTCTACCTTTTTTATTTTTTAGCCCGTCTGTTTGCTTTTCTGCTATTTGCTAGTATCTGTTTTTGTTGGATTCTTAGCCCAGCGGATTCCTTTGACGTTCATTTTGTTGTCTTCTTCCCGTATCGATATTACGGCACGATATCTAACGATTTCCTGCTAAGTCCTGCTCTCTTTCATTTAATCTATTTCTATTTTGTGTTTAAAAATGTCCGAAGAAGGTTCTATCGGTGAGACTCCTTTACACGAAAGTATTATTATTTCTAGACCTCCTCCCATTCCACCTAGGCCCACTCCGGGTACTAGTCGTTCTAACTTACCTTCTCCTATGAAATCCGAGGACTGTCCCGGTTACCTTCTAAAGTTTTCTGTTATAACCGATCATATGGCCTTGAAATGGCTCCTCACACTATGTAATCCCTCAGGGCGTTTGGCGCGATGGGCTACTGTGATTTCCCAATACACGTTTGATATCATTCATCGCAAAGGGTCGCAACACGTCGTTCCAGACTCTTTATCTAGAATGTACGCGAGTCCGGTTACATTCGATCAAGGACCTGACCATACCAATGATAGATGGTATAAAAAGGTGTATTTAGGGGCTCGTGACTCCCCTCAAACGTTTCCAGCTTACGCCATTCGGAACGGTGTTCTGTTAAGGCGCATGCCAATCACTAACCCATTGTGCTCTGATCCTTGGCGCGTAGTTTTACCCGTTGAAAAAGTTAAATCCGCTATATGGGAAGCTCATAATAATCCTCTCTCTATACATCCTGGAGTTTCAAAGACTTATTTTAAGCTCAAGGATAACTTTTACTGGCCAAATATGTTTCGAGATGTTTCTGAGACTTTAAGGCAATGTGAGGTTTGTAAAGCTTATAAGATCGCGAATTCCCAACCACGTGGTCATATGTGTTATCCAAAGGAAGTTTCTTTACCTTTACAAATGATTTCTATCGACGTTATTGGACCGCTTCCAATCGCTTATTATGGGTTCAAATACATTTTATCTATGGTCGATGTTTTTTCTAAATATGTTTGGTTAGTGCCCCTTAAAAGGATTGACGCCAATTCAGTTATAAAAGCTTTGGAATCTGAAATATTTTTTAACTTCGGAGTTCCACGGTCTATTCTCTGTGATAATGCTACCGTTTTTCGTAGTAATCAGTTTTTAAACTTTCTTAGATCGTTTCGCATTGAATCCCCTACATATACCCCTTATTACACTCCACAAGCAAACACGGTAGAACGTTATAACCAAAGTGTCGTTACTTGTTTGAGCATATTAGTTGGCGAGAACCAAAGGAATTGGGCTAAATTGTTACCCAAGGTCAAACTTTACCTCAATTCATGTATTAATTTAGCCACAGGGTTTACGCCAAACTTTCTCATATTCGGTAGAGAAGTCTGTATGGATTCATCGCGTGCGAATAACCAGACTCTAAGCACTAATTTAGCTGAAAGTCGGGAACAACACGCGAGTAATCTGACTTCGCTCGCCGAGATTTACGCAAAAGTAGCGGACAATCTTTCTTCTGCTTTTCTCCGTAATTCACGAAATTACAATACGAACCGGACGGCTATTACACTTAATGCCGGCGACATTGTATGGAGGCGTAATTTTTCAAAATCGTCAGCTGCTGAATACTTTACAGGAAAGCTTGCTCCTCGTTTCATTAAATGTCGTGTGATCAGAGTCATCTCCATGACTACATATGTCCTACAAGACTGTGATTCTCATCATATTGGACAATATCATATAAAAGACATACTTAAATGACTTAAATGAATTAATTTGTTCCATATTCTTAACTTAATCAGCATTACTTATGTTAGGCCATTAGTTTTCAATCAACGACACCTTTTTTATTATTTCGACCCTCATTCCTCCCTGGAGTTAATATTTATTCATAACCATTTCCTCTCATTAGGCGTCGTATTTTTGGTTTTGATTTAAGGTCCACCCTCTTCAACTTAACCCTCTCTCTTTAACTTAACCTTCTAACTTATCCCTCTATAACTTAAGCTCTTAAATTCAGTCTTGAGTCGTGTTTGACTTTGAGTCGTGTTTGACTTTGAGTCGTGTTTGACTTTGAGTCGTGTTTGACTTTGAGTCGTGTTTGGCTTTGAGTCGTGTTTGACTTTGAGTCGTGTTTGACTTTGAGTCGTGTTTGACTTTGAGTCGTGTTCGACTTTGAGTCGTGTTTGACTTTGAGTTGTGTTTGACTTTGAGTCGTGTTGGACTTTGAGTCGTGTCTCACTTCGAGTTTTTATCTGACTTCGAGCTTTTGTGTTCGACTTCGAGTTTTTGTTTGACTTCCTTTGAGTTTTCGTCGTATTTTTAAGTTATTTCTTAATCTCAACTCTTATTTGTTTCGTGTTGATTATTGTTTTTTGTTCCTATATATATTTAAGAATATTACTCTAGATCTATCGTTTGTTTTTCTATTCTAATGTAGGTTTAGGAGACGCATCTGAAGCTCGCACTGTTAACGTCTAAACTGGAGGCCGGCTTTCAATTTTATTCAGTATCAGCTGCACTTCGATGTTGTTGATTTGATGTATTTAGTTTAAAGTTAGTTAGGCTAGTTTATTTAATTTGTATATTATGGTTTTCACTCTTGGTTGATGCTATCCCTTTTGTGTTGTCAGTCTGTTATTGTGTTTTCAATCTGTTGTTGTGTTTTCAATCTGTTGTTGTGATGTCAATCTGTTATAGCGTTGTCACCCTCTCACTGGGTTGATACATTCACTTGGGTTGATCTCTCACCTTTCTTTTAGGGTTGTCAACCATCTTTCTTTTAGGGTTGTCACTCACCTTTCCTTTAGGGTTGCCACTCACCTTTAGGGTTGCTACTCTCAATTTTTTTTACTGGGAATGGGGTACTGTAGCGTAAAACCGCTACGGTTAAAACCTCCTCCAATCCTAATTCAAACTTTTCAATAAAAAATTTTTTCTTCATAGCTGTTATTCACATTTGAACCAGGAATCGTGAAAAAATCGTCGGTTGTTTGCCTTTTGACGGCGTCAATTACATTTTTGGGACCCGATAAGTGATGGTCGACCTTATTTTTTGTGATTAATATCGAAATTATGAAGTGAAAGTTTTTTTTCTGTTGGTGTAAACCCAATAAAAAAATATAAAGTGTCCTAGCAAAAGTATAGTCTGTGGGTGATTTTCTGGTTAATTTGGTATGTATTGTCGTCTTTTTCTTTTCGATCCATTTCGCACTAGTTTCATAATTAATCAAAGATTCAGCTTGCATCGGTGGTCTGAAGTTTCTTTTTTGTTTAGATCCCGTTACAAGCCAATTTTTGGCTCCACCCTACGGGCAAGCGACGTCGGTTATCGACGACGGAGGTCGGGGCGCTCTCGCCCGATATCCGAGCACATCCTGTGCCTGAGACGTCCATCTCAAAGGCCTGAAGAGAGTACGAGGTAGATGCGGACTCCGCAGCGCAGTGGCTCCGTGATTTCTACGTTACTTCCCACAGTCGTGTTCAGCCGTCCAGGAATTACCGAGTTTTCGCAGCAGGAGTTCTATTTTAAATAGTGCACCTAATTTGTATATTTCTAATCTAAAAATTCTCACGTCAAAAACTCTTTCTAACCTAAGGCCTATCAAGACGCGTTGGATGCTCTTAGTGTTTTTGTAATTAAAATTACTAATATTGCGTATTCGCCTAGCTATAACCGATTGCAATCGATTTTTTTTGTTAGGTAAGTTAAAAATATTTGCATAATACTTTCGATAACATTCTTTTTCTTTCCGCTAAGTTAACCCACGCCATCACTGAAAGGTTCCCAATAATAACTAATATTTAACTTTTTTATGTTTTTTAATTAAGTACTTGTTTTCTATCTTTTTCCTTTTAATCAAAATTAAACGTGTTAAGTAGCGGTTGTGTTTTACTGTGCACTTAATTTTATTTACGCTACACTACTTTACACTGGGTATATTTCAGTTTTTAATTTGCACATTAAGCCGTTAATCCCGACTATCTTTTGGACATCTTGGTCAGTAGTTACAACGTCTAGCCAATGGGTATTGTTTTACCCAGCTATTGGGTTGATCGTCAATCGCTCTATGTAAAACAGTAATACTGGTTGCGCCAACATTCAGAATACGATTGACATTCGCCTTCCTCAACTCCTGTCTCTTTCCCGCACGAACCTTGTGAAGATGACGTAGGTTCGCTACGCCATTTTGTAGGTACAAACCACACTTCCGTCAGGGTGTGAAACGTGATTTCGAAAATAAAGCACCGAAGAAAACGTCCCCGTAAGTTCACGAATACGAAACACGAATGCATGCTACCACGAAAAACCTTACGCCGTTGCTATGGGATCTCGAATAACTAAATCTCTAGTTTCACCTACTCTAATCACTTTACAACGAATGCACACTAACAAGAAAAACTGAACAACGTTGGCATGCGATCTTGAATAACTAAACCTCGAGTAGTCTTCATAAAATGTCTTTATTACTTTAACAATCAAACATTGCTTTTGCTATTTTAAACACACCCCTTCCGTCTGAACAACCGCCGCGAGCGCACTTGGCTCTGATCATGCGCTTATCAAAGAACAATAAATTGACAATCTTGGATTCATCGTATTTCACAGACTGAGTAACAACAATTTGTATTCGTGTTTAGTGTGTAATTTTTGTGAAGGACAGTAAAAGGAAGAAGGAAAAAATGAACACTCGTGTCGACCAGGCACGTGGCTTCAGTGTAAAGTTTTGTGCATTCCTATCCTTATTCGGATTGCATTCTACTCCCTAACATCCTTGCAGTTCGTTTACCTCCTCTCCAAGCGGTTATCAATCGTTTGTTCCGCACCGCAAATAAAGTCCACTAAAATAAACTAAATAGCCAGCCGCGCTACCAAATACTCAGCTGTATCCAGTTAAATTGAAAGCTGATCTCAATATAGATGGTAAAGGCTAAGCAGATGGTAATGATCATTTCATTTTTTTAAGTTGAACCCTCCCAAGCAATAACTCGGTAATCGAAAAATCAAAATTTTACAGAAAAAATTTAGTGATTTCATCAAATATGTTTTAACTAGTGGGATTGTTGAAGTCATTGATGTATTAAATGGAAGCAATTTCTTGCGAAATGTTTACTGTGTCATTGATATGAAATTCCTTTTATTCAAACCCTAGTTATTTAAGAAAAAGAAATACCTAAAATTCTACACCTACATAAAATATCATATGTGTCATGATATCTTAGTAAATATCATTAAGAAAAATCTAAAAAAAAATGCATAGGTGTATTCCAGTCTATAAATGCCAAATTTGATATAACAGCATAATAGCACATTACCGAGTTCTTCATTGGGGGGGGGGTCGAATTACAATTGTTCCTACAGCTGCCCTTGCGTGCCGGGGCCGGGGTATCTCGTTAGAACATTCCCGCAACCCCGGCAGGAAAACTTCTATACCTACTGTACCAACTGAAGACACGATTGGCACATTGTTGGTTGATTGATTTGATTCACGCATAGAACAAATAATTGTATGATGTACAGGGTTTTCAGGGTTGTTAGTGTATCCGATTTTCTTTGTGTTAGTGAAACCACCTGAATTTATTGGTACATGTTATTTTGCATCATCGTGTACATGAACATTTTAGTTTTTAGTAAATTTACAAATAAATTTATAATTTATTTATTGGATTAAAAAAAAATAACGAGAAAGTAGTATAGTAGTGAGGATAAACTTATCGTTTTTTTATGAAACATTTATTTAATTAAAAAATAATAAAAACAGGTATTGTGAATATACCTTAAGAGATAAGTACTGTGCGGAATTTTATGTAGGATTTTTTAAGCCTACAGCTTTCGAAAACATTAATAAAATACAATATAAATACGTTAATTAATTACTTATATATGTAGTAGATTAGTTGTTCTTATATACATATCTCTATTGGTTTACATGGCGCACACCAGTATTTTTAATAATAATATGATATTGTTTGTTTTTTTTTTACTGTGTGTACTTGTGGCATGTGTCAATAAACGTTTTTTCTTTCTTTCTTTATTTCGGCATGTTTTTTCCGATATTCTCTAACTTCATAATATTTCAGTAAATTAAAAAAAAAATCTTTAATGGATCATATATTTTAAACCATGTTTATGAATCACTCTGTCTATTGCTAAAAACTACATGTAACAAACAAACATTTCGCTTTGTAATTTTTAGTAAAATCCCTACTTCCTAGATTGTAATACATTACTTTGATAAGGAATTATTCCAGAGTCAGCCAGCAAGCCTTACATACCTCATACAACTATTGCGAACTATGTTGCAAGCTGAATCAGGAAGCTTGTCAGGTGCTTGCTTCGAACTTAGGTTGGATCTAGAATTTGTTCAAAGGTGTAAGTTAATACGAGTTTAATTTTGTTACTTACGTAGCTTCTATTACTTAATAATTATTTTCACATTAAAAATATTACAAACAAAAAATTACCTACTAACAAGCATATCTCGTAAAGTCAATTCATTTATTTGATCCACATTTGTAATATTGACAAGAACGAATAAGAAACTCCATTGTCACATTTTTGAAATAATAGTTTTACAATATTTGTTATCCATATATGTTTATGTTTGTAATAATATATGAGTACGATAATAGTTATTTTGAAATAAACATTACGAAATAATTAAAATGTTTGAGTTAGAAAAAAAAATAGGTCTTTAGTAGTCAGAATGAAAAACGTCTGTGTTTGTTCGTCCGTTTGTCATGGAAAAATCCTCCAAATATTTCAGTTGTAATTTGGCTATGTTTACTTGCGTTACATAAATATTATCATTAATAATATTATTATCATCTATGGAAACACTTTTGGGCGATAAATATAACTTCAGGCAAATAGTTGTATATAATTAGTTTCATCGGCTGATATTTTACGTACCTACGTTGCCATTAAAAAAATCGATAACAGGGTCTTTATTAATTTTAATGTCATTTTTTTTAATATTTTTTTTAAACCACAAACTTAAATTTAAATAAACCATAAAAACATCCTTAACGCAACGCGCAAGCCTTGTCCCGTTGTATGACAACGCTTAGCCTTTGGCCAAAGTTATAGCCAGCCTTTGAGTCACGGGTTGTATCAACCAGTCTTGCAATAATTTGTTTCAATCGTTATAGCAACAACGCTGCACTTCAAATATTGACCAACCTTCATACGCGCTTCGCCTACAAATAACACGATAGAAAGAGAGCATTAGATTTTCTTTCTATTTACCTATTCCCAGCAGAGCGCGGCAATTCTTGAAATCAATTACTGGGAGTCGAGAATTTGCCGCCTTTTTGTTTATCGGCGGCAATATTGAACGGCAAATGCAATCTTATAATAAGGTTGAGATATAAACTGTTTCTTCTGTGGGACTGATTGAACCCCTCAAGTGTCAACGGTACACCGTTTGTATATAACGTCACGGCTCGCATTGGACGATGTATTTTACGTTTATGTTGCAAGTAACACGATGTGGCTGTATCATTCGACTAATCGATTCATACTTGACCGGTTTTAGTAACATTTAAAAGGGAACACCACTAAAATGTACGATAATTTTTTTTTACGAAATGCACCTGTGGTTTTTGTTATGACGCCGCAGACTTTTTCGTTGTGTTATCAAGTAGTTTTTATTACTTTTTACAGTGTCTAAGTGGAATAATTTGTGTTAACATTGCCTACACATTATTGTGTTATCGTGTGTCTTTTTTCGTGAATATGTGTTTTTTCGTGTGGATGACTTCGAATGTGAGTGAAAATTATAAAAGTGAAAACATATCACATCACTGCGAGATAAGGTCAGTTTGATTTGCTTAATTGAGTGACATAAATAGTTAGATAAACTCATAAAGAAGCCAGAAAGGTATAATATATACCATGATAATGGCCATAAATTGCCGATTTACCATTTTTTCTGAAGTCCTACCCAAAAATCAAAAAGTACATTAAACATGCGACTAAGGATGCGATTAAGGAGTTTGTGGCTAAATAATAACAGCCGCATGAGTCGATCTTTATACTTAAGTAACGCTTGTCGGGGTCACTTCGTGGATTGCTGACCATTTTAACAAGTCGAGACTATTCTGGTGATGGTAAGTGATAATGTGGTCGAAGATGGAGCAATCTTACCTAGAAGTAACCTATTCAGTCTGGACTTAAAGACCCCTTTCATTATAATGATTATTTCATATACATTTTAACATGACAATATTATTTTCTTTTTCAAGTAATAAAATATACCTTTCATTTCATACTTATCATTTTTAATTTTGTTTATACAAGATGACAATATTATTTTCTTTTTTCAAGTAATATATTTTTTGTAAAAGCAAAAGCTATATTGTGAATGTGAGAGCGATGTGGGATAACAACGAATATTATGAATAGATTACCGCACTGTCTGGCAGTTTGAGTGCTTTATACGGCCCACACAAATGTCCTAACTTTGGTATTGTTTGTCAAATCGTTCGAACTCCTTAAGGTTCTAAGTTGAGCTACGCGATATTTGACAAATGCTTGCACTGTTTGGACAGGCTTGCTAAAATTTGTGTGATTCTGTCCTCTAAAGGGCGCCACAGACATAAACCTACATGGCTCTCATATGATTTGATCACTACAGATTTTATGGACTTTAAAAGAAACGTTGACCTCTGAGTTTGTTTCAGTGTTTCTTCTCAGAGTAGTCAATTGGGAAACATTGGCCTCATCTAATTTACATTTACGAAAAAAAAAGACGTGTAAAAGTTTTATTTCTTTCTTCTTCTTCAGAGCCCCAGCGGCACAAAAACGTGCCAGTAAACAAGTATTAGTTGAGCCCCGCTGGCACAAATTTGTGCCAACAAACCCCGACCGATTTAAAACTGTATTTGTAGTAAAGATAAGTCTTAAAATCGTTTGTGACCGAGGTCAGATAACGCTTACGATAAGAGCCCGCTCGCGGTGCTTGACGGATGGTTGACGTAATAATGGCGGTCCTTGAGAGGTTAATTCCTAGTTTGTAGCTATCTGTAGCGTAAAACCGCTACGGTTAAAACCTCCTCCAATTCTAATCCAAACTTTTCAATAAAAAATTTTTCTTCATAGCTGTTATTCACATTTGAACCAGGAATCGTGAAAAAATCGTCGGTTGTTTGCCTTTTGACGGCGTCATGACATTTTTGGGACTCGATAAGTGATGGTCGACCTTATTTTTTGTGATTAATATCGAAATTATGAAGTGAAAGTTTTTTTTCTGTTGGTGTAAACCCAATAAAAAATATAAAGTGTCCTAGCAAAAGTATAGTCTGTGGGTGATTTTCTGGTTAATTTGGTATGTATCGTCGTCTTTTTTCTTTTCGATCCATTTCGCACTAGTTTCATAATTAATCAAAGATTCAGCTTGCATCGGTGGTCTGAAGTTTCTTTTTTGTTTAGATCCCGTTACAAGCCAATTTTTGGCTCCACCCTACGGGCAAGCGACGTCGGTTATCGACAACGGAGGTCGGGGCGCTCTCGCCCGATATCCGAGCACATCCTGTGCCTGAGACGTCCATCTCAAAGGCCTGAAGAGAGTACGAGGTAGATGCGGACTCCGCAGCGCAGTGGCTCCGTGATTTCTACGTTACTTCCCACAGTCGTGTTCAGCCGTCCAGGAATTACCGAGTTTTCGCAGCAGGAGTTCTATTTTAAATAGTGCACCTAATTTGTATATTTCTAATCTAAAAATTCTCACGTCAAAAACTCTTTCTAACCTAAGGCCTATCAAGACGCGTTGGATGCTCTTAGTGTTTTTGTAATTAAAATTACTAATAATGCGTATTCGCCTAGCTATAACCGATTGCAATCGATTTTTTGTTAGGTAAGTTAAAAATATTTGCATAATACTTTCGATAACATTCTTTTTCTTTCCGCTAAGTTAACCCACGCCATCACTGAAAGGTTCCCAATAATAACTAATATTTAACTTTTTTATATTTTTTAATTAAGTACTTGTTTTCTATCTTTTTCCTTTTAATCAAAATTAAACGTTTTAAGTAGCGGTTTGTGTTTTACTGTGCACTTAATTTTATTTACGCTACAATATGGCGCCCGAATTAAAGTAAGTTTGCATATTAATTATTACTAAAATACCTATTTTTTTTTGTTATCTCGTGTGTGGTTGCTCTTGAGAGCAATCTTTAATTTTCACCTTGTTGTGAGTTTCAGGTTTTAGAATTGGTCAGATACCCGTATGGAAGTTAAAAGGATTACCTGTCTTGAATGTTTTCCCGATTCATACGACTGGACTACAGAATTGCTAACTGAATTTATGTTCTTTGCTAAATTGTGTGATGTTTGTGAAATTCAATTTTAAAGATAACTTTGTAACTATACCCAATTTCCAATTCTTTTATTTTCTCCCAAAATGTACGTATCTATTCCGAGTTTTATTTTATCCCAGTAGGTAGCGGTAGTTAGTTTCCCGTAGAGTGTGTTTGATGTGTGGATTGTTAGGCATCGTGACCAAAGGTAAGCTTTTTGAATAGTCGTGTGCTAGTGTCTACCTTTTTTATTTTTTAGCCCGTCTGTTTGCTTTTCTGCTATTTGCTAGTATCTGTTTTTGTTGGATTCTTAGCCCAGCGGATTCCTTTGACGTTCATTTTGTTGTCTTCTTCCCGTATCGATATTACGGCACGATATCTAACGATTTCCTGCTAAGTCCCGCTCTCTTTCATTTAATCTATTTCTATTTTGTGTTTAAAAATGTCCGAAGAAGGTTCTATCGGTGAGACTCCTTTACACGAAAGTATTATTATTTCTAGACCTCCTCCCATTCCACCTAGGCCCACTCCGGGTACTAGTCGTTCTAACTTACCTTCTCCTATGAAATCCGAGGACTGTCCCGGTTACCTTCTAAAACGATTTTCGCTAAGAAAATGGAACATAAATTATACTGGAGATACCAGTGTTCGAAATTTTTTTACCAGTATCGAAGAAGAGAAGGATTCAGACGACATAACTGACAGATATCTGCTTAAACGCTTCCACGAAGTGTTATCCGGTCGCGCCTTGAATTATTATAGGTCAATCCGTCGACCTGATATGACTTACCCCGAATTAAAAGAAAATTTCTTCAATACATTCGGAGAAATTGATTTCGAGTTTAAAACCGGTCAACAAGTTAGAAATACAAAACAGAAATCAGATCAACCTGTTTTACATTTTGTGCATCAGATTTCTCAATTGAATGATACATTACGTAAACCAGTCGATAAATCCTAACCATTAGAAATTATCACTCACAACATGCATCCTAGATATTTTCCATGCTTATCGATACATAAATTTACTGACTTAGATGCGCTCATTGACACTGCATCGCATTTTGAAAGTTTTTTGCCCAAATCTACAAAATTAGTTTCAAGCGCAACAAATCAATCACAAATCTGTCCAAAATGCAATAAAACGGGACACCCCTATCGTACTTGCCCTGATTTCCCTGGTATGCTATGTTTTAAATGCCGCACACCTGGTTTTATAACTCGTGATTGCCCAAAATGCAATCCAAAAAATGTTTAGCCCACCGGCGACACGCATTACTCCGTACAGTGTCACCGGTGATAGCGTCCGATTCGTCTGATAACCGTCCTTTCATCGAGATCATATTGTGTAACCGGGTCGTTAAAGCCCTACTTGACTCTGGTGCACAAATGTCCCTTATTAGTCATTGTTTAACCCAACAACTGGGTATTTCTTTAAAATCAAACGTTCAGTGCCCACGTGTTATTTCCGCTAATAACTCTCCTATTGATATTTTAGGAACTATCTTTCTCCCAGTTAAGTTTAATGGTACGACTTTTGTCCACGAATTTTTAGTAGCACGTTCTATGTCTTCTTCAGTTATTTTAGGTATCGAATTTTGGAATAAGTTCGGTTTGACTTCAGTTTTTAGTCAAGCTTTTAACAAAAATATCAAAGGTAATATGTACCTTCCTCCCGACTCTAATTCCCTACCTCCTGACTCACATACCCTTCCCTCTGACTCTCAATCCCTTCCTCAGATTAATTGCATTAGCGAGGTTCGATACATTTGCCCTCGTAACGTTTTATTACCAGACCAAGAGCTAAAGTTACAAAGGGTCATTGAGGAATTCGATGTCATTTCATCCGATAAAGTTGGCCTTGGTAAGACTACTTGGCTATCACACAAAATAAACACTACTGGACCACCAATTAGACAACGATTTTACCCTCTTTCACCTGTTAAGTTAAAGTTGCTCAATGAGGAAATCGATAAGATGCTGGAGATGGGTGTCATTCGTCCCTCACGTTCTCCATGGGCCAGTCCTGTTGTGATGGTTACCAAAAAGGACGGTTCTGTACGTTTTTGCGTTGATAGTAGGAAATTGAATAGCGTTACTACTAGAGATTCTTATCCGCTCCCCCGTATTCACGATATTCTTGACAACCTTCGAGGTGCAAGGTATATAAGTTCTCTTGATTTTAGGAGTGCATTTTGGCAGATTCCCCTCGCTGATGATGAGAGTTGTGAAAGAACCGCTTTCATAGTTCCACAACGAGGTTTATTTGAGTTCGTCAGAATGCCATTTGGTCTCACGAATGCAGCTTCCGAGATGCAGCGCCTTACTGATATGATCGTCAATTTTGAATTCACTTCGACCAGTGATAATTGCGTTTTCGGTTACGTCGATGATCTAATCATAATATCAAAAGACTTTGATAGTCACCTCTCGCTCCTTAGAAAAGTACTAGACCGTCTCAAGGAGGCCGGTTTAACTATTAACCTAAAAAAATGCGAGTTCTGTAAAAGCGAATTGAAATATTTGGGTTATATCATTAACGAAAAGGGTTTACAAACTGATCCCAGCAAGCTCGATGCTATTAGGGATTATCCCGTTCCTACTACAGCTAAGTCACTACGTGGTTTTATTGGGTTATGCTCATATTATAGGCGTTTTGTTGATGGTTTTTCTTCTATTATAGCTCCACTCACTGCCCTTATAGGAAAAAAGAAGGGTCGTGACCCTATAAGTTGGGATGATGCCGCCGATCAAGCATTCCTAAAATTAAAGGATGCGCTCATCAATACTCCCGTTATGGCATGTCCAGATTTCACGAAGCCCTTCATTTTGCAATGTGATGCGTCAGCTGTTGGTCTTGGTTCAGTTCTTTCTCAAAAGTTCGATGGTGTTGAACATCCTATCGCTTATTATTCACGCTTATTCTCAAAAGCAGAACGCAATTATAGTACAACTGAACGTGAACTTTTATCCGTTCTTGATTCCATTAAGCATTTTCGCTGTTATTTAGATGGAATGAAGTTTTCTGTTATAACCGATCATATGGCCTTGAAATGGCTCCTCACACTATGTAATCCCTCAGGGCGTTTGGCGCGATGGGCTACTGTGATTTCCCAATACACGTTTGATATCATTCATCGCAAAGGGTCGCAACACGTCGTTCCAGACGCTTTATCTAGAATGTACGCGAGTCCGGTTACATTCGATCAAGGACCTGACCATACCAATGATAGATGGTATAAAAAGGTGTATTTAGGGGCTCGTGACTCCCCTCAAACGTTTCCAGCTTACGCCATTCGGAACGGTGTTCTGTTAAGACGCATGCCAATCACTAACCCATTGTGCTCTGATCCTTGGCGCGTAGTTTTACCCGTTGAAAAAGTTAAATCCGCTATATGGGAAGCTCATAATAATCCTCTCTCTATACATCCTGGAGTTTCAAAGACTTATTTTAAGCTCAAGGCTAACTTTTACTGGCCAAATATTTTTCGAGATGTTTCTGAGACTTTAAGGCAATGTGAGGTTTGTAAAGCTTATAAGATCGCGAATTCCCAACCACGTGGTCATATGTGTTATCCAAAGGAAGTTTCTTTACCTTTACAAATGATTTCTATCGACGTTATTGGACCGCTTCCAATCGCTTATTATGGGTTCAAATACATTTTATCTATGGTCGATGTTTTTTCTAAATATGTTTGGTTAGTGCCCCTTAAAAGGATTGACGCCAATTCAGTTATAAAAGCTTTGGAATCTGAAATATTTTTTAACTTCGGAGTTCCACGGTCTATTCTCTGTGATAATGCTACCGTTTTTCGTAGTAATCAGTTTTTAAACTTTCTTAGATCGTTTCGCATTGAATCCCCTACATATACCCCTTATTACACTCCACAAGCAAACACGGTAGAACGTTATAACCAAAGTGTCGTTACTTGTTTGAGCATATTGGTTGGCGAGAACCAAAGGAATTGGGCTAAATTGTTACCCAAGGTCAAACTTTACCTCAATTCATGTATTAATTTAGCCACAGGGTTTACGCCAAACTTTCTCATATTCGATAGAGAAGTCTGTATGGATTCATCGCGTGCGAATAACCAGACTCTAAGCACTAATTTAGCTGAAAGTCGGGAACAACACGCGAGTAATCTGACTTCGCTCGCCGAGATTTACGCAAAAGTAGCGGACAATCTTTCTTCTGCTTTTCTCCGTAATTCGCGAAATTACAATACGAACCGGACGGCTATTACACTTAATGCCGGCGACATTGTATGGAGGCGTAATTTTTCAAAATCGTCAGCTGCTGAATACTTTACAGGAAAGCTTGCTCCTCGTTTCATTAAATGTCGTGTGATCAGAGTCATCTCCATGACTACATATGTCCTACAAGACTGTGATTCTCATCATATTGGACAATATCATATAAAAGACATACTTAAATGAATTAATTTGTTCCATATTCTTAACTTAATCAGCATTACTTATGTTAGGCCATTAGTTTTCAATTAACGACACCTCTTTTATTATTTCGACCCTCATTCCTCCCTGGAGTTAATATTTATTCATAACCATTTCCTCTCATTAGGCGTCGTATTTTTGATTTTGATTTAAGGTCCACCCTCTTCAACTTAACCCTCTCTCTTTAACTTAACCTTCTAACTCATCCCTCTATAACTTAAGCTCTTAAATTCAGTCTTGAGTCGTGTTTGACTTTGAGTCGTGTTTGACTTTGAGTCGTGTTTGACTTTGAGTCGTGTTTGACTTTGAGTCGTGTTTGACTTTGAGTCGTGGTTGACTTTGAGTCGTGTTTGACTTTGAGTCGTGTTTGACTTTGAGTCGTGTTCGACTTTGAGTCGTGTTTGACTTTGAGTTGTGTTTGACTTTGAGTCGTGTTGGACTTTGAGTCGTGTCTCACTTCGAGTTTTTATCTGACTTCGAGCTTTTGTGTTCGACTTCGAGTTTTTGTTTGACTTCCTTTGAGTTTTCGTCGTATTTTTAAGTTATTTCTTAATCTCAACTCTTATTTGTTTCGTGTTGATTATTGTTCTTTGTTCCTATATATATTTAAGAATATTACTCTAGATCTATCGTTTGTTTTTCTATTCTAATGTAGATTTAGGAGACGCATCTGAAGCTCGCACTGTTAACGTCTAAACTGGAGGCCGGCTTTCAATTTTATTCAGTATCAGCTGCACTTCGATGTTGTTGATTTGATGTATTTAGTTTAAAGTTAGTTAGGCTAGTTTATTTAATTTGTATATTATGGTTTTCACTCTTGGTTGATGCTATCCCTTTTGTGTTGTCAGTCTGTTATTGTGTTTTCAATCTGTTGTTGTGTTTTCAATCTGTTGTTGTGATGTCAATCTGTTATAGCGTTGTCACCCTCTCACTGGGTTGATACATTCACTTGGGTTGATCTCTCACCTTTCTTTTAGGGTTGTCAACCACCTTTCTTTTAGGGTTGTCACTCACCTTTCCTTTAGGGTTGCCACTCACCTTTAGGGTTGCTACTCTCAATTTTTTTTTACTGGGAATGGGGTACTGTAGCGTAAAACCGCAACGGTTAAAACCTCCTCCAATTCTAATCCAAACTTTTCAATAAAAATTTTTTTCTTCATAGCTGTTATTCACATTTGAACCAGGAATCGTGAAAAAATCGTCGGTTGTTTGCCTTTTGACGGCGTCATGACATTTTTGGGACTCGATAAGTGATGGTCGACCTTATTTTTTGTGATTAATATCGAAATTATGAAGTGAAAGTTTTTTTTCTGTTGGTGTAAACCCAATAAAAAATATAAAGTGTCCTAGCAAAAGTATAGTCTGTGGGTGATTTTCTGGTTAATTTGGTATGTATCGTCGTCTTTTTTCTTTTCGATCCATTTCGCACTAGTTTCATAATTAATCAAAGATTCAGCTTGCATCGGTGGTCTGAAGTTTCTTTTTTGTTTAGATCCCGTTACAAGCCAATTTTTGGCTCCACCCTACGGGCAAGCGACGTCGGTTATCGACGACGGAGGTCGGGGCGCTCTCGCCCGATATCGGAGCACATCCTGTGCCTGAGACGTCCATCTCAAAGGCCTGAAGAGAGTACGAGGTAGATGCGGACTCCGCAGCGCAGTGGCTCCGTGATTTCTACGTTACTTCCCACAGTCGTGTTCAGCCGTCCAGGAATTACCGAGTTTTCGCAGCAGGAGTTCTATTTTAAATAGTGCACCTAATTGTTATATTTCTAATCTAAAAATTCTCACGTCAAAAACTCTTTCTAACCTAAGGCCTATCAAGACGCGTTGGATGCTCTTAGTGTTTTTGTAATTAAAATTACTAATAATGCGTATTCGCCTAGCTATAACCGATTGCAATCGATTTTTTGTTAGGTAAGTTAAAAATATTTGCATAATACTTTCGATAACATTCTTTTTCTTTCCGCTAAGTTAACCCACGCCATCACTGAAAGGTTCCCAATAATAACTAATATTTAACTTTTTTATATTTTTTAATTAAGTACTTGTTTTCTATCTTTTTCCTTTTAATCAAAATTAAACGTTTTAAGTAGCGGTTTGTGTTTTACTGTGCACTTAATTTTATTTACGCTACATATCCCAGATTCTTGAATGCTTCAGAAACCACATTAAGACGTCGGTCCTGATTGTCATTTGTACAACTTTGACAGTGATTATGGGCAGGCAGAAACTAGAAATTCTGACACCGGTCTTGCCAAGGGATATATTGTTTAGTACAGAGTTGAGAATCTAATAGACAATCGGTCCATGTGAAACACTTGGCTGAATCCGGATAGACATGAAGCTAAGACCGCCATTGTAACCATATTTTGCATTATTGTTAATCAAGTGTTTGTTTAAATTATTGGTGTACAATAAGGAGTATTCTATATATCTATCTATCTAGCTCTGATATAGTTGGGGAATGACTTAGTAAATGACGATGATGCTCATTTTTTTCGTGAATTTCAGTAATTGTAAGCATCTTACTAATATTATAAATGCGAAAGTTTGTGAGGATGGATGGATGTTTGTTACTCTTTCACGCAAAAACTAATGAACAGATCTGAGTGAAATTTGGCAAGTAGACAGTTTACATCCTGGAATAACACATAGGCTACTTTTTATCCCGAAATTCCCACGGGATCGGGATTTTACGCGGGAAAACCCTCCTACGCGAACGAAGTCGCGGGCAAAAGCTAGTATTCTATATGTATAATAGGAAATTATTCTCCTTTTGTCTTTAATAGACAAAACCGGCCAAGTGCGAGTAGGACTCGCGCACGAAGGGTTCCGTACCATTTTCTATAAAAACGGCAAAAAATCATGTCTGTTGTACGGGAGCCCCCCTTAAATATTTATTTTGGGTATTTTATTTTTAGTATTTTTTTGTTATAGAGGCAACAGAAATACATAATTTTTGAAAAGTCCAACTGTCTAGCTATCGCGGTTTTTGACAGACAGACGGAGAGACAGAGAGCGAAGTCTTAGTAATAGGGTCCCGTTTTTACTCTTTGGGTACGGAACCCTAAAAAGAGCAGCTTCTTGCTAATTGTTGATATTTTTTAAAGTTTATTTTTTACAGGTCATCAGAAGCCAGAAAATCTGATAGCAGTCTTGCCAAGGAATATCCTGCTACCCAGCTACATGGTTTTAGACGCTGCTCCATGTAAAATACTAGTACTCAGATGGATAGACTAGAAACCAACCTTGAAATAGTTTGGAAAAAGGCTAGAAACCGGTTCTCTTTAAAGACACAGAAGATACATTATCGTGAAGATATTAATTCAAAACTCATATATTTGAATTTATGTAACAGAAATTCAATAAATTGACACACATATCCGATCGAACTTATTTATTGCTATCATAACTCTTTAAAACTTGAGATTTATTTTAATAATTTATGTTTACTTCATTTTAATGCGAATAGTTAATGTCACATAATTGGTCAGTCCTTCATCGCATACCTTTCAATTAACGTTTTTTCACATCAAGTTATCAATTATTATTTTATCAAGGAAATAAATATATAATACTTAATGTTGGACGTAATTGGCAAATGAATACGATAGACAAATGAGTCAATTATATGTACTCAATTTAACGATTAATTGGTAGACTTTATAAAAATCACTACTTCAAAACGTAACATTAATCTATATATACAACGTGTGTAAAATTTGTTTTGAATATACAACGTGTAACGGAAACCCCATATCTATCCAAAAGGACTGAAGACAAAATCTGGTATGGAGTCTCTATGCAAAGTTTCAGCTCAAAATAAGTGACTCACAGAATTGACCCCAAATTATCGGTTTCATATGTTTCTTGAATACCAATAATAACAAACGTGTCACATCACTATGAGGGTCATAACTTTCCACGTCACTTGCCAATAAAATGATAATTGTCTTCGTTCTTCTTAATTTGAAAAATTCGGTCTCTGGTATCAATGTATTGAAATTTCTAATAATCTCCACAGATACATATAGGATTACAAAACCCTTGCTATATCGTTTGTTATCATCCAAGGAAGCCGTGCACTTGGTATGTATATACCCTTTAAATTAACCGTTGTATAAAAGAAAGTCGTGCTAGTTACACTAGTTATAACTCAAGAACGGTTGAACCGATTTGGCTGAAAATTGGTAGAGAGGTGGCTTAGAACCAGGAGATTGACATAGAATATAAATAGATATTTTTTATTCATGAATTCCCAAGGGATAGGGATTTATGCGGGAAAAACCTCCCATGCGAACTAAGTCGCGGGCAATAGCTAGTTGTTAATAAAAATTAATCGCTGACGCTACGTAATTCAAAATGTAATCAGCCGCATATGTTTTTATTTTGACATTGTGACAGTATTCATTGCGTGTTTGACTTTGTCGAGTAGACGATTTTTTATACTCGAAAAGTAATGTATCTGAAATACCATTTGACATTGAGATTCAATTCGTTTATTTTTATTCGTTATATTTTTAAATTATATTGCTAGATTTTTATAGATTCAAATGTATAAAAAATCTAGCAATATAATTTAAAAACTGAGCTAGCGTATTTTGAAATATTTTTTTTATTACGAATGAACTCACTCCTGACCTCGATCACACCTGATGGTAAGTGCCTAAAGGAAAATGCCTATTCACTCTTGCTTTAAAGGCTGACGGATCATATGTGGCAGGGAACACAGAAGCCGGCAGAGAGTTCCACACCTTGGCTGTGCGCACAATTAATGTTGAAGAAAAGCGCTTAGTACGACAAGACGGTATATCGACCAAGTGTGGATGGTATCCTGCGGTACGTCTGGTAGACCGGTAGTTTGTTTGTTAATCTGTGTAATAACGTTCTGCACACGAGCCCAGTGTGGATGTTGGATGTCACATATCTGCGGATTCTTGCTCCTAGGACATGCAATTTACTCACGAAATTTTCCTTCACTGGTTTGAGGAATCACACTCTTCACAGGAGAAATTTTACAAAATATTATCAAAATATTATTATAGTTAATAGTGTGCTGGCTTATCTATTGAATGCATCTTACTAATCTTATATCCTTTTTTGGAAGTTTGTGAGGATTGAGGTCTAAATGAATGAATATACAACACTTATGAACGTATTTAGATGCAACTTTACAGTAATATAGGCGAGGAAAAAATTGCCGTCTGAGAGCTATCTTGGCGTATGTAGCTTGAACTGTTGGAGAAACACGTAGATCCAACGGTAGATATACCATGGGATTATTAGTCTTAAATAGTTCTTCCGCGACAGCATATGTCTATCTTTTAAGGTTGACTCGCTATAACCTTCTCATGGTAATCACAAATATAAAATTAATTATTTACGAAGGTCTTTTTCCGTGAGGTCATTTCATTTTAATAAATATCTTACAGGAGTTATCATAATTTTAAAATAACTCCACAACAAAATAATGCTCAAGTACCACGCACGTTGGCCGGTCGCCGCCGCTCGCTGGTAACTCTGCGAGGTAATACAGCTGCAGTTATATACTAAATAGTAATGTAGAAGCAATAAAATGAATTATATTAACCTTTTCTATGGATAATCCAAGTGATGTGTCGATAGACGCTTAGTTGACACTTCGCGTGACCGAAGGGCTGGCTTTTACCACAGGATAAGCATTGCCATACAACGTGGCAATTCAGCCAGTGTTTTGGGCACATTACCAGTGGAGAGTGACGCGCATGAATTTTTGAACGCTATATTTTAGATATATGTATAAGTATAGTTTAGGATTTTTATTTAAGTGTATATTTTCAGATTTGAACCAAAATAATTAATCTCCTTGTCTATTTACACAGTGATGTGTCTACTTTACAGTTGAGAGATAAATGCAGCCGAAATTTAAAACTATTTAAAGATTCATGTCAAACAGCTACTTTCCACAGAACTCATATCATACTCATCTCTGTTTTATGCTCATGTTCGTAAAAAGATCTCGTCTGCTTACCCCAATAGAGGACGGTCACAAAAAGTCCGATAAGACCGCATTTACAGCGGCTGATAAACAGTCCAAATCCGGCACGCTAAAATATTCCAAGATTTATAACTTGGCACAAGTTTGTTTCAAACTCCTATGCGTGTTATATTTTTAAGGTATGAATATAAGGTCAAGGTTGAGAACTTAAAACACGAGTAGGTATGACCTAGGTTGCCAATAGCTTTCAAAATATCTTACCTTGGATGTGATCATAAAGTTTCTTTTTTTGGATTGCTACTTAGAAATGTGGTTAATTTCAAGAGGTTTTACAAACGCTCAATACATAATGGAGAATACTTTCACTTTGCATAAAGCTAAGCAGGAAACGCAAATCCCTGTCCGAGTTTGCGTTTTTCCTTTCGTGTTTTTGCGTTTTTGTTGATATTTACTGAAGGAAGATACTTCAATAGAGACATTATAAACCGAAAATAAATGGAGATAATGATTACATATTTTTATTCATGATAACACGTTGGCACAGTGGGCAAGCAATCAGCTTCTGTGCTGCGTGTTTTGACGAATACTTATTTGTATTGTCATAGAATGACTTCTCCTCTGGGTGGAGCGGAAGGGATAGTCAGACTTCTACTGACTAAAAGTCGCGGAATCTCGTTAGAACCTTCCCGCGACCCCGGCAGGTAATGACCCTATAGGACCTCGTCACCGGTGCTGACGGTTCTTTTAGTTGCGCGAGGAACACGACGCGCTGCCAACCCGAGCCTGTTTCTTACCGGACAATGAGCGAAATATATGGCCTACAATTACTTCTTAAACATTCATACTTACACATCATACTGTTATCTACACTTTTCTCCCTTCGCCACCCATACTCAACCACTTTTATAAATACCACTATAGCGCTAGAATACTCTCTTTACTGATTGTTTGATACATAGTTTAATCACTCTTGTTATTGTTCCTTTTTTAGGGTTCCGTAGTCAACAAGGAACCCTTATAGTTTCGCCATGTCCGTCTGTCTGTCCGTCTGTCCGCGGTTTAGCTCAAAAGCTATTGGTACTAGAAATTTGTAATTTGGCATGAGTATACACGTTAATGACGCCAAAAAAGTGGTAAAATAAAATTTTGAAAAAATCAATTATTTAGGGTACCTCCCCTACATGTAAAGTGAGATGATAATTTTTTTTTTCGTCCTTCCCGTAGTGTGTGATATCGTTGGATAGGTCTTTCAAAAATATTAGGGGTTTACGAAGATTGTTTTCTGATTAAGTAAAGCGCTCGTGACTTAGCAAGCTTTAAAGTACCAATTTTCGTTAGAGTCAAGTGTCCCCCCCTCTATCAACTAAACGGTTGTAGTTAGAAATTCAAATGTCATGGCAATAGTACTTATATATAACGAAGTTTAAAGGAAAACTATCACACATGAGTGGGCTTTACAAGTTTATGAGTAATAGTCGACCAATTGTATTTGACTCGAAAATTTCGAACAACTCCATAGAAATGTCGATAGATGGCGCTAAGCGTCCGTTGTATCGCGCTAGTTTCATATTTGAAGTAAATAAGTTTTATAAAAAAAAAAACTTTTTAACAAAAAAATACCGATTTCCAAAAAAACACTAGGTACAATGTGAAAATAACTTTAATTTCAGAAGATGGTGTCTTTGGATCTGTTTATAATTTATCTAAGTTACTGTTACTGTTAACTTGCTCATCACCTTTTACAAGATATTGCTTTTCCCGATGCAGGGGCGTTAATTGTTGAGGAGTTCTCCTGGTATTTCACCATCAGATCCATTTCACCATTCACATTGTGACGACCATAAATTGCTTAGCAACCATTTTAAAGTAATCGAACCGCAACTCGTGAAATACTTAATATTGAGTAGTTCCGGTGGCCATCTATGATCTTCTTCATCAGTTCCGCTTCACCAAATGGTGCTTTCTGAGAGCAAATGCACAAGTTACTATAAAAAATACCAAAATCGCTATACGATTGCCTTTAAAATTTGAGGATTTCCTTTAATTTCCATGAGATCCCTTCATCCAATTCTAATTTGGTGACAATGGTACTACTTTGAGAGCATACTATTTCTAACGAAAAAATAATTTTCTAAATCGATCCACAATTGACGAAGTAATCGGTGCACATACATAAAAAAATAAATATTATATGTACGTGACGAATTGATAACCTACTCCTTCTTTAGAAGTCGGTTAAAAAACAGTTTCTGTCCAGTAAAATTATAGTTAGTTGTGTTTAGTTTTTAGTTGAGGATTGTGTCAAACCAGTCTCATTTTTCAGTTTTGTCTAACAATTAATACTTCTTTTCTAACTAGATGGCGTTGTCGTCGAATTATATCTCACAATAGTTTCGTTACCGCCAAAACTATAAGTAGGTAGTTATGAAAATTATGAAGTTTTTGCCCCGACCATAAAGCAAGTGCTGAAACGCCGGCATTCAGTGCGTTACTTCACCTCTGCTGAAAACTACACAAACCCCCTGATCGTATCGGCCGCCCGATACAGATACAGACCCTCCAATATTTCTCGGGTTCGTCGCCCGCGTAAAATCCTAGACGAGCCCGACGATCCCAACACCATCCGACAAGAAAGCAGTAGGGAAACTAGCACTCTTAGAAAATACAGAAAGAAAACGCGTTCCGTATTCCGGCCTCGCCGACGAGGCCCATCGCGACGTCCGCGTACTTGTAACGGAAACTCTCCCCGACCTTTACCAAACGAGCCAGCCCGCGATGCTGAGCCAGTAGCGATAAGCAGCTTTGCTGCCTTCCACCAACGACCACGCTATGCCGAGGCCCGTACTCCACAGGGAGTGCCCTTAGCGTACGGTTGTTTAAAATGTAATTCCAGTTTGTAAGCCCTGGCTGGGGGCCTTTAGTTTTAGAGGTCACCACAGGATCACCCGGTTGAGTAGTGACCAGCCTTAGTGTGCTGAAATACGAGTGGCCCTATAAAAAAAAATGAGTTTTTGTTGATCGCCCGGTTAAGTAGTGACCAGCCTTAGTGTGCTGAACTACGAGTGGCCCTACCTAAAAAAAATTAAGTTTTTGAGATTGTATGTAGAAAAAAAATAAGTTCTTGAGATTGTGTGTAGAGGCTAGAGATAAAATTGAAATAGTTGAATTGTGAAATTCATAATCAAGTCTCGTTGAGTGTAGGAATTTGGAGATTGAAATAATAATAATAGAATATATTTAAATTCAAAACACCGGCTATGACAAGTTTTATTTATACAAATCTCTAAAAAAAATTAAAACTTTCCGTGCAAAATTGTCGGATCAGGTGAGGATTTATATAGGAAATGAGATTAGTTAGGTAGTCATGTTTGGCTTTTAGTTAGAGCATGGTACGAAACGATCAGTCAGCGAATACGACACGCACTTGGCTGTTATAAAAACTACGGAACCCTTCACTGCGCGTGGCCCGACACGCACTTGACCGGTTTTTTATTTAAATATGTTTATAGTAATGCTTTTTTTTCTACTATTATACTTTGGGTACCAGTGTTCAACTAGTTTAGTTTACATACATACGTTCAAAAATTTGTTCCATGACTATGTCATGTAATTTAGTTGAATTCTGTTGTAATTTAGTTGATACGACGACGAAAACATATAAAGAATTAAAGAAATACGTAGGACTAATTTTAAAATATGGTTTTTATATGAAGAATAAATTGGTCAGTCGAGATATTCAAACGATGAATAAATGGAGACAACAGTACATGCGAAGATAATGGTGAATTTCCAATACCAAAACGAATATAGCTAATTTTAAAAGGTGGTTGCTGGTAAAGTTGACGGCAAGAGGCCAAGAGGACGAAGTCCTTGCAGATGGACAGACCAGATCCGTGCAACCCTAGACACCAACCTTCATAACGCTCTCCATTCTGTCAATGACAGGAACAAATGGTGAGGTACCGTCCGGCAGAAAATGTTTCCGCAGATAGGGAAACACGACCCTCAGTATTAAGGAAAACGACGCGAGGTGGAAGTGGAATTTTAAAAGATCATTTTCTTATGAAGAAAAAACTACACAGGTCAATGCACCTCGTTGAAAAAAGTGCATGCAATTTTAGTTAATGAAACTTCTAACTCTATAAGTATTTAGCCCGTACAGTCAGTCTAGACAATTCAAGTGATAATATTCAAACAAGTTTTGACGTTTTGGTGATGAAAGTTTCTTTCGTTTATCTTTTTCAATTAGATACGTTTGCCCATTATTCTGATATTACACTATTCTGTTCAACAATGGAGTACACTTGCCTAGAAGTCACGTGGTACATCTTTATCTAGCTCAATCTTAACTTACAAAACCTCAAATTGTAGCTATCAAGTAACACATCTATACTATTTTATTAGAATTTAACTTTACTCAATAATTTAAAATACACAAAATACAAATTCGAATAAAGCATCAGCACAAATACAACATCAACGCTGTTGGCTGGAACCTAAGATAAACCAACCTACCCAACCCAACCTTTTGGTCACGAGAAGCGTCAAACAGCCATTCGGTACTACGTAAATACAGTTATTACTATATTTATACCGCTTGAATTTGTCCGCAGCATAACTTTTTATTTGCAGTCTATGTCTATCATATTGCGCTTGTATTATACAAAATAGAGGCCACCAAGTAGTCGAAGTCTAAATTCAATTATAATATAATTTTTAGTAACACAAATATTAGCTTTAAACATTAATCGCGCCAAATTTCACACGTTTTCGAAAAATTTTCATAAAAAAAGTGTACAAAGTCCGTGCTTCACGTTTTAATATATATACATACATTATACATACATATTTTTGTCAGAATTAACTTTAGACATTAAGACAATACAAAATTTACCTATATAACCACAAAGACTCGACTGAAGTATGTTATCAGGTTATCACTGTCCAGTTCATCGGTCCTATTGAAAAGTTCAACAGTGTTTCTCAAACTAACCCACTGGTGGACCACAAGTGTATATTGGAAGAGGCCTGTAAAGCCGATGCTCAATCCATAAGGCCAATATTACAAAACTGTTTCTTCGTTCTGGTCCAGTAAACAGTGACTATCGAGCTTGATATCTTGGTTTCGTGTCCTGAGTCAGACAAGGTGTGTTTGGGTTTTTCGAATAAGAAATCACCTTGCCTCAGATAGTATGTAAAGTCCTGCATTTGCTCTCATTCTGGCAGGGTGGAATTACCGTCCCATCGGATTTTGATACGAAAGAAAGAGTGCACCTGTGATAGAACACACATTTGTAGAGCACTCCTGTGAATTAAATTATTCCCCATTCATATTAGTTACCGTAATTTAATGAAACGGGAAGATAAAAAATTACAATAGAGGAATTAGGAATATTAATTATGTACTCTCAAAAAAATACAGGTCTGTTCATATATGTTTTCCCATCCACATACGGTCCGCAGCAACCGTTGCTTTGTAAACGAACGTCACGTTGACGTATTCTCCACAACAATTCTTTGAATCTTGGATATTAAATAACACCTCAAGAGACATACATTCTCAAACTTTTCTGATAGGTTCGTGCTAAAAGTTTGACGTGTCATAAAGTCCTTTTTACCGTAACGCAAAAGTTTTAATAGAAATATGTATCTTAAATAGCTTTTTTGTCCGTTTTCGCTTTAGGTATTGAGTAAAGTTTTAAATGCTGGTGCTTCGCGGAAGTAATTTGATAAAAAAATGCGCAATAAACATAAATCTTTATGGGGAGCTCACGCTAAACTGGGTCTTTTGTAAATTGCATCATATGAAAGCATTTTCCATTACTTCATGACCTGATTCCTCCATCTCCCTTTCACTACCGGTCTACCAGACGCACGGCTGGGTACCACCCACACTTGGTTGATATACCGTCTTGTCGTACCAAGCGCTTCTCCTCCACATTTATTGTGCGCACAGCCAAGCTGTGGAATTCTCTGCCGGCTTCTGTGTTCCCTGCCACTTATGACCTTTCAGCCTTTAAAGCACGAGTAAATAGGCATCTTCTGGGCTCGCTTGTCCCATCTTAGACCTCATCTATCGCTTACCATCAGGCGAGATCGACGTCAAGAGTGGGCCCATCAGTTATAAAAAAAAAACTTGTTTTGCTGCTATACAACGTGTAACGGAAACCCCATATCTATCCAAAAGGGCTGAAGATAATATCTGGTATGGAGTCTCTATGCACAGTTTCAGCACAAAATAACTGACTCAAAGAATTGATACCAAATTATTGATTTCATATATTTCTTGAATACCAATCATAACAAACGTGTCACAGCACTACGAGGGTATTTAACTTTCCACGTCACTTGCCAATAACACGATAATTCTTTTCGTTCTTCTTAATTTGAAAAATTCGGTCTCTGGTATCAGTGTATTGGAATTTGTAATAAGTTCTACACACGTAGACTTAGGATTACAAAACCCTTGCCATATCGTTTATTATCATCCAAAGAAGCCATGCATTTGGTATGTATATACCCTTTAAATTACACGTTGTATATTACATACATGGGTGATTTTCAAAAATTTTGTACATTTTGTTGTGTGAAAACGTCCACTCCAATATCATCCAGAAAAACTGCATTGAAGTGATAAAACTAGTATTATTGTCCTTGAAACATAACATATATTTTACACATTGAAATCATAATTAGAGTCCTAAAGATATTGTGCAACTAGAACTGTAAATATGTGAGTAGTTTCTTCTTTATGCTTTTTTTTGTAACGCTCTTTTGCTTGGAGACACTGGGTTGCTGTATGAAAACATTATGAGGTTGAAGAACTAAACATCATTTTTTTTTATTAACTACTTATTATTATGATCTGAAATGTTGATACCTATCTGGAAGAAATGTTTTTCAAGGATAATAATACTAGTTTGATCACTTCAATGCAGTTTTTCTGGATGATATTGGAGTGGACGTTTTCACACAACAAAATGTACAAAAATTTTGAAAATCACCCACATACATACATAATTCCGCCGTTTTCGTGGACAAGTGCCACCGAAACGCACAAAAACCTAATCCAATTTAGTGCAATTAATGTAATTTTAATTGTTAAATTTGTTTGTTGTCTAATGTCTACATGATTCCTGTAATTGTTAAATATTTTTTATACTGCATGATGTGGTCTCCTATAACTGAAGAAGCACAATGTTAAGGACCTGCCTATATATTACTTTAGCTTCTAAGGTGTATTCTTTGTTGCAGATCCAAATTAAATAAATAAATACTAACATAGTGTTAATTTCTATTTACTAACACAATTGTTATTATATTATGTAGACTAGGTCCTTGTAACCTGAGAATAAAAGATTTATTAAATAATCAGCCTATGATGTTCCCACTGCCGACAAAATGGCTTGTGAGAGGAAATGAACCGAATTCTACTAAGCGAGCACAGTGTGGGCTGGTTTACTATTGCACAGTCTAATTCCACCAAGCCCGTTCCATCATCGGACTACAAGACAAACAGCGATGCGCCATCGTTACATGGAAGACATCTCACCCATACGCACGAAACGTTTTGTGAATACTTTCGTTGTGCCTACGGCTAAGGAGTGGAATTCCCTGCCGGAGTCTGTGTTTCCTGATAGTTATAACCTGGGAGTCTTTAAGTCAAGAGCGAATATATAGGTTACATCTAGGCAAGCGTGCTTCATCTTCGACCATATCATCGCTTAACATCAGGTGAGATTATGGTCAAACGCAAGCCTATGAACTATAAAAAAATTTCATTAATATAATGTTGTTGTAAGTTATGTGTGTGTTAATCATGTGTTAACTGGTGTTTGCATTTGTGTATTCTGCAAAACATATTGGGCTTAAGGTGTATTATTTTTCCCTTTCATACGTGTGCAGTAAACTAATAAGTTTTTGTAGAATTTAATACAGAAAGCAATTTGTGTCTAAACTGAATATTTAGCTGAACTGTGTCTGGAACACCTGTCTCTAATATTTGTGTCTAGAATCTAGCTTTACTCTAACCAAGTAACCAGAGAAAACAATATTACTATAGAACTTAAAATGTACGTTGATAAATACTAAAAGTATTACTTTGTATTTTAAACTAGTAGGTAGTCGCCCATTTTAGGAAGGTGGGTGGAGTGTCAGTGTCTGCTCCATCCGTTGCCGTTGTGTTCCGGGGCTGCGGTATCTCGTTATAATATTCCCGCAGCACCGGCAGGCAAAGGCCCTATAGGGTTCCTTGATGGGGCCAAATAGGGCTGCTACTGACTGCTATTTGAGGCAAATTAGTAGTCGCCCAGTGGTCGAAATTCGGCAATAATATAAATTATTTCGAATGCATTAATATGTAAAAATAATATCTATTTTTTTTTTCCATATAATTGTATAATTTAATTATGCCATAGTCACATTCTTCGCCTGCATATTATTCTTAAAAGGGGTGACACGGGAGTCTTAGTCTCAAAAAATTCGAGAGTCTCGACGATTTTGTTGTATTTTTGTGACTCGAGATTGCGACCGCTAGTTGTCGAGACTATCGAGACTTAAGTCGAATAATAACCATTATTCAAAAGTCTCTTGTTTGAACCAATTTTCGTTGAAAGTGTACGTTAAGATCCACTACATATATTTTTTTTTAGGTTTGGAAAACCTATGATTTTTAAAGATACAGTAAAAAAAGGTTTAAAAAACCTCAATGTCATTTTTAAAGACCTATCCATAGACATCCCGCACGTATAAAATTGATAAAAAATATGTTCCAGGTCCAGTTCAGTTTGTATTGAAATCGTATACAACGTGTAACAGAATAATCGCAATTCCTGAAACTAGTTGGTTCAGAACCGGCTTCTGAATCGATTTCCGTCATAAAAAATAGGTGTTAAATTTTGACGGACAAAATCTTTCACTTAACTCAAAATAGAAACACAGTGGCAACACATGACAAATTAATACAATCCTTAATTCAAGGAAATGCGCTCGTGTGCGTGTCGGCCGCTAACATTGCATGAGTGTATAAGTATAAGTTCTGCGTAAGGATACTGTATGACGCACATACGGTTTGCGTTTAGTAAGGATACCTATTTTATAAATAATGTCTAGGTTTGGTTTCAATTTATTTACTTACGGATGTTGTTTTAGACTCATAATTTAATATTCTAATTGGGATGTCTATGGTATTGCGCTTAATCTGTTACACCTTGTAGACCGTATATGTAGACCGTATAATGTATTAAAACGGGTCACAGAATACATCTACGGAGTTTCAACTCATATACTCATACGAATTGAAAATAATCTAAGAGTCAACAATATTCTCACATTCATGTTATAAAAACTTAAGTAAAACATATTTTTTAGGCTTAGTAAAACAAAGAACCAGTATAATACTGCCTTTGTCTGTCCGTCCGTCCGCAATCTTAGTCTGAGACTTTGACTTGGTAAGATTGACAGATATTAATCGCGCCTGCGGATTTGTAAAACAAAATCTCGGAAATCTCTTTTACATCAAGTTCTACTACGTATAAACATCAAGAAAAGTAGTTAATCAATCAATAAACACAAACAAGAGACTATTGACATTAGATAATCCCATTTAATCACATCATGCCCGTGTCCCGTTTCAATCTACAACTTTTCAATCATCGAAGAGTTCGAACTTTGTTCAACAGAAGAAAATGAATGTTTATTATTAACCGACTTCAAAAAAAGGAGGTTTACAATTCGTCTTGAACTTTTTTTTTTATGTATGTTACCTCATAACTCTGAGATGGCTGGACCGATTTGAAATATTCTCTTTTTGTTTGAAAGGGTATACTTTCTAGTTGGTCCCATTGTCGTCACGTTTGGATCTGATGATGGGATCATGGAGAAATCGAGGGAACTCTTCAAATATTATAGACACACCTATAGCGTTTTGGGTATTTCTTATAGTACCTTGTACAGTTGCTCTTGAAAAGCACCATTTGAGGAAGTGGAACTGATGATGAAGACCCCAGATGGCCACCGAAACTACTCTATAATAAGTATTTCGTTGATTGCGATTAGATTACTTGAATATGGATGTTAAGCACTTTATGCTCGTCACAATGCATATGGTGAAGTAGAGCTGATGGTGATGTACCAGGAGAACTCCTTAAAAATTAACGGCTCTGCACCGGGAAAAGCAATATTTTGTAAAAGGTGATAAGTAGTTGACATTTTGGCTTTTGTAACTAGATAAATTTCAAACCGACCCACTAAAAAGCGTGAAAAAAAAGACTTTAAAAAAAAAATATAACCGACTTCCATATAAAAACACTACAAAAGCAAAAATAACTTTAATTTCGGAAGGCGGCGTCTTTAGTTTAGTATATATTTTCGTTTTTGACACCGCCTTCCGAAATTAAAGTTATTTTTGCCTTTGTAGTGTTTTTATATGGAAGTCGGTTCTATTTTTTGCTAAAAATTTTTTTTTATAAAGAACTTTTGAACCTAACAAATGTTCTAAGAACAATATTAAACATCTCTGTTTATCGTGTTGTTGACTAAAAAAAATTTTTGCAAAAAATAGAACCGACTTCCATATCAAAACACTACAAAGGCAAAAATAACTTTAATTTCGGAAGGCGGTGTCAAAAACGAAAATATATACAAAACTAAAGACACCGCCTTCCGAAATTAAAGTTATTTTTGCCTTTGTAGTGTTTTGATATGGAAGTCGGTTCTATTTTTTGCAAAAATTTTTTTTTCACGCTTTTTAGTGGGTCGGTTTGTAATTTATCACAAAAGCCATAATGTCAACAACTTATCACCTTTTACAAAATATTGCTTTTCCCGATGCATAGCCGTTAATTTTTGAGGAGTTCTCCTGGTACTTGACCATCAACTCTACATCACCATATGTATTGTGACGAGCATAAAGTGTTTAACATCCGTACTCAAGTAATCGAATCGCAATCCACAAAATACTTATTATTGAGGAGTTTCAGTGGCCATCTGTGGTCTTCATCATCAGTTCAACTTCCCCAAATGGTACTTTTCGGAAGCAACTGCCCAAGGTACTATAAGAAATACCCAAAACGCTATAGGTGTGCCTATAATATTTGAAGAGTTCCCTCGATTTCTCCAGGATCCCATCATCAGGTCCTGATTTCGTAACAATGGGACCAACTAGAAAGTATACCCATTCAAACGCAAAAAGAATTTTTCAAATCGGTTCAGCCGTCTCCGAGTTATGAGGTAACATAAATAAAAAAAAAAAAAAAAAAAAAAAAAAGTTCAAGACGAATTGTAAACCTCCTTTTTTTGAAGTCGGTTAAAAATAGAGGAGATTATTTTTTGTCTTTTGTTTAGATAACGAATATAATGATTTATAAGCACGTATAAACCAATGACTCGATTAAGTTATCTTTATTTTATCACTATCTTTTTCTCATAGATTCTGACCTTTTTATAGGATTAAAAAGGCTATACAAACACTTGTTCCGGTGATTGAATCGAACTCGCGATAAGCAACGCAGCAGCCACTGCGCCAATCGTGTAGTCGATATGAAAAATTCTTCTTGAAATGGTAAAACTTTGTCATTTGTTTCTACAAGATTAGAAGTCTTAAATTGGGGCATTGTGACAGCCTGATGACAGGCTAGAGAGAAACAGCAAGTAGCTGCAAAGCCGTCGGTAATGACTAAAATCAGTAAAGTAATACTCCAGAAAAATATCTTTCTTTTTATTCGGAATAGGTTCGCGTTTGACCTCCATCTCACATGATGATAAGTGATGATGCGGTCGAAGATGGAGCACGCTTACCTAGAAGAAACCAATTCACTCTTGACTTAAAGACCCCCAGGTTATAGCTATCGGGAAACACAGACTCCGGCAGGGAATTCCACTCCTTAGCCGTACGCACAATGAAAGTATTTCTAAACGTTTTGTGCGTGTGGGTGGGATGTCCACCATATAACGCTGGCACATCGCCGTTTGTCTTGTAGTCTGATGATGGAACGGGCTTGGCGGAATTAGGTTGTGTAATTCCATCGCACACTCTCCGAAATGTAACCGATAGAAAACCGATAGACTTGCAAAATCTGTTATGTATTTGCCCGCCCATGCCCTGCTCGAGCTATGTCGTATTCAAGCTTGAACAATTGGTATTTGGCGGAATTAACAATAGATCTGTAGTATTGATTTTAGTTTAGTATGGATTTCCGCAAAGTAACGCCTTGTTTTATTACGCTTGGATATCTATGACCCTTCCAATATTTCAAACTTGTGTAGAAAAATATAAACTACGATTTATATCCGCATTCTGACCATAAAACCTACAGCTAATCTTCCGTGGAAGTACGTCTGAATCATTTATAAATATCTTCGTTTAGTAGGGTAGGCACATAAAAATTATATTATCGTACCGGCCGTCAAGATGGGTTGAGGCCGTTTGATGAAAGGCTTTTATGATAGGCGATATTTTAAGGTCTCGAGTTATACGGTTCTTGTTGTTTTATTACATTAATCATGGTGTCAGTCACAACATGGATTAATGTAAAGCCTAGTTTTGAAGAAAAATTTTAATTACTCATAAACTAAAAGCATTTTCTGGGGACAATACGCATGCGGGGTTGTGGGAATGTTCTAACGAGATACCTTGGCCCCGGAACTTAATGGCAGCTGAAGGAGCATGGTGGGTTTTTAATCACTAGATGTCTGACACTCCCTTCCGCTCCACTCAGAGCATGAGTCATTCGATGATTTTCCCACCCAGGAAAAATTTACAATCTATACTTATCTATACTAATATTATAAAGCGGAAAAGTTTGTTAGTTTGTTTGTTTGTTTGTTTGCTTGAACGCGCTAATCTTCGAAAGTACTGGGTGGATTTGGATGAAATTTGGTATGGAAGTAGCTTGAAGCTTGAGGAAGGTTATAGGCTACTTTTTACCCGACTGCAAAAAAGGAGAGTTATGTTTTTACCGTGATAGAATCCACGGGAGCGAAGCCCCGCGAGAGTACTATCTATACTAATATTATAAAGCGGAAAAGTTTGTTTTGTTTGCTTGAACGCACTAATCTTCGAAATTACTGGGTGGATTTGGATGCAATTTGGTATGGAAGTAGCTTAAAGCTTGAGGAAGGTTATAGGCTACTTTTTACGCAACTGCAAAAAAGGAGAGTTATGTTTTTACCGTGATAGAATCCACGGGAGCGAAGCCCCGCGTGAGTACTAGTAATATTATAAAGCGGAAATGTTTGTTTGTTTGTTTGCTTGAACGCGCTAATCTTCGAAAGTACTGGGTGGATTTGGATGCAATTTGGTATGGAAGTAGCTTGAAGCTTGAGGAAGGTTATAGGCTACTTTTTACGCGAGCGCAAAAAAAAGAGTTATGTTTTTACCGTGATAGAATATACGGGAGCGAAGCCCCGCGTGATTACTAGTTTTTTTTAATGTATTGGTAACACACATACGTCCTTTCTAAAATAAAGTAAAAAAAGCCTAATATTTCTCAAGATAAAGAAGAAAAAGTAAGCAAAACGATGCATTAATTAATTTCATAGTTTTTATTTAATCTTCTTTTGTCGATTTTTCAGAGAGTTAACCTTTTTCTCCAGCTTTCCGAAATCTAATTCTGGCAGAGCAAAAATAAATATTTTTATGATTATTTTTAATGAAACTAACTGAAGATATAGATTATTATAAATTTCATACAACGAGGTCTGCCAAAGAGAGCCACAATACCTATCTGGAAAATTCGTAGGAACTAAGTCTCACAGTTCATTATAAATATTGATTTCTTGAAAACTGCAGACCCAATACACTCAGGACATAACTACATAGTACTAGCTTTTACTGCTACCCAATAATAGCTAACCACAACAAAGTTAGCAGTAATTATTGGCCATGCTACTCAATTAGCGACAGCATGTTAGGTTGTACACTATGTTTAATGAAAGAGTTGGTACAATCAACCGCACGTATGCCTATTGTAGCAATTTGACATGCAAAACATTTCCAAATATTAAAATTTATTTAGATATTAAGCGGGGATAACGTGGACGTGAGGTTTTTCCCACGTAAATCCCGATCCCGTAGGAATTTATATTTTCAAAAATTTATAGAAAAAGTAACTACTTGACATATCGTTTAATTAAAAGTAAAGGTAGACAGTGTAAACGTGCGGATTTCATTTTTTAAAGATTATATCATCCAGATGTTTTCCATCGAGTTGCACGCAATGTTCAAAACGGAGCCTCGTGTTCCGCGCCACAAGCTGCAGTAAGCTCGGTTCAATTGCGCCGATTTCTCGATGAATGTTTTCTTTTAAATCCGCAATATTTTGCGGATTGTTAGTGTGTACTCCCTCTTTGAGGTATCCCCATAAAAAGAAATCCATTGCGGTCAAGTCGGGCGATCTCGGTGGCCACGGGATGTCTCCAAAGCGACTAATCAGTTTGTGAGGGAAAACTTCTCGAAGCAAATTAATCGAAGCTCTGGCCGTGTGTGCGGTCGCACCATCCTGTTGGAACCACGTGTGTGATGAGAACGATGGATGAGCTCGCAGGTTTGGCAAAAAGAAATCCGTAGTCATGCGTCCATAATTCTCATTATTGACATTTGTCGCCTGGCCCCAGCATTTTCAAAAAAAAAAAAGGTCCAGCTATCCCTTTCGTGGATAAAGCGCACCAAATAGTTACTCTGGGGCAGTATAATGGTTTTTGGTGTTTCACTTGAGAGTTACCGGTTCTTGGAGACCAGTAACGGTAATTTTGCTTGTTAACGTGCTCGTTTAAATAGAAATGAGCTTCGTCGCTCCAAAAAACGGAACTCACCATGCGAAAACGTATTTAAAAACATAAATCTGCCGCCATAGACCCTGTATTTTCATGAACCCGCTCCGACCACAAGCATATTTAGCTTAGTTGGAGGGCAAGGTAGCTAGTAATGTGAACCCTACCCAAATTCCTAGATCTCTATTTTAAAAAAAAATGTACGGATTTTTCCTTAAAAGTTTTCCGTATCAACATAACGAGATCTTCTTTAGGTCACAGAAATTGATGTCTATGTTACTAGCTGCCTCCGTGGTCAAGTGGTTTAGGCGTTTGCCTTGTGAACCGGTGGTCGTGGGTTCGATTCCCGCGGGAAGCATAGTTTGTAAAAGTTGTTTCTAGTTTGGCTAGGACATTGTAGGAATGTAGGCCTTAATAACCTAATTGTCTGATAAAAAGATGGTTTCGTGCTTCAAAAGGCTCGTATAAGCCGGTGATCCCAGTCGCCAAATAGCGGTCGTCAAAATAGATCTCGTCAGAGGCCCTTGAGGCGGTCTAGAAACTCTGACACTAGGGTATATAGGGTCGTTAGACCTTACTACCCACACGATAAAAAGAAGAAGATTGATTTCTATAAGTCATTAACAAAATTGTTCTAGTAGTCTTGCAGCCGGGACTCTAAAATTACTAATATGGTAAACAATACCCATTCAATATTGCATGTTGTATTGACCTGTAAGTGGCTATGCAGACTATGGTTAGACTTATGGCTTTATATGAAGGTAATAAACTATAGTGGCACTTATGACAATGACACAGCGAAGGCTAAGAAATTATTATGCCTTGTGTGCACTTTGTAGATTCTTATTGTCTGTACGGTTTTTGTTACAAAATAAGTTGGAGTCAATCTATTCGTTCCATTAAAGCAAAAAAATCTTTTTACCAAAAAATTAAACCGACTCCCAAAAAACACTGCAAAGTGAAAAATAACTTTAATTTCGGTAGTCAGTGTCTTTAGTATTGTATTTTCGTTTTTGGCACCGACTTCCGAAATTAAAGTTATTTTTCACTTTGCAGTGTTTTTTGGGAGTCGGTTTAATTTTTTGGTAAAAAGTTTTTATTTCACTCTTTTTAGTTGGTCTATTGTCTGTTCTTCTTCTTCTTCTTCTTCTATTGTATGGTCTAAATGTCAACTACTTATAACATTTTACAAAATATTGCTTTTCCCAATGCTGAGCCGTTAATTGTTGAGGAGTTCTCCTGGTACTTCACCATCAGCTCTACATCACCATATGCATTGTGACGAGCATAAAGTGCTTAACATCCATATTCAAGTAATCGAATCGCAATCCACTCAATACTTATTATTGAGTAATTTCGGCGGCCATCTGTGGCCTTCAACATCAGTTCCACTTCCTCAAATGGTACTTTTTGAGAGCAACTGCACAAGTTACTTTAATAAATACCCAAAACGTCATAGGTGTGCCTATAATATTTGAAGAGTTCCCTCAATTTCTCCAGGATCCTATCATCATATCCTGACGTTTATGAAAATGGGACCAATTTCGAAGTATACCCTTTCAATCAAAAAAAGAATTTTCCAAATCGGTCCAGCCGTCTTCGAGTAATCGATGATCATACATAAATATATATATATATATATACGCGTCGAATTGATAACCTCCTCTTTTTGTCGTCGGTTGATAAGAGGCAATTTTCAACTTTAATATTTAAGTTAAAAGGATTATTGTAATATTAAATTGACGGCAAAGTTTTTTCGCAAAAGTAGGACTACCTACATAATTATGTATTATTAAAACTGAGTTTTTATTATTTACAGGCTCGCGTTTCACAACCATCTCACCTGATAGTAAGCGATGTTGTGATCGAAGTTGAACGTAATATTGTTACTATTTAAAAAAAAATGGTATTCACATTTAACGGTATATTGGGACGATGCACAAAGTTATACAACTACGTTATCGCCAATTAAAATTTTACTTATTAACAAGTTACTTCTACATTGAATGCATTATGTTTTGCATTAATTTCTCCAGAAGTGATTTATTTGCAATTATTAGTACACTTAATATGCTCTGGCAAGTTGAGTTTCAAATGAGTTAAGGATCTTATGTTTGTAATACGTGATCGTATGGCGCTATAAAGTTAAACTCCAAAAGATTTTTTAAATTCTCTTTTAGTAAGAACGTTGGTTGAAAAACGTCGATAAATCGTCATACAAAAAAGTACAAAGACCAACAATGCCTAACGAATTACATAAGAAATATAAAGTAAGTTATCAAAAGTGAGTGTTGGATCGAGCGCGCACACCGCCAATCGTGGAAACAATTAAAACTTTTTCAATTTTGTATCCTACGCTTTATCTGTAGATGTAAGCTGGCGAACACACTGCGGGGTTACTTCTGCTTAACCTTTACACAACTACTTTTAGGGTCGGTTTATAGTCTAACCAAATGCAGTTGAGTATTTTACATGGTATCTAATTACGCTAAGAATTGTGTAGTGACCCTCATTGCTCAAACATAAATTACATTAATTTCGCACAAGTAGATTTATTTAATTGCACAAAACCTACATTCAAAGCACTGATTATAAAAAGAAATTGAATAAAGACTCTATTATATTATAGCAATGACATCTTACCTAATTTATTTAGAAAAATAAAATTTTGATAGTTATGTATTTTTTAACACGCTTTTAGTAGGTCGACCCGTATGTAACTAACTATGTAATGGAATATAAGGTAACTAATTTAACCATCTTACAAGGGTCGTAGCGTAATGAAAATTGGCAGCTGTATGTAGTTCTGATGACAATACAATAATCTGGAACTGTTGAACTGATCTGATGATAGAGCCGGAAGATATGAACTGGAACTTCATGATGGAAAATCGTATCATAGCTGTTTTGGATTTATTAGAAAAATCTTGTACCTAATGAACTTTGACCACGATTAGGTTTCAAGGTCTGATGATGAAGCCGGAAGATAGGCAGTGGCATTCCATGATGGAATATCTTATCATAGTCGTGTTTGCACTTATGAGAAAGGCCACGTAATGGACTTTGAACACGATCAGGTTTCAAGGTTATAACAAACCCAAAGAAAATCCATTATCGGTTTTCTTAACCTTTTTGAATTACCGCGTAATCCATAGATTTTTTGTTATAGATGTCACTTTCAAATCCTCTGGGGGATCTACCGTTTAATTGTTCACTACTCGTGGGAATAATACGGCAAAAACTACAAAAAAAGAAACAACAACACAAAGAAAACGGAGACTACAAAAAAAAAGGAAAAGCGCGAACATTTTTTTTTGTTTTTACGTGCATTTATAAAAGCGTGTTTTTCTAGTGATTTTTAAACTATTAATTTATATCTGTTATAAAGTTCATTCGGATGTTCTTAATACAATAGCTTTCCCTGTTTATTACAATAATAATAATATTACTCAGTTTCATACACTTTTGTATGGTATACTATACAAAACTGTAAGAAACATTCTATAATATATTTAATGTATCGCAGTCAGAGGCCCTTGAGGCGGTCTAGAAACTCTGACACTAGGGTGTATGGGGACGTTAGACCTTACTACCCACACGGTAAGAATAAGAAGACCGCAGTTTTTGGTTTTCTAAAAAAAAAACCTGAAGCTACTGCCCATCCAACCTCCACAACCCATTAGCAGGATAACACAATACCTAGGCAAGACTGGTTTTAGATTTTCTGGTTTCTGACTGACAGCCGGAACCAGCATAACGAAACAAAATAACGAAAAGGGTATATTTAAGCACTGTCAAGTTGTAAATGTCTTCGACAAGATACGTTTACGCGTCATTAACGATAACTTCCACAGTATTAGTAATATCCAGAAATACGAAAGGTTGCAGTCGTTACGTTGTTTGTCCTACTTATTCACGTATAAAATACCAAATTATAATAATGTGTATGGTGCAAGGACGTGGGAATGCATGCTACCATCATTCTTAACACGTTGAACGCCAAGAAAAAAATGCATCTTCCCATTCCCATCGACAACTAGACTTGCCGTTCGGGCCGCGTCGGTCAGTGCTGCCGGGCGTTTAATATCTCCATAATTAATTACTAAAGTTGACTTTTGTTAATGAAAACATACATTTGAACATATAAATATCTAATTTTTTTTTTGATGTTGGCTTCCCGTCAAACCAACAATTAAAAAAAAACATTAGGTCTAAATTTGGACAGTACTGTGATTTTCGCTTGGCCTAAAGGGAACGCTCACTGTCGGTCAGCACTGACCGCGTTGGCGTTCAACGTGTTAAATGACTTACCTGTAAATATTATTACAAAATTAACTCTAAAAAACTGCTTTAAAGTACTAAAAAAACACTTTCTAGAAAGTACTACGATCTAGAAAGTATTTAGATTCGCATTATGTGGCATCGAGTTGCTGCGGCTAGCATACCACAGATAAACCCTCGATGGTTTAGGTGGTATGTTTAAGTTTGTAACAAATGTACTCGCATGTTTAGAATAATAAACGATAAAAAAACATCAAATCGTGTTTTCTGAGGCACGGATGAATCACTTTTTGTTTTGACGGTACCCTATCCATAATCCGACCTCACCAGCACTGCTTAACCTTGAAAATCGACCCTCGTAACTTATTATTTAGCCACGAGCTCCTCAAAGGAAGTCTAGTAAGCACAGCTCCTAAAATAAATGATATTTATATTCTCATAAAATGCTATGTAGGTATGGCTTTTTTCGTTGCGGAAATGTTCTATCGAGATACCGCGGCCCCGAAATGAAGGGCAGCTGAAGGAACAGGGTGGGTTTTTAGTCAGTAGAAGTCTGACACTCCCTTCTACTCCACCCACAGCGGGAGAAGTCATTCGATGGTTTTCCCACCCAGAAAGAAAAAAAAAAAAGAAAAAGGTATCGCTTTTCTGCAAAAAAATATGTACCGTATTACTCCACTTTAGTACTACTATCCATCTTTCGACAAGAAATATTACCTTCTCAATCTTAATTTAGTAAAAATAGAAAGTCTGTACCACGCCTTAACAAGATCACGTGTACATCAGATATTTTATCAATCTTGTCAGTTTCTCTCTAATCAAGTGATAACTGAATCATTTAACTTTCGGTACGGAACGCAATCAATCTTTTTTATTGTTTTTTGGTTAGCTGTTAACTGGTATTTTAAATTGAAAGCTTGATAGGCTTCCATGATTGATTTAGCACTCAATTAGTGTGTAATGTTCTTCAACATTTGCTGTGATTAAAGTCTCGTTTGTGAAAACCTAGAGTTGTTGAGTTGAGTTGAGTCGCGCGCTCTGCTCTCTATCTCGAAAATGGTTCAAGATATAACAAAAATGTGTAAACAAAAGTTGTAGAGAATTTAATCCTCTACAATATTTATAATAAATACAAACAGAATAAAACCCATAGGAAACGAGATATATGCAATAAATGTGTAAAAAATAGATTTTTTGACTATAGATAGGTTTTAAGACAAGTTTTAGTTTTCAAAATAAAGGTATATGCAAGTTTATAACTGACTACCTCTCATTCCGAGATTCTTGCCTTAATTTGACTAATCTTTGTTTGGTTTATGTTTTGTTTGAAGTGACTGCAGACTGCCGAGGGCAGTGAGACAGTGAGAGTTAGCTTTTGTTGAGTGTGAGTCATAAACTCACACTCATAATATTATGTACCCGTATGTATAATTTCTAATTTCATTGATTTAAACATAATTTGACTTGAATTAAAAATAAACCAATTAAATTTAGTTTTATTCTATTTTATTTAATGTATTCACTTTTTCTGATAAAAAACCAAATTTAGAAAAAAAAACTACGGGATCAAGTATTTTTTCAAGATTGTGAAAAAACATTTAGTTTTTTAATTAACATCTCTAAGAAAACCCCTGCCACTACCGGTCTACCAGACGTACTGCTACTCCACACGTGGTTGATATACTACACGATAACTATAAAAACTTGCACCGTCTGGACAGGTTCGCTAATCTACGTGCTCATTTCCTCAATAGACACAACAGACATGCCTCTTCATGCCTCTCATATGGTTTGACCAATACGAATCGTATGAATGAGAGGCGAACGCTTCGCCTCGAGATGTCAATTCGTAAGAAAAATATTTCCAATTTTCATCACAAGATGGCGATGATTTGAGTTTACGTCTACTATCAAATCAAGTGAAAATAGCTAAGAAAAGTGACCAATGCTCAGTTTTCAGCATTTTCAGTCACCATGAAATCTTGTCCATTAAAATTTCAGCAATCTCCAATCGATATTAAATCTTGCAACACAGACTGCATCGGACGCTATAAACTGACTCGTAAAACAATTTTATATTGCTAGAAATAAAACTTTATAGTGATCCATTTCTCAGACAATAGTCATCTGAAGATAGATCTCGGCGTGGGGTAAAGACAAATTGGAAACTATAAGAAGGTGGGTTCTAGTTTATTCTTCATTCTACACTAAAAATATTTATGATTCGGAAATTAAATAGAAGTATACCGTTAATTCATCAGAAAAGAACCAAATGCAATAAACTTACCAAAATCGAATCTTACCAAAACCAAATAAACCATTATGTCTTAATGGTAATATTATGCACATAACTGCACTAAGACTTAGCTTCATTTTTTACTGATCGACTTTTATATTTAACTAGAAATCACGCGCGGCGCATCGCTCCCGTGGACGTTTTCACAATAAAAACACAACCCTCCTTATTTTCTTACTTTATTGTTACGCCAGTCGCTTAGTGAAGTACGTCGCGAAACTTCGACAAAAATCTAGAATGTTCGAGACACTAACGCCATCTAGCGGTGAATAGCAGTACTGTATATAACGAGTCGAGACACTAACGCCATCTAGCGGTGAATAGCAGTACTGTGTATATCTAGTCGAGACACTAACGCCATCTAGAGGCGAGTAGCAGTACTGTGTATCTCGAGTAGCTTCCTGGAATATTCTGGGCAGTATAAACAGTGAGTCGATTTTATAAGAATGTTCTAGAACTCATAGACCGGGGTATAAATAGCTCGCAGAGGATCGCAGAAGTCAGTCTTATTACGAGGCAAATACGCGATATAATCGAAGCTTTACAAGTGAATTTCAGTGCGATTTAAGTGTTAAGTGACAAGTGTGGTGCGAATAATTATGTTAAATTTTTATTTTGTGTTTAATTAATCAAAGTGTTAATTTTGGTTTGATTGGCGTTAATTATTTCTATCCCGAACCCCAGCTCGTAACATTATTATATACTAGCTACTGCCCGCGACTTCGCATGGGAGGGGTTTCCAGCTTAAATCCTGATCCCGTAAGAATTTCGGGATAAAAACTATCCTATGTCCTTCCCAGGGTCCTAAACTATTCCCATGCTAAATTTCATCTAAATCGATCCAGTGGTTTAGGCGTAAAAAGGTAACACACCGACAGACAGAGTTACTTTCACATTTATAATTTTAGTATGGATTTGCTGCTCCGGCTCTGTATGGAGCAGAAGGAAAAATCCACCCTGTTCCTTCAGTTACCCTTACGTTCCGGAGCCACTATATCTCGTCAAAACATTCCCGCAACCCCGATCCACCTTTTTAAACAACGTCTCTATATATTATTATGTTTATAAGTAAGTGCTTCATTTTATGACGACCCAGGCAGACTCGACTGTAATATTTACGAGTCCATTTAAGCTAGGTAAAAGCACTTTGACGGCGCGATCGCGGATTTGTTCAGAGTATAGATCGTAAATCTAACACACGTGAGGTCTGGAGGATATAATTCATGGGTTTTTATATCGGCTCCGGTTTTTAGTATAGGGTGGAGCTTTTGTTGTATGGGGACTCGCAAGCTACATCATACGTGCTAAATTTCATAACAATATAAATCTAATCTGTCTGTATATTATTTTGTGTTGTGTTTATATAAATAAATGTATTCTAATATCATCACCATGCTTAGTCTTTTCCGAATTATGTTGGGGAAGTCTTCTAGTCTAATTGAATGCAGATGATTATAAAGCAAAGCGCGCATTACTGATTTTTGTCACCGTAACTGTTGCGTCACTGTCACCGTGTACATCATCCCTAATGAAAGCGCGCGCATTTGGATACGTGACAATTGGCACTTTTCATTGACGCGGTGACAGTGACGAAACAGTCACAGTGACAAAAATCACAAGTGCGCGCTATATCTTAGTGCTTTATACAGAGGATATATAACCAGTCTTTGGCTTTATATGAAGCGACTGGCTATCTGCCCTACACAACCCAATAGCTGGGTAACCCTTTGGTAGACTGTTCTTAGACTTTCTGGCTTCTGACTACCTTTTGTCAGCGATAAGAACGCCAATGTAAACAATTTTTTTACAATATCGTTATTTAAGTGTGTTTCAATTATTGGTGCACAATAAAATATAGATAGATAGATAGATAAAACATTTATTTGGTAAAGACGCCAACACATCAAGCTACAACAATCTGTCAAATTTATTTAATAGATTTTCAACTTTATTGTTAAGGAAATTAGGTTCAAGGTTGATTGGGAAAATTTGACAGTTTCGGGTAGCTTCATGTGCTGGCGTCTGTACAACGACAGGAGACACAAATTTACAATTTACATAAAAAACAAAAATAAAACGTACAGTTAGTTGGAACGAACATAATGAAATAAAGTGAAATTTCATACATTAAACAAAAAAAAAAACATTGTATCTATCTATCTTTCTATTCATCTATCTATCTTTTACGACTGTCAATGTACAAAAGTCATCCAGGAACAGCGGCTCAACGTGCTTTCCGAGGCACGGGGGTATCATACCGCCAAATTCCTAACTCCGGTCTATTACTTTTTACAGAAAAGTATTGTTACGCCAGTCGTTTAGCGAAGTACGTCGAGAAACTTCGACAGAAATCTAGAATGTTCGAGACACGAACGCCATCTAGCGGCGAGTAGCAGTACTGAGTATATCGAGTCGAGACACTAATGCCATCTAGCGGTGATTAGCAGTACTGTGTATCTCGAGTAGCTTCTGGAATATTCTTGGCAGTATAAACAATGAGTCGATTTTACAAGAATGTTCTAGAACACATAGACCGGGGTATAAATTGATCGCAGAGGAACGCAGATGGCAGCCTTATTTGAAGATCCGAGGCGATATAATCGAAGCTATACAAGTGAATTTCGGTGAGATTTAAATGTTGAGTGACAAGTATTGTACTGTGAATAACTGTGTTAATTTTTATTTGGTGTTTATTTAAGTAAAGTGTTAATTTAGGTTTAATTGGTGTTAATTGTTTGTATCCCGAACCCCAGCTCGTAACAGTATATTCTATCTATCTATCTATCTATAGCACTTTTTGCTCGTCTGCTCATCAGAGCAGTCGTGCATGCGACCGCTCGACTAACGAGGCAGTTGTATTCTAACAAGTAAATGTATTTTAGAAAGTAGCTTAAATATTTACTTAACTATTAATTTAAGGATTTTTTTAAAGCTGCCTTTCTGCCAAACCATTCCGTCATTTGACCAATCTGGATCCTATTACATAAGATGAACGTAAAGTTGTTCAAGTATATCTCATTTAAAAAAAAACAAGAGCGGATCACTTATTTACTCCGCACTCAATTATTCATACTCCAAACTCTCCCTTACATACTCATACATAATATTATTATCAAAGAAGAAAACTGGTGACAATTACAATCCAACAACTTTTTAATTTATATTTTTAAAATATTTTATAATTTTGTAATATGTGTCGATTTATTATATTACAATAGTACAGCGTCAGACCTTATGCAAACTGTCGGGTAACGAAAATATTCTAACGAGATGACGCGGCCCCAGAAGGCAAGAAAAACCGAAATAACAAGGTGGGTTTTTAGTTAGACATAAATATATATATAATATTTCTTAAAGGGTAAATTTAAGTGTTTGAAAAACATTGGTAAAATTTAGTATACGACTGACAATCTCTTCTTCCCCATTCAGAGTATGTCGGTGTCATTTGATGATTTCCCCCAACAATGTTATTACACCCACTCAGCTTCCTCAGAAAATTTCCAACTTAACAGTTTTGATCAAACAGCTCATCCATTTTCTTTCCTTAAACAAAGCCTATAAAATTAGATAGAATAATACATGGCTTGATCTTGAGTACTTATTCTGTCTGAGTAAGTATTCAATTAGGTTGTCGTAAAGAGGTTTTAAGCGTTACTTAAATGTTCGTACTCTCAAAATAATTAGACACATTTTTCAGACGTACTGTGTTTTAGGTACGCATAATATAATATATCGAGTTCTTCACCCGTACTAAGAACCCATTCTGTTTTATAATGCGTGGTAATTGTGGAGGCTGCTCCTTGCAAGCCACTTATCAAGAGTTAAAGTTCAACATTGTTAGAGTTTTTGAGTGTATTAATATTCTCAAAATCCGATGGAACGAGTGAGCCCAGAAGACGCCTGGTTACTCTTGCTTTAAAGGCTGAAAGGTTGTAAGTGGCAGGTAACACATAAACCGGCAGAGAGATCCAGAACTAGGCTTTGCGGACAATAAATGTGGAGAAGAAGCGCTTGGTACGACAAGACGGTATATCAACCAAGTGTGAATGGTACCCAGCAGTGTAGTGATTTTTTATATCGAATACCTTCGCACGTCTTCGGATTTCGATATTCGGACCCGATAAACTAGTTTAAGGCTGAGCATGGAACGCTCCATGGCTTATTGTGCTACTTTGAGTACTATCTATGTATATAATACTATAATTTTCTCGCCCCATGGTCTGAACCAGGGCTGGGCGCGAGAATTCGCCGCCGCTAATCGCCTCCATGAGAACACGGCGGTACTCCGCCCAAGCAAGGCACACCTCGACCGTATGCTCCACCGTGTCCTCCGTGTGATCCTCACAATGACGACACCTGAACGTGTCCTCCCGCTGTATCCGATTATTGTTCAGTCTAAGCACACAATTGATATAAGTCTATAGTTTTTTGGTAGATGCTTATTATTTGAGGCGCAGTGTTTCACGCCCATTTACTAAATAACCTATGTTTATATGTATACATAGGTTACTTTTATCCAGGGAAAATGTGCAAAAAATTTTCGCACACGTAATCGAGGGTAACATCTAAGAAGTTGGAATACATTTGCAAGAATATATCTGTACTTATAATAATACTCAGTAATCATGTGGGAACTACATGAAAATCCATCTTTCTTACAATAGGTACTTGGATTTCTAAGTGGTGGAAGTTAATACTAAATTATACTTAGATACAGTCGCGGGCACGTCTAGCCATAAATAACTATAAAATTTACTAAAAGTCCTATCTAGTTTGTCAACTTACACTATACTAAAAGTAAGTCTTTTACCCAAATCATTATTCTCACCCACGAAATAAATTGAAAACAAACATAATTATCAAGCTATTCCGACACACGCGAGTATCCACATCATTGCTTCCCAAAAGAATATACATTTTTCGGTGCTAGCAACACTTCCATTGGAAAAATATAATTCACTGTAAAGTGCGGGTGTTAATGACAACGGTTTCGTTCAAATGAGGTTCCGAATTGGTTACACATGAATTAAATAGGAGAGATTATATTTGCGAATAAGGCATGATTTGCAAATACTGTGTCAACCGAATCAGTTTATGTATCAGATTTTCTTAAGTTGGTTTACAGCACTTGTATCTAGTAGGGCAGTTAGCGTTAATGTCCTTGTTTACGATACGATTCATCAGCGGCCGGCGGCGTCAAATTGAAGCAGAAATAAGATCACGTTAAGACGTTGGTTTCGGCTCTCATTTCTACATCTTTGACAGTCGATATGGATAGTCAGAAGCCAGAAAATTCTGACACTGGTTTAGCCAAGGGGCTTGTGTTACCAAGCTACTTACTGGATTGCGGAAAAACACCGCAATGGAAGCTCTTCTGTACTGTAAAAAATGTGTTATTTTTTTTTTTCATTTGCCGGGCTGACTAAATTATGTAAGCAGAGTCACTTGAGTCAGGAGTTTCTACAAAATGTTTAAGGAACACCCATCAAATTATATCGAATTTTACTTCGCAGTTAGAGTACAGTTTGCGTAGCTAGCACTAGTTGTGATGATAACATATTAGTATAGTATTTCAGCATACTTTTGACGGCGACTGCTTTCATAATTAACCAGCACCTATTAATACTATGAAACTAAAGAACATTATACTCTATTCTCTTATCTATATGGTCCTTTTTTGCTATCAGACGTAGCTTTTACATGTAAGTACATAGAAAAATTCTAACTTTTCTTGCCCGGATACCTTTTTGTTTCGACTTTTCTATATTTTTTTTTTTTTTTTTTATTGAAAATAGGTTCGCGTTTGACCACTATCTCACCTGATGGTAAGTGATGATGTGATCGAAGATGGAGCACACTTACCTAAAAAGTAACCTATTCACTCTGGACTTAAAGACTCCTAGGTTATAGCTATCGGGAAACACAGACTCCGGCAGGGAATTCCACTCCTTAGCCGTACGCACAATGAAGGTATTCCCAAAACGTTTTGTGCGTATGGGTGGGATGTCCACCATGTAACGATGGCACTTCGCCGTTTGTCTCGTAGTTCGATGATGGAATGGGCTTGGCGGAATTAGATTGTGTAATTCCATCGCACACTCCCCGAAATGTAACCGATAGAAAACCGATAGACTTGCAACTCGTCGTCGGTGTTCAAGGCTCTGGAGCTTTGACTCGACCAGTGCATCGTTGCCAATGAGTCTCTTGGCCCGCTTCTCGATAGACTCAAGCGCGTCCAGTTGGTATTTCGCAGATCCATCCCAAAGATGAGAGCAGTATTCCATACACGACCGAACCTGGGCTTGATACAATTTGAGCAGCTGTTCCGGTGTGAAGTACCGTCTCACCTTGGCTAGGATTCCCAACATTTTTGATGCTAACTGAGCCTTAGCCTCGATATACGGGCTCAATATGATCGGTTATCGGCACGGTTACACCACGGAAAGTAGGAGCCGGTTCGAATTGGCTCCTTTTTGCGGAGAAGAGACACGCCTGGGTCTTAGCTGCATTAAACTTGACCAGGTTGGCATCGCCCCATTCGGAGACAGCCTTCAAGGTCAAGTTCAAGCGCCCAACCATGTCCTCACGTAGAGACTGGATCTGTGACCCACCAGCTCGCGCGCTGGACACATATCTCTCAGAAACTGTGCTATCGTCTGCATACCCAAAGGTACCGGGCATTAGCAGATCGTTAATGTGCAGCAAGAATAAAGTTGCTGAGAGAACAGACCCCTGAGGGACCCCGGCATTAATTGCCAATTGGCCAGACGAGCAGCCATCAATGACTACTCGAATGGACCGATCCCTCAGGAAGTCTTCAATCCAAACGCAAAGTAGAGTGGGTAAACCGAAAGAAGGAAGCGTAGCAATAAGGCTATCATGCCAGACCCTGTCAAAAGCCTTGGAGATGTCAAGGAAAACAGCAAGTGCTTCCCCTTGCCTCTCCATGGCCTCACTCCAGATATGAATGGCATACGCTAGAAGATCCCCAGTTGACCGGTTTTTGCGAAAGCCGTATTGCCGATCACTGAGGATGTCGTTGGCTTCTAGGTATGCCAGGAGCTTACTATTAAGTACACGCTCCATACTCTTACAGAGTATGGACGTGACCGAAATAGGCCTGTAGTTGGCCGGGTCAGCACGACTGCCCTTTTTAGGTACAGGCTGTACGTTAGCCAGCTTCCATGCCTTCGGCACCTTTCCAGTCTCTAGCGAAAGGCGAAACAGGCGTGTCAAGATTGGAGACAATTCAGGTGCACAAGTTCTAAGAACAATTGCTGGTATCCCGTCGGGGCCACTAGCTTTGTTCACGTCAAGATTACGCAGCACTCTACGGACGTCCTTCTGATGGATGCGAATATCCGACATACACGTCTCGCATCCAATAGGAGCATCAGGAGGGTGAGCGCCACTACTATCCAGACGCGAAGACTCCGCGAAGAGAGCGGCAAACAAGTTTGCTTTTTCCTCAGCGGAGTGAGCCAAAGACCCGTCAGGTTTGAGCAGTGGTGGTAGTGAGGGGCGACAGAAGTTCGATTCGACCGACTTTGCCAGGGACCAAAACGCTTTGCTTCCAGCAGGGTATGAAGCGAGTTTGTTCCCAATTCGGCTAACGTGGTCAAACCGAGCCCTCCGCAAAACCTTCTTGCTGGACTTGGCAGCCCTGTTAAAGGCTCTCTTCTTCTGATCCACGTCATTTGCTTTGCAGTTTCGAGCATCGACCCATGCTAGGTACGCCGCGTGTTTAAGCGCTTCAGCGCGATCACATTCGGCGCCAAACCAAGGTCGAGCTTTGCCGGACATTGTTAGGTCAGAGAACGGAATGTAGTACTCCATCCCCTGTCGCAAAACATCTGCCACTGCGTCTGCGCACGACGATGGATCATTTGAAGAAAAGCAAGTAGGCTGCCAAGGATAGCATGCAAAGAAAGATCGCATGCCATCCCAATCCGCTGACTTGTACCGCCAAACCCGCCGAGTGCCTTTAGGGCTGAGATCGGGCGGAGAGTAGACGGATACAGACTTCACCAGACAGTGGTCGGAACTACCTAATGGTGAAGATATCGTTACCGAGTAGCGGTCTGGATCTGTAGTCAGCAGAAGGTCCAAGCAATTGGCTGTGTGCGACTCAACATCCGGCACCCTCGTTGCTCCCTGGACCAGCTGAGTGAGATTTAATGCAAGTGCAAGATTGTGCATTTCTCGCCCAGCATGGTCCGTGCACTGGTATGGGAAGAGCCACACCTGGTGATGGGCATTAAAGTCCCCCAGTAACACGAGCTGAGCTGAAGGGTACCGCTGCTGGGCCGCATCTGCCGCCTCACTGATGTACTGTGTGAGCCTGGTTGTCTCATGATCTCCGCTGTGCAAGCGGTAGACACAGGCATAAATAATTTTGTCTATGCCCGTGTCCACCAGAACCCAAAGCGTAGAGAACCTGGAGTCCTCAAGGTTCCGGAGACGCCGATAGCAGATGTCGTCGCGGGCGTACATACATACACCCGCACGTGGTTTAAAGTTGTGCTCCAAGGTAAATCCTGGGTATAAAAGATACGACACGTCTGACGGACATCTGATCTGCGTCTCCGAAAGAAACAGCAGAGCAGGTTTATCAGTCTCGAGGTGGTGGTGGACTGCGACGAGATTTGAGTGCAGACCTCGGATGTTACTGAGGTGCACTTTGAGAGAGAGGGAGTGCAGCCGCTGTTTAACTCTGCTCTGTTTTTTCCGTTTCATAATTTTTTTTAGAGTGAAGAGGAGAGGAGAAGGAAGTGAAGTGAGGCTCCACGCTGTTAACCCTCAGACCCGCACTAGACGGATGGTATCGATTGGGGGACTAGTCTGGAGACTGCGGGGACGCCCGAGTCCCCCCGGGAATGTCCATCGGGCCCTCTCATCTGGTCGCCAACCAGCACGATGGTGCATTCCGGGATTTTTCGACAGTTGGCGGGGCAGCCTTTCATGCGTGGCTGGCATACTACTTGGGCCCCCAACTACCTGCGGTCGGCCAGCGGTGCACCGTGCCTCGGATCCCGCTACCCTCCGCGACTAGTCTCCCGATACGTCCGCACCAGTGCAGCCAGATTGGTCTTTCAGCAGTGAAGCAACTACTTCGACCCAACTCCTTGAAAGGCTACACAGGGCACCATACCGGAACACAGCTAGGCCGTTTGGCGGTACGTCTTTGCCCTGTGGGTGGTCACAAGCCTGCGGTTTTAACCTACCACCAGTTTAATGTCACCTGATTAGCACCACCCGGGGACCACGTGTAGGGATTCTCAAAGGGGTATTCTCCTACGGACGCGGGTGACTCGGCCCCCAAAAAGTGAAATTTGAAATAAGACATGTTGACTACCAATAAAATCTTCAAAAAAGAAAAATAAAAGTTACAGAGGCTTACTTTTCAATTTTATACATAAAAAACTTTTTTGCAAAAAATAAAACCGACTTCCATATCAAAACACTACAAAGCCAAAAATAATTTTAATTTCGGTAGTCGGTGTTATTGGTTTTGTATTTTCTTTTTTTTTCACACCGCCTTCCGAAATTAAAATCATTTTTGGCTTTGTAGTGTTTTGATATGGAAGTCGGTTTTATTTTTTGCAAAAAAGTTTTTATTTTCGCGCTTTTTAGTGGGTCAGTGAATTTTCCAAATCGATTCGTAAATGACGGAGTTATGCGCGAACAAAAAACGCAATGCAGAGTAAACGAAAAGATCATCAAGGTAAATTATTTTTTTCGATTTTTTTTGATTTTTCAGAAACGGCTCGTCCGATTTCGATAAAATTTTCATGGGACCATTTGGGAAGTATACCCTTTCCAACAAAAAAAGAATTTTTCAAATCGGTTGGCAAGTGACGGAGTTATGCGTGGACAAACATAAAAAAAAAAAAAAAAAAAAAATACAAACATCCGAATTGAGAACCTCCTCCTTTTTTAGAAGTCGGTTAAAAATAGACAAGTACCGTCAACAAACAAAATATACGATAAAATATTTGAAACTTTCAAAGCTAGCATTCCTCCGAAAACTAAAAATATTTGCAATAGAAGATATCCAGAATGGTATAGTTTAAACCTTGTTAAAGAAATTAAATTAAAATACAATTTGCATGAAAAGTATAAAGCGACCAAATCTCCAAGTGACTATGAGGCATTCTCTCAATGTCGGGCAAGGGTGAATGCGGAAATAGCGAGTTCTCACCTCCGGTACAAAGACCGAGTACAGAATCAGCTCGCTACAGACCCTAAATCATTCAGGAATTACGTAAGGTCGAAAAAAGACTCTTCTAGTCAGTACAAATTGATCAAAGAGGGGCGAGTTCTATCTGGTGATGAATCCGCCAAGGAATATGCACGATTCTTTCACTCTGTGTACAGCGCGACAGCGGGCACGCTGAGCGCGGAGGCGGCGTGCAGGGAGGCAACGCCGAGCGGCGCGTATGCGCTAGGGTGTCCCGTTCATGTATGGGGGAAAAAAAAATGAGCTACGGCTACGCAAGAGGTATCAAAAGTTGCGTTTTGACACATATATTACGATTATTATAAAATTTAATTAGATATCCGGCATCTTAAGGCCTCTACCAGTCCTTGAAGTTTTTCAAATTTGCTATTTTTGGGGGTTCCTAATATAAACTATAAATCATACAAAAATAACATTTAAATGGTTTTTATTAAATTTAAGGGTACAACAATGAGTTAAAGCAAGGTTTAAAATAGTTGAAAGACAAAATAATCAATGGCAACTTTAAAAACGGAACTGGTTTTTGTGACCAAAATTAGGCATTTCTGAGCGAGATTTTAATCTGTTCCTAATAAAACCATCCCGAGCTGTAGCGTCCGTGACGCTTTGAGAAGCCTCCGTCACTAGTTTTACACATCTTTCCACTGACTGTGTGTGGCAGGGAAAGTCAATAATGTCGAGGATGTGTTCTTTTGCCTTAATTCTTAGTTCATCGTTGGAGACGTGTCGCAAAATTGGTGGAGCTGATATTTCACACTCTTGCCAAAATATGTATATACCTATATGACTACACCGATATAATATATCGTTGTAGTCTCGCGCACAGAAGTTAAGCTTTGGTGCTTTAAATACCCTGCGAGAGTTGCTCTTTTCTGCTTCTCTGGCCTTTAATATTTTGCGAGATGCAAGCTCTCGAATATGCTCTCTATCGTCGAATAACATGGCAATAAGCAAGTTTTCTGGGTGCGCAAAAAAAGCGTTTCTTTCGATCACCGAATTTACAATAGATCTCTGACTATCAGGCAAAAGTCGAGAGTATATAACCATTTGAAAAATATGCTTGGCTCCATCTTTAAATGATGAGTTTTGCTTGATTAGGAACCAAACAGGAGCGTAAACTTTGACCACGTAGTTCACAAGCAGCTGCAAATTATTTGACGGCGAAACAGTACTTACGTAAAGTCTGAGTATGCGATTGGCAGTAGTGAGCCATCTCGAATGCGCCATTTTTCCAGGTTGGCGGTTCGCTAGCTCAAGGGAACAGGAACCAGCCATCACAGCATGACACATTTCGTACAGATACTTTTGATCCGTGCTTAGTTCCTTCACAATATTATCAGGTAATACTAGCAAATTGCCAGACGCTGCACAAAAAGACGCTAGAGGTTTACTTTCACAAGCAGCTAGCTGTTTTCCAATAGGTCCTGAATATTCTTTTGGCCCAGATGTGCTACCATCCAGAGACATGAACAAATGACGAAGCGGTAATTCATTCGCGTGAAGCATACAAACACACCATTGCAACGGTCTCTTTAAATAGTTTTCTCCCTTCCAACCTGTATTCGTAGCAGTACCATCGCACCCCACACAGATCACCTCTTCCAAGTTTAACCCTTGATTTTCTAACAAAGATATGATAGAAGAGACGATCCCTTTGGCAGTGCCACGACTTGGCGTCATATGTCCCAAATAAATAGATCCCGGCTCTGTGAAAACTGAAATGTGTTCTTGCAAGACTTCTCTGCGGTGGTACCGATCGCTTATTTTCTCGTTTATGAGTGTTTTGTCCTTTCGTCCATCAAAGTAGATACTTTTTATTACAATCGTATCAATGTCTTTGCTGGCCTTGGTCCGTGCTTTTGAAACAGCTCTATGAATTTTATTCTTATCAATAACAAGACTTAGATCTTCGGAAGATACCAATCCTACGTCAGCTAAGACCGCCGAAGCGACCGCAGCCGCAGATCGCGTTGATAGTCCATACCGATCACATACCTTAGCTACTGTTGGCAGCGCCAGAGTGTTCCGATTCAACGAAGTAGATGGAGTCTCATTTACGTCACTATTCGCAGAATGCTCTGTTACAGGTGACTGCGGTCGAGGCGGCAACTCGCGCACCGGAACAGGATTGGTTTTTAGTGATGCACTGGGAAAACATGCGTGACTCCTTCCGATTCAAATTTTCTTGTCTCTGATGTTTCTTTAAAAGTCTTGCTGTTTCTTTTGTGTTTATATCGCTTATTGCCATTTTTCTATCACTTCTTTGATCCAGTAAAAAGTCTCTTTCAGAAATAGGAACTTTCTTAGGTTTTATGCAGGAACAAATGTCAAACGAAGTGCACTTACAAGCAGCAATATCGAAGAGCTTGTTCGACGATTCCAAAAAGCACTTCACTTTGCTTTCGTAACTATCATTTCTTTTATTTTTGGGATATCTTATCAATGACAGGTATTTGTCGAAATATGATTTCAGCAATTGGGTAACTCGTACGTTGGAAACGATAGGAATCGAAGCTTTGGTCCAAATCGTATCAAGTTTTCCAGAAACGATTGAAAAAACTTCTGTGTTAGAAGGATCTTTCCCATTCTTCTGTAGTTTTAGTTCATTTTTAGTAAACAAAATGAATTTGATAACGTCACTTATCACTGGTAACTGGCGATCGTCAAGTTCTTTATATGATCCCAAAATAGCACAAGTAGTCTCACTTCGTCTTGAACCCATTATTATATATAACAAAAACACGTATTTTATCACAAGGAAGTGCAGAGCGGCACCTTACAGCAATAAAACCGCAATAGAAATGAGACGAACTGCCTCACAGTAGAAGTAGAGAATTTAAGAAAAACAAGTCAAAACATGAATTTTGCGAGTTTGTTCCAAACCAATTCCTAACAGAAAAAATCCTGTCGTTGCCTGCAAATCATAACTTAGGGTTTCACTATCAATGAAATAAAAAATAAAATGGGAATAATGTACACAAAATAGAATAGACGGCATTGACTGGAGGGTTATTTAAGTGATAAAAAAATAAAAAAAATGCCGGTAGAACCCTCAAGATATTTTTTTATGTTTTTTTTTTATTATTTTTACGGTAATCTAAAACTAATAATGCAACTTTTGAGGGGGCTTGAGTAGCGAAAAGCGAAAAAAAAATTTTACGGGACACCCTAGTATGCGCACCTCGCCTGCCTCGAGCGGGCGGCCGTCCGGCGCGCGCTTACTTGTTTGCCGCCTAAGCGCTCAGTGGGTCCGGATGGTATTCCGCCCTTCATTTTGAGGGACTGCCGCATGGTATTAATAGAACCCTTGCTGCACATATTTAATATTTGTTTATCGGTGGCATATTCTCCTAGTCGTTGGAAACTTACGCGGGTGGTACCTATACCGAAAGGTCGAGGTGGTACGGATGTCAGTGACTTCAGGCCAATCGCGGTACTGAGCGCGCCAGCCAAGGTATTCGAGATGGCTGTTCACAATTATCTTTATGCACAGATAGGCCCTCATTTGTCTGATACGCATCACGGCTTCCATCCTGGACGCGGCACAACGGGGAACTTACTTCACCTGATGACACAGTTGGTGCCAGCTGTTGACGCTGGACTTCAGGTAGACGTAGCATATCTTGACTTTAAGAAGGCGTTCGACACAGTCGATCACGACATACTCTTGTCGAGGCTGGCAGGTATGGGTTGCACACTTCATACTGTAAAGTTCTTTGCCAGTTATCTTCGTCATAGACGTCAGTATGTGGATTGTGGCGGACACTTCTCAGAGCCGTACTACACCAGATCGGGCGTGAGTCAAGGTATGAATCTGGGACCCTTCCTATTTATTATCGTGGTAGATGATTTGCCAAGGGTAGTCAGATCAACATGCCTGCTATTTGCTGACGACCTTAAGTTGTCTATAATCATAAAAGACACTGCGGATCGTGACATGCTGCAGCACGATTTGGATAGGGTCACTGAATGGAGTCACTGCAATAAGTTATACTTTAATGTATCAAAGTGCTCTGTGCTTTCATTCACACGCACACGAAGCCCACAACACCACCAATACAGCATGGACGGGGAGCCGCTGCAGCGTGTCATGGAGGTTAAGGATTTGGGCGTTCATTTTTCCAGTGATTTACAGTTTCGCAAGCACGTAGTGCATGTTTGTAAAAAGGCATACAGGAATCTGGGATTTGTGCTGCGTCAGGCAAATGACTTCACGAACATAAGTGCATTGAGGGCTTTGTACGAGGCTCTTGTGAAGAGTCATCTGGAATATAATGCGGCCGTCTGGAGCCCGAGTGAAAAAAAATACAAAAATATGCTCGAACGGATACAGAACAAATTTATTAGATTTATGTATTTAAAGCTGTATGGGATATACCCGGGATACCCGTTACTATATCCTACCTTGTTCTGTGTTGGTATGGTCGGCTACTACAAATTAGAAATCAGACGTGAAGTGACACTGGCGACGTATCTTTTTAAAGTTTTAAGAGGTAGTATACAAAACTCAGGCATACTATCAGAGATAGGATTCTGTATACCGGACGGGTGCGTAGCGTGGCGGCGCAGACCGCAGTTGCTGGTGGTGCCGCGTGCGCGCACTAACCTGCTGGGGCGCGCACCGCTGACTCGCGCGCTGCGCACTCTCAACATGGTGGCGGATACAATCGACATATTCACCTGTACATTGAGTGAGTTCACAAGGGCCACGTACTGTGTGTAGCATGTAATGTATAGTTAAGTAGGTACAATTTAAGTTACTTTGTCGCATTAGATTTAAGATCTGTAATGGCAAAGGAAACATGTGTGTGATAAATAAATAAATAAATAAAAAATAAATAATTTATAAATACAAAAAATATATTCAGGTACGATTAGCAATTTAGACCTTGATTGTACATCTGTTTAAATTCAATCAATTATGTCAATTAAACAATTTAGAAAGCACATATCAATGATAACATTTACAATAAAAGAAAGTGGTCCATTTGCAAAAGTTTGAAATTTGGGTTGCTTAAAATCGACTATTTAGGGGTTTTAAGTACAATTTTAAAGGTTTCAAATTAAGTAAATGAGCCACTTTTAGGCAAGCTTAGTCAATCCTCGAAGACATTTTTGCTCTAGATCAGGGGCAGTGATAAAACCGAAGCCTGTCAGTAATAAACTGGAAATTTTATGTAATTTCATATTTCACTTTTCAAATGAAAGTTTTTAAATTTAACACTATACCTATATGTAGTTTATAACTATATGTAGTTCAATAGCTCGTATCAACAGACAATAAAATGAGAATTCAAGTCTATTAATCCTAGATTTATTTGTTTTAACCTAGATTTGACAAAGATTTCTAGCATTAAAATATTTTTTTTTTTAAATCAACACAAGTAGCTTTTAGGATTGAATAACAAACAGTAAAACAAAGAAGTATCGTTATCATAATAATTTAATTAAACTACCTATATATCTTTTAACTGAAAACAAATCAATTTATACACACATTTCAAAGCATACCAACGAAGTTAATTTTAAAAAATGTTTCCTATCCATCAATCGTTTTTGCTGACCGTATCTCGTAAAATGATGGAAGCTTTGATGAATCTTAGGCCTTATCGAAAATAAATGAAGAATGCGACACGACCGTTAAGTGTTATAATAGATCGAAATTTCTGCATTATTGAGATGGTATGAAATATCTAAGTATATATTAATACGTATAGCAAAAACTTTGTTCTCCTTTTAAGAAAATTAAGTAGATGAAATTTGGCACAGTTAATATTTGTTTGGAGGAGTTCAGAAAGCTAATACTTATTTTCATATAATAATAACTCGCTGCCCCGGCCTCATGCCTCGACAGACTTCTTTCTGTCAAAAGTTTGACATCTTGCGACAGGTGTTTTAATTTACTCAGTGGTAGGGAAAAAGGAAGTTTTGTTTTTGCTATTTTGCTCGCAATTTTTTTTATATCTCCATTAAAAAAATCCTTCTCGTCGCTTAACGAATAAAAAGGAAAGTAAAATTATTTAAAAAAAATTTAGTTGGTCGTGCCGTTCACGAATTTTGCCCTTAGCAACATTTGACGGGCACGCCGCAATTGCGGCGGTAAGACCCCTCTTTGAGGAGTGGCTAGATCAGCGTCACGGCGTCCTGACCTACCGCATGACACAGGTACTCACCGGACACGGAAGTTTCGGGAGGTACCTGTGTCTGATGGGAAAGGAAGAAACGCCTGGGTGTCACCACTGCGAGGGTCGCCCTGAGGACACAGTAGAGCATACGGTGCAGGACTGCCCCGCTTGGGCAGAGCACCGACGTGTCCTCACGGCGGCGATAGGCGGAGACCTCTCGCGCCCGGCATTGGTCGAGGCCATGCTGCGGCGCGAGAGGGAGTGGGAAGCGGTCGCCTCCTTCTGCGAAGCAGTCATGCTTCCGAAGGAGGAGGCGGGCCGCGTGAGGGAGAGGATGGCGTCCTCCCTCCAACCCAGCCGCAGTGGTAGACGCCCACGGCGTCGGACGTCGGCCGACGATCTCCGGCCACCGTAGGCGCGGGCATGCGGACAGCGAGTAAAGGGCAACTCGCTGTCCGACCATGGACCATGCCCGGGTCGACGGCGCGTTGTGTTCCACGCGCGCCTCAAAGAGCATCAGCAATATGACGAGGCCCCTCCCTGTAGAGGGCCGAAGCCTGCCGGGATCGTGGGACTTATCCCATTACCGTGACCCCGGTACGTAACCCTGCCCGGGGTGGGAGGACTTATTTGATAATTTTACCACGTTAAAAAAAAAAGCAACATTTGACAATTCATTTTTATTAACACGCTTTTATTAGGTCGACCTGTATGTAACTAACTATGTAATGAAATCTAAGGTAACTAATTTAACCATCTTCCAAGGGTCGTAGCGTAATGAAAATTGGCAGCTGTATGTAGTTCTGATGACAATACAATAATATGGTACTGTCGAACTGATCTGATGATGGAGCCGGAAGATATGAACTGGAACTTCATGATGGAAAATTGTATCATAGCTGTTTTGGATTTCTTAAAAAGGTCTTGTAAAAGCCGGAAGATAGGCACTGGCAATCCATGATGGAATATCATATCATAGTCGAGTTTGCACTTGTGAGAAAGGCCATGTAATGGACTTTGAACACGATCACGTTTCAAGGTTATAACAAACCTAAAGAAAATCTGTTATCAGTTTTCTTAACCTTTTTGAATTACCGCGTAATCCATAGATTTATTATTAGGTCGATCTGTAACGAACTAAATATGCAATAAAATTTAAGAATCTGAATTAAACGTGCTTCTAATTGTTGTATCATCATAAAACTTGGCAAATATATGTAGATTAGACGACAATAGAATATTATGGTACCAGCAGGCTGGTCTGACGATGGAATTGGAAGGTGGCTGATGGAACCTTGGAGTGCCTACTAGTAAACATTTCTAATTTCTGCTCATTACATTAGTCCTAAAAGCGTGTTTTGGTTTTTTAAACTATTAATTTATTTATATATTTAGATTTGAAGTATTCTAAATTATGGTTGAATTGAAGCATCAATAGCCTAACGGCTAAGGTGCCGTACTTGTGTCCGAGAGGTTGTGGGTTCGAATCTCATGCATTACACTATTGCCGTGATCCCAATCCAGACATAAACATATTAAGCTTAGTTGGAGAAGTGAACGAAATTGCTAGTAATATGAATTCTACCCAAATTGCTAATTCTCTTTTCAAATATTGATTACGGGGCGACCGCTAGTATAATTTATGTAAATAACTTTTATGGTATATTGTTATATTAATTAAGAAACTGTTTTAGCTATTTAAGAAAGTAAAGTTGTCGTTCTTGCATTAAACCATTCTTTCAACATTCCCATGTTACAGTCCAATTCATCCAAAAAGTGACCTTCTATTCTAATTTTATTTAATACCGTTACACGTTTTTGTTTGTGGTGCAGTATATAAACTGACTCTGCCTGAAGTCTTGCAACCGGAAAAGTTATATTATTGGGTGACTGGAATGCAAAAATAGGTAAAAGAAAACTCTAAGAAAACACAATAATAGGCCCATACTGCTACGGTGAGAGAAATCATAGAGGCATAAAACTTGTTCAGTATGCTCTTAAAAATAAATTTACCATAATAAACACAATATTTAAGAAAAAAATCAAGAAATTTTGGACATGGATAACACCGGACAAACAAAACAAAAACCAAATAGACTTTATTTTGAGTAATCACTCAAAACTCTTTACCAACATAGAAGTCCTAAACAAACTCTCCTTCCCAAGTGATCATAGACTTTTGAGAGGAACAATGACTCTAAATACACAAAAGAAAAGCCGAGCTACCTTTAATTCAATCCCAGTAACCAACTTATCTGACAAGAAATCACAAGAAATATTCCTTCATGCACTAAGAACAAAAATTGAACAATTGAGCTGGGAAGACAATGATGACATAGAGTCATATTATTTCAAGATAGAGTCATCCATACAAAAAAGTTTAAAGAATACTTCTCCTATTAAAACAAAGAAAGAAATAATATCACAAGAAACTAAAAACCTAATTAAAAAACGCACCGATCTACAATATAAATCCTCCAAATCAAAAGAAGAAAAAAAAGAACTTTCAGAACTATACAAAATTACAAACAAACTACTTAAAAAAGAATACGATAATTTCAGGATAGAAATAATTGAAAAACATTTACGCTCCACTGGAAGCCAAACGAAAGCATATAAACAATTAAATACAGGGAAAAAATGGATTCCAACATTGAAGACAAAAAATAAGCCAAAAGAACAACAAACTAGGAATGACCTTGTAAAAATTGCCTCAAACTTCTATGAAGAGCTGTACGACGATAAATATGCCGATAATAAAAGCTACGAAAAGTCTTCAAAAACATGAGATAGAAATCATACAATTCAACCTTTCCACAGCGCCGAAATAATAAAGAGAATCGAAAAATTGAAAAAAGGTAAAAGTCCTGGGGCCGATAATATCCCAAACGAAGCTTTGTTACTAGGAAGACATCTATTGTTAGGTCCGCTCACTACTCTCTTTAAGAAAATACTTGAAAAACAAGAAATACCGATCAATTGGGCAAGGTCACGGATAACTCTTATATACAAAAAGGGAGATCCAGAGGACATAAATAACTACCGACCTATTAGTCTACTGCCTACAATTTATAAGTTGTTTGCTATATGCCTGGAGAAAAGAATAGAGCAAACTATAGAAAAGAACCAACGGGTAGAACAGGCTGGCTTTCGCCAAGGGTACTCAACAATGGATCATATACATACCTTAGATCAAATAATCGAAAAATATGTAGAATACCAGAAAAAGCTCTATATAGCATATGTTGACTACGCGAAAGCGTTCGTCTCTATCTCGCATAAAAGTATCTGGGACGCATTGGAGCATCAGAACCTTCACTCTACATACATCAATATTATCAAGGATATATACAGAAAAAGCACAAGTCGGGTTAAACTGGACAGGCTAGGCCAAGAATTTAATATTCGTAGAGGCGTGAAACAGGGAGACCCTCTATCACCAAAGATCTTTATTGCTGTCTTACAAAATATAATGAAAGACCTAGACTGGGATCAAAAAGGAATAAATATAGATGAGAATAACCTCAGTAACCTGAGATTCGCCGACGATATAGTACTTTTTGCTAAGTCATCAAAACAACTTCAGGAAATGCTGACTGCTGCCGACATACCAGAAGTAGCAGGAAGAAACTGGGTGAAAACAGCTACCGACAGGAAAAAATGGAGGCAACTGGAGGAGGCCTATACCCGAAAGGGGCCATGACATATTTAGCTTATAATATTTATACTGAATGTACTTTTTTTCTAACGGTAACCGATGTTTTGGATTAATAAAGGCTTTATTATTATTTCCTTTATTACATTTTATATACATTTTTAAACATTCCTATAAAAACAAAAAACATTTAAAAATATAAAAATATAAAAAAACAGTAGCCCACCGGCATCGGGAACAGGGTCCAAGCTACCGGTGGTCAGGGCTCTTGAGAGAGGAACCTCCTAACAATTCGTGTCGTGTCCAGAAGTACTGCTTTCTGGATCAAGCCCTTGATCCAGCTGCCCAACGAGAGCCTCCTAAGATGTTTGTCGAGGCTCTTGGCTATTATGCCATTGGCTGAGACGACTATCGGCACAATGATTGCTGTATCCACATCCCACATGTCAACAACCTCGCGAGCCAAGTCAAGATACTTAATTTGCTTATCTTTCTCGGCTTTCACGAGGTTCCCGTCATGAGGGACCGCTATATCAACAACCACCGTGCGACGCTCTAATCGGTCTATTACCACTATATCAGGCTTATTGGCAACAATAGTCCTGTCAGTGATGATAGACCGATCCCAGTACAGCGTAATATGGCCATTTTCGAGAACTGGGCCGGGCACATACCTATAGTACGGTACTTCTGATTCCACGAGATTGTATTTAAGAGCAAGTTGCTGGTGAACAATCCTAGCTACAAGGTTGTGTCTATGCAAATAGTCTCCGTTAGCCAGACGAGAACAACCAGAGATAATGTGACGAATGGATTCTCCCGGTTTGTGACATGCCCGACATATGTCTACCGTACCATCCTTCACAATATATTTCCGATAGTTATTCGTCATCATAACTTCATCCATAATTGCACAGACAAAACCTTCGGTTTCCCCGAAGAGGTCACCAAAACGTAGCCAGGCTACGGACGCTAATGTATCTACATCAGACCCATGAAGGGCCCGGTAATAGCGTCCGTGAAGCTCCTTGCTCTGCCATACTACGCTGCGGTCATTAGTATCTAATACTACAGGTTTGCGCCAATTCTCAGTACCTAAGGAGAGCGGAGTGAGGCCTTTGTCCACCGCTACCACATCTCGATGCATACCCACGTCGGCTTCTAGGAAATATTCCCTAAGGCTGCAAACCTCGCGGTTGTGCAGGGTCTTTGCATTTAAAAAGCCACGACCCCCGCACTTCCGCGGGATATACAGCCTCATCACCGATGATCGTGGGTGATGCATTTGATTTGCAGTCAGCGTTGTGCGGACCCGCATGTCCAAGGCGTCAAGTTCAGTCTGAGTCCATTTGAGTATGCCAAAAGAGTACATCAATACTGGCATGACCCAGCCATTGAAGGCACGCATCTTGTTTCCGCCTGAAAGAAGACTATTCAGTACTTTATTCAGGCGGCCAAAGAAGCGATCCTTCAGTGACTGTTTAACATAAGCAACATTGATGCCTAGTGCCTCTGACATACCCAAATACTTGTAGGTTTCAGTTGAGCCGAGAGATCTTAGGTGTATGGAATCCGAGAGTTGAGTTCCCACGGATTCCATAATCTCCCCTCGCTTTACATGCATGACCGCACATTTGTCCACCCCAAATTCCATCCTGATGGCGCTACTGAAGGTTTCCGTTACCTTCAGTAGCTCCATGAGTTGCAAGTTGCTGGGGGCAAAAAGTTTCAAATCATCCATGTAAAGCAAGTGTAATATAACCTGACCACCTCTTCTCAACTGGTAGCCTTGCCCCGAACCCTCCAGCAGTGTACTGAGAGGGTTGAGAGCCAGACAAAACCACAGTGGGCTCAGACTGTCGCCCTGAAAAATACCACGCTCAATCCTAATCGGTTCGCTGTTTTCCTGGATCTGTCGACATCCTGGGTAGCAGAGGACCGTCTTCCATTGCCCCATACATGACTCAAGGAAAGTGCGGAGGTTTGGATTTATTTTGCACAACTCCAACACCTTCATGAGCCATGTATGTGGAACCGAGTCATAGGCCTTCTTATAATCTATCCAACATGTCGACAGATTCCTTCGGGAACGACGAACCTGTTGGTTTATGGCAATATCGATGAGGAGAAGCTCCTTAGTACCGCGGGACCCGTTCCTACATCCATTCTGAGAAGCAGACATGATTGAATTTGTATGAATGTGATTATTAATTTTGGCTCTCAAAATGGATGTAAGAACTTTATAGACCGTCGGTAAGCACGTGATCGGTCTATAATTTTTAGGTTCCGAAGTACTGCCTGATTTATGGAGCAGGTGGGTTATTCCTATAGTTAGGAATTGAGGTAGCGATCCTAGCTCTAAGGCAGACTGGAACTGAGCGGCCAAGCGAGCGTGCGAGCTTAGAAACCATTTTATCCAGAAATTGTGCAGCCCGTCCGGCCCTGGAGATATCCAGTTGGATAACGGACGGACTGCACAGGTTACATCTTGGGGGCTGATCGTAATTGCCCCCATTTCTGGTATATGATCGCACGTGCGCTTGATCTCACTCATCCAGTCACCCTCGGTGTGGCTGACAGGCACCGACCAGATGCTGCGCCAGAACAAACACATGGCATCATCATTCGGTAGGCACGTATCAGTGTGTGACTTGGTTAGGTCGCTCCCAGGCCCTATAAACCCACCTTTCATTGCTTTGGAATGTGCGATTCTGAGTGTATCGCTCCACCCGCCGCTTATATCGACGAATTCGATTTGCCCATGCATAGACTTTCTGCTTCAGGAAGTCGATACGCTCTGTGACGCGGGTCAGATAATCCCGAGGACTGATATCAGTCCCCGCAAATGCCCGCCTCACAAAGCGCATCACTCTAGGATGAGTGTTGCCCTGCCTGAAGCAGATAAGTTTACCAATGAGTGCTCTAGCCTCAGCAATACGACGTTCGATCCTGCCCTGCCAAGCTGGTACAGCTGGTCGTATAACTCTTTCAGTCTTTGGGAACTTGACATGAGCTACCCGACAAGCCGCTACAGCTGCACAGTATAGGATCCAATGCGTATCGGTGAGGTCTTCACTATTGTCAAAATAATTTGACAGCAGTGAATCTAGAGCACACACTAGCGCCCCATTTTTCTTATGCATGGGCAAACGAGGCAGACGAGGTCTAAGCTCAGGCGGTGTGGAGCGATACTCCCGTAATGCACACTCCAAAGCACTCCTCAATTGTTCATTGCACTGGGTACTCACGGTTATAGCCTCGTCATCATCATCTTCACCGACGTGATCGGGTCGCGGTGAGATACTGGGTTGTAGTTGCACCGCGGCCAGTGGCGAAGCAGATGAGACACGGCTGCACCGTGATTCGAGGCGTAGTCTATCAAGTACGGCGTCATCCAACATACGGTTACGCTGGATGACCCGCACCTGATCCGACAGTCGTTGAGCCGAAACGTTGATAGCTGGTTCAAGTACCTGAAACAGAGAGAGCATCCGACCACGGTACGCAGTCAGGTTAGTTCCCCCCTCTGTAGCCCCGAAGTATGAGCGCATGATATTTTCATTGATGGAATGTGTCCATCGCATGCGCTGCACACTTCCACCGGCAGCGGGGACCCCATTGGAGGCCGGAGGGCCTCGAAGTCCTAAGCCGACCGGAGGGCGGCCTCGTCCTCGCCGACGCGCAGGTGGTGGTGTCGTCGGCGGCGAGAAGTACTCGTCGCTCGAGCTCGACGCAACTGCAGCGGCCGGAGTCTCTTCACTCACGGCTGGAGCAGGTCCCGGCGGCTGCGAGGCGGAGCTGAGCGACGATTCCGCAGGTGTTGGGCGTGTGGATAGTTGTAATTGTGCCCGGCTTCTTGTCAACATTTAAAATCAATTTGTTATATTATTGTGTTCCGTCCAAGATGGTGCTACTTCATATTTGGTGCTTTCTTGTTCCTTTTTTTACGGTTTTTAATTTGCAGTAAGTACATCTTTTGTAATGGTTTGCACAATAAAATATTATTTAAAAAATCAAGATGAAAATTTCTGACAGCCTGTTGACAGCCGGGCCACAGATTATTATTATTATTATATAAACTGACTCACGAACATCCAAACATAATTTATCCTCAGAGGGCTCTGATATTACGGGGTTGCGGATATTTTCTACCGAACGAAATACCGCTTGTTAGTACAAGTCTGACACTCCCTTTTGCTCAACCCTGAGCACCATCTTTTGATAATTTCCCCCAGAAACAAAGTTTTCATTCGGACGTATATCTAAAAATTTATAATGTTTATGTTTTGGAAACTATCATATGAAATAAAGTAAAAAATAGATAGAAATGCAGAAAAATATTGACGCATCATAAAAATGTTTTGAGAAGAAAAAGATATCAATCTTGAATAGTGATGTTGGATTCATTTTATTGTTTGCAGTAAAACAAGAATAGATTTTGAATCAGACAGAATGTTACTATTATTTTTAATAATAAAAACATCGTCCCATACGTCATAAAACTAGTCGCTCAAACTGCCAAATTGAAAAAATGCGTAAAATGTATACCTGTGCATCAATTACATTATTAGTACAGGTATTGCGCAATTATCTGACCTTCAAATACTAAAGATGGCTGATACCCAATTATGTTAAAGGCAAATTGTGCGTACTACCAAAATCGCCAAAAAAAGTTCATGGTATACTGTCTTTACTGCCCAACTGCTGGGCAAAGGCCTCCATGATTCACAACACATTGATGAGTGTATTTGCATATCGAAAACTGACTCTTACATTGAAAATAATCCCACTGAAAACCAGCAGTCGACCACCATTTCACAAACTAATTCGCAAAAGGAAGCTGCTCAACGAGTCATGATCGTCGCTGATCAAGCTGGATATGGTGTTCGTAAAATCCTGCAATACTATCTGGGGTCAAAGTTCATCGTGGCGTCGTTTCTTAAGCCAGATGCAACTACTGAGCAGGTCTTGAAATCATGTGCAAGTATGTGTAAAGACTTTAGTAAAACTGATTTTATTAAACTAATTTTATAAATTATAACAATCGTATGAATATTCAAACTTATTTATATTATACGTTATTTCTATTAAAATCCACTAATGTTTTGGCAGGTCAAATTTACAAGCACAACTCTCTGAATATTAATAGTCTCAATAAACTGCTATTTGTGTGCAGAAATTGTACAAATTCTACCTTACCATCGTTGCATAGTGATGTTTACAGGCCTTACGTAAATAAATTGCATGCTTGTAGATTAATACACAGACAGATTCTACATTTAAATTATAAATATAATTATCAAACTTAAACTGAAAATCAATGTCGTCGGGGGAGACTACTGTCTACAAAAAATGCTGTGTTGATACGGCGAAAAAAACCAATGATACAACTCTACAATCCGATTTTTTTCGTGAAAAGTAACAATGATATATGTATAAAATGTAGTAGCAATGGAAATACTGTCCCAATGAATTGTATAAATTTAATCATCTTTCACCAGAACATATGTGATATTTCTAACAAGATTAATGAATTAGAAGCCTATATACAAACACTAGGGAAAAAGGTAGACTACCTATGCTTGACTGAGCATTTCTTAAGTAGTATGTCAGTCAATTCTTTTTTAACTTAGATAATTACAAATTAGCGTCTTATATATAATACGCGAAATAAGAAAAAGAGGACAGGGAGCTTAATTTTAGCTCAAGCAGGTAGAAAAGTAGAGAAAGTAACAGCAGTTGAAAGATTGTACGCTGTAGAGAGTTTTGAGGTATGCTGCATAAAAGATACCACTACTGGAATGTATTTATGTATGTTTTGTGTCTCGGAATCCTAATGATAAGAATTTTATTATTTTTTGGGAAAATTGGAACTATTACTTGAGTTTTTATTTAATAAGAAATGCATTATTTTTGATAGCACCTCTTTTATTAGAAATAACTCGTATTCCTGCGTAGAAAATATACTAACAAATCTACAAGAAGAACGGGTGTTGAAAATTGTAATTGACCATAGTGGTTTGGGTGATGGACATGGAGCACAAAAGGGTGAATTTTTACTAGAAGATCCGAAACAAAAAAGAAATAATCCATATTTAGTTATTAATAAAAGAATATTTAATCGTAAAAATAGTATAACTTTTAAGAACAGACTTTTGCACAAAAACTGGAGTGAAATGGGCATTAATTCTTTTTTTTAGTAATTTTAATAATGCTTTTCGAGGAAGTTTTAAGAAACGGGACATAAAAATAAATTTAAAGCGGGAGCACAGTTTAAGTGGTTAACTAAAGAAATAAAAAAATCGAGTAAACTGAAAAAAGTATTATGCACAAATACTAGTAGTCTTATTCATGAAAATATAATCAATTATAAAAAGAAATATAACAATGGCGATTACTGAAAAAAATTAATAATTCTAAAAACGTAAGTAAAGAAGTTTGGAAAGTAGTTAATAACCGCAGAAACAGTCTAAAAAAGTACAACAGGAACCACTTTTACTAAAACTAAACAACCAAATCGTAGACTCGCCAACTGCAGTAGCTAACATCTTAGCAGAACAGTTCAACCTTAACTGTGTATTGGTTAGAACAAAGGCGGAGGTATCTTTATTGCTACTTCAACAAAGTTGTGAAAGGGTTATAATTGATATGTCACTCACGCCTACTACACCCAAAGAAATAACTCAAATAATTAAAACTATCTATACTAATATTATAAAGCAGAAAAGTTTGTTTGTTTGTTTGCTTGTACGCGCTAATCTTCGAAAGTACTGGGTGGATTTGGATGCAATTTGGTATGGAAGTAGCTTGAAGCTTGAGGAAGGTTATAGGGTACTTTTTACGCGACTGCAAAAAAGGAGAGTTATGTTTTTACCGTGATAAAATCCACGGGAGCGAAGCCCCGTGTGAGTACTAGTCTTAAATAAGCACTCTAGTGGATATGATGAAATTCCTATTTCTATTCTTAAAGAGCATATAAAAGCTAAAAATCGCAAAGGTTATGCCAGTTTACAAAAAAGGTTCAAAAACGGACCCGAAAAATTACAGACCAATTTCACTTCTACCTAGAGTTTCAAAAATTTTTGAAAAAATATTGAAATCTCGGCTATTGACTTATCTTCGTTTTAATAAGATTCTACATGACAGACAGTTCGCTTACCAGAAAGGAATTGGCACTGGAGATGCAATTTATAAACTTCTAGAGGATGTGATAGGCAAATTTAAATCATAAATTAAAAGTAGCAGGGATTTTCCTACTACCTTTTTTAATTATTTATTTATTATATACTTTATTGTACACCTTACAATACACTTAAGAAAACAAATAATAAAACTAGTGTACAATGGGCGGTCTTATCGCACAGGGCAATCTCTTACAGACAACCTTTGGATGGACAGAAATTATAGGTGATAGATTTAGGGCTATCAGTGTACAACATCATACATAATACTAACCAATCATCATAATATAAAATACATACCACAAAATATAATATATAAATATAGACTAATACATTTCAAATTCATAATAGAGATAGAAGGGGAAAAAATTATAGTGAGAGGTAATGCTCCTTCACCATTCTTTTGAACGTTGATAATGTTTGAGCACGCTTCACATCTATGGGTAAAGCATTCCACAAGCGGGCCGCTTGTATAGTGAAAGATTTATCGAAGAAAGAAGTGGAATGCATACGGATACTTAACTATAAATTTTCCGATAATCTCAAGGACCTTGAATGTGTGTCACAGAGAAACCGAAAACGATCTTTAAGATAAAAAGGAGTGAAAGGATTAAATAGCACATTATTGAGCAGAGAACGTAAATGAACACGAACGGCGTAACCTAATAGGAAGCCATTTGAGCTTAGTACGAAATTCAGAAACATGGTCATATTCGCGCAAGCCAAATATAAACCTAATACAGAGATTTTGAAGTCGCTCTAGCTTGTCGAATTGGTCTTGGGTCAAATCAAGATAGCAGGCATCAGCATACTCCAAGATAGGAAGAAGAAGAGATTGTGCAATTGCAATTTTAGTGGTGATTGGAAGAAAATTACGCAGGCGTCTCAGGGAGCCTGCATTTGATATAATTGATCATAATTTACTTATTGCTAAACTAAATTATTATGGTGTCAGAGGCACAGCCTTGCAATTATTTACATCGTATTTAAGAAACAGGAAAATGTATGTAGAAACCAGCACTATAGAACAGAATGGATAACGGAAAACATACCGATCATCCATGATGAATATTACTGCCGCAGGGTTCCATATTAGGTCCCATTCTGATTTATTATTTTCACCAACGATTTGATAAGCTATATTAAAAAAAATCATACCAGATATTAATCTTGTAGTCTATGCTGATGACACTAATGCCGTAGTAGGAGAGAAAAGTATTAGTGACCTCACAGACGTGGTCAATACTGCGTTTGCAGTATTTCAGTTTTGGTTCGATGCAAATAAATTGATAATAAATATTAAAAAAATCAACAACATGTTTTTTCGAACCACGGCAGGCAATAAAGATAATACTGATATAACCCTTAACAACGAAAAGATAGAATTAGTGAGATGTGTCAAATTTTTAGGTATCCATCTAGACGAATTGCTAAACTGAAAAAAAGAACTAGCACATATAGACTCCACTATATCATCTGCATGTTTTGCATTACGGACATTGAGAGACGAAATAAATGTGGACCAGTTAAAGATATTATGCTCTTGTCGAATCCAAACTTCGATACAGTATACAATTCCGGGGGGAAAGTTACGGTTACAATTCTCAGCGAGCCTTCATTCTCCAAAAAAGAGCAATACGTACAATTGTCAGAATCTCACAAAGAGAAAGCTGTCGATCTCGTTTTTAGCGTTTTAATATCTTAATACTACCCAGCCTATACATACTAGTATTGCTAGTTAATTATAAAAGATATGTCCATGAATACGAGTCTGGGGACGAGAGGATAGCCAGGGAAAATACTCGTAGAAAGGACTTTAAAAATAAAATTGTACCTAATATTAACATTGCCAAGCATAGTCCTCATTACCAAGCCGTACAAATATTTAATCAACTGCCAGCGGATTTAAAAGATTTGTTGTACACTAGCTCTTTTAAGACAAAGCTCAAAGCATTTTTGTTATAATTTAATTTAATTTCCAATTTTCTATTTTATAAATATCTGTATTATTTTCGTTTTAAGCACATATTCATGTTTTTATTGTTTATTGTATTTTTTTTTCTTTTCCATATTGCATGTTAATTTTTAGAAATAACCATTCATTTCTTCCGATCACGGTTCTACGCGTCATCCTTCTGAATGAAAATTATGCCATTAACATCTGCTTCGCATTTTCCCAACTAGATAATATGTAGGTTCGGCTTTCACTCTAACGAGATGCAGCCGAGTATTAGTGTTTTATATAGAACTAGCTATTGCCCGCGACTTCGGTCACGTCGGAGGTTTATCTCGTATAAATTTCGAACTCGTAGAAAATACAAAAAATCGTTTCTTAGTGCTCCCCTACACACCCCAAGGATCATACATGCCGAATTTCAGCTTCTTGCGCCCAGGAGTTTTGGCTGTGCGTTGTCTGCCAGTCAGTCAGTAATGGAAGCGTTTTATATACAGGGTGGCAGGGACATCGACGCGCAACCGCTTACCATGGATTCAGAACATGATTCTGGACCCCCCTACGTTGAAATTTTTCTCGGTTTTTTCTTAATTTTATTAAATTAAGAAAAATCCCAAGACAGTAATGTAAATAAAACTCGGAAGGCCTACTTGATCAGCTGTGTTGACCTCGCAAATTAACTCTAACAAAACAGCTGATCAGGTAGCCCTTTCGAGTTTTATTTACATTGCTGTTTTAAGTGAAACAAGTTAATTTTATTTTTTTATTAAAATCTCATTGGGTTAGATAGAAACTATGATTTTATACAGTTTTCATTAAAACAAATTGCTGAAAAACCTGAAAAATTATCCATATTATCCAGAATCATGTCCCGAAATCCTTGGTAAGCGTTTGTGCGTCGATGTCCCTGCCACCCTGTATATTGATGATTGATGACTGCTTATATGACTTCCATAATACAGTAGCCGGTTAACTCGATACCTCTTGGCAAAATTGCTATTAGGTTTTCTGGCTTCTGAAGTTCTGACTACCCGTAACGGCTGTCGACTGTTAGCCAGGAGTCCAGGACCAATAGCTTAGCGTGTTTTCCGAAGCAGAGAGCATTGTAGATATGTTTAGTTGGTTACCCAAACATGGACCAAACTCGTCAAGCTGCTGCCTGAAGATCGACCCATGCGGCTATTATTATTTATACACGAGCTGAACCTGATGGTTAAAAGCTCCAGAGCCTTAAACACCGACGACGAGTTGCAAGTCTATATGTTTTCTATCGGTTACATTTCGGGGAGTGTGCGATGGAATTACACAATCTAATTCCGCCAAGCCCGTTCCATCATCGGACTACGAGACAAACGGTGAAGCGCCATCGTTACATGGTGGACATCCCACCCATACGCACAAAACGTTTTGGGAATACCTTCATTGTGCGTACGGCTAAGGAGTGGAATTCCCTGCCGGAGTCTGTGTTTCCCGACAGCTACAACCTAGGAGTCTTTAAGTCAAGAGTGAATAGGTTACTTTTAGGTAAGCGTGCTCCATCTTCGATCACATCATCACTTACCATCAGGTGAGATAGTGGTCAAACGCGAACCTATTTTCAGTAAAAAAAAACTATTTTTTTTTTTCTAAATAAAACAGATTATATGCACACACTACATCGCACGTTTAATAATAAACCGTAATAATTAAAAAATACGATTTTTTGAGATTTAATCACAAACCGAATTAAATACCCGCAAAGATTGCATACAGTCTCACAATCGTCTAATTCGGACGAAAACTAGCGAGATAGCAAACTTTCTGTCTCTTTTAGATTCGCGCCGCGGGCCAATGAATAGTCACAAAACGACACGATTTAGCATTGCGCTGACGGTGGCAAAAGACTGACTTAATGTTCCTGTGAGTGCACTCTCATAAAACTAAATAATCCGTTTTAATTTGAAAAGGTAAGGGCTTACTTTACTTTAATATGTACTTATAAAATGAACTTTTTTGAAATATTTCGTTATATTTTTAAAATGTTGTTATTTCTATGTGAAAAATTAGACTTAGTTCAATTTATAATTAAACATTATGTTAATCGTAAGAATTTTTGCAAGTTCTTGCAATTTGTTATTAAAAGTTTGTGATTCTTACAACAATATTCAATGATATTTCCTTTCATGAAGAAATGTATTTGCAATAGAAGTTAATATTAGAAATTGTATCTGTTTATGATTTATTGTGCAGTTACATTCGTTATTATTTTTAAAGTTATTTCTTTTTTATTGTCAGATATTCAGTGTTCAAATAATAAAATTATAATTATAATGACGTCTCATAGGAGTAAAAACATTTTGAGTCTGGTTTTTACACAAGATTATCTTGAATCAGTCTGTTCAAGTTCCTCTTCATCTAGCTCCTCCTCGTTAAGTTCTTCATCATCATCTTCGGACTCCGACTGTTCAGTGTCTCCTAATACTAACAAATAAGCTTGTGTAAGCTCCAAAGCACAAATTGATCTGCCCCATACAGATATACCCATACCTGATCCTGAAGGTGCTATTAGCAACACCTCACAAAATGATGTATTATCTGAGGTATAATATTACTTTGATCATAATTACGTAGAGTTTTCAGATTAATTAGGTAAGACAGTAGTAAATAAATTTACTTCAATTTTCAGATTAATAGTAGTAAACTACGAAAGCGGACTGAGTGCAAAAAAGATTCAATTTGCCATTTCTCCCCAATAGACGGACGAAAGTGATCCAGATAACGACGTTGGTGACCCTTTTTTTTTTGGGGTGGGAAAATCATCGAATGACTTCTTCCGCTCTGGGTCAAGCGGAAGGGTGTGTCAGATTTCTACTGACTAAAAACACCCTGTTCCTTCGGCTGCACTAAATTTCCGGGGCCGCGGTAACTCGGCAGAACTTTCCCGCAAACCCCGGCAGGCAATGGCCCTATGAGGCCCCGTCACTGGTGTTGACAGCTCTTTGAGGCGCGCGTGGAACACGACGCGCCGCCGACACGGGCCTGGTCCTTACCGGACGGTGAGCGACCCCTGCTCGCCATCCGCAGGCCCGCGCCTATGGTGGCCGGAAATCGGCTCGCAATCCCCGACGCTCGGGGCGTCTCCCGCGGTGGCTGGGGCGCGAGGAAGAGAGTTGCCTCTCCCTCACGCGTTCGGCCTCCTCCTTCGCTAGCATGACTGCTTCACAGAAGGAGGCGACCGCATCCCTTTCCCTGTCGCTCCGCACCATAGTCTGAACCAGAGCAGGGCGCGAGAGGTTGCCGCCGCCGACCGCCTCTACGAGGACACGACGGTGCTCCGCCCAAGCAGGGCACACCTCCACCGTATGCTCCACCGTGTCCTCCAGGCGGTCCTCACAATGACGACACCCGGGCGTGTCCTCCCGCTCAATCCGAAACAGGTACCTCCCGAAACAGCCATGTCCGGTCAGCACCTGCGTCAGGCGGAAGGTGAAGACGCCGTGGCCTCTCTCCAGCCACTCCCCAAAGAGGGGACTTATCGCCGCGATTGCGGCGTGCCCAACGTTGGTGACCCTACGTTTGATTTCAAAGAAAAAGTTGCTTTTCTGGCCGTAGGAATTATTTCTTTCCAAGTCCGGACTCCGACTCGCATCAAGACCGGGTCAAAAAAGGTCCCAACTCGATGCCTAAAAATTCCATGCTCAAATTGTAAGTTAAACTGTAATCAGTACATTGATAAATTAGCCAGGTATGTTACTTTCGATCAATTTTGGAAATTAGGACACCTAAGTCAATAGCGATCATTTATCAACTCATGCACTGATGACGTTCAGCCAAAGTACAAATACACAAATGCAGGAAATCCGCGTCGTCCCAATAAGGCTTTCTTTTTAAGCTCCCGAGCCTTGAACATCGGCGACGAGTTGCTAGTCTATCGGTTTTCTATCGGTTACATTTCGGGGAGTGTGCAATGGAATTACACAATCTAATTCCGTCAAGCCCGTTCCATCATCGGACTACAAGACAAACGGCGATGCGCCATCGTTACATGGTGGACATCCCACCTATACGCACTAAACGTTTTGGGAATACCTTCATTATGCGTACGGCTAAGGAGTGGAATTCTGTGTTTCACGATAGCTATAACCTAGGGTTCTTTAAGTCAAGAGTGAATAGGTTACTTTTAGGTAAGCGTGCTCCATCTTCGACCACATCATCACTTACCATCAGGTGAGATGGTGGTCAAACGCAAGCCTATTATCAATTTAAAAAAATCAACGACGTAAAAGTCAGAGTCTGTAAAACGTTTTTCAAAAGTACCTTAGATATCACAGACCGCAAGATACTGTTAGAACAAACACCAAATAAAGCGGATTTTTAATAGAAGAGAGGCGTGAAAAACACGGAAACAATAAAAAATATCTCCCGAATTAAAAAACACATAAGAGTCCATTCCTCGCATGGAATCGCATTATGTGAGAGTAAATACGGCTCGAAAATACATAGAAGGTGGCAAAACAATTAAAGACCTCTACAAAGACTTTGTAGACACCCAAAGGGAAAACGGTAAAGAACCCGAAACTTACATTACCTATTACAAGATTTCTAATGGAGACTTTAATTTAAGTTTTCACCGCCCTAAGAAAGACCAATGTGTAATTTATGAGAACTCTACTAGTGAGCAAAAGTTACTTATCGAAAATAAGTATCAAACACATTTAAAAGAGAAAGAGTTAACTAAGTAGAAAAGAAAAATTAAATGATATAACGGGTGGTTAAATTTTAAGGGCCGATGTTGAATGTGAACCACACCTAAACGTCAAGTTTTTTTCTGTATTACATTTGACATTTCTCAATTTCAGACTAACTCAATTTGAACCATGGAAAGATACACAACCGAGCAACGCGTTAAAGTTATTCAGGCTTATTATGAAAATGGGCGTTCAAATCAAAATGCACTTATTGTACTGCAGTTACTGTGAATGGCGTTCGCTATCGTGAGATGATAACGAACTTTATATGGCCCAAAGTGGAAGATATGGATGTGGACGATATGTGGTTTCAACAGGACGGTGCCACTTGCCATACAGCTAACGAAACAATGGCTCTTTTGCACGATAAATTCAATGGCCGCCAAGATCATGTGATTTGACACCGTTGGACTTCTTTCTTTGGGGTTATTTGAAAGAAAAGGTGTACGGCGATAAGCCAGCAACAAAACAAGAGCTAAAGGATGAGATAATTCGGCACATTAATGGCATAGAACCTCAATTATGCCTCAGCGTCATCGAAAATTTGAACCATCGGATGGAGGTGTGCCGCCGAGGTCGCGGCTGCCATTTGGCCAATATTTTGTTCCATACATAATTGAACCATACCATATTATCATAATAAAAGAAATGACAATAATTTCCTAAATAACTTGTGTTTTATTCAAAATCAACATCGGCCCTTAAAATTTAACCACCCTTTTGTTGTGGAAGGAATCGAAGGACCACAGTTATGAACTCAATGTAACCTATGCTAGGCCGCGAAGAAATCGTGTCGGGAAAATAATAGTTTGCGGGCGGTGAGGTAATGAACACACAGTATTGAGTTGACCAGGTGTAGGAATAAAAGGTTGATGGACTTACTTGGATGTTCTGGAGCTGATTAAGTGGAGTAGAAGACGCACGTGGATTGAATCACTTTCTTCTTCGGATATTTAATCACTTCACTGTAGTCTTTGTTTTGTCACACGTGTGTGTCCAATACGGATATTTTTGGTAGTTAGATATACAGCGGTATTTAGTTAATCTCGGCTAGACGCGGGGTGATAGCTTCACTTGCTAAGCGGGCGAGTCGCGTGGTGGTTTTACGATAGTTTCTTTTGGAATACTCTGAGACAGAATATGGCGGAGGCAATTATACCCTCTCGAACCATAGAATCTGCTCGGTAATTGGTTAGCGATGAATGTGCCAATGGTGGCGCGTGCGGCGAATTCTCTTCTCTGATTCGTGGGAACAGGAAGCTAGGAATGGATATAATTAGTCAACTCAAAACCGCGGTAATATATGAAATTGTATTCTAATATGTGATATGCTCGGACATATGTCAGTAGAAGTTACAAATCAAATAACTTGCGCAAGCATCCTGCCCGGTTTTGAGGATATGTAGTATTCTCAAAAGGAGAGAAATATAATAATATATTAAAGCGTACTAAGAAAAGAAAATATTTTAAGTATGTTAACTAAAGCTAAAGTTGGGTTATTGCGCGGTGATGTTATTGAGAAGGTAAAGGACATAGTTTGACAACGGGTCTCTTGAAAGAGCCACTGCATGTCTTCACCATAGCAACGCGGGTTGTCCCATCCTTGCCGGGAAAAACTTTGGTGATTACACCCATTGGCCAACGTAAAGGAGGGACATCATCCTGATGTATGAGAACCACTGTACCAATCTTAATATTGCCTGCGGCATTCAACCATTTTTGTCTAACTTGAAGATTATGCAAATATTCTATGCGCCTTCTCCTCCAGAAACTACAAATCATCTGGTCAAGCAATTTTTTGCGGCAAGTGAGAGACTTCGTCGTTTCGGGAACATTCATGACAGGCAACGAAGTCAACGGAGAAGCCATTATAAAATGAGCGGGAGTAAGTGGCTCTGGGTACGGATCCTCATTCAGGACACAAAGCGGTCTGGAATTTAGAACTGCCTCAATTTCAGTGAGAACAGTCGAAAGCTCCTCATAGGTATGGAGTTGAGAACCGATAACATGGTATAAATGCGTTTTAATAGCATTAATATTTGATTCCCACAGCCCTCCAAAGTGGGGAGCGCGGGGTGGAATCATTTTCCACTCTATGCGGTAGCGGTTGGCAAGTAGTTCTTGCAACTGAGCCTTGGCTCCAACGAAAGTTGTTCCGTTGATATGATAAAAATGATTAGGATCAAGATTTTCTTGACATGTAGCGACGCGGTTACTAACACAAATGTTCCATTTGTGTAGTGAGGAATGAATCCATGAAAACGTAATTGTATTAACGAAAAAAGCAAATACATTATTAATAGCGGTACGAGAGCGGTAAGTGTCATAAATTAGTTTAATTAATTTAGACAAAAGAACAGCGGTAAAGAGCTCTAGACGAGCTAAATATACGACCTTAACAGGTGCAACTTTGGATTTAGCACACACCAAATTTACGTGTGTTACCATTTGTATCAATGACATGTGAGTATATAACGCAGCCATATGCATTCAAGCTGGCATCAGCAAAACCTACTATGTTTGTCACGCAACCCATAGAAACGGCTACATGACGAGGTAATTTTGTTTTGTATAATTTATCATAAAGAATAATCCGTAAAATTCTCAGAATATATATAATTATGCGCAATATTTTATTTAATGATAGCTGGCGCACAGTGCGCATGGCTAGAAAGGGATTGGACTTGAAACCAAATGCAACTCGGTTAAATTGAAATTCGCGAATAGGTTCAGCGGTATTAAATTTAAAAAATACTTTTTGGTATTTTCGATGCTCATCCATAACAGCAATTCGAAGATACATCTGTTTTATATCAGCTGTAACTGCAATAGGGAACAAACGGAATATTAAAAGTAATAAAAATATGTCGGCCTGTAAATTCGGCCCTATGTGTAATAAGTCATTCAATGACACGCCAGTATGAGACTTAGCGCTCGCGTCAAGAACGATGCGAATTTTAGTTGTTTGTTTATCATTCCTGATAACAGGGTGATGTGGTATGTAATAACCTACAGTCTGATTAGCAGAACTAGGCGTAATTTCAGTTAAATAATTTTTATCGATATATTCTTGGATTATTTCTTTATAACTAGCGCGCAAAGCAGAGTCGCGAAGCTTAGTTTTTTCCAACTTGATTAGACGTCGATAAGCGACAGCGTAAGAATTTCCAATTGAATCTGGATTTTTACAGAATGGTAACGCGGTACAATACCTACCACTGGAGTCACGTGACACAGTAGAAACGTATAGCTGTTCACACTCCAGTTCCGGCGGGCTCATAAAAGATTTTGAAGGTACTTCTTCAATATTCCAAAATTTATGTAAAGATTCGTCTAAAGACAGAAAACAATGAGAATTATCTATATTTAGCGCGGTAGAAAAATATGAAGCGGTATTATAATAATTATTAGATAAACTAGCGGGTACCTCACCCATAAGAATATAACCAAACACGGTTTCAATAGCGGACGGAGCGGTAGGTGAGATAATTTTATTTTGAAGTAACAAATACGGGAACAGTTTTGCCCCTAAAAGCAATTCGATCTCTCCCGGGACATGCCATTGTGGATCTGCGAGCGGTAAATCGAATAAATGTTGCACTGCGGAAGTGTCAACAAGTTGAGATGGCAAGTTGTCCGTGATAAAATCGACAACCAGAGCGGTGATTTTAACAGAATTAATTTTATTGTTAGCAGTAACTGTAATCTCAACGTAACCTATGATAGGTCGTGAGGAAGTTCCGACACCCTTTATAAACGAGTTTGAAAGCGGTATAATGTTTAATTGTAGTTTTTTACAACAGGCGGAAGTAATTATTTTATTTTGCGAAGCGTTGTCTATTAAGCATCTCACAGAAACATGTTTACAATATTTGTTATCAACGTAGACTCTCGCAGTTGATAAAAGTACTGTAGTATGCTGCGTGTTTGTACCTATGCGAGAGCACGCACACAGCGCCACCTGTTGCGAGTTCGCGGAGCTAGTGACAGCGTCATTTGTGGCCGATCTCGGCGGGTGACCGCTGCTTTCTAAATGTAAGAGAGAATGATGTCGTTTGTTACATGTTCTACAATTATGGATAGATTTACACTGTGAAGCAGTGTGCGTTAAACTAAGGCAGTTTACACATCCACGTTTGTTTTTAATAAAATCCAAACGCGAATTCGCGGATCGTGATTGAAAGGTTGGACAAGTGTAAAGTTTACAATGATCACCTTTATTGCAATACAAACAAGGTTGGTTATTATCGCAAGCAACAAAAGTATGTACTGTACTATTACGTGACTGATTGCGAGACGAGTTATTATTTTTATTAGGGTTGTTACTCACTAACGCGGTGCGAGATGATACAGTTCGATCTAATATCTTAACTTGCGATTTTATAAATTCCACGAAATCCGTATAAGTAGGAATTTCCTCATCTCTTTTATGCATTTCGAATAAATGTACGGTAGCAGGGTCCAACTTTCTCAAAGCTAAATTTAACAAAATGAAATCCTTTAAGTCGTTAATTTGTAATTGTTCTAAAGCAGAAACAGACGCGTGAAAACTTTCAATGAAACTATTTAAAGATGCGGAATTATTAATTGCGGGTTTAATATTTAATATGTTAGACATGTAATGTGAGCCTAATGCTCGTTTATCCTGATACTTTTTCACTAAACTGTCCCAGATAGCGGTATAATTATCACCTGACCTTTAGATTACCGATCAGATACTACACACGTTGAGAATCCGTAAGGTTCAAATTATTATGTATATTTGATTTAAATGATTCATAGAAAACAGGCCAGTTATCAATCTTACCATCAAAGAATGGAATTTGAATCGGTGGGAGTGTGACCGCACCCTTATATCGTTTTTCGTTATCATGCGACGCCGACTCGATCGATGACCTTGAATATTACGTTGTAATGAGAGAACGTACTCGTTGTACGCGCGTGTAAACGCCGTCGAACGATATAATACTGTTGTAATCGATTTTATGATCAGGATTTAATTGTAAAGAATAGATATTTATTTTATCTAAATTGGAACTAAATTCTTGCCGTGTTATTGACAGGATTTCCGTGTCCGCCATGAATGATTCCGATGAACGAAGCTCAATACTAGAAATATTTATTTTCTTAGAAGTTTCATATAATGACGATATACGTTCAAAGATTGCTTGATTTTTAGCTTGAAGTAATTTGACTTTTACTTTAAGATCTTCCATATTGGAATATTAACAGAAAATATCGGAGATTAATATTAAGTATAGCGGGTAGATTAGAATAATATTATTTTAAGGGGGTATAAGTTAAGGAATGCGGTTGAATATAATTTGTAGTTAAGTTAGCCGAGATAACTAACAATAATAAGCGGTTAGAATATTTACCTTTGCTATTTCAATGCAAATAGGAGAAATATTAAGTTGATATAGTAATCCTCAATGAATTATGTATTTAGCGGGAAGTAGGAACGGTATGTACGCGTCCAATATGGCGTTCTTACGAACTTTGTATTTTAGGTATTTTGACCTAAATACTAGGTATGAGACCTATAATTATATTGCGGTAAACTTATAAAAAGTATAGAAGATCGCTGATTCGATGAATCCGGCTCGTTTGGACCAGAATTTATGTTGTGGAAGGAATCGAAGGACCAGAGTTATGAACTCAATGTAACCTATGCTAGGCCGCGAAGAAATCGTGTCGGGAAAATAATAGTTTGCGGGCGGTGAGGTAATGAATACACAGTATTGAGTTGACCAGGTGTAGGAATAAAAGGTTGATGGACTTACTTGGATGTTCTGGAGCTGATTAAGTGGAGTAGAAGACGCACGTGGATTGAATCACTTTCTTCTTCATTTAATCACTTCACTGTAGTCTTTGTTTTGTCCCACGTGTGTGTCCAATACGGATATTTTTGGTAGTTAGATATACAGCGGTATTTAGTTAATCTCGGCTAGACGCGGGGTGATAGCTTCACTTGCTAAGCGGGCGAGTCGCGTGGTGGTTTTACGATAGTTTCTTCTGGAATACTCGGAGACAGAATATGGCGGAGGCAATTATACCCTCTCGAACCATAGAATCTGCTCGGTAATTGGTTAGCGATGAATGTGCCAATGGTGGCGCGTGCGGCGAATTCTCTTCTCTGATTCGTAGGAACAGGAAGCTAGTCAACTCAAAACCGCGGTAATATATGAAATTGTATTCTAATATGTGATATGCTCGGACATATGTCAGTAGAAGTTACAAATCAAATAACTTGCGCAAGCACTTTAAAACTTTAATTCCAATTGTGATGGAGAATCAGTACCTAAACTAGAACGAGATAAAACAATTAAGTATGCATAAAGGAAGTCCTTTCAATTTTTATTATAAGAATTCATATGAAGACCAGTCATACAAAGAGGTACATGTACGAAATACAACAAAGAAAATGAAGAACGAAGGTGAAATTCCGCTAAAACAAGCGTATACCGAAAAACAGCCATTGAGTGTCAATAAGAAGAAGGATTTGAAGGAGCTCCTCACTAAAGGGTTATTAATTCTTTTTTATTATGCATAATACTATAATGGGTTATTTTAAAAGTTACCTAATTGTCTCTCTGGTTGTATGATTAGTCTTGTGTATTGTAGAGTACCTACTGATTGTTAACTTTTGGTTAATATTAATTTTATGATTTTGCATTCGATCTCATTGTTGATTAAAGTCATAATGAAATAGGTTGTTTCTTTGCAATTCCTTCTCTATTTTTATATATTTATTATTTGAAAATAGCATCATACCATATAACAGCAATAAATACACCCATATATTTAATAATAAATTGAACTAATAATTTTTTTACCATGTGTCATTTTGAATAATATTTCACATTTTAATCATAAAATGCACTAATTCTTTACATCATTTTTAAAGTGGCATATTTTTTAATCTGGCAATAATAGAAAACATTTAAAAACATCTTACGAAAGATAAATCTTTTGAAAATATACAAAGATTACTATTGCCTTCCTGTAGAGTCTGTATATTTTTGTTTTAATTTTTATGTGGAAGGAGTCGTAATTGCAAAACTTTAAACGTCATTTCCCAAAAACTATGAATTTTGAATAATTGCGGTTTATTATTCCACAACATTTTTTTTTTTTTTTTTTTTCACACAACGCCATCTAGTCCCAAACTAAGCAGAGCTTGTGGTATGGGTACTAGACAACTGATAAACATACATATATATTTCTAAATACATACTTATTATAGATATTACACCCAGACAAAGGACAAATGACCGTGCTCATCACACAAACATTTACATTTCCACATAGTACCCCATCTTGCCCGATCTTAGCTAGGTCTAAAATTTCGTGAGATTGCATTGTCTGTTCCCATATGATTGGGTCAGTCCGGATTGTATGAACATAAAAACATAAAACTTAAAACTTCCAGTTTGTTTCGGTGTTTCTTTTTAGGGTAGTCAGTTAGGAAACACCGGCTTCACCTAGTTTATATTTACGAAAAAAAATGTAAAAGCGATTTTTATAAAGTTTGCAAAATAAACATAATTATTATTTTATTTCTATTCTGAGCAACATATCTACAGCTGGATATGCAGCCAATAGTGATACGACAGCCAGCTTCCATTAAACAAATAGTTTAAAACAAACTTATTAATTTAATTATGATTAACTTCAACCAAAAACTTGAGCAGTTTTCCGTTCCCAGAAGCAAAGTTATCTTGTTGGCAATTAACGTAAACGTGGTCACCGGTGACCGTCTAGACGTATAAACGAGATCTCATTTTTTATTAGTTTCAGTTGTTTGTGATGCAGCAAACCTAAAGTTGGGTTTCCACTATGTTTTTGCAACAATTGTGATCCGCACATCAAATCCTTTATCTTTGTGAATTATCAAATGACTCTTCTCGTTCTGGGTAGTGTGTTAGGCACTTACTTTTTGGATTTTGGACAATTGCAGTCACTAATAAATTTAAATGCTCTGGAGTTTTAGGCTGCATTTCCACCAGAGATGTGCGATGGAAATGTGTCGTGCGAGGATGTCTAGTTGTGCTGTGAAAATGTGTGGGCGTTTCCACCAAAGCTGTGCGATGATATGCCTACGAGGATGTGTAGCGGAGCTGTGAAAATGCGCATTAATGTGTGGTGCAAGGATGCGCAAACCTCGCAACACATCCTTCTCAACACACATTCCTCGCAACACATCCCTCGCAACACATCTGTCGCACACATCCCTCGCACACATCCCTCGCACACATCCCTCGCTTGTTTTGTATGCGTAAAAATCTAGCTCCGCTAAGCCGTTTCCACCAGAGCTGTGCTGACCGAGGTGAGGAAAATGAAGCGATTCTATTGGTTCTTTACAAACACATCCCTCGCTACGCATCCTCGCACATCTCTGGTGGAAACGCAGCATTAGGCTGTGGGTGATATTTCGTTAAAATATAAACAATAATAATAAATCAATATTTAATGTCTCCAATAAATGTAAATGATGAAAAACGAGTACTTAATCTAGTGTAAAAGATAAACTTTTGTGAGAAACTGGTGCCTGAAATAGGCATAAAAGACGTCTATTACGGATCACAAGTCCCCAATTCTTACAACGCTGCATTCTTTAGAACATTCTCACTAGCCCGGCAGATATAAGACCTAACGGGCCCTAAGTAGAAATATGATAAAAAAATAGGACATCAACCATTCAGTATGGCGTTTGGGCCAGAACATGAACATAAAAATATTGCACTATTTTTGATTTTATTGAGTGGCTGTAAGCAAACAAGTACAAAGAAAACATATAGATAAGAAGTTTTGTATCAAATTGATTAGTATAAAAAAAATCGTTTATTTGTAAAACTCCATATAGCTACAACCTAGGAGTCTTTAAGTCAAGAGTGAATAGGTTACTTTTAGGTAAGCATGCTCTTTCTTCGACCACATCATCACTAACCATCAGGTGAGCTAATCATCAGAATCCATTTTGAATAGCACAAGTCGTCAAAAATAGCCAAATTCGAAATAATATTCACAAACGATACGAAAAAGAGTGCAAACGAAAAGCGAATAACGATCGAATGGAATGACATTGACCATCGTCACTAGTCGTGGGTGTTTTGACAACAAACCGTTTTCAAAGACCGTTTTACGTTCTGCGACGGTTAAACCGTTTTAAGTTTGTGGGTCCAATCAATCTTCGTTGCACAAACCAGTTTTGGAATTACTTGATGCGATTTTGTATTTTACAATTATGAAAATACAGTTGAGAACTCATTGATTAAACGATCACACTTGTCGCGACGTCGTTCCGTTTCGTTTCGCACAAACAGTTATTTCCATGAAAAGTGAACTATACAGACGATATAATTCCTGGAATTGGAATCAGTGAGCTTGAGTGTTTGTTTACATTTTTTTGGTCAGTTATAATCTTGCACTCGCAAACTGAGACCTCATTATTTGTTTTGTTTTTTTACAAATTTATCTGCTTATGAGTGAATTGTAAATATTCAAGTGTACACATAATATTTAATAAATTAATTATATTATATATAATAATTTGCAACCCATCGCAACGTCTGTACCGCGAAAATACACCAGAGATTTTGCTCGCATTTCGATAAAGACAGTAAAAATAAAAAAGCTAAGTGCCATTTATGCCACGAATCATTAAGCTAAACATCATAATGTTGTCCGATAAAACGTTTTATTCAGTAAACCGTTTCATACATTTGCAACTTGAACCGTTTGTACTTTGTACATTGCAAGAAACTTTGTTGCAACGACAACCGTTTTCTTCAACCGTTTTCGTCGTCGGAAAAACGGTGGCGTTTTGTTCATTCACGCACCACGCACGCTGTACCGCAACTGTCACCATACACAAACAAAATAATTATAATAAAAACACAAGGAACGGTTGACACACTTCTAACTTTAATGTTCTAGAAAGGCGTTACAACTTACAACAGCAGAGTACTTCACATGCTTCTAACTAGATGGCGTTACATACCCCGTTTTGATATCAATTTATAACACCCCCACTATATCAAAATTAAAAAAAATATTATCTAAAAAAAAAAACTTATTTATGAACAATTCCAAGCATTTTCATAAATTTATAGTGTTTTATTTCTGGCAGTCCCTTAGTCAATAAATCAGCAGGCATACTGGTAGTTGGCAAATGCTTTGTCACTACTTGGTTGTTACAAATTACATCCCTAATAAAATTGTACCGTACATCAATGTGTTTTGAACGTTTGTGAGACTGTTGGTTGTTTGCCAGTTTTAAAGCACTCTGGTTATCATTGTACAGCACTATCTCACTACAATTGCCTGTTATTTCTAACTCTAAGTTCTGCAAGTAGATGGCTTCTCTACAAGCTTCTGATAAAGCCATATACTCAGCTTCACAACTGCTTAGTGCTACTGTTCTTTGCTTCTTACTTTTCCAAGAAATAGCAGATCCACATTTTACAAAACAAAATCCAGTATATGACCGTCTGTCAATAATATCACTGGCCCAATCAGCGTCTACAAAACCTTGTAGTTCTGCCTTTTCTTTGGAGTATCTTAAACAATATTTTTTAGTTTTTAACAGATATTTTAATATTCTCTTAGCATAATTCCAATGAATATGAGAATAAGAATTATTAAACTGGCTTAAGTAACTCACAGAATATGAAATATCTGGTCGTGTCAGTACAGCCAAATACATCAAACTGCCAATTAATTTTTGGTAAGGCAATTGAGATTCTAAAATATTAGATTTATTAACATTCAATTTACATTCAATTGGAGTATCAGCTGTGTTACAATCAGACATATTAAACTTTTTAAGAAGTTGTTCAATATAATTCTCCTGATCTACTGTAATCACATTTGCATTTTTATCTCTATTAATTCTCATCCCCAAGTATTGCTTTACTTGACCTAGATTTTTAATTTTAAATTTTTTGCTCAAAGTTTTTAGTAAATTATCAGTTTCAGACTTATTATTCGAAAAAATTAAAAAATCATCGACATAAACTCCAACAATAGTTTTGCTATTATTACTATGACCTTTTATGAAAACACAAGGTTCATGCTTACTTCTGACATATCCAAAATTACATAAAGTTTCTTCTACTCTCTGATACCATGCCAAAGATAATTGTTTCAATCCATAAACAGCCCTTTTTAATTTAAGTACTTTATTAGAGCCCTTTTTAATTGGAAACCCTTCAGGTAAATGCATAAATATATTTTCTTTTAGAAAACCATTAAGGAATGCTGTGGTTACATCTAAATGTGTAATGTCCATATCTAACTGTACACTTAATGCTAATAAGAGTCTCAAAGTGGAATGTCTAATTACTGGCGAGAGTCTCTTTATAGTCTATACCGGCCTTCTGTGTGAAGCCTTTAGCAACAAGTCTGGCATGAAATCTCACTTTATTATCACAATCGAATTTCTTTTTTAAGACCCACTTGCACTGCACTACACTTCCGCTATCTGGAGCATCGACAATCTCCCACACTTGATTGTCTTCGAATGACTGCAGCTCCTCAGCTATCGCCTGCAACCACTGTTCTTTCTCAGGACCACTGACAGCCTCTGCATATGTCAATTCATCTTCTCCTATGGTCGTAGTACAAACATTTGCATAGCCATATCTTTCAGGAGCCTTTCTTTGCCTTTTCTCTTTTGTGTTAGTCTGTTGATCAGGCATTTCATTTTTACTTTGACTTGTATCAGAAGTCTCGGGATCATGTGATACATATTGAATCTTCAAATCTTCTATTTCTTCAGATTTCACAGATTCCAATACTGATTCCCCCACTGAATCTGTGTTCTCTATATAGATAGGTACAGTATCTTCTTGCTTAACCTTTTCTTGAATCACAACATCTCTACTTGTTGTAACTGTGTTCTTCTCTGGATCATAAATCCTATAACCCTTGACGTTCTCGGAGAAACCAACAAGTATATGCTCTTTTGATTTTTTATCCCATTTTCTTCTTTTTTCTTTAGGTACATGTACCATCACCGGACTCCCAAATATACGAATGTGCTGTAAATTTGGTTTTTTACCAGTCCAAACTTCATATGGAGTCTTTTCAATACCCGAAGCTACTGATCTGTTTTTTAAATAGACGGCAGTATTGGCAGCCTCTGCCCAAAACTTTTTATCTAGACCAGCTTCGAAAAGCAAGCATCTTGCTCTCTCCACGATAGTACGATTTGATCTTTCACTGAGTCCATTCTGTTCTGGTGTGTACGGGTTAGTTTTTTGGTGGATTACACCTTCTTGTTTTAAATAATTTTCAAATTCATTGTTGCAATATTCACAACCATTATCAGTTCTTAGTATTTTGATTTTTTTATTTTGTTAATTCTCCACCATTGCCTTATATTCTTTGAAGCTTTTTAAAACATCACTCTTGTACTTAAGGAAGTAAATGTGAGTCATTCTGCTATAGTCATCAATGAATAACAGAAAGTATTTTGCACCGCCTATTGACTTACTTTCCATGGGGCCACATATATCTGAATGAATAATTTCAAGTACATCTGATGATCGTGAACCTGCAGAAAATGGTAATCTTGACTGTTTTCCTTCACAACATACCTTGCAACTTGATTTGCTTGTTGCAAATGTGTCTGGATAATCCATTCCGTCAACCATTCCACCACGCTTCATCTTATTCATGTCACAGCTATTAATATGTCCAAGCCGCTTATGCCATATCTCCCCATTCACTATACTGGATGTCAATAAACATTTTTGAGTTTCTAGGTTAACTTTGTAAACACCATCAACAAGTTTCGCATCTGCGACCAAATCACCTTCTTGGTTCCTTATTAAGCATCTCTCTGGTTCGAAAACAACACTGTTACCATTCTTTATCAATTCACTCACTGATAATAGATTAGTGGTGAGACTCGGAATACATAGTGCATTCTTTATTGTTATGTTATAATTGTAGCTTGTTGTTATGTCTATATCGCCAGAGCATAAAACAGGAACTTTTGTTTTATTTGCAATGATTATTTCTGGTAAACTTGATGAATAATCTGGATTTTTTAACCAACTTTCGTTCGCTGTCATATGTGTGCTTGCACCCGAATCAATGTAAAAATCACTTTTACTGAACTCACCATTTAGAAATACTACATTAAAAGCGTTGCTCTGCTTCTTGTTATCCTTTTTCTCGTTCAAAAGTGGACATTGATTTCGATAATGGCCTGATTCCTTGCACCGATAACAGGTAATTATTTTCTTTGTTGATTGATTCGTGTCACTCGATTTTGACTTTTGATAGTTAGTGTTGTTGCCATTGCGGGGCTTCTTTTTCTGCCAGCTCTTAGCTGCTAGCGCTGAATGACGTTCCGTTTCCCCCACATCAGCTGATTCCATATCGATCAATTTTGTTTTGATGGAATTTGCAGTGATTGGAATTCCAGAATGTTCGATTGCCATTATCATAGGCATAAATCGTTCGGGTAATCCAGCCAATAATAATGAACCTACCCATTCATCATTAATCTTGAACCCTGTTCCACTTAAACGCTGAGATGTTTCGGTTATTTGAGACACATAACTTGTCATATTTTCACAGTTTTCTAATCTTATAGATATTAAATGACGTAACAAAGTAATTCTCCTTGAAAATCCTGAATCGTCGAACAATGACCGTAGTTTTGTCCACAATTCTTTTGTGGTCTTTGTTTCTTTTATGTGCACAAATAAAGCCGAATCTATAGTCAAAATCAATTTGGCTCGTGCTTTTGCGTCTGCTGCTGTCGAAACTGCTTCGGTGCCTTCTTTTTTCAAATAAATATCTGCACCCTCCAGAACCAGTAAATTCTCGACCGCGAACGCCCAATCGTCGAAATTTTCGCGTCCTTTCAACTTCGGCACATTTGCAATATAGTTCGAACTCATTTTTAGTGTTTATTTAGCACGAAATAACACGAACAATAACTATTTTACTTCTTAAAACAGTAACTTTTTATCGCCCATAACCTATAATAAAAACACAAGGAACGGTTGACACACTTCTAACTTTAATGTTCTAGAAAGGCGTTACAACTTACAACAGCAGAGTACTTCACATGCTTCTAACTAGATGGCGTTACATACCCCGTTTTGATATCAATTTATAACAATAATCAACAAAAAATCTTTTTAATTCGTTTTTAATATTATTTATTTTGACACTCCCAATTCTCTAATTGGGAGTGTGAACCAATGTTCATTAAATATTAAAACTAAATTATCTATGAATTCCTTTTTTCCCAATACGTCTGTTTGCGGTATGGCCCATTTTGGTTGATGTCTTTTGGAACAGAACCTTTAATAAATTCATATATTCATCATATCATCAACCTCCTCTTCAATTCTCAGTATTCGGGTAGTAAAGATTATTAAACACTTCATGCTTTTCTTTTCAGAAAATGAACTGCTCGCAAAACTAACATTAGTATAGGCAATAATTATAAAATCAAAGGGAGCGTTTCATCTCTGGAATTGTTACGGAGATAATTGGAAGTGTACCCTGGGGGCTGGAAAAACGGGGGATTGGGGTATTTTAGGTTTTCATAAATTATAATTCAGTTTTAAAATCTTTTTTGTACATTTGTGGGAACGGAGCTTGTTATGATAATCTGATTTTTTTTCTGTACTTATGTAAAATTAAGCTTGTATTCTTGAAGGGGCCGGCAATGTAGGTATGTCTTTCTAAGAGTCAGCCTTATAGATCGCAAATGATTAACATAATTGATTTTTTTTTGCGTACTTCCCATTATAATGTGACAGTTTCCCTGGGTAGAGGGAACTGTAAGGTTGCAATAACTAATTAGGAGGAAGATGACCAGGAAAAGAAATCAAAGTGAGGAAAAATTAAATAGGATTTATAAAAGAATTTATAAAAAATTGCTGGAACCCTAAGGCACAAGAGATGACGGAGATTGAGAGTCGATAAGCGGAGCAGATGATTACAGCAGAACGAAGAGGTGGCTGCAGGACGGCGGGCCTTCAGACGGATGGCCTCAGTAGCAGAACGAAGAGGTGGCTGCGGGCGGCTGGCCTTTAGTTGGATGGCCTCAGTAGCAGAACGAAGCGGTGGCTGCAGGGTGGCTGGTCTTCAGTCGGATGGCCTCAGTAGCAGAACGAAGAGGTGGCTGCAGGGCGGCTGGCCTTCAGTCCGAGGACCTCAGTAGCAGAATGAAGAGGATGTCTGGAGGTCCGGGCCACGGCTCGTGTATTAGGAGAGGACCAATCCGTTTTACTTCTAGACTTCTTCACTGTTTGAGTTCCAGGCGTAGACTGACCGTTCTCCAGCCATCTCTCTCGTTACATCGACTTTTCAGCTTTTGAATTGAGGTTCTAGAATGAAAAAGAAATAAAAGTGATTTATCACGAGGTACAATATCAGTTACATATGCGACCTAACCTAACTCCAGCAATGAATTAAGAAGATAACTAATCCTGTCACTAATGACTTTACAGAAACTTAAACAAACAAAGTATTGTATAAAAAATAGCTTAATATCGGATTATTATGAAATTCTAAACCAATAATGATGTTATAACGTAAGTACTAAAGCCCTATAAAAAGGAAACATACACCATGTAATCTGTTCTATTAATTTTGAATCGCCAATCAATCGTCAAAAGCCTAATGGCTAAGGTGTTGGACTTGGGCTTGACTTACTTGAGAGATCGCGGGTTCGAATCGCACCCATTACATTATTGCCGTGAACCCACTCCAGACACAAGCATATGTGGCTTAGTTGGAGGCGTTAACAAGATTGCCAGTAATGTGAGTTCTACCCACACTGCTAGTTTACTTAAAAAAAAAACTTCGCAAAAGCTGCACAGCTTATGAAACCACCTTTGTAAAAACAAATATGTGGTTATCATTTTCGATCTATAGACTACTAAGCTCAAATCCCAGACTGACTAAGTTGATCTCAATTTTTTTTGCGTATTTTCCATGTAGTAAATTAATATTCAATCGCCAATCAAATACTTTACAAAAGCTTGACAGTTTATGAACTCTTTTTTAATCAGTTTTACGATTAAATGATGTGACTGCAACTATTATTAATAAGTATTTTGAATTTTTAAATTATTATTCATCTATACTAATATTATAAAGCTGAAGAGTTTGTTTGTTTGTTTGTTTGTTTGTTTGTTTGTTTGTTTGCTTGAACGCGCTAATCTCAGGAACTACGGTTCTGATTTGAAAAATTCTTTCAGTGTTAGATAGCCCATTTATCGAGGAAGGCTATAGGCTATATATCATCACGCTAAGACCAATAGGAGCGGAGCACTAATAAAGAATGTTTCAAAATCGGGGGAATTTTTTCCACGCGGACGAAGTCGTGGGCGGAAGCTAGTATGTAATATACGACAACTGATGACTAGTAGATAATGCCTTGTTACATGACTGTTTTATACAATCTCGTTTAAAGGCACAAAACAAACGAGTTAATTATGTGCCATCTCATATTAAAATCGCTGAAGTCTGATAGCTAATATGGTCTTTAAATGTAACACGGCCGGGAAAAATTACTGACATCCATACTAATATTATAAATGCCATAGTGTTTTTGTTGGTTTGTCTTTATGTCTCGCTCAAACAACGGATCAATGTGATTTCTGTGGATTCAGTTGGAGGGATGGAGTGTGATATTTTCAATCGGCTGAAAAAAATGAACGCGACTAAGTTTTGGGTCAAAAAAGTTGATCAATGTACTATATTTACAATCCACACTTTTATAAATGCGAAAGACTCTCTGTCTGTTACGCTTTTCCGGCTATACTGCTGATCCCATTTCGATGAAGTTTGGCATGGAGATGGTAGAAGATCCGAAGGCAAGAAATGTACTATTTCTTTTCAAAAATAACGCCTAAGTTTCTGAAATAGAAGTTTAAATGAAAATTCACGCGAACGAAGTCGTGGGCAACAGCTAGTGAAATATAAGTACCTGAAACTTTTCTAAAAACCACCCCAGACAAGCTCGCTTGTTAAATATAGATAACATAGCTTTAAATAAAAAACATCGAACCCTATCTAATATCCAATATCAGTTCTCCAAAAAAATCCGAACTGAAATATCAAAAGAAATTAAATTAGTATGTAGTTACCGTCCATTTATAATCAAGTACCGATGCTAGCCAAATTACTACCTACTTTAAAAGTTACAAGAGAGTACAGTCAACTACACACAGAAGTTTCACTTCGATTACGATAAACCGACTACTGTTATTACAGAAATACGTTGTGTACGCCAAATTGGTAAGCTGGAAATTTGGTTGAGTGTACCCGGGTTGAGTCCGTGCCAGTTCGTCGAATTGACGTAAATAGCGGTTGAAAACGCGACATTACTTACAGAATCAATATTCATATTTTAATCATGAAACGTTTGCCCTCTTGGATGTATTTGGCTGTGGGTTGTGTTATCAGCGACAGCGGAGAGTGGAAGCGATGTAACAACATCTCTTGATAGTTATTGGGACGAGAATCTATTTCAATATTCTTGCATTTTGTACCAACTGTAGTAACTTTTGTTTTGGCGCAGTATAATTCCTGTAGTGAGGAACGCCATTGGACAGCAGCTAAACATATTTTGAGGTACCTTAAGGGTACAAAGGGTATTTCATTAATATTTCCCAAGTCGCCGGTGCGGGACATCACGGGAATCGTAGATGCTGACTGGGGAGGGAACGTTAAAGACAGAAAGTCTGAGAGAACAGATGTTTAAGGCTCAAAAGCGTTGTGTCAAATCAATGTGTGGCCTAAAAGTAACGGATATTTGTGCACCAATGTTTAAATCCTTGCAAATACTAACATTTCCATGTCTATACATTTTTGAATTAGCTGTATTTGTAAGACTAAATAAACATTATTTTCCCATGGTATCCGAAACAAGAACAAGACTTATTAGAAGCCAATATAAAAACCTAGTGCATGTTGCAGGCTATAATACTGCTCTACTAAAGAAAAGTGTTTTCGGCATTGGACCATTAATATACAACGTGTAATTCAAAGGGTGTATACATACCGAGTGCACAGCTTCTTTGGATGATAACAAACGATATGGCAAGGGTTTTCTAATCCTATGTCTACATGTGTGGAGCATATTAGAAATCTCAATACATTGATACCAGAGGCCGAATTTTTTAAATTAAGAAGAACGAAGAGAATTATCGTTTTATTGGGAAGTGACGTGGAAAGTGATGACCCTCATAGTGCTGTGACACGTTTGTTATTACTGGTATTCAAGAAAGATATGAAACCAATAATTTTGGGTCAATTCTGTAAGTCACTTATTTTGAGCTGAAACTTTGCATAGAGACTCCATACCAGATGTTGTCTTCAGTCCTTTTGGATAGATATGGGATTTCCGTTACACGTTGTATAACAAGATACCCGATACAATAATAAAAATTGGCCAAGTGCGAGTCAGACTCGCCCATGAAGGGTTCCGTAGTAACTATAATAAATATAATTTAATATATTTATTTGAAACAAAAAACTTAAAAATTTCTTAAAACTAGTTTATTTGCAATTTTTACAACTACGCCAAATAACTTTGTTTTTCATAGTGTTTGTATGAATTACAAAGTTATATTTGCGGTTTTAGAAAATATACTGTATCTCAAAAACCGCTGACCCGATCTCATTCAAACTAATTTTGGTTGAAAGATTATATTAAGATCTACAGCATATATTTTTTTAGATTTTTCACTCTCTAATTATAGAACTTAGAGAGGGGGACACACATTTTACCACTTTAGAAGCGTATATCTTTTAAACGATTAACTTTATGAAAAGGTAGTTTTAGAAACCTATTTCATGAAAAAAAATATTTTCAGTTTCAGTTCCATGTATGGGGAGCCCCCTTTATTAACCGACTTCAAAAAAAGGAGGTTTACAATTCGTCTTCCTCATAACTCGGAGATGGCTGGACCGATTTGGAAAATTCTTTTTTTGTTTGAAAGGGTATACTTTCTAGTTGGTTCCATTGTCGTCACATTTGGATCTGATGATGGGATCATGGAGAAATCGAGGGAACTCTTGAAATATTATAGGCACACCTATAGCGTTTTAGGTATTTCTTATAGTACCTTGTGCAGTTGCTCTCGAAAAGCACCATTTGAGGAAGTGGAACTGATGATGAAGACCCCAGATGGCCACCGAAACTACTCAATAATAAGTATTTCGTTGATTGCGATTAGATTACTTGAATATGGATGTTAAGCACTTTATGCTCGTCACAATGCATATGGTGATGTAGAGCTGATGGTGAAGTACCAGTAGAACTCCTCAACAATTAACGGCCCAGCATTGGGAAAAGCAATATTTTGTAAAAGGTTATAAGTAGTTGACATTTAGGCTCTTGTAATTAGGTAAATTAAAAATCATCCAACTAAAAAGAGTGAAATAAAAACTTTTTACTGTAAAAATGTTTTACTTTTTTTCATAAAATCGGAAAGCGGTTCACAGAATACATCTACCTACCAAGTTTCACATGTATAGTCCTAACAGTTTCGGAATAAAATGGCTGTGACATACGGACGGACGGACAGACAGACAGACGGACAGACATGTCGAAACTATAAGGGTTCCGTTTTTTGCCATTCGGCTACGGAACCCTAAAAATGAATCAATTCCAATGTTCAAAAAGAAATTAAAAATGTTATTAATTGATAAGGGTTACTATTCTGTTCAAGACTTTTTAAACGAAAAATTAATTAAGAATTGAAACTCAAGTAACTGATTATGACATATTTTGTATTTAGTTGTTCTGATATTTGTATTATTTTAAGTTTGACCTTGGTATTTTAATTTAGATATTTTTTTACATTTGTATTTTTATTTTGACATTTGTATTTTAATTAGAGATTTTGTATTTTAATTTTGACATGATCTTAATATTTATTGTATGTAGACTAATATATTTTTGATTACTATTAATCCACATTGAAATGATTATTATAGAGTTAGTTTCTTCTGTGTTTAAATGTTTGCGTGCCTTTTGAGGTAGATTGTACAAGGGTCTAAACAATTTTTGTTAACATCTTTTTATTTATGTACCTACTACCTGAGCAAATAAATAATTATTCTATTCTATTCTGAAAAGAAAATCATCAAATTACTCCTCCCCACTTTGGGTGGAGCGGAAGGGAGTGTCAGGCTTTTACTGACTAAAAACCCACCCTGTTCCTTCAGTTGCCCTTGTGGTCCGGGGTCGCAGTATCTCGTTAGAACGTTTCCGCAGCCCCAGCAGGCAATAGCCCTGTCAGTCCCGTCAGTGCTGCTGAATGCTCTTTGAGGCGGTAGTGTGTTATTATAGAACTTATGACTATGTCAGGTTGGGATGGATAATTTATCTCCTATATAAAATAGAAGACATGACGTATGTACGCGCATAAATTCCAAACGACTGCACCAAATTGGATAATTTTTCATTTTGTGTTCGCTATTGTCAAGGAAAAGATGCCAGTGTGGATTTGTGGATATCGCATATCTACGGATTTATTGTCCATCAGTTTGTTTGTGTTTTTTGTTTACTCAGCATGTTTTCCGTTGCGATTTTATGTAGTAAGTAACAAATATTGTATATGTACTATACAACGTGTAATTTAGAGGGTATATACATACCAAGTGCATGGCTTCTTTGGATTATAACAAACAATATAGTAAAGGTTTTATAATCCTAAGTATACATGTGTGGAGTTTATTAGAAATCAATTTCAATCAATACACTGATACCAGAGACTGAATTTTTCAAATTAAGAAGAACGAAGAGAATTATCGTGTTATTGACAAGTGACGTGGAAAGTTATTGACCCTCGTAGTGCTGTGACACGTTTGTTATGATTGGTATTCAAGAAATATATGAAACCGATAATTTGGTATCAATTCTTTGAGTCAGTTATTTTGAGCTGAAACTGTATAGAGACTCCATACCAGATGTTGTCTTCAGCCCTTTTGGATAGATATGGGGTTTCCGTTATACATTGTATAGGTATTTCGTGCTAGATATACATTTTTTACAATGGGGGAAGAATTTATAACTTATAATTACACTCTTGTTTAACAACGCATTAGTTTCAAAGTCACAAGTTACACGTTCTGTGACTGTGTTATAAGTTGAAAGGTACAGAAACAACGTTGAATGGTTTACTACCCTGCTTAGAATATAGAACAAAAACACTGAACATCGTCCAACAATAAGGAGGGGTTAGTAACACCTCTGTACCCTCGTTAGAGGAGTTACCTCTAGCATCTCATTAAGTATTAGGCAATCTAAACATTCACTCTTTTGCCAAGTGTGAGCTCAAGTTAAATGAACACGTTCGTTCCAACTGCCTTCATTCAGTATCGTTCCTTTTGTTTTGTAAAAGGAAAACAATTTTGTGTTTAGGAAAGCCTCAAGCAGCGTAAACCTTACAAGTAAAAAATATTTTTGAGCCGCTTGGGGTCGAAACTTTCGGAACGTTGAGCCCTTGTACTCACATCTTTTTCTAAGAATCTCGAAAAGTCTGGTTGATATGTCCCGCGACTTAACGGCAGGCTATTGTTTTGGCCAAAGGTCAAGGGCTTCTATAAAAGCTAATTGCCATAGAACGTGGCAATGCTGTTAGTTTGTCTCTTGGATACATTACCGGCCGACAGCGCTGACGATTTTGTTTTGCTTTATTTTAGTTCTTAGTTTAGTGCATATCATTCCAACATTTTGAAAGAGATAAAGAGATTTTGCTATAGGTATATTTTGATGATCAATACTCATCAAATATACCGTAAATTTTTGGTCTACTATCTTTCTTTTTCAAACTGGCATAATTACGATTGATGAAATGATATTTTAATTTGCAAAATGGTATTGTTAAATAATAGTACATTGTTCATCGAGGGGAGAAAGACCGATTACCAACAAGGGTGTAGTTTGAGCTTAATACACACAATACACACGAGTTGGGAATCACACTTTCTTCCGAGTGATACATAGTGCTTTATACTATACCTACGAGGAAAATCTCTTGTCTTTTGTCTTTATTTATACTTTTAAGTTAGCTACTGAATTGGTGTAAATTATTTGATTTTCATACACTTTTCCCTCCCTCTCCAGTGTCTCCAGCACGTTAGTAATGAATTCTCATACACTTTTGCGACCTGCACATTTGTACTACAATAATAACGTCCTTTCTGTCAAACATTTTAAAAAGTAATAAGGCACTTTCCGAGCAGGTATAGTATAAAATAAATAACTTTTCATGTTAAGTTAGATGAGGCCGGTTGTCTTATATATATACAAAAATGACTCATTACCGAACCGACTAAACGAAGAACCGGCCTTGCTTCATCACCCCTGTTTTGGATGAAAACAAAAATGCTTAGGGCTTTCAGTACGTTTTGTGTCTATGTGCATTAAGTCTTCACATAATTTTTAATAAGTGACTTTGATGGTGTAAAACTCAAACTTGAGCTGCTTGTGGCTAAATAAAAGGTAGGTAGGTAAACAGATATGGGTCAATCTTGAAGGTTAACAATAGTTTGCCGTGGTCATCTGTGGATGATAGACCATCTTACCATATTGAAATGAGGAATTTCAATATGGTGTGTCTTGGAAAGCACTTTAAGCACCAGTTTGTAATGAAATTAAATGAATTGAAATAATATTTTGTATTTTTTTTTTAATAATTTATTAATTTTACACCTCATGATTTTTTGCGTGTTGTTTTTGGTTTAGCTAGATGAGGCTGGTGTTTCCTAACTGACTGCCTGATGCTGGAGCCACACTATCGCGATAACGCGGAAATTTGCGTTGTCGTCGTTGTTGTCGGAAAGAATTCGTCCTATCGCGAATCATCTTCGCGGATACGAATGCCCTTCGCGTCGCAGTCGGTAAATTGCCGCACATCAAAGGGTTTTGTCGCGACAACTTTCGTGGCTACACTTCGCCCGCTTTAGTAGACTTTTTTAGTTTAATTCCTATTTTTGACCATTTCATATTTATTCTAATTATAAAGATGCAGTAAATAATTATAAGCTGCTATGTGATATAGCGCAGCCTCTTTCATGTTTCCCGTGAAATTAATTATCGCGACGTAGTAAAGTTTTTTTTTATGTGGCCAAGTTCTTCGTCATGGATCGAACACGAATTTTTATTGTTACAACGCGAACACGAATCTTCGCCTTCAAGTCTGGCCGTAGCATGAGAAGAAACACCGAAACAAACTCAGAGGTCAAAGTCTCTTTTAAAGTCCATACAACATTGACAGTCGGTACAGAAGCCAGAAAATCTAACATAGATCTGACCAAGGGGTATCCAGCGACTGCATTGTGGAGACAGTCGCTCCATGTAAAAAACGAGGTATTCCTCGAAGCGCTACCATTTTGAAGCGCACCTACTGAAGCGCTCCTTTTTTATTCCTCGGAGCGCTCCTTTTAGTAGCGCTCCTGATACCATGTTATCGGAAAAGGAGCGCTCCGAGGAATAAAAAACAGGTCAAGTGCGTGTCGGGCCACGCGCAGTGTAGGGTTCCGTAGTTTTTATAACAGCCAAGTTCGTGTCGTATTCGCTGACTGATCATTTCGTACCATGCTCTAACTAAAAGCCAAACTTGACTACCTAACTAATTTACTTCCTATACAAATCCTCACCTGATTCGACAATTTTGCACGGAAAGTTCTCCGTCAATTGTGGATCGATTTTGAAAATTATTTTTTCGTTTGAAATGGTATGCTCTTGAGGTAGTACCATTGTCACCAAATTAGAATTTGATGAAGGGATCCCATAGAAATCGAGGGAAAGCCTCAAATTTTAAAGGCAATAGTATAGCGATTTTGGTATTTTTTATAGTAACTTGTGCATATGCTCTTAGAAAGCACCAATGGTGAAGCGGAACTGATGAAGAAGATCACAGATGGCCACCGGAACTACTCAATAATAAGTATTTCACGGGTTGCGATTCGATTACTTTAAAATGGTTACTAAGCAATTTATGGTCGACACAATGCGAATGGTGAAATGGAGCTGATGGTGAAATACCAGGAGAACTCCTCAACAATTAACGCCCCTGCATCGGGAAAAGCAATATTTTGTAAAAGGCGATAAGCAAGTTGACATTAGGCTATTGTAACTTAGATAAATTATAAACAGACCCACTAAAAAGCGAGAAATAAAAACTTTTTAACAAAAAAAAAACCGACCTCCAAAAAACACTACAATGTGAAAAATAACTTCAATTTCGAAAGTCGGTGGCAAAAAACTTAAATTAAAGTTATTTTTCACATTGTTCCTAGTGGTTTTTTGGAAGTCGGTTTTTTTTGTTAAAAAGTTTTTTTTTTATAAAACTTATTTAAATATGAAACTAGCGCGATACAACTGACGCTTAGCGCCATCTATCGACATTTCTATGGAGTTGTTCGAAATTTTCGAGTCAAATACAATTGGTCGACTATTAGTCGTAAACTTGTAAAGCCCACGTATGTGTGATAGTTTTCTTTAAATTTCGTTATATATAGGTACTACTGCCGTGTCATTTGAATTTCTAACTACAACCGTTTAGTTGATACAGGGGGGGGACACTTGACTCTAACGAAAATTGGTACTTTAAAGCTTGATAAGTCACGAACGGTTTGCTTAATCAAAAAACGGTCTTCCTAACCCCTAATATTTTTGAAAGACCTATCCAACGATATCCTACACTATGGGAAGGCCGAAAAAAAAAATTATCATCCCACTTTACATGTAGGGGAGGTACCCTAAATAATTGCTTTTATCAAAATTTTATTTTACGACTATTTTGGCATCATTAACGTGTATACTCATGCCAAATTACAACTTTCTAGTACAAATAGTTTTTGAGCTAAACCGCGGACAGACGGACAGACAGACGGACATGGCGAAACTGTAAGGGTTCCTTGTTGACTACGGAACCCTAAAAAGGAGCACTTCATTAGGTGCGCTTCAAAATGGTAGCGCTTCGAGGAATACCTCTAAAAAACTAGTACTCAACTGCATCCGGTTAAACTGGAAGCCGGCCCCGACATAGTTGAATTATTTTTAAACAAAAAAAACCCGACTGCTCAACTGAAATGCAAGAAACAAGCACATTATTTTTCATTTTAAAAAGTGACAAGCAGGCGGGACCCAATTGAACATAATATAATTTTAATTAAAAAACAATGGGATGGGTCCCGCCTGCTTGTCACTTACATACAATACATACGCGCTAAAAACATAACCTCCTCCTCGCTTCGCTGCAGTCGAGTAAAAAGCTAAGTGGCATAAAACTCACTTGCAATTCTTTCGTCTTCATAATTAGTAGAGCTGTACATTTTCAACTCTAATGGACGAAAGTATCGCAGATTACTACTACGCTACTCATAGGTCAAAGCCCCATGTTTGCTCATGCGCTGAATATTGTACGCTGACACGAGATCGCAAAGGAAATGGAGAATTGGTGGAGCGTGGAGGAACTGAGAGGAATGGGACTGACACACGCCATGTTGATACAATCTATACCGAAAGAGGCTGTAGATATTCTGAGAAGGATTTTAATAAATAATACTTCCTATGTCCTTGCTTATAAACTGTGTCATTGGGCTGGGTTTTAAAATGCTTGCACATGTTACCAGGTATTTGGTACTTAGTTCTATTTTAGTTGTGATTATACAACGTGTAATTTAAAGGGCATATACATACCGAGTGCACGGCTTCTTTGGATGATAACAAACGATATGGCAAGGGTTTTCTAATCCTATGTCTACATGTGTGGAGCATATTAGAAATTTCAATACATTGATACCAGAGGCCGAATTTTTCAAATTAAGAAGAACGAAGAGAATTATCGTTTTATTGGCTAGTGACGTGGAAAGTGATGATCCTCATAGTGCTGTGACACGTTTGTTATTACTGGTATTCAAGAAACATATGAAACCAATAATTTGGGGTCAGTTCTGTGAGTCACTTATTTTGAGCTGAAACTTTGTATAGAGACTCCATACCAGATGTTGTCTTCAGTCCTTTTGGATAGATATGGGGTTTCCGTTACACGTTGTATAGGTACGAGTATATGTATATATATATATATATTAATTTTTTTTAAACATTGCCCCACGCTATGAATTTTTCATGTATCGTGAGTGCATTTTTACATACATCCAGAACGGTAACAAATATTTGTATGCCATACAAAAAAAAATCCGGTGCAGGAATCGAACTCGCGACTCGCAGCGCAGCAGTCGATCGCTCAACCACTGCGCCAATCATGTCAATTGATAATTATATTGATCATATGTGAGAGCTTACAGTGTTTAATAATAATGTTAGTTTGTATAGTGTTTATTAAGAAGGTACTCGTGAGTTAATTTTTCAGTAGAGGTAAAGGGCCGATGGTGTACTTGCTCCTTTCGCCACAAAGAATTCGTTCTTTTTCATAATGGATTATGGTTGTTCTTTGTAGAAATTAGTTTTAAATACATATTGTTATATAAACGTATCTGTCGAGCGTGAGGTAGTTCGATTCTCAAGTTGTACAAAACAGACTTTTTCATAAACAGTTTTAAATTTGATCGTGCGCGTGATCTCTGCCAGGTTGCGTCGGATTGTCGACTCTAAGACTATGAAATTAAAGGTAAAGTGTGTGGTAAGGTGTTAGTGCACACACTTTTACACTAGAACATCTATTGCGTAGTCAGCCAATCTCCGTTAAAATCAGCTACCGTGATCAAAATTCGTGAGTATTATTTGTCCCCAACACTAGAAAATTACCTATAGGTATAGAAAGTGCATATACGAACATTTAAATTCACAAGCACTATAACCTAGGCCCGCACCGTGTAAGAGTATCAGGAAATAGCCAATGACTCATAAGTCATAAGTAATTTATTTCAGAACAATATACATTGTGTAGAAATTGTGTAAAACATAACAGTACCATTAAATAAAATATATCAAACGAAGAGAGACCAAAAAAAAAATCATGTCAAATATAATAAAATAACAAATTGAAAACGATAATAATCCTCATTCAATTTAAAATAATAAATAATACAATAAAACAATAGTAGAAAAAAACGAAAATAAAATTAACAAAGATTATAAGTATAGAAAATAAAATTGCAAAAAAAATTAAACAAAAAATTGTGTAAGAAAGATTAAAAATGTCTTCGTCGTTTTTCTATGAATAATCAATAATAAAAATAGAATGTCAATAAATTAAAAAAAAAAAAAAAAAAGTTACAAAAATGGTCCGTAATAATATGTCATTTAATTATAAATTATAATGTCAAAAGATAAAATCTATCAATATAATATGTCATCTTTGAGTAGTACAATAATATAAAAAAGACATTATAAATAAAAAATGACAATAATAGTCAACATATAATTTAAAACACTATACCAGACATTACGGTTGTCGCTTATCAGCTAGGTACTCATCGACGCTGTAATAGTCCTTCCTCAATAAATATGTCTTCAATTTGTTTTTAAATAAGTTTGCGCTATTTATGCTTTTTAATTCTAAGGGAAGCTTGTTGTATAGAAATACAGTTTGGTACCTAGGACTGTGATGAACCACGTTTAGTATTGGTTGGATTGTGTTAGGCAAGTCTTTCCTACGTGTGTTAACTCTAACTTGTCGTTGGTCATCAGTTTCAGATTTATGCAAGTTCTTAACGAAATTGGTTAGCAGCACCAGTATATAAAGACATGGCACTGTTAAAATATTAAGTCTTATAAAATGGTCTCTGCATGAATCCGTCTGTTTTAAGCGGAGCATTGTCCTTAAAGCTCTTTTTTCAATGACAAATGCCGAGTGGATATTGTACTTATAGCTGTTGCCCCAAAACTCAATACTGTATCTAAACCTAGACTCAACCAAGGCAAAGTAAACTATCCTAAGCTGGGCCAAGGTCAGTTCTTCCCTCAGGCTTCTGATTGCATAGCACGCTGAGCTAACAGACTTAGTTACAGACGATGTCTCAACCTTCCAGTTTAATAATGTATCAATATGAACACCTAGGAATTTTACATATTCGACTACTTCAACCTTGTTATCACATGACAAAACCTCAAGACTAGCGTTGTTTCGAACGTTTGACTTGAATAGTAAACATTTTGTTTTATTTACATTGAGCTTAAGATTGTTTGTAGCAAACCAGTGTTCAAAAGCTTTTAATAAGTTATTAATTTTAAGTTCTAAATTATTTAGGTTATTTGCGGAAACTATTGCATTAGTATCATCTGCAAAAATAACGAGCCGAGTGTCTGTAAAACGTTTTTTTATGTAGTCAATTAAATCATTAAGGAAGATGATGAAGAAAATTGGGCCTAGAACAGATCCCTGAGGAACTCCTCGAAATACTGTCATTAGGTTGGAGTTCACAATTTTTTGTTCCTCTACTACTACTACCGTCTTTATCTCTACAAATTGACGTCTATTGTGCAAATAAGATCGAAATAGCTTCAGAACGTTCTCCCTTATACCATAATGTTCCAACTTGGCCAGCAAAATTTCATGGTCCACCGTGTCGAAGGCAGAACTAAGATCCAGGAATACATCTGCCACCTTATGTTTATCATTAAGATGACAAATAACCTCGTCGACTAAAGCCTCAACAGCATCGGTGGTTCCCAATGATTTTTGATAGCCAAATTGTTGATCATGTAAGATGCTATGCATTCGTAGGTGTTTCATAAGCCTATCCTTCATTATCTTTTCAAAAATCTTTGACAGTACAGGTAATATGGAAATCGGCCTGTAGTTGCCAGGATCCGTTTTTGAACCCTTCTTAAAAATTGGAATTACTCGTGCGATTTTAAACTGATCAGGGAACACGCCTTCTTCGATACAATTGTTATAAAGTGATGCTCAACCAATGTCTTCAAAATAAATTAAGCCATTTGATTTGACTTAAAAAAAAAAACTAGCAATGTGGGTAAAATTCACATTACTAGCAATCCTGTTAACCCCTCTAACTAAACTAAATATGTTTGTGTCTGGAGTGGGTTCACGGCAATAGTGTAACGGGTGGGGCTCGAACCCGCGACTTCTCAGTCAGAAGTCCGACATCTTATCCATTAGGCTGTTGACGCTTTGATTCGGTATTCTTTATTTTCCTCAGAAAATTATAAAAATCACTATGTTTAGTTCGCAATATTGTCTGAAATATCAGCAATGATTTCACACATGAGTTCGAATGTAAATAAACTGTGAATGTAATTTTGTTAGCGCAGCAGAAGCCGAGAGGGAATAATTAATTAGTTTACACTCCATAATTATGTGTGGTTTAGGTTGATACGTTGTAGCAATTCAAATATTAATTCGATTTTGTCCACCGACCAATATTCAATCATCGGGCAGAGACTGCCTTTCATAAACCAAGATTCATCTATACCACACACACACACACACACACACTATAAAACAAGGATTCGAAATTAAACTATTGATTTGTTTGATATATTTTTCAACTGTGAGGCTCTGTGCATGTGAGATTCTGTCAGCGGCAGCGTAGCGAACGTCTGCCGGGGTTGCGGAAATGTTCTAACGAGAGACCGTGGCCCCGGAACTCAAAGGCAGCTGAAGGAACAGGGTGGCGTGAAAAAACGTAGTGAACGTCAAAAATGTATGAGATTGACGTCAATATCTGATTGGCCTTTTGCCAATTGTGTTTTGATCGGCTTCTAGTCTAACCAGACTACTTATCTGAGCTTCACAACACGGTAGCTGGGTAACACGATACCTATACTATATTGTGGATTCTGATTACCCATGATGAATATCAAACATGTGCAAATAATAGCCGAGACCAACAGCTTACCGAGCTTTCCATCCAAAGGTTGTCTGTAAAAGATCGCTTTTAGCGATAAGACCGCCCATTGTATCACCCTTTTTTAACCGACTTCAAAAAAAGGAGGTTTACAATTCGTCTTGAACTTTTTTTTTTTAATGTATGTTACCTCATAACTCGGAGACGGCTGGATCGATTTCAAAAATTATTTTTGCGTTTGTATGGGTATACTTTTTAGTTGGTCCCATTGTTACGAAATCAGGATCTGATGATGGGATCCTAGAGAAATCGAGGGAACTCTTCAAATATTATAGGCACACCTATAGCGTTTTGGGTATTTCTTATAGTACCTTGAGCAGTTGCTTCCGAAAAGTACCATTTGGGGAAGTTGAACTGATGATGAAGACCACAGATGGCCACTGAAACTCCTCAATAATAAGTATTTCTTGGATTGCGATTCGATTACTTGAGTACGGATGTTAAACACTTTGTGCTCGTCACAATACATATGGTGATGTAGAGCTGATGGTCAAATACCAGGTACCAAGGTAATACCAAGAACTCCTCAAAAATTAACGGCTATGCACAGGGAAAAGCAATATTTTGTAAAAGGTCATAAGTTGTTGACATTATGGCTTTTGTAACTAGATGTATGTATGTATGTATGTCGGGCAGGTATCCGCAACTCTACGACCAAGCGCGTATTTTGCGTAAGGGTAGGGATCTTCTTATTCTATCCATGCCAATTCCTCCAGGAAGGCGAGCAACGCCCTCGTTTTGCTTACCATTTCTCGGAGGGTACCTGGTTTGCCGAAGTATTTAGTCCTGTAGTCCGCGACTGCAGGGCAGCTCAGTAGCAGGTGTACTGCTGTTTCGTCCTCCTCCATGCAGGCTCTGCAGAGTGGGCTGTCTGTGACTCCTATTACATAGAGGTGTTTATTAAAGGATCCATGACCGGTAAGGGCGGCTGTCATCAGCCGCAATTGCGGTTTAGACAGTCGTAGGACCTGTTTTGACAAGCGGCCATCAAGGGTCGGGAGAGCCTCTTTAGCCTGCCTGCACTCACCATGGTTCTCCCATAGTTTGTGGTGTAGGTCTCTGGTACATTTCCTTACCAGGTGACGCAGATAACCGAAGGGGAGTGGTGTAATGGGTTCAGGTCCCATAATCGCCATACTCGAAGCCCTTCTAGCGAGTTCGTCCGCTGCATCGTTGCCTCGGGAGTCGCTGTGTCCTTTGATCCATTGAATGGTTATATTGTTGTGTCTACCAACCTGGTTGAGGAGATTGTGACACTCCAAGATCAGCCCGGAGTTAACTGTGTGGCTGCTCAGTGCTTGCAGGACTGCCATGCTGTCCGAAAGTATGCGTATTGAGTGGTCCACAACTTCCCTGTTTATAATAGCTGAGGCTGCCAGTGAGATCCCCAGGCACTCGGCCTGAAACACTGTGTTGTAGACCCCCAATGGTCTGGCTATACGAATGTTGAGATCCTCCGAAAAGACTCCTGCACCCGTACCAGTACCTGTTTTGGAACCATCGGTGAAGACCCGTACCTCAGAAGGGCACAGCCCCTCGCAGCGGTGATCCTCGTACAGTTGGATTCTGTATTTTTTGTCAAAGACAATTTGTTTGGGCACCCGGTCATTAACTGCCTTCCTTATGGGGAGCTCGTTGTTGAGTTCCTCAAGCAGAGCGGTGTGCCTTGTTTCTATCTTACCCCAAAGGTCCAGTGTTTTGAGACGTACTGCTGCCATCGTCGCTTCCTGTTGTATGAACAGATGGAGCGGCGGGAGCCCCAGCATAGCCTCTACAGCTGCTGTCGGGGTAGTTCTCATGCAGCCCGTTATCGCCATGCAGGCCAGCCTTTGCATGCGTTGTAGTTTGTTAATGGCTGTGACAAGCTTGGTGCGGGGCCACCACACCACGGCCCCGTAGGTAATCATGGGCCGAATTACAGCGTTGTACAACCACATAGTGTTTTTTGGGGATAGGCCCCTCTTGTTACCTATCATTTTCTTGCATTGCCAGAAGGTGATGCAAGCCCTGTTTAATTTATAGTCTAGATGGTTACTCCAGTTTAGTTTACAGTCCATTATGACCCCCAGGTATTTAACCTCGCTAGACAACTGGAGTTCTGTATTGAACAGCTTAGGTAGGCGATGAGGGCCTAGTGTTCGTTTATGAGTGAACAAGATTAATTCGGTTTTAGTGGGGTTTACCGACAAATCATACTCCCTGCACCATCGCTCCACGATGCGTAATGCTTGCTGGGTGAGGTTACAGATAGTTCCTGTTACCTTCCCAGACACGAGGATCGCGAGGTCGTCTGCATAGCCTATTGTGTAATAACGGTGAGCGTTGAGTTTCGTGATGAGGTCATTGATCACTAGATTCCAGAGGAGAGGTGATAGCACCCCGCCCTGTGGACAGCCTCTGGCTATTAAGGCTACCTGCTGGTCTTCCTCAAGGCGAACCACACGTTTGCTTAGCATGTTTGTAATCCAATCAATAAGTACCTGCTGTACCCCATGTCTGGAGAGTGCGACTGGAGTATGCTGGAGAAGTTTGTTTTGTCGAAGGCTCCTTCGATGTCTATGAACGTACCCAGGCAGGAACCCTTTTGGTTGATCGATTCTTCAATTACGGTGACTACCTGATGAAGAGCGGATTCGGTCGACTTACCAGCGCAATACGCGTGTTGGTTGCCGTGCAGTGGTACTGTTTTTAAAGCGCCGTCACGTAGCTCCCTTTCACACACTCTCTCCATTGTTTTTAATAAAAAGGAGGTCAAACTGATTGGGCGGTACGATCTTGCGTTCGTGTAGTCACTCTTACCTGGCTTTGGGATGAATATGACTTTCACTTCCCTCCATACCTTTGGAACGTATCTAAATGCCAAGCACGCTCTCATTAGGGGCACCAGTCTTGTCGCAAGAGAGTTGCCTCCCCATTGAAGTAAGGCAGGGAAGACTCCGTCGGGACCTGGCGCCTTAAAAGGTTGGAAGCTTCGGATGGCCCACTGGACTTTCTCCAGCGTGATCATCTTACGAGCGTGTAGCCAATCATTGTCTGATGGTGTTTGGATTTCGTCCGTCCATTCGGTTACCTGCGCGAGGACGCTACTTGGGAAGTGTGTTTCGATTAGGATACGCCTCGTTTCTTCCGGTGATGTGGACAGTGTGTTATCAGGTTTACGAAGTGAATCAGGCCCAGAGGTTTTCTGCTGTGCCAGTATCTTCCTTACCCTGTTTGCTTGTTGGCAAGATTCGATGTCGCCACAGAACTTCCGCCATCCAGTGGTTCGTCTGAATCTGATGCTTTTTTTGTAGGCGGATTTGGCGGCATAGTAAGCCTCCCAGTCATCCTCCCTGCATGTGTTCATGGCCCTATTGAATGCCTTCCTTACCTTCCTGCGTTTACGCTCCAGATCCGCTCCCCACCAGGGCTATTTGCCCGGTGTGTCACGCGGTGTGATTTCTGGGCATGCAGAATGGTAGCTGCTGATCAGTGATTCGGTGAGATGGTCTACCTGCGCGTCTATCTGAGTCGCATCCACCAGGTTCACCAAGTCGCTTGTAAGGGCAAGCCTTGTGTCAAGGCTGCGTGTATAAGCCACTCTATCCGTATTACTCGGGTTACGTCGAGGGAGTTTAGGAATAACACAGACCTGGATGTCGAAGCGGATCCACCTATGATCGGAGCATGAGGCCTCGTCAGATACCTGCCACCCAGTGATGAGTTCCGCTGCACCCTCCGTTGCTAGTGTAAGGTCTATAATTGTACGACTGCGTTTGGTCACGAATGTTGGTTCGGAACCTGTATTAAGAAGGGATAGGTTAGTTGTGAACAAGAATTCAACTAAGGCCTTACCTCGTTCGTTTTGTGTGTCCATACCCCATAAGGGGTGGTGTGCATTGGCGTCGGTCCCGATGACGACCTCATCCCCCCTGCCTTCACAGTGGGTCACGAGGCGGGCCAGTTCCCGAGGAGGCGGCGCCTCTGCCTCAGGCATGTAAGCCGAGACGAAGACGATCGCTTTCTCCTCGTGCCCCTGCTGTATGGTCATCTTTGCTGCAGAGACATCTCTGCAACAGAAATCGTATAAGAACTGTGTTTTGACATTACCTGTAACGTAGATGCACGCCCTCGGTTTGTCGTGGTTCGTGTTGACTAGGAGCTTACCTCCGAGATTGGAGAGTCCTCGTACTTGGCCGCCACTGATCCACGGCTCCTGAATCAGGGCAATGGCCGTGTGTTGAACCTCCAGCCACTTGCGTATTTGGGCCGTCGCAGTCTGGCTGTGGTAGAGGTTCGCCTGTATAATTTTACAATTCGACGAATTGGGAACCATCTTTGACGGGACCCTCGTCATCCAACCCCAGTTGTAGCCCGGCTAACAGGTCGTCGAAATCACTCCCACCCGGGACAGAGAATGGTGACAGTGTGATGTCATCCATCGCCTCTCCCGATGCAGGGGCGGCGTCCACAGTGTCTGGCACTGCCTCAGCAGCTGGATCCACCGTGGTTGTAGCCGGGTTGTCTTGTGCACCTAGTGGTGGTGCAGTTTAGTCCCATCCTGGAGGAACGTCAGTAAACCTGCTGTTCGCGCCCTGGTACTTGATGTATACCGACCCCAGACCAATTGAGAGTCGGCGATTGTGCTCCATAAGTATCGGAACCTGCTCCTCCGGAATGGCCAGCACCACAAACCAGCATGCTGCTTGTTTTTCGGCATGCAGAAGAACCCACCTCCTGACGTCGACCCACTGGTTCTGGAACCAGAGGGCTCGCCCAATGTAGGTCGCATCCTTGTACAAATTCATGTCGTCAGGGATTGCAATTCCGCAGCGCACGCGTTTCTGGATCTCCGACTGGCTCTTGACGACTAGCGAGGTGCTAGCCGGGAGAGTCAGCCCCGAGACTGTCTTCCTCAGCCATGCCAAGGTGTGGTCGTTGCCGCACCACAGTTTGAGGACACCTCCGGTGAAAGTGGGCTTAGCATGAAAGATAAGCCCGGGAGCGCCCTGTGTAGAAGCGAACGCCGCGAGCATTATCTGTTCGTGAATCGCCGCTAATACCTGCTTTGATACGTCCTCGCTGATGAACCCTGTTCGACCGCAGGTAATCGCGACGTTAAGGTGCTCACTAGCAGCCTGGGCGTAGCTTTTGTTGTCAATCCGTTTGGATTGATCAAGACACGGCCGCTTGTGCTCACCCCGAGGCGATAAACTCTCGTTGAGAGCTCGCTTAGCCGCAGCCTGATCCTTCCCTACGGATTGGTGTGATGTGGTAGCTACCTCGCCTGGACCTCCTGCGGAATTGAGATTCGGTTGAGTGGGCTTGGGTCGGCTATTGCCGGCTACGTCCTGAGACCGTTTCCCTGCAGAGAAGCTGAGCTTACCTGGCTTGGCCGTATTGGCCGTGCTAGTTGATGCTACCTGTTTACTGGGGGGGGTGATTTTTTCCTTGTATCCCCTCCTGCGTTCCTGACGCCGCTCCTTACGCGTCAGCCTTTCCCTCCTCTTGCCCTGGTCGGTGGGAGCTTTCTGGCCTGAAGGGCCTGTGCCGGGGCGAAGGATTTGTGGATTGAAATTACCCTTGCCCTTGCCTTTGCGCGTGGCTATCCGCCAGTTGCTGCTGAAGTCATCGCCAGCGTTGGAGGCCATGCCCGTTTGATCGGATGCGGCCGCCTCGCAGGCAGTGGCTTGAGGAACCACATTGGGAGGCGAAGGTTGTTTGACAAGACTAGTTCCGGCTGTGACGTTAGTCGACACCGTTTTCGTCTTGGCGTGAGAAGGTTCGGTACTGGTCCCTTGCAGCGCCGAAGTCCTTCGTTTACGTAGGGACTTAGTTTTGGTCCTTGCTGCGGTGTTCGCCACAGCTGGACCGACGCCCGCGCTGGGGCCTGCAGCGGATGCCACAGGTTTACCAGGGGTGAGCGAAGTGCCAGAGGCACCTCGCTTGGGAGTGTTGTCAGCTTTCGCCGACTCCACTCCTGCGGTATTTTCTGGCCTTAAATCCATGAAAATAGAACGAAGAAAATTCATCGGTCTGGCTCCCACCCTCCATGGAGCCCGCACCTGGGAACGTCGCACTAGAAGAGTTACGACGTTAGGACTACCAGAACGATATAGGTGCGCAAGGCTGGTTTACAGTGCGACATCGGGTGCTTGATCGGGTTGGCATAGGGGGTTGAAAAGGCCTCCCCCCACGAACTGATCAACCGTCACTTACACCGTCAGCATGACCTTTACCTACCGCTTCGGCTACCCGAGGGCGACCTCCGCGGACCCCACGCACCTCGCCTGTGGCCCTCTGACGGGACACAATGGCCATTTCCCTACCCCTGGCTAGGGGGTAGGGCCACCGTTTCGCTTGAAATCCAGACCAAAGAGGGCGTGTTGCCTCACGGACACATTACCGCCAGCGCCGATCGGCTCAACCCCCCAGGACTCCTTCATTCCTGCTCACGGCGCTCAACTGCGCAGGTCCTAGCGCAGGTGACTAACTTCTCCTAGTCGCCATCAGCATGTTGTGACAGCCGAGCCCGCAACCACCTCGTCACAGAGGGGTCACAGTAAGGGAGGGTCAGAGTGGAAAGCCCGCCACTCTACGGGTCGCCCAGTGGTTTCGGTTACGTCTATTTCTTAGGGAATTAGACCAAAAACGGGGTGGCAACCTCGTGAAGGTATATCCGCCGGACTTGCCTTGAGGATCTGCACGACTGATGCGCTCTCCCTCAAGACCTCGCCACCCTCCCCTCTCTGAAGGAGGGGGGAAGGTAGGCCTGCATCTATACTACCAAGCAAAGCAGAGCAAAGCGTGTCGTTGTGCAACCGCAAAAGCATACATACAGACCCTCCCCCTTGTAACTAGATAAATTACAAACCAACCCACTAAAAAGCGTGAAAAAAAAATTTTTGCAAAAAATAGAACCGACTTCCATATCAAAACACTACAAAGCCAAAAATAACTTTAATTTCGGAAGGCGGCGTGAAAGAAAAAGGAAAATCCAAAACCAATAACACCGACTTCCGAAATTAAAGTTAATTTTGGCTTTGTAGTGTTTTGATATGGAAGTCGGTTCTATTTTTTGCTAAAAATTTTTTTTAGTTTTAAAGTCCTTATTGTTTTACTATTATGGTGTACAATAAAGAATATATCTATCTATCTATCTTGATAGGTTAATATGGTCACACAGCATGGACACAGCCTCGGCGAGTGTTGCTTCTTTTTTTTATCGTGTGGGCATTAAGGTCTAACGACCCCATACACCCTAGTGTCAGAGTTTCTACACCGCCTCAAGGGCCTACACGTGGTCTATTTTGCGCTTGTATATACTTTATTTGAATTAATCAATAAGGTTTTAATAAAGTTGTGGACAGTTTGTATAGAAACAGATGCACGGATTGTTCTACATATAAGTTAATCAAAGTTGGCCCATCTTGGATAAGCTGCTGACTGCTGTCATCATCTTTGACTTAGAAGCCAGAAAATCTGATATCAATGTTGCCAAGAGATATCATGTAACTCAGTACTCAGCTGCATAACTGATGGTGATCCCTACATACTGGAAAAAAGGCTAAGCACATACGATGGAATGAAAAACAGAACTCATATTGAGCTCGTTTGTTTGTGTCTATCCCTCTGTCACTAACAATTTGCTCTGAATCTTTTGAACACAACAGACACAGACATAACCCCTTTTCAGTGGAAAAATAACAATATAAATATTACGAAATTATCACTGCTCTTTAAACGGTAAAAATCAAACTCAAACTCAAAATGTTTTATTTCACATAGGCCTACATGGGCACTTACAAAACGTCAGCAGTTAGGGCACGGATCGAAATTGATTGTTTTCCATAGAGAAAAACCGGCAAGAAACTCCACAGTAACTCTTTTCAAATCAAAATATCATTTTTACAATTTATCCATAATACAGGTTAATTAGGTATGAGAGGACAGTATAGAACAATTAATACAGCACAATGGAATTACAAATAAAAAATTGTAAAACCAATTTAAGAGTCTACAGTGTTCTCCCATTCAGAAAAAAGCTTTATATTATATTAAAATAAACTTGAGAAGCGACAACATTATACTTCAGTAATGAAGGATAAGATCTTCAGGAAAACGTCATGTCGAAGGAACGCAAATCCAAAGATATCTCCATCCACCAACCCGCAGACTTTAGACTTAGACCGCGTAGTGCATTAAGACCTATTTCCAATCATAAAGAGGTCGCCTGTGGGAATTTTATGGGCTGATAATGATTGTTCCATGAAAAATAATAATTGCATCGCGGACGCAATACCAGTGTGGAGCCCTTGCACAAGATAAGGCCCAACTCTTGGCATGTCCATCGTGCACGGCCACTTCCACGTTGTAGGTTCTTAACGAAGCCAATAAAAAAGTTGTGCAAGTAGCTGAATATTGGTACAAAGAGGTTTGAACATCGTCTCGAAAAGATGAAGATGACAACAAAATGTGCCGTTTAACATAACATATGAAAGGACTTATTGTAACAATACAGGGAAGAATTCCAACCGCAACATTTATTTGTAAACAACACTAGTCTATTTCTTAATTAACTGAACTAGGAGCGGTCATTCGGCAAAATTATTTTAAAACATCTATTAAGGGAAAACAAACCTTCTTTTCTTCATGAACAACAGAAAGTAAATCAAAACTAAAATCTTTGACCAGTTTTCTACAACACTTTAAAAAGAGGATTACATTCTAAGCTCCGATATTAGAAAGTAGACTACTGTTTCACTAGTGTGTTAAGAGTAATTTATATCTTGACGCCAAGCTATTTATTTTAGTAGCTACTTAGTTAGAATGCCAATAAGTTTTGAAATATTTTGAGAAACAATCGTAGACTGGATTAGGATCGTATTTTTGTATACTTCTAGACATAACGAACGGGTTTTAACACATTTTCTGTACTAATGAAAAGTGTCGTTATCATTTGGAGAATAAACACTAAAATCCATACTTGAATATTATTATAGCAATTTATGTCGATACTGGCTTATTTAAAACACACAAAATAACGATATTAATTTTATTTATCTTATTATTTGGTATCACAAAGGGTGAACGAAAACTTCGTAAAAAACTGGCATGGCCTAGAATTGGAAGTCCGTAAACATGCAACATTCAACATTCCACACAGAGCCCACGTGATATATAAAGGCCCATTCCCTCTTATAGCCAGTAGCTTTAAATTCCCTTATTACTAATAATAATGATATGATCCAGCCTGTCCCTAGCTGCCCTCCCCCTGCGACGCCCTAAGCCGAGGTCCGTACCCCACAGGGGGTGCCCTTAGCGTGTAGTCGCCTTGCTTGTAAGTTTTATAATAAGCCCCGGCTGGAGGCTTTAATTAATTTATTAAAGAAAGGCAACCACAGACAAGCCCGGCTAAGCAGCCGACAACCTCAGTGGTTGACCTGCGAGATGCCACACACAAAAAAAAGCCCAGCAGCGGCATCGTTGCAGACTGATTATGTTGTTACCAGCCCTTAGCTTTTACCTCCATTATTCTCAATTAATATCAGATTTTTAATTCTTAAATGTATGTATAATCTCTACAGCGCAACACTCATGATAACAAAAATCTTCTTGAAATGAAATGAAATGAAATATTTATTTTGTAAATTGGTTATAAATAACACTTTTACAAGTCATGTTTTTTTGCGTGTTAAGTTTAGGTAGATGAGGCCGGTATTTCCTAACTGACTACTCTGAGAAGAAACACCGAAACAAACTCAGAGGTCATAGTCTCTTTTAAAGTCCAGACAATTTGTATTTTTATATGAGAAGCATGTAGGTTCATGTCTGTGGTATTCTTTTGAGGAAATAACCACGCAAATTCGAGCGGATCTGTCCAGACAGTGCAAGCATTTGCCAGTTATCGTGTAGCTCAACTTAGAACTTAAGGAGCTCAACATTTTGACAAAAAATACCAACGGACATTTGGGTAGGCCACACAAGTACTCAAACTGCTTGACATCATTAAATAAATTATAGTGAAAGTAAAAACAACGAAGAAAGAATAACCTACATTGTCCTCACATTAACAATAATGAAATAATTATATAAAAAATAAACAAAAACAAAATAAATAGGTATATACAATACTTAACAAAACAAATATTTTAATCAATAAAAATAAATCAACTATCAAAATTTTAAAAATAAAAAAGGCTCACGTATATCACTGGAGCAGCTCATTCCCAAGCCTTCTTGTCCTCAATATAATCTTTAACAGTGTAAAAAGCTTTCTGACATAGCTTACGTTTTATAAATAATTTAAATTTATTAATATAATACTTAGTTCTTGAATATGGCTAGGAATTTTATTATAAAAACGTATACATTGGCATCTAAACGAACCACCTATTTTTTTAACCTTGTTTTAGGAATGACATATGTGTCTTTGTTCCTTGTATTTACACTATGAATATCACTGTATTTTTTAAATAGATTAATATTTTTATGTGCATACAAGAGATTCTCATAAATATACTGAGATGGCACAGTCATAATATTAATCTCTTTAAATTTGTCTCTTAAGGAGTGCTTGGGACTTCATTGATAAATTGCACGAATGGCCCTTTTTTGTAATACAAATATTGTGTGAATGTCGGCGGCATTTCCCCAAAGTAAAATGCCGTATAACATCACACTGTGAAAGTAACTAAGGAGACTAAACGTGCTGTTTCGATATCAGTTAATCCACGTATTTTTCTAACGGCATAATTATGCTGCAGAACTTATCTTTTTTGATAATTTATCTATATGGGGGCCCCACTGAAGCTTCGCATCCAAAGTTATGCCCAAGAATACTATGGTATCTTCGGTTTCAATATTTCGCCCTTTATTGATACACTAGTATTCACTTCCTTCACATTCCTTCTCACCGCACCGGGTTTCTATCTAATTCTTACGCTATTTCTACTATTAAACTCTGGAATTTGCTACTCCTTGACATCAAGAAGACTGAGTCAAAATTTTCTTTTAAGCGCAAAATTAAAAACCACTACTTAAGGGGCTGTTATTCTTAGTTTGGTCTTCGTCATAATTATCATGAGCTCTCTTATTTTTATATTCTTCTTATATTATTCAGAAAGAATATTATAAAGCACCGTATCTATTAGTTTGTTATTTTGGCATATATGTGTATTTTATTAGTATTGTTATATATTAGTATTATATTTATTAGTAATAAATATATTATTTCATTCCTTTTTCTTGTACACCTACCACAGTGTGTTTTTTTTAACCCAAAGGTTGACTGGTAGAGAATGCCTTGCTGCATTAAGTCCGCCCATGTAATACAATTGTACATGAAGTTTAAATAAATAAATAAATGAGGTAATGTAAATTTTAAGCATTTGGTTTTTTTCTCATTAAGAAGAAGATTATTAACATTAATCCAGCTAACTACAGTTGCAAGGGCTCTATTTACTTCTTCAGTAACCTGCTGTTGACGTTTAATTTTAAATGAAAGAGAAGTATCGTCAGCGAATAACACTATGTCATGATTTTTGATCAGGTACGGCAAATCATTTATATAAATAAGAATCAAAAAGGAACCTAAAATTGAGCCTTGGGGGACCCCCATCTTGACCACAGATCCCGGCGATCTTTTGCCGTTCACATCGACTCTCTGAATCCTTTCACTCAAGTATGAGGTTAAAATATTCAGAGAGGTGTCCCGGAATCCGTAGTGGTGCAGTTTCCTGATTAATGTCTCATGGAGAACACAGTCAAATGCCTTAGACAAATCGCAAAAAATGCCCAACGCATCGCACTTATCTTCCCATGCATTATAAATGTGTCCTAAAAGTTCAACACCGGCATCAGTTGTTGAACGACCCTTTGTAAAACCAAATTGTTTATTATGTAGCAATATGTGTTTATTAAAATATCTTTGCATCTGCATTAAAATAATTTTCTCAAAAATTTTACTGAAAGTGGGCAGTACAGATATAGATCTGTAATTAGTAGGGTCAGATGTACTACCCGATTTAAATAGTGGGATTATTTTACTATATTTCATTAGATCAGGAAACACACCGCAATCAATACAATGATTAAATATAACAGCTAATGTAGGAGCAATAATGTGTATATGTGTAGTAACTTCAACAGAATTACCCCACAGGTCTGCAGTCTTTTTCATATTCAAAGAATTAAAAGTTTTAATGATGTCATTAGAAATAACATATTGGAATTTAAACTCTGAACTACAAACTGGAACATTTTTTTTCAAGTAATGTTTCTGCAGCAATGGGAGATGATTTTAGCGACTTGGTTGTCGATACGGGAATGTCAGTGAAAAATTTTTCTAATTCTGTGGCGACTTGCGAATCTAATGTTATTATATTATCATCAATAGTGAGGGTGTAATCACTATTTCGGTTGCAAGACCTTCCCGTTTCGCTTTTTATAATATCCCAAGTCGTTTTAATTACATTACTACTATTTTTAATTTTAGAACTCAAGTAGCGAGACTTGGCAATATAACAGACTTTTTTAAATAATTTAGAGTAGTTCTTAACATATAAATTAAATTCTACCGAGTTAGTGTAAGTCCGCTCCTCATAGAGTTCATAAAGCCGATTTCTACTTTTATAAATACCAGCGGTGGCCCAGTCACTGAAAGAAGTGTTACTATTTACTGAAGCAATTTTGGGAATAAATGTGTTATCAAATTGTTGGCAATATATTTTGAAAAAATCATTATAATGTTTATTAGGATCCTCATTAGTTAAAAAAAAAACTTCTATAAAAAAAAATCTTAATAATATACTATCTAAAATACTATCATTACCATTGTTTCGAGTTTCCGATATTTCCGTACTGTTGCAAGCGCCATGATCACGGATGAACATCATCATCATGTACACATGGTAAATATCCCGTTTTAATTTCTAATGATACTGTTAGTGACCATATTAGCTTAAAAAACCAATACCTAAAACTTTTTAGCATAAAATAGAACCGACTTCCATATCAAAACACTACAAAGCCAAAAATAATTTTAATTTCAGTAGTCGGTGTTATTGGTTTTGTATTTTCTTTTTTCACCGTCTTCCGAAATTAAAGTTATTTTTGGCTTTGTAGTGTTTTGATATGGAAGCCGGTTCTATTTTTTGCTAAAAAGTTTTTTTTTCACGCTTTTTAGTGGGTCAGTTCGTAATTTATCTAGTTACAAAAGCCATAATGTCAACAACTTATCACCTTTTACAAAATATTGCTTTTCCCGATGCATAGCCGTTAATTTTTGAGGAGTTCTTCTGGTACTTCACCATCACTCTACATCACCATAATATGCATTGTGACGAGCATAAAGTGTTTAACATCCGTACTCAAGTAATCGAATCGCAATCCACGAAACACTTATTATTGGGTAATTTTAAATAGCCATCTGTGGTCTTCATCATCAGTTCAACTTCCCTAAATGGTACTTTTCAAGAGCAACTGCTTAAGGTACTATAAGAAATACCAAAAACGCTATAGGCGTCCCTATAATATTTGAAGAGTTCCCTCGATTTCTCCAGGATCCCATCATCAGATCCTGATTTCAGAACAATGGGACTAATTAGAAAGTATACCCTTTCAAACGAAAAAAGAAATTTCCAAATCGGTCTAGCCGTCTCCGAGTTATGAGGTAACAAACATAAAAAAGTTCAAGACGAACTGAATACCTCCTCCTTTTTTAGAAGTCGGTTAAAAATACATTTATTCATCGCTTACATTGGAGAAAATTACAGAAAAGCGATCAACCGACTGACTTTTATATTAAAGGTAACAATGAAAAGTATTATCATCGAAGAAATCTAACAGAAACAGCGATTGTTTCATATTATCTTTATTCATATCTTACGACAGTTTACGTAAAAAGCCTTTAAAGATCTGCCAAACGTTTGCAGCGTAAAGCCTGGACCACACAATGATGATACGATGAAATAAGATTATCATATTTTGAAAATATGGGCAGATAATACTTAGCTAGTCGAAGGTCTACGTAAGCTCAAACGTATATATATATATATATATATATATATATATATATATATATATTTATCCTGCAACCAATTAGCCGTCCTCTGAAGAAAAAAGTACATTTAAACTGGCGTCCACCGGCATATGGCGTCCGCATACCGGACGCCACTTTTTTGGTCGGTGGCACTTAGGTCCTATTGGTCCTGGTTAGCCGTAGGACAAAAATCGATAGAAGTGAAAAAGTTTGATAAATGGCTGCAAAAATATATTAAAAAGTTCTCGAAAAAATCTCAGCGCAGGTGAGGCGCTGCTGTAGCGCGTATATTCACAGCCGTATATCTCGGGGACTTCCTGACTGCGAATCTGCATAATTGGCGTCCGCACTTGCGACGTTGCCAGCTCGCTCACCTCATGCTTGACAGAGTTTCTGATTTGTATTTTAATATATTGGATTTATGTGTGACACATTTTCAATTTGCAATATTAAAAGAAGGAACATAAAATCAACTTTTAATTATAAATAAATATTGCAGCTTCATTTAATGACCACTAACTCTAACTCTGAAAAGCAGTTAAAATTTTTGATATTATTAGTAACACATAATTACTCAGACTTACTTCCCCACTTTCCAAACCACAGTAATGAGATTTCTTCCTATATTGCATCTATAACCCTCATAAGTTTCGGACATTTATTTTCGCGTCGATAAATGCAATTTTGAAAGAATAGAAGTATGTACATCTATCTCACATTTTTGCACGATAAAGCGCAATCGGTACGTGTGCAAGATCCAAACCTTATTTTATTTTATTAATAGCTATATACGGACGTCTTATAGCTTTATACGGACGTTCAATAGCCTAGTGGCTTTTATTGCAGGAATACGATACTATTTAAGGTAATCCTATTTGGCTACAAATTACTGTAAGATTGGAAGCACTGTACCCAGTCCGGCTGTGCCAGATTTGAACGAAAAATCACACAGTGCTCGCGCATTTGTCTTCAGGGAAGTCCAATTTGCGATTCGACCAGTTTTACTATCTTCACATGTTCCCACCATGTACTCGCCGAGACACCGACCTTCCTCCGAGGGAGAGACTAGGCCTTCATAACGATGGATGGATGACCAGAAGAACTTGACTACTAATTAACTCTATAGAGAGATACAAAAAAAGAGGGAGAGAGAAAAGACACTAGAAAAATATGTTTTGTGTGAAAGAGAAACATACGTTTACCATTCTATATGTGTTTCTATGTTCATTCCGATACAAAAATACACACTTCCTAACCACAATAATGAGACTGTTATTTATAGCGTATCTGAAGTCTTCCTAGGTTTCGGAAATTTTAAGTCAACCATTTGCGAGAATAGAGCTATGTCTATGGGCTCACATTTCCCCACGGTAAAGCCCCATCAGCATGTGCGTAAGAGCCAAACCTCCCAAATGGGTATTGTATTGCCGAACTACATAGTATGATTGGATAGGGCACTGTGTCTTTGAGCTTCTTGTATGTATTTTACCTCAATACATGATTAACCACGTGAGCTTCAATGTAAGAACCGGCCGCAGTAAAACATTGCCATAAGAAGGAAAGTGGCATGCGCGCTTGAAAAATATAAGCAAGAAAACGATTCCCGTCATCTACTTTACGAAAATTTAACAATAGCAAGTAGACTCAAGTGCGGGATATTTTTGTTTTCGCTGCACTCGGTCCATCCGAGATGAACTTCCACATGTAAGAAAAGTGTTGTGGAATTAATACTGCTTCCGCGTCTGCCTAATATCGTTCAGCTCAAGGAGCATCTACCTCCCGGACTTGACTTACAGAAGCCAGTTTGGAAAACAATCTCTCGACTGCGAATCTCGCACTCGGGCACTCTTGCCTGGTAAAACCATGTCCTATCTATTAGAGTGCCCGAAATACGGAAGTTCAATAGCTATATATGGACGTTCGATAGCTATATACGGACGTTCCACAGCTATATATGGACGTTCAATAGCTATATATGGATGTTCAATAGCTATTTAATGCACGGTACTTAAGGTTAATTCAGTCTTCAGCACAGTTGCTGAAGGATATGTATCCTGCGCCCATGCTAATGGGTTTCAGATTCGGTCTACGTGATGTTATGATGGGCCACTTAATATGTCCTTAAAGGTTGTCCCAAATGGGTTGATGCTAACTTGGTTAAGTTTAATACCGCTTGGACCCAGGCGTTTCCGACCGACTCCCATCATTCCGTGGTGAAAACGAGCCAGTAAGCGATCATAGCGAGCTTCTTGGCGTAACGTTGACCCTTACTTTTAGTCTGTTCGTCGCGGCTAAGACTCAACTGGTTGCCAATAATTGGGAATCCTAGCAAAAGAGACGGTATTTCACATTTCGGAATATCTTGATGCACTTGACTCATTCGAGAAACGACCAAACGTCTCATTAGCAACTAGGGGCTGGTCGAGTCAAAGCTTTAGAGCCTTGAACATCGGCGACACGATGCAATTCTATCGGTTAAATTTTAGGGAGTGTGCCATGGACTCATGCCAATCTAATTCCATCAAGCCCGTTCCATTATCAGACTACAAGACGAACGGCGATGAGCCATCGTCACATGGTGGACATCCCACCCATACGCGCAAAACGTTTTCAGAAATTTTATTTTATAGCTATGGAGTGGAACTGTATTAAATATCTATTATAGCTATACTAGGGCTCTTTAAGTTAAGAGTCAATAGGTTTCTTCTAGATAAACGTGCTTAGTCTTCAACCACATCATCGCTTCACCATCAGGTGAGATGGTAGTCAAATGTGAGCATATTTTTAATAAAGATGAGGTCTAAGAAGGAATGAGCGAGCCCAGAAGTGTCTGTTCACTCTTAATTATACAGGAGCCGGCAGACAGTTCCACACCTTGGCCGTGCACACAATAAATACAGCTTACCATCAGGTGAGATAGTAGTCAGAATCGAGCCTATCATCAATAACCACAATATATATACGGACATGCAATAGGTATATACGGACGTCATAAGCTATATATGGACGTTCAATAGCCTGGTGACCTTAATTGCAGGAATGCTATTTGGCTGCAAACTACTGTAAGATGGAGGTACTATATACCCAATCGGGCGGCACCAGATTTGAACGAGAAAGCCCACAGTGCTTTCGGTTGCACTTTCGTGTTCAGGGAAGCTCAGTTTGTAACTTGACCAGTTTTTACTAACTTCATAAGTTCCCACCATGTACTTGCTGAAAACTGGCCTTTACCCGGCGATGGAGACACTAGGCCTTCATCACCTATGTGACCCATTATATAAGGATCTGATGACCAGAAGTACTTAACTCTCTCTCTCTCTCTCTCTCTGTAAGCAGACCCCACGAGGAAAAGAGAGACATGCCAACGTGTTCGTGATGTTTTGCATAGACATACTAAGCTTAGCTAAGCTAGTTCTATCATACTAAATCTTAACTTGACTCACCAATGAACTTACTGCGCACATTGTTTAAATTGGTAAAAAGTAGAGAAATATTTACAATAGTATACAGTCCGACAACTATTTATATACCGTGCACTAATTCACAAACACTCAAATGTACCGCTAAAAGTTATTAACCCTCCTAGAGCTAAGAGACGACCAGAACAAGCATGTCCAACGAAAAGTACACACACAACCTTCGCTAAGAGACATTACCCATTTTTGAGTGCCCTTATTTATAATAAACTTAATCAGATTCTTAATATACACTACCTCAATAACTTCCATTGCAAAACCAAATTAAAAGAATATCTCCTCACACTAAATTACCACCAAACAGAAGATCTACTTAAACCTCTATACAAATAGACACACATAAACACTACACACACATTCACTCACCACACCCTTTTTTACTAATCTCTGCACGTTATTTTTAAGTATATTTTTTTTTATAAATGCTCTACTACTGATTAACACGGATTGTACACATAACGGACGGATGGATGACCCCTATAACACAGGTACCACCTAGCATAGGGGTCATTGATCAAATATAATATGCACCTGTAAATCCTTCACTGTAAACAGATGTGCATAATCTGTACTATATATACCTACTAATATTATAAAGTATGTCATTCTAGATATGTCCCGCGACTTCTCATGTAAAAATCTCACTGGAACCTCAATAATTGTACATCTTATTATTAACTAGGTATTTCAGTCCCAAATGTCATTAAAATCCGTTCGTTAAGTTTTGTATGAAAGAGAAGCCATACGTTTACTATTCAATCCTTTTATTTACGCTCCTAACAACACAACAAACTCTTTAATAATATTAAAAGCATACTATGCGATATTCACAGATATCAATATCGGGCATCCGTATATTAGCACATCTTACGAATATTGTGACAAGTGTAATGTTCAAACTGTGGACTACTGTCAAGCGATAATAAAAGAAAAGATGAGTAGATAAATCGAAAGCTGGCAACGTCGCACTCCCAAATACCTGCGGGGACGTTAAGTAGTCCATGCCATAGGTAAATCGCAATCAGTATATCCAGGACGCCTAGAATGTATTACCATGGTTCGGGGTTCAAAAATGTTGGGGCATGACTGCAAGAGGAATATCGCGAAAAATAAAATTATCGGAAAATGACGTACCCCACGTTGCTGGAAATCGACTAACTAAGCAATATTCATTTAGACTTGTTAAAAAATATAAGGGGAACTGGGGGACGTCGTAAAGTTGCACGACGTGTATGACGCCAAAAAGATTCTAGGATGTATATATATATATATAATTTTTTTGTATTAAAATTAGGTTCGCGTTTGACCACCATCTCACCTGATGGTAAGTGATGATGTGGTCGAAGATGGAGCACGTTTACCTAAAAGTAACCTATTAACTCTTGACTTAAAGACTCCTAGGTTATAGCTATCGGGCTATTTTGCCATTCAGCATGCAATTACTTGCGTACAATTATAATTTTTTTAGTTAGTAATAATCATTGAGTGTTCATTAAACCCGTCTTTGGCATTGTTCGTCAGGTCGTTGAGCTCCTTAGTAGTCCAAAGTTGAGCTTATAGACTAACTGACAAAGGCTTGCACTGACGGGACGGGTCTACACAAATCTGTGTGGTCTTTCCTCAAAGAGCCATATCAGACTAATCTACATTATCCTCATAAACGATTGTGAATATGTGAACTATGTAGGTTATTTTATTCAACTTAAACATAATTGTCTGGCAGTTTGAGTGCTTTTTGTGGCCTACCCAAACGTCCTTACCTTGGTATTGTTCGTCAAATCGTTAAGCTACTTGTTCTAAGTTGAGCTATACGTCATTTGGCAAATGCTTGCACTGTATGGACAGGCCCACTCAAATCTGTGAGCATCTTTCTTCAAAAGACCGCCTCAGACTCAAGTTCGAATTTCCATATAATTAAACCAGTGTAGATTGTATGGACTTTAAAAGATATGGATCCCTGAGTTTGTTTCGGTGTTTCTTCTCAGGTTAGTCAATTAGGAAACACCGGCCTCATCTAGTTAATATTTTTAATTGTTAAGTCCATAATTTTGTTTTACTGTTATGGTGTACAATAAAGAATATATCTATCTATATTTACGAAAAAAAATACGTGTAAAAGTGTTATTTAATAACCAATTTGCAAAATAAAAATCATTTCATTTATCATTTCATTTAAAGGAATTGTGGGAGGCTTTTGTCCAGCAGTGGGAAAGACTAAAGAAAAAATATCATTAAAAATATTTGAGTAAATTAATTTCATGTAGGTCAAATTCTTTGAAAAGATTAAATGAAAAGAAGACAACTGAAAAGAAGTTTACTAACCCTAGTACTAGTAGTAGTTTACTAAGCATGAACGAAACCCATATTGTAGCTCCGCTGGGCAAAGGCCTCCCTCCATTCTCAACAGTCTTCTTCACGTCCCAGCCGCCGTGTGAGAAGCCCTGGGCGTCGAGGATCGCAAGCCAATCTCCAGCCACCGGAGGTGTGGGCTTGCGATGAGCAGGGGTATCTCACCTTCCGGTAAGGACCAAGCCCGGATCGACGGCTAAAATAGGAGTGAGCAGCATTACCGGGGCCCGATATGGCCATTGCCTACCGAAGTTGAGGGAATGTTCTAACGTGGTAACGTAACAATAATAAATAAGTATGACATAACTATTGACATAATTAATAAACAAGGGAAATAATTAATGACTTAAAATAATGAATTTGTATGAATCCATTAACTTATAAATTAAATCAAAATTAGATGTTACAATAAAAATAAATGAATGATAATAATAATAATTACTAGAACTCGGCAATCATTGTACCGATAGTCATCTCAGCCAATGACTTAATAGCCAAGAGCCTCGACTAACACCTCAGGAGGCTCTCGTTAGGCGGTTGGATCAAGGGCTTGCTTCAGAAAGCGGTACTCCTCGACACGGCGCGTATCGTCAGGAGGTTCCTCTCTATGGAACCCTGAACGCCGGTAGCTTGGGCCCTGTTCCCAATACCGGTGGGCTACTATTTTTTTATATTTTTAAATGTTTTTTTAGAGTATATTTAAAAATGTAATTTATATGTATACAACGTGTAATTTAAAGGGTATATACATACCAAGTGCATGGCTTTTTTGGATGATAACAAACGATATGGCAAGGGTTTTGTAATCCTAAGTCTACGTGTGTAGAACTTATTACAAATTCCAATACACAATACCAGGAGACCGAATTTTTCAAATTAAGTAGAACGAAAAGAATTATCGTGTTATTGGCAAGTGACGTGGAAAGTTATTGACCCTCGTAGTGCTGTGACACGTTTGTTATGATTGGTATTCAAGAAATATATCGACGGTTGAAAGGCTAATTGATCTAAGCGACATTTTTTGCGATATTGAGTTATATACATATTTGGAATCAGCAAATTTTTCTCCATCGTTTGAGTCAGGTTTCAAATTTTTTGGACTACTTTTTTGGCGCTTAGCACCCACTGCAAAACAGGCCTCATTTCTAAGCTCATTGATCTATACGCATTGATATACTAAAAACCCAAGATGCACAGTCTCGAAGAAAAGTGACGCTAGAAACTGTCGCCAAACACTCACCACGTACGTAGTAATAATATGCTACAAGCATAAAATATGTTTTTGCAAATTCCACCTTACGAAAATTGTTTAAAGTTGTTTTTACAAAGCAGTGTGCGAAAGACAATCAAATTTTACGACTGACATTGCTCGATAGGACAAGGCCTTGAGTGGAGACTTACACCTTATACAAATTTTTTATAAGACTTTTTTGTTAGTATTATAAGTTTATTAAATTGTGTTCTAAAGACGTAATTATATGGGTAAATGTTTTTGGGTAGAACATGTGTATATCAATGAAACAAATATTAACTGTTAATATTAATCTTTTATTTTTTTTTTAATTCACTAAAGCTTATACCTTTTGCCGTGATATACATAATATCTTCGTCAAAAAAATTCGCCATAAAAAAATCTCTCGCCTTTGTTGGCTGACGATTGATGTCCGTTCTCCGCATCGTATTTGGTCACGAGAAAAACTAAAGTATAAAAATAAGAAGTTTTTAATGAGATTGGTGTTGCGCCAAAGCAACACTCACACACACTTTTATCATTAGCATACCGCATGTCGTGAACCCGTAAGTTATCCCATAATGAATCAATATACTTAAAATATATTTTATTCTATTATTAAATCATTTAAATTATTCCAGTATGGGGGAGGGACGTTTAAAATTGTAATACTTAGAGCGGAACGCGCACAATGGGCAATACTTAAAGTGATGTCGTTCAAAAAAATAATTTATCCCACTGGACTGCTATACTCGGAAGCTCAAGTACTTACAGTTATACTACGTAGACACAGATTGTTACCAGTAAGCCCAGATTTAATAAGCAAACGCACTGGGTTTCCCGTTTGTAAAGTTCCCAAATGTCACACTAAACTTACGTCTAGATACTTTTAGGCATTAAGTTCTAGGATCTACAATAGAGCAAATAAAACTATCCCAATTTAGAAGCTTATGTGACACTAGTACTCACGCGGGGCTTCGCTCCCGTGGATTCTATCACGGTAAAAACATAACTCTCCTTTTTTGCAGTCGGGTAAAAAGTAGCCTATAACCTTCCTCAAGCTTCAAGCTACTTCCATACCAAATTTCATCAAAATCCACCCAGTCCTTTCGAAGATTAGCGCGTTCAAGCAAACAAACAAACAAACAAACAAACTTTTCCGCTTTATAATATTAGTATAGATAAGGTCAAACAAATTTTAAAATTTTAAGACTGAAGTCTTTGAGCTATGACGATATTAAAAAAGTCATTTCGTCAGTACAGTAAATTAAGCTATTCAAAACACACACTCATGTTAACGCACACGCGTCCAGAGTTCCAGACACACACACACGCAATTACGCACATACACTCAAACTTACACACACATACACGTTTCGCTTCTATTTCTTTTGTTAATTTATTACATAAAAATTGAAATGTGTTTTAATGTATAGCGTAGGACACTGATTCCTGTAACACAGGCTCGCTTAGCATAGGAGCCAGAGGCTTCACTTGAAGGATGTAATATTTTTATGTTCAATAAATTATTTATTTATTTTATCTATGTACATTAAAAAAAACCGTAAAACTGACGACCTCTTCTCCTTCAGTATATTATATATAACGTGTACATATTTGCCAAAAACTAAATTAGTATTAATTATTGTAAAATAGATGTGTTTAACTTTTGGTCTACAATAAAGTTTATTTTAATCTATTCTAAATACTAGCTTTTGCCCGCGTCTTCGTTCGCGTAGAGGTTTTTCCCGCGTAAATCCTGATCGCGTGGGAATTTCGGGATAAAAACTCCCATCCCATGTTCTTCCCACGGTCTTAAACTATTCCCATGCCAAATTTCATCTAAATCGGTTTAGCGGCTTAGGCGTGAAAAGGTAACACACAGACAGACAGAGTTACTTTCGCATTTATAATATTAGTATGGACAATATGGACAATAAAGCATAAACTTATTAATTAAAAATAAATAAATACAAGAAAAAAAATCGACTCCATTATTTGTTCAACAGGGTAATTTTTAATATGCGACTAAAATAAAAAAGATGCCATAATACATTGTTTTGACACTGAAAACGCGGCCATTGAAATTTGACGCGATACTATTTGAAATGAGCGCATCATTTAGAATTAAGTACTCATTTTATGCGGACGGTTTTGAGACGTTGAGTGTGCATCTTGGGTTTTTAGTATATCAATGTCTATACACAGTGACGACAACGCTCCAGAAGTGACCGAGGTAGACCTGAGAGTGGCGGTACGCGGGCTGAATGCCAAAAATACCGCCCCGTGACCCGACGGCTTCCCTGGCAAAGCCTCTCGAGCCTCAACTGTTAGGGTTCTTTAACGCATGTTTGGAGATCCCGCTGCGTTGGAAGACGGAAAAACTGGTCCTAATCAAGAAACCGGGGCGCCCGGGGTGCCATATCGGCCTATTGTGCTGCTCGACAAAGTGGGCAAAATGTTTGAAACAGTTATTGCAAACCGCCTCGTTGGCCGGATCTTGCCGATAGCCAAATTGGTTTCCGCAAGGGGCGCTCGACGGTGGATGCAATCATGCGTGTGAGGGCTCTCTCGACAGACACCGCCAAGATGACCCCACCCCGGGACAATCCCGGGGCGGGATCATCTTGGCGGTGTCTCTCGACATGGCCAATGGCCTACCTGACGGACAGGGCCGTCATCTACTCTGGTCACCAAGGAGAGTGGAACTGACGAGAGATGTCATGCGGTGTCCCACAGGGATTGTTTCTGGGGCCACCCTTGTGGAACATCAGTTACGACTGGGTGTTGCGCGCCAACCTTCCTACAGGCGTCAGCGTAGTTTGTTACACTGACGACACGCTGGTCCTGGCGCATAGAAGGTCGCACCAGGCGGTGGCCGAAGTGGCGATGCGTGGGGTTGCAACGGTCGTAGAAAGGATCTGACAACTGGGACTCGAGGTGGCTCTGCACAAGTCCGAGGCCATGTGTTTTCATGGCCGTCGGAACGTGCCACCTTCGGGTTCCCAAATAACGGTGGGAGGGGTTCGCATCGGCGTCGAGACGACGATGAAGTACCTGGGACTTGTCCTCGACAGCTGGTGGAACTTCATCGAACACTTCCGACGTTTGACTCCAAGACTGGACCGGGCGGGGGCTGCACTCAAGCGGCTCTTACCCAATCTAGGGACGCCAAACGCCTCCTGCCGAAGGCTATATGCGGGGATTGTGCGGTCCATGGCCCTCTATGGGGCCCCTCTTTGTTCGCTGAATCTGCTGCGGCGATCAGCTCACCAGCTGGTCGCGTCTCAGAGGGTCATGGCTATCCGGATGATCTGGGGATACCGCACGATCTCTGAGGAGACGACGAACCTCCTTGCCGGATTGCTGCCGTGGGATCTGGAGGCGGTAGCCCCCGCGCACGTGTATGATTGGCGCGTGGATGTACCAAGCCGGGGTGAAACTCCGCTACCGCGGCAAGTCGCGGCTCAGCGGATAGAGCTCCGGTGCGATCTCACGGCAGCATGAAAAGAGCGGCTGTCGCAACCGAAGGCTGGGCGCGCCGCAAACGCGGCTATAAGTCCTCTTCCACCTGACGCAGGTGCTGACCGGACATGGCTGTTTTGGAAGATACTTGTTTCGGATACAGCGGTAGGACACGCTCGGGTATCGTCATTGTGAGGACCACCTGGAGGACACGGTGGAGCATACGGTCGAGGTGTGCCCTGCTTGGGTGGAGCACCGTCGTTTCCTCGTAGAGGCGGTCGGCGGCGGAGACCTCTCGCGCCCTGCTCTGGTTCAGACTATGGTGGAGAGCGAGAGGGAATGGGATGCAGTTGCCTCCTTCTACGAAGCAGTCATGCTAGCGAAGGAGGAGGCCGAACGCGCGAGGGAGAGGCAACCCTCTTCCTTCACGCCCCAGCCGCCGTGGGAGATGCCCCGGCGCGAGGCGCGTGTGGAACACGACGCGCCGCCGACCCGGGCCTGGGCCTTACCGGACGGTGAGCGACCCCTGCTCGCCGTCCGCAGGCCCGCGCCTACGGTGGCCGGAAATCGGCTCGTGATCCCCGACGCCCGGTGCGTCTCCCGCGGCGGCTGGGGCGCGAGGAAGAGAGTTGCCTCTCCCTCGCACGTTCAGCCTCCTCCTTCGCTAGCATGACTGCTTCGCAGAAGGAGGCGACCGCATCCCATTCCCTCTCGCTCCGCACCATAGTCTGAACCAGAGCAGGGCGCGAGAGGTCGCCGCCGCCGCCCGCCTCTACGAGGACACGGCGGTGCTCCGCCCAAGCAGGGCACACCTCCACCGTATGCTCCACCGTGTCCTCCAGTGATACTACTACCTAGGCTTAGATACCACCTTATCTAATACCTTGTTCCAAAACATATTGCATCAACATCTTGAATGAAACCTCTACACAGAAATATTTTGAATTATGATAGCCTAAGCATCAATATCTACTATAATCTAGTGAGGTTTCATTTTGTTTCACCTGTAGTCCCTCTAATGGGCATCTGCATCAAACTACTTCACTCTGGTGCAACACCATCATGTTGCTTATGCTCATTGGGTATCAACAACTGTCAGTTGACTTGGCGCTAAATTCATTTTCTCTCGTTTTATTTTATTCTAGGTTAAAACTTGAGCTAGTTTACTTTCAGCTATTTTATTTACGGTAGGCATTTGAACCATTTTGCCTTTCTCAAAAAATAACTAAATTTGATGCATTTTGGGCTAACCAACATAAATTTTCTAAAATAATACACAATTTTCAACAGTAATAACTTAAACAACTTCCTTACTTAATTAGAGATATACTGTATTAAATAAATAAAAGTCTATCAAATGGTTGTTTTTTTATGAATTTTTTTTCAAAATAAATAACTTTGATCCGTCCTCCTGCAAGTTTTACAAAATGTCGCTTAGATCAATTAGCCTTTCAACCGTCGATATGAAACCAACAATTTGGTATCAATTCTTTGAGTCAGTTATTTTGTGCTGAAACTGTGCATAGAGACTCCATACCAGATGTTGTCTTCAGCCCTTTTGGATAGATATGGGGTTTCCGTTACACGTTGTATATTGGAAATAAAGAGAATAATAATTACATATACCTAATAATTTATGAATACAATATAAAACACGGATATATACAATTATACGCAACAATAAAACTAATTTTCAATAAAAAATACAATTGTGGAAAAACAAACGAAGCGCTCTTCCTCTCTCCTATTTTAAATTTTGCTGTGCCCGACAGGGTCCATAATTGTTTCTTATATTTTTATTCCCCCTGTTTAAGTACATTATTGATTGCAAATAAATACTTGAATACTTGATCCTGCGACTCCGAAACGTAAGAGCCATTGAAGGAACAGGTTGGGTTTTTATTCAGTAGAATTCTGACAATTATTTCCGCTCCAACCAGAGATAGAGGAGTCGGTAGATGATTTTTCCACGGAAAAATTTAAGAGAAAGTCATCCCGCCATCTCCTACGCGGTTGGCTACGATACCAATCTTGTGTTTTGTAGGCTCACAGCTCATGTGGCAAACATGTCCTAAGTATGTGCCTAAAACCATTTAAGTGTTCCACGCGCGCCTCAAAGAGCTGTCAGCACCAGTGACGGGGCCTCATAAGGCCATTGCCCGCCGTGGTTGTGGAAATATTCTAACAAGATACCGCGACCCCGGAACTTAAGGGCAGCTGATGGAACAAGGTAGGTTTTTAGTCAGTAGAAGTCTAACACCCCCTTCCGCTTAACCCAGAACGGGAAAAGTCATTCGATGATTATTTACTATTATTACTCGTACGTACCTTTATTTATACAAAAGCAGTCACGCGGAGCTTCCACACACTTATCACGTAACATCCTTATTTTGCAGTGGGGTAATAAATATATAATAACATAATTTTTTTTTTCAGGCTTCAAGCAACTTCCGTGCCAAATTTCATCTAAATCTATCCAATATTTTCGAAGATTACGTTTAAACAAACAAACTTTTCCGATTCATAATATTATCTAGTATAGAAGTAGTAAAGGGAAATACAAATTAAAAGCATGACATAAAGTAAAACATACATAAATCAAATAGGTTTAGGTGACAAGTACTTACAACAAACCTTATCGACGCACATACAACCAACCAACACGTATATGTAATAATGGCATATCTGTAACGATAAGAGCCAGCTATGACCATTATTCAAAAGAATTAACGTAATCCTATTTCGTAAACGAGATAGAAATACCGATAGAGTGATTTTTATGAAGGTTCCGTTTTACTTTTACATAACCCAAAAACGTTACGTTATGGCCGCGTTGCGTGTTTTTTCGGGGGGAAAATTATCAAATGACTCCTGCCACTCTTAGTGAAGCGGAAAAGAGTATCGGACTTCTACTGGCCAAAAAATCACATTATTCTTTCAGTTGCCCTTTCGTTCCGAGGCTGATCTCGAAACAACATGCTTATAACCCCGGATATGAGTACCTACTTGACTCGTTTGTATTTTCAACCGACGACGCGTATTGTTTTTTTAATGTATGATCACCGATTACTCGAAGATGGCTGAACCGATTTGGAAAATTCTTTTTTGTTTGAAAGAGTATACTTCGAAGTTGGTCCCATTGTCACCAAGTCAGGATCTGATGATGGGATCTTAGAGAAATCGAGGAAACTCTTCAAATATTATAGGCACACCTATAGTGATTTGAGTATTGTTTATAGTAACTTGTGTTGTTGCATTCGAAAAGCACCATTTGTGAAGAGGAACTGATGATGAAGACCACAGATGGCCACTGGAACTACTCAATATATAAGTAGGAATAAAGTAAGGAATAAGTATTTCATGTGTTCCGCTTCGATTACTTGAATGTTGTGATGAAGTGAAGCTGATGGTGAAGTACCAGGAGAACTCCTCAATAATTAACGGTCCAACATTGGGCAAAGTAATATTTTGTAAATGATTAGAAGTAGTTGAAATTTAGGCTTTTGTAACTAGGTAAATTAAAAATCGACGAACTAAAAAGAGTGAAATAAAAACTTTTTACCAAAAAATTAAACCGACTCCCAAAAAACGCTGCAAGTGAAAAATAAATTTAATTTCGGTAGTCGGTGTCTTTAGTTTTGTATTTTCGTTTTCCGTAATTTTTTTTATCAGATTTACTGTTACACGTCTCTAAATAAAGCTTACTAAAATTAGGTGCCAATTTCGTTATATACCCGTATGGTATGACGAAGCCTTTAGAACTGAACAGCGTTTAAATTCAGCTTACAAAGTCTCCAAGATCGGGCCGAGATAGACCTGTAATGACGAGTGTACAATCAAATTACTGTGAGAACGGAATTGTATGCTTCGATTTGATTTTTTTTGCGTTCTCTTGAGGCTTGAATAAAAATTGTAATGTTTAACTGTAACTTTGCATTAAAAATCTTTTTTTGTTGTTGATGTTAAGCGATGATGTGGTCGAAGATAAAGCGCGCTTGCCTAGAAGCAACATATTCACTCTTGATTTAAAGACTCCCAGGTTATATCTATCAGGAAACACAGACTCCGGCAGTGAATTCCACTCTTATTATTACTTTTTGTATTACAGATGAGCCTACTCTTAACCTCAATCTCGCCTGATGGTAAGCGATAGATGAGTTCTACGATGGGACGAGCGAACCCAGAAGATGCCTATTTACTGTTGCTTTAAAGGCTGAATGGTCATAAGTTATATATGTAGTCAAAGTTATTTTTAATTTTAAATACAATAACAGAATCTAGGTACCTAGAATGTAGGTATCATTATATATGGGTGCAGTTTATACCAGTCAACCTTAGAATGGTGCAGAGACTGAACACGTAAGGTGCAACTAAATGGAAAGAGGAACAGAAAAAGACCTATTTATTTTTGTATTTTACTTAAGACTCCAACAAATCAACTGTGTCATGATTGTATCAACTTCTTGCGAATGTGTTGACATACCTTTACCTTAAAGAAGAACCAACTGGTTGCCATCCTGATTTAGAGAGAGATCGCTTGGACAGAAAAGAGGACTAGATAAACCCAGAGCGGGCCGAGGGACATAAATGAAAAAGATTATTGATATAGCTAAGTTGTTTACTGTAAGCAGAGCAAAGAAGAACCAACTGGTTGCCATCCTGATTTAGAGAGAGATCGCTTAGACAAAAAAGAGGATTAGATAAACCCAGAGCAGGGCGAGGGACATAAATGTAAAAGATTATTGATATAGCAAAGTTGTTTACTGTAAGCAGAGCAAAGAAGAACCAACTGGTTGCCATCCTGATTTCGAGAAAGATCGCTTAGACAAAAAAGAGGATTAGATAAACCCAGAGCGGGGCGAGGGACATAAATGAAAAAGATTATTGATATGGCAAAGTTGTTTACTGTAAGCAGAGCAAAGAAAAACCAACTGGTTGCCATCCTGATTTAGAGAGAGATCGCTTAGACAACAAAGAGGATTAGATAAACCCAGAGCGGGGCGAGGGACATAAATGTAAAAGATTATTGATATAGCAAAGTTGTTTACTGTAAGCAGAGCAAAGAAGAACCAACTGGTTGCCATCCGGATTTCGAGAGAGATCGCTTAGACAAAAAAGAGGATTAGATAAACCCAGAGCGGGGCGAGGGACATAAATGAAAAAGATTATTGATATGGCAAAGTTGTTTACTGTAAGCAGAGCAAAGAAGAACCAACTCGTTGCCATCCTGATTTAGAGAGAGATCGCTTAGACAAAAAAGAGGATTAGATAAACCCAGAGCGGGGCGAGGGACATAAATGAAAAAGATTATTGATATGGCAAAGTTGTTTACTGTAAGCAGAGCAAAGAAGAACCAACTGGTTGCCATCTTGATTTAGAGAGAGATCGCTTAGACAAAAAAGAGGATTAGATAAACCCAGAGCGGGGCGAGGGACATAAATGAAAAAGATTATTGATATGGTAAAGTTGTTTACTGTAAGCAGAGCAAAGAAGAACCAACTGGTTGCCATCCTGATTTAGAGAGAGATCGCTTAGACAAAAAAGAGGATAAGATAAACCCAGAGCGGGCCGAGGGACATAAATGAAAAAGATTATTGATATAGCGAAGTTGTTTACTGTAAGCAAAGCAACTGAATTGAATTGATGTAGTAATATGTTATTTCCCAAATTATTTTTATTTTCCTTACATTCTTCTCCTTTTCATCAGAAAGTGAAGAAATGTTATCTAGTAAAGAAAACACTACTCATCATCGGTATAGCCTTTTCCTAACTATATTAAAGTCTACTTCCAGTCTAACCGAACGAAGCTGAAAACCAGTGTTTTACATGGAGTGATTGCTTATCTGACCTCCACAACCCAGTAACTGGGTAACATGATTCCCTTTTGACAAGACTAGTGTCAGAATTTCTGGTTCCTGACAATCCGTAATTACTGTCGAAGATGTATATAAATCACAGCCGGGACCAACGTACTGTTACGCCAGTCGCTTAGCGAAGTACGTCGAGAAAGTTCGACAAGATCTAATACGTTATAGACACTAACGCCATCTAGCGGCGAGTAGCAGTACTGAGTATATAGAGAAAGTTCGACTGACTTCTAATACGTTCGAGACACTAACACCATCTAGCGGCGAGTAGCAGTACTAAGTATCTCGAGTAGCTTCTGGAATATTCTTGGCAATATAGGCAGTGAGTCGATTTTACAAGAATGTTCTAGAACTCATAGACCGGGGTATAAATAGATCGCAGAAGAACGGAGACAGCAGTCTTATTTCAAGATACGAGGCGATATAATCGAAGCTTTACAAGTGAATTTCGGTGCGATTTAAGTGTTGAGTGACAAGTATTGTACTGTGAATAACTGTGTTAATTTTTATTTTGTGTTTAATTAAGTAAAGTGTTAATTTTGATTTAATTGGTGTAAATTATTTCTATCCCGAACACCTAACAATACTTTTAGAGATACGCAGGAATCACGATATGCTGACAAGTTTTTCTTATCCTTTAAGATCGATCTACGCGCCTATTATTACCTATTTAGCCACGAATTGCTCCTCTTTAAAAGAAACGCTTCTGTGTATCCTTTAGAGCTCTTGAGCCCGAAGCGCTTAGCGCTGACAAATGGTTAACTATTAAGAAAGTGAGCGAATCAGTAACTCTTACTCGTAATACGAAACAGACAGATATAAATTTACAAAAATATACTTTTCATTATTGTTTCTCTCTTACTTTCACGTAGCTTTTTCTTTAATACCTCGAAGTTTTTTTTTTTTTATTTCATTACTAGAATAGATTTTCCATGATACACCATGATACTCCGGATCGTGAAAGAACACTTGAAAAAACAGGGTGAGTTTTAGTCAGTAGAAGATTGACACTCCCGCTTTACCCACTATATACACACATCAAAAGTGTCTAGGGATCAACATATATTTTTGCAATAACTTTTCTCCTGATTGATATTAATTAAAATTTTCTTTAAGGATTCATCAAATAAAGTGTTTTCGTTTGTCACAGTAACGATAAACCAAGTCACCTTTGCATTAATAAAGAAATTTGCCATTTTCCTAATAAAGGGATTTTTGACATTTGAACCACTAACGTTAAAGTTCGAAAAAAAGACTGAAATAACAGTTTTCTTTAAAATTTTATTGGGTAACTTATACACAATTAATAATCCGTGTTTCTACCGCGAACACTAACAACACAAGAACATCGGTTTGGCATACTCAAAATGAGTTCATCCAAATCACGCTGTGGAATGGCCGCCCATGTTCGTTGCAACAACAAAAAAAGGTCTTCTTGCGACTGGATACCCTCCATATTCGGCAAAGCTCTTCTCTGTAGCATATCCCATGCATGCTCAATCGGGTTCAAGTCTGGCGACTGAGCAGGCCAGAGCAGGACATTGATGTTAGCTGCGGCGAGAGTTTGTCTTACAACTCTTGCGGTGTGCGGTCGTGCATTATCATGCATTAACTGAAATAAGGGACCGATTTGCACTTGTAGAGGAACGATGACGTCAGATACAATCGTCTCAGCATAAATTTGAGCGTTGAAGTTGCCTCTGATCCAAATCAACTCAGTTCTTCCGCCGATCCAAATACCCGCCCATACCATGATGGTTCCACCACTATAAGGATGGACTTCCTGGCAGGATTTTAATCGCTGTTGGCGTCCAGGGGTTCTCCAGTGTCGTATACGTTTTGTATCCGGTCTCATACCAAAACGAGACTCATCAGAAAAGCACACGAAACGCCATTGTTCTTCTGCCCAATTTCTGTGTTCAAGAGCCCATTGATATCGAATCCTACGATTGTGCATTGCTATAGGTGGTACCCGTAGCGATCTTCGGGAATGAAGGTTCACTTCATGCAAGCGGTTTCTGACTGTTTGGTCGCTAATTAAGTTCCCTGAAGAGTGATGAAGCCTCACGGCTAACATCATGGCGGTTATTGTTGGAGCTCTTCGAGTTAAGATTTGAATGTATCGGTCTTGTCTCCGTGTGGTGCAGCGATACCGTCCTCCATGGCGCTCAGCCACGGTACCAGTGCTTCGGTAACGTGTCCAAAGTCGACTGATAACACTCTGACTTGTATTCAGAGCTAAAGCCACAGTACGTTGCCGGGAACCAGCTTCTATCATTCCCACGGCTCTGAGCATTTCTTCCCTGCTTAAATGACGTCGCCGCTCCATAATAACGTTGGTTTTAATCAGTAGTAGGGAAACAGTAGCACTAATAATGTCTTCAATGCGTTGTATGTTTTTATAGGGAAAATATTGACAGCTGATTTTCATCTTTTACTCGAATTTGATTAACAGTTCCTGTTTCAAATTATGAAATGCACCAAAAAGGATCCATATAAATTTATAAAATCATAAATTTATTACAAAGCCACATCTCAATCTCAAGAAATCCGCATAAAAATGCTTGATCCCTAGACACTTTTGATGTGTGTAGTTCTATAAAGATACAATTATTCAATATCAGACTATTTATACAAAAAGATATTGAGTACCTATACATATTTGTGCCCTATTATTTATTATAATATATTCAAATTAAAAAGCCACAAAAGCAGAATACCTAATCAAAATGATACAGAATTTAGCGTTCGCAACCAACATAAAAGATAGGCAAAATGAAATATTGAACCGATTTCAATACTGCCTGTTTCAGCAAAATATTAAAAACAGCCAAGTTTTATTATACTGAACAAAAATTATCGCTTTGAACTTTATGATAAACATATAATTCCGCCACGACCTAACTAAACAGTTTCATGTTTTGGAAAGGGTCTGCCCAATTTTACGAGTTACTTTGAACAGGTAACTGAAAACTTTCAGCGTTGCTTTAGGGAAATGTAATTGTAGGTATCCTAGATATCAATCGAGATTATAATATACCTACACTACTAGCTTCTCCCCGTGATATCGTTCGCGTGGGAGGGATTTTCCACGTAAATCCTGATCCCGTGGGAATTCTGCGAATACAAATTGGCCTATGTGTTATTCCAGGATGTCAACTATCTAATTACCAAATTTCATTCAGATTCTTGGGTTTTGCGTGAAAGAATAACAAACATCCATTCATCCAACCTCACAAACTTTCGCATTTATATAATATCTATCTCTATATAGTAAGATTTCTCTGTGACTATAATCCAGCGACTTCATACATTCACAAAATAGATTGATCAATTGAAGTAACCCTAAATTTTAAATTTCTAATTTATTTTGCAACTAATCTACAAATGGATTTTTGAACTGTCCAACCTTTCCTGTGTGTGAGGGGAACATAACAAAAATTCAAACAAAATTAAAAACATTATATAAAAATGTTTGCTTTCTGCACTCCTTCGCCATCATTATTAAAGTATAACTGTGCCAAATTGCACAATATTCCGTCCGCGTTATTTTAGTAAAAAGGCGTACAAAGTTTTTACTTGATGTATTATTAATTGCTATGAATTCAAGAGGAAGTGGTCCTTTTATTTATATTTTTCGGGTGGGAGAATCATCGAAGGAGTGGAGCTGAAGGGAATATCGGACTTCTACTTACTAAAAACCCACCCTGTTCTTTCAGCTTCCCTTCCGTTCCGGGGCCGTGGTATCTCGTTAGAACTTTCCCTCAACCCTGGGAAATTGTGGTCCTACTGGTGCTTAACAAATGAGCAAAATTTTATGTCTAATTTTTTGTAACTTGTTTGTGTAAGTATTTTTTTACGGAAAACCTGATGGTAAGCGATGATGTGGTCGAAGATGAAACACGCTTGCCTAGAAGTAACCAGTTCACATTTACGACTTAAAGATCCCCGGGTTAAAGCCATCAGGAAACACAAACTCTGGCAGGGAATTCCACTCCTTAGCGGTACGTACAATGTAAATATTCCTAAAACGTTTTGGGCGTATGGTAGTTTATTTTATTATTTCTGTGTTTATATGTTTTAAGTCACTGGTTTGACCTGTTTTTTATACTATTTTTTATTACCAGTTCTCATGTTTACTTAATGCCGTAGCCATTCTCTACTAGTCAACCAAGGGTGGGGAAGGGAGTGAAAACTAAAAAATCCCACATTTTCATTTGACTCAGTTTAAATCTAGGAGTGCGATATGTCGGAGACGCTTTGTAACAAAATATTTTGCTTCAAAAAGAGAGTTCTTATCATTTGACCTGTAAGTTGAGTCCCCAACTGTTACTGTTACTTGATAAAACTGTACCCTATTTTGTATTCCGGTTCCAACATATTGGAATACACCTCTAAATGGAGGGATGCGGTAATTCACAAAAATAGTTTTACTTTACTGTTTTGTTCTACTTTGGGTTATCATTTTAGTTTTCTGTTTTTGTGGTTCGATTTATGGTTAGTGCAGTATATTTTGCAAGAAACTAAAATTGATGGAACAAATTTTTTGAATTGCTTTTTTTTTATTTAAAATAGGTTCGCGTTTGACCACCATCTCACCTGATGGTAAGTGATGATGTGGTCGAAGATGGAGCAGATGGAGATGTGACTTTTGGAATACGGAAATATATAATAAATGTGGAATATATGGAATAACATTTTGAATACTTTTTGATTACCTGTTATAAATTTTGATATAGAATATTAACTTTGTAAAGCATACTAGTTTTAATTTAACTTTATGTATTTATTACTTTCCATCCATCCAGATTGATATTGTGGAATCGGTATGTAAGATATGTGAACCGCGCTGGGTTCGCATGGTGGATTTCGGCCCATTTCTACTCATAAAGAGGCGGCCTGTATCCCAGAAGTGAAAACGTCACACGCTGGTTATACCTAGAAGTAGCATAATATTGTATCACCTGAAAATATTATTTGTAACCGCTGATAGTTCCTTTTTATTAGGGTTCCGTAGCCAATGGCAAAAAAACGGAACTCTTATAGTTTCGTCATATCTGTCTATCTGTCTGTCTGTATGTCTGTCTGTCCGTCCATCCGTATGTCACAGCCATTTTATTCCGAAACTATTAGGACTACACATGTGAAACTTGGTAGGTAGATGTATTCTGTTAACCGCTATTCGATTTTTCTTTTCGATTTAAAAATAAAAAATATATGAAATTAAGGGGGGCTCTATAGAACTAGTTAGAACGAAATCGGGTCAGCAGTTTTTGAGATATAGCACATTTTCTAAAACCGCAAATATAACTTTGTATTTCATACAAACACTATGAAAAACGGAACTCTTCATGGGCGAGTCTGACTCGCACATGGCCAATTCTTTTTTTTTTATTCGTGATACGACGACGACGAGTTGCTAGTCTATCGGTTTTCTATCGGTTACATTTCGGGGAGTGTGCGATGGAATTACACAATCTAATTCCGCCAAGCCCGTTTCATCATCGGACTACAAGACAAACGGTGAAGCGCCAGCGTTACATGGTGGACATCCCACCTATACGCACTACACGTTTTGGGAATACCTTCATTGTGCGTACGGCTAAGGAGTGGAATTCCCTGCCGGAGTGTGTATTTCCCGATAGCTATAACCTAGAGGTCTGTAAGCCAAGAGTGAATAGGTTACTTTTAAGTAAGCGTGCTCCATCTTCGACCACATCATCACTTACCATCAGGTGAGATGGTGGTCAAACGCATGCTTATTTTCAATAAAAAAAATAGGCTCACGTGTGACCACTATCTCACCTGATGATAAGCGATGATGTTTATTAATTATAAATACACTCTTTAGTTCTGCCAAACTGTAAAACAGTATGTGTATGGGGACGAAGATGAAGCACGCTTGCCTAGAAGTAACCTATACACTCTTGAATTAATGATAGGTTATAGCTATCAGAAAATACAGACTCTGACAGGGAATTCCACTCCTTATGGGCAGGGAATTCCAATCGCTGTATGCGCAATGAAAGTATTCCTAAAACGTTTTGTACGTATGGGTGGGATGTGTGACGTGATTGTGTGTGTGTGATATAGATTTAAGACTTAAGTATAGTTTAAGAAATCCTCGCCTTCTCTGAGCATATTTTGAGAAATGGCTATAATAACTAATAATATTGATTGATATTTTTAAATTTACCTTTTTATACGTATTTTACGTGGGTTACGTCGAAACTCTTTTAGCTAAGACAGCCTAAGTTCTGACTATGCTAGCTTCGTCTATTAATCATACAGAAAGAATATATGTATATCCGAACGATTTAATCAAATCAAATTTTACGCAAAAGAAGGGTGTTCTCAACCTCTCTGGGGGCTGTATTTCTGTTTTCGTTAGCGTCAGATGCAGCGTGGGCAATTTGTACGAGGCCTCTTTTTGGAGCCAGGAAAACAACTACTCGTCTGTCTTCTTCTACCTTTTTGTAAACGAACTAAATGTAATGTACATATTTTTAACCGACTTCAAAAAAAGGAGGTTCTCAATTCGTCTTGAACTTTTTTTTATGTACGTTACCTCATAATTCGGAGATGGCTGGACCGATTTGGAAAATTCTTTTTGTGTTTGAAAGGATATACTTTCTAGTTGGTCCCATTGTTACGAAATCAGGATCTGATGATGGGATCCTAGAGAAATCGAGGGAACTCTTTAAATATTATAGGCACACCTATAGCGTTTTGGGTATTTCTTATAGTATCTTGAGCAGTTGCTTTCGAAAAGTACCATTTGGGGAAGTTGAACTGATGATGAAGACCACAGATGGCCATTGAAACTACTCAATAATAAGTATTTCGTAGATTGCGATTCGATTACTTCAGTACGAATGTTAAGCACTTTATGCTCGTCACAATGCATATGGTGATGTAAAGCTGATGGTCAAGTACCAGGAGAACTCCTCAAAAATTAACGGCTATGCATTGGGAAAAGCAATATTTTGTAAAAGGTGATAATTTGTTGACATTATGGATTTTGTAACTAGGTAAATTATAAAACGACCCACGAAAAAGAGTGAAAAAAAAATTTTGGCAAAAAATAGAACCGACTTCCATATCAAAACACTACAAAGCCAAAAATAACTTTAATTTCGGAAGGCGGTGTGAAAAAAAAAAAAGAAAATACAAAACCAATAACACCGACTACCGTAATTAAAGTTATTTTTGGCTTTGTAGTGTTTTGATATGGAAGTCGGTTCTATTTTTTGCCAAAAAATATTTTTATGTATATAAAAAGATCGTTATATGGTGGACCATCCCATTCATACGCACAAAATGTTTTGGGAATAGTTTCATTGTGCGTACAGCTAAAGAGTTGAATTCTCTGCCGGCGTCTGTGTTTCCTATAAACTGGGACTCTTTAAGTTAAGAGTGAGGAGGTTACTTCTAGGCGCTTGCCTTGAAGCACGCTTCTGCTTCATTTTTGACTGGACCAGCGCTTACTATCAGGTAAGATGATGATCAAACATGAGCCTATAATGCAACAATAAAAAAGTATGCCATTAATTCTGATTTAATTCTGCAGTTTGCAGTTCCATCCCTCCCTCCCATATGCACACGGAGGAAGAAGGTACGGTAATGCAAAATACAACCTTAGAGATTATCATTTTCAGGAGAAAAGTTTTCTTTATAAGAGGAAAAACCGTTGGCCATAGACCTACCCTGTCTTTACATAGGCCGTTTTTGTGGGTATCGCATCCAGCTAGTTTTCTTTTTAGTCTCATATTAGGTATTAATCTAGATCTAACCCAGAATATAAAACCCGTATAACCTAAGTTTTCCCAATTAATCAGTAATTTCGATTACGTTACAGCCTGAAACATATCAAAACGTGAAAGTACTTTTAATGTGACTCATAAACTACGAGATGGATTGTAATAAAGTTTCTTTCACGTAATGACTGACCCCGAATTTACAAATGAGTCTATACGAATAAGGAAAGATCTAAAAAATGATGGATGGACTATGTTATAGATGACATGGCACAGTTGATCTCCTTCAGTTTTATGTTGAGCTACACGATAATTGATAAATGCTTGCACTGTCTGGGGAGATCCACTGAAATCTGTGTGGTGTTTCCTCAGACAAGATGATATGCATGGTATGGCAATTTAGAAAAAATTGGCCAAGTGCGAGTCAGTCTCGCCCATGAAGGGTTCCGTAGTAATTACGCCAAATAACGTTGTTTTTCATAGTGTTTGTATGAATTACAAAGTTATATTTGCGGTTTTAGAAAATATGCTGTATCTCAAAAACCGCTGATCCGATCTAGTTCAAACCAATTTTGGTCGAAAGTTTACATTAAGATCTACAGCATATGTTTTTTTAAGTTTTCACTCCATTATTATAGAAGTTAGAGGGGGACATACATGTTACCAATTTGGAAGCGTATATCTTTTAAACGATTGACTTTATAAAAAAGTGGTTTTAGAAACCTCAATTAATTTTTAAAGACCTGTCTATAGAAACCACACACGTATAGGATTCATGAAAAAAATATATTTTCAGTTTCAGTTCCATGTATGGAGAGCCTCCCTGTATTTTAAATATATTTTGTTTTTTTTTTTCTTAATATCGGAAAGCGGTTCACAGAATACATCTCTTACCAAGTTTCACATGTATAGTTCTAACAGTTTCGGAATAAAATGGCTGTGATATACGGACGGACGGACAGACAGGCAGACATGACGAAACTATAAGGGTTCCGTTTTCAGCTACGGAACCCTAAAAAGGTAATTATTATCAAAATTCATTTCTTATGGTTCCATAGCAAAACAGGCTCATCGCAATATTGTAATGAGTAAGGTTCAAACCTGTGACCTCTCTCGGCTATTGACGCTTACATGTCTCTTCGTCACTTGTTCAGCCTCCTCCATTCGCTGACTGCTTCGCAAATTAGAAGGTGGCCTCTTTAGAAAGAAGGCATGTTTGCCAACAATGGAAACATTATTGGCTACTTTGTTACTTTATGGAAACATTTATCTACAATGGATAAGATAAGATAAGATCATTTTATTTGTCCAAACATAAGTATACACACAAAAGAAAAGCATGCAAGTTGTTAAGAGATAGTATACACAGGTCGTCATGTTTGCCATATTTATACAATGGCATACAAATATTTAAGGTGAGTATATGTAAATTATAATTATTCATAATTTCGTATTAAATTACACAGCTAATAAAGTTATTTAAGTAATTCATAAAAACAATTAAATTTTATATAATTCAATAATTAAAATATCACAGTCACAGTTTACTTGTATAACATAGTCAAAACAAGTAAGTAAAGTTATTACAGTCATTTAAAGTAGTCAATTAAAAGGTAAAAGGTGGCTTTGCACAAAGACAAAACCTCTTACTTTCTGGCCCCGCCATCTTCCACTTTCACACCCCTCGCCCTTGATTAATAGCCTGCATTTGCTAACCGACACATCTCTGTCATTACGGTCCCTAATTCTTAGAAATGTTCACGATGCAATATTTTTCTTTTCCTAAAACGTATTTGTTTTGCGTCATCGCGAGGTTCTTACATTATTTATTTACATCATCATTAATCATCGTTGATGATCACGTAAATAGAGCGCAAAAAATACATTACAATGTGTGACTAGCAATTTTTTTAAGTGTGTTGGAAAGTGGAAAGCTTTAAGGGAAACCTTTGCCCTGGAGTGAGACAAAGGAAGTTTATAAAAAAATTATTAAAATAAAATGTAGAAGTTGGCTGGCAGTCTTTTTTTTTTATTATTCATGATAGGCGTTTGACCACTATCTCACCTGATTATAAACGTAACCTTCTTGACTTAAAGACACCCAGGATATAGCCATCAGGAAATACAGACTCTGGCAGGAAATTCCACTCCTTAGCTGAACGCACAATGAAAGTATTAATATTAATCTAATACAGGGATTGTAAAAAAATTGGCCAAGTGCGCAAAATCACTTTGTTTTTTCATGGTGTTTGTATGAAATACAAAGTTATATTTGCGGTTTTTGAAAATGTTCTATATCTCAAAAACTGCCGAGGACTCTATCTCATTCAAACAATTATTGTTGAAAGTTTTCATTAAAAATTTTCAAAAGCTTTCAACAATAATTGGTTATTGAAAAATTGGATATTGCATTCAAATTGTTAGATTTTTAACTTTATTATTACAAAAGTTACACAATTTTTACCACTTTGGAGGTTTCATCTTTTAAACGATTGACTTTAAGAAAAAATGGTTTTAGAAATCACAATGTCATTTTAAAGACATGTCTATAGACACACGAGAAAAAATTCTCTCTCTGTCTGCGGAAAAAAATTATTTTAGTTACAGTTCCATATACGGGGAGCCCCCCTTGATTTTATATTACATTTATATAACACTAGTACTCTCGCGGGGCTTCGCTCCCGTGGATTCTATCACGGTAAAAACATAACTCTCCTTTTTTGCAGTCGGGTAAAAAGTAGCCTATAACCTTCCTCAAGCTTCAAGCTACTTCCATACCAAATTTCATCCAAATCCACCCAGTACTTTCGAAGATTAGCGCGTTCAAGCAAACAAACAAACAAACAAACAAACAAACTAACAAACTTTTCCGCTTTATAATATTAGTATAGATTCGGAAAGCACTCAACAGAAAACACCTATCTACCAAGTTTCACATGTGTAGTCCTAATAGGACTTCAGAACGGAACCTTAAAATCAGCTGAAATGTTAAGTAGAAGCCCTGCAAAGAAGTAATTTCGCTTCTTTGTCCGGAAATGCCAATATTATTAACGCCATATTTTGTAATGGATCCAAAAATTAAAGCAGCCTTTTCTTGAGACTAACTAGACAAAATACTAAGTATACAGTAATCTTAAAGATGGTATCTAAATCATTATTTTGATAAGAACAAAAGCGCTATCGCGTTAATCTATATTATGCAAATTCAAATTTAAAATAGGTGTATAAGCAAAGGAAAAAAATGTCAGTGAAAGATAATCACAAACCTTTGTCCAATTAAGACCCATTCCGTAATTAAAGGCTCTCAAATAACAAGTAATTAACCGCACGTCCTAATTGCCAAATTCGATCACTTCGACGAATTTATAATATTTATTTAATCCATTTCTATTTAAAGCTCGTACTTAAATTTAATAGGTATTTACAAGTTTTAAAGTCTATAGTATAATTATATATAAATAAAAATTACTTTTATTTTGTACAATATGATATGATTATCTTACAACATAAAATTTACACTACTACTTACTTACTACTTAGAAGTTAGAAAAGATAGTTAAAAGTTATTTGGTTGGTAGCAACTTGTTCATTAATATTTACGAGGGTGACACTGAAAGTTTTTAGAACTGGCCAACGATATAATAAAAAAAATAGTTAAAATTTTAAAAATGGAACTCTTTGACAATATTATTGTGTATGTAAGAATACATTCATTTATCATTTGTTTACGATTTGGCGGCAAATTGAAAATTGTCTGTGTCACGTCAGCATGAATTTAACGCGAGAAAATTCTCGTACAATGATTTTCTATGACTTTCGATATCATTTAAGTCAACAAGAAAGGTATGATAGACTTCGATTGGCCTTTCACGATGAAGCCCCATCTCGTGTCACTGTTTACAATTGGTTTAATGAGTTTAAACGTGGTCGCACTAATCTCAGCGATGATTTACGTGAGGGTCGGCTTTCTACAGCGTCGACTGAAGATAGCATCAGTGTTGTGCGGCGTATGATACAGACTGACAAAAGAGTGAATTATCAGCAGATTCGGACAAGCTTAGGCATCGGTATGATTCAAGTGCACAAAATCCTCCATGAACATTTAGCGGTCAAGAAGATTTGTGCCCGGTGAAAACCTCATAATATGACAAAGGCCCAAAAACTCCGTCGTATTGATTTGTGTCGTGAAATGGATCAGAGATTTAACGGAGGTGACTCAAATGTTATGTTCGACATACTTATGGGTGACGAAAGCTGGATTTATTATTATGATCCTGAAACTAAGAGACAGTCTACTGTCTGGGTGTTTCCTTCCGAGGAGTTGCCAACAAAAGTGATGAGAAGTCGAAGCGTGGGAAAAGATGGTGGCCTCGTTCTTCAGAAGGACAGCGCATTACGCAACAATGCTTCGCATATACAAATACAAATTGTATGGACTTTAAAAGAAACTATGACCTCAGATTTTCTTTCGGTTTTTCTTCTCAGAGTAGTTAGTTAGGAAATACCGGCCTCATCTAGCTAAACTAAACTTAACACGCAAAAAATATGACGTGTAAAAGTGTTATTTATAAACAATTTACAAAATAATTATTTAATTTCATTTCATTTCAATTGTTTTAGAGGATCGAAAAACAGTTACTGCAGAGTAGTACACTAACAATTGTTTGCCACTTGTCTTGGAAAAAGTTCGGAAGAAACGACCTCGCAGTAGGATCCTCCTTCACCACGACAACGCCTCGTCGCACACCGCCAAGCAAACAATCGACTACATCGTGGAGTTACTGGGTTACCTGCTCTATAGCCCCGACCTCGCACCTTGCGATTTGTATTTATTTCAGAAAATAAAAGAAAAACTTCGAGGAAAACGTTTTGTGGACGCCGAGGAAACAGTGGCTGCGTTTCAAAATGCCGTCGAAGAGACCCCTAAGGACGAGTGGGTAAACTTGTGGTGGTACTTTTCTCAGTGGTTTCATCGGATGCAGCGATGTATTGATGTGAATAGACGCTATTTTGAAATGATATAATAAAACTAATAACTTGCTAGTTTGTTCAGTTTTTATTTTCTAAGCAGTGTCACCCGCGTATATACAGTGCTGTAAATGGGGCGGTGCACAGGACGTGAAACATAGCTCAGGCGTGCAGGAACTACCAGTACCAATCAGAAAAGAATTGAGGTCTATCTTACCTGTAGCGTTATCGACACCTAGAAAATGTCAGTGTAGAATGACCTTACGAGTCTTCCCTAAACAGGACCGGGCGATATTGAGCATTTTTCAAGGGCGTAATTAAATTAAAAGAAGTCGCAGCGGGCGCTTTTAAGGCTATTTACGGCGCTGCTTCTGTGTGGAATTCTAATTAGTTAAGATAGCCATTTTCCTGGCCCAACTATTTTCCTGATACCGTTCTCCGTGCGCGCATGGAGTTTTGTTTATGACGTTTGCCTAGTGGTCTATGTTAAGATATACATGTACGTATACATAATATTAGCCAAAGTATGTCAGCGATAGGAGTTTACGCCAAGCTGGGAATCGCTCCCAGACTCATACTCACCAGTAGCGTTTGCTGCGATTAGACCCAGAATAAAGTAGGTACAACACAGATATAAAGCGACACAAGTACCTAATTAAAATAATAGACTAAAAGAACGTGCACAATAAGATACTTGTACCTTGCACGTGTTCAAACTATAAACACCTACATCTTATTCTAAACACAATGCGTTTGACAATGAATGTCGAGGATATTCATCAAACTTGTCGTCTATAAATAGTTAAGGGAAATTATGGCATGAAGGTACTGCAATTAGATATCTTAACAGTACCTATAATGTTTTTTCATGATATGCCTTAAGATCACATAAATAGTATCCCACCAAAACATCCTGTAAAAACCTAGCCAAGTCTCGATGGAGCTGCTTGTTTCTCCATAAAAAGTAAAGAAATCTCTAAGAAAAGGCAAGCCAAGTCTAAGGTTCTTTACTGTGATTTCTGTATTATATAATACTTAGATTTTATGTAACCAGCCGTTGAACATTCTGTATGTACATTTCCTCGTTGACACATCCAATTCAACGGCCAAGTCAGTCAGGATGTCAATAACTTTAATAGTTAGGCTGGTCTGTAACGATTTTTATGTTAAGATTATCTATCTATCTATTTACACAGATCATTTACAACAAAATATTTTAATTCTACCTCTTAAACTAGGAATTATCCTGTATCTTAAGAGGTAGTTGCGAATTATATTATTCAAAATATACAACAATAACCTGACTCAAGTGGATTGTGACTAAACCCTACCTCTGTGCCAAATTTCAACTCTCTAGGTTTATGAGAAGTACTAGTTCTATTTTGATGATCCATAAGTCAGTGAGTGTCGAATTAGCACAACTTTGCTTTTGCATAACTAAGGAAATAAATAAGCTACAAACATAAAATTTAGAAGTTCAAGTGTGTTCTTATAGCTTACTAGTTGATGATAATTTCAGCGTTTTAAATCTATCCAGAGGTTCTCAAAAGGGGCACGAAAATACGCCGAAATAGTTCCAGAAAAGTATGGTACGGCAGTGTTTGCTTCGCGCTCGACCTGGCGGGGACACTGCCGTGCCCCAGATATAGTTTGCCTATTACGTTCCCATTGCTGGGACACAGACCGCTTCTGTAAGAGAGTTAAGGGGCCTTACTACTACCACGCGGGCCCAGTGCGTGTCAGATGTCCCAAGACTTCATGTCAAAATCTTACTTTTGTAGTTTTAATGGACACAAAAAGGCCGAAAAAAGTTCGTGGCTAATTCAACCTAAAGCAGCCTCACGGGTTGGGCGTTCAAGATTAAGCTACGCTTCTGAGGTCGATCACATCGAGATTACACTGGGCCCCGGAACGCACATTGGGCTGTTGGTTGGTTTTCATTTGTACTTCTATGACAATCGTTACGGGTAGTCAAAAGCCTGATTATCTGACATTGGCTTACCAAGGGATATCATGTTATCTTCAATTGAATTACCTACTTCTAGACTGGAACCAACCCCTACATCTTACATAGTTGTATCTCCCTGCATAGTTGAAAAAAGGCTAAGCAAAAGATGAATGAGCACAAGAATGCGTTGCCGTGGTGGTAAACGGAATTCTATATTGCGTCTAAGTTAACAAGTGATGTCCTAAAAACATTCGATTACGTAATCATAAGGGCCTATACTACCTCAAATGGCTTAGCATGATCCTCCGTTATGTCGAAAATACTGCAGCGATAATTTTGAAATAAATATATGGTAAATAAAAGCTAAATGTAAAGAAATACATTTTTTTACATTTAGCTTGGAGGTAGGCATGCAACATGCACCTGGCATGCAGCATGCAAGCAGGCATGCAGCATGCAAGCAAGGCATGCCGACCAGCCTCAGCCGCGACGGCGGGGCTTCAAACCACCTGCTCCTCAGCTCGCGGGCCGCCCTACCCCTCCGCACCTACGTGGGCTTGAATTTCACTCTAAGGGTAGGGCAGACAAGACCGTGTAAAGTCGGTTTTGGGGCGATTCGTTTCTATCACTAAATTTTTCTTTTTATGATACTATTTTAATTTAGCATTGAAAATGCTACCAAGTAACCATCTATATATTTATGACTAAAACTCCGTCAAAGTTATTTTGTAAATCGGCGAAATATAGTTTGGTAAAATAATACCTACGACACATGATACATCGATGATCTAAACATAATAAGTCAAGTAATGCATATAGCAAAAAGGACGTCGGTCAATAGGTTTCGGTAAAATTAAATTCTAACAGAAAAAAATTGGAAAAGTGATCGGTTCCCCAAATAATCATCTCTCTAAATAAATATTATCCTAAACAAAACTATGCGTAATATTAAATATATTATGGTAATGGTAATTATGCCAAATAAAATTCTGCCATGTTAAAAGTATACCGTTGTAAATTCGGACACGTAAACATTCTGCCAAACAATAGTTACGCTAAATAATTTTTATGCCTTAAAAATATTCGATTAAAGAATATTATGCCAAGTGTGTTATGCCAAATAAATGTCGGAGTTTCAAGATTCTGCCAAATAGAAGGAATCCTATTCAACCATCTCTCGTCAACTTACTTTTTAACCGACTTCAAAAAAAGGAGGAGGTTCTCAGTTCGTTTGAACTTTTTTTTTCTGTATGTTACCTCATAACTCGGAGACGGCTGAACCGATTTGGAAAATTCTTTTTGCGTTTGAAAGGGTATACTTTCTAGTTGGTCCCATTGTTACGAATTCAGGATCCGATGATGGGATCCTGAAGCAATCGAGGGAACTCTTCAAATATTATAGGCACATCTATAGCGTTTTGGGTATTTATTATAGTATCTTGAGCAGTTGCTTTCGAAAAGTACCATTTGGGGAAGTTGAACTGATGATGAAGACCACAAATGGCCACTGAAACTACTCAATAATAAGTATTTTGTGGATTGCGATTCGATTACTTGAGTAAGGATGTTCAGCACTTTATGCTTGTCACAAGCATATGGTGATGTAGAGCTGATGTTCAAGTACCCGGAGAACTCCTCAAAAATTAACGGCTATGCATCGGGAAAAGCAATATTTTGTAAAAGGTGATAAGTTGTTGACATTATGGCTTTTGTAACTAGATAAATTACAAATCGGGCCACAAAAAAGCGTGAAATTTTTTTTGCAAAAAATATAACCTACTTCCATATCAAAACTACAAAGCCAAAAATGATATTTGTATGTACCTATAGTAGCCTCTAATTTATTATTGTTACTTTGCAATAGTTTATTGAGTTTTCCTCCTTTACAGAACGTCGTGGAATATTCTCTTAATAAGCATGTCTAAGCTTTTTACCGTATACGGCTGTGTTTATAAACCTCCTCGGGGCGACAAGCGTGGAGATTAGGAAATATACCAGGCGAACATGTCTCAAAGGATAGCTCACAAACTGGGGCAGTCGATAAGGTCGGTAAGTTGAAGGGACACTCGCGGCGTTGTTCTAGATAGGAGATAGATAGGCGTCTTTTCTGACCGCACCAGTTTCTTTATTAGATTTGTCTTTTTGGTTTCTGGTCCATTTTTCACATAATTTTGTCGTATTATCGGAGTGATAAGATTTTTACATCTCTATTTAAATGAAAATGATTCGCCAAATGTGTTTCTAAACGCAAAACTCGAGAACAAAGCTCGACCAATCCGGCATTTTTTTTTTTCATATTGTCGTTAAGACACGAGAAAGATTCTTATGGAGACAAAAAGCAGTGACAAAAATGTATACAGGAAAATATACAAAATATTTTTTTTTCATACTAATTATTCCTAACTGTCAAACATTTGATTAGTTTATAAACAAAAGAAATGATAAAAACTGTTAAAGTACCAGGATAACAGAATCATGTAGAAGCGTTTCCAGGTTTTAAATGTGAAAATCAATACAATTTTGCAACTGATAATAAATAAATAATTTTATTAGTTTTTAACACTTAAATAAAAACCCTAAACTACTATAGCTACTATATACCTACATCTAAAAATAAACTAAAATATGGCATCCAGAAATTCGTGCGCATCGCTGTCCACTGGTAATGTGCCCAAAAGAATTATACTATATTATATTTAAATAATTTGTGAGCACTCGGACCCCACGACCCCAAGGTTTCAACCCCAAACGGCTCGAAAAAAGAAATTAATTAATTTTCATCAACTGCTAAGTCTTTTCCGAACTATGTTTGGGTAGGCTTCAGATCTAACAGGATGCAGCTGAGAGTACTAGTGTTTTACATGGAGCGACTGTCTATTCTTCACAACCCAGTAGTTGGGTAACACAAAACCAAGGCAAGACCAGTGTCAGATTTTCTGGCTTCTGACTACCTGTAACGACAGCCGGGACCAACGGGTTAGCGTACTTTTCGAGGCACAGTGGAATCTCAATATGTTAATGTTAACATATCCAGTCGGTCGGTAATAACCGACCTTGGCAAGTGTTGCTTAACCTGTGCATCTGATATTATTTAGCCACCTATATTTATTTAGTGGCAATAAATATAAAATAACAAAAGCAAAATGCGTAAGCGAAATGTATAGGAAATATAAAGTACAGGAACAATATAAGTATAGTAATAGGAAATGTAAAGGAAGAAGCGGGCCAAGAGACTCATTGGCAACGATGCACTGGTCGAGTCAAAGCTCCAGAGCCTTGAACATCGACGACGAGTTGCAAGTCTATCGGTTTTCTATCGGTTACATTTCGGGGAGTGTGCGATGGAATTACACAATCTAATTCCACCAAGCCCGGAACGGGCTACGAGACAAACGGCGAAGCGGCATCGTTACATGGTGGACATCCCACCCATACGCACAAAGCGTTTTGGGAATACCTTCATTATGCGTACGGCTAAGGAGTGGAATTCTCTGCCGGAGTCTGTGTTTCCCGATAGCTATAACCTAGGAGTCTTTAAGTCAAGAGTGAATAGGTTACTTTTAGGTAAGCGTGCTCCATCTTCGACCACATCATCACTTACCATCAGGTGAGATGGTGGTCAAACGCGAACCTATTTTAAATAAAAAAAAATATATATTTAACAATTTGCGGTCAGTTGCGGGTGCAAATGTAATGCGGATGTGTAATCGTGTTACGAAAACCACAAATTACTATATACCATTATGTTATTCAAGTGCTTAGATTTGTAGTTAACATAAACAAACTTTTAATCATTTTTGTCTGTTTGTCGGTTTATCTGTCTTTCAGTATGTTCGGGCTAATCTATAGAATGGCTAAACAAATTTTTAATATAAGACTCACTGGAAGGATAAAGGAGACTATAGGACAACTTACATAATACATAAGCTACCCTTTCTTCCGAAATTCCCACGCGAGAAAGCCCTCCCACGCGAATGAAGTTACAAACACTTTTAATTAGTTAAGCCTGCCAGCAACTGATTATTGCTAATGCATGTTCGTCCATAGTACAGTTTATGAACTAACTCATAATTTCTCAGTAGACCATACATACTCTTGCGGGAATGTTCTAACGTGACACCATGGCCCCGGAACGTAAGGATAGTTGAAGGAGTAGGGTGGGTTTTTACGTTGTGCGTTTCACTCACAGCGGAAGGAGTCATTTTGATAATTTTTCCATCAAGAAAAAAAGGGTGCACCAGACGTAACAGAAGGTATTATGGTATGTCACTTGGGGAGGCTCCTTTTTGCACCCCAACCCTTAGTGAATTACATAAATGCTTCTAAACATCACTGAAAATAAAATGTAACTTTAAAATTAAAAGGTTTGGAAGTAATTATCAGCCAGTTGGGGTCGTTCAGAGACTTATAAAAACGTCGAACCCGATTGAGGTGGCGCAAAACTTATCAATTTCACCAAGGGCCAAAAGAGTAATGAAATACGCAGAAGAGATAAATACTGAAACCAGTTGTGACGATGATAAATTATTATATTTAATCTATTTTCTTGTATACTAATATTAAAAAGCTGGTAATTTTTTTTGTGAGTTTGTATCTAGGGGTATCTATCTTTTACCGTCTAAACTGTACATCCGATTTAAAAAATCTTGCACGAGTAGAATGCTTCATTATCATTGAGCTGCACTGGTTATTTTTAATTGGCTAAATAAAAACATTTTAAAATAAAAACACTCGCCACTGTCCGCGGCTTACTCGCGTTAGCCGCGGACAGTGGCGAGTAAAATTATTAGTAAGATTTCGAATATAAAACATTCGAGCCCGGAGTTTTCTGGCTAATTTCACTGAGAAGGCCACTAGTCCAAGTATCTCTTGGACTTGTCGAGCTTCATCAACTCGGCGTTTTTCTGGTAGCGGTCTCAGTTTATTCTACACGCATATGACACTGAAATAGGCTGATCACTTGTCCGAAATACTGCAGATGCCAATGTCCCAGGCTCTCCATCAAGCTGAAGACTGTAGTAGATGGAGAAGCCTGTTGAAAGGTTTCCGTAGTCACCACGATCCTTAGCACTGAGGGACCAACTTGAAGTAAAGGATGACACTGAAAAGAACAAATACAGTCAATAGAGCACAAAGGTATTGCTTATTTCATAAGAAATTTCGTCCAGCAGAAATTCGGCAATAATTATGCTAAAGCGATTCTTATCAAGCAAAAACGACTTGTGTCACTTCTGTACCAACAAGAAATTTCCTCTTAGTCCCCTAACCACATAATTGCCGTCATACCGTCCGGCAACTTTGAGAACAGGGTGGTTCTCTGATTTCGGTCCAATTTGAAAAAAATGAGAGAAATTTTAAATATTGAAGATTTTAGTGTGAAACGAAAATATAATTGCTTATTTATACCATGTGTAAATATTTTCGAATTGCATCGTTTAATGTCTGATATATAGGTCGCTAAAGTTTTTATTAGTGATGGTAACGATTTTTTGTGTTATGGAAATGATTACTATGTGATCGTAGTGACACAGTGTTTACTGGTAATGACTTGAGATGAGATACAAATTAAAATATTTAATTTAGTTTCTTAAAGTAAGTAAAACACAAGTATTTCTCATTTGTTTAATGTTATAATCATTGTGCTATTAAAATTACACGGATTATTGTAAACACGAAATAACAAGCAAGGTGTTATCCAAGCAAATAACCTCTGAGTAATAATTGATTTCATTCAGTCTCATTTCACGGTAATGACATTTAAAAACTGATGGTGAATTATGGTAAAGACAATCACGGTAATTACATTTTGGGTTATTTTGATTTTTAAAACCATTATTTTCAAGGCTATTTGTATAAATATTAATCTCGTAAAAATACTCATCAAGACAAACATTTCAGATGTAAATTGAAAATAAAAATCGTACCACTTACCTAAATTATTTCAAATACGGTAAAGACCACTAAACCGGTACAAAGGTAATTTTTAACAACAATTACGTAATTATTTTTTATTCCTCGAGCGCACGGGTTTCTTGCTCAATGTCTCTGGGACGAATGGCCGCTGCGGGAGTGTGCGGGGGAAGGGTAAAGGAATAGGATCAAAGAGTTGTTTACATTTCTTTTTCTGCTTACGGTAGTGATTATTTTTCGGTGACAAATACAAATACATATATAAATTTTTTTAATTAACTTATCGATTCGTATGTGTGATAATGAAGACAAGTAATCCTTAGTATTATTTTAATAACATGAATAAATGACAGATAATTAAAACTGTAACTTCTTAGAAATTTTGAACACTATTGTTCAGAAATCGTATTAAGGACATCGATGGTAAGGACATTTGTGAGTATTTTTATTAATTATTATTTTTGTATTTATACCTACGTTTTTCTTTTGTTGAATACACCTTGCTAAATGTCTGCAAATCAACCAGATTTAATGGAATATCGCTAAATGTTAGCTAGTAACTATTTTTTTATGCAACCGGACATGTGATTGGTATGAAATCAGAGAATCACCCAACTACTAATGAGAACAATTTCTCCCCAGTGATGCAGCATTCTGTTGTTTTAGTAAGACCTGTTACGACATGTTTTGGAACTAACTTAAGTAGTTACATAATACTAAGAAATTCTAAAAAAATAGCTTTTCTACTTAAAAAAAAAAACAAATACCTAGATAGAGATATTCATATAACTCGATGCAGGTGTTGTTCTATAGAGGGCAAATTAGTGCAGGGCCTAATAGTGACTATTCAATCAATTATATTTAAAAGTATCTGTCTGTGTTTCCAAAATATCCTTCTTTTCTTAAGTGCTAATATTTATTTACACGATCCTAAAAAATGTCTGTCCGTCGTTCTTTCTATCAGTCTGGCTGTCTGTCTTTCTGTTTATCCAAGCGAACGGCTGAACTGATATTAATTCAAAACTCCCGAATTCCCACTAAATAAGGACTTTCGTGGGATAAACACGTAGGTAATATCGACAAATAAACAATCATATATAAATAAATTTCCTTATTATGTTCATGAGTTGGGTATAAATAATTAACGTAACCCCAAAAGCTTCATTACTTAACTATTTCCGTTTTTTTTCAAAATGTAACATTGTTCTCATGAGAGGTCTAAGAATAGCCTGAAGTATCGCGCTTGTACCACTATACCTACGTAAGACGCCACTGAACCAAATCAATAAATAATTGGGCTTAAAGGACCGTTTCTAAATAGCCTACGACCATGACTCTAACTCGCGTCCTACAGTTGACCTTTACTTAAGAAGGATGAATAACCAGTTAGTAGAACAATCTTTCGGAATTTTACTCACTTTAAAATTTAAGCTACTAATTAACCTGCATATCCCAAAACACATTTTCATTTTTATTGCAAACATTTTTCTTTTTACGGCGCATAAATCATTCTTCATGATGAAATATACAAAAAACACTGTCGAGGCCGTATGAAACCCTCGATGTGCGATTCCGACCCGAACATGTTCGGTTTTATTATTTACATAATAACTTTATTTCATTTTTTATTGTTTATTATTTAAAACATGTGAACATATCGAGGGTTTATCTGTGGACGACATCTCGATGCCACACTATCATTAAAACTTTTAATGATAGTGTGGGTTAATAAGTGCCACTTTTAATTTTAAAGTGACACTTATTACTATTATTGAACCTAAATACTTTCTAGATCCGTAGTACGATCTACGATCAAGTATTTCTTCAGCACTTTATAGCAGCTAAAGTTATATTTTATTAAATATACTAATTAAATATATTTTATTAATTGGAAAACACGTTAACCCGTGGACCCGCCTATCAATTGTATATCTTTGATAGCGTCGTTACGGGTAGTCAGAAACCAGAACTAACTTAACTACTTACTATTTTTTTATTAGTTTTTTTATTCAGAATAGGCTCGCGTTTGACCACCATCTCACCTGATAGTAAGCGATGATATGGTCGAAGATGGAGCACGCTTACCTAGAAGTAACCTATTCACTCTTGATTTAAAGACCCCTAGGTTGTAGCTACCTGGAAACACAGACTCCAGCAGGGAATTCCACTCCTTAGCCGTACGCACAATGAAGGTATTCCCAAAACGTTTTGTGCGTATGGGTGGGATGGATAATGGATTATTAACAACTAAATAACTCACCGTAACTGTAAGTAAACTTACCGTAACTTTTATTATTTACAAGATGTTGCTCACGATTTCTTTGGTTTTGAACATTTTCCGAGATTAAATACGTATGCCAAATTTCATCCACATTCGTTTATTTATTTTGACCTGATTGAGTAACAGACCATTCGTAATTCACCAAGATCCATTCATAGAACCAAACTTTCACATTATAATATTATAAAAGTGTACCTACCTATACATATATTCAAAACAAATTTTTGCACGTAAATAAAACCTTCCGTAGCTATATAAAACTTTCCATATATACATATTAGATAACGCCAACAACTTTTCCTACCCTATTGGACACAAAAGGTCCATAGATAAATGATCCCTTCTTTTTCTAGACAACCAAATCGGAAGAAAACGTTACAATTTCCTAAGAAAAATGCTACAATTTATCTGACAGATGTAGACCGTCTGCTCGGGTTGCTGTCCAATGTTTTAACGCCATCTGGGCACTGATATGGTAACAAATACGACTGACAAGCATTGCCATATGACGTGGCAATACCTTCAGTCTCTATGGCAGATAGGTACCAGCTGACTGAGTTGAAAACGAATTTTAGATGCTAAATTTGAGTTTGTTGTTAGCTAGTGGAAAATATTTTTTTTTAAATTCACTAACAACATAAAAAATTCAATTTTTACTGCATTAAAATTTTGAGATGTACATACACAACATCAGTAAAGGTACTTATTAAAGTTTGCATATAGTTAAAGTTTACCGACGCTTTTCTTTTCCGGTGGGAAAATCATAAAATGACCTCCTGCTCTGGGAGAAGTGGAAGGAGTCATTTTTGAGTGTCAGTCTCCTATTGACTTAAAATTCACCCTGTTCCTTCTGATGCCTTAACATTCCGGGGCCGCAGTATGTCGTTACAACGAGGTTTACTTTTTTGTGTTGGTAAAACTCACAGATTTTATTCAAATAAACCATATACCTACAGGTATTCTTGAGCTGCAATTGATGGTCAGTCCAAGAAAAGAACTCAGTTGCACGATCCAAAGTGTTGATCCCTCTGGAAAAGAAAATGCAAGAAACTACACGTACACTCTTGCCGTCCGTGCCTGCCCGGGTTTAGCTACGATATAATATTAATAATAATAAATAATAATAATAATATTCCACAACTTTCACACAACGCCATCTAGTCCCAAACTAAGCAGAGCTTGTGGTATGAGTACTAGACAACTGATAAACATGCATATATATTTCTAAATACATACATATTATAGATAAATTACACCCAGACAAAGAACAAATGATCGTGCTCATCACACAAACATTTTTCCTAGGTGGGAATCGAACCCACGACCTTGCGCATAGCAGTCAGGCCACTGACCACTATACCAACGGCCTGTCAACCAATATACAACTCATAAACCGAATTTTATTTGCTATATTATGCATCAGTGATGAAGAGGGTAATATATCCGGCATCGCATAGGTACCGTAACGTTGTACGAACTCATATTTAATTTGATAGTATTATCTAGCGAAACTAATTAATAACAGTAAAAATAACTACAAACATATTAACAATAGAACAAAAATCTTTTAAAACAACCTTTTTTTAAATATTTTCTTTCCCTTCTCAGCAATAACTTTCATTTGATACCCATAGACTGCTATCTTGGGCCGTCTATCGTTATTGAATTTAAATTGACGTAACTTAGCTGAAGATACACTGTCATCCAATTTAAACATCTTAGAATACAGAAATCTAAGTTAAACATGTATACAAAATGTCATCTTAAGCGGTTGAGGATAACTGCTTTACAATTCAGTTGCAAGATTTGACCCGAACATACACACCAAATTGCGAGTTAAATAAAAGCTTGTAAAAAAATTGATCGCCTTTCAATTAGCAATTCATATATGAACTACGTTCACTACATAAACGTACTACGTAGTCGTGCAAAACCAGAAGTTATCACCGAAAAAGTACAAACAAGGAAAAACCGTTCCAACAAACGTAATAAATTGGTATTCTTACAAGATTCGGAAACACAATTTGTGCTTTGTTTGTTCATAAAAACTCATAATAACACTTGGAACGTGAAAGTGTGGGTAGGTACAGTCAAAAGAGAAATTGTGGAAGGTCTTGGGTAAATAAATATTAAAGACACAAAATAACACAATTATAATGAGAATAATTTCCTTGTAAAACATAGCTAATATACTATGTTTTCTCATTAAAACATACACATATAATTTGAGAAAACATTACAGTAAATTGTAATATACAACGTGTAATTTAAAAGGTATATACATACCAAGTGCACGGCTTCTTTGGATGATAATTAACGATATGGCAAGGGTTTTCTAATCCTATGTCTACATGTGTGGACCATATAAGAAATTTCAATACATTGAATTTTTCAAATTAAAAAGAACGAAGAGAATTATCGTTTTATTGGCAAGTGACGTGGAAAGTGATCATCCTCATAGTGCTGTGACACGTTTGTTATTACTGATATTTAAGAAACATATGAAACCGATAATTTGGGGTCAATTCTGTGAGTCACTTATTTTGAGCTGAAACTTTGCATAGCGAAAAATAAATGCAATGAAAGATAAATGCGAAAGTTTGTAAGGATGCATATCTGTTTGTTGCTCTTTCACGCAAAAGCTATTAAACGGATGTGAATGAAATTTGGTAAGTAGGTAGTTGACATCCTTTTTTTGGGGTGGGAAAATCATCGAATGACTTCTTCCGCTCTGGGTCAAGCGGAAGGGTGTATCAGATTTCTACTAACTAAAAACCCACCCTGTTCCTTCGGCTGCCCTATTCCGGGGCTGCGGTAACTCGGTAGAACTTTCCCGCAAACCCCGGCAGGCAATGGCCCTATGACGCCTCGTCACTGGTGTTGACAGCTCTTTGAGGCGCGCGTGGAACACGACGCGCCGCCGACCCGGGCCTGGTCCTTACCGGACGGTGAGCGACCCCTGCTCGCCGTCCGCAGGCCCGCGCCTACGATGGCCGGAAATCGGCTCGTGATCCCCGACGCCCGGGGTCCCGTCTCCCGCGGCGGCTGGGGCGTGAGGAAGAGAGTTGCCTCTCCGTCGCGCGTTCGGCCTCCTCCTTCGCTAGCATGACTGCTTCGCAGAAGGAGGCGACCGCATCCCATTCCCTCTCGCTCCGCACCATGGTCTAAACCAGAGCAGGGCGCGAGAGGTCACCGCCGCTGACCGCCTCTACGAGGACACGACGGTGCTCCACCCAAGCAGGGCACACCTCCACCGTATGCTCCACCGTGTCCTCCAGGTGGTCCTCACAATGACGACACCCGGGCGTGTCCTTCCGCTGAATCCGAAACAGGTACCTCCCGAAACAGCCATGTCCGGTCAGCACCTGCGTCAGGCGGAAGGTGAGGACGCCATGGCCCCTCTCCAGCCACTCCTCAAAGAGGGGACTTATCGCCGCCCAAGGTAGTTGACATCCTGGAATAACATAAAGGCTACTTTTAATCCCGGAATTCTCTTGGGATCGATATTTATGCGTGGAAACCCTCCCATGCGAACGAAGTCGCGTATCAAAATCAAAATAGTTGAAAAATTAAAATATATAATTTAATTAAATCACCCTTTTATCAAAGGACCTACAAAGAGGGGATGAGATTCTGTCAACTACGAATACAGTCTTCAAGATCTTGTTGCAGTCGCCATGCAATCTACAGATCAGGGATGCCGTGTTTCTATGAATGATGGCATAAAAACTATCAGTGTAATATAGCAGAACAATGCACTACAAAAACGAGGCAGCCCGACAGCATCCTGTAAAAATGAATGCACTAGGTATCAAGATTCGTTCCGATTTTGTCGAAAATCTCCGAAAGTGACTAACCCGCAGACTTTCCGTGTAAAAGCTCTGGCAATATGACTTAAAAGCGTGACCGTAATATCTCCACAGCATCGATAGAATCAAGAATTAAGGATGTTGTACTGAAATGTCACGTTGATCTCTCACCGTGAGTTCTGACTGCAAAGTGAACACCGCCGAGCAAGTATATTTTTTGATAGCTCAGCGGCAAACTAGTGGAGCGAATCCTCGCCGGCAGTGTAAGCAGTAAGCGATCGACTATTATTATTATTTATTTTTCATTTATATAATCTATATACATCTTAATTACATTTTTTAATATTAATAAAAAAAAATATAAACATTTTAAAATATAAGAAATAGCAGCCCACCCATATCGGGAACAGGGTCCAAGCTACCGGTGGTCAGGGCTCTTGAGAGAGGAACCTCCTTACAATACACGCCGTTTACAGAAGTACTGCTTTCTGGATCAACCCCTTATTTATTTACTATTATTTATTGAGCGATACAATAGCCGATAGTTTGTCGCTTCCCCGATAGGTAGGACAACTGCCTAAATTGAATCCTATAAGTGTTTGCAATTATTTAATGGCCAAAATAAAAGGAATTGTTCTCGTAACATTTTTTCAACGTTGTAAATTTTTGACAAAATAATTGCACTACTCTATGCTGACATAATCCCACTTATTTAAAGCCTTTGATAATTGTGAATATGTAGCAGTGATTGCAGGTGGAGTAAAGCTCTGAGGTCCAAAGACTGGTTTGATGAACGTTGGTCGTCCGCAAGCGAGATGGGCAGAAGACATAGTTCCCATCGTGAGTATACCATGGATGAGACAGGTACAGGAACGTGGAGTTTGGCACGAGCGAAAGAAGGCCTATGCCCAGCAGTGGGTAAAATCGGGCTGTGGATGAAGCTACTTCATTTGTTTGGCAACTTTTGATCCTGAGTGTACCTACGTTATTATAAACAGACTGCCGCAATTTTTGCGACATAACTGTTTTAAATCGTCGTCAAAATGTTATTAGCATATAAAAATATACAGCATCAGATGTCTACGACGTCAAAAGTAATGAAAGTTTTAAAGCCTATCTCTCTATTTTTATAAAACGTTTTAAAGTTTAGTCTGATTAAACATTAGTGTCTGTCACACGTCTAAAAATATTGATAAATGGTTGTTAATAGCTTTAAAAGTTTCATTAGTTGAAAGCTAACAAAGGATTAAAGCTAAGTATTAGTCTACTGAAAGATTACTGAAATAGACATTTTAAAATACATTTAAGCTTATTGTTGTGTTCTGATTACCATAAATAATTAATAAAGTTTTGATATACATATATATTAGGGTTGCCATCACCAAATTTGCCGGCCCCAAACAAAGACTTATAAACCCCGGACATTTGGGTAAAATCACGGTTTTTCACCGTAGAAAAATACATTTATGAACTTGAAACTAAAAAACATCGATGTTTAATTATGGTTTTTATTTACTGATAAAGTGATAACATTGTAGAGCTTTAGAACTTTTTAATAACAGTCTCTTCCTTTTCATATAATCAATGTAACATAAACAATGCTTTTTGGTACCCGTAAGACCAATGTGTGTCCGGGTTTTACCTGGACGCTTATTAGGAAAATCCCCGCGGACGCTCTCCAAACTAGGACAAATCCGGGGAAACCCGGACGGTTGGCAGCCCTAATATATATGGACTCACTAAGTTGAATAGAATAGAAGTTTTATTAGCTCAAACATGTGTACACATACAGAATTTAATATAATACATGCATGCAAGATCTTAAAAATTGATTGGTTCACGACATGTCTGCCATTTCTCATGGCGTGCAAATATGTTTACATACAGGTAGGTACATAATGATTATTTCAATTCTACACACAATTTTACATTATAAATTTCATAAATTAAATCATTTTACACAAATAAATCATAAAACAAAACAAATCATAACATTATTTAAATTCTACACTTACAATATAAAGGAGATGTTTCATTTTGGGCTACCATTAGTACACCACATAGATAAATATAAAAAATAATAGCGATTATCATAAAAATACCCAAAAAGTATTTGGAGACGGGTAGAGCTGTGATAAATTATTATTTGGGAAGATTTTTATTATGATAACCCTTGTTTTAGGGCAGCCATGACAGTCGTGTTTGACAGATTTAAGTTTCATGACGTTTGATGTCTTTCTGTGAGTCGTACAGATGGGCAAGCGAAAAAAAAATACATCGATTAATATCGAATCGATATTTTCGATCTATATGAATTATTATCAAGTCAAAAATAGATATTTTCCGTAAAGGTAATGCACGTAGGTAATATTGACTCTAGCCACCGCGGGATTCAGAGTATCGAGGATCGCGAGCCGATCTCCGGCCACCGTAGATGCGCGCTTGCGGACTGCGAGCAGGGATAGCTCACTGTCCGATAAGGACCAGGACCGGGTCGGCTCTAAGAGCTGTCAGCACCAGTGACGGGGCCTCATAGGACTATTGCCGCCGGGGTCGCGGGAATATTCTAACGAGATACCGTGGCCCCGGACCTTAAGGGCAGCTTGAAGGGAACAGGGTGGGTTTTTAGTCAGTAGAAGTCTGACACGCCCTTTGCTTCGCGAGGCCAAGAAAAGAAAACTAATCTGAAGATATATGCATATTTTGATAGCGCAAACGTGCTGACGATCTGGTGCGACATTTGTACTACTCCCCGGATCTGACAAGATTAATGTAACTAAGACCAATAGTATACTAAAGTGAATTAAAAAATATCGATTTATTGAGATTTAAAATATTGTCTATATTTATCGATTATTTTATGAAAAATATCGATATTTTTACCCACGCCTATCGAGTCGTTGAGTTATACCTATATTGCACATTGTTGGATTGAATGTTTTCGGAGTTTTTAATGATTATTTTGTTTTGCGACCCAGTTTATTTCTAAAGACATTGATTTCGCCTGTGATTTAGATATCATCGTTTAGGTACGGTATTCTACAATGACAAGTTCAGTTTCAGGTATGTTAGCTTTAACCCGTGTATTTACTTATTATTTTGTTAACATGCTATTACTATATGATGTTATCTTCCCACTTTCCATATTCTAATAGATTTTTACTCATATTTATTCCAGTTTATGTACAATGGCGTGCCTGCAGTGTACCTCTGTTATATATGAAAATGAACTATATTTTGGAGAGCATAGAAGCACTGGCTTTTTTCTTGTCAATACTCCATAAGGGATGATGCTGAATAAATAAAAAATATTTATATTTAAGTCTCTTCAAGTTGTTTTATTTATATACTTCTTATGGCTGGTTTTTCATCCTCTCAATGTCAACAATTACAGAACTTATTTGGAGTTTTATAGGAGTAATAGTTATCTACAGCTCACAGAACAGCTCACTACTCTCCTATGCATTATCGAAGTCCAGAGATTATTGACAAGCACTAAAGAATGAAACAGCACATTTTGCTACACAAAGTAACATTCAAGCCTTCGTTTATTGTTTCCAATATAACCAATCTTTAGCTACTGAAATATGTATTAGGTAAGAGATGTGCCGCCATAAAGCAGTAATATAATTATCCTGTGGTCTTATTTTATAAGTATAACTAAGTATTTTCGGAATTCGTATGTTGATATTTTATTGTATTTATAGTTACAATAACCTCCTCTTTTTGTCGTCGGTTGAAAATATCCGTCGACATCCGAGACGTCAAAAACACGCTCCGTCAAACCGACATGTCAAAATGACATTCGCATCACTGTTTATTAGCAAAATGGCTGATCCGCCATATTTATTGTGTTGCTCTCCTCGACGGAGTTAATTTGAATATCACACTAAAATAAAGCGAAATCATAGAAAATTAATATTAAAAAACGATTACTACATTATACAGCTATATTTACATGTGGTGTACTAATGGTAGCCCAGGCTCCATACATTTCTGGAACATCTCCTTTCATAAATTAAATCATTTAAAACAAACAAATCCTTAAACAAAACAAATCATAACATAATCCAATTATACTAATTAATTTATTGTTTACATGAGCCCTTTAAACTTTTATTATCCCTTAAACTATTTTTTTTAAATAAATAACCAGGACTCGATGTTAACGCGACAGCTAGCGCCATCTCTTTTTGTAATGTGTTCACTTCTTCGTTCCCTCATCATATTCTGCTTAGCGTTTCCTCAATTATGTTGGGGCCGGCTTTCAGTCTAACCGGATAAATCTGGATGGAGTGTTGTATATAAAGTGACTACCTGTCTGACCCCCACAATTACTGGGTTGCACGATAAACCTTGGCTAGACCAGTGAAACTGGTGGAACGTTGCTTGCCAGTCTATCTTCTATAGATTGTACTTCGGAGAGTGTGCGCAGGAGCTCCACGACCACGGACTCCACGACGAGAGGTGCATCTGTACCTATTACGAGTTGACATCTGACCTCAACTTCGGCTCAACCATTGAGTCTAAAGCTTAGACTGCAGCCACAAGGCTGGGCATCCTACAGAAAGTGAGGCGATACTTCACACCTGGACAGCTTTTGAATTTATATAAACCACAGGTCCATTCCTGTATGGAGTATTGCAGTCACTTGTGGGATGGCTCAGCCAAATACCAGCTAGCTGCACTTGACTCCATCGAACGCAGAGCTAAAAGGCTCATAGGTGACGAGGTTCTGGCAGGCAAGCTTCACAGCCTGGCTCACCAGCGAAACGTTGCTTGCCTGTCTATCTTCTACAGATTGTACTTCGGAGAGTGTGCGCAGGAGCTCCACGTCCTAATCCCTTCATCCCCCTTTTACTACCGGTCTACCAGACGTACCGCAGGATACCATCCGCACTTGGTCGATTTACCGTCTTGTCGTACTAAGCGCTTTTCTTCAACATTCATTGTGCGCACAGCCAAGGTGTGGAACTCTCTGCCGGCTTCTGTGTTCCCTGCCACATATGATCCGTCAGCCTTTAAAGCAAGAGTGAATAGGCATTTTCTGGGCTCGCTCGTTCGATCGTAGACCTCATCTTACACTTACCACCAAGTGTGATCGAGGTAATGAGTGGGCTCATTCGTAATAAAATAAAATAAAATAAATAGTGTAAGATTTACTGGCTTCTGACTACCCGTCACGACTGTCAAAGATGTCCAAATGACAGCCGGGATAATGTGCTTTCCTAGGCACAGGGGTATCAAACCGCTAACGCTATTTTGAAAGAATATCCTATATTTGTTTTCCAATATAAATATAATATAATATTCCACAACTTTCACACAACGCCATCTAGTCCCAAACTAAGCAGAGCTTGTGTATGTACTAGACAACTGATAAACATACATATATATTTCTAAATACATACATATTGTAGTTAAATTACACCCAGGCAAAGAAAAAATGATCGTGATCATCACACAAACATTTGTCCTGGGTGGGAATCGAACCCACGACCTTGCGCATGGCAGTCAGTGTCACTGACCACTAGACCAACAGGCCTGTCAAAATATGCAAAAACTAAATTCTGTTTAAACATTTTGTATCGTTTCTTATAATTCTGTATATAAATATACCATATGTATACTTTACGAGCAAGCAAGAAACTATACAAACAAGACCACAAAATCTATCTTTCATTATTTGAAGCACCTCAAGAGCTTCAATAACAATTGCTAGAGCTTCGTTTGAGGCCATAGAAACACCCAATTTTCATATGTAAAATGAATATACATGTATGTAGATCATTAATTAGTAGACCGGCAAATCAAGATGTTAAAGGGATATAATTATGTGTTAAATCCAGTAAGTGTGTTGACTTCAGCCAAGTTTAATTGCAAATGAGGCCAAAATTAAAAACCACAAGTGATAATATCTCCATCGACGAAGATAGGGTTACATTATGCTATTATATATATAATTTTACCTAGCCGATACAAAAGATATTTAAGTAATAAGTTATTAAATAAATGCAATGTGCTAGTGTAACGTATAATGAAACAAAATTATCAAAATTCCGGATCCTGGACTCAGATTTAAAAAGTTTTAACATAATCGTGTTTCCTAATAAATTATTTCCTGCGCCCCTTTTTATCTTTACCTGTTCTTAATTTCTAATCATTAAATAATAATGAATATCTTACTTAACATTATATTGATGAATAATTTATTTTTAATGAAAGAGAAAAAAACAACATCAAGGTTTCTTTTAAATCTAAGGGACCGTCGTTCAAGTCTAAAAGTAAATGCAAAAGACCGATTAACATCAGTAATCGCCACAGGATCTAAATAAGCTTGATTATTATCAGAAAGAAAAGAAAAAGATAATTTATCTTTGTGTTCTGTGATAATTAATTTGTCAGTGGCGTAATTTCTTGAGTTTAGAATGACAGCTGACAGGTCACTTCGACCCGTCTTTCGGACGAGGTCGGGCAAAATCGGACAGACTCGGTGATTTGTTACAAGATAATAGATTATTTTATTTCGTTATTTCATTAGCTAGATAAACTTTAGTTTTACTGAATAACAACATCGCTGATGTGGCCAACAAGCCTCACTGGCGTGACCCTCTCACCCATTGGGAGTGATTTGCATAAAATGCATCAGGACATCTGTCCTCTGTCTGGACGGTTAAAAGTGGAGGCCAAATGATGGACTTTAGCCAGGATTTTTTTCCGGTGGGAAAATCACTTATGACTCCTCCCTCAGTGGGTGGAGTGGAAAGGAGTGTCAGACTACTGTTTAAAAACCGGTCAAGTGCGTGTTGGGCCACGCGCAGTGTAGGGTTCCGTAGTTTTTATAATAATAATATAATAATATAATACATTTATTTTCTCTACAAACTTATAAAGTAAGTACATACTCTGTTAATACAATGCTATGTTAACAAATTTGTAAGAGACCGGTGCCCATGGTAGGTATATCAATACCTGTATTACAGGTCACCAGGTCCCCACTCCGCTGACAAAACTTGGAAAGCATATTGTGAATGATAAGATAATCAATCTGAACAATTAAATACAATTACAATTAAATAAGAGAAATTCAAAGGATATAAAGTAAAATATAAATAAAACAAAATAGGCATGTTAATTTATGTGTGTGAGTGTGTGTGTGTGGGTGTGTGTGTGTGTGTGTGTGTGTGTGCGTGTGTTTTCTTGTTTTCTAGTGTGTGCCTGTTTGTGATTGTGTCTGTATGTTGCTGTGTATGCGAAGGAAGAGTGTGAGTTTCATGTTATTTCATTGGGTGTAACAACTTTTCAGTTGCATTATAGTCTAATTTTTTTAACCACTTGGTAACTGATGCTTTACAGCCAAATTTTAACTGCGAGTAAATGTCAAGTGAAGAATTAGCAATATTATACAGGTAACTGCCCAGAAAACAGTAGAACCTATGAGACAGTTGGGTGTTGAGTTTTTGTGCCTGACATATTCTTCCCTTCCTTCTACTGTCTCTTGCTAAGTCAGGATCATAAGCTAAATTAGAGTGTTTTTTTAGCACAATATTTAATACAAAGGTTTGTCTCACCGTTAATACATCCCATTTACTGTATAACTCCGTTGTTGAAAAACGGAATGGGAGTCCAGCACCAACTTTTAAAACCACTCTTTGCGCTCTCTCCACTTCTATAATATGGGTTTTAGCTGCTCCTCCCCATGTAGTGATGCAGTAATTAATAAGGGATTGGCAGAGAGCGTAATAAACCATCTTTGTTATTCTTCGATCAGCAATGTGTCTCAAGGTTTTAAATATGTATATCAATTTACGCAATCTGGCCACAAGTGCGTCAAGGTGCGGCTTAAAACTGAGCGTTTGATCTACTATAACGCCGAGGTATTTAATGGTTTCAACACCCTGCAGCAACGGACACTGGCAAGCGGATGTTACAGAATGAGGACAAGAATGGGCAGTAATTGAAAGAACCGCAGGCGGAAGTAGATCTTTTCTATGTGCGAAGGCCATGTATTTAGTTTTAGAGACATTAAGCGTTAGCACATTACTCCTCAACCACCTACAGACCTCGTTAAATCCAGTTTGTGCACTTTCAAAGACATGTTTCCAACTTTCACCTCTGAAGAAAAGAGCTGTGTCGTCAGCGAAGGAAAAAATTTGCCCGTTTAGAAGCTTAAGCTGACACAGGACATTAATATAAACCAGAAACAGTGTCGGACCAAGAATGCTACCCTGTGGGACGCCGTAGCTGATGAACACCTCATCACTTATCCAGCTATCTATTTTGACTCGCTGTGTTCTATTGGAGAGATAGTCCCTAAATAGTTGCAAAGGAAGGCCTCTAACTCCAATTCTCTCCAATTTTTCCAGCAAGTGAGGGACAGAGACCGTGTCAAAAGCTTTAGCTAGATCTAGGAACACCGTGACACATTTCTTTTTCGCGTCTATATTTGATACTATGGCATTAATAAGGTCATGTACCGCATCATCCGTTGATTTACCCGATCGAAATCCAAATTGGGATTCCGAAAGGAGATTGTTTGCTTCCAAGTATTTTGTCAAGCGGTTATTCATCAGACGCTCAAGGATTTTTGATAATGACGGTAGTATAGAAATCGGTCTGTAATTGTTGACACAGTCTCTGTCACCCCCCTTGTGAATTGGTTTGATCAAAGCGGCTTTAAAGGCCTTGGGAAAGGTTCCGGTACTCAGAGCAAGGTTGCATAAATGTGTTATCAAGGGCGTAAGTATGCGCACGTATCGCTTAATAAGTTTACCTGATATAAGGTCTATTCCTACTGCACAACTATCTCTCAGGCCTAAAATAAGGGACTCAATCTCAGCTTCATCCGTGGGAAGCAAAGCAAAAGAATTACATGTCGTTGCACGGGGTCCAACAACAGTAGATGTATCTTGGACATAATTTCCATTTGCAATCTGTTCAGCTAACCTTTTCCCTACGCCTGCCAGAAAGTTGTTGTTGTTGTATAACAGCCAAGTGCGTGTCGTATTCGCTGACTGATCGTTTCGTAGCATGCTCTAACTAAAAGCCAAACATGACTACCTAACTAATTTGACTTCCTATACAAATCCTCACCTGATCCGACAATTTTGCACGCGAAAGATATTTTTTTTTTTTTTTGAGATTTGTATGAAACTTGTCATAGCAGGTGTTTTGAATTTAAATACAGGACACAGAGCTACACTACTCAATTGTCACAAAAAAATAAAATTGAGGAAGTAGTTTGCTGGCGGAGCTTTGTGTTTGATATTATATAGCAAAATAATAAATAAATAAAAACATATTAATTTGAATTCACTCTAAAAACGGGCCCACATAGGGCGATGGTAACTGAAGAAGTAATTATAAAACCCAACTTCACAAGGGAAGTTTGAAAAAATATGATCTATTTGAGTACCACCGCGTGTAGAGGGAAGTGGTTGTAATAAAGACTGGTAACCAGCGTCACGTGTTAATTTGAAAACTGCAGTGTTGTCGTTACGGAGATAGTCTTCATTAAAATCTCCAAATATTATGCAAGGACTGTTATGCGATAGTAAATTACTTACAAAACCTACTGCGCAACTGTTGGGACATTTGCATGGTCTATAAAAAGCTATAATCTTCACTGCATTTATTTCGAAAATTACTGCTTCACAGTGGTCACCTCCAGCAATGTAACAGCCTCAGCTGGAACCAATGGGAATTGAAAAAAAAAACTGACTTCCGAAAACACTACAATGTGAAAAATAACTTTAATTTCGGAAGTCGGTGTCAAAAAACTAAAATACAGAACCAAAGACACCATCTTCTGAAATCAAAGTTATTTTTCACATTGTACCTAGTGGTTTTTTGGAAGTCGGTTTTTATTTTTGATGAAAAGTTTTTTTATAAAACTTATTTAAATATAAAACTAGCGCGATACAACTGACGCTTAGTGCCATCTATCGACATTTCTATGGAGTTGTTCGAAATTTTCGAGTCAAATACAATTAGTCGACTATTACTCGTAAACTTGTAAAGCCCACTTATGTGTGATAGTTTTCCTTTAAACTTAGTTATATGTAGGTACTACTGCCGTGACATTTGAATTTCTAACTACAACCGTTTAGTAGGTAGAGGGGGAGGGACACTTTACTCTAACGAAAATTGGTACTTTAAAGCTAGATAAGTCACGAACGGTTTACTTAATCAAAAAACGGTCTTCCCAAACCCCTAATATTTTAGAAAGACCTATCCAACGATATTCCACACTATGGGAAGGACGAAAAAAAAATTATCATCCCACTTTACATGTAGGGGACGTACCCTAAATAATTGTCTTTTTTTTTCAAAATTTTATTTACCACTTTTTTCGGCGTCATTCACGTGTATAGCACGAGAAATAAAACAAAATATAAGCACAAGAAAATCACCAGGCTACGATTTGATAACAGGTGAAGTACTTCATAACTTACCAAGAAAGGGTTTGGTCAAGTTAACAAAACTTATCAATGCCGCACTGCGGCTCAAATATGTCCCAGACTTATGGAAGGTGGCTGAAGTAATAATGATAGCTAAGCCTGGAAAACCGGCTCACGAAACATCATCATACAGGCCTATTTCCTTACTACCAATTATGTCCAAGCTATTTGAGAAGCTGTTACTCAAACAACTTAAACCAATAATAGATAGTAAGAACATAATACCAGAGCACCAGTTTGGTTTTCGAGAAAAACACTCGACTGTTGATCAAGTGCATAGGATTACAAACGTAATAGAAAGCGCCCTTGACCACAAAAAAGTATGCTCTACTGTGTTTCTAGACGTGGCACAGGCATTTGACAAAGTATGGCATGAAGGGCTTATGCATAAATTTAAGAGCCTGTTACCGAAGCAGTTTTCAGATATACTAGAATCCTACATTCGGAACAGAGTCTTCAGAATAAGGCAAGAAGAGACCTACTCGAAACTGAAGGAAATTAAAGCAGGCGTACCGCAAGGAAGTGTGTTAGGGCCGGTCCTGTACCTAATATACACTTGTGATATTCCTGAATTAGAGCAAAACACGATTGGGACCTTTGCTGATGATACAGCCACAATGGGTGTAGGAAACAGCCACGAAGAAGCAGTAGAAAAGGTACAAATAGCTGTAAATCAAGTTTATAATTGGACCAAAAAATGGAGGATTAAACTTAATGAATCTAAATCTTCTCACATAGACTTTACTAACAAAAAACAACAGTATTTTCCAGTTAACATTAATAATAAACAAGTTCCATACGAGAATACAGCCAAGTATCTTGGTATGACCCTTGGACACAAAGCTACGCTGGAAAGCCCACGTCAAAAAGAAAAAGGATGAACTAGAACTGCGATATAAAAGAATGTATTGGCTGCTTGGGAGACACTCCATGTTGTCGGTACATAACAAATTGTTAATATACAAACAAGTCCTGATGCCAATTTGGACTTACGGTATTCAGCTCTGGGGCTGCACCAAACAGACCAATAAACTTATCATACAGCGATTCCAGAACAAAGTGCTAAGGGGAATTGTGAATGCACCTTGGTACATTCGAAACGACGATCTCCATCGGGACCTAAAAGTTGAGGTCGTCGAAAAAGTTATTAAAAAATTTGCGGAAGCTCATGAAAAGAGACTTCATCAGCATGTCAACATCGAGGCAATCCAGCTTCTCGATCACACAAATATAGTTAGAAGACTAAAAAGAACAAAACCGTTCGAATTAGTGTTTAGTGATAGTGAATAGTGTAAAGTGCAAAAGTGCTACCAAATAAACACAATAACGAAGTTCCCCTTAATAGAGACAATAAGAAAAGTGCCACTGGACACATTCTTAGTAAAGACAATTTATTAGTTTAAGTTAAAATTAAATTACTTATTAGTCTATATAATATAAGGCTAGATTGTAATATAATTAGGGTTCATCCTGCTGATGAACACTAATAATAAAAAAAAAGAAAAATTCACGTGTATACTCATGCCAAATTACAACTTTCTAGTACCAATAGTTTTTGAGCTAAACCGCGGACAGACAGACAGACAGACGGACATGGCGAAACTATAAGGGTTCCTTGTTGACTACGGAACCCTAAAAATCCACTCTGTTCCTTCAATTCAGGAAACACACGATACGATACACTTAGATGCATTGCATGCATGCATATACACTCACCTTTGCATACACAGCAACATACAGACACAATCACACACAGACACACGCTTGAACACAACAACACACAGGCACACAGAAGAATTAGCATGCTTGTTTTGTTTTATTTATATTTTACTTTTTAATTTCTCTTATTTAATTGTAATTGTATTTAATTCTTCAGATAAATGATCTTATCATTATCATATGCTTTCCAAGTTTTGTCAGCGGAGTGGGGATCTGGTTACCTGTAATACAGGTATTGATATACTCACCATGGGCACCAGTATCTTACAAATTTGTTAACATAGCATTAACAGCGTATGTACTTACTTTATAAGTTTGTAGAGAAAATAAATGTATTATATTGTCTGACGTTTTATAGGTTTTCATGGAGGCCTATGTGAAATAAAATATGTTGAGTTTGATTCATGACAGATATAGAAGAGAAATTAATACACTGGGAAGAGTATAGTGGAGAATGAGGCTAAAATAATAATTTATAAACATCAGCAAAAATACGAGTCATTGGACTCAATTAGAACGACCTTTGCATTTCTTGAAGACTGAAAATCAAACGTATCCGACGGTTGATATTTGTATTCTCAAGTCTTTGTTTTTTTTTCTGTAATTGAGCGTTTTCTACAATATTAGTCCGCATTGAAGTAGAGTGAAACGGTTGACAGATTAGCTGTGCAATACAGATAATTTTTATTTTTAAACAATAAATGAACTAGCGATGTGGTAGAATTCGTACCTATTAATAGCAATCTTGTTTGTAAGCAAAATATACTTGTGTCTGGAATGGATCCACGACAATAGTGAAAGGGGTGGGGTTTGAACCCGCGACTTCTTAATCACAAGGCCAACACCTTTGTCATTATGCTATTGCCGTTTTAAAAGTTGTTCCCAGTTATTTATTTATTTACACTTTATGCACATAGGTACAAAGGCGGACTTAATGCCGTAGGCATTCTCTACCAGTCAACCAGTTCCCATGTGAGATTGTATGATTGTAAACCCGCCCACGATACAGCAGTAATTTCTTAACCAACTTATATTTAATGGTGAAAAGGTGGTGTTGAAAAGTTGTAAAAATTATTAAAGGTGAAATTTTAAATACACATTTAGTTTGATTGACAATGCATGGTTAGTTTAATATTGTTCGTTTAAATCCGATTCGGCGGATGGCCTAATATATCAGATTATTTTAAGCACTCTCTTAATATGGGTATCAATAAAATCAATTAGATTAGCGCATTAAAAAAACTAGTTACTGTACTATTTACTAGGGTTTCGTATCTCTAAAAGAAATAACGAAACCTTTATAGGATCATTTCGTTTTCCGTCTGTCTGTCAATATCTATCTTTTTTGTCCGAAACACGTAGATATATATATCCAACAGTTATTTATATCATATACAATCTGATCCAGATGTGAAAAAAGTTACTTGTAATTCAACTTGGTCAAAAGATATTACTGTTTATTTAAACAAAAAAAAAGAATATGGCCGAAATGCCAATTACGAAAAACCTATCGACAATCCCTTGAGCCATCTCGTCATAATCTTGTGCAATAAAAAATATTTACATTTAGAAAGACTAGACATAACTTTAAATTATATAATGCAGTACATTTACAACGCATTTGGGTATTGCCTATACTCTAAGCGACTCGACTTTGAAACAAAATAGGTTATTAAGCTAACATTCGAACTTGCTAAAATCCAATATTGTGTTGAGGCTAACATTCTTGATATTATTGTTTGGCTAAGTTCTACATGGTTTTGCACTATGACTTGTCACAAATATGAGACTAGCTGTACTTAATCACTTAAGAGACAACTCAAGGGTATGAACTTTTAGAAGACATATTAGTTTTATTGATTGATGTATTCACTTAAATATTCTTCACTATCGTGCAAAAATAAATTTTAATTTATTAAATTCGGAACAAAATCAAAATTATTTTATTTTACATAGGCCTACATGGGCACTCATAAAACGTCAGAAAAAATAAATAATATACATATTTATATATATATTCGTGCACGGTTCGAAATTGGTCGTTTCCTATGGAGAAGAACCGGCAAGAAACTCCAAAGTTACTATTATAAAAAAAAAATTTTTTCACAATCTTTGCATAATAGACACAAGTTTTTATTTATTCTTTGGTATGAGAGGACATTCTAGACTAATTGACATAATACAATGTAATAAATATAACTAATCAGAAATTAATCTCAGAGTCTATGTATAGTGTTCTCGCATTCACATTAAAAATTAGCTTTACAAAACTGCAAATATACTACAGCAAATGACATTTAAAAAAATATACAACGTGTAATTATTTAAAGGGTATATACATACCGAGTGCACGGCTTCTTTGGATGATAATAAATGATATGGCAAGGGTTTTCTAATCCTATGTGTACATGTGTGGAGCATATCAGAAATTTCAATACATTGATATCAGAGACCGAATTTTTCAAATTAAGAAGAACGAAGAGAATTATCGTTTTATTGGCAAGTGACGTGGAAAGTGATGACCCTCATAGTGCTGTGACACGTTTGTTATTACTGGTATTCAGGAAACATATGAAACCAATAATTTGGGGTCAATTCTGTGAGTCACTTATTTTGAGCTGAAACTTTGCATAGAGACTCCATACCAGATATCGTCTTCAGTCCTTTTGGATAGATATGGGGTTTCCGTTACACGTTGTATAGGTACAAGTAAAATAAAATAAAAATAACAACAACAACACAGAAAAGTGGTGTTGTTAATAGTAAAAATAGTAAACATAATATGAGATATCGATGACCCTATATTTTATATTATGTTAATAACTTTACTAGTTTCATACATTCATTATAACAGCCTCGGTGGCCTGGTCGCAAGCGCGAATGCTGATCAAGAGGTTTCGTGTTCAATTCTCAGGTCGGGCAAAAAGTACTATTGGGTTTTTCTGTTAGAAATTTCTCGGTAGTAGCCCGGAGTTTGGAAGTTGGTGGTGTGATAACCCCCGTGCCTCGGTGCGCACGTTAAGTAGTTGGTCCTGCGCCTGATCTGTCTCCGGTCGTGTCTGGTTGCCTCCCATCGGACCATGAGAGTAAAGGATCAGAGAGTGCTCCTGTACCTGCACATACTTGTGCTCTATAATATCTCCTGCGCAGATGGCTAATCAATTATGAGATTAGATGCCGTGGTCTAAATCGGCTTGGAGAGCTATCATTAGTATAATTAATGTAAATATTTTAGTTTTTAATCTATGAATTACGTTGGACTGCAGTCGAGGATGCAAATACGACCGACACAATTTACTTAATGAAATTCTAACGTTGTGCCAAGTACTTTGACTTCCGGTGAGTATATCTGTGAAGCTTTTTCTTCATATTTTCAGTCAAATTTTCTCGATCACTCCTCAAATAACAATTATATGTGTTCATCTTTTCCGGAGTCTACTAGCTCATTTGATATATCTAGCATATCAGTTAATGTAGATCACGTTAGTACATTGCTTAAAAAATTAGATACGTCTAAAGCAGCGGGTCCAGACAATATTTCATCAAAATTCCTTACAAGATGCGCCAAAACTCTTCCAGTCTCAATTCTATTCAGAAAATCATTATCTTCTTGTGTTGTACCTAAAATATGGAAATCGGCCTTTATAACACCCATCCACAAAAAAGGTGACAAAATTGAAATAACCAATTACAGGCCGATTTCTAAACTATATTATAGCTAAGATTTTTGAAAGGATCCTTTACGACCAGATGTATGCCGCTTTTAAAAACTCATTTAGCCCATTTTAGCACGGTTTTCTTAGAGGAAAGTCTACGGTCACGAATCTTGTTTTGCTAAATGATTTCATCACAGCCGCCATGGATAAAGGTAATCAAGTCGATGTCGTTTACACTGACTATAGCAAAGCATTTGACCGTATTGACCATAACATCCTTCTTCAGAGGCTTAACAGTATGGGTATTAGTGGTGACCTGCTGAGATGGTTCTCCTCTTACCTGGAGAATCGATCTCAAGCAGTAGCAATTACATAATTACATCTCTAGTTGGATTTCTGTCCCTAACGGTTGTCCCCAAGGATCGCTATTGGGTCCTTTATTATTCACAGTCTATGTAAACAACATCGACTCATGTCTACTGTCATCAAAATTATATGTTTTGCCGATGATATGAAAACATATACATATATATTGATCTTGATGATTGATTGATTGCTATAGCATCATTAGATGATGTTTCTGCACTTCAGGCGGATCTTCGTCAACTGGAAGTATATTGTCAAACAAGTAGGTTAGATCTTAATCCAGAAAAATGCTCGCTCGTAACGTATTCTCAAAAACGGTCAGTCTTAGTCACGTCGTATACTCTGAATGGCCAAGTTTTACCTCGGTGTAATTATATTCGGGATTTAGGGGTTTATCATGATTCTAAGCTTATATTTGACTCTCACGTGGATGCTATAGTAGCTAAGGCGTCCAAATCTTTGGGATTCATCATGAGATTGTCAAAATGTTTTACTAAAGCGAAAACCCTTAAAATCCTGTATTGCACTTTCGTGAGGAGTAACTTGGAATATGCTTCTGAAATCTGGAATCCAGGTTACAATAAATACATAGACCGAATTGAGGGTATTCATAGAAGGTTTATCAAATATTTATGCTTTCATCAGAAGATCCCGTGTCATTCCGATAACTACCACAGTCTGTGTAGAAAATTTCATTTACTTCCTTTAAGTACTCGCCGTGAGATATCTGACTGCATTCTACTGTTAAAAATTTTAAACAATAATATTGATAGCCCCGATCTCTTATCTAAAGTTAATTTAAACATTCCGACTAAAACTCGGTATAATCCACCTTTACGGGTGGGTACCTTTCAGCTCAAGTACAGGCAAAATTCATTTATTGTGCGTGCAAGCAGAAGCTTTAATAACCGGTGTAAGCAGCACGATTTTGACCCCTTTATAACAAGTGTGATTGCAGCCAGAAGACGCCTCAGCCTAGATTATTTCAAAAATAATTAATATCAGTAGTTACTGTGTTGTATGTGTTATTTATATCTGCTATCTATTTAGTCATTTTAAATATTGTATTTATGATAATGGTTATATTAGGACTACCTTTTAAGTGTTCAATTTAAGATTTTCCTGCCTCTAAACGTGGGGACTTTTAATTGGCTCACTGTCTACTATACTATATATTTTCTGTATTTAATAGCTGTTAGACTTCCATACTTCTTAAATAAATAAAAATTACATTTAATTCGCTAAAACTAAGTTTCGTGACAGTTGTTCGATGTGAGATACCAGAGTGAAGCACTAAACACAAAAATCACATTAATCACTACTACTGAACGGTCTTCGATCACACGCTATCGGAATGCTGAGAAGGCGAATCTCACGGTGCACCGCACAGCGTGGTGTTAGTCATTTTCATAGGAATATGGGGCGTCATAAGTAGCAACATAACATATGGACATATAATTCGAAATAAATTGATTAACAAATAAATACACAAACATAGACAATTATTAATAAACTAGCTGTGCCCGCGACTTCGTCCACGCGGAATTGTGACTTTCGGCAGCATTTTTAATTTTTTAGACTAATAATTTTAAAAATAATACTCATACATAAATAAGCAATTTACAATATTTTACTGCTAATAGCTTATTTAAGTACATTTTTCTTATCAAAATTTAAAAAATAAGTTTCAAGCTTCTAGCTTTAAAAATTACGTAATTTCCATGCAAATTTTCATCCCCTATTTCAAACCCTTACAGCCCTTTTTTCGCATTAAAAAGCAACCTATGTCCTTTCTCAGGCTCTAGACTATATTCGTACCAGATTTTATTAAAATCGGTTCAGTAGTTTAGGCGTGATTGCGCACACAAACAGACAGAGTTACTTTCGCATTTATAATATTAGTAAGGATTGGTGGAGCTCGTGGCTAAATAATAACCGGTACACGGGTCGATTTGCAAGGTAAAGTAACGCTTTCCGAGGCCGGTTCGTGGATGGGAGACTATTTTAGCAAATCGAGATTCATTCGTCTCTCGGAAAGCACACTAAGCAGTTGGTTCCTGCTGTAATTTGTACATCTTTGACAGTCGTTACAGGTAGTCAGAAGCAAGAAAATCTGACATCAGCCTTGCCAAGTAGCACCGTGTTACCCAGTTACTGGGTTGTGGCTGATCTCCACAACCCAGTAACTGGGTAACACGGTGCTTCTGATAGGCGGTTACTCCATAAAAAACACTTCCAATCTAACTGGATGCAGTAGAGAATCAAAATAAGCAGTGTGTGCAGGATCAGGTTTGTTCGTCGTTAATGAAGCGACTTGCGTAGGTTTTCAATTCGTATAATAATAAAATTCGTATTTACAATGATTTGTACTTGTTGGTTGGTGGTTTGAAAAAAAAAGGAATGAATACATATCACGGGTTTTGACGGAGGCGCGAGTGAACGAGAATGTAAGACCGAACGCGAGACTGAATGCGACCGGGTTTGATATTAGATTGGATTGATTGATTGGGATTGATGGTAGGCCTTCCCTTCAACGCTAGATGATACCTTACACCGCGTCTGATTGTACGTTGCTGCGTCTTCGTGATGAGAGATGGCGCTAACACCGTCATTTATTTTCAGACACAGTCCATAGTGTGTTAGTCAGTTACAATTGAACCTTATGCATCTAAAGGGCTAACATTCAAACTAACTTCTACATTACAGAGTTGAAATGAAGCATATTACTACTAACATAAAACACATAAATGTTAGACACCAAAAAAGAAAATCAATTAGTCAAGTTTTTACTGAAACAAATTGGTTTCAATATTAATTTACGTATTAAAGGCCGACAAGGTCACAGTTACTGTTAAATTCAGTGGTACCTCGCGACAAATAGGGACCCCAGACAAGGGTCTTTGGGGTCACAAAACGCCCATAAGCACTCATTGGACCCCAATCCCTGGTAATTCCTAATTAACGTGGCTGTCCCTGAAAACCCGCAATTTTTCACATCTTTGCCAAAATGGGCTTGGATTACACAGAGTCGGATATACAATATAAATTGAATGTTTAAGAGACTATAAATTTCTTATGTTTACAGAAGTTAAATTATTATTTAAAATGAAAAGTACTATACAGTGTGGCTTTTATGTAATTTTTCGATTTGAATGGTCGAAATTTGCACATAAAATAAATGATTATTATTGCATTATTATGTAAAAATATAGCTTTCAACTCGCCTCCATATAAACTTGACTAAGCACTACACCTCCGTCGGCGTAATTTTCATAAAATGGGGTAAAAAAATTTACTTCACGTATTAGTATATACCTACTGAAGATCTATTGACATTCTCACTTACTTTTAACTTAAAACAGTGCCAGTCATATTCTTGTCAGACATATTACATAGTCTAGTCCCACAAATAAAATGTATCAATAGATATAAACTCACAGCGGGCGTCTGCAGACTAAGTATAGTTTTCAGTCGCCATCTTCAAATATCTTCACTTCTCTTAAGATCATAACATTATACAGGCTTGCTACCCACCCGTTTTATAGGTAGTAGTAATAATAAAACAGTTATAACACTCTTCACTTTATATTTTAAGGCTGAAAAGTCTGTTTTGAGCTTAATTTCCATTGTTGTTAGACTGCTAGAATAATCTCTTAAGAGTATTTACAGCTAGGACTAAATAAATTGTAAAAGACTTATTAGAAAAAAAAATCAGAGGGAAAGAAAGAATAATTTTTCACTTTTTATAGAAAACTTAAAATTTTAGTTTTTTCTCTTTGATATGTTTTTCGAAAAAATTCTTAACGATTCGGTTTTCAAATTCCTGGAGAGCAATGATAGTCCAGTTCGTGGGTTTGAACCTATTCAGTTACATTAAACAATTTGGTAAATGACAATACCGTGAGGAAACCGGTATGTCTTACCACACAAAGTTCGAAGACATCTTACATCCACAAATCCGAACTTTTTTTTTATTTATTAAAAATAGGTTCGTGTTTGACCACCATCTCACCTGATGGTAAGTGATGATGTAGTCGAAGATGGAGCACGCTTACCTAAAAGTAACCTATTCACTCTTGACTTAAAGACTCCTAGGTTATAGCTATCAGGAAACACAGACTCCGGCAGGGAATTCCACTCCTTAGCCGTACGCACAATGAAGGTATTCCCAAAACTTTTTGTGCATATGGGTGGAATGTCCACCATGTAACGATGGCGCTTCGCTTTACTGGACTTACGTGGTGGATTAAGGCTCATTCCTTTTCATACAGATGAGGCCTGGCCTGTGTCCCAAAAGCGGAAACGTAATAGGCTGAGTTTTACTATGGCCTGGAAAATTTATATGAAACACCGTGATATATGTACTCGTATAGATAGAACAACTTTATTGTACACAAAAATTTAATCAAACCTATTCAACAATATACCGTGATGTGTAAACACTTTTCATATTATTATTAAATAAAAAATAAATAAAAATAAAATTCCTTTATTGCAGGCACGCAGGCCCATATAAAAGCCTAAAGAAATACAAAAATAAAGAAATACACTTACAAATCAATTTAACTATACAATTCCATTCAATTCAGTCAATTCAGTCGTTAAAATCATATTAAAACATTACAAACAAATAAAACATAAATGTCAGATCTATTAAATTAACTAATTAACTAGTAGTTACACGAGAATGCGTTCGCGTCGGAATTTTGCCCATGTTACCGGGATAAAAAATAACCTATATGTTATTCCAGGATTTCAGCTATTGCAATTCCAAGTATCATTAAGATCCATTCGACATTTCTTTTTTTTTTACAATATGCATTATTTTACAAACTTTCGCATTTAAGGGAATAGGATATTATATCCAGGCTTTGTCAACCTTCTATTCATTAATTTTAGAATCTTTGCTTACTTTTCCAAAATTAATTAAAACACGCAGTTTTTAATGAGTGGTTGGGAAGCTGACCGAACCGCCCACTTGATTTATAATCAGGACGACATAGATTCCCTTAGAAAAAGGAACCTTTATTTATATATTAAAACTTTATGCAAAACAAAAAGGTACAATAGCGGACTTACTGCCTTAGGTTTTTTCTACCAGTCAATCACGGGTGTTGAAGACATGGCAGGTGCATAATAAAATTAAGGAAGTGCATTCTACAGAAGAATAGACAAATCGAAGTCTGAGAAGGGCAGAACAGAATGACGGAAGAGCCCAAAATGTTAGTGCAAGCAACAGCAGTGTGAGGAACATACAAATAGAAAAGAGTGAGATATAAGATAAGAGGGAGGGTTAGGAGAGTTCAGTAAAGAGAAAAACGTAGTCAGAGCACGCAGATTTCTTCTCTGGCGTATTAGCAACCACTTGAGCTCAATTCTGTATCTCGATACAATAAAAAAATTATCGGATACAGCTATTAAGGAGCCTGTCCAGTTTATCTAACAACACTGCATTCAAGTCTAAGTAGCACACGCCATCATGGTCGATTAAAGGGAAAATTAAAGTCTGCACAAGCATTGTCTTGGTTATTTCTTGAGTTGGGAATCCTCATGGTTGTTCTACATCCTTGGTAGGGCTAAAAATCAATTAGACTCAAACTTACTAAAGCCCCCCAACCCTACTACAGGTTAAGAATGTGTTATTTAAATACCTATAGTGTTTTATTTTCATCACGTCTCATGAAATATATTTTGTCCACAAATTGTATTGTCAAGAATGTGCCTCGAAATTCAATATAGGGCTGGATACTGAAAAACAAGCTTTAATGTAATGTCTGCGTACCTGAATAGTTTGGTAAACAATTGCCTTATATTGCTTTCTGTTATTTATGTACACTAGGACCCACTTCAAGAAATACACGGAATAGTTTGGTAATATACAAAGACTAGCAGTAGAGTCGGGCTTCGCTCCCGTGGAATTTATCTCGATAAAAACATAACCCGCCTTCTTTTGTAGTGGGTAAAAGTAGCTTATAACCTTCCTTAATCTTCAAGCTACTTGCATCCAAATCCACCTAGTACTTTCGAAGATCAGAGCGTGTAAACAAACAAACAAACTTACCGCTCTATAAAATTAGTATCGATACGAGTATGTACGAGTACTTTACATTTGACATAGGACTGGTTGAAAGCTAATAAAGGTAAGTGAAATTTTTGTAGTGGTTTGAATATTTAGTTCTACGAAAGATGTAATTTGAATTTGAATTTGTAATTTGATTCTCTCACGTAGGTATTGGTTATTTATATTATAGATAGGTATTTGTTAGCTATAAATACATAACATAACAATATAATCGGCATATAGCGTCCCCACAGCCTTCCCTCTATGAGATGCCGATCCGATTGGTTTAAATTCTGAACAAAAACAAAACAATGAAATCAATCAAGAGTGAGAAATCAATTAAGTGAATCACGCACGAAAAGGCCTATCATTCCAATTTGTTTCAACCAAAGACATCTCACGACTGTTGTGAGAAATCAAAAACAAAAATATTATGTCCGGGCACTTATAAAAATTCAGAAGGACATGCGCACGGTTCGAATTGGTCGTTTCCTATAAAATAGAACCAGGTTATTTTTTCAAAACATAATTGAATTTCACAATAATGCTGCAGTCAATAGCATAGTTGCTGTAAGTACGCTCTATTCGGTTTCGAGGAAAACGCGGTATAAGCAGGGCTGGATTAACCATTAGGCGGAGTAGGCAACTGCCTAGGGGCCCCGCATCAATTAAGGGCCCAGGCCCAGTGCACGCACCAAGAAAACATGTTTCTTCGAACGAGAATTTGATGTGCGTGTGAACTTAGGCCTTACTGTTATTTCACAAAATACAAATCGTTAGATTTAGTAGTAGAATTAAAACAATTTTAGAACAAATCTGGGAATAAGTAAACAAATATATTAAAAACCACAGGCTTTAATGTGCGTTTCCTCAGTTCACACACGATTTGGTCAGTCAAAGTAAGAAAAGGGGCCCCGAGAATGCCATTGCCTTAGGGCCTCTGACAGGGTTAATCCGGCTCTGGGTATAAGTTTTGGTGACGAACGTGACGTACGTTACATACATTTGGTGAGATACGTGCTGAGGTCCTCTTTCATTTAAGGTATCAACCAGCATAATCTGATTAAAAACAAAGGATTTATCGAAGATTTTCTCGAAACCGTTTAGAGCGTACTTACTGCAACTATGCTATTGACGGCAGAATGTATGTAGTATGTACCTAACTACTTTCAATGGTAGAACCATTGAAAGATATTCAAACGACATCCAAGACCATACGGGTAAACTTACATCTCGGTATATAATTAAAGATCCACTGACCATCCACTGACCTCAGTAAACGTTGCTTAACCTCAAAAAACCGACCTGTGTGTCAAGCTACGAGCTTCTAAGTAAGATAACCCACTTGATATAAATTAAACTAACACCCACACACCCCACAGCTACACATCAATCATGCAATCAACCAAGATATCAGTTGAACAATGGTCTCTTATCTCGATCTTCTAACACATTAGTCACTCACTGTCAGATATTATACCCATTAATTAGTCCGATTCATTGCGGTAGGCTTGTTTACACACGGTGTGTTACTCGCCCGTGAGTAGCGAGAATTTTCATGCTTTACTCGTAGGCGAGAATTGACAGGTGTTTGCGAACATCAATTATAATTTGAGGTAAAAGACGTCTATTATTATCTATATAAGATTTCCCTTAGGTCTCGGTCACGAAGTTAGCGGTGGCGCGGCGAATGTCAATGACCTCTATCTGTCAAATGTCACCCTACGTAACTTTTCTATTTGACAGCTTAACGTCAATTCAGCCCACACTGTACATTTACAGGTCAGCGAGCGAAGTACGAGCGGCGCGAACCAATAGCGATGCCCGCGCCGCGGATCGCTGTCGCCACCCCGCTCCCGCTGACTTCGTGACCGAGGCCTTAGTATTAATATTGATTCATCACATCCAGCAAACATGGCATTCACTACGTCATTTACCAGCCTTGTGACTTCCACCACTTCATAGTCTTAAAATACTGTCGACGACATGTGCACTAAGCATTGTGTGCCCTGTCCATTCGAATAGTTTATGATATGATGAACTTTGGCAGGGTATTTTAGCAGGCGCGAGAGAGTTTCTGGTCCAAAAAAAACAGGATGGCATGTGCAAAATACGCTACGGAAAGGGCAAAGGTTTGTTATAATTTGTTATTGTTTTTCTTTCCTTCACTGAATATGTGCCATCGGATCAGCAAATTACATATACACAATTTATGCATTATTACTTGTTTTTATTTTTATGAACCAGTTTATTATTTGCAGTGCTATAATTATAATAAATAAAAAACCATTTATTATACACTACTAATTTTTAATTAGTACAAATACTTAAAGGGCTTATTAGAAAAGGTCTTGTTATTATATATGTAAAGTCTTACTATATAATATTGATAAATAGCAAAGTTATTAGCGTTTGTTTATATCCCAAAATGTCACTCAATTTACGGACATATTGTACAGGCCATTCATGTATTCATTAATCGTGATGTCGCGGTCACGCGGTCTCGCTCAAACTTGCCCCGCCTCCAACAGCTGTTATCGTAATTGTAGGTAGCTTAGACGCATCTTTAAGCTTTACGAATTAAAAAAAAAGTAAAATAAAAGGTTCACGAAAAATAATAGGCACTTATTAAATTCAAACTTTACCTACATACTTTAATTGGGCCATTTGCTTGTGTTGTTCAGTATCCAACTGCAGAACTCCATCCTTGGTTCATTATCCACAGTAGTCAATTCTTGACCCTTTCTTTAGTGGTATGGGTGAAATCCAGACGAACTAATGATCGTCTATGCACAGTACTGGCTGATATTAAAATGACGAGCTGCGTCATTCGTACTTCGCCGGGGATCTTCAAAGTAGTCCACTACATCGTCGTAAAGGTTTTGGGCCGGTCTTCCATGTCCTTGGCGATGGGCCGTTGCGCGGAATGATCAGTGGTCGAGTAAACGTTGGTAAACATTTACCACAGTCCGAACCTTTGGCTAGCGAGCATTTGGGTACTCTTCCCTGTACATACGAACAGCGGCCACCAGACCAAAAGTACACACGCAACATAGCCACGTACTCCCGAGATGAAAACTGGTAAGCCATCACGACAGTAAAAACGTAACAACTTATGTTTAAAAAGCACGCGCACACTTCCGCTAACAAATTGACACTGTTTGTTCATTCACTCGTTGTAAAAAGGACCGCTGGCCAGAGGGGGCGTGGCTTGAGCTTAGACGCGAGTTTGCCGGGATTTATGAATGACGATCTAACTGGACTAGCACTGCGCGTAGTATTTTCTAGTAGCAATTGTTATGAATGATTGATTCAATTATGAGTTTACCAGTTATGACAAATTTTCGTAGACAATTTTGGGGTTTCGTTTTTTTTACTTTTGACTACATAAATATGATCAGTAAAGGGTACGGATAGAGCCCCATTTTTTTTTGTACTAATTAAAAATTAGTAGTGTATAGACCTTATAAACGCTTATAAAAAGGGGACATAAAAATAAAACCAATTCAGAACATAAATTCATCAACATCTCTTTTAATGAAAGTACCTTACTTTGTAATTTTGTTTTGTTAAGATTTAATAAATTGGCGTGAAAAAACACTAAAACGTGCTAATTAGAAGTAATGGGAGAGGGTTTTGAGATACTTCAGGCTTAGTTGAAAAAACTGCCTTAATATTTGTTTTAAATATTTGAATCTCGAATGCAAGCATTCTTTATTAGCGACGTGCTCCTTTCCCTTCGCCATGCGAATATCGCTTATTCAATGCTAGAATCTCTCTCCATATCAAATCAGCTTATCAGTTAATGCGACTGACTCTTATCTATAGTAATTACATTAATTGCCCGCGCTTACCATATGATCCCTCAGAGCGTTATGTGAAAAATTGTTGACAAAATAATTGCTAAATGGTTAATTGGTATGTTTAATTGAATTCAGAATTAGCAAGGCGCGTTTCAAAGGCAGAGTTAAAATGAGTAGCACATTTGTTGATTTTTATTTGTGTACGTGTGCTATGCTGTGTGAACGATTTTGGAAATTATATTTACGAAAGGCCACTCAGTAGTCGAAATTCGACAAGTTGTTCACTTTTAAGTTTGAATTTTATCATAAAACATTAGCTTTCTGCTCTCTTTCTCTATATAAACATTAACTCTGCCAAATTTAATACTCCTCGTAAAAAGAGTAAAGTAAGTAAAGTAGAGTGTGAGTAAGAGTAAGTTTTGCTTCACGTTATAATATGAAAATAACACTCCTTTTGAGGGAGCTATTATATAGCTTTTTTTTTTATTTTATCGTGGTAAAATTATCAAATAAGTCCTCCTACCCCGGGCAGGGCGGGAGGGACTGTCAGACTTTTACTACTAAAATCCACGGTGTTCCTTCAATAACCCTTTACGTTCCGGGGTCACGGTAATGGGATGAGTCCCACGACCCCGGCAGGCTTCGGCCCTCTACAGGGGGGGCCTCGTCATGTTGCTGACGCTCTTTGAGGCTCGCGTGGAACACAACGTGCCGTCGACCCGGGCATGGTCCATGGTCGGACAGCGAGTTGCCCTTTACTCGCTGTCCGCATGCCCGCGCCTACGGTGGCCGGAGATCGTCGGCCGACGTCCGACGCCGTGGGCGTCTACCACTGTGGCTGGGCTGGAGGGAGGACGCCATCCTCTCCCTCACACGGCCCGCCTCCTCCTTCGGAAGCATGACTGCTTCGCAGAAGGAGGCGACCGCTTCCCACTCCCTCTCGCACCGCAGCATGGCCTCGACCAATGCCGGGCGCGAGAGGTCTCCGCCTATCGCCAACGCGAGGACACGTCGGTGCTTTGCCCAAGCGGGGCAGTCTTGCACCGTATGCTCTACTGTGTCCTCAGGGCGATCCTCGCAGTGGTGACACCCAGGCGTTTCTTCCTTCCCCATCAGACACAGGTACCTCCCGAAACGTCCGTGTCCGGTGAGGACTTGCGTCATGCGGTAGGTCAGGACGCCGTGACGCCGATCTAGCCACTCCTCAAAGAGGGGTCTTACCGCCGCAATAGCGGCGTGCCCGAGCTATTATATAGCTAGAAATAATATTAGACAACTACAATCTTTCCCGTTTTCGTTAAAAACTAAAATTCTATTCTTCATACTTATATTATGTCTGATTAAATAATGAGCCCAGAGCGTACTATATTAATTGCTATAGAATACGAGATAATACATAACGTACCCTGTAACGTTCTCACTGTTGGGACACGGCCCATTCTCTCTAAGAGAGATAGTGGTTCGTTATAATCCACCATTGGGACCCGGTGCAGTTTGGTCGATATCACGTATTTTCGAATTTTATATCCGAGAACATACCGGCTTCCGGCACTATGCTTCCACCCCGTTTTGATAGCAGTCATGATGATGAAAATTACATAAAGCAATGTGCCTGCCTGGATTTCAACCCACAACCAATTTATTTATTTAATTAATTAAATAGAACGGCCGAAACCAATTACACCATTTAACATAATTTATTATTTATTTAGCACATTCATACTGTAGGTAATGGACGCCGAGCTAGATACAATTAGAATAAGTTGAAGTGAAGACCAGGACTGGAACTTTTCGTCGCCCAGTGAGCAAGCTCGTCGTCATTTTGAAGAAAGAAGAGGCCGTAGCCTCTTCTTTCTTCAAAATGACGAGCTTCGCCGGGGGGAGAGCTGTAATGGACGCCGAGCTAGATACAATTAGAATAAGTTTAAAATAAGTAAGATAGGTAAAATCAGGATAGGTTAGATTAGGTTTCCCGCGGCCCCCCACGCACGTGTGAGGAGACACCGGGGTGGTTTTAGCCGGTAAGAATCCGGCACACCCCTCCGCCATTCCCCAGGCGGAGGTAGTCCATGAGGATTTCCCCCCGTTAAAAAAAAAAAAAAAAAAAAAGGATAGGTTAGGTCAATATGTAAGTAGGAAATAGGAATTAACACGTAGGTAAATGAAACACATGTTAAAATCGTTATAATTCATTATACATATTGTAAGAGAAACTTCGAGAAGTTTCGATGTACCAAGGCCGACAGGTCGGAACCTGTCGGAAAAGAGAAAGTTTTTAGCGTAAACAACTCCAAGGTCACGACAAGCGATTCTCGTTTGCTATTAGTAGATTTCCAAAAACATATCGTGACCCCCACACGAGTTCGACCCTCGTGCCAAGGGATATAAGACGGCAGGATTTCCCAAACTTCCGCAAACACTCTGGCCAAGTGGTTCCGGAAATGGAGAATCGAAGTCAATCCAGATAAAAGCCAAGCAGTCCTCTTTTCTAAACCGCGGATAAACCCACCCTCCCCCCGTCCGATTACCATGTACGGCAAGCCGATCCCTTGGGAAAAGCAAGCCAAATACTTAGGCGTGGTCCTCGATAGACACCTCTCCTTCGCTGAGCACATAAAGCAGGCACGTTCGCGCGCCGCTTTCGCTCTAGGTAGGCTCCACTTCATTCTTAGCTCTCGCAGCAAGTTATCACTCAGGTGCAAGCTTCGTATTTTCACCGCGGTCATCCGTCCCATCATGACCTACGCCTGCGTTGTTTTCGCACACGCAAAGCCCTACCTCCTCCACAAGATGCAGACCCTCCAAAACCGATTCCTCCGTAGAGTCACGGGAGCCCCCTTTTATGTTCGAAATGAGCTTCTTCACGTAGATCTCAAGATGCCCACCATCCAGCAGTTCATGAAACGTGTCTCCAAGCGTTTCTTTGAAACTTCAATCCAACATAGGAATCCCCTTATCGTATCGGCCGCCCAATACGAACCCTCGCGTATCTCTAAGATTCGCCGACCAAGGCATACCCTAGTCACTCCCGATGACGCAATCACTCTGCTCCAAGAGAGCCGTAGGGAAACAAGTACAGTGGCACACAAACACAAAAACCGACCGTCCTACCGTCCTCGCCGCCGAGGCCCGCCGCGACGTCCCCGTAATAGTCCACCCCGACCCTTGCCAGAGCCAGCCCGCGACGCTGAGCCAGTAGCTTTAAATTCCCTTATTAATAATAATAATGATATGATCCAGCCTGTCCCTAGCTGCCCTCCCCTGCGACGCCCTAAGCCGAGGTCCGTACCCCACAGGGGGTGCCCTTAGCGTGTAGTCGCCTAGTTTGTAAGTTTTTTAATAAGCCCTGGCTGGAGGCTTTAATTAATTTATTAATTAAGGCAACCACAGGCAAGTCCGGTTAAGCAGCCGACAACCTCAGAGGTTGACCTGCGAGATGCCACACACAAAAAAAAAAAATCGAATAATCGTAGTATCCAACCAACCGGACAAGAAGAAACACCTGAAGTGAAATAAGTAATAAGTCTGAAGAATATAGTAGTGAAAGTAAACAGTGAAATAAGTAGTACAAAGTAGTGAAAGTAAATAGTGAAATAAGTAGTTCAAGTAAATAGTTTAAAAGTGTATAAGTATTGAAGAAAACGTTATTAAGACTCTATAAAGAACTTTAAATTAGTATAGACAGTATAAATAGGCATAAGTGAAAATTGTGAAGATATAAAATAAACCAGTGTTTGAAGATTGAGTTTTATTTCAAGAGCTATCGACGTATGTCGAATTGAATAAATAAATACAGTCCACACCCATACAGTGTTGGTCCTTCAGAAGCCGGATCCAGTTAGTTGTTCGAGAGCCAGATACGAAGAAAAGTCTGAAAACAGTGAGAATTAAGTACTAACCCGTGTGCTAACCGGTAACGATTGTGTAACTCAGCGCTTTTATTCTGCTAACAAGTTACTGTGCGCCGTCAACTGAACGCGATGGTTGTCAAACGTAGTCAGAGTGATTTAGCAGAGATGGAAGAACAAAGGCGTGTCCTAGAACGGAGAGACGAAGAGTTACGTACGTCAGTGCGCCGCCGGGAAGCTGAACGCATAGAACAAGAACGACTGCGACGTATATCACTTGATCCGCCAGCGTCACCTCAGGTGGAAAGTATGGTTGGACCTACTACCATTGCGGATCTCGCCACTGCTGGGCCTTCATCAGAGCGGCAACAAGTCAGATCACCGCCGCGATCAATAAGGTCGACTACCAGCGTGACGACAAGATTAAGGTTGGCTGAATTGGAAGCAGCTGAAAAACTAGCAAGCATTCGACGAAGAGAGCTGGAGCTTGAAGCGAACCTAGTGAAGAAAAGGCTGGCTGCTGAGGTGTCTGTGATACAAGACGACCAAGAAAGCATCCATGAAGATCCACTTCAAGACGAACGTCAGCATCAGAAGGTCGATCAATGGTTGCGCACCAATCCCCTCAGCTCACGGGGGGAGGGGGGCAAACATACTGAACATAAGGAAGATCCGAAGCAAATTAAATTTGATGTGCCTAGAGGAAGATCGCCGACGCCAACGAGTGCCAGAAACAGCATCGACGAACTAGCTGCGACCCTGGAGAAGATGGCCCGGCCGCGAGTTAGGCACACAGACTTGCCTACTTTTTCTGGCGCTGTCAGCGAATGGCTGCCATTTAAATCGGCTTATAGCGACACTACGAACATGTATAGTGTATCACCGGCAGAGAACCTTCAGCGACTACGAAGTTGTCCCAAGGGCGAAGCACGTGACGCCGTAGCAGCCTTACTACACGCGGCTACAGATCCTGACGTCATAGTGAAAACGTTAGAACAGTGTTTCGGGCGTCCTGAAGTGATAATAGATAAAGCACTTGAAGACTTAAAGAAAATGCCAAAACCTGGTACCTCAGCAAGAGATTTAAATAACTTTGCAATTAAAATTCAGAACATTATCTACGTATTGAAAACAATAGACAAACGTGGTTACTTATACAATCCCATGCTCACAAGGGAAGTGTTGGAAAAGTTGTGCCCACACCTGCGATCACGATGGTGCGACTTTGCCTGCGATAACGAGGGAACAGCGGAGCCAGAGATAGTAATGTTGTCTCGCTTCTTAATTCGTGAAGCAGACAGGGCGTTACGCTATACATACGCCCCGTCAACAAGCACCGCCACTGCAAGAAGAGAAACCAGGCCTGCTATAACTATGAAGAAGAAGCCCAACACAATATTCAACACGGTCGAGCAAACTGAAGAAGAAGATCAGTGCCCTAATTGCAAACAGAAACATGTGCTAACTCAGTGCCCGAAATACAAGTCAATGACCGTGGACCAGCGATGGGAATTTGTGAAAGATAAGAAGATATGTTTTAAATGTGCTAATAAGAAACACAGGCGCATTACGTGTAGAGCAAAGTTATGCGGTGTAAATCAATGTCGCCGGCCTCATCATGCAACATTACACCAGGAAAGGAGAGAGTCGCCCGAGATCAAGACAGCGACTGAGAAGGCAGAAGAGCCTAAGGAAGCAGTCATGTCAGTGGCTACCAAAACAACCGCTGGCACTAGAACTGTCTTATTGAAGATGTGCCCTATAGTAATCACAGGTCCACGGGGGGAGGTTAAGACGCACGCACTACTCGATGAAGGAGCGACCATCACCCTCATTGATGAAGACCTGGCTGAAAGTATTGGTGCAGAAGGGACAGTACTTCCGCTGCATATTCATGGGGTCAACATGTCTTCAAAAGAAAATGAAAGCAAGATCGTCACAGTAAAAGTCAGAGGGTTGGGCGAGGACAGCGTGACTCACAAGCTCCAGGCACGAACCATGAAGGATCTGAAGCTTCATCAGCAGTCAATTCCTAAAGCACTGCTGAAGTATGAGCACCTGCTCGACCTCCCGAAGAACGAAGTATGTTACGAACCGACACGCCCCGGACTTCTAGTGGGGACAGACCACTGGGAGCACAACGTGTCTCGAGAGCTCCGGATCGGCGGCCCTAATGAACCAGCTGCATCTAGAACGCAACTCGGCTGGGTAGTACATGGAACCGCACCACGACACGCTCTCACTATGAAGAACAATGTGTTTCACATATACGAACAAGAGAAACACTTTCATGAAGATCAGCGGCTTCACGAGTTAGTCGAAGCTCACTTTAAAATCGAAGCACTAGGAGTTGCGCGAGAACCACGCATAAGCGACGCGAACCAGCGTGCCATGGCTATCGTCGAAAGAACTACAAAGAAGATCGACGGTGGATATGAAGTCGGACTACCATGGCGCCATGATGACGTCACTATGCCACCGAGTTACAACGCAGCGCTTCGTCGACTAGTGAAGATTGAACAGAAGATGGATACTAATCCTAAATTTGCAAAGCAATACCGCGCACAGATGAATAATTTATTCGAAAAAGGATACGCAGTGCCATGCGACGGAACAGAAGAAGCAAGTCCTGTCTGCTGGTATTTGCCTCACTTCGCCGTGCAGAACCCAAACAAGCCCGGCAAACAACGATTGGTATTTGACGCAGCAGCCAAGAGTCATGGTGTATGTCTGAATGACAAATTACTAGACGGCCCAGACTTACTCCTATCACTCCCGGGTATTATATTCCGATTCCGGAAAAGAGCGATAGCCGTCACAGCAGACATACAAGAAATGTTTCTGCGTATTAAAATCAGAAGGGAGGATCAACCAGCGCAGCAGTTCCTGTGGAGAGACAGCGATAGAACGAGTGCCCCGCGTCATTACAAGATGACAAGCATGATATTGCGCGCGGCCAGCTCACCATACATGGCTCATCATGTTCGTAATTATAACGCGGACATACATGGGCAAGAATATCCTCGAGCACTAGAAGATATCAAAAACAGTCATTACATGGATGACCTAGTATCGAGCTATGAGAACCTAGATGAAGCCCAGAAGGCAGTGAAAGAAATAAGAGAAGTGCACGCGGTCGCCGGGTTCACACTGCGAGGTTGGAGCGCTAACAACACGATGGTGCTTAGCGCCATACCCCGGGAGCTGCACGCCACTACGCCTACACAACTGGGGGGAGATAAACCTGAGAACAAGATACTCGGTTTATACTGGAGCGCCGGACGAGATGAACTAGGGTTCAACACAGCAATGAACCGAGTTCCCGCCCCAGTACGAGAACGAACACGCGCGCCTACCAAACGTGAAGCACTCAGCGCAGTGATCTCTATTTACGACCCGCTCGGATTGCTGAGCCACTTCACCATAAGAGCGAAGATAATTCTGCAAAGTTTATGGCGACTGCAGATTCCATGGGACGAGCCAATTCCAGACCATGAAAACGAGCTATTTGCAGCGTGGCTCGCTCAACTCAACGACATCGCTCAGCTACGGTTGCCCAGAATTTATATATCACAGAAGTATTTGGACATCGAACTGCATATCTTCTGCGACGCAAGCGAACAGGCCTACGCGACCATAGCCTACTGGAGAATAACGAACTACGACGAAACTGTGAATGTCGTGTTGGTTGCCGCCAAAGCTAAAGTAGCACCGCGGCGGGTACAAACAATTCCGAGACTGGAACTACAAGCAGCAGTCATAGGAGCGAGGATTGCTGACACTGTCCGGAAAGAACACAGAATCGAAGTAAGCAGAACAGTGTACTGGACAGACTCCTCCACAGTCATGCATTGGATACAGCATGACATGCGACGCTACACGCCGTTCGTCGCGCATCGACTAGGAGCTTACCTCTAAGGAAGAATGGCATTGGCTACCTACTGAACATAATGTAGCTGACGACGCCACCCGACTCACCGAAGCGCCGATCAATGCCAGCGATAGGTGATTTCAGGGCCCTGCCTTCCTGAAGCTACCTGAAGAACAATGGCCTAAGAAGAAGACGCAAGAAGAAGACGATGACAAGGAAGTACTACACATCGTCGAGAACCAACGGGATAGCTGGCTGCCAGACCCTGCACGTTTCTCAAAGTTTGAAACGTTAGTGAGAGCCGCGGCCAGAGTACTTGCCTTCATTGATATGTGTCGACACGCCGCGACAGGGCTAGAACCCCCGTTGGTATAGTGGTCAGTGGCCCTGACTGCTATGCGCAAGGTCGTGGGTTCGATTCCCACCTAGGACAAATGTTTGTGTGATGAGCACGGTCATTTGTTCTTTGTCTGGGTGTAATTTATCTATAATATGTATGTATTTAGAAATATATATGTATGTTTATCAGTTGTCTAGTACCCATACCACAAGCTCTGCTTAGTTTGGGACTAGATGGCGTTGTGTGAAAAAGTTGTGGAATATTATTATTATTATTATTATTATATAGAGCGAGCAGAGAAGGAGCTCCTGCAACGAGCACAACAAGAAAGCTTCGGCGAAGAACTGAAGAGAATGCAGTCAGCTCGGTCACTCCCAAAAACGAGCAAGCTATACAAGTTAGATCCTGTGTTAGAAGACGACCTCCTGCGAGTAAGAGGCCGCATAGAAGCGTCTACCGCAGCCCCGGAAGTGAAGCGGCCAATTATTTTGGATGGTAGACACCAAATAACAAAGCTTCTAGTTATGCGAGAACATTATGCTGCCGGTCACGCCAACCGAGAACGCGTGACCAACGATCTACGACAACGATACTGGATCGTTCACTTGCGACCCACAGTACGCGCTGCAGAAAGAAGCTGTGCCCTCTGCCAGAGACGTCGAGCCACACCACAAGTACCAGCCACCGGAGACCTGCCACGAGCCCGCCTCGACCCGTTTCATCGCCCGTTCACCAATTGTGGGGTGGATTACTTCGGACCAATGATGGTGAAGATCGGTCGGCGGCGAGAGAAGAGATGGGGCGCACTCTTTACGTGCCTCACCTGCAGAGCTGTCCACATCGAGATTGTTGCATCGCTGTCAACGGATTCAGCGATAATGGCATTACGACGAATGGCTGCGCGAAGGGGATGGCCGCGAGTGATGTACTCGGACAACGGGACAAATTTTAAAGGAGCAGACCAAGAACTCAAGACGGCATACGCAGAATGGTTGCCAGCCTTGAAGAACATAGGGCTGATCCACCGCATGGAGTGGAGATTTATCCCACCAGGTGCACCGAACCAAGGAGGAGCGTGAGAAAGGATGATACGCTCCGTGAAAACCGCTCTCAATGTTGCGCTGAAAGAAAAGGCACCGTCAGAAGAAGTGCTGAAAACATTGCTAGTGGAAGCTGAGTTTTCAATCAACGCGCGACCCTTGACTCACGTCAGCGTAGACCCTCAAGATCCAGAAGCGCTTACACCCAACCACTTCCTGCTTGGGTCCTCGACAGGCCTACCAACGACGGGGCCTTGTGAAGAAGCCGATAGGAGAACGTGGCGAGCCAGTCAAGCTCTCGCAGACAAGTTCTGGGCACGATGGGTCCGCGAGTATCTGCCATTGTTGGTACCACGAGGCGAACCGAAGAACGCAGCGCGACCCGTGCAAGTCGGCGACGTGGTCCTCATCGTGGACAGCAATCAACCACGTAATGTTTGGCCGATGGGCGTGGTAGAACAAACGCACCAAGGACCAGATGGAGGCATCAGAATCGTCGAGGTGAAGACCAGGACTGGAACTTTTCGTCACCCAGTGAGCAAGCTCGTCATCATTTTGAAGAAAGAAGAGGCTACGCGAGCTTCGCCGGGGGGAGAGCTGTAATGGACGCCGAGCTAGATACAATTAGAATAAGTTTAATATAAGTAAGATAGGTAAAATCAGGATAGGTTAGGTCAATATGTAAGTAGGAAATAGGAATTAACACGTAGATAAATGAAACACATGTTAAAATCGTTATAATTCATTATACATATTGTAAGAGAAACTTCGAGAAGTTTCGATGTACCAAGGCCGACAGGTCGGAACCTGTCGGAAAAGAGAAAGTTTTTAGCGTAAACAACTCCAAGGTCACGACAAGCGATTCTCGTTTGCTATTAGTAGATTTCCAAAAACATATCGTGACCCCCACACGAGTTCGACCCTCGTGCCAAGGGATATAAGACGGCAGGATTTCTCGAATAATCGCCTACGACTCTCCACCCGACGCTCGCCCGAGACGGTCGTGCTACTCTGCGCTCCCGATCGTTCTGTGTCTGTGTCATCGCTTCGTCGCGCTCGCCGTGACGTCATTCGTAGTCGCCGACTACAACTCCCGATCCGGAACCGCCTTTTTCAAGGCAGTGAAGGATATTTTGTTTCTATAACAGAGTATCGTCAAAAACAATTTGGTTTGGCCCCTTCAGGGTAAAACCACAGTTTCGTGGTCCTTGGTTGGAAACCTCACGGTGTCAACAATACCAAGGGGGTGCTGACCCGACGCACCCGCTGATCCCCTTCAGGGTGAAGCAGTCAATTGGAGTCGAGTGCTAGATTTTGGCCTTGGGGGATCTCCTAGTCAAACCTAGTTACTGAGTTTCCTTTTCAGCTATACACCTAGTGTCGGTTGGGTGTGTCTACCCCTTCGCACTAGACCCAATAGGGCCCGGTTCGCACAATAAGACTGGCGACCGGTTACAAGCTTAGGGCTCACCATTAGGTACTCACCTCCCAGTCTCTACCCGACTGGGAGGGTTACACATCCCCGGACCCATCCATCCGGGGAGTTAGGCCAGTTAGGCTTTAAATAGGCCCCCCGTGGGAGAGAAATCTCCAAAATTTCCCCATTAAATTTTTGATCCATTCGCCAATCATGGCGAACTCCAATATTTTGGAGATATTATTAGAAATCCTTAGGGAAAATCCTGCTATTTCCGCCAAATATGGCGGAAAAATCCAGCGTGAAATCGCTAATTGTCCCCCGGCTACCGAAGCCAACGTCGCTGATTTTAGTGACGCTCTTGACAGCACATTATCTCCCCCGCTTGCCGATCAAGGCATCCCGGTTGGTCAATTTACGGAAGTATTTATTAACTCCGATCCCATTGTTCGTCAAACAACGAACGACTTCCAGGTAGATAGCCCTTTATTGCCCCCGCCCGCCGACAAAGTCGTGCCGATCGCCCGATTCCCGAAATCACCTATTGTTTCCGGCCCACCTACTAATCCTATTGTTCATAGAACAATGGACGCCACGCAGGTGTGCGCTGCACCTGAATTCGGTGAAATGGACACCACCGAACCTGTGTCCCATAACAACTCCGACAATGATTTGTCATCATGCCTTTCGTCCTCGGAAGACGACTTTCAAGTCGTTACCGGCGGCAAGAGGAAGAAAGGGAAAACCTCCCAGGCCAGCAAGGCCAAAAAGACCACCGCATTGCCCCCGTCCCCAACTCAAACGCCCGTACGACCCGCTAGCCCCGTCCCAACTACCTCTACTCGCGCGCAGGATAGTCGTCCCCCCAGCCCGATAGCCCAAACTTCCTCAGCCCAAAGGAAGCAACGCCCTCCGCCCCCCTTTTACATCCAAGACAAGGGAAAATGGACTGATGTGTCCAAGATGTGTGTTGATCGAAAGATCAACTACACAAACGCCCGTGCCTGCCAAAATGGCATTAAAGTCACCGTCCCTACGTCGAACGACTATAGGGAACTATATCGCGCCCTCCGTGAAAGGAATATTTCCTTTCACACTTTCTCCTTCCCCGAGGACACGCCCACTCGTGTAGTTATTAAACGTGTCCCTAAAGAAATCCTAGTACAGGATATTAAAGACGACCTTGCCGATCAAGGTATACCAGTGATCGCCGTCCATCGCTTACATAAAGCGAGAGGCGGTGAATTGTACGACATGGTTCTTGTCATTTGTGAACCAACCGAAGGTCATCACCCAATTTTCAAGATTAAGTCCATTTGCTCCCTATCCGGTATCTCAATTGAAAAGCCCTACAAAACCGCAACAGTGGGACAATGCCACCGTTGCCAACTGTATGGCCATGCGCAGAGCAACTGCTATGCGACTCCCAGATGCGTCAAGTGTCTGGGCGAGCACAGCACTGCGGACTGCCCTCGGCCCAAAGACCGAAACCTCTGTTCGGAACCACCCAGCTGCGTTCTCTGCGGCCAGACCGGTCACCCGGCAAACTACCGCGGCTGTCCCAAAGCCCCCAAACTCGCTCCTAAATTAGCGAAGCGCGCCAACGCCCGCCAACAAAGAGAGGCACCTTCCTCTCGAATTCCCCAACGTCTCGCTCCTCAGAGACCATCCCCGTGGAACAGGCTAAACCACGAAAAAGCCTTTCCCTCCTTGACCCCTGCCAAACCTTTGCAGGCACTGATGGATATACCCATCGCAGCGCAGATCCTGCCTATAACCGTGGCTCCAGAGGCCACAACCAGTCCCAAACCCGTGCCTCAAACCACTGCTGCTCCTGCAGCCAAACAACTGCCCAAACCCTCACCCGTCGGGAACGGCGAGTCTTGCGCCCAGACTCTACTGCGCCACTATAAAATATTTATGACCCGCCAAGCCAGGTCTCTCCGCGATGCCCTTCTGGCTGCCGAGCAGCAGAATAATGGCAAAATTACGACGGAAATGTACAGCCAAATATTCAGCACACACAGTGATGTCGTGCTAGGCCTCGACCAGATGGATGCGATGGACTGATCCAATGGATTCCCAACGCACAAACCACACTAGGCCTCGATCCCTCAAATTAGGTTTTTTCAACGCCAATGGCATTTTCAACCAACGCGCTGAAATAACTAAATTCCTCCGCGACCACCAATTAGACGTCCTCCTTATACAGGAAACCCTTTTGAAACCCCACCGCGCTGACCCCAAAATTGCGAATTACCGTCTAGTTCGCAATGACAGAACACGCTGCCACGGCGGCGGTACCCTTATTTATTATAGGAAGGAGTTATACTGCATCCCTCTGACCCCACCCGCGCCTCGCTCTCACCTAGAGTACTCTGCCTGTCGACTAGGCATGACTGGTCATCCTCCGATAACCATCATCTCTGCCTACCATCCGCCACCATCGGTCGCGTCTCTTGCTTCAGACGATCCTATCGCGCTCACCAGCGATCTCACGACTCTCTTTGGCCTGAGTGACTCCGTCTTACTAGCGGGCGATCTCAACGCCAAACACCCCGCTTGGAACAGCAACACGACAAATGCCAGAGGCAGAATCGTGTATAACCTAGGCGCGACCCTAAACTATGACGTCATCGCTCCGATGACTCCCACCCACTACCCACACGACCCCAACCATAACCCCGATGTCCTCGATGTGGCGCTCCTAAAGAATGTAAACCTCCATTTACACTCCATAGAAGCGCTTCACGAGCTCAACTCGGATCACCGTCCCGTTATCCTACACCTAGGTTCCCGCTCGGGTAACCATGATCCTACCCAACCTCCTCCGACCCAATTGATCACCGACTGGAGGAAAGTAAGTGAAAAACTGAAATCCACCACGTCGCCTCAATTGGACACCATTCCTGACCACATAGACTCAGTCGCTGACACAACGGCGGCGATCGACTCGCTTACAGATCACGTACAATCCGTCCTGAACGATTGTTCAAGGGAAGTTCCTGTAGTGGAAGACCACCGCTGGAAACTCCCGGACGATGTACGGAATCTGATAACCGAGAAGAACGCAGCCATCCGTGCGTACAGCGCTTTTCCCTGCGCCGCAAACAAAGCTCACATGCGCAACTTACAGCGTGCTGTAAGGAAACGCATTGCCGAGCAGCGTAATGCGAGCTGGGACAAGATGCTGAGCGAACTTGAGCCCACCCATCTTGCCTTCTGGCAGCTTCAGAGGAAGTTACGATCCACTGAAGAGGCCACAATGCCTCCTCTCATTCGTCCCGATAAGAGTATCGCCTTCGATAACTCTGAAAAAGCAGAATGCCTAGCCGACAGCCTAGAGTCCCAGTGTTCTCCCAGCTCTCAACCAGTAGACCAAGCCCACCTCGATATAGTGAACGCCGAAGTCGAACGTAGAACTTCCCTTCCGCCCGTCGAAGATCCCGATAATCCACTGGCCCCCATCACTCCTGATGAGGTCCAGGATATCATCAAAAGTCTCTAACCGCGAAAAGCCCCTGGCTCCGACGGCATCACCAATAGGGTTTTCAAACTTTTCCCCGCCCAGCTTATAGTGCTAATGACTGCCATCTTCAATGGCGCATTGAGCAATAATATGTTCCCTACAACCTGGAAACAGGCCACCGTCATAGGTATTCCCAAACCAGGCAAGCCCAAGTCTGACCCGTCTAGCTACCGTCCCATTAGCTTACTCAACGTCCTCGGTAAAATCTATGAAAGGCTTATATATAAGCGGCTCAAAGATTTTGCCGAAGCAAAGAGTCTAATACCCAATGAGCAGTTCGGATTTAGAACCGAACACTCATGTATCCAACAAGTCCACCGCATCGTAGAACACGTCAGCGCCGGCTTCCAACGGGGCGCAATAACGGGAGCCTTATTCTTCGACATAGCGAAAGCGTTCGACAAAGTTTGGCACAATGGCTTAATCTATAAGCTATACCAACTCGGCGTGCCTGACCGTCTCGTGCTCATCCTACGGGACTTTTTATCGAATCGCACCTTTCGTTATCGAATTGAGGGGGAGCTTTCCTCCCCCCATCCCATTCGCGCAGGAGTTCCTCAAGGCTCCGTACTATCCCCCCTCGTTTTCACGCTATTCACTAGCGATATCCCCAAGCATAAAAATACTCAGCTAGCCCTATTTGCCGACGATACGGCTATCTATTATACCGGTCTTAAACCCGATGCCATCGCTCGCACTCTCCAAACTTCCGCAAACACTCTGGCCAAGTGGTTCCGGAAATGGAGAATCGAAGTCAATCCAGACAAAAGCCAGGCTGTCCTCTTTTCTAAACCGCGGATAAACCCACCCTCCCCCCATCCGATTACCATGTACGGCAAGCCGATCCCTTGGGAAAAGCAAGCCAAATACTTAGGCGTGGTCCTCGATAGACACCTCTCCTTCGCTGAGCACATAAAGCAGGCACGTTCGCGCGCCGCTTTCGCTCTAGGTAGGCTCCACTTCATCCTTAGCTCTCGCAGCAAGTTATCACTCAGGTGCAAGCTGCGTATTTTCACCGCGGTCATCCGTCCCATCATGACCTACGCCTGCGTTGTTTTCGCACACGCAAAGCCCTACCTCCTCCACAAGATGCAGACCCTCCAAAACCGATTCCTCCGTAGAGTCACGGGAGCCCCCTTTTATGTTCGAAATGAGCTTCTTCACGTAGACCTCAAGATGCCCACCATCCAGCAGTTCATGAAACGCGTCTCCAAGCGCTTCTTTGAAACTTCAATCCAACATAGGAATCCCCTTATCGTATCGGCCGCCCAATACGAACCCTCGCGTATCTCTAAGATTCGCCGACCAAGGCATACCCTAGTCACTCCCGATGACGCAATCACCCTGCTCCAAGAGAGCCGTAGGGAAACAAGTACAGTGGCACACAAACACAAAAACCGACCGTCCTTCCGCCCTCGCCGCCGAGGCCCGCCGCGACGTCCCTGTAATAGTCCACCCCGACTCTTGCCAGAGCCAGCCCGCGACGCTGAGCCAGTAGCTTTAAATTCCCTTATTAATAATAATAATGATATGATCCAGCCTGTCCCTAGCTGCCCTCCCCTGCGACGCCCTAAGCCGAGGTCCGTACCCCACAGGGGGTGCCCTTAGCGTGTAGTCGCCTAGTTTGTAAGTTTTTTAATAAGCCCTGGCTGGAGGCTTTAATTAATTTATTAATTAAGGCAACCACAGGCAAGCCCGGTTAAGCAGCCGACAACCTCAGAGGTTGACCTGCGAGATGCCACACACAAAAAAAAAAAAAAAAATCGAATAATCGTAGTATCCAACCAACCGGACAAGAAGAAACACCTGAAGTGAAATAAGTAGTAAAAAGTAGTGAAAGTAAATAGTGAAATAAGTAGTTCAAGTAAATAGTTTAAAAGTGTATAAGTATTGAAGAAAACGTTATTAAGACTCTATAAAGAACTTTAAATTAGTATAGACAGTATAAATAGGCATAAGTGAAAATTGTGAAGACATAAAATAAACCAGTGTTTGAAGATTGAGTTTTATTTCAAGAGCTATCGACGTATGTCGAATTGAATAAATAAATACAGTCCACACCCATACACATACATTCTTCTCACAAAAATTCAAACATTCTGTCAATATTATCTTCCATTCATCCACAAACATATCTAAATCTGTGCTTGAGTCCAAGAGAGCGTTAATACTCGTAGCGGCTAGAGTTCGAGGAATAGGCGACTTGGAGTGTGCAACTGTACGGCGACTGGGAACAGCCAGTAGGCGGTGTTTTCTATGAGCACAGTAGTAACCCAATACTTTCGGTAATTTTCATTTGGTATATTAATTTTAGTTGTAGGTCTTGCTTGTCTATAATTACAAAACAACCACTACCCCTCCCATTGTATGTGCTTATAAAACGTGTAACGAAAACCCCACATCTATCCAAAAGGGCTGAAGACAACATCTGGTATGGAGTCTCTATGCACAGTTTCAGCTCAAAATAAGCGTCTCAAAGAATTGATACCAAATTATCGGTTTCATATTATGTTTCTTGAGTACCAATCATAACAAACGTGTCACAATACTACGAGGATCAATAACTTTCCACGTCATTTGCCAATAACACGATAATTCTCTTATTAATTTTATAAAATTTGGTCTCTGGTAAACAAATAAAAAAAACATAAATGACGTGCAGATTAAATACTTAGTAGTAGCACTTTGGAATTTTCAGGAGAGATATATTTAAAATCAAAGTTGCGACTACAAACTACCGGACAAACTTTCTTGGATGATGGATGACAAACGTTTCGTTCATTATCACTTTATAACGCGGAATACGTCATCAGTTTCCAAGTTGGATGTTTTAAAAAACTTTATGAAACATCCATTTATCCTGAGAAGTTGTTATGGATAATTGTGGACTACAGCTGCTATGCAGTTTCTAATCCACAGAATATCAGAATTTTATCAAAGTTTACTCTTCCTAAGATTCGTTTAAATGGGGTCAAAAATCCATCAAGTGACTGCTCCTGCTCTTGGTTGAGTGAAAAGGATTAAAAGACTTCTACTGACTATAAACCCACTGTTGCGTCCCAAATGTAATTTTGAACGCTCTTTTTGGTGTGGCAACATTCTATTGTCTTTGATGTTGACACTTGACATAACCTCTCTGACTTGACAGATTGTCTTTGCTTGCTTGGAAAAAATGCCGGTCATGGGAACCGCTCTTGTGTTAATATAATTGGTAAAATATTGTTGAATTCGCCTGTTGAGACCGATAATTGGGTCGCGAATTATTTGTTGGTTGAAGTGTATTCCCCATTTGTTGAAAACCCCGGGATATTGTTGAATTATACGCCGCCTTGTCGTCGGTCGGCCGGCACGCGGAATTTGTTGTAAATCGAATTGGATCTCGCGAGATATGAACAGATTAATTGTGTTCAGTGATTGATTGAACCTTGTAATCTCGGATTATCAAGAATCCAGTGATATTTCTCGGAACAAGTACGCCATATTGACGCCATACCAAGGCACGCGCGTTGTTGGAATTAAGTGTGCTGATTGAAGACGGACCGCATTGGGAGGACTGCATCTTGGAGAACCTTGTCCATCCACACTTGTCTTTCACTATACGTTCAATTACTCACCCCATTTTACATACAAACCACACTTAGGGCGTGACCTTTGAAGGTCGAACTTGGCGTCCCCAGCACTCAGGTTAGTGGTACATTTTGTTTTATTGTTGTAGGCCGAAGCCTAGTAGAGGCAGGCCATTGTGTAACCTTGTTTATTGAAAGCAACGGGTAGTCTCCACGTATCGTGGAAAAGTTCCGGACACGTCCAGTTACCGTTGGCTGGCCTATTGCAGTCTTGAACAAAGTGGTAGCAGGCGTGGCTCTTATAAGATCCACTGATTCATTCTGGTAGCAGAAGCGCGGCTCTTATAATATAAGATCCACTGGTTTAATTGGAAGTTTTGAATATTGTTGAAAACTTAAAACTTGAGTTTAATTACTTAACACAACTTATAACTTGATAAGTTTGAATATATTGCTTTGTCAGCCGGGCTCAAATAGTGCTTGTAGTTTGTACTGTAATTTGTAGTGCTAGCCCCTTAGAATTGAATTGACAAACAAGATTTGTTTGTGAAATTAGGAATTGGTTGTATTTGGTACATAAGTTGGTATATTGTTGTAAAAGTTGTTTGGTATTTGTGGCAATTAATAATTGAATGTCATTGATCTGAATTTGAAAGGTTATCTAAATAATAATTACACATAGTCTAACAACATAGGACTTGAATTGTGTGTATTGCTTATTGCATTTATTTGTATTTATTGGATTTTGTTAGAGATTCTCCGGCTCAATATTATACAGACAATTGTTGTGCTTATTGATGTTTAATTGGAGTTGATCCTGCACAATAGATACATTGAATTGTTATTTGTTTTGTAACTAGCCATCCTTAGCAAGCTAGATTCATACCTGGAATGGGTGCAGGGTCGGATTTGGACTTGAAATAATTGAATTAGAATTTTTATTTTGTTGAATATATTTGGCCGGCTAACAAGTCATTGCTGTTTGTTTAATATTTGATTGTTGGTTGTTGATTGTTGTTTTGTATTAATATTTGATTGTTGCAATGGCCTCATTAAGGGCAGTCAGGGAGGCTGCTGCGGGATTGACCTCACAGTTGAGATGGTTCACATCGGCAGCTGCAACGGTTGAGCGTGTAGAATTGGAAGAGCTCACCCTTGCTCGGTATGGGCAAGTGATTGAGAGGATCAAGTCAGCTGATGCTGCGCTCATACGCTTCAACGAGTACATCATGGACGTGGATTTGGGGGTGATGGATCAGACAGCCCGCGATAAGATTTTGGGTGACTATGACCAGATTATCCACCTGGGGGATGTCATATGTCTACGAGCGCGGGAAATTTTGAGGAGCCGGGTGCCTGATGCGGCCAAGCCGCAGACCCCTGTTGTTGCAGGCCCTGGACTATTGAGTAGGCTGCCCACCCTGGAGCTGCCACATTTTGACGGTCGCTTGGACCACTGGCTGGGCTTCCTAGATCTCTTTGAGAGTCTTGTCGATGCACGTTTGGACCTCGGACCTGCCCAGAAGCTGGCCTATTTGTTGTCTGTCCTGGAGGGCGAAGCCAGAGCCTTGGTGCAGCACTTGCCGGTGACGGATTCCTCTTACCCGACCGCTCTGGAGCTTCTCTCCCGACGGTATCAGAACAAGCGCTGCCTGGCTGATGTGCACATCGACCAGATTTTGGGGCTACCGGCCATTGTCAGCACGTCGACGTTGCGCACTGACTTGCTGAACCCGTTGGTTTCAGCGACCAACGCTTTGAGACGCTTGGAGTTACCGGTAGAACATTGGTCCTACTTGTTGGTGCACATAGTGCTGCAGTTGCTCCCCGCGGAGTTGAGGTCACGTTTTGAGCAGAAGTATGGTGGGGATAGTGCCACCCATCTTCCCCCCTTTGACGACCTCCTCAAATTTTTGGAAGACGAGTGTCGGTTTGCGGATAACACTCGTGGCGCCACGGGGTCACCCCCACTACCTTCTCAGCCCAGAGACCAGGGACGGACTAGGGCCCGGGGGCCTGTTGATGTTCCCCCCGCTCCCCGTATTGCTGGCGCCCGGAGTCCTCGGGCTAGGGGGCCTGTTGATGTTCGCCCCGCCCCCCGTTTTGCTGGCGCCCGGAGTCCTCGGGCTAGGGGGCCTGTTGATGATCGCCCCGCCCCCCGTTTTGCTGGCGCCCGGAGTCCTCGGGCTAGAGGGCCTGTTGATGATCGCCCCGCCCCCCGTTTTGCTGGCGCCCGGAGTCCTCGGGCTAGGGGGCCTGTTGATGATCGCCCCGCCCCCCGTTTGGCTGGCGCCCGGAGTCCTCGGGCTAGGGGGCCTGTTGATGTTCGCCCCGCCCCCCGTTTTGATGGTGCCCGGAGTCCTCATCATTGTGACTTTTGTAAGGCAACGGGGCATGTCATGGCGCGTTGCCGGGACTTTTTGAATTTGCACGTAAGTTCCCGCCGCCGCATTGTACACGCACGCCGTTTGTGCTTCTCGTGCTTGGGGGCCCACTTTCATCGGGACTGCCCCGACCCCCGCCCGTGTAGAATTTGTGAAGGGTCCCACCTTGAGATTTTGTGCGCCAACGCGAACCGCTCCAGCAGACCAGCTTCTGAGGGGGGTTCGCGCAAGGGGGGGTACCCCGGAGACGAGCACCGGGCTGAGACCCGCGATTCTGTACGCCGCACTCCACCCCCCGCGCAAGTTGAACGGGAGCCCCACGAGCGCCATTTGGTCTTCCCTCGTCAGGGAGAACGCGCATTGGCTGCTAGGCAGCAGTGGCCGGGTCGGCGCCGCTGCCTTTCCCCTCCGTTGGCGGAACGTCCCCGGCTGGAGTCGCGCCCTCCGCCATTCGGGCATTCGGTGGGATATGCCCCTCCAGTGATGGCGAGCGGCTTGGGACACCGCGCGGACGAATATTTGGATTGTTGGCCTCGTCGTGAACGAAGGCAGCCTGGAAGCGGCGATCGGTCGCCGCCCAGGCATCACTAAGAGATTGACGCCTGCCCGCTAAAGGACCCCCCCGATCAAGACGGTTTTGTTGCCAACGGCCTCGGTCACGGTCTGGGGACCCTTGGGTGACTCGATTGTGGTCTGTGCCATTTTGGAGACGGGAGTCCGGGGTTGCCTTTTGTCTTCTTGGTTAGCGGGACAGGTTGGCCTGAAGGTGAACGACCTTTCAGGCAAGATTTGGGGAATTGGCGAACCGGCTGACACCACTGTTGAGGGAAGGACCTGGTTTGAGGTCACCCTTGTGAGTTGTCCTTACCCTAAAATTGGTGCTCCTGCCCTTGTTGTAACTGAACTTGGTACAATTGTTGGTGACTGATCGTCACACTAAGAACTCGCATGCCGGTTGCAATGCGCTGTTGGCCATTCTGCAGCGAGAATTTTGGATTTTGTCGGCTGATCGCGTCAATGAGGCGAGGCCCTTTGCTGGCGTCGTAACGGATTTTGTTGGTCCCCCTTTGTTGAAGACGTCCACCCTTCGTAATAGCAAGATTGTTAGGGCTTATTTGTGTGTCTGTCTGCCTGTCAACCAAGGCAGTACATTTGGAGCTGGTAACCTCCCTCTCGACAGAGGCCTTTGAGGCGACTTTGGAAAGATTTGTGTCTCGCCGTGGGTTACCTTCGTTGATTAGGTCTGATTGCGGTACGAATTACAAGGGTACAAGTAACTATTTGAAGGAGGTATACGCCTTCCTTAATGAGAACCAGGTTGACATTGGTAATAGTTTGGCCCGCCGAGGGGTCACTTGGTTGTTTGACCCGCCAGCCTGCCCCCCATTGGGGGGGGTATTTTTGGGGCCGCGGTGAAAGCGGCAAAGGGACGCTGGCGGAGATTGTTGGGAGACACCGTTCTCACCTTTAATGAACTAGCTACGGTATTTGGCCGCATTGAGGCTGTGTTGAATTTGCAACCTTGTCAAGACTTCCAATTGATTAGCGGACGGGTAGGCCCGTCCGGGGGGGGTAGATGTTGCGTCCCAAATGTAATTTTGAACGCTCTTTTTGGTGTGGCAACATTCTATTGTCTTTGATGTTGACACTTGACATAACCTCTCTGACTTGACAGATTGTCTTTGCTTGCTTGGAAAAAATGCCGGTCATGGGAACCGCTCTTGTGTTAATATAATTGGTAAAATATTGTTGAATTCGCCTGTTGAGACCGATAATTGGGTCGCGAATTATTTGTTGGTTGAAGTGTATTCCCCATTTGTTGAAAACCCCGGGATATTGTTGAATTATACGCCGCCTTGTCGTCGGTCGGCCGGCACGCGGAATTTGTTGTAAATCGAATTGGATCTCGCGAGATATGAACAGATTAATTGTGTTCAGTGATTGATTGAACCTTGTAATCTCGGATTATCAAGAATCCAGTGATATTTCTCGGAACAAGTACGCCATATTGACGCCATACCAAGGCACGCGCGTTGTTGGAATTAAGTGTGCTGATTGAAGACGGACCGCATTGGGAGGACTGCATCTTGGAGAACCTTGTCCATCCACACTTGTCTTTCACTATACGTTCAATTACTCACCCCATTTTACATACAAACCACACTTAGGGCGTGACCTTTGAAGGTCGAACTTGGCGTCCCCAGCACTCAGGTTAGTGGTACATTTTGTTTTATTGTTGTAGGCCGAAGCCTAGTAGAGGCAGGCCATTGTGTAACCTTGTTTATTGAAAGCAACGGGTAGTCTCCACGTATCGTGGAAAAGTTCCGGACACGTCCAGTTACCGTTGGCTGGCCTATTGCAGTCCTGAACACCCACCATAGGGTTCTTCAGTTGCCCTTGAGGTCCGGAGCCGCGGAACGCAAGGTCCGTGCATGCATAAACAGCTCCAGTCTCGAATAACTGAAAGATGTTGAACTATACGACAAGACCACACTACACTAGCGTACTACTAGACGTACACTAGCGGTACAATATAAATAAAATAAATATATATATAAAACGAATTATCATTTAAAAAAACACGTTTCGAGAAATTATAGGTAGATGATTTAATAGTTCAGCTTAACACTGTCGCAATTCGTCAAAAAATAACAGATATGTTTGAAACGCATCAAATATAAATCATCCAGGAAGAATCCACCTCCATAAAAATCTTAGCACGACGCACACGCAAAAAAAAAACGAATATCTCAACACGACACGCACGTTCCCCAGGGAATAATATACGTAAGAACTCGAAAATACAAGATGGGAATAAATTATTTTAACTTTCAACGCTTTGTTACTACTGCCGGAACATATATGTAAGGATACTAGTGAAATCCCGTGGTTGTATCCGTGCAACAGGACGTTATATTATCCCAAAAGAACGTCTTTACAGGGATAAAAAAAGAAGCCTAGTCATTCAAGGCCGTTAGGATGAACAAACTTCAAAATTCGCATTGCCGCGTTGTATGGTAAAACTTAGACTCTAGCCAAAGTGTCAACCAGCCTTATCAAAATTTACTTTGAATTGATTTTATTTCCACATTTCGAACGTTACTTGCTTCTGTCCATGGCTTCGGCTGCGTATTTCAATTCAAAGTAAGTATCCGATAATCTTCTTCAGATCTCTGAACATAATTATGTCTCTTTCAAATAGAAACTTAAACGTGAAAATGTAACGAACAAACAGACTTGTAGTTATTTTCTCATTTCTCATTTAATATTATTATGTAAAGTAGGATTTTAAATTCGATATGATGTAGGAACGCTTCCGACGGAGTGCTTAAAAAAGAATGACATCATAAAAAATAAGATGTAGACTCAAATGTTTATGGTTCTGTATTCTGCGCAGTGAGGACATATTGAGGGTTTTATAACTTAGAAATTGCGTGAATATTTTTTTCTGTATTGTTCATATTCTTGACGGTGTTAAGTCAGCCTGTATTTTCATTATTTATTTATTTAAATGGGAAAATATACACGTCATATTTTTTCATAAATTAAAACTTGATGAATGTAATATTGACCAACATAATTATTATCTATTTGTGGGTTATAGGGTTGTATATCTTGTTAAGCTACTAAATCTGTAGGGTATCTACATACAACACATTTTAATTGCCAAACTACTAGATACTAGAACATTTTTGTTTTAGCTTGGACCATCTAATTATCAAAAACAATGTAACACACCGTCTTTTTTTCATGTAGGGGAAAATACATGCTCTCGACTCGACGGCGCGTCGTACTCCATGTGCGCCTAAAAGAGCAGTCAGGAATGGCTTGGTCCAATAAGGCCAGTGCCTGCCAGAATTGCGGAATGTTCCAACAAGATATAGTGACCCCGGACCACAAGAGCAACTGCAGGAACAGGGTGGATTTTTAGTCAGTAAGCATTTGACACTCACTTCCGCCCAGAGCGAGGGGAGTCCTTTGATGATTTTCACCCCGAAAAAAAAAGGGAAATACATGCCTTTAATTTGGTTTTAACATACAGCTCCTATATCAAGTAACACTTACTTACCTAAAACAGTACATTAAAAAACAAATTCTGAAACCTTAATAGAATCATGACAGGCCTTGAAGAGTCGAAGACACTATACCTACGCGAGACAGTGCTAAGGAAAACCAACTTCCTTTAGCAGCCTTCAGGAAATAGTAATGGAAGAGACCTCCAAAGTGTTGTGACGAAGCGAAGGGCATGCTTAAGCTGGGTATCCATTTGAGGCAGCCTCGGGGCGAGCGGCTGCCTCGACCCGAGGCAGATCTAGTGGAGACCGTGCCGCGAGTCGAGGCTTGCCGCGACTTGAACCAAACGAGGCGGCCGCGCAACGAGCCAAATCGTGTCGGTAAATGGCCATGCTCAAAGGCGCCCAGTGTGAGGCGTGCGTTCAGTGGAGACGGACGTACGTGTGCTCGGCACGCGGCAAAATGGATAATGAGAAATGTATCGAATTAATTAAGATGTATGAAAACCACCGACATTTGTGGGATCCAACTTCACCGCATCATTATAATAAACAATTGAAAGAAGATTCTTGGAAAATAATAAGCAAGGAAATGAAACTACCCATTTCCGAAGTAAAAAAAAAATTACTTCGCTTTGTGGATCTTTTCGGAGGGAAAAATCTCGGCATAAAAAAAGTCTCGTCACGGGATCAGGTAAAAATTCATTAGTTTTTTAAAAATTTGTTCTATATTTCTTGTCATTTATTTTATACTCATTTTACTCACGTGTGTAGTGTACCTCTAAAAATGATTTTTATTCTAGGTCGTAATGAGGTGTATATATCGAAATGGTTCGCTTATGAGCACTTTTACTTCTTGGCTGACAAGTTCTCTCCCCGTGAGACTCAAAACTCAATGTCTATCGACACATCGTCGTCTTCTGAAGCAAGAGACACAACAAATTCAGAACCATCGCCTTCTGTAAGTATCTGGGGTCAGTAAGCTTTGGGCTAAAGGCGGAAACATATTTACGTGTCGTGGCGTGTCGTGGTGCTTACTGTCATGACGGTGAGTGTGCACACTTATGTGTCGTGTCGTGGCGTGCTCTGGCATTATTTCTTTCATTTCTGAACAGAACCTCGCACTGCTTAAACGTACATAATGTTTTCTTCTGATTCCGATAGTGATTAGTGCTAATTAAATTTTATATTTAATATCTATGTTGCCATGTTATTTGTCCATTTGTAACGAAGTGTGTAGCCAAGTGTGACCGAATTGCTTTTGCGTCATTTGCAGACCTTCGAGGAATTGCACGTAAAGGCACAAAAGAAGTCGAATCTGGTTCATTCCTCCACGACCCTTGTACGAAATTTCCATCGATTTCAGAGTCCAAAGTTCCTGGTGGTGTATAAATATTTGCCCTTGTTTTTCGTAAAAAGTTATGCAAATAAACAGTAGCCAGTACCACTTTCGTAGCAATTTCTGGTTCCAATAACATTGGTTTTCTTAACACTCTAAATACAGAACTCATGATGCCAAAAGCATTTTCTACTACCCTTCGTGCTCTAGATAGACGGTCATTGAATATTCTTTCCGGAGAACCATTGTCTGGGGTTCCTTCAAACGGTTTCATAGTATAATTGTTTAAAGCAAATGCCTTGTCAGCTAATATAACATAGGGCACTTTAATCAAATATGGTGTCTGTAATATACAGGGTGCTGGTAACTTTAATTCATTATTTTCCAATGATTTGTACAATGCACTGTTTTTAAAGACTCCACCATCGGATATGCGTCCTTGACATCCAACGTCTACATACATAAAATTATAATTAGCATCCACCAAGCCAAGCAATACGATGCTGGGAAAATTTTTATAATTTATGTATTCTCCGTGACTATTAATTGGTGATTGAAGAATAATATGTTTGCCATCGAGGGCCCCCACACAATGAGGAAAATGCCACTGGTTTTCAAAATCTTGTGCTACTTTTAACCATTCTTCTTCTGATGATGGTATCTGAAAATTATGTCACATATTTTACTATTAGGCTATCGTACGGCTAAAACATTATTTGATGATTTTATTTATTTTAATTTACAGAATGAAGAATTATTCGAAGAAAATGAATCGATGCGTGAAACTTCTTCCGAGCGATCATCTTTGCCCCGCGATGATCAACAACAGACGCAACCCGAAACTTCAAGATCAAATAAAAGAAAAATTACTGATGCTTGTGAAGATAATATAGATCTAGATAAAGCTATGGAAGTGTTAAATTATACAGATGATAGTTATGATACGTTTGGTAAACATATTACTGCAGAACTTAGAAAATATGATCCAATTACTTTAGCACACGTTAAAAAAGCTATAATGGATATCTTATTTCAAGCTGATACCGGGATGTTACCAGGTACACGACAACAAGGATACTACACGCAACAATATGGCCAAACTTCTGCGAACGTACAAAATTCCCAACAATATGGGCAAACTTCTGTGAACTCACAAGATTCTACTGGAAATACTGAACAATTTACTACTCTGTCATTATTGTAACTTTGTACTTTACTAAAATTTTGATTAATATAGCATTTTTAACATAGCTGAACATATTCTTTGAGCACTTTTACCAAGGCATCACATGTTTCGCGAACAATTTTTGAAATAGATTGCTTTGACACTCTAAAAAGGTATTGCAAACTAACAAACGAATCACCACTTGCTAAAAACCTCAGGGTAATGGCCAGTCGTTCTTTTGTTGTGATTGCTTTGCGAAACGATGTATCTTTTTTTCCAATTATTGGTTCAAGCTTGATACATAGATCTTCAAAGGTTTCAGAGTTCATTCTGGTAAAATTTTTAATAGTTTCTTCTACGCCTTCAAAGGTCATATCTGACAACAATTGTTTTGCATGAACATTTCGCTGACGATATATTTCCTTAATCCACCATCGATGTTTCCGTTTCTTATGTTGCTTCCTTTTGTAGTGACTAATTACTACTAATGCAGCAGCGACTTTACGTGCGTCAACCATGGTGGTTAACGAGGAATTGAGAAAATCGTGGCTCGGGTTGAGGCTTGCCGCTCAACACGATATTATGTGTGCTCAAGTGGAGACGCATGTACTTTCCGCAGCCCGCGGCACGCTCAGGATGAGGCAGCTCGCCACGAGGCTGCGCAAATGGATACCCAGCTTTAGGTTTAGTTTTAGGTTAGGTTTCGTATTTTGCATTAATACCGGGCACATGGAAAGGATGTCATGGCTATTAGCATGTGGCTGGCTATTAGTTACAAAGCATTGAAATCAGGTTGGTTATTTAAAACAAACCGGAGTGAGTCGAACTCGCCCACTGAGGCGTACATTGTGCTGTGTTAATTGGTCTATACAGACCTCTCATACCTATTAAGGTGATACGTAAAAAATAAGACATAGCTCGAGGGGCGTAGCTTAACGGAAGACGCGGGGAGCACCCCCGCTAGAATACATTGCAAACTCGAGCGCACGCTCGCGGTGAGTTTGCGATGTAGTTTGTGTGTTTTGATGTTTTAGAATAGAGAAGGCACGGAGTCGCCAAAATCAAATACATTTCTTTTTAATCTGAATTAAACTAACTTATTCATTATATTGTTAGGTATTTAGTGTTTTACTTTATTTAAGAATGACAAAAAATAATATAACGTGTGTAAATGAACAGACCGTAACAGTAAATGATCATATTGACCTAAGAAAAAGAACTACTAGTGCAGTAACCAAATTCTTACTATGATTTTATTTAATTAATTTACTTAAAATGAGTAGTAACAAAAAGTTGCTTCAAAACTACGCTTTTTAACACGCTTTTATTAGGTCGACCTGTATGTAACTAACTATGTAATGGAATCTAAGGCAACTACTTTAACCATCTTCCAAGGGTCGTAGCGTAATGAAAATTAGCAACTGTATGTAGTTCTGATGACAATACAATAATATGGTACTGTCGAACTGATCTGATGATGGAGCCGGAAGATATGAACTGGAACTTCATGATGGAAAATCGTATCATAGCTGTTTTGGATTTCTTAGAAAAGTCTTGTAATGAACTTTGACCACGATTAGGTTTCAAGGTCTGATGATGAAGCCGGAAGATAGGCAGTGGCATTCCATGATGGAATATCGTATCATAGTCGTGTTTGTACTTGTGAGAAAAGCCACGTAATGGACTTTGAACACGATCAGGTTTCAAACAGGATCAGGTTTCAGGATAACAAACCTAAAGAAAATCCGTTATCGGTTTTCTTAACCTTTTTGTCAACTTTTTGTGATGTCACTTTCAAATCCTCTGGGGTGATTGACCGTTTAATTGTTCACTACTCGTGGGAATAATATAAAAAAAGAAACAGCAACACAAAGAAAACGGAGGCTACAAAAAAAAAGGAAAAGCGCGAACAAATTTTTTGTTTTTACGTGCACTTATAAAAGCGTGTTTTTCTAGTGATTTTTAAACTATTAATTTATTATTAATTAATTAAAGATTATTCATCCAATTAAATTTTTTGATGGATATTTTCTTACGAATAAAAGTCAGAGATATATTAAAAATTACTAAAAATTAAAAATTACTACACTATTTTCTTGGAATACATGTCTCTCGCCTTCATTTAATATTTCATCAGAGACATTTCCCCTGCGTGTTTTATTTTCTTTGTTTGTATCCTTGCCCCTATTTTTATTAATTACATATTCTGGATCACGGATCTCTAAGGAGCCGAGGACCTACCAGTCATATCATTATTGTCAATCTCTATTTCATATGGTAGAGGCTCATCATCTTCACTGACCTCTTTGTTAGTTAATGATTGACTTTCTAAAGTATTGTATATACCTACTTTGTATTTAATTATTTCTTTTTTCGTTTTTTGATCTTTTATATTTTTATTATTATGAATGTGAGGAATATGTAGGTTATTATTTATTTTTATGTTATTTTCATTATAATTTATAGTTGATGTATGGCTGTTTGAGTATTTGTCTTACCTACCCAAATGTCCTTACTTTGATACTGTTCGTCAGATCGTTGAGCTCCTTAAGTTCAAAGTTGAGCTACACGATAACTGACAAATGTTTGCACTCTGGATGGTCCGCTCAAATTTGTGACTTATCGTACTTATAATAATTGAAAGTAATCTGATTATGATATGATCCTACAATGCTCCTAATTTAAGAAATCTACACTAATATTATAAAGCAGTAAAGTTTGTTTCTTTGAATGCGCTAATCTTTGAAAGTACTGGGTGGATTAAGATAAAATTTGGTATTGAAGTAGGTTGAAGCTTGAGAAGTGTGATAGGCTTCTTTTTACCCAACTGCTAGTTTGTAAAGTCTTTGCATATTTTCCTTCAATATAAGATAAGATAAGATGAAATTTATTTGTACATAAGAAAAGACACGTAATACATAAAAGAAAAACAGTAGGTTGTACAGCAAATCTAAAAATTAGTGTCAGATTTCCGGCACCTAAACTAGGTACGCAGACCTGTATCTTAGGAGTCGGAGATATTTCGGCATTGGCAATAAATAACACGACCGTGACATTTCTGTTACAATATTTCTGTTGTCAACAGCAAAAGAAGGTTGTGTGTGTGTTTATGAGTGTCTGGAAGGTTTGTGTGTGAGTAGGTGTGTGTATATGCGTGTGTGGGCGACGGTGTGATTATGTGTGAATGAGAGATAGTATGATTCCATAGGAGTATAAATAAATTTAAGTTTCGATACACAATATTTTTTCTGCTTCGTCATAAGATAAATGAAGTAGCCAGTTCTTAAGTTTTTTTTAATTCGTGAGTGGTGAGTCTATAAATGGAAATAATTTTATTAATTTTGTTATAAATACGTGAACTTTGTGCTAAAAATTGACGACTTGCAAATGCATATCGACAAGGGATTGCTTTGCATACTGGAAAACCTTTGCGCCTTTGAAGTAGGTTTTTGTTTAGAGGAAGAGTACGGTGTCTTCGCTGGATAGAACGGAGGATATATAGCTGCCTGACTGTGAGGATTTGTGCGTCAGAATATAGCTGGTCAGTAGAGAAGTCTCTTGGTTTAAAGAGCATCACTTTCAGTACTGCTCGTTGTCAGTTATGCTTAATTTTTAAATAATTTATAAATATTTGATATTTAATAACAGGGCTTTACCTATGAATTCGCTGTTTTGCCGTACTGGCAATTTCAAATTATAATATTAAATCATATACTGTCCTCTTAATCTGTATCATGGATACTGTGGAGTTTTTTTTGCCGGTTTTTCTCCCTAGAAAACGACCAATTTCAAACCATGCACTAACTTCTGACGTATTGTAAGTGCCCATGTGAGCCTATGTGAAATAAATATGAAGAGTTTGAGTTCGATAATCATATTGTTTTGGCTAATAATTATAATTACAAATTAATTTTATTTTATAATTTGGAATTCTTGTTTCAAAGTTTGGCATAACCGTGCCCCTTGTACCTACGGCCCACAACCTCAACGACGTTTACAAAACGAACTCTAAAAATGAATGCACCACCCGTTATTAGTTTGCTCGTGTCCGATCTGGAAATTTCGACCTGAAAAATGAACCCTTTGGTTGTCGATGACGAATTAAAGGCGATTGTGGGAGCTGATGACACCCAATCTGCGGCTGAATTAGAAGCAGCTTTCAACGCTAGTATCAAAACAATATTGGTTTACTTGCGTCAAATTGGCAAGGTAAAAAAGCTTGACGTCTGCCCCACGAATTCAGTGATCATCACCGCGAAGGACGCATCGAGACGTACCTTGCACTGCTTAACAGGCACACAAACGAAATAATTTTGTTGCCTGCGGTGAAAAATGGATCCTGTTTGACAATCGTAAGCGAAATTGGTTAGATCCTGGATTAGCATCTAAACGTTTTCCTAAACGAAAACTGACCCATAGAAAAGTGATGGTCCCTGTTTGGTGGTCTAACCCTGGTGTAATGAGTTATCTACCAAACAGGATGAGCATTACTGCAGAACTGAACACAATTATGGAAAAGCTCGCACATCTCCAACCAGCTTTGGTCAATCGCTCGGCTCCGCTGCTCTTGCACGACAACGCGCGTCCTCATACTACACAGCAGACGGTCTACAAGTTACAAGAGCTGGTGTTGGAAGTTCTCCGCCATCTGTCGTACTCACTAGACCTTGCACCTACAGACTTCTACTTTTTCCTGAATTCTAAACTTCTCGGAAAAAAATCAACATCATAGAGGCAGTAAAAATGCCTTTGCAGAATTTGTTGCCTCCCGTCCAACTGATTTCTTCAAGAAGGGTATCAATAAGCTACCAGTGCGTTGGAAAAGATGCATCGATTGCATGGGTGATTACTTTGATAAATAGAAATAAAATATATAGAAAAAAACACGATGACTGATTTCATGAATAACGGCAATATCATTGGTAATGACTTTCAGTATTAATATACCAGACGTACTACAGGGCACCATCCTCACTTGGTCAATATACCACTTTGTCATACTATGTAATTCTCCTCTACATTTATTGTGCGCACTTTGTCGGTCGGACTTCGGTCGGACTTCGACCGGTCTTCGAATCGGTTTGGAACTCTCTGTCGGCTTCTGTGTTCTTTTCCACATATGACCCGTCTGCCACCTTTAAAGTAAGAGTGAAAAATCTCCGGCAGATGCCTTGCCACCACGAATTTTGGCCCTGGCAACGCACTTTCTTTCTATTTCATTAAGAAAAAAGCAGAAGAAAAATATTAGTTTAGTCCTGTCAAATTAAGATATTCCATAGACAATTTTAGACTCGATTAAAAAATTGGTTACTAAAAATACGTCAATTTACGTCAGGCGCTGACTAATTTGACAGAAATAAACTAATATTTTCTGTCCTTTTATAATGAAATAGTAAGAAAAAGATGCACTGAACTTTAGTTTAGTTTGTGAACAAGACAATCCGCGCCAATGTATTTATTTCTATCTTAATAGGAAATAAACAGTTTACTGACTAATTTTTTTCCAAGAAGTTAGTAGTTAGACACTGTTGATCATCCAAATTTAAAAATTATAATGGCGACTCTAATCTTCTGTTTTCCGAATCACATGTAATATTCGAGGTCTGCTCCGGCGCTGGGATTTTGTCTCTGTAAAATAAAACTGGTATGTAAATATTAAAAAATAGGGAACCCTCATAGTTCGTCATGTCTGTCCGTGCGTCCGTTCGTATGTCACAGCCATTTTATTCCGAAGCTATTAGGACTATACATGTGAAACTTGGTAGGTAGATGTATTCTGTAAACCGCTTTCAGATTTTATAAAAAAAAATATTTAAAATAAAGGGGGGCTCACCATACATGGAACTGAAACTGAAAAATTTTTTTTTTTCATGAAACCTATGTGTGTGTGGTATCTATAGACAGGTCTATAAAAATGACATAGTGGTAGAATGTGTACCTCCCCCCCCCCCTCTAACTTCTGTAATAATGGAATGAAAATCTAAAAAAATATATGTCTGTAGATCTTAATGTATACTTTCAACCAAAATTGGTTTGAACGAGATCGGGTCAGCATTTTTTGTGATACAACATATTTTCTAAAACCGCAAATATAACTTTGTAATTCATACAAACACTATGAAAAACAAAGTTATTTGGCGTAGTTGTAAAAAATGTAAATAACTTAGTTTTAAGAAATTTGTAAGGTTTTGTTTTTCGTCAAATAAATATACATATTATATTATATTATATTATAATAGTTACTACGAAACCCTTCATGGGCGAGTCTGACTCGCACTTGGCCAATTATTTTCCGTCATTTTACGAGCATGATCCCTCAGGCGTTCCAAATGTCGGTTTTTAGGGTTCCGTAGCCGAATGGCAAAAAACGGAACCCTTATAGTTTCGACATGTCTGTCCGTCTGTCTGTCTGTCCGTCCGTCCGTATGTCACAGCCATTTTATTCCGAAACTATTAAGACTATACATGTAAAACTTGATAGATAGATGTATTCTGTGAACCGCTTTCCGATTTTAAGAGAAAATTTAAATAATATTTAAAATAAAGGGGGCTCCTCATACATGGAACTGAAACTGAAAATATTTTTTTTCATGAAACCTATACGTGTGTGGTATCTATAGACAGGTCTTTAAAAATGACATTAAGGTTTCTAAAATTACTTTTTCATAAAGTTAATCGTTTAAAAGATATACGCTTCCAAAGTGGTAAAATGTGTGTCCCCCCTCTAACTTCTATAATAATGAAGTGAAAAATCTAAAAAAAACCACATGTTGTAGATCTTAATGTAAACTTTCAACCAAAATTAGTTTGAACGAGATCAAGTCAACATTTTTTGAGATACAGTATATTTTCTAAAACCGCAAATATAACTTTGTAATTCATACAAACACTGTGAAAAACAAAGTTATTTGGCGTAGTTGTAAAAATTGTAAATAAGCTACTTTTAAGAAATTTGTAAGGTTTTTGGTTTTTTTTTTCAAATAAATATATTAAGTATATTATATTTATTATAGTTACTACGGAACCCTTCATGGGCGAGTCCAACTCGCACTTGGCCAATTTTTTCACCTTTCGTTGTCTTTTATTCTTATTCCCCATATCGGTAAACTAATGTTATATAAACATTGTTCACTTGTCAAATATAGATAAATAAAATCAGAAAACAAGACTAAACAATAACTATTTCGATAAAAAATTATAATCACGGTTGCGGGAGGAATCGACACAGGTCTATCACTGACAAAGGCCGCAGGCGAACTGGGCGGGCATAAGAAAGTGACAGAGTCTATTACTTCCACGTGCGAAAAAAAGAGAGCGCAACAATACGCTGGAACCAAAATAAAACAACGTAAGCGCCAAACCAAATAAAAATTGTTTAAAAATAAATTAAGCTATGTATCAAAAAATATTTTCAGTCAGAGTTTTCAATTACCTATTATGCACATTTTGAATGCAATTTTGAAATGAAATTCCTTAGGATTTTAGAATTATAGTGAATAATAAAAAAGAATAGAGGTCTTTTCGGAATCAAATTCGACGGAGCAAATTTAACCCAATTGCGTTTTCCTTCGGTCAAAGTATTAATGAAATAGTCAATAAACATATTACCAAAAATTAAATCCATACTTGCTGGAATAGTGAAATAAATGTTGACGAAAAAACCCCTAATTTATTTTGGTATCGCCTTAAGACTGTATTACGGATACATTGTAAAATTTAATGATATTTTGAAAAGAGTAACTGTGGAGTTTCTTGCCGGTTCTTCTCCATAAGAAACGACCAATTTTGAACGGTGTACTAGCTCCTGACGTTTTATAAGTGCCCATGTAAGTAGGCTTGTGTGAAATAAAATATTTTGAGTTTGAGGGTATACGCGTTTTGAGCTATACGCTTCCAAAGTTATGTGGCGTAGTTGTTAAAAATGTTAATAAGTTATTTTTAAGAAATTTGTAAGGGTTTTTTTTCGTCAAATAAATATACATATTATATTATATTATTATAGGTACTACGGAACCCTTCATGGGCGAGTCTGACTCGCACTTGACCAATTTTGTTTAGACAGCTGTAGACCTGATCTAGACTTATAATACCAATCACCAATTCAGTTTTAAATTTTCAAAGAAATTTCGATAAGTTATAATGTTATCAATGTTATTCGTAGAAATAGCTATGTATATGAATAATATTCGAGGGGTTTGGCGCTGACAGCCGTATTACAGGCTCTGCCTAGTACGGCTACAGATAGCAACATCATACATACATGTAATTTCAGCCTATGTAAAAATTGGCCAAGTGCGAGTCAGACTCGCCCATGAAGGGTTCCGTAGTAACTACGTAAAATAACTTTGTTTTTCATAGTATTTGTATGAAAAACAAAATTATATTTGCGGTTTTCGAAAACGTGCTATATTTCAAAAACTCACCCGATCTCGTTCAAACCAATTTTCGTTGAAAGTTTTTATTAATATCTACAGCATACACTTTTTTTTAACCGACTTCTAAAAAAGGAGGAGGTTCTCAATTCGGATGTTTGTTTGTTTTTTTTTATGTTTGTTCGGGCATATCTCCGTCGCTTGCCAACCGATTTGAAAAATTCTTTTTTTGTTTTGTTTGGGTATACTTTCCAAATGGTCCCATGAAAATTTTATCGAATTCGGACAAGCCGTTTCTGAAAAATAGACAATAGTCTGAAAAAAATATTTACATAGACGATGTTTTCGTTTACTCTGCTGGTGAAGGTGATAAGTAGTCGACATTTTGGATTTTGTAACTAGATTAATTAAAACTGATCCACTAAAAAGCGCGAAAATAAAAACTTTTTTGCAAAAAATAAAACCGACTTCCATATCAAAACACTACAAAGCCAAAAATAATTTTAATTTCGGAAGGCGGTGTGAAAAAAAAGAAAATACAAAACCAATAACACCGACTACCGAAATTAAAATTATTTTTGGCTTTGTAGTGTTTTGATATGGAAGTCGGGTTTATTTTTTGCAAAAAGTTTTTATAGATTTTTCACTCCATTATTATAGAAGTTAGGGAGGGGGGGACACATTTTACCACTTTGGAAGCATATATCTTTTAAACGATTGATTTTAGATCAAGTGGTTTTAGAAACCTCAATGTCATGTTAAATGTATGGTATCTAATTATCTATAGACATGACGAAACTATAAGGGTTCCGTTTTTGCCATTCGGCTACGGAACCCTAAAAATTATTGTCTTTTTAATCTAAGTTTTTTTTCCAATAAACATTATATATATATATACATAATTTATTTTGTATGCTGGTTTTCCTAAAAATTGGCGGCTACATAAGACTAAGGCTGTTTGTAACTTATACCCACAAAATGCAATATACTGTTGTATGTATAGCTGTGGGATGACCTTAATAAATAAATAAAGAGGTTGTGGTTGACCCGTATCGTTATCGAAGGGCTGCCATTTTTTTGGCCAAAGACTAAGCTTTGTCATGCAATATTGCAATGTTTCCAGTCTCTTGCGTGCATTACCAGCCGACAGCGATGAAGACGAACTTTTTTATGCTTTATTTTATTGTGTTACTCAGTTACTGGGTTTTGGAGGTCAGATACGCAGTCGATCTATGTTAAATACTGTACACAACTGCAAAAAAGTTATGCAAATTATAATCTCTCAAACAATTCAATGAGGTTTCACAATAAATAATCATCCATACTTTAGGGAATCTTTTTCCTTCCTTCTTAGAGAACCGTTTGTACCGAATAGTGCGCACTAACTGGTCGTCCTTTTTTTATTGAAAATAGGTTCGCGTTTGACCACTATCTCACCTGATGGTAAGTGATGATGTGGTCGAAGATGGAGCACGCTTACCTAAAAGTAACCTATTCACTCTGGACTTAAAGACTCCTAGGTTGTAGCTATCGGGAAATACAGACTCCGGCAGGGAATTCCACTCCTTAGCCGTACACACAATAAAGGTATTCCCAAAACGTTTTGTGCGTATGGGTGGGATGTCCACCATGTAACGATGGCGCTTCGCCGTTTGTCTCGTAGTCCGATGATGGAACAGGCTTGGCGGAATTATATTGTGTGATTCCATCGCACACTCCCCGTACATTTTTATTACATTTGTAACCGATAGAAAACCGATAGACTTGCAACTCGTCGTCGGTGTTCAAGGCAAAGCTTTGACTCGACCAGTGCATCGTTGCCAATGAGTCTCTTGGCCCGCTTCTCGATAGGCTCAAGCGCGTCTAGTTGGTATTTCGCAGATCCATCCCATTCGCAGATCCTATCCTATCCTATTCATTCATCGCGCTCGCATACATTTTGCTACCCTTGCACTCTGCCATACATACTTACATGTGTCCCTACAATACTAATTTATTTATTAGTTTGTTTGTCCTTCTTTCACATCAAATGGAGCAACGGATTCATGTGGTTTTAGTTGAGAGGAATTTGTTTTCGGGTAACCTCCCACCCGAGAAAAAAGTGTCAGACTTCTAATGACTAAAAACCTACCCTGTTCCTTCAGCTGCCCTTAAATTCAGCAGGCAGCCCCGTCACTATTGTTGACAACTCTTTGAGGCGCGCGTGGAACACGACGCGCCGCCTATCCATAGTTGAAAGGCTGGAGAGTAATATAGGTTTCTTTTGCTTGAGAGAACATTTTTCACGAGAGCTAGGTGAGAGGTTAGTTTTGTAATAAAAAACTGACATATCATTAAAATAAACCCATTTTGCCATGAAACACAATACCCACTGTCCGAGGCTATTTAAATAAAAATATTTGTTTTGGTCCTCATATTTGCAATGTTGATTGCCTCGTGAAAAAAATAAACATACTATTTTCATATCATATTTAGCTGAAAAGAAAAGAAAATTTTACATCTGTTTTTTTTGGTAAATATTGGATCAGATCAACACTGGTCTGTTTGATTCTTTGGAGCATAAATAAAAATGAAAACCTGAATCTCGAACTCTAATGATTATGCACAATTTTTTTATTAAATGTTCAGTTATTGTATTGCGGCATTTATGGTGATCATCATTCTCATTTACAATTATAAATTTACTTATCCTTATATACTTACTATAAAACAGAGATTCCCGCCCATAGCTGTTTGTATGTCCGTTCGTGATACACTCAAAAACGAAGGGATTTTCATGCGGTTTTCATCAATGGACAGTGTTTCGTGGGAAAGTTAAAGTGTATAATTTACACTCTTTTGCAAAAAAAAACGGGCACCCAAGGAAATTTACGTTTTAAGGTCGATTTGAGTTAATTAAATGAAATTTATTGCTTTGACGTAGTCTGTATACTTATAATCGTGTAAATTAATGCGCGTGAAGTGAATTCGGGCAATTAAAAGAAAAAAAACGACGGATTCTTTAAAACCGATGTACACGCCCAAACAATAAGAAGTGGTCGGCAATAAAGACAAGATTTTTTTTTACTTTTTTAATTAAATAAAGTTACAAATGTAAAAACCTAATAACGAGTGTGACCTCCTCTTGCCAAAATCACAGCTTGAATCCTTCTGGGCATGCTTTCCACGATGTTTTTAATAACGTTTTTAGGAATACGTTCCCACTCTCCTGCAATGACTCTTTTTAGCTCCCTGATGTTTTGTGGAGCAGGTTGCACTGATCTTACCCGCCCTGAGGACACAGTCGAGCACACGGTGCAGGACTGCCCCGCTTGGGCAGAGCACCAACGTGTCCTCACGGTGGCAGTAGGCGGAGACCTCTCGCGCCCGGCATTGGTCGAGGCCATGCTGCGGAGCGAGAGGGAGTGGGAAGCGGTCGCCTCCTTCTGCGAAGCAGTCATGCTTCCGAAGGAGGAGGCGGGCTGCGTGAGGGAGAGGATGGCGTCCTCTCTCCAGCCCAGCCGCAGTGGTAGACGCCCACGGCGTCAGACGTCGGCCGACGATCTCCGGCCACCGTAGGCGCGGGCATGCGGACAGCGAGTAAAGGGCAACTCGCTGTCCGACCATGGACCATGCCCGGGTCGACAGCGCACGCGCGCCTCAAAGAGCGTCAGCAATATGACAAGGCCCCCCCGTAGAGGGCCGAAGCCTGCCGGGGTCGTGGGACTCATCCCGTTACCGTGACCCCGGTACGTAAAGGGTTATTGAAGGAACACCGTGGATTTTAGTCAGTAAAAGTCAGACAGTCCCCCCCACCCTGCCCGGGGTGGGAGGACTTATTTGATAATTTTACCACGCTAAAAAAAAAAAAAAAAGTGCAGTCAATGTGGGTTGTGCATATGGAATTAGGACTTCCATTATGTACCGGTGTGCATTTAATGTTCCATTTTCTATGAAAACTAACTCCGTACGCTCCGTCGAATTAATTGCTGCCCAAAACATAACGGAGCCTCCGCCATAAGGAGTGATTTTTTCGAAACACACTTCCGCATAGCGTTCCCATGGTCTTCGCAGCACTCGGCGGCGTCGGTCTTCTCCACACAAAGAGATTCTAGCTTCATCAGAAAACAATACTTTATTCCAGTCCTCCAGAGTCCATGAAGCACAGTTCCGAGCAAACTGAAGTCGAGCAACACGGTGCTCACGGAGTAATTTAGGGCCCCGAGCTGGGCGGTAACTCCTGATGTTGGCAGCCAAAAGCCTCCTCCTGACCGTCCACAAGCTAACTTCTACTCCTCTTACTTCTTCAAGGCTCTTCTTCAGGTCCACACTTGACGCTTTACGATTCCGCAACGCCTGACTCACCAAAAAGCGGTCATCTCTTGGTTCTGTGCATCGTTTTCTTCCCGAACCGGGTCTTCTTTTGACCGAACCGGTCTCTTGATACCGTTGCCAAGTCCTCTGGACAGTTGAACGACTCACATTTAGCCGCTGAGACACGTAAGTTTGCGAACAACCTTCTTCAAGTAGGGCTATAATTTTACCGGCCCTTATCGCTTTATCACTCATATCAAAAAGTGGTATTTAATGTAAAAAGAAAGATTAAATTGTTTAATTTGCAGAAAATATCCAAAAAGTTTTAAAATATCGTAATCAGTTAAAAATCGTTTCAGCAATTCGCGCCATTAGTAAAGCAATTTTAGAATAAGCCACAATAATCATTATTTTTCTTTTATTAATTTCAAATTTTAAATTTGGAACGTAAAGATTCTTTACGTTACGGTTAAAATTTTATTGGGCTTGCGTTATTTTGAAACCCTAGGCACGCCACTGGTAAAGAATCATGCCAGGATGCTTCAAATAACATGCCAATACATCGTCAAATTAATAAAACCTATTTCTTGTTCTTCTTCATTGAAGTAGAGAAAAAAATCTAAAGTACCCGTTTTTTTTTTTGCAAAAGAGTTTATTAAGGATTTGTGTGAATTGTGAAACAGTGAAAAAAGTGCAATACGGCCGGGTCGGTAGTAAATAATAATATAAGTTTAAGATAATATTTTCTGTAAATACTTCTACTTATCTACTTTGACTCCTTTGAAATTTAACACACTACTCATTTCACATACGCTCAATATTTTTTTAGCACACACATGCCCAAAATATATAAATTCAAGATAAATACTACCCATAAATTCATCTTAAACCGCCAAAAACTCGAGTCAGACTGATCGAAAAAGATAAGAATCAAGTAGAATGAGTGGAAGTCGACTTAAAGAGATTGGCTTCAGTTTATTATAAGCCAAAGTCGGATGAAGTGAACGTAATCATGAAAGCTTTGTCGTGTCGCAATGAATTCATCTGAAAGCCTCACGAGTGCTTCGGGATTGGCGTTTTATTGTGGAATACTTTTTTATGTGTACGGGAAAGAAATGAAGGTGGCAAAAACTTAGTATATCAGACGTTTGTTAAGTGATATGATGGTAATGAATGTTACACGTTAAAGTTGGTCAAATTTAATGCTGCCAAAATCTAGGCGTGTCTTTTCTCCGCAAAAAAGAGCCAATTTCAACCGGCTCCTTCTTTCCGTGGTGTAACCGTGCCGATAACTTATCACATCGAGCTTCTTGGGGTTACGTTGACATCCACCCTTAATTTTGGTCCGTTTATCGAGGCTAAGGCTCAATTGGCTGTCAAAAAGTTGGGAATCCTAGCAAAGGTGAGACGGTACTTCACACCGGAACAGCTGCTCAACCTCTATCAAGCGCAAGTTCGGTCGTGTGTGGAGTACTGCTCTCATCTCTGGGACGGATCTGCCAAGTACCAGCTTGATGCACTTGAGTCTATAGAGAAACGGGCCAAAAGGCTCATCGGCAACGAGAAACTGGTCGAGACAAGGCTCCAGAGCCTGGAACATCGGCGACATGTTGCAAGCCTGTCAGTTTTCTATGGATTACATTTCGGGGAGTGTGCGATGGAATTGCACAGTCTTATTCCACGAAGCCCGTTCCATCATCGGACTACAAGACAAACGGCGATGCGCTATCGTTACATGGTGGACATCCCACCCATACGCACGAAACGTTTTGGGAATACTTTCATTGTGCGTACGGCTAAGGAGTGGAATTCCCTGCCGGAGTCTGTGTTTCCTGATAGTTATGACCTGGGAGTCTTTAAGTCAAGAGTGAATAGGTTACTTCTAGGCAAGCGTGCTTCATCTTCGACCACATCATCGCTTAACATCAGGTGAGATTATGGTCAAACGCAAGCCTATCAACTATTAAAAAAAAAGTTGATAATGTTTGTTACTAAAACACGCATAATTAAGCATAAGCGTCAACAGCCTAACGGGTACGGTGTCTAGTAGGTAAGTCTAGTAAGGTGACTTGTGATTAAGTGGACGCGGGTTCGAATCAATTACACAATTGCCGTTAACCCACTTCAGATAGGTACACGCATACGTAGCTTAGTTGGAGGGATTAACACAATTGCTAGTAATGTGAATTCTACCCACATTGCTAATAATCTTTTTTGAGGTTACGTCTTCTAAGTAAGCGTGCTCCATCTTCGACCACATCATCAGTTGAGATGGTGGTTAAACGCGAGCCCATTATAAATAAAAAAAAGAAAGAAATAATTACAAAAATAAAAATGTTTACAACGTGTAATTTAAAGGGTATATACATATCAAGTGCACAGCTTCTTTGGATGATAACAAACGATATGGCAAGGGTTTTGTTATCCTAAGTCTACGTGTGTAGAACTTATTACAAATTCCAATACACTGATACCAGAGACTAAATTTTTCAAATTAAGAAGAACAAAAAGAATTATCGTGTTATTGGCAAGTGACGTGGAAAGTCATAACCCTCATAGTGCTTGTAGTTTGTTATTACTGGTATTCAAGAAACATATGAAACCAATAATTTGGGGTCAATTTTGTGAGTTACTTATTTTGAGCTGAAACTGTGCATAGAGTCTCCATACCTTATGTTGTCTTCAGTCCCTTTGGATAGATATGGGGTTTCCGTTACACATTGTATATATAATTAAAATTAATATAATTTGCAATCTCTAGCAATACAGAGGAGTCTGTTAAAGAGCTGATGGTTTAATAATAATAACCGCACGAGTTGATCTCTGAGGTTAAGCAACGGTTGGCGAGGCCGGTCCGTGGATAGGTAACCGTCTTAACATATTGGTTCATTTATTTATTTAAACCGTGGGTCCCAGCTGCCATTTTTACATTTTTGACAGAAGCCACAAAATCTGACACCATGCTTTGCCAAAAGGTTTTTTTTTATTACGAATGAGCCCCCTCGTGACCTCGATCGCACCTGATGGTAAGTGTAAGATGAGGTCTACGATCGAACGAGCGAGCCCTGAAAATGCCTATTCACTCTTGCTTTGAAGGCTGACGGGTCATATGTGGCAGGGAACACAGAAGCCGGCAGAGAGTTCCACACCTTGGCTGTGCGCACAAAAAATGTTGAAGAAAAGCGCTTAGTACGACAAGACGGTATATCGACCAAGTGTGGATAGTATCCTCCGGTACGTCTGGTAGACCGGTAGTAAAAGGGGAATGAAGCGATTAGGTCGTGGAGCTCCTGTGCACACTCTCCGAAGTACAACCTGTAGAAGATAGACAGGCAAGCAACGTTTCGCCGGTGAGCCAGACTGTGAAGCTTGCCTGCCAGAACCTCGTCACCTATGAGCCTTTTAGCTCTGCGTTCGATCGAGTCAAGTGCAGCTAGCTGGTATTTGGCTGAGCAATCCCACAAGTGACTGCAATACTCCATACAGGAACGGACCTGTGCTTTATATAAATTCACAAACTATCGTGAAATCCAGCTACCTACTGATTTGTAAGGGTAAGAGAAACAGTCTTTCCATTATTCGGTTAGACCAGCTGTGTTATTTAAACTTCGAATCTGAATCCGCTGTGAGTTTATTGATTGGCATTCTAAAAACTCGGTTGTTAATTCGAATTTACACTAGCGCTACCCTTGCGAGCGTGTCAGCGAGTTGAACTAAAGATTGTGACAGATAAAGTATGAGATGACGTAAGAAGTGGCATTCGGTAAGGTAATTCCTCTGTCACTTCGACGCTGTTTACAGAATGCAAAATCAAGGTCACTTTAAACCATAAGTGAAGTGACAGTGAATAGCTATGTGAGATGCGAGTTGTTGTTCGAATTTTACAGAATCGACGTACAGGAGCCGATTCCAACATAGTTGAGAAAAGGCCAGTGATGGTTGGAGGAATGGTTTTGTAAAATTGAGCAACGATATTTCGTGTAAAGATACAAAATATAAACAGATATCAGTAAAATTCGCTCACAATTTTGAATTGATCTGTAAAAATTGGATGCATAGCTATTTTTAGATAGATGTTCGTAACGATATGATATCTCAATCTCAATGTCAAAGGTTTTCTTTTTGGGTTGAATATAAAATGCTGTTTATTTTGTTTATAACAAATTTGTAACTTTGGTCCTTAGAGGTTTAGATGCCTTTGCGTACTCTCAGTTTTTTATTTATATATATTTTAATGATTAGGTACTTGTGACGTGACAGGTTTTTTTTTACTCAAGTTTATTAATAAACCTACCATGTAGGCTTTTTATTTATTTGGTTGGAACAGTTGGTCATCCTTGAAACGACCTCAGCAAGTTTTGCTTTACCATTAAGATACATACGGTTGTTATTGCCATACGCTGTAGGAAATGAATAGAAATAATGAAAGTATTCCCATAACGTTCACTGTAATAATTACTAGTGGTGGAGTGCAGGACGATCTGTAGATCAATGATGGAACGTGTCCCTCTTCAGAGCGAATTTTAGCAGCTGGTCAATGCACTATTTAAACTAAACTAATTCCTTAATGCTAGTACTGTACCCAAGAAGAATAACGTTGTATGGCAATGCTAAGCCTTAAATAGCCGGCTTACATGATGGAAAGTGTCAACCAGAATTTTCAAAATTTCTTGGAAAAGGCTATGAGTTCGAGGCCAACACGGTGACGACTTCATCCCAAAAGGCTCCAAAATATATAGTTACCAAGCTACTACCGCTTGAGGCAAAAATATAGTAACTTGGTAACTATATTTTCTAAACGGTTAATTATGTAAAAAACTCTCTGTTGAAATTTAAGTGAAGTGAGTTTACTTCAAATAGAGTATAACCCGACTGGCCGACAACTAAGTGAGCTATCATCCCACTCGACATCTAAAATGACAGCTCACTCAACCGTAGGTTGTACTTGATATTTGTTATTTAAAACTTAATATTACCCAAAAAAAATACTCTGTAGGTTGTGGCACTAAGTATACAGTTGGTACTTACGCATTCAGTATACTGACTGTTGTAGACTTTTTTTAAGGAAGGATCATGATCCTACGACTGATCTCTGGGCGGGTGCGTCAGACTTTTATTGACTAAAATCCATCCGTGTTCCATCATATTCCTCTTCCAAGGCCGCGGTAAGACTGCTGTAGACTGAGACATAATCCATACTAATATTATAAATAATAAACTGTGTTTGTTGGTTTCGCCTTCCGTCAGATCAATGTGATTTTTGGTGTGAAGATAGTTGATCATCTGGAAAGAGACAAAAGCTACATTTTAGCACAGTAAAAATATTTTAGCCGACAACAACCTTTTCACGTGACCAAAGTTGGACACAGGAGCTAGTTAAATACATTATTAATCAAACAGTATACAAAAGGCTACGTCAACATACTTTAAACTTCTGAATGAACGCTCTGTTCAATGTTCATTAAAGCGTTCAATTAAAGGGACTTCAGACCTAATGACGAAAGTTAGTATCACCATAAATAATGTACAAACATAGCTCATTCAATATCGCTTAGTACTTGTGATAAATTAATGTTAATTGTGTCGGTATTTCACTGCTTTATTGTTCGTTTTGTGGTTTTGTTATGCTTGTATTTAGTTTAACCAATAAAGCATCTGATGGCATTATGTATGCGTGTTTCATGAGCTATAATGATTTAAATGAAATGTGGGTAGACTGTTATCGCAGCCGAAGTGAAACGCCCGGGATGAAATCGAAGTGTTCATAGACCCTAGATACTGCAATAACAAAAACCCATTATATTATACCATGTTTTAAACATACTTAATCAAAAAAATAAATTTCTATAATGTCATTAACAGGTTATTTCGAATGCTGAGAATGAAGGGATCAGTGATCACTGACCCCTTCATTCTCAGCTACTGATCAGTAGGGACTAACCGACGACCAACCTGATATAATTCTACTATATCTAACTGTGGTTATAAGTACGAAAGTTTGGATTTTTATATAATTGAGGAAATGTCGCAAATTTTACTGGGTGAAAAAATTGACAATGTGCTATTGCGTCCCAAACCCATAAGCCAACTTTGCATGTCGAACACAAACGACCAAACTTTCACAATTATAATATTAGAGGGATTTGACATCGAATATCCAGTATTTCCTAGTCCGACTCAGCAACTAGAACGTATGAAAGTGGAATTCAACTTAATTTAAGTTCTTTGCACCCCATAAATATTAATAGCTAAGTCTCCAAACAAACTACTAACAGAGTCGTTATAAAATATTCAACTCCTAGGTTTTAGCCCCAACATCCAGGCGAGTTCATAAACTAATTGTTTTAACGCAACAAAGGGCGTTGTGTATGAAACAGTAAGTTAGAACTACCCTTGAGATTCGTTACTCATTTAGCATCTGTGTTTGCACATATATACAATACAGAAGGAGATTCGAGTGCAGGGCTACTTTTTTGAAAATAAAATATAACATAGGCACGCCTTACGAGGCTATGAAACGCTATGAAAATTGTATAAAATAACCTTGATTTCTTTATAAGTACCAAATAAAATGATTTACTATAATGAAGAATGGTATGCCAAATCGGTTGAATGTTTGTTACAGTAAAGCTTGTATACACTAGTTTTTGTTGTATTAAAAAATAACTAAGTATTAGTTCTGATTTTACAGGTATTTAAACTTACGATAAACATCGAGTCCCGCTAACAGTCACGTGACCACATGTGACGTCAATTTACAACGCTCCGCTTAGTAAAAAGCCGAAATTGGTTGTTTTTTTCCTAGTATTTGGATTGGACATTTTTGAAAGTATTTATAATTTCTAATGAAACGTCACCGTGCTGAGAGCGCGATCGGACTGAGCGAGTGTTGTGAAATGACGTCACACCGTCACGAGTCCGCGTCGCACGTTTACTTCTATAAATCAGAAACTAATTGACGTATCGAAGTACACTCCGCTTCCGACGCTCGCCCGCGACAGTCGCGCCGCTCCGCGCTCTCGATCGTTCCGTGCCTGAGTCATCGCTCCGTTCGTCACGCCCGCCGTGACGTCACTCGTAGTCGCCGACTACGACGCCTGGTCCGGATCCGCCTTTTTCGAGGCGGTGAAGGATATCGTGTTTCTCTAACAGAGAATTGTCAAAACAATTTGGTTTGGCCCCTTCAGGGTAAAACCACAGTTTCGTGGTCCTTGGTTGGAAACCTCACGGTGTCAACAATACCAAGGGGGTGCTGACCCGACGCACCCGCTGATCCCCTTCAGGGTGAAGCAGTCAATTGGAGTCGAGTGCTAGGTTTTGGCCTTGGGGGATCTCCTAGTCAAACCTAGTTACTGAGTTTCCTTTTCAGCTACACACCTAGTGTCGGTTGGGTGTGTCTACCCCTTCGCACTAGACCCAATAGGGCCCGGTTCGCACAATAAGACTGGCGACCGGTTACAAGCTTAGGGCTCACCATTAGGTACTCACCTCCCAGTCTCTACCCGACTGGGAGGGTTACACATCCCCGGACCTATCCATCCGGGGAGTTAGGCCAGTTAGGCTTTAAATAGGCCCCCCGCGGGAGAGAAATCTCCAAAATTTCCCAATTCAATTTTTAATCCATTCGCCAATCATGGCAAACTCCAATATTTTGGAGATACTGTTAGAAATCCTTAGGGAAAACCCTGCTATTTCCGCCAAATATGGCGGAAAAATCCAGCGTGAAATCGCTAATTGTCCCCCGGCTACCAAAGCCAACGTCGCTGATTTTAGTGACGCGCTTGACAGCCCATTATCTCCCCCGCTTGCCGATCAAGGCATCCCGGTTGGTCAATTCACGGAAGTATTTATTAACTCCGATCCCATTGTTCGTCAAACAACGAACGACTTCCGGGTAGATAGCCCTTTATTGCCCCCGCCCGCCGACAAAGTCGTGCCGATCGCCCGATTCCCGAAATCACCCATTGTTTCCGGCCCACCTACTAATCCCATTGTTCATAGAACAATGGACGCCGCGCAGGTGTGCGCTGCACCTGAATTCCTTGAAATGGACACCATCGAACCTGTGTCCAATAACAACTCCGACAATGATTTGTCATCATGCCCCTCGTCCTCGGAAGACGACTTTCAAGTCGTCACCGGCGGCAAAAGGAAGAAAGGGAAAACCTCCCAGGCCAGCAAGGCCAAAAAGACCACCGCGTTGCCCCCGTCCCCAACTCAAACGCCCGTACGACCTGCTAGCCCCGTCCCAACTACCTCTACTCACGCGCAGAATAGTCGTCCCCCCAGCCCGATAGCCCAAACTTCCTCAGCCCAAAGGAAGCAACGCCCTCCGCCCCCCTTTTACATCCAAGACAAGGGGAAATGGACTGATGTGTCCAAGATGTGTGTTGTTCGAAAGATCAACTACACTAACGCCCGTGCCTGCCAAAATGGCATTAAAGTCACCGTCCCTACGTCGAACGACTATAGGGAACTATATCGCGCCCTCCGTGAAAGGAATATTTCCTTTCACACTTTCTCCTTCCCCGAGGACACGCCCACTCGTGTTATTATTAAACGTGTCCCTAAAGAAATCCTAGTACAGGATATTAAAGACGACCTTGCCGATCAAGGTATACCAGTGATCGCCGTCCATCGCTTACATAAAGCGAGAGGCTGTGAATTGTACGACATGGTTCTTGTCATTTGTGAACCAACCGAAGGTCATCACCCGATTTTCAAGATTAAGTCCATTTGCTCCCTATCCGGTATCTCAATTGAAAAGCCCTACAAAACCGCAACAGTGGGACAATGCCACCGTTGCCAACTGTATGGCCATGCGCAGAGCAACTGCTATGCGACTCCCAGATGCGTCAAGTGTCTGGGCGAGCACAGCACTGCGGACTGCCCTTGGCCCAAAGACCGAACCCTCTGTTCGGAACCACCCAGCTGCGTTCTCTGCGGCCAGACCGGTCACCCGGCAAACTACCGCGGCTGTCCCAAAGCCCCCAAACTCGCGCCTAAATTAGCGAAGCGCGCCAACACCCGCCAACAAAGAGAGGCACCTTCCTCTCAAATTCCCCAACGTCTCGCTCCTCAGAGACCATCCCCGTGGAACAGGCTAAACCACGAAAAAGTCTTTCCCTCCTTGGCCCCTGCCAAACCTTTGCAGGCACTGATGGATATACCCATCGCAGCGCAGATCCTGCCTATAGACGTGGCTCCAGAGGCCACAACCAGTCCCAAACCCGCGCCTCAAACCACTGCTGCTCCTGCAGCCAAACAACCGCCCAAACCCTCACCCGTCGGGAACGGCGAGTCTTGCGCCCAGACTCTACTGCGCCACTATAAAATATTTATGACCCGCCAAGCCAGGTCTCTCCGCGATGCCCTTCTGGCTGCCGAGCAGCAGAATAACGGCAAAATTACAACGGAAATGTACAGCCAAATATTCAGCACACACAGTGATGTCGTGCTAGGCCTCGACCAGATGGATGCGATGGACTGATCCAATGGATTCCCAACGCACAAACCACAGTAGGCCTCGATCCCTCAAATTAGGTTTTTTCAACGCCAATGGCATTTTCAACCAACGCGCCGAAATAACTAAATTCCTCCGCGACCACCAATTAGACATCCTCCTTATACAGGAGACCCTTTTGAAACCCCACCGCGCTTACCCCAAAATTGCGAATTACCGTCTAGTTCGCAATGACAGAACAAGCTGCCACGGTGGCGGTACCCTTATTTATTATAGGAAGGAGTTATACTGCATCCCTCTGACCCCACCCGCGCCTCTCTCTCACCTAGAGTACTCTGCCTGTCGACTAGGCATGACTGGTCATCCTGCGATAACCATCATCTCTGCCTACCATCCCCCACCATCGGTCGCGTCTCTTGCTTCAGACGATCCTATCGCGCTCACCAGCGATCTTACGACTCTCTTCGGCCTAAGTGACTCCGTCTTACTAGCGGGCGATCTCAACGCCAAACACCCCGCTTGGAACAGCAACACGACAAATGCCAGAGGCAGAATCGTGTATAACCTAGGCGCGACCCTAAACTATGACGTCATCGCTCCGATGACTCCCACCCACTACCCACACGACACCAACCATAGGCCCGATGTCCTCGATGTGGCGCTCCTAAAGAATGTAAACCTCCGTTTACACTCCATAGAAGCGCTTCACGAGCTTAACTCGGATCACCGTCCCGTTATCCTACACCTAGGTTCCCGTTCGGGTAACCATGATCCTACCCAACCTCCTCCGACCCAATTGATCACCGACTGGAGGAAAGTAAGTGAAAAACTGAAATCCACCACGTCGCCACAATTGGACACCATTCCTGACCACATAGTCTCAGTCGCTGACACGACGGCGGCGATCGACTCGCTTACAGATCACGTACAATCCGTCCTGAACTATTGTTCAAGGGAAGTTCCTGTAGTGGAAGACCACCGCTGGAAACTCCCGGACGATGTACGGAATCTGATAACCGAGAAGAACGCAGCCATCCGCGCGTACAGCGCTTTTCCCTGCGCTGCAAACAAAGCTCACATGCGCAACTTACAGCGTGCTGTAAGGAAACGCATTACCGAGCAGCGTAATGCGAGCTGGGACAAGATGCTGAGCGAACTTGAGCCCACCCATCTTGCCTTCTGGCAGCTCCAGAGGAAGTTACGATCCACTGAAGAGGCCACAATGCCTCCTCTCATTCGTCCCGATAAGAGTATCGCCTTCGATAACTCTGAAAAAGCAGAATGCCTAGCCGACAGCCTAGAGTCCCAGTGTTCTCCCAGCTCTCAACCAGTAGACCAAGCCCACCTCGATATGGTGAACGCCGAAGTCGAACGTAGAACTTCCCTTCCGCCCATCGAAGATCCCGATAATCCACTGGCCCCCATCACTCCTGATGAGGTCCAGGATATCATTAAAAGTCTCCAACCGCGAAAAGCCCCTGGCTCCGACGGCATCACCAATAGGGTTTTTAAACTTTTCCCCGCCCAGCTTATAGTGCTAATGACTGCCATCTTCAATGGCGCATTGAGCAATAATATGTTCCCTACAACCTGGAAACAGGCCACCGTCATAGGTATTCCCAAACCAGGCAAGCCCAAGTCTGACCCGTCTAGCTACCGTCCCATTAGCTTACTCAACGTCCTCGGTAAAATCTATGAAAGGCTTATATATAAGCGGCTCAAAGATTTTGCCGAAGCAAAGAGTCTAATACCCAATGAGCAGTTCGGATTTAGAACCGAACACTCATGTATCCAACAAGTCCACCGCATCGTAGAACACGTCAGCGCCGGCTTCCAACGGGGCGCAATAACGGGAGCCTTATTCTTCGACATAGCGAAAGCGTTCGACAAAGTCTGGCACAATGGCTTAATCTATAAGCTATACCAACTTGGCGTGCCTGACCGTCTCGTGCTCATCCTACGGGACTTTTTATCGAATCGCACCTTTCGTTATCGAATTGAGGGGGAGCTCTCCTCCCCCCATCCCATTCGCGCAGGAGTTCCTCAAGGCTCCGTACTATCCCCCCTCGTTTTCACGCTATTCACTAGTGATATTCCCAAGCATAAAAATACCCAGCTAGCCCTATTCGCCGACGATACGGCTATCTATTATACCGGTCTTAAACCCGATGCCATCGCTCGCACTCTCCAAACTTCCGCAAACACTCTGGCCAAGTGGTTCCGGAAATGGAGAATCGAAGTCAACCCAGACAAAAGCCAGGCAGTCCTCTTTTCTAAACCGCGGATAAACCCACCCTCCCCCCCGTCCGATTACCATGTACGGCAAGCCGATCCCTTGGGAAAAGCAAGCCAAATACTTAGGCGTGGTCCTCGATAGACACCTCTCCTTCGCTGAGCACATAAAGCAGGCACGTTCGCGCGCCGCTTTCGCTCTAGGTAGGCTCCACTTCATTCTTAGCTCTCGCAGCAAGTTATCACTCAGGTGCAAGCTGCGTATTTTCACCGCGGTCATCCGTCCCATCATGACCTACGCCTGCGTTGTTTTCGTACACGCAAAGCCCTACCTCCTCCATAAGATGCAGACCCTCCAAAACCGATTCCTCCGTAGAGTCGCGGGAGCCCCCTTTTATGTTCGAAATGAGCTTCTTCACGTAGACCTCAAGATGCCCACCATCCAGCAGTTCATGAAACGCGTCTCCAAGCGTTTCTTTGAAACTTCAATCCAACATAGGAATCCCCTTATCGTATCGGCCGCCCAATACGAACCCTCGCGTATCTCTAAGATTCGCCGACCAAGGCATACCCTAGTCACTCCCGATGACGCAATCACCCTGCTCCAAGAGAGCCGTAGGGAAACAAGTACAGTGGCACACAAACACAAAAACCGACCGTCCTTCCGTCCTCGCCGCCGAGGCCCGCCGCGACGTCCCCGTAATAGTCCACCCCGACCCTTGCCAGCGACGCTGAGCCAGTAGCTTTAAATTCCCTTATTAATAATAATAATGATATGATCCAGCCTGTCCCTAGCTGCCCTCCCCTGCGACGCCCTAAGCCGAGGTCCGTACCCCACAGGGGGTGCCCTTAGCGTGTAGTCGCCTAGTTTGTAAGTTTTTTAATAAGCCCTGGCTGGAGGCTTTAATTTATTTATTAATTAAGGCAACCACAGGCAAGCCCGGTTAAGCAGCCGACAACCTCAGAGGTTGACCTGCGAGATGCCACACACAAAAAACAAAAAAAAAAACAAAACGTATCGAAGTAATTCTTTCACTTGTATTTTTATTTTTGACAGAGAATATGGAGAGCTAATATTCAAAATTAGTTAACATTCTTCATTATTATAATATATTATAACCATGCATTTTCATGCAAACTGATAAATAAACGATATTTCAATCCATAGCAAATGCAGTTATAAAATTGAATTGCAAGGTTTGACTCATACATACTACGTAACTAATGAGACAAGACATTTTTCAAGTTATATGCGCGTCTTTTTTTAGGGGATTACCACGGCGACATTTTTTAGCTCATAAAAGTGTGAAACGTCGCCCAATTTGAATAAATTGTTTTGTTTAAGTTCATTAAAATGATCTAATTCTTGAATTCGATTAAACAATTTCTATCAGTTTAAATACTAGTGTAGATTATCAAGTTTACATGAACATAGTACAAAGTTTGTACACAAGTTTTATGGAATAAATCACATAATATTATGTATTTTGGATGAAAAGATTAGCGACCATCATCGCTGTGACTGCGCCCTCACCTCAAATAAATTAATCTAGAATATTCTGGAGCGTTTGTATATAGTGGTAATAACAGTCCTTTAAAGCCTGTATCGCAGGACAATACAGTTTATTTGCTTAGCTTGGAAACTCCTAGCCAAAGAGTTATGTTCAGACAAGGCGTACTTTGGTTGGAAATAATAAGTATTAATTATATTTACTAGTCAGGTCGCTATGCGCTGAACTGACCAAGTGAAATCCGCAGTAGGAAAGCTCGTATCTGACTGCGCCAGGCACTCTGCCTCACCGAACAGATAAAAGAGGTTAGAAAGGAAATAGTTCCTGATTTGTATGAGAACGCGTATCGCCACTTGTCTCCCCACTCTTTAGCTCTACTACAAGCAAGAGGCCCGTTACGTATGCGAATTACGCACACAAATAAATTACACACACTTAAATCGAGAGCTTGCTACTGAATGTAACTCACTATTGATAAACATGCGCCGTGCATCACGGCCAATCAGGGCAAAGGACAAAACGTCAATGGTTGAAGTGTGGCGCATCCAGTACATTATAAGCGGACTGGGTCATTGCGTTGATTAAGCGAGTACACAACGGGCAATGAATACTTTTTGTAACTTGTTGCAATAATATTGATAATGTTCGGAATTTCATAGTGATCAGAATATTTTTATGTTTTTTACAAATAAAATTGTAATTAAATGTTATTTTCGACTTACCGATGGAAAGGTATACCTCCTCAACCTATACTTGCGGTCTGACTTTTTGTTTTACAGGTTATAATTGCACAACACGGCATTTCAAAGCAGAGCTCTGTGTTCCGAAGTAATCCGAAGCGCACTAAACGCGGTGAATGAATTAATCGGTCGCGCTATGATTGTCGTATCATAAATGTGGCGCGCTCGTCACGCCCACATTACCATTCCAACCTTATTCATCTATTCCGTGCTCTGCCTACAGGGAGAGATGGCGGGAGATCTGTGATGATGATGATGATGATCTTAGCTGTGTCCAACGTCCGACCCTACCACCAACGCGCACGACTCGACATGACCACGACCGCCCCGCAAAGAGTGATTTTTTTTTCACCTCGCTGGTCTCGCAGGCCAGGCTGTCGGCATAAAAAATATATATTTCACACAGGTCTACATGGGCACTTATAATACGTCAGTAGCTAGTGCACGTTTCGAAAATTTTCCTATAGAGAAGAAATGGTAAGAAACTCCACAGTTACTCGTCAAAACTTAATTGATTTTCTCAATGTACTCATAATACAGGTTAAACAGTTACAATAATATATTACAATAATGTACATAATCAGCTTATAACTTTCCCACTGCTGGCACACAGGCTTCCTATTTTTAAAGTCAAGTCTTCATATTTTTCAGTCTTATGACATGCCAGTATTCTCGCGAGGTTTTCCTTCATCGTTTCGACCTGTGGTGATGTAAATTACAAAGTGTAATGTTCCTGCTTTGCAAATAGTCGCAAGTCGTTCCCGTAACCAATGACCTACCACTGCTCCTTTTATGTATATAAATAATGTAAATGAATTGACTTAAGATTGATTGAAGGTTCTTAGCAGAGAAATCGGGGTCTCGGTAGCTATTGCACAACCTCTCTCATATCTCTCTCATTGAGGCACTGCGTACTAGGTACCTCATCCAGTGACGATTTAGTCAGGGCCTGGTCGTGGTCGATGCATTGCATTGGCAAGCAACCTCTAGGTCTCAAATACGGTATGTTAACTAACAGAGGGCGTTCCCGTTAACCCGCAATAGTATAGCATCCATACATGCTAAAAAAATACTACCATTCAAAAACAAAATGTTTTTATATTCTTTTATATTAAAATATTCACTAAAAATGTTAAATTGATACGTAAAAGAAACACTGTACACGCGTACGTGAAGGACGGCAACGTCGCAATTTATTTATGAATGACGGGCCGCGTGTGCGGCGATCTTAATTGATGTGCTTATACTATTGCGGTTTAACGGGAACGCCCTCTGTTAGTTAATATACTGTATATCTGCCGGGTGGCGGGAATGTTCTAACTAGACACCGCGGCCCCAGAACTTATTATTTATTTATTGTACACCTTACAATATAACATTGGATACAAAAATTAAAACTTGTGTACAATGGGTGGTCTTATCGCCTAATTGGAGACAGATTTAGGGCTGTCAGTGTTCAAACATCATAAATAATATTCATTGAAACATAATAATATAAAATACATATAATAAAATACAAAAATCATATACTAATAAATATTACATGCACAGTTGAGATAGAATGGGAGAAGCTACAGGGAAAGATAATGCTCCTTCAACTTAAGGGCAACTTAAACTTAAGGGCAGCTAAAGAAACAGGGTGGGTTTTTAGTCAGTAGAAGTCTGACACTCCCTTCCGCTTAACCCAGAGCGGGTCATTCGATGATTTTCCCACTCGGAAAAAGGTCTCAAATATATAAATATCAGCTCTAACCTAGTTACGCATAGTCAACCATTCACAGAACTGTTTTGATAAACTAACTTCTCACTATGCCACTTAAGCATAACCTCACCATTCTAGAAACTGTTTTGATAATCCACTCTCATTATACCGCCTATCAGTTACAAGTAACTCTGAATGTTTGTAATATAATAAATAACTAAGTACATTAATGACCAAGAAGCAAGATCCGAAATATGAGCGTCTTCCTGTTGTGACTCCTCTGAGAGATTGACTCCTGGTCACTGACATACACATCCAAATTTTACACTAATGTAAAAATCAGTTACATATTGCTCTCATCTCTGGGATGGATCCGCCAAATACAAGAGGCTCATTGGCAACAAGAAACTGGTCGAGGCCAGAGCCTTGAACATCGGCAACGGGTTGCAAACCTATCGGTTTTCTATCGGTTACATTTCGGGGAGCGTGCGATGGAATTGCACAATCTAATTCCGACAAGCCCGTTCCATCATCAGACTACAAGACAAACGTCGATGCACCATCGTTACATGGTGGACATCCCACCCATACGCACAAAACGTTTTGGGACTGGTTTCATTGTGCGTACAGCTAAGGAGTGGAATTCCCTGCCGGAGTCTGTGCTTCCTAATAGCTATAACCTGGGAGTCTTTAAGTCAAGAGTGAATAGGTTACTTCTAGGCAAGCGTGCTTCATCTTCGACCACATCATCGCTTAACATCAGGTGAGATTATGGTCAAACGCAAGCCTATCAATCAACAATTTAAAAAAAATTGAGTCGAATTCCCGGTCGCTATAAGTTAGAACAGAAAGCACTGGAGAAAGATAGTTCATGGGAACATTATGCAAAAGGGAGGTCTCGACCCTCAATTATGAGGATAACTACGCAAGGGGTCTTTAAGTTGAGATTGAAAAGGTTACGCATAATATTTAAGGGAAAGCATGCTTAATCTTCGACCACATCATCGCTTACCATCAGGTGAGATGGTGTTTAAAGACGACCCTATAATCAATATAAAAAAATACATAAAAGCCCATGTTATTCAGAATTAATTATAAATCTTATTATAATGCTCCTGCGGAGCACACGTGCAATAATTTAATAAATATATTTTTTAAGCCATATTTATCCATAGCGTACCATATTTGCGTATAGCTTATTATATTTATACTCTCACCTCATCTCCCTAGGGATTATAGCCAGTGTTACGGATTTTTCGCACTAAATTCTGTTATCAAAGACCTAGACATGTAGGTTTCATCCCTAGAGGAAACCCTTTTTACTATAAATAAAGGAAGAAGATACTGGTCGGACGAATATTGATCGGGGCTTAAACGAATATTAGTCATAGTAAAGCTTCCTCGTGTAGTCTTATGAAAGTAAATAAGTAGAGGTCGACCTATTACAACCTTACTTTCTTACTAAAATTATTAATGCGAAAGTTTGTGAAAATGGATGTATCTATACATGTATGGATGTTTGTTACACTTTCACGCAAAAACTGCAGAACGGATCTAAATGAAATTTGGTAAGTAGATAGTTGACATCCTGGAATACCCACAGGATCGGTATTTACGCAGGAAAACTTCCTCACGTGAACAAAGTCGGGCGCAGAAGCTAGTATATTTACAATACTGTATCAAATTATTTATTCCAGAATGCATTCATAGTCACAAACACAAACACGCAAGCATATACAAGGTGGGGAAGATGATAGGACAATAAATGAAAACACCGACTTTACTAATCCCGAGGAAACCATAGTGAGGATACAATAAGGTGTGACATCAAAATAATATAAACAAAAAAAAAATTCAAATAATCTAAATAATACATGTAAAAATATGAATTGCCGTTTTATAGTAAAAGATGCTTTGAAATGACTTAAAACCTACATGATTTCGTGATCATGTAGAATGATAGTTTGTACGAACTAAGGGGATCATCATTTAGACTATAGTAAATTTATGATCGTATTGTCTTCTCCACTTTGTATACCCTTATCCACAAATAGTTAATTTTGTATTACTCAATAGTTTATAATATTAAATTGTATTAAAATTTAGCTTAGCCACTGCTGTATCGAGGAACACTGACTCCCATAACACAGATTACTCTAGCTTGGGAGTCAGCAGACTCACATTTTGTATATTTTCCCTTCCAATAAATGTATGTAGGTACTCATTGACTATTGTAATGTTATTTGGCTGTTAATAAAGTTATTATTATTATTATAGTGTTGAAAAACGGTTACATTTACTCGTAGCAGGAAAGGATTGAGTTAGAAATCTTTACGAATATTATAAAGATGAAAAATGTGTTTGTTTGTTAGTTGAAACGCATTGTTCGTTTAAACTCCGAAATTACTGAGTGGATTTGGATGAAATTGGGAATGGAAGTAGCTTGAAGCTTGAGATTGGTTAAAGGCTACTTTTTACCCGACTGCAAAAGAAGAAAATTTATGTTTTTATCGTCCACAGAAGCGAAGCCCCGGGCGTCTGCTATTCAGTATAATATAAGAGGAAGTTTGAAAGTGGCGTCTAACACGGTAAATAAATTATGTTTATTTTGAAAATATTTACAGTAAATAAAATTATTATAAAAAGAAATATAATACAGAAGAAAATAAAAGGGAAATTATAGGGCATCGAAAAATAATAACAACCTAATTGGGTGCTATATGTTTGAGCCGTTTGGGGTTGAAACGTTGGGACCATAGGGTCCGAGTGCGCATCGACTCTTTCGTGACATCAGCAAACGTTTAGTCGACTCCACAAGTGACCGGAGGGCTGGCCTTTTCTTTGACAGAGAATCAGCATTGCCATTCAACGTGGCAATGCGGCCAGTGTTCTGGGCACTTTTCCCATTGATAGCGATGTTGATGACTTTTTCGATGCCCTATAGTTTCCCTTTTATTTTCTCCTTTTGAAAATCACATTTTTTTTCTTAAGAATTTTTATAAAGACAACATTACACAACAAGCATTATCGTTTTGTCTGCTCATTACAATATACAGCGATCTACATGTCATGAATGAAGATTAATTTCTAATGACCATACATTGTAGGAATAATATTTAAGTACGCAGACATTAGTTCGATGAAATACCATAAAAAATAGTTTAATAATTAATTAGTATAAGTAGTGTTTTCTAGTACCTACGTTCTTCTCCTGCTGATACACGACTGTACCGCATGCTACGAGAAAATCAATCCATACTACCACGCTTGAGAAGCTTACGAATTAGTACATAAAATAGCAGTTGGTTACGGAAGTCGGAATACCATAGGCCTTAACCTAGTATCATAGATATAAATAGTAAAATTGGATATACCTAAGTTTTTAAGCTAACGTGGTCACCTTAGAATAATAAACAGTATCATTAGAAGTTAAAACGGGATATTTACCAGTGTGTTTTGAGATTCCGATATTTAGGCACTGTTGCAAGAGCCATGAGCACGGACGAACTGAAATCGTTGCGGATGGACGTTTATTTCAGACAAATCGGTCTACCCTCTTTCGGGTTTGTTTTTTGTGATCGACACCGCTACCACTGATACATGTACAAAAACAATAAATACACATGGTAGATATCCCGTTTCAAGTTCTAGTAAATTGGAGCCGTCTGAAAGTTTGCTTACTTATACGCATTCACCGTACAAAAATCACGGCGATTTTAATGTTAATTATATATATAATTTTAGTTAATTATACTGACATAACAAGGATTTTAATTGTATGTAATGCTATTTGTGTTGTTCTGCTAATCGTCGTTAATGATGATTTGACTAACAATGGATGACATTGTTAACGTCACAGTTGTTTTGAATAAAAAGCATTCATCAATATTTCATATAAATACAGTTTCATAAGAAAATCAAATGAGAAAAATAATATAATAATTCAACAGCTGCCAGTAGGTATTATATATTTTCTTTGCATAATTTCGTTGAAATAGTGGGACGCAAGGTAGAGGTTACAGCACAACGAGGTTCTACGTGGTGATACCTCACGTACGCATGTTGCATTCACTGCAGGGGACATTGACACGACTATACCCGGACTTTTAATTCGATGCAGTAAGCTGACATAAGCTAGTGTCACTTACTAAAATAATGATACCCTATTTAACGTAATAGTGATGGATTCAATAAATCAATTGATGAGTGATTTGTATTCGTGAGAAATACAAATAAATGATAAAATGTATCTTTTATTTTGAGTTGTAATTTGATTTTATTACAAATAAATCTATTTTTATTAAAAATATTCATATCTGACCTGACATGATAAAAACCACACTTAATAAATTACTTTACTACATAGGTACATTTTATTACATACTATTTTAATAAATTGCGCCAGATTACTATTAAAAAGACTACCTGTTGCAAAAAAAATATAAAATATTATCATGTTCTATTGGTTTAAAATAAGAAATTTTAGAAGTAACATCTGTTGTGTTCTTTGTCTATAACAGCTGAAGTCGATGTTCGAAAATTTAAATCTGGAATTGTTTGCCATTAATTTGGACGCATTTCTTTTTCTCTTTCTTTGAATCGGTAACAAAAGCACGCGAATAACGCGTTCTATATTTGAAAAATTGACAGAAAAATAGGGACGTCCGACTATTATTTAAATGTCGATGTTGGTTAAATACATTTTTACTAAAATTAAAAAAAAACTTATTTAAAAAATCTAAAAAATCCGACTGCTCAACTGAAGTGTAAGAAACAAGCACATTTTTATTTTTAAAAGTGACAAGCAGGCGGGACCCAATTGAACATATTGTTTTAAAATGGGATGGGTCCGCCTGCTTGTCACTTTTAAAAATAAAAATGTGCTTGTTTCTTACACTTCAGTTGAGCAGTCGGGTTTTATAGATTTTTTAAATAAGTATTTTTTTCAACTTTTTAGTTAAAATATTAATTAACAATTTTTTAGTTTTCCCGGTCGTGTCACATTGGCACTCCACCGGATTCAGAAAGTGAGTCCATATTTTTAAACTTAATCATTGTGTTATTTTCCTAGTATTACACTAATGATAAACATGATATACCTTTTTGAAATCCTTATGTTAAGCCCTTTAATTTGATACCCATATTGTAGTATCTGCAAAAAAAAATTTTTTTTTCACCATGTATTATGGCTTCGCACAGCCGCCATGTTTAATTTTTTTAAATGTCACCTATTTAAGAACACTTGGGCTGTTAAGACAAATCTAACGATACCTCAATTTTGCGAATCCGTTCAGCGGTTATGGAGATATGAGGTAATAAAGAATATTACAAACATACATACATACATACATACATACAAGATACGCGCGAAAAACATAACCCTTCCTTTGCAGTCGTGTAAAAATAGAAATTGAAAATTAGCCATGATTGAACCTTGTCTTAATAATGTCAATAAAGCTAATTCTAGGTAACTTTATTTGTTCATAAGATAGTTTTAGCATTATTAAAAAGGCGTTTCTAATACTTTTTATACAAATAGGTTAACGCACCACTTAACATTGTGCAATTAAAAATACAAAATTTATGACTCATAAAAATAACAGTTAAAAATATCAATTTAACACATCAAATTTATTATTATTATATCGGTTACTTTCGCTCGTTCATACACGTCTACGCTCAACATCTCACGTACACATTGCGCTCTCAAAATTCTTTTACCAACGAACGCGATCTGACTCACATACGCACCTCGAGATACTTGGAATCAAAGTGTGACTCTGATTGTAACGTAAAAATGCACAATTGACTATGTGACTCCCGTCAGTAATGCAAGACTGCATTACTGACGGGAGTCACTTAGTCAATTGTGCATTTTTGACCAAAGGCCGAACTATCATGTGCTACTTTTTTTTTTTTTTTAGCTTGCTAAAATTATCAAATAAGTCCTCCCACCCCGAGCAGGGTGGGAGGGACTGTCAGACTTTTACTGACTAAAATCCACGGTGTTCCTTCAATAACCCTTTACGAACCGGGGTCACGGTAACGGGATGAGTCCCACGACCCCGGCAGGCTTCGGCCCTCTACGGGGGGGCCTCGTCATATTGCTGATGCTCTTTGAAGCGCGCGTGGAACACGACGCGCCGTCGACCCGGGCATGGTCCATGGTCGGACAGCGAGTTGCCCTTTACTCGCTGTCCGCATGCCCGCGCCTACGGTGGCCGGAGATCGTCGGCCGACGTCCGACGCCGTGGGCGTCTACCACTGTGGCTGGGCTGGAGGGAGGACGCCATCCTCTCCCTCTCGCGGCCCGCCTCCTCCTTCGGAAGCATGACTGCTTCGCAGAAGGAGGCGACCGCTTCCCACTCCCTCTCGCCCCGCAGCATGGCCTCGACCAATGCCGGGCGCGAGAGGTCTCCGCCTATTGCCGCCGTGAGGACACGTCGGTGCTCTGCCCAAGCGGGGCTGTCCTGCACCGTGTGCTCGACTGTGTCCTCAGGGTGACCCTCGCAGTGGTGACACCCAGGCGTTTCCTCCTTTCCCATCAGACACAGGTACCTCCCGAAACTTCCGTGTCCGGTGAGGACCTGCGTCATGCGGTAGGTCAGGACGCCGTGACGCCGATCTAGCCACTCCTTAAAGAGGGGTCTTACCGCCGCAATTGCGGCGTGCCCGATCATGTGCTACTTAGGATAAATAGCGTAAATCTTGTATGAAGTCATGGTCAAAGGAGTTTTGATATCTACGCTAATATTGTAAATGTTAAAGTATTTCAATGTCCTTATAGATGGATGTATGAATGTTTGTTACTCAATCCCGACAAAATGACTGAACAAAAATAAAATGATCCGGTTGAACCTAATTTCAACCAGATCATTTTATTTTTGTTCAGTCATTTCACATCCAAGAGTTAGACTGTAGTCTGAAAAAGTGCATAAGATATTTTTTGTTCCGGGTAAATTTACAATCCCGTGGGATAGATTTATGAAAATCTCTACTGGAACAAATATACCTACTAGTCAAGGGCAACAACTATGCCATTTAATGGCCGAAAAGCATTGATCAATGTTTAAGCTCAATCTGTTATGGTCTTTTTATATTAAAATCTCGTTAATAACGGTACGAAAAGGCACAATTATGCATTTTTAACGATTATCTAGATTTAAATGGGCAGGTGTTGTCCCCACCTAGTTTAAAGAAACTATCAACAATGATTCAGATCCCATACAATTTGCAAATTGATTTTATCCTTGAATTCAATTGTTCAATTAATGACCGAGTTGGACGTAAACAAAGACGGAGAGCATAGTTCAATTCGTAGTGATGTAAAAATCTTGCTTGTTTTGTTTACATATCGATATTAAATAAGCACGTGCATCCGCGGTAAAATAACGGCCCAGTTCAGATGATTTTTTCCTGGTTAGTATATACTTTATGGATGAATCAATTACTAAACTCGACCTTGATTTCTTTGTACAGTAGTTTTACGCCAATGGTAGAAAATCCAGTATATGCTGACCTCTCACTCTATTGCATTTCCATTCTACGTAAAGGTCAAAGCCAAAAAGTTATTAATTTTATGTAGCTTACTATCGTGCTTTTTTTGTATATAAACATAACTTAAACAATAACTATAATACCTTTCTCATTTAATTTTATTTTATTTTAAATAGAGCAGTTTAGTAAGCAAAGTCATAGCATTTTGGGTACCTAAGTTTCACTTAGTACCGTTGCAGCAAAACTAGACGTCACATACATAGTTAAAGATGATCTGTCACGCAATTTATCTATTTGATATTCAAAGCCTAAACCAATCGTAAACAAAATTCAAACTAAAGGTCAGACGTTAGTGATGAGTTTATCAACCTGGTTTTGTTTACACATCGATATCGGGCTTACATCGGTTGAGTCATGCTATAATCACATGGCATTGACTTTGTACTGGTATAAAAAATACGTACGATTTACCAATTACATTTGATACAAAAAAAAATTCAGACTACCGATATAAATTTATTACTTTTTTATTTGACAGGCCCGTTGGTATAGTGGTCAGTGGCCCTGACTGCTATGCGCAAGGTCGTGGGTTCGATTCCCACCTAGGACAAATGTTTGTGTGATGAGCACGGTCATTTGTTCTTTGTCTGGGTGTAATTTATTTATAATATGTATATATTTAGAAATATATATGTATGTTTATCAGTTGTCGAGTACCCATACCACAAGCTCTGCTTAGTTTGGGACTAGATGGCGTTGTGTGAAAAAGTTGTGGAATATTATTTCAGCAGTGCTCTCAAATCGGAGAAGGAAGACATCGTGAGGAAACCGACATATCCTAGATCCAAAAAATTGAAGGCATATGCACATCCACCAATCCGCACTGGGCCTTCGTGGGATGGCGGGTTACGGCCCATTCTCTCTCGTAGAGAAACGGTCTTTTTGTCAGCAGAGTGAACGTTATTTTTTAAATTAAGTAATATTAAATTATTACTAGCAAAACTAGTACCTATTACTGAAGTAAGAAAAATTTAATGTTTTAATTTTTTTAAATTACAAATAGACATGAATAGCCCACACATAATTTTGTAACCAAACAAAATACTTATAGATACTATATATCTTACCTGACTCGTAATTAAAGGCATTTCACCAAAAGATGTATGCAGCAGCTGAGTCAAAAGTAAACATGAGACAGACTCGCAGAAATCATCAGGTAGTGTTGTATAAACTTCATTGTCAACGTCTAATAATATTATGTCGATGTAATTATAAACAACTGCTAATGTTAACGATTCTTTGTTACATATTTTCCTAAAACATCCGTTAAAACATTGAACTAGTAAAAACAATGTATACCAGTGTACGTATCAATGTTAATTATATGATTAAAACGAAATAACTTTATTTTGTTAACGTACACAATATAGTAATCGTAAACTGTATTATGTGCATTTTCTAGTATCAGTAGAAGATTTATATAAGTACCAATGATGATTTGACAATAGAGCTAGATTTTAAGAAAAAACGTAAATATTATAATTACTCAGTAAATTAATTCAAATGTCATTGAAGTGAACTGAAGAAGAACAACTACAAAATAATCAGTTTTAAAAGTTTGATTTCATCAAACCATTTTATACGTGATAAGTACTTGCAAGTACAATAAATACATAAAAATAATACAGTTTATCGACATTACAGAACATCACTACGCAAACCAGTATCGTATAGACGCCGGCTGTACGATCTCTGAATGCATTATCGACTAGCTCGGGCATACGACAACACTGTCCTTCGTCAAATTAAGTTTAAAAAAAATTGTGTTTCTAATCTGTGACGGAACAAAATGTTTGTGAACGTGTAAAGTGACTTTGTGAACAATTTTTTTTTTGTTTTTTCTTTTTATTGAGTGAAAGTGTACTTTTCAAAATGTCGAAATCAACTATTTTGATTCGCCAATCCCTGTGAGTATTCGGTGTTTATTTTGTTGCGTAAAGATTGTTTTATTTTTGCCGCCTTTTTGTTTTTATTTTTTGTCTATTCATGACGCTGAAAAGCTTGGCATACCTAATAATTGTTAATGGTAGATTTTGTAGGCCCTTTTTTAAATCAAATTCCAACTTGATATTTTAACAAAACTATGTTTAAAGTAAATAAAAATTAATCTCCGAAATGTGTGTATGCGCATAACTTCCGAACAACTAACTGTACCATTAATCAAAATCACCAAATTGGATAATTGTTTTTTGGTGTGTTTATGTCAGGACAAGGTTTTGATTAAAAGAAAATAAAGAACAAAATGGCGGTAAGAAGTTTTGAATAATTATGAACCGGTCTCATCTAGTTTACACTTACGAAAAAAATTATGTGTGAAAGTGTTATTTATAACCTAATTTGCAAAATAAACATCAGTACATATTTCGTTAGTCAGTAAAAATAAAAAAGATAAAGGTACTTAACTATATAGGCAGTATAGGTATCAACTTATCGTCTTTCTCGAAATTAGGTGTGCACCGTTCAGTTCATTTTTATTACTGAGTGCCTGAATGCTGCTTTAATTGAAGCAGATCCTATCTCGAACAATCGTTAAAGATTTTATTAAGATGCATTTAATGAATCTTACTCGTTAGTTCCAACAACTTTAAAGGATAACTGCACATTTTTTAATACATGAAATGCCAATAAAACGATTCGAAGATCCTTCGCAAGTCGAACACATAACCATAGCTAGTAATATTAAATTACTAGTTTTGGGTATGGCTTAAGCCGGCTCTACACGTTGGCCAACACAGTGGCGAATGTAGTGGCCAGTGCCTATTCGCCAACGTGTAGAGGGGGTGTTTGTGCATTTTGGGTTGTATTGGAATGATGGCCGACGAGTTGGCGCGAGTTCCTTGTGGTGTCGGTTTTTTGCAAAAGATCAAAGGGTTTTGGCCGAGTATTGGCTACCGCGTCCACACGTTGGCCGCGCGTTTAGTATGCTACGAGCTCCCAGAACGATCGCACGCACCTGATTAAAAATTTTAACCGACTTCAAAAAAAAAAGGAGGTTCTCAGTTCGTCTTGAACTATTTTTTTATGTATGTTACCTCATAACTCGAAGTCAGCTGGACCGATTTAAAAAATTCTCTTTTCATTTGAAATGGTATAATTTCTAGTTGGTCCAATTGTTATGAAATCAGGATCTGATGATGGGATCCTGGAGTAATCGAGGGAACTCTTCAAATATTATAGGCACACCTATAGCGTTTTGGGTATTTCTTATAGTATCTTGTGCAGTTGCTCTCGAAAAGTACCATTTGGGGAAGTGGAACTGATGATGAAGACCACAGATGACCACAGAAACTACTCAATAATAATTATTTCGTGGATTGCGATTCGATTACTTGAATATGGATGTTAAGCACTTTATGTTCGTCACAATGCATATGGTGATGTAGAGCTGATGGTGAAGTACCAGGAGAACTCTTCAAAAATTAACGGCTCTGCATCGGGAAAAGCAATATTTTGTAAAAGGTGATAAGTAGTTGACATTTAGGCTTTTGTAACTAGATAAATTACAAACCGACCCACTAAAAAGCGTGAAAAGACCTTTTTAACAAAAAATAAAACCTACTTCCGTATCAAAATACTACAAAGGCAAAAATAACTTTAATTTCGGAAGGCGGTGTCAAAAAAAGAAAATACAAAACCAATAACACCGACTACCGAAATTAAAATTATTTTTGCCGTTGTAGTGTTTTGATATGGAAGTTGGTTTTATTTTTTGTTAAAAAGTTTTTATAGTCACGCGTCGGTAACAACTAGTGTAAACAAAATGTCAGTAATGACTAATAACGAAGAAACTTTTCGGTTTATAGAGCTCTACCAAGCCGTAAATTGTTTGTGGAACCCAAGAAGCAGAAGTTAACGCCTCAATATCCATTTTAATAAATACGTCCGCACATTGGCCTGAATCGTAGCAAACTGAACGATCTTCCAACGTGTGGACGCTATCACGAACTCTTGGCCAATATGCTGGCCACTACATTCGCCACTGTGTTGGCCAACGTGTAGAGCCGGCTTTATGGGAAGCAGCAAATGTTACAGATGTTATAAGTTTTTAAGCTAACATGGTCACTAACAGTATCATTGGAACTTAAAACGGGATACTTACCGCGTGTATTTATTGTTTCGAGTTTCCGATTTTCGGCCCTGTTGGAAGCGCCATGATCACGGATGAACATCATGGCTGAGATCATGGCGCTTATAAAGAAAGAAGAAATATTAGAAACTCGAAATAATAAATAGATACACATGTTAAATAGGTCTACCCAGTTTTAAGTTATAATGATACTGTTAAAGATATTTCCTATATAGATGTTTACCTATTTTAATTTTGTTTTTACGATTCTCAGTCACAATACAACATAATCTACCCACAATAATATTGTGAATTGTTTGTTTTCCATACATTAGTGTTATCTACAGCTATTATGAAAAAAATCGTTAAAAATTCGCGATGTTTATCAAAAGAGCGGATGTATGCAGTTTCACGTAAAATGAAAACGTGTCGTGAGGATATTTTTTTATAATTAATTGCATCCATAAGTTACTGTTAAATGTAGGCTATCCGCTCACATAGGAAGTTTTACTTGTTGCATAAGGAAATATTTTGTAACAAAATACATAAAGTAACTATCCATAGTATATTTAGTCAATATTAAATGAGTACATTATTTTTTATTCCGGATGAGGCCCCTCTTTTTTTTGTAAAAATAACTAATAATGTGGGTATAATTGACATTACTAGCAATTCCAACTAAGCTGAATATGTTCGTGTCTGGAGTGGGTTCACGGCAATCGTGTAATAACCCGTAATCGAACCCACGACCTTTCGATCACAAGTCCGACACTATTATACTAGTCTACTGATACTTCTTTACCTAGATCATGCCTAATGGTAAGCGATAGATGAAGTCAGTCTACGATGGTACGAGCGAGCCCAGATGCCTGTTCAATCGTGCTGACTGAGGCTGACGGGTCATATGTGGTATGGAATACAGAAGCTGGCAACCTATGTGAAAGATAGATACTAGATTGTAACTACTTTGTCTCCATTTCCCGGCCACCGTAGACGCGGGCCTGCGTACGGCGAGTTGGAAATGTTGGAATAGCCTTCCGTCCGCTTAGGACCAGGCCGGGTCGACGGAGTGTCGTGTTCCACGCACGTTTGAAAGAACAGTCAGCACTATTAACAAGGCATAATCGGACCAATACCGGGTTGTGGGAATGTTGTAACGAGGTACCGCAGCCCCGGAATACAATGGCAAAATAATGGGGTTTTAGTAGAAGTGGACCCTTCCGCTCGTCAACGAAAATTTTATAATTTTTAAAAGCTGTGTTTTTCAGATAGTGTAATAATTAAGCACGTATTCTAATTATTTAATGTTCGTTAATGTTGTAGTTAATCATTGTTTGTTTTACTTATGTTAATACCTTCTTGTTTGCACGTTTTTACTTATGTTATTTAAATAATGGTAACTATACATATATAAAGTTATCCCCCAAAAAAAAAATTATGTATCGGCCAGTTTAGTGAGTAGTAGCAGTAGTACTAGTAGCCAGTTTGCCTATGTCCTCAAGTAATTAATTGGTGGTAACATATTTGATTATTTATCATAATTGAATATTAGGTACTTTCAATGCGGGAGTGAGAGAGTAGTACCTACCTACTTGACACTTCACATGACTATAACTCAGATGACCTCTATAAGATTACAGTGAGATTTTACGATTGTTCACCAAATTACAGGTCAATGGTGTTGTTAAAAATATATTCTTTCTTTTTTTAACATACAAATATTTTTTCAAAAGTACGTAGGGGTACCTAGGTACTTGGGTATCTATTCTGGTAACACAATTTTGTATTTTAAGTACTTGAGCAACATAGCCATACAATCTGTACCTACTTCACTGTTATAAGTAATTATTTCCTGCAAAATCTAGATTAGGTATATATAGTCCAGACTATACGTAAAAAATAGCCAATTATTAAATTATAATGGGTACATTCTACATTCAAATTCTCAAAACAGAAAATATGAATATAGAATCTAAGTTAGTACGCTGTACCAGTTAGGCCGTGCGCGCACTGCCTTGCGGTGGCCGCAATTGCGGTGGTTCTACCGCACCGGTAGAATGACCGGGGCCACCGGTGACTCTACCGCACGCGTTTATTCCACCGCAGTGCGCGCACTTCTATGACACTCCATACTTCACAGATTTTGCGTTTCCAAAACGCAACGCACTGCGGTGGAATAAACGCGTGCGGTAGAGTCACCGGTGGCCCCTCGCTGCAAAATTGCGGTGAGTCTACCGCAAATATTTTGTATCGCATAGGAATGTATGTAGTACCGCGCACTACGGTGAAACAAACGCATGTTATGTCTGATAATGTTGCCATACATACAGATTTCTTTGTATTTGTACATATTTTTGATGTGTGATACAGATTAGCACTCGATACAGATTTTTATCTAAATTTCACACTGTATTGATAGATACCTTTGGAAGGACTTTAAAAACTTTAATTAAAGTGGGGAGGGCAAAATTAGTGTACTTACTACTCATAAAAATAGAGAAAAAATTATTATGCAGATAACTATTACAACTAAAACAGAACTTAGCAAAATAAATCCCCTAGATACCGCATTTATTACGTTACACACACCATTGAACGAATGTATTCTTTATGGTTATTTTGTATTTTTTTATAAACATACATTCTAATTATTTTAATTTATTAAATTAATTAATTTCCGTAGTACATTATTTTAACATAGGCTGGTGTCTATTGACGTAGTACTTGCAATGGAAGAGCTTGAAAATCGTTTTTTTTTGGCAGCCTCATCACAAAATATATGGAATTTTCTCTATAATACAAATACTTAATTGGAATGTTTAAATTAACATTGTTTATAAAAAAATAAAAAATAACTATAAAGAATAGAATAGTTGTACCAGTTAATTTTATCAATGCAGTGTGAAATTTGTTTAAAAATCTGTATCGAGTGCTAATCTGAATCACACATCGAAAATATGTATAAATACGAAGAAATCTGTATGTATGGCAACATTGTCAGATAAAAGGTGCGTTTTTCTCGCCGCAGTGCGCGCACCTGAGATTGCGGTTATTCTACCGGTGCGGTAGAACTACCGCAATTGCGGCCACCGCAAGGCAGTGCGCGCACGGCCTAAATGAAGCAAGTTTTTTAATATCAACCTATTTTGACACTAACATTTAGAATAGCAAAAGTCAAGAACAACTGATTCATAATATGAAAGATTTTCGTGTATGCATTTGCCGTAGGTACTATACCGTTTACATTCACAGGCAAATCGGCTTCATTACCTGTTTCATAACGGTTATAACTTTCAACGTAGGTAATCTATATCTATCTATACTTATAATAAATCTGTAGAGAGGTCAATTCTGTACATGAAATATATTTCCAAAATAACTATCAGGGGGTGATTAAGGATCGATACTCATGCCAAAAATGCAATCAGTTAAATTTTTGTCTGTCTGTCTGTCTGTCTGTCTGTCTGTCTGTATAACCGTTATAGAAACAAAAACTACTCGACGGATTTTAACGAAACTTGGTACAATTATTTTTCATACTCCTGAGCGGGTTATAGTATACTTTTCATCAATAGGAGCAGAGCAGTGAAGGGAAATGTTGGGAAAACGGGAGAAGTTACTCCATTTTTTATGCTTCCGTCGCGTGTGCAACCTTAATGGTTAAAAAGCTACACAAATCATTTCATGACGGAAATGTTCTCCTTAAAATTATATAAAAAATATCCCACTACAGCATATGTCGAACTTTTATGGTTGATAACACAATAACACGTGTAACTCCCGATAGCTTAGCAGTTCGAAGCTTTCTGATTATAATATTTGTCTACTCTTACGTTTATAACGCTCTCAGTCACCCCTAATTGAAAAAGTTAACATTATTATCTATTCCATAAAAAAATTGGCCAAGTGCGAGTCAGACTCGCCCATGAAGGGTTCCGTAGTAACTATAATATAATATGCAAATTTATTTGAGAAAAAAAAAACCTTACAAATTTCTTAAAACTAGCTTATTTACATTTTTTACAACGGCGCCAAATAAATTTGTTTTGAAAAAAAAAAACCTTACAAATTTCTTAAAACTGGCTTTTTTACATTTTTTACAACTGCGCCGAATAAATTTGTTTTTCATAGTGTTTGTATGAATTACAAAGTTATATTTGCGGTTTTAGAAAATATGTTATATCTCAAAAACTGCTGAACTGATTTCGTTCAAACTAATTTTGGTTGAAAGTATATATTAAGATCTACAGACATATATTTTTTTTAGATTTTTCACTCCATTATTATAGAAGTTAGAGGTTGTGTCCGCCACACACACATTTTACCACTTTGGAAGCTTATATCTTTTAAACGATTGACTTTATGGAAAAGTGGTTTTAGAAACCCCGATGTCGTTTTTAAAGAACTGTCTATAGATACCACACATGCATCGATTTCATGAAAAAAAATATTTTCAGGTTTAGTTCCATGTATGGGGAGCCCCCCTTTATTTTAAATATTTTTTAATTTTTTTCTCAAAATCGGAAAGCGGTTCACAGAATACATCTACCTATCAAGTTTCACATGTATATTCCTAATAGTTTCGGAATAAAATTGCTGTGACAGACGGACGGACGGACAGACAGACAGACAGACATGTCGAAACTATAAAGATTCCGTTTTTTGCCATTCGGCTACGAAACCGTAAAAAGAATCATATAAATCGGTATAGAAACACCAAAGTTATACATGAAATACGCTTATAATAATAAGCCATCGCGCGTGAATACTGAATCATGCTATAAGGATTATTTTTGAGAATCGGTCGCCGTGCTCGACGCGTCTCGCGGTCGAAGCGTTCTCTAGGTACTTAAGCCTCATGTGAACGTGATCTAAACAATATTACCAATACATTAACTTACGCTGACGGAGTCGCGGGCACAGCTATATTCTATCATTACGCTAAGGCCAATAGGAGCGGAGCGCCAATGAAGAATGCTTCAAAATCGGGGTTAAATTTAACGTTAGCCCAAAGTAACTATTCCACGCGGACGAAGTCGCGGGCAAAAGCTAGTATCGCAAATAAATTGTTCACATCTTACTGAACTGACTTCATGGCTACCTACTATTTAGATTCGACTCTAAGTATGATGATTCATCGCACACATTCAACATAACGTTTCAACCTTCCAACTAAATTGGCTGATTTGAATAGTACTCAAGCGGATAGGCGTGTCTGGCCGAAGTCCATTGTGTCCTACTGGCCGTCCCGAGCCGCAGACTCGAAGTAGTACATACTTGGGTTCAAGCCATAAAATAGGCATGAATTTAGAATAAAAGTATATACTAGGAATTAACTTATTTTATTTTAATGTTCTATGCTTATTCGTTTCGCAGATAAGCCTTTTGGCCACGCACATATTTTTCAATCTTGTAGAACTAAGTAGATTTGTAATGGATTTTTCTTTACTAATATAAAAAGGTGCAATTTGTTTGTAAGCTTGTATGTAAGGGTAATCGCCGATACTAATGATCCAAGTCTAATTTTATTTTACTGGTAGTAACGTGCACAGTTTGTGCATGCTGTGCCGCTGTAAATTATTTCGACATCAGCGCGGACGCAGTATAACATCGCCGTCCATTTGACATGTCGTCACATGGCACTGTTTCTTTTCATTTTCTAGCCTACTCAAAAGTTATTCCATATTCAAAATTGTTTACATACGGTGTGCGTTCAAGTTTGCGTAGTAGAACTTCATATGCAAATTCCATATGAACCTTTCCAGTCATTTCGGCACCAATTGGCTGTGAAAAACCGACGGACTCCTTACTAGTAGATGTACGATCGACTATACTGATAGTGGATTAATCGCTGTAATAACAATAGCCATTTCGTTAGGCTCTAAAGTTATAGTCTGGTACTCAAACGATGCACCAGCGCGGCGCGGCGGTGGGCGGAGTCCAATGGTAAATAAAACATAACCATTAACGTCCTTCTGGATCGCTTTTTAATTAGAAGTTATTGTATCTGGCTAAAGTTCAAGGAATTCACATCAGTTCCAGTCTATAAATTCTTAGTTTCTATTTTTTTTTTCATAGGAAAAAGACTAAAAACCCGCCCTGTTCCTTCAGTTTTCCTTGCGTTCCGGGGAAGCAGTATCTCGTTGAAACATTCCCACAACCCCGGCAAAAGATTCTTACCGTTTATTTACAAATAAAGCAATAAAGCTATATGATTGAGCAGTCTCCTGCACTTAACGGTTCTACCAGTTAACGGTTATTTGAGTCGCGTTAAGCATACCTCATTGAAGTCCAAAATCTGTGTATTCAAAGTCTAATACCTTCTAGAGATCTAGAACACAGTTTACGTGAGATAGAAAGGGAATCAGCAATCAACTTAGCGTCTTTGTAAATCTTTATAAAAACTATACATATAGGTAATAGCTATCACAGTTCATGAGATACAGCCTGGTTACAGACAGCCAGACAGCGGAGTCTTAGTATGAGGGTCCCGTTTTTACCCTTTAGGTACGGAATCCTAAAAAAAAACGAGGGTGAATAAAGAAAAGTAATGGAACACAAATTAGCATGGTGCGATATGCCAGAAGTATGTAAAAACTATCTATAGATTTTTTTTGTTAAGAATCGGCCATTAACTCAGTATTTACTTAAAATCATCATCAGCGATATACCACTCACTGATTAATCACGACATCTCAGAAACTACAAGTAGTAGGGCTCTCAAATTTTGCATGGGGGTTCCTTTTAGTACGTAGATGCTCGCTATGACGGGATTTTGCGAAATTCCCACAGGATCGGGATTTACACGGGAAAACTTCCCACGCGAACGACGTCGCGAGCTAGTGTATTTATATTTTCTAAATAAGGCTGTCTAGTAGTAGTTAAATTCGGATTTAAATCCTTCACATTATAAAGTAAGCGGACGTTTTAAGCACAAAATTAGCACATCTATGTAAAATCCAAGGTTCATGTTTTTGCAGCACACGCTTCTAATACAATACATACTCATATATATATATACCTTTCACACTTCGTACTACTGAGCTACATATTTATATACTATAAGTATATACCTACAGTCACTAACAAGAATATAGAAATAGAGTGATATTTACGCAAAATCGAAAACAATTTTCTAGGAAAATAACTTTGAGAAAAGACTTGAATACCAATTAATTTTTATGTTCTTTTATTCCTTAATTGTATCTATATTTGATAGCTTCATTGCTTTGACAAGGGCAACGGACACAGCTGTGCGCTTCATTTCATTGGCTCTTTATCGGGCAAATTTTATTAGCACGTAACCTAAAAAAAGCTAGACATGTTAGTAGAAATGTTAAAAGAAGCTCGTAAATTATTGTACTTATCTGGCTATGTGGCAGTTTACTCTTAACTTTTTGCGTTTTCTTATAAAATTGTTTAAGGCTCTTGCAGATAAGTGCGATGAGATAATGCGACCACTGTTTTGTCATACTAATTTATTGTCCTGTGAGCTTAATTCCCTTAAACAGTCCAACTAATATTAAAAATGTTTGACTTTGGATCTTTTATGTCTATTTGGGTTATAATCGCCAAAATGGCTTATGAGATTTCAACCTTTTGCCGTTACCTGAAGTATCGTATAGGCTACGTTTGATCCGAAAAATATGCGATTTTACACGAATGGACTCACAGGTAAGGTTGCCAGATCAAAAAATCTAAAATCCGGAGTAAATTCCGGACATTTGATGAAAATTCCTAACTTTCTTTAATTTGAAATAAAAACATTATATTTTTTTTATGTTTCACTCTTTCATTCAATTGTAGAAATTCCGGACGGTTTAGGATTCCCTGCGCATTCCGGACAAAGACCTATATTTCCGGGCATGTCCGGAAAATTCCGGTCGTATGGCAGCCCTACTCACAGGCAACAGCTAATTTAAATTTAAAAATCTTGCCACATCATTGTCGCACTTCCGCACTGTAGTTCGTCATCATTTGCTTAGCATATACTCGTATGTACATTAAACGTTATCATGTATGTGTAGGTATACGTATATAAGGATCTGCTCTATCGCGTCTTGATATAAGAACCTGATTTCCAATACCAGTTTTCTTGTACCTAAATTGGAATGTGAGACGTAGCTCTAGGTATATATTATGCAATGTGATTATGTCACATTTACAATAAAATACAACTAACAATTCTTACAAATTAATAAAATTTAATATACATAGATAATCTGTGATTAACAAGGTAACGATGCTTTTTACACGTGCTTATAATTACACGATACTAGAATACAAACAGTTTTTATTATTATTTTATGCGTCTTTCTCTTGTCTCGGCTAATCACTGGAGCGGCTGAACCGATTTTAGGATGCGACTTTCACTGGAAAATATAGGACAGTCAACAATTTTAAGCTTATTTATATTACGAGATTTCAAATAAAAAAAAATGTTACGATCGAACTAAGATCCATATAACCTCTTTTTTTTGTAAATTCTCTTAGTCGTCAGTTATTCATAAAAATAAACTATTATTAAAAAGTGCCTCTGTCCCTGTAACACTATACAATAACAGTTTTCAATAATAGACTGTAGCTTCATGTTCGATCATAATCTCATCTGATGGAAATCGTAGTCGACAAAGAAGCACACTTGTTTAGAGTAACCTATTCTTTGTAGACTGAAAGACCCTCAGTTTGTAGCTATCAGGAATATATTGACTCTGGCAGGTAATTCTAACCCTTAGCTGTGCACAATGAAATTCGTTATTTCCAAAACGTTTTGTACGCATGAGCATGAAGCGATTGTGTACTGGAAGCCGTACGTGTTGAATAGCTCTATTGCCGAAGGGGACAAATTTCTTTTAAATAATTCTGATACTGAGAGCAGTGGTTGCCCAGTGGGTACAGACACGACTAATAAGTTAAACTAACTTTGTGTAATATTCATAATTAACATTGGTCTCAAAACGGTGATGGATAGATAAATATACTTTTTTTGTACATCAAAATTTATGAAGGTGTTTATTGCATTTAATTTAAAAATGGTGTTTACAATGGACAGTCTTATCACTAAAAGCTACCTTCTTTTCTTTTGACTCTCAAAGGAACACAATAATGTAATTATGTGACTATAGCATGTAGTGGCTTCCTTTCGGTTAAATTCAACTCTGCCACAGTCACAGAAGTAAAATAAAATTAAACTCGCTCAATGTAAGGAGGCAAATGTCAATACAGACATCACTGCTTCGTCATTTATATACATGCAACATTGTTCCTTCGTACCCTACAGCGGCGTGCACAGGTTTATGACACTGGGTATGCGGCGGAGTACTCGGTCACAAAAACTTTTTCTTTTATAGATTTTAAGCATAGCCGCAGCCACGCGACGGATCTCTAAGTCGGAAACCATGCCAACAGAACAAGTCTTAGATGTACTACTATTCATGTACATCTTCTACGGCAACGCAGACAAAACGGCGATCGATCGTCGCGGCGGAAGAACTTCTAATACGTAAAATAATAAGCTAAGATATTACTACTCACCTAGTCAGCTTCAATTTTCACATATTCAAGGTTCCGGTTACTATATCCCGATGTAAACGCAAGATTTCGGCCACCTCAAATATCTTATCCAAGTGAGTGATAGTTACAGAACACGTCACTTGGAAGATATCCGATGTGGCCTTTAAAAAGGCCGATTTTCATGTGATTCGCAAATATATAAATAAACTTAATAATAAAACAACAGGTTAGTAAAAAAAAAAACATACTACTCATTCATTTATAAATTAAATCTATGCGCCTATCCTTTTTTAAATATGATTTTAGGATATCGTCATAGAAAGTTGGATTGCGTTTTAATTCTATCATTAATGCCTTTTCTATAGAAATCATGGAAAGCTCTGTGAGTCTCTGTTGATTTTGTGTGTTTCTCAAATATGTGTGGATACGTTTTAAACACGAAAATGAACGCTCTGCCGATGCGCTGCTTGCTGGGATAGTCACAATGAATTTCGCTAATCGTAACACTTCAGAAAAAACTTTATTTAAATTGTCCTTATACAAATTTTGAATAATACTAAATACACAACTATTTGCAAATTGAGGTGATCTATAAATACAGCGCAATTCATTTTTCAATTTATCGAAATTAAAATTTGCCTGATAATTATTAGTGAACTCTCTGATTTCATTTTCAGGGAAACGTTCACTATATTTTTTAAAATTCTCACAAGAAAGTAGCTCAATAAACTTTAAATCTTTAATGTTTTTATAGCGATTTCTTAATTCACTGACTACATTATCAATTATTTCAACAAAAATTCGCCGATAATGTATTTTTACATCATCGACATTGCGCTTTCTTTTAGGTGGTCCGGTAATGTGAACGGCGGCATCATAAAAGATCTCGAACTTCTCTCTGAAACGTTCTAAAAATGACTCTAACTCTTTTATCTTTGTTACACAATACGCGATGTCACTAGTTTTTTTTTGCAAAATATCATACAGAATATCCGTTTCTGCAAAAATATCTGCGAAAGATTTTAAAAGAAAATTAAATTCAAATTCTTTCATAATAAATAAAAATGAACTGACTTGTGTCAGTGTTTCACCATCCCAGTCTTGTGTATTTTCGTTCATATTTTCAAACAATTCTAGGAGGTGGGTGGACTCATTATTAATTACATTAACCGTGCGCGAGTCATATGTCCACCTTGTTTCCGCGACACGAGGCAGCTTTTTCATATCGGCAAAGTTGTTGTAATGGGCCATTCGCTTTGTACTGGTGTGAAAAAAAGCCGCGATTGATTTTATAATACTAAAAAAGCGTTTTGTTTCAGCAACTCGTTCGAACGATTTCGATAAAACTAAATTTAATATATGTGCTGAACACCAAACGTACATAGCTTGTGGACATTTTTGTCTCACCAAAGCCTGCACGCCATTAATTTGTGACGATAAAACTGCTGCCCCATCGTAAGTTTGTGCAACTAATTTGGATACACAATCGAACTCTTCTAAAATTTCCAAAATTATAGAACTCAAGGTTACAGCGGTCCGATCCGCGCTGACATCAACATATTTGATAAATCGATCTACTACTTCAGAATCACGAAAATATCTCAAAACTAATACTAATTGTTCACGGCCGCTAACATCAGGAGTCTCATCTACCATGACGGCGACGAAATCGGACTGTTTAATTTCGGCTTTAACGCGATCGATCATCACAGATGCAACGCTCGAGATCAAATCATTCTGCGTACGGTTCGACATGCCCGTGAATGAGGTACTTGCACTCTGTAAATGGGTTTCTAAAACTCCATCATACTTGGCCAATAAATCTACTATTTCTAAATAATTACCCCTATTCAACGACGATACTGACTCATCGTGACCGCGAAAAGCTAATTCTTGTTTTCCCAGAAAGCAAACAACATCGATGAGCCTTTGAAAAATGTTTCTATTGCGATCGACTTTAGCATTATGCCTCTCAATATCTAATCGTAACTGACTGTTGATACTCATTTCAATACGAGATTTACCAAAAGTATTTAATTTTAAGCAGCCTTTCTGTATGGTCATGCTTCTTTGCCGCGGTATAAAAATTATTTAAATCTGAATATCCCGAATCAGTCCACACTGTACTAGAATTACTAAACAATATGCAAGGAAAACAATATAATTTAATCGTGTGTATACAACCACACAGCCAGTCATACGTTTCATAACTTTTAACATGAAACTTTCGAGTTACTTTCCCTTTTTGCTGGTTTAATTGTTGTAACTCGGGTACACACCTACCTTTAGAGACAATTTGAATCTTTTCATTGAATGATAATTGTGAGAACTTGTTATTTTTAATTTTTAATAAACACACATTTTCAACACAGACCTCACAATCAAATAACTATTTTAAAAAAATCAACAAACGCACTACCTAGTAAAAGCAAATCACTACAATACAATTATTATAGAAACTCAGTAATAAACTGTTAAATGTACACACTTTCAAATGTTAAAATGAAAAATCTTTTAAGAAAACTATAAATATACTGGCGTAAACAAAATAGTAAACAATGCTCATCACATGAAAAAGCAATATGGCTCCCAGGCCCCGCGAACACAAAACCAGTGTTGCCAACAACGCGGGGGTCAATGTCGCCCGTTTTTTACAGCTTAAGTAGCCTAATATAGCCGAATTTCAGTCAGTGGTAGGTAGCCTAATTATGTAGCTTAAAATATCAGTAAAAATGTAGTTTAAATCAATTTATTTTTACCTACTTTACTTGCTTTAAATACTGGTATTTTTTTTATCCACTCATCGCGCATAATAAATGCGCCAATAATTTTTCGTTAAACAAATACTTTGACACAAATGCTGTAGGTACGAAGCGAAATGAAAATGATAAATATTTAAATAATAACTGAAATTGGCCCGAACTATTCACTCAGTTTAATAAGATAATTGCGTTTACACTAATTTTTTTTTAAGTTATTGTTGATTGGCTTGCGTTTGATCACAATTTCAACTGATGTTAAGTGATGATGTGGACGAAGACGAAGCATGCTTGCCTAGAAGTAACCTATTCACTCTTACTCTTAGCTATAACCTGGGAGTGTTCCGTACGAGTTATGAGGACACTATCAACCTCGTACAATTATGTACGAGATTTTAATAATATGGCCATACGAACATTTTGCATCACCATTTTATAATAGTAAAGTCATTTTAATAAAGACAGAGATAAGAAACCGGCTAACTGTGGAAACAGTGAACGGCACACTTCTTGCTGCAGAGAGTGCAAAAGGAAACTGTGTCAATTTTGAACCCACAAAAGGAGTGTATAGCCGCATGACAACAGATAAAATATACGGTAGAAAAAACGATGACAGTGAGGGTGTTCCTGACTAATATTTGGAGAGATGTAAACTAAGTTACCTTGCAAATTTTCATAATAATTTAGTAATAGTAGTAGTAATACATTTAGTTTTTTTATTTTTATTTTACTTGATTGATTAATAATAAAGATTTTTTGGAAATACAACACAAAGTGATGTTTTATTTAATAGGAAACTTGCAATAGTTTATTTCGAGTAAAAAGTCCTAAATCCAGAAATTTAATATGCCTTAATTTTGGTTTTAGCACGTTTTGCATGCATAATACCTAAATGTACGAGGTTTGAAATTCAAAATACGAGATTTTTAGCTGCATGTGTACGAGGGATTTTCTTTTGCGGTTGGCAACCCTGCTGCCAGTGTTGTTTAGGTTATGCCGTCTCAGTGGTGTAGTTGCTGAAAAGTATAAGCTCAAGTGCAACTAAAAATATATGTCACTAATATGAAGAAATGGTACTTTTGTATTGTACACCATGACTTTAAAAAAAAAAAAACAAAAAAAGTTGATATCATACTACTACAAAATGACAATGAATATACATTTAACAACATTACTAACAAGTGTATCTTCCTTTTGGAAGCAAAATATATATATATCCAATATTAAAGCGCAGTGCATCATTAAATAATGTCTAAAATTGTGTTTTTTATGAGAATAAATCAGTGATTCCTATTATTATTGTATTTATTAATCCAAATTCCTTAATAGTTAAACGTTAAAAGTTAGAAAACAGTAATAAAACAAGACGGCTGATTTCTTTCTTTTATTATTGGTATGCAATATAAATTACCAAAAAATAATAACACTTATTTATAAAGTATTGATATCATGTATGTATGACTATTTGTTTGAAATCATTATAACAAAGCTGCTCAACAAATTTTGTCTAATTTCTATTTTTATAAGCAAGTCCTGTAAATTAATAAGTGCACAGGCTATAACAATCACATTATCAAGTATTCTTAGAAAATGAAACAGTAATCTCTTTAGTCAAAATTTTTCTTGTCCGTATCGCCTTTGATCTATAATTAACTTTTTCTTTTAAATGAAATTGGTACCCTTTTCACTGGTGACAATAGGATCTGTTCATGTGCTTTTATTTTGTGTTGACTGTGATTCTGAAAATAAATAAAATTATAAATACAAACAAACGCACAGTTCACTTTTCAGTTACCTATTTTTATCCTTAGTTATGTCTACATACCTGTTGTCATTAAAACTACTTCTTGCACAGGTGTTGTAGTCGGTTGGGTGCTAGACGGGCTGGGTTCACTTAACACTTCCTGCATCAGTGTGTCTTGGCACTCTTGAATGAGTTGGGTTCTTTGTTTTTAAACAAATACATGTCTAGAAGTACTAGCATCACTCATCCTTTTTCTGCGGTCTTCCTGGCAATAAAATTTTGTAGGCACCATGATTATGCTCTTGCTTAAAGTTGCTTAATCCCATATTATATTGATAGCCTTTTTCAATCTGAAATATTTTTAAATGTTATTTTAAAGCCATAAATGTTGATGTATTTAGTGGTAATAAATATAATTGAATCTTGAAATATTTGTGGCTATTCAGGTATAATACAAAAAAACATCTCAGTTATCTAACCTTAAAACAGAAGAATAACTATATTGTAAAAATGTTTTAAGTTAGTAATAATAACATGTTTACTTACATCAAAATGATCCTGACAGACGAAAATTACCGAACTATCCTTTATTTCTTTAGTATTTCTGCGTGCAAGTTGTAAATACTTATTACGAACTTTAACATTTTTTGGAACGGTTATAAATAGCTTCTCCGGCATCTTTATCGTTGTATTTGTGCACCGTGGTACTGCACACCATTTATAACTCATTTTTTCCAGTAAATTACAGCCAGAAACTTTATTAAACTACATAAAACTCTCAATTTGACTTGCTCCCCAATATTTATATACAAACGTGAAACGTGTGACATCACTCCGTCATATTGTTCGTCCAACAAGCGTTTTGACAGCTTATATAATCACTATATTTTGTAATGCTTTTTTTTTTTTAACGAAATATTTATAAAATATGAAAATAAATATTATTTGTAGGGTCCTTATACGCCAATAAATAATATGAGACGGTTTTTAGAAACCATTCAAATAGTCTATTCTGTCTATTATTTTTACTCGGAACGGCAATGAACAACATTTCTGAACGTTTGTCTCATGCATACGTAGAATCTCTATGTAGTCTGTGGTGTCATGCCGCAGGACTTTGGCTTTAGACATTCATGGGTGTGTGCGTAGGCGAATTGTGCACAAATAGCAAAAGTACTGCACACATGCGAACAAAAATCCTGCCGTAGAGGGCGGCAGGACTTGAGAATAATAGGTACATTAATTTGCAGCGCCTGGCAAACAATGTTTGTGTGCTTGCAAATAGGTGCTATTTATAAACTATTAGGCGTTTTTAAGTTATTATATTTTGTTTATTCATTTATTTAGTATTAATTAAAGTCATCTAAAACGTGCGAACGTTTTATTTAAATATCTGTGAATGGCAAGTAATGCACTGCATTTATGCTTTCAAGGAGCGCACGCGCCTGGTACCCTACACATAGTTACCAAATCCCAATGCACTGAAGTGTGCATCTTTTGCATGAGAAACTTCTTACAGATCTTAAATAAACATCGTTGTACAGCCTTGGCACACTGGCCGAAAATTATATGTAGTTCCATTGTGAATTTAAAAATATTAGCACATTTTTCATTCTGACTAAGAACAAAGCAATACAAAACTGTGACAAAACTTTGGTGTCACATGCCTTAAATATTATTAACTAGTATGTAAACCACGGCCTCCTGCAAAGTGTGGCGTCTTTACACAGTTAAAGAGGTACTTTCGGGATAAAAACTATGCACTAAGTTCTTAACCAGGTCTCAATCCACCCTGTCGACCTATGTGTAGGGTTGCCATCTCCAAATTTGCCGGCCCCAGACAAAGACTTATAAACCCTGGATATTTCGGTAAAATCATAGTTTTTCTCCGGACACTGTAGAAAAATACATTTTTGAACTTGAAACTAAAACCAACGATTTTAAATTATGGTTTTTATTTGCTGATAAAGTAGACATTGACATTGACATTGTAGAGCTTTAGAACTTTTTTAATAACAGTCTCTTCCTTTTCATTTAATCAACGTAACATAAACAATGAGATGAAATACCATAGGAAAATAATAATAGAGATCGTGCTTTTTGGTAACCGTAAGACCAATGTGTGTCCGGGTTTTACCTGGAAGTTTATTGGGAAAATCCCCCTGGACGCCCCCGGACGCGGACGCTCTCCAAACTAGGACAAATCCAGGAAAACCCGGACGGATGGCAACTCTACCTATGTGCCATGTTTTATGCAATCCAATATTCGAGAAAAGGTAACAGACAGACTTCATAAGTTCATACATATTAGTATGGACTATTTAACACAGTGTATTAACATAATTATTATATTGTAAATTGTTTATTAAATAACACTGCTGGGCCAAGGCCTCCCTCCATTGTTTATGTATCCATAGATTAGTACCTATCTATGAAGGATTTTTTTTTTTTTATGTCTGGTATCGGGCAACTGAAGGACAGTTGCCATTGCGTACCGGGGGGCCACGGTATCTCGTTAGAACTTTCCCGCAAGGCAGGTTTTTCATTACCTACTATTTAAATTTATAAAACCGAAGTCCAAACCACGCAAATACTTTCTCAGATTCAGTTTATCGTAATGTTTACACTCACAAATCACTAAAAATCTAGACTGCTAAGTCATTACTTTAAGAAAACAATAACAAGCAAAAGGCAGATTAGCAATGAAAATTAAAATTAGAAGGCGTAATATGGCACAACAATAAAAACTGGTTTTAGAAGCATCATTCTTCAAAACTAGAGAAAAAGTCCTTCCTTATTCAAAACTTGAAAGCACGCTATTCCGTCGCTGTATACGTTATGCATCGCTGGCTTAAGCCCAGACCCACACAAATTCCTTCTTTAATGACCAACATAAACGTTAATTGATCCCGACGATCGTATTGCAGTCGCAACAGTACTTTACAGCCCTTGAACTTGTACGTGGGTGCATGTTGTATCAAGTTCGCAGTTTTATACTCCAGCCGCATTCTCGCAAATTCTTTACTAACAACAAAAGGGCTTATATCACACACCTTACCAAATAATAACACAGTTTAAATTCAAGGCACAGAGTTCAATGTAACACAACCGTATGTTGTAAACACTCGAACTAAATGATGTTACGAAATAAAACTGGTTGCCGAAAAATGAAGCAAAACGGAATTGCGTCGTAAATGTAGTCGGCTATACCAAAAATGCGCTTAGGTATACTGCCGTGCTACCGAAGAGTAGGTACAATAACTTGATTTTGCTGCTTTCGAGAAAAACGGGCTCAAAGTTTTGAACTTCATTTTTCTTGTATCTCATGAACCAGTGAAGGCATCTAAATGAAACATTGTACCAAATGAAAGGAAAATGAATAAAGAATAGATTCAAATACATATTATGTGAACAATGTAAAGCTTTTGGCCTGAAATCGTGGATATAATGCTTATAATTAGGAATGTTAAAATGATTAACCTATCATCACTAGTCATAAATACAATAACTACAATACTTATTGTATGTATTTATCTTTAGCAAACAATCAGTTTACGGTCTCGGTACGGGTTTTTCAGTTTGAGCTTCTTTTTCCATGAAAGAGTACACATCGTCTACATTTTTCTGGCATGTCTGCGTAAAATGTTATATAATATATATCACGGTATATATAGTATATAATAAGTAAATAACAACAACTCGTAACAGAAACTAAATTTAACAATAACTCGTACCAAAAACTGTTCCAAAAACAAAGGGTTCAACTTTCGTGCACGAAAGTGTACCTAATCGGAACGTAGACGCGGTGCGGGAGGCAGTGGGGTCGTCTGAGGCACCAATCGCGCGCTCTGATCAGCGCTACCTCATACCCCGCGTCCCGCTTGATAACCAACGACACCTAAAAAACGACTTCTGTACATATAACAACTCTTGCCAAGTTACGTGCCAGGTACTATACATAAAACTTCTGTTATTACAACTAATTAAATGTTCATTAATAAAGTTAACAAAAAAAGGTCAACATAAAAAATCTAATGAGCTTGCCATGAACTCCAAGAAGGTATCTAAATAAATACACTTTATAGGACAAAATGATTAGTAAAATTGAAGAATTGACCACAAAATTTGTTGAAATTACATAACATTAAGACTAATATTGTGGCCAATTCTTCAATATCTATTGTTAAAACCTCAGAATAAGCTACCTCTAACATCAACACGACTTAATAAAATAGATATCTACCTACTTGAATTCGAGTGACCCTGAATCATGGCTTTTTCTAACGTTTTTTTGTCTAACACGAAGACACGGACATTATTTTTATTAGGCCATTGGCCGGCTCTGCGTCTGTTTTGCATAGTTTGGGCTCCTAGCCTTCAAAATTTATAGGTAATTTCATAAAGATGTTAAAAGAAATACACCACAGTGGTGTTCAGCCACAGCTCAACCATATTATGCCTTGAGGCATGCAAATCTCAAGCAATTAAAACAATAATTCTTATACAATAATTATAAATTTTGAAACATAAGGAAAGTAAAACACTCAAACCACATTCCTATCCTCCACATCCTAATTGGCCAGCCTGGTGTTAGATTTTCTGGCTTCTGACTACCGTCTGACTGTCTCACTCAGATGAAGAAGTGACAGCACTGCTGTCACTTAGCACAGGCCCCTGCTGTCACAGCAGGGGCCTGTGCTGCCCGAAGGAATCTCAATATGATAAAATTGTATCCCATCCACGGGCCGAAGGCAAGTGTTGCATAACTGAACCGGCAGTAACTATTTAGCTACGACCTCAAACCCATACACATTTATAAAATTAGTGGGTATAACATGTATACAGACAGTAAAAATGAATTATAAAATGCATACACAACAACTTTATTTTAGTTGAAGTGACTAAGTGCATAATACTGCATATATTTTTAGTACCGATTAAACCCGGTTATTTTAATACAATCGCTTGCAGTCATGCAGTCCGCTTTTTCTGACATATTGTGAACATTGACCCATTTTAGTTTACCCGGTTAGTTGCATTATTAAATTTCGCAATGTGAATGTGAGTTTTCGCTTTATATTTTCGTAATATGTGGGAATTGATTATGCTTATTTTTCACGTGTTTTATGGACCAAGTACCTACCTACTGTTTTTTTTTAAATCCAATAATATTATCTTTATAAAAACTCTGGACTTGATTTATAAATAGTTTCAATTGTTTTGTGGTGATATTGCCTCCCTTGTGAGTGTGACCCATTTTCATTAAATATCGGCACTTAGTTTTTGGCATACCATATTGCGCTTCATAAATAATATTCTTAATCTTTTAGATCAGTACTTTAATTTTTAACCCTAGCTAGCGTCCGCCACAGGCAATTCCGGTTAAATAGCCGAAAACCTGCTAGACCAAATTGTGCGAGGTCACACAAAAACCCATTCGTATTTGTCTAAATAGTCCAAGAAGAACTCATACATCGTACATTACCTATGTTATTCCTGTCAGAGTTGTGGGAATGTTCTAATCTAACGAGTTACCGCGTGTCTTTTTAGTCAGTCAAAGTCTGAAAATGATTTTCCAGCCAAAAAAAAAAATATCGTAGTTTTACTATAGTAGGTTTATCATACTCATCTACGACCTTACAATAAAAATGTAAATGAAACAACATCAATACAAAGATCAAAGGAATGTATTAACAGCAAAAACAAAATGGAGCATCTGCTTAAAATTGAAATATTCCTTACTTTTATAACCATTATTTTGCGACCGACTGTAATTGAATCCGTAATTATTTTCAGCTGTCACGAACAAGTTTAACTTGATATTACTTGGAAAAAACATCTGTCATCTAGATTAAGGACGTGACTGAACTCATGGTGAAAAATACTGACCAAGTACGGGAGGGACTCTCGCGCAAAGGGTTCCGAACGAATCATACTTTTTTACATGTTATCACTGTAATAGTGTAATGTATACATAAAGAACAAACCAAATTTAAGACTATAAGATAACTATGAGCAGATTTAAGCCTATACGAAATAAAATAAAAAAGTTCTTTTGCTGAAGAAAAGTCAGTTTCAATAACGTTATTTTTCTAATTTTATTTTGACACCAAAAAGTAGGTACTAATAATGTAAATTACAGAAGAATTTTTATGTGGGCTGAATTCCAACAGAATCGTATACGATTGCTCCAAAACTACTATAGTAGTTTTGCAGCAAATTGGCTCTCTCTCACACACACACACACGGACATACAGACACACGATGAGTAGTGTTTAGTTTATATGTAGTACAAAATATAGTATAGTAGGACAGTCTAACGTTCTCAGGTCAATCGCGGAAAGTTTTTAAGGAACCCTAAATGCTATTGTTAACTTTTAATGAATGCCCAAGTTTTTAATATGCAACAAAGTTATTTTGTGCTTATTAGTATTGTTTTGTCATATCTTTCTTCATGATTTCGTTTGACAAATTTCGTCTCTTTGAATTGTTCAGTAATTGAAAGAGAACTTTCCTAACCAGTTATTTTTAAAATTTTGTCTTTAACTTGACAGTCGTAGTAATATAAAAACAAAGACTGAGATGTTAGACCATCATTCCTTACCACTAAGATACATGCACCCATGCACAATGGCCCCGTGCATGGACTAAATGCGGAATTCAAACCATAAAGAAGAAGATACATGTACATATATTTCGTCTTCGATGAAATATATGTACATGTATGCATGAAGAAGCCTCCACGAGTAGCGCAACTAGTTCCATTAGTCACTAATTAGAACCTAGCGCTCGGCGCCTCCTGGACAGTCACACCCATGACCTTTAGTGACTGACCAATTCTTCGTTTGCGGTGGTAGGGCTCACGCCCACCTGGCTTGCGAGCACCCTCCCACCGGAGTTCGAGGTCAAGCAGTTCACTGTGTTTCGTCGATGCGTGGGAGTGCCAGTGCCTTATTGGTATTGGGTTTTAGAGTGAAAGCTGTTGCGATGTTCAAAGCTGGTCTCGGCCTCGAAGCAAACTTCGGCATGGCAACTCACTCTAGAGGGTAGCGGGATCCAATGCACGGTCTTGCCGTTGGCCGACCGCAGGAAGTTGGGGGCCCAAGTAGCACGCCAGCCACGTGCAAAAGGCTGCCCCGCCACCTCGCGAAAAATCCCGATATGGACCATCGTGCCAGTCGGCGACTGGAAGGGAGGACCCGGTGGACATCTTCGGGGGGGTTTGGGCGTCCCCGCAGTCTCCAGGTGAGTTGACCATCGTGCTGAAGTAGGCTCACGAGTGTCGTTTAGTCAATTGGACTCACCTCCCTTTCTCTCTAAATACCCTTCCCAATCTCCAAAATGAAGCGCACGTCAAAAAGAAATATGTTTAACCAACGGCTGCACCTCCTCCCACTTAAAGTGCAATTCACAAATATCCGTGGATTGCACTCAAATATCGATCCGGTCCATCACCATCTCGAGACCGATAAGCCACACTTACTCTTTTTGACGGAGACAAAGATAGCGACTCCCGCAGATGTGGCGTACCTCAACTACCCAGGATACTCACTTGAGCATAAGTTTAAGAAGCAGGCTGGGGTCTGTGTGTACGTCCGCGATGACATTTGCTGTCAGCGTCTTCGCTGCTGCGAGGTTGCAGGGTTCTCTACTTTGTGGCTTTTAGTGAACACCGGCACTATTAAGACCGTATATGTCGGTGTCTACAGGTCGCATAGCGGTGATCAGGAGACCATCTTACGGAGGCAGCCGAATTGGCCCTACTCAAATACCCCATGGCGGAGCTTGTTTTTCTGGGGGATTTTAATGCCCATCATAAAGAATGGTTGTTCCCGTACCAGAAAACAGACCATGATGGTAGAGAGGCGCGCAGGTTTGCTGTATCGCTAGATCTCGGTCAGCTGGTTGATCAAGCGACCCGCATTCCGGATGTCAGTGGCCATACACCCAATTGCTTGGACCTTCTGCTGACAACCGATCCAGACAGGCACTCTGTTTCGATCTGGGCTCCACTCGGATCGTCTGACCACTGTCTGGTGAAAACTGTATCTTCCTACTCTCCTCCGGATAAAAGCCCTAGGGGCACTAGACGAGTATAGAAGTACAAGTCAGCAGATTGGGATGAGATGCGACACTTTTTTGCATCCTACCCATGGCGGCAAGCTTGTTTCTCATCGTGCAACCTGTCGATCTGCGCTGATGCAATTGTTGACGTGGAACGTCAGGCTATGGAATATTTTATCCCATTTTCTGACGTCCCACTTGGCTTTGAGGCTCGGCCTTGGTATAATGCAGTTTGTGCACAAGCTCAATTGCGCAAGGAGCAGGCTTACCAAGCCTGGGCCTCGGCCCGCAGTTGCGGCAGCGCTAGTGTTGGTGTTCACGCATTGAAGACAGCATTTAACTCTGCCGCTAAGGCCTGCAAACGGGTGTTACGGAAAGCTCGGTTTGACCATGTTGGACGAATTGGGGCCAAATTGGCAACCTACCCTTCGGGCAGTAAGCAGTTTTGGTCCCTCGCCAAATCGGTCGAGTCGAACTTCTGTCGTCCTTCGCTGCCTCCCATGGTAAAACCGGATGGAACACTGGCTCATACCGCACAAGAGAAAGCAAATTTATTTGCCTCCCTCTTCGCGGAAAATTCGCGTCTAGACACAGGGTCTAACTTACCACCTAACATACCTCACTGCGACTCCGTAATGCCGGAAATCGCAATTCACATTAAAGAGGTCCGTAAAGCCCTTTGTAGTCTGGACGTGAACAAGGCCAGTGGGCCGGACGGAATACCTGCCAGAGTCCTAAAAAGTTGTGCTCCAGAGTTGTCACCTGTACTGACTCGCCTGTATCGCCTTTCCCTCAAAACCGGAGTGGTGCCAGTGTCCTGGAAGCTTGCTAATGTGCAACCTGTACCCAAAAAGTGGAGCCGTGCCGATCCTGCCAATTATAGACTGGGTCAAGGGTCTGTTCTTTCTGCGACTCTTTTTCTGCTGCATATCAATGACCTACTTCAGCTGGGAGCAGTTGGGTACGCGGATGACAGCACAGTCTCAGAGAGATACTTATCCAGTTCTAGAGCTGACAGGGACGAAATTGCCACTCCTCAGAAAGGCCATGGTAGAGCGCATAAATTTGACCTAAAATCTCGTTTCCCAATGGGGTGACGACAATCTGGTCAAATTCAATGCTCTGAAAACACAGGCTTGTCTTTTCAGCGCTAAAAGGAGCCCTTTTGAATTGACCCCTACTTTCCGAAGTACATCTGTGCCAGTTACCAGTCGCCTGGAGCTTTTGGGCATGGAGTTGACGTCAGACCTCAACTTCGGCTCAACCATCGAGTCCAGAGCTCAGACTGCAGCAAAAAAGCTGGGAATCCTACACAAGGTGAGGCGGTACTTCACGCCTGGACAGCTTCTAAATCTGTATAAAGCACAGGTCCGTTCTTGCGTGGAGTATTGTAGCCACTTGTGAGATGGCTCTGCAAAGTACCAGCTTGCTGCATTGGACTCGATCGAGCGCAGAGCTAAAAGGCTTATAGGCGACGAGGTGCTGGTGGACAAGCTTCATAGCCTGGCTCATCGGCGAACCGTTGCTTGCCTGTCGGTTTTCTACAGATTGTACTTTGGGGAGTGTGCGCAGGAGCTCCATGACCTGATTCCTCCATCTCCCTTTCACTACCGGTCTACCAGACGCACGGCTGGGTACCACCCACACTTGGTTAATATACCGTCTTGTCGTACCAAGCGCTTCTCTTCCACATTTATTGTGCGCACAGCCAAGCTGTGGAATTCTCTGCCGGCTTCTGTGTTCCCTGCCACTTATGACCTTTCAGCCTTTAAAGCACGAGTAAATAGGCATCTTCTGGGCTCGCTCGTCCCATCTTAGACCTCATCTATAGCTTGCCATCAGGCGAGATCGAGGTCAAGAGTGGGCCCATCGGTAATAACAAAAAAAAAAAGTATTAGAAAAAATCTGATTACCCTAATTACACCGTCGTAAGCACGTTATAATCGGAGATCTTAGACCTAGAAAAGTGACATTCTGTCAACGGTAGCGTGGCGAAGGCGATTATTAAAACGTCAAAAAATTATGTACTAATGAAACTCTTATATTTTGGCAAGTCAATAATCGTATTGGTTAATGCAATGACACTATCTAAAGGCATTTTCATGCATGCACACATTGCATAATTACTAGTATAGTAAATAACTAGCCCCGACCTAACAATGAACGGAAATGACATGTATAATCTGAGTAATGATGACGTCTTGTCTAGTACTATAGGCGCCACAACCGTGACGAAATAGTAGATTATTAACCAAGGGGATAAAGCAGTGTCTTCTGTCGCGGGTGACGATTTAAATCGCGAGCGTAACGAAGGACTCGAGGTTTACTCCCGAGCGTAGCGAGGGTGTTAAAAACTTAAATCACGAGCGAAGCGAGGGATTTAAGACGAGTCCTGAGTGTAGGGGCGAGGGATTTAAGTTCACCCAAGACTAAGACAGCTTTATCACCGAGGAAAATACTCTACTTTTCGTACCATTTGCGAAAAAATTAACACAATAATAATACTGTCGCTTTGATTTAACATCGTAACGTGTATTTAGAACATTAACTTATTTATAAAAATAAATTAAAATAAACTTAACGTGTATTTGAAGAAAACAAAAACGCGGAAAATTCCTAGACTAATATTTTTTTGTCGGAAAAGCAAAGGCATCAAGCTCATACGGCCTCGTCGGTTTTCGTAATTTTATTTAATAATCATAATTGCATAATAAATGCGTATTCCTTTTTCAAAAAGATGTATAATGCTTTTCAGTATAAATTTCGGTAAGTATTCCAAATTTAAATCACATTCTCCCCCTAGAGGATGAATGAAATTCAGTACAATTTTCTTTATACTACACCTGCTTGGAAAGTACCTTGATACTTTATCAAATTTACGGTAGAAAGTACGTCATTGCATATCGAACAAATATGCGGGGAGAAAACGCATCTGAGCGGGAGAGAAAAGTGTATGAAAATCCATTTCTTACGTGGTTTTTCTTTTTTAATTTTGGGTAAGACTATGCGCCGGTAACCTAAATATCAAAAGCCAAAAAGTTTTTACAGTGAGTTTTTATCTCCAAGTTCGCAAAATGACACTGGCCACTAGCTGTCTTGGATGGTGTCGGGCTGGCAGTGCGACCCTGCGGCGGCAGGATAAACAATTTGAAAAAAGAACATGTGAAAATTGCAGACGCCATTGGCGCCATTTTCAATTTGTGTGTTGTTTGAGGATTCAGTTTTCGTAGAAAGTAAAATAAAACTATCAAAATGATAAGTAGTGATACTGATGATGAAGATTCGAACGACGACGATTCGTTTATTCGTTCATTTCGACGTTGTCGCAAACATATCAAACAAACATTAATGGAAAAAGTGTTACATTAAGCTTCACTAACTGCAACAATTTCAATATAAATTTCAATTAGTAAAGATTTAGTTTTTTATTTTCCTCGTAGGTGTAGTATAAAGCACTATGTATCACTCGAGAGAAAGTGCGATTCCCGATCTCGGGTGTTTTACGACACGACACCCTCGACGGTAATCGGTCACTTTCTCCTCTCGGTGAACAATGTACTATTCCCTGTTTTTAACAGATTAAAAATGACTATTGTTATGTTCGCTTTTTGTGGCATAGAATCTCACTTTTTTGAGCAAGTGGTACGAAAAAAAACATTTAAAACATAAGTACACAACATAACATAACATCCCGCGGGATTGTGATCTATGTATTGTAATACATAGATTACAATCCCGCGGGATTGATATCTTTTCTATTAATTAAGTATAAGTAATTAGTAATCTGTTTTCTTAGATTCACCTATAAATGATATTACCCTTACTCCTAACAACAGTTTTATATTTTTAATTCAGTCTTATTCATATAATGACTAATAATTAAAACACAACTTTCTCTTAGATGCCATTACTATGATCTAATAACTTTTGAAAATACGCTCTTAAGAAGATTAATGGCATTTGTTGTATCATCTCCGAGCCTGCTTCTGAGTGAACTGCAAATATATCCTGATGCCGAAAATGCTCTCGGCTTCTACGCTCTCTCGGCTTCTATGCTAGTAGGCTGAACCGTCAGGATACATCGGCGAGCTCGTGCTATTCTCGATTTACGCAAGAGTTTTAGCGCCAAATTTTTAATTTGCGCGATCCGCGGATCCGCTCTTTGAAGGTGCGGAATCCAGCAGATTAATAAAAGCAGCGGGATCCCGCGGGAAGGCGTGATCCCGTTTTGCGGGATTGCAATCCCTACTTATAATACTTTCCCAGTCATAGACTCTTGACAGGTTTATGGCTATATTCATGGTTGGATATATTCGATTGGTCTCGATTTCTATTAGGCCTCTTTCCTACGCTATGGTCGCCGCTCTTGGAATGAGACGCCACTATAGACGCTTTATTTCTTCTTAAATCCTATATTTACAATCTTCCGTTTGCAACATCCACAGTTTCAACCGCCAACGACGGCACATCACCGGTTCCTCATCGCAGCAGACTTCCACGTCTCCTCAGCGAAGGAATGTAGCGGCTCCTAAGGTGACCACGGCTGCTGCCAGGCCCTTCAACGAGATTCCTGGACCTATCGCCATGCCTATGTTGAGACATTCGGCGCATGTGCTACCTAGGATAGGTAAGCAACTTTTTTAATAGACTTTAACTTCAGTATAAGAACAGTACCATTTTTTACTTAAAACGGGATATTTACCATTATTGTTTCGTGTTTCCGATATTTCGGCACTGTTACAAAATTACAGATGAACTGAAATCTTTGCGGGTGTAACCGTAAAACTCGTAAAAGTGACCAAAAAGTGGAGACACGGTGAGTTTTGTGTGTCGGAAATCGAAAGAATCGAGTTTCGGGAGATACATGTGACAATGGTAGCGATGTCGATCACGAAAAAAGAACGAGAAAGGAGTTAGACCGATTCGAATCGTCCGCCCGCAATGACTTCAGTTCATACGTGATCATGGCACTTGCAACAGTGCTTAAATATCGGGAAAGCCGAAATAATAAATACATATGGTAAATATCCCGTTTTGAGTTCTAAAGATACTCTTAGTGACCACGTTAGCTTAAAAACTTATAGTACCAATTTCGTCAAGAAGGTAGGGCTACATGAACTGGTGATTGCACATGTCCTATAGACCACATTAATGTAGGTTGTATTGCAAACGTTTAAATTACGTCCACATTCCTAGACCTACATCGCAGCTTCGCAGAATCAGTATGTGTTCGCATTGTGATCTAATAAAAAAGCCTTGATTGGAATGCCCCTGTTTCTAGATTGCATTATTAACGATACAACTCCTATACTAAAGCGGAGCGGACAAGAGTACCAACTGGAATATAATATTGGAAATTTATGTAGCAAAGTAAGCAATGTGTATAGGCTTGTCAAATAATGTAAATTGAAATAGTATTTATTCAGAAAAAATGCTGCTGGCATCTAAAGTATTGAACTGTAGGACTGGCACAAAACAAACAAAAGCATTCCAAAATCAAATTCCAATTACTTAAAAGTTTTTCGAACAACATTTCTGGAGATCTAATATGTGTACCTTTAGTATATCAATGGTGTACCTACATGAATTCTATGAACTTGTTTCTTTAAAATAATATAAGCAGTTTGCGGATAGCCGTTTCTATTGTATGGTAAAATCGCTCAGCAAAATTCTTATCTCCCTAGCACGTGCACTCTAACACAAGTTCAAAGTTCAACACAGTGAACTGGAATAAACTAGTTCAACTGATAACTCTTCCCCTGTGACACCATAATGAACCATTTGCGGGGAACAAATGCCATGAAGCTACTGATCGTGTATTGTTTTTCTTGAAATAGTTTTATAGGTACCTACATGATATCATACTGTAGATATGTATGTAGATAGGGAAAACATTGTTTATTTTATGTTAATTAATGTTTTAGAATTCAATTATATAAGCAGATAATGTAATTAATTATAATAATAAACTCAGTCAATGGTGTTTATTTGTTAGGTAGGTATAGGTACCACAATCTATATCAATTGGTTTTTGCATGTGGATTGATCTTTTCAACTGACGAAATAAACGGAGGAGGTTACCAATTCGAGGCGTATATTTTTTTGTTTCTATTTATGATCACCGATTACTCGAAGACGGCTGTACCGATTTGGAAAATTCTTTTTTTGTTTAAAAGGGGAAATTGGTCCCATTGTCACTAGGGCGTCCAATCCCAGAATACCGAGATCTCGGTATTGCGGGATCTCGCGTCATTTTCCAATCCCGCGTGATGCGGGATTACGAGTGCGGGATCCGCGGGATTTGCAGGACTGAAAAAAGCATGCATACGACCTCCCGCGAACGCGATCCGTCGGTGACTGGCGGCCTGCAGTGCTGCAAACAACGCGGGGGCCGATCTCACCCGTTTTTCACAGCTTATGTAGCCTAATATAGCCGAATTTCAGTCAGTAGTAGCCTAAGTATGTAGCCTAAAATATCAGTCAAGCTTTTTATTCAGTATTTGTTACTGTTTTTTCTGAAGAAAAAACGGTGTAATTTGATTGATCTCATACTAATAAGTAATACGTAAATAAATGTGGAGTTAGTTGATTAATTCATTGTTTTTTGTGATAAATAAATGGTGTAATTTGATTGATCTCATACTAGTAGTAATACTGGAATAAATGTGGAGTTAGTAGATTAATTCATTGTTTCTTTTTTGTTATAAATAAACGGTGTAATTTGATTGATCTCTTACTAGTAGTAATACTGGAATAAATGTGGAGTTAGTAGATTAATTCATTGTTTTTTGTGATAAATAAACGGTGTAATTTGATTGATGTAATACTAATAGTAATACGTAAATAAACTTGGAGTTAGTTGACTAATTCATTGTTTTATTTGCCTTATATAAATGTGAATATTTTCAATATGCGGGATCTCGCAAATACCGAGATCCTGCGGGATTGAAAATTCGTAGTCCCGCAAATACCGAGATTGAATTCAGGCTGCGGGATTGGACGCCCTAATTGTCACCAAGTCAGGATTTGATGATCAAAATCAAATTATTAATAAAAAATAAAATTTAGGTACGTGCTGATAAATTGAATCCTAATAATAGTTTATTACATAATATTTGCTCCCATAATACACAAAATTAAGAAAATGCCTAGTTACTAGTTACAGCGACTTTTTTTTCAAACGCCGATATGTATTTGATCTAGATATACTTTTTTATTAGGTACTGATGAGCCCGCACTTGACCCCTGTTGGTAAGCATTAGATTAGGTCTGCGGTGGAACGAGCGAGCCCAGAAGATAAGAATAAGAATAAATTTATTTTATCATTGTTACAATGATGTACTTAATTCTATACTACAATTGTATAATTTGTAACTGTTTAACGAATTCTTATCTTTATCGTCGGTCCCCAAACTAGGTCATACCTGTATCTTGGGAACCTGAATTGCGTGATATCATGATATGACCATGATACATTATTTATCAATAGTGTGGACATTTTAAATTCTGTTGAAACTAGTTCTAAACCATGGAAAATTAACAATGAAAAAATAAAAATAGTATAGCTAAAATAAAAACATTAAAATAAAAAGTACACAAAAGGTATACCTATGTATTTGTGTGATGTGAGAGTTGTCTGTATATAGGGTGTGATGTGTATTGTGTGTAAAAATATGTGGTAATAACACAATATGTGATGGAAAAATATGTGTGTGAAGATGCTTGTTCACTCTTACTTTAAAAGCTAACGGGTCATATGTGGTAGAGAATACTAATTCTATTTAAAACAAAACCTTTATGTGTATTTTCTCAAATATTACCCATAAACCATGTGATTATTAAGTTATTTATAAACTTGTCTTTATTTACTGGCTTGGAGTCAACAAACCGCAAGTTATGTGGTAATAACACAATTACGATGCGGTCTGGCGCCCTTGTTAGTCTATAATTACTAGCTTGCTATGACAGTATGATTGACGCTTATACAATATAAGTACATGCCTTTATGCAATTACTAGCTTTTGGTCGCGACTTCGTTCGTGTGGGAGGATAGGGATAAAAAGTAGCCTATGTGTTATTCTAGGATGTCAACTATCTACTTACCAAATTTCATTCAGATCTGTTCAGTAGTTATTGCGTGAAAGAGTATAAAAAATCCATACATCCCATACATCCTCACAAACTTTCGCATTTATAATAGAAGAAAGATAGTAATAATATGCATTGAAACCAGTAAGACTTTAAATACACACTAGTTGTGCCCCCCTACTTCGGTCGCGTGTAGGTCGATATAACTTACCTCGATCCCATGTGAACTACAAAATCGGATCAGCCGTTTCAAAGATTAGGCTCGCCAAACAAAAAAACTGACTGAAAAACAAAATTTTTAAGTCTGTTTGTGTTTTAGTGTCATATAAATAACTATAACCACTTGAGAAAATTGCTATTTTCAGGTCAACCAGACACTTCAATATGATTTATATATATTATAATATTGTATATCAAGTATAAATTTAAAACGACCGACAAGAAAAAAGATTAGCTTTTGTTCCACATCCCAAGTGGTCCAAACTATGATTAGCTCTAAAAATAACACATTAAGAAAACGAAATAAAAAGAACTTGTTGGTACATGAGTAAGTCTAAGTAATAAGAAAGGTAGGTACTCGTATATAAGCGGTAATAACTGCCATGATACTTTTTGCGTAGCCTTTTTCATGTCATATTTTAGAGCTGCAACGTCATTATGACTTTGATAATTATCTCGTTTACCCACTTCGACACACTCCTTTTTTTGGGAGGGGGCAATCATCAAATGACCCCTTCCCACTTTAGGTGGAATGGAAGGGAGTGTAAGACTTCTACAAACAAAAAGCCCACCCTGCTTCAGTTGCTCTAATGTTCCGGGGCAGCGGTATCTCGTTGGAATTTTCCCGCAACCCCAGCACACACCTAATGCTAACCTACGTAACCAAATGTAATTATGGTAAAAAAAAACAATTTGCAGAAATAGGTATGCTTGCTGTTATTGTGTTATTTGTAACCGCGATGAATACTTACAATAATGTCGACTTACCCATAGCAACGTCCGAAGCCATTAATTTGAAGCAGTATCAATTAACGCGCCTTAGCAACCACTTTACGGCTAAAAATAAAACCGAGACCCAATACTCGTTTTATGGGAACCCGACTGTGTAGTCACACCCTTTTACGGTGAGTTGCGCGGGCGCAGTCGCCACAGACTGTCTCGCCGCCAGTCGCGCCAGCTTCCGCGATTTGCAAATTAGAACTAATGTAGTTCGATATAAAAATCACTTATAGAAATTGGAGGCTTATGGCTAAATCGAACTTCAAGATTAAGCAACGCTTGCCGAGGTCGGTCTGTGGAGATTCCTTCATGCCCCGGATTTCACAGTAAGCCATAACGACTGTCTACCCAGACAGAAGCCAGAAAAGATGACTGGTCTTGCCAAGGGATATCGTGTTACCCAGTCACTCCATGTAAGATACTCAGCTGCAGCCAGTACCTAAGACTGGAATCCGACCCAATAATAGTTGAGAAAAGGCTAAGCAGACGATGATGACAAATAAATTAAAACACTCGTTACCACTTGAGTCATACCTACTAGAAAAAAACTAGAGTAATAATCAGAGGTCGGAATTAGGTAGAGTTATTTATGTACTTGCATCGAAATGCTGATATGAATATGGATCTTCCCGGGATTTCTAATAGACAATCCCGTGTGACTAACAATATTACAAATAAACAATAATAAAAACCTCAGAGATAGATAAGACAAATAAAACAAAAATAATTAACATACAATTTTTGTTAGTATTAAATTCACAATACAAATTATTAATAGTCTCAAGCAAATTCTCATACTTATACTTGGCCTTTTTTATAAATTGTGTAAAAGTAAAAAACTTTTAGAAAAGATTTTTCTCGTCTTCAAAATTAATCCGGGGATTTGGGACATATCCACTTTATTCTTTCGTTGTATGAAATCAGTGTAAGTAAGTACATAAATAACTCTACGTAATTCCGACCACTGGTAATAATTAAAAACAATGATGACCCAGTAGTTACGGGCCCGACTTACTAGTAGGACATTGTGCGTTGGAACCCAGTCAGGCATATTATTTTGAATAATTTATATCATAAATACATCACCACAGCCCTCAAAATGATGAAGAAAACCATCGGGAAGAAACCGGAATGTCTTTGTAACAAACATTTGAAGACATGTGACATCCAGCAACCCGCTGTGGACTTGCACGGTGGATTGCGGTCCATTCCCTCTTCTAGAGAGGACTTTGTCCCAGCACGTTAAATACTGGATTAATCATCATTTAGAAATGATTTACTAAAGCAATTATTGACTAGCTTTGAACTGATAGCTTCTTAAAAGACTTTGCAAATGTCACGCTTTTTTTTCTGGGTGGGAAAGTCATTAAATGACTCCTCCTGCTGTGGGTGGAGCGGAAGGGAGTGTCAGACTTCTACTGACTAAAAACCCACCCTGCTCCTTAAGTTGCCCTTGCATTCCAGGGCCGCGGTATCTCGTTAGAACATTCCCGCAACCCCGTAAGGCAATGGGCACGGAACACGGCGCGCCCGGTCCTTACCGGATGGTGAGCTCGCAAATTTCTTGTTCGGTTATGCTTCCCAAACTTCGCAATATTAGGTCCTTGACCTTCACGATTCATTCTGTCCCAGACGCTTTTTAAGGCCGTTGATAAAAGCAAATCAAATAAAAAAGAAAAACAGTACCAATCGAACAACTATATTTTTTTCCTATAATAGGTACTTTCAATATGCTTTTACAAAACAATTCAATACGGAATTTAGAAGATTACAATGTACAAATCGAAAAAACAACTGACGACCGTTATTTGATTGTATCAAATCAAATAACGCTCAGGGTGAATGACTTCGAAATGGTGCTCAATTTTACAAACTGGGAACTGAGGGCATTGGTATTAACTTTTACATCTGAATCGTTTTGAGTAAAAAACAGCTGACATTTGTATTAAAAAAAGGTGTTGCCCTATTGTAATTTATTTGAGGTAACATTTAGCTGTATTCTTAATTAGAGCCATTATAGCTACCCCTCTTTATGAATCTCGTCTCTGCTCCAATTCACTTTACAACTGTTGCTTTAGACGTATAAAATACTTCTTCATAAACCTTACTTCCTCCTTAATAATATGAACACGTAAGTAACTTTGTATGTGTGCACTTTACTTTTCAACCGACGACAAAAAGAGGAGGTTATCAATTCGACGCGTATATTTTTTTTTTTTTTAATGAATGATCATCGAGTACTCGAAGACGGCTGAACCGATTTGGAAAATTCTTTTTTGTTCGAATGGGTATACGTCGAAATTGGTACCATTATCACCAAAGTCAGGATCTGATGATGGGATCCTGGAGAAATCGAAGGAACTCTTCAAATATTATAGGCACACCTATGGCGTTTTGGGTATTTCTTATAGTAACTTTTGCAGTTGCTCTCAAAAAGTACCATTTGGGGAAGTGTAACTGATGATGAAGACCACAGATGGCCGCCGTAACTACTCAATAATAAGTATTGAGTGAATTGCGATTCGATTACCTGAATATGGATGTTAAGCACTTTATGCTCGTCACAATGCATATGGTGATGTAGAGCTGATGGTGAAGTACCAGGAGAACTCCTCAACAGTTAACGGCCCAGCATTGGGAAAAGCAATATTTTGTAAAAGGTTATAAGTAGTTGACATTTAGGCTCTTGTAACTAGGTAAATTAAAAATCATCCAACTAAAAAGAGTGAAATAAAAACTTTTTACCAAAAAATTAAACCGACTCCCAAAAAACACTGCAAAGTGAAAATAACTTTAATTTCAGAAGTCGGTGCCAAAAACGAAAAAACAAAACTAAAGACACCGACTACCGAAATTAAAGTTATTTTTCACTTTGCAGTGTTTTTTGGGAGTCGGTTTAATTTTTGGTAAAAAGTTTTTATAATTTCCTTGAAAACAAAATGAACGCGCGTGAATCCGCGGGCTGTAGCTCTATTGTCTATAGCTAAGAATAAAGATCAGTGTTTAATATGTTTCATAATCATAATCACTTATTGACAGTTTTATGTAGTACATTCAAGAAGTCCCTAGCTCCTGCACTAGTATTTACTGTATTGCAGGAGCCAGGTTGTTCCCCATGACAATATGTTACAGTTTTAAGCCAATAACATGAGATGAATAGAAAAATTCAAAATGAATTAATTGTCATTTATGCGTTCTTAAATCATTGACCAAAAAATTGTTTCCATACTTTTAGTTATTTAATTTGTCTAATAAATGATCTAATAGCTAAAGTGTCGGCCTTGTGATTGTGATCAAGAGATCGCGGGTTTGAACCCCCCCACCAAAAAAATATTGCCGTTATCCCATTCCAGACAAGCATATTTAACTTAGTTGGAAGGTTTAACAAGATTATTAGTAATGTGAATTCTACCCACATTGGTTATCTTTAAAAAAAATATTTTCTCTCTATATGTTTGTCCGAACTAATCTCTGAAACAGCTGGATGCTGAAACAGCTGGATGCTAAAACACAAAAAGGTTTTAAATTTCATGTCTGAGTGATATTCTGGCTCTGGAACGGCTGAAAGTATTTTAATGAGACTTGAAAAGATGTTCATGAAACTTTTGCAGGCTGTTCTGGGGAAGCACGAAAGAGTTTCTGACCAAATAATCCACTGTCGCTTCTACGCAAGTTCCACACAAACGAAGTCATGGGCTCAGTTTACAATAAAACAATATCAAGAAGCTCGTTTAAACGAAAGGTCTTAATAAATCGTATCAACACCTCTGCTAAGATTCTCAACTGCAGTGAGAATGAGACACATTAATTTTCATTGCCGAGCTAAACCGCTACTAATGTTTACAGATAAAGCAGTCAGGCAGTCTGTTTGTGTGGGATTAACTGCAGAAAGTCGCAGGAAACGATTTAGAAATTCCAGAATTTAAGATGTAGAAAAAATGTCTAAAAGGACAAGCTGTAAAGTGAACTATGTTTCATTTTAGTAGTCTTTCAAGGTTCGATTCCCAGAAATATAGAGACCTACTCTTTTTTTCGCGGTGGAGCAGAACGTCGTATCAAACTTCTACAGACTAAAAACTCACCCTGTTCTTTCAGATGCTATTGAGTTCCGGGGCCACGGTATATCGTAAGAACATTCCCGCAACCCCCGTTGGTACCATATATACACGGAAGAGTATTAAATGCTATTACAAAATACTCCGCGAAGAAAAATAACTCGCACTTGAACAGCTTTATTTTCCATTAGCCATTATTCTTTATACGGTCCTTCATACCGAACGTGTTTCTCCCATTTATATATCGTTAAAGACTGAAATAGCGATAAATCTAAGCACCAGTCCCAGACGTACTTTCGCTTCGTTCAAATATAGACTTGGACCTACTTTCGTTCCAGTATATCGTTGACGCCACTGCTAGATTCCTATATCTACACCTAGATTGTGGGAATGTATAGGCGTGAACGTTGCCAGATGTGAATGTGTGACCAGTATTTTGTGATACGGAACTTTTACGTGATAACATTCACCAGTATATATATATATATATTAAGTCTCCTTTTTAGGGTGCCGTACCTCAAAGAAAGCTTACCCTTATAGGATCACTTTGTTGTTCGTCTGTCTATCTGTCCCTTTATTTCGGGAACGCGTAATGATATCGAGTTTGACTAAAGCCATATAATCAAGTATCAAGTCGCTTCAAGCTCTGAAAAAAACAAACTTCTAAATTAACGTAAAAATAAGATACGCGCGTTAAATCTCAAATAATATTTGACAACCTCAAGGGAATCCAAATTGATAGGGTACTTCCAGTTGACCTAGAACTATTGAATTTGGCAAGTAACATCGTTTTATAGTACAAATACTTCAGTGAAGTTTAAATACTTTATTGTATAGGTACCTCATAATATGAACAAGACATAACACAACATAATCAGCCTGTATAACGTCGCCACTGTTGGGAGAGGCGCCCTCTCCAAGAGAGAGTACAGGCCATAATTTACCATGCGGGATCAATTACTAACTAGTAGATGTTGCACATCTTCGAATTTTTAATCCCAGGACATGCTAGTTTCTTCACACTATTTCCCTTCACCGTTCTGAGAGCAATGGTTATGATAAAAATTAAGAAAGGTTATGTGCCTGCCTGGATTCAAAATTTTAAACCCACGACATAAAACTCGTAAGTCGTGCCTTTAACCACTGGGCCGCCACTGCTGACCAATGTGTAAGACAACATTTATAAAAAAAAACTAGTATACAATAGGACTGAGTGAGTAGAATGAGTCGGAGTCGCGGCAGACAACTATGGAAATGGCGGAACAAATTAGAAATACCATGGGAACTGTGGAACGGACGCGCGGGCTCACGAGATATACAGACATACAATGAGAGGTCTTACCGCACAAGGCAATCTCTTGCCTAAAACGGCAATTTATCAATCTTCACGCATAACAAGGTTTTAGAAATTATCACTTCTTTTAGGTTGAGTAACGGTTGTCGATTCCAAAGAAAACAGTATCAACAGCTGAAATATTTCATGGCCAGTCATACTCAATTATTGAAGTAACCAACGAAGGGGCGACGACCTCTATTAAGGTCGAGCCTATTCTCGAACCTAGTACATTTTGAGACTCCTAATTGAAATGAAAAATACAAAGTGTATCTTGGGACATAAGAACTACATCAGCTCATTTGAATAAGATACTCTTTATGAACTAATTAATTTAAAAAGAGACTTTTCCTTTTCGGTATTTCTTTTCGTAGTAGAAAATTTGGCATTACGAGACTCATCTTGTTATAATTATTATTTTTAAGTTTAAAAAAATGAATATACGTACCATATATGTACGTAATAGATAACTACAATTATTTTAAAGCTATCATTTGATTTTGACTAAGCACCTTTTTTTCGATAATTTTCATCCATATAGTGGAATTAATTTAGTTTTAATAATAAACAGCCGTACAAATTGATCTACAAAGTTAAGCAACGCTGGCCGCAACTATCTTCTTACTTTGACAAATCTTTTACTATACAAGCTGCTCGTTTGTGGAATGCATTACCCATAAAAGAGAGGCGTGCTCAAACACAACCAGCGTTCAAAAGAATGGTGAAGGAGCATTACCTCTCCCTATAACTTTTCCCCTTCTTTCTTAATTATACATGTAATTTTTATTAGTATATGATTTTGGTATTGTATGTATTTTTACCCGACTGCAAAGGAAGGGTTATGTTTTTCGCGCGTATCTTATATGTATGTATGTATGTAATATTCTGTATTACCTCATATCTCCAAAATCGCTGAACGGATTCACATAATTGAGGTATCGTTAGATTCGTCTTAGCAGCCCAAGTGTTCTTAGATAGGTGAAATTTGAAAAAAATCAAACATGGCGGCTGTGCGAAGTCATTATACATAATGAAAAAAAATTTTTTTTTTCGAATACTGCAATATGGGTATCAAATTAAAGGGCTTAACACAAGAATTTCAAAATGGTATATCATGTTTATCATTAGTGTAATACTAGCAAAAATAATACAAAGAGAAAGTTTAAAAATATGGACTTAGCTCTTTCAGTTTCTGAATCCGGTGGTGCCATTGTGATACGACCGGGAAAACTTTAAAAATGTCAATTAAATTTTTAACTAAAAAGTTGAAAAAAAAAATCTAAAAAACCCGACTGCTCAACTGAAATACAAGAAACAAGCAAATTTTTATTTTAAAAAGTGACAAGCAGGCGGACCCATCCCATTAAAAAAAAATCAATTGGGTCTCGCCTGCTTGTCACTTTTTATTAAAATAAAAATGTGCTTGTTTCTTGTATTTCAGTTGAACAGTCGGGTTTTTTAGATTTTTTAAATAAATTTTTATATTATTATGTTCAATTAATATTATGACGTTTGTACACTGACAGCCCTTAATCTATCTCCTTTAAGCTTGTCCATCCAAAGGTAGTCTGTAAGAGATCGCCCTGTGCGATAAGAGCGCCCATTGTAGACTAGTTTAACTTTTTTATATCCGTAGAAATATCGTAAGGTGTACAATAAAGTAAATAATATAAATAAATAAACATATTCCTCCGAGTCCATGCCTTGGAAAGCACATTAGGCCATTGTTCTCGGCTGCCATTGGTACATCCTTAGCAGTCGATACGGGAAGTCAGAGGGCAGAAAATCCAACACCAGTCTTGCCAGGTATTCGGTTGTGGAGTTCAGATAAGCAGTCGCTTTATATTAAACACTCGGTACATGGCTGCATCTGGTTAGTCTAGAACCGATGTTGGGAATAGGCTAAGGAGATGATGATCAGAGCATTTAGTCTGTCAAGATTGCGAAATAAAGGTTGCACTGGAAGATATCCAACAAATCATTACTAACCCTTAATTTTGCTGTTAGGTACTATTAGCCTGCATCTTCCCACTATCGGGCAAAGGTCTCTGCCTATGATTTCCACATTCTTCTGTCCAGGGCCAAAGTTAACGGTGCTTTTTTTCCAGTTCGTCCCGACCTAACCTTTAATTTTATTCTCAACTATCCTATTTTGTCATCCACAGGTAGCTTCCACCACACCGTTGGGCTCGGACTACTAGAAGGTCTTCGTGCTAAGTACGGCGACCTCGTTCGACTGGCTAAGGCATCCAGAACACGACCAGTACTGTACGTCTTCGATCCTGAGATGATGAGAGAGGTATGTCTTATCTACTCAATATCTTTTGAAGATCTGAAATACAGTCAGAACTGTATTTTAGCACTATCATTCAAACAAATCTCTAAAGATAGATATATAAAATATACTTTATTGTACACCAAAACACTATAATTATGTAGTTATCATGGAAAGAATATCAGAGGTTTTAGGTTGAATGAGAGCCAAACGAGCCGAAATCTCTATAAATTTTGTCATTGAAAGAATACGTTTTAGGTTTAATAAAAGCCGAATGAGCCGAAGTCTCCATAAATTTTGTCTTTAAATTTGATGTCAGCAAAAAATTAATAGACAAAAGATTATGTAGGTAATATTGTTCTTACTTAAGTATCACGTAAAATATGAGAATAAATAAAAAACATATGAAACATTAATTGGAGACCCTTAATAAGATGCGAATATTGTAGGTGTTTTAATTTAGAGGGAAATTTAATCTACGGAACTCCAAACACAAGTATTCTCAGAGCGTCGTAGATCACAATAATGTTTATTGCACTTTTAATTTGTAATCAGTTACTGACTCACCGTGTGTCTCGAGCTAGACAAATTGCGCAATAGTTTTTTCTAAACAGTTATTTATACAGGGTGAATGAATGGGTAAAAGAGTGTTTTTTTTTCAAATGCGATGTTCTAGAGCTTTAATTAATATGCACCGTTTTTCTCTCTAGTATCTTGTGGGCCAAATTGCGTATTTTTCGTGTACTGGGAATCTTACTAATTCAAGAAGTTTTAAGACAGTAAGTTTTAAAAGCTTGTAACGACTATTTGTGAGATTTATACGTCAATCAAAGATTTATACGTAATCGTTTAGTAAAGTATCAGTTTAACATATAGATTGAAACAGATTTCTCATAGTAATGTTTGGTCGTGGGTTAGGTACTAAACTTCTATAACAAATTAAAAGTTTGATTGCTCGAAAAAATTAAACATAAATTTGTCCCAAAGTTGTGTTTATCACAAAATTCAACTGTACAAAACCTCTACCTAAAATCTAGGTATATATATAGGAATGAAATCGGAATTTTAAGTTGCTATAAAAATCATTAAGGATGATCTGCGAGAAGCCACACACAAAAAACCTAAAGTTATTATTCTACTGATGTATTAAAATCCGTCCATTCCCAAGAAGGGTAAATACGCCAAATGTCGGCCCCCTAACGGATTTTCTGACTGGGTATCGCTCTGGCGCCATCAGTTTGCAACAAAGGATAGCTTCTGATGCGGTTTTGGATAGTTTCATATATCTATTTCATGTTTATAAGCATAAGGTTGACATTTCTATTAAAAGAAAAAAGTATTAAGGTTTAGATGAGTCGAGAACGAAAAAAACCCTAAAGTCGGCCATTCACGGCTCATGGTCGGTCGCGTTTTTCCCAAATGTCGGCTGGGTATAGGGTGTTTTAAATTAAGACAGTGACAAATATTATTATTTTGACAGGAGTCTAATATCACACTAAGTATACATTTGTAATTGTATTTGTTTATTACTAAAATATATTTTTTCCCCTCAACAATATTAGGTACTAATATTATAACAAAGTAAAACATCACAATAAAATAAAATACTTGTAACGTTGTTCGTGGGACGCCAAAGAGCTTCTTTTATTTTATTGCGATTGTAACCGCATAATTTTCTTTGCTTTCGCGAAGGCCTTGCATCTACCTGCTCTGTCATTGTAGTACCTTAAATTAAAAGCATTAAGGGAAAACGAACGAGCTTTTTGTCACGTGCAGGTTAATGAATCAATGAAATTAAGTAAACTTCAAAGATTCACGACCAACCATTTATATTTTTTAAGCTAATAAACAAGGGTTTCGTAGATAGCAAGTTCCAAAGAGCAATTTATATTTATATCCCAAATTCCCAAACCATAATTAGCTACCATAAATATGTTTTCAATATGGTCAATACCTACATTAAAACTTAACTTCTTAATAATATTAATAAAATATACTTGTCATAATACATATTGAATATTGAGAAAAAAAGTTTGATAAATAAATTAAAAATGACTACCTTCCCACCCAATCAATGAAAAAATACAAAAGTAATCAGCCTGTATAGTGGCGTCCGAATTTGAGGCTGGTCGACATTATGATCTTTAATATTTCTAATGTCGGCCCCTATTTCGTGTACCTTAGCGACGAAGCTTGGCGACGTTTAGCGTATTTACCCAATAAAGTTTTTATGAAACACCGTAGGTACGACGACGCGGCGTGAACGCTATTAACAGTATGAACTTCTTAAGTAGTAGGAACTTGTAAGTAGTGCCTTCCTTTCGTAAGTTATAATCGAGTTCATGTTGTATTATTTCAGCGAAGTTCATTGAGTACAAGATCGAAAAAAGCTTAAGTGCCTTTTAGTTTTACATTAAAATCATTTAAGTTTTTTCCTGAACTACTTCAGGGTCGAAAGAGGGAGAGCCCCCCCTTTTTTCTGGGTGGGAAATCATCGAATGCTTTCTTCCGCTCTGGGCGGAACGGAAGGGAGTGACAGACTTCTACTGACTAAAAATCCACCCTGTTCCTTCCGCTCGCTGCCCTTGCGTTCCAGTGCAGCGGTATCTTGTTAGTACATTTCCGCAACCCCGGCGAGAGAGCCTACCCCTAACGACTGAAAAGGTGTATAAATAACAGCTGGGACCAACGTCTTACGTGCTTCAGAAAGGCACAGAGCAATTTGGATATGTTAGGATAGTTCAGCTTTTATTTTATTTTGACATCAAACAGTCATATCCAACAATTTTTAGATAATTGGTTACTTACAACATACCTTTTATAGTACCGACAATTATTGAACCTATTTTCACTTTTACCATTTTATCTCATAACTAGCAGTTGATCGCGACTTCGTTCGCGTGGGAAGTTTTTCCCGTGTAAATCCCGATCCCGTGGGAATTTCGCAAAATCCTTTCTTAGCTGATGTCTACGTCATAATATCTACCTGCATGACAAATTTCAGCCCGATCCGTCCAGTGGTTTCGGCTGTGCGTTTGTCAGTCAGTCAGTCACCTTTGAGTTATATATATTTAGATGTGATACTCGTTAAAATACATATTACTTTTTACTTACATTGAAAATACGAAATTTTAGTTTAATTAGGTGAAATATCTACTTTTTAGCTTTAGTTTTAAGCTACCTATTAAGAGAAATGTCAAAAAGATCTATGTCTGTAAATTCTATTATAATTGTTAGGGGGACGGTATAAAAATGAATAATACGTGTGTACTATTTTGTTGAGGCGGAACAAAAAGTGGTATTGTACGTGAGGGGTGTATGGGTAGGCGAGCCTGTGCCTAACAAAATATCATAAATAAAATAACACAAAATATCATCATTCTACAAAGGGGCTTATCTAAATTAAAATACGGGCCAATCAGCGTGTTTTTCCGCAATACAATGTTACGGGCAGGAAAACACCGGCCAAAAGGCATATGTATTACACCTTTAATTAATTGGTTACATAAAATGCAGTCTCCGAGTATGTTGACTCAAATGCGCAGTTCAGGACTCATCACTCATCAGTCATGGACCATGTTTTGATCACGTGAATAATTTTTATCAGCAACTTGTGTATGTTATTATAAAAATGCGCGATAAAAATAGCATAAGTGTGTATTAGATTATGCGTTCGCATAGTTAGGTGTAATTTATTTTATTTGTTAGAAAACAACTTTTCTTGCAGAATCCTTAGAATTTAAAAGGAGTGTCCGATATTTCGGAACTGTAATTGCAACCGCCACCATCACGGATGAACTGATATCCTAATGATACTGTTAGTGACCATATTATAAGCTTAAAAACTTATAAATTTTCTTGCGTTGTTGTTGTGAAGAATATCATCCTAGGTAACTACTAACCTGTATTTTCAACCGACGACAAAAAAAGGAGGAGGTTATCAATTCGACGCGTATATTTTTTTTTTATTTTTTTTTTAAATGTATGATCATCGAATACTCGAAGACGGCTGAACCGATTTGGAAAATTCTTTTTTTGTTTGATAGGGTATACTCCGAAATTGGTACCATTTGTCACCAAGTCAGGATCTGATGATGGGATCCTGGAGAAATCGAGGGAACTCTTCAAATATTATAGGCACAGCTATGTCGTTTTGGGTATTTCTTATAGTAACTTGTGCAGTTGCTCTCAAAAAGTACCATTTGGGGAAGTGGAACTGATGATGAAGACCACAGATGGCCGCCGAAACTACTCAATAATAAGTATTTCGTGGATTGCGATTCGATTACTTGAATATGGATATTAAGCACTTTATGCTCGTCACAATGCATATGGTGATGTATAGCTGATGGTGAAGTACCAGGAGAACTCCTCAAAAATTAACGGCCCTGCATTGGGAAAAGCAATATTTTATAAAATGTTATAAGTAGTTGACATTTAGGCTCTTGTAACTAGGTAAATTAAAAATCAACCAACTAAAAAGAGTGAAATAAAAACTTTTTACCAAAAAATTAAACCGACTCCCAAAAAACACTGCAAAGTGAAAAATAACTTTAATTTCGGAAGTCGGTGCAAAAAACGAAAATACAAACTACAGACACCGACTACCGAAATTAAAGTTATTTTTCACTTTGCAGTGTTTTTTGGGAGTCGGTTTAATTTTTTGGTAAAAAGTTTTTTAGATACTAGTCGTCCCCAGTGCTCGAAATCTAATCTATTTAAATTTTAATTATGAACGTTATTATTAAAATATCTTTAATATAAGCTTTCTGCAACCCTTTACTATATAAACTTTAACCAAAATCTGTATTGTATAATAAAAACAATCTAGCATATGTCCAACTTAATACAACTAGGTACTTTCTCTATTACGTTACAAATAAAAACAATTTAAAACAAGACTAATTAGCTTCACTTCCTCTGCTCGTGACTATTTTAATGTTGACAGATTTTTTGCTCTCAACGTTTTGACCTCATTCTAAGACGTTAGTCTACATTACGTCTCATATTTTAGCAGTTGTTTGCTCATAGCCTCAACACTTTTATTTCCTGAGTCGTATCTGAATTATTATACTTATTTACATAGGTGCACGCTTACGTTTAATTCACTCGAGCTAATATTTTGTATAGATGGTTTTCGCTTTTGAATATAATATAATAAGATAAAAAAAATACCGGAACGATGATTTACGCGTTATAAGGTCGTGGGTTGGAAGTTGGAACTCAGGCAGGCACATTACTTTGTCTTATTTACGTCATCAACACAGCTTTCAAAATGGTGAACATTATCAAGAACTGTATATCGTAGGACTGTACACTCCGAAGACTTAGGGGCTTATCACACTGGCGATTGGCAAGCGAGTTCAAAGCAAGGCGATTACGCAGCGAGTGTGCGGTGAACTCACCGCGGGCCTACAGCGAGTATGCAGCAAAAAAACGCAGTTAGTGTAGTGGTGTATACATTCACGTTCAACAGACCACCCCACCGAGTCGCAACGAGTTCGCCGAGTACTCGCTGCAAACTCGCTGTGCATTCGCACCGCTTTCGGCTCGCTCACAAATCGCCAGTGTGATACCAGCATTATGCCATCAACCAACCCGCACTGAGCCTGCCCATTCCTTCTCCTCTCAAAAACTGTTCGCAATACAACCATAACTTAACCAACCAGAACAGTTTTTGTGGCCAAACCTAAACAAGTAATATAAAATTCATTAAATTAACATCACCACTACTATTTTGCAAACACATTTGGAGATATAAAGAAAGAAAACGTGTTTTGAACACATAATGAAAGAATAAAAAATAAGAACGACTTAATTAAAATTTAACTGTACAATTAGGTGTATCACATACATTTATGTTTAAAACGAGGACACACTGCTATCAATTTGGTTCGTCCGCATTTTAGACAAAAAATATATATCAAAGGAACCTCGTATAAAATTTCAGCCTTAACCCAAGTCGTGACTAGATAACGAACAAATAGATAGACGAAAAATTTACTTCAGTATTTACATATGTGTGGGATATTTCACGGGGTAAAAATAGTCCCATGTCCCATGATTATTCCAAAATACATACATCTCCGTGCATAATTTCATGCAGATTCATACCGTTATTTTCTTGTGATTCAATAACAGACATCCATTATACTAAACCCTTTCATCGATACATCTTTTTTTGCCTAAAAGTCTAACAGTGATTAAAAAAAAAACTCTGTTTTCTGAAACAATTCTGGTAATTTACACGATACCAAAATACATGCAAACATTTTTGTATTTTTTTTTCTGTCTCTGTTTGTCCGAGCTAATCTCGAACGGCTGAACTGGTATTAACGTGTCTTTTACTGGGTAATAAACGCGAGCCTTCGGCTCGAGGTGTTACGATTATTACGAATTGTAACAAAATAACTCCACTATGTCCGTAAGTGCCACGTAGTGTAGTATCTCTAACTACTCCCCCGCATTACACTTTCTCTGAAACAAGTTAGAAAGTAAACAGACAGTATTCATAATGTAACAGCCGCGCATAATTCGATATATTTGAGGTCACTTGCCAAACAAAATGTTCTCACTTTCGACTGTGGACATAAATATATACAAACGTCATATTATATGTGACGACGCTCATGACTTTAAAATGAATTATGTAGATTAGCAAGTATCAATTAATAAATGAACCAGTATATGCTTATTAGCTATTTATACAAATGCTTACATATTTAATCTCTGCGTATAGGAACGAAAAGACAAAAAAAAACATCATTACAATCGGCTGAGAATAAAAATACAATCAGTAATAAATTGAATATAATATAATTTTAATTTTTAAAAACGGTTTGGGTCCCACCTGCTTGTCACTTTTTAAAATAAAAATGTACTTGTTTCTTAGCATTTCAGTTGAGCAGTCAGGTTTTTTAGATTTTTTAAATATTTTTTATTTTCATCTTTTTAGTATTTAATTTCTTTTTAAAACGTTATATTTCCTAAACGGTTGCTTAAAATTAAAAATGGTGCAAGAAAGCTCAAAATCGTTTTTAAATATCTATTTAATGATACCCCATTTATCCAATACAGCGTCTGGTTGTAGTTGTGGTGTTTTTTTTTTATTATTTTAATGTATCCTGTGACACTCGCGCCATCAAGACAAATCCAACGACGTATCATTTATCAAAATCCGTTCACTGGTTTGGTAGTTACGAGGGAACAAGGGAACGGACATACATACATACGCGCTAAAAACATAACCCTCCTCCTTGCTTCGCTGCAGTCGAAGCTGCACCAAAATGTGGAGCACTGGTTACGTGCTCTAAAGAAACTGCACCAGAAAACCCAGAACTCCACATTCGGTAGTTGGCCGCAGATACCTTTTACTCTAATTATTGGCAGTTTTCCTACACTCAAAAGCTTTCATTTCATCAAGATGTGGGTCAAAGTCTTACAGCTAAAACGAAGGCACGTACCACCTACATGATCTTTTAAACCATCTATTGGTTCTACACGGCCTTTTAAATCTTACTTCCAAATTGTTATTGGTCGACCTCCTAACCGACTCAAAGAACAACATTTTCCTTTAGAATCTCTCAAGAAGTATTAAATTTTAAGAAACTAGAAACCGATAAATCGTTGGAAATACATAAAAGTCTCTTGAGTAGTAAAGTTTATGTATGTAGTATGGTATACTTTTAATTGTACATCATAACAGAATTAAATAAGGATATAACAAATGAAAAGGGGGTAGTTTTATCGCTTAAAGTGATCTTTTACAGACAATCTTTGGACGGATTTGATAAGATTGATAGAATATACTTTATTGTACACCAATAGTTGAATCACACTTAAATAACAATATTGTAAATAAAATTGGTTACAATGGCGGTCTTATTGCTGAGAGCGATATCTTCTAGACAACCTTTGGAAGGACTTTACAAGCTTTAATTAAAATGGGGAATAAAGCCCATATTAGTGTACTACTGTACAAATATTCGTCAATAAGGGAAAAAGTTCTTTTTTTTTTTTATTTGCCACACAGGCTATTATAAGTATTAAACTGATATTTTCATAGAGCCCGAAGAATTTCCAAACATAACACGCACCCTATGTGGTACACGTGGCACTGTCCTGTCAAGTCCATGTACCGCATAGAGTACAGGAAATCAGTGTAACTCTATGGGTTCTGGTGCCATGGCACAGTGGAATTAGTTGTTTTGTTTGTTGCTTAGGAAACTTTTATGTTTGTGTAATAATAACTTTAATGTTCTAACGAGATACCGCGACTCCGGAACGCAATGGCAGCTGACCCGTGGTTTGTTGAGAACTGTGGAAGTCGATAGTACGACTAAAGGGATGGACTGGTCGATACGGCAACATTAGTGGAAGACAAACTGAGAGGTCAACGACTCTTTTAAAGTCCTTACAACTATCAAATCATAATATGAGAAATAATAGTTGTTCATTCTCACATTCGATTAAAGGAAACCCCACACTATTAAATCAATGTAATACAAGTGACATCTTACCCGAATGCCAGTACATATTTTTTCCATTATCGCCGAACTATAAATACAAAACAGTAATATCTGTGACGCACGCAAAGGTCACCACAATAACAATTATAGACACTTCGATACTGAAACGAATACTATCAACAATCGTACCGAATGAATGTAGGAAATAAAAGTATTCGGTAACGAAAATGTTGCTACCTGAAACTTTCATGGTTGATATAAAAAAAGAATGAAAATGAAATTGCTGAAACGTGTTTAAACTCGAGTTTATGGTAAAACAAAACATGTTAGGGTCCTGATACCTACATCTTAGTGGTTTTTAGGTCTGACTGAATAGTTATCTTCTGGGCTAGTGTGATCCATCATATGCTTAGGTCAGGGCTACGCTTGCCCTGTTTTAGACCAATTTTCAACCGACGACCAAAAGAGGAGGTTATCAATTCGACGCGTATATATATATATTTTTTTTAATGTATGGTCACCGAGTACTCGAAGACGGCTGAACCGATTTGGAAAATTCTTTTTTTGTTTGATAGGGTATACTTTGAAATTGGTACCATTTGTCACCAAGTCAGGATCTGATGATGGGATCTTGGAGAAATCGAGGGAACTCTTCAAATATTATATGCACACCTATGGCGTTTTGGGTATTTCTCATAGTAACTTGTGCAGTTGCTCTCAAAAAGTACCATTTGGGGAAGTGGAACTGATGATGAAGACCACAGATGGCCGCCGAAACTACTCAATAATAAGTATTTCGTGGATTGCGATTCGATTACTTGAATATGGATATTAAGCACTTGGTGCTCGTCACAATGCATATGGTGATGTATAGCTGATGGTGAAGTACCAGGAGAACTCCTCAAAAATTAACGGCCCAGTATTGGGAAAAGCAATATTTTGTAAAATGTTATAAGTAGTTGACATTTAGGCTCTTGTAACTAGGTAAATTAAAAATCAACCAACTAAAAAGAGTGAAATAAAAACTTTTTACCAAAAAATTAAACCGACTAACAAGTTTTTATATTTAGTTTAATTTATTGCACGAGCTTATTGACCGTAAAAGGTAACTACAGCAGACTCCATCACTACAGGCCGCTATTATATTACAAACCCTTCCTTCTTTCAAAAGCATGATAAAAGATCATGTCTCAGGTTTTTTATGTATGAATATGTATTGAGCATGTGGTTATGTATGTGTTATGTGTATAAGTAAATACCTAGTTCACCATAAACTACCCTTGTATTTATTGTCTTGTTCTGTGTCGAATTCATCTAAAGGCTGCCTGTAAAAGATCGCTTTTAGCGATTGGACCACCCGTTTTAGTTATTAAGTCCTTATTTAATTCTGTTGTTGTGTAAAATAATAAGTATATACTTATCTTTTTCTATTAATAATACATATTATTATATCATATTATTCGCGATAGTCATTACAATCTTATCACTTGTAAATTATAGTTTACATACAAGATAACTGTGATAATTGGTTAAAACTGCAACAAAATCTTAATTAAACCTACTGTTGTAATACGACATAGGTCAGTCTTGGCCGTGTTTAACTGACCTTACCAATTAGTAAGATAACATAATTATACAGTAGAGTATTATTTTAAGAATAATTCTGAATATGATTTGTGTGTAACTACTTGTCTTTTCTAAAAAAAAAATGGCTTTATTTCCATATTTTTAGTCAACTATGTACATGTAGGTGATTAAAATAAGATATGAACTCTTAAATAAAGGTATTCTTGAATAAGCATTGCCATTCAACATGGCAATACTGCTTGTTTACTGGGCACATTTCCGGACGACAGCGCTGTGCAGGTGTACTTCAATGCCTAAATAAATAATAATAAAATGAAAATATTTCATCAAACTATGAATTTTACAATGTCCATGTTAGGAAAAACATATCTATGGGAAAAAACCTTTTAAGCCATAATTGTCTTGTGATAGGTAGTTCTTCCGCTCTTCCAGTTATTGTGGATCAGTTTTTGATTTGAAAAGTAAACAGAAGAACCAAAAGGAAAACATAAAATAAAATCTAAAAACCAAAGAAAAAAGGAAACTTATTATAATAACTTTGTAAATGTATTTTATATTTACGTACGTACATTTTAGAAGACAAATGAAGTAGTAATTTTTAAGGTACTGATTTATACATATATTAACACTCTTTAGTTTGAATGTAAAATAAATAATTAAAGAGTTTAATCCTTTAAGCTTCAAACATAATTATTTACATGACAATTAAGTGTACATGCATCAAATGGATGGCATTGTAAATAATGAAGTGATAAAGTTATAATAGCAGTTAAGCTACAAAGATCATCGGATATAATGTACAACTCCTTGAACTATCAGTTGTAAATCAATTAACGATAATATTAACGAAGAGACACGTACAAACAATGTGATTATTAATTTAGCTGTGTGTACTGTCAATGTTAGATAGAGAGAATACTCTTTATTGCACACCAATAATTTAAACACACCTGATTCACTACATTGCTCAACTTATGTTTACAATAGCGGCAATGGCGGTCTTATCGCTAATAATGTTATGATTTGTAATCCACTGCAATATTATTATATGATTGAAAGATAATCGATATACCGAAAATGTATGCCAGAAATATTTGTTATCTTTCTTATGTATTCATAAATCCCTATTAATAAAAAAGTAATTTCACATTCGAGTCAAATCTTGACCTTCAGTTCAATATTGAACTTGGCTCTCATTTCTCTTTTTTTATATGATAGATTATATATATGATAGGATAGAAATTACACAAAATACTTAATGGAAAAACAATAAAAAATAACTTAAATATTTGAAAGATCTTATGTTTGATGAACAGAGCGCTATGTTATGACAGGAACCGTACAAAGAGATAAAACAATTTTAAAAACAATATAATAAACAAATCATATGTCCCGCTAGCGAAAATACTATTTATATTGCAGGTGTAAAACCGTAAAAGTAATAGACGTTGACGTCAAAGTCTACTTGAAACTTGTCTTTGTAACTGTCAACTTTGAAGCTATATAACTTTGTCGGTGATAAGGTCAATTTAAAAATACATTCATATTTGCTCACTAGTGCCGATAAAGATTTTATTTATAGCAAAGTAGCTGACCTGACGAACTTCATACCGCCATTTTTTTATTTTTTATTTTATAAAATTTACAAATAAATGTTTTTCTTTAGTTTTCTTTTATACAATCTTTGTCTTGACTAGAGCGAACACAAAGAAGAATGATCCAATTCGGTACAATCGATCCGAAGTTGTGCGCGTAAATACATTTCCGCGGTTCATTTTTATTTGTTTAATATTAAAATGACATACATACCAAAATCTGAATAGTTTTGGTCATAGTCTTCGCTGACGTGGGCTGTCTAACGGTATCCTTACATTTACTTCGATAGAAAAGTAGACTTTGACACCCAGATTTTTCAGCTGCTTTCCAAGTTGTGATGGAAAACAAAGCTAGGTCCTAGAACAACAGAAAAATAGGATATATGATATCCCCTCACTCTCAATAGGCTATCGTGGTGGACCACCCTAGCAGTGGAAACTTTATTGGCTTATTATGGCTTCTGATACTAACGCTCAGAAATAGACTACTAGTGCTTTCGGTTACGAATGAATTGTCCATATCGGCTCAGTACACTAAAATAAAAACAGTTTAACTTCATTTTTAACCGACTTCAAAAAACGGAGGAGGTTCTCAATTCGTCTTGAATATTTTTTTACCTCATAACTCGCAGATGGCTGGACCGATTTGGAAAATTCTTTTTTTGTTTGAAAGGGTATACTTTCTAGTTGGGTCCTATTGTCGTCACGTTTAGATCTGATGATGGAATCATGGAGAAATCGAGGGAACTCTTCAAATATTATAGGCATACCTATAGCGTTTTGGGTATTTCTTATAGTACCTTGTGAAGTTGCTCTCGAAAACCACCATATGACGAAGTGGAACTGATGGTGAAGACCACAGATGGCCACCGAAACTACTTAATAATAAGTATTTCGTGGATTGCGATTAGATTACTTGAATATAGATGTTAAGCAGTTTATGCTTTTCACAATGCATATGATGAAGTAGAGCTGATGGTGAAGTACCAGGAGAACTCAAAAATTAATGGCTCTGCACCGGGAAAAGCAATATTTTGTAAAAGGTGATAAGTAGTTAACATTTTGGCTTTTGTAACTAGATAAATTACAAACCGACCCATTAAAAAGCGTGAAAAAAGAACTTTTTAGCAAAAAAATAAAACCGACTTCCATATAAAAACACTACAATGGCAAAAATAACTTTAATTTCGGAAGGCGGTGTCAAAAAAGAAAAGAAAATATAAAATAAATGACACCGACCACTTTTAAAAAGTTTTTTTTTAACTACAAGAATTAATTCTTGTTTTCTTTTAACGCGTTAACAAGTCTAACTTAAACTTGAATTGACCAGGGTAATAAACAGATTATAAACTCTACTTTAACATAAGTGTCTCAAAAAATCTCCCAAAAAAAAATAGGTACGTTGCTTGCGCATATGCGCAAGTTTCCAACTCTTTATTACACTAGATAGAATTGAAATATGTAGTACAATAATAAAGACAAAACAATCTCTTTATCTTTTACTGTATTCAACGCATAAATACTTCGCATGTAATAAATTGTAATTCTCAGTCCAACGAGTGACAATCATTTAGTCTAGACTCATCTTCACGTAACCATCTGATGACTTGTTGGACCGTGTAATAATACAACTGGTTCCTATCGTTTGTCTGTACATCCTTGGCACATGTATTAATATATCAATAATATTAGGGTAATTTATTCCAAACATTTAAAATTGGGAAACATTAATTAATTCAATTGGGAGTAATAATTATATTCATTTCACAGTAAGCATATTTGAATTAAATTAGTTTTTACATGCATTCAAATAAATATAGTCAAGTTTTTTATTTGTTATTGTCGCTATCTTATAAGAAATAGACATGATACTAGAGGTGCATTTGGAAAACATATAAATTAGGTTAAAACTGATCTTACTGTTATTAAAATATTTTAGACCTTCCTCAGGTGGCTTAATTTCCGTTTTACTACTCTTTAAAACCCGAAATGTTTAAGATTTCTGATTTAAAAGCTCAAAAAATTAAAAATGTTTTACTTATGAACTTAACACGCCAGTACAAATATTAAAATTCACCACAAACTATTTCATTCGTGTTTTTTTTATTTGTTAAATAACTAGTGAATAAGTCGTTGGTGTGTTAATAAATAAATAAGTCAGTTCTGTATTCATGTTTAAATTATGTAGCAGACTCAAACATACCTCATGTCATATTTTGGAAAATCTAAATAAATAAAAGCCCATTACCGGTTTGTTGACATTTGCATAAAATCACTCTCTCACACCGTGTTATCTTTGTATAATTACAAATATAATTTTACGACTAAATTATGCTTCTGCTTGTGCCCGATAATGTGGGTCAAATTTAAATGATAGTGTAACCTCAATTGGCTTGCATATTTATGCATGGATAAAATTTTTGTGTGTTTCTTTTTAAAACAGATTGCCAAGCACGTGCCTTAGGAAGGTATGATTAGTTTTATTTCTTTGATTGTATCTTTGTGAAGTCTATTTTTCCCGTTATAAGGGCTTTCTTTCGACAGGTTTTCTGCCTACTGCAGGAAAGGGAGAACTTTGACCCATCTTATTGTTTTCTATATGATTTCTAAGTATAAGACAACTCTGTATGCCTTGTACAAGCTACTCTTGAATTATTATTTAAAAAATCTCAAAAAAAAAAAATCTGTGTGTTTAGCAACTCTGAGAGATATGTTTTAAACGAGTTACTGAATCACAAAATTAATTAGTTTTGTTCCTGATAAAATGTTAATACTTTTCAAATCAAAAAACAGCCCATGCTATTTTGAACATCCAATCATCACGTATGATTATTAAAAAATCATAACAAAATTACGTAACGGTGTGACACGCGACAGTTTCACGCCGCGAGCACATGCGGCTGTAAGTGTTGACTTATCTTGATTTATGTGTCATTGTTCCGATGTTATGTTTGTGTTACCATATGCATAGAGGTCCCACTTCCGCGGGTGAACAGATGTTCTGGAAACAATGTTACTGTAAAGCCTTTGGACTGCCAGATGTTTTTAATTTGTACAATGGCTTAGAATCGTAAGGAGTTAATTACCTAATTAATAAGGTACGTCAAACAAGACATATTAAAACCAAATTCTATTCTTTGTCCTACCCAGATCCCATTATTTGGGGTCGGATCTGCGCCAGGTTAATCTATCCTGGGTATGTCTACATTGAAACCAAACCAAATTTTATTATTACTAGCCTTTATGAACAATTCTTTATTAAATTGGTGTATCTATATTCAGGTTAAACATGTTTTTAGAAGACTGTTAAGATTTGCCTCCCCCATACTCTTCCACTGTTCCCGGTAATGGGCTTACTACAACCTAAGTATAGAACAACTGTACCCCAACGTAACTAAAACTGAGTACTTATACTACAACCACACTAAAGCATTAAAAAAAAACATCCTCAACGCTGGTAGCGTACTCAACCAGCGGCATTGTCACGTTGTATCGCAATGCACGGCTTGAACCAAGATACATGGATATAAAACCATATACCTAGTTCAGCTTAAAAAAACATTGTTGTTTAAAATAGAAACAAAACTTTACAGTGTGTGTGCATTATTGAAATTCAACATGCAACAGGAGCACCATTTTTACGCTAAAGAATCAACGCTGCCAACTATAAATTTTATCCGGCGGCATTTTATGTAAGTTCGGAAGATAAAAAAGTTCTTAGTAGTCATCACCTATCACAGACAGCGCTTAGTCTGCACTCAAGGTCTTAAGTCGGACACGTTCGTCAAACGTGCTTTTGCGAAAGTCTAACTGACAGTTAGACTTTCAAAACATTTTGTACTCCTACTTTTTGCCGTTTCATATCAAGAAAAAATTGACAAATATTAATTTTGTTTTTAATGTAACTAAGTATGCTCACGCTACTACTGATGACGTCATCCATTGCTAAAAAGTGTAACACGGCACGAGAAATGTCAACTTTATGTATCATTATATTTTTTGATTACCCAACTCTAGTGTGTATTAAACGTATGTCCAATTTTTGTCATCTAAGTCGGATCGAATAGATAATTCAAGAAAATACCGCACTACCCACCTCGCGAGAACAAATGAAAAACTTAGTCGCCTGTTATTAATGTAGCTGTTTATCTGACACAATAGTTTTATTTAATAATAACTTTATCATAATTATTTCTAAGATAGAAGAGGCTTCCACGATCCTCCCAATAGCTTTGAAAGCAATTCCAAGAATTCTCTTGAATGAAAATCATCATATTCATACGAATCCCCTCAGGCGTTGCAACGGTCCATCGTAACTATAATATTTTATTTCACGGCACGAAGGAGCATTTGCGCGTTCCGATTGCTTTGATTGGATTGGATTGAAGTTACATTATGTAAGTGATGAGATATAGGGCATAAGTGTTATGTTCTGAGTTTGTGCTCCATTATAGTTTGTTTAAACTAGTATACCTACAGTAGGTACACAGTACTGGTTAGCTACTATCGGCTGTGACGGAGAGGAGAATATGGATGTATGGAGTGTCAAGAATCGATAAAGCTAAAATTGGTACTTATATTAGAGGAGATTTGAAAGTACCGAGCACTAGTGATGGAAAAGTTTAGAGGGAAACGTCTATCTTAATACGAAAGAAAGTAAGAAAAAGCGTTTATTTACGCTTAGCATGACAACATAATTTTTATCATCGAAAAATAAGACACACATCCGTTGGCAAAATATCCGACACATCTGCGCTAAACGGCCATCGGTGATCATATTATGATTCGTATCTATATTATGATACTAGCTGTGCCCGCAACTTCGTTCGCGTGGGAGGCGAATCACCAATAGCGAATAAACAAACATATAAATGTTGCCCTATAACGACCGCTATCTTCCAGTAAAGTCTCATTGAGATCGGGGTAACCGTTCCAGAGATTAGCCCGCCCGGACAGAGAAAAATGTTTAAAAAGGTTTTGTTTTATCGTGTAAATAACTATAAACATTTGAAAAAAAAACGGTTACTTTAAATCACGGACAGATAGTTGAATTTTATTTATATGTAGTAGTAAAATATCTAAAACTTAACCATTATTCTAGTTAAATTGCTAAGTGCCGATTTCACCATCTCCGGTTAGCCTATTTGTCAATTAAATTTTCAGTTTTTTGACAGTTGTTGTATGAGTTTGACAGTTCTTATTTGACAAATAGGCTATTCGGGACTTTAATAACAGGCGGTGAAACCGGCCCTTAATCTCATCAATTAGACCGATGGATAGCGACCAACGTAGGCGGTTTTTCAAGCTCGCCGATTTACAACCAGAAGCCTGACAATGGCAGTCTGTCAACTTCATCGAACAAATGAAGTGACAAAGTGAAATACCGTGGCAATGACGTCATGCGCCACTCAGTATTACCCGCTCCAATTGTTGCGTCCATCGCAGACACGTGCACAAAGTGTGGGTGCCATTGTAATGATGTTTATTAGAATGAGAGTCCATTATAAGGTATCTTGTTGCCAAGCTACTGGGTTGTCAGAAGGGCAGTTGCTCCATCAGATTGGAAGCTGATCCCAGTAAAGAAGGGAAGAGGCGATAATGATTATCGTGACTAAATTAATCCAAAGACTCCAAGAATTTATTTGAAAAGGATTGCGTCACGATTCTATTCGGCGGAAAAGGAGCGAAAGATTGGCATCCTCCCCTCACCTCCCTCTCTATCCATAGTAGACGCATCGGTTGTCGAAGGGCTCAAAACGATACGGCCTTTGTAATGTGTGTCCTAAAAGTAAAGCAAATATGTTTTCCATTGTTACAGGTATATGAAAGTTACTCAACGGAACCGCCTCGCTTCGAAAAATCGCCGCTATATCAACATAGGAAGGGAGTGGGCCACTGTCCCGTGCACGGGTATGTTTACAATGCCTTGTGTATTCATTTTGTGTTAGCTAGGAGCGGTATTTCCATGTGAAAAGCTTTCCTGGAATTTTCATCCGGGAAACATTTACAGAGAACAGTGTATAAACGACTATATCGTTGGTCTAGGGCTTCTTGCTTCTTCGTGTTCATCTTGATTTCGATTCCCGGGTCGGGCCAAAAGTTCTATCGGGTTTTTCTGTAAGGAATTTCAGTAGTTTGAAAGTTAGCGGTGTGAAATCCCCGTGCCTCGGAAAGCACATTGTCAGTAATTAGGAGATCTTTGACAGTCATTAACACGGAATAGATGAATAAGGTTGGAATGGTAATTTGGGCGTGGTGAGCGCGCCACATTTATGATATGAAAATCATAGCTCGACCGATTAATTCATTCACCGCGTTTAGTGCGCTTCGGAATAATTTGGAACACAGAGCTCTGCTTTAAAATGCCGTGTTGTGCAATTATAACCTGTAAAACAAAAAGTAAGACCGCAAGTATAGAGCGAGGAGGTATATCTTTCCATAAGTAAGTCGAAAATAACATTTAATTACAATTTTATTTGTAAAAAACATAAAAATATTCTGATCACTATGAAATTCCGAACATTAACTACATTATTGCAAGAAGTTACAAAAAATATACATTGCCCGATGTGTACTCGCTTAATCAACGCAATGACCAAGTCCGTTTACAATGTATTGCATCCTCTCACTTCAACCATTGACGTTTCGTCCTTTGCCCTGATTGGCCGTGATGCACGGCGCATGTTTATCAACAGTGAGTTACAATCAGTAGCAAGCTCTCGATTTAAGAGTCCCTAACAGTTTTACTGCCGAAAAAGAGAAATTACCTACTTTTGTAGAACAAATATCTCAATAACGTTATAAAATATCATTTTTTATTTAAAACAGCGTTTAACATTGTATATTTATCTAATATGTGGTCAAATTAATCTACTCAAAATAAATCGAGCAAGCGCATCGATTTATAAGGCATACTTTGAAAATGTTATTACAATAAAATGTGAGCTCAGAATTAAAATAAAAAATAATAATTTGGTAGATGTATAATACCTGTATTATACAGAATTAGTTTTTAATTTTCTATTCAATAACGGATTCTTACTCAAAAGTGACGGTTTTGCAAAGGATTTTATTGAGTTTTTTCTGAGTTTACTAATTTTTTTTTTTAAGTACATCGCCCCATTATTTTTCAAAAAATAATTTGTTAACTTACTAGTGCACTATATGCCCAATGGTCAGAAATTTTTTATAGATTGTTATTCACCCCCATTAAGCTAAAAAAACAGTTGTAAAACCTGGTATTACGTGATTTCGTAAAAACACGTGTTTGTATTTTATTTTTTTTAATTTATTTTGAGTAGATATTTAAATTATAATTTGACCACATACTAGATAAATATACAATGTTTAACGCTGTTTTAAAAGAAAAATGATATTTTATGCCGTTATTGAGATATTTGTTCTACAAAAGTAGGTAATTTCTCTTTTTTGGCAGTAAAATTGTTAGGGACTCTTAAGTGTGTGTAATTTATTTGTGTGCGTAATTCGCATACGTAACGGGCCTCTTGCTTGTAGTTGAGCTGTGGGAGTGGGAGACAAGCGGCGACACGCGTTCTCATAGAAATCATGAACTATTTCCTTTCTAACCTCTTTTATCTGTTCTATGGTCATTAAGGTAGTCATGTTACTCAGTTACTGGGCTGTGGAAGTCAGATAGACACTGCATCTGACTAGACTGGAAGTCGACCCCAAAATAATTGGGAATAAAGGCTAAACAGATAATGAAAGATAAGCGTATATGGCGGAAGTTTAACTGCGTCAAAGTAAATTAGTTGCTATCTTTTCTGAAACCCATACACTATTATTCCTTAAGTGGTTTTAATTGGAGACCTCATACAGCAAATGGTATTTAATTTAATAAACTAGGCGTGGTCTTATGGTAAAACTGTCCATGTATCTGGCCTCGTTGGCATATAATTATGACCAAAAAATAAATGACGCCATTTACTTTAAAAAAAAAAGCTCAATCATGGAACCAATAATTAATTAATCGGATTAGCAAAATGACGTGATTTAATCTTTTGATCCATTGCTAGATATAAATTTGACGCGTTGCACTAACGTCATACCAGAAATCTGTCATATAATTATCTATCAGAAAGGAACAAATTATCTATCAGAAACCTACAATATGCATTTGTATCTGATTAGGTACAATGACACAAATTGTTAAAATTTATCAATCACGCTTTGTACGCTCGTGATAGTATGTTCGAACGGCGTGAGAACCACTCTAATCAAACGTGGGTGTCTATCAATAAATATGATACCCATTTATCACCGGTTTTATTGTTCAAAATGTCCATTTACTTATCACTAGATTAGAGGTGCATTAAACTACCGGTTGTTTACGATAAAGAGGATTTCCGACTGATATCGCAGGATGTCTGTTTTGACAAAAAAGCGATAAAATTTAAGTATCACGTTCTGTAACGAGATAAAATATGTAAAATCCCTCTTGAATATCACGATAAGCCTTTATTAAAGCCTAGTAAGTAGTTGGATCTCTGAATAAGCTCGTGACTAAAATAAGAACACCTGTAGGGGTTCTTTAAATTATGCAATGTTAGGCAGGCTACTGGCTAGGCATGCCAGGGTTGCAGAAATGTTCTAGCGAGATACCGCGGCCCCGGAACTTAAGGGCAGCCGAAGGAACAGGGTAGGTTTTTAGTCAGTAGAAGTCTGATACTCCCTTCCTTTCCATACAGAACGGAAGAAGTCATTGGATCATTTTCCCATCCGGAAAAAAATCCGCAGATTCGTTGGTTCTGATAGGCATGAAGAATTGTTGCTATTACCGGTAGCACCTAGATGGAGCACAGTAGTGAGTGAAGTGGCAGAAGTAAAGACAGCCAACAAAAAAAGAAGAACAAGCCCTGGTATTAACATAATGACTAATAGAATGTTTCCTTTGCAGAGATGAATCCAAAGCGATATGGACTGCAATACGCGCTCTCCTGCAAGACGGATCTCTTCTGAAATGCTACGACCAGGCCTTCGACGATATTGCTGCTGACACCACTAGAAGGTAACTAGCTTTTTCAAATAAATTCCACGTTTATCCATATGAGTGCATAGAAAAAACTTACATCGTAGGATATTGTTGACATCGATAACCCAAAAGTATGAGATTGGTAAGCCGAAATGACATTCTCAATGCGGAACTTTCTGTCTTTTTGTTTCTTAGAACCTACTTTTTTTTGCTGACCCAGAATTACCTTCGGAAGGCACTTGGACTTTGGGAATACGACCGAGGAGTGTAAGATTTTTATCTCACTTAAACCACTCCAGCCACCATCAGCACATGGAGGGAAACCCCACCCACATCTCTATGGAGACCGCGCTTAAGTTCCCCCCGTTCAACACCTACGAGTATCAGCACGACTGTAAAAAAGGAGACCTTTTAGAGTTGCCTCTTTATGTACGGTAACATAAATAGCCACGGTGCCTGCGTCTTCTCTTGGTTACTTAATGGACGGTCAGAGTCCCTACCCTGAAAACCCAAGACCCCAAACACCCCTGTCTGAAACCCAAGTCAATCTGTCTGAAAACACACGTGGCAAATATGCATTCACTAACCATAAAAAACTTTTTACCAAATAATTAAACCGACTTCCAAAAAACACTGCGAAGTGAAAAATAACTTTAATTTTGGTAGTCGGTGTCTTTATTTGGCACCGACTTCCGAAATTAAAGTTATTTTTCACTTTGCAGTGTTTTTTGGAAGTCGGTTTAATTTTTTAGTAAAAAAGTTTTTATTTCACTCTTTTTAGTTGGTCGATTTACAATTTACCTAATTACAAAAGCCTAAATGTCAACTAACTATAACCTTTTACAAAATATTGCTTTTGCCAATGCTGGGTCGTTAATTGTTGAGGAGTTGATGAATTATGACGAGCGTAATGCGCTTAATAACCATATTCAAGTAATCGAAGCAGAACCCATGAAATACTTTATTATTCCTACTTATATATTGAGTAGTTCCAGTGTCCATCTGTGGTTTTCATCATCAGGTCCACTTCACAAATGGTGCTATTCGAATGCAACTACATAAGTTACTATAAAAAATACTCAAATCACTATTGGTGTGCCTATAATATTTGAAGAGTTCCCTTGATTTCTCCAGGATCCCATCATCAGATCGTGACTTGGTGACTATGGTACTAATTTCCCTTTCAAACAAAAAAGAATTTTCCAAATCGGTTCTACCGTCTTCGAGTAATCGGTAATCAACTGATCATACATTAAAAAAAATATGTGTTGACTTGATAACCTCCTCCGTTTTTTTTTCATCGGTTAGTAACTACATACTAATCAAGTCAATCTCATTCATTTGATCCACGCGAATATGTACGGGTTCTCATAAACAAGATATAACACTACTAAATAACTTGTCTAGACGATAACCAAAATGACCTTGATATTATCCAGTCTAACAAAAACACATCCTCCACAAACATTTTAAACAAAAGATAAAGCACCTACGTTAGTCAGACACTTAGGTAAATACTAATAAAAGAAAAATGTGTCGTACCTGGGTCGTTGATCGTACGATAAACACGTTTTGTGCATAGATATTTACGTTACTCGCAGCGGATGAATGAACTGTGCATATATTTGTATGACCTACAAAATAGTACGGTCATGTGGTGAAAAAGAGTAAACATTTTCATTAATAACTATAAGGTATTGTTTAAGCATATGTTGTTGTAGAATAAAGATTTAATTTACCAAACTAGATACCTACTTTTTTTTCTGGGTAGAATTCACATTACTAGCAATCCTGGCTAACCCTTCCAACTAAGCTAAAGATGCTTGTGTCTGAAGTGGGTTCACGGCAATATTGTAATGTGTGAGGTTAGAACCCGTGATCTCGTGATCACAAGTCCGACACCATAGCCATTAGGCCATTGATACTTTGAGAATCATTCAATTCGTTTAGGGCGCAAGGTAAATGATATTATTTTGTATTTTTTTTTATTGATAATAGGTTCGCGTTTGACCACCATCTCACCTGATGGTAAGTGATGATGTGGTCGAAGATGGAGCACGCTTACCTAAAAGTAACCTATTCACTCTTGACTTAAATACTCCTAGGTTATAGCTATCGGGAAACACAGTATCCGGCAGGGAATTCCACTCCTTAGCCGTACGCACAATGAAAGTATTCCCAAAACGTTTTGTGCGTATGGGTGGGATGTCCACCATGTAACGAGGGCGCTTCGCTGTTTGTCTCGTAGTCCGATAATGGAACGGGCTTGGCGGAATTAGATTGTGTAATTCCATCGCACAATCTTTGAAATGTAACTCGTCGTATTTTGCAAACTGGGTATTTATAATAGTTTTGAACGTCTTTCATATTTGTTGATAGTTTAAACTAAGCGTAGCCGGTATTTCCTAGCTGACAACATAGAAACTAAACTTAGTGATCAAAGTCTTCAAAAGCACTTACCAATTCATTTCATGTTTACCATACAATGGTAAACTTGAAATGAATTGGTAATGGTGACCGTTAATCATACTGTTAGAAACTCTTTGCTGCATAATAACAGCTGCACGGATTGATCAAGGTTAAGCCTCGGATGGGTGACTATCCTATCCTATCCTTATCCTACTAATCCTATCCTACTAATCCTACTTCCTACTTCCTACTAATCCTTCCTACTAATATTATAAATGCGAAAGTTTGTGAGGATGGATAGATGTTTGTTACTCTTTCACGCAAAAACTACTGAACGGATCTGAATGAAATTTGGTAAATAGTTATTTTTTTTCATTGTCCTCTCATTAACAATAATGAAATAATTATATAAAAAAAAAAAAACAAAATAAATAGGTATATACAATACTTAACTAAACAAATATTTTAATCAATAAAAAATAAATCAACTATCAAAAATTAGAAAATAACAAGGGCTCACGTATATCACTGGAGCATCTCATTCCCAAGCCTTCTTGTCCTCAATATAATCTTTAACACTGTAAAAAGCTTTCTGACATAGCTTACGTTTAATAAACAATTTGAATTTATGAATACTTAGTTCTTGAATATGGCTAGGAATTTTATTATAAAAACGTATACATTGGCATCTAAACGAACCACCTATTTTTTTCAACCTTGTTTTAGGAATGACATATTTGTCTTTGTTCCTTGTATTTACACTATGAATATCACTGTATTTTTTAAACAGATTAATATTTTTGTGTGCATACAAGAGATTCTCATAAATATACTGAGATGGCACAGTCATAATATTAATCTCTTTAAATTTGTCTCTTAAGGAGTGCTTAGGACTTAATTTATAAATTGCACGAATGGCCCTTTTTTGTAATACAAATATTGTGTGAATGTCGGCAGCATTTCCCCAAAGTAAAATGCCGTATGACATCACACTGTGAAAGTAACTAAAGTAGACTAAACGTGCTGTTTCCATATCAGTTAATCCACGTATTTTTCTAACGGCATATGCTGCAGAACTTAACTTTTTTGACAATTTATCTATATGGGGGCCCCACTGAAGCTTCGCATCCAAAGTTATGCCCAAGAATACTGTGGTATCTTCGGGTTTCAATATTTCGCCCTTTATTGATACACTAGTATTCACTTGTCTAACATGAGGTAACGTAAATTTTAGGCATTTTAATTAGAACTATTATTATACGTCTCTGTTTTTTTTTTATATTTTATAGTTCACAACGATCAAACTAATATAGTTCTCGTCAAATAACTTGGCAAGAGTCGTTCAATGCGCAGAAGTCGATTTTTAGGTGTCAGCGGTTGTCAGCGGGACGCGGGGTATGACGTAGCGCCGCTCCGAGCGCGCGATTGGTGCGTCAGTAGTTCTCGTTCAATTTGCTCCCGAATACACTTGCGTACACGAAAGTTGTACCCTTTGCTTTTGTTACGAGTTGTTGTTTTTAATTTAGTTTTTGTTACGTTGATTACAATGCCCGGACCAAATACCGTTTTACGCAGACTATTAAAACGTCAGTAAGAACAGTTCGACACTATAGTTAAGGAAGGTTGAAATTCCTAATTCATCACTGTCTTTAGGACTATCACTATACTACTACACTATACTACAGAAAAACCATTCTGCATTTCACAATAATCATTAATCACCAATCATCATGACCGTGACGAAATGTGTAATCAATTCATTAATACATCTGCTAAATTTAAGATTAAATACTGCGTCTAAGATTAGAGTAGTGCGAATTCCGTGTAACATATTTGCCAAAATAAACGGTAAATATTTTTGTCTGAATGTTTTGTGTGTATTCCGAGTCAAAACAGACAATGAAGATATCCCAGTATGGTCAATATTGGAGGCTAAGGCAAGGAGCTCATGACTAAATATAAACAGACGCACGGGATAATCTTCAAGATTAAGCAACTCCATAACTTTTTCGGTTGGAAAATCACCAAGTGATCACGCTCTGGGTTAAGCGGAAGGGAGTGTCAGACTTCTACTGACTGAAAACCCACCCTGTTCCTTCAGCTGCCCTTAAGATCCGGGGCTGCGGTATCTCGTTAGAACATTCCCGCAACCCCGGCAGGAAATGGCCCTATGGGACTCCGTCACTACTGCTGACAACTCCGTGACGCGCCGCGTGCCGACCCGGGCCCCGGTCCTTACCGGACGGTGAGCTACCCCTGCTCGCCGTCCGCAAGCCCGCGCCTACGGTGGCTGGAGATCGGCTCGCGAACCTCCTCCTCCTTCGCTGCATGACTGCGTTTCTACAGCTACCCTTAGGTTTTGGCGCCACGGTATCTCGTAAAAGCATTCCCGTAGACTCAGGTTATGACACCTATTATATTATAGTATTATTTACCTTTAAATTCATGGTCTATTTCTTATCATAGATTGACAGACCTACGCCACGCAGAGAATGCGTTAAACGATGAACTGGAGACGGAGATCTATCGCTGGGCCATCGAAACTATCGGCATGATGATCTTCGGAATCCGGCTGGGCTGCCTCGACGGACCTGTGCATATACCTACCGCTGAAAACCAGTAAGTTTCTCTAAATATTTTTACCTTCCAGACTATACCAGATTCTTGCGTCTTCCCGACGATGCTTTGACCAGATCTTACTGTCATCTCAAGTTATAATGGTAAATGCTGAAAACATCATGGTATTGGTTTCTGGTGATGGTATTTCATAGTTGATTTTAACACAAAAAATCTTGTTAGATGAAGCAGTCTACGAATGTTGAGATGTAAAATAGTGGTAGCCAGCCCTTTTGTTAGGATTCATCTTAATGTTTGAGCTAAAACCTAAAAAAACATTCGTCTACCACTATTTTCAACCGACGACCAAAAGAGGAGGTTATCAATTCGACGCGTATATTTGTTTTTTTTTTTTTTTTTTTTTTTTAATGTATGATCATCGATTACTCGAAGACGGCTGAACCGATTTGGAAAATTCTTTTTTTGATTAAAAGGGTATACTTCGATATTGGTCCCATTTTCATAAACGTCAGGATCTGATGATGGGATCCTGGAGAAATCGAGGGAACTCTTCAAATATTATAGGCACACCTATGTCGTTTTGGGTATTTATAATAGTAACTTGTGCAGTTGCTCTCAAAAAGTACCATTTGAGGAAGTGGAACTGATGATGAAGACCACAGATGGTGCCGAAACTACTCAATAATAAGTATTGAGTGGATTGCGATTCGATTACTGGAATATGGATGTTACGCACTTTATGCTCGTCACAATGCATATGGTGATGTAGAGCTGATGGTGAAGTACCAGGAGAACTCCTCAACAATTAACGGCCCAGCATTGGGAAAAGCAATATTTTGTAAAAGTTTATAAGTAGTTGATAATTAGGCTCTTGTAACTAGGTAAATTAAAAATAGACCAACTAAAAAGAGTGAAATAAAAACTTTTTACCAAAAAATTAAACCGACTCCCAAAAACACTGCAAAGTGAAAAATAACTTTAATTTCGGAAGTCGGTGCCAAAAACGAATATACAAAACTAAAGACACCGACTACCGAAATTAAAGTTATTTTTCACTTTGCAGTGTTTTTGGGAGTCGGTTTAATTTTTTGGTAAAAAGTTTTTTACACCTCGACATTCGTAGACTGCTTTATCTAACAAAACCAACTGAAACAAAAATACGAATTATAAAATCAAAACGAGATTTTATTTGATACTTATTAATTGGTTTAACTATATGTTATAAACTACTAGGTGACCCAACAAACTACTTACCGCCATTATTCGATTCATCGATTTCTTAAAACTTTCTGTCATACAAATCTTGTCCTGACACACGCACGAACGCAAGAAAAAGAGAATTATCTAATTTGATGCAGGCGTTCCAAAGTTATGCGCGTATATACATTTCGACGATTCATTCTTATTTATATTAAACTCTCTTCTGTCACGTTCTTCATTCATCTTGAAAACTCTTAATAGCCTCGGTCGTAATTCTTCTCCATCCATTCCTGTCTTCGGCATGCTTCAACGCTGACGTGACTGGAAAGCCCGTAAGTGTCGTGATATGATCAGTCCATTGGATGCGTGTATGAGATGGAGTACCCACCTACATTGTACTACTAAAACCCATTATTTATATTTTTTCAACGTTTCTAGAAAACCAGAAAAAACCTCGTTAGACGATGAGATCGACGATCTCTGCTCCCTCGCCAAGCGTTCCCTGGATGATCTGACTCCAGCCGAGCGCCTGGTGCGAGTTAGTCGGGACATCGCTGATGGAAGCTTCCTCGTGCGGAGCGAGGGTACCCTCACTCCTGGCAGTTCCACCTTCAACAGTGCTCTCAAGGCCTTTGACAGACATTTTAGGTGAGTTATATGATTTATTCACTTTCTTGAAAAGGGAATTAGAATAAACCTCGTTAGACGATGAGATCGACGATCTATGCTCCCTCGCCAAGCGTTCGCTAGAGGATCTGACTCCAGCCGAGTGCCTGGTGCGATTCAATTGGGACATCACTGATGAAAGCTTCCTGGTGCATTTGGTCCTCGTGCACTCAGTTAAATAAGCACATCCGTAATAAATATAAATATTTCTTAAAGTATAATAATACCACATGAAAATACGGGATCTTTTTTTGTTTATTTAGAACAAACAAAGTAACAAATGTTACAACAGCAAGACAAAAAAAAATATTTAAAAATATAGTTTCACAAAAGTCTTCGTACAGTTTGTAAACTATTAAAAAAAATATATGATAAATTAATATTCTGTTGGGCCTCCTTTTGCATCTATTACAGCTTGTAATCGTCTGGGCATGGCAATAACAAGATTTTCTGTTATATCTGAAGTTATGTCGGTCCAGTTTTTCTTCAAAGCGTCTCTTAATGAATTTTCCTTGGTAATAGCAAAATTGACTTTAGATTTCCGTAGACTTCTAGTCTAGTTCTTCCCACAGATGTTCGATTACATTAAAATCGGGTGACTGTGGAGGAAATTCAAGTACATTGGGGACGTTTTTCTTTAGCCAATTTATAACTATTTTTGATTTATGTTTTGGATCTTTGTCTTGCAATAAAATCCAGTCTCTTGTCAGCTGCAAAGAACGGACACTCTTGATTAAATCATGGCGCAATATATTGAGGTACACCGAAGCATTCATATTTTTTTCAATAAACACTAGTTTGCTAACTCCCGATGCTGCCATAGATCCCCAAACCATAACACCATGTTTCACAGTTGCAACAATATTTTCTTTTTGTAACTCTTTATTTGCCTTGCGCCACGCTTTACACCTTCCATCAGTTCGAAAAATGTTAAATTTACTTTCGCCTACAAATAAAACCTTTTTCCAAATATTTAAATCTTTATAAGTTAATGCGAAATTTAAACATTTTTGTTGATTAATAGAAGAAATAAACGGCTCTTTCCCTGGTGTTCATGCATGATAACCATGGTTTCTCAAAATTCTACGTACATTTTCTGGATGTACGATCTTTTTTACGTCAAACGCGAGTTCAACCACCAATTCTGGTGCGCTTTTCATCGGATTTTTTTTAACATTTTTAATTAATGTACGAATATCACGGTCATTTAAATTCCTAGGTTTTCCTGATCGACGCTTATTTAATACTGTACCGGATGATGGTTGATGATTTGCTATTTCATCATAAGACTGTTTCTCTTGCCTTAGTTTTATTATTAAATTTCTTTTCTTTTTTCACTCATATCGAATTATAATCAATAATTAATACGCAACAAATGTTCTTTTACTTAGCAGTAACAAAAGACGACGACGTTATGCGTAATAGCTTTAGAGAACTTGTCTGTACGAAGACTTTTGTGATGCGATTTTTAGTTTATACGTTTTATTTATCTTACTACTTTGATATTAATGGAACTTAAAATGTATCCGTTGAAGTAAATGTTAACTATGCTTTCATTTTATATTATGTTTATATAAATATTCATTGGTCGATTGCTAATTAGCTGGCTGTATGACGACTTTCGCGACTGACTGTATTTACCTAAGATAAGATAGCTCCAATATCGATTAACTTTCTTGAAAAGCGAATTAGAAATACCTGCGTCAGAAACTTTCTGATGCCTAAATCATGATATTTGACGATTCCTTGTTTATTTAATAAAAAAAAATTCAAACACTCGCATGAGCATCTAAATTCCAAAAAAAAAACCAGTTAAAATTTTATAGATCCGTGTCCGTTTTCCACTCATGTAATATTCCGTTGATTAATAATTCCGTGGACAATAGTGTGGGTTATATTTTTACCTAATATCTTAATAGTATTAATGTATCATCAATATCATCATCTTAACATGTAACTGTTTTGTCCCTAATAAATAGAATAAAATAAAAAATAGAATTGTACCGCCATTGCTTTGCCATTGCTCTTTAAAAAAATGTGTTCTAGTTTGCGAAATCAATTATAGCGTATAATTATGTTGCAAAACTTAAAATATCTACAAAACAAAAAATCTTTCATTCAAATCTGTCCAGTAATTCCGGAGATTATCGTGTACAAATAGATAAACACTTTATTTTAAATTCTTGCTCTATTAAAGTTTTAAAAACATTCATGTACAGCCACACTTTTTAAACTGTTATACGTAATACTGATATCAGCTACATAGCACTACCTTAGCACACGTTTATTCAGTTTTTTTTCGTCTGTATCAGCCATCGGGATCGTGGTCACATTTATTGCGAGCGTCATGGTCAATCGATTACCATACACACACGTGACGCATTTGCATAACATGTGCACATACTACCGAATTTTATTTATTTCGCAAACTTTATTAGACTCTAGTAATAAATCTACATGTTTATTGCATGTGTTTTGTGTCAGTGGATTATTTTTAAGTAATGTTGTTCATAAAAATCAGGTTTGTTCTTTTCAAATTAGAATGAAAGACAGTTATTGAAAGTCAATAATTGACGTAACTGAAGACAGTTATAATATCTTAAATGTATACTGAATACTGTATAGTATGCAAAATAATTAACACGAAATGGAAAAAATATATGCATTCAGGACAATCTCCCGTATGTCTATGTAACCGAAGGATCCCACCGCACAGGCGTCTCTCTCATTTCAATCGAATACTATCTATTATTTGGTAAACAATTTATTTTATTGACACACACACTAGATATAAAAAATTGGCCAAGTGCGAGTCAGACTCGCCCATGAAGGGTTCCGTAGTAACTATAATAATATAATATGTATATTTATGTGACGAATAAAAAAAAACCTTAAAAATTTCTTAAAACTAGCTTATTTACATTTTTACAACTACGCTAAATAACTTTGTTTTTCATAGTGTTTGTATGAATTACAAAGTTATATTTGCGGTTTTAGAAAATATGCTGTATCTCAAAAACTGCTGACCCGATTTTGTTCAAACTAATTTTAGTTGAAAGTTTACATTAAGATCTACAGACATGTATTTTTTTTAGGTTTTTTACTCCATTATTATAGAAGTTAGAGGGGGAGGACACAAATTTTACCACTTTGGAAGCTTATATCTTTTAAACGATTGACTTCATGAAAAAGTAGTTTTAGAAACCCTTATATCATTTTTAAAGATCTGTCTATAAAAACCACACACGCATAGGTTTCATGAAAAAAAAAATTTTCTGTTCTAGTTCCATGTATGGGGAAAGATTTCCCTTTATTTAAAATATTTTTTATTTTTTTTCTGAAAATCGGAAAGCGGTTTACAGAATACATCTACCTACTAAGTTTCACATGTATACTCTAAATAGTTTCGGAATAAAATGGCTGTGACATACGGACGGACGGACGGACAGACAGACAGACAGACAGACGGACAGACATATCGAAACTATAAGGGTTCCGTTTTTTGCCATTCGGCTACGGAACCCTAAAAAGGAGACAAAAAATGAATATTACAATAAAAAAAAACAATTGAAATTGCTGTGTCCAAAACTAGGCACAGCCTGTACTTTGCTGATTAAATTGCCAGGTTAGCTTGAACCCAGGGTTGCGGAAAAGTTTGAACAAGATACCACGGCCCCGAAATGTATGGGCAATTGAAGGTACAGGGTGGGTTCTTAATCAGTAGAAGTCAGACCCTCCTTTCCGCTTTACTCAGTTTGGAAGGAATCAGTAGACGATATTACGGCCCAGGACCGAAATTGAAAACTTAACAGAAATCAGCATTTCCGTACATATTTAAATTCAAAGTATGTTTTAATGAAAATCATAATATCAAAGGAATAGCTAATAACGGAAATCCACCAGGATATGAAAGATTACTTAACAATCAAAATTAATATTTTGAAACATAATACCATCTTACCCTATTTACATTCGGAAATGGGTCCTGCATTACTGTTCCGCGATGTTATTATGCCCGAAATATTAAAATAAAAACCTAATTAAGATTTATATGCAAATGAAGTTACACCGTTATGATAAGCCCAACACAAAAGCATCTGTTTTCGAAAGCGGCCCAGTATAATTAAATTAGCTTACATTACTTAAAAGAAAGTAAAGTATTTTTTCCTTAAGCATGATCCTCCATTATGTCGAAAATATTGCAGCAATAATTTTGTAATAAATATATGGTAAAGTTGAGGATTAATGTTAGGTACTATGTTTGACGAAAACACGTTTCCATAAAATTTTCATGATAGAAAAATATTCCAAAGTTACCTCCAAACCGAACAATAAACCGCTGGTATTCAAAAAATTCTTCAAATTAGATAATGAAACTGCATATTAATTGAACTAAATATAATGCAGGTCTTATGTTATTTATTTTTTTAAATAACCATTATTTTCACCGCAAAAAGAAATAAACTAAGTTATCGGTGTCTTGGAGTCTTTTCCCTGCCACCCTGTCTCGCTTGCTCACGTGACTGCGGCCATTAGTGTGCGAGCGAGATAAAGAGTGAGAAGCGCTGAGGTAGTATAGGCCTTTAAGTATCCACATAATAGGAACAAATTTAGGACATAAGATACCTAAATGGGAATTTTTTGCAACATGGACAAAGGGAGAGGAATCTTTATATTTATTTTCGAAGATATTAAGAACGATGAATTCAAATAAAACGCATGAAAAAATGCCATGTTTAATGTTGAAGATACACTAATTTCTGCGTCATTTTCTCTCCATCAAATGACTACTCCCGCTGTGGATGAAGTGGACAGGAGTCTGACACTCCCTAGTGTCAGACTTCTACTGATTAAAAATCCACCTTGATCTTCAGTTGCCTCGAACGTTCCAGAGCCGCGGTCTCGTTAGAAAATTACCGTAACCCCTGGACCCTAATTGCGTGATTATTTAAAATGTAATCGAATATCATTCTAGATCTATTGCTATAAAAACAGGCTATGGATACAGTTGTAAGGTCAATGTATTTTATTGTGTATAAAATCGTTGAGCTCCTTAGAGTTCTAAGTTGATTTACACGATTACCGACAAATGTTTGCAGACCGTGCAAGCATTCACTTTCAAAGATAGGAGACCCATGTGCTATAAAAATTTGGAACGTAATGGGTTGAATTTTTATTAATATTCAAATGATGTGAAAAGTGTTATTTTATAATCAACTAGCTGCTGCCCACAACTTCGTTCGCGTGGGAGGATTTCCCGCGTAAATCCCGATCCCGTGGGAATTTCGCAAAATCCCGCCTTTTTTTTTAACGTGGTAAAATCATCAGATGAGTCCTCCCACCCCGGGCAGGGCCGGAGGGACTGTCAGACTTGTACTGACTAAAATCCACGGTATTCCTTCAATAGCCCTTTACGTACCGGGGTCACGGTAATGAGATAAGTCCCACGACCCCCATCTGCGTACTAAAAGGAACTCCATGCAAAATTTGGGAGCTCTGCTTGTAGTTTCTGAGATTTCGTGATTAATCAGTTAGTGGTATTTCGCTATTATGTATATAGATTTGCAAATATACAGTATGTTAACTAACAGAGGGCGTTCCGTTAACCCGCAATAGTATAGCATTAAAAAATATTACTATACGAAAACAATTTTTTTTTATATTAAAATATTCACTAAAAATGTTAAATTGATACGTAAAAGAAACACTCTGTACACGTGTACGCATTCATAAATAAATTGCGACGTTGCCGTCCTTCAAGTACGCGTGCTGCTTAGCCTTTTCCAACTATGTTGTGTTGGCTGCCAGTCTAACCGCGACAAGCGACTGCCTATCTATCTGACTGATCTCCACAACCCAGCAGCTGGGTAACAACCCTTGACAAAACCAGAGTCAGAATTTGCAAAATAAGTGTTACTTTGGCCGGTTACGTTCATTTTTGTGTTACGCAAATAGACTATTTGGAAAGCTAGCTTGTCTCCCATTGTGCACATATGTAATAGTGTGTGAAAAGAATACAAAGTTGTTTAATTTGGTGTTCATGTTAGTCAAACACGAAGCAAAGTGTAAAATTACACATCATCATTTGCTTAGCCGTTTCCAAACTATTGCGGGGTCAGCTTCCAGACTAATCGGACGCAGCTAGTACTAGTGTTACATGAAACGAATGCCCATCTGACCTCCACAACCCAGTAACTGGGTAACATGATATTCTTGGCATGTATTAAAAAACGACATAAAAATTCTTATGAATAACTTAAAGAGAGAAGTCCATGAACCAAGTTATAAATGTAATTATGAATTAATACACACACACACACACGCGCGCACACACACACACACACGCGCGCAAACATGCACACTACTTATACACATCAATACTAACCGTACTAACACTACTTTTAAATTATTTTTTTTTTTATTATATATTTCACAACTTTTTCACACAACGCCATCTAGTCCCAAGCTAAGCAGAGCTTGTGGTATGGGTACTAGACAACTGATAAACATTCATATATATTTCTAAATACACATATATACACATATATACATATATATTATAGATAAATTACACCCAGACAAAGAACAAATCAACAAGGTGGGAATCGAACCCACGACCTTGCGCATAGCAGTCAGGGCCACTGACCACTATACCAACGGGCCTGTCAAATATATATAATATAAAATTATATTTAAAAAAAAATACTTACCATAGTTAAAAGTGTCTGTATATATGTCATATTGAAATGTCAACAAGTCCGAGGGGTGGGGACCTGGTGTCCTGCAACACACTCTCCGTCTAGTTTAGGCACCAGTCTCCCACAGTACTTTATCAAATTTGCTAAACAACTAGATCTAATGTACCTAATGTATTATAAAACACTGTATTTTGGTGAGAAATAAATAAATAAAAATATTATATTTATACTTACAATCAATATGCATTTATTGTTATTGTAAAACATTTTTGTGCCTGACGGTACATTTGATCAAAAATTGCTTTGAATTAAATTATTCAAATCGGGGGCATCGGCCACAGGTGCCTCGACCACTGGGGGCCTAAGCCACGGACCCTGTTAGTCTTTCTGACTACTGACTACCCGTAACGACTGTCAAAGACTAACCGAGACTAACAGCTTTACGTCGTTTTCGAGGCACTGAAGAATCTCAATGTTACGATGGTCACCCACCCACTTTCAAGCCTCGGCATGCGTTGCTTAACCTTGGTTCGTACCTTGCGGCTGTTATTATTTAGCCACGAATGCATGACTGGTAAAATTACGTACACATGACTGGTAATAAAATCATGTTTATAAATTGCTGAAACCAGCTAGACAAATATAAATTTTAATACTGAGTTATACAATGTATCAGTGAGTTGTACAATAAAATAAATAATCCTGTCTGATATGGTGAACATAATGTCAAGGACATATTTTATTAATAGTGCCGTTGATATGAAAACTCGATACTTTTTAAAGTTTAAAAATAACAAAAGAATACGCAAGTAATTTATCGTTTAGAAAATAAATAATTTAAAGTCATTGACGTTCATCTTTAAAATAATCATTTATTAAGAAGTCAGTGATTGACAAAAGATAATTAAAATAATACTAGCTTCTTTCTTCCCCTATAACACATCATGAACAAAAATCTCTGTTTATTTATAATTTTCTTTTTGGCTCTTAACTCACACTGTACAATTTTTTTGCGAATACCCTCACAAGGACTCAGGCATTTTCCTAACATAAGGATCATAGAGCAAAATAACTTGATAAATCATCAGTACTTTTTCGTCAATTCAAATATGTTCTTCATAAAAGTATGTAGCCACTCATTACTGGCATAACTACATAGTAGGCAAACTGGCATTATGTGCAAAAAGTTATCAAGACCGGTTCAGCAATTTAGGCGTGCAACCGTTACAAACAAAACTCGCTTCCGCATTTAAAATATTAGATAAGATTGTCGGGGTCACGTTATTATAGTGTGTGTTGTCTGTGGCGCCTTCTAAATCTAGCGCCACACCGTTTGCTGCCTACAGAATAAAATAGAATAGAAATATGTGTAATTTATTTACCAATAGTAAACGTGTGTTGATTTCATTTTGTAGAGTCCCAGTAAATATTATCTTACGGTGTGCAAAATATTGCAATTTTGTGCAATATGCTCTACAACATAGTTCGCTAATAATAATAGCGTATAATTTATAGCGCAAAATTTCACATTACATAAAATTAATATTTATTAAATACAGCAAGAACTCGTTATGATGTCACGTAAGCTTAAATAATATTAATTTTATATTCGTTTGATTAGTGCATCACGTGGCATGACATGACTCGCCCCCACATAATAACGTAAGACTAGCTTTAATTAAACTACTGCTATGTCTTTAACTAAAATTCGCTAGCCGAACGAAGATATAATTGGGCATCTCCTTATTTTTCTCGAAGTACAAATCCTTATGAGGAGGAGGATGTCCCTCCATTCAGTGGCGTGCGAAGGGATCTGTCAGACTTTTACTGACTAAAAACAGTAAAAACCCACGCTGTTCCTTCAGCTGCCCTTAAGTTCCGGGGCCGCTTTTCTAATAGCTTTATTGGAGATGCAACTTAATCTTATATAATTTAGGTTTATTATAATTCAGCCTACATAGATATTCCACAGACGGGGCCCGAAAAGGTGGGGTTGGCGTTGAAGCAGCTCCGAAGCCATCGTTCGATATTTAACTTAATTTCAATATGCCGTATATTTACTACATATTTCAATCTTAATTCAATAATTCCAAGTAAAAATACTCAATTGGTTAGTAACAAAATTGCTTAATTCTATATTGCGATGATTATCTCATCAATATAATATATAATTATAATAGATGAAGTTAATACATACAATATAACTGAATGCCTGGCTAAAATTTGTACGTCAACTTTCGGCTGACAGCTCGGCATGGCTGTAGCAAGTACATTACTGGGCATGGCTACAAGAAAATGCCACATCATTGGTGGGAACTGCATGTTAGCGTGATTGTTCCACCGCGTCGTTACAATACTTACTTATTTGTCTTTTTTTTTTCTCTTATTGTTTTATTTTTATTTTACCTATAACCTGTATGTTTGGTGTATACTTCTGTAAATGCAAGTTGTTAATAAATATAAATTAATATGCACATATTTTATTTGCAGTCTCACGGAACACTTTCTGCTGAAAGCGTTGGACTCCCTGAACTCTGGGGAGCTGAAACCTGAACAAGTACTACTGGACAAACTGCGGCCGCTGCAGAGGCGGATCTTACCTCTCGCTGCTGACATACTTCTTGCTGGAGTTCATCCTGTAAGTGGCAGTGATTATTTTTTCTTGGTGGGAAAATCATCAAATGACTTCTCCCGCTCCGGGTTAAGCGGAAGCGAGTGTCAGACTTCTTCTGACTAAAAACCCACCCTGTTCCTTCAGCTGCCCTTAAGTTCCGGGGCTGCGGTCTTTATTGGAGATGCAACTTAATGTTATACGATTTAGGTTTATTATAATTCTGACTATACTTACTATGCGACGTACCCTTTACTGGTTCATAGTGGAAGCGTCTTCCTTTGGTAATGGAATGTGAATTGAGTCTAATACAAAACTAGTGGTTTAGATTTAACTGGTAGTAAACTCTTCAAGTTAATTATATTAGTTTAGATTATTAAAATATTTACTTTCTACTTACTGTATGAAAACATCGATTAATGCGAGATTTCTCGAATTTCTTCAGTAATAATGTAGCCCTTTCAATAAATGTAATCTGTAGGTACCTACATCTATTTTATTTTCCCGACAAAAATAAAATTGAAATGTTTATCTGTGATTTCAAAGCAACTGTGTTTTCTCAAATGCTATAATATATAATTTTAGATATTTACACGATACTATAATACAAAACAAACGTTTTTTAATTGTCTGTCTGTATTCGTTTGTCCGGGCTCTCTAGAACAGCTCACCCGATTTTAATGGGACTTTCAGTAGACGATACAGGAAGCTATAGGCAACATATAGGCTCTTTATTATTTATATACATAGACATTCCTGCGGGATTAACCTCTTACGCGAACGAAGTCAGGGATCAACTAGTTTAAAATATGTATAAAAAAACGTACGTGAAGCACATGAGTCTTCTTCGTGATCTTTAAGTTTTTTCGCTCATATTTTTTTCAATAATTACAAGGAAACTCGTGTGCAAAAATGATAGGTACAGACGCCAGCACATCAAGCTACAACAATCTGTCAAATTTCTTTAATAGATTTTCAACTTTATTGTTAAAGAAATTAGGTTCAAGGTTGATTGCGAAAATTTGACAGTTTCGGGTAGCTTCATGTGCTGGCGTCTGTACATTTAATAATAAAGGCACGAATGCTCATTACCTACGTACTAGAAAAAGTATGACCATATAAAACACGTGTATCTTTTGTTCGAATGTGCATTGAAATTCTATTCAATTATCCTTAAGATTAGGTAACGAAGCACAATTACTTGGAATAAAAAATCACAATAGTCACGCTTTATCCTTCTTTATGGTATATTTATTCTAATACTTACATAGTTACTTTTTAATCCAGTCTTACAATACACCATACTTTACTGACGGCCTATTATGTAAACATCTTACTGTGAAAATTTTGGTGTAGTTTAGCTGTTTTCATCTAAAGGTGTGTCCAAACATCGAGCGGCAATCGAGCGCGGCTGCAGGACGCGGCCCGCCGGCCTGTGTTTAAGCCGGGTTTTCATAGTAAGAGTTGGCTCGGACCGATTGCACTCGTACGAGTCAGCTTCGTACGAGTGTACACGGATAGTGGTTTACACACGAGTTCTAAAAACCTCACTGTGTCACGTTCACTCCACTTTTTCTTACTTGTCGCCATTTTGTTTTCATAAATATGATCCACAGAGTACATTCAAATGATCCGATTGAGCTCGAAAAATAGAGCATTGTCCGAGTCTACTCGGATTAGATGCGAGTGCGCATGGATTACGTGTTTACATGATACGAAAACCCGGCTTTAGACGACTGCCGCGCAAACATTAGTCGGCTTTGTCCTAACTAGAGCGCGGCAGAAACGTGTTCTAGAAATGCCGCGTGTTGATACCGCGCTCTTGCTGCTCAATGTTTGGACACACCTTTAGCCTTTGCCCAGGTTGCGGAATTGTTCGTACTAGTGTTTTACATGAAACAAAAGCTTACCTAACCGCCACAACCCAGTATCTGTGTAACACCTTTAACAAGATTGGTGTCAGATTTTCTGGCTTCTGACATCATGTAGTCATTCAGATAGTTGTTACGAGTAACGTTTGTCAAAGCTGTACATATGACAGCCGAGATCAAAGGCTTAACATGGTTTCCGAAGCATGGAGTAATCTCCATAATTTTAAAGCATCCATACCCTAATGGCTAAGGTGTGGGCCTTGTGATTGAGAGGGTGTGGGTTCGAAACCCACCCATTAAACTATTCCCGTGAACCCATTCCAGACATAAGCATATTTAGCATAGTTGGAGGGGTTGACAAGACTGCTAGTAATTTGAATTTTACCCACCCATACGCACAAAACGTTTTGGGTATACCTTCATTGTGCGTACGGCTAAGGAGTGGAATTCCCTGCCGGAGTCTGTGTTTCCCGATAGCTATAACCTAGGGGTCTTTAAGTCAAGAGTGAATAGGTTACTTTTAGGTAAGCGTGCTCCATCTTCGACCACATCATCACTTACCATCAGGTGAGATGGTGATCAAACGCGAACTGATTTTTAATAATAAAAAAACACCATATTGCTAGTTATCTAATTAAAAAAAAAATATGTTAAGATGGTCGCCTCGCCATGGACCGAACTCGAGACAATATCATTAGAAGTTAAAACGTGATTTACTATGTGTAATACCGATAAAGAGGGTAGACAATTCGTCTGCTCATAAACGTCCACACAATGACTTCAGTCCATCCGTGATCATGGCGCTTGCTACAGTGCCGAAATATCGGAAACTCGAAATACACACACACACACACACATTGTAAATATTCCGTTTTAAGTTCTAATGATACTGTTAAAAAAAAAAACTTAAAAACTTATATCGAACTCGAGAAAATATTATAACAGTGTTATTTTGTATCTACACATAATTTCCGATCCGTATTTCAGTATGATGTTTACTGAATAACAGACCGGTTTAGATCATCAAGTCTTAATAAGTTAAGATATTTACAGTGCACGACTTTATGACTTTATCTCCGTACTACTCAACAATTTATTTTACCTATTTTTTTGTTGTTAATTACTATTTTTTTTAAAGAAAACTAGCAATAGCAATTTTGTTAAATAGGTGTGTTTAAATTTTGGTGTACAATAAAGTATATTCTATCCATCTATCTATCTATCTAGCTATTTGAGTAGAATTCACATTACTAGTAATCTTGTTCCTCCAATTAAGCTAAATATGCTTGTGTCTGGAGTGAGTGAGAGACAATAAACAGCTACAATATAAGATGAGTGCACAACAATAAGTCATTCATTTTATAAACAATATTGCAGCCCACTGCATTATCCGCATATTAACATTGAAAATATAAGCAGTATATGCCGCTGGATAAGCTATTAAAGTAATCAGTTTTATTGTAACATTAAAATTCAATCATTATTAATTAAAATTATTAAAAACAGAAGATAGGATACAAACAAAGATAATTTGAAACAAAAAATAGAATAAAAAAGAATCATGCAATTAATACATTAATAAGTGTAAAACGGGGCTCAAATTAATATTATTAGGCATTAGTGAGGATAAATAAAATAATTATTATTATAATAATTATTTTATTATTATTTAGGATATATTTATTTAGGATTTATAAAATGTTAATATTTACAATAATACGTACCAAACATCATTATATTAAATTTAGAGCAGATAAAAATATCAATATCAACAAAATAATTATTATAGGTCTCGACCATACGACGAGTAGGACAACGCAAACCAGAGTTAGTGCGACAAGAGTTTACAGAAAATAGTGTCCCTGCTCGAACGCTACGTTTGTTTACTGTGCGAGGGACACTGTAACATAATTTACTCGTTAGTTCAATTGAGTCAAAGTTATTATGTACGATACTGTACAGAGTATTGGCCTCTAGTAGCTTACGTCTTGATTCTAGTGTAACCATTTTATATTTCTTTAACAGTTGAGGGTATGACAAATACGTTTTATGGCATCTATAGTGCATGGCATGAAGGAACTTCCGCTGGACCTTCTCGATATCATCCACATATTACGGTTACGGTACGGTTCACGGCAATAGTGTAATGGGTGGGATTCAAACCCGTGACCTCTCGATCAAGAGTCCGACACCTTATCCATTAGGCCATTGCCGCTTGAATTTGTTTTCTGTTATGGTGTACTATAATATATCAATCTATTTCCCCCACAGCTCGCCCAAACAGCAATCAACATGTTCTACCAACTATCCCTCCACGCTGCTAGGCAACAACGAGCCCATGACGAGGTCCACTGGTCCATAGCGTCTCGGGAGGCCGGGGCGGACGGCACAGACTTGCCCTACGTGGGGGCGTGCGCCAGGGAGGCCATGCGGCTGCACCCGGCCACCGGGGGCGTGGTCCGGAGGAACAGGGAGGACATAGTCGTTGGTGGTTACCAGATACCTGCTGGGGTAAGTCTAACTTATTTAAACTTATGTACAATAGTGGTACATGGGCGGACTTAATGCAACAAGGCATTCTCTACCAGCCAGGTTAAAAAGACCACAATGTGGCAGATGTACACGTAAAATAAATGTCATTATCGAAAGAATTTATGTATAAATATATACTATATATATATACAACGTGTAATTTAAAGGGTATGTTCATACTAAGTAGGTAAACGGCTTCTTTGGATGATGATAACAAACGATATGGCAACAGTTTTGTAATCCTATGTCAACATTTGTGTGGAACTTATTAGAAATTTCAATCAATTGATACCAGAGACCGAATTTTTCAAATTAAGAAGAACGAAGAGAATTATCATTTTAATGGCAAGTGACGTGGAAAGTGATGACCCTCATAGTGGTGTGACACGTTTGTTATTACTGGTATTCAAGAAACACATGAAACCAATAATTTGGGGTCAATTCTGTGAGTCACTTATTTTGAGCTGGAACTTTGCATAGAGACTCCATACCAGATGTTGTCTTCAGTCCTTTTGGATAGATATGGGGTTTCTGTTACACGTTGTATATACAACGTGTAATTTAAAGGGTATATATTCATACTAAGTAAGTACACGGCTTCTTTGGATGATAACAAACGATATGGCAACAGTTTTGTAATCCTATGTCAACATTTGTGTGGAACTTATTAGATATTTCAATCAATTGATACCAGAGACCGAATTTTTCAAATTAAGAAGAACGAAGAGAATTATCGTGTTATTGGCAAGTGATGAGGAAAGTTATTGACCCTCGTAGTGCTGTGACACGTTTGTTATGATTGGTATTCAAGAAACATATGAAACCTATAATTTGGTATCAATTCTTCGAGTCTCTTATTTTTAGCTGAAACTGTGCATAAAGACTCCATACTAGATGTTGTCTTCAGCCCTTTTGGATAGATAATTATGGGGTTTCCGTTACACGTTGTATATAATAAAATACATATATATGTTAAAATAATAGACTAATAAATACGGTGCTTTATAATAATCTTTCTGACTAAGAGAACTCACATTTTTTTTTTTGTTTTGATTTCTAACTTTTTGTAGTGTGAGAATAGCGCGGTCACGAGGTCGAACACACTCAAGACACAATAATAATAATAATATACGTTTATTTTCACTTAAAAAGCATGCACAGACAAACATTTACGCACAAGTACAATTAGGTATACACACAATAAAAACCTTAACATAAAACTAATTAATGACATACATTGAAATGTTTGAGTGAACTCTGGTACCCAAGAAAAGATTTAACTTGTGTTATGGGTACTAGCATTCTCTAATTAATTAAATTCAAACATATTTGAATTCGATGCATATTATGTCGCACCCTCAGTAATATAAGGAATCAAGTCAAAATTTTTACAAACTGAGGTTTTAAATGCTAAGGGCACAAAATGAAATTCGCTACCGGTTAACTAACTATACCGGTTGGCTAACTTAAATAATAAGCATGTTATATGAAAACATATCTGTAATGTAGGAATCCAGAATCTTGAAACGCGATTTCTCAAAAATCTACTTTTTTGAGTTGTGCCCTTGGTGCGATATATATTTAGCTTAGTTGTAGCGGTTAACAAAATTACTAGTAATGTAAGAGTCAAATAATAAAACCAACTCTTTTAAATAGAAACGAAAACACAACTTTATTTTTTTTTACATCAAAATTAACCACTTAATTATTACAAGCTCAGCTTTCTTTCTCCTTGCATTAAGAATAAAAATGCAATTACACAGACTGTACTCGACAGAGCGACCGCCATTTAAACAATCTTCCCCAAATTACATTTCTCATGCTTACTTTATGCTATGAAAGATAACAGAATCTTTCTGGGAGTCGTTTTTCATGTTATATTTTGTGATGAGGACTTTGTTCAACAGAATCATAAAAGCAATTTAAATGCAAAATTAAATACTTGTTTTGGAGCATCAAGGCTCTCTGCTCGGCACTGTGAGTTTAAGCAGTATTACTGAGTAGGACTTTTGGAGTTCGATTCCGACGCAGGTATAAAGAAAACTTGAGACTTAAAAAGTAAATTTACCAACGCATGTACTTATTAAAATAAGTGCGGGGTACATGCGTTGGTTGGTGGTTGGTGGTTGGCATTTTCGCATGGCATACACGAAAATATAGATACGACATTTTCTAAGCGTAAAAAAGTATATGTAACTATTTAATTTAATTAACATTTATTTCTAATTTTACTCCATATTTCTTAGTACCATCTGAACTTAAAACCTACTGATAGTAATAGCCTATTAACTAAACTAAATTATGTCTGTACTGAAATATAGCATTCATAAAAAAAATTAAAGTCTAGACTATTTTTTTATGTCGACAGAAAGTACTCATCATGTTAACCAACTATTATTTAAGCGGTATATTAATATCTCTTATAGATTAGCTGGGCTGCTAAGGTTCCACGTCTAATATTCAGATCTTCAAAATAAATTATAGCCAATTATTATTATGTTGGCGAGATCTAATAGCTATACAACAAAAAAGTTTCATCATAATCCGTGCATTAGTTTTTGCGTGAAAGACGCACAATAGACAGACACATTTGGCTTCTACTATTTGTATGAAGCACCCTAGGAGTATTTTTTAATTTTTTATTTCTTGTACAGAATTGACCTCTTCTACAGTTTTATTATATGTATAGATAATAATCAAACATAATAACCTTAACCTTATTTCCCTTCCACAGGTCGATATAGTCCTCGCACACGGGGTCACCAGCAAGTCTGAGACACAATGGGGTCGTGCAGAAGCGTTCGTCCCTGAGCGATGGTGCAGCGAAGGTTGGGAGCCCTTGAAAGCTTCAAGAGCTCATCCTCTAGCATCCCTGCCTTTTGGAGAAGCCTGTCCAGGTAATTTATACTACTGAAAAATTCTAAGCAGTAAATGATTCATTCTAAGTGTTCCGGAGAGGTCTTTTTAGAAGTAACGACTATGAGCTCATAGTGACCTAAGGGTTTTAGTGGGGTAAATGTCCCACACTCTTTGGTCCTTTCCCCAAAATTTCAGGCACCTTTGGAAAGTTTCCATCCGATAACAAAAAAAATATAAGTACTTTTTCAATTGACTGACGCTAGCAATTAATTTTTTAAGCATCCTCGCTTTGCCGCCAGAATATATCATATTCAGTTTTCAAAATTTCTTATTTCTAAACTTTCATCCCTTTAGGGTTGATTTTTCCTTGACAAATTTGTTCAAAGTTGATCAAACCAGATCAGCGGTTTCAAGTCGTTGAAAAAGTCCATTTCGAACATTTGCTACCAAAAATACTATTCATGTTCAAATATGTACTGAGAATTTGTAGAACATCAAAAATCATTCAGCTGTTGTATGTAGGGCATGCAATATCGCAAGATTCTCAATTCCGGAACTGAGTTCCAATACTGGAAATCTGATTCCGGAATTCCGGAACCAGTACCGGAATTCTGGAAACTTTTAAAGTTTGTTTCTAATCAAACAAGATTTATAATTATATCAGTCTTTTAACCTTTTGACCACCACGTCAGAAAAGCAAAAGCGTGCCCTCAGCGTCAAGCTTCGAATTCATCTTTTAAACCTACAAAATAGTAGTGAGTTCGAAATTATATCGATAAAGCTCATGGAAAACTGACAATTTTTTTTTTAACATAGGCTTTAATTTGAATAAAGATTTTTAGAAAGATCAATTGGCTGCCAAAAAGTTGGGAATCCTAGCAAAGGTGAGATGGTACTTCACACCGGAACAGCTGCTCAACCTCTATCAAGCGCAAGTTCGGTCGTGTATGGAGTACTGCTCTCATCTCTGGGACGGATCTGCCAAATACCAGCTTGATGCACTTGAGTCTATAGAGAAACGGGCCAAAAGGCTAATCGGCAACGAGAAACTGGTCGAAACAAGACTCCAGAGCCTAGAACATCGGCGACGTGTTGCAAGCCTGTCAGTCTTCTATCGGTTACATTTCGGGGAGTGTGCGATGGAATTGCACAGTCTTATTCCACCAAGCCCGTTCCATCATCAGACTATAAGACAAACGTCGATGCGCCATCGTTACATGGTGGACATCCTACCCATACGCAAGAAACGTTTTGGGAATACTTTCATTGTGCGTACGGCTAAGGAGTGGAATTCCCTGCCGGAGTCTGTGTTTCCTGATAGTTACAACCTGGGAGTCTTTAAGTCAAGAGTGAATAGGTTACTTCTAGGCAAGCGTGCTTCATCTTCGACCATATCATCGCTTAACATCAGGTGAGATTATGGTCAAACGAAAGCCTATCAACTATAAAAAAGTGACTCTTTATGAACCGCTATTAGGTCCATAATGCAGTATATTAGAAACGCGTGCTTTTTACTTTACGTTACTGCACTAGAGTCTGGCAAACGAAAGTAGAGACTGAAAAAGCGCGGCAAATTTAAAAAATATCAGCATAGCAACCCCAAAACTACTATGAAATACCTGGAATAACCTTATTTGATACTTTAGAATTATCTATTTTATTTCATCGGAATAAAAATACAAGAGGTATTTTGGGTAGGTAATAGTTTAGATATTGTGTCTTAATTCGAATTAAAAAAAACAACAGTATTCTAAAATAGTTCTGATTTATTCACTATAATCAAAATCTGAATGTAAGACTTCCATCTGGAAAGTTTCATTAGAGTCATTGGAATCATTGTTTCCTACGTTAATTATAAAACTTTCTAAATTATTTTCTGTAATTCTGTCCCTTTCATTATATTTATTTTCAACATGGATGACATGATCAGTAATTTTCTTTCACTTCTCGGGAGTTTTATTTTCAAACGACTCTTTTATAACTTTCTCTAACTCCACTGCAGGCAGAGCAATATTTTTACTTGCCACTTTACGTTTAGCCAAACTATACTAACTCAATGGCATTTAGTTCAGAGTGGTAGGGGGAAAGTCGCAATACCTCGTGCCCATTCTGCTTCAGAATTTCATCAGCTTCATATACTAGCTTTGGTGTGTTTCGTTTTAAACTTTGAAAATATAATTCGTTAATTTTGTTACGAATAGCATATATGTCGAAACTTTCTAAGTCGGACACTGTGGGTTTATATGGCCTTTACGTGCACCTTCCTTTTTAATTTTTTTTTAATGTAGTAACGCTCACTTCTGTAAAGAATGGTAAAACAGAATGATTAGGTTCTGCAAATCATGAATTCAATTACATCTTTATAAAAGTTATGTACTCCTAGTAAAAATTTACCAGTGATTGAAGCTATTTCATCCAAGTACTGGTTCTGGGTTTCTTATCTTTCTGCTCTAAATCCGTAAGTTTTTCAATAGTTTTACTATCTCATCAACCCCTGCTACATCCACCAGATTTTCTATAAAACAAAAAAAATTGTTAAAAGCCATGCAACATTTAATAGTATGTTAAATAACCATAATTCAATGTAATGTAAGGTGTTTAACATACTATAAAATGAATGTGAATCAAAATAGATAAATATTTTTCCTCGCTAAAAGATAAATATAAATTATGAATTACGACAAAGTATCAACTTAGTAGAATCATACTAAATTATGAAATCGAACACCACACGTAAACAATTTTGTTTTTGTTTGAATTCGGCGTCTTTCTCTTGTTGTTTTTCTTGATATTTAGACATCATGCGAAACAACATCTCCCGTACTCCACTTTTAATAGTTTTGTTAATTTTTCGCTGAATAAACGCTATTAACAAGATCACAAAAAATCACCAACAACACGCCATCTTGTTTTGGAAAATTGAGTTTGACATTAGTATAGCATTGTCATATAAAAAGTTTGCAAATAATTCGAGTGTCTACACTCGAATTATTTGCAAACTTATTATATTATTATATTTTAAACTTTCGTTTGCCAGACTCTAGTGCTATAACGCCACAGATAACTATTTACTAGTCGGAGGTTGGAGATAGCGGCTTGTGGAAAGTTCCACAGACTAGTTTGGTTGCGTTCAGAAAAAATAAATAATCAAAATATCAAAAATTTATGAATATCGGAATTCCGATATTACTCCTCTCAATTCCGGAATTGAAATACCAGAAAATTTGTTACGGAATTCCGGAATTACGAAATTCCGGAATTCCGGAATGCATGCCCTAGTTGTATGTCTATCATTTTCGGTATACCAACTCATAGTTATTGCTAACTCGTTCGTGTTTTGTAACTTTATGTATTTTCACTTGTGTGTGTAAATAAATAAATAAAAAAAGTAATCTAAAATTAATTACAAAACTAAATCAAAACCGTTTTTTTTTCCTTTCAGGTACGGGGATAGTGGGCAAAATGCTGTCTTCCCTAACCATCAGGGTGTTAGATAAATACAGGTTAGAGTGGCACGGGCCCACGCCCACGATGGCCACTACTGGGGTCAACAGACTGCATCCGCCTTACTACTTCGTTCTACAGAACGCTGCTTAACTTTTAATGTGATATTTTAATGTTAAGTTAGGTTTAAGTTAAGTTTAAATTGCTCTGTTTGGGGTAGTACCAGTGATAATACCCTAATTTTGAAAGATGCTTGTACTTGTATTGGTGTTTCATATACTTTCAAGGCTGACAGAAATTTCATGGCATCATTTTTGACGCAGCACGTGTTAAGTGACAAAAAACGTTGTAATTATACATTTAGACAAGTTCAGACTCGGTATTTAAAATATGAAAATTAGCCTTCAGAATTTTATGGACATGACATAATGTCAGAAATCTTCAAAGCTGTACCGTAGTTTTCAAACTGGGTTACACTCCGCCTAATTATAAATTTTCGCCCAGTTTTCTGTTTTCTCATTTAATTAAAATTTTAATATTCAAATTTAAACATTTCAGCCTTACTTATGAAAAAAAAATCTAATCATAACAGTTTAAGTATTATTTACGAGAATCTAAATTCAAATTCTCAACTGAAAATTTGAATTTAGTATTTACGAATGGTATTTTTTTTTTCACAAATAAATAAGGCTGAATACCTATATCAAATCTTCAGGCGTTGACAAAAGACTCTAACGTATTTTTTTAATATTAAAATTTTAGAGACAATTACACAATGTATGCCCATTGCTCCCTTAAACGAATTTCCCAAAAGCGTGAAATGATACCAACTACATTATAATTACTTTTTATAGACCACTTTTGAACCAATATTGGCTCATTACGGCATTAATAAATAGGTATTCTTTAGTATATTTTGTTTCAGGTAATTACTTTTCATTAGCTCTGGTATTATTAACCTCCTTTCTATAAAACCATACAATTTTGGGAGTCGATTAATCTTGTTATGCCACATCGAACCCGGAACATAATTCTGTTAAGCAATGTCCTGATTAAAACAGATTTAAAACAAGCAACACAAAATTAATTGTTCGTTTGAACTAAATTTTGTATATTAAGATAATCTTAGCTTTGAAAGGGTAAATGATATTACGCTAATTAGCGCTATCTTTTCCTTTTTTACCTTTTGTGTTTGTTTATTTTTTAATGTGAGATAATTTAATTGTATTTGAAAATTATGTTATTGTTAAATTAATAAAAGTTCCTTTATAAGAATGTAGTTTATTTTTAAATATTAAGATTTGAAATGAAGCATCCTGTTTGTGTCAGTTTGAATAATGATAAATATTTAAACCTATACAAAATATATTTTTACTCATGTATGTGAATAAACGACGGAGAAATATCTAATTAGTTTCATTTATTTCCCTTACTACTAACTCTCTTCGTTATATTAACTTCATCCATTTCATGCATTTCTGACATTATGCTGAAACTAGCGTTTTGTTAGCCTATATTGTCCCACTGCTGGGCAAAGACTTGTCCCAAATCGATATAGATTGCAGAAAACTGCAGACAAAACTGTATGGATAAACAGGCTTTTGCTTGGTGGGAAAATCGTCGCTCTGGGTTAAGCGGAGGAGAGTGTCAGACTTCTATTGACTAAAAACCCACCCTGTTCCTTAAGTTCCGGGGCCGCGGTGTCTCGCTAGAACATTCGCGCAACCCCGGATGGATAGACAGCCTTCTCTGCAGTCGTCTCCGGCCACTCGATAAGAAATGAGTTAAAATGGTCTCGACAGCTTAGTTAACCAATTCGTGGCCAATGACGCCTCTGGCGCGTCAGAAGTAAACATCTTGGGTGGTCCATGACGCGCGTGGTGCGTCATTTTTAAATTAACTTGAAACAAGCTTAAAAATTATGAGATTACGAAAACCACCATTTTTTATCCTACATTGAACATTAAAGTAGTTAGTGCGCCTGGCAATTAAGTTTTAATATTTAATTTACCAATCAGGTACAGCAAACCTTTGGTAACAATATAAAAACTTAATTTATAATAGAGTAATATTATGTATACATACAGAATTTCAATAAGGTGGGCTGCGGAAATATTGCGTCTTGGTATTCTGTTTAAAACTTATTAGGGGCGTAACTGAATTAAATCAGTGGAAATACTGCCCCCACAGCCTTGAAGTTTTCTACCCCTGGTAGGAGTAGTAATATTATAAAATGCCTGTTTCATAATACTAAGGATCATTGCTGCCGCTCTTTTTCAAAGAGCAACAATAAAGAGAGCGTGGCTGGTATTAGAAGAATGAAGAAATCCTTAAAATTCTTTAGCAGATTTTTTCTTATTGATTTATATGTCAACGCAGTATTTCTAGTAAGTTGTTTCAGAAAATATTTTACATGGGTAATGTATATAAGTATACTGGCAACTTTGAACAACCCCGCGAAACCGACAACCCAAAAAATATATTTTCATACATTGAGCAATACAAATAAATGACCTATACAACAAAAGTTTCCAAAATGTTTACTACCCCTGTAGCATTTTAGTAAAATCAATAAATCCTACCTTGAAACGCCATATTTCCTTCATAATATCAACGAATATGAATCTAAGAACACCAAACAACTATTTCCTCCTCAAACAGACGCAAGATAACGGAGAAATACGTATAAAACATCACAAGGGGCCCGTGACACACCAGAGGCGTCGTCCTTTAAAAAGGCCCATGACGCACCTGGCGCGTCATAGACAAAACGTATGGGGCCTGACTAATGTGTTGGTAAAAATGAAGGTGACAATGAATCGGTTAAGGCCTGCCTCGGCTACGACGTCCGTCTTGCTTGAGGCACCCACTGCGCGACAACACTCCACAACCCATCAGGAGCACTAAGTTTTGATAGAGATCGTTGGATATTTATTGATAAGTATACAGCTTTAATTGAGTGAAGATTGTTTTAAGATATATTCTGATAATTTTCCAATCCGAATAATTTAATGTTAGCAACTTTTGAAACTACACTGCGGTTGAAACTTGGTTTTTAACTGTCTTTTATTCTCTTTTCTTATATCTTTTATTGTCTTGTATGTCTGTACACGGGCAATCTATGGGTTAGTTACGCCAATAGATCGCTAGATGTGCTCCGCGTCCAATCTTTCAGGATGCTCTTGCGACTGCCTCGTTACTGTAGTGCCTCCGAAATGTTTGCACAAGCTCGTACGGACGCGTTTCAAGCGATTATACGCAAGAAAACGGCTTCACTTCTGAGGAGGGTAAGGAGCAGTCGTAACAGCATCCTGAGAACGGTGAGTGCGAGTGTCCTCTCCTATTATGAAACAGTTTGTGCGGAGGGTGATGGGTACTAACACTAGATAACAAGCTATGAGGTATAAGTTACTAACATTTTATGGATTTTGTGGTCCGAAATAAAAAGATTCTATTCTATTCTTTTTTTTTATTATTGATAATAGGCTCGCGTTTGACCACCATCTCACCTGATGGTAAGTGATGATGTGGTCGATAATGGAGCACGCTTACCTAAAAGTAACCTATTCACTCTTGACTTAAAGACCCCTAGGTTATAGCTATCGGGAAAACCAGACTCCGGCAGGGAATTCCACTCCTTAGCCGTACGCACAATGAAGGTAATCCCAAAGCGCTTAGTGCATATAGGTGGGAAGTCCACCATTTAACGATGGCCCATCGCCGTTTGTCTTGTAGTCCGATGATGGAACGGGCTTGACGGAATTAGATTGTGTAATTCCATCGCACACTCCCCGAAATGTAACCGATAGAAAACCGATAGACTAGCAACTCATCGCCGATGTTCAAGGCTCTGGAGCTTTGATTCGACCAGTTTATTCTATTCTATTAAGGTTTTAAGATGTGCAAGTGATATCTTGTATGATGATGCACTATACCAGTAGTTTATATCATCTGCTCAGCATTTTTCCAACTATGTTTGGGTCGGTTTCCAGTCTAACCGGATGCAGCACCCAGTAACTGGGTGGTTCCCCTCAGCAAGACTGGTATCTGATTTTCTTGTTTCTAACTACTCGTAACGACTGTCAAGATGTGGAAATAATAATCATTTCTACCACATGCTTCCTCTTGACATCAAGAAGGCCGAGTCTAAATTCTCTTTTAAACGTAAAATGAGAAACCACTACTTAAAAGCCTCTCATTCTTAGTTTGGTTTTTGCAATAAATATAATTATTGTGAGTTCTCTTAGTCAGAAAGATTATTATAAAGCACCGTATTTATTAGTCTATTATTTAAAGATATACAACGTGCGTTACACGTTGTATAAACCCCATATCTATGCAAAAGGACTGAAGACAACATGTGGTATGGAGTCTCTATGCAAAGTTTCAGCTCAAAATAAGTGACTCATAGAATTAACCCCAAATTATTGGTTTCGTATGTTTCTTGAATAGCAGTAATAACAAACGTGTCACAGCACTATGAGGGTGATTACTTTCCACGTCACTTGCCAATAAAACGATAATTCTCTTCGTTCTTATTAATTTGAAAAATTCGGCCTCTGGTATCAATGCATTGAAATTTCTAATATGCTCCACACATGTAGACATAGGATTAGAAAACCCTTGCCATATCGTTTGTTATCATCCAAAGAAGCCGTGCACTCGGTATGTATATACCCTTCAAATTACACGTTGTATATGTATTTTATTATTATATATAAATTTATACATAATTATATTCTTTCGATAGTGACATTTATTTTACTTGTACACCTACCACATTGTTGTCTTTTTAACCCGAAGGTTGACTGGTAGAGAATGCCTTGTTGCATTAAGTCCGCCCATGTACCATTATTGTACATAAAGTTCAAATAAATAAATAAATAAAATATATTTGGAACAAAAATAATACACAAGTAAACAATTCAACGAAACTGACAGCCGAGACCGTGATTTCCAAGGCATGGAAGAATAAAACCCATCTACAAGTCTCGATCTACTCGGCAAGCGTTACTTATCCTAGAAGATGACCCATTTGGTTGTTTTGACCCGTGTGGTTGTAGCTACGAGCTTTTCCACTATATCAGTAACCAATCAATCAAAAACTTTGTCATTTTAAATCGATGTCTCATTTTAACCTTATATATTGAGCCTTGCGTAGTGCTAAAATAAACCATGAGTCCCCAATGAACTAAAAACAAAGCTTGTTTTCATTTCAATGTTGTTTGGTAATTAAAACCAAAACCTTTTTGTTGAAAGCAGTTTTAGGTTCATGGCAAAAGAAAATATAATATAACTTTGTAACTGATGTGCGTTTTAGTGGTTTTGATAAGTTTTGAAATGGAAGTTTGTAAACTGCCGATGGTAATTTTGACAACATTGTGACTGAAAATAAATTAACGACTCTTTTAGTACAGTGGTTCAGCAATTGGCTGGTAGGTACGCTGCGTCTCGCGGGTTCGATTCTCGCATGCAACAAATATTTGTATGGCCTACATATAGTTGTTTCGAGTTTGGCTGTGTGTATGTGAGTTTATGTTTATACAATACTGCAGTAATTGCTCGTCCAGGGCAACGTTTATAAAAAAAGATAATTAATTGTTCCTATTAAACAATTCAGTGTAGCACAGTCCTCTAGTTGAAATAGGCCACCCTCAAGATACCTACACCACAATACCCTTGATACGACACATCATTTACGTATTTATTGGGCGAGCCCTAAATACGTAAATGATAAAATGCTGATGCTGACAGTTACAACAAACCGTATTTTATAACTCGTAAAACAAGCCAGCAATTAATAGTGTAGGTACTGAAATGATAAAATGCATACTAATATTCTGTATTATGCAGAAGTTTGCGTATCTTTCTGTCTGTTAGGCCGTGCGCGCACTGCGTTGCGTTTTGGAAACGCAAAATCTGTGAAGTATGGAGTGTCATAGGCCGTGCGCGCACTGCCTTGCGGTTGCCGCAATTCCGGTAGTTCTACCGCACCGGTAGACTCACCGCAGTGCGCGCACTTCTATGACACTCCATACTTCACAAATTTTGCGGTACCGCAATTCCGGTAGTTCTACCGCACCGCAAAATTTGTGAAGTATGGAGTGCCATAGAAGTGCGCGCACTGCAGTGAGTCTACCGGTGCGGTAGAACTACCGGAATTGCGGCCACCGCAAGGCAGTGCGCGCACGGCCATAGAAGTGTGCGCACTGCGGTGGAATAAACGCGTGCGGTAGAGTCACCGGTGGCCCCGGTCATTCTACCGGTGCGGTAGAACTACCGCAATTGCGGCCACCGCAAGGCAGTGCGCGCACGGCCTTACGCTTTCACGGCTAACCGCTCACCGGTCTTAATGAAATTTGGCATAGTTGAAAACCCGGGATCAAATATGGCTAGCAAGTCGTGTACAACAGCTACTATAAGAATATGTGCCTGATGGAGTTTCTTTGTGCATTAACCAAATATACTGTATAGTGTTGGTTCCTACCGACCGGTCTAGAAAGTATCCCACGCTATATGTGGTTTCTACGAGTCTACATCACCGGCTAGTCCTTCGATAAACACTGCCCATTGGCATTTCAACTCGGTAACCGTGAAAGTTTACCGGAATAAAAGATCGGATCATAAATTTCAAAGAAATTATAAGACTAAGTTGCTTTACATCACGCTTTACGATTAATATCGTCTATGAGTTTTATATTCCCATAAGTTTTTGCCATTTACGGTGTGTCAGTAAAAATCCGTTCAATAAAAATGCAAATTTTATATGCCATATGAAAACTTGCCATACTATCTCCATCGCAGCGCCAGAATATTAGCGGTGACATAATATATTCGTAACGGCGTCTTGTCACTGCATGAGTAATTATTACAACAACTTTATGAGTGAAAACTAACGAGATAATAATTATTTTGTCAAGATATTAATTGTTGGTTTATTGTATAGGAAGATACACTATAGTGAGACTTATCTTCGTAATGAGCTTATTAGATGGTATTCTCTGTGGGATTGATTGCACTAATTTACGCGGCCTTTCTCGTAAGCGTATCAAAAATCTTTCCATCACCAAAAAATATAATATAAATTCGTTGGAAAAATACCCTTTTATTGAATTACGTTATGATATAATACAATTGAAAGTTTTTCTTTTTACATAGTGTTTGTAAAGCGTAGTAATACCATGTCATTTTTTTTAAATTAATAGTTAATTATCTCATTTTCATAGTGCTGCGAAATGTCGAAAATCTAAATGTTGGTAGGTAAGTACCAATTAACGACGATGCTTACGTGGTAAACCGATCCTAGTCATTTGCCTTCACTTTGGATTACAGAGAACATGAAGAAAAAGAAGCAGAAAATGCGGCAGCCTCTCTCACTTAAGGAAGTAGCTCTGTACTTAATTTGTCAAAAGATAAATGACCCGAATATTTCTCTAAGCTCACTCACATTACGGCGCTTTCAGTTAGGAACTCCCTAATGTGTCCTTTATTCGAGAATAAAAGCATCATACGACAAAAGGTGAATGAGGCATCTTCTACACAACCGATCTTATCTAACGTCATTAATCACAAAAACTGCGCTTAAATTGATGACAAGCGTATTTTGCACAGAGCACGGAGTCGCCTGCAACGATTTGGGACCGTTAACTTCTACAAGTAAACCAGCACGTATACAACGTGTAACGGAAACCCCATATCTATGCAAAAGGACTGAAGACAACATCTGGTATGGAGTCTCTATGCAAAGTTTCAGCTCAAAATAAGTGACTCATAGAATTGACCCGAAATTATTGGTTTCATATGTTTCTTGAATACCAGTAATAACAAACGTGTCACAGCACTATGAGGGTGATTACTTTCCACGTCACTTGCCAATAAAACGATAATTCTCTTCGTTCTTATTAATTTGAAAAATTCGGCCTCTGGTATCAATGCATTGAAATTTCTAATATGCTCCACACATGTAGACATAGGATTAGAAAACCCTTGCCATATCGTTTGTTATCATCCAAAGAAGCCGTGCACTCGGTATGTATATACTATATACCCTTTAAATTACACGTTGTAGAATTGAAACCAACTGGAACCGTACCACAAAATGCCAATGACAGTATAATTCCGTTGTCAAAAAGGAATAATGCTATTTGATCGGTATATTATCATCTCGCTCTTCCTAACCAGAACACACAGTTTTAAAATGTCATAATACGGGGGGATTTGCCTAACTGTATGACAGTATGAGCTAGAAATAAACAAGATACGCGCGAAAAACATAACCCTTCCTTTGCAGTCGGGTAAAAATATAGCCCATGGACTAAGCGTTCCCTGTTTGGCAGTGAATTCTACATTAGTGCCAACAGGGCGATGATAGCGGTGCCTAGGCACAGAGTGCAGAACCCGGAGGGGTGAAAGAATTACCAGACCCAATCGGAAAAAAAAATTGTTCTACCTTATCAGTTATGCTACCGATTCTGAAATAATATCAGCGTAGAATAACCCCTACGTTTCTCTAATCAGAGCCGGGATCACTTAAGCATTTTTCTGGGGTGTAAATATAGAAAGTCCCACCGGGTGTAAGACAGGGAACACTGCAAAGAAAGGGCGTGAACGGCTGTACTTCGCAGGCTGCCAGTGTTATTAAAATGCACAAGAAAGAAAGAAATTGGTTGCACATTTGCTTTGTTCTACAAATGAATCTATTTCGAGACAATAATGGTAAACCTAGTTCTGAGAGGAGTTCGTAGCTTATGAATAACAGGCGCCGCCTGTCGCCTGTCGCCTTTCGACCTCGCCACTGTCCTCGTGGAGGCGGCGGCGACCTCTCACACCATGGGATGAGAATGGAATGCAGTCGCCTCCTTCTGCGAAGCAGTCATGCTAGCGAAGGAGGAGGCTAAACTCGTGAGGGAGATACAGTTATCATCCTCACGGCCCAGCCACCGTGGGAGACGTCCCGGGCGTCGGGCATCACGAGCTGATCTCCCTCCACCGTAAACGAGGGTCTGCGGCCGGCTAGCAGGGGTAGCTCACCGTCAGGTACGGACCAGACATGAGTCGGCGGCGCGTCATGTTCCGCGCGCGCCTCAAAGAGCAGTCAGCAGCATTTACGGGGTCCTATAGGGCCATTACCTGCCGGGGATGTGGAATGTTCTAAGGAGATACCGCGGCCTCGGAATGCAAGGGCAACAAAAGGAGTACGGTGGGTTTTTAGTCAGTAGAAGTCTGACACTCCCTTCCGTTCCAACCAGAGCGAGAGGAGTCATTTGATGATTTTCCCAACCAGAAAAAAAAAACGGGTCTATCTTTGAGGTTATGGAGATGGGCCCAGCACCATCTTAACATATAGAAAATCCTCCGTGTCTCGGAAAGCATGTCAAGCTGTTTGTTCTGGCTGTCATTTGTACCTACATCTTTGACAGAAAATCTGACAAGAGTCCTTGTTACCCAGTAACTGGGTTGTAAAGGTCAGATAGGCAGTCGCTTCCCAAGTACAACACTAATATTCAGTTTCTTTTTTGTAATCTTTATTTTTTAGAGAGGGTTTGTTCATAATACGAACATGCCACCCTCATAGGAACACTTTTGAGGAACATACAAAACTTACAATCTACGCTTAAGACCTAATCTAACTAATTTATAAATAACCCTAGCAGTTTTAGAAGTTGGAAAGGCTAGTATGGTATTGCATAATCCTATTTGATGTAAATTTATATTATACTAGTACTCACGCGGGGCTTCGCTCCCGTGGATTCTATCATGGTAAAAACATAACTCTCCTTTTTTGTAGTCGCGTAAAAAGTAGCCTATAACCTTCCTGAAGCTTCAAGCTACTTCCATACCAAATTTCATCCAAATCCACCCTGTACTTTTGAAGATTAGCGCGTTCAAGCAAACAAACAAACAAACTTTTCCGCTTTATAATATTAGTATAGATTCTTGTTCAATCAAATATCTTTATACTACACCTGCTTGGAAAGTACCTTGATACTTTATCAAATTTACGGTAGAAAGTACGTCATAGCATATCGAACAAATATGCGGGGAGAAAACGCATCTGAGCGGGAGAGACAAGTGTATGAAAATCCATTTCTTACGTAGTTTTTCTTTTTTAATTTTGGGTAAGACTATGCGCCGGTAACCTAAATATCAAAAGCCAAAAAGTTTTTACAGTGAGTTTTTATCTCCAAGTTCGCAAAATGACACTGGCCACTAGCTGTATGTTGGATGGTGTCGGGCTGGCAGTGCGACCCTGCGGCGGCAGGATAAACAATTTGAAAAAAGAACATGTGAAAATTGCAGACGCCATTGGCGCCATTTGTGAAAACAGTGTTACATTAAGCTTCACTAACTGCAACAATTTCAATATAAATTTCAATTAGTAAAGATTTAGTTTTTTATTTTCCTCGTAGGTGTAGTATAAAGCACTATGTATCACTCGACAGAAAGTGCGATTCCCGATCTCGGGTGTTTTAAATGTTTCAAACGACACCCTCGACGGTAATCGGTCACTTTCTCCTCTCGGTGAACAATGTACTATTCCGCTTCGATCTGGGCACACTCCACAACAATAATTATGATAAACACCTTCTACAATGTCGCATTCCGTGCAGTTTGGAGATGTTTAATATTCAGTTGTATGCAACTTGTATATTGTATTGTATTATATTGTATTGTATGTTGTTTAGACTGGAATCTGACCCCAACATATTTGGGCCAACATAGTTGGTTGGCCTAGCAGATAAATGCTAAACCTAGTTCTCCATGTCTATGCACAAAACAGACATAACTATCACTTTTATGTGTAGTTTTGTAAAGTCCATCTCTACCCGTAGTTGCAGAGACATCTCTGTGCTTGTGACGAGCTTGAGGTAAATTTGATATGAATTTTGAAGTTTTAGCATTCACGGTGTGGTAGATCGAATTAGCGAAGGAATATTCGTGTTATTTTATCGGCAATCTTTACGGTTCATTAAACAATCTATAAAAGCAATGTTTAGGTTTTGAAATCTAATATTTGACACCAGTTTTCATTATTTTCACTTAAAAGCTAGTTATTGTTACCTAGAGCTTGGCAATACTTAGGCAGGGGCGAACGGCAAATTCAAATATCACAACTCAAATTACTAAATACACAGGTGTGCTCTTTTCTTTCAGTCGGCAGTATGCACAAAGATATTTTTTTAAGTTTACAGACACTTGGGTGCTGAGAAGCGAGTAAAATTTAAATCCACTTATTTCGGACAATAACTACTAACACAATGTTGTAAACATTATATTAGTATTATAAATAACTTATATTTTAGTATTATTTATTATATACTAGCGACCCGCCCCGGCTTCGCACGGGTGCAATGTTTATATTAAATATACTATAGAATGTCTTTATATACATCGTTGACAGCCTTTTTGTCATTCGACATACATGTTCTCTTTAGTAATTACTCTTGAAAGTGCGACACATAATTTACCATGGGAAAAACATTCAACGCTCAAATCTAAGCAACATAAGCACGCGCGCCGTGCCTCCGTCGGCACCGCGCGGCAACCGCTATGTCCTTGCATTTTAAACTATTTAAACTATTTATTTAAATTATATTCTGTAAAGGGCAATATTGATTTATATTAAATGGACAATGTATTTATGGTACTTAATTGGATAAGGATTAATGCTGTATTGCTTAAAATCGCTTCGTAAAATATGCTCGTATTTCTCGTAAAAAGTAAAGGATAAAAAATGGTTGTTGTGGGTTATCTATAAGAGATAAACAGATGCCATCGAGGACATTTTTGTTGACCTTTTTAAGGTGTACAATATTGTAGTACATTATTTTGATCTATCTCGTGGGGTTCAGCCAGCGTTTGCAAAGCAAGCGCAAAAAAATGTGTTTATTTGCGTCATCACATTAGAAACCTCAAAAATTATCAGTGTTACTCTACTATATTATGCATGTTATATACTTAAAAACCTTCCTATTGAATCACTTTTTCTTTGAAAGAAACTGCATCAAAATCCGTTGCGTAGTTTTAAAGATTTAAGCATACATAGGGACAGACACAGCGAATCGACTTTGCTTTATACTATGTTAAGATTCTATTGTACAATTACAATATTTCTATGCAAAAAAATAGTAAAACTAGTGTACCTACGTACCTACAATGGGCGGTCTTTTCGCACAGGGCGATCTCTTACAGACAACCTCTGGATGGACCTCGGACACAACATACAATTCTGTATTAAAATTCTGTTCTAAAAGTAAAACGTATGAAAGGAACAAAAAACAACAAAATAGAGCACACTGCATGCCTAGGCTGATCAAACAGGAAAACATGTTTCCTACCTAATCAGCCTCCGCAAAAAATGCCTAATATCTGAATATAGCCCTCCGCCACAAATCTCAGGCAATTTGTAGTTGCAAACTCTCCGCACTCTGCACAGCAGCGACGCGACGCAGCCTTTTACCGAATTGTCTTCAGCAAGCTAATTTGCCTATCGTTCAAATCTATACAAATAAAACAAACATTCAGTAGTATACAGAGGAACCACCTTTGTATACTACCTGCTAATGAGAGAAATGTCAGTAATTGTGAGGTCACACTACTCTATTTAATCACCTACATAGGATTTAAAAAAAATATTATCTCAGCTAAAAGGTAAGTAGGTAACAAATACATAATTTTAGTGAAGTATTATGTAATGGAAACTTTTAACAAAACGTTAAATACACTAGACTTTCTGATATTCCTCTCGTCTGGCAGCTAGAATATGCACATTAAGTCAGTGGCCGTGAGGATTAAGGGACCAGTTTTAATAATCGCTATCTTCAAATTGCGGTGAATTTTTTTCATTTCTTTTTTACAAAATGATTTAAGTCTCTTTCTAGACATTATGTACATTAAGAAAGATTTGATTTGGTAATATTCACTACAATATTTATTTATTGAAAAGTATCGGTAGCTTATGTTACTCATCTTCCAAGTGTAGAATTATAGACGATAGAGACATCGAGACTTACGAATTTGCCTATCCGATTGAAGCACAACGGATCATCAATTATAGTCGCGCTAAATGTTTCAATTATAATTTATGATGTTTCCAACTCTCCGCCCACTTAAGTTCAAAATGTTTTGATGTTTGAATATTTCAGAAGCGTAAGTGTACCTAATAACTAAATTATTTACGACAAAACCCTTCCTCAAGTTCCGCTATCGGTCGCCAAAAACTTATTACGTTTGTCCTCCACGCGTACATCAGGTCGAAACCAACCCGTCATCCCCTTTGTCTTTATTTCTTGAGCATTCTACAGCAAATCTTTTTGTCCACAATGTTCCTTTGTTCTAAGTTACTCAATTATACGGAGACAATTTAAATAACTCGCTTAATGTTTTGAGGACCTCGGACTGATAAACTTTGGTAAATAAAGCACATTTTTAAGCTAAGATGAATTAAAAAGGATGTATAACTATTTGGTAGATAGGTATAGCTACCGAATTAGTCTGTAAATAGATGCCCTAGAATATGCTTATCTGTTAATAATAGGCGCTAATTAATTTAGGGTCAAATATTATTTGACCTTCATAATTATTTCATGTTAGGTGGCGCCTTAGCCTAGCGCATATGAAACGCGCGATGCAAGGGATATCCATGTGCCATAGAGTCCGAAATAAAATAATTCGACGATTAACAAAAGTAGTGCCCAAAAAAGGGGAAAAGTGGAGTATCACACTGATACTCCACTTTTCCCTCTGTTCTGAAGACCTCGCTCCAAAAGAAGCGTAGCCATACCGTCAGCACGATTATTTTTTCTTTGGCAAAATAATTAAATTACTTCTCCCTCTCTGGTTTGAGTGGAAGGGAGCGCAAGGCTTATACTGACTAAATCTACCCAGTTCCTTCGGCTACCCTTGCATCCGGGGCTGCGGTATCTAGTTAGAAAATTTCCGCAACCTCTAACAAGCAAAAAAGCATAATTATTAACTATACATATTTATATTAACTACTAATCATCGAGTTATTCCCTCAAGCGAATTCAAATAACTCATTTTATTTAGCGGTAAGCACTGTTTTTTTTTTTTAAATTACAGGAATTAAGTTAGTACTTAATTGAAGTCTTAATATCCTAATGTCTACTTCTAAAAATTAGGATTTTTCTTGGTATTCAGTTTGGTAGCTTTATCTAAATCTACCCATACCTATACGCCAATTTCACTTTATATAAACTTCACAAGTGGTCATTTCATTACTCAGGACACAGTTAGGTATCTTTTATACGTATTGTTTTGGTTTTTCCAAGTTTCATCCATAAGGCCACGGAAGGCCTATAAAATGGCACTTCTCGCTACAGTAACAAAACTACTTCGATCAGGTTCGGGATCTGTCCTAAGTCCTAACGCTCGTCTCCGCAAATGATGACACATAACATGTCCACGCCTATAAACAGGGATTGTTTTTGACCCCTTACGATGTCTGCCAACCTTTGAATCGTCATTTGTATCGGACTGACGGATAGCGGACCACTTTATTTCACGACGATGCTTAGACGATAAAGTAGTACCTAGAGAAGATGGTAGTAACCCATTATTGAACGGGGTCGATCATATGTGTACAGGTTACCTATGATGTGGCATGCCTGACTAGACTGTAGATCTATTTATTCGCGCTTACCTTTTGTTTTCGGGGTCATAATCATCAAAAGACTCCTCCCTCTCAAAATGAAGTCTAAAAGAGTTTTTTCGAAATTAAGTACAAATATAATTTGACCTCCATTAATTTCATTTTGATGGTAGGTGGCACTTACACCAAGCGCATTATTGTAGAACGCGGGATGCATGTGTCCCTTTTTTTGGTGGGAAAACCTTCATACCACTTCTCCCACTCTGGGTGAAGTCAGTGTGGGAGTGTCAGACTTCTACTGACTAAATACCCACCCTGTTTCTTCAGTCGCCCCTGAGTTCGGTGGCTACGGTACTTCGTTATAACATTCCCCGCAACCCCGGATTCGCGCTAACATGACAATTGAAAATGAAATCCAGAATTTGATTTAGCAGCCGATCACATGCACAATTGCAAGACCAATTTATTACCTAGAAGAGCAATTTACCTACATCTTTGTATGTTCACAACCCTTGCAGACTAGCGTACATTGATACCAATGTATGATTTTTTAACGACTGTAATCTACATCCTTAATAATGCATGTTTAATAACACCATTCTTGCCAAGGGGTATCGTGTTACCCAGCTACTGGGTTCTGGGGGTAAGAAAGGATAACCTTCCTGGATTAAGTAGGACCTTGTTTCCGTATTCCCGTATTATATTTATATATTTTTTTATTTGGTTTCTTTCCTTTTGTATACTGTGTGTTGTGTGCTTTGTGGCATGTGCCGAATATACAACGTGTAATTTAAAGGGTATATACATACCAACTGCATGACTTCTTTGGATGATAACAAACGATATTGCAAGGGTTTTGTAATCCTAAGTCTACGTGTGTAGAACTTATTACAAATTCCAATACACTGATACCGGAGATCGAATTTTTCAAATTAAGAAGAACAAAGAGAATTATCGTGTTATTGGCAAGTGACGTGGAAATTTATTGACACTGGTAGTGCTGTGACACGTTTGTTATGATTGGTATTCAAGAAATACTTATATGAAACCAATAATTTGGTATCAATTCTTTGAGTCAGTTATTTTGTGCTAAAACTGTGCATAGAGACTCCATACCAGATGTTGTCTTCAGCCCTTTTGGATAGATATGGGGTTTCCGTTACACGTTGTATATTTTTGATTTTCTTTTCTTTCTTATTCCCCTAAACCTAGAACTGTTCGTACCTGAAAGATAATCAAGTAGAACAATCAACAACAAGCAATCCACATACCAATATTGAACAAGACCCACTACAAAATCAATCGCATCCATACAATCTACGTAACGGCGTCGAACAAGTCACAATACTCGGTAAAAATCCACGGCGCGCTTTACCATCCTTCATAAAACGCGTGCAATCTCGCGAAACATACTAAAGGGATGAAACAATTTGGACAACTGAATATACTCCCGCTATATAGGACCCTAGTGAATAGAACGTGGACGACTTGAAATTTTTTGAAAAATGTATGTTTCTCAATCGCCCCGAGAATGTTTAACTTCAAAAACTTATTTCGTCGGTAAAAAAGGTCTCTGGGATCTCGAGGGATATTTGAAAGTGTTCAACCCTCTGCCCGTTAGGGAGAGGGTTGATTACAGCTTAAAGGTCAGGACCAAGCCGTTCTATTGACTACGTGACAAGTAGGCTTTATGTTTATAGCTTGACTGGGTAACAATTGTTAACTGGTAGAATAGTCAACATCGGCCCAGATGCAAAGAAAAAAAAACTCTAAAGCAACTAAATCAATCGCAAATATACTAATTACTGTTGAATATATTATGCATTATCGTATAATTATATATTATGTTGATCATTTTCATTCCTCCCGATAATTATACAGAGGCGTAGCGTGGACTTATAAAGAAGTGGGCGATCCGCATCAGCGAGGATGGTTTTTTTGTTCCGTTCGCGATCTCGTGAGTTGTGATAGTGAAAAAATATGAATATACATATATGGTGGGAGAATGTTAAAAAGCATATAGATTTGAATAAAGGTTTTATTATTAGTTATCTATGGTTATGTCTGGGTCATCGCATTTATAGAGAGTGCGAGGCCCCTTGACGTTCTCCCCCCTTATTTTCACAAGCAATATCTATGGAATATTATACTAGATATGTAAGAGCAGAGTCTCCTAACACAGGCATTGTTTGCCTAAAGGAAGGCGCTAAACACAAAAGAAAAAATATCGCCTAAAATAAAAATAATCAATTAGCTTTATTTGCCCGCGATACGACTATGTATTATACCGGTCGCAACCACCACGCTATCGCTCGCTTTCTAAAAGTCAAAAGACCGGCGCACGGTGGGCTGAAAATCGGCTTTCATACACTTAGGCATTTTATTTTGCAAGTGCGAGTTTTTTTGCCGGATATCACTTCTATTAGTTATAACAATATACAAAAATGACACCAGAATTGATTCTGCACAGAAACGAAGGAATTATAATTTTTTACGAAAATTTTGTATGGAGCTAGTATGAAAAATCGAAATATCTCTAAAACGGCAGCGATAACCGTAATATCCTTATAGGGGGTTATAGTACTAATTATTTATGATTTTTTGACATACGTTACATAATGGTTGTAGATGCCTTTTTTTTTTTAAATCGTCAAAATATTTTTATTTATTTTTACATATTTAAACGTTCCTTTTAGTGTTTAAGTTGAAGAATTCAGAGCTTTAACAACTCTTATCATAAAATAGCATCACCCCTATAGACCTGAAGGACTAGACAGAGGTGTGTAGTGTCTTGTTGATCTTGTAAGATTTCCAACAATACCAAATAGTTGAATATCAGTGTCAAAGTGCCCATGCTGTCGCTTCTTTTTGAAAGATAAGGGAATGAAATTGTTAATTGATCATACCCTAAAAGTATGATTACAACATAACCGGACACATAATAATAATAATATCCTTATAGGGGATTATAGTACTAACATTATTTATTTTAACATATGAAACTGTTCAAAACGATCCATGAACGTGTCAAAGTTAAGAACATCGTTAGGAAGCATGCTTTTTCCCCAAATATTAAGAATATGTGAAAAAAAAAAGACTGTATATAAACTTTTTATTGATAGGTAATTTAAATAAAACAGAAGTAACAAAAATAATATCTAATAAATTCAATTATACAAAATACATATTTGAAACTATAATTTATGAAATTATTAACTAAACATATTGGTACAATAAACTAACATAAATAACAAAAGAACATAAAGAAAAATAATTAAATTTTACAAATTTTCTTTACAACTTTCGTTGTCGGACTCCAATTCCGAGTCAGAATCCAGATCGGATATACCTACAAACTCGAACTCAGTTTCCGGAAACTGTATTAGGTCGAGAGTTTCAGCAAAAAAGGTTGTCTTCCTTTTGGCATCTAACTTCGGCCTTTGTGCACTTAGAAAAGGATCCGAAGAAACAACAAGCATATTTAGGATATCTTGATTAGAATCTTGCCTGCTTCTTTTCCGCGAATGATGTTCCCGGAACCTCCTAAAATCTTTGTTTCGAGACTCTGAGGCTTCTTCCGAGAGAGTCCCAATCGGGACAATATCATTTTTTTCGATTATGTCAGCTCCGTGTATTAATAGTTTATGTACGGTTGATGACATGTAGTACCAGTCGTATAATTCCACGTACTTTTCTGCTGTTTTGCGAGCAAAATCTTTAAATTTGATGACATCGATCTTCTCACCAGATGTTATTGCTTGCAAAATAACAGCAAATCTTTTTATCAGGTTTTGATCCAACCCAGTAATAGCTGCAGTTTTATTGGGAAACTCGAAAAACTTCCTTGCGGTATTCCCGTCATTGGTAGTTCCCGAGCCTTGTTTTACTATATCAATTAACAGATTGAGCTCCTCTTTAAATTTATTTTGAATGTTTTTTTTTCTGTTTTGTAACATATCTTTATGCTCATTACTTCTTGCTGCCCACTGTTTGAAGTCAAGTCTGTACGCAATGTGTAACAGACATTCCATGCAATTTATACGGGCATGTAGGGATGATAGGCCAAATTCATATATGTCAGAACACACAGTTTTTGATGTTACAGCATCTAAGTGGTTCATTTCTGTTGGTTTTGCTAAGCACAGGTAGCATGATGCATTTGATCTAGCTTCAGAAAGGTACGTGCAGACTTTTGCGTCGATCATTGTCATCATTAGTTTATGAGTCACCCTGTTACTATTAATGCACTCTGTGGGGTTAAGGGCCTCAATTTCCTTATCCATTTTTCTTTTGTTATCAATGACAACTGCATGGCTTTCTTTTACAAAAGTGAACTGAACCGGACGACAATAAAAAGTTGAGCATGGTTTCGGGTTTGTCCATATAGTATTATCTCCATCTGTCAGTTTCAGTGGCACCAAGGAGGTCATGAAAATGCTTGAATCATCATGCTCGCCGTCCATTTTCTGCTTGTATCGGCTTTGATTGGAAGCACCATCAAATCCCCACTTCGATATCAGCTTTAACTGCTTATTTTCCACATTATCAGAAAGACTTTGAAGAATCCGCTTCACCGTGATGTCAAGTAAAGCTTGAAGTGTAATTCTAGCTGATGAATCCGTAACTGATACTGATTGATTAGGAGGGTAGCATGCAAGCTTAGTTTGTTGCAGTTTATAGTAGGATGGGTAAATATCCTTAGCACCTTCCCGAATGGCAGTCTCTCGCAACGTAATATATTGCCACTTTGAAAGCTTAAGTGAAAGAAGCAATCAAAGTGCTTTCTCTGGTGTAAATATTACTGTTTTCTTAATGCTTTCCTTGATTTTAACGGCAGCTTCTGGATTTTTGATCATATAATTGATTACAGATGCGATATCTTCATAACCTTCTTCTTTTAAACGTGCTGCAGCTGCATATGCCAATTCACAGGAATCCTCGCCTATGTGCTCACTAGATCTTCTCTTTTTCTGTTTGCTTCCCAGATCTTTGAATGGTTTTCGGGACCTTTTTGTCATTGTTCCAACAGTCGATGATGTCGAAGGTTCTGGAGAGACTGAGCGTGCTCTTGGTATCTCATCAACAGTTGGTTCTTGATTTATTAAAGTTTGCACGCAACTCGGCCAATCAATATTTGCTTGCAACCACTCTCCGTACGTATTTCTAAACTTATCAAAGAATCGTTTAGATTTCTGCCACCTGTTTAAAGCAGCTCGCGTGAATCTCCGGCAAAATTCTTTGAGAGTTACTTGATCTTCGGCAGAAAGGCAATCGCCTATGCGGGACACAATTGCACTAAACAATACTTCATGATTAAATGAAGGACACTCACTTTTTAGAAGAACAAACAAATCTAAGTTGGTGATTAAACTTTCCATTCTAAGATTTTGTAGTCGCAAAGCAAATAGTTTGTGTTAGCAGTTACACGGTTGTGAACAATCTAAATTATGGAACAAAATTATAGCCCTTTTATTGTATAAAGTCAATAATTAGTTAACTACCCTCATTAAAGTTATAAAAGATATGATAATAAAAATTTATAATCGTCAAAAACATTTCGTAGAACTCATAGTAGAACTAATCAACATTAGCAAATCACATTAGCTCACTAATTATAAAAAGGTGAATGCAGTTCTTAGTTGGTATTGTTGCGAGATATTTCAAATCATTTAATCACTTAATAGGCTCATTAGAATCAGAAGACTACAACCATCATTCTAATTACTTAATTACTTGTCATCAGACTCATTAGATGACTACACAATATGTTATTTTGTATTTTGAACGTATGCAAGGTTTTAAAATTCCTTTTGTGTCGATATTATTATGTGTCCGGTTATGTTGTAATCATACTTTTAGGGTATGATCAATTAACAATTTCATTCCCCTATCTTTCTAAAAGAAGCGACAGCATGGGCACTTTGACACTGATATTCAACTATTTGGTATTGTTGGAAATCTTACAAGATCAACAAGATACTACACACCTCTGTCTAGTCCTTCAGGTCTATAGGGGTGATGCTATTTTATGTTAAGAGTTGTTAAAGCTCTGAATTCTTCAACTTAAACACTAAAAGGAACGTTTAATATGTAAAAATAAATAAAAATATTTTGACGATTTAAAAAAAAAAAGGCATCTACAACCATTATGTAACGTATGTCAAAAAATCATAAGTAATTAGTACTAAAACCTCCTATAAGGATATTACGGTTATCGCTGCCGTTTCAGAGATATTTCGATTTTTCATACTAGCTCCATACAAAATTTTCGTAAAAAAATTATAATTCCTTCGTTTTTGTGCAGAATCAATTCTGGTGTCATTTTTGTATATTGTTATAACAAATAGAAGTGATATCCGGCACAAAAACTGGCACTTGCAAAATAAAATGCCTAAGTCTATGAAAGCCGTTTTTCAGCCCACCGTGCGGCGGTTCTCTTTTCCAAACCGCGGAAAACCCCTTCCTCCCCCAGACCGATCACCCCGTGGGCGAGGGCCTACTTTGCCCACGGCTAGCTACGCCACTATACGTACTGGTATAAGCAAAGATATAGATAGGGCATAGCTGTTTCAGGTGTCATTTTAATTGTGATTTTCTATACCTGTATTAGAGGAAAAAATTGCAAAAATAACTTATTTTAATAGATTTCATAAAACAACAAAACTAATCTATACATAATATAATAAAACAGTAAAAAAAAAGTGTCTGTACATCAAAATTTTACACGCTTATCCTACGCAATGTACGCTTAGACCTACGCGATGGATTTTAATGAAATTTGGCAAGTAGATAGTTGACATCCTTATATTTTTTTCTGGGTGGGAAAATCATCGAGTAACTTCTCCTGCTCTGGATTAAGCGGAAGGAACGAAGTTGCGTCAAATAATTTGCGAAAGTGTGTGAACCGGGTAATGTGTAGCAGTGGACGGAGCCCGGCTATGAGGGAATTCAATTAAAAATATTCTTAATAATTATTTTGTTTATTTGCTATCGCAGATCTCCGAAACATCTAAACTGATATTGATTGGATAGAATATAATTGGGAGGAAGTCGGATATCCGATCAAAAGTGAAAAGAAATCACCAATTTGAGATAATTACACGCCACTTGCTTCTTTTAGCCGCTTCGCCCTCTCGATGGTTGTTTTATATAGGCAACTATGTAGGTACATATATAGAGGTCAGATGTCTTATTTATTTATTTATTCGTATGGCATTTTTACAGTCGTTCTATGTATAAATTAAATTATAATGTTATGTTATCTAATAAAATGGTCTGATGTGAATTCAATTCGTGATAAAGGGTTGAATTTTGGTTTAATAACGAATTTTATTATATAAAATATAAACCAAGCAACTTAATATTACCAACATTTATTCTATAAGTTAAATTTGTAACACTAATCATAGTTAAGTTAAACAAAATTGTATTAGGAAAATAAAGCTATTATATTTTATTCCATTTATTAAATTGTATGTACATATTATTTATATATTTTAAATATAAAAAAAAACGTTTGAAAATATAAAAGACAGTAGCCCACCGTTATCGGGAACAGGGTCCAAGCTACCGGTGGTCAGGGCTCTTGACGTACGTGAGTACTGCTTTCTGGATGAAGCCCTTGATCCAGCTGCCCAACGAGAGCCTCTTCAGATGTTGGTTGAGACTAGCAATATAATAAGATTTTAAAATGCTCTATTTAAAATTAATAATATGTATGTTTCCTTCAATTCAATTCTAGCATAATTTAATGATCGGGCACGCCGCAATTGCGGCGGTAAGACCCCTCTTTGAGGAGTGGCTAGATCGGCGTCACGGAGTCCTGACCTACCGCATGACGCAGGTCCTCACCGGACACGGAAGTTTCGGGAGGTACCTGTGTCTGATGGGAAAAGAGGAAACGCCTGGGTGTCACCACTGCGAGGATAGCCCTGAGGACACCGTAGAGCACACGGTGCAAGACTGCCCCGCCTGGGCAGAGCACCGACGTGTCCTCACGGCGGCGATAGGCGGAGACCTCTCGCGCACGGCATTGGTCAAGGCCATGCTGCGGGGCGAGAGGGAGTGGGAAGCGGTCGCCTCCTTCTGCGAAGCAGTCATGCTTCCGAAGGAGGAGGCGGGCCGCGTGAGGGAGAGGATGGCGTCCTCCCTCCAGCCCAGCCGCAGTGGTAGACGCCCACGGCGTCGGACGTCGGCCGACGATCTCCGGCCACCGTAGGCGCGGGCATGCGGACAGCGAGTAAAGGGCAACTCGCTGTCCGACCATGGACCATGCCCGGGTCGACGGCGCGTCGTGTACCACGCGCGCCTCAAAGAGCGTCAGCAACATGACGAGGCCCCCTCTGCAGAGGGCCGAAGCCTGCGGGGGTCGTGGGACTCATCCCGTTACTGTGGCCCCGGTACGTAAAGGGTTATTGAAGGAACACCGTGGAATTTAGTCAGTAAAAGTCTGACAGTCCCTCCCACCCTGCCCGGGGTGGGAGGACTTATTTGATAATTTTACCACGGTAAAAAAAAAAAGCATAATTTAATGATAGAAAAATTTATTATGACAATTTTATTTTATTCGTTTTATTTTGTTTAATGTAATTTTTATTTCATGTACCTAGTTCTTTTTTGTAATTAACTTTTTTTTCTAATTTTGACGAATAAAAAAGTGTTTATTTCTCTAAGTGTTAATTATGTAAATGTTATGAGTCTAAGTTACTCGAATTACATGCATTTTATTTTTTTATTTTGCCATTGGCTGAGACGACTATCGACACAATGAATGATTGCTGTATCCACATCCCACATCTCAACAACCCCGCGAGCCAGATAAGATACTTAAATTCTTATATTTCTTGGCTTTCACGAGGTTCTCGTCATAACAGACCGCTATATCAACAATCATTGTGCGACGCTCTAATCGGTCTATAACCACTATGTCAGGCTTATTGGCAACAATAGCAGTGATGATAGACCGATCCCAGTACAGTGTACCTAATATTGCCATTTTCGAAAACTGGGTCGGGCACATACCTTCTAGTATGGTACTTCTGATTCCACAAGATTGTATTTAAGAGCAAGTTGCTGGTCAAAGAGAATGTAATACACTATGTGTTGCTGGTGAACAATCCTGGCTAGAAGGTTGTGTCATAAACACAACCGGAGATAATGTGACGAATGGATTCTCCCGGTTTGTGACGTGCCCGACATGGTGTCCACCGTACCATCCTTCACAATATATTTCCGATAGTTATTCGTCATGATAACTTCGTCCATAATCGCACAGACAAAACCTCCATCGGTTTCCCTAAAGAGGTCACCAAAACATAAGCCAGGCTACGGATTCCTAATATATCTACTTCAGACCCATGAAGGCAATAACGTCCGTGAAGCTCCTTGCTCTGTCATACCTACTTCTCTGCGCTCATTAGTATCTATCTAATACTACAGGTTTGCGCCAATTCTCGGTACCTAAGGAGAGCGGCATGAGGCCTTTGTCCATCGCTACCACATCCCGATGCATACTCACGTCAGCTTCTAGGAAGTATTCCCTAAGGCTGCATACCTCGCGGTTGTGCAGGATCTTTGCATTTAAAAAGCCACGACCCCCGCACTTCCGCGGGATATACAGCCTCATCACCGATGAACGTGGGTGATGCATCCGATTTGCAGTCAGCGTTGTGCGGACCCGCCTATCCAAGGCGTCAAGTTCAGTCTGAGTCCATTTGAGTATGCCAAAAGAATACATCAATACTGGTATGACCCAACCATTGTCATGTAGCTTTGGGCCTTGTCATGTAGCTTTGGGCCTTGTCATGTAGCTTTGGGCCTTGTCATGTAGCTTTGGGCCTTGTAATTTATATGATCACTAGCTTCTGCCTGCGACTTCGTCCGCGTAGAAGTCGAAAATATTCCACGGGATCCCGTCCCCGACTTGCTTGACATAGATTATAATAGCTCGGCTAATATGCGTGATATAAAGATAATTTATAGCCTATAGCACTCAAGGACAATGCAGCTACAAAAAGCGAAAGAATTTTCAAAATCGGTTCGGTAGTTTCAGAGATTACCCCATACATACAAACTTACAAATTTTACCTCTTTATAATATTAGTACAGATAAGTTCGTCTTAGATAAAATGGTGTGCGTTACCCCAGCAAAATAATGTCGAAAATAGTCATTTAAATCTTATAGATAATTAGTTTCCCAGCTCCTGTAATTGTTAAGCACATTTTTAAATTTGTTACACATATAGTTTTTTAGTTATTACCCAAAAACATATTCTGCTGGGGTAACGTTTGAAACGTTACCCCAGCAAAACTTTTTTTTAAATAATGGGAATATTGAAATAAATATTAGCTATACATTTAGTTGTCTAGACGAGGTAAATGTTACATGTTATTTTGTATTTGTTCTTTCTTCGGCTGCGAAGTTATTCGAGATTTTGCTGGAGTAACGTTTGTGGTTTTGCTGGATCTCTGAAACGGTTAAGCGGATTCTTATCATCTTTTGTACATGACTTCTTAGGAATTAGTTTTAATTTGTTTCGCAATAAAAAAAGCAAAATGATGTACCATTTAAAAGTTATTTAATAAAATATAAAAACACTTCTTTAGGTCCTAACACACTGAATATGAGCTCTAAAGACTTACTTTAAACGTTATTTTATAGCTTTTAATTACCTTCAAATGTATGTGAAGTTTCATTAGTATCCTGTAGGTAATTAACAAATTATGATGATATTCAGTTCTCCACGTTCACGGTCACAATGCGCGCGGAATTATTTGGCCACCGATAAACCTGTATATGGTTATATAAACTGAATGTTATATCAATATTTAGTTGCTTAATTCAGTTATATACCTGTAAAATTTCAGAGTAGTACATACAATAATTAACGAGATAATTAAATAAAAGTCATTAGGAACTTAAAGACCGTGGTAATCCGACCAGGTTTAGGTGGTTACAAAAAAGCGACTGCGTAGAACATTATGCTATCTTCTAAAATATGTAGGATAATACACCTTAAAATTTCGGTACAGACGCGTACACTGTTAAATACATAACATTATTGTAATATCTGTACTATAAACATTATTATTATTACCTTTCAGCTACTTATTAGATAGGTATCTATTGTATTATCTGCACCAGTTCAATGGCACAGTTACACGGGTTCCTTCTATCTGGCAGAATCTTGATACTCCGAAATTCATTTGGCATAACACACTTGGTATAATCTTCCTTAATTAAACGAATATTTTTAAGGCATAAAAATTATTAAGTATGTATAATTATTATTTGGCTGAATGTTTATATGTTCGAATTCACAATGGCATAAATTACATTTGGCAGAGTTAAAATTCTGCATAATTTCGTTTAGCATAACAGCATGCTTGCTTGCACGCTGCATGCTTACTTGAATGTTTGCATTTTTCTTACAGGGAAATAAAAACCACGTATGTTCACAATCAAATGTTTTATTTAATGTATGCCAAAAGATGGTTCTAACTATAAACTTTCAGAGATAATGATGGTTCTACGTTTTAATTATTATGGATATGAAATTTATGCCTAAAGATGATTTTTTTGACTTACAAAATTATTTATTTATTTAAACTTTATGTACAATAGTGATACATGGGCGGACTTAATGCAACAAGGCATTCTCTACCAGTCAACCTTTGGGTTAAAAAGACCACAATGTGGTAGGTGTACAAGTAAAATAAATGACTTTATCGAAAGAATATATAAAATAATAATAATAGAATACATATATATGCTAAAATAATAGACTAATAAATACGGTGCTTTATAATAATCTTAGAGAACTCATAATAATTATAATTATTGCGAAAACCAAACTAAGAATGACAGGCTTTTAAGTAGTGGTTTCTCATTTTACGCTTAAAAGATAATTTAGACTCGGCCTTCTTGATGTCAAGGGTTAGCATGTTCCAGAGTTTAATGGTAGAAATAGCATAGGAATTAGCCATAAACTCGGTTCGGTGAGAAGGAATGTGAAGAAGTAAGTTTTTGGATGCGCGAAGGTTAAGGCTATGAGAACTGCCTAGAACATTAAAATTTTGTTTTAAATAAATATTTAAAGGAGCACAAGGATCGTTCAAAATAGTGAAGAGCATGCAGAGAGATCTGAGGGATCTCCTTTGACGTATAGGCAACCATTTAAGCTGAGAACGTAAGGAAGAAATGTGATCATATTTACGGAGGCCAAAAATGAAACTGATACAGTTGTTGAAGTCGATCCAGTTTGTTAAGAAGTTCTTGGGATAGATCAGAGTAGCAAACATCAGCATAATCAATAACAGGAAGCACAAGCGATTGGACCAAAGTGGTTTTAGTGCTAGAAGGAAGAAAATACTTGAATCTATAGAGAGATCGCAGTGTGAATGTTACTCTCTGGCTAACCTGTGCAATCTACTTATCCCAACTTAACTTGTCGTCAATGAATAAGCCTAGGTCTTTGACGTGTGGCGAGAGTGGAATGACGGTGTTGTTGAAGCTAAGCGGGAGTAATTGGCTAGTGTCTAATTTTCGTAGCGCATGTGAGCTGCCGGTCAGGATAGCCTGGCATTTACTGACATTGACCATAACTCCAAATCTGCTTGACCGATCGCTGATAGCTAATAGATCAGCATTCAGCAATGAGATACAGTTGTCCAAGTTGTCAATGTCAGCTTGCGCGTAGAGCTGTAGGTCATCAGCATACAGATGTTAAGAGCATTTGAGGATAGTGGTAATAGAATTTATTATATTATATGAATTATAATGTGATGTGATGGCCACTGCACACTGAACATTCATTGTATCTGTTATTATTTGTGATTGTTATAAATTTTTATTGTTAATGTAAAAGTGTAAGTAAACTGAAATCATTCATTTAAAAAATAATGGAAAATGCCATAAAAGCAAAATTGCTATCTGTAATTTTTATCTGTGATTGTTTTTAAGTTTAATTGATATTTTTGAAATTATTATTTTACCTGTAAATAAAAATTCTTTAAGAAATATGTAGTTTTTTTTAACACTTGTGTATACATCTGTACTAAACTTGTAACACTATCCTACATATTTTAGAAGATGGCTTAATGTTCTACGCTGTCGCTTTTTTGTAACCACCTAAACTTGGTCGGATTACCACGGTCTTGAAGTTCCTAATGACTTTTATTTAATTATCTCGTTAATTATTGTATGTACTACTCTGAAATTTTACAGGTATATAACTGAATTAAGCAACTAAATATTGATATAACATTCAGTTTATATAAACGTATACAGGTTTATCGGTAGCCAAATAACTCCGCGCGCATTGTGACCGTGAACGTGGAGAACTGAGTATCATCATAATTTGTTAATTACCTACAGGATACTAATGAAACTTCACATACATTTGAAGGTAGTTAAAAGCTACAAAATAACGTTTAAAGTAAGTCTTTAGAGCTCATATTCAGAGTGTTAGGACCTAAAGAAGTGTTTTTATATTTCATTAAATAACTTTTAATCGGTACATCATTTTGTTTTTTTTATTGCAAAACAAATTAAAACTAATTCCTAAGAAGTCATGTACAAAAGATGATAAGAATCCGCGTAACCGTTTCAGAGATCCAGCAAAACCACAAACGTTACTCCAGCAAAATCTTGAATAACTTCGCAGCCGAAGAAAGAACAAATACAAAATAATGTGTAACATTTATCTCGTCTAGACAACTAAATGTATAGCTAATATTTATTTCAATATTCCCATTATTTCAAAAAAAGTTTTGCTGTGGTAACGTTTCAAACGTTACCCCAGCAGAATATGTTTTTGAGTAATAACTAAAAAACTATATGTGTAACAAATTTAAAAATGTGCTTAACAATTACAGAAGCTGGGCAACTAATTATCTATAAGATTTAAATGACTATTTTCGACATTATTTTGCTGGGGTAACGCACACGATAAAATGTATAAGACATTTTTTGATATATTAAGTGATGCGGCTGTACAATCTAGAAACAACGTCAGACTTAAACGGCATAATAAACGTGTGTGTGGCTGGAATGTACATGTGAGGGAAGCGCATCGGGAGGCTAGGCTGAAATATCAAAACTGGATGGTTCTGGGTAGACCAAGTACTGGTCCCGCTTATGACCAGATATGCGAGTCCCGTAAAATTTTTAAAGGTCGCCTAAAATGGTGTCAGAAACACCAGGACCAAATTAGAATGGACGTAATAGCTAAACAAAGAGCCGAAAAAGATTTCACAAAATTTTGGAAGTCCACTAGTAAGCTTGATGTTAAGCCGGGTCTCCCTACGAGCGTTGGTGGCCGAAATGGCCCAGAGGATATAGCTAATTTGTTCATGGAGCACTTTAAAGTACGCTCTCCTCTGGGTCCTTCGTCCACTATGCCAGATGGTGGGCCCACCGTGGCGGGCGAGGAACTTCTACTTAAGGACAATGATGACGTGGAGAGGGAGCGCAGGGCGTTGGCTGTTCGCGGGAACATGTTGGCTCGCAGATTTTATCGTTGTAGCGATGAGGTCAAAATAACCTTGTTTAAAGCGTACTGTCAAGGCCTGTACACGGGAAGTCTGTGGTTCAACTGTTCACGGGGGGCGCTAAATGCCCTGCGCGTCCAATACAACAATGTTTTCAAGATGATGTTGAAACTACCTCGTTTCTGTAGTGACTCGGGGATGTTTGCCCCATTACGTACAGATGGTTTCCAGGCTATCATCAGGAAAAAGGTGGCATCGCTGGTGACGAGGATGCGGGGGAGTGGCAATAGCATCCTGAAAGCCTTGGCTGAGGACCCGAGAGCTCCTGTGCTGAGGCATCTCATGCGGAATCATTGTCCGCATGAAATGCCTCGTAAGTACATGACCCAATAATGTTTATTTTGTATTTGTATGTGTTACTAACCCTAGTGTATAAGTTGTAGTATTTAAGTTGTGTAATAACAAAAATGGTTCCTATGTTGTTCTAAATTAAAACAATAATAATAATAAAAATTGAAGGCACCCACCTTGTTTCCAGCTGATAGAAGACTATTCAGTACTTTATTCAGGCGGCCAAAGAAGCGTCCCTTCAATGATTGTTTCACATAAGCAGCATTGATGCCTAGTGCCTCTGACATACCCAAATACTTGTAAGTTTCAATTGAGCCAAGGGATCTTAGGCGTATGGAATCCGAGAGTTGAGTTCCCACGGATTCTATAATCTCCCCTCGCTTTACATGCATGACCGCACATTTTCCCACCTCAAATTCCATCCCGATCACGCAACCGAAAGTTTCTGTTACCTTCAGTAGCTCCACCAGTTGCAAGTTGCTGGGGGGCAGACTATTTTATTATTATTAACGAATTTCATATGCAAGTGTCATTGATTAACACTCTCACCGCCATGTGGTCCGCCTGCCGCCCACATAAATTTCGGTGCAGCAAGCCACTATAGATTCTTTAATTTTTTCAGGCAGGCCATGTGGGCTGCCTGCGTACCACAACTAGCTGCAAAAGTTACACGAAATCTAGCGTGGCGTGGTGTAAAAGACATTGCATGGCCCGCGCGCCGCTCACATGGCCTGTTGTTGTAGAAAAACCTTAAATGTGTATGGCGGTGAGAATGTTAATGCTATTACGCTAATCCATACCAACTGTCGTTGAAAAACTGCACAACGACCATAGTTAGGTATATAACACCAATCTTATCATTCATTTTGAAAGAAACCGATGTAATGTAAGGTTCTCATTCCTTGAGTATTGTTTTTTTTCTTATAGATTCGCATTTGACCACCATCTCACCTGATGATGTGGTCAAAGATGAAGCACGCACGCAAACTTGCGAACCTATTTACTTTTTACTTAAAGACCCCCAAATTATAGATAAAAAATAATAAAAACATCATTAAGGTATGTATATTCTCATTTAATATAAAAATTATAGATATCCACTATAATATTTACATGTAAGTTAATGGCAAACAACTTGTCAAGATTTAAAATATAAAAAGAAACATACAATACAATATGTGGAAGTATTCGCTCTGGGTCGCCAATATTTTAAAATTAATTAATTTTCTTTGTTTTAATGTACATTGAAGACTAATTCTGTCCGTAATATTTAAAAATAATATGATTGTGGAAGGTAAAATACTACAAATAGCTTCATTAAGTAAATGCAAGTTTTTTTGAAATATAATGGAAAATTGTCGGAGACAAAGATTAAAATCTACCCTTCATAACTTAACATTAATTAATACGACTCATTTATACGAGTCACTCGGCGACCAATTTGGTTCACGGTGAAGCCGGTATTGCCGCTTCAAAAAACGCATTTAAAAATAATTTATAATTCAACATGCAATTTAAGTATATCAACATATTGACGCGGAACACATTTTCACAAACAACTATTTCGAATATTCGTAGTCTCGAAGCTCAGATTAGCGTCGAGAGTTGCAAAAACTAAAAGCGCAGTAATATTGAAATAGATGTAGAAAATTTAGTAACTATTATTTTCCCTAAAAATAAGACATGTTACGGACAGAATTAGACATTCCCTATCACAGACTAGATACTCAATTTAGATACCAATATTAAAAAACATTTCTATTTTAAAATTTCTGGTAATAGCAATGTTGTTTACTGTTCGCGTTGTTTTGGAAGACTTAGCACCACTTGCAACCATTTATTTTTAAGCGCAAATAAATATGCCGTTTCTTTTAGAAATCCATATATTAGGTACAGTTTTCAGCAACATGCTATTAACGGTGAAAATATATTCACATTTTAAAACATATTGGAGCAATTTTACCAAACTAATGCTTAAGAGAAATAAGCTAATTCCACTAACAAATGAGGAATGTACACTAGAAATTATTCTGTAGCTTTAGTGTGTTATGTAATTCCGCAAAGTAACGCCTGATTCCATTTTGTATAATTTCACCGTTACAAAAATATAGTTTAAATACTTTGAAATTACTAAAACTGAACGTGTTTTTTCGTTCTTTCTGTGATACATCAAATACAATAGAAACCTTAAACAACATTGCTTTTAGTATATTTTCGTTAAACACGCAGCATATGCTGCAACATGGCCAACTCAATTCTTAGTAAATTAGTAATCAATACTAATATTTTACAATAGCAGTGCAAACAGAACTGTAAGTACAAAATTGTTTTTTTTTTAATAGTTTGTCTTTTGTTTGGCATAGGTCCAAAATTTCATTCTGCAATTTTGCAAGGACTGCATGAAATTTTAATATAAAAACTCAGATCTATAATATCATCTAACCTTGAATTTTGATTGCACATTACATAACTCCCATTCTGCCATAACTTTACAAAAAAAAGGAATTAAATTGATTATTTATATGTACTTAAAGAAGGCTTATTCGATGTGACAACTAAAACATAATAATTGTGGTATCGTATGTATCAGTAATGTTATGGGTAATTGCAGGTAAATTAATATTTTGATAGATGACTAATGGAAACTTGATAATACTACAACATTTCACTATCAATATTTTTGTTTATTTCCAAGGATTTGTGTGAAGATACTAACAAAACTAATAAACATAGTTAAATAAACTGAAAACTAACTTTACTAACTAGAAAAATAAACATATTGTGGATAACCAGTAACACAACTGATAAATATGAAACAAACTAACCAAAAACTCAAATGCTGGAACCTATATAGATAATGTACATTTTATTACAAAATCCGCCGCTCATGTTGTAAAAACGTTGATATGTACAAGGAATTACAAACTATAGTAAGTAGCCCTTAAAACTAGACTATTTTACACGAAAAACATGGTTTCAATACCTTGTCATTAACCCACCAATGTCCTAAATTTTAGAACATTCACTAGAACTATATACAAATGAATCAATCAGTTTTACTTTATTGCCATCGAAATTAAGTAGATCCCCTTGTTTTCTATATTATCTATATATGACAAAGAACGATAAAATTAAGGCTCTATTGTAAGGCAGACGTCTAAACATTAAATAAAGCTTTCCAATCTATTGGCATTACATTTTTTAGTTTAGGCTTAGCGTTTTAGTCCAATATGTTGGCAATTGGGTATTTGATTTGGTAAGATGTGATAATTATAACTTTCGTATGTTTGAGCGATTTTTTGACAGCACATTTAGATTACATTACGCAAACTCTGGAAGACTGTTTCATCTTATATGAATTAACATGAAAGGTTGAATAAAGTTTGGTCAACCAAATGACAACACTTAACCCTTTACCGCATACTGTACCAAATTTTAGACATGGGTAGTTCGCGAACGATTGAAGGAAATGAACTACTTCACTTCGTAGAATAAACTTATCATTCATTCAGTTGTCCTTCAAATGTGTCTCTCCTTCATTTAGTTAGTTCAGTACTTCAGTATATCTTTTGATCATTTCTATAGATTTTTTATAAAGTTTGGCAAATACCTACTGAATGAAAGAAGGACACGATTATCAACCAAAAAACTGACGCAATTGTTATTTGTAATTATTTGCAATTGCCCATTGGTAATTGCAAATAATTACCAAATAGGTGTTAGGGTATGTAAACCTAAATACTTTTTTAGAATCTTAATATGGTAACCGCAAAGAGAAGCATCTATCTATCTAAAAAGGTATATACTGACAGTCATCAGTCTGTTTAAAGTATGAAGAATAATAAATTAATAATTTAAAAAACACTAGAAAAACACGCTTTTATAAATGCAGGTAAAAATAAAATAAAAATTAAGGTAAATATCACCTTGAAATCTGATCGTGTTCAAAGTTTCTCACAAGTGCAAACACGACTATGATACGATATTCCATCATGGAATGCCAGTACCTATCTTCCGGCTTCATCATCAGACCTTGAAACCTAATCGTGGTCAAAGTTCATTGCAAGACTTTTCTAAGAAATCCAAAACAGCTATGATACGATTTTCCATCATGAAGTTCCATCATGAGCTTCCGGCTCCATCATCAAATCAGTTCGACAGTACCATATTATTGTATTGTCATCAGAACTACATACAGCTGCCAATTTTCATTACGCTACAACCCTTGGAAGATGGTTAAATTAGTTACCTTAGATTCCATTACATAGTTAGTTACATACAGGTCGACCTAATAAAAACGTGTTAAAAATCAAGATAAGTATGTAGAAAAGTGAACTAAATGAAGTGCATCATTCGTAACTTCTCAATAAAAAAAAACTTTTTACCAAAAAATTAAACCGACTCCCAAAAAACACAGCAAAGTGAAAAGTAACTTTAATTTCGGTAGTCGGTGTCTTTAGTTTTATGCTGCACAAGTTACTATAAGAAATACCTAAAACGCCATAGGTGTGCCTATAATATTTGAAGAGTTCCCTCGATTTCTCCAGGATCCCATCATCAGATCCTGACTTGGTGACAAATGGTACCAATTTCGAAGTATACCCTATCAAACAAAAAAAGAATTTTTCAAATCGGTTCAGCCATCTTCGAGTACTCGATGATCATATAAAAAAAAAAAAAATCGCGTCGAATTGATAACCTCCTCCTTTTTTGTCGTCGGTTGATTAGAGTGAACCGGTCCGGATATGTTAAAGGTATGGACTAGTTCTGATTTGGTGAACTAAATGAGTGGACTGCTTCATTGAGCCAAAAGATATATATACTTCATTCATTTCTTTTCACTGACACATTTTGCGCATGACTACCAAATTTGATAGACTACGAATTTTCACAGATAAATAAATTTTGGGCCTCCTATACCACGTGTTGATGACTGATATCTAGACAATGGTTGTATCCGAACATGAAAAAGAAATAGGCAGATTTCTACCTTGTCTGTGGTATGTTATTTCTGTCACCGAATATTTCAAACCGCCAATTCAAGCAGTGAGTGCGGTTTGTGGATTGTAAAAGCCGATTTTGGCTACCTTTTCCTCAAAATAAAATTATTTTTGTTATTTGTGAGTGAATAAAATGGATCCCAAGAAGTTTTACGGAAAAACATGTAAGTAATATCAAATACTTTTAGACGAAAAACGGACTAGAACTTTGTATCTGAAATGATACTCTATGCAGTTATGTATGCATACGTTTTTCAAATATGATACTTCATGCATTAGTTTGTGCCAGTGCCCGGTCAGATATGAGACTACATGCAATAAGTACATCATACAGGGATTTTTTTTAATAATAAATGATAGTGAGAAAGTAGAACAAGCGAATGTGTTTGTATATTTAAGTTTTACACCGTAGGTTCATCTAATGTTATAAAAAATATGTTTTTATGCTTGTTCTTATTTACTGATGCTATAAACGTTTGGGGCTTATGAAGGTATTTAGTGTTTTATTTATTTTCAGGGACTCGACACGCAAGCGGGCGTGATATTCCTTTAGATAGCGATGATGAAGACCTGACCGATGATGAAGATTATTTTTTACCGCTCAAAGGCGTAACCATTGAAGAAACAGATTCGGAGTACGATTTTTCTGATATAAGTGAAGATGAAGGGAGTTTTACTTAAGATGCATTGGAGGCAGTATAACTATCTCGAAGACGATTTTAAATATGAAAATTTGGAAAGTGCGGTAACCATGAATGACATCATAGAATCGTTAACACCAACGGGTATAACGGACAAAAACAGAAAAACAAAGGGACAAACAAAAATAAAGGCCAAAAAGGATAAATTGACTTGGATCAACAACACAATTACTTATAACAGCGAGGATGTTGCATTTATGGGCTGCACCGATCCACCTGATAACATAATGGGCCTGGAGACGCCAATAGCTTTTTTCAAGTATCTGTTTCCAACTAGTGTTATTCATCTCAAGCCGGCTCTACACGTTGGCCAACACAGTGGCGAATGTAGTGGCCAATGCGTATTGGCCAACGTGTAGACGGCGTGTTTGTGCATGTTGGGTGCACAAACACCCCCTCTACACGTTGGCGAATAGTCATTGGCCACTTCATTCGCCACTGTGTTGGCCAACGTGTAGAGCCGGCTTTATACATGAACAGAGCAATCTATATGTAGAGCAGTTGCAACCAGATAAAGCAAATTCTATAACTATTGACGATATATCAAAATTTATAGGAGTTATCATGTACATGTCAGTTGTACATTTGCCATCTACACGACACTACTGGAGTGAAGGAACATATATCGAAAAAGTAGCTTCTCTACTTACTTGTAACAAGTTTGAAGAAATCAAACGGTTTTTGCACTTTTTTGATAAAACCAAAGAACTTCCTAAAACTGACCCAAATTGCGATCGACTGCAGAAATTAAGACCGCTTCTGGACATTCTGAGAGCACAATTATTAACTATCCCTAAAGAAGAGTACCTAGCAATAGATGAGCAAATGATACCCATAAAAGCCAAAACATCTGTTTTCGACAATATAATGCAAAGAAACCCCACAAATGGGGTTATATTAACTATGTTTTGAGTAGCGCTTCGGGATTCAGGACAACACAAAACCGATGTGCCACCTAATTGTCCAAATTCTGGAGCAACTGGCAATGTGGTTACAAGATTGCTAAACACAGTGTCACAAAATTTAAACCACAAACTGTTTATCGACAATTTTTATACCAGTCTTCCGCTCATGGCACATCTTCATGGCGTTGGAATTCTACCATTAGGTACAATTCAATTAAATAGAGCCAAAGACATTGATTTGCCAAACAAAGGCATTGCTGAAATGTGAGAGGTCACTGCATTGAAAAATCCACGGAAATAGATGGAGTTCAACTAAGCGTGACTACATGGGTTGACAATAAAGTCGTAAGTTTATGTTTTTTTTCTATGTTGGAAAGGAACCTATGGCTCCCGTAAAACGATTTTCAAAAAAAACAAAAGCGAATAATTGAAGTACCTCGACCAAAATCGGTAGAAATATACAATAAATATATGGGCGGGGTGGATTTATTAGACGCAATGTTAGGTTTTTACAGGATAAAAATAAAAAGCAAGAAATGGTACCATCTAATATTCTTCCACTTAGTCGATATGACGTGTGTGAATAGCTGGCTTTTGTGGCGTCGCCGCAACAAACAAAAATCTAATAACGAAATGTATATGTCGTTGTTAGATTTTAAACTGTATAATAGCTGATGTTTTGATGCGGGTAACGGGAGGAGTGTTTACTCCATCTACCCGAGGCCGAGGGCGGCCTGCTCTAGAATATGATCTAGAACATATAAGAATAAGGAAACGACGTATTGACCTGCCTCCGCAAGAAGTGGTATACGACGGGATTGGACATTGGCCCAACTGGGGCGAGAAACGGCAGAGATGCAAAAAATGTTCACGCCTATCTTACATTTACTGTAGTAAATGCGAATGTTTTTTTTTTGTTTAACAAAGATCGTAATAATTGTTTTAAGGATTTTCATATGGTTTTGCATTAAATATTGACATAAAATGTGAATCTTATTCATTCAATAAACATAATACTTAATAAAATATACATATATATAAATATACGAAAATATTTACCCCAACTGCATGTTGTACCATATAATATGATGTCATATATTCTGTTACCTGGACTGCATGTTGTATCAAATGTGAGATTTTGTGTTTCAAAGCAATTATTTTGGTTTCTAATGTCCGAAAAAATGCCATAGAACCATGAAAATTAATTCGAACCAAATCTAAAATTCCATGCGGTAAAGGAAGAAGAAGAAGAGAAAGAAGAGGAAGAAGCTTCCATAGACTAAAACTGCTATTTCTAGAACAATTTTGATCATTAATCAGGCTTTGGAAATTGAAATTGTACTTAATTTATGGGCACTATTCTGATTCAATAGTCCAATCTTCTAGTACTCAGGTTTATTATCAAAACTCTGCCTAATTTTCACACTTACCAAACCCCCAAATACCCGACTTGCTCCTGTCCTTATAACCGAAATGATCCAATAACAATCCCGCACTGTTCCTTTTCATTGCACATACACTGTATTTACACTCACATTAATGTTTCTTCACTTTATACAAAATGTGCCAATATTATTCTAATTGTGCGTCCAGTGTGCTTGTAAGAAATTATTTGTTGGGAGAACTTTTGTGCTTATCTATATCTGTATGTATTGTACTGAAAACAATGAGAAAAATCGTTTAAACCTAATGTAAATATTATTTGGTTGTTAAGTGTTATTTCACAAGCGAATTAATACTTTATTACTTAATCATAAAGATCAAAATTATAGATCGGAGGTCTTGTTTTGGAAACCTTGTAGATTTGCAATTTTGATCGTTATACACTTAGCTATAAAGATCTTTTTTTAAGTCACTTAGGAAATATGCACGATCTCAATCAATCTAATATTATTAACAACAGGCGTTTTTCTATTGTTTTCAATTCAAACAAATATTTTAGTTGAATGTAACTCTTGCTGCCGAATTGTACTTATAATTTAGCCATTCAACTCAATGACAGTTTAGACTAGCGTTCCTTGATTGTTGAAGGCAACATGCATTTACAACATTTATATTACAATTCCTGTATCACATTTTCATGGCAGTGATTTTTCGTACATTTTTTTAACGGAGGTAGTAAAAGTACATTTATAGGTTTGGATTAGAATAAGTTTCTTGATAACATATTTATGGCAGTGAATTGTTTTAATGCCTTCCTAACTATTATTGTTGCTTTACCAATACCAATAACCAAAGGTAAGGTACGAAAATGAATGCATGTTTCAATAGGGTGTTTTCGCATTGAAGGTTTTACGTCTTACGTCTGGCCAGAAACACAAAATCAAGTCTCGACACAAACGTCGCTTTACTACAGAATAACGTCTAGGATTGTTGATGATAGGTGTCCTCTGCTCTGGCATAAGTTAAAGGTCCGTCTAACTGTAACTGACTAAAATCACCCCGTGTTCCCTCGCACACTTGTGCCGGGTATCTTTTTGTGTGGCATCTCACAGGACAACCTCTCAGATTGTCGGCTGCTTAACCGGGCTTGTCTTTGGTTGCCTTCATTAATATAAATTAATTAAAGCCTACAGCCAGGGCTTATACATGTGCCGAGGGCTGCAGGAGTACTTAAATACAGTGCCCCGACTAGTGCCGTTTGATCAAGCGAGGGTAGTATGTCGTCATACTAACTCAAGCATATACCACTTCTATATCGGTATCACTCACACAAAACATGCATTCAATACTCCACCTTACTTGTCCGTCATCTTGATACCGATTCACTTGCTAACCCAACTTCGATAAGGTCTATTTTCCTATCTCGTACAAGCACACGAGGCACACAGTATATCACTAGAGTGTCACACTATCACTTCTTCATCCAGACGAGCATGGGTTCGTCTGGTTCGCGCTTTACTCAGTCCAGCTGTTGAACTTGTACGACGGATGTGGGCGGGGGGAGAGAGATCTCGTACTTGATGAGGCCAGTCCGTCCTGCCGATAGCACTAACCCGCCGACTTCTTTTGCGTCGCCGCTGTGAAGGTAAAAGGTTTTGTTAATATTGTCTGTCTGTGGGCCTTTAGAATACCAGCACTGACGTTTTGTTTAGATATCGTAGCATTGTATTGAGTAAGAAGCCTTTTTGGTTTCGCACAGGTCTTTGTTTTATTATACACGTTTTGTTATGTACGTATTTTTTATGTCTGTCTGTGTGCTTTAAAATAAGTACGTTTTCTCTATTTCCTTTTTCTAAGTGAAAGCAGTGACTACTGCTTTAAATAAATTTTAAAAGGGTAAAATTAAATCCGTAAAATCATAATTCATATATTTTAGTTTAAGGAGGACTTACAGCTAATAAACACAAAAAGAGGAATACATACTCGCCAGAGGGCCAATAACAAGCACTCACGTTTAGACGCATAATAAAATTAGCGTTATAAGCATACAAACAGCAACACGCTAATAATTATAGATTAAAGTTACAAATTTACATAGTAAGAAATAAATAGTACACAAATATTTGCTTGCAATGAGTCAACAGCTTAGCTTAAAACCCTTCCTTCTGGCTGAGTTCACACTAGTTGTGAAAGGATCCAGATCATCCTGCTAGCATATCTCATTAAAATTTTTGCGCATAAAATAGCTGCTTTGCCTAAAATTTGATGATGTATAAGGTACACATATGGGAGGATTGAAGCGCAATGTTTTGTTGGGCACATTAAAATAAAATTTAGAAACTAGTTCTGGTCTGTCAATATTGTTGTGGACGATTTTCAACAAATACAGTCTCCAATTTTAAGCTGATCTACCATTGGCAACAGGTGATACTTCTTACAGAGTCGATGATAACCGGCTTGAGTGATATGGAATCTTTTGATGGAAACAAAGATATTTGATGAAACGTTTCTGTATATTTTCAATGCGATAGTTTTTTTTTTTATGATACCGTGGATTCCACATTTGAGACGCATACTCTAGCTGACTTCTAACGAAAGTGCAATACAATATTTTGAGCGTTTTAGCATGTATAAAGCATTTAGGGAGACGCATTATAAATCCAAGAAGTTTGGATGCTTTTTTGACAATGGCGTATGTGACTCAAAAACTAACTTACATCTTGAAAAACGCCCAAGTTACGGATAGTATTGCACCATAGAAATATAAAATACAGGAGAAGTGGCAAGGGGACGTATCGGTGTCCGAGCGACATGGCCACAGGGCTCATGTCACAGGCAAGTGGCCGTCTCCGCAAACTAGTGCGCTTTCGACGGCGATCGTGATAACTTATAAGAATGCCGAGTTGTTCAGTGGTATCTTGTAAAAACTGAAGCCAAAACCAAAACTTTGTAAATCATAGAATCACTTACCATATGTAAGTACAAGTATTTTACAATATTTGTCTTTAAAATCATGAAAAACAATAAATCGTAAAATATTTCTTGCTTTTACTATGTTATTTTTGTTCTCAAATATCACAGCGACTGTACTACTTTTGCTATAAATACATTGCTCCTTAACCACTACCTGAGTTCGTCACTAAGTAACTGGACAAGCAATGTAAAAATAACAAAACGATACTGTATTACGCGGATTCATCGCGTAGTGAGGCCGCCGCTTCTTGCGACGAGTTAGTGATGTGTATGTGCAGATCCACTAACGTAGGCTTATCGACAACAATGTCGATTGACGTAAGAAATATTGCTATTATAGTTTAGAGGTTTTATAACATACGGAAACCTTTAAGAAAATATGTTTAACTTTTATTTTACATGAGATGACAGAAAGGAAATACGTTGAAAAGTCAAGTGTACAAAAAAGTAAAAAAGAATAAACAATTTATTTTACGCCCGCAGCATGCGTAAGGAGTTCCGACGTCACCGTCGCTAGAATAGTTTATTTTTCAATCAGTCAACCGTTTTAACCCGGTTGAAAGATCGATGTAAATAATGTTTATTGTTTTTTTTTATTATTCATAATGAGCTCACTCTTGACCTTAATCTCGCCTGATGGTAAGCGATAGATGAGGTCTACGATGGGAACGAGCGAGCCCAGAAGATGCCTTTAAAGGTTGAAAGGTCATAAGTGGCAGGGAACACAGAAGCCGGTAGAGAATTCCACAGCTTGGAAGTGCGCACAATAAATGTGCAGGAGAAGCGCTTGGTACGACAAGACGGTGTGTCAACCAAGTGTGGGAGCACCCACACTTGGTTGACACACCGTCTTGTCGTCCAGCCGTGCGTCTGGTAGACCGGTAGTGAAAGGGAGATGGAGGAAACAGGTCATGGAGCTCCTGCGCACACTCCCCGAAGTACAATCTGTAGAAAACCGACAGGCAAGCAACGGTTCGCCGATGAGCCAGGCTATGAAGCTTGCCCGATAGCGCCTCGTCGCCTATAAGCCTTTTAGCCCTGCGCTCGATCGAGTCCAGTGCAGCAAGTTGGTATTTTGCAGAGCCATCCCACAAGTGGCTGCAGTACTCCATGCAGGAACGGACCTGTGCTTTATATAGATTCAGAAGCTGTCCAGGCGTGAAGTACCGCCTCACCCTGTGTAGGATTCCTAGCTTTATTGCTGCAGTCTGAGCTCTGGACTCGATGGTTGAGTCAACGTTGAGGTCTGACGTCAACTCCATGCCCAAAAGCTCCAGGCGGTTGGTAACTGGCACAGATGCACTTCGGAAAGTAGGGGATAATTGATATAGGCTCCTTTTAGCGCTGAAAAGACAAGCCTGTGTTTTCAAAGCGTTGAATTCAACCAGATTATCGTCGCCCCATTGGGAAACGAGATTTAAGGTCGAATTCATGCGCTCTACCATGGCCTTTCTGAGAGTGGCAATTTCGTCCCTGCCAGCTCCAGCACTGGATAAGTATCTCTCTGCGACTGTGCTGTCATCCGCGTACCCAACTGCTCCCAGCTGAAGTAGGTCATTGATATGCAGCAGAAAAAGAGTCGCAGAAAGAACAGACCCTTGATGAACACCAGCATTAATTGCCATAAGATCCGACAAACAGCCATCAATGACCACTCGGATCAACCGCTCACTCAAGAAGTCGGAAATCCAGTTGCATAAGCTAGCAGGAACACCGAATGCAGGAAGCTTGCTCAGCAGACTAGCGTGCCAAACCCTGTCAAAGGCCTTTGAGATATCGAGGGACACCGCAAGGGCTTCACCGTGTTTCTCAATGGCCTCGCCCCAACAATGCGTGACATACACAAGATCTCCGGTGGACCGACCACGGCGAAAGCGGTACTGGTGGTCACTGAGGAGCTCATTGTCTTCAAGGTATGCCAGCAACTTGTTGTTGAGTACTCTTTCCATCACTTTACAAAGTATGGAGGTTAAGGCGATTGGTCTATAATTGGCAGGATCGGCACGGCTTCCCTTTTTGGGTACTGGTTGCACATTAGCAAGCTTCCATGACACTGGTACCACAGTTCTTAGGGAAAGGCGATACAGGCGAGTCAAGACAGGTGACAACTCCGGAGCACAACTTTTAAGGACTCGGGCAGGTATTCCATCCGGTCCACTGGCCTTGTTCACGTCTAGACTACAAAGGGCTTTACGGACCTCTTTATTGTGAATTACAATTTCCCGCATTACAGTCACAGTGAGGTAAGTTACGCGGTAAATTAGACCCTGTGTTAAAACGCGAATTTTCCGCAAAGAGGGAGGCAAATCAATTTGCTTTCTCTTGCGCGGTATAAGCCAGTGTTCCATCCGGTTTAACCATGGGAGGTAGTGAAGGACGACAGAAGTTCGACTCGACCGATTTGGCGAGGGACCAAAACTGCTTACTGCCCGAAGGGTAGGTTGCCAATTTGGCCCCAATTCGTCCAACATGGTCGAACCGAGCCTTCCGTAACACTCGTTTGCAGACCTAAGCGGTAGAGTTAAACGCTGTCTTCAATGCGTGGAAACCGATGCTAGCGCTGCCGCCACTGCGGGCCGAAGCCCAAGCTTGGTAAGCCTGCTCCTTGCGCAATTCGGCTTGTGCACAAGCTGCATTATACCAAGGCCGGGCCTCATAGCCAAGTGGGACGTCAGAAAATGGAATAAAATATTCCATAGCCTGACGAACCACATCAACAATTGCATCAGCGCAGATCAATGGGTTGCACGAAGAAAAACATGCTTATTTTGATTATTTTACAGCGTAGTATAGAAATGCGTAACCAATGTTCGTAAACTTACTTAAATTTTAGGTTAATAATCGGTGGTATTTTTGGGTTTCGAATTATCGTATGTTATGCCTTATCCTCGTGCTGTTTCTTCATTTTATGGTTTTGTATTTTACTTCCGTTGAAGCTTCGAATGCGTTATATTAATCGGCATGGTTTAGATAATATTAGTGAATTTAGCTTAAAATAAGTCAATACATTCATGCTATTTATTTGTTATGCATGGATGTGTGTTTGTTTTCATATATTTAACAATTTCTGTACTAACTAGGGTTTTTCTTATAACAAAAACCTATTATAACCTACTAAACTATTTGTAAAAGAATTGATATAGTCATGAAAACAGTTTGTCTCACGGATGATAAATTTACAGTTAAAAGTAAAAATGTCAAACAGGAACTCATGGTAAAGGCTTTGCCACATTTCATAGGATTAGATTTCTTTGATAATATTAAGTTTCATTGGTTTGAGCAGTCCCCGATGAATAATCACATAATATTTCTTACCAAAATAGTCATGGAAAAATATATGAATTTAAGATTACACTATTTGGCAAAAAAATGCCACACCAGTAATATCAAAGCGTCAAGTGCTACACAAATACCTCCACTTCACAGGTCAGTGAGTAAACTTAAAGTTAAAGAGTAGGTACTTAATTATAATTAGGTTATGTTAATATGTTTATTTTTATTATAATATTTTCTGGACATGCCGTTTTTAATTTTCAGGAGCCCAAAAAAATTGTACAATAATAAATGGAAGAATCGATCACTTTCTGATTTAGTCAATCACTAGCGTATATGTAAAATAAATTGCTTTTGTACAGCACAACGATAGCGACCGATGTTTTTGTTGTTGTTTGATGTTTTTTTTACACGCTATGTTTGATGGAATAAGGTTTATTATTGATTGTATAGTACGTTCTGATTTAAGAAATGCGGGTGTGTGCGCGAGTGCGTATCTATTGATTTTATTAAACTGCATGTGTAGTTGTTGCCCAGCGCCTAACTGGAGACACAGCGTTCCGATATAATTTCGCCTGTCGGCCATATCTACTTGTTTATTTTATCTATGTATTGCACCTTTGCAAGATTTGGCTCGCCAAAGTATAATTGATTAAGAAACACTTTGATGGGTTGAGATCTAGCTTATTAATGCGTTATATACTCTTCAAGCCGATATAAGTCAGCCTGAAGTGCCAACATATCATCAGCCAATTCAATAGTGGCAAGAATTTTCATGTCATAAGCAAGACATAATAGTTTGGAGGCATGGAGGCACAGATCAATGTCGTTCACATAGACTACAAATAAGAAAGGACCGAGCAGCGAACCCTGAGGCACCCCACTTAGCACATTTACTTAGCTAGACATGTAGTTATTGATTACCACCGCTTGTTATCAATGTACGAAGAGAACCACCTTAGCAGGTCTCCACGATTGCTTACGTGTCTCAACTTCATTATGAAGAAATCATGGTCGATCCGATCAAATGCTTTGCTGTGGTCCGTGTAAACGACATCAACATGCTTACCATTATCCGTAGCATCTGTAGTAAATCATTAAATAGAATCAAGTTAGAGATCGTATACCGTATTTTTAGAAATCCATGCTGAAAAGTACTCAATGAGTTTGCTAGGGCGGGGTACAACTGGTTATAGATAATCCTTTCAAATATTTTAGCAAAAATGCAGTTTGGACATAGGCCTATAATTAGTATACTGTCTTTGAACCCTTCCTATACACGAATGTAATAAAGGCTCATACTCCATACTCTAGGGACTACACCTTGAGGCAAGGCTTTGGATAGAGATAGGAACAGCATAGATTGATTTTTCTATGTGACAAATGTCAGACGACGTTCCATCAGTATAGAGAAGAAAGACAGAGGCTGAGCTGAGGGGAGTATTCGTTTTTTTTTTATTGACCTAAAAGTAACCTATTCACCCTTGACTTAAAGACACCTAGATGAAGTGTAATCGAGAAAAGTAGATAGGAGGTAAGAAGAAAAAGGCTCACGAATACATTCTCCAGTAAGCAAAGTTTCATCATTATAATTTAATGTATTCGAGTAAGATATCTATGATAACGCCAAAGGAGACCTTGAAATTTATATTTGATTTATTTTTTATTTCGTTTTTCACTGGTCTTGTCAAGGAGTTTCATGTTGCCGGGGTTGCAGTTATGTTCTAACGAGACACCGCGGCTCCAGAACGTAAGAAACAGGATGTATTTTTTTCCTTCCGCTCAACCCAGAGGGGAGGATGATCATTACATGATTTTCCCACTGAAAAAGGGCTATTATGTTACCTAGCTAATGCAAAGAAGAGACTAGATAGACTCTACACATGATTATTCTTTACATAGTACTCAGCTACGACCGGTCAGACTGGAAGACTAACTCAACAAGGTTAAGTTTAAGTTGGCAAAAGGCTAAGTAGATGATAAATGGGAGGTGGTAGTGGAGCTAGCGACCCCACCACGGTCTGTTCGTTACCTGGTAGTGTGGTGGCGGGCGTGGTGCTTGTGCGCGAGGTGCGCCACGTTGGGCTTGATGTCGCGGCCCACGATGTGCAGCGGCGCCACCAACCGCCTCGTGCCCCCCAGCGACCCCACCACGGTCTGTTCGTTACCTGGTAGTGTGGTGGCGGGCGTGGTGCTTGTGCGCGAGGTGCGCCACGTTGGTCTTGATGTCGCGGCCCACGATGTGCAGCGGCGCCACCAACCGCCTCGTGCCCCCCAGCGACCCCACCACGGTCTGTTCGTTACCTGGTAGTGTGGTGGCGGGCGTGGTGCTTGTGCGCGAGGTGCGCCACGTTGGTCTTGATGTCGCGGCCCACGATGTGCAGCGGCGCCACCAACCGCCTCGTGCCCCCCAGCGACCCCACCACGGTCTGTTCGTTACCTGGTAGTGTGGTGGCGGGCGTGGTGCTTGTGCGCGAGGTGCGCCACGTTGGGCTTGATGTCGCGGCCCACGATGTGCAGCGGCGCCACCAACCGCCTCGTGCCCCCCAGCGACCCCACCACGGTCTGTTCGTTACCTGGTAGTGTGGTGGCGGGCGTGGTGCTTGTGCGCGAGGTGCGCCACGTTGGGCTTGATGTCGCGGCCCACGATCTGCAGCGACGCCACCAACCGCCTCGTGCCCCCAGCGACCCCACCACGGTCTGTTCGTTACCTGGTAGTGTGGTGGCGGGCGTGGTGCTTGTGCGCGAGGTGCGCCACGTTGGGCTTGATGTCGCGGCCCACGATGTGCAGCGGCGCTACCAACCGCCTCGTGCCCCCCAGCGACCCCACCACGGTCTGTTCGTTACCTGGTAGTGTGGTGGCGGGCGTGGTGCTTGTGCGCGAGGTGCGCCACGTTGGGCTTGATGTCGCGGCCCACGATCTGCAGCGGCGCCACCAACCGCCTCGTGCCCCCCAGCGACCCCACCACGGTCTGTTCGTTACCTGGTAGTGTGGTGGCGGGCGTGGTGCTTGTGCTCAAGGTGCGCCACGTTGGGCTTGATGTCGCGGCCCACGATGTGCAGCGGCGCCACCAACCGCCTCGTGCCCCCCAGCGACCCCACCACGGTCTGTTCGTTACCTGGTAGTGTGGTGGCGGGCGTGGTGCTTGTGCGCGAGGTGCGCCACGTTGGTCTTGATGTCGCGGCCCACGATGTGCAGCGGCGCCACCAACCGCCTCGTGCCCCCCAGCGACCCCACCACGGTCTGTTCGTTACCTGGTAGTGTGGTGGCGGGCGTGGTGCTTGTGCGCGAGGTGCGCCACGTTGGGCTTGATGTCGCGGCCCACGATGTGCAGCGGCGCCACCAACCGCCTCGTGCCCCCCAGCGACCCCACCACGGTCTGTTCGTTACCTGGTAGTGTGGTGGCGGGCGTGGTGCTTGTGCGCGAGGTGCGCCACGTTGGTCTTGATGTCGCGGCCCACGATGTGCAGCGGCGCCACCAACCGCCTCGTGCCCCCCAGCGACCCCACCACGGTCTGTTCGTTACCTGGTAGTGTGGTGGCGGGCGTGGTGCTTGTGCGCGAGGTGCGCCACGTTGGTCTTGATGTCGCGGCCCACGATGTGCAGCGGCGCCACCAACCGCCTCGTGCCCCCCAGCGACCCCACCACGGTCTGTTCGTTACCTGGTAGTGTGGTGGCGGGCGTGGTGCTTGTGCGCGAGGTGCGCCACGTTGGGCTTGATGTCGCGGCCCACGATGTGCAGCGGCGCCACCAACCGCCTCGTGCCCCCCAGCGACCCCACCACGGTCTGTTCGTTACCTGGTAGTGTGGTGGCGGGCGTGGTGCTTGTGCGCGAGGTGCGCCACGTTGGGCTTGATGTCGCGGCCCACGATGTGCAGCGGCGCCACCAACCGCCTCGTGCCCCCCAGCGACCCCACCACGATCTGGTTGCCGATGACCTGCCCCGACCTATTCGTTACCTGGAAAACACCACATACTTATTGAGAAAAAGTGCTTAGCCCGCGGTTCGTCGCTACTGGGTAAAAAAAAATACCACTGAGATAGTAAAACCAGTGACTTTTTCTACATAGTATACCTACATGCCGCTATAGGTACCTTTCCAGCAATCTAGAAAGGTTCCTATAGCGGTATGTCAGTACCATTTTCTATCCCTCTAGATTTAATGTCTGTTTGTGTGCATTAAATATTAATAAAAACTTTTTACCAAAAAATTAAACCGACTCCCAAAAAGCACTGCAAAGTGAAAAATAACTAATTTCGGTAGTCGGTGTCTTTAGTTTTGTATTTTCGTTTTTGGCACCGACTTCAGAAATTAGTTATTTTTCACTTTGCAGTGCTTTTTGGGAGTCGGTTTAATTTTTTGGTAAAAAGTTTTTATTTCACTCGTTTTAGTTGGTTGTTTTTTAATTTACCTAGTTACAAGAGCCTAAATGTCAACTACTTATAACATTTTATAAAATATTGCTTTTCCCAATGCTGGGCCGTTAATTTTTGAGGAGTTCTCCTGGTACTTCACCATCAGCTATACATCACCATATGCATTGTGACGAGCATAAAGTGCTTAATATCCATATTCAAGTAATCGAATCGTAATCCACGAAATACTTACTATTGAGTAGTTTCGGCAGCCATCTGTGGTCTTCATCATCAGTTCCACTTCCCCAAATGGTACTTTTCGAGAGCAACTGCACAAGTTACTATAAGAAATACCCAAAACGCCATAGGTGTGCCTATAATATTTGAAGAGTTCTCTCGATTTCTCCAGGATCCCATCATCAGATCCTGACTTGGTGACAAATGGTACCAATTTCGGAGTATACCCTATCAAACAAAAAAAGAATTTTCCAAATCGGTTCAGCCGTCTTCGAGTAATCGATGACCATACATTAAAAAAATATATATATATATATATATATACACGATTAATTTTACATCGTTCTGGAACCGAAACACAGTAACTCCAAATGAGTAATAGGTACTATTGGCATTGTTATTGTTTTTTTAGGACATCTCATAAAGAAGTTAGAAATTTATCACTTTTATTCTGTCATTCGAGTTAAATTTTAGTAGCACTGCCACTATTTCATTCATAAACGCAAGATCGTACGCGATCCGCTCGTTGATGACGTAGCGCGGCACAGCTGTTCGTGTGCAAATCAGTTGATAGCGCACTCGCGGTGGGTCAACAGACGTCGGACGAATAACCGGCTGCAAGTAAGTACCTACAAGTAGGTATTTCATTTCAGGTATGATTTAGGTTGGTGTAAGTCCATTTATCTTCATTATTTCTCGTTGTATCGTAAGCACGGCACGATGTTTACCACTAGCACATCTCCCCATAAACGAGAGAAATTAATTGACATTTAATTCACCACTCTCGCATCACGAAATCACCTACTAATCGTACTATTCAACTAGACACAAATAAAGTCTGAATTCGCTTTTCGTATTTTTATTTATGTACCTATTTATCTACAGCATGTAACAAAAACCTTGTCCGATCCGTAAGGGTATTATTCGGCATTACGTAACCATTTAATGGATTTGAGATAATAATTTTTCCCCAGTAAAAACGACAAAGTTCACGTGTTTAGTACTTACCTAAAGTTTTGAGTCAAAGAAGCCGCTTGAACGAGAAGGTTTTTACGATTCTTTTTCGCGCGCCACCAAACAAACGTACCTACCTATAACGAAAGATACCTACGCTACGTCATACCTTAGAGGACGCGTAGGTATCAGCTGACATTGCTTGTAGGCATAGTGATCCGGATTTCAGACCTAATTCTGTGTGTTTATCAAGAAACAATTAAGTTATTAAATTAAACGTAACCCTGATAAGGGTTTTTTTACGTGATGTGCTTTTAGCAATGTACTTACCTACTGTAGGTATCAAGTTCATTAAAACATTGACTTGTTGGTCAGTGGGTAGTCTTAGGAGGTTGTTGCATACTTCGGCGTTCGTGCTTCACATGTCCACATCACATTCGACACCTTTTCACACACGTGGGGTCCGCGGCAAACATATCCAGCACTTGTTCCTTGATTGCCACATTGCGCTACCAGGTCCACGAGGACGGGTAGACCACAAGGAATTCCAGCATCAGTGGTCTGCACTCGTGCCCATGAACACTGTCTGTGGTGTACACACATTACACACGGTTATGCAGGCGTTGGAATGCACGCTCCGAGGTACTGTCACACCTGGCTTATTTGCAAAACGCACCTCATACGTTCTACGCGCAGCTGCATAATTACAGTCGGTCTTGCCTAAGCATATCAACAAAATTTTCCTGATTGGAATACGACATTGTTCGCGAAATGATAGCGGCACGTGATACGCACAGACGTCCGATCAAAAGCAACCCCCACGAAAGACTGGCGAAGCAACAAGTAGAGCTACTAGACTCTAGAGAGCGTACCGGCACGGGTACCGGTAGGTAGCTAGTCGGCGACATCAAAGAGTCGGCGACTAGTTAAAAGAGTGCCTACAACTCGGTCCTGTAGGGCGGTGTTCTTTGAAATAAAAATAGATTTTTCAATGGGTACCGTTCGCATGTGTTGCCGTTTGGCGATACGTTTTACACGCACATAAACATTGATCGCAAGGAAGCGTTACTTCGGGTTCTCATTATTTCACAAAAATAACAATTAATTTAATATTTCGTAAATTTTTTTATTGTTATTTATTGAAAATAATAGACTCAATCGATTCGAGTTCGATGATCGAGTTCAGAACTTTCGGTTCCAGAACGACCTAAAATTAACCGTGTATACTCGTCGAATTGATAACCTCCTCTTTTGGTCGTCGGTTGATAAATACATGTTTTACCTTCAATATTATTTATTAAATTTTTAGTTCATAGTACGAATAACATTGATATACAAAAAACCCAAGATGCACACTCAACGTCTCAAAACCGTCCGCATAAAGTGAGTGCTGAAGTAAGTTCTAAATTATGAGCTCATTTCAAAAATTTCATCACTCGCGTCTAGGTACACACGTCAAAAATGCTGAAATTTTCTTTGACAAATTGTAAAAATATTACGTAAAGAACGCTAAAAAAGGATAGGATATCGAATTTTCGGTAAGTAAAAGAGTTTATTGATTCGTTTTTATTGTTTTTATGACTGACTAGCTTTTGCCCGCGACTTCGTCCGCGTGGAATAGTTACTTTGGGCTAACGTTAAATTTAACCCCGGTAAATAGGTGTTTAAATTATGGTGTACAATAAAGTATATTATATTCTATTCTAAATATAATAAGGGTCGAAATTACACAAGCTTATTAATAAATACAATAAAAAATAATCGACTCCATTATTGTTCAACAGGGTAATTTTTATTATGCGACTAAAATAAAAAAGATGCCATAATACATTGTTTTGACACTGAAAAAGCGGCCATTGAAATTTTCCGTATTACACTTTGTCCGTTGAGTAAAATTTTAAGACAAATTAAATTCAAATCACATATTTCTTCCTATAATCTATAATTATAATAAATCTGTAGAGAGGTCAATTCTGTACATGAAATATATTTACAAAATAACTATCAGGGGGTGATTAGGGATCGATACTGATGCCAAAAATGCAATCAGTAAAATTTTTGTCTGTCTGTCTGTCTGTCTGTCTGTATAACCGTTATAGAAACAAAAACTACTCGACGGATTTTAACGAAACTTGGTACAATTATTTTTCATACTCCTGAGCTGGTTATAGTATACTTTTCATCACGCTACAATCAATAGGAGCAGAGCAGTGAAGGGAAATGTTGGGAAAACGGGAGAAGTTACTCCATTTTTTAAGCTTCCGTCGCGAGTCAGAAATCATTTATGACGGAAATGTTCTCCTTAAAATTATATAAAAAATATCCCATGACAGCATATATCTATCTTTTATGGTTGACTTACAATAACACGTGTAACTCCCGATAGCTTAGCAGTTCGAAGCTTTCTGATTATTATTCTGCTCCGAAATTTAAAACCACCACAACTTTGCAATGGAACTCGGCTAAAAGTAACCCAGTTGCAACAAAATATAATCGAGGCTCAAATTTTAACAGGTTGCGGTGCAGGAGAAATCGTCTTTATTCCCAAAATTCCCATAATACCAAATAATTTTCCATTCCAATTTAAAAGAACGAAATTCCCAGTATCGGTGTGTTATACAATGACAATTAATAAGGCTCAAGGGCAGACTTTTCGTGTTGCTGGAGTAGATCTCGGTGTCAGTTGTTTCTCGCATGGTCAGCTGTTGTACGTCGCTCTTTCCCGGGTTAGCAGTTCTAGAAATCTTTATGTTCAACATAGTTTACCCGGAAGCTTTGCGTTGAAGTATTTTCGTTCTATAGGTACTTAAGCCTCATGTGAACGTGATCTAAACAATATTACCGGTACATTAACTTAATAACACACAAGGAGTTAGGCCGTGCGCGCACTGCGTTGCGTTTTGGAAACGCAAAATCTGTGAAGTATGGAGTGTCATAGAAGTGCGCGCACTGCGGTGGAATAAACGCGTGCGGTAGAGTCACCGGTGGCCCCGGTCATTCTACTGGTGCGGTAGAACTACCGCAATTGCGGCCACCGCAAGGCAGTGCGCGCACGGCCTTACACGCTGACGGAATCGCGGGCACAGCTATTAACAATAATATTGTGCGGTTCGGTATTGCGATATTTTTCAACAGTATTATAGATTAACATATTATATTTCCCTACCAAATTACGAAAGTTAATCTGTCTGTTACATCAAAATCACTGAACCGTGAGGAAGGACATAGGCTACATTTTTTTTTACGAAAAACGACGGGAACGTGGACGAAGTCGCGGGCAACAGCTACTTATACTAATAATATAAGGCTGAAAAGTTTGTTTGTTTGTTTGAACGCGATAATCTCAGGAACTACTGGTTCGAATTGAAAAATTATTTGTTAATTAAATAGTCAATTTATAGAGAAAGGCTATAGGCTAATATCATTACGCTAAGGCCAATAGGAGCGGAGCGCCAATGAAGAATGCTTCAAAATCGGGGTTAAATTTAACGTTAGCCCAAAGTAACTATTCCACGCGGACGAAGTCGCGGGCAAAAGCTAGTCAGTCACAAAAACAATAAAAACTAATCAATAAACTCTTTTACTTACCGAAAATTCGATATCCCATCCTTTTTTAGCGTTCTTTACGTAATATTTTTACAATTTGTCAAAGTAAATTTCAGCATTTTTGACGTGTGTGCCTAGACGCGAGTGATGAAATTTTTGAAATGAGCTCATAATTTAGAACTTACTTCAGCACTCACTTTATGCGGACGGTTTTGAGACGTTGAGTGTGCATCTTGGGTTTTTTGTATATCAATGTTATTCGTACTATGAACTAAAAATTTAATAAATAATATTGAAGGTAAAACATGTATTTATCAACCGACGACCAAAAGAGGAGGTTATCAATTCGACGCGTATATATATATATATATTTTTTTTTAATGTATGGTCATCGAGTACTCGAAGACGGCTGAACCGATTTGGAAAATTCTTTTTTTGTTTGATAGGGTATACTCCGAAATTGGTACCATTTGTCACCAAGTCAGGATCTGATGATGGGATCCTGGAGAAATCGAGAGAACTCTTCAAATATTATAGGCACACCTATGGCGTTTTGGGTATTTCTTATAGTAACTTGTGCAGTTGCTCTCGAAAAGTACCATTTGGGGAAGTGGAACTGATGATGAAGACCACAGATGGCTGCCGAAACTACTCAATAGTAAGTATTTCGTGGATTACGATTCGATTACTTGAATATGGATATTAAGCACTTTATGCTCGTCACAATGCATATGGTGATGTATAGCTGATGGTGAAGTACCAGGAGAACTCCTCAAAAATTAACGGCCCAGCATTGGGAAAAGCAATATTTTATAAAATGTTATAAGTAGTTGACATTTAGGCTCTTGTAACTAGGTAAATTAAAAAACAACCAACTAAAACGAGTGAAATAAAAACTTTTTACCAAAAAATTAAACCGACTCCCAAAAAGCACTGCAAAGTGAAAAATAACTAATTTCTGAAGTCGGTGCCAAAAACGAAAATACAAAACTAAAGACACCGGTACCGGTAATATTGTTTAGATCACGTTCACATGAGGCTTAAGTACCTATAGAACGAAAATACTTCAGCGCAAAGCTTCCGGGTAAACTATGTTGAACATAAAGATTTCTAGAACTGCTAACCCGGGAAAGAGCGACGTACAACTGACCATGCGAGAAACAACTGACACCGAGATCTACTTCAGCAACACGAAAAGTCTGCCCTTGAGCCTTATTAATTGTCATTGCATAACACACCGATACTGGGAATTTCGTTCTTTTAAATTGGAATGGAAAATTATTTGGTATTATGGGAATTTTGGGAATAAAGACGATTTCTCCTGCACCGCAACCTGTTAAAATTTGAGCCTCGATTATATTTTGTTGCAACTGGGTTACTTTTAGCCGATGTCCATTGCAAAGTTGTGGTGGTTTTAAATTTCGGAGCAGAATAATAATCAGAAAGCTTCGAACTGCTAAGCTATCGGGAGTTACACGTGTTATTGTGAGTCAACCATAAAAGATAGATATATGCTGTCGTGGGATACTTTTTATATAATTTTAAGGAGAACATTTCCGTCATAAATGATTTCTGTGTAGCTTTAACCATTAAGGTTGGACTCGCGACGGAAGCTTAAAAAATGGAGTAACTTCTCCCGTTTTCCCAACATTTCCCTTCACTGCTCTGCTCCTATTGATTGTAGCGTGATGAAAAGTATACTATAACCAGCTCAGGAGTATGAAAAATAATTGTACCAAGTTTCGTTAAAATCCGTCGAGTAGTTTTTGTTTCTATAACGGTTATACAGACAGACAGACAGACAGACAGACAAAAATTTTACTGATTGCATTTTTGGCATCAGTATCGATCCCTAATCACCCCCTGATAGTTATTTTGTAAATATATTTCATGTACAGAATTGACCTCTCTACAGATTTATTATAATTATAGATTATAGGAAGAAATATGTGATTTGAATTTAATTTGTCTTAAAATTTTACTCAACGGACAAAGTGTAATACGGAAAATTTCAATGGCCGCTTTTTCAGTGTCAAAACAATGTATTATGGCATCTTTTTTATTTTAGTCGCATAATAAAAATTACCCTGTTGAACAATAATGGAGTCGATTATTTTTTATTGTATTTATTAATAAGCTTATGTAATTTCGACCCTTATTATATTTAGAATAGAATATAATATACTTTATTGTACACCATAATTTAAACACACCTATTTTACAATAATTAATAATAATTTAGTTTTTGGCAAATATGTATTCGTTTTATATCATAAGTCATAACATAACAAAGGAGAAGAGGTCGTCAATTTTACGGTTTTTTTAATGTTCATAAATAAAATAAATGAATAATTTATTGAACATAAAAATATTACATCTTTCAAGTGAAACCCCTGACTCCTATAGGCTAGGCGAGCCTGTGTTACAGAAATCTGTGTCCTACGCTATACATTAATACACATTTAAATTTTGAAAGAAGTGAAACGTGTATGTGTGTGTAAGTTAGTGTATGTGCGTAATTGTTTGAGTGCGAGTGTGTCTGGACGCGTGTGCGTTAACATGAGTGTGTGTTTTGAATAACTTAATTTACTTTTTATTTTTATTAATTTTTCAGTGTCGTCACACGACGTCTTTGAGAAATTAATTTCTCAAATACTAAATGCCATGTTTATAAATTTTGTTTGACCTTATATAACATAAGCTTATAAATTGGGATAGTTTTATTTGCTCTATTGTAAATCCTAGAACTTAATGCCCAAAAGTGTCTAGACGCAAGTTTAGTGCGACATTTGGGAACTTTACAAACGGGGAAACCCAGTGCGTTTGCTTATCAAATCTGAGCTTACTGGTAACAACCTGTGGCTACGTAGTGTGGTACGGAGGATATATAACTGTCGAACTGTAAGTACTTGAGCTTCCGAGTATAGCAGTCCAGTGGGATAAACTCGTTTTTTGAACGACATGACTTTAAAGTACCTACTGCCCGTTGTTCGCGTTCCGCTCTAAGTATTACAGTTTTAAATGTCCCTTCCCATACTGGAATAATTTAAATCGTTAAATAATTGGAATAAAAAAATATTTTATGTATATCGATTCAGTATGGGATAACTTATGGGTTCACAAAATGCGACATGCTAATGATAAAAGTGTGTGCGAGTGTTGATTTGGCGCAACACCAATCTCATTAAATCTTCTTATTTGTATACTTTAGTTTTTCTCGTGACCATATACGATGTGGAGAACGGAAATCAATCGTCAGCCAACAAAGGCGAGAGAATTTTTTTAGGCCTAATTTTTTGGTCGAAGGTATTATGTATGTCACGGCAAAAGGTATCGCCTTATTGAATCAAAAAATGTAATAAACGATTTTAACCGTTAATATTTGTTTCATTGATATACACATGTTCTACCCAAAAATATATTTACGCTCAGATAAGAGTATAATTACGTCTTTAGAACACAATTTAACAAACTTTTATAATACCAACAAAAATGTCTCATAAAAAAATTAGTAATAAGTATATAAGTCTCCACTCAATGCCTTGTCCTACCGGCCAACGTCAGTCATAAAATTTTATTGCCTTTCGCACACTGCTTTGTAAAAACAACTTTAAACAATTTTTATAAGATGGAATTTGCAAAAACTTATAGCATAACTTTTACTACGTAGGTGGTGAGTGTTTAGCGACAGTTTCGAGCGTCACTTTTATTCGAGACTGAGTATCTTGGGGTTTTTTGTATATCAATGACGAATAAACATAATAAAATAAAATATTTTGATATTAATATGTTTTTAAATAGAGGGCTATGAATAATGGGTACTTTTTGCCCAGTAGCAGCTATTCGTGTTTGCAATTGCCTAGCGACGTATAGGTAACGCCAAATAACTTGGCAAGAATCGTTCAATGCGCAGAAGTCGATTTTTAGGTGTCAGCGGGACGGGGGTATAACGTAGCGCCGCTCCGAGCGCGCGATTGGTGCGTCAGTAGTTCTCGTTCCATTTGCTCCCGAATACACTTGCGTACACGAAAGTTGTACCCTTTGTTTTTGTTACGCTTACGAGTTGTTGTTTTAAATTAATTTTTTGTTACCTTGATTACAATGCCAGGACCAAATACCGTTTTACGCAGACTATTAAAACGTCAGAAAGAACAGTTAGACACTATAGTTAAGAAAGGTTGTAATTCGGTAGGTTGAAAAATAGCGTCTCGTGATCAGATTTCTTTGGCAGCGTCGTGCAGCCGTGTATACGTACGTACGTGAATTATAATGATACTCTTTGGAATACACCTGAAACTTTGAAGCGAATCGTCTAATAAAGATAAAAAGTTACGATTCAACAAACCGGTATCGTAGGTACAACACTATACAAAAGAGCTGGCTACATTATTTATAAATTTGTCATTTACATGTATTAATATTGTCTATGAAATCAAAAAACAGAGTGAAGGGTTATTAATACCTGGAACACAAGCAACACTGAAGTCTTTGAAGATGGAACACAGCTACACTGTTTTTTTTATTGAAACTACCTTCAAGAACAAAAGTCCTGCAAATGTCTAAATTACTACTGAAACAACTAGTTCATTAAATTTATATATACATTAAACTTTATTCACCACAAAAAAATAAAATGGCGGACTTAATGCCTAAGGCATTCTCTACTAGTCAACTACGGGTAGTAAAGAGATACCATAGCAGGTATGTACGAATACATATCATTTTTTTATTTTATTATATTAGAGAGATTATTTTTAAAAAGTTACAGAAAGTAGTTGTTGAATTGGAGTTTGTGAAACAACTCAACTTGTGTAAAAAATAATTTATTTTTGCTCAATCAAAAATATATAAAATAATTCGGCAAGATACTTTTATTAATAAAATACATATTACGACGTGTTAAGGGCCTATACTACCTCAAATGGCTCTTAGCATGATCCTCCGTTATGTCGAAAATACTGCAGCAATAATTTTGAAATAAATATATGGTAAAGCTGAGGATTAATATTAGGTACTATGTTTGACGAAAACACGATTCCATCAAATTTTCTTGATAGAAAAAAAAATCCAAAGTTACCTCCAAACCGAACATTAAACCGCTGGTATTCAAAAATAACTTCAAATTAGATAATGAAACTTTGCATATTAATTGAACTCACTATAAAGCAGGTCTCATGTTATTTACTTTTTTTAAATGACCATTATTTTCACCGTAAAAAGAAATAAACTAAATTATCGGTGTCTTTTCCCTGCCACCCTGCCTCGCTTGCTCGCGTGACCGCGGCCAGTAGTGTGCGAGCGAGATAAAGAGTGAGAAGCGCTGAGGTAGTATAGGCCCTTAAGTATTGACACCTAACTACTGCATTTTTTTAACTATCACCATTGCTAAACAACTTACTCAATAAGTAGTTTGTGTAAATTCTTACGGATTCTGCTTCACTGGTAAGGGCATTCCAATGTTCAATTATTTTTCTTAAACTTGATCTGGACAGTATTTAGAACTACGTTAGGCCAGGGTTCTGCAAACTTTAAAGCCAGATGAACCAATCACAATATTAATGCCATGTAAAATGACCACATTAATGTGTTACATTTGACCATGTTTCAACTAATTTTACTTTATCTGCAATCCATGCAGATAAGGTAAAATGTTAATTATAGAGACGGGCTTTATTTTAGCTTACATAGTGTATCTCGGAGCCAAAATTATTTCTCTAAAAGATCCCAGGTAGCCAATAAATCGTAATTAAGTATGTTGGCCATTATAAAAGTTTCATCGAACCCAATCGCATCATTTAGTATTAAAGTATGACATGGTTAAGGTTGTTCAACTGTGCATATCTGTTAATCTTTGGATCAAGAACGTGCCAAGGTTGCTTAATATTTTTATTTCGTGATCGTTGACTTCGTTGCCCGATGTGTCGCTCAAATAATTTGATCATCACATCCTTAAGCTCTAAGCAAGGGCGGATCCAGGGGGGGGCGGGGGTCATGGGGGCATGACCCTCTCCTGGGCTGTGCCTAGGACCTAGGTGGACCACTAATTAAAATTTTTAAACATTGTTACTAGATAATACTCCAGTTTCTGTCATTGTAAACGAATATCGGCAGTGGATGGCCAAGTGGCAGCAGAGTCAGGAAATACAAATTATAACTTCTTGTGACTTGACCACGATTATGTGACCCCCCCCCCTGGCGCCAAAGCTGGATCCGCCCTTGGCTCTAAGATTCGCAAAAGATTAGTTTAGTCGAATTTAGATTTAAAATTCGCTGACGGGTAAACTATATTAAGCATAGGTAATTGACTGCCCGCATAATCTACACAATTAAATTCCTTCATCATCTTAAGTTGAAAATAAACTTACAACTTGTATATGCGTGGCCTGCTGATGATCCTGCTGGTCCATCTCCAGACTGTTCTGATGCTGCACCTGTTGTTGGTGTTGCTGCTGTTGTTGCACCTGCTGTTGCACCTGTTGTTGCACCTGCTGTGCCTGTTGCGCGGCCTGTTGCGCTGCCTGTTGCGCTGCTTGTTGCGTTACTGGTTGTACTTGACTCTGAAAATGTAAGGATACACTGTGAAATGTGACCTACCAAAACTACCACATTATAGGCATAAGGGACTGTCCCATATGCAGGGCATGCATGGAGACGGAAGAAACGGTAGGACACGTGCACAAGAATCACAGATATACGTTGACAAACCAGTCATTAAATTCCTTTACGGCAATTTATTGACAATTAAATTCATTGAAAAGATTACAGACATTAAACGACATGAATAGATCGAGAGATCTGATCTGCTTCTAGTAGGTTGGCTAACTAGAGTTATGTCCGTCATGATTCTCGCACAATGGCCCCGTGCAGGGCCTAGATGCGGAAACTAAACGAAAAGGAAACAAAAGTCAGTGATCTACCAAGTTTTTTTTTATGGTTGATAGGCTTGCGTTTCATCTCACCTGATGTTAAGCGATGATGTGGTCGAAGATGAAGCACGCTTGCCTAGTGTTTTAGCAGTAGAAATGCTGTAATTTGATAGACCTTATGCTACTGACTCTAAAATATTCTAATACACACATTTTAATCTCTATAAAGAATTATACAGGTGTTTCAGAATTCTAAACAAATATTAAAAAGCTGAAAACATTGTTTGGTTGGACGTGAATGCGTGACTTATTTCTCGTCCATATTGTAGTTTGGGCTGCACTCACCCAAATCACTTGAGCGAAAACCTAGTTGCTATTAGAGACAAATTACAGTCTCAGCATGCTTTCCATGGCATTACAACAGCAGCGATCGAATCACGGATCTTTTCATTTTAAATGAGAAAATGGATTTTAAATTAATGTTTATTTTGCAATGCGTTGCATTGTTCCCCGTTCCCCCTTAATGTGTTGTCAATTGTCACAGCACTCGGCTGCCAGAATGGCACATGAAGTTTTAGGTCTAGATCTTAAATATATGATATTTTCAGCCTAGAAATTGACACGCCATAACAACAGCCGCGTACTGTGCATGCTGCATACATCTCTGCTTACCTTGGCGGGAGCAGAGGCGTAAAGGTTAGGGTATTTGCTTACGCTTCGAGGCGGTAAGTCCATGTGTTGTCTCTGATGAAGCATTAGGTGGTTTTTCTGGAAGAATGCCTTGCCGCACTGATCGCAAACGTGGGTACGTAATGTACAGCTGCCGTCCGGATGTCTGAGGAACGAAGTTTTAATATACATTACCGGATCTGAAAAATTGTTATTTATCCTATATGCACTTTGTTATCTGGTAAGGAAATGAAACAGACAGTGAATGTGGCGAGATCAAGGCGGCAGTTTTTTTCGGTGGCATAAGCATCAATCGGACACCCATTTAATCCTCCCCACTCAGAGCAAAAGAGTCCAGCTCAGGGTGGAGAGGAAAACAGAGTGAGACATCTACTGACTAAACACCCAGCCCGTTATTTCCGTTGCCCTTGCGTTCCGGGGCTGCGGTTATTCGTTAGAACATTCCCGCAACCTCGGGAGGCAATGGCCCTATCGTCCCACATCAATATTGCTGACTGCTCTTGGAGGTGCACATGGTGCACGACGCGTTAAACATTAAGTGCCTAAACATGTGCCCTCTAATACTGGCTAGACTTAGGATGTTATTATGTCGTATCATACCTTCTTTGATGCGCTAATAGACCGTGTTTAGCCGCGAAACCTTTCCCGCAGTCGCCACAAAAGTGAACCTTCGGTCTGGGAGCCGCTATTTGATGATTCTGCAATATAAAGGAAACATAATATAGTACTATTTTTAAAAGGAGATGGCGGGACGATAGGGACGCACAATCGAGACCTAACTGAAGGATATTGAGGGAGGTCTGTACCCAGCTGTGGTAAACTATTACAGTATAACTTTGCACATTTTTGTGATCTTACAAGAAAAAATAAGACATGGTCGACCATAAATCGTCTTACATAATAAATGGATGGTGTCTATCGTGTTACCTAGCTACTGGATTATGGTCATACAGACAGTAGCTCATTATAAAATGCTGATAATAAGTTGTGTTTGTTTAGACTGGAAGCCAGCCTTAACGTGGTTGGTAAAGTCTAGGAAGATGATGACGAATATTTGATTATTTTTACTCTTAACTGATAGAAGATAATTTTGTTCGTCTTCACTTTTGAAACAGAAGGTTTCTGTACTGTCAATATTTTCATGTGCAGAATCCGAGTATCGATATACTGAAGGTATATCGACACTTACACTTTGGACAGTTTATAATTTCTTCGTCGTAAATTATAAATTATAAACTGTACAATGTTCTTATTAAGAAAACAAAGATTATTTTAACCTTATGTAATAAACACTCACCGCTGCAATAACTTGCGTATGCCCAACGTTATTCGAGTTTGATGAAATTATCTGTATATTAGGCTGATCTGGAATAATGAAACCTGAAAGAAAAGGAAATGGAAGAAAATTAATTCCTATTAGACACCAGATGTAGATATAAAACTTTATCCAGATGTGCTGTTTTTTGTATGATCTAATACTGTTTACTGTAAATAGATTTTTCTGGGATATTGTGAGATGACGGACGTGTCGACGATGTCTTAATATAGTTGTCTTCCATCGAATAATCACGCGTTCATCTTGTTACAAGCCATGCTTTCGCGTTGCACCCAACTGAGCTTTGCCGAACAAAAGATCGCGTATTCACGCAATGTTCGCCTTTTACTAAGATTGTTTTTTATTTATATTGTCATCGTAAAATTGCAATTAACCGTAAGATTATACTATATATATCGTGATAAATGATGATCTTTATTTTGTAAATTGGTTATTAAATAACACTTTTACACATCGTTTTTTTTTCCGTAAATTTAAACTAGATGAGGCCGGTGTTTCTTACCTGACTACCCTGAGAAGAAACACCGAAACAAACTCAGATGTCAGTCTTTATTAAAGTCCATATTATAATCTGTACTTGTCAAATTACATGAAAGCCTTGATGTCTGAGGCGATCTTTTGAAGAAATACAGATTTGAGTGGGTCTGTCCAGACAGTGTAAGCGCTTGTTTGAGATTGTAATCTATTGATACGTTTTGCCGGGGAACTGTAGCAATAAATAAATAAATAATAAATAAATGTTTTATTGATATAAAATGGTATTTACATTTCTAATTGTAACCCTGACTACTGTGCTAGGTAGTACCTGTGTTACAGGAGTCAGTGTCTTCACCTGTTTGTGTTGCATTAACATTATTTATATGAATAAAACAGAAAAATAATAGAATTTATATAAAGACAAAAAGTAATGGCTGCATGCTCTTATATGGTGTGTGTATGTGTGTGTTTTTTGAGAGTTGTGTATGTGTATGTACGAGTAATTATTGTGCTTGGTGGTAGTCTTTCTGTCGCTTGCCTATGTTACCTATAATTATGTTATTAGTCTATTGTTCTTTCAATAAGTTTTCCGTCTGCAAATAGTTAAGTGTTTGAAACCATGTGCAAAGCTTTATTTTAAGCTTATTTTTTGTTAAAGGGTTTAGATTGAAAGCTGTATTTAATTTATTATAAATGTAGCTAGCTAGGTATGGACGTTGTCTTCGAGCAGCTGCGGTGTTACATTTTACTGCACGACAAACATTAGTGATCGTCCTTTTATGTTTGCTTGCGTGATTTACCGGCGTGATTCCATGTTGTTTCATTATTAGATTATAAAGATATAACTAGATTACCACTCACTCACTGACATAATTGTTCTCCCAGATGGTGGATGGGGAGGTGGGTATATTTTGACAGATTCGTAAACAAGTAACTCTCAAACCTACGGGAAAAGTGCCAAACCTCCCCTTTTCCCCCCCCCTCTATCGTATCTCGGAAACTACGAGACCCGTATTTTTTTCTTTTTACGGATTCGTATAGAGGAGGCTCGGTAAAGTAAAAACCATTTTTCAAAGTCCCCCCCCCGCCCCCCTTCTCCCCCCCTTTAGGCGGATCTCGGAATCTAAGAGACTTGGAACATTTTTTTTTTCAGATTCATTTAGAGGGGCAATGCTTTAGTCGAAATACTTCTGCAACCCCCCCCCCATTCCCCCCCCCCTTTTTTTTTTCACAAGCACGCGAGGTGCTTGCACCTCGCGCAACACGCAAATACTTTATTTTTTCACAAGCACGCGAGGTGCTTGCACCTCGCGCAACACGCAAATACTAGTTAGATTATAAAGATATAATTGCCTCACTGTTAAAACGTGTCAATTTTCATATAACGTTTTGGTGGGGAAACGGTACGGTTTAAAAGTCATAGCTTTTAACAGAGATCGTTGGGCTCTCTCAAGGCGTATCATGGAAGTTTTACAAGCTCCTCCCCATGCTGTGATACAATAGCTTATAATTGACTGTGCTAGCGCTAGATACACCGTGCGTAACAGCTCAAAGTCAGCCACTTGCCGAAGGCTCTTAAATGCCCATACAAGCTTCCTAACTCGTGAAGTAATCACTTCAATGTGGGTATGCCAATTAAGCCTGTCATCCACGATTACACCCAGGTACTTCAGTGTTTTTTGTTGTGTTATTAGAAGACATGAGCATGTAAGACTGTTGTACGGGTCATCACAGGAGTGCGCTTTCAAAGTTATCTCTATTGGTTCAGTTTTGGCGAAAGTAAACTGCAGAAATGAGGTCTTCGAGATATTAAGTGTAAGTAGGTTGATTTCTAGCCAGCGAAGTGAATAGTAGCGACTATACAGTATGTTAGTTTAAACGAGGGACATATTCAAACCCACAATAGTGTATGCTTACATGATACTAATAAAAACATGAACGAAAAAAAAAACACTGATAAATAACAGACAGAACCATACCAAAAATTTCGCAAGTCTCACAACGTGTACACCCTTGCGCTCACGTTTTAATATTATCGCAGAACATGTGCGCGGGTCAATGACCTTTAGGTAGAATCCATTTCCCTTCATACTTTAAACCTGGCTTAGGACAGGCAAAAATATCTAGGTACTAAACAAAATATTAAAAAATCTTCAATGCAAATGTGAATTGTGATCTGCAATAATTTACGACAAAGATATGATGAGGCAAATTTAATTATTATGCTTACTGAGTATTTTTGGCATATTTAATCCGTCATGAAGAAGGTTTTGATAAACACTAAGAGGCCCATCGTCCAACATTTCATCCACCAACCACACTATTTAAAATGTTAAGGTATGATACACTATCAATTCTTCCATCAATAAAGTACGGGCTTATTAAACAAGTAAAAATAACTGCCCACACATTAACACTAAACTGGTGTTGATAAGCATCCTGTAGATGGGGATTTTCATTACTCCACCAATGTTCATTATGCAGCAGCTTCCACACAGTCCAATGTCATACACTATCATTCGATAACACGTAGGTACGAACCATATCCCAATTATTATTTTTTTCATATTTATTTCCAAACATGCGATCGGTTCATGAACCATAAGCAGTTGTTTATGAATGTGTTTGACATGTTAGGCTTGCCCTCCCATTGTTGGGCTGCCTTTGGATATTGCTTTACTCAAAGTATATTATCCCAGTGTATATTGTCCCATGTTGGCAGTGATTCACTTAGAGCCTGAGCAAGGCTGTTTTCGTGATTTATTATCCTCTCTCTATAAGCTTTTGTCATAATTTTGATTTCCTCTTTGATGGTAGGGACATGGTAGGGACGATATTCGTGAATTTCATCCATTCTTGTGTACCATGGGGCACTCACTATGGCTTTAAGCACGCCATTTTGAAATCGCTAGAGTATTTCAGTGTTAGAGGTTTTTGCTGATCCCCACAGCTGTATGCCGTATGTCCAGACTGGTTTTATGACTGCTTTGTAAATCAAAACTTTATTGTTGACAGAGAGTCGTGATTTTCTTCCCAATAACCACTCTAGTGTTCTCCATCTGTGATTGAGTTCATCACGCTTTGTTTGGATGTGGGTCTTCCATGTTTGTCTGCGATCGAGGTAGAATCCCAGGTACTTTACTACAGTGTTGTGTGGTAGCTGCTCATTTCCCAGTTTCACAGCAGGGCAATCTCCTTGTTTGAGGGTAAATGTAATGTGGTTAGATTTAGCTGCACTAGCTTTGATGCGCCAGCTCTTCATCCAGGTGCGACTGTAGCTTACTGGAAGCTACTTCTGGGTTGGCGTCAGATGTCAGCACTGCAGTATCATCGGCAAAGGTGGCTGTCATTACAGTTTCCGATTCAGGAACATCTGCTGTGTATATCAGGTACAGGACGGGCCCTAAGACAGACCCTTGTGGGACTCCAGCTCTTATGTCATAAAAATCTGAAGCGGCATCATTAATTTTTACAAAAAAGATACGATTTTCCAGGTAAGATTTCAATATCAGGAACAGGTTGTGTGGTAATGTTCTTTTCAGTTTATACAGCAGCCCAGGGTGCCAAACCTTATCAAAAGCGTGCTGTACATCGAGGAACACCCCTGAACAGTATTTTTTACTTTCAAGAGCTGTATCTCTAATATGTTCACATACTCTATGGACTTGTTCTATGGTCGCATGTCGTCTTCGAAATCCGAACTGGTGCTCTGGGATAGTAGCGTTTTCGTATAAGTGCTTACTAAGCCGTGCAGAGATTATTTTTTCAAAGACCTTCGACAGTACAGGAAGGAGGCTTATTGGTCTGTATGAAGAGGTAAGGTGCGGCGGCTTACCTGGTTTTGGGGTCATAGTTATTTGAGAGACTTTCCAGATGTTGGGGTAGTAAGAGGTTCTTAGAATAGCATTGAATAGCGAGGTGATGAACATTATTCCTTTTTTCGGCAGGTTTCGCAATATTTCCGCTGTCACAAGATCAAATCCTGGAGCTTTTTTAGTTCCAAATCAAGGATGGTGCGACGCACTTCTGCAGGCGTGCAGCATTGGAGAGGGGGACTCAGTTGGAGGTCACTTTCCAGATATGAGCTCACTTCACGGTCTGTAATTTCTGTTCCTAGGTCCTCATTTGGGGTGAAGACGCTGCTAAGAAACTCCCCGTATGCTTCTGCTCTCTCTTCATCCGTTTTAGCCCATTCACCATTTTCTTTTTTGAGCGGGTGCTGTGCTAGTTGTGGTTTTCTTTCTGATTTTACCGCTTTCCACAGTGAGTACTCGTTTTTAGCAGGAGCTGATGGCGTTAAGTTTTCGAGATGTAGTTGCATTGTTTCATTCTCCATTTCAAGTAGGTTTTTTTTTAGTTCAGCTGCTGCTTTGTTGAACTGCTACAGTGCCAAACCCTTCTAAGTCGTCTTTTTTCTAGAACTTGGCATTTTACTTTCTGCGGCAAATTGCGATGAGTTTTAGTTTTAGTAGATTTTTTGTCAGATGGAGTACAAGTCCATGCCGCTTTCTGTATTAATTTCGTTATGTAGGAAGTAGCACTTTCAATGTCTTCGTCGGTTTTAAGAGGAAACTTCAGGTCTATATTGTCATTGAGGTATTGTTGAAAGGCTTCCCAGTCAGTATGGTTGTTATATAAGTATTGATTTCTTGACCGATTTATTACAGATGTGCTCATTGTAACTATTACTGGCGAGTGATCTGAAGAGCTGTCGTGACAGCTAGAAACTTCTAAGAAATAGGATGGTACCCCTTTGTAGACAAAGAAGTCTATAAGGTCGGGCAGTCTATTTGGGTCTGCTGGCCAATATGTTGGTTGACACGTTGTGAGGATACTTATACGGTGTTTGTCGATGCTATTCTTAAGGTTACGGCCTCTAGTCAATGTAAGCCTTGATCCCCATTGAGTTTTTAGCATTCCAGTCTCCACCAACAATAAATCTGTTGCCTAGAGTTTTGAAAAAATCGTTGAAATCCTCCTCACTGGTTTCGTGTCCTCTTCTCTTTTTTGGCGGGCAATAAATCGATGATATTAAGATAGAGCCTTGGCTATCATGCATCATGATTGTTGTAGCTTGTATTTTTGAAGTTCTGTATTCAGGAATTAGTTGATGCTTAATGCAACTTCTTACTATGACTGCGGTGCCAGCGTGCGCTGTATTGTCCGGGTTATTTGTAACGTATGTACAGTATCCGTCTAGGTTGAATGTTTTTTCATCTGTAAGGTGTGTTTCGGATATAAGCACTACATCAAGGTTCTGCACTGTAAAGAGTATTTTAAGTTCTTGTTTTCTGTCCAGCAGACCATTTATGTTCCAGCTTGCTATTCTTAGAGCCATTTTAACGAACAAGTTTATGGACGATTGTTGTCAATAGGGACATAAGGGTACCCATTTGGTCAATTAGACGGTCTAGCTTTTCAGCTTGCTTTGACATAATTTTTTCTAGGTTAGTTGCGTCTCCTGTTATGGCTTGTGCGTATGTTTTAGCTGATTCGGTGTTGGTAGGTGGTTCTTCTGACAGGGTTGGTATGTTTCCGATAATTGGAAGGTCTTTTTCTTCAACATGTTTCCATGGTTTTGTTTGCGCTCTTGAATTAGACTTCCTTTTCTGAATTTCTTGAAATACTTTGCATCCTTTGTAACTGGCCGCATGGTCCCCAAGGCACAATGCACATTTTGCTGGTTCGTCTTTGGTCTTACGACATTGTAGCGTGTTATGGTTTTCTGCGCACTTAACGCATCTATATGGACGCATGCAATAATTTTTTGTATGCCCATACTGCTGACATCTCTTGCATTGGGGGATAGTTTTCTTACGTTTGGGGTCTTCAATATTGACAGAAGTGTGGTAGATGTATTTCAGGTTTTTTATTTCACTGTTGTTGGGGCCGGGCTCAATATTAACGAACCAGGTTGACAGTGGTTCTTTTGTTTGTCCATGTCTGGCGTTTATAATTTCACCATATCCCAATATTCTTCTTTGAAATATTGATAAGACGTCATTTTAGTCTTAGTCAAGAACACGTTTACAGAACACACTTATCGCAAAGTAAGCGGGGTTGTTTGCGGAAGCGCAACACACGTGCAAAAACAGTGGCGCACTCGCATAGACTGGTGGCCTGGCTGGAACGTGTCCTCGGGGGACCCCCGCGGGGCGGGGTTTACGCACGAGCCTTCTTTTTTTTTGTCAGGATCGGGACGTGTTTTGCCACGTGATTACTTTAGATACTGTTTACAAGTTCATTCGCCTCTTGTGGCTCAGTGTACATGATAAATGTATTATATTGGACAATTACGTCAAAAATTTAGGTTATAGGTTTTTCACATATTTGGGACGAGAATCGAATACTGAATACCCTCCCTCAATAAGTCCCTCGTTTAAACTAACATACTGTATAACACTTACGATGTTAACAAAGTATAAAATAAAATGGTGTGACGGTACACGACTGAGTAACTGTATTGTATAGTGTGTGTGTGTGTGTGTGTGTTTGGTGGTGGTGGTGTGTGTGTTTGGTGGTGGTGTGTGTGTGTGTGTGTGTGTTTGGTGGTGTGTGTGTGTGTGTGTGTGTTTGGTGGTGGTGTGTGTGTGTGTTTGGTGGTGGTGTGTGAGTATTAGTGTTGCATGTGCGTTGATATATGTGTGTGTTGCGTGAATTCTTACTTCCTGCTGCTTTTTCTTTCGTTTTAAGCAGTAAGTAGTCACACACTCGCCATACACACATCCACATTAAGTGTTAAGTAAGAAGAGTGAGTACGTACTGTGCTGCGTGTGAGCGGCGGCGACGAGGCCGGGCTGCAGCGCCGCGGTGAGAGCACACAGGTCAGTCACACACGTGCGGTCGCCCGCGTGTAGCAGTAAGTAGTCACACACTCGCCATACACACATCCACATTGAGTGTTAAGTAAGAAGAGTGAGTACGTACTGTGCTGCGTGTGAGCGGCGGCGACGAGGCCGGGCTGCAGCGCCGCGGTGAGAGCACACAGGTCAGTCACACACGTGCGGTCGCCCGCGTGTAGCAGTAAGTAGTCACACACTCGCCATACACACATCCACATTGAGTGTTAAGTAAGAAGAGTGAGTACGTACTGTGCTGCGTGTGAGCGGCGGCGACGAGGCCGGGCTGCAGCGCCGCGGTGAGCGCGCACAGGTCCGTGACGCACGTGCGGTCGCCCGCGTGTAGCAGTAAGTAGTCACACACTCGCCATACACACATCCACATTGAGTGTTAAGTAAGAAGAGTGAGTACGTACTGTGCTGCGTGTGAGCGGCGGCGACGAGGCCGGGCTGCAGCGCCGCGGTGAGAGCACACAGGTCAGTCACACACGTGCGGTCGCCCGCGTGTAGCAGTAAGTAGTCACACACTCGCCATACACACATCCACATTGAGTGTTAAGTAAGAAGAGTGAGTACGTACTGTGCTGCGTGTGAGCGGCGGCGACGAGGCCGGGCTGCAGCGCCGCGGTGAGAGCACACAGGTCAGTCACACACGTGCGGTCGCCCGCGTGTAGCAGTAAGTAGTCACACACTCGCCATACACACATCCACATTGAGTGTTAAGTAAGAAGAGTGAGTACGTACTGTGCTGCGTGTGAGCGGCGGCGACGAGGCCGGGCTGCAGCGCCGCGGTGAGAGCACACAGGTCAGTCACACACGTGCGGTCGCCCGCGTGTAGCAGTAAGTAGTCACACACTCGCCATACACACATCCACATTGAGTGTTAAGTAAGAAGAGTGAGTACGTACTGTGCTGCGTGTGAGCGGCGGCGACGAGGCCGGGCTGCAGCGCCGCGGTGAGCGCGCACAGGTCCGTGACGCACGTGCGGTCGCCCGCGTGTAGCAGTAAGTAGTCACACACTCGCCATACACACATCCACATTGAGTGTTAAGTAAGAAGAGTGAGTACGTACTGTGCTGCGTGTGAGCGGCGGCGACGAGGCCGGGCTGCAGCGCCGCGGTGAGCGCGCACAGGTCCGTGACGCACGTGCGATCGCCCGCGTGTAGCAGTAAGTAGTCACACACTCGCCATACACACATCCACATTGAGTGTTAAGTAAGAAGAGTGAGTACGTACTGTGCTGCGTGTGAGCGGCGGCGACGAGGCCGGGCTGCAGCGCCGCGGTGAGAGCACACAGGTCAGTCACACACGTGCGGTCGCCCGCGTGTAGCAGTAAGTAGTCACACACTCGCCATACACACATCCACATTGAGTGTTAAGTAAGAAGAGTGAGTACGTACTGTGCTGCGTGTGAGCGGCGGCGACGAGGCCGGGCTGCAGCGCCGCGGTGAGAGCACACAGGTCAGTCACACACGTGCGGTCGCCCGCGTGTAGCAGTAAGTAGTCACACACTCGCCATACACACATCCACATTGAGTGTTAAGTAAGAAGAGTGAGTACGTACTGTGCTGCGTGTGAGCGGCGGCGACGAGGCCGGGCTGCAGCGCCGCGGTGAGCGCGCACAGGTCCGTGACGCACGTGCGGTCGCCCGCGTGTAGCAGTAAGTAGTCACACACTCGCCATACACACATCCACATTGAGTGTTAAGTAAGAAGAGTGAGTACGTACTGTGCTGCGTGTGAGCGGCGGCGACGAGGCCGGGCTGCAGCGCCGCGGTGAGAGCACACAGGTCAGTCACACACGTGCGGTCGCCCGCGTGTAGCAGTAAGTAGTCACACACTCGCCATACACACATCCACATTGAGTGTTAAGTAAGAAGAGTGAGTACGTACTGTGCTGCGTGTGAGCGGCGGCGACGAGGCCGGGCTGCAGCGCCGCGGTGAGAGCACACAGGTCAGTCACACACGTGCGGTCGCCCGCGTGTAGCAGTAAGTAGTCACACACTCGCCATACACACATCCACATTGAGTGTTAAGTAAGAAGAGTGAGTACGTACTGTGCTGCGTGTGAGCGGCGGCGACGAGGCCGGGCTGCAGCGCCGCGGTGAGAGCACACAGGTCAGTCACACACGTGCGGTCGCCCGCGTGTAGCAGTAAGTAGTCACACACTCGCCATACACACATCCACATTGAGTGTTAAGTAAGAAGAGTGAGTACGTACTGTGCTGCGTGTGAGCGGCGGCGACGAGGCCGGGCTGCAGCGCCGCGGTGAGAGCACACAGGTCAGTCACACACGTGCGGTCGCCCGCGTGTAGCAGTAAGTAGTCACACACTCGCCATACACACATCCACATTGAGTGTTAAGTAAGAAGAGTGAGTACGTACTGTGCTGCGTGTGAGCGGCGGCGACGAGGCCGGGCTGCAGCGCCGCGGTGAGAGCACACAGGTCAGTCACACACGTGCGGTCGCCCGCGTGTAGCAGTAAGTAGTCACACACTCGCCATACACACATCCACATTGAGTGTTAAGTAAGAAGAGTGAGTACGTACTGTGCTGCGTGTGAGCGGCGGCGACGAGGCCGGGCTGCAGCGCCGCGGTGAGCGCGCACAGGTCCGTGACGCACGTGCGGTCGCCCGCGTGTAGCAGTAAGTAGTCACACACTCGCCATACACACATCCACATTGAGTGTTAAGTAAGAAGAGTGAGTACGTACTGTGCTGCGTGTGAGCGGCGGCGACGAGGCCGGGCTGCAGCGCCGCGGTGAGAGCACACAGGTCAGTCACACACGTGCGGTCGCCCGCGTGTAGCAGTAAGTAGTCACACACTCGCCATACACACATCCACATTGAGTGTTAAGTAAGAAGAGTGAGTACGTACTGTGCTGCGTGTGAGCGGCGGCGACGAGGCCGGGCTGCAGCGCCGCGGTGAGAGCACACAGGTCAGTCACACACGTGCGGTCGCCCGCGTGTAGCAGTAAGTAGTCACACACTCGCCATACACACATCCACATTGAGTGTTAAGTAAGAAGAGTGAGTACGTACTGTGCTGCGTGTGAGCGGCGGCGACGAGGCCGGGCTGCAGCGCCGCGGTGAGAGCACACAGGTCAGTCACACACGTGCGGTCGCCCGCGTGTAGCAGTAAGTAGTCACACACTCGCCATACACACATCCACATTGAGTGTTAAGTAAGAAGAGTGAGTACGTACTGTGCTGCGTGTGAGCGGCGGCGACGAGGCCGGGCTGCAGCGCCGCGGTGAGAGCACACAGGTCAGTCACACACGTGCGGTCGCCCGCGTGTAGCAGTAAGTAGTCACACACTCGCCATACACACATCCACATTGAGTGTTAAGTAAGAAGAGTGAGTACGTACTGTGCTGCGTGTGAGCGGCGGCGACGAGGCCGGGCTGCAGCGCCGCGGTGAGCGCGCACAGGTCCGTGACGCACGTGCGGTCGCCCGCGTGTAGCAGTAAGTAGTCACACACTCGCCATACACACATCCACATTGAGTGTTAAGTAAGAAGAGTGAGTACGTACTGTGCTGCGTGTGAGCGGCGGCGACGAGGCCGGGCTGCAGCGCCGCGGTGAGCGCGCACAGGTCCGTGACGCACGTGCGGTCGCCCGCGTGTAGCAGTAAGTAGTCACACACTCGCCACACACACATCCACATTGAGTGTTAAGTAAGAAGAGTGAGTACGTACTGTGCTGCGTGTGAGCGGCGGCGACGAGGCCGGGCTGCAGCGCCGCGGTGAGAGCACACAGGTCAGTCACACACGTGCGGTCGCCCGCGTGTAGCCGCACGTGCAACGACAGCGCCTCCTGCACGCAAACACGGAATAGATGAATAAGGTTGGAATGGTGACGTGGGCGTGACGAGCGCGCCACATTTATGATACGAAAATCATAGCTCGACCGACTAATTCATTCACCGCGTTTAGTGCGCTTCGGATTACTTCGGAACACAAAGCTCTGCTTTAAAATGCCGTGTTGTGCAACTAAAACCTGTAAAACAAAAAGTTAGACCACAAGTATAGAGCGAGGAGGTATATCTTTCCATCGTTAATTCGAAAATAACATTTATTACAATTTTATTTGTAAAAAACAAAAATATTCAGATCACTATGAAACTCCGAACCTTAACAACATTATTGCAATAAATTACAAAAAATATACATTGCCCGATGTGTACTCGCTTAATCAACGCAATGACCAAGTCCGCTTACAATATACTGCATGCGTTGCGTCCTCCACACTTCAACCATTGACGTTTCGCCCTTTGCCCTGATTGGCCGTGATGCACGGCGCATGTTTATCGACAGTGAGTTACAATTAGTAGCAAGCTTTCGATTTAAGTGTGTGTAATTTATTTCGTCGCCTTGGTGGTGAAAGGAGCTTATGCCGGCTCTTCACGTTAGTCAACATAGTGGCCAATGCCTATTGGCCAACGTGTAGAGGGGCATTGGCCACTACATTCGCCACTATGTTGGCCAACGTGAAGAGCCGGCATTAGCTCTTTTCACCACCAAGGCAACGATTTGTGTGCGTAATTCGCATACGTAACGGGCCTCTTACTTGTCACTACTACGCGTGTCGCCGCTTGTCTCCCACTCTTTAGCTCCACTGAGCTAAAGAGTGGGAGACAAGCGACGACACGCGTTCTCATACAAATCAGGAACTATTTCCTTTCTAACCTCTTTTATCTGTTCTGTGCACGCAACCACAATAAAAATACTTCAAACTACCACATAACATAGAGCAGTGGCACAGTTGTTTTATATCATCACCACTGCTGTGTGATAAATCCTGATAATTACACAAACCTTTGTATTGAAACAGGAGCCACACTCTGGACACGCATATCCTGGCGTCGTTTTCTCAGTCACTATTTGACCATCGGCACCAATAACCTGATAACGAAATATTACAATTAAGTAAACATGAATCTTAACAACATTTTAATTGCTCTGACTTAAATGAAATGAAAAAATAGAGAGTCGTTTCCAAACAACACCAAAAAGAACACGATCGATCATCGTAATAACGCCTTCATAAATTTATGAACATAATTTTAATTTCTTTGGACTTTATCACGGTAAAAACTTAACCCTCCTTACTAGTCGAACAAAAAGTAGCTTATAACCTTCCTCAAGCTTTTTTCATCCCAATCCACCCAGTACTTTCGAAGATTAGCGCGTTCAAACAAACTTTTTCGCTTCATAATATTAGTAGATATTCTGAAAGCCCTCTTGTCATTGTTATAAAATTACAAGAGAATTGCATTTAAAATTAAATGAAAATAGTGAATTCATAAATGATAAACTTACCTGAACAATTTGCGGTTTGAAATCATCTTGTTTTATCACAGTTGTTTGTTGCTGTTGTTGCTGCTGCTGTTGCTGTTGTTGTTGCTGCTGAGCTTGTTGCTGTGCTTGCTGTTGCGCCTGTTGTTGTGCCTGTTGTTGTGCCTGTTGTTGCGCTTGTTGTTGGGCTTGTTGCTGCTAGTAGATAAATAAAGTAACTTTTAAATGCACAGTACTAAGTAAAACCCACAGCAAGAAAATTGTGTTTTGGAACATAAATTGTTTACCAACACAATTAATGTTCCAGCTACAACAATGTTCTCTTCAAAAAGATCTATCTATAAAAATAAAAAAAATCATTTATTGCAGGCACGCAGGCCCATATAAAAGTTAAAAAAAAAACCATGAATCATTCACTATAATCAACCATGTCTGTCAGCTCTAAATGTGTCTGTATGATGCAAAGATAGGTGCACTAATAAGTAATATTTAATGGTAATTATTTAAACAAAAAGGTTCACTTTGTTCGTTGACCTGTGTAATTTAAATTTGCGGTATTAATATAATTTTTCGATTCACACTATCTGAAAACCGAGATGTCGAGGATAAATTGAGGGGTATAGAAGCAAAAACGCCTCTGTCCAAATTTTGGTTTTTTTAAACTATGGATGTCATATTTTGCCTGACGATAAAAGTTAGACACCCCTATCTTAATTTAGATGCAAAAGCGTACCATTGCCTAGTAAATCGCATCAAAAAAACATGTTGCGATGCAAACACGCCATTCTCCATAAACATTCAGAAGCAAACATGACATTGTCCATTTAGACCAATCACAGGACAGCGTTTCTGGGATTTCAAGATGGCGTTTTCTGTGTTTGTAAAGCAACAGTGTTCCCCAATTAGTTCAAAATTTTAAGTGTTTGTAGCTAGTTTTAGTGATATAATGGAAGAGAATGTGCAACCAGTGACTTCCGGGATCACTAGGAAACGTAGTCGTAATCCAGAAAAGTGGAAGCGAGCAAAAGAAAAGGCAAAGCGGTAAGTCATTCAATACTACTACCTACACGTCGTTTTAGGGTAACCACACCGGAGAACCCATAATGGAATTGACACCACTGGTAAATTGACTTGTTGTGCCTAAACTGATCAACTGATTACGATTTTGGAGTTCGAGACGACAATTTTATTTACTAACATATTATTTATCTTTTATTTTTAGGTACTCAGCTAAAACACTACCTCAATATCCAACATGCAACCATGAGAAAGGAGCATACCAATGTCGTAAACTAACGATGACAGACATTCGAATTTTTTTTCAATCATTTTATGCAATTAAAAGTAAATAACACCAGGATGCCTTCCTCTTAAATTACTGTAAGGTTACTGATACAGTACGCCGACGAGCACGGGTTGGTCTTCGAACCCCAAATAAATACAATACGAAGCTATACGTAAAACAGAACCATACATTAAAACTTATACCTGTATGTCAGAAAAGTTTTTTAAAAATTTTACAAATCTCCGTGCATCGTGTACGCCGTGTCGCAAAGGTTTTTAAAACAACAGGAAGTTTGGTGAAAGATATGAGAGGAGGTGACCATACTTCACACAAATATTCAGTAAAGAGGTCGGCGGTAAAATTTTTTATAGAATCTTTCAAATGCCTGGAATCTCATTATTGCAGGTCATCAGTGCAACGAAAATATTTAGACTCTAACTTAAACATAAGAAAAATGTGGAAAATGTACTGTGACAAATATGGACCAGCTGATGATTTGCACGTAAAAGAAAGCTATTTTCGTGACGTTTTCAATAGACACTATAATATTGGATTTGGCAGTCCACGTACAGACGTATGTTCAAGGTGTACAGAGTTACTAGAAAAAATTAAATGCGAAAAGGATGCTAATTTGAAGAATACATTAATAATAGAGAAACGAGTGCACATGCTCAAAGCGAAAGCATTTTATCAATTACTACGAGAAGAAAGACAGGGCATGATAACATTATCGTATGACTGCCAAAAAAATCAGGTTCTGCCAAAAGTACCTGATCAAATAGCCTACTACAGTAGACAACTCTATATTTACAATTTTGCTGTTGTCAAATCTGCACCAAACAAAAAACTAAACAGAGACACAGTTTCATTGTATTATTGGACAGAAAATCAATTCAAAAAAGGAGCCAACGAAATATGTTCTGCTGTTTACCATAGACTTAATAGTTTGGATTTAACTGAAATAGATACAATACGTCTTGTAGCGGATGGGTGTGGGGCACAAAATAAAAACTCTATAATGATGGGGATGTGTTCAACATGGCTGTCCAATGCTCCAGCACACGTTAATTCTATCGAATTAGTTTTCCCAGTGTCAGGACATTCATTTCTTCCCGCTGATAGGGTTTTTGGGAATATTGAGCGAGAGCTGAAAAAAAGAGAGGTCATTATAAGCCCCTCTGAGTATGTGGAGATATTTGACCGTTACGAAGGGCGATAAATTTTGACATGAACCTGGATTGGAAGTCTGCATTAAATTCTGTCATAAAGCCCCCCGGAAAATGGCACTTCCCATTCGCGGCAAGTAAGCGATTCTTTATAAAAAGGAGTTACAATAACAAAATAACGATTAAAGGTGAATTACACTATCGTTCTGAATCACAAATCTACAAATCAGTTTTGAAAAGGGGACAATCATTCAAAAATGTCGTACCTGATCCTATCACAAAAAACAAAATAAAAATACAGAGTGCTAAACTTGCTGACGTTGAAACGTTGTTAAAAAAACATTTCGGCTTAGAATGGCAAACAAGAACTGAACTGCAATATTTTAAAGAAGTACTAGCTGGCTCAGGGTCTCAAGAAGGTGATGCAGAAGATAATGAAGAAATTTGTGAGCCAAATCCATCCGAAATAGGATTATGTGTATAAAATTATACGAATGTTATTATTTTTAGGGCCACCTTTAAAATAAAACGCTCCGTTGGTTATCTTTGTTCCGAAATGTTTTTCTTACTTTTTTTACCATCCCGTCGGTATCAATAAGTGTACCTATAGATAACGTTGTTCATTATATTTTTTTAATAAATGTCATAAAAAAATCATTTATTTTGATTGCCCATATTAGGTACACCCTACTGTCAATCCAACAAAATGGCTGACTCGTGAGGTGCAAACTTGACATAGTCCTTGCCGTTGAGTTGCAAATACGACACAATCCATTGTTGAGAAGCAAATGCGCCATTGTCCGTCAAACTTTTATAAATATAAAGGTGATTTCAGCATTTATTTACCAATTCTTTCTTTCTTTTTCACTGCAAAGAATCAATGAACGTTTTCAAACTAAGTTTTAGAAAAAATAAGGCGTCCATAATACCTAGATGTTAAAGTGCGTTTTTCTCCATACCAAATAACGTGGACAGAGGCGTTTTTGCTTTTATACCCCTCAATTGTAGTCAGGTTTTTTTTGTGCCCATAGTGGTTCTTAATAAAATCATGTTTGGAATATTTAGCGTAGTGTTACTAATATCGAAAAAAAATACAATAAGTAAAGAATACTAAAACATAACAATATTATGTTCCACCGCGAATATCTTTCTATTAGACATTAGCTAATATTGACAGATAAGACGTAAAGTAGAACCCTGCCTGTTGTTGTTGTTGCTGCTGTTGTTGCTGCTGCTGCTGCTGTTGTTGTTGTTGTTGTTGTTGCTGCTGTTGTTGAGATGGTGGGGGTGGTAAACAGTGCCGCGTCATTTTGCAGTGTTGCTGCAACTCTGGCTTGCATTTAAAAGCCTCGCCGCATTCTAAGCACGCAACTGCACCTTCCCCCGTATGTATTCTGAAAGATAGATTATACAGAATGTTGTTATAGAATGGTAGAGGAATGAATGTCGAATCTGAAGGAAAGCAAAGAAGTTATTTTATATTATACTAGCTTCTGCCCGCGACTTCGGACGCGTAGGAGTCGAAAATATTCCACGGGATCCCGTCCCCGATTTGCTTGACAAAGATTATAATAGCTCATTACACAACATGCTAACTTCGAATTACAGTGAGCAACCGCTGTAGATAAATGCTTTTTGTATAGGATTGGTCATTTTAGCGATATTTGGGTTATTCCCCAAGTCCAGCAACGTCTGAATTACTGAATAGGTAATATGCATGTATTTTCTATTTGCTTAATAAATAATTCTAGTGAGCGACAGCGAAATTTTGTTTCAAATATCTTCATAACTGACTGAAGTTTAAAGCTCTAAAGTTGATAATTATAACGAGAAGTCTGACATAGACTTAGACGCCAAAGTCTATAAAAGCGTTTTCGCGTGACAGATATATTCTTTTAAAATTTGTTAGAACTGGTATGTTTCTCGATTGATTTCCTTTCTATCTTCACTCTTAGTATTATATTTATGTATATTTTTATCGTAATTTGGTTACATAATAAAAGGGTTTGAATGTTGATGGATGGAGAGGTTGAGGAAGCCTAGAGAAACTGACTGGGATAAAGGCAGGCATGCATAATAAGTATTAAGATTACAAAGTTCTACACTCACTTCATATGCGCGACCAGCGTCCTTTTCTGTAGGAATTCCTTGCCGCAGACTGGGCAGGCGTGCGGCACCCTGCCGTGCACTCGGCCGTGGTTCACCAGTTGGAACTTGCGGGCGAACGTCACGCCGCAGTCGGGGCACACGTACGGGGAGAGGGACCCGTGGAAACGACTGTGCATTACTAAGTGTTCCTGAAATATTACATTCATTTTCGTATCCACGTTTTAGGATTGGAGCCGGTCTTGTGTCAAGTGTAACTAGGACAAGCTACACATCGAGGTTATCAAGTCGTAAAGAGCTTTAAAAAAACTGGCCAAGTGTATGTTGTATATAAGGTCAGTAGAACCCAACTATGTACAGTTTTCTGATTTTTTCTTTACATGTGCTGTAAGCTTGTGCTTCTTGGTAAATTTCATGGTTATAGGTCAGCAGAAAGTACCCAAAATATGCGAACATATGCCAGAAACGGAAAGAGAAGGCCAGATACAAAATATTGTTCCAAAACGGGCATAATTTAAAATAAAAAAGGCTGCTAGGCTGCAATGGAATTGGGCAGGACTCATTAGCCGCATGCGGGAGGATCGCTGGGCGAGTCTCCAAACAATGGGTGCCGGAGGAGGAACAGTGCCGCTGAGGAGGGCCCCGGAAGAGGTACAACCAGGAATTGTATGAAGAATTGACAGATTTGTATATGTGACAGTGGGACAGTGCAATGTAAGAAATGGTTATATCTTATGAGCGATCTGATCTTTTGAAACTGAAACCATACACATAGTATCCGATATACATTTCAGTTCGATATCCCTACCCATTCTTGACAGACAGACAGATGACACATGGACAGACAAACTGACAACAATGTGATCCTATTAGTTTAGGTAGGTTCCAAATCCTTTTAAGTGGTACGGAACCCAACCCAGTACATACAGAGTTGATACGACCGATGTGCTTTCCTTTAAACTGCGTATACTAGGTACCATTTTCAAACTTTGTACCAAAACCGCCCTCCACCCGCGGACATTAACGCAGCTAGACGTGACTATTTGTGCTCCTAAATAAAAAATCGCTAACGGTGTTAAAAGTATTTTTCTAACGAAGAAACTTATATTGTTGTGTAGGCCAGTCAATAAGCCTCCTGGTGCATCAATTTGTTTTTATAACCGCTTAGACTACAAGGAAATAACACAATATCAATATAACGAAGTTGCAAATTTTTAAGTGAACGCTTTGAGTAGCGAGTTGAGTCATCGTGTGTACAGCAGCGGCAAGCGGCGGAGCTACGCAGCTAAAGGTCGTTGACTCCGTGTCCACCTGTCTTCTGCTCAAAGTACCCACATAATATTTATTTATTTGAGTGAGTAAAATATAAACTGTTTATATTACCGCACACATTGTTCACTTACGGGTAGTTATACTGCATTCTTAATTATATCTGTGAGCCTTATTATCAAAAGCAATTGAGTACTAAAATGCCCCGCACTGCGCGCACGCCACCTAAACACTCTGCTGAACCGTTATTGGAAGTGCAGTCTGAACCTGATCTGACTGGACTTAGTGATAGCTCGCTTAACCTGAACGCTCGAAAGCGTATGCGAATAGAAGACTCATGCTGTGATGCGACCCAATTTGAACAACTTAAGTCTACAATTATGTCATGGAAGGCTGACCAAGACACCATTTTAAAACAATTGGTAGCGGATGTTGCAGAATTAAGAAAACAAAACCAAAGCATCAAGGACTCAAATGCTGAGATTGTCAAGTCTATGCACTTTATGAATACCAACTACGAAGATATAAATAGGAAAATGCAGGATTTTGAGAAGGAAAAGAAAAATCTACACGAGTGTATCTTAGGATTAGAGAAAAAGATACAAGATTTCCAGTTCATGTCACGCAATTCTAGTGTCGAAATAAGAAATATCCCGGTAAAAGATAACGAGTCGATAACTGAGCTCATGAATGTGGTCAACGGTATAAGTACGGTACTGAAAGTAGATGTTTCTGCAAATGATCTGAGAGACGTGTATAGACTTCCAGGAAAAAAAGGGGTTAACAGGAGCATTGTCGCGCAGTTTTCCACAGTTAGTAAAAAGTCTACTTTCCTCAGTTCGGTTGTAAATTTTAATAAACAGAAGACATTTGCTGACAAATTAAATACTGAGATAATTGGTATTCCTGGAAACCGCCAACCAGTCTACGTTGCTGAGTACCTACCGCCTTCTTTACGAAGAATCTTTTATCTAGCACGGAATTACGCTAAAGAAAACAATTATAAGTTTTGCTGGGTATCGAACGGAAATATTTTCATCCGGAAAGAAGCAGGTGATAGGCAAATCATAATTAAGTCAGAACAGAGCCTATCAAAAATAAATACACAGCAATGACTATTTAGAAGTTACAAGAATAAATGTCAGTACGCATCTTCAAATCTTTTTATTATGCTGATTTATCTTGATTTAAATATTTTTTATGTTTTTATATTATTTTTTATTACTGGCCTGATATACAATCCATACAAATTAAACACAACTACATCACCATATCACCATCCGATAATTATAAGTAACTACTTCAATTACAATAATTTCCACAAATGTATGCCTACTCGCACTCGTACACTCTTTTACAGTCACATACTCTCTAATACAATCTATAGTTTGCCTAAAATATATAATCACTGTCACTTATCTCGCACTACGCATAGCTTTAACTGTCTAAGCCCAAATTACTGTTTCTGTAAAATAGGTAAGGTACTTATTAAAATATCTTTAACAAATGGCTGACTTAAATATTATAAATAGTGAGTTAGATAAACTTTGTGTGTCAAGTTCGATGAAATGTCCACCACAAACATGCTTGCAATATATCACTAAACCTGCCAATGGATTAAAAATTCTACATGTTAATATACGCAGCATAAATAAAAACTTTGACGAGATATCTGTACTACTGCAGGTTTTGGGCTTTCAGTGCGATGTTTTAATATTAACCGAATGCTGGCTGAGCAAAGTGTCGCATTTGCCAATCCTAGACGGCTATAGTTCTTACTGTACTAATAACAATTTTAACCAAAATGACGGGGTTGCTATATACGTTAAATCATCAATCAAATGTGAAGTACAGGAGCCACAATTTGCCGATGCAAATTGCCTAACATGCCACATAGACGATATCGTTATAATTGCTCTATATCGTTCACCCTCCTTTAAAGATATTAGTAACTTCATTGTAAGTTTAGAACAGGTACTTAAGGTACATTCGCAAACAATAGTCGTAATCGGTGATATAAACATAGATATCAAGGAAGGCAATAATGACCGGAACTCTGACTTGTATTTAACCTGCGCCGCATCGCATGGACTCCTACCAGCACATCTTTTTCCGACTCGCTTGGCAAATTGTCTAGATCACGTTCTCCTCAAAACGAATAAAAATGCAACGACGATCGTCATTGAGTCATCTATAACTGATCACGAACCTTTATTATTGTTCCTACAAACTAAGAAAAATAGTAAAAATACAGCTCAAATTAAGTACAAAATTAATTATAATACAGTTATTAATGACATAAACAACAATGACTGGTCGCCTATTCTGGAAATTTGGGACCCAAATGAAGCAACAAATAATTTTATTGGGAATCTATCTAACATTATTAAACAGCACACACAGGAATATTCAATACCAAGCAGAAAACGAACTCTCAAACCGTGGGTAACTCCCGGATTGCTCCGCTGCATTCACAATCGAGACCGTATGAACGCTAAACTAAAAAAAGAGAAAGACAATGAAATACTTAGAATCACCTACACTCGTTACCGAAACTATTGTAATTCTTTGCTACGAAAGCTCAAAATTGCTTACGAAAATGAAGAATTTTCCAAGGCTAAGAATGATATAAAGGCAACATGGGGTGTAATAAAAAAAGTATCCGATATACAGTCAAACCGTGCTCCTCCTACCGAATTACTAAATCTTTGTGAGACACCAAATTCCTCCTTAAATACTATAAACAACTTTTTCGTAAATATTGGCAAAAATCTGGCATCAAAGATAACTACGACTTCTCTACCAACTAATTTTCCCATATTAAACTCTGGTGGCTCAATGGTCCTTCATGAGGTAAATGTAAAAGACGTTGAAGACATTATTTTAAGCCTAAGATCTGATTGTGCTACCGGATGGGATGGTATCCCGGCTCTGATATTGAAAGTAGCAAGACATGCTCTGGCTCCAGTTATAACACATATATGCAATATTTCAATTTCATCAGGCACCTTCCCAGAAGCATTTAAAAAAGCTATGGTCCATCCGGTTCACAAGGCTGGGCGCAGAGACGATGTCAATAATTACAGGCCGATCTCGATACTTTCTGCTCTATCGAAGATACTGGAACGCATCCTTAATAAAAACCTTGTCAGCTTTTTGGATGCTAACAAAGTTTTGTCCAATAACCAATTTGGATTCAGAACAGGCTTGAGCACCGAAGATGCGGTTTTGGCTCTTTCTGAACATGTAGCTAAAAGTCTCGATAAGAAGTTGAAATGCGTAGGTATCTTCCTTGATTTGTCTAAGGCCTTCGACACCGTCTCTGTTCCGGCTTTGCTGAAAAAGATGGAGCGCATCGGAATTCGTGGTCCCGTACTGGATATTTTCTCCGACTACCTAAGGGGCCGGACACAATACGTCAAAATTGGTCAAAATGAGAGTGAAACACTGCCTATAGCATATGGCGTGCCACAAGGCAGCATATTGGGGCCCACGTTGTTCCTCATTTATATAAATGAGCTGTGTAATATACCTATCCAACATTGCAAAATATTTACCTATGCAGATGACACAGCTATGATAGTCGATGGAGTGGATTGGGCCCAATGCTTTCTTAATGCTGAAAATGCACTGAAACATGTCATGAATTGGCTAACAAACAACTTGCTTACCCTGAACGTGCAGAAAACGGTATATGTTCCCTTTGCCATTAGGTCAAATCTAACCCCACCGCTATCTTATCTTCTTAAGGCCCACACTTGTACTTCTCTGTCCCCTTCTATATGTGACTGCCTCAACATATCTAGGATTACTAGCGTGAAATATCTGGGCACTCATATTGATCAACAACTTAACTGGCATAAGCACATAGATGTTTTCACGGGCAGAATCCGTAAACTTATATTTATTTTTAAAAAACTACGCAAGTCTGTGGATAGTAATACCCTGAAACTGGTATATTCTGCACTATGTCAGTCAGTACTTTCATACTGTATTCCAGTTTGGGGGGGTGCAACATTAAACGAATTTATCAGGCTTGAGCGTGCACAACGGGCGGTCTTAAAAGTTATGTGGTCTCGGCCTCGAAGATATTCCACAATACAATTATATGCCGAATGTGAAGTGTTAACTGTCAGGCAGCTCTATGTTCTCCATACGGTAATCCGTAAACACTCTTCCCGTCCCCACAAAGAACCATCAGGCAGAATTAAACACAACATCTTCCCACAAGAATATCACAGAACAACGTTTTCCAGGCGCCAGTATTACATCACCAGCACAAAATTATATAACAGTTTAAACAAAATATTAAAATTATCCACAAAATCAAAATATCAATGCAAACACACGTTGCACAATTATCTGTTAACACTCACCCATCAACACACAGAGGATCTTCTTTTAGGCAACCTTCCAAGTTTAATATAAAACTAATTTCAATTTTCCGCATACGACACTCACTCACATTTATCATACTCGCACAGTTACATACAACACACACATACACACCTCAATCACACATAAATGGCATACGTTCACTTATTTTTTATTTTTTTTTTATTTGTAAAAGTAATAGCTTCATTTTTTATTCTATTTTGCGATGTTTAGAAATTGTTCTAGAGCTGTAAAAATTTTTGGCTTGTAAAATTGTTGCGGAGGGACACTGATCTTCTAAGATACAGGTTCTAACCTAGTTTAGAGGTCAGGGTTTCAATGTATTGCTACCTAGTATAAGCCTCTCAATGTATCCTGTACTAAAACATTGTAATAGTTTTTTAAGGCTTTAGTTCAATAAAGATTTATTTATTTATTTATTTATTTATTTAAAAATCAATTAAATAGGAGAAGTAGTTTAGTCGCAAATGATTTTGATGATAAATCTGACCAAGACAAGAGATAACACACGCCGCGCTACGTTGCCACTTTGTTACCTAGGTACTTAAGGTCAGTCACATTTATTTACAAAGGGTGGTTGCATTTTACTCTGATTTGTAAGCTATAGTTTGTTAGAAAAAAAAATTTTTTAGGCTCTTTTTATTTTTTAACTGTATCAAATTAACACTAAACACGTATAGTATACGTAGTGTAATTTAATGCCCCTCTGTCGTATCAACTCTACGGAGTTGATTGAACATACCTTCTGTGCAAAGCTCTCTCCACAATCGCTACAGACGTACGGCCGCTCGCCCGCGTGGTACTTGCTGTGCGTCACTAGGTGGCGCTTCAACGGAAACCCGCGACCGCACTCGTTGCAAACAAACGGACGTTCTCGACTGTGGACCTGAAAGTTATGGACGAAAGTTATGAGTAGTTTTTTGGGAGCAATGTGTGGTTTATGGTTTTGATAAAGCACTTGATAAACGTTTTATTCGTGGATAGTATTCAAGGCTTGTAAGTGATCTTGTCTTGTCTAGTTAACTAATTGGACTCAATTAATTTTTCTGTTTATTATTTTTGATATATTAATAACTCAACTTTTTTATATAAAGAGTAGAATTTGTGGTTAGAATTCACATCACTAGCAATCTTTTTAATCGCGCCAACTAAGCTAAATATGCTTGTGTCTGGAGTGGGTTCACGGCAATAATGTAATGGGTTGGGTTCGAACCCACGACCTCTCAATCACAAGTCCGACACCTTATCCATTAGGCTATTGTCGTTTTATATATTGAATAGTATACAAGGCTTGTAGGTGTTCTTGTCTTGTCTATTTACCCATCAATCGCCGACTAATTGAACTCAATTATTTTTTCTCGTTTTTTCTTGTCTTATGTGTAATTCAACTAAGACAGGATAGATTCGCATACCGTATTTGTACACCTCCTGGCATAACTTAGCGCTCTTTTTAACATAACACCTATACATATACTTTACCTATGTCAACAAATAAATAATTTTGACTCTACTCTTTTGGAGAGGTAATGACTACTAATTAAGGTAAGTTCGTGCTGCAAAGTCTGAATATTAATATGAGGACCAAAAAAATAAACTCACCCTAGAATGCGTAACAAGATGATGTTTCAACGTAAACGCCATCTTACACTCATGGCACCTATACGGCCTCTCAGCCGAATGCAGCAACAAATGTGTGTTGAGGCAGTGCTTCCGCGCGAACGCTTTCCCACAATGCGCGCAGACATGCGGCCTTTCACCTATTTAATATGAAAAAAGATTTATATATATTACTTTTTACCCGAGAGTGCGTGAGTAGGTGGTGTTTGAGCGTGAAGGTTTTCTTGCACTCGGGGCAGCGGTACGGGCGGTTAGAAGAGTGCAGTAAGAGGTGGGTGTTGAGGCAATGCTTGTGCGCGAATGTCTTGGCGCAGTGAACGCAAGCGTGCGGGCGCTCTCCTGAAACAGAGTGAACCGCATCGGTACGTGCACTCCGCGACTATCTACGTTACTTTAAGCTTACTGATGTTGAGACAAGTTTTGTCCAGCAGTGGACAATGAATAGCGTCCGCTATCGTCTTCTTTAGCGTCGCTAAATTATTACAGCCGCACCGGTCGAACGTTGGCTGTGATTTGTTCATCTTTGACAGCCATTACGTGTACCTATACCTAACCGTCAGAAGCCAGAAAATAAGCGTATTACCCAGCTAGTGGGCTATGAAAGTGAGTAAGGAGAGTTTGGTTTTTCATTCGATGACATTGTGTTCAGCATAACTCAACACCGTTACAAAGTAGAGGTAAACACGCGTATTTTACTGTTTTTAAACTGGTATTTTAATTTGTCGTCTTTATTGACAATATAACCAATTCACATGTGTCTTACATAAAAACTACATAGTTTTTATATACCAAGGTTGTTTCAAAGTATCCTTTTGCGACTACAATGTTGCTTTAAGTACTCGTTTTATGTATCCTGTGCAGAATTCAGTGAGAAGAACACGGATTCCGAGAAGTTATTCACGTTTTGAATTAGCACGCTGTAGCAAATGTTTTGTTAGAGGCAAGACGTATTCTAAGGCCCGTTCAGACCTAGGCGATTATCGCTATCCAGAGCGGTAGCGAATGTTGAGATGTTGTGTAGGTATGCCACATTTATCGCTACCATTACGGGCAAGTGGCAACAATACTTGCGAAACTGTATAAGTTCAGCCATGTAGACTTTAAATCTTATTTACGCATGTAATTAAGCTAAAATATTATTTTGCTTAACTGCCATGTAGAAACAGTTAAAATTACTTATTCTGATAATAATACTTATTTATAATAATAAATATTGATAAAAATCAGAGATCAGAACACAAAAATTAATAATTAAAATTCACAGTTAAAGATTTTTATTCAGTAAACTGCGTTTTCAGATGAGTTATCTTTTTGTATTGGTAATAGGATCGCATTTGACCACCATCTGCTGAAACCTTGCTTAACTTGCAAACCAGGCGAAAATTGTATACCGTGAACATGGTTGATACGGCGATACAGGTTTGGCCTATTTCACCGCGAGGAACTTTATTGCTACCACTCTGGGAAGTCTGCACTGGCCTTTATATTCTTTGAGCGAAAATCGATTGAGACATTTTATTGATACAGTCGCTAACGAATTATAAGTCTGAAAAGAACCGGTTATCGTTGGCCTTCATTAGTGCTAATATGGAGAACCATCTCAATATGACAGATTAGGCATACGAAAAGGTTAATTTCGGGTTTTGTATGTTTAAGGCCTAACAGCGTCTTTTATGAGTAGATTACGACACCATTTGGCAGTTTGAGTACTTTAGGCGGCCTGTCCAAGTGTGCTACTTTGGATTAGATCGTCAATTGTTGGAGCTCCCTAATGTTTATAGCGATAGCAAAAAATATTTATTCAAGTACACTCAAACTTTGAGTTTATTGATTCAAACGAGCACCACAGAAATGAACACGCATACATAAAAAACATGGTTTTCATATGATTGGACCAGTACTGATTGTATGGAGTTTAAATGAGACTGCCCTCTAAAGTTTGTTTAAGAATTTCTTCAAAGGGTTTCAGCTAGGAAATACTAGTTTCATCTAGTTAATATTTACGAAAGAAATAACATGATATTTGAAATCAGTTTCTAAATAAATATTATTCATCATTATAGAGCACTAAAATATTTTTAAAAAGCGTATACATACAACAAAAATTGGCCAAGTGCTAGTCAGATTCGCCCATGAAGGGTTCCGTAGTAACTACACAAAATAACTTTGTTTTTCAGTGTTTGTATGAAATACAAAGTTATATTTGCGGTTTTAGAAAATATATCTCAAAAACTCGACTCTACCTCGTTCAAGGCAATTTTCGTTGAAAGTTTTATTAACCCTAGAACCACAACATGGGGTCATGGGTGACCCCACGCACACGTATTTTTATTTTAATTTAGTGAGTTTTGCACCTACAACACTGTGCGTCTAGGTACCTTCCGTAATTGGTAATCAGTGGCCCGTGACGCATGGCGGGGTGCGCACGCTCATTAGGTTCGGAGATATTGCAGTTTGGGGTCGCCCGCGACTCGTGTTGTGGTTATCGAAACTATTTTTTTTTTTTGTGATTAACTGTTGTGTGATTTCACGTTTATTTCACGAATAGTCTTTCAATATGGCCTCAACGTCACGAGCTCTTGAAAGTAATGAAATTGAGCAACTTTTGGAGGAATATGAAGGTAAAACCTCCAGTTCTTCGGACGAAGATGGATCTGAAACTGCAGAAAATGAACATATATCCGAACACTCCGATGAAGATGATTTGTTTGATGTTGAATCTGGATCAGATGATGATGATGTTCTTCTGTCTGACTTCTGTATGGGCAAAAATGGTTATACTTGGCGAAGAACTCCGTTCACTGTTCCTAATACACGCACTGCAAGTAGAAACATCGTGATAAATCAACCTGGTCCTAAAAATATCGCACGCGACGCAAAAGCCGAGTTAGAAGCGTGGAAGCTATTTTTTCCAGACGAAATATTGGATATTATTGTGATGCATACCAATGCACAAATTGACAGAATTTCTGAGACCATAAAAAACCAACGTTACACTTCTAAAACTGATAAAGTGGAGTTGATGGCTTTATTTGGATTAATGTATCGTAGTGGTTTATACAAAACAGCTAAAACAAACTTGTCGGAGTTATGGTCGATTGTGGATGGTCCACCTTTTTTCAGGGCCACAATGTCAAAGAACAGGTTCGAATTTTTGGTAAATTACTTGCGGTTTGATGATCATGAGACACGTGAAGCAAGGAAAGTCAATGATAATTTTGCAGCGCTGCGTGAGGTATGGGACAAATTTCAAGTACTATGCTCTGAGTACTACACTCCGTCGAAACATGTAACAGTAGACGAACAAATACTTGGATTCCGTGGTCGCTGTAAATTTATTGTATATATGCCACAAAAACCTGATAAATATGGCATGAAAGTTGTAATGATGTGTGATGCTAAGACTGCTTACATGATATCTGCAATTCCATATGTAGGTAGAATGACAGAATGTCCTACAGGACAGTCTATCCCATCCTATGATGTTTTGAAGCTATCGGAACCTATTCATCATACAAACCGAAACATCACTATGGATAACTGGTTCTCCTCAATTCAACTTGCAAATGAGTTACACAATATTGGACTAACAATGATAGGCACGTTGCGAAAGAACAAACCCGAAATACCTCCAAAGTTTTTAGCAAAGAAAAAAGATTTCCCTACTTCGGTATTTGCGTTTGATAAAAACATCACACTAGTATGTCATGTCCCGAAGAAAAACAAATGTGTTGTCCTGATTTCTACAATGCACAACAGCGGTGAAATTGACCCTAATACACAAAAACCTGCAATAATACTGGATTATAACGCCACGAAAGGCGGCGTTGACACGTTTGACCAATTAAGTCATTCTAAGACAACAGCAAGAAAAACACGAAGGTGGCCGCTAAGATTTTTCTACGGCATGCTTGATGCTGGAAGTATAAATTCATATGTAATACTCAAGGCAAACATTCGCAAGAGTAAACTGAAAAGGAACTACTTTCTAAGAAACCTAAGCCTTCAATTAGTACAGCCCTACGTGAAACGCCACCTTGATGAGGTCAAAAATTTGCCCCAATCTCTGAAAGTGATAATGCTTCATGTTTTGGGAGTAGATGAAGAAAACAGTGCTCAGGTAGTCCAAGCTCGATCAACTTCAAGTTCCCTCTGCTTTTTATGCACTAGAGCCAAAGATAGGAAGGGCAGAGAGAAATGTGTTAAGTGCTCCAAAAATATATGTGCACAACACAGGTTACCTATTTGTCACCAATGTATCTAGATTTTCAGATTTGTACTAAATTTTATTCCCTTAAGCATTCCATTAATATCCAAAAAACCTTGTAATAATTGTTTAAGTTTATTAAAGTTTAATATTTTGTAAGTAATCATTTTTTTTATTTTGGGGTCACCCATGACCCATGTTGTGGTTCATTTAATTAAATTTGGATGTTGTAGTTGTAAGGCACAGAAATCAAAAATACAGAGAAGTGGTAAGGGGGCGTATCGGTGTCCGCGCGACATGGCCACAGGGCTCATGTCACAGGCAAGTGGCCGTCTCCGCGAACTAGTGCGCTTTCGACGGCGATCGTGATAACATATATGAATGCCGAGTTGTTCTGTGGTATCTTGTAAAAACCGAAGCCAAAATCAAATCTATGTGAATCATGGAATCACGTACCATATGTAAGTACAAGTATTTTACAATATTTGTCTTTAAAATCATGAAAAACAATAAATCGTAAAATATTTCTTGGTTTTACTATGTTATTTTTGTTTTCAAATATCAGAGCGACTGTACTCCTTTTGCTATAAATACCACTTAACCACTACCTGAGTTCGTCACTAAGTAACTGGACAAGCAATGTAAACATAACATACGAAACTGTATTACGCGGATTCATCGCGCAGTGAGGCCGCCACTTCTTGCGACGAATTAGTGATGTGCTTGTGCAGATCCACTAACGTAGGCTATCGACAGCAATGTCGATTGACGAATGAAATATTGCTATTATAGTTTAGGGGTTTCTCAACCGATGACATAAAAAAGAGGAGGTTATCAATTCGACGCGTATATTATTATTATTTTTTTATGTATGATCACCTATTACCCGGAGACGGCTGAACCGATTTGAAAAATGCTTTTTTTGTTTGAAAGGGTATACTTTGAAATTGGTCCCATTGTCACCAAATCAGGATCTGATGATGGGATCCTGGAGAAATCGAGGGAACTCTTCAAATATTATAGGCACACCTATAGTGATTTGAGTATTTTTTATAGTGACTTGTGTAGTTGCATTCGAAAAGCACCATTTTGAAGTAGACCTGATGATGAAGACCACCGATGGCCACTGGAACTACTCAATATATAAGTAGGAATAATAAGTAGTTCATGTGTTCCGCTTCGATTACTTGAATGTGGTTATTAAGCACAATATGCTCGTCACAATGCATATGGTGAAGTGAAGTTGATGGTGAACTACCAGGAGAACTCCTCAACAAATAACAGCCCAACATTGGTAAAAGCAATATTTTGTAAATGAATATAAGTAGTTGACATTTAGGCTCTTGTAACTAGATAAATTAAAAATCGACCAACTAAAAAGAGTGAAATAAAGACTTTTTACCAAAAAATTAAACCGACTCCCAAAAAACACTGCAAAGTGAAAAATAACTTTAATTTCGGAAGTCGGTGCCAAAAACGAAAATACAAAACTAAAGACACCGACTACCGAAATTAAAGTTATTTTTCACTTTGCAGTGTTTTTTGGGTGTCTGTTTAATTTTTTGGTAAAAAGTTTTTTATAACATACGGAAACGTCTAAGAAAATATGTTTAACTTTTATTTTACATGAGATGACAGAAATAAAAATACGTTGAAAAGTCAAGTGTACAAAAAAGTAAAAAAAAATAAACAATTTATTTTACGCCCGCAGCATGCGTAAGGAGTTCCGACGTCACCGTCGCTACAATAGTTTATTTTTCAATCTGTCAACCGTTTTAGCCCGGTTGGAAGATCGATGTAAATAATGTTTTTTTACTTATTTTGACTTTTTTACAGAGTAGTAGAGAAATGCGTAACCAATATTCGTAAAGTAAGTTACTTTAATTTTAGGTTAATAATCGGTGGTGTTTTTCGGTTTAGAATTATCGTATGTTATGCCTTATCCTCATGCTGTTTCTTTATTTTTTATGGTTTTTGTATTTTGCTTCCATTGAAGCTTCGAATGCGTTATAATAATCGGTATGGTTCAGATAATATATTTCTGAATTGAGCTTAAAATAAGTCAATATATTCATGCTATTTATTTGTTATGCATGGATGTGTGTTTGTTTTCATATATTTAACAATTTCTCTACTAACTAGGATTTTTCTTATAACAAAAACCTATTATAACCTACCTATTACCTGCGGTTACCCCGCAGGAAATAGTTGCGTAACACACTTACAGTAGGAATCGGTTTCATTATGCTAAATCAACAACACTCACTGCGGTATTTACGTTGTTGAGCAGACCAATATTTCGAACATATGAAGCAATGGATTAGCAATATACGTCCAAATCATTTAGATCTTGATTTATAGTGTGTTACGTAATTATTGCGATGCTTATTATATGGTGACGTTTAGAAGTAGCTTAGGATGTATATATGTAAATGATAAATAAGTGCTTTTCGTACTTTTCAGCTTCCCAAAAGATGATAACATAAAAAAGAAATGGATTGATGCCACAGGCATGCCACCTAACTGGTACCCTACAAAAAATAGCACCATATGCTCGGTTCACTTCAACGCAGAAATGTTCTAGTCTCTAAAGAAAATCGCAGGCTTTTTGAATGGACAATTCCAAAATTAAGAGTACAACTGATATTTGCAGAAGTGTGTTAAATTTTATTTTATTACTGAAAGCTATTCTCATGATTTAGGGTATTCATAAAATCAGTCATTCAACTTTTCAGGATTCTATACAACCTATACGGCTGGTATGTTCCGATCAAGAGCGTAATGTAAGTTAACATCGACTTCTATTTGACCTATCACTATGATAATTAAATATTAATATTTAAGTCGAAAGCGCCAGGGTAGCCCTTAATACTTAGTAGGTAGTACTTAATAATAATTATGTAATGTTATGTTCTTAATAATATGTTTATTGTTATTGTAATATTTTCTGGACATGCCATTTTTTATTTGGTTCATTTTCAGGTGCCCAAAAAAATGTACAATAATAAATGGAAGAATCGATAACTTTCCGATTTAGTCAATCACTAGCGTATATGTAAAATAAATTGCTTTTGCACAGCACAACGATAGCGACCGATGTTTTTGTGTGGGTAAATTCTACGGTGCATGGTAAATACACGCTGTGTTTGACGGAATAAGGTTTATTATTGATTGTATAGTTCGTTCTGATTTAAGAAATGCGGGTGTGTGCGCGAGTGCGTATCTATTGATTTTATTAAACTGCATGTGTAGTTGTTGCCCCGCCCAGCGCCTAACTGGAGACACACGGTTCCGATATAATTTCGTCTGTTGACCAAATCTACTTATTTATTTTATCTATGTTGTAAGGTTAAGATTAGGGCATGCTATTCGAGTATTCGAGTATTCGTTTTATTCGAGTATTCGCCTTTATTTCTATTCGAATACTAAAAGACTAAGTATTCGAGTTATACGAATTTTACGAATAATGTTATTTGTTTGAATGGTAGTTATTTATTCTTATGGTAACCTTAAAACGATAGTGATTGATGAAAGCGATATTAGCAGTGGATTTTTAATATATAATTTGTAAGGAATTAATAACAAAGGTACGCAGAGTCGTAAAGTACTTTAAAAATTATCCCAAACGTACAGATCACCTCAAAACGTATATGACCTCACCAGAAATAAAGGGATCATCACTGCTTCTTGACTGCAAGACTAGATGGTCTTCGCTTGCTGATATGGTGACAAGGACTTTAAGAATAAAGGATCCCGTCCAGAAAGGTTTAATAGATTAAAAGAACGATACAACATTTACGCCCCTTTCACACGGCAGTCAGTTTTTTGCAGGATCCCGTTTTCTGCAGGATCCCGTTTGATGGCGAATGTGTTTATATGCTAGCGTTCATACGTAATACATATATAAAAAACCGATCCGATCGAATTGTGCCATTCGGTTTTGTCACTAGAAACTGGATCCGTCATTCAGTAAAAAGCGGGATCCGTTTAATCACACACATATTTCAATAGCAGTGTTCACACAGCTTCCTGCGTCCAGTTTTTTGCTGGACACGACGCTCGCGCACATAGACTCTCGCGCATTGCTCTTTCTTTTTGACTCATCTCTTCTTAAATAGCTCATAAGATTCAGAAAAATACCCAAATTCGTGCGTTGTGTCAGAATAGAATGAACCCAGAATCTTCTATTTCGCTGCCGACACCGATAATACCAATAGACGTATACGTCCATTTCACCTGATAAACGGCGCAGGAATGGTCAAAAATATAAACAAACTATTTTTTTGCGATGTTTTAAACTAACAAAACACTGATAATGAGGAGGATGATGTAATTTTGAGCGACATAAGCAGACATTAAAATGCAAATAACAAGAATTTAACAAAATCTATCAAAAAGCAATTGAAAGAAAAGTTTCAAGAATCTTTGCAAAATAGAGCTACCATTTCTACTAGCCGACTGGTTACGAACGAAGATCAAGAAATATTCTTGCGCGTAGAAATGATACACACACACATGTCACAGGCGTAAAAAATTATATTTCCCATCCCCCCAACCAGTGTAGAGCCCCAACGTGTATTTTCAGCGAGAAGGTTTATTTTAAACCATTTACGTTGTTTTTTCAACGACGACACGTTAGACGCACTCAGTTTCCTTCGATCTTTCTATTTAAATAAAAAATAAATAAGGTATTTTGTTCTTAAATTTGTGTTTTTTTAATTATGTTTATAATCAAAAGAAAAACTTATTAAAATACTTGTTGTTTTAATTATTTATGATCCGGAACACAAAATATTCGAAAAATTCGAAATACTCGAATTATTCGAATAGTTTGTGAGTCAATATTCGAAAAACTCGAATACTAAAATCAAACGAATATTGCATGCCCTAGTTAAGATCTACAGCATATTGATTTTACTTTTTTTTTTCACTTAATTATTATAAAAGTTCTATTGGAGCTCCCTAATGTTTACAGCGATAGCAAAAAATATTTATTCAAGTACACTCAAACTTTGAGTTTATTGATTCAAACGAGCACCACAGAAATGAACACGCATACATAAAAAACATGGTTTTCATATGATTGGACCAGTACTGATTGTATGGAGTTTAAATGAGACTGCCCTCTAAAGTTTGTTTAAGAATTTCTTCAAAGGGTTTCAGCTAGGAAATACTAGTTTCATCTAGTTAATATTTACGAAAGAAATAATATGATATTTGAAATCAGTTTCTAAATAAATATTATTCATCATTATAGAGCACTAAAATATTTTTAAAAAGCGTATACATACAACAAAAATTGGCCAAGTGCGAGTCAGATTCGCCCATGAAGGGTTCCGTAGTAACTACACAAAATAACTTTGTTTTTCAGTGTTTGTATGAAATACAAAGTTATATTTGCGGTTTTAGAAAATATATCTCAAAAACTATCGACTCTACCTCTTTCAAGGCAATTTTCGTTGAAAGTTTTATTAAGATCTACAGCATATTTATTTTACTTTTTTTTTCACTTAATTATTATAAAAGTTAGACACACATTTTACGACTTTGGAAGTGTATATCTTTTAAACAATTGACTTCAAGAAAAAATGGCTTTAGGAACCTCGATGTCATTTTTAAATACCTGTCTATAGACACCAAAACCGTAGGTATATGTTTGATGAAAAAAAAATATTTTTAGTTTCAGTTCCATGTATGGGTGGGTAGCCCCCGTTAATATAATATTTTTTTATTTTTTTGTTATTAAATTCGGAAAACGATTAACAGAATACATCTACCCACCAAGATTCACATGGTGTGCATACAAATGGCTGTGACATACGGACGGACGGACAGACAGGTATGACGAAAATCTAAGGGTTCCGTTTTTGCCATTCAGCTACGGAACCCTAAAAAGTCGTATAACTGATTTCTCGTCTGACTACCTACCCTCTGTAACTAACTTAAAACTTGGAATACGTTGCCGATGAGATTCATAAAATATTAATTTAATAAAAAATGTCCTATACTATCTGATAGATTGCCAAAGTTCAAAGATCCTGTATCTCTGTTCTTGCAATATATTAGTGAAGTCATAAAAATAAATGGGTCGTTGCTCGATGTCTGCCTGTCTGTCGAAAGTAATGCGGGCATTTATTACTTTGTCTAAATATAACTCGTAAACTCGGTCTGTTGAATTTTTATGCACCGATTAAACCATGCTTCTGAAATATTCTAAGCACAGTAAAGTAATTGGACCTGGAGGAGCTCGTGGCTAAATACTAATCTCGATCTCGATCTTGAAGGTTAAGCAACGCATGTCGAGGTCGGTCAGTGGACGGGTGACGAACTTAACATATTGAGATTACTACGTCGGGTAGTCACGGCCGGATTAACCATTAGGCGGAGTAGGCAACTGACTAGGGGCCCCTCATCAACTAGGGGCCCAGACCCAGTGCACGCACCAAGAAAACATGTTTCTTCGAACGAGAATTTGATGTGCGTGTGAACTTAGGGACCTCACTGTTATCTCACAAAATACAAAACGTTAAATTTAGTAGAGAATTAAAATAATTTTAGAACAAATCTGAAAAATTAAAAACACAGCCCTTAAGGTGCGTTGCCTCAGTTCACACATGATTTGGTCAGTCAACTTAAGAAAAGGGGCCCCGAGAATGCCATTGCCTTAGGGCCTCTGACAGGGTTAATCCGGCTCTGCGGGTAGTCAGAAACCAGAAAATCTGACACGTCTTGCTAACGGGCATCGTGTTATCCAGCTGAGTGGTTGAAGAGGTCAGATAAGCCAGTCGCTCTATGTAAAAGACTAGTATTCCGCTGCATCTGGTAATACTGGAAGCACACTCCAACATAGTCGAGAAAAGGCTACGCAGATGATGATAGTGAAAAAGGATCAAAATTATAACTGAGAGTATCGTGTTTGTTTCTTTATACTACACCTGCTTGGAAAGTACCTTGATACTTTATCAAATTTACGGTAGAAAGTACGTCATTGCATATCGAACAAATATGCGGGGAGAAAACGCATCTGAGCGGGAGAGAAAAGTGTATGAAAATCCATTTCTTACGTGGTTTTTCTTTTTTAATTTTGGGTAAGACTATGCGCCGGTAACCTAAATATCAAAAGCCAAAAAGTTTTTACAGTGAGTTTTTATCTCCAAGTTCGCAAAATGACACTGGCCACTAGCTGTGTGTTGGATGGTGTCGGGCTGGCAGTGCGACCCTGCGGCGGCAGGATAAACAATTTGAAAAAAGAACATGTGAAAATTGCAGACGCCATTGGCGCCATTTGTGAAAACAGTGTTACATTAAGCTTCACTAACTGCAACAATTTCAATATAAATTTCAATTAGTAAAGATTTAGTTTTTTATTTTCCTCGTAGGTGTAGTATAAAGCACTATGTATCACTCGAGAGAAAGTGCGATTCCCTCGATTCAAACGACACCCTCGACGGTAATCGGTCACTTTCTCCTCTCGGTGAACAATGTACTATTCTTAGCTAGGATTTGGACGAATTTCGGCGCACATACCTATAGTTTTACAGTATTTTTTTTTTAATTTAGTTAAAATTAAGAACTAATGAAGTCGTAGCGCTGGTGGCACGAAAATCCAGAACTTCTATACAAGTCCGTGGTGGTGAAAAGGTTAAAACCTGAAATATCTCAGGCTACTTTTATCTCGAGGAAATTCACGAAATTTCCTTGCGAACATCATCGCAGGAAACGACTAGTATAAGTTAATTTTATACGCAACTTAAGACCAACCCAAACGGATGCAATTCAATAAAATATTTGAAACACCCTGTCGGACTTTGCCAAGGAATTGACAAAATTAAGACTGTTTAGCATTATGTAGGTACATAAATATATACACTAAGTGAAAATATGCCTTAGCTTATTTTTAAACAAGTAAATAACACTAACTTTAGTGCAAATAGACTGTCATTTGTAGAGGTGGTATGTCTGTGGTGTTAATTGATTTATTGAAATATTAATGAAGCATACCTACATATGTGTTGACTGGATAAGATCAGAATCTTGAACGAATGTAGGTATATACATACATATTGTCACAAACCATGTTATTGGAGACAAGAGTATTAGGGGAGACCAACAGTGGTCATTTCACTACCCTTTTTTACGTCGGAAAATCATAAAATTACTCCTCTCGCTCTGGGTGCAATGGGCAATGATATAAAAGAGGCTAAACAAAATTAGACTATTTTATTAGTATGGTTCAAAAGAAGCTTGATGTATTTGATTGAAGGCACAGACTGTCTGAACCGCATAAAGTATTCTTGTTTACGTATGTGCTAATTAATTCGTGTATTTTTGAAGTATTTTAGCCCAAAAGGCAAACCTCGCGGCAGATGACCAGCCCGCTAGTCCGTTTAAATTAAATGACAGGCCTGGAAAACCTTATTCCAAAACTCCATCCAAAAGACTTAAAGACGGAAAAGACATTCAGTAATGAAGAGCACGACACATGAAGAATGGTGAAGAACAGTGTTGTATGGTCACTACATGAATGGAGGACAATGACTAAGTTGCACTGCATTCCAAATACGGAACCGACGAAACGGAATATATTTTAATGTTTACGGTTTTAGTAATATTTACGTTTTGGGTTTTCCCACAGAATAAGTACGAAGCACGGAATTATCTGCGCAAGTGGTTTGAGACGGCAATAAGACCAATCACTTCGCAAGTGTTTGGTGTTTTCATACATACTAAAATGTTAGATTAAAAATGCTTTTGAAAAGAAGTTCAAAGGGAAAGGTAGAGCAATTTTAAGATTCCTATAGAACCTGAAAATACACTCTCATTTCTTAATTAATACGAGTATTAAGACGTATCGTGTATCGGAAGGAGATTGTGGCTGAATAAACACCACCGGCGCGGATTTATCTTCAAAGTTAAGCAACAATTGCCGAGGTCGTCCGAAGATGGGTGATCATCGTAACAATTGAAATTCCTCGGAGTTATTGAGACTATACTCCGTTTAAGAAAGTCATTTCTGGTAGTCAGTAGCCGCAACATAGTTCGGGAAAGGCTAAAGAGATGACGATGGCAAATGAATAGTGATAGCAAAAAAAATGCGTAACAAACTTAATTAAAATCGGTTCATTCATTTTCAAGGGTATTGATTGGAAAGTGCGTATTGTTATCAATTCTGCCCTGAGCAGTAGTGGACGGTTTTTCCAAATTATACTCTAGCTCAGGTCACATTTTGGAGGTCGACAGTTCGAGCGTAGGCAGTGTGAAAATAAACTATCGTGAGGAAACCGGTATTTCCTAGAACCGAAGGCCTATTCGCTCTCATAGAAAAGAGGCTAGTATCCCAGCACTAAGAACGATTACTGATTATGTTATGTTATAAACAATAACAGCAATATCTGCAAGGTTAAGCAAAGCTTGCCGGGTTCCGTGGATCGAGATTCCTTCGACCTTTGGAGAGCACGTTAAACCATGTCCCGGCTGGCAAATGTACACCTTTAACAGTCGTTAAGGTTAATCAGAAGTCAGAAAATCAAACACTGGTCTTGCCAAGGGTTATTGTGTTACCCAGCTACTTTAATGTGGAGCCAAGATACGCAGTCGCTCTATGTAACAACAATAGTACTCGGCTTAGACTGGAATAGGGCGTCCAAACTCGGAATACCGAGATCTCGGTATTGCGGGACCCCGCGTCACTTTCCAATCCCGCGTGATGCGGAATTACGGGCGCGGGATCCGCGGGATTTGCGGGACTGAAAAAAGTATGCATACGACCTCTCGCGAGCGCGATCGCTCGGTGAGGGTGACTGGCGGCCGGCAGTGTTGCAAACAACGCGGGGGCCGATGTCGCCCGTTTTTCACAGCTTATGTAGCCTAATATAGCCGAATTTCAGTCAGTGGTAGCCTAAGTATGTAGCCTAAAATATCAGTAAAGTTTTTTATTCAGTATTTGTTACTGTTTTTTGTGAAGAAAAAACGGTGTAATTTGATTGATCTCATACTAATACGTAAATAAATGTGGAGTTACATAGTTGATTAATTCATTGTATTTTTGTGATAAATAAATGGTGTAATTTGATTGATCTCATACTAGTAGTAATACTAGAATAAATGTGGAATTAGTAGATTAATTCATTGTTTTTTTTGTGATAAATAAACGTTGTAATTTGATTGATCTCATACTAATAGTAATACGTAAATAAACGTGGAGTTAGTTGATTAATTCATTGTTTTATTTGCGATATATAAATGTGAATATTTTCAATATGCGGGATCCCGCAAATACCGAGATTGAATTCAGGCTACAGGATTGGACGCCCTAGACTGGAAGCCGACCCCAGCATAATCAGAAAAATGCTAAGATGATGATATAGGAGCAGCAATTGATTAACAAAACTATGCACCGAACCTCAAAACCGCTGACACGAAATTATAAAAAACAAAGACATTTATAAGTCACCAACCTGTGTGAACTCTAGCATGCGTGGTAAGATGATGTTTGAGTAGGAAGGATTTGCCGCATTCGTCACAGCCGTAGGGACGCTCCTTGACCGCGGCGGGCGGCGCCGTCGTCATCACAGAGTTGGTGTTCAACAGCTCCGTCTGCGAATATACCGTCTAACAACACGTTATTAATTGATACCTGTAAAGCGAGTAAGGAGTAAGTGCTTAACATCGAGCTTTACAAATAGTGGTCTTTTTTTATTGATAATAGGCCACTGTTGCAAAGCGGTTAAAGAAAACATCGCGTGGAAATTGGCATGTACTAGGACCGAGAATCCGTGGTCGTGTTATATCCACTAACCCGTCCTGTGCCCGCGTGGAGGTTGATCGCCCATTATGTCTTATGAAGAATAGGCACGTGTCTCAACAGCAGGAACTGAAGGCAGGCTGAAGGACGAAATTGATCGTACTTTTCGAAGCAAATAGCTTAGAACCTCATTCTTCGTCTATGGTCGTCGAGTCGTCGTCGCCAAAGGCTTTAGCTTTTTACTAAATCTGTTCGTGACTGCAAGATCTAGCGTGCCGATGCGCGCAAAATACGTGCTTTGGAAATGGAGTTAGTCAATGGAGGAACACAAGGGAAGCTAGAAAGAACTAGAAACTCATTCTGTAAAGCCATATGAATGATGCACAAGTGCTATAATCTCTAAAAACTCACTTTAGGCGAATTGTTAGTAGTTCCAGGCTCCTGCTTCGTATGCAACAAATGGTGCTGGTGTACCGTGGTCGTTTGAATGGTTTCCGCCTGAGCCGTCGCCTCTGCCAGGCTCTTCAGTCCTCCATTTAGTAACGTATGGTTGAGTTGCGAAGCGTCTATGACCGGTGTTGCGATGCCTTGGGCCTGGAGGGCCCTCTTCATCAAAATCTCGTTGCATTCTTCCGCAGTTAACTGGATGGGACCTATCGGTGTCATAAACGGCTTAGCTGCTAAGTTCGCTGTAAATGATACATGCGTGACATTATTTTAGTTTTTTGTTGGTTTTTTAAACTATATGAGATTGGTGAAGACGTCTCAATCTTAGCTTTTTGGTCTGACAATTTTTGGCAAAATACTATTGACTTTTTTACGCTTACTCGCTTTTTTACGTTTAGTTGGATTGGAGTTTGATGGAGTGTTTTTTTCGGATGAGGCGCCTTAATAGTGACCTTGGTCATGCCTCATCATGAGGTCTACTATAAAACAAGCAAACCCAGAAGATGCCTTTTCATTCTTGCTTTAAAGGCTAACAGGTCATATTATGTGGTGGGGAAGAGAGTGACACATTTGGCTGTGCACACAATAAACATAGAAGAGAAGCACTTACTATGACAAGACGTAAATCCACCAAATATGGATTGTATCCTGCAGTAAGTCTGTTGTTTTCTAAAGTTTTTGTTTGTGACTAGTTAAATTTATTGCAGATAATAATGCTGAGAATATAGGCAGTATTAGACGGCTGAATGACAGTTGTGCCCACATCTTGATTCTCGTGAGAAGATTTTCCCAGATACATTCCCAGGATTTCCATGGGATCACCCATGGGAATAATGGTATAAGAATAGCTTATATGTTGCCCTTAACCGCGTCTATATTCTAGCGAGTCTCGTTAAAATCGGTTCAGCCCTTCCAGAGATTAGTCCAGATAGAAACACAAAATTTAACCAACATTTGTGTTTTAAGTAATATTGTGAAAATAACTATAAGCACTTCAGAAAACACAGTTATTTTGAAATCACAGACAGACACTTCTCAACATGTATTTGTGAAGATGATGGGATGGGGACGGGTCACACAGATGGCATGACTAGTAAAATGACTAAAACCACACCTATGTAGTGATTTTAACAAACGATAGATTAGATTTATACAAAATTTATTTATAGAATCATCAATAGCCTAATGGCTAAAGTGTCGGACTTGTGATCAAGAGGTTGTGGATCCCCACCCATTACACTATTGCGATGAACCCACTTCAGATACAAGCATATTTAGCTTAATTGGATGGATTTACAATATTGCTTGTAATGTGAATTCTGCATGCACTTCACATTGCCAGTTCTTTAAAGAAAAAATCAATCAGACAGACCAAATTTTATTAAAATTTGTGTTTTTAAATAACTATAAGAAATAGAGAAAACACAGTTCTTTTGAAATCACAAACAGAATCTTTTGAAATCTCAATTTGATTTGTATGATTAAAATTCCTTCAGGTTTTTGTTCTAAAAGGAAAATATTGTTGTTGCACGTGCAAAAGTCGCTATGTGTTATTTAGTCCTTTTCGTTCTTTTATGCAGTTTCAATCCTTATTTTAATATACACATGCTGTAAAAACAGCTGTCTGATAAACGCAATATTTAAGAAGTTACCTTTCAATATTGCGTTTATCAGATAGCTGCGACAATGATATAATGACATTACTAGTAAAATTAATAAATAACATCTATATAGTGATTTTAATAAACAGCTAGATTTATACTCACTATGTATTGTTGTAGTCTGGTTCTGCTGAGCCACCCTGTTCAGGGTATGAGCCGTAGCATCATTAACTACAAACATCCGTCTCCCGGAGACCGGTGTGCCTGTAGTTACCACCCTAGTTAGTTGTGCTCCAGCATTAGACACCGCTACAGTGACGGCACCCACTTTTTCTTGCACCTGCGGTGTTTTGTGGGACATAACGGTCAGTGTAGTTTCTGGGGAAACCTGCAAAGAATAAATGAATGTTGTTATTTTATTTGCATTTGATATTGTACCTTGAGGAGTGATATGAAAGAGAAAGGAGTATATTATATCTTGCAGGAGAGAATGGAAGAAGAAAATGTGTTGCATCCACTCCCAAGTAAATAGAATAAGGGCAGGATTTTGTTGGCAATTTGATCAAATTGTAAATACTGAAAGAGTGAAAAACTAAGTGGTTTATAGTAGAAATTGATGGACAGTCATCCACACTAACTCAGACAGATTCAGTTTAAATTTTATTCTATTACTAAGATGGCAATGTGGTCATGTTTTCATGTTATGTTTCTGGGAGGCTTGGGCTTGGAGGTTTGGGGGGTATTATGTCCATTAAAACACGAGATTTTGGTAAATCAGTTTATTGCGCTGAGTAGCATAGCACTGTACAAATGAATGTGTGGAAAAGCAACCTACCCTCGACTTAGCGAATATTTTTAATAAAGAACATTTCACAAGCATTGAAGTTACCTACGTTACTCCATATATGACATACCTTCCCCCCAAGTATGTAAAACATAATAATAATATAAAAACAAATATAAACTTAATAACATACTACAAAATTGAAGTTACTTATTTTAACCCTTCACCACATATTACTAAACTTAAAGATATCAATTAATCCTAATTTTTATAACTATGCCTTTGACAATATGAAATAGTATTAGGTTTCAAAACATGTGTTTTTATTAATTACAACATAAAGTTATAATTTGCAGCTGGTCTAGTATAGGGAGTTTTTCCATGGATAGCAAGTTTATTCCTAACTTTACCGCCTGAAAAACTAGGTTCTGACTCCAATGGAATACCTAACATTTCAGCCCATTTGTCTGAACTGGGTATTTCTATAATTTGCTCACTTTCCTGTATATCTGATTGATCTTGATCCATTTCCTGATATTGTCTTTCCCCATAACTTTGTTCTACTGTGTCTCTTTCTTGAGTCTGACCTAATTCCTCATTAGCAACCTGTCTTTCGGAATTTAGTACATTCTGTTGTCTGACTAATTGGTCTATATGTCTATTGACTACCGTTCCATCTCCAGTTTCAACTCGATAACTGGCTGGACCGTCTTTGTTTACTACAGTACCTGGTAACCACCGAGGTCCACTGCTAAAATTCCTGTACATGACCTTCTGTCCTACATCTGTCTGTCTGTTCTTCTTTTGACTATTTCTTACGATTTGATTTTCCCTCCTTTTACGTTTCTGATCATGTGGATTAATAGTATCTAGCAATGTGCGGATCCGTCTGTTAAACAAAAGCTCTGCTGGACTTTTGTTAGTAGCTGCACATGGGGTTGCCCTTAGTCCTAAGAGCATGTTTGGAATTTTAACATCCCAGGACATACCGTCCATTTTACGAAGTTTATCTTTAACTGTCTGTACCATACGTTCTGCCAAACCGTTGGTGGATGGATGAAAAGGTGCAGAAGTAATGTGTTTAATCTTGTTAGCTTCTAGGAATGTCTTCATCTCAGAAGAAACAAAAGAAGTACCGTTATCCGATACTAATGTCTCACATAATCCATGGATAGAAAAAATCATTCTCAAGTGCTTAATGACGGTGGCTGAAGTCATATTATTGACAATAAACACTTCTGGCCATTTCGTATATGCGTCAACTATAATCAAAAAAGTTTTGTTTTGGAAAGGTCCAGCAAAATCCATATTTAACCTAGACCAAGGTTTCCCTGGCATCACCCACTCATAACTAGTTTTTGGTGGCATATGCCGGTTTTCAGAACATTTATTGCAGGTTTGTACCAAAGTTTCAATGTCGTCATTTAACTGTGGCCACCAAACATAACTTCTGGCAAGTGATTTAGTTTGAACAATGCCACTGTGTGTTTTGTGAAGAGCATGCAGCACTGCTTCACGAAGCGGCGGAGGTACTACTACACGGCAGCCTAGGAGGACGCAGTCCTCGTGCAACGACAACTCAGTCCGATGCAGCCAGTATGGACGTAGCTGATCATCTGATATTTTGGCTGGCCAACCGCATAGAATGTGATGACTTACTCGATTGAGAACGTTGTCCTGTTTTGTAGCGTGTGCTATTTTGTCCACATCAATCGGAAAGTCATCAGGGGCCTCTGCCATTAACAGTATGTCACAGAGCTGTGGTTCAGCTTGTTCAGGAACAGGCTGCGGCCAGCGACTCAGTCCATCAGCATGACCTATCTGTGTTCCTGGTTTATGTATTATGTCGTAACTATAGGAAGTTAATATTAAAGCAATTCGTGTCAAACGTGGTGATAAAACATGAGGTATGGGCCTCTTGGGATCAAAAATTCCTAACAATGGTTTATGGTCCGTAATTATCGTAAAAGACCTACCCATTAAGTAATTCTGGAATTTATTTATTCCAAACATTATAGCAGTCGCTTCTTTGTCCAGTTGCGAGTAACGACGCTCGTGCGAATGCAATGTCCTAGAGCCCATGGCAATAGGACGCTCATGTCCGTCCTCCATGATGTGGGACAAGACAGCTCCCGCTCCGTACTCTGAACTGTCGCAGGTGAGGACCAGCGGCTTGTTCAAGTCATAGTGTACAAGTGTGAGATCAGAAAATAGTAGACGCTTAGCAGTATTGAAACTGGCCTGCTCTCGGTCAGTCCACACCCACTTCTGCGATTTGTCGAGCAGTCTATGTAGAGGCTCTAATATCGTGGCCTTATGGGGTACGAACCTCTCATAAAAGTTATATAACCCAAGAAATGCTTGTAATTGATGAACATTTTTAGGTTCTGGAGTATTGAGTATGGACTCAATCTTACTCGGTGCCGGGTGAATCCCGTCAGCATCGATAACAAAACCCAAAAATTCCACTCGCTCCTTCGCGAACTTACATTTGTCCTTATTGAGACGTAAACCTGCCTTCTCAATACGTCCTAATACTGCATCAAGACGCTGCGTCATCTCTGCCATGGTGCGGCCGCTGACAATGACGTCATCAATCAGCACGGCCACACCAGGCACTCCTGCCAGCAACGCTGTCATCAGCCGTTGAAAGATGCCAGGGCACGCTTTCACGCCGAATGCTAGCCTATGTACAGTGTAAAGACCTTTACATGTGTTTAGTGTTAATAGGCGAGACGTGTCTTCTGTAACGACCACTTGTGTGTATGCGCGATCAAGATCTAATGTCGTGTAAAATTTTCCTCCAGATATAATTGCGAAAATTTCACTAGCTGTAGGCATAGGGTAAGTATCGGTTTCCGTAGCCTGATTTACTGTACTACGATAATCGCCGCACAGACGGACCGCACCGTTCTTTTTTATTATTGGGACTACCGGAGTGGCCCATTCTGAATATGATACGGGTTGCAAAACATTTTCACCTACCAATCGATCTATCTCTTGTTCAACCCTAGCTTTAATAGCGAACGGTACCGGTCTAGCTTTCAAAAACTTAGGCGTTGCATTCGGTTTCAAATGAATCGCGACAGGGTCTCCCCGGTAAGTACCGAGTTCGTCCTTGAAAACCTCCCCATACTTGATAAATAATGCATTCGTTGCTGACAAATCAATATCTAAAATTTTATTCAATTTTATAGAAATTTCGAGGGGCTCAAACCAATCACGTCCCAATAAGTTTGGCCCTGAACCTCTAGCCACTATTACGCATAACTTAGTTTTAATGTCCTTATACATGACCGAGACCGTTGCTTGTCCAATGACCGAAACCTGTGAGTTGTTCCAAGTGCGCAGCCGAGTGTGCATGGGACGCGGCGCGGCGGCGGCGCGCGATTGTAGGCGCGCCCACGTGCGCTCGTTGACCAGTGAGAAAGCGGCGCCTGAGTCCACTTCCATGTCCACAGGCACGTCGTTCAGCAACACGCGTAGCTTATAGGCAGGAACGCGCGTGTTCGCGCCCTCCATTTTGTAAATCCCGTTCAGCTGCGCGTCAGACTGCACCTCTTCAGAGTGGTTTACTTTTCCTGAGGTACTTTTCTTTTTAGCTGTGCAGATTTTCTCGATATGACCTTTTTTCTTGCAAAAATGACACACAGCATTGATAAAACGGCATTCACCACCGTGACGATCACCACATCTGTAGCAAAGACGAATGTCTGTTTTTGTTTTGAACGCGTTGACATCCATCGGCTCAGGCGGGGGCGGCGCGGCGGCGGTATCTGCGTGTGCCAGCGTGGCCGTGCGCTCGGCCTGCTGCATCATGCGCGCGTCCCTCCCCGCGGACTCTGCAGACACCATGGCGTCAACGACGTCCTTGTACCCGAGATTGTCTTTCTTCAACAGCTCGTACTGCAGTTTGCGATCGCTCATTCCACATACTAATCTGTCCCGCAACATGCGTTCCAGATTTGGAAAATTACAGTTGGTACTGATTTTTCTTAACTGAGCGATATATTCTGTCGCTGTCTCGTCCTTTGTTTGATCACGATGGTAAAATTTGTATGACATTGATATTTCATTTGGTTTTGGACTATAATGTTTGGTCAACACATCTATAACTTCCGGATAAGTCACTTCACTTGAATTTTTTGGGGTGATTAATGCAAGAACAGTATCGAAAGTCTGAGCACCACAAATCGTAAAAAAGTTAGCTTTTTTGACCGAATCGATGACGATTCCACTAGCTTCAAAGCAATAATTGAGTCGAGTTACGTAACTGTCCCAATTGTCTGTTTTCACATTGAACTCATGAAATTTCACTAATTTACGCTCCATAGTTCACAATTTACACTCGTCGCCACTATTATGTCCATTAAAACACGAGATTTTGGTAAATCAGTTTATTGCGCTGAGTAGCATAGCACTGTACAAATGAATGTGTGGAAAAGCAACCTACCCTCGACTTAGCGAATATTTTTAATAAAGAACATTTCACAAGCATTGAAGTTACCTACGTTACTCCATATATGACAGGGGGGATTTGTGCTTATATGAAAATAAACATATATATATTATGTACAGATAGAATCATTCAATACATTGACTTATAGCTATTACTGATCAATAGAGACCGGATAATATGCATTTGCATATTTGCATATGCATATGCATTTTCATATTTAAGCCATTTTCAGCGCTAATAGCATATTTTTCCTAAGATCTAGTGATGATGCATATTATCGCTATAATTTACAGTATTTTTCGAGCGCAGCACACTCAGCAGCCGCGCGTCTTTTGTTTTGGTACGATAATAAAATGAAAGAGACAAAAAAATGGATAGTTTTATTAATGGGCTGGGGGAAATTTTGCCAGAAAATATAAGCGCTAACATAGCACCCAAGTTCAAATTCTGCCCAGTTACCTCAGTAGATGTGGAGCATCATTTTCGACCTATAAAAATATTTTGAATGATGAAGAACTAATCTTACCACTGAACATATAGAACAATACTTGATTGTTAATGTTTACAAAAATATTAAATAATGTAACATGTTACTATATCGATTATCGTCTATCAATGGATAGTTTACTAAATGCATGCTGATTTTGTAATAAAAAAATCTAAAACTTAATAGTTTTTTTATTTTATTAAAAAACTGTAAATTATAAAGATAAATACTTAATAAAGTAAAACTTAAAACAAGTATTTACGAACAATAAACTTAAATCTAAAGGAATAATATTTACAAAACGAAAAACAATAGTCATTTAATGTTGCATATTCTGTCAGGTTTTGTGCATATTTCAAGCATTTTTCATGCATATTTGCATGCATATTTCAAGCTTTTTATGTTGCATATAATCCGGTCTTTACTGATCAACAACAGTTATTCGGAAAAGCTATCTATTACATTTACCATTTACTAAATAGTATTTGTTTTATATAAAAGTCACTTCATGTAAAACACTAGTACTTGGCTGTATCTGGTTAGATTGGAAGCTGATTCCAACATAATTAGGAAAAGGCTAAGCATATGATGATCATCCATCCGGGTTTTCCTGGATTTGTCCTATTTTGGAGAGCGTCTGGGGGCGTCCGGGGACATTTTCCCAATAAGTGTCCAGGTAAAACCCGGACACACATTGGTCTTACAGGTACAAAAAAGCACGATCTCTATTATTATTTTCCTATGGTATTTCATCCCATTGTTAAATGAAAAGGAAGAAACTGTTATTAAAAAAGTTCTAAGGCTCTACAATGTTATCACTTTATCAGTAAATAAAAACCATAATTAAACGACGTTGTTTTTAGTTTCAAGTTCAAAACTGTATTTTTCTACGGGGTCTGGAGAAAAACTGTGATTTTACCTAATTGTCCGGGGTTTATAAGTCTTGGTCTGGGGCTGGCAAATTTGGTGATGGCAACTCTAGTCTCAGTTCAATTTATATTAGACAGGACTTCAATAATTTTTTACCTGACTAGATCTTAGAATATTTGAGTAAAGCTTATGACCCATTCATAAGCTTTACCTACTCAAATATTCTAGGATCTTATAGATCTTAGGACTCATAAGTATTATTCAATGTTTATAATATTCAAATATTATAAACATTGCAGCCATTCAACACACACCAAAATGTTAGATAATAGCAGCATATGGTTACCATAAGGTTAATTATACAGAATTTTAACCCCTGTAGCAATAAATGGTGGAGGTTTTAAAATCTATAATATGATACTAGGTTTCTGCGGGTCAATGTCAACAAGATTCCATGTCTGTATCATGAGTATACACCGTATTTTCTAAATAGAATAGAATCATATAATGTAATAATAGTATGTAAAAGGTTTTACTAAATCTAATTGGAACTAAGATCCTATAACTATGACAAATAACTTCAATTTAAATAGAGGATTGCATCAAAACACATTAGGTTTTCTATTGTACTGTGAAAGTTAATTACTATGCAAATATGTCACTTTGTTACGAGTCCGGCGACAGTAAAGTTTAATTACATTGTTATACATACCGTGTTTCCCAAAGTATAGCTCAGACTACTCGGTGTTTCCACTTCACACTTTGTAAGATCAGCGGAACTCGTGAAACCCCACGAGTAACCGAAGCCCGACACATTATTAGGAGTTGGCATACACATTTTTAACAATAAATATAATTCATTACAATTTCAAAAACGAATTCACTAAAACAAATTCGCTATTTGATAGTAAACAAGAATCCTCATGACAGTTTTATCATTGCGAACATGTATGTACGCTTTCACAACTACAAACGCACAACGCACTCATCGATCACAAAGCCGACAAAACGTACTATCTATGTAAATTCATAGTTAACGATACTTTTATTGACTGACGGACACCAGTCTACACGAAGAAATCTTCGTAAATTAGTCTAATCAACTCAATATAAAAGGCGGCATAGGACAACGACGCTATGAGCAGAATTGACACGCACATTATTTTCGTCAAAAGAAACGTAAATTAGTTTATTAGACACTTTATAACCATTCATATTTATGTTTATATACTACTTAACATAATTATATATCCAAAACACAAATAAATCTCGTAATTTCATGAAAACAATAATTTTATCGCACACACAAAAAACCGGACGCCATTTTATTGTTTATGGTCCATTAGGTGTTTTAAAATTCAACTCATTCACGTAGCAATAATAATCAATCATATAAATGTATTGTTTTTTTTTTAATATTTTTATTTTATTTAATCATTTTAATTTTTTGACAAATATTTATCATATTTGGAACGGAACATGTATAAAGAAGATAATGACTACAAGTAAAAAGCATTATAAATGGAGTGTAAATACAAAAAATATTACAATCTTGGGTCTATGGTGACTATTGGTGACGGACGACGGTGAGTTCAATGCTCAATCCAAGGTACTTTTCCTATCTCAATGGGTTCAATGCATAGCATAAAGTAATATAACGGGTAGTTCAATGGTTAAAACATTATGTTGATGAACTTATAAAAACATGAACATCAAATCAAACGATAACAGATCTCTTGTAAAATGAAATTTCCCAGTAGTTAGTATTATTACATTAAAATATATTTAAATAACTTCTGATAGTTCTTGCGGGATTTAGATTAATTTGGTACACAATAATTCACAAAACGAGTTCTGGTATAAAAATACAAAGTTTGCAACTAAACGCACCACGATGTGTCAAAATAAAATTGTTGAATTTGTCAGTCGTATTAAAACATAGTGTATTACATACTCTTTGAGTCGTATAAAGTAGGTAAATTGTGAATTCATCAAATCGTATGAAATCAGCAAAAGGAATTATTTAAGTTTGTGTTTTATTTAGTTAGTGCATACCGAAACCGATATATACTTTATAACCTACGGAAAAGAGTAAATTATCTTGAACATTCATCATGAATCCAATGTCAATGGACAGAGATGAGCCTTCTTCATTGTTGTCGTTTTCTACCAACCATCCGCTGGAGCAGTTTGTGTTGTTGGCTAAAGGAGCTAAGGGATCAGCATGTGCAGAACTTATCAAACAGGTTTTAGAAGCACCAGGTGTTCATGTGTTTGGTGAACTTCTTGAAATGCCGAATATTATAGAGGTTAGAAGTCATTCTGTTGATCCTTATATTTTGTAATAGAGTTCACGGCTGAGTTAGTATGAATATAATACAAACATGTTGACAAATTCTGATTATCGGCGACTCATAAGATGTTATGTAGTCTATTCGTTACACATTTATTCTTATCTGAATTTGATGGTACCTATTCACTAACATTTATTTTTTCGACGAGCCACAATTGGCATCAATCCTCTTTGCGTATCTACTCTTCACGTATTTATCTAGCACATTACATTTTCACCTGTACAAATCAATCACTAAAATAGAACTAATGTAACATTTCAGTTGGAAACTGGACCATATGCTACTCATCTGAAGACTCTAAATCTATTTGCATATGGTACATACAAGGATTATCTAGAGAACAAATCTGAGTACCTAGAACTGACTCCGGCTCAGTGCAAGAAATTACAACATCTGACTATTGCAACACTGGCCACACAAGAGAAATGTATACCTTACAGTGTTCTACTGAAAGAATTAGACATAAAGAATGTAAGGGATTTAGAAGATCTTATTATTGAAGCTATTTATGCAGGTTAGATACTATTCTTTGCTTTTAATTCTTCAGAAATTTATCTCCTGATATATTTACTTCAAATTAGGTATATACATTATTATTTATTTATACTTTATGAACATAGATACAAAGGTAGACATAATGCCGTAGGCATTCTCTACCAATCAACTACATAAATCTATACTAATATTATAAAGAGGTAAAATTTGTAAGTTTGTATGTAGGGGGTAATCTCTGAAACTACCGAACCGATTTTGAAAATTCTTTCTTGTAGCTTTATATGTAGCTGCATTATCCCTGAGTGCTATAAATTGGCTTTATATCATGCATATTAGCCGAGCTATTATAATCTTTGTCAAGAAAGTCGGGGACGGGATCCCATGGAATATTTACGACTATTACGCGGACGAAGTCGCGGGTCATTAAATCATTCTTACAAATTCCTGCAGAAGATATCTCTCTTCATAGTCATCTGAAGGCCTAGGTAGCTATTTCAATTGTTTTCATAAAATATGGTTCTCCAGTCCTATCTCACTATCTTCATTTCACTACACAGAAATTCGTGTTACTTCTATATTAATTTTATAAAGAGGAAAGTTTTTTTTTGTTTGTACCCAACAGGCTCCGAAACTACTGGACTGATTTGAACCATTTTTTCACGAATAGAAACATATGTTATGGGAATGAAACATAGGCTATAATTTAAGCCTATAGAAATTCATTATTTGGCTTGCGTTGAGAAAACTAGTGATGCTACATAAAAATAATGTACTACAATGTGATAGTTGACATCCTGGAATAACACATAAACTATGTTTTATCCCGGAATACTCATTGGATCGGGATTTATGAAGAAACTTCATTCGCATGGGAGGGTTTCTCACATGAATGATTTTGCAGGCAGTAGCTAGTAAAACATATATTTAAACAGTTTACAACAAGATTTCTGCTTAAAACCGAATTAGGAATGTTTATTCAGACACTTTGCATAATAAAAGGGCACTGAATGACCATAGAGTATGTATATTACGTATTAACAGTCACTTTATCATGATGAAAACATAACCTCTTTTTAGTCATCAGTCGAAAATTGAATTTTAATTAAATTTTATCCATATCTACCCAGGACTTCCGTAGACTAGTGCAGCACAAACTTTTCTGCTTTATAATACATATTAGTAAATATTACAAAAAAAAATAAGCACATTATAAAAGTGCATGTGGAAATTGTTTCATTAATTTGTACTTAAGTCCCTAGAATTTTGTGAAATGTTGTGATATTTATCAGGCTTCATAGTATGTATGTATCAATATACAGGTAAAGGTCCACCTGCCGGTGCATCACCAAGAGCAACTCCACAACCAAGCGCATATTTTGTGTAGGGGTTAAGCTTCATAGTAACACCTTTATCTCTTTCACATTCCAGACATTATCCATGGCAAGTTGGATCAAGAATGCAAGAGGGTCGAAGTTGACGTAGCACTAGGTCGTGACGCGCGCCTCGAGGATGCCTCGGCGATCGCCGACGTTCTGGCTGACTGGTGCAATGCTTGTGAAGCTGTTCTCAGCTCCGTTGATAGGCACATTTCGAGGGCCAATCATCACAAGACGAGGGCTATCAGGCATCAACAGGCTATTGAGCAGGAGGTTTGAAAGATTGATGAATACTTTGTACACAGCTACAGCTAGGGCCAATAAAGGCAATAGTCAGACCAGTTTTATACCTAGAACATGGCTCTTCTATTTATCATGATTTGGTTTCTGCACTTTTATTTTTCCTACATTGAAAAGTTGTTTAAGAGCGCGCCTAAAGCCAGCAAAATTTTAGAATTCACCCGCACTGTCCTACCCGCTCCTCACATCGAATACGATCGCGCGTGTACCTACGCGCTCGCTCGACGCGTATCTTCTGTAGTAAGTATACGTATAATATTCAGATGAAACAACTGTATTCAAAGTATGACTGCGTTATACAATATTACGAAATGTTATTATGTGTACGCGAATAATACGTAAATAGTAAGTTAGTAGGAGGTGACTATACCACTGATACTGAACACGAATCAATATAAAATCAATACCAAAAGGTAATATTATATTATGTATAATATAATATTATTTTGGCGCGTGATTTTGGTGTGGCGTAAATAATGGATAACTCTGAAACTGTCGATTGGCCAGAAAATATCTATCATTTACCCCACTTATATCGTCATATGCCCATGGATGACCAAATTATTGATATTTTTAATATTTTAAATAAAAATCGTACTTACTCTTACAAAATTAGGTACCATTTCTAAAATTGGTGATATTTTTTTCATTTTGTTTTTTTTTTATATCAGTCCTGAATATTTGTATTATCAGATCAGTATCAAGATTTTTTATTACATTCTAAATCAATATTGCAAAAAATAGTTATTCTTAAATTTTAACATTTTTTTCTACGGAATTACGCAATTTTGGGCCCCTGTATCTATAGTTGCAAAACTTCTGAAAAATTCGGAAGAATTCCGGAATACTTCTGGGAAAGTTTCTTTAAATCAGAATTATTCAAAATGAATTTAAGTAAAGCCCTCTGTGCGCCGGCCGCTGCCGCCGCGCTGCGATGGCGGTGCGGGGTGCGGTAAGAGGGGAGATGCTCCCCGGAGAAGTTTTCCCCCCGCAAGAAAGATTCGTACCCCGCAATCGAATGTTTCCGAATATTTCGCCCGAATAATTCAATCGAAATTAACGTGTTTGTTTGTTGTGTGGTGGGTGGGTTAATTATTGTTCAGTGCGAGACTACGTACGATACAAGAGTAAAATATAAATGTTTATCTATACTAATATTATAAAGCGGAAAAGTTTGTTTGTTTGTTTGCTTGAACGCGCTAATCTTCGAAAGTACTGGGTGGATTTGGATGAAATTTGGTATGGAAATAGCTTGAAGCTTGAGGAAGGTTATAGGCTACTTTTTACGCGACTGCAAAAAAGGAGAGTTATGTTTTTACCGTGATAGAATCCACGGGAGCGAAGCCCCGCGTGAGTACTAGTTTTATTATAAATGGGATTGATTAAGTATATGTTGATATTTTTATAGGTAGATATGTTAGCCTGCGATTAACAGGATTTTTATTCTTTTGTTTCTAGGTAGGTACTCTACTTATTTCGAAATTGAATGCTATTTTTATAAATGTCAGTAGTTGAATAAAAAACCAGGCCTAGCATATTTTATTTGTTTTTTGAAAAAGGGTTACCTATGTTTTTGGTTAGTTTGTATGTAGCTCTGTACGCATCGCGAGTATTCGCGAGTCACATAGGTAGGTATTAATCATTACCTACCTACTTAACGCGTTTAATAGCCCAGCCAATAAAAACAATTAAAGGCAAACCTTGCAAGCAAACACGTTTTGATGCGGTTTTCAGAAAAGTATTTGTTATACTTAGGTAGGAGCAGGTTTTGGTATATTAACCGACTTCAAAGGTCGATTTTCCTGGTTTCTTTTGGCAGTTGAAATATTCCCAAAGTTTCGGAATATTTCGGAATACTTCCGAAGTATACGACGGGAATGATTCGGAATTATTCCCGCCAGACTATATCGAAAAAAAAATGTACTACACTGCGGTGGCTCATTATTTTAGACTAGCTTTTGCCCGCGACTTCGTCCGCGTGGAATAGTTACTTTGGGCTAACGTTAAATTTAAGCCCTATTTTGAAGCATTCTTCATTGGTGCTCCGCTCCTATTGGCCTTATCGTAATGATATATATAGCCTTTCTCTATAAATTGAGTATTTAATTAAAAATATTTTTTTCAATTCGAACCAGTAGTTCCTGAGATTATCGCGTTCAAACAAACAAACAAACTCTTCAGCCTTATATATTAGCATAGATAGCTGTTGCCCGCGACTTCGTCCACGTTTCCGTCGTTTTTCGTAAAAAAAAGTAGCCTATGTCCTTCCTCACGGTTCAGTGATTTAGATGTAACACACAGATTAACTTTCGTAATTTAGTAGGGAAATATAATATGTCAATCTATAATACTGTTGAAAAATATATTTCATGTACAGAATTGACCTCTCTACAGATCACTATGGGTTTGTTGACACCATAAAAGACATTAGTAATTAAACAAATTTATTGAAAAAGAAAATATACAAGATGTTCGAAGTGGGCTCCTTCAGCTGCTATACACGCTCTACACCTTCTTATGAAGGACCGTCTCAATCGGCGCGCAAATCCTGCCGACGATATTTCGTCAGCAGCCGAACGTATGCGTTGTCGCAACTGTTCAACTGAAGTGATTTCTTCTTTATAAACTACCTCCTTTAAACAGCCCCAGTAAAAAAGTCCAATGGGTTTAAATCTGGCGAGCGAGGTGGCCACATTCTGAAAATAAAATATTATTTCAAAACAAATTCCTTGTTATACAATCACGTCCACAATAAATTGATCTACAAAAATAGGGTTTAAATACCTAATGGGCATACTTAAATAGGTTCGTAATCGATATAAATATATTTCATCGAACAAACACGGATACCAACTAAAAGCTTGTGTTTATTTTGCATATACTATTCTGCCCGCGTTACCTACGACTACGAGTGACCATAGAAATATTAAATAAGAAGTGGTATAGGTAGATAATTTTTTTTTATATAGGATACTCGCAAGATCATTATTGTTGTCCATCCGTGTATCTAGATTTTTAGAAGATCTCATAACTACCTACATTATGGGAAAATGATCATAAAATTGTATCGTGAAGAATAACATAACAAAATAGCAAAAGTAAATAGCTACCTATTATGAATGTAATTTATTACCTATTATCCTAATAATCTAATAAAGTACCTACCACAAATTTTTGATATCGTCGTGTCTGGGTGTTGTTTATCTATATATGTATGTATTTAAAAATATATTTGTCTATGTATATCAGCTGTCTGACACCCATAGTACAGGGTCTTCCTAGTTTGGGGTCAGACAGCCGTGTGTGAAATGTCCCCACATATTATTATGTCTAGTTACCTACTCGGCCCACGAAAGTGCGTAGGTAAACGAATTTAGATCTTGTGTCTCTCAAAATAAAATCTAAAATCACCTGCATAAACTTTCTCGAAAGTATAAAATGTATTTTTATTTTTTCAGTATATAACAAACAAGTAACTCACAAACTTACCTTCGACAATTAGCCATCCTGTCAATTTGTAACTTTTTTAGTTCTCTTTCAATGTTTTTTTTTGTTTCCCATTTCACTATTTAGTTCGAACAACAACAACAATTACGATTGAAATGATTATAACTCGGCGCAGCTAAAACACTTGAGCGTAGTCCTCTCGTCTCAACAGAGCGGTAGCGACTGATGTGTGAAATAGAAATATGCTTGAAGCTCCCGCAACGAGCGACGGAAGATGACTTCTTGCGCGGAATAAAAACGTAGTATGCGCCAAAAGTGTTTTATCGTAATAAAACCAAAACTAAAAGGAATTACATAAAATGCCTAAGCAAAGCCTTTACTCTTGTTTAAATATAATTATTTATCAAATTTTTGTCGCAATAGGCATTACCATATCGAGTACAAAACGGAAAAACATGAGAATTAGAGGTTATTTCGTGATTTTTTTCTACCAAGGAAATGTTATTATTTTATGTTTTTGATCAGAGAGAGCCCTTGAAAATATGATGTAGTTATTCATATATTTTTATTTTAAGATTTGGTCTGAAATTTTTCATGTAAAATCAAATAGAAAATTGGTAATTTTGCTTTATACGCGCTCTTAACCAGACTATTTGTAATTTTATACTTTTATAAATTACTAGTACTCACGCGGGGCTTCGCTCCCGTAGATTCTATCACGATAAAAACATAACTCTCCTTTTTTGCAGTCGGGTAAAAAGTAGCCTATAACCTTCCTCAAGCTTCAAGCTACTTCCATACCAAATTTCATCCAAATCCACCCTGTACTTTCGAAGATTAGCGCGTTCAAGCAAACAAACAAACTTTTCCGCTTTATAATATTAGTATAGATAAGACTATTTACAGAGCAAAGAAAGTAGTAGATATTGGTAAGAAAGGTGATAGTTTTTATAAAAATCAAGAATACAAATAATACTAATTTTAAACAGTAAGCAGTAGCATACCGCAATTTTCAACATATCCTGCTTGCATTGATTCAAGTTATTTGATCGCTTTTGCATAGTCTGGATAATTGCGAATCCATATGACTAAGGTCCATATAATCGAGTCTTTAGTGTACTGGAATCAAAATTATTATTTCATTCCATTTATTCTTTAGTTTGACACTTAACTTGCTCTACCCGAGTCAATAAGACAAGCACAATCTCTTCCATTTTTCCATCAAAAGGTTGTCTAATCAATTGTATCAAAGGTCTGTAAAAGATTTCTTTTTAGCTATAAAACTGCCCATTGTAACACCCTTTTATGTGAAAAATCCTTATTGAAATCAATGCCATCATAAATTGAGGTTGTCAGTTAAACTAATCTTTCCGCTGCCAGTCCAATAAGTCTTTTAAATTCTATAAAAATTTAATTCCAATTTATTTTTCAGATACTGTACATTAAGAAAACATTGAAATCGCAAGCAGAGAATGACGAGTCTGCCTCAGGCGGCGGTAGCGAGACCCATTCCGCTCCTAAAAAGAATTCGGGCAAAGGCAAGACTCCCCGCAACGCGGCCAAGTTCTGGCAGAAGAATACATAACTGCTGCCCACCTGAAATCATAGATATTTAAAAGAATACTGTAATTTTTGTGATACTGTTAATAAACTCTAAGTATGCTGTCAATTATTTATTTTGTATAGAAGTAAGCATTCCTTAGCTGAAGAATACATTTCTCTGGAGACTATTATGAGGTACACAAGTCATACACCTTTGTTTTGAAGACTAGATTGCGAAAAAGTTCGATTTTAAAAGTAGTTTTCTATGAAGTTGGAAAGTCGTCTATGCCAAAATGTGAAAGTTCAATTCAAATTAAAAAGTTACCATATTTTCTACTCTTTCAGTTTTTCTACCTTTTTAGAATATAACGATTCGTGGTCAGAATAACGGGTGTATTGTTGCAGTCGTTACAGAAATAAGTTATATTATTCAATGAACTTCCATGAAATAGGAACAACTTTAATAATATAGTGAGCCGGAATTCTGACGGTCTGAATAATCACAATCATTATTTACCGAAATAAAAAGTTGCCTAAGAAATAATAAAGCCTGTGACAGGTCTACTTAGCTCGGGGATTTTTTCTTTAGATGGGAATTCATCGAATAACTTCTCCCGGTCTGGGTAGAGCGGAAGGGAGTGTCAAATTTCTACTGACTAAAAACACACCCTATTCCTTCAGCTGTCCTTGCCTTCCGGGGCCGCGGTATCTCGTTAGAACATTCCTGCAATCCTGGCAGGTAAAAGCCCTATGGGGCCCCGTAACTAGTGCTGAGGTCTCTGAGGCGCGCGTGGAACACGACGCGCCGCTGACCCGGGCCTGCTCCTTACGGTGAGCTACCCCAGCTCACCGGAGATCGGCTCGCGATCCCCTACGCCCAGGGTCTCCCGCGCGGCGGCTGGGGCATGAGGAAGAGAGTTGTCTCTCAAGTGTTCAGCCTCCTCCTGCGCTATCATGACTGCTTCGCAGGAGGCGACCGCATCCCAGCGAGAGGGATCGCTCCGCACTATGGCCTGATCCAGGGCTCAGACCTCGGGGTAGACCTGTATGTCAGAAGTCGGTCAATACGATCAAATAAAACTATACCTATTCCCATTAAGTAAGCGTGGAGTTTCTTGCCGGTTCTTCAATATAGGAATCAAGAGTTTGATTGCTATGTAAAAATAGTAGGCGTCAAAAAAAATTCTTGATCTCGTTGTTTATTCATCGTATTATATTTTTATGAAGTCAGTTTAACCCGTGGAACCCGTTCCCGATCCCGTGGAATTACCAAATAAAAAGTAGCCTACGTGTTTTTTTTTATTATGCTGTCAACTATCTTCTTACCAAATTTCCGTTTAGTAGTTTTTGCGTAAAAAAGCATAAATGCATCCCCACTAACTTTCGCATTTATATTTATTTATTATACACTTCATTGTACACCTTACAATACACTTAACGGTACAAATAATAAAACTAGTGTACAATGGGTGGTCTTATCGCACATGGCAATCTCTTACAGACAACCTTTGGATGGACAGAAATTAAAGGAGATAGATTATATTATTAGTAAGAAGTAAAATTAGTAAGATAATAAATTTAATAGATATCTTATAGTTATTAAGGCCTTATGTTGTAGGCCCTAAACGTAGTAGAAAGCTGACGCAGAATATTCCTTTTCCAAACCTTCAAGCGAGATTGTTGTTGTTGCAGCATTGCTATGATAGATTATCAGGCGCTTTTTTAATATCTGTATTTCAACATTTTACTTATACTATTCAAAGCAGATGATCGAAACATAACATTAAATACAAAAAAAAAAATGGTTTTTTGAGATTGACGAAGAAATACCTTGTATGATATGAAATTAAAACGCTGCAACCCAGCCGGCAAAACGTCAAATGTGAGAGTAGGACAAGACCGTGAGGTTTCCTAGGCTAGAGAATGAGAGGGCAGACCTCCGCCGAGTGAGGCGGCGATTTCGCCCGACATTGAGTGCCGAGAGACTGTTTTGTTGACGCAGAAGCGCAGCAAATAAAGTGCGCAGGCAGTGCAACGATTATCACGTTCGCAGGCCCCTAAATAGTGATGTAAATAACACTTAAAACGTAATACATCGTTAACATTTATCACGTAAAGTACTTACGAGACGAGATTTAGATGAAAAAGACTCGGGAGTTAAGTGTCGTGATAAGTCACAGCACCATAGCAACCGAACAGTGAAAAACTACGACATAAGTGACCGTCGCGTTTTGCACAATGATGCCGTGATAGTTCATCATAATAAACAGACTATCTTGTTTTGTAAAAAGACTCTAGTTCACCGGAGTGCCACAACTCGCGGGCCTTCGTGTATTGGATGAACAGAAAGGCAAGTACTAAGTTGCCCTTTGTTAGGTCGTATTCACATTTTACGTAGGAGGGCTGATGTTCATGGTCAACCCTGTTTACTCAATACTTGAGCCCGTTGTCATGTAGCTGCGCTAGAATAATATGAGATTGCGACGTCAAGCCTTGATAGAAGACCTTGATTTATCGAATGTTTGGCTTCTAAATTGAACCAATATGTACCTAGTCGTTTTTGTAAAATGTCTACTGATAAACGTTATAATTATGAGCGTTGTTGAAGGGTTTCAATCAATACAGTCGCGTGTACGGTTAAAAATAATAATAATGTATCGTGTTTGTATGTAGCGTGTTATGTTTGTGTGGGTTGGGTTGATGTTCTTTGTTGTCGGAGCTGTCAGCTGTTCACGAGGGGGGTGCGGGGCGCAGGCGGGGAGAGCAACTGGTCGGACTGGTACCGCGCGCTCCGTGTATTGCATTATGCTCGTGCCGCCCAACCCTCCCATTTGCAAAAAATCACTTTCTGTTCATCATATCCTTACTGAGCAAATTATTAGACTAAGAATGCTTTTTTGTCCAAGACGAATGACATGAAAGCGCACGCGTACTGTCTCCATAAATATTAATGGAGCTCTTTCCGATTATAAAAAAACAGGTAACACGAATAACTTTGTAACCTTCAGCCTTCAAGCTGTATAGATTGTATCATTAGTTAGGTACACACGTAGGTACACTGGCTGGGTACACGTTTAGGAAAAGCTGGGAACTTGCCAACAACACTAAATGCGTGCAAAAAGCATGAATATTTGTTGAAGCGCTTTAGATAAGTATTGAATTGTGACCTCAACATAGTACACATACTGGGCGACTTCATTCGAATCTGGTTAAGCAAAATTAATAACTTTATTGACTTCTACTCCTAAATAAGATATTTTATGAAGCCAATGATAGATTTTTTTTTCAAGGATTGCCTGAATCAATTGTTTTCGAGATTTTTCGTTTCATCTAGGAGATGATTTATTGTTAAGTTTATTTATTGTTTTTAGTGTCCGATATTTCGGCATTCTTTCGGGTTGAAGTTTATTTATGAGCAGACAAAACGTTCTACCCGCTTTCTTGTTCATTTTTTGCGATCGACACCGTTACCACTGTCACGTGTAAATTGATAAACTTGGTAAATATCCTTTACGTTCTAAAGATACTGTTAGTGACCATGTCAGTTTAAAAACTTGGGATTCATAATCTACTAAATATAGGTACTTTAGGTATAGGCACTTTTGAACTGTCAAGTCAATAAATTACTATGAAAGTTGAAAACGATCAACTGGGTCCTTTTTAAAACCAACTTTTTCCAACACACACTTTTTAGCTTAATCATATAGGAAGGTATCATAACCCAGTCTTGTAATTGTGGAACTTTCAATTCGCAATAGAAGAAAAATGATTCCATATCCGCTTCTAAAGAAATGTGTTAAACACGCAATGAAAGCATAATGCTTAGTTTGGTTGACCTGTGTCGGCAGTGTTCTTGACCATCGAGAAGTGACCGAGTAGACCGCCAGTCCACTACCTCAATGACACTGCCCAAATATATTTTAGACTTTTTTATTCAGGGGCAATATTATCTTCTTAATGACTCTTGGAGTGTCAGTCTCCTACTGACTAAAAGCCCACTCTGTTCCTTCAGTTGCGATTGCGTTCCGCGGCCGTGGTATGTCGTTAGATCATGCAACCCCGGCCGGAAATTTTTATATGATGACATTACCTGTTTTTATCCTAGCTACAGTATTTTTTTTTTTTTTTTATTGAAAATAGGTTCGCGTTTGACCACTGTCTCACCTGATGGTAAATGATGATGTGATCGAAGATGGAGCACGCCGATACTAAAGAAGAATTGATTGTGTTGCGACCCTTTGTACACGAACTACAATAGTCTAAGAGAGCAACCTACAGCACATTTTAGACTTGGTACATTACTAGAAGATTCTCATCGAATTGAAACTACACTGTTGAGTAACATACCACTATCGTCCATTTAGCCTGACAGGACGTAGCAAACAAAGCCGCAGACCAAACTTGAGCATGCATTGGTGAAGTTAGGATCCTTTGTTCAATTCGCCCCTGTCTGGAGAGATACGAGCGTTTACTCCTGAAGTTGGTCGTCGTTATGTTACATTATGTAGTCAGATGTACGTTGTTCTTGAAGGAATTCGTGGCTTAATAATAATAAAATAAGTAAATAAAATCTAATAATAATGGCCGCACGTAGGGCTTCCAATCCCGCAGCCTGAATTCAATCTCGGTATTTGCGGCACTACGAATTTTCAATCCCGCAGGATCTCAGCATTTGCGGGATCCCGCATATTGCAAATATTAACATTTATATAAGACAAATAAAACAATGAATTAGTCAACTAACTCCACATTTATTTACGTATTACTATTAGTATGAGATCAATCAAATTACACCGTTTATTTATCACAAAAAAACATCGAATTAATCTACTAACTCCACATTTATTTACGTATTACTATTAGTATGAGATCAATCAAATTACACCGTTTATTGATCACAAAAAACAATGAATTAATCTACTAACTCCACATTTATTTAGTATTACTATTAGTATGAGATCAATCAAATTACACCGTTTTTCTTCACAAAAAACGGTAACAAATGCTGAACCTTTACTGATATTTTAGGCTACATACTTACTTTGCCTACCACTGACTGAAATTCGCCAATATTAGGCTGTGAAAAACGGGCGACATCGGCCCCCGCGTTGTTTGGCAAATCCCGCGGATCCCGCGCCCGTAATCCCGCATCACGCGGGATTGCACCTTGCCCCAGCAACGCTTGCCAAAGTCGATCCGTGGGCGATTCCTCTGTGCTTCGGAAAGTGCGTTAAGCCGTTAGTGCCGGCTAACATTGGTACATCTTTGAAAGTCGTTACGGGAGTCAGAAGCCAGAAAATCAATGACAAGTCTAGCTAAGGGGATCGTGTTACCCAGTTACTGGGTAGTGATGGTGAGACAGGCAGTCGCTCCATGTAAAACACTAATAGTCAGCTGTATCGGGTTAGACTAAAAGCCGACCCAAATATAAAGAAAAAGAAAGAAAGAAAAACGTTTATTGGCTACATGCCACAAGTTCACACGAGCACAAATAAAAAAAAAAACAAAAACTTAGAAATAGAACTTAAAAATAAAACTTAAAAAATAAAACTTACATAATTGATTAAGTCATCAGATGATGATGATGTACGTGGTTCGTATCAGACTTTTGTTGGTGGATCACTCTCACAATATTATGCATCTTTAAATGGGATTGTTGTCATAAGATTATCCGCAGTCTGTTTTATTTATTTAAACATTATGCAACCCAAAAAGTAGAAATAAATAAAGCTTTCTTGACCAGTAAACAATTGATTGTGAAGAGAAAACATGGCAGGTGCATAAAAAATATACATAAGTATATTTCGGTAATATAAATGGGTATGTTGGCTTATAGCAGGCAAACCATTTAAATATATTAATATAAAAAGTTATAGTAAAGGGTTTATGAGACAAACCTGCAGCTCTCTATTTTTTCAGAAAATAGTTCCGCATTTATAAATCCCATCTGGTGGCCATCCTGATATCGAGAGGAGGAGCAACAGAATTCGCTAAAGCTACAAATAACTAAGCAAGCGTGTTCCATCTTCAATCAGATCAACGCGTACAATCAGGGGATACGGTGGCCAAACGCGAACCCATCAATAATAAAATAAGCTTGATCTTATAGGGATATGTCTGCTCCACAGAAATCTTAATATTGCCTTATTATTAAGATTTCTGTGGTCTGCTCAAATCCTTCAAATTAAATAAAGTGCTTATGTCTTGTATTATTTTCTTTAAATTTCTTATATCAAGACTCAAGAGTGAAAAAGGATAAAAGAATCGAAATTCGCATAACAAGACAGACCCTTGTCCGAATTAACTTGTCCCTAGCTACCATCATCCAGCGATGCCCTAAAACGAGGTCCGTTTCCCACAGGGCGAGCCCTGAGCGTGTAGTCGCTTAGTTTTTCAGTTCATAATAAGCCCTGTCTAGATGCTTTAATTTTTATAATCATTAATCCCGCTACTGGCAAGTCCGGGTAAGCACAGGTTCAATTCTCGCACTGAATAAATTGTACGACCAAGAAATAGTTGCTCAGGGTCTGAGTGTTTGTAAAAATGCACTCACGATACAAGACAATTTAAATTCCAAGTGTGGGACAACGATTTTTTTTTTTTTTTTAAAAAAAACAATCTCAATTTCGACACCAACAGCAAGTTAACTACCGGCCTACATCACAGGGATTACTACAGCTAATCGGCATAGAAACAAGAGAACAACGATGCATATTACAGAAGCCAGCTCATAATAAGTATGCATCGGTCGGGCTTCCATAACGATCAGTAATGAGATACACCGACTTGTGACGTCACTATATAGGTAAAGCCATTATGTCAGCGCACTTCCTTGTCACTGGTTATATGAGATTAGTGAGCTAAGGTAACCTAGTTCTGTTGCAATGCACCCTGCACTTTGCGCTATTAATATAGTAGTTAATCTATCTTAAAGTATAAAAGCGAAAGGTCACTCACTCATTACAAAATATCAAAAACCGCTAGACGGATAAAGATGTAATTTGGCAGGAAGGTAGTTTATAATGACTAGATAACCGCTAAGAACAGATTTTTGGAAATTCAACTCCCCAAAAATTTATATGAAACTTCTTCAGTTTAAAAGTTGGAAGTGTGAAAATTTGTAAGGTCTAAGATAAACTAATATACACTGTAACATTCTTTTTTTGTGTAATAAGTAAGGATAAAAAGAGGAATGTTGAAAGTTAATATTAAACTTTTTTACGCTTTTCGTAAAATGAACTCCGAGGGGGGTAAAAGACGGGCAGTGAAATTTTGAGGTAGAGGAAGAAAGTAGCGATTACAAATAAATCAGAAAAAATAATACTTATACCAAAAATTTAGGTTTTGACTAGCCATAGCTAGTCTGTAGTAAAAAAATTAAAAGCATAATTTTTTCAACCACTTGTTTGCCTTAGCTACGTAAAATTTAATTAAATATTACTTGGGTTTGTTTTGAAAGGAATTTGCCTATCTTGGTATGGACATGTGTTGGTTTAAATGTTGCTAGATAGAGAGGTAGAGGAAGGCCAACGAAAAGATGGGTGGATTGTGTGAGGAATATGAAGGAAAAGGGCGAAAATGATGCTGTGACGTCTCGACTGGGGAGAATGGAAGAAGAAAACGTGGAAAATGATGATGCTGGGGAGATGCTCTACAGCAAGCCATAATTCAGATTCCTGTACCGTTAACCTGTGAACGTCCTTATTCCGTTAAGTATAACACCTACTAATGTAGTACACATTGCGTAAAATAAAATTGTAAATAGCAAAATAGATAATGGGGTGTCTGGGGAGCATGACGTAATAATTTACCCTTGCAACAATACCTACCTGCAGGTTAACTAAAAGTAACATGTTAAACCCGTCATAATTATATTTTCCTAAACAGACACAAAACAATATGAAAACAATAAATAGACTGCAGCATAAACTGAAAATAAAAGGTAGGTACCAAAAACAGTAACTAAGCAAAACAATAAAATTTCGTTAATCTTGGTACACTTCCAGATTTAACTTGGCAAGAACCAACTTTGTACGTTACAGAATCGGAGTTGAAGAATTTTCCACAAAAGGAACGAGAATCTATGAAATATTACAGACTATTACTTCTAAGATGCCATCATTCAGACGTAGGACTCGAACAAATCAAGTGTTATGGCTTCAAGGGATGGTACCTCAGGAAAGTTTGCTTAAAGTTATCTGTAATATTTTCATTCGCAAGGTGACAGTGAAAAGAGTAGAATAGCTCCTTACTGGATATATTCTGAGGTTAATTTACTCCACCAAGTCAAAATATTTTCAATAAAAAAATTAACAGATTTCGGGCCTAAATTTTTTCCAAACAGCACGTTAGTGACCGCGTCAGATTTCACAGAATAAACCAACACAAATTGTCACAATTATTACACGTTTTTCTTAAATAACATCTGCCATTTGCAACCACAATCTCCCGCCAGAGAAATTAAACCCGCCCATGAATTAAATGTCCCGCAAAATGTTTGAATCAACAATAATGTTCTGCGGTTAGCTGCAACCGCTGTTACTTCAGCATTTGAAAGCACGCGCGTCATCTCAGATTACCTACATTAAACACTTTTATTGTTACCAGTACCTGTTGTAGAAAGTGCAACAACCTTCTTTGTATGGAACTATTTATATTTGATGGTTGTGTGCGTGGCTCGCTCTGCTGCGTTGTATTAAATGTCGTTGGACTGTTCTTACAGGTTGTGGTTTAGCAATCTGGCCATTGAATTTGTGATTTAGTTGTGATTTTGTGTATCCATCCAATTTAAGGTCACGTTATAGAATTGTAGAGGGTTGGTAGATAAAAAGGCCAAACCCAATGAGACCATATACGAAAAACAAAACAAATCCAAAAGTGTCAAAGCTACATTGATGTTCCAATTATAAATCTTTAACGTAATTGCAACTGTCTTTAACGTAATTGCAATTGAATGTAGATGAGAGGCGGAAAACGGATTTGAATTTAAAAAAAGTTTGTTTCCGCAATATCCCATCCTACAAAATGTACAGGCATTCAGATTTAGAAAACACATTTAGTATTTACGGGTTAGACTCCAGATTAGACTCGAAGTCAGACTGTTCCGAGCTCTGCACACAGAATAAATAACCTACTCCTTGGTTCTTTGCAGAGTTGGACGTTCCTACCAAAAATATATGAACTGTTATGGTTGTCTTTCGACGACGTAAGAACTTTTTGTTTATCTACCTAATCAGTGGTCAAGAACAAAGAACAAAAAAAAAACTAATTTAAACTAAATCAAGACCATGGTATAATAATATACGAGTATATTAATCCCATGATCAAGACAAGTCTGAGGCCATATCTCATGAAATAATGTGCTGGACCTTTTTACATGTCTTTCAAACATTTTTGTTCACTCATTTTCTTATAAATATAGGTAGGTGCTAGAATCGTGACGAAGTTTTCATACGAGAGATGAATTCTCGTGGAATTTAAAGAAACTCAAAGCTGTGGAAAGTTTGAAACTACAGCAATTTGTGAAATATGCTTCAATGCGATATGCTTGAATATTTCCATGACAGTAATATAATGGCGAAGGCTGTATGATGTAATCATGCTGTTTTCACAAATTATTTTGTTTAAGTCGTATACTAGCTGTAGATATTTATTATTCAGGGTGGCGATAAGGTTATCACATTAAATTGTACAGCAGGTATTAGAAGTTGGTATCAGTCCGTTAAAATAATAAAATAAATAATTTTACTAAAATTAAGAAAATGCTTTTTTCAAACAAAATAAATAGCGTTATTGGTAAAAAATAAATAATCCTTTAAATTAGTTTACTGATCTGTAAAACCGGCAACCGCGCCGCGCCGGTTCCGGCGGCGGAGCACGCGCCGAGTGATTGGTCAGCTGATTACGTTTATGCAATACATGATGTTGTGAAATATTAAAATGGAAAAAACGTCCCACGGCTATAATATTGTTTATTATTAAATTATTTTAATTGTATATGATAAAATACCTAATATAAAGTACGTGGTTTCAATTAATGTGATAACCTAATCACCACGCTGTATACTAGCTTCTACCGCAGGCAGAAGCTGGTAATATATATAAGGGTACGTAGTAACTTAGAATATCAAGATTTAAAGTGACTCCGAGATACGGATCTTTATCCCGTTCACCCATCGCCGTACAATATGTTAGATAGGTACTGCCAAAGAATAGAATACTTTAGAAAAACGACTTTTTTTTAAATAGATAAAATACTCTTTATTTAACAACATAATAGAATTAAATAAGGACTTAATAACTACAAAGGGTGTTGCGATAGGTGTGTAAAATGCACATTACCAGCAATCTTGTTAACCCCTCCAACGAAGCTAAATATGCTTGTGTCTGGCTTGGGTTCACGGCTATAGTGTAATGGGTGGGGTTCGAACCCGCGAGCCGTCGATCACAACACCTTAGTCATTAGACTATTGACGCTTATATTTCATTTGTGTAAGCATCTATACCGCCGACGTTATCACTTACCACGCTGAACCATCATTCGCAACCACCTAACTGCCTCGATTCACAGTTCACCTACCCAGGTTTGGCAATTTTCATCTCAGCAATGAATACACAATCATGGACGCACTGAACGTTTCTTACGGCTTGAAACAAACCATCGAGAAAATCTACGCTTCTACAAATTGTATTTTAAAAATACAGGCCATGCTTAAAATAGAACATGAATGTTTGCATTTCCTATACGGATACAAAGTGAATTTCATACGAATTGTGATTGCGCATCGTCATAAGCTTGCAGTGTCAGCTTCGTCACTACCTATCATCTACAGAAACGAGTCCGATATTGGTAACATTTTCGCATTGTCAGTTTGTAGAGAGTGGCTAGAGTTCTTATTGTAGTTCTTATGTAACATTCCACACCTCGTAGGGATCATAATTACGTCACACATTGAGGTAGGGAGGGTTTAGAGCAACTGTGACATCGTGTGACAAGCGGTTGTAGTCCTATATTTCTTAACGTTACATTTCAAAATTATACATGGTCCATGGGTATAACTAAGTATTCAAGAAATTTGGTGGAATTTCATATTTGTTTGTAATTTATGGAAGCTTAGCTACATCGATTCGCATTTGACCATAACAAAAAGGGTAAGTAGTAAATTTTCTCCTTCGGCAAACAATGCTACCTTCCTGATTGCTCCGGTCTTTTCTTATAGGTACCTTCTACTAAGATTAAATATTAGAAAGAGAAGTTTGGAAGAACAATTTCTTTCTTCTTCCAAATTAAAATTAGTTTTCAGTATGACAATTTTCGAATCACGGCAAGAGAATAATAATTATTTGGTGCATAAGGTTCGCTTCTACAAAGTCTGTATCTATGGTAATGCTCAGCAATGGTCGATGACCCTCTGTCTCGTTACCACGGGCCTTGAAGACAGCGATGCGATGAGCGATAAAATGAACAGCGTTGTTAAAGAAAATGTTATTGTACTGCTTGTTAAAAAGCTTGTGAAAATAGCTTGTCTTCTTTATGGCGCTTTATGGGTCAACGTGGTACTGACGTTTGGATTTTGAATAAAGGGCTAGTAGTAAGGGGCTATCCATAAATAACGTCACATTTGAAGGGGTGGGATGGGGTTCGATGAAATGTGAAAAAAATCATTTCACTATTGTCGTGAACCCACTCCAGACAAGCATATTTAGCTTAGTTGGAGGGGTTAACAGGATTGCTAGTAATGTGAATTCTAACCTCACTGCTAGTTATCTTTTTAGGAAAAAAAAAAAACTCCATCGTATGAACATACGATTTTTAGTTAAACACAAGAAAATTTTAGGTGTATGATTTCAAAATATGTAACTTTACACTAGGGGAGTAACAAATGTGATCAGCTGTGAAAAAGACGGAAAATAATGAAATTGCTTATGTTGTACATTGAATTTAACGTCAAAAATCATTATTATGAATTTCCAGTATCATTTATTTATTTATTTATGTCTCTCCAACGACTTATTTACACATATAAAATAAAAATGGTTTTGGCATGTGGTGAATTTGTCACTTACTGCAGTGCACAGCACGTACAAAAATATTATTATTATATTATAGGTATATGCAAAATGTTACTATGTACTAACTTATTTAAACTACACATGATTCAATACAAAAGGTTCAATCATGGTTAAGTATTGACTATATACCATTTTTTACAGTTTTGGACATTTTTATCTAAAACTATAATAACGATATGAATACTCCTAAGCGGTGTCGAAATTACTAATAATAACTAATTGAAATATTCTTTATTTGGGTATTTTAATGGTTCTTGCTTTTTTCCCACTAGGCAGGCTGATAACCTCGCCGGGGTTGCGGGAATTATCTTGTGACTTGTGAGATACCGCGGCCCCGGAACTTAATGGCAGCTGAAGGAACAGGATATATTATGTAGACTATCGCCTCTTATTCTACGTAGGCCTCTATTCCACCTTTAATGCAATGAAAAAGTTTTCACAGAGGCATCAAAATGTGCTCCTTTCTCAAAATTAGAGCTGTTCGTGCTTATTTGCGTCCATAGCTTTTACTGATTTTATATCAACCTTTGAATCTAGATAACGTGCGTAGAACTACTACTTTTAATATTTTTAACCTTTTTGGTGATGAACTTAACCCAAGAGAACTAAAACATTTTTACGAATACGTAAAAATGTTTAAAATGTTTTATTTCTCTTTATATTTTAATATATTTTAATTTCGCAAAATCCCGTCGTAGCGAGCATCTACGTACCTACTAAAAGGAATCCCCAAGCAAAATTTGAGAGCCCTACTACTTTTGGTTTCTGAGATTTCGTGATTAATCAGTGAGTGGTATTTCGCTTTTATACATAGGTAGATAGGTACCTATATATAGATAAGATGGTGGGTTTATTCTGATTTTGTCCTTGTCGTCAAAAAAAGGTTGTATGTACTAAAATGGCATTTTATAGTTTATTTTTGTTCGGGTAGGTATTCAAACAATAATAAGTGAAAACAATAAAAATAGGCCCGTAAAATTCACGTAAGAGAAATCTGAATTTTACGAGAGTATAAAGCGTATAAAAATGTATGTTATGTCGTAAACTGGTGAGCTAATAAATTGTAATTTTGTTTGTATGATCAGGTCTTAAAGTACATGCATTATCATATCGGTTTTATTTTATGAATACCTCTTATTTTTTTTATAATTATCGCTATTTATTTCGGACAGAAGGTAGCCACTAGCCATAAAAACTGGCTGAAGTTGCCATGCAGATTCTTCAGTTTCCGTCCAAACGGATTCTTGTAAAATATTGGTGTAAACTTTTTAGAACATTAGGTTTGATTTACAAAAATCCGTATGTCACCGTAAAGTTGCAGAAACTGTTAGATTATAGTCTACTTCGCGAGGTTGTAATCTATCGATAACAACTGGTCTAGAACCTCTTGACATATTATTAGTCAATCTCCTGGAAAAACAAGGCTGGAGGTAACTTACTTTTCTTTTCAAAGGAAAGTATACCAAGGTTTTGTAGTCAAAGACTTTGTAGTGTAAAGGCTAGTTGAAACAATGGCCTGTGTGTTTCTTTCAGTACACACTTAGCTAGCGGTCTGAGAGCGTTCCTTTAGCAATGGTTTTCTCTTAAGAAAGTAGAATATAGGTTTTTAGTTTAAAAGAGGTTTTATCGAGTTTAAAATGTTTGAAAATGGATATGTGCTTTTTAACTTTTTTTTTTACCAGTTCTCTATTTAAAAAAGAAAGAAGGAAACAGCGTGGAGGTGTGGTTATGCTTATAAATAGGGACATGAAAAAAGTATCGATACTTTGTGGTATCGAGTACCTTTCGTTTCGATACCGATAGTTTTGTACTCGATACTTTGTATTTGATACTTTTACTCAATGAGTACTTTTTGACAGGTATCGTATCGAATAAATCTTGGACGGCAACGCCATCTGGTTCAATTAAACTGAACCATCTAAATCATTACATTGAACTCGAAATCGTTCCTTCAGTCTTTCTGTTCACAGTTCAGATCCTTTCCTTCACTAATCAATCACTCAATCGTTCGCCGTTAGAAAATTGTTTTGTTATTAATATTTATTTATTGTTTATAAGGTATGATGTAGTTCTGATAATATACAACGATATCCCACAAAACCATATTATTTGTATTATTCTTCGTGTTCGTCTCGCGATTTGTTTTTCTCCGGTTGATCGTTATTGTGCTTGACTATTATTTGACTTACTAAATGTGAATGTGTGCCATCTAAAAGAACCTATTGTTCCGTGCTGTATATCTATTAGCGATTGTACGGAGGAGGAATGGGTACTATAATATGTTGCTAAAGGAATAAATAATATAATATTGTTTAAATAATTTGTAAAGTCACAGTTGTCTTTTTATAGTACTATTACTACACTAATGTACCAATACCATTAGTGTTGATGTTCTGTTCTTCTGTCCTACTGTACCGAAGCTAAATTGACGTTACTGACTGACATTGACGGCTTGACGTATTTGCATTAGGCCCTAAGAAAAGTACTCGATACTTTGAAGTATCGATACTTTTGTTTCGATACATTTATGAGTACGATACTTTTTTTTCGATATTACTCATGAGTACAATATCGATACTTTCTTATCGATACCGTGTCCCTACTTATAAATCTGTCTTCATCATCTTCATTCATCAGGTCAGTCGGCTTCATCAGGACCTTGACTGGCTGGCCAGCTCTTAATGGAAAGTCCTCAGATTATAATTTTCTTGTAAATCAACCGTATCCAAATATCCGGATATTTTTAGCTATAAAATAAAACGAATTATTTGCATCATTCTTATTACTCCACCCTTTTAAACAAAATTTTCCACATTTGACGCCCTCACGCGTAAAGATGGAGATGAAACAATACAGCTCTAAAATAAATTTGAATAACTTAATTCCTTACGAAGACTTTAAGTACCTAAAATAAGATCAAGAGCTGTCCTTAAGCCTCAACGATTATTATAAATGTTTCTTCTAAAGCATTAATTGCGTCTGAGTCAAAAGAATCTGTAATAAACGGCGTTGAAATAAGAGTGATAAATGGTAAGAAAACGGGATAATTCATAAGCCAAGATGCGAATGAATGGACGTAAATATTTTTAACAACATAAGGAATCATAAGTGTAGGGGAAAATTGTGTCGGTTGGGCCTATCGCAGGGGCGTGCAATAATTTCTCTACGATTGATAATAATACTATTCTTTATTTAGAAGATCCAAATGTGCCTGCCAATGCTATGACGTGGCTCAAAAGAGTCTGCGGAGGTTGCGTGAATATTCTAATGAGATTCTGCGGCCTCGGAGCGTAAGGGCAAATGAAGGGACAGGGTGGGTTTCTAGTACGTAGAAGTTTGACACTCTCCCGCTGCACCCAAAGCAGGAGCAGTCATTTAATGTCTTATCCCCGACTAAATAAGGATACCAATGCTGGCCTCGGAGTACTAGAAATAGCTTTTTTAGAGAAATAAAAATGACAAAATTTTAATAATTTAAAGATTGTTAAAAACCAGCTTTAGAAGCAGAAAACCTAAATCCATATCCATACTTCTGTACTAATAGTTTAAACGCGAAAGTAATTCTGTTTGTCTGTTACCTTTTCACGTCTAAAGCGCTGAACCGATTTAGATGGAACAGTTTAGGACCCTGGGAAGGACATAGGCTTTTTTCCCGGAATTCGAGAACGAAGTTGCGGGCAAAAGCTAGTACCTAATAAACCTGAAAAATTATATACCATAACTTTTGTTATGGTATATAATTTTTCAGGTTTCAGGCAAAGAAACAAAATTCAAAACGTCATTTTTTCCATCACCCAAATGCACCCAAACAAAAACTACCCTCTAAAAACCCGAGCGAAAGTTTGAAACTTTCATCGTTACAGAAACTACGGCACCGATTTCGACCTTACAGTAACGGGTAACCCAAATACCGGGCCGCAACTCATTTGACCCGCGCCAGCTATGTGGGGCATTACGTCACTATGCGGAGATGCAGCGATAGGAGAAAGTCAATCGGGTTGTAAGGGGTTGTTAGATTGTTTTGATGGGCGACACGTGGATGTTGAAGGGTTATTTTTTGTTATCAATCACGGAATGGGACTGGTTTTTATTTTCTTTTCATAGATCTTTTTATAGAAGCTCATGGCTAAATAATAACAGCCGCACGTTTCGATCAGAAAGCTAGAAGGTTAAATAAAAAGCATATCGAGATTCCTCAGGGTCTCAGAAAGCTCGTTAAGCCGTTGAAACCGGCTGTAATTTGTACATCTTTGACAGTCGATACGGGTAGCCACAAAGTCTGACACTGGTCTTGCCAAGAGGTATCGTGTTACCCTGTTACTGGGTTGTGCTACCCAGTTACTGGGTTGTGCTACCCAGTTACTGGGTTGTGTTACCCAGTTACTGGGTTGTGGAGGTCAGATAGGCAGCCGCTCCATGTAAAACACTATACTCAGCTGCATCCGGTTAGACTAGAAGCCGATCCCAATATCGCTGGGAGAAAGCTAAGCATATGATGATGACGGATCTCTCAAACTATTTTATTTCACATAGGCTTACATGGGCACTTATAAAACGTCAGAAGTAAGTGCACGGTTCGAAATTGTTTTCTATGGACAAGAACCGGCAAGAGGCTCCACAGTTACTTTTCTTATTCGGCTTCTTGTTCTATGACCCCTAGACGGAGCAGAGGACGTCCACAGTAGTCCTCTATCGGTTACGGTCTTGAGTTTCACGCTTCATTTCACTCACGTCATCCTGATTCTCGTCATAATTCAAACATTTCAACAGTTAAAAGAAAACTACAGACTAGAAGCTCAGTATGTTTATATTTTTTTATTTTAATAAATCTTATCAGCTTTTCGCTACACCTAAAAAGTGACAGTAGACTGTACACCTTTCAAGGTATATTTTTGAGGACCGAATTATTTATGAACGATCTCGATCTCATGAAAAATGTACAGACGCCAGCACATCAAGCTACAACAATCTGTCAAATTTCTTTAATAGATTTTCAACTTTATTGTTAAAGAAATTAGGTTCAAGGTTGATTGGGAAAATTTGACAGTTTTGGGTAGCTTCATGTGCTGCCGGCTGTACGTAAGTCCTGGCTGTCGTTTGTAGATCTTTGACAGTCGTGACGGGTAGAAAAAGCCAGAGAATCTGACACCAGTCTTGCCAAAGGAGTATTGTGTTACCCAGTTACTGGGTTGTGGAGGTCAGATAGGAAGTCGCCTCATGTAAAACACTGGTACTTACTACTCAGCGGCATTCGGTTAGACTGGAAGCAGAAGTCAACATAGTTAGGAATAGGCTAAGTAGATGATGGTGATCTTATCTAAAATATATATTATTATATTTAGTCCTCTTAACCGATTTTCGGCTACGGTGACTAATCTCATAATTGATCGAGTCCAGAGCTGAAACTGCGGCAAAAAAGCTGGGAATACTACAAAAGGTGAGGCGGTACTTCACGCCTGGACAGCTTCTGTATAAAGCACAGGTCCGTTCCTGCGTGCAGTACCTATTGCAGCCACTTGTGGGATGGATCAGCAAAGTACCAGCTTGCTGCATTGGACTCGATCGAGCGCAGAGCTAAAAGGCTTATAGGCGACGAGGTGCTGGTGGACAAGCTTCATAGCCTGGCTCATCGGCGAACCGTTGCTTGCCTGTCGGTTTTCTACAGATTGTACTTCGGGGAGCGTGCGCAGGAGCTCCATGACCTGATTCCTCCATCTCCCTTTCACTACCGGTCTACCAGACGCATGGCTGGGTACCACCCACACTTGGTTCATATACCGTCTTGTCGTACCAAGCGCTTCTCCTCCACATTTATTGTGCGCACAGCCAAGCTGTGGAATTCTCTGCCGGCTTCTGTATTCCCTGCCACTTATAACCTTTCAACCTTTAAAGCACGAGTAAATAGGCATCTTCTGTGCTCGCTCGTCTCATCTTAGACCTCATCTATCGCTTACCATCAGGCGAGATCGAGGTCAAAAGTGGGCCCATCAGTAATAAAAAAATAAAAGATTATCCATCTGCGCAGGAGATATTATAGTGCACAAGCATGTGTGCGGGTACAGGTGCACTCTCTGTTGCTTTACTCTCATAGTCCGATGGGAGGCAACCAGACACGACCGGAGAGAGATCAGGCGCAGGACCAACGGCTTCACGTGCGCACCGAGGCACGGGGGTTATCACACCACCAACTTCCAATCTCCGAGCTACTACTGAGAAATTTCTAACAGAAAAACCCAATAGCACATTTTTGCCCAACCCAGGATTTGAACTCGAGACCTCTTGCTTAGCAGCCGCGCTTGTAACGACTAGGCCACCGAGGCTAAAATATAACCAGAAATGAAACTGACAAATGAATTGAATTGCTAGTAACAATATTCAAGTAGTTTCAGCCCACTTGAATATTGTTCTGATGACAGATAGAGCGTTTTGATGAATTGCCAAGTTTCTGTGTTGGATGGCAAAAAGTTGCTGAAGTCTGGTCAACGCCCACCAACGTTGTCAGACGCCAAAAGCACTCTCGTCTGAACTTCAGAACCCGCCTCTTCTTGATGTGGTTATACTGATTTTTTTTGCGTTTTAATGCTATTGTACTACAAGAAGGTCTTATTTAGTAAAGAAACTCTCGCGTTGCCCGGTGACATGTACTTTTAAAACCGTTTAATATGTAGTTATGAAAGTATGAATAGTCAAATGCTTAGAAGAGTGGATTTTTCTTTTTTCAATTTCATTGACTTTCATTTGAGATACCTTTAAAACAACAACGTCCTTAATTAAATGATAAACAGTATCTATTTTCACAAATAAGTTATAAAATAACAGTTTTGCGAGTGATTTTTTTTTCGATAATTTAAACTAAATCGGTGCTGTGACAATGCGCTTATCTTTTGTTTGACAAAATTTCTTGGTAGCTGCGGTATTCAGTCGTGGTCCACCTGCTTAGTTCACCTGGGTGGACCACGGGTACTTTTTCTTGCCCGTGGGCCACCTCTGTCCACCTAGGTTCACCCAGGTGAACTAAGCAGGTGGACCACGACCGAATCTCAGGTAGCTGCATACGACAGTATACTATCTTATATACAATCTATATTATACTAAATCTTGCAAGTCAAGCGTTCAAATAATGGGAAAATAAATCTACTGTAACTGTAAAAACTATCCCACCAAAAACATCCTGTAAAAAACTAGCCAAGTCTCGATGGAGCTGCTTGTTTCTCTATAAAAAATCATGAAATGTCTAAGCAAAGCCAAACAAGTCTAAGGTTCTTTACTGCGATTTCTTTATTAATATAGTTAGATTTTATGTGACTGGCCGTTAAACATTATTTATGCACATTTACTTGTTGACACATCCAAGTCAACGGCCAAGTCACATAAAATCTAACTATATTAATAAAGAAATTGAAGTAATGAACCTTAGACTTGGCTTGGGTTTATGAACACAGGATGTCGATAACTTTAAGAGGTTGGCTGGTCTGTTACGGTTTCTCCTCAGGGTCATCAGGTACTCCAGATCTTCTATGATCTTAGTTTTAATTGTTTTTCCTTTATATGGGCACTAAACTTTACCTCCGTGCCAAATTTCAGCTCTCTAGGTTTATGGAAAGTACTAGTTCTATTTTGATGATCAGTGAGTCAGTGAATCAGTGAGCGTCGAATTAGTACAACTTCGCTTTTGCATAACTTAAGAAATAAATAAACTACAAACATGAAATTTTATAGTTTAAGTGTGTGCTTATATTTTACTAGATGACGATAATTTTAGCGTTCTAAATCTATCCAGAGATCCTCAAATAGGGGCATGAAAATACGCCGAAATGGTTCAAGAAAAGGATAGTACGGCAGTGTTTGCTTCGCGCTTAACTTGGCGGTGGCACTGCCGTGCCCCCAGATTTATCTTCGCTTCAGATAATTGAACTTGCTTTGTAATAGCGTTTTAATTACTTAATTGCATCATTCATTGCGTGTTTATCTACGATCATAGTAATTTTTTATTCTGTTGCCACAGAAACAAACAGTTAAATGGCGAGAATTTGCATATTTTATTCATTTATATTGTTCTGTTTCAAAATACAGTTTTCGAATAAAATATTCTTCAAAATTACATTGATGACTTTAATTGATCAGAAACCATTAAATATCAATAAACTGGGCCAAATAATATTTTATTTGGCCCAGTTTATATATATATTTTTTTTCTATTCCGCCAAGCCCGTTCCATAATCGGACTACGAGACAAACGGCGAAGCGCCATCGTTACATGGTGGACATCCCACCCATACGCACAAAACGTTTTGGGAATACCTTCATTGTGCGTACGGCTTAGGAGTGGAATTCCCTGCCGGAGTCTGTTTCCCGACAGCTTTTTAGGTAAGCGTGCTCCATCTTCGATCACATCATCACTTACCATCAGGTGAGATAGTGGTCAAACGCGAAGCTATTTACAATAATAAAAAAAAAATAATCTCCGTTATTAATATCGTACGTTAATTATTCTGATTAAGTAACTAGCTGTGTGACATGCTGCAAATGCTGAATACTAGTGTTTTACACGAAACAACTGCCTATGTGTATTTTAAAATGTTTTGTCTGGGTAAGACGACACCCCTTTGCAAGACCGACGCACGGTGGGCTGAAAATCGGCTTTCATAGACTTAGGCATTTTATTTTGCAAGTGCGAGTTTTTTTGCCGGATATCACTTCTATTAGTTATAACAATATACAAAAATGACACCAGAATTGATTCTGCACAGAAACGAAGGAATTATAATTTTTTTACGAAAATTTTGTATGGAGCTAGTATGAAAAATCGAAATATCTCTAAAACGGCAGCGATAACCGTAATATCCTTATAGGGGGTTATAGTACTAATTATTTATGATTTTTTGACATACGTTACATAATGGTTGTAGATGCCTTTTTTTTTAAAAATCGTCAAAATATTTTTATTTATTTTTACATATTTAAACGTTCCTTTTAGTGTTTAAGTTGAAGAATTCAGAGCTTTAACAACTCTTATCATAAAATAGCATCACCCCTATAGACCTGAAGGACTAGACAGAGGTGTGTAGTGTCTTGTTGATCTTGTAAGATTTCCAACAATACCAAATAGTTGAATATCAGTGTCAAAGTGCCCATGCTGTCGCTTCTTTTTGAAAGATAGGGGAATGAAATTGTTAATTGATCATACCCTAAAAGTATGATTACAACATAACCGGACACATAATAATAATAATATCCTTATAGGGGATTATAGTACTAACATTATTTATTTTAACATATGAAACTGTTCAAAACGATCCATGAACTGTGTCAAAGTTAAGAACATCGTTAGGAAGCATGCTTTTTCCCCAAATATTAAGAATATGTGAAAAAAAAAAGACTGTATATAAACTTTTTATTGATAGGTAATTTAAATAAAACAGAAGTAACAAAAATAATATCTAATAAATTCAATTATACAAAATACATATTTGAAACTATAATTTATGAAATTATTAACTAAACATATTGGTACAATAAACTAACATAAATAACAAAAGAACATAAAGAAAAATAATTAAATTTTACAAATTTTCTTTACAACTTTCGTTGTCGGACTCCAATTCCGAGTCAGAATCCAGATCGGATATACCTACAAACTCGAACTCAGTTTCCGGAAACTGTATTAGGTCGAGAGTTTCAGCAAAAAAGGTTGTCTTCCTTTTGGCATCTAACTTCGGCCTTTGTGCACTTAGAAAAGGATCCGAAGAAACAACAAGCATATTTAGGATATCTTGATTAGAATCTTGCCTGCTTCTTTTCCGCGAATGATGTTCCCGGAACCTCCTAAAATCTTTGTTTCGAGACTCTGAGGCTTCTTCCGAGAGAGTCCCAATCGGGACAATATCATTTTTTTCGATTATGTCAGCTCCGTGTATTAATAGTTTATGTACGGTTGATGACATGTAGTACCAGTCGTATAATTCCACGTACTTTTCTGCTGTTTTGCGAGCAAAATCTTTAAATTTGATGACATCGATCTTCTCACCAGATGTTATTGCTTGCAAAATAACAGCAAATCTTTTTATCAGGTTTTGATCCAACCCAGTAATAGCTGCAGTTTTATTGGGAAACTCGAAAAACTTCCTTGCGGTATTCCCGTCATTGGTAGTTCCCGAGCCTTGTTTTACTATATCAATTAACAGATTGAGCTCCTCTTTAAATTTATTTTGAATGTTTTTTTTTCTGTTTTGTAACATATCTTTATGCTCATTACTTCTTGCTGCCCACTGTTTGAAGTCAAGTCTGTACGCAATGTGTAACAGACATTCCATGCAATTTATACGGGCATGTAGGGATGATAGGCCAAATTCATATATGTCAGAACACACAGTTTTTGATGTTACAGCATCTAAGTGGTTCATTTCTGTTGGTTTTGCTAAGCACAGGTAGCATGATGCATTTGATCTAGCTTCAGAAAGGTACGTGCAGACTTTTGCGTCGATCATTGTCATCATTAGTTTATGAGTCACCCTGTTACTATTAATGCACTCTGTGGGGTTAAGGGCCTCAATTTCCTCATCCATTTTTCTTTTGTTATCAATGACAACTGCATGGCTTTCTTTTACAAAAGTGAACTGAACCGGACGACAATAAAAAGTTGAGCATGGTTTCGGGTTTGTCCATATAGTATTATCTCCATCTGTCAGTTTCAGTGGCACCAAGGAGGTCATGAAAATGCTTGAATCATCATGCTCGCCGTCCATTTTCTGCTTGTATCAGCTTTGATTGGAAGCACCATCAAATCCCCACTTCAATATCAGCTTTAACTGCTTATTTTCCACATTATCAGAAAGACTTTGAAGAATCCGCTTCACCGTGATGTCAAGTAAAGCTTGAAGTGTAATTTTAGCTGATGAATCCGTAACTGATACTGATTGATTAGGAGGGTAGCATGCAAGCTTAGTTTGTTGCAGTTTATAGTAGGATGGGTAAATATCCTTAGCACCTTCCCGAATGGCAGTCTCTCGCAACGTAATATATTGCCACTTTGAAAGCTTAAGTGAAAGAAGCAATCCAAGTGCTTTCTCTGGTGTAAATATTACTGTTTTCTTAATGCTTTCCTTGATTTTAACGGCAGCTTCTGGATTTTTGATCATATAATTGATTACAGATGCGATATCTTCATAACCTTCTTCTTTTAAACGTGCTGCAGCTGCATATGCCAATTCACAGGAATCCTCGCCTATGTGCTCACTAGATCTTCTCTTTTTCTGTTTGCTTCCCAGATCTTTGAATGGTTTTCGGGACCTTTTTGTCATTGTTCCAACAGTCGATGATGTCAAAGGTTCTGGAGAGACTGAGCGTGCTCTTGGTATCTCATCAACAGTTGGTTCTTGATTTATTAAAGTTTGCACGCAACTCGGCCAATCAATATTTGCTTGCAACCACTCTCCGTACGTATTTCTAAACTTATCAAAGAATCGTTTAGTTTTCTGCCACCTGTTTAAAGCAGCTCGCGTGAATCTCCGGCAAAATTCTTTGAGAGTTACTTGATCTTCGGCAGAAAGGCAATCGCCTATGCGGGACACAATTGCACTAAACAATACTTCATGATTAAATGAAGGACACTCACTTTTTAGAAGAACAAACAAATCTAAGTTGGTGATTAAACTTTCCATTCTAAGATTTTGTAGTCGCAAAGCAAATAGTTTTAGTGTTAGCAGTTACACGGTTGTGAACAATCTAAATTATGGAACAAAATTATAGCCCTTTTATTGTATAAAGTCAATAATTAGTTAACTACCCTCATTAAAGTTATAAAAGATATGATAATAAAAATTTATAATCGTCAAAAACATTTCGTAGAACTCATAGTAGAACTAATCAACATTAGCAAATCACATTAGCTCACTAATTATAAAAAGGTGAATGCAGTTCTTAGTTGGTATTGTTGCGAGATATTTCAAATCATTTAATCACTTAATAGGCTCATTAGAATCAGAAGACTACAACCATCATTCTAATTACTTAATTACTTGTCATCAGACTCATTAGATGACTACACAATATGTTATTTTGTATTTTGAACGTATGCAAGGTTTTAAAATTCCTTTTGTGTCGATATTATTATGTGTCCGGTTATGTTGTAATCATACTTTTAGGGTATGATCAATTAACAATTTCATTCCCCTATCTTTCTAAAAGAAGCGACAGCATGGGCACTTTGACACTGATATTCAACTATTTGGTATTGTTGGAAATCTTACAAGATCAACAAGATACTACACACCTCTGTCTAGTCCTTCAGGTCTATAGGGGTGATGCTATTTTATGTTAAGAGTTGTTAAAGCTCTGAATTCTTCAACTTAAACACTAAAAGGAACGTTTAATATGTAAAAATAAATAAAAATATTTTGACTATTTAAAAAAAAAAAGGCATCTACAACCATTATGTAACGTATGTCAAAAAATCATAAATAATTAGTACTAAAACCTCCTAAAAGGATATTACGGTTATCGCTGCCGTTTCAGAGATATTTCGATTTTTCATACTAGCTCCATACAAAATTTTCGTAAAAAAGTTATAATTCCTTCGTTTTTGTGCAGAATCAATTCTGGTGTCATTTTTGTATATTGTTATAACAAATAGAAGTGATATCCGGCACAAAAACTGGCACTTGCAAAATAAAATGCCTAAGTCTATGAAAGCCGTTTTTCAGCCCACCGTGCGACGTCAGATTTCCTGACTTCTATTACGAGTAATGACAACGACTGTCAAAGACGTGCATGTGACAGCCTCTAGCCGGACCCAACGGCTAGCCGTGCGTTCCGAGGCACGGACGAACCTCGATAACATAAGATACGTAAAAAGACAAATAAAGAGATTTATAACGATAAAAAAAAAAACATTTTTATAGTAAGTACTTGTTGATTTTTTGGGCCAGGGTGTCCCCGGAAGGTTGGTGCTTGAAGGAAGGTTTTGGAAATCATAGAGGACAAACATACAAATATTGATTTTTATTTATATAGTAAATGTACTGAAAACAAAGAGAATGAAAACAATCAAGTTTTGGCACAGTCAGGTATGTAGCCTCGGGCTTTCCGCAAACACAAAATTTTATTTATGGTTGCATTGTTTATGCCACCGTAGACTCTCAATCATAACCGTTTATCGTATCGTAATAAAATTGGCAATTTATTAAATTGGTGTTCAGAAGTTCTTTGTGCAGAAACAGTAACTTGAAAACAAAACACAAGTATTGCCAGTTCATTATTCTGCCGGCGTCTTAGAGCGCATTCTGATGCAGTGGCCTGGCTGCAAACTTTAGATAGATAATCCCTCAAAGCCTGTTACAGAGGCAACGATATATTATATTGAGACGTATCGGCTTCTACCTTAGCGAAGAGATTACATGCGACGATGTTAAAGTGTTTTGATCTGAAATTGAATGGAAAAGTGGACGATGTTTATGAAACGAGAAACGACTTGCGAATATCTATAATAATATTATGAAGCGAAAAAGTTTGTTTGTTTGTTTGAACACGCTAATCTTAGAAAGTACTGGGTGGATTTGGATTAAATTTGGTAAGGAAGTAGCTAAAGCTTGAGGAACGTTATAGGCTTTTTACCTAATTGCAAAAGAAGGAGGTTACGTTTATATCGAGATAAAGTCCTCGGGAGCAAAGCCTCGCGCGGCTTTTAGTAAATGATAAAAATAGATGTTTTTCATAATAAAACCTTATTCCATGCTCTATTCCGTGGTTGGTACTTTAAGAATTTCCCAGGCTACAGACTTTTAAGTAAGTACCGCTTTTTCTTCCAAGAACTCAGGATTCTTTATTCGTCCGTTCGTGTATCTGAAACTATGTACGAACAGAAAATGCAATCTCATTTCGCGAAACTTCACAAATAACAATCTAAAAAGCCTGTGAATGTAATATCTACTCGCTGAATGGAAAACGCAAAGGCCTTTAACCCTTTGAAAAAATACCAGACAAATGCGAGTTGGAGTCCGGCAATAAGGGTTCCGTACAAAATTATCTATGTAAATAAGTTTGATAGTGCCGAACTTACTTACTTATTTACGGTGTTCCGAATTTGTCCTTTAAATATACTGTTAGAATAGAATCATGAAATTTGACAAGAACCAATGCCATTTCATGATTCTATCCTAACGGGAAGTAACTTACAAGTTTTGGTTTCTTTGTGAAATCACGAAATATGCAACATAAACTTAAATTGTATCTGCATGTTATAATTTTGTATTGTTTTAATAAATTTCCATTAAAAATTGTGTTACTGTTACTGCCTATTATTTATTTTACTGTACCCTATGGATTTGCCTTTAATTTATATTTTTAACTTTATTTATAATATAGGTTTATATTATTTTCGAGCACATGGCACTCGCGGGCTGTAGCTAAAAATCAACGTCAGGTGGCATATCTTATCCTATAGCTGTAGCTGAGTCGCTTTTGACATTAATAGCTTTAAATATTTATTTTATTTTGTTTTATTTAAATGTTAATGAAAATAAACGCATTTTTCTTTCGACTTTTTTTTATTAATAATAGGCTCACGTTTGACCACCATCTCACCTGATGGTAAGTGATGATGTGGTCGAAGATGGAGCACGCTTACCTAAAAGTAACCTATTCACTCTTGACTTAAAGACCCCTAGGTTATAGCTATCGGGAAACACAGACTCCGGCAGGGAATTCCACTCCTTAGCCGTACGCACAATGAAGGTATTCCCAAAACGTTTAGTGCGTATGGGTGGGATGTCCACCATGTAACGATGGCGCATCGCCGTTTGTCTTGTAGTCCGATGATGGAACGGGCTTGGCGGAATTAGAAGCTTAATTATTACAACTGAGAGACCGTAGACATGAGTATTTGATATTCGTTTCAGTTTAATATCCATTCGATTTCCTGAGTTACAGGAGACTTGACAGACACCGAAGTGATCCTATAAGGGTTCCGTTTATCCTTTGGAGGTAAGGAACCCTTAAAACAAAAATAATCCAGAGATACTGAATACTTTAATCCAATTTTTTGTGTGGAATATCTGCATTTGAGTTCACAGTGCAGGCGAGCGTTTTGTTCGCGCGTTAATCGCGCGTGTGTAGTGACTGCGCTTTTTACTGATAGTGTGTAACTGCCCTTTGTTTTGAATTTTTGCGAGATAATTATTTGCGCTATGTTGGTGGAAAGACGATAGGGGATTTTTTAAAACGTTGGTATGGCATTTTCGTTCTATGTTTAATGCCGGCTCGTCACGTTGGCCAACGTGAAGAGCCGGTGCATCAGGCGGGTTGAATATTATCAGATGTTTAGAACATTCAGTAACGCAACAGGATTTTACGATTTGATTTTCTAAATTTTCTGATAATGCAACGTGTTAACATTTTTTAGGTCCTACATTTATAAATTACTAGCCGACCCCGCAAACGCTTTTTTGCCAGTTGTTCTCAGATCTACCAAATATACCCAAAACAAAAAGAATAAAATCGGCCAAGCCGTTTCGGGGTAGTTCCATAACAAGCACTATGACACAAGATTTTTATGTATTATCTATTATAGTTACACATTTTCCTGAGATAAAAGCCTAGTCTTAATCTATCCCTGTGCCGTCCCTTTCACTACCAGTCTACCAGAAGTCCTACTGGGTACCATCCACACTTGGTTGTTATACCGCCTTGTACCGCCAAGCGCTTCTCCTCCACATTTATTGTGCCCACAGCCAAGTTGTGGAACTCTCTGACAGCTTCTGTGTTCTTGCCACTTATGACCTTTCAGCATTTAAAGCAAGAGTGAACAGGCATCTTCTGGGCTCGCTCGTACTATCGCTTTCCATCAGGCAAGATCGAGGAAGAGTGGGCTCACATTTACGGAATATAAAAAAAAAACATTCATATTCTTTCAGCCATTATGTCGTGATTGAGTAACAAATATCTATAAGTCCATCTAAACTTTCGCATTTATAGTGTAGCTTTTACTCGCGACTTCGATCGCGTGGGAGGTTTTTCCCGCGTAAATCACGATCCCGTGGGAATTTCGGGATAAAAAGTAGCCTACGAGTTATTCCAGGATGTCAACTATCTACTTACCATCTTTCATTCAAATCCTTTCAGGAGTGTTTGCGTGAAACAGTAACAAACATTCATCTATACATCCACCCTCACAAACATTCTCATTTATAAAATTGGTGAAAATAAAATGATTTATTGGTAATAATTTATTTATTGTTTTGCCTTTTGTGTATATTTACATGATAAAGGCCTCCTCTTCTGCCCGGCTTTTGGAAAGTATTAACAAAACCTGTCGATCGGTGATCCGAGCTCAGCCTGACGGCCCTAAATAGTCACAATATCATCTAAAGCGCAAAATTGCTACTACACTTCATTGTTTGTTCTCGAGAGTATCAATATAACTTCTTCCACTCATAGGATGGAATTCGAGTTACTAGGTAAAGTATCTCGTATTCCCGAGAGCAATGCCGTAGTATTCCCGATGACATTATTTTCTCAGTTCTCGAACATTTCCGGTGGAAATTGCGACGAAAATCACGTCAGCAGAGTTTCATCCGATACAGAAATAAAGTTTTATTCACACACGGCTAGTCACGAATGTCACGATACGAGAGTCACTTCTTTTTCAGGGTTCCGTACACCAGGGGCGTGCATAGGATTATGACAGGGCATGCGGCGGAGTAAAAACACACAAAAACTTCTTCTTTTATAGATTTTTAGCATAGCCACAGACACGCATCGTAGCATGGTGGCGATGCGTGGCTGTGGCTATGCTAAAAATCTATAAAAGAAGAAGTTTTTGTGTGTTTTTACTCCGCCGCATGCCCTGTCATAATCCTATGCACGCGCCTGCCGTACACAAAGGGTAAAAACGGGACCCTAATACTAAGGCTCCACTGTCTGTCTGTCACCAGGCTGTATCTCATGAATCGTGATAGCTAGACAATTGAAATTCTCACAGATGATTTGTATTTGCCGCTATAACAACAAATACCTAAAAATAGAATAAAATAAAATAATATTGATACAACAAACGTGTTTTTTTTTTTCGTTTTTATTGATAATGGTACGGAACCCTTCGTGCGCGAGTCCTACTCGTACTTGGCCGGTTTTTTTCCAGGTGGGAAAATCGTCGAATGACTTCTCCCGCTCTGGGTGGAGCGGAAGGGAGTGTCAGACTTCTACTGACTTAAAACCCACCAACTCACTTGCCGTGATTAAATGAATGCCAGTAGATGGCGTTGCGTTGGCATGTCAGATTGCGAAGGATAGGTAATTAATTTATTTGTTTCAGTGGGCATCTGATATTTTCTGTGAATAGTGCTGTTGTCTATCCATTCTATACATATAAAAGATAGTGGTCTCTGTCTGTGATTTCAAAATGACTGCCTTTTGCGTATGACATGCTTGTGTAGTTATTTACACGACATTAAAACAATCAAACTTTTTTTTATTTGGTCGTTCGGTCTGTTTGTTCGGTCTATTCTCTGAAAAGGCTGATCCGATTTTAATGAGACTTTCACTGGAAGGGATTAGGTAATAGGACAACATATTTTATCCCACGCAATGACGTATTATAATATAGACGCGTCATATTTCCACAAAGCACCTCTCAAAAACGGCACAAAACACACACTTAGAGAATTACTATCTAATACGTGTAAGCAAAGGGAAAGAAAATAAATGCCGCCTTTAGGTACAACTGATGTTAGAGAGAATACTACTGACTTCATTCATACGCTAGCCGCCATTAGCCGTGTTGAAAAATTAAAATAAAAACGGTAATTCCCGCTCGTCAGCCCTCTCGTTGTCCCCTCATGTGAAGATTGGGATTTTTTCTAAAAAAAAATTCCCATATGTCACCCCGGGTGACGAATGGGATTTGTTTTAGAAAAAATCCCAATCGTCACCCCTAACAAAATACCTCTGCTTGTGGTGGTATCCAATATCTTTTATTTAATGTCTTTAAGGGTTTCTTATTACCTAACTATTTCTATAAATCTCAAAATATACATTAATTGATGAATATATAAACTTACTAGCAGTTGCTCGCGACTTCGTTCGCATGGGTAGTTTTTCCCGTGTAAATCCCGATCCCGTGGGAATTTCGCAAAATCCTTTCTTAGCGGATGTTAGGCTTTGTAGTGTTTTGATATAGAAGTCGGTATAATTTTATGCAAAAAAAAATTTCCCTCTTTTTAGTGGGTCGGTTTGTAATTTATTAACCGACTTCTAAAAAAGGAGGAGGTTCTCAATTCGGATGTTTGTATTTTTTTTTTGTTTGTCCGCGCATAAATCCGTCGCTTGCCAACCGATTTGAAAAATATTTTTTTTTTGTTGGAAAGGTATACTTTCCAAATGGTCCCATGAAAATGTTATCGAAATCGGACAAGCCGTTTCTGAAAAATAGACAAAAGTCTGAAAAAAGTATTTACATTGACGACCTTTTCGTTTACTCTGCATTGCGTTTTTTGTTCGCGCATAACTCCGTCATTTACGAACCGATTTGGAAAAATCACTGACCCACTAAAAAACACGAAAATAAAAACTTTTTTGCAAAAAATAAAACCGACTTCCATATCAAAACACTACAAAGCCAAAAATTATTTTAATTTCGGAAGGCGGTGTGAAAAAAAAAAAGAAAATACAAAACCAATAACACCGACTACCGAAATTAAAATTATTTTTGGCTTTGTAGTGTTTTGATATGGAAGTCGGTTTTATTTTTTGCAAAAAAGTTTTTATCTAGTTACAAAAGCCAAAATGTCAACTAATTATCACCTTTTAAAAAATATTGCTTTTCCCGATGCAGATCCGTTAATTTTTGAAGAGTTCTCCTGGTACTTCACCATATGCATTGTGACGAGCATAAAGTGCTTAACATCCATATTCAAGTAATTGAATCGCAATCCACGAAATACTTATTACTGAGTAGTTTCGGTGGCTATCTGTGGTCTTCATCATCAGTTCCACATCCCCAAATGGCGCTTTTCGAGAGCAACTGCACAAGTTACTATAAGAAATACCCAAAACGTTATAGGTGTGCCTATAAAATTTGAAGAGTTCCCTCTATTTCTCCATGATTCCATCATCAGATCCTGACATGTTGACAATGGGACCAACTAGAAAGTACCTATACCCTTTCAAATTAAAAATTAGAAAAAGGAAAAAGTCGATGTTTTTTCTTTTAATTCCAATAAATCTAACTCTCGTAAATAGATCTAAATAGTTCTCATTTTTTATATTAATTTGTATCAGGGGTGACGAGTGGGATTTAAAAACAAAAACTCCCATTCGTCACCTGGGGGTGACATAATTATGGGATATTTTTTAAATAAAATTCCCAGTCGTCACCTGAGGGGACAACAAGGGGGGTGACGAGCGGGAATGACCGAAATAAAAAATGTATTTCTGTTGATATTTACCTATGAAATGACATATTTTGGCCTCTCACGGAAGCAGTATAATTAGTGCAACGTATGAAAACACACAAAGGCATGTTTTTTTCCTAATTTTTTTTCTTTTAAAACACATTTTTTCTTAACGCGACACAGGTTCGTGCGTAACAACAGATACGAGGCACTTACCTTGATTTCAACTTGCCATTTCAGAGCGCGGACAACGCATCTATAGTTTATTATATCTTTGATCCCACGTAGGTAATATTGAAATACACGCGAACGAAATCATGAGTACAGCTTGGATAAAATATATTTAAGAAACAGTTTATTATGGTAATCCACCCATTTTCAAATGAAATCTATATTATAGTTACGAAAAGAACTGCGATACCCATATTTGCAAAGAAATAAATTATTCGGTTTGAATGCCTTCATAATTTCTACGGCTTCATAAACGTCAATCAGGCTTTTTTTCGGTGGGAAAACCATCAAATATCTCCTCCCACTCTGGATGAAGCCGATGGGAGTGTCAGACTTGTATCCTGGGGCCCTAGTCTGCTATTTTTATAAATTTGTCATTCCATCAAGATCCCATTGTCATTTTGCTAATAGTTCGTAATCTACTAAATTCATAATGGTTGGTCAGTAGTCTCGTATGAGAATGACATTGCCGTATTGCCATTATTATAAAACCCGTTAGTAATAATGATTTTCGAAAAACTACCCCTAAATTTTAACATTTATTCATGCCAAATTTTATTTCTATTTAATTTTACATATTATTTCGTTCAATGAAGTGTCAGTGATTGACCATTGGAGAGCCCTTATATTAGTAGATTACCAAACTTGTCAAAATCAACAATTTTGAAATCAATGATAGACTATTTTGACACTATTGTAATAGCAGACTTGAGGCCCTGTAGTCTTTCTTCTAAAAGTTTTCAATCAAACCTCCTTTTCTATTTGTTTTAAAAACAACTAACAATCTTACACGTTGTTGCACCTACAAGTCGTTCCAAAGACTCTACTCAATCGTGTCTGAGCTATAATTGGAATCGCCTTTATTTTGTCGTTTCCAAAGGTCAAATGAATACGATTTCGATCGCCGTTCAAGTAATACGACTAGTCAGTCAGCGAAGGGCTATATTATAATGTTATAAGTACCAGTGCCGTCATAGTTTCGCTGTGAGAAACAGATAGAGCTTAAGCCGTGAAAGCGTAACAAACTGACGGTCCTTCGCATTGAAAATTTTAGTCTGGATTCTTTTCACTCCTGTATGGGTAGTGGGATTGTTGATTTGTGTTGGGTATTGTAGCTTTCCTACCCCACCCTACTACTACATCAGGATACCATCCTATTTCATTATTACCTCAAAACAAACCTTTACTTTTTTTCTTCGAGGGCAAAATTATGCTTCACCCAGCGGATGGAAGTGTTAGACTCCTGACTAAAAAATCGCTTCTCAGTTACCTTTGTGATCCGGGTCCGCGGTATCTCGTTAGAACAATCCCGCAACCGTCATAAATAAACCCTTACTTAAAAGTCGAAAAAACAAACTCGGTCACATTTCTCCAATGAAAACATTTTCCTTTAGTTTGCCTTCGAAAGTTCGTCACCTACAACAAAGAATGGCCCCCAGCCAACAATACGGAATGGTTCAAACTTCAGACTAGCCCTTGGCGGCTCGCCTGACAATGGGACAATACTGTATAATACTTGGCTGGCAACATTACTGGCTCACTTTACTCGTCTGCTGGAAAGAGCAAAGCAGAAAGCTGATTGGGTTTATGGTATCTTTGTCTTTTGTTTGAAGAGTAGAGTACTTTTCGTCTATGGTTTTTGTTGTTTATGTCTTTTTGCCATTGACATATATATTACTTCGTAAGGACTGGGCGGATCGCATGTTATAATGACGCCTCGGACTTGGTCCCAAAGTGGTCTAACCTTTATCGAAGTGAACTAGAACGCGATCGGCTATCTTCGGGAGGGGTCGTCAGTTTTACAAGCAAAAATGCCAAATTGTGTCGTGAAGGGTTGCGTGAACTACGACGTAAAGCACAATAAAAAAAAATATAACATCTCATATCACCGGTAAGTTAAAAATATGTCATTAAATCAACTTCTAACATTATTTAAAACAATTTTCATTCTTGTTTGTCTCAACCTTTAGCATAGACAACGCGAAGCCGCGTAAAAGTGCGACATAACTTTGCAGCGGCGCGCGTTGCAGCCGATGAAATAAAAAGATTTAATAATATTACTATAAGATTAAATTATGTACAAAATTAATTTTTATTGTTTATTAAAAGCAAATTAAAATGTATTTTTATGTATATAACAAATATAAAATTCAAAAACTAAAAGGTTTTGTTTTATTTCTTTGTACCTCGAAAAATACCACACCCTGCTCTTACAAGGCTACGTCTAGGAGCATACCACGCCGATTGACATCTTAGTTATCATAGATGGCGCTAGTGTGTTTTGTAGGGCGACCGCGTCCGTCAAATGTTCTGATGACCGTATCTTTACTATTTAAATCAATGCTTTTTGCCTCGTTTATTTGCCTCGCTTATATCTATTGGTAAAAACTGCATAAAAATCTGTTCACTTTACGTTTATCGTGAACAGACAGACAGATGCAACAAAAAGTTTATTTATAATATGTATATTATTTGGAGTTCTCTTTTTAGCGTTGGTTTAACTTATTATAAGTAGTTAACTAAAACTTACTCCTGAATTGAGATTTTGTCTTGCATCGGAAATCGCTGTCTTTTGATTCATTGGATATCGATAACCGTCTTTATTATATTTATAAACGTATATATGTGTATATATTTACATACCTATGTATACCTTTCGCTGTATCCAATAGCAAAATCGCGACTTTTACCTCAATAAATCCCACTTCCTAACTACTAATTGATGCAAGTTGTTACAAGCTATTAAGTAGATAGATAATTCTGTAATTATCTATCTACTTAATAGCTTGTAACAACTTTTTGATTTGGTGTGCAAATAAATGGTTTCCTGTTACATAAATTAATTTGAAATTAGCAGTATACAGTGTTCCCATTAGAAATGTAACAGCGTGAGTAACAGGAACTGATATGATATCACTTCTTAGTACTTACATCTAGTATGCCACAGAGCTTGGAACTGCCATGGTGACATCTGTTTGGACAGCCAGTTGTCAGTGTGTTCTTAATTATTCTTGAGGGCCCGTGTCAATTTTTCGAAACGTATTCAGTTGTATGGGTTATTTGAGTGTTTTTTTTATAATATTTTTCTCAAGGCCCAAGGCTCGCCATTGGTCTTTTTTTTCCGCTGACAAAAATAAACGAATTTCTCTTCCGTCTCTGGGTTGAGCGGAAGGGAGTGTCAGATTTCTGACAAAAAATCCACCCTGTTCCTTCTATTGCCCTTATGTTCAGGGGCCGCGGTATTTCGTTAGCATATTCCCGCAACCCCGGCAGGCAGAGGCCCTGTCAAGCCCCGTCAGTGCTGCTGACTGCTTTTTGGGATGCGCGTAGAACATTCGTCGTTGTCGATTCGGGCCTCCTTACTAAACGGTGAGTTACCCCTGCTCGCCGTCCTCAAGCCCGCCTGGAGGTTGCAGGAGATCTACGCGCACCGTTATCCTGGTGGTCAAACATAAAGAGTAATCTTAAGAAGGTTTTAAAATGAATGATGCGTGAGACGCAAGTTAAACATACCTAGTGAATTTGTAACATCCAATACATGCGACGTTTTGCGAGTCAAGGATAGTTGAATAACATAATTTGGTTTTTACTATTTTATTTACAGCTTTTACACTTTTTATTCATGTATGTTTTATAGTAGTAGTTAAATTATAAGTCATAAAAAGTTTATAAGGGTAGCAAACCAAAGTTGTCAAGCAACTACAAATACTACAGAAATACTTATGTAACTTACTGAGGCATACCAAAACATTGTGAGCATACGTGAATAGGGGCTAATTCACGTATGCTCACAATGTTTTGGTATAAATAAATATTTTTTATTTAGTATTGTTGTGTTTAACCTCTAGAGCCCCAGCGGCACAAAACGTGCCAGTAAACAAGTATTAATTGAGCCCCGCTGGCACAAAATTTGTGTGCCAGCGGGGCTCAACTAATAGTTGACGTAAATAATGGCGGTCCTTGAGAGGTTAATATGAGTTGTGTGTGCTGTGCTAAATGAATTCTTTCGTATAATATGCAACGACGTACATTGCCGCTGCCTCGGCGATATTCTGTACTCTGTGGTTGTTCCTGGCACCTATATATCTAACATCTAGTAGGCGTTCGTATAAATTACTAAGAATTTGTTCTTTAGAGAAATGATTGGGTAACACCTTGGTATACCGTTATGAGGATACTAAAATCCCTATTTGATTCAGCTTGATCCCTATTTGAACCTTCTCGTTGATTTGGTTGTCAATATGTGATAATGTTTCATAAATAAAATACATAGTGCTATGCAACACGTTCCAATATTATGTTGTTGAGTTTAAAATAACTAATATTAAATACTCTGCAAACAAATTTTTTAAAGAATAGTTGTCTGTTTTACAATATTTGGCCAAAATAAGTATCATACCGTACCTAACTATTCCTAAAAGAATTCAGTCTATTTCATATAATTATGTTTATTTTTCCATGAAAGCACTTTTGTATACACATTTTACTTTTTAATAAATATTCTCAGGGCATTTGTCACGAATATGATGTGAAATTATAGTTAATGACTAAAACATGATTATAATAATATAGGTAACATTGAAACGTGTTCCTAAAGCTATTTTTTGTAGAAATTAACTTTTCAGGGCCGTGGCCGTCGATAGATCGGTGACAATTCACGCAACCCGTAAAAACATCATGAAATGACAAATATGAAAAAAATCTATTAAGTACTGATCTATCCAAACTTTTTCTGTTTTGCTTGTCTCAATATTAGGGTAATTATAATAATAAATCAGCCTATTAAGTTTCCATTGCTGAGGCATAGGCAACAGGCCTCCTCTCTATGAGATCGAATGGACCGTTAGGCCAAGCGCGGGTTGGTAGATCTCACATATCGCACTCTTAGAATGAAAGTGACCTAACTCTAAATTCGTGTAATTTCAGATTTTGATGTAAACTGGCCTGAAACTTTACTCTGAATTGCCGTGGAAACAGGAATCTGAATTATGAGTTATAAAGAGACAGCTTATACATTTGCCACTTAGATATATGAATATAATTTATTCAATGCTGCTTTATTAGTTATTACTGCTCAAATCCAAAAAATACTACTTTTGAGTTAGGTCCCTTTCATTCTGAGAATGCGATATGTTTGATGCCTTCGTTTTTTTGGTCCTTTGACATGCTGGTTGCCTCTGTGTCATTTATATCAACAACACGTTACTGATTTCAGAGCAGTAACGTGTTGTTGATATAAATGACACAAAGTAATGACTGAATTCGATTGCCAGCCTGGGTTTGAACCCACATGCAATATACAAGTCGGGCCTGTAACCACTGGGCTACAAAAATATGCTGGAAAAGGGCTGAAAATCAAAAGGGAACCTAGTATTTAAATGAGACGTTACTTATTAATACTTAAATATGTTGAATTGAATCTAAATCATTAATGGTCACAGAGAAGCCCCAGATCTCAATTAAAACTAACACCACATAAGATCAATTACTTAAACAAGACAAGAAACTGACGTGTTTTTATTAGCAACGTCCCAACAGTGAGTAATCGTATGCCAAACAGAGCCTGTCGTTTCAAACTGCAGCATGCGCCCGCGCCTGTCTAGCGTCATACACCAATCAGCTGGCCGATGCCAATTGGCTCCAATTCGTCCGCAAATTGAATGATAACCGATACCATAGCAACTGTGTCGTGTCTATTTGGACATATCTCCTGATAACTCAGTAATATGTATAAAGTACTAGCCGTTTTCAGCAACTTTGTTTGCACAAATTTTGCCCCCAGCCCCTATTTCTCATAAGATTCTCATTTGCATGCCAATTCATAAATTGGCATGCAAATAACTATTATATACTATGCTTCTGCCTGCGGCTTCATTCGCGTGTAAAGTCCTGCATCGGGTCTTTCAGTTTCCAAAATCAATTATAGCCAGTATGTTGCCCAGTCTTAGCTATATTATTATATTACCACTGACTGACTCACTCACTCACTCATTGACATAATTGTTCTCCCAGATGGTGGATGGGGAGGTGGGTATATTTTGACAGATTCGTAAACAACTAACTCTCAAACCCACGGGAAAAGTGCCAAACCTCCCCTTTTCACCCCCCCTTCTCCCCCCTCCCTATCGTATCTCGGAAACTACGAAACTCGTATTTTTTTGTTTACGGATTCGTATAGAGGAGGCTCGCTAAAGTAAAAACCATTTTTCAAAGTCGCCCCCCTTGCCCCCCTTCTCACCCCCTTTAGGCGGATCTCGGAAATTAAGAGTCTTGGAATTTTTTTTTTTCAGATTCATTTAGAGGGGCAATGCTTTAGTCGAAATAATTGTGCAAACCCCACATCTCCCCCCCATCACCCCACCCCTTTTTTTTTTTTTTCACAAGCACGCGAGGTGCTTGCACCTCGCGCAACACGCAAATACTAAACCCCCCCATCTACTCCCCCCTTTTTTTTTTCACAAGCACGCGTGGTGCTTGCACCTCGCGCAACAGGCAAATACTAGTAAATAAATAAAATTAATTTATTTCGGGTCCAAGACCCATATAAAATAAAAATATACAAATTCAATCAATTGCTCGGCTTCCTAATTTAAAATACAAATGGAGAAATTTACATACAAAAAGATTCAACGATATAATAAAACAATTAAATTAATAAAAAAATCATGTCAAATTATCAAATTAAATACAGATTAAATGTCAAATTAAAAGTCAAATTGAATTCAAAATTAAAAGTCACATTAAATTACCAAACTACAACAACATCGAAAATGTCATGTTCGTCAACAAAGTTTCATTCAAATTCATCTAGAAGTTTCGGAGATTATTAGTTTAGTGTACAAACAGACAGGCATTTATTTTAAATGATGTTGCTCTATTATAGTTTTGTTGTTATATTATTCAATGTACAGACACACATTTTTTTGTCCATTATTTATAAAGTACTTAAAATAAACATAACTGACTAATGTCATAAATGTGATGTCATTTTCTCTTTTACTTTTATGTTATAGTTATTTAAATATGTATGTGTATGTCATAAGAAATGTATATCTAGTTTTTTTTTTATATCTGTACTCACAGACAAACCGTGTAAACGGTTTTGTGGGACATTGGCTTATTTTTAAGATGCTAATGTAACATGTTTTTAATAACAAATAAATGAATAAAAAAAAAAACTGTAATCAAATTGTAATGAAGCGATGATGTGCTTGAAGTTCTTATCTTCGAGCACATCATCGCTTCATCACGCATACCAAGAACTAAGAAGTAACCTGTTCACTCTTCACTCAAAGAACCCCAGGTTATAGCTAATAGGTCTCTAAGCGAAGTGTGGGGTACTTACTCCTCTGGCTAAACCTTAAGGGATACAAAAGTGATGGTAAGTTTTTAGTTAAAACTACACTACTATATCTATACTAAAATTATAAAACGGAAAAGTATGGTTGAATGAAATTCGGTATGGAAGTAAGTAGCTTAAGGAGGTTATAGTCTACCCAACGGCAAAAAAGAGGGTTACGTTTCATCATGATGAAGTTCACGGGACCGAAACCGACGCGACTGCTAGTCTTAGTATAATTCAAGCTATTACAATGTAGCCATAGAATCTCCTTGCGTAGAGAATAGCGGCCACTTTACACCCACACGACTATTAAATCACACGAATTTTACGACTACTTGTACACTAACTGTGGTAACCAAGCTTGACTGTGTTGCAAGAGGAACTCACAGATTAGATGTCCTACATTCGTAGGGTTGCCAGATGTTTTGTAACTGCATAATAATATTGCCACAGAGTACGACATAACCTACTTATTCAGTGTAGTCTCGCCATGCGCTCCTCATTGGGTGCCTTTCTTTTTTATGTGAACACGACACTACATTCTTGTTTCAAAATTTTCTTAATATTTATTTTGTTGTTTTTTTCTACTTAGTCTTTTATATATAAATTCATTTATTCAGGTAAATTACACCCATTGCCATTAATCAAATTACAAATACGATTAAAAACAAAAATAACATAATATAAAATGAAATAAAGCCATAATAAACACAAAATTAAAATAAAATTCAAATACATAATAAAAAAAAAACACAATACTAACATAAAAAACCCTACAGATATTATAAATTATAACCTTCTAACCGGCATTGGTACAGCGACATGTCTGCTCGAACAATGCTGGAGGTAAGGGCAGTCCAACCTTTCCCCGATCATCGTTATAATAACGGTGTTGGAGCTGGCCTGCACTCTGCGTTTTGTGTTTTTTTTATTCCCGAGTTATTCTGGTCTGATCCTCAGATCTGATCCCCTAGGGATCAGTTTTATTCTATTTATTTTCTATTCCGGTCTGAGCCACCGTGCTGTATCCAACTATGTTGCTTCCAGCCTAATCGGTTGCAGCTGAGTAGGACTAGTGTTTAACACGGTGCAACTGCCTATCTGACCTCTTCAACCCAGTAACTGAGTAATACGATATCCCTTGGTAATACTGTTGTCAGATTTTCAGGCTTCTAATTACCCGTAACGACTGTCAAAGATGTACAAATGATAGTCGGGACCAACGGATTAGTGTGCTTTCCAAAGCACGCAGGAATCTCGATATGTTTATTTATTTATTAAAACTTTATGCAACACAAAATGTACAAAGGCGGACTTAATGCCATAGGCATTCTCTACCAGTCAACCATGGGTGGTGAAGAGACAACATGGCAGGTGCATAAAAAAATAAACTAAGTATATAATATTTTCAACGTAAAAGTTTTATTACAAGTTTATACATATACTTTTAACTAGAATAAACTTACATACCAAAAATATATTATACTAGCTTATGCCCGCGACTTCGTCCGCGTAGAAGTCGAAAATATTCCACGGGATCCCGTCCCCGACTTGCTTGACAAAGATTATAATAGCTCGGCTAATATGCGTGATATAAAGATAATTTATAGCCTATAGCACTCAGGGATAATGCAGCTACAAATAAGCGAAAGAATTTTCAAAATCGGTTCTGTAGTTTCAAAGATTACCCCATACATAAAAACTTACAAACTTACAAATTTTACCTCTTTATAATATTAGTGTAGATATATATTAATAAGATGATATAGAAAGTTGGTTCTGAAGACTCTGCTTCCACTATTTGTTAAGAAAATAATCCCGCAACTTTCTCTTCAATGCATAATTATTGATTGGTGGCCGTCCTGATATTGAGAGGTAGTGTATTCCACAGAAGAATAGACTGTATATAGAAGGAAGAATGAATACAATCAGAAGTATGAGAAGGACAGAGTAAGAGAAGATTATTGGAAGACCGCAGACTTTTAGCGTGTGAGTAATATAGAAATTAAAAATGAGAAATAAGGTAAGAGGGAGGGTAGGAGAGTTCAGCAAAGACAAAAACGTAGTCAAAGCGTGCAAACTTCTTCTCTGGCGTATTGGCATCCATTTGAGCTCGGTTCTGTACCTCGATACGTGGTCATATTTTTTAAAATTAAATATGAACCACGGAATGACCTCTATAAGGGTTGCTTAACCTTGAAAATCAATGGGAATCTGGGATTGTCGGAATGTTCTAACGAGTTTTCTTTCAATGTGAGACACCGCAGCCCCAGATCACAAAGGCAACTGAAAGGTACAGGGTGGGTTTTTAGTCAGTAGAAGTGTGACACTCCCGCTCCACACGTAGTGGGAGGGGTAATTTTTTTTTTAAATAGGTTCGCGTTTGACCACTATCTCAGCTGATGGCAAGTGATAATGTGGTCGAAGATGGAGCACGCTTACCTAAAAGTAACCTATTCACTCTTGACTTAAAGACTCCTAGGTTGTAGCTGTCGGGAAACACAGACTCCGGCAGGGAATTCCACTCCTTAGCACAATGAAGGTATTCCCAAAACGTTTTGTGTGTATGGGTGGGATGTCCACCATGTAACGATGGCGCTTCGCCATTTGTCTCGTAGTCCGATGATGGAAAGGGCTTGGCGGAATTAGATTGTGTAATTCCATCGCACACTCCCCAAAATGTAACCGATAGAAAATCGATAGACTTGCAACTGGTCGTCGGTGTTCAAGGCTCTGGAGCTTTGACTCGACCAGTGCATCGTTGTCAATAAGTCTCTTGGCCCGCTTCTCCCACTTTCCCACTGAACTTTACGATTTCGGAAGCGAATGTTAAGTCATAACTTCATAAGTGCCTTTTAGACTTAAAACCTTATCTATGCCTAGACAGGCGGTAGATTTGCATTACCACTGGCGTTGACCATCTCTAAAGTTAGGCTGTGGTATAGCTAAACGGAATGCATTTTAGTGAAGCCCGTTCGTAATGCAATTATCCTCACGGGATATATTTCGGGAGACAAATTGATTTTGACTGATATTCCGAACGGGAAATTCAATTCCGTTGCGGAATTTTAGTTTTGAAAATTGTACCGAAAATATAATATTTTAGATTGTTTGATATTCCATTTAATATGTACCTTCTGCGAAAAAAATAAAATAAACAAAGTGATAAATGATGTTTATTTTGCAAATTGTTTATAAATAACACTTTTACACTTCATTTATTTTTAGTCATTTTGATCTTGGATTATTTTGTTCCCTTATACATATTGGACATATAATTTTGCTTTGTGATGAATGATATTTATTTTGCAAATTGATTGTAATTAAAATTTTTTGACGTAATTATTATTCGTATTTAAACTAGATGAGGCTTAGATAAATAGATTTTGATATATTTAAACAGACGCCAGTGATCTATAATATTTATTTTGCACTTAAACTACAAATTACACTTTTACTCGTTATTTTTCGTAAATGTAAACTAGATGAAACCTGGATGATGATTGATTGATATTCTACGTTATATCTGCAAAAATGTTTTTGGTATATTTTACGTATAGAGGCGCAAGTAGTGCTCATACCCACTATAAGGCGTATAACGTACTAACCTGATTGGCTAATCGTTTCGCACAACATTTCATATATATAGGTACGTACGACAGAAAGAGATTAATGACATACTTTCTATGTACTTAGACAGCCCTATTTATATAAGTAGGTAGTTAAGTACTATTTAGTGAACGAGTGTTTATCAGAAGATGTGCAAATAGGCGCTGTGTGTCTGTTTTGTATGAAAGCTTTAAGAATGAGGTTATCTATAAGAGTGTTATTTATATTATTAGAATTGTTTCCAGCCTTGAGGTGAAAGTAAAATAAGCTAACATTTAATTGATGATATGTATATGTTATTGCTGAAATTCGTTTTGGTTTAGAGCGGTAATATTTATCCCACCAAAAACATCCTGTAAAAATCTAGCCAAGTCTCGATGGAGCTACTTGTTTCTCTATTAAATGTAATGAAATCTCTAAGAAAAGCCCAGCCAAATCTAAGGTTCTTTACAGCGATTTCTTTATTGATATAGTTAGATTTTATGTGACCAGCCGTTGAACATTCTTTATTTGTTGACACATCCAAGTCAACGGCCAAGTCACATAAAATCTAAGTAGAAACAAGTAGCTCCATTGAGACTTAGCTAGTTTTTACAGGATGTTTTTGGTGGGATTTCACTTCTTTTTGAAGAAAGCTATTTTTTACTTGATTAGTTAGTTAGATATACACTTCAAACCTTTCATTATTAGGTTTTCTTATTAGATATTCTTTATCTTATCTCGTCTTGGCGGGGGCACTGCCGTGCCCCCAGATCAGACTCCAGTTTCATATACATTAGAAGAAGCTAATTACACTGAATAACATTTGTCAAGCCGTATTTTCATAACTCCCGTAGTTCAACTGAGCTCTTAGGGTTCTTCATCGGATACTCCAGAACTTAATTTTTTTAATTTCAAAAGAAAGAGATAATCACTTGTGAACACAGCATGTCAATAACTTTAATAGTTTGGCTGGTCTGTTACGGTTTCTTCTCAAGGTTAGGTACTCCAGATCTTCAATGATCCTAATTTTGACAGTTTTCCCTTTATATGGGCACTTAACACTACTTATGTGCCAAATTTCAGCTCTCTAGGTTTATGGGAAGTACCTACTAGTTCTATATCCAGAGGTTCCTAAATTGGGGCATGAAAATGGCCGAAATGGTTCCAGAAAAGGATGGTACTTCAGTGTTTGCTTCGCGCTGGACTCGGCGGGGGTACTGCCGTGCCCCCAGATTTTATAACACCTAATATTGTAAGGCGGAAAAGTTTATTTGTTGGTGGTTTACACGAGAAAATCTTCTTAATGGAAGTAGCTTAAAGGTTGTGGTGGTTATAGGCTTTTACTACTACCCTGGCTGCCTGACTGCTGAAAGAAGGAAGATTATGATTTTATTGTGATAAAGTCGACGAAAGCGAAGTCTCACGCGACTGCAAATCTATTTATGTTCAGTATATCTTAGTAATATTTAAGTCTAGCGACTCGGCTCCGCATGGCTCTCTTTCTACTCACACTTTCTTTTTCACAAAACCTTTGTAAATTAAACACTAAAACTTTCCTCATGACTCACTCTATCAATTTGTGATAGCCGCATACAAATCTGTTGAGAATTTCTTGAGTATATCACGAACACACAGATACATGCGGCGGGAGACGGTTTTAAATGTAAGGATAGTTCATTGCGTTCAAACATGATCTTATCGATTCTAAAATTGATTAAATTTATATTAATGATTACTCGCTTCAGGTTTACTCTTATCAACAATAAACACTCAAAACATTTCCACTAAGGAAACAGCACCATTCTCTGAAGAGTCATTTCAATCACCATTTTGAAACATCAAAAAGACAAAAAAAAAACAACCTATCCATCACCTGTCACAATTAACGACAGCCCAAGAATAGCCGTTTCAAACCACAAAGCAAAAAGCTCGTCGCAGTCCATTTCAATCCATTCTAAATGTAGCTACGTCCTCTTCCTATTTTCCCAACTAACCCATTTACAGCCAAAATGTTTCACCACGTATTATTCCAGGCTGTCCAAACTTCCTTCGCTATGACGAAATATTTAACCAGATTAAAGGGAATTTCACACGTTCACGCGATGTCGCAAGCATGAAGCGAATCCCATATTCGACAGAATTTCGACACACGACGCTCCATATGGCCGAATTTAGACGCATCGGTTAACTGATGGATTATCCACGTCACTGTATCTATTTGCATTTGCGTGTAAACATTGTGAAACGCAGCGTCAAAATGTTTGTGTGAAAAGTTTTGTTGATTCTGGGGTTCGTTGATTGCGCTTTTATTGCGAATTTCTTATTAACCGAATTTAAATAAAAACTTTTTTGCAAAAAATAAAACCGACTTCCATATCAAAACACTACAAAGCCAAAAATAATTTTAATTTCGGTAGTCGGTGTTATTGGTTTTGTATTTTCTTTTTTTTTCACACCGCCTTCCGAAATTAAAATTATTTTTGGCTTTGTAGTGTTTTGATATGGAAGTCGGTTTTATTTTTTGCAAAAAAGTTTTTATTTTCGCGCTTTTTAGTGGGTCAGTGAATTTTCCAAATCGATTCGTAAATGACGGAGTTATGCGCGAACAAAAAACGCAATGCAGAGTAAACGAAAAGATCATCAAGGTAAATTATTTTTTTCGACTTTTTTTGATTTTTCAGAAACGGCTCGTCCGATTTCGATAAAATTTTCATGGGACCATTTGGGAAGTATACCCTTTCCAACAAAAAAAGAATTTTTCAAATCGGTTGGCAAGCGACGGAGTTATGCGTGGACAACATAAAAAAAAAAAAAAAAAAAAAAAAAAAATACAAACATCCGAATTGAGAACCTCCTCCTTTTTTAGAAGTCGGTTAAAAAAGGAGAAGGTTCTCAGTTCGTCTTGAACTTTTTTATGTATGTTATCCTCATAACTCGAAGACGGCTGGACCGACTTGGAAATTTTTTTTTTTCGTTTGAAAGGTTATACTTTCTAGTTGGTCCCATTGTCATGAAATCAGGATCTGATGATGGGATCCTGGAGTAATCGAAGGAACTCTTCAAATATTATAGGCACACCTTTTTGGGTATTTCTAATAGTACCTTGTGCAGTTGCTCTCGAAAAGCACCATTTGAGGAAGTGGAACTGATGATGAAGACCACAGATGGCCACCGAAACTACTCAATAATAAGTATTTCGTGGATTGCGATTCGATTACTTGAATATGCATGTTAAGCACTTTATGCTCGTCACAATGCATATGGTGATGTATAGCTGATGGTGAAGTACCAGGAGAACTCCTCAAAAATTAACGGCTCTGCATCGGGAAAAGCAATATTTTGTAATAGGTGATAAGTAGTGTTGCCCAAACGAGAGTCTCGCAAGAGTCTTGCAATTAGCGATTATCCTATTGATCTCAGAACAATGTAACAGCTCTGTTACATTGTTCTGAGATCTCAACTACCGATTAATAAATAGCAATAGGATAATCGCTAATTGCAAGACTCTTGCGAGACTCTCGTTTGGGCAACACTAGTGATAAGTAGTTTACATTTTGGCTTTTATGACTAGATAAATTACAAACCGACCCACCAAAAAGCGTTAAATTTTTTTTTTTTTGAAAAAAATATAACCGACTTGCATATCAAAACACTACAAAGGCAAAAATAACTTTTATTTCGGAAGGCGGTGTCAAAAAAAAATTAAAATACAAAACCAATAACACCGACTACCGAAATTAAAGTTATTTTTGCCTTTGTAGTGTGTGTCATAATTTTGCGCGCTGAATGATAAATTTAAAATAATAATATTTTGCAAATTGTTTACTAAATTTTTCCTGACACTTACCTTTCAGCCTTCAAAGCTAGAGTAAAGGCATCTTATGGGCTCGGTCGTCCCATCGTAGATCGAGGTCAAGACGAGTGGGCTCATCGGTAATAAAAAAATATACATATCATTTTTACGCGTAATTGTATTCCTTATTAAATAACACTTTTACACGTCATTTTTTTGTAAATTTAAACTAGATGAGGCCGGTATTTCCTAGCTGACTATCCTGTGAAGCATCACTGAAAAAAAAAATCATCAATTTCTAATCTGAATATAGCCTATTAAATAACCAAACTGTAAACATTTGGTATTTTAAAATTTAGATTAATTATTTAATTAAAAATTTATTTAGAGATTATCATTTTTGTATCCTTCAATATGTTTTTTTTTATAAGGAGAATAAGGACCTGAACTAGGTGTGAAACTCTATCTCGAAATGATGCAGCTGCAGGTATATAAAATTAAGCCTAGGCTTAGGTAGCCAGATAAGGGCTTATAATAAAAAAATAAGTTATTTCAGTTCAGACCTCAGATCTCATTTATCTAAACTTTTACAGATCTTAGATATTTTTCAAATAGTTCACCGTTCGAATGTATTTGTAATGAAAAAGTTTATTCAATTATTTGTTTTTAGACAACGATAAATTCTAAAACTTTGGTTCTGCCAAAATTTATTGTTTGACGCAGTTCATTTATGGCGGACTTATAACGTTTAATGCATATTATTGTAGATAACTTAATATGATGGATCTGCCAAATACCAACTGGACGCACTTGAGTCCATTGAGAGACTCATTGGCAACGATGCACTGGTCGAGTCAAAGCTCCAGAGCGTTGAACATCGACGACGGGTTGCAAGTCTATCATTTCGGGGAGTGTGCGATGGAATTACACATTGAGGTGATATGCAACGTGGGCAACCTCCTTCATTGTAGTATTTATGGTAACAGTGACAACTCTGGTCATACGTTTGTCACAGCGCTTCATGTCATAATTTATTATTCAATGTCTTAGCCAGTCGAATTCTTTTAGTTAAATAAAGCCACATTTCTTGATTGGTTTACGTCTATTTCACTTCAATTTATTTAACTAAAAAATGCCTGACGAAAAACTCGACAAATCATCACTGTCAAGGTATCTTCGACCCGACAAGTTTGACGTCGAACCTGATATCGCGGATGCCGACGCAAAATGGCTGCATTGGAAATCGACCTTCGAAAACTTTCTCGCTGAAGAGATAACTGAAGACATATCAGATTCTCTCAAGTGTAAACTGTTAGTCAACCATTTATCCGCTTCGATCTACAAACATATCAAGTCTTGCACGACTTATAAAGCATGTATGAAAATTCTAGAAGACATCTATGTCAAACCAAAAAACACGATACTAACTCGACATATCCTATTCAGTCGAAAACAAAGAGCGGACGAGACTATTTCCGAATATGCTAGAGCCCTTCGACTGATTGCTAAAGATTGCAAATTCGAAGCTGTCACCGAGACGGAACATGAAGAACAGGCAATTCGTAGTGCTCTTATCTCCGGTCTGCTCTCACGAAAAATCCGTGAACGACTTCTAGAGAACTCGACACTCACTCTTACCGAAGCTCTTAATCAAGCGATTACCTTGGAAACTGCAGAGAAAGATGCACTAACAATCAGTACTAACTCTCCGCATCTAAATGCTGTAGCTGAAATCTCCCGAGACAAGGAATCGGACAATCTGGTGGTAGCTTCATCGTCTCAAACGCGTCAGACTGCTTCGATCGCACCATCTTCCTCAACACAATCAGCCCGGCGCTGTTACTTCTGCGGTGGAAATGTTCATTCTAGAATAAGGTGTCCAGCTAGCAAAGCTACTTGTAAAAAGTGTTTGAAGAAAGGCCATTTTGCTAGTGTTTGCAGATCCGGGCATAACATAAACTCTGTGTGGACTGAAGAACTTGCCAACGCGAGCAATGACCGGTTTTACAGCGGGGCTATTTCTGCTGCTTCTCCTTCAAGTCTTAGGAGTGCGACAATCCCTATCACTATAAACGAATACAAAGCTGATGCTCTCGTCGACACTGGAAGTTCAGTCAGTTTCATAAACAGTAAAGTGGCTCGCATCATGAAATTGCCTAAGAAATCGTGCAAACAAACTGTCAATCTCGCCTCTCTTAACCAAGTCTCGTTCGTTGAAGGGGTATGTTTCGCAACTATTAAAATTAATCAACATACCTACAAGCAGACGCCTCTTTTAGTCGTTGACAACCTCTGTGCGGACATTATCGTGGGTCATGACATACTCAAGCAACATTCAAGCATCCAATTCAATCTGGGAGGTCCTGGCGAGCCTTTACAAATCTGTAATGTTCTGCAAGCCTCAGTTCCGCCGGCCTCCATATTCACCAATCTTTCGCCACACATCCAACCGATTGCTGTCAGAAGCAGGCGCTACACTAAAGAAGACGTTGACTTCATACAAGAAGAAGTATCCAAGTTGCTCAAAGATGGGGTAATTGAAAAAAGCATTTCCCCTTGGAGAGCCCAAGTCCTCGGGAGGAGGGACCCATCGTAAACGACTCGTGATCGATTATTCAATGACTATCAATAAATTTACTGAGCTAGATGCTTTCCCCTTGCCAAATATCGAAACGGTTGTGAACAACGTATCAAAATTTAAAGTCTTCAGTCAAATAGACTTGAAATCTGCATATCATCAGGTCCCAATCCTGGAAAATGAGAAAATATACACAGCGTTTGAAGCGAACGGCAAACTTTATCAATTCACACGCATCCCCTTCGGAGTTACTAACGGCGTAGCTGCTTTCCAGCGGACTTTGGACTTTATAATATCAGAAGAAAAATTAGATGGAACTTATGCATACTTAGATAATGTAACCGTTTGCGGCAAGGATGATAAGGATCACGAGCGCAATCTAAAACGATTTATGGACGCCGCTAAGAAGTTTAATTTAACACTCAACGAACAAAAAAGCGTTTTCAATCAAACTAAAATCAATCTGCTTGGCTTTACCGTGGAAGATCATACTATCCGACCTGATTCTGATAGGCTAAAGCCTCTGCTAGACCTTCCTTCACCAACTAAAGCAAGTGAACTGAAACGAGCCCTAGGTATGTTCGCGCACTATGCAAAATGGATTGGACGTTTCTCAGATAAGATAAAACCCCTCACCTGCGTTACTAGCTTTCCGTTATCGCACGACGCTCTCAAATGTTTCGAAGAACTCAAACAGGACATCAAGGCGGCGGCTCTAGTAGCGATTAATGACGATGATATTTTCACAGTTGAGACTGACGCTTCAGAATTTGCTCTAGCGGCTACACTTACTCAACGAGGACGACCAGTAGCATTCTTTTCACGAACTTTGTCAAACTCTGAATGCAAGCAATCCTCAATCGAAAAAGAAGCTTGCGCTATAGTGGAAAGCTTAAAGAAATGGAGACACTACCTAATTGGCAAACATTTTCTTTTAATTACGGATCAACAATCGGTAGCCTTCATGTTTAATCAGAATCATAACAGTAAAATCAAGAACGAGAAAATCTTACGTTGGCGATTAGAGTTGTCTTGTTTCAAATATGATATTGTTTATAGACCAGGCTCCGAAAATGCAGCTGCGGACGCTCTATCTCGCGTATGTGCCTATATGAATATCAGCAAGCTAAAAGAGCTCCATAACGCACTCTGTCACCCGGGCGTGACAAGAATGTATCACTGGGTGAGATCCAAAAACTTGCCCTATTCGGCAAACGACGTTAAGGAGATAACTGCCTCGTGCCCGATCTGCGCCGAGATAAAACCAAGATTCCTCAAAGTCAAAGGTCACTTAATCAAAGCTACTGCCCCTCTCGAACGTATCAACATAGACTTCAAGGGGCCACTGCCGTCTAACACCTCCAACAAGTACATATTGACGATAACTGACGAGTACAGCAGATTTCCATTTGCATATCCATGTAAAGATATGACATCTGCCACTGTCATCAACTGCTTGAAAGATTTCTTCCTTACTTTTGGCCAGCCTCTCTATGTTCATAGTGATAGAGGCTCATCGTTTATGTCCGAAGAATTCAAGTCCTTCCTAAGAAAAGCAAACATAGCCTCATCTAGAACGACACCTTATAACCCTCAGGGTAATGGACAAGTCGAACGTCTAAACGGAACTCTCTGGCGAACTATCCAACTCAGCCTCCGGTCAAAGGGACTATCAGTGGAAAACTGGGAAGTGGTACTAAAGGATGCATTGCACTGTGTACGTTCTCTCTTATGTACAGCTACTAACGCCACACCACATGAAAAACTTTTTACTTACCCTAGAAGATCCCCGAATGGAGACTCACTGCCATCCTGGCTGACACTAGGCCCGATATTGGTAAAGAAGAATGTCCGACAATCTAAAACAGACCCTCTAGTCGAAGAAGCTGAACTCCTTGAAACTAATCCTCACTATTCTCTTATTCGACGTGACAATGAGGAAACATCAACAGTATCGAACCGTCAACTGGCACCGTTCCCAAATACCGTTGATTACAGTGGAGATGATAGGTTTGAAACAGCTTCTGATGAGATGGAAGATAGCGCTACAGTTCAATACGAAACTGAATCCCCACCGCTTCCATCGCCGCAACGCTCACAGGATCTACGTAGCTCATCGCCTTCTCCGATACTCCAGACCGAAACTCTCCCTCGGAGATCAAACAGGACCAGAAAACCACCTTCCTACCTGAGCGACTTTGTGGTATATGGGGAAGGGAATGAAAACTCAACCGGGGAAGAATGAGGTGATATGCAACGTGGGCAACCTCCTTCATTGTAGTATTTATGGTAACAGTGACAACTCTGGTCATACGTTTGTCACAGCGCTTCATGTCATAATTTATTATTCAATGTCTTAGCCAGTCGAATTCTTTTAGTTAAATAAAGCCACATTTCTTGATTGGTTTACGTCTATTTCACTTCACACATCTAATTCCGCCGAGTCCGTTCCATCATCGGACTACAAGACAAACGGCGATGCGCTATCATTACATGGTGGTCATCCCATCCATACGCACTAAAGGTTTTGGAAATACTTTCATTGTGCGTACGGCTAAGGAGTGGAATTCCCTCCCGGAGTCAGTCTTTCCCGATAGCTATAACATAGGGGTCTATAAGTCAAGAGTGAATAGGTTACTTTAGGTAAGCGTGCTCCATCTTCGACCACATCATCACTTACCATCAGGTGAGAATCTCACCTGTCTGTCTGTCTCGTGAGATGGTGGTCAAACGAGAACCTATTATCAATTTAAAAAAAAATTTTCTTAGTGGTGAATAGGGAATATGCTTGTTTTTTTTTTAATTTTCTTAATAAAATATTTAGCTCAAGTAACCGATAACGATTCTTTATCTAATTACTTCATTTAATTGGCCTATTTCGTTGAATTGGAATAACTGGTATATGTTCCTAGCCTATTTAGCTTCTCTAGTATTGGAATATCAACTTTCACATTTTTAGGCAATTTGGAGTGTACCTAAGTCTGCCACTGGGATCTGGAGGCGACTGCCCTCCAGCGCGTCTATGAATGGCGCGTGGAGGCGCAGCGCCGGGGCGTATCCCCGCTGCCTCGAGAAGTCGAGGCGCGGCGGGAAGAGCTCCGGCGCGATCTCAGGGCAGTATGGAGGGAACGACTGTCGCAACCGACGGCCGGGCACGCCGCAATTGCGGCGGTAAGACCCCTCTTTGAAGAGTGGCTAGATCGGCGTCACGGTGTCCTGACCTACCGCATGACGCAGGTCCTCACCAGACACGGAAGTTTCGGGAGGTACCTGTGTCTGATGGGAAAGGAGGAAACGCCTGGGTGTCACCACTAGGAGGGTCGCCCTGAGGACACCGTAGAGCACACGGTGCAAGACTGCCCCGCCTGGGCAGAGCACCGACGTGTCCTCACGGCGGCGATAGGAGGAGACCTTTCGCGCTCGGCATTGGTCGAGGCCATGCTGTGGGGTGAGAGGGAGTGGGAAGCGGTCGCCTCCTTCTGCGAAGCAGTCATGCTTCCGAAGGAGGAGGCGGGCCGCGTGAGGGAGAGGATGGCGTCCTCCCTCCAGCCCAGCCGCAGTGGTAGACGCCCACGGCGTCGGACGTCGGCCGACGATCTCCGGCCACCGTAGGCGCGGGCATGCGGACAGCGAGTAAAGGGCAACTAGCTGTCCGACCATGGACCATGCCCGGGTCGACGGCGCGTTGTGTTCCACGCGTGCCTCAAAGAGCGTCAGCAACATGACGAGGCCCCCTCTGCAGAGGGCCGAAGCCTGCCGGTCGTGGGACTTATCCCATTACCGTGACCCCGGTACGTAAAGGGTTATTGAAGGAACACAGTAAAAGTCTGACAGTCCCTCCCACCCTGCCCGGGGTGGGAGGACTTATTTGATAATTTTACCACGTTAAAAAAAAAAGTCTGCCATTGCAATCGGATTATCTAAATATATAAATTAGGTGGCAATTAGATATTCTTTTTTTTTCAACCTGTGAACAGTGTGTTGAGTTTCATTATTACCAAAATGCATGTGAATGTAGGTATTGAAACTCCAACATGTAGTCATTTTCGGGAAAATTAAAATATATTGTAATAAACTAGGATGTTAGGACATGCCGATTTTCTCACGATGTTTTCTTCACCGTTTAGAGAGTAGGTAATGGTGATGATGAAAATTTCTGGTGATGAAAAGTCTGGGTTCAAACTAACGACCTAGAAATTGTTAATCATGCCTTTACCACTTGTCTTACGACTGTATCAATACTGTTGTTGTTATTATAAGACAAACAATAAAAAACTATGAATCACAATTAGGACGCACAATTCTTGCTTCTTGCAACTTAACTATAGAACAATTAAGATGCAAGTCATCTTTAAGGCTGTCAGTAAAATTGTTTCAGTACGTTTGTCAAAACACGATGTATAATTCAACTTGGGACATCGGAAGTAGGCCACTGCCGAAGGTTCGTATGTCGCCCCTTTCCCGACATGTTTCAAAATACCGACATTCGCAACGTTTTTCTGTTGATATGTAAAGTCGCGTTGGAGGGACAGACCGATATTAAGTTTTTTTGTGGATTGCCGGATTTGTTGCTGTAACGCTACCTTTCTGCATAATTTTCTTTATGAAATTCACTAGGTTCTGCCTACGGCTTCGCTCGCGTGTAAAGTTTTTCTGTTTTGACTTTCACGTCAAAGCTTTTTAGCTAGAAAAACTTTACACGCGAGCGAAGCCACAGGACACACTTTTAAAAACTCATGCTTCTGCTGGTTTATGCTTAGAATATCTTGAAACTAGCTTTGCCCGCTACTTCGTTGTCGTGGCAGGATTTTCCAGCCTAATTCACACGATTTAGGCTGTGGAAATTTAAGGATATAAAGAAGCCTATATGTTGCTCTATAATCCATCAAAATCGGTTCAGCCGTTCGAGAGAGTAGGACAAACACTAAGACAACATATTTTGAATAGTTTATTTATGTAAATCCGAATTGGGTTACAATTGTACAGGCGTTCCACAGGGTAGTATTTTGGGTGCCCCGCTTTTCCTGATATATATCAATGACCTGACAGAAGTAACTGACTATCCTTGCATACTATTTGCAGATGATGTGTCCGTAATTATCCCTAAAACTAAAGAAAACTATAATGAAGAAATAAATAGTACCGTAAGCAAAATTATATCTTGGATGGAAAAGAATAATCTTAAACCTAACATAGATAAAACCAAATATGTACAATTTATTAACAAAAACTGGAATAAAATTAATTTAAACATTACTTATAAAGATAAACAAATACAACAATCAGATAGTATGACTTTTCTTGGGATAGTGCTAGATGGGAAGTGTTCCTGGATTGGTCATATTGATATGATATGTGGAAAACTCAGTAAGTTTGCTTATGTTCTATGGCGTTTATCTAACCTATCAAGTAGACAAGCCACATTACAGGCTTATCATGCATATGTTGGTTTAATACTGCGTTATGGTATACTGGTATGGGGAAACTCGGTGCATCTCGGAAGAGCCTTCATCGCATAGAAGAGGTGTATACGTGCGATTTGTAATGTAGACCCACTCACATCCTGTAAACCACTGTTTAAGAAACTTAGAATACTTACATTAACTGGTATTTATATTGAGGAATTATGTAAATTTACCAAATCTCATCCTGAGATGTTTGAAAAACTGGGAGATAAATGCAAATTCAAAACTAGATTTCCTAATAGGTTGATTAATCCTAAAATTAAAACGAAACTATACAGGCGAAGTTGTTACCCTATGTGCATTAAAATTTATAACAAGGTTCCAGACCAAATTAAGGAACTTCTTATGGTCCGCTTCAAAAGGGCTTTACGCAGATGGTTGATTGAGAATCCCTTTTATACAATACAAGAATTCCTCCAGTTCAAATTTAATTAATTTAATATCTAATTTATTTTACATTTAACTAATTAAAATAATATCAACAAAAATTTGCATGTCATAATATTATGATTAAATATGTTAAGCTACTATTATACCATTATAAGAACTTGTAACCATATTTATTTGCAAATAAATCTTTGACTTTGACTTTGACTTTAGTGTCGTGTAAATAACCATAGGCACTTGATAAATACTTTTTTTTTGAAATCACAGACATACAATTTTGTATATATGTACAATATATATTGTGCATATTTCTTTATGAGCTTTCATCTATAAAGTGTAACTTGGCTTTCTCATTGCTAAAAATGTAAAATTCTAAAAAATCAGGCCTTGGCGCATCCGCAGAGTTGTTCTGGGCAAAACCCATGAGACCATTGGTTCATGATGCCCTCACATTGGCAGAATCTGGAGATATAGTGGCCAGTTAAGCCAGTGTATAATGGCATGTCGGGCGTGAGTCAAACTCTAAGGTCAATAGAAGTCTGACACCCTCTTCCGCTTAACCCAGAGCGAGAGAAGTCATTCGATAATTTTCCACCCAGAATAAAAAATAAAAAACGTATAACCGACGAGTCGTAGCGTAGATCGTGAGTTCGAAGTCAATCAGGCACCTCACTTCGGAGTAATTCATATTATTACTACTGCTCTCATAACTACGAAGAAATCGTATGCCCGTTTGCTCACAATTTTTTCTTCGCCGTTTTTGGATTAGGACCAAAGTTTGAAGACTTGCGACATTCACCAAGTCGCACTGGGCACGCGTTGTGGATTGTGGGCCATGATCTCTGGTCATATCCTCTCATAGAAAAGCGTCCTGTGTCCCAGCTGTGGGAAAGTTATAGACTGATTATGTTATCGATGGTCTAATAATCAGAAGATTGGTGGCGACGACGAATACTGGCGACGACGACGACGACGACGAAGGCTGTGTTGTCGCGAGTTACTTGCCCAGATGGGAGAAAGTACAAGGGGATACATGGCTAACTTGTAGGGATCAAGAAGCGCCTGCGGACGAATAAAATAAGATTGCCAAGTGAGCTATGTCCGCAGCCGCCCCACGTTCGGCTCGTATAACGTATAACGTTGGTCGAGCCATGGGAAGGTTATTGCAGGGAGTTCGTAACTCCATTTGAGTTTTTACAGGAGCAAGAAAATACTGTTTTATTTATTCATTTATGGCAAATTTTCAACTTGTGATTTAAGGGTAGAATTGATAGAGAAAATTATTTATAATTCTTTTTTAAATAGGTATTGCATTGTATTTGTGTGAAAATTGACTTAAATACGAACTTTTCTAGCCACAGTGTTTGGAGTTAGAAAGTGTAAATGCAGTACGACTTTTTATTTTTATAGATTGATCATTAATGTACATACCTCATCGTATAATCGTTTTTGGGAAATAAGAAGTAGGTATTCCATTGTATAAATACTGTACGAGATGGCATTAAAAGTCCATTTTCGTTTTTTTATTATGTAAACCTATCATAATTATTCATAGTTCTCCCAACAGGTCATAATGGCTTAAATTAATTAACTTCACTACTTAATTTATTTATATAATTAAACCTTGATAGTTTATCAGCTGCCCTTCTACGCAAACTGATACAATCAATTAACGGGCTTAGCCGCTTGACATTTATGTAACATGCAACCTTTAGCTAGATAACGCACGTCCACACGGTAAACCGCCTTAATTAACCAATCCGCAAGCGCATTGATCTACTTAAGCCAATTAGACGACCGCAGGCCACCAGCGTTAGCCAATCAGGGAGCGGGATGTTGGTTACGTTGCCGCGTGTCACCTGGCTTATATTGCGTGTTATTCGGTATTAGTGTTTATGAAGTACGTACTAGACAGCTGTATTGCTGCTAAAGTACTAGTACAGTAGTACCTAGAATTCCTAACAAAGGATATTCTCAGACGAATAGAAACATACTCAAGAGCACTCTTGAGTGAAGGAGATCAAAGCCTAGCTAGCCATTTTGAATTTTCATATGCTTGAAAAATACTTACGTACTAGGTAAATGTTGATTTTAAACATAGTTGTGTAACAAAGGTGTGGAACTCTGTCGGCTTCTGTATTCCCTGCAACAAATGACGCGTCAGCCTTTAGCAAGAGTGAACAGGCATCTTTTAGGCTCGCTCGTTCCATCGTAGACCTTATCTAACACTTACCATCAGGTGTCATCGGGGTCAAGAGCGGGCTAATTCGTAATACGAAGTTTTTATGTCAGTACTTCTTTATTCATATTGTTACGCCAGTCGCTTAGTGAAGTACGTCGAGAAACTTCGACAGAAATCTAGAATGTTCGAGACACTAACGCCATCTGGCGGCGAGTAGCAGTATTGACTATATCTAGTCGAGACACTAACGTCACCTAGCGGCGAGTAGCAGTACTGTGTATCTCAAGTAGCTCTGGAATATTCTTAGCAGTATAAACAGTGGGTCGATTTTACAAGAATGTTCTAGAACTCATAGACCGGGGTATAAGGGTGCGTTTCCACCAGAGATGTGCGATGGAAATGTGTCGTGCGAGGATGTCTAGCTGTGCGGTGAAAATGTGTGGGCGTTTCCACCAAAGCTGTGCGATGAAAATGTGCCTACGAGGATGTGTAGCGGAGCTGTGAAAATGCGCATTAATGTGTGGTGCGAGGATGCGCAAACCTCGCAACACATCCTTCTCAACACACATTCCTCGCAACACATCCCTCGCAACACATCTCTCGCACACATCCCTCGCTTGTTTTGTATGCGCAAAAATCTAGCTCCGCTGAGCCGTTTCCACCAGAGCTGTGCTGACCGAGGCGAGGTAAATGAAGCAATTCCATTGGTTCTTTACAAACACATCCCTCGCTACGCATACTCGCACATCTCTGGTGGAAACGCAGCCTAAATAGATCGCAAAGGGGCGCAGAGAGTCAGTCTTATTTCAAGATACGACGCGATATAATTCGAAGCTTTACAAGTGAATTTCGGTGCGATTTAAGTGTTGTACTGTGAATAACTGTGTTGATTTTTGTTTTGTGTTTATTTAAGTAAAGTGTTAATTTTGGTTTAATTGGTGTAAATTATTTCCATCCCGAACCCCAGCTCGTAACAATATTTTTCGTAAATAGTATGAGGAGCTCGTGGCTCAATAATAATAGTCACTGTAGAATATGCTGATTTGTTTATATCCATTGTCCATAGTTGACTCGCCAACGCACCACCGCACAGGACGACAGTCCGACAACGACTGACTCCCCCACCACGCGGACCGGTATTTTTAACCTAGCGACGTATGCGCCCGAGGCAACGTTATAATACTGTTATCGATATTTGTAGTGTGATATATCGATATCTACATACACTACAGTCACAAAGGTCGATCTTCGAGGTTAAGCTACGCTTGCCGAGGTCGGCCTGTGGATGGGTAACCATCTTAACATATCGATATTCCTCCGTGCTTTGGAAAGCACGTTAATCCGTTGGTCCTGATGTCATTTTTACATCTTTGACAGACGTAATGACTAACGTGACCATTAATTCTTTGACTCAAAACGGGACGGTTTATTTTATTATTTTTATTTTTTATTATTGATAATAAAAAATAAAATAATAATAATATAATAACCACAATCTCACCTGATGGTATGTGATGATGTGGTCGAAGATGGAGCACACTTGCCTAGAAGTAACCTATTCACTCTTGACTTAAAGACACCCAAGTTATTTAAATTTTAAAAGTTATTTATTCAGAAAAGTCAATCAGCTTAAAAGTTACAAATTAAAAAATATATATTATACCCTAACGTTTAGTTATATTTATATTTATCAGAGGAACAAATCTGCTTTAATATAGGTGATTTTAAGTACGAATGAAAAGCTTGCTACGTTTTTTTTTATATTCGCCTTACTTATCAACATCGCCTTTAGAACTGAAGAGCCGGCTCGACTACCCAAATCTTCAAACGGTTTCAGAAAACGGGACAATTTTGCGTCCCAGAGTTGATTTCGGGGACACCAGGACTTATAACTATAAAAGGGACAGTACCATTCAAAACGGGACGTCTGGTCACGTTAGTAATGACTCAAAAATCCACCTGAAAATAGATGCCAGAAAATCGGACACTGGTCATGCCAAGGGTTTTGTGTTACCTAGCTACGTTCAGTACAGTTCTAGAGGTCAGATAGGCAGTTAGACTGGAAGCTAACTCCAATATAGTTGGGAAGAGGCTAAGCAGACGGTGATGACTTTTCGTAAAATCGCAAACGATATTGCATTGTTCAGTATTATTTTATTTATTTATTTAAAACACTACACACTCTAACATTTATTTAATTTGTTAAAACTTGCCCTCGTCCGTGTGTCAACCTCCCTTCGTCTATATTTACACTATGATTAGAGTAAATGATAAGGAGTTAAAATTGGAATCGTGTTTACAAAGACCGTTACAACTACTAATCACGGCACTAGATTTGAACAAAGTACCCATTATAACTTTATTTATTTAGCGCGCTACTGTAAACGGCTATTCTTCGTGGGATATTGTGTATCCCATAACGATATATTTTAACTAGATTTTGCCCGCGACTTCTTTTAGTTTTTTCATACAAACTTTCAGCCCCTTAGATGTATATTTAATAAAAAAAAGTATCTATATCTATGTTATATACAGTATGTTAACTAACAGAGGGCGTTCCCCTTAACCTGCAATAGTATAGCATCCATACATGCTAAAAAAAATATTACCATTCGAAAACAAAATGCTTTATTTTTTTAATATTAAAATATTCACTAAAAATGTTAAATTGGTACGTAAAAGAAACACTCTGTACACGCGTACGCATTCATAAATAAATTGCGACTGTGCTGACCTTCAAGTACGCGTGTACAGAGTGTATGTGTGAGTGGTTTTTGTGTTATTGCTATTATTATAAATATATTTTTTCTAATTTTACTTTTCGGTATATACTGCACCTCCCACACTATCTCTTCAACACTCATGGTTGACTGGTAGAGAACGCCTACGGCATTAAGTCCGCCTTTCTACCTATGTGCATAAAGAAAAATAAATAAATAAACATATTTTGTAAAAGGCTAAGTAGTTATGATGATTGATAATGGCTTTGCTCGTGTGTAAAGTTCTGCATCTGTAATGAATTATCCTTACTAATATTATAAATGCGAAAGTAACTCTGTCTGTCTGTGTGTTACGCAATCACGCCTAAACTACTGAACCGATTTTAATTAAATTCGATATGGACACAGTCTAGAACCTGAGAAAGGACATAAGTAGGCGGCTTTTTAATGCGAAAAAGGGCTGTAAGGGGTTGAAATAGGGGATGAAAGTTTGTATGAAAATTACGTCATTTTTAAAGCTAGAAGCTCGAAACTTATTTTTTAGACTTTTGATTAGATATTAATAAATACGACATTCAAATTATGTATGAGTTTTATTTTCAAAATAATTAGCCTAAAAAAATTAAAATTGCTGCCGAAAGTCACTATTCCGCGCGGACGAAGTCGCGGGCACAGCTAGTAGCCTATATTATGTTGCCCAAACCCAAAAGCTATATAACAAAAAAAAAAACATTCAAAGTCGTCTAGTAGTTCCGGAGAGCGTGTACAAACAGATAGACAGATATTTTATTTTAAAAATTCTTGCTCTATTACTATTTCTAAACCTACGCACGTACTTAACACGTACCTACAAGTACGATTCACAGGCTGTATGTATTTTACGGGCTTTAAAGGTTATATCAATGTTCATGAATAGTCGAACAGTCTTAAACTTTATCGCTTTACCCTTCAATTTTCCGCCGTAAAGTGCAGTTATTAGTCTATAAGTAACTGGTAAGATATTCAGTGGTTGTAGGTATTGTTTAGCAGAGCTTGAGCTTGTAAGTCTAGGGAGTATTTTATTGGTTGGACAATACAATATCAAATGTTATCATACTCGTTGAATAACTTGAATAATTGTTGAAATGGTTTTTATGGTAGTATTTTTGAAGTGAAAACTTCTTTAGCGGCGTTGTGCACTTTTTTTGTAATGGGTAAAAAATGTTAAACTCGCGTCAGGACACGTGACCTGATCGAAAATTCGTAAGACGGACGGAGAGTAGACAGCCGGCGCGGCGTAGGAGAGGAAGTATCCCCCTCTCTTTCTACGGCGCACGGTGGGCTGAAAATCGGCTTTCATAGACTTAGGCATTTTATTTTGCAAGTGCGAGTTTTTTTGCCGGATATCACTTCTATTAGTTATAACAATATACAAAAATGACACCAGAATTGATTCTGCACAGAAACGAAGGAATTATAACTTTTTTACGAAAATTTTGTATGGAGCTAGTATGAAAAATCGAAATATCTCTAAAACGGCAGCGATAACCGTAATATCCTTATAGGGGGTTATAGTACTAATTATTTATGATTTTTTGACATACGTTACATAATGGTTGTAGATGCCTTTTTTTTTTAAAAATCGTCAAAATATTTTTATTTATTTTTACATATTTAAACGTTCCTTTTAGTGTTTAAGTTGAAGAATTCAGAGCTTTAACAACTCTTATCATAAAATAGCATCACCCCTATAGACCTGAAGGACTAGACAGAGGTGTGTAGTGTCTTGTTGATCTTGTAAGATTTCCAACAATACCAAATAGTTGAATATCAGTGTCAAAGTGCCCATGCTGTCGCTTCTTTTTGAAAGATAGGGGAATGAAATTGTTAATTGATCATACCCTAAAAGTATGATTACAACATAACCGGACACATAATAATAATAATATCCTTATAGGGGATTATAGTACTAACATTATTTATTTTAACATATGAAACTGTTCAAAACGATCCATGAACTGTGTCAAAGTTAAGAACATCGTTAGGAAGCATGCTTTTTCCCCAAATATTAAGAATATGTGAAAAAAAAAGACTGTATATAAACTTTTTATTGATAGGTAATTTAAATAAAACAGAAGTAACAAAAATAATATCTAATAAATTCAATTATACAAAATACATATTTGAAACTATAATTTATGAAATTATTAACTAAACATATTGGTACAATAAACTAACATAAATAACAAAAGAACATAAAGAAAAATAATTAAATTTTACAAATTTTCTTTACAACTTTCGTTGTCGGACTCCAATTCCGAGTCAGAATCCAGATCGGATATACCTACAAACTCGAACTCAGTTTCCGGAAACTGTATTAGGTCGAGAGTTTCAGCAAAAAAGGTTGTCTTCCTTTTGGCATCTAACTTCGGCCTTTGTGCACTTAGAAAAGGATCCGAAGAAACAACAAGCATATTTAGGATATCTTGATTAGAATCTTGCCTGCTTCTTTTCCGCGAATGATGTTCCCGGAACCTCCTAAAATCTTTGTTTCGAGACTCTGAGGCTTCTTCCGAGAGAGTCCCAATCGGGACAATATCATTTTTTTCGATTATGTCAGCTCCGTGTATTAATAGTTTATGTACGGTTGATGACATGTAGTACCAGTCGTATAATTCCACGTACTTTTCTGCTGTTTTGCGAGCCAAATCTTTAAATTTGATGACATCGATCTTCTCACCAGATGTTATTGCTTGCAAAATAACAGCAAATCTTTTTATCAGGTTTTGATCCAACCCAGTAATAGCTGCAGTTTTATTGGGAAACTCGAAAAACTTCCTTGCGGTATTCCCGTCATTGGTAGTTCCCGAGCCTTGTTTTACTATATCAATTAACAGATTGAGCTCCTCTTTAAATTTATTTTGAATGTTTTTTTTTCTGTTTTGTAACATATCTTTATGCTCATTACTTCTTGCTGCCCACTGTTTGAAGTCAAGTCTGTACGCAATGTGTAACAGACATTCCATGCAATTTATACGGGCATGTAGGGATGATAGGCCAAATTCATATATGTCAGAACACACAGTTTTTGATGTTACAGCATCTAAGTGGTTCATTTCTGTTGGTTTTGCTAAGCACAGGTAGCATGATGCATTTGATCTAGCTTCAGAAAGGTACGTGCAGACTTTTGCGTCGATCATTGTCATCATTAGTTTATGAGTCACCCTGTTACTATTAATGCACTCTGTGGGGTTAAGGGCCTCAATTTCCTCATCCATTTTTCTTTTGTTATCAATGACAACTGCATGGCTTTCTTTTACAAAAGTGAACTGAACCGGACGACAATAAAAAGTTGAGCATGGTTTCGGGTTTGTCCATATAGTATTATCTCCATCTGTCAGTTTCAGTGGCACCAAGGAGGTCATGAAAATGCTTGAATCATCATGCTCGCCGTCCATTTTCTGCTTGTATCGGCTTTGATTGGAAGCACCGTCAAATCCCCACTTCGATATCAGCTTTAACTGCTTATTTTCCACATTATCAGAAAGACTTTGAAGAATCCGCTTCACCGTGATGTCAAGTAAAGCTTGAAGTGTAATTCTAGCTGATGAATCCGTAACTGATACTGATTGATTAGGAGGGTAGCATGCAAGCTTAGTTTGTTGCAGTTTATAGTAGGATGGGTAAATATCCTTAGCACCTTCCCGAATGGCAGTCTCTCGCAACGTAATATATTGCCACTTTGAAAGCTTAAGTGAAAGAAGCAATCCAAGTGCTTTCTCTGGTGTAAATATTACTGTTTTCTTAATGCTTTCCTTGATTTTAACGGCAGCTTCTGGATTTTTGATCATATAATTGATTACAGATGCGATATCTTCATAACCTTCTTCTTTTAAACGTGCTGCAGCTGCATATGCCAATTCACAGGAATCCTCGCCTATGTGCTCACTAGATCTTCTCTTTTTCTGTTTGCTTCCCAGATCTTTGAATGGTTTTCGGGACCTTTTTGTCATTGTTCCAACAGTCGATGATGTCGAAGGTTCTGGAGAGACTGAGCGTGCTCTTGGTATCTCATCAACAGTTGGTTCTTGATTTATTAAAGTTTGCACGCAACTCGGCCAATCAATATTTGCTTGCAACCACTCTCCGTACGTATTTCTAAACTTATCAAAGAATCGTTTAGATTTCTGCCACCTGTTTAAAGCAGCTCGCGTGAATCTCCGGCAAAATTCTTTGAGAGTTACTTGATCTTCGGCAGAAAGGCAATCGCCTATGCGGGACACAATTGCACTAAACAATACTTCATGATTAAATGAAGGACACTCACTTTTTAGAAGAACAAACAAATCTAAGTTGGTGATTAAACTTTCCATTCTAAGATTTTGTAGTCGCAAAGCAAATAGTTTTAGTGTTAGCAGTTACACGGTTGTAAACAATCTAAATTATGGAACAAAATTATAGCCCTTTTATTGTATAAAGTCAATAATTAGTTAACTACCCTCATTAAAGTTATAAAAGATATGATAATAAAAATTTATAATCGTCAAAAACATTTCGTAGAACTCATAGTAGAACTAATCAACATTAGCAAATCACATTAGCTCACTAATTATAAAAAGGTGAATGCAGTTCTTAGTTGGTATTGTTGCGAGATATTTCAAATCATTTAATCACTTAATAGGCTCATTAGAATCAGAAGACTACAACCATCATTCTAATTACTTAATTACTTGTCATCAGACTCATTAGATGACTACACAATATGTTATTTTGTATTTTGAACGTATGCAAGGTTTTAAAATTCCTTTTGTGTCGATATTATTATGTGTCCGGTTATGTTGTAATCATACTTTTAGGGTATGATCAATTAACAATTTCATTCCCCTATCTTTCTAAAAGAAGCGACAGCATGGGCACTTTGACACTGATATTCAACTATTTGGTATTGTTGGAAATCTTACAAGATCAACAAGATACTACACACCTCTGTCTAGTCCTTCAGGTCTATAGAGGTGATGCTATTTTATGTTAAGAGTTGTTAAAGCTCTGAATTCTTCAACTTAAACACTAAAAGGAACGTTTAATATGTAAAAATAAATAAAAATATTTTGACGATTTTTAAAAAAAAAAGGCATCTACAACCATTATGTAACGTATGTCAAAAAATCATAAATAATTAGTACTATAACCCCCTATAAGGATATTACGGTTATCGCTGCCGTTTTAGAGATATTTCGATTTTTCATACTAGCTCCATACAAAATTTTCGTAAAAAAGTTATAATTCCTTCGTTTCTGTGCAGAATCAATTCTGGTGTCATTTTTGTATATTGTTATAACTAATAGAAGTGATATCCGGCAAAAAAACTCGCACTTGCAAAATAAAATGCCTAAGTCTATGAAAGCCGATTTTCAGCCCACCGTGCACCGTGCGGCGCGGCGAAAATGTATGCCTGCGCCTGCTGTTTCGAGAGATAAACTTTTTAATGTAATATAAATTGTCATGTTTGTGTACGATAGCGCAATAAATAAATATTGTATTCTACCACATAAATGATAGTACTTTACTGATAATTAAAGCAATTCGTGCAAAATTATTCCCTAACCATTCCAAAATATCAAAAATGCACAACGTTAATATTCAAGTTTTCACTTCTGCCGGCACTCCTGGAGTGCAACCCGTCGTTTTTTTTTTAATATTTTATTCAGACGTGTAAATGACTTTTCTAGAAGAATACTAAAAGAGTGTATTTTCACTCTGTTCCGCGTCATGCATGTTTAAACAAATTGTTTCATGATCTTTTAAATTTAATAGTATAATTTAACTTAATGGAATAACTCTACTTATACAGGGTCTTTCATTAAGCGTGTCCTATCTTTAAATTTAAATAAAACAAAGTGTGTGTGAGATAGTATCGAAATTATTTATTTATTTGAAAGATGTAGTGATGCAATGGCATCACTACATCTTCCAAATAAATATACACATAATGATAATACACATAATGATGTGTGGAATATGACATCATTCAAGTGTCCGCCACGGCTTCTCTGGGTGGAGCGCATGCGAGATATCCAATTTTTCATGACTTTTGCGCATAAATCAGGCTGAATTCGACCTATGGCATAGGTTATGTTGGCTTTGAGGGCCGCTGTGGTTTGTGGTTTATTCGCATAGATCTGCGACTTAAGAAAACCCCACAAGAAAAAGTCTAGCGGGGTTAAGTCACAAGATCTCGGTGGCCAGTTCACATCAGCTCCACGTGAGATGACCGTGCCCTCAAATCTCTCATGCAGAATATTCAATGTGGCATGAGCTGTGTGGCACGTAGCGCCGTCTTGTTGAAACCACATGTCGTTGGTGTTCAGATGATCCAGTTCATGCCAAAAAAAAGTTGGTAATCATCGACTTATAGCGCTCGCCGTTGACAGTGATGGCCTGACCAACGTTGTTCTCAAAGAAATATGGCCCGATAACGCCGCCAGCCCAAAACCCACACCAAACTGTAACTTTTTCGGGATGAATTGGATGCTCTTGGATCTCATGTGGATTGGTATCGTCCCAAATTCGACAATTTTGTTTGTTTACGTACCCATTCATCCAGAAATGGGCCTCATCGCTGAAGATAATTTTTCTGTGAAAATTACGGTCAGTTGCTAACTGCTCCAGTGCCCATTCAGCGAACACACGTCGTTGTCTATGGTCGTTTACCTTCAATTCCTGGGTGAGTTGAATTTTATACGGGTGCAGGCCCAAGTCACGACGTGAAATTCGCCAAGTTGTGGTCTGTGACAGGCCGAGTTCTTGTGAGCGACGCGAAATCGACTGCCTCGGATTCTCCTGCACACTCTCACGGACAGCGGCGATGTTTTCGGCAGACCTTGCGTTTCGTTGACGTACGGGTGTTGGTCGATCATTTACCGAACCAGTGGACTCAAATTTATCCACCACACGACGAATAGTCCTCTCGGTAGGACGATTATGGCGACTGTAAAATGGGCGAAGCGCGCGGTGCGTTGCCCGAACAGAACACTCATTTTGATAAAACAATTTTATCATTTGCACGTGTTGTTGAATGCTATAGCTATCCATGATGATTTGGCAAAATAGAATGAATAAATGACAACCAATTTGATCGATGTAGCTTCAACAAGATGGCCGCTACTAACTGTCAAAGTTTGGACGTGCGTATTAGAAGACCCGTTATCATAAATGTGAAAGTAACTCTGTTCGTTACACTTTACGTCCAGGGAAGGACATCGTATACTTTATTTCGCTGAAAAGAAGGTTTTCATGTTAGATGTTTTTTATTTAGGTTTAGGTATAGACTTGCATTTTATTTTCAACCGACGACAAAAAGAGGAGGTTATCAATTCGACGCGTATATTTTTTTTTTTTTTTTTTTTTTTTTTAATGTATGATCATCGATTACTCGAAGACGGCTGAACCGATTTGGAAAATTCTTTTTTTGATTGAAAGGGTATACTTCGATATTGGTCCCATTTTCATAAACGTCAGGATCTGATGATGGTATCCTGGAGAAATCGAGGGAACTCTTCAAATATTATAGGCACACCTATGTCGTTTTGGGTATTTATTATAGTAACTTGTGCAGTTGCTCTCAAAAAGTACCATTTGAGGAAGTGGAACTGATGATGAAGACCACAGATGGCCGCCGAAACTACTCAATAATAAGTATTGAGTGGATTGCGATTCGATTACTTGAATATGGATGTTACGCACTTTATGCTCGTCACAATGCATATGGTGATGTAGAGCTGATGGTGAAGTACCAGGAGAACTCCTCAACAATTAACGGCCCAGCATTGGGAAAAGCAATATTTTGTAAAAGGTTATAAGTAGTTGATAATTAGGCTCTTGTAACTAGGTAAATTAAAAATAGACCAACTAAAAAGAGTGAAATAAAAACTTTTTACCAAAAAATTAAACCGACTCCCAAAAAACACTGCAAAGTGAAAAATAACTTTAATTTCGGAAGTCGGTGCCAAAAACGAAAATACAAAACTAAAGACACCGACTACCGAAATTAAAGTTATTTTTCACTTTGCAGTGTTTTTTGGGAGTCGGTTTAATTTTTTGGTAAAAAGTTTTTAGTCTTTATATACCTACTTAATATCACAATTTTGCTGTCACTGTTATCTCCTATAACAGAAGGATCTCCACGCAGCGTAGAGCATATATTTCTATAAACCAAGTCTTAAGAACTTACGTTTCACATTCATACGAAATCTTAAAGAAAAACGTCTCTGCCCCGTATTTCCACTCTAATTGGAATGTAACTCGCTACGAGAGCTGGGTGGTCGTTCATAAGCTCTAATCAGCTTTGCTTTCGTTCTTAGAGCCATTCTTTGTGATACTGCTTCACAAGCGTTTCTTCCCTACTAGTGTTACTTAGCTCTCTGTAGCCGCTGCTACCCTAGTACTTAGCGCTTTAAAATAGTGTGGGAGGACTTATAGTGACGCTGTGCTGAGGTTTTACATTGGTATTCCTGTGTAGTTTTAGTTTTCTTTGCTACTATGGGCGTTTCGTATTGAGTATTTCGAGTTTAGAATATCAAAACTAGAAACTTTATTATAGTTCATAATGTAACCATTAAGGTGTGTATTAAATAAGCAGGAGTGAGGAACGGCGCTTTACTAAGTCTTTCAATTATTTGCTATATAATTTCAGCTTAAACTAATTTGTTTGGTATAAGCCTTAGAGAGTTGAATATTTACTTTTGGTTTAAAAACACATATATCAACTCATTACTCTAGTCTAGTTTAGTATAATATTGCACACAGGAGATTGTATGATTCGACTCCATACCTTACTCATACTATAAATGCGAAAGTAACTCTATATGTGTTACACTATCACGTCTAAACCGCTTGACTGATTTTGATGAAAATTTGTGCAGAGATAGATCAATAGCCCTTGGAAAAGAATATAGGCTTCTTTTTTCCGCTAACAAATATAAATAATGCGAGCAAAGCCACGGGCAGAAGATACTAGTAACCTAAACAATAATTTCATTTTTCATTACCACGACATTCTTTTTTAGCCTGATTGATCAGCTTGTTCCTTGGATACTAAGACATTTGGCTCTAAGTTCAACCTCTCTTTTTCCGTCTTATAACATTCTCTAGCACTTAGCCCGCGACTTTGTCCTCGTAGATTTCAAAATAATTTCAAGGCTAGCACTCACAAATAATGCACCATACTACTCATTAAAACATTGTTAGAATTGGATCATTACTTCAGGAGATTACACCGTACATAAAAAACTTACAAACAAATTTTACCAATATTAGTGTAGAAGTAAAGACAAGGTGCAAACAAACATCTGTAGCAATACACTCACAGACAGTTGCTAACTGCAACGATATTATCCCTCACAGTACACTCGCGTGCAACATAAAAATAAATAGCTGACATATCACGCGAATTGTTTACTAACACTGGTTTACACGATCAACAGAAAAGCGGCGTAATATGATAATAATGGTAATACGTGTCTTTTGTTTGCAGACACATGAAAATTACCCGTGTCACTTGAGTAGCTAAGCTCGTAGCTAAGTAATAGTTGCCACATTCAAGGTTAAGCTTCGCTTTCTGAGGCATTGTGGCTAAGAGATTTCCCATACTTTTGAAAGCACACTAAGCCGTTGATCCCGGCTGTTATTTGTATACCTTTGACAGTTGGAAGCCAGAAAGTCTGACTCCAGTCTTGCCAAGGGGTGTGGTGTATGGGCTGAAGAGGTCGGATAGGCAACTGCCACGGAATAGATGAATAAGGTTGGAATGGTAATGTGGGCGTGGCGAGCGCGCCACATTTATGATACAAAAATCATAGCTAGACTGATTAATTCATTCACCGCGTTTAGTACGCTTCGGATTACTTCGGAACACAGAGCTCTGCTTTAAAATGCCGTGTTGTGCAATTATAACCTGTAAAACAAAAAGTTAGACCGCAAGTATAGAGCGAGGAGGTATATCTTTCCATCGGTAAGTCGAAAATAACATTTAATTACTTACAATTTTATTTGTAAAAAACATAAAAATATTCTGATCACTATGAAATTCCGAACATTAATAACATTATTGCAACAAGTTACAAAAAATATACATTGCCCGATGTGTCCTCGCTTAATCAACGCAATGAACAATTCCGCTTACAATGTACTGCATGCATTGCGTCCTTCACACTTCAACCGTTGACGTTTCGTCCTTTGCCCTGATTGGCCGTGATGCATGGCGCATGTTTATGGACAGTGAGTTACAATCAGTAGCAAGCTCTCGATTTAAGTGTGTGTAATTTAGTTGTGTGCGTAATTCGCATACGTAACGGGCTTCTTGCTTGTAGTGGAGCTACAGAGTGGGAGATAAGCGGGGACACGCGTTCTCATAAAAAGCAGGAACTATTTCCTTTCTAACCTCTTTTATCTGTTCTGTGGCAACTGCTAATCCGATCGTTGCTCCATGCACAAGTATTCAGCTGCACCAGTTAGACTGGAATCAACCCCGACATCGTTGGGGAAACACTAAAGCTTTGGTTTCCTAGGAAAGCGGTGCCGTCATATAGCGGCCGTAATATTACGGACGCAAAAAGGCGGCCGTCTATACGGTGACGACATGTGGAAAAGTTCCACGGCCGTTTTAACATAGTCTGCTTCATCGCTATCAATGAAACGTTCACGAAACCATCTGTCACCGACAAGACGGCCGTCATGCAAATGGAGGCACCGCTTTTTGACGTTACGGTGTCAGTTACCGCTCTCTAGGAAACCGCGCCATTTTTTTTACATAGACAACGTTCTAGTGACGTCATTCACCGCTGTATTACGGCCGCTATATGACGGCACCGCTATCCTAGGAAAACAAAGCTTTAGCCAATGATGATACTTGAGCTGCATTGGAAATGAGAACATATATTAGAAAGGCATGTCAGTGAGGCAGTCATATCTTGCTCTGGTTGGCTTACCATCGGATCTCAATATCCCCGATATTTTTTTTTAAATTTCATCATCAACCCATTTTTGCAATCAGTAAGCTCACCCTCTAGGTGGAGCGGAAGTGAGTGTCAGACTTCTACTGACTAAAAAGCTACCCTATTCCTTCTGATTCATTTTCGCTCTAGGGCCGTGGTATCTCGTTATTTAACATGGGATGACGTAATGAAGGTCCCTTATCCCTATGCAACGGCTTTTTATGTTTTTGACAGTGGTCTTTTAGTTACTTTCTGTTTTAAAGTGTCAAGTTAATTTGGAAGCTTAAAGAGGTTTAACTGTAGAATTCATATAAGAATACTAAATAAACGGTAATGCGCTGGACATTATACTTGAGGCGCAATTAAGGATTGCACGACATCTGTCAATGAACTTATTGTTCTATGTAGGTACGTAGACATGTGTCGACTGAAATCACTTTATTTATACGTGTAAAATGTGCGCAGTTATGTGCAACGGATACCATACAATGTAATGATGCACAAGCATTCAGTTCAGGAAAGATCATCTTTAAAACGAGCTTAATGAGTGTAGATTTCCACAGGCTTATTAACCCACTGTCCCAAAGTAAGAGCGATTGAAATGAAATGAAATATTTATTTGTTAATTGGTTAAAAATAACAATTTAAACGATTTGTTCCCGTCTTTAGTTTATCTAGATGAGGCCGATATTTCCTACCTGATTATTAGAAGTAACACCGAAACGAACTCAGAGGTCAACGTCTCTTTTAAAGTCCATACAAAACTGGTCAAATCATAAGAGAGAGAGAATCTTATGAGAAGCATGTTGTTTCATGTCTGTGGTGCTCTTTTGAGGTAAGAATCACACAGATTTGAGTTGACCTGTCCAGAAAGTACAAGCATTTGTTAGTTACCGTGTAGCTCAACTTAGAACGTAAACTTAATTTCTTGACTGAAGAGTGTTTGTCTGTTTGAATGTAGATTTCGAAAGGGAGTGTCAGACTTCTACTGACTAAAAACCCACCCTGTTCCTTCTACTGCTCTTAAGCTCTTAAGCCGCGGTATCTCGCCGCAACCCAAAGCAATGGCTTTTTTTTCCTGGGTGGGAAAATCATCATGTGACTCCTCCCGCTGTGAGTGGAGTGGAAGGGAGTGTCAGACTTCTACTGACTTAAAACCCACCCGGCTCCTTCTGTTGACCTTGCATTCTGAGGCCGCAGTGTCTCGTTAGAACAATTCCCGCAAGGCAATGGTAGGGCCTCAGGCCCCGTCAATGCTGCTGACTGCTCTTTGAGGCGCCGACTCGTGTCTGGTCCTTACCGGACGGTGAGCTACCCCTGCTCGCCGTCCGCGACGGCTGGATATATAATATTATCTTTTTCTGTCATATTACTCCCCCACAGCTGAACCATATTCATTTCCATTCGTCCCATAACAAAACAAACGTGACTTTTCTATACCACTCAGCAACCAATAAGAACGGAAAATCGGTCCAATTTTCTTCGTTTAATTAGCCGTCGTTAAAGGAAATTAATTACTTTGATATCGATAAAAGAAAGGAATATCTTGGTACTCTATTTTATTTTACGAATGAAAGCCTAGGCAATGAAAGATAAGTAGTGGTGGCGCTTTGGCTACAGGCACGACTTGCGAGTATGGTCGTGGGTTCGAATCCAGGTAGGAAAATTAGGTGTCGGACTTGTGATCGAGAGGCCGAGCGTTCGAACCCCATCCGTTACACTACTCTTACCGTGAACCCACTCCAGACACAAAGATATTTAGCTTAGTTGGAGGGGTTAACAAGATTGCTAGTAATGTGAATTCTACCCACATTGCTCTTTAAAAAAATCGGTTAGCTAATATTTTTCTTTTTTGTGCGGATTAAATATACACATTTGCTTAGAAGTATTTAGATTTATCAATATATATGAAATACTTCCGTTACTGACTGACTAACAGACAACGCACAGCCGAAATTACTGGGCGCAAGAAGCTGAAATTTCGCATGTATGTTCCTTGGGGTGTGTAGGGGAGCACTGAGAAAGGATTTTCGGAAATTCCCTCGGGAAAAGTCTCCCACGCGAACGAAGTCGCGGCCAACAGCTAGTTGTAAAGATAAATTGTTTTAAGGGAAAACCAAAAAATTGGTCAAGGGCGAGTCAGACTCGCCCATGAAGGGTTCCGTAGTAACTACGCCAAATAACTTTGTTTTTCATAGTATTTGTATGAATTACAAAGTTATATTTGCGGTTTTAGAAAATATGCTATATCTCAAAAACTACTGTCCCGATTTCATTCATCGACAGCATATTTCTTTTTTAGATTTTTCTTCCATTATTATAGAAGTTAGAGGGGAGGGACACACATTTTACCACTTTGGAAGCGTATATCTTTTAAACGATTGACTTTATGAAAATGTGGTTTTAGAAACCTCAATGTCATTTTTAAAAACCTTTCTATAGTTATCACACACGCATAGGTTTCACGTTTCAGTTCCATGTATGAGGAGCCCCCCTTAATTTTAAATATTTTTTACTTTTTTCTTAAAATCGAAAAGCGGTTCACAGAATACATCTACCTATCAAGTTTCATGTGTATAGTCCTAATAGTTTCGGAATAAAATGGCTGTGACAAACGGACGGACGGACAGACAGACATAACGAAACTATAAGGGTTCCGTTTTTGCCATTCGGCTATGGAACCCTAAAAAAGGGTCAATGTTCATCCAGATTATATTTCAATTTGTCATGACCTGTAATTATCTCGAACAATTCACATTAATTTGAGGTAATCATAATGATAACCATCTAAACTTTAATCGATTATTAAGATTACATTGTTAACTTGTATCTTTTTCTTCTCAAAGTTGAATGAACTCCCATTGTTTCGTGTCTAATGGGAATAGACTGAAGTAATTGGTATACAGAAACGCGCTACATTTGATGTGTAAACTTCTAATTACTTAAGTGGTATGATTAATTAAGAATGTTTTCTTGGTACGCGCACACCTACAAAATAGGAATTTGATTAGGTTTTCGTTCGTGAACTGTGTAGAATGTTTGTATATTTTTGGTGTTAGATTCAATGCGTTAATTGTGTTTAACCATATTGTTATTAATTAGTTACCACGATATTTATGTCGAATATGTCGTTAGCATTGCGGGCGTCTTGATAGGCGTTAATAATTCTTGTTTTACGATTACCTATAATAGCATAGTTGTGCTCTGCAGCGGGCAGAGCTAGGAAACCTAATTATACTTCAAAGTTGAAATGGGATTTTAGAGGATTTTTTTAAGAGGAAAGGTTAAACTAGTTTAGCGCGAGAAACCTTTTTTTAGAAGATTTTTTATCGAGATAAAAAGTCATCCAAGTCATAGTGTACTAGGTTTTTCCATGATTTGGAAATGAATGTCCCATGAATGTCTTCCGCCCTGGGGTGAGCGAAGGGGTCTGACTCTTAAGTGACTTAACCTATATCGTGGTCTCTCGCACTCTTGCGTCGGGGGCTGCGGGAGTATTTAACGGGTCCCTGACTTGTGCCGACCTGTCTTTACTGGCCCCGTCTGGTCAAGCAAGAGTGAGGTGTTACTCCCACCGCGACTTCTAAGAAGGGCCCGCAGGGAACAATGCGCACCGCTACTTCAGGTCCCGCATTATATCGCACGCTTAATCCAATACTGTCACTATCCAAAATTTTGCCAAATCGACTTTTTAACGCCATCTGTTGGGAAACGTAGAACTTCGCGTAATCGCGCTTACACTAGTCTAAAAGTAACAGAAATAACCGCTATACGAGCAATAGTCCGCTCCGTCACTAAACAAAAATGTTCCCATTCTCATTCCATATTTTGCCTCTCCTGAAAAGTTGACTTTTTGGGATAGTGACAGTATTGGTTTAAGCGTGCGATATGGTCTAGGGATGGCAGACCTGCCGGGGTTGCGGAAATGTTCTAACGAGATACGGCGGCCCCAGAACTTAAGGGCAGCTGAAGGAACGGGGAGGGTTTTTGGTCAGTAGAAGTCTGACACTCTCTTGCGCTTCACCCAGAGCGGGAGAAGTCATTCGATGATTTTGGCATCCTTTGACTTATGGTGAGTCCGTGTGCCAAGTTTCATACAAAGCCGTTCAGCTATTAAGACGCTACCAGTTAATAAACAGACAGACGGATAGACAGGCAGAGTAACACATTTCAGTTATAAAATTGTTTAACCTTATTGTTTGGAAAAAAAACTTTATGTTATGGATAAAATCTATGTTTTTCACTCTCGATATTTTTGCAACAATCTTGAAACAACAAGCAAGCAATAAAGGCTTTATTACATTTTATCTCGATTTTAATTTGTTTATGCTAATAGATATATTTACAGACGCCGTATTGTCTAGTTTGCACACGAAGTGGATTTTCTGATAAACGTACTATCTAATCTTATAAACTACAGTAGGTATTGTTAATATTGTTGTTATAAGATAAGAATATGTACCTATGTATATCAATAGTATGTATATCATATCTAGATATGTATATTTATATCTTCACCATTCAAAAGAATGGTGAAGGAGTATTACCTCTCGCTATAACTTTTCCCCTTCTTTCTCAATTACACATGCAATATTTATTAGTATATGATTTTGGTATTGAATGTATTTTCAACCGACGACAAAAAGAGGAGGTTATCAATTCGACGCGTATATATTTTTTTTTTTTATGTATGATCATCGAGTACTCGAAGACGGCTGAACCGATTTGGAAAATTCTTTTTTTGTTCGAATGGGTATACTTCGAAATTGGTACCACTATCACCAAAGTCAGGATCTGATGATGGGATCCTGGAGAAATCGAGGGAACTCTTCAAATATTATAGGCACACCTATGGCGTTTTGGGTATTTCTTATAGTAACTTGTGCAGTTGCTCTCAAAAAGTACCATTTGGGGAAGTGGAACTGATGATGAAGACCACAGATGGCCGCCGAAACTACTCAATAATAAGTATTAAGTGGATTGCGATTCGATTACTTGAATATGGATGTTAAGCACTTTATGCTCGTCACAATGCATATGGTGATGTAGAGCTGATGGTGAAGTACCAGGAGAACTCCTCAACAATTAACGGCCCAGCATTGGGAAAAGCAATATTTTGTAAAAGGTTATAAGTAGTTGACATTTAGGCTCTTGTAACTAGGTAAATTAAAAATCATCCAACTAAAAAGAGTGAAAAAAAAAACTTTTTAACAAAAAATTAAACCGACTCCCAAAAAACACTGCAAAGTGAAAAATAACTTTAATTTCGGAAGTCGGGGCCAAAAACGAAAAAACAAAACTAAAGACACCGACTACCGAAATTAAAGTTATTTTTCACTTTGCAGTGTTTTTTGGGAGTCGGTTTAATTTTTTGTTAAAAAGTTTTTTTATATTATTATGTTTAATTAATATTATCATGTTTGTACACTGACAGACCTTAATCTATCTCCTTTAAGTTTGTCCAACCAAAGAATGTCTGTAAGAGATCGCCCTGTGCGATAAGACCGCCCATTGTACACTAGTTTAAATTTTTTGTATCCATAGAAATATTGTAAGGTATATAATAGATAAAGAAAAATAAATATAGGTAATAGATGTTATACACGTTTACCTTTGTCCAGGTATTCTTATACAATGACCGATGAATACCGCGGATATTCCGGGATAGAAAGTAGGTAGCCGATATGTTTCCTTATTACCTCTTCTCCATCTACCAGTGAAAGTTACATTAAAATCCGTTCCAGAGATTAATCCGGACACAAAGAAACACTGATACTCTCTGCAAAGAAAGAATGCCAAACATACAGATAAACATACAAAATTTAAAAAAAAAATTTGATCGCATAATTAACTATAAGCACTTGAGAAAACAAAGTTATTTTGAAATCACAGACAGACATATCAATTTTAATTATATGTATGTTTAAATTTATTACACTTGATCGAATAAGATAGGTATGTGCGTCCCACGCTAACTGTTTGTCTCTATTATTTCAGAGATCGTATCATATCCGAAAATTATGTCTAGTTCTATCCAACAATAAAGAAAACAACAATCAATTTCGGGAATAAACTTAAATCTCCAAACCTTTTATAGCGATATTGAAATAAATATGAAACTCTGAGATCGTTTCAAATTAAATCTGATAGCTTGTGCTCCCATAGTATATTTACATCATGCATTCGACTTAACAATATGTAAAACCCAGTGTACTTCATTTGATTAACAGTGACTACGAGTTTGTCTTAATTCATTCCCTCTAGCTAATTTCAAATTGCTTTTGCGAAAAGGATCAAAGTGACTTTATATCCATCCTTAGTTCTAGAACAAGCTGATAAATAAATTGAAACAGTTAAATGGAATCTATTCCGATTACCCCATTTACATATTCACCTGTACTTCCACTATTAATCAACTGTTTGATTTAGGACGGTAAGCAATCAATTGATTGGGATGGATTCTCTATGCAGTCTGTTGGATAATTTAGCAATCACTGTTGCTATGCTGAAGATTCTCATGAAATTTTTGTATTATTATACTGAATATATTGGAAGTAACGTCGTTTTTAAGGAACAGTTTGATCCGCACAAAAATAAAAAAATGCAATATGTAGCTTTAAGTAGTTACAATTACATAGTAATTAATGATCTATGTAAGAGTACCGAGTTCTTTACCAGTAATAAAAAATCATCAAACCTAAACGTCTCTCTCTTCTCTGTTATCCTGGTACCCGCTTTCTATTTACCAGAATTTCCCGGATCAATTCAGTCCACGTCAACTCCCAATGTTTATCACTTAGCTAATTCTCTTTCTCAATATACTGAAGCGCAAAACACGCAAACTGTCGTACACGTGCCACACATTAGCCTATAACCTATATAGACACACAGTCTTTGTAAACAAGCTATTGCTTCATCATACGACAAGCAAATAACGAGAGGTAACGTCCACTGTAATGAACGTTACAGGATATTATGCACTGCTATTACCAACACGCATCCAGTTTGTTGGCCGAGTGTGTGTACTTACCTTACCCATCAATTATGACTGGCTTCCTTTTCATGCCATGGTTTTATGAGGCTTTGGGGATTGAGAATGGATTGTTATAGGAACGCGATGGTGTTTGAGATATTGGTGTAAATTTTGTGGAATATTAAGTAATAGTAAACTGTATTTACAAAGTGACAAACTATATTTACAAGAACAGTGAAGACAGCAATAAGCGAGATCTTGAAAGGGCTTCTGTTCGCAGAAGAATGCGTCGTGGAGGCAACAGACTCGATGCATTCACTTCCTGCATATTTTAAGGCAGTTGGATCCCCAGAATCACGGGCGCTCAGAGTAGCAATCTGGTTCAGGGCGGACCCCTTTACAGTCTCTTCGGGGAGATGCTCTATTAGGCGTTGCACAGAGGGGGCTCCGAAGTGGTCTTTTAAGAGATAACTTCCATGTGTTGATGGTGATGTGACCGGGGTGATTTTAGTGAAATAAAAATCCCACACTCTCTGGTCTTCCACCCAAAAGTCCGGGCGCCTTTTGAATGATACCCCCCGTAATAAAAAAAGGGGAAACAATAATGCATGCTACACCTAACGTGCGATTTGTGTGTGAATTTGTTCTACCAGTTTCATTGAACGAGTTACGATGGATAGGTATTTTCTCTGATAACGTTTCACCAGTTAGCCTTAGCAACGCTGAGGTGACAGCTTAGTACTATCCTACATATTTAATTAATTTGATATTGTCAACGTCAGGTTTATGTCTGAAGTTATGAGTTTGAAGTTGAATTAAAATAAGTTAAAATAAATAAATAACGACTTGTTTTGTACAAGAAGGTCCCAAAAACTAATGTTGATAAGCCTCAAAATAGGCCTGTATTCATTAGAATTTATTAGTCATTCAGATATAAGAACGTTATTTGGATGGTAAATCTAAGCAAAAATAATCAACCGATAGCCTATTCGAATAAATCACCCCGGATTGTCCCTTGCTCAAAAGACCCTAATATAATTGCAGCAATACAAAAAAAAAACAATAAAAACATAATGAAAACTAAATCACAGATTCCAACTGGTGAAATCGCTAGCCAAATTTATACCGGTTAGATACTTAGGCGTTTCATTTGAAATTTGTATCAGTCGATGCAAAACCCGCTTTTAATGAACGCTATTGAATATAACAGTGATATGAACAAATAACGAACTACAAACATGAGGCTGTAATGATTTCTCAACGGATATTATGAACTCAACACGGTTATTGACGAACAGGGCCGCACTGATATTTGTAGTATAAGAAGGATTCAGTAAGGCCTTTTCTACCAGTCAACCAGGAGTGGTGAAGATATAGTATGGCATTCTTTAACCAGCAGGAACCAAACAAAAAATGTATATCAAACTTTAAAAAAATCTTTTTTATTATTTGGATCTCTAAAAAAGTATACAATTCATCAATAACGATAATATAGTGGGTTTTATTTACATATTCTCTTTCAGTTACAGAATGCACTTATGAACAAATGATAAATTATAATAATAATGCATTAAATTAAATACCAAAAATATGAATATCTCTATAATTTAATTTGTACTCTATTTGTATTGTATGAAGACTTAAAAAATGTTTATGAGATGACTGTTTATGCAAGTGTATTTTATTTTTTCTAATATTATGTAGTTTTTTTTATGTATGTCCATGTTTCAGAATCCTCTAACCGTCATTCCTAATATGTATATTTAAATTAAATGACTGAATCATGTCCCATTTTCATGATCATCGATTATTTTGATATTACGCCGATATGTCGGCATTTTTATGCGAATCCACATGACTCTTAGTTTTGTGAATGTGTTTCGGTGAAAATTCTATTTTGAGAAGCTAAACAAAGAACCACAGATGTTAGAGAAGAACTTCGAAACTATTTCACAATATTATAGGTACAAAACGAAAAAAAACATTACAATGGAACCAAATAAAATACCTGCTTATTATACTTTTTAGCTATTGTGGGCGTATAGCTCCAAGACGCTTGACATATGATTCACTGTGACTAACCTTTTATTACAACCGAAATAGAAAACTATCATTATCTATATGAAAGCGTAGTAAGTCTGTGACGCACGTCCTTCTATCCCTACTTACTAATAATATAAATGCAAAATTCTGTCCGTCTATCTGTTGTTATTACGCTTTCAAGGCCAAACTACTGAATTGATTTTGATGAAATTTGTCATGAAGATTGTGTGTTTGTATTTTATTTAAAAGACAAACTAACAACGTTATTATTTACACTTAAATTAAAACCGTAAACTCAACGGCTATTGAGAAGCGTCATTAGCTTAAAGGCCAGGGTGTCGGACTTGTGATAGAGATATGGCGGGTTCGAACCCCACCCAATACACTATTGTCGTGAACCCACTGCAGACACAATCATACTAATTTATTTATTTATTATATACTTTATTGTACACCTTACTATAGGTACACTTAAGGATACAAATAATAAAACTACTGGACAAAATTACTAGTAATGTGCATTCTAACCCACATTGCTAGTGCACTTGAAAAACAAAAACCGAAATCAAACTTAACTTATACATATTTTTCAAGAAAACCCTATAAATGGCTGAATTAGTATAAAAGATTCTGTGAAACTTTCTTTAAAAAATTGTGCGAACGAAATCGCGGCCAGCTGTTAGTCAAGTAAATGTTACTATGTTGTAGCTACTTATCTGTGATAAGGCCCTGTCATTAGTACATTGAAATTCGTGGCATTCACCCTTCAAATTGATGTGTATTAAGGTCATACCATAAATTAGACGTCTATTCATCATTTAGATCTAGATCAATTCGAATAATTTACATATTAATCTGTAGAAAGTTTGAAAATACGGAGTAATTATAATTTTCTCTAATAAACAAATAAAATTCTTTTATTTCGGACAGAATCCATTTGGTTAGTATACAAACAAATTATAAGACTAATGTTAGTATTAATGACTACCAAAGAAGCAATCACCACTAATTATGACTAAGGTTTTGATTTATTTTAAGATAAAATATCGCCATAATTACATTTGTTACACTTGCTCACTAATACTGGAAATCGTCAAGTTGGATGCGACAATTTTTCAGAGATACGACCTTTTACGCTGTTGCAATTCTACGTAAGTATTTTAAATATTTCATTTGTGGCCCTAAAAACCTTAAGGAATTTTTAAAATAAATAACGTTGTTCCACACTAGGAACTACTGTATTGTGGCTATACAGACATAAATTCATATACACAAATACCAAGACTCGAGACAACTATCTGAAGGCCATACAAGTATTTTTCCGTGTAAGAATCGAACCCTCGCCACGCAGCGTGACAGCCAATTTCTCAACCAGTGCACCAACGGTGTCACGTATAAGTAGGTACCAGTAATGAAACCATTCACACAAGCACTTACCTAAAAATATGATTGGGAATCTCTTGACGCTTAACACTTGGCAATCAAATACATTAATCAAATCCCATTCCAATTACGTATCTGTGATACTGCGGAGGAATTTATATCATTGTTGGCTGTCGTTGCCCGCTAGAGCTGTGCAGGGCTATGAATAGAATGTGTGACGTAGAAGCTAGGAAGATGCGCTTGTATGCAGGTGGGACAGCTTAGAATAGAAAATTCTTTTTTTTTTTTAATATGTTCGCGTAATGTAAACCATGGTGTACATTATAAAGAGATACTACTCATTAATTAATATTTATTCCATTTACATGGTCTGTGGATGGATCTTCGGTGGTGGTTCGGCAGTGCGTCCGATTCGTGCCGTGTTATTTACCCATAATCTCCTACATAACAGGTGATCTGTCTAACTCTTCGGAAAACAAAGGCATAATGTTACATTACGTGTACATTCTACTTGGAAAATCTATAAATGCGTTGGAAATGGAAAACTCGTCCTTAAGGCAAGGTCATCAGTATTCTCGGCCAGGCGGTGTGATTCACGTGTAACTTGGCTGCCTACGGTTCTTTGTCCCACTGTAGACACGAATAAGGGGTGTTAGTCATCAACTCCAAGAAGTAACTGTCTCTCGGTACAACTATGTAATTCCATCTTATTTGAAACACCGTAACCGTGTACATTTTTTTAATTCATGAGAACTTTTAACGCAATTTCCCATTCATCTTATTGTTTGTTACGCAGATGGGTACCAGGTTAACATAAATATGTAGGAAGTCGGTCGGTAACTGAACGTTTAAAATTACCGTTCTATCAAAATAAACTTGTTCGCTGAGAAACATCGGGAAAATATATCGCTGAAGATTTCCTCGTTCGCAAATACTTCTGTGTAAACTTACAGTAAATTAAGTCGTTATTATACGTTTGTCTATTTAATTAGCATTGTTTATCGAGTCTTACCCTGCAAAAGGACTTGACAAGGATAATATATTTCTTTGTATTGTCATGCCAGTCGTTGATTCCTAGATAACAGGTTGGTGACTGAATACAGTCGAATGATACCGTTACCCACTAGAACTCTGTCCAACTTTTGAATAATAAAGAAAATTAGCATATAAAGGGCGAGGTCTTATTACTTCAATTTAGTTGTTATATGACTGCTCTGGGTGGAACTTGTGTAGTTTGCAGGTCGATGCTCCCGTCTATAGTGAAGAAGAGATTCACCGTCTCCGTCAATTACTTTAAGGACACCTATTGTGCAATCATAGCTTGCTGAATTTTTAAAACAAACCAGAATAGCAGTAGTTACCCTAGCAACTGTGGAAACTAGGACGCGATTTGCAACGGATCGTTTCGGGAACCGCTTTGTTTGTTATTGCAGGGTTTGGGGAACGAAAATGTTCTTCCAGTTATAAATTATTTAAGTGGTATTGTAGTATAAATAAAATGGAAAATGGGGCATTGTGTGCAGCGTTTATAGGAAACGCTTTTCTGTTGTAAGATAAATTTATCTCTTTAGTTTGTTGGTAAGATTTTATACTTAAAGCTATCAAGAAGTAAAACAGAGATTGCTTGAACTTTTATGTATAAACCGCCGCCGGTGCTGTAAAGGGAAAACTTGCTGTGGAAATAAAATAACAAACACTCAAGTTGAAGCAATCTATTAGTTGCTTTGTTACACACGAAAAACTTTACCATATTATAAAAGCAAAACGCTTTCATCAAGAGGATCTAGAAAATCCTTTATGTAAAAATAGAGACGAAATAAAAAAGTGTCTGTCTACCTGAGAAAACCCGTGCAACCATAAAAGATTTGTGTCGTACCAACACACTAAAGTACCAGGATCACAAGAACGGTTGGAGGTTTGAGAAGATAGGTCTGGAGGTGGCAGGAGGGATGCGGGCGGCGCGAACGGCGCGCGGCGGCCTAGGCCGGGAGGTCAACTCGGGTCATGAGCCAGTTAACTAGGTCACAGGCCACTGCTTGTGTACCAATGGCTACCAAAATAAACCGCCCTGTATTATACACGATGCTCACTAGGCAGCTATAGTCTGTAATACTCGATAAATATAGACCTAGAATGTTGTTGGATTTTCGGAAATGTTCGTGCATTATTAACGAAGCTATTTTGTTTGCTTACAGGTACGTTTTCAAACTCAAGGATTGCTGACAGTGAAACGATTATGCAATAAAGATGGTGATATAAACTGCATGGATTCAGTTTGACTTTCAAAGCAATACATTTAAGCAATCAACTTAGTTGCATTCGATTTATTTTTAGTACTTTGAAATTCGTTAAAAACTTTACAGCCTTTAATAAAAGTGGGATTTGACGTTTCGATCTTATCTTTTGAACGGTTCAAAGTCGTTTCTTAATAGTAAGTATTTCAAATTAAAAATATTCTTGAGGAACTTAAAACGTTAGCTTTAGCTCCCCATGGCCCAGCCAGTCAACTTTTAATACCTTGGACATAGTACTCTTTCAATCTAATTAGTATTGCAGTAGTCAACAAATACTGGAACTATTCTTTATCGCTAATGCTGATTGCTGATTGTAAGAGTCACCACTTTACGGCAACCGTCCATTCATCTTTTACGATTCCAACGAATGAGGGTTGCAAACCGGCAAGGAGTTCGTTTATTCCTGCACAAAGACAATGCAATGAGGCTTTATGAATGGAGCTTTATGAACGTGAATACTTACTGAATATTTTTGTCTCTCTGCGGAATAAAAAGCATTGAAGTTTTTTCTTTAGCGAATGGGTGAGACCGTTTCTATACTTTTATTGTACTTTTTCATGAAAATGCTAGATATAAAATCATTCATATTTAGCCATAAAAATGAGGGGTAACACAAGTTTTTCGAATATCTATGAGAGGTATTTCAAAAAATCCCCTTAAAAATATACTGATTATATCTACATGTTCCTGTTGCTCTGAACATTCGGGCAATCGATTTAAATGTATTTTCTAATTCCCACAAATAGTACGTGCCTAGATACTATTTTAAATATTACTTTGTAATCATTGCTTTTTTTATTAAGAGCGTAATCCTGGCTTTTAAAAAACAACAAAAAGCCAAGCTAGCTTGCACAAAGGAATCGTTAACATTCACTCAGAATCTTGCAAGATAAGAACAAAAGAGCTGTCTAAAGACGAAACTCGAATCAATAAGAACCAGGCTGGCATAGGTCGAAGAAAGTATATCGACGCGTTTCGTCAACAGAGGAGATGCAGGGCGAGGGCACCGGGTCAACAGTCTCCGCTAAATATAGGTCGCACCGTTCGCGGGCGTGTCTGTAAACATTCTTTATTGCAATGTTTTTATGATTCTAATTTTGAATTACATTTACGTGGGATCCAGATGTTGGTTTGTAAGTTTCCTGTTCAGTATTATTCATCCTTTTTGGTAAATAATACGATTTTAGAATGTGATGTTTGACTTTGACCATTGGTCAACTGAAGAACTAGGTATTTATGTCAAGGTTTACAGAGCTCAGTTCCCAATTGTTCTTTAGAATCAAATAAATAAACGGTCGTAAATCATCATCATTGACAACCTTGTTCGCTGGTCAAAAACCGATTTCCCATTCCGCCATGCTTCCTTAGTACTACATAAGTTTAGTAGTTATAAAACCGAATAACATTTGAAAATCTGCATTCTAAATATTTTCGAATGAAATCGGTAACATTTTAAACTTAAGCCTTATGAAAGAAAAAAAAGCAGTGAAAAATACTTTTCATTTTGTAAAAGTATTTTTGGCGGGTTGCGGATGAGTCTCGCTTTCAAAGCAAAAAGAGCGTATTATAAAATACTGCACTGAACTGGTTTCAGTGACACAGCCCCATTAAAACTGACCCAGTTAATCACGCTAACTGGATACGCGTGCATTTAGACGCACAGATAGATAGGTGGCTCGTCTTTTTTCCATCAAAATGGAGCTATGTCCTATGAAGATAGGTACTACGTTAGAATAAACAAAAATATGTATATAACATCCCCTGGTTAACTATATGGAGAATGAAACATTTGTGTAACTTATGGGCTTTTAACTAGGGCTGCCATCCGTCCGGGTTTTCCCGGATTTGTCCTAGTTTGGAGAGCGTCCGGGGGCGTCCAGGGGGATTTTCCCAATAAGCGTCCATGTAAAACCCGGAGACACATTGGTCTTACGGGTACCAAAAAGCACGATCTCTATTATTATTTTCCTATGGTATTTCATCTCATTATTTATGTTACGTTGATTAAATGAAAAGGAAGATACTGTTATTAAAAAGTTCTAAAGCTCTACAATGTTATAACTTTATCAGTAAATAAAAACCATGATTAAACATCGTTGTTTATAGTTTCAAGTTCAAAAATGTATTTTTTTACGGTGCCCGGGGAAAAACTGTGATTTACCCAAATGTCCGGGGTTTATAAGTCTTTGTCTGGGGACGGCAAATTTGGTGATGGCAGCCCTACTTTTAACGAACTGCCTCTTTGGTTGAGTAGTCGCAAGCGCGATTGCTGAGCACGAGGAACCCCAGTTCGATTCCCGGGTCGAGCTAAAAGTGCTATGAGGTTTTTTAAAGGTATTTCTCAGTAGTAGCCCGAAGTTCGGAAATTGGTGGTGTAATACCCTCATCAGTCATCTGATACTGGTTTAGCCAAGACGTGTCGTGTTACCCAGTTACTGGGTTATGGAGGTCAGACAGGCAGTCGCTCCATGTAAAACACTAATATTCAGTTGCATCTGGTTAGACTTTTTTTTGAAGGCTTTTATCGCTAGCTGCAATGTTCTAACGAGATACCGCTGGCTGGAAAACGTAAAAGCAACTGAAGGAACGGGATGGGTTTTTCAATGCTTTCCACCCATAGTGGGAGTAACCATTTGATGATTTTCCCTCCATTTGCCAAATTACTGGCTAAAACTTCTTATCAAAATGTTCACTGTACTTTTAACTCAGCTTTGTTCAGTTGTACCTATGTAATCTAAAGTGGTTCTAAGGCTGGCCAAGCCTGAAAGCTACCTACGCTATAGCTCTCAGGGTATTACTGAACGCCGAAGATGAAGTCACGATATTGAACGAACGGACTGTTTCATATGAGCGAGAGAATTGAGTACTTTTTCATTCGATGAGCTTTTTTAAGGACGATTAAAATACCTTTTCATATTATATTCAATACTTCATGGTGTTGTTAAGAATTCAGCTTTAGCTTTGGCTTCGAACAGCTAGTGACGTCCGAACTGTTATCCAGTTTATTACTATATTTTAATTACAGATTAGAAGCAAACAAACCCAAAATCTGCATGAACAGTGCTAAAAATCACTTATGTACCTCAAAAGGTGTAAGTAGGTACGACCGGTGACTCCGTTGACGTAGAATCGTGAACTTTGACAAGAAGATTATGTTCTTTATCTTACAGCAAGAAAATACTCAGATCCTTTATTTCCAACATAATTATGGTTATATTCAGATATAATTTCATCCAGATTCGTTCACCTATTTTGGCGTTATTGAGTAACAAACATCCACTCATTCATACATGTAAACTTTCGCAATTAATCTCCACGAACCGTAATTGTAAATACTCGTAAAAGCTTAACCAATATTATTCAATTGCTTTGTCAATACCAATACATTATTTACATGTAAATGGCTTAATTACATAAAATATGCAAGTTAGCACAGCGGGGGAGTAGCATAATGTTTATTTAATCCTTGGAATAGACAACTGCGGTATTATTGATTGATTAATTATTCAGGTAATCCACCATTAATGCGGTGTACGTATCAACGATGCACGAAAATAGCTATGCAAATAATAATTGTTATGTCAATCAATTCGATTGTTTTGTTATTCCAGTAAAGTATGTTAGAAGGTAAACTGTTGTTTGTTAAAATTTACGAAAATGCAACTGGCCGCACATGAAAATAAATCGTAATGTGAGACAGGTACGTTTCAGAGTCGAAAATCAGTTTAAAAAAAACTGAAGCTATAACACAGTGCTGGTGTACTTTTGTTGGTATTTTCTGTCTATCTGGCATCATTTTCCCGCCCTTATCCCAGTTACTAGGGGTCAGCGCAGCACATTTTCTTCTTCCATTTTCCCACAGTCAGGTCAGACGTCACAGCATCATTTAAGTACTCCTTTTCTTTCATATCACCCTCACACAATCTATCCATCTTTTCTATAAATAAATTAAAAAATCAAGAAAACGCGTTGATCCGGTCCTGAGACACAAGAAAGTATTCAAGAGGCCTAAGAAAGGGTGTAGAATTGATCACTTGGGAATTACTATCCGGTAACCGCCCAAAGGTAGAAGGCAAAGACTATAGTGGTTATATACTCTCTGGTAGAAGGGTTGTTCACTGCTACGTTAATCAGTTTGATGATCAGAGACAGCGAGGATTCGTCATTAAGCGTGATAATCTCAAGAATAAATCGCCCTTTAACATTTCCTACTATTACATGAACGGAGTCATCAAATCTAGCAACGGTGCTTGCACGTTTATCTGAAATTTTTTACATCAGTCATGTGAGGACACATATTAATTTACGGGAATGTAGTCGCTGTGAAACCATCATATTAAGAATAAAAATTAATGTTTTTAAGTTTGTCCTGTACAATATATTCTCAAATGGTCGGTCAGATTGTGTTGAAGCTTTAGGTAGAGTGTTCTAGGGAGACGCAAGAGGGTTACTGGACCAAATACACAGCCGCGAGTGCGAAATTTCCACGCGAACAAAATCGCAGTTAACAGCTTCTGTTTTTTTTTCGGGTAGGAAATTGACATCGAATGACATTACCCGCTCTGGGTGGAACGGAAGGGAGTGTCAGACTTCTACTGACTAAAAACCCACCCTGTTCCTTAGCTTAAGTTAGCTGACCTTAAGTTCCGGGGCCGCAGTGTCTCGTTAGTGCATTCCCGCAACCCCGGCAGGCAATGGCCCTATAGGGCTCCCTCACTAGTGCTGATGTCTCTTTGAGGCGCGCGTGGAACACGACGCGCTGCCGACCCGGGCCTGGTCCGTGCCAGACGGTAAGCTACCCCTGCTCGCCGTCCACAAACCCGCGCCTACGGTGGCCAGAGATCGGTACGCGATCTTCGACGCCCGGGGCGTCTCCCGCGGTGACTGGGGCGTGAGGAAGAGAGTTGCCTCTCCCTCGCGCGTTCAGCCTCCTCCTTCCCTAGCATGACTGTTTCGCAGAAGGATGAAAATGTAGAGATTCATTCAGAAAAGTACAAAAACTACTATACAGTGTAGCTTTAATATTTTATTTCCCGTTTCTATTACAACGCACACATCGCAAACTCTTTGTTAGAACATGTTACATTTCATCATAGACATTATTACTAGAGCGTCATCCAGCTGAACAATAGCGTCGCTGAAGTGCTGTAAATTGATCTGGATCAATCAGGAGTGGGCCACAATGGCCAATCATGCTTTGTGAGTAATGATCCTTTATTACAACTAACCTTATTCTGAACAATGATTGTGTCACTTGGAGAGCAATTTTTCGCTGTCTGTCTGTTTGTCACCAGGCTGTATCTCTTGAACCGTGATAGTTAGAAGTTTAAATTTTCACAAATTATTCATTTCTATGGCTGCTATAACAACAAATACTAAAAAATAAATATTTAAGGGGACCATACAACAAACGTGATTTTTTTATGTTTTTTTTTGTAGATAATGGTAGGGAACCCTTCATGCGCGAGCCCAACTCGCACTTAGTCGGTTTCTTGTATTGTTAATAGGCTCGCGTTTGACCACCATCGCAACTGATGGTAAGCGATGATATGGTCGAAGATGAATCACGATTCCCTAAAAGAAAGTATTATGGAAATATTTTCATTGAGAGGGCACAAAGCGCTATGCCCTTCAGATTAATAGTAAAGTCGACCATGTATTCATAAAGTTTCAGCATAAAGTGAAAAAAATACGTTCACCACATTTTTGCGTCATGAGACGTGTAAAACCTCGTTTATGGATCGTAAATATGTCATTTTTGTTATATAACCTTTGAATGACAAGGCTTTATTTGTTTGTTCACATTATATCCGTAGAGATATAAGTGTAGAGTGCAGAAGTTCCCACTTACAGGCTAGTGTAGCAACACTAGCCTGTAAGTGGGAACGATACCTGTGTCTGATGGAGAAGGAAGAAACGCCTGGGTGTCACCACTGCGAGGATCGCTCTGAGGACACAGTAGAGCATACGGTGCAAGACTGCCCCGCTTGGGCAGAGCACCGACGTGTCCTCACGGCGGCGATAGGCGGAGACCTCTCGCGCCCGGCATTGGTCGAGGCCATGCTGCGGGGCGAGAGGGAGTGGGAAGCGGTCGCCTCCTTCTGCGAAGGAGTTATGCTCCCGAAGGAGGAAGCGGGCCGTGTGAGGGAGAGGATGGCGTCCTCCCTCCAGCCCAGCCGCAGTAGTAGACGCCCACGGCGTCGGACGTCGGCCGACGATCTCCGGCCACCGTAGGCGCGGGCATGCGGACAGCGAGTAAAGGGCAACTCGCTGTCCGACCATGGACCATGCCCGGGTCGACGGCGCGTTGTGTTCCACGCGCGCCTCAAAGAGCGTCAGCAATATGACGAGGCCCCCCCTGTAGAGGGCCGAAGCCTGCCGGGGTCGTGGGACTTATCCCATTACCGTGACCCCGGAACGTAAAGGGTTATTGAAGGAACACCGTGGATTTTAGTCAGTAAAAGTCTGACAGTAAGGGGTGGGAGGACTTATTTGATAATTTTACCACGATAAAAAAAAGTGGGAACAATAGAAGCAAGGAGAGAGACAGACGCCGACTATTCATCCATCTCTCTCTTGCAGAGCGTTGTGATTGTCTCTACTGAAGATGGTGAAGTGGGAGTTTTAACAGTAACTGTTTTTGCATTGTCAATTAGTCACATACGTTTATTTACTAACTCGTTTAAAAATTAAAACAAAAAGGTGCCTATATAGGTACTATATACGGTATACGTATGTATACACGATTTTTATACAGGTCCGCGTCTGCTACACTCTCAATATACAAGCGATTGGATTTGCTAGCAAACACTGCTCATTAGCCAATCACAGTACGCTGCAAGAAAGAGACAAATGAATAGTCAGCATCTGTCTCTCTCTTCGCCTCTATCGTTATATTTAACCGTTTCTGCACTCTATTCTCATATATCTATGATTATTTCACGGGAACCTTCACCATTGTCATCTTCTTAGCCTTTTCCTTACTATATTGTGGTCGGCTTCCAGTCTAACCGGATGCAGCAGAGTAGATAGATAGATAGATAGAATACACTTTATTGTAAATCAATAAATTAAACACACGCTTTATTTAAAATACTGCAAAATATGGTTACAATGGCGGTTTTATCGCTAAGAGCGATATCTAGTGGAGTAGAGAGGTAGAGGTAGAGTAGAGGAGTAACCCAGTAGCCGCGTAACACGATACCCTTGGCCAGACCATATAGTATTTGTTATTACAAATACCAAATAACTTACGTTTTCTTTGTAATCATAATCCATAATTCATCCATCAAAACAAATATTTTCTTGTCATGACATTTTTTACGTCAAGGCTGACAAACTGTAATTTCTTCTTCTTTGTAGTCACTGAATGGCTAATAGACTAAAAAGGTTGTTCATACTTTTATTATATAATTGTTATTCACTTTTATCGATAGGACTAGCTTAATATTGTATATTATATTGTGGTTGTCTACTGATTAACGGCATTTTAAATTATAATTATAAATTTCTAAAACACACTCTCAGATTTTATCGAAGAGGTTTAATAAATTATGCTCGAATATAACTGGCTGATCAAATAACTGGCAAGATGGACTATTTTGGACTCTACAATTTGAATTCTGGTACAGAATGAGAATGGAATGGATTTTGAACGCTGAGCTGGGTATAAAAGGCGCTGGGGGCCATCTCCGGGAGTTCAGTCTTTGACCAGTTTTTGAAGAGTTTAGTTCTCGACGAGTTTTGACGAAGAGTGATGGAAGAGGAAGTGCAGTACCCGCTGCCCTGACTCCTTGTTGGGAGCCTGCTGCCTTGACGCCTTGTCGGGAGCCTGCTGCCCTGACGCCTTGCTGAGAGCCTACTGCCCTGACGCCTTGCTGGGAGCCTGCTGCCCTGACTCCTTGTTGGGAGCCTGCTGCCTTGACGCCTTGTTGGGAGCCTGCTGCCCTGACGCCTTGCTGGGAGCCTGCTGCCCTGACGCCTTGCTGAGAGCCTGCTGCCCAGACGCCTTGTTGGGAGCCTACTGCCAGACCGCCTTGCTCAAGCTGCTGTACGACGAAGACATCGTGGAGTAGAAGGCGATCCTGGAGTGGTCTGCCAAGCCGTCCCGCAAGTAATATACTCTAAACCTCCTCCTCTTCTCTCCTGAGTGTGTCAGTTAGGTAGGTAGGCCGTTTTTTTAGGATAGCTAGGTAGATAGGCAGGTTTTTTATAAAATACTGTATATTATTAATATATTAAATTTAATGGTACATCTATTTTACCCTCTTTTATTGGAGAAGTAGAAGGTATCGTTACAACCAGTGTCAGATTTTCTGGCTTCTGATTACACGTAACGACTGTCAGATGTCCAAATGATACAACGTTAATAATACAACGTTAATGATACAACGTAAATGATACAACGTTAATAATACAACGTTAATGATACAACGTTAATGATACAACGTTAATGATACAACGTAAATGATACAACGTTAATCTGTTACAGCTTAACATGCTTTTCGAGGCACGAACGAATCTCGATATATTGGGATGGTCACTCATCCTCAGGCTTACCTCGTCAAGCGTCGCTTAACCTTGAAGATCAACCCATGGGGCTGTTATTATTTAGCCACGAGCTCCCCAAAGGAACCTTCACCATCCCACGAAAAAAATGTACAGTACTTCAGAATTGCGTAAATCATATTTAAGAGGTAGCAATAGAAAAAGAAACTGGCTGTCCAACCTTTACCACCCAGTATACGTATCTATGTACAAAATTTTTTGGAAAATATTTTCATTATGCGTATAGCTAAGGAGTGGAATTCCCTGCCAGAGTCTGTGTTTCCTAATAGCTTTAACCTGTGGGCTTAATTCAAAACTGAATGGTAACTTCTAGAAAAGCGTGCTTCGTCAACGACCACATCATCGACGATGATGGATAAAACGCGAGTCTATTAACAGTTAAAAAAAGTATAATTTATGTGTTTATTTAATTAATTAAAACGGTTGGACCAATTACAGTAATTAAACTGATTAACAACTAGGATTACAACAGAAAAGGCATTATTCCTTTTCTAAATAAAAACATAATATTAACATAATTAAGTTCAAATAATGTTTAGCAGATTCGAATTTCGAGTTGTTTTTGACACACTCTAGGTCTTAGAATAACAACGCATAGAAGGATAGTACGAGTGCAAAAAGTGAGGCAACTAAAACTTAGCCATTTTTGGATAACTTTGCTCGACGAGCCGTCAGTATTCAAGGTCACATTCTGCCGAACAGAGCTCGCGAGTAAATAATTTAAAACGACCGTTTGTAGCGTAAAGGGATGTCATAGTCCTTCAGGAAAACAAAAAACGTGTAATTAAATTACATTTCACAAGTAAATACTTATATTTTATACATTATATTTAAGTAAATCGACCATCAAACAAAAATTCTAATAACCTAACTTATCACAATTCAATGTTGCTATACGTGAGGAAAAAATACCCATATTGATTTCTTTTGTGCTTATTTTTGGTTTAAAAAAATATAGGGTAAAACTTTCCTTTATGGCCCGTAGATTTATGGGTCGTGGTTGGAAGGGGGGGGGGGTGGGAAGGGAGTAGTGCTACTCCCCTGTACCATCTCCCCCCGCGCAAACCCATGGTTATAGTGATATCCATGGTTAAAGTTTTTAGGTTAGAATAAAAATTTCGGAAAAATTTAGTATTGTTTGGCAGGAGGAAGGCAGCGGGAGTGGAGTGACGGGGCAGGGGGTGCTCCTCTCCTCCCCGGCATTACTCCAACAAAAAGGTTTTCAAAAAACTCAAAAGTTGGCTAAAAGGTGTAGTCGGAGCCCCGCTTCGCGGGGCTCAATGGTTTAAAAAAAAATAACCACGAAGGTGATGGCCGGGTCTAGTGAGCGAGCGCAGCGAGCGAACAGACCCATCGCCATCCCCTTCTAACCTAATCTGTCCGAGTCGGGTTGCCCCAAGTCCCGAGCTCGCTTTGCTCGCTATTGCATCCTAACTTCTCCTAGTAACGGTTGGAACTACCATGAATATTATTTATCATATATTGCGTACTATTTCCCAATTTGTATGGAAACTTTACATATTATATCTCACTTTCACATTATAATCACACTTCACTTTCCATTCCACAGTGTAAACAAAAATTCGTAATATTTTTGTGTAAAAACGTCAACGCAATTACATAATACAGCACAGCTATAATGCCCACTAATAACACACCAAATTTAATACGTGAATATGTGAAAATAAAATTATTTTTACGTAAAAATATGACATAAAATTGAACAAAATACACTTCTTCTGTCAATGGAACGTGAAATGTCAACTTTGACGTCTACCATGACAATAAACAACCTAAAAATTTGCAAATGGCGTGCTATTAAACGAAACTTTAAAAACTTATATCTCGTAAACAGAGAATTTGCGCAACTTAACAATTCGTAAAAAGCTTTCTATTTATGAGTACTATTTACAGTAAAACTATGAACTTCCAACTCAACGGGCCATAAAGGAAAGTTTAGCCAAATATAGTTTTGGCGGCAATTATGTATGCGTCAAACTAAACTATATTTATTTACAGCTACTACCTACAGTGTTTTATAACTAAAAGTTACTGTTAGTTCGAAGAGTGGCATCATAAAGATGACAATTTTATTGATTAAGATTTTTTTCATTTAAGTAATGTTCTCAATAATATTTTTCTACTTCATAAATACAACACATATTTTTAATTGATATCAAACGAGATTTTTCAAGCATATAATACATTTCTATAATATCATTATAACACATTACACATCAAACATTCTAAACGCAATAAACGATATCTCATTTCGTTTACCTTCCGTAAATATATGTCATATAAGTCATATTACATGAAAAAACATCATCTTATTTAGTTTCATAACATAAAATACTTGATTTGAACCAGCAACATAATAGTGCGTTTTCCCCTTTTTGTGGTAATGGTACTGGTAATGGTATCACTGAAAGCTATATTTGTGTGCGTTTGAAGAACGTAGACACATTCGGCTCACGCACACAAAGAAAATAAAGTGGACACACGAAATCGCTCGTGTTTTGTTCTAGACGCCTCTTCTATGCGTTGTTATTCTAAGCTCTAGGTATTCTTTTTTTGATTTTATGCACTCAAATTTCGCGACAATGAAAGTCAGACCTCACTATTTTATGCAGTCAACTATTTTAATACGAATACCTAACTGGAAAGTTCTCGATTTCTCCTCAGTTGAATTCTGTATTTTCTGCTTTTCTTTGTCTGTTTATTATTTGCACGAGAGGTAACTTTACGGAAGTTTAAATGCTTTAAATATTGCAAGCTACGTTTTGTTGTCGTAATAAAAGTGCAAATGCGCAGGGAGTTTGTAATGTTAACGCTGTGCGGGACAGTCCATTTTGCTGATGTAACTAGTTTTATTTGTCGCATTTGCGTACAATTTTTTAAATGATTTATTGCTTTTTTATCTATAGATACTGGACCCTCAGGGCCATGCCTGCTAGGTTGTGGGAATGTTCGGGATACCGCGGCTCTGGTACTCAGGGGCAACTATAGATAGAACTAGATAGAACTATAGGAATCGGTTTGGGTTTTGACACTCCCTGCTACCCCACTCACAGCAGGAGGAGTCATTGGATGATTTTCCCAACGGAAAGTATCCAACAAAGTCTGATAACGAATTCTGATTCTTTCTTCTTGGAGTAGAAGAGATAATTATTTTGGATATAGAAATACTTCCAGCCACTGACAGCATAACATATGTCAACTTATACATTATGTACTAAAGTGATTGTGTCACTATTGTAGCGAATTTCGAATAAGTTTTTAAAAATTGCCGAACTTATTAAATAGTATGTGTTGCCCGCAACTTCGTTCACATGGCAGCTTTTCCCGCGTAACTCTCAATTCCGTGGGAATTCAGGTATAAAAAGTTGTCCATGTGTTATTCCCGGATTCCAGCTATCTACATACCAAATTTTATCCAGATCCGTTCAGTCGATTAAGGGTGAAATAATAACAAATATCCATCCATCCTCACAATCTTTCGTATATAATAATAGTAATATTGGCACAGTTTAAAAATTATACAGTCGTTATATCATTCTTTATACTTTATTAATAAGAAGATTTACGAAACTAATTGGTACTTCAGAAATATTTTTCTAGTGTTAATTCCGCTTAAAAATACTAATTTTGTTTAGTGAAATTAATACTATATATTCGAGATAAATAATAATTATAAGTATCTCACTTGCTTCAAAGTATCTACTATGCACAGCACAAAAAAGTCGCTACATGTTTTACTGCATCCATAAAATCTCAGCACAAAACACATTTGAAATTATGAAAACATCATAAATGCTTCGTAATATTTCAAAGGAACTTTTAAAATACATTCAAATTATTAAAGTAAGTTTTAATGAAATTCAAAAGTCTGCAATGATGTACGTTAGTGTAATCTTTTCTTAATAGACCCGTGCCACAGAATAGAAAAATACAGAAGATCCACATGTACATACATACATGAAACACCTCTGCCCTTAGATGCCTATATGTGGACGATGCAAAACAAATGGCGATCGGGGATGTACTTGCACTGCATAACCTATGTGGTTTTCATAATGATTTGACTAGTATGAATTTTATGGAATTAAAAAAGACTGACCTCCGAGTTTGATTCTTCTCATAGTAATGCAACAAAGTACGACAAAGCACAACAAGTTTTATGAAGTTTAATTTACAATATAACATTAAGTAATTAAATGCTTAAACTTGAACCAAGCGGCAGTTATAATTTAGACACGAGTTTGACGTACAACGACTATTAGTTGCTGTATCCGGTTATACTGGAAGCCGACCCCAATCTAGTTGGGAAACGGTTAAGCAGATAATGATAACTCGTACTATGCGTTTCAATTAACAATAAGTACGTCAATGACGATCTGTCATATGTCACTCGAAAAGTAATTTGCAAAAAAAAATTATAGTGTAAATTAATAACTGTTTACTTATACTTTGTTTAATACAGTCTCACTTCAAATTGAAGTATAATATTTAACAATTCATGTCATAATTAGTTTTTTTAAACATACTTTTCTTCCTTATTTTCAATTTTGGCACCAATTCGCCTGAAGTAAAAAATATAAAAGCTTAATTTTTATGATTTGCTCGTGTTACAACACCAAAATAAGGCAAGGGTACTAATTTTGTTTCGCTCAATATTTGTAAATAAATATTTTATTTAAATCTTTTTTGCTCACCCTACCTAATTTGTTCGATTTGACAGGTATGACGTCACAATATGGCGCTTAATCGGTTCTATTGTTAGTTGAAACGCACTGTACGTGAAGCTTGCTCGTTTTATGAAGTCGACCTTCTGCAGCTATTTATTCTGTGTCGATGGTTATTAGGTAAAATCTCAGTCGCGAAGGACGGACGGGACGTTGACCCTGTCTGCTAGGGATGAAAAACGTCTGTAGTTTTTGGAACTTGAATACCTTTTGGGATATGTCCTAGTTTGCATTAAAATACATGAAAGCTCAATGAATGACTAGAATTACTACTATTTAGAATCTTGGTCTTAGAAGTTACTTGGTAGACATCTGTATAAAAACGGGATCTGAGTAGATTTGCTTGTGTTGAAGTTAGGAAAAAATAGATGTGCTATCTTAGAACAACAACGCATAGAAGGATAGTACGAGTGCAAAAAGTGAGGCAACTAAAACTTAGCCATTTCTGGCTTTGCTCGACGAGCCGTCAGTACTCAAGGTCACATTCTGCCGAACAGAGCTCGCGAGTAAATAATTTAAAACGACCGTTTGTAGCGTAAAGGGATGTCATAGTCCTTCAGCAAAACAAAAAACGTGTAATCAAATTACATTTCACAAGTAAATACTTACATTTTATACATTATATTTAATTAAATCGACCATCAAACAAAAATTCTAATAACCTAACTTATCACAATTCAATGTTGCTATCCGTGAGGAAAAAAATACCCATATTGATTTCTTTTGTGCTTATTTTTGTTTAAAAAAAATATAGTTTTGGCGGCAATTATGTATGCGTCAAACTAAACTATATTTATTTACAGCTACTACCTACAGTGTTTTATAACTAAAAGTTACTGTTAGTTCGGAGAGTGGCATCATAAAGATGAAAATTTTATTGTTTAAGATTTTTTTCATTTAAGTAATGTTCTCAATAATATTTTTCTATTTCATGAATACAACACATACTTTTAATTGATATCAAACGAGATTTTTCAAGCAATTAATACATTTCTATAATATCATTATAACACATTACACATCAAACATTCTAAACGCAATAAACGATATCTCATTTCGTTTACCTTCCATAAATATATGTCATATAAGTCATATTACATGAAAAAACATCATCTTATTTAGTTTCATAACATAAAATACTTGATTTGATCCAGCAACATAATAGTGCGTTTTCCCATTTTTGTGGTAATGGTACTGGTAATGGTATCACTGAAAGCTATATTTGTGTGCGTTTGAAGAACGTGGCCACATTCGGCTCACGCACACAAAGAAAATAAAGTGGACACACGAAATCGCTCGTGTCTTGTTCTAGACGCTTCTTCTATGCGTTGTTGTTCTAAGTGTGCTATCCCTTAAAAAGCACATAGTTTCAAATGGAGATTATAATGCCTTGAAGGGGTAACTTATTTATAACTATAATTGTAAAAACTGAATAGAATAGAATAGAAGAATTCCCAATAGTTAAAAAACGTTTTGGGAATACTATTATTGTGGGTGTAATTAAGGAGCTTTTCTTTCCTACCGTTCTTAAGAAAGTGACAGCCTTTAAACCTATTTGTAATTGGAATCATAATTGATGATTTTTGACGTTTTACTTATTTTCTAGAAAAAAAAAATAATGGTCTAACAAAATTAATACAATTTACAATAATGGAAGTACTTTTCATTTTGTTGTGCTTTTCATAGTTCTACAGCCATGTAATAATAACGCTTAAGTGTTAAGTCTCGCTGTCAGTCAGCCCTTATGTCTCTTGGTTACGCCTTTTTCGTGATACATTAACCTTCCACACGATAAGTCAGTAACATCTAAGGTTAAATACTCTCTGCATCTAAGCCATCACATAATAAAGAAGATGTACAATGCTTATCAACTGTCAATTTCAAAAGGACATGTGGAACAAAATATCCTGTGTTTTTTAGCTGTATACATACATTGTAGACTATTGAGAGCAATCGCTCGATCGTGTCCTGCAATATAATACAACTTAGAGGTTGAAAGGTTGCACAATGCAATATGTTTTGTGCTTTAAATATATAAATAAACGATTCAATCAAAGGCAGTAGTACAATGAAGCACATCTTAAAACTAGAGTTTTATCGTTAACTTTGAGTTAGTTTTGTGGCGTCTGACTATCCGTGACAATTATAAAATATGTGCAAATGACTGACGTGACCAACAACTTAGCTTGCTGTCCGTGGCATGGAAGAATCTCGGTAAGTTAAGATGCTCACCCATCCAAGAACCAGCCTAAATAAGCGTTGCTTAACCATGAAGTTCGAACTTTACAGCTGTTATTATAAAGCCACTAAACAGTACTCACACATAAATTACATGCTGAATTAAATCCCATCAACCTCGGTACCTACGTATGCTGTATAATTCATGACCGCAATTCTGGGGCCAACCGATGCCGAGTTTATTTTCAGTTGCACAACGCTTACCACCATTTTCGCGTAATCGTACTGCTAACTACGTGTTTAATTTCCATTGATTTAATACGGTTATTCTGTATTTCATGTAAAATTGGATTTTGATTGAATTCAAAAAATAATGGCCTGTACCACAACATTGTCATCTTGCACACATCCACCCATGTCATTGTATCACCCTTTTTAGGGTTCCATAGCCGAATGGCAAAAAACGGAAACCTTATAGTTTCATCATGTCTGTCTGTCCGTCCGTCCGTATGTCACAGCATTTTATTCCGAAACTATCAAGGCTATACATGTGAAACTTGGTAAGTAGATGTATTCTGTGAACCGCTTTCCGATTTTAAGAAAAAGATGAAAAGATATTAAAAACTAGCTTTTGCTCGCAACTTCGTTCGCGTGGGAGATTTTTCCTGCGTAAATCCCGATCCCGTGGGAATTTCAGGATAAAAACTATCTTCTGTCCTTCCCAGGGTCCTAAACTATTCACCTGCCAAATTTCATCTAAATCGGTTTAACGGTTTAGGCGTGAAAAGGTAACACACAGAAAGACAGAGTTACTTTCACATTTATAATATTAGTATGGATAAAGGGGTGCTCTCCATACATGTAACTGAAACTTATAATATTTCTTTTTCATGAAACCTATGCGAATTTGGTATCTTTAGAAAGGCTTTTAAAAATGACATTGAGGTTTCTCAAAGCACTTTTTCATAAATTCAATCTTTTAAAAGATACGCTTCCAAAGTGGAAAAATATGTGTAACCCCTCTAACTTCTATAATAATAGAGTGAAAAATCTAAAAACTATATGCTGTAGATCTTAATGTAAACTTTCAACAAAAATTGGTTTGAACGAGATCAGGTCCGTAGTTTTTGAGATATCGCGTATTTTCTAAAACCGTAAATATAACTTTGTAATTCATACAAACACTATGAAAAACATAGTTATTTTGCGTAGTTACTACGGAACCCTTCATGGGCGAGTCTGACTCGCACTTGGCCAAATTTTAGTGGTCTTCTTAGCGTGTCGATGGCAAATAGCTAGATGGAGTCAGCCCAGAACTGGGCAACAAGTTTGAAATTTTCGGTAGCTTCCATCAAGTCCTGCAGTGAGCAGTTGACAGGGCACGCAGGACAGGAAATTAAGTGTGCCATGGTTTGTGGAACAGAACTACATATACACCCCAAGGCAGAGGCATCGATAAATCTCCACCTGAACAGATTTATTTACAGATTTTAGTTGTTAAGTCCTTATTTGTTTTCTGTTATGGTGTACAATAAAGAGTATATACAGTATGTTAACTAACAGAGGGCGTTCCCGTTAACCCGCAATAGTATAAGCACATCAATTAGATCGCCGCACAAGCGGCCCGTCATTCATAAATAAATTGCGACGTTGCCGACCGTCAAGTACGCGTGTACAGAGTGTTTCTTTTACGTATCAATTTAACATTTTTAGTGAAAATTTTAATATTAAAAAAATAAAAACATTTTGTTTTCGAATGGTAATATTTTTTTAGCATGTATATGGATGCTATACTATTGCGGGTTAACGGGAACGCCCTCTGTTAGTTAACATACTGCATATCTATCTATCTCCAACATCCACCTCAACATGCTTATATCTGTTACAAGCAATAATTTTTCATCTCTCTTCTTCACAATCAAGCAGCGTCAATAGCCTAATGAGTAAAGAGTTGGACTTGTGATCGAGAGCTCGCGGGTTCTATCCCCACCCATTACACAATTGTCGTGTTGGAGGGGTTAACAGAATTGCTAGTAACGTGAATTCTACCCACATTGCTAGTAAACTTACAAAAAAACAGCGTTCCAATTCATACAATACGACAGTATATTTCCTAAATTCGTAGGACATCACGACATCGTGGAACGCAAATTGTCGTATATTGTTGTGTTCTGTTGACTGCCCCATTTTTAGTGATTCGGACCACTCTGCCGTCGTAAGAAAAAAGGGCACAAGTAACATTTTAAAAAAAATTGAGTTATATACATACTTAGAGTCAGAGAAAAAAGGCGAATCTGCTCAATTTTTTGTAGAATTTTATCTTCAAGAAATTCGGAGATACAGTAGGCTCAAAAGGCACAAATGACACTAATATTCATGTTTTATTGAATGAAAAGGCACATTTATATACCATTATATTGAAAAGGCACAAATACGTAGATGTGACTATTACTTCATACAGATTTTTACTAAAAACTACTTTGAAAAGGCACAACTACAAAATAACATAAAGAAAAGGCTCAAATGCCAGATGTGCCCTGTCTACTTAATTAGTGATCTATGCATGTTTCAATTAATTTACGTATAAAAGGCACAAATAACCATTTGTGCCTTTTCTTTAAATTATTTACGATTAGGGGTGAGGAAAGGAGGGCAGGGTTTGATTGAAATGCGCCAGTTGTGCCTGAGACAAGGCTTATCGTTTTCAATCATAGTTTTGTTCCTGTAGGTGACAAATAAGGTTATATGGAGTTGGCAAAGCACTGGGAACCTTATGGCACGAAGCTATTGCAGGGAGAAAAAAGGAAGACATAGTTAGCTGCTTTCAAGCATTTTTCTTGAAAACCGGGACTGCAAAAATGTGTTTTTGTGGCTGGATAAATGCGCGGCCCAAAACAAAAATTAGTGCCTTTTTCCTACTTAGTCTAATTAGTCAATTTTAAGGGTGTAATATTTACACCCTAGAAATTTACTAAATAGACTAAGTAAGTTTTGTGCTGCGTTATCTGGAAGTTGGTCATACTTTTATGGCTGCCGATGAATTTCACCATAGAATGGAGCAATCACTTAAGAAGAACAAGCGAGTATATGACTTTGAAGATTTTTGCAAAGCTGTCGCTGATACTGGTTCAAATACTGTGGTGAGAAAAATTACAGTCCAGGATTTTCACGATTTTGAAGACTGCTCTTCGTCGTATAAATTACAACATTGTACTCCGAGCGCGAGTGTGCCGCAAGCTTATTTAAGAAACATGTCTGAAATCACTTTTCGGCGAGGGAGCAATTCGATATTCTACAAGAACAGCCATGACACTGAAGCGCAAATAGAATTGGATTTCTTGAGAGTTAAAAATCTTAAAATTGGCATTCCATTGCCTAAGCAGAAGCTTTCTCCACGAGGTATAACATCGGAGAGGAAGTCAGCTATACTTTCCAAGCTTGGGCCACTCATACCTGAAAACAGGTTTTTGGGAAACCCTACCCGTTAACGACAATTCAGCTGATCTCACAGAAATTTATGAAGACTGAAATTAAAGACTACTTTTTAAATTAATATTTTAAGCAAAACTGATTATTTATTTTTTTTAAACTTTTTTCTAGTTATTACCAATATATTGTATTGTGATAATTCAACCAAGTGCCATGTTACGTTTGTTATAGTTACATTTAATTTTTATAATAAAAATAATAGTATTTTTTAAAATATTAAACTACGAGTGTCTTTAATAATTACGGGTGTAAGCTATTTCCTGCAGATGAACAATACATAATTAGAATAAGCTCTAATAGAGTAGCTTAATAAAGGTTCAAAACCAAAATTTATGCTCCTTTATACTTGGAATACGCATCCGAGATATGGAGTCCATGCTATCATAAATATATTGACCGCATTGAGAGCATCCAAAAAGGGTTCATTAAATATCTCTGCTTCCATCAAAGAATACCATATAGGTCCGTAAATTACCTTGATCTCTGTAAGAAGTATCATTTACTACCGCTAAATATTCGGCGTGACGTTTCTGACTGCGTTTTTTTATTGAAGACTTTTAACAATTCAATTAACAGCCTTGATATATTATCAAAATTTTATTTTAATGTTCCTTGTTCTAAACGGTTCTATCCACCGCTAATCCGCGAAATATGGACAGAATTCGTATGTTTTGCATGCAAGCAGGAGCTTTAATGAGGTGTGCAGGCAGCATGACATTGATCCATTTAGAACAAGGGTGTCATCAGCGAGAAGGTGCTTAAGCCTTAAATTTTTTAAGGAATAACTAGTTTTATGTAATCATGAAACTTTATTTAGTTGTTTAGGTTTATACATATTATTATGTTATTAAGTTTGCCGATTTCCTGCTGACAGTACTATGTCGTTCATAGTGTTCCTTAATTTCATATGTAACTATCGTGGAGACCTGTAATTGGCTGTCAAATTTTCACACTGTTTCTTGATTGATTTAAGTAGCTGTTGGTCTCCCATGTAAATAAATAAATAAATTACTACCCCTATTAAGAATATATTGATTTATTTTTCATATTGTGTTTTAGAGTAACTACTTTTTTATAGATTTTAAAGTTAGGGGTCCAACCTATTAGTAAAAAGAATAAAAATATTTAATTTTACTTATTTTGGGTATCTAACTAACTAAAAAGTGTAATTGAGTTTAAGTATTAGCACTTTGTGTTTCTAATTCATAAGTTCTATTTGTTAACCAAAATTGTAGGTAGATGCTTATCCCTAATAATTTATAAATGATTATTCAATATTAAGAACGTTCTTTTTGTTTAAATGTTGGTGTCCTAGAAGAAGATTTGTTAAGTTTTGTTTCAGTTATTTGGATAAGCTAACCAGAAATGGCATGACAATATATATGTTTTTAGAGTTTATTAAACATAATTGTTTGTTTTTTTATAGAAAAAATTAAGTCAATTTACATTAAAAAGGCGCAATTAGACAAATGTGCCCTTTTTTTTAGACTCAATGACCAATTTGCTTGAAATATTAAAAAGAAAGGTCAAATTTGGTTACCTATGCCTTTTCTTTGTAGTAAGTGGTATATTTAATTTATTTTTTGTTTTAAGTTGAAAGGAATAATTTGAATTTATTTAATAATTAAATATATATAAGAGCTAAAAAGTAAAAAATATAATAGTACTAACCTTCACGCATATATCATCGGTATTTTTTTTTCTTTTAAGCAATAGATTTCCACACTATGAAGCAGAATATGGTAAAAACTTTAATCCCAATTATCTCAATTTGACCAAAATGATAGATGTGCCCTTCTCTCGTACGACGGCAGCACTATTACATCGTAGATTTAGAGGTTAAGCTTAGTTTATATGCATATAATGAGTCAGATCACTTTCGGCGCGTCATGTTCCACGCGTGTCTCGTGGGAATGTTCTAATGAGTACCACAGACACTGAAGGGCGGCTTAAGGGCAGCTAAAGGGACATAGAAGGTTTTTAGTCAGTAGAATTCTGACACTCTTCCGCTCCAGAGAGCGGATGAAGTCATTTGATGATTTTCTAACTCGGAAAAAAAGTTCACCTTCATTCAAAGATCTGAGAATTGCATTGACGAAACTTTTCCCGACTATGTCGGTTTTGGCTTTAAGTCTAACTGGATGCAGCACAAGCCGGTAGCTGGATGCCACGATATCCTTTCACTAACTGGATGCCCCGATATCCTTTACCATCTCTAAACCACACAATGGCCGCCCATTGTACACTAGTTTTATTATTTGTATCCTTAAATGTATTGTAAGGTGTACAATAAAGTATATAATAATAACAATAAATAAATAAATGACCAGGACCACGTAAATCGTGGATAAATACTGGTAATCAAAATAACAATGATCGAAAAAGGTTTGGCCTCAACGCTCTGCATTGCTTACCTTCATTACAAATAATTATGAACAATTTATATCGGCCTTAATTATCTATTTTAAGAGTTATGCGGTGGAAGGGTACAAATACCTCTACGAAATCCAGTGTCTCAATCCTTTGCCATAGTTGATACCATCATTACTTCTCTTAAAGCAAACTCCGCTACTGGTTGTGACAACGTACTCTCTAAGTTTCTAAAACGATATAAACATCTTTTTGTCCTATTTTTCTGTGTGTTGCATCTCGCAGGTCAACCTCAGAGGTTGCTTAAATGGACTTGCCTGTGGTTGTCTTAATTAATAAATTAATTCAAGCCTCCGGCAAGGGCTTATTATAAAAACGTCAAACTAGGTGACTACACGATAAGGGCACCTGTGAGGTACGAACCTCGGCTTAGGGCGACGCATGGGGAGGGCAGTTAGGGACAGGGTGGATCGTATCATTATTATTGTTATTAATAAGTGAATTTAAAGCGACTAGCTTTGCGGGCTGGCTGGCTCTCGCAAGGATCGCGTCGTCGGGGCGGACAATTCCGGGGACGTCGCGGCGGGCCTCATCTTCTTGTCCCACCACTGACATGCATATTTGCCTACGCTCTGATACTTTTCCTTTGACTCTAAACAAGGCAATTACATACCCAATACATCCGTTTGTATGTCTGTTTTAAATAAAATTGTTCTCCGTGATTCAAAATGGCTGTGTTTTCTCAAGTGTGTATGGTTATTTAAACGATACTAAAACGCAAACAAACTTTTTTTTTTTTATCCGTTTTTCCAGGCTGATCTCTGGAATAGCGAAGCTTATTTCTATTTCCTTTCTACCAAGGCAACTTATAGGTTTTTATACCGGGTTTTTTAATTTAATTTTATGGATCTATTGGTTTGGCTCGCGTTTCACCACCATCTCACCTGTTAGTAAATGACCTATTCACTCTTGACTTAAAGATCCCCAGGTTATAGCTATCAGGAAACACGGAGTCTGACAGGGAATTCCACTCCTTAGCCGTACGCGCAATAAAAGTATTCCCAAAACGTTTTGTGCGTATTTTCACGGGATCGAGATTTCAAAATCAGAATCAAGTAAATCGCGCAGGTAATATTGACTCCTACGCAGACGAAGTGGAACTCGCGAACACGGCTAGTAAAATAAAACGTTGACTCAATCACATAGGTACTTCTTGTGTTTTTATGTCCCCTTTCAAATAGTAATATTATTTCTGCCCCATTAACATTCCCATCATGTCACCATAAGTTGTGTATTATCATAGTTTTATACTGTATCCCGTTATGATAGTAAAAGTCACATGCGGGTTTAATGGCGGGTACAGTTGTTATGTCAATCAAGTGGGTTAGCGTTGACTAATGATGCACAACGACTTGTTTACGTGTTAGTAGATAGGTGGTGAAAGTATCTACGGAGTAATTTGAATAAAGAGTTCGTAATGAGTGTAATACAAAATATATTTTTTTAGCTCGTGTCACATGCTTAGTTTATTGCATTGATGGTAAGCAGATTCTAAATTCAAATTATACATGGCTAATTGAAAATAATAACCCAAGTTATCAACATTCGTTGAGTACATTGTACTTGATAATATGGGCGTTCTGAATTGAACTATAATGGGTCCTCAGTTCTTAGCAGAAAAAAAATTAGCTTGTATATTTGGTAGGGGAGAGGTGTGTCAATTGTTACAGGGAGGCAATTATAACAGTGTTGTTTCAACGACATCTATCGTTCAGTAGCGATAGGTTTACATGGCAATCGAAGCTTTATTGGGTGCTGTTTTACTGACCGAACTTATAGGTAAAACAATTCGCGCGTGTGCTGTCAGTTTAAGATAGTTTGTATAATAGCAAGTTGTGTAAAATTATTTTTCTTCACAGATTTTGTTATTTTAATTAAATTAAACAGTTTTACAATAGTTCAGTGGTTATTTTAGTATAATCTACCATCCAGTCTAGAAGTGCAGGTACGTGATTTGTTTAAAACTTTAAATTTACCATAGATTTTTGTTAAATAAGTCTTCAATGCAAAATGGCGGTAGTGGTGCAAAAGTAACAAAACAAGGAGGCGCAATTGTAACGTGTTACAATTAACGCTCTGTTATTTTGACACTTAGCTTATTATTTAATAGTACCATTTTATTTTCAGAATCCATATAAAATGGTTTATAAACGACCTCGGAAGACATTGCGTGGCACCGTGCCACCAGAAAAAATATGCTGAACCTTGTGAAATTATAATTAAGCAAGGGAAGAGTGTAAGAAGTGTAGCTACCAGCTTTAGCATGTGTCATGTGACTCTATCCAGGTATAATACAGTTAAAACTGGATATGCCCACATAATAAAGAATTTTCCACAGAACAAGAACTACGTCGTCCTGAAGCCGCAAGTCTTGCTCGAGTCTAAACTTGACTAAAAAAATACTGAAAGAACTGAAAATAATGAGGTAGAAGAAGATATAAATGAAGAGACAGATGGTGCAGACTCTGTTTTGAACATTATAAAACCAGTAGAGAAGATTGGTTGCAATGCAGAGACTGCCATAAATGGGCACACTCCAGCTGTGCAAAAATGATCCCTTTGTGTGTGTTTAAACTGTTTGTCAGAATGACTGTTATTTTATTTTTATTTTTTATGTGTTTTAAGTTCTTTTTTGATGTTTGGAGTGAACTGCTGTCAAGATTTTGTTAAACTTATTTTTTATTGTTGTCTGTTTCTATATGTTACAATTGACTCTCATTGCTGTTACAATTGACCCTCTTAGTGTAGCAATTGTAACACTATTAGTTGATCTCATTAAGTGCCATTTCCTAGTATTTAATTGACGTTTTTGTTGTTTACTATATTTGATTTTATAATTAGATAACTCACCTATATTGTGACCAAAAATTATTGCGCTGTGATAGTTAATTAAAATATTATTAAGAATTGATTTTTTTTTGTTACTATTGACACACCTCTCCCCTACATATGCACCTGCTTTTTTAAGCTTAGTCCGTTTAGCGAAAAAAATAACATTTTTGTTTTTCTAAAAGTGTAATTCATTGGCTAAACAACCGGCCGCGTATTTTATTTATTTTATTTTAATAGGAAAAAACACACAATTGTACAATGTGTCTTTACATCTAAATACATATTAAAAACTAGGTTATCGTTTCCATTCAGTTTGTTTCCACAGGTACAATATGTAAAGTACAGTCGAAAAATTTCTCACTACCGTAGTTGTTGTGGGAATTATTTCGACTGGAATTATAATTGTTTATTTTTTCATTTTTTTTTTTATTCTATTTGCTATTTTTACCCGTTGTTATCTTATAGCCAAGTTAGGCTATTATGAAAGTAAGGTTAGTAATTGAAATCGCCATGTTTTGTACTCAGTAGAAGAATTGATGAATCGACATATCTCATCATGATCTTGATTCTTTGCCGCCATTTACGAGCCGAATTCAATCAATCACTCCCATTTTATCGAAATTCGATTTGGCGTCGATCTCCTGAAAGTACCTTTTGTTCGTTAAATGGTCTGTAACGTTTCGACTTTAATCTGAAATGGGAAACAATGTTTGTATTGATTGGTGATAAATGGAATTATTAATACTTTCGATTTCGTAAACTTGGTCAGGTTTAATGCAGCTAAGACCTAGGCATGTCTCTTCTCCGCAAAAAGGAGCCAATTCAAACCGGCTCCTACTTTCCGTGATGTAACCGTGCCGATAACCGATCATATTGCTTCTTGGGGTGACACTAACTTCCACTCTCAATTTTGGTCCGTTTATCGAGGCTAAGGCTCATTTAGCATCAAAAAAGTTGGGAATCCTAGCCAAGGTGATACGGTACTACACACCGGAACAGCTGCTCAATCTGTATCAAGTCCAGGTTCGGTCGTGTATGGAGTACTGCTCTCATCTTTGGGATGGATCTGCGAAATACCAACTGGATGCGCTTTTGAGTCTATCGAGAAGCGGGCCAAGAGACTCATTGGCAAGGATGCACTGATCGATTCAAAGCTCCAGAGCTTTGAACATCGACGACGAGTTGCAAGTCTATCGGTTTTCTATCGGTTACATTTCGGGAAGTGTGCGATGGAATTACACAACCTAATTCCGCCAAGCCCGTTCCATCATCGGCCATCCCACCCATACGCACAAAACGTTTTGGGAATACTTTCATTGTGCGTACGGCTAAGTGCGTAAGGCTTCTCATAGTAGAGACTGAGAGTTAATCTAGGTAAACGTGCCAATTGTGGTCAATAGTTTACTATGACCAAGGTGATATATATTTAGTAGTATGTTATTATCTACATCGCTTTTGAATAAATAACTTTTTTAAGTTCCATTACAAGTAAATTTATAAAAATAGTGAGACTGAGACATCACTGGGCCAAGCATAATCCATTTTCATCTTTTTGCCCTTGTCGCATATTGGTTGAGGTCAGCGACCACGTTACCTCCTTCCATTTCGTCCTGTCAACCGTCACGTATCGCTGACTCATTTTTCATTACTGCCCCATTCTCAGCCCATAATGTCTTTTATTAAGGTCCTAAGATGAAAACAGATAAATAAATAAATAAAACAGGCTTACCTCGAAAATCGAAAATGTGCAGTACAGACCAATTCTTATCACTCCAGGCAAATATCTCTGTTTGCCTGTCTTTATTTATCTGTTTAAGGTTCCGTACCCAAAGGGTAAAAACGGGACCCTAGGCTATTACTAAGGCTTCGCTGTCTGTCTTTCTGTCACCAGGTTGTATCTCATGAACCGTGATAGCTAGACAGTTGAAATTTTCACAGATGATGTATTTCTGTTGCCGCTATTAAAAAATATATATTAAACTAGCTTTTGCCCGCGACTTCATTCGCGTGGTGGTTTTTTCCGCGTAAATCCCGATCCCGTGGGAATTTCGGGATAAAAACTATCCTATGTCTTTTCCACGGTCCTAAACTATTCCCATGCCAAATTTCAATTCAATCGGTTCGGTATTTTAGGCGTGATTGGGTAACACACAGACAGACAGAGTTACTTTCGCATTTATAATATTAGTAAGGATAAATATTTAAGGGGCACTCCATACAACGAACGTGATTTTTTGCAATTTTCTATAGATGATGGTATGGGAACCCTTCGTGCGCGAGTCTGATTTGCACTTGGCCGGTTTTCTTAGTTGATTTCTTAAGAAGGCCTTCCTATGAAATCAACTTTGATTATTATAAATGTATAGATATCAACTTGATACAGATTTCATGTTGGAGTGATCGTCGAATATTTTCGCAACTGCTAGCTTCGAAGGAAAAGACAGCCTGCGGTGTCATTTTGAAATGATTCAATAACTATCTGGAAATGTATGATTTAAGGAGACCGCATCCCCTGGCAATTTGATGGCAAATCGAACTCTACAATTGCAGTGCCAAGGTACTAAATATGGCCACAAGCTGCTGGCGCTGTGCCAATATGCCTTAGCGTGACGCGCGCTTTATAGCAAATCTGTACTGGAAGTACGTAACGATTAATAAATAAAAAAGATTAAACGTTCGACAAAAGTGCAGATATGTAATACTTTTATCAATACCGCTTACTTAATAATCGCTTACTTTTGAAAGTCAATGCTATTTAATAATAATAAAAAGTGTTTATAGTCCCAAAACATTCGAACGGAATGAGGTCGTTATACCTTGACAGATTAAATGGGGTATACAAAAGTACCTACTGATACTGATTTCCAAAGTAAGCTGCATACATTGATTTTGTACATGAAAAGCATGTACTTACCTATATTTATATTGGAAAACAGACTGAAATGGTACTTACAATGACTGATTGACAGATGTCTTCTGACAGTTGACGTTTGCTTATCTGTCAAATATGTCAACTGACATTTATTCTCTATTTTGTTTTTCTGGCTTGTGGTCTCAATCGCCTTAAGTTCGAATTTGTACCCTGTTAGTGACAATAAGCTTGCGCTCTACATATAACAGTGGGTGTACTTCTGCATGCCATATCTGGTATTTTATGATGATACTGCTAATCCAAATATAACCTCTATAGCTTGGATATACAGGAACACTTTTAGATGTGAATAAAATTGTGTTACTGAATAAATTTCATTGTCATTTCTTCTTCCCATTAATCTTTATTTCAAGGCTTTATGGCAAGAGCGTTGCGCTGAATACGTTGTTACCGTTTGAATAAAAGCTATTCTCTACTGTTTTTTTTTTTGCTTACAGGAGAAAATAGAAGAGGGAGATGTGTCGTTAATCGAGAATCTTATTTGTAACTGGTGAATGTGGTGTAGGTTTCTACTTATAACGTATTAACGATGGCCCCGGTTTCAGTTTTAGTATACAGGATTCGTTCGTGTCGTTTAACTCTATTACTATTAGTAATTGCGTGGTGTAGAAAAATCGGAGGAGAAACAAAAACATAAACTAAACTATTACCTACGAGATTGAATATACGGTCTTCGGAAAACACAAGCGTGGAGAAATGTGGTGTTTTTCAACCGACGACAAAAAAAGGAGGAGGTTATCAATTCGACGCGTATATTTTTTTTATGTATGATCACCGATTACTCGAAGACGGCTGAACCGATTTGGAAAATTCTTCTTTTGTTTGATACTTCGAAATTAGTCCGATTGTCACCAAGTCAGGATCTGATTGATGATGGGATTCTGGAGAAATCGAGGGAACTCTTCAAATATTATAGGCACACCTATATTGATTTGAGTATTTTTTATAGTAACTTGTATAGTTGCATTCGAAAATCACCATTTGTGAAGTTGACCTGATGATGAAGACCACAGATGGCCACTGGAACTACTCAATATATGTATAGGTAGGAATAATAAGTATTTCATGTGTTCCGCTTCGATTACTTGAATGTGTTTATTAAGCACAATATGCTCGTCACAATGCATATGGTGAAGTGAAGCTGATGGTGAAATACCAGGAGAACTCCTCAACAATGAACGGCCCAACATTGGGAAAAGCAATATTTTGTAAATGAATATAAGTAGTTGACATTTAGGCTTTTGTAACTAGGTAAATTAAAAATCGATAACCTATGAAATAAAAACTTTTTACCAAAAAATTAAACCGTCGGTCGGAGTCCGTTCAATTTTTTGGTAAAAAGGTTTTTTGGGTATACATACATAAAGTTTTTACATAGCTATAATATGACCTTTTCTCAACTATTATACAGCACTTAACTTTTTCTACGCTTAACTATTTTACAGTGACCTCGAGTTATTTTAATTAATAAAATTGAAGCTCTTGTGTTGCGCAAGAGTCATTGTTTTAATTTACGTAATTAATTTAAATATCGAATGAGCAACCGTGAACTTCGGATGCACCCGCCGTCTGCAGCGTGCATACTGATGAGATGTGGTTTATGTATTGTGCCACTTTTTAGCCGACTGTGTGATACAAAGGGGGTATAGTGTTTAACAGTCTATGTAAGTATGTTTGTACATAGTATGTGGCGTTGGAGAGGCCAAACACGTGGACCGATTTAAATAATTCTCACATCAATCGATCCGTCTTAACTTTGTTATATTGTTTTATATTTGCGGGACGGTAAGAGGTTTTGTTAGGAACGAACAACGTTTTAGAAAGCAAAAGCAACGTTTTAGATCTTTAAGCGACAGTCGAAGTTGCTTTACGAGTAGTAGTGATTTGCCGGTTCTGGCGCACCAATCCCGTGGCTCACCGGTTCTGGCGCACCACCGCTTCTGGCGCAATCGCGGTCCAGGGCGTTTCAAACCTACAAAAAAAAAAAAAAAAAAAAAAAAAAAAAAAGGTTTTGGGGTCCGCTGATCACGTTTCTGCAATCCTTTTTCGCGTAGGATGCATGGTTCCGGAGATACAGAAATCAATTAACAACAATCTGTTTCATTTCCGGTGACCCGAAACCCTCATTATCGACTTTCATTGTTCGCCTTTTCTTATCTATTGTCCGTGCGTCCGGCCGCTCACCCTCATTAGGATTGCATTGACGTTTCTATGTATTACTCATTGTTACTGCTACTGCTATTGTATACTTTTATTGTTCATAGACCATTGCTTACTTTGCTATTCGGGATCATCAAAACGGAATCAATAAAACACATGCGTCATTAACAAATTTTATTTTTATCTACAAAATATGAGCGGAACATCTCATCCACTAAAATATCGTTGTACAGTGTGTTCCCTGTAAATATGTTTGTAAAACTATGCATTGAACATCCCTGAAACTTATATAGCAAATACATTAAGCAATATTCACCACAAACTGAAGTCCAATCATTCTGAATCCTATCAATACTCCAGCCCCATCTTTTACAATTCCTTTTCAAAAACTCGAGATGATATCGCGCAGGTGTTCGCCCATAAGAATCAAAATATTGACCGATGCCATTCGTATCGATATGTACAGCTACCCAGTGTGAACCTGGCTTATCATCCGCATCCAAATTGCATATTATATACGTTGGTGCATGGGTATACATAGGGAGTCTATTAGCAGCATAAACATTATTTTCTAGACTGGGATGAATCTTTTTCAGATGTTTTTGTACTTCTAGTGTATCCATGATATAGCATATTATTACACTACCAATCTATTCAATGGTTGTCATAGGAATGTTCAATTATAGTGATTTGTAAATATTAAATCGCATTATTTTGTAGCACTCACAAAACAGGTTGATGCCAGCAATGTGAGATAAGTTTGTTGACTCATAGAGTTACTATCAGTTTCCGGAGGAACGTGAGATAATTTTGGTGATTCATAGAGTTACAATCAGTTTCGTTGTATTTAGGAATTTGTTTTAGATAAGAATGGTGCTATATAAGATCCTACCATTGCAGTCATGCAGTCAGTCTATGGTCGTTTGACCGCAGTGGATTGTATACGTCTACCAATACTACGTTTGTGTTACTTCAACGCATCAATGGCCATGGAGGTAAGTGTTTATTCTATTGACAAACTTACTTGTATTCTTGTTGTTGTTTCCTAACGTGTGTGATTAAGTGTAAACAAATTGATATTAACATGATAACTGTCTTGTTGCAGAAATCATTCAACTTCGATGAAAATACCTATAAACAGTATTACTACTCACCGCTCTCCCCTCAACATGAAGAAGAGAACGATGACATCGTTATTAATAACACATGTGATGGTGGAAAAAGGAAATCACAACCGATTGATCATTTTTTTGAAGTGGCACCAAAAATAAAAAAGAAAAAACTGTTATCGTCAACCGTGGCACGAGCCGCTAGAGATGGTGTATCATACATTTCTAGTAATTCTGACGACGGAGACCAAGCGACGCATCTCATTAAAATTGAAATGTACGATATGAAGAAGCTATGTAAGATTCCAACTACTGATCATTGGAAACACGCTACCACGAGGATTAAATATTATGTAAAGAATAATAAGGATAGCATCTACGACAGCACAAACGGGCTCGTATACAACATTACAAAGACAATAGCAGAAAGTGAAAAAGTTAAAAAATACTTTTTTAACAATGACACCCATTAGTTGATTAGTGAATGTGATTCTGTTTACTTAAATTACTTCTGTGTACTCATTAGATTCTACCTGACTCGTCATTAATAACACATGCGATGGTGGAAAAAGGAAATCACAACCGATTGATAATTTTTTTTTTGAAGTGGCACCAAAAAATAAATAAGAAGAAACTGTTATCGTCAACCTTGGCACAAGCCGCTAGAGATGGTGTATCATACATTTCTACTAATTCTGACTACGGAGACCAAGCGTCGCATCTCATAAAAATTGAAATGTACGATATGAAGAAGCTATGTAAGATTCCAACTACTGATCATTGGAAACACGCTACCACGAGGATTAAATATTATGTAAAGAATAATAAGGATAGCATCTATGACAGCACAAACAGCCTCGTATACAATATTACAAAGACAATAGCAAAAAGTGAATAAGTTAAAAAATACTTTTTTAACAATGACACTCATTAATCGATTAGTGAATGTGATTCTGTTTACTTAAATTACTTCTGTGTATTCATTAGATCCAAGGAGGTGTCGTCTTGTGGTGCTGAGAGAAAAACAAGATTAGAAGGAAGAGATGAGTGTGGCATACGTGAACAGATCACTTCATTGAAAAGCAAAACTACAAAACTGATTGGAGAAGAAAAAGTGAAGAATATGCAGTACCCAAGAGCTGAATATCCATTTTTCAGTTCAAAATCTAGACGGTTGTTCAGTTTCGGAGACTGGCCACTCGTTATGAAACAGAAGCCTGAAGATCTTGCAGAAGCCGGTTTCTTTTATACTGGTCATGAAGACAGGACCAAGTGTTTCCATTGTGGTGGCGGTTTAAAAGATTGGGAAGATGATGATGATCCTTGGCAGCAGCATGTTCAGTGGTTTAGTCAGTGTGCTTATGTAAAGTTTAAACTCGATCAGTGTTCTGTATAAGATTGAATAGGGTGTTTATAATGAAATAAAAAAATAGTATATTGCATATAATTTGTTTTATTTAATTTTATAATGTTTCCTTTAGTTACATACACATAACCTTAACTACTATAGTCTACAGTAACATTTCTATTTTTATCTATTTCAATAATATTATCAAACTCAGCATAAACAATACAGTTAATTGTTTGTATTAGTGAGGATTCAAATCGTACTTCTAATCTTACACTACCATGCTTTATGAGATTCCAATGAGCTGATGAGTTAGCTGATAAATCAGGAGTTAAATCAAATGCTAAAAGACAGTAACCTTTAGCATACTGTTCACGAGAGATTGCATTTCCTTCATTTAGAAAGTGAATACCAGTCCCCGAGAATAGAGTATGATATGCTGATGTAAATATATTATTATTAAAAGATGGTTGCAAAGCTTTTGAAGGTATTTGTTGACCATCAATATATAAGCTGAAAGAGTTAATACCATAGTTTTCAAAGTTAAATGGATTTTTAGTAAGCGAACCATTAAATGCAGAATTGTTTACAAATCCAATAATACATCTTTTGGGTACCTGTCCTAAGAATATATTATCAAGAGTTTTTCCTTGAACACCTGATGGAATTGTTAAAACTTTAACTTCAGCACGAGTAATAGGATATTTAGCAGTGGTAGAAGCTAAAACTTTCTGATGTGCGAGTAATACACTTGGATTAATTCGTGCTCTTCGAACAATAAGAGTTGCGTCTGTAATGCAAACTTTAAACTTTACATCATTTGACCCAGCAATTAAATTAAAACTCTCTCTTGATCGAACTAATTTTACACTCATTTCAACGCCATTCATTAAAAATTTATCTTGATTGAAAATGTCACCATGAAGATGACCAATCATTTCTATTTCCCTACTTTCATTAACTAATTCCTGTCTTTTAACAAATCCTATGTTTTTACCATCTGTGGAATCCATTTTTCCTGCTGTATCCTCATACCAAAGGCTACAAGTAAGATGAGATTGTTTAGCAGCAGGAGCATAGTTTAAAAGAGTTTCCATGTATGCTCGATAGGCATAGGTATTATTAGGTGGTGATACAAGTTTTTGGTTTAAATAAACATCAAGTTGACTAAAAAGTGAATGCAGCCAATTATTTACAGGTGCTACTGCGGTAGCTGATATCAAGTTTGATGAATCTTGATTTAATACTTTTGCCTTTATCTGGAGTAATGTATGAGACAAATCTATGTAGTCATCGCCTGTTCCAGGAACTTGAAACTCGATAGGTCCATCATCAGCAAGAGACGAAATTGGTTTATAGTGAATCCACAATCCATTTTCAATGCTTGTTTGTGTAGACGGTAATGCAAATAAATCTAATTCTGACTTAACGCACTCACAAGAATGATTATGAAGGAAAGACATATTTAATTTGAAAATATATCTTCGATGTTTTTTGGTTTTAGACCAAGTTTTTTCGTAGCTTTCACTTTAGCAGTTAGTGGTGGAATGAACGATGCCAATCGTTTTCTTTTAGTTATATATCCAGATCCTGTCATGTTAAATCGATCAATTTTGTTATCAGCCTTTCGTTTTAAGTTCGTACTAACTTGTTTAAGACGATCTTTTATTGAGGCTTCCATAGGACGCGCTTGAACCATATCCGATAAAAGTCCTACTCCAGCGTTTAATGCCTCCTTACCAACCACTCGAACACCACTTGAAAGTAAAGGTAAAACTGATCTAAATAACCCTCCTAAGAAGCTCCCAATACCATGACCGCGTTGGTATGGTGAACCCTTATAAATTACACCAACTCCTGATCCAGCTTGATGTGAATAATAATTTTCATATGGACATTTATGATGATCATGAGGAGAATACATTATTATAATTTGTGGAAATGTAGTTTAATACACACGGTTCCAAACTGGAATGGTATTTTTTGTCCTGTGCTCGATCTTATATCTATTTCCAGCGTATCGAACTCTCTTCGCATTACAGGTAAGTAGTGAGGTGGAGAGAAAACGTGCATTTTATTCGCACCATAAATGTATTTTGAAGGATCTAATGAAATGACTCTTAATAGCGGAGTCATAACATCACCCACAATCTGAGGATCGATAATGTCACAATATAGAAATAGTTGAGATGGTAACCCTAAGTGTAAATTAGCAGGACACTTCCCAAAATTTCTGTCTAGAAGATTTGTATTTGGTTCATAACCCAGTTGTAAACTTAATTTGGGTGATAATGTTACGGATGTTATATTTTTATCCAAAACAGAAATAGACACAAATTTTGTTATTTCATCATAACGAAATTTCAAGTTCTCTCTGATACCATTTAACGCTCTTAAAATATGTTCAACGTTATCATAGTTGGTAGCCGGAATATGTTTTTTGTAGTACACTGTTGATGGTTTATCTTCATTAGGCATTAACATGGTTTTTGTAATGTACACAACATTTTCATGATCTTGAACAGTAAACATGGTGCATGGATATTGAAACTCGACAACTCCAACCGACCATTCACCTTCTAATTTCATAGCTTTTGGTAATTTTGTTGAAAAATTTGTGGTCTTGTTATCAGGAAAGTATTCCATTGAACTATTGCTGAGCAAAGTTAAATAAAAACTTTCTTTATTCATATTTCTTTTAAACTAGAAGCTAAAATCCAACTGTTAAATTTATCTGGATAACCTTTCCACTTCACTAATACTTCTTTTCTGTTACCCGAATAACGAGTACCAATTATTTTATCTATTTTATATTGTGAGGTGGGGTTGTAAGTGACCTTCTGTAATTCTCTTTCATAAAAAGTACCAACTATTGCTTCATCTTGTAAATCTGTTATTGTATAAACAACCCATGGAGATCTATCAATTATTGAAGATATAATAAATATTTCATCACTCCAATTTGATTCATATCCTTTTTGGAAAACATGTTTATATTTAGTTATTCGAACATAATCACCCACATTGAAATTTGGTTTTGGATTTTCTAAAGAAAGTTTGTTTGATCCTCTATTATAAAGATTAGTCCAAACTGTCATAATATTGGCGGAACTTACATCACATGGGCACATCTTAATACTAGAGTGAATGCTGTGATTATAAGAGTATATTAAATCCTGTAAAACATCTATGTATCTATAAGTATTGTTATGAGTGAAATAACGCCACATTTTCATTTTTAGAGTTCTTTGAAATCGTTCAACAATACTAGCCTTAATATCAGGATTGTTAGTGGTATAGTAATTTATCTTTTTGGATTTAAAGTATTTTTGTACATCTTTTGAAACAAATTCTGTACCTTTATCAGATTGTATGTGAGTAGGTGTGGAATTACTTTCAGTAAATATACTTTCAAAACATTCTTTAGTAGTTTCTGAGTTTTTCTTTTTCATTGGTCTTGCAAAAGCATATTTACTAAATACATCAATAACACAAAGTATATAGTTGAAACCATCATTATATTGAGAATAAGTTCGCATATCACTTAAATCAGCTTGCCACAGTTCATTAATATTTGATAGAATGTACCTATTACGTGGAAATTTTTTCCGACTGGGTTTATGTAATGTATATGTTTCTTGTGATTGTAACCATTCCTTTACTTGCTTTTTATCCATTTTACCCTTCATGGCTTTTGATAGTTTATCAATACTACCAAAACCAGCGGGGTTAGATGGAACATAATAAATCCTGTTAATTTCTTCTAGTACGGGGTCCATTTTTCCCAATCGAGCTTTTTACGTATTTTAGTTATAGATCTTTTATCTCCACTGCTCGGTGTAGAAAACTCTTGAACTTCAATCTCAGAGGTTTTGTTCAGATCTTTTGCTTGAAGTTGGTTAATAAACTCACATCTCTTTGGATTTCCAATATAAGTAAGTGGTACTTTAATATCTTTTAATGCTTTAGCAAATCTATCCCACCCTATCGGATCACTTCTTTTTAAGGGTCTTAGTGAATCATTTATTAAATCAACAATATTACTTCCAGGAATTTTTTCATTATCAATTATGACTGTGCCTTCATTATCCCAATGTATTTTACTTTTACTTGTTCCAATTAAGTTTAATAATGACTCACCTTTTTTATTATATGTTTTTGGTATTAAACTGAGTATTTGAGTTGGTGTGTAAAGTGGATTTGTGTCATTTTCTTTACTTTTAATGGATCCTTTCTCATCCAACAAAGATTCAGCATCAACTGAACTTTTTAGATCTCTATCTTTATTTTTAAAACCAATTTTAGATTCATTTGAATCTTCATTAGATGTATCAGAATAAATTGGTAATCTGAGTGGTTGACGATCCTCTTCGGTAAAGTGAAGGTATCTTTGTAGTGTTTGTAAATATAACATCCACTTCTTGCGGTCTTCCGTCTTACTATTCATAATATTTTGCATTTCAATATCTAATCGAGACAAATTACTATTAACCTTATTTTCTTGTTTTAATTTTTCAATCAATCCAGGTTCAATAAGTATCATTTTCTTTGCATTTTCCATGTTAACTGGCTAGTCCACTTACTAATCCACTCAATATTGCACCTAATATTATTGGTAAGAAAGCCCCTCCTTTTTGTATGATTATATTTTTTCTTAGTTTATGTTTACACTTATGCACCAGTTTACGGAGTATATTTTTGTGTTTATTCAATTTTTGTTTATCTTGATCTTTAAGAGGTACCTTTCCTTGTAAAACGTTATGAATACATTCACAAATACAGTTTATTTCTTCTTCATCACATGTTTTAAGTAACGCTCTTTGATATTTTGGTTTAAGCGTATGCAAAGCGCTTAGCAAATGTTTATGCGTTGTGAGTCGACGATGCATCATTTAGAAATGATTTGAATTGTTTGATTCTTGGTGTATTTAAACTCTTTTGTGGGGACGTAGACTGTACAGTGTCCATTAAATGGGAAGACATTTGTCTTGATACGACAAAAATCATTGGTATTCTGTTTTAAATCAACCATTAAATATCCATGCGCTTCTAAAGTTGCATCCCTATAGGCATCTTCAATGAATTTTGGGTTGTCTGGTGACACTTGTCGTGCTAAATATCTTATTTGAGTTTTATCTCGAGGGTTTTTAAAATATATTATATAACTTGAGTTTAAAGAAATGTCTCTTTGACCTTTACCCTGATGAAATAAATTTTGTGTTAAATAAAATACACTCAGATTCCTGTGATGACTACCTTTTGTAAATATATCCACAATTCTTCCATCAGACTCTCTCATTAGATCATCAATAATAACAAGATGTGGGTTTTCACCATCAAACATATTAAGATTTGGAATTCCTTGATGATAGTTAACATTTGGTAAATTATATAAAGGTTGCATTTCATCAAAGCACCATGTGATCTGATTAAAATCACAATTACATATTTCTTTAACTGATTTTATGAAATTTGTTACAAAATTTGACTTCCCACATCCACTTGGTCCTGCCACAATAGCAGTAAACGGATGGATAAAGTGAAACATTTCACACGTCTAGAGTTCAAAGGGAGGAAATAAAAAATGAAAATTATGTTGTAAAAATTAAATATATATATATATTGCTAAAATTATTACTTATCAGAACTTTACAATCTTCTCAAATGTATGTTCACCGTTTTATTATTACTTAGATATCATTATTTACAATCGAATAATTAAAACTAACACAATTAGTACATCAGAATTTTACAATCTCAAATTTAAACCTACAAATAAAAACCACAATTTTCTTACATTATTTACAATCAAACAATACATTTTAAATATGTAATAAACTATTATATAACATTATAGTAATATCATAATTTTACAATCAATATAAATTTCGTATACACAAACACTTAACGTAATTTATAATGTCCCCAAGCCAATGTATCAATGTTGTTGTCCATAATACATCGTTTGCTATCATTATATGATAAAGATGTTTTATTTATTTTTTGTGTAAAAATAGTGTGTTTGATTGACTTAAACCGAAGCATACTACAATATTGCACATTTTTATTAAACAAACACGATTTGTAATTTTCCATATTCATTTTTTTGGTAACACTTTTGTTAACCCCTTTTGCCTTTGCTATAAATTTATCTTCTACTTCCAAGGCATACATTTTTGATCGCAACCCTACAAATTCCTTCAACACTTTACCATTATTCTCGTCTTTAAAAAAACCTAACTTCTTTTTATTTAATTTTGGATAATCATAAATATTATTTTCTGGATAGTCTGATGTATCAAAATAGTGAAGTAGGTCAGGTTTTATATCCTCATACAAATTATCTGTAAAAATTTGATATATCAAACTATCGGTATCGGTGTACAATAACTTAATTTTGTTATTAAACTTTTTAACCATGTAGTTATAATGAAATTCGTACATAAGGGTCTTAGATATATCTAAAATACAAAATCCTAAATAAATTGGCTTATCATAAATCAATTTTGTTTTTCGTAATTGTATTGCGACTAAATGTTCTGAAAATATTGATAAACTATGGAATTCTGGTTTTGCAATCAATTCCTGAGCACCTAAAACTTTACCACGATTATCCCAGTGAGTTAGTAGTTTAACGTTTACTCTTTTTTCAATATTTTCCATTGTCTTACCGAAGACAGAATTGTTCATTAATTTAAAAAAGTCTTTTTCAAAGTTTGATTTAGCTAACGTTCTCAAACTAGTATTTAAGTCTATGTATTTCTTTAGCCAAGAACTCTGTTTAAATTTTAAAATTCTATGTACTTTAATTAATTTAATTCCCATTTCAATGCATTGTTTTAAATTCCTGTAGTGAATGATGTATTTATTTTTATTATTTAAATTAGGAACTAATTTAGTTTCTTTAGTATTACCCACACATATGTTTTCAGGACATAATGGAAAGTCAGAATGCAAATTATGAAGTTCATCAGGATATTCCAAATCAACTTCTAAAACATAACCAAAATCAGACGTATCCAACACATTATAATCTGTATTACAATTTATCCATTCGAAACCACCAACAGGAAGGGATTGGGACATTGCCCAACCATATAAATTATTCGCATCAAAATATGTTAGATATGAATTAGGTTTTTCACCATCATAATCCTCCATGAATTTATTATTTGCTCTAGCAAAACGATTGCTACACTGAGATACACCCCCTCTAATACCAGCTTTAAAAAAAGCAATTTTGTCATAGTCCGTTAACAATTCTAATTCTATTTTCGTAAATTTTAACATTGCATCCCAACTTAAACCTGGAGCAGTATAGTAATGGGCAGGATCTAATCCATAAGTTTTAATACAAAGCTTTCTGAAGTTTTCGAATATATCGGTCAAAAGTAAAACATCAGTTTTTAAATACAAATCGGAATAATCAGACATACTACTACACTTAAAATGTTGCCAAATATCTTTTGCATGATTATAATCATCGTTTGAAATATTTGAATCTGTGAGTGAACTATAAAACTGGTGTTGATCAGGAAGTGACGGATGTTTCAAGCAATCACTATTACGCATAAATTCATAAGGATAAATACCTTTCCGTCTTAAACGTAAAAAATCTTCATTAATAGGATAGTTTCTTTTTAGTTCTTTAAACTGATCGTCATTAAGATTTTTAGCTAGCTGATCTAAACTACATGATAAAAATTTCAATGAATCTACGAATCTTAAACTTACAGGTTGATTATTTATTGTTAACTGTTTTGAAAATGATATGTATCGTTCTTTATTTTGTGGAATAACTTCAACTTTGCCATCATCGAGGTTTAATGCATGGACAATAAAATGAGCATCGTAGTGACCGAGGTTATGTAAAAATATTGGAACATAACGAGGGGTTCTGTACTTAGAACTACACACTTGATGCGCAACACCCCTAAAACTGCCAGTGTACCAATCAAAATCGTAAAAAGGATCTTCATTTAACTGAGTTTCACAAATATGACAAATGTTTGAATTTGAAATTTTAATTTTATCTTCATCTGATAATGGAACGGGACATTTTTGGAAACAATTTTTTTTAACTATTGTTTTCACATCTTCACAAAGGCGATTCATAAACACTTGTGCACAGTTTGGCCCACTATACGTCTCATATTTTGATAATCTGTCATCATATGAACATTTAATGTAATATCCGAAACTATACACTTCATGTTTTTGAATATTAATTGTACTAGGCTTGGATGGATCGTTACTACATGATTCTATTGGGTTCAAAAATGCTTCAAAGTCTGCATAAACCACAAAAGGCATTTCCAACTTTTTCACGAATTTATCAAATTTTATTTTATTATTTGATGTTGCTTTACCGAACCAATCCTTTTTGGAATCCTTACCGTTTGGTAATTCCGTACAAATGTGAGCGCAATCATATTGTTGATGGTTATTAAGTCTTTCCTCTGATGGGAAATGAAGTAAACATGAATCGCATATATAAACTGCGTGATGATTACTTGAGATTTGTGAGCTAACTAACCGCGATAACTTTTTAATATAACAGTAATGATTGTTAGTACCATTCGATAAATATAGTAGGTTGATATGATTAGGTGTACGACATTTTGTTAAATATAAAGGACCTACAACTGAATTACACTTTTTTTCTTTATTATACTCTAAACCAAAAACATTTATACTAATATTGTTTAATTTCTCTACTTTTGATATATCTACAATTTTAACCGGAAAAGAAATACCAGTAAATTTTAGTTTATTTTCATGAATTGCGTATGATGTTACGCGATCTACACTTTTACATACAGGATATAAACCGGAGAGTAATGCCCATTTGAAACACATATTATCATTATTTTTAACATTGATTACAGCTTTTTTTAATTTAATATCCTGAGGAAGATCGATATATGAACTACCACGTAAGGGGTTGAATTTGTTAACATTCATATCTATGTATTTAATTTGATTAAGACTCCAACCACTATCTTTTTTTTCAAATTGACAAATTTTACCAACAACAGTGTCTATTAATGATGAAAAAAATATATTTAAGTCATCACCCTGACAAATTATATAATTAAACGTTTGAAAATCAAATGTATTTTTAATATCTTTAGTTTGTTGTATGAAATCAGCATGCAATATGAAGTTTATTTTAAAAATTGTATGTTGTTGAACACATTCATTGATTAAAAATAAGATATCAATTTTTAATGAATTTAAAAACGATTCCGGTGTTTCAAAATATTGCCCCGATTGAATTGTTTTACTATTAATTCTATATGTTAAAATTCGGTTGCCAAAAGCGGTTTCAACAACTGTAACATTTGCTAGTGAATTATGTGATTTTAAAAGATTATTTTTGTGAACATTGCTTTTTAAATGGTTATTTAGATACCTTTTATTAATAAAAACATGACATGTGTCACATTCCACCTTATTGTTGTCCACGTTATTTGTTTCAGTCGATGATGTAGAAGCTCCTTCATCAAATTTTGCTTTCTTGGGAACCTTATTTTCGTCAGTAGTGATACCTCGTTTGATACCTCTTCCAACTTGTGGTTGACTGTAACAAAACAGCAAGAAAATTATTAGACAAATCTTAAAATAAAACAATACAACAATAATCTTTCTTATTGAGTTTGTACTTCTAATACTTACATCAACGCTGTTTCAACCATCGCACAGTGATTATACAACTCATCATCATACGATGAATCAAACAGTTCACACTTCTCCATTTCATCACAAACTTTAGGCAGCTCCTGATCGAATTCGTTGATGAATAGTTCCATATTCTCTTCCATGGGTGCGGAAAAGAAAGCACTGGTACACACTTCACTGAAGTTTTCCATCTTTATAGCAAAGAAGAAATTAGGTAGCACAGTAAGTAACAGTTAAGTGTTGGTAGACAGACCGATACCCAATTTCAAATAATGTTCATTACATAGAGTCTAGCAAAGGATTAGAAAGTCAGGTAGAATCTAATGAGTACACAGAAGTAATTTAAGTAAACAGAATCACATTCACTAATCAACTAATGGGTGTCATTGTTAAAAAAGTATTTTTTAACTTTTTCACTTTCTGCTATTGTCTTTGTAATGTTGTATACGAGCCCGTTTGTGCTGTCGTAGATGCTATCCTTATTATTCTTTACATAATATTTAATCCTCGTGGTAGCGTGTTTCCAATGATCAGTAGTTGGAATCTTACATAGCTTCTTCATATCGTACATTTCAATTTTAATGAGATGCGTCGCTTGGTCTCCGTCGTCAGAATTACTAGAAATGTATGATACACCATCTCTAGCGGCTCGTGCCACGGTTGACGATAACAGTTTCTTCTTTTTTATTTTTGGTGCCACTTCAAAAAAATGATCAATCGGTTGTGATTTCCTTTTTCCACCATCGCATGTGTTATTAATAACGATGTCATCGTTCTCTTCTTCATGTTGAGGGGAGAGCGGTGAGTAGTAATACTGTTTATAGGTATTTTCATCGAAGTTGAATGATTTCTGCAACAAGACAGTTATCATGTTAATATCAATTTGTTTACACTTAATCACACACGTTAGGAAACAACAACAAGAATACAAGTAAGTTTGTCAATAGAATAAACACTTACCTCCATGGCCATTGATGCGTTGAAGTAACACAAACGTAGTATTGGTAGACGTATACAATCCACTGCGGTCAAACGACCATAGACTGACTGCATGACTGCAATGGTAGGATCTTATATAGCACCATTCTTATCTAAAACAAATTCCTAAATACAACGAAACTGATTGTAACTCTATGAATCACCAAAATTATCTCACGTTCCTCCGGAAACTGATAGTAACTCTATGAGTCAACAAACTTATCTCACATTGCTGGCATCAACCTGTTTTGTGAGTGCTACAAAATAATGCGATTTAATATTTACAAATCACTATAATTGAACATTCCTATGACAACCATTGAATAGATTGGTAGTGTAATAATATGCTATATCATGGATACACTAGAAGTACAAAAACATCTGAAAAAGATTCATCCCAGTCTAGAAAATAATGTTTATGCTGCTAATAGACTCCCTATGTATACCCATGCACCAACGTATATAATATGCAATTTGGATGCGGATGATAAGCCAGGTTCACACTGGGTAGCTGTACATATCGATACGAATGGCATCGGTCAATATTTTGATTCTTATGGGCGAACACCTGCGCGATATCATCTCGAGTTTTTGAAAAGGAATTGTAAAAGATGGGGCTGGAGTATTGATAGGATTCAGAATGATTGGACTTCAGTTTGTGGTGAATATTGCTTAATGTATTTGCTATATAAGTTTCAGGGATGTTCAATGCATAGTTTTACAAACATATTTACAGGGAACACACTGTACAACGATATTTTAGTGGATGAGATGTTCCGCTCATATTTTGTAGATAAAAATAAAATTTGTTAATGACGCATGTGTTTTATTGATTCCGTTTTGATGATCCCGAATAGCAAAGTAAGCAATGGTCTATGAACAATAAAAGTATACAATAGCAGTAGCAGTAACAATGAGTAATACATAGAAACGTCAATGCAATCCTAATGAGGGTGAGCGGCCGGACGCACGGACAATAGATAAGAAAAGGCGAACAATGAAAGTCGATAATGAGGGTTTCGGGTCACCGGAAATGAAACAGATTGTTGTTAATTGATTTCTGTATCTCCGGAACCATGCATCCTACGCGAAAAAGGATTGCAGAAACGTGATCAGCGGACCCCAAAACCTTTTTTTTTTTTTTTTTTTTTTTTTTTTTTTTTAGGTTTGAAACGCCCTGGACCGCGATTGCGCCAGAAGCGGTGGTGCGCCAGAACCGGTGAGCCACGGGATTGGTGCGCCAGAACCGGCAAATCACTACTACTTTTACGTGCTTTCCGAAGCAGGGAGTAATCTCGTTTTGTTAGTGTGGTGGTGGTATGTTAAACCCCTCTAGACCCGTCTTCAAGAACAATGGTATCCTTGCTGCTTACAAAAACAACGATTGTGGAAGATATACAGGTGGCAGTCGGAGCAAATGGCTTAACTTCCTAGAAGTGAGGAATCTGGATTAAGGTGATAGAGATTCCTCTCCTGAACCCATCCTCAGCAAGAATTGCTTAACCTTGAATTTTGACCCGTACGGTTATTATTTTAACCTCAAGCCCTTCACACACAACAATGCTTTAATTAAAATAAGCAGTCAAAACAGTCGAGCCGTGCTCAAGCATTAATCGAACTGAAATATTTGAATTATTAAAGTGTCATATATAGCAGTGCCCTTCGTTTTCTTTTTGTGTGAATTGTCTACTAAGGTAACAACAACTCAGATTATTAGTTTAGTTTAAATACATTATTAAGGCTGTCTTGTTTTTTTTTCTACAGAATTCGGGCTAAATCACTGAGGTCTATTTTTAATACATGTATTTTTATGTATTGATAAGTTTTTGTTTTATTTTGTTTTTTAGTAAACTAGCAATGTGGGTAGAAATCACATCACGCGACGGCTGGGGCATGAGGAAGAGAGTTCCCTCTCCCTCGCGCGTTTAGCCTCCTCCTTTGCTAGCATGACTGCTTCGTAAAAGGAGGCGACTGCATCCCATTCCCTCTAGCCCCGCACCATGGTCTGAACCAGAGCAGGGCGCGAGAGGTTGTCGCCGCCGATCGCCTCAACGAGAACACGACTGTGCTCCGCCCAAGCAGGGCACACCTCTACCATATGCTCCACCGTGTCCTCCAGGTGGTCCTCACAATGACGACACCCGGGCGTGTCCTCCCGCTGTATTCGATAACGGTACCTCCCGAAACAGCATATTTCGCTTTTATACAACGTGTAACGGAAACCCCATATCTATCCAAAAGGACTGAAGACAACATCTGGTATGGAGTCTCTATACAAAGTTTCAGCTCAAAAGAAGTGGCTCACAGAATTGACCCTAAATTATTGGTTTCATATGTTTCTTGAATACCAGTAATAACAAACGTGTCACAGCACTATGAGGGTCATCACTTTCCACGTCACTTGCCAGTAAAACGATAATTCTCTTCGTTCTTCTTAATTTGAAAAATTCGGTCTCTGGTATCAATGTGTTGAAACTAATAAGTTCCACACATTACAAAACCCTCGCTGTATCGTTTGTTATCATCCAAAGAAGCTGTGCACTTGGTATGTATATACCCTTTAAATTACACGTTGTATAGATTAAAATATTATTTTTCTTCTTTGCAGGTAAACATTGAATATGCAAGCATCCGGTGTCAATTGAAGGAAGGAAAACAAAAGGTCGTATTATAAAATAAATTAATAAACATAGTACTCTAGATACAAATAAATTAAAAACTACGAGGAAACTGAGTCTATATTACACTCTAAGGCCCGTATTACAGAACGAAACTCGAGCACTGATCTCTGTTTAAAACTAGTTTTGAGTCGAGATTTAATTTTAGAATGTTCCTCAAGTATAGATTCATCGATCATAGTTCAGCCGGGTACGGCTTTATTCTAGATCGTTACTCAGTTGTACCCAAGTATGGTCGACACCACGCTCGAGCAGAGATTATTCCTTGTCAGTTAACTATTTGCTTTTCAGTTTATTATTTGATATAAAAATGGTAATTTTTGGCGAATGATGATGAAATCACATTTTATTTTGCTAATTGGTTACAAATAACACTTTTACACGTAATTATTTGCCATTTTGAGTTACTAGATGAATCCCGTGTTTTCTAACTTAAACAGATTATAACAATGATTTTTTCACCGATGATTTGAACAGAAAAACAGAACTTCAGCGTTCCATGTGAAGGGCCCATACAATTTTGCTAATAATTATTTTAAGAAATGGTATAGATTTTCACAAGATGATTTTTGACAATTTGTAATACTGCCATCTATTGACCAAGAATTGGTAAAACATATGCATTTCTGTTTTGTTTTAACTATAACTTTGTTTCCTTTTTAACCGACTTCAAAAAAAGGAGGTTTACAATTCGTCTTGAACTTTTTTTTTTTTTTTGTATGTATGTTACCTCATAACTCGGAGACGGCTAGACCGATTTGAAAAATTCTTTTTGCGTTTGAATGGGTATACTTTCTAGTTGGTCCCATTGTTACGAAATCAGGATCTGATGATGGAATCCTGGAGAAATCGAGGGAACTCTTCAAATATTATAGGCATACCTATAGCGTTTTGGGTATTTCTTATAGTACCTTGAGCAGTTGCTTCCGAAAAGTACCATTTGGGGAAGTTGAACTGATGATGAAGACCACAGATGGCTACTGAAACTCCTCAATAATAAGTATTTCGTGGATTACGATTCGATTACTTGAGTACGGATGTTAAACACTTTATGCTCGTCACAATACATATGGTGATGTAGAGCTGATGGTCAAGTACCAGGAGAACTCAAAAATTAACGGCTATGCATCGGGAAAAGCAATATTTTGTAAAAGTGATAAGTTGTTGACATTATGGCTTTTGTAACTAGATAAATTACAAACCGACCCACTAAAAAGCGTGAAAAAAAACTTTTTAACAAAAAATAGAACCGACTTCCATATAAAATCACTACAAAGGCAAAAACAACTTTAATTTCGGAAGGCGGTGTCTTTAGTTTTGTATATATTTTCGTTTTTGACACCGCCTTCCGAAATTAAAGTTATTTTTGCCTTTGTAGTGATTTTATATGGAAGTCGGTTCTATTTTTTGTTAAAAAGTTTTTTTTAATATTTTTGTTGATCGTTGTTCCCAAGCCATTATTTATTTGAATATTACTTATTATATGATTAATGAGCAATTCAAAACAACACTGTCACAGACATTATTTAGGATCCACTCCGTTCCACGAACAAGTTACTCTTGCTATATTTTTATATGTTAGAAAATATTGCCTTAACACATTTTACCTTCGAGAAAATGCTTTTACAAATTCTTAAAAAATAATTTCTATAGTGAAACCGTGCAATACATATTTTTTATTTTTAAAAATTTGGTATTAAAGTAAATTGAATTATTTACGATCATTCGTAGATCGGAACAGCGGAGACGAAGGAAATAAAACGTAAACGAAAACAGACTGATGCATAGACAATTAGATATTCTCTGCTTGAGGCTCGATTTGAATCTGAGTGTAGTTTTATTACCATTCTGGAATAAGACCAATGGTCAAGTGCAGATTCTATATTTAAACTGAGATCGGGCGAATTAAGCTCAAACTGGACTTGAGGAACGTTCTGTAATACGGACCTAAGATTACATACTCAGGGAGTAACACAACACACACATACACACGCGTGCACTGGGTATTGTATAATTCATAGTTTGATGAAATAAATTTTATTTTACTTTACCTTAAATAAATTAAAATCTATTTAAAAGTAAATTAGGTGCATTGAAAGGGAGCAGGATAAATTTAGAATGAATTTAAATACCGGTGAACTTAAACTACAGGGCACCGATGTTTTAATGTGCACTATGCAATTCAAATAAGAATAGTAATACAAAACACAAATGTCACCAGAAAAGTACGGTTTATAAAAAAAAACTTATTTGCGAAAATTAATAACGGTTTATTTTACTGCGTTTAATCGAGGCTAACATCAAATTATTGAATTATATATTGAATTATTGAAAGTCTTAAATGTTTTTAATCCATACTTAAAAGAAAGTAGGTATGGCTTATTTTCATTGTTGGCACTAATTCGCTTGAAAGTAAAGAGTACGCGTGGTGCAAATGCCTAGAAGGCAAAACTATATTTTTTTTTATTAAAGTAAAGGAGCCAAAATCAGGAAAGGAGACTAATTCTTGTTCCCTGAACAAGAATTATTCAATTTTCATAAATAAATTATTAACTTTTATCATATATAAATTCATAAATAAATTTTAACTTTTAAACATTATTGTTTTGCTCACTCTACCCAACGGGTTCGATTTGACAGCTATGACGTCACAATATGGCGCTAAGTTGATCTTATTCTTAGTTGAATCGCACTGTATGGGCAAATATCTCTCTCTATTAAATATCAATCATACAATAGTGTTTACGACGTTTCACTAGATATAGCCGTTTACTACAAAATATTCTACTGTATATGTAACGTTTTCTGAATCAAGAATTTAGAAGCACAGTCGAATCAAGTTTAACCTAAAAATCTGTGGTGTCTGGGAGAAACCAATTAAGTCCAAAAACGTAATTTTTCAGTATAAGACTTTTAAGGTTCAAGTTTAATTTATAAATCAGTTAGGTAAAGTAAAAAAGCCAACCACTGCTGCAGTAACTATTAATTAATCAGGTTACACTTATCAGCAATAGACCAAAATAAAATATGATTTTTTTAATAACAACATATTACCAAACTAAAAAATGACGAAAATGGAGTTATCAGGTTTCTCCCAGACACCAAGTGCCAATTGTTGATAAAATCCTGTCCTAGCGATTAGTTGCTTGTTTTTTATTCAAGAAAGAAAGAAAAACCGACACGCGCACAGGACTTAAAAAGTAATATCTCAGTGTTATAAATATTATCGACAAAAAAATGGGAAATATAAATATTAAGATGAGAGAAAATTATTTGACTGAAAATAAAAGATTGTTACATAAATTAGCAAAAACTAGGTACATGCACGCTGTACGCTTTTTTATCTTGAGCTGGAAATCATTATGGATTTCCTACGCCCTGGGGCAAGTAAACTGACAGACCCCTTCAGTTTGACAGACTATAACTGACTAAAACCATCTCATGTTTCCCTCACACACTTGCGTAGGGGGTTGTGGAAGCACTTAAATATTTTTGACGCCAACTGGTGCCAACTGGTGGCAGCCCGCCATTGATTCAGACCGTATCTATGGCAAAAATGCTCTCACTCCATATGATGTTGGGTACACGGGTGGATCCGTGGCACAGCATCTATACAGCTTCGAGCTGATTTTCAGTGAGTCTTAAACGCCGTGACTTATTTGCTACGAAGACTTTCCTAAAGTTCCCTAAAGAGCTACTGAGCTGAATTACCGAGAAGTTACTGTTTCTATTAGGAGAAACTTAATGGGACAAAGGAAGGGCGTGAAAACGAATACTTTGTGTCTGCACTCTAATGTGTGGAGAAAATATACCTAGAGGAAAATTTGCCGGAAACTTATTTGTGAGTAAACAAGTAGTGTATTTCCATAGTATTTTGTTCGTTCTATTTCTCTTTCTTTCAAGAAAAGATGGTTAGGTTAGTAAGGACAGATATAAAGAGTCACTGATGTCGTGATTAAAATAAAGGCATCATCTTAAGTTTAAAGAATGTATTCTCTTGATAATGATACGTAATATGCAAGTTCTCTTCCAATGAGATACAAATAGGTATGTATTTACCTCTAGTGGATTGGTGGAGTTATATTTACAAATAAATTAAATACAACGTGTAATTTAAAGGGTATACACATACCAAGTGTACGGTTTCTTTGGATGATAACAAACGATATGGCAAGGGTTTTATAATCCTATGTTTACATGTGTGAAGTATAATAGAAATTTCAATACATTGATACCAGAGGCAGAATTTTCAAATTAAGAAGAACGAAGAGAATCACCGCGTTATTGGCAAATGTCGTGGTATGTTATTGACCCTCGTAGTGCTGTGACACGTTTGTTATTATTAGTATTCAAGAAACATGAAACCGATAATTTGGTATCAATTCTTTGTGTCACTTATTTTGAGCTGAAACTGTGCATAGAGGCTCCATACCAGATGTTGTCTTCAGCCCCTTTGGATAGATATGGAGTTTCCGTTACACGTTGTGTCCTCCTAACCGATTTTGCCGGCCACGGCGGCTAAACTCATAATTGATTAGCCATCTGCGCAGGAGATGTTATAGTGCACAAGCATGTGCGCAGGTACAGGAGCACTCTCTGTACCTTTACTCTCATAGTCCGATGGGAGGCAATCCGACGCGACCGGAGACAGATCAGGCGCAGGACCAACGGCTTAACGTGCGCACCGAGGTTGAATTATGTCAAGTATGTAATGGCAATTTCTTTGAAGAGGCCATGGCTAAATAAAATATTTGAAGAGTTCCCTCGATTTCTCCAGGATCCCATCATCAGATCCTGACTTTGGTGATAATGGTACCAATTTCGAAGTATCCCCATTCGAACAAAAAAAGAATTTTCCAAATCGGTTCAGCTGTCTTCGAGTACTCGATGATCATACATTAAAAAAAAAAAAATATACGCGTCGAATTGATAACCTCCTCTTTTTGTCGTCGGTTGAAAAGCGTTTTCACAAGAGAGAGATATATTCCTTTAAAATTGTAATAACTCGTTGGTTTTTCGATCAATTTTCAAAAGTCTATGATCTAGAAAGCGGTTTATTCCTTGCAGGAGAGCAAATTGACTCTAACTTACTAGCTCAGAGTCATAATAAAACCTTATCCTATTTCTAAGCTTTCACTAGAGTACTCTCTTATATCACACTGTTGCCACTTTTACATAACCGTGTCTCGTCTGTATATAGCTGGGTGTGTCTCGCCAGCCAATCACAAGGGGCGGCGGTTCGTCGCCTTCCTTTGTTGTCTGACTGCACCCTGCATCGGTGCAGCCAATAATGATATAATGTGGACGTAAATGTATGTCGATAGGGGCTTTATTGGTCTGACACTGTTAATATTGGTCTGGTAAAGATGTTAGCATGCTTGGCGGGTATTGGGTTTCGTATGTTTGACTTGCTTTTATTTATTTTTTAACTGTCCTTGTTTCTAAATAACACTGTCACACTGTCGATCTTTATTTATTAGCTTAAATTAGATGAGTCCAGTGTTTCCTTGCTGACTAGTTTGAGGACAAATACCGAAACAAACTCAGTAGGTAGGTACGTCAAATTCTCTTTGATTAATTTACGGGCAGATTAAGTGAAAACCGTATCAGGTAATGACTGAAGTGATCTTCTGGTGAAATCACACACTTTTTGCGTGGATCTTTCTAGACAGTGCAAGCATTTGTCGGTTTTTGTATAGTCTAACTCAGAAGTAAGGTGTTCAAACATCCGACAAACAACGTTGGTCGATTTTCATTTTTTTCGTATATTAATTAATTTAAATATTAGACGAAGTAATAAAAAGAGTTTTATAAAAAGTAGTAGGGACAGCCATTTTCCAACTAGTAGAGAAATACCTACCCTTAAACTAACCATCTTTAAATATTCTCCCTAAGCATATTTTGAATATCTATAATGAAGGATATATAGTACCTATCATCACTTATCACTTATCTGTTTTGACATGACATGGTCACTAACAGTATTATTCCATCTTAAAACGGGATATTTACTGATTTGTCTGCTCATAATCATCGCTTGAAACATTACTGAAATATTGGAAACTCAAAACATAAGATTAAATATCATGATTTAAGTATATGTAGGTATGTGTTTATTAACGTAGACTGTATGACTAAAACCCACCGTTAAAATGTCATTCAACCACTTCCTAGTAATTCGTTTTTTTTTTCTTTTTCCTTTTCGCTAACTACACGAGTACTAAGGGTGTGCAGGTCCCTGCTCCGTCAATTAATCACGTCCCCTTTGTTGTCTGCAGTCTGCAGTGTGCAGACCGCCATCTTGGTCTGCAGCGGTAGTCGGAAGTAAATCTCTAGGAATAAATCAACGCATTGTTAGCTAACGACAAATCTTGTGGAGTCGCAGTGTTAGATAAAAGGGTTTAATGTGTTTTTAGCAAGAACAGGAATCATTGATCAATTCACCCACAACTTCTCGTGGGTATCGGCATTTTTCATAAAACATAACACAGACATACCCAAGACATAATAAATACATTTTTTTATCATGGTTTGTTACACGGGCGTTAAGAAGTTTCTTTTAGGGCCGGTTTTCCCGTGTAAATCTAGAATCGATGGAAATTCCAGGTTATAATTAGCCTATAAATTCTTCTAGCTTCCAGTAAAAATCTCTTTAAATTAGGTTCAGCAGTTCCAGAGATTAGCCCCCGCTAATCAGATAGGCAGACAGCCGTAAAAAAAAAGAAGTTTGTGTGTTAGTATCGTTTACTTCATCTTCGACCACAGATCATCGCTTACTATCAGGTGAGATGGTGGTTAAACGAGAGCCTATCAACAATAAAAGTACTTGAAAAAATACAGTTATTTTGAAATCAGAGACCTCCTGACCTAATGTACCTCAGACCTCAATTTTATTTATATGTAGGTATAGAAAAGATGTATAATAGAAATAAGTAAAACTATTTTTCTTCCACTAACTTGTTTTACGTAATGCGTGCTGTAAAACGTGCTATGTGTGTTTCAGAACCCCATGTGACATTGTTATCACATCATGAACGTTGTAAAAAAGCTGTTTCCTATCAATAAATAAATATTTTTCAAGCTCGGTTATTGTTATATGGTTCATATAAGTCGTGAGCCTCCACTGTCGGCTGCGCTCTGACTGCATGTCAACGCCGGTAATAGGGCTCGCCGTATAAATCACCTTTTTGTCCACAACTCGACAAATAGCATGAAATGTTCAATTTACATTTAAATCGTACAAGTTTCCAGAAACTTCTGTAAACATTTTGTTAGAAATTCATGCAAAACTATGTTATCAGATTGTTTCTGAACTATTAGATGGTTTGAACAATTTTCGGAGCATTACAAAGCCCATTTATATTCATGCCGAAAGTTTTAAGACTTTCATTTTTTGCTGGATTGTGATTTTAATAAGAATTGTAGCCGAACTGACTAGGAAACTTCTTAGTCTTGGAAAAAGACAAAGGAAATGTTCACAATTATTGTTGTAGACTGCTGGCCTTGTACTGTATGATGCAAGGTCTTAAACCCAGCTAAAAGGTAAGGCGATCAAAATTTTAAAAGATTTTTTTTCACCTACACCTACACTTATAAAACGTCAGAAGCTAGCCCACACCACGGTTCGAATTGGTCATTTTCTTTGGAGTAGAACTGGTAAGGAACTCCACGGTTGGGATTGTGTGAAAGTTGTAACGAGTAAGAGCGGTTGAAGCAACTGGGTGGATTTTTAGTCAGTAGAAGTCAATAGATGATTTTACCACCGAAAAAAAAGGATAATAATAATTGTAATATATTGAAAGAAGGCCAATTACAAGTTTTCACAAACTGTATAATATATTCTAACAAGAGACCTATACCGTCTCTTGTTCTAACAAGAGACGGTAGAAAGGTCAATAAAAGAAAGCGTGTAAGTAAATACACTCGGAGTGGGTTATTAATAGAATAATATATAACAAGTACAATTTCGTGGAAATTCTATGTTGGAAATAAGTTGTTTATCATTATTTTAAAACTGTTATAGTTGTAATAGTTACTGCTGATGGCGATGGAAAATTTCATTTCAAATTTCAAGCGCGTGATGAAATCTACGAGAGTGAAGCAATCACTCTCGTAGATTTCATCATGATAAAAACATAACCTCCTTCTTTTGCAGTCGGGTAAAAACCTATAACCTTCCTCAAGCTTCAAGCTACTTCTATACCAAATTTCATCCCAATCCATTCAATACTTTCGAAGATTAGCACGTTCAAACAAACAAACTTTTCCGCTTTATATTATTAGTATAGATTACTGATGAGCCTACTCTTGACCTCAATCACAATGGAACCAGCAAGCCAAGACAGTAACTGTTCACTCTTGCTTTAAAGATTGACGGGTCATCTGTGGAAGGGATCACAGCGCAATAAATATGGAGATCATTTCGACCTTAGAAATTACTATCGTCCGTCAAATAATAATAATTATTGATAAAGAACTAATATCCAATGCTTATCTGTAATATGTGCCACATTCGACGCCTATAAAGGGATACGCTTATCTTTCCAATCCCTTACTAACAAAAGGTAGCAGATCAGTGAGGTTTAAGACCATCTTAGTAAGCGATAAATCGTTTAATAACACGTTTGTTGACGTCATAAAATAATGCCAGTCCCTTTGTTTGGCCCGGTTCGGTTCAATTGTTTATCAGGTTATGTCCACAAGGCATTATCTTTAGAAAGTGGTTATTTATAGTGTTAGTGATTATGTTACGTAATCTTGTTTGCACCCACGTTGTTCTCGTGGAGTTATCTCGAGCTGTTGGTAGGGTCATCTTGGACCTTTTCGATTACAGACGCTTGAGATATCTGAAAGTGTTTTAGGATTGTGTATCGGTTCAGTAATGTGTGTGCAGAATATAATTTAGTTCGTTAATTTCTTGTTTTTTTTCTTCTATTATTGTGCCCATTGCTTTGTTCTAGCTTGTAATTAGGTACTTTATTGTAGCTACCTCCGCCTTTGCCATTAAAGTCGAACGCGGACTGACGATCAGTGGGCTTAGTATGAGTTTGAAATACTTTTGTCGTTTTCGAAATCTATCGCTTCGTCTCTTTCACATGCACCAAATTTGTAGATTAGTGTGAAAGAGACAAAGCTATAGTTTTCGAACACGATAATAGTATTGCAAACTCATACTAAGCCCGGTCATGTTTTCACGGCAAACTTCACGAAGAGTTGCCTTAGATAGAGAGGTTTTAAAGGAGTAAGGGGAGGTTTTTACCCAGCAGTGGGATACACCATCTGTGTCGACTTTTCTCAGCCATGTTGAGGTTAGCTTCTAGTCTTTTTGGATGCACCCATGTACCAGTGTAAGCGACCGCCATTCCGGCTTCCACAACCTATAGTGTATTCACGGAGACGAGTTAGTAGAGCGCTATCTCACTCACACAATTTTTTAACTGCGATTGGTCAGTGATAAACGCTAAGGCGGTATACACAGTACAAGTACTTTTTAGTCTACTCATACTTCCCGTACTGTGCAGACGTGCTGTGGACAGAAATGTGGAAGCAATTACTGAAAGATTCATAATAAATGTAGGAAACGACGACAGTAGTGATAGTACGGAGAGTGATGATGATATGTTATAAACTTGTATAGGTAGATATTATAATATAATAAAGAAAGTTTAATAATTAACTCTCGATTTTATTTCTTTCCTTCATATCCATCAGATATATAAAAAAGTAGGTAACCATAAAAAATTCTATCAAATAAATGTCTCTCAATTTATACGACAGACGAAGCCGCAGGAATAAACTAAGCGAACTTTAAGAAGCGCAGTGTGAACGCACATTTACATTTCTAAGGTATTGTTAACGCCCACTGACCCTAAAAAAGATTTTTTTGTCTTTGTCATTTGTATGATAATGTGCGATAGAGAAGGCGCTATACTAACTCGTCTCAGTGAATACACTATAGTGATTAGGTAAAACACCGCTTGACAGGACTATTGTTTCAATAAAATTTTCAAGCTTCTGATTACCCGTGATGACTATCAAACATTTACTAATAATAGTTGGGACTAGCATCTTACCCTGATTTCTGAGGTCACCCACTAGGGACTGCTTCGGCAAGCGTTGCTCCATCTTTGAAAAAGACCTGTAAGGCTGTCATTATCAAGCTTAGAGCTTCTCCGAAAACTCTTGAGGCATCGTTTTGTATTTCTTGAGATCCCTCGTTGAACATAATTGTTAGAAGCCTTTCGCGCTTTCATCTTGCGTACCAGTCACTGTTTTTTCTTTCGAACTCTTTTCAACGAGCTGATCGCGCTTATCTGCGATCTCAATAACGGGGCACCCACAAACTGTGTTCAGGGAGTAAGAGTTCAACAACCCACCCCACAAGTGCATCACAGTAATAGTGCATCTAATAAAGAGATAATTGAAGCTGCGTGGGTGTACCTCGTCGGGCGCACTCCCGCTGTGCTGATGCTGCCTTAGTACTTATTGGATGACATCAGAGTATCGTATTGGATCGTACAGCTGTGCTAAAGCATAAATCTTACTTTGCAATTATTCTTAGAAGTCGGGAATAGATATCATGTCTTATCATGAACTAGTTTCTGCCTGCGGCTTCGTTCACGTGTAAAGTTCTGTATCAGATGTTTCAGTTTCCGAAATCAATTATAGCATGTATGATGCCCAAACTTAATAGAAATGTAACAAAAAAGTTTCGTTGAAATACGTCTAGTAGTTCCGGAGATTAGCGTGTAGAAACAGACAAACCGATAAATACATACAAATTTTATTTTAAATTCTTGCTCTATTACCGTTTCTAAACCCCCTCAATTATTATTTTGTAAATATACAGACACACTTTTGAATGTACAGACACACTCGCTTTACTGTTTTATTATATTATTATGAAATTGTGAATAAAGAAATTTGCTAATGTAAATTAGAGCGATCAAGAGAACAGTGATATTTTAAAATGTAATGAGTGCGTGATCATGGAACTTAAAATATACCCAACACCCTATTTTTAGCCAATGACGTGGCAAAAAATCTGGCTTTTTAATTACACGAAATACTCCTATACATATTTTGATCTGTTTATGATACCGTGAAACTAACAAAAAAGTTTCAAAGGTAATGAGTGAGGTACTACGGGTAATCATAATAAAGGATTAACGCATTGTTTTCTCGAGTCAAATCAAACAAAATATTTTTTATTTCGGTTTGGTTTTGCGGTAGGTACTTACTTACTTAGGTACGGCCTATGTGGCCGTACCTAAGTAAGTACCGGCAAGAAACTTAACGGTTACTCTTTTCTACACTTCTTGTAGGTACAGTATCATAAAATTATGTTATGTGCATAATATAAATTACCTATACAAACTTTTTTTTTTCATAATAATATTATGCAAAAAAAAAGGTTTATATTTCAATAATATGCAAAATAATCAGCCCAAGTTCAAGGTGCAGAAAAACAACATGACACATAATAAGGCAGTAAAACATGAAAACTCCAGGTTTTGCCCGCATATAAAATAAACAAGGATCAAAACCTTTTTTCCGGGGGGGAAATAATCAAATGACTCCTCTCGCTGTGGGTGGAGAAGAAAGGAGTGTGAGAGTCACACTGACTAAAAACTCCTGTTCCTCCAGCGTTCCGGGGCCACGGTATCTCGTTAGACTACACCCGCAACCCTCGCTGGTATTGGCCTATCTAGTCCTGTCATTGGTGCTGTCTGCTCTTTGAGGTGCTCGTGGAAAACGACGCGCTGTCGACCTGGGGCCTGGTCATTACCGGACGGTGAACTACCCCAGCTCGCCGTCTGCAAGCCTGCGCCTACTGAGGCCGTAGATCACCTTGCAATCTCCGCCGCCCAAGGTACAGTCTGACTCTTCTTCTCAATTGGATGCTCTGCCAAGAGATGATAATGACGGTATGACCTTAGCGGTGGTCTTGGCACAGTCATGCAATGGGCCGTCCACAGCAGACTTTAGCCGATCGCACGTTTCCCTCACAGCGCGGCGTGGCACCTTTGACTCTGCCTTACAAAACGTGACGTTCGATGTTATCACTGTCCCGCTTAACGCTTTGGCACAATCAGACAGACACTCAGTTATTGTACTACAGTTACTAGGTTCTTTTTGTACTTATAATATAGGTATTTGAATTTGCATTCAATTGATATTATTTGCGCTCTTTTATGCGTCGTGCATTTTTCATGAAACCGTAAAACTGTAAAAAGTGTTATTTCTATGATTGTGCTTTTTACATAATGATGATAAATTACGGTATTTAGGAGGAACAGGGAAAACATTATTTATAATGTTTGTTTAATTTCCATGATAAGTATTTAAGACAAGTTTTTGCCCATGTTTCAGAGGAATAGTGCACTAGCGACAACAAAAGTACTTCTGTGACTTACTATGCGTTTTGGTGAAGTGTTTTGTATTATAAAGAGCTCGAATTGAGCTCGAATATTGAAATAGGTACTTCGCTTCAGATATGCCAAGTTCTCTAATATGATGCATTTAGTAAAGAGTATATATTTTATATTTTATTAAAAGCCTGGGGTGTGTGATTCCACCCCATTGCAAGCCCTGGTGTCTGTTTCTAATCAAATCTGTCAAAAAAACAGCAAAAAGCAGTGCTCTTGTTTGTTAAAACCATCCTTCAAACATATCATATATTACAATCACTTGCTTAACATTATTAGTTAAGTATTGCTATTCAAGCTTAAATGCAGTATGCAACTCTTCCGCCCACAAATAATGGTGGTGCAATACGCAACTCAAACCTATGCCTACTCAACACGTGTTTTTCAAGTGAAAACTTCTTTAGCATCGTTGTGATTTGAAATTTTATGAAACGAAAAAGAGACAGTAAAAAGAGACAGACACATAAATTCATAAGATGGAGAAGAAGGGAGAAAATGAGATAGGAAGCATTATACAGTGTTTCTTATGTCGTGGAAATTTTATATGGGCAAACGTATACCTTTGAAATTTCGTAAATTTTTGAAGGTTTCACTTCTACCACGTGTGAATTGCACACATGTGTTTTTTTTTTCTTATGGGCCTGCGTGCCTGCAATAAATGTTTTTTCTTAACACTTCCAGTGTTTAGGCTCGTCGATCGCCGTCACGCCGTATTGGTCTTATCTGTCATTGGTATCCTCAAGGTAACCCTAGACTGTCTTTCAGTAAATAAAAATAAGTTGAAAAACCTAGCGTTCATTGTAATTGAAGCTTTTAGATTTATTTCAAGCATTTTAGTGCTCTAATGCAGTTTTATTTATTCAGCAAATTGGCTATAAAACGTGAAGATGTCTGATGTCAATGACGGGTCGCTGGAAAAGTTAGGTTTATTTTACAACCGAAGTAAGTAATTGTTGTTTATGTCTGTTTCTTACATTGGGCATCGAAATTGTTTGTTCATTTAATTATACTAGCTTTTGCTTTAATTATGCAAGCTAAGCTTTTAGAAGTTTTTAGGAGTCAGAAGCCAGAAGGGCTGTTACCAGTCTTTATAAAGGACTCTACCCACTACAACGTATCATACTATGACCGTAATAGGAACGTGTCAGGATCGAAAAGCAACACGATATGCTCTACTATGCCCACTAGAGCGTATCAATTACGTATCAAAGCCGTATGTATTGGCTTTAATGACGAAAGTGTCAGCATATTATCTCATTATCATCCTCGTGTCATACCCGTGTTTAACGATTTTAGTGACGGGAGCGTCCGCATATCATCTCCGTATCATCCGAGTGCTAAATCCGAGCGGACCCTGTTGTCGCCTTTGTAGGCAACGCGTTTATAACGGCCATCGTGTGCGGTTATAACCCGGGTGCTCACCGTTTCGCCGCCTGCGCGCACCGGTGTGGCAACGTCGCGTGCCATGCACGGAGCGTATTGCCACCGGCAAAATATTCTCGCCGACAATTGTTGACGCTCCATGGATGCCACGTGACGGTGTTGATCTGTGACGGAACGATCTAATAGTCTCATACTTTTCAATACAATTTTTTTTTGCCTGACACGTTCCTGTTACGGTCATAGTATGATACGTTGTAGTGGGTAGAGTCCTTAAGGGTTATCGTGTTGCCCAGTTACTGGGTTGTGGAGGTCAGATAGGCATTTAAAACAATATTAGGTGGCCCCAGCACAGTTGGGAAAAGACTAAGCAGATAATTGACAGGCCTGTTGGTCTCGTGGTCAGTGGCCCTGACTGCTATGCGCAAGGTCGTGTGTTCGATTCCCACCAAGGACGAATATTTGTGTGATGAGCACGATCTTTGTTCTTTGTCTGGGTGTAATTTATCTATAATATGTATGTATTTAGAAATATATATGTATGTTTATCAGTTGTCTAGTACTCATAGCACAAGCTCTGCTTAGTTTGGGAATAGATGGCGTTGTGTGAAAGTCGTGGAATATTATTATTATTATAATGAGGTGCAAAAGTTTCAGACGTTTTGAGTGACGTTTTTTTAAGTGGCCATGTAGGTCTGTATGACCTGATCGCTCCATCTCCTTTTCACTACCGGTCTAGCAGACGCACTACTGGATACCATTCACACTTGGTTGATATACCATCTTGTCGCACCAAGCGCTTTTCTTCCACATTTATTGTACGTACAACCAAGTTGTGGAACTCTCTGCCGGCTTCTGTGTTCCCTGCCACTTATGACCTTTCAGCCTTTAAAGAGTGACCAGGCATTTCTATGCCTGTTCATTAGCCATAGCATTTTATTTGTACAACACTTGTTATTGTTTGATATTAAACCGCTATGGCCTTAAGAACATACTTGTAAATTATACCAAAATGAATAACTTAGCACACAAATGAGATATGTTTGTGATTACCATTCCAGTCTTGTACACTTGAACAATTTTGAAACCATCCACCCGAATGTACGCACTCTGGGAATTTACTGAGACATGTTACAACATAACACACCTACGTATTACGGACTATTGTGAACTAATATTTAGGTTTCGTGTTAAACTTAAAAGCGAGTTAATTTGATTTCGGGAAATTTTAACAGTTTATACTGAAGTAGGTTGTAGATGAATGAATTTTGTTGTTATAGTATCATAGAAAGAAAGTATTATGGAAATATTTTCATTGAGAGGGCACAAAGCGTTACCTATGCCCTTCAGACTAATAGTAAAGTCAACAATGTATTCATGAGGTTTCAGCATAAAGTGAAAAAAATACGTAAAAGTACAAATTACTGTATCACATTTTTGCGTCATGAGACGTGTAAAACCTCGTTTATGGATCGTAAATATGTAATTTTTGTTATATAACCTCTGAATGACAAGGCTTTTTAGTTTTTATGTAACGAATGGTTCTTGATATCATATTTCTTTGTTCATATTATATCAAGGGAACCTTCACCATTATCATATGCTTAGCCTTTTTCGAACTATGTTGGAGTCGGCTTCCTGTCTAAGAGCGGGAGCACACGATGCGTTGCGGCGACGCACCGCAAAGATTTCGCCGTATCGGCGAGCACACGAGCGGTGCGGCGCCGCAACGTTGTTATGTCGCAGCAGTTCCGCTGGCACCCCAGCAGCGTTGGACAGTCTGTTAATAAAAATGGATCGTAAAAGACGTCTGTTGTCCCTCAATCACAATAATCAAAAAACTAAGAAAAAAAAAAGAAAAGAGCGAGCAAGTGCAAGGGCACAAGGAAGGCCTTGTGACGCATATACGAGTACAACTGAGCGGTGCCACTCCGGCGCGGCGTCGCAACGCATTCACCCCTCCCCGCCTCGTCTCGGTGGTTGCAAGTCCGGTGCGGCGCCTCAGCGCATCGTGTGTCATGCCTCTGATATTACTATGTAAGACGACGCAGCGACACCGCACCGTGTGCACCGAGCCTAAGGGCTCAAACACATAAGCACGTTACGACGACGCAACGTGCCACGGCACGGCACCGACGTGGAAATCGACGTCGAGCAACGTAAACAATCACGTTACAACAACGCAACGTGCCACGTTGCACGGCACGTCGTCGTGACGTAAAATCTCACGGTGAAAGATATGGATGGATCCAGTATTTTCTTTGTATCTGTTTCTTCTTTATCCGTCTTCTTAATATTAGCTGGAGGAGAACACGTCTATAATAGTGTAGTCAATTTCTCGAAATTAACTGTGGCAATTATACAATTAATGCGCCACCGTCAATACTACGTCGATCAACGTGGCACGTTGCGTTGTCGTGCCGTGGCACGTTGCGTCGTCGTAACGTGTTTATGTGTTTGAGCCTTAACAGGAGCTAGATGAGTATTAGTGTTTTACATGGAACGACTGCCTACCTGACCTCGACCATCCAACAACTGGGTAACACTGCCCCTTGGCCAGCCCAGTATTAGATCTTCTGACTTCTGACTACCCGTAACGACTGTCAAAGATGTCCAAATGACAGCCGGGACCAGCAGTTTACCGTGCTTTCTGAGGCACGGGGACAATCAAACCGTCAACCTTGAAACTCTGGGCTACTACTGAGAAACTACTACGAAAAACCCAATAGAACTTTTTGCCCGATCTGGGAATCGAACCTGGGAGTCGCACTTGCGGCCACTAGACCAACGAGGCAGTTTTAACTGTATCGTTATATTGTATTTTATCTCGCGAGATTGTAATCTATTTTTTTTTTTATTAAAATAGGTTCGCGTTTGACCACCATCTCACCTGATGGTAAGTGATGATGTGGTCGAAGATGGAGCACGCTTACCTAAAAGTAACCTATTCACTCTTGACTTAAAGACTCCTAGGTTATAGCTATCGGGAAACACACTCCGGCAGGGAATTCCGCTCCTTAGCCGTACGCACACTGAAGGTATTCCCAAAACGTTTTGTGCATATAGGTGGGTTGTCCACCATGTAATTTATCTATAAATTGTGATCCGTATCATACTGCTTACAATATAACGCATTATTTTTCGATAGATTTTTAGCAGATTTAACTTTGATAAATTATAATCTATCAAAGTGAATCTGCTTTAGGATTGTGCCAGTAGAATAGTACATAGTTAGCTATTGCTACCGATAAGTACTACCTAATAGTGTTTGCGCTGTTATACAAAGCTGTGATGTAATGCATCAGGCGTCTAAACATTTTTAGATTATATGATTATGAACCCCGAATCAGACCAGAGCTTTTCTCTATTCTGACGAGATACTGCGGACCTGGAACGTAAGGGAAACTGAAAAAGAATGATTTTTCAGCCTGTTTCAGCAGTTATCAGCAATGACGGGTACCGATATGGCCATTGCTTTCCGTGGTTGTGGAAGAGACGACGAGAGGCAGTTGCCTCGGAACGCAAGGGCAGCTGAAGACCGAGTGTTTAGTCAGTAGTAGTCAGACATTCCCTTTTGCTCCATCCAGATTGCTTCGATTCATTTGATGATTTTCCCCAGAATATCATAGTTCATAATGTTAAGAATATCATAGTTCTCTATAAAATCTCTCAACAGACACTCAGTATTGCCCAAACACTGAAAATTCTCTCTATTCCGTTGCAGTATTCATAAAAATCTGACTAACAGCTCTTGCAATGTAGGTATTCAGCCCATTTGAATAACTTGCGGCAGATCTAGTCCCTCACGTATCGTTCACGGCTACTGCTGGATATTAAATTATGTTGTTACTGTTTTATTTGCGAGACTGGTCGACAAAAGTGTGGCAATAATAGTAGATGTACTGTAGCAGTTCATAACTCAGTTAAAATCTATTGTCCTTGTCTTTTGCGGAGATTTTGATTGTATGCATGTCGAAAAATGGAGTACAAGTTCTTTGTTATCTGTGGTAAGCCTATTATATCTTTTTCTTTAGTTCTATTATAATAGGATTACTTAGTAGAGAGAATAAAAATAAAAATGAATCATTCGAAAAACCAGAACGTATTTGGATTCTTTTTTGTGTTCGTTATTGCCAGGACAAGGTTTGTATTGAGGAAAATGGTAGACAAAAATGCAAGGAATCTGGCTAAGTATGAAGCAGAAGAAGTCGTGGGTAGAAGCTACTACTAAATAAATAATTATTTATTTATAACAATAATTCGAAGTGCATTACACTGTATATATATTTTTTATTACTGATATGTATTATATAACTTTTAGAACACTAAATATGTTTATGATTTATGCATTTGTTTAGGGGAAATTGATTCCTACTTCATTATTAATTAGGTATAATAATTTCAACCCTGTCCTCTAAACAAGGCAAGGCGTATATCGTAGGGGATAGAGTCCAGCTATACGGGTACGATGCAGAGCCGGATTAACCCTGTCAGAGGCCCTAAGGCAATGGCATTCTCGGGGCCCCTTTTCTTACTTTGACTGACTAAATCGTGTGTGAACTGAGGAAACGCACATTAAGGGCTGTGGTTTTTAATATATTTGTTTACTTATTCCCAGATTTGTTCTAAAATTGTTTTAATTCTGCTACTAAATCTAACGATTTGTATTTTGTGAGATAACAGTAAGGTCCCTAAGTTCACATGCACATCAAATTCTCGTTCGAAGAAACATGTTTTCTTGGTGCGTGCACTGGGCCTGGGCCCTTAATTGATGCGGGGCCCCTAGGCAGTAGCCTACTCCGCCTAATGGTAAATCCGGCCCTGGTACGATGACATTATTTCACTTTAGCAGATGTGCAAGTGGTCTGTATCAGGTGGATGCGTTTTTATACAGTATGTTAACTAACAGAGGGCGTTCCCGTTAATCCGCAAAAGCACATCAATTAGATCGCCGCACAAGCGGCCCGTCATTCATAAATAAATTGCGACTTTGCCGTCCTTCAAGTACGCGTGTACAGTGTTTCTTTTACGTATCAATTTAACATTTTTAGTGAATATTTAAATATTAAAAAAAAAACATTTTGTTTTCAAATGGTAATATTTTTTTAGCATGTTTGGATGCTATACTATGAACGCCCTCTGTTAGTTAATATACTGTATAGTAAACCATAATAGTATGAAATAGTGCACTAGTGAACGGAAGTGTGTGAGCCTGTGAGGTGTGTGAATGGGTTATGAATATTGAAATTATACATATTTATAATTAGTGTGTTGGTAGGTGGAAAATCTGACACTGGTCTTGCCTTGGGGTATCGTGTTACCCAGCCACTGGGTTGTGGACGTCAGATAGGCAGTCATACATCATATCTGCTTAGCCTTTTTGAGGAATGTAATATAGTGTTCAGAATATTACCTTTGCCTTAGAAAAGGTTGACTGTATTCTTCTGTCTTTGAACAGTACCCACCTCTGGGCTTGGCTACCAAACTCGCTCTATCAGACTTCTTTATATAAAGCGTGTTTTTTTTAGAGGCGGAGAACTTTAAATTTAAATAAAGAACAGAAAAAATGTTTATAATGAGCATGAAATTGGCTTTATTTGAGAGATGATTTTATGACTTTAATGTTTGAATATAATTTCGGGCATGTGGTCGCCGCGGCTCGCGCGTGCATGGCGTAATCTGGATGTCCAATTTTCACATACTCTTCTCAGTAAATCGGGCTGTATTTCAGCAATGACGCGTCGAATGTTGGCTTCTAAGTGCTCAATTGTTTCTGATTTGTCGGCGTAGACATGCAACTTTACATATCCCCAATGAAAATAATCTAAAGGCGTCAAATTGCATGAACGAGGTGACCAGTTAACTGGTCTATTTCGTGAAATTAATCGTTCGTCAAACGTTTCTTTCAGTAAATTAATGGTATCGTGCGCTGTGTGGCACGTGGCACCGTCCTGCTGAAACCACATGTCTGCTACATTAATGCCATCCTACTGAGGCACAAAAAAGTTTGTTATCATGTCTCTGTACCGCTCACCATTGACTGTAACGTTTTGACCATCATCATTTTTTAAGATATATGGACCAATGATCCCACCGGCCCATAAAGCGCACCAAGCGGTGACTTTTTCTGGATGTAACGGTGTTTCGACAATGGCTTGTGGATTATCATCGCTCCAAATGCGGCAATTCTGCTTATTGACATAGCCATTTAACCAAAAGTGGGCTGCATCACTGAACAAAATGAGCTCGATGAGTTTCTCGAACCGAATCGTGTTTTTCAAAATAAATTTGAACAATTTGCAACCGTTGCTCGGGCGTGAGTCTATGATGAATTGCCAAACCAAACTAACCTCAAATTGACGTAGAACTGTCAAATCGGCTGGCACAGAAAACAGTGTTGCCAATTTAAAGTCCTCCGCCTCTAAAAACAACACCCTTTATAAGTAAACTTTGTACGTTAGGGTGAGTCCGCTCTTGACCCTGATCACACTTGATGGTAAGCGTTAGATGACGTCTCCGATGGAACGAGCGAGCCCAGTATATGCCTGTTCAAATGGGTGATTTTTGGTAAGGAATACAGAAGCCGGCAGAGAGCTCGACACCTTGGCTGTGCACAATAAATGTAGAGGAGAAGTGCCTAGTACGACAAGATATATTTTGTACCTATAATACGTTTATTTCAAAAGCAGTTTAAGTGAGCTTTAAATTTGTGGTGTGCCGCAATTTAGGAGAGTTGGTATGTACTTGGAAGCCTTAACAGTAACTACCAAAGTTATATTTGTAGTAGGTAGCTACTGCAAGTTTCATATGAGAGCCTTAAAGCTCAAGTAGCTCTAACAGGTGGTTGTGAATGCTTTTCACTATTCCCCTCGTAATAAATTACAGCCTTTGGGATATTCTGATGTGTGTTGCAAAGTGCAGTGTTGCCAACACGACTAAAACGAGCAAATGTCGCTAGGCTTAAGGTTCAAAAGTCGCTAGATGACGCTAGATGTTATTTGGCGAAAATAAAATAATTTGTGAACGGTTTTTTTTTGTGGTTGTTGACTAGGTTTCCTATTATCAATAAAAAAATGGAATTATGGTAAAAAATCGAACCAACATTTTGACAAAACGACCGGTAGGTTATTAGTGTTCTGTGGTAAACGAGCTTACTTGATGAGATGGATCCACAAAGGTACGTAGCCCGTGAAATTCAAATTTTCTTACGTGTTTTGCAATATGCAGGTCACTGGTCAGTGTCAGGTTGTGTATTGATAAAAATATGATTTGCTACCTTAAAAAACGAAACGTAGAGTCCGCGCCACCACTCAAGTCCGATAGACGCGACGCTAGTGTCTATATCATAAAATATATAGTTCCACTTTTTTCCGCCGGACTTCTGGGGTGGCGTGGACCAATGTGGACCCAAAAAAAAAACAGTACGCGGGCTGTATTAGCGGAACTAACTTTAGATTAGCATTAGACAAAGACTTTGAATGACACAATTTTATAAAATTATTGTCACATAATTTATTATATTTAAATATCTTTTATGTAGTAGTAACTTATTATGTAGACTTTTAGGGCAACCTGTAGATAACCAAATTAGGAAAAGCGCTAGAAATGTCGCTTAATCTAGCGACAAAGTCGCTAAATTGACAACACTGGCAAAGTGTCGCTATGATCCGTTCAGAAATGTTAGCGTTAAAGAGCAACAAAGTTTTAACCTACAGTTCATCCTCATATTAAATAAGATAGGATAAACACTAGATTTGATTAAGTTGATACTCTTATGGAGATTTCTATAAGTAAGACTCGAGATGAGAACGTTGACGCAAGGAAAAGTCTTTCTAAATTTATTTTCATATTCACCTACTATTTTATTTTTTTATTTTAATACAGTGCTCATACACAAAAATTATGTAAAGTTATATGGATTTAAATTAAAGCTAAACTAAAATCATTCTCAAAAAAACCGTGAGAGCCAGTAAGTATTGTACGCACTTTTTGCATATCTATCAAAACGCCTATAGTCTATTTATGTCTGTCATAAAATTGAGTGTTTGTTTTTTAACCGACTTTCAGGGATAAAGGCTCCTCCTTTCTTCTTTCTTATCAATCCGAATATTTCTATATTTTTGATTTATTAATGAAAATTTAATGGCATCTGTTAAAAGTAATACGAGTCCGACTTTTTTAAACCTGTATTAGAAAAAAGCAAGAGGCAAAAGCTACTACGCCGCTCATAATGCAAGAATAACGACTGCAATTACATAATAGTACACCAGAACCAAAACCAAATTTGCTTAACGTCATTATAACAGCATTGCTCCACGTATCTATACTAATATTATAAAGAGGTAAAATTTGTAAGTTTGTATGTAGGGGGTAATCTCTGAAACTACCGTACCGATTTTAAAAATTCTTTCACTTACATGTAGCTGCATTATCCCTGAGTGCTATAGGCTATAAATTATCTTTATATCATGCATATTAGCCGAGCTATTATAATCTTTGTCAAGCAAGTCGGGGACGGGACCCCGTGGAATATTTTCGACTTCTACGCGGACGAAGTCGCGGGCAGAACCTAGTCTACAATATAATTCCAACAGAAAATATATACGACTTAATAACTCTCAACACTCACCGCTTCAAAACACATTTATTGCAGTGGCTGGCAGAATTAGACTATGTCCAAACCGAGAACGTGTTTACGATACTAAAATAACATTATTCCCAAACCACACACAAACACAAACTCATATATACACACTCACATTCTGATCCTGTGTGTATGTTTGAGTGTGTGTATGTAGTACCTACACAGTGTGTGTGTGTGTGTAAACAGACCTTCATTACATATATTTATATGTAATGAAGGTCTGTTTCCTGAACTAGGAATAGCCTGGATTTCAGAAACACAACCCTAACAAACGGGTAAGTAACTAAGTACTCATAAGGAAAATATTTTTATTTTTTGGGATGTATGCGAACAGATATAATATACTTATTATGATGTCAGTATATGAGTTTAGGTATGTTTGAGTGCGTGTAGTACATGTAAAATTTAAATTGCTAATAAAGATATTTGATTTGATATTCAGAAACACACGTGCTTTTTGTACTAGTATTTTCATCTCAAGCTTCTATTATATATAACAAAACTAGCTATTCCTGCGTAAATCCAAATTCCGTGGGAATTTCGGGATAAAATATGTAATATGTGACATTTTAGGATTTCAGCTGTCTACATAACAACTTTTATAAAAAAAAAAATTATTACTGGTGGGCCCCCTCTTGACCTCAATCTCGCCTGATGGTAAGCGATAGATGAGGTCTAAGATGGGACGAGCGAGCCCAGAAGATGCCTATTTACTCGTGCTTTAAAGGCTGAAAGGTCATAAGTGGCAGGGAACACAGAAGCCGGCAGAGAATTATATCCATTCAGTAGTTTTTGCGAGAAAGAGTAAGAAACGTCCATTCATCCTCAAAACTTTCGCATTTATAATATTCCTTATTACGTTTTATTCTCTCGACTTAGCCTAGTCACTAGTCGTGAGCGGGCGAGCGCTTGGCGATGCGTTTGCGTCGCCGTTGTGATCTTTAGTGACCACTGACCTGTGTCGTACAGATGAAAGCGACAGCTGATTTGCAATTGGTGTTCAAATTAAAATAACAAGGTAAAAAAATATTGCAATCGATTCCGTTACTGATTTTGAAAAACTATGTTCAGGTTTTGTATACTTATTCTAGGTACGAAGGTCTACGTATAGAACATTTGATGTAAAATCCTGATAAGTAATTCAACGTTGTTTTCAGAAAAACAAACAGTGTTTATCAGATGCTGGACAATTCACACACCGCCGCTCGCGCCGGTACTTTGGTTCGCTACCCGATACAGTTCTCAAGGGCAGGAGGTCCTCGCCTTCTATGTAAAGAAAAGGATTACCGAAGGCCCACTCTGTTTTATTTTCATATATAGTTACTACGAAAGAAATTGTGGGAACGTAACAATAAATTAGCATTGCGCCTATATTCGGCGGCTAGGCCTTAATATTGAGTGCCAATACCAGCATGATTTCGTTGTAAAAAAGCGATAGGACTATGTGGACTGCCCAGCTCCGTCTCTCTGCCACATCTCTGAATCGTAGAAGATTTGAGATGTCATAATGGGGCTCTATAGTCATTAGTTTCAATATTATAACAATGTTTTACATGTTATATTTTAGTCCAATGTGTTTCTATCCTAATAACATATTTTACTTACTTCTCAAAACAAAATTCACAGTATTCTTATGTATTATTTAAGGACAACATTATGGTTATTATCATGTCATAGACTCCAAAATTTCGCATTTTTTTAGAATTTCACCGATCCACAAAATTACTTAATACCAACATAATTCCGTTGTTGAAGGGAGATGGAGCAATATAAGACTCATATCCCTGTCTCTTTTCCACGCCGTAATCACGACAGCATTAACACAACTAGTAGGGACTGGCACTTCTTAACATATCTGGGTCACTATTTATATTATGATTGAGTGAATCACTTGATTAGAGACAATACGTCTGAAAGCTCTTTGTTTTTTATAAACTGTTGTTTCTGCGAATCCTGTCCGTTTCCCATCTGTTATGGACTGAAGTATGATAGAGTTTATAAAATAATTTTGTCTCGCCTTTATGTCTATATTTTATTTATAGAACGCTTTTATTGTTTACGAGCTATATGACTTTAGCATATTGATGATTTATTTATGAAACACTATGACAATTATAATGCATTACGTGTCCAGACATTTCACTGTCATTAATTTAAAGCCAACGCACTTGTTTCTGTGCAATATACTGTTTTAATTCGAGCATTATAAAACCATAGACTAGAATCCTAAATAGGCAGGCTCATCCATAAATGCGATACTTGAAAGGCAAGTTTTGGATGGGTTAAGCTCGCCTTAAAAAAAATAACGAGAAACAGTATCCGTAGGTAGTGTGTAGGTCCGGGGTTGCGAGAATGTTCTAATGAGATACCGTGACCCCGGAACACTAAGGCAACTGAAGGAACAGGGTGGGTTTTTAGTCAGTAGAAGTCTGATACTCCCTTCCGCTCTACCTACAGCGGGAGGAATCATTTAACGATTTCCCACCTAAAAAAAAACGTAGTACTATTGAAGTCTATGTTTAAGTAAACATCATATACCTACGTATATCAATATATCTGTTAGGGAATACAGCAACCTAGGATAGATAATAAGTAGATATAATCGTAGAATCGTATCAAAGATTATACATGGTAGATATAATATTTGTTTTTATGTAGAGTCTTGTTTCAATCGTCGCGGTGTACACATCAGTCTCGTTCCGATCGCCGCGCTGTACACACGCCTACGCTCTCGCTTGAACATTGTGCTACTTTTGAAGATTGTGAAGTATTGTAAAGTGAATAAATAGTGTTTGCTTGTTTTCAAGATTTTTCCTTTCAACCCTGCTATCCTGAATATCGAATAATTTTGGTCCTTAAAATGAGCGAGAAGAGCACAGTGACTACAAGGAGCCGGCTGCGTCAGCTACAAGAAGATATGCGCAAACGGCGCATACTAGAAACGGACTCCGGCGTGCCGTCTGATTTGCCACCAGGCTCACCATCGATAGCACCTACGATGCTTTCGGATCCAGCACCAGTCATCCCACTGGCGGGCGGTCGTGTAGTGGACCACCGGGATATATTTACGCCAGTGCGGTCGGTGACAACCAGAAGAGCTAGATCCGGGACTAGTCACGCGTCATCAAGGAGCGACCGGAAGAGTGCCGACTACTTACGACGTAGGGCCAAGTACGAGGCCGAACGACAGTTAGTGCAAATGAAGGAGAGACTAGTGCAAAAGAAGCCAGAAGCCGATCTAGCCGAGATAGACGCCGCCGAAGAGGACTCGGGTTCCGATGAAGAAGGAACATCACGTCGTGTTGAAGAATGGATTACGCACACGACGCCAGTCGCGACCGGTCAAGCACCCGTCATGTCGAATCGCGAACAACAGCCACCGCGGCCACCAACACAGATACCCGTGACAGAAACAGTGTGTGATGTGCAAAATGACCAATATACAAGTGCGCCGGCGTCAGTGCCGCCCGAGCGAGCGCCCGTGTCTCAAACACCGTACGCGCCCGCGACCGTTCAATCGAGTGAACCAATGTGCCAAGCCACGTCGATGGCGACTACGAGCACTGCGCACGCGCCGAACCGCGAACATATTAAGTGGGACAACGTGTTCGTCGAAGACTCGGACAGAACCAAGCTACCACGAGACAGAAAAATAGAACAATTGGCCGACGCAATAGCAAGCATCGCACGACCACGGCCGGTACCTAGGCAGGCTTATGAGCTGACACATTTCAGTGGTGACCCAGCGGAATGGCTATCGTACAAGAACATGTACTACGACACCACAACGATGTATCAGTTCAAACATCATGAAAACTTGGCGCGATTGAAGACGTCGCTACAAGGTGAAGCCAGGTTAACAGTGGAAGATTTACTGCGTACATCAGCCGATCCAGCGGAGATAATAAGAACGCTAGACGAAGAGTTCGGCCACCCGAACCTAGTACTTGAGTGTGCGTTAAGGAAAGTGCGCGCACTGCCAAAAGTAACAGAGAGTGGTCGCGAGTTGAGAAGATTCTCCACAACAGTGAGAAATTGTGTTTCGTTATTAAAAAGTGTACGTGCGACTGGATACTTGAACAACCCTCAGCTGGTAAGTGATTTACTTAGTAAACTCACAACAGTGCAACGCGCTCAGTACAGTGACTTTGCCATGGGCATGGCGGCTAGTCAAGGGATCGACATGCGCGTCTCGCCGAGCCTAGAAATGTTCTCCGAGTTCTTGAGCCATTTAGCGCGCGCATCGTCCTATTATGTACAAATGGATATGAGTCAACCCGCATTGTTAACGAGCAAACCCAAAACTAGCGCGCCACCAGCTAAAATAGTAAGAAATATACAACGCTTGCATGTACACTCGAGCAGCGGAGAAAACACACGGACGCAAGCCCCTGAGGATTCATGCAAAATGTGTGGAGAGAAACACATAATTTCGGCTTGCAAAAAGTTCGCGGACATGAACACTGACGAACGATGGAAGTTCGTGAAAGAACACAAACTGTGTTTCAACTGCCTTAGCGAGAAACACTCAAAGAAGTTCTGCCGGAAGAAGAAATGTACCTCATGCAGGAGCGTGCATAGGATTATGACAGGGCATGCGGCGGAGTAAAAACACACAAAAACTTATTTTTTTATAGATTTTTAGCATAGCCACAGCCACGCATCGTAGCATGGTGGCGATGCGTGGCTGTGGCTATGCTAAAAATCTATAAAAGAAGAAGTTTTTGTGAGTAATCGGTCACAAAAACTTCTTCTTTTATAGATTTTTAGCATAGCCACAGCCACGCATCGTAGCATGGTGGCGATGCGTGGCTGTGGCTATGCTAAAAATCTATAAAAGAAGAAGTTTTTGTGTGTTTTTACTCCGCCGCATGCCCTGTGATAATCCTATGCACGCGCCTGACCTCATGCAACTACGCTCATCATACACTTCTGCATATGGAGAAGAAATCGGAAAGTGTGACCAACGTCAACGATTACACCGGGAAAGCATTATTGAAGATATTACCGGTACGCGTCTCGGTCGGCGGGAAAGAAGAGCGCTGTCACGCTCTGCTCGACGACGGCGCAACAGTGTCGTTGATAGATAGCGCGTTGGCAGAAGGAGTTGTGGGCAAACGAGTGCCATTAGTGACGTGCACGTGGACAGGAGATCACAGACAAAACCTCGCGAGTGATTAGTGTACGAGTGTGTGGCCCCAACGGACGTGAACACATAGTTAAGTGCCGTACACTAGTGAACCTGGACTTGCCAGCGCAGTCAGTGCCCGAAGCTGTAATGAGAGAACACGCCCACCTGCGCGACTTGGGTTGCGAAGGAATGAGCGGAGCTAGGCCCTTGTTGTTGCTGGGACAAGACAACTGGGAGCTGCTTGTGAGCCAGGAGACACGCCGAGGGAAATCTGGTAAGCCAGTCGCTTCTTTGACCTCGCTAGGATGGGTTGTTCACGGACCCTTAGGCAAAGTATATTCCAGTAACCAATCAGTTAATTGCATTGTTGAGCCCAATTTATTATATAATTCAGATTCTGATTTACATAACGTCGTTAAGAGACAATTTGAGTTAGAAGCCATAGGCATATCAGAAGTGCCACGCAAGCACTCAGACACAGAACGAACTAATCAGATTTTAGAGGTCACCAGCCGTCAAACAGAGAGCAGTAAATGGGAGGTAGGCTTATTATGGAGTCGGGATAACCTTCAGTTGCCCGACAACTATGAAAATGCACGTCAAAGGTTATGGGGAATCGAGCGTCGCCTTAGAAAAGACGCTAGCTACGCGGAAGCATACAAAGCTCAAATTGATAGATTATTAGCTGAAGGGTACGCCAGTAAGGTAGAAGGAGGTGTACAGACCGAGCCGATATGGTATTTACCCCATTTTGGAGTAACGAATCCAAACAAGCCCGGAAAACTACGCTTAGTATTCGACGCCGCCGCCAAGTATAATGGGACCGCGTTGAACGACCACCTATTAACTGGACCCGATTTATTAAATTCATTGTTAGGGGTTCTATTTAAGTTTAGATTAGGACCTGTCGCATTCACCGCAGACATAGCAGACATGTTTCTCAGGATTCAAATCCGAGAACAAGACCGGGGGGCACAATTGTTTTTATGGTCGTCGACCGGCGGTGAGGAACCTGAAATATACAGGATGAACTCAATGATATTCGGAGCCGTGTCGTCGCCCACATCAGCCATATATATTTTAAATAAGAACGCGGCTAGGTATAGGGATAGTCACCCGGAGGCAGTATCAGCAATTCAATTTAAACACTACATGGATGACTATTTAGACAGTGCGTGGTCGGTCGAGCAAGCAAATCAGCTGATCGAGGACGTGACTCACATTCACGCCGAGGGCGGGTTTATTATACGGGGGTGGGTCACAAACTCTCAGGAGTTGCGCGACAGGCTACGACTAGAAATGCCCGATAAAGTATCTTTAGACAAAGGAGAAAACTCCACAGAGCGCACATTAGGTATGACGTGGTCACCTAGCACAGATACGCTAGCATTTGACCTGTCATTCAAAAGGCTGCCCAAAGCCATCGTAGAAGGAAAGGTAGTACCTACTAAAAGGGAATTTCTTAGATTTATTATGTCAATATTTGATGCCTTAGGGTTATTGTATCCATGTGTGATACAATCACGTATTCTCATGAAAAAGATTTGGCAATCAGGAATCCAATGGGATGAGCAGATCAAAGATAAAGAGGCTCAATCCTGGTTCAAATGGTTACATAACTTACAGTATTTGTCAGACCTAACAGTACCTAGATGGTACGGGCTGGACGCAGGCCATCTAGAACTGCACGTTTTCGGGGACGCTAGCGAGTCCGCATATGCAGCAGTATCGTACATTGTAGGTACGAATGCTAACGGTGATAGGGACGTAGCGATAGTGATAGGAAAGGCTAGGGTCGCGCCTCAGAAAGTAATATCCGTACCCCGTTTAGAGCTGCAAGCAGCTGTGTTAGCATGTAGATTAGCCGACACAGTTACCCAAGAATTAGGTGCTAAGATTAGAAATAAGTACTTCTGGACTGATAGTAGAACAGTCCTTAAATGGATAAATTCGGACGCGACTGAATTTCAGCGCTTCGTATCCCATAGGTTAGCAGAAATAGACAAGAGGTCAAACAGGTCAGACTGGCGCTGGGTTCCGTCGGCGTTGAACCCGGCTGATAAAGCTACTCGGTTGGAGTGGCCCAACTGCAACAATGAGTGGCTCTCGGGTCCCTCTTTCCTTCGTTGCCCACAGGAGCAGTGGCCGGAGAACGACGACCTCGAAAATGTAACCGAGGCCGATCTAGAAAGGGTGCAGCGAGTACACACTGCGGCCGCACCACCTGAGCCGGTGCTGAATTACGCACGGCTATCAACATGGACACGTGCCCTGTACGTAGTGGCACGCATACTCATCTTCGCGGGACGCTGCCGCGGGCGGCGCCGATCGGCCGCCGTGACAGCAGAAGATCTCGACGAGGCCAGGCTGCGCTTGTTGCGCCTGGCACAGGAAGAGAGTTACGCAGCAGATATCGCAGCACTGCGGGAGGCCCGCCCTCTACCCGCCAACAGCAAGATACGAGCACTAGACCCTATACTGTTCGAAGACGGTCTAGTAAGAGTGCGCGGCAGGCTGGGCGCCTGTAACGAGCTCAGCTTCGGGGAGCGCCACCCGATTATACTGGACGGTAGGCATGCGCTCACTCGCAAGCTGGTCTACCACCATCACGTGGCCGCTCTGCACGCCAACCAGGAGGCGGTCGTAAACAGAATCCGCGAGGCCTACTGGATCACCAATCTGTCAGCCAGTTGTCAGCGGTGCCGCCTGGAAAAGGCGAGACCAGCAGCGCCGAAGATGGGCGACCTTCCGACCGCAAGACTAGAAATCACCAGACGAGCATTCGTCCACTGTGGGGTCGACTACTTTGGCCCCATGGAGGTCGCTATTGGACGACGAAGGGAGAAGAGGTGGGGCGTATTATTTACGTGCCTCACTACGCGCGCCGTCCACTTGGAGCTGGCATCATCGTTAAGCGCCGACTCAGCCATTATGGCCCTACGGCGCCTCATTGCGCGCCGCGGGCGTCCCTCCAACTTATACTCGGACCGGGGAACGAACTTCGTCGGGGCGCACGCCGAGCTTCGCGCAACCCTGCGCGACCTAGACCAGGCGCAGGTGGAGAGCGAGGCAACAGGCCACGGTATCGCGTGGCACTTCAACCCTCCGGCATCCCCACATATGGGTGGGTGTTGGGAACGACTAGTGCGTTCTGTCAAGAATGCGCTCAATGCAACTCTACGTGAGCGCGCACCGCGCGAGGAGGTGCTATATACCTTGCTCGCGGAGGCTGAGCTGGTTGTGACCTCTCACCTACATCAGCAGCGACGTCAAGCATCCGGTGGTGCTGACACCCAATCATCTCCTGCTGGGCACTGCCGCAGGAGATGCTCCGTGTACGCAAGGCCACGCTATCGACGAGGACTCACGCCGCATGTGGCGACGAGCGAACGCGCTGGCCGACCTCTTTTGGAGGCGTTGGCTGCGTGAGTACCTGCCGACTCTTCAGCGTCGTGACAAGTGGTCACAAAGTGCGCCGAACGTCAAAGTGGGTGACGTGGTTGTGGTAACGGACCATAACAAACCGCGAAATCAGTGGACCAAAGGGGTCATTACAAGTGTATTTCCTGGTGCGGACTCTGTAATTCGTGTGGTAGATATAAGAACCAACAATGGAATTTTACGTAGGCCAGTTGTAAAGGTTGTTGTACTCCCGACAGATGGTAGTATAGTCGGTTGAACCCTCATACGGGGGGTGGGAATGTTAGGGAGTACAGCAACCTAGGGTAGATAATAAGTAGATATAATCGTAGAATCGTATCAAAGATTATACATGGTAGATATAATATTTGTTTTTATGTAGAGTCTTGTTGTAATCGTCGCGGTGTGGGTGTACACATCAGTCTCGTTCCGATCGCCGCGCTGTACACACGCCTACGCTCTCGCTTGAACATTGTGCTACTTTTGAAGATTGTGAAGTATTCTAAAGTGAATAAATAGTGTTTGCTCGTTTTCAAGATTTTTCCTTTCAACCCTGCTATCCTGAATATCGAACAATATCAATACGTGAATTGAATACATTGTACCACTTTTTACAAAAATTACGCGTGCAATTTAGCACTGTAAAAGTTTATAAAGAGAAGAAATACAAAATCCAAATATTTTATTATAATAATGCTTTTGAAATGGACTATTATTGCCGAAATGGACTACTATCGCCCAGTCGTCAATATATGAATATTGACGACTGGGCGAGCACGTAGAAAGCTTGAAAGAAATTTGTAAGGTTTTCTGTTTTTTTTTTCAAATAAATATATTAAGTATATTATATTTATTATAGTTACTACGGAACCCTTCATGGGCGAGTCCGACTCGCACTTGGCCAATTTTTTCTTCTTTCACATCAAAGCGGAGCGAAGAAATCGATAAGATTTTTGGTATGGAAAGTGACAAAGGCTTTGTTGCTTTTGCTGAAAAAATTGACCAAGTGCGAGTCGGACTCGCCCATGAAGGGTTCCGTAGTAACTATAATAAATATAATATACTTAATATATTTATTTGAAAAAACAAAACAGAAAACCTTACAAATTTCTTAAAACTAGCTTATTTACAATTTTTACAACTACGCCAAATAACTTTGTTTTTCATAGTATTTGTATGAATTACAAAGTTATATTTGCGGTTTTAGAAAATATACTGTATCTCAAAAACTCTTGACTCGATCTCGTTCAAAGCAATTTTGGTTGAAAGTTTACATTAAGATCTACAATATATGTTTTTTTTTAGATTTTTCACTTCATTATTATAGAAGTTAGAGGGGGGGCACACTTTTTACCACTTTGGAAGCTTATATCTTTTAAACGATTGACTTTATGAAAAAGTCATTTTAGAAACCTTAATGTCATTTTTAAAGACCTGTCTATAGATATCACACACGTATAAGTTTCATGAAAAAAAAAATATTTTCAGTTTCAGTTCCATGTATGGGGAGCCCCCTTTATTTTAAATATTTTTTAAATTTTCTCTTAAAATCGGAAAGCGGTTCACAGAATACATCTACTTACCAAGTTTTACATGTATAGTCTTAATAGTTTCGGAATAAAATGGCTGTGACATACGGACAGATGGACAGACAGACAGACGGACAGACATGTTGAAACTATAAGGGTTCCGTTTTTTGCCATTCGGCTACGGAACCCTAAAAACACACGACTAAGACGCTACATCTAAGTTGCAGGCAGTTTTATTTTACGATTATTTTCATAAGGAGAAAAAACTGAACGCCGAAGGAATAAACGCGACTCCAAAGAATTTAGTCGAAGATTCCATAAAACGAACGACTCGCGTGCCAACTGAAAACATCGATCTACAACTACAAATGTTGCTACTTCATTCATACAAGGTATTTAAATGACGGCAATTGGCATAATTTCAACTACATACATAGTTTTGCTAATTTACAAGTCATAATGCTTTTCTGCAATACTGAAATAGATTTGCAGTTGCGAAATTATACCTTCTCCTTGGCCACTACAAGGTTTGCCTTGAAGTTTGCCTCAAGCTTTAAAAGGTTAGTTTTAACTACCCTCTTAGACTACGGAACGCCGACGACGCGGGAACAACGACTTGAATCGCCATCTATAGGTAAAGGTTAGTTTTAACTACCCTCTTAGACTACGGAACGCCGACGACGCGGGAACAACGACTTGAATCGCCATCTATAGGTAGTTATAGTTTATTCAGGAACAAAAACACAATACTAAGTAACAAGCGGCTTCGGTCAGCTCACAGTAGCCTTTAAATCTCTACGTGGACAAATTGACTGCCCAGAGCTCCATAATCGTTTCTGTAGACTGAATGTCCCCGGTAACTATCTTGGTCGTCGGAGTCAACGTCACAAATTATTCGCGCGGCCACCTTGTCATACAGTCGCCAGAGCCCAGTCCCCATTCTGTCACACCCTTGAGGTGCTCAACGCCCTCCTGATTGAATATCCTGAATGTGATGTGTTTGTTGATGGATTGAGAGAAATTATACGAGTGTGTTTGATGTTTTGCAAGAGAAAGTATTCGAGAGTGTCCACTGTTCTGTGTTAGTTCGGTTCCGTGTTGGTTTCAAAATAGTTTGTAATGTATACGTATACTTGTTTATGTGTTTGTTATATGTACCTTTTATTTCTAAGTTAATTAATGTAATTGGTTTTAACCGTTTTAATTAACTACTTATAAATAAATAAAATAAAATAAATCACTAGTTTACACAAAAAAAAACTAGATAAAACAAATCAAACGATGTTAGCTGCAAAAGTATAAATTGGTGAAGCGCAGTAAGAGGTAACTATAATTGAAGCATTTTTTCAGAATTTACAAATAGACAAATATATTAAAGTAATATTGTCTGTTTGTAATGTACAAAGTTAAGTTACTCTAGGTACTTAAAATTAATTCCATAATTATGTATTTTTGTGTTGCTGTTTGTTTGTTTGGGCCAATGTTTGAAACAACAGCCAGTTGTTAAAACTGACTACTATTTCACTTTATATAAAGCCCTTGGAATTATGAGTGAATTCCTACTCAATGGTCAGTTTATGATAAATATAACAACAATGACTTCATAATCATAATATTTAGCTTAGTTGGAGGGGTTAACAAGATTGCTAGTAATGCGAATTCTACCCGCATTGCTAAATCTCTTTAAAAAATAAAAGAAAATAAATTAAGATTAGATTAAATATGTAGCTAAGTCTAAAATATTCTTTATTTTAAACTTACATATTTAATAATAATTTATATATAATAATTTATTTTTATTAATTTGTTAAGTCTTTTTCTGTTCCTCTTGTAAGTAATATGGGTTGTATTTACCTATTCCTTTTTAATTTAATTTATTCTGAATCATTTTGAGCACAAGTTTCAGCCTACTCGCAGAAAATATTGTCACACTTCATTTGTTTGAGAAGTTTTAACGATCGCGTCTCTTAAGTTGCCGCCACCGCGCCAAGGCTATTCGATGGTCTGTGTTCAGACAAAACAAGTTGTAGTTTTAAACTCATCTAGAAATTAAGGAAAGTTAAACCTTTGAAGTAAATTAGTTGTTTACATGCCGCTTCTGATGTGACCATGGTTTTGTTTAAAGAGCTTTATGTGCCTTCAGTTTACCCTTGCCTTGAAGGTAGGTTTTCGGAACATATTCAGTGGTTTTGAGATCTGCCAAGCCAAATAATTTCCCGAAACATGCCATTTATGGAACGGTAATAGGATGAAAGGACCTGAAAAAGCTTCGAAGGTCTAAACTTACTCAGAATTTTTGTCGTACACAAAGACCTGACAACAGAAAACTAAGTAATCTAATAACTAAATTATATTTATTTTTCAAATTGATTATAAATAACATATTACACGTTATTTCGTAGGCATATTTAAACTAGATGAGGCCGGATAACCGATAAAGGTAGACGAATCGGAGAAGGCGTTTCAGGTTTTAAAACATCACAAGCGCTTTAGTAACCCTTCCTGCCTTAAAACAAATACACCAGGTTGATTCTATCTCTCGCCTTCCAAAATCAAGTTTAGTGCAATAAATTCCATGAAATTCTAGGAAAGAAAAATTGCGATCCAATGAGATAGTTCAGATTCCGTTGTTAATGTAAAATAATAAAATCTTCATCACACGCTCAGGAATGCGTTGGCTCGTTGCTAAATCTGGACAGACGATTTGTGGTATCAACAGCCAATCTTTCTGCAAATATCTGATTTATATGTATGCTTGCACTTGTTCGTTACTCTTTGATAATAAAATAACGAACATATTCAAGTGCTTGAGTCTATTATTTCAGTACTATCTGACTAATTGATGATTGGCTCCCGTACTGCGTGTCGCGGGTTCCATTTCAGATCAAAGCGGTATCCCGTTCGAACATACCAACAACCCAGCATGCAATGCCCCTATCGGATCTTGTCATTACTGCTGACTCTTTGAGGTGTGCGTGGAACTCGACGCACCGTCAACCTGGACCAGGTCCTTACCGTACGGTGAGCTGCCCCTGTTCGCCGTCCGCAAACCTGCACCTAAGGTAGCCAAACAATAGGGTAGTTCCCTAAAATTTTTATTTAATCCGTCACGTAGTTTAACAAAAAACATTGGAGACGTATTTTTTATTTCTTCACGTAATTGAAAAATTAAGTCGATACAGTGAGTTGAAATTTTGCGTGACGTCACACCTCGGTATAATTCTTAGCAATGTGTGACGTCAGCAGTCCCCACTCCTGTACTTTGAAGCTTCCATCTTTGTAAATTTTTCTTGAATTGAAAAAACAAAAAATACGTGGCTAATATTTTTTGAAAATCTACCTAATGGACCAAATAAAATAATTATTTTGTAACACAGGAAACTACCCTATTAAGCTCTGAGATCAAAATTCGGCCGTGAGAACTATTTGCATAAATTCTGCGATTTCGTCTTACGAATGCGTGTTTACGTCGAACTCCAGTCGCAAGTTACATCTTCTATCGCGAATTGTTCCGATTCTCGCTAAATCTTGTTATGACTGACTTCAATAACGCAATCTGTAGTTTTAAAGTAATGAGCACAATGACATGTTGCCTCGGCACAGAATGTTGCTAGTAAAATATTATGATATAAGTACTCGTTATTTTCAGAGGAGACTTCATTTTGATGGTTGATATAACTTGTTCTGCTTTTGTCGTGTGTCTGTTCTTTTTATTGAGATTTCGGGGTTTAACTTACTTATTGTTTCATGTTGTTATGATGATAGGAACTGTTAGGACAACAAAAGCTCATTACAGAAATACAGACATTGCACGGTTATCAAATGTTTTGACCAGTATGAACTGTGTGGACTAGAAAGTGAATGCCGCTAAGTAATAAGTTCCTAATATTAGACTAGGCAACTAAAGTATTTGATTCGTCTTGATTTGAAGAGACTGACTTCGGAGTTTGTTTTGATGTTTCTTCTCCGGGTACTCAGCTAGGAAACAACGGTTTCATCTAAATTAAAGTGAACAAAAAGTTGGACGTGTAACACTGTTATTTTTAACCTACTTTCAAAATATTCAATACACTCATCTATCATGTTACGAAGCCTGTTAAAATTTAGTTAATTAGTCGCTAAAGCAAGTCAAAATTATAATCCACATGTTGAACTTTGATCTATCATTCCGTTTAGACTGGACAACTGCCCATGTTCTTAATTGTAATTAACAATATCCTCTATAATTTAACCCACTTTGCTACTGCACGACAAACATCTGCCTGACCTAGGAAAACATTAATGAAGTCGTATTAACTAGCTATGGTCTTCTAAGCAACGCTTGCCGAGGTCGGTACGTAGATGGGACCATCTTTTTTTTTTTAATATGGTGAATCATCCAATGACTGCCGCTCGATCTGGGCAAAGCCGGAAGGTGTATAAGACTTTTACTGACTAAAACCCATCCGTGTTCCATCATATGGCCTTCGTGTTCCGATGCCGCGGTAATTCTTTCGAACAATTCCGCAACCCTGGCAGGCGACGGCCCCCTTATGAGCCCCTACAATTTTGCTGACACTCTGAGGCGCACATGGAACACGATGCGCCGTCTACACGGGCCTGGTTTCAGTCGGGGGGCGAGCTACCCATTGCTCGCAGCCCACAGGCCCGCGCCTACGGTGGCTGGGACTCACCCTGTGACTCCCGATGCCCGGAGCGTCTCCTGCGGTGGCTGGGGCGCGAGGGCTGTAAGGGCCTTGAGACCCGCCTCTCCCTCGCGCATCCCGCCACTTCTTTCGCTTGCATAACTGCTTCGCAGAAAGAGGTGACTGCTTCCCATGCCTCTTCGCTCCGGACCATAGATTGAACCAGGGCCAGGAGCGAGAGGTCACCGCCTATCGCCCCTACGAGGACACGGCGGAGCTCTGCCCAAGCGGGGCAAATCTCCACTGTGTGTTCCACCGTGTCCTCAGAGCGATCCTCGCAGTGGTGACACTCGGGCGTTTCCTCCAGCCGAATCCGACACAAGTAACTCCCGATACAACCTCGCGAAGCACACTTCTTCGTATCGATGGTAAATTGCGTACCTACTTTATATGTATTGGGCCTAATAGGTAGTCACGCTGGCCGCGTTTTCAGTGGCGTCTATAAGGTCTTCTAATGTACATGTCCTTGGACCGTTCGGACACTCCAGCAGATGGGACATTGTTTGATCAGAAAGATCGCTAAACCAATGGTACCGGCTGTCATATAGTACATCTTTGACAGTCGTTACGTATAGTCAGAAGCCAGAAAATCTTATACTAGTCTTGCCGAGGGCTATCGTGTTACCCAGGTACTGGGTTGTGGAGGTCAGACAGGCAGTCATTAAAATGTAAAACACTAGTACTCATCCGCGTCCAGTAACTGAAAAGCGATCCCGACATAGTTGGTAAAGGCTAAGCAGATGGCTCCTCCTCATTTTATTTGTTCCTGCTCTTTAGCCGGCTAGTTATAGTAGTTCGTGAGTCCACTGACGTGAAGTCATTTTCTAGAAAATATTTCGTTGTCAGTGTCTATGCTTGTTTGTTAAGTGCTTCTTGGAGATTTGTGTCGAGGTAAACTATGTATAAAATATGATAGTCCTTCTGACCGATTTCGGCCTCGGCGCCGAATCTCAGTGGTTAGAGCGCCTTCACACTAGCGTTTATCCAGCGTAGGCGTTCGATGAACGCCACTACGCAGCGCAGGCGTCACGTTGTCGCGGCGTCAGTGCAAGGGTAAATGAATACGCTGTGGTAGCGCTGCAGGTGCGCGACGCGTGCGCCGCGTTACTGCGTTACTTTTTAAAAGTAAAGCCAGGAATAGTTTCCTCGTCAGAATCCATTTTGTTAATGATATTTCCTAAACGACAACGTAATTATATCTAGAGTCGAGGTAAGTAGAAGAATGCATTTAAAGTTCAACAAGCACGGTTTATATACACAAAAACAATTAATAATAATAATGAGTCACGCCACCTTTTTACAAACGGTTCGGACTTGACCGAGTCACACCACCTTTCTATAAACGGTTTGGACTTGACCATATCCTAATGAGGGGGCGTCAACCTAATACAAAGGATTAGTGGCGGTCATCTTGCGCGCGCGCCGCTCGAACAAAGCAGGGCTCCGTCATTCCATGTACTTGCTCGCTATAATTACCTACCGCCCGGCCGAGCGGTCTGGGGCCGTTTGCGGACCAAATTCAGTGCGGTTTTCGCAAGCGAAGCGCAAGCACGTTGTTCAATTCAAGGGATAAACACCTAACATTTTTCCATTTACCTGTCAATGAAGAAAGGTAAGTGATAAATAAATAAAATAAATGTAGCAAGAAGCATACCTGTCCTGGCTTTGTTGCTGAATTACAGAACATTCCTGATTTAAATGAATCTACGAATAGATTATTTATCCAATTTAAAGCATTCAACATAACATCGACTTTTTACGGAAAGTTAATAGTTAATATAAGTTAATATAATATAGCACAAGTAGGTGCGCAGGAACAGGTGCACTTTCGGTTGCTTTTACTCTCATAACTGGCAGTGGCAGGCAGCATGACATTGGTCCATTTAGAACAAGTGTGTCATCGGTGAGGCTTAAGCCTTAAATTTTTGAATGATAAGAATTATTCAAATACATTTTCTTTATTTTCAGATAATGATAATCCATAACTGTGTTAGTCATGGCTAAGGCTAGGGTTAATGAAAACAAAAGGAAATACATAATAAAATAAAATAGATTATAACTCACTTTTGGAAAGGAAAATCAATAAAGTGAGTAATCAATCATAATGATGAATGATTAAGTAATCATGTAATTTTACATATTTGTGTTGAGATTTTTATTTTCTGATCTAGAATATCTGTTTTATGTATTATAATTCTATTAGTGTAATATTAAGTAGGTAGGTACCTTATAGCATGCGGTACTATGTTTTTCACAATAATGTGCTATACGCGGAGACCTGTTTGGCTTCAAATACTCACATTGTTCCTTCATTATTGTATTTAGCTATTGGTCTCCCATGTAAATAAATAAATAACCCGAGTGGACTGAGTTCTGTGAGTGAAGTGTGAGTTCTGTGAGTGAAGTGTATCTATGTTTAAGCAAATTTCGTCGCGTACCTTCGGACACTTTTGCCATCAATCATTCTAGTAACCATTGTAAGTTAGCTAGCAACCACGACGTGACAAATAATACGTGACAGTCTGACAACGTGACAGTAGGGGGCTGCCGGAATTGCCGATGATTTGGTACCGTGACAAACGGCCGGATGTCGGCGTGGTGTAAAACCAATTGACATATACATATATCGACAGGACAGTCATGAATAAATGGATGGAACCATTAATATTCCAGACAGGTTTAGCAATATTTCAATTGTGTGCCTATTTTTTGTTCTGGGCCTTTTGTGTAGCATGTCAAAGACGCACCGAGAATGTTATATCGCATTTAACTAATAAAATAAGTTGGCAGTGTTTTGTGTGTGGTTTGTAAATGGTATTATGAATGATATAAAAAGCCAACCTAGCCCTGTTGCTCAACATGACGAGGCCCCCATCTGCAGAGGGCCGAAGCCTGCCGGGGTCGTGGGACTCATCCCGTTACCGTGGCCCCGGTACGTAAAGGGTTATTGAAGGAACACCGTGGATTTTATTCAGTAAAAGTCTGACAGTGCCTCCCACCCTGCCCGGAGTGGGAGGACTTATTTGATAATTTTACCACGTTAAAAAAAAAAAAGCCCTGTTTCTGTCGGCATAATCAAAACGCCACTTCTGTGCTAAGAGAAAAGAAGAGACTATAAGAGAAGATCGGTATTTGCAATTGATAAAAAAGAATGATACCTGATTGAAAACGTCTCGAGAAAATGAGCAAAGTACAAGTTGGAACCGCGCGTAATGGGATCCAAACAATACAAATCATATTTTTTGCAAAATATTACTGTTTTTATTTTTAATTAAAGCCTCGGTAATTTGAGAGAAAGGGGGGAGGAATGATTAATTTCATCTATATTCATTTAAAGTACTGAGTTATTAATTTTAGAATAATGATCAAATATATTTGATACTCACAAGAAACACTTTAAGTTTATTTAGGTATTTGAAAAACTATTATTTTTCAACTTGCTCCTCAAAACCGTAACTAGAGAACCAAACGTGCCTCACCATTCGGCAGTACATTCAAACATACTAAGTAGGCTACTACATGAGGTTAGTTATTGTCCCAAAAGCTGACGATTGTAATACTACCTACTAAATAAATCCGTTTATTGTCATGAAATCCTTGTATTTCTCGGGTTTTTGGAGAAGTGGGCACCGAATAGGAGCTTGTTCCAACGAATAAAACTATTACAATAAATATTCGGTGGCCGTTTCTTTCACCTGAGCGGTCGATGAGTCGTGAGGATACTGTGTGGAAATGATAAATGATAAATGATCTTTATTTTGCAAATTGGTTATTAAATAACACTTTTACACGTCATTTTTTTTCCGTAAATATTAACTAGATGAGACTAGAGGAGGATGAAGTGAGAAAACGTGTCGAGTATAGGTTTGGGTTGTATGTTGCATCGTCGCACCTTCTGTATCTGCACATATTTGTTGTCAGAAGACCGGTGCTGCGTACTGAACTCAATCTTTAATACTTATTTTTTGAGGACTTGAAAAACTCCTGTATCATGAGTACATTTTCACAAACATTCCGAGTATGGGCCCGGATCAACTATTAGTAGACTATACGCATTTGTGAATAGAACCCGCGACAAGCAACGTAGCAGCCAACTGTTCAACCACAGCACTAAATATGTCGGTAAATTAAAAGAATATATTTATACATTTGTCATGGATTTCCGCAAAGAAACGCCTGATTCCTGTGAGTAAAACGAATGTCGACCATATTCTCATTTCACGCGTATCACAATGTTTCTATTAGTTATGTCACGTTTAAAGTTTAAATGAGGACAATGCACGTTTTTATTTAATCAAGTGTCATTTTAGACTTTGTACGAATGTGGAACTTAGGGCTGCCACAGTCGTATCGCAAGAGTTTTCTATGAATACTGGTAGTGCAATTTTTTCTATGACTACCTATATTATTTGTGCTTCATCAATCAAATATTGAAGATCTAGGTTTTTAAAAACCTTCCTTAGTGCTCATTACGTTGACTGAAATGATTTACACTATAATAAATTAATAGTTTAAAAAACACTAGAAAAACACGCTTTTATAAATCTACGTAAAAAAGGCCCTGGCTTAATCATCAGACCTTGAAACCTAATCGTGGTCAAAGTTCATTACAAGACTTTTCTAAGAAATCCAAAACAGCTATGATACGATTTTCCATCATAAAGTTCCAGTTCATATCTTCCGGCTCCATCATCAGATCAGTTCGACAGAACCATATTATTGTATTGTCATCAGAACTACATACAGCTGCCAATTTTCATTACGCTACGATCCTTGGAAAATGGTTAAATTCGTTACCTTAGATTCCATTACATAGTTAGTTACATACAGGTCGACCTAATAAAAGCGTGTTAAAAAGAAGGAACACCTCAATCATTATTAGCTTAGTCTTTTTCGAACTATGCCAGCGTATGCTTCCAGTCTAACCAAATGTAGCTGAGTACAAGTCTTTTAGACATGATTGACTTTGACATGACCTCCACAACCCAGCTCGACAAGTTCGTCGAACGCCAATGCAGACGACCAATGTAGAAGGTCTGTAGAGCTGCCCACACGTTGGCCGAGCGCAGACGAGCGCCTTTGATTTGTGACCAAAAACCGACACTGATCCGAAGTGAGGCAAGTGATCACGAGCAACGGCGAAGACAAGTTGCACCAAATGAGCTCTATACACGTTGGCGCTGGCCTTCACTCGGCCAACTAGGCAAGTGACACCGAGCGATAGCAAGACAAGGCAAATGTACCGTCTACACTACATGTTGGTATTGGCCTTCACTCGACAACGCTCGGCCAACATGTATTGCAGGCTTTAAAGATCGACACGTAAGGCTGTGCCATGAGTTCCATTTTCCAAAAAGATGGAACGACTGTTGGCATATTTGAACGTTCAAGAACTCTTTGTAAAGAAAAAGCTACTAAATAATGTCGAATATTTAAATATGTTTTCCACAATTTTTCGTGGATATCTGCTCACTGTTCAGCAAAATAAAACCGATTATATGAACCAGATTATTTCGCGATAATTGATTAAATTGTATACGCTCTGGTGTTACGAGCGTTTAATATCACGGCTCACAGATTCTGTTAAGATATCGAAGTTAAATCAAAAATTTTACAAGTTATAAAAGGCTTTATATTTTTAAAATATTTAAAACTTAGTAATTTTTTTTTTTCTGTCTTTGTGTTTTCTTTTTAGGGTTCCGTAGTCGAATGGCAACATACGGAACCCGTCTAAAGTTCCGTCAGTACCGTTGTTCAGTCCTGTCGGAAGTTTCGTCATGTCTGTCTGTCCGTCCGTCCGTCCGTCTGTCTGTCTGTCCGCCAGTATGTCACAGTCATTTTATTCCGAAACTATGAGGACTACACATGTGAAACTTGGTAAGAAGATGTAATCTGTAAACCGCTTTCCGATTTTTAGACCAAAATATACAAATTTAAGGGGGGCTTCCCATACATAAAACTAAAACTAAAAATATTTATTTTCATCAAACCTATACATGTGTGGTATCTATAGACAGATCTTTAAAAATGACATTGAGGTTTCTAAAATAACTTTTTCTTAAAGTCAATCGTTTAAGAGATTTAAGAGATATGCATCCAAAGTAGTAAAATGTGTCCGCACCCCCCCAAACTTCTATAATAATTCAAGTCATTTTATTAGTGTGATTTTTGGATACATATTTACATAAGATCCCAAAAATCCCTCAGAGACCTCAAAAATCTACCTTATAGGTGTACACTATTTTTCAGACTTGTATATTACAAGAAAAAATTTAATAGTAAAAATTTGTATGCATATTATGTACAGAAAATAAATAAAACTTACAATATAGGTAACTTAAAACAGAAAAGAAATGAAAACATGAACAACTCTGAATAAATCAATAAATTACAATATTACTTAAAACAGAAAAACAGCAGTTAAAACATAAACAACTCTAAATTAATTAATAAATAATAAATTAATAGGTACATGGTCAAAATTAATTCAATAAATAGGAATGTCAAATAATTTACAATTTATCATTAAGGAATTCATCGATGAATGAAGTGAGTAATGAAGTGAAAAATCAAAAATAATATATGTTTCATAAAAACTTTCAACAAAAATTAGTTTGAACAAGATCCGGTCAGCAGTTTTTGAGATATAGTACATTTTCTAAAACTGCAAATATAACTTTGTATTTCGTACAAACACTATGAAAAACAAGTTATTTTGCATAGTTCTACGGAACCCTTCATGGGCGAGCTGACACCTACCTATTTTTTATATTTATTAACTTATACCTTGTTTAATAAATAAATAAAAACATAAAGCTCCCACTGTACTCTATTCCTCTGTCAAACTGAGTTTTTATTTTTTGAGGTTTAATACATTTTATTTATTTATTTATTCTTAAGTTAGATTGAACGGGGCATACATATAGTAGCAAGTTAGTATTATAGCCAGAGAATAGGCGTAGTTCCCGAGTTGACGCTACGTAGTGTGCGCACGCGCCGTTGTGGGTAAATTGTAAGGAGATACCGCGGCCCCGACACACAAGGGAAGGAAGGAAGGAACAGGGAGAGTTTTAGGCAACAGAAGTTTGACACTCCCTTCTGCTTCACACAGAGCGGGAGATGTTATTAAGTGATATTCCCCCCCAAAAAATAGGATGTCGTAGTCGAAGAAGGTCATGGAAACGCAGAGAAACAAGACCAGGGACAATGTAAAACTATTAATTTACAACTACTTAATATATCTCTCTGCTTGATATAGGTCTCTCCGACCTGTGCCCAGCTTAATGGGATAATAGGTTAACAACAAATTAATTGCATTGTACCAGCCCTGCCACTGCAAATCGGTCTTGGTTATGTTTCGTTATTCTATATCGGTGTCAGGGCGAAGTTTCATTGATACCTACTATAAGTACAGACACTGATATTTAGGTAGATATGCGTTAAATGTACAAGGTTAGGTGAGCGGCTTGGAACACTCTCAGGTCTAGATTTTATTAGACCTTCTACTTCTGGTTTCCATGGCAACAGTAGGTAGCTAGTGAAGTTAGGTTAATGTTGTTTTGTACGTTGCTTTAGTAACCGATTTGGTTTTGTGGTTGATGTAAGGTCGAGATTGATATTAATGTTCTGCAATTAAGAGTATTGAAGTGTTTCCGCAGCCTGTGACGCAAGTGCGCAAGGGTACAAATCTAAAGGGCAGGAAAACCATGAGGATTTCCCTCTTGAGAAAGTAAAAAGTTATACTCGTACTTTATTGTACACCAAAATTTAAACACACCTATGTAACAATATTGCTTATTCTTTGGTTACAATGGCGGTCTTATCGCTTTCAAGCGATATCTTCCAGACAACTTTTGGAAGGACATAGTCATAAAAGTAAGCATAATCGGCCTATTAATATTTATAATCCAACAGTCGGAACATTTGCGGCTGTGTGGATCGTGGTGTGTAATTTTAAAATATCCCAATTTCTTCAAATGAGTGAGTCTTGAACTCGTCCTACAAGGGCCCACACGATACGAAGAAAATAAAAATAATTTAAAAAAGTCATTTGTCTTCTCGTCCGAGTCCGGAGTTAGTTCCTTCGAATAATTTTCGATATTCATGCTTACGACACTGGTAGCAGTAGCTAGTATTACAAATTGGACGCAAGTTTATATACTTTCAGATCAGCTGACAAAAACTCCGACCTCTTCTCTCCTTCAAAGTTGTTTTCTCAGCAAAATTCTGAAGCAAAACTCCTAAGATCGAAAATAAACAGGTCCCCTTCCATCACACTAGCTAGTAGCAGTATTCCATTTGTCGACTCCCCTGAGAATCATTCGGGATGGATGGGATATCGAACACCAACACTAACCGTCCTGGAGACTTCGGGCGACTTCGGGGAACTTCGGGCTTTGTCGTGGAATTGCGTACTTACTTTTTTTTCTTCGTGTTGGTTGACTCCGTTGCATTGGATTGTAGATAAGTATGTAGGTGATCGATTTGTACTTTCCTGACGTTCTGCATAGATTCTATATTGTTTTTTATTTGATATGTTGAGTACCTAAGGACAATTAATTCGAAATTCAAATTTAACTGGTCATGTGATCTACTCAATTGTTATAAATTTTGTACCTTATATTGTTGTAAATAAAGCAGGTACTTGTTCTAAGTATATAAGTAAAATGGCCATTTTGTTCTGTTACAGGTATGTCCTTGTCGTGTCTTGGAATGCAAACGAGATAGAAATGGGGACAGGTAAAAGTAGTTTTAAATATTTTTATGTTTTATTATAAAGACATCCACTGTATGCAAATAATTAATTAAGCCGTAGAAATTCTTTATTGAAAAATTTATACTAGACAAACTAATTAAATTGCAGTAAATATGAAGAAGGTTCCTGTCAGCGTCATTCTCCTTCGTATTGTAAAAGTAATTTTATTTCAAATTGGGAAAAATCTAATAAATTCTGTCACGGGTCCTCGCTCCTGCAAATACGTCTGCGTTGACAGAATTGGCTCATAAAAGATACCAACTGACATCTGTCAGCAGCAACTGAAAATATTCGTCCCTTGTCTGTGGTTTCTGCGTGGTTCGCGGGATAATTTATTGCGAACACTGTCAACTGATTTTTTTATACAATGATAATATAATATATTCTGTAGATAATTATCTCGGCATGTCGAATGTCGAATTTGTTAACTGATATCGACCAATACGGTCCAAAATTCATCCATTCTCAAAATTCATTCATGATATTAAAATTGCTACGAAAGAGACTCATTGGTCTGTGTCTCGTGCGTACACTGAAGGAAATAGCGTAAATTCGAACGTTGCAAGTTAACGAAACTAATTTTGAGGAACTTAACAAAAAACTACCCCAGAAGATTCCAAGGTCTATCCTGGGATAGCTGACCAAAACGGGTCGAACAAAACTATGTCTAATAGATTCATCCATGTCCCTTATCCCAGTTCATTTACGGTCGGAATGACATACATTTTTATTCTATTCATGATTATTTACCATCCATCTATTGCTGAACTTTCAGAAAAACTTCTGAAAAATACCTTATTCAATTACTTTAATTCATATAAGTAGTTACTTAATATTCAAATCGTATGAACATTCCGTTTGCTAAATTTCTCACATGGTTGAGAGTTTTTAACTAACAAAATTGACTTTTCGAAATGTTTGGAATTTGTTTTTTTCACCTGTTACGCCTCTTCCACAAGTTGTTCGGCAAAAATAGACCATTCAAACGTGTAAGAAATAAAACTGTCACTGGCTGGATAGACCAAGGAACTTGTACCTAAACTGGAATGCGGACGCGAAGCTCAAATCCGTTCCGAAGAGTATACCCTCGAAGGACCTAGCTATCTCTTTCTAGTAGTGTGGATATCAATTCGCGATAAACGTAAGGACAATTTTATTTGATGCAATATTTGCAGGTTTTTTTAAGACACTTATTATTAACCTTACAAATGATGTATTTCTGTTACCGCTATAACAAAAAATACTAAAAATTAATTAAAATAAATATTTAAGGGAGACTCCCATACAACAGTTGTGATATTTTTGGCGCTTTTTATAGGTAATGGTTCCGTACCATTCATTACCTACCTATAAAAATACCCATCATGCGCGAGTCCGACTCGTACTTGGCCGGTTTTTTTCTTAATAACGTATTACATAGAAAGAAAGAAATAAATTCAATTATAAATAAAAAAAATTGCTCGGTAGCGCGATATAACAGAATTCCATGTGGGTGAAAAGCTAGTTCTCAATATATATCTGAGGAACTTATATTGAGCGCGCTAATTTCTATAATAAACCCTTCCTTATACGGGCTAAACGCAAAATTGGTTTTGTTAAGCAGACTTTATTGCGTGGAATTATAAACTTTCAAAGTGGTTAAGACCCGTGATACAAATACAATTATTGCAGATACAGAATTAATAACAGAATCACCAGCTGACAATTCTTCGAAGGCTTGGCCTTGATAGGCAGTGGTATAGACGTCCAAACAAACGTGCATTAATTGGTAATCTACGTTTATTCGACACTTGTACGGTCAGAACCAGTAGACTAAAAATAAAATGATGCAATGTTTATATATAATTAAAACTACTAAAACCCTTCATGAAAAACGATGATTATAAATAGAAAGAATAACAGAAGAGATATAATTTATTTATGTATATATTTATTTAGGTTAGTTAACCTACAATTGTTTACACTATACATTTGTATGAAACAGTCATATTACATTTATAAGTGTAACAATTAATTACAGGCTAACACCACATGTGCTATTTAAGGTTAGAAATCAATATTATTCACATACATAATTCTAAACATGAAGGAGGCAGATCGAATGACAATTATAAGGTTATTATTATTAGGTTGGTTCTATATTTTCTAGTTCCTCATATGTTGCAGCTGCAGGTTTGTTACAAGATTGGCTTGACACACAACCCTAAAAAATGTGTTACACTATTATTAGTTAAAAGTATGGAAATAATCTTTAAATTATGAATTATTATTATTATTTGTCGACATTAACTAACTGCAGTGGATAAAAGTTAAGTAATTAAGTTATAAGTAATTATTAATATAATAAACTACACTTGTAAGCAAGTTTGCGTAGCTGAGTTTTTGGCCAAAATGATATAAAATATTTTTGCCATCAATTTGCTAAGCAAAAGTAAATAAATCAACAAAAATGTCGACTTTTATGCTTATTAATTTGACTCCTTTCATAACTTTCACTTACTGATCTTTGAATGTGCCCAGTACAAGTTGTATATTCTTTTTTTAGTGGGTTTCAATATTATAGTACTTAAAACATTTATTTGTTTCGCTTTAACAGGAATCTAAAATAATAATAGATTGATGAGAACAAAATTTTAGTATTTATGGTTAAGATAGATTCAAAATGAAAATTCATCTTGCTATGCTCATATTCTATTTCAAACCGTTATCTTCATGTCATTTGTAAAGACTGATAACTTACTTTAGGGAAAATGGATGGAATTGCATCATATGATCTTGTTTCGAAATGCAATATTTCTTCGGGCTTGAAATGGTGGCTACAAATTTTAGAACCGTTTCTGACCCTTTTCTGTGTAGAACACTGAGCCACCGGTCTCGAAGATCATCATTTTTAGGAAAGCTTAAAATAACAAAAAATAATATATAATGAGAAGAAAGAAAAATAATAAATAAGAAGAATAAAGAGAAGAACATCCACTTTTACATTGAAAACATAGTCACCCTAAATGCAATTTGTAAACAAAGTCACAAAACTTACTTAAAAAAGGAAATTCCATACCCGGGGTACACTTTTCACTCTTGCAATTAACCACAAAACACGTTCTTACCATGGTTACAATAACTTGCACTTTAATATTACGAAAACTCACAAAATTAAATATAATTCAAATTTACAAACATACAGATGTCAAGTAAACGTCAGACGGCAATGTAGTAATTGCCAGGTATAGCATAATATATCACTACTAATTCTTACAAGTTCCATTTTTTTTTTGGTTTAAACATCTTGTGTTTGCATGGTAAAATAACTTTAATTTTCATTAATATGCATACAGTAATAATGGTAATTCATTTTAAAGATAGAATTCCAAAGAAGTTTAAAACTAGGTGTTATTACTACAACAGACAGGACGAAAAAATTACCATTGAAATAAATATTTTTAATCTGCCACACAGAAGAAAGGGACACAGTCCACACACGGCACTGTCTCGCTCGGAACGAAAAGTTCCTTCAGTTTTATGCGTGCAAGTTTATACTCTATTATTTAACAGTTAAGAAAGACTTTCTGTATTCTTTGAATCATTCGTAAGCAATCCAGTTAGTAGGTAGAAGATCCTTGGGATAGACATCTTCGCTGTTGGCACCGATCTGTCAAAAAGTATGAACGCGCATTTGTTTTTTAATTCAAATTCTAAATGTTGACAGCATGTTTGAATTTTACATAGGTAGTTCTGAAAACGAATCAAACTTTTTAGTGAGTTTTTGCGATATAAAATCCTCTAGGGAGGTCATTATCCTCTGTTGACAAAGTCAGTTTTTTTTTTGTTATTGTTGGTAAGCTCGCTTTTGACCACCATCTCAACTGATAATGAGCGATGATGGGGTTGAAGGTGCACTAGAAATAACCTATTCACTCTTGAATTAAATACTTCCACGTTATCAGGAAACACAGACTCCGGCTGGGAATTCCACTCATTAGCTGTACGCAGAATGAAAGTATACCCAAAACGTTTTGTGCGTATGGGTGGTTAGTCCACCATGGTACGATGGTGTATCGCTGTTCATTTTGTAGTCCAAAGACGGAATGGGCTTGGTGGGTTCACGTCTAAACGGTGGAACGGATCAACAGACTTGTAAAACTTAGCAAAATACACACAGATCTACTTACGAGTCAGTATATTATTGATTTCTGAGCTCCTATATTGTACAATGCATGACACAATCGAATTCATTACTATACCGGTAGGTGCCCTGAGTATAATCATAATCATGTATTGATATTTTTGTCATACATTCAAGAATTTCCTGACTCCTGCTAGTGTATTGTTGGAGCCAGTTTGTTCCCCATGGCAATATGCATGGCAAATGATATGAATAATTAAAATTTAGTAAATGATGCTGGAAGACCGTATAAGACCACTACTTTTTTTTAAGGTGGAAAGCCTCATATTTATCTTCCGCACTTCCCCGTGTCAACGCGGTAGTATATACGCGGCTGGTGACCTGTATCATCATTGGCAACAACGTCTGTAGAGATGATTTTTGCAGCACCAATGGGTCTAAGAGTTTCCGCAGCGTTTCCGGTGGCTATATAGCCATATAGCAGCACGACATCTCTTGCCGCCTCGGTCACAAACAAAGCGTGAGTCCTCAGGTGGTGGTAGCGCTCGACGAAGACTACTCACGGCTACTACGGGCGGTATCACGGGTGTTATACATACCTCAGACACCAGCGATACCTCAACCAGAAATGTTAAATACTAGCAATTGTAATTTGTGTTATATAACCTGTATGTTGTGGCTTGTGATGAGAAATAAACTTTATATTATCTAAATATATATAACTCAAAGGTGACTGACTAACTGACTTACATAGTGATCTATCAACGCACAGTCCAAACCACTGGACGGATCGGGCTGAAATTTGGCATGCAGGTAGATGTTATGACGTAGGCATCCGCTAAGAAAGGATTTTGTTAAATTCCCACGGGATCGGGATTTACACGGGAAAAACTTCCCACGTGGGCGAAGCCGCTGGCACAAACTATATATTATATTTTTCAACGCGACATAAAACCACTAGTTACATACAAGTAGCCTAACTTTCGAATCTTTAGGTAACATTTTGAAAGTTTAGCGGGCGTGGTATGATGGTATGCTACCTGGATCGTTTCCGGCGCGCGGTCATCGCTCGCCGCGCTCCGACGGGACGTTGACATCGCTTTGTCTTGCACCGATCGAATACAGTGCAACCCGTCTGTACAGTGCTGTGGACATACCGTAGGAAGAGACTAAAGTTATGGATGTGGTACATTGTTTTTCCTTTTTTTTTGTTTCATAGCATTTGAGTTCCTTAAGTTTGAAGTTAAGCTACATGATAACTGACAAATGTTTGCACTGTCTGGACAGGTCCGCTCAAATCTGTGTCCTCCTTTCCTCAAAAGACACAACAGACATGAACCTTCTTCTTCTTCTGCTTCTCATATGATCTGACCAATAAGAATTGTATGGACTTTAAAAGTTGACCTCTGAGTTTGTTTCGGTTTTTCTTCTCAGAGTAGTCAGTTAGGAAACACCGGCCTCATCTAGCTTCATTTAAAACACAAGAAAGACGTGTAAAAGTGTTATTTATAACCAATTTACAAAATAAATATTTCATTTCATTTACAGTATTATTCCGATCTTACACCCTGCTTTGTATCCTTAAGGGAGCCGTTAACCTACCGAGGTTGCGGAATTGTTAGAAAGTGTTACCGCGGCCTCGGAAAACGAAGGGCAAATGGCGGAACACGGATAGGTGGTCAGTAAAAGACTTTTACTGACATACCTTGAACTTTGCACAGATCAGGATACAGTTATTGGATGACATCCCATCCATAAAAAAAGGAAATAGTAAAATTAAAACTGTCTCGTCGTTGCTAACAGCGGGACAGGTCAAACTTTTCTGATCTGTCCCCCACAGGGGATAAAGTATTGGGTTGGGAACGGTTGCGGGAATGTTCTAACGAGATACCGCGGCCCCGGATCTTAAGTGCGGCTGAAGGAACAGGGTGGGTTTTTAGTCAATAGAAGTCTGACACTCCCTTCTGTTTAACCCAGAGCAGGAGAAGTAATTCGATGATTTTTCCACCCGAAAAAAAAGGGGGTAAACCAGGGTTACAGATTGGAATTATTCATCGTTCATGCCGTTACTATTGCTCATGTCTAACCAGAAAATAGCTATATGGTAAGCAATGGCTTGGGCGACACTGAAGTGTACTTACTAAAAAGTCATAATTTACTCTTGAAAGACCTTCAGAGTGTCAAGTAAGGTGTGACTTTTTTTTCTTCACTGTTTATAAGCTAGGATGGAGTTTATTTTTATCTTTTTTAATTTTAATAAACTACAAAGTATGTTTTTCAACGTACCCAAAAATGTTTAATTAGTTTCACTTTTCGTAACAGTAGGTAAGTGATGCGTAAAGCTTACTCCGTGAAAGAACAAAAAGTAACATAGAATTGTTCGTCAACTTAATTATAAAGCTTTTATTTTAATTACAAGCCCTTTTAACTAACGTCGACAATAAACTACGTTTTGATAATAGTTCACACGAAACGAGCCCAATACGCCTATATTATAAATTTAAAATGTTTTGTAGACTATCCTCAATTATAATTTAAGAACTGACTCAATACATCTGCTTAGCTTTTTCCAAACTATGTTAGGATTGCAATAGTGTTTTACATGAAGCGACTGTCTCTCTGACCCGGTAGCCGGGTAACACAATACAAGGGGTATTGTGTTACCCAGCTACCGGGTAACACCGGCCGGGTAACACAATACCCCTTGGCAAGATCAGTGTCAGATTTTCTACGCATCCATAACGACTGTCCTAAATGTACAAATGATAGCCAGAACCAACCGCTTTCCGAGGCACGGAGGCATCTCTATATGTTCAGACGGTCACCCATTCAAAACCCGACCTTGGCAATCGTTGCTTAACCTTGAAGAATTACCCATGTAGTTGTTATTATTAAGCCACGAGTGCCTTTCTAGTTACTTAGAACCGACTAAAAACTTTTTTTTTTTGCGCTATATTGTCCTACTGCTCGGCGAAAATCTTCCCTTAGTTTTCCATTCATCACTCGGTAGGTTGCCCTCTCTCACCAATCAATCATGAACGCCACAATAAAAACGATAAGAACATGTTTCTTCTAACGAAACCGCATCTGTTGCATACACATTATTCGTACATCTACAAATTCATAACATCACAAAATAAATTAAAACGACTGTAAATGCCATAGCAAGCGAAAAATAAAAGTGATATTTTCTTAGCGCAGAGAGACATATTTACATAATTTCCACGAGCATGGTGCCGCGAAGGTTGTCGAATTTATGTGTCTGGTCGCCAGTCTGGTGTAGTGAGTGAGCCGGAGTGCAGGACCCCTGCACGTTGCACTGTGCACATTTAGCCAGTCAGTCGTGAACGTGACCTGCCCGAGACTGCCCGCGAGTGCCGCGACCTATCGCTCATCCACTCAGTGCTTTTTCTTCGTAGTTCTGTGAACCCACTGACGGATTGTTCGCCCCGCCATCACACAAAGAGGTGGGTTGATTAAACGTTTAGAAATACTTAAAATTTTGCGGTTTTGTACGTCTGTTCAAGTTTCGTTTAAGCGGTAAAGTTTGTTCAGAGTTTTAGGGATCAATTTCCAATTAAATCTTTTGGTACGTTTTTAACTTTGTGTTACCTTGGAGATTAAATAAGAGAATTAAATTACTTAAAGGTCATGTTTCGAGTAAAGTCTTATGGTCGTGTTTATTTTTTTAATGAGAATGACTTTCGTCTTTCTAGTAATTTAATTGAATGCCTCGTTTCGGTTAACCATAATCAAATTAATTAAAGACCTGCATTCTTGCATTTTCATAACATTAAAAACAATTACTTACACAAATAAATTTCCAACATCATCTAGGCATCTATCTGAAGTATAGACCTCGCCTATAGATAGTTGAATTCTTCATAAATGTGACTTTTTGAATTCAGTCAATAAATCACAACAAAATCAAACCAACTTTTAACGTTTATTTTAAAATAAATACCACTAAGAAACTTTTAAATTAAAGTAATTCGAAACCACACCGTGTTTTGAAGTTCGGAGTAAGTTCGGTAACTGGATATGTTTTAATCTAGTTTATCTGATAATTTAAGAAGTTAAGAACTAAAAGGTTAATCCCAGCTATACTTTTACAAAGTTATATCATCTACCTATGAGTAGTAAAATATTGTCATATTCAAAATAGTATTACAAATTTACATGGCTTCTTTTACCTCACCAGAAACTAGTTCAGCCTAAAGATGTCTGCTATACATAGGCTTCCCCCTAACTTCGGCACAGCAACCGGCCGAACGTCACGCTTTTAGAAAAAAATAACGCTATAGAATATTACAAAAATCATTAATGTATGTATCGTGTAACATTTCGGTTTATTCCGAATTTGCCCCCACAGTTGGGCAAATGTGGAACAAGTCACTGATAATTGCATATCTATATAAATAAAAGCGAAAGGTCAGTGACTGATTCACCCACTCATCAAGAAATCTCAGAAACTACAAGCGCTAGGGGTCTCAAATTTTGCATGAATGTTTCTTTTAAAATGTAGGTGCTCGCTAAGACGGGATTTTGCGAAATTCCTACGGGATCGGGATGTACACGGGAAAAACTTAATAAAGTATAATTTTACTTGTCAAGAAATACAGGTCATCGCTCTACCTTGTAGGTGATCATGGTATCAACAATGATTCACAAGCTAAAGAAATAAGAAATCGCATTCACGTAGAAAACTTAATGAAAGGAAAATTATAGGCACCAGTTTAAGTGCACGCGGAATAACCATTAGATGAATTAAAGGTAATTTTCCCTAGCGATAGAAACCAGGTGTTTTGATGTGAAAGTTCTCGGAACAGAACGTTATCCACATAAGTGAAGTTTTTCCCTCTTCACTGTAGTATTCATTCATGCTTTTAGTTTTTCACTCAGAAGAAGGGATTTCGAAAGAGCAATTTCAAGTGCAAAAGAATGTTATGATGCAAAATGCAAATTGTGCGACACAACAATACTTTTTTTAAGAATGTGTTTAGAATTCACATTAATAGCAATCTTTTTAACCCCTCCAAATAAGTGCCTGGTCTGTGTCTGGAGTGGGTTCACGGCAATAATGTAAAGGGAGGAGTTCGAACCCGCGTCCTCTCGATCACGAGGTCGACATCTTAGCCATTTGGCTATTAACGCATCAATTAGAGTGTATTCGTTTTTGCGTAATTAGTGTTCTTAATTAGATATAGTCAGCATCTTCGGCTGCCTGATTCCCATCAGAACGTACCTACGGCTTTCTTTATTAATGGTACAGGGAAAGCTTTTTTAATGTACATATTTATTTATTTATTTACACTTTATGCACATAGGTACAGACGCCAGCACATGAAGCTACCCGAAACTGTCAAATTTTCCCAATCAACCTTGAACCTAATTTGTTTAACAATAAAGTTGAAAATCTATTAAAGAAATTTGACAGATTGTAGTAGCTTGATGTGCTGGCGTCTGTACATTGTTGGCAGTCGTTATGGGTACCCAGAAGTCAGGAAATATGACACTGGTCTTGCCAAGACGTATCGTGTTACCCAGTTACTGGGTTATGGAGGTCAGGTACGCAGTCGCTCCATGTAAAACACTATTACTTAGCTGCATCCAAGTAGGCTGGAAGCCGACCCCAATCTATGTAGTTGGGAAAGGCTCAAATGATGCTACATTATACGGTATTGGTATGGGAAACGTTTTCATCAGCGACTCATAAAGGCTCCGCTGTTCATCCTTACTAATATTATAAATTCGAAAGTAACTCTGTCTGACTGTGTGTTACGCAATCACGTCTAAACTATTGAACCGATTTTAATGAAATTTGGTACGGACATAGTCTAGAGCTTGAGAAAGGACTTGGCTGCTTTTTATTGCGAAAAAAGCTGTAAGGGGTTGAAATAGACGATGAAAGTTTGTATGGAAATTACGTCATTTTTAAAGCTAGAAGCTTGAAACTTATTTTTTAGACTTTTGATTAGATATTAATAAATACGACATTCAAATTATGTATGAGTTTTATTTTCAAAATAATTAGCCTAAAAAATTAAAAATGCTGCCGAAAGTATTCCGCGCGGACGAAGTCACGAGACAGCTAGTAAAAAAATATATCTTGACTCAAAATTTATATATTTATTAATTTCTGCCCACTGCTTCGCTCGTGTGAAATGTTATTTCTTTCAGCTAAAACAATACTAGCCTAAAGCCATTCTCCAAAATCTAATCTATATCTGTACCAATTTCATCAAAATCGGTAAAGCGGTTTAGACGTGAAAGCATAACAGACGGACAGAATCACTTTCGAATTTATATTAGTAGGGATTACAAACAATAGTGGCAGCATCACATTGTGTAAAGTAATTGATGGAAGCCTTTTAACGTAACACAAGAACAAAACAAAAAGTGACAAACACATTTCATCTCAATATCTGACTCACGCAAATATGCAAGCGTTGACTAATAATTCTGAATTACTTTAAATCGTTTAGGAAGAAAGCCAAGTATGTATGTTTCATTGTGAAAATATGTTACTGAAATTTCCGCTTTTGTAATAAAAAAAGAATGCAAACATGTGTTCCTATTTTTCAAAAAGTTACTCATCGTTTTTTACTTTTATTGCGAATATTTTCGCAAAAATAATGTGACAAACTGACAAAAAACAGCTGTGATTGGTTGGATAAATCTTTTTTTTGGGGGGAAAATAACCAAGTTACTCCTCCTGGTCCAGGTGGAGCTAAAGAGAGTTTCAGACTACTACTGATTAAAAACTCACTCTTTAATTTCCCTTGCGTTCCGTGGCCGCGGAAATCTTTTATTTATCAACTGCAGCAAAACACATTAACTACTAAACCCACCTTTAATAAATGTACTGAGCAGTTGAAAGCTTCTACAGATACTTTTCTATCCTTATACATATAACTCCTAAGTCCTAACTGCTACTTACGGAACTACAAAAGGGCAATGAACGCGAAGTTCAACAAACACCATTTAAACCACAACAGTACCTTATAAATAAATTCACAAAAATATCACGTTCGGCCCACCTACAGAGTACGAAACCTGACCGTTACAAAGCCCAAAACACGGTACTTTATCGCGCCTTATTTGAAAAAAGAATATTATTACCCCTTCGTGGGTTGCTAGGATCTAAAGGCGTACTGACCAGTATGATTAACTGGACTCTTTGCTTAAGCGGCTGGACATATTTGCTATTGGATTAGCCTTAGTTTTCAATTATATACAGATAATACTAGCTGCTGCCCGCAACTTCGTTCGCGTGGGACGATTTCCCGCGTAAATCCCGATCCCGTGGGAATTTCGGGATAAAAAGTAGCCTATGTGTTATTTACCAAATTTCATTAAAATCCATCCAGTAAGTCCGGAGATTAGCGTGTCGTACAAACAGACAGACTTTTTTTTATTTATTTTTACTGTTACCGTTTCTTAACCCACCTCAATTATTATTTTTGTATAAAATTTTAATGTACAGACACATTTTTTTTACTGTTTTATTATATGTATATGTAATAATATGTATAGATAGACATAGGAAACAACCAATTTGAACCGGGTACTTGCTGCTGACGTTCTATATGTGCCCATGTGGCATACATGGGCACTTGTAAAATGTATATGAAATAAAATATTTTTTAATTGCAAGTAGATATAACATTGTCTCATATACACCAGTTGTGAGGTCACGGAATAGATGAATAAGGTTGGAATGGTAATGTGGGCGTGGCGAGCGCGCCACATTTATGATACGAAAATCATAGCTCGTTCGGATTACTTCGGAACACAGAGCTCTGCTTTAAAATGCCGTGTTGTGCAATTATAACCTGTAAAACAAAAAGTTAGACGGCAAGTATAGAGCGAGGAGGTATATCTTTCCATCGGTAAGTCGAAAATAACATTTAATTACAATTTTATTTGTAAAAAACATAAAAATATTCTGATCACTATGAAATTCCGAACATTAACAACATTATTGCAACAAGTTACAAAAAATATACATTGCCCGATGTGTACTCGCTTAATCAACGCAATGACCAAGTCCGCTTACAATGTACTACATGCGTTGCGTCCTCCACACTTGAACCATTGATGTTTCGTCCTTTGCCCTGATGCACTTTTGGCCGTGATGCACGGCGCTTGATTATCGACAGTGAGTTACAATCAGTAGTAAGCTCTCGATTTAATTGTGTGTAATTTATGTGTGTGCGTAATTCGCATACGTAACGGGCCTCTTGCTTGTAGTGAGGCTAAAGAGTGGGAGATAGGCGGTGACACGCGTTCTCATACAAATCAGGAACTATTTCCTTTCTAACCTCTTTTATCTGTTCTGTGTGAGGTCAGCTGTCAATTAAAAAAAAAACATTTTCCCAACTACGTTGAGGTTGTCTTCCAGTCTAACCGGATGCAACTATCTGACCTGATGGTCACCCATCTACACAATGACCTCGGCAAGCGTTGCTTAACCTTGAAGATTGACCCGTGCGGCAGCCACGTGCTCATTCTTCTTCTTTATCTAACCCATATAAAAAGCCGACGGCAGTTTGTTCTAGTGACTGCCCAATAGTATAGGCAGTTGTCCCACCGCCGACGATGAACGAGTAGCGAGTAGAGCTGTTTTTTTTTTAGCGTGGTTAAATTATCATATAAGTCCTCCCACCCCGGGCAGGGTGGGAGGGACTGTCAGACATTTACTGACTAAAATCCACGGTGTTCCTTCAATAACCCTTTACGTACCGGGGCCACGGTAATGGAATAAGTCCCACGACCCCGGCAGGCTTCGGCCCTCTGCAGGGGGGGCCTTGTCATGTTGCTGACGCTCTTTGAGGCGCGCGTGGAACACAACGCGCCGTCGACCCGGGCATGGTCTATGGTCGGACAGCGAGTTGCCCTTTACTCGCTGTCCGCATGCCCGCGCCTACGGTAGCCGGAGATCGTCGGCCGACGTGCGACGCCGTGGGCGTCTACCACTGCGGCTGGGCTGGAGGGAGGACGCCATCCTCTCCCTCACGCGGCCCGCCTCCTCCTTCGGAAGCATGACTGCTTCGCAGAAGGAGGCGACCGCTTCCCACTCCCTCTCGCCCCGCAGCATGGCCTCGACCAATGCCGGGCGTGAGAGGTCTCCGCCTATCGCCGCCGTGAGGACACGTCGGTGCTCTGTCCAAGCTGGGCAGTCCTGCACCGTATGCTCTACTGTGTCCTCAGGGCGATCCTCGTAGTGGTGACACCCAGGCGTTTCTTCCTTCCCCATCAGACACAGGTACCTCCCGAAACTTCCGTATCCGGTAAGGACCTGTGTCATGCGGTAGGTCAGGACGCCGTGACGCCGATCTAGCCACTCCTCAAAGAGGGGTCTTACCGCCGCAATTGCGGCGTGCCCGAGCGAGTAGAGCTAGCATCTGAAAAGGCGTGGGCGAGCAGCGTGTGTGTTTTTCCGATAGTTTAGTCGCTGAGCCATCATCTGGTTGGTCTCTCAGCGTGAGTTCTGACCGCCAAGTAACCGCTGGCTGAGCGAGTATTATCTTTGACAGCAGCTCTTGTCGCTCAGCGACGGAACTAGTGAAGCGAGTACTCGCCGGCAGTGTGAACATTTAGCGATCGACTATTAATATATGCATCTCTCTTATTTATACAGAAAGTCTACCTATTGTACGTTTCTTGAGCGAGAAATAAGCCGACAGTTAATCGTTTCCTCGCTGGCTGTAGGACAACTTCCTTAATTAGACCATCAATTAAATGATCTCAAACGCAATAAAAAAATTAGCATTCTGCCCTCCTTCTCGATATTAACTTTAACGGTGCCAAACTGCACCAGTGTGCACCTCCTTTTACGAAAATTACTCGGTCGAAGACTGCTCCGACTGTACAAAATTTTTGCATCACGTACCTATTAGTCGAAATCCTTAAAATTCTAAGTTGAGCTACGCGATAACTGACAAATGCTTGCATTGTTTGGACGGGCCTACTCAAATCTGTGTGATTTTGGCCTCAAAAGAGCATCACAGTCAAACCTACACGGTTTTTATATGATTTGATCACTACGAATCGTATGGACATCAAAAGAGCCGTTGACCTCTAAGTTTGTTTCGGTTTTTTGCTCAGGATAGTCAGTTAGTAGGAAACACTAGCCTCATCTCCAAAAAAAAATATGACGCGTAAAAGTGTTATTTATTTGCATAATTATTTCTAAATTATTAGCTTTCTGTACTCCTTCTTCATAATTATAAACTTTAAATGTGCCCGTCTGCATAATTTTTATTTATAAAAAGTTTTGCCAAAGTTTTTCCTTCACAGATTATTGTAAAGATTAATCACATTTTGGTCGCTTATTCAATAAGCCTAACTAAGCCCAGCTCTATGCGGACAGTCCCCACTTATTTCCATATCAAAATGTTCGTGTATGACAGACACTAATGGTACGCCGGTAGTGCATATTATCGGTGACGTCTGACGTCACTCATCGATTTCTGGCATGATAGTTAAATCTGTCACATGTCATTAGGCTTAGACCAAGTAGGTACCATGTTATAAGTTTTTAAGCTAACATGGTCACTAACAGTATTATTAGAACTTTAAACGGGATATTTACCTTGTGTTAATATTGTTTCGAGTTTCCGATATTTCGGCACTGTTGATTATGGCGCTCGCTTGATCACATAGTAACCGATCATGATTTGTCTGTGATCATGGCGCTTGCAGCAGCTTTAAGTTCTAATGATAGGTACCATGTTTTTTTTCTGTCATTGTTTTTATATGTACAGTGACCGAGCTATGTAGTTCGAGCTCCTAAAAGTAAGTACTAAGTTGAGCTACGCGATAATTGACAAATGCTTTCACTGTTTTGGACAGATGATTTGCTCATTACGGATTTTGTGAAATTTTATTAGGTATGAAATACCGGCCTCATCTTCAGAGTTATAATGATGTGAAAAAAACTAAAGCGTATAAGTGTTTTATAAAACTAATTTGCTAAAGAAATATCATTATGTAAATAAAAACTAATTTATATGCAATGGACATTTTGCACATAAATTAGTTTTTATTTATCTTAATCAAAAGAACGAAGAGAGTAAAAATCTTTATTCTTAAAAATCTTTATAACTTTATTAAACATTAGACAAACAATTTTTCAATAAATTTAATAATGAATAGCGCTCAAACCGTGGTGATATAATCACAAGTAAATGTAGTAAAATAATGTTTGCAATTATGTACTGTACTTAATTTAATAAATATTTATACTAAATACCTATATAAATAGGTTACGTTAGATATTATAATAACATATACATGTGGTGGCTTGTTATTAGCAATTTTAGTTTGTTTTTTACCATTTATGTAATTAGTCTGTAAGTCTTCTTTAAAATAATAAAATAAAAAATACGATGGCTCTTTTGATTGAAAGTCCACGTCATAAAAATGTAAACATAGACTTATTTGAGTTTCCGTCGCACATTATTAATGATTGTTTTAAAAGCTTTTCTAAAGAAACATCTAGAACTTAATCCGCTTTATTACTCAAGAATTTGTTTATTTTGATAAATTATGTAACTTGTAAAAGTCATTTTCTATTTGTATCTTGTCTTATTAAAGTCGAAACAAAATCAGAATTAGACATTTACTTTGCAATTTATGTATATTTTCGTAAATAAATTTAACAAATACATACTTAAAATACTTAAGACTTCTAAGCTACCTTAATAAATATTATATTCTTTCTAGTTCTCAATATGGTTTTAGAATAGGGCTCTCGACACAGGATGCTGTTATTTCGTTGACAACTAAAATCGTTCGAGAAGTAGATAAAGGGTATAATGCATTACAGTACTCCTGGACCTTAAAAAAGCGTTTGACACCGTTTCTGTTTCCATCCTTGTGCAGAGACTTGAAGCAATAGGAATAAGAGGTACAGCTCTTTCCCTCTTCGACAGCTATCTTCAGGGAAGGGAGCAACAAGTTAATATAGAAAACTCGTACAGTGAAAGAAGAAAATGTTATTTTTGGCATCCCGCAAGGGAGCGTGCTTGGCCCAACGCTATTCCTGGTGTATATAAATGACCTATGTAACCTCAGGGATAGCGGTGGAAAGATCTTGAAGACGCGGATGATACAGCCGTTGTCCTTTCTGGTCAATCATGGGAGAATGTGCACCAAAAAGCTGAATGCGGCCTAAGTATTATTGTAAACTGGTTAAAAGCGCATCTTCTAACCTTAAACATCGCTAAAACTAACTACATCTGCTTTTCCCCAAGTGCTAAATCGAAACCAGGTCCAGACTTTAATATAACAATCCGCGACAATGTGATGAGTACAGACCTAAATCGTAATTGTCAAATCGTACAACTACTAGATACTTAGGCATTATAATTGATGAGTGTTTATCGTGGCAGGCACAGATTGATGCTAATATCTCTCGTGTAAGAAAATTGATATGGATCTTTAAAACTCTACGCTAGGTAATGCCTCAGAACATGCTTAGTAAAATCTATATTGCGCTGGCACAATCTGTTACAACATAATGCATTCCAGTCTGGGGAGGAGCCGCCAAAACTAAGTTACTTGAACTCGAAAGAGCTCAGCGGTCACTTTTAAAGGTCATGTATTTTAAGCTATACAGATATCCGAAAAACACACTATAATATAGTTCGTGTGGTTTGCTAACAGTAAGGCAGCTATACCTTTTAAACATGACCTTATACCTGCATAAATCTACCCCATGTAACCTAGGAGACCAGGATAAAAGACGCAATAATATGGTGGTGCACACATCGCGTGTCACAAATATCATAATCTTTAATTATGATATTTACATAATTTTGTAAAAGGGAAGTAGCGAATCGGCCCCAACACAATTATTGTTAATTACTTAATGGGGCAGCCTCATAAAACAATCACGTAGAGATTTTGGAACAATAAACAATTTATTATTATTACTATTTAACTAAACTATGAATTTTATACACTTTTTTAATACGGTAGCCACCATATTGCAACAAAGTAGTTTTAATTGTAAATCTACGCCTAGCTCTCTCTCAACGGGCACGCCGCAATTGCGGCGGTAAGACCCCTCTTTGAGGAGTGGCTAGATCGGCGTCACGGCGTCCTGACCTACCGCATGACGCAGGTCCTCACCGGACACGGAAGTTTCGGGAGGTACCTGTGTCTGATGGGAAAGGAACAAACGCCTGGGTGTCACCACTGCGAGGGTCGCCCTGAGGACACCGTAGAGCACACGGTGCAAGACTGCCCCGCCTGGGCAGAGCACCGACGTGTCCTCACGGCGGCGATAGGCGGAGACCTCTCGCGCCCGGCATTGGTCGAGGCCATGCTGCGGGGCGAGAGGGACTGGGAAGCGGTTGCCTCCTTCTGCGAAGCAGTCATGCTTCCGAAGGAGGAGGCGGGCCGCGTGAGGGAGAGGATGGCGTCCTCCCTCCAGCCCAGCCGCAGTGGTAGACGCCCACGGCGTCGGACGTCGGCCGACGATCTCCGGCCACCGTAGGCGCGGGCATGCGGACAGCGAGTAAAGGGCAACTCGCTGTCCGACCATGGACCATGCCCGGGTCGACGGCGCGTTGTGTTCCACGCGCGCCTCAAAGAGCGTCAGCAACATGACGAGGCCCCCCCTGCAGAGGGCCGAAGCCTGCCGGGGTCATGGGACTTATCCCATTACCGTGACCCCGGTACGTAAAGGGTTATTGAAGGAACACCGTGGATTTTAGTCAGTAAAAGTCTGACAGTCCCTCCCACCCTGCCCGGGGTGGGAGGACTTACTTGATAATTTTACCAGGCTAAAAAAAAAAGCTCTCTCAAAATCCCGATCAATAACAATCCGTTCTATTTATAACTCACAAGTAACCTTTCGATTTTAATTTCCTTAATTGGTTTCTCCATCAACATGGCCAGTTATTTGTAAACATAGTGCTTTATGAGAAGAGGTATTGTTACGTAACTTGAACGTGATTTTACTGTGATTATGATTAGTCAAAGGTTAAACTCGCTTATATTAAACATGGCGCTACAGTAATACTAGGAAAGGAAACGCGTATTCTCAATCCATACTATTAGTATTATAAAAGCGAAAGTGTTTCTGTATGTCTGTTGCTCTTTAACAGCTACATCGCTGAACCGATTTTAACGTCATTTTGCATGGAGATAATTGAGGATTGGGGGTCAAATTTAAACTACTCTTTATTTCATAAATAAAACATTAAAATTTCACAAAAAAAAAATTGCGCGATTGAAGTTCTGGGCAACAGCTTGTTTTACATCTGGGGGCACGGCAGTGCCTCCGCCAAGTCGAGCAAAAAAGCGGCACGGCCGTACCATCCTTTTTAATTTAATTTCTACAAGTTTAACTTCTTACTCATCATGGAAAACCTGTCATTTAACGGTAAATTACTATATTAGCGAAATTCAAATACTAACTTCTCTATAACTACATACTCGTATTTAACTACATATTTACTCGTTATTTAACAACATATTTCCTCGTTATTTAACTACATATTCATACATATCATATTAACTAACAGCTATCTACTCTTTATTGTGGTCTGTGACTAACGTAGCGAGTAGTATATTTGTCATTATGATTCTATCCTGTACTGTGTGTAATCTTTATTTTACTGCTGTTTGTTATTCCTCTGAAAATAAAATAAAATCACACAGGACTAGGATTTCGCTAGTCTGCTTGCGCTTCTGAAGGCATACTCCACAGAACAGATCATGCTGCTGACTAATTTGCCTTTAGGTACGTTATTACAAGAAGCTCTGAATTCACTTTTCTCTTAGGCATTGGTTCCCAACCTGTGGTCCGCGGACCACTGATAGTCCGCTAAAGATAAAATATGATCCGTGAAAGGTAAAAGTATCAAATTTCCCAATTGAAAAGTAACATTGACGCAAACTATTTTATGATTTTATCATAAATATTGTGTTTCTTCTGCTTTCAAAGAATGGGCAAGTTAGAATTTTTAATATCTATCTTTATTTTTTTCTTCATCTCTGCTATCAATATTGTATCCAAATAGGTCCGTGATTAAATAAAGGTTAGGAAACACTGCTCTAAGGACTAACACCCTTATCACACAAATAATAAAGTCCAAATTTATTTCACAATCAAATGTCATTTCAGATCCATTGCTTCATATGTTCAAAGAATCGTTACTCGACAACGTAAAACACGCAATAAATACAGTTACTAAGTCAAAATACAATAAATTATCTTTTTTGCTACGCAAGAAGACTGTTGTACCTAATTTGAGAGACGATTATTGCATGCCCGCAACACAAAAAACCCAACCACAACCCAAAAACTAGTAAAAGTGTACAATTAATTCATTTAACTAGTTGCTCATTGCGGATCTACGTGTAAAAAAGAAAATTAACAAAATACAACTACAAAACGTCAAAAAAAGGTAGTTAGCTATTACTATTTACTGCTATCGCGATGCAGATTAACCTCTAAAAATAAATTCCGAATGAAATTTTGCTACAGAATGAGGTCAAGTGTTCATAATAACATAGAACTGGTGACCGATATGATAGAATGCGGATTGTACGTAGTTCTGCACTCGACATGCCCCAGTTTTTACTCATAGATCTATTTAGTGACTGTTTCTCGGTTTTTTGTGTTTTTTTTATTGCGAACTTTAAATTCCGATACTGTAGCTGTGGGAGAATGAAGTCTATATACTTCATTATACCTCTTTTTTGCTTCCAACGGTCAACTAGTTATGTTTAGAAACTCGTAGAGTATTATCAGCTGCAAGACTCGATTGTCAGCTGTCCGTGGATGGTGTTAACGCCATAATTTATTTCTTATATTTTCACGCCTAATTATTGGCAACTCTAAATAATATTAGTATCTGTGCAACGTAAATTTCCTTCCGCATTCCCTTTCCCTTCTGCAACCCTTATAATGCCTGAGCGAGAGCGAGAAGGAAGATCCGCGATGCGCGGACGCTGTCGCGTGCCGCCTTGAAAAAATAAACCGCCAGTTTCTCATCCGCTATCAAGACTTGCGGGTCGCAATTAAACCCTAAGTCAAAGAGAACTCATATTTCACCGCGAAGAACGAAGATTGTTATTAAACTGTGCAAGTGCGTGTCTTTGTGTGTTGTGGAAAGTGCAGATCCTCGTCCGTACATACACGACATCGTGGACGCGCCGCCGCCACGTGGCTAAGGAACCCTCGCCGTGTCTCCGCCATAGCTCACCAGGCAGGTACGATCCTCATTTCCCCACACCACCAGCACCTACTTGCATCATAGAACCGCCCCTGATACAGTCCACTAAGAAAAATTCGTTTTTCAAACCAAGGCTTTAAGCCGCCGCAACATTTTTTGATCCTACGATCACGGATACCTTTTTTCTATACTCTTTCGATAACGGATATAATTATTCTATCCGTATATCATCATCCCGCAATTATATTTCATTTCAATCTTCGTTCCTTAAACTCATATAATAAACCGCTTTCATTTATTACAATACCTACCTACGTCGTCCTTGCGTACATTCAAAGGTATATCGCATCCCGCTCAACATAATATTTAATTTATGTAGGTACATAGGAAAATATAACCTACCTACCGCTCGCCCGCTTCGCCATCTTTCGTTTACGATAACCGTAGGTACTTACCAATACCACACCGCGCGCAGATCGTTGCGATTTATTTTAGCTAAGTATTATAAACACCTACAAAAATATCGAAAATGTCTAAAAAAGTAACCATTGAATCGGATGATCCGATAGAATCCGCCATTCAAATAGCACTGTCATGTCGTAATATGATTTTTGCCCGCATGCAGATCATTTACGATTTAATGGAAAAAATGAAGTCCGGTATGGAACCGCTAGAAAAGTTTATGTGTGCGTGTGTCAATATCGATGCGATGCGTACCGAGTTCCTCGAGGCATTTAATAAACATAATTCGCTTCTTCTAAAACAAAACCCTAAAAATACGATTGATGAACAGTCGTGGATTAGTTTTGAGGAATTATATTGCCGAATTAAATATAATCATTCGAATTACTCAAAATCAGCTCATACTTCTAATGGTAGTGGTGTCATTAAGCAAACAGTTCGCTTGCCTCCCATTGAAATTATGTCATTCGATGGCGATATTCGTAACTGGCCCCTATTCTACGCTAATTTTAAAAGCACGGTACACGAAAATAATACATTGACTGATTCGGAAAAACTATATTATTTGATGGGGAAATTGACAGCTAAGGCTCAAACCGCGTTCTCAGGAGTTTGCCCTAATGGCGATAATTACCAATTAATTTTTAATTCACTCGTAAACAAATACGAAGACAAACGTATTTTGGCTTCTGGTTACCTTAATCGGATGTTTGAACATAAATCTTTTAATACCGCATCTATTCAGAATTTCGAATCCTTTTCTGATAATTTTGTTTCCGCCGCAAACGCATTAAAAAATCTTAAAATAAATGATTTGACCGATTTGATCTTTTTCCATGTCGCTATAAAGAAGGTCGATTCTGAAACCGCTCGACTTTTCGAAATGGATTCGAAGGACGAAATTCCTAAATTCGAGAATTTAGTACAGTTTATTAAAAATCAATCTCGCATTTTACAAAATACTAAAGCTTTAGACAGCTCGAGCTCCACTCAGTCTAATAACAATTCTAAAAATAAAAAAACGTCTAAAACTCCACAACCGCAATCTTACACTGTAATTGATAAATCCGCAAAATGTTTGTGTGATGGCTTTGTCCATGAACATTTATTTAAATGTCCCGCCTTTTCTAAAATGACGCCAAGTGATCGTTTCAAATCAGTGAAGCAAATCGAAGCATGCACTAACTGTTTAAGTATTAAACACAAGGCCAAATCCTGTCAGTCTGAATCTAGATGTAAAACTTGTAACAATAAACATCACACGCTTTTACACTTTAATCGCGAATCGCATGCGACTGCATTATCGAACGATATTGATAATACCGCACGTACACAAGCCGATTCAAACGCCACGGCTCGCGCTAGAGATAGCACTGCTGCTCCCGAGCAGCTGTCCTTGTCGCACGCACAGGCTCCACGCGAGCAACATGCGCACGATGCCGCCGCCCAGAGCGCCCCGCAATGTAACGCGTCCATTGCTGCGTCGAGGTTTTACGACTCGAACTCCCGCGTATCAAAGCCGCAAGGTAACACGAATACTACTATTTTGTTGTCAACCGCTACTGTAATAATTCGAGATGCATTTGATAAGGAACATTTAATTCGTTGTCTATTAGATAGTGGCTCACAAACTAATTTTATTACCGCAGAATGCTGCAAACGATTAGGTTTAACTAGGCATTCATCTGATACGCCTTCCGTTAAGGGTATCGGTGGTACGGAAAAATCCGTTAAGGGTTCCGTACAGTTTACTTTCTTTTCCCGCTTTAATCCGAACGTTACTTATAACGTTAATTCGCTAGTTGTCGATGCAATCACCGACAATCTACCTAGCGCCCCCGTAGATATTTCCGCTTTGCCTTACTTATATGGTTTACCGCTCGCCGACGAATCGTTCGGCACACCCGGTCGCATCGATGTGCTGATCGGGGCATCGCTTTTCCCGCATCTTCTGCTGCCCCGCGTAGTTAGCAGCAACTCCTCCGCGCCGCCCGCCATGCAGACGGTACTCGGTTACGTCATCATGGGCACTGTGCCCGTGTTGCCTGTGCGTCGTAGCGAGACTGCACTAGCTTGTTGCTCATATGTTTCGCACCCGCCTGACAAAGACTCATTAGAATCGTCGTTGAAAAAATTCTGGCAGGTCGATGAAGCGCCCGTCACTCCTTCAACGAGCAAATCGCTCGATGAACTAGAGTGCGAGCATTTTTATAATTCGACCACGGAACGCGATGAGGAAACAGGTAGATACTCTGTAGCCTTACCTTTTCGCAGCGATGTGTTCCAATTGGGAAACTCACTCGATGTCGCGAAAAAACGTTTTTTCTGCCTTGAAAGGAAATTAGAATCCGCACCCGAGTTACGTACTGCGTATGATGACGTCATCCGCGAATATATTGATAAAGGATATTTATCGCCTGCTCCTCCTGATAGTTCAGACAGTAGTTGTCCTGACTATGTAATTCCGCATCACGCAGTTGTACGTTTAGATAAAACAACAACAAAATTACGCTCCGTGCTAGATGCTAGTGCTAAAACGAGTACTGGAGTATCTCTCAACGATGTTTTGCACAGCGGCCCGAATTTACAGGGCGACTTATTTACCATAATTTTGAATTTTCGCTTGTTCGCATTCGCACTGTCGGCTGATTGCCGACAAATGTTCTTACAGATTAAAGTAAGAGAAGGTGATCGCCGCTTTCAACGCATCTTATATCGCTTCAGTACAAACGATCCTCTGGTTCTATATCAGTTTAACCGCGTCTGTTTTGGTCTCAAGTCAAGTCCCTACCATGCGATCCGCACAGTTCGACAGTTGGTTCAAGACGATGGTCATCTTTTCCCGCGCGCCAGCGCTATCATCATGGACTCGCTGTATATGGATGACGTAGTCTGCAGCGTAAGCTCCGAATCGCGAGCCATCCAGGTTGCCCACGAACTGATCAAACTCTTTAGAGGCGGTCAGTTCGAGTTAGTCAAGTGGACTAGTAACTCTCAAACTGTACTAAACAGTATTCCGGCGTCGCATAGATTGACCGATCAACTAGAATTCGACAAGTCGGTAGAGCAAAAGGTCCTCGGCTTGCGCTGGTGTAGGTCAAATGATTGCTTTGAATTTCTTATTTCCGCACCGCCAGATACGTGTACTAAACGTGCTATACTATCGGCCGTAGCTAGACTGTGGGACATTATGGGTCTTGTCGCACCTGTAGTTCTCTACGCTAAACTGCTTATCAAAGAGTTATGGTTACTGAAGCTCGATTGGGATGACACCCCCCCGCGTCACATCATAAATATTTGGCAAACTTTTCGCTCTGCCCTTCCGCTTTTAAATGATTTTAAAATTCCGCGCCATTTAGGTATTGTTGAAAACTGTATTCTCCGCCTAATTGGATTTTCTGACGCCAGCGAAAGCGCCTATGGCGCTGTCATCTATGCGCATATTACTCGCAACGACGACGTGGTCCTTCAGCTGGTTTGTGCAAAGTCGAAGGTATCGCCGGTTAAACCATTAACTATAGCTCGACTGGAGCTCTGCGGTGCCGAGCTCCTCGCTAAGCTTCTTCGCCGTGTTCATGACACTTATAATCCGCGTTATAATGTTACCGCTATGTACGCATTCACCGATTCAAAGGTGACTCTTTGCTGGATAAATTCCTCTCCGCATCGTTGGCACACGTTTGTGGCCAATCGTGTCGTTCGCATCATAGACAACGTCCCCGCGGAGCATTTCTATCATGTGGCTGGTACTGAAAACCCGGCGGACTGTTTGTCACGTGGTTTAACACCTGACAAATTCATTGAGCACCCATTATGGTTGCACGGACCCGCTTGGGCTAAGCTTGATCCTTCCGGATGGCCCATACATAAGGTTAATGACTTGAATTCGGAACCCATTCCTGAAGAAAAGGTCCACGCGCACCCCATAGTCGCGGACTCAAGTTCAGACAATTCGCTTCTACTCACACTCGCAGAACGTACGTCGTCTTGGAACAAGTTGCGGCGTATTATTGTTTTCATATACCGCTTCATGAAAAAACTCCCGCGTCGAACTGACGCCGTTTCCGCTAGCGACCTCGAATTCGCTGAAACCATTTTGTTGCGTCATGTTCAACGAAAACACTTCTTAAAGGATTTTTCCGAGTTAAAAAATAATAAATTTTGTTCACCCGCTCTTATTAAACTAAAGCCATTCGTAGATGGTGATGACTTAATCCGCGTCGGAGGTCGATTAACTCATTCGGCTGAGGCCTATAGTACTAAACATCCTGTAGTGTTGCCCCGACATGATCGCATAGTTGAAATTCTCGTCGACTATTATCATAAAAAATATTTACATGCAGGTCCAGAACTCACTATGTCGTTATTACGCCATAGGTATTGGATCTTGTCCGCTAGACGAATTATTCGTCATAGAATTCACAAGTGCAATGCATGCCATAGGTGGAAACCGCGACCTCATGGTCCGCCCATGATGGGCGATCTTCCGAAATCTAGAGTAAATGTTGCTCTCAAAGCTTTTTCTCATACAGGGTGTGATTACGCTGGCCCTATACAGTACGTGCCCATACGCAGTCGAGGTGCGAAGAGTCGCAAGGGCTACTTATGTATCTTTACCTGTATGACCACTCGCGCTATTCACATCGAATTAGCTACAGATCTTACAACTGTTTCGTTCATAGCCGCGTTGAAACGGTTTTTATCCCGCCGCGGACCGGTACAATGTTTATATTCGGATAACGCGACCAATTTTCGAGGAGCTAATTCGTTTTTACGCGACTTATATACTTTCATAAATAAAGAATACCGCCCGCGCTTTGAAGAGGAGCTCGCTGAGCATCGCATTCATTGGCAATTCATTCCACCCGCGTCACCGCATTTCGGTGGATGTTGGGAGTCCATGGTGAAGGTCGTAAAGACTCATCTTTTCAAGACAATAGGTCAACAACTCCTCTCTTATGAAGAATTAGTTACAATTCTTTCTCAAATAGAGTGCCTGTTGAACTCCAGGCCTCTTACTGTGCTTAGCGCTGATCCGGTAGAGCCTAAGGCTCTCACCCCTTCACACTTTTTACACACTGTTCCGCTTAACTCATTGCCGGTCGCGGAAGTAGGTTTATCGTCTGACAACCTGCTTCAAAGACATTCTCTTATGGATAAATTAGTCCAGTCGTACTGGAAAAGATGGCGAAACGAGTATCTTCATAGTTTACAATCGCGCTTAAAATGGAATAAACCTGACGGAGACATGATTAAGGAAGGTACTGTAGTAGTGATTGTTAATGATAATGCGCCTCCTTTATCCTGGCCTCTAGGTGTTATTGATAAATTGCATACGTCTAAAGACGGTAGCACGCGAGTCGTTTCCGTACGCACTTCTAATGGGATTCTTGTGAGACCTGTGGTCCGCTTATGTCCCCTTCCTACTCAGTAATATCTTATTCAGTCCATTCCCTCTTTAAGTTAGATTTAAGTGTAATTTCTATTGTATTAATCTCTTTTAAAGGTGACTCTTTAAGGCCGCGGGGAATGTTAACGCCATAATTTATTTCTTATATTTTCACGCCTAATTATTGGCAACTCTAAATAATATTAGTATCTGTGCAACGTAAATTTCCTTCCGCATTCCCTTTCCCTTCTGCAACCCTTATAATGCCTGAGCGAGAGCGAGAAGGAAGATCCGCGATGCGCGGACGCTGTCGCGTGCCGCCTTGAAAAAATAAACCGCCAGTTTCTCATCCGCTATCAAGACTTGCGGGTCGCAATTAAACCCTAAGTCAAAGAGAACTCATATTTCACCGCGAAGAACGAAGATTGTTATTAAACTGTGCAAGTGCGTGTCTTTGTGTGTTGTGGAAAGTGCAGATCCTCGTCCGTACATACACGACATCGTGGACGCGCCGCCGCCACGTGGCTAAGGAACCCCCGCCGTGTCTCCGCCATAGCTCACCAGGCAGGTACGATCCTCATTTCCCCACACCACCAGCACCTACTTGCATCATAGAACCGCCCCTGATACAGTCCACTAAGAAAAATTCGTTTTTCAAACCAAGGCTTTAAGCCGCCGCAACAGATGGGAACTGACCTTCCTTTAAATTCCGTGTTTCCTCCTACCTCAAAAAGCACTGTTGGTCCCGACTATCATTTTCATTTCATGGTCTGTAACATTCGTTGAATCCGGGTAATTAGAAAGTAGAAAATAGAAAAATCTTAACTCAGCCTTGATAATGGGTATCATATCCTGATGATGCCAACTCTGATCGACTGCGCGTCGAGTTCCACGCGCGCCTGAAAGAGCAGTCAGCAGTAGCATTGACGAGGACTGATAGGGCCAGCATGCCTGGGTTGCGGGAATACCGCGGTAACGCAAAAGCAGCTGAAGGAACAGGGTGGGTTTTAGTCAGTAGAAGTCTCCACCCAGAGAAGAAAAAGAAGTCATTATTTTTCGGGTGGCAAAATGACTTGATAATGGGTATCGTGTACTGCCTAACTGAAACTTACCAAGTTTAGCAGGTCAGTTAGGCAGTGCTCGGCTGCATTCGGATATATTGGACCGCTCTACTGTTATTAGGCTGAGCAGATGGATAATTTGTCAAAGTTAAAGCATCTATTGCACAATTAATAATTTGATCTTTAAACGATACATGATTTTGAAAAGCGAACGTGCACAATACCATAACTGCCAGTGTTATTTTGTGTTATGGTTATCCTCTTGCGTGTGTAAACAACGGTTGATTCCATTGTTCGACATTTAAATCTGTGTTTTTTCTCGAATTTCCAATTAGGTTGTACCCGTTACACTGTTAACTTACGAGTATGTATTTTTTAACTTATTTCTTATTCAGACAAGATTTTCTCAGTAGATATGAATGTAATAATACCGAAACTAAAGGGTCTTTCATTAAGCGCTTCTTAACTTTAAATTTAAATAATCACTGAAATTTTTTATTCGTTTGAAACGCCTATCAATTCCATTATTATACACTTCTGGACACATCTATTGGCCCACCTTGTATTTTCAGTTTCGTTTGGTCCTAGCTAAAATTTTATATTAGGTCGAACAAAAAGTTTTTATGCAGTTTTGAACCTGGTACATTCACAATTTCATTCAATAGTCTTTTTTTGAATTTCGAACACAGAATTTAAAGAAACAAAAGACAATTTGGAGCCTGTTTGTTGATATCAAACAATCGAATACTAAGAAAACTTGGTTTTATTGGTTTACTTGGATTTAATTCTTGAAAAAGTGATTGATATCTTTGCTTTTGCAACAAACATTACTTATTCTTAACATTAAGGTGAGGTTCTATCAATAATCTATGGATACTTCACCTGAAGTCGCCGCCCAAGCTGTGGCACTTATTCAGGCCGGACACAGCCAAAGAAACGTGAGTGCTCAACTTAATTTAAGTCGATCTGCGGTCCGAAATGTTTATCGGAGGTACCTAGAGACTGGCGGCTTTGTTCGTCGCCAAGGAAGGCCACGATCTCGGGTCACAATTGAAAGGCAGGATCGATTCATCGTGACGACCAGCTTGAGAAATCGTCACCTTACCTCCATTGAGATACAAAACCAACTTCGCGACTTCCACGGAGTATCTGTGAGCGCTCGAACTGTTCGGAGAAGGTTAAAAGAACGCGATATGGTACCACACAAGCCAGCTAATGGGCCCAAACTAAAGCGAGCCCACCGAACAGCGCGCCTTCATTTCGCACGCAGTCATTTAAATTGGACACAGCAAGATTGGAGCCGTGTACTCTTTTCTGATGAGTCTAAAATTGTGTTACATGGCAATGATGGAAGGAAGAAGGTCTACCGGCGTAAGGGAGAGCGTTTCGCACAATGCTGCTTTGAAGAGAGGGTTGCTTATGGCGGTGGCTCATGGACTGTCTGGGGCGGTATATCCGCGAGCGGCAAAACTCAACTTGAGGTTGTTACAGGACCACGGCTGCCAACATTAAATGCTGAAAGATACATTCGTGAGTGCTTAGAACCTCACGTGATACCATACGCGGACTATGTGGGCCCAAATTTCCTTTTTATGCATGATAATGCAAGAGCCCATGCGGCCGGCATCGTCAGGGAATATCTTCGGGATGTGAACATCACAGTTATGGACTGGCCAGCCAGAAGCCCAGACATGAACCCCATTGAGCACATGTGGGACGAGCTAAAAAGGCGTGTTAGGGCTCGTCAGCCAGTTGCCCAGACGATGCAGGAGTTGAAAACTGCCATAGAAGAGGAATGGGAGATGATCCCTCAAAATTTCATAGAGCGGTTGATAAACTCTATGCCTAATCGTATGAGAGCTGTGGTAGATGCCCATGGAGGCAACACGCGTTATTAAATTAAACCTTTATTTGATAAAACATGTTTTTTATTCAAAAATTAATTGCCTTTAACAAGGCGCATATCCGACTTGTTAGGCGTAGGTCCATGTCGTATGGTATTCTGAATTCAAATTTAAAACTATACGATCGAAAAAGATGGTAAAATGTATCAGGTTTAAAACTGCATCAACAGTTTTTGTTCAATCTAGCAATCATATTTCGGTAGGGGCCATCGAAACCTAAACTCTAAGGTGGGCCAATAGATGTGTCCAGAAGTGTATTATTAAAATTTAAAATCATGTTATAAAAATTTCGATATTTTTTTATTAAAAACGGTAAAAATCGTTTCAGTAAACGATTCTGAACAAACTAATTTCAGGATGTTTATTAATTATGTTACCTGGGGCTCTTTTAAGTCAAGCATGAAAAATTCCAGATAAGCGTGCATCATGTTCGGCCACATTATCGCTTACCATCTGGTTAGAGAGTGGCCAGACGCTTGCTTAACAACAATAAAAAAATAACTTCATCAGGTTTAATGTCGGTAAAGATTAGTGGTTTTCAGAAAAGCCTTAACTACACATAAATAACTGTATCATCATGCCTGTATTTCTGGAGGTGTCCGGTGCCCGGGTCGACGAAGCATCGTATTCACGCGCGTCTCAAAGCAGCAAAGCAGTGACGTCAGCACTAGTGACGGGCCCGATTTAACCATTGCCTGCCGGGGTTCCTGGAATATAAGGGCACCTGAAGGACCAATAAAATAACTCCATCAAACAGTTTCCGTAGTACACAACCACATGGCGGTACAAATCAATCAGATTACATACCATTGGCATTGGCACGCCAGCTGTGTCAAGGAATACACCAGATCCTACTAGTTGATAACACAGGTCAAGGTATGATGCACTGATTGGGGCTTCCTTGCTCGTACAATCGTTACAGCTGGTCAAGGAATGGCTTGACGGCATGTTTTGTCTTGCTATCGGTATTGTCTTATTAGAGGAGCTCGTGGCTGAATAATAACAGCCACACGGGTTGATCTTCCAGGTCAAGCAACGCTTTCGAGGTCGGTATTTGGATGGGTGAACACCTGCAAATATCACGTTAATTCCTAGCTGTCATTTGCACATCTTTGATAATCGTTGCGTTTAGTCAGGAGCTAGAAAACTCTGGCACTGCTCTTGTCTAAGGGTATCGTGTTACCCGGCAACTGGGTTCTGGTGGTCAGATAACCAGTCGCTGCATGTAAAACTGGAATGGGATGGATCTGCCAAATACCAACTGGACGCGCTTGAGTCTATCAAGAAACGGGCCAAAGGACTCATTGGCAACGATTCACTGGTCGAATCAAAGCTCCAGAGCCTTGAACATCGACGGTGAGTTGCTAGTCTATCGGTTTTCTATCGGTTACATTTCGGGGAGTGTGCGATGGAATTACACAATCTAATACCGCCAAGCCCGTTCCATCATCGGACTACAAGACAAACGGCTATGCGCCATCGTTACATGGTGGGCATCCCACCCATACGCACAAAACTTTTAGGGAATACTTTCATTGTGCGTACGGCTAAGGAGTGGAATTCCCTGCCGGAGTCTGTGTTTCCCGATAGCTATAACCTAGGGTCTTCAAGTCAAAAGTGAATAGGTTACTGCTAGGCAAGCGTGCTCCATCTTCGACTTCATCATTTACACAGGGGAGATGGTGGACAAACGCGAGCCTATTCTGAATAAAAAAAAAAAAAAAAAGTAAAACACTAGTAAAAATTTGCATTCCGTTAGACTAGAAGGCGACCGCAACATAGTTGGAAAAAGGCTAAGAAGACGTTATGTTTACCCATCCACCGACCAACCTCGACAAGCATTGCTTAACCTTAAAAATCGACTCGTGCTGGCAGCTTATTTAGCCTCGAGCTCCACACCTAAAACAAAATTACACACACTACAAACCATTTTTGGAGTTTTTAAACAATCTAAACATATACAATGTGTAACGGAAACCACATATCTATCCAAAAGGGCTGAAGACAACATCTGGTATGGAGTCTCTATGCACAGTTTCAGCACAAAATAACTGACTCAAAGAGTTGATACCAAATTATCGGTTTCATATATTTCTTGAATACCAATCATAACAAACGTGTCACAGCTCTACGAGGGTCAATAACTTTCCACGTCACTTGCCAATAACACGATAATTCTCTTCGTTCTTCTTAATTTGAAAAATTCGGTCACTGGTATCAGTATATTGGTATTTGTAATAAGTTCTACACACGTAGACTTAGGATTACAAAACCCTTGCCATATCGTTTGTTATCATTCAAAGAAGTCATGCACTTGGTATGTATATACCCTTTAAATTACACGTTGTATAACTCAAAGGTGACTGACTGACTGACTGACATAGCAACGCACATCCCAAACCACTGGACGGATCGGGCTGAAATTTGGCATGCAGGTAGATGTTATGACATAGGCATCCTCTAAGAAAGGATTTTGCGAAATTTCCACGGGATCGGGATTTACACGGGAAAAACTTCCCACGCGGGCAAAGCCGCTGGCACAAGCTAGTTGGTTCATATAACGTCTCGTCTTTTGTCTAGGTTTCAAGCGGTATTTTCCCCTCACTACTGAAAAGGTTGTGGAGAATTTAACCTAAGAAAACGTAAAGGAATATGTTTTCATCTTTGTATCATCAGCGATATTTATTAAAGTTATCTGAACTTGAAAAAAATATCTAGAAAATTGCGAAGTTTCCCCAGCGAGCCCCATATCTTGTTTGCGAACTGATACGCAACGGTGATGTTATAAGCAAAAACTGCTTGACATTTTTACCCACTTTGACACAAAGGGTTCAAAGTATAAGCAAAATACCACTTAAGGATAAAGAGTGCTTAAAGACGAGCCTACACATACCGAATACACCTTTGATCTGCCGTTGATTCTTTTAGGGTTCCGCTGTGAACATTTATTTTTATTCCCTTTTTTATGTCTTTACTACGGAGTTCTCTGTGTAGTCAGTTAGGAAATACGAGCCTCATCTAGCTAAACCTAAAACGGTAAAAAATTACGTGTAAAAGTTTTATTTATAACCAGTTTACAAAATTTATATTTCACACTAGGAATGTCTCTTGTATCGTGGATGCGTTTACAAACATTTAAACTCGCTTGCACAAGCTTCCAGATTCGGAACAACTATCTGTAGGCCCTAAAATACCTGTTCCGAAGTAGGAGTCGAACCCGCGATACGTAGCTTGGCAGGCTTACGCAGAGGTCGGATTTAGGTAGAGTTAGGATCTTCCAGGGATTTCTAATAGACAATCCCGTGTGACCAACAATATTACAAATAAATAATAATAAAAACCTCAGAGATAGGACAAATAAATCAAAGATAATTAGCATACAATTTTTATTAGTATTAAATTCACAATACAAATTATTAATAGTTTTAAGCAAATTCTCATACTTATACTTCGGCTTTTTTATAAATTGTGTTAAAGTAAATAACTTTTTATTTAATAAATCACGGGATTTTTCTGCTCTTCAGAATTAATCCCGGGATTTGGGGCATATCCACTTTATTATTTCGTTGTACGAAATCAGTGCAAGTACATAAATAACTTTACCTAATTTCGACCTCTGTTAAGGCGACATTATATGGCAGCGACCTTGAGCGACTGGGGAGAAGCTTGCGTCACTCCCCGCGACCGCGCAATGCACCCCCGCAACGCAAGCTCGAAATTTCGTAAGGTAACCATACGTTTCAAATAGTAAAGACTGTACTGCCTGATTTATTATCACCATCCAAATTTTTTCTGGACTTTAATTGTCTGGTCATTGAAAACTACTATGTGTATTTAGACAAGTAAATCTATCTATCTATATATATAAAAATGACTATGTGGCTACGCTACTTAGACTCATTTGATACTCGTAAATAATTAAGTTTTAATAACATTGAAATCGGAATATTGAAATAAGTATGAATTTACTTGTCAGCAATCATGTCCTCATTTTCGACATGCTGAGTTGAGTTTTTCCCTTTTGTATACAGCCAGAGCTGATTTTTTTTTTAAATTGTTTATAGGCTTGCGTTTGACCATAATCTAACCTGATGTTAAGCGATGATGTGGTAGAAGATGAAGCACGCTTGCCTAGAAGTAATCAATTCACTCTTGACTTAAAGACTTCCAGGTTATAACTATCAGGAAACAGACTCCAGCAGGGAATTCTACTCCTTAGCCGTACCCATAATTAAAGTAATCTCAAAACGTTTCATGCGTATGGGTGGGATGTCCACCATGTAACGATGGCGCATCACCGTTTGTCTTGTAGTCCTATGATGGAATGGGCTTGGTGGAATAAGACTGCAATTCCATCGCACACTCCCCGAAATGTAACCGATAGAAAACTGATAGGCTTGCAACACGTCGCCGATGCTCTAGGCTCTGGACCTCTGTGACCTCTTTTAAAGTCCAGACAATTTGTATTTGTATATGAGAAGCATGTAAGTTCATGTCTGTGGTATTTTTTTTGAGGAAATAACCAAGCAAATTTGAGCGGACCTGTCCAGTCAGTGCAAGCATTTGTCAGTTATCGTGTAGCTCAACTTATAATTTAAGGAGCTCAACAATTTGACGAACAATACCAAAGTAAGGCCATTTGGGTAGGCCACACAAGTACTCAAACTGCTTGACATCATTAAAGAAATTATAGTGAAAGTAAAAACTACGAAGATAGAATAACCTATATTGTCCTCACAAGTACAATAATGAAATAATTATATTTATATACAACGTGTAATTTAAAGGGTATATATATACCAAGTGCATGGCTTCTTTGGATGATAACAAACGATATGGCAAGGGTTTAGTAATCCTAAGTCTACGTGTGTAGAACTTATTATAAATTACAATACACTGATACCAGAGACCGAATTTTTCAAATTAAGAAGAACGAAAAGAATTATCGTGTTATTGGCAAGTGACGTGGAAAGTTATTGACCCTCGTAGTGCTGTGACACGTTTTTTATGATTGGTATTCAAGAAATATATGAAACCAATAATTTGGTATCAATTCTTTGAGTCAGTTATTTTGTGCTGAAACTGTGCATAGAGACTCCATACCAGATGTTGTCTTCAGCCCTTTTGGATAGATATGGGGTTTCCGTTACACGTTGTACATAAAAAAAACAATAAACAAAAACAAAATTAATAGGTATATACAATACTTTTTTTTCTCTTTATTGATTATAAGGATATACAATACTTGAGAATGCAAATATTCTAATCAATCAAAAATAAATCATCAATCAAAATTTTAAAACTAAATAGAAAAGGCACACGTATATCACTGGAGCATCTCATTCCCAGGCCTTCTTGTCCTCAATATAATCTGTAACTGTGTAAAAAGCTTTCTGACATAGCTTACGTTTTATAAATAATTTGAATTTATTAATACTTAGTTCTTGAATATGGCTAGGAATTTTATTATAAAAACGTATACATTGGCATCTAAACGATCCACCAATCTTTTTTCCTTGTTTTAGGAATGACATATGTGTCTTTGTTCCTTGTATTTACACTATGAATATCACTGTATTTTTTAAAAAGATTAATATTTTTGTGTGCATACACGAGATTCTCATAAATATACTGAGATTAATATTCATAGTCAGAGTCATTCAGAGTCATAATATTAATCTCTTTAAATTTGTCTCTTAAGGAGTGCTTAGGACTTAATTTATAAATTGCACGAATGGCCCATTTTTGTAATACAAATATTGTATGAATGTCGGCGGCGTTTCCCCAAAGTATAATGCCGTATGAGATCACTCTGTGAAAGTAACTAAAGTAGACTAAACGTGCTGTTTCGATATCAGTTAATCCACGTATTTTTCTAACGGCATATGCTGCAGAACTTGGCTATTTTGACAATTTATATGGGGGCCCCACTGAAGCTTCGCACCCAAATTTATGTCCAAGAAAACTGTGGTATCTTTGGGTTTCAATATTTCGCCCTTTATTGATACACTTGTATTCACTTGTCTAACATGAGGTAACGTAAATTTTATGCATTTGGTTTTTTTCTCATTAACAAGAAGATTATTAACATTAAACAAGCTAACTACAGTTGCAAGGGCACTGTTTACTTCTTCAGTAACCTGCTGTTAACTTTGATTTTAAATAAAAGATTATTGATACACTTGTATTCACTTGTCTAACACGAAGTAACGTAAATTTTAGGCATTTGGTATTTTTCTCATTAACAAGAAGATTATTAACATTAAACCAGCTAACTACAGTTGCAAGGGCACTGTTTACTTCTTCAGTAACCTGCTGTTAACTTTGATTTTAAATAAAAGATAAGTATCGTCAGCGAATAACACTATGTCATGATTTTTGATCAGGTACGGTAAATCATTTATATAAATAAGAAACAAAAAGGGACCTAAAATTGAGCCTTGGGGACCCCCATCTTGACGTCACAGATCCCGGCGATCTTTTGCCGTTCAAGTCGACTCTCTGAATCCTTTCACTCAAGTATGAGGTCTGAAGATTCAGAGAGGCGCCCCGGAATCCGTAGTGGTGCAGTTTCCTGATTAATGTCTCATGGGGAACACAGTCAAATACCTTTGAAAAATCGCAAAAAATGCCCAACACTTACCAACACTTATCTTCCCATGCATTATAAATGTGTCCTAAAAGTTCAACACCGGCCATCAGTTGTTGAACGTCCTTTTGTAAAACCAAATTGTTTATTATGTAGCAATTTGTGTTTATTAAAATATCTTTGCATCTGCATTAAAATAATTTTCTCAAAAATTTTACTGAAAGTGGGCAAAACAGAAATAGGTCTATAATTAGTAGGGTCAGATTTACTAACTGATTTAAATAGTGGGATTATTTTACTATATTTCATTAAATCAGGAATCTCACCGCAATCAATACAATTATTAAATATAATAGCTAATGTAGGAGCTATAATGTGTATAATGGACTTAGTAACATGAACAGAATTACCCCACAGATCTGCAGCCTTTTTAACATTCAAAGAATTAAAAGTTTTAATGATGTCATTAGAAGTAACATATTGGAATTTAAACTCTGAACTACAAACTGGAACACTTTTTTTAAGTAATGTGTCTGCAGCAATGGCAGATGATTTTAGCGACTTGATTGTCGATACGGGTATGTCAGTGAAAAAATTTTCAAATTCTGTGGCGACTTGTGAATCTAATGTTATTATATTATCATCAATAGTTAGGGTGTAATTACTAGGATTCCCAACTTTTTGGCAGCCAATTGAGCCTTAGCCTCGATAAACGGACCAAAATTAAGGGTGGATGTCAACGTAACCTCAAGAAGTTCGATGCGATCTATATAATATAAAGCGAGTTATATAATATAAATTAAATTTAGGTAAGTATAGGCACGGGCGCGAAAGTAGGATTGACCATATGGGCGAAAGTTGGAATATTGGAGAGTTGTGCGTAAACAAAACATTAAATCTCCGCATTCAAGGTCATGGTACTTTCGTACCATAGCTAGCTATAAGTACCTACAACTATGTCAAAAACCGCACTCAAGTATTTTTTAAACTAATCTGGACTGTCCTTACTACGCTGTAGTATGGTTACATTATAGTTAAATACTCACCTCGTACTCACCACAAAAAAAAACACTATTATTTCAATGAAATAAAAAATTACTAAACATTAGATCTCCGCATTCAAGGTCATGCTACATAAGTACCTACCCTAGACCTATACCTACAACTCGTGTCAATATCAGCTCTCAACTATTTTTTGATACTCTAATCCGGACTGTCCTTAGTACCTACGCTGTAGTATGGTGCTATTACATTGCAATATTTACCTCGTCTGCATTTTCGCGGCGAGAATCTAATTTATTTGATATACTCCAAAAAAAAAAACATAATTTGAATAAAATAAAAATAATTTTAAGTAAGTACCTACTAAATATTAGATCTCCGCATTCAAGGTCATGCTACTCACGTATCAAGAGCTATACCTACAACTATTTCAATATCAGCAACACTCAAGTATTTTTTGAAACTAATCGAACTGTCCTTACTACGCTCCAATATGGTTACCTACTCGTAAATTACATTTCAATACTCACCCTGTCTCTACATTTTTGACTCAAGAATCTTTACTATTTGGTGTTCTCCTAAAAGGAAATAACATAATTATTTCAATAAAATAAAAGTTTGTTTACTACATTTAAATCACATTTATTTTATTCCAATATGCTAATTTAAACTATTGATAGAGATTATATAAATAATCTTCTTCTTATCGTGTGGGTAGTAATGTCTAATGACCCCATACACCCTAGTGTCAGAGTTTCTAGACTGCCTCAAGAGCCTCTGACGTGGTCTATTCTGACGACCGCCATTTGGCGACCGGGACTACCGGCTTATATGTGTCTTCCGAAGCACGGAACCATCTTTTTATCAGATAATCAGGTGATTCAGGCCTGTAATGTCCTAGCCAAAGTGGAAACAAATTTACAAAGTATGCGTCCCGCGGGAATCGAACCCACGACCACACACAAGTTAAACCCCTAAACCACTCGACCATGGCGGCAGTAAATTATATCAATAATTAAAATTCGTTACTTCATTAATCTATTTTTAACATTGTAAGGCGTTTCTTTTTTAGTGTTTTGGGTTTACCAACCATTTTGGCGTTAAACTTCTATGCGAATAAAATCATTTTGTATTTTTTGCGCGGAGCGTTAGCGTCTACTCGTGACAGTGGTCAGCGATGCACTGCCGCCCGTCGCCCGCAAGAGCCCCCGATTCATTGCGCACCTAGATTATTTGAATAATAATACACCATGACTTTACCAAACACAATATGAAGAAAAGCCGTATACTAAAAGATTGGCAATTAAATTATCTTTTAGACTGTGAAAGTTTCATAAAAATACACCCAATGGTTGTTGCCTGATCTTCGCTTTTATGCCCGCGTTAGACGTACTTTTAAAAATAAATTACACAATGTTTTACAAAAAAATATTTAAATATTCATATATCAAATTATTAAGGAAATAGTCTAGTTTATCATTATTTTTTTTTCAAAGCATACCGACTAGCCGTTTAGACGTGATCTTGGATTAAAAATCATCGAAAATCGAATATCTGCCCCTTAATAAGTTACGCGGGTCCTGTACGGGTTAGTGGGTGTCGCATGTCTTCGAGGACATGCCAGTTTCATCACTATATTTTTCCATCACCGTTTTGAGAGTGGTTTTATCATCAGCTGGTAATGTAAAATAAGAGTAATTATTGTTATAAAATCTTGCTTATGATAATTTTATCTGTGCTTATATTTAACTTTCCTTTCTGTGTGGGAAAATCATCGAATGACTTCTACCACTCTGGGTGGAGCGGAAAGGAGTTTCAGACTTCTACTGACTAAAAAACCACCCAGTTCCTTCAGGTGCTCTTAAGTTCCGGGGCCGTGGTATCTCTTTAGAACATTCCTGCAACCCCTACAGGGCTTATATTTAACTTGGAAACGCATTTTTGTTTTCATGAAAATAAGAATTGGAAAATATCAAAAAAATATATACGGGAGCATACAGAAAATGTGAAAGCAAAAGATATCAGCACCTACTTCAAATAAATCACGAGGTAATTTAGGTACCATTAGTGAAGTTGGTGGCAGACTTACCAGGACCAAACACTAATTTTTATTCGGTAAAAGCGACCGTTTATAACTTCGTTCTAACCGCCCATCTACCTACATAACATTATCGTCTGGATAGTCTCCAAACCACTCAGTAAAAGTAATCAGTGTTTCCACTTACATACCCTTTGCAGACTTCAGACATTGTTGTTCGGAAAAATATTCAAATATCGAACGATGCGTCATTGGCTGATGTAATTAAATTGTTCATGGGTGATTTCGCCGAATTTTCGTCGGTTCGGCGAAGCGTGGGGGTGGATTGAGGCTTTTAAGAACTTTTTATACGTGTAGAACGATCACACTATTTAGGTAGGTAATAGCGGTTTTATTTCATTTTCCAGTCCAAGTGAGAACACGCTACAAAAGTACTCGTGTAATAATATTTCAGATGTGGATTAGATATCTATCTATACAACGTGTAATTTAAAGGGTATATACATACCGAGTGCACGGCTTCTTTGGATGATAACAAACGATATGGCAAGGGTTTTCTAATCCTATGTGTGTGGAACATATTAGAAATTTCAATACATTGATACCAGAGGCAGAATTTTCAAATTAAGAAGAACGAAGAGAATTATCGTTTTATTGGCAAGTGACGTGGAAAGTGATAACCCTCATAGTGCTGTGACACGTATGTTATTACTGGTATTCAAGAAACATATGAAACCGATAATTCGGGGGTCAATTCTGTGAGTCACTTATTTTTAGCTGAAACTTTACATAGAGACTCCATACCAGATGTTGTCTTCAGTCCTTTTGGATAGATATGGGGTTTCTGTTACACGTTGTCTATAAAATGTTTTTACGTTTGTCCTGTATGCATTCTTGCACTATCGATCAGATGGTGATGACATTAGGCAGTATTAAGGTCACGCGGTAGAGTATCTGGACAAAAAAATTGGAACATTAAACGGAAATATATCATGTATATTTAATTATTCGAGTTTCCTATATTTCGGCAGTGTTGCAACCGCCATGATCGCGTATGTACTTCATCGGAAACTATATATTCCGTGTATATCCCGTAATACTATTAGTGACTATGTTAACTTAAAAACTTATACTTTATTACTTTACCTGGCATTGCAATTAATGCTAGTATTTATATAAAACTAGCGACCGTCCCGGCTTCGCACGGGTGCAATGTTTATATTAAATATACTATAAAATGTCTTTATATACATTGTTGAAAGCCTTTTTGTCATTCGACATCCATGTTCTCTTTAGTAATTACTCTTGAAAATGCGACACATAATTTATCATGAGAAAAACATTCAACGCTCAAATCTAAGCAACATAGGCACGCGCGTCGTGCCTCCGCCGGCACCGCGCCGCAACCGCTATGTCCTTGCATTTTAAATCTGTAATATCTTCGAAACTATTTATTTAAATTATATTCTGTAAAGGGCAATATTGATTTATATTAATTGCACAATGTATTTATGGTACTTAATTGGATAAGGATTAATGCTGTATTTTATTGCTTAAAATCGCTTCGTAAAATATGCTCGTATTTCTCGTAAAAAGTAAAGGATAAAAAATGGTTGTTGTGGGTTATCTATAAGAGATAGACAGATGCCATCGAGGGCTTTTTTGTTGACCTTTTTAAGGTATACAATACTATAGTACATTATTTTGATCTATCTCGTAGGGTTCAGCCAGCGTTTGCAAAGCAAGCGCAAAAAAATGTATTTATTTGCGACATCACATTAGAAACCTCTAAAATTATCAGTGTTACTCTACTATATTATGCATGTTATATACTCAAAAACCTTCCTATTGAATCACTCTTTCTATTGAAAGTAACTCCATCAAAATCCGTTGCGTATTTTTAAAGATTTAAGCATACATAGGGACAGACACAGGGAAGCGACTTTGCTTTATACTATGTTAAGATTAAGATTAAGATGTCTTCATCTTCATCCTCTTGGATGAGAGTAATTTTACATGCTGTCCAAATGTGTATTAACAATATTTATAAAAAGCTTGAGATTTTTGTGACATACTTGCCTCTACTTAAGATATCCATAATTTTTTTATGAATATGTCTGATAAATATCTGGAAGAAAGGATTACAACACGATACACTTACTTCATATACATAACTAATAACTATGTATATGTATATTGATCCCAGACACATCACACTATCACATTTTTTTATGAACACAAAGTAAAATGCCCTTCTTCGTACCTTCAAACCATTTCGTGCAGACAGTTAATGGAGACACCTTCCAAGCGTATCGCACTTAATATTTTTTTCATATTTTTGCGATATTTATCGCTTTTCTCGTAAAAAGATATCTGTAATCTTTGATTTCGTAGCATGCATGAGCATATCTTAAATTGAATATTCAAGTGGATAATGTTTTGAAGTTTATGAAGTTGTGGTATTGAAGTTTATAGTGGCTAAATATTGTAAACAATTTTTGCATCTATGTCCCTGCGGGATGCAAGACTGGCGTTACGGCCGCAATGACTGAGGGATCTGCTGGAAGGCTACGTGTCGTGTTCGATTCCTGCACTAAATCCTTACTAATATTATAAATGCGAAATTAACTCTGTCTGTCTGTGTGCTATGCAATCATGCCTAAACTACTGAACTGATTTTGATGAAATTTGGTACGGACATAATCTAGAGCCTAAGAAAGGACATAGGCTACTTTTTAAAGCGAAAAAAGGGCTGTAAGGGGCTGAAATAGGGGATGAAAGTTTGTATGGAAATTGCGTCATTTTTAAAGCTTGAAATTTATTTTTTAGACTTTTGATTAGATATTAATAAATACGACATTCAAATTATGTATGAGTTTTGTTTTCAAAATCATTAGCCTAAAAAATTAAAAATGCTGCCGAAAGTCACTATTCCGCGCGGACGAAGTCGCAGGCACAGCTAGTAGTTTAATAAGTATTGGAATAAATTCACAGTTGTACTTGTGGCTTTATACCTACTATCTGTTTCGAGTTCTATATTATATGCTAGTAAATTTAATTCTTTGTAAATGCACCTACGATACTGAAATTTCCCTGTGTCAAGCAACCATTAAAAAGAACTATTTTTATTAAGAACAGATTTCTTAAAAAATATATAACCGTGTTTAAGTTAAACGTTTAATTTTCACTATGTTTATTTTATTTTATGTCCATAGTTTCATAATTAGAGTCGGTACACACCTGAATAAATAAATGGAAACAACAATCAACATGGTATCATTAGAACTACCATGAGTAACTCGAAACGATAAATACACACGGTAAATAATTATCCCGTTTTAAACTCTAATGATACTGTTCTACCTATCTACTGAACCGTGCCAGTGTAAAACGTATATGTATAACAATCAAAATAGTTAAACTCAAACAAAATACATGCTTACTAACAATTGTATGTACCTCCCGTCCTGATATTAATTAAGAGACGTCGTTAATATACAAAAAGTTTGTACGATAAGTCGTTAAAAGTCTGATGCAGACTTAAAAATGCGCAAAAAGTTACCGATGATGTAAATGACAGCGAGAAACTCCACAAAACAGAAGAAAAGGTCGTAACTAATTGTCTCGCACTTTATTATGAACTTTGACCGTCTAACATTAAGTTATGCAAGTTTAAATATTGCTTGTGTTTCTACGATCAATGATCGAAGTTGTGTTTATCAATATCAAACAAACGTGTAACACGCGCTTACATTATGTACATAAATTTTTTATTAAAGGGTACAGAAAGCCTGAATATTGCTTGAAAGGAGGTAGCATAATAATTTAAAAACGTAAAAGGATTTTATTTAAATATTTGTATTTAATTTAATGTAATTTGGTAATGATGTGTTTGAATTTATGAATTTTAATTTTATTATGTGAGATAATCACATTTTTATTCAATTTATTGGATTTTATTTTTATATTACGTATTTTTAATTATTATCTATAGCAATGGGTGTTACCTGAATAACATTTTATCCCATTTCCTGCTTACATTCTAAATTTGAAAGTATGTTTCTATAATTTCAGAATTGTTTAAGTATAAAAATGATAAAGTAAAACAAATTTGGAAATAAAATATAAGCTTATTTTTTTATTTTTTATTTATATTATTCAAATGTAATACAAAATGAGGTAGGTAGATTATTTTGATTAGGTAAATGTAATGACCGCATAAATATATATATCATATATCACGATATACATATCATACGTACCTACGTTGATATAATAACCATGAACCCTGCTTTAAAATCAAGGATTACCGAATTGACTTTTTGGTTGCATTTAAACAAACCAGTTCTGCATAACAGGTTTATCTCTTGATGACATTTTTCGAAGTTCCGGCTCCGATACTTACAGAGTTTCGTATCAAGTTGAAAAACGTGGCTCATTGTACTATACAACGTGTAATTTAAAGGGTATATAATATACATACCCAGTGCACGGCTTCTTTGGATGATAACAAACGATATGGCAAGGGTTTTCTAATCCTATATCTACATGGAGCATATTAGAAATTTCAATACATTGATACCAGAGGCCGAATTTTTCAAATTAAGAAGAACGAAGAGAATTATCGTGTTATTGGCAAGTGACGTGGAAAGTGATGACCCTCATAGTGCTGTGACACGTTTGTTATTACTGGTATTCAAGAAACATATGAAACCAATAATTTGGGGTCAATTCTGTGAGTCACTTATTTTGAGCTGAAACTGTGCATAGAGACTCCATACCAGATGTTGTCTTCAGCCCTTTTGGATAGATATGGGGTTTCGGTTACACGTTGTATAGAAAGAGAAATACTTGTCTCTTTCACATTATCTAAGTACTAGCAGTCGCGCTTCGCTCCTGTGGAATTTATCACGATAAAAACATAATGTTCATTCTTATACAGTTGGGTAAAACTAGCCTATAACCTTCCTCAAGTTTCAAGCTACTTTCATACAAATTTCATTCAAATCAACCCAAGACTTTCGAAAATTAGCGCTTTTAACAAACAAACTTTTTCGCTTTATAATATAAGTATATTTTGTATGTAAATCATCCTGTCTGTTCAAGTTTAATGCAGCTAAGACCCAGGCGTGTCTCTTCTCCGCAAAAAAAACTTTTTAACAAAAAATTAAACCGACTCCCAAAAAACACTGCAAAGTGAAAAATAACTTTAATTTCGGTAGTCGGTGTCTTTAGTTTTGTTTTTTCGTTTTTGGCACCGACTTCCGAAATTAAAGTTATTTTTCACTTTGCAGTGTTTTTTGGGAGTCGGTTTAATTTTTTGTTAAAAAGTTTTTTTTTCACTCTTTTTAGTTGGATGATTTTTAATTTACCTAGTTACAAGAGCCTAAATGTCAACTACTTATAACCTTTTACAAAATATTGCTTTTCCCAATGCTGGGCCGTTAATTGTTGAGGAGTTCTCCTGGTACTTCACCATCAGCTCTACATCACCATATGCATTGTGACGAGCATAAAGTGCTTAACATCCATATTCAAGTAATCGAATCGCAATCCACTTAATACTTATTATTGAGTAGTTTCGGCGGCCATCTGTGGTCTTCATCATCAGTTCCACTTCCCCAAATGGTACTTTTTGAGAGCAACTGCACAAGTTACTATAAGAAATACCCAAAACGCCATAGGTGTGCCTATAATATTTGAAGAGTTCCCTCGATTTCTCCAGGATCCCATCATCAGATCCTGACTTTGGTGATAACGGTACCAATTTCGAAGTATACCCATTTGAACAAAAAAAGAATTTTCCAAATCGGCTCAGCCGTCTTCGAGTACTCGATGATCATACATAAAAAAAAAAAAAAAAAAAAAATATACGCGTCGAATTGATAACCTCCTCTTTTGGTCGTCGGTTGAAAAGGAGCCAATTTGAACCGGCTCCTACTTTCCGAGGTGTAACTGTGCCGATAACCGACCGTATCGAGCTTCTGGGGGTAACATTAACTTCTACCCTCAATTTTGGCCCGTTTATCGAGGCTTAGGCTCAACTAGCATCAAAAAAGTTGGGAATCCTAGCAAAGGTGAGACGGTACTTCACACCCGAACAGTTGCTCAATCTCTATCAAGCCCAGGTTCGGTCGTGTATGGAGTACTGCTCTCATCTTTGGGATGGATCTGCTAAATACCAACTGGACTAGACTCATTGGCAACGATGCACTGGTCGAATCAAAGCTCCAGAGCCTTGAACATCGACGACGAGTTGCTAGTCTATCGGTTTTCTATCGGTTACATTTCGGGGAGTGTGCGATGAAATTACACAATCTAATTCCACCAAGCCCGTTCCATCATCGGACTACGAGACAAACGGCGAAGCGCCATCGTTACATGGTGGACATCCCATCCATACGCACCAAACGTTTTGGGAATACCTTCATTGTGCGTACGGCTAAGGAGTGGAATTCCCTGCCGGAGTCTGTGTTTCCCGATAGCTATAACCAAGGAGTCTTTAAGTCAAGAGTGAATAGGTTACTTTTAGGTAAGCGTGCTCCATCTTCGACCACATCATCACTTACCATCAGGTGAGATGGTGGTCAAACGCGAACCTATTCTAAATAAAAATAAAAAAAAACCTAAGTCTTCAAGATTATATTGCGGCTGGCACGCAATCTGCAGATCAGGGATGCTGTTTTTTGCACAAGATTAATGATGATAATTATTTAACTAACTAAACACATATGTCGGGCCCACGGATAAAGAGAATGAACTGACGAAATAAATGACTGATATATCGAAGGAGATATTATATACTAGCTGCTGCTGTGCCCGCGACTTCTTCCGCGCGGTATAGTGACATTCGGCAGCATTTTTAATTTTTTAGACTAATTATTTTGAAAATATAACTCATACACAAATAAGCTATTTACAATATTTTACTGCTGATAGCTTATTTAAGTACATTTTTCTAATCAAAAGTCTAAAAAATAAGTTTCGAGTTTCTAGCTTTAAAAATGACGAAAGTTGCAACCCCTTACAGCCCTTTTTTCGCATTAAAAGGCAGCCTATGTCCTTTCTCAGGCTCTAGACTAAGTCCGTACCAAATTTCATTTAAATCGGTTGAGTAGTTTAGGCGTGATTGAGTAACACACAGACAGACAGAGTTACTTTCGCATTTATAATATTAGTAAGGATTATACCTGTCTCTTTCACATTATCTAAGTACTAGCAGTCGCGCTTTACTCCAGTGGACTTTATCACGATAAAAACATAATGCTCCTTCTTTTGTAGTCGGATAAAACGGGCCTATAACCTTCAAGCTAGTTCCATAAATCCATACCAAATATTCAAATCCACCCAGGACTTTCGAAGATTAGCGCGTTTTTTGATTAGTATTGATATGCTGATATGACGTTTATGAACCAGCATTCCCAAAATCAAAAAGGAAAATGTACTCTTAGCCGGTTTTATAATTTCAAGCACAATCGTCTCCAATATAGATCCCATTTAAAAATATCTCGAGAACGTCAATCGAGAGTCGGTTGTAATCAATGACGTATTATAGACGCGTCATATTCCCACAAAACACCTCTCAAAAACGGCACGAAACACACATAGAGAATTACTATCTAATACGTGTAAAGAAAGGGACAGAAAATAAATGCCATCTTTAGGTACACCTGATGTTAGAGAGAGATGAATATACATCTTTAGTTAACAACCTCCCCTAACGTCACGTGACTGACTTCATTCATACGCTAGCCGCCATTAGCCGTGTAGAAAAATTAAATTAAAAAATTTATTTCTGTTGACATTTACCTATGAAATGACACATTTTGACCTCTCACGGAAGCAGTATAATTAGTGCAACGTCTGAAAACACACAAAGGCATGCTTTTTTCCAAATTTTCTTTTATAATACATTTTTTCTTAAGATGTGTAGTGTAGCGATCGCGACACAGGTTCGTGCGTAACTAAACAGACACGAGGCACTTACCTTGATTTCAACTTGCCATTTTAGAGCGCGGACAACGTATCTATAGTTTATTATATATCTTTGGTTGTAATTCTTAATTTGAAATCGATTCTTAATTTAACCGAACCAATTCGTTAAATACAAGAGCATTGTCCTTCCTAAAAAAGGTCGTTTGGAAATTTTCGAGTAATATTTGGTTTTAATGTTTTCCGCACAAATTATTTTGTGTATTATTGGTACTCATTTGTGCAGTATACTTTGTTATCTGTCAAAGATAATTCATGTATGTGTCATGGCAATATACATTTTCAGAGTGGAATATTAAGAAATATATGAATTCCTTATGAGAAATGTGTGTGGGTAGTCAAACATTTTACAAACTTTATTCTTTTTCTGCGTTGGTATTGTCGTTTTTTTTTTTATTAAAAGTAAGTTCGCGTTTGACCACCATCTCACCTGATGGTAAGTGATGATGTGGTCAAATATGGAGCACGCTTACCTAAAAGTAACCTATTCACTCTTGACTTAAAGACTCCTAGGTTATAGCTATCGGGAAACACAGACTCCGGCAGGGAATTCCACTCCTTAGCCGTACGCACAATGAAGGTATTCCCAAAACGTTTTGTGCGTATGGGTGGGATGTCCACCATGTAACGATGGCGCTTCGCCGTTTGTCTCGTAGTCCGATGATGGAACGGGCTTGGCGGAATTAGACTGTGTAATTCCATCGCACACTTCCCGATATGTAACCGATAAAAAACCGATAGACTTGCAACTCGTCGTGGATGTTCAAGGCTCTGGAGTCCGGATGGATTTTATTCATCCATTTTCCAAGACTGACTACGGATGTAGTTTAAACTTGGCATACTTATGTACCCCTGCAATAATATGGTACTATGGAGCTGGTCTGATGATAGAGCCGCGAGGTGGCCATAGCAACTCCTGAACAAAACAAAAAAACAGTATTGTGTTTGTTGTTATTGGATATAATTATGTATGTACAAGTGATATGTTACACAAGATGGTGCCTAGGGTCTGAAGCGGAGTTAAATCCATCCAAAGGTTGTCTGTAAAAGATCGCTTTTAGCGATAAGATAAGACCGCCCATTGTATCACCCTTTTTAGGGTTCCGTAACCGAATGCCAAAAAACGGAACCCTTATAGTTTCGACATGTCTGTCTGTCTGTCCGTCCATCCGTCCGTATGTCACAGCCATTTTATTCCGAAACTATTAGGACTCTACATGTAAGACTTGGTTGGTAGATGTATTCTGTAAACTGCTTTCCGATTATAAGAGAAAAATTTAAAAACATTTAAAATAAAGGGCTCCCCATACATGGAACTGAAACCGAAAATTTGTTTTTCATGAAACCTATATTTGTGTGGTATCTATAGACAGGTCTTTAAAAATCACGTTAAGGTTTCTAAAATGACTTTTTCATAAAGTTAATCGCTTAAAACATATACACTTCCAAAGTGGTAAAATGTCCCCCCTCTAACTTCTATAATAATGAAGGGAAAAATCTAAAAAAAGATCTTAATGTTAACTTTCAACTAAAATTGGTTTGAACGAGTTCGAGTCAGCAGTTTTTGAGATACAGTATATTTTCTAAAACCGCAAATATAACTTTGTAATTCATACAAATACTATGAAAAACAAAGTTATTTGGCGTAGTTGTAAAAATTGTAGATAAGCTAGTTTTAAGAAATTTGTAAGATTTTTTGTTTTTTTTTTCAAATATATATGTTATATTATTATAGTTACTACGGAACCCTTCATGGGCGAGTCTGACTCGCACTTGGCCAATTTTTTAGTTGTTAATTCCTTATTTGTGTGTTTGTGACAGTGTACAATAAATAATATATGCAGCACATGGCCATAAAATCTCCTCAACCCAAAAAAGCGCAACATAAATATAATGCCGACATAATATTGACGACACGGTTGGCGTGGTTGCGTTGAAGAGTATTCAAGTACTCCCGCAGCCCCCGGCGCAAGTATAGAGGGAACTCGGTTTCAGTCAGACGGGGTCTGACAGACCTCGCCCAAGGCGGAAGACATCCATGAAGATTTCTCCACATGAAGATTTCTTCCACCTCGTAAAATAAAATTATTCGAGTGGTTGACTACTGCGCTATGTGCCGCACTTTCGATTCCCGCGCCTGGACAACTGTTTTTATGAACTAAATATTAGTTGTTCCGGATCTGGGTGTTTGTGCGAGTGAATTTAAAAATATGTTACACACCCAAGATATGGGAGAAAAACCTTTAAACGTTTTTTAAACAAGCTTCAAATTAACTAAAAAGAACAAAATTAAACGTATATGTGTGTATTTACGGTTAGATGCTTTATTATTCTTATTTTTATTTCAGACCTAAGGGCTTTAGATGACTGTTTACGCGTTAAAATTTTAACAAAATGTTATAAATGTACAAAGTTTTAGTTTAAGAAAACTTGTTCCTTATATTTTCATTTAATCAAAACCAAACATCTGATTTTCTTATAACTTCTCAAATATCTAAAATGATAAACTATATTTATTCATTTTATAAATCGGTTAAAAATAGCACTATTAATAAAAAAAAACTAGATGAGGCCGGTGTTACCTAGCTGACTACCCTGAAAAGAAAAAAAAATAACTTCAAAATAATTGCGCATCGATAACTGCATTAGCCGTTTACTGTACCTAAAGAGATTGCCAATAATTATGTCAAACACACTAACCTTAATATAGCATTCAATAAACTTGTATATTTTGAAATCGCAATACTATTTGGACATACAAAATCTGAAAGAAAGGCACCTTCAACATTACCATTGCTACTATCTATGAAAAATATATGTCACTAAATTTGTCCGTGTGATGTAAACAAAGTCACCGAATCAATATAAATAGCCGCTTCACAATTCTTGACGCAAGAGAGGATATTTAACAAACGATTGGAAACATGAAGTACTTCTCCGTTCGTTTGATTTGATTAAATGACGTTTGGACTCTGCAACGGAATTTCGAAATAGTTCGTCCTTGAGTCGTGATGTCGGTTTTAAGACCCTTTACAATCGGCCTACGAGCATTAACGATAGCTTACGAGTGTCGTCGAAATACCGACATGCCTCTACTCTGAGGCTACAAGCCTACTACAATACACCCACGACCATCTACGACAGGCATACGAGATCTCGGGCAAACTTACGATTCTTTACAATCGGCTTATGAGTATTTACGATACGCGTATGAGTGTCTACGAAATACCGACACGCCTCTACCCTGAGGCTACAAACCTACTACGGTAGACCTACGACCATCTACGATACCGGGCTACGAGCTGCTACGATGGACCTACACTTCATTACTACGGACTTACGAACAGCTACGTAGTAACTACGCGCGTCGAGCTTCGAGTCCTGTTTATCAAAATAATAGTTGTGCTACCTCGGAAATTTAAAACTATTTTAAACCATTTTGAGGAGGAGTTCGTGGCTGAATAATAACAGTGGCACGGGTCGATCTCCAAGTTTAGGCATCGCTTACCGTGGTCTTTCTGTGGATGAGTAACCATCATAAATTCATAACATATTGAGATTCGTCCGCACCTAGGAAAACACGTAAAAACCGATGACTTCGGGAAATTTTTAGGGTTCCGTAGCCGAATGGCAAAAAACGGAACCCTTATAGTTTCGTCATATCTGTCTGTCTGTTTGCTGTCCGTACGTCCGTATGTCACAGCAATTTTATTCCGAAGCTATTAGGACTATACATGAGAAACTTGGTAGGTAGACGTATTCTGTGAACCGCTTTCCGATTTTAAGAAATAACAAAAAAAAATATTTAAAATTAAGGGGGGCCATACATGGAACTGAAACTGAAAATATTTTCTTATGAAACCTATGCATGTGTGGTATCTATAGACAGGTCTTTAAAAATGACATTGATGTTTTACCCACTTTTTAAACCACTTTTTCATTAAATCAATCGTTTAAAAGATATACGCTTCCAAAGTGGTTAAATGTGTGTGTGTGTCCCTGTATCTTCTATGATAATGGAGTGAAAAATCTAAAATATATATATGCTGTAGATCTTAATGTAAACTTGCAACGAAAATTAGTTTGAACGAGATCGGATCAGCAGTTTTGACATACAGCATATTTTCTAAAACCGCAAATATTACTTTGTAACTCATACAAACACTATGAAAAACAAAGTTATTTGGCATAGTTACTATGGAACCCTTCATGGGCGAGTCTGACTCGCACGGCCAATTTTTTTTTTCATCTATTTCCGTCGTTACGTCGTCGTTAGAAGCCAAAAAATCCTACACTATTCTTGCCAAGTGGCATCGTGTTAACCAGTTACTGGGTTTTGGAGTCAGGTAGAAAGTCGCTCCATGTAAAATACTAGAACTCAGATGCACTCGGTTAAGCTAGAAGCTAACCGGAACAAAAATAGCTGGGAAAAGGCTGTAGGTCCGTAGACCTCGCGGAGCGGGGTGGCCCTATGCTTTAGGGGGCCTCAGTGTCTTGAAAAATATTTTTTTTCCAATCTAATTGTATATTTATATAGTTATGAGTTTTTAATAAGCTTCTCAAGTCGATGTATTTTGAGTACTAGGAAAATGAGCTAGTTTAGTAAGTTCTAGGTTACGTAGGGTTGACTCTCTTGACTTGACACTTGACTTGGGTCTTAGGATTTTTTGGGTTATCGCTGAGTTATAGAGGGCCTTATTGAGATTTTGGCGGGGGGCCTCCGAAGTTTCAGCTACGCCACTGATGATGATGGTATAACAAATCTTAATAATATCTTTCATGTCCTATTATTTGATCTTACGGCCAATCCCGGTAATAATTGCCTCCTCTAAAACAACAAAATGTCACTTCACATTCAGTTCTTCACTAACTAGATCAAATATTGTTAGTCTGTGTGTACGCGAGTCGTTGACTTGTAGTGCGCAGTTTTATCCGATGGTATTTGTAGGACAGTAGAGCTAGGGGAACCAAGATTTCAGAGACGGGAATGAGTGTCCCAGTTTTATGAAGCTTAGGATTGAAATAAAATCAATTTCTCTATGCTTAATTTTTCGGGACGATGTAAATAAAAACTTTTATCTTTGTTTAAAAGTCTATGCTATTTAAAATCTATGTGTACATCTTCAATTCCATCCATTCAGTCTATGTGTAATTTCATGGAAATGTACCTAAAATAGGTACCTACCGTTATCAAGTACTATACACGATACTAAAACACAAACAAACCTATTTTTCTAAATTTTGTCTGTCTGTCTATCTGTTTATTCGGGCTTATGTATGGAATGGCTAAATCGATTCTAATGGGAGCTCTCGCTGGTAGATAGAGGAGGTTATAAGGCAACATGTCCTACTAATTCCTATCCTACTATCCTATCCTATCCTACTAATCCTACTTCCTACTATCCTTCCTATCCTACTAATATCCTTCCTACTAATATAATAAATGCGAAAGTTTGTGAGGATGGATGGATGTTGTTTGACAGGCCCGTTGGTATAGTGGTCAGTGGTCCTGACTGCTATGCGCAAGGTCGTGGGTTCGATTCCCACCTAGGACAAATGTTTGTGTGATGAGCACGGTCATTTGTTCTTTGTCTGGGTGTAATTTATCTATAATATGTATGTATTTAGAAATATATATGTATGTTTATCAGTTGTCTAGTATCCATATCACAAGCTCTGCTTAGTTTGGGACTAGATGGCGTTGTGTGAAAAAAGTTGTGGAATATTATTATTATTATTATGTTTGTTACTCTTTCACGCAAAAACTACTGAACGGATCTGGATGAAATTTGGTAAGTAGATAGTTGATATTCTGGAATAACACATAGGCTACTTTTTATCCCGAAATTCTCACGGGATCGGGATTTACGCGGAAAATACCTCCCACGCGAACAAAGTCACGGACACAGCTAATAACAAATATATTCTTTCGTCGGCATTGTAGTTGTAAGTTTTATTCAGTGCAACGTCGTTCATCGTAGACTTCATCAATCGCCATTAATTAATTATCATCATGCGTGAGGCCAAGAGCGGCTCATCTGTAATACAAAAAAAGAAATTAAAATGTATCATCCTACAATGTCCGCAATATGTGTCACAAGCTGTGATCCCTACCCGCCCCCGCGTTGGACCAAGTTTCTTTCTAACACACGTCTTCAGGTTCATGGCTACTTTGTTATTTACACATCGCGTGCCAACATTAGTACATTTATTCGTGACCTTTCACGATTTACTTTTCTAACTATTAAACTTCCCATTATTATGTATGTGGATGTGGAATCAGCTGTCGAAGAGTCTCGACGCAACGACGTAACTACGATTCGTTTTATTGCCACCGATAGCGCGCCCCGATAAGGCCGGTGTTATTGTTTTGATTCGTACTTATTTGCCTCATGTTCCCATAGCATCGACAATCGCCTCTGGCGAAAATAACTTTTCAGGAAATCGACCTCGGCTGACCCGAAAACCTTTCGATTGAAAAGGTCGAAAACTTTTCCACAAACCGTTATTTTCATCGGAGTGTCAGGCGCGTATCCTCAATTTTATAACTAAATTTAGAACAGCGAAATCTACTAATCTGCTCAATGTTTACGTGTTCATTCACACGCGGTGTATTGTGTGCGTGTGCCGCGTGTGGCGTCGTTGCGCCTGCGCAGAGCGAGCCCTCTTTGTTTGTTGACAAGCTGAGTGCTCCGCTCAACAAGCTGGTCTATTCGCGTGTGGACGCCGTGCGCGACAGACGTGTGCCGCGTTCTCCCTTACTTTGTTTAGAGCTATCGTGTTATCGCGTATATCGGCTAAATTTAGTGCAGTTATTCTGAAGATTTTTTCCTCTTCCGCGCAATATTATTGTGAAGTGTTGTGCTTTGGAGTCTGATCCGTCAGCGTTTGTACCGAAGATTTTTTACCACGTCTAAAATTACGCATTCGCCACTGTGCCAGAAGGTAATTCGTTTTCTTTTATTTTTCTTGGACATTGTACGTAATGGCAAACGCGTAAGTACTTCGAAGGAAGATTATGATCAGTAATTTTATATCGGGAGTGAAGCGAATTTATAATTTATAATATCAGTGGATGCATCGATACATATCAATGCATATCGATGTCTTTCAATGCAAATGTGTGCATTGCTCATAGCATCGTCCTTTCTGCAGACAACAAAGGCTTACAAGTGTTCGTATGGGCATTCACACACTCGATTGATCATCGCGAAATGTCAGCTAGGACAAGGATTGGAAAGTGAGTACCGGCATGGTCATTAAATGTTGCAGCGCACGATTTCACCGCAAATGAGATGCCTGCACACGAGCGACTAAAAGACCAACTTGCGACTGCTTTTATCCGCCGCTTCTGTTGCGACTTGCGACTAGATACAGTTATAATTTGGCCGGTTGCCGTAGAAGGCGTGTAGCGGTATCTTATGGTCGCTCGGTGGCCTGGTAACTCGTCTCTTGGGTAACGGTAAACTTATTGCACCGTACGTAGTATCTCACATACACAAACAATTACCAATAGTGACACGATGATTCAATTTTGCGGTCAACTGAACCGTACGACACACACTCGGTCAACTTACCGTTACTTAACCGTAGTAAACAAAGCCGTGATATCATTTTTGTCAACAAACTTATAGCAGAACTATAGAATACTTAGTCTTTCTTTTGTCAAATGACAGTAATATTACTGTTTCATCGCCTATAATATCTCGATAGGTAGGTAATTAATTGGCAGAATAAATTAGTATGGAGGTACTTTTTCAACCGACGACAAAAAGAGGAGGTTATCAGTTCGACGCGTATATTTTTTTTTTCTTTTTTTTTTTAATGTATGATCATCGATTACTCGAAGACGGCTGAACCGATTTGGAAAATTCTTTTTTTGATTGAAAGGGTATACTTCGATATTGGTCCCATTTTCATAAACGTCAAGATCTGATGATGGGATCCTGGAGAAATCGAGGGAACTCTTCAAATATTATAGGCACACCTATGTCGTTTTGGGTATTTATTATAGTAACTTGTGCAGTTGCTCTCAAAAAGTACCATTTGAGGAAGTGGAACTGATGATGAAGACCACAGATGGCCGCCGAAACTACTCAATAATAAGTATTGAGTGGATTGCGATTCGATTACTTGAATATGGATGTTACGCACTTTATGCTCGTCACAATGCATATGGTGATGTAGAGCTGATGGTGAAGTACCAGGAGAACTCCTCAACAATTAACGGCCCAGCATTGGGAAAAGCAATATTTTGTAAAAGGTTATAAGTAGTTGATAATTAGGCTCTTGTAACTAGGTAAATTAAAAATAGACCAACTAAAAAGAGTGGAATAAAAACTTTTTACCAAAAAATTAAACCGACTCCCAAAAAACACTGCAAAGTGAAAAATAACTTTAATTTCGGAAGTCGGTGCCAAAAACGAAAATACAAAACTAAAGACACCGACTACCGAAATTAAAGTTATTTTTCACTTTGCAGTGTTTTTTGGGAGTCGGTTTAATTTTTTGGTAAAAAGTTTTTATTGAACACTCAAATTACGTACACTATGGGTATGACGGTCTCATCGCTGAAAGTGATATTATCTGTTTTAACTTTGACGGGACTAAAAGAACTTAAAAGAACTGGTTCCATTTTTTATTATTTTCGGTCTATACCGGCTCAGACATTGCGTAGCAGGCCTTAAATATTATAAAGAGGTCATAAAATGAATGTCCTCTTGTTTATTTATACTTTTACATCATAATTTACAAATCGTGAACTTGCCACTTTCAATAATTATTTGCATAATACCACAGAGATAAGTGATGTAGGTAATTGTCATTTCAATGCAGTTCCTCGAATAGTATCAATACACATTGTTCTAATTGCACAGACCTTGTAAAATACTTATTGTACGCTTTAAAAAGTTTCCAAAGACATTTCAGGTAAACATCTGCATACAATGAAACCCAACTTAGTGCTACTTTCTTTGACGTTTATTTCAAAAGGCTTTTTACTAGGTACATATTTAACACAATTTACAATGAATTTCGTTTGCCTATTTGCTATTGTTCAATAACTCTTTTGTGAAACGCCCCGTTCATTCACGGGATGCCTTGAATTCTTCAAAAGTAATTTCGGACGCTTAGTTGAATTTAAAATTCATAGTTTTGAAAAGTTAAGAAATTTTATCTAGTCCTAGTCCGTTGACCTCTTGCAGCAACGATTGTTTTGATACGAATCTCGTATAAAAATAATCTTTTAAGTGAAAGTCGGATGCCTATTCGAATAATATTCACACTCGAATTATAATATCGGGTATGTATGACGTGTTTTGGCGAAAACATTTTGTTTTTGTCCATTTTATGAACTGAAAATAACTTATACGTAGCTGTCAGCTGATTGTCGCATAGTTGCGAAAAGTAGACAACTTTATAGGTATTTATAGATAATAATTATCTATAAAATAATATAAAGTTTAATTATTGTAAACTGCGCAACAGTAGCAACACATGCTACATGCATGCTGAAATCTGAGCAAACGAAAAACATATTTTCATTCATCGTCTATTGTAAAACGCAATTACAGAAAAGAAGGTCATTAACTATCGACATGTTTGTCGCAATGGAGTAAACTGTGTTTATAATTGTGTGAATTTATTTATTAAAACATTCAAAATATGTAATGGCGACGATACAAGAATAATTCCTATGTGGGGCAAGGTTTAAAAAGAAATATTGCCAGTAACTAATATCGACATTGAAAAAAGAAAATGTAACAGTGTCGGATCTCAATGTAGGTAGGTACTTGCTGACTGAATGGCAATACATTTTTCAAAACAAACCTTTGTTCGCCCTGCATCTTGCATAAATGTTTAACTAACATTCGCACGGGGCTTTGCACCCGTAGACGTTATCACGATTAAAACAAAAACATTTTTTTCAAAAAAATTAACCGACTTCAAAATTTACATAAAAGTCTTGCACTGCAAAGAGAGAAATAACCTTAAGGCCGTGCGCGCACTGCCTTGCGGTGGCCGCAATTCCGGTAGTTCTACCGCACCGGTAGACTCACCGCAGTGCGCGCACTGCCTTGCGGTGGCCGCAATTCCGGTAGTTCTACCGCACCGGTAGACTGACCGCAGTGCGCGCACTTCTATGACACTCCATACTTCACAAATTTTGCGGTGCGGTAGAACTACCGGAATTGCGGTACCGCAAAATTTGTGAAGTATGGAGTGTCATAGAAGTACGCGCACTGCGGTCAGTCTACCGGTGCGGTAGAACTATCGGAATTGCGGCCACCGCAAGGCAGTGCGCGCACGGCCTAATTCCGGTAGTTCTACCGCACCGCAAAATTTGTGAAGTATGGAGTGTCATAGAAGTGCGCGCACTGCGGTGAGTCTACCGGTGCGGTAGAACTACCGGAATTGCGGCCACCGCAAGGCAGTGCGCGCACGGCCTAAATATTGTTTTATTGGATATCTAATTCCGTTAAAAATAAGGGCTAGGTATAGCTACTCACATGGCTGAAGTCGGTGCCGAGATAAATGAATAGGTTTCATCACCTCGGGTGTGCCCCATAATGCGGCGTTCTTTGCCTATCAAAACTATTCATTGGCTTGGCACCGACTTCAGCCATGTGTGTAGATACCTAGCCCTTATTTTTAGCCTATATTTCAGACGTGATTCAGAAGGTCTGTGCCTCAGCTATGGTGATATTAATAGGCTGATTATGCTAAACAGTACATAGATGTACGAGGGCAGCAATCGCGGGAGATTTGCTGTTTTTAATTGAAGAGTTCCATCACTTCGCTCCGAAGGTCTTCATCAGAACCTGATGTGTTATATACTCAAACCTTCCTTGTAAAATATGCTATCAAACAACGAAAACACGATCAAAATCGGATCAGTAGTTTCTGAGAAAATCGCGGATATACAAACATACATACATACTGGTCAAATACAGAACCTCCTTTTTGAAGTCAGTTAAAAACGCTCCTTCTTTTGTAGTCAGGTAAAATGTAGCCTATAACTCTCAAGTTTCAATTTGTATAGATATCCATGTACTATTTACACCAATCAGAACAGCGCGTCCATTAAGTAATATGGTTTCATTAATAGTTACTTTTGTGCTGGACCTTAAAACTGTCTGGGCATGTTGTTAAACTTGTATGGCTACTTTAGGCACCATTACTATCACTACCAAATGTATTATAGGCACTACAGAAACTTTATAACGCTCTCAACGATATTAATGTTGCTAGCCACACGCGAAGGAAAGAAAGTCTTAGTAATATCACTGGCGACTATCCAGGATATTACTTGGATCTTGGAATAAGATTACTCTGAAAATGCTTTACGTAAATAAGCAGGTTTTGGAATTAATCTGGAAATTAGGTATAAATTACAGAATCTGTTCCAGGAAATGCTTTTGTTACCAACTGTGCTTGCAGAAGTGTTTAAATGGCATTTAGTCAGTTAGTCTTAATTAATAAGTTAAGAATTATAGTATGCATTAGCAGTATTAAGAGATATGTGTCCCTTATATATTACTTCACATCAACACTAATGAGCAAAGAAAACTAGAAACTGTAGCAATGACGGGGCCTGATAGGGCCAAAGCCTTCCGGGGCTACGGTAATATTCTAACGTGATACCTCGACCCCGGATGGCAGGGGCACCTGAAGAAACAGGGTTAATTTATAGTCAATCAATCTCTTCCGCTCCATCTGAAGCGAGAGGAGTCATTTGACTATTTTACCCACGAAAAAATTGGCCAAGTGCGAGTCAAACTCGCCCATGAAGGGTTCCATAGTAATTACGCGAAATAACTTTGTTTTTCATAGTGTTTGTATGAAATACAAAGTTATATTTGCGGTTTTGGAAAATGTGCTATATCTCAGAAACCACTGACTCTATCTCGTTCAAACTAATTTTCGTTGAAAGTTTACAATAAGATCTACAGCATGTATTTAATTTAGATTTTTCACTCTATTATTATAGAAGTTAGAGGGGGGACGCCCATTTTACGACTTTGGAAGTGTCTATCTCTTAAACGATAGATTTTAGGACCATAGATCTTAGACACCAAACATGTATAGGTTTGATGAAAAAAAAATATTTTCAGTTGTGTAAGAGTCAGTAAGCGGTTCATAGAATACATCTACCTACCAAGTTTCACATGTGTAGTCCTAATAGTTTCGGAATAAAATGGCTGTGACATACGGACGGACGGACAGACAGACAGACAGACAGATGTGACGAAACTATAAGGGTTCCGTTTTTGCCATTCGGCTACGGAACCCTAAAAGGCAGACACATCCCTTTGTCTTATTTTCATCATCTCTACAGCTGTCAAAACGGTGAAGAAATACATCTGGAGGAAACTTCGTAGGTTGTCAAAACTGCAGACAAGCAACATCTACCATCCCGCATTTGGCCCCCGTTGTGGATAACGGCCCAGTCCCTCTCATAGAGGGAAGGCCTGCATTCCAGCAGTACGGTAGTTACAGGAGATGATCCATACTATCTTGAATCTTCACACCTGTCGCTTATACATAAGCACTGGGGTCGAGTTCGAGCGAGAAAGAGAGATGGAGCTATATAGCGTGCATAGCTTCATCCCTCTTTCTCGCTCGAACGACTCTAGCTTTAACACGTCATGGGTATGGCCTCTGATCATTTTCCAGGATTGAGATCTAGTAGAATTATAATGGTCTGTCCATCAGTTAATGAAATCCCATAAGGGAATCAGTACTTCAACAGAGTTCTACTTCTACCTCTTACAAACAAATCCATACTTCTATATAAGTTATAAATAAGTATTTCTGTCTGTTACACTTTTAAGGCTAAACCGCTAATCCGATTTTAATGAAATACTGAATGGTGACATAGTTGAAAACCATCGGCTACTTCCTCTTCAACAATTATGACATAAGGGGCTAAAATAGGGTATGATATTAAAATTTTAAGAAGTACTAGATTAAATGCAAAGAAAGCACCAATAGATTTGTGTTTTAGTGGTCTTACCGCGTAGATAAATCTATAGACTACTCGGCGATAAATTTGCAGACTCCATAGCTTATTTCAATCTTTCAAGATACACAATCTGATGGCCAGGTCAACGTAGAAGTGATTCACAGAGAAAGTTCCTGTTCGTTACTTTATACGTTTGTGCTGTTGGCTGTAATCCAAAGAACGTGTATGCTCTTTGTAATACACTAAATCTTTGTAATTAACTAGAGTTCGCGCAACAATGGATTCTCGCAAACTCTTGATGAAATTACAGGTGATTTACTTAACGTTATGAGTCATAGGGACTTTTTTAGTACTGTCTAGTTGGTACTTACGTTTTGTTAATGCATTGTCTTTGTCTCAGTAGTTATTTCAATGTTTACTATGTTATGATAACAAGTATGTATGTAGACAGCTGTAGATATGATTTTAATAAGAACGGGTCTGATAAGGCCAGAATTTATAGCAGTGATATACTTACAAACGTGCATTCGTTATCCTGATTCAATATTTGAATTAGATATAAAGTAAAAATATTTGGTAATTACTACAAATTATGGACTCAAGCTGTCAGTCTTCTGTGCACGTTTATGGATAATAGAGATGTGGAGCAGTACGTGCATTTTTATTAACCGACGAAAAAAACGGAGGAGTTTATCAAGTCGACGCGTATATTTTTTTTATGTATGATCACCGATTACTCTAAGACGGCTGAACCGATTTAGAAAATTCTTATTTTGTTTGGAAGTTGGCCCAATTGTCACCAAATCAGGATCTGATGATGGGATCTTGGAGAAATCGAGAGAACTCTTCAAATATTATAGGCACATCTATAGTGATTTGAGTATTTTTTATATTAACATCTGTAATTGCATTCGAAAAGCACCATTTGTGAAGTGGACCTGATGATGAAGACCACAGATGGCCACTGGAACTACTCAATATATAAGTATAAATAATAAGTATTTCATGGGTTCCGCTTCAATTACTTAAATATGTTTAGTAAGCACAATATGCTCGTCATAATGCATATGGTGAATTGAAGCTGATGGTGAAGTACTAGAACTCCTCAACAATTAACGGCCCAGCATTAGGAAAAGCAATATTTTGTAAAAGGTTATAAGTAGTTGACATTTAGGCTTTTGTGACTAGGTAAATTATAAATCGACCAACTAAAAAGAGTCAAATAAAAACTATTTACCAAAAAATTTAACCGAATGCCAAAAAACATTTTTGTTTAGTATGTACGTATTATATTTAGGCTTAATAGACGTAAGTAGGTAGTGTATTTTTAGTTACTGATGTACGCATATAAAACAACTTTTACATAGTTACAATGCGGCTGTTCTAACTTGGCGAGTGTGAAGTTAGGCTCTGCGAACTTTAACGCTTGTGCACTCGTACAAAAATAAAGGTTATAAAAAAATAAATGCAATTAGCAGTTGTTATTCCTGTTAACAACTGTTATTGGCATTTATTTTTTTAATACCTTTATTTTTGTACGAGTGCACAAGCGCTAAACTTCGCAGAGCCTAACTTCACACTCGCCAAGTTAGAACGGCCGTACTGTACCTTAACAATGATTCTTTTTAAACTTTTGTCTCTTTGTTTATGCTAATCTCAAAGACTGCTGTGTGCGATGGTTAATGTGGTAAGCATCACTTAAAATATAGTTCTAGTTTTACTTTACCATTAAAAAAATATATAATTTTAAGAATCTAAAAGAAATATCACTGTAACTTATATCCCAGCTTGAAGTGAAACCATTAAACAAAAAATCATTTGCGAACGTTACATAGTTCGATGCAGACGAAACTCTAATGCATGTACGCCCATATAACAAACCACAAATCTAATCTCGGCTATCTTTGGCTTGGGCTCGTGACTGCAGTGGAACGACCGAAATGCACGACTACACGATAGATCGGTACTCGTTTGTCGATCCTAGCTGTCTAGTAAGTTTTGCAACCACCATAGGTAGGGCTTCCAATCCCGGAGACTGAATTCAATCTCGGTATTTGCGGAACTACGAATTTTCAATCCCGCGAGATCTCGGTATTTGCGGGATCCCGCATATTGAAAATATTCACATTGATATAAGGCAAATAAAACAATGAACTAATCAACTAACTCCACCTTTAATTACGTATTATTATTAGTATGAGATCAATCAAATTACACCGTTTGTTTATCACAAAAATACAGCCAGTCACCGAGCGATCGCGCTTGCGAGAAGTCGCATGCATGTTTTTTTTTCAGTCCCGCAAATGCCGCGGATCCCGCGCCCATAATCCCGCATCACGCGGGATTGAAAAATGACGCGGGATCCCGCAATACCGAGATCTCGGTATTCCGGGATTGGAAGCCCTAACCATAGGTACTACAATATCTACGCAACCTGAGATACTGCGGACGCGAATGCAGGCAGATCGGAACATGCATACATACATGGTCTTTTCGATCAGGAGTTTGAAAAGAAGCCAGGATGTGACTGTTTAAGACCTTCGTTTATAAGCACGATAAGCCATTGCCCTGAAGCCTGGTATCTTCCAGGTCAGATTGCCATCCCATCGGATTATAGGAGTTAACATACAAAGAGTGCATTTGTATTTACGCAAACTCTTAGGCTCTACAATATATTATTTTGCGTGATCTATTACTAACATCACCACGAGCTTAAAAACCGTTGATATGAATCCTGTTATCTTCCAGGTCAGATTTCCATCCCATCGAATTATAGGAGTTAACATACAAAGAGTGCATTTGTGTTTACGCAAACTCTTAGGCTCTACAATATATTATTTTGCGTGATCTATTACTAACATCACCGCGAGCTTAAAATCTGAATCCTGTTATCTTCCAGGGCAGATTTCTATCCCATCGAATGTTTTTACGCAGACACTTAGGCACTACAATATATGCTGCGTAATATAGTACTAAGTTACATCGAAGTTAAAAAGTTTTAAGATGGAAGATATGATTCGTAAAATTTCAAAATGTCCGAGCCAGTGAACTCTCTCTTGAGTTAGTGTTATCTGAAAGGACTTACCGACGACAGGCTAAGGAGCGTCCTGTGTGGAGAGGCGGTAATTTGGCAGTAATGCTTGGCAAGCGGTTTGTTGAATCACAGACTCGTAAACCAAGAAGTGAATATGTAACTGTGATCTTTGTCTCAGCGGGACGCTTTTAATGTGTTTCTCTTCCAATTTTTCCGGTCTCCAAAATACAGGCCCCGTCTAGATGGGGGGGAACATGAATATCCTATTATACTAAATATGGTTTGGCTACAATTTAAATGTTTACCAAAATGGATAAATGCTTAACAATTTTACTGAAACAATAACATTACGTTACGGAATTCAGAGCACCCAGACTCGGGACAGGTTATGTTCGAAGGAGATGACGAGGCTTAGGAAGCGAGTGAAGGAAAGCCCGTCATTTACTTCGGTTAGGTTACGTTTGACTCTTTGTACTGAAAGAGGAACCCATCGACGACCTGAAACCCAATTTGGTGAACATTTATGTATGCCGGCAGATATTTCGAATTGATTGGTAGTAAATAGATGCACTTTGATAGTTAGGTGTTTAAAATTGTTGCAGACAAAAATTAAGAACTCGTTATGTCAAATATTTAGGTCAACAAAATGACGTTAGCTTTAATAAATTTATTCTTATCCCTCGTTTTCTCATGGCTGAGCAGCTCTTACCTGATGACAATGTATCTGCTTCTCGAATGATTTGACCAGTATGAATTTATTTATTTATTTAGTTGACATACATTTAATTTACATGCCACAGGTTTACACAGCGGGTCCCAAATTAGGCACAGCCTGTATTTTGGTGACCCATACAACTCATAAAGTCTTAACCTAACACTCTGCTAACTTACATATACACAGAAATCTACTTTATATACAGAAAATACTTATTATCGGCGGACGAATTATCTTGACTAGACATGACTTTAAAAGAGATGTCGACCTCTGAGTTTGGTTCTGTGTTTCTTCTCGGTGTTTAATTAGAATGAATCATAATTAAGTGTAAAAATATTATTTATAACAAATTCGCAAAATAAATATTTACCTTGAGACCTCAAGGTTGTTCAACCACCTCGGTACACAAAATTACTACCTAGAACTGCACACAATTTCATAAAAACTTTATTTCAACTAAGAAGCCGCAGACAGACCATCATCGAGCTCGAAATTGCAGACGAAACTTTAATATTCTCCCTGCAAATGTAGATGACCTTGGATATGAAAAACGGCAAAGACAAAGGCACACTGACATGCTGTAGCATGTTGTGACTTAATGATGTAACAGATTAGCCCGTGTTGTGACAACTTGTCGATACAATGGGGAAGTTGTTATTACTTCGATAAAATTACAAGTTGCTGCTCAAGAGGTTACATACGATGGTTCTTTGTAGCATGCAGCTGCTGCATCGGCTTTATATCCAATGTCGCCTTAATATAACATAAAAATCATCATCTCGACTGTATTATATAAATATCTGTACCGATGTAAGAAAAAGACACTGGTTCCTGTAATACACTGTATTGAATGTAACTTTTGCTTTGAATATGTTATCTACTTAGTTTATTTTTTTATGCACCTGCCCTGTCCCTTGACTAATAGAGAATGCCCAGGGCATTAAGTCCGCCTTTGTACATTTTGTGTTGCATAAAGTTTTAATAAATAAATAAATGTAATACCGGCACAGGAGCGAGGGTTACAAATAAATTGTTACATGAAACTTACGTCAATACAGATTATTATATCTAAACAAAAAAAATTACATAATTCACATTGATCATAAATTCATAACCCTGAAAAAGTACAGTTATAATAATGACAAAAAGTATAACTTCCAAGAACAAGTTCCGTACTTACTGTATCCTTAACACAACAACTACACTTGACATTGATCGCAAATGGCCAAACTGTATTTATGTAATTAAAGTGAAATCTGCCCAAGTAACCGGTCCTTCATTACTTTAACGTATTCGAAGATACCGTTGCACTGCAGGCCAAGGGAAATAATCACCTAAATAAAACAATTTTGAGGTATAAACTTGTCTCGGTAATTCTGGCAAACAGCCAAAGAGTTTAAGGAAAATATTTACATCAAGGCGACTTGAAATACCGAAACCCTTTGTTGTAACTACGTACTCAGTCTATTCTATTGCGTCTCAGATCTTTTAAAATGTGGCATTTTGAAGTTTTCATTGTGTGTAGTTAATGAAATTGCTTTGTCATTATCGTATAATCCTGTGCAGTTCAGTACAAATAGTGGCGCAATAATTTCTGTGTTACTATTCTACACTCAAACTTCGCTTAAAATCCTGGTTCATTTTCGTTTAAATAAAAACTGCAGTTTTGGCTCTTGTGACGTCACTTTTAACCAGAACACTGTCTGTAAACAGTGTGATTTATTTCATTGTTGTCTGCTCAGCGCTCCCAAGAATTGTAAAGTAAATGAATCAAATTCTCGAAGAATATTATGATTGGCAGTCGCTAGTCGTTAAAAATAAATAAATGTAAACTTCAACATAAAGTTCATTTATTACCTAACATCGAATAGCCATTTCCATTTTCCCGTAAAGTCTATATTGCAGTAGTTTATGCCCAGATAGTGGGGTGTACTTACATAATGTTGTTACAATAAATTCCCTGTGCATTCTCCCGTCTAGACATGCGTGCATTAAACTTGAAACTGCATCTCCCTTTCCCCCGTCTGCATCGAAATTGCGATCCTTATTTTCTGCAGCACCAGGATAAGATGTTGGAACATCGTCTGGACAGTTTTCAATTTAGTTTCTACAATATTCTGCTTCCTCGGCGTGTGTATTGACTTCTAAGTTTGAGCAATAAAAACGGGTCGGGCAAGGAGTTGTCATTTTAAATGTCTGGCTATTGTGCCCTGTCTAGCCGGCGGCTAACTTCTGTAATGACATCCAGCGAGTCCTTGGACTGTTGACAGACTACACATACATTACTGAACGCTCCCTTTTGTTTCTTTTTAGATCTTTTTACCTGCACCGTCTCTCGTATTTAGTTTCTTCCTTTATTTTCTAGACTTGGTAATTCTGAACGGTCTTTGTTAGTTTTTGCTATATATAGTCGCAGACTTTTTTATACATACCGTATTGTACACTAATCCTTTTGTAAGTAAGCTTCTAGATCATTTTCAAATGGTTTGAGTTTATTTTGTCTCTCGGTTTGTATAGTTAATTTTCATAGTGCTTTGAAATGTTGTCGAAGTTTTTTTCTCGAACATTGGAGGTATCTCGTTCATTTTGCGAGTCCCCGTCTCGCAATCGTCTCCGCTTCGTGTCTTTGGGTCTTTGGATGTTCTGTGCACACTAATTCACGTCACTTTATATAATTTGCGTCTCCGTGCAATGCAGACGTTGACTTATTGCAGTTTATAAATAGCACAAACCTTTAGCTATGTTTTAGTGACTTTACGATTGGAAAATGTTATTAGGAGACAACTACTTTACTTTCGTCTGGTTGGTATATTTACTTACGTTTTTCTTATCCAAAAGCTCGATTTTATGTTAGAATATTAAACATAGACTGTTCTGGTCTTCCAGTTGCTTTGACGACTATAGTTTTTATGCCAACAATCTGTTAATTTTTTGTCTTAATGCACACAAAAAGGGGGTACCTATCGGTACCTACCAAATGTTTTACATTAGCCTGAGCTGTCTGATAGATAAAAACTTAATGTATTCTTGGTCATTCCTAATTATCTAACACTTCCAATGAAGGATAGGTATATTTTCGTTATTATATTCCAAAGTCATGATATAAGTCACAGAAAAAAAAATTAAGTAGAAGTGCCCCTACACTCTCTCAAAACGAGAACCAGTGTCGCCAAACTCACACATTTGCAAAACCAAAATGTTAATTACAAACATAAAAAACAGTGATATAATTGGCTACAAAGTTGAAACGCAACTTTAACAAATCATCTTCTTAATGCTGTCAAAAATATTGAGTCTTATTACAACGACCGAAAGTTGTTATTATTTGACATGACATAATCAATAAAGGCGTTTATCGTTTAAAAAACATAAATCGAACAATTTACAACGAGTTCAGCTACTCAACGCTAGATGGCACTGTAACCAATTTATTCTATTCGGATCGCTAAGTACTTTGAAATAGATGTCATATTTGCATGCACATGTAATGTCTTTTGCTACTCAGATAGAGATGTAGACAAATATCGATATTTTAACATCGATGTTACGTATTTTATTCGTGTGAGCAATGTAATAATTTATCGACATCATACAAATGGTCAGTAATGGAAAACGGTTGATCATCTTCAAAAAAATTTAATCTATTTTAATATTAAAGAGGTAAAATTTGTAAGTTTGTATGTAGGTGTAATCTCTGAAACTACTGAACCGATTCTGAAAATTCTTTCCCTAATATGTAGCTGCATTATTCTTGAATGCTATAGATAGGCTATAAATCATATAACAAAATATTAATTTCATGCGGGCGAAGCCGCTGGCACAAGCTAGTGTTCAATGAAATGTTAATAGATAGTATTAAAAATATTTATTGACCTTGAAATTATACATATTTGTTTAATAATTGCCGTTTTGATAGTTTTATGTTTAATTTTAATAGGTGATGAAAGCGTATATTAATATATTTTGCCGTGATGGCTTTCATTAAGTCGGTAATATGATTAGACGTAAGAAATTCCCCTAACTGATGATAGATTATGTTTTGGAATATTGACGACCCAATAAACATCCATTTTCCTTAAGAGGGTGTCGAGCCTACGAGACGCGCGGAAAATAGGTATTTACTGCAGCGGGCTAGTCGTGTGCGTTGTCACACACACAATGACAAGTTCGCTCGAGGCCCGCTTGCCGTTGCACGACGAAGTTTGCTAACTTTGCATTTTTTATTTTTTTGTCGTTATGTTGAATAAACTTGAAAAACGAATATTAATTATTTAGATGGTTTTATTTATCACGCTAATATTATAAAGGCGAAAGTTTGTGAATGAATGTGTCTGTTTGCATGTTTGTTACTTCTTCACGCGCTCAAATGGCTGGATGGATCTAAATGAAGCAAGTAGGTACGTAAATAAATCACAAAAATAAATTTAATAAATTATACCTATTATATAAAAATTAACGTTTGTTTTTACTGTAGTAATACATTATCCGTTCCCTCACTATTCATCCTATTGCAATAAAACTTTGATTTTATATATTAAACTCCTCAGATTTTTTTTTTAAAGAATACTAGCAATGTGGGTACATTTCACATTACTAGCAATCTTGTTAACCCCTCCAACTAAGCTAAATATGCTTGTGTCTGGAGTGGGTTCACGTCAATAGTGTAATGGGTGGGGTTCGAACCTGCGACCTCTCGATCACAAGTCCGACACCTTATCCATTAGGCTATTGACAATTCGAAACTGGGTAAGTAGCAAGTTAGGGTAGATGGGTATGCAGTACTTATTTGAATAATAAACCCAGTATGAAATAAAAAAAAATATTATGTAATGTCATAATAAAACCAGACTGAAATAAGTTTTGTTTATTAAAATTTCATTTAGTGCTCGTTTAAATTCTGATGTACTGTCATATTTTTAATAACATTCGGTACTTTATTATATATACGTGGGGCCATACAAAAAAAAAAACATTTTTTCATTAATGCTGTCTAGCGAACTTACTTCGCAGAAAATATAAGCGTAATTTATTTCATAACAATATATGTATCAAGTGTAACTTAATTTAAAATAAAAAAAATAAAAGAAATCTATAAATCTAATGTTATATTGCTTATTATAACATTTTACAAAAATTGGCCAAGTGCGAGTCAGACTCGCCCATGAAGGGTTCCGTAGTAACTATAATAATATAATATAATATGTATATTTACTTGACAAAAAACTAAAACTTACAAATTTCTTAAAACTAGCTTATTTACATTTTTTGCAACTACGCCAAATAACTTTGTTTTTCATAGTATTTGTATGAATTACAAAGTTATATTTGCGGTTTTAGAAAATTTGCTGTATCTCAAAAACTGCTGACTCGATCTCTTTAAAACCAATTTTGATTGAAAGTTTATATTAAGATCTATAGATATATATATATACATACAACGTGTAATTTAAAGGGTATATACATACCAAGTGCATGGCTTCTTTGGATGATAACAAACGATATGGCAAGGGTTTTGTAATCCTAAGTCTACATGTGTAGAACTTATTACAAATTCCAGTACACTGATACCAGAGACCGAATTTTTCAAATTAAGAAGAACGAAAAGAATTATCGTGTTATTGGCAAGTGACGTGGAAAGTTATTGACCCTCGTAGTGCTGTGACACGTTTGTTATAATTGGTATTCAAAAAATATGTGAAACCAATAATTTGGTATCAATTCTTTAAGTCAGTTATTTTGTGCTGAAACTGTGCATAGAGACTCCATACCAAATGTTGTCTTCAGCCCTTTTGGTTAGATATGGGGTTTCCGTTACACGTTGTATATATATATTTATATTTTTCACTCCACTATTATAGAAGTTAGAGGGAGGGATACACATTTGACCACTTTGGAAGCTTATATCTTTTAAACGATTGACTTTATGAAAAAGTGGTTTCAGAAACCCCCATGTCATTTTTAAAGACCTGTCTATAAATACCACACACGCATAGGTTTCATGAAAAAAAAATATATTTTCAGTTTTAGTTCCATGTATGGGGTAGTAGTATGTTCCTTTATTTTAAATGATTTTTAATTTTTTTCTCAATATCGGAAAGCGTTTCATATAATACATCTACTTACCAAGTTTCACATGTATAGTCTTAATAGTTTTGGAATAAAATAGCTGTGACATACGGACGGACGGACAGACAGACAGACAGACAGACAGACAGACAGACAGACGGACAGACAGACGGACAGACATGACGAAACTATAAGGGTTCCGTTTTTTGCCATTCGGCAACTGAACTCTAAAAAACGAGTAATTTCTTTAAATATATATTTTTAATTTTGGTACACTACACATATCACAGTATAGTAAGAAAAGAAAAAATGACAAAAAGATACTATACTTTGTAAGAAATAAAAAGACAATAAAACTTATTTCGAATTTTGAAAATACAATCGTAGAAATATCAATGCATCCAAGGTTTGACTTCCAAGCTTGCTTCGTTTATTACCAACATAAGCAGCAGCTGAAAACGCTCGTTTAGGTTTTACACTGGTTGGAGGAATAGACAATAGATACTTATATGCTGTTTCTAAGTGATATCCACTAATTCCTCCATTTTCAAACAGGCTTATTTCACGTCTATTTTGCCAACCCCGATTTATTTTGTATTTGTACTTCACGATCTGGGGATTTCATACTCTTATCAATTTCCAGCTATAACTTTTCCTTTAGTGTCAATTGGGGTTGGGATTGGAAGGTTTGTGGCATTAACTCATCATCTGTTTGTGATCCTGATCTTCCTTCTTCTTCTTCCGTGTCATCTCGACTTTTAAGTTTTTTAACAATATACTTTTTAACAATAATGTAACAGACTCTGTTACATTGTTCTGAGATCTCAAGTACCGTTTAATAAATAGTAATAGGATAATCGCTAATTGCAAGACTCTTGCGAGACTCTCGTTTGGGCAACACTATATGGTTTATTGGATGTTGAAGTCCACTTGTCGAAAGAAAGATTAAATCTTTCACCTGCACTTTTCAAATGTTTCAATTCTGCAGTTACTTGCTTTCTGATTTTTTCACTGTAATTCATGACACGTTTTTGAATGGTGACGGCTGACTTTGGTAAATCCGTGTATTTTGCAAAGACAAATTTTCTCGAATCATCTGAAGTTATGAATATACTGAATGGAAATCCATCTAATGCAATCATTCTTGCCAAAACATCATCGAGGCTATCGTCGGCACTTTTAGTAAAATAATCATTTAACTTTCGCTTGGCTGGCGGCGGTGCTGTGTTCAGATTATCAGAATCTAGACTTGTTGAAGCTGATATAAGCTTGATGTTATGTTTTGATGACAAATGTGTATGTAATCCCTTAGTCGATCCATCCAAAGTCTTGAGAATGGCTGAGCATCGGTTACATTTGGCACTATTCCTATCCTTCGCAACTAAAAAATAGCTCCACATTGACGTCGTATCACTGTGTTTTTTTATGTTTAACAAAGTCTCCCGCCATTTGAAATACTTAATTTCAGATAATTGACTTTTAAATTTAAATGACGTAGGTCGTGGGTTTAAATTTAGAAAATATCTTGTAATGACCAAAGTTTTCAATATAATTAAGCATATCTTAAAATTGGAAACATATCTTACAACTATACAATAATATAGGTTATTCATTAGAATTCAGACAGGCTTTAATGTCCTCTCATACCTAATTAACCTGTATTATAGATACATTGTAAGAATGATATTTTAAAAGAGTAACTGTGGAGTTTCTTGCCGGATCTTCTCCATAGAAAACGACCAATTTCGAACCGTGCCCTGCGCCAAACTGCTCACGTTTTATAAGTGCCCATGTAGGCCTATGTGAAATAAAACATTTTGAGTTTGAATTAATTTTTTTTCTTAAAATTCAAACGCGAGCCAAAAATAAAAAAAAATCACAAGAAACAGTAGTAGGTATTTCTACTACTATTTTTTAAGAGATAACATAGAGCAATCATGCCAGTAGCGTGCAACCAGCCCACCACGCACCATGAGACCATAAAGCATATACTAACGGGAACCCGTGTGAAATTAGTACTTCCCACAATATGATTATAAATTAAAGCCTGTCTGAATTCTGATGGATAACCTATATTATTATATAGTTGTAAGATATGTTTCCAGTTCTAAGATATGCTTAATTATATTTAAAACTTTGGTCTATACTGTCGTATAGACCAATTAATACAGCACAATGGAATTACAAATAAAAAATATCCGATAAGTTGGTCATCATGTATGTCATTGATAAACACTATAAAAAGGAAAGGGCCAAGAATTGAATCTTGTGGAGCACTCATCTTGGCTAGGGATCCTGCAGATGTCGCTCCATTAACAATAACTTTTTGTTGCCTGTTTGATAAATATGAAAGAACAAGGTCAGCAGAACACGAATCCACGAACTCCGTAATGGTGTAATTTACAGATCAGTGCTTTGTGGTCAATGCAATCAAAAGCTTTGGAGAGGTCACAAAATATGCCAATTGCATCCTGAGATTTCTCCCAAGATTCCAGAATGTGACGGATGAGCGCTACTCCTGCGTCTGTTGTTGACCTATCTTTCGTGAAACCAAACTGCCGACTATGCAGAATTCTATTTGAGTTAAAATATGATAGCATCTGGTCCAGCATGATTTTTTCGTATATTTTGCTTAATGCTGGAAGCACATATATCGGTCTATAGTTAGAGGGATCACTCTTACAACCCGACTTAAAAATTAGTACTACTTTACTATGTTTCATTAAATCGGGAAAATTACCGCTGTCTATACATTAATTAAATGTGCCTGTTAGGATAGCAGCAATTGAGTCAATAATATTACCAAGAACCCTAACAGATGCACTCCATAAGTCATCAGTGTTTGTTATGTTACGCCTTTGGAATGCTTTTTAATTACATCAATAGAAATTGGCTTAAATGAAAATGTTGGTATATCCTTATTGAAGTTTTCCTTTCATGACATAGTGCTATTTGCTGACGATACTTCTCTTTTATTTAAAATCAAACGTCAACAGCAGGTTACTGAAGAAGTTAACAGAGCCCTTGCAACTGTAGTTAGCTGGTTCAATGTTAATAATCTTCTTCTTAATGAGAAAAAAACCAAATTCCTAAAATTTACGTTACCTCATGTTAGACAAGTGAATACTAGTGTATCAATAAAGGGCGAAATATTGAAACCCGAAGATACCACAGTATTCTTGGGCATAACTTTGTATGCGAAGCTTCAGTGGGGCCCCCATATAGATAAATTGTCAAAAAAACTAAGTTCTGCAGCATATGCCGTTAGAAAAATACGTGGATTAACTGATATCGAAACAGCACGTTTAGTCTACTTTAGTTACTTTCACAGTGTGATGTCATACGGCATTTTACTTTGGGGAAATGCCGCCGACATTCACACAATATTTGTATTACAAAAAAGGGCCATTCGTGCAATTTATAAATTAAGTCCTAAGCACTCCTTAAGAGACAAATTTAAGGAGATTAATATTATGACTGTGCCATCTCAGTATATTTATGACAACCTCTTGTATGCACACAAAAATATTAATCTGTTTAAAAAATACAGTGATATTCATAGTGTAAATACAAGGAACAAAGACACATATGTCATTCCTAAAACAAGGTTAAAAAAAATAGGTGGTTCGTTTAGATGCCAATGTATACGTTTTTATAATAAAATTCCTAGCCATATTCAAAAACTAAGTATTAATAAATTCAAATTATTGATAAAACGTAAGCTATGTCAGAAAGCTTTTTACAGTGTTAAAGATTATATTGAGGACAAGAAGGCTTGGGAATGAGATGCTCCAGTGATATACGTTTGCCTTTTTTTATTTCTTTCTTTTTAAAATTATGATTGATGATTTATTTTTGATTAATTAAAATTTTGCTTTCTCAAGTATTGTATATACCTATTAATTTTTGTTTTTGTTTGTTGTTTTTTTTTTTTATATTGTTGTTTTTTTTTTTATATATATATAATTATTTCATTATTGTAAATGTGAGGACGATGTAGGTTATTCTTTCTTCATTGTTTTTGCTTTCACTATAATTTATTTAATGATGTCAAGCAGTTTGAGTACTTGTGTGGCCTACCCAAAGGTCCTTACTTTGGTATTGTTCGTCAAATTGTTGAGCTCCTTAAGTTCTAAGTTGAGCTACACGATAACTGACAAATGCTTGCACTGTCTGGACAGGTCCGCTCAAATTTGCGTGGTTATTTCCTCAAAAGAATACCACAGACATGAACCTACATGCTTCTCATATACAAATACAAATTGTCTGGACTTTAAAAGAGACTTTGACCTCTGAGTTTGTTTCGGTGTTTCTTCTCAGAGTAGTCAGTTAGGAAATACCGGCCTCATCTAGCTAAACTAAACACGCAAAAAAACATGACGTGTAAAAGTGTTATTTATAACCAATTTACAGAATAAATATTTCATTTCATTTCATTTCATTTCATTTCATTTAAAAAAGATTCTGCTGATAATGGCGAAGAATGTAGAGATTTAGTAACCTCTACTGGAATATTGGTAAAGTAATTTTCCAACTTCTCAGCCACTTTTGACTTATCTGAGATGACCTGATCATCGATGTTCAAAGTCAAATCATTCTAACCCTGTTGGTTTGTGTTTCCAGTTTCTTTGTTTATCACCTTCAACACAGTTTTTATTTTATTGTTAGAAATGCTAATTTTATTACTTTCTGATTTAGATTTAGCTTAGGGCGTATACTCTTTTAAATATCTTTGAGTAGTTTCTTACATAATTATGGAAGGCTTCATCGGAAGTCAATGATTTTTCATGGTATAAGTTGTATAAATTGTCTCAGCTTATTCTTATTCCAGCAGTGGCCCATTCATTAAATTTAGATTTATTACTCATTTGAAATTTTTTAACTGGACATGCCTTACTAAATTCGTGGCATGGTGAAGAAAAAATATCCTGTAATTTTCATTGGGGTCATGGGAGTCAAAATTGGCCATTGAAAGATTACTTTACATGTTATCATTAAAAACATTAATTTCTTTTTAGTTAGTGGCCTAAACTTAATAGTCTTATTTAATTGCCGCTTTTTAACCAACTCAAAGGATACTAGTTGACCTGTATGGTCAGACCTAACTCCACTAATTTGAGACGAGTATTTTATGGCACAATTAGTATAAATATTATCTATGCATTGAGCTGATGTTGCTGTTATTCTTGTTGCTTCCTTGTATGTGCATTTTAAGTTAAATGAACCAAACAATGAAGTAAGCTTGCAGTGTTCAGGTGAATTTACTAACAAATCAATATTTAGGTGACCACAAACGAAAACTAATTTATTATCTCTTATAAGCTTAGGTACTTAAAATTTCTCCCATTATCATTAAGAATGATGACAAGTTTGATGCTGGTGGTCTATAAACACTTAAGAAAGTTTGGCCTTCAACTTCTGTACATGCTACCTCACACAAGCAATCAACAGAGTAAGCGGTGATATATTTTTGTTCCTTATATCTAAGAGAATTATTACGTAATATTAAAGTACCACCTCCTACTGAGGACCTGTTGTATGCACTAGTAACAGAAAAATATTAATTTTAAACAACATTCTATCTGGTTTTAGCCAGGTTTCACAAAAACATAAGATATCTATATCATATTTATCTATTAACATTTCCTCATCTAATATTTTGCCGGAGAAACGATTTATATTCTGATGATATAGTAAAATTGTGTTATTATAACTCTCCTTTGTCACATCTAAGGGTTTAAACAATTAATTTCAGTATTATTAGATACCCTAGATAATACTGAATAGTCACTTAACCTAGGATCAGTTAAATTGTCAATAACCCAGTGTAAATTGTAAGCTAACAAAGTATCTAATGAACTTTCGTCGTAAATTCTAAAATAAATGTAAGGATTGCAATCGGTATGCCCAAAAACCTATTACACGATGTTTGATGCAATATTTTGCAATCGACCACGTTTGCTGAGCAAGCGATATAATGCGGTCGCACTAAGTTCGCCGCGAGCTTAGTGTATTTCGAACAGCAACCGGGTGCACTCATTTTCATCATTTAGCGATAATTTTAGCCCTTACGTTACTTTGTTAATTATACTTAGCAATAAACCCTTGAAGGTTATCAGTGTATTTAACTTAGTAGACACACACGATATCCATATTGAATGTTGGAGAAAAAGTTGCATCCACCAAGGATGCAACTTTTTCTCCAACATTCAATATGGATATCGTATGTGTTTTAAATTGGATTTCAAAATGAAAGCCAGATTTGCAATCACCACCCCGAAAACCCATTACACGATACCCATATCGAATGTGTGAGAAAAAGTTGCATCCGCCATCTTGGATTTTAAAATGAATGCCAGATTTGCAATCACCACCCCCAAAAACCCATTACACGATACCTATATCGAATGTTTGAGAAAAATTTGCATCCGCCATCTTGGATTTTAAAATGAATGCCAGATTTGCAATTACCACCCCCAAAAACCCATTACACGGTACCCATATCAAATGTTTGAGAAAAAGTTGCATCCGCCATCTTGGATTTTAAAATGAATGCCAGATTTGCAATCACCACCCCCAAAAACCCATTACACGATACCCATATCGAATGTTTGAGAAAAAATTGCATCCGCCATCTTGGATTTTAAAATGAATGCCAGATTTGCAATCACCACTCCCAAAAACCCATTACACGATACCTATATCGAATGTTTGAGAAAAAGTTGCATCCGCCATCTTGGATTTTAAAATGAATGCCAGATTTGCAATCACCACCCCCAAAAACCCATTACACGGTACCCATATCAAATGTTTGAGAAAAAGTTGCATCCGCCATCTTGGATTTTAAAATGAATGCCAGATTTGCAATCACCACCCCCAAAAACCCATTACACGATACCTATATCGAATGTTTGAGTAAAAGTTGCATCCGCCATCTTGGATTTTAAAATGAATGCCAGATTTGCAATCACCACCCCCAAAAACCCATTACACGATACCTATATCGAATGTTTGAGAAAAAGTTGCATCCGCCACCTTGGATTTTAAAATGAATGTCAGATTTGCAATCACCACCCCCAAAAACCCATTACACGGTACCCATATCGAATGTTTGAGAAAAAGTTGCATCCGCCATCTTGGATTTTAAAATGAATGCCAGATTTGCAATCACCACCCCCAAAAACCCATTACACGATACCTATATCGAATGTTTGAGAAAAAGTTGCATCCGCCATCTTGGATTTTAAAATGAATGCCAGATTTGCAATTACCACCCCCAAAAACCCATTACACGATACCCATATCGAATGTTTGAAAAAAGTCTTCATCATCACTTTCACTTCCTCAAATGGTGCTTTTCGGGAGCAACTGCACAAGGTACTATTAGAAATACCCAAAACACTATAGGTGTGCCTATAATATTTAAAGAGTTCCCTCGCTTTCTCCAGGATCCCATCATCAGATCCTGATTTCATAACAATGGAACCAACTAGAAAGTATACCCTTTCAAACGAAAAAAAAATTCCAAATCGGTCCAGCCGTCTTCGAGTTTGAGGTTACATACATAAAAAAAAAGTTTAAGACGAACTGAGAACCTTCTCCTTTTTTTTGAAGTCGGTTAAAAAGCAATAATAACATCACACAAAATAGAAATACGTACTTTTTATGAGAATGGCGTTTTTTTCGAAAATTTGCGCCAACTTTCTTCTAATAATATTTTTTTTTACATTTTCCCATAATAAAACAAATATTGAAAAAAAATGTTAAAGAAATTAAAAAGTAATTGTTGGGTATGCATAATAAATCGTACTCAAAAAACAAAAAATTAGACTTATGTTATTCAACGGATTGCTGCAATACATACGTACACAATAGATCGCGAATTATCGTTACCGGCGAAACGCTCCACGATGAGACGTGACCCCTCTCTGAGCTCCCGTGGACGACTGAATTTTCGACCGGTGTACGTTGCGTATGGTTCAAAATAGCGCGCAAATTAGAAGAAAAAATTAAAATTAAAACAACCAAGCGACATTTTTGAAATGTTAAAGCTGTAAATGATAGTATGATAATTAGAGAATAATATGAATTGAAGTTTATGAAAAAATTCAACAGTTTACTATCAAAATTCAGCGACGCACGAGCATGTTTTGTAAGGATTTTTGTCCAACTTTATGTATTTTTGTTTAATAAACTATAAAATATTTTTAAATTTTGCCAACTATGTTTGCTAACACATTTATTCTAGTATTCATTACATATTTTTGTATGGTAATTAAAGTACTATTATAGGTTATATTCCTTTAGTAGTGAAGACCGTTTTGAGTTATTTTACTCGGCGCAGCCTTAATAAAAGGATCTTGGAGAAATCTGAAATATTTAAATTACCTACTTTTTTACTTTTTTGAGGTCAATATCCAGAAATTGATATGTTACGGTTTTACATTATGTGATGTTATATTTATTAACTACTAGCTGCTACCAGCGGCTTCGCCCGCGTGAAAGTAGAAAATTATCCCAAGGGAACATAGTCTAAGGAAAAAATCATATGTTCTATTCCAGGACATGGTACCAAGTTTCATTGAAATCCGTTCAGCCTTTCGAGCGTGAAGAAGTAACAAACACAAACTTTTGACTTATAATATTAGTGTAATTATTATTATATACTTTATTGTACACCTCAATTTAACACAGGACAATCTTACTTCTTACTAATATCTTACTTCTTACTTCTTCTTACTAATATTATAAATGCGAAAGTTTGTGAGGATGGATGGATGTTTGTTACTCTTTCACACAAAAACTACTGAACGGATCTGAATGAAATTTGGTAAGTAGATAGTTGACATTCTGGAATAACACATAGACTACTTTTTATCCCGAAATTCCCACGGGATCGGGATTTGCGCGGGAAAACCTTCCTACGCGTACGAAGTCGCGGGTAGAAGCTAGTTATTTATAAAAAATAGTGTACAATAGGCGGTGTGATTAGCGACCTGTATCTACTACAGACGGATGCAGGTTACGTGTGGTTAAACATTCATAAATTATACACATAAACCGTCCGAAATAAATTTTCTGAATGATGGTGCCAGCTATGAAATGAATAAATAAAAATTATCGATACAGACCTACTTTACAAATATGTCACATCCCTAATTGAGTAGCGTCGAAGTTACTAGAATTTTTAGTATGTTCCTCCGGATAACGACCAAGTAGATTTAAACGTTGTGTTAATGAAAATAAGGTTGTTTATAGTTTGCATTTTTTTTTATTTTTTTATTTATTTATTTATTCACACAAATTTAGACAACCATACAGAGTAACTTAATAATAAACACAAAAATAAACAGATCGTTGAGTATAAAGGTACAATGTAAATATGGTTATGATTGGGCTGTCTTTAGACTGATTCGCCCTATCCACTCGTACTAGTATAAAACTGTATTACGAGGGGATAGTCATCCTCAACCCTTGAACAACAGATTCCCACAAGGTTCCAGTTAAGTCACATAGCATCAGTTTGATTACGTACTGTATAGGTAATTATATTAATTAAGTTACAAACGATTGTAATTGTCTGTGTGTGGGTGTATGTATATGTGTATATGTTTTTATGTATGTGTGTATTTCTGTATGTGTACAGTTAAGAGTGCTTTATTATTTATTTATTTATGTGCCTTGATTATAACATCGTTCTAAAGTAGTTTTTCAGTGCTGTTGTAGTCTAGTGCTTTCAAATATTTTTCAATAGCTTTTTTGCATGTTTGGCTATCAAGATTCTTCAATTTTACATCTTTGCTTATTTTGTTGTAAAGGCTAGGACCGAGATAATTGTGAAATTTGTGTGCAAAAGATGTTCTAAATTTGGGTACGTTATAAACAATATCTAGTCGCCGCCTTTTAGCAAAGTGCGGTTTTATTTTATGCTGTGCCATGATCTGTTGCTTAATGAATAATTTTCTCACCGTAAGGACTCCTAGTTCTGAGTAAAGTAGGTGTGTCGGATAAGTGTACTTTTTGCGAGAAATTACTTTAAGTACTATGCGTTGGGCTCTTTCGACAGACAACATGGTTGTTTTTGAGGTTCCTCCCCACACATTCAGGCCGTATACCAGTATGGATTGGCATAGTGCTAAATAGATTTTTATCAGTAAGTTAATGTCACATGCATTTCTAATAGTTTTAAAAATATAAATTAGCTTTCTTGCGCGATTATTTACCTTAATGACGTGTTCTTTCCAGTTTAAGTTTTGGTCTACTATTACACCTAGATATCTTATGGAATTGGTTCTGGTGATTGGGTTACAATGACAAGTACTCTGAATGTTGCAATGGTGAGTTTGTATGGTTATTGCGTTAGGAGACGGTTGAGTTCTACTGTTAATTGTGAATGTAATATATTTCGTTTTGTCAAGATTAAGTGTCAACAGATGATTGTCCAGCCATGAGGTTACTAGAGCAAAACCTTTATTTGCTGCTTCGGTTACATCTTTCCACGATTTAGAGCTGAATAATAATACTGTGTCATCTGCAAATGTTACTATTTGACCATTTTCTAAAAGCAAATTGCAGAGGTCATTAATATATATTAAAAACAGCGTAGGACCCAATACACTGCCTTGAGGCACTCCGAATGTGACATTTTCCTCATGGCTTATACTGTTATCAATTTTTATAACCTGTTTCCGGTTTGTCAAGTAATCTTGGAAAAGTTGGAGAGGTATTCCTCGAATTCCTAAGGTATCGAGTTTGTTCAGGAGGATGGGTATAGAGACGGTGTCGAAGGCCTTTGCTAGGTCTAGGAATATGCCTAGAGACTTCTGTCCCCTATCCATGTTTTCAACTACATACGAAGTTAGTTTGTGAAGAGCGTCAGCGGTTGATATTTTTTCCCTGAACCCGAACTGATTACCCGAGATAAGATTATGAGTTTCTAGGTAGTGTTTTAGCCTCTTATTTATTAGTTTCTCTAGAATTTTTGAAAAACTAGGTAGCAAAGAGATCGGTCTATAATTCGACACTACAGTTTTGTCTCCTGCTTTATATATAGGAATGGTGACAGACTTTTTAAGGGCATCTGGAAAGACTCCTTTTGAAAAACAAGCATTACATACGTGTGCTAGTGGTGCAATAAGGAAATCCACTGCTCTTTTAATAAAAAACGTAGATACACCGTCCCATCCCGAGGAATTCTTTGCTTTTATGTTAGCAATTATTTCTTTAATTTCAAGTTGGTCTGTTGGGAGAAGCATGAAAGAGTTTAGGGTTCCGCTATTCGGTTTTGGTCTACACAGCCTGATCAGATCTGTCTCATTTGTGAGGGTCCTGGACAGGATGGTGTTTGCCAAATTACTACCGACATTGACAAAGTAGCTATTTATGTTATTTAACGCGTCCTGATGTGTTGAATAGGTGGAAAAAAGATCTGATGGCATTTTTAGATAGCTGTTTAAATTAGCCATTTCTTTTACCAATCCCCATTGTTTTTTTATATTGTTACTAGACTTAGCTAATTCTAATTTAAAATAATTGTTTTTAAGGTTTTTTAGTAGATTATTACATGTGTTTCGGTAGCGCTTGTAAGTTATGGTAAGGGTTGGGCTTTCTGGGTCCTTTCTTAGTTTTTGGTGAAGTTGATCGCGATTCCTCATACATCTACATAGACCTGGTGTAATCCAGGGCTTAACGATTATTTGTCGCCTAGACTGTTTGACGATGTGTGTGTGATTTGAAAGGATGTCTGTGATGGTTTTCAAGAAGATGTTCATCATTGCGTTTGGGTCATCATTGTGAAATCTTTCTTCCCAATCAATCTGTTTTAGGTCTCTAATAGCAGCATCGTAGTCGGTTTTTCTATGGAAGGGGTTTTTCTTTGGTCTATTTTTCATTTTTAGAGGTAGCGATATCATAACACTCGAGTGGTCAGTTAGGGTTGAATTACAAACTATAGTCAACGGTTTTAGTTTTGTTTTGACGAAGCAGTGGTCAAGACAGTTTGATTCTCTAGTCGGTAGAGTGTGGGTGGTAAGAAGGCCGTGGGACGCTAGCAGATTTAAGTATTCTGTAAGTTTAGGCTTCAGCTGTTCAAGTTTAATATTAATATTTAAATCGCCCATTAAAACTATGTTTTTATATTGTTTAATACTGGACAAGATTTTATCTAAAGACTTTAAAAAGGGATCTAGGTTTTTGAATGCTGGAGGTCTGTACATTGATACAACAGCTAAATCGTTGTTGATTGTTGTCACAAGGCAATTTACTTCTTCACAATAATTTGGTTCATAGACATTCGCGTGTATGCTATCTTTCAGGTATAATACGATACCATCATTTTGATTAAGGTGGGATTTAGTACTATGAGTTGTGTAATTTATCATTTCAGGTATGATCGAATTTTCGGATAGCCATGATTCTGTAAGCATAATAAGATCGTAATTGATGTCTAGTCTCTCGAGGAGAACAGCAAGCCCGTCATAATTACGATTTAGACTTCTGATATTTTGATTTAAGACTGAAAACGCACCTGATTTAAAAGCAGCCTTGCAGTGTTCCGGAATGTCAATAGCTATAGCATCGCCGACACTGACTACATGGTCAATGTCATTTGCGATATCTTGTATATCAACCATATTCTTTGTAAGTAGAAACCGAAACAAAACTGGAAGCAATGGTATAGCAGAGACAAATCGTCGGAACATCAAAAGCTGCAGAATATGCTGTATTAAAGGCACACAATGAAATGCACGAGAGTGTTTTGTGTTTTAGTAAGAATAATGTGTGAGTGTGATGTTTCGATGTGTGGTGAATGTAAGTAGTTGAACAGTGGAAAGAACAATGACAGAAATACTTAATTACTAACAGTGTGAGCATATCAGATAATTTTAATTGAATACATAGCATGCAAAATGTAAGAATAAAAAACTTATGATAGTAATACGGGTTTGCAGGATAATAGGTGTATAAATACTCAGCTAGTCATTTAGTTTGATGTAGGAGATTTATGTCTGCTTCGTTTTTAATAGGGATTTGCTTTTCTCCCTCACTCTTTCTTAGGAATACTTTACCGAGAGAAGTCCAGCAGAACATATAGTTATTCTCTTTGGCGAATTTTCTAGCAAGGTAGAATAGATGCTGAGCTTTTGGTGTTAGGCACTCTGACAGGAATATAGGCTTAGGAGGGCCCTCTAATTTTATATGTGACGTGTTTAACTTATCTTCTTTATTAGTCTTATTAAAGACCCGTGCATTTTTAATAAAATCGCCTTTAATATGCATGTTCGTAAAATCCACTATTATTGGTGATACGCCCTCCCTCCTGTTTAGCCGGAACAAATCCTTAATTTCATGCCGTTGGATGGATACACCGAGAACCGTGGCCGTTTCTGTGACAATTTTGTGCAGGTACTCCTTAGACTCTCCCGGCGGTTTCGGAATATTTCTTATTTCCATTTTCGACAGGCATGACATCCTTTCCAAGTTGTCGATTCGATCTTCTAGCTGAATAATATAGTTAAAATCTGATCTCCTCTCAGCTTCCAACTTCTCTGTTCTAATGACAATATCATCATATAGTTTAGTCATAGTGGTTAATTTTTCTTTTATTTCAGTGTTCTGTGAAATTATCTCCTTCATTGTTATCTGTATAGACTCTAAGTTGCTGTCCATCTGAGCTGTATGAGATTTCAACATATCATGGATCTCCTTCATAAAGGTGGAGTAGTCATTAACATGTTTACGTTTACGGGTAGTTATATGTTCGTTTTCAGGAACAGCCGGAGAAAGGGTAAGTTTTTTCATAAGGGTCTGAGTTTGAGTGCCTGTGCTCGATTCAGCTTCTGACTCAGAGATAGTGGGTGTCTTTAAAGGAGATCGTTGAAGTGGCATTGTTATATCTTTTTGTAGGACTTAGTCCAACAAATTAACAATAATAGCTCCTTTATTGTGAGAAAAGTACAAACAATCACACAAAAAGTGAAAAATCAAAAACCAAAAATAAATGCGCGGGCTCGGATTCGAACTCACAACTCGCCACTCGAAAGTCCGCAGGAAGACGTATCCTGCTACGATGTCTTACGATATTGTGACGAAAATTACCGATGTATTCCACCAGTGGGCTAGCTGTGTTGGAGTTTGTGACCATATATGGTAGCGTTTTGGGTCGTCGTGCGTTGTCTGACTCACCGCCAGCCGATGAATTGGAGCGAAGCAGCTTGGTGACTCACTGGTTGTTTACTTGCGACTACGATGACTTGCTGTATTTGTTTAACTTTACTGAGTTAATTTATTGTGATTATAACAAACACATTTCACTTAGTAGTTACTGTTACTGATTTTATGACATTATAGAAGTACTAAATTAGCTTAGATTTGCTTCGGTTTAGTAATTTTATTTACTACGGAGGAACTTAGTGCACGTCAGCTACGTGTGCGCGCGGGAGGAGGATTGATTTGAAGTCATGAAATGTGGTATTGACATTAAAATCAAATATATTTAAAATTAACAAACTTTAATACTTATCGATGATACGATACGCCTCCACAAGATACATTTTATTTACTGATTTCGTTTTTGCAGGTCCAAACCGCACAACAAGGCATAATTTCTAATATTTCGTGTATTTTAGAGACAACCAATCGCGACATGAATTTGACAGCGAATAAGCTAATGTCGCGCATCTGTGCTTAATGTTGACACGCGTGCGATATCTGAGGGGCACTTCCACTGTATTTTCTATTCCGTGATATAAGTGCTACACATGCAGTTAGATATCTGTTGTTAGACACAAGTGTTTTATTGTTAGGTACTATTAGAAATATAACTTGCAGAAGTTCCATTTTACGAAATAGCTTAACAAACGAGCGGAATTGATGTTACTAATTTCTTGAAGGGTCTAGCAATATGGGATCAATCAAAAACTTTAAATTCACTTGTTTCATTTAAAACAGCAATGTAAATAAAACTCGAAAGGGCTACCTGATCAGCTGTTTTGCTAGAGTTAATTTGCGAGGTCAACACAGCTGATCAGGTAGCCCTTTCGAGTTTTATTTACATTACAGTTTTAAGTGAAACAAGTGAATTTACTGTTTATTTTGCGTCGGATTTTTCTTAATTTTGTTAAATTAAGAAAAATCAGACGAAAAATTTCAACGCAGGAGGTCCAGAATCATGTTTTGAATCCATGGGAAGCGGTTGCGCGTTGATGTCCCTGCCACTCTGTATAGATAACAATAAAATGTACTCATATTCTGCCTATGGAGTACAGCGTCTAGTTTTAGCCGTAATGACGTTTCAGCCTTTAAAGCAAGAGTAAATAGGCGAGCCCACAAGATGTGGGTTCGCTCGTCCCACCGTAGACCTCATCTATCGCTTGCCATCAGGCGAGATTGAGGTCAAGAAGTGGGCTCAACCTTAATAAAAAAATAAAAAAATTAGGATCTTCTGTCCTTTTGCGTTCAGTGGTAACAGGCACCATGAAAAAACTTATTTGAATGTTACCGCCACACGCAACTATAGTAACACTCCGTTTGTAACACGATTTATCATTGTCATCATTTTTATCTCATCGCTGACAGATTTAGGCTTCATTATTACATAATAATAAATAATAGTCTGTGTTACTCTGACTAGTAGGTCTAATTATTACTCATAATTTTTTCCTCATTATATTATGTAATTGGTACGATCCTTTGTATTGTTTACGTTTCTACTCAGTTTAATAAAAATAAAAAAAATATTTATTTCATCATCTTGGGAAAACTTACAGCTAGGATAGTGTAGTTGAAACATATTCAAACAAAGACCGATTACTTGTTTTCACGAACAGTATTAGAATCATCACTACCCTATCATCATCACTAGACAGTAGGTATGGTTGAAAGTTATTTTTAACTAATCTATGCTTGCTACTACGGAACGAATGGAAGGAACCCTTCATGGACGAGGCCGACTCCCACTAGGCCACTTTTTTGTTTCATTTCAAATTTAAACGTCATATAATCTATGATTACTATATGAATAACATAATAAAACCGTGTACCTTCTTTATTCGTAAAACCAACAAAATTGTAAATTCAAATTTTTAGTAAACTGATCTCTCAAAACTTTCTGATCTTTTCTTATTACTTATTACATTTAGTGTACTTATCCGATTCTGCCGGTTTTTTTTTTTTATTGTTCTCGCAGTTTCAGGCTCGCGTTTGAGCACGATGTTCTCACTTGATAATAAGCGATGAGGTAGTCTTAGATGAAGCACACTTACCTAGAAGTAACCTAGGTTATAGATATCGGGAAATACATACTTAGGCAGCGAATTCTACTCCTTATAATCACTGAATATAGTTAAAGTTAAAATAAACTTTACCGTACTTTCCACTAGATTCACTTTAAAATAAAGCCAGTACTAACCCAATTCGACATAAAATCCAGTATATTTTTATTCAGCACGTCCGAGAAATAAACCTGATGATTCATCCACATTACTAAGGACCGTTGACTGGACGATTCGGGGGCACTAACCGACGGCACTTCAAACAAGGCAGATCTGGAATAAACTGGACGGACTCTGAATCTGATAGCGTCTCTGATTCGCTGATTGCAGAATATTGACAATTACTATATGTATTAGTACTCCCAACTACTTCTAAAGCGTTGCCGATATAAGACGCAATAGGTCACTACTATTCGTTCGTATAGCTTTTTATCTGGCTGGAAAAATCAAATGACGCCTACCGTTGTGGGTGGAGTGGAAGAGATGAAGAGACCTCGATATACTCTCTTGCTTTTTAAATTAAATTCGAACTGACATTAAATATGATTATTCTAAAAAACAAAAAGTAATAATGTCTCTTTATAATGACGTCGCGTTGTTATGAAAACTGACATAAGATTTTATCAATTACTTACATTAACATGTGTATGTTTTTTCAACAAGAAGCTTGTTACGTATAACGAATTTAATATAAGGAATAGAACTAAAAATCTTATATCAATTTTAAGCCCGGGATCAGAATAAATGATTATCTTCTGTAATGTTTTCATAATCTGGAAACTCACTTTTTCACCGTACCTACCGTTACTGTAACCGGAACCTTAACTTATATTGATTTATTTATGACAATTATGATTACATATTACTATTATTATTTATTATTATAAATAAAACCATTCTCTTTTTTTATACGCAGAAAAATTTTGGGAATACTTTCATAGTGCGTACGACTAAGGAGTAGAATAGCCTGCCGGAGTCTGTTTCCTGATAGCCATAACCTGGGGGTCTTTAAGTCAAGAGTGAATTGACTACTTCTAGGTAAGCGCGCTTCATCTTCGACCACATCATTACTTACCATCAAGTGAGATGGTAGTGAAACACAAGCCTATTATCAATAAAAATTCTCCATATAAATATTTATTTATTTATTCTGTATTTCGGTATTACCCATAAATATACTTATAAAAAATCGCGACAAAAAATAAAACTATTAAACCAACAAGACCAGGATCTACCATCCTCTGGGAACACCCGGTAGCAGCACATGCATTGCGCACAGGTGTCCCATCAAGTTGCCCTCAGTCTTACTAACAATCACATTCAGGAGACTGTTGGCACTGTCACGCAAATGACGCAGCAATGATGCAGACCTTTACGCATTATTGCAAAAAAGTCGTCAGTGCGTGCTTCTGCGAACATTCCTGACGCACTACAAAAACGAGGCAGTGACAACAGTATCCTAAATGCACTGTTATATTGCACGCGCAAGGCATTGTACGTTTTCAGCGTGTATCTGGTCCATAGGCTGCAGGTGTAAAAAGATTGGCAATATGCCCTAAACAGAGTAATCTTGACATTACTGTCGCATCTCGCAAACCTATGGGCCAGCATGTTGCATCTTACGGCCAATGCCCTGAAATATGTCACCTACACAGATTTTATAACAAGCCTTAATCACTTCAAGTCAAATCATAAACACACAAAGCTCAATAAAACGTGTATGATCTAAAAACCGTCACGATCGTTTCTCACACAGCTAATTTGCATAAAGCCGGCGATTCAATTCAACGACCCGCCAACGTCGTATCGTCAATCGATTGCTGCGTTTGTTCAAATTCATTCACCTCACAAACACACTGATATATCGAAGTCAGAGCAATGTACTCGATACTAAATCAGTGGGGATTCATGGATATTCTTTGAATAACACCCTATTAACCCCTAAATTGCGAGGTTATTAACTCTCTTAATATTAACTCAATCCACGTCTAGTGAATTCGAAAACCATTTTTCAATCTGTTTACTCTATGCTGCGTTTCTAAACCTAAGATTTATTTAGTTCGTCGTAGCTAAATTAATGCTCCTATTATTCTTTAATTACTAGAAATGTATTCTCGCTGTTGACTTAAGTATCGTGTTTTACGTTGATAGTTATTTATATCTTAGTGGGTCAATACTAATCATTCAGCGATTAGTTTAACATACATTTATCAAACTAGTAACTAATGTGGTATTGATTTCTGATTTCGTAATGTGTTCATACTATTTAAATGTATTCTGTTAAAATTGAGGCTCACAATACCTTTTGACTGTGATTTTTTACAATCTGCTACAAAAAACTTTACAAAAAGATTTCTCTAATTCAAGGTCAGCACGTTAAACCCGAGTACTTAAAATATATACGAATTATCTGTATCAATTCAATGGAACTCCCACTGTTTGTTACAAAAACTGTTTATGGTCGCTAAATCAAGCGTGGGATTGTTTGAACGTCACCCAGTAAGCATTCTGTGACTTTTTCGTTGTCATCATGTCTGCCCAAGATGACTGGTTTATGATTCCATTTATCACAACATATGTTCTTCCTTACAGATGCACTCGTAAAAAGTTGACTATGTACATTCCATTCATACTTTCTAATTGTTTCTAGAAACGTCTCATCATCGTTACTGTCCCATAACTGATTTCTGATACAATCCTCTTATTATCTGAGCTCAATCCTTGGTAAGCAATAAATCTGGGGTTGCGGGACTGTTCTAACGAGATACCGCGGCCCCGGGACGCAAGGGCGGGCATCTGAAGGGACAGGATGGGTTTTTAGTTAGTAGAAATCTGACTCTCGCTCCACCCAGAACGAGAGGCGAAATAAACGATCTTCCTCCCAAATAAATAATGGTAAGCGTAACATTACTCTCCCACTATTTCAAAAAACATTCTTCCCGTCTTTCAATCTCCTATCTATTGGCATAAGCATTGTCACTTCTCACATATCGTGAATTTCGTTGTCTTAATTAATACAATGAGCAACCAATAAATTGTTCGGGTGGCCTGAATTTAGACGTTCTTATTTTAGACCTAAAGATTACGGCTCAGATAAACATACGATGATATTTTCTCCAGAGTTCATTAGCATTAGAGTTATTTTCTTAACTCTGAGCGGATATAGCCTATTGTTTTTAGTATATAGTTGAATTACATTCAGCTTTGACAGAACGAAAGTTTAGAACGAAAGAGCATTGTGTTTATTGGGGCTACAAAAATATTAAAATACATTACAACGAAATAATAGTTTTTTATTTTTATTTTTTTATTCAGCCTATGCTGTCTTACTGCTGGGCAGAGGTCTCACCCATAGCTTTCCACTCCTCCCGGTGGGCTGCCGTTTCTGAACGCCAGCGCTCACTAGGCCTTCTTCGGCGACGACGCCCGTCATCTGGCTTCCACTGTGTGTAACGACTTTAGTTCATCCCATATCTGTCCCCATCCCAAAAAAAAAGTAAATATTAATAAAAAAAATATTCAGTATTGTGCCAAAAGGGCCCACAGCTCAGCAGAATGTCAAGTGGTGACACTTGATCTACCTAACGTTGATTTTCAGCTGCAGCCCACGGGTATTTTTATGTATGTATATAAAAACATCAACACTGTATCATCATATGGCCGTAATTTCCGTCAAATATTTCGTAAGTAGGGCAATGTACGGATTTAATAGCATCTCTGAATATATTTTAACTAACTTGTATAAAAAGATGTAATAAAAATATAGACTATGTGAGTATGTGGCTACCAAGGTTAATAATGCTATTTTGTAATATGGCGCCGTCTAATATTAATGTTGCAACCTTGAGAGGTCGCGTCGTTATTTATGTATATTTACAAATTAAAAATATTTTATGAAATTTAAATTTGGGTTCTTAGAACTGGTCATGCATTCGATATATCGAAAAAGTAAACCGTTAGTTGAAATCTATATTCTATGTAATTAATTCGTGAATCAAAACTTTTGTACTTTTTAACAAAATTACGGAACGGTTAATGTTTATACGAAAAACTGCATAAAGCAAATATTATATCAAATAATCGTGTGTTTCATATTCCTTTAAAAATCCTAGCTTTTAGGGCTTACCTAAAGCTTATAACAGCGATTACCTAATGTATCTTACATGTATGCTCACAATGTTTTTGTTGAAATTAATATTTTTGTATTTCTTTTAAAACAATGATGCATTTGAGATAATAAAAAAATGGTTGTATTTCTACTACTTGTCGACCTGGCTATTAACAGTATTAACTATAATTCTGAAAAATGTTTTGTCAGACGTGGATCGTTTAGGCTTGCCTAACAATATCTGTGTGATCCGTGAGTAATCTCTGTTGTCACCTCAGAGCTGCTTCTAATAAATGTTTAGGTTGATGATAACTCAAGTTGGATTTCCCGGTAGTCTGTAGCCGTATATCATTGTAATTTTGGCTTAAGTTACTTATCCACCGCAACCAGTTATATAGTTTTCAATCTTATTCAGTTTACCTAGAGTTCTTAATGAATGAAATTACCATTATTGATGAACTGTACAATACAATCATTTGTCAGTTATCGCGAAACGCAATCATGAAGTTCTAAGACCTTCGCGATAACTGATATACTATATGTATATGTATACTTGCGTTTCTTTCCTCCCAAGAATACCTCAGACATTAACTATGTACATAGTTTCCCTGTGATCCGACCAGTACGGATTCTATGGATTTCAAAATTGTCCCCCCGAGTTTGATCAGTTTGTTCTAGTGTTGCCCAAACGAGAGTCTCGCAAGAGTCTTGCAATTAGCGATTATCCTATTGCTATTTATTAAACGGTAGTTGAGATCTCAGAACAATGTAACAGACGTCTGTTACATTGTTCTGAGATCTGATCTGAGTTTGTTCTTAGAGTAGTCAGCTAGGAAACACCGGCCTCATACCTATAGTTCTTTTATTTTATTGATAATAGGGTCGAGTTTGACCACCATCTAACCTGATGGTAAGTGATGATGTGGTCGAAGATGGAGCAGGCTAACCTAGAAGTAAATTATTCACTTTTGACTTAAAGACCCCCAGGTTATAGCTATCGGGAAACACAGACTCCGGCATGGAATTCTATGCAATAAAAATAATGGTAAAACTGATATTTATAAACATTTTCGTAATTATATGAATACTTATCATTTTTCGCATTCAATATTTTTTCTACACCTATATATTTACTTCAGTATTATCTTAGCGCTGTAAAATTCCTCTCGATGAAAAGAATGTCGACAAGTCATTGACTCGTGAATTGCTTTACATTGACGCTAATTTACTTTCGTAAATTGCTTGTTTTTTTTTTTTACTATTTTTACACTCATTGATTCTCCGTCATAAAGTATTCGGAGCATTAGAAACACCTCATATACGTTTATATTTCGACTCAGCGCGGTAAACTTTACATTGCTATCTGTCATTTTTCGATAAAATTTTCATCCGATAGATCTTACGAGCAATATTAATATGTGAAGCAAAAATGTATACCCAAAGAGTATGAAGTTTAGCACAGTTAGTTTTGATATTAATGCATTTCAAATCATTTAAATTACCGTTGACTTTCGACTCGATTCCCTGGCCGACTACCTACTAGTTATTATAATTAATTCATAAACTCACTGATATCAACTATTACACTAATTAACATTACTACAATGTAAGTAATAATCACAATCAACTGTGCAATTGACAATTACATAAATAATAATTACAACAACAAATTACTGGAACTGTTAGACAACTTTAATAAAATCGCGTTATTTTTCAATTAGTTTATTTCGTAATACGAGTAGTACTTACTATTGCCATACACGTGCTGTAAGCGGAAGACTGTGGGACTTACAAACAAACTAGTTTCACCAGGCTCTAGTCTAGCTGGAGCCTTATGTCAAATAATAAACTCTGGTTATTATTATACACAGAAAATCTGTTCAGGTGGAGATTTATTGATGCTTCTGCCTTGGAGTGTATATGTGGTTCTGCTCCACAAACAATGGCACACTTAATTTCCTGTCCTGCGTGCCCTGTCAACTGCTCACTGCAGGACTTGATGGAAGCTACCGACGATGCCAAACTTGTTGCCCATTTCTGGACAGACTCCATCTAACTATTTGCCATCGACACACTAAGAAGATTATCCACTCAATTCACTCAGATTTTACTTGAAAACCGTCACGTAATGACCAATTAATGCACTTGTGTAGCTGCAAAATTAAAATTGAGAATCAGATTGAATGAGCTTTTGGTTATCTGTTATTTCTTTTTTTACCTCCAAGGAAGCTTGAACTATTGGGGAAAAAATCAGGGAAGGGGATTTACCTTCACTAATTCCGCCGTGGTGATCACCATTAGCACATAAAATGGACCCCGTTGCCTCTTAAATGACCTCTCCGGAACCCTCGAGACTGTAAAGTGGTCGCCCCTGGTATCACGTATCAAGGTGCCACCGTCATCACTGGAAAAGTCTGGGACGCCTACTTGATGCTAACTGAGATTAATGTTTTAAGGTATTAAGAATTAAATCCAATGGTACTGAGCTGCAAATTACAAAAAAGTAAGATTTTAATTTAACACCAAGTGTTTTTGCCTTGAGTAAAGAACGTGGTCACATAAGTAAAATCGTTGTAACACGTTCAGCGCGCGTATTTCCAAATTTGAATCTCATCGGGGTCAACGCACTGTATTTTTATATATAACGTTTTATTTGTGCAACAAAAATAGTAGAAGTAGAAACTAAAATCGATACATCTAAAAGTATTTATTGTAAGATACATAGACTACAATTATAGGTATATAATTAATTATTTAAATCCAACCCAAGAAATTATTTATTAGCTATCGTTAGTAGTCCTAATACTCATAGCCTCTTAAAATTACATTTGTTTAATACATTTAAATGGATCCAAGGGCTCTCAAAAGCTATTTGAACTGACTTAAATATAATGCAAATTAATTTAGAATAATTTTCTTACTATAAATACAAAACATTTTTTTTGTAAAATTTAATTTGCGTGTCAAAGGAATGGAATTATAAATGGTGCTCTTTACTTAGAGTTTATTTTTTACTTACAAAAAAACTGCTATTTATTAATTATCTACACCAAACCATTAATCACTAACTTTCACTGACACGAATTCGCTTTTGTTCAAATCAATTTCGGTTAAATATTTTGAGCGCCGAAAAAAGTGGCATGGCCACCTTAAGTCCTTTCACTTTTTCTTCAACTTCATTATTGAATTAGGCACTATTTATTTTATCAATAGAAAACTGAGGTACTTAAATCATCCTAAATACATACTTATCTGGCGAAAACGTTGTTACTGAAACTTCATATACTTCGATCAACATTCGTTGATCGAAGTTCATATACCTAATATCTTGCCCTACCTTCCCTGAAATCGAGTGACTGTTTATTTTTTTAGTATTATCTAGTATAAGTTAATACATATTAGTATTTATAGGTGACTGATGTCAGATTATCTGTCCTATTATCCGTAACGACTGTCAATAAGATGGACAAATGATTGATAACTGGAACCAATGGAGTCGGACATATTAAAACTAGACGTAAGAACATTGATTCGTCTAATCTTATTTTACAAACTCAATAAACCGGTTTTAAATCAGTTCCTAACATGTTCATTCGCCAATAACGAAACAATTCGAATTGAAATCAATAAATTACACTAGTGTAAAAGACAAATAACAACATTCTCTCTAAACCATAGATTCACGGAAAACCTCTGTGAAACGTAGTCTTTGCTGTAATCCATAACAGCTGTCAGAAAGGGTTCATGGTCGTTTGTTTGTGGTCATCCGATCAGCTGACCATCTGACACATCTGCAAACGACTTTCAACTTTGTGTCATCTTGTTAAAGTCTATGAGAATTTTGAAGGAACTTGTCTATACTTATAATAAATCTGTAGAGAGGTCAATTCTGTACATGAAATATATTTACAAAATAACTATCAGGGGGTGATTAGGGATCGATACTGATACCAAAAATGCAATCAGTAACATTTTTGTCTGTCTGTCTGTCTGTCTGTCTGTCTGTCTGTATAACCGTTATAGAAACAAAAACTACTCGACGGATTTTAACGAAACTTGGTACAATTAATATTCATACTTCTGAGCAGGTTATAGTATACTTTTCATCACGCTACAATCAATAGGAGCAGAGCAGTGAAGGGAAATGTTGGGTAAACGGGAGAAGTTACTCCATTTTTTAACCGACTTCTGAAAAAGGAGGAGGTTCTCAATTCGGATGTTTGTTTGTTTTTTTTTTTTTATGTTTGTTCGGGCATAACTCCGTGGCTTGCTAACCGAATTGAAAAATTCTTTTTTTGTTGGAAAGGGTATACTTCCCAAATGGTCCCATGAAAATTTTATCGAAATCGAACAAGCCGTCTAAAAAAGATATTTACATTGATGATCTTTTCGTTTACTCTGCATTGTGTTTTTTGTTCGCGCGTTTTTAGTTTTTTGTAGTTGACATTTTGGCTTTTATAACTAGATTAATTACAAATTGACCCACTAAAAAGCGCGAAAACAAAAACTTTTTTGCAAAAAAATAAAACCGACTTCCATATCAAAACACTACAAAGCCAAAAATAATTTTAATTTCGGAAGGCGGTGTGAAAAAAAGAAAATACAAAACCAATAACACCGACTACCGAAATTAAAATTATTTTTGGCTTTGTAGTGTTTTGATATGGAAGTCGGTTTTATTTTTTTGCAAAGAAGTTTTTTAAGCTTCCGTCGCGTGTGCAACCTTAATGGTTAAAGCTACACAGAAATCATTTATGACGGAAATGTTCTCCTTAAAATTATATAAAAAATATCCCACGACAGCATATATCTATCTTTTATGGTTGACTCACAATAACACGTGTAACTCCCGATAGCTTAGCAGTTCGAACCTTTCTGATTATTATTCTGCTCCGAAATTTAAAACCACCACAACGTTGCAATGGAACTCGGCTAAAAGTAACCCAGTTGCAACAAAATATAATCGAGGCTCAAATTTTAACAGGTTGCGGTGCAGGAGAAACCGTCTTTATTCCCAGAATTCCCATAATACCAAATAATTTTCCATTCCAATTTAAAAGAACGCGATTCCCAGTATCGCTGTGTTATGCAATGACAATTAATAAGGCTCAAGGGCAGACTTTTCGTGTTGCTGGAGTAGATCTCGGTGTCAGTTGTTTCTCGCATGGTCAGTTGTACGTCGCTCTTTCCCGGGTTAGCAGTTCTAGAAATCTTTATGTTCACGTGCCGGACGGGTCAACTTTCAACATAGTTTACCTGGAAGCTTTGCGCTGAAGTATTGTCGTTCTATAGGTACTTAAGCCTCATGTGAACGTGATCTAAACAATATTATCAATACATTAACTTAATTACACACAAGGAGTTACACGCTGACGGAGTCGCGGGCACAGCTATTAACAATAATATTGTGCGGTTCGGTATTGCGATATTTTTCAACAGTATTATAGATTGACATATTATATTTCCCTACTAAATTACGAAAGTTAATCTGTGTGTTACATCAAAATCACTGAACCGTGAGGAAGGACATAGGCTACTTTTTTTTTACGAAAAACGACGGTAACGTGGACGAAGTCGCGGGCAACAGCTATCTATGCTAATAATATAAGGCTGAAGAGTTTGTTTGTTTGTTTGAACGCGATAATCTCAGGAACTACTGGTTCGAATTGAAAAAATATTTTTAATTAAATAGTAAATGTATAGAGAAAGGCTATAGGCTATATATCATTACGCTAAGGCCAATAGGAGCGGAGCACCAATGAAGAATGCTTCAAAATCGGGGTTAAATTTAACGTTAGCCCAAAGTAACTATTCCACGCGGACGAAGTCGCGGGCAAAAGCTAGTATTCTTGATATAATTATAGGCTTTGTTGTTTCGGGGGAGAAATCTTTAAAAGACTACTCCCACTCTGGGTGGAGCGGAACGGAGTGTCAAACTATTACTGACAAAAAACCCACCCTGATCCTTGAGATGTCCTTAAATTCCGGGCCGCGGTATCTCGTTAGAACATCCCCGCAACCCCGGTAATACAATTGAGTGTTGAGTATTAATTTCATTGTTCTATTTTTTCAGGTAATAACATTTTCCTGTGAAACAAGAAACCTGGCGTCTCTTGCTTTAAGCATAAGGTATTTATTAAAAAAAAAACGTTTCATTATTGGTTTTAACTACATAGCACGATTACATGGACAAAATAATACAATAACTGGTCGTAAATACATCACTGATTAATTACTATTGTATTAACTTAGTAATAGCTACTGATTTAATGAGTTTTTTTAATGAACTGGTAGATACGGAATTCATAACCAGTACCGGTTTTCACGTCTCTCCAAATACGTTCAGGTATAATTTTAATGTCGGTTTATGGTCAGAACCGGTTCGTTTTTCCTTTTACCGCTAATTTAGCCCTCTTAAACTGCACGTGGGTTGTATGTATTTTCTGGGCTTTACTCAGTAACACGTACACATATTGTATTGCCTACAAAGTCTTGGAACCGCGGCGTAGTGACCTAGGTTGGTTTTTGAGCCAGGGATATAAAATAAGCTGTAAGTAATATGCCTGGGAATGTGAGTTGGTATTTTAATCATTAATGAACCCAGAAGTTCACTACAGTCTATTGATCCATTCATTATCTTGTGAATAATAACGAGATCCAGCTTTTTCCTACGATAGGCTAGTGTTTCCATTCGATAGTGTTTTAATCTTTCAGTGTAGCCAGTAAGCTCTTTAGCCAAATGATCCCCGTAGCATAAATGGTATAGAAACCTCTTTTGTACACTCTCCAGTCGCTTGGTATACACGACGTAATGCGGGTTCCATACGATTGAACTATATTCCAAAATTGGACGGACTAGAGTGTTAAAAAGATTTATCTTTGTAGATGGTCTTTTAAATTCTTTACTATTCCGTAAAACAAATCCAAGTATCTTAAAAGATCTAGAAACTATATTCAAAATGTGCACATCGAACTTCAGTGCTGGGTCAAGTTGTACACCGAGATCGCGAACATTGCTCAGTTTCTTTAGTTCAACTCCCTCAATGTAGTACTTATTATGTATGGTATTTTTGTTACGAGTGAACTGAATGTAATTATATTTATCTTTATTTAATAACATTTTGTTTTCTTTGCACCAGTTTGCAAGTCTGTTAATATCGCCCTGGAGCATTTTAGAGTCTAAACTAGACTAAATCGAAAAAAAAAATAAAATAAAGGGGGGTACATGGAACTAGAACTGAAAATATATTTTTTTCATGAAACCTATGCGTGTGTGGTATCTATAGACAGGTATTTAAAAATGATATAAGGGTTTCTAGAACCACTTTTTCATAAAATCGATCGTTTAAAGGATATAAGCTTCCAAAGTGGTAAAATGTGTCCCCCCCCCCCTCTAACTTCTATAATAATGAAGTGAAAAAACTAAAGAAAATATATGTCTGTAGATCTTAATGTAAACTTTCAACCAAAATTGGTTTGAACGAAATCGGGTCAGAAGTTTTTGAGATACAGCATATTTTCTAAAACCGCAAATATAACTTTGTAATTCATACAAACACTATGAAAAACAAAGTTATTTAGCGTAGTTGTAAAAATGTAAATAAGCTAGTTTCAAGAAATTTTTAAGGTTTTTTTATTCGTGAAATAAATATACATATTATATTATAATAGTTACTACGGAACCCTTCATGGCCGAGTCTGACTCGCACTTGGCCAATTTTTAAACATTGTCAGTGGTAAGTCATGTAAACTGTTTGGTAAATGATTGTAAATAATAATAATCGACATGCAGTTACATTTTTCTTAAACAATTTTAGCCTTATTTGTGGCTGTCGAAGTCTGTCTTTATGCCCTGTTCGGCTATTTGGCCTGTCAGTGTTCGTCTCGAATAAATTATAGCTTTTCTTAACAAAAACACATAGGTATTTCAAAAATATATAAGCATGGCAAAGGTAGAACTTTAAGTTTTAGAAATAGTGGCTTACAGCTGTCTAAAAAGTGAAACCCAAGTAATGCAAATCATGCGAATTATTTAAGTTCCTTTTAAGTGGAGAATTAAAACTCGTGGTAAAGGAAACCATGTGACAGTTGCTATCCTGCTCTGTGCCTCGTGGTGGATAGCGACTGATTCTCTCTCAGAGAGATGTCCCAGCAGTTAGAACGTTATGACTGGTTATATTATGTAGTAGCAGTTGCTCGTGACTTCGTTCGCGTGGGAAGTTTTTCCCGTGTAATCCCGATCCCGTGGGAATTTCGCAATATCCCGTCTTAGCGAGCATCTACGTACTAAAAGCTGTGGGAAAACAATCATTAAAATTTCACGGTGTAAAATACACGATATTAAACCCAACAAACATTTTTAATATTTTTTGATTCTGTCGCAAAATCAGTCCGAACTTATCTCTGGAACGGCCGAACCGATACTGATGAGTCTCACTGGAAGAGAGAGAAGGTTAAGGGGCAACATATAGGTTACTTGTCTTTTCGGAATTGCTACGACGGGATCCGGATTTACACAAAAAATACCGCCTACACAAATGAATTCGTAGTTAGCTAGTATTACGTATAATGTGAAAGAAGAACACTCCAATGATTCAGAAGACATATAAAGCGGTGTCATTAAAAAGAAAACCTTAAAACCCTCAAGGTGTGTTCGAACCTACTTTGACCGGCACCTCCTTTCACGCTATCACAAATACAACATCCCTATCACCGTTCCACTTCGCGAATGTTCGACATTCAGCTTCACACATGGCCTGATACGCTGATAACTCATAATCACTTCTGTAAATACGATAAAACAGTTTTGACAACAACTGCGTAACAGTTCTTTGTACTTTGTGTTATTATTACGTTTTAGTGCGATTTATCTTGAACAGTTGTTCGCATGACTCATGGAACGTGTGTTTTTGTTTTGTTATGATTCTCTGAGCACTGCGCAGTCTCAAATGCACAGTATTACGATATTGTAATACTGTGCTCAAATGTTTGATGCATAAAGGGGCCTTTTTTGCTAAAGGGGGAAACTTTTGGAGGAAAGATCTGGGAGCGTGGGATTGTTTCCTGACTAATACCGTCTCGGTCATCACCATCAACTTATACCTCTTACCTCTAAAAATACCTCTCCAGAAACCTCTCTGTAAAAACCCTATTAGGGCACATCTCTGGGGAGAATGTAAAGAAGGGGTCTTCCCTGGGCCTCACTGCGCTCTCTCTTTCGGGATCACTCAGTGAGAAGACAGAGTCCTCAGCATAAATAATCCTAGACAACTTTGATGACCCAACTTTCAACTTATCCCCTTCACATTTCACACATCGTCGTTTTATCCATCTTCCCATATTCTTATTGCCATAATATTCAAAATTTCTTCCTTTATCTGAGGATACTGGCTTCTCAAGACACACGAATAAAATCATAATGTTAGTGCTAAGTAACCTTGGAATACTAAAAGGTATACTATATAAATAAAACATACAATTTTTTATACCCTTCTTCAACCTCTGATTTCAATCTACCCACAACTGATTCAGGTCAATGCCCAACCTCTACAAATTCAATATCTGTGTACGTTTCTCACAAACATGCCAAATACTAAATCAACATTTATAAAATACTCATCATATGCATACACTCAAGTTTCAATAAATACTTTAAGGTCGTTTCGAACTCCTTGGAGTCTAATAGCAAACGCCAGTGATAGATATTTGATATACATTACAACTCTTACTGAACCGTCAATGTAAGACAAAATTTAGCCAATCAGCCCTTGTGTGGACTGGATACTGAGCTGTGTATCCAGTCCACACAAGGGCTGATTCTGATATCAGACCACCCGCACGGTACATTAGTTTCCCACCCAAAGAGCTCTGTGTTCGTTGGTTTTCTGCTGTTATTGCTATAAATATGACCACGGATATGAAAGTATGGAGATAAGATGCGACCATGACGTGACCCGGAGCTAATATTCTTTGTTACTTGTTCAACAGCTGCAGCGATATTAATATTTTAGTTGCCTTTACTTTCTTTCCGTTTTACGAAAATGAGGTCCAACTTTGACTAAACGAAATTGTTAACCTCAATTTTGCGGAGTCATTGCCAATTATATATTATGACCACGTCAATTACTTCCCTCCAATTCTATTGAGCACACTTTCATTTCAGACACATCCTTATCATTTCTACGTTTCTCTTTCTATGAGTATTCATAAGCATTAAACTTTTTGTCGTTTCCTTTATTAGTAATTTCATTATCATCATTTCCGACACAAACAACCTCACATTTTCGAACTATGCAATTGTTTACGAAACACAATTTATTACAAAATTTTATAATGAAAGGCTTTCCCACGTCTTATCACTACCACGATATAGACTCGTGATAATCTGATAACATTATCACAACATTCGAATGTGTCGGCAAATACAAGGATTAATATAACTGGGCCATCGTATAATTGAGAAGTTGGATTATAGACATATAACTACGGGTCGAGGATGTTGACAAGTAAAATGGATTAGGCAAATATTGAGACAAGGAAATGACACAGAAAGGGGGCTGTAAACATTTGTTGAAAATTCTAGATAAGATAATCTTTAAGTCAAGAGTAAATAGGTAACTTCTAGGTAATCGTGCTTCATCTTCCATCACATCATCGCTTACCATCAGGTGAGAGTGGTGTTCAAAAGTGAGCCTACAAAAAAACTGTTATTAACTGTGCGTCTAAAAGCTAATTAATAAATAACCGCCTACTATTACTGATCCAATATCAGCTTAAGTAAGATTTTTAAAACAAAACTGAACAAGCACTCGGTCACCTTATAGCAAGTTTTTATAATGCGTAATCGATCATCGCAAACCTCAATTTGTAATGAAACTGGATAAAGCGTCTAAAGTGTAGTTAGGGGATTTACAAACTGAAGCTGTCAGTCACGAGTCCGATTCCTGCACCGGAATAAATGTTCGTATGGCCTACAGATAGTTGTTTCGGGCCTGGGTGTTTGTGCAAATGGATATCAACGTAATGCACCCCACAATACAGGAGAAATCCTAGTGTGACGCAATTTAAAAAAACATTCGTATCTGAGAATATATATACATAACAGCGGCCTATATTTTCCCCACAGTTGGGACGCAGGGCTCTTCTCTATGAGAGAGAATGGCTGTATTCCACCACGCGGGCCCATCCAAGTTACTACTAACTTGCAATGGGCCGTCTCATGTTTTCGGATTTATACTACCTCAGCGCTTCTCACTCTTTATCTCGTTCGCACACTACTGGCCGCAGTCACGCGAGCAAGCGAGACAGGGTGGCAGGCAAAAGACTCCAAGACACCGCTAATTTAGTTTATTTCTTTTTACGGTGAAAATAATGGTAATTTAATAAAAGTATATAACATAAGACCTGCTTTATAGTTAGTTCAATTAATATGCAAAGTTTCATTATCTAATTTGAAGTTATTTTTGAATACCAGCGGTTTACTGTTCGGTTTTGAGGTAACTTTGGAATTTTTTTCTATCAAGAAAATTTTATGGAATCGTGTTTTCGTCAAACAAAGTACCTAACATTAATCCTCAACTTTACCATATATTTATTTCAAAATTATTGCTGCAGTATTTTCGACATAACGGAGGATCATGCTAAGCCATTTGAGGTTGTATAGGCCCTTAAGTATAATCCAATTTCATCTCATGATGATGAGATGTTTTCCTTCATCGTTTTGAGAGTATTGGTGATGATGCATATAACACAAAGTGGTGTGCATGACTGTGTTCGATCCCACGTCCTAAGACTTATAAGTTATGCCAGTGATCCACTGAGTCACAAGTCACAACTGCTCGGGTAAAGATTTTAATCAAACCTTTTGTGATGTTGAGTTGGCCTTGGATTAGTCTTTCTTAGTTGGGAATAATTTAGTAGCATTATTAGAGCTGCTAAATGCTTAATGTCTGTAAGCAGTAAGTCTAGGCAATATAGACAGTTGCATCATAGTTGTGTTATATCTATGACATGCTAAGGACAGTTTGTCGTCTCCAACTAGCGTTCATGCAATATGCATTCCATTGCGGGCTACCAAGTTATAATGTAAACAATCACTCGATCAAGTCCCGTAATGTAATTTAATTACACTTGCATGCCAGTTTGTAGCAAGCAAGCAATTATAGCTCATATTTATCTTTTACTTGACGATGAAAGTAAATAAAATAATGAATACAGTGAGATGTCAGAAAAACTAATTACTTGTTTTTTAAAGATGTTAATACTAGATAATTAATAAAATATTAAGTGTCTATTTAATACTAATGCAATATTAGCTGTAGATGTACACAACTATTTATCTGTCAAACATTCTAGCAACACAGCAAACTTTTTTATTTTCATTGTTCACTATGCACCCTCTCGCGCCTCCTCAGAAAACCCTGTCCAAGTGTGATCACAATCACAAAACAAGAAGGTGGTCATCTAAGGATGTTATTGTATTTTAACGTTAATTTTTGCAAACTCACCTACACACAACTAGACTACACCCTTAAAAGTTTAATTAATTAGTCGAAGAGTATAACTTATCGAGATTCTTCTTAAGGCATAAACAGCCTGCTCATTATTAACCTCTCGTCATTGTATTTAGAGTACCTTTATCGAAACTAGGTCCAATTTCGCGATGAAACTTATCGAGACTTAAACTACAAACTAATCGAGTCATCTCGTAAGGAATTGGAGCATCTCACTACGGGTCTATATTCTCCTTAATCAATCATTAGGATTTATCGTATCTAGCCTATTATTGGCGTAAACCAGTTCATTAAAAAAAAATAGATTATTGATGGTCCTCCCAAAAGGAGATCCTAATTAATAAAACCTAATAGTCTCTTTATATTATTCTCGTTTTAAAATACCGTTTACTTTAAGTAAACAAAATTTTTTCGCCATGTTCTAAATTCTAGCATAAAGTTAACCTTGGTCCCTCGTTCACGCTTGATTAGGGACAAATTGAGTGGAAGATGACTTTAATAAACTTTGAGTTTCCTAAATATTTGTGCCAAAATCTTGCCCTATATGCTTGCCTGGTAGACTAACGATACAAATATACCATTATATAAGTACATCACAGAAGTGGATGAAAGTTTTTCAAAGACGAAAAATTAAAAACAAATTCGAATTTAATAGATTTACTAAGGGTCGAAACATCGGGCACGCCGCAATTGCGGCGGTAAGACCCCTCTTTGAGAAGTGGCTAGATAGGCGTCACGGCGTCCTGACCTACCGCATAACGCAGGTCCTCACCGGACACGGAAGTTTCGGGAGGTACCTGTGTCTGATGAGGAAGGAAGAAACGCCTGGGTGTCACCACTGTGAGGATCGCCCTGAGGACACAGTAGAGCATACGGTGCAAGACTGCCCCGCTTGGGCAGAGCACCGACGTGTCCTCACGGTGGCGATAGGCGGAGACCTCTCGCGCCCGGCATTGGTCGAGGCCATGCTGCGGGGCGAGACGGAGTGGGAAGCGGTCACCTCTTTCTGCGAAGCAGTCATGCTATCGAAGGAGGAGGCGGGCCGTGTGAGGGAGAGGATAGCGTCCTCCCTCCAGCCCAGCCGCAGTGGTAGACGCCCACGGCGTCGGACGTCGGCCGACGATCTCCGGCCACCGTAGGCGCGGGCATGCGGACAGCGAGTAAAGGGCAACTCGCTGTCCGACCATGGACCATGCCCGGGTCGACGGCGCGTTGTGTTCCACGCGCGCCTCAAAGAGCGTCAGCAAGATGACGAGGCGCCCCTGTAGAGGGCCGAAGCCTGCCGGGGTTGTGGGACTTATCTCATTACCGTGACCCCGGTACGTAAAGGGCTATTGAAGGAATACCGTGGATTTTAGTCAGTACAAGTCTGACAGTCCCTCCGGCCCTGCCCGGGGTGGGAGGAATCATCTGATGATTTTACCACGTTAAAAAAAAAGGCTCGAAACATCCTGAGTCTTAGGCCCGTATTACAGAACGAAACTCGAGCACTGATCTCTGTTTGAAACTAGTTTTGAGTCGAGATTTAATTTTAGAATGTTCCTCAAGTACAGATTCATTGATCATAGTTCAGCCGTGTACGGCTTTATTCTTTATTCTAGATAGATAGGACCATTGCCTGCCGGGGCTGCGGGAATGTTCTAATGAGATACCGCGGATCTAGAACGCAAGGGCAGGTTTTTGGTCGGTAGGAGTCCAACACTCCCTTCCGCTCCACCAAGGGTGGAAAAATGATTTGTTGATTTTCCAAACGGAAAAGAGTCTAAACATGTACACTGTACAGTATGGAAGCTTGATATAATTGTTGTGAATCAAAACAAGTTATATGACTATAAGAGTTATATATGATAAACCAATGGTTGACCACACAAAAAAAGAAGATATATACACTCGATTTACAGAATGAAACAGATGCTAAACTACTCAATATATGAAAAGAAACATATACCTACGTAGAGTGCTTAATATTCAGTTGATGTAAGCAAAATAACGTGCCAGCTATGTATATGAATACAAATATTTACGGTCCTATGTGCCGAAAATAGGGTTTAATCGAATTTCGAAGCCATAATCCTCCGCGTGCTGATGGATCAGTAACCATGATTGATATATTAGTTCAAATTGTATTAGATTGGTTCCTACATGGTCATGCCGATATAGAATCCATATAGTTGGAGATAGATATTAGATTTATTAATTAATTAACCGACAGCTTCTGTGTAACAGCATTTAGTATAAGTAAAAAGTAGATTTAGACTTAAAAAGAAGAAAAATATTAAAATGCATACCTTAATACCTGCTCTTGTCTGATCTAGCCCAACCCTAGCTGCCCCAGCGACGCCCTAAATCGAGGTTCGTACCCCATAGGGGCAGCTCTTAGCTTGTTGTCGCTTGGCTAAGTAGCTGGCAAGATTTAAGTTGACTTGCAAGAGAACCAAAGACTATATATCTCTTTCTATGGAGAGGACAAACAGATATACATACTCTCTCTCTATTACAAACGGTAGGGAACATTCGGGACATTATAGAAAATATTGGAGAAGGTAGGTACAGGGTCAAAAAATTGATTTGTCAGACATTGAATGTCCTTTGAACGTCAGCGTATGATAGGAGATAATAAAGTCATATATGTATATTGTAGTCATATATGTATATGTAATAAAGTAATGACACACAAATTATGTATAACTTTAACTACGCATTAATTATTAACAAAGGCAAATATTTTGGTTAATATTAGTTCTGGTGCCAAAACCATAAATGCGTGTTTATAATTTTTTTTCTTATCCTTTTTTTTGTCGAAATTTTTTGACACTTCTTAGTTCATTATACACATTGACAGTTCTTTGACATGTCTTGGTTCATCACACACTTCTTGACAGTTCTTTGACACTTCTTTATTTAGGTTTATTAAGTTTATGTAGACAATTAATATAAATAGCTAGGCCTGTCATTTAATATTCTGTATAAGCTATACCTGCTCCTGTCAAACGTCAAAGTCAAGTCCTTAATCGATGATCAGGATGAAGACATATATGAAGTCGATTTGACAGGCAGAACGACAGGCGACAGGATAAGCAAGATGGTTATCAAAGTGGTTTTCAATCAGACAATCACTCAATGCATATTTCTGATAACTAGCCACATATTGGGTCCGGTAACTGGATAACCGGAACTGGAACAAACTGCGACACAATCTTTGGTTCACTATCTCTTGCATCCAGTAAAATAATTTAGTTAATTTAGAAATATTTATACAAATAACTACGCTCCTCCTCGGTAGGCCCTATCTACAAAAAAAAAACATTTCGAAACACTAACGAATTAATTTAAATACTTTAAGTTTAGAGGTCTCAGTCGCAAGGTCGCTTCTCTCCAAACTACACAGTTATGTATTTAAATCTATTATAAACACACATTTACGTACGAGTATTTAATTGCCAAAATGACTCAGTTGTCGTAATTTTTCAAATTACGAATGTGACCGGAACATTTGATTACAAAGAGGTTTTTTCTTTCGGTCAACATTTTAGTGTGTTCTAATTATAAAGTGATCAAAACAAAGGAAATATAAATCCGTCTAGACATAAGAAAACTGTTATTGTTCGATGTTTAAATACTGTACTCAATTTATATTTGAAGTACACAGTTAAGGATTGAATCTGGCCATATTGGATTTAGAAGTTTTCCACTTAGCTACTGTGAATTCAACGAAGCCAGTTCAAGCGTGAAGCCATTGCCACAAAACTTTGAGCAACCTGTTATATATAGGCCAGTTGTGTCCAAATCGGCGTTTAATATTCTTAATTAATGTTTATTTACTACTTTGAAACCTCAATACTCCGACACGTTTAAGAGAAAAACGCACATACAAAAACATTCTCCGTAGTTTTATGGATACAAATATTCTCATATGATAAAAATATTATTGTTGTTGCGAAATTCAAATTGTAACACTGCGCAGTTTGCTCACGAACCATCGAAGTATTTTTTATCGGCTAATGGCTTACGTCGATAGCCTATTTTTTAGTATGATAATAACCAAAAACCTGTTTTTGAGTTAAAAACGCACGCGCACTACTTAAATTAATGATTATCTCGTTAATACCCATTGCAATAGCATCCTTTCCTATTGTGAAAATCCTGATGCGGAGTCTCCTGTTTTCACAATTTTCTTCATAGATGAGAGTCAGTCCTTCCAATGTAATAGTAATGTTCATCTCACCATCCTCTAAAGTCTAATACATATTATGTTGGGGTCGGCTTGCAGTTTAATTGGATGCAACTGAGTAAGAGTTTTTACATGGAGTGACTGCTGGGTAATCATGATACCCCTTAGAAAGACTGGTAGCAGATTTTTTGACCCGTAATGACTGTCAAAGATGTACAAATGCCAACTGAGACCAAGGAGCAATCTTGTTAAACCCCCCAACTAAGCAAATTATTTAAATTGAAATACATTTATTCGGACGAAGTCACACACAACAACATTCAATACAAAATTATAAACATTATAAAAAAGAAGGATGAAAATAATCGTTGAGCATGTCCACATCGAAAGGGACACCAACTCAGCATTTGCTGGGCGGAAGACACCCGGCGCCTATATTTGTCGCCAATGTTTGTAATCGGGTGATTTTGTATGTAGGCTAGTTGAGCGGTAAACTTTGCTTGCGCGATACAGGATTTCTATCGTTTAGTTTGTATGTTGCGAGATAGATGTCGCTACACCTATATGCCTGTGTCTGGAGTAGGTTCACGGGAATAGTGTAATGGGCCCGTCACTCGTCAGTCCGAATCCGCGTCCTTGCGATCATAAGGCCGATACCTAAGCTATTAGGTTATTAACACCGCCATCTTCTAATAATAGGAAGATTTAAATCCGTGGCTTACATACAAATCTTTTTTTCTTCTAATCGGTTTTAAGGCCACAATAACCACGTTTAGTCAACTTATTGGTAATGACAGTGACTATCTTGTTAGTAATGCACAGGAGGATACGAGTGCCGATCCTCATGACACTTACTCTCGCCCGGAAGACGTACATACGCAGTTCGTCCAGCTCGAAGTAACTCTTGATGATTTTAACGGTACAATGTTGAATGTTTCTGTTTTAACGCTAAATATAGCCTGAAAGTCGGTCGTAGCGAGTTTCTTTTAGGATCTTTGCATTTCTTGTATATTTATATGTGTGGTTTGTGAGTTTAAGCCTGAAGATAATGTATGTTTTATAGGCATCAATTGTAAATTCATTCTGTTTATTTTGCACGTTAAAATGTATTTCATTTGATAGTAGGTACTTTATGCTTGTTTCTATGTCAGTATTAACAGCGTGGGTATTCTAGAAAACCATTTTCCGTGCAAAGAACATAATATCTAACATTTTTAAAATTTTAATTAAAAGCAAAAAGTGATGTACTTAATCTTTTCTTACAAAATATGGATAATAAAATATAGTTATAACGAAATGAAAGCAGTTGCTCTCTGTACTCATTAAAACAACTATTTATTATTTCGTATATTACATTTTTTTTCTTTTTTTATATACACTACTAATTTTTAATTAGTACAAAAAAAAATGGGGCTCTATCCGTACCCTTTACTGATCATATTTATGTAGTCAAAAGTAAAAAAAACGAAACCCCAAAATTGTCTACGAAAATTTGTCATAACTGGTAAACTCATAATTGAATCAATCATTCATAACAATTGCTACTAGAAAATACTACGCGCAGTGCTAGTCCAGTTAGATCGTCATTCATAAATCCCGGCAAACTCGCGTCTAAGCTCAAGCCACGCCCCCTCTGGCCAGCGGTCCTTTTTACAACGAGTGAACGAACAAACAGTGCCAATTTGTTAGCGGAAGTGTGCGCGTGCTTTTTAAACATAAGTTGTTACGTTTTTACTGTCGCGATGGCTTACCAGTTTTCATCTCGAGAGTACGTGGCTATGTTGCGTGTGTACTTTTGGTCTGGTGGCCGCTGTTCGTATGTACAGGGAAGAGTACCCAAATGCTCGCTAGCCAAAGGTTCGGACTGTGGTAAATGTTTACCAACGTTTACTCGACCATTGATCATTCCGCGCAACGGCCCATCGCCAAGGACATGGAAGACCGGCCCAAAACCTTTACGACGATGTAGTGGACTACTTTGAAGATCCCCGGCGAAGTACGAATGACGCAGCTTGTCATTTTAATATCAGCCAGTACTGTGCATAGACGATCATTAGTTCGTCTGGATTTCACCCATACCACTAAAGAAAGGGTCAAGAATTGACTACTGTGGATAATGAACCAAGGATGGAGTTCTGCAGGTGGATACTGAACAACACAAGCAAATGGCCCAATTAAAGTAGGTATGTAGGTAAAGTTTGAATTTAATAAGTGCCTATTATTTTTCGTGAACCTTTTATTTTACTATTTTTTAATTCGTAAAGCTTAAAGATGCGTCTAAGCTACCTACAATTACGATAACAGCTGTTGGAGGCGGGGCAAGTTTGAGCGAGACCGCGTGACCGCGACATCACGATTAATGAATACATGAATGGCCTGTACAATATGTCCGTAAATTGAGTGACATTTTGGGATATAAACAAACGCTAATAACTTTGCTATTTATCAATATTATATAGTGAGACTTTACATATATAATAACAAGACCTTTTCTAATAAGCCCTTTAAGTATTTGTACTAATTAAAAATTAGTAGTGTATATTGCTGCACATATCTGATTTTGCCAGAATACAACACAATAACATAGTTTATTCAGAGACTTAATTTTGTGTACAATAATCGATGTGTATATCTTAATTAGCGCATTCTTGGCACAAACTGCAGCCCTACGTTCATTGACATTTCGCGTGTCAATTATAAATATCATTGTTTTTATTTCCGCGTCTGATCGGGCGCGGAGAATTGGTTATTCATAATAATGATAGATTCGTGTGTTCATGTTTTGTAGAATATATGTGTGTAGTTTCGACGAAACAGACGGATAGGTTTTTACATTTCTCTCAAATGTGTTAAAATATGAATATCGTGATGGATGTTTTACTGTATTTTGGCTTTACTCTTGTATTTACCGTAGTGAACTAAACTAAACCAGATTATGTTATTAACAATTAAGGTTTCCTGATTTAAAATCTTCCGGTTTTGTATACATATGACTTAGATTATAAAGGCCAAGACCTAAAGAATACACAAAAAAGAATCTTGTCATGCTTGAGGAGAGTATAGTTATATCGACCAATTCACCTCATTCAATCTGTAGGTTAAAAGATCATCGTATACCTACGTACTATGTGTATAATGTTTCAAGCTTGTTTCTTCCAATTGTATCAATTCTCGGCACGATCGTATCTTCAATAATTTATTCCGCGTGTGTCTTCATTATAGTTGATGTCTCTCTGCTTCTTAGACGTGTCCATCGGCGACTGCTGCGCAAAAATATTCCGTACTCAACCGAAAAAATGTTTCTCATAAAATTTCGGTAAGTGACTAAACTTGTGAAAAATATATCTAGTTCGAATATGTTATGTTCAAGTTCTTTTTTCAAATTGAGGGAACCCAGGAATTGAGTGTACTTGGATTTCCCTAAAAAGTTTGAATATTGAGTTGTGATTTATTTTAGTAAATTGTGTGTTCTTGATTTTATATAATAGTGCAACGTAAACTAACCACATCATTTTGCAACTCGTTTTTTAATCAAGTAATCAAATTAAAAGTAGTGATTTAAAATGATTCTCCTCAGCTCACAGATGTGTGTGGTAAATCTTAAATGCCAGCCATCGCCATGTACCTACTAATCAAGTAGATACTCACTTATTGCCGCGGAAGCTGTTTCTATATGTCGACTCTGCAACTGTTTGCACGCGCTAATCAAAGGAAACATATGACTTTGTTGCAAACAATACAAAGTGTACTTTATTCCTTTCCATTTTGATTGAAAATTGATTGCCAATAGTCCTCACAGCCGGTTTCGCTTTGGCCAGATTATGTAAATGGCATACACATTACACAGCTGTGAGCCAGCGTGCACTACTCTGTAAGAGTGTTGGTCGTCGGTTCCAGCTGATTATGTGCCGTATAATGAAAGTATAGGGATCAAAATAGTATGTGGTAGGGTTAATGCGCAGCCAACGTTATCTGGTTGCATAAGAGCGAGGACTATTGTCTTTATCAGTTGTTGTTCAGGCGCGTTTATCTGACGCAATTGCGCTCTGAACCCGAGCAGATACGTCATGTGCGATTTCACGACAAATTTTACTATGTTAATCGTCGAAATAAACAGGTTTAGTTCACGAAAATATTTACAAACACACCTGAGTTCGGGCGAAGTTTCAATGACGTATCGTTAGAAAAAATATTGTTTCGCCTTTAGCCTCGTTCGCGATTTACATCGTTGTTTTCGATGAAGTAAATAAATAATAATAAATCAGGGAAGCAGTGAATTTGCCGGTGTGTTATTAATATACGTAGGGAAATTCAGGAAACGCTATCGTGACTTGTAAGAGATAAACATTTCAGACGACGGATGTTTTTGGTTCTGTCGTCAGCCTTATCTGTCCAAATAGTAGAAAGTTTCTTATCTGCGATAATTCTAAGACTTTTGTTATAAATATTTATCTAGAAATCTTGTTTGCGTTGGTAATACGTCGGAAAAAAATCTCGGCAATTTCAATACACAGTTTCAAATAAGTTTTCAAACGGCTTAAGACTCCGTCTCCGTAAAACTTAAGTGAATGTATATGAACAGATAAAGAAATCAAAATCAATAGTAATCAAATAGTGACTAGGAAAATTATTTTCTACTCACTATTTGATTACCATTGATTTCACGACTCCACGGAATATAATGAATCTTTTTTTTTCGTTGTAAAAATCGTCTAATGACTAGTACCGCATTGGGTGGAGCGGGAGGGAGTGTTAGACTTGTACTGACTAAAAACCCACCCTATTCCTATTCTTTCACCCTTCCTTGCCTTCCCGTTCCGTGGCCGTGGTTTCTCGTTAGAAGATACCCGCAACCCGCAATGTCAGGCCCCGTCATTAAAGATTATTGACCTCACGTCCTCATTTATGTAACAATAATTAATAAACTTTTCTGTTCTGACTTTCGACTGCATCGGTTACGTAGCACGACGTACCGTTGCAGCTGCAATTAACTTCTGATCTCGGTAAATGACAAAATTATCATGATTACGGTGTAGAGGAAAACTTACAACATTTAAAGCCATTTATAGACAATGAAATTGCTTTTTTTAAAGAAAATATTTAAGTCTTGTGTACGGTAGCATAAGGATATACATACACTTTATGTGCCCTCTGTGGTTTACTATGATCTGGAGGTCATCGCTTTAGTTGTAACTGAGTGAATACTTATCATACGGACAAAAATATACTCCCACTCACACTCACCACTTGCAATAAACAGACAAAGAGATATCTCTAATTTTAATTATATTACTAACTAGCTTCTAATTAAGATTGCGCTCCCCGAAAAGATTTATTGTGTCAGTGAAATTAAAGCAAAAACCTTTATTTCTTGCTGATAGTGAATCTTTATATCGGTGAAAGAATTTTTGAAATTGGTTTAGAATTTTTTGAGTTAAACCATTACACACAGACAGAGAAAAAAAAATCCCTATTTAATTTATTTTTAACACCCGAGGTCAGCTTACATAATTAGAACGAAAGCATTTCTTGTCCCAATCTTAAATTGAATGATTTTCGGTATTAACTATTAATATACGTATTTATTATGTAATGTATATATTTCGATCGTTGGGGGACCACTAGTTCATTTTAATTGTACGTAGTGTAGCGTAAATAAAATTAAGTACACAGTAAAACACAAACCGCTACTTAACACGTTTAATTTTGATTAAAAGGAAAAAGATAGAAAACAAGTACTTAATTAGAAAATATAAAAAAGTTAAATATTGGTTATTATTGGGAACCTTTCAGTGGTGGCGTGGGTTAACTTAGCGGAAAGAAAAAGAATGTTATCGAAAGTATTATGCAAATATTTTTAACTTACCTAACAAAAAAATCGATTGCAATCGGTTATAGCTAGGCGAATACGCATTATTAGTAATTTTAATTACAAAAACACTAAGAGCATCCAACGCGTCTTGATAGGCCTTAGGTTAGAAAGAGTTTTTGACGTGAGAATTTTTAGATTAGAAATATACAAATTAGGTGCACTATTTAAAATAGAACTCCTGCTGCGAAAACTCGGTAATTCCTGGACGGCTGAACACGACTGTGGGAAGTAACGTAGAAATCACGGAGCCACTGCGCTGCGGGGTCCGCATCTACTTCGTACTCTCTTCAGGCCTTTGAGATGGACGTCTCAGGCACAGGATGTGCTCGGATATCGGGCGAGAGCGCCCCGACCTCCGTCGTCGATAACCGACGTCGCTTGCCCGTTGGGTGGAGCCAAAAATTGGCTTGTAACGGGATCTAAACAAAAAAGAAACTTCAGACCACCGATGCAAGCTGAATCTTTGATTAATTATGAAACTAGTGCGAAATGGATCGAAAAGAAAAAAGACGACAATACATACCAAATTAACCAGAAAATCACCCACAGACTATACTTTTGCTAGGACACTTTATATTTTTTATTGGGTTTACACCAACAGAAAAAAAACTTTCACTTCATAATTTCGATATTAATCACAAAAAATAAGGTCGACCATCACTTATCGGGTCCCAAAAATGTAATGACGCCGTCAAAAGGCAAACAACCGACGATTTTTTCACGATTCCTGGTTCAAATGTGAATAACAGCTATGAAGAAAAAATTTTTTATTGAAAAGTTTGGATTAGGATTGGAGGAGGTTTTAACCGTAGCGGTTTTACGCTACAGTACCCCATTCCCAGTAAAAAAAATTGAGAGTAGCAACCCTAAAGGTGAGTGGCAACCCTAAAGGAAAGGTGAGTGACAACCCTAAAAGAAAGGTGGTTGACAACCCTAAAAGAAAGGTGAGAGATCAACCCAAGTGAATGTATCAACCCAGTGAGAGGGTGACAACGCTATAACAGATTGACATCACAACAACAGATTGAAAACACAACAACAGATTGAAAACACAATAACAGACTGACAACACAAAAGGGATAGCATCAACCAAGAGTGAAAACCATAATATACAAATTAAATAAACTAGCCTAACTAACTTTAAACTAAATACATCAAATCAACAACATCGAAGTGCAGCTGATACTGAATAAAATTGAAAGCCGGCCTCCAGTTTAGACGTTAACAGTGCGAGCTTCAGATGCGTCTCCTAAACCTACATTAGAATAGAAAAACAAACGATAGATCTAGAGTAATATTCTTAAATATATATAGGAACAAAGAACAATAATCAACACGAAACAAATAAGAGTTGAGATTAAGAAATAACTTAAAAATACGACGGAAACTCAAAGGAAGTCAAACAAAAACTCGAAGTCGAACACAAAAGCTCGAAGTCAGATAAAAACTCGAAGTGAGACGCGACTCAAAGTCCAACACGACTCAAAGTCAAACACAACTCAAAGTCAAACACGACTCAAAGTCGAACACGACTCAAAGTCAAAGACGACTCAAAGTCAAACACGACTCAAAGTCAAACACGACTCAAAGTCAAACACGACTCAAAGTCAAACACGACTCAAAGTCAAACACGACTCAAAGTCAAACACGACTCAAGACTGAATTTAAGAGCTTAAGTTATAGAGGGATAAGTTAGAAGGTTAAGTTAAAGAGAGAGGGTTAAGTTGAAGAGGGTGGACCTTAAATCAAAATCAAAAATACGACGCCTAATGAGAGGAAATGGTTATGAATAAATATTAACTCCAGGGAAGAATGAGGGTCGAAATAATAAAAGAGGTGTCGTTAATTGAAAACTAATGGCCTAACATAAGTAATGCTGATTAAGTTAAGAATATGGAACAAATTAATTCATTTAAGTATGTCTTTTATATGATATTGTCCAATATGATGAGAATCACAGTCTTGTAGGGCATATGTAGTCATGGAGATGACTCTGATCACACGACATTTAATGAAACGAGGAGCAAGCTTTCCTGTAAAGTATTCAGCAGCTGACGATTTTGAAAAATTACGCCTCCATACAATGTCGCCGGCATTAAGTGTAATAGCCGTCCGGTTCGTATTGTAATTTCGTGAATTACGGAGAAAAGCAGAAGAAAGATTGTCCGCTACTTTTGCGTAAATCTCGGCGAGCGAAGTCAGATTACTCGCGTGTTGTTCCCGACTTTCAGCTAAATTAGTGCTTAGAGTCTGGTTATTCGCACGCGATGAATCCATACAGACTTCTCTACCGAATATGAGAAAGTTTGGCGTAAACCCTGTGGCTAAATTAATACATGAATTGAGGTAAAGTTTGACCTCGGGTAACAATTTAGCCCAATTCCTTTGGTTCTCGCCAACCAATATGCTCAAACAAGTAACGACACTTTGGTTATAACGTTCTACCGTGTTTGCTTGTGGAGTGTAATAAGGGGTATATGTAGGGGATTCAATGCGAAACGATCTAAGAAAGTTTAAAAACTGATTACTACGAAAAACGGTAGCATTATCACAGAGAATAGACCGTGGAACTCCGAAGTTAAAAAATATTTCAGATTCCAAAGCTTTTATAACTGAATTGGCGTCAATCCTTTTAAGGGGCACTAACCAAACATATTTAGAAAAAACATCGACCATAGATAAAATGTATTTGAACCCATAATAAGCGATTGGAAGCGGTCCAATAACGTCGATAGAAATCATTTGTAAAGGTAAAGAAACTTCCTTTGGATAACACATATGACCACGTGGTTGGGAATTCGCGATCTTATAAGCTTTACAAACCTCACATTGCCTTAAAGTCTCAGAAACATCTCGAAACATATTTGGCCAGTAAAAGTTATCCTTGAGCTTAAAATAAGTCTTTGAAACTCCAGGATGTATAGAGAGAGGATTATTATGAGCTTCCCATATAGCGGATTTAACTTTTTCAACGGGTAAAACTACGCGCCAAGGATCAGAGCACAATGGGTTAGTGATTGGCATGCGCCTTAACAGAACACCGTTCCGAATGGCGTAAGCTGGAAACGTTTGAGGGGAGTCACGAGCCCCTAAATACACCTTTTTATACCATCTATCATTGGTATGGTCAGGTCCTTGATCGAATGTAACCGGACTCGCGTACATTCTAGATAAAGCGTCTGGAACGACGTGTTGCGACCCTTTGCGATGAATGATATCAAACGTGTATTGGGAAATCACAGTAGCCCATCGCGCCAAACGCCCTGAGGGATTACATAGTGTGAGGAGCCATTTCAAGGCCATATGATCGTTTATAACAGAAAACTTCATTCCATCTAAATAACAGCGAAAATGCTTAATGGAATCAAGAACGGATAAAAGTTCACGTTCAGTTGTACTATAATTGCGTTCTGCTTTTGAGAATAAGCGTGAATAATAAGCGATAGGATGTTCAACACCATCGAACTTTTGAGAAAGAACTGAACCAAGACCAACAGCTGACGCATCACATTGCAAAATGAAGGGCTTCGAGAAATCTGGACATGCCATAACGGGAGTATTGATGAGCGCATCCTTTAATTTTAGGAATGCTTGATCGGCGGCATCATCCCAACTTATAGGGTCACGACCCTTCTTTTTTCCTATAAGGGCAGTGAGTGGAGCTATAATAGAAGAAAAACCATCAACAAAACGCCTATAATATGAGCATAACCCAATAAAACCACGTAGTGACTTAGCTGTAGTAGGAACGGGATAATCCCTAATAGCATCGAGCTTGCTGGGATCAGTTTGTAAACCCTTTTCGTTAATGATATAACCCAAATATTTCAATTCGCTTTTACAGAACTCGCATTTTTTAGGTTAATAGTTAAACCGGCCTCCTTGAGACGCTCTAGTACTTTTCTAAGGAGCGAGAGGTGACTATCAAAGTCTTTTGATATTATGATTAGATCATCGACGTAACCGAAAACGCAATTATCACTGGTCGAAGTGAATTCAAAATTGACGATCATATCAGTAAGGCACTGCATCTCGGAAGCTGCATTCGTGAGACCAAATGGCATTCTGACGAACTCAAATAAACCTCGTTGTGGAACTATGAAAGCGGTTCTTTCACAACTCTCATCATCAGCGAGGGGAATCTGCCAAAATGCACTCCTAAAATCAAGAGAACTTATATACCTTGCACCTCGAAGGTTGTCAAGAATATCGAGAATACGGGGGAGCGGATAAGAATCTCTAGTAGTAACGCTATTCAATTTCCTACTATCAACGCAAAAACGTACAGAACCGTCCTTTTTGGTAACCATCACAACAGGACTGGCCCATGGAGAACGTGAGGGACGAATGACACCCATCTCCAGCATCTTATCGATTTCCTCATTGAGCAACTTTAACTTAACAGGTGAAAGAGGGTAAAAACGTTGTCTAATTGGTGGTCCAGTAGTGTTTATTTTGTGTGATAGCCAAGTAGTCTTACCAAGGCCAACTTTATCGGATGAAATGACATCGAATTCCTCAATGACCCGTTGTAACTTTAGCTCTTGGTCTGGTAATAAAACGTTACGAGGGCAAATGTATCGAACCTCGCTAATGCAATTAATCTGAGGAAGGGATTGAGAGTCAGAGGGAAGGGTATGTGAGTCAGGAGGTAGGGAATTAGAGTCGGGAGGAAGGTACATATTACCTTTGATATTTTTGTTAAAAGCTTGACTAAAAACTGAAGTCAAACCGAACTTATTCCAAAATTCGATACCTAAAATAACTGAAGAAGACATAGAACGTGCAACTAAAAATTCGTGGACAAAAGTCGTACCATTAAACTTAACTGGGAGAAAGATAGTTCCTAAAATATCAATAGGAGAGTTATTAGCGGAAATAACACGTGGGAACTGAGCGTTTGATTTTAAAGAAATACCCAGTTGTTGGGTTAAACAATCACTAATAAGGGACATTTGTGCACCAGAGTCAAGTAGGGCTTTAACGACCCGGTTACACAATATGATCTCGATGAAAGGACGGTTATCAGACGAATCGGACGCTATCACCGGTGACACTGTACGGAGTAATGCGTGTCGCCGGTGGGCTAAACATTTTTTGGATTGCATTTTGGGCAATCACGAGTTATAAAACCAGGTGTGCGGCATTTAAAACATAGCATACCAGGGAAATCAGGGCAAGTACGATAGGGGTGTCCCGTTTTATTGCATTTTGGACAGATTTGTGATTGATTTGTTGCGCTTGAAACTAATTTTGTAGATTTGGGCAAAAAACTTTCAAAATGCGATGCAGTGTCAATGAGCGCATCTAAGTCAGTAAATTTATGTATCGATAAGCATGGAAAATATCTAGGATGCATGTTGTGGGTGATAATTTCTAATAGTTCAGATTTATCGACTGGTTTACGTAATGTATCATTCAATTGAGAAATCTGATGCACAAAATGTAAAACAGGTTGATCTGATTTCTGTTTTGTATTTCTAACTTGTTGACCGGTTTTAAACTCGAAATCAATTTCTCCGAATGTATTGAAGAAATTTTCTTTTAATTCGGGGTAAGTCATATCAGGTCGACGGATTGACCTATAATAATTCAAGGCGCGACCGGATAACACTTCGTGGAAGCGTTTAAGCAGATATCTGTCAGTTATGTCGTCTGAATCCTTCTCTTCTTCGATACTGGTAAAAAAATTTCGAACACTGGTATCTCCAGTATAATTTATGTTCCATTTTCTTAGCGAAAATCGTTTTAGAAGGTAACCGGGACAGTCCTCGGATTTCATAGGAGAAGGTAAGTTAGAACGACTAGTACCCGGAGTGGGCCTAGGTGGAATGGGAGGAGGTCTAGAAATAATAATACTTTCGTGTAAAGGAGTCTCACCGATAGAACCTTCTTCGGACATTTTTAAACACAAAATAGAAATAGATTAAATGAAAGAGAGCGGGACTTAGCAGGAAATCGTTAGATATCGTGCCGTAATATCGATACGGGAAGAAGACAACAAAATGAACGTCAAAGGAATCCGCTGGGCTAAGAATCCAACAAAAACAGATACTAGCAAATAGCAGAAAAGCAAACAGACGGGCTAAAAAATAAAAAAGGTAGACACTAGCACACGACCATTCAAAAAGCTTACCTTTGGTCACGATGCCTAACCATCCACACATCAAACACACTCTACGGGAAACTAACTACCGCTACCTACTGGGATAAAATAAAACTCCGAATAGATACGTACATTTTGGGAGAAAATAAAAGAATTGGAAATTGGGTATAGTTACAAAGTTAATCTTTAAAATTGAATTTCACAAACATCACACAATTTAGCAAAGAACATAAATTCAGTTAGCAATTCTGTAGTCCAGTCGTATGAATCGGGAAAACATTCAAGACAGGTAATCCTTTTAACTTCCATACGGGTATCTGACCAATTCTAAAACCTGAAACTCACAACAAGAAAGGTGAAAATTAAAGATTGCTCTCAAGAGCAACCACACACGAGATAACAAAAAGAAAAGGTATTTTAGTAATAATTAATATGCAAACTTACTTTAATTCGGGCGCCATATTGTAGCGTAAATAAAATTAAGTGCACAGTAAAACACAAACCGCTACTTAACACGTTTAATTTTGATTAAAAGGAAAAAGATAGAAAACAAGTACTTAATTAGAAAATATAAAAAAGTTAAATATTGGTTATTATTGGGAACCTTTCAGTGGTGGCGTGGGTTAACTTAGCGGAAAGAAAAAGAATGTTATCGAAAGTATTATGCAAATATTTTTAACTTACCTAACAAAAAAATCGATTGCAATCGGTTATAGCTAGGCGAATACGCATTATTAGTAATTTTAATTACAAAAACACTAAGAGCATCCAACGCGTCTTGATAGGCCTTAGGTTAGAAAGAGTTTTTGACGTGAGAATTTTTAGATTAGAAATATACAAATTAGGTGCACTATTTAAAATAGAACTCCTGCTGCGAAAACTCGGTAATTCCTGGACGGCTGAACACGACTGTGGGAAGTAACGTAGAAATCACGGAGCCACTGCGCTGCGGGGTCCGCATCTACTTCGTACTCTCTTCAGGCCTTTGAGATGGACGTCTCAGGCACAGGATGTGCTCGGATATCGGGCGAGAGCGCCCCGACCTCCGTCGTCGATAACCGACGTCGCTTGCCCGTAGGGTGGAGCCAAAAATTGGCTTGTAACGGGATCTAAACAAAAAAGAAACTTCAGACCACCGATGCAAGCTGAATCTTTGATTAATTATGAAACTAGTGCGAAATGGATCGAAAAGAAAAAAGACGACAATACATACCAAATTAACCAGAAAATCACCCACAGACTATACTTTTGCTAGGACACTTTATATTTTTTATTGGGTTTACACCAACAGAAAAAAACTTTCACTTCATAATTTCGATATTAATCACAAAAAATAAGGTCGACCATCACTTATCGGGTCCCAAAAATGTAATGACGCCGTCAAAAGGCAAACAACCGACGATTTTTTCACGATTCCTGGTTCAAATGTGAATAACAGCTATGAAGAAAAAATTTTTTATTGAAAAGTTTGGATTAGGATTGGAGGAGGTTTTAACCGTAGCGGTTTTACGCTACAGTAGGTATTCAAAATTACTGACACCGTTTTTTACTGGCTTCTTAAATAAATGTCTGTACCTTCCTATCCATAAAATCTCGTCTCTTCTAAAAGTTGAACGATATTTTGATAGATACCCGGCGAAATGTCGGAGAAAAGATAACCTAATAAAAGCCGGTAATGCACTATCATAATTCATGGCCATTTCTCTTTCAAAAATGTGGCGCAAAACATTGCAAAGTGTATTTATCTGGATGCAGCGAATTCGCCAACGCCTCGTCTATATAAAGACGGCTATAATTAGGTACATAGATGATCTTACCAAGCGACCTTGGCGTCAATTTAGCTTTCAAGATTAATAGCTGTTTACGGGTGTAACATCCATTCATACTTACAGTAGTGATCAATAGCATATCTATTGAGAGTTTTCTATCAACATTGATCTTCGGGTCAAGCGTTGCCATTTTTATACCTCCACTTTTATTTATTATCTTACACTGTCCCACTGCTGGGCAAAGGCTTTCATACACTCTTTCCGCGCCGCATCAAACCACCCCAGCCTCGTGGAACACATCCAGGTCGTCTCGCCACCTCTTCCTGGGCCGGCTTCGGCGGCGCCGTTCATCCTCCGGTACCCATTGTGTGGAGACTTTCGCCCAGCGATCCTAGTGCATACGGCTAACGTGACCCACGCAATCCCACTTCAGCCTAGCAGCCTTTTTGTCAACATCCATTATTCCCGTTTTGGAACACAGCGTAGTGTTTCATATTCTGTCTTCTCGTCTCACACCCAGAATGCTGCATGCCATTGCCCTTTGGCAAACACCTAGGCGGAACTTTCGGTGAGCGACCAGTTCTGAGCACCATAGGTTAGCACCTCCACTTTAATTGTTAAATTTTGGTTTGGCCACAGACTTGGCACTAGACCGTGTTCAAGGGAGACCTATTTTTACAGTCTTCCCAGTGAGGTGTCCCGACTTTCCACAGGGAGTTCCAGAGTGGTCTCGAGGACTCGGGGCTTTCCTCCATGTGCTAAGGGTGATCACCGGAGTAGTATTAACGAGGTTATAATCATCCTCTTCGGTCTTATCCCCAAAAAAAATCCGTGTCGCATAATATTTACTTGAAAACATGCATATATACAGTAACTAGCTGTTTAACTAAAGACATTCGCGTGGAAATTTGGCACATTTCCCGCAGGAGAAAAAGTAGTTTTTGTGCCAAATGTCATCCAGATCCATTGAGCTGTAACAGCGTGGTTCAGTGACAAAGATCCAGCCCTCCATCAAACTATACATTTAAACACGTATTTATAAAATTAGTGTTTACGGATATGAAAAAAAGACATAGGGTACAGAAATCATTGAAGAAACAATGCAGCAAACGGAAGTGGTTTCCACTTTCAAATTGCATAAATAAGTAAATGAGTGTGTAAATATTTACATATCGTTGAGCTTAGTAGGTATTTTGTATGTAAACACTACTAGTAAAAAAGGTTCAAATTCGAACGAGGTATAATATCGTGGTGTAAGAGTCAGATGAACTTATCCACATTTTGACAAATTTACAGGAGAGCAAAAATACTGTGAAAATTCGCCACTTCAAACTTTACCAGCTCATTAATAGAGATAATATACAGTTGGTGAAATAAAAATATATATTGATATATTGTCCTACTATTAGAGCTTTGAAAAAAAAAAAATTGTTTATAAATGCGTACAAAGACACAATATATGTATATGTTTTTTTTTAATTCGGTTGACATACGTTAGTGTGGCTCTTAATTTTTTGAGGTTTTGTTGTTATCTTATATACCTCGTTAGTGAAGCTAAATTTTAGTTTGTGTAATGTTAATGGAATTAATAAATAAAAATAAACGAGCAATCAATCAAACAACATAATCTTTATTTACTTCTGAAAACACTCAATATTAATAAAAAAAAAAAACTATAAAATCAACATAAAATATTGTTTATGCAAATACGTTCTTATAGCCCTAACAGATAGCATGATAATTAAAAAGGTTTTCTGGTTCAATCAAAAGTGGTTCCTATGTTATTTCGTTGTTTTGGAATTTTTGAAATGTTGAATATAGCGTTACGTGTCGTTTGGCATTTCATAAAGGACTACCACAGAATACGCCCATCTGGTTCTTATACCACGATATACACCCATTTCTAGGGTCCCGTACCTAAAAAGGAAAGAGCGGAACCGCTTATAGGACCACTTTTTTATCAGTTTGTCCGTCTGTCAATGCCCTTTTTCTCAGGAAAACTTAGATATATCAAACTGAAATTATGATCAAATATTCGGATCTTCGGTCTCCCAGCTGTGGAACTTGTAGATTATTGCCGTCAAAAGATGATCGGTTGTCTCGCATATTTTGCGATGTCACAAGGGAATCGATCTACATAATCAAACTCGAGCTGTGTCGGACATGTGATCGAAAGGTTGCAGGTTCGAACCCCACCCATTATACTATTACCGTGAACCCACTCCAGACACAAGCATATTTAGCTTAGTTGGAGCGGTTAACAAGATTGCTAGTAATCTGAATTCTACCCACATTCCTAGTTATCTTTTTTTTTTCAAACTCTTGTCTTTATTTCAAAGAAACCAACTGATGACTTATCTTTTGGATGACTCCCAATTCATATAAAGTGGAAACAGTGTCATGTAACAATACTAGTATTTTTTTTTTTTTTTTAATAGTTTATAGGCTTGCGTTTGACCACAATCTCGTGGCCACAATGTGGTCGAAGATGAAGCACGCTTGCCTAGAAGTAACCTATTCACTCTTGACTTAAAGACTCCCAGGTCAATTTGCAGTCTTTTGACCTTCATATATTCATATAGCGTGGGACTGCAATGTACTGTATTATTAAATTAATACTATTAGAATAATTAAACGATAGAGGAATATTTTCATAACGTTGTAAATATATAAATAACAATGCTAATCGACTAAAAGTACATGATTCTAGACTTTCAAGTCTTTGCCTAAAATGGCTTCACCAGTGCCCCTTTTAACCTTAGGCTACCTAATTTGTGGACAGAGTATATTATTATAAAATTGAAGTATCTGTATGTTATTACAAAATAACTTAGTTTCCTCAAGTCCTTATGACTATTTACACGATACGTCAAGCAATTTTTTTTTAAATTTTGTCTGTCCGGGTTTATCTCTGAAACGGCTGGACCAACTTCAATGGAACTTTCACAGAAAGGTATAGGGTAGGTAGGGTAGGGTAGGTATAAAGGCTACTTTTTATACCGTATTCTCACGTAATATCTTCACCTAGGCGGATGAAGTCGCGGGTAGAACTAATAGATTATAAAATCGAAAGGACTCCATCCAGGTTGAGAAGAAAAGACGATATTGCAGCACCTCAAGACCATGCACCGTCCCATTCAATTCACGTATCCCCTCTTTGTATTCACCTCGCAAAACGAACTGGTTGGTAACAGTTGAATAACGTTACAGCTGCCTGAATGCTGTCCATTTTCTCTACAGGTAATCGCTTCAGTTCCTTCTAATACGTGGGCTTCGTACTGAGCTCGTACGTCAAATGACTAATCTTGGCATTTGGCAGGCGTTCGCTAACTACTAGACTTGACGTCTACGGCTGTCATCCGAAATAAACATATATTACAGTCGAAACTTCAGAATTAATGAATACCATGTATACCGTGGATTGGATTGGTTAGAAAATGCAAGCGCGTCGGAAACTCAGAATACGAAATCACTCAAAACTGAGCTAGCGTCTACTTTAATTCTGGTTTCTGGTTATCTGGATGTTTTCTAGAAAATTCGGGATCTTCTTGCTTACTCATCAAATGCATTCGTGATTGATTGTCTACATTTGCATTTATAGGGCCTTGTACACCGATTTATTATTTAAATGATATGTAAAGATTACTGATTCAAATGAAACCCTCATTGTTGCCAAGTCGTCTCCATCCTGTTCAAAGTCCAGTCACCGATGCAATCAGCTGTTTTCCAAGAATGGGACAGGAGTCAGGACTAGACAAACATAAGATGCCACTAGATTGCGAGCAACGTGGATCAGTTGTTGTTGATTGCATTCATAATAATGTAACGTTTATTCAGACAAATTAGAATCCATTTAGTGTCAGTAACATAAAACAACTTCCAGTACGTCAGTACCTATCAATCTATTCACAATATGAAAGTTATAGCTCTTTGCCAGTAGCAAAAAGCATATTCTCAGCGATCATTACGTCTTGATGACATCGGTTAATGGAGACTCTAATCTAAAATTGACACAAAGGGTTCAAATTGATTGTTCGCTTATGTGTTTACAAAAGTAATCTCTGTAGCTACTGTTCCGTTGGTTCATAGAAGAACGCGATTCCTGTGAGATAGTCAACGAGAAGGATAAAAGTAAAAAACATATAATCCAACTTTAAAGTAGTTTGTATATCTGTATGTTTGTGTTCTTAAGGAATTTTGATGAAACGTAGCACACTTCTAGATTACAACCTGATATCATGTAGGTTATTTTTTATCTCGCAGATATTTATGGCGCGAGCTATCAATCACAATTGCGTTAGTGGTGTTCTCACTTGTTCAATCTGTGCAAGATTTTTGTATACAACGGTGTTTTTGTAGCCACATGAGAGGCCATAAAAGATTTCATGTCATCGTAGCTGAAAATGACATAGAAGAATTAGGTTTTTTTAGAAGTAGCTATGTGGGTAGAATTCACATTACTAGTAATCCCCCAACTAAGCTAAATATGCTAGTGACTGGAGTGAGTCAATGGCGTAATGGGTGGGATTCGAACCCGCGATCTCTCGATCACATGTCCGTCACCTTAGCTATTAGGATATTGACGCTTCATAAAGTTACTGCTAACAGTTAGTGCTAGATGCTAGTAAGAATGTAAAAGTATAGGAAGCAAGCGCAGTACCGGAATAGTGTACAAGGTATCTTGACGCTCCGTGTGTTTTCCAATCTTTATCTGCCACCTAATTGTTTTTGTTGTTATTCTTTAACCTGTTACGATAAAATATCGATTAGATAGTGATTAGGATTTGCTTTTGTTTTGTATTTTGCGTCGCTACCTCACCCGGTGATTGTACTATTGTAGAAAGTAGGAGATAGGAGGTTGTCAAACCTCTTATAGAGGAAATTCTTTAAATATGTAATACTTAAAGAATAAGAACGGACGCAAAGCGATAATGCGACAATGATGCCGGTGTCGTTATATTGTAAAAATAATATTTTTTAACGTCGTTAAATTCGTCGTATTTCGTTTTGGCCGCATTTTCATAAAAGCCATTCTTTATTACAGGATGGAAGATTATATTATATTGTCCACCACCTTTATTGCAGTATATTAAGGGTCAAATTACATTAGCAGTCCCTGCAAGTGTGTCCGGAGCTACACTAAAGTGGCTGTTGGTCCCGTAGTCAGCCATATTGACCTAAAATTAAAAAGACCGTAATAGGTCGACATTATAACAGACAGTGTATTTCAATTGACTCTATTAAATACATAAAGTATTTAAAAAAATAACCATGCAGTGGGAAGGATCGACTGAAAAAAATTAAATAAATTTCAAATTGAAAAGTTTAAAGTACGGAACCTTACGTCTGAGAGTCCGAATCACAGTTGACCGGTTTATTTTTTGTTTATTCTCATAACCCTACACGGCTTCCAGTACTATATGTGGTACAACCACTTTTATGGTTCTTACCATATATGGAACTGAAATAAAAAGCTGATTTTCTCGTAAACTATTTGGTTTTGATTTTTTTTTCCTAACTACTAATCACTAACAACATCACATATAATTTTATCAGCAACAGAAAAAAAATGAGCCTTGTAGGGATAAGACATCGACACTTATCACTACTGTATAGTTAAACCAAGGTAATTTAATTTGACCCTGTAGCATTAACACGATTATCTTTTCGAAAATCATAACAATCGCTTCGTCGATAACAATCCTTTATTGAATAAAGCAATCGTTAACCCTAGACCACAGATTTACAAACAATAGTGTTTACTAATAAAATGCTAATGACGCTAAAAGAAATAAATATAATAAAATATAAGTGGGCCAAAGTTTGGTCGTACCGTTGACCGATATGACTGATAAGCTAACGGCCAGCCAAGGACGTTGTTATCAGCTGATGTTTAATTTCCCTGTTGACATAATTTTCTAATTATTTGTGCGTAATATATCTACGCAACTATGCATGGGGTAAAGGTCGGAGTATATCGTTTCCTGGGGTCAGCGGCCAGTTCAAAGGCTGTGGGCTTACGTACGTATGACGGGTGGGAAAAAATATTGTCTTAGGTTATTCAATTATACAGGGTGTTTGAGATGTGAGCGGTCTTTATGGGTGATATTCTATATGTGTTAGCATATAGGTAAGTACTTTTTTTTTAATACCTTTACTGCGGCTTTTTTAATGTATCATGTTCTTGGTATTTCTTAAAATAAAGGAAAGTTATATGCTCAATAGAAATGAAACAGAGTTAAATAAATATACAAATGAAATGTGTCTATTGTTATAAATGTATGTTTCTATGTAAAGTGCCTATATCAGAAATAGACATCAATCTATACATGCTTTATATGTATAGCTGTAAAAAAATATCTGTCTTCGTGTGTCTTTAAAATAACTGTATTTTTCAGCTGTTTACAGTTATTAACACGATACTAAAACGAAAAACTTTAAATACTTTTTTAAATAATCGTCTCTCTGTCTGTCTTTCACTTTCTGTATATACTGGAATTGCTGGACCGATTCTATGGAGAGTTTAACTGGAAGATAGAAGAGATTATAGGACAACATATTGGCTATTTTTTATCAGATATTTCAGATCTATTCAGTGTTTTTTGCATGAAAGAGTAAAAAACATCGATTCATCCATCCTTACAAACTGTCTCATCTATACTAATATTATAAAGCGGAAAAGTTTGTTTGTTTGCTTGAACGCGCTAATCTTCGAAAGTACTGGGTGGATTTGGATGCAATTTGGTATGGAAGTAGCTTGAAGCTTGAGGAAGGTTATAGGCTACTTTTTACGCGACTGCAAAAAAGGAGAATTATGTTTTTATCGTGATAGAATCCACGGGAGCGAAGCCCCGCGTGAGTACTAGTTTGTAATATTAGTAAAAAGTAAGTTATATCTATTGGTATCTTAAAATGTTTAAAAATAAAACACGCCCAATTTATTAGTAATAAGCTTACTAGTTAGTACGTCTAGACGAGCCTTAAAATATATTGCGAAGCCAAAAAACTGAGACGTGATACGAATTCAACTTAACCCAACTACGCTGGATTAAATTACTTTTGTTTCATGGAAAATAAAACGTGTTAAAAAAAAACTAGAGTTTTAGTGCGAAATTACACGTGTACAGGTCAAAAGGTTGCAAAATTTGGTATAAATAAAAAATACAAGCACGTGTTATTTTTTAGGAATTGTGTAGCTACGCAAAATATTTTCAGAAAAATATACAAAAAAATTAGACATATAGATAATATGATTTTACTCTTTATCTATACAAGGTGTAACAGATTAAGCGCAATACCTCAGACACAAATTATAAGAATTAAATTATAAGTCTAAAACAACATCCGTAACTAAATAAATTCAAAACAAACCTAGAAATTTTAAACGCAAAACGTATCATAACAGAATAAACGCAAATCCCGAAAGTAGTTGGTTCAGAATCAGCTTCTGAATCGATTTCCGCCATAAAAAATAGGTGTTAAATTTTGACGGATAATCTTCATTTAACTTAAAATGGAAACACAGTATCATGACAAATTAATACAATCCTCAATTCAAGAAAATGCGCTCATGTGCGTGTCGGCCGCTAACATTGGATGAGTGTATGCGTCTATTATTATTTACATAGGTGTAACAAGGACCGGTTGTATCGCTATATGTAAATGATGAAAGAAATTGAAATATTCAACTTGTAATAATTATATATATACTCAAACTGTACTCTGTGCTTGTATGATGATCTAGCTAAATACCTACCAACTATAAAACTATAATTAATAATAAAAAATAGCGGATCCACGTAAATCCGTGCTAATTAAGAGCAAAAAACCGTAAGCACACATTAACCGATACCGTAATCTCGGAAAGCAAAATGTTGCAGTTTCAAACAAGAATGACCATTAAATTCTTCGTTCGTTTTGGGAATACTTTCGTTGTGCGTACAGCTCTTCTCTGCCGGAGTCTGTATTTCCTGATAGCTATAACCTGGGGGTCTTTAAGTCAAGAGTGTATAGGTTACTTCTAGGCAAGCGTGGTTCATCTTCGACCACATCATCGCTTACCATCCGGTGAGATAGTGATGAAACGCGAGTCTATAATGAATAAAAATATATAAAACTTCACTGTTCTTTTACTAATTCAATATTAGCACAACAAAGTGAAACATCCACCTTTATTATGTTTGAAGAGCAATATTTATTAAAAAAACGGGTTTGTTTGTTATTTACGAGCGAGCCAACAATGTAAATCTAATTAAATTGTTAATCAGACTAAACAAAGTGCAGTACCATGTACCTAGTCGAGCTGGCTTGAAAACAAATGAGTCAAGATTATTTTTTGTATGAGTTTTAGTTCACTTCTAGAGCGAGTAATGCGTGACGCTGCGCGCTGTGCACGGTTTTGAAAATAGCGATAAAATGTATATGAATTAAATTACATATAAATAAAATTTTGGTGTCTCACTGTGATTTCAAATAACTGTGTGTGTGTGTGTACTAAAATGGTAACAATTTTATTTAATATTTTTCTGTCTTTCTGTTTGTCCGTGCTAATCTCTGGAACGGCTGAATCGATTTTTATGGGAAGTTCATTTCACTGAGAGAGGTTTATAGTACCAACATATACTTAGGCTTTTATCCCGCGCGAATTAAGTCGCAAGCACATCTAGTATTGAACTAAAGTAACCAAACATTTGGAACATATCTTCCGGTTGCCCGTTTTGTATAGCTTATGTTGTATATTGTGTAGATTGCACGCAGCTCCTCGATGTAGGTAAGCGAGCCCTAGGCAGAATACGCCGTACCACACAGGCGAAAAATCAATAAAAGTCGGACAAAACCAAAAAATTAAAAGTACTCCAAACAAATAAAAACCTGGTTTTCCAACAAGTCAGATAACCAATACATGCTACCTGCGCACGCCACGCGAACCTTTTGTCATCTACGCGCCTGAGTCTCACTCCAAAGTTCGACTTGATCAACAGCGGATGTATTTAAGAGTGAAAGTGTTGCTTTTAATTATTACGATCCTATAATTTTCTTCGTGAACATCTTTGGTTTTTCGATGGATTCACTTCCAGGAGGTAATAAACTACTTTTTAATATCTACTTTTGATAGTAATACTTGATATTTTATATTAAAAAAAATAATGACTGTGACATTGTATTGTTTTGCATATTTTTAAACTTCACAAAAGGGTAAAGTGTAACTTCCCGAGAGATCGGGCTTTGATATTAGTATTTTTAGAGAGCATGGACTTTGTTTTTCAATATGCAATCATAGTTTTATGCGACCGTAAGCGACGCTTTAACAAAATTGTTTTTTTAGTCGACCACTTCTGTATTGGACGAATTCTACGTAAAACAAAACAATGTCTTGCCCGGAATCGGTTACTTAATTGGTACTAAACATTGGTTTGATATTGATTTAGGATCAACTGACTAGGAAGTGAGCTTTAGAAGAAGGACTCTAATTGCCTACTATAGGGAGGAAACTAAGAAAAAGGAGCAATATAAAATATGTTATCTGGAAAAAAACTACAACGTGCTCTGCAAGTGAATGAACTTAAAAATGAAATAAAGGGATCATTATTAAATAAACAAATCATTCACCAATCTTCTTAGGGACCTCTAAGAAGATTGGTGAATGATTATAAGAGAAAACTTCTTCAATCACACATACTTTTTTCTCGGTGTGTTAACGCCAACAAAGACTGGTTCGATACCTACATTACATTTCCTGTTACGATTCATACTCGAAAGATAAGTGGCAGCCTTGGTGCCCGACCTTATAAGAGCTCTGAAGAATGTACCGAACGCACAAAACGTAGAAAGACAGAAGATGTTCGGAAACAATTAGAACCTGAAGAACTGGCTTTTACAGCCCAGGTAGAATATCATGCACGTGGTGATATCCAAACATCAATGATCATTAAGCAAGTTACAGTGGCTGGTGCCAGTAGCAGTTTTAGCGTTCCCAAAACACACGCGAGCCTTTCGTCAGACAAAGCGTTATCGTTGGTGATTGAAGCACAATTGTCTAAATTTCAGTACAACACTTTACAATCTTCAGCAATGGAGATGAACTGCAGTCTGTATCCTAATTATGAGACTATAACTGAAGCAAAAAAAAGGTGTTACCCTGAAGGTATTTTTTGCACCGAAATGAATGCTAAAGCTCCTCTTCAGAATTTAATGGACCACACTGCACAAAGGTTATTTTTGTCTCTTAATGAAGTCATACAATCGCTTACAAAGGATCAATTACAAAATCTTCACCTGATATCAAAATGGGGGTGTGATGGATCTGGCTGCCATTCCGAATATAAACAGAGATTTGAAAATGTCGAACAGTCTGATGCAAATATGCTAATTACTTCTATTTAGCCAGTTCAACTCGTGCGTGATCATGGTAAAACTGTGCTCATCTGGCAAAATCCGCGCCCCTCCTCACCATCCGTCCGTTAAAGTTAGAGATGGCACATGAAACTGTAGAACTATCAAGATTAGCAGCTCAAAGTGTTCAATCCGAGATTGAAGTTTTATCACCAACAATAGTTTTAATGGAGGAAGAATTTACAGTTAAACACAAGTTGATAATGACCATGGTTGATTGGAAGATGATAAACGCCTTAACGGATACGAAATCTGCCATGCGTTGCTATATTTGTAAAGTCACCTAGAAAGACGTCAACAGGATAAAATTCTGCGTGTCAAAGCCGATACCTGAAGAAAACCTTAATTATGGTGTTTCATCACTACATGCCTGGATAAGGTTTGCGGAGTTCATATTGCATCTAGGCTACAAATTAAAAGTTGCGAAATGGCAAGCAAGAGACGTACACTGTCAATCCTTGATAGGAGCTGAGAAGCGCCGCATACAAACAGAATTTTGGCAGAAACGTGGGTTACATGTTGATAAACCAAGGCATGGTGGAGGTACATCGACTGATGGTAATACTGAACGTGCCATTTTTCAGCATGCAGAAGAAGTTGCTGAAATAACAGGTGTTAATCATCGGCTCATAAATCGACTGCATACCATTTTAAAAGTAATGTCTAGTGGTTACAAAACCAATGCGGTCAAATTCAAGGCGTTTTGCACCAAAACAGCTTCTTTTTTGTGATGAATTACCTATGGTATTGTATGTTAACAACACTTCACAAGGTACTTATCCATGGATCAAATAATTCTGAAATAGCCATAGGCTTAATAAGCGAAGATGCACAAGAAAGTCGAAACAAAGATGTGCGAAAGTACAGAGAGCGGTTTTGAAGAAAATTTTCAAGAAAATTAGCCATGCAAGATACTTTTAAAAGACTTATGATGTCTTCTGATCCATTTATAACAGGACTAAGGAAATTAATCACAAAATAGTCTGATTCTATGTGCCCAGACGTTTTAAATCTATTGGATGAACCAAATATTACTGATGTTGTATAATAAAAAGGTCCAAAAATCACAATATGCGTCTTTTATCACATACCAACCCTTATGAGGCTATTTTGTAGAAAAATAATTAATGTTTAGGTTTTGTCCGACTTTTCTTGATTTTTCGCCTGTGTGCGTACCTACAACAACCACACCACATAGCAGAGATAAAACGTGGTCATGTGAATGGCTACGTGTGAATAGTGTCACTGTTGCTTTCAACCGTTACACTGTGGTACCCCCCAAAAAAATTGGTCAATTTAGCGTCAAAATTTAGTCCGTGTGAATTTTCATTATTCTTTTTCATAAAAAATAAGCTCCACGTGCTGTTGTAGTGGTGTGATTGTGGTACGTGTGAAGTCTCCTTTATTGTTTCACAGAATATAGAACTCGGTTACCTAGGGGTGAACGTCCTGGAAAACGAGAATTTAATTCACTTGGAATCTCAATCGAAAAACTATTTAATAAAAAGTTGATGCAAATCTAATCTAGATATAAAATGAATAAGCAATGTAATTGCAACTTTAAGTATTTTTAGTTATCTATCTAGTACTTTATTTGACATTTTACAAAAACTTGACAAAGGTCAATGACCGCTTGTAACGAGATTTGCGTTCACGTCCACTCAAAGTGTGAAATGATGAGGAAAATCAATGTATTATTTGAACAAGGATGGAACATATATTAAATTTTGTTTACACTATTGACGCGGCCTGGCTTCGCATGGGCTTATTATGCTAATTCACCAAAAACCTAATTAAATTACACACTAAAACCTTTGTCATAATAGTCTGTTCATTACTGAAAACCATTATGACAATTTGTTCCGTAGTTTTTGAGTTTATTGCGAACAGACAGATGCGGCAGGACAATTTGTTTTAGGTATAGTATGTAAAGAACTCCAATCAAATGTTGGCCTGAAACTTCGCTAATTCAAAATCATAAAGCAAAAAATGAAGTACCGTAAGCATATCTTTTGGTTTCGCTCATTCCATCGTAGACCTCATCTAACACCAACAGGTGTGATCGGGGTCAAGAGCGAGTCAGACTCGCCCATGAAGGGTTGTTTTTCATAGGATTTGTATGAAATACAAAGTTATATTTGCGGTTTTAGAAAATTTACTATATCTCAAAAACTACTGACCCGATCTAGTTCAAAGCAATTTTCGTTGAAAGTTTTTAGTAAGATCTACAGCATTAATTTTTTTAAGATTTTTCACTCCATTATTATAGAAGTTAGTGGGGCGGCGACACACACATTTTACCACTTTGGAAGCGTATATCTTTTAAATGATTGACTTTAAGAAAAAGTGGTTTTAGAAACCTCAATATCATTTTTAAGACCTGTCTATAGATATCACACACGCATAAATTTGATGAAAAAAAAAATTGTAGCTTTTTAGCTATGTATGGAGAGAGCACCCCTTAATTATTTTTTTTATTTTGTCCTAAAATCGGTAAGCGGTTCACAGAATACATCTATATACCAAATTTCATAAATTTAGTCTTTATAGTTTCGGAATAAAATGGCTGTGATATACGGACGGACGGACAGACAGACAAACAGACAGATATGACGAAACTATAAGGGTTCCGTTTTTTACCATTCGGCTACGGAACCCTAAAAAAACTCGTGTTATTTTGGCCTTGGGGCTTAACTTTGACCCAAACACTAACCAATAGGAAGAATATAACCACAGTGTCTTTTGTCCATATTGATTTTTGTGGTTGGGCCGAAGTTATGCCTCAGGGCGAAAGTAGTACGATCTTGCTGTAAATTAAATGGACTAAATGATTAAGCATTCATTACTTAATTACCAAGGGACGGGATGTCGCAACGATAATTTCCCAAGCGTCGGTATTACACGAACAATATGCATTGTGGAGCTAAACGCTTCTGAAGTCGTTGCAGTAACGTTTGCGAACAATACTCTGGCATCGGTTGCGACACTGACAATCGGCAATACAATGTAACAATCGCCTGTGGAAGGTACGGCTTAGAAAAATCTAGACATTGTTTTAGATGTGACACTTAATTTGTACGACGGGGAAAACATTATCCTCTGACCTATTCAAAAAGTGATCAGCATCTAAGACTTCCAAAACATATTAGGTCAGCTTCTAGTTTAACCGGATACAACTGAGTCCTAGGACTCAGACTAGTTCAGTAAACTCTAGAGTTTAACATGGAGTGCCTGCCTATTTGAGGGGCAACTAGAGGAACGTTTACAGTCAGTAGAAGTCTAACACTTCCTTCCGCTCCTTTTTTAACTTTGTAGACAATGAAATAATAGATTTTTTAAAGACGGCAAACTTTAAAAAATGTAATCTAATCGAAGTAAGTATAACAGTGGTAAAAAAACTTTTTTGCAAAAAATAAAACCGACTCCCATATCAAAACACTACAAAGCCAAAAATAATTTTAATTTCGGTAGTCGGTGTTATTGGTTTTGTATTTTCTTAGTGGGTCAGTTTGTAATTAATCTAGTTACAAAAGCCAAAATGTCAACTACTTATCACCTTCACCAGCAGAGTAAACGAAAAGGTCGTCAATGTAAATATTGTTTTCAGACTTTTGTCTATTTTTCAGAAACGGCTTGTCCGATTTCGATAAAATTTTCAGGGTACCATTTGGGAAGTATACCCTTTCCAACAAAAAAATTTTTTTTCAAATCGGTTCGCAAGCGACGGAGCTATGCCCGAACAAACATAAAAAAAAACAAACAAACTTCCGAATTGAGAACTTCCTCCTTTTTTAGAAGTCGGTTAAAAAGGTTACTATCTAAGATATTCACATCAACTGCTAGCCATAAGCCTCTAAACTACATCAACCAATTGAAACATTCCATACTTGGCAAAACATTACAATTATCTAATCAATTCAAACTAACATTTGCCCAAAACAAATACAGAGCAAGTTAACAATAAATCCAATAAAACGTATACTACTAAAACGCCTACATTTGCCTGTAACAAGCCTATTGAAATAGCCTATCAAGCCGATCAGGCTCTATTTTAATAGTGTTTGTAAGCTCAAAGCTTAAATAGACGGACACAAATACTAAACATGGATGTCGAAATAGTGCACGTGTGCTTTGATTTCACAACAGTTTCTGCACCAATTCAACGACTGTTGATAGAAGGTGAATTATTGGCTTTTATTAAACTAAACAAATAAAGGACTCCGAGGTAGATTTATTGGGCAATATTGAGAACATTTGTTATTGGTTGTTGTGATTGTTGATTTGTTTTTGACGATATTAATATTAGAAATTGCTACTACAACAAAATCTTCATTCATCATCACCAGTGCTCTCAATACGGTGACAGAGAACATCGTAAGGAAACCGCCATGTCTTAGGAACGAAAAATCTAAAGACATCCACCAAAGCACTTTGCCTGCGTTGTAGATCCTCTCATAGAGAGAAGGTATGTATCCCACCAGTGGGACTATTTATGTTGTGATGTTACATTCAGCTTCAAATAGGGATCCCTCTTTCTTCTTGCAAACTAATTCGGGAAAAAACAATGTAAGCAATTTAATTAAGTAGAGGTCTTTTAACCATAATATGTTGAGTAATTTCTCTTTGTCCGTCACGACCCGTAGAGACTTATCAACATAGTGTGTTCTAACAATCAAATGTAAACATATTAGCTTAACGTGTAATGTTTCTCGTCCAAGAATATTAACGGCTGGAATAATTCAAGCAATACCTAATTCAAACTAGCCTCGTTTCGATATAAATAAATATCGTTATTCATTTAGAAGAATGAACTTGAGACGACTTTGGAAGTTTTTGTATCAAATCGGGTTCAAATCGTATTAAACAATGTTTTGCAGACCACTTAATAATACGACATTATATTTAGGACTGATATTAGATTCCACTGGGCCCTGCCAAGGTCACTAATGGAAAAAACCGTTTCATTCCAGTAGAGCCCTCTTTTGGAATGAAACGGTAAAGAGAGAGTTTATTAAGAGTTTATAATACTGAATGGTGTGTTTTGGTAATATTGCTGTAGACGTGTGATAAAATGGTTTTAGAAACCTCAATGTCATTTTAAAGACCTTTCTATAGATGATACCACATTCGTGTAGGTTTGATGAAAAAAATATTTTTAGTTTCAGTTGCGTGTATGGGGAGCGCCTCCTTAATTTAATTTTTGTGTAAAAATCAGAAAGTGTTTCTCAGAATACATTCACCTACCAAGTTTCACGTGTGTAGTCCTAATAGTTTCGGAATAAAATGGCTGTGATGTGCGGCCGGACAGACAAACATGACGAATCTATAAAGGTTCCGTTTTTTGCCATTCAGCTTTGAAACCCTAAAAAGGAAAAGAAAAGGATGAAACTTTTCTAATGAGACATGCAATTTTCATTTGTCGTCAATCACATCACTGCAACGTATGATAGGTACATGATGTCAATGACAGCAGTAATAATAATAGCGATGAAAGCTAAAAGGTAAATGAACATTATTAAATGAGGCGGAAATAAATTACGAGGTCAGTGCTAGTACTTGACGTCGAGCGAGCTTTTATTGGCGCACTTGCTTCTGACTGCAACTTTACTCGAGTAGAGTGATTTATTTCAGCATAAAGAGTAGCCTGTGTCTCTCTCCACACCTTCAACCATATCCACGCCAAATATTTTATCGATCCATTGCTCCGTTCTGACGTTAAAGTAGGACTAAAAAAGCAACAAAATATTTATAAAGTATGCATATTGATTGTTGAATAAGTTGGTGTTAAAAATAGTCCTAAGGAATAAGAGTTACTCATATTCTGCGACGTCCGCGTTTTTTTTCCTAATAATGGTTACCTACAAAGGTTTTGCGTATTTCAGAAACATAATACACGATATTAAAAATCGAATAAAAAGAATTTAGTATTCAGTTATTATCTTAATTACATTATTTTGAACTGAATTTCAATTTTAAACTAAAAGATACATATTACGTTATATATATTTTACAATACATGATTTAAACAACATATCCTTGATTCTACCGCATAAGATTGTAACAAAGAGCTCGCTATAGTAACCCACAATCAATGTACACAAGAAACCAAGTCACTATGAAATTCAAATCGTGACTAGCACCAATCACATCTACCTCGTGTTTGCACCGTGCAAAATGAATAAATAACACTGATATATGAACAAAATCTATTAAAACACTATTTGTGATGAATGATAAATTGATTCGTAATGTCTTGGTTATTCGTGTTGAATCTATACTAATATTATAAAGCGAAAAAGTTTGTTTGTTTGTTTGTTTGCTTTAACGCGCTAATATTTGAAAGTACTGGGTGGATTTGGATGCAATTTGGTATGGAAGTAGCTTGAAGCTTGAGGAAGGTTATAGGCTACTTTTTACGCGACTGCAAAAAAGGAGAGTTATGTTTTTACCGTGATACAATCCACGGGAGCGAAGCCCCGCGTGAGTACTAGTCCTTTTATGAACATGTAACTATGGGAAAATTATTCTACTGCCTCTAATTGTTTGCAGTGCTAGCACATGTTCTATTTGTTCTTCATATGAATGCAAATATTTTCCATTTAAACGTCTCTTCTTGTGTTTGTCTTAATTACTCCCACCTTTGATACAGTCTGTTCATCTTCCTCATTTACATCATAAGCATATTCTAGAATATTTACATCATCCGCTTTAGCAAAGAAAAATGTTTAATCAATCTCTAATAACGTGTCGATAATATCAAGATCTGTTATGAGATTCTTGAAACGAAATCAAAACTTCGCTTTCGCAATTTTATGGCATCGTAAAGTTCTTAGACTAGTTTTCATAATTCAATCCAATCTATTTTTTTCAGACCGTTATCTTTCATTTTTAGAGTAGACATCTTATTTTATGTAATAGCTTCAATGTACGTATATAAGTCTTTATAAAGAGCACGATATTTCTGATAAATTTCAGCGTTTGACGGCTTGCTATGAATGTAGGTAAAATCTTACTGGTTTATTGACATTTTCAAAGCGTTTGTGCATAGTTAGATATTATTATTCCTGTAACAAAATCAATTGGTGTACCATTGATATTCAATTTTCATTGCTAACAAAATCCTTTCTCCGACAGCTAAAGTTTTCTCCCAAAACATACGAAGCCTAAACAAGCAACCAATTCAAAGCATGATGCAGAAAGGAGACAATGACACAGCTAACGCGAATCGTGTCAATCAGTGCAATACATTACACACTCTAGTCCATTCCGGCTGTAATTGGAATACGGCTTTGTGACTAGTTACCAGCTTAACGATGTTGAAGGTTGGGAATGATGATCATGATTGTGCTATACAACGCATGTCTTTCAATCTCAACAGAGTAGCTACTCCCAGTTTCTGAATGCCTAATCAATCGATTATTATGTCAAGATGATTGACTGTTGTTCTATTCGGTAATGTTATATTGCTAACTCTGCCACAACAATTATAATTACGTTCGACAGGTTATTTATTGACGACTAGCTTCCCGCGGATTCGAACGCGTGAAAGTTATTTTTGGTGACTAAAATATTGCCTTTGTCATTTTCTAGCCTTTCAATTATTTCCACACCATAATTGCCATCGACCTGTTGCTCGGTTATTATGACGTAAAAATAACACAAAAAACATTGCATTTACTTATGTGTTAAAAAAATCGCGGACTTGGTCCATTTTTTCTTTCTAAAAATCTTCAATCTGTAAAATTCTACTGTTAATTTCAGAGTTCCAAGCTTTTGTGTTATATGTATGCAATAACCTAGTTTTCAGCCGGAGTACCAACATAAATGTAGGTCATCTGGATTTATTCCAAAATTTCAGATAGTCAGGCTTAACGGCTAATCTGTACATTGAAACGGAGCTGTAGTCATTAGTGAAATGAGCCTTCATGTTTTTAGCCTCCATAAATTTAGGATTTGGAGGTAAACAAAATAATTGGGTTACCTATTAACGGGTGCTCTTTTCAGTGCTAGAAATACCTTAATTAATCCTATTGTAGGACTCGGTACAATCAATGTCGAATCCATAAATCATAAGCAAAATTAGAAATCATCATTACATTAATATTTATGAATACTTAACCATAAAGTTCTGGCAAACAGTGAAATTTTTTTTGGCATGGGTACTTTTAAAACGTCAGAAGCTAGTGCACTGTTCAAATTGGTCGTTTATTATTGAGAAGAAACGGCAAAAAAAACAATTTTAACATAAAATTGGATTTTCCTAATGTTTCTATAATACAGTTTTCCTAGGTATGAGAGGCTAGCATCAATTAACATGGTAAGTACTTAATAAACGTAATTAAAAATTAATCTAAGAGTCTACAGTGTTCCCAATATTCAAGTAAGAAAGACAACCATATTGAATATGATGTACTATTTCACTGTTCACTTCTTACGGAAAGTAACACTTTCAAACAAAGACGAGAAACATCAAGATTCTTACAATAGCTCAACCTCTTGATTAAATCAGATAATTTTATACGCAGTAATACTTTGTTGTGCATTACTTCTATTACATGTATCATCTTTAATTGATCTCAAGCGTGGTTGAGATTCATGAAGGTATAATAAATTACACATTAAGATAATGTGTTCTGTATGAGTACGACTTGTAACTGAACATGGCGCCAATATTGGTGACCAGCTTAATAATAAGGCAATAGAAATGCTATCTACTGTCATTTAATACTGGGACGCGTGTCGCCGGTTCGCAGCTACCACCACATAAACAAATAATAGATACACACTTTCGCCTACACATGCATTTTGCATTATTACAACAAAATTAAACTTTAAGCCATGACATTACGCAATATTTTTTAAAAACGCATAATCTCAGGTGGCGTAACGTGTGCGAAAAGCAGAGAAAGATATCGCGCGCTCACTCTCACTTAGGAATAGTGCAGTGCAAAGCTCGTAATGCTCATATTATTATCGATAATTTTCTGTTGAGCGTTAATAGCCCAGATGTCTCGTAACAATAGATAATTAATTTATTGAAAGTTTTTCATTCCTCGACGCGCTTTTAGACGATTTATTTAGGAGAAAAGGGAATACAATAAAACGTTAAGTGTAAGTATATTTTTTTATTATTTAGTTATACAAATCTTAAAGGCTCTCCAATACTTCACCTTGTGGAAAAAAAAACAATGACAAATCAAATAGAGCAATAATGGCACAACTTAATACCGAACAATGAAGAATATACTTTATTGTTCATCAAAATAAATTGTTACACAACTGTTTTACGTAAATTCTTTGGTTAACATGGCGGTCTTATCGCTTATAGCGATATATTCTAGACAATCTTAGGATGGATTGATGATACCCGGATCTTTGGGAAACCTGTAATAATAGCATTGGATAAAGTAAAACAGATGCATAAATAATATGAAAACGTATCGATCCGATCCAACTTAATCCATTTTACTTACAATATACATAATAATATGTATCCTTAATTATTTTGTCATAACAAAAGATAAATATTGAACACTTCAATGATACAAGGATACCCAACGCAGACTGTTATTTAACTTACCTACGTACATAACAATAATATTAATAAGCCTACCTCCTATTAATTTTCTGAATGAAAAAATTGTTAAAAAGTACGAATTAACAGATATATAATCGTTCAAAAACGACTTTTTATAAACTATTTAAACAGGAAAAACATGCTTAATGAAAATATGTATTGAAATATTAAACGAAAAATTATATTTCATTCGAATTTGCGTAAAACTACGTATTAACTATTAAGCTAAAGGTAATAAATTACCGATACAAAATAGTAGTGGCACGTCACTAATTCGCGGCCATCTCGTGCGGCGTGTTCCTGGAATGTACGTAAACGACGACATTGTTTATTGCGCATGACTATAACATTTCATTGCTGCTTTTAGTGTTGTAACAGTAGGCATGAACAAGCATTAGTATTAACGGTAATTGAATTGAGAAAAAAAATACGTTTTCTGTGATAATCGTAGTAATGATGGCGAAAATATTTGATTTGATTATATTTAAAAAAAAACTACATTTTTTCAATAATTAAGTACTTACATATGAAATGTTATCCCTTTATTTGTAAAGTTACAAATTTTGGAAGAGTTTCTGCAGTTGGATATGCTGCAAAACACCATGTTTACCTCTCCGCGTCCCATACAACACACGCAACCGCAACAAACGCTCCACGCGCACTTGTGGCTTACGTGTCACATGCGCGGCGACAAGGTCACGCGTCTTTGCGACTTCTATTGCCTTATTATTAAGATTTCTGTGGTAATGGCCCATCTTGTTAAAGCAAGGGATGAAAAATAGGGATGGATTTTTCTGATTTTCTTTTTTCAGCGAACAAGACTATTCTTGGTCACTCTCCTTCAACTATACAAAACATCTCATCGATTTCTTGTTCCGTTTTGACGCAAAAGAAGTATAGGTTCACAGTTTTGCATTTATAATGGTATTATTAGCATGGATAAACAATGACTCAAAGCGGATAGATAAATCTGTTTGAACGATTCAAACAAAACACTTTTAATGCAGATGGTAACATTTATTTTAGTTCAATATTAGATTAAATCAAAAACTGTGTAGGTACCGTAATAAACGAATTCGTGCACAACGCAAAATAAACTTTTTATTACTAAAGGGTCCGTGACCATAGACAAGTGTAAATAAAAGGCGCGTAAATAATATGGTTACTGACTAACTGCGCATGTCATTTGTTATGTGTTCACTTGTGTTATGTGTTCAGTTGTGATTGAGTCAGACGCAAGTTTTGTAGGTATCTACAAGAAGAAGAAATGGTTCTTATACAGTTTCTCAGGTGTTTTGACAGCAAAATAATATTTTAAGTTTTTAATAAAAAACATAATAGTACATTTTGAAACAAGTGGAGAAAGTTTGTTATTGCGGCCGAGGCGGAGTTACGCCCGAGTCGCAAGGCGAGGGGTTTATGGAGCCGAGTACTGCAGTAACAAATTTCCACGTGTATTAAACGACGTTTTTCAATATACTTTCGAAGAAATAAAATAATGGAACGAAAAGTATTTTTGTCATTAAAATATTTAATTTTCCCCGCGCTTTACCTTCGCGGGTTAAGGGAGAAGCAAAGGTAAGACAGAAGCCGCAAGACAGCCTGATATTAAAATATATATTTTTTTATTTAGAACTTTAAATGTTAATTTATTCATAAAAACAAAATTATTTTATAAATAATAATGTTTATTTTTGAAATTCTGTTCATAAACACAATATTAATTTTCAGTAAATATAAAGCCTTAAAAACATGCGCGTCTTTGCTGTGAAAAAAAAAAGCAATCATCGCCGAATATAGGGAATTGAATAGTTGTTTAATGTTATCTGTGGCAAAATCTGGAATGGTAAACCCTCGTGTGTGAAAAATGAAAAAATCCACGAGTGTCAAATGCATTGCATGTTGAACCTAATCGTAGTGCGATAAGAGCCAGTTTTCGAGGAAGTGTGTTGAAAAGTATTTAAATATTTAATTTGTGTACATATACAGACCAACAGAGCACACCTAAAATAATTACAGTTGAGTATAAATATTATTCTGGCAGTCTCTTATTCTTTTTTATGCAAGGAGCATTCACATTAATCTAATGGTTTATTTTGGAAGTTCCCTATTATTTATTCCCTACCTTATTACCATTTAACCCAAAACTGTGCACACAACTGTTGGATAAAAAAGAAACAAGTCTACTAACTATTAATACCTAGTACACATATTAATATAATAGGTGTAACACAATGACATTGTTTTATAGAGTACCTATTCAATTATATTATATTTCATATTGCTACATTGGTTATAATTTATATTTGATTTTGAATGTATGTTAAAAGTTTATTATGAATAGTATTCCAAACCATAAACGAAACAATGACATTATTGCACTTAAAATACCTGTGGAGCTTGTTATCGTTCTAAATACAAAAGTTAAATTGCCTATTTCATTTATACGAAGCCATCTCCAGGGCTGCCAGATTGTATATTTGGATACAAAACGTGTATAATCGGACTGTTCATCGTATCTATTGCGTATAGGTAGTCATTCAGTATAATTGGATATAAAAAAAAACACGGCAATTGGCATATTTATTTCTAAAAGAGACCTCCTTCAAAAGGAACGTTGTGTGCTTATTCGCCTTTTTCTGTCACGAAGAATGATAAACAGAGATGGAGATATATACACATACAGTATCAGTATGCTTACCAACTTGACAATATGATTTATAGTGGTGTGGTGGTTTTTTAGTCTGTGAACGTTTGGTTGGTTTGGTGTGGTGTTTGTTCATCTGTGGGTAGTGTTGTAAAAGAACTGAGTCTTTATAGTCCTAATATTGAGACACGAGTCTTTTTTTGAAGACTCAAGTCAAAAAAGAATAAGTAAAAGCTCAAGCCTCTCTGAGTTTTTAGTCTTCTTAAAATAGACTCCAGTCTTGCCAAAGAGAACTCAAGACTGAGTCTTTTAAAACAGCTCACTCTTTACAAAAAGAACTCAAGACTAAGTCCTTTAAATAAAAACTTAGCTTTCCTAAAAAGAACTATAGCAACTGAGTCCTTTTAAAAAAGAGCTCAGTCTTACGAAAAGAACTCGCGAGTCATTTCTTTCAAAGAGCTCTGAACTCAAACGAACTCGTACAATGTATAAGATCAATGAAGGTCCACCTAGAAAACATTCAGACGATTTGAGAACCTCCTCCCTTTTTTTTAAGTCGGTTAATAACGTAACGATGATTTACATGTCTTTTTAGCCATATTTATTGTTTATTTGAACTTAATAAGTGATTACTATGACTGCAATCCTCTACTTAAACAATTCAAATACTTCATAACATGCGAGTCTTATTGATTGAACTGCAGTCCTGCTGTATAATTCACGACTACAAAGACTTGAAAGAACTTAAAGGACTCAAAGAGCTCAAAGGACTGAAAAAAAACGAAAGGACTTAGAATAAATCTAACGACTCAAGAAATTTTAGGACTGAAAGAACTGAAAAGACTCAAAAGAACTCAAGACTCAGGACTCAGAAGACTAATAAGTCGTGAGTTCTGCAAAAAGAACTCATAGCTGTAAAATGAGGACTAAACGACTCAGTTCTTTTACAACACTATATGTGGGACGTGTTTTCCTTTTCCTGTATTTTAAATTTTCCATGTAGAATTGTTGACTGTCGTGTGTTGTATGTTTTGGCGCCTCTTTTGGTTACTTTGGTCGGATTGTTCAAGTTTTGCGTTCTGCGTCAAGCAAGTTATTAATCAATTAATGAATAATATCTCATATTATGTGACTTAAAGCTGTGGGCTGAAAGTGAAAAGTTGGATATTTCATGATTTTTATGTGTACATACTTACATCGAACAACAAAATTTGTTCCTTCCATTCGAAAAGCGTCCTAGACCATGAAAGTTTAGGTCTGGATAATAAACTTTCAGCAGCACAATATTGGAAAAAAGTGTTTTCACTTAGTGATCGACATGGTAACAAAAGCTTTCCAAATTTAAAAGCAGTCATAGAACTTTTGCTTATATTGCCATTTTCGTATGCATCTGTTGAGCGCACTTTTAGTCATTTAAAAAAAAAACGCAAGATAGAAACTGTTTGAAAACTGAAAAAAATAGCTGCTCTTATGAGTACAAAAAATGGCATAGCCAAACACGTAAGGTGCATTACTTCTTCGAGCCTTCTAGCGCTATGCTAAACAAAAAATTAATCTACAAGAAGAATTAATATTAGAAATCTGCATGATGGTTGGTTTCTTGTGGTTGCATGAATGGAAATTGTTAAGACCAAAACTAACTATATTAACTAACTATCCTACTATGCTAACCTGTGCTTCTCATTTACCACCTTCTTTTTGTGTTGCTTTTGTTTTTGCTTTCGCAAGGCACTTCGCAAATGTCAAGTGTAGGTACATAGTAATTGTTGAAAATGAATACGGGAGTAAAACGATTGATGACAGTCTAAATCGACGCAATCTTCGTATGTATACATGTGAATGTGATCCACTTAGGTGATTCATATTATTTTATTTAATTCCCGATTTAAATTTTACCACCAATGTGAATGATAAATATGATTGAGTGTGACCAGTACTAAAAAGGATAGACAGGTACCTGGTTGATTTGATTGATTCGAAGAATGAACAAAAATCATAAAAATTTTATATAACGGAACGGTGGCGACTAAATACAGGCCAGTATTTTTTTATTGTCAAGTAATAAGAAAATCGGGTATAAAAAATAATTATGTATAATGCAGACACTCGACCGTATAAACGAGATTAATGTGCTGGCAGCCCTGGCCATCTCGCAGGCATAGGTAGGTGTGCTGAGTAATATAATGTGTAATTTAAAGGGTATATACATACCAAGTGCACGGCTTCTTTGGATGATAACAAACGATATAGCAAGGGTTTTGTAATTCTATGTCTACATGTGTGGAACTTTTTAGAAATTTCAATACATTGATATCAGAGACCGAATTTTTCAAATTAAGAAGAACGAAGAGAATTATCGTGTTATTGGCGAGTGACGTGGAAAGTGATGACCCTCGTAGTGCTGTGACACGTTTGTTATGATTGGTATTCAAGAAACATACGAAACCAACAATTTGGGTTCAATTCTGTGAGTCACTTATTTTGAGCTGAAACTTTGCATAGAGACTCCATACCAGATGTTGTCTTCAGTCCTTTTGGATAGATATGGGGTTTCCGTTACACGTTATATAGCCAAACATTTTATTTTTTGTAGTATTCTACTTTTCTCAATGTCTTTCTACTCTTAAAGTAGTAGATCAACGGGTGTTTAATATGCTTTACACCAGATTATGAGCGTGTAATTCCACAGCAATATTATATACATAATAAGTATTTAATCTGGATGTTTTATTTTATTGTTCGGTAATTTTAACAGTTGGTATTGGTATCATTTCAGTTCATTCATATTTTATATACCAGGGTAGCAATGAAAATAAAATACGCGGATTTCATGATAGCTGCGACACGCTAGGTACGGTAATTGCAGTTTTATTATATTAGAAAAGTAGGTTTTCCTACAAGTTATAAAAAGACACGAACAAAGTCGCAGTTATTCCGTCATAATCATAAACGATTTAAATGCCAACGCAATGATAAACCACTGTATCTATAATTCTGTACTTATAACAGTATTAATAAAAACGAGATTTTACGTTTTTGTTACTGAATCACGCCAAAATGGCTGTACCGATGTAGTTGAAATATGGTACACAGATAGATTATAGTCTGGAATAAAACATAGGCTACTCTGTATCCCGATAAATAGTTGAAATTAAAATACAAATACAGTCATGGGCAACATCTAGTAGTGTGTAATATTGCCATGAATCAGTTATTTTTCTATAAGTACGATAAAAGAACCTTTTTAATAGACATGCAAAAAGTGGTCGTGTAGGTGAAGTTATAAAGGTTAGTTTTGCCTTTTAAGATCATATCCCTGAAAACAAATGAAACATCGCTTTATTAAAACCATAACTCACTTATTCACGGTCATATCCGCGTGCATTCTCGGTCAAGTTTATCGTCAATGATCATCAGGGGTTATTAGCCGATCAACAATGCGTTACTGAGAGCCCACATTACTAGACACCATTCTTAGAATCAGCCAGTCATTTAACATTTCACCGCACTTTCATGCCATAGACAACGTTCTCTTCTAATAGCCCACAGAGCACGGTGACATTTCGGTGGCTACTATTGGAGATGTCACTGTCAAAATTTTTCACTTCAACAATTGGAACATGTCACCTTTCATTGAAAACTTTTAAATTATGACCATACTAGCATTGGTTTAGACATTTGCGGGATAGCCGGCTCTGCATGCTATGAATAAATTATGAAATACTTATAGATGGGTCCTAACAATTCCTAATATTACTGTAGTATTAGCCGAAGCTTGTGCTCAGTGTAATTGAGCGGCCATGAATTTAAATATGGCGTCTATATTCACTAGCGTCGCGAAATTTCATGCTCCGAGTAGGGTTGCCATCTTTTTTTTGTGCAGTTAAAGTACATTAGTTAAAATAGGTAAGAAAAAAGTACATAGCATCAAAATAAAGAACAATTTATTTTCAAAGTCGCATTCCGCTGTCTGTCCTTATGTATGCTTAGATCTTTAAAACTACGCAACGGATTTTGATGCGCTTTTTTTTAATAGATAGAGTGATTCAAGAGGAAGGTTAGTAGAGAAATAATGATAATTGTAGAGGTTTCTAATGTGATGTCTTAATAAACATTTTTTTTGCGCTTACATTGCAAACGCTGGCTTAACTGTGCGAGATAGATCAAAATAATGTACTACAGTAATGTACACCTAAAAAAGGTATACAAAAAGTCTGCAATGGCATATACCTATCTCTTACGGATAATATACTATACATCCATTTTAATACTTAAAAAAATGGGCAATTATAAAGCGCTAATTCGAAAGCTATTTACACAAATACTGTATTAAACCTTATCATTTTAAATACGTTAGTTGGGTACAGTGCGGTAATCTATTCATAATATTCGTTGTTATCCCACAATGCTATCACATTCACAACATATCTTTTGCTTTAATTTAATTTTGTAACTTTGAAATAACTTTGCTTTAAATTAACTTTAACAAAAATAAAATATATTACTTGAAAAGAAAATGATATTGTCATCTTGTACAAACAAAATTAATAATGGTAAAGTAAAAAAAAAAGTATATTCTATTAATTGAAAAAGTAAATAATATTGTCATGTCAAAATGTATATGAAATAATCATTATAAAAAAAGAAATGAGTGAAAAATCAAACAAAACAGATGTAACTGGAGCAGCTCAATCCCAAGCATTTTTGTCCGCAAGATAGTCTTTAACAGAATAAAAAGCTTTCAAAGTTTCTGCTTCACAAATGATTTAAATTTATTGAGGCTTAGTTCTTGCACATGACTGGGAAGTTTATTGTAAAAGCTTATACACTGACATCTAAACGAGCCCCCAATTTTCTTGAACCTAGTTGAAGGAACAATGTATATGTACGTAAGCGCATTAGTTCAGAACAGCTGCATTTATTTGACTAATTTTTTTTTGTGTTCGTAATAATTGTCTGGATAGGGTTTGGAGAAAGAAAAATTGCACCCGAGCGAAGTCGGGGTGGGTACCTAGTTATGTTTAAAAACATATTTCTTATTACTTTTTGCAGTTTGTATCAAATTAGTATCTCTACTAAACAATTGCACAGCATCTTTACATTCTATGTTTAAATTAAAGTAAATAAGTAATTAATTTTTTATCAAATTCAGAGACGCTTTGTTTATTACGACTAAAGTTTTCAAAATCCCAAAGAAATCAAATCATGCGAAATAAAGTATTTTCGTGTACTTACTTTATTGTTCTCATAAAGTATACAGTACAATTACCTGAAATAACGTACAATACTTTATTAAAAAGTACGTGGCAACCCTAGCTCCGAGTGCAATGCTCTAAATTGGACTTAGAGTCTAAATAAGTGTGTTTAAATCCAAATCAATGATCGCAAATAAAAGCTATTTAAACGTTCATGGATAGCTTGCCATTAATCATATTTTGAGTGTCTATAGATGTTTAGTAGTTAAAGAAAATAGAAATGATAATGTTTATGTAGCTGTTTAGATTTATATAAAGGGGCAAAGGCATATTTTTTGGTTTACAAATAATTTTGTAAATAGTTTCATGGTTTAAAAAGTCTTTGTTAAAAGTAATAAGTGACAACTCGTATATATTGGTCTCCCTTTTGCCACTCTCATCCATTTTTCTACCACGCTCTGTGTCTTTGGCATAGTTTCATTTGATTTTAATCAAGATTAAATATCACAAGACTAATAAAGTGATCAAATGATTACTAGAGCATATCTGAAACGTAATTCTTAGATTACGTTACGTACAGATAGCATTTTTCTCGCTCTTGTTTGTAAACAATCTTATCCAATCTTAAATAAGTTATCGTGATTTTTCTACTTAAGAGTTTTCTACGTGTTTTTCTACGTAAGACCATCTCCACCTAACAACAAAAATAAAGCCGATCACAGATTTGATCAACGCTACACTTTTACCTACACTAATTTGGGCGTCGATTCTACAAATGACATAGATCTCTATTAAACCAATAGACAAAAAAGTGTGTTCCCAAGCGGCATAGAGCTACATGGACGGGCTGGGTTCTTCACCCGCTGGTCAACGTTCGACTAGCGAGCCGACCGAAGCGGCCTTGTCGAGTTGTCGCTTCGATGCTTGGAACTTGAGCTCTATGCTATCCTGTGCTTGCTAATATTTATTTAATATACCTACTTATAAAAATCTCGTGTCACAGTGTTCGTTATCGAGCTACTCCGAAACGGCTTGACCGTGATTTTTTTATGTATATTTGAGGCTAGTTTGAGGATAGGTCGTAGGGTTATTTTTCTCGTGAAATAATTTATAGGGATAAACAACGACTGTCGGGTCAGCTAAGTTTTTGTATTACAGAATTGATATGCAAACAGATTATGAATATAAAACTAAAAATTCTATCGATAATAAAAAGTTATAACCCTAATATTTGGATTATCGAATAAAAAATAAAACCGACTGATTAGTAGGTACCAGAGATAACCGAGTTTAAAAAAACAAAACAAAATCTTTAGCTTTAATTCTATTAGTTATATTAGTATAGATTTTTATGTTCCGAAGCCGAAAGTGATTGTTTTTTGTAATTAATTGTGTTGATCGGTTTACCTCGCAGACAGTTGAACGATCGACCAATTGAATTGGGTACAAAAGAGTGTATTTAAATAAAAGTCTTTTAAGCGAAGTTAGCATAACTAATTTGCATTTCAATTAACATTCAAGTTTATAAGCAATGTAATTACAAATATGGTATTCGCTTGAAAGCTGGCATCTCGCCAATTCTGCTGCGTTATTAAACATCAAGTAAAACAAACTAATATTGTTTGCTTTGTTATTTTTAGCACTGCAGCTGGTTTGATTGTATAATTCTGTTTGTAGAAACTGAATCTGGAATATAATTGTACTAACGTGATTTTTATATAACCTCCTTTTATAAGAACTTCCATTCAAAATGAAAGGGGTTCTCAATTTGATTGTATTTTTATGTAGGTATGTTTACTTCCTCGGATATCTATAATTTATAAAACAATTTATAAAATCCTTTTTTATATTTTGACATGGTTTCTTTCTTCAAATAAAATGGGAAATTTATTTGAAGAAAATGTAACACCAAGAATAGGGTTTGAAAAGGTGTAGGGAATTTAGTCTGTCTGGACGCTTATATGAGTACCTTGAAAAAAAAAAAGAAATAAACCTTAGGACAGAACAGTATTTGTTTATTTATTCAAAACACACAATTAGATATAAATATTTTAAGGTGTACAATTAAGTATATAATAAATAAATAAAAATAAGCTCACCGTGAAACCAAAACGCTTATATGCTGACAATAAATTAATGCAGATTTGTGACCAATGGGACCATAATCTTAGTCAGTTTGGGGAAAAGACTTGACGTCTGAAAATATGGCTCCTATTTAGTTTGTATGTTATACAATTGACATAAAGTTCAATATGCTATGTACAATTTTGTTGCAACAAGTCGCTTTCATTCAATTCCACGGCGGTGTAAATTGAGTCTAAGGGTTCGATTTATTACATATTTCATATTCTCAGACGTCATGTCTTTTCAGTTTCACCAAACTGACTAAGATTAATGGTTCCATTGGTTTTTTCTCGAAATCAAATTCTCGAGAATGCGCGAGGATTCCCCGGGAGGGGCGCGACCTTTTTTTGGCTCCTATTTAGTTTGTATGTTATACAATTGACATAAAGTTCATTATGCTATGTACAATTAAAGTCGCTTCCATTCCATTCCACGGCGGTGTAAATTGAGCCTTACAAGTAAACGGTTTGAAGATGGAGGTCATAACTTGGAATACTTATAGCGTTTTCCTTTTCAAATCTTCCACACCATTATAGACAGGCTCATTACAAAATCGACTGACATCTTGTTGCATCATTTGATGACACTATTCGATGCGGTAAGACCACGTCGAATGACACTCAAGACTTCCCTCGGGATCACTGACCTCCTTTTTATAAGGCTTACACAAAGACGATTCTTTGAACGGCATCGGCTAATAGTCGGTTTAGCTTGGTAAGATGAAGCTATCAGAAGTTGTAAATGTACACATTAAAAATGGGAAACAGTGACATGTGCACCACACGCAGTACGTGACGGGCCTCTCAGATTAAGGCAAAAAAAAAAAAAAAGCTATACTTATCACTGCTACTACAACTGCTGTGGCAACTCTCCTTCCTCTAATCCAATGCTTTAAAACCTACCTTTTTTTGCTGTCGGAGGAAAACCTTCAAAAGGCGCCTTAACATTCGAGAAGAAGACCAGGGAGTGTGAGATTCTTACCACACTAACACCACCCTGGTGGCACCACCACCATCAGCACATGACCCGTTACCTCTAAAAGGACCACTTGGGAACTCCTTCACACATCTCCTGTTACGCCACTTGGTGGAAAAACCTACCTAGATTGACGAATTCCAATAGTTGTTTTGTTTTTGTCCATAGAGGGTGGCGGGATCAAAGTGCTTGCGCGCGGCGCGGGGCGAGGGCGCGCGCGGCAGGTGACCGTCGGTCTTCCCGGCTGATGTGGGCGGCGAGCGCTTGCTGCTCGCGCCAGGCAGGTGTGTATATCCACTACGCTTACTATAAGACCAGACCAGCGCCATCTACTGCATAAATCCAGGGTTATAGGAAGCTAGCGTCACAAGTTAAGACAGTAAATTGTGCTAATAAGCTAGTCTCTCTTGAGGAGCTGATAACACCCGCATGTGTCGATCTTCAACGCTTGACGAAGTCGGTCCATGGAACTTATCGACTTTTCGCCGTGCCCCGGAAAGCACGTTGTGTTTGGTTCTGGCTGGCATTTATATATCTTTGACGACTAGTCAGAAACCAGAAGTACGAGCTTCTGAGTTGTGAAGGTGAGATAGGCAGTCGATTTAAAACTACTAGTACTCAGCTGTATCCAGTTACGCTCGAAGCTGACCTCAACTAGATGGGAAAAGGAGCATCAGATGATGAAGGTAGTCTCTCGGGCCTGGTGTATCCTAATCAACCCTATTTGTATTTGCCAAGCCAAAAAATTATCTTCTAGCTCGTTATACTAGCTTTAAAATCTAGTCTCGTGTAATCCGGGTGTAAGCCAGCCAATAGTCCTGCAGAGGCAATAAAGGTGATGGGGCTATACGTTAGATGGCGCTGGTGTTTGGACGTTGGCCTAAACCCTCAAAACAAATAAGTAAGCAAAAACTTCTACGTATCTTGGGACGGAGTGTTTGTTATGCCATCAAAATAAATTAGTAAACAACGAAGAGAACAAGGGTATAATAGTAATGCCTGAAAAACAAAAGAATAAATTAGAACTTGATCCCAACTGAATCTTGAAATTCCACTTTGATAGTCAAAAAAAAATGTCCATTGTGAACCAGTCACGTAAAAACAAAATGGGCAGAAACAATCAAACCCAGACTTGTTCACAGCTCCATTAACAATGTAGACAGCTGTTAATTAAAAGCTAATTAATGACTGCCTATATACTTAACTAACACCAATCACTCTATTTCAACAGAACAATATAATTCGATGGTCATTTGTTACTTAATAGAAAAGCAAGTTGCTAAAATCTAGCGTATTGAGGTTACAATAAGTTTCACAAATAATCTTCTTATTTTGTTTAATTGATAAAATAGGTATCCGTCCAAAACACCTCCATATAAGACTGTTTACGAAAGATATAGGTATAGTTGATAACAATCTTTCTAATAAATACTCGTAGACTTAGACGCGGCTGACTGATGGCATAACACACGTTATCTAATGATCTAACGTTATAGATATAGAAATAATGGGTAGCTATAGATACACATACATGTAGTTGGAATCGTGACAATGGACTGAGCTTTCCCCATCGACGTACAAAAAAATGTATAGGAAAGTGTGCGAGTGATGAAGGTTGTTTGGTTTCTTATTAAAAAAATTTGATGCGACAAGTCTTAGGCTTTCAAGGTAACCTTCATCACTATATCCTACAGAAAAGAGACAGGTATTCGCACAATCGCTTCGTCTCTTTCTGAAGCGTTTAATTTTGTGGAGGCATTGCTCAGTCCATTCTCCAAGTACTTTAGCCATATACCTAAATACATATGGTTGAATCTTAACTAGAATTCAATGTAATATACTGTCCCATGAGTGCTGTTACTGTACGCCCCACGTGCACTATACTTCTATGGCCGCGATTGAGATTACATAGGTATTTTCAAAAGAAATGTTTAACACTGTCAGATATTTGAGTGACTAATGGCACGGAATAGATGAATAAGGTTGGAATGGTAATGTGGGCGTGGCGAGCGCGTCACATTTATGATTCGAAAACCATAGCTCGACCGATTAATTCATTCACCGCGTTAAGTGCGCTTCGGATTACTTCGGAACACAGAGCTCTGCTTTAAAATGCCGTGTTGTGCACTTATAACCTGTAAAAAAAAATCCAACTGCAAATATAGAGCGAGGAGGTATATCTTTCCATCGGTAAGTCGAAAATAACATTTAATTACAATTTTATTTGTAAAAAACATAAAAGTATTCTGATCACTGTGAAACTTCGAACATTAACAACATTATTGCAACAAGTTACAAAAAATATATATTGCCCCATGTGTACTCGCTTAATCAACGCAATGACCAAGTCTGCTTACAATGTACTGCATGCGTCGCGTCCTCCACACTTAGACCATTGAGGTTTCGTCCTTTGCCCTGATTGGCCGTGATGCACGGCGCATGTTTATCGACAGTGAGTCACAATCAGTAGCAAGCTCTCGATTTAAGTGTGCGTAATTCGCATACGTAACGGGCCTCTTGCTTGTAGTGGAGCTAAAGAGTGGGAGACAAGCGGCGACACGCGTTCTCATACAAATCAGGAACTATTTCCTTTCTAACCTCTTTTATCTGTTCTGTGACTTATGGTTTACCTCGTTTAGCTTAACATGGACTAAGTTGTGAGAACCGAGCCAAAGAACACTGCGTGGTTTTAATTAGTTTAAGCGTAGGACAACCTTGAGGATTTCCAATTCGAAAGAAAGTTAAGAGAATTGCAGCTCAGTTGATTAACACAACAGAAATCCCTTTGATATTATTTTTTCCATATTTATTATATCCATTGATTTTAGTTTTAAAGTAACTAAAATAAAAATCAATGTAATGTAATCCAAATTCGCCAAATGTATGTAACCTATAACCGGCAATATGTTACACAATTAGATTAAAAACTGAAGCCGAGCATCGGTTTCCAGTTGTGAATCTCAGAACACACTCTGTTGTGGTCACAATTCTAATCTCCCTCTGAGCTGAGATTGAAGCACTCAGTGAGGTTAGAACTGTGAACATGGAAACATGGACTTGGTCTAAAGTTAAACCATTCCGGGTCTACTGAGGTCTGAGGTTAACTCATTTATCTGACATTACTAGTAACATATCCAGTAAAGGAATAAGTATGATGATTATAAAAAGTAGCTTTTCTATTATGCAAGCTCTTTATAAACCAGCTCCTTTATCCAAATAGAATAGCTAAGCTTCACCCAGATGAGAGTAAAGCCTTCAGAAAATTGCATTTGTTTTTGCAATACGTCATACTTTTGGAGTCGTTCCAAATCTTGAGTGGTGGCAAAAGTTACACTCTACGCATATATTTTTCGACATTATACTTTCTGAAAATCAATGCTTTCAAAATCTTTTACAATATTGGAAAACTATCTGTATCCGTTCGTAATTTTTTAATCCATGACTTCCTTCTATTGTATTCTGGTATTTCGATAAAAAGTATTTTTAAACTTTTTCAAAAATGAATTATCTTTGTTCGATCAAAATAACGCAAACGTCTACCATAAAGAATATTCGGACTAAGCTTCACCTCCTTAAATAGTACTCCTTCGTCCCTATTCAAAATCCAGCAAGCATAACTAAAAGCTACCTCAAAACGGAATCACAAAGAGCCATCAGAATCTCCATGGCGGGCTTCCATAGTGCACTTAGGGCGGCCGGCATGCGCCAGTAGCTGACGGCGGTGTGTGTTGGTAGCTAGCAGGCACTCATGCGTGACGGGGTGACTAACCGAGCCGGGGTGGCAGGCGAGGGCGGCGGCGGCGCCACGGCTGCGCGCACTCCCGTCAAGACCTTCCAGGCGTACCTCCCGCCGGCACACCGTACCTACAGCTGCATACACTGCCGCGCGCACTTGGCCAGCCATGACGAGCTTATATCTAAGGTACGATACGCTCTTTATTTCAATACTTCTCCTCTATCTGCTCAAGTTACCTCATCTATCTCATTAGTCTCTGTTTCCTGATAGCTACAGCGTTTAAGTTTAGAGTAGTTCCAACGTTACATGGTGAACATCCCACTCATACGCACAAAACGTTTTGGGGTATACTTTCATTGTGCGTACGGCTAAGGAGTTGAATCCCCTGCCATTTCCTGATAGCTATAATCTGGGGTCTTTAAGTTAATAGTGAATAGGTTACTTCTAGGTAAGTGTGCTTCTTCTTCAACCACATCATCGCTTACCATCAGGTGAGATGGTATTCAAACGCAAGCCATACAAAAACTGACATTACTCCGTAATGGAATATTATGATTAGGTATACCTATACAGACTACTTTTCTATTATGCATGCTCTTTGTAAACCAACATATTTATCCACATAGATCTTTTCTCCGTGTCGTATACTTTCTTGTATCAGATCTGTTCTTTTGAAATCAAAACGCTAATTCTTCCACTTATTTGATGTAATTTATAAATCGACATGACAGAAATTGACATTTTTGAGGTTGAATAAGAGTCTTTCTTAAAACAGTATTGCGTTGAGAATAATTAGAAAACTATGTATAGGCTGTCCCTTAGTTAAACATAATTCAGACCCATATAACTACACATTTAAAGTAGTGATAACTATCAGCATATATCAGAATCAAAAGTTTTAGGATGAGTTAGTCACTGTCATTCCAATAGTGCGAAATCACTGCAAAACTATTGTTCAAGCTAAGGTCAATAAAGATATTAATTTTCTTACCAATTTTGAAAATACCTTTAGATGTATTCTTCTTTCGTCACAAAACGTAGTTAAGAAAAATAAGTTATTTCTTTTCGTAGCGACGTTTGTTCTTAAATTAATCTCACCTTATTTCCTCTTTGTTCCAAACCTCAAGAGACAAGAACATTGTTTCTCTGAATCATGTCCAGACCAACATTCAAATTTGCGCATTCATTGCCGTAATCTGTTATTGACACCAACGAAAATAGCTCGTGAACTCTTTGTTCAAAATTATTATTATCACCAGCGGCGATTAATCTTCATTTTTATTATTAAGTGCTTTTGTAGCCTATTCAGTCTAATGTATATTAATTGGTTCAACAAACTATGACCGCTCATGTCACTCATCTCTACTTTAGAAACATCCTTTTAGATAAATTTACGTTCATTTTCATATTCTATCTTTACCTAGGAGTCAACTATTCTGGATTATTTAAGAGTAATGGTAATGTAACTGTCTATTCAAAGGAAAATCTCATTTTATTCCAGAAATTTTCAATTAAAACAAACGCCTGTTGCAACAGTTATTCACGCTGAAACATTTTCCAATTACGCTGTTACAATAAAAACATTTCTTAAGTTGCATTACTAGAATTAATTTAATAAGGTTTAACTTTAAAGAAATATGTTTCTGTTTTCCAGTCGTTTCAAGGCAGCCAGGGGCGCGCGTACCTTTTCAATTCAGTGTGAGTATAATAATATCAACGTCACTATGTATATTCTAGTTTAGTCATGCATATTTCATGTAAGCGACCTGCACGCTACTAGGATTTCAACACCCGTATTAGCATTATTTACCTCTCAAGTGCTAGCTTGCCATATCCCCATGGTGTTTAAAGCTAGTTTCGTAAACAAATAAGACGCTATCATGATTATATTCGCACTTGCCGGTTCTATTGCTAAAACGAAGGACGCTCGTCAAATTAGAATCATCAAATGATTCTAATTTGACGAGCGTCCTTCGCTATACGCAATAGAGTGCATTGCACTAACCACAGCAATTTTTCCGTTTGATATTCAATACGATGTCACCTTCAATGGTAGATATTAGTATTTTCTTTTTTATTTCCTGACTTAGTGACTTATCATTTGCTTCATAAATGTCACGGTCAATGGATTTGGATTATATATACCTACGTCTTTCACAAATATTTACTTTGTAATCCTTGAGATAGACGGATTGTGTTTAGAAACAACTGTAAGTTTATATCATTGGAACATTTTGTACATTTAAACTACACTTGATATTTTAAAAGCAAATTCGTTGCTGCCAAATATGTTGCATCAACAAACAAACAAAATTGAAATCAAAAGCAAATAGGGACGCAATAAAATGCCGCGAATATTTTTATACGAATGTGCAGATACAAAAAGATTGAAAATTTTGAAAAAAGAACCGAGTCGTCCAGAACTTTTTGTGCAAATGAAATTGGTATTCTTACTTTAGGAGTTTGCCAGTATTAAAAAAGTTTTTATGTAATTTTTCAGTGTAAACGTGGGTTGCGGCCCGGCGGAGGAGCGCGTGCTTCTGACAGGGCTGCACGCGGTCGCCGACATCTACTGCGAGTGCTGCAAGACGATGCTCGGATGGAAATATGTTAGTATCTGTACCTACTCTTTTTATAGGACATTGAAAACTTTGAATGCTTAGAACTTACAGCTAGTATCTTAAACAAAGAATTCTTAAAAAAAGCTTTACCTCACATTATACCGTTTTTTTTTTAAGAATTCGGACCAAAGTAATTTGTCAGCCCTTTCTACAAAAAGATTCTCTTGCACCTTTTTAACCGACTTCTAAAAAAGGAGGAGGTTCTCAATTCGGATGTTTGTATTTCTTTTTTTTTATGTTTGTCCGCGCATAACTCCGTCGCTTGCCAACCGATTTGAAAAATTCTTATCTTGTTAGAAAGGGTATACTTCCCAAATGGTCCCATGAAAATTTTATCGAAATCGGACAAGCCGTTTCTGAAAAATCAACAAAAGTCTAAAAAAAATATTTACGTTGATGATCTTTTCGTTTACTCTGCATTGCGTTTTTTGTTCGCGCATAACTCCGTCATTTACGAACCGATTTGGAAAATTCACTGACCCACTAAAACCGCCACCGACTACCGAAATTAAAATTATTTTTGGCTTTGTAGTGTTTTGATATGGAAGTCGGTTTTATTTTTTGCAAAAAGGTTTTTTTAATAACCTTTCTGCAGTTATGCCCTGTTTCATGTTGTTCGCGCAACACGTATTCATTCGTCTTATCTCCAATTTCAACCAACATGCCATTTCTAATATCGTCCTTCAAAAATGCTTTAAACTCAAGTTCCCAATTGAAAATAAAACTGAAAGCGGTCGGTTCGTCTCAAATATTCCCTGAAAGCGATCTTCAAATACCGTTGCATAAGTCATGCCCCTCATACGAAAGTAATGACAAAGAATGTAGGTGGTATCAATATGTTAAATTTTTACTTCAACCAAATTTTTACCTTATTAACCCAATCGTTAAAGTTAAAATCAGATTAAGTCACAGTACCTTTCTACAGTGGATAATTAATTACAGTAAATCATTCATTAATAATTGCTCACAAAAAAACTATCATCGTGGCTGTGTTGTGCTGTTCAGTATAATATAATTAATCATCCACATAGGACAAAAGACTAGTGGCATTTCCAAAAAAAATCTACAAAAATAATAGTTGATAAAGAGTATTTTTCAAACGTTTCTAATAGATATCATTATCTATACTAATATTATAAAGCGGAAAAGTTTCTTAGTTTGTTTGTTTGTTTGTTTGTTTGCTTGAACGCGCTAATCTTCGAAAGTCCTGGGTGGATTTGGATGAAATTTGGTATGGAAGTAGCTTGAAGCTTGAGGAAGGTTATAGGCTACTTTTTACCCGACTGCAAAAAAGGAGAGTTATGTTTTACCGTGATAGAATCCACGGGAGCGAAGCCCCGCGAGAGTACTAGTATATAATATTAAAAGTTCAATCTTGTACTAATTTGCTTATACACCTAACTGTTACCCAAGCTACACCCAAAACAATTACCTAGTTCTAGAACCCTTTTAAAAACTTTCTACAAGAATTGAACAAGCTCTTCGGCTGTGAAATAAATGTAGTTATTTTTCTTTTGTGCCCTAATTATAATTCTAAAATAGTCCACAAGAATATTATGAGCGATTAGAACAAATCTTAATGCCCTTTTTGTTCTTAAATCTTAATGCAATCCACTCATTTTAATAAACAACTGTTATTTTAATGAAATTAAATTTATAACGTAGGTCAGCTATCAAACACCCCACGTTATCAAAATGTTCGAATACGTATTTAGTTAATATTAAGTAGCACGTACAAATTAGTCTTTAATTGGTTCAAGACTTTCGTAACCTACCAATGATACGTAATTTATCATGTTCTGTTGATGGAAGATTTATCATCTTTGGACGCAAATCGCTTAGTCTGAACGTCAAACAGATCACCCGATTTTGATAAGATTTCTTAAGACGCACATTCTTACCCGTGCACGTGCAGTATTTGACTACACAATACCTATGAAGGATTTTCTCCGAATCTCTTCTCGAAAATAAACTAAAAACTGTCTACTTGAAGACCAAGGTATTAAGACAAATAGGGACACCATAGTCTTCGAAATTATCTGTCTTTATCTGTTCTTAACGGTTTTGACATAATATGTCTGCATTGCATAATCATCACTTACTGGAACACTATAGTCCCTCCACGTACACAGAATATTTCAATAGAGCTCACGCTTATCCTTTTTATTGAACTGCATTCAGCTCTTAATCCACTGAAGTGAGGTGAGGCACGTGCCAGGTATTACTGGCATTTAAACCTTAGGTTGATGCAAAAGTTTAAGGCCCGTATTACAGAACGAAACTCGAACACTGATCTTTGTTTAAAACTAGTTTTAAGTCGAGATTTAATTTTAGAATGTTCCTCAAGTACAGATTCACTAAACATACACACATCAAAAGTGTCTAGGGATCAAGCATTTTTATGCGGATTTCTTGAGATTGAGATGTGGCTTTGTAATAAATTTATGATTTTATAAATTTATATGGATCCTTTTTGGTGCATTTCATAATTTGAAACAGGAACTGTTAAGCAAATTCGAGTAAAAGATGAAAATCAGCTGTCAATATTTTCCCTATAAAAACATACAACGCATTGAAGACATTATTAGTGCTACTGTTTCCCTACTACTGATTAAAACCAACGTTATTATGGAGCGGCGACGTCATTTAAGCAGGGAAGAAATGCTCAGAGCCGTGGGAATGATAGAAGCTGGTTCCCGGCAACGTACTGTGGCTCTAGCTCTGAATACAAGTCAGAGTGTTATCAGTCGACTTTGGACACGTTACCGAAGCACTGGTACCGTGGCTGAGCGCCATGGAGGACGGTATCGCTGCACCACACGGAGACAAGACCGATACATTCAAATCTTAACTCGAAGAGCTCCAACAATAACCGCCATGATGTTAGCCGTGAGGCTTCATCACTCTTCAGGGAACTTAATTAGCGACCAAACAGTCAGAAACCGCTTGCATGAAGTGAACCTTCATTCCCGAAGACCGCTACGGGTACCACCTATAGCAATGCACAATCGTAGGATTCGATATCAATGGGCTCTTGAACACAGAAATTGGGCAGAAGAACAATGGCGTTTCGTGTGCTTTTCTGATGAGTCTCGTTTTGGTATGAGACCGGATACAAGACGTATACGACACTGGAGAACCCCTGGACGCCAACAGCGATTAAAATCCTGCCAGGAAGTCCATCCTTATAGTGGTGGAACCATCATGGTATGGGCGGGTATTTGGATCGGCGGAAGAACTGAGTTGATTTGGATCAGAGGCAACCTCAACGCTCAAATTTATGCTGAGACGATTGTATCTGACGTCATCGTTCCTCTACAAGTGCAAATCGGTCCCTTATTTCAGTTAACGCATGATAATGCACGACCGCACACCGCAAGAGTTGTAAGACAGACTCTCGCCGCAGCTAACATCAATGTCCTGCTCTGGCCTGCTCAGTCGCCAGACTTGAACCCGATTGAGCATGCATGGGATATGCTACAGAGAAGAGCTCTGCCGAATATGGAGGGTATCCAGTCGCAAGAAGACCTTTTTTTGTTGTTGCAACGAACATGGGCGGCCATTCCACAGCGTGATTTGGATGAACTCATTTTGAGTATGCCAAACCGATGTTCTTGTGTTGTTAGTGTTCGCGGTAGAAACACGGATTATTAATTGTTTAAGTTACCCAATAAAATTTTAAAGAAAACTGTTATTTCAGTCTTTTTTTCGAACTTTAATGTTAGTGGTTCAAATGTCAAAAATCCCTTTATTAGGAAAATGGCAAATTTCTTTATTAATGCAAAGGTGACTTGGTTTATCGTTACTGTGACAAACGAAAACACTTTATTTGATGAATCCTTAAAGAAAATTTTAATTAATATCAATCAGGAGAAAAGTTATTGCAAAAATGTATGTTGATCCCTAGACACTTTTGATGTGTGTAGTTCAGCCGGGTACGGCTTTATTCTAGATCATTACTCAGTTGTAGATTCATCAAATCATCACCCAAGTATGGTTGACAGCACGCTTGAGCAGAGATCTGGGGGCACGGCAGTGCCCCAAATTGCATAATTACTTATGGATTAACTTTAACCGAGACGTTTGACGAGTGCGGCATTAATTATTACTAACTAATGCAAAAGACGTACGTGCGTATTCATATGTGCGTATCAAAGCCTCCGAAAAAATCCCATAGAGACAGGGAGTGGGCTTTGAAAAAAACTTTAGCTGAAGTTCAAGAAGTAGTACCGGAAAATAAAAAAAGAAGGCTACCTACAAAAATAAGAAAAGCTCATAAGACATAGAGAGGACTTTAAGAAAATTCGTTGTTGGTATACAAGAAGTAGAAGGTACCGGAAAGGAAAAAAGTAGGACTTTCTACAAAAAGCAATGAGATCCCATAAAAAACAATACTTGTCAAAAAACCAAGTCTCGCAACTCAGTTGTTCTACTGTAAAAAGTTGTGAGATCCATGTAATACCAAGTCGGTTATTAATTTATTCAGTCCCTACTTAAGGGACCTTCTGTCTTAAGTTGTTACGTAATTATCTAACCTAACGACATCTTATAGTGACCATATCAATATTAAAAATCTTTAACGTTTTAAATAAATAGATTGACTTGGCAATCGCAATAAACAATTTAATTTATATATGTATTACTTGTGAGATATATTGTGTTTTCATGCGATGGCCGAGTCAATCTATTCACTTGCAACGCTAAAGATTTACCGGTTAAATGTTGGTTGCAGAGGTTCCACTTTTTTAGTTGGATGGTAATAATAATGACCGATTAATTTGTTGTTGTTCGCAAAGTTTATTATTGTTGGAAAGTTTTTTGATATATTTCATATTTCTTAGCGCAAGTTTATTGTAAAAAATGGAAAATTATACATGTGAGATCTGCGCTGGCAAAGCGTGTTTACATAAATTGAAATCTGCCGCGTTTTTGACGTTATCTTTTGTTACTTATTATTTTAATAAAAGTCGTAGGTATGATAATTATTACTGGCTAACAGGTTGTGACCACAAAAACACATTGTATTGTTTCCCTTGCATTTTGTTTACAAATCTAGATAAAAATAATCTTTGGACCTGTGACGGATATTCAGATTTAAATAATTTTACAAAGCGACTGCTAGGCACGATTTTTCAGAAAAATATATGGAACTCTGCTTGAAGTTCCAAACTTTTGGTAAAGGTAAAATAGAGACTAGTATAAATAGCCTACAAAATAAAACAAACCAAGGTCAGTGACCATCTCTTTGTATTTGTTTTTTGAAAAGTTTTCGCTTAGAAGCTACGTTACTGTTCACATTGTCTTATTTTAATTTGTGGTAGTATCTTATCGCAAAATACTTTTCCACTACCAGCCTCATTAAATTTCCCTGATGTAGAACACCGCAAACATGAGCCGTTTCTACTGCAAAATTACTAACGCCACCTACAAAACAATAAAAATTATTAAAATAGGAACTTAAACAAAAAAATATACGCGAACATTATATTAGTATAAAAAAGTACAGACGAATTGAAAAACTCCACCTTTTTTTAAATCGCTTAATAAAAGTACACCTGTTAAATAATATAAACGTAACCATAAACTAACTAATATACCCACAAAAAAATACGATAAGTCGGGAGAATGATAAAAGAAATTGGCAACACTGATAAAACATGGCGTAATTTGGTGTTCATAAATACAAAAAAATAAATATATAGTTTTTTGGTTACTTATCGATGATAGGTGATGTGTTTGGTATTTTTTACCCTTCCTTTATAATTCCGGCACAGTTTAAAAGCTTATACCATCATTTTGTCGCTGTTATTCGTTTATTACTTACTTACGCGCGCGTAATACGTAGTGACTAGGGCTTTCATCCCGGGAATCTCGGTCTCGAAAATTTCGAGAGTCTCGACGATTTTTTAGTATTTTCGAGACTCGAGACTAACATTTTCAGTCACGGGAATAACGAGACTTTTGAGACTTCAGTAACATAAAAACTGTATTAAATAATTTATTAAACCAACAGTCAATTTTTATTATGGATATGGCAATGGCAGCACGGTCGAGCATAAAGTAAAGCTTAGTATTATCTGTGGAGGCTGAATAACCTTATTGAAAAATAACACAGATTTTGTCTACATATTATAAATGTAAGTTGCTGTGCCCGAAAGGGTCCATGTGAGCTACTACTTATATTAAGATCTTGTTAACACATAATTATGACTGCAATAAAGATTGAATTATTGAACTATTCTGATTAAATTGAGAGGGGTTCGAACTTTTTTGTATGAAAACTGGCATGTCGAACCACCGCCATGTTTTTTAGAAATTGTGGCGCATGCTGAAAGTGGCATGTATGTAACAAAAAATATCAGTAACATGCTACCCCAAAATGTCACATTACCGAGATATTTGAAGATAAACATCGACATATGACTACGACGACAATCATTAAAGTAGACTTTTTACGTGTCTATAAGCATCAGATTGTATCTAAATAATCGTTCCCAGGTTGATTATGATTACTAATGTTTATTGAAAGAGACTAGGTACATTACACGCTACTAGGAGCACGAGAATACTACAACAAATAATTATTTATCCACTAAATCGCATCGCAATAAAACGCAGTCGACATGTCACTATCGCGTGGCGGATCATGTGACTTGTTACTCAGCTTGAAACAGTAGTTAAACAAAAGGCAAAAAGTATGTCATTTACGTTAACATTTATTTATAACTGTAAGTATAATATCAAATATAAGTGAATATTAATACTAAGATGTGACATTTTAAAAGATTTATAATATATCTAACACGTATCAGAAATACTACTATACTACATAATCCATAAATTCAGCAGGAGGTCGGATAGGGGTTTTTGATGCCGAGCCTAATCCATGTACCAAAGAAAGACATGTATCAAAACACTTTTTTATAATACGGTGGGATGAAAGACAGTCAACACGCGTGTGTGGTATTCTTGGACATGCGTTTTATTGCGATGCGATGCGATTTAGTAGGCAAATAATTAATTATAGTAGCGGTTTTGTCGTACTGCTAGACTAAAAACTAAATACTAATAAGCGCATGGACGCGTATTGAGTCTATTTTTAACCGACTTCTAAAAAAGGAGGAGGTTCTCAATTCGGATGTTTGTTCGTTTTTTTTTTGTTTGTTCGGGCATAGCTCCGTCGCTTGCCAACCGAATTGAAAAATTCTTTCTTTGTTCAAAAGGGTATACTTCCCAAATGGTCCCATGAAAATTTTATCGAAATCGGACAAGCCGTTTCTGAAAAGTCAAGAAAAGTAAAAGAAAATATTTACGTTGATGATCTTTTCGTTTACTCTGCATTGCGTTTTTTGTTCACGCATAACTCCGTCATTTACGAACCGATTTGGTAAATTTACTGACCCACTAAAAAGCGCGAAAATAAAAACTTTTTGCAAAAAATAAAACCGACTTCCATATCAAAACACTACAAAGCCAAAAATAATTTTAATTTCGGAAGGCGGAAAAAAAACTGTTACAAATGTTTTTTTTTTAATTTGCGTTTGTTTATGAAAGTAACTACTTGATTAAAATATCTTGATTTGACTCTCTAATTGCATATGAAAAAGAAACCTAGTTTTGAAATAGTCTCGAAAGTCTCGGTTTTCCCGGGAATTTCGAGACCACACCTAGTATCGTTTTTTTTTCCCCGGGACTCAGTAATGCATCGAGACTGAAAGCCCTAGTAGTGACACCAAGCGGCACGATCGGCACTAATTGGCGGGTAAAAAGTTAAAAACGTATACAACAGTTGGCTGATATTTTTTGACAAGTTTGCGCGCATTTGATGCTACATCTAGATATTATATGTATAATTAAAGTAGAAAAACAGAACTTCAATGTTCCATGTGAAGGGCCCATGCATTTTATAATGATAATAATTTTAAGAAATGTTATAGATTTTCACAAGATGTGGTACAATTTGTAATACAGCCACCTATTGACCAAGATTTGGTTAAAAAATATACATTTCTGTTTTGTTTTAACTATAACTTTGTTTTCTTTTAATAATAAAACCATTATTTATTACAATAGAATACTATTTATTATATAATCAGTGAGCAATTTATAACAACACTGTTACAGATATTATTTAGAATTCGCTCCGTTCCACGAACGAGTTACTCTTGCTATATTTTTATATGTTAGAAAAGATTGCCTTTACCTTCAAGAATTTGTTTTTATAAATTCTTAAAAAGTTTTTTTTTCTTTTAAATTGGGTATTAAAATAAATTGAATTATTTACGATCATTCGTTGATTGGAACAGCGGAGACGAAGAAAATAAAACGTAAACGAAAACAGACTGATGCATAGACAATAGATATTCTCTGCTTGAGGCTCGATTTGAATCCGAGTGTAGTTTGATTACCGCACAGAGTACTTTCGTGATTACCGTTTTGGAATAGGACCAATGCTCAAGTGCAGATTCTAAATACACACATCAAAAGTGTCTAGGGATCAACATATATTTTTGCAATAACTTTTCTCCTGATTGATATTAATTAAAATTTTCTTTAAGGATTCATCAAATAAAGTGTTTTCGTTTGTCACAGTAACGATAAACCAAGTCACCTTTGCATTAATAAAGAAATTTGCCATTTTCCTAATAAAGGGATTTTTGACATTTGAACCACTAACATTAAAGTTCGAAAAAAAGACTGAAATAACAGCTTTCTTTAAAAATTTTTTGGGTAACTTAAACAATTAATAATCTGTGTTTCTACCGCGAACACTAACAACACAAGAACATCGGTTTGGCATACTCAAAATGAGTTCATCCAAATCACGCTGTGGAATGGCCGCCCATGTTCGTTGCAACAACAAAAAAAGGTCTTCTTGCGACTGGATACCCTCCATATTCGGCAGAGCTCTTCTCTGTAGCATATCCCATGCATGCTCAATCGGGTTCAAGTCTGGCGACTGAGCAGGCCAGAGCAGGACATTGATGTTAGCTGCGGCGAGAGTCTGTCTTACAACTCTTGCGGTGTGCGGTCGTGCATTATCATGCATTAACTGAAATAAGGGACCGATTTGCACTTGTAGAGGAACGATGACGTCAGATACAATCGTCTCAGCATAAATTTGAGCGTTGAGGTTGCCTCTGATCCAAATCAACTCAGTTCTTCCGCCGATCCAAATACCCGCCCATACCATGATGGTTCCACCACTATAAGGATGGACTTCCTGGCAGGATTTTAATCGCTGTTGGCGTCCAGGGGTTCTCCAGTGTCGTATACGTCTTGTATCCGGTCTCATACCAAAACGAGACTCATCAGAAAAGCACACGAAACGCCATTGTTCAAGAGCCTATTGATATCGAATCCTACGATTGTGCATTGCTATAGGTGGTACCCGTAGCGGTCTTCGGGAATGAAGGTTCACTTCATGCAAGCGGTTTCTGACTGTTTGGTCGCTAATTAAGTTCCCTGAAGAGTGATGAAGCCTCACGGCTAACATCATGGCGGTTATTGTTGGAGCTCTTCGAGTTAAGATTTGAATGTATCGGTCTTGTCTCCGTGTGATGCAGCGATACCGTCCTCCATGGCGCTCAGCCACGATACCAGTGCTTCGGTAACGTGTCCAAAGTCGACTGATAACACTCTGACTTGTATTCAGAGCTAAAGCCACAGTACGTTGCCGGGAACCAGCTTCTATCATTCCCACGGCTCTGAGCATTTCTTCCCTGCTTAAATGACGTCGCCGCTCCATAATAACGTTGGTTTTAATCAGTAGTAGGGAAACAGTAGCACTAATAATGTCTTCAATGCGTTGTATGTTTTTATAGGGAAAATATTGACAGCTGATTTTCATCTTTTACTCGAATTTGATTAACAGTTCCTGTTTCAAATTATGAAGTGCACCAAAAAGGATCCATATAAATTTATAAAATCATAAATTTATTACAAAGCCACATCTCAATCTCAAGAAATCCGCATAAAAATGCTTGATCCCTAGACACTTTTGATGTGTGTATAAACTAAGATCAGGTGAACTAAGCTCAAACTGGACTTGAGTAACGTTCTGTAATACGGACCTAAGACGTGTTTTTTCTTATGTCTGCCGTTATTTTGTTACTACAATTTCTCCTTTCTGTTTCAGGAGCACGCGTTTGAGTCAAGTCAAAAATACAAAGAGGGCAAGTTCATAATAGAACTGGCTCATATGGTGAAGGAGAACGGGTGGGACTAGGCGCGCGGTCCCCCAGGCCGCGCGCCGGATATCGAGTGTTTCGGGCCGGACTTGGCCTCAGTGACTACAGTGCTGTTGTGATACGATTGGTGGCCAAGCGATGAAAGCCCACAAACCGGCGCGACTACAAAAAAGACTTTCCGAAGCGTCAATTACCCAAAAACATCTGATATGTACCAGGAGTGTTCGTTTACGGCCATAAGGCCTCGATAGGCCAGCAACGATGAACTCCCGCCGCCGGATAGAGCCTTCGTGATGACGTGGCAGGCGAGTTGCTCGTTAACGCTCGCCTTACTTCACGGAACGATCAGAAACGGTCAGCCCTTTACGTCAAAACTACACTTAAAACGATACCAACTAGATATAAAACCCTTTGGCGTAGGGGGACAATCTTTAAGGCTTCTATGGCTGTACAGATTCAAAGTCGCTGCGTGTACACCGGTTAGGTCCAATTGCATATTATTTTTATTATCACAACTAATTCTTATTGGAAGGTTGAACCTGACCGATGTGCCCAGCGCGTTCGACTGCCGTATGAACACAGTGAGGATATCGCCTTATGTGCTGTTTATTTTTAATCGGCTTCAGCGCTTTGGCACCGCCAGTCAACGTAATGTTATATTGTTATAAATGTAAGTAATCGATCTCAACCGCCCCACGTAAGGGGCAATGGGCTTAGAATTTATTATTAATTTTTAAAACGATTTCATTCACGCCGCGCCGTGCGCCTGTGCGGTCGTTAGTACATCGTAAGTTATCTTAGTTTTTATATTATGTAGCTACGTATGTACTGTATTGAGAGAACACTAATACTTTCTCTTGTCCCTTTTAACCTGTGATAAGTATGTTAGTAATAGAAATTTTGAATTTCTTGAACGTATTCTTTCAAGAAGTTGCTCAGATAATGTCAGTTGTATGTTCCTAATGATTTCAGCTGTACAATTTGCTTTTTATTTTGTTTTATTTTTGTGAGGAAACTAGTCGAAACTTGAATGTGTTGTGGAACATGATTTCCATTTTATTTTACTTTGCGCCTGATTTAGTGATGTTTAGTTAGTAATTGTCATTTTCGACTATTCCTCGTGTATCCTTGGATATTTAACAGAATTATGTTGTTTTCCAAAAAAAAATTTTTTTTTTCTTTGACTTATTCGTTGGTAGTCGGAAACTAAATCTGAGCTCATTTTTATATGAACGAATGCGGTGAGTTAACCATCGGACGGTTTTATTATTCATTTATTGTTTCCATTTAATATTATGAATTAGATAGCTTGTACCCCCTATATTTTATCTTAATCACATGGTATTTCATTTATAATTGTATAAACTTATCATTGTAAGAAATTGCATGAGCTTCGATTATCTATGGTTATGTCTATGTCAATCGTACTCATACGCACTGATTAATTTCCCGAAATCCATAACTAATTATAATCGACTAACTTGACGTCCGACTTCAATAGTGATGTAATTGGAAGTACTTTTTTGTAATTGTATTGTATGACTTTGCCGTCGCATGAGTGTAGGAGCTCACTAGGCGATTATCTCACACGACTTAAGCTTACTTTATTTAAAAAAAAACGCAATTGTGATTTTCTTCAATATCTTCGATACCGCCTAAGTTAATCAGCTCAAAATCGATACAATCTTCCAAACTCTAACTTTCTCTACCTTATTTAGGGCCTTATTCAGTAAATATTTATGTGTAAAATAAAGCATTTGTGAGCTATAAACTTAGTGAGCTTTTAACCTGCCAGTTGATATCAAGAGCGTTGATAACTGCCACTAGCATATACAATGTAATGTACATAATATAATACAAACTGTAAGTGAACGCTCGTTTGATCGAAATAATGTGTTGCTTCTGGACACATTTAACGTGAAACAAACCACGGGTTTCAATATTATTTAATATAATATAACAAATATACATTATATTTACATTATACTCGAAAACGATTACGACTTATTATGTATTGTGTACAAAATCATGGAGGTTTTATTACAAATGGCAATATTTTCACTAAATTTGTCCAGAAATATGTTAACATTCAGAGTTCTCTATTAAATAGGTCAAGATTTTTTGATGAGGTGGTAATAGTGGACTCTGACCTTGAAATCTCTGCTTGACTAAACGTTTTGATAAAACATTTGCCATTAATCAATTTTAAAATACTTGTGTCGTTACTAAATTAATGGAAATTATTTATTTCCACAATGCAAATTCTTCAACATTTAGAAATGCAATTTCACTTTGCTTTAATAGAATGAACAACGACAGCGTACTGAACTGTAATATCATTAGTTTAGTTAGACAGAGTTTTAATTTTGCATACTTATTTTTACAAAAAAATAAACATAGTTGATTACATAGAATGTAAGACACGTTCTAATATCATTTTATGTTCATCAACATACGTATCTATGGGTAGTTTTTGCCACTAAGAAGGTGAAAATTTGAATGTAACGAGTCAAGTGACACATACAGAAAGTTGCTCAGGAAAAGTACAGTTTCGGTTAAAGAGATAAGGTTCTATTTACCAAGAACTACCGACAGATACCCAAGTATTTCTGAAAAACACATTCAAACATACATTCAAAGTAAAAATAAGGTCAAACGATAATGCATTACAAGTTCACAATATTGTCTGTTTAATGTAATCGTGTTAACTGTTATCATAGGGTAATGTTAAGGTTTTGATGCACAATGTTCAATGAAAATGTTTGAGGCTGAGTGCTAGCGAATAGATAAAAAAACCCCATTTGTATAAAGACATGATCGTCACTGAGCTGCGGTCTGTTTGTGAAAGAATATTGATTTATAGCATCTGTGACATTTTCATACTTATGATTTTGACGTCCCGCCATTTTTTTAGCTGGGTATTCTAATAGTGCTCATTCACGAGTATACGAATTTATCCGATGTGTGGAATTCGCTAGAAATATCATGTTCACTATCTGCCTTTTTTCTTCTTTGGCTTAAATATTAACACATTATGGTATATCAACAAGGCAGTAATGAATTAAGTACTCATCAAGTCATGGTCGACATATTGTTATAAAATGTTCAAGTTATTGTGGAAAGCTATAGAGATACTGGACATGTTTCGACTGACACGCTATCGATAGACACATTTTGTTAAAATTGAAAGATTGGGAACAGTATCTTAGGAGAAAGGCCCTAGAATAGATCTAGATATATCGATGCTGTGGATTTCAATCGCATATCGATAGTTCGAACGTACCTGTAATAAAAAATGCTTTAAGTCCCCGCTCTGTCTATCGATATCGATAAATGATTAGTTTTATACAGAGTGATGTAAAATTTTCATTCTGAACATTATGCAACGCGATAATCGAAGCTTATCGAGATTGTCACAGTAGTATAGATTAACACTCTTAGACCCACAATGTATTCTTTGACGCAATTCGACATGACACAGAAGAAAATAAATATATAAAAAAGAGAAATTATATCTTGATGATAGTGTGTGAAAATTGACAAAGAAGCTAGATTTCTGTGAGGCATAATTAAAAGTATTTTTCTACTTGATCGTTTAGGAATGCTATTAGATATTTTTGGACCATTGTTAAGATGTAACTATGATCAGTATTGTGGAGTGAAGATAAAAGAGTTGATGTTAGTTTTTGTGGTTGTTGGTCGAAGTGATTGTTGTTGTCGAGAATAGTGAAAAAGCGCTTTCTAGCTCTAAACAATGCACCCATACACTTAACCGTATCGTTTTTGAGACTTCTAAAACATGTTTCCAATATGTGTACGTAGAAACATAAATGCGACACCATGTAAAATAATTCATATCAACAGAGATGTCATCACAAATTTTAAAATATTTCTGAGAATTTTATACAATGGTTAGCTTGGGGTATTATGGACCATTACTGTCTTCGTTTATTTTCTTGCTTGCGCTGAAAATTACTCACGATTTTTTACAACGTATTTTATTTATGGGGTTTCATTTTTTAACTTAATTTGTCATTTTTTTATCGCTATTGGAAACATGTTTTAGAAGGCAAAAAACAAAAAGGTCTTAGAGTGTTTACTGATGACCAAGATGAATGATCAGCGTATTATAAAATGGTGCATTTCATTAAGTATGTGTACATTTCGCATATTTTTAAGGTATCCCGAGTAGTTGTTTACCAAGAAACCGCTTAATATTTTTGTATTTTCCTAGTATGTAATGATGCATTATAACAAAAAAATTCGTGGTGTCTTCTTACGATTGTGTACGCATTATGCTATAGGTGAGTAAACATATTTGGTTGAAATAATAAGTGCGTAATAAAACACATTTTCGTATTAAAAAATACTTTGGCATTTTTATTTTTCATTAGCGTAAATTAAAACCACTTTATGTATTATACAATAAATCCCTTCTCATTAAAAATCACAAATAGTGGGCGGTCTTATCGCTAAAAGCGATCTTTTACAGGCAACCTTTGGATGGATTTGACACATAAGGAGAAAATAAATACGCGGGTAGTCCACGGACCACGATGTACTATTTATCTATATAAAATATATAAAAAAAATTAGATTCTCAAACCATATAGATATATATATATATATATATATAATTATAAAAAAGAAACAAATACATACATAATAACAACAATTTAAGAGAGATATTTTACCAAATTTTTGAGACGATAGGATTTGTGCTTGTCTTATTGACACTGGTAGAGCATTCCACAGCCGTACTGCTTGAGCTGCGAACGACTTATCATAAAAATTGGTGGCATGACTCGGTACCGCAAGCCTTAAGTTGTCTGATGGCCTCAGAGATTTTGCATCGTTCTTTAAGATAAGTGGGGGTTTTAGAATTAAACAGAACACTGTAAAGCAGAGACAAGATGTGTATGTTCCGTCGAAGACAAATTCGGATACGTGATCATATTTGCACAAGCCTAATATAACTCAAATGCAAAATTTTGGAGTCGCCCAAGTTTATTAGATTGTGCCTCAGTAAGATCAAGATAACTGACATCAGCGTACTCCAGGATGGGAAGTAAAACTGTTACTAAAAGTGCTAGCGCAATTTTAGTAACAGTTGGCAGAAAGTTACGCAACCGTCTTAGGAAATAGGCAGAAGCAAATAATTTGCGACTGACTTCTTGTAATTGGGGACCCCAACAAAAATATTTATCAACCCAAACCCCAAGGTTCTTAACCTTCTCGCTTAATGGAATAGCAGTGCCGTTGAAAATAACCTGAGTCTGGTTTATGATATCAATAGCAGCATACAAATCTGTATAGGCTTGTCTGTAAATCTGCAAATCATCAGCATAAAAGTGGTAGGAGGACTGAAGTTTTTTTGAAATAGAATTTATGAATATTGCGAAGAGTAAAGGAGATAAGACGCCACGGTAACTACGGAACCGAAATCGCTGTTGGAAATATGTTAATAGAGCAAAGTATGCTGAGCATGATTTCGAAAGCAACGGTATTAAAAGCGTTGCTAAAATCTAGCAAGCAAAGAATCGTCATATTTCCTTTATCCATGCCCAACCGTATCTCATCCATAACGCTTACTAAGGCGGAAGTGGTACTATGACCAGGACGAAAGCCATATTGGAAAGGATTCAGCAGACTTCTTTCAAAGGAAAGAACTAAGCTGATTGTGGACAAGGCGTTCAAGGACATTAGAGAAAAAAGGTAGGATGGAAATAGATCGATATTATGAAAAACATGTAGGATTAGATTTTTTGGGTGGAGGAGTAAAGACACCATTGGAAATAGAATAGGTAAGGATAAGAAGGATTTCATCGAGGACAGGGAGTATCATCTTCCGACTGACACAATCACTACCAACTGCGTTAGATGTGATTGAAACTATGCTTTTCTTAACATAACAATCAGAAAATTGACTAAAATTAAATGCGGAGTGATCTGGAGTTGGAAGGTTAGAATAGTACATTGTTCACCGAGAGCAGAAAGTGACCGATTACCGTCGAGGGTGTCGTTTCAAGCCCGAGCCGTAGGCGAGGGCTTTAAAACACCCGAGATCGGGAATCGCACTTTCTCTCGAGTGATACATAGTGCTTTATACTACACCTACGAGGAAAATAAAAAACTAAATCTTTACTAATTGAAATTTATATTGCTAAAATCGTCATAAGTTTTATTATATTTTTTAATTGATTTCTGTGGTAAAAGGTTATCAATCAGTATTTTTGCTGTTTCCTTCAACTGCGGCGGAGTTAAAAAATCTTCATCATCACTATCACTACTTATCATTTTGATAGTTTTATTTTACTTTCTACGAAAACTGAATCCTCAAACAACACACAAATTGAAAATGGCGCCAATGGCGTCTGCAATTTTCACATGTTCTTTTTTCAAATTGTTTATCCTGCCGCCGCAGGGTCGCACTGCCAGCCCGACACCATCCAACACACAGCTAGTGGCCAGTGTCATTTTGCGAACTTGGAGATAAAAACTCACTGTAAAAACTTTTTGGCTTTTGATATTTTGGTTATTGGCGCATAGTCTTACCCAAAATTAAAAAAGAAAAACCACGTAAGAAATGGATTTTCATACACTTTTCTCTCCCGCTCAGATGCGTTTTCTCCCCGCATATTTGTTCGATATGCAATGACGTACTTTCTACCGTAAAAGACATTGTTCGATTTTGGCCTATATAACCGATGTGAATATAAATTACATGATAATTTTCATTTCTTTTTATACTGCTTGAATCATATTTTAGTATTCCACGAACTCTTCAAATAAATAAATTCAAAATAAAAAGTTGGGTCACGATTGACGAATGCGTGGTGCCGTAAAAAATGTCTATTTGCCATCTAGTGTTGCCGATTAACCGATTAACGGGATTTTTCCCCGATTTCGGGAAATACGGAAGGTCGCCAGGATTAAATCAGAAATTGATAAAATTCGGAATATTTCGGGTATTTTGAAACCCCGGCACAGTTCTTAGATGATATATTAGTGAGAAATATTGATGACTAGTACTCACGCGGGGCTTCGCTCCCGTGGATTCTATCACGGTAAAAACATAACTCTCCTTTTTTGCAGTCGCGTAAAAAGTAGCCTATAACCTTCCTCAAGCTTCAAGCTACTTCCATACCAAATTGCATCCAAATCCACCCAGTACTTTCGAAGATTAGCGCGTTCAAGCAAACAAACAAACAAACAAACTTTTCCGCTTTATAATGTTAGTATAGATTAAAAAACTGTTATTGAATATACATAATTGTTTTTATTGCCCATGCTAGAAAACCTCTTTTATTCTTATTGATATATCTTACTATAACTTTTAGGCTTATGATTCTTATGTAGTAATGGTAGTTTTAGTATGGTTTTTATTCTCGCAATTATTTTTTGTATTTTCAAGTATCCGTTAGTAAAAATTGATTTACTATGATTCCATAAAATATTTAGAGTCTATCTAACAGGTGATCTTGGGGGCCAGGCTATGTCGCCAAAGCGACTTATCAATTTTCCAGGAAAAAGTGGTCTGAGTTTAGTCATTGAGTCCCTGGAGGTGTGTGCCGTAGCCCCATCCTGCTAAAAGTGGGTTCTGTTATTGTAGCTAGCATGACAGTGCAGCTCCGGTATAAAAAAGTTGTCCAGCATCGCGCAGTATCGTTGTGCGTTAACGGTTTCACCTCTGTCGTAAAAATAAGGTCCAATTAAGCCATTTCCAGAAATGGCGCACCAAACTGTGGTCTTCGGGCTGTGGAGAGGCTTTTCATGGATTTCTTTTGGATTGCTCGCACTTCAATAACGCATATTCTGTTAATTAACGTACCCTCCGATGTGAAAATGCGCCTCGTCACAAAAAAATATGTTACATAGCCGCGTAGGTGTAGAAAATCGTTCCAGAACGACTCTAGCATAATTCTGTCTTTTTATGAAATCATCTTCTTTCAATTGTTGGATGATTTGGAGCTTGTATGGATGGAACTTCAATTATTTTTTAAATAATTTTGTGAACTGATGTCTTTTTCAAACCCGTTGATGCTGCAATCTTTCGAACAGACTTACGCGGATTTGTCATAATTTCCCGTCTCACAAGTTCTGCGTTTTCAGGAGTAGTAACAGACGTTGAAGGTCCAGGCCGAGGCTCATTCCTGACTGATCCAGTTCCTTTAAACTTCTGTACCATATCAATTGGTTTGACGGACCATCCTTTACTCGTCGGATATCGAAGTGAGAACAAAACCGACGCCCGCTTGATTGATCTCACTCGCCACATTGATCGCATTATTGTTCGCGAAATACGCCTCAACCGCAAAAGCGCGGTGCGCTCCCGTCCACTGACTCATGGCTACTAAACAACCCGCAACGCTCCCGCGCCGAATGATACCCCGCTTCCCCCGCTGACGCTTTGCTAGTCACCGTGAGCTCTGTTCAAAGTGTAAAATCTGCCGGCGGACTCCCTGTATAACTTAGTAATTCATACAAACACTATGAAAAATAAAGTTATTTGGCGTAGTTGTAAAAAATGTAAATAAGCTACTTTTAAGAAATTTGTAAGGTTTTTTTTTTCGTTAAATAAATATACGTATTATATTATATTATTATAGTCACTACGGAACCCTTCATGGGCGAGTCTGACTCGCACTTGGCCAATTTTTTATTTGTAGATTTTGACAAGTTTGGTAATCTATTATTATAATGTTCAACCACTGACACTCCATTGAAAGAAATGGCTTAAATGGCTTCATTAAAATTGAAAACAAAAATTAAAATTATACATACAAAGTCACAATAAATAGGTAAAAAGATAAATTATAGTTACAAATACAACAAAAAAAATGACACCTGCTCCCGCTCAGCAAGCCCGCCGAACCCCCGTAACATGGAGTTCTGTGAACCTACTAAGCAGGACAGTGTCACTTCTATCGCCCACCATCCTGAGCACACTGTTACGACTCCTTCGCACTCATGCCATTACCGACGCAACCTTCTTGCGCATAATCGCATAAAAGTCTTAGACATAAGCGTCCGCAAACATGCCGGAAGAACTGCAGTATCGAAGAAGACGAAACAGTGCCCTGAACACGTTATTATATTGGACGCGCAAGGCATTGTAGGCCTTTTGTGTAAAGTTCTCCCACAAGCCACTGGCGTAAAACGTCTGACAAAATGCTTTAAATAATGTTAATTTGACTTTAGCTGTACACCGAGTGAACCTGTGTGCCAACATGTTACCACGCACCGACAATGCCCTGCGCTCCCTTTCTATATCCAAATCATCACATAAATTCACAGTAACTATAGTTACTGATACTGATGTCCCAAGATATTTAAATTTCCAAACAAGGCCCAATGGTACACCATTAAGTAGTACCTAAGGGTGGTATATAGCTGGGATCCTTATTATTGCATTTAATGCTTTACTTTCATTATACTTCAGGCTGTGTTCTGCAGCATCTTTCACACACCCTTAACAATTGCCTCAAGCCACCAATTGAGGGGCTCAGCAGCACCATATCATCAGCATAGCTTAGATTATTAACACATACCTCATCAATATGGCCATCCGACATACATGCTGCTGAGCTCCTCAATTAGATGGTTGACATAAATCTTAAAGAGCCTTGGTGACGTCAGACCCCCCTGCCTTACTCCACACTCTAATAAGTATTCATCAGAGTGTTCATCATTTATCATTATCATTTATCATTTCATCTGTAAATCCACCTTCCTCCTTATATTCATGAGATTCTCTCTGTCCATGACGTGCTGCTCCCTCGATAGCCACAGACAAAGTGACGGACGTAGGCGTTGAGTCGACCACAAAATCGGTCCTGAGAATCGGAGAAAAAATCGGCCCGATTATCTGTCCTACAAAAAGTCTGACGTGGGCGGGAACCCTTACGCGGTAATCCGCTAAAATTTTTACAGTTCCAACCGAAATTTAGTCAATTAGCACCATTTTGTATTGTAATATAGGCTTATCTATTTAAGAATTTAAAACACATAAATCAAAATAAATCAAAACACCGGCCGCTAAAAATAAAAAACAGATGAAACGTCAGTAAGCAGTAATGTCACATTTGACTTTGACAGCTAAAATATTATTGAATTGTATAGTTTTACTACATTTCTATTAACAGGTTTTATAATAATGGCAATACAACTATGTCAATTTATAACACAATAGGGTAGTTTCCTGTGTTACAAAATAATTATTTTATTTGGTCCATTAGGTAGATTTTCAAAAAATATTGGTCACGTATTTTTTGCTTTTTCGAGTCAAGAAAAATTCAAAAAGATGGAAAGCTTCAAAGTACAGGAGGGGGCTGCTGACGTCACACATTGCTAAGAATTATACCGAGGTGTGACGTCACGCGAAAATTCAACTCACTGTATCGTCTTAATTTTTCAATAACGAGAAAAAATAAAAAATACGTGTCCAATATTTTTTGTTAAACTACGTGACGGGCTAAATAAAATATTTTAGGAAACTACCCTATTCTACTAGGAGACCATTATGAATTTAACAGATTACGATCTTTTAGCAAAATGACAATGGCATCGATCGACAATTAGGAAATCAATAATAGACCATTGTGGCACTATTGCAATAGCAGACTTGAGGCCCAGCACGGGCTGAAAAGTAGAGGAAAACAACATGAATTAATCAGTAAAACTAGAGTTTCCTTTCATGAACACTAAATTTTTAAATGTACTGTTAGACAAACAGCCTCTTGTTGGAGAATGAATAAAACCTGCTAAAAACAATATTTCTACAGGTCCTGATGAGCACAAACTTGTGTTAAATTGTTTGAACCATTTTCGTTCGTTCTACACAGAACAGAAGCTATATTTATTCCGTGTTTGGAAAAAACTAAAACAAACCGTTATGACTTGACAAATTAATATCTTAGCTTGACATTGACAATTTGACGTAAGTCCATTTTTTGCGTTTTGTGACTGCTTTACCATCATTACACTCTCGCGATCTCGCGTCGCACTCACACTCACGATCGCTAAATGAATGAAGGTTAAATGTATTTTAATGTTAAAATGTATTTTGAAGCCCCAAGTATTTGAAATACTAATTACAAAATACCTCGGCGTCAGGTATTTGAAATACGAATTACAAATTACATTTTAAAGAAGTAATTGAAATACAAATACCAAATACGTATTTGTATTTCAATTACGTATTTTAATTACAAGTAATTCAAATACTGCCCAACCCTGTATCTAAGTCATTTTCGATTCAAACGATTCTTAGGCGTGACATACATGGAGCCGGAACAATGTCCTTTGATAAAGTATCAAGGTACTTTCCAAGCAGGTGTAGTATAAAGATAATTTATTGTATTTGCCTTCATTGTCCCATTAGAGGATGAGGAGGATAAGAAGTGTTAATTCAACAGAACAATATCTAAGTCTTTAGGAATCGATTCTTAAATAAATTATTTATTATTATTATTTATTTATTATATACTTTATTGTACACCTTACAATACACTTAAGGATAAAAAACATAAAACTAGTGTACAATGGGCGGTCTTATCGCACAGGGCAATCTCTTACAGACAACCTTTGGATGGACAGAAATTATAGGAGATAGATTTAGGGCTGTCAGTGTACAACATCATACATAATACTAATTATTATAATTCTAATTATGCTGGGGGTGTATAAATTAATCACAATACGTTGTTTCTTAAAGTAATTTAATAATAATAATAAATAATATACCCGCTCTCCTTGGCTAATGAGAACTGGCGCAAACCTGCAGTGCTAGACACTAACGATCGAAGGAGGATATGGCAGAGTAAGGAACTACATGGTCGTTTTTTCCGGGCCCTTCATGGACCCGATGTAGACCAGTTAGCGTCCGTAGCTTGGTTGCGCTTCGGTGACCTCTTTGGGGAAACCGAAGGTTTTGTCTGTGCAATTATGGACGAAGTTATCATGACGAACAACTACCGGAAATTTATTGTGAAGGATGGCACGGTTGACATGTGTCGGGCATGTCACCGTCCGGGTGAATCAATCCGTCACATTGTCTCTGGTTGTTCTCGTCTTGCTAATGGAGAATACTTGCATAGGCACAACCTTGCAGCCAAGATTATTCATCAGCAACTTGCTCTGAAATATTTTCTAGTGGAATCGGAAGTGCCGTAATAGGTATGTGCCCGACCCAGTTCTCGATAATGGCCATATCACATTATACTGGGATCGGTCCATCATCACTGACAGGACTATTGTAGCCAATAAGCCTGATATAGTGGTGGTGGACCGAAACGAGAGGCGTGCCATGATTATCGACATAACCATCCCGCATGACGAGAACCTCGTGAAAGCCGAGAAAGATAAAAAAATCAAATATCTTGACTTGGCGCATGAGATTGTCGACATGTGGGATGTGAACTCGGCAGTCGTTGTACCGATAGTCATCTCAGCCAATGGCTTAATAGCCAAGAGCCTCGACCAACACCTTAGGAGGCTCTCGTTAGGCGGCTGGATCAAGGGCTTGCTACAGAGAGCGGTACTCCTGGACACGGCGCGTATCGTTAGGAGGTTCCTCTCTCTAGAGCCCTGACCACCGGTAGCTTGGACCCTGTTCCCGATACCGGTGGGCTACTATTTTTTATATTTTTAAATGTTTTTTGTGTTTTATAGAAATATTTAAAAATGTAATTTATATGTGTATAATAGGGAAGATGCAAATATAATATTTATGAAAATTTTATGATAGAAATGTTAAAAAAATAGAAAAGAAGGGCCACTGCAACATTTTTATTTTACATAATGTTGATTTTTAACAATAATTACGAATTAAAAATGACTTGAAACGAAGCGACTTCAAAACACCAATCAGCGTTTAGTGACGTCACTCCTGTTATAACAACTTATTTGAGGTTATGCTTGTAAAAGTGAATATTATTTTACGGGAATACTAATTGCGTTTTTTTTTAATAAAAATGTAAGTTGGGTTTATCAAAGCAGACTCCAGGAATCCAGGAATTTACCAAGAGTTAGAAAAGGGACTAAATTACTACGATATGTATAAAATCATAGTTGTTTAACTTTATATTTCATTCAGCGGCTTTAACATATATCAGTTATTTCGATCGTTCGTTTATAAGGGTATATAGACACCTGTACACCTTCATCATTGGATATTTTAATATTTTGAGAACCATGTGTTTTGTGATTAATGAACACTCTGAAGATGGATCTGAAACATGAAAGACATAATAATATAGTTCTTCATTAGAAAGCATTATCCTTATATTATTATAAATTTGAAAGTTTGAATGTTTATTTGTCTCTAGTATAAGAATAAATCTGAAAGAATAAATCAAAATTATACCCGGTGTATTTACAATGCTTTCAAGAATTTCATGTTTTTTCTTTTTAATTATTACTGTTCTAGGTTTCAGTGGCATCATTCTATTTTGGCATTCAAAAATATGAGGTAGGTACCACACCTTTTTACAGGAAAAGTTTTCCTCCACACATTTTAAACTTTATCCAATTTTCGACGTCGTTCTCCAACAGTAAAATTAAAATGATGTTATAGATAAGTTTTGTAAGTATTAGGTAGGTAACTAACGTGTTTATGCGTACAAGCAGATTAACTACAAATTATAACAAGTATATTCGCCGACTTACATCAAAATGATCTTCACAGCATCGAATAATGGTCTTTAGAGAATAATTGTCATTTCTCTTTGCAGCTTGAAACCACTTTTTTCTCAGTTTTGGGTCAGAAGCTCCAGTCACAAACAATTTATTAGGAAACTTTGTTGAAGTAGTTGGGCACATTGGTACAAAACATGAGTTACCACGGCTTTTTTCGGAATATTAGTAGTATTGTTATAATCACCTGATGTTGATGGATAGTCTATTTTAAATTTTCACAAAAAAAAATCTCGAAAGTCGAAAAAATATACATAAGTATTAGCCAGCGACGAACAAGTACGACCAGTGACAGACAGGAATGACGTCATCGGAACTATAGGTCCGTTTACGCGCGAAAATTTAAACTGTCAATTTAAAACTACATTTTTTCCGATAAATTACAAAGATTTAATTTTTTAATATATTTGTGGTCTACATGGAGTTCTTTAAAATGAAAACAAAAATAAAAATATTGCATCTTCCCTATTAGAAATAAAGGAAATAATAATAATAATATATTTATTGCCAGTTTACAATTTTTCAACTTATAACTAGGTCATCATGTAATAATGCATCACATTAAACTGTAAATTTTTACACAAAAGTTATTACCTCTGACTCCCAAGCTAAGATCAAACTTGTGTTATGGAAGTCAAGGGTTGTCAGTCATTACGTCGAGTAAATTATTCACATATTATTACATAACAAAGTTCAAAGATCACTCGGCTCAGATGTACATAATTATAGTTATAACACTTAAGCAATAAAATTTTTAAGACATAGCGAAAGTGTAATTACAAAAAGTTAGGTACATATATCATTAAATTTCACTGTGTATGTGTAATGTGTATAAAATATTGTTGTATGTTTGTAAGTGTGAGAAGGTGAGTGTATTATGAGTGTAAAAGTAAGTTTTCTACATCCTCATAGTTAAGGGTCATTATCCATTTACTAATTCTGCTCTTACATTCAAATTTATTCAAGTTGTAAATTTTACATTTCTTATTTAGATAGTTATAAACACGACCGCCAAGAACTCGGAAATGTCGCCCAGCCAGCTTTGTTTTATGCCTCTCTACCGGGCACACATCTGTTGCTCTACGCCTCGCTAAACGACTAGAATCATAGTGCAAGGACGTGTGCTTTCGTAAAGTGATATGTAGCACGAAGAGCTGTCTCACGGTCAGGACCTGGCAATCCTTATACAACTGTACAGTACTGTAACGATAGTGCCTGAAAGTCATGACCTTGAGGACAGCTCTTTGCGCTCTTTCCAGATGAATCATGTAAGTCTTCGGAGCGCCACCCCAAACCGTAATGGCAAACGACAATATTGACTGACATAACGAAAAATAAACCATCTTCAAGGTATCAATGTATGCACTACAACGTAATTTTTTGAAAATAGTAATCAATTTCCGCACCCGGCCTGACAGCCCTTTAATTTGATTGTTCCATGATATAGTGCTATCTATTAAAACACCGAGGTATTTGACATAAGTTGTTCTTGTCAAGGAAAGACAGGAACATTGCTCCGAAGCCATATCACAAGTATGGGCTCTTATTTCAAATAAATCACTTGGTTGTGAGGATGATTTAAGAGAAAAGGTAATATACTTTGTTTTTTCGATATTTAATGTTAGGCTGTTAGCAGTCAGCCAGGACATGACAATGCTAAGAACTCGCTCCAATTCTGTCCTTGTATAAGCAGAGCCGTATCATCTGCATATGTGTATAGAGTACAATTTGGAAGTTTTAAATCACAGAGGCTGTTGACATAGATTAGGAAAAGGGTTGGTCCCAGAATTGAGCCTTGAGGGACTCCAAAAGACAATACACAATCGTCACTCACACGCGAACCTATTTTAACACATTGCATTCTCTCGGACAGGTAGCTTTCAAAAATCGCGAGCGCTAGGCCGCGTACTCCTATCTTTTCCAATTTCCGCAATAAGACTGGGACAGATACTGTGTCAAAGGCCTTTGAAAGATCTAAAAAGATTCCCAGGCACTTAGACCCTAAATCAAGTGTCTTTACGACATTGTCAATGAGAGCTGATACAGCATCTTCACAAGACTTTCCCGCACGGAAACCAAATTGATTACTGGATAGGATGTTATTTTTTTCCAGGAATGCTGAGAGACGCCTATTTAAAACCTTTTCCAGAACCTTTGACAGTGCCGGCAGGACTGAGATAGGCCTGTAATTGTTGACACAGGATCTGTCCCCTCCCTTGTGGATAGGGTGTACCACTGCTCTCTTAAGGACTTTTGGAAAAGTACCCCTTGAAATGCATAACTCACATATGTGAGTGACAATTGGAGCAAGAGTATTGCGGCCCATTTTTAGCAGTTTTGTTGAGATTCCGTCCCATCCGGCGGCGGAATCAGTGCGGAGGCTCATTATAATATTCTCGATTTCAGTACTGTCAGGCGGGAGAAGAACAATCGAGTTAGACTGTACATCGTCCCTAACATAAGGTTCATACTGTGTACTTTTGTTTGTGTGTTTGTCTGCTAAATTTTTACCAATATCTGCAAAGAACTGGTTAACCGTGTCTAAAGAAGATTTACAATTAGGATTAGTATCAGACAAAAGGTCTAGTGGAGGACATTTTGAAGATTTATTATTTAAAATACTGTTTATTACATTCCACGTCTGTTTTGGGTTATTTTTTGCACTTTGGAATTTACTTTTTTCGTAATTTATTTTTAGTCTACTAAGCATCTTGTTACAGAAGTTGCGATAGCGAATTTACCCATAGACATATTTTGTATGCCAACTTGGTCAAGTTTAATACTGCCAAGACCCAGGCGTGTCTTTTCTCCGCAAAAAGGAGCCAATTTCAACCGGCTCCTTCTTTCCGTGGTGTAACCGTGCCGATAACTGATCACATTGAACTTTTTGGGGTTAAGTTGACATCCACCCTTAATTTTGATCCGTTTATCAAGGCTAAGGCTCAATTGGCTGCCAAAAAGTTGGGAATCCTAGCAAAGGTGAGACGATACTTCACACCAGAACAGCTGCTCAACCTCTATCAAGCGCAAGTTAGGTCGTGTATGGAGTACTGCTCTCATTTCTGGGACGGATCTGCAAAATACCAGCTTGATGCACTTGAGTCTATAGAGAAACGGGCCAAAAGGCTCATCGGCAACGAGAAACTGGCCGAGACAAGGCTCCAGAGCCTAGAACATCGGCGACGTGTGGCAAGCCTATCAGTTACATTTCGGGGAGTGTGCGATGGAATTGCACAGTCTTATTCCACCAAGCTCGTTCCATCATCGGACTACAAGACAAACGGCAAGATTATGGTCAAACGCAAGCCTATCAACTATTAAAAAAAAAAAAATATTTTTTTAATATTAATTATTCTGAATAATATATATATATTATTCAGAATACTGTGACCTTCTGGATATTTCAGAAAATCTGCTCAGTTTTGGAAGTCAACTAATAAGCTTGACCTTTTTTTGCTATCGGGGCGAAACCTTCAAAAGGCGCCTGGACTTTTGGGGAAAGACCAGGCATTGTGTGATTTCTACCTCACTAAAACCACCCCGGTGATCACCATCAGCACATAGAAAGGGTCCCGGTACCTCTTAAAAGACCACTCCGGAAACCCCTCTGTGCATCGCCTATTAGGGCACATTTGCCACCGTCGTCCCTGGTTTCACTCTGTGAGTGCTCGGATTCCCCACTCTGAGCGCCCGTGACCCCGGAGTCCCAACTTCCTTAAGAATGCAGGCGGGGATTTCGGGGAGTTAGGCGACTCTCGCCCAATCCTATTCACGTACTGACCAAAGCAACCGTGTCCAGTCAGTACCTGAGTGAGCCTGTAGGTGATGCGCACCCCTCTTTTCAGCCCGGCTTCGAGATACGGCAGAACGGCTTCGACAACCTGCTTGTGTGAAAATTCCTGCTGCTGTAACCGTTCACGTCATCACTCGAGCGCTTGTCGTTGCTCCTGACAATTCCTGGCACGCTGTTGCCGCTTGGACGGATGTCGCAAATCCGGTAATAAACCCTCGCGTCCATATCCGCCAGGATGTTCAGCGGTGGAAAGCGTGCCAGGAGTGTCGCCGCCTCAAAAGATATCGTTCGGTATCCACGTGCGATAAGCTTGACCTTAAGCTTGGCCTTCCTGTGAGTGTTGGAGGCATAGGCACATATTGGAGGATATAGACAATATGTTCAAGAATATGTTTATGGTTTCGTCATCAAGTGGGAGCATCGATGCTGAGGCTGTTCAAGGTAAGTCTCTTTCATGTTTTCCTGCTAAACAGGTGACTAATGTTATTGTAAAATTGTGTAGAGGCTAAATCACCCGGCCATAAAGGCATTGAGCACTTGAAATATGCGGGTCTGGATTTGCCTTGGTTATTGGTTATGCTATTCTCACTTTGTATTAGTCGCACGTATCTGCCACCATATGATGAAAACAGTGGATGTTCCCATTGTAAAGAACAGGACTGGTGATATCTCCAATCGATCCAACTACATACCTATATCGGGGGGAGGACCCGTGCTCCACCTAGAATCTCCACCTGGGTGGAGCACGGGTAATTAAGAAAAATACACAGTTTAAAATGTAATCAGAAGAATTTATTTTAACGCTTTTTTTTTCCCAGAAATGGACCAAAAATTTCATTATTAAGTAATTGCATTTGTGAATTTAAAATAAGTTGGTCTTTTCCAGTTTTCTTTGTGGCGATTAGTTGTTGGTACAAATAAAGAATCAGTATTTTGTGATATCACTGTAAGCAATCTACTTAGGGGTTACACACCATTCATCTACATGTTTTCTAATTTTTTTTTTCGATTGAAAAATTTCTCGGATCTTCGCATTTTGAAAATTTATACTCTATGACAGAATAATACTTTGTCAATTTTCAAATTATATTGCTATACTTCTGCAATGCTATCATAGGGCAATAGAGGCAAGCTGCAACATGGACCTAGAATGCGTGTGAAGTTTTATTTTTGATGCCAATATTTTTGGAACTAAATTGTGACTTTTCCGGTACAGCGGTTCCACGGCCTGTTTATAAATTTTTGTTGAAGACTCATTTGAAGTAGTAGCTTCTTCTTTAGCCTTCTCTATAGCTAACAATACTTCGGTTTTGTCGTATACAGCCACTGTTACCTCCATTTTTGTACTGTGATCCATTTTTAACTATTTTCAGACCCTTTTTAACTATTTTCACAACACTTTCTGCTTGTCCGTTACTAGACGGATGATATACCGGGGAAAGCTTGTGAGTGATACCGTTTTTTGAACAAAACTCCTTAAAATCCTGCGAACCTCGCTCCACATACTTCACTTTTACATCACCTGGGCACATTTGTCTTAAAAGACCCTTGCTATTACACTTTTTACATTTGTAAATTTTAAAACGGCACTGATTTGACTTGTGATTGGAATACCCGCACACACTGCACTTATCCTTAACCGCGAACACTGAGCCGTCGTCGCCGCCGCTGGCGCCGCTCGGCCCCGCAGCGGTGAGCGCGGCGCGCCGAGCACAGCGCACACTCTCCGCTAGTTCAACCGCTCTCGCGAGGGTCAAGTCCGCTTGGTCCTGGGCGAAGAGCTTGTCACGCTCGCGTCCTGCCGACATGCCCATGATGAACTTGTCGAGCAGAGCTTCCTCCAAGTTCTTGAACCCGCAGTGTGCCGCCAATCCTCTAATTCTGGCCGCCCATTGAGTGTGACTCTCGTCTGATCGTTGTACCGCCGCGTAAAAAACCGACTTCTCCGCGAATCCAAGTCGTTTAGGCTCGAAATGACGGTCTAAAAGTTTGAGAATTTCTTCATAATCGGTTTCCTCCAACTTTTTCGGCAGCGCCAGATCCCTTGCTAGCATATAAGTAGGTCCGGTGAGGGCGCTAATTAGAATCCGCGAGTTGACAACTTTGTAAAAATTGTTTGAAACGCTTCGAAGCGCTTCATGTGTACTCGTAAAATAATATTTTATTCATCACTTAACCTTTCAATTAAAATATAAGTATTTTTTTAATTTATTAAAAAACTATGGCCTAAATCGTGGCATTGTGGTCACGTGACTATGTATGACGTCATCGTTCAAAAAACAACTTTTCTGGCATTTGGCACATAAATGTACTTCGGGTATTTTATGATATTTTACTCTATTATGAAAGTGAAAAATTATTATCAGTGCTGTGCAGTACCTTGTTGTGGGAATACTACTATAAAAACGCCAACGAAACTATTTATTCATGTCCCTTTAAAAAGAGATATTCGCAAGAAGTGGTTAGAACTTCTGTGTCAAATCCATCCAAAGGTTGTCTGTAAAAGATCACTTTTAGCGATAAGACCGCCCATTGTATCACCCTTTTTAGTTGTTAAGTCCATATTTGTTTTACTATAATATATCTATCTATCTGCTTTTTTAAAAAGACAAAAAAAGGAACTCATCGAACAACTATTACAGGACGATAAGACAAATGAACCAGAAGAGAGAGAGTTAGTTATGAAATGAAATGAAATATTTATTTGTAAATTGGTTATAAATAACACTTTTACACGTCATGATTTTTTGCGTGTTTAGTTTAGCTAGATGAGGCCAATATTTCCTAACTGACTACTCTGAGAAGAAACACCGAAACAAACTCCCTCTGAGTTTGTCGTCAACGTCTCTTTTAAAGTCCAAACAATTTGTATTTGTATATGAGAAGCATGTAGGTTCATGTCTTTGGTATTCTTTTGAGGAAATAACCACGTAAAGAGCGGACCTGTCCAGACAGTGCAAGCAGTTAGTTAGTTATTTCTTATTTTTAACCGACTTCTGAAAAAGGAGGAGGTTCTCAATTCGGATGTTTGTTTGTTTTTTTTTTTTTTTTTTTTTTTTTTTTATGTTTGTTCGGGCATAGCTCCGTCGCTCGCCAACCTATTTGAAAAATTCTTATCTTGTTAGAAAGGGTATACTTCCCAAATGGTCCCATGAAAATTTTATCGACATCGAACAAGCCGTTTCTGAAAAATCAACAAAAGTCTAAAAAAAATATTTACATTGATGATCTTTTCGGTTACTCTATATTGTGTTTTTTGTTCGCGCGTTTTTAGTTTTTTGTAGTTGACATTTTGGCTTTTATAACTAGATTAATTACAAATTGACCCACTAAAAAGCGCGAAAATAAAAACTTTTTTGCAAAAAAATAAAACCGACTTCCATATCAAAACACTACAAAGCCAAAAATAATTTTAATTTCGGAAGGCTGTGTGAAAAAAAAGAAAATACAAAACCAATAACACCGACTACCGAAATTAAAATTATTTTTGGCTTTGTAGTGTTTTGATATGGAAGTCGGTTTTATTTTTTTGCAAAAAAGTTTTTATTTTTGTCTTACGCACCAACTAAAGATAACCAGTCAGCTGTCAAAATATTGAACGATGACGTCTCGTTTTCTGTTTCTAATCACGTGACTCACAGATAAAAAGTCTCATTTTTCTCAAGGGAAAATAAAATTAAATTAATCATCTTTTCTTCATTTGTACTATTTTGTGCTTCATATCAGTAGATTTACATAATTAAATAGTTATTTTAAATTTTTAAACATACCTACTGTCAACTCGCGGTCCGTTAAATCGTTGGCAATATACCATTGCTGTAAACGAGATTTGTAGCTCGTCCAATCTTGTGATGTATGATCGAAATTAGTTAAAATTCCAAAAGAAACGCCAAAAGATGTCATTTTTGCACTTGAGGATAATTTTCAACTCGTCGCCACTGTTAGATATGCGGGAGTTACGGACAACCATTAAACACGCTAGTCAATGTCACACTGCTTTTTTTCACATAGACACAGGTTAAAGTACCGGGACGCAGCCACGATACGCACACATACAAACATAGTTTTAGCATACAGAACATTTATAAATAAATATTTCCATATAAAAGTGTACAACACTTGGGCCCGGCATTATGTACATACGTGCAACAAAATAAGATCGCATCTCAAAGACAATACCTTGAATGCCCTCTGCTACTTTTTTATATGTTTTATTACAGATGAGCCCAGAAATTGACCGTTCACTCATGCTTTGAAGTCAGACGGGTCATATGTAGAAGGGAACACAGCAGCCTGCAGAGTTCCAAACCTTGGCCTTGCGCACAATAAATGTAGTGGAGAATTGCTTAGTACAAGACGGTATATTGAACAAGTGAGAATGGTACAGACGCCAGCACATGAAGCTACCCGAAACTGTCAAATTTTCCCAATCAACCTTGAACCTAATTTCTTTAACATTAAAGTTGAAAATCTATTAAAGAAATTTGACAGATTGTTGTAGCATGATGTGCTGGCGTCTGTACCATGCAGTGTGGTAGATCGTTAGTACCTATAAGGTAGATGGAGGAATCGGGTCGAGTTCCTGCGCACACTCTCCGAAGTACAATTTGTGGAAGACCGACAGGCAAACAACGTTTCGCCGATGAGCCAGGCTGTGAAGCTTGTCTGCTAACACTGCATCGCCTATGAGTCGTTTAGCTCTGCGTTATCCGAGTCAAGTGCAGCAAGCTGGTATTTTGCTGAGCCATCCTACAAGTGACTGCAGTACTTCATACAAGAACAGACCTGTGCTTTATACAAATTTAAAAGCTGTACAGGTGTGAAGTATCGCCTCACCTTGTGAAGGATTTCCAGCTTTTTAGCTGCAGTCAAAGCTTTTGACTCAAAGATTGAGCCGAAGTTTAAGTTAGACGTCAACTCCATGTGCAAAAGCTCCAGGCGGTCGGTAACTGATAGGTATAGATGCACCTCGGAAAATAGGAGATAATTTAAATTGGCTCCTTTTTGCTTTTTGCTGTGAAGAGATAAACCTGTGTTTTCAAAGCACCGAATTTAACCAGATTGTCGGGTTAAATTCATTCGCTCCAACAAGGCCTTTCTAAGACAGTCTATTTTATGCCTGCCAGCTCTAGCATTGGATAAGTATATCTTTAAGTCGGTGCTGTCAACCGCGTACCCAAGAGCTGGAGCAGGTCCTTGCTATGCAGCAAAAGGAATCGCAAAGAGAACAGACCTCTTAAGAATACCGCATTGACATTGACAGCCATAAGATGAGCAGCCATCGATGAGCGCTCGGATTGACCCCTCACTTAAGAAGTCAGAAATCCAGTAGCAGAAGCCAGCAGGGACGCCAAATGCAGGAAACTTGCTCAGTAGACTAGCGTACCAGACCCTATCAAATGTCTTTGAGATATTGAGGGACTCTACAAGATCATTGCCGTGTTTCTTAATGGCATCGCCCCAGCAGTGCGCAATATACACAAGAAGATCTCGGGTCGACCGACCGAAGGCGGAAGCCATTAAGTAGCTTAACTACCTTCCGCCACCGCCTAATTCCGTTCAGCTCCAGGAACATCTGCCACCCGGACGTAACTTGCAGTGGCCAATTTGGAAAGCTATCAATGGACTGCGAACCGAAGTAGGCTGCTGCAAGCACAATTTAGCAAAATGGGGCATATTATATGCCAAACTGACACCCAGTGCGATTACGGCGTTTCTGATCAAAAAATGTCCCATTAGCTCGAGTGTCCAAATGACCCAAAAACGTGTACATTAGAAGACCTAATAAACGCCACTGAACGAGACCTGCATGACTGGGCCTAATACATATAAAGTACGCAATTTAACATCGATACGAAGAAGAGACTAAGGAGCTCATTGTCTTCAAGGTATGCTAGCAGCTTATTATTGAGTATCCTATCCATCACTTTGCAGATTTTGGAGGTTTTCGGGTACTGGTTGCACATCCTGGTTGCTTTCAGGACACTGGCACCACTCTAATTTTAAGAGTGTGATACAGGTGACAATTCCAGAGCACAACTTTTTAAGACTCGAGCAGGTATTCCGTCCGGCCCGCTGGCTTTGTTCACGTCTAGTCTGCAAAGGGCTTTATGGACCTCTTAATAATGTGATTTTCTAAAACTGACGTTCCATATTTCAGCAATAGCGATCTCGTAAATTGCCGTAGTCTCCGTCTTTAAAGCCATAAGATGACTCTCCCTCCAACTGAATATCTAGTTCTTTGCGTTTATCGTAATATTTACTTATACAAGGTGTAACAGATTAAGCGCAATACCTCAGACACCCTAATTAAAATATAAGTCTAAAACAACATCCGTAACTAAATAAATTGAAACCAAACCTAAACATTTTTTATGAAATAGCTATCCACAAAACGTATGTGCATCATACAATATCCTTACGCAGATGCGTACACTCATGCAATGTTAGTGGCCGACACGCACACGAGCGCATTTTCTTGAATTAAGGATTGTATTAATATGTCATGATACTGTGTTTCCATTTTAAGTTAAAAGAAAGATTATTCCGTCAAAATTTATCACCTATTATTTATGACGGAATCGATTCAGAAGCCGATTCTGAACCAACTACTTTCAGGAATTGCATTTATTCTGTTACACGTTGTATATTATGTTACTCAATTACTTATTTTAACTTGAGTTGATTAGTATGTTAAGAAATTGATATTTTTTGCGTATCATACTTTTAAATTCGACTTGATGTAAGATTGCAATGAAATATTTTTAATAATAAATGATGGTGATTTTATATTTCCACAGCATACTTTGATACAGTCTCTAAATTTGGACCCATTTTTAGGGTTCCGTAGTCAACAAGGAACCCTTATAGTTTCGCCATGTCCGTCTGTCCGCGGTTTAGCTCAAAAACTATTGGTACTAGAAATTTGTAATTTGGCATGAGTATACACGTTAATGACGCCGAAAAAGTAGTAAAATAAAATTTTGAAAAAAACAATTATTTAGGGTATCTTCCCTACATTAAAGCGAGATGATATTTTTTTTTATTCGTCCTTCCCATAGTGTGGGATATCGTCGGATAGGTCTTTCAAAAATATTAGGGGTCTAGGAAAACCGTTTTCTGATTAAGTAAACCGCTCGTGACTTATCAAGCTTTAAAGTACCAATTATCGTAGAGTCAAGTGTCCCCCTCCTCTATCAACTAAACGGTTGTAGTTAGAAATTCAAATGTCATGGCAGTAGTACCTATATATAACGAAGTTTAAAGGAAAACTATCACACATGAGTGGGCTTTACAAGTTTACGAGTAATAGTCGACCAATTGTATTTGACTCGAAAATTTCGAACAACTCCATAGAAATGTTGATAGATGGTGCTAAGCGTCAGTTGTATCGCGCTAGTTTCATATTTAAATAAGTTTTATATAAAAAAAAACTTTTTAACAAAAAAATACCGACTTCCAAAAAACCACTAGGTACAATGTGAAAACTTTAATTTCAGAAGATGGTGTCTTTGGATCTGTATTTTAGTTCTTTGCCACCGACTTCCAAAATTAAATTTATTTTTCACATTGTAGTGTTTTTTTGGAAGTTGATTTTTTCTTGTTAAAAAGTTTTTATTCTCGTTTTTTAGTGGGTCTGTTTATAATTTATCTAAGTTACAATAGCCTAATGTCAACTTGCTCATCACCTTTTACAAAATATTGCTTTTCCCAATGAAGGGGCGTTCATTTTTGAGGAGTTCTCCTGGTATTTCACCATCAGCTCCATTTCACCATTCACATTGTGACGACCATAAATTGCTTAGCAACCATTTTAAAGTAATCGAACCGCAACTCGTGAAATACTTATTATTGAGTAGTTCCGGTGGCCATCTGTGATCTTCTTCATCAGTTCCGCTTCACCAAATGGTGCTTTCTGAGAGCAAATGCACAAGTTACTATAAAAAATACCAAAATCGCTATACGATTGCCTTTAAAATTTGAGGATTTCCTTCGATTTCCATGAGATCCCTTCATCAAATTATAATTTGGTGACAATGGTACTACCTCGAGAGCATACCATTTCAAACGAAAAAATAATTTTATAAATCGATCCACAATTGACGGAGTAATCGGTGCACATACATAAAAAATATATATATTAGATATACGTGACGAATTGATAACCTACTCCTTCTTTAGAAGTCGGTTAAAAAACAGTTTCTGTCCAGTAAAATTATAGTTAGTTGTGTTTAAGTAGTTAAATTAGTTGAGGATTGTGTCAAACCAGTCTCATTTTTTAGTTTTGTGTAACAACTAGTACTTCTTTTCTAACTAGATGGCGTTGTCGTCGAATTATATCTCACAATGGTTTCGTTACCGCCAAAACTATAAGTAGGTAGTTGTGAAAATTATTGAGAGGGGGCCTTCCTGGCTGGGGGCCTTTAATTCATTAGAGGTCACCACAGGATAGACCGGTTAAGTAGTACATTAGCCGTATAGAGCTAAACTACGAGTGGCCCTACCTAAAAAAAATAAAAAAATTATTGAGATTTTGCCCCGACCATAAAGCAAGTGCTGAAACACCATTCAGTGCGTTACTTCACCTCTGCTGAAAACCACCCAAATCCCCTGATCGTATCGGCCGCCCGATACAGACCCTCCAATAGTTCTCGGGTTCGTCGCCCGCGTAACGTCCTAGACGAGCCCGACGACCCCACCACCATCCGACGAGAGAGCAGTAGGGAAACTAGCACTCTTAGAAAATACAGAAATAAAACACGTTCCATATTCCGGCCTCGCCGATGAGGCCCAACGCGACGTCCGCGTACTTGTAACGCAAACTCTCCCCGACCTTTGCCAAACGAGCCAGCCCGCGGGCCGCGATGCTGAGCCAGTAGCGATAAATAACCACTTAAATAATATGAATCCAGCCTGTCCCTTTGCTGCCCTCCACCAACGACCCCGCTATGCCGAGGCCCGTACTCCACAGGGAGTGCCCTTAGCATACGGTTGTTTAAAATGTAATTCTAGTTTGTAAAATAAAATGAAATAAAAATGTCAATAAACAAAATAAAATGATTAAAATAAAATTGTCATAATAAATTTTTCTATAATTTTAAGAATTTTAGATAGAACATTGAAACCGTCCGACAAGACGTATAGCCGAGCCATGCCGATGACTACCCGGAGTGACGCCCGTACCGAACATAGCAATGCGCCGTCAACTTCACGTAGGTCGACGCAACCAAATAGAAAAATAATTAAAGCCACGTGAAGACTTATTGAAGATTAAGTTGGAACTTGCACAGTTAGCACTTCAGATGGCCGAAGAAGAATCGGACAACGATTAGTTAGAATAGTAGTAGAATACTCTTTGTTTGAGTTTCTAACTCAAACAACGGGTACGTGCGTTCCTGGCGTAAAGAAGCACCCGAACCTGAACCTCTGAAGGGGGACGACGCCGCCGAGGTGAAAATAGTGAATAGAAACCGTGAGAAACCAGCCCTCCCTGTGGTCATAAATGAAATAGTGGACCTCCAAACACAAGTACCTTTGTCGAATTGAATGGAATTGGAAAAAGAGAATGAAGTGAAGAATGAAATAGAAACAACATCTAAACAAATAGAAGACACCAAGGGGGACTAGCTCCACCCATTCATCACGGAGCTCACGTATGCAATAGCGTTTCTCGCCGACAAGAAAACAGAACAGTGGACACAGAACAACCCCTAGGCTTCCAAGGTCATCATGACTACCAAACTTCAGTTGAGCACATACAGAATGGGTGTAATTTCGAGCCATCTATGAAACAACTCGAAAATAATCTACACTCAGATTTTGTTTCAGAGATTTTATACTTTACTTTTATACTTTTAAGCAAGGCTCGGAACCGGTTTAAAAAATACCGGTTAATACCGGTTTATTTCGGTTTTCCTCCGAACTTTTCTTAAGAACGTAAACGTTTTGAGAACTTTATTTTTACCTAAATTAACCGGTTTATTCGACGAACGGCATGTCGGTGAACGCGTTGCAACTTGTGTGTGACTACCGCACAAAGCGGCGCGTAGACGTAGGTACTTACGATATTTCTTTTCATTCGATTCATGCTGACTCGAAGTCAGCATGAATCGAAGGTAGACGTCTGCTGTGCAGTAAGATTTAATTACGAGTTAATTTTATTATTTGTGTTTAACATGGGTAGAAAGTGGACGAATTTAATCTATACATACTTTGACTACAATGAAAACAATAAAACTTCAAAGTGTTTTTGTAAACAATTGATTGGCATAAAAGTATTTGCTTAAATGTTTAAAATTCGCAAGTAGACCGATAGTAAACAGTAGGTATGTTACAGCAAAATATCAGTACAGCACATACAGAGACCATCATTGTGAGATCGACATTAACCAAGGAATATTAAAATGTGGCACAGAAGAAATCTCTATGGATTGTGGATCATCAGGATAAGTCTACTGCCTGAAGAAAATTACCCTTCGTCCTAGATCGGAAACCATTGAGCCAGTAAGTTTATCACAAAATTTGGGACAAAAGCGTCGGTGCTTGTTTATTGAAAGAACGGATAGTGATCATCCATGGATAATGGCACGCACCCTGGTGGGCCCACAAATACTTCAGTAGTGAGGATTTTAAACCCAAGTAATGAAGAACACATAATTAAAAAGTATGGGCACCTGTGAGGAAGTTGCCTGGATACGCAGATGCCAAGAAATATCCAGTAGCAATAAACTTAATAGCACATAATTATAATGTGTCATCCCTTCTATAAGGTTGGTACAAGGATCTGTCTGAAGACGAAGACGAAGAAAGGGGTAGAGGCCATGATTGAAGGAATGGTAAAGGATGGTGTGATAGAACCTTCATCCAGTCCATGGTGTTCTCCCGTAGTGCTAGTCAAGAAGAAGGAAGGCAACTTACATTTTTGTGTCGATTATCGGAGGTTAAACGATGCAACAAAGAAGGACAGTTATCCACTACCAAGAATTGACGACACTTTAGACACGCTGACAGGAATGAAGTGTTTACAACCCTAGATTTGAAAAGTGGCTACTGGCAGGTGGAACTGGATCCTAAGGATAAGGAAAAGACAGCATTTTCTACGGGAAAAGGTCTGTGGCAATTCAAAGTAATGCCATTTGGTTTGTGCAATGCGCCAGCAACTTTTGAAAGGCTAATGGAGCTGGTACTCACTGGGCTTATTGGAGAGGCCTGTCTGGTATATTTAGATTACATTATTATTGTCGGGCGCTCATTTCAAGATCATCTTAAGAACCTGGAACGTGTGCTAGCAAAAATCCGTGCAGCCAATCTGAAGCTAAGTCCTAAAAAGTGCTCATTTTTCAAACGACAAGTGACTTTCCTGGGTCATGTAGTTTCGCAAGAAGGTGTGCAAACTGATCCGGACAAAATAGTCGCTGTTAAGGATTGGCCAGTACCAAAAGACAAGACACAGATCAGAGCGTTTTTAGGGTTGTGCTCATATTACCGCCGGTTTGTGAAATATTTTGCTGATATTGCTAAGCCATTACACAAGCTCACTGAAGAGAAGCGAACATTCTGCTGGGAAGTAGACTGCGACGCTGCTTTCCGCGAATTGAAGAAGCGTCTGTCACCTATTCTTGGATTTCCTGACACTGAGAATGACTTTATCGTAAACACAGATGCAAGTAATACCGGAATTGGTGGCGTGTTATCACAGCGAAAAGATGTCACGGCAACGCGGACGCGCTATTAAGAAGACCTTGCCCTTTAGAATGTAAGCACTGTGTTAGGCAAGAAGAAAAAGAAATAGTACCCATCAAGATGCTGAGAGCAGACCTGAGCAATGAGTGGAAAGAAGCGCTACAGCGTGCGCAGCAGGATGACTTAGACGTCAAACCCATTCTTGAATGGAAGAAAGCCGCTGCTCCAAAGCCTAGTTGGCATGACGCCGCTGGAATGAGCACTACAACAAAAAGTTATTGGGCACAGTGGGACAGTTTGGTGATTCACGAGGGAGTATTGTGCCGCAAATGGGAAAATACTCGAGGAGAACATTGTCACCTACAAATGGTCGTACCAAAAGCGAAGGTACCTGAAGTTCTACGGCTTTACCACGATGGATGTTCAGGAGGTCATATGGGAGTAAAACGGACTGTGTTAAAGATACGAGAGAGGTTTTACTGGAACCACTGCCGAGACGACGTAGAAGACTGGTGCCGCAAATGCACTAGTTGTGCAGCAGTTAAGGCACCTCAAACACGCAGTAGAGGAGCTTTAAAGATCTATAATGTGGGAGCCCCATGGGAACGGATAGCGCTGGATGTTGCGGGACCATTTCCTGAGAGCGAGAGTGGGAACAGGTACTTTATGGTCGTAATGGGTTATTTCACAAAGTGGCCAGAAGTTTTTGCCATTCCTAATCAGGAAGCTACCACGGTGGCAGATAAATTGGTTAACGAAGTATTTTGTCGCTACGGAGTACCCTTGGAAATTCACAGCTATCAAGGAAGGAATTTTGAGTCACAGGTATTTCAGGAGACATGTCGAGTAATGGGTACTCATAAAACCAGGACCACTTCGTATCACCCACAATCTGATGGAATGGTGGAACGTTTCAACCAGACATTGGAGAGATATCTGGCTAAAGTTGTGGAAAGCAGGCAAAAGGATTGGGACAAACACATTCAGCCGTTCCTTCTGTCATACCGAAGTGCAGTTCATGAGAGTACAGCTGTTACACCTGCTTTCGTGAACTTCGGACGAGAGCGTAGGTTGCCTGCAGACCTAATCACTGGTATACTGCCAGATACACCTTCTAGTGTAACAAAGACTAAGCGAGTGAATTGCGAAACAGAATGAACGACTTATACGAACATTTCAGACAATCCGGTCAACAAATGTCTCAGAAGGTGAAGACTCGTTACGACCGAAAAATGAAGAATTCAGGATTTGATGAAGGCTCATTTGTCTGGTTCCATAATCCGGTGCGCAGCAAAGGAAAGTCGCCGAAGTTACAGGCAAAATGGGATGGACCATACCGCGTTGTGACTAAAATTAATGACGTCACTTATCGGATCCAGAAAGGTCCACGAGCTGCGCAAAGATTGTTCAAGTTGATCGACTGGCGCGTTACTACGGGTCTAACGATGCTCGGGTCGAGCATGTCTTAGAAGGGGGCAGTGTTACGCCAGTCGTTTAGCGAAGTACGTCGAGAAACTTCGACAGAAATCTAGAATGTTCGAGACACTAACGCCATCTAGCAGCGAGTAGCAGTACTGTGTATCTTGAATAGCTTCTGGAATATTTTTGGCAATATAGGCAGTGATTAGATTTTACAAAAATGTTCTAGAACTCATAGGCCGGGGTATAAATAGATCGCAGAGGAGCGCAGAGAGCAGTCTTATTTAAAGTTCCGATGGCGGAAGGACTTGGTCATTGCGTCGAGTACACATCGGGCAATGTATATTTTTTGTAACTTGTTGTAACAATGTTGTTAATGTTGGGAATTTCATAGTGATCAGAATATTTTTATGTTTTTTTACAAATAAAATTGTAATTAAATGTTATTTTCGACTTACCGATGGAAAGATATACCTCCACGCTCTATACTTGCGGTCTAACTTTTTGTTTTACAGGTTATAATTGCACAACACGGCATTTTAAAGCAGAGCTCTGTATTCCGAAGTAATCCGAAGTGCACTAAACGCGGTGAATGAATTAATCGGTCGAGCTATGATTTTCGTATCATAAATGTGGCGCGCTTGCCACGCCCACATTACCATTCCAACCTTATTCATCTATTCCGTGGTGAAACGTAATATTATGTTTACCGATTATTTATCGTCATTATCAACTTAATTTCACCAAAAAGATATTAGATACTTAACCATTTTTTTTATGTTTTTACAGCCTGCGGAGCTTATTGAAGCAATGACATAAATAAACGTTCGACCCGAATCAAAAAAAATCTTACGACTGAATAGCAACTGAACAGCGCGCGACGTTTGTTTATCGTGCGTCTGTATTAACCGGTTTTTATTGCTCTAAACCGTTTAATCTGAAAAAACCTCTATGTAATGCTCTTCCAAACACCGGTTTAAAAAAACCGGTTTATGCGAACGAAACCGAATGTAAAGGTTTTGGAGTCAAGTACATCATACCGGTTTGAAAATTTAACCGGTATCCGAGCCTTGCTTTTAAGGCCCTAAGTTGCGTTAAAATTCGTGTTAAAATACGGAACTTTGTAGGCTCAGAACTTTCAAATTCCTTATTCTTTTACTATTTTTTTTTATCACCGGCATAGATAATGACAAGACAAATCGATATTATACTCAGCTTTGAAAGTAAGATATCAAATAAAAGCGTAGCCTTAACTATGAGAAGTGCCCAACACTTTAAAATATTGTTTTAAGTAATCAGGAGCAGAAGGATCGTTCAAAATAGTGAAGAGCATGCAGAGGGATCTGAGGGATCTCCTTTGTCGGATAGGCAACCATTCAAGCTGAGAACAGAAGGAAGAAATGTAATCAAAGACCAAAAATGAAACGGATCCAGTTTGTTAAGAAGATATTTTTTTGTGACACATACGTGACAATTACGTTTAAGAGTTTGAAACTTAATATTCAATTGTACTAAATAATACAATTGAAAATTAAGTTTATTTTACTCATATGTAATGAAGCAAAATAATACAAATAAATTCGTGGTGTCTTCTTACGATTGTGTACGCATTGTGCTATAGATCAGTAAACAAACATAATTGGTTGAAATAATCACTTTATATATTATACAATAAATTAACAAAATCACTAAGTATTAGACTCAGCCTTAAAAATAAACACTTTTAATTTAAAAAATCACAATTAAATTATGCTGGAGCTATATAAATCAATCACAATACGTTGTTTCTTTAAGTAATTTACCCATCGGCATATCTTATATATTATTACTATTCAGTATATAGGTACACATTATCAGACAATTTAATAAATATATAATAATAATAATAATAAATAACTATAATAATAAATATCAGATATATTGTCTCCGGTTGTTCTCGTCTAGCTAACGGCGAGTACTTGCATAGACACAACCAAGTAGCCAGAATTATTCATCAGCAACTTGCTTTGAAATACAAACTTGTCAATTCTGAGGTACCGTATTACAAGTATGTGCCCGACCCAGTTCTCGAAAATGACCAAGTCACGTTGTACTGGGATCGGTCTATCATCACTGACAGGACTATTGTTGCCAATAAGCCTGATATAGTGGTGATAGACCGATTAGTGCGCCGCGCAATGATAATCGATGTCACCATCCCACATGACGAGAATCTCGTGAGAGCTGAGAAAGAGAAACACATAAAGTATCTTTTGAAATTGAAATTGAAATTGAAAACCATTTATTCGGTTATAAACACACACAACAACAGAAAATTACAAACATAAAAATAAAAAAATAATAAAAAATTATTATTATTAATTATTATCTCGAGTTAGCTCATGAGATTGTTGACATGTGGAATGTGGACTCGGCTGTCATTGTGCCGATTGTCATATCAGTCAATGGGCTGATAGCTAAAAGCTTCGATGACCATCTGTCGAAGCTGGCGTTACACAGCTGGATAAAGGGCCTGATACAGAAGGCAGTACTCCTGGATACAGCTCGTATTGTGAGGAAGTTCCTTTCTCTGGAGACCTAACCACCGGTAGCTTGGACCCCGCTCCCGATACCAGTGGACTGCCATTTTTTATATTTTTAAATGTTTTTTTATTGTCACTTTTTTATAGAAAAATATTTAAAAATGTAATTTTTGAGAGGTACTTATGTAAAATAAAGGAAATAATAATAATATATTCCACAACTTTTCCCACAACGCCATCTAGTCCCAAACTAAGCAGAGCTTGTGGTATGGATACTAGACAACTGATAAACATACATATATATTTCTAAATACATACATGTTATAGATAAATTACACCCAGACAAAGAACAAATGACCGTGCTCATCACACCAACATTTGTCCTAGGTGGGAATCGAACCCACGACCATGCGCATAGCAGTCAGGGCCACTGACCACTATACCAACGGGCCTGTCATAAATAAAAAGAAACTACAAATGGTAATCTTCTAACCGATTCGGTAAATTATTTTTTATCATGTTCCCTCTCATACAGGGAAGGTTTAAATGGTCATAAATACAGATAGTTTTAGCTACTCAAATCACAAATTCCCGAGTAAGTAACCTTTGTTTCATCATGAATCTGTAATTAGAACGGATCGGTACGCGTCAGGGAGTGTTCCTACTATGTCGTGACGATTAATTATACAGCGTGGCGATTAGGTTATCACATTAATTGAAACCACGTACATACTCTATATTAGATATTTTATCATATTCAATTAAAATAATTTAATAATAAACAATATTATAGCCGTGGGACCTTTTTTCCATTTTAATATTTCACAACATCATTGCATAAACGTAATCAGCTGACCAATCACTCGGCGCGTGCTCCGCCGGCGCCGGCGCCACGGCTTTGCCGCTTTTACGGGTCAGTAAACTAATATTATAAAAGATTATTTATTTCTACCAATAACGTCATTTATTTTGTTTGAAAAATGCATTTTCTTAATTTTAGTAAATTATATATTTTATTATTTTAAGGGACTGATAACAGCCTGTAATACCTGCTGTACAATTTAATGTGATAACCTAATCGCCATCCTGTATATCGTTGGACGACTGTCGTCTCTAGCTCTCATCTTCACAAGCTGTCTTCAATGCAAAATAAGTCGTGGACGACAGGTAATCGTGTCGTCCTACTTGTGAGATCTACCATTTAAACAAACAAGCCACGATGCTTTAAACCACACGATAATCTGTCTTCGCGACATATTGTGAACGCGCCCTCACGGCAAGGTATGATGTATCGTATGTCACATATTTGTACGTTCCCACCCTTTGTGACAGATACTATATGACAATGATGTTTAAAAGGTTAATGATTATTCAGTAGCATTTTCTTTTCAATTATATATTTTCTCCAGGATTAACAAAACACTAGTCAAAATCAACTTAACTCTCAACTTTATCTCCTATGCATATCGAGGTTATTATGTCAGAACAGAATAAGTGCACATTAAAAAAAACAATGAATTATATACTTTTTCTACTTTATTATCTAACAAAATCGCATAACTGCAGAAGCTTAAATTACTGTTCTTTTTTTGGCCGTGTAAAGAAGTTACATAACTTTATCATTCGAAATTAAAAACAAAAAGACATAACCTATTGTTACACAATATGAATATTAAAATATAGTAAATAATATAATTTTTCGTGAACTGTAATCCCTCAAAATTTAAAATGCTCTTTTCTTATTATTGCATCTACTACACTTTTCTGAATTTACCAGAATACCCTCGATATAATCTTTGATGTTCCCATAGAAAGTAGGCAGTTCCCCATTTAAGGGGTCAGTATCGCGCAGGAAGGATTATTGTTAAAGCAAATTATATAATTAAAGAAATATTATTGAATCAATAAAAAATAGATAGTAATAGGGCACTGACACCATGCAGTTTTATTAATTCTTTCTATAAGTATAAGTGGTCATTACTGATACTAGAGTAAAGTTTAGGATTGTATTTTATAAGTTTTTAAAATTGATATGGTCACTAACAATATCATTAGAACTTATTCAATTACTCCAAAATTGGTCATTACCAGTGATCGGAGTAGGTAGATTGATTTTACGTACTTGCATCATGAATAGTCATAGAAATCATAACATGGGTAAGTCTTTTTTCCGGGATTTCATTTTGGTACTTTATTTTGAATCAAATATTGTGATTAATAATCACAATATTTGAACTACTACATTTGAAATTTGTAGTAATAAAGTGAATCTTACTTTTGTGCGTCCATTCGAAACTTACATTATGACTAATTTAGTAGTTATTTCTTGCAGGTTTATTATCTGTCGCTTGTAATTATTATAATGTATTATATTCTTGAATAAATAAATAAAAATAACTTTTTATACTCCTTAATATTTTTTCGCATTCTGTGCAATAACTTTTTATGAATATGAAAACAGGTAAAAATGAAATAAAAAGCAGTTTATATCAAAGTCAACATCTTTATTGATTAAAATATTTTTATTTGTTATATACTTTATTGTACACCTTACAATACACTTAAGGATACAAATAATAAAACTAGTGTACAATGGGCGGTCTTATCGCACAGGGCAATCTCTTACAGACAACCTTTGGATGGACAGAAATTAGATAGATTTTTAGTCTTCATTTATATCATTTTCTTCATTATCCTGACTCTCTAAACAATTAAAATAAAAAACCGTGTTTTTCAATATTTTCTAGTTTTAATCTATTTATTTTGACGTCCAAGATCCATTTGTATGTAGAAAATGATTTACTACAAAATCCCGGAATTATTACAAAATACCAGAATCCCGGAGGCTTATCCACATTAATATATACGTGCCAGTTCATTGACCCCAAATCAATCTACCTACTCCGATCACTGGTCATTACTGATACTAGAGTATAAATGTTTTGGACTGAATTTTATAAGTTTTTAAAACTGACATGGTCACTAACAGTATCATTAGAACTTATTTAATTACTCCAAAATAACACGGCTGAAGGCCAATAACATTACTTGGAGACATGTTAAATAATAAGAAACGCCAGTCGTACACCAATCTCACAGTACTCCAGGCAAATAAGACAAGATCTTAAAACGGGATATTTACCATGTGTATTTACCGTTTCATATGATGGCGCTTACAACAGTGCCGAAATATTGGAAACTCGAAACGATAAATACACATGGTAAATATCCCGTTTTAAGTTCTAATGGTACTGTATTAGAGTTATATATTTTTTACCTGAAGATCTGGGAATAGAAAAAAATCTAGAGTAAAAAGTCTCCAATTTTGTGTACCCTCAAAAACCTACGCAAAATTTGAGAATGCCCTAAGCCTATACCAGGGGCGTGCACAGGATTATGACAGGGTATGCGGCGGAGTAATCGGTCACAAAAACTTTACCTTTTATAGATTTTTAGCATAGCCACAGCCACGCATCGTAGCATGGTGGCGATGCGTGGCTGTGGCTATGCTAAAAATCTATAAAAGAAAAAGTTTTTGTGACCGATTACTCCGCCGCATACCCTGTCATAATCCTGTGCACGCGCATGGCCTATACCCAAAACAATTTCAGTCTTATAACAGTTTCTATAAATATGTATCATCGTCAATTCGACATATAGCATAGCTGAGGCTGCCGCAATGGTGTAGCGCTTCGGGGATGTTTGCCGATGCACACATTGACGGGTTTGCATTAATTCTGCGCAAGCAAGTCGCGTCCCTGATGCGTCGCGTCGCCGGCGGTGACAACAGCTATTTGCCAGCCGGATAGACCAGGAGTGCTTAATCATGAATCACTGGAATAGCATTCATATTGAGCACTCTGGGTCTACCCGCCCGATCACTATGGCACGCCAATCCCTTGGGAAAAGCGAGCTAAACACCTAGGAGTTAAACTTCAGAGAGCATATAAAGTCGGTTCGCTGGCGAGCCGCTTTCGCTCTCGGTAGGTTACACTGTATGCTGAATGCACACAGCAAACTCTCCCTAAAATGTAAACTACGCATTTTTACCACGTGCATACGCCCTATTGGGTTTGACGCATTTGGTGCACATATCAACTTGTACACCATGCTCAAATGGTGAACTTAGCGTTTGGTGCACTTCTCATATGTTACACTTCGCACCTAGTGCACTTCTCAATTGGTGCACTTCGCAAAAGGAGCACTTTTTAAGATGAGTGGAGATTTGGAAAAATTGACTAAAAATAAAAGAATCTTTGGTTTTGCGTAGGTAATTTTCTTAAAAATACAATCAACAAAATAATTTTAATTAAACTCTACATAATCACGACAACATTTTTATTTTTGCAAAAATAAAAAAGTCACTCGGAAATAATAAAAATATAAATATGTAAGAAAAAATTAGATTTACAGCAAAAAGTTATGATAATAAAAACATCAGAATAAAAAAACATAAAACTGTCAAGACTACGGCAGCTAGACTATTGATAGGTTGATATTATTAGTACATATTTCTTGTGTCGTGGTTTAGTGTTCATGATGGATGAAGAGGACGTTCGATTTGATACAAATCAAGGGGGAATATTACTCTTATATGTGGTGAACATATACACAATAAAAAGAAGAACAATAAAAGGACTACTTTGTGGACATGTGTAAACAGGAAACATTGCAATGGTTCTGTTACCTATGATGAAACAAGGAAAATGTTATACGACAATCTGCACATACTTGTGACGGACAAGACAATACTACAAATAAAATACATAATCATATATCGTTTTTAAAAAAGGCAGTATGCAATGATTTTAGGCCTGTCCAAAAAATATTTGAGGAGAATGATATAAAGTTACGCAGAATTGTTGAAAAAAAAAAAAAAAATTTTTACTACCATCATTTCATTCCGTCAAGGACACATTGTACAAAGCACGCAAAAAATATCTAAACACATGCCTATTACATCATAGTTCTCCTGTAGATGTACATATACCTAACGCTTTAGGTAAGAATTTTTTTGTGTGTGAGGACGGTGAAGAGGAAAAAATTATCATATTTGCCACTCGCATAGCAATACGACTAATGAAAGCGCCTGGATCGTATTACGCAGATGGTACTTTTCAATCAGCTCCACGTCCATTTTATCAGGTATACACTATACATCTGAATGTGAACTCAAACGAACAGGTTACTGGTATAATACCTACAATTTATGCTCTTTTCAATATTGAAGGAAAAACTCGAAATAAATATTAAAAAAATTAAATCTGATTATGAAACAGCGCAGTTGAATGCAGTTAAATCAGTTTTTTCCGGCTGTAGAAGAATATTTTGAAAAAACGTGGTTTCCGAAAATACCACCGTAAATTCTGAGCTGCGCAAACCAGATACACAGGACTACTAATGCCTTGGAAGGATGGCTTCGCCGTTCAAATGCTCGAATACCTAAAAATCCCAGCTGGTACATGTTTGTACACAAATTAAAAACAGGAAGCAAGTATTGGGACAAGTGTGCGCTTAACATTTTATTTCACAATGTCAGAAAAAACCGTAAACAGCGTGATGTGATGTTTGACCGAAAATATAAGAAACTATTACGTAAATTGGAAGACGGAAATGAACCGGTGGAACATTTCATGAAAAAGATCACGTTTCTCCAATTATTCAAGTAATTTAATTTATAGCTATTTACTTAATTAATATTAACAATTACTAAGTAAGAAACAAAGGTTTATCTATATTATTTATAACCTGTTTTTGAGAAACAGGTTATGATTTAATTTAAAGCTTTTATTGAATTTTATTTTTGAAATAATAAAAATGATTTAGTGGTTATGTAGAGTTCAATTAAAATTATTTTGTTGATTGTATTTTTAAGAAAATTACCTACGCAAAACCAAAGATTCTTTAATTTTTAGTCAATTTTTCCAAATCTCCACTCATCTTAAAAAGTGCTCCTTTTGCGAAGTGCACCAATTGAGAAGTGCACCAGTTGCGAAGTGTACCATATGAGAAGTGCACCAAATGCTAAGTTCACCATTTGAGCATGGTGTACAAGTTGAGATGTGCATCAAATGCGTCAAACCCGCCCTATTCTATACGCCTGTCCGGTGTTTGCTCACTCTAGTCCAGCTCAGATTCATAGGATTCAAGTTATCCAAAACCGATTTCTCCGAAAGGCCACGGTCGCGCCCTGGTACTTGAAGAACGAGGATCTCCACGTAGACCTCAAAATCCCGACTATAAAGCAAGTGTTGAAACGCCACTCAGTGCGTTACTTCACCTCTGCTGAAAACACACAAACCCCCTGATTGTATCGGCCGCCCGATACACACCCTCAAAAATTTCCCGGGTTCGTCGTCCGCGTCTCGTCCTAGACGAACCCGACGATCCCACCACAATCCGACAAGAGAGCAGTAGGGAAACTAGCACTCTTAAAAAACACATACACAAAACGCGTTCGGTATTCCGGCCTCACCGACGAGGCCCATCGCGACGTCCGTGTACTTAATATAATAATAATAATAATCACGTCAACCCCCCGACCTTTGCCAAACAAGCCAGCCCGCGATGCTGAGCCGGTAGCAATAAATAACCCCATTAATAATAATATGACCCAGCCTAACCCTTTGCTGCCCTACACCAAATACCCCGCTATGCCGAGGCCCGTAGCGTGCGGTTGTTTAAATGTAAATATTAGTATGTAAGCCCTGGCTGGGGCCTTTAAATTTAGAGGTCACCACAGGATCGTCCGGTTAAGAGTCCCTAACAATTTTACTGCCAAAAAAGAGAAATTACCTACTTTTGTAGAACAAATATCTCAATAACGGCATAAAATATCATTTTTATTTTAAAACAGCGTTAAACATTGTATATTTATCTAGTATGTGGTCAAACTATAATTTAAATATCTACTCAAAATAAATTAAAAAAAATAAAATACAAACACGTGTTTTTACGAAATCACGTAATACCAGGTTTTACAACTGCTTTTTTAGCTTAATGGGGGTGAATAACAATCTAAAAAAAATTCCTGACCATTGGGCATATAGTGCACTAGTAAGTTAACAAATTATTTTTTGAAAAAAAATGGGGCGATGTACTTAAAAAAAAATAGTAAAACTCAGAAAAAACTCAATAAAATCCTTTGCAAAACCGTCACTTTTGAGTAAGAATCCGTTATTGAATAGAAAATTAAAAACTAATTCTGAATAATACAGGCATTTATCTACCAAATTATTATTTTTTATTTTAATTCTGAGCTCATATTTTATTGTAATAACATTTTCAAAGTATGCCTTATAAATCGATGCGCTTGCTCGATTTATTTTGAGTAGATTAATTTGACCACATATTAGATAAATATACAATGTTAAACGCTGTTTTAAAAGAAAAATGATATTTTATAACGTTATTGAGATATTTGTTCTACAAAAGTAGGTAATTTCTCTTTTTCGGCAGTAAAACTGTTAGGGACTCTTAAGTAGTAACCAGCCTTAGTGTGCTGAACTACGAGTGGCCCTATCAAAAAAAAAAAAAATAACTGGGTCTAGTCCAAAATACAGGTTAAGGTAGCTTTTATTATAGGAAAACCTAAAAAAGAGTTTAAGATTTATTAAAGAATAAATCTTATATATATATATATATATTTTTGTTGCCATATTAAATTATCCGTCCAATGTATTTTATAAACTTGTGACATTTATGTAAATGAATGTTTATTTTTAACTATGTAAATTAAGCTATTGTGACGTATTTTATTTTATTTCAATTTTGTAGTGTCTATTTTTAAGGTATTAATGTATATGGTTTTTATGGGTGCAAAGCCCGAAATAAATTATTTTATTATTATTATTTCCTTTATTACATATTATTTACATTTTTAAATATTCCTTATTATTATTATTATAGCCTCTTCTAATAAGAAAGAGTATTGCACATACATACCTACACGTGTATGCATTGCTTCCGCTAAAATTATTAATTAAAAAAATAATATATCTCTTTACAATTATCTTATTATTTTATATTATAAAACATCTCTATTACCTACCTCGTTCAATCATATCAATAAATCAATGCGTATATTATTTACGCCTCTTTTAAAATTAAATTTTCATTATAAATCAATTTGATTACGCGTATGAAGTAATAAAAATCACCCGTAAAAACGTTCCCAATCAAATTGAAAACAGTGAATAATCAACTTTATTATTAGCTATCCGTCTCATATAGACGAGGCCTGTGTAGCAGTAGGTCTAAATACGCTGAATTAATGTTATTATTATACATTATTACATATAAAGCTCAAAGATGATTCACTTGATAATGCTATAGAAATTTGCACTTCATAACGCTTCTAATAAAGTTTATTATTCAATGACAACAGAAAATCCAAACATATGCGATCCTGAATAACTTACTAAAGACCTACTCCCTACAAAACTGCTTAAATCCGTCTCATCGCTCATAGGTTTAACCACAATCTGCTCATCGACCAAAGCCTCTAATTTTAAATACTAATTATTTACACGTGTATGTTCACTAGCCATACTATGTACTACTTCCCCGTTTTGTATGTAAACTACATTAGTACCTGGTTCTTTAACGCTATTATTGGCTACATATTGCATGAATTCATTTATTAGTATTTCCTGTGTTGGTTTTGTGTCTTCTTCGTCTATATCGTTGCTAACTTCTGTATAGTCTTGTTTGTGGTTGAACTCCTGTGTTGTGTCTGTTATTGGCACTGTTGGGAATGCAAACATCTCGCTTTCCTCATACTTGAGTACGACTTTGGATTCTTTTATTTCTAGTTCAGTCATAAATGGTAATTTTTTAAAGAACATCTGAAAATAAAAAATGGTCTATTAAAACAAATATTACAAGAGCTAAAATTGTTTATTATTTATTTAGACTTAATGCAACAAAAATGTAGGTAAGTCCTGATATAGAAAGAAATTGCATTCTACAGAAGAATAAATTGAATATTAATGAAAAATGCACAAAATCAGAACTATGAGAAGATGGGTAGAATAAGAGAAGTTTATTGGAAGAACCCAGATTGTGAAATACATAGAAATCGAAAGAGATATGTAGGTGACCCAAATGAAAATTATAGGATATTATTTTCTCCATTATGCCACGAATTTAATAAGGCATGTCCAGTTAAAAACTTCAAATGCAAATGTAAAGTAATAAATTTAAATTTAATGAATGGGCCACTGCTGGAATAAGAATACGCAGAGACAATTTATACAACTTATACCATGAAAAATCATTGACTTCCGATAAAGGATGAATTGACATTTTTGAAGTCTACATATAATGTCCAGTTTAATTTAATATATTCTTAAGCTTTTTGTGAAAGGGAGAACACTGTAGACTCCTGGATTTGTTTTACATTTTTTTATTTGTAATTCTATTGTGCTGTATTAATTGATCTATACTGCCCTTTCATACCTAATTAACATTCATCATCATCATCCACAGTAACTGTGGAGTTTCTTGCCGGTTCTTCTCCATAGAAAACGGCCAATTTCGAACCGTGCACTAACTTTTGACGTTTTGTAAGTGCCCATGTAGGCCTATGTGAAATAAAACATTTTGAGTTTGAGTTTATTTATTTATTAAAACTTTATGCAACAAAAAACGCGGTTTCGAACCCCACCCATTACACTATTGCCTATTGCTATTAATGTGAAATCCACATTGCTAGTAATTAAGAGTGAGGGGGAGACGGCGAGTATAGTAAAGAGAAAAGCGTAGTCAAAACGCAAACTTCTCCGGTGAATGGGCCATACATTTGAGCTCAGTTTTGTACTTTTATACATAAATAAACCGGGTACAGTTATGTATTAATAAGCCTATCGAGTATATTCATAATGTGGTCTATAAGTTCTGCTCTGATTATTTCTGGGAATCGTAGGTAACTCCCCAGGGAATACCGACTCTTATCCTGCTGATAATACAAACTAAACTCAGTGAAAACTAAACAACGCACAATACGTTTTGGAAATACTTTTATTGTGCGTACAGCTAAGGAATGGAATTCCAGGCCAGAGTCTGTCTTTCCTGATAACTATAACCTGGGGGTCTTTAAATCAAGAGTGAACAGGTTACTTCTAGGCAAGCATACTCATCTTCAACCAAATCATCACTTACCATCATGTAAGGTGGTGATCAAAAGGCTATAATCAGTAAAAAAATGCAATATATTCTTACCTTACGAGTTATGATGGACATTCCATGAGCTCTCTTCATGTGTGCTTTGAGTAGAGACATCCGTGGGTACCTAGAACATAGCATTAATGCTTTTACGTAAAATATTCTGTAGTTTATGTTTGTTAGCCTATATTGTCCCAAGGCTGAGTAAAGGCCCCTCCCAAATCTTTTCAGTCAGCCGTGCCTGCGGTCTTCTACGACAATTCCAAGTCAGAAATGCGTCAAGATCGTCATACCATTGTTTCTTAGGCCTGCCTAGGCTACGTCTGCCTTGAGGCACTCACCACGTGACGACACTAGCCCATATATTCTTGTGCATCCTGTAGATGTGTCCCGCCCAACTCTACTACCTATAGCTATATAATCTTGATTAAATAACTATGCTTTCAAAGTTTTTAATAACCGTGTTAAGCTGCTGATACACTTGAGTCTATCGAGACAAAAGGCTCATTCTTCTTCTCTTCATTCGCAGAGGACTGGTCGAGTCATAGCTCCAGAGCCTTTAACATCGTCGACGTGTTGCAAATCTATTGGTTTCCTATCAGTTACATTTCGGGGAGTGTGAGATGGAATTACACAGTCTAATCCTACCAATCCCATTCCATCATTAGTCTACAAGACAAAGGCCGATGTGCGTACGCACTAAATATTCTGGGAATACTTTAATTGTGCATACAGCCGAGTGCGACTCCCCGCCGGAGCCTGTATTTACTGATAGCAACAACCTAGGGGTATTTAAGTCAAGAGTGAACAATTTACTTCTAGGTTGATGGAGCTTAAACACGAGCCTATCATTAATAAACAAAAATTTTACATAATTAAAGGTAATGTCTCATCACATTTCAAGATTTTACGTAATTTCCTGCTAAAACCTTTGAGCCTGGAGAGTTTGGGAGTATTTTAAACTTTATTCCATCCATAACACAATAGCTTCATTGAGTACTGTAATAAACTGAACGAAAAACATCACCTTAACAAGAAACTTAGACTTTACGTAAGACACAATAAAGTTCAAAATACAATACCTTTTGGGACATATCTGACAGGCACACGGCGGTGGTAGGTTATTATGCACTCTGTTGACATGTAGTATCAGCGCCGACTTCTGGGCGAAGCGACGATTACATTGTTCACACCCGTGCTTTCGCATCGCTGTAAATAAAAATAACAATAAATATTTACAATTCTCGGGGAATTTGAATATATAAACTGTTTAAATAATAAAACTGCAGATGGGGTGGAAAATACGTGTGCTTGGTGTATACATACATTAATGGTAGCCCTTTCTTTTTTTTTTTTCAAAATAGATTACTAGCAATGTGGGTAAAATTCACATTACTACTTAGCAATATTGTTAACCCCTCCAAGTAAGCTTGTCAAGTAAGTTTGACATCTTAGCCATTAGGCTATTGACGCTTCATTTCGAGCTTACTGATACGAAATAAGGGAGCTACAAATACCAGTCCGTACCCGAAAGGTAACCAACAGAATTATATTAGTATACTAGCTGACCCGCCACGACTTCGTTCGCGTGGTATCCTACACCTACCCAATCGATACCACTACCCCTACCCTACCAATACCCTACCCTACCGTACCGTACCCTACCTTTACCCTACCTCTATCCTACCCTTACCCTAGAGACCTTTCCTAGTTTTTTTTTTCATAAGAACCTCCTGACAAAACCAAACGACAAAAACAAAATCAGCAAAATCGGTCCAGCCGTTTTCGTGTTTTGCGCTTAGCAACACATTTAGCGATTCATTTTTATATCAATTTATCTTTTTATTAACCGACTTCAAAAATAGGAGGAGGTTCTCAGTTTGGCTTATACTTTTCTTTTTTAATGTATGTTACCTCATAACTCGAAGATGGCTGGACCGATTTGGAAAATTCTTTTTTTTGTTTGATAGTGTATACTTTCTAGTTGGTCCCAATGTCATGAAGTTAGGATCTGATAATGGAAACCTTGAGAAATCGAGGGAACTCTTTAAATATTATAGCCACACCTATAGCGATTTGTGTTTTTTTTTCATAGTAACATGTGCAGTTCACCCGAGTTCAGTGCTCCCGAAAAGCACCATTTAGTGAAGTGGAACTGATGATGAAGACCACAGATGGCTACTAGAACAACTCAATAATAAGTATTTCATTGGTTGCGATTCGTTTACTTGGATATGGTTGTAAAACACTTTTTGCTCGTCACAATGCATATGGTGATGAGGAGCTGATGGTTAAGTACCAGAAGTACTCCTCAAAAATTAACAGCTATAGGGAAAAGAAATATTTTGCAAAAGGTGATAAGAAGGTGACATTTAGGCTTTTGTAACTAGGTAAATTATAAACCGACCCACTAAATAGCGAGAAAAAAACTTTTTAACAAAAAATAAAACCGAAATCCCAAAAAAACACTGTAAAGGGAAAAATAACTTTAATTTCGGAAGGCGGTGTCAAAAACGAAAATATGTACAAAACTAAAGACACCGACTACCGAAATTAAAGTTATTTTTCCCTTTGCAGTGTTTTTTTGGGAAGTCGGTTTTATTTTTTGTTAAAAAGTTTTTTTAGTTTAAAATAAATTACATGCTTTCGGTACCTAAGACCCACTGTTCATCTATTTGTCTGTCTTCGGACTTGTCGCAAGAACTGTAATACGTATGCGGTTGAAATTTCCATACCTGGTTACCAACTCAATGATTATACTAGACTTGGTTTTTACCACAGGTCACTTAAACGTACTCTTTGGGTTTGATTTGTTCATTTGGCTACCAAGTCCCACATGAATCGATGAAACCACATCGAGGTTTGGGATACCTTATCTTCCGACTTATTTCATAAAGAACTAATAATACCAATCCGCCTAAGCACTCTATCGAGTGCCAAAATAATATTAAACACAGGAGGCCCGTGTCATCTTCAAAAGGTTTTAAAAGACCAGATTTCGGTGGTCAATCTTACCAAAACGAAAGACTTACTCTAAAGAATTTAGCCCTCCCCATTTTAATTAAAGCTTGTAAAGTACTTGCAAAGGTAGTCTGGAAGATATCGCTCTCAGCGATAAGACCGCGATTGTAACCAAAGTTTAAGCAATATTGTTAATTAGGTGTCTTTCAATTTTTGGTACAATAATAGTTGTTTGTTATACAAGAGTGCAAAGTTGCTTTTTAACCGCGTGCTCAATTTTGATGACCGAGCAAGCGAAGGATTCTAAAATTGAATCACGAGTGCAGCGAGTGATTCAAACATTAGAATCCTGAGCGTTAGCGAGGGAATCAAAAGAGCACGAGGTGAAAAATCTTTGCACTCGAGTGCAACACGTAACTTTTCATCCCTCCTCAGCGAGGAAATGTCTAAATGCAAAAAAAAAATGGCGTGCAAAGCAAATTTAAAAAAAGTAAGTACACCAAGAAGGTTCCAGAGTCTGAGTTTTAAACAAATTAAATAAAGTCGTATGATAAATTCGGCCCCATGGAGGTAGAAGTAAATAGGTTTAATGATGTTTTGAATTCACAAACTTAGTACACACGATGTTCTAAATTCAATTTACTTTATCCTCTAGCGGATAAAAACGGCTTTTGCACTCAGATATCGAAGAACAAAAATACTCTTTCCGAGATGGGGGGATGAAAAGTATATTCTATATATCTATATTACTAAAGAAAGACGAAGATTAGCCAAGTACGTTGACGATATTATAATGCACAAATTAATGTATGCACACACTTTAGTACACTCTCAAAGAACGGTGTAAAGGAACACTTTACTCATGTTGTAGCAATACGGTACGACCCGGGAAAGAACAGGCGCAGATTCAACAACGATACGATCTTTCAGAGAAACGGTCTTGTCACGCCACGGACTTTCAAACTACGCACTTCTACTCAGAAATATGTATTTGGGAATATGCGGAACAAGGTGTAAAGTCCCGTAATCCCGTTGAAAAGGGAGGATCTTCCGACCAGACAGGTGTTTTTGGCTGGTGAGCAACTGCCCGATGTTTGTGATTGGGTGATTTGTATGTATGCTAGTTGTGCGTGGTAAACTTTGCTTGCGCGATACAGGATTTCAATCTTTAGTTTGTATGTTGCGAGATAGATGTCGCTACATGTACATATATTTCTTTCTTGTTATAAGGTCCCCACCTTCAAAAGGCGCTCGTTATTTGGATTTTTACCTTACTAAAACCACCCCGGTGGTTGGCATTAGCACACGCATTGCAACTCCGGGGCCCGGGTGTTAAGATACCGGACTTCCCTGTGCAACGCCTGTGTCAGGGCGCCTCGAGACTGTAAAAAGGTCTCGAATCTCACAGAGTCGGTAAATACGGTAGTACTCGACCATTATTCCACAGTCCTGGGATCACTTAGTAAAAGTTCCCACTCTTAAGGCTCACAGCCTCAAACCTTGCCCTAGCTTACAGAAAGGGGAGGGGCTAAGAAATACCTAATAGAAAAGCCATATCATACTCGACCACTTTTTGACCGGAGAATTTAACCCATAGCCCTATGCTAGGCAGCTGCGATTACGAAACCAACGGAGCCGTTAAAACAGAGGACATAGGTATAATGATAGTTAAAATACTGTATAGTGCTAAACTTATGCAAGCACTTAATGAAATATAAATGACACCAGTATTGCTAGGGTGTGTGACTGGAAGTCGCAAAAGCTTGGCAGACGATGATCTCTTACGTATATGCGTGTCCATGTGGGAGACTAGTGAGGCTCTGATCTTGAACGAGCGGCTGCAGTGGTCGCAGATGAACTGGGCGTCCGTGTGTTTCTTAGTGTGGCGCTGGAAGGTAAGAATAATAAAAAATAAATCATCTCTTTATTTTCATAAAATCATAACAGACTATAGTGTTGCCCAAAATCAGTCTTGGTCTTGCAGTCTTGGTCTGGTTCTTGCATTCGTAAAAATTGTCTACAATACTGATGAAATGCGTGACGTCACGTCGCGCATTTTGTATTTTAAAATCACACATATACCAATACAAAATTAATATAGATTAATTCCATCAAAAGAAGAACATAATACACAGAATATTATTTACATAATATCTACATTTTATTGCTACGTAGTAGCCTACTACTACTACGTAGATACCTATCAGGGTAACGCATCTGTTTTATTAAGAGGGTGTCGAGCCTACGAGACGCGCGGAAAATAGGTATTTACTGCAGCGGGCTAGTCGTGTGCGTTGTCACACACACAATGACAAGTTCGCTCGAGGCCCGCTTGCCGTTGCACGACGAAGTTTGCTAACTTTGCATTTTTTAATTTTTTGTCGTTATGTTGAATAAACTTGAAAAACTAATATTAATTATTTAGATGGTTTTATTTATCACACTAATATTATAAAGGCGAAAATTTGTGAATGAATATGTCTGTTTGCATGTTTGTTACTTCTTCACGCTCAAACGGCTGGATGGATCTAAATGAAGCAAGTAGGTACGTAAATAAATCAAAAAATAAAATTAATAAATTATACCTATTATATAAAAATTAACGTTTGTTTTTACTGTAGTAATACATTATCCGTTCCCTCACTATTCATCCTATTGCAATAAAACTTTGATTTTATATATTAAACTCCTCAGATTTTTTTTTAAAGAATACTAGCAATGTGGGTACATTTCACATTACTAGCAATCTTGTTAACCCCTCCAACTAAGCTAAATATGCTTGTGTCTGGAGTGGGTTCACGTCAATAGTGTAATGGGTGGGGTGCGAACCCGTGACCTCTCGATCACAAGTCCGACACCTTATCCATTAGGCTATTGACGCTTCGAAACTGGGTAAGTAGCAAGTTAGGGTAGGTGGGTATGCAGTACTTATTTGAATAATAAAACCAGTATGAAATAAAAAAGAATATAATTATGAAATGTCATAATAAAACCAGACTGAAATAAGTTTTGTTTATTAAAATTTCATTTAGTGCTCGTTTAAATTCTGATGTACTGTCATATTTTTAATAACATTCGGTACTTTATTATATATACGTGGGGCCATACCAAAAAAACATTTTTTCATTAATGCTGTCTAGCGAACTTACTTCGCAGAAAATATAAGCGTAATTTATTTCATAACAATATATGTATCAAGTGTAACTTAATTTAAAAGAAAAAAATAAAATAAAAGAAATCTATAAATCTAATGTTATATTGCTTATTATAACATTTTACAAAAATTGGCCAAGTGCGAGTCAAACTCGCCCATGAAGGGTTCCGTAGTAACTATAATAATATAATATAATATGTATATTTACTTGACAAAAAACTAAAACTTACAAATTTCTTAAAAATAGCTTATTTACATTTTTTACAACTACGCTAGATAACTTTGTTTTTCATAGTGTTTGTATGAATTACAAAGTTATATTTGCGGTTTTAGAAAATATGCCATATCTCAAAAACTGTTAACTCGATATCATTCAAACCAATTTTGGTTGAAAGTTTACATTAAGATCTACAGATACATATTTTTTTAGATTTTTCACTCCACTATTATAGAAGTTAGAGGGAGGGATACACATTTGACCACTTTGGAAGCTTATATCTTTTAAACGATTGACTTTATGAAAAAGTGGTTTCAGAAACCCACATGTCATTTTTAAAGACCTGTCTATAAATACCACACACGCATAGGTTTCATGAAAAAATATTTTCAGTTTTAGTTCCATGTATGGGGTAGTAGTATGTTCCTTTATTTTAAATGATTTTTAATTTTTTTCTCAATATCGTAAAGCGTTTCATAGAATACATCTACTTACCAAGTTTCACATGTATAGTCTTAATAGTTTTGGAATAAAATAGCTGTGACATACGGACGGACGGACGGACAGACAGACAGACAGACAGACGGACGGACATGACGAAACTATAAGGGTTCCGTTTTTTGCCATTTGGCAACTGAACTCTAAAAAACGAGTAATTTCTTAAAATATATATTTTTAATTTTGGTACACTACACATATCACAGTATAGTAAGAAAAGAAAAAAGACAAAATGATACTATACTTTGTAAGAAATAAAAAGACAATAAAACTTATTTCGAATTTTGAAAATACAATCGTAGAAATATCAATGCATCCAAGGTTTGACTTCCAAGCCTGCTTCGTTTATTACCAACATAAGCAGCAGCTGAAAACGCTCGTTTAGGTTTTACACTGGTTGGAGGAATAGACAATAGATACTTATATGCTGTTTCTAAGTGATATCCACTAATTCCTCCATTTTCAAACAGGCTTATTTCACGTCTAATACTATATTTTGCCAACCCCGATTAATTTTGTATTTGTACTTCACGATCTGGGGATTTCATACTCTTATCAATTTCCAGCTATAACTTTTCCTTTTGTGTCAATTGGGGTTGGGATTGGGAGGTTTGTGGCCTTAACTCATCATCTGTTTGTGATCCTGATCTTCCTTCTTCTTCTTCTGTGTCATCTCGCCTTTAAGTTTTTTTAACAATACACTTTATTTGCTTCCAAACTAAAGCCTGTGTAGAAACTGGAAATAAGTCATGCCATTCCAAATCCGATAATAACTGATTTTCATCATCTTTTCATGGATTTTGTAATTAATTCAACACACCAGTCAAATCATCACTTCGTCGTTGCTTCATACGTTCCACTAAGGATGTTATCATTTTTTGGCAAGTGTCAGCACTTGCCAAAAAATGATTATGCTAGATAGCTGTTTTATAAGAAATTTCAAAGCGGAATCAGCTGTGCACAAATTAGCATCTCGCCGAAAGATTGCTTCTACTGTCAATTTAATTTGAGTCAGCACATCAACAATTTTATTTACCAATTCAAAATCAACTTCTTCCAAACTTTTATATGAATGAACGTTGACAGCCATGTATGGTTTATTGGATGTTGAAGTCCACTTGTCGAAAGAAAGACTAAATCTTTCACCTGCACTTTTCAAATGTTTCAATTCTGCAGTTACTTGCTTTCTGATTTTTTCACTGTAATTCATGACACGTTTTTGAATGGTGACGGCTGACTTTGGTAAATCCGTGTATTTTGCAAAGACAAATTTTCTCGAATCATCTGAAGTTATGAATATACTGAATGGAAATCCATCTAATGCAATCATTCTTGCCAAAACATCATCGAGGCTATCGTCGGCACTTTTAGTAAAATAATCATTTAACTTTCGCTTGGCTGGCGGTGGTGCTGTGTTCAGATTATCAGAATCTAGACTTGTTGAAGCTGATATAAGCTTGATGTTATGTTTTGATGACAAATGTGTATGTAATCCCTTAGTCGATCCATCCAAAGTCTTGAGAATGGCTGAGAATCGGTTAAATTTGGCACTATTCCTATCCTTCGCAACTAAAAAATAGCTCCACATTGACGTCGTATCACTGTGTTTTTTATGTTTAACAAAGTCTCCCGCCATTTGAAATACTTAATTTCAGATAATTGACTTTTAAATTTAAATGACGTAGGTCGTGGGTTTAAATTTAGAAAATATCTTGTAATGAACAAAGTTTTCAATATATGTAATTAAGCATATCTTAAAACTGGAAACATATCTTACAACTATACAATAATATAGGTTATCCATCAGAATTCAGACAGGCTTTAATGTCCTCTCATACCTAATTAACCTGTATTATAGATACATTGTAAGAATGATATTTTAAAAGAGTAACTGTGGAGTTTCTTGCCGGATCTCCTCCATAGAAAACGACCAATTTCGAACCACACAAAAAACACGAAAATTAATACAGCACAATGGCATTACAAATAAAAAATATCCGATAAGTTGGTCATCATGTATGTCATTGATATACACTATAAAAAGGAAAGGGCCAAGAATTGAACCTTGCGGAGCACTCATCTTGGCTAGGGATCCTGCAGATGTCGCTCCATTAACAATAACTTTTTGTTGCCTGTTTGATAAATATGAAAGAACAAGGTCAGCAGAACACGAATCCACGAACTCCGTAATGGTATAATTTACAGATCAGTGTTTTGTGGTCAACGCAATCAAAAGCTTTGGAGAGGTCACAAAATATGCCAATTGCATCCTGAGATTTCTCCCAAGATAGATTTTGTGACGGATAAGCGCTACTCCTGCGTCTGTTGTTGACCTACCTTTCGTGAAACCAAACTGCCGACTATGCAGAATTCCATTTGAGTTAAAATATGATAGCATCTGGTCCAGCATGATTTTTTCGTATATTTTGCTTAATGCTGGAAGCACATATATCGGTCTATAGTTAGAGGGATCACTCTTATACCCGACTTAAAAATTAGTACTACTTTACTATGTTTCATTAAATCGGGAAAATTACCGCTGTCTATACATTAATTAAATGTGCCTGTTAGGATAGCAGCAATTGAGTCAATAATATTACCAAGAACCCTAACAGATGCACTCCATAAGTCATCAGTGTTTGTTATGTTAAGACTTTGGAATGCTTTTTAATTACATCAATAGAAATGGGCTTAAATGAAAATGTTGGTATACCCTTATTGAAGTTTTCCTTTAAAAAAGATTCTGCTAATAATGGCGAAGAATGTAGAGATTTAGTAACCTCTACTGGAATATTGGTAAAGTAATTTTCCAACTTCTCAGCCACTTTTGACTTATCTGAGATGACCTGATCATCGATGTTCAAAGTCAAATCATTCTAACCCTGTTGGTTTGTGTTTCCAGTTTCTTTGTTTATCACCTTCAACACAGTTTTTATTTTATTGTTAGAAATGCTAATTTTATTACTTTCTGATTTAGATTTAACTTAGGGCGCATACTCTTTTGAATATCTTTGAGTAGTTTCTTACATAATTATGGAAGGCTTCATCGGAAGTCAATGATTTTTCATGGTATAAGTTGTATAAATTGTCTCAGCTTATTCTTATTCCAGCAGTGGCCCATTCATTAAATTTAGATTTATTACTCATTTGATTTTTTTTAACTGGACATGCCTTACTAAATTCGTGGCATAGTGAAGAAAATAATATCCTGTAATTTTCATTGGGGTCATGGGAGTCAAAATTGGCCATTGAAAGATTACTTAACATGTTATAATTGCCGCTTTTTAACCAACTCAAAGGATACTAGTTGACCTGTATGGTCAGACCTAACTCCACTAATTTGAGACGAGTATTTTATGGCACAATTAGTATAAATATTATCTATGCATTGAGCTGATGTTGCTGTTATTCTTGTTGCTTCCTTGTATGTGCATTTTAAGTTAAATGAACCAAACAATGAAGTAAGCTTGCAGTGTTCAGGTGAATTTACTAACAAATTAATATTTAGGTGACCACAAACGAAAACTAATTTATTATCTCTTATAAGCTTAGGTACTTAAAATTTCTCCCATTATCATTAAGAATGATGACAAGTTTGATGCTGGTGGTCTATAAACACTTAAGAAAGTTTGGCCTTCAACTTCTGTACATGCTACCTCACACAAGCAATCAACAGAGCAAGCGGTGATATATTTTTGTTCCTTATATCTAAGAGAATTACTACGTAATAGTAAAGTACCACCTCCTACTGAGGACCTGTTGTATGCACTAATTAAAGAAAAATATTAATTTTAAACAACATTCTATCTGGTTTTAGCCAGGTTTCACAAAAACATAAGATATCTATATCATATTTATCTATTAACATTTCCTCATCTAATATTTTGCCGGAGAAACGATTTATATTCTGATGATATAGTAAAATTGTGTTATTATAACTCTCCTTTGTCACATCTAAGGGTTTAAACAATTAATTTCAGTATTATTAGATACCCTAGATAATACTGAATAGTCACTTAACCTAGGATCAGTTAAATTGTCAATAACCCAGTGTAAATTGGAAGCTAACAAAGTAGCCAATGAACTTTCATCGTAAATTCTAAAATGAATGTCAGGATTGCAATCGGTATGCCCAAAAACCTATTACACGATGTTTGATGCAATATTTTGCAATCGACCACGTTTGCTGAGCAAGCGATATAATGCGGTCGCACTAAGTTCGCCGCGAGCTTAGTGTATTTCGAACAGCAACCGGGTACACTCATTTTCATCATTTAGCGATAATTTTAGCCCTTACGTTACTTTGTTAATTATACTTAGCAATAAACCCTTGAAGGTTATCAGTGTATTTAACTTAGTAGACACACACGATATCCATATTGAATGTTGGAGAAAAAGTTGCATCCACCAAGGATGCAACTTTTTCTCCAACATTCAATATGGATATCGTATGTGTTTTAAATTGGATTTCAAAATGAAAGCCAGATTTGCAATCACCACCCCCAAAAACCCATTACACGATACCCATATCGAATGTGTGAGAAAAAGTTGCATCCGCCATCTTGGATTTTAAAATGAATGCCAGATTTGCAATCACCACCCCCAAAAACCCATTACACGGTACCCATATCAAATGTTTGAGAAAAAGTTGCATCCGCCATCTTGGATTTTAAAATGAATGCCAGATTTGCAATCACCACCCCCAAAAACCCATTACACGATACCCATATCGAATGTTTGAGAAAAAGTTGCATCCGCCATCTTGGATTTTAAAATGAATGCCAGATTTGCAATCACCACCCCCAAAAACCCATTACACGATACCTATATCGAATGTTTGAGAAAAAGTTGCATCCGCCATCTTGGATTTTATAATGAATGCCAGATTTGCAATCACCACCCCCAAAAACCCATTACACGATACCCATATCGAATGTTTGAGAAAAAGTTGCATCCGCCATCTTGGATTTCAAAATGAATGTCAGATTTGCAATCACCACCCCCAAAAACCCATTACGCGGTACCCATATCGAATTTGTGAGAAAAAGTTGCATACGCCATCTTGAATTTAAAAATAAATTCCAGATTTGCAATCACCACACCCAAAAACCCATTACACGATACCCATATCGAATGTTTGAAAAAAGTCTTCATCATCACTTTCACTTCCTCAAATGGTGCTTTTCGGGAGCAACTGCACAAGGTACTATTAGAAATACCCAAAACGCTATAGGTGTGCCTATAATATTTAAAGAGTTCCCTTCGCTTTCTCCAGGATCCCATCATCAGATCCTGATTTCATAACAATGGAACCAACTAGAAAGTTAACCCTTTCAAACGAAAAAAAAATTCCAAATCGGTCCAGCCGTCTTCGAGTTTGAGGTTACATACATAAAAAAAAGTTTAAGACGAACTGAGAACCTTCTCCTTTTTTTGAAGTCGGTTAAAAAGCAATAATAACATCACAAAATAGAAATACGTACTTTTTATGAGAATGGCTTTTTTTTTCGAAAATTTGCGCCAACTTTCTTCTAATAAAATTTTTTTTTACATTTTCCCATAATAAAACAAATATTGAAAAAAAAAAGGTTAAAGAAATATATATTGAACAATAAAAAGTAATTGTTGGGTATGCATAATAAATCGTACTCAAAAAAACAAAAAATATGACTTATGTTATTCAACGGATTGCAGCAATACATACGTACACAATAGATCGCGAATTATCGTTACCGGCGAAACGCTCCACGATGAGACGTGACCCCTCTCTGAGCTCCCGTGGACGACTGAATTTCGACCGGTGTACGTTGCGTATGGTTCAAAATAGCACGCAAATTAGGAGAAAAAATTAAAATTAAAACAACCAAGCGACATTTTTGAAATGTTAAAGCTGTAAATGATAGTATGATAATTAGAGAATAATATGAATTGAAGTTTATGAAAAAATTCAACAGTTTACTATCAAAATTCAGCGACGCACGAGCATGTTTTGTAAGGATTTTTGTCCAACTTTATGTATTTTTGTTTAATAAACTATAAAATATTTTTAAATTTTGCCAACTATGTTTGCTAACACATTTATTCTAGTGTTCATTACATATTTTTGTATGGTAATTAAAGTACTATTATAGGTTATATTCCTTTAGTTGTGAAGACCGTTTTGAGTTATTTTACTCGGCGCAGGCTTAATCTTCCAAAGAATCATTATTTTTATCAAAGAATGCCGTCATTTATCGGTATTTCGGCGTGTGCTTATAAATACAAGTATTTATTTCAATTTTTGTAACTCCAAATTGAGCTTCGCTTCGAGTTTAATGTTTTTTGTTTTTTTTTTACTCTAATCCTTGCAGTTCTCGGACTGATAAGTTTACAATTTGACATGAGTGACGAATATTCAAATACAATCGTTCATGTCATTAATTTGTTTTTTTACATGTTTTAACCATGTTTTAGCACATGTAAGCTTCAGCGTAAGCTTATTAAATGTAAATTTTCATTAAGAAATTATTTTCGTGGGACACGTCAGGTAGCTCAGTTGGTTAGAGCATCGGCACGGATCGCCGAGGTCGTGGGTTCAGAACATGAGGTTTGAACATTATGATGATGTATTAGTTGATATTTCGAATTTCTTATTAAAGAACAATGACCATTTTTCACCTGACGATGTATAGTTATGAAATAAATGTTAAAATTCGGCTAATTGGATTGTGTATCAATTACGCTTATCACAATTTTAAAAGAAACGCAGGAAAAAAATATTTTTATTTTTTTCTGTAAGCTTATTTTACGTTTGTGGTAACATAATACCATGTTTTGAACGTACCTCAATTCACTTTTTCTATAACGTTTCATTTTACGCATTGTCACTGGAATTTATGCAGCTCTGTTTCTGAGTTTTATACATTATTTTACGTTTACGTTTAAAACAGGTATATTTAGCTTTAGTTCAATCCATACTTACCTACTGCATAATTGCTTGGGGTGGTGCCGCAAAAACCATCTTACTTCCTCTAGAACGTGCTCAATGGGCTATTCTAAAGGTAACCTTTCGTCCTTTTTTATTTCCAACACATCAGCTTTACGTGGCATGCAAAGTACTAACAGTTCGTCAATTATTTATACTCCACACCTTACTAAAACAGCATACTGATCTACCTTTTAACCCAGCACCATCAGTCAAGAGAAGGAAAGACCTGGTCTGTACTCGGCCACAAACTAGACATGCTTTTGTTTATAGATTTTACATATTTTTAGGACCTTTTTTATATAATAAAATTAATAAGATAATAGACATACATAGCAAAAATTACAAAAAATGCCGTATCATGTTATCGGAATATTTAGCTAAGCTTAATTATGCAGACACTGAGAACTTGTTACAAATTTTAAAATAATTTTAAAATAATTTTATGTGATTAGTTTCTATTTTGAATTTTATATAATGTATCCATATTCCTTTAGTTATTAAACATTTATTGTATAATTGTTCTTGTTTAGACTAGTTTTACAAATAATAATTGTTCCTGCAATAAAAAACATTATGAGCGACAGCCTGAAACACAGGTTTAACCTAGCTCAGGCAAGCCGTTAAGAGGTATTTTAAGTACAGGTGATTTAATTTAAAAGTAAATAAATAATAGATGTAAATCAATTATATATACCTAAGCATTAGTTTTAACATTTATGTAATCTTTTGATTTATTGACCAATGTATATTAATGGTAAATTTTGGATGAAATAAATATTATTATTTCCTTTATTACATTTTATATACATATTATTTACATTTTTAAACATTTAAAAATTAAACATTAAAAAAAACATTTAAAAATATAAAAAAACAGTAGCCCACCGGCATCGGGAACAGGGTCCAAGCTACCGGTGGTCAGGGCTCTTGAGAGAGGAACCTCCTAACAATTCGTGCCGTGTCCAGAAGTACTGCTTTCTGGATCAAGCCCTTGATCTAGCTGCCCAACGAGAGCCTCCTAAGATGTTTGTCGAGGCTCTTGGCTATTATGCCATTGGCTGAGACGACTATCGGCACAATGATTGCTGTATCCACATCCCACATGTCAACAACCTCGCGAGCCAAGTCAAGATACTTAATTTGCTTATCTTTCTCGGCTTTCACGAGGTTCTCGTCATGAGGGACCGCTATATCAACAATCACCGTGCGTCGCTCTAATCGGTCTATTACCACTATATCAGGCTTATTGGCAACAATAGTCCTGTCAGTGATGATAGACCGATCCCAGTACAGCGTAATATTGCCATTTTCGAGAACTGGGTCGGGCACATACCTATAGTACGGTACTTCTGATTCCACGAGATTGTATTTAAGAGCAAGTTGCTGGTGAACAATCCTAGCTACAAGGTTGTGTCTATGCAAATAGTCTCCGTTAGCCAGACGAGAACAACCGGAGATAATGTGACGAATTTAATATTATTATTATATTATATTATTATTTATTAGTTTTTATATAGTAAAGATTGATTGAAAATAAAATATTAATTAAATGAAATAATCATTTAGTGCACCATTGATGATTGAAACGATTTTTTTGACATTTGTCAGTTGTCCGATTGAAATCAGTCGGTGCACTGTGCAGTCTTTTTACGATCCTATTTGTTGCCCCCTGGATCTCGATATCTTCCTGATCTGACGACCTTTGCTTGCCGTAAATGCGTCTTCTTGATAATGCCGCTGTCAACAAAAAGTCGACGAATACTTTGTATAAACTGCAACGTCTGCTTAAATACGTTTCGGCGTTATCTCGTTCATGAACTCTACACAAGAGTTATTTCGTTACTTAGCGGGTGGATATCACCAGTAATCGTAAGTATTTATGTTTAATCTAAAACTATCTATCATATCCTTATCAAAAAACTATCAGCCTGGCGCTTCTTCATAACGTATGACAACACACAAGCTACTGACCGAAAGATGTATTAAAACTAATACAGTTTTGTATTGATAATTCAAGTTTCGTTTTGAACTATTAATCTTGGCAGTAAACTATTACCTATATCAATCCGCGAGTTGACAGTATGTTTAAAAATTTAAAATAACTATTTAATTATGTAAATCTATTGATATGAAGCACAAAATAGTACAAATGAAGAAAAGATTTTTAATTATTTATTTTATTTTCCCTTGAGAAAAATGAGACTTTTTATCTGCGAGTCACGTGATTAGAAACACCAATCAGAAAACGAGACGTCATCGTTCAATATTTTGACAGCTGGTTATCTTTAGTTGGTGCGTACGACAAAATAAGAAAAGAATAACTAACTAACTGCTTGCACTGTCTGGACAGATCCGCTCAGGTTATTTCCTCAAAAGAATACCATAGACATGAACTTACATGCTTCTCATATACAAATACAAATTATCTGGACTTTAAAAGAGACGTTGAGGACAAACTCAGAGGGAGTTTGTTTCGGTGTTTCTTCTCAGAGTAGTCAGTCAGAGGAAATACCGGCCTCATCTAGCTAAACTAAACACGCAAAAAACATGACGTGTAAAAGTGTTATTTATAAACAATTTACAAATAAATATTTCATTTCATTTCATAACTAACTCTCTCTCTTCTGGTTCATTTGTCTTATCGTCCTGTAATAGTTGTTCGATGAGTTCCTTTTTTTGTCTTTTTAAAAAAGCAGATAGGTAGATAGATATATTCTTTATTGTACACCATAACAGTAAAACAAATATGGACTTAACAACTAAAAAGGGTGATACAATGGGCGGTATTATCGCTAAAAGCGATCTTTTACAGACAACCTAACCACTTCTTGCGAATACCTCTTTTTAAAGGGACATAAATCTAATTAAAGTTTCGTTGGCGTTTTTATAGTAGTACTAGTACTCACGCGGGGCTTTGCTCCCGTGGATCCTATCACGGTAAAAACATAACTCTCCTTTTCTTGCAGTCGCGTAAAAAGTAGCCTATAACCTTCCTCACGCTTTAAGCTACTTCCATACCAAATTGCATCCAAATCCACCCAGTACTTTCGAAGATTAGCGCGTTCAAGCAAATAAACAAACAAACAAACTTTTCCGCTTTATAATATTTTTATAGCAGTATTCCCACAACAAGGTACTGCACAGCACTGATAATAATTTTTCACGTTCATAATAGAGTAAAATATCATAAAACACCCGAAGTACATTTATGTGCCAAATGCCAGGAAAGTTGTTTTTTGAACGATGACGTCATACGTAGTCACGTGACCACAATGCCACGATTTAGGCCATAGTTTTTTAATAAATTTAAAATTACTTATATTTTAATTGAAAGGTTAAGTGATGAATAAAATATTATTTTACGAGTACACATGAAGCGCTTCGAAGCGTTTCAAACAATTTTTACAAAGTTGTCAACTCGCGGATTGTAAACAAAAGAAGTTTATATTGAATTTCCTATTTCAGATTACTGAGGATGATTACATTTGTGAATCTTGTAATGAACTCCTTATGAGAATCTTAAACCAGCTATGATAAACGACAAGTGGTGATGGTGTTCAAGCTTCAGGGTCATCTCGACCAGGTCAAAGACAAGTGTGCACCCTTTGTGGACGATCAACACTTAATCGTCAGAGCCATTCTATTGTTTTTGATAATCTTTCAGAAAACAAACGACATATAAATAATGTTATACAAACAAGGATTGCACCATGTCAGGTATTTATGTTTCTATATTGTTCATTATGTGTATATTACTTCATATCGTATCTCTGGTGATTTCTCTTTTTGACCATGAAGATCATGTGAAAATGTCTTTTATTAATTTACAATACCTGATATTAACTCAATGTTCTCTTTCATAGATGTCATCATGCTGGATGACTTGTAAGCATGCTGCCATACGTCTTGGGCAAGCTGATGAAGCTCGTGGTGTGTCTACTTCTGCCCTATTGGTTGACGAACTAAATATGAATAGAAGGTCTACTGTTTTTCAGAGTATAACAGCCAACCGAGATAATTTATTTATGTTTCCAAGATTAAATTATAGTGAATTAATTCAATTAATACTGTTTGGTCTAGGTACTTACCAGATAAGGCAAGCCAGATTGTATTAAGGGGAACATATTCGATTTCATGGATCATATAGAATAGAAATATGTAGGGATACAAGATTTTTCTCAATACAAGATTGTATTTTTCTCAATACAAGAGAGGAAGTGGTGACTTGACATTAATAAGAGGAAAAATTAAGTCCCAGCATATTTCAAGAAAACAATATTATGTCTATATTTTAATAGAAAACAATGTGTCTGGCAGATCTGGTATAGTGGAATATTGTTGGAATTGTTTGGTTGGTTGATGAACCTGTGAATGTTGCACTCACGTAATGACATTAGTGCGGTATCTTGGATGGGCTAGCTATCAAGAAAATATCTCTGCGCCAGCAGAATTTCTGAATGATGTAGTTATAAGAGATTTAGATGAACATGATGATGATTAATAAACCATTTCACTTTAACATAGTGTATAATTTGTTTTTCCCTTTTTGTTAATCATATGTACTATATACACACATCAAAAGTGTCTGGGGATCAAGCATTTTTATGCGGATTTCTTGAGATTGAGATGTGGCTTTGTAATAAATTTATGATTTTATAAATTTATATGGATCCTTTTTGGTGCATTTCATAATTTGAAACAGGAACTGTTAATCAAATTCGAGTAAAAGATAAAAATCAGCTGTCAATATTTTCCCTATAAAAACATACAACGCATTGAAGACATTATTAGTGCTACTGTTTCCCTACTACTGATTAAAACCAACGTTATTATGGAGCGGCGACGTCATTTAAGCAGGGAAGAAATGCTCAGAGCCGTGGGAATGATAGAAGCTGGTTCCCGGCAACGTACTGTGGCTTTAGCTCTGAATACAAGTCAGAGTGTTATCAGTCGACTTTGGACACGTTACCGAAGCACTGGTACCGTGGCTGAGCGCCATGGAGGACGGTATCGCTGCACCACACGGAGACAAGACCGATACATTCAAATCTTAACTCGAAGAGCTCCAACAATAACCGCCATGATGTTAGCCGTGAGGCTTCATCACTCTTCAGGGAACTTAATTAGCGACCAAACAGTCAGAAACCGCTTGCATGAAGTGAACCTTCATTCCCGAAGACCGCTACGGGTACCACCTATAGCAATGCACAATCGTAGGATTCGATATCAATGGGCTCTTGAACACAGAAATTGTGCAGAAGAACAATGGCGTTTCGTGTGCTTTTCTGATGAGTCTCGTTTTGGTATGAGACCGGATACAAGACGTATACGACACTGGAGAACCCCTGGACGCCAACAGCGATTAAAATCCTGCCTGGAAGTCCATCCTTATAGTGGTGGAACCATCATGGTATGGGCGGGTATTTGGATCGGCGGAAGAACTGAGTTGATTTGGATCAGAGGCAACCTCAACGCTCAAATTTATGCTGAGACGATTGTATCTGACGTCATCGTTCCTCTACAAGTGCAGATCGGTCCCTTATTTCAGTTAATGCATGATAATGCACGACCGCACACCGCAAGAGTTGTAAGACAGACTCTCGCCGCAGCTAACATCAATGTCCTACTCTGGCCTGCTCAGTCGCCAGACTTGAACCCGATTGAGCATGCATGGGATATGCTACAGAGAAGAGCTCTGCCGAATATGGAGGGTATCCAGTCGCAAGAAGACCTTTTTTTGTTGTTGCAACGAACATGGGCGGCCATTCCACAGCGTGATTTGGATGAACTCATTTTGAGTATGCCAAACCGATGTTCTTGTGTTGTTAGTGTTCGCGGTAGAAACACGGATTATTAATTGTTTAAGTTACCCAATAAAATTTTAAAGAAAACTGTTATTTCAGTCTTTTTTTCGAACTTTAATGTTAGTGGTTCAAATGTCAAAAATCCCTTTATTAGGAAAATGGCAAATTTCTTTATTAATGCAAAGGTGACTTGGTTTATCGTTACTGTGACAAACGAAAACACTTTATTTGATGAATCCTTAAAGAAAATTTTAATTAATATCAATCAGGAGAAAAGTTATTGCAAAAATATATGTTGATCCCTAGACACTTTTGATGTGAGTATATACCGAAAGCCAATGAATTGGGTTATTAAGACAAGTGACCCCTTTTGACAATACAAGAACTACGTTGTACCTACTTTTTAGAGGTATACAAACTATTTATCGTTGTTCTTTACTATGTCTAGTACAAGTTATTTGTGCTGGAGAAACAGAAATTATTATGCACGACACTCGATTTTTGTGCCAATCATCGAGAGTAAGCAGCGACGTAAGTTAGTTTGAAAGAATACACAAAATAAAAAAGACGGTTAGACCATACATAGCTAAGTAAGTATTTCTATTTTAGATTACAATTCGAGAGTTGATAAGGTAGTTCTAGCACATTAAATCTTAATGGCAAATCCTAACCTAAAAAGTACCTAACATTAATAATTTTTAGACTTCGTAGCGTTTTAATCGCAAAAATGACTACGTGACATTATTTTCTAAACTTAAAGGTTTATAATCTTCGATACCTTATAACTATACCTACATTAACTTTTATTGTCAGGTTTTGAAATGTATGGAAAGTGGTCATTCTTCTTTATTAATTTGGTTGGCCTTTACTATGCCTATGTCAATTCAAGCTCAAAATGTACCCACTCTGATACATTGTTCTAAGATCTAAACTACCGTTTAATAAATAGCAATAGGATAATCGTTAATTGCGAGACTCTTGCGCAAGACCAAGACCAGGTGTATTGACGCAAGACCAAGACCCAGACTGGCTAAGTCTCGTCTTAGTCTTGCATTTGGGCAACTAGTGCTGCCCAAATGCAACTGCAACTGACTCTCGAGCAAGGCTGGGCTTTAGTACCTTAAAATCAGTGGCTACTTCCCTATTACAGATTGAGCTTCTTTAATGCAACAGTGAAAAAATCTATGTTATTTAACTTTACTACAGAACATAAAAATTTATTAAATACGGGATATGCAAATATGACACCCGGGTTTATTTTGCACAAAAACAAAGGAATTATATTTTTAACGAAAAATTCGCATGTAACTACTATATAAAATCTAATGATCTCATAAGCGGCAAGGAAAACCGTATTATCCATACAGGTAGCTAGAGTACTAATTTTATTCATGATTTTTGCCATACTCCACATAACCGTTATCTCCGCATTTTTTTTAAGAATTATAACATATTTTTATTCATCTTTACGTATGAAACGGTTTGTGTGTGTTAGTGTTTAAGTTGACGAACACGGACTTTAAACAACACGTACCATAATATCCGGCGAATCGGCCAACCTCCTTGTCGGATTGCTGCCCTGGGATCTGGAGGCGACTTCCCTCCAGCGCGTCTATGAATGGCGCGTGGAGGCGTAGCGCCGGGGCGTATCCCCGCTGCCTCGAGAAGTCGAGGCGCGGCGGGAAGAGCTCCGGCGCGATCTCAGGGCAGTATGGAGGGAACGACTGTCGCAACCGACGGCCGGGCAAGTAAGACCCCTCTTTGAGGAGTGGCTAGATCGGCGTCACGGCGTCCTGACCTACCGCATGACGCAGGTCCTCACCGGACACGGAAGTTTCGGGAGGTACCTGTGTCTGATGGGAAAGGAGGAAACGCCTGGGTGTCACCACTGCGAGGGTCGCCCTGAGGACACCGTAGAGCACACGGTGCAAGACTGCCCCGCCTGGGCAGAGCACCGACGTGTCCTCACGGCGGCGATAGGCGGAGACCTCTCGCGCCCGGCATTGGTCGAGGCCATGCTGCGGGGCGAGAGGGAGTGGGAAGCGGTCGCCTCCTTCTGCGAAGCAGTCATGCTTCCGAAGGAGGAGGTGGGCCGCGTGAGGGAGAGGATGGCATCCTCCCTCCAGCCCAGCCGCAGTGGTAGACGCCCACGGCGTCGGACGTCGGCCGACGATCTCCGGCCACCGCAGGCGCGGGCATGCGGACAGCGAGTAAAGGGCAACTCGCTGTCCGACCATGGACCATGCCCGGGTCGACGGCGCGTCGTGTTCCACGCGCGCCTCAAAGTGCGTCAGCAACATGACGAGGCCCCCTCTGCAGAGGGCCGAAGCCTGCCGAGGTCGTGGGACTCATCCCGTTACCGTGGCCCCGGTACGTAAAGGGTTATTGAAGGAACACCGTGGATTTTAGTCAGTAAAAGTCTGACAGTCCCTCCCACCCTGACCGGGGTGGGAGGACTTATTTGATAATTTTACCAAGTTAACAAAAAAAAAAAAAAGGCTACAATGTTTAAGCTCGATATTTATCAAAACAAAATAAATTTTAAAACTTTGCATGCACCCAAAATACCAAATAACATATTGTTTATAATTGTTTAGTTTTCAAATTAAACAATTATAATGATTTAGTGCCGGCTATGGATGACATTCACCGTTTAGCACATCTTTTAGAACTCTAATGAGGGTAGTTTTTGCAATGACAGAGCTAATTTTTCTTCATAATCCAGATTGTTCACAACTGTGGAACTGCTAACACTAAATCTTTGGTCTGCGACTATGAAATCTTAGAATGGAAGGCTTATCACCAATTTAGAATTCTTTGTTCTTCTCGGATGTCATTTGTATAACAAACTTTTGTCACTATTAATAAAAAATCCAGCACATGCAAATTCAAATTCCCAAGTCTGTGAGAGCCGATTTTCAGCCCACCGCGCGACGTGCGTCTGCCTTCTTTTTGTTTATATCATGAAATGTTAATCGTTATATCTTTGTCCTTACTAACATAATTTAAGTAATTACTAATCCTTTTCTGTGTGAATAAATGCTTTTTCTTTCTTTCCAAGTCTCGGGCACAGCTAATATCCATATACTAATATTATAATGCGGAAAAGTTTGTTTGTTTAAACGCGCTAATTTTCAAAAGTACTAGGTGGATTTGGATGAAAAGGTAACAGACAGACAGACAGAGTTACTTTTGCATTTATAATATTAGTAAGATTATTTAAATATACGGGGAGTACTTACCGTCAGCGCCGAAGAGGACGTATAAGCGCAGGGACAAGCGTGACAGCGGTAGGGGCGCACCCCGCGGTGCAAGTTCTCATGAGACTCCAAGTTGCTCCGGGATATGAACACCGCCGAGCACAGCGAGCACGGGAACCTAGAACGCAATGGAATTAAACATTGATGTAATCTGGTTTGAAGTCCTAGAAAAATTCGAAAAATTAAACAACAAATACTATAGTAAGAACTTGTCCATATCAACACATCACGATGTCGTCATCGTGGAACGGAGTGGTGTCGCGGCGCGGCAAGTTGCTGTGACGTGCTAATTTAGGACGCGTTATCACTACATATATCGTGACGACAGATTATCGTGTCGTTAACGGCGTCGTGGCTTCTGTATATAAATGGAGGTACACACACATAGGACGACACAATTAGCTGTCGTCCATGACATTATTTTGCAGTGACGATAGACACAGAAGATAGGATAGCTGGTGACGAGTTGACGACGGTCGTCCAACGACAAATTAATCGTCACGACATAGCGGGAACGCGCTCTTAGGTTACCCTGTCATAAAAAAACACGTCACGAGAGCGCAATGTATGATGTTTGTTTTATAATTAAACACCTTTTTATATGGTTTATACCATTTATTAGTATAGTTATTGTACATTACTGTTACAGCTCGTGCCGCGATCCAGAGCGTCTCTCCGGTGTCTCCGGTGTTGCCAACCCTATATGTTAGTGTTGTTACTACTAATTATGTCTCCTCTCACATCCCTTCTCTTTTCTTAAAATAATTAATCATTACAATATTCATGCAAATAATTTGGTTTCTTAACAATTCGACCACTTCTAGTTTTTTTATTTTCTACAACAATATTGTCAAAATTAAATGTAACAGACTTCTTGGCTTTACTATTTACTATGTCATTATTAGCTCCAAGATCAGTCTGTTCATCAAGACAATCTACAAAGTTATCCACATCACAATTAACATATTCAAAATTTAAATTATCATTATTTTCCACAATGTCATTCATAATATCTTTGTTACAATTATTAAAGTCTATATCTCTAAAAGCTAAATTCTCAGTACAGTCATCATTTGTTACATTAACATTCGTTACCTTATCATAACATCTTTCATTTAATGTGTTATTTTGTATTATACATTCTAGGTCCTCATCATCATAATCATATGTATTTTTAACATTAAATTTTCTATATTTTGAACCTTTAAATATATTATATCTGTTTCTCAGAACTTTCTGCCCATTTTCCAATAATATTACATAGGATCTATCTTTATCCCCTTCTTTTACAATTTTACCTGGGATTAACTTATTCTTATTTCTATCTCTAATATAAACATTTTGTCCATTAAAGAATATTATTCCTTTACCCTTAAATTTCTTATCATGATACAATTTATATCTTTCATTTTTCTTTTGTACATAGTTTTTTATTTTCTTATACTTTGTTTCATAACCATTTCTATTCACAGGTAACAAAGAAGCTACTTGTCTACCAATCATCATCTCATTTGGCGACTTTAACTCATTATCAATAGGCGTATTCCTGTATTCTAACATAGCTAAATCAATATTTTTATTTTCTAATATACATTTTTTTAACATCCTTTTAACTGTTTGAATGTGGCGCTCAACCATCCCATTAGACCTAGCATAATAAGGTGTTGATGTCTTATGTTTAAACCCAAATTGCTGACAGAAATCTACAAATACAGAACTTCTGTATTGAGCTCCATCATCTGTATATAATAATTCAGGGATTCCCCATCTAGAGAATGATGTTTGTAAAGCTTTTATATGCTCCTCAGCTGATTGATTTTTTAATTCACTTATCTCTACATACTTAGTAAGATAATCTACTATTAATAAAAATATTTTATTATTTAAGAAAAACATATCCGCTCCTATTGTACTCCATGGTTTATCGGGAACTTCTCTTAATTTTAATGGTTCATAACTATGACTTTTTTGAAACTGTAAACAGATGTCACAATTTTTAATCATATCTTCTATTTCTTTATTCACATGTGGCCAATATAACAATCCTTTTATTCTATTTTTACACTTTTCATAACCCATATGATTGTAATGTATTTGCTTTAACATGTCAGAACTTAATGATTTTGGTACTAACAAAGCTGAATCTTTGAATATTAAACCGTTAGCTACATATAAGCTTTCTTTAATAGAATGATAAAACTTTAATTGAAATGGAATATCAGAATATTTAGGCCAATCATTTTGAATATAATTAATAAGCAATACCAAGTTTTCATCTTTAGCTGTTTCTTCTTGAAATATTTTTAATTTTTGCTCACTAATATTTAAATTTTCTATAATCATACAGACATGCATTTCTATCTTTTCATCAATATCCTGATTACATATGTTATCTTGTACATATGCCCTAGATAATGCATCAGCCACTAGGAGTTCTTTACCAGGTTTATATTTAATATCTAAGTCATAACCTTGTATGCGCATTCTTAATTTTTGCAATCTTAATGGAGTTTCGTTCATAGATTTTTTAAATATCTGTTCAAGTGGTTTATGGTCAGTTTCTACTGTAATTTGTTTGCCATATATGTATTGATGGAACTTTTCACATGCATATACAATTGCTAATAATTCCTTCTCAATTTGTGCCCATGATTTCTGCGACTCAGTTAATGATTTAGAAGCATAAGCTACTGGTGCATTATGTTGCAATAAAACTGCTCCTAACCCTGTACTACTACTATCAACCGACAATGTAATAGGACTATTTATCTCAAAATATTTTAAAACCGGTTCTGTAGTTAAGATTTGTTTTAATTTATTGAAAGCTTCCTTTTGTTTTTCACTCCATACAAATACAGAATTCTTTTTCACTAATTCTCTCAATGAATTTGTAATATCTGATAAGTTAGGTATAAATTTAGATACATAAGTTATGATTCCTAAAAATGTTTGTAACTCTTTTTTACTTGTGGGCTCTTTCATATTAACAATAGCTCTAATTTTCTCTGTATCAGGTCTAATACCTGTGCTACTCAATATATGGCCTACATATTTGACCTCAGTTACCCCAAACTGACACTTATCTTTGTTGAATTTTACTCCTGCTTGTTTAGCCCTGTTCAAAACTTGTTTTAATCTCTTATCATGGGATTCCTTAGATTCTCCCCATATTAACAATTCGTCAACATATTGTTCTACCCCTTCAATGTCACAAAATATGTCATGAAAACATTTACTAAAAACTTCAGGTGCTGAGTTTAAACCAAAGGGTAATCTTTTATAACAATACCTACCAAAGTCACCAGCATTAAATGTTGTATATATTTGACTCTTTTTTGATAATTTAATCATGTAAAATCCTTTAGAGGCGTCTAGCACCGAAAAATATTTGGCATTAGGCATTCTAGCGACTAATTCCTCAAAAGTACTCATTTTAAATCTTTCTCTGATTATACATTTGTTCAAATTCTGTGGATCTAAACAAAGTCTGATAGAACCATCGTTTTTCTTTGCCACAACCATAGAATTAACCCATTCAGTAGGCTCATTTACCTTTCTAATGACACCTAACTTCACTAATTTATCTAATTCACTTTTAATTTGATCTTGTAATTTAAATGGAATTTTTCTAGGTCTTTCTGCAATTGGTACACAATTTTCCTTTAATTTAATATCATATTCATATTTTAACTCACCTAAACCAGTGAATAATTCACTATATTCTGACACAATGTCACTTTTATTTACCAACTTTACCCTGTTAATAATACCAAGCTTTACTGCAGTTGAGTAACTTAAAATACTGGGTGTGTTAAAATCCACTACAAAGAGTTTACATAAACAGTCACTGTTGTTGTATCTTAATTTTGTATCACAAGTTCCAAGTATTTTGATCTCAGATCCATCAAAATTTGTCAATCTTATATTCCTACATGTATTTAGTTGCAATTTTAATTGATTCATTGTATTTCTATTTATGATATCCACTTGAGAACCTGTATCAATTTTAAATTTCATATATTTGTTATTTACTTGTATATTTATATACCACTCCTTGCTTACTGAGTTTACTGCATAAACTGTATCTATTCTAAGCTGTTCTATATTTTCACTGTTGACTACTGAACATTTATAAGTACAACACGAAGTAAAATGATTAAATTTATGACATTTTATACATTTTTTACCGTATGCTGGGCATTTACCATAACCATGAAACTTATTGCATTTTCTACATGGTCTTGATGTACTGGCATCTTTTTTAAAATGCTCACCTGACCTTTCTTGATAATTTGATTGTCTGCCACTGGATGTTCCTCGCGCACCATAACTTGCTTGACCTGGAGTTCTACTACGACCCCTGGCTTTTGGTTCTCGTTTATTTGCTGATAGGCGACTGTATGTTCCTTTGTTTACTGCACCTACTTCATTTGAGAATTCACTATTTAAAGTTTTTATTTGACTTTGAGCCACTTGTGCAGCTTTACATATACTCATGCACTTGTCAAGTGTCAGGTCTGGTATTCTTAGTAATTTTTCTCTGATATTACCATCAGTAATTCCAAGTACTATTTGATCTTTTATAAGACTATCCTTTAAGGTTCCAAAGTTACAATCTAAACTGAGAGATTTTAGTGCTGTATGGTATTCTTCGTATTGTTCGTCAGTTTTTTGTTTTCTTGAGAAGAATAGATATCTGTTATACGTTTCATTTGTAGGTGGACTACAGTTTTTCTCCAGACGTATGAGTACCTCATTGTATGATATGCTCGCCTTGTCCTCGAAACTATTATATATTAGCAGACCCTCTTCACCGATGCAGTGTAATAATAGAGCTTTTTTCTGTTCATCATTTAGACGTGTATCTGCTCCACTGGCGAGAAAATATAGGTCAAACCGCTGTTTCCAGTTTTCGAAACTTCTCTTTTTCGATTTCGACCCAACCAAAGATAATGGCGGCGGCAGTTGTAGTTGTTCCATCTCTTACCTCTTTTTACTTTGTTCAGCGGCAATTTTTAGTTATCCTCAGCGCCATGTATGATGTTTGTTTTATAATTAAACACCTTTTTATATGGTTTATACCATTTATTAGTATAATTATTGTACATTACAGTTACAGCTCGTGCCGCGATCCAGAGCGTCTCTCCGGTGTCTCCGGTGTTGCCAACCCTATATGTTAGTGTTGTTACTACTAATTATGTCTCCTCTCACACGCAACGACACGATGTAGTGCCTTTTAGAATTCTGGTACATTTTTAACTCACGAACCGACGTTCCTCAAGGGTCAGAATTAATTATTTCTGACATCTTTATTGCACAGCTAATTATTGCTAATAAACTGCATTGAGCTAGCTCTTTAATCACAATCTAGCTCGCAGTCGCTCAGTCGTTCACGGAATAGCTCATTTAGCTCATTGACTGTATACTCTATGCGAGTAACGAAAGATACCGAAGCGCCGCCGACAGCGGCCGACAATGCCCGAACTTCTCCGACGAACAGGTGAACGATTTTGCATTGTATGTAGCTCACTGACAAGTCACTGATCGATTCTTCGGCTCAATACGTCATTGTAAAATAAATCCTATCGTTGCCTTAAAAGTAAAAATGGTTTAGCACTTTTACATAATTATGAAAATCTTTAGGAAATAATAGTTTTTTTATTTTTATTTTATTGAATATAGGTTCGCGTTTGACCACTGTCTCACCTGATGGTAAGTGATGATGTGGTCGAAGATGGAACACGCTTACCTAAAAGTAACCTATTCACTCTGGACTTAGACTCCTAGGTTGTAGCTGTCGGGAAACACAGACTCCGGCAGGGAATTCCACTCCTTGGCCGTACGCACAATGAAGGTATTCTCAAAACGTTTTGTGCGTATAGGTGGGATGTCCACCATGTAACGATGGCGCTTCGCCGTTTGTCTCGTAGTCCGATGATGGAACGGGCTTGGCGGAATTAGATTGTGTAATTCCATCGCACACTCCCCGAAATTTAACCGATAGACTTGCAACTCGTCGTCGGTGTTCAAGGCTCTGGAGCTTTGACTCGACCAGTGCATCGTTGCCAATGAGTCTCTTGGCCCGCTTCTCGATAGACTCAAGCGCGTCCAGTTGGTATTTCGCAGATCCATCCCAAAGATGAGAGCAGTATTCCATACACGACCGAACCTGGGCTTGATACAAATTGAGCTGCTGTTCCGGTGTGAAGTACCGTCTCACCTTGGCTAGGATTCCCAACTTTTTTGATGCTAACTGTACTAGTTTGTGATTTTGTGTTTTTGTAAACAAAACAAACGTCACTATTTTTTTTTTTAATGTACTCAAATTGTTTCTGCGGAATATCGTGTTGTTAGACGCAGTTTAGTTTTAGTTGCTTAAGACCAGGCAGAGCAAAATAATTTTCACGCAAGCTCCACCTCCATCCACCCCGGTTAGGCCGTTGTATACTAAACGCTAACGCAGCAGTAATAAAGTTGAATATCGCGTGCGCTCTTTCACCATGTTCGGTTTCGAAACTGCCGTTGTGTGCTAAACGTTAACGCAACAGTGATAAAGTTGAATATCGCGTGTGCTCTTTCACCATATTCGGGTTCGAAACTAAATGTCGTAAGTCCCAATTCTTATTTCGTCCGCGCGGAATTGTGACTTTCGGCTGCATTTTTTTTAAGCTAATTATTTTGAAAATAAAACTCATACATAAATAAGCTATTTACAATATTTTACTGCTAATAGATCAAAAGCAGCGCCTTGAAATGCATCCCATGTACTACAAGACTACAGGCCCGTGTCCAAAATGGATGGGTCATATGAACCACCAGGTGACGTATATAGGACGATATAAGAGCATAAAATAATAAGATTCAGCACTATGCCGTCACTTGTAAGCTGTCCAACTGAGTGTGAGAATTCAAAAGTGCAGGTAGAGTGAGTACATTTTGGTCATATATTTTTGTACGGCATTTTTACCATCGATGGATCCATGAAAATAATAAGAAAGCGCGCAGTGCCTTAAAAAAATGGTGCGCCACAAAGTCGGTAATTTTTTTTTATTTTCTGACAATTTCCAGGGTAATTTTGATCATTTCATTCTGTACGGCATCAGTTTCATACTGTTTCAATACAGCTTCTAATCCATTATTCCGCAACGCCGTACAAAAATCATGCGACAAGGGAAAAAAATCGAGGGTTGCACGGAAAGAGAGGGGGCTTTCCGTGGTCCGGGGGGGTGATTCATATGACCCATCCATTTTGGACACGGGCCTGTAGTCTATACGTGTAAATGCAGTTCTCCTTTGTGACTGCCGTTCATCATTTAAAACGTCTTCTTTGCGATTCTTCATGGGACTCTACAGCAATCAATGATGCATGACGATCAGCATCTAAAAGCTGACGTTGCCAAGTTTGCTCTAATGTTTCAGCAGCCCTTTGAGATGCGGGACGTTCGGCATCTAATCATTGCCGTGCTTGACTTTGCTCCGAGGTCTCAGCAGCTCTCTGAGCTGCGTGACGCTGGGCATCTAAAATCTGACGCGCTCCGATTTGTTCTTGAGTCTCAGCAGCTCTCTGAGCTGCGTGTCGCTGGGCATCTAAAATCTGACGCGCTCCGTGTTGTTCTTGAGTCTCAGCAGCTCTCTGAGCTGCGTGACGCTGGGCATCTAAAATCTGACGCGCTCCGTTTTGTTCTTGAGTCTCAGCAGCTCTCTGAGCTGCGTGACGCTGGGCATCTAAAATCTGACGCGCTCCGTTTTGTTCTTGAGTCTCAGCAGCTCTCTGAGCTGCGTGACGCTGGGCATCTAAAATCTGACGCGCTCCGTTTTGTTCTTGAGTCTCAGCAGCTCTCTGAGCTGCGTGACGCTGGGCATCTAAAATCTGACGCGCTCCGTTTTGTTCTTGAGTCTCAGCAGCTCTCTGAGCTGCGTGACGCTGGGCATCTAAAATCTGACGCGCTCCGTTTTGTTCTTGAGTCTCAGCAGCTCTCTGAGCTGCGTGACGCTGGGCATCTAAAATCTGACGCGCTCCGTTTTGTTCTTGAGTCTCAGCAGCTCTTTGAGATGCGAGGCACTCGGCATTTAAATTCAAACGGGTTTGAGTCTGCTCTTCAGATTCTTGGCTCCTAGCAATTTTTGCCGAGCGAGCTCTGGCAGAAAGACGAGTTAGATTAGAATTGCGTTTTCCTGGCATATTTATTAGAATAAAAACAACGTAAATAAATTAAAAAAAATATCTATCTAACCTATACGAATCAAAACGTTAACCACTTGATTTGAAAAGTATATTTATCAAAACACTTTGTTTTATTTTTGAACGTAAAAACAAGAAAAAAACCTTCTTAATTTACATTTACGCTATTTTATAAGAACCTAAGTTATTTGAGAACCTAAATAAATTAGTATTCAACTATTTTTATTGACCCTAATAAACAAACCTCTATAACTTATTACACTTAATTTAAATAAACGTAAGCAAAGAAAAATATAATATAAGCTGATGAAACCGGAGATCTTTATTTATTCGAGATGAAGATTTGCAATCTCTCACAGCACACGTCGCGGAGTCGTATGCACAATTTTAAATAAAGAAATAAAAAAGAAACACGTGCTAGCCCTGAATGATGTATCCCGAACTACGAAGTACGAACATAGTTTTGTTCGCAGTTCGGGCTCGGCTTTCCCGCGTCTCGCCCCTCACACCCCGCACAATTGCCCTGTCTAGACGTCTTTGTTGGATGACTGTATGATTTTTAGACTGTGCTTGTACTCAGTGTCTGACAGCTATTCTTGAAGCAGTCGTGGGGAGAGATTGATCCTATCCAATACCAGATAAAGTACGAACATAGTTTTGTTCGCAGTTCGGGCTCGGCTTTGTCGCGTCTCGCCCCTCACACCCCGCACGATTGCCCTGTCTAGACGTCTTCGTTGGACGACTGTATGATTTTTAGACTGTGCTTGTACTCAGTGTCTGACAGCTATTCTTGAAGCAGTCGTGGGGAGAGATTGATCCTATCCAATACCAGATAACTATGTTGATACTGGAAGGCGTAGAAATATATCACCTACCCTAACTATCGATCAATCAAATCTATGACAAAACACTATTGTCAGAAAGACAGTATTACGTAGTAAAAAAATTGATTCAGTCGCACCAGAGATACCTCCCGGACAAATAGGAAAACAGACCGACACAGCATTTTAATAAAATCTCAAAACTGCTCAGCCTTTTCCCTATGTTGGAGTTACATATAACACGCCCAAAAATACACTGTATAGTCAAAATACTTATATACAAAAATATTTTCTAGAAATGAACCAGAAACTTGAAAAAAAGCGCAAGAAAGCACTTTGTCTCGAAATGCTCAATATTTTAAGCGATAACTATCCAGGTTTTTTATACCATCAAAAAGGAAATTTGATCAGGTAAAGAATTACATGAAAATATGTTAACATAAACAGCGTATTTCTTTCTTAAGCAATTAAAACTGCTATATATCTTTCACTAGCTTCTGCCCGCGACTTAGCTCACTAGGTTGTTCCCGCGTAAATCCCGAACCTGTGGGAATTCCGGGATAAAATATAGACCATGTGTTATACCCTGCTTTCAACTATCTACACACCAAAAGAGAATGCCCAATGTTCTTCTAACTGTGGTTGCGCATCCAAATATTTTGTATGAAATCATAAATTGAATATAAAAGAGGGGTGATGTCGTACTTTCAAAGGAAATAAAAATTATTGTTATATTTTGTTGGGTTTTTGTTCTTCATAGATTTTCTGTTCAGGTATGAGGTTAGTTTTGTAACAAACCATTCACTAAAAAATCAGTCCTTTACAACAATATGATTTAAATGCACATAAAACAACAGAAACCAATTAATGATTCTAAATAATAATAATATTTCATATACGTAGTTATATAGGTTTATAGGTACGTATAGGAAATAGAATAAAAATGCTTGTAAAGTATTCATAAAATATGTCGTCTAAAAACGGAGCCGGCGGCTCAACAAACCTAAATCGAGCCCAAATTAGATACCACAAAATGTTCATAATGTAAGCACAGCAGATTACGCACCAAACAATTGTAATAATAACTGGTAATATCAGCCACTTAGTTACTTATAGCCCTATTAAATAAAATGTAGGTGTAGTTCACCTTACTGCTAATATTTCGTGACTTAATTCTTCCCCTTACTAAATACTTATCCGTTCCCAATACCAACGGCAATTCATCCTCAATGCTATTTGCTACTTCAATTTCGTATTTTTCGTTCCTACAAACACGCTACCCATAATATGACCGTGCCTGTTTAATCGGATACGACCCTAGAGCTACTGTCATCCTCATTATGTAGTAACAGTTTTGTAAATGTATCTAAATGAGGATGTTTGGCATCTATAGTTAAGAAAATTGCTCTCCTCAAAAATATGAATAGATATTCACATTTTCATGTTGAATGTACTCTTCAAAATAATTTCTTCTTTTTAATCTAGCTTTAGCTATTTCCAGGAACTGTTGAGCATCAGGTCGGTCGTCCATATTTATTGGTGCATGGAACTTATTGAGAAGTGCACATGGTATATTAAAATCTAACATCAGGTGTGTCGATGTACGGTTGAAGTATTCTTGGCGAAATAACTTATAAACGCGTTTTATGCACCCATTTGCAACTTCCACCACCCATCGACACATCATAACAAATCTTGATCGATTAGCCTGCTCTATGGTCAATTACAAAGAGAATGTAATACACTATGTAAAATAAAAACATTTCCAAGTTTAAAAGAATTTTTTCAGTTGTGACAGTTCACCTTTCACATTGGCATTGGGTGATAGTGTTACCAACAAGTAATCTAAATTAGCCTGACTGTAAGTGATTAGTCAACCAAAGAAATATTTAGTTAGTAAAATAATAAATATTATTTAAAGGCGTAATTAACAAAAATACCGTATTTTAATTATGGTAAAATACAAAAAAAAAACAGTCAAACGGCGCTGCGCCATGGTTACATGGTGGACATCCATCCAGACATCCAACTCATACGCACAAAACGTTTTGGGAATTGTTTTATTATGCGTACGTACAGCTAAGGAAAAGAATTCTCTGCCGGAGTATGTGTTTCCTGATAGATATAACCAGGGTCCTGGGGGTCTTTAAGTCAAGAGTGAATAGATTACTTCTAGGTAAGCGTGCTTCGTCTTCGACCACATCATCACTTTACATCAGGTGAGATGGCGGTCAAACGCAAGCCTATCAACAGTAAAAAAATTTAAGGAAAAATGTTATAGTTTATATTATTTTAAGACCAAATATAGGGGAGGTTTTTAAAATTGGCAACACTGCTTTTACAACTATCCGCCATTTAAAAAGTATGAAAAAATCCAATAAACAACTAATTAATACAAAATATTAAACCCCACATTCTATTTGAACTAAATGAACTAAGAGAGGCTAAAAAAATATTTTATGATTTATGAGTATATTTTTATGGACATAATCTTCTATTTAATGCGATGTTGCTTTTGGTCATTGTCTTTTAATTAAGATCCGTTCTGCTAGAAACTTTCGTAGCGTACTTTCTGCTAGAAAGAGTAAGAAACATTCATGCACCCATCCATTCACTCTTACAAATTACTAAAAAAAAAAAACATACCACCCGAACTTCCTTATAAAAAAAGTCGATGAAAAAGTGTGTCTGTATATTGCTACATGCCCCCGTGTATAAGTCGTGGAGCAGATAGGGTACGAATTAATATGTTCATTGTGTAGTGTGCGTATTATGTGTAATTTGTGTTTGTTTATATGTCATTTGTATTAATTTTACTTTATTTAACTTTATTAATTTTTGTCGGAAATACATGTATATAATAATAATAATTGCATATATTTACAAAAAAATATTAAGGGAGTTTAGAAACAGTAATAGAGCAAGAATTTAAAATAAGATGTCTATTTGTTCGTCTGTTTGTACACACTAATCTCCAGAACTACCAGACTGATTTGAATTATTTTTTTTATTACATAGCTGTTAAGTCTGGGCAACATGTAGGCTACAAATAATTTCGGAACCTGTAACGCCTGATGCAGAACTTAACACACGAGAGCAGCCGCCGGCAGAAACTAGTCTAGACATAAATGGACTTACTTATTCCGCTTAGGGAACTTAGGGGGGAGAGGGGGGAGAGGTCTGCCGCGTCCCTTGCGGCCGAGGAACATGGCGCGTGCACGCAGAACTATCTCAGCGTCCGGAGCGATGCACCGCTTCTCGTGTTTGTACAGGTTTGTAGTGCTGTGGATAAGAAAAGCTTTATTTTTTAATTCTGGTAGCTCATGCCCACTCTTGATCTCGACTTCACCTGATGGTAAACGATAGATGAGGTCTACAATGGAACGAGCGAGCCCAGATGCCCGTTCAGTCTTTCTTTAAAGGCTGTAAGGTCATAAGTGGCAGTGAACACAGAAGCCGGCAGAGTTGCACAGCTTTGGAAGTGCGCACAATAATGTGGAGGAGAAGCGCTTGGTACAAGACGGTATATCAACCAAGTGTGAACGGTACCCAGCCGTGCGTCTGGTAGACCGGTAGTGAAAGGGTACCTCCTGCGCACACTCCCCGAAGTGCAATCTGTAGCCTGTATCTGTTAACCTGAGTTTATAATGTTGCTGAACAAATTGTCTGCCCAACGAATCTACATGCCTGCCAGATAAATGTTCTTCTAGCAATAAAGCACAAAGTAATTCGTCCAAGCCCGTTCCATCATCGGACTACAAGACAAACGGCGATGCGCCATCGTTACATGGTGCACATTCTACCCATATGCACAAAACATTTTGGAAATAGTTCCATTGTGCGTACAGCTAAGGAGTGGAATTCCCTGCCGGAGTCTATGTTTCCTGATAGCTATAACCTGGGGGTCTTTAAGTCAAGAGTGAAGAGGTTACTTCTAGGGAAACGTGCACATGCAACAACTTCGACCACATCATCGATTACCATCAGGTGAGATGGTGACCAAACGCGAGCCTATCAAGAATTAAAAAAAGGGCCCTAGACCGAGTCTTTAGTACAATTGACATATTTGTAGTAACTATTGCAGATGTTTTCCATCCAGTCTTTAGATTTTATTTGAATACTAGCTGTGCCCGCGAATTCGTTCGCATGGGATATTTTTCCCTCGTAATTTCGATCTCGTGAGAGATCCGGTATAAAAATATTTCGGTTTAATAACACATACATTTAACATATATTTTTGGTTCAGAGCCCAGACAAACAGAATGACAGACAGACAGTTATACAACATTTAAAGTTTGTTATAGTATCATATAAATAACTATAAGAGAGCTTGAGAAAATACAGTTATTTCGAAATGACAGACAGCCACTGAAATTATATTTATATGTTTATATTATCAAGTCTCACAATGACTTGAATGTGTACCATGAGAACACTAGGACGAGGACATGGATGGCCTCCGTAGCATTTTTTCAGGATTGGGACTGTAATTTGCAGTTATTAAAAGGATCTTATAAAGCTTTGCAAAAAATCTTACCTTCTAAAATCTACTCCACAAGCAAAACACACTAAGTATCGCTGTCCATGTTTGTCCTGGAAATGTCGACTCGCTGCTGGTATCGTTTCTAAAAGACATCCGCAAAATACACATCTGGAAAAACGAACATTCTAGTAAGATTCGACAAAGAAAAGTATTGTAAAGATCAAAAGATGTTACAAACAAGTTAGGATATATTTTTACAAAAATGTTTAGTTGGTAACATTCATGTACTTTTAAATTAGATGGTAACCTGTGGAAACGTAGTGAATTGTACTTCAACCTAGTTTAAAAAATATGTATTTCGATGTAAGACACATTGTACAATTGTTGGTTATTCCAAATAAAATAAAAATAAGATTCTCTACTGAACTACACTTGAGAGCAATAAAATCGCACACCTTGACTTTTTTTTGTTAAGGCAGTTTTTTTTCATGAATCTGAATAAATATTAAAAAAAAAACACACTAATTGAAAGTCTACCTCATTACCTTTCTAATGATATCAAAAGCCACACGTTTACTTATGCAGCATTGTGAAAATCGCTCTGATGACCTTCTGTAGACCCTAGAGCGTCCATCATGACCATGTAATGTCATTCTGCACTCATCAGAGAACATAACAGACCGCCATTGGTCATACGTCCAATTAAAATTTTCCCTGGCAAATTGTAGTCGGGCTTGTCGGTGAGCTGTGGTCAATTTGGGACCATTTGTTGGGCGATGTGATGTCAGTCCTGCTTCACCAAGTCTTCTTCTGACTGTCCACCGACTTATACTGACATTGCGAACTTCTCGAAGCTCTTGTCCCAGTTGAACCGCATTCAGTTGCCGATTTCTTAAAGACCTCGACACAAAAAAGTGGTCATCACGCTCTGATGTTCTTCGTCGCCAGCCAGATCCTGGTCGCCGAATGTAGCCACCGGTCTCTTGAAACCTCTGGTACACACCACGGACAGAGTAGCGGCTCAAATTTAGTCGTCGGGCAACTTCACTTTGATTAAGGCCTGCTTCGAGCAAGGCAATGACTTGAGCGGCTTCTGCGGGCGTGGTATCCATATTTTTCCGTATGCTTGTCAAATTGTATGGTGGTCAAACGCTAACCTATTCTAAATAAAAAAAAAAAAATGCTTTCAGTAGAGATGTTATCACGTTGACCTTCGGTATGCAACTGATTAGAATTCCAAAAAAACCGACCCTTTTATTCCTACGGGTAAGGGGTGCAAGTAGTGACAATGCTAAGGGGTGAATTTGGGGAATTTTGTGTACGGCTGGTTTCTGTAAGTTACGTGAAGGTCAATGATTTTAGTTTTGTGTTTTTTTAAAGCTAAGCTTGTATTCTTTATTTTGCCTAATGATTTGTACCCAATATCTTTAGATTTAAGAAAAAAAAAACAGTTATAAACCAAATTACAAGAGGTGTGCGATTTTATTGCTCTCAAGTGTATGTGCGTGAATCTCAGACCCTAGCCGCCGTACACAGGGGCCGCCACCCTCAAGACGTACCGAAAATTCAAAAACTGAAAATGATTTCAGAGTACCGTCATTATATCATTTAGAAAACTAACATTATACATCATTTGACAGTATTGGAATGCCTTAAACATTTCCTCCCTCTGCTGCGTGCCCTGCATAGGGAATCTCTTATACCTTTCGTGTGGCAGTGTTTATTAATCATAATCACTTTAGCTGGTGACAGTCTTGGGGGTGGATATAATTGCCCTAAATCAACGCTGTTGATGCTGTTTGTCCTTCTTGGGACCAAAATTAACTTAGGCCACAAACACACAGATAATTAGGTGTTTCTTTTTCTGTTATAATATAATTAATTATGTTCATTTATATATATATATATATATATCTTTTAGTGTACTCTCTATTCCTTTACTCTTATTGTCCGATGGGACGGTAATCCGACACGACCGGAGAGGGATTAGAGTTTATGTTCATTAAAATGACAACAGCCTGGAGAAAACAAAGAGTGATTTGTTAAAATTAAGTCAAAAATTAAAGCCTACATTTATAAAAGGGAAAACTGGTCCAAACTGATTATCCATGAACAGTTAATACTAAGGGCACTCACAAGTTGGTATGGAAGAATATTGATTTTTCATGTTTCAGTTAGGATGTCAGTTTAAAATGGATTATTCAGATTGAAGGCAGATTAAGGTGGTCTGTAGGTAAGTATATTACAAAGCTTGATGGCTCGCCTATGTATTGCTATCACAACATTGTAAAAATTCACCTATTTAACTAACTTATTGTCCAAAAATAGAACCTAAACAGAATCATACTTTTTTATTAGTCTAGTCGATTTTTGCTTGTTGCTTTTGCATAATTAAAAGAATTGGTGATACATGCCAAAAAATCTCCTTTGTGGACTCCGCAACCCCACCGTCCTGTCTCAGGGCACTAGTTTTGTGTAATTTTGGCCCACAGTTGGTCTGGCATGCGGCAAACAAGTCCTGCCCAAACTCACTCGGGTTAGGTAGCCTTTTGAGCTATATCAGCTATAATTGTTTTGGAACACAGTACATTGGACCCCTGGTAATCCGACAAACGTTTTGCAGGACACTGTCCAATTATCTAATTTGTTGGATTATAGAGTGCAGCCTTAGCCTCCGATAGTCCAGATTTTTTTACAAAAGAGTACCTTGTTATCCACCAAATAACTGATCCAATGATAAGATTTTACACCTATGTTATACTCAGAAGTACAAATCATAATTAATTATGTAAGTGGAATTTAGTAAATTTAACATGTCACAGATAAAAAAAGGTTCAGGCTTTTGTTTGCCTCAGCCATGTTTGTACTTGCCACCAGCATTTATGTAACTCAAATCACATTCCAAAATTTAAATGTTATAGTATTTTATATGTTTCATTAACGCAACTAACGTTTAAAATGTATTTTAATGAAAATGTTCCTTTCTTTGATTAAAATTGAATATCTTTCTGTTTAACAATAAGGTCTGCTAAATGATACCATTTTGAAATCAGTATTTAGTAGGCATATTTTAGAATTAATGGGCACTGAGAGTGTAGTACATATTTTTTACAGAAATCACTCTTGAATTTGCAAAATTTGGATTAAAATAGAGAAGAACTTGCAGTTTCTTCCAAAGCTCGAAATGTAGTTAAAAAACATATTTTTTCATGATAGCTCTATCATTCAGCAGTTATTAACAGAAATCAAAACAAGAAAAGGATGTTTCTTTTTTTAATACAACCAAATTTGTAACGAAAGGTATAATTATCATAAAAAAAAGAAAAAATATATATATCTCCGGAACCCTTGGGTAAAAATGTTTAAAACTGTAGTAGGTTATAGTAAATTATCTGGTAGATTGAATCCTTAATGGTGGACCACTATTTACGCCACACCTGTATATTGATTAACATCAAAATTAATGTCCTGAATGCTATGAACTTACAAAAAATAATAACTTTACATTAGGAAATAATTGTGTACAAACAAATGTACATACATACTAAAATAATTAATAATTATGAAAAAAAAAATAACATAATAGGAAATCATAAAATCATAATCAATCAATTTATGAAGCATGAAAATAATCATCAATATTTTTCAATAAATATTTCATTACAGGGGCCGGATTACCAGGGGTCCACTGTATTGCATACAATATAATTCTATCGACAGTTAAAAGGTAATAGGGTATAAGCGTCAAAAATCAAAATGTTCAGGAGAGCAGTTTAAAGTTTGATATTTTAGAAAAATGGACATAACTCTACAAAACGCAGTTTTTTGCTTGGGCATAAGTGACAAAAAAGTCATCACAGAGCAATGGGAGTTAGCGCATTCGAAAGAGCAGAAAATTTTAAGTAGAATGGCTTTCATAAGTCAATTTCGACCAAAATGTTGCTTATGCCCAATTACCTTTTAACCGTCGATATGCAAATAGGGTCCTTTAATTTAATACTTGGAATACTGTGCTAAATGCTAACATAATATGTTGTGTATTGTATACTTATATTATAAGTATACAATATAAACTCATACTTACTCAAACATAATGCCATTTATAATAAAGAAATCTGGTGGTGGCGGTGGAGGCTTTACTGTCTGCATAATCCTTTCCAAGGTATTCATCAGTAACTCTTCATCATCTCTTAGTTCCTCATACTGTTCCCTGAGTTCTGCTACAAATGACCGCTGTTGCCAAGGCTTTAGCATTGTAAAGCGGTGTTTGTTAGGACTTGGCAATGGGTTGTACTCATCTTCTAGAATATATTCTTCATAACCACAGTCCTGTTCTATATGCTCTTCATTAGGTTCTTCGTTTATATTTGGCTGGTAAATTGAACCGGTCTATAAAAACATAAGATCATTAATTAGTTATGAGTTTACAATAACAATCTCGCCATTTTGATTGCTCTCCCATTTGGGGATGATAGAGATTTTCTTATTTTTTGTACATTTTAAAAATAATAAAACATAAAATTGTACCTATGCACACACCCACCTCAGATTTAATTCCATTTTCAAGATAATTACACTGGTATTCATCGTTTTCGGGTTCTGACTGAATTGGAATATATTCCCCATGTTTCTGAGCGGTTTCAATAATATTATCAACTTCTATACAAGCCTCTGAATGCCCAAAAATTGGGGTCTCTTTCTCGAAAGACTTCGCTTTCTCATCATCATCAACAACAACCAAAACAATCACATCATCTTCAGCCTCCATAGCTCAATGATCAACCAATTTCGTATATTAGAACCTGTAAATCAATAACTACTCTTTTTATTAAGATCATTTCTAATTTCTAATAAATATAAAACAAAAAAAAGTATTTCAAATAATTTTGACACCCCCAATGAGCGCCATAATTTTTTTTTTCGCTTTACAAAACAATGCATGGGTTCATATTTATAAAACCTAAAATTTAGTTGTTTCTTTATTTCTACTGATTAGTGGAAAATAAAAAACAATATCAGAAACTGACCAATAAATTCGTATTTTTAATAACAGGACGCGATATTTAAAGTGCAATAAATTAGAATAAAATTTTCACAACGTAAAGACGTAATCCATTTTTATTCCTTTGCCTGCCTGACTTTTAGTAAGCGCAGATTAAAAAGACATGTTATCGTAAGTTACCGGTTGAAAAAGTTGATCGGTTTTCTGAAAATTAGATTTGTTCAAAGAATAAATAGTTATCTGTAAAGATACTTGGAAGTAAATCAGTTTAAAGTTTTAAATTGTTACTACTCTCAAAATCCTATAATTGAACTAGAATACTGGCATTTAACAATCATTTTCTAAATAAGCTTTCAGTTTCCAACCGTCAGGAATTTGACACTGATTAAAGGTGAACGCAGACCTAGCCGCACCGCACGCGCCGCAGTCTTCGCAGTCCCTGAAACAACCGAACTCCCCAAGCCGCAGTTGATGACGTTGTAGCATACGTAGCACACCCTTCACTTTGATAACCAATCGCTCATACAATGCACAAAGGAATATTATTATAAATACTATAAATTAAATATAATGTCAACAGTTATATGAGACGCGGGCGGAGGGCCATTATGTAAACATTACCAATTATATATACACAATTCTATTTTAATAAAGAACATTCATTCCACATTCATTAATGCGACTTCACGCCTTGTCATTGCTCTCCCTAACTTATTCTCCAAAGTGCTGTCTACATTAAATCTCCGCTACCTTAAATATAATCTCTAAAAACAAGTGCTACGACCTAGCGCTAAAACGTCACCAACGCCGCCGGCCCGCACGCAGAGGACGCTGCGGCTAGCGCGGTGCGGATGACATCATTCGCATCTACGGTGCGAGCCGAACCGGCTTAGCTGGAGGATAGAAATCAAGTGCGATGCGTGCGGCGACGGGAACGACTGCAGCGACTGCGGCGCGGATAGATGAGCGAGGCCATTAACAAAAAGCGATGACTGCGGAGATTGTGGTGCGGCCAAGTCTGCATTCACCTAAAAGGTGAACGCAGACCTAGCCGCACCGCAGTCGCTGCAGCCCGTTAGGGTAATAGTGTTCTGTGCGCTGCAGTCGTTCCCGTCGCCGCACGCATGCGCATCGCACTTGCAGTGTTGCCAGATTTTTGAAAGCATTATCTGTACCGAAGATTTAAAAAATCTGTATAAAATCTGTATTAGGTAAATTTAAGAAAATCTGTAAAAGATCTGTATTTGGTATTGGTATTTTTCTCTTTTGTGTAATTTTATCTGTAGGTGCTATAATAGGTGTACGGTGCAACCGCACATTATTAATTGTTGCCTTCTCATCAAAAATTAAATGTATTAATTTCCACTCATTTTATGATAGTTCAGTTCACGTTCGGATCGCGTCATAACAACACCTATCATTATCATTAGTTAAGGAGTGGACTCAATATACGTATCAAGTGAAAATCTATAGTTTCATTATCAATATCAACTATCAGTAAAAGACGTTTGGGGCAAACCCAACATCTTTTTGGTCCTTCGAATTAACTGTAATCAGTGACTATTTGGTAAATATCAGTGACTATTTGGTGAATATCAGTGACTATCTATATCAGTATCAGTGAGTGACTATTTGAGCTCTGAAACTGTGCAGTGCTGCTAGCAAGACAGGAGCACTATCCAGGGAGTTGCAGTACTCAAGTAAGATCGTTTTAAGTTATCATTTTCTTCATCATGGAAGACATTCACGCAAACCAGGCCGAAATCGTCGACGCTATGACTAAGCTAGCCACCAATATCAAGAAGGATAGCTCAAGTCGTAAGGTTGGTGATTATTTCAAACGGCGTATGGAAACGTTAGAAGCTTATTGGGCTGATTTTCAACATAATCATGATAGGCTTAGCGTGGAAGAAAGCAGGTCTCACCCATACTTCTTGACGAACGAGTATGAGCGGGCGGCAGATTTATACAGGTCTATCAAAGCGTTAATCACTCAACAGTATGGATTGATGAAAGCGGGACAATCTGCTGGTTTGGATCAGGAGGAGAAGCCTCAGCAAGGAGGTCAGCCAACAAGTACACCTTCAACAAGTACACGAGATAAACAAGCATCAAGGCCTTTGTCTCCAGAACTGGTTTCAAGAGGTACATCCAGCAAGACGGATGTTATGCTCAAAAAGCAGACCAGTAACATCAAAGCATTCCAGCGGACAGTAGCAAATCTTAGATTAGACGAAATTTCCGAGAAATGGGAAATGGAAGATGCTATCAGGACTCTGCAATCAAGATGGTCTGTAATTGATACTTTACACTGGGACTTGGATGGAGAATTACAAGAAATGGATGAACAGTATGAACAAGCATACTTGGAACAGGAGAAAATATATATTGATTTAAAAAGGGCTATAAATAGCAAGTTATGGTCTGTAACTCATATAGAAAAATCGACACCAAAGTTGGACATCCCGACCTTCAGTGGGTCTTATCAGCAGTGGACGTCTTTTAAGGACTTGTTTACTGAAACAATCCATGGTAATTTCTCACTGTCTAATGCTCAGAAAATGCAGCACCTCAAAGGCAAGTTGAAGGGAGAAGCTGAAAAACTTATTCAGCATCTGCCCATATCGTCGGACAATTATAACATTAGTTGGAACATTCTAAATCATCGCTACAATAATATCAAATTAATTTGTAGTGGTCATTTAGATACATTATTAAACATCCCGTCGGCGGCGTCGCAACATGCCACTATCAATCATATCAAGCGTCTGCATGACACCACCGTCGAGAGTTTAAACGCTATCAAGAGTTTGGGGGTAGACATTAGTACTTGGGATCCTTTACTTGTTCATTTATTGTCTCCAAAACTGGATTCGGAGACTTATGACGACTATGCTGCATCTATAAAAGATCCTAGGGCTTTACCTAAACTCCAAGACTTCTTATCATTTCTTGAAGGAAAATTCACCACCATGGAGTCTACACGCAGGAAATTAGACAATAATTCAAACAAATCATCATTTGGAGGAAAGCATTCAAGGCAAAATTCAAATGTGAAGCAATCATTTACAGCGCATAGTGAGGTTTCGCAATCAAAAAACAACAAAAATGCTAAATCTATTAAATATTATAAATGCTCCATTTGCAAGACAAATGAACACGGCATATATTATTGTCAGCAGTTCGTTGACATGTCGCCACAAAATAGACGCAAAACTGTGGCAAAACTGGATTTATGCCACAATTGCCTTTATTGTCATAATGGTAAAGCTTGTATATCAAGTACAAAATGTCGCGAATGTAATGGAAATCACAATACATTACTACATGCAGCATTTACGCAATCAAGCAACACATCCGTTGACAATAATACTAAATCGGCTGAAAACATGACACGCGCTACGAAATCCGAAACTCCGCAGTTAGCGCGAGGAAACTCGCACGTATCATTACAACAAAATATGCAAAATGTACTTTTGCCTACTGCAATGATTAAAGTCCAAGCAGAAGATGGATCATTTCAGATTTTGCGAGCACTTTTAGACCAAGGCTCACAAATATCTCTCATCAGCGAAAACGCAGCACAAATTCTGGGCATATCACGCAAAAAATGCCCGGGTATTATTTGGGGAGTAGGCGAAAAAGAGACCAACTGCAAGGGAATCATGAATATAAAGTGTGAGTCAATTAAAAACAGCTTTGAGTTTGAAGTTGATGTTTACATCATGAATAAATTGGTCAAGAATTTACCTAATCGCTCATTCCAAAAACCAACATGGTCCTACTTAGATAACATTACATTAGCCGATCCTGATTTTCACATAAGTCGACCGATTGATTTACTTCTTGGCAGCAGTATCTATTCAAAGATATTATTAGAAGGAGTCTGTAGAGAGACTGAAAATTCTGCGTCAGCACAAAACACCCGAGTAGGTTGGATATTGAGCGGAGATATCATACCGTCGTTTCAGTGCAACGTCATTTTGCATAACCTGGATGACATTCAGCAATTCTGGGAAATAGAAGACATTACTGACAAATCTACATTGTCATCAGGAGATCAGCAGACTATAGACTATTACCAGAAAACCACAACACGACAAAAGGATGGTCGGTATCAAGTAAGACTGCCTCTAAAACCTAATTTTAAGGAAATGTTAGGAACTTCTAAGCCGAAAGCAATAGCCCAATTCAAATCGTTGGAGCGGAAGTTTAAGAAACATACCGTCGTTCAAGAGGAGTATCAAAAATTCATGGCCGAATATCAAGAATTAGGTCATATGAAACTTGCGAACAACAGATCAAAACATGATTGTTTTTTAACCCATCATAGCGTATTGCGTCCGGACTCGACCACTACAAAATTGAGGGTTGTATTCAATGCGTCTGCTAAAACATCATCAGGTAACAGCCTAAATGACGTCATGGAAGCTGGTCCAAATTTACAGCAGGACCTCCAGTCCTTGATTCTCAAATGGCGACAATACAAATTCGCATACACGGCGGATATCGAAAAAATGTTTCGCCAAATCAGGATACATGAAGATGATCAGTGTTTTCAGAAGATTATTTGGCGTAACTGTCAATCAGACCCTATTCAGGAATATCAATTAACTACGGTTACTTACGGCACCAAGGCCGCACCTTTTCTCTCGTTAATGACACTTAAACAGCTTGCTCGTGATGAGAGATATAATTACACAAACAGTTTAGTAACAGAAGTCCTTGAAAATTCGTTTTATATGGATGATTTGTTGCACGGATCCCATTCATCTGAATCAGCAAAAAATCTTACACGAGACCTAACCAAACTTTTGAAATCGGGAGGTTTTAATCTCAGGAAATGGAAATCAAATTTTCCGGAGTTATTAGATCACATACCAACCGATAAAAACACGCAAGATAGTTTTAATTTCAAACAATCAGAACAAACGAAAACCCTAGGTCTGATCTGGGATCCCAAGAAGGATACTTTCCGATTCGAATTAAAAATCAACATATCAACTTCTCCAATAACAAAAAGATCTTTATTATCAGATATCTCAAAGTTATTTGACCCCTTGGGATGGCTATCACCTCTGTCAACAAGTCTAAAAATAATTTTTCAGAACGTATGGGTTCGTAATATCAAGTGGGATGACGCCTTACCGGAAGATATTCTGAAAGATTGGATAAGCGTCCGAGATAACATTGGTCAGGTAAATCAATTACAAGTACCGCGCTGGATAACCACAAGAGAGGGTGACAGTATAGAATTGCACGGCTTTTGCGATGCGTCACAGAAGGCGTATGCGTGCGTAATATACTGTCGGATCAAAGGGAGTCAGCAATCTATGCTATTAGTTGGAAAATCAAGACTAGTTCCGGCCAGCAAATCAGTATCACTACCAAGATTAGAGTTATCAGGAGCTCTATTATTGTCAAAACTGATGTCGAAAGTTCAACAGTGTTTATCAAATTACAACGTAAGCATTTACGGTTGGGCCGACTCACAGATTGTGTTAGGATGGCTAAATGGTGAACCAACAAGATGGAAACCATTTGTAGCTAATCGTGTGAGTCAGATAACTACAATCATGCCGGCCAAGTGCTGGCATTACGTAAAATCATCAGAAAATCCAGCAGATTGTGCCAGCCGGGGCCTAAATATGAGTCAACTTGAGGATTATAGTCTGTGGTGGAAGGGTCCTTCGTGGTTGTCAAGTTACGACGCCGGGAAAGAACCAGTATCATTAACTTTCATGACAGATGAAGAAATCAGAAAGAATCACAACAAATTACAAGTAAATGTAACTCAGCAAAACGACTGCAGCAACGTTATAAGTTACATAATATCAAAGTACAGTTCATTCACACGCCTTATTCATGTTTATGCTATGCTTCTACGATTATTTAAAAAATTGCGATTCAAGGAAAGAACGCAATCAAGATATTTGACACTACAAGAAACAAGAGTCGCAAAATTAAAACTAATTAAATATGTTCAAGAAATAGATTTTTCCGAAGACATAAATAAATTACAACAAGGTAAACCTATATCCAACAAGAGCAAAATATTAAACCTAAATCCGTTTTTTGATCAAGACGGCATCCTTCGAGTCGGGGGGAGGCTGAATCATGCGAACATTGATCATCAAATGAAACATCCTATAATTCTATCAAAAAATAGTCGTTTAACAGAACTTATAATTGATGAGTGTCACGTTCTCACATTTCATGGCGGACCTCAACTAACATCAGCTTTTATACGACAAAAATATTGGATTGTTGGCGGAATCAGGGCTGTCAAATTTCAGTTAAGACGCTGCGTTCAATGCCGTCGCTATAACCCTATGAATAAGCATCAAATTATGGGTGACTTACCATCAGAAAGGACAAACCCATCACGCCCTTTTCAAAATGTTGGTGTCGACTATACAGGTCATGTCTTTATCAAGGCCAACAAGGGTCGTGGGATAAAGACGACCAAGGGTTATGTTGCCGTATTCATCTGCATGGCAACTAAAGCAGTTCACTTGGAGTTGGTGTCGTATTTGACAACCTCATCATTCATAGCAGCTCTTCGCAGAATGATAGCCCGTAGAGGACTACCAAGTAACTTATAAAGTGATCAAGGCACGAACTTCATTGGAGACAACAAGGTTTTACAGGAAGAGTATAGAGAGATTCAGAGCACGATGGATGAAGAATTTCAAGCAGAAATTACAAAAATGGGAATTGAATGGCACTTTAACGCTCCTTCGTGGCCATCAGAAGGGAGGCTATGGGAAGCGGCCGTTAAAAGCCTCAAATATCACTTAAAAAGAGTTGTAGGTGAGCAAAGATTGACGTTTGAGGAGTTTAGTACGTTACTTTATCAGTTAGAGGCATGTCTGAATTCCCGACCGTTATGTCCTATGACTGAGGATGCCGCCGATCTGAATTATTTGACACCCGCTCACTTTTTGTCAAGTGGACCGAACCTAACACTGTATGAAACGGAGAAAGATTTACGAACAAGATGGAATCTATCTCAAAGGATCTATCAAGATATTTGGAAGCGCTGGCGTGGTGAATACTTAGCACAATTGAACATAAGGAGCAAATGGAGACGCCCGCGAGAGAACATCAAAGTTGGTGACTTGATGTTAATCAATGACGCCAATCTATCACCAGGAAAGTGGCCAATGGGAAGGGTAACACAAGTCCACCCCGGAAGTGATGGATACGTCAGAGTAGTCACACTTCAAACAAAAAACGGATTTTTGCGTCGTCCAATCGTCAAGCTAACGCCATTTCTGGATTACTCAAAAGAAGAAGAGGACCATCAAGTGTCGTCTTCAGTCCAACAGGACACCGTAATACCACCACAACCAAATAAAAGAACTCGAACAAGTAGAGGACTAAGTTACACGTTTACTACTATAATATCTTTACTACTACTACTATTATCATTGATATGCAATGTGCAATGTGCATACAACATTACAAAATTACAAGACAGTCAAGCAATTTACTTTGATAAAATATCTGAAATTAATCTCATTCAAGATCAATGGAAAATAATAGTCTATTACGACATGCACCCGTATTGGCACGGGTCAAACATATTCAATGTTTATATAAAACACCTTGAAACCCTATGCATACAAACAAAAAGGAGATCCCACTGTGACGTTATCATGTTGCAACTACGTCACAGATTCATGGAACTGGAGTACTACGACCGCCTGTTGCTCTATCAGCAGTTTGGAACGCATACGCGCACGCGACGAGGTCTTATCAATGGGATCGGTTACATTGCGAACAGTCTCTTCGGCGTTCTCGACGAACATTTTGCCGAACAATATCAAAAAGATATCAATTTAGTCAGGCAAAATCAAAAACATCTATCATTACTATGGCGAAATCAAACTTCTATTATTGAAGCGGAAAACAATATGCTTAAACGAATAGAAGAAACTATGGAAAAGCAACATAAAATATTTAATCAGCACTTGATAAACTTAGACCAAGCTGTCACCAAACTAAAGAATGAGGTGGAGAAAGTGGAAGTCATTCTCTCAACATTAATCGCAAACAACATTCTCAGCAGTTTAAAAAATATTCAAGATTCTTTGTTGGATACCATCACCAATGTCCAACACTTCAATGTTCATCTCATAACACCGGCTCAACTTCAGGATGAGCTAAATATTACTCGAATCAGTTGCCTAAAGAATTATCATTACCTATTAATAGCATTGTATTAGATCTATACAAAATGTATCAAATTATGCAAGTGAGAGCTCGTATGACACGAGAGTATTTCATATTTGAAATACAAATACCTCTGGTAAATCGAGAGAGTTATGACATATATCATATGATTCCGATTCAACATCAGGTCAAAAATAGTATGCTTAACCTAGTACTAATATCAGAGTACCTAGCTATCAACATTAGGAAGGATACATACTTACCTATTTCCGCATATGAACTCCAAAAATGCATTCGGTTAAATGCCGATATAAATCTTTGCCAACTACAGAAACCCATTTATCAAAGAGATTCTGACCAAAACTTTTGTATCAAAAATCAAGAAGGAGATTCCTGTATAACTATCACCGCTACTTGCAAAACAACGTGGACAGAACTTAATGTAATAAACACATTTATAATCACTTGTTGCGGCCATTGCACTCTGCGGATCATATGTGGGCATCAAGTTACTACTGAACTGGTGTCCGGAGTGAATATAATTGCGCTCGGAAACAATTGTATCATCAAGGGTGAGACCTTTCTAATTACGTCACATAAAAAGCAAACAATTGAAATGAAAATTAAGCCCGATATCATTGACGTGGAGATCGCTCCTATCAATAACATAATCAATTTATCAATACCAACCAATGAGTACAAGCAAGAAAGTTATCAATCATCTTTGCAAAACATCTCCAAACAAATCGAACAGCTGAAAGCCGTCTCAGTACAGGAACCCATCGATGATGGTGTATCATACCACGATGTCCACCATTACGTGGCTATCTACTTCATTGGGGCGGCAGGGCTAGCCTTCGCTGCGTTCATGGTTCTACACCTGCGGAGGCGTAACAGACAGCTAGCGCTCACACCTGCGCAACCCAGCGTTCAGTTTCGTGCCCGTACCAGTGATCTGTGCACGAATGATATGCCAAATCAAAGTGATCAGTGCGTTAGTGAAGTGTTAAAGTTTCGTAACGATCAATACGCGAGTGCACCAAACATTTCAAGTGTGTGTGTAACAGATAGGGCAACTTCACCTATTATTAAAAAATGTAGTTTTAAAACATCATCTAACAATTTAGATACTTAAGATTAATTGTTCTATCACCTTATATCATCAGATCATTTCTACTAACTCTATCATCTCTCAGCACCCGTCATCTCGCGCCCGGGAGTATGTACGGTGCAACCGCACATTATTAATTGTTGCCTTCTCATCAAAAATTAAATGTATTAATTTCCACTCATTTTATGATAGTTCAGTTCACGTTCGGATCGCGTCATAACAACACCTATCATTATCATTAGTTAAGGAGTGGACTCAATATACGTATCAAGTGAAAATCTATAGTTTCATTATCAATATCAACTATCAGTAAAAGACGTTTGGGGCAAACCCAACAATAGGGAATAAGCAAGTAATTGAATTTCTTTTTATTTTTTGTATTGGACCATAGATAGAAAAGATGTGGTGCACTTGTTTAATTTTTTACCCGACTGTGGCAAAGCAAGGAGGAGGGTTATGTTTTTACCGCGTATGTATTTATGTATGTCCGTTCGTTTTTTCCCTCGTAACTATTAAACCCGTGAACGGATTTTGATAAATGATACGTCGTTGGATTTGGTTTGATGGCGTAAGTATTATAAGATAGATTAAAATAAAAACAAATCACCACAACGACAACCAGGCGACATATTGTTAAAAATAAAAAAAATCGACAAACAAGTGGGGTATCATTAAACAGATCTTTAAAAATGATTTTGAGGTTTTTTTAACAATTTTTCATTTTTAGCAACCGTTTAGGATATATAACGTTTTAAACCGGAATTAAATACTAAAAAGCTGAAAATAAAAAAAAATATTAAATAAATAAAAAACCTGACTGCACAACTAAAATGGAAGAAACAAGCAGATTTTTTGACAAACAGGCGGGACCCATCCCACTTTTTAAACTAAAATTATATTGGGTTCAATTGGGTCCATAGAGTATATAGATGAAAATTGAGTCCCACCTGCTTGTCACTGTTTCATTTCAGTTGAGCAGTCGGGTTTTTTAAATAAGTTTTTTTACTAGTTCATAATTTCTTTTACAATTCATTATTTTATGTGGCGTGTTTTTGGTGAAACTAATCGCAGACTCAAAACGTATCCTTCTCGATAGTTCCGGTCACTGACTTACATTTCCTATCTCAATTATTCCGGTAGTTACACGAACAAAATAAACGAGAACCACAGATTATTAATACGAGAATAAGTAATTTTATCCAAATTTTATCATAAACCGTTGACAGAGATTCTCTGTCTACATTATAAAACTACCATTTGAGGTAATTCTGTATGAAAAAAAAAAATGGAATGTTGAAAATCTGTATAAATCTTACTCTCAATTTTTTATCGGTATGACATGTTGAAAATCTTTATGGATACCGCGAAATCTGTATATCTGGCAGCACTGCGCGCCGTGGATGCGAATCACGTCATCCGCGCTGCGCTAGCCGCAGCGTCCGCTGCGTGCGGGTGACGTCATCAGCAGTGGCTTGGGGAGTTCGGTCGTTTCAGGGACTGCGGTGACTGCGGTGCGGGTAGGTGTGTGAGGTTGCATAGAACTTCATATAAAGAATTCGAATGCGAAGACTGCGGCGCGTGCGGTGCGGCTAGGTCTGCGTTCACCTTAATAGTAAGTTGACACTAACTGATGACTAGGCAGCATGGTCCCAGACCTATTCCGTCAGGAAAAAAAAACAGAGTAGGTTGACACTGACAGCAATTTGACAAGTATGAACATGACGGGATCTTTGCGGGTTATAGGAATTTGTTTGAGATAGTTTGCAAATTTTTATTAGTTTTCCTTGTTTAAGTATAAAATAAGGTTTTGTGAGATACATAAAAACAGCTGGAATTACATAGTCTAGCTAAAAACATATGCTGCATTGCACAGCCAACTGTTAAATAGGGTCATCTTTACAATATTTTGATTGGCGCTAAATTATAATAATCTTATTTTGAACCAAATTTGGAAGTATGACTTTGTTAAACATATCTAATTCATTTTCCTCAGTGCTCTCTAGTAATACCAAAGTTTTAGCCCTAGAAAAATCACTATCTCAAAGCCTACATGACTTCAAAGGTAATTTTGTTTACTTAAGCTACTGTATCCTTTAAAAAATCTATTTACCAATATTAGAAATGTACAACACTGAACATATTATATTATTATTATTATATTATTTTGATATTCGCTATAAATTCATCATGTCATGCACAAGACATTAGAGGGGCCTGCAATACTAAACGGCAAAAAGTGAATTTCACAGGAATGTTTTAATCGACCTTAACTAGCAGGCAGCTTATCTCTACCTAATAATTAACACAATAAATGAATAAAATTAACACCATAAAAACTAAAGCTGCTAGCAGTTCAGCATACTATTTCAGTCATGCAGAAGCCCCTAAAGAGTCACAAATATAATAAAATTTAAAAATACTTGAACCTGGATTACCAGCTACCGGATACAAAGAATGTTGATGAGAACTAACTCTATGTGACTCATTCACCATACAACTCAATCTAATCATATTGAGTAGACTGACTGCTTTCAGAGTAGAAAAACAATCTGTTTTCAACATTTATCCATATAAATGTAAAAAAAAGATTGTTTTTCTATGTCCATACAAAGCTGCTACCAGAAGCTATAATAGTAATAAAGCATAATTGTATTATATTTTCAGATCTTTTGTCTGACTTTGAACAGCTCCATATTGACTTTGATAGCTATAAAGCACAATTGATAAAACAACAAGAAAGATGTGGCAGGTATGTTAATTGAATTGAAGTTAAAAGTTGTAATAAATTGTCACAACCATTCTACTACCACAACGTACAATGTTTGACTGCCCACCTCTGCGCGATGCTGCCATCATAACATGAAGCTGCCAGTAAAGTCAAAAGTCTGTGTTTCCCGATAGCTATAACCTAGGGGTATTTAAGTCAAGAATGAATATGTTACTTTTAGGTAAGCGTGCTCCATCTTCAACCACATCATCACTTGCCATCAGGTGAGATGGTGGTCAAATGCGAACCTATTATTAATAAAAAAAAAAGTAGCTCGGTTCCCAATAAAACCAAAAAAATAACATTGTGGGTGATAAGTTAAAGTCACCCAGAAATACTGACACGGAGAATCTTTCTCTGTTTTGAGAATAAAAGTAATGGTCAATCTCCAGGACTTTTGAATTTTTTTTTAATTTACTTAACATGCATAGCCTTTTTCCAACTATGTTGGGGTTGACTACCTAATACTAATTGGATGCAGCCATATGAAGTGTGTGCCTATTTGACCTTGACGACCCAGTAGCTACTGGGTTGTCTCTACTCCTTGGACAGTGTCAGATTTACTGGCTTCACTCTACCCATAGCAACTGTCAAAGATGTCCAAATGAGAGCCAGGACCAACAGCGTAACATGCTGTCCAAGGCACAGGGGTATTGCACTGCCAACTTTCAAACTCATAAGGTTATTAATTTTTTTTTGTTCTTTTTTTCCAATTTGCAGTAACAGTTGCAGCAGTGCTGAGGCTTTAAAAAGGATTATTGAGTCTAAAGACCATATCATACAATTAGTAGGTAAGTAACCAAATTCTAAATGAAGCTGAAGTCAGGGGCGGATCCAGCCCTCAAAAAAGGTTGTGGGCACAACCACCCGAAAATCGGCCAAGTGCCAGTTGGAGTACAAACTCGCTCGACTCGACTTTTGAATTTGTTTATTTCCTTTTTTACGCGCCATCAGGACTTTGGCCTCATTTTTGCCTGAAACGAAAACCTAAGACAGACTATCCTGGCGCAGGAAAGAGAGGAAACCCGACCCCAAATGAACTGAGAATAGGGACGAATATAGATATTGTTTTTTCTTCTTTTATAGTAGCTAGTAAGCCAATATAGACGATAGAGATTGACGCTATTTCAGGAGTCGTAAGTAACTATGACCAGCAAGTGAGAAGCACCAGGCGAGACTTAATTCGCTAATAGACTCGCACTTGGCTTTGTAGTTAAACTACGGAACCTTACACTGCGCGTGAGCCAATACGTGCATGACCGGTGAAGACTTATCATCAGCCTATCGATCTCAATAGACCGTGAAAGTGTGACGTCATAAGTCTATTAGGGTTGTGGGCATGCCCATCATGCCCACAACGGTGAATCCGCCCTTGGCTGAAGTCGCTCCTACTACTACTGTAAGCCTGACAATTGCTTATCCTAATAGATAGATAGATAGAATATACTTTATTGTTCACCAATAATTGAAACACACTTAAATAACAATATTGTAAAATATTTGGTTACAATGGCGGTATTATTGCTGAGAGTGATATCTTCCAGACAACCTTTGGAAGGACTTTACGAGCTGACTAAAAATAAGAATTTTATTCAAAAATCCTTTCTTTTTAAACTAATCATATAAGTATAATAATTCTGCTCATTATGTTCCTGTTGTTTGGACACAGGCCTCCTCTGTATTCAAGACTATAGAAAAATATTTGTTATGCAATAAGAAACAACTGGTTTTTGGCGGAATCAACACCAGATATTTTCTGTATTATTTTATAGTAGGTAGTTCTCGAAAAATAAATCGTGATTCCACTTCTTAATACTTTCTTTTTGCTCACCTTTTTTAACAAAAGTAGCTTTTGCGTAGGGCAAAAGGAATAATGTAGTGATTTTTTAAATAATGCAATCTTTTTGTGAAGGGCTGCTGGGGGACTAAAAAAAGGGTTTCTAACAGCATCCATTAAAAATCTAGTCAAGTATGTAAAAGAATCGTAATTTATTAAAAGTAAGAATAAAATCTAAATCTTATTTATAACTAACTCACAATATACAGTGAATAAATCGATAAAAAATGTAAACATTGTTTAAAACTCTATTTCACCCTCACCCCACATTTGGGTTTACAAAGTTTTTGTTCAGCGACGGCTAATTTAAGTGCTGTCAGTTCAAATCCAAGCAATTTAACCTATGACTACTTATGAATTACTATTTTTAATTAATCGCCGATTATTGTAACCACATCACTTGAGAGCAACTCCAAATTAGTATGCTAGTGAAATCACATTATACCGCCACTGAAACAAGGCTTTACAGAATTTAACGGACCATATTCCTTTCCAGCTTCAACATTAACTAGATTAAACGAAACAAAAGACTTTAAAATACTAGATGAAGTATTCAAAATACTGTTTGGAGAGACGCCAGCACCACCATTCTGCCAAGACAACATGAAAAATAAAGACATACAGAACAAAACTTCACCAATAAGTATAAAGAAAGAGGTTCAATCTTCTATAGAGGACTTATCCTTTAGAGATGAATCTGTTTCTGAGATTGAAGGCACACCTACGACGGGACGCACTAGCCCTATAATACTGACGAAAAAACTAAAGAGTTCACTGACTACTTCAACTGATTTTAGAGATAAGAAAAAGTGTCCGGATGATTGGTGAGTAGCTCTTTGTAATGAAATACATAATACTTATTTTAATTACCTGCACACGAGAGTGGCATGGCATTTTACAAAGAAACTTGGAGTGAGTAACGCAGTCCGCGGCGCCTGGAACCTAGCTCGTCGCTAATGTGAGCGAAGCCGGCTAACATTCAGACCGGATGCAACCAAGTACTAGTATTTCACCAAGAACGAGCGCCTTAACATGAACTGTATCAGATTTTCTAGAGAGATAAGATCATAATGTCTGTTCGGGTATACCATTAGTTTCTGCAGAGGGTAATGATTTAATGTGTTCTCAGACCATCCAGAGACCTCAACATACTCGCTCGTTATGACACTAAAATTTACACCAGCAACATTCCACGTTATAGGGCAGACAGCTACCCAGAATCAAAAGCGATAAAGCTATATTTCTCGACACCACCGGGCGGCAAAAAGAATGGTAGACTGCGGCAATCTCGAATCAACTTAGTGAAAGTGCCTGAAAGCAATATTATTGATATCACGAGTTCACCGGAATTCAGTGGTGGTTGTAGGAGTAATATGGATAACAATGAGCGAAATGTAGCGGTAAGTTTTTGATTGTATTATGTCTTAAGTATATTATTTATGATGTTTGTACACTGACAGCCCTAACTCTGTCTCCTTTAAGTTCTGTCCATCCAAAGGTTGTCTGTAAGAGATCGCCTTGTGCCATAAGATCGCCCATTGTACACTAGTTTTACTTTTTGTATCCATAGAAATATTATAAGGTGTATAATAAAGTATATCCATACTAATATTGTAAATGCGAAAGTAACTGTCTGTATGTTACCTTTTCACGCCTAAACCGCTAAACCGATTTAGATGAAATTTGGCATGGGAATAGTTTAAGACGCTAGGAAGGACATATGATAGTTTTATCCCGGAATTCCCACGGGATCGGGAATTACGTGGGAAAAACCACCTAGTGGTCGCAAGCGCGACTGCTGTGCAGGAGGTCTCGAGTTCTATTTCCGGGTCGGGCAAAAATTGCTATTGGGTTTTTATATAGTCGTAGGTCATTCCATATTATTTTATCATAAACTTATTGATTTAGAATAACGACTCGTTTAATTTTACAGCCACTCATAAAGAAAGAATCGATAGAAAATGACGACACCATATTGCCTTCACCTACGAGTGGGCCAAATAATTTTAAGTAAGTACCCTTATTAAATTACAGAGATATTACAAAATATGTTCTCTGGGCGTCGAAATAAAATCCATTTTTAGGGTTCCGTAGCCGAATGGCAAAGTATGTATGTCACAGCCATTTTATTCCGAAACTATTAAGACTATACATGTGAAACTTGGTAAGTAGATGTATTCTGTGAACCTCTTTCCAATTTTAAGAAAAAAATTAATAAATATTTAAAATAAAGGGGGGCTCCCTATACAAGGAACTAAAACTGAAAATATTTTTTTTTTCATGAAACCTATGCGTTTGTGATATCTATAGACAGATCTTTAAAAATGACATAGGGGTTTCTAAAATCACTTTTTCATAAAGTCAATTGTCTAAAAGATATACGCTTTCAAAGTGGTAAAATGTGTGTGTGTGTGTGTATGTCCCTCTAACTTCTGTAATAATGGAGTGAAAAATCTAAAAACAATATATGTCTGTAGATCTTAATGTAAACTTACAACCAAAATTGGTTTGAACGAGATCGGGTTAGCAGTTTTTGTGATACAGCATATTTTCTAAAACCGCAAATATAACTTTGTAATTCATACAAACAAAGTTATTTGGCGTAGTCGTAAAAAAATTAAATAAGCTAGTTTTAAGAACTTTGTAAGGTTTTGCTTTTCGTCAAATAAATATACATATTATATTATATTATTATAGTTACTACGGAACCCTTCATGGGCGAGTCTGACTCGCACTTGGCCAATTTTTATTAACGAAAAAGACTTGCGCGTGACACAATAACAAAAAAATTGGCCAAGTGCGAGTCGGACTCGCCCATGAAGGGTTCCATAGTAACTATAATAAATATAACATACCTACTTAATATATTTATTTGAAAAAAAAAACAAACAACCTTTAAAATTTCTTAAAACTAGCTTATTTACAATTTTTACAACTACGCCAAATAACTTTGCTTTTCATAGTATTTGTATGAATTACAAGGTTATATTTGCGGTTTTTGAAAATATACTGTATCTCAAAAACTTCTGACTCGATCTCGTTCAAACCAATTTTTGTTGAAAGTTTACATTAAGATCTACAACTTATGGTTTTTTTAGATTTTTCACTTCATTATTATAGAAGTTAGAGGGGGGGGACACACATTTTACCACTTTGGAACCGTATATCTTTTAAACGATTAACTTAATGAAAAAGTCATTTTAGAAACCATAATGTCATTTTTAAAGACCTGTCTATAGATACCACACACGTATAGGTTCCATGAAAAAAAAATTTTTCAGTTTCAGTTCCATGTATGGCGAGCCCCCTTTATTTTAAATATTTTTTTAAATTTTCTCTTAAAATCGGAAAGCGGTTCACAGAATACATCTACCTACAAAGTTTTACATGTATAGTCTTAATAGTTTCGGAATAAAATAGCTGTGACATACGGACGGACGGACAGACAGACAGACGGACAGACATGTCGAAACTATAAGGGTTCCGTTTTTTGCCATTCGGCTACGGAACCCTAAAAAGCGCAAAAAGGGGTGTTATAAGTTTGATGTATCCAAGTGTCTGTATGTGACATTGTAGCTAAACGAATGGAAAATATCAGAGGTTACGTGATAAAAATAATAATTCATTCATGTATGTTCCCACTGAGACTCAGGTCTCCCCTCCGTGAGAGAGACTATTTATAATTATAATTTTTTCCTTTCACCAATATTATTTCACATTTTCACAGCTTCAAATCTAAAGAGAGTCCAATGAAATTCAAGAAACCAGCGCTAAGTTTAAAAACTAAATCTGAAAAGAAAACTCCTAAGAAGAATGATCACAATGCAACTCAAACTGTAATAAAACAGGAGCAGAATTCTGAAAATATATTGCTGAAAGATATAAAGATGAACCATAGTGTTACTTTAACTCAAGAAGATTCTATTAACTTATTGAATCCAAAAAGGTATGTTATCTAAAAATAGTAAATATTGTCTTGAATAATTTTGTTAATGCTTTATTCAATACAGAATGGAAACGGGCGTTACTTTACGGGGAAATCCATACTAAACTAATAGTCTAGAAAAATATCTAGTATTAATTCCCCCAAAAACAATTTGAATCTTGCCGCTAATATACATGCAGGACAGAAAATAATGCAATATAAATTAAGCGTCAGTAGCCTAATAGGCGTCGAACTTGTTTTACATTATTCCTACATACATTATTCCTACGTACATTATTCCCGTAAACCCATTCCAGACACAAGAATATTTTAGCTTAGTTGGACGGATTAACAAGATTTGCCTTGATTGATTTTAACCACATTGCTAGGATTTTTTTTATTGGTAATAGGCTCGCGTTTGACCACCACCTCACCTGATGGTACCTAAGTGGTAGTAGGTCTCTATATAATTTTTTTTTTAATATATGCAAGCAAACTACACTCGACATGTGTTTTAGTTCTCCACGGAGCATCTTCAGGATGCTTGATGCTTGCATGTCGCACCCTCAGTAATATAAGGAATCAAGTCAACATTTTTGCAAACTGAGGTTTTAAATGCTAAGGGCACAAAATGAAATTCGCTACCGGTTAACTAACCGGTTAACTAACTATACCGGTTGGCTAACTTAAATAATAAGCATGTTATAAAAAAAATATCTGTAATGTAGGAATCCAGAATCATGAAACGCGATTTCTCAAAAATCTACTTTTTTGAGTTGTGCCCTAAGGGTGCGATGTGGTTTTTTATCAGGGAGGAAATCATCAAATCACTCCTCCCGCTCGCGCTCTGGGCGGAGCGGAAGTGAAATTCACACATCTACTGTCCAAAATCCCACCCTGTTCCTGTTGTGTTCTTGGTCTTGTATATGTATATTAATATGTATACCTTTTTTATCGTCTATACCTGCACACTTGTATTTTTAATGTAAGTTACAATATCTCTTCATTAATTTTCAGACCACCCAAGAAATTCATAAAACATTCGCCAATGAAAGCAGCACAGTACAACGACGAGACATACTGCGAGACACAGCCTAGCATATCTCTGCTACATCAGGTTGGTCAGCTGGAGAACATTCACAGAGTTAGCAATGAATGCAGGTGAGCTATGTACGCTTAAATATCTATATCATCTGCTTAGCCTTTTTGTTGGGCTGGGCTTCGAGTCTAACCGGATGACGCTGAATATTAAGCTTTGTTTTCCTAGGATAGCGGAGCCGTCATATAGCGGCCGTAATACAGCGGTGAATGATGTCACTAGAACGTTGTCTATGTAAACAAAATGGCGCGGTTTCCTAGAGAGCGGTAACTGACACCGTAACGTCAAAAAGCGGTGCCGCCATTTGCATGACGGCCGTCTTGTCGGTGACAGATGGTTTCGTGAACGTTTCATTGATAGCGATGAAGCAGACTGTGTTAAAACGGCCGTGGAAATTTCCACATGTGGTCACCGTAAAGACGGCCGCCATTTTGCGTCCGTAATATTACGGCCGCTATATGACGGCACCGCTTTCCTAGGAAACCAAAGCTTTAGTGTTTCACATGGAGCGAGCTCCGTGGTAGAGTGGTTTAGGCGTTTGCCTTGTGACCCGGTGGTCGTGGGTTCGATTCCCGCGGGAAGCATACTTTTTAAAATTGTTTCCAGTTTGGCTAGGACATTGCAGGCCTGAATCACCTGATTGTCTGACAAAAAGATGGTTCCGTGCTTCGGAAGGCACGTATAAGCTGGTGGTCGCGGTCGCCAAATGGCGGTCGTCAAAATAGACCACGTCAGAGGACCTTGAGGCGGTCTAGAAACTCTGACACTAGGGTGTATGGGGTCGTTAGACCTTACTTACTTAGACATGGAGCAACTGCCTATCTAACCTTCATAACCCAGTACCTGGGTAACACAATACCCTTTGGCTAGACCAATCTCAGATATACTGGCTTCTGACTACCCGTAACGACTGTCAAAGATGTTCAAATGTCAGCCGGGATCTACAACTTAACGTGGTTTCCGAGGCACGGGGGTATCACACCACCAACTTTTAAACTTCAGGCTACTAATGAGAAATTCCTTACAGAAAAACCCAATAGCACTTTTTGCCTGACCCGCTTAAGTATATTGTATATTAAATATAATATATATTTATATATATTAAATATACTTGTTAATATACTTTATTATATATTACACTTAAATATACAATAATGTAAATAGTCCGGCTTGCGAGGTTGTGGACAGGATATATTACTACAGATTTCATTATGATTGTATACGCGGGAAAGCTTTAGATTGCGATTCCAGAAGTTACGGTTACACAAATTTGACGGGAACCAGGGCGCTTGGATTGGAAAGAAAGACAAGAATCAAGCGTCGTATAGGAAGGAAGCACTGACCTTGAACTGACTCTGAATCACGGTTCACCACCACAATATTACTTCTGCTACGAATTTTCACACTAGGCGCGTGATCGCTCTAACGCTACCAGACAGACACTAAATGTTCGATCCCCACAATCGAAGGATCTAGCGCGGTATTGCCCTCTCTCTCACTCTCGAGTAGCCAAAGGTTTTGTGCAAGGGAGAGGAAATGCGGAAGGGAGAATGTCAACCAATCGGCTATTTAAGCGTGTTGCCAATATAATTAAAATATAAACGAAAGGAATCGTATATCAGTCTATGAGGCTGTCATTACGTATTTGGCTGTCATTACGTATTTGGATCAACGGTTTAATCCAGAAAGCAGTACTCCTGGACCCAGTTCATGTTGTTAAGAGGTTACAGTATCAGGAGTTCTGACCCCAGGTAGCTTGGATCCTTTTTAGGGTTCCGTAGCCGAATGGCAAAAAACGGAACCCTTATAGTTTCGACATGTCTGTCCGTCTGTCTGTCTGTCCGTCCGTCCGTATGTCACAGCCATTTTATTCCGAAAATGTTAGGACTATACATGTGAAACTTAGTAGGTAGATGTATTCTGTGAACCGCTTTCCGATATATGAAAAAAAATAAAAAAATATTTAAAATAAACGGGGGCTCCCCATACATGGAACTGAAATTGAAAATATATTTTTTTTTTTCATGAAACCTATGCGTGTGTGGTATTTATAGACCGGTCTTTAAAAATGACATTGAGGTTTCTAAAACCATTTTTTCATAAAGTTAATCGTTTAAAAGATATACGCTTCTAAAGTGGTAAAATGTGTGTCCTCTAACTTCTATAATTATGAAGTGAAAAAGATAAAAAAAAACATATGCTATAGATCTTAATGTAATCTTTCAACCAAAATTGGTTTGAACGAGATCGGGTCAGCAGTTTTTGAGATACAGCATATTTTCTAAAACCGCAAATATAACTTTGTAATTCATACAAACACTATGAAAAACAAAGGTATTTGGCGTAGTTGTAAAATTGTAAATAAGCTAGTCTTAAGAAATTTTTAAGTTTTTTATTTTCAAATAAATATATTAAATTATATTTATTATAGTTACTACGGAACCCTTCATGGGCGAGTCTGACTCGCACTTGGCCAATTTTTTTTCTAATACCGGTGGGCTACTATTTAAAAATTTTATATTCAATGATTTGATATACAATTTATATGTAGTTTATTCATATTGTGTACAGTATTGTTCTGTTGACCCATATAGGAATAAAGTTTACTTGAGTAAAGTTTGTCGAAAATAGACCATTTACACGAAGCTAGAAAATATTCAACTAAAGGCTGTGAATTATTATATGATATTCCACCCAAAGTATACACATGTAAAGGTATGAATATTGTGCCTATTATGTTAAGGTGACAACCTATTACTGAGAACGGTGTTTAATTATGATCTCTGTATTCCTCGTAGTGTTAATACGCAATATTACCACCTTTCCCGAACTCAAGTATCATCAAATAGTTAAATGCATGGTTATATTTTTTTAACAAAAGTGCTTATTATTTGAACAGGCAGAATTAAGTATTTAAAATCATATTTAATTCAATAAAATGTGAAAACAAAATTAAAATCCTTAATTAACGACTAAGACATGAATTTATTTGAGTGTAAAGTATTTTAACGCACGATTGCGGTATCTTAATCAAGCGTGTCGTTATTTTACATTACCAAGAACATTGCACCATAAATAACTCAATCGCTCAATAGTTTCTAAGTTGCAAGCTCGCTCACAATGAAAGGGTGTTGTTTAAAAATATATTCACTATATTATTTGTTCTAAAATCGAAAACTTCCTCATTGAACAGTACCCTTTTAAAACCATTCCGAGTGCTTAAATTATAGTTGCTTGTACTCATATTCAGTCATCCATTTCAGCCCCACAAAGAGGCCCCTAGCTGAGAACATAAATGTAACGAATATGCAAGGCGAAGACGATATTGAAGCGAGTATGTCGTTACTACACCGAGAAACAATTATTAACAAGGGTGTCGACAATGTTAAAAGGTAAGAAACAACGCTTAAACCGCTTTTTACCCGACTGCGCGACGCAACGGGGTAATGTTTTTATTAGTCTATGTCAGTATGTTTGTACCTATGTGGGTTGTAGAGGCCAAACGCGTAGGCTCTAACCATGTTCCCTCGCACATAAATGTATGTGCCGGAGGCCGGAGTGCTGATATTTCCGCAATTTTGCAAGCGACATGATCACGTATTATAAATTAAACATGTTATATATCCCATTTTAAGTTGTAATGATACTGTTAGTGACCATATCAGTTTAAAAAGGGGGTAATATGCCAAATCGAATATCAATTGATCGACTACTATACATCGAACATCCAAATACTCGAACGTTCTAAATATCGAAAGGTTAATAAATCGAACATTAAATATATCGTACACTCAATATAAATGTTTATTTGATAGAGCGTTCAACGCATTGCATATTCATTGTATCGAAATATTTATATACTGAATATTATGTATATAATAGAAAAACTCGATTATTTGGCATTCCATTTGGCATAGTACACCCGTTTAAAAACGTTTGGATTATAATTATTATTTATTCCTGTGCTAACTTTCATCCACATTCGTTCAAGTATTTCACCATGATTGTATTGAGGCATTTGTATTCACAGATAGTAAAAAAATCGACCATGCTTGTACGATACTAAAGTGTAATGTTTTCTTTGCAGAACAATACCAGAATTAGCAGAAATAGAATATGATGAACCAGGGAAAAAGACTAGAGCAGAAAAACGTTTATTGCCCGGCTGGAGCTGTGACGAATGCAAAGAAGTAAGTATACTAAACAAATAGCAGAGTTGTATCATAAAACCATTTCTACAACTTTTTATCGATACTTAATATTATTAAGCGGAAAGTTTGTTTGTTTGAACGCGCTAATCTTCGGAAGTACTGGGTGGATTTGGAGCAAATTTGTTAAGGAAGTAGCTTGAAGCCTGAGGAAGGCATAGGCTTTACCCGACTGCAAAAATGAAGGGTTATGGTTTTATCGTGATAGTCCACGGGAGTGAACTTTACCACGATAAAATATATTTTTGTAAATAGTTGTAGTTTAAGGAGCTCATCTATACTAATATTATAAAGAGGAAACCTTTGTATTTTTGTATGTTTGTATTGAATAGGCTCAAAAACTACTGGACCGATTTCAAAATTTCTTTTACCATTACTTAGAGGGATTCTTCCGAATCCGTATAGGCTATATTTTATCCCGGAAAATAGATAGGATTTTTCGTGGTAGTGAAAATTGTGGAGTAAGGCGTCGAAAAAACTGCCGTACGTTAACGATTCTCGTGAACGCTGCCTATATTTAATATAAACATTGCACCCGTGCGAAGCCGGGGCGGGTCACTAGTGACTAAATAATTAAAGCCGCAATGGACGATCTTCAAGGTGATTAACAAGATTGCTACTAATGTGAATTTGACCCACATTGCTAGTTCTCTTATTTTGGTCAATTTTTAGGGTTCCGTAGCCGAATGGCAAAAAACGGAACCCTTATAGTTTCGACATGTCTGTCCGTCTGTCTGTCTGTCTGTCCGTCCGTCCGTATGTCACAGCCATTTTATTCCGAAACTATTAGGACTATACATGTAAAACTTGGTAGGTAGATGTATTCTATGAACCGCTTTCCGATTTTAAGAGAAAATTTAAAAAATATTTAAAATAAAGGGGGCTCCCCATACATGGAACTGAAACTGAAAATATTTTTTTTTTTTAATATAAGAAAAAATATTGAAACCTATACGTGTGTAGTATCTATAGTATATAGTCTTTAAAAATGACATTATGGTTTCTAAAATGACTTTTTCATAAAGTTAATCGTTTAAAAGATATACGCTTCCAAAGTGGTAAAATGTGTATGTCCCCCTCTAACTTCTATAATAATGAAGTGAAAAATCTTAAAAAAACCATATGTTGTAGATCTTAATGTAAATTTTCAACCTAAATTAGTTTGAACGAGATCGAGTCAGCAATTTTTGAGATACAGTATATTTTCGAAAACCGCAAATATAACTTTGTAATTCATACAAATACTATGAAAAACAAAGTTATTTGGCGTAGTTGTAAAAATTGTAAATAAGCTAGTTTTAAGAAATTTGTAAGGTTTTTGTTTTTTTTTTTTCTAATAAATATATTAAGTATGTTATATTTATTATAGTTACTACGGAACCCTTCATGGGCGAGTCCGACTCGCACCTGGCCATTTTTTTGTTTTATTTTTGCATAATAAGCTCGCGTTTGACCACCATCTCACCTTAAGGTAAGTGACGATGTGGTCGAAGATGGAGCACGCTTGCCTAGAAGTAACCTATTCACTCTTGACTTAAAGACCCCTAGGTTATAGCTATCGGGAAACACAGACTCCGGCAGGGAATTCCACTCCTTAGCCGTACGCACAATGAAAGTACATATTCCCAAAACGTTTCGTGCGTATGGGTGGGATGTCCACCATGTAACGATGGCGCATCGCCGTTTGTCTTGTAGTCCGTTGATGGAACGGGCTTGACGTCTTTTAACAAAACGATGAAAGACTAGCTTTTGCCCAAGACTTTGTTCGCGTGGGAGGGACATCCATACATCCATCTTCACAAACTTTCACATTTATAATATTAGTATGATAATAAGAAGTTAAGATATTCCTCCTTCTTGTTTTGACTCATACTTACTTAATTTCTCAGTTCTTCGGCGAGCTCTACAAAGACGATCCTGAAATGTTAGCAAAGAAAATCAACGGATGTTCACACCACCGCGGCGTTAACAACCCAACTGATAAACCGAAGCCCCCTCCAGGGTTTTGGAACCCGAGGTGGAATGTACCAGATGACACTGAGGAGTTCAACAGACAGAATAATGTCGCTTGACGGTTGTGTACTGGTTTGAGTTGCGTTATTGTCTTTTTTTTAAGATTTGATGATAGTAGTAATTAATGGTGCTTTATTTAGGTTATTACAGCCTGACTCCTGTGTTTTACGGACAATTGGCCAAACTGCCAGACATAAATAACACTGCCCTTAGACTGATTAGTAAACGTTACAGTGGTACCCAACTGATAAGGCGCGTCGTGAATCTTCGTTCGCACAGAAAAGAAAGTTTGGCCCCGAAGATTAACGAAAGAATGCTTAACTTACAATCAACCTTAGTTCACTACTATAAGGTTCATAATACACTGTAGCTGTTAGTTCCGTCTCACGCGTCACGCATCGCGCACTGTCATGGCGGCAGCTGCCAACCAATAGCGGTAAAGAAAAAGGAAGCGCGGTGCGTGGAGCGTGCTGATTGGTCAATAGCATTTCCCGTGCTTTGAATATTCATTTTCTGCGCAGGTACATTGGTAAGCCATATCCGTTGGGTACTATTGTACTCTCCTATCTTTTGACTTAACATTACTGAATGCAGTAATATATCGTCGCTGTAGAATGAATACCTCGTATGTCAAAAAAACATGTTTTCCTTTTTTTTGTAAAAATCGTATGGAAACCACGTATTTTATAATACGGTGAAACTGTAAACCCAGTATATGACTACAAGTGCCATCTATGGAGTGAAACGAAAACCTCTTATCTATAGAGACATGGGCGTTTAAACAAAAACTACGTAGATATAAGAACAGAAAACCTCTTATATCATTTCTCTGGCATAATCCAATTAAGTAACGCATTCGTTAATGACATAAATAAGTCCTTTTTATCATTCAAAACATGAGACAAAAGCACATAAAAATATTTTAAACTTTCACAAAATTAACTGTTTTTTTCGTTTCCTGTGAAGTTTAGATTTCTGGACATACGAGGTTATCATTCTACAGCGATGGTATGCTAAGTTTTTCATTGTCATAGATTTTGGTAGCATTTTGTAGGCGAAGGGAAACAGGGTTATCATATCATATGATTGCAGGCAGCCCAATGCAGGCCTATCTCTAACTTTATTAAAATAAAATAGATAAAAATAACGTTTTTTGCCAGAAAAAAAGTGTTAGAATATGGTGGAATGTACCAGATGACACTGAGGAGTTCAACAGACGGAACAATGTCGCTTGACTATTATGGACGGGTTTGAGTTGCGTTATTGTTCTGTTTTTTGAAGATTTGAACGATAGTAGTTGTAAGATATGGTGCTGTATATTATTAGTTTATAGATAGGGCAGTCTGTCAGTGCTACCGATCTGAAAAGAAAACTGCAAGACATAAATATCACTGCCTTTAGATAGACTGATAAGTAAACGTTACTCTCCTATCTTTTGCCTTAACATTACTGAATTCCAGACAAAATTAGGACATATAGTACAATATAAATATACATAATAGGTTGGGGAACTGTACTTATTGAAGTGTAAATCGTGCTTAAAGCCCGATTTACACTTCAATAAGTACAGTAGCGAGTTAACTTGCGTCATCGGCGAGTTAAGTTGTTATTGTAGTTTGAACGGCAAAAGCGAGTTAAGTAGTAAGTTGTTGATTAAGTTGAGCTAAATAGATCGCGATCCTATTTTTCGGCGAGTCCAGTGTGAAGTAGCCCCCTCTCTCGCGTCTCCTGCACCCCTCCAACTTAACTGGCTGGCATGGAGACGGGCGAGTTTAGTACAGTGCATAAATTTGTAGGTTGCGGCCGCGAACACGTGTTATTTTCTTTTCTTCTTCTTGGGCAACTTATGACTACTCACTCGCCTACGTTTGGACGCTACTTACAACTTACTACTTATAACTGTCTGAGTTCTTAACTGGCTACTGTACTTATTGAAGTGTAAATCGGGCTTTAGCGAGTGTGCGAGTGCGACGGGCGATCGATTAAGCCGCGTTTTCACTAGGCGACATGTCGCAGATACTTATCGCTCGACATTCACGTAGTTGTCTCTGCAAAATTGTGGGACAATGTCCTGCGACATATGACTTGTTCACATTGGTCAGTCGTGATTAGTATGTCGCCCGAGGAGATAGTGTTGTTCAGTGCAGCTTACATAATTATTCGGAAGACAATATTAAAACGTAAACAAAAGAGGTGGTGGGTCATTCATAGTGTCCATACTGCCCGAACTTGTCGCCCCTTTTACTAGGAAAAGCAGCGAATCATACGCAAATCAGTTACTTTTGTGAACATCTGATGAAAACTGACCCCGGCAACTATCGACCAATCTCTGTACTGCCAATTATATCAAAAATATTCGAAAAAATAATACATAGTCGTTTATTAAACTACCTGGACTCATTTAATTTTTTATCGGAACGCCAATACGGATTTAGAGCTAAAAACAATACCACTGCAGCTACTATTGATCTAACTACAAAAATCAGACAGAATATTGACAAAAAGAATATTGTTTTGGGTGTATTCATTGACTTAAAGAAAGCTTTTGATACCGTTAGTCATAAATTATTACTAGAAAAGCTTGAGAACGCTGGTATAAAGGGCAGTGCACTCAAAATACTTAAATCTTATTTAACAAATAGATATCAGGTGGTTAAAATAGACAACGTTGAAAGTTCTGCTTTGCCTATAACGTACGGAGTCCCACAAGGCTCAATATTGGGACCGTTGTTATTCTTAATATACATAAATCAGATTGCAACATTAGGACTAAATGGTCATTTAACTTTGTATGCGGATGATACGTGTTTATTTTATTTCGGTTCAAATGTAAATAATATCATTTTACAAGCTCAAGAAGATCTAAATGTTTTATTTGATTGGTTCCAATATAATTTACTTACCATAAATATTTCTAAAACTTGCTACATTTTATTTAAGGCTAAAAATAAAAATATCCCGATTCATGACCCATTATTAGTGGACAACACCCCACTAGAGCAAAAAAATTCAGAAAAGTATCTCGGTCTTAGAATGGATAGCTATCTAAAATGGAATCATCAAATAGACTATGTTAAAGATAAACTATCGTCACTTATTGGTTCTCTTTATAATATTAGTCACTGTATACCAAAAAAGCTTCGTTTTACTATTTACAATTCACTTGTTAAATCACACTTGACTTACCTCATCGAAATTTGGGGAAATTCAAATAAAACAAAGTTACAAGAACTGCAAAGGATACAAAATAAAATAATAAAAATACTGTTTCGTTATCCATATTTAACACCAACTTGTAAAATTTTTGAGGAAACTAAATTAATGAATATTAGGCAACTATACATGTACAGTACTTGTGTTTTAATTAAGAAAATATTAAATAAAACTATCCATACAAACGTATCATTCACCAAGATGTCTGAAGTATCCAAACGTAGCTTGCGTCGACCTAGTTTACTTGTATTACCAAGGACTCGCACAAATTATGCCAAAAGGAGCATAACTTATGAAGGAGCACAACTATTTAATAATTTACCTTCTAACATAAAAAATGTAAGCTCGTTCAACGCTTTTAAATCGCAGCTGCAAAATTATATTTTAAAAAATTATAATTCTTACAATAAATCCTCATAATGCAGTTGCGGATGAAATTGTTGATCGAGTAGCCCTACTTTATACTTACTAAAACGTTATGATCTGGCCCATTGCGGTGACCTGTTTTCAAAATTACATTTTATTTTATGTTCTCATGTAAGTGGCTTATTATGTCTTTTTTTGAGAATAAATGATTTAAACCGAACATCCCCACTTGCACTTCCAGTAGATTTTGAACTCGCAATTTTTTTTCTCTCCCTGAGAAACTGAGACCTTATGTTGTGTATTTTCCCCCTCGACGTTTTTTCTAGGTATATCTAATGTAGTCGTGATAGAATCCCATGTATCATATTTGTTTTGTTTTTATAATCACGATGTGAAGTGTCCCACAATAATTGCGAATTTTGATACAACTCGATCAGGGTCAATGTATTCTCGTTGGACCACACTACTGCCATTTTCAGAACACAACAGCGACACACGTTCTCACTACTGAAAGCCTGTCCGGCGACCACACCGGCGACTGTCGAGGGACACGAAAGTCGCGCGTGTCGACGCTCGCAGACCATCGACTAGCGATAAGTTGCGCGACCCGTAAATGTCCTAAGCGACGTTGGGCGACATCGCGCGGAACACGTGAATTTTGTGTCGAGCGACAGAGTCGCGGAACAAATGTCTTTACTCGCGCCACTTGCTAGTTGGTCTCTGGCGTGAGTTCTAACCGCCAAGCGAGCATCGCTGAGCGAGCATTATCTTTGACCGCTCTTGTCGCTCAGCGACAAAACTAGTGAAGCGAGTCTTTGCAGGCTGTGTGAACAGTTGGAGAGCAACTATATATATATGCATCTCTTTCTTTTACTCGGAATGTATATTTTATTGTGCGTTTCTTGAGTGACAAAATCGCCAATAGTTAGTCGTTTTCTCGCCGGCATCGGCAGTTGGACAACTACCTAAAAGGGACTGACTTGTTAAATTAAACCACTGCTATCATGTCCATCTGCCACAATTATGTATGTCTGTGGTAGACGGGGACAGATAACTCCGGCCACAAAAATAATATTCGCGACCTGTTGCTATGTTTAAATCAGTAGGCGGTGTTATACGCCACTATTTTATATGTTGACGTGAACTACATAAGATTAGGACGACCTTTAGATGCACTAACTTTAAATAGTAAACGCATTAGATACAAATGAAATTAAATTAGTTTGAAGAAAAGTGCTGCTCGACTTTTATCTTTGATGATTTGGAATTTGACAGTGTGGAAATTTCTACGGGCTTCTGTGTTTTCTACCACATATCCGTCAGCCTTTAAAGCAGAGCTACATGCATTTTCTGGGCTTACTCATTTCATAGTAGACCTTATGTATCGCTTAGCATCAAGCGTGATCGAATCCGTACCATTAATAAAACAGTTTTCTACAATATGACTCATATAGGTACACAGGTGTCACTGTTATCTCAATCGCTGAAATCTCTTATGAAATTATTTAGAATGAAAACAAGCATTGACGTGGGAACATTATCGTATTAATATAAAACAAGATAAATACCATCAGCTCGCCGTCGACGACCGTACCTAGCGGTGACGTCATGTAACGGTACATATCAAAACAACTCGGTACTGCGTCGTAGATACATCGGTAAAACGGATTTTCTAGAAAGTTTAATTTTAAACTTGCGGACTCGACGCATTACGTACCCCTACTTTTTTTTTTAATTAACTCACACAACAAAAAGTTTTATCTAATTTTGTGCAGTCGTTTCGAAATTATGTGCGGACATACATGTCAGCGTTTCATTTTTATTTATATAGAAGATTGTAATATTATTATTTACTTATAATCTGTATTCCCTAAAACTGTCTGTATATAGTACATTTTTATTATTAAATGCCATTTTTATAGGGGGTGGGCCTGAAAATGTGTATGTATCAGTAATGTGTGTTATAAAAATAGAATCTATTGTACACATTTTCTGTAATTACCCCCTTGAAAAGAAATTTTGTTTACTTGTACTTACTGCAGCAAAATTACTCCCACATTCACCAATGATAATACAATTAAAGACTTATTACAATCAACCTCAAATAATGAATTACCTCAATAGTATACTTTTAGAAATAAGATTTGAATTGTTAATTGTAAATAGGGAAAGTCATGAATAAATACGGGTAATAAACCCGCTTAGATACTCATAACATGTTATTGAAATAAAAACTTTGTTAATACAGAAATTATTTGAATTGTTTAGTTTTGAGGAAATAAATAAGTAATTTAATTACGTTTTCGTTTTATTTCTTTTATGTAAAATATCACTTGTTGTACATACATAATATAATCTATACTAATATTAAAAAGCGGAAAAGTTTGTTAGTTTGTTTGTTTGCTTGAACGCGCTAATCTTCGAAAGTACTGGGTGGATTTGGATGAAATTTGGTATGGAAGTAGCTTGAAGCTTGAGGAAGGTTATAGGCTACTTTTTACCCGACTGCAAAAAAGGAGAGTTATGTTTTTACCGTGATAGAATCCACGGGAGCGAAGCCCCGCGAGAGTACTAGTATGTAAATAAACTGAATTCATTTGAGGAACACTTATCCCAAATAGCCCTAGACAGAGAAACGGGAAAAAGAAGTTTTATTTGAAATATTAAAATTAGTAGTACTATAGTATTGTGAGTAGGGTTGCCAGATCAAATAATCGAAAATCCGGAGCAAATTCCGGACATTTGATGAAAATTCCTGACTTTCTTTAATTTTAAAATAAAAACATTATATATTTGTTTCACTCTTTCATTCAATTGTAGAAATTCCGGATGGTTTAGGATTCCCTCCGCATTCAGGACAAAGACCTATATTTCCGGACGTATGGCAACCCTAATTGTGAGAGAAGTTAACATCAAAGATGCCAATACGATGGCATTGCGTAGCTGTACTCATCTGCATAGCCGTTTCCCTTATAATCTGTCTGCTTGCAGTCTAAACGGAACCAGCGGAGTACTAGTATTTTACATGGATAGACTGCCTGTCTGACATCCACTACCTAATAGCTGAGTAACATAATACACCTTGCAAAGACTGGTGTCAGATTTTTTGCCTACCAACTACTCAACAACAGTCTAAAGAGGTAAAAATTACAGCCGAAACCACCGGTTAAAATTCTGAAGCATGGGGGTCTCTATCTACAGACCGACCTTGGCAAGCGATGCTTATGCTTGTAGATGGACCTGTGCAGCTGTTTATTTAGCCACAAAGCACTTCAGGTGCTCTAATATATAAAATTCTCGTGTCACAATGTTAGTTACCTTACTCCTCCGAAACGGCTTTACTGATTTTTACCAAATTTTATATGCATATTCAGTAGGTCTGAGAATCGGCTACTATCTACTTTTCATCCCGGAATTCCCACGGGATCAGGATTTACGCGGGAAGTCCTCCCACGCGAACGAAGTTGCGGGCAGCAGCTAGTAGGTATATATATATTATTTTTTTAATTGAAAATGGGTATATAAAAAAAAATAGGTCTATATGTACAGTCGGCCAAGAAAGTGGTGTACCACCCTAAGGTTGAATATCGCTTGCAGATTCATAGGTGATAAAGATTAGTTTCGCTTGCAGATCGATCTGACAACTTCTATTGCTGTCTTTATCTGATTATTGATAACGACTATTACTGTTTGTAACGTGACAGCTGTTCTTAGTTTGAACTTGATGGAACCAATGACGTCGTAAAATCAACGGCGGGGGGCTGTAGATTTTGATGACAAAATTGTATCTACAAATTCAGAATTGTAATCAACAAGTTACATAAAATTGTAAAGGCACAAGGCGAGTCCACAAACCTACAATTTCTGTAAACTTGTAATTACAATATCAATAAAAAACAAGCTAAAAATAGATTTATCCTTTTATTAAATTTCTACAATCAATTTTAAAATACTTATAACAAACAAAAACATAGCATATATAGTAATATTTAGAAGATATTGAAAATTTTTAAAAATTAGAAACGGGTGTAACCGCCGTTGGACTCTATAACCTCTAAAAGACGAGACCTCATTGAACCAACAAGCCGTGAGCAAATATCGGTTCCCCGCATTTCCTCCCAGATATAATTACAGTGACTAATAAGAGCTTGTTTGGTTCTTTCATTTTGATGCGACCATCGTTGGACCATAAGGCCCCAAAGATTTTCTATCGGGTTGAGGTCCGGCGATCTTGAGGGCCACTGAATTACCCTTACGTCAGTGTGTGAACGAAACCAGGCTCTTACGATCCTCGCATTATGAATTGAACAATTATCTTGAACAAAATCAAATTGTGGCACTTCGTTCTCCGGGTAAACATTACGGACTGTCGGTAGCATTGCATTCTGAAGCACGTCGATATAATTTACAGCCGTCGCTCGAGGAGGTAGAGAACACAATTCTCCTACACCATCCGTACTCATCCAGCCCCAAATATTTACGGAAATTCGACCTGATTCTCTATTTGGGATTACATGATCATCTTTATACCGTGTTGAATTATATCGCCAAAGGTGAAGACGTCCATGCTGACTGGATTTAAACGTTTTTTCATCACAAAACACTGTATTAGACCAATCAAACTCTAAGTGCTCTCTGGCGAAGTTCAGACGAGCAAGTCTGTGAGCATCCGTCAAATATATTTTCTTGGCGTAATGCCTGTGGTGCAACCCCATGTAATGTAGATGATTCCTTATTGTTTGGGCACTCACATCGAACATCTCCGCAAAATGTTTTGTGGGCTTAAAACCATTGATTTCATATTCCCGTCTCATGAATTATCTATCGTTATTGGAGAGTGCAGGCCGGCGACCACTTCTTCTGTGATCCAACAAACTTCCCTCCTCTCCTTCACGACGAATCCAAAAGCGGACAGAACGCCTCGATATATTCAAATTCCGGGATATCGCACTGATACTGCTTCCCTCATTAAATTGGGCAATTATTTGTGCTCTTTCGGCAATGGTCAAGTTGGCAGGCATTGAGATGATTTTATATGCAGTTGATTGAAAAATAACACGGAAAATATATCGATTTTTTGCATATATTTGACAAAATGTCAATTGTCAGTTTTCTTTTTCAAATGGAATTCGGTTGTCTAAATAGTTTTTATTACTTTTGTTTGGAAACATTTCAATTGCTTTGTAGAAACTAATGTCCTTTTCATTTATACTAAAGGTTAAAATGTCATGTACTTATATGTGACATATGACGTATGAATACTAAATACATAGGTTTACGTCATGATAATGTTGTCTCTTTCAGTAATATCTTTTTATAACGAACCTTGTTGTAATTTTCGATGACCGGGAAACTAAATCAAAACTGGTACACCACTTTCTTGGCCGACCGTACTAATGTAGAAAAAATCATCTTGGAATGGCAGCTGTTCTCAAAACACCATAAATGGTTAGATACAGTTGGTGCCCTTCTACCTTTGGTTCAATGTGAACCACTTCCATTTGGAGGTTGCCAGTAGAAACTAGATTTATAGACATCTCACTCACTAGTTATGTGTAGTACTTATAGTTAGTAGTGCAACCATACAATAGCCACAGGGATCTCTTGAGCAACACTAGGACTGCTTCACTGCAACCTTCAAGATTTATTAATAGAATATATACATGTACAGACAGGGAAAATTAAGGGGTAATTGGGCCAACATCTTTACTCAGTTGCTAACATCAGATAAACAATATTTCACACATAATTGGGTTAAGCAAACAACATTGACCATAACTTTAAAGTTGAATGCCATAAAACAAAGGTTATTGACACTTAATAGTTTCAATCTAATGTTGGCCAATAGTAAATATAATTTCCCTGCAACAATACTACTCATCTGTGATCTTTTAACAGGTCCTAGGATCAAAAAGAATGTAATACACTATGTTTTACCTAGGATCTCCAAATCCAATCAATTTGAAGTAAAGATAATTTCATATACAATATATTGATACCTTGGGGTAGAAAGGTTGTAAAGGCCATAATGTGTTTATGGCTTTTGTAACCTTTCTACCCCAAGGTATCAATATGTAGCTACATTATATTTATGTTGAAACAGTATTTGCATTCAGTGATTCACTGCAGTGTGTGCCAACAAGTTAAAATAACATGACTTGCTAAATGTGTGTGGGTGGAGAGGTGAAGGAAACTACTACTTGGAGAACACCTTTTATTTATCTCAATAAAACAGAATATTATAATTTTTCACTAGCTTATGTTAAAAAAGGAAATGTTAACTCAATTTAAAAGATTAGTTGGTATATTTAAAATGCGTAACTTTTGTAGTTAAGTGCCAATTGACACAGTGAACCTCATAGCCCTCAACATTGGGGTTGCAGCAATTCCCCATTTTCTAGACTATTTTCTTTTTTACATTTTTTTAAACATTTTCTGTAATTATTTATTTCACTTACAACATTGTGGTACAAATAATGCAATTTTGAATTCATTCAAAAAATAGTTCCATTTACAAATAGTTCAAACTGAAAATTTATGGATACTTTGATATACATAATTATTTTTAATGCTACAACAATTTACAGATGGGTCTATGACAGTTTCTTTGCTTTCTGGTAAAGAGTATCAACAACCTTACTCATATGGTGAATTGTCTCCAGGACGGTCTCGTAGGTCTTCTCAAGAGGGGACTCGTCAAACACAATAAGAACACCTTCACCTTGATCAAGGATTCCATTAAGTTTCTTGTCCAATATCATCTGGGAAAGCTTTTTCTCAACTTGTACTACAGGCAGACGGATACAACGGGCTACATGGTCCACTTGGACTCGCATGTAAGGTTCAACAATGCGACAAAGGTTTTGCTCCAACATTGTGTCATACAGAGTCCCGAGATGAGCTCTGACCACTGCATCTTCTTCCAGTTCACGTTTGTATGTCTTGAGAGCTGCCTGGAAGTCTGCTAAGGACCTCTTGTGGGAAGCAGTAGCAACAGCTCTCATTGCTTCTAGTTCTTTCCCTGCATACTTCAGAGCAGTCTTAGTGCTACAAACTGATCCTACTTCTTCAGCACTGTTCAACATGATCTTGGACAACAACATGTATTTCAAAGCAGTTAGAGCCTTTGGGCTGTCGGCACCATCATAGCCTTCAAATGCTTCATAAAAGTATGAGTAAGCAGTTTTGAAATCACGTTCATCAGCAGCATGGAGTATACCTGATTGCAAATCTAGGGCAGCCTGCATTTTAGGTGGACAGTAAATAGCGTTCGCGGTGGTTCTAGCTGATGTCAGCGAGGCACGGGCTTTAGTTAGATTGCTAAGGGCATGATAAGTTTTACTTTCTAAAAGAAGCACTTCAACTAGTAAGTTTTTATCATCTAACTTTTTGAGCTCTTTGAGCAAAGCCGTGGCCAGGTCCAGGGCTTCCGTGTACATACCCGTGTCGAAGTAGAGCGCGATCAGCCTCGCTTCCAGAGACTGTCGCAAGAACGTACGTCGCTCCTCCTTGGCCCATTCTATGCACTCTTTACACAACTGAACTTCGATGCCGATGCCAGCTTCCAAGTCCAAAAAGAAATCAACCAGAGAACGCACTAGTTTTGCTGCTTTCGCTTTACTTATCAAGCTTAAGAAGGGCCTGGTAGCTTTGATCAGTTCCGCTAGTTCTTTAGCCTTGCCTTCTTTCTTGTACTTCTCGCCGAGGTTCAGGATCCCCTGCTCCTTAACTCTTATGTTTTCTTCGTCATCTTCGGGAACCTCGCCAGTGCTAACCATTTTGTCGGTCATGCGGACGTCCTCGTCTCTGTTCGTCGACGACGACACGCGCGATCTCTCGAATAACATCGCTCCAGCCATGTTGTGTATTTATATGCTTACACTAAAAAACGTAGATAAACTGTAAAATAGCACTACAACGGACACACTTTTTCTTTGTAATTTTGTATAATCGCAAAGTCATCGACGACCTCTTCAGAAACAAATCGTAGACGCGTACAGGGTTACCAGTCCTAAGTTTCGAAAGTATTTATAGTTTGGTAGAAAATAAACACTAAATTAAAAAAAATATTTAATCGAAAAATAAATAGAATATTTCTGTAATATATTTTAAAATGGCATTAAGTATGGCAAAATCTAATAATTTAGTCTTAGTTTATAACTTAAGTTATTGTAAATATTGCATAAGGCGAACAGTTGGACCACTTCGAAGCGCCGCGATGTAATGGGTTTTAGAACTTTTAGCCCACGTAGTTTTGAAATAAAAAGATATAATTATATAAAATATATTGCCCAGTTCTTTTTAATTATATAAAAAATAGAATTTTTTTGCAATGATTTTACAATGTGATCTTGAGGAACGCTGTATATTATGATCTCAAGATTATCTTAATTAAAACTATATAAACTGCCATTAAATATAAACGAAGAAATCTGTTAATGTAACATTATGTCAAAGTCAAAAATCTAGCTATTGTTAAGTCTCAACTTTCTGTAAGTTTGTGATTTTTGTAGTGATTTTTATAAAATATATTGCTTTGTCACTATGCTAGAACCAAGTGAGGATTGTGAATTTTTGTTTGATATAACAAAACAAATTAAAGACTTCTACGAGACCTCAGTAATATTTATTACCCAAACTGAATTTTCGGATCAAATATTTAATTCACTATGCGCTATTCATACAGCATTACAAGGAGGGTCTAAGGATCGTCTTTATGAAATCATAGTAGATTTCCATTTACAATGGTTACGCGCAGTAACGGATATTGAAAAGTTTGTGAATGGTTTGACAAATGATTTTCGTAGGGATCGAGTGTATAATGCTATTTGTTTTACAATAGATGCTATGGGGTATCGCTTAAAGTACATAAATAAATATATGAAAAAGTATCAATCTGGTTTATCCAACGAAAATCAAACTAACCTTCTAACCGATTTGGAAATAATAGAAGAGATGCATAAAGAAGTGACTGATGCCCTTTTAAAGAAACTAAAAGATTTTAAAAACTCCGTATGTTTTGAGGAATTTAAGGACAAAGTCAATGAAGCAATTGATGATTTACTTGCCTGGTTAGATAAAAATTATGATGGGTTGGCTATTAAATTGAGTAATCATATGCATTTACCACATTTAGAAACTAATTTATCAAAACCTCTACAGCACATCGTTGGTGATCTTCTTTTAACAGACAAATCCAATCCAGCAGCCGCAGAGATGATAAATCAATTAAAAAAGAAAGGTAAACCAATAGGTTCTTTAATACGGCATTGTGTTGAGCACAAACTTGAGCTAAGAAAAGTACTTGCTAAGATTGATATACTCGGAGAATCTATTGATGCACTGGCAGATCAAGCGATTGATGCTCCCCTTTTGGCTTTAATTCATAAGAAAAAATTTATGGAAAACAGGGTAGCTGCGCTTGAAAAATCTAAAACTACTTTAGAAGGCATAAAAAATTTAACAGATATTAAATTACAAGGTGATATGGAAGTATGTCCTTGTCCTGATTATTATCAACTGAAAGTTTTCAATCATGTATTGCCACTAGAAAGCCGTGAAAGCTTGGTTACAGATTTATGTCGCTTGTGGAACTTGGCTATTTATGGTGAAAGAAGTCACGAATCTGTAGAGTCCATCTTAAGCGCTAACTTAGTGAAAGAAGAATTTACCGATGATTTCGGCACCTTTTATATCGATGAACATAGTAGAAAAATATATAAATCGACAGAAGATGATGAAACTCTATTGCAGCTTAATGAACGTGGTGAATTAGTACGTCTTTCAGACGATATGGACCATGTATATTTCTATGATGAATGCGGGCGTTACTACTTAGAGGAAGGAACACGGGATAGAGTTTATAAAGCTCACAAATCTAATAGTGAATATAAGATGAATACATCGGGAGACTTGCTTAAATTGAAAGAGGTAAAAGACGGAACTGCATATTACTATGACAAGTATGGTCGCTACTATATAAATAACAAAGGCAAACGCATTTATTGTGAAGAAGGTCATTTGAGTGAGTACGAGAACGATGACTTAGGAAATCTAGTACGTATTCGCAGTCAACCAGATATTTTTCAACCATGCCCAGATGACGAGAATGTTTCGGAAGACTTTAAATATTTGAAACTAACAGTTGGTCCTGCTTTACGTGTTTGTATTGCCGACATTTTACTTCACCATCCAGCAGATCCAATAAAGTATTTAGCAACGGCTCTTATGAAGTTTAGGGAAAATATGGAGCTTAGAGACAAACGTCTACAGGAAAAAGAAGACTTAAATGCGGAGAGGGAAGCAATAGCTGTTGAGGCACGCGAAGAAGCTGAACGATTGGCGTTGGAGGGTATGACTGAAGGTGGAAGTGAGGCTAGCTATGACACTAATTTGCTGCTGTACACCTCAATGCATCCAGACGCGCGACTTTCGGTTGGTGGGGGCAGTTCAAAATAATACATTTAAAGCAATAGGTCACTCTATATAAAACCTATTCTATTCTGTCATTTATTTGGCCAAAAAGGGCTGAATTTACTAACTTTGGTTTTAGTCTTTCATTAAAATATTTCATAATTATTAGGTTTTTTAATAATAAAAATTCGACACATCGTTTCAGTACACAATTGAATGCTTTCTAAGCTTAGGTAGGCTTAGGGCTGTTGCCTCATATCAAAAACATTGACTTATTGCTTTGCGGTATAGCTGTCGATGGCCACGGACACTAAAGCCTGTCTTTCGCAAGCGAGATAGCAAGGGATGCCAGTGTCAACGATAATGTTCGTTGAGCTCTTGCGGTCAATACTTAATTAGCATACCCGCGGTATTAGAACCTAGCGGCTTGATTTTCCCACGTGAATACAGATTAATGAAGAGAATGTTAGGTAGAGATAAACTACTATTTTCTATAATTTTTCTAGACTGGTAATTTTCAAAATTTATTTATCTATGTGGTCATAATGACAGCTCTTCTAGCTCCAGTCGGCCATTTGTGAACGAATTTTACAAAAATCTGTATTGGGTTCATTCCGTTGATTTTAGGACAGTGTGTGGTGGCCGTTTATGTTTTGCAAAATAAGTTGAACTCGTTTGTATTCTATTCTATAATTCAGAAGAATAATATAACGATGTTCCGTAAGAGTACTAAGAATAATTGGTTATTATGACGAGGTGAACCAAGATTAAAAACAATTTCTATTATATTATAGTGCCTACGTACTTCCTACAATGATTAATCTTTTGGGGCAAGGTTCTTCAATATTTTATGTAAATTAGTATGTATTGGTGTAGAGTGACGTATTGTGCATTAAGTGTTGTCATCACGTGCGAGAACGTACACGGAGACTTGTGAAGGTTTGAAGGGTCGTCACTCGAATACTGAGTTGCTCGGTATCACGACGTTCGTAATTTATTCGTGTACGCCTGATGGCATTTGGCGTTAGTGTCTGTTAGTGTTGTGTCGTCATGGGACCGAAGCCTCCTCCGCCGCCTGGGCCTCCGCCGCCTCCGGGCCCGCCGCCTCCGCCTATTTTCGGAGGTAGCTCGAAGGGTGGTGGAGCTGACGATAGAAACGCACTGTTAAGCTCTATAAGGCAAGGCGCAAAGTTGAAAAAGGCACATACGGTGGATAAAAGTGGCCCATATATACCTGGGAAAGTGACAAATGTATCTGGTGGAGGATCCCCGAGTGGGGGAAGTACCAGAAGTGCGGCACCCATGCAGAATGGTGGTGGTGGCGGTCCCCCAGGGCTTGGTGGCCTGTTTGCTGGTGGAATGCCCAAGCTAAGACCTACTGGTAAACTAGCAGGTAAGACTTCAAAAATAAACACAATTTCATAGCCATTAAGACATACTGCTCTGTTATCTAAACAAGTTTTATATCTTCAAGATACAACTGTTAAAACACATGCAATGGTAATCTTATACTTTGCTCAGATGTTGTGAAACTGATCGTATCATATATTGTATTTTAAGCACCTAAGTTAGTTCAAGACAATATTATTCACTGAAAATTCTTATAATAATTGTGTACATTTTCATTTGCTACCATTATAAGAGTCAATTACCATTTATTCATGGTCACTGGAAATAAATATCCAGTATAGCAGGGCTTCCCAAACTGTGCGTCGCGACGCCCTGGGAATAAAAAAATTAGATGCTATTTGTAGTTGTCCTGACAAATTGTTATTAAGCTAAAACTACAACTAGTAGGTAAATATATGGCAAGAAGGGTAGGGTGTCACAAAAATATGGCAACTTCCCGAGGGTGTCACAGTTAAAATAAGTTTGGGAAGTCCTGCAGTATAGAATATTTGATATATTTTGGGGGACTAACCTCTCTCACAGAGAGGAGGAGTCCCTGTAGTGGTTATATTTATATGAATATCACCTGCTTGCAATAATCCTTAAAACAATATATTTTTATTTACAGATATACCTAGGTATATTGCGAATTTCGAAATTCTGCAAACTGACTTTTATACTATTTCTCTTTTATCATGAAATTATGTGTCTCAATGGCTTAAGTTGATTTGTCACAATATTGTGATAAGATGGTAAAAAGAAAAATTTTCAGACATTGATCTAATTTTTCAAACTTCATAACCATTTATATGAATCAGAAGGGCGAAGGGTAAATCCTGTAAAATATGTACATTATTTCTGTTTTCATTTATATTTATAGTTACAATGAAAGTTAATCGGAACATAGCTAAAAGGCTAGGCAAATAATAAATTGCTAAATATATTTGTCAAGCACTTGTTACACTTCTTTTCTATTACCACAGACTTGATTAGGAAAATGATAACTGATTGTGTTGTGTACCAGCAATGTATAATGTAATAACTTATCATTAGAACTTAAAATAGGATATGTACTTACTATGTATATTTATAGTTATGAGTTTCCAATATTTCAACACAGTTGCTAGCAATTGCGGTCAAAACAAACTAATTTCTTTCTTTAAAAAAAAAACAAATTTCAAGTGATGTGGGAATTCACATTACTAGCAATCCTGTTAATCCCTCCAACTAAGCTAAATATGCTTGTGTCTAGAGTGGGTTCAAGGCAATAGTGTAATGGGTGGGGTTAGAACCCGCAACCGCTCAATCACAAGTCCAACACCTTTTCCGTTAGGCTATTGCTGGTGGATATTTATGAGTAGACAAATTGTACTAACTAAGACTTTTTATATTTAAATGATATTTGTGTTCAAGTTAATTAAAATGACACTTTTATCTGTCAATCAACTGATTTTAACCAAATGAGGTTGCTTGCTCAAAGTTCGCTAAAAAGAAACATCAACACAAACTCACAGGTAAATTTTTTTTGGAGTACAGAGCCATGCAATTTATTTATTGTTGTACAAACATGATACTAAAAAGAGAAAAAACTTTTTAGCAAAAAATAAAACCGACTTCCATATAAAAACACTACAAAGGCAAAAATAACTTAAATTTCGGTGGTCGGTGTCATTTGTTTCGTATTTTCTTTTTCTTTTTCGACACCGCCTTCCGAAATTTAAGTTATTTTTGCCTTTGTAGTGTTTTTATATGGAAGTCGGTTTTATTTTTTGCTAAAAAGTTTTTTTTCACGCTTTTTAGTGGGTTGGTTTGTAATTTATCTAGTTACAAAAGCCAATATGTCAACTACTTATCACCTTTTACAAAATATTGCTTTTCCCAGTGAAGAGCCGTTAATTTTTGAGGAGTTCTCCTGGTACATCACCATCAGCTCTACATCACCATATGCATTGTGACAAGCATAAAGGCTTAACATCTACATTCAAGTAATCTAATCGCAATCCACGAAATACTTATTATTGAGTAGTTTCGGTGGCCATCTGTGGTCTACATCATCAATTCAACTTCCCCAAATGGTACTTTTCGAAAGCAACTGCCCATGGTACTATAAGAAATACTCAAAACGCTATAGGTGTGCCTATAATATTTGAAGAGTTCCCTCGATTTCTCCAGGATCCCATCATCAGATCATAATTTCGTAACAATGGGACCAACTAGAACGTATACCCTATCAAACGCAAAAAGAATTTTTCAAATCGGTCCAGCCGTCTCCGAGTTATGAGGTAACATACATAAAAAAAAAAAAAAAAAAAAAAAAAAAAAAAAAAAAAGTTCAAGACGAATTGTAAACCTCCTTGTTTTGAAGTCGGTTAAAAAGAACAAATACAGACAAAAGAGCACAGAGGTACTGTTTATATTATAAGGGTATCTTGCAGACCTGCAATGTAGGAAAGTTGGATAAAATACTATGGAGACCCAATTTACACACAATTGAAATAAACTTACTTATCAAATAATTTGTGATTAAGTAGGTACTTACTAATATGAAAATGAAATTTTGTATAGGTTTTTAAAACCTAGTTCTATTCGTCTTTCAAGTTAGTATGTAAAGGAAAGAACTTATATTTTTAGCCTAAATATGTTGTAACCCTCTGGGTGTTAAACCAAATGGGCAATGCTTGAAAGGTTCAACCTGTGATAAACAAGACATAATAGATGATATTTTTTTATTTTCCTTAATGCCCAAAACAATTTTTTTTTTAAATCATTTTATGTCAGTTTCATTACTTACTTAAGTAGGCCATTTCTTTTTTTCACTCTGCTAGTTATGATTAGGTAGGTATATGATCTGGTTGTATTACACCATAATATTATATTAAATTAATAATAAAAATTTATGACATAAATATTACAACCACAAACAGATATATAGTTAAATTTACTAAAATTGGAGAATTGTCCTTAAATTTGTTACAGAAATAATTATGTCATAAAGTTGTATCATGCTGTGGCTTAGCAGTAGGTGCTGTGTTATTTTAGGATTAACAAAGAAAACTATACATTTAATTAAAATGTAGGTACATCACCTATAACACAACAAGAAGCGATCTTGTTAGAGTCCTATGTCTAACATTCAACATTTTGCCTCTAATCAGATTCTTTTTTTGATTTTTGCTGTGATAAGCTGTCTGAAATACCAACTGCTAATCCAAATACATACTTAATATTGGTTAAATCAGTATCATAATTAGCTAATTTCTAGAAACTGAAGATTGATTTAAAAACCTGACCTAAAATTATTTGTATGAGAGGACCTAATAATTGTACATATTAACCTATAATAGCTTTAGAAGAAACATAGGGGGAAAAGCCTTTGACCTTTCCGTGGATAAGAACAGGATGAAAATATATAAACATAAAGAGAGAAAATAATAATTTATATGAAAAATATAAAAATAAACTCATACATGCAACTTAATATTAGTTATTGCTGTCAAAATTATGATAGCGAAGGTATGTCTGTCTGTTTCTCAATATCGTCGTTACGGCTGAACGGATTTGGATGAGTACAGAGGTAGAACACTTCCTGGATTGCCAATAGGATACCTAGTTTCGTCATCAAAATCATTTGGCATCAGAAGTTCGACCCATGTCATACTATACTAAATGTTAATCTAGGTTATATATAGGTCCGAACTTAAAATGATATAATGAGAAACCCATATCATTAAAAGGGTTACAGCATGATATCAGAATTTTTGTAGGAGTTCCATCAACATACACGTTTATAACATTATTTAATAGTGAGGCTTACCAAATACGTCATTTGAATAATGTTATGAGTACCCAGTCTACTGGTCTATGAATGTGAAAAGAAAAAACAATAGACCAGAAATAAACAGCTTTTTTCACATCCACCTGTGACTAAGAATTATAACATAATACTATGTAGAATACAGGCGATATTCACGTATCTACTGACGAACAAATTTTGCATCTACGTATAACAGTCATATAATTTGAACAGTTAGCGCCAGAACGCCAGATATTGATCTAATACCAAATTACCATCCAATTACCCTCGAACTACTCCTATAAAAGGAGTCCTAACTATTGCACACGAAATGAATAATGATTCCAGGCTTCAAAGCAACACTGGATTGACTGACCCCTTTTTGCCTCACGAGATTGGGATCAAGTGCTGAATAATCCATAAAAAATAACAAGGAGTATTTTTGCAGGTTCCACACCCAATGGGCAAGTCAAAAGCGACGCGCCGCGGTTCCCCCCGCCACAGCCGCAGCAACCGCCACCTCAAAGGTATTCTCCAGACAAAGTCCGACCAGCGATGCCTTCTGCTCCAACAGGCAACGTTGGAGCACTATCAGCGGCATTGTCAGAAGCACTAGCAGGACGCGACAGAGGCACGTCAGATCATTCTAGAGAGCATTCGAGGGAACATTCTAGAGACATACCTAGAGAGGTCCCAAGAGAGCCCCCCACGAGACCCGCGGTTAGAAGACAGCCAAGCGATATCAGGACGAGAGGGCCTCCTCCACAGCCGCCTACACAGAAAATGATGCCTTTGGTAAGTTCACATAGTGAATTGATCTATGTTCCTCATGTTTTTCTTCAGGACTCATACTTTTTGTCTCCTCTAGCAGCGATTACAGGAGTTTATTAACAACCCAAAATTAAAAATGATAACTATTTATGCTCAAAAAATTGCTAAGTAATTAGAAAAAAAATATTACATGAATAAGGGGAACTTAATTCATGTAATGTTTCTCTAATTAGATTGCTTGTTGAAGGTTGCTTTAAATTCCGATGTGATAAAATTGATTAAATACGGCCGTGAAAACGATTGTTCTTAATAGCATTGTGGACCAAAATTGTTTGAAACATATTTAATTCGGTTATTTTATGTCATTAAAAGCATTGCGATTCCCCTGTGCAGTCTTGCCGGTTGTTGTGGGAATGTTTTAAAAGAAACCACCGGAACGCAAGGGGGGTAACTGAAGGATTAGGGTGGGTTTTTAGTCAGTATAAGTCTGACTCAATGCAATGTAAAAATCTGTGTATGTAAATCACTTATCGACTTCTATGTTTATCCAAATAAACTTTAACTCGCGAACTGTCAATGGGTTTTAGTCTTACCTAAAATGAGTCTTTGAGTTATGCGGCAGATTCGTAATTACGAAGGTATCGTAACATCAAGATTTTGCCGCATATCATTGATTAATTGATTGTTTGCCTTGAACAATTCTACGAACATTCAGCGAAGAAATGAATTCAATCCGAACAAAACAATGCAAGGAGCTTCAATTACGAAGGAGCTCCTTTCCTTGCCAAGTATGCCAATTAATATGACGTCACATGACTGCCAATAAAATATGCTAATGCTTTAACATCTTTCTTATTAGGTATCGTAAAAACAATGTTATAATAAACCAAAGTATCTTTGTTCAATTGTTATTTACATCACCAGACGTGTCGGCTCGTGGAGAAAGTTTAGAACTTCGTCGTCGTTATAATATTTTTGTTCTGCTTACGTCATACAATATACGTGATTATAATATGTGGTTAAGAATTAGCCGTGCTACGTTATGTCAATGTTATTGAAGATATTTCTACGTTTTTTTTATGATTTAGAGGCACATGGGAATTTCGAGAAGGTCTCTTACATAATTACTTGCTCACCCGACGAAAACTAACGGAGAAATTACTAACAAAGCAGGCTCCTACTGAATAAATAAGTTGTTAATTTCTACGCAACTGAAGCTCCAAATAAATTAATCATAAGCACCCTTACAACCTTTGCTGATAGTAAAGGCTCAAAGATTAAAGAAGGGTTCTGAACGCGTTTTATTTATGTAGAGGCTGTTTTGAGTTGAAGCGCCTTAAATCTAAGGATGATAATATTGAAAAATGCGATTTCTAAAACTAGGTAACCAATACGCACTTGATCATGATAACTAAAGAAAGAATATTTCTTCGCCTAAAAATAATATTCCCCACCCACGCAGGTGCTGTGAATGTAAAAATACCCTAAGCGGGGATGAAGGCCACGTGTCGCAATAAAAAAATAAAATAACGCCATGTGGGAGGATTTCGAACGGATTTGGTAACTTGTTTATTTTATGCCGGTGCGCACGAGGCGCCACCGCAAACTTTATTCTTAACCTATTCTAAGTGCACTGTTATATTATTGGCATTAGCCACATCTGGAAACATTGGAAGATGGAACCTTGTGTCATTGGATTAAAGATTACTTTACAAATTTGCACTATTGCTCAGATTATGTGCCCTGATTCCTATCGCAAATTAGGATGCTCTAAAGAAAAAAGTCCTTTGTTAGAGAGAATTTGTCCGGGTAAGATTTTTATCGTGTCAAAGGGCTATCATGATCTTGTTGTTCTGCCACACGAGGGGACAAAGCGCTTGTAACCTTGATAATACCAGGCTTATCATACTTGGCAGATGCGTGTTTACTATTGCATGAATGGTTTCACTATAATCCGCTTAAAAAAATCTGTAGTATATTGTCAAAGCTGCCGACCAGGTTTGACGTTATATACATAGAAAAATAGGAAAATTCAAAGCGATACACGTCTTATACCCGAATCGGGGTTTTTTTAACAATAAATTGATAAGGGAAAAATGTAATAATACATCATCATTGACAAAAAGATGATGCCATGTTATATTTTCACGACCAATGGTAGAAATGATAGGTAGAGAATGCTTTATAGGGCATTAAGTTCCGAACTATTTGTGATGCATAAAATTAAATACACAAATGAAAATGACAATACTTTCGTAGCTTGTAATCAACCCAAACAATCTAAATTCTACTCTATTTCGGACACGATCATTAACATTTATTTGAAATAGATAAAAGTATAAAAACAATCAGTGAAACTCGTAACCGCAAAGATTGTGTTGACACGAACATTGCCATTTGTTTGAAAGTAAAAGTGGAATTAATCAGTGTTTATCGCTGCTTATGTAGCCTTTGACATGCGGATTAATCATCAAGTAAATAAATTTTATTAATACCAGTCTTTCTTATTCCGTTTGTGATTCAGATACTTGACCATAATCATTGACAGTAACGTCTCTTGCGTCCTTGACAAACGACTGAGTTAACAAGTTTTACTGATTTGCGTCAAGCTTTTCTTTGTTTATTATATATAACATCCATATTCAAGTAATCGAATCGGAATCCACGAAATACTTATTATTGAGTAGTGTCGGTGGCCATCTGGGGTCTTCATCATCAGTTCCACTTCCCCAAATGGTGCTTTTTCAGAGCAACTGCACTAGTTACTATGAGAAATACCCAAAGCGCTATAGGTGTGCCTATAATATTTGAAGAGTTCCCTCGATTATTCCAGGATCCCATCATCAGATCCTGATTTCATAACAATGGGACCAACTAGAAAATAAACCTTTTCAAACGAAAAAAGAATTTTCCAAATCGATCTAGCCGTCTTTCGAGATATGAGGTAAAATACGTAAAAAAAAGTTCAAGACGAACTGAGAACCTCCTCCTTTTTTGAAGTCGGTTAAAAAGTGTTATTTATTAATCAATTTGCATAATAAATATCATTTATAATGATAATATATATTTATATATAATATAGGTTGAAATCGATAGGACATCTCGTGAATTCACAAGCCTTTCTGCATTCCTCTACTTCTTCCGATTCATGTGCAACGTTTCAAAATTAAAACGGCAAAGAAATACTAATAAAAAAAGCGATAATATTTCCGTTTCAAGAATAGATCTGACTAATCTTAGATTAACCGTTTATGTATTTAAATACTTCCCATTAAGATCCGTATTTTTATTAATTAGACCTATGCGTAAAATACTGGTATTGAATAAGTGTCCTTTTATGGAAAACGACTTTTTAGTAATGTCAAGGACTTATCGAATGTTTTGTAAGAATAGTTTTATAGCTGTGACGATCTATTCCAAACCCTATGGAAGGATCTAGATTATTTTGGATTTATTGATGAATTGTTACGGTTGGCCGTTAAGAGAAGCTTACAATATTCGTTAGGGAAGGGTTAATTGCTCATATTAATTTCCGATACTATATATGAAAACGTGATAAAAACACTAGAGCGCAGAAAGCTAATATTTTTGTATTTAGAAATTTATTCAATTAATAAAAGGATTATGTTCAAACAGCGACATGTAGGCGACCACTACTTATTTGTAATTCTGTGGCCTACCTTGCTTCCCAGTTTTGTTCATCGTCGATATAAGGCAGTCTGATACGGCAAAGTTTTAATTGAAGTACCATCTTTGTGCCAAATGAAGCCCCAGTGTTTTGGCACTAGGAATCACGTAGGTGCAACGATCTTTGTTAGATAAATCACCGTACAATTGAATAAGACACAGTTGTGATAGAAGTTGTCAAAATACTTTGTGTGTCATCTGCACTGATTGAAACATATTTGGAGACAGCGCCGCAGGTCATTTATTGAGGCAATTTTTTAGGGTTGCGTACCACGTATTAGGAAACAATGGAACCCTCATAGGGCCACTTCTTTGTCAGTCTGTCTGTAGTAGAAGACCCTTAGGAAGGCGTAAAGATATCAAATTAAGATTTATACGAAATACTGGGACGGTCTCTAGCAGTTAAATAAAAAAAAAAGAAAACTTGTTGGTGAACGTTTGGCAAGATCCAATGTCTTACAGCATATCTGAAAACCCCTTAGCATGTAGTTAGTTCAGTACTTCTGAACTATACTCAGCCAAGTTGGTTGGGGAACCCTCGGCAATGGATGTTTGTTACTCAATTACGACAAAATGGCTTAACGGATCACGTTGAAATTTGGCAGTGTCTGGCATAATGTGCATTGCCACGTAAACGAAGATGAGGGCAACAGTAGTTACAAATATACCAGTACTAGTAGTCGCGCAGGTCTTCGCTCTCCATTGTTACGATAAAAACACAACTCTCCTTCTTTGGAAGTCGTGTAAAAGTAGACTATAACCTTCCTCAAGCTTCAAGCAAGCTACTTTCATCCATATCCACCCAGTACTTTCGGAGACTTTCGCGTTTACACAAACAAACTTTTCCACTTTACAATATTAGTATAGATAGGTCCTGATAAACGACTACAGACGAACAATAGTACGGCTTCAGGTTAACCTTTTAATTGTAATATAATAGTCGTAATGTCATCACCGAAGGTTATAGGCTATTTAATTACGATGTCGAGCTAATTAGCCGCAATAGTAATCACGACAGTTGTATAGATGTCGGCCTCTTGCCAGATCGTGGGGTTAGAAACCCATTATAGTAATAGTTGTTCTAATGGACGATTAGATTTATTTCATAATTATTCATTAAGAGGTTAGGGGTCAATTTACACCGCTGCGGAATGGAATGGAAGAGACTTTTTGCAACGAAATTGTACATAGCATAATGAACTGTGTCAATCGTATAATATAGGTACAAACTAAATAGGACCCAAAAAAATTGTCGCGCGTCTTCTGGGGAATCCTCGCACATTCTCGAGAATTCCCCTAGGTCGGCGCTGTCTGTGGAATCCGCGGGAAGTGGCGCGAACGGGGAGTCGGTTGAGTCGGTCACAGCAGTGCGGTGCCAACTTAATAGATCTAGACAGAACGTCCCTTATGGCGCAGTCGCGCGAATTCGCTGGAATGCGCGAGAATACTCGAGCATTCCAGCGAATTTGCGCGCCTTCTCGCGTCTCGCGAAATTGACGCTTCCATTCCATTCCACTCCATTCCGCGGCGGTGTAAATTGAGCCTCAGGCTAAATAGTAATAGCCGCACCGATCCCATCTTCGAGTGTAAGCAACGCTTGCCGAAGTCCATCTGTGAAAGCACATCAAGCCGTTGGTCCCGGCTGTGATTTGTAATTCTTTGACAGTCCTTATAGTCCAGAAGCCAAAAAATCTGGCAACAGTCAGATCTCCAGATCCTTGAACATCGACGAAGAATTGCAAGTCTATCGGTTTTCTATCGGTTACATTTCGGGGAGTGTGCGATGGAATTACACAATCTAATTCCGTTAAGCCCGTTCCATCATCGGACTACAAGACAAACGGCGATGCGCCATCGTTAAATGGTGGACATCCCACCTATACGCAATAAACGTTTTGGGAATACCTTCATTATGCGTACGGCTAAGGAGTGGAATTCCCTGCCGGAGTCTGTGTTTCCCGATAGCTATAACCTCGACCACATCATCACTTACCATCAGGAGATGGAGCACGCTTACCTAAAAGTAATCTATTCACTCTTGACTTAAAGACCCATAGGTTATAGCTATCGGGAAACACAGAATCCGGCAGGGAATTCCACTCCTTAGCCGTACGCATAATGAAGGTATTCCTAAAACGTTTATTGCGTATAGGTGGGATGTCCATCATGTAACAATGGCGCATCGCCGTTTGTCTCGTAGTCCGATGATGGAACGGGCTTGACGGAATTAGGTTGTGTAATTCCATCGCACACTCCCCGAAATGTAACCGATAGACTAGCAACTCGTCGCCGATGTTCAAGGCTCTGGAGCTTTGATTCGACCAATGTATCGTTGCCAATGAGTCTTTTGGACCGTTTCTCAATAGACTCAAGCGCATCTAGTTGGTAGTAACCGAGAGACATTGATTCTGAACAAAGGCCTCCTAAAATGAGCCTTATTTGAGAAAAATATGGATGGTCCAAACATTGTATTGTATCGTTTTTAGGCTGAAATGACGTAAGTTATTTTATAGAATTGGACACTACTCCTGGTGTAATTTACTTAATTAACGGCCAAGTTCGAGTAAGACTATGCCCAAAGTGGAGTTATCCGTGGTTATCCGTCCCTAAATCATGAAAAATATAATGAGTTCAAAGCAAAATACAACTCACTGATTAATCACGAAATCTCAGAAGCTACAAGTAGGGCTCTCAAATTTTGCATGGGGATTCCTTTTAGATGCTCGCTAAGACGGGATTATGCGAAATTCGCACGGGATCGGTATTTACACGGGAAAACTTTCCACGCGAACGAAGTCACGAGCAACTGCTAGTAGATTATAAATGATAACCTTGTTAAGCCTAATTTTCAGCTATAGCTTTCCTTACCACTTCGTCATGTATACATTTGGACACTTCACAACACTCTATCTCGCGAACAGATCTCTAGGAGAAACAGTGTTCCAAATGATATCCGCCTAACGATATTCCGCACGACGGGAAAACCACAAAAATATCATCCTCCATTTAGCTGTATATTTTTAACATTATTTATAAAGCTTTATGGCATGGCTGATATCTATAAACTTGCCAAAATACAGCTTCGCAGCATCAATAGTGTTTGAGTAAAACTATGTGGACAGACGGACGGACATGGCGATACTATAGAGGTTATTTGTTTTAGCACGGTAGCCTAAAATCTGTTTCAAACGATTATTCCCGATGTCCGCCACTTGTCTGGCCACCACTGGGGGACAGCGAGACAACTTTAAAACATCATTCTCGTTGTCCACCACTAGGGGACAGCGTCACAACTTTGTAAATTATTTCCATTCGCCACCACTGGTGGCCGACACTCACCTATGGTGAGTCAATTCAAAGTCATACCGAGTTTGATTCAAAACATACCGTCATTTCAAAGCATCAAGTCAAGTTTATACAGACATAGAAATACAATCGCTGTAATGAAAAGACTTAAATGCAAAAATGTGGAAGAATTCCATGTTCCAAAAGATTATAAGGACTTTCTTTGAAGAAGCCTAAAATGTAATGTGTGAGATTCATCATTTCTTATGTGATGGTACCATTAAAAGCTGCACAGAGTGATAATTTACAAAGTTGTGACGCTGTCCCCCAGTGGTGGACAATGAGAATAATGTTTAAAAGTTGTCTCGCTGTCCCCCAGTGGTGGCCAGACGAGTGGCGGACATCGGGAATAATCGGTTTCAAACAGCATCGGTTAAAGTCGATAAACAAAATTTTAAATTGACTTCAAGCAAATTTTATGTTATTGCGATTCTAAGATTCTTCCAATGTTCTGTTGGACTAACGCGAGTGAAAAGGTAGAAAACTTGACTACATTCTTGCCACGGGAGATAATGTTGTTATGTAAAAATGTAAAAATCAGTACTCACCATGTAAAAATCGGTACTCAGCTGCACCTGACTAGCCTGGCAGCAGACACCAACAGTTGGGAAAAAGGCTAAACATAATAATAATGATGGTTGGACTAACGTCTTTACGCCGTGACTGCACTTATCGTTAACCCAACTCAATAAACAATGATAAACCTAGTCCTGTAAGATACAGAGCTCGTAAGTGAATAATAGTCCAACCCTACTTCATTCACACTATCTGAGTGCGAAATCTTTTTCCCTACAGATTATATCGAGGTCACCGTACAACATCCGAGTATCGTAACTTTTAATCTGATGAGACGTCGTTTGTCCATAAAGGATTAAATACATCATGTTTACACACTCCGGGCGCGTCGAATGATGCAGAGTCATGTATTCAAAATGTTTCCGGCACAAGCTAGGTATTAGAGAGGTCAAACGGGGAAAATAGGGCGTGTTCATCCGTCAATTTATTATTCTATAGCGAAAAGGATTTATGCTGGGCGACTGGGAGTAGCTGTGATTTGGAAAAATGTATAACACGTTTAATTTAGTGTTCTACAGGGGAGTTGTTTCCTGATATGTAGCTATTTTCTGGGAGTCTGTGAATAGGTTACTTCTAGGCAAGCGTGCTTCATCTTCGACCACATCATCGCTTAGCATCAGGTGAGATTGTGGTCAAACGCAAGTCTGTCAATAATAAAAAAGAGTAGATCTAGAATTCACATGAATGTTGTTTGTGTATTATAGCATATGCTAAAAGGCTGATTTGTATAGCAGTACAGGGTTTTGCGAGTACAATCTATATACAGATAAGTATTACTGCTTTAATAAAAAATTACTTATATTTAACCACTCAACGAGTATAAGACTATTATTAACGGCAGACCTCACAGCTAGAAAAGAGAATCATACTGTAATAATTAGATCTTCCTAAGCAGCATGCATGAATAAATGCTCCGTTATTTAATAGCTATTACAGAAAACCACAGTATCAGTGGATTGAATTGTTATCGCGTTAGCCGTTAGCTGCCTCGAGTATTATCTGATAATTATCAATAACACATATTATGTGCACGCTTTCATTTATTTTTCATACCGTTTTTCCTACTATCTGTTTTCGTCCCAGTTTTGACGGTATTGAAGACGATGCCTTTGTATCCTTTGGTATAGGGAAGTCCCTACGCAATTATATTGACAAGGAAAATGCTATGAAGTTATTGTTACATTTTTGGCCGAAGTCGTTCTTACGTTTGTGTCAAGGTTTAGTACTAGGAAAGTGATGGTCTTGAAAAAACAATTTATTAGAATTGCGTTACGTTTCAGTAATGAATTCTATTTTTTTTTAATTAAAAATAAGTTCGCGTTTGACCACCATCTCACCTGATGGTAAGTGATGATGTGGTCGAAGATGGAGCACGCTTACCTAAAAGTAACCTATTCACACTTGACTTAAAGACTCCTAGGTTATAGCTATCAGGAAACACAGACTCCGGCAGGGAATTCCACTCCTTAGCCGTACGCACAATGAAGGTATTCCAAAAACGTTTTGTGCGTATGGGTGGGATGTCCACCATGTAACGATGGCGCTTCGCCGTTTGTCTCGTAGTCCGATGATGGAACGGGCATGGTCGAATTAGATATTTATATTCTATTTTAAACTTCAGCAGTTTTTAGAGTCTAAAAGCAAGTAACGTTATCGTGTTTATATAGGTAGGTTAATATGTAGGTTCTGATACCAATACTGTTAACCTGCATCATCCCGCTGCTGGGTAATCCTTTCCCCGTTATTTCTATCAGTTTTTAATTTTCAATGTTCTCACATTACAGAAAGAATAAGCATAATATAACCAGGACTCTTGTAAAAACAAAATTACACAATTTAGGGGGTTTCCGTAGAGTTTCATGCATGTTCTATGTCATGCAACTAGCTTCAATTTCTTAGACTGACGGACCTTGACAATTCAAAAGCGTCTGTAAATTAATTATTAGAGAGCTTTGTGTTTTAGTTTCGCTTGTCCCAGTAGGATGTAGAGCGATGTGAAGTGAGGGGCTCAAAATCGTTCTCGATGATCCTCCATCTATCTTAATCCTTAAGTAACTCCTTGCCTTGATGAGACTACTCTCAGCTGGGCAAGGATGTAAAGGCGTAAGTGAAGGCGTAGTCCACCAGATTTTGAAGCGAATTTTCAGGTACAGCTGCACATAAAATGTTGTAATAACGTTCCATTTGCTGGGACACAGACCTCTTCTCTATAGAGCGAATGGTCCGTAGTCAGCCACGCCCACGGGCCCTGTACGGTTTGCGGGAGGTCAGAAAATATTGAAAACTCAGTAATTTTGTCTATCACTATATATTTAAATTTGAATGGATTAAGAAGGGGTATCTGGATATATCCAATGTTTTTTTTTTCAATGAATAAACTTAAGCAGAGTTATTTTGAATTTTGCTGTTGACGTCGTCTTCTTTCAATCGCAGTTCATGTGTATTGATTGTACTAAAGTCACAATTTCATATGAACAAAGAACTAGGTAAATTTGGTTACTCGAATAATTTTTATTCCTCATATAGTAAATTGCTAATTAGATTCATTGTGATAGTGTGTTTGAAGCCTTGTAAGTTTTAGATTCACATCAGTAATTAAACGAAGTAAATCACGTTCTATGACATACATAATTATTAAAACATTATGAATAAAGAACTTTAAATACCATACGTAGAATAACACTGAAATAAAAATAAAACTATTCCGTTGATTAGTTTTCCGGGCGTTACACTTTGAACGCGATACAAAACAATATGGTGTAGAAATAGGCCATCGGTGCTGCTAAAATGATTACTAGGTTATGTTGTGTGCAATTATCGAATTTCCGGCAAAATGTTTAATCTATATATGGAACAGATTTGTAAATTAGTCGTGATTCAGAAGGTATCCGTAGAGGAACTAGACTTAAGAAGCAAGTATTAAAAACTCGATCCCTTAATAAGATCCAGGCTAAGTTTGTGTGACACATGTAGATAAAGTAGCAGGGAATAACTACCAAAAAATCTGCGATGGGAAGTGCGATGTAATGTGCCGCGTGAATGATGTGAATATTCTGACCGAAAAATTTTGCCACCTTGCTCCGATTTTATAAAGTAACATCAATGTCAAGTAAATACTAGATAATAATGATAAAGAGCCAAAATGCTTGATAACATTACGCCAGATAAATTGCTTTGTGTACCTATTATTGGTTTTACATCTCAACATTAAATTGAAAGTTTCCTCTCGTGCAGTTGACAGGTCGTTTATAACGGACAAGCCACGCGCCATTTTGAAATTCGAATTTTAAACTATGTAATCGAATGTTACTTTTTGAGGCAAAGGGCTCTTGTTTTTAAAAGCTGTTTTTTTAGTGGCTAGCTGAAAGCCGGTTCATCATGAACATATAAGGCAGAGTGAGTTCCGTAAAGTACATGGCCAGATGTTCATCTGGAATATTAAATGAGGAAGAGACGATTTTTTATGACATTGTTTTAAAAGTATTACCATACTGCGCCTATAGAGTTAAATACATAGCGGTGTGTGGTGAAATCGATGAATTAATACGAATATTAATGAATGCTTTCTTTGATGTGTTCTAATTCTTTACATAATACAAATTTATGGAACTGTTGACATCATCATCATCGCCATGTCAACAGTTCCATAAATTTTTCCAATGATAAATATTATTCTAATCACTATACATTTTTTATTTTGATGACACCACTGTGTGACTATGTGGCATTATTTATTGTGCATTTTTAAGTTTCTAAGTTGAGCTATTTGATCTACTGATAAAGGCATATACTGACCGGAAAGATCATATTCCTCATTCCTACTTAACCGACTGTAAATGTGAGGATTATGTCAGCCGTTACATAAGGTACGAACGATATCATGATATCTGGTTTGTTTTGTTTTAATTTGTTGCTTTATACTAGTACTTTATACGAATTATCTAAATGTCCTTACTATGATATCGTTCGTCAAAGCTCGAGCTTTTCAAAGTCCTGAGTTATATAACACGATATCTAACTAATACTTGAATGGTCAGTTCCACTTCCACTCAAGTCTTTATGGTTCTTCTCTCAAAAGACTACTCAGATGTTACATGGTTCTCATAAGATATGAGCAATACGGATTATGTGGACTTTTATAGAGACTTACTTCTGAGTTTGTTTGTTAAAAACACAGCCTACTAGTTTAAAGTGACAAAAAAAATTGATGTGTAAAAATATTCTTTTTAACCAATTTACAAACAAATATGTCTGTGTAATAAACTTTTCGATGTTTTCGAAAGATGTTTGGTTTGATGGTCAATCCAAAAACGATGCGCTTTTTTTTTACTTATAAAACCATACGGAGTAACGTCATGTTTATTTTGGACCTGTACGTGTGTTCTTTAGCTAATAATAGGGTTTCTACCTCTTACAGCGCTGGTTATAAGAGTTGGTTTACTACATATTTAATTTTGCGGCAGTATAATGATAACGCCTTATCATAAAGCTTAATCCGTCAGGTTTTTTTTGGAAGGGAATGTCATCAAATGATTCCTTTCGCTCTGGGTAGAGCGGAAGGGCGTGTCAGACTTTGACTAACTAAAATCTCACCCTCTTACTTCAGCTGCCCTTGCATCCGGGGCCATGGTATCTCGTTGAAACATTTCGGCAGCCCTGGCAGAGCTGTCAGGATCACGTTGTGTGTCTTTGTGCTAAATTAATTAATTTTCTTTCATGTTAATGGCCCTTAAGTTAGCATAGGTCAACCTATTGCATAGAATCATTTATTTTTAAGGTTCACGTTATTTGTCAAAAAGGCGGAAATGATCTACGAACTCTTGAATGGAGAGAACATTCTCAGTATGAAGTATTAAAAAAACGGATTTCTGTTTCATTGATTGTGTATACTATTTTAAACCACGCATTTTATCTCGTAATGAATTAATTTTACAACTTCTTAGATACAATTTAATAAAAGACAAAGATGTTGCCTTAGTCATTGTCACAGGTAGTCATGTCTGACCGTGAATATCAATGAATTGTGAATCACAATAGTAGGTATGCGATCGAAACAAGGATTAATAGTAGGACTGACTTTTCGCCATATTGGAATTTGTGACTGTGTGAGCTGTCAAACTGACTTTAGTGTCCCTGTATACGAAGGACAATAATACAAATTTCTTAGGATTTTCTCTATCAGATCGGAATAATTACCCACGGGTAGAAATATAGAAAATAGAACAGTCCAAAAGAACGACTAAAAGGTTAATTAAAACAAACCTAAAAAATAGTCTGATGCAGTTGGTGGCTTTTATTTTAGTAAAATAATGGCATCAAACATGTAAATAAATTAAATATAAAATTTAATGCGTAGTGAAATATAATTAAATTGTAAATAAGTCTATAATAATTGTGCCTTAAATAAATACCAATTAAATATTAAAATTAGTTTTGATAACAGTATTTGCATTTATCCCTCAATTATTCGTAATTATTCAAACTTCAAAGTTGCAAAATGAAAAATATTTATCAAGTTGGTTTTCCCTTTGAAGTTTCCGTGTTAGTTAAGAGGCTTTTGTTTTCCTCATAAATTAAATTGCCAGAAGCCTGGATGGCTGTTTTTCAGCGCATAATTATAATAGGTTATTGCTAAAATATTAAGAAATGCCAAAGTCATAGACCCAAACAATGGCCCTAAACGTTTAAGTAAACTATTCCGTGGCATTCAAAGAAGTTGTCGTTACTTACTAGGTCATAGTTTCTTATGAGTTAGTGCTCAATTACCACAAAGTACATTGTTATAGTGTCCAGAGTTTTATAAATGGCTATCCTTCACCAATACGTAGATTCTCCTTTACCGTACTGACTTCCGAATTTAGTAACCTCTGTATTGTAATGTATGTAATAATATGTAAGCGTATGTATGTGTCTAAATCCTTATAAGTTTAAAACTTGTCCTGTCTTTACAACAAACAATCTTTATAATGATTCGTTCGAAACCTCTTACAGAGATACGACCAGTTTCTCAATACGATCATCAAGTCTCAAAACGTGTCCATTACCGTTTTTAACTATCGTAAGTAGTTCATGAGACAAAGGAACATTTTTACCTGACCTACACTAATCAAGCGAAGGATGGTAATGATAAATGAGATGGCGAGACGAAATGACACATGCGAATAAGGCTGTGTTTCCACCAGAGATGTGCGAGGATGCGTAGCGAGGGATGTGTTTGTAAAGAACCAATAGAATCGCTTCATTTACCTTGCCTCGGTCAGCACAGCTTTGGTGGAAACGGCTCAGCGGAGCTAGATTTTTGCGCATACAAAATAAGCGAGGGATGTGTGTAAGAGATGTGTTGCGAGGAATGTGTGTTGAGAAGGATGTGTTGCGAGGTTTGCGCATCCTCGCACCACACATTAATGCGCATTTTCACAGCTCCGCTACACATCCTCGTAGGCACATTTTCATCGTACAGCTTTGGTGGAAACCCCCACACATTTTCACAGCACAGCTAGACATCCTCGCATGACACATTTCCATCGCACATCTCTGGTGGAAACGCAGCCTAAATAGTACCTCGACCGGTCAGTTTTTGTTAAAAATAAAAACAGATAGAAAGGAAAATATCCTTTGGAGGATTTTATATCCTCTTACTTAATCCCAACCCATTACGGGAACGCCGTGGGATAATCTCCTTCTTTTTTCACGTATGCAGAACCACTTCAAATTAAAAAAGTTTAAAACAACTCATTATCTTCCTGCACTTATTGCCATTTAAGTAGGTACTTTAGGTCAGTGAAATATTTTTTTTTCTCTATTCTCCCCTTATCAGACATCGCGGTATCATTTTCGTTTTTTTTTTCTTGTAGTGGCTTGTGCCCTCATAAAGAAGTATGAGCCACTTGCAGCCCATAGAGTGGCTCGCAGTTTCGGATGTTATTAACACTGGATAATCTTCTTCTTTTACGTGTGCAGAACCATTAGTAAAGCCTTCATCATCATCAATAACTTCCTGCTCTTATCTCATTTACTTTACGCAATTCGTTTCCTCTTCCATTCTCCCCTGTCAAACAACCATCATTTTTCTTTCTCCTAGTAGGGGCTTGTGCCCTCATAAAAAAGTATGAACCCCAGTTCTTGTAGGCTCTAGAGTGAGTGGGTCGCAGTTACGGCTGTCATTAGCACTGTGTGCCTATAACGTTAAGTCAACAGCCTCTCGGCACACATTGGGCGGGACGTTACATAAGCTACGAATCCAGTTCACCTTGTTCGTCTAACTCAATGCTTCCATTGCCGAAATGGCAAATTTCCGATATTGGAGCTTTGATACGGTATTGACTGGTTTTTTTTTCGCTGTTTGTTTTTCATGATGAAGTAACGAGAAAGAAACTATTTTTATAGACCTTTTTTGCAGTTTTATTAACAATTGATTGATGCAGTTGTTACCATCAAATCATTTGACAGCTTGATAGTAATGTGTTTAAAACTTTTTAGTTATTCTTGTACAACATTGCAATTGCGTTGTAATCTTCTCCTTTATATAAAAATAAATAGCTATTCGTTTGCCAATTTCGTTAATTCTTTTTATATTATGTTTTCTCTAATAGAGGGAAGATTTAAAAGGTCTCAAAGAGAACTTCATTCCGGTCAGCTAGTTATATGTATAATAATAATAATAATAATATATCACATACAGCATCTTAGCGTTCAGAAGTCCAGGTTCTAGAGAACCTGGACTTCTGAACGCTAAGAGCGTTGTGGATTTCAAAACAATATAAGAGAAACACTATTTTCAACCGACGACCAAAAGAGGAGGTTATCAATTCGACGCGTATATTTTTTTTTTTTTTTTTTTTTTTTTATGTATGAACACCGATTACTCGAAGACGGCAGAACCGATTTAGAAAATTCTTTTTTTGTTTGAAAGGGTATACTTCGAAATTGGTCCCATTGTCACCAGGTCAGGATCTGATGATGGGATCCTGGAGAAATCGACGGAACTCTTTAAATATTATAGGCACACCTATGGCGTTTTGGGTATTTCTTATAGTAACTTGTGCAGTTGCTCTCAAAAAATACCATTTGGGGAAGTGGAACTGATGATGAAGACCACAGATGGCCGCCGAACCTACTCAATAATAAGTATTTCGTGGATTGCGATTCGATTACTTGAATATGGATGCTAAGCACTTTATGTTCGTCACAATGCATATGGTGATGTAGAGCTGACGGTGAAGTACCAGGAGAACTCCTCAACAACTAACGGCCCAGCATTGGGAAAAGCAATATTTTGTAAATGGTTATAAGTAGTTGACATTTAGGCTCTTTTAACTAGGTAAATTAAAAATCGACCAACTAAAAAGAGTGAAATAAAAACTTTTTACCAAAAAATTAAACCGACTCCCAAAAACACTGCAAAGTAAAAAATAACTTTAATTTCGGAAGTCGGTGCCAAAAACGAAAACACAAAACTAAAGACACCGACTACCGAAATTAAAGTTATTTTTTACTTTGCAGTGTTTTTGGGAGTCGGTTTAATTTTTTGGTAAAAAGTTTTTTATAAGCGTCACGTCGCCCTATCTAAAGAACTCGATAAACTAAATCAATTAAGATAAGAACATAACAAATTGTTCCTGAATCACACGCTATCTAGTAATTGAATTACTTATTTGAAGCAATAACTTAAACAGTTTATCCTTCAGTCTCTAACAAGCAGCTGTTTCGCATTATGGTCTCTGATTCATCTCATTCATTCAATGGAGAACAAATAGGTACAATAATTATCTTTTCTCATAGAAGTGTGCTGTTTCGCGTAAATGGTCTATGATCACATTCGAGTTCCGACGGTCTCAGGAAAATGATTCAGAATCATAACCACAAAACATACCTTGATATAAAGTAACCTGTGCAAAGTTTCACTTGTAAACCGTGTCAATAAGGAATCATTTGAGTCATCACTGAGTCATTAGGTACTACTGACAATGATTCACCGGAAAACATGTCTTGTGTGATTGTGTTAGGATTGGTAATTAGTTGCAGGGTGCGGCGGCGAGGTTAGGTCTCACCGCAAGCGAGTTGCTATATGCATAACAATGACGTACGAATTACGGTTTTATGGCTATTATTGTGGGGTTTCCTTCCTTTTGCAGATATGTACAAACAAGCCTTATTTGGGAATTTACGTTTGCATTACAAACATTTCTGCTTGAAATTTTTATTCGCGATCAAGCAATGTACCTACTTATAATTTTTTGTTTAACGTTTTAAAAATGTTAATATATTCAGTTATTATTCTTGGTCCAAAAAAAAATTGATGAAGAAAAGGACATGTTTGATTAATTTTTAATTGGGTTTGAAATTAATTAAAGGATTACGTATTTACATACGTTCAAAATGGTGTTTGTATCATTTGAAAATTTATTACTTATTATGATGCCACTGGTACATATACACGTATTAAATACATATGCATAAGCAACACTACAAGCTACTTTTTGGACCGATTTTTTTTTAAATCAGCGTCTATTATTTAATTCGGAAGCCCTGTTCTTCTGATCTCATGGTGACAGTGAGTACAGTCAGAATTTGAGGAGGGGATGTGTTTATAAATACACGAGATTATAAATGAAATTGAAAACCATTTATTCGGTGATAAACACACACAACTAAAAACAATAGAAAATTATAAACATAAAAAATAACACTAAGAATTTCGCTGAGCATGTCCCCACCGAAAGGGTTACCAACTCAACATTTGCTGGGCGAAAGACACCCAGCACTGGTTTTCAGTTGGCACCCAGCAGGCACACGGACGAGGGTAAATAAACTAATGTTAAAGAATGTGTAGTGTAATTAAATAAATAAACAATATAATATCGTGTAATATTGAAAGGTGTAATATCGTACTACGTGCTAAAAATTAAAATCTTATAAATTGTAATTTGAAACTCGCCACCAAAAAGTGCGTTAGTTGCCCAGTATCAAGCTGCCCAGTATCAATGCATAGAAATGCCCCAAATGTACGGCAACGTTTTTTTTTTTAATACGAGAAATTATGTATTGTTTCAAAAGCATGTCCCTATATCATACTGTTTGACCGCTTCAACGCGATCAGATTCAACGCAGCCTCTTCAAACATACGTAGGCAGGTTCTGACGGTCGGACACTCTCACAAGCACTGACTCACGCGCTGATAACTATTATATCAGCACACTATTTATTTACCATCACAGTTACTCATAATCGATATGATTGCGAATCGGGAAGGATCAGCAAATGTTCTACGCAACCTGGATTTGTTAGCACCATCCATTTTTTCCAGACACGGTGCTGTGTTTAAGACAGTATAATATATGCAATAGATTATTATTATTTTTTTTATATAGAGAACTATACCAGAACTTTTAATTCAATGCAGTAGACTGACAGTTTCGGTGTTGTAAGATACTGGGAATGATGACTACGAAATTGTGATGTAACTAAATTAATCGATTCGGGAATAAAATCGAATAATTATCATAACAATCTTTTTAAATAATATTGTGTGAAATTAACAAAAAGTAAAATGTGATTATGAAGAGACGTTATTAAAAATAAAACGAATAGATAGAAATAGAGATCATGATATTTTTTTTTTTGCAACATGCTGTACCTACCTGTACCCATTCCAACGGGTTTTAGGTCGCAGTGGTGCGGGGGTAGGCATTTTAATAGCGCGCTATTAATTAAAATTTTCATCACATGAAACAATTTGCAAAAGAATGGGTTTTATCATGTCTGGTTAGATATGAACATTTCTAGTAAAAATAGATTTATTTTTAATCAGATCTGGTTACTACTTAAAAATTAATGATAATAGACATAATGACATTTTATCGTTTACTTATATTTCTCGCGATTAAAAATCACTCATTTATTATTCGATTGATTGAATCCATCACTATTAGGTTAAATATGGTATCATTATTTTAAATAGTGACATTAGCTTATGTCAGATTACTGCATCTAATTGCAAAGTCCTGGTGCAATGTGGGTAGAAATCACATTACTTGTAATCATGTTAAACCCCTCCCACTAAGCTAAATATTTATGTTTGTGTTTGGAATAGGGTAATGGGCTATAGGGTAATGGAATGGGTGGGGTTTGGACCCGCGACTTGGCTTAACGGGCTCTCCGAGGCTCAGGCGCTGATAATTATCTATTAAAGTGGAAAAGTTTATTTGTTTGAACGCCTTAATCTTCAAAAGTACTGGGCGGATTTGGATGAAAGTTTGTATGGAAGTAGCTTAGGCTACTTTTTACCTAACTGCAAAAAAAGAGAGTTATGTTTTTATCGTGATAAAGTCCACGTGAGCCCCGTGCGACTGCTAGTTATTATATATCTTAAACTTATTTTTTTCTTTGACAGTTTGTTTTTTGATCACTGGTATCCACTGTTCTATTGACGCATATATATTGGTGTTTATGGTATTATGGAATATACATAATATATGTGTGTTTTCATATAAGTCATACCATTATTTATAGCATGGCAGTTTGTGGCTTATATATAATAATCGAATTTCCCTTTTACGTAATGAGCGATGACTAAATTTAAGTCGAAATTTATAAAGTAATTGTTATGTTCTATAGGTACTATTCAGAAATAATACTGGTTCCTTTGCATTTTGGTCTCTACGCGCGTTGCTCTGTGTTCGTTCGCGTCACGTATTAGGTAGGCTTAGACAATGCTGAAATGCAACAGCCTAGGGCCTAGTCCATTTCCCAAAATATTGGAAGGCATAGACTAACAATTAATTCTAATTACCACCGCCTCTCACAGTTTAGCAAGTTACACGCTGCTGCTAAATCGGCCAAATTGGATCATAATAAACACGCCAGACAGGCGAACACCTCTCGCAAATCGGATCATTACATTCGATACTCCGCCCTCGGTGTTCTCACTATCTTCGTCAGTTCATCGCTCCGTCTGATTGTCTGGCTTTGAGATATCCCACGCAGCTGCAATATGTCTGCGTGCCCATGGATTTGAATTTGTAATCAGGTGGGCCCTATGGTCTTTGTGCAAACTGACATCTTACTGTAAATTTTCTTGCTAAAAATACTGTCAAATGTTGCTATTTGTGAAGCCTTGCCCGCAAAAGTTCCGTACAAGCTTATCTAACTACAGTACTATAGTAGACTAATTATTACATTTTTTCGGATTTTATATTCTATGTTACAGGGAAGTACCTTAAAAGTTATGATTCACTGGTGAAATCGCAAAATATGCGACATAAAGCGAGGATTGCGTTGATTTTTTCTGAAAGAGACAATAGATTTTCAACTCGATTCATGTTACTTTGTTGGTTTAAAATCGCTAGTATTAGTTATTTCGTCGCAAGTACTTTTGTTGGACCTAGTTTGTATGTATAAAAATACTATTTACTATCAGTTATCTTGATTATTCACGCGGCGCGTAAGAAATACAAAAAAAACATACTATTCACGACAAAATTAGTTGCGCACTAACAATTAACATGCAGCAGACCTCTAACTTATAAATTAAAATTTACTTACCGATTTTATAATTTCACCGGCCATGTTAAATCAACACCATTCGACATCGACATTATAATATTTATTCCATTTTTTTTTTGACAGTATGTATGAATATTGTTTGCAAAAATGTAAACAATAATTTAAATGCTCAATAAATTCTGAATACAATAACCAATTCGACTAAGCTGAATAACTCAGTTGTAAGAGCTTAATAAAAACAACGTGAACTGTTATTCAAAAGTTATTAAGCTAATTAAAACGTTATTAAACTCCTACTCAGATGTTGCTCAGCTGTTATTCAGAGTAAAGCATTCAAAATTGGGGCCCTTTTTGCTTGAATAACAGCTGAATAGACGGTACTCAGACGTTATTCAGCTTAGTATTATTAGAAACTATAGAAATCCTATATCGCGCAAGCAGAGCAACTAGCCTACATACAAATCACCCGATCACAAACATCGGGCAGTTCCCCACCAGACAAAAACACCTGTCTGGTCGGAGGATCCTCCCTTTTCAACGGGATTGCGGATTTTGACAGATACAGGGTTCCTTTCTTCTTTGGAGTTACGGGAGTCTATACAAAAATGACCTTTGGTTGACTGGTAGATAATCCCTTAAGCATTGAGTTCACCTATTTACGTTTCTGTAGGTGCATATAGAAGTTAAATATAAACGGATGCCATTATAACTTTAGCCGAAAAGGTGTGGGGCTCCCTTAAAAATGGATGAAAGGAATTATGTTATCTCTAAATGCGATGTCCAAACTCTCCAGAAGCCCCAGAAAAATCTCATTAACGTACCTTTTTAGTTCTCTACTATTTCGGAAACTAATGATCTATTGTTCCTGATAGCAGAACACTTTATCCTTATACGTTTCGTAGACCTTCAACCTTGTAAGCTCACGACCGATCACATCGTTTTTATCGCTAGCAACTATATGCAGGCGTACGTTTAGTGTGCTTGAACTTCGTGCCTAGTGGTGGCGGATTTCTGGACCTCTGCCAATGAATGCACGCCATAAAGAACCTATTTCTTAGTAAGCTTGTGTTTCATGCGGTTGCAGCACGATGACACATAAAAAGCTATTGTTTTATAAAAGTTTGATCTCTAAAATACAAGTTTGTCTCTATGGACTTGAAGGTGTACTATGTACAAACGCATTATTTTCCCCTATTGTGGCATCGGTTTTGATTTTCATTGTTAAAGGCTATTACAATTCGAATAGTAACTACTTGTAAAGAGAATAAAATCTGAACAGGTGGTCGAAATTCGACCGTAATTTAAATTAATTTTATCTGTTTCTAAATTTCATTCCTCCGACCGCGTAATTTTGATACAAACGTGAATAATTTTTTTTGATTCACTAGTGATTTTTACCTATTAGCGGTCTTACTTCGACTGCGTCCCATTGGACTTGACATTTGAATCTAGAGATGATTGGAATGATATAATATTTAAATAAATTATAGATAGAGATTTTACTTTTGGACCTCTTAGTTTGTGAGACTACCACCCGTTCAGCTCATCTCCGAATTGACGCGTCCAAATCCGTGTCTGTTAAACCTGGACCATGAATATAAAGAGCCAGGTTATAACTACTAACAAATAGTTTTTTTTATAAGTATCTTACCTCGTAATACTTTGGTCTAGTGTTCGTAAACGCGACTGCTGAGCATGAGGCCTTAGGTTCGATTGCCAGGTCGGGCTAAAAGTGCTATTGGGTATTTCTTTAAAACAATTCTCAGTACCCGATATAGCTGGTAAAAGGCTGTCATTTAATACAGAAAATGTGTTAAAAAAAAATTAATCCTAGAAAAAAAGCCTTTGTTTATTTTTGTAATTGCTCACTGTGACGGTCCATTATTACGTACATGGGACTTAAGTTTTTACTAAGAGGCTGTGCAGATAGCTGCATACTGGTCCAGAGAGGTTTGAGCATCGACTCGAAGTCAGGTCAAGACTAAGACATTTATTATTTTGTTACAGAGTTCTTCAGATTCGGTGCTGACGACAAATTCCATACTAGACCGCATCAGCAACCTACAGCAGCAAACTTCAGACCAGGGGCTCGCTCCAAATGTCGCATCCACACTGCACAGAAATAAGAGCTCTCTCCATGCTACTGGGCAGGGCGCGCTGGGTAAATATCTGTACTAATATTAAAAAGCTTAAAAGTTAGTTTGTTTGTTTGAACACGCTAAGAGTACGCTTTGAGGGTACTGGGTAGATCTGGGTTTGGCATGGAAGTAACTTGAAGCGTACCTTTTTACCCGACCGCAAAAGAAGGAGGGTTATGTTTTTATCGGAGTAAAGTCCACTGTTTTTATCGTGGCAAAGTCCACGCGAGCGATGCCCCGCGCTACTGCTAAAACTTGTATATGTATGTGCTCCTGTGGCATTCATATAAAAATTGAAGCGCCTGGAATGGCTAAGGTAATAAGTTTATTTGTCATTAACAGAATTACAGTACATTAAAAAAATCAGAGCTCTTAAAAAAAGACAATTATCAAAAAGATAAATAACCCCCATGCTAAGAAAATCCTGTGTTATGGAGACATTGAATCCGTCCATGTGAACTTTTAGATCAAAGATGTTTTGCAAGTAGGTGACAAATTTTCTTTGTTAATAACAATTTAATTTAGATTTAAATTCCGACCAACCGTCAAGGATGAGTTTAAACAGTATAATGTAGGTGAAATTATGTAAGTATGTATATGATGAGTTATGTATGCGGTGGGTGTATGTGTGTGTGAAGGTGAGGTGAGTGCAAGGAGCTATGTAAGGGTGTCGTACTTGGGATCGAGAGGGCGCGAGTTCGAATCACACCTATTGAGTTATTGACGTGAACCCACTCCAGATACAAGCACAAGTTGGAGTGCATAACAAGATTGTTAGTTAATGTGAATTCTACCCATATTGCTAGTCATTTTTTTTAGACAAAAAGAATAAGTATGTGTATTGGGTATCTTATTCATTATTTATGATTTGTGTATAAATAATAGATGCTTACTTTTTTTCATCATTGGATCGCTTTTCGCGATAAGACCTCCCATTGTTGCACCTTTTTATTTTAAAATCCCGTAGTATATTTTGAAATGGTCTACGATTAACTATCTGTCTATCTATCTATCAGTTACTAATTAAACTATACGTGATTCCAGGTGGCAGCATGACATCCCTATCATCAGCGCCGCAATCCCCCGCGCCTTTGTCCTCGCTATCAACGTCAGACCTATGCGAGCGCCCTACTCGAGTCAGCCACGGCAAGCCCAACCTGGCGCCGAAGCCCCCACAGTTGGCCCCCGCACCTACCAACGACACCAGGCCTTCGCCCCCACCTAAAAAGTTGATAACGAACGGGAAGGTAGCGGGCAGGACTCAGAGTATGAGGGTGCCTAGGTGAGTTGGACATTGCGATTTTTATAAATATACAGGATTATTGGTAAAACACTAGCAACCTTGCAGGACTGTATTACTAACATCATAAACATCGACTTTTGTTCAACGACTTTTTAGAAAACATAATACATTTACCAAAAACAAACCTTCAAGATACCCTCTGCTGCCTTTTGTACTATCCGTTAACTTACATTACTGGCGCTTTCTTTTGATTCACAGACTGCGTAACATTTAGAGCACTTATATGAAATATTTTTGTTTTAGTATGACAATCCGAAAAATTAAAATATGAAGAATTATTAAAAGTCATAGTACGAAAGTAGTTGCTTATGATGTTACTGACATAGTCATGAGAGGTTGTTTAACCAATAACCCTGTATAATTAGTTACAACTTTTTTAAACGATTGTTCATGTTTATTAACTGTAATAAGGTGTTATCTAAGTGGAGTAAAGTGGTGCGAATTAAAATTGAAGTCGGTAAGGATATTAGTAATAATATATTTATTTACAACATAGCCATTGCATTTCAAGTCTTTGTAGCTTTTTTTCTGGTCGGAGAATCATCGAATGCCCTCTCCCGATCTGGAGGGAGTGGAAGCTAGTGTCAGACTACTACTGACTAAAACCCACCCTGTTTCTTAAACCGCCGCGGGGCCGCGGGCCGCAGTATCTCGTTAAAACATTCCCGCAACCCCGGCAAAAGTCTTAGTTACAGCAGAGACTTTACAGTATTACGTAGTATGCTGCTACTCAAACTAGACAATAACCTGTATTTTGCGAGGCAGTATATAATCGAGAATTACTTCTTGTGTTCATAGCCCGTGTAACACGGTATAAAGTCTGAAATGTTAAAATAAAGCCAATAAAATATTGATCTTAGAGTATCGATAGCATCGGAGATCAGACGTTAAAACATGTTACATTAGCATTTTTAAAATAAGCCAATGCCCCACAAAACCGTTTACACGGTTTGTCTGTGAGTACAGATATTTAAAGAAATAGATATAAATTTCTTATGACATACATCAGCATTACAGTAACATACATCAGCACACTCCTCTCTTTTACTTCCATGTTATGTAATGTTATTTAAATAACATAAAAGAGAGAACATAGTATAAAGCAAAGTTGCTTCCCTGTCTGTCTGTCCCTATGTATGCTTAAATCTTTAAAACTACGCAACGAATTTTGATGCAGTTTTTTTCAACAGAAAATGTGATTCAATAGGAAGGTTTTTAAGTATACAACGTGTAACTTAAAGAGTATATACATACCAAGTGCATGGCTTCTTTGGATGATAACAAATGATATGGCAAGGGTTTTGTAATCCTAAGTCTACATGTGTAGAACTTATTACAAATTCCAATACACAATACCAGAGACCGAATTTTTCAAATTAAGAAGAACGAAAACAATTATCGTGTTATTGGCAAGTGACGTGGAAAGTTATTGACCCTCGTAGTGCTGTGACACGTTTGTTATGATTGGTATTCAAGAAATATATGAAACCAGTAATTTGGTATCAATTCTTTGAGTAATTTATTTTGTGCTGAAACTGTGCATAGAGACTCCATACCAGATGTTGTCTTCAGCCCTTTTGGATAGATATGGGGTTTCCGTTACATGTTGTATAAACACTGATAATTTTTGAGGTTTCTAATGTGATGTCGCAAATGAACACTTTTGTTTACGCTTGCAAACGCTAGCTGAACCCTACGACCTTACCCCCCCCCCCCCCCCCCCCCGAACCCCTTGGCTAGACCAGTGGCCGATTTACTGTACTACAAGTTGCCGGGAATCGAGTAACGTAGCTTATTATGGTTTTAAATTTGTCGATGGTGATATTTTCAGATCTCCGCCTACTTCGCCGTCGTCTCCACATACGGGTGCGGGACGCCCGTTCTATCTGCCGCCTGCGCCTCAAAACCCGCCTATTGGTACTAAGAATCCGGCTTCACACTTCGGTGAGACTCATTTTTGAAGTGAAAACTTCTTTAGCGGCGTTGTGCACTTTTTTGTAATGGGTGAAAAATGTTAAACTCGCGTCAGGACACGTGACCTGATCGAAAATTCGTAAGACGGAAGGAGAGTTGAAAACTTCTACAGCGGCGTTGTGCACTTTTTTTTGTAATGGGTATAAAATGTTAAACTCGCGTCAGGACACGTGACGTGATCGAAAATTCGTAAGACGGACGGTGAGTCTAAGAGATAAACTTTTTAATGTAATATAAATTGTCATGTTTGTGTACGATAGCGCAATAAATAAATATTGTATTCTACCACATAAATGATAGTACTTTTATACTGATAATTAAAGCACAACGTTAATATTCAAGTTTTCACTTCTGTTTTTTTTTTTCGTAAATAGTTTACTTTACAGGTTCATCAGCTAATGCGATAATTTTGTCCACTTTAATTAATATAAGTACAGCCAAACAATTAAAAAGTAACAGCTTTCGATTTTTGTTCTTATTGTTACTACAATCTCCATGTCTATGTCACAACAGAACCATAACATATCTCATAGAGAGCTCTCACTATGAACCCACCCACAACAAAATCAGTCTGTGTCTTCTGCTATGCTGTTGAGGATACTGATATTTTATTCATAACATGGTCACGTTTGACCACCTTCTCGCCAGATGGTGATGATGTGGTTGAAGATGAAGCACGCTTACCTATTCACTTTTGACTTAAAGACACCCAGGTTATAGCAACCAGGAAACAGGCACTGGCAGGGAATTCCTCTCCTTAGCTGTACTACAATGCAAGTATTTCGGAAAAGTTTTGTGCGTGTGGAGTCTTAAGCAATAGAATATTTTTAGCTGAGGAAAAAGGGACCTCAAAGAACTAAGATTAAAGTTTAAGTTGATACACCAAAAACCGATTATTGTTTATCTTTTTTTTTTTACTGTTACATAAGTAGATATAAAATTCCTGGCTCTTAGAACTAGTAATAAGCTTTATGACTGGAGCCAGTAAATTCCCTTTAGTAAAAGTACCGATTGAGTCCAAAAACCTGAATTAAACCACAGTTCAAAAATTGGGTTTAATCAAGCTTTTGTTCCCTTTGCAGGCACACTGCGCGCTCCCAGAGGGCTTCGCCCCCCGGGCGTGTGCCCGCCGCCGCCGCCGGGTGCTCCGCCGCCGCCCCCGGGCGCTCCGCCCCCGCCCCCGGGCGCTCCGCCCCCGCCCCCGGGCGCTCCGCCTCCGCCCCCGCCCGCTCGTCACAACAACCAGCCTCCGCCGCCGCCACCGCCGCACAACCGCACATCTGTTACTGTAAGTCAGAACTCAAGCTTGCCAACTGATATTCCTACTGCTAGATTATTATAAAGCACCGTATTTATTACTTTAGTTTATTATTTTAGTATAATATATTTGTGTATTGTATTAGTGTTATATATATTATTTCATTCCATTTCCTTGTACACCTACCACAATGTATTTTTTTAACCCAAAGGTTGACTGGTAGAGAATGCCTTGCCGCATTACACTGTTGTACATAAAGTTTAAATAAATAAAAGCCTTCAGCCCGGAAGACACTATACTGCAAGAGTGTGCATGCACGTTCATTGTTCAGTGGGAATACAACGCTATGCGAGTTGAGAGATCGCACATGGCGCCATTGCGTTTAGCCTTTTCTGCACCAACATACATACTCCATATCATTCAGCCCATTCCACACGATCACTGCAGTCCAGGTCACTTTAATTTACCGCCCATCAAGCAAAAGTCCAATATTTATGGCATAGCACGCTGCCTTTCTAGATTAGTCTGATAAATTGTTTTTTAGGTTCCTATTATACAAACTTACATGACGCGAACTGTACGAAACATTTTCCTCCTGTGAACACTCTCACAACGACAGGTCTCGGGTTTCATTCTTCAAGTTATCGTAACTCGGAAATAATGTATGCTTATTGCTGTTTTAGGGGTTTCTTCTTTGGTTTTATAAATAAAAGATGGCGTACGGTCTAATTAATGGGTGTATGTTCTTCACAATAGTTATACACTATCACATACTACATTTGCTGACAATGTTATTTTATGTGCACACATAAACATAGTGTCCCTTCACTCATTCCAGCCCATTTTTTAAAGAAAATACTAAAAAATAAAATACATATCTATAAACGGTTAATATCCCTACTTATCTATTAATATATAATAAATTATCGATATTAGAAACGATAAAAATTGATTCAGTAAACGATCCTGAACAAACTAATTTCAGGATGTGCATTAATTATGTTACATGTTTTATATAACACACTTGTAAAACTGGAGATTTGGGGCAGTGCAGCTAAATCAATACTGGCAAATCTACAAGTCAAACAAAACAGACTAATAAAAATGCTTTTTAATTACCCTTTTTTAACGGCAACTAAGAAAATTTACAAAGATACGAAAATAATTATTTACATTAGGCAATTATATATTTAACCACAAAGCTTTTAACAAAAGTATACAAACAAATTTATTATCATTTATAAAAGTTAAACAAGTGACTCAACGTAGCACTCGTCGAGCTAGTTTTATAATTCTGCCCAGAACCAAAAGTAAGTTAGACAAGACAATTTAACATATGAAGAAGCACAATTATACAACAAAATACCCTCATGTATAAAAAGTCTACGCTCACTCAATGCATTTATGACAAAAATAGCTCAGTATTTACTAGAAAATCTCCTCTATACTGAATGCGTCGGATGGCCGGGGATATTTATATTATATTTATTTAATAACTACACCAAATCTTTAGAATTATAGTCGGTTCACGTTAAGAAAATAGTGATGTCATCGTTGACCGCCGCCTCTCGACCAATGAGGTCGCAACAAATTAGAAAGCTACAGTGACAGACAGTTCACAGTGACTAGTTGACTGCAGATGTTTTGGCGAAACGGTTGTGTCTTTTTGCGTTATCTGCATAAAATAATTTAATTCAATCCTATTGAATTCGTGTGGGCCCAAATAAAAAATTATGTTGGTGCCAATAACTCAACATTTAAGATGAGTGATGTAAAAAATATATTTTGTGACGCAATAACTATAATAGATGCTAATCGGTGGAAAAAATGCTGCGACCACATAATACAAGAAGAAAAGCTTATGTGAAATTTGGATGACGTCATAGAGAACGCGAAACAAAATTCTTTCATAATAAATACAAATGAAGATTCTAGTGACACTGATTAAAAAATATTACTAATTTAAGACAAGTAGTTTGATTTTTATCAATTAAAATTATTTTGAAATATAAATTTAATTTTGAATTTTTACTCCATTGTGAAAACCCCTTTACCCTGCAGTTGTACTGATGACGTCACTATTTTCTTAACGTGAACCAACTATAGTGTAGGGACGAACTTCATTGTAACTTAATGATAATAATGTTCTTTTTGTTAGAATAAAGATTTTTAAACCTAAACCTAGATAAATTAGTCTTGGAGAAGGCCAGTTCTTTTTTCGTATAAAATAAAATGCACGCCAGCAATGGACACGGGATTGAAAGATATATACAGATATGTTAAAGCTATACTTCTCTAAGTAGTCACTAACATATCTGTAAGGAAGGATATATTATATATCCCGAAGGATAAAATATAACCTGAAACTTTTTTTCGTTTTAAACCTACAGTTTTTCTTTGTATTTTTATAATCACAACTAACAACACAGGATACCTGTATTTTTATCTAACAAAAAATTCTAAAAATGTTCTAAAAATCTCATTTGAACCATCCTTAATTCACCACTTACTCATTTCCAGAGCATAAACGGCGATGAGGGCATAGCGCCACTCCCCCCAGTTCGCGGCTCTTCCATGAGGTCCCTAGACCTGGAGGCTCGCTTCGCAGACCTGTTCCAGCACCCATCGTGCTTCCCACAACCAGACCCCTTCATGCGGATTGCGAAGGGCTACAGCAGCGCCACAGTCGCCGGTAAGTACGCGTGAACGGGAATAGGGAGGGATCTTCTGGGAAAGTATTTAGACGGCGCCAATTGAATTTAAATTTTGATCGGTTGGCCAAAATAAGTTCTTGAACCGTCGGTCAATGTTTTTGATCGGTTGGTCAACTTTGTTAATTGAACGGTTGGTTAAGGTATTTTGATTGATCCGTTAAGATAGCTTATTGATGTTGTGTATGCGTTAAATGTATAGAAAAAGATTGATATATCTATATAACTTCTAAAATATGGCCAATTCGATCAATTAATTTAGAGTTCAAAATGGTGCGGTCAGCTCCATTTGTTCTTTGTTGGATTTATTGCCTTGTCAAATGAGAATTTTGCTGATAAAGAGTAAATAAAACGATTACGCGATCAAAACACATAGTGGCATATTATAAATAAATAAATGTCATTATTTTATTAGGAATGGTCTTATACTCCTAAATGATAATTCAAATACTTTATTGTACTATGAGTACAATTGATTTTGTTTGACAATATTTTGCAATTCTTACGAATGAGTAAAGTTGACTATAAAAAGAGATGCGCATTTCAAAATCGATGTTTCCGATCGAGTATCGATACTGCTTAAAAACAAAGATTACAAATAGTGTCGATATCTTTTTCTTTTAGATATGTATAGAGCAAAACGCACAACGCATGCTCTACTTAGTCATATTATATTAACTTAGTTTATCTAGTTATGTAGGTTTATCTTTAAGTGCAATAGGTACAAGTCAACATTGACAAGCATAATATGTAAGTAAAATTATTTTAGTCATGATTATTTTACTGACTTCACCTCGGAGGTGTCCAAGATTAAAATTGTTATAATATTGTTCTGATAAAGTATTATTTTGTTATTAAAATGTTTATTTTTACGTGCATGACCGCATGACGTATGGTTAAGTGTCTTTATGGAGACTGAAATTGGATTAAACGTTGGCGCGCAATTGTTGATCTCGAAGCTCGATGTTTTTCATTTCATGACATATTCATGGCTCGATTAACTTGTTAGTTCATCTATCAGATAAACATAGACGGATTTATTAAAACATATCAATGCATTATTTTGATAAAAATAGTGTTGTTACTGCAGCAAAAATATCGATAGAAGTATGAATTAATTTTTTTACTGTCGAGTTATTTATTGTCTTTTTGCACAATAATGTATTACAGAAATCACGATTGCGCGCTACATATTTATTTGTACTGAACTATACTTTGCTAGAAACTGCACATAGTAGTTATATTTAGTTAAACCCTATGCTTACAAGTAATATTATGTTTCCGAAATTGTTCTTTTTATAGTACATTTTTGTTTGAGTTAAAAGTACAGTGATTATTTTCCAAAATTTTTGCATTTAATATGTCATTCCAGGAACACATTGGTTTATAATTGGTTGGTTGTAGTTTTAATGCAATATTCAAACCATGGTCGTGGACATTTCACATCGATGTCATAGTGTTTCATGTTACTAACATTACAATTGAGTGACGTTTTTATATTGAAGTACTGACTTAACTTTTGAAATTGAAAACCACTAAATATTCTACTCAAACGTTTTTATAAAAATAAAAAAAAGCTTAATTAAAGCAAATAACTGAATCACTTATTTGGCTTCGAGCTAGATACTTTTTTATCAACTAATTGTGACAACATTGAATATAGAAAAGTTATTTGTCATATCGAGATCTATTTCTTTTTTGTTTTAATATTTTAACTGATGTTCAGTTAACATTACTTGGTTTATAAACCCCCATAGTTTTTGTCAATAGATTCTTCGTCCAAATATAAATAAGTAGTTAGCTTAGAAGTTTAGTCAGTATTTTGATTCACTACACTCCATATACCAATGCAAATCATTCTTTATCAATATCGCTTATCAGTTAAACCATTCGATTAAATACCAAATTATATTCGTATATTATGTAAGCCTCTTATTTTATACACGGAGTGTTTTGTTCATTATTTAGTTATTAAAGAGTACTTCACGAAGGACACTGGATAACTGCCACTCTTGATTAATATGCACTACTTTAAGGATAAATAGCAATGATATGGGTAGATTTAAAAAAAAATTAAAAATACCAACTTTCGTTATCCTGTAAGAATTATTTTTTACGACTTATAGTTGTCTAGTTTTTTCGTAAAGTGGTACTTTAGGACTTCTACCAATGTATTGCGTTGAGTCATTAAGAATATTTATATTTAATTATATTTTCATTATTATATTATAATTTAGTTTATACATAATGGATCGGTCGTTCGTGTATCAAATGCTTGCACGATATAGCGATTTTGGAAGGTCAGAGAGAACTATGTTGTGATTCTTTTTTTTTTAATATAGAGGTGCCATTATTGCAGATTTTTTTTATGCTATTGTTGTACCTGTATCGCTTCATGTCCATTTTATTTCACTTGAAAGCTGCTCGGTAAATTACTTAACTATTGACTTATGTTGGCGGTGTGTTGCGAACAAAACTCTGAAGAAATTTAATTCAGCTTCATTCGCAGTAGCAATGAGGCTTCTAGCTTAGCTCAGCAATATTCAGACTCGAAAAAATATATGCTATAAAGTATGCTTTAAATGCAGTTCCTACTTTTAAATGACACGGTTGGCGAAGTCGTTAACAGATTGGCAATTGCGCTGCGTGTCGTGAGTTAGATTCCCGCACCGTAAGAGATGTTTGTCTGGCCTACAAATAGTTGTTCCCGGAAATTCCTAGTTGTGGGAAAGATTTTTTTAAATATAACACCGCAATCGCAACATTTTGTCGCGCAAATATTACCGCAGTTAAGAAATTTACTGACGTACCCACAGTTACGCTTTATGTATTGAAACGCAACCGGTATTGTGATAGTGATGTGTGCGACGCTCATAGTATTTATAATATTATTATTTTTTCTATAATAAAAGAGTAATAATTACCAATCAGTTGTCATGTATTTTATTGTCCTAACATTTGTGTTGTCGCTTGTTTGTGGACGTCGGCGTTCGTTCTGTGGTCAAATATAAAGTAGACTTCCTAACAATTTGATTTCGTATAACTTAAACAGATAAAAAGTTAAAAAACTTGCCAAGTTGAACTCAGATAGTACATACTCTGCCATCAGCAGGCCATAGCTATAATTAACTTTTTTCAAAGAAACATATACAGGGTGGTAGGGACATCGACGCGCAACCGCTTACCATGGACTCAGTACATGATTTTTCGTCCGCTTTTTCTTAATTTTTAATAAAATTACAAAAACAGTAAATTCACTTGTTTCACTTAAAACAGCAATGTAAATAAAACTCGAAAGGACTACCTGATCAGCCGTGTTGATCTCGCAAATGAACTCTAGCAACAGCTGATCAGGTAGGCCTTTCGAGTTTTATTTAGATTGCTGTTTTAAGTGAAACATGAATTTTATTTTTTAATTAAAATCTCATTGGGTTCGATAGAAACAATGATTTTATACAGGTTTCATTAAAAAAATCGTTAAAAAATCCTGAAAATTTTAGAAAGAGCCGACGAAAAATTTCAACGGCGAATCATGTACTGAATCCATACTAAGCGTTTGTGCGTCGATGTCCCTGCCACCCTGTATAATTATAATCATCTCACTTAATATTAATGCCTAATATTTCTATTATCAAAATAGATGAGGTCATGGCTTAATAAAACCAGTCACACGGGTCGGTCCCCTAGGTTAAGTAACGCTTGCCGCGGTCAGTCCATTGAAGGGTGACCATCTTAACATATCACCGTGCCTTGAAAAGCACGTTAAGCTTTTGGTCCCGACTTTCATTTGTATATCTTTGACAGTCATTACTGTTAGGCAGAAGCCGGAAAATCTGATACCAATCTCAAGGAAATAGTAAAGGGTGGCTAAATTTTAAGGGCCGATGTTGGTTTTTGAATAAAACACAAATTAGTTAGGAAATTATTGTCATTTCTTTTTAACCGACTTCTAAAAAAGGAGGAGGTTCTCAATTCGGATGTTTGTTTGGTTTTTTTTTTTCTAATGTTTGTTCGGGCATAACTCCGTCGCTTGCCAACCGAATTGAAAAATTCATTTTTTTGTTGAAAAGGGTATACTTTCCAAATGGTCCCATGAAAATTTTATCGAAATCGGACAAGCCGTTTCTGAAAAATCAACAAAAGTCTAAAAAAAATATTTACGTTGATGATCTTTTCGTTTACTCTGCATTGCGTTTTTTGTTCGCGCATAACTCCGTCATGTACGAACCGATTTAGAAAATTCACTGACCCACTAAAAAGCGCGAAAATAAAAACTTTTTTGCAAAAAATAAAACCGACTTCCATATCAAAACACTACAAAGCCAAAAATAATTTTAATTTCGGAAGGCGGTGTGAAAAGAAAATACAAAACCAATAACACCGACTACCGAAATTAAAATTATTTTTGGCTTTATAGTGTTTTGATATGGAAGTCGGTTTTATTTTTTGCAAAAAAGTTTTTTATTATGATGATATGGTATGGTTCAATTATGTATGGAACAAAATATCGGCCAAATGGACGCCGCGACCTCGGCGGCACACCTCCATCTGATGGTTCACTGAGGCATAATTGAGGTTCTATGCCGTTAATGTGCCGAATTATCTCATCCTTTAGCTCTTGAATTGTTGCTGGCTTATCGACGTACACATTTTCTTTCAAATAACCCAAAGAAAGAAGTCCAACGGTGTCAAATTACATGATCTTGGCGGCCAGCCCATAAACCGCACCAAACAGTCACTCTTTGTGGATTGGTTTTTCGACAATCATTCTTGGCTGACTATCATTCGCCCAAATGCGGCAATTCTGCTTATTGACGAATCCGAATCGAAATCGAAAAAATCGAAAGAAAAAAAATCCGAATTGATTTGAACGCCCATTTTCATAATAAGCCCGAATAACTTTAACGCTTTAACGCGTTGCTCGGTTGTGTATCTTTCCATGGTTCAAATTGAGTTAGTCTGAAATTGAGAAATTGCAAATGAAATGCAGAAAAATACTTGACGTTTAGGTGTGGTTCACATTCAACATCAGCCCTTAAAATTTAACCACCTGTTATTACACAGTTACTGGTTTGTGGAGGTCAAATAGACCGTCTCTACATTTACAACAATAGTACTCAACTGCATCTGTTTTTAAAAAAATAGAAAATATTTATTGAAAGTAGGCTTGTTGGTACAATACCTTGCCTAGCCTTAATACATAAATACATACCTGTACTGATAATTCGTCCATCACTAAAAGTGTATGAATGTGGTGTACAACCATATGACCTGCATGTCCAATGGGTAAGTTCCTAATTATTATTTCGAGCATGTTCTTCATCCTTCATGTGTACATACATGTCGTTTTAACACTGCATTTAGCATTGTGCATGAATATTTTTTTTACTAATAACACTGCATGATCATCGCCTCTTCGATCGAACTCTCAAAACGCAACCTTAACCGCAACGTTTAAGTTAGTCCAAGTTTTTGCCGTATCTTTAACTTTAAGGGTGTGATTTAGAATTGGGTATTTTCCTGAATTATTCTATCTACTTAGCAGTGGCGAAGGGTGAATTTTAATAAAAGGGAAGCCGGACCAAAAAATGCTTACCTTGCTCAAGTGTGATGCGGGAATTCCAGTAACTGTGGCCCTGTGGCTGACTTCGAAATCTTGTAACTTTGTAAATAATTATTTTTTTAATTGAAAATAATGGATTACTATTTACCTATATATTCATATATAAAATAATAGACTAATATTTGACATATTTCAAAAGGGAAGCCGGTAGGAATCGAGTTGTATGGAGCCTTCGCCACTGCTACTTAGTCCGTTGCTCAGATAAAAAAAAATTGGTGCTATTGTGAAGAGCTAAACGGTAGTAGTTCGAAGTGGATTGAGACTATCGGCAGACTAAGCAATCGGCAAGTTTGGCGCTTAAAAAGAGCGCCACAGTGGTTCAGCAGTTAGCCACATAACATATCGGCATTTCTCAGTACCTTGAAAAGCTCGTGAAGCCGTTTTTCCCGGCTAAGGCAACCCGACTAAATTAACAGCCGATAGTCTCTTGTGAGTGGGGTTTTTATAAGAACGATTTTAAGTTAGTGGCCTTTGGGAGTTCGGTATTAGTTAATGAGTAATGATGAATGAATCAATTGCCTGATATGTCTGTAAAGTCGAGTTTCTTGCGGCTAATCTTCGTAGTTTTATGTACAATCTATGCCAAGCTCAAAGATATGACACAGTTTCAATCTTACTACAATAGCATTAATTGAATAGCTTAATTGGATTGGCAAGGATTGTACATTTTGCATGGATAAGCACACCAACAAAATAATCGAAACATAAAAAACTGTTTCTATTTCTGTAGCTATTAATACATAGAAAAAATTATGAGAAAAATAATACAGAAAATGTGTTAAGAATTTTGTGACTACCATTAAAACCTGCTAAGAAAATGAAAACCTAATAACAATCTGTATAATACACTTGACCTTAGCATCTGTTCTTTTGGGAAATGTGGGGTTTAGACATACACCTATAAACTACATTAAATTACATAATGCATTATTAGAGTGTTATTCGTCACATTTTATTGGGTTCTACTTCTTGTTAGTGTTCATATCAATCTTATATACCTATCTTGAAGTCTTGTGTGTGTGTGTGTGTGTGTGTGTGTCTAGACCTTCAAACCTATCTGTGAAACGAAGTCTGTTTTCTGAGAGAACCGGTGATAACTTCTTCTGTCTTTCTTCCTGCTAACTTTACCTAATGTACGTTGTGTGTCGGGCAGTGAGCAAGGCGCAGGCGCCACTGCCGCCGCTGTCGGTCCCGCTGGAGGGCTGGACGCGCACGTCGTCCGCCTGCTAGCGAGCCCGGGGGGCCGCCGCCCCCCCGCCACCTCTCGCCGCCGCCCCCGACACCAGCACGACCACTGTGCAGTCTGCCACAGTGACACAGGCCACTACAGCGACTCAGGCAGCCCCGGGGACTCAGCCCGCCCCAGGGACTCAGCCCGCCCCAGCGAGCCGCGCCGTGCCCACAGCCGCCCCGCGCGGCCGCCCCGCGCCCCCCGCCCGCTCGGGCAGCACGGCGCACCTGGTGCCTGCGTCGGCCCCAGCACATGCGTTGCTATCGGTTGCGCACGCACTTCTGTGCCCCGCCAACGCACTCGCCGCCACTCTCCTCCCTGCCTCCGTACAGGAACCCACCGCAGACCTCAACATTCTACCCATAGAAGAACCGATGATGCCTACTGATGACGTCAGCGACTTAAAGGACGTATTCGACGCTATCAATAGACTATGCGAGACGATGAGAACTTCCACTTACGATGAAGTTGCCGATGAGTCGCCCGAAGAAGATAATGTAGAAGTAGAAGATGTGATCAGTAGCAATGCTGTCAGTGTAGCGGAGACCATCAGCGTGGTCGATGTAGAAGCCGATGTGGCGCAAGTCGTGGAATGCGACACAGAGCTGGTGAGCCCTTCGGAAGTATCGATAAAGACGACAGAGGCGTACCGCGCCGAGCGCTGGAGCGACGCGCTGGTGTCGCCACCTACCGACGAGACGGACACGTTCCCCTCCGACTCGGAACCTGCGAACGCAGCGTGCGAACCAATCAGTGAAATGTATTTCACCGCGTCCTCCGAAGTGTCTTTACTATCTGATCTGGATGTTCCCGAGAAGCCGGCTGTGGATGAGGATGCCGCGCCTGAGATGAGGGATAAAGAGGAAAAGAAAGAGGTGGTGCCTATAGCAGGCCACGTGGCCGCCATGAGGGAGAGGTTCGAGTCTATGACGCGCACCAACACGCCGTGCCCCGAGCTCGCACGCTCCACGTCGCCCTCGCTCGATGTGTTCCGAACCACACCGTCACCTGATCTACTCGGGTAATATGAAATACACGATTGTTTTAAGAATAAATATGGTAAGTCTATCGGGCCACTCAGGTCAAGAATAGGACATGGACGGATGGTTCACATGCCTTCTAGCTGCCTTGATTAATGTCAGGGTAATGCAAATGAGGTTGACCTCAAGTGAGGCAGTGTTTACTTCCCCAACTTAGCGCCATTAACTTTAGAGAACTATGTGACTGGATAAAATTTTTATAACCTCTTAATATAACATTTATCAGTATTCGTTTCGTATTCGATCGTTGCTAGTCCATGTTGGTAATATAAAACGAGAATTGTAATAGTCCGAGCGTGCCAAATGGTGTGTTCTCAATTAGCTGAAGGGTTGTGATTTATTTTCCTTAGCCTCGTACGTCAGGTCGCAATTAAATGAACAGTTACATATCGACAAAGATTGGTTGTAGTCTAGTGTGTATGTAGCCTTACGTAAGGGCAGTCTATAATAAAGTAGGAGCTCAGTATTTGCGGGCCGCTAGGAGTATAATCGTAACTTTGGCAGCATTCACAATAATCTCCATTATTCGGCCACACTTGTGACCATGGAAAGCTCAAATTTTGTAGTTTTGTAACAAAATCGTAAACTTGCAGTGAATTGTAAACCTATATTTCGTCTGACCAAGTAGCGTATAATGCTTAGCTTAGATGTTACGAAACAGATAATGACTTATACAGTAGTTTAGTAATCAATGCCACTTACAATTTTTACAGTTTTATGAGGTGTTTGCATTTTAAATTGCGTTTTTAATGTTGCCATAAATAGATGTTAAGTATTTGTTGTGAAATTATTTAAAAAATAGCATCATTGGTTTTTTTTAATTGATTAATGTTGTGAATTTATTTACTAAAAGATTTAATTGGGTTGAACGAATCGTTTAATGGTGATACTAGTTAAATGCAATAATTGTATTATTACTTTATATAATTAAGCCTGTTGTAATTCATGTATTTTAGGATATGATATTGAATATTTCTTCTAATAACGATTTAGTGGATAGTTGTCGTGTATAAATGTGTTATGTGTACAGACAAGACCTTTTATTATTATAATTCAATATACAGCTTTATTATATGCAAACTTGATGAATTTTTTTACCTATTCCTCTTTAGTTTCTATATTTTTTAATATATCGTTTAATGGAACTTGCTCCAATGACGATGATGGAGTTTATCATGCTGTAGAACTTAGTAAAATTCTTATAATTCTGAGGTGGGGTGTTAAAAGGCAATTGTAAAAGAAACATATAATAGTTTCGTGAAAAATTACTCTCCAGGTACCGACAGGTCAAAAAAGTAACCTCTCCTGAGGTTTTGTGTACTCTACAGCATACTGAAGAGTACCCAAAACCTCAGGATGCGTAAGCATACTTCAGGTTGTTTCGTCAAAAGACTATCTGCCCAGACATGGTTCATATCCTTTGATCTCGTTGAGTTACACCATTTTGTGTTACACTGTTACCTATTGGGAAAAAAATACCGATTAGTAACACTATCTCAAAGCCACATTTTTCACCTTTTGAGTGACAATGTAACCATAGGCGTAGGAAGGGGGGGAGCTGGGTGGGCCGTGCCCACCCCAGAATGGTCTGGTGCCCACCCGAGAATTACTAGATACGCCAATGAATGTAACTCAACAGAATGCTGTGTTCCCGTCCTGTAAAGTAAAACCTTCATGGGTAAAAGCATACTAACGTAATCTTGTTTAGATTAATATACTATCCCAAGTTCCTAATTGGCTCCCTACTACATTCAAAGTGGACTGAAAAATCAACGATGAAGGCTATTGCTATAGTTTTTCTTTCGGCTATTATAAAAAGATGTTATTTTTACTACAATAAAGCAATTTTTAAGAAAGGCAAATAAATGGACCGATTGAATCCAAGAAAAGTGCAGCTGGTTGGGGTCTGTGCTGTTTTACCATTGTCGCCAGATGAAAAAAATTTGGAGGAATAGGCTTACAAATGTAAGCCTATTCCTCCAAATTTTTTTCACCGTATCTCTGATAAATATCAGAGATACGGTATGGTTGACGAAGATAAAGATAAAAAAGTTCATCTAATACATGGAGAAACTATGTTTACTCGATGATTTTATAAAATTTTGGTGTGTATATGGAGATACTCATCGGACTAAAAACTTTTTGGAAGGGTGGCCCCTTCCAAAAAGTTTGTAGTCCGATGTTGTGATCAAACTTTTTGGAAGGGTGGCATAATACATTAATCGAAGCCATTGGAAAAAAAACACTGAATTAGATGCAACTATTGCACGTGCTTAAAGAAGATTCCTCTTTTTATGCTGTGCGTAACATTCAAAACAAAAATAATGTGGCGCCAAAGAAACGGGCTCGGAGCACTGTACTCAATGATGAGTTCATACAAGAAGCACAGCTCGAATTAGAAGGTTCTGTGACAGTTGGCCACCTTCTAGAGATTTTGCGCCTACTAATATCCATATACGGTTCTTATTTGATTATGGTGATTAGCGGATAGGATAGAATTATTTTGGAACTGACATTTTGATTAGGATTAAAATTGATTGTGATATTTTTAAAATACTGGTCCAGTGCAACAGAAAAATTTTCATATTGTTAATTTTTGGAGGCTGTTTAAGTAGCATTGTTCTAAAATAATCTAGATAAATATAAAATATTTTTTTTATATTTACAAAAATAGTATAACAACCGACATTAAAATCAAATCATAGTTAATCAATCATAATTATTTAAAAAACTGATTTTGGATTTCAATGGTTTTCTTTAATTGAACAATAAAATTCTGTTACTCTGGAACTTTTTGTTTCCGATATGTAACCCTATTACGTATTATTAGGATGCAGTGTAATTTGATGGGAGAAAAAAACGTGGCATTGGGTTACGGTGTTACTAATCGGTAATTTTTTTCCCAATGGTTAGCAGTGTAACACAAAATTGTGTAATTCAATGGGAACAAAGGGTTCATTAACCTTTTGACCGCCACAGTCGTGTATAGACGACAAGCCAAAACGTGCCCAGCACGCCACGGTCGCGACTGGGTGACAGAATTTTAAACGTAAATAAATATCATAAAAAGCATTGTTTTGTTAATTTCCCTTGTTAATTACATATCTTATCTCTTCTTTATTTATTTGAAGTGACTGCTTTCGTCAGGTTTCATGTGTAGTAACATAAGATGACAAAAAAAAAACAAGATATAAAGTTCGAAAAAGTCGCGGCGCCGAGGGCACTAACCCTCGGCGCCATAGTCACCATATCAGGACACGTAGTGATGTAGATACCAGTCAATAAAACAAGAATATCGACCACGACGGCAACCTACGTTATACTTAATTTACTCTGAATTCTGCACTAATAAATAGATAAAACATTTGATATTGAACTTTTATGTTTGAGAAATCAAGAAAAAATATAGTACTGAACTATACGCTCTTTAAAAGTCGAGTGTTAGTAGATTATCGATTAACTGTAATGACTGAAATACCCATCTCTATCACACTGTTGTATTGTCTGTTCCGAGGACGCCGCAGTCGTCTATAATTGACAGTCCCATGACGTCAAACGCGGATTTTTTTCAAATAGAGTAGTATATTTACTGTTATTAAATATTATTAATAATGGAGGACTATGAGTAGTGAAGACTTATTAAATATACTGCAAAGAGTCGGCAATTACACGTTTATCATAGAAGACAGTACAATTACTTCAGCACTGATGCCATCAGTTAGTGGTGATGCACTATAGTACATTATGAAACATGTGTGCTATGTTGATCATTGCACACGCGTTTCATACGACGTTTTTCAACACTCTTACCAGGAAGAAAAACAGACTTGTATTGGTAAATGTTAACTTGGATGGAAAATATAAAGTCGATGAGTCGTTGTTTGTTGATGAGGTTAAATAAAAAATTGGCCAAGTGCGAGTCAGACTCGCCCATGAAGGGTTCCGTAGTAACTACAATAATATAATATAAATATTTATTTATTTATTTGACGAATAAAAAAAACCTTAAAAATTTCTTAAAACTAGCTTATTTACATTTTTACAACTACGCTAAATAACTTTGTTTTTCATAGTGTTTGTATGAATTACAAAGTTATATTTGCGGTTTTAGAAAATATGCTGTATCTCAGAAACTGCTGACCCGATTTCGTTCAAACTAATTTTGGTTGAAAGTTTACATTAAGATCTATAGACATATGTTTTTTTTAGATTTTTCACTCCATTATTATAGAAGTTAGAGGGGACACACACACACACATTTTAACACTTTGGAAGCTTATATCTTTTAAACGATTGACTTTGTGAAAAAGTGGTTTTAGAAACCCTTATATCATTTTAAAGACTTGTCTATAGATACCACACACGCATAGGTTTCATGAAAAAAAATATTTTCAGTTCTAGTTCCATGTATACCATGGACCCCCTTTATTATAAATATTTTTTTAATTTTTTTCTTAAAATCGGAAAGCGGTTCACAGAATACATCTACTTACTAAGTTTCACATGTATAGTCTTAATAGTTTTGGAATAAAATGGCTGTGACATACGGACGGACGGACAGACATATCGAAACTATAACGGTTCCGTTTTTTGCCATTCGGCTACGGAACCCTAAAAACGCACATCTCCGACCTCCGACTAGTAAATAGTTATCTGTGGCGTTATAGCACTAGTGCAGTAACTTAAAGTAAAAAGTACGCGTTTCTAATACATTCCATTATGGACCTAATAGCGGTTCATTGAGAGCCACTATTTTATAGTTGATAAGCTTGCGTTTGACCATAATCTCACCTGATGTTAAGCGATGATGTGGTCGAAGATGAAGCACGCTTGCCTAGAAGTAACCTATTCACTCTTGACTTAAAGACTTCCAGGTTGTAACTATCAGGAATCACAGACTCCGGCAGGGTATTTCACTCCTTAGCCGTACTACGCACAATGAAAGTATTCCCAAAACGTTTCGTGCGTAAGGGTGGGATGTCCACCATGTAACGATGGCGCATCGCCGTTCGGCCCATCGTCTGATGATGGAACGTGCTTGGTGGAATAAGACTGTGCACTTCACGAGCAAATGTGTTCAAAAAACATTAAATTGATTGTTCTTTCAAAGAAACTTACATTTTAGTACTTGACACTGTTGAAAGTACAAAACAATAGGAATAAATATTTCGATATTATTAATAAGTATCGGTGTTGCACCTCTAGAGCCGAAGCGAGCAATTTCAAGAAATCCATGCCAGCTGCGCCACTGTCGTCATAGAGTGACAAAAAATTACGTCATGATGGACACTAGTGCTGTGATGGCATTGACTTGGTTTTATCGATTGTTGAGTCTATTTATTGATTTAAATAATAATAGAGGCCGTAAATGTGACACAGATTATTACATTTATGTCATAAAGGACAACGCGGGTTGAAATAAAACTCAACACAAGGATGGTATAATAATCTTTATTGAAATTAAAGCCCATGTTAAAAAATATTGTCAGTTTTCCATGAGCTTTATCGATATAATTTCGACCTCACTACTATTTTGTAGGTTTTAAAGGATAAATTCGGAGCTTGGCGCCGAGAGCACGCTTTTCCTTTTTTGACGTGGCGGTCAAAGGGTTAATAATGACTATGATTATGACCAGTGGACTTAACATTAGGGGCTGTCTACGTTTTGGTAAGATAGGTAATTAGCAGTGATCGGAGTAGGTAGATTGATTTTATGTACTTGCATCATGAATAGTCATAGAAATCATAACATGGATAAGCCTTTTTCCGGGATTTCATTTTGGTACATACGGGATTGAATCAAATATTGTGAATGTAAAGATTTTTAAACTACTACATTTGAAATTCATAGAATGCGATAGTTAAACGTTTAAAATTATTTTTTTCTTATTTATCAAGTAGGTAATAAAGTGAACCTTACTTTTGTGCGTCCATTCGAAACTTACATATGACTAATTTAGTAGTTATTTCTTGCAAGTTTATTATCTGCTGCTTGTCATTATTATATTCTCGAATAAATAAATAAAAAACTTTTTGTACTCCTTAATATTTTTTCGCATTCAGTGCAATAACTTTTTATGAATATGAAAACAGGTAAAATGAAATAAAAAGCAGTTTATATCAAAATCAACATCTTTATTGATAAAAATATTTTAATCTTAATTTTCATTAAAAAGAAAGCATAAGGGTTAAACATTTCTTATTCATATTGATATATTCTTCATCCTACACATTACAATATTTGAAACTCCCTCGCTGCTGAACGATTTTAAGTTAAACATACCTACTGGATGTAGGATTTGTTCAAAGCATTTTGGCAAAACCAAAATCGAAGGAAGCAAAAGGACTAGGTAGTTTAGTTTTAATCGTTCAGCAATGAGGAGCTAGTATTTTAGTTTTTTAGTGTTGCATTTTATTATTACTTAGCGGATTAATTTTGTTATAAGGTACGATGGGGTTGAAATATCCTTATTGTACAAAAGCCCCAAATTAGAAATATAAAGATATTTAAAAAAATCTTAATTATTACAAAATCCCGGAATTCCGGAGGCATATCCATATTAATATATACGTGCCAGTTCATTGATCCCAAATCAATCTACCTACTCCGATCATTGGTAATTAGGTATTTAGTGAATTAAGGTACGTGTTGTAGGTAAGTAATTATACTTTAAATAAAATCTAATACCTAACTATGAGTTTCTTTACGACATAAATTGTGCTCTTACAGGTTAATACTGTGTTGTAACAATCGAAATACATTTAGATTTTTTAATCTCAGGCGTTTATAATTATTGATATTAAAAGGTATTACGAGGGAGGCACTGAAAGATCTTAGAAAATCAAAAACTGAACCAACAAGTAAGTTATTAGTTTTATTATATATTTTCAAAATACTGTCACTCATCTTTAGGGGTCTCTTTGACGGCATTTTGAAAAGCAGCCACTGCTTCCTCGGCGTCCATAAAACGTTTTCCTCGAAGTTTTTCTTTTATTTTCGGAAATAAATAAAAGTCGTAAGGCGAGAGGTCGGGACTATAGGACGGATGATCCAGTAATTCCACGTCTGACGTCGCCAAGTAGTCGATTGTTTGCTTGGCGGTGTGCGACGAGGCGTTGTCGTGGTGAAGGAGGATCCTACTACGAGGTCGTTTCTCCCGAACTTTTTCCAAGACAAGTGGCAAACAATTGTTAGTGTACCAATCTATAGTAACTGTTTTTCGATCCTCTAAAACAATTGTTGCGTAATGACTTGTCCTTCCAAAGAACGAGGCAACCATCTTTATTCCCACACTTCGACCTCTCTTCACTTTTGTTGGCAACTTCTCGGAAGGAAACACCCAGATAGCAGACTGTCTCTTAGTTTCAGGATCGTAACAATAAATCCAGCTTTCGTCACCCTTAAGTAGGTATGTCGAACACAGCATTTGAGTCACCTCCGTTAAATCTTTGAACCATTTCACGACACCAATCAACACGACGGAGTTTTTGGGCCTCGGTCAAATTATGAGGTATCCCCCGGGCACAAAGCTTCCTGACCGCTAAATGTTCATGGAGGATTTTGTGCACTTGACTCGTACCAATGCCTATGCTTGTCCGAATTTTTTTACCTCAACTCGTAGACGGCTGGACCGAAAATTCTTTTTTGTTAGAAAGGGTATATTTTCCAGTTTTCCATTGTCATCAAATCAGGATCTGATGACGGGATCCTGGAGAATCGAGGGAACTCTTCAAATATTATAGGCACACCTATAGCGTTTTGGGTATTTCTTAAAGGAACTGATGATGAAGAACACAGATGGCCACCGAAACTATTCAATAATAAGTATTTCGTGGATTGCGATTCGATTACTTGAATATGGATGTTAAGCACTTTATGCTTGTCACATGCATATAGTGATGCCAAATACCAAAGTATAGCGATTTGGGTACTTTTTATAGTACGTAACTTAGGCAGTTGTTGCTCTCGAAAAGCACCATTTAGTGAAGTCAAACTGATGATTAACATCACAGATGGCTACAGGAATTATTCAATAATAGGTATTTCATGGGATGCGATTCGATTACCTACTTGAATATGGTTGTTAAGCACTTTATGTTCGTCACAACGCATATGGTGAAGTACCAGGAGAACACCTCAACAATTAACAGCCCTGCATCGGGAAAAGGAATATTTTGCAAAAGGTGATAAAAAGTTGACATTAAGGCTAATCGACTAAAAGCGAGTACCTGGGTTCTAATTAGGTGCACTTTGCGTACAATTATTATTTTAATATGAATGTATAAACAGCAAAATAGATGATGGGGCGTCTGAGGAGCATGTCGTGTTTGTTTCTTTTCAGGGTAGTAGTGTTCACTATCGGCCTCATCTAGTTTCACCTGACCAACATTTTGTCGTATAGGCGTTTATTATATACCTACTGCTTCGTTGGTCTAGCTTTCGTAAGCGCGACTAGTGAGCATGAGGTCTTGGGTTCGATTCCCGGGTCGGGCAAGAAGTGTTATTAGGTTTTTCTGTTCGAAAGTTCTCAGTAGTAGCCGAGAGTTTGGAAGTTGGTGGTAATAATACTCCCATGCCTCGGAAAACACGCCATTGGTCTTGCGCCTGATCCTCTCTTCGGTCGCGTCGGATTTCCATTCCATCAGACTATGAGAGTAAAAGTAACACCTGTACACACATACTTGTACACTAAAATATTTCCTGCTCAGATGGCTAATCTTCGCTTAGATTGGCTGCGGTGGCGGAAGCGATGAGGAGGACTATTATTATTATAAAATCTACAATGGACACTGCAGACTGCTTCAGAAAACCGCATATAGTTAGGTAAATATTGATGCTGTTTCAAAATGAGAATCTACGCAGCTTTGCTGTTCAAATCAAATGTCGAATCTTTGGCGGGCATTTGTGTACCTACTTAGATATGATTTCGGAGTTTTCTGGCATCCACCAGTTTTTTACTATTCAGCCAGACAGAGATTTACATATGTAGGTACATATACTTACGAAAACCTATTTATTATACTCACGTTCAAGGCTAATGATAATGTTCATTACTGCATGCAGTCTCATGGAATCCACCAGCTCAGTAAAAACACAATATTGTAAATTAAAAAAAAGGCCTGAAAATGCCAGGAGTCATGGTCTTTTTTGCCCCCACTCTGACCCTTAACGTTTTCCTCAGGTATGTACCTACAATTATAGGGGTTGCATTATATAGAGGTTCTTTGTGCTGATGTTGATCACCGGCGTGGTTTGATAAAAATTGCTAAGCACGAGTCGGTCTCGTCCATGAAGGGTTCCGTAGTTGCTACACAAAATAAGTTTGTTTTTCATAGTGTTTGTAAAAATGACAAAGTTATATCGGCAGTTTTTGTAAATGTGCTCAAAAACCAGACTGTATTATATTGTAAAGATATAGGCAACTATAGAGGGCCGTGCTAAATGGTCTAAGATTGGTTTATTTTTCTCATTATAGCTCATTACACTAAATAACCTTTTGAACGCCATTGTCATATATAGGTACTTGGCAAGCAAGCACTTGCCCTGTACGCCAGCGACACAAATATGTGACAAAAAATGCGGTGTACTTTATCACGAAAAAACAATTAAATCATTACTTTTGTGTTTTTATTTGTATACCTTAACTATTTAAGCTCTTGTCCATATTTAATTGCTTGAAACGAATGAAATTATACCACGGTTATTGAGAAATTTGATGACAAAAAAGGAGAAATTAAACGTTTAAAAAGGAGTGTTCTCACACGCCAGTCTTTTATATTATGTGACCGCTAGTGACGTGACGTATGTTTGCTAATATCGATAAATTCTTACTAAAATTAATGTGAAACTAACTTTAATGTGATTGTATTATTTTTGCATCAATTGGTATCTGGATAAACCAATTATAAGATTCAGTCTTATAAAACCAAACTATATCAGCTATAGAATCGAAAATAAAATCTAGTCAGGTCTAATTTCGATATTTGCTAATCTCGTCTCGCGCATCCCTAGTGTAACACCGTTTATCAATTATCAGTCCCTTGAATGCCATGGTCACAAATAGACGACAAAATCGTGACGTACTAAGACCAGGGATCATTTTCAACCGACGACCAAAAGAGGAGGTTATCAATTCGACGCGTATATTTTTTATTTTTATGTATGATCACCGAGTACTCGAAGACGGCTGAACCGATTTGGAAAATTCTTTTTTTGTTTGATAGGGTATACTTTGAAATTGGTACCATTTGTCACCAAGTCAGGATCTGATGATGGGATCTTGGAGAAATCGAGGGAACTCTTCAAATATTATAGGCACACCTATGGCGTTTTGGGTATTTCTTATAGTAACTTGTGCAGTTGCTCTCAAAAAGTACCATTTGGGGAAGTGGAACTGATGATGAAGACCACAGATGGCCGCCGAAACTACTCAATAATAAGTATTTCGTGGATTGCGATTCGATTACTTGAATATGGATATTAAGCACTTGGTGCTCGTCACAATGCATATGGTGATGTATAGCTGATGGTGAAGTACCAGGAGAACTCCTCAAAAATTAACGTCCCAGTATTGGGAAAAGCAATATTTTGTAAAAGGTTATAAGTAGTTGACATTTAGGCTCTTGTAACTAGGTAAATTAAAAATCAACTAAAAAGAGTGAAATAAAAACTTTTTACCAAAAAATTAAACCGACTCCCAAAAAACACTGCAAAGTGAAAAATAACTTTAATTTCAGAAGTCGGTGCCAAAAACGAAAATACAAAACTAAAGACACCGACTACCGAAATTAAAGTTATTTTTCACTTTGCAGTGTTTTTTGGGAGTCGGTTTAATTTTTTGGTAAAAAGTTTTTTAGTGAAGTCCATTAGATATTTTATAAATAATATAGTACCTAGTATCTTATAATGGTGATATTTCTATGAATGATGTACCTAGTATATTATAATAGTGATATTTCTATGACAGTTTTTTGAATAATTATTTAGTTTATTTGTTTGTCCGGAACGTGGCCGCTCAAACGTCATTTCATTTTAACGGTATGCTTCTTTATTAGTACATATTTTACTTTGTTAATTTTTTATCTTTTCGAATATTGTTTATTTTTTAATACCAATTAATTAAAATTAAACAGCTAGCTAGTTTAAAATGTGTTTTATTTATTACAAATTAATATCATACCACAAAGTATCTATAAGCGATATGTTGATTTTATGTTGCTAGATCCCTAATTTCAATATCGGATATTTTGATATTTACTGTAAATACTTATCAGTTCTTTACGAAACCTGATATTAGATAGAATCGATAAGCGACATTCTGCACTGCTACATCCCTAAATCAGATCGAGGATGTCTTATTAATGTCTGGCAGCAGTGCTGGCAGCCCACGTCATAGTCACAATATCAAGACAGCAGATCGAGAATAATGCTGTACCATAATGTAATTTTTTTTTGTGTCCTAATGTCTGCTTTTACATTGATACATTCTGTAAATGCCGTGTAATGACCGCTATAGTGGGAATTAGTGCGAGGCTAAATAAAATTTCAATGTCAAAGTAGTGTTTATTCGAAAATGACAGACAAAAATCTATACTTATAATAAATCTGTAGAGAGGTCAATTCTGTACATGAAATATATTTACAAAATAACTATCAGGGGGTGATTAGGGATCGATACTGATGCCAAAAATGCAATCAGTAAAATTTTTGTCTGTCTGTATAACCGTTATAGAAACAAAAACTACTCGACGGATTTTAACGAAACTTGGTACAATTATTTTTCATACTCCTGAGCAGGTTATAGTATACTTTTCATCACGCTACAATCAATAGGAGCAGAGCAGTGAAGGGAAATGTTGGGAAAACGGGAGAAGTTACTCCATTTTTTAAGCTTCCGTCGCGAGTGCAACCTTAATGGTTAAAGCTACACAGAAATCATTTATGACGGAAATGTTCTCCTTAAAATTATATAAAAAATATCCCACGACAGCATATATCTATCTTTTATGGTTGACTCACAATAACAAGTGTAACTCCCGATGAAATGAAATGAAATGAAATATTTATTCTGTAAATTGGTTATAAATAACACTTTTACACGTCATGTTTTTTTGCGTGTTTAGTTTAGCTAGATGAGGCCGGTATTTCCTAACTGACTACTCTGAGAAGAAACACCGAAACAAACTCAGAGGTCAAAGTCTCTTTTAAAGTCCAGACAATTTGTATTTGTATATGAGAAACATGTAGGTTCATGTCTGTGGTATTCTTTTGAGGAAATAACCACGCAAATTTGAGCGGACCTGTCCAGACAGTGCAAGCATTAGTCAGTTATCGTGTAGCTCAACTTAGAACTTAAGGAGCTCAACAATTTGACGAACAATACCAAAGTAAGGACCTTTGGATAGCTTAGCAGTTCGAAGCTTTCTGATTATTATTCTGCTCCGAAATTTAAAACCACCACAACTTTGCAATGGAACTCGGCTAAAAGTAACCCCGTTGCAACAAAATATAATCGAGGCTCAAATTTTAACAGGTTGCGGTGCAGGAGAAACCGTCTTTATTCCCAGAATTCCCATAATACCAAATAATTTTCCATTCCAATTTAAAAGAACGCAATTCCCAGTATCGGTGTGTTATGCAATGACAATTAATAAGGCTCAAGGCAGACTTTTCGTGTTGCTGGAGTAGAACTCGGTGTCAGTTGTTTCTCGCATGGTCAGTTGTACGTCGCTCTTTCCCGGGTTAGCAGTTCTAGAAATCTTTATGTTCACGTGCCGGACGGGTCAACTTTCAACATAGTTTAATAGTGAAGTATTTTCGTTCTATAGGTACTTAAGCCTCATGTGAACGTGATCTAAACAATATTACCAATACATTAACTTAATAACACACAAGGAGTTACACGCTGACGAAGTCGCGGGCACAGCTATTAACAATAATATTGTGCGGTTCGGTATTGCGATATTTTTCAACAGTATTATAGATTGACATATTATATTTCCCTACTAAATTACGAAAGTTAATCTGTCTGTTACATCAAAATCTCTGAACCGTGAGGAAGGACATAGGCTACTTTTTTTTTACGAATAACGACGAAAACGTGGACGAAGTCGAGGGCAACAGCTATCTATACTAATAATATAAGGCTGAAGAGTTTGTTTGTTTGTTTGAACACGATAATCTCAGGAACTACTGGTTTGAATTGAAAAATTATTTTTATTTAAATAGTATAGAGAAAGGCTATAGGCTATATATCATTACGCTAAGGCCAATAGGAGCGGAGCGCCAATGAAGAATGCTTCAAAATCGGGGTTAAATTTAACGTTAGCCCAAAGTAACTATTCCACGCGGACGAAGTCGCGGGCAAAAGCTAGTATTATAATAATCTTGTTTATCGATAAAGTTTTGGAATCCCTATTCTTTTTGTAGTTATTTGCGGTGAAATTGTGGCTTGGCGTGAAGGGATCACGTGTGCGTTTTTGCTCTGGCGTTCAAAAGGTTAAAAAGATATAATAGAAACCTAAATATCTTCGAAGTTTGATGACACACAAACATTTAAACAAGCAACATTTACCTCTCGTTACACACTAATTAGTGAATGTTTTTTTTTGTACGTCCATAGGAAAAAAAAAGTGCCGCTGGGAAGACGTAGTTCCAGTTTTTGTTGAATAGCTCCCCAATGGTTGGATGCACATACCATACCTACACAACTTCATACACTAAATACCTATTTGCTAGACTGAAATTAAGAAACTAGACTTTTACGCTAGGACTACGGACACAGTAGTAATACCTAATGTGGAACTACTGATAACAAATTCAACATTAGTTCCATTATATTCAGTTCCTGTTAAAATGAAACTAGTGATAAAAAAAATAATTAGTAGGTACCTAGTTCCATCATGGAACTGTTGATGGTACTAGTGGCAACGAACCACAGATTATAGAGAGTTAAGACTGATTTTTGATATCCGGCCGGCGTAACGAAAACGGCTGCAGATTTTAGTCTTTCCAGATTCTAAACGCAGGCAGTCATCCGAACTACCCATTTATGGAATTCATTTTCCATGGTAGGTAGGTACCTACTACCTAATTACCAATGATATAGAGGTGTTCAACAGTAGCAAATAGGTAGGTAGGTTGGTATTAGATTTTAGTAATATTTCAAAGTTGTTCGGTCATTTTGGACAGTCGTTGAGGTGCTCACGACAATGTGAGGCTTACAGAACACCTAATTTTCCTTTCTAGTATCAACCCTTGAATGCATGTTCCCTTCTGCATTTTACTCGTGTCATGCTCTGCCGCAGAGCCACCATATTAGAAGACAATTATATCTTAAAATGATGTACGTGTAACGAATACAATGTACGCATACCGTCATTACTGTACGTGCATTAGGTAGGTAGGTACCTAAAGATAAAATAGACATTGATTGTGGCTCTGCTACAGAGCATACTCTCTAGCAGAGCCACACGGAACTTAAACTCAGGAAAGACAAACGCGACTGTGTTTTGATAAAAACTGTTGTACGTTCATTGCGTACATGTTGAAAAATATCATTATTATACACCGGTTTTATTTACCGCGATCATAATACATAGGTATTTATAGTTGTGCGCCTAATCACAAATATAGCAATGGCTGCAAAACATTGCTGACAGAAAATAACTAGGCGCTTTCTATGAAAACTTAAAAAGTGAATTAAATAAAACCGCTGTATAATAATATTTTTTAACACGTGCGTGAATAAACACTGTTCGTACAACAGTTTTTATCAAAACACAGTCGCGTTTGTCTTTCCGGAGTGGCTCTGCTAGAGAGTATGCTCTGTAGCAGAGCCACAATCAATGTCTATTTTATCATTACCTAATGCACGTACAGTAATGACGGTATGCGTACATCATGTTCGTTACACGTACATCATTTTAATATATAATTGATCGACTTCTAATATGGTGGCTCTGCGGCAGAGCATGACACTTTTACTTCCCTCTTGTTGTGTGTCTGAGGTTTGAGTTCCTGGGTCTGTGAGCTATTGAGTAAAATAGAACATTTCTGCACATTACGATCGACATTCAAGTTCACCCATAAGTACCAGCCCAGCTGTTGATATCAGGAGACAGGAAGACTCGTCGATATACAAATGCTGACAACCTTGAATGTTTACAGGAATGTGATTTCAGATCAAATATTGGCTGGTTTACGAAGAGGGATTCATGTAGGCCATTTTGCCTAGTGCTTATCAGGGGAACTAGAATAAAAATGAAGGGAAAATAAAACCAAGTTGGTATCATTGTCCAGAGCATTTATTGCGTAAAATAGTCAAAATTCTACAGAGTAGGCAAACGTCACAACTTTAATGTGGGAACGCTTAGAGAATCATCAAGGCAGATAACATTTATTTAATTATTAATTTTACACATGTCTTAACACCAGAAATTTTAAGAACGAAATTCACTACTGAAATCTGCTGTTGACAGTCTATGTGAGAGCTTAGTGGTAAGGTAGGAATATAATGACTTATGCTAAGGGACAGGGGGCCGCCAATCCAACAACACTTGTTGTGACAGGGAACGCGTCGCCTGCGGCCGCCCGCAGGGAACTGTCGGCCCAACCTCGGCCGCGCCGGGCGACTGGATCACCTGTCCGACGTGCACTAGCCGCTCCGCCTTACCTTGTCGTTAGTATCCCTCACCGCGTGTTTAGCAACTCGCTCGGACACACACCGGTCAAGCGGACGAGTATAACGAACTACAAACGAGCGCCTACCTTCGCTCGGGCGGCGGGGGCGCGCGGCGCTGGAGCTACCGGTAGCGCGGCTGCATGACCATCCCGCCCGGGAACATGGCGCCCATCGGCATCATGCCGCCCGGCAGCAGCATCCCTGCACAAGACACGGGTCAGCGGCGGCCGGCGCGGGAGCGACAGGGGACCGCGGTCCAACACTCGGCGCGGGAGCCACAGGGGACCGCGGTCCAACACTCGGCGCGCCGGTGTGACTGTCAACAATCGCCTGTCACCCGCCACCCCGCCCGCCACTCGTAAGGTGCAGTAAAGCAAAGTAACACAGGTAGGTAGGATAAATAATTCACATGAAAAATCACACTTTCAAAATACTCGGCGATGTAATAATCGTAATATCCGTAGTACATGCATGTTTCAGTGTGATCCGAGATGGTTGCTCGTAGAATCCAATTCAGCCAACGACTATTAACTCGTTCGTTTCATGCACTTGTAAAGCGACAAAACTACTGTACGTAAATATAATATTAGTGTACCCACCCGTAAATCGACAGTCATATTTTATATGACACTACGAGAAAATCGAGACAGTAATAAGATAAGAGCTACTACAATAAGCAAATCCATTAAGGAATGTGAATAAAATTACCGCTCATTTTCATTCCGTTCCTCCGATAGTGCGGATGGCACATCAAAATCACAGTTAGCTGTTGCCAGTGTTTAGTCTATGACGAGTGGCTGTACTCTGTACGGATGAGGTCGGAGAGGCCGGCCGAGTTAGTGGGCGTTAGGGTGAGTATCGACAAGCTGTTATGTGTTTACATTACTGAGACATGTGTAAGTCGCGGCACCGGAGCTGATATCCAGTGCTATATAAATATGTAAGTGGCACCCACCGAGCGATGGCGCAGCCTGTTCTGATAGCCAAGCACTCAATGTCTTGTGATGCCTTCGAACTTTAGCGAACTAAGTGGACAACTGCTCCACACTCTTAAAAAACAAGCGATCAATTCCTTACACACAGTCAAAATAATCTAAAGCTAGTCAAGTCTTTACCAGATCATAGTCAGTTGTCGTGGAAAATAGAAAAATAAAATCAGTCAAGTGAATGCTCTTTTTATTTGATGACCAAAGTTCATGACACTCCATTTTCCACGTATATTGCAAAAAACAAGCGTCACGTGAGTAACAAAACGAATCAAAACAATACTTGTTTTACTGTCTTCTTATACTAAACTATCGTAAAGCAATTTTATTACTAAAGAAAACCACCCTTTCTATATTATTCTTAAGTTCAATAAATGCAAAAAAAAATACCAAGTGTCATAATGATACAGAGCTACATTCAACGTGTGAACTGTGTTTTTGTCAAAATTTATGCGAATATAAAAATATGGACGACTATAGTGAGTTTTCAATCGGAATGTACTAAAATCCAGTCTTTTAACTAACCTTTAACATTACATAATTTCTTTGGTTTACATTGTACAAAAAAATTTCAACGAGTCTCCGCTTCGGACCATTTCAACATCAAAAAATACATTTTGTTACAAGTAAATACATTTAACTTCATATTCAGTGTGCAACATCAAAGACAACGAGAATATATCATTACGAATTACCTAATACTTTGATATGTCCTACATTAGAGTTTATCATATCCATACAAATACATCATAATACTGTTCATTGGGGAGGGGTCATCTGAAACGACATCAGAGGTTTAAACACGGATATAAGAAGGACAGCCTTCGTAAACATACGAGCGGCGCATCTAATCAGTTTCAACGACAACTTTTATATAATTCATCAAGGAACACTGGTAAACATGATCAAGGGGGATGATGTAAACATTATTAAACAATGTGTAAACATTTTACTTCACAGAATGTCCTCAGCAAAGTCTTGGAGCGTGGGAGACGCTCGAGATGCAACCGGGGGCATTTGCAAAATGCGCTATGACCAATCACTGGCCTAATATTATGCTTAGATAGCTTAACGAACTCTACATAGTCATTGGAAATATGATACATTCCTGGTAAGGGTTTAAAGTATAATACATTTGGAGCAAATTCAGTCCCGGTAGACTTTGTTAGAAACATGGTTATTTTTTTGTTATTAAACATTTAAGGATTTTGAAGAAAAACCCTAGTTTTCAAGACAAAATCAACCCATGTAGTAAATTATAGGGAATTTTATTTATTATTTTGTACTTTTATGATATACAATGGGCTAGAAACTGCTATTTTTTAGTATAGTTAACAAACTCAAGTGTTTCTGTACGAATGAAGTGAGACCTGGCAATTTGGGTAGAACTCACATTACTAGTAATCTTGTTAACCTCTCCAACTAAGCAAATATGCTTGCGTCTGGAGTGGGTTCACAGAAATAACGTAACGGGTGGGGTTCGAACCCGCAACCTCTCGATCACAAGTCGGACACCTTAGCCATTAAGCTATTGACGCTTCAAATCAGGTTTAATGGGGAGGAATAACTCAGAAATATCCCAGGACTTGAATTTGCTCCAAACATGTTCCACTTAAAACCTTTACCAGGAATGTATCATAACTCAGCATTTCAAAAAGTCAACAAAACTAGCTTAGAAAAAAAAAATGAGAAGTTGGCAGTTTGCAAATGCCCCGTGACAGGGGCAGATCGGTCTAGCGGTAGGCTAGGTGCGGGTACTGACCGGGCTGCAGCGGGCGCACGAGGTTGAACTGCGGCATGACGGGCAGCATGGGCACGGCCATCTGTGCCACCGACACCGGCACGCGCGGCACCATGCCCTGCGGCGGCAGCATGCCCACCATGCCGCCCATGCCCCCCATGCCCATGCCGCCCATGCCTCCCATGCCGCCCAGCACGCCGCGCCGCAGGGCCGCCGCCGCCTGCTGCTGCCGCGCCGCTGCTACTGCAGCGTTCATATGCGCTGCCACCTGTCGAACAATTGCCATCTTACTTTCTTCATTCTAAAGCATATTACGATTTTTTGATTAATGGGGAGGCTGGTTGGCACTTCTTTAGATTGCTTGTTGACATGTTATGCTTGATAAATCAGCTACTCTCTTTCCTTTCCTGGTATTTCGAGTATTAGCATATCCCCGGCAGAGAAATTGAAAGTTATATGCAGAGCTAATGACTCCACCACTTATTGTAATTTATATGCAGAGTTGATGACTCCATCACTTTATTTTAGACAAAATTTTAGAGGGTATATTACTATAGTATTGTAATACTATACTAGAGTATACTATTTATGTACTATCTAATTTTAGCGACTAAACAAAACTAAAGCATTTACGCAGACTACCAACAGAACTTACATTATTTCTCCATGTGTAAAACAAACATTGGAACCCCAGTAAATCGACTCACAAAAATAAATAAAAACGCGTGCGTTTTGTTAACACATTTTCAGATATCTTGGATGTTAAATAAACATGATTTGAACTTAATCTAAAAATTCCACACAAGTGCTGTTAGATTCCAAAATCTTTGTGAACAAATTAAAGTTAGTAGGCATTATTTTTTACATCTGATTGTTAGGGGTTTTAATGACAATCCAGTTGTGCACTAAAAATAATCAGCGCAAAAAAAAAGCTGCAAAACCAAAAAATCGTGAGCAAACTAAAACCAAAGTGCTTTCAAACGACTCAAAAAGATAAATATAAAAGAACCACTAACCCATACCTCTGCTTGACTCGTACTGGGGGTGATCATGGCTGGTGCCGGTTGCGGTTGAGCTGCGGGCGCGTCCGGTTTGGGTTTCGCTCTGTACTTGATGTTTCTGGCTCTGATCTCTTCCAAGGACACGTCTTCAGGCGGGTGTATGATCTTGGAGCCTGCGCCCGTGGCTGTGACGAGGGGGCAGGCGTTCGCCGCAGGGGGTTTCACCTCGCCGTTCTCTTTGTGTTCAGAACTGCTAGACGGCGTCGTCGTGGTGGGCGGCGCGCTTATCGTCGCGTTGCTGTAGTAGGTAGTGGTAGTGTTTGATCCAGAATACATACTGAGGTGGGAGTTCAAATGTAATATAGTTGTTGCTCGTTTTCTTTTGTTAATTTTGTACATAAATGGTAGTCACATAATCGTTACATTTTTATTGTTAGTAAGTCTGTTTTTATTGTATGTATAATTATGTATTGAGTGTGTAATTTATTACTAGTATTGAATATAAATAAATAGTCCATGGACTAACCGCGTATTTATTTTCTGATTTTGTATCAAATCGATCCAAAGGCCAGTAAAAGATCGCTTTTACCCTGTGTAACACCTCTTTTTAGTTGATATTAATTCTGATAAGGTGTATAATACAATAGAATGTTTATTTGTAGCTGTAATGTTTACTTTTGACTCAACGGGGCTGATATGTTCTTAAGATAGAATGAAAGTCCGTAAAATAAAAGATTAAAAAAAAATGTTTATTTATTAGAGTAACTTTGACTCAAATCAATAATAAAGAGTATAGGTATTTATCTGTCTATCAATACGAGGTCAAGTCTGCTTGAGTTTATTTCATAGTTATGCTTTCGACAAAGAAAGGGTAATTAATAAAGTAATGCTACATAGATTTATCTTTAAGTATCTCTTGGTTGATTAGCGCATTGCTTCGCAGAATAACTATTATCTCTTCTAAATATTCTAATCACAAGTATATTCTAATAATTATTTTAGTATTGTTAAGATAAGAGCGATACGTAATGACTGTTTATATTTAGTTATACACGACATTATTCAAATGCATGTAGAAATCTACATAAATGTAGCTATTAATTAAATTCTAACGAAACATTTCGTCCGTTTTGAACATCCCGCCAAAACTATAGTCATATATAAACGAACCTCTGCACATTATATTTTAACCAGTCAAATTACAATTTCCAATTATATGTGATTGATAGGGCTACTCTTCACAATGACGCACACAGTGACAAATAAACAAAGAGAAATCATCTATTGTATTTACAATCAATTCCTAGATAACTTTTTATAACTGTCAATGTAATTAACACAATTATTCTACGGCGTAATTAGCGAACACTTTTGTGATATAAACTGGCATTTGTGTGACGAATTCGGCTCGTTGGCAGTCATAACGTGCCAAATATTTAACGCCCGAGTCTAGTCCATTTGGTTAGCATTCATTGTATGTTGTAAACAATTATTTTAAGAGCCCTATTAGGATAATAAAACAAACTTGGCAAGTAAATTTTGTAGGTATTTTAGAATTAGGTATTGTATTAGGTAGCATTACTTCTGCCTGTATATTTAAAACTATCTAAACATGTTTTCTGGACATATGGCTTGTAGTTTACAAGGTAATTCCATCTATTTCTAAAGCAGTGACTAGCCATAAATATCCCTATTTCCATCCGTGTGTTATATATACATAGTACCAGTACCAGTTTAAGTAGATCCAAAAACTTTCCTGCTAATTATTTTAGTTAATTAAGGTTTAGTACAGAAATTGACTTTTGACTATAGTAAATGGCCAATAGGCTTTTTTTTCAGTGGAAAAATTATCAAATGACTCCTCGAACTCTCGGTGGAGCGGAAGGAAAGACTGACTAAAAATCCACCCTATTCCATCAGTTTCCCTTACGTTTCGAGGCCGCGGCATGGCAATATGCCTAGTGGAGTAATAGTATAATGCGTTAATACGGTTAGTGTTATAAGTTAGTTATAATTAGACGGCATACCTATAGGCGGGGAACGTGGGTTTGCTCGTCGACGTGGGGGGCATACTCGCCGCCGGGAACAGCGGCCGCATTCCTGGCATCATCATTCTGAAACAATTAGGTTACTTCTACGTTATTTTAAAATAGAAAGAACTCCGTTTTAACCAGCTGGAACGGTCTTACAAAATACCAGCAGTCGCGCGGGCCTTCGAGTTTCATGGACTTTATCATCACAACATAACCTCCTTTTTTGTAGTCGGGTAAAAAGTAGCATCTAAAACCTTCCTCAAGCTACAACAATCAAACAAACTTTTCCGCTTTATATTATTAGAAATAGTATAGATGGTTACATTTTAAATGCTGACCACAATGGATATAATTATGCACAACAATCAAACTAATGGCTACAGACAAGCATATTTGGCTTAGTTGGAAAGGGGTAACAAGATTGTTAGTAATGTCAATTCTACCCCAATTGGTAAGCATTTAGCAACCTGGCATGTATTTCGATATTATTAGAAGTAAAAATAGGTGCATTTCTAATAGGTGTTTAAATACAAGCCACGAAATATGGTGGAAAAACTTTGAGTTTCGACCAAAGTGGTGATGGGTCTTTAAAACTTATTGTTAAGATTTAGATCAGTAAATGCATGTAATGCATTTTAAGTTCACATTTATTTACTAATTTTCTTACATATTAATTTATCGAATTATCAAGTTTCTTAGCGGTCAATGCTACTGAGTCATTCTAATTTACAAAGTTTAATGCAATGAAAAATATTATATTATATAATTCATCAGTAATACTAGTATCTACTTATTATTTAGCATTAACATAATATATGCTCTCAAACCTCATTAATATGTTAAAAATACACAGCAATCATGTGTCACTTTTGTTCAGAAACTTACATATTTTGACATCATACATTCTACAATATTTGCATTATCATATAATTACGTTGTGTGGCAAGCAGGCTCGACTGTGTATTCGTGAATAGCAGCTGCAAGTTCTCCACGTCAGTGTTGAGTTTGTAGGTCCTATTCACGAACTTACCTTATAATTTAGGTTAAGTACTAACATAGGATTAAGGAAATTTGTTACTAACCAATTGAGTCATGTTACTTGAAAATAAATGAAATTAATGAATTTTGATTAAATTGCTCTTTAAAAGTAATACAAGCAGACATGTGCCTTACTAAAAACAATTTACTAACACTATGGGCCAGTTCATATATGTATAGACAACTAGAAGTTGCTCGCGATTTCGTTCGCGTGGGAAGTTTTTCCCGTGTAAATCTTTTCGCAAAATCCCGTCTTAGCGAGCATCTACGTACTAAAAGGAACCCCCATGCAAAATTTGAGAGCCCTACTACTTGTAGTTTCGGAGATTTCGCGATTAACCAGTGAGTGGTATTTCGCTTCTATATATGTATATAAATTGGATAATAATGTGACCAACCTTACACCAATGTTAAGTTTAGACAAGCCTTACAATCCTTGATACAGACATTGGGCTTATTTCAACAGATTTTGTTTTACATAAAAACTTTTTACCAAAAAATTAAACCGACTCCCAAAAAACACTGTAAAGTGAAAAATAACTTTAATTTCGTTAGTCGGAGTCTTTAGTTTTGTATTTTCGTTTTAGGCACCGACTTCCGAAATTAAAGTTATTTTTCACTTTGCAGTGTTTTTTGGGAGTCGGTTTAATTTTTTGGTAAAGTTTTTATTTCACTCTTTTTACTTGGTTGATTTTTAATTTACCTAGTTACAAGAGCCTAAATGTCAACTACTTATAACATTTTATAAAATATTGCTTTTCCCAATGCTGGGCCGTTAATTTTTGAGGAGTTCTCCTGGTACTTCACCATCAGCTATACATCACCATATGCATTGTGACGAGCATAAAGTGCTTAATATCCATATTCAAGTAATCGAATCGCAATCCACTCAATACTTATTATTGAGTAGTTTCGGCGGCCATCTGTGGTCTTCATCATCAGTTCCACTTCCTCAAATGGTACTTTTTGAGAGCAACTGCACAAGTTACTATAAGAAATACCCAAAACGCCACAGGTGTGCCTATAATATTTGAAGAGTTCCCTCGATTTCTCCAGGATCCCATCATCAGATCCTGATTTGGTGACAAATGGTACCAATTTCGAAGAATACCCTATCAAACAAAAAAAGAATTTTCCAAATCGGTTCAGCCGTCTTCGAGTACTCGATGACCAAACATAAAAAAAAAAAAAATATATACGCGTCGAATTGATAACCTCCTCCTTTTTTTGTCGTCGGTTGAAAATACGTCGGTATAAAAAGTTGTCTTAACTTTGAAGATGTGAAAAGAAATCTCACTACAGAATTAATTTCCGATTGTTTCTTTAAATCCAACCCGCTTCAAGCAAGTTTAGTCAAATTATGCTTGGGCCTTCTCTGTTCAATAAGTCTTTTTGGCATGGAGTACAAGTGCATATTATTTTTTTATTATTGTGAACAGATAATATTCTGATGGCAGTTATATTCATATAACATACCCATCTGCCGTACGGATTTCGATATGGATTTCAGGAATCAACTGATTCATAGGATGGATTAGCTGTACAATTTAACAAAGGTTCTGTGTAACAACTGGCTGAAATATGACAATGATAATATATAATAAATTTACATATGATAAAACAGTGAAATATGTCGGTAGTCTATATTTATTTCAATATAAAGATAGTGGTAATAAAAATTACTATTAGTAATATAATTTAATTAGCTTCCAACTTAATTCAGGTCTAAAAGTTATATTTATCATGAACTAGCTTCTACCCGCGACTTCGTACGCGTGGGAAGGTTTGCCCGCGCAAATCCCGATCCCGTGGGAATTTCGGGATAAAAAGTAGCATGTGTTATTCCAGGCTGCCAACTATATACTTACCAAATTTCATTCAGATCCATTCAGTAGTTTTTGCGTGAAAGAGTAACAAACATCCATCCATCCTCACAAACTTTCGCATTTATAATATTAGTAGGATAGTAGGATTAGTAGGAAGTAGGATTATTGGTTGATCATAATTTAAATTGTTTCACACTTCCTCTTCTTATAAACTTAACTCTGGCATATTTATATCCATGCAGTTTTCGTAAAAAGGAGTATGTTTTAGCCATCATGACTATCCAAAAAACTAAGACTACAACAGAGAGTATATAGGGTAAAACGCCCGATAGTCAGCCGTGCACCAGTACTCAGCCTTTACAGACTTTATTTCTTTACAAATAGTGTTAAAATTTGTGTACATCACTAAAATATCATTTGAATGAATCCTTGTCTCTTGATTGGCTAATACGGACACATACGAACCAATATTCTATCAAGTAGACGAGCTATGCTCTTTCATTTGCACCGCCGTCACGGACATGACGAGACACGCCATTGTTACTGTTTTTTTTCTTCAGGGGACCCGTCAAAGTTTTCGGTAAGTTTTTGTTTTATATATTGTTATTTTCGGTGGTAGATTATATTGTGTTACGATAAAATGTTTATTTTGCTATAAAATCAACTATTACATGCATTTTATTTTTTTAATATGTTATAATTTAGGTGGCCGACTGCTGGGTTGCGAATTTTGATTGCAGATCCAGTGCTCAGCCATAAGTGGCTGACTACTAGTTTTCTTGGGAATATCTTAGATTTAGCTAAAATTAACGAAACGAATTAATTTTAATTTGCTCATTACTTTGGGCTTAACTTTTCTAACATGAAAAGTGTATTTTACCAGTAGTCAGCCGCATACAATTGTAATTGCATGTTAGTGGCCGACCAATGGGTCTACGAATCCAGTAACCAGCCGTCAGTTCTGTTGCACTAAAAGCACCTTAAAGTCTTTTAAATTAGAGTTCAATTTATGCACACTTATTTTAGATTGAAAATCACTTGTTTTAGATTTCCATCATTTCCAAGAGACCAATCCACCAATATAAAGAAGAACAATTTACAGAGGCTATGGCGGCGATTAGAAAAGGAATGAAAATTAGAGAAGCCAGTCGAGTTTTTAAGGTTCCGCGAGGAACAATACAGGATCGACTACATTTAAGGGTTCCAGATTTGCCCCGTAAAATGGGACCGGATTCAGTGCTGACCAAAAATGAAGAAACTACATTGAAAGACTGGTGGCATTAGCGTAATGTGGCTTTCCGTTAAAACGAGATGATCTCCTCAATACCGTCCATAATATTATATCATCGAGTCCAGAGCTCAGACTGCAGCAAAAAAGCTAGGAATCCTACACAGGGTGAGGCGGTACTTCGCGCCTGGACAGCTTCTGAATCTATATAAAGCACAGGTCCGTTCCTGCATGGAGTACTGCAGCCACTTGTGGGATGGCTCTGCAAAATACCAACTTGCTGCACTGGACTCGAACGAGCGTAGGGCTAAAAGGCTTATAGGCGACGAGGCGCTATCGGACAAGCTTCACAGCCTGGATCATTGGCGAACCGTTGCTTGCTTGTCGGTTTTCTACAGATTGTACTTCGGGGAGTGTGCGCAGGAGCTCCATGACCTGATTCCTGCATCTCCCTTTCACTACCAGTCTACCAGACGCACGGCTGGATACCATCCACACTTGGTTGATATACCGTCTTGTCGTACCAAGCGCTTCTCTTCCACATTTATTGTGCGCACTTCCAAGCTGTGGAATTCTCTGCCGGCTTCTGTGTTCCCTGCTACTTATGACCTTTCAATCTTTAAAGCAAGAGTAAATAGGCATCTTCTGGGCTTGCTCGTTCCATCGTAGACCTCATCTATCGCTTACCATTCGGCGAAATCGAGGTCGAGAGTGAGCTCAGTCTGAATTAAAAAAAATAAAGAAATCTGAAGATAAAAGACCAAACAAAAATAAGTTAAAATCAATCAATAGAATCGGAGCTATTTCTTCCAAAGAGTGGATACAATTTGAATGACAAAAAGAAGAGATGAAGGAACAGTAAAAGAACGAAATAATAAGTAAGATACTTAAAAGACTTGAAATTAAGGCAAAGAAAGAAGAAGAGAAACAAAAAAGAAAGAAGAAATACAAAATAGGAAAGCGGAAATGCTGTTGAATTCTAACAAAAGTAAAAAGAACAATAGGACATGCACTATAAACAGAATAAGATGTAATAATTGTGAAGAGGAAATGACCAGCGATACCGATATAAAAAAAACCGACTTGAAAAATATTGGATGTGATAATTGCCCTGCATGGTACTATTTAAAATGCACTGAATTCGCTGAGAATATGTAAGAAAATATATAATAATAGGAAATTTCTATGCCAAATATGCAAAGTTATTGAGAGGCTGACTTTAGGGTAAGCCATGGCTGACTTGTGGAGAAATGAGGCTGAGCACTGGGAAAAAGTGCCATAATAGGATTATTGTTATTTTTTTCTATAATTCTAACAAAAGTATAGTATTTTGTTAATTTTTTCAGTAAATTTAATAAATAACTTTTCACAAAAGAGTGGCTGTTTTTATGCATAGTGTTTCATGTTTAAAATATTAATAAACTAAATTTAATTTCTCACTAAAAGGCTGACTATTGGGTATTTTACCCTAACCACTATAGAGCTTATAGGCCATTTTTTTGAAGAACACAACTCACTACTGCGAGCTGGGGGCGACAGAGAAATGCAGAGCTGCAATTGGTCAGTTCAAGGTCACGTTGCGCAGATATGCTTGGTTAGAGATTGGTCTACTTGATTATGGGAAAGTAGTCGATATCGATAAAATTGATTGTAACATTGTAAAAATGCTGAGTTAAAATTCCATAATAAAAATATTTTCATTTAAATCAGTTGTGTCAACAACTGTAGCTTCAGCAGGCACTCTGTAATAATTATTTTTTCGGTGGTGAGTCATTAGATGATTTATGTAATAACTCCTCCCTCCTACATACACTTAACCCGTGGACTCGACATCGAAACATAGTAACCTGTTTTTTTTCCTGTGTGGGAAAATCATCGAATGACTTCTCCCGCTCTGGGCAAAACGGAAGGGAGTGTCAGACTTCTACTGACTAAAAATCCACCCTGTTCCTTCAGCTGCCCTCAAGTTCCGAGGCCGCGGTATCTCATTAGAACACTACCGCAACCCCGGAACCAAAGTAACTTACGAGGGCGATATTGTAATGCAAATGCAAAAGTTAATTAGTATTAGAGTCCGTCATACTATTTGAAGCCTAGAAAGTTAGAATATAGGTATCTTATATTCACAATTTGACTTCTCAATATTATATCAATAAAAACAATACTAGAAACCAAAATTCTAAAATAAAAACATGCATGTCACACAGAAGAAAAATATTAGAATTTTCTCCTTTCTTTAAAGTCGGTTAATGTAGACAGTTATTTTATGACATCTGAATTGAATTTAAAAAATGTTTAATTTCATAATTATCGATATTGTATTCAGCCGTTAAAGGTAACCCAGCACAGATTTTTACGATAAAAATACAAAGAGAAAGATAGGGATAAAAGAATTAGAATTTCTTCATGAAAGAGACTTTTATGTATATACCATTTCCGTTACACGTTGTATATAAGAGCAAAAGACTCATAGTTTTCGTGCGTTCGGGGCATTGTATGCGCAGTCAAGTGGTTTTATAGTCTTTGGCCTACAACTTCTAGAATTGTAATCTATAGAAATAAATTAATATTATAAGATACTTAGAAATGACAACAGACTAACACAATACAAAAAATTAATATAGAATAACAAATTTAAGATCAAGTTTATTTAGGTAAATACACATTTATTTACCTAAATAAAGATAATATCATATCTTTATTTAGGTGGTTGGTTGGTTGGGACTTAGGTGTTGGACTTGTGATCGAGAGGACGCGAGTTCGAACCCCACTTATTACACTGCCATTGCCATGAATCCACTTCAGACACAAGCATATTTAAATTTGTTGGAGGGGTTAACAACATTGGTAAAAATGTGAATTTTACCAACATTGCGACTAACTTTATTAAAATAAAATGTTTTATTAAATTAGTTTTGTAAGATAAGCAGGCAAGTTTGATTGGCCTTCAAGCATTAGAGTACTAGTACAAGGTGATCAACTTAATCATTCAAGCTGTGGAATCCAAATAAAATGGATCATGCACTTATAAGGGAGTTTTTATGATGTTTTTGTGATGATAGGGATTGATACCTGCATTATTTGATACTACTATATTGAGAACTAGCAGTTGCTCGCGACTTCGTTGGCGTGGGAAGTTTTTCCCGGATTTACATCCCGATTCCGTGGGAATTTCGCAAAATCCCGTCTAAGCGAGCATCTACGTACTATAAGGAACCCCCATGCAAAATTTGAGAGCCCTACTACTTGTAGTTTCTGAGATTTCGTGATTAATAAAGCAAGTTTGTTTGTTAGCAAAAGTACTGGGTGGATTTGGATGAAATTTGGTATGGAAGTAGCTTGAGGAAGGTCATAGGCTTTTTAACAGACTGCAAAAAATGAGGATTCTGGTTTTATCGTTATGAAGTCCATGGGAGTGAATTAATACATATCGACAGTTAAAAGGAAATAGGGTATATGTGACATTTTGGACTGGTATTGTTTTGAAAGCAGACTGTTTCTTGTGTTCTATTACTTTTATTTTGTCATATTTCCCGATTGGAAAATTAAAAACTGTTTTAGTTTTCACAATGTTTTAATGCAAAAATACATCAGTTTTTCTAAAATTCTAAACTTTGAATGGCTCTCCTGAACATTTCTTTTTTGTCGCTGATACCCTATTTCCTTTTAACCATCGATTGTATATCTAAATATGCAAAACAAAGCATAGAACTATTACATACTCAAATACATTGCCAACTTACCGAGGTGCCTGCATAAACGGGGGCATCATTTGCATTTGCATGTGTCCAGGATACATCCCAGGAGGGACTGGTCCCATAGGTGTGGGCAATATGCCCTGTGTAACTTGAGATGGGCCTGGGCCCAGCTGTTTGATAAAAAGAAAAGATAAACAAATTAGAAAGTGATCTTTGGTATTATTTTATGGGTGCCAATGCCTGAAATAAACAATTATTTAATTTAATTATCTGTGATTTTGATAAGAGCAATAACAAGTGCTTGTGATGTAAATATTAATTAGCTTAGCTTACGAAAATTATAAATAGACTGCAAATAAATTAGACAAATAAATTCAGTGGATTATGAAAACTGCAAAATTCAGTTTAAATGTTAGAAAAGGACAATATTGAATGTTAAAACAGTTATTATACAAAAATATATAAGAAAATGAAAATATGAATGCTTACAAGTGCTGGCGTTGCTTTTTTCTTTGCAGCGGGCTCATCATCGTCACTGTCTTCATCACCTTTACCACCACCTGTACAAAGTTCCACAGATAAAAAATATTCATGAGTCATCACAATATTCACCTACCTCTCATGTTGGAACATATAACAAACTACACACCTATGTACATTAATAACTAGTGTCCCAAGCATAATAAAAGAAATAGTACATACATCAATCCAAAGTTGTTCAGTTGTTGCCCAAATCAAAGAGTTTTTATACCTGATTTTTGTTTCTCATGCTCCTTCACATCTTCTGGCGGTATACCTTCCATGCCATAGATTTCAATTTCTATATTTGACCTATTTGGTAATGAATTTGGTACTTTATCTATGGCTTCCTTGTGAACCTGAAACAGAAATAAATATTGATATTAATAGATACTCTGTTCAGAAATCTAAGAAAAAAGATTCTATCTTGTTAGTAGGTCTATAGACTACCCACCCAAGTGAAAATAGGGAAAGACATTTTATGTAGTAGTACTATGGGAGCAGAATTGGGCCCGTAAGTCGCGCCAAAATATCTATAGTTATATGTAAGAGTTAAAAAAAGCGAACGCGCGTTGGCCGTGGGCGGGCGCGGCGGATGCCAAAACTATGGCACTGACTGACTGACGCACATACCTGCATGCAGTGTATTGACAGTCCAGGTCCCGTGTACAGTTTCTTGTGACAAATGTGACATTTGAAATGTTTCGCCTTTTGATGTTGTATCAGAATCTTTTCATCGTCAAACTCCCTGTTGCAATACCTGCACTAAGGCTAAGGAAACTCATTGTGATGCTACGTCAATAATGCAAGTTATATTAGCGTTTGACCTGATTACGAAGGTCGTGTACAAATCTAATTTCGTAATCCATTTAGTATTTATTGGAAAAGGATACCAGCACCATGGCTTAGATGCCTTCTTCTTCTTTCTGCCCATTGTAACGTAAAACACAAAAAACTAAGAATAAAATAAGATTAATACAATTATATATATTAGACTACTTAGTTATTAACAATCACAGTTTAGCTATAACAAAACAATTATTATTTAAGTTAAAATTACAGCAGGCCACACGGTTGCAAAGGAAAAAGCAACGCAAAATGGCGACGCGATAACGAGTAGCGACCTGTCAGCGGGGCCACGCCAGCTTTGTGGACCATAAACAACAAACACCATAGACTACAAGAAATGTTATAATTTTACATTTCATTCTTGAAAATATCGGTTTTCAGATATTTGTATCATATAAATTTACAATAAAAGCGAATATTATAAAAATATGATTACTACTATTTTAAGAATTTATGAATATTAATAAGAATAATAATTTAGCAATTTTTTTTCTCTAACGCATTGTGTAATAGCACGGTTACGTTCTATGTCTAGTTTTTTTTTTATTTTGTCAAAAACAGGCTTTAACAAATTCATACAGCTTAGTTAGATATTATGTTGAAATAAAACATTAAAAACGAATTAATCAGTTAACCTGGGAGCTCTTTTTGCAATATGTTATTATTACTTAAATAATTATAGGCTGATATTATGGCAAAAAAATTTGGTCACAATATCGATAGATGGCACTGTAGATGCCGATTTAATTAACCATTATAATATCTAAACAACCAGAAGTTATTAGCAAACGCATGATAAGGATAATAAATCACACATAAGTGGCTACCACTTTTGTCAAACTGGTAATCGTTACAACATAAAAAATCTGGGGTCTGGGGTATTGGCAGATTTATCACCAGGGTTTAGTAGATTTGAGCCTAGGGAGGCAAACTTTAAGAGGCGGCAAATTTGCAAAAGTACCTACCTATATGAAAAATTACGAAACGCTTTGTGATTGTTTTTTTTTTTAATATTCAGGTAGCATTTTAAAAGATATGTAGATTACTGTAATTTAAACGCACCTGATTCACAATATTGCTCTTACAATGGCGGTGTTATCGCTGAACAACCTTTGGATTGACCATAGATAGATTATACCTACATATAAATACCGAGAGGATTGACTGTATTAATTTTCGCGTATGTGTGTTGTATTTTTATAATAATTACTATAATTGTTCATTAATTTAATTCAATCAATGTGTCTTAGATAATGTCTTGCACTACTTAAATATTGCAAGAATGAGATATGCTCTATTAGTGCCTAAAAATTAACCCTTATCGTGGCTAGATATGAAGACGATGATAACACAGAAAGCTGCAGGCCATTTTTTGTAAAATATAAAGTTCTTACTCTAACTGGTATCTACATTTTAGAAGTAAGCAAGTTCGTAAGAAAACACCAGTCGCTATTCCCGCTCACTAAGGACCTTCGCCCACAACATCGCAGTGCTAGACGCCAAAACAGATATTAATTAGCCCTACCAAGCTCTAAATAATAATAATAATAATAATAATAATATTGGGCAGCTGGATCAAGGGCTTGATCCAGAAAGCAGTACTTCTGGACACGGCACGAATTGTTAGGAGGTTCCTCTCTCAAGAGCCTTGACCACCGGTAGCTTGGACTCTGTTCCCGATGCCGGTGGGCTACTGTTTTTCTATATTTTTAAATGATTTTTGTTTTTATAGGAATATTTAAAAATGTAAATAATATGTATATAAAATGTAATAAAGGAAATAATAATATAATATTCCACAACTTTCACACAACGCCATCTAGTCCCAAACTAAGCAGAGCTTGTGGTATGAGTACTAGACAACTGATAAACATACATATATATTCCTAATTTTTTTTTTTAAAGATGAAAAAAAAAATCTAAATACATACATATTATAGATAAATTACACCCAGACAAAGAACAAATGATCGTGCTCATCACACAATCATTTGTCCTAGGTGGGAATCGAACCCACGACCTAGCGCTTAGCAGTCAGGGCCACTGACCACTATACCAACGGGCCTGTCTAATTTAAAAATTTAAAATTAACTATGTTCCATTCAGGACCTTTAGCCATGTGCGTTAAAATATATAATAGGCTTCCAAACTCAATTAAGGACATAGAGTACGAAAATAAATTCAAAAACAGTCTCCAAAAATACCTTACATTAAAATCATATTACACTCTAAAGGAATTCTTTGACGATAAGTAAACTTTGACATTGAAATTCATACATGTACCTACACAATGCATACACAGCACATACAATTTTGACATACTATTATTGACTATTTTTATCTAAGCTCTAATTTATTATATTTAAATTTATGAATGGAAATTTGACCAATTGTGACTGTGACATTTATTTCGTATTTATTTAATGTTAAATTTAGTATCCTTGTTTAAGTGTTTTTTTTATTATTATTATTATTATGGAAATGTATTTATTTTAAACAATAATGGAATATACACTTAAATAAAAACCCTAAACTACATAATCATATACATCTAAAAATAAACTAAAATATGGCGTCCAGTAATTCGTACGCATCGCTGTCCACTGGTAATGTGCCCAAAAGACTGGCGGCATTGCCACGCTGTATGGCAATGCTTAACCGCTGTCCAAGGTAAAAGCCAGCCTTTGGGTCACGCGAAGTGTCAACTAGGCGTTTGGATAGATCTTTAAATAATCTGTGAGCACTCGGACCCCACGACCCCAAGGTTTCAACCCCAAACGGCTCGAAAATATAACTACCAACAAGGTTATTATATTTCCGCCGCTTGAGGTTTTCAGCAGCCGCAGCGGCAGCGCCAGCACAGCAAGACGAGCTAGGAAGTTGGGATGGCGCAAGAGTATCGACACAAGTTGCGTCCCACACTAAAGGCCTACCCATCTTCCAAGGAAATAAAGACATGCCGTCCGGTCTTTTGCCATCGTCGCGTGCTAGGCCATTGGGTTCTAATACAGCTGGAACGCCGACAGTGACAAGAGCTCGTCGGATAATGTCGTTAATATTCGCGTGCCGTGCTATGCGACCCGCACTGCGGCCGCATGAAAGGCCGTGGTGACCGAGGCTGTTGACAACTTCGCCGCAGTGGCAGCGATGAGCAGAACAACAAGGAGCACCTAATCGAAGGGAAGCAGCGAGGCGGAAAGTAGTATCATCGAACAAGGTGCCTATGTTCGACGACAGTAGTGCATGAAGCCAGAGACCCGACTCCCATTCACTCACAGCCAGCAAGCGCGCACGCTCTGCAGCCGAAGCAGATGTGGCAATAAGGTCACTCTGAACTGCTTTACAGAGCGGCTCATCCCACCGCCTCTGAGATGATGGGTTGTCGGGTGGATTTAGATTCGGGCAAGTGATTCTCCAGGTGTCCATAGCCTCGGTGAAGCACGGCACATTGAAATAAACCAGTGACGGAGCTAGAATATTCCTGATTAATTTCTCAGTACCGTGGACCGAAGATATAAAAGCCGGGAGACTAATGCTAGAAATTTTGCGGACGCCGAGACCTCCCATACGAATGGGAAGAGTAGCTTGTGCCCAAGTTCAGTCGTCCATAGCCATATTTAAAATTGCTGTCAGAGTATGCCGGATAATTTGGTCCATTTTTTCCAAAAGGTGAGGATGATGCCAAAGATGCGAAGCACGAAGAAAGTACGTTAATTTAGGTCCAAAGCAACAGTAACGAATTAATGTGATAGCCGAATGCATGTTAATTTTAATATTGTATAGAGCAACACTTGTTACCAACCACAAAACAAATTTGGTAAGTGGCAACACTCTTTTTGCCCGGTACGTTTGCAACAGACATACTGTTCTTAAAGTTTCAATCAAAGTTTAAAATTGCAATGTGTGTGATCTTCGCCTGCCAGCCAGCAATAATACGACAGCTAAGTATCTAGATTATAAGCCAATATTATTCCGCATTGAACTCGCGTATTGAGTTATGGATTGAGTAAATTAAAAGCGATGGGAAATGGTGGATGCCGCGAAACTCTTATGAGCTGATGAGCAAACATGATTTCCATCGTATAGACGTAATGTGCCGATAGTTTCGATTGTTTGTATCATAATGTGTGCAATCTAATATAATGCAATCAACAGAGTCCTTGGTTTGGGTAATAAAATACAAGTACTTACCTATATCAATATCAATAGGGTGACCGAAGGGTGCTCCCTATTCTCACGACTCCCAATATCGTAAGCATACAATCCTAAGAGCTCTTTAGGAGCTCACCTGTGTGTGGTAGGTTGGCCGATCTTCTCACAAGGTATCAAGTATGTTTGGGTAGACAGTAAATCATGTTCGTGGAGCATGATAGTTACGTCCATAGGGACAAGAGGCAACGGCCTGTCAAGATTGTTTAAGTGAACAAACTCACTAAGGTTCACATTGTATATCTGTTGAGATAAACATAATAATACACCAAGCAATAAGTATGTGATTGCACTCCTAGTGATTTAATAGAGTCCATATTGATGTACTAAAACTCATGTTAATAATATAATTATGTACCTTCATACCATTCGGTGGTACTTAGTAGTCCTACAGTGTAATCATGGACTTTCTTTCCACAACAGGAGTTACCTATTCGTGGAGGGAGGTGATGAGTTCTGTGTGGCTGAGCAAAGACATCTGCATCATGCAGGTGAGACAGTTGACCAGTAGTTGACAAACAGATTACAATAGAATAAAACTACAAGGGACCCGTTACTATGCATTTATCTCTTTATTATCAGATACTCACCCCATAGAATCAAAGCGAAGCAGATTATTCATAATTAGTATAACTATTACATTCTCCAATTTGTGTCAAAGAATCTAGGCAATGCTAGCCTCCTTTTGTAGGGAGTCATACAGATACCATAATCTTACTTGCTGGAAAGTCATGAGTAGAACCGACACGACACATCTTGTCATGCCTCCGACGTAACAGCCAAGCGTTGTTGATGCATATATCTAAAAGCTGCGAGAAAATATTCATATACCACCTGTGCGATCTTATTCCAGTGCGATCTAATGCAACCAGCATGTCTGCTAAATCGATACCTCCCATGTGACTTTTATAATTTTTGGACACTACATCAACACGACACTTTGCTTCTTTGCTGAAGCGTTTTATATTTTCGACAGGGTATGCATCATCATAAGAACTCGCCAGTGTGACTTGTTTGTTATCAAACCATTTGACATCATCCATCCCCCGCGTAGAGCAAGAAGTCATAAATGATGCCAGATACACCGGCTCTGACTAAGTTCTTGAAACCCCATTTACAAGGCTTGTTGGGGTTATATTGGCGTCGACTTCCTGCTTTCTTCCCTTTGTACGGTATAACCATTTTGTCGATGCTAAATGAATTCTCCTCTTCTACGGATAAACACTGTGTTCGAATGTGATCAATTACAGGACGTAGTTTATAATATCTATCTGATGTGTCAGCTTCGGAATTATTTGTAAAATGAAGAAATCGCCTGATTTGTTCAAATCTTTTTAGAGACATTACATCTGCTACCTTTGCGTAACGAAAATACCTTTTCCAGTAATCTTTATACGATGGCGAAACTACAATACCCATGATGACATTTATGGCTAAAAAATTATTTCTTCCCTTGAAACTTTTATGGATCTTCCTGTTCGTTGTACGCTATATAAATTCGTGTGAGTTGTAATCATATCTACTAAGTCTTCAGTAAAAAATCTATATAATCTAAAATAATCTAAAGGTGACCAATCAGATGGTACATTTTCCAAAAATGAAGGTCCTGCTATTTCAGCCTTGTGTTGAAACTGTGCTTTTTGCCAGTGAAAAGATAAATTAATTCTTCTGCAACACTTTCTTTTTATTTTTCGCACAACGCTGGTAGATGCTTTGCATTTAATTTTTTGAGTGCGTGTCAACGGTGTACTAACAGGCGTGGATGCAAGTGGCTGATTTGAAGGCAAAAAAGGGGCAAAGATGAAATTGAAGGTAGAGCGTCGTAATTACTTTCTGTAGGATTAGGAAATACCTGATTAAGAATAGGTGTAAGAGGAACTTCAGTTGTATAGGCACGACACGTCATTTGCATGCGTATCTAACTCACCCTCAGAACTTTGTAGGAGGTTCAACCTTTCGAAACTGGAATTTATAGATGGCGCTGCAGAACTTTTTGCTGAACTAATCATTTCAGCTTCATCACCGCTACTTGCTCCGTTACTTGCGTCAGAGTCTGCATTCTTCTCAGGCACCAGCGATAAAATGTGCCTAGCACTTTCACTCATAACAGTCTAAAACCAAAGCAAAAGAAATATGCAAAGAAACCATCACCAAAGTAAAGCCGAAGAATACTGTACTGAGATAACTAAATAATTTATTATTTGTCCCTTATATATAGATACGTAGTTATAGTCATGCAGTAGTAATCATATTACAAAATGATAATAGTAGTACTTTTTAATGAGGATCGAACCGACACCCTCGAGGCAGGCAAAAATCAGTACTCAGTACAACTATATTTTAAACTGTAATAAATTTGGTTCAGTAGTTCGGACAGACATACTTGAAATTTTAATTTTATATTGAAGAATAAAAACAAATATTGATCCCGTGAAGTTAGCAATGTATATTATTCTATACACAACAAACTAAAGGTAAATTATTGCTACTACGATATTGTATAGTAAAATATACGTTACTAAAAAATACGACAAAAACATGCTAATTCCCATAGCGACACCAATTTTTTTCATAAAAATACGAAAGAATATACATTTAAGCATCTGTATTTTCTAATAAACTTGCATATTTATGTGTTCAAACATAAAAATAAAATAAAACTTACCTTAGATAAAACCATAGAAATAAAAAGTACAGGAGAAGTGGTAAGGGGGCGTATCGGTGTCAGCACGACATGCATGGCTACAGGGCTCATGTCACAGGCAAGTGGCCGTCTCCGCGAACTAGTGCGTTTTCGACGGCGATCGTGATAACATATAAGAATACCGAGTTGTTCTGTGGTATCTTGTAAAAACCGAAGCCAAAATCAAAACCTTGTGAATCATGGAATCACTTACCATGTGTAAGTACAAGTATTTTACAATATTTGTCTTTAAAATCATGAAAAACAATAAATCGTAAAATATTTCTTGCTTTTACTATGTTATTTTTGTTTTCAAATATCAGAGCGACTGTACTACTTTTGCTATAAATACATTGCTCCTTAACCACTACCTGAGTTCGTCACTAAGTAACTGGACAAGCAATGTAAAAATAACACACGATACTGTATTACGCGGATTCATCGCGTAGTGAGGCCGCCGCTTCTTGCGACGAATTAGTGATGTGTTTGTGCAGATCCACTAACGTAGGCTATCGACAGCAATGTCGATTGACGAATGAAATATTGCTATTATATAGTTATATATAGTTTAGGGGTTTTTCAACCGACGACAAAAAAAGGAGGAGGTTATCAATTCGACGCGTATATATATTTTTTTTATGTATGATCACCGATTACTCGGAGACGGCTGAACCGATTTGGAAAATTCTTTTTTTGTTTGAAAGGGTATACTTCGAAATTGGTCTCATTATCACCAAGTCAGGATCTGATGATGGGATCCTGGAGAAATCGAGGGAACTCTTCAAATATTATAGGCACACCTATAGTGATTTGAGTATTTTTATAGTAACTTGTGTAGTTGCATTCGAAAAGCACCATTTGTGAAGTGGACCTGATGATGAAGACCACCGATGGCCACTGGAACTGCTCAATATATAAGTAGAAATAATAAGTATTTCATGTGTTCCGCTTCGATTACTTGAATGTGGTTATTAAGCACAATATGCTCGTCACAATGCATATAGTGAAGTGAAGCTGATGGTGAAGTACCTGGAAAACTCCTCAACAAATAACGGCCCAAAGTAGTTGACATTTAGGCTCTTGTAACTAGGTAAATTAAAAATCGACCAACTAAAAAGAATGAAATAAAAACTTTTTACCAAAAAATTAAACCGACTCCCAAAAAACACTGCATAGTGAAAAATAACTTTAATTTCGGAAGTCGGTGCCAAAAACGAAAATACAAAACTAAAGACACCGACTACCGAAATTAATGTTATTTTTCACTTTGCAGTGTTTTTTGAGAGTCTGTTTAATTTTTTGGTAAAAAGTTTTTTATAACATACGGAAACCTCTAAGAAAATATGTTTAACTTTTATTTTACATGAGATGACAGAAAGAAAAATACATTGAAAAGTCAAGTGTACAAAAAAGTAAAAAAGAATAAACAATTTATTTTACGCCCGTCCAAGACTTGTCGGATTTTGGCTCGCAGGCCATTTCTTACATTGCGGGATTTGTTGTGCATGGTTTAATAAAAACTGGAAAATGTGAGACATGCACTGTTGCGCTACTTGCCGACAAATATGACGAAGCATATAATTTTATAAAGTATAAGGACAAAGGTGGACTTATGTACCCATCTCCTGATGTCGTAATGATTTGTAAAAGAATGGAAATGATCATAAAAACAGCTTGTCTTACGGATGATAAATTAACAATTAAAACAAAAAATGTCAAACAGGAACTCATGGCAAAGGCTTTGCCACATTTCATAGGATTAGATGTCTTTAATAATATTAAGTTTCACCAGTTTGAGCAGTCCCCGATGAATAACCACATTATATTTCTTACCAAAGCAGTCGTGGAAAAATATATGAATTTGAGATTACATTATTTGACAAAACATGCCACCCCAGTAATATCAAAGCGTCAAGTGCTACACAAATACCTCCACTTTACAGGTCAATGAGTAAACTTAAAATTAAAGAGTACTTAATAATAATTATGTAATGTTATGTTCTCAATAATATGTTTATTGTTATTATAATATTTTCTGGACATGCCATTTTTAATTTGGTTCATTTTCAGGTGCCCAAAAAAAATTGTACAATAATAAACGGAAGAATCGATAACTTTCCGATTTAGTCAATCACTAGCGTATATGTAAAATAAATTGCTTTTGCACAGCACAACGATAGCGACCGATGTTTTTGTGTGGGTAAGTTCTACGGTGCATGGTAAATACACGCTGTGTTTGATGAAATAAGGTTTATTATTGATTGTATAGTACGTTCTGATTTAAGAAATGCGAGTGTGTGCGCGAGTGCGTGTCTATTAATTTTATTAAACCGCATGTGTAGTTGTTGCCCCGCCCAGCGCCTAACTGGAGACACGGTTCCGATGTAATTTCGTCTGGCGGGCATATCTACTTGTTTATTTTATCTATGGATAAAACTGACCGGCGCATCTTGACGGTTATTTTTCACAACTGATTTAAAATTATGAATTTATGACTTTGAAAATATTAGCAGATGGGCACATGACAATGGCATTATATTAAATCTTGCAAAAACAAAATGTATACACTCGCCATATAACCAAAAGACTAAATTTATAAATAAGGAAGATCTCACAGTGATAGGGCATACATACGAATGTTTACATCGAAATAAATGTAATTGTAGCTTCACAAAATTGGAGTCTGTAGAAAAAATTAAATATTTAGGTCTAACAATAGACAAGAACTTTAATTGGAAAATACATGTAAATGATATTTGTAATAGGCTAAGATCAGTATTAAGTAAGTTTTACCAATTAAAAAATGTACTAAATAAACAGACATTAAGAATAGTTTACTTCGCACTTGCCAACTCGCTAATGAGTTATGGACTCCTTGTGTACGGGCGAACCTTTAGAACATATTTAAATGACATTAAAGACATACAAATAAGACTGCTAAAGTACCTCATTAGTAAAAATGTTAAAGATAAGTGCAACAAAGAATATAATAAGTTATTTCCTATTTGTAAACTTGTACCAATAGATAAAAAAGTAGATTATTTGGTAGGACTGAAATATTATTATAACGATGAACACAAAGTTAATGTTAAAAACAAGTACAATACACGTAGGGTTCGAGAAAATAAACTGGTTCAACCCAAGGTAACTAATTATTACGGTAAGAGGACATTTAAGTATTTGGTACCTCAAGTATTTAACAAAATAGAGTTATTAAGAGAAAAAATAAAAATAAGTAAAGGAACACTAAAGAAAAAACTAAAAAATATATTGGAATGCTAATCATATATTTAGGTAATTAACACATTATTACTGTGAGATTATAGATATAGGATTGTATTGCAACATATTGTGTAGAAGTAATTGGAATGGTTAATGTTAATGTATAAAGAGCGCCTCTGGCCATCAAACGTAAAAGTTTGGCGAGTTTAGATTTAAGTGATACCTCTGTATTAGTGATGCAACGAATACGAATATTCGTATTCGCCGAATAGTAGACATTTACCGAATATTCGTATTCGGCGAATAGCAATACGAATATTTAAAAACTAATATTTTTGTACGCAACTCTACTTACTGCAGATTTGAAAAACGCGCGTAAAAACCACGATGACGACGCGACGGGGGACTCCCCGGCCATGGTTTATACAGTTCCCGCGGCTCCGGCATTTAATTACAAAATGTTTTTTTTTACAGGGGATTCGCATACTAAAAGCCAGATAGATGCTTATCTAAAGCTCCCAAATTTATCGCCGACTGCTAAATCCACAGGCCTTTTGGCGAGAAGATGTCCATTTTCCAAGTCTAAAAAAAACTCGCCCAGAAATATTTTTCACTGAAGCCATGTACAGTCGCCTCGGAAAGACTTTTTCAACGGCTTGGAACATCCAGACTGAAAAAAGAAATCGCCGAATACCAGAAAATCTACAAATTTTATGATAAAATAAAATTTTGTCTGTTGTAAATTTTAATTATTAGAAGAGTAAACATTCATCAAATAAATAAGTCTTTTATTACTATGGCGAGATATTCGTATTCGTATTCGTATTCGCCGAATAGTAGGTTTGATGTTCGTATTCGTATTCGTAAAAGTAGTATTGGTTGCATTACTACTCTGTATGTAAATAAATTAACTAAATAATAATAGAAAATAAAAGAAATTGGCGTGTGAAGAAACATTTAGAAATGTCATGTGTTTAATAAACCTAAGCTAAAAAGTATTTGTAGTGATCGTGAATTTTTTTGAAGTTGTATGTATGGTATACTATACAAAATGATTTTGGTGTTTCTTTACATGAGGGGTATAGAGGCAAAAGTGCTTCTATCCACTTTCTTAAAATTTTCACAATACCCCATAAATCCATAAACTTATGTTATATCCTACCTATATTTAAATTAAATATCATGGTATATTAATATTATTTTCGATATAAGATTAACCTAAGTTCATAAACAGTATCAAAATTAGACAAAATAAACATTGAAATCTGTATAGAGGCCATTCTGCATCCAACCAGTGGATAGAGGCGGTTTTGCATCCGCCACTAAGGATAGAAGCGGTTTTGCTGCTTTATTGCTCATGTGGATAGCTTTATGCAGTAGATGGCTCAGACTGATTGAGATTGTTATTATTGTGAATTAATTTAATTTTCTTTTAAATATTTTTTTGTATTATGAACGAAGACATCTGTAAGTAAATACTTGATCTATCAAATATAAGCGTGTACCTACGTGTAAAAGTTGACGTGTACAGATAAGTCGTACTATTTTATCGGGTTCTTTCACTGGGGAAATAGTTCATAAACCAGATATCAGAAATTTATTAGGTTTATTAAATGTTAAAAATAAAAACTTTGCTACTATATTAACTTAAACTTTTATTAAAAATCATCAAAATTAGGTACACATTCAAACTTATGTTACAGATAATGAAAATTACACAGATAATCCAGCCTCTTCCAGGTATTCACAGCGCTCTTGATTTTCAGGTTCACCGATATTTGTGTTTTGCAAAAGATTTTTGTAAAATAAGAGCTTGCTCAGACCCTAATTATGATTTCCAATTTGCACCGAAATGTTTTACCAGTAGTTTGTCAACACCAGTAAGTTTTAAACCAGATACGTTTGTTTGAAATGGTGGTATATCTCTTATACCAAACTCAGATGACGAAGATACACCTCGTTTAATTACGCTTTTAGCAGCTCCAATGTCATTTTTATAATGGATTCCTCCTATCAAAAGAAATCGGCCCGGCTTGTTCTTCACTTTCGTCACGTAATACGTTTTGCAAGCAGCAAATCGGAAGTGGTAATTACCTGGGGGTTTCAGTGTTTCACTCGCATAGGCCTTCCAATCTTTCACAGTACAATCCTCACCCAATTTACGGACAATACCGTAACGATTATCTATATATATAAGTATCTATATATTCAGATGGATTAATAATCGCTTCTTTATTTTTTATCTCTTTTTCGATATGTCGCATGAATGAATGTCCGGGAACAGGAAACATAAGTTCTACGATCTTAACATGTCTTGGGGCACAATTTGTTAGCCAGTATGCAACCCTATAGTAATCATGACAGTATTTTTGTTTTGAGAGCCGCATCCGTCTGCCATCATTCGCAGCTTCTTTTTGCCAGTGAAATCTATTTGTGAAAGTAAATGAAAACGGCTGATGCAATCTCGTTCGCAGATTTGGAATAGACATTTTCAGTCCACGTATATACAACGTGTAACGGAAACCCCATATTTATCCAAAAGGACTGAAGACAACATCTGGTATGGAGTCTCTATGCAAAGTTTCAGCTCAGAATAAGTGACTCACAGAATTGACCCCAAATTATTGGTTTCAATGTTTCTTGAATATCAGTAATAACAAACGTGGCACCACGGAATAGATGAATAAGGTTGGAATGGTAATGTAGGCGTAGCGCGCGCGCCACATTTATGATACAGAAATCATAGCGCGGCCGATTAATTCATTCACCGCGTTTAGTGCGCTTCGGATTACTTCGGAACACAGAGCTCTGCTTTAAAATGCCGTGTTGTGCAATTATAACCTGTAAAACAAAAAGTCAGACCGCAAGTATAGAGCGAGGAGGTATATCTTTCCATCGGTAAGTCGAAAATAACATTTAATTACAATTTTATTTGTAAAAAACATAAAAATATTCTGATCACTATGAAATTCCGAACATTAACAACATTATTGCAACAAGTTACAAAAAGTATACATTGCCCGTTGTGTACTCGCTTAATCAACGCAATGACCAAGTCCTCTAACAGTGTACTGCATGCGCCACCCTTCAACCATTGACGTTTTGTCCTTTGCCCTGATTGACCGTGATGCACGGTGCATGTTTATCAACAGTGAGTTACAATCGGTAGCAAGCTCTCGATTTAAGTGTGTGTAATTTATTTGTGTGCGTAATTCGCATACGTAACGGGCCTCTTGCTTGCAGTAGAGCTAAAGAGTGGGGAGACAAGCGGCTACACGCGTTCTTATACAAATCAGGAACTATTTCCTTTCTAACCTCTTTTATCTGTTCTGTGCGTGGCACAGCACTATGAGGGTCATCACTTTCCACGTCACTTGCCAATAAAACGATAAGACTCTTCGTTCTTCTTAATTTGAAAAATTCGGCCTCTGGTATCAATGTATTGAAATTTCTAATATGCTCCACACATATAGACATAGGATTAGAAAACCCTTGCCATATCGTTTGTTATCATCCAAAGAAGCCGTGCACTCGGTATGTATATACTAGGTAGAAGATCCTTGGTATATACCCTTTAAGTTACACGTTGTATATGGACATTTTCCTTTGGTTTTGTTTGCACTATTTGCCAAAACCTTTGACAAAACTTGGTTTTTTTGACAATCAAATGATATTGAAACCGTGTCTTCGTTATGTTCTCGCAAAAAGGTATAAAAACATTTGACTTTTAATTTGTGAATCCGCAATGTAGCATCAATTGAACTTTTTCATGACTTTTTCTTCATTTTGTGCATTTTTTATTTTATCTGACAGCTCCGTACATTTGGAACAAACGTCTACTCGTGGTGTTTTAAATCCGATGTTATAATTTGTATTAAAATGTTTCTAAAAGAACATTGTCGCACCTTGAGGTTTTCATCCACTTGTTTATCTTGATACAGTCTCCACATTTTACGAATGTTTAAATCAGATGTACATATTTTCGTTACCGTTTACCTAGTAGAACTAAAAATTTCAGGACAAGTAACATTTACTATACCGCACCTGGCCCGCGTCGTTAGATAGATTTTTAGTACAGTAAGCTTACTTAATTTATATTATATCGTCTTTAGTATCGACAAATAAGTAAACTGAGCAAATTTGCTAGCCTAGCTAAACGGACTTTGGCGGGCTGTTACCTTATCGTAACATAAGAAAGTGTTCTTTCCTAAGCGATCGAACCTTAATCATTGTCCTATTAAAAATCTATAATAATATTTATTTGTACTGTTTGTAATAATCAATATTTGTACTGTATCATGCGTTGTTAAACCATAAAATCAGTCAGTTTGTGATGAAACGTTGTCAGGCAGTTTTGCGGACGAGGGTTTTTGGACTAAAAAATCCTGCGAAAATAGGAAGATTGCCTCATGCACATATATGTAGGAGGGGTGATCCAAATGTAATGATAATCGGATATTTCCAGTTCTCAGAAAAATCCAAACAATTTTTTTTTTATAATTTGTTTACCCACTAAGTCACCATGAAAAAGTCATATAAATAGACCACGATTCCAGGGAGTTGCATTCATTTGAATACAAACCGTCGAAGTTGAAACATCAAAAAGGAAAAAAAAAAACGAAATTAGAGCTGTGATCAAGTACCTCTGTATGAAAAAAATGTCTACTAAAGACATACACAGCGACTTGGTGGAAGCATTGGGGACTCTGTTCCTCCATGTTCTGCAGTTGCACGATGGGCCAAGGAGCTTAGCCTAGGCAGAATATCCACTGAAGATGAACATCGCGAGGGACGCCCATCCACGTCTCTCACTGAAGAGAACGTTAAAAAAGTCGAAGATATTGTAATGGCAGATCGAAGCGTGACCATCAGGCATATAGCTGAGGTTTCAGGGATCTCATATGGCTGCATTCAAAGAATGCTTACGAACGAATTGCAAATGAAAAAGGTATCTGCGCGTTGGGTACCGAGAATGTTAACCGAAGAGCAAAAGAAGAAACGAGTCGACATTTCGAGGACGAATCTCGAATAAAAAAAAAATTTTGTCACGTTTTGTGACCATGAATGAAACCTGGATTCACCATTTTGATCCTGAAAGCAAGCAACAATCGATGCAAACGGGATTTAACATTGTAAACAACTGGCTTCGACTCCACCTTTTAACACTCAACACTGATAAAACCAAATATCTAACTTTTAGTATTCGCCAGTCAAAATTAATTAGGAGCAACTACAAAATAGTCCCGCATGTATGTTGCTTAGATATAAACTGTAGCTGTAAACCAATAGAACATGTAGACAACATAAAATATTTGGGGGTCATTATAGACAGTAACCTTAGCTTTAGAGAACATATAAAATTACTCAGTAGCCGGGTCAGAAAACTCATGTTCGTTTTCAAAAAGCTGAGACACGTTGTGGATGCTGTATTATTGAAACAAATCTACTTTGCCTTGTGCCAATCTGTAATATGATACTGCATCACATCATGGGGAGGAGCTCCCAAAACAATAATCAAACCAATTGAGATTGCACAAAGTGCTATTCTTAAGATCTGCACTTTTAAACCGCGTCTTTTTCCTACCACCCTGTTGTACCAATATTGCGAAGTACTTAGTGTACGACAGTAGTTTTTACAAGGTATTGTTTTAAAGCAACATACAGTTTTAGAATATGACCCTAATCTAAAATATAGGCGAAGGAACAGAACAGTGTGTACTCGCAATCACCACCCTCATACGTCCTTTATTCGTAAATATTTTGCCTTTTTAGGCCCTTATATATATAACAAAATCAATACTTAAATTAATATCTACTCTCTGAATAAGATCCAATGCAAAACTAGGGTAAAAAATTACTTACTAACACTAACCTATGATGAGACAGAAAAGCTTATGGAAGTTACTGAATAATCAGGAGTTTTTTCCTATAGTTAACTCGAAAGATTGATACTCTTTGGCACAATGTAAGAATACAAATACTCTCATACACACTACACATGCACATACACCCTCACACGTACACTGACTCACACACATACACTCACCCTTAAATCCATACTCATACACACACGAAATAAACCTTTAACTCACTTAGATTTTAAGTAAATTAATTCCTAATTCTAATTTTATAATTATTTGTATAAAGTATTACTTTTAAGTGTTTTTTTTTAAGTTTAAAGAAATACTGTACTTGCTGATTTGATAAAATTTCAATGTCATAGACTGAGAGGATTGGCGCTGTATGCCGAGATACAGGTGTTTACCTAGTTCGGCTGCAGATGATCCTATATTATTTTTACTGATACTTTTTTCTATGTGCTAGTTTTTAAGTAATATTGTAATCCTTTTTGATGCAAATAAATAATTGAATTGAATTGATGACGTGAAACGAGCCTCCTCACCGACGCCGAAGAAATTCAAGGTGTCAAGTTCGGAGGGGAAGGTTATGGCATCCGTTTTTTGGGACGCTAAAGGAATCATTATGGTGGAATACTTGCAAAAGGGAGCCACTATAACAGGCTCTTACTACGCAGACCAAATAAGAAGATTGCGGGAGGCTATCAAGGAAAAAAGACGCGGCAAATTGCGAGCTGGAGTGTTGTTTCAGCAAGACAACGCACCCTCTCACAAAGCCGCAGTTGCGATGGCTGCCATTCAAGAAACGGGTTTCGAATTGCTCGAACACCCCCCCTATTCGTCAGATCTAGTCCCCAGTGACTTCTACCTCTTTTCTCGGCTCAAGGAATACCTCCGAGGTCGAAAATTTGAAGACGATAGTGAAGTGATGGCTGCTGTTAAGGCGTTTTGGGAGAGTCAAGATAAAGATTTTTTTTCTAAGGGAATCCTAGGTTTAGAAAAAATATGGACTAAGTGTATTGATTTGTTAGGAGACTACGTTTAAAAAAACTTTTTAGCAAAAAATAGAACCGACTTCCATATAAAAACACTACAAAGGCAAAAATAACTTTAATTTCGGAAGGCGGTGTCTTTAGTTTTGTATATATTTTCGTTTTTGACACCGCCTTCCGAAATTAAAGTTATTTTTGCCTTTGTAGTGTTTTTATATGGAAGTCGGTTCTATTTTTGCTAAAAAGTTTTTTTTCACGCTTTTTAGTGGGTCGGTTTGTAATTTATCTAGTTACAAAAGCCAAAATGTCAACTACTTATCACCTTTTACAAAATATTGCTTTTCCCGGTGCAGAGCCGTTAATTTTTCTCCTGGTACATCACCATCAGCTCTACTTCACCATATGCATTGTGACGAGCATAAAGTGCTTACCTACATAACATCCATATTCAAGTAATCTAATCGCAATCAACGAAATACTTATTATTGAGTAGTTTCGGTGGCCATCTGGGGTCTTCATCATCAGTTCCACTTCCTCAAATGGTACTTTTCGAGAGCAACTGCACAAGGTACTATAAGAAATACCCAAAACGCTATAGGTGTGCCTATAATATTTGAAGAGTTCCCTCGATTTCTCCATGATCCCATCATCAGATCCAATCGTGACGACAATGGGACCAACTAGAAAGTATACCCTTTCAAACAAAAAAAGAATTTTCCAAATCGGTCCAGCCATCTCCGAGTTATGAGGTAACATACATGTTCAAGACGAATTGTAAACCGCCTTTTTTTGAAGTCGGTTAATAAATTAATTTTTAAATCATAATTACCGTGTTTTATTATGATTATCATTACTTTTGGATCACCCCTAGTATTTTAATTGGATTGGTTGAAAACCTGAACACTTGCCTATAACTTTAAAAGAGTAAAGAAAAACTTTAAAAAAGTAAGAGTAACTGGAATAGTTGAAGAAAATTCTTAATGAGTTAGTATTTATTTCTGAATCTCATTTACAATAATGGAGTAGGTATGCCCCACTTATTATGAATCTGTCTATCAAATGATAAATAAGGTGGTCAATCTGCATACATTTTTTGTATTCTTTTATAACATGATCGATACAATGCGACGATTGATGCGGTGTCACCAACATTAGCCAGTCACTGAACAATTATTTAATTTCGGTCGTTTCATAACTTTAGTGTTTTCTTGCGACGTGCCCCTGCCCTGCAGGCGACTTATAAGAACATGGTTGGAAGTGGATCACTATGCTGCACAATCTCTCACAGGTCACGGCAACATTAAATGTAAATTATTTTCCTTTAAGCTTGTTGATTCGCCTTTTTCTACAACTGTCCGTAAATGCGAACTACCCACACTTCATTTTTAAGTAACCCGTAATCCGTAACCGAATGGCAAAAACTGAACCCTTATAGTTTCGTCATGTCTGTCTGTCTGTCTGTCCATCCGTATGTCACAGTTAATTATTTAGTAGTGTATGGTAGTAATAGTGTGTTAATTTTGATATAAATAAATTAAATGGGTGCAGAGTTTACCAACAGGTTAAAGACGGCTCTGCTTTTTTTCCCTGGGTGGGAAAATGATCAAATGACCCTCCCAGTGTGGGTGGGGTGGAAGGGAGTGTCAGACTTCTACTGACTAAAACCTTTAGAACCTTTAGAACATTCCCGCTGCCAAAGACAACTCTGACCGCGAGATATTTTGTAAAGGACGCCTATAAAGAATTTATTTACAATTGGATTGATAATACATGTACAATTTAAAAGTTGCTTATTAATAGAGCCTAATAAGTATCGTGTACATATAAATAGGCCATGCTTCACGTGCATGTTTCGCATTCAGTACAAAACAAACTGAAGCACGTGAGTGACGTCAGAGGAAATAAAATATTTAGCACTTCCCCATTCCCCCACTGCAACGCACGCCATCTGATCATGATAATAAGATGAGGCCTAAATTCTCATGGGTATGCTAAGGAGATATCACGATTTTGTCACCAAATATATCATTATAGCCTCATAACGTCATGTTTTTGAAAAACGATCATAGATAATGATGCTAATGAGATCATGAATACATTCGTTAGGTCTTGTTAGACCGTTTAATAAAGCATTTGCTTTAGATTATAATATTAGGAAGAGAATATATAGGGCTGATTGGCAGATATTTTATTTTCTTTCTGTATTACAATGGCATCATTGGTTGCAAGCGCGAATGCTGAGTATGGGGTCTCGAGTTCGATTTAAAAGTACAATTGGGTTTTTTTGTAAGGAATTTCTCAGTAGTAGTTAGCCTTTTTTTTTCCTGGGTGGGAAAATCATCGAATGACTCCTTCCGTTCTGGGTTAAGCGGAAGGGAGTGTCAGACTTCTACTGACTAAAAACCCACCCTGTTCCTTCGGCTGCCCTAAAGTTCCGGGGCCGCGGTGTCTCGACTTTCCCGCAAACCCCGGCAGGCAATGGCCCTATGAGGCCCCGTCACTGGTGTTGACAGCTCTTTGAGGCGCGCGTGGAATATGACGCGCCGCCGACCCGGGCGGGTCCTTACCGGACGGTGAGCTACCCCTGCTCGCCTATGGTGGCCGGAAATCGGCTCGCGATCCCGATCTGTTCAGCAGATTATTACTCCTCTTGTTGACATTCATACTTTGTATGCATGCCAGCTCTGTGCCAGAAGGTAATTTACTTTTTTCTTATAATCATTTTCCTCAAGTTTATTTTCAATCGAATCAACATGTCTTTGCATCCAAAGACAAAAGAAGATCCAGAGTGCTTCCAAGTTGCGGAATTGTTCGAAAAAGTTACCGCGGCCTCGGAACACGAAGTATGTTTAGGTGTTTCCGGAAGCTCTATAATGCATAGTTTTTCTCATGTTGTTATAAATTCAACTTCAACTCTTGTTAAGTGTCACGTATAGAATGATAGACCATCAAACGCAGGAGGTTGTTCGGTTAAGTGTTTTGGATGGAGAAAAGTCTCAAAGAGAATCTAATACACTATGTTTTAGTTTTTAACCGACTTCTAAAAAAGGAGGAGGTTCTCAATTCGGATGTTTGTTTGTTTTTTTTTTTATGTTTGTTCGGGCATAGCTCCGTCGCTTGCCAACCGAATTGAAAAAATTTTTTTTTGTTGAAAAGGGTTATACTTCCCAAATGGTCCCATGAAAATGTTATCGAAATCGGACAAGTCGTTTCTGAAAAAATCAACAAAAGTCTAAAAAAATATTTACTTTGATGATCTTTTCGTTTACTCTTCATTGCGTTTTTGCGAACCGATTTGGAAAATTCACTGACCCACTAAAAAGCGCGAAAATAAAAACTTTTTTGCAAAAAATAAAACCGACTCCGAAAAAAAGAAAATACAAAACCAATAACACCGACTACCGAAATTAAAATTATTTTTAGCTTTACTACAAAGCTAAAAATAATTTTAATTTAAAAGTTTTGATATGGAAGTCGGTCTTATTTTTTGCAAAAAAGTTTTTTTAATCCCAGAGACAGACTTGACACATGCAAATGTCAATTTTTTTAAATATTGTTGCCCGCTCTTTTGTGCAGTGTTGTACCACGATACCGGTTTGTTGAATCGTAACTTGACGATTCACTTAAATCTTTATTAGACGCTTCTTTTCAAAGTTTTATATTCCAAAGCATGTCTTTAAAAATCACATACTTACACACGGTCGCACTACATGCTATAAGCTGCCAGAGAAATCTGACCTTATTAGTCCTTGAACTAGAGATAAAAAAAAGTGGCAACCGTCATAAAATCAACTTTGTCGCTGAGATTAAAAAAACAGGGTATAATTATTTATTTTTGTTCGCATATTTTCTTTCTTTCAGTTAAGCGAGACTAACCAACGGCAATTGATTTATATTTACACAGATATCTTTGCCTTCAACTAAGGCCTTACATAATCCAAAAACTCAAGTTGATTCGAGAAGCACAAAAGTTCTGGGCCTAAGTGGTAGGTCAGCAGTGGGCGTCGTAAGTCGTAAACTAGTTAAAATGAAGTGGTGCATTTACATACCTCTACTATTATTCTAAATTTTATTTCTGAATGCTTCAAAAAATAATTTAACTTACATTTTATTAACTATCTAATAATTATGAAGTAAACTAAAATAAAGCATCAAAGTTCGTCTACATTACACAATAGAATGGCGGTATTACCTACCACGTTCATTGTATGGCAATGCCTTTGATAAAAGTATATTTATGCATTGAAAATCCAACTTAGCTAAACAACTTAACTTCTGTAGAAATGAATGCATTCAAGGGGTAACTTAATTATAACTGTAACTGGCGATGATACGTTACTTGTAGGTGTGTATTTTTTTGTTATATTAATTATTGTTTTCAAGTTTATGTTATTTATTGAAAACTAGCTTTTGTCCGCAACTTCGTTCTCGTGGCAGGTTTTTCCAACGTAAATCCCGATCCCATAGGAATTCCGGGATAAAATCTATTCTATGTTCTTTTCAGGGTCCTAAACTATTCCCATGCCAAATTTCATCTAAATCGGTTCAGCGATTTAGGCGTGAAAAGGTAAAAGACAGACAGACAGACAGATAGAGTTACTTTCGCATTTATAATATAAAAATATGGATAAAGTGTCTTTAATTTAAACCTACATAGTACATATAAATAAAAACCATCCCTTGGGTCACGGGAAGTACAAATTCTTCAACTAACTGTTTTCACGCAAACAATGAAAGTTGGTATCTAAATTGATAGAGTTAGATATTTACCGATTGTGAGATAGGTAAGTACTGAAGTGTTTGGTATTTCCCGAAAGGTCTACAATTACAGCTTAGACCTGTCATGACTATTTTCATGTTATCTGCCATGAACTTGGAAACAATATAAAACAAAACACGTAGTCGGCGAGTGTAATGTTTGACTAGTTAGTACATCAAACATATCTTTAGGGGTAGCAGTTTTGTAGAGTCAACGGCGCGTCGTGTTCCACACTCGCCTCAAAGAGCAGTTAGTAGCAATGTCGGTGCCCGATAGGACAGCCAGGGTAACGATGAAAGAGATACCGCGGCTGCATCGCAAGGGTAACTAAAGGACAGGAATACGATAGGTTTTTAGTCAGTAACAGTCTGACACTCTCTTCCGCAAAAGGGGAAAAACCAGAACGGACATTGAAGTGCTCATAAAATAAGAATTTGCAGCTCTCTTGCACTTTTATTTCCGTCAAGCAACTGACACACCTTTAGTCAACAAACTACACGGAGTGCTCGTCCGGTTTTCATGAGAATTTTATAGAGCTCTACCGCGCCGGCCCGCTAACGGGTTGAAATTTAACAGCCACTAAACCTTTAGCTAAATGTAGTATGTTCATTCGATGCGCATTCTTAAGTTGTTATCCTTTTAACAAGTTTCATGTTCTTACGCAATTGTAAAATCCCCCGTGCAAAGGATTGCACGTTAGGGGGTTTTTCCAGGCATTGCAAGAGATGTGTAGGTAGTGTAGTCGTTTGGATTTCATTACCTAAGCAGGTACGCATCTTATCTTAAACGACCATTTATATTTTCTCAATCTTTTGATTAATTCATCGTCATAACAGCTTATAATATAAAATACCCTACAAGTTATGGTTAAGAATATTGATGAAATAATAGTTAACAAAGATCAGCAAACAGAACAATACGAAACCAGTTTGCCAAAATTATTCAGTAGAAAAATCCGATTTAAAAAATGTTTACTGCGGGATTCTAGAATTTTTTATAGCTGTTGTTAATGATTTGTAGTTATGATAATTATAGCTCCTTAGCTACTAGGTAATTGAGAGATTTGAGTAAAAAATCCTCCTTGGAATTTTGGCAACTTTTTGGAAATTCCATTTGATGGTTGATGTAATTGTCATAACAACTTGGACACTTCAAAGTAGGACTTTGTTTTGATTCTCCTTTGATTTTTTCGGGGGGAAAGTATTATATTTGTCCTCCCACTCTGGGCGTTTGGAAGTGTCGAAATTCTTCTGAGTAAAAACCTACCGTGGTCCTAGCGTGCCGGGGCTGCGGTATCTCGTTAGAACATTCCCACAAAACCCACATACAATGTCCCTATCGGGCCCCGTCAATGCTGACTCTTTGAGGTGCGTGTTGAACACAACGCACCGTCGCGTCGACCCGGGCCTGGTCTTTACCGGACGGTGAGCTACCTTTGTTCGCCGTCCGCAAGCCCGCGCCCATGGTGGCCGAAGATCGGCTCGTGATCCCCAACGCCAAGGGCGTTTCCCGAAACGGCTGGAATCTGAGGAAAAAAGTTCTTAAAAGACGTATAAATAAAACAAAAACACATGTGCTAACCCTGTCACATAAGACAAGTCGGAGGCACGGCTACAAAAGATTTAGATTCTTGTTTGTCATAGAATTAGCAAGATTACTTATCATTTTATCATATTTCAGTGACACGACTGTGAGTGAGGCATGGACCGCACTGAGAGATCTCATGACACTCATGAGACGAGGGCGTGAATGAATGCGATGCTCGCATTGGCTGAGAACAGTTGCAGTTACTACGAACAGTTTTATCAATTTGAGTGTGTCGGGAGATTAATGTCGAGAGGTTTGAAAAAGGTGTGGTAATAAATGCTTGAGTGGGAATATTGACGTAGGTAGTTGAGATGATTACTATTTATATAGATAACAAGTTTTCTTACCCTCAATCAAAACTTCAAAACAAGAGTAGAATATGTTTGACCCTGATTCTTTAACTATTTTTATTCCAAGTTTCATCCAAATCGGTACCGTGGTTTAGCCGTGAAAGCGTAACTGACAAAGGGATTTTCGTATTTATAATATAAGTATGGATAGTTTCTTATCCCTTTTCACGTTAAAGGCCTACATATATAACAAAACGTTAGTTAAAACGTTTTGTTACAGCTGAAAAAAATATTGTTTTATGCAGCGTGTATAATCTTGTAACTACATACAAGGTGTAGATTAATAAGAAGCTCAGACACCCCAATTAGAATATTAAATTATAAGTCAAAACCAACATCCGTAACTAAATAAATTGAAACCAAACCTAGACATCTTTTATAAAATAGTTATCACAAAACGTATGTTCGTCATACAATATCCTTACGGAGACGCATACACTCATGCAATATTAGTGGTCGACACGCACACGAGCGCATTTCCTTGAATTAAGGATTGTATTAATTTGTCATGATACTGTAATTTCCATTTTAAGTTAAATGAAAGATTTTTCCGTCAAAATTTAACACCTATTTTTTATGACGGAAATCGATTCAGAAGCCGATTCTGAACCAACTACTTTCAGGAATTGCGTTTAATTCTGTCTATCAGCTTTTTTCCGAACTATACTCGTATCGAGGTCGATCCATTGGATGCAGCTGAGTACTTACACTACTTACTAGTGTTTTACATGAAGTGACTGCCTATCTACGATACCCCCTGGGCAAGGCTGGTCTCAGATGTTCTGGCTTCTGACTACCCGAAATGACTGCCAAAGATGTACAAATGACAGCCATGACTAGCGGCTTCGGTGACGGTGGCTTGGAATCTCTATACAGGGTGGCAGGGACATCGACGCACAAACGCTTACCATGGATTCAGTACATGATTCTGGACGCCCCTACATTGAAATTTTTCGTCGGCTTTTTCTTAACACATTGACTGCCATGTAGGGCACCGGTGACCGGAGTCAGTCTTGTATTATGAAATCACTTCGTGCTAGTGCTCCAAAGGATATATGCAGAAACGTCTACCTAGCTCTCTGTCAATCGTTGCTGCAATACTGTATAGGCGTCTGGGGTAGCGCAGCCAAGACCTACTTGATTGAACTCGAACGTGCACAACGGGCCGTTCTTAAAGTTCTTCTTGGTAAGCCGCGACGTTATTCCACAGACGAACTATACAAAGAAGCTGACGTCTTGCGTGTCCGACAGCTTTATATCCTGAAGTCCCTACTTAAACTTGTTGCTGCGTCTGGGCATCAATTCACTTACATCCAAAGAGGGAGGGTAGGAGCTGACAGTCTACCAATCCCAAGAGTGAAATCAATATTTGCCACACGTTTCTCACTATTTCTACCTATTCGGGTCTTCAATGTAGTAAATAAATCTACAATTAGAATCCCTGAAAATGTCTTTGAAGCTAAGATTATGTTAAAAGCATGGCTTCGGAACCTGACCTACGATGAAACTGAAAATGTGTTATGTTCCTTGAAATAAGATAATCTAAAAGCACGAAACAGACATATCCCACACAGACACACATGTAACATACACACTCACACACGCTCGCACATTTACTTCACACTTCTTACTTACACTCACTCACTCGTTCACCGCGCCAGTTGGAAATTACATTATGTTACAAATAACCCACTACTACTTCCATGTACATACATATTCCTAATTATTATTATTTTATTGATTTTTTTAGTAATCAATTTTAATTTGTTTGTTTTGTTCAACTTTGTCAAAATTATTATAATTAGTCCAATCCTTTATTTTTAACTGTATTTTATTACGCACTTTTTTAACGTTTTCATTTTTGTCTAGCTGTGCTGTGTCACATTGAAGTTACGAGTAGATTCAGTCAATCTCTGTTGTCAATATTGGGCCACCAAGATACAGGCTGTGCCTAGTTTGGGGCCCATTGCTAACTCTTTTGTGTTTTGTAACTTTATGTATTGTATTTTCTGTCTGTATGTCTTTCAGCTTGTGTGTATAAAATAAATAAAAATAAATAAATTAAGGCGCCACGTAGGACACCGGTGACCTCACGGTAAACCTGTTTTCAGAGTTTATTTACGCGCCGTAGGACGCGTTTTCTATAGATTTCCTATTAGTAAGTGACCGGAATGGTGCTCAGGAGTAATACTTTCGCATGGTTTCTATGTAACGTAAAAATATTTTGAATTATTGAAGATAAACCTTCAATAACGTTAAAAATCACAGAACATAACATTTTTTTTAAATTCAAACATATTTATAAATGGTATGGGAAGAATAATAAAACGAGTAGTAAAAATAAACTTTTTTTTACCTTTTAGTATAAAATTGCCCACTAATCTGAAAAAAAAAAAACCAAGAAAAGAAAGGAAACAATATATCTGAAAATGAAGTTCGCATTCTTACAATTACAAATACCGATGGCACTTATTAAAACATTGAAGACAATAGTGGGGTAGTCCAGGACATTCAGGACAATAGGTTGCCACTTTTTTTGCCTTGTTCCGTGATAGCGCGTGTAAGCGACTGAGGTACGCGGGTGCCCGGAGAGATGACCGCACGGCGCGGCGCCTTGGTAACAGAAATCAACATAATTACTTCTGTGCGCCATGTAGGGTACCGGTGACCTCGTGAAGTTTTCTTTAATTTTCTACGGAACCCTGCCTCCGATTGACCCCAAAATTTACCATTAACCCATAACATCAATTGGCATAATTTTTTTTTGTGATTTTTGTCGTTATTACTCTGGCAGTCAATGTGTTAATTTAATAAAATTAAGAAAAAGCCAGTGTAAAAAAAAACAGTAAAATCACTTGTTTCACTTAAAATAGCAATGGAAATAAAAAAGGGCTACATGATCAGCTGTGTTGACCTCGCAAATGAACTCTAGCAAAAAGCTGATCAGATAGCTCCTTCGAGCTTTATTTACATTGCTGTTTTAAGTGAAACAAGTGAATTTTATTTTTTAATTAACATCTCATTGGGTTAGTTAGAAACAATGATATTGTACAAAAACAAAATGCAGAAAAAAACCTGAAAATTTTAGAAACAGCCGACGAAAAATTTCAACGCTGGGGCGTCCAGAATCATGTACTGAATCTATGGTAAGCGTTTGTGCGTCGATGTCCCTGCCACCCTGTATGTTAAGATGGCCCATCCACGGAACGACCAAGGCAAGTGTTGTTTAACCTGGACGACCGAACCACGCGGCTCATTGGCTTTTTTAATACGCCAAAAAATTATGTCAAGATTCTAAATTCGACTCCCAAAATGACGTTGAATACCACAAACATACATATTTGATCATGTCAAAGTCGCGAGCAAATTTCTTTGATCACGTCAAAGACACCTGTGTAGAAGTTAGGGCACACCTAGCTTGTTATGCTGTAAATATTTACCAAGTGAGACTATTTGCTCTTCATTTAAAATCCACTCACACTAACACGCATCTAATGATTTTTTTTCACGTGAAATATTTAGTCTTTTATAATTAAATTATACATAAGCGTTCATAGCTTAATGGCAAAGGGTTCGAACCCCACCCATTACACTGTTGCCGTGAACCCACTCTAGACACGACCATATTTAGCTTAGTTGGAGGGTTTAACAAGATTGCTTGTAATGTGAATTCTACCTTCATTGCCAGTTCATCCCGTTCAGTCTCTTGCCATCTTCGCGTGCTTAGTTCTATTCGTCGGATGATGTCGTCAATATCCGCGTGCCGCGCTATGCTGCTATGTTTTGGCCTGTATAAAATCGAATAGCTATTTGAATCTCTGTTTCTATGAAAGAAAGAAATTATAATAGTTGCACTGCCACATGACGCATAAAAAAATGAGAAAAGAAAACACAAAAATAAGTAGATCTATAGAGGAAACATAATGCGTCACATACAGGGTGGCAGGGACATCGACGCGCAACCGCTTACGATGAATTCAGTACATGATTCTGGACCCCCTGGCGTTAAATTTTTTGTCGACTTTTTCTTAATTTAATAAAATTAGGAAAAGGCCGACGCAAAAAAAAAATGTTAATTCACTTGTTTGCAAGAGCAACAGCAATGTAAATACTACTTGCCCTTTCGAGTTTTATTTACATTCAAGTAGATCAGCTGTGTTCACCTCGCAGAGAAACAAGTGAATTTTATTTATTAATTAAAATCTCATTGAGTTAGATAGAAACAATAATTTTTTTTAATTAAAAAAAAAAACAGTATACAGTTACTGTTTTTTATACAGTTTTCAGTTAAAAAATTGCAGAAAAAACCTGAACAATTTAGAAAAAGCCGACGAAAAATTCAAACGCAGGGGTGTCCTGAATCATGTACTGAATCCATGGTAAGCGTTTGTGCGTCGGTGTCCCCGCCACCCTGTATATCCACGGGCACATCTAATCTAATCAAATCAAAATCTCTATTTAACGCCTAGTAATGCTGTGCCACTATTTGGGTTAGCGAGATAACTACTATGTGACTTCTACCCACATTGCCAGTTCTCTTTAAAAAGGCTATGCGAGACAATGACACAGTTCTGTTTTTCAGCGACGGCTGGCACCAACGTGATGACGTCAGACAAAAAGGAGGCTTCATAGCATGATGTTCATTTGTTTTAAGATTACTAACAATCAAATAGAAACATTCTTAACATAGCAAGATGTGTCAGTTTGTACACTATTGTTTCTCGGAAGAACTGTTCTGTGTATGACCAGTATATTGTTTGGTGTAGACAAACAGTGAAACAAATGTAGACAATTAATATGCCCGACAGTACAATGAATTTCCCTGTTTTCTTAGGATTTCTTTCATTATTGCTATGATGCATTTTGTAGGGAACTACGGATGGACTAGCAAGAAGTTTTAGCCCGGGATATGGGTATATTGATGGATGGACCTTTATTTTGCAGTAAATATGGTATATATAGTGTGTATATTTTTTTTGGTTCACATACTTATTTATAACCGACGAAAAAAAAAAAACGGAAGAGCTTCTCAAGTCAACGCGTATATTTTTTTTATGGTTAATCAGCGATTATTCGAAGACGGCTGAACCGATTTGGAAAATTCTTTTTTTGTTTGAATGGGTATAATTAAGAGGTGGTCTCATAGTCACCAAGTTAGGAACTGATGATTATAGGTACACCTATAGTGATTTGAGTATTTTTTTGTAGTAACTTGTGTAGTTGCATTCGAAAAGCACCATTTGATGAAGTGGACCTGATGATGAAGACCACATATGGCCACCGGAACTACTCAATATAAGTAATAATAAGTATTTCATTGGTTCCTTCGACTACTTGAATATGGTTACTAAGCACAATATGTTCGTCACAATGCATATGGTGAAGTGAAGCTGATGGTGAAGTACCAGGACAACTCCTCAATAATTTCTATTATTCCAATATCATATATATATATTATTACAAATATATATTTCAATATCTATTAGTTTGTCATTTTAGCATATATGTGTATTTCATTAGTATTGTTATATATTAGTATTATATTTATTAGTATTAAATATATTATTTCATTCCTTTTTCTTGTACACCTACCACAGTGTGTTTTTTTTAACCCAAAGGTTGACTGCTAGAGAATGCCTTGCTGCATTAAGTCCGCCCATGTAATACAATTGTACATAAAGTTTAAATAGATGAATAAATAAATAAATAATTAACGGCCCAGCATTGGGTAAAGCAATATTTGTAAAAGGTTATAAGTAGTTGACATTTAGGCTTTTGCAACTAGCTAAATTACAAACCGACCAACTAAAAAGAGAGAAATAAAAACTTTTTAACAAAAATGAAACCGCCTTCCAAAAAACACTGCAAAGTGAAAAATAACTTTCATTTTGGAAGTCGGTGCCAAAAACGAAAATACAAAACTAAAGATACCGACTACCGAAATTAAAGTTATTATTTACTTTGCAGTGTTTTTAGAAGTCGGTTTAATTTTACCTAATTTATTCCAGCGTGCAAAAGTATCTTAAAAACTCTAATTATACAATTGGTAAACGCGTGACAGCGTTAAGTTAAAGTTTCACTTATTAAAGTACATATTAAACTGAGATCATAATTATTAACATCTTTTGTATCAAAAACTATCACACTGTCACACATTCATCAGTCCTCATGTTTTCAATTGGAGGTTTTTTAGGGTTCCTAATGAAAAAAAAGTTATTAAAAAAGTCTAAAAAACCCTACTCCTCAACTGAAATGCGAGAAACAAGCACATTATTATTTTAAAAAGTGACAAGCTGACGGGACCCATCCGATGTAAAAAATATATATTATGTTCAATTGGATCCCACCAAGAAGAAATGTCTCAGCACATATTAAAGGAAAAAATTGGCCAAGTGCGAGTCAGACTCGTCCATGAAGGGTTCCGTAGTAACTATAATAGTATAATATAATATGTATATTTATTTGACGAATAAAAAAACCTTAAAAATTTCTTAAAACTAGCTTTTTTACATTTTTACAACTACGCTAAATAACTTTGTTTTTCATAGTGTTTGTATGAATTACAAAGTTATATCTGCGGTTTTAGAAAATATGCTGTATCTCAAAAACTGCTGATCCGATTTCGTTCAAACTAATTTTGGTTGAAAGTTTACATTAAGATCTACACATATATATATATATATATATATATATATTAGATTTTTCACTCCATTATTATAGAAGTTAGGGGGGGACACATTTTACCACTTTGGAAGCTTATATCTTTTAAACGACTGACTTTATGAAAAAGTGGTTTCAGAAACCCTTATATAATTTTTAAAGACCTGTCTATAAATACCACACACGCATAGGTTTCATGAAAAAAAAAATATTTTCAGTTCTAGTTCTATATATGGGGACTAGGGCTTTCAGTCTCGATGCATTACTCAGTCACGGGAAAAAAACCGAGACTAGGTGTGGTCTCGAAATTCCCGGGAAAACCGAGACTTTCGAGACTGTTTCAAAACTACGTTTCTTATTTATAAGCTATGCAATTAGAGAATCAAATCAAGATATTTTAATCAAGTAGTTACTTTCATAAACAAGCGCAAATTAAAATAAAAACATTTACTACAGTTTTTGTATCATTTTTGTAGTGGGCACGTAAAAAACAAAAGGCATTTGACCCTAATTTTGTTACAAAAGTAACCCGCATTAGAAAAAGCTCTTTCTGCTTGTACGCTAGAGGGATACTACCTACTTAGTACCACTTCGCGCTTTCACATTGAAAGGGGATAGAACCTATCTGGCGTATCGATCGGATCGGTTAATCGCGGCGCATGATGAAAGTGGTATGCATGGCTAGAGGAACAAAAAATATCCAGTAACACGGTACCCCAAAGTATCACGTAAACGTTTGAAGGTAAACATCGACATATAACTTCAACGAAAATCATTAAAAATAGACTCATTACGCGTCTATACGCTTATTAGTATTTAGCTTATTAGTCTAGCAGTACGACAAAACCGCTACTATAATTAATTATTTGCCTACTAAATCACATCGCATCGCAATAAAACACATGTCAAAGAATTCCACACGCGTGTGTTGGCTGTCTTTCATCTCACCGTATTATAAAATGAACAATAAGTGTTTTGGTACATGTCTTTCTTTGGTACATGGATTAGGCTCGGCATCAAGAACCCCTACCCGACCTCCTGCTGAATTCATGGATTATTTAGTGTAGTAGTATTTATGATACGTGTCAGATATATTATAAATCTTTTAAAATGTCACATCTTAGTATTAAATTTATTCACTTATGTTTGATATTGTACTTGCAGTTATAAATAAATGTTAACGTCAATGACATACCTTTTGCCTTTTGTTTAACTACTGCTGAAAAACGTTTTCATGCTGAGTAACATGTTACATGATCCACCACACGATAGTGAGATGTCGATTGCGTTTCATTGCGATGCGATTTAGTGGATAAATAATTATTTGTAGTAGTATTCTCGTGTTCCCAGTAGAGTGTAATGTACCTACTCTCTTTCTATAAACATTAATAATTATAATCAACCTGGGAACGATTATTTGGATACAATCTGATGCTTATAGACACGTACCTAATAAGTCTACTTTTAATGATTGTCCTTGTAGTCATATGTCGATGTTTACCTTCAAATACCTCGGTAATGTAACATTTTGGTTACTGATATTTTTTGTTAGACACATGCCTTCAGCAAACGCCACGATTTCTAAAAAACATCAAAATGGCGGTGAGTCGACATGCCAGTCTTCATACAAAAAAGTTCGAACCCCTTTCAATTCAATCAGAATAGTTCCATGAATCAATTTTTATTGCAATCATAATTGTGTTAACAAGATCTTAATACCTACTTAGGTAATAGTTCACATAGACCCTTTCGGGCACAGCAATTTACATTTATAATATGTAGACAAAATCTGTGTTATTTGTCAATAAGGTTATTCAACCTCCACAGATAATACTAAGCTTTACTCTACACTCGACCGTGCTGTCATTGCCATACCCATAATAAAAATTTACTATTGGTTTAATAAATTATTTAATACAATTTTTATGTTACTGTAGTCTCAAAAGTCTCGTTATTCCCGTGACTGAAAATGTTAGTCTCGAGTCTCGAAAATACTAAAAAATCGTCGAGACTCTCGAAATTTTTGAGACCGAGATTCCCGGGATGAAAGCCCTAATGGGGACCCGCCTTTATTTTAATTTTTTTTCTTAAAATCGGAAAGCGGTTCATAGAATACCTACTAAGTTTCACATGTATAGTCTTAATAGTTTCGGAATAAAATGGCTGTGACATACGGACGGACGGTCGGATAGACAGACAGACAGACGGACAGACATCGAAACTATAAGGGTTCCGTTTTTTGCCATTCGGCTACGGAACCCTAAAAATGTGCTTACCTTACCGCTATACACAGCGTAGCGTTCTCGAGAATTAATGTTGAATAATATTTTTGATGCCGCAATATCTGTACGAGAAATTTTACCTTATATTAGATAAGGTAAAATTTGTTTGCAAGCTTGTATGTAGGCGGCAATCTCTCGAGAAAATCAAAATCTTCAATCGAAACTAATGATCAAATTCTAGTTTTTTCATTGGTAGTGAGGTACACTATTTGTCTGTGCGACGTACTAGTTGTGAATACAAACGTAGTGGTGTCCTATAATATTTCTACGAACAAATATTACCTCTTTATAATATGAGTATAGATTATATTTCTGATTATTTGCAATATAATTCTTTACTAAACCTGTTGTCATATTGTTATCTACGGCAAGTATATTGACTCTACCCACGTGGTGTTGCATGTAATTAATTACCGAGTGTCTTAATTACTCAGTTTAATGTGTTGACAAAGTGATTAGTCCAACACTAGGGAAGCTATCTACTTAACAGGTTGAACGCCATTCGGCCCGATTTTTCTTAAAGCGTTCAAAGTATTAATAATTTTCTTGACAGTAAATATTAAATGGTGCATGAATAAATATGTACGTTAACGTCATCGTTTGCTTAGCCTTTTCCCAGCTATGTTAGGGTCGGTGTCCAGTCTAACACGATGCAGCTGGTTCTAACACGATGCAGCTGCCACAACCCAGTAGTTGGGTATTGCAATACCCCTTGGTAAGACTATAGACAGATTTTCTGCCTTCTGACTATGCGTAACGACCGCAAAGACGTACAAATGACAACTGGGATCAATGGTTTGAATTGCTTTCCGAGCCACGGAAGGATCTTGTTTTGCTAGTCTGACTGGTACGGCAGTCCAAGGAACGGTGATACAGCCGTATGCTTGTCAAGGCCAGTACCGCGGCTAGGCATACGCCTGCTGTATATATTTTAGCCACGAACTCCACCAAACTGTAGAAGTAATAAAGTTTCAAAATGAATTATTAAGTTTTACTCTGTGGCTGCAGCTGCATCAATGACGTTTATAAACTTCGTGCGGCGTTTAAGCACTCAGGCTCTTGGAAAGGTCCAGAATGATAGTTTCGTTTGTTCAGGAAAACCGCACTCAACAAGAAGAACATTAAAACGAAACAAGTTTATCCTTCTTATGTCACCAAAAACAGGCATACTTGTTTCTGTAGATATTCCTGGAACGCTAAACGGATACTTCCGAATCAACAAAATTGCCATGTACAACATTGCAACTGTTTAAACATTGAATACAAAGTAAGCAAGAAACCTACGTGGCGGCATAATTTAAAAATTTTCCTCATTTGGGTATCCAAGCATGTATCCATTTTGTACATACTTTTATTTTTGTATCGAGGTTGATTATAGCTTATGGATTTCTTTCAGACAGCGGTGTATAGAGTTAGTCAGAGTCGAACTTACTAAAACCACCCCGTGTTCCTCATACACTTGCTTTGTGTGTGGCATCTCGCAGGTCGACTTCTAAGATAGTCGGCTGCTTAGCCATACTTGCCTGTGGCTGCCTTAATTAATTATAATTAAAGACTCCAGCCAGGCCTTATTAAAAAACTTCGACTACACGCTAAGGGCTCCCCCTGTGGGGTATAGACCTTGGCTTAGGGCGTATACTAGCGCCGGCGGTTGCGGGAGCACTTTAATACCCTTCAACGCAGCCCCCAACAGGTGCTGACCTACCTCCCTGCCTCTGCGGGCCCTGTCTAGTGAGGGGAGTGAAGTGTTTGTCTTTCCATGCTACCTCTAGGAGTGCGCGTGGAACAATGCGCGCCGTCATCTCGTGTTTCATCTTAAGTATATATTTTGTTTGAAGTTGACACAACTTATCCACCACTAACATTTTATTACAGGTGTGTGACCTTTTATTTTACATATGTAATCTGGAGTAATCTGGGAATCTAAATGGGTAATTTGGAGTAGTATTCGTGTAGTATTATTTTCTAGTTATATGGCAGACTAGTACTCACGCGGGGCTTCGCTCCCGTGGATTTTATCACGGTAAAAACATAACTCTCCTTTTTTGCAGTCGCGTAAAAGGTAGCCTATAACCTTCCTCAAGCTTCAAGCTACGTCCATACCAAATTGCATCCAAATCCACCCAGTACTTTCGAAGATTAGCGCGTTCAAGCAAACAAACAAACAAACTTTTCCGCTTTATAATCTATACTAATATTATAAAGCGGAAAAGTTTGTTAGTTTGTTTGTTTGTTTGTTTGTTTGCTTGAACGCGCTAATCTTCAAAAGTACTGGGTGGATTTGGATGAAATTTGGTATGGAAGTAGCTTGAAGCTTGAGGAAGGTTATAGGCTACTTTTTACCCGACTGCAAAAAAGGAGAGTTATGTTTTTACCGTGATAGAATCCACGGGAGCGAAGCCCCGCGAGAGTACTAGTATTATATATAAATATATAATATATATATAGTATAGATGGGCTGTTGGTCCGGGCTGTCATTTGTACATCTGTGACAGTCGTTATGGGTAGTCAGATACACAAAGCCGTACAGGACGAGCTTGTGACTAAACAATAACATTCGCAGGCATCAGTCTTCAAGGTTAAACAACCCTTGCCAAGGTTGTTCCGTGGATGGGAGACCTTTTGAAACTAACAACAGTCCTAAGTGCCTCGGAAAGCATGTTAAGCCGATGGTTCATATTTGAAAGTCATTACAGGTTCCCAGAAGCCAGAAACCCAGAAATTGGTCTTACTAAGGCGTGTCGTGCTGCCCAGCTACTGGGTTGTGGAGGTCAGATGGGCAGTCACTCCATGTAGAATACTAATAGTCAGCTGTCTCCGGCTAGACTGGAAGACGACCTCAAGAGTTGAGGAAAGGCTAATGAGATGATGATGAATATGATATGATAGCTCTCCATCCATCAACATTCACACTCATCACACTTTTAGTTACATGCGTGTCATCCCTCCTCATCACATGTCCATACCAAGATGGGCGACGTCCTTTCAATTTTCCGCAAAAGGCGCTACTTTCAAACTTCCTCTTGTATACTCATTTCTTAGTCTATCCATTCTTGTTAAAAGAACACCAAATTTCAAAACGCCTTCTTCTTGGTGTAACTCGAAAATACTGAGTTTTGGTCCATGCACAGTTAATAAATCCGTAGTATTCTTTCCCGAAACTGAGGCATACAAAATTTTCAACTTTTCAGTTTACGTTGTACAAACCCAGTTTCGTTTTCTTTATTTAAAATAAATTTGAAATTATTTTGAGAGAATAAATATCTTTAAACATATTCCAGGTTAATTCAAACATTATTTTCTTGTGCACGCTCCTGCTGCCGGGGGAGACGCCCCGGGCGTCAGCCGATCTCAGGCCACCGTAGATGCGGGCTTGCAGACGGTTAGCAGGGGTAGCTTATCGTCCGGTACGGACCAGGCCCGGGTAGATGGCGCATCGTGTTTCACGCGCGACTCAAAGAGTAGTTAGCAGCACTGACGGGGCCTGACGGGATCATTACCCGCCGGGGTGGCGGGAATGTAGTTACCGTGGGCCACCGAAAAAAAGTTTAAACGAAACATTAGTCCTAGGCACTGAAATCAGTTGAAAACGTAATCTAATTGAAATTATCTTTGGATGAATTTTATTTCCCGGCAGGAAATCAATTTTTGCGGTTACAAGTTTATTATTGGATTATTGAATCCTATAGAGAAGCTCTAACAAATAATGAAGAGTACTTCTTTGCGGTTAAGGCGTTTTAGTAGAGGCATCTATTTTGTTGTTGATAACCAACCTTGATGCCTTGATGGTGCTACGATTAGGTATACAATTAGAATACACAATGGAAATGAGTATGTAAATGACCGATTAGATGACTTCATCAATGTGGATATATCGAAACAGGTGCTACATCAGAAATGCCCGAGTACGAGTAAGGCTCAATTTACACCGCCTTTTTGCAACTAAATTGTACATAGCATAATGAACTTTATGTCAATAGTATAACATACAAACTAAATAGGAGCCAAAAATTCTCGAGAATGCGCGAGGATTCCCCGGAAGACGCGTGACCTTTTTTTGGCTCAAGTTCATTACGCTATGTACAATTTAAGTAGCTTCCATTCCAATCCGCGGCGGTGTAAATTGAGCCTTACAGAAAAGACGGAACTTTGATATAACTAGTTGATGCCCACGACTTTGTTCGCGTTGAAATTTCGCATAATTTTAATACTACGACCATGATCTATCTTTCTGCCAAAATTCACACAACCACTTAGTTGGTAAGGGACCTTGACTCTAACGAAAATTAGCTCTTTAAAGCTTAATATGCCGCAACCGGATCACTAAATCGAAAATTTGTCTCATCTCATCACCATGAGGTAGACGAGATAACGACGGTACGGCTGGACGTACAAGACGGATTGACAGACGGACATGGCGAATCTATAAGGGTTCTTTGTCAACTACAAAACCCTAAAAAAGAGTTTCTATATATTCTTAAACAAAATAATCAATGAAGTTTAATCGAGATAGTAAAATGGTTCAATACACAAGAGTCTAGATAAGAGTAAGTATCAAACACGAATACAGCATCAAAAGATATGAAGAACTGAAGAAATATCGACGGTATCATTTCGCATATATCATGAGATAGTAGATCACTGTGATACCACATTGAAAACACTTAGCTTACCACTTATAGATACCACGCGTTTTCAGGAAGTGACAAGTGACAGTTGGTAACGATTTGAATGTGTTATAGAGGGGTGCTACGATATGTTGCCACTGTGTCGTCGCAGCGACTATGGAGGAGAGCCAGTCGACACTGAGCTTTAACATAGAAATCAGAACAAACCCAACGAAAAAAAAAGGAAAACGGGTATTTCCTTTTTTTTCGTCGGGTAAATAATATAATATTAATAACTAATGTTAATTAATATCTAAATTGATGCCAATATTATTGTAGCCCTGAGAAATGAACGAAACTGGAGAGATTTTAGTGAGACTTAAAAAGTTGTCTTATATTTTTATTATATTGTCCCCGTTTCCCAACAACAAATTGGACTAAAACCTGCATACATACTGACGTTTTCGGACGTTTATAGACATGTTTGTATGGAGTTACGATTGAGTATTAATAATATAATAATTTATTTATTAGCTCTTAAAGTACAACAAAGAAAATTGGCTAAAACTATGAACATTACGGAACATTAATTTATGGTTGTACATCAACAAAAGATATATAATGTGATCTACTAACTCCCAAACTAAGTCAAGCTTGTATTTTGGGAGCAAGTGATTCGTAAGTTGAAGGATTTACATAATTTACAACCTTGCAGCCTTCGATTTAAAAAATTAAAATAATATTTAATTAAATTAAAATTAAGTAATTAACATAAAGTAACAATGAATTAAATTATAATTAAAAAGGAAACGTCATTGTAATAAATATATACCTTCAATGGCATAGAATGTTATATTTTATTTTACAATAAATTTATTTTACTAATGACTCGAATGACTCCACCCAGAGCGGAGAAGAGTGTCAGACTTCTACTGACTAAAAACCCACCCTGTGTCTTCAACTGCGGTATCTCGTTAGAAAATTCCCAGAAAAACATGCCTCACGATGCGTTAAATCTATTTGAGTACAGGGGAAGGGGCGGGGAAGGTAAGGAAAGAAAGATATGAGGAAAATTGTGTTATTCGACGCCTTAGAGTGAAAACCTCGTAAGTGAAAAAGGAGTAACTTTTCAGGAGGAAGAAAAATCTGCGTGCTATAAAATTTTTGTACGGTTTCTTTTATGTTTTTTTTTAATTAATTTATATGTAAATTTAACCCGTTTTTATATCCAGAACTGTTCGATATTATGTATAATATGAAAAATATTATACATAATATCGAACAGTTCAGAAATGCATAATCCATGGTCTGATTACGCTAAACTGACGATGCGATGCGAGTGTTTATGAGGTTCTCACTTACTTTCATAGATAGCGTTTCGAGTATCGAATGAAAATATTAGTGAGATCAGGATGTGCGTTGCTAGGATTGCTTTCTGGAAACGCAAAAAAAAATTTGGACAAATATGTACTCCGGAGGTTTTCACTCTAAGGCGACGTATTGCACAACTAGTACTTCGTCCGCGTGGATGTAGAAATAAATGATGGCCCAAAGCGAAAGTGTGTCACACAGTTTCACATTTCACACACTTTTTAGGCCGTGCGCGCACTGTGTTGCGTTTTGGAAACGCAAAATCTGTGAAGTATGGAGTGTCATAGAAGTGTGCGCACTGCGGTGGAATAAACGCGTGCGGTAAAGTCACCGGTGGCCCCGGTCATTCTACCGGTGCGGTAGAACTACCGCAATTGCGGCCACCGCAAGGCAGTGCGCGCACGGCCTTAGCTGAGAAAGATAGATTTCTTTTTTTTCTAGAATTAGCCCTTAAGTGGCTGAAATAGGGAATGAAAAGTTTTGTGCGAAAGATGTCGCGGGAAACAGCTAATACAGATAGATATACCTATACGAGTATGTCATAGCTTTGCGATGACGCTCTTAGAGATAATATTTGAGGGATTGCCTATTTAAGGCGAAAGGATACGTCAAACTACGAAATAGACCTCTCTTTGAAGGACTACTGCTACTAGACGGATGGACCAAATAGATAAAAAAAAAATACCTAATACGCGTAACATATTTGACTTTAAATTTTAAATTTAATTTTTTTGTTATTATTCATACTTTTCTCGGAAAAAAATCGAATATATCCTCTTTATTTTTGCAATAATTTGCTTACTGCTTTCAAATAACTGGACCGATTTAAATATTTCTTTCACATTATTATAGAGAATTTATTGCTTTATCAAATTTAAATTCAAAATTTTACAAAATTATTACTTACGTGCCATTAAATCAATAATACTATATTATTACATTCGCGCTCGGCGCGCGCGCTCGCTGATACGCAAGGGCCAGTCTCACCCTAGCGTTCGCACGGGGAGGCTGTGTCGCATGTTAGCGCGCCCCGCTCTTTAAACTTTGCGTCAAAGAGTAAACAGCGTAGATAGTACGTTTGGTACAGTGGTACGGTTGAGCTATTTAAAAATGGGACATTTCGTTTGCGCTTGGACGTATGTGAATATTTAGTTTTAGTGTTGATTGCGAGTGGACTAAACTAAATGTTAAGTAAAAAAAAAAAAAAAAATTAAAAGATATTTAAAATAAAGGGGGGTCCCCATACATGGAACTAGAACTGAAAATATTTTTTTTCATGAAACCTATGCGTGTGTGGTATCCATAGACAGGTCTTTAAAAATGATATAAGGGTTTCTAAAACCACTTTTTCATAAAGTCAATAGTTTAAAAGATATAATAAGCTTCCAAATTGGTAAAATGTGTGTCTCCCCTCTAACTTCTATAATAATGGAGTGAAAAATCTAAAAAAAATATATGTCTGTAGACCTTAATGTAAACTTTCAACCAAAATTAGTTTGAATGAAATCGGGTCAGCAATTTTTGAGATACAGCATATTTTCTTAAACCGCAAATATAACTTTGTAATTCATACAAACACTATGAAAAACCAAGTTATTTAGCGTAGTTGTAAAAATGTAAATAAGCTAGTTTTAAAAAAAATTGTAGGTTTTTTTTTTATTCGTCAAATAAATATACATAATTATTATATTATTATAGTTACTACGGAACCCTTCATGGGTGAGTCTGACTCGCACTTGGCCAATTTTTTTAGTACATTAAAAAAAAATTACCGAAAATTAAACCGACTCCCAAAAAACACTGCAAAGTGAAAAATAACTAACTACATTCAAGTAATCGAAGTGGAACACATGAAATACTTATTATTTCTACTTATATATTGAGTAGTTCCAGTGGCCATCTGTTGTATTTATCATCAGGTCCACTTCACAAATTGTGCTTTTCGAATGCAACTACACAAGTTACTATAAAAAATACTCAAATCGCTATAGCTGTGCCTATAATATTTGAAGAGTTTCCTCGATTTCTCCAGGATCCCATCATCAGATCCTGACTAAGTGACAATGGGACCAATTTCGAAGTATACCCTTTCAAACAAAAAAGGAATTTTCCAAATCGGTTCGGCCGTCTTTGAGTAATCGGTGAAAATACATTACAAAAAATATATACGCGTCACATTGATAACCTCCTCCTTTTTTGTCGTCGGTTGATAAAAGCGTTATTATTTATTTTCACAAAAACAAATTGATATTTTTTATATTTTGATTCACTCTAACTACAATAACTGTACTCACTAAAGAATATTTTGTTCTCAAAACAAGCATTGCAAATGTTCTGAGTCCGACTATATTCAATCGATTTCATGATGATAAAAGCTAATAGGTAGCGACAAAAATGCTTCGAACGTATCTGCGCCCGGTGATACCTATGACGTTCGGGGGAGCGCGCGGGCGCTCGGGGTGGTCAGCACTGGCCGCTTGTTTCACGTTCAATGCTCAAGGACGTTGGGCTATCCTTTCACCTTAAAAGGTCAAATTAAAATATGTTTGTGGCGAAAAGAGTGAAGAGATGGCCCAGTAGTACCGATTTGCGAGTTGCTAGAACATCAGTACTATTCTCAAATCGGCGAAGATAAACATCGTAAGGGAACCGGCATGTCCTTAGGACATGCCGGTTCCTAAGACCCAAAATCCGAAGACTTGTGACATCTACTAATCCGTATTGGGCACGTATGGTAGAGTGTGGCCCATTCCCTCTCATAGAGGGGAGGCATGTGTGCCAGCAGTTACATTTAAATGCTAAAAGCTGAATTGGCGAAAAAAGCGATATCAATATATAGTACAGATAGACTACAAAAATTGGCCAAGGACGAGTCAGACTCGCCCATGAAGGGTTCCGTAGTAACTACGTCAAATAACTTGGTTTTTCATAGTATTTGTATGAATTACAATTTAGAAAATAGGCTATATCTCAAAAACTGCTGAGCCAATCTCGTTGAAATTAATTTTTGTTGAATGTTTACTTTAAGATCTACAGCATATATTTATTTTAGATTTTTCCCTTCATTATTATAGAAGTTAGAGGGGGGGACACATTCTACTAATTTGGAAGCGTATATCTTTTAAACGATTGACTTCATGAAAAAGTGGTTTTAGAAACCTCAATGTAATTTTTAAAGACCTTTCTATAAATATCACACACGCATAGGTTTCATGAAAAACAAATTCAGTTTCAGTTCCATGTTCATACATGGAACTGAAACTGAAATTTTTAATTGCCCCCCCTAAATTTTAAATATTTTTTATTTTTTTTCTTAAAATCGAAAAGCGGTTCACAGAATACATCTACCTACCAAGTTTCATGTGTATAATCCTAATAGTTTCGGAATATAAAATGACAGACAGACGTGACGAAATTATAAGGGTTCCATTTTTTTCCATTCGGCTACGGAACCCTAAAAAGTAAAGAAATAAATAAATCCATATCGGTTGTGTCGATTTCAAGTTTTTGAAACACTGACGCACGTCCATTGATTAAATTTTAATTTTCATGTTAGCTACCTTAGTTGAACGGTATGTCGTAAAATGCAGATAATCATAAAATCATTGAACTTCACTACTTACTGGAAATACACAGATATTAGTATTTTATTTATATACCTTTGATAAAATTATTAATAGAATCTTGTCATGAGGGTGCGGTAGGAAAAACCCGGAGACAACAACATAAACTTGATTGTATGAACTCGTGAACTGACTATGGATAGGAGATATAGAAAATAGACAACTATCCAAAGGAGGCTTTATCCTTCTATGTACTAAAAAAATCAAATTATCATGAAAAACTTGAAACGTCAAACTGATGTTATTAGTGTGTAATAGTGTATTACATACTCTTTGAGTGTGTAAAACATAGTGTATTACATACTCTTTATTAGTGTGTTGCGTGATGTTTTGGACGAAGATGTTTCAACAAAATTATTATACATTTTCTGCAAATGAGATGCTTGGGAGAGGTGAAAATGTGGAGCCTAGCGCTTCTGAAACTGATATCAAGTCACCAAGTAAGTTAATGTCTCTTCTTTTATAGAAAACTAGCTGTTCCTGCGACTTTGTTCGCGTGCGATACCGGGAACTTTGCGACACTGTCCTCATTGGTTGAACAAACAACCGCTGTCCACCCCGACAGCGGAAATAAACCGTCCTAGGACCGAAAACCTGAAGATATGCAACATCCACCAACCCACAAAGAGAGCCTGTGTCCTAGTTGTGGGAACGTAATATCCTTATACAGGCTGTGTTCTAATTCATTAAGCTCTTCCGAAGTGATTGATTAATCACATATTGTATATGTACACCAAGAAAATGCCTTTTACTGTATTTGGTTATGACACTATTTAATTGTTGCATGGTGAGGAGAAATAAATAGATACTAATCAATATTATTATACATGAAAGCATTTCATGCTACTCATAAAATCACAGTTGAAAAGTTATTAAATACGAGTACTTTTGATCCTTGCAGTGCAGCTCAAATTCTAAAATAAGAAATAATTAAATTAGTTTTAAATAAAACTATTATCAACTTTAATTTAAACTATTGTTTAACTAAGCTAAACGGAGCCAAGTCCTCAAATACTAGGTAACAGGGCTTGCGGTTTTGGCTCAAATCTAAGAAATTGCAGGCAGTTCTAACCAACCAGTGTTTTTTTTTTTTTTTATTGAAAATAGGTTCGCGTTTGACCACTATCTCACCTGATGGTAAGTGATGATGTGATCGAAGATGGAGCACGCTTACCTAAAATTAACCTATTCACTCTTGACTTAAAGACTCCTAGGTTGTAGCTGTCGGGAAACACAGACTCTGACAGGGAATTCCACTCCTTAGCCGTACGCACAATGAAGGTATTCCCAAAACGTTTTGTGCGTATGGGTGGGATGTCCACCTTGTAACGATGGCGCTTCGCCGTTTGTCTCATAGTCCGATGATGGAACGGGTTTGGCGGAATTAGATTGTGTAATATAAATGTAACCGATAGAAAACCCATAGACTTGCAACTCGTCGTCGGTGTTCAAGACTCTGGAGCTTTGGCTCGACCAGTGCATCGTTGCCAATGAGTCTCTTGGCCCGCTTCTCGATAGACTCAAGCGCGTCCAGTTGGTATTTCGCAAATCCATCCCAAAGATGAGAGCAGTACTCCATACACGACCGAACCTGGGCTTGATACAAATTGAGCAGCTGTTCCGGTGTGAAGTACCTTTCTCACCTTGGCTAGGATTCGCAACTTTTTGGATGCTAACTGAGCCTTAGCCTCGATAAACGGGCCAAAATTGAGTGTGGAAGTTAAAGTCACCCCAAGAAGCTCAATATGATCGGTTAGCGACACGGGTATACCACGGAAAGTAGGAGACGGTTCGAATTGGCTCCTTTTTGCGGAGAAGAGACACGCCTGGGGCTTAGCTGCATTAAACTTGATCAGGTTAGCATCGCCCCATTCGGAGACAGCCTTCAAGGTCAAGTTCAAGCGCCCAACCATGTCCTCACGGAGAGACTGGATTTGTGACCCACCAGCTCGCGCGCTGGACACATTTCTCTCAGAAACTGTGCTGTCGTCTGCATACCCGAAGGTACCGGGCACTAGCAGATCGTTGATGTGCAGCAAGAATAAAGTTGCTGAGAGACAGACCCCTGAGGGACCCCGGCATTAATTGCCAATTGGCCAGACGAGCAGCCATCAATGACCACTCAAATGGACCGATCCCTCAGGAAGTCTTCAAACCAAACGCAAAGTTGAGTGGGTAAACTGAAAGAAGGAAGCTTAACAATAAGGCTATCGTGCCAGAACCTGTCAAAAGCCTTGGAGATGTCAAGGGAAACAGCAAGTGATTCCCCTTGCTTCTCAATGGCTCACTTCAGATATGAATGGCATACGCTAGAAGATCCCCAGTTGACCGGTTTTTGCGTATTCTTAGTATTTCATAATACTGATCTTTTAACCTAGCATACCTCCACGAATGATCCAAGCGACCTGCCATTCACGCATTTAATTATATAAGCACAATTTCAGATGCTTTTTTTAAGACTTATAAGTCATACATAAGTAAACAATAATTTTATTCATTGTGAACACAGTTGTGAGTACATAAAATACATTTAAAAGATGTAAAATTCCTAGTAAACATATGGAAATTATGTTTTTATTTTAGACTAGTTCCTGCCGGCGGTTTCGTTATGTTGCCCAGACGTAATAGCTACAAAGAATATAAGTTTCGTTCAAATCTGTGTTGTAGTTCCGGAGATTATCGTATACAAACAGACAAATAGACATACGATTTTTTTATAAATCTTGCTTTATAACTGCTCCTTAACCACCCTCAATTACTTTTTTGAAAATATATTCAATTTAAAGACACACTTTTTTACCGTTTTGTTATAGGTATGCATATGTTTTAGATAAAAAAGTTATAAATTCTGTCACGTATAAGATTTAGCGTGAAATCACTAGAAGTCAAGTGGGTGAATCAGAGTCGGTTAAACGAATGATGTTTTAATGAGGATCTTGCGTGTCGCAGGTACGTCCGTGGCTTTAAGAACATTCGTTTTAATAAGTATTGTCTTGTTCTTCATGACTTTTTATTGGCCTTATGCTTATATAAATATGAGCTAACTTTTGTAAATAACAACGCATTTGACAGATGCCGCCAAAACAACATGGCCGCCACAAACTGTCAACATCGACCCGCCCTATTTGAAAGACCCTATAGTTCCTAGGTAGCAGAAGTTTGCCTCAAAGAGTTGTCAGCAGCGGTGAAGGGGCCCGATAGAGCCATTGCCTGTCAGGGTTGTGGGAATATTCTAACGAGATACCACGGCCCTGGAACGCAACGGTTACTGAAGGAGCAGAGTGAGTTTTTAGTCAGTAGAAGTCTGACACTCCCTTCCACTCCACACACAGCGAGAGGAGTCATTTGATGATTCTCTCACCCGGAAAAAAGGTAGCAGAAGTTTATTGTCACTGTAGTACATACCAATAACAGATTCAGTCATCGAATATTTTTCTCGTATAAGTATTAGTCATCTTCAAATTTGCAACGTCATATTGACTTTAGAAACATTAACGTTTAAATCTATACCAATATTATAAAGCGGAAAAGTTTGTTTGTTTGCTTGAACGCGCTAATCTTCGAAAGTACTGGGTGGATTTGGATGAAATTTTGTATGCAAGTAGCTTGAAGCTTGAGGAAGGTTATAGGCTACTTTTTACGCGACTGCAAAAAAGGAGAGTTATGTTTTTACCGTGATAGAATCCACGGGAGCGAAGCCCCGCGTGAGTACTAGTCATTCATATATCAGCTGGGCTAATGTTGCTTTATATATAGAAAATACATGAATAGGTTAAAATTAATTAAATCAAAAGTCATTTATTCAAACTGGACTGAAAACTTCCTAATGTTTTAGCTGGGCTGAAGAAGTGACGGAACAAATACCCCAACAAAACATAGTGTTTGTTATGTTAACTGTTGAATTAAATACATAACTAGCTGACCCGGAGAACTATTTTTTTAGTACACATCTTATCCTGGGCAATAAAGAATACAAAAAATCTATCCAATTTGGTGTGTTCCGAAGTAATGCGCGTCTATACATTTCAACGATTCATTTTTATTTATGAAGATACAGAATAGAATAATACTTAACTAAACGACTTAAAAACATATATTTTATTATTCAACATTAAACATATAACATTACATGTTAACGTACGTACGCCTAAGTCGCCTTGACTGATTTCAAAAATTTTTAATATCTGTACTGCAATATCTAATACGATATGTATATTGTATATATTGAGATTATATATTCAGTGCTCACCAATGGTGCTCTTCTTAAGATTTTCCTGCCTCTAAACGTGAGGACTTGTAATTGGCTCACTGTCTACTTGACTAAATACAACGTGTAACAGAATAAACGCAATTCCTGAAAGTAGTTGGTTCAGAATCGGCTTCTGAATCGATTTCCGTCATAAAAAATAGGTGTTAAATTTTGACGGAAAAATCTTTCATTTAACTTAAAATGGAAACACAGTATCATGACAAATTAATACAATCCTTTATTCAAGGAAATGCGCTCGTGTGCGTGTCGGCCGCTAACATTGCATGAGTGTATGCGTCTGCGTAAGGATATTATAAGACGCACATACGTTTTGTTTTTAGTAAGGATAACTATTTTATAAAAAATGTCTAGGTTAGGTTTCAATTTATTAAGTTATGGATGTTGTTTTAGACTTACAATTTAATATTCTAATTAGGGTGTCCGAGGTATTGCGCTTAATCTGTTACACCTTGTATATAATGTGTATAAAAGCTGTTAGTCCTCCATACTTGTTAAAAATAACGTAACAACCTAAGAGTCTTTAAGTCCAGAGTGAATAGGTTACTTTTAGGTAAGCGTGCTCCATCTTCGATTACATCATCACTTACCATCAGGTGAGATAGTGGTCAAACGCGAACCTATTTTCAATAAAAATAAATAAATATGTAGTCATAACACCATTCTAAAGTATGCCTACAGGCATAAATGGCATAGTTGCGCGAACGTTCTAACGAGATACGCTGGGCTCTGGAATTCAAGGGAAGCTGAAGTCACAGTGTGGGTTTTTTTGTCAGTAGAAGTCTGACACTCTCCCCGATCCACCTAAAGCGGGAGAGAGTCATTTGATGATTTTACACTTTAAAAAAGAAGCCAGTGGCGTACGTTTTCCAGTTTTTTTTTTAATTACATACCCAGTACAGTTATATTCGTATTAATATTCGTATTACATTCGAACCTTCGCAGATCAGTCGATACGGATGTTACTTAACCTCGAGCCTTTTACTTTTATTCACAGAATTAATGCACGTTCTTCGAAATGACGACAATCAGTATATATAAAACATCAACCAATGTTTCTAGTTCTGTCCGGTTCTTTGTTTCTTTTCAACCGACGACAAAAAGAGGAGGTTATCAATTCGACGCGTATATTGTGTTTTTTTTTTTTTTAATGTATGATCATCGAGTACTCGAAGACGGCTGAACCGATTTGGAAAACTCTTTTTTTGTTCGAATGGGTATACTTCGAAATTGGTCCCATTATCACCAGAGTCAGGATCTGATGATGGGATCCTGGAGAAATCGCGGGAACTCTTCAAATATTATAGGCACACTTATGGCGTTTTGGGTACTTCTTATAGTAACTTGTGCAGTTGCTCTCAAAAAGTACCATTTGGGGAAGTAGAAGTTATGATGAAGACCACAGATGGCCGCCGAAACTACTCAATAATAAGTATTGAGTGGATTGCGATTCGATTATTTGAATATGGATGTTAAGCACTTTATGCTCGTCACAATGCATATGGTGATGTAGAGCTGATGGTGAAGTACCAGGAGAACTCCTCAACAATTAACGGCCCAGCATTGGGAAAAGCAATATTTTGTAAAAGGTTATAAGTAGTTGACATTTAGGCTCTTGTAACTAGGTAAATTAAAAATCATCCAACTAAAAAGAGTGAAATAAAAACTTTTTAACAAAAAATTAATCCGACTCCCAAAAAACACAGCAAAGTGAAAAATAACTTTAATTTCGGAAGTCGGTGCCAAAAACGAAAAAACAAAACTAAAGACACCGACTACCGAAATTAAAGTTATTTTTCACTTTGCAGTGTTTTTTGGGAGTCGGTTTAATATTTTGTTAAAAAGTTTTTATCCATTATCTCTTCTTCTGCTGGCGGTACTATTCCGTTCACAGTTTTATTTATTTGACATCACATGTGTACCTGTAATTTTCTGTCAAATTATCACATTGTTTTAGAATGATTGAGTTTAGCTGTTGGTCTTCCATGTAAATAAATAAACTATTATGCGATTTCACTTCCTGAAAAGTAATCGTCATTATCATCATCACCATCTTCTTGCCGTTTTCCCATGTTACTTGGGTTTAAAAGCACTGCGTTTTTTTCTACCGAACTACTCTGTATTCACACGACATAATACTTTCAAAGGCTTCTTAAAATCCTGAAAAAAAAACCCCTAAGTGCGAGTGGGACTCCCGCACCGAAGGTTCTTTGCAAACTTATCTCAGTATATGCCAAATTAACGACACATATTTCCGGATATCATTTATTTATTTATTATTACGGATAACAACAGCATACAATTCTTAAATAGGTACTTATCTATAATTACATGAGTAGCCAATAACAGTTATCCACAACAGATGCTTAAGTGCAAAGTGCACAATCATCTTTAATACTACATTAAAGATGATTAGGCACTTTGAAGAGATAAGTATAATTATAATATTCATGTAGGATATAATATATATCATATATATCATATAATAGATACAAATAATTACAAATAACATATGCTTTATATTTATGAAGAAAAAAGATATAGGTATATATCAGATTGCTTCTTTGTCAAATTTCATCATTATATTCTACAGGTTTTGATTACCTTGTGAAATCGCAAAATGTGCGACATAAACGGTGTACCTTATGATTGCGTTCATTTACAAAATTGATTTTGCATACAGATAAAGGAGACTATAGACTCGAGTATTTTACATAAATTTTAGTATCTATACTAAGGTTACTATCTCTACACCTTCCTGAGAAAAAGGGTCTTGTTAAACAGACGGGAAACAAAGTCATCTTTTTTCGTTTTTCCTTTTTAGGTACCCTGAAAATGCGATCAAAGTCCTTTAGTTCTTATGTGTATATTACAAACTAGCTTTTGCCCGCGACTTCGTCCGCGTGGAATAGTTACTTTGGGCTAACGTTAAATTTAACCCCGATTTTGAAGCATTCTTCATTGGCGCTCCGCTCCTATTGGCCTTAGCGTAATGATATATAAGCCTATAGCCTTTCTCTATAAATTGACTATTTAATTAAAAAATAATTTTGCAATTCGAACCAGTAGTTCCTGAGATTATCGCGTTCAAACAAACAAACAAACTCTTCAGCCTTATATCATTAGTATAGATAGCTGTTGCCCGCGACTTCGTCCGCGTTTCCGTCATTTTTCGTAAAAAAAAGTAGCTTATGTCCTTCTTCACGGTTCAGTGATTTTGATGTAACAGACAGATTAACTTTCGTAATTTAGTAGGGAAATATAATATGTCAATCTATAATACCTACTGTTGAAAAATATCGCAATACGGAAAATATTATTGTTAATAGCTGTGCCCGCGACTCCGTCAGCGTGTAAATCCTTGTGTGTTATTAAGTTAATGTATTGGTAATATTGTTTAGATCACGTTCACATGAGGCTTAAGTAACTATAGAACGAAAATACTTCAGCGCAAAGCTTCCGGGTAAACTATGTTGAAAGTTGACCCGTCCGGCACGTGAACATAAAGATTTCTAGAACTGCTAACCCGGGAAAGAGCGACGTACAACTGACCATGCGAGAAACAACTGACACCGAGATCTACTCCAGCAACACGAAAAGTCTGCCCTTGAGCCTTATTAATTATCATTGCATAACACACCGATATTGGGAATTGCGTTCTTTTAAATTAGAATGGAAAATTATTTGGTATTATGGGAATTCTGGGAATAAAGACGGTTTCTCCTGCACCGCAACCTGTTAAAATTTGAGCCTCGATTATATTTTGTTGCAACTGGGTTACTTTTAGCCAAGTTCCATTGCAAAGTTGTGGTGGTCTTAAATTTCGGAGCAGAATAATCGGAATGCCAATTTTAACTTTGGTGTTTCTATACCGATTTATATGATTCTTTTTTATGGAATAGTTAATAATGTTAACTTTTTCAATTAGGGGTGACTGAGAGTGTTATAAACGTAAGAGTAGACAAATATTATAATCAGAAAGCTTCGAACTGCTAAGCTATCGGGAGTTACACGTGTTATTGCGAGTCAACCATAAAAGATAGATATATGCTGTCGTGGGATATTTTTTATATAATTTTAAGGAGAACATTTCCGTCATAAATGATTTCTGTGTAGCTTTAACCATTAAGGTTGCACACGCGACGGAAGCTTAAAAAATGGAGTAACTTCTCCCATTTTCCCAACATTTCCCTTCACTGCTCTGCTCCTATTAATTGTAGCGTGATGAAAAGTATACTATAACCAGCTCAGGAGTATGAAAAATAATTGTACCAAGTTTCGTTAAAATCCGTCGAGTAGTTTTTGTTTCTATAACGGTTATACAGACAGACAGACAGACAGACAGACAGACAGACAATAATTTTACTGATTGCATTTTTGGCATTAGTATCGATCCCTAATCACCCCCTGATAGTTATTTTGTAAATATATTTCATGTACAGAATTGACCTCTCTACAGATTTATTATAAGTATAGACAATACCGACGAGTTTCTTGAACAGCCATCCTCGAATCAAATTCTTAAGCTTGCAATACATATTGGCCGAGCGTTGTCGAGTGAAGGCCAATACCAATTATTATTAATTATTACAAAATCAACTTTTTGCAACTTGCAATTAGTTACAATACTTTGTAGCAGTAATACGTAGATGGCAGTGATTTTATGGTGTTTACGCAAAATCGACGGAGCCCCGCTTTGCGGGGCTCCTATTTCTGGGTGGTTTAAAAAAAAATAACCACGAAGCCTAAGGCACCTTAGCCTTCTAACCTAACCTATCCGAGTCGGGGTACTCTGAGTCGGGGTGTTAACCTCCGCCGCACCCCCGCACTACACTCCTACAATTATTTCACTAAACTTAATCCGGTAATATAATTATAACACTAAACTTGAATGGTATTATAATTATATTCCTAGTAAGATAGTAATGAATCGCTTCCGTTTATCTATGTTCCGGTATATAATTATATCCCTAGGGATATAACCATATCACGGCTATATCTATCTTACTGCGACATGTAGACGGTATATTTGCCTTGTCTTGCTATCGCTCGGTGTCACTTGCCTAGTTGGCCGAGTGGAGGCCAGCGCCAACGTGTATAGAGCTCATTTGGTGCAACTTGTCTTCGCTCGCCGTTGCTCGTGATCACTTGCCTCACTTCGGATTGGTGTCGGTTTTTGGTCACAAATCAAAGGCGCTCGCCTGCGCTCGGCCATCGTGTGGGGAGCTCTACAGACCCTCTTCTACATTGGTCGTCTGCATTGGCGTTCGACGAACTTGTCGAACGTGTGGACATTATTTCTTGCCTTGTATCTATTTGCCAACGCTCGCGTTGGCCTAACCTCGGCCAACATGTATTGCAGGCTTTAGGCATCAGTTTTATTTCTTTCATAGATAGTCCGCTTTCAGTCAAACTGGCTTCAGATCAATACTAATAGGTGTTTAAATAATCACCTCATATAGTATATCGAGTGATTGCTTGTCTGACCTAGTTATATTTTTACTTAAAGGTAAAGGGATATTCATCGGTAATACATATATACGGGAAGCTACCCAACTAGCACAAATGGGCTGCAAAAGGGCTTTGGAGCGTATCCGATTATTACTTATGGTAATAGACGTAAGCGCTAGAGCGTCTACTACAGACTTAAAGCAGCCGCTTTAGCGCTATTTGGGCGCCATTTTATGCAACCTAAAGTTCCATTTAACCTGCACAACGGTTGCATAAAGGTTCCTTAATAGCTATAACGATTTATGAACGCTATACTAAAGCTCTCATAGCGCTACTATTGAATGATTTTGAACTACTTTGAACGAATGAATTGATTATAGTTCTTTATCTCAGAACAATACTTTATTGTATGTCTTCAGTTGACATTACTTGTAATATTTTGGTAAAGTGTCTTCGTCGCCATCATGAAAATAAAACAAAAAGAAGTAAATAATAATAATAATAATAAAATAATAAAATAATAAAACACTAGCCGTCAAATCTGGCAACACTAGCCGTCAAATCAAGTTTTGTTTTCTGCTCGTACAAAATAAATCCGCAATAAACAGTGATAAGTTTCCCCATCCAAATTTTTCCATATATACGAAAAGAGGACACGCTGAAGCAAGAAACATAACATAAATTTAAAAACAACTAATATTATGAACCGAAAAAATACCGAAAATGAAGTTAAACAATCCATCGGCAACTGTCAAGTCTGTCATGTTTGTGTTTGTCAACAATCATAAAAAATGCGAGAAATAATTATGTGAAGAAACAAAACTTGGACGATGCTTACTAGAGCAGCTTCGCGACGTGCACGCCCACCACCCCCGGACCCGTCGTTCAGCTCCGCCTCGCCGCCGCCGGACTTAGGATCACCAATGTCACCGGCGGCTGCAGCCGCGTCGAGCTCGAGCGACGAGTATTTCTCTCCGCCGACGTCGCCAACACCTGTGCGTCGGCAGGGGAGAGGCCGGCCACCGACGAGCTTGGGACTTAGGAGCCAACCGGCTCCAAGTCGGGTCCCCGCTGCCGGTGGTGTGCAGCGCATGAGATGGACTCAGTCCATAAACGAAAACGTCATGCGCGCATATTATGGGTCTACAGAGGGGGGAACTAACCTCACTGCGTATCGTGTCAGGATGCTGTCTCTGTTTCAGGACCTAGAACCAGCTGTCAACGTCTCGGCCCAACGACTGTCGGATCAAGTGAGGGTCATCCAGCGTAGCCACAGGCTGGATGATGTAACACTTGATAGGCTGCGCTCAGAGGTACTGAACAACCATATCATCTCGACCCCGACGCAAGCCGCCGTACAAGCACCCGCTAGTGGTGTAATGACGTCGCGGCTAAATAGTCATAATAATGAGCTAGATGATAGGGTTGTCACGGTAAGTAGCCAATGCAACGATCGACTGAGGAGCGCACTGGAGGATGCGCTTCGTGAGTATCGATCGACTCCGCCTGAACTTAGACCCCGTTTACCACGGTTACCCATGCACAAAAAAAATAGGGCGCTGGTGTGTGCTTTGGACTCGTTGCTTGAGAACATTTTTGAGAGCAGCGAAAACCTCGTTGATACGCACTCAATTCTGTATTGCGGGGCTGTTGCGGCGTGTCGCTTAGCTAACGTCAAATTTCCTAATACCGACGAAGCTATTCGACCAAAACCTGCTGTACCAGCCTGGCAGTATAGGATCGAGAGGCGTATCGATGAGGCCAGAGCACTCATCGGCAAACTATACTGCTTCAGGGAAGGCAATACACGCCCGCGTGTACTGCGTTTTGTGCGGCGGGCTTTCTCGGGGACTGGAATCAGCCCTCGAGAGTACACACCCCACATTACGGAGCGTATTGACTTCCTGAAGCAAAAAATTTGTACATGGGCAAGCCGTATCCGACGGTTTAAGCGGCGGGTTGAACGGTACTCACAGAATCGCATGTTCCAGAGTGATGAGAGGTGGGTATACAGAGCTTGGGAGCGACCCAATCAAAACGTGACTGACGTGTGCCGCCCGGATGATACCGCCACGAATTCATTTTGGCGCAACATCTGGTCGGTGCCCGTCTGTCATGTTGAGGGTGACTGGATGCGTGAAGTTGAACGCGTATGTGAAGCTATACCACAAATGGATAAAATAATCATTAATACTTCTGATGTAGCCAAAGCAGTTCGTCCGTTACCAAACTGGAAGTCTCCAGGACCGGATGGACTGCACAACTTCTGGCTCAAGTGGTATAGCAGCTCGCATGCGCTTTTAGCTTCTCAATTCCAAGCATCCTTAGAGACTGGGTCTCTACCAGAGTTTTTGACAACTGGCTGTACCCACCTGCTTCATAAGAGTGGTAGTCCCACGGAACCCAAAAACTATAGACCGATTACTTGTTTGTCTACGGTCTATAAGGTTCTTACGTCCATTCTGAGAGTGAAAATAAATATGCACATTGAGTGCAACTCAATTATGTCAACTTCTCAGAATGGATGTAGGAACGGGTCCCGTGGCACTAAGGAGCTACTCCTCATTGACATGGCCATTAGCCAACAGGTTCGTCGATCCCACAAAGATCTATCAACATGCTGGATAGACTACAAAAAAGCCTATGATTCTGTTCCTCATAGCTGGCTCATGAAGGTGCTAGAGCTTTACAAAATAGAGCCAACTCTACGCACCTTCCTTGAGTCATGTATGAGGCAATGGAAGACGGTACTTCGCTATCCAGGATGTCGACCGATTCGAGGGAATGATGACCCTATATGGATCAGACGGGGAATATTTCAGGGCGACAGTTTGAGTCCACTTTGGTTTTGCTTGGCCCTGAATCCTCTAAGCACAATGTTAGAGGACTCAGGCCTGGGCTATCGGTTGAGAAGAGGAGGTCAAAGTATATCCCACCTCCTTTACATGGATGATTTGAAACTCTTTGCCCCCAACAACTTGCAATTGATGGAACTACTGAAGGTAACTGAAACTTTCAGTAGCGCCATCAAGATGGAATTTGGTGTGGACAAATGTGCAATCATGCATGTAAAACGAGGAGAGATTATGGAATCTGAGGGAATTCAACTTTCAGACTCCATACACCTTAGATCTCTCTGCTTGACCGAAACTTATAAGTATTTGGGTATGTCGGAAGCTTTAGGCATTAATGTTGCTGACATGAAGCAATCGCTGAGGGAGCGCTTCTTTGGCCGCCTGACAAAGGTATTAAACAGCCTTTTGTCGGGAGGAAATAAGGTGCGCGCTTTCAACGGTTGGGTCATGCCGGTGTTGATGTATTCTTTCGGCATACTCAAATGGACTCAAACCGAACTGGACGCCCTGGATAGGAGGGTCCGTACACTGCTAACCGCAAATCGGTTGCATCACCCACGATCATCGGTGATGAGACTGTATATCCCGCGGAAATGTGGAGGTCGAGGGTTTTTAAATGCCAAAACTCTCCACAACCGCGAGATTTGCAGTCTCAGGGAATATTTCCTTAAAGCCGATGTGGGTATGCACCGAGATGTGATTGCAGTGGACAAGGGACTTACCCCGCTGACTATGGCTAAAGAGAACTGGCACAAACCTGTTATACTTACCCCAGATGACCGCAAGGAGGTATGGAAAAGCAAGGAACTTCATGGTCGCTACTATCGGGCTCTTTATGGGTCCGATGTAGATTTGACAGCTTCCGTTGCCTGGCTACGCTTCGGGGATCTCTTCGGAGAAACTGAAGGTTTTGTCTGTGCAATTATGGACGAAGTTATCTTGACGAATAATTACCGGAGACATATTATGAGGGACGGGACGATTGACGTGTGTCGGGCATGCCATCGTCCTGGCGAGTCCATCAGACATATTGTCTCCGGTTGTTCTCGTCTAGCTAACGGCGAGTACTTGCATAGACACAACCAAGTAGCCAGAATTATCCACCAGCAACTTGCTTTGAAATACAAACTTGTCGATTCTGAGGTACCGTATTACAAGTATGTGCCCGACCCAGTTCTCGAAAATGACCATGTCACGTTGTACTGGGATCGGTCTATCATCACTGATAGGACTATTGTTGCCAATAAGCCTGATATAGTGGTGATAGACCGATTAGTGCGCCGCGCAATGATAATCGATGTTACCATCCCACATGACGAGAATCTCGTGAAAGCTGAGAAAGAGAAACACATTAAGTATCTCGACTTAGCTCATGAGGTTGTTGACATGTGGGATGTGGACTCGGCTGTCATTGTGCCGATTGTCATATCAGTCAATGGGCTGATAGCTAAAAGCTTCGACGACCATCTGTCGAAGCTGGCTTTGCACAGCTGGATAAAGGGCCTGATACAGAAGGCAGTTCTCCTCGATACAGCTCGTATTGTGAGGAGGTTCCTTTCTCTGGAGACCTAACCACCGGTAGCTTGGACCCCGTTCCCGATACCAGTGGACTGCCATTTTTTATATTTTTAAATGTTTTTTTATTGTCACTTTTTTATAGAAAAATATTTAAAAATGTAATTTTTGAGAGGTATATAAAATAAAGGAGATAATAATAATAATATTCCACAACTTTTTCACACAACGCCATCTAGTCCCAAACTAAGCAGAGCTTGTGGTATGGGTACTAGACAGCTGATAAACATACATATATATTTCTAAATACATACATATTATAGATTATTAGGTATTAGCAAGATATATAAAGTTACTTAAAACGCTGTCCAGTTTGCTGTAGATATATAAGATAACTTTCGAGTAATTTTAACGCGCTTTTATGATATTTCAAAAATTAACTAAAGGTATGTGATATTTTTTATTTGTTACACAGAATAAATTTTATTTCCGTATTTTTACGTGTCGATAACTTACTATTCGCAAGTGGCCGATTGTTTACCGGTACATTTAATGCACATTTAACTGAAAAACCAATGTATATCAACTCAATTTTGCAAGTGAATTATAAGTTTTCTTAAAAAATCATGGCGTCATTGTAATGTAGTCATAACCTGCAGTTTTAGCTCTAATAACTCTCTTTTGAGAATCATAGCGCTAATTTTCACCCTTCTAACGCTTCCAGTGATTTTTGTACCCCTAGTGCAACTCACAGCCACAAAAAGCTCCTATTTTCTTGTTTTTGAGGTTATAAGATGTAGTTACGTACTTATTCGTTTAGTATCCATTTTTATTGTTTAGTGTTTAGTGTTTTTAAATGTTTTATGATAGTTACAAAAGCGGCTGTAAAATGGCGAATGGATTGAGCCTGCAAGGAATGACTATTGCTACTAAAGGCCTTAGTTACACTGATGATTTTTTTGTAACTATAGTATGCATAAGAGTTTCTATTATTTCTATAATGAAACTTATAGTAGTATAATAGTGGTTACTATAACTACAACCTATAAAAGTTACAATGGAAACCACTGTACAGCTGTGAGTGGCAGAATGACCTTCGTAACTCTCATATAAAGGTGTAAGTGGTAAATGAGTTCTACCGTGGACTACTGTGAAGGCTAGGGTAGTATTTGATTCAGCTTATAGCACCTTAAATAACTTTTATAGCTATAGACGTTTACGGATGCAGATATGCAACTTTGAACTGCTTTTTGAACCCTTAAAGCGCTATTTTACAGCCGAAAGTAACAAAATAGGCTGCAATTTCCACTAATGTGCTCGTTGGGTAAGCCTTTAAGATTGACCCCGTATGGCTATTTATGACTAAGCATGAGCCTACGAGAGTCAAATTCTCAGTAACAATCCAATTTTCATTCTCTAATGGGTTCAAATTATACGATCTATAACATCTTATCAAATAATTATTATTAAATCAAATACATAATAATCGATACTTGAGTACCTGTGCTGTTTACACAGTACAATCTTCAGATCGCATATAAATATTTAAAAGTACCTATTCCTGAGATCGATGACTTCATTAATATACAAAAAATCATGTGAAGATCTAATGATTGCGTTGGTAAACGCAGTTCCGTAGCTAAATTTCGGAGTCTATAATCTCCTTCGATCAATAAAGTATCTCTAAATTTAATTGAAGTAGGAATTCGGTGATTGAAGATGGGTTCTACTAGAAAGGGTGGATTCTAAACTACGCTAACTACTCGGTTTTTTTTCCCGTGTAGATCCCGATTCCGGATAAAAGGCACCATGTCTGTCATCCAGTGAAAGTCCCATTAAAATTAGTTAAGCAGCAATTCTATTTCTATAAATACAATTTAGGTGTCTGTGTTATTTGATCATTTCAAAATAACTATGTCCTTTGAAGTCATTTACGTTGTTTACACCATACCTACAATACAAACCATTATGATCTGTGAATCTGGTTAAGAGAAGGTTACATAGCAACATATAGGCTAGGCTTTTTACCCCGAAATTGTCATTCTTCTCATATTCATATCTTCAGTTGTCTCATATTCTTAACTAGCTAGTCAGGAATATGAGAAAGAGAATCCGCATCGTGTCTTCCCAGGGCAGAGGCTAGAAGAATTTAAGTGATAAGTAGCTTTTGATCTCACGTGCTGTGAGATAGATAGGTACAGATATCGCAGCCTCCGTTGATAAGATTATAAGACAGACGTCAGTCCTCACGCAGACACGGACTGTTAATGTCAAGTTTATTCATGTATCATACATGTACATGAAAAAGTTATGTCATAGAACTTTTTTTTAAAATTCAGAATAGGCTCGCGTTTGGCCACCATCTCACCTAATGGTAAGCGATGAAATTAAGAGTGAACAGGTTACTTCTAGGTAAGCGTGCTCGGGTCGAAGATAGAGCACGCTTACCTAGAAGTAACCTATTCACTCTTGTTTTAAAGACTCCTAGGTTGTAGTTATCTGGAAACACAGACTCCGGCAGGGAATTCCACTCCTTAGCCGCACGCACAATGACGGTAATCCCAAAACGTTTTGTGCGTATCCAGTGGGATGTCCACCATGTAACGATGGTGCGTCGCCGTTTGTCTTGTAGTCCGATGATGGAACGGGCTTGGCGAACTAATTGAAATATAAATGATATTTATTTGTAAATTAAGCACTGGTGGCCCAGTCGTAACACGCCCGAGTTGCAAGTTTACAGGTCGTGGATTCGAACCCCGTCAGGCACATTGTTTTGTGTACTTTATGTCATCAACACTGTTCTCAAATCGGTGAAGGGAAAGATCGTGAGGAAATCGGCATGGTCTAGGGGGTTGCGAGATTTTTTTGAGCCTGTAAGGGACAAATGATAAATAGGCAAAAAGAAATACGGGATATCAATATTTTTTCCGGGATGAATAAAAAACCCAATTATTTGCTAAGTTATTTTCTTTTCATATTTTTTCAGAGGAACGCGCATGTTTTAACATATTTTTGTTGTATTTGTCATATTTAAAAAGCCGAGCATATCGGTATAAACAGACTCAGCTCAGACCTTAGTCACTCGCGCGCAGCCGAGCCAATTGGATACGAAATCGAATTGAAATACTGGACAGAGTCGGTCCCGGCGGGACATTTGAATTTCTGCCTGAAATACGGGACGTCCCGTGAAATACAGGACGTCTAGCAACACTATCTAGGACCCAAAAATTAGAAGAAATGTGACATCCATGAACCCGCACTGTACCCGTGTGGCGGATTACGGCCCTCTCATAGAGAGTAGGCCTATGTCCCAGCAAAAGGAATGTTACAGGCGTAATAATTATTTAAATAGGTTCAAAATAACAATCTATGTAGGTCACGTACAGACGCCAGCATATCAAGCTACAATAATCTGTCAAATTTCTTTAATAGATTATCAACTTTATTTGTTAAAGAAATTAGGTTCAAGGTTGATTGGGAAAATTTGACAGTTTTGGGTAGCTTCATGTGCTGGCGTCTGTACATTCAATAAGTTTGTGGTCTAGTATATCAACTTCTTACAGGTAAACACATCATGCATAACTTATTTGTTAATTGTGTACTTACTTCCTATTGGAAGCGTTTTAAATCAAACACAAAATACAAAAAACATAACCCTCGTCCTTTCGGGCTTCGCCGCAGTCGAATAATTGAAATCCAAATCAATATTAAAAAAAAAAAACAGTTCAAGTAAAAGGTACACACCCAATACATTCCCGTGTTCGTTGCGTGATTGGGTGTGTACCTATCATTCAGCTTGCCTTTTAATCAGGCAGCCCTAGTCTCATTCAGCAAGTGATAGCATGCAATTGCACGCACAAACAGAGAACTACTGATACCCTATATCTCTTTACGATGTGCTTAGGTCTCGAGCACCCTAATCTAGCTAAGCCCACTAGACACTTGTATAAGTATTACCAATACGATGTATCATCAACATGACTCTTATCTTTGATTTCGTAGGTTCTGTTTCTTGCCACCTATTCTTTTTTTCTGGCGTAGCTAAATTTTTCAATTTCATCCCGGACGAGGGCTCCCCGGAATGAGGGCGCAACGGCCTCGTCTGTTTACTTGATACAAGAAAAAAAATTAAGAATATAACGATTTCAGATGAGAATATTTCCTTGTTTCATACTTTATGGAGCGTGTATTTTCAGGCCTATTAGGTTTATGTCACCATATGTAGGGTTTTTGTAATCGATCTTTTGGATGTCCTCTGCCCTGAGTCGGGGAAGGGGCCAGCCTGTTTTCACTCGCACAATTACGCTGGGGCATTGGGAGCAATTAAACATTACCGATCCAGCTCTGTGGGCTCTACTTGGTCAAACGGTGGGAGTGAGGTGGAAGTCTCCCCCCACGTCGTCAAAGAGGGGCGCGCGTGTAACAATACGTGGATGTATTAGTAGGTAACCCGTAGAACGAGAAGTAGTTCCCATTTGTATTGGATTTTAAATGAAATTCGCCCTTGGGATGTTCTCTTTGGACCGTTTACAGCTTTCGTTATTATATACAACGTGTAACTTTAAATGCGCAAAACCTGAAAATAGTTTGATCAGAATAACGAGCAGAATGAATTGAACCACTTTTTAATATAGGTCACATTTATCAAAAAAAAAACCCTGTCAACGTTGCCATAATTTATTAATAGGTCAAGCCATGGTATGCTCAGACCCGCTAAAATAGGTAAAAAAACACAACTTGCTATCGACAAATTTAAATTTTCTCATACGTGGGATAATAATAGCTTTATTTCAAAGCAAATACGAATATTCCATACAGTACCACGAATAAAAAATTTGAATTTCGCAAACACAAGAAACGAACAGAATTGCCAGTAAAACTAAAACAGCACATAAAACCTTCACAATTTTTTAATGCTTTTTTTTCTGAAATAGGTCAGTTGAATTAAAAATCAGTTGGGGTGTCTGAGGTTTTGCGCATTTAACGTTACACACTGTATAGCTATTCCATATCGAGTCGTAAATAATTATTTAAGAGCAGGAATATTAATTACTAGCTTCCGCCCACGACTTCGTCCGCGTGGAAAGAAAATCCCCCGATTTTGAAACATTCTTCATTAGTGCTCCGCTCCTATAGGTCTTAGCGTGATGATATATAGCCTATAGCCTTCCTCGATAAATGGGCTATCTAACACTGAAAGAATTTTTCAAATCAGAACCGTAGTTCCTGAGATTAGCGCGTTCAAGCAAACAAACAAACAAACAAACTCTTCAGCTTTATAATATTAGTATAGATTAGATACTATGAAACTCGTATGACATCATTGTAATGTAAACGTCATGTATCAACTAACACAACCTCTTGAATTTTCTGTAAGTGTCTGTACAAACTGTACCTGTTCTATAGTTCTTACCTCAATAGCAACACCGATAATTTTGTTATCCTTCCTGTAAATGTATTCTAAAAATAAAAACCAATATATAGAATCAATTTACATAATTCGAGATTTTATAGAAAATTTAATACTTAGAGCGGTTGTGGCATAATGCTTTCGGTCCCATGTTGTTTCAGAACCAGGCACATTAGGTACTTTGTGTAGTTTAAATATCAACACAAGCTACTCTCGAAACGGTAAGAAAACATTCTGAGTAAACCGGCATGATGATTTTTCTGAAGTATTAGACTGGTATGGTTTTCCGCAAAGTTACGACTGATTCAATTCTGTACAAATGGGCATGTCCTTGGTCCAAAAACTTGAAGATAATTATAACATCCACCAACTCACACTGGGCCTATGCAGGGCCGGATTAACCATTAGGCGGAGTAGGCAACTGCCTAGGGGCCCCGCATCAACTAGGGGCCCAGGCCCAATGCACGCACCAAGAAAACATGTTTCTTCGAACGAGAATTTGATGTGCGTGTGAACTTAGGGACCTCACTATTATCTCACAAAATACAAATCGTTACATTTAGTAGTAGAATTAAAACAATTTTAGAACAAATCTGGGAATAAGTAAACCAATATATTAAAAACCACAGCCCTTAATGTGCGTTTCCTCAGTTCACACACGATTTGGTCAGTCAAAGTAAGAAAAGCGGCCCCGAGAATGCTATTGCCTTAGGGCCTCTGACAGGGTTAATCTGGCTCTGGGCCTATATGGTGGATTATGGCCCATTCCCTCTCATGGAGAATGGGGGTCTGAGGTCTAGCAGTGGCAACGTTAAAGGCTCGTTATAGTAAAGTATATAGAATACTTAGATGGGATTTAGGGACAGAGGTTATAGCTGCCCGGATTGCGGTAATGTTCGAACGTGATAACGTGGCTCTGGGCAGCTGAAGGAAGGGTGGGTTTTTAAGTTTCATTTAGAGTCTGATACTCCCCCTTCCGTTCAACCCAGAGAGGGAGGACTCGTTTGATGGTTTCCCCCTGAAAAAAGCGGTCTTTTTTTATTACGAACTAGTACTCACGCGGGGCTTCGCTCCCGTGGATTCTATCACGGTAAAAACATAACTCTCCTTTTTTGCAGTCGCGTAAAAAGTAGCCTATAACCTTTCTCAAGCTTCAAGCTACTTTCATACCAAATTGCATCCAAATCCACCCAGTACTTTCGAAGATTAGCGCGTTCAAGCAAGCAAACAAACAAACAAACTTTTCCGCTCTATAATATTAGTATAGATGAGCCCGCTCTTGACCTCGATCACACCTGATGGTGAGTGTAAGATAAGGTCTACGATCGAACGAGCGAGCCCAGAAAATGCCTGTTCACTCTTGCTTTAAAGGCTGACGGGTCATATGTGGTAGGGAACACAGAAGCCGGCAGAGAGTTCCACTCCTTGGCTGTGCGCACAATGAATGTTGAAGAAAAGCGCTTAGTATGGCAAGACGGTATATCGACCAAGTGTGGATGGTATCCTACGGTACGTCTGGTAGACCGGTAGTAAAAGGGGGATGAAAGGGATCAGGTCGTGGAGCTCCTGCGCACACTCTCCGAAGTACAATCTGTAGAAGATAGACAGGCAAGCAACGTTCCGCCGGTGAGCCAGGATGTGAAACTTTGTCCTATGGTCATATATTTCCTGTTTCCACTTTATCTACAGCGGTGATCGAACTTGTCGACAATTTTACCGCCTCGTCTATCTAATCACAGTCTTACACAATTGATAATGCGATTGCTCAAGTGTTTGTTCTGATCTTATAACCTATCTGTGGAAGGGAACTGCTATTGTAAAGATAAATTGCAGTGGATACGTTTTGTGCAGTGGTACCTAGTCCGGCTCAGATCCATAGGATGCAAGTTATCCAAAACCGATTTCTCCGAAAACCCACGGGTGCGCCCTGGTACTTGAAGAACGAGGATCTCCACGTAGACCTCAAAATCCCGACTATAAAGCAAGTGTTGAAACGCCACTCAGTGCGTTACTTCTCCTCTGCTGAAAAACACACAAACCCCCTGATTGTATCGGCCGCCCGATATACACCCTCAAAAATTTCCCGGGTTCGTCGTCCGCGTCTCGTTCTTCCTCGTTCAAGAGAGCAGTAGGGAAATTAGCATTCTAAAGAAATACATAAACAAAACGCGTTCCGTATTCCGGCCTCGCCGACGAGACCCATCGCGACGTCCGCGTACTCGTAACGTCAACCCTCCCCGACCTTTGCCAAACGAGCCAGCCCGCGATGCTGAGCCAGTAGCAATAAATAACCCCATTAATAATAATATGACCCAGCCTGACCCTTTGCTGCCCTCCACCAACAAGCCCGCTATGCCGAGACCCGTACTCCACAGGGAGTGCCCTTATCGTGTGGTTGTTTAAATGTAAATATAGTATGTAAGCCCTCGCTGGGGGCCTTAAAATTTAGAGATCACCACAGGATCGTCCGGTTAAGTAGTAACCAAGCCTTAGTGTGCTGAACTACGAGTGGACCTATAAAAAAAAAAATTGTGCTGTAAGTAGAGATGGTTTTTAGTTCATTTTTTATTTTATACTAGCTGTGCCCGCAACTTCGTTTGCGTGGGAGGCTTTTCCCGCAAGAACTCTGTGATAAAAAGTAGCCTGTTGTCCTATAACCTCCCGAATCTTCCAGTGAAGTGCCATCAGTAAAATCGGTTCGGCTGTTTCTGAAAACGTTGTTATTTTGAAATCACAGACAGACACTACAATTTTATATGTACGTAGGTATAGATGGAATTTTTGAATCGACTTCGTGGAGTAGGTATTCAATGATATCGAGTGTTAAAAAAAGTCTAGAACAAAAGTCATTTTATCAAATTAAACTTAAATTAGCACTTTTTAAAGCGAATTATTTACACAAAGACAAAACACCTAGCTACCAGATAGTCAAACATACAGGCACATGTCTGTTATATTTGATGAGCTTGAATTTAAACAGAGAATAATTAAACATCTTAAACCAGAAAATTATATTCAATGAGATGCTAAATATGATATATTAACTAGCACAATGCACTATGCCAACAATAAAATATAAATAAAACTATTAACTCATAGTGACAAAGCCTTCAAAACTTTGATCATTCGTTACAGTGAGACAAAAGAAAACAAAAGAATTTCAGTCTTGACATTGAATTTTAAAACAAAACTTCGGATATTAACAACCAAAATGCAAAGTACGTACATGTACTAGATACTGAAGAGGGTCGCATAATTATGTGTCTTTCAATTTTACTGACCTTATTCATTGCGTGTTTCTGGTGTCGAGTAGATGATTTCTTCAAACATATGAGGCAATGAACTTGCAGGTGTAGAGTAGTATCATAATCCGGGTGCTGGCTATTGATGCATAGGCGATCATTTAGCAACATACTTCTATATGTCGAGCGTATTCTGTTAGAGCAGGAAAAGGGCAAAATTTTAAAAAGAAACATAAATTAATGTACATACCCAAAAGCATAATAAGTTTAGTGGATTTAAAAAAAGTACCCGTAAATCTACATCAGCTTTTACTGCTGGTTTTAAGCCTATGTAAAAAGTTATAAAACATTTTATCAAATCTGTAAGGAAGTTATCTAACATTATTATTCATGTAAAATTAGAAGAAAGAATTTATTTAGGTTCTACGGAACCATACATTATTTCAGAAACTTACGCGTCTTTAAATACAGTGATACCTAAAATTTTTATTTGGGTATCACCGTATTTGATTATTCACACCGATAGAAAAAGATCCTTTACTCTCTTAACTCATAAAAACAACTACAAAGCATTTCATTTTTAGTCCAACTATGGCCATTTAAAACTTTAAATGCTCTTCTGATTATTGCATTAAGTGCACTTATCTGATTCAGGCAAATTTTTGGATATACAAAATGTAACATGAGGTGTAGAGAAATGCTGTATAATGTATTACCTAGATTGTGTCCGTCCAAAAGATAATTGGGCACGCAAATACTTGATCATCCGTCGAAATATTAAGCAAACATTTGGCAACATCCTTTACCTGCAGCGGTAAGTTCAGTCTTTAAAAAGGAAGCCATCGCTCAAGTAGTATGTCACTCGCAATTGATGTAATACTTACGGTGGACGGTGATGCAACAAAGTGTATGGTTAACTCTGTCCTATTATAGCACCTCTCACGGCACGGAATATTTGAACGTTCAAATATCGACCTTCTTTCTGGCCAGTATTCGTAATAGAAAACGTTCAAATTGAAGTCGTAACCTCATTTCACTGAAAATCAATGTCGAAGACTTTTCAAACGTTGGAATGTCAATAAAAGGTTTTGTGACATATTGGCTCTTGGATCGGCCGGTCTAATTCTATAATTTTAAATGTAACAGTGCACTTGGTTGATATACCGTCTTGTCGTGCCAAGCGCTTCTCCTCCACATTCGCCGTCTTCTGTGTTCCCCTCTACATACGATGCGTCAGCCGAGTAAACAGGCATCTTCTGGGCTTGCTCGTTCCATCTATCGCTTACCATCAGGCGTGATCGAGGTCAAAAGCAGGCTCATCGTTAATTAAAAAATATTAAAAACCCGTGGCTAGGGCAAAAGCCGTTACATGATTAAAATCGCGGCATAGATTAAAACTGCTTTATTGCTGGCTTTGTGTTAAAATTCATACTGGCAACTACATATATTTTATTCACACCTTAATAAATTGTACACTAAAACTTTCCTCATGAATCACACCATCCATTACTGAAAACCGCATGACAGTCTATTCTGCCGTATTTAAGTTTATTGCAAATAGACATACAGATAGTGGCGGTGGGATACGTTGTTTTATAATATCTACTGAAGTTTAGCGTCGAAATCCTATGACGTGTGGCCAATGTTCTGTGATCCTGTCAAGGGTACTTGAATTAGACCACAAACGTATGACGCGCTCTTACATTTTCCTGCTCAGTTTAGCGAATGCTCTTTGAGCTTATGTGTAAGCGTGGGTACTTATATTAACCACTTACTTTTGCGTCACCTGCACTGAGGTTCTGACGTCATCTTACCTGTGGTTGACATCCCGTATTTGATGGTTCATTAACCCGGTGTTACTCTTTGTTCGGTAAGTTACGAATCGCGCAGTCAGACAACGTTTTGGGGGTATATGCTCGCGGCAACTGGTTGTACGTCTGCCAAAATGAAAATTGAAATGGTAATTTCGAAAGTTCGAGAACTGTAAGGCCGGTTTCTCTTTTTTAAAGGTTGAAATGAGCTCGAAAGATGAGCTGCTTGTGAATTTCTCGTTGCCCTTAATCACTTTACGTGAAATATATTATTAAAAAGTTGTGAGGTGAAACTGTTTGCTAAAATAAAAGGTGAAAGTTGTTTTTGTTAGTTCTGTCTTAAACGAAATGCTTGTTATGTAGTTTTCTCTAGCAGATATTTTCGCGCATAGTTTTCCGTTTTGTGTGAAAACGTGTGTAATAACTAATAAGGAAAAGTCGCCACCAGTAGGCGACCTTTCCTTATTACACAGGTCTTTTGAAATTTTGGAATAAATTAGATTCGTATCTTTTTATTATACTATATCACACATAACCATCATCATCATATCATTTTAGTTTACTTTTTAGCCCTGGAAAATGTGTGAAACTTTCCCGCGTACGATGTCCAACGGACAACTGCTAGTATTTTTATGTTTGAGCATAGCGATTCCCAAATATATGGCCACATGTTTTTTTTTAAGTATGTTCTACAAACCATTTTTGAGTCAAAGTTACTTTAATAAATAAACATTCTATTCTTCTATTCTATAAATAAAATAGAGCAATTGTTGAGGCTTCTTTAGTGAGGCACTTATAGTTGCAACGATGTAATGGCGGCGGCGCACGGCGCGGCGTGGAGAGCTTAGGAATCAACCTTATTCTGTATCCACAATGGTTTACAGGTGGTCGGACTTAGTAAGTGCCGTCTGAAAAAATATAGTTCCCAAAGTGCGTTCCGATGAGTCCCACTTTAGAAGAATTTCGAAATACCTCATTTGTTAAAACCTGTTTTGTTCTTTGACCTATAGTGCGTGTCTAAACAAATGATACAAACATACGTAAACAGATACTCAGGTAAAACAGTACTCTTCTTTAAACAAATCAAACTTCTATTTCAAACAACGCATTAATGAAATACGACAGTTTACGCGTTATTTTGAATTTTTCCAAAAAAGTGAAAATCTACGGGGAACTTCCCGTTGTCTTAGAGATGAAAGGTCTTCCATTAAAAGTATAAAAAAAGTTCTGTAACCGTTATTCTGTAGTATTATTATATATTATTGAGCAAGTAAAAAGGTCTAATTTGCAGTTGGAAACATAATCCTGACGTACAAGGAAGTTTTTTCTTTTCGGGGGAAATTTATCAAATTCCTGCCGCTCTGGGTGCCAGAGGAGGAGGAGTCAAAAGGGAGTACCAGACTTCTACTAACTAAACACGCCGTTCCTTCAGACGCGGTATCTTGTAAGAATATTCTCGCAACCCCGGCACAACGATGTAAGGAAATACATTTTTTTAACGTTAATTTAAATACAACGCAGAATAAACGCAATTCCTGAAAATAGTTGGTTCAGAATCGGCTTCTGAATCGATTTCCGTCATAAAAAATAGGTCTTAAATTTTGGCGGATGAATCTTTCATTTAACTCAAAAAGACAACACAGTATCATGACAAATTAATACAATGCTTAATTCAGGGAAATGCGCTCGTGTGCGTCACAGTATAAAACTTTATTCTGTGTGTGCGTGTTAGCCGCTAAAATTGAATGAGTGTATGCATCTGCGTAAGGATATTGTATGACGCACATACGTTTTGCGTTCAGTAAGGATAACTATTTTATAAAAAAATGTCTAGGTTTGGTTTCAATTTATTTAGTTACGGATATTGTTTTAGACTTATTCTAGTTATTCTAGTTGGGGTGTCTATGGTATTGCGCTTAATCTGTTACACCTTGTTCATCCTTAGATTTTTCTTAGCTTCTACGGAACCTATGCGTGGTAACACACTCTTGGCCAGATTTTTATTTTATAAATTAGCTGTCAGTACCACGGAATAGATGAATAAGGTTGGAATGGTAATGTGGGTGTGGCGAGCGCGCCACATTTATGATACGAAAGTCATAGCTCGACCGATTAATTCATTCACCGCGTTTAGTGCGCTTCGGAATACTTTGGAACACAGAGCTCTGCTTTAAAATGCCGTGTTGGTAATCATAACCTGTAAAACAAAAGGTTAGACCGCAAGTATAGAGCGAGAAGGTATATATTTCCATCAGTAAGTCGAAAATAACACTTAATTACAATTTTATTTGTAAAAAACATAAAAATATTCTGATCACTATGAAATTCCGAACATTAACTACATTATTGCAACAAGATAAAAAAAAATACATTGCCCGATGTGTACTCGCTTAATCAACGCAATGACCAAGTCCGTTTACAATGTATTGCATCCTCTCACTTCAACCATTGACGTTACGTCCTTTGCCCTGATTGCCCGTGACGCACGGCACATGTTTATAAACAGTGAGTTACAATCAGTAGCAAGCTCTCGATTTCGGGCATGCAGCAATTGCGGCGGTAAGACCCCTCTTTGAGGAGTGGCTAGATCGGCGTCACGGCGTCCTGATCTACCGCATGACGCAGGTCCTCACCGGACACGGAAGTTTCGGGAGGTATCTGTGTCTGATGGGGAAGGAAGAAACGCCTGGGTGTCACCACTGCGAGGACCGCCCTGAGGACACAGTAGAGCATATGGTGCAAGACTGCCCCGCTTGGGCAGAGCACCGACGTGTCCTCACGGCGGCGATAGGCGGAGACCTCTCGCGCCCGGCACTGGTCGAGGCCATGTTGCGGGGCGAGACGGAGTGGGAAGCGGTCGCCTCCTTCTGCGAAGCAGTAATGCTATCGAAAGAGGAGGCGGGCCGCGTGAGGGAGAGGATGGCGTCCTCCCTCCAGCCCAGCCGCAGTGGTAGACGCCCACGGCGTCGGACGTCGGCCGACGATCTCCGGCCACCGTAGGCGCGGGCATGCGGACAGCGAGTAAAGGGCAACTCGCTGTCCGACCATGGACCATGCCCGGGTCGACGGCGCGTTGTGTTTCACGCGCGCCTCAAAGAGCGTCAGCAATATGATGAGGCCCCCCTGTAGAGGGCCGAAGCCTGCCGGGGTCGTGGGACTTATCCCATTACCGTGACCCCGGTACGTAAAGGGTTATTGAAGGAACACCGTGGATTTTAGTCAGTACAAGTCTGACAGTCCCTACGGCCCTGCCCGGGGTGGGAGGACTTATTTGATGATTTTACCACGTAAAAAAAAAGCACTCGATTTAAGTGTGTGTAATTTATTTGTGTGCGTAATTTGCATACGTAACGGGCCTCTTGCTTGTAGTTGAGCTGTGGGAGTGAATCAGGAACTATTTCCTTTCTAACCTCTTTTATCTGTTCTGTGGTCAGTACCTACTTCTATATATTAGGAAACTACCTGCGATAATTCTTATTGATGGTTTTCCCGTGATAATATCCTAAATTTATGAACGTAGGTACCTACCTACTTATTTATACGATTTATTTTTGTTGTATAGTATTTCAAACGAACATGTTAATTATTTTAAGGTTGCTTAGGTACCTATTGAAAGAGACGTATATACCAAGAATAATATTTATTTAGTTAGCTTTTGCTTCTACCTGCACCGATGCATTTATTAAGTTTTTAATCGATTTTAAATAATGAAGAGGTATTTAGTACAGTATTTAGTTTAAAGTGGCCAAAATGATTGATGTGTAAAAGCGTTATTACTGGTCTTAATTATAATCTATCATTTGACCCTAATGTTTATTTTGTATGTGGAGACATTTCACAGAGTATCTATTTTTTTACAATCATTTTACAAGTGTACACTATAACATTAATAAATAAGTACTTAACACGTTCGCTGACAGTGAGCACTTACCCTGACACCACATTACGTCAGTAGAATTTTCCATACTAAATGACAAATATAAGTGGCCCGTCCCTCGACGTACTGTCATAACGCACTATTTTAATTTCCCGCCTAACGACGTACTGTCAGCGAACGTGTTAACAAATAAAAAAATATACCAGCTAAGTGCGAGTCGGACTCGCGCACGAAGAGTTCCGTACCATTATCTATAAAAACGGCAAAAAAAAAATGTTTGTTGTATGGGAGCCCCCTTAAATATTTATTTTATTTCGTTTTTAGTATTTGTTGTTATAGCGGCAACGGAAATAAATATGTGAAAATCCAACTGTCAAGCTATCGCGGTTCTTGAGATACAGCCTGGTGACACAGACGGACGGACAGACAGCGAAGACGTAGTAATAGGGTCGCGTTTTTACCTTTTGGGTACGGATCCTTAAAAAGGGTGGTACAATGAGCGGTCTTATCGCTAAAAGCAATCTTTGACAGACAATCTTATGAACCGAAAACAGATGAATATTTGTGTTTTTTTTTTTATAAAGCGACTGCCTATTTGACGTCCACAATACAGCAGCTGGATAACACCATACCCCTTGGCAAGATTGTTGTCAGATGTTCTAGCTTCTGACTACCAGTAACAACTGTCAAAGATATACAGACACCAGCACATGAAACTACTCGAAACTGTCAAATTTTCCCAATCAACCCTGAACCTAATTTCTTTAACGATAAAGTTGAAAATCTATTAAAGAAATTTGACAGATTGTTGTAGCTTGATGTGCGTAACGTGCTTTCCGAGGCACGTAGGAATCTCGATATGTTAAGATGTACCCATCCGTGGACCTACCTCAGCAAGTGTTGCTTAACCACAAAGATCGACCCGTGCAGCTGTTATTGATCCACGAGCTCCTCTGGTTCGGAGTAAATACATAACAAAAATTGGCCAAGTGCGAGTCGGACTCGCCCATGAAGGGTTATAATATATTTATATGAAAAAAAAAACCCTTACAAATTCCTTAAAACTGGCTTATTTACAATTTTTACAACTACGCCAAATAACTTTGTTTTTCATAGTATTTGTATGAATTACAAAGTTATATTTGCGGTTTTAGAAAATATACTGTATCTCAAAAACTGCTGACTCGATCTCATTCAAACTAATTTTGGTTGAAAGTTTACATTAAGATATACAACATATGTTTTTTTTAGATTTTTCACTTCATTATTATAGAAGTTAGAGGGGGGGACACACATTTTACCACTTTGGAAGCGTATATCTTTTAAACGATTAACTTTATGAAAAAGTCATTTTAGAAACCTTAATGTCATTTTTAAAGACCTGTCTATAGATACCATACACGTATAGGTTTCATGAAAGAAAATATTTTCAGTTTCAGTTCCATGTATGGGGAGCCCCCTTTATTTTAAATATTTTTTAAATTTTCTCTTAAAATCGGAAAGCGGTTCACAGAATACATCTATCTACGAAGTTTTACATGTATAGTCCTTATAGTTTCGGAATAAAATGGCTGTGACATACGGACGGACGGACAGACAGACAGACGGACAGACTTGTCGAAACTATAAGGGTTCCGTTTTTTTGCCATTCGGCTACGGAACCCTAAAAAGGTTGTAATAGAATATAATCTAAGACACTAAACGTTTTTATTTCTGGGTGAGAAAATGATCAAATGACTCCTCCCGCTGTGGGTGGAGCGCAAGGGAGTGTCAGACTTCTACTGACTAAAAAACCACCCTGCGTTCTGGAGCCGCGGTGTCTCGTTCTAACATTTTCCACCTATTGCGTCTAAAGTGTTCACACACTTAAATCATAATAAAAAGCAGCTATACAACGTGTAACGGAAATCCCATATCTATCTAAAAGGACTGAAGATAACATCTGGTATGGAGTCTCTATGCAAAGTTTCAGCTCAAAATAAGTGACTCACAGAATTGACCCCAAATGATTGGTTTCATATGTTTCTTGAATACCAGTAATAACAAACGTGTCAGAGCACTATGAGGGTCATCACTTTCCACGTCACTTGCCAATAAAACGATAATACTCTTCGTTCTTCTTAATTTGAAAAATTCGGTCTCTGGTATATTGATACCACCGTATTGAAATTTCTAATATGCTCCACACATGTACATATATGATTGGAAAACCCTTACCATATCGTTTATTATCATCCAAAGAAGCCATGCACTTGGTATGTATATACCCTTTAAATTAGACGTTGTATAATAAGTTTATAATAAAAACAACTTGACAAAATTAAATCTAATTAATAAATCATGTTCAACCAAACTTGATGATTGTTGACATAAAATTTAAAGTTTGAAAATGGAAATCAATATAAATATTTAAAAAACGAGCACGTCTTTCGCTCTTATAATTATGTAAATAATTAATACAAAGTCGTACCTACTTAGGAATATGGAATCTAGTTAACACAATAATGTAATAATTCTTCGTATCTCATGTTAGCATTACAAATGCATCGTGATTTATATAAATAAATATTCCTTTATTATTAATAATTCATCTATTCTATCATCTTGTAGGTATAGAATACAAGATATGTACTTAGACAATGGGATGCACAAGGTCATCCTACTATCCATACTAATATTATAAATGCGAAAGTAACTCTGTCTGTCTGTCTGTTACCTTTTCACGCCTAAACCGCTGAACTGATTTATATAAAATTTAGCATGGGAATAATTTAGGACCCTGGGAAGGACATAGGATAGTTGATAGAATTGTATCTTTGTTGCTCTTTCACGCAAAATCTACTGAACAGGTCACAATGAAATTTAGTAAAACGACAATTAACATCCTGAAAAAAAAAAACAGATAAGCTACTTTTTTCCTGGAATTCTTACGGGATCAGGATTTACGTGGGAAAAACCTCCTACACGAACGAAGTCACGGGCAAAAGCCATCCATACTTTAATACATACACTATAATATTATAAATGCGAAAGTAACTCTGTCTGTCTGTCTGTTACCTTTTCATGCCTAAACCGCTGAACCGATTTACATGAAATTTGGCACGGGAATAGTTTAGGACCCTGGGAAGAACGTAGGATAGATTTTTATAATTTTTTATTTTATAGATTTTTATCCTGGAAATCATCCCTAAAGGATGTAAAAAGGGTGTTGGAAAAAGAGAAGAGAAAGCGCCAGTCTCAAACTGAAACTGAAACTGAAGCTGAAACTGAAGCTGAAACTGTAACTGAAACTAATACTGAAGCTGAAGCTTAACCTGAAGCTGAAACTGAAGCTGAAACTAAAACTGAAGCTGAAGCTGAAGCTGAAACTGTTCTTGAAGCTGAAACTGTAGCTGAAGCTGAAACTAAAACTGAAGCTGAAATTAAAACTGAAGCTGAAACTAAAACTGAAGCTGAAGCTGTAACTGAAGCTGAAGCTGAAACTAAAACTGAAGCAGAAACTAAAGCTGAAGCTGAAGCTGAAACTAAAACTAAAATTGAAACTGAAGCTGAAACTGAAGCTGAAACGGAAGCTGAAGCTGAAACTAAAACTAAAACTGAAGCTGAAACTAAAACCGAAGCTGAAGCTGAAACTGAAGCTGAAGCTGAAGCTGAAGCTGAAGCTGAAGCTGAAGCTGAAGCTGAAGCTGAAGCTGAAACTGAAGCTGAAGCTGAAACTGAAGCTGAAGCTGAAACTGAAGCTGAAGCTGAAACTGAAACTGAAAGTTATTTTGCGTAGTTACTACGAAACCCTTCATGGGCGAGTCCGGCTCGCACTTCGCCAATTTTTTATATTTATGTTCATAAGGTCATTATCGTTCTTGCTCATGTATTTTTATGTAATTACTAATCTTTTATTAATATCTAATATGTCCGTATATTTTTCTTTTTAATTTTGATTAATTTGTTACCTTAGTTGTTAATTTTTTCGTGCATGCTATGGTCTCTTATAAGTGAAAGATTACACGAACAAAATACTTAATTTATATAACCTCTATATGTACTTGATATGTATAATCTGTGTATATGTTTTGTTTTGGTTTTGTTGGAGATCCTAAACAAAAAAATAAATAATATGATGAGGTTGGTAAAGTTGGAATTTTTTTTTTTTTTTTGCGACAGTTTACCTAGACAGATATTAATAGGCTGTTTTAGCTTTGATAACAGGTATCTACTCTTTTTGTGATGTCGTACCCTGTAGATGCAGTCCTGTTGATGCAGGCTTTGTTATGGCACGCGACTACAAATATGTACCTTAGACGCAATGTTGTGCAACCAATAATTATGACATTCCCATAATCCCGGCCGATTTGCCATCCCAGATCCCAGTTTAAAAGACTCCAATTTCCCCAAAACAAAGCTCAAGGACAGACACTGAAAGTCGCGGTGTACATTTAGAAAAACACTGCTTTTCCCATGGACAACTATGTGGCGTGCTCACGAGTATCAAGCCCACAAAATTTACACGTTTTAGCCAAGGAAGGGAAAACCAGACACGCAGTTTACAAAAATGTATTGTAAACTACGTTTTTGGTTATAGAAAGATAAATTTTAAATACTAACTGTCTGTCTGTTTTTGGGGATGGATGAACACTGGTGATGGTTTTTTGAAATTTATATGCGTTTTTTGCCCACCCAAAAAGGTGTACCGATTGGCAAATATAATTATTGACAAAGTGTAATATAACGCGGGCGAAGCCGCGGGCAAAAGCTAGTCCATACTAATATTATAAATGCGAAAGTAACTCTGTCTGTCTGTGTGTTACGCAATCACGCCTAAACTACTGAACCGATTTTAATGAAATTTGGCACGGACGTAGTCTAGAGCCTGAGAAAGGACATAGGCTACTTTTTAATGCGAAAAAAGGGCTGTAAGGGGTTGAAATAGGGAATGAAAGTTTTTATGGAAATTGCGTCATTTTTAAAGCTTATTTTTTAGACTTTTGATTAGATATTAATAAATACGACATTCAAATTATGTATAAGTTTTGTTTTCAAAATCATTAGCCTAAAAAATTAAAAATGCTGCCGAAAGTCACTATTCCGCGCGGACGAAGTAGCGGGCACAGCTAGTATTAATATATGTAACTAGCGACCCGCCCCGGCTTCGCACGTGTGCAATGTTTATATTAAATATAGGCAGCGTTCGCGAGAATCGTTAACGTACGGCAGTTTTTTCGACGCCTTACTCCACAATTTTCACTACCACGAAAAATCCTATCTATTTTCCGGGATAAAATATAGCCTATACGGATTCGGAAGAATCCCTCTAAGTAATGGTAAAAGAAATTTTGAAATCGGTCCAGTAGTTTTTGAGCTTATTCAATACAAACATACAAAAATACAAAGGTTTCCTCTTTATAATATTAGTATAGACAAGCTGTTGCCTATGACTTCGTTCGCGTGCAAATAACCGCTCTTTCCGCCTTTTCCCAACTATGTTGGAGTGGGCTTTTAGCCTAACTGGATGCAGCTGAGTGCTAGTGTTTTACATATAACGACTGCCGATCTGACCTCCACTACCCAGTCAGTATCTGAGTAACACGATACCTCTTGGCAAGAGGAGTCTCAGATTTTCTTGCTTCCGACTACCTGTAACGACTGACACCACCGAAAGTTTGAATCCTTTTAATTGATTTTAACACGCTTTTATTAGGTCGACCTGTATGTAACTATGTAATGAAATCTAAGGTAACTAATTTAACCATCTTCCAAGGGTCGTAGCGTAACGAAAATTGGCAGCTGTATGTAGTTCTGGTGACAATACAATAATATGGTTCTGTCAAACTGATCTGATGATGAAGCCGGAAGATATGAACTGGAATTTCATGATGGAAAATCGTATCATAGCTGTTTTGGATTTCTTAGAAAAGTCTTGTAATGAACTTTGACCACGATTAGGTTTCAAGGTCTGTTGATGAAGCCGGAAGATAGGCACTGGCATTCCATGATGGAATATCGTATCATAGTCGTGTTTGCACTTGTAAGAAAGGCCACGTAATGGACTTTGAACACGATCAGGTTTCAAGGTTATAATAAACCAAAAGAAAATCCGTTATCGGTTTTCTTAACCTTTTTGAATTACCGTGTAATCCATAGATTTATTATTAGGTCGATCTGTAACGAACTAAATATGCAATAAAATCTAAGAATCTGAATTAAACGTACGTCTAATTGTTGTATCATTATGAAACTTGGCAATTATGTGTAGATTAGACAACAATACAATATTATGTTACCATCGAGCTGGTCTGACGATGGAATTGGAAGATGGCTCATGGAACCTTGGACTGTCTACTAGTAAACATTTCTAATTTCTGCTCATTACATTAGTCTTAAAAGTGTGTTTTTGGTTTTTTAAACTATTAATTTATTGAGTTCGTTTTTGATATGTATACAATTTTTATTTCTGCGATATTTTTTTTTACAGACGATACATAATATCAGATACAGGAAATTAGCCTTATATATGATTACATACGTACAGTATTTTCCTTGAAAATGTAGGTTGTAATTTTGGCGCCTACCTCAATGTAATATTATTAATCATTTATAATGGAGGAGCTCGTGGTTAAATAGTAACAGCCGCACGATCTACAACGTTAAGCATCGCTTGACGAGGACTATCCGTGGATGGGTAACCCACCATCATTACATATCGAGTATTCTCCGTACCTCGGAAAACGAGATAAACCGTTCCAATCATTGATATATTAAAAACCCAAGATGCACACTCAACGTCTCAAAACCGTCCGCATAAAATGAGTGCTTAATTCTAAATTATGCGCTCATTTCAAATAGTATCGCGTCACTCGCGTCTAGGTTCACACGTCAAAAATGCCAAAATTTTCTTTGTAAAAACAACCTTAAATAATTGTCATAAGATAGAATTTGCAAAAACATATTTTGTACTTATAGCATATCTATTACTACGTAGGTGGTGAGTGTTTGGCGACAGTTTCGATCGTCACTTTTCTTCGAGACTGTGCATCTTGGGTTTTTAGTATATCAATGGTTCCAATGTATGATTATTCTTTTGTTTATTGTATGTATTTTATGTATTATTTAATTACCTATGTTATTGTATTGTATAGGTATATATGTCGTGGATGGATGGCACTATGGTGCGACGGGCAGCGCCATCTAACAATTAGTTTGGTAAACTAATAAATCGTTACCGGAAACGCAAGCGGAGCCCTTCCGCTTGGACGCGACGATCGTCGGTAGAAGGGATGTAGCGAGGACTGGCGGGAGGACGGAGTGATATAGTCTACCTCGGACAGTCTTGGCAGAAGCTGAGTACCAACGCACGTGTTTGTTTCAATGTTGTGAAAAACCGTTAGTAAAATAAAGTTATTTTGATTTAAATTATCTTTCGTTCGAGTACCCAAGTCAGTGCCCACATTTATTTAAAACTATGTCGGATCGTGATGAAGACCCGATGTTTCGCACCTCGGCCACCCCTGATGCGACATATACATTTGCATATATATTTATTTATTTTAATATTTAAATATTTTTTCTCTGTTTTTATGAGTAATGTAGTAAGTACACTAATTTAGCCCTCCTCACTTTCATTAAAGTTTTTAAAGTCCTTCCAAAGGTTGTCTGGAAGATATCGCTTTCAGCGATAAGACCGCCATTGTAACCAAAGAATAAGCAATGTTAAATAGGTGTGTTTAAATTTTGGTGTACAATAAAGTATATTCTATCTAATATCTATCTATCGTGTTACCCTGGAAGCCGAACTCAACATAGTTGGGAAAGCAAGCTAAGCAGATGACGACTTCCTTTCATTATATATATGTACTGAAAACATGATTTTAATGTCACTATTTACTTTTAGACTGGAATATTTGTTTTTATTGCATGTTGGAAAAAAACAGATAAAAGTATGGAACATAAAGTGAAAATGACCGAGACTGGGAATTTCGTACAGAACCAGCTAGTTCATCAAAAGAGAAATATAAGATATATATTAATATAGCAGTTGCTTTCTTGGGGCTTTGCTCCCGTGGACTTTAACACGATAAAAACATAACCTCCTTCTTTTGCAGTCGAGTAAAAAGTAGCCCTTAACCTTCCTCAAGTTTCAAGCTACTTTCGTACCAAGTTTGATCCAAATCCACCCAGTACTTTCAAAGATTAGCACATTCAAATAAACATACAAACTTCACATATAGGATCATTTTGTTGGCGTCTGTATGTCTGACTGCCTATCTTTCCGTCTGACCTGTTGACCGACAGATATACACACAGAAGGTCAGACATCCATCTGTATCAATCAATACCTATCGTTACAATTCGTGATGGCCTAGAATCATGAAATTTGGTAAGAAACAAGGTCTCTCAGAACAAATAAAGGAAAATTGTTTATTTTTTGCGATCAATGAATAATATTTGCATTCGAAGAATTAACCGTGACGTAAGAGATACATCGGTATGGGAAAACATTTTCTCAATTACGATGTTAAGTTTGACGTTCAAAACACATTTATATTTTCGTCAGCTGTTTTTATTTAATATTGCTTATAAGCTCGCATTTGACCACGATCTTGCCTGAAGGTAAGTGATGATGTAGTCTTAGATAAGGCACGCTTATTTAGAAGTAATCTAGTCAGACCACCAGGTTATAGCTATCAGGAAACTGACTTCGGCAATTCCACAGGAAAGTATTCCCAAAACGTTTTGTGCGTATGGATGGAATGTCCACCATGATACGATAGCGCATCGCCGTTCGTCCGAAGATGAATAGGCTACTCTGTTCTTTAATATTTTATGAACTTCAGTAGTTCGTTCCATTTTTTTCTTAGTTTCGGGATATATATTTATTGTTCAGAAATAAATGACTTATGACTTACTTATGATTTATGACAGCTTTTAAATTTTTAACCAATAATGTTTTGGTGGCGAAGTTAAGGTTTGGTTTTTAATGGTAATCATCTTTTATTCAAGTGAATTATTTTAAGCTAGTTACATAGGTATTCGTGTTTTAGGGTTCCGTAGCCGAATGGCAAAAAACGGAACCCTTATAGTTTCGATATGTCTGTCCGTCTGTCTGTCTGTCTGTCTGTCTGTCCGTTCATCCGTATGTCACAGCCATTTTATTCCGAAACTATTAAGACTATACATGTGAAACTTAGTAGGTAAATGTATTCTGTAAACCGCTTTCCGATTTTAAGAAAAAAAAAAAATATTTAAAATAAAGGGGGGTCCCCATACATGGAACTAGAACTGAAAATATATTTTTTCATGAAACCTATGCGTGTGTGGTATCTATAGACAGGACTTTAAAAATGATATAAGGGTTTCTAAAACCACTTCTTCATAAAATCAATCGTTTAAAAGATATAAGCTTCCAAAGTGGTAAAATGTGTGTGTCCCCCCGCTAACTTCTATAATAATGGAGTGAAAAATCTAAAAAAAATATATGTCTGTAGATTTTAATGTAAACTTTCAACCAAAATTGTTTTGAACGAAATCGGGGCAGCAGTTTTTGAGATACAGCATATTTTCTAAAACCGCATATATAACTTTGTAATTCATACAAACACTATGAAAAACAAAGTTATTTAGCGTAGTTGTAAAAATGTAAATAAGCTAATTTTAAGAAATTTTTAAGGTTTTTTTTATTCGTCAAATAAATATACATATTACATTATATTATTATAGTTACTACGGAACCCTTCATGGGCGAGTCTGACTCGCACTTGGCCAATTTTTTATTATATTCGTTTTTATCAAATATCCATACCGTAAGTTATAAACTTTTTATATTCTTGTTAGTTATAAAGTTGTTATGTCTTATATTTTTTTTTAATTGCTTAATATTTTAAGCAGTAAACCGAATTTTTTAAATTATTAAATAAATTATCTCGTGGAATTAATTTGTGAATTAATTAATATGAGGTATGACGGCAGATACATATGGAAGGACAATATAATATTATGCTGCATGGAATCCAAATAAGTATCAATAGATTAATGGCTAAGGTGTCGGTCTTGAGATCGAGAGGTCGCGAGTTCGAACCCCACCCATTAAACTATTGCTGTGAACTCACTTCAGACACAAGCATATTGAGCTTAGTTGAAGGGCTTAAATAAGATTGCCAGTAATTTTAATTTTAACCACATTGATAGTTCTCTTTTAAAAAAATGGAGTAGATGCTAGACGATTGTGTATCTTTGACAGTCGTACCCGTAAGATAATCAGTACGTCGATTCTGTAAAATTCGAACAACAACTCGCATCTCACGTAGCTATTCACTGTCACTTCGCTTATGGTTCAAAGTGACCTTGATTTTGCATTCTGTAAACAGCGTCGACGTGACGGAGGAATTACCTTACCGAATGCCACTTCTCACGTCATCTCATACTTTATCTGTCAAAATCTTTAGTTCAACTCGCTGACACGCTCGCAAGGGTAGCGCTAGTGTAAATTCGAATTAACAACCGAGTGTTTAGAATGCCAATCAATAAACTCACAGCGGATTCAGATTCGAAGTTTCGATTCGAAGCAGAAGCCAGAAAATCTGACACTAATCTTGCATAAGGGTATTTTGTTACTTAGCTGGGTTATGAAGGTTAGATAAGCCGTAGCTCCATGTAAAGCACTAGTACTCACTTGCATTTGGTTAGACCAAAAACCAACCCCGAATAAACAGATAATAATGTTTGATTATAGGAGGTATCGCCATAAAAAAGTTTATCATTCAGTGACCCTTACAGTAATACAGTTACTACATTTTTGGGGTTTCGTAGCCCAATGGCAAAAAACGGAACCCTTAGAGTTTCGTAACGTTTGTCTGTCTATCCGTCCGTCCGTATGTCACAGCCATTTTATACCGAAACTATTAGGACTATACATGTGAAACTTGGTAGGTAGATGTATTCTGTGAACCGCTTTCCGATGTTACGAAAAAAGTATTTAAAATTAAGGGGTGCTCCACATACATGGAACTGAAACTGAAAATATTTTTTTTAATGAAACCTATGCGTGTATGGTATTTATAGACAAGCCTTTAAAATTGACTTTGAGGTTTCTAAAATCAATTTTTCATAAAGTTAATCGTTTAAAAGATATACGCTTCCAAAGTGGTAAATTGTGTGTCCGGGGGGGACTCTAACTTCTATAATAGTGGAGTGGAAAATCTAAAAAGCATATATGCTGTAGATCTTAACTTTTTGAACGAGATCGGGTCAGCAGTTTTTGAGATACAGTATATTTTCTAAAACTGCAAATATAACTTTGTAATTCATACAAACACGAAAAAAAATATATGAAAACAAAGTTATTTGGCGTAGTTACTACGGAACCCTTCATGGGCGAGTGTGACTCGCACTTGGCCAATTTTTATAAAATAAAAAATTAAATACTCATGTTCTTTCACCTCATATTGAAATGGAAAAGAAAGCATATTCCGTTATCAGCATGGAAATTAACGGAATGACGAAATAAATCAAGCGATTTATAGCAAATCTGGAGCAAAATTTATATAAATTTTAACTTGTTAAGTATTTTTATACTCTTTGATAATACACTTCTGGACACAACTATTGCCCCACCTTAGAGTTTAGGTTTCGATGGCCCCTACCGAAATATGATTGCTAGATTGAACAAAAACTGTTGATGCAGTTTTAAACCTGATACATTTTACCATCTTTTTCGATCGTATAGTTTTAAATTTGAATTCAGAATACCATACGACATGGACCTACGCCTAATAAGTCGGATATGCGCCTTGTTAAAGGCAATTAATTTTTGAATAAAAAACATGTTTTATCAAATAAAGGTTTAATTTAATAACGCGTGTTGCCTCCATGGGCATCTACCACAGCTCTCATACGATTAGGCATAGAGTTTATCAACCGCTCTATGAAATTTTGAGGGATCATCTCCCATTCCTCTTCTATGGCAGTTTTCAACTCCTGCATCGTCTGGGCAACTGGCTGACGAGCCCTAACACGCCTTTTTAGCTCGTCCCACATGTGCTCAATGGGGTTCATGTCTGGGCTTCTGGCTGGCCAGTCCATAACTGTGATGTTCACATCCCGAAGATATTCCCTGACGATGACGGCCGCATGGGCTCTTGCATTATCATGCATAAAAAGGAAATTTGGGCCCACATAGTCCGCGTATGGTATCACGTGAGGTTCTAAGCACTCACGAATGTATCTTTCAGCATTTAATGTTGGCAGCCGTGGTCCTGTAACAACCTCAAGTTGAGTTTTGCCGCTCGCGGATATACCGCCCCAGACAGTCCATGAGCCACCGCCATAAGCAACCCTCTCTTCAAAGCAGCATTGTGCGAAACGCTCTCCCTTACGCCGGTAGACCTTCTTCCTTCCATCATTGCCATGTAACACAATTTTAGACTCATCAGAAAAGAGTACACGGCTCCAATCTTGCTGTGTCCAATTTAAATGACTGCGTGCGAAATGAAGGCGCGCTGTTCGGTGGGCTCGCTTTAGTTTGGGCCCATTAGCTGGCTTGTGTGGTACCATATCGCGTTCTTTTAACCTTCTCCGAACAGTTCGAGCGCTCACAGATACTCCGTGGAAGTCGCGAAGTTGGTTTTGTATCTCAATGGAGGTAAGGTGACGATTTCTCAAGCTGGTCGTCACGATGAATCGATCCTGCCTTTCAGTTGTGACCCGAGATCGTGGCCTTCCTTGGCGACGAACAAAGCCGCCAGTCTCTAGGTACCTCCGATAAACATTTCGGACCGCAGATCGACTTAAATTAAGTTGAGCACTCACGTTTCTTTGGCTGTGTCCGGCCTGAATAAGTGCCACAGCTTGGGCGGCGACTTCAGGTGAAGTATCCATAGATTATTGATAGAACCTCACCTTAATGTTAAGAATAAGTAATGTTTGTTGCAAAAGCAAAGATATCAATCACTTTTTCAAGAATTAAATCCAAGTAAACCAATAAAACCAAGTTTTCTTAGTATTCGATTGTTTGATATCAACAAACAGGCTCCAAATTGTCTTTTGTTTCTTTAAATTCTGTGTTCGAAATTCAAAAAAAGACTATTGAATGAAATTGTGAATGTGCCAGGTTCAAAACTGCATAAAAACTTTTTGCTCGACCTAATATAAAATTTTAGCTAGGACCAAACGAAACTGAAAATACAAGGTGGGCCAATAGATGTGTCCAGAAGTGTATTATTAAAACCGCTCAGTGAATTTAAATGAACCTGGCTCAGCCTAGCTGAATGAATTGGCAACGTTTATGACCTCTTTATGAATGTAAAAAGAGATATGGAACTTGGGCACAAACAAAAAGGAGTAATGATTTTTTTAAAGGTTCTTATTTTTATATTTTGCACGTTCGGTGCATTCATCTCGATTCTCTTTCTTGTACATCAAAGGACAGCATCATCATCACCATTCGCTTCTTTTAAATATAACTGCAGTCGGATATTGTCTGATGAATACAGGGCCAGATTAATAGGTCTAGTGGGGGAGCAAAGGAGCGGATGCTCCTTATCTACCTATAGGTCTTTGTAACCTGAAAATAAATGATTTATTTATTTTAATATCCAAATAAAAAGAAAAAATCTTTAAAGTTGCTGATCCGTCCAAATGTGTTATTTTATCTCTATTTTGGGGGGCCCAGGGCAGTAGCCCCGCTTGCCCTCCCTAAAATCCGGCCCTGGTGGGGATCCAAGGGAACCTATCTAAATTATCAATAAAAATATACATATTTAAGCCGTTTACGTATTTCTTTATGATGCTATATTGTAAAATTTATTATTTGTATAATTTATTGTTCACCTTACAATATTTCTATAGATACAACAATTTAAACTAATAAACTAGTAATACAGCCTATTATTAGATTATCCTTCTACATGGTAATCTCGATCAACCTTTATCAACACGCTAGTGTCAATTTCACTGATCTAACTTACCTACATACGTGAACGATCGAGTCAGCTGCGTGCCGGCAAGTCGCGTGCCTTAAAAACAAGGCTACTCCGTTGTACCGTGACAGTCGATACTAACCTTCGCGAACGAAGTACGCGACCAGGCTCACCTGTCGCGAGCATGGCGTATTGACGCGCGCGCAAAAATAATAAATAATTATTCGAAACCGTTCTACATTCTAAAAATAAAATAATTTATAAATACTAAAAAAAATTTTGGCCATAAATAAATACACGTATTACATACAATCTGTGCAAGTGATCGACGTGAATAAAGACAACGCATTCTTAATTAGACTTTATTTTGTGTTCTTTTTTCCCGACCGTTGCAGTGAAAATGGGTTTGAAATCTGAAGATGACAAAAGGCCGAGCAAGATGGCGATTATGGATGATGACTCTTCGGATAAGCCAAGTCAGTATAACAATATTTAAGAAGAAAAGTGTATTTTACTGTGTCGATAACTTAATTGAGCCGTTAGACTTGTTTTTATCAAATGAAGATACTGTCTTTGTTCAAATGAAATTCGAATACCTTTGAAGACAATTTATATTTAAATATTCCAATATGATCAGAGGAACATTTAACTTAGAATTCTTTGTTTGTGTCTTAAAAGAAGAAAATATTTATTAAAAAAAATATACAAATACTATGTATATTCTATTGAACATGCATTTTTTTTTTAATTATTAATATATATCATTTACAAATTAATAATACTTCTAGAGGGTAGGAAATAAAAATCCTTCGACTGACTTTAATTAATGTCGTTGTATTATAAATTCAGCCAATAATTAAACTGCCGTTTTGGAGCCAGATTGATGGAATCCTGTCTCAAGAAAACAGGTTCCTTTTGATCGTGATAGGTCATTCTGATTTCCCTTGGCCCTCCTATAATTTATTGCTGGTTTGAATTTCGAACTGTCTACCAGCTTTTTATGTATACAATATTATTTCTTGACGTTACAAACTTGCTTATTATTTTTCTGTCAAACGAATTAACTTATCATGCCTTTACGTTTGCCCACAAACAGGATTCTTAATTAATATGCTTATGAGCATACCTATTATAATAATAATATTCATTTATTTCGGATTAAAATATATACTTTTTTTTAGTAGTAATCTTATTGCTATGTTAGTAAATTATGGGTAGGTAGTAGGTACACAGAGAAAAATAAAAAAAAAATACACTATACCTAAAATCACATATGGTTAAATCTATCCAATATTTAATATAGTCAAACATATTATTATGTTACTAGTACTTTGTCCACGTGGATTTCGAAATTACTTATAGCGCCACACTCACAAGTAATGCACCTTATTTCTATTGATAAAAGTTTTAGAATTGGATCATCTACTTCCGGAGATTACTCCCTATATACAAACTAACAAACAAATTATACTCTTTTTAACATTAGTAAGATTTGCTAAAACGAAATATATATTTAATAAGTAAAGAAACTGCACTAAGAAGATAATTTCATTACCAATAACCGTTACTTATGGAAGCACATTATAAGATTTCACGCGAACTGTTGTGTTTATACGATCCTAATAAACGTGTGGAGTAATGAGAAGTGACGATGAAGATCGAGAAATTACATTAAAATGGGATATAAAACATCCCATTAATATCAGAAATGAACTTCTAGAGGTAATAAAAGAGTAAAAACAATAAAATTAATATACTTAACGGAAAGCATAAAAACGGTACCTACCAATTTATGTTTTATGAAACAAAAAGCAATCCAACAGAACTATGAATGTTCGTTAAATCCACTCTGTATTCTTTATATTTTTAAATTCTGTCCGTTTTTCATTTTGTTTTTATTATTTTTGACAATCATCTTTTTTAGTGTGGTACATTTTATATAAGACGGTTATATTAATTTTTATTATTTAAAAGCACACGAACGAGCGCATATGTTTAAGTATTTTTATGTAATAAATCGACTTACGTTTTCTTTTAAAAAACGTATTTCTTATCGATTTTTCGCGGAATATTATTATGACATATATTTGTGTGGTAAATAATGTGTTTAATCTATCACTCTGTAAATATTACACATACTTATGTGTTATAACGAATGTACGTTGTTTTTAGACTAGTTTTAGTCATAGGAACCAATATTCATATAATCAACCAAATCTTTAGTCTACAGCACATTATTTTGACTCCTCGATACGAATTATTATGCAATATCATATGAGGTTTATAAAAAAAAACGTTATTTAATTTAATTCCAAAAAACGTGCCTGTTGTAGTTTTTATGTATATAGCTGCCATTTTCCTCTGAGCATCGAACGAATCGAATATATATCATAAACAACGCAAATTCTTCGTTTTGCATGGATTATATGCGTGAATGTATTAGTAAATAAATTGCTCTAAACTATAAAATTTTCATTACTTATGTATTTCTATAAAATATTCGGGAGTTCTATAAGAGACTTGTCCTACGAAAACGGTTTCGAAGAGTGTGTGACGTACGTAATTTAATTTCACCAAACCCGTTCCATTATCGCACTACACGATGAACAGCGATGCGCCATTGTTGCTTGGTGGACATCCCACCCATATGCACAAAACCTTTTGGGATCACTTTCATTGTGCGTACAGCTAAGGAGTGGAATTCCTCGTCAGTCTTTTTTCCTGATAGCTATAACTTGAAGGTTTTTAAGTCAAGAGTAAATAGGTTATTTCTAAGTAAGCATGCTTTATCTTCGACCACATCATCGCTTAGCATCGTGTGGAAGGCGGTTAAACGCGATCAATACAAAATAAAAACTTTTTACCAAATAATTAAACCGACTCCCAAAAACACTGCTAAGTGAAAAATAACTTTAATTTCGGTAGTCGGTGTCTTTAGTTTTGTATTTTCGTTTTTGGCACCGACTTCCGAAATTAAAGTTATTTTTCACTTTGCAGTGTTTTTGGGAGTCGGTTTAATTTTTTGGTAAAAAGTTTTTATTTCACTCTTTTTAGTTGGTCGATTTTTAATTTACCTAGTTAAAAGAGCCTAAATGTCAACTACTTATAACCTTTTACAAAATATTGCTTTTCCCAATGCTGGGCCGTTAATTTTTGAGGAGTTCTCCTGGTACTTCACCATCAGCTCTACATCACCATATGCATTGTGACGAACATAAAGTGCTTAACATCCATATTCAAGTATTCGAATCGCAATCCACGAAATACTTATTATTGACTAGGTTCGGCGGCCATCTGAGGTCTTCATCATCAGTTCCACTTCTCCAAATGGTATTTTTTGAGAGCAACTGCACAAGTTACTATAAGAAATACCCAAAACGCCATAGGTGTGCCTATAATATTTGAAGAGTTCCCTCGATTTCTCCAGGATCCCATCATCAGATCCTGACTTGGTGATAAATGGTACCAATTTCGAAGCATACCCTTTCAAACAAAAAAAGAATTTTCCAAATCGGTTCAGCCGTCTTCGAGTAATCGATGATCATACATAAAAAAAAAAGAAAAAAAAAATATACGCGTCGAATTGATAACCTCCTCTTTTGGTCGTCGGTTGAAAATAGGAGGAATATTAAAAAAGTTTTAAATATTAAAAGTATAAAATTAATAATTAATATTCAAGTATTAATTAAAATTATTATAAAATTTAATTATTATAAAATTTAAGTATTAATTAAAGTAGTAATTTTTTTTAAAAGATGTGCCGAAATAAAATTTTTAGGTACTTTGTAATATAGCGGCTTTTACCATTAATTATAGCGGCCATTTTCCTCTCGTTATCAAATAATCTAGAATCAAAATCAAACACAATGCAAATTCATCGTGTCGCATGAATATGAGTGCGAATTTATTATTAAAAAAATAATAAATGAAAAATTTAATATCATTAGATATAATTACATGTGTATTTCTAAAACGTATCCGGAAGAGCTTCGAATTGGTCACTCCAATCGTAATAGGTACGTAAGTGCATTACATGGTGATCACTTATGAAACTCGTGTTGATTGACTTCGAAAATGCGTGAAAAATATTTTTTTTTTACAAATATTAAAATCGTGACACAGATATTTACATAGAATACTATGGAAATAAATTAACTTAGTCAGCTAAGAATCTAATCGTGTGATAATGGTCGACCAAATTTTTCAATTGTCAATCGAAAATACCAGCGTTGACTTTTGTAATTTGGCCAAGTTGTAATGTAGACTTATAAAATAAGTGTGTGTTAATCACCATTTGGATATTTTAATATAGCCTTGGCCTCAAGTCTATTTATTTTGGCATTTAGATTACATTGTAAATAATTCGCCGTTTTTTTTTTTTGGATTACATATCCTTGAATACTAATCCTTGAACTACATAGGCAGTTTGAAGACTGCCCTTATCAAGCAGTAGCATTGGAGACACTATTAACTTAATTTTATGATTTTGTTTGAATTAACATAACTGTATAGGTATTGTTATTTACTTGATTCTATGTCATAAAACGCAATAAAACTAGGTCCTTTTCAAGAAAAACTTTGATAGGTACATTCCCGATATACAAGTTGAACCTAAGACCTACAATAACATAGGAAATTTATGACACGACACGAATAATCTTATTAAAGACCAAAGGGGCGTATCTAACGGAATAAGGGCACTGTTATAGGACGATATTGATGTGTAAGATTCATGTGTGGCACTCGCTACTTAAATTATAGTAGATATCGACTTACGTTACAGTTTATGGCTCTTTTGTATTTACCTTGAATTTTATCGTTTTGTTAATGAGCATGTGTTCAATAAAATTATACTTTCAGTAGTAAATATACACTACCTACGTAACCTACGTCCTTTTTGCGAGTTTTTTAACAATAAGTAAATGTTGCAACATAATATCTCCTCTTTTCTATGGTAAAAAAGGAACCTTCATAGAGCATTTGTTTTTTAATTTTCGTTCTGGCTGTATAGCAGAGTTGCTATGGAAATGTTCCTTTTTTAAATTCATCCTTAATGTGTGTAACGAGTTTAGAATCTATGGTCTGTCACTCCATGCGTCATTTCTAAACGAGTATGAGTAAAGACAATGCGAAACCGGAGCGAGCTACGAAATAGGAAATAATAAGCAGTTTATATGCGTGTTGCAGTAAAACAATGAGTTGATAAAATTAATGGCGCATACGTAAATCGATAGAACATGCGGGTTTGTATAGATTTTGTAACAAAAGCAATATTGATCTCTGGCATTTTTTTTTGTAGCTGAAACAATGATTATTTCATAAAGAACTATTCATAGCGAGTCTATCAGCTCGAAGAAACTATAATAATTATGTCCATCAGCTTTAGATTTTCAACCGACGACAAAAAGAGGAGGTTATCAATTCGACGCATATATATTTTTTTTTTTTTTTTTTTTAATGTATGATCATCGATTACTCGAAGACGGCTGAACCGATTTGGAAAATTCTTTTTTTGATTGAAAGGGTATACTTCGATATTGGTCCCATTTTCATAAACGTCAGGATCTGATGATGGAATCCTGGAGAAATCGAGGGAATTCTTCAAATATAATAGGCACACCTATGTCGTTTTGGGTATTTATTATAGTAACTTGTGCAGTTGCTCTCAAAAAGTACCATTTGAGGAAGTGGAACTGATGATGAAGACCACAGATGGCCGCCGAAACTACTCAATAATAAGTATTGAGTGGATTGCGATTCGATTACTTGAATATGGATGTTACGCACTTTATGCTCGTCACAATGCATATGGTGATGTAGAGCTGATGGTGAAGTACCAGGAGAACTCCTAAACAATTAACGGCCCAGCATTGGGAAAAGCAATATTTTGTAAAAGGTTTTAAGTAGTTGATAATTAGCCTCTTGTAACTAGGTAAATTAAAAATAGACCAACTAAAAAGAGTGAAATAAAAACTTTTTACCAAAAAATTAAACCGACTCCCAAAAAACACTGCAAAGTGAAAAATAACTTTAATTTCGGAAGTCGGTGCCATAAACGAAAATACAAAACTAAAGACACCGACTACCGAAATTAAAGTTATTTTTCACTTTGCAGTGTTTTTTGGGAGTCGGTTTAATTTTTTGGTAAAAAGTTTTTGAGTAATCTGTTGCTAAAGTCCAAGAATTTCATCTTTCAATTGTCTCCGTACGACTTTCCATCACTGAAATATACATAGATATTTTTAATTATTATTAGAATTTTTATGGAAAAATATGTAAAAATTTGAAACTTCTCTCCTCCACAACCTATTCATTCGGAAAAAATTTGGATTTGTAACTAAACTGATAGGCATTGGCGTATCTAGAGATATTTCCCAGGGGGGGCCTGGCCCCCAGTAGTAGAAGCGATTGACTAGATTTTAAAATTTTTCAGCCATAATTGTTTGTTACTAAAAATTCTCGGGTGGGCACCAGACCATTCTGGGGTGGGCACGGCCCACCCGGCTCCCCCCCTTCCTACGCCTATGCTGATAGGTAAAACGGTACTGAGAACCTCCGTTACGAAACTGATTGATGTCATAAGGTATGGTGCACATGGATTAGGAGAATAAAACACGTGATTATTTTTGGAGTATCAGTCTTACTTAGCTTAATTCGAAAATCACTGAAATATTACTTATAAACAGAATAAAGTTATACCAAGAATAACCATGTCTTTTTTAAAATGGAAATGGGAAATTTAGTTAGGTTAGATCACAAATGATTACCACATTAAGTAACATACCTACAACCTATGTATATGTACATAGGTATGTGTGTAGGTATATATGTGTGAACTGTGAATATGTTTATTTTACAATTTTACATGCGTGAACTTCCTCCTTAATATTAACGCACTTTTCGTTCTTTTGAACTAAGCTTAACAATATCTCAGTTTCGTAACGTAACTCAATATAATGAAAATGAGAATAAAATCTGAGAAATTATAATCTCTAAAAATATTTTTACGTTAATCACGTGTTTATCGCGCAAACACTGAGCCAAACACTGAGCTTATTCGAAACATACGATGCTAATAAAATAAGTTAAAAAGGTATTTATAAAAACAATTAACATTAAAAATAACAATACTATATACTAACTTAACTATGTCAATATTTAAACTTAACCCCAACTCAACTGTTTCATGAGGAGTATTAAACCTATTAGGTCTTAAAATGATTAAATAAAATCTAGGTTAGGAAATCTACCGAGTTTTGTGAATGCCTAATGTTAACTATTGTTGGTCACGCCAAACTAGCTTTAGAATCGCAGCGTTCATAAAAGAAAATATTTCTATTGTTCTTTAGTTTATCATAATTTTCCATTTGTTAAGAGAAACGTATATGTGTTCCTTTTTTAAAGAGAACATAGGATAGAATTGATATTACTAGCAATCTTGTTAACCCCTCCAACTAAGCTAAATTGTCTGGAGTGGGTTCACGGGCATAGTGTAATTTATGGTTGGGGTTCGAACCCGCGACCGCTCGATCACAAGTCCGACACCTTAGCCATTAGGCTATTGACGTTTATTTCTATTGTGTTGTTTTTTTTTATTCACAATGAGATCTATCCGAATGATCCGGGGATACCGCACGATCGCCGGCGATTCGGCCAACCTTCTTGCCGGATTGCTGCCCTGGGATCTGGAGGCGACTGCCCTCCAGCGCGTCTATGAATGGCGCGTGGAGGCGCAGCGCCGGGGCGTATCCCCGCTGCCTCGAGAAGTCGAGGCGCGGCGGGAAGAGCTCCGGCGCGATCTCAGGGCAGTATGGAGGGAACGACTGTCGCAACCGACGGCCGGGCACGCCGCAATTGCGGCGGTAAAACCCCTCTTTGAGGAGTGGCTAGATCGGCGTCACGGCGTCCTGACCTACCGCATGACGCAGGTCCTCACCGGACACGGAAGTTTCGGGAGGTACCTGTGTCTGATGGGAAAGGAGGAAACGCCTGGGTGTCACCACTGCGAGGGTCGCCCTGAGGACACCGTAGAGCACACGGTGCAAGACTGCCCCGCCTGGGCAGAGCACCGACGTGTCCTCACGGCGGCGATAGGCGGAGACCTCTCGCGCCCGGCATTGGTTGAGGCCATGCTGCGGGGCGAGAGGGAGTGGGAAGCGGTCGCCTCCTTCTGCGAAGCAGTCATGCTTCCGAAGGAGGAGGCGGGCCGCGTGAGGGAGAGGATGGCGTCCTCCCTCCAGCCCAGCCGCAGTGGTAGACGCCCACGGCGTCGGACGTCGGCCGACGATCTCCGGCCACCGTAGGCGCGGGCATGCGGACAGCGAGTAAAGGGCAACTCGCTGTCCGACCATGGACCATGCCCGGGTCGACGGCGCGTCGTGTTCCACGCGCGCCTCAAAGAGCGTCAGCAATATGACGAGGCCCCCCCATAGAGGGCCGAAGCCCGGTACGTAAAGGGTTATTGAAGGAACACCGTGGATTTTAGTCAGTAAAAGTCTGACAGTCCCTCCCACCCTGCCCGGAGTGGGAGGACTTATTTGATAATTTTACCACGATAAAAAAAAAAAAAAAAAAAAAGGCTATTGACGTTTATTTCTATAGTGTTGTTTTTTTTATTCACAATGAGCTCACTCTTGACCTCAATTCCGCCAGATGGTAAGCGATAGATGAGGTCTACGATGGAACGAGCGAGCCCAGAAGATGCCTGTTTACTCTTGCTTTAAACGTTGAAAGGTCATAAGTGGCGGGGAACACAGAAGCCGGCAGAGAATTCCACAGCTTGGAAGTGCGTCCAATAAATGTGGAGGAGAAGCGCTTGGTACGACAAGACGGTATATCAACCAAGTGTGGAGTGGATAATCAGCCGTGCGTCTGGTAGACCGGTAGAGAAAGGGAGATGGATTTAAGAAATTAACCTTGTGGTCTATTCGGTTCAATAAATACTGGATCTATTGAAAATCGTAAAACTTTCTTTACAAGTGGTCAAAATTAGGGCAAAGTTAATTTACTTTTGAACGTTTTTATAATAATATTAGCTTTCAGCACACCTTCTCTTTATTTAAAACTGTTCCAAGATTCATTCTTCTCCGTCCACTGAGTTTCGTAAAAAAAGGAACAAAGTTTTTGCTTCACGTATTATACACAGAATATCAAATCAGTTAATTAATGAGCCTTTTATACTGAACTTTTAGTTTGTTGCCTACATCGTGATGTTTTGTAGGATCTCAGTTAAGTTTCCCGCTGGTATAGGCCTCCCAGATCATTGAATAATGACTTAATAAAACCAATTGATCTCACTAATCCGTTATGAATCTATCTCGCTTGGGCAAAGCATTTGCATTTTCCACATACTAGTATATTTCTCACACATTTGGTACATACATATAGTTTGTATTTCCACATACAATTTTAGTCATAAACAAGGCTTTTTTTCTAACTACATTTATACACACATCAAAAGTGTCTAGGGATCAAGCATTTTTATGCGGATTTCTTGAGATTGAGATGTGGCTTTGTAATAAATTTATGATTTTATAAATTTATATGGATCCTTTTTGGTGCATTTCATAATTTGAAACAGGAACTGTTAATCAAATTCGAGTAAAAGATGAAAATCAGCTGTCAATATTTTCCCTATAAAAACATACAACGCATTGAAGACATTATTAGTGCTACTGTTTCCCTACTACTGATTAAAACCAACGTTATTATGGAGTGGCGACGTCATTTAAGCAGGGAAGAAATGCTCAGAGCCGTGGGAATGATAGAAGCTGGTTCCCGGCAACGTACTGTGGCTTTAGCTCTGAATACAAGTCAGAGTGTTATCAGTCGACTTTGGACACGTTACCGAAGCACTGGTACCGTGGCTGAGCGCCATGGAGGGCGGTATCGCTGCACCACACGGAGACAAGACCGATACATTCAAATCTTAACTCGAAGAGCTCCAACAATAACCGCCATGATGTTAGCCGTGAGGCTTCATCACTCTTCAGGGAACTTAATTAGCGACCAAACAGTCAGAAACCGCTTGCATGAAGTGAACCTTCATTCCCGAAGACCGCTACGGGTACCACCTATAGCAATGCACAATCGTAGGATTCGATATCAGTGGGCTCTTGAACACAGAAATTGGGCAGAAGAACAATGGCGTTTCGTGTGCTTTTCTGATGAGTCTCGTTTTGGTATGAGACCGGATACAAGACGTATACGACACTGGAGAACCCCTGGACGCCAACAGCGATTAAAATCCTGCCAGGAAGTCCATCCTTATAGTGGTGGAACCATCATGGTATGGGCGGGTATTTGGATCGGCGGAAGAACTGAGTTGATTTGGATCAGAGGCAACCTCAACGCTCAATATTATGCTGAGACGATTGTATCTGACGTCATCGTTCCTCTACAAGTGCAAATCGGTCCCTTATTTCAGTTAATGCATGATAATGCACGACCGCACACCGCAAGAGTTGTAAGACAGACTCTCGCCGCAGCTAACATCAATGTCCTGCACTGGCCTGCTCAGTCGCCAGACTTGAACCCGATTGAGCATGCATGGGATATGCTACAGAGAAGAGCTCTGCCGAATATGGAGGGTATCCAGTCGCAAGAAGACCTTTTTTGTTGTTGCAACGAACATGGGCGGCCATTCCACAGCGTGATTTGGATGAACTCATTTTGAGTATGCCAAACCGATGTTCTTGTGTTGTTAGTGTTCGCGGTAGAAACACGGATTATTAATTGTTTAAGTTACCCAATAAAATTTTAAAGAAAACTGTTATTTCAGTCTTTTTTTCGAACTTTAATGTTAGTGGTTCAAATGTCAAAAATCCCTTTATTAGGAAAATGGCAAATTTCTTTATTAATGCAACGGTGACTTGGTTTATCGTTACTGTGACAAACGAAAACACTTTATTTGATGAATCCTTAAAGAAAATTTTAATTAATATCAATCAGGAGAAAAGTTATTGCAAAAATATATGTTGATCCCTAGACACTTTTGATGTGTGTATTTAAAAAATGTAATAAAGTGTGATATTAATTAGTTCATGGTTAGGTTGATATACTAGCTAGGTTGGCGTTTGAAACATGAAAGAGTGCAATTAATACACAAGCAAAACAAACACAATCAAAACAAAGACCTTCCTCAGATCTACGCATAGTAATTGATGAATCAGCCGAGACAAATTACCTGTTGCAATAAATATCTTCGAAAGTTAAGCAATTATGATAATATCGTAACATTGTTCGTGGTAAGGCCATTGCACACACTTGACCGGCATACATATCTAACTATTACAATATTGGTTATGAAATATGGTATGTACAGAGGGCTTGAACTGTAACTAGCTTATAATGTTTCTATTGCTGGGACGCAATGACAAAATGCTGGGTGGATTACAGGCTTACAGCCCTCTCATAGAAAGGATCTATGTATGGCTGTAAGCCTGTAATCCACCATGCGGGCTTAGATAGATAGATAGATATACTCTTTATTGTACACCACAACAGAATTAAATGAGGACTTAAAAACTACAAAGGGTGTTACAATGGGCGGTCTTATCGATAAAAAAGCGATCTTTTACAGACAACCTTTGGATGGATTTGACACAGCAGGAGAAAATAAATACGCGGGTAGTCCATGGTGTACTATTCACTTATATACAATAAATAAGTAATAACCTACATACTCAATACACAAATACATATATACCTATACATAAAAAAACAAAGCTGAGATATATAAAAAAATAGTAACAAATTAAAAAGAGAGATAGAGATCTTGCTTGAGTGCTGGTCGGTGGAAGGTACATGTCTTTTTAATTTTCGGGTCCGATTTACTTGTAGGTCGTGGGTTTAAACCTAGTCAGATATATCAATTTGTGTAATGTATATCATCACTCTCAAAACAGTGAACACAAACATCGCGAGGAAACCGACTACTGGGATTCCGTTTCCGTCCATAGGGACTCATAGGGACAAATTATAATAAGGGCTTTAGATGCTTGTAGCAGTACCATTTTTTTTTAAGAAAAGAGAATTAGCAATAGAATAATGTATGTATAATAGTATGTATAATGTATGTATAATAGAGAATTAGGGCAGAATTCATTAGCAATCCCTCTAAATCAATTACTAGTAATCTTGTTAACCCCTTCAACTAAGCTAAATATGGTTGTGCCTGAAGTGTGTTCCTGGCAATAGTACCTCTTGATCACAAGTTGGACTCCTTAGATATTTTGCCGTAAAAACGGCATCCCGTGACAGAGGGAGAGATGGAGTCAACAAACCTATGGTTAAGTTCCAATGGTGGGGACAGCAACCGTGAAACGGAATCTCATGAAACATACAATAAAACCTTTTTATCGGTTTTTCTCCTTGCACACGTACGCTCCAATTACGAAATAGAGGCACCCAAGAGTTACGGCTATTTATCGATATAAGCAGTTATGCATGGCATTGTATCGATAATGTTATTTAAGATATTTAGTATTATGTTGGTAATAGCTTGCGAAATGTCTTTTTGTTATTATTTTCAATTGATATACAGTATGAATGCATGTCAAGGATTTGAGTCGCACGTGGTCATGAAACGCTGATAATAAATAAATAATAGATATATTCTCACGGTAGGTAATGTAAACATTTACATTAATTGGTTATAACAAGCGCTTACTAATATTGACATTTAGCCTAAATAGACGAGGAAGGTACTGAAAGAAAATATGAAAACTTTGGTGCTACGCTATGCTACGAACGGCGTAGTCAATCGCTACAGCCGTGAGCCGTGTCAATTTTATCTACGAGCTACGCGGCGTACTGTTTGAAAAAAATAGAGACTAAGTTGGCAGAAGTGGGCACTATTTAGGTTTCTATGTACTTACGTACTTGATTTTGTAGTTACTGATAGGGAACGCCGCATTGGAGTTTAATGTTATGATGACATTTGTGTCTGAACAGTGCTATCATATTTAGTGTATACCAAAAAGCAACAAACAAAACTAGTCTATAACGTTTCCACTGTTGGGATACAGGCCTGTTTTCTATGAGAGGGAATGGGCCGTAATCCATTACGCGGGTCCAGTGCAGGCCCAGTGCACTAATCTACCAAAGATTGGTAGATGTATATACCAAGTACATAATATTACTATAACTAAGATTATGGTTTCTGTTTATTTTGTCATTTCTTGTTGTGTCTATTAGCCTATACATTACCACTACATTGTTGCAGTATTTACAGCTCTATTCATAAGTACACATTTCATTGGAGTTCCCTGCACATTCGTCTGCACTTACTTTCAACTTCTGAGTAATTAAACGATTTTTTGTTGTTACCGGAGAATTATAAACACCGAAACCTTGTAATAACTGTGCTAAGTTATAAACACTCCTTATATTGAGAAAATAATTTCCTATATCAAAAATACTGTCCAATTCAACAGTTTACAATATCCTTACATATTATGAAACATCGCGGCTGTCTGTCTGTTTGGGATTAGATAAGATAAGATAAGATAAATTTATTTCCAAGATATATGTACATAGTTTCTTAAAAATAATACAGTGCTTAATAATAGTGCTTAATTGTACACAAAAGTAGTAGAACTTGAGGCCGAACTACGCAAATCCTGTATTTCGGCTCTCAAGGCTATAATAGCAACTTAACATAAAATAAGTAAATTAAAAATAAAAAAGAAGAAAGTATATGTGTAGTATGTCCTCTCTGTGTGATATGTGGGTCTGAGTGTATGATTGGATGTGTGCTTGTTAGATGGAAGCGTAATTGTTGCACGTAAACTCAAAAATTACTGAAAAGATTTTGATGCGGTTTTCATCAATGTATATAGTGATTAATGAGGAGGGATTAAGTATATAAATTATATGTGAATTGACAGATGGAGACCGTGCGACATCAGGCCGGATCGATCGAAAAGAGTTTACATAGTGATGCGATTTGTTATAAACTATATTCTGTATTATAAATGCCGCCAGTTTCGCTTAAGTTTGAAGAAGCAAAACAAATATGTTGATAGACTAGGTATCTGACTCATATAATTATGCAGTGAGTAGTGACTGTATTCAATGGGCTCTCATTATTAATATCACAAAAGATCAGTCACTCTTTAGAACGGCTCCAAAACGCTATTGTTAAACATACTTTCGCCGAACGCAGAACCTCTTGTTATTAGTGGCATAAATAACTTTTTCAAACATTGACTTCTTAAGGACAAAAACACACGTTTTTGAGGTCATAAGTTGGTTAGTACTAGCTCGTTCAAACCAAAGCAAACTCGCCACACGGTCGGCGATGTTCATTTGTTTCTGTGCCTTGACACATTCTAAATGCCAGCTTACATTACGATCTCTCTCTCGTTCTCTCTTTTTCTCTCTCTGGCCAGTCTCTCATACCTGTGGATCGTGGACACAATCAGGGTTGGAAATAAGTTTTTTTTTGTTCATAGATATCAAGATTAGGGAACGCTAGGGCTCGCATATCCTCAAAATAATGACCCCAAAATAAAACTAGATTAAATTAAAAAAATATAATAAATGTCTAAATATATTTTAGTTTGACAGGTGTCATAAAAATGGCACCGGTTTCGAAAACCGTTCGTCATATCAGCATTTGACTGAATAGTGTCATTTTGAGATGATACAATATCTATCCGGAAATGTATTTATATTCTTTGCTGTCGTGTTTCTTGTATACTGAACGCAAGTGTTAGCGATAGCGATCGTATAGACGGCTTTATCTTAACTTAAATTTTAAAACTAAGTTGTAGCAGAACGTATAGTCCGTTCTATGAGAAACATTCTCACCGATTTTTTGGGGTTATATCGATTATCTTAATAGGTCAACTGGTAAGTTATGTATTTCGGCCTCACTAAAATCAATTATTTGTTACGTAAGATATTTTAGTTACACGCTCATCTTACCCATTACCCACGTAAAACAAATTAGCGATACTAAATAGTTTGTGTTAATCAGTCAAGCGTGACTATAATTAACGGTATCCATTGCTAGTTAAGTCAACAATCAAGTAATCGGATATTTTTCGCAATGGTATTGTGTAAGATTATCGCGTTCGTGGCTCCTCCCAACTTTCCGTCGTTATCAGGGTTGCCAGCATTACTTTCGACAAAAACTACATACGAGGGTACAACAAAAAACTTTAATGAAGAAACAAAAATAAATTTTATGCTTTTGTTTTCTAGTTATGCAAAGTTTTTTTTTTTTTTTTTTAATGGAGTGCTCTATATCATTCTCTAGTCAATCAAAGATCTCGCCACCGAAAATCACAATGATTCGCTGTTCAGTATGATAAATGTCATGTCTGTCATGATTCGTGAACGAAGGACAAACAATATAATATGAATGTGGATACTTAGTTATTGTAAAAAGATACCTAGTTAATACCTATATGATTTTAAAAAATATAAATTAAAGAAAATACTTTACATAACAATTTCAAATTAAAGGAATGGCAGCCCTGGTTGTAAAACCCCATACTGGTTGCAACGAACTGCGACAGTGTTTCGAAATTCGAATGTGTAATTCAAACTCCTCCATTTAATGTCGCGTCATGTCAAGTGTACAGACTAAAGACCCTTAAGGGTTTGTTTCACAATCCAAATTCGTAATCGTAATTGACTGTGCGTGACAGTCGAACCCACCATTAGTTAGGTTCTGTTACAGCTACGAATAAAGAAAACTATTATTTCAAGAACTATAAAAACACAGAGGGCTTATTCGAGAGGCTACTGCTTCGGGTATTTTTACTTATGTGTTAAGAACACAAAATAAGATTCTGACAATTGTACAATTATATAGCTAGAGCATCTGTCTATTTCCTGCATTGTTTTTTTCCGTGTTTTTACCATGTGTAGTTATTACTCAGTCTTAATGTTAATGCCAAGGCTACCTGTGTTGCCTTTAAGCACTTGAAATGACAAGTGAATGTGTTTAAGATAGGTATTAAGAGATAATAAAACTTGACTTAAAAACAGTTGGCATGAATAATTCCGTGGATTTAATGAGCATTGTTTTATATTGAGGTTGGCTTTGACTGTAAACGGATTCAGGCATGTACCAGCATTTTCTGTCTCATTGCCTACTGTACTAGTACTAGCAAATGCACGGGATTCGCTCTCGTAGAGTTTATCATGAAAATACGTAACTTCTAATTCTTCACTTGAAGTGGTTTTATATCGTACCGTCTTTTAAAATCTAGTAAAACACCTAAACAATCTTCAGCATGTTATTATTTTTGCATTAAGTCACGTCAGTTCTAGTAGGTGTATGAAAACAAATAAAGAATGATCTGAGTATATTCTCTATTCAACAATCGACCACTTTGTAGAAAAAGACAAAGCGACTGTGCGACCAGTAGCTATCTCTTTTTACCCGACTACGGCAAAGCCAAAGGAGGGTTATGATTTTGACAGGCTATGTAAGTATGTATGTATGTATGTATGTGTGTATGTTCATCTGTTCCCTCATAGCTCCAAAGCTGCTTATCGGAACTCGACAAATGAGGTATCGTTAGAACCGTCTTGACCGTCCGCTGAACATAGGCTACGTGACGTGTCACAAAACCCAATGTGGCGCCCTCTGGGGCCCAAAAAGTGTAATGTTAAAAAATAAAAATAAGATAAACACCTCGTGTTTGATATCATTTGAAAGGGCGTCACATGCACATTTCCAAATTTGCTTAAATTTAAAGTGGCGCCCTCTAGTGGACAAAAAATCATGTGTAAAAAAATAAAAATAAGATAGATACACCGTGTTTGGTATCATTTGAAAGGGCTTTACTTGTACTTATCAAAAATATTGCTTAAATTAAACATGGCGCCCTCTAGCGGGCAAAAAGTCATGTGTAAAAAATAAAAGTAAGTTAGATATACCGTGTTTGGTATCATTTGAAAGGGCTTCACTTGAACTTATAAAAAATAATGTAAATAGTATAGAAGCACAGTGATTTAACACCAAAATAGTTTAAATAATAAAAAGTAAAAAAAACTAAAACCCGACTACGACAAAAAATCAATGCTAAAAAGGATGAAACAAGATTTTCAGGATGCTGAAATAAACAAGGTTACTGGAAAAACAAGAACAGAACAAAAATAAAAGCCGTAGGTACACGTTATATAGGATATCAACCGTAACAAAACAATTAATAACGTGACGTGTGACTACGGCTTTTATTTTTGTTCTGTTCTTGTTTTTCCAGTAACCTTGTTTATTTCAGCATCCTGAAAATCTTGTTTCATCCTTTTTAGCACTGATTTTTTTGTCGTAGTCGGGTTTTAGTTTTTTTACTTTTTTTGTAATCCAAACTATTCCAAACTAATATTATAAATGCGAAAGTAACTCTGTCTGTCTGTCTGTCTGTCTTTCTGTCTGTCTGTCTGTCTGTCTGTCTTTGCTTCACGCCTAAACTACTGAACCGATTTGTGTGAAATTTGGTACAGACATAGTTTGGAACTTGAGAAAGGACATAGGATAGTTTTTATTACAAAAAATAAAATAACAAATAAAATTTATTCCGGACATACAGCGCCATCTATTGGTCAAGAGTCGGCATCAATTCAGTACTGAAAATTCATCGGAAAAATGTAAATAAATAGTAAAAAGGTATGAAAATATAATATAATACAACTTTTAGTACAAAGAAAATGCTCTAACGGAGTATAGATAATTCTATTAGTACTATATGTCGAGTTGGTGATCGCGCAATGGTGTCGATCGTTACACGAGTTCGGTTCATGTGTTGTGTTTTAATTCATCGGAAAAAAGTAAATAAATAGTAAAAAGGTATGAAAAAAATAATATCAATATAATAAAACTTTTAGTACAAAGAAAATGCCCGAACGGAGTATAGATAAATAACCCGAGTTGTCACTATGCTCGATAGATGGCGTTGGGATCGAAATAGATCGCGCTATGGTTTCGTTACACGCATTTGGTTGGGTATCGGCCGAGCGCTTTAGTACTGTACTGTCGTGGAATTGTGTATTGATCGTTTCGTAAATTTAAAATTGGCTCCGTAGTATTAGTAGATTAAAAGTTTTATTTGTTGGGTTGTCTGGTGGTGGTTTTCAAAATTGGTTCCGTTGTATTTGTCGATTAAAAGGTTTATTTGTTGGGTTGTCTGGTTGTTGTATAATGTAAATTTAGTTTGATCTCGATTATTAGTAGATACTAAAATTGTATGTCTAAATTCGTTTTAATTTTTAAATTAATTAGATCATTCCTTTTAAATTATTTAGTTTTATGCTTGGTTATTAAGAGAATAGGTTGTAATATAATTTCTTTTAAATTGTTATCAAGTTCGTAATTCGTATTTTTTTTTTATTCTTTTGTTTTTAGTTAGTTTTCAATTTAAGTTCGGAAAGATTGTAATATTTCTTTAGTTTAAGTTCTTTTTTAAACTACTTTTTTCAATGACGAGAAAACGCAAGTCCAATTTAGCACGTAGTTCCAGCGGAGCTCGAGCTAAAAGAGTTGCAAGAAGTCAAGAGTCTCAAGAACAGACTCAAGCCCGTTTAACTTTAGACGCCGAGCGTCACGCTGCTCAAAGAGCTGCTGAGACTGAAGAGGTGAGGCAGGAGCGACGGCTCTTAGACGCTGAGCGTCACGCTACTCAAAGAGCTGCTGAAACCGAAGAGATGGCTCGGGAGCGCCGGCTCTTAGACACCGAATGTCACGCTGCTCAAAGAGCTGCTGAGACAGAGGAGACGAGGCAGGAGCGACGGCTCTTAGATGCCGGCCGTCATGCAACTCAAAGAGCTGCTGAGACCGCTGACGTGACTCGGGAGCGCCGGCTGTTAGACACCGAACGTCATGCTGCTCAAAGAGCTGCTGAGACTGAGGAGGTGAGGCAGGAGCGACGGCTCTTAGATGCTGGGCGTCATGCAACTCAAAGAGCTGCTGAGACAGAAGAGATGGCTCGGGAGCGCCGGCTCTTAGATGCTGGGCGTCATGCAACTCAAAGAGCTGCTGAGACAGAAGAGATGGCTCGGGAGCGCCGGCTCTTATATGCTGGGCGTCATGCAACTCAAAGAGCTGCTGAGACAGAAGAGATGGCTCGGGAGCGCCGGCTCTTAGACACCGAACGTTACGCTGCTCAAAGAGCTGCTGAGACTGAGGAGGTGAGGCAGGAGCGACGGCTCTTAGACGCCAGGCGTCATGCAACTCAAAGAGCTTCCGAAACTGTAGATCAAACTCAAGTACGTCGGCTTTTGGATGCTGAACGTCATGCGTCTCTGATTTCTGCAGAGTCACATGAAGAACCTCATAGAGAACGTGTTCTATTAGCTGCACGGCAAGCACTAGATAACGTCGTGGATACCGAGCAAGTGTCATCTTACCCAACAGAGTTTCTCAACTCCTTAGAGTTATCAGGAGTGCCTTCTCACAAGTTGCGGCTGAAAGTTGGAGTTCCTGTGATGCTTATGAGAAACCTAGATCCACCAAGGCTATGTAACGGCACACGGTTACAAGTAACCTATTTAGGACGGAATGTCATAAAAGCCGTTATTATGACTGGAATGGCAAAAGGCGAAACTGTAATTATTCCCCGCATTCTCATCATTCCAACTGATTTGCCATTCCAATTCAAAAGAGTTCAGTTTCCGCTGAAAAGCAAAAAAAAACGCAGGTTTGCAATGACCATAAATAAAGCTTATGGGCAAACGCTTAAAGTTGCGGGGGTACATCTTGAAAAAGACTGTTTCTCCCATGGACAACTCTACGTTGCGTGCTCAAGAGTGTCAAAACCACAAGACCTATATATTTTTGCAAAGGATGGCAAAACTAAAAACGTGGTATACAGAAATGTCTTGGTGTAAGAAACTTTAATAATCTTTAAAGCCTAAAATAATAGAAAATTTGTCAAGGGAGAAACAGTATTTTTTTCTGAAATGGCAAATCAAAATAATATTTTGAAAATAAGGGAAAAATAACATTTTCGCATTTTTCGATCGGCAATAACGGCTTTAATGCCCTAAGTGAGTATACATATCTTCAATTCAAACGCAGAGCTCATTATGTTGATTTTTGAAGAGTTCCCTAGAATATCTTCCACATTTCATTTTTGAAGAGATCCCGCGAGATCGGGAACTATGTGGGTAAAACCAAAAATCTGCCGGAAGTCACTATTCCACGCGAACGAAGTCGCGGGCAAAAGCTAGTTAAAAATAAATGAAGACTGTTCATCTGTTCGTTGCCTCTTCACATCAAGTCTAACGTGAATTTGCATGATATTTAGTGGACGGGTGTCCCGGTAAACTAAGCACTATTTTTATCCTAGGATTATGCTTCCTTGGATTAAGCTAGCTAGCCTGACAGAACTTACTACTGACAACACGATCATTTCAGCACATGATTTTTGGCGTGTCATACTTTAAACCAGGAACGCTCACTCCATTCTCTTGACTCATTAATGTAAAGGTGCAGTAAATAACTCTATTGTGCGGGAAGACATTGTTTCAGTTGTTGGAGTACCTTCAGTTGGCCATGTGATAAGATGTTGATAATATAACAAGAAGATATTAACCTTAAGTGCAATGCAACATTGAAAGATTGGGCGATGTCGTTTTGGGAACGAGGTTTCATTTGACATAATTATGTAGATCTTATATGACAATAGGTACCTAATATGTTAAAAAAATAAAATAATATAATTATATGCCAACACTTCCAACGTAAAAGTGGTCGAATTCGTGTCTTACCGTGGGCAAAAATGGTTTTGTCTTTACGTAACGACTACCATATTATGATAGATCTACTTATGACATCTTTGTTCATGTTAAGGAAATGCGTTTTCCTAGATATTACCGATAAAAATCACAGTTTGTCTGAAAAGAGTGGTCGAATTGTTGCGTCATGCTATTCGATGGGAGTGACAAGCTTAGTTCATAATATCAGTACAATAATAAACCTATAACTAATACGAGCTATTCAATCCATTCTTTCGATAGATTTAAAATTAGAAGGCTTTAAAACATGCGGAAATATGACCATAGATTATTGTAAATCGTTCGTTGAACTATGTATAGACAATATAATTGGCGGGTTCTATTTTTAGTCTAAACGGTCGATTTTTGGATTATAGTAGTCCGACATATCATTAATATGACTTAAGTATGTATTTATGATAGCGTTCATATTTTTTATATAGTTTAAGTGAGTAAAACATGATAAGTATCACAGTTGATGCAAATTACACGGAATTTTTACGGCCGTTAAACCAAATCGCTGTTTTTTGTGGACAAAAAACCTTGTGTCCACAATAAATCATAACATGTTTTTTTGATTAATTTGGCAAACACTCGTCATTTATTCATATGTTTTTGAACTATCTAGATGACATAAAGTAAATCACGCAAACTTGTTTTCTATAGATTTATATTATTAGTAACGACTCGGTCCGGTTTACCAAGGTCTCATTTTGCTGTTTCACATAGAACTATAATAATGTCTCAGTTTTGCAAGAAAATTTTAGGATCTACCAATATGGGTTAGTAAATGGAAGGATTATACACTGAAAGCTTCCCTATGAATTACTCTATTGTTGAAAAGCGTATCAAAACCAGTTCCGTAGTTTTAGAATTATTCGCGGATAGACAGACAGACGCGGTAATTTTTTTAATATAATGCAAGGATTACCGTAAACTCAAAATCAAAGGTCTGTTTCTATACTTTGATGTTTTAACTCTTAGGCCCAATTCCACTATCAACTTAACTACATAGTTAGTGATTAGTATAATATCAAGTGTTTAAAACTATGTATGTATGTATAACAGATGGTCCTGGGCTAGCAACCAACTCTGCTTTAAAAAGTTAGCTTGTGCTTTGTGTAAGCGGTAAAACTAACGTAACTAAGATCTCAGTTACGTTAGTTTTCAACGATGGCATACAGGTATGGTTCTTTGGAATCCAACAACATAATATTATGCAATAAATCAATCAAAATGAATAGTTGCAATTATCATAACATTGATTTTAAACGATTTTATATATTTATATTGAAGGTTAAACAGATTATCTTTTCCGTCTAGAATAATTTTACCGTTACTAAAATATTTCGTAATATACCTACAAGTATTTTATTCGCCTTTAGAGAGACATGTGTTATCCTAATCTCTTCTCTTCTTATCTATTTTTATATTTATTTAAAGGAACGTATTTGTTTTGTATTTATATAAAGTAGCCTTTGACGTAGTAAATAACTGTTTAACATCGTTTTAATCCGTGTAGTTTTTTTTTATTAATCTGTTAATTAATGCGATAAATCACGCTAATATTATTATGACTGAACGTATCTGAAAAGATATGGGCTACTTTTATCCCGGTAATTCTAGGGTATTGGGATTTACGCGGAAAAATCATCCCACGCAAAATAAATCGCGTCGTCAGTAACATGAAAAAAAAACTTTTTAACAAAAAATTAAACCGACTCCCAAAAAACACTGCAAAGTGAAAAATAACTTTAATTTCGGTAGTCGGTGTCTTTAGTTTTGTTTCTTCGTTTTTGGCACCGACTTCCGAAATTAAAGTTATTTTTCACTTTGCAGTGTTTTTTGGGAGTCGGTTTAATTTTTTGTTAAAAAGTTTTTTTTTCACTCTTTTTAGTTGGATGATTTTAAATTTACCTAGTTACAAGAGCCTAAATGTCAACTACTTATAACCTTTTACAAAATATTGCTTTTCCCAATGCTGGGCCGTTAATTGTTGAGGAGTTCTCCTGGTACTTCACCATCAGCTCTACATCACCATATGCATTGTGACGAGCATAAAGTGCTTAACATCCATATTCAAGTAATCGAATCGCAATCCACTTAATACTTATTATTGAGTAGTTTCGGCGGCCATCTGTGGTCTTCATCATCAGTTCCACTTCCCCAAATGGTACTTTTTGAGAGCAACTGCACAAGTTACTATAAGAAATACCCAAAACGCCATAGGTGTGCCTATAATATTTGAAGAGTTCCCTCGATTTCTCCAGGATCCCATCATCAGATCCTGACTTTGGTGATAATGGTACCAATTTCGAAGTATACCCATTCGAACAAAAAAAGAATTTTCCAAATCGGCTCAGCCGTCTTCGAGTACTCGATGATCATACATAAAAAAAAAAAAAAAAAAAAAAATATATACGCGTCGAATTGATAACCTCCTCTTTTGGTCGTCGGTTGAAAATAAGCACGGCAGTACATAAGTTACTGACACAAGCGGTTTTTATTTGACCAATCTTTAAATCAACCGTCGTCATTTTGCTATATTATAAGTTTTATAACAATGACGTATTATAATATCTTTATTATATCTTTGATTATATTATGTTTACTTTAATGTAATTTTAATTTTGAATCTTAATACATATTTGTAATTTAAACAATGTTATATTTAATTTAATAAATTATGTTGTTTTAATAATTAATTTGAATGAAATAGGTTGTAATAAGAATCATTTTAGATTAGAATTGTTAATGATTATGATTTCTTATACATATAATGAAAAAATTGTTTAATATTACCTATTGAGCTAAATTTAATATCTAAATTGTGTAATAATAGATACCTAGTAAAATTATGCTATGATTTTTAATGCATGTAGTAATGTTACTTATAAGTACTTGCATATTTCAATGACGTATTGTGAGAATTTCTGGAGGAACTTTGGCTCCTAAAACACAGACTTGGTCTAGTTTAGGAGACAGTAGTGCGCCTTTGAATCTGACATTAATATACAATAGTTTAATTAAATTTAGTACTTAGGTTATTAATATAATGTACAATAAATTGATAATAATAATAAATTTATTGAATTTATTAATAACTTAACATATGTGCCAAGTCATTGTTTTATATGCATTTACCTCCATAGAAACCTACTACGATTATTTCATGTCGAGTTTTCAACCCGATTGTAACTTTCACGATAATAATCACAGCCATGCTATCAATCATATATAAGTAATGTATTTAATCATTCTGTCGAGATTGGCACATTATCCTATATAGCAACAACCTTCAGAACACACTGGTTGTATTAGAGTGCTATAGAGTTCCTTGTACAGATGTTGACCACCGAGGTAACAATTTTATTTGAATATGGTATCTCGCAGGTCAATCTTTGAAGTTGTCGGCTAATTGGTTAAGCAGCCGACAACCTCACAGGTTTCCGAGCCGGATGCACTTGACTGCGACCGCTTTAATTAATTATAATTAAAGCCTCCAGCCAGGGCTTGTATTAAACTTACAAACTAAGTGACTACACGCTTAGGGCCTGCTAACCTTTGGGGTAAGGACCTCGGCTTAGGGTGTCTCTAGGGACAGGCTGAATAGGCTAGGATCATGTGAGGTAACAATCACACACGTCTCGCTCTTATACCGAACGCCTTTTGAATGTTTCTCTGGGATAATAAATAAAAAGGTCAGTGTAGTTACAGATGTGAATTTTATAACCTGCGAAATCTAGCCATTGAAGACATCGATCGAATTTCTTATATGAAAATTCAATACGGCAATTATCATAACACATATCCCTCCGCAACTATCGCACAAAGCCATCCGCACGGGTCGATATTTTGAATATCAGTTCAGAAACTTGCCAAGGTCGATCCGTGAATGGAAAACCTTAACATAACGAGAATTCCCTCGGGTTTCGGAAAGCACGTTCACCTGTAGGCTTTGGCTGTCATTTTTACACCTTTGACAGTCGTAAATCTAGTCAGAAGTTAGAAAATCTGACACAAAGGCTATCTTCTGACCCAGCTGCTGGGTTGTGGAGGTCAGACAGGCAGTAAATCCATGTAAAATACTAGCACTCAGCTGCGTCTGGATAGACTAGTCTTGTGCCTGCTCGGTCACTTTGGAGATCGCTCTGTACTAGTTCATTTCGGACAGTGAACTAGTTCACTCTATTAGTTCGAATAGCTCTATTCGTTCTTCGCTCTCAGCGGTCCTTAACTCACTCAGAGCACAGCGCGGACCACAGAGCAAATACGCTCTTTAAGTAGGTACTATCAAAGACATCGTATTTATTTATCTCTGTATTACCACAGCGTAAACAGCTGACATAATATTAGGATTATGTATAATAATTAAACAGAGATATTTTTTACCATTGAAATGTTAATCTGAAACGGTTCTCATTCATACAGACACAGAATGAATTCGTATGACGTTTCTGTCAAGCAATCAGTGACTGTATTTCATTTCTCGTTCGGATCGCACGGTTTAGAATGTACGAGTACGAAAAGAGCTATTAGACCTATTAGACCGATTACAAGCCAGCGTTCGGAAACGGTTCTTTTAGTACAGTGCAAAGATTCGGCTCCTATTCGTTCATCGTTCACGTACTACACAAGACTAATAGACTGTTAGTCGATCCAAACATGGTTGTTTTTTTTATAGGGCCACTCGTAGTTCAGCACACTAAGGCTGGTTACTACTTAACCGGACGATCCTGTCGTGACCTCTAAGTTTAAAGGTCCCCAGCCAGGGCTTGAGTAAGCTAAGCATAAGATAGCATATTCTTAAGGAAGGCTCGGATTGGGCTTATTTTACTGCTAATTTCCTATCAAACTGTGTCAAGATTAAGAAATCTGTACGCGTTTAACACAAGTTCGTATGACATAACTGTATTCTCCGATATAGTGCCGTCATTCCTATGATCCTATCAACTTGTTCAATAGACACTTGACAAAATGAAGCAAGTTCAGATAAGATTTGAGACGAGTTGATTATATCTCGTTCTCGATAAGTGATCTAAAGGTGAAACTGATGTATTTCTTATGATTTAAAGACGTGACCGGTGTTGGTAAGATTTTATCTACGTAGATTTTGTTATGCAATGTATGCAGTATGCGTTTTGTCATTGGTAGGTGCCTAAATGTCGGGGGTATTCCAAATTTTGTATTTTCCATCTTGGTAGGTATATTATAGCTAGCCTTTAAAGCATTGCTGAGATACAGGCCTCCTCTTTGAGAGGGAATTAACCGTAATCGACCTCTCAGGTCCAGTCCGGGTCGGTGGAAGTCATATGTCTTAGGATCTTTTGGTCCCAGGATATTTCGTTCACCGATTTGGTAGCAGGGACGAATAGATAAATTACATAAACTAATGCGCCTGACTGGGTTCGAACTCACGACCTGCAACTCGCAAGTCGAATCCGTTACCACTGGGCCACCACTGCTTGTTTATCTTGGTAGGGCGCTTCATTAGGAGCGCTTTAAAATGGTAGCGCTTCGAGGATACCATGTTTTCGGGAGCGCTACTAAAAGGAGCGCTCCGAGGAATAAAAAAGGAGCGCTTCATTAGGAGCGCTTCAAAATGGTAGCGCTTCGAGGAATACCTCAAAAGTGTCTTTCGAAGTCCATATAATTCAGGTCAAATAATATTAGAAACGTGTAGGTTAACGTTTAAAGTGGGATTTTAAGGAACCCTAAGACTGAGGGTTTTCCTTAAGTTAAACAGTTGCAGATCACGTCAGCATCACGGACATTTCCTCTGTTAGTTCACTACCGTCTTGTTGACTAACTTGGTATTCATGATGAGTAACTAAAGTATATTATGTAGGTATTTGTATTGTCTCATCAGTTTAGTCACTCAGTTCATCTGCACTGCAAGAAATGGAGGGAGATTTTTATGTATGTATGAGTAGCGAAGTGCCTTAATAAGCGTTGGAAACAGTGCGGTGTATCTTTTTAAGAGGTAATGGGGTTTTGAGTCGACGGCGCATCGTGTTTCTCGCTTGTCTCAAAGAGGCCGTGGCCTCAGAATGTAAGGGCAACCCATGGAGCAGGGTGGGTTTTTTAGACAGTAAAAGTCTGACACTCCCTGGTTTTTTCCCAAAAGTCTTGGCGCCTTTTGAAGGTTTTCCCCCGATCTTAAATAAGAAAAAGAAAGGAATCAGTTGAAGGTTTATGCAGTGATTAAAGTTGCTACGTCTGCACGCAAACGAGTTTTACTGTCAGGTAAATTACCGTTTTGAGTATATGCAGTATAAGAAAAAATATAGTACCTATATGCACAAGATTCATTGTTATTCTTGACCTAAAAGATGGACAATTCCACGGCAAACAACATCGTAAGATATATAGAAGGTTAAGCGAGTAAAAGATTTTTATTACTATTTTTTGAGGATAATATAAAGAATATTCGAGAAGTACTGAAAATATATCACGTACCTACCTCAAAGGTTTCGTCGCAGCACGCGCTGCAATTTTCTTATCGATAAAATAATTGTAGACATGTCAAAGTAATTATTCCGTAGGGCCATTGCAATAGAAAATCATTGCGGTTCGTACTACAGGTTCATTGAGGTAACACAGGCACGTATTGTGTACCTTCTAGAATATTTACAAAGTTGGTTATTGAGCAATCGATACGTGATCACGGTCAGCTCTTAACGGTTAATTTGAAAAGAGAGATTTTTAGTAAGGGCAAGGACTTTCATTTACTTTATTAATATCGAAGGTCTACAAACTACAATAAATATTATTCCCGATAACATTGCGATCCAGAATAAGCTAGTTTCCCAAATCACTAAGGTACACAGATTAAACCCGGCACGATCGCTTAGTTTTTTTTTTTCTTAAAAAAAGGTTTGTACAAAAACCTGACCTCATTTTACGAATAAAAACTTACAAACAAGTCTACGGTCTATACTATACTATCTGTTTGTAATGTTTATTTTAGTACAATACCAGACTTGTTTAATTTTCTTGTAACGATTTTTTTATTCCTACGTTTTAGTCAATTTATATATTTTTGGAATGCACCTCAAGCCTTTTTTCCATACGCTTTTCATTACTATTTCTAGAAATAACGTCTTAGGTAACGTTTTTTTTTGTTTAATTATATTTCGAAGCAGTAACATTCTCAGTTTGTCATTGAATATTCAGAACAATGTTGGATTTATGTTCATTATTTTTCATTTTAATAAAGCCTATTATGCGATTATATGAGAACGTAATCATGGGAAGGAAAACTGATTAGTTAATTCATAGATGAGTATTACATAACTATAAATTAGACGTAGTTAAGCAGAAAGGACTCATCCACAGGTGACTCTGTGCCGCCAGGTATTGAAAGAAAAGAAAGAAAAATGCGTTTATTGGCACTAAAAAACTAAACAATAATAGGGCCTCAGCGTAGTAATATGCGTATAATAATATAAACAAAAAAATATAAACAATATCAAGTTGTGACGACTCCTTGCCTTCTATTTGGTTTTTGGCTGTCCTATTTTTTGGCAAATTTCTTAATATTTTTTTGTCTATTAGGTACCTATGTAAGGTTCAAATCCATATATTAATACTTCTAACAAAAATTTTGTACACCTTTTTACGAAAATTATGTAGATGGTAAAGTTTATATGGAGACGGAGTGTAGAAAGCTATTATGCATTTAAAGTTATTTTTATTATGGCCGAACTTCTACCATTTGGTTACCCTAGTATTTTTGATAACTGTTTTGTTTTAAGTTAGTTCCTAAAAATTAAATCAAAAACTGCTCATGCAGAAAAAAATACGAGGCTAAAAGAATTTAAAAACAGAACCTACTACCGGTACGACTATCGTAACTAAACGTTATTTCTGAAAAGTAAACAATAAAACCAACAAGCCTGAACTAAAACAATACGGCAACATTATTATCTAAAGTACAGAACACATAAAAGTATTTATCGCCACATTGTACCATATCGGTCTGAAACAATAAAATTGTAACATTTGTAATGTTCGCGTGACAATAACACCTGAGTTTGGATGTTAACACGCACACGTAACACAACCGGTTGGCTACCAATCAGGGTTATAAGGATTATTGTCATATGTTTTAAGTTAAGAATCGTCGCATTTTGGTATATCATATTTAAACTAGAGATGCGCCGAATGTAGGTTCAACCGAATACGAATGTTCGGCCGAATATTCGGTCCAAAACGTACCGAAGACTGTTTCTTTCATTTACAAAAAACTATGTACAACTTTCGGAATAAACCACACTTATTTAGTAGTTAGTTGGCCGTACTGTTTAGTAAAACGTTTTTTTTTAATATTAACAATAATTTAAATATTCGGTAATTATTCGGCAGATCAACCGAATATTCGGCCGAATACGAACATGAAAAAATATGCCGAATGTACCGAATACGAATATTCGGCCGAACTTTCGGCGCATCTCTAATTTAAACCATTAAATAACTGCTAATAAAGAAAATTTAGGTGGTCGCTCCATGTAAAACACTAATACTCAGTTGCGTCGGGTAATACTGGAAGCCGAGACCAACTTGTGAAAATTGTTGGGAAAAGGCTATGCAGATGATTATGATATTTAAACCACTGTAATAGTCCAGGGGCTCGTGGCTAAGTAATAACCAGAGGTCGGAATTAGGTAGAGTTATTTATGTACTTGCATCGAAATGTTGATATTAATATGAATCTTCCCGGGATTTCTTATAGGCAATCCCATTTGACTAGGGCTGCCATTATCCGTCCGGGTTTTCCCGGTCTTACGGGTACCAAAAAGCACGATCTCTATTATTATTTTCCTATGGTATTTCATCTCATTGTTTATGTTACGTTGATTAAATGAAAAGGAAGAGACTGTTATTACAAAAGTTGTAAAGCTCTACAATGTTTTCACTTTATCTGTAAATGAAAACCATAATTAAACATCGTTATTTTTAGTTTCAAGTTTAAAAATGTATTTTTCCACGGTGTCCGAGGAAAAACTGTGATTTTATCCAAATGTCCGGGGTTTATAAGTCTTTGTCTGGGGCCGGCAAATTTGGTGATAGCAGCCCTACGTGTGACCCACAATGTTACAATTAAATAATAATAAAAACCTCAGAGATAGATAAGGCAAATAAAACTAAGATAATTAACATACAATTTTTGTTTGTATTAAATTCACAATACAAATGATTAAGTCTTAAGCAAATTCTCATACTTATACTTCGTCTTTTTTATAAATTATATAAAAGTTAGATAGATAGATAGATAGAATATACTTTATTGTACACCAAAATTTAAACACACCTATTTAACAATATTGCTTATTCTATGGTAACAATGGCGGTCTTATCGCTGAAAGCGATATCTTCCAGACAACCTTTGGAAGGACTTTAAAAACTTTAATTAAAGTGGGGAGGGCTAAATTAGTGTACTAACTACATTACTCATAAAAACAGAGAAACAAAAATTATTTAAATATTAAAATAAATAAATGTATATGCAAATATACATATATATATACATATAAATACAATGTAATATATAGGTAATTAAATAATACAATACATATAATGTGTTCTTTAACATCAAGTGGAGAGAAAACAAAAGAATAGTCATAAATTGGAATGAAAATAATTAGCAACCAAGCTTTTAAAAGTAGCCAGTGACTGAGCTTGTCTTAGTGACACCGGCAATGCATTCCACAAACGAATAGCTTGCACCGTAAACGATGAGCCATAGAATTTAGTGAAATGTGCAGGCATTGAAAGTCTCAAATTTTCCGATGATCTCAAATCTCTTACATGTGTGTCATGAAGGAACTTAAAGCGTTCTTTGAGATAAAACGGGGTTGTGGGATTGAAGAGAATACTGTAAAGTAATGATAAAATATGTGCATTCCGGCGAAGGCGGATCGGCAGCCACTTGAGTTTAATGCGAAACTCAGAAACATGATCATATTTGCGCAAACCAAATATGAATCTGATACAAAAAAATGGAGTCGTTCAAGCTTATCTAGCTGCACTTCAGTAAGATCTGAATAACTTGCATCAGCATAGTCGAGAACAGGGAGAAGAAGGGATTGGGCAAGCGCAATTTTAGTGGCAGTCGGCAGGAAATTGCGCAATCTGCGTAAAGACCCCGCAGAGGCAAACAATTTGCGGCTTACTTCTTGCAACTGGGGACCCCAAGACAAATCCCTATCAATATAAATACCTAGGTCTTTTACTGAGTCACAGTAAGGTATAGCAGCTCCATCAAAAACGATTTGAGAAAGGGTCACCCAGTTAATTTTGGAACGTAGCCTAGGGCTGCCAACAATAATGACTTGAGTCTTCGCAGGATTAACCCTCATACCATAATTCAAACTCCAATCAGAAATACGCGCTAAGTCTTTATTCACAATCTTCACCACCTCAGACAGTTCTTCAACGGGAGCTTGCGAATAAATTTGCAGATCGTCAGCATAAAGGTGATAGGATGAGAGAAGATCATTTGAAATAGAATTTATAAATATGGCGAAAAGAAGAGGAGAGAGAACGCCCCCCTGTGGTACGCCAGCAGTAGTATTGCACCATGAAGATGATGTACCTTCAATGCAAATACGTTGTCGGCGGCCACACAGGTAACTACGAAACCAATCAATTGCTGTTGGAGATATGTTAAGAGAGCAGAGTATACCGAGCAGGACATCAAAATCGACAGTGTTAAAGGCGTTGCTGAAGTCCAGTAACGAAAGGACGGTCAACTTCCTATTATCCATACCTGATCTGATATCATCAGTAATTTTAACTAGAGCTGTGGTAGTGCTATGTCCTGAACGAAACCCGGATTGGTACAAATTTAGGAGTTGGTTTTTACAAAGGAAGGCACTAAGTTGATTGTGGATAAGGCGTTCGAGGACTTTGGATAGGAACGGTAATATGGAAATAGGGCGGAAATCAGAGAAAGAAACAGGATTAGACTTTTTAGGGAGAGGAGTTATCTGAGCTTCTTTCCACAAAGATGGGAAAACACCTGAGGATACGGAATAATTGAGGACATGGCAAATGACAGGAAGAATTTCGTCCAGGATAGGGAGTATCATCTTACGGCTAATACAGTCATTACCAACGGCATTTGACGTTATAGATAGCATGCTCTTCTTAACATCACAACTGGTAAATTGATTAAAAATAAAAGGAGAATAATTGGGAGTGGGAAGAAAAGAAAGATTATTTGTTTTAACTGCTGACTGAGTATTGGTTTTAACAGCACCATTGAAGCTACAAGAGGTGGAAAAATGTTGATTGAGTGATTCAAGGTCTATATCCTTAGGAATAGACTCTTGACGTGACTTCCCAATTCCCATAGATCTAAGAAATTTCCAGAATTTAGTTGGATCACCGTTTTCAACGGACTTATGAATGTGGCGGCGTTGGGCATCCCTACAAACCAAGTTGCTGCGATTTCGGATAGCGACGTATTTTTCTCGACTTTCTCGACTAGGTCTGCACTTGAATTTAGACTTTGCTGCTGCCTTTCTTTGTAAAATTACTTTCACGTCTTTTGTTAGCCACGGAGCAGGTAGATGCTTAATTTTTACCAAACGAACAGGTGCATGCACGTCATAAAGCTTGTTAAGATTGGAATTGAGGAGGTTCACTTTGTCATCAATCGACTCTGCATGAATAAGATCAGACCAGTCAATATTGCTAGCATCTTCCCGAAGACTTTCCAAGTTAATAACTTTTTTAGTTTTCTTTTTAGTTTTTTTTTAGTTTTTTTCAAGTTAATAACTTTTTATTTAATAAATAACGGGATTTTTCTGGTCTTCAAAATTAATCCCGGGATTTGGGGCATATCCACTTTATTCTTTCGTTGTATGAAATCAGTGTAAGTACATAAATAACTCTACCTAATTCCGACCTCTGGTAATAACGCTAGCTGATGTCGGTCAGTGCATGTGTGACTATCTCAACATATGGAGATTCCCCCGTACCACCAGTCCTACCAAGGGGATGCAGTCGCCTCTGCGATCTGCGAAGCAGTCATGCTAGCTAGGGAGAGGCAACTCTCTTCCTCACGCCCCATCCGCCACGAGAGATGCCCCGGGTGTCGGAGATCGCGAGCCGATCACCGGCCACCGTAGGCGCGAGCTTGCGGACGGCGAGCAGGGGTAGCTCACTGTCCGGTAAGGACCAGGCCCGGGTCGGCGGCGCGTCGTGTTTCACGCGCGCCTCAAAGGGCTGTTAGCACCAGTGACGGGGCAAGGCCATTGCCTGCCGGGGTTGCGAGAATGTTCTAACGAGATACCGCGGCCCCGGAACTTGAACAGGGTGGGTTTTTAGTCACTAGAAGTCTGACGCTCCCCTCCGCTTAACCCTGAGCGGGAGAAGCCATTCGATGATTTTTCAAAAAAAAAAGAGGGGCATCGTGATACAAGTCCAGCTGTCACTTGTTTTTAAAACGTTTCCGGTCCTAGGACACGCGGGTACCACTACTCTTTGGCATGAAACCTACACATAATAGGTACCTATATTTCTTACACACACATATGTGTGTTGCATTGTTCTTAGTGTGTAACAGGACACGAATTGCGTTCAACGATGACTTTAGCCATTTGGAAGGTGAATTGTTTTGTCCTTGAACTGAGGAATACTTTAAAACGATGCCACAAACAGATTTCTACAATAATTTGATTTATAAATATTTGTCTAGAACATGCTGACCTGTACAGACTGTCATTATTTTGGTGCTGTATTGAGAATCACACCGCTTCTAGATTGTTCTTAATTTGTATGTCATAGTTTCACTTTTTTTCTATTCTATATGAATGTTTTTAAGTAATCTTGTAACTGGCGTGGCGCTATCATAGTCAAATGTGGTTTTATGTGTTGTTTTTTATGTTACTCTAAATTAACAAAAAATAAATACATATTATTTTATTTTAGAGACTTCGGTTGATCGTGCGAACAAACTGCCATTAACACCGCACAGTAACCAACGAGAATAGTTTGTTTAAAAATCCCAATTTCTTTTAACTTCAAACGCTTTTTATTTTACACACGTAAATATTATTTCCTCTATGCGTTTCTCATCATATAAATTACATCGAATAATAAGTCTAATATACATATAGAAAAGAAAAAGAAAAAAGTAGATTCAGGTTCTTCATAAATATAAATATGACCACCAAAAACCCCGTATGCAGTTTAAGAAAACAAAAAAAAAAACATAAAAAGTTAAAATGTCACTTTGACCAAATTCGAAGGGACGACTGAAAACAAGTTACAAGATCAGGTTATTCACCTTTGCGTGTCTCAAAATTTCGCCGTTCGCTTGTTTTTACTGGCATTAATTTTGAGCAAAATTATGTGAATGCAATTTTACGTAACCAATCATTATTATTAAATTACGTTGCAACGAATCAACCGATAGTAAGCAAAGAAAGTTTTTATGTGCGTCGATTGTATCTCGTCATATCTTTACATAGTATAAAACAAAGTCGCTCCCGCTGTCTGTCTGTACGCTTAGAAATTTTAAACTACGCAACGGATTTTAATGCAGTTTTCAGCAATAGATAGAGTGATTCTAGAGGAAGGTGTATAATATGCATATTATTAATACCTACATTGCACCCCTGTGAAGCCGGGGCGGCCGTCGCTAGACTTTAATAAAAGATGGTTCTGTTAAATTAACTAATAAAAGTTAAGGCTGTTGGGTTTCCTTAAGACCTTTGTTTGACAACGTGTTTTAGCCAACCGAACACCGGTTTTCCTTAACAAAACTTCAGTATAGACATCTTAACAAGCCCCAAAAACCACAAGACAGGTCTATATAACGGGAGGTTTTCCCGCGTAAATCCCGATCCCATGGGAATTCCGGGATAAAAATCCCTACGTGTTATTCCAGGATGTCAACTATCTACTTACCAAATTTCATTAAAATCCATCCAGTAGGTCCGGAGATTAGCGTGTACTAACAGACTGACATTTTTTTTTCCGTGTCACCATTTCTTAACCCACCTCAATTATTATTTTTGTATAAAATTTTAATGTACAGACACACGTTTTTTACTGTTTTATTATACAACGTGTAACGGAAACCCCATATCTATCCAAAAGGACTGAAGACAACATCTGGTATGGAGTCTCTATGCAAAGTTTCAGCTCAAAATAAGTGACTCACAGAATTGACCCCAAATTATTGGTTTCATATGTTTCTTGAACAGTAATAACAAACGTGTCACAGCACTATGAGGGTCATCACTTTCCACGTCACTTGCTAATAAAACGATAATTCTCTTCGTTCTTCTTAATTTGAAAAATTCGGCCTCTGGTATCAATGTATTGAAATTTCTAATAAGCTCCACACATGTAGACAGGATTAGAAAACCCTTGCCATATCGTTTGTTATCATCCAAAGAAGCCGTGCACTCGGTATGTATATACCCTTTAAATTACACGTTGTAGGTATTGATGATACTGATGGAGCTCGTGGCTAAATAATAGGGGTCGATCTTAAAGGTTAAGCAACCCTTGTTGAGGTCGGTCCGTAGATGGGTAAACACCTTAACATATCGAGATTCGTCCGAGTCTCAGAAAGCACGTTAAGCCGTTGGTCCCGGCTGTTATTTGTACAACTTTGACAGTCAAAACGAGTAGTCAGAAGCCAGAAAATCTGACTTTGAAGCAGATGACGGCTCAGTTCATATATTAATACTATGTTTGAATGTTTTGCATTCGATAAGTTATTAATAATTTAGATGCCTTTCAGAGGAGGCTCCCTAAATTGTATGTAAATTTGCATTAATTTTCTGAAACAATTACGCATACAATCAAAACGAAACTTTAGTATATGATTTATTGGATCTTTTTCTTTATATGTCTAAGACCAGTTACGTAATTAATTTTTTTTATTCGAAAATCTTGTCTTTTTTAAAGATTATTCAAAATTTAATCAAGATTACTCGGCTTTTTTGTCTAAAATTAGTATTGACAGTAAGAAAATATAGCTTTTCTCTAGATCAATTATTACTTTAGTTATAAACGAAATAAGAATTGAGACTTGCGACATTAGTTTCGTACCCGAACATGGTGAAAGAGCGTACGTGATATTCAACTTTATAACTGCTGCGTTAGCGTTTAGCACACAACGGCCTAACAAAATTATTGCGTGAAAATTATTTTAGAGTGCCTGGTCTTAATATAGAGATGAAGAATTTGCATGATTTACAATACAAACTGGTTTTTAGTATGTGGTCTTATGTGTTGACATTGATAATGTGTTTAACGACACCAATAATACGATTTTTTGTTAATTACGTAACAGCCTATGTGCAGTGGTGGCTCAGTAGTTACAAACACAACGTACGAGTTCATCGGGTTCGAATCCGGGCAGGCATAGGTATGTAATACTCTGTGTATATTTCATCATCAACACGGCTCTACAAATCGGTGAAGAAAAACATCGAGAAACCGGGATGTCCATGGATCGAAAATGCGAAGACATGCGTCTGTTTCCCGAAAGCTATAACCTTTGTCTTTAAATCAAGAGTGAATAGGTTACTTTTAGGTAAGCGTGCTCCATCTTCGACCACATCATCACTTACCATCAAGTGAGATGGTGGTCAAACGCGAACCTATTATAAATTAAAAATAAAACTACCAACCCGCACTGTGCCCGCGTGGAGGCGTGTATCCTAACAATGGAAACGATATAAGCTGGTTACGTTATGTAATGTAATACACTAGGAATTGTCAGTCGACGTCCTCGACCTAAGAAAAATTTAAATTACTCGAAAAATGACGAGGACGTGCTTCAACTGTGCCAAATTACAATTGCAAATGAAAAAAATGCAATTAAATAATGAGAAGGAGCACAGAGCGCCAATTAATCTCTTCCCTATTCGGGGTCAGCCCTCCGATACTTTCCTGCTATTTCTGGTGATTTCGTGTCATCTTTGCTGTTAACGGTCGTTAGCTTCATCATGTGCTCCTTGCATCTGCGCATCACATGCCCATACCAGCGTAGGCGGCTCTCTCGCATTTAGTTATAACCTGAAAGACTTTGGATCTGCGACCACCAGTGTATTATAAATTGTCATAGTAAACATGCAATAAATCTCTAACACAGACGCTCGAACAATGTGTTTTACAATTATCACTTTACGTTATTCCTTGAGAAGTTTCCTCATGCCAAGCATAATCTTAATAATAATAAAGCATAATAATAAAATGCGACCGGAATGGAATTTAAACTAGAAAATTATCGATAAAATATTCTAAAAAATCATTTGTCTTATTGTTAAATGGAAATTGGATTACAATAAAAATAATAGCTCCTAAACAAATGAACATAAAACTTGACAATGGCATTGATTACGTGGCGATAAAGTTTCTAATTAAAATAATAAAACGTAATTTTTACAAGCATAATCTTGGTATTTACTAGTTTTTTGTATAATAAATGCAGGCCGGGATTTTGGTAATAATAAAATGTGACCGGAATAGAATAACTACAAAATTATCGATAAAATATGCGAAAAATCATTTGTTTTATAAATTTTAGTGCTATATGGAAATTTGATTACAATAAAAATATTTAATTTATAATAGCTCCTAAATAAACGATCATAAAACTTGAAACTGCTTACATAGATTACGTAGCGATAGTTTTTAATTAAAATAATAATATGCAATTTTTAAAAGTATAAAACAAAGTTGCAATCGGTCTGTGTATGTTTCTCCGCTTATTTCTGCCAATAATAAAAATCGAGCGAAGAAATTTAAGAAGGCGTGTGTAAATTATTACACCCGAGCAAAGCCGGGGCTTGTCGCTATAATAGAATAACAAAACACGTAATCAAATATCTTTACAGACAGACAGTGCAAGCATTTGCAATATAGTATCGTATCGCTGAAAAGTAAATTATTGTTCTTTTTCTACCAAATATTTGGCAGAAATAGAACTGAAGTTAAGTTTATTTTATTCGGTAAATGCATCATAAGCGTTTAGTGGTATGTGTGGGTAATAGTGGCTGTTACTTAATATGTGAATAAGCGAATCATGTATAAAAAAGAAGCGTGTTTCTATGTGGGTAATATTCACTCCGTGCATTGTTATGCAGCCCACAACGAATGAAATTAATTAGACAAGGTATTTTAGCTTTATCTAACATAAATAATAAAATGGAATTTTACCAACGTAAAAATATCTACATAAGTACCCAATAATTTAAATGCCATTCATGCGTCGTAGAAATATGGAAGCTGCTTCTCGTGACTTCGTTAGCACGAATATTCATCCCCTATTTCAGCCCATTAAAAGTCGATATTTGACAAAAAAGAACATTATGTTTGTCCCCAAGTGTCCTATCTACATTATTGTCCAAGTGGTTTTGCCATGAAAGCGTAACAGACAGACTTCCGTATTATAATAATATTTTTAGTAAATGAGTTAATAGCATGTTTTGATATTTAAAATGCTTCACAAGTTGCCAAACTTCATGATTAATTTAAAAAGTGTTCCTAAATAGAACATTGTTGTTGGTTGTTATTGCTTTCTATAAAGTTCACAGATAACAATGTCGGAATTTGTGGTCGGAATGCTGTCGCTGTCAAAATCATAAAACCGGCGCTCAACGGTTGTTATTCCAAATTCAAATTATCCATAAAATTTGAATAAAAATTTTCTAATCAGTATTTAAACTTCACTGTTCTTTACGATTTTTATAAGTTTGTTTATCCGTATCTGTTGTGAGTGAAAGTTAATATTCTTTTGTTCTAGAACTGTTTAGGATATTTATTACTTGTAGCCTGACTAGAACTACAAAGAATGGACATTTTCTTTCAGTAGGCTGGTTATGATGCACAGTTTTGATTGACAAACAATGGTCAATTGAGTCTAAACTCGGAAGGCACAATGATTCAGTAGCACATTGTTTGATCATTTGTTTGTTTGTTGTAATAACAACCTTGTGACCCACCTGTGTTGAACACATAAAATGGCCGTTGCAATTGCAATCCAAGTCAATCACTTTTTGGCTCGTTTTGTGACGGTAGCTAGTAACTTGTTTTAAGAAAATTCTGGTTTGTTTGCTTGGTAATAAGATTAGAATAATTGGTATGTACGGTGCTAGTGAGTACGTAGTATGTACATGTTTATCTTTTTTACTAATTGAAAGTTCAGAATATCCTTATCACATCCAATTTATTTTGACTCGTGAAAGCATGTTCTTCTTTCGAAATTCTTTCCACGTTTGTCGACTCATAATATACTTATAGGAACTTCTTTTGTAGCCATTTCAATCTTTCTCAAACTTTATCTTTAGTTCTAAAAATAAATATTGTTGGTTATGATTTTTATGAGCAAAATATATTTTTATCACAAAGGAAAAATAAAATAAAAAGTATTTCAAATGCTAAACAGTGCATTGTTTTTATTCTGTGAATCGTAACAGTTATAGTTATTTAACTAACTGAAACATTGTCGTAATAAGAAGAAATACCTATTTACTAGGAAAAAGATAAAGCTATATTGCAACTCCGATATATTTAAATGTCGAAATGTGCTACCGTTGTCAATACTGTCACAGATAATGTCAAACGTGGCGAAACACGTTTGTTTTTTATTATCAGTTTTATACATATAAAAGCAATTTTATTATCAAGTTCACTTAAAACAATAATGTTCAGGAGGTTGTGTAACATATTTAGCGAATACACGAAATATTTATGCTTTTTTTTATTGATGATGTGAGCCGTTTGACCACCGTCTCACCTGATGGTAAGCGATGATGTGGTCGAAGATGAAACACGCTTACCTAGAAGTAACCTATTCACTCTTGACTTAAAGATCCGGCAAGGAAATCCAACTCTTAGCTGTACGCGGAATAAAAGTATTCCTAACATGGTTTGTGTTTAAGGGTGCGATGTATCTATGTATTTTCTTCTTTGACTCACATATTCACGATTGCATGTTTTCGAGCTATAAACTGACAATAAAACTATAATGTGTTACAATGCAAGTCGGTATTACATTTTACCACATGCATTACATTAGACGTGTTATGGAGCTCCGTTACTGTACGTGACTGTAAGCAAATTACCTATCGGATATCCGAAATAAAATTTTATCCGTCGTAACCGTAACCAAATCTGATACAAATTCGGATAGGGGCGGAGTCTAAATAATGAGACGAGAATACACGATATGCCAATTTATTATTTTTGCCCGGTCTGGCCGTTGAATGTTTTTTTTTTAATTTATATTAATTGGTAAGCATAATCCAGTGAGTCAGAAATTTATAACCAAGAAAAAAGCAAAACTTATCAATATTTCATTTTCATTTTAAAATTCCTTAATGTTAAAATATTCATAACTAACGGATAATCCGAAATAACTTCTTATCCACTAATGTATCTAACTAAAACCGGTATTAAATTTATAATTATTAAAAGTATTTAAATATCTCGGATCTATATCTGGATGCAAATTTTCATGACTTTAATACGCCATAAAGACATTGTGGCATTAAAAAAATTCAATGTTTGTTAACGAGTTGATATTATTTAAAATAACCAGCCTTTAACGTTCACACTGCCAGCTGTGACATCGGCCTTTTCTCTATGAGAGGGAATGGTCCGTATTCCCACCATCATACTGGACCCACCCAGTATGGCTTGCTGGATGTCTCATGTCTTCTTATTTCTCGGACTAAGGCATGCCGGTGATGCGGAAATATTCTAAAGCCTGCAATACATATTGGCCGAGCGTTGTCGAGTGAAGGCCAATACCAACATGTAGACGGTATATTTGTCTTGTCTTGCTATCGCTCGGAGTCACTTGCCTAGTTGGCCGAGTAGAGGCCAGCGCCAACGTGTATAGAGCTCATTTGGTGCAACTTGTCTTCGCTCGCCGTTGCTCGTGATCACTTGCCTCACTTCGGATCGGTGTCGGTTTTTGGTCACAAATCAAAGGCGCTCGCCTGCGCTCGGCCAACGTATGGGCAGCTCTACAGACCCTCTTCTACATTGGTCGTCTGCATTGGCGTTCGACGAACTTGTCGAACGTGTGGACATTATTTCTTGCCTTATACCTATTTGCCAACGCTCGCGTTGGCCTATGCCCGGCCAACATTTATTGCAGGCTTAACGAGATACCGCGGTCCATGGTGGATTTTTAGTCAGTAGTAGAAGTCTGACACTCCCTTCCCCTCCACCAACAGCGGGAGGAGTCTATTGATGATTTTCCCACCCAGAATAAAATGCAAAGGTATGCTAGTTTTGAGAGCAGTGGTGATATTGAAACTTACACAAAGTAATGTGCCTGCCTTGGTTGGAATCTACGACCTACAACTCGTTAGTCATGCCTGTGACTACTGGGTCACTAGAGTTAAAAATAGAATAAAAATGCTTTGTACTACAATCCTAAAATTAGGCATTAAATCGACTAATGCTCAGTCAACTGTTAGCAACTCTATCAAATGTTTGACTCATGTTTATTTGCATCTAATTTCGGACACAATAGTTTATTTGCGTAATTCGTTACGGTCCGGGTAACTTTAGCATCGTTTATGTAAAAAACAAGACCCTATTATCAACGTTCCGCAAAAATCATATTTTTATATAACCTAGGGGTCTTTAAGTCAAGAGTGAATAGGTTACTTTTAGGTAAGCGTGCTCCATTTTCGACTACATCATCACTCACCATCAGGTGAGATGGTGGTCAAACGCGAAACTATTATCAATTAAAAAAAAATTACATTATCAATCGTTTTGCATAATGAATTTTGGGTTTGTGGCTTGGGTATTTTGTGGATAATTTTGTTTAGTTTTTTTTTCCTAATTAATATGAGGCATCAACAACCTATCCTCACTGTTTTCTTAATTTTGCTTAAAAAAAAGATTTTATAATTAACAATAAAAAATAAATTTCGTACATGCGGCAGTCGTTTTTGTGGTCAAGAATCCCGCTCATGAAGGATGAGAACTCAGAACATCCTTTTAAATTTTATCACAATGTGATTCGTTCGTCTGGTAAAAGAAAACGTAGAGGACAAACTCTTTTTTATTTATGTATTGAGAAGAAAAATATTAATTTATGTGTTTAATATGAACCAGCCAAGGGTATTTTGGTTGCACCTCCACATAGATAATATATTTATTTCTTTATTAAAATTATATGTAACACAATTGTACAAAAGCGGACTTAATGCCATAGGCGTTCTCTACCTACCAGTCAACCATTGGTGGTGAAGAGATGGCAGGTGCATAAAAAAACGAAGTAGATAATATATTTAAAGTATATGGATATAATTATGGGTACCTACACATGCGCATGTTGTATGCATGACTATATTTTTTGCCATGTGTGTTCGTTCGTTATTATGTCCAGGTCAAATCTTGCAAATGATTTTAAAGCAGTTATCTTCAACCGATTGAGATGATTTTTTTATACATGTTTACTTTGGATGGTAATGTATGGTTAGCTAGTTACGTCCAAATATCTTATAGTTTAGGTACAGCTCCTTGGTTACGTCATCTTAAATCCAATATAGCGAAAGGTCGTCATCGTTACATGGTGGACATCCCACCCATACGCACAAAACGTTTTGGGAATACCTTCATTGTGCGTACGGCTAAGGAGTGGAATTCCCTGCCGGAGTCTGTGTTTCCCGACAGCTACAACCTAGGAGTCTTTAAGTCAAGAGTGAATAGGTTACTTTTAGGTAAGCGTGCTCTACCTTCGATCACATCATCACTTACCATCAGGTGAGATGGTGGACAAACGTGAACCTATTTTCAATAAAAAATAAAAAATTGGCCAAGTGCGAGTCGGACTCGCCCATGAAGGGTTCCGTGGTAAATTTAATAAATATAAGTAATATACTTAATATATTTAATTGAAAAAAAAAATCAAAAAGCCTTAATAATTTCTTAAAACTAGCTTATTTACAATTTTTACAACTACCCCAAATAACTTTGTTTTTCATAGTATTTGTATGAATTACAAAGTTATATTTGCGGTTTTAGAAAATATACTGTATCTCAAAAACTGCTGACTCGATCTCGTTCAAACCAATTTTGGTTGAAAGTTTATATTAAGATCTACAACATATGGTTTTTTTAGATTTTTCACTTCATTACTATGGAAGTTAGAGAGGGGGACACACATTTTACCACTTTGGAAGCGTATATCTTTTAAACGATTAACTTTATGAAAAAGTCATTTTAGAAACCTTAATGTAATTTTTAAAGACCTGTCTACAAATACCACACACGTATAGGTTTCATGAAAAATAATTCAGTTTCAATTCCATGTATGGGGAGCCCCCTTTATTTTAAATGTTTTTTTAAATTTTCTCTTAAAATCGGAAAGCGGTTCACAGAATACATCTATCTACCAAGTTTTACATGTATAGTCCTTATAGTTTCGGAATAAAATGGCTGTGACATACGGACGGACGGACAGACAGACAGACGGACAGACATGTCGAAACTATAAGGGTTCCGTTTTTTGCCATTCGGCTACGGAACCCTAAAAAGGTCCAATACGGCGCGGCAGACTAATTATTTCTTGTGCACTGCCGGGATATGGGTATCAAATTAAAGAGTTTGCTGAAAGATAACATTTTTGTTTGTTTTTAATAAAATTGTAATAACTATTTATTAATGTATAAATATTTAAGAAATCTGGTTCTTCATTTTCCCGTGTTTTGTGACACAAATCTCTAACCATGGCTATGCCATAATATCCGCGCTTCAATTTATCATAATTTTACGTCCTCCATGTTATTTTTAACTGAAGGTTACATCAACTATGCGAACATTACCATACTGACTGTGCATATTTTTCTATGATTAGGTAGGTACCGTATTTTCACTTTTCTAAGTAATTAGTTGATGGTGTTTGTGTTTTAAATCTTTCTGATAATTTACGTACCTACTCACTTACTCAGTTTTTAAACGAGGCAGACAAATGACACTGAGACTTGTTTGAATAGCGAAAGAAAAATCTTTCTGGGTGTTCTAATTTGTTATCTTTTTGTTTAGTAGGTAACAAGACCAGAGTTAACTTAAGTAATAGATTGCCTATGTAATAGGCTACCTATTTTGTAACCGTTTTATTTATCGTGCATCTTGAAATAAATGTTTGTTTAACACATGTAATGTATAAATAAAATATAAGGAAAGTCATTTTCCTAATGAAAGTGCCTCGTGGCTGCACCAGACAGGACCAGTTCAGGTCCAAAATTTATAATTTCCTGACCTCAAATCATTACATTTTTTATGCACAAAGAATCGTGTAAGCTTTAGTTGGAGTTGGAGTTATAATAAATTTTACAGTACAATGATATCTGAGGGTTTTTTCTGTAATATTGCCATTGTATCAATATTGTACAAATGGATATATTAAAGAAAAAAAACGAGGAGAAAAATTATAATAAAAACCATTTTAAAAACGGTCTAACATGCTTTAGAGTTAATAATCTCGATAGAAAAATTCCGCAACCCCGGAACAGAACTAGGCCAAAAACAAATTAACAAGGTACCGAATATGCGTGTCTTGAATCCCCAATGATTCGTGTGACATGATATCAGTAGATATCATATAATATGAAATTGTAACGTGATATATCGGACTCCGGTTCCATTTCGACCGAACATAACTCGTAATATTATGACATTAGTAGCCGGAGCCAAATTAAGGTCGAATAGTATCCAAGCTGAATATGTGAAATCTTTGAATCTGTCAAGTATATATGTAAGGAAAAAGATCGATGTGAATACTTATGATAAATGAATAATAATACATAATAATGTGTTTCCTGATAGCTATAACCTGAAGGTCTTTAGTCAAGAGTGAATAGGTTACTTCTAGGTATGTAGGTGTGCTTCATCTTCGACCACATGATCAGTTACCATCAGGTGAGATGGTGTTCAAACGCGAGCCTATTAAAAATAAAAATAAAATAAATATTATAACAAATTCACATATTCATGTAAACTGGCAAGGTATTCTATATATAGATATGTGTTTTAAATAATTCGTCACAGTTACGCGGATATCGAATCGATTATTATAATGAAACCAATTATCTCCTTAGGCACGGCTAATGATCTGAATATTTTCCAATTTACGAAACTAGTCGTTCATTGTTTTTGTAAAGTTAAGCTTTGCAAACGGAACAGCCAAAGGAACAGGATGGGTTTTTAGTCAGTAGCAGTCTAGCACTCCCTTCCACACCATACCGGAGAGGGGGGAATTATTTGACATTTTCTCCCCGAAACATATAAATAGTTAGGTTTGGCTTTTTTAACCGACTACAAAAAAGGAGGAGATTCTCTATTCGACTATATTTTTTTATAACTGTTTACATGGCTTCCGCAAAACTGGTGCGAAATGACACATACTCGTACATGAATGATACACAGTTAACGTGTTTTTTATTAAAATTCTTTTTAAAAATACAGTAGGTATGCACGTAGATACCGGAATTTACTGCAAAATTATTCCTTAATTTTCACAAGTTCTTAGTTCTCATTAACATTCCTAAATTGGCGCCTAGCACATGAACAAACAATGTCACTTATTTTCAACAGAAAAATGAGAACGTACTTAATTATTTAAATACATGCAAATATGGCGCTACAGCAAATAATCATTTAGTAGGAAGCACGATTATCATGCAGATTCGTTTCGGTATTTGTATAAAGGGTAAAATAAGTGCAGATTTGATCAAGTGTGAAGATTTACGTAGGAAGCAAAAACCAGTAACCTACCATGGCTGATGCGATTAGGAACTTTTTTCTTTTGTGAATCAAATATTTGCGTTTTTGTCATCATGGGGTAAGGACTTAGAAAAAAGAAAAGATGAATGCACCAAAAATTTAAACACACTAATTAACAATATTCAACACCAGTCGTGAGTCAACCCACCGTCGATCGATGTCATCGGGTGATGGTGATCGTCGTCGATTGGTTGGTCCACAACATGACGTTCTGGGATCGGATTCATCATCATGATTTCAGCCTGTTGCTTCCCTCAATTCTCCACCACTGAGCATAGGCCTCCCGAATCGATTTCCAACACTACCGGTCCGATGCCTCCTGCATCCACTGACTCCTTGTATCTCTTGATGAGACCATCAGTCCATCCGGCAGATGACCGTCTTATGTCGCTCTTACAATTTGTTGTCTCCACTCCAATATCTTTTTGTCCCGAATTTCAAGTACATATTGCACCTTCCACTCTATCTCTTCACCACTCATGGTTGACTTCTGCCGACTTAAGTCCGCCTTTGTACCTATGTGCATAAAATGTAAATAAATAAATAAATTAGATTAGTTCAGTAATGAAGAATACCGTTTGCTTAGGACAGGTTATCTACACATCAGTCGGGGACCGCGTAGAAGAATACTGATGTGTTCTCGCAGTCCCAGGCGCAAGTGTTCGAGGGAACACGGGGTGGTTTTAGTCAGTTAAAATCTGACAGATCCCTTCGCCTGCCCCAGGGCGGAGGTCATCCATGAGGATTTCCGGTAAAAAGCTTATCTACTCATCTTAATCTATAAATATTATAGAGAATTCGTTTCTGCACCACATGTGGTAAACAATGCAGCTAAAGTGAAACTTGGTCGTGCGTCAACAATTAGCATGCTTCGACAATCTATTAACCCCTTACCTGACATACATAGATACCTACTCTGACAAAAAAAAAACGTCTAAATACAATCAGTCAACAATTGCTTATAATGAAAGGAAAAGTTTAACATAACTTGAAAGCGGAAGTCTCCGGTTATAGATATTTATTTAGTCATAAAGAACATTTACATTTCACTTAAAATGAGAATAATATTTACCTTTAAATTAAGGTAAGCTAATACATATTGGATAGATATACTATATAGATATATGTGAGTGTTAATCTTACTTCTTACTATCTTACTTCTTCTTACTAATCTTATCTTACTATCTTATCTTACTTCTTACTATCTTATCTTACTCTTACTAATATACTAATACTTACTATACTTACTTACTTACTTATACTAATATTATAAACTAGCTTTTGCCCGCGACTTCGTCCGCGTGGAATAGTTACTTTGGGCTAACGTTAAATTTAACCCCGATTTTGAAGCATTCTTCATTGGTGCTCCGCTCCTATTGGCCTTAGCGTAATGATATATAGCCTATAGCCTTTCTCTATAAATTGACTATTTAATTAAAAAAAAAAATTCAATTCGAACCAGTAGTTCCTGAGATTATCGCGTTCAAACAAACAAACAAACTCTTCAGCCTTATATATTAGCATAGATAGCTGTTGCCCGCGACTTCGTCCACGTTTCCGTCGTTTTCCGTAAAAAAAATTAGCCTATGTCCTTCCTCACGGTTCAGTGATTTTGATGTAACACACAGATTAACTTTCGTGATTTAGTAGGGAAATATAATATGTCAATCTATAATACTGTTGAAAAATATCGCAATACCGAACCGCACAATATTATTGTTAATAGCTGTGCCCGCGACTCCGTCAGCGTGTAACTCCTTGTGTGTTATTAAGTTAATGTATTGGTAATAATGTTTAGATCACGTTCACATGAGGCTTAAGTACCTATAGAACGACAATACTTCAGCGCAAAGCTTCCGGGTAAACTATGTTGAAAGTTGACCCGTCCGGCACGTGAACATAAAGATTTCTAGAACTGCTAACCCGGGAAAGAGCGACGTACAACTGACCATGCGAGAAACAACTGACACCGAGATCTACTCCGTCAACACGAAAAGTCTGCCCTTGAGCCTTATTAATTGTCATTGCATAACACACCGATACTGGGAATCGCGTTCTTTTAAATTGGAATGGAAAATTATTTGGTATTATGGGAATTCTGGGAATAAAGACGGTTTCTCCTGCACCGCAACCTGTTAAAATTTGAGCCTCGATTATATTTTGTTGCAACTGGGTTACTTTTAGCCGAGTTCCATTGCAAAGTTGTGGTGGTTTTAAATTTCGGAGCAGAATAATAATCAGAAAGCTTCGAACTGCTAAGCTATCGGGAGTTACACGTGTTATTGTGAGTCAACCATAAAAGATATATATATGCTGTCGTGGGATATTTTTTATATAATTTTAAGGAGAACATTTCCGTCATAAATGATTTCTGTGTAGCTTTAACCATTATGGTTGCACACGCGACGGAAGCTTGAAAAATGGAGTAACTTCTCCCGTTTTCCCAACATTTCCCTTCACTGCTCTGCTCCTATTGATTGTAGCGTGATGAAAAGTATACTATAACCAGCTCAGGAGTATGAAAAATAATTGTACCAAGTTTCGTTAAAATCCGTCGAGTAGTTTTTGTTTCTATAACGGTTATACAGACAGACAGACAGACAGACAGACAAAAATTTTACTGATTGCATTTTTGGCATCAGTATCGATCCCTAATCACCCCCTGATAGTTATTTTGTAAATATATTTCATGTACAGAATTGACCTCTCTACAGATTTATTATAAGTATAGATGCGAAAGTTTGTGAGGATGGATGGATGTTTATTACTCTTTCACGCAAAAACTACTGAACGGATTTGAATGAAATTTGGTATGTAGATAGTTGTCATTCTGGAATAACACATAGGCTACTTTTTATCCCGAAATTCCCACGGGATCGGGATTTGCGCGGGAAAACCTTCCCACGCGTACGAAGTCGCGGGCAGAAGCTAGTATGATATATTTTGTTCGAATTAAGAAACGAATATTGTGGGTAGTCTCAGAAGGATAGTTATGATATTATTCAAAACTTCCTTCCTTTGGAGTAAAATACTCGATGTTGTATTGCACTTAACACGTTCGCTGACAGTATGTCGTTAGGCGGGAAATTAAAATAGTGCGTTATGATTATGACAGTACGTGGAGGGACGGGCCACTTATTTTTAAGAGTACGTCGTCTCCAACGAATTAGGAATGATGTCGTCTCACGATAATTTTTCATATAAGTATTATAAAGAGCAGTATCCACTGTCATATTATGAGCAATTTCATATTTTTACTACCGTAACACGAGTATTTTGTAGGTAGTTTCATATTGCTTGCTTGTGCACGAGTACTACGTTGATTTGTCATTTAGTATGGAAAATTCTACTGTCGTAATGTGGTGTCAGGGTAAGTGCTCACTGTCAGCGAACGTGAGCCTTACCATGGGAAACAGCAGCACCCAGGAGTTTGAACCTACTTGGTGTGGCCCCTTATGCCTCGGAAAGTACGTAAAGCTACTTCAGTTTGTCCTATGGGAGTGAAGAAACAGAGAGAGTAACTATGCTTGCACATACACGTGTGCACTATAATATCTCCTTCGTAATTGACTAATTTGTTGAGGTTTTCAAGCGTGGTCGGAATTAGGCCGGAGAAATTATTATGAGCGCGAACAAACCTTGAAGTAGTCAAGAATAAACGCTTATGAACTTCTAGGTGACACAAACAACTTTTACATTAATAAAAAGCAAACTAAAATGTAAGTAATGGATGCGTAGGTATATATAAACACGCGAGCAACTAAATAGACTCAACCTAAATTGGTAATACACATAATAAAATCATCAACACGGTAATTTTAAAATTAATGTAAACGGAACTATACCGATTTAAAGCTGAGGTCTTAGGCTTTTAAGCCATGTAATAATAGAATATTTATAAATAAGTTATGCTAAGAAAACTACATTCACCCACTCATTCTATATACACATAATAACCTTACTAACAATATATTCAATATTATATGAATTAAATTATTAAATGATTCCAATCCTGACCACTAAGAGCTCTAGAAAAGTTAAGTATCTTAAAGGGTGGAGACCTGGTGTCCTGAAATACAGACCTCTAACCTAGTTTAGGCACCAGTCTCGCACAATATATTTAATATATATGTATATTGTGGGGAGACTAAGGAAAAATAAAATATGTAAAATAAAATAAATACTATGATGATTATGTTTAAATACGTGTTTATACTCGTATTCGCATCGATAGATTGAGTCGATTTGGTTGAGTGTAGTTAAATGAACCGCTTACATGAAAACTGCACCAAATACTTACAGCGAAGTTAGTTTTTTTCCAAAAACCCTGAAATGGAACTAACACAACAGCGACTAGGAAATTCGACTCTGAGTCTTATGTTTAAACGCATTACCAATCGGTAACCTTGTCGGTTACGGCTTCAGTGTGAAAAAAAAAAACAATCAAAGAAATGTATAAACCTTCACCATCGAGTGATTACGAGTCTAATCTAACTATAAACATTATATTATCAATGAACGTGAAGCGCTTTTTGCGCTGCATCAATTTGTTTAACATTTTTTTTTAGAAGACGGATGGAACGGTTGAAGACATCTGCTCTATTGAGCATTGAGTTGCTGAATTTGAAAGAAAAAAGAATATTTCGCAACTTTAAAGTAAAACCGTTACTAAACGAAAATTTTCACGAATTGAGTTATTTATACCATCAATCTAAAATATACGTAAACTGCAGGGTAAACTTGTAATTATTCCAAAATATCGTCTTTTTCGCCATCTAGCGTTAAATCATATCGTTACCAAACAAAATATAAATCTAAAAAGTAAATAAAGAAAAACTATTCTAAAGCACGTGTATACAGTAAACAGATATCTATCATATAAACTCATAAGAAATCATAAAGTACTTGTGTACTTAGACTTACCTAGACTAAATTAAGATACTGAACTGTTTCAAATAAATGAAATATTTAAGCAAATAAATGAATTTGAATTTGAATTTGAATTTGAATTTGAAATATTGGCTCTCCTGTAAAATTTGATAATTTCGTACAGTAACGGTTTTATTTTTATTCGCTTACAGACCATGTACACAACATAAAATAAATTATATAACTAACATAATCAGCATACAATGTTTTCAATGCTGGGACACAGGCCTTCTCTCTATGAGAGGAAATGTCGGTGGTGGATGTTACATATTAGAATTTCTGGGTCCTAGGGCATACCGGTTTCTTTATGATGTTTTCCTTCACTGTTTTTAGGGTGCGTCAACATCTGGCGAATGTGCCGCGAATGTGCCGCGAATGTGCCGCAAATGTGCCGCGAATGTGCCGCGAATCTGCAGATCGCGAGCTGTTTGCGAGCTGCCCGCGAGCTGCACATTCGAGGCACATTCGCCAGATGTGGACGCACCCTTTTTTTTTTGTTTTTTTAACGTGGTAAAATTATCAAATAAGTCCTCCCACTTCGGGCAGGTGTCAGACTTTTACTGACTAAAATCGACGGTGTTCCTTCAATAACCCTTTACATACCGGGGCCACGGTAACGGGATGAGTCCCACGACCCCGGCAGGCTTCGGCCCTCTGCAGAGGGGGCCTCGTCATGTTGCTGACGCTCTTTGAGGCGCGCGTGGAACACGACGCGCCGTCGACCTGGGCATGATCCATGGTCGGACAGCGAGTTGCCCTTTACTCGCTGTCCGCATGCCCGCGCCTACGGTGGCCGGAGATCGTCGGCCGACGTCCGACGCCGTGGGCGTCTACCACTGCGGCTGGGCTGGCCCGCCTCCTCCTTCGGAAGCATGACCGCTTCCCACTCCCTCTCGCCCCACAGCATGGCCTCAACCAATGCCGGGCGTGAGAGGTCTCCGCCTATCGCCGCCGTGAGGACACGTCGGTGCTCTGCCCAAGCGGGGCAGTCTTGCACCGTGTGCTCTACGGTGTCCTCAGGGCGACCCTCGCAGTGGTGACATCCAGGCGTTTCCTCCTTTCCCATCAGACACAGGTACCTCCCGAAACTTCCGTGTCCGGTGAGGACCTGCGTCATGCGGTAGGTCAGGACGCCGTGACGCCGATCTAGCCACTCCTCAAAGAGGGGTCTTACCGCCGCAATTGCGGCGTGCCCGGTGGACGCACCCTAAGAGGAGTTCTGGATTCTGGATTCTAACTTACGGCCTACCACTGCCACGTCGTGCCTCTTACCACCGGGCCACCACTGTTCCTCTAAACAAAAAAATAAAAGAGCGATATTGTAGGCTAAAGACAACAGTGTGTCCCTAATAGCTGCTCCAAAAAGGTTCTATATTGGCAGACAACTTCAATTGCTTTTTTTTAATGATTACTAGCAATGTGGGTGGAATTCACATTACTAGCAATCCTGTTAACCTCGCCAACTAAGCTAAATATGCTTGTATCTGCAATGGGTTCACGGCAATATGTAATGGGGACACCTCAGCCATTAGACTATTGGCACTTTAAAATATATTCAAGTTCGTAATAAACTGTTCCCATAAAAAGTAATAATAATTTTCATCTCCCATAAGAGATGTGATATAGAATAAGCTTCACTGGGCCAGCGTTGAGATTTATTTAATGGGGTCATAAATAATGTAATTTATCATTTATGGCGCTTTATCACACACAGAGTAGATCTGTGACCCGGATTTAGGCTTAAGCATAATGTAAGGACTAGTTCAGAAACCCAGATATATCGTGCGTATGTAGGCATGTCGATTCTTATGTAGTGCGTACAGGCTATTGAGTCACAAGAGCACTTAAAAATACAACTAAAATTAGTTTATTTTTCTTAAAATCTAGATTAAATAGGTCAAATCTACATTTTAAGGAAAAAGCAAGCTACGACGACGTTCAATAACAGATTTTCTAGAAAATCTAGAAATGGTGCAATTTTTCAACGTCTGTCATTTAAATATCATAATTATTAAGTTATAATTGCAGCATTAATCCAAGTCATAGCGTTGATAACTGAACATATTTTTATAAAGAACTAACTATTGCCAACGTCTCGGTCTAGCTATGGAAGTATGGACTAAAAATATGGCAATATTACGTACTACCATGCTACAAAGTCTTCCATTGTCTGCCGGGGTTGCGGAAGTGTTCTAACAAGATACTGCGGCTCCGGAAAGCAAGAGTAACAGGAAAAGCAGGGTGATTTTTTAGTCAATAGAAGCCTGCCACTCCCGTCCCCTCCACCCAGAGGAGCAAGAGGAGTCGTAACAAGATTGCCTGCGAAATTAAATCTAGTTCAGGAGTACAATGTTTGTTCTAAATCGATTCGATGAGACATTAACATCCGATTAATTTGTAGAAGAATAGAATAGAAATTTGTAATAATCTATGCTAATGATAATGTTAATAAGGGTAAAACTAGTTTGTATGTTTCTATGTAGGGGATATAACTATAGTTTCCGAAATTAATGACCCAATTGGTGCATTTTTACGCGGACGAATTCGTAGGCGGGAAATATCAAAACAATCGAAACACGTGGAAAATAAAGATTAAAGATACCTCGCCGATATTTTTAGGACCATATTTAGTGTTATTTCTGTCAAAAACTTGTTATTGACCAAGGATGCTTTGTGGAGGTGCGAAATTTGTGTCGAGCAGGTATAGATTGCATGTTGTATCACCGTTCCACTGCGTGTTTATATTTTTTACTAGTTTCTGCCTGCGACTTCGCTCGCGTGTAAAATTCTACATCAGGTGTTCCGTATTCCGAAATCATTTATAGCTTATATATGTTGCCCAGATTTAATAAATATAAATTATTACAAAAAAATCTCTAGTTTTGGAGATTAGCGTGTACAAACATTTTTTCAGTCTTGTTCTAACACTGTTTCTTAATCCCTCTCAATATTTTTTTTGTAAATATATTCAATGTACAGACACACTTTTGTTACTGTTTTATTATGTTATCGAAGATGAAGCTCGCTTTCTTAGAGTAGTATTACTTATTCACGCATGACTTAAAGACTCCCAGGTTTTAGCCATCAGGTACCTAAATCTGGCAGGGAATTCCACTCTTAAGCTGTATAAGGAAAATATTTCCAAAACATTGTGCGCATCACGTATTTGCGGGCGGAAGAACGAAACTGCATACTGCATTCAAACTTGAATAACTGGTTTTCGGCGGTATTAACTTTCATATTGACCTTAATATGTTTTGTTTGTCGAGGATTTCTACAAAGTTACGCGTAATTTTAAGGTTTAATGAAAGAAAAATGGCATCTCATTTGCTTCTTATTCATCTACTCCGCGTAACTAAAAGTAGATCTCAAAATATCGTAGTCTACGTTTTATGCTCGAGCTGTTTATAGTTCTAAGTTGAGTTCCGCGATGACTCACAAATGCTTGCAACTTTTAGACAGGTCCAGTCAATTCTGCGTGCCCTTTCCTCAAAAGAGCACCTCAAAGCCACATGACGACTGCGTAAGTTATTCACCAACGCAGTTGTCACATGACATTATACAATACGAATTGTATAGACTTCAAAAGAGACTGACCTCTGAGGTTGTTTTGGTGTTTCTTCTCAGGGTAGTCGGCTAGGAAGCATTGGCCTCACCAAGTTCTTTACATTAAATTCTTTTTTATCAATTTGGGTAGAATTCACATTATTGACGATTCAATAATGGCATTTATACAATATGACCCGTCAGCCTTTAAAGCAACAAGTGAACAGGCATCTTCTGGGCTCGCTTGTTCGATCGTAGATCTCATGTTACACTTACCATCAGGTGTGATCCAGCACAAGAGCGGGCTCATTCGTAATCTATATATATAAAAATGAACTGCTGTTCGTTAGTCTCGCTAAAACTCGAGAACGGCTGAACGGATTTATCTTATCTTGGTTTTGAAATGTTCGTGGAGGTCTAGGGAAGGTTTAAAAGTTGAGAAAAATTAAAAAAAAAATTGCCGGGAAAACCGTCAAAACAACCCTTTTCTATTTCCTATACAAACGTTTTCTAAATAAAATGGAGAGTAGGGTAGGGGTAGAGTTGGTGTAGGGTAGGGGTAGGGTAGTGGTAGGGTAGGGGTAGGGTAGTGGTAGGGTAGGGGTAGGGTAGGGCTAGGGTAGGGTAGAGGTAGGGTAGGGATAGGGTAGGGGTAGTGTAGGGTTTGGGTAGGATAGGGGTAGGATACCACGCGAACGAAGTCGTGGCGGGTCAGCTAGTAAAAAATAAAAATAAAAAATATTTTAACCAATTTGCTAAATAAATACCATTAGAATATATTCTTGTGAACGAGCACAATAAAAACAAAAGACAATCACGTTCCGTCATTGAAAACCAAAGATCATTAATCATTTGTAAAACAAATGAACTGATATTACTGAATTCTGTTTTTTTCCTACGTAATATCTTGCATGGCATTGCGAATGAATGCAACGAACTTGCAGCGAGTAATTTGCGTAATGCAAAAGTTTATTACTTAAAAACCTTGAATGCTTTTTCCTGTAGGCTTTGTTTTATTGTTATTACATGCGTCACTGGGTGAAAATTAATAAAAATCCTGACGTTTTCATTGGTTACTTATTTAATTGTTATGCTGCGGCGTCATCGTTTCGTCAGTACTTTATTGAAGGAAATATGGTACGGTCGGCCAAGAAAGTGGTGTACCAGTTTTGATTTAGTTTCCCGGTCATCGAAAATTACAACAAGGTTCGTTATAAAAAGATATTACTGAAAGAGACAACATTATCATGACGTAAACCTATGTATTTAGTATTCATACGTCATATGTCACATATAAGTACATGACATTTTAACCTTTAGTATAAATGAAAAGGACATTAGTTTCTACAAAGCAATTGAAATGTTTCCAAACAAAAGTAATAAAAACTATTTAGACAACCGAATTCCATTTGAAAAAGAAAACTGACAATTGACATTTTGTCAAATATATGCAAAAAATCGATATATTTTTCGTGTTATTTTTCAATCAATATAAAATCATCTCAATGCCTGCCAACTTGACCATTGCCGAAAGAGCACAAATAATTGCCCAATTTAATGAGGGAAGCAGTATCAGTGCGATATCCCGGAATTTGAATATATCGAGGCGTTCTGTCCGCTTTTGGATTCGTCGTGAAGGAGAGGAGGGAAGTTTGTTGGATCACAGAAGAAGTGGTCGCCGGCCTGCACTCTCCAATAACGATAGAGAATTCATGAGACGGGAATATGAAATCAATGGTTTTAAGCCCACAAAACATTTTGCGGAGATGTTCGATGTGAGTGCCCAAACAATAAGGAATCATCTACATTACATGGGGTTGCACCACAGGCATTACGCCAAGAAAATATATTTGACGGATGCTCACAGACTTGCTCGTCTGAACTTCGCCAGAGAGCACTTAGAGTTTGATTGGTCTAATACAGTGTTTTGTGATGAAAAAACGTTTAAATCCAGTCAGCATGGACGTCTTCACCTTTGGCGATATAATTCAACACGGTATAAAGATGATCATGTAATCCCAAATAGAGAATCAGGTCGAATTTCCGTAAATATTTGGGGCTGGATGAGTACGGATGGTGTAGGAGAATTGTGTTCTCTACCTCCTCGAGCGACGGCTGTAAATTATATCGACGTGCTTCAGAATGCAATGCTACCGACAGTCCGTAATGTTTACCCGGAGAACGAAGTGCCACAATTTGATTTTGTTCAAGATAATTGTTCAATTCATAATGCGAGGATCGTAAGAGCCTGGTTTCGTTCACACACTGACGTAAGGGTAATTCAGTGGCCCTCAAGATCGCCGGACCTCAACCCGATAGAAAATCTTTGGGGCCTTATGGTCCAACGATGGTCGCATCAAAATGAAAGAACCAAACAAGCTCTTATTAGTCACTGTAATTATATCTGGGAGGAAATGCGGGGAACCGATATTTGCTCACGGCTTGTTGGTTCAATGAGGTCTCGTCTTTTAGAGGTTATAGAGGCCAACGGCGGTTACACCTGTTTCTAATTTTTAAAAATTTTCAATATCTTCTAAATATTACTATATATGCTATGTTTTTGTTTGTTATAAGTATTTTAAAATTGATTGTAGAAATTTAATAAAAGGATAAATCTATTTTTAGCTTGTTTTTTATTGATATTGTAATTACAAGTTTACAGAAATTGTAGGTTTGTGGACTCGCCTTGTGCCTTTACAATTTTATGTAACTTGTTGATTACAATTCTGAATTTGTAGATACAATTTTGTCATCAAAATCTACAGCCCCCCGCCGTTGATTTTACGACGTCATTGGTTCCATCAAGTTCAAACTAAGAACAGCTGTCACGTTACAAACAGTAATAGTCGTTATCAATAATCAGATAAAGACAGCAATAGAAGTTGTCAGATCGATCTGCAAGCGAAACTAATCTTTATCACCTATGAATCTGCAAGCGATATTCAACCTTAGGGTGGTACACCACTTTCTTGGCCGACTGTACTGGTTAAGCCTGCAATACATGTTGGCCGAGCGTAGGCCAACGCGAGCGTGGGCAAATAGGTACAAGGCAAGAAATAATGTCCACACGTTCGACAAGTTCGTCGAACGCCAATGCAGACGACCAATGTAGAAGAGGGTCTGTAGAGCTGCCCACACGTTGGCCGAGCGCAGGCGAGCGCCTTTGATTTGTGACCAAAAACCGACACAGATCCGAAGTGAGGCAAGAGATCACGAGCAACGGCGAGCGAAGACAAGTTGTACCAAATGGGCTCTATACACGTTGGCGCTGGCTTTCACTCGGCCAACTAGGCAAGTGACACCGAGCGATAGCAAGACAAGGCAAATATACCATCTACATGTTGGTATTGGCCTTCACTCGACAACGCTCGGCCAACATGTATTGCAGGCTTTAGAGGCGATGCATACCTAAATCTCACGCTTAGTTAGGGGGTGATCGAAGTGTGACATAATGTGACTAGAGGTGACAAGGGTCCTAATTACAAGATTAGCAAGCATGTAAAAAAAATATGCAAATTGCGTCATGTAATTTATGGCCCCTTATATAATACTAGCTTTTGCCCGCGGCTTTGCTCGTGTGAAAATTATTTTTCAGTGAAAAATTTAGCTTTCTATTGGGATGAAAGTATTTTTAGAACTGGTTCAGTACATCCAGAGATTATATCCTATCTACATACTCACAAACTTTGCCCCTTTATTGCTCCAGTGGACTTTATTATGTTAAAAACATAACTCTCCTTCTTTTGAAGACGGGAAAAAAATAGCCTTTAACCTTCCATAAGCTGTCAATCCACCCAGTAGGTACCTACCTACTTTCTTTCGTGTTTAAACAAACAAACTTTTCCGCTCTATAATCCTTACTAATATTATAAATGCGAAAGTAACTCTGTCTGTCAGTGTGTGACGCAATCACGCCTAAACTACTGAACCGATTTTGATGAAATTTGGTACAGACGTAGTCTAGAGCCTGAGAAAGGACATAGGCTACTTTTTATTGCGAAAAAAAGGCTGTAAGTGGTTGAAATAGGGGATGAAAGTTTGTATGGAAATTACATAATTTTTAAAGCTAGAAGCTTGAAACTAATTTTTTAGACTTTTAATTAGATATTAATAAATACGACATTCAAATTATGTATGAGTTTTATTTTCAAAATAATTAGCCTAAGAAATTAAAAATGCATCCGAAAATCATTATTCCGCGCGAAGTCGTGGACACAGCTAGTATTGGTATATATTATGTACTAGCTTTTGCCCGCGACTTCGTCCGCGTGGAATAGTTACTTTGGGCTAACGTTAAATTTAAACCCGATTTTGAAGCATTCTTCATTGGCGCTCCGCTCCTATTGGCCTTAGCGTAATGATACAATATAGCTGTGCCCGCGACTCCGTCAGCGTAAGTTAATGTATTGGTAATATTGTTTAGATCACGTTCACATGAGGCTTAAGTACCTAGAGAACGCTTCGACCGCGAGACGCGTCGAGCGCGGCGACCGATTCTCAAAAATAATCCTTATAGCATGATTCAGTATTTACGCGCGATGGCTTATTATTATAAGCGTATTTCATGTATAACTTTGGTGTTTCTATACCGATTTATATGATTCTTTTTACGGTTTCGTAGCCGAATGGCAAAAAACGGAATCTTTATAGTTTCGACATGTCTGTCCGTCTGTCTGTCTGTCTGTCTGTCCGTCCGTCCGTCTGTCACAGCAATTTTATTCCGAAACTATTAGGACTATACATGTGAAACTTGATAGGTAGATGTATTCTGTGAACCGCTTTCCGATTTGAGAAAAAAATTAAAAAATATTTAAAATAAAGGGGGGCTCCCCATACATGGAACTAAACCTGAAAATATTTTTTTTCATGAAATCGATGCATGTGTGGTATCTATAGACAGTTTTCAGTATAGGGGTTTCTAAAACCACTTTTCCATAAAGTCAATCGTTTAAAAGATATAAGCTTCCAAAGTGGTAAAATGTGTGTGTGGCGGACACAACCTCTAACTTCTATAATAATGGAGTGAAAAATCTAAAAAAAATATATGTCTGTAGATCTTAATATAAACTTTCAACCAAAATTAGTTTGAACGAAATCAGTTCAGCAGTTTTTGAGATACAGCATATTTTCTAAAACCGCAAATATAACTTTGTAATTCATACAAACACTATGAAAAACAAATTTATTCGGCGCAGTTGTAAAAAATGTAAAAAAGCCAGTTTTAAGAAATTTGTAAGGTTTTTTTTTCAAAACAAATTTATTTGGCGCAGTTGTAAAAAATGTAAATAAGCTAGTTTTAAGAAATTTGTAAGGTTTTTTTTTCGTCAAATAAATTTGCATATTATATTATAGTTACTACGGAACCCTTCATGGGCGAGTCTGACTCGCACTTGGCCAATTTTTTTATGGAATAGTTAATAATGTTAACTTTTTCAATTAGGGGTGACTGAGAGTGTTATAAACGTAAGAGTAGACAAATATTATAATCAGAAAGCTTCGAACTGCTAAGCTATCGGGAGTTACACGTGTTATTGTGAGTCAACCATAAAAGTTAGACATATGCTGTCGTGGGATATTTTTTATATAATTTTAAGGAGAACATTTCCGTCATGAAATGATTTGTGTAGCTTTAACCATTAAGGTTGCACACGCGACGGAAGCTTAAAAAATGGAGTAACTTCTCCCGTTTTCCCAACATTTCCCTTCACTGCTCTGCTCCTATTGATTGTAGCGTGATGAAAAGTATACTATAACCCGCTCAGGAGTATGAAAAATAATTGTACCAAGTTTCGTTAAAATCCGTCGAGTAGTTTTTGTTTCTATAACGGTTATACAGACAGACAGACAGACAGACAGACAGACAGACAAAAATTTAACTGATTGCATTTTTGGCATGAGTATCGATCCTTAATCACCCCCTGATAGTTATTTTGGAAATATATTTCATGTACAGAATTGACCTCTCTACAGATTTATTATAAGTATAGATAATAAAATAAATATTGTGGGCTGGTTGCTGTAGCCATCCGTACTAATATGGTAAACACACCTTTGCATTTTAAATATTAACATGGATGCGAAAGCCTGTGTTTCTTTCACGTGGAAACGAAGCACATGTGTGAAAATAAACTGAAGGGCTGGAAAGTGATTCCTCACTTTTTTGTTGGAAATAGATCTTTAAACGCGAGCGCATCCACGGGCAGAAGTAAGTTATACATAACCCGCTAAGAACATTCCCATTGCTTGGACACGGATCTCCTTTATTTATCTTTCCAGGCATTTATGCCCAGATGTAAAGCAGTTTGAGTACTTGTGTAGCCTACCCAAATGTCCTTTGGTATTTTTTGTCAAATTGTTGAGCTCCTTAAGTTCTAAGTTGAGCTTCACGATAACTGACAAATGCTTGCACTGTCTGGACAGGTCCGCTCAAATTTGCGTGGTTATTTCCTCAAAAGAATACCACAGACATGAACCTACATGCTTCTCATATAAAAATACAAATTGTCTGGATTTTACAAGAGACTTTGACCTCAGAGTTTGTTTCGGTGTTTCTTCTCAGAGTAGTCAGTTAGGAAATACCGGCCTCATCTAGCTAAACTTAACACGCAAAAAATCATGACGTGTAAATGTGTTATTTATAACCAATTTACAAAATAAATATTTCATTTCATTTCAAAGGCACATATGCCTTTACATCTGGGCTAAATCAATTTTATTTTCTTTCTTTCTCCTGAATATGGGAGGGAATGGGTCGGAATCCACCACGTGAGGCTAGTGTGGGTTGGTGGATGTCTTTGGAAATTCGCAGTCCTAATACGAAAATTACACAATGTTATCTTTTGAATATAATATTGTATAGTTGTATTGGATATAGCTTCGGGTGTCTTATCTAACTCGTCAATAGTCTAATGGCTAAGGTGTCGGCCTTATGATCGAGAGGTCACGAGTTCGAATCCCATCCATGACACTATTGCGGTGAACTCACTCCAGACAAACACAGCTTAGTTGGAGGGGTTAACAAGATTGCTAGTAATGTGAATTCTACCCACATCGCTATTTCTCTTTTAAAAAAAGGAAAGAGCTACAGTGAGCAAAAATCATCACCATTAAGCCAAAAGCGTCCTTTGCTCGACTTTCGTGGTAATCGTCACGCATTCAGCAGACGCGCGTAACCCTGACTGCAGTCGCTAGGTCATCGATTTACCTTGTAGAAGGCCTTCTAAGACTTGTCTTCCGGTACGAGATCGCGACACCCGAAGTACCCTTCGGATTATCACCCATCCGTCCGTTCTAAAAGCAACGCACCTTACCTACTACTATCACTTACATAAATTCGTTCTTGCTAATTTTCTCATTTCATATTCGATTTCTACCTTTATTTGACTGAATCATATTCGAACAAAGTCTTACATAAAGTAACTTTTTTCGGAACATAGAATCCATAGTGTTAGTAACTTATTGTAATAGCTTATTATTGTGTGTTACTACTCATCACCCCCCGCACAAACTGCTTCATAATCGGATAAGACACAGTCTCACCTACCGTTCTCAGGATGCAGTTGCGACTGTCCTCACTATTCAGAAGCGGAGCTGTTTTCTTGAAAAGGTTATATTCACAGGAAAAACATTATAAAAACTATTGAATGTGTTGGCTGTGCTATCGCACAGGGCAATCTCTTACAGACAACCTATGGATGGCCAGAAATTAAAGGAAATATTTAGATTTGGGGCTGTTACCTTTTAAAACGATTTATTCCTTTTTAAGTGTGCGTTAGTGTCCGGATCAAATTTTACAACTGATTTTGAAATTGTGTATACACTTTTAATTTGGATGACATCGCACGGCTAGCTAAGTTATTTTACTTTAAATCCAATATGGAGGAGGGCCTAAGATGGCTGACTAGTAATTTTTTGAGCAATCTGATGATGATGATGATGATGAAGGTATCAAATGAAAGGGTTTGCTGAAAAGAATACGAAAATATTAAAAATGCTATTTTTTTGTACTATGAATTTATATTATTATCTTCCACTTGGCCTTTCGTCAACTCGTTTGTTTGAATACCATCCGATCGTTCTATTGCATGTCAGTCAGCTGTAACCGCAGGCGCATAGATCAAATTAGCATTTTTGTGTAAACATTGGCATTGTTTTCGTTGCACTTACATTATCGGAGGTTAAGTTTTCAATCCATAATTCAAAGATAATTATGACTGAAAGACAGACAGTCCAGCGAATACCTTCCATTCTCTGGTTAGAAGTTGGTTAAGTTAGTGCAAATCCGTTCTTTGTCAACATTTATAAATTTGTTAATTTTACTCTTGATACAAACACGTATAAAGGCGGATTTAATTCCGCAAGCAGTCTTTACGAGTCCACCAAGGGTGGTGAAGTAGTTGTGCGTGGGAAGCGATATATACAAAAATATAAAAAAAAAATAAAAAGTAGGTAAAATTAGTAAAATTAAATATAAAAAAATAGGTAAAATTAGTAACTTAATTAGAAAAAGTACCATTTATAAAATATTTTAAAATGAAATAGAGAGATGGATAGGATACATTTTATTGTACACCAATAATTGAAATACACTTAAATAACAATATAAAAATTAGCCAATTGCGAGTCAGACTCGCCCATGAAGGGTTCCGTAGTAACTACGCCAAATAACTTTGTTTTTCATAGTGTTTGTTTGATATACAAAGTAATATTTGCGGTTTTAGAAAATGTGCTATATCTCAAAAACTGCTGACCCGATCTCATTCAAATTAATTGTCGTTGAAAGTTTTTATTAAGATCATATATATAGCATATCTTTTTTTTAGATTTTACACTTCATTATTATAGAAGTTAGAGGGGGGATGGGGGGCACATTTTACCACTTTGGAAGCGTATATCTTTTAAACGATTGACTTTAAGAAAAAAGGTGTTTCCTCAATGTGTTACCTCAATGTCATTTTAAGACCTGTCTATGGATACTACATACGTATAGGTTTGCTGAAAAAATATATTTTTAGTTTCGGTTCTATGTATGGGGAGCCCCCTTAATTTTATAATTTTTTTTGTAATAAAAATCGGAAAGCGGTTAACAAAATACATCTACCTACTAAATTTCACATGTGTAGTCATAATAGTTTCGGAATAAAATGGCTGTGGCATACGGACGGACGGACAGACAGACAGACAGACGTGACGAAACTACAAGGTTTCCGATTTTTGCCATTCGGCTACGGAACCCTAAAAATGTGATTAGAATGGCGGTCTTAAATATTATTTGTTAAGAAAATAGACTCGCAATTTCCTTTGAAATGCATAGCAACTGGTATGCATTTCAAAGGAAGCCTTCCAAGTATGTCAAGAGGAGCGCATTTCAGAGAAAATTGAATGACTGTGAAATGTAGTGTCATGAACTAAGTCAGAAGTATGAGAAGGAACGAGTAAGAGAGTGTTGTTGGAAGAACGCAGATTCTCAACGTGTGGGTATGGGACAATAGATAAGAGAGAGGTGAGAGAGAGAGGAGTATGGCATACTACTAAATATGTAGGTACTATACTCATATATTTACCTTGTATGTATAAATGCATTTTTTAAAAATGTTTTAAAACTGGCTGCCGTAACCTGTATTATTGTTCAAATTGAGGAAAATGAATTTAGATATCATGTATCATACTAACAAAAATGAGTCAGACTGCATGGTTTACAAATTCTTATGTTTGAAATTTTGGTAACTAAATTCACGTAGCTTGACCGAAATAATATTCAACATCACCTTTATCACTACGTACATTTTCCTAGGATAAACAGTAGCTTATGTGCTAATCTAAACTATAATCTATATTTATCCGGATCCATTCAACCATTTATATTTTGGCATGTTTGATTAATAAGCGACCATACATACAAGTATACATATATCAAATTTCACATTAATAATACAGTCTTAGATTACAGTATAGATGTTAAAGTTGTATTTCGATATTATAGTCTATTAAGATCTCATCTTAATGGATTGTGATATAATTAACTGAAATACTGGCCCCTGAGTAGATCAGAATTTTGAATCCAGAAAAACATACGTTGCCTTGTTACGGTATTCAACTTCAAGTCTTTTGTAGTAGGTATAGTTTCGGATGTTCAAAGAAAAAAACAACTCGTTTAAATTAGATTATTAGAAGTATTTTTTAAACATTTTTAAATCTATATTTCTAGCCGCAATCACAGTAAATATAATTATTAAATTAAACTGTGCCGCAACTGTATACCACTGCATAGTACCTAAATTGTAGTAACAATTTAAGAGTTATTTCTGTGAGATTCCTCCAACGGTTCTCAGTCGTAAAGACGAAAAAAGTGGTACCTACATATTTTTTCTGTTCAAATAATACCATAACATTAACTATACCAAACTAAAATAAACTATCAAAATTCGTCTTCTCTATGTCATGTAATACGATTAATGCATCCACTAGACTGACCCCATTGCATTGACACGATACTTATATGGATTGCCATATAAGTAACGTGGCAATGCAGCCAGTATTATTTCCCACAGTCATCATTGTGTCAGCCTTGACCAAAGTAAAATCTAAAAGCTTTTGGGTCACGGGAGGTATCAACCAGCCTTTTCTCAAACTCAACTCAAAATATTTTACGTCACAAAGTCCCACATGGACACTATAAAACGTCAGAAGTTAGTGCACGGTTCAAAATTGATCGTTTCTCATAAGAAACGATCAATCTGGCAAGAAACTCCGCCAAGTATACTCTTTTTCTACTTACTTTCTCTTTTACTACTACGAGCACAAAAACCCTTCGGTCCGAGGGTTTCAAAACCTATAGGATAAATAGGTAAATTTGTTAAGACGTTCTAATATATGGTAATCAGAATATTACCAGACTGATAGGGTTGTTAACCTCCATTCAAGTCTTGAGGAAAATCTTAAAATATCCTTAACACATTCAAGGCGTACGAGCTCTACCTAATAGGATATTAAGACTCGTGAAATATATCTACATATACATATTTGTATGTTAACCACCTACTTAAATGATAGCCAAGTCGCCTTTGAATGTCTTGTAGCCAGGGGAATCCTCGGAAAAAGCAATTGCATAAACTCAGGCTGATTCACGATTTGTTTAAAAATATGTTTGTTTTTTGAAAACCAATCGCTATATCTACTGTATTGAACACACACACGCACCTTTGCACACATACACCCTCATACACATACACACTCTATTTCACATACGTCAACACTGATATACTATACCTACTATAGTTCTTCCATAAAATAACTAAATCAATTATGTGGTTTTTACTTGCAAAAGTAACAGACAGACTGTAGTTTCGCATTTATAATAGTAGTAGTATAGAAATAGGGTTTAGTAGGGATTGAATAGTTAGGAAACGTCTTCTTCTAAGCGTGTCGATGGCAAATTGCTAAATAAGCCCAGAACTGGGCAACAAGTTTCCCGCCGTCGGAAGTTTCCATCAAGTCCTGCAGTGAACAGTTGACTGGTTGATCTTTGTTTGCAACAATATGCGCTCATATGGTTGCAAACAAAGATCTATTTAACGCGTACGGTTACCACATCCCAGGTTGCACTTTACACATCTAGAAAAATAGCAGACTGTTTCAAGTGCCCGGATTACAGCTAATCCACTTACACGCATCCTCGGGATGCGCCCACTCAAGCCCGTCACTTTATACCCCAAGTATTCTATACCGACTCCAAGGAGCGCCCTATCCTGTAGGGAGAAGCAATTGGAGCCCAATGCCAAAGCATTATAGTTGCTTTTTATTTGAAAATATAATACTTTTATCTAGGTCTGACTACCTAGTTACGTCATCGTGAGGTCAGTTCCTGCTTTATTGTTCTCAGAGTTATCAGTGCACCATCTATTTAGTGTAGTGTCAATTGTTCATATTCTGAGAACTTCTTACAGCAGTTCACTTGGTCTGGCATTTTCCGGAATAGTATGTTTTGATTGCTTCATAGAAAATGTAGTGAAAATTGAAATCTTTATAGAATACACTTCCACACTAGGAATTTCTCCTATATTGTGAACTAGCTTCCTGCCCGCGACTTCGTCCGCAAACCTTAATAAATTATACACGTAAACCTTCCTCTTAAATCATTATATTTATTAAAAAAAAACCGCATCAAAATCAGTCACGTAGTTTTAAAGATCATACATAGGGACAGACAGCAGAGAGCGACTTTGTTTTATACTATGTAGTGATGCATTTTGACAAAAATCGAAACCAGCAACTATTTGTAGACCATAATATATAGACTATATCTATGTATATTACAGGGAAGACAGTAACACCTTCAACGCAGTTTATACTAGCGCAGGTGGTACACATTCCTATGATGCTACAACGTACGTACAGTATAACTTATGTCAAAATAAATCTATTCTTTCCATTGCTCGAACTGAACCCGCGAAAAATAGCGCAGCAGTCAATTGCTCAACCAGTGCGCCAATAGTGTCGCCTCATTAAATATGGTATCTGATTAGCATAGTTCAATGCCCCTTGACTTATTGATTATAAAATCCAAAAAGGTTTTATGCTTCGTTATTCTTTTAACGTCGCCGTAAAAAGCCATAAAATAATAAAAGACTAGTTGAGAGCACGAAAGCAAGAAGGGCGGTAACGCGTAACAACGTAATAACATAAATTTCTTCAAATACGATTATTAGTAAAGAAGAAGAGTAGATGACGACGTGAAAAGTACATTAAAAAAAGAAAATGAGGCCTACTTCCAACGTCTTATGAAAGATACATATTTGTATCAAATTTCATAATGATCTAATAAGGTGTTAAGGCGTGAAAGTGTAACAGTAAGACGGACAGGCTTACTGTCGCATTTATTATATTAGTAGGGATGACTTGTGTTCTACACTAGCACTTTGCCCACGACTTCGTCCTCGTTGATTTCGAAATAATTTAAAGCCTACAAATAATGCACCCTACCAATGAAAACATAATATAAACTGAATCATTAGTTCCAGAGATTACCCTCTAGATACATACTTATAAACAATTTTTTACTCTTTATAATATTTGTATAGATAGTATAGATGATAAAACACCGAAGAGAGAAACGGATTGAACAATGAGCAAGAAACTAAAAGAAAATAAAAAAGCATCGATTAAGGAAAGATTAGCAGAATTAGCCAATGTAGTAAACGTAGTAATGACAACAATAAAAACCAATGAAAGCTAAAACCAATAAAATTATTATTGAAATACGTTTCAGATTGCATTTGCTAATGGCTATACAGTATGTTAACTAACAGAGGGCGTTCCCGTTATATTTTGATAGCATCCATACATGCTTAAAAAAATATTACCATTCGAAAACTAAATGTTATAATTTTTTTTTAATGTTAAATTGATACGTAAAAGAAACACTCTGTACAGGCGTACTTGAAGGACGGCAACGTCGCAATTTATTTATGAACGGCGGGCCGCGTGTGCGGCGATCTAATTGATGTGCTTATACTATTGCGGGTTAACGGGAACGCCCTCTGTTAGTTAACATACTGTATAATAAGAGGCTGCATGGGTAGATCTTCAAAGCTACGCCTGCCCAAATCGGTTCGTGGATGAATGATAATCAAAATAAAGAGGTGAAAACTCTTACCTACAGTGAGACTGAGAAACTTCTCCAACATTCACACTGACACTACCAATTGCATGTATACACGTACACCCTCTCCCCTCCCCTCTCTCACACATACAAACATGCACACACAGACACGACATATACACACAACGCTACATCACTACTCAAAGACACACAGACACACATCACCACATCACAACTTAAACACACACGTTCACAAATTTCCATATCTTTTTTTAAATTTCTTGTAAGTTCCTTTTACAGATTTTAATAGTATTATTCTTAATTGTATCTAAACACTACCTATAATGTTTATTTTTAGTTATGGAAGAGCGGAGTCTCCTAATACAGACATTATTTGTCTAAAAGGAGGCTCCAATCACTATGCTATGTTGTACGAAAACTGTTTTTTCAATAAATAATTATTTATTATTTATTTATTTAATCTTAACATATCAAGATTCATCCGAGCCTCGGACCTACGTTAAGTCGTTGGTCCCACCTGTAATTTGTTCATCTTTGACGGTCGGTACGAGTAATCTGAAGGCAGAAAAACTGGCACCAGTTGTGACAGGGGGTATCCTGTTATCCTGCTTCCGGGTTGTAGAGGTCAGAGAGGCAATCGCTCCATATAAAACTAGTACTCAACTGCAACCGTTTAGACTGGAACCAAACCCCAACATAGTTGAAAAGGCTAAGCAGACGAGTCCGATTGCGTTTGCGCATTGTGTAGTAAAATGTTACAAAGACCATAAAATGTAGTAGGCGAACTCAAACTGAAGCCTCAGCAATTAACCTTCGTAGCTATTCAACCGGTGCACATTGAAGTCAAATCCGCATTAGCTAGACAATTAGAGAATTTACTCTTTGATAATGGGATCGTTCCGAATTTGCGGAAACTATCTAGATTTGTGGATAATGTCTTTAGACCGTTAGTTTGTACAGAGTCACAAACACTAGTTTGCAATTCAAACGTACTTTAATCTGATATTTCTGCATGTAATTAAGGAAACATACTCAGTGGATAAAAAGGTTCTATCCGTGTGCCTTTAATTTGATCCTAATTCGTTCAGTCGTTAAAACGTCAAGTGATAACAAACAGACATACAAAGTAACTTTTGAATTTATAATGTTAAAGGTTATTTGCTTTTGTAAATACAAAGTTAAAAAAAAACACTTTTAAAGGTACGCTAATAATTTATGATCAGTTCAAGATCTGGTCGGTGTTTCCTAGCTTAATATCCTGAAAGGAAACACCGAAAGAAACTCAGAGGTCAGAGTATTTTTAGAATACAATTGATACTGATCAAATAAGTTTAATAGTATATGTATCGGTTGCATCTTAGCAAAGATATGTTCGAACAAAACTTAGTGCAAATTCAATGGGACAAATTTTAGCGCTTTTTCTTTAAATGCCAATCTTATTAGTTGTCTTGCGTTTTAGGAATCAAGGGAGAGCCTAAATCTAATTTGTATTGTTCACAGCCTCAATTACCTTTTTATAACATTTTCTCAATGTTCTAAAGAGTGATCTGATTAGTTACACTGCGTTGAATACACGTTCAATTCGCAGAGCGCGCTTAGACATCACGGCGACAGCCCGCAATCGTATTTTCAATCGATTCAACATGCATTGAGACGATTGATTTGTCACGACGTGAGACGCGGCCGGCATAACGAAATACAATAGCCCATATTAAGCGGCAGAAGTACCCATATTTGCTACACTTTAATGTTTGTTACTTAGGTATTCATAATATTAAATGTTATGTTACTATAGTAAAGAGCCTTTTGTTTCTGGGGGTAAAATTATCAAATGATTTTTTCTGCTCTCGATGGAGTAGAAGAGAGTATCCGACTTCTGCGGACCAAAAAAGCACTCTATTGTTAACTATTTTTACTGGTACTGCTGATTAGGGATTTATAAACAAGACCAACGTGAGGAATAACTTGTATATTCACAAATATAGACAATACAGACAATCTCAACTTTAATAACGCAAAACTAAGCACAACACAACCGTACACGTCGAGAGCTCAACCCAAAGAGAGCCGGTGATCGCGCCATGTCGACCGGTGTAACCGCTTCGTTTCCCGCCACAGCACCACTCGCGCTAACTTCACTCGGTGTTGCCAACACGGCCCTCCTGCATCGTGCATGACCTCAGGCACACTCCAACCAACAGCACCTGCGTACACCGTCACACAAGCCAAAACTAGGAAATATCGTAATACTGTGCCAAAACTATGCATCTGAAAATAAAACAAGTATCAGAACACCGCCATCAGGAACATCATCTTTATCTCTTTTACTTCTTCCCTAAACTTGAAACATTAGAGAAAATTATTCTAGTCCCCTTTAGGCCCAGGAAACCTTGCGAGACGCATCGTTTTTGATGTACTGATCTGCCCAACTCATAGAATTTTGTCTTTAGACTTAGACAAAATCTGAAATCTAGTTCACTCCTTTAGTCCGAAGTAGTGCCTGGTCCAGTTTACTCCTTTAGTCTTAGGCAGTAACTGCTTCAGCGCACCACTACTACCCTGGATCGTGAACACTTCAAAGTTCTGGCAGACCAGCACATACCTATATTCTTTTGTATGAAACCATAACACGCATAAATTGAATAAACATAATAGGCTAGTTGTAAATAAATGATTATGAAACCTAGTTCACTCCTTTGGTTCGAAGTAGTGCCTGGTCCAGTTTACTCCTTTAGTCTTAGGCAGTAACTGCTTCAGCACACCACTCCTACCCTAAATTATATTTTTATATTGAACCATAACACGCATAAATTTAATAAGCAGAATAGGACTAGTTGTAAATAAATGATTGTGAAACCTAGTTCACTCCTTTGGTTCGAAGTAGTGCCTGGTCCAGTTTACTCCTTTAGTCTTAGGCAGTAACTGCTTCAGCACACCACTCCTACCCTAAATCGTGAACGCTTCAAATATGAATAGGGCTAGTTGTAAATAAATGCTTGTATAATCTATTTAACTTGCCAACGCGTGATTTACTCAAAATATCGATTATTAAGGATTTTATTCTCCGCCTCGGCCACTCCTTCATGTCATTTACTTGATCTCTCACTTCCTCTCATATTGTCATCTGACGTCCATAGTATGCACATCAATGTCTCCAAGCACAGGACAAAAACTGTCACTATCTTTACGCATTATCTAGTCTAAGAACTCTTCAAAACGAACGGCCCTTATTGGTTTGTCTTAACTACTATAGAAACTTGTTGTAATGTTACATAATAAATATACACTCATCACAACTATCCTGACTTGACCCAGCTCTTATACTTTACATTAATTTTAATATCGTATTATTAAATCTTTCACATTAATAAACACCCCATGGCCCATTTAATAGTAACATGAGTTCCTTACTATGTTAACCAATATACTTATTCACACTATTCGAACGTGATACGTCTACCACTTTAAAAATGTTTTCAGTGTTACTGAAATGTCAGTCCATCGCTTATTTGTCTGTACATTAAACAAGACACTACTGTTACGTTACGACCAATCAACACCTCGCCAATCACATTAAGAATTAAGAACATAAATTTCGACATTCACGTAAGCCGAATCTATTTTTATTAAACTACCCTCTTTACACTATTCCTTGAAAATTCTTTAAATATCATTCATAATAGCAGGTAGTACAGTTATCTCTAAATTGCGTTCCACTACAAAATATGATATCCGACTACTAGGTACCTATTTCTACAAAGGTAAGTAGTTAGGACGGTATCATATTTTTCTATCTTCGACCGCTTCGATCTTTTTATTGTAACAAGACGCCTCCGGATTCTTACACAAGACTTACACTTTACACTTAATTTATTTATGATTACCACCGCAATAGTTCCTTTTCTTTTCCGAACTAACGAAACATTACAACTATTTGGTTCCTTTAGTATTTAATCCCGAAGCTCAAGTAGCTACTATGATTGGTTAAATGCCCTGGTTTATAGACATAACTATGCAAAAAACCCGCTAAAGCTCACGTGTTTTAAAAACTGACCTCTACAGACTTGTACTGCAGACAAATAGTATAATAATTACCGTTTCCGACACGTTTTAGTTCAATCTGGCTATTTAAATAATACTTTTATGTCACCTTTCTTGTAAATTTAACTACCTACATGAAGCCAAATAAATTTCTTTTAACTTTAAAAGACAAAGAAATCCTTTTTTTTCCCCAAGCAAACCGGTCACATGTTATGGATACGTAATCACACACTCGTTACGTCTCTTAGCGGAAACTTTGACCTAAGTAAACTTGATAACAAACAATACTATCAGACCGTTTAAATGTAGGTGCATCAATTTCGATTAAAGTCACATGGTCACACGGCTCAAACTCAGGTATCATCAGGATATTTATATTTGTACTTACAGTTTCTGTTAACCTTATTTTGCTGCTACTCGACGCGTATCTAGCACGAATTATGTTTGCACTTAGTTTTGCTTTTCTTTTTACCCGTGGGCTGGGGAAAGCACTAGCTTATCCCACTTCTGATGTTAACTATTTTTACTGGTACTGCTGATTAGGGATTTATAAACAAGACAAACGTGAGGAATAACTTGTATATTCACAAATATAGACAATACAGACAATCTCAACTTTAATAACGCAAAACTAAGCACAACACAACCGTACACGTCGAGAGCTCAACCCAAAGAGAGCCGGTGATCGCGCCATGTCGACCGGTGTAACCGCTTCGTTTCCCGCCACAGCACCACTCGCGCTAACTTCACTCGGTGTTGCCAACACTATTCCTTTAGAAATAGAGTGGTTTTTAACTGAAGTTGCGCTTGCGTTGCGGTACCGCGATATCCCCTTAGAAAATTCCCACAACCCTGTAACTTGTGGTCGAATTTTTGCTCGCGTGACAGAATGTTGGAGTGAACGAAGGTCTAAATTACTCATTAACCCGGGATTGCGGGAATTTTCTACCGAGATACCACGGCCCCGGAACTTAATGGCAGCTAAAGGAACAGGCTGAGTTTTTAGTCAGTAGAAGTCTGACTCTCCCTTCCGCTCCACCCAGAGCGGAAGTAGTCATTCGACGATTTTCCCACCCAGAAAAAAAAAAAAAACAAAGATTACTCATCAGCCCTTCAACTGTCTCCACGCCAAAAATCAAATCAGTCAGTTACTATGTTTTGACGTAAAAGAAGAACTTTCATATTTATATTATCAGTAAATATGGATACATATTATTATGTAGATCCAGATATAGAAGTTGAGATTTTAATGTGGTTTCGATTCATATTTATGTCTGTGTCTATAAATGTATTTACATTAATGACATAACTTATTTTCATTATTATAAACAACGCCGTTTTAGGTACGTCATTGACTCGACCGCTTATTAGCGTTTGAATCTTGTCTATCCTGATTTTATCATGCATGTATGTATATCTTACTTGGTCGCCAAAATTATTCTTTAACTACATTCTTTGTAAATCTGTGTTCGATCTGTATTTGAGTAATTGCGGCCGGTCTATTTATACTCTGCTAAATTGTTATAAATATACTCTACATTGATTTTGTGAAAAGAGGCACGTAAACGCGTCACCCAATTTTTTTTAAAGATAACTAGGAATGTGGGTAGAATTCACATTACTAGCAATCTTGTTAACCCCTCCAACTAAGCTAAATATGCTTGTGTCTGGAGTGGGTTCATGGCAATAGCATAATGGGTGGGGTTCGAACCCGTGACCTCTCGATCACAAGTCCGACACCTTATCCATTAGGCTATTGACGCTTAATTAATTAAATAATGATCTCTGGTAATTTATTATTAGAAAAACAATAACAAACCCTTCAGAAATAAAGGCTACTTTAATTTTTTAATATGTATGATTAAAACACAAAACCGTCATAAATTATACACTAAAACCATCCTTATGAATATTCTAACTATTGTTGAAAATTGCATGAAAATCTGTTTAGTAGTTTATGATTTCATCGCGAACAGACAGACGGGACGAGAGACTTTGTTTTGTACGGATGTATCTGATGAATCTTTGCTTCCTAACAAGTGCTGTTGCGGCAAGAAGTTGTGAATAAGATTCACTTCATGGTTCACCATTTATTGGTACAAATTCCTTAATATTCTTTTAATATAAATTTTAATTAAGTTATCGATTGTTATTACTTATTATGTAACTGTTTATTATTCCACATTAACTCCGTTATCAATGTATTATGTCATTTGTTTATCGTTTACTAATATAATTGTTTTCGTTTCAGGTAAGTTGACAAACATGCTCTTGTTGGTGCCTATATTGTATTTTATGCTTCGAGAAAAATCGTAAGTAGAATGTTATAGAAATTGAAAATTAATTATTGTAGCTTTAACAATGAGTTTTCGTTGTAAACATTCGAAAGTGATGTTCTTACTGTCATCAACCAGTTTTAGCTTATGGTTGCACTAAAATCGATTTTTGTACCATGCATGGACCTCATTACGAGAGAGAAAGAAAAATTGTTTATTTGGCACATAACCACACATAACACATCATAAGATAATGAAAAACAAAAGAAACACAATAATACATCTTGTATGCCTCACAGCTGCTAACATTGCCCTATTTTTGGATCTACTTGGAGTTTATTAGTTTCGGATATTAAAACCTTAATTTTCACCAAAGGCACCTAGTCAATTAAATTGTCGGGTCGGCGGACTAAAGCACATAAGTCAAAAAATGCTATATTTTTCTTTGCATCAAAATTATTCATTTAAATCCATACATCGGCAGACTAAAACACATAAGTCAAGCTCGCTTGTTCGGGATTCAAGCCCGAACAAGCGATTTTGACTTATGTGTTTAATAATAATTTTGGTGCAAAGAAAAATTAAAGTTTTTTTAACCGACTTCAAAAAAAGGAGGTTCTCAATTCGTCTTGAACTTTTTTTTTTATGTATGCTACCTCATAACTCGGAGATGGCTGGACCTATTTGAAAAATTATTTTTGCATTTGAAAGGGTATACTTTCTAGTTAGTCCCATTGTTACGAAATCAGGATCTGATGATGGGATCGTGGAGAAATCGAGGGAACTCTTCAAATATTATAGGCACACCTATAGCGTTTTGGGTATTTCTTATAGTACCTTGAGCAGTTGCTTTCGAAAAGTACCATTTGAGGAAGTTGAACTGATGATGAAGACCACAGATGGCCATTGAAACTACTCAATAATAAGTATTTCGTGGATTGCGATTCGATTACTTGAGGATGAATGTTAAGCACTTTATACTCGTCACAATGCACATGGTGATGTAGAGCTGATGGTCAAGTACCAGGAGAACTCCTCAAAAATTAACGGCCATGCATTGGGAAAAGCAATATTTTGTAAAAATGTGATAAGTTGTTGACATTATGGCTTTTGTAACCAGGTAAATTATAAACCGACCCACTAAAAGCGTGAAAAAAAATTTTTTGCAATAAATAGTACCGACTTCCATATCAAAACACTACAAAGCCAAAAACAACTTTAATTTCTGAAGGCGGTGTGAAAAAAAAAGAAAACACAAAACCAATAACACCGACTACCGAAATTAAAGTTATTTTTGGCTTTGTAGTGTTTTGATATGGTAGTCGGTTCTATTTTTTGCTAAATTTTTTTTTAAAATGGAGAGACTATGTGACATGTACAACCATGTCGGGTTACACGATATTGAGGGTTGAAGTCAGTTATACATTTCGCAAAAAAAAAATTTTGACTTAGGTATGTGCTTTAGTCCGCCGCGCGCCGACCCGACAATTGTCCTCTGAACTCGACCGCTAGAGGCAACTACATATGTAGTTGCCTGTATCAATAAAATGTATGTATATTTTAAAATTATATTAAAGTTCTAATAGCATAACCTTTCGACGTTAGAGTTTTTTCGACTATAGAAGAATTAAAAAACACTAAAATATTCCAAATGTAAATATTAATAATGGCTAGGAGCGCAATAAGTTAATAGGTTCACAAATTACTTACAATAGTAAAACGATCGTAGAGAAGAAACCTAATCAGTTGCTAATTGCCAATCAAACTGTTATTAGCCTTAATTACGCAGGCAGACGATCTAAAGTTGGAAAAATAGAGAAAACATGGAAACGTAAAAGAATGGCGGCTTCTAGAGCATTTGGGGAAGGTGGACGGATAAATAGTACTAACGTGACACAGATTACCCTACCCTAATACCTTCGCAAAAATTTCATTATCTTGAGCCTCAAAAAATTGTCAACAAATATCGTACGAAAAAATACCTCTATATTTTTATTTGTATGTTTATCTTTAATCTTTTATGTATTGTCTTCAGTCCCTAGTGTTTATTTATCATGATTATTAGATGCAAACGCAGACAATGAGACACTCTCAAGGTCACTGCTGTCTGAGAACTGAGAATAATATTCGCTATTCTTTTGCGTAAAATTTCATCGTAAAAATATGTGAAATTTACTAGCTATGATTCTTTGATGTTTTCATAATCAGATTTTCATTAAGAATAATCGCCTTTGTTGTACGGAAGTAACCGTGTGCAGTAGTATGGTAACGCATTTTCACCATCAAAATTGTTTGTGTCTATTATGTCAAAAGGTTTAGATCAATCCACACAGTTGGTGTTCGCCAGGGAGTCACTATAAAAATATTTTTATTTACAAATATAGTTAAAAGGCAATTGATTAGATTCGTATTTTAATTTGATTATTATCAATTTCTCTATTGTGTTGTATATTTAAAAGTGATAAAGCACTCTCTAAAGATTGGCAGCTCGTAATATCAACAGACAGGTACTTGCATCAATCAGTTTTGTAATACTTTACTAATAATAATATTCTTGTGGCACGTGTAAGAATTTAAGAATCATACAACTCGCAATCTAAATGCAATAATTTAGGTAGGTAGATAATATTTATGCATCTTTTGTGTATAGTATGTATGTAGTATTAGTGTATAATAGCCGCTATTGTGAGAGTTGTCAATAATAGCATAAAAACGAACATCTTTTTATTTGTTTGCGTTTATAAAAGAAAAGCGGACTTTGAGGCCAATGTCCAGTGGGTGACACCGGTACCAATGATGATGTGCGTAATTACTTTGTTAAGATTGAGAGCAAATGATGATTGAGTAATTAATACCTACTAATGAATGTTGCAATATTGATATCGACCAATAACCAATAAACCGTTATTGATGATTTCTACAATAAACAAAAACGGCTTCTCAAAACCTGTTTATTTGACTTGTAATACCTTAAAGTTATTCTGTAGCTCATTTGAGTACATTGTACATAAAACAGTATGTGGAAATATTCAGACGAATGTACAGCGATGTCTGCACAAGCCCTAATAAATTACAGTGTAGTTTTTGCGGTTAGTGTCGAAACCGCAACATTATTTCGTAAGTGATATAAACTCAAAGGAACGAATGAAAATGAAAACTTAGACTTGTGTTGTGGCAATCAAATACGATATTAAAACAATCATTAGAATAGAAGAAAATCATCAAGAGAATTAGTTTGTGCAAAAATAGTCGAGTATTTTATAAAATGGTGAAGAATCACTAATTTCGGTTTATACATAAATAAGATCATGCTGTGTATCTTTAAGATTGGTAGGCACATGTACGTATCATGTAGGAGTTTAAGAATTTTCTAAGAAGTTGTGTAGGTATGTACCTATTCTTTCTTCTAAGTATATTTTATCGTATTCATTGCTAAAATCCGGAAGTGGAAATGTTTTATAGAGATACTGCGGCCCTGAATCGCAAGGGTCACTGAAGGAACAGGGTACATTTTTAATCGGTAGAAGTCTGACACTCTTCGCCCACCTGGAGTGGGAGGAGTTATTTGATGATTATCCCCCGACAAAAAATAATCTCGTCCCACCTTCTTCTTGTTTTGTCCGTTAATCTGGTATTAGTTCCTAATATCATGTGGGGAAAGGACAGTGGAATTTCTTGTCTGTTCTTTTCCATATTTTTTTGTGTAAAATAAATAGTTTGATTTTAATAATCATAATATCAGAATCCAATGGTGTGTAACACCTTTGTACTATGTCGGCTGTCTGTATGTATTACACCTTTTCCAATTGTATACTCTCTGTTTACATCCTTACTATTAGCACATTTTTGTCACCGTCCAACTTATTTAACAAAGCACATAGTAAACAGTTATCTTTATTGGCACAAGATATTTTTAACGCACCTTAAGAGACTCTTTTATTTATATAATTTCTAACATTTGTTGGTATATTTAGGTGGGCACGCAAATATAAAAGCTTTGTACACTTGTAGCGGTCTTAATCACTTGATTTGTGGAAATGGTTTAAGTAAATGTTTCCACGCCCAAATATACCTACATGACTTTACATAAGTTTAAGATTTAGCCAATGAATCTCATTTAGCTCAAAGTTAACTACTTTGACTACTAAGCGTGTAGTCAAAGAAGGTTGACCTTTGGTTTTAACCTGAGTTGTCAATATTATCTTCATCGTCTATATCATTATCGTCATTGGAATTTGATAACCACCTTCTACAGAGTTCAAGCCTCATCAGTTTCTTTGATGTGCTTTTCTTAGCCAGTGCGATTCTGAACCATGCCTCCCTCGCTTTTTTGGGTCAATTATCTACCTTATTACTTAATAGGTAGTAACTACGATTGTACTTATTTATTGACACCGCTGCGCAACTTTAGAAGGATAATAGCGATGAATGATGACTACGGAAGGCAAAACAATCAGTAATTTTAAAGCAAATGAAACGTAAAATATAAAATACTGCATAAACTAATACAAAGTCAATATTGTGTTTACCCATCCTCACACTCTGTCTTATATTTTAGCCGTAATTACTAGATAAGATAATTTTTAAGGCTACATAGGCGTTTTTGTATTTATACTATAAGAAGTAAGATTTCATTTAGACAGTGTGGCTTATAGAGACTTGTTGTTTAGGTTTTTACATCACCATTTGCTATACTGAAATTAGTTGTTTTTATTGTTATTAATATTTTTGTACATCGTTGGCGATTATTTTTGTTGATGGTACAGAATTATGCTGAACGATGACCATTTTGTGTGTTTGTGACGCATATTTCCCCTCTAGTTTACGTCTAAGGCATCATGTAATAACATGAAAAAATATTTTCTTTCTTTTTCGATCTATCAAGACCAAATAGACGAATACTGAATCTCGACTAATAACGGTAATTGTATTTAGTGAGCTATCGTGCAGCCTACACTAGTGTCATTTGTAATTAACGGCACAAAGAAAACGAAGTTGATTGTTAACTATTAGGGAATGATTGACAATTAACAGAAAATTATGGGTTGTTTTAAAATGGATGGATTGATAAAAGAAATAAAGGGAATAAACAGGTAACTAATGAGAATGAGGTTGGAATAATGGCCCACACGCAGTGGACCAACAGAAGGACTAAGTGTGTAAATCAAACCCTTTTTCCACACTTAGTCCTTCTGTTGGTCCACTGCGTGTGGGCCATTATTCCAACCTCATTCTCATTAGTTACCATAGTTAGATAGATAGGTAGGTAGGCTACTGACTTACAAGATATAGGTGGTGTATAGTTTGGGGTTAGTAAATCCTTATTAGTACATACTAAAAAAATCTAGCCCAGTTTTCTTCTCTACCTGCTCCATTTTCTTGTGATCGACTCTTTTCATTCGAAGGCACCAGAGAACTTTATGTTGGATTTCATGTTTATTCAGTTGAGCCCACTCCAAATCTTTTGTAGCGGTTGTCCACCCACGTGGCGTCTTCTTCTGGGTTAGTCAGCGCTTTTCTGACTGTGAATTCTACATCTCTAAATTTGTGAAATGTATTTCATTTAAGTATGTTGTAATACTGTATGATTTAAACAAGCATTTTATTTTTATAGCTTACTTTACTTTTTGCATCTAGATCAAGGCGAGGTTTTTTTACAATATACTCATTTGAAGCTGACATTTGAGATTACCTCGAACTGGTATCTAATGGTGCATGACTAATGTGGTCTACAATGTTTTAAATACATAATTGTTTAGCTAAGTCAACGGACATCTATCTATGTATATAAAATTAAGTTAATAGGTTGTATGTTTGTCCTGTATGCGCTCTTAAACCATCGATCAGATTGTGATAAAATTTTGACATGGTATTCTCAGGAAGTGCGAAAGGGTTGGACCAAAAAATCCGCCACCGCATGTGCGAAATTTCCATGAAAACAAAGTCGCAGGCAACAGCTAGTTTTATATACATATATAAAACCAAGCCAAAGGAGAGCATTTTATTTCAATTCAATAAATAAACAAATTAAATAGAAATACTTCCAAATTCACTGTTCCGAAAGAAACTGCACGCGTGACAAGTGCTTCTACTACGAAATTTTTTGCTTTAGGAATAGATAATTATTATAATGATCTGATCTCATTTGATTTGTCCTTAAACGGTGCAAGACTGCCCCGCTTGGGCTGAGCACCGACGTGTACTCACGGCGGCGATAGGCGCAGACCTCTCGCGCCCGGCATTGGTCGAGGCCATGCTGCGGGGCGAGAGGGAGTGGGAAGCGGTCGCCTCCTTCTGCGAAGCAGTCATGCTTCCGAAGGAGGAGGCGGGCCGCGTGAGGGAGAGGATGGCGTCCTCCCTCCAGCCCAGCCGCAGTGATAGATGCCTACGGCGTCGGACGTCGGCCGACGATCTCCGGCCACCGTAGGCGCGGGCATGCGGACAGCGAGTAAAGGGCAACTCGCTGTCCGACCATGGACCATGCCCGGGTCGACGGCGCGTTGTGTTCCACGCGTGCCTCAAAGAGCGTCAGCAATATGAGGAGGCCCCCCCTGTAGAGGGTCGAAGCCTGCCGGGGTCGTGGGACTTATCCCATTACCGTGACCCCGGTACGTAAAGGGTTATTGAAGGAACACCGTGGATTTTAGTCAGTAAAAGTCTGACAGTCCCTCCCACCCTGCCCGGGGTGGGAGGACTTATTTGATAACATTACGACGTTAAAAAAAAAAGCAGATAACCTATAATAAATACGTAAAACAATTTAATAGTAATTATCCTTGTGATTTACATCAATGAGAAGTTTTCATACCAGCAATGGTCAATAAGCAGTAAAACTTGTAACAATTTATTGAACAACATGAATTTACTATCTATTTACCCATCGTTAGTAAATCAATTATTTGATTTGAATTCATATCTATATAATGGTTTAAAACCGTTAGGTATATCGAATGTTACCTAATATCGTTCTGAAAGTATTCCGCACAAGAATTTGGCTTGATATAATTAAGATAATGATCAGCAAGAACAGTTATTAGTCAAACGTATTGTTTGAATTCTAAAAAACAACGGAAAGTAATATTATGTAACCATTTCTTATCTACTGGAAATTCTTTTGTTATAAATATTACTTAAAGTACCCACTGGTCGACAAAAGTATTAGGAAATTTATTGCTTATGTTAGTTTCGGAATTATAAGTTGTGGTCGCCTCGTAGTCAAAATTTGACCATAATTTAAATTGCTTCAAATGCTTTATTAAGTATATAAAATATTAGCTTTCTACACTCTTTCTCCATATTATAAATTTTAATTGAAACTTTCATATTCCTAAGTGTGTTTACTTTTTGTAAAATGAGGTAGTTTTTTTTTCACGTATTAAATATATAGATGAGGGCAAGGCAATGAATACTCATTATTACCTATGTATGAACATAGGTTCCTACACCATATATGTTACGGAAAAAATATCGATTAGAAAGCATTACTTAGGGTGACACAGTGGTCGACCCTATCGCGAACAGCGATCTTTTAAAGATAATCTTATGCCACATAGCCATAATTATGTAGGATAAAAATGTATAGAGTAGTATGTATACAGATTTTGTTAATCGTGTTAGTGGTCGGTATTTTAAAACTAACCTTATTTAGCAGAATCTAGATACGCTATGTACTCAGGGTCAAATTAAATTATTCTGGTTATAATGTCGAGTAACCAGCGGCCGTTGATCCCATCGTCAAACTAAATGTTTGGATATTTTTGTTTTACGTCGATTAGATCAACCATAGCTATTAGCTACAACCTGGGGGTCTACAAGTCAAGAATGAGTTTTCTTCTAGGTTAGCGTGCTTCATCTTCGACCACATCATCGCTTACCAAACCTATTCATCAAAATAAGCGCGAGCCTAATTTATCTATTTAAAAAAATTTTGGCGTGATGATTGTATGGGTACGAAAAATATAATCAATCCTAACAGAAGCAATATTTATATAATACATGATGAAATATTTGAGCGTTGTACACAATTTACCGATTCATTGTCGCTCTAACAAAACAACAGTAACTCTAAAAGTAAATAAGGTTTCTTGGACATATAATTATGTCTCAATTCATAAGACAGTTCAAGCCAGGTGATATTTGGCTTTGATTAAACAATATACACTCGTACATATTATCTTCTAGACTAATATCGTTCATATTTATCTTCTTTACAAAGGATTGTTAATTGTTGAGTAAAAAACAATCTAGTTATTGATGATTACGTAACTTCGTTTGCAAGATTAGTACGAACTATTTACTCTTAGGATAGACCCGTTGGTAACCTTTAAAAAAATATTCGAAAATTTTCGGCTTTCGAGCACGAAATGAAAATATTTGTTTTTTTTTAAATTTTGTAAGTTCTCGCATTTTCCCAGGATACAAAACAAAGTAGTCTTTGTTGTTATAAACTATACATATGGTGTGCCAAGACTAATCTAAATCGCTCTAGCGTTTATTGCGTGATCGAAATACAAACATAGAAACTTTTATATTTATATTATTAGTAGGATACAGTATACATTTACTTGTAGCATAGTAATTGGAGTAGTCTAGTCTATTTCCAGCAACCATTAACACAGACCATTCATCGTCATTTTGGTCCTCACCTTCTTTTATTCATTCATCGGCATCTAGACATTGCTAATTATCTTTTCAGTGAAAGTTAAATACATTGTAAGTAGCTGTCAAAAATCATGCGAAGTTAAGGTGGGTCTCATTAATTGCATAGCTTTCAGTTCGCGTGAGGCAATAGCATGTTGCCTAAATGTTTTGGCAATCTAGAATCTACGTAGCTGTGTCCAACACGCTAGAGGAAATAGAACTAGGTATGTAAAAAACTTCGAAATACGGGACAAACACGCGATCTGTAGCTTTAATGTAGGTGCTTCTGAAAGCCTCAGATTTTGCACTAAGAATAATAATAAAAAAATTCCATTTCTGAACTTTATCTTGAAAGGCCTTTCAATTCTTATTTGTTGATGCCACGGCAAATTGAGTGGGTTTGACAGGCCATGTGCGTCTCCTTCCGCCTTATCACATCAAACCGTGACGTTGGTACGGAATGCGGCACCGACTTCTACCAGATGAGTAGGTATTAAGACCATATTATAAACGAACTCAGTCATCCAATGATACAAATTCTTGCACGCTTTTAAGTGTAGTAGTGTTCTTGTTTAAAATTTTGTTAAAGTCGGTTTTATTCCTTTTTTGTTTGTTTATGCAATTAATATTAGTTTGAAAGTAAGGATCGTTAACTTCATAGGCACTTATCACGTCAAAAGATTATGCACGGTTCGAATTGGTCGTTTCCTATGGAGAAGAACCGCTAAGAATCTCCGTGGCTACTCTTTAATTTGCACTTTCTTAATTGCAACTGTATTATGTACTTTGTATTTATCAAAGTATCATCGACTTGACTAACATAGCACGCGTCTACTGTTTTATCTATCTCTCTGATATCTTGAGTATTGTTACTAATAGTTCCATATCTAGAAATTCATTTGTATTAATTCCAACGGCTTCATCGATTTCCATTTGATCATGAGAGCAATGATTAGAGATGTATTTTCATAACACCACATTACATTATCTACATCGTCTCTGCTGTTGGGAGATAGGTCTCCTCTCTTTGAAATAGAATAGACCATAATCCACAACGCGAGCCCATTGCGGGTTGGTACAGACGCCAGCACATCAACCTACCTCAATCTGTCAAATTTCTTTAATAGATTTTCAACCTTATCACAACAGTGGAAGGTTAATATTCGATTGGTAAAATTTGACAGATTGGGGTAGATTGATGTGCTGGCGTCTGTGCATGTCGCATATATGTCTTCCAATTTTCGGTCCAAGGACATGTCGGTTTCCTTACCATGCTGACGTTTTCCTTTGTCGTTTTGAGAAAAGTGGTGGTAAACGAGAATTGTCAGACCAGGGAAACTGTGGTGGACCTTAGAGCGGGCGCTTTCGTAAACCCATGAGAAGTTTTTACCAGGGGAATAGGTGTACATTCTATCTTTGAGGTCATCACCCTTTTTTTTTTCTGGGTGGGAAAATCATCGAATACCTTCTCCCACTCTGGGTTAAGCGGAAGGGAGTGTCAGACTTCTACTGACTAAAAACCCGCCCTGTTCCTTCAGCTGCCCGTAAGTTCCGGGGCCGTGGTATTTTGGTAGTACATTTCCGCAACCCCGGTGGGCAATGGCCTTATGAGGCCCTGTCACCAATGCTGACGGCTCCTTGAGGCGCGCACGGAAAACGACGCGCCGTCGACCCGGGCCTGTTCCTTACCGGACGGAGAAATACCCCTGCTCACCGTCAATAACCCCGCGCCTACGGTGTCCGGAGATCGGCCCGCGATCCCCGACGCCCAGGGTGTCTATCACGGCTGCTGGGGCGCGAGGAAGAGAGTTGCCTCTCCCTTGCTCGTTCCGCCTCCTCCTTCGCTAGCATGACTGCTTCGCAGAAGGAGGCGACTGCATTCCATTTCCTCTCACTCCGCACCATGGTTTGAACCAAGGCCGGGCGCGAGAGGTCGCCGCCGTCGATCGCCTCCACGAGGACACAACGGTGCTCCGCCCAAGCAGGGCACACCTGCACTTTATGCTCCACCGTGTCCTCCAGATGGTCCTCACAATGACGACACCCGGGCGTATCCTCCCGCTGTATCCAAAACAGGTACCTCCCAAAACAGCCATGTCCAGTCAGTACCTGCATCAGGTGAAGGTGAGGACGCCGTGGCGTCTCTCCAGCCACTCCTCAAAGAGGGGACTTATCGCCGCGATTACGACGTGCCCAGAGGTCATCACCCTGGAGATTAAAAAAGAATAAGTATTCCGAGTTCATCCATCATAGTAATTGGTCTAAATATCTATTAGTAGTGGCTGGGCGAACGGGATGCATAATCTAAAATTAACGTGAAAAAATCTCGTTTTGCAAGAATTCCGTAGGTCAAGATGAAGTGTCTAGCTAGACCAGTTCCGTTGAATTATAATGGAGCAACTATTAGTTCCAAAAATAAATACCTACTTCTAAATATAATACCTATGCATCTGTCTACATCTAGTGGGTACCATCCACTTATACCATTTTTGAGACATCTATTCTGCGTTTCTAGCCAACTTTTTGTATTTTAGGCTCAACCTAGGCAACATTTGTATAATATGGTTGTACGTATAAGCATATAGTCCCATGTCAGAACCCCGCGTTCATTAAGGGACTCTCTAGCCAAAACACTAATCGATAACGAATATTTACTACCGAAAAACATAATTAATTCTAAAAAGCTAAACGATAATGAATGCCTACAATACCTTCTTGCTTATTAGCGTTTTGCATGCACGAAATTGCTGCTGTTCTTTCCCTAAAATTAAGCATTCTGATTTAAAAATGTTTGTGTAACACGAATCTTTGTATATTCTATCAAAATAGTAGCTAATCTATCCAATTCATACGGCCTCATTGTCCTACTGTGCCCGAGCCTCAAACGGTTTCAAGACAGCTCTGTAAGGATAGTCGGTGGCTTAGCAAGCAAACAAGAACACTTGTGAAGACTGGATCTTTTCATAATCTGCCATAATAAACATTACTGACGACGCAAGTAAACAAGGGCCAAAAGTTACGGGATCCATCAGATAATCCATTCAATTCAATTCCCGTTAACATTAAACACATAACAAACGCGTTCCACCTCATCAATCAATTCTATTCTAATTGAATTTAACAGCTACAAAACGTTTGTAACGGCTCCTTTAAAAATATCCATGTTGTTGTAGGGCAATGTCAAGGTATGAACCATAGATCTCAGAATCGTCGCGCCTGGCGGTTTAACTAGTACTCCGTCAGAGCATAAAGTATTGGCGGTTTCCAATCTATGAGTTTCCTGATAAAAATAAGCTAGTGATATAGTTGCTTATTGACTGGCGTACCCCATCGTCAACAAATTCATCTCGTAGCATTAGTAGCCTTTTGTTTCTGGGTTGGAATATCATCAAGTTACTCTCTCATCAATTATGTGGGTGGAGCGGAAGGGAGTGTCAGACTTCTACTGACTAAAAATCCACCCTGCTCCTTCAGTTGCCCTTGCGTTCCGGAGCTGCAGTATCTCGTTAGAAAATTTCCACAGCCTGTAGTAGTAATATAAAAATAAATGGAATTGGTTGCTATGCAGCAATTGAAATTTCTTTTGAATTTGAAAGGATATCCCATTTTATGAATTACGCAATAAGGCTGCAGTGATTAAGATAAAATGCTCCTGTTTTCTGAGCACAAATTTTAGCAGTCGTGTAAATACATATAGCTATGAGTATGCAAATTATTTTTATTTTCTTATTGCCGTCTCAGAGCTAAGGAACAGAGAGTGCACCTTTGAGTGCCTTTATTATCTCTTGTGTTCTTGAGCATCTTTGCTGAGAAGGGCCAAGGCGATTGGAGTTTTAGCAATGTTCTAGCCACCGAAATGTTTCGTAGTTCTGTGGTAGGAACACACGTACGCCGCCTACGCCATTGACATTCAGAACGGTACTCCCGTGCTAGTATGTCACCATGCTATTGTTTTGGTACCGTTTGCTTTGATATACATTATACATTATATTGTCATTAAGATTTAGCTGTTATCATTGTGTTCGAAATTGAAGGCGGTGACAGAGAGATGTGTCCTATTCCTAAGACATGTGATAGGTATCAAATTGCGACGACAATTTTTTTTTGTTCCGAAATAAATCGCCTTTGTCCTTGTCCAAGGTCTAATTTATCTCTATACTCAGTTTCTTCAATATCGGATAAGTAGTTCAGATGTCAAACCGTAACAGACAGACATCACACATTTATGATATAAGCAGGTAATAGAAAAGCATCCCGATTACTCTCTTAAAAACCTGTCAACATTTTGAAAGGGAGAATCAAAATAAGAACCTACGAACCTTACGTTTATCCATTATCCAGTGACGTAATTACAATATCACCAAGCTATTTATAGCATTGCGGGATGACTTGATCCAATTAATATACGGAGGTAAGGAGTGGAATTGCACAGTGCACTAACTTCTGACGTTTTGTAAGTCCCCATGTAGGCATGTAGGCCTGTGTGAAATGAAATAGTCTGAGTTTGAGTTTGAATTCCCTCCGGAGTCTGTGTTTCCTGATAGCTATAGCCTGTGAGTTTTTAAATCAATAGTGAATAAGTTACTTCTAGGTAAGCGTTCTTCATCTTCGACCACATCATCATTTACCATCAGGTGATATGGTGGTCAAAGCCGAGCCTATTATCAATAAAAAAGATGTGTTCGTATACTTTGTATATGTACCTAAGTCTTTATTGTTGTGGGAGGACTAATCAGTTCCGCCGTGTATTGCAATGAGTGACGTCACGGTACTCTGCACTCTTGCGAACACGTGGCTTTCAAATCGTTTCTATAACGTGGTATTTCTTAGATAATGTATTTGGTACTGAATTAATGGTAGTATTAATATCGGATACGGAATTCCTGACTCATTCAGAGTAGTCTGCGAAATTCGAAATTTTCTGATGTTTTCAAATTTCAGCGCTGTTTTCATAATTATGTTTGTCAATCTGTATATAAACAAAATTGAATCTGTGAACACAAAAATAAAAGTGTGGCCTCAAGTGCAGTAATGTGGCATGAACACTTCTATTTTTTAATTTTTGTCTGTCTGTCTTTCTGTATGTCCGACCTCTAGAACGGTTGAATGGCAAATAAAGGAGGTTATAGGGCAACAACGTTAAGGCTACTTACTTTTCATCTGGGAATTCCCACGGGATTTACGCGGGAAAGACCTTTCACTTAGACAAAATCACGGTAACAGGCAGTATCACCATAAAACGAGTAGCAAAAGTTCGCGAATGTAAGCCCCGAATTTGATAAATTAATTGGTTCCTTGAACGCGCTACCACAGGTTAGGTTGATTGTAGGTACCTATTCCACGCTGCACACGTTAATTTTCGGCAGGGTCGCTATAAAAAAGTATTGACGTAAATTTCGACTTGGGAAATACCCAAATAACGCACAACATAATGCATTTGCGTGGGATTTTTTAAAACAATGGCCAACGGGTCTGTTCAACATAATAACGCTACTTATCGATGTAGCGTATCTTTTTTGTGTGAGGTCATCATATGACTCCTTTCGCTCTGGGTGGAACGGAACGGAGTGTCTGACTAGAAATTCACTCTGTTCGTTCAGTCTTACTTACGTTCCGGGGCTGCGGTGTCTCATTAGAACATTATCGGATCCCCAGCAGTTACCACCAATTCCGGGGCCCGAAAAGACCTATCGTACAAACATGTAAGATATATACCTAAACTATAAAGGACTTACCGTTGACCTAGAACAACAGAAAGTCAAAAGTAAAATCTTACAGCTCGTGTAAGTAGAAAAGAAAAATTAAAGCACTTAATATGTAGATAGTTTGGCTAAACTTACCTATATTCTCAGATAAGTCTGATCCGTCCTCACCGCCGAGGCCCGCCGCGACGTCCTCGTAATTGTCCGCCCCGACCCTTGCCAGAGCCATACGGCGACGCTGGGCCAGTAGCTTTAAATTCTCTTATTAATAATAATAATGATATGATCCAGCCTGTCCCTTGCTGCCCTCTCCCTGCGACGCCCTAAGCCGAGGTCCGTACCCCACAGGAGGTGCCCTTAGCGTAGTCGCCTAGTTTGTAAGTTTTATAATAAGCTCTGGCTGGAGGCTTTAATTAATTTATTAATTAAGGCAACCACAGGCAAGCTTGTAAAAAAGAAGATAAGTCTATTCGGAATCCTCGGTGAGCTACCCCAATTCGTACTTGGTCGGTTTTTAAAAAGAAAAATCATGATGTCATCGAGAGCCACCCATTTCACTATTGATGTGACACTCCAGACACAAACATATTTAGCTTGTTTGGGAGGGGTTAGTGCCTGCCTAGTGATGTCAATTCTACCCACATTGCTAGTTTTCTTAAAAACTTAATAATTTGTTGCCAAAATGAAAATGGTTTTATGACGTAGTGTGAAATGCCGCCGATTGCCTCCGACTCGCCGTCTATTGGGCTACGTACGGCAGCATATTTCATAACTTTCTTGAGCGTTTCTGGAAAAACCCAGAACAGTAGCCCTAATAACGGCGTGGGCTAATTCTAAACGGTGACATCCGCCGCACAATGCGATGCCACAACAGTCACTATATTATTCAGTTGTTATTCAATCCCATCACAATAGCACTTGAGTACTCAGGAACTGAATACGGTGACAATACTTACCCACATATATGTATAGTTATTATATAGGTCAAAAGATTGGATGGAAGGAATATTCCCGAAAGATCTTCGCGAAACATTTTCTATGCATATAGCTACTAACTTAAATTTTAAGTGCCTGTCTGTGATTTAAAAATAACTGTTTTTCCTCAACTTACTTATTTAGACGATAATAAACCCAAAAGAAATTTTTGTCTGTCCGTCTTTATTTCTGTGCTAATCTCTGGATCGGCGGAAATGATTTTTATTCAACTTCCATAGGCAGATATAGGACATACCTATATGATCCAGATCTCAGTACCATTGTAACAACATTGTATAACAGAATAATTTGTCGCTTTAGCCCGTGATTTGTTTAGTTACGTGTACCCGTATTATAAATTACATGTACCCCTATTAACAATTTGTAAAATACCTTATGCAACTAATAGTAGATAAGACTACACTGTAAAACATCATCAAAGTATGAAATCACTATAAGTACCTACCATAGTTTTTGCCACCATGGGCCGCCAAAAACATACAGAAAGTACCTACCTAAGTACTTTGGGATGTAGGTAGTATAAGTATAACTTACGTTCTCAAATATTCATCACATTATATATTTGTTTAATTCTTACATTTGAATCATTATAATATAATCAGGCAAACTTTTTGAGTAGGTTTTGACATAGGTAAATCACGTTAGTCGTTACACATATTTTTACTTTTAGGCGGGAAAATACCACATAATACACATCGCCCTCTAGAGGTAACCGCAGTTATATCTGTCAAGCTGATTCACTATCAATACTACAGATGGCAGTAATCACAATGTAAATAGTTACATAATTTTTGCATAGATGGCGCTGTTAGTACCTGTACTCCAGGTTGAACTTTTATTCCTGGTTCACTATCATAACAACCGATCTTGATCTTTGATCTTGTTATTGTATCAGTTTAATGGTCAAGATCGGTTGTTCGTCCGTTTTAGTTACGAATTACGATACCTACTAACCGGGCGTTTTTTAAAAATTTACCTATCGTAAGGTTTTGTTACACTTTTCTCACCGGTAACTATTGCCGTCTTTGTGGGAGTTCGGGAGATGTTTATTTTTGTTGTTTGATGAAGCGGGTGGATATTGAATAATTTATTAGGTGTTTACTTAGATTGGATAATCTGATAAACGTGTCTAGAATTAGCAGGTGGTCATACTCATGATAGGCTGAGATTTTAAGAACTCGCTCCGGCGGAGGTCACTGAACTCGTCGGTTTTTGTGCGATCTTTTTGTTTGAATAATCTTTTTATGAGCTTTACAGACCACAAGAATGGATGTATGTACATGCGGTCAATGAGAGAAGGTATTGTGAAGTCTTGCCCGTTTTCACTAACGCTTGACGTCATTTTAATTTTTAACCAACTTCCAAAAATAGGAGGTTATCAATACGACTTTTTTGTAATATCGCTGTTGGAGTTTTAACACAAAGCGTTGCGCTGAAAGTTGATATGTATATTTAAAATGGCAATTATGAAGGTATATTATATTCAGGTACCTATGTTGCGGATTCCCGCATATCGAGTATCGAGGCCTCGCGTATCGAGGCCGCGGTACCTAGTTAGACCATTCGGTCTAACTAGGTACCGCGGCCTCGATACGCGAGCGCCACTGAAAAACCAGTGAGTTTGTAGTCAGTAGGAGTCTGACACTCCCTTCCACTCCAGCCAGAGCGATGTCCATGGTAGCAAGGACGACCAATTAAGTCGGTAATGTAATGATCAAACCAAAATGTTCATTTAGCCGTCAACCGAGGTTAACAGTTTATTTGTTGAAAAGACTTTCGTCAGTTTTTAAGGCAGAAGTGAAGATACATCTTTAGGCTCGCTCGATCTATCGTAGACATCATCAATCGCTTACCATCAGGCGTGGGTGAGGTCAAGAGCGGTCTCACCCGTATTTTTTTTACTTAAAACCTTTTTTTGGAAAATCTGAGATGAGGTTCTATTCTATTTTCCAGTTTCGATGGCGGCTAATGTACTGTCATACCACTTAGGTAAGTGCCAAAAAGTATCGAAATAGGTACCGACGCACGGTGGGCTGAAAAACGGCTTTCATAGACTTAGGCATTTTATTTTGCAAGTGCCAGTTTTTGTGCCGGATATCACTTCTATTTGTTATAACAATATACAAAAATGACACCAGAATTGATTCTGCACAAAAACGAAGGAATTATAATTTTTTTACGAAAATTTTGTATGGAGCTAGTATGAAAAATCGAAATATCTCTGAAACGGCAGCGATAACCGTAATATCCTTATAGGAGGTTTTAGTACTAATTATTTATGATTTTTTGACATACGTTACATAATGGTTGTAGATGCCTTTTTTTTTTTTTAAATCGTCAAAATATTTTTATTTATTTTTACATATTAAACGTTCCTTTTAGTGTTTAAGTTGAAGAATTCAGAGCTTTAACAACTCTTAACATAAAATAGCATCACCCCTATAGACCTGAAGGACTAGACAGAGGTGTGTAGTATCTTGTTGATCTTGTAAGATTTCCAACAATACCAAATAGTTGAATATCAGTGTCAAAGTGCCCATGCTGTCGCTTCTTTTAGAAAGATAGGGGAATGAAATTGTTAATTGATCATACCCTAAAAGTATGATTACAACATAACCGGACACATAATAATATCGACACAAAAGGAATTTTAAAACCTTGCATACGTTCAAAATACAAAATAACATATTGTGTAGTCATCTAATGAGTCTGATGACAAGTAATTAAGTAATTAGAATGATGGTTGTAGTCTTCTGATTCTAATGAGCCTATTAAGTGATTAAATGATTTGAAATATCTCGCAACAATACCAACTAAGAACTGCATTCACCTTTTTATAATTAGTGAGCTAATGTGATTTGCTAATGTTGATTAGTTCTACTATGAGTTCTACGAAATGTTTTTGACGATTATAAATTTTTATTATCATATCTTTTATAACTTTAATGAGGGTAGTTAACTAATTATTGACTTTATACAATAAAAGGGCTATAATTTTGTTCCATAATTTAGATTGTTCACAACCGTGTAACTGCTAACACTAAAACTATTTGCTTTGCGACTACAAAATCTTAGAATGGAAAGTTTAATCACCAACTTAGATTTGTTTGTTCTTCTAAAAAGTGAGTGTCCTTCATTTAATCATGAAGTATTGTTTAGTGCAATTGTGTCCCGCATAGGCGATTGCCTTTCTGCCGAAGATCAAGTAACTCTCAAAGAATTTTGCCGGAGATTCACGCGAGCTGCTTTAAACAGGTGGCAGAAATCTAAACGATTCTTTGATAAGTTTAGAAATACGTACGGAGAGTGGTTGCAAGCAAATATTGATTGGCCGAGTTGCGTGCAAACTTTAATAAATCAAGAACCAACTGTTGATGAGATACCAAGAGCACGCTCAGTCTCTCCAGAACCTTCGACATCATCGACTGTTGGAACAATGACAAAAAGGTCCCGAAAACCATTCAAAGATCTGGGAAGCAAACAGAAAAAGAGAAGATCTAGTGAGCACATAGGCGAGGATTCCTGTGAATTGGCATATGCAGCTGCAGCACGTTTAAAAGAAGATGGTTATGAAGATATCGCATCTGTAATCAATTATATGATCAAAAATCCAGAAGCTGCCGTTAAAATCAAGGAAAGCATTAAGAAAACAGTAATATTTACACCAGAGAAAGCACTTGGATTGCTTCTTTCACTTAAGCTTTCAAAGTGGCAATATATTACGTTGCGAGAGACTGCCATTCGGGAAGGTGCTAAGGATATTTACCCATCCTACTATAAACTGCAACAAACTAAGCTTGCATGCTACCCTCCTAATCAATCAGTATCAGTTACGGATTCATCAGCTAGAATTACACTTCAAGCTTTACTTGACATCACGGTGAAGCGGATTCTTCAAAGTCTTTCTGATAATGTGGAAAATAAGCAGTTAAAGCTGATATCGAAGTGGGGATTTGATGGTGCTTCCAATCAAAGCCGATACAAGCAGAAAATGGACGGCGAGCATGATGATTCAAGCATTTTCATGACCTCCTTGGTGCCACTGAAACTGACAGATGGAGATAATACTATATGGACAAACCCGAAACCATGCTCAACTTTTTATTGTCGTCCGGTTCAGTTCACTTTTGTAAAAGAAAGCCATGCAGTTGTCATTGATAACAAAAGAAAAATGGATGAGGAAATTGAGGCCCTTAACCCCACAGAGTGCATTAATAGTAACAGGGTGACTCATAAACTAATGATGACAATGATCGACGCAAAAGTCTGCACGTACCTTTCTGAAGCTAGATCAAATGCATCATGCTACCTGTGCTTAGCAAAACCAACAGAAATGAACCACTTAGATGCTGTAACATCAAAAACTGTGTGTTCTGACATATATGAATTTGGCCTATCATCCCTACATGCCCGTATAAATTGCATGGAATGTCTGTTACACATTGCGTACAGACTGGACTTCAAACAGTGGGCAGCAAGAAGTAATGAGCATAAAGATATGTTACAAAACAGAAAAAAAAACATTCAAAATAAATTTAAAGAGGAGCTCAATCTGTTAATTGATATAGTAAAACAAGGCTCGGGAACTACCAATGACGGGAATACCGCAAGGAAGTTTTTCGAGTTTCCCAATAAAACTGCAGCTATTACTGGGTTGGATCAAAACCTGATAAAAAGATTTGCTGTTATTTTGCAAGCAATAACATCTGGTGAGAAGATCGATGTCATCAAATTTAAAGATTTTGCTCGCAAAACAGCAGAAAAGTACGTGGAATTATACGACTGGTACTACATGTCATCAACCGTACATAAACTATTAATACACGGAGCTGACATAATCGAAAAAAATGATATTGTCCCGATTGGGACTCTCTCGGAAGAAGCCTCAGAGTCTCGAAACAAAGATTTTAGGAGGTTCCGGGAACATCATTCGCGGAAAAGAAGCAGGCAAGATTCTAATCAAGATATCCTAAATATGCTTGTTGTTTCTTCGGATCCTTTTCTAAGTGCACAAAGGCCGAAGTTAGATGCCAAAAGGAAGACAACCTTTTTTGCTGAAACTCTCGACCTAATACAGTTTCCGGAAACTGAGTTCGAGTTTGTAGGTATATCCGATCTGGATTCTGACTCGGAATTGGAGTCCGACAACGAAAGTTGTAAAGAAAATTTGTAAAATTTAATTATTTTTCTTTATGTTCTTTTGTTATTTATGTTAGTTTATTGTACCAATATGTTTAGTTAATAATTTCATAAATTATAGTTTCAAATATGTATTTTGTATAATTGAATTTATTAGATATTATTTTTGTTACTTCTGTTTTATTTAAATTACCTATCAATAAAAAGTTTATATACAGTCTTTTTTTTTTTCACATATTCTTAATATTTGGGGAAAAAGCATGCTTCCTAACGATGTTCTTAACTTTGACACAGTTCATGGATCGTTTTGAACAGTTTCATATGTTAAAATAAATAATGTTAGTACTATAATCCCCTATAAGGATATTATTATTATTATGTGTCCGGTTATGTTGTAATCATACTTTTAGGGTATGATCAATTAACAATTTCATTCCCCTATCTTTCAAAAAGAAGCGACAGCATGGGCACTTTGACACTGATATTCAACTATTTGGTATTGTTGGAAATCTTACAAGATCAACAAGACACTACACACCTCTGTCTAGTCCTTCAGGTCTATAGGGGTGATGCTATTTTATGATAAGAGTTGTTAAAGCTCTGAATTCTTCAACTTAAACACTAAAAGGAACGTTTAAATATGTAAAAATAAATAAAAATATTTTGACGATTTTTTTAAAAAAAAAGGCATCTACAACCATTATGTAACGTATGTCAAAAAATCATAAATAATTAGTACTATAACCCCCTATAAGGATATTACGGTTATCGCTGCCGTTTTAGAGATATTTCGATTTTTCATACTAGCTCCATACAAAATTTTCGTAAAAAAATTATAATTCCTTCGTTTCTGTGCAGAATCAATTCTGGTGTCATTTTTGTATATTGTTATAACTAATAGAAGTGATATCCGGCAAAAAAACTCGCACTTGCAAAATAAAATGCCTAAGTCTATGAAAGCCGATTTTCAGCCCACCGTGCGACGTACCGACTAGCATGAATGAAATATCCACTTGATTTGATTGGTAACATTGCACTTTACGCACAATATCGAACATTTTGGCTTGGCATGAAAATTAACACAACACGAAAAAAGCTTTTACGTCAATGCAACCTAAGTGATTCGAAATGTTGAACCATAGGCATAGAAATCAAGAGACATGAGACGAAGTAAAACATTTTTAGAAAAATATACTACCGCTATATGTACCCTAAACCGTTACAGTTACAGTACAGCTTTCAACTGTAGAACAAACTTTCAAAGAGAAGACATAGGTAGGTAATTTTATAATATCCCTCAAATCTTAGTGGTATCATGAACGATTACTGATCCCTCTATTTCAAACATATTCTTATTATTAACTTAAATGCCTGTATTAAAAACAAACAAAGAATGACAAAGCAAAGATTTGTCTCATCCTAGGTGGTCCTAAGATATTCGCAAGTGTCAGGTTGTTACCTGACACTTGTGTTCCTGGGTGAGCGTTATCGAGAATTAGAGAGCATTGGACTGTCGATGATGAAATATATGGACGCAAATTGAAGCAACCCTAGTAGGAATAGGAACCTTTATAGAAAGAAGACCAACTTTTTTTCTTTTAAATTCTTCTTTAGGTTATCGCTCCGTATTGTTATTTGGTTTCCTTTTTAATACACTGATGTCTTCTCTTCACCCAGGATTCTGTATTTAATTAGTTTCGGAATCCCATGAAGGTTTACTTCAAATACCGCCTCATCCTCAAATGATATTTGTCTTATTGCATTTCTCGGCTTGGTTTTATCAGTTTTAAGATTTGGGATAATATTTTAGATAAATGTTATTAGATGTTCTGTAACAGATTTTCTAACCGATAAGTTACTTAGTAATAAAATCTAAGTTATTGTCTGTACGGTTTTTATATTTATAAAAGCCTTAAAGATAGAATGTACGAACAAGGTCTCTAACATTAGTAACATCAATATCTGATTGTATGCCATTCTTTGCTAATGAAATGTTCTATTACTTATATATCTTGGCTGTAAATCATCATGAGCTTATGTTTAAAAAAAGGCCAAGACTTCAACTGAAAAACTAACCGTAATCTGAGACTCAAAGCTAGAGGCTAATTAATTTGTCACATATATTAGATAACAAAATCCGTGCTCTTAACAGTTCAAACATTATGCAAGACAAACCATTACTCATGCAATTAGCAGAGGAATTTACAGTCCAAAACTATTACTATACGCTTATGTACTACATTGCTGACAACTCGTACGTAAAACAAAACTGAAAGAAACAAAACGCGCAATGTATTTTTAACAATAATGTTTTGTAGAGTGATGAGCTGATGACGTATGTAGACGCTAGTGGGGGCGTGTTCGTTGATGAGTCAATCATTATCAAAGCCATACCTATTGACCCCTCTAAATACGCTGTTGTGGGCGAGGGGGGGGGGGGGATAATTCAGGGATGATGACAGCACCTCTTTTTGAGACATCCTATCAATTAAAAAATACTTATAATTGGAAAATCGAAATAATTCACCATATTCTTCATGTAATCTTTTTGGTCCATCATATATATTACCAAAAAAATTGACCATCTATTTTTCTTTTGACATGTAATTACAGAAATAAGAAGATTGAGTTCACCTGAAATTTCCCGTGACGTAAAGCTTATTCACGCTTTTTAGCAGTGTCTTCAGTGCCTATACTCAACTTTGAAACAAAAAATGAGTGCGATATTTGTAGTCAATATAACTGCGACGCATCAAATACAAATACAGTAATATTTTCTCCACATTACACCTTCACCTTCCTGCATATTGTATAACTTCAGTTGACTTATATGTATATAAATAAATGAAGAGACCTGAATGTTATTCGTTTTGTGATAGGAACGGCAGTTTTACCTAAAGAGTAGTTTACCTACTTCTAAGTTCTAAAGTCAGTTGAAGCGAAGTCAGAATTGACAAAACCCCTTATGAAATATTTAACACTTAACAAAAATAGTTTTGGAAAATATGATGCAGTATCGGAAATTAGTAGCTCATAATTTCATTCGACTTGTTGCGTAGGAATACGCTAGAACTAATTCCAAAAAAATATTAGGGTCTAGAACTACCAATGCTGCATGCGAAATGAACTAAGTAATTTCTGCTAATTTCACAAACTGGTTTTTGTAGAAAACAGGATCTTGTTTTCTTAAGTTAGGTATAGAAATAAGTAAAAAACGAAACCTTCCATAATAATTTTGAGTCCCAATGTTTAGGTCCATCAAAATGTGTAGGTTAAGCAACGACTAATTTCTATTCTAGTTAGGTACATTTATGAGGGCTTGAACTAGAATATTCATTTCAGGAACTGGTCACGCCCTTGCTAATCAGGTAATGAAGCGAACCAATCATCATTTATCAGTGGACACTGGCTATAAGCCAAGCAAGGATACATTTCTAACTAATGTGAGGTCATGAAAAAATCCTTCATTTGAAATTTTTTGCAAAATATCACATTTCCGAATGATATAAGTTTTGACAAAGGCTTTTGATTGTTTTAACATTGTATTGACAGAACCGGATGCTATGTCCGTTCCGAGAAATAATTCGAATTACAAAACAGTCAGTGGATGTTTGCTTCTCTTAGTTTAGGCATGATATAAATAGTAAAAAAAGTAGCTACACCTTTTCACAACATAAATAACAAGCTACTGATTCATACCATTAGTCGACAGAAATCCCGCTGATAACTGAAAGCGCAATAAAATGCATGGAAACGACGATCAATAAAACGTGTCGACTGTGAGACTGACATTCAACATTCAAGTGCATCGTTCCAGTTTTCAGGATACACTTTTTAGAACTTATCGTCGCCGTCGCGCTGCTGTAGCGCTTTGATCTTCTGCCGAGTAGCGGTACATACTCTATTCCTATGACTGCTTTCAGCATTCAGTAAAAAAGTTAACCGCTCACGTCATCGCATGCCCCGAGCGCGTGCGCCGTCCCGCCGCGACCCCGCGCGGCCCCCGCACACCTCTATATTTACCGGCGCGTCGCGTCGGCTCACAACCGTCAGTCGGTCAACAGTCTGCTTCAGCAGAGCCTTCCTACTCCGTCACGTGATCAACCCTCGCCATGTCCACCCTTCACTCTCAACCACTCGTTGGCTCGCTCACCAACGTAACGTAGGTGGTAGCTCTGAGGACGCCTTTTAGTTTAACTTACTCTATATTCTAGTTTAATTAGGATTCTTTCCGTGCTTTTCTCTCGTTTGTAAAATGGTTTCGTCAAGTCGCGGTGCCCACGTGTTGGTATGGGAGCAGCCTGGTCTGGAAGATCAGCGTCCTGGGAGTAAAGCCGGTGAGTTTCTCATCTGTTTAGTATTTGCGTCAAGCACCCTTTTGTTGTAGTGGCTCCCAGTGTGATGACGTCACAGGGAAGGTCGTCTATACACCCGTGCTTATCGTACGATACAGATTTTAGAGCGCGAACTATGCGTTAATTATGTTAATCTATGCGTCGCGTCGTTCGATGCAATGTTGTGATTAATCACATCGAAACACGTGTTGTTCGTCCTTAACGAGAATGTAATCGGAATCTTCTACAGTGTTACACTTTTTCGCTGCACCTAATCATAATACCATGTCTGTGACATCGTTCCGAAAGGCAATTCTACAAAGGTTAAATAACCTTTTATGATTCATTAGAATCATTATCCTTAACCCGTTGAAATTGTAAGTCTGCGAGAAATCGCAAAAGGGGAAACTAACAGTTTTCATTGACGTAGAAACGTCACGAAAAACTGTTGGTTTCCCATTTTCAGTAGGAAGAAATAGTTTCATATAAATAACTATAAAACTCAGGTTCGTTTCATTGCTGTAATGGCAGGTATGTTACGTCGAATTCTATTGCATATGCGTAAGTATATGGGACAGTACCATCGTAATTAAAATCAACCTCATAATATATCATTCCTTCCGATGAGAATGATGATGGCAGGAAATTAAAAATCGCCATTTACTTTGCTTATCTTAAATCTGCAATGGCTTCCAAGTTAGTTGATTTAATAAATATAAACTTCCTGTCTGGGAAAGATGGCTATGTTCTTAGAAAATGCTAAGTAAGTAATATACCTAGCAAACAATGGCCGGTTTGATCAGACGCAACTTGAATTCTGTAGTTGCTATATCTCTAAGAATATTCAACAAGTGTCAAATAATCGGCATTGGTGTAGCATTAACTTCAAAGACAATATTTCCTATGTAAACAGTATCTATTATACATGAAAACGTTGGTATACCCTTGAGTTTCACGACTGCAGTAACACAAATTCAAAATTATGTTTAAGGATTCATGGCTTTTCTGAACATCGAATTTATACTTACTACAAACTAATTATATGCATGAATTTCGGCAAATGTCTGGAACACTAGTGAAAAATTAAAGTTAGAGAATACGATGAAAAATGAATCGCCACAAATTCTTTAGATTTTATATTATAAGTGGTATAAAACAATTAACCATTTTAACCGTTTAATCATGCACTGTAGTTAGAGATGTTCCTTAGTTGACTCTAAAAATCGACCAACTAAAAAGAGTGAAATAAAAACTTTTTACCAAAAATTCTTCTCATCTTAACATCCTCCGCGCCTCGGAAACCACCTTAAGCCCATGGCTGTCATTTATACAGCAGTCTGTCGTTGATGTCATACCATTACATGTTATACCACAATGGGTACTGGTGGTTAAGGCTACAAGGTTTGTTCTTACTATACTGGTTTAGTAAAGCTACAAGCTTAGTGCTTACTCATAATTGCGGCTGTAAAATTGTCAGTCGTCTGTTTATTTTCGGCCTGAAAGCGATCGTCTCTTCGTGAATTTGGTAAAAATCTGTCTGCGTCTTAGAACAGATGTCGGGCTGGAAAATTTATCTTAAAACTTCGGAAAGAAAACTATATATTCCTTTCATTATATCTGTTGCTTCTCCATTTCTGTCTATTCGCACTATGTCTGACCTCAATTTTTTAAAAGCCACTTAATTAACATTAAAATCTTTAATCGCATTCTTAGGATCACTCTCATTATACGTTCCTACGTGATTTTTGACGAAAAAAGTAAAGTAATAGGAAATAACGTGTTATTGTCGCTGAAATTGCTGATACAAAAACTCGATGGCTTACTATTACAAGAAATTTCGTTTAATAAGCAAAAAAGCGGCTTCGTTGTCAAGTGTTTTCTTTGTCGGTTGTCCTTGACTGGTTTTCTTTGAATTATGGAGTCGACTTTACTAAAAAGATGCTTTTGATTCAAAATTTTTAACCCAAGCTAAAGAAAAAGCTCTTTGGTGATACATTTACTAAAAATATAATTGAAAAAAAGTCTCGTTCTGTATACGATTTGGCTTTTTTTCATTTCCAACATTCTTTATGTTAAGCAAAAGACTTCCTTGTGTAAATATAACTTCTCAAGCTATACTTCTACAGCTATATTTTCAATTTGATCTATTAGTTGTATAATCACATCACCTAAAAATAAAATATACTCATACTGACAGGGCTAATTTACGTAGATACATACGTCAAACTCAAACGATATTACGATAGTACTTTTCACGCGAGTAGAATTCCTTATTAATGGAAAGTCTACATTTGTTATCTAACGTTAAAAATGTTATACACCTCTAATTTTTCAATAAAGACATGTGCTTGTTTAGTCATTTGTACAGAGATAACGGAAACATTAGTGTATAACAGATAATTAAGCACTTAATTTGAAGAAAGAGCTATTGAATAAATTTATATATTGTTATATGTCTCCATTAAGGAAGATTATAAACAAATTATTACTTAATACCCGTGGCTGTTCTTTCAAAGTGGATGTGATTTTGAAAAAGTTTTGGTTACAAACACTAGATCGGTGTTGTAGTAGGTCTGTAGTTATTATCGTAGATACTTTCCGAAGATACTTTAAAACAAATTACCGATGCAATGCAATCATATATGGGTCGCAGTTTGTAAGAATGACTAGATATAATTCGCAATGAACTTTGAAGGTCGTTCCGTTATCCACAAAGGTATTGTTGTGTTTAACAGTCACACTGTCTGAACACAATCCTGTAGCATTCTGTAATGACTGCGATTTAGTGCCGACAATCTACTCTGTTCAACGTGACTGCAATTTATTTCCACAATTAACTGCTGTATTTATACTTATGTCTACAGTAATTGTGTACCTCCACTATAGAATTTGCCTAAACCAAAATCCTGGCTTCAGTTTCCTTTGACGGAGCCCGATAGCACCATCGCCTGCTAAGGTTGCGGGTGGGTTCTAACAAGATACCAAGATACAACGCAAGCGCAACAGAATAGATTTTTAGTAGTAGAAGTCTGACGCTCCGATACGCTTTTTTCCACTCAACGGGGAGGAGTCCTTTGATTATTTTCCCCCCAAAAAAATGGTTCCTTTCAATATGAAAAGCTGGTCATATCCAATAAATATGTAGGTTCCAGTAGAACAGAAAACTAAACTAACTGGAAGCTGTTGTATGTAAAGTTATGTTGATATACATATTTTCGTTTTATAAACATAAGAACCGATTATATAGGTACTTAAAACTAGGTTTCAAATCGCACACAGAATTCGATATCGCAAATCTCTATTCGCATTCGAAACTTCGGTGATTTTTTAGTGAATGGTCATCGTTTTTCCTTGAACTGCGAACATTTCAATTTGGTATGCGATGTTTGTAATGTAATGCATTATGCTGTGTCAGGCTCGGCCAGTCGGCAGATTCTATTGTGAATTAATGTGCGAATTGGTACCGAATACTTTATAGGAAAACTGAATTTATTTATTTGAGTAGAGCGGAAACAGGATATTAAAAACTAAGCAATTCGTTGTAATGTACTAGCACTTCGCCCACGACTTTGTCCAATAAATAGATCACCTTACTACCAATGATACAATTTTAGAATTGGATCCTTAGTTTCGGAGACTACTCTTTACATACCAATTTTACCTCTTGAAAACTTGACAAGGCAACAGGATTAGGAATAGGTTAGCACCTTTTAATTAAGACAAATCCTATAATTTATCACAAATTATCTTATTAATATACAAGCGGTAGGTAAGTACCTACGTACATAATGGTCGTACTTCCTACAGGTACCCCAGGCAGATCTAGATCTCTTTTTAGTTTGCCTATTTTTGTTACTTTTGGGGAAAAGCCTCCCCCAATGCAACTTTGTCTGCAGTTTTCTTCGTGCAATCTGTCAGGAATCGTCACGCCAGCGCTTCTTAGGCCTTCCTCGGCTACGACATCCATCTTGAGGCACGCACCGCATATCGATACTGACTAACAACTGTCCTTGTGCAACCTTCAGATATTGTGCCTTATAATTACGGTCCAAGACAGGCATCGCCGACGCGTGACAAGAACGCATAACGCAAGGCATGTCACTTTCTTGAGAAAAACATCAATTTTGACCATCGATGTTTGGACTTAGCCGAGTCCGGGGGTCATGGTCATATGATGTAAAGGAGGTAAATGAACTTACGACAACAGATGGCACACCCACATATTGGTTAAAAATAAATTAGATGATTCATTAGTGATGGTTGATGATCTTATGAAAATAAATAAGCAAAAAATTCATCAAAAATGTAACTAAATATTTGAAATAGCACGACAATTAAACATTTATCGCAATTTTCTTTCTATATATATTTAAAATTAACGCATGAATTTTCCTTGTATTACTTACAAAGTTACAACACAATCGGGAAATCATAACATACATAATATAGGTACATAGCTAAAATGACATTGTTAAAATACTATAAACTTAAAAAATTATTCATAATTTATTAGCTCTCGTTATCAAGTCCGTCACGAAGAACCTTGGAGTAGTATATAGCCTTGGTATTCAGTGCAATTCAGTGCAACCAGTTTGAAGATAACCGCGTCAACTGTGTTCTGATTCTGAGGCTGTGACGTAGCTAGTGATGTCATTTGTCGGTAACTCGCATGCCATTTATTTATTTATTTTATTAATTAAATAGAACGGCCGAAACCAACTACAGCATTTAATATTATTTATTATTTATTTAGCACATTCATGCATTATTCTCACAAAAATTCAAACATTCTGACAATATTATCTTCCTTTCATCCACAAAAATATCTAAATCTGTGTTTGAGTCAAAGAGAGCGTTAATACCCGTAATAGACCATGCGTTTGTAGACTGAAATATTACTATTTTTGTGCGCTTGCTCATTAAATCTTAGGTAAAGCTTTGGAGTATTGGGTTATGTCGGCAGTAAATTTCAAACGGCTATAATCATCCTCCCATAGACAATTGCGACGCGACAATGCCACATGAAAGTTTTTTTGTAGAATATTTTGAACGTTTTCTTTTAAAGTAAACATTGTGATGATTTTATTCCGGCACTCTTTAAGGCATCTCTATGCTCAAAAAAACTGTTCTGACCAAAACCATACGTATGATAAATAATATATTATATTTAGCAAATAGGTAACACGTAATTTTTTTCGTAGATTTTAATTGGTACATAAATTAGGCCAGTATATTTTTTTATCACGTGCCCATACGCAATTGTTGTTCATTATAATATTATTCACTTCCTATTTCAAGAGAAAGATAACAAAAGCCAACAGCCATAAATTAATGTTGTCTATGCTTAAAGTTTATTTTTAAACAAACGGTTTCTGCGAATTTGCTTCAAATTCGCGCCAAAAGTTAAGCTGTCACAGATTTTTTCGTTTTTCAGTTTCGTTTTTTTTTTAAAGAACTTATAGTTTAAATATTCTGGCGGTAAAAGCTATGATAAAATCAAAGTGTTTGTGCCTGAGCTAGTAAGTTCAGCTATCTAAATACAATTACATGAATAAATTAGTTACAAACATTAAAATTTGCCTAATATTGCGTATCGATTTCATGATTTGACAACTTGCGGATATCGCTTTTGATGGCCTAATTGCCTACCTATATATACCCCAATCTATCCACGTCTTCGGTAATGAGAGTGCTCTGTGCTTGGCTGGGAAAGTCAAGTTTGCAATGTCAGTCAAAGAGTTAACGGGACTTTGCGATGCCTATATCGTCTGAGAAACTTTTTACCTGTGAAAACCAAGACAATGCTTGTGCAGACTTTAATTTTCCCTATAATCGACTATGGTGACGTGTGCTACTTTGACTTGAATGCGGTCTTGCTGGATAAGCTCGATCTGTACCCGGTTCATATTCAATTTAAAAAATATGACCACGTATCGAGGTACAGAACCGAGCTCAAATGGATACCCATTCGCCAGAGAAGAAATTTGCGCGCCTTGACTACGCTTTTCTCTTTGCTAAACTCTCCTACCCCTCCCTCTTACCTTATTTCTCATTTTAAATTTTTATGTTCTTCACACGCTAAAAGTTTGCGCTCTTCCAATAATCTTCTCTTACTCTGTCCTTCTCATACTTCTGATTTTATTCATTCTTCCTTTTATATACAGTCTATTCTTCTGTGGAATGCACGACCTCTTGATATCAGGACGGCCACCAGTCAATATGCGTTTAAGAGAAAGTTGCGGGATTATTTTCAAAACAAATAGTGAAAGTAGAGTTTTCATAACCCCCTTTCTATGACTTTTTATTAATATATTATATATATTTGGTATGTATTATGATAAATATGTATGTAAGTTTATTTTAGTTATTTATGTATATACATACTTGTAATAAGACTTTTACTTTGAATATATTATCTACTTAGTTTATTTTTTATGCACCTGCTATGTTGTCTCTTCACCACCCATGGTTGTCTGGTAGAGAATGCCTATGGCATTAAGTCCGCTTTTGTACATTTTGTGTTGCATGAAGTTTTAATAAATAAATGGGCAAAAATGTTACTTACCTTTGACTTACCTACCAATTATTTTTCTATATCCTTTTCAAAGCTGGTTAGCAGGCTGTAACACAATATGGCATGTAATTATCATTCTTAGTTTCCCACAAAGAGAAGCATTCTAAGTGTACCATCGTTACGGAATCATTTGTCTAACATGTGCACATACATACGTAGGTACGGCATCCACAAACGATACGAGAGAATCTGTACAAGTGGCCAGACTTGTTTGTTTCTCCTTGATTGGAACCTTCAATGAAAATCAAATCTGAAGCATAAAAACTAGATTAAAGGTGTTTTTAATATCGTGCGGATTTCATCCCGCATGCGGGATTGCTTGGCACGCGTAACCTCGCCAAATGTCCTTTTCATATAAGTATTAATTGTAATACCTCCGCCCGCGTGCGTATTCCAAGCATTACAATAAATAAATACTTGTATGAAAAGGACAGTTATACGAAATTAGAACACCCTAAAGCTCCAGTGAGTAGTCTATTAGAAATAGCAAATAAGGGGCGATGGAATTACACAATCTTATTCCGCCAAGCCCATTCCATCATTGGACTACGAGACAAACGGCGAAGCGCCATCGTTACATGGTGGACATCTCACCCATATGCACAAAACGTTTTGGGAATACCTTCATTGTGCGTACGACTAAGGAGTGGAATTCCCTGCCGGAGTTTGTGTTTCCCGATAGCTACAACCTCTTTAAGTCAAGAGTGAATAGGTTACTTTTAGGTAAGCGTGCTCCATCTTCGACCACATCATCACTTACCATCATGTGAGATAGTGGTCAAACGCGAACGTATTATCAATTTAAAGAAAGTTGAACATGTTTCCCTCCTCTCATCTCTCGTCATATTAAACTTTTCCCAACGATTTTGGGGTCACCATTCAGTCTATCTAGATACAGCTAAGTACTAGTGTTTTACATGGAACAACTGCCTATCTTACTTCCAAAGACCGGTGTTAGATTTCTGTCTGATGTTCTGGTTTCTGAGTGCTCGTGATAACTTTGTACAAATGAACAACCAAAGGACAGAAGAATCTTGATATGTATAAATTATCGAACCGTGTGGCTGCTGTTAATTCTTAAAAATAACCAATCGACTTTTGGAAACAATTAATGTCCCCTGGAATAGCGCGAATTGTTGCGTCAGTCAGCGTAAGTTACCAAAGGCCCGACGTTCGCCCACTAGAAGAACCGATCGATGACCTGGACAAGGCCGCACAAAACCGTTGGGTGCACATAGCACAGGTTTAGTAGGTATGTGTAGGGGGGAGGGGGGTACGTCTCCAAATTGACGTCTTTTGGCTGAAATAATGATGAATCATATTACTTCAAAAGAGAAATATTTGAAACGCCAGAGTTTGTATCGCTAGCTCGTAACATTCGCGTAACAAGTCGCACGCGCAGACAGCGTAGCCTTTGACGCGTCTGCGCCATACACAAGTCTTGCCAACTTCTGAAAGTTATTACAGATTAATTTATTATGTTTTCTGTCTGTTGCACACGTTTTTCAAACAGCAAGCCCCGTCTCGCATTTGATACTAAAAATTTAGCAGTTTTTATTTGCTTTGCGATACAACACTTTTCTTTCCAAAGCACACATTCGAACCTTTTCGCCTTAGAAACAATAATATGCAAGAAGAAAATTTTATTTAAAGCATGTTGTCACGTCGGTCTGGGAAAAGATTATTGAATTTATTTTTTGCATGGAAATGTCTTATCAACCAGTTGTACGGGCACGGATTTATTGGCCTGCAAACTAACAAAATGCGATTAGGCGAACCCCGAGCAGTTAGCATCATCAACCATGCTTTCTCATGAAAGATCTTGACTTAAATAAATGCTGTCACGTGCTTACATAGGTAAGAGTATTCAGTAGTAGTAGTAAATACATACATATAGGTAAGTAGTAAGAAGCCCTGGCCTATAATCGATATTTATTACCCAATGATCCCCAGACTTGAAACAATTTTCCCCTTTTATTATAATTAGTTGTTCAACTATCTCGTTGGTCTAGTTGCCAAGGAGGTATACCGTGTTACCCAGCTACTGGGTTGAGTTCGAACCCCACCCATTACACTATTACCGTGACCCCACTCCAGACACAAGCATATTTAGCTTAGTTGGAGGGGTCAACAAGATTGCTAGTAATGTTAAATCTACCCACATTACTAGCTACCCCAAAATAGTTGGAAAAAGGCGAAATACAGACGCCAACACTACAAGCTACAACTATCTGTCAAATTTCTTTAATAGATTTTCAACTTTATTGTTAAAGAAATTAGGTTCAAGGTTGATTGGTAAAATTTGACAGTTTCGGGTCGCTTCATGTGCTGGCGTTTGTACATGTTGAAGTTTTGATTCTTACTTGACTTATTTTCCTATGACCCCTAGATTGGGCAGAGGGTGTCCACAGTAGTACTTCATCGCGATGAATGTTTTAATTTATCTTCACAAAAACTAATTTTTCTCTTCTAGCTGTGTTTCAATGATCTAAATATATATAACTCAAAGGTGACTGACTGACTGACATAGTGATCTATCAACGCACAGCCCAAACCACTGGACGGATCGGGCTGAAATTTGGTATGCAGTTAGATGTTATGACGTAGGCATCCGCTAAGAAAGGATTTTGCGAAATTCCCACGGGATCGGGATTTACACGGGAAAAACTTCCCACGCGGGCGAAGCCGTTGGCAGAAGCTAGTAATATAATATAATAATATAATGTTTATTTCCAGATTACAATTTACATATACCTAGTTATTCATTACTCACTAATAACTAAACATTTCTTATAAGTTGTAGCTTTACACTGAGTTAAAGATCACTGACACCCAAGCTAAGCTTAAACTTGTGTTATGCGTGTCAGGGCTCTCAAAGTTGGCACTATTAACACTAATTAAATTTTCGGAATTAAGTTGTGTACACATATTAGGCACTATAAACAGTAATAACGATTTTATACTAGCAAAAATTCAATGGTGTTCATGGCAAAATAATAACATTTGCACTTGTCCTTCCATTACATAACGACCAAATCTCTTTCTTGCCTCGATAAACCCGATTATCGGTAGGTTCTGACTGTAATTTGTACATCTTTGACAGTTGTTGCAGGTAGTGAGAAGCCAGAAACTCCATTTAATTTATTTATTAAAACTTAATAACACAAAAAGATACAATGTCGATTCTCTTCTGGAATACGCTTCCTCTCGAAATCAGGACGGCTGACAATCGCTAAGCATTTAAAAAGAAATTGCGAATCCACTTTCTATACCAATAAGCAGAATTTCCACATTTAATTTTCATTTGCTTCTTAAGTTTATATGTATTTATATAAGTATTTATGATACTGGTTTTTTGTGTTATCACTATTATTATTATTTTCCAGTATAATTTTCACGTTTATATTACACCTTCCACACTATCTCTTCACCACTCATGGTTGACTGCATAGAAATATCTTGTTTATTTTATCTATGGTTAACTGGTAGAGAATGCCTACGGCATTCAGTCCGCCTTTGTACTTATGTGCTTGAAGTGTAAATAAATAAATAAATAAATGGCAGACTTAATACCTTAGGCGTTCTCTACCAAGTCTTATCAAGGGGTATCTTTTTATCCAGCTACTGAAGGACAGACAGACAGACGCTCCATGTAAATTCCACCTGTATCTCGTTAAAATGAAAGAGAAACCCAATGTTTTAGATCGACATTTGATAGAACTATCTCATTAATCATGATCAAAAGTATGGCAAAGCTGTTTTGTTTTCACTTTTTCAGTTTATTTTTACTCAGCTTGTAACAAGGCCTCCCACGCAATTAAAAGTAAATACGGAAAGCACGTGCTCTTCGTTACATAATAAACACGTGCTATTTTGTAGTGGGGAGTCAACTATTTTATTTTAGACTTATTTTTATACAGAATTTTTACGGACAAAGGACTTTTTATTTCAATCGTTAGTATTACCATTAAATATATGTATATATTGCGTTTTTTCGATTCTAAATATAAGTGCAATGCATCTAAGTAAGTAGGTACATGAAAACTGACGAATAGACGAATAGTTAGTCTTTTACGGACAAAGGACTTTTTATTTCAATCGTTAGTATTACCATTAAATATATGTATATATTGCGTTTTTTCGATTCTAAATATAAGTGCAATGCATCTAAGTAAGTAGGTACATGAAAACTGACGAGCATGTTTTTTTCCATGAGTCTTTATTTCGTATTATTATTTTTGCGCAACTTTTTTATTTACACAATTTTTTATTTCATGGAACACCACTAAGATTGTTAAAATAACAAATAAAACATTTTTTTACGTTTTACTAAATCACGATGATTTAGCTTTGCCCTATAGGCAAAACTCCATAACATTCAAACGCCAATATATAAATATATCCATACATCAAACAAAACTCTCTAAAAAAAAAGAAGAATTTCCATAAGAATTCACTTATTGAGACAAAACACGGCAAGAAAAAGATACTTAGAGACGCATAAAATAAAATAGCTCGTTAAGAAAACGGCTTTGTTATAGAAAATTTGGAAATTGGTCCATTCCTTCTGTCTTATTTTTAATTAATGCCTAAATAATCATAGCTACTATAACTGGTCGTCTTGTATATTTACGCGTCTATTCTATTCAGACTATTTGATATTTTAAAAGGCTAAAAGGCAGTGCTTAAAAATTTGGCGCTCTTTTGACAGAAAAGTTACGAATTAACCCACAGGCATTTAGTACATCTTTCGTCTAGCACTTAGATAAAATAAATAACTAGATATGGTCAACAGACGAAATTATATCGGAACCGTGTGTCTCCAGTTAGGCGCTGGGCGGGGCAACAACTACACATGCAGTTTAATAAAATCAATAGATACGCACTCGCACACACACACCCGCATTTCTTGAATCAGAACGTACTATACAATAAATAATAAACCTTATTCCGTCAAACACAGCGTGTATTTACCATGCACCGTAGAACTTACCCACACAAAAACATCGGTCGCTATCGTTGTGCTGTGCAAAAGCAATTTATTTTACATATACGCTAGTGATTGACTAAATCGGAAAGTTATCGATTCTTCCATTTATTATTGTACAATTTTTTTGGGCACCTGAAAATGAACCAAATAAAAAATGGCATGTCCAGAAAATATTACAATAACAATAAACATATTATTAAGAACATAACATTACATAATTATTATTAAGTACTACCTACTAAGTATTAAGGGCTACCCTGGCGCTTTCGACTTAAATCTTAATATTTAATTATCATAGTGATAGGTTAAATAGAAGTTGATGTTAACTTACATTACGCTCTTGATCGGAACATACCAGCCGTATAGGTTGTATAGAATCCTGAAAAGTGAATGACTGATTTTATGAACACCCTAAATCATGAGAATAGCTTTCAGTAATAAAATAAAATTCAACCCACTTCTGCAAAAATCAGTTGTACTCTTAATTTTGGAATTTTCCATTCAAAAATCCTGCGACTTTTCTTTAGAGACTAGAACATTTCTGCGTTGAAGTGAACCGAGCATATGGTGCTATTTTTTGTAGGGTACCAGTTAGGTGGCATGCCTGTGGCATCAATCCATTCCTTTTTCATGTTACCATCTTTTGGGAAGCTGAAAAGTACGAAAAGCACTTATTTATCATTTACATACATCCTAAGCTACTTCTAAACGTCACCATATAATATCGCAATAATTACGTAACACACTATAAATCAAGATCTGAATGATTTTGACGTATATTGCTAATGCATTGCTTCATATGTTCGAAATATTGGTCTGCTCAACAACGTAAATACCGCAGTGAGTGTTGGTGACTTAGCATAATGAAACCGATTCCTACTGTAAGTGTGTTACGCAATTACCCCGCAGGTAATAGTTTAGTAGGTTATAATAGGTTTTTGTTATAAGAAAAATCCTAGTTAGTAGAGAAATTGTTAAATATATGAAAACAAACACACATCCATGCATACCAATTAAATAGCATGAATATATTGACTTATTTTAAGCTCAATTCACAAATACATTATCTGAACTATGCCGATTATTATAACGCATTCGAAGCTTCAACGGAAGCAAAATACAAAAACCATAAAAAATAAAGAAACAGCATGAGGATAAGGCATAACATACGATAATTCTAAACCGAAAAACCCCACCGATTATTAACCTAAAATTAAAGTAACTTACTTTACGAATATTGGTTACGCATTTCTCTACTACTTTGTAAAAAAATCAAAATAAGTAAAAAAACATTATTTACATCGATCTTCCAACCAGGCTAAAACGGTTGACAGATTGAAAAATAAACTATTGTAGCGACGGAGACGTCGGAACTCCTTACGCATGCTGCGGGCGTAAAATAAATTGTTTATTTTGTTTTCCTTTTTTGTACACTTGACTTTTCAACGTATTTTTATTTCAGCCTCATGTAAAATAAAATTTAAACATATTTTCTTAGAGGTTTCCGTATGTTATAAAAAACTTTTTACCAAAAAATTAAACAGACTCCCAAATAACAATGCGAAACGAAAAATAACTTTAATTTCGGTAGTCGGTGTCTTTAGTTTTGTATTTTCGTTTTTGGCACCGACTTCCGAAATTAAAGTTATTTTTCACTTTGCAGTGTTTTTTGGGAGTCGGTTTAATTTTTTGGTAAAAAGTTTTTATTTCACTCTTTTTAGTTGGTCGATTTTTAATTTACCTAGTAACAAGAGCCTAAATATCAACTACTTATATTCATTTACAAAATATTGCTTTTCCCAATGTTGGGCTGTTATTTGTTGAGGAGTTCTCCTGGTAGTTCACCATCAGCTTCACTTCACCATATGCATTGTGACGAGCATATTGTGCTTAATAACCACATTCAAGTAATCGAAGCGGAACATATGAAATACTTATATATTGAGTAGTTCCAGTGGACATCTGTGGTCTTCATCATCAGGTCCACTTCACAAATGGTGCTTTTCGAATGCAACTACACAAGTTACTTTAAAAATACTCAATTCACTATAGGTGTGCCTATAATATTTGAAGAGTTCCCTCGATTTCTCCAGGATCCCATCATCAGATCCTGACTTGGTGACAATGGGACCAATTTCAAAGTATACCCTTTCAAACAAAAAAAGAATTTTCCAAATCGGTTCAGCCGTCTCCGAGTAATCGGTGAACATACATAAAAAAAAAAAATAATATACGCGTCGAATTGATAACCTCCTCTTTTTTTTGTCGTCGGTTGAAAAACCCCTAAACTATAATAGCAATATTTCATTCGTCAATCGACATTGCTCTCGATAGCTTACGTTAGTGGATCTGCACAAGCACATCACTAATTCGTCGCAAGAAGTGGCGGCATCACTACGCGATGAATCCGCGTAATACAGTTTCGTATGTTATGTTTACATTGCTTGTCCAGTTACTTAGTGACGAACTCAGGTAGTGGTTAAGGAGCAATGTATTTATAGTAAAAGGAGTACAGTCGCTCTGATATTTGAAAACAAAAATAACATAGTAAAACCAGGAAATATTTTACGATTTATTGTTTTTCATGATTTTAAAGACAAATATTGTAAAATACTTGTACTTACATATGGTAAGTGATTCCATGATTCACATAGATTTGATTTTGGCTTCGGTTTTTACAAGATACCACAGAACAACTCGGCATTCATATATGTTATCACGATCGCCGTCGAAAGCGCACTAGTTCGCGGAGACGGCCACTTGCCTGTGACATGAGCCCTGTGGCCATGTCGCGCGGACACCGATACGCCCCCTTACCACTTCTCCTATATTTTTGATTTCTGTGGTCTAGCAGCATAGCAGTGTATTTATAACCATCTAAAAATAATAATCCATTACATAATATTTATTTAAGCAAATTGTTTACATCAACCAAGACATTTTTCTAATTGCACGGAATTAATAAATACAACTTGAAAATGACGGAAAACTGACATTTTGGCTCTAACATGAATTAGTATTGCCAAGTTTGCGTGCAATATCATCTACAATTTCGTATATCTTTGATTTGTGTGTCTAGACTATTATTAGTCTGATTTTTATTTAGCTAGTAACACAAGCTTGCAGTATCTAGATCTACCTATTCCTACATTTTAACAGGAATTTCAAATAAAGTTTGGGTCGGCGGTGCTCGAGTCGTCAGCACTAGTGACGGGGCCCTATAAGACTATTGCCTCCCGGGATAGCGGGAAAGACTTTAACAACTCGAAAAAAAGTGGAAAGTTTCATTTTGTAATACTTATCTTATAATTTGCTTCAATACTATTATACACTACTAATTTTTAATTAGTACAAAAAAAAATGGGGTTCTATCCGTACACTTTACTGATCATATTTATGTAGTCAAAAGTAAAAAAAACGAAACCCCAAAATTGTCTACGAAAATTTGCCATAACTGGTAAACTCATAACTGAATCAATCATTCATAACAATTACTACTAGAAAATATTACGCGCAGTGCTAGTCCAGTTCGATCGCCATTCATAGATCCCGGCAAACTCGCGTCTAAGCTCAAGCCACGCCCCCTCCTTTCGGCTGGCCAGCGATCCTTTATCGCAGAGTGAACCCAGTGTTGCCGTTCTAGCGACTTTGTCGCTAGATCTAGCGGTTTTTTGATGTGCTTAGCGACATTTTTTTTCGATTTTTTTCGAACTCGTACAGATGTACATTCTAAACCACGCGATCGTAATGTGCGAACGGGAATTGAAATACAGTCACTGATTGTTTGACAGAAGCGTTATACGAATCCATTCGATGCCTGTGAATGAATGAGAACGGGAGAGAGTAGCCGATTAATGACGATGCTACCCGAATCCTACCGACTGAATTCGCAAGAATGAGATAAGATACGTGTTATTTCAATTGCATAATGTCTAATTTAGCTTATCACCCGAACACGCGAGACGTTTCTAGTGACCGCTGACTGCTGAAAGCGATGACCGATTAGAGCTATTAGAACTAATAAAATTAAATAGTTCACTGTCCGAAATGAACTAGTACGGAGCAATCTCAAAAATGACCGAGCATGCACAAGACTAGCCATAAGAAGTTGTCGAAGTCGAAAATGACGCAATAGATAACGAAATTTTTAGTTGTTTAAACCTATAGGGATTTCATTACTACGATTAAAAGCTTGATTATAGAAATTTGCTTTTATTTACACCATATTTTGCTACCATTTAGCGACTTCTAGCGGATTTTTTAATATTGTTCTTTTCAAAATCTAGCGACTTTTGCATCGACGTCTGGGGACTCTTTTTATTCCTAAACGGCAACACTGAGTGAACCTGAGCTAACAGTGCCAATTTGTTAGCGGAAACGTGCGCGTGCTTTTTAATCTAAATTGTTACGTTTTGCTGTCGCGATGGCTTACCAGTTTTCATCTCGGGAGTACGTGGCTATGTTGCGTGTGTACTTTTTGTCTGGTGAAAACGCTAGTGCCGCTGTTCGTATGTACAGGGAAGAGTACCCAAATGCTCGCCAGCCAAACGTTCGGACTGTGGTAAATGTTTACCAACGTTTACTCGACCACGGATCATTCCGCGCACCGGCCCATAGCCAAGGACGTGGAAGACCGGTATTCCCAAAACCTTTACGACGATGTAGTGGACTACTTTGAAGAAGATCCCCGGCGAAGTACGAATGACGCAGCTCGTCATTTTAATATCAGCCAGTACTGTGCATGGACGATCATTAGTTCGTCTGGATTTCACCCATACCACTACAGAAAGGGTCAAGAATTGACCAGTGTGGATTATGAACCAAGGATGGAGTTCTGCAGGTGGATACTGAATAACACAGAAGCAAATGTGTTATACTCCGATGAGTGTATGTTTACTCGTGTTGGATTGTTCAACCAACACAATGAACACTGGTGGTCAATACGAAATCCAATGCTAACAAAGGAGAACTCCTTTCAACACAGGTTTTCTGTAAATGTCTGGGCAGGAATCCTAAATGAAAATATCGTTGGCCCTTATTTTATTGAAGGGCGTCTTAATGGAGAAAGTTATTTAACTTTGCTTCGGACTATGGTGTCTTCAATGTTAGATGACATTCCATTAGCCAACTTACGAGGCCTCTGGTTTCAGCAAGACGGCGCGCCTCCGCACTACCATAGCGCAGTGCGTGAGTACCTGACGGAGGAGTTCGGGAGTCAATGGATTGGTCGACGGGGCCCCGTCCAATGGCCTCCACGCTCGCCCGATCTCACGCCATTGGACTTTTTTTTATGGAGTGAAATTAAGCGACGAGTGTATGTTAGTGAGCCAACAAGTGCAGAACAATTAAAACAGCGCATATTGGACGCATTTGACCTAGTGAAAAGTGAGCGAAACATACTTTTATCGTTAAAAAATAATTTAATTAAACGTGCCCGTCTTTGCATTGATAATGGTGGTGGACATTTCGAAGGACAATTAAAATACCTGTAAGTTAGAACAATTAAAACAGCGCATATTGAACGCATTTGACCTAGTGAAAAGTGAGCGAAACATACTTTTATCGTTAAAAAATAATTTAATTAAACGTGCCCGTCTTTGCATTGATAATGGTGGTGGACATTCCGAAGGACAATTAAAATACCTGTAAGTTGTTTTTAAGTTTTGTAAACGTTCATTATTGTAAATATCAGATGATTCAAACCTTTTAAATACGCCAAAATTACTTTTCAAACAAGTTTTAAAGATTTGATTTGATTTCATTTTACTTTAGTTACCTAGTTGTTTTATTTGTAAAAAAGTTGCTAATTTTGTTGGTCCTAAGTCCAATAAAAGTATGAAGGTAAAGTTTGAATTGAATAAGTGCCTATTATTCTTCGTAAACCTTCTATTTTACTTTTTTTTTATCGTAAAGCTTAAAGATGCGTCTAAGCTACCTACAATTACGATAACAGCTGTTGGAGGCGGGGCAAGTTTGAGCGAGACCGCGTGACCGCGACATCACGATTAATGAATACATGAATGGCCTGTACAATATGTCCGTAAATTGAGTGACATTTTGGGATATAAACAAACGCTAATAACTTTGCTATTTATCAATATTATATAGTGAGACTTTACATATATAATAACAAGACCTTTTCTAATAAGCCCTTTAAGTATTTGTACTAATTAAAAATTAGTAGTGTAGAAGCAAACGCAACTTAAAAAATTGCACGATAATGATTGAAATGTAGGACAGTTAGGTAACTAGTAGATCTATTACTGCTTATTTTTTCCTTATAATCCGGCGCGGGAAAAGACCAAAGGTCTTTCGAATTATTTTTCCTGGTTTTATAAAGTTTCCGAATTGTGGTTTCGTTCGATGTGTCACAACTTATAAAATTCTTATTAGTATATTATTCTGATTAATCTGTTTAGTTACTGTATTAAGCTTCGTTAAACAACAGAAATCTATCTAATTGTACTTAACTTATATCAAACTTATTGAAGTAATTTATAAGCACGTCTATAGAACTTGTTCGTAGCTAAGGAACGATAGTTTACTAAGAATCAGACGATTTAAAGATAACTAAATTTAAATATAAATCTATACTTATAATAAATCTGTATAGAGGTCAATTCTGTACATGAAATATATTTACAAAATAACTATCAGGGGGTGATTAGGGATCGATACTGATACCAAAAATGCAATCAGTAAAATTTTTGTCTGTCTGTCTGTCTGTCTGTCTGTATAACCGTTATAGAAACAAAAACTACTCGACGGATTTTAACGAAACTTGGTACAATTAATATTCATACTCCTGAGCAGGTTATAGTATACTTTTCATCACGCTACAATCAATAGGAGCAGAGCAGTGAAGGGAAATTTTGGGAAAACGGGAGAAGTTACTCCATTTTTCAAGCTTCCGTCGCGTGTGCAACCATAATGGTTAAAGCTACACAGAAATCATTTATGACGGAAATGTTCTCCTTAAAATTATATAAAAAATATCCCACGACAGCATATATCTATCTTTTATGGTTGACTCACAATAACACGTGTAACTCCCGATAGCTTATCAGTTCGAAGCTTTCTGATTATTATTCTGCTCCGAAATTTAAAACCACCACAACTTTGCAATGGAACTCGGCTAAAAGTAACCCAGTTGCAACAAAATATAATCGAGGCTCAAATTTTAACAGGTTGCGGTGCAGGAGAAACCGTCTTTATTCCCAGAATTCCCATAATATTAAATAATTTTCCATTCCAATTTAAAAGAACGCGATTCCCAGTATCGGTGTGTTATGCAATGACAATTAATAAGGCTCAAGGGCAGACTTTTCGTGTTGCTGGAGTAGATCTCGGTGTCAGTTGTTTCTCGAATGGTCAGTATGTCGCTCTTTCCCGGGTTAGCAGTTCTAGAAATCTTTATGTTCACGTGCCGGACGGGTCAACTTTCAACATAGTTTACCTGGAAGCTTTGCGCTGAAGTATTGTCGTTCTATAGGTACTTAGCCTCATGTGAACGTGATCTAAACAATATTACCAATACATTAACTTAATAACACACAAGGAGTTACACGCTGACGGAGTCGCGGGCACAGCTATTAACAATATTATTGTGCGGCGCTCTTTCCCGGGTTAGCAGTTCTAGAAATCTTTATGTTCACGTGCCGGACGGGTCAACTTTCAACATAGTTTACCTGGAAGCTTTGCGCTGAAGTATTGTCGTTCTATAGGTACTTAGCCTCATGTGAACGTGATCTAAACAATATTACCAATACATTAACTTAATAACACACAAGGAGTTACACGCTGACGGAGTCGCGGGCACAGCTATTAACAATATTATTGTGCGGTTCGGTATTGCGATATTTTTCAACAGTATTATAGATTGACATATTATATTTCCCTACTAAATTACGAAAGTTAATCTGTGTGTTACATCAAAATCACTGAACCGTGAGGAAGGACATAGGCTACTTTTTTTACGAAAAACGACGGAAACGTGGACGAAGCTATCTATGCTAATAATATAAGGCTGAAGAGTGTGTTTGTTTGTTTGAACGCGATAATCTCAGGAACTGGTTCGAATTGAAAAAATATTTTTAATTAAATAGTAAATTTATAGAGAAAGGCTATATATAGGCTATATATCATTACGCTAAGGCCAATAGGAGCGGAGCACCAATGAAGAATGCTTCACAATCGGGGTTAAATTTAACGTTAGCCCAAAGTAACTATTCCACGCGGACGAAGTCGCGGGCAAAAGCTAGTAACAACTAAAATCGTCCATAACGTAAATAATAATGTCTCAAAGATTAAAGAAATAGACAACTTCTGATTTGCGTAATCGGAAATCCTCTGACTCTGAATTTATTTACTTCTAAAATAAAAATAGAAGTAATAAAAATTAGATCAAATAACAGCTTAGAAAAGCCCGCGATTCGTTGCGCAGTAGCAAATTATGCATATAGCTCCAGGGTTGCAACTATGCAGCGAAAAGTAAACTTCATAGACGTCATTAGGTTGGTATTACGAAACGATGTGAATCCTCTTTCAAAGCAAACTTTTTTGTATTTTCCACCCTTTTGAACTTTTATAATTTCTGAAATATTACTTGGATAGGATATATATTAAGTTTTGTAAATACTAAACTGGACTAGACAGCAGTAAATATGTACTAAGTTATAAGTAGGACGTTGTCTGTTTTCAAGAAAAAAATATAGCTTTTGTACACGTCATCAACTTTTCAAGATGGCGGACTTGCAGTTCCGTTTAAAAGCTTTCCATCGCGCTGTGCAAAGAGTATGTAAAACCTGCTGTGAGCATTTTATGAGCTATATCGGCGGACTATGTAAAAAGATCGTTTATGTTTTACAAGTTTTCCTTTGCCATTTTACTGTTGGAGCCTGAATGGCCATCTACTCGGTCATAGTAAGTGATTATAAATAATATGCATACCTACCGAGATCATAAATCTTAATCTAACCTTTAAGCTATTTGCTTGGATTTCTATGAACTGATCAAACTACAGAGTTATAAGATAAAAATACAAGCAAGCTTTAAAATTCTGATCTCAACGGTACCTAACTTTTCTTTCGTGTAACAATTCTGATGCTAATTGCATGCAAAGCTGAAGCACTTTGCAATATGCGAGTCACTATCATAAGGTGCCTAATCGACTCTGCCGCGGGAGATGCCCCGGGCGTTGGGGATCGCGAGCCGATCTCCGGCCACCGTAGGCACAGTATTACGATATTTCCTGTGCCGTAGGCGTGGGCTTGCAGACGGCGGCAGGGGTTGCTCACCGTTCGGAAAGGATCAGGTGAAACAATCGGCACTGACAGGGCTCGGTAGGTCCTAGACTACCGCGGCCCAGAAATGCTACGGCATTTGAAGGAACACGGAGGGTTTTTAATCAGTAGAAATCTGACACTAAAGCCCGATTTACACTTCAATAAGTACAGTAGCCAGTTAAGAACTCAGACAGTTAAGTAATAAGTAGTAAGTTGTAAGTAGCGTCCAAACGTAGGCGAGTGAGTAGTCATAAGTTGCCCGAGAAGAAGTAAAGAGAATAACACGTGTTTGCGGCCGCAACCTTCAAATTTATGGACTGTACTAAACTCGCCCGTCTACATGGCCAGCCAGTTAAGTTGGCGGGGTGCGGGAGACGTGAGAGAGGGGGCTACTTCGCACTGGACTCTCCGAAAAATAGGATCGCGATCTATTTAACTCAAATTAATCAACAACTTACTACTTAACTCGCTTTTGCCGTTCAAACTACAATAACAACTTAACTCGCCGATGACGCAAGTTAACTCGCTACTGTACTTATTGAAGTGTAAATCGGGCTTTACTTCCGCTCCACCGACACCGCGGTTACGTAGATTTTTTTCATAGCTTTTAAATTAACTGCAATTAATGTTACCGTATATTGATATGCTTAATTGCATTTATTGATTTACAAAGACTGTCATAATGTCGATAGCCGTTAATATAACGTACCAAGCAATTATCTTTTTATTTGTTGAACAATATTTCTGTATTACCTTATATCTTATCATTAGGAAATAATATGAAATTATACGGATTACTATGCTATCCCTTTATTACATGAATATGCAGACCAATCTATTGCTATTTACCTGTTATAATTTAGTTTAACGATTTTTATAAATTTCGCACTCTACCGAACTTTACCAGGCCAAATATTTGTGTAATTTTCATAATCACCACTCCTCTTAAAAACTTTTTACAAAAAATTTTACCGACTTCAAAACTTCCGATAAAACTACTGCACTACAAAGCGAAAAATAAACTTAAAGATTGATTCATTGGGTGTATAATTCCATTCAAAATAAGGGCTCACATGGTTGCAGTCGGTTCCGCGGGAGATTTGCTGTTCTTAGTTGAAGAGTTCCATCGCTTATCTTCGAAGATCTTCATCAGAACCTGATGTGTTATATACTAAAACCTCCCTTGTAAAATATGCTTTCAAACAACGGAAACACGATCATAATCGGATCAGGAGTTTCTGAGAAAATCGCGGGTATACAAACATATATACATACATACTGGTCGAATACAGAACCACCTTTTTAGAAGTTGGTTGAAAATGGTAAGGGAACCGGCATGTCATAGGAACAAAAATCCGACGATATATGATATCCACCAGCCACTGGGCCCGCGTGGTGGATTGCGGCCCATTCCTTCTATAGAGAGGAGTCTTGATTATGATTATGTCGGCTACAAAGTCTACACTCACAGTGCAGACTTTATAGTGCACTTACTGCTGAAAATAAAGAAAAGGCATATGCACACTGCCTATGAATATGCTATAGTGTTAATATTGAAAATAATCGGTATATGTAATATTTGCATAACGGTGGGTAGGATATGGAATCCCTTAGATACCGTGGCCCGGAACGTAAAGGCAGCTGAAGGAGCAGCGTGGGTTTTTAGTCAGTAAAAGTCTGACACTCCCGCTCCACCCACAGCGGAAGGAGTCATTTGCTGATTTTCCTCCCGAAAAACTACTCCCAATATTTCCTAAATAAATTATTTGTTTGTTTGATTGAACACAAAGTCCACGCGACACAACATCAGAATCTATTGAATGCCAAACAACCGTAACAAACAGTGTGCGGTTACCCGTGGCAGTAAATAACGAATTGGTGTGCCGAAATGTGTGTATAAAATGACGTCAGAAAGAACATGAATAAACTAGGTACTGGTAGTACACAACAAAATTATATCGTGCAGAAGGACTGTTCTTGAAGGCTTTCTTAATTGTAACCTTTCGCTAACACGCGAGTCTGGTCGTGTATGTACGTGAACCTTTACTCCAAAAGTGAGCTTGTTTTCTTATTGGTTATTTAGTATGAAGTAATACTAAATTCTTAAAGCTAATTTTGCATAAACATTCTCATCTTTGGATAAGCCACAGTTACATGACATCGTTGGGTAGTGATTTATAGTATAATGACTAGAACAATTAAGTACCGAGTACCCGCGGCCCCAGACCGCAATGGAAACTGAGGAACAGAATGGTTTCCATCAAAAAAATCATCAAATGGGAGTAGTCATTGATTAAACCACCAGAAAAAAAGAATGCAATGTGGGTAGAATTCACATTACCAGCAACCTTGTTAACCCCTCCAACTAAGTTAAATATGCTTGTAATAGTGTAATGGGTGGGGTTCGAACCTGCGACTTTCCGATCATAAGCCTGACACCTTAGCCATTTGGCAAAGGATTGGCAACTGACAACTTCTGCAGAGTGGTCCTTTTTGTCATCTCTATGTAGTGACCTTAACACGCCCCGTCATCCAGTTATCTCTTCATCGATCTAATTTTCATGCAGACGTTATCTTAATGCGTCTAATCCAATCGCGTTGTACATTATTATCTTTATCTATTTTATCTATTGGATGGTTATTGCCTTATACAAATTCGTTTAACTTTCCTTCTGTTTTCTTCTCTAATGTTATATTTTTGTTTGTTTTTAGAATATAGTAGTTTTGTTTGCATAGCTTCCTTGTGTACCTACTTTATTGACACCTACTCGTATATATGTATACGCTGCCAAATGTTGAAACGATTCTGTCGTTTTGTTATTACTTAAACACTAAAATATTTATGGATCATCAAATTTATCATTGTTGGCATAAAGTGCCAACAATCTGTGCAAAATATGTACCTACTATACATATATGCATTTATTTTAAATGTTCCTACAATCTCGTAACTACTACTTTTGATTAAGCTCGCAATTATCCAAACGCAGAGTTTGGTTATTATTTGACTAGTAAAAATAATCTGTTACTTCACGGTTTTTAAAACTCAGTTCATTAGTTTTATATTTGCGTTTATTTTAAGCACCTTATATATGCATGGCAATTCATGGCGAAATGAGTTAATGCGCTAAAATATATATATTTTGTATCGGATTTAATGCAAACAAATGATTTTGACTTTACTTTGACCCTGATGATCACCATTAGCACATACAAGGGGCAACGTTTCCTCTATTAAGGCCAGTCCGGAACTCCTTCTGTGCAACGCTGAAATTATAAAGCGAGACCGCTTTATATTTTAGACCCCCAGAGCTTCGTTGTGCACGGTAGCACGTTGTCATTGTACCATCGTTTATCCTAGGCTATAAATATTACCTGACTCCACATATTATAATACTACTAACAAACATTAGATAATTATCTACATGAAAAAATCTCGCATAACGGACATAAGCTACCTATTTTTTTCAAAGGTTCTCCGGCAAATTTTTCGTAAAGGCCTCTCAGTCATCAAGCCTCTACTAACTTAACTAATGAATCTTTTTCTTTGTCCCAGGTGGCCTCGGCACCCGTCACTGGGTGACGTTCATGCTATTCCTCGGCATGGCCAACGCCTATGTCATGAGGACTAACATGTCAGTCGCCATCGTCGCCATGGTCAACCACACTGCGCTGCCTGTCATCTCAGAGCCTACAGATACTGAGTGCGGAGTACCCATCGGAAATGATACCCATGTAAGTAGATAGATATAAAACCAAAGTACTTTTTAAAGGGGGTTTTTAAATTATAGCTGATAACTTAATTAGTGGTATTACTTTTCTGAACTGCTTTTTAGCTTAATTAATTACATTATTCTTGTTTTGATTTTCAATGTAAACGAAATCTTCGACTAAACATAGGTCCAGTATCTATACGTTTGCATCACCTTGCCTTCTACAACGTTGTTAGCGAGAATGCAGTGCCAAAGTAGGATAATACTACAGTACTTGTATCTAGTACAAGTACCTAGTTACACTTACGAAGTAACTATTTAGTCATCTGTGGTTATAATAAGAACAAAAATATTGTATACTTAGAGATAAACCAAGTAAGTCTTGTCTGTTTTTTTCAAGTGGTACATCTCAAAACATAGAGAATCGAATAGAGATACATATATACAAAAACTATTTACAAAACAAAATTACAAACATTTAAAAATAACAACAAAAATTGACGCTGCTCAGCGCAATTGTTGTCATACTGAAAGGGTTCCCAATTCAGCATTTGCTGGGCGAAAGACACCCAGAGGTTTTCACAGACTTATTCAACTGGTCTGATTATTTTCTTTTACAATTTGTACATTTTAGCACCAGTCGTTTTCAAATAGCATAGATACTCTGAACACACCATACTGAGGGAATTGGCATGGAAGTATGGCAATGAGCACAGATATATTGTGCCAAATTCAAAACTCCTGAAGTCTGACTAAGAGGAAATGTTTAGAATGCCATAAAACCAAACGTTGTAAATCTTTTCTAGCGTCCCAATAACAAAGTATTTTTCAAGCTTTTATTTAACTTGTCTAGTTAGTTCGTTCATTTGTATGTCCGAGTCAAATCTTGCAACTAATTTTGAACCAATTAATTTTCAACCGATTAAGCCTATTTTTTTCCATGTTGACTTTAGATGACAATGCATAATTAGATTAATGATGTCATTCTGAATCCGGCGGATACCCGAAGATGGCGGACCAAGTATATTTTATGCACCCCTATAATATAAGTATCAAATGAAAAGGTATGCTAAGAAGAATATAAAAATATAAACCCGCAGATTTATTTAAATACTAGCACCTTGCTGCGGCTTCGCTCGCGTGTAAATTTCTGCGTCGGTTTATTATTGTTTCTCAATTACTTTTATGTAAATATCTCCAATGAACAGACAAACTTTTTGTTATATGTATTGATTTTATTTTGTTACAATAAATGTATTATTTTATTGTTTCAGGCGTCTACACAAGACGGTTCGTTTGTTTGGAGTTCGACGTTGCAGGGTTACATCTTATCCTCCTTCTTCTACGGATACGTCATCACGCAGATACCTTTCGGAATCTTATCTAAAAGGTTTGCACAAACAATTACTGTACCTAGATATAAGAAAACCTACCCATGTTATAAGGCGGGTCGCAGGTTTACCGTAAGAAAAGCTTATCGATCCAATCTTTTTTGACTCTACAATAGTGATAACCCTTCCTTTGTAGTCGGGTAAAAAGGACAACATAGTGTCTACGTGACGTTCTTTTCAGTGAAAACATAATCGTTTTGATTAACATAGTCACTGGGAAACGCAAACTTAAACATTATATAAATAAAGCATCATTTTACATCTATCACAAGGAAACCATTCATTGGTGAAGAAATCATAGACCCTAATCCATCAAGAGAACCTTGTAATCGTATTATGATAAATCTCTTAGTAAGTCTACTAAGATGACTCGATGACCCAGTCAAAACATCAAATGAATAATTAGGCATTAAGGTTTTTTTTTATGATGACGCTTTTGGTCATACCAATTCTTAATGCTTATCATGCGTATGTGGAATTGCGACGTTGCCGTCCTTCAAGTACGCGTGTACAGAGTGTTTCTTTTACGTATTAATTTAACATTTTTAGTGAATATTTTAATATAAAAAAATATAAAAACATTTTGTTTTCGAATGATAATATTTTTTTTTAGCATGTATGGATGCTATACTATTGCGGGTTAACGGGAACGCTCTCTGTTAGTTAACATACTGTATATTAATATGATTGTGTAACTTAATATAAAGTGACATAGATTATAAGAAGAGTACCTTTGATATAATATGTATAAAATTAATTATTATTGTGTGTACACATTACTTTACAATAATTCTTTTCCTCAGGTTCGGAGCTCGTTACTTCCTGGGTATCGGTATGTTGGTCAACTCAGTGTTTGGCCTGCTAGTGCCGGTGGCGGCTGAGGCTGGCTACGAATATCTCATCTTAGTGCGATTCATCCAAGGTTTGGGAGAGGTGAGTACCTTCTTTATGAGTCGTAAAACTTTTATTTATACATTCATTGTTTTGTTCCTTACGTTTCTTCACGGGTTCGATTCCCGAACGGTACAAATTTTGGTATGGCCTACAAATGGTTGTACCGGGAATTCCGGAATAAAAAGTTAGATGTAGCCTATAGGTACATTGCTCTATAACCTTCTCGATCTTCTAGCGAACGTCTCATTAAATACGTTCAAGATTCGGGACGGACGGGCCAAAATCTTGAACGGAAACAGAAAAATAAAAAGACCGACATACAGGGAAAAAAAATAAAGATATTGGTTTTTGTTTTGTACAGTTATTTTGAAATCACAGACCGACATTTAAAGTATGTTGGGATATATAGAAGCTGTTCCCGTTATATAAACCTATGTTTCATTCACCTAGAGTTGCCATCCGTCCGAGTTTTCCCGGATTTGTCCTAGTTTGGAGAGCGTCCGGGGGCGTCCGGGGGGATTTTCCCAATAAGCGTCCAGGAAAAACCCGGACACACATTGGTCTTACGGGTACCAAAAAGCACGATCTCTGTTATTATTTTCCTATGGTATTTAATTTCATTGTTTATGTTACGTTGATTAAATGAAAAGGAAGAGACTGTTATTAAAAAAGTTCTAAAGCTCTACAATGTTATCACTTTATCAGTAAATAAAAACCATAATTAAACATGGTTATTTTTAGTTTCAAGTTCAAAGTCTTTGTCTGGAGCCGGCAAATTTGGTGATGGCAACCCTACATTCACCTGAACACGATGCCAACTAGTCGTACTTATTAAGGCATTTGATATCGTAACTCATAAATGTAATTTTTTAGGGTCCGATTGTACCATGCACACACGCTATGCTGGCAAAATGGATTCCACCCAACGAGAGGAGTAGAATGGGAGCTGCCGTATATGCCGGTAAGATTTTACCTATTGATACATAACTACTTAGCAAACACAAGTTAAACAAGGCGATTTCCACTAGGGGGACATTGAAGTTACCACTGGCAATAAAAAAGAATATTTTCTGTCAGTTTACGAGAGAACAATCTAGTCGATGCCCGAGTATAGTCTGCTGTCATTATATTTTAAAAAATCAGGAAAATAGGTACAGACGCCAGCACATCAAGCTACAACAATCTGTCAGATTTCTTTAATAGATTTTCAACTTTATTGTGAAAGAAATTAGGTTCAAGGTTGGTTAGGAAAATTTGACAGTTTCGGGTGCTGTCGTCTGTACATGATCAAGCAAGGCAGCGCTTCAATAATCTAGATATCTAGCTTTCTAGATTATGTACGAATATTATAAGTAGAGAACACTGCACAGTCTGACAGTTTGAGTACTTTATGCGGCCTGCCAAAATGGTCTCGTTTTGGTATTATTCAAAAAATCGTTAGAGCTCCTTATAAAGCTCTTAGTTGAGCTTAGTGATAACTGATAATTCCTTGCACTGTTTGGATAGGTCCACTCAAATCTGTAACCTACACCTACCATACACCTACGTACCCAGTCCGTACTGATTACATGGACTTCAAAAGAGTCTTTGACCTCTACAGTCTCTCTTCTATTTCTCTCAGAATAGTGAGCTAAGAAACAAAGGGATCATCTAGTTCAAATTTTAGGATTGACAACAATAAATATAATTTTTCTGGCCTCATCTAGTTTACATATACGAGAAATTACGTGTATTTATAGTGTTATTTATAACCTATTTGCAAAATAAACATCATTATCATTTATGTATTTATAATTTATTTATTTATTTATTTATTTATTTATTTATTATATACTTTATTGTACACCTTACAATATTTCTATAGATACAAAAAAATTAAACTACAATGGGCGGTCTTATCGCACAGGGCGATCTCTTACAGACAACCTTTATTTATTATATACTTTATTGTACACCTTACAATACACTTAACACGTTCGCTGACAGTGAACACTTACCCTGACACCACATTTCGACAGTAGAATTTTCCATACTAAATAACAAATCAACGTAGTACTCGTGCACAAGCAAGCAATAAGAAACTACCCACAAAATACTCGTGTTACGGCAGTAAGAAATATGAAATTGCTCATAATATGACATTGGATACTGCTCTTCATGATACTTATATGAAAAATTATCGTGAGACGACGTACTCTTAAAAATAAGTGGCCCGTCCCTCGACGTACTGTCATAACGCACTATTTTAATTTCCCGCCTAACGACTAATAAAACAAATAATAAAATTAAAATCTCTCCCGCGAATTCTACTCAAATTAGAGCATTTGGGTATAAGAGGCCTGCAGCTGAAATTATTCCAAGACTATCTAAGCGGTCGTAAAAAATGCCTGAAACTAGGTTCCTACATTAGTACTGATTTATCTGTGACTTTTGGTGTACCTCAGGGCTCAGTACTCGGACCTACACTCTTCTTAGTGTATATTAATGACCTCTGTGACCTGAAACTGGAGCAGGGTATTATAATTTCTTATGCGGACGATACTGCACTGCTTTTCTCTGCTAAAACTTGGAATGATACCTACATGCTCGCGCAGGAGGGTTTCAACAAGGTATCAGACTGGCTGAAACAAAATTGTCTGACGCTAAATACAGAGAAAACAATGTACATGCCCTTTCACTCTCGAAATCCTAATAAGCCCCCCATTGGTCTTACAATAAAATCACATACCTGTCATGTCCACCAAGCTTATGGTTCTACTTGTAACTGCACAAATCTGATAAGGAAATGTGAAGTAAAATATTTGGGAGTTATATTGGACTCATCATTAAATTTCAATGCACATATTTCTTTACTGCAATCTAGACTTAGAAAATTGATATATGTTTTTAAAAATCTACGTTATGTAGCTAATACTTGCTTTCTAAAAAAAGTCTATAGGGCACTTTGTCAATCGCTTCTAACTTATTGCATTTCTTCTTGGGGTGGAGCCTCTAAAACTTCTTTACTTCCTCTTGAAATAGCACAACGGGCAATTTTAAAAGTCAGCTCTTTTCGACCTATTGACTACCCTACACATCTCCTGTATCGATCATGGAACCTACCTACTGTCCGCCAACTTTACATCTTGTCTACAGTACTTAAACAGCATTCCCTGACCCCCCTCGACAAAAATAATTTATTTAAACGTCGTCGCAATGCAGTCGTCCCACGTTCACACCAATTCAAACACTCATTTACACATAGGTTCTTCTGCTTCACCGGTCCCTTTCTATATAATAAATTGAATTCACAACTTAATATATATACGCTAACCAAACAAAAATGCAAAACAAAACTTTTGGACTATCTTCTTAAATGTGATTACACTACTACAGAAGATCTACTTAAAGTTTTAAGATGAAATCCATCCACAGTCACACTACACAAAAGCATTCAATACAAAATACAAAAAACACTCCTACATTACACAAACCAACACTACATTACAACTTACTATACACTATACCATACTTTCTGTGTACTTGTAAGTCACACTACACTAAAACACATTATAATGATGTACATAATATTATATTGTAACTGATTGTTCATTCCTATTGTAAACTGCGTCCTGAAATACAGGCTCGGCCTAGCTCAGGCGCAGTTGCTCACTTTATTTTTATTATTATATAAATTCTGTGCTTTAATTAATGTTTATTTTTAATGACTATTATGCTATACAAATGTAAAATGTTATAAGCACAATATGGTGCAAAATAAATTAAATTAAATTAGTGTACAATGGGCGGTCTTATCGCACAGGGCAATCTCTTACAGACAATCTTTGGATGGACAGAAATTAAAGGAGATAGATTTAGAGCTGTTAGTGTACAACATCATACATAATACTATCTATATAATATATCATTTATTACGAAATTTCTTCCTTTTTTTTTCTAGGTGCACAATTCGGTACGGTGATTTCCATGCCCCTCTCGGGTCTATTGTCAGCATACGGTTTCTCCGGTGGCTGGCCCTCCATCTTCTACGTGTTCGGTCTGGTCGGCACCGTCTGGTGTCTCGCCTTCCTGTTTTTCGTCTCCGAGGACCCTGAACAATGCCCCACTATCAAGGAATCCGAGAAGAAGTACATCTTGAGCTCACTGTGGGGTGCTGCTGGTTCCAGCGTGAGTATTTTGTGTGAATTTACTATAGTATACCTACTTACTCCATATACTTTATTACTCTTTTCATTCAGCATTATTCATTCATTACTCCAAGCAGCATCAGTTATAAGCCTCATCAAAAAAGGAACAGTAGTGTAGTCTTCAGAATTTACGTCCGCTTTTGGTTCAACAGACATAAATTAAGAGGATTGATCACTGCGTCGATTTACGACTTGTATGTCGTAGGATTGAATTGAGCCGGGCATTTTACATCATATTTATTAATTACTAGTTTCTGCTGCGACTTCATCCGCGTCGGAGGGTTTGTTGAAATATACATACATTATACATCCATTCTCACAAACTTTGGCATTTATAATATTAAGTAAAATATTTATTTGGTATCGCCAGGGCCGGATTAACCATTAGGCGGAGTAGGCAACTGCCTAGGGGGCGTGCTAGGCCTGGGCCCCTAGTTGATGCGCAACTAGGGGCCCAGGCCTAGCACGCACCAAGAAAACATGTTTTTTCGAACGAGAATTTGATGTGCGTGTGAACTTAGGGACCTCACTGTTATCTCACAAAATACAAATCGTTAGATTTAGTAGTAGAATTAAAACAATTTTAGAACAAATCTGGGTATAAGTAAACAAATATATTAAAAACCATAGCCCTTAATGTACGTTTCCTCAGTTCACACACGATTTGGTCAGTCAAAGTAAGAAAAGGGGCCCCGAGAATGACATTGCCATAGGGCCTCTGACAGGCTTAATCCGGCTCTGGGTATCGCGATGCTAACTAGAAGTCTGCCGAACGCTTAAAAAAGTATATCCTCAGAGCCTTACTCAGAGATTACTCTACGTCTTAAAGCCCACACCCATACAATGCAAGGTGGGATGATATAGACTGATGCAGAAACACGAAATGTGTTTTGTGTGTTATTACACTTGAAGACCCAAATTCCTCTAACAAAAGCTTTCTTTTACAGTCTCCGCCGATCCCTTGGAGCAAGATTCTTCTTTCGACACCCTTCTGGGCCATCATGTTGGCACACATGGGACAGAACTATGGTTACGAGACACTCATGACGGAGTTGCCAACCTTCATGCGACAAGTGCTGCACTTCTCTATTAAGGATGTAAGTATCTCTTAACTCCTGGTTTGTTAATCTTAGATGGCTCTCGGTGATAAGACTAGTCAGCCAGCTTTCCGAAGTCGAAAGAGCACCATTATTAATTCAAACGTTTCAAACTTATAAATAATTCATGAAGGCGGAACTCGTCTCCCCTAATTTATTTTAAACGGATTTGATTTTCTAAATGTCTATAACATAGGGTCGATAGATAGATATACTCTTTATTGTACACCATAACAGACTTAAATGAGGACTTAAAAACTACAAAGGCTGTTACAATGGGCGGTCTTATCGCTAAAAGCGATCTTTTACAGACAACCTTTGGATGGATTTAACACAGCAGGAGAAAATAAATACGCGGGTAGTTCATGGTGAACTATTCACTTATATACAATATACAATAAATATACAAAAAAAATATATACATAAAAAGAACAAAGCTGAGTTATATAAAAAATAGTAACAAATTAAAGAGAGAGATAGAGATGTTTTACCATGTTTTTGAAAGAAGGAAGGGTTTGTGCTTGTCTTACTGACATGGGAAGAGTATTCCACAGTCGTACTGCTTGAGCTGCAAATGACTTACCAAAGAAATTGGTGGGGTACCTCGGAACCTCTAGTCTCAAGTTTTCCGATGACCTCAATGGAGGAACGTAAAACGTTTTTTTAAGATAAGAGGGGGTCTTAGAATTGAACAGAATACTGTAAAGCAGAGACAAGATGTGTAAGTTCCGGCGAAGACGTATAGGAAGCCACTTGAGTTTCGTACGAAATTCGGATACGTGATGGCTGTTATTATTAAGCCCGACTCCTCCCCATGATTTATTTGTGTGATGAAGTAAAAAATAAAGAATAAGAAATGACTGTCATACTGTTACTGTATGTGATGAATGATAAAGCAAAACTTTCCATACAAAATCACTTCAACACAAAATTCGACCCATAAATAAACGCCCACTTCAATTGATGGAGTAATTTAGCAATAAAGTCCACAACGTAATACAATTTGGATCGTTATCATTAATCATTCGCTGCGAACTGTCGCCGCCAGGTCAAGAGTTCATGATCGGTCAATTGTAACTCGGGTATAGAATTGATAAGTTACAGACGAGATTTACTGGTATTTTTCAGCTTCAATTTTATGGAGGGTAGGATTTTATTGGTTTGATTAAGGGACTATATACACAGATAGTATATTATTAAACACATAGCCCATCTTTTGGGCCTTTCCTTAGGCTAAGAATTGTTTTTCTAAGCTTGAAAACGTTGCCGCTACCTACCTTCCCTAGGCTCAACGAGTTTACGATCTGATGAGGTCATGAGACCATCCGTCAGCCCAAAATAATATACATAAATTATTAGGTAGTTTTTCCGCGACTCCTAAACGTATACCGTTTGTAATTCTCGTGCGAACCCTATGCTGAAACCAGTTAAATCAGTCACGGAAATGTATGTAGACTAGTGAAAATAAACGACCCGTTGTATATAATACCTACATGTGACAATTTTGACGTCATTTTATTACACAATAAAGTAATTGGTAACTTTAGATATCGTATTTAACTGTGCGTTTTTTACGATTACCGGCACAGGAAGCTTTTTGAAGCGAATGTTGACTTTGATTAGCGCCTATCAAAGAGGTATTTGTATCGTAATAACGATTAACCGCTATCAAATGCCTAAGAGACTAGGCATATGCAAAATTTTGTTCATGGCCAATCTTTTTAATGAAATGATTCAACTCACTCTGGGTTGAAGGGAGTGTCAGACTTGTACTGACTAAATACCCACCTTGTTCCTTTAGTTACTTGTATTTCAGGGGCGTGTTTCTCGATAGTACAAATTACCGCCACCCATTGCACCCATGCATTGGTCCTGTCGGGCCACTTCCACAGTTATTTAAGGCGCGGTTGGAACATGACGACCCTTCAACTTGAAATCATAGACAGTCTCGGAAAATAATGCTCATTGATGAGAGAGTGTTTTTAACAATTGATAGTTTTTGCCGCGGAAATTTTTATCCCCTATTTCAGGTTTATAGTGGTTAATAGTACCCTATGCTTGACTCCGGGTCCTCAACCAACATATCATTTTTTTTTAAAACGGTTCAGCTATGAAATATAGAAAGCGTAACAGTCAGACAGTCAAACACTTTCGCATTTATAATACTAGCTTCTGCCCACGGTTTCGAAAGAAAAATAAAAAGAAAGTAGCGTAAGTATGTACATACTTCTCCAAGATCCGATCTAACTCTGTACTCAATTATATCAAAATTAAGTGGTTCAGACGTGGAACTGAAACAGACAGAGTTACTTTAGCTTCTATAATTATTAACCCCTAGGTTAGTATGGATTTGATGATGTTACTATACGTTTATATGTCTCTTTCAGAACGGGTTCGTGTCTGCCCTCCCATACCTGTGCATGTGGCTGTTCTCCATGTTCATCTCAGTGGTCGCGGACTGGATGCTGTCAAGTGGCCGGTTCACTCACACGCAAGTCAGGAAGGTCATCAACAGTATAGGTGAGTCAATAGATAGATTAGATTTTTATATAGAGATCTTTTATTGTGCTAAGACGTGGAATTCTCTGCCGGAGTCTGTGTTTCTTGTAACCTGGGGGTTTTTAAGTCAAGAGGGGTACTTCTAGGTACGCGTGCTTCATTTCGACCACATCATCACTTACCATCAGGTGAAATGGTGGTCAAACGCGAACCTATTATCAATATAAAAAGATAGAGGATTTTTTTAAAGTTATTTATTAAGGCATGCCAACAAAACATTTACTACTAAATATCTACATAGTGAATAATGTTTTGGAGTGTAAGAGCTACGTCCGGAAAAATATAAGACTATGATTATTTTTTAAATATTTATGTTTTAGTATCATATAAATAACTATAAGCACTTAGAAAACACACGCATATTAAAACACAGACAGGCGCTTCAATTATTTTAGCCTAATGATAAGGTGTCAGACTTGTGATCGAGAGGTCACGAGTTTGAACCCCACCCATTACACTATTGCCGTGAACCCACTCCAGACACAAGCATATTTAGCTTAGTTGAAGGGATTAACAAGATTGCTAGTATTGTGAATTCTAACCACATTGCTAATTATCTTTAAAAAAATGTGGTTTGAATTCACATTACCTACTAGCAATCCTGTTATCCCCTCCAACTAAGCTAAATATGCTTGTGTCTGGAGATGTCGATTTATACTATCGCTTTCTTTTGCTTCGTATAGACTTCGTAACATTTAGGGCGTTCAATTTAATTATTTTTATTTTTGTATGAAAATCTGGTGAACTAAAATATGACGAATTTTTAAAAGTCGTAGAACAAAAGTTGTTGACTATGATGTTAGTAACATAGTTCTGAGAGGTTTTCGGTGTTTTGCAATTAACCCTGTATATGATATGTATCTCAATCCTCCCAATCTTTATGGCCATGTCTTCCTTAAAATCTTCGAAACAAAAAATTATACGTATAGTATAAAATTATATTATTATTTTAAAATAAATATTGACAAGGTTCCTCATGTCCCCAGGTCAATACGGCCCAGCGTGCGGTCTGTTCATAGCCGCCAACACCGGCTGTAACCCGGCGGCAACAGTCGCCATCTTGGCGGTGGGTGTGGGTCTCAACGGAGGTATCTACTCAGGTTTCAAGGTAAGGATCCTACTTAATTTTATTTGAAACTATCTGTCCCGGCAGACCTTGTTCTGCCTTATTTCTCCAAAACAAAATGACGTTGATTTTTTTATGTTAATCGCAACCCCGACAGATTTCGTTCTGTCAGAAGTTATTGGCCTGTCGCAGTCTAATTGAAATAAAATAACATTGAAAGACTTTAGTAATAATACCTAATGTGATAATAAAAATATCGAGATCATCCTCCTCACCTCCGAGTCTCATTTAGAGAAAAATTAATAAAAAAATTCTTTTATGTTTAAGCGGCGTAAAGAACCATTCAAAGAGTAAACTAAGAAAATTAGTGTAAATCCGAATAAATATTTTAATAAAAGCTTGTTTTATCATCACATTAGGTATTACTAAAGTCTTTAGATTGTAATCTATGTCCATGCAGCCTCTTTCCATCCGAAATACTTTACCAACGCTTATGTTCTTATCACTTATTTTCCTGCATATTTCATTAACGACATGCAACCTAATCAACTTGAAGGCATACCAAAGATAATCCTAACATGCCTTTGTTTTACTTTACTTCGATCGACGTCAAATGTTAGACAGCTAGGGTGGTGTATGGGAAAACAAAATTGTTGTTTTTACTACGTTCCTCGTATTTTTTACTTTTTTTCTTACCATAAGAACCTTTTCATCAAACACAACAAAAAAGAAATCAGCCAAATCGGTGCAGCCTTTCTCGAGTTTTGTGCTTAGCAACAATAGCAACACATTTAGCGATTCATTTTTATTTATACAGATTTGCAGGAAATATTAGAGGCAGGCATATCTTGGACGGGTTGATATTATGACCCTCAGGTTGTGATTATCATCTGCCTAGCCTTTTCCAAACTACCTCTCGGCATCCAAATTAATTGTTGGGACCCAGCAAAATATCAGGGCTAGATATTTCCTACCTGGCACATGCTGAGCTGGGCACTCATTTGGTACAAACTCAAGACACTCAGCGCACTCGTCTAATTTAAATGATTTTTTTTATGTATGAAATTTCACTTTTTTTCATTGTTTGTTCCTTACTAACTGTACGTTTTATTTTCTGATTTTACATGTTTTATGTAAATTTTATCTTGTACCAAATAAATGTTTTATGTATCTAACTGTGCTGGGGTCAGGTTCCAGTTTAACATACAGGGCCGGATTAACCATGTCTGGGTCTCTAGGCGATCCTTGTCTCAGGGTCTCTTCTCCCTTTTCTTAGGTACTTGAGTAATGGGCGAGGTTGGAACCTGCAACCTCTCGATCATATATGAAGCCTGACATAATATGATATATACAGTATGTTAACTAACAGAGGGCGTTTCCGTTAACCCGCAATAGTATAAGCACATCAATTAGATCGCCGCACACGCGGCCCGTCATTCATAAATAAATTGCGACGTTGCGATCCTTCAAGTACGCGTGTACAGAGTGTTTCTTTTAAGTATCAATTTAACATTTTTAGTGAATATTTTAATATTAAAAAAATTGTTTCCGAATGGTAATATTTTTTTTAGCATGTATGGATGCTATACTATTGCGGGTTAACGGGAACGCCCTCTGCTAGTTAATATACTGTATTAACAGACACTTTCACTCTCTATTTAATTGTAATCTGTGAACTTCATAATTGGCGTAACTTTTAAGTAATCATTTTATTTTACTACCTTACATTACTACTTTTACATTATACTACGATTTATACTAACTTTTACAAATAAATAAGACTTAACATAAGATACATAACTTTTTCGCATATTAATAACCAATTTTCTTTGTTTTCAGGTGAACCACTTGGACGTCTCGCCACGTTTCGCGGGTGTTCTGATGGCGTTCACCAACTGTCTGGCCAACCTGACCGGTCTGCTGGCACCTATTGTAGCCGGCTACATCATTGAGGGCAGGGTAAGTACACTCACCGTATTTATAAGTTTGTAATTTTAATAATTAATATTTTTTTTATAATTTATTTTATATATAATAGTAATAAAATACAAAAAAAATATTCCATTCCATTTTCTTCTACACCTACCACAATGTGTTTTTTTTTTCAATCCAAAGGTTGATTGGTAGAGAATGTCTTGCTGCATTAAGTCCGCCCATGTAAAACTATTATACATGAAGTTTAAATTAATAAATCACCCACAAGATTCCACTTGAGGGTTTTAAAAAGATTTCATTGGATTTGCTATTCAAAATATTTCTTAGTTACCAAAATTTTACCACACGTATTTAACAATATTGTTTTTCGATGGTTACAATGACAGTTTTATCGTTGAAAGCGATATCTTCCAGACAACCTTTGCAAGGACTTTAAAACTTTAATTAAAGTGGAGAGAGTGATATTAGATACGTAGTAAATACCGATCCCGTAGACATTCTGGTGTAACAAGCCTATTAGCCTAAATTTTGCTTTATCACGGTTTAGGCCTTCCATAGACACACAGAAAGACAGATTTTTTGTGCTAAGTACTACTTGAGAAATCGCGGTTTGATCGAGAGGTCCCACATAACTAGTTCTCTTTAAAAAAAATGCCAGAACAGTAATTTTAAATCACACAGACTCCGATTTTATTTATTTGTATGTAATTATGTATAGATTTACTCATTGAAAAAATTTTCTTCAACAGCCCACACAAGAGCAATGGAAGAAGGTGTTCTACATCGCTGGTGGAGTGTACATTTTCTGCGCCACATTCTACAACGTGTTCGCTTCAGGCAGAAGACAAGACTGGGATAACCCTGCTGATGACGAGGCTAACGCCAAGAAAGCAGCTGACAAGAAAGCCATCAAACAAGAGAGGAAAGCTGCAAAGAATCAGAGCGAAGCCGAAACTGCGCAATAGGAGCTAAAAAGTTAAAAACCAACAGAAAATCCAACTGTTTAAACTCTTGAAACAATACGGCTTGCAATTCTACTCCCTAATGTGTTTTATTTAAAATAATTATTAAATTAGGGGTACAATATTTGCAATACGTAATTTGTTAAAAATGTTGGTTGAATCGACCGACTCAAAGGCCGATTTTGTAAAAAAAAAAGTATTATAATGTTTCGCGCGCCTTTTTCAATAATGGCGGTTGTGTCTGTTGGCATCGTTCGACCAAACGCGAGCTCAGTATTTTAAGGATGAGACTGTGTATTTGCAAATTAATTATAAATTGTAACTGTTTTTTGTTTTGAATGAACTTTTTAGATAGGTATGGCTGAAAATCGTGGATAAAACAAAAAAAAGATTAATAGACTACAGTCTTTTCATGTCTACTGTATTTTTGAAATAGGTACGAGACGCGCATCAATAGGGCTGTGATAGTATCTTGTGTATGATACACAACGAACTCGTGTTTGGTCAACTTTTTAACTCTTAACATTGCTATTTATTATATTTAGTTTAATTACCATACAAGTATTGTTCATAGTTATTTTATAGCTTGTATTGAAGACGAATGGAAGATGGAGTAGCGATTCTGGGGTCCAAATGAAACCTAATGTTACCGTCCTAGCCAGTGACTTTTACACTTTTATATCCTCGCAAGTAAACATTAATAACAGTTTATACAAATAGTAAGTGCCATTGAAGCATTTGATACTATGTCGCAGACCCTCAAATAAAAATCACCCGGGAAATCATTTTCACTAATCCTTGTCATAGACTATCAGGAATATTCTATACAATTTTTTTAATTATTAGCTATGGTTACTTTAAGTTTCGTAGACTCATGACTTGTAGACAAACGCGCTACATTACCCTTGAACGTTCGAAATTCGATAGTAACTGTCAACGGAATATTTTTCCCACGCAAATTCCTTTCAGTCTATGCCTTCGAGTTAGTGCCAAAACGGTAATATTGTGTTGTGAGTTCTGATTTTATAAAAATCATCATTGTTCGCTTAAAGCGAATGTTGTTGCGTTATTTAAGTGGTTAAATATGTTTTCTGTGCAAGATTATTACCTATAATATTTATGGATTAGCTATATTTCTTGTAACGTTGTAAGACGCTACACGCCCAGGAGCTTATGTGATCATTCTGTTATATCTAAGTTAACATTAAGACATAGTGTAAACCGCATACAGATTATTAAAGTAAATAATACAATTTTATTCCTATAACTTGTAAATGGTTATACCTACATAAACTTAGTACGTAATCACAAGCTTTGAGTAAATAAAATGAAATTGTTAATTTTACCATTTGTTTTTTATAGGTAAGCTCCAAGTCTTGTCTGTGACAATGTTATGTGATGTGATGTGCCTTGATGTAAGAGTACAATTCAAGAATCACGGTGTGTCAGACACACTGGGTAATGTCCATCAACGCTGTAATTAATACTTAGTCGTTTTAATAATCGTTTATAAGTTCTATTGTAATACGACAAATACAAATGATTGATTTTTAAAACATTTTTGTGTTTTGTTTATATCCTAACTGAAATTATACAGTATGTTAACTAATAGAGAGCGTTCCCGTTAACCCGCAATAGTATAGCATCCATACATGCTAAAAAAATATTACTATTCGAAAACAAAATGTTTAAATTTTTTTTTTCAATATTAAAATATTCACAAAAAAAATAATTTAGACGGAAAAGAAACACTCTGTACACGCTTACTTGAAGGACGGCAACGTCGCAATTTATTTATGAATGCGTACGCGTCTATGTGTGTGTGTTTCTTTTATGTATCAATTTAAATTTTTTAGTGAATATTTTAATATAAAAAAAAATAAAAACATTTTGCTTTCGAATGGTAATATTTTATTTAGCATGTATGGATGCTATACTATTGCGGGTTAACGATAACTCCCTCTGTTAGTTAATATACTGTATAGTCAAATGACCTGGACGAATAATCTCCGAGACTCATATTAGTCCAGTTAGTAGGATTTTATTTTAAATTTATAATAGGTTCGCGTTTGACCACCATCTCACCTGATGGTAAGTGATGGTCGAAGATGGAACACACTTACCTAGAAGTTACCTATTCACTCTTGACTTAAAGACCCCCAGGTTATAGCTACCAGGAAATACAGATACCTGTAGGGAATTTGTCTCCTTAGCCGTACGCACCACGGAATAGATGAATAAGGCTGGAATGGTAATGTGGGCGTGGCGAGCGCGCCACATATATGATACGAAAATCATAGCTCGACCGATCAATTCATTCACCGCGTTTAGTGCGCTTCGGAATACTTCGGAACACAGAGCTCTACTTTGAAATACGAACGAAAAGTTAGATCGCAAGTATAGAGCGAGGAGGTATATCTTTCCATCGGTAAGTCGAAAATATCATTTAATTACAATTTTATTTGTAAAAAACATAAAAATATTCTGAACACTATGAAATTCCGAACATTAACAATATTATAGCAACAAGTTACAAAAAATTTACATTGCCCGATGAGTACTCGCTTAATCAACGCAATGACCAAGTCCGCTTACAATGTACTGCATGCGTTGCGTCCTCCATACTTCAACCATTGACGTTCACGTTTCATCCTTTGCCCTGATTGGCCGTGATGCACGGCGCATGTTTATCGACAGTGAGTTACAATCAGTAGCAAGCTCTCAATTTAAGTGTGTGTAATTTATTTGTGTGCGTAATTCGCGTACGTAACGTAAAGAGTGGAAAACAAGCGGCGACACGCGTTCTCGTACAAATCAGGAACTATTTCCTTTCTAACCTCTTATCTGTTCTGTGGTACGCACAATGAAAGTATTCCCAAAACTTTTTTTGCGTATGGGTGGGATGTGAATACCATGTGACGATTGCGCATCGCCGTTTGTCTTGTAGTTCGATGACTTGGAACGGGACGTTGACGTGGAACGGCTTGGTGGAATCAGATTGTGCAATAGGACACTCCCGATGTACTTAGTTGGTTCTTGGATTCGTGAGCTAATCTCAAAGAGAAGCGATATTTGGCGAGAGAAACTTATTCTCCTGATATTTAATCAAGGCGTCAGAGAGCCATCCGCTTGGTCACACGTTATCGAGGTCGACCTGGAAGACTAAATAAATTCAGCATTCAAGTCGGTCGCAGGCATTCAGGCGGGATCAATCACATTAAAAAAAAAAAACCGGTCAAGTGCGTGTCGGGCCATGCGCAGTGAAAGGTTCCGTAGTTTTTATAACAGCCAAGTGCGTGTCGTAACATGACTACCTAACTAATTTGATTTCCTATATAAATCCTCACGTGATCCGACAATTTTGCACGGAAAGTTTAAATTTTTTTAGAGATTTGTATAAATAAAACTTGTCATAGCCGGTGTTTTGAATTTAAATATATTCTATTATTACTATTTCAATCTCCAAATTCCTACACTCAACGAGACTTGATTATGAATTTCACAATTCAACTATTTCAATTTTATCTCTAGCCTCTACACACAATCTCAAGAACTTATTTTTTAATCTACACACAATCTCAAAAACTTATTTTTTTTTAGGTAGGGCCACTCGTATTTCAGCACACTAAGGCTGGTCACTACTCAACCGGGCGATCCTGTGGTGACCTCTAAAATTAAAGGCCCCCAGCCGGGGCTTACAAACTAGAATTACATTTTAAACAACCGTACGCTAAGGGCACTCCCTGTGGAGTACGGGCCTCGGCATAGCGTGGTCGTTGGTGGAGGGCAGCAAAGGGACAGGCTGGGTCCATATTATTTAAGGGGTTATTTATCGCTACTGGCTCAGCATCGCGGGCTGGCTCGTTTGGCAAAGGTCGGGGAGAGTTTCCGTTACAAGTACGCGGACGTCGCGATGGGCGTCGTCGGCGAGGCCGGAATACGGAACACATTTTATTTCTGTATTTTCTAAGAGTGCTAGTTTCCCTACTGCTCTCTTACTCCTCTTGTCGGATGGTCGTGGGGTCGTCGTCGGGCTCGTCTAGGACGTTACGCGGGCGACGAACCCGAGGAATATTGGAGGGTCGGTATCGGGCGGCCGATTCGATCAGGGGGTTTGTGTGGTTTTCAGCGGAGGTGAAGTAACGCACTGAATGGCGTTTCAGCACTTGCTTTATGGTCGGGGCAAAAACTTAATAGGTTTCATAACTACCCACTTATAGTTTTGGCGGTAACGAAACCATTGTGAGATATAATTCGACGACAACGCCATCTAGTTAGAAAAGAAGTACTAATTGTTACACAAAACTGAAAAATGAGACTGGTTTGACACAATCCTCAACTAATTTCATTACATAAACACAACTAACTATAATTTTACTGGACAGAAACTGTTTTTTAACCGACTTCTAAAGAAGGAGTAGGTTATCAATTCGTCACGTATATATAATATACATTTTTTCATGTATGTGCACCGATTACTCCGTCAATTGTGGATCGATTTAGAAAATTATTTTTTCGTTTGAAATGGTATGCTCTCGAGGTAGTACCATTGTCACCAAATTAGAATTTGATGAAAGGATCTCATGGAAATCGAAGGAAATCCTCAAAAAAGGCAATCGTATAGCGATGTTGGTATTTTTTATAGTAACTTGTGCATTTACTCTCAGAAAGCACGATTTGGTGAAGCGGAACTGATGAAGAAGATCACAGATGGCCACCGGAACTACTCAATAATAAGTATTTCACGAGTTGCGGTTCGATTACTTTGAAATGGTTGCTAAGCAATTTATGGTCGTCACAATGTGAATGGTGAAATGGAGCTGATGGTGAAATACCAGGAGAACTCCTCAACAATTAACGCCCCTGCATCCAGGGCCGGATTAACCATTAGGCGGAGTAGGCAACTGCCTAGGGGCCCCGCATCCACTAGGGGCCCAGGCCCAGTGCATGCACCAAGAAAACATGTTTCTTCGAACGAGAATTTGATGTGCGTGTAAACTTAGGGACCTCACTGTTATTTCACAAAGTACAAATCGTTATATTTAGTAGTGGAATTAAAACAATTTTAGAACAAATCTGGAAATAAGTCAATAAATATATATTATTAACCACAGCCCTTAATGTGCGTTTCCTCAGTTGACACACGATTTGGTCAGTCAAAGTAAGAAAAGGGGCCCCGAGAATGTCGTTGCCTTAGGGCCTCAGACAGGGTTAATCCGGCTCTGCCTGCATCGGGAAAAGCAATATTTTGTAAAAGGTGATGAGCAAGTTGACATTAGGCTATTGTAACTTAGATAAATTATAAACAGATCCAAAGACACCATCTTCTGAAATTAAAGTTATTTTCACATACTGTTATTTAGTTATTAGTTAGTTAGTTATTGTACCTAGTGGTTTTTTGGAAGTCGTTTTTTTTTTTAAAGTTTTATTTTATAAAACTTATTTAAATATGAAACTAGCGCGATACAACGGACGCTTAGCGCCATCTATCGACATTTCTATGGAGTTGTTCGAAATTTTCGAGTCAAATACAATTGGTCGACTATTACTCGTAAACTTGTAAAGCCCACTCATGTGTGATAGTTTTCCTTTAAACTTCGTTATATATAGGTACTACTGCCATGACATTTGAATTTCTAACTACAACCGTTTAGTTGATAGAGGGGGGACACTTGACTCTAACGAAAATTGGTACTTTAAAGCTTGATAAGTCACGAGCGGTTTACTTAATCAGAAAACGGTCTTCCTAAACCCCTAATATTTTTTAAGACCTATCCAACGATATCCCACACTATGGGAAGGACGAAAAAAAAAATTATCATCTCACTTTACATGTAGGGGAGGTACCCTAAATAATTGTTTTTTTTTTTTAATTTTATTTTACCACTTTTTTGGCGTCATTAACGTGTATACTCATGCCAAATTACAAATTTCTAGTACCAATAGTTTTTGAGCTAAACCGCGGACAGACGGACAGACAGACGGACATGGCGAAACTATAAGGGTTCCTTGTTGACTACGGAACCCTAAAAAAATGTTTTTATTGGGTTCCGCCAGCTTATCAAATAAAAATGTGCTTGTTTCTTGCATTTCAGTTGAACAGTCAAGTTTTTTAGATTTTTAAATAACTTTTTTACCATCGAATTAAGTAGTAAGTCGAAGAATCACTAATATCATTAATTTTAGGTGGGAGGAATTTCCCGCGTAGTCCTGATCCCATGGGAATATATATATCCTATAATCTTTGTATCCCTTTCCAGTAAAAGTTCCATTTAGATCAGTTCAGCAGTTTTAGAGATTAGCCCGGTCAAACAGAAAAAAACAGTCGACGAAAATAAAACAAAGGTTTGTTTGTGTTATACTTATATGTAGTATAATGTAAATAAATCAAGCGTCAAAAGCCTAATGGCTCAGGTCGCAGGTTCGAACCCCCACCACACTATTGCCGTGAACCCACTGCAGACACGTAAGCATAAATTTTAGCTTATTTGGGGAAGATTGCTAGTAATGTGAATTTTGCCCACAATGCCAGTTCTCTATAAAAACCAAAAAAAAAAATAAACTACCTATAATAGAAGTAAAATTTGAATGGTCTAACTGGTTTCCTAAGTAGGTACTTGAGAAACCAGTCAGACAAATTAACTTAATGTATAAATATAATGTGTAACGGAAACCCCATATCTATCCAAAAGGACTGAAGACAACATCTGGTATCGAGTCTCTATGCAAAGTTTCAGCTCAAAATAAGTGACTCACAGAATTGACCCCAAATTATTGGTTTCATGTTTCTTGAATACGAGTAATAACAAACGTGTCACAGCACTATGAGGGTCATCACTTTCCACGTCACTTGCCAATAAAACGATAAATCTCTTGGTTCTTCTTAATTTGAAAAATTCGGCCTCTGGTATCAATGTATTGAAATTTCTAATATGCTCCACACATGTAGACATAGGATTAGAAAACCCTTGCCATATCGTTTGTTATCATCCAAAGAAGCCGTGCACTCGGTATGTATATACCCTTTTGGATAGATATGGGGTTTCCGTTACTCGTTGTATATTTGAAGAAGCGATTTTTACAAACTTTCGAAACATTTTTATAAGATGAATCGATGGTTTCTATTGAAAACCCTTCCCTTTACTAAAATTGATAAACAACACAGAAAATGAGTTAGAATGAAATAATAAGTGAACGCCTCGGTGAGAATAAGACAATAACTGGCACATGTATCTAATTAAAACAACATTTAATTAACAAAATACACTCTTTTGCAAAAAACGGGCACCTAAGGATATTTACGTTCTAAGGTCGATTTGAGTTAATTAAATGAAATTTATTGCTTTGACGTAGTCTGTATACTTATAATCGTGTAAATTAATGCGCGTGAAGTGAATTCGGGCAATTAAAAGAAAAAACTACGGATTCTTTAAAACCAATGTACACGCCCAAACAATAAGTGGTCGGCAATAAAGACAAGATTTTTTTTTACTTTTTTAAATTAAATAAAGTGACAAATATAAAAACCTACGAGTGTTACCTCCTCTTGCCAAAATCACAGCTTGAATCCTTTTGGGCATGCTTTCCACGATGTTTTTAATAATGTTTTGAGGAATACGTTCCCACTCTTCTGCAATGACTCTTTTTAGCTCCCTGATGTTTTGTGGAGCAGGTTGCACTGATCTTACCCGTCTCTTTAGAACATCCCAGACATGCTCAAATGGATTGAGGTCAGGACTTCGAGCTGACCAATCAAAACGACGGATCCCAACTTCTTGCATGTACGCTTCCACGTCGCCAGAACGGTGCGGGCGAGCATTGTCGTCCATAAAAATGGAATCTTCCCCAAGTGCAGTCAATGTGGGTTGTGCATATGGAATTAGGACTTCCATTATGTACCGGTGTGCATTTAATGTTCCATTTTCTATGAAAACTAACTCAGTACGCTCCGTCGAATTAATTGCTGCCAAAAACATAACGGAGCCTCCGCCATAAGGAGTAATTTCTTCGAAACACACTTCCGCATAGCGTTCCCGTGGTCTTCGCAGCACTCGCTGACGTCGGTCCTCTCCACACAAAGAGATTCTAGCTTCATCAGAAAACAATACTTTATTCCAGTCCTCCAGAGTCCATGAAGCGCAGTTCCGAGCAAACTGAAGTCGAGCAACACGGTGCTCACGGAGTAATTTAGGGCCCCGAGCTGGGCGGTAACTCCTGATATTGGCAGCCAAAAGCCTCCTCCTGACCGTCCACAAGCTAACTTCTACTCCTCTTACTTCTTCAAGGCTCTTCTTCAGGTCCACACTTGACGCTTTACGATTCCGCAACGCCTGACTCACCAAAAAGCGGTCATCTCTTGGTTCTGTGCATCTTTTTCTTCCCGAACCGGGTCTTCTTTTGACCGAACCGGTCTCTTGATACCGTTGCCAAGTCCTCTGGACAGTTGAACGACTCACATTTAGCCGCTGAGACACGTAAGTTTGCAAACAACCTTCTTCAAGTAGGGCTATAATTTTACCGGCCCTTATCGCTTTATCACTCATATCAAAAAGTGGTATTTAATGTAAAAAGAAAGATTAAATTGTTTAATTTGCAGAAAATATCTAAAAAGTATTAAAATATCGTAATCAGTTAAAAATCGTTTCAGCAATTCGCGCCATTAGTAAAGCAATTTTAGAATAATCCACAATAATCATTATTTTTCTTTTATTAATTTCAAATTTTAAAGGAACGTAAAGAATCATGCCAGGATGCTTCAAATAACATGCCAATACATCGTCAAATTAATAAAACCTATTTCTTGTTCTTCTTCATTGAAGTAGAGAAAAAAACCTAAAGTGCCCGTTTTTTTTGCAAAAAAAGTTTATTTATTCTTAGAAACATTGATTGATTGGCTTTGTATACGATTATTGGGTTAATTATTTCAGCTAATAATTTTACTGAAATGTTGTAAACTAAATGAGCCGGTTCCGAGTCTACAAGGCTGGCCCAACATAAGAGAACTTGATGCTGACCGAATATTATCCTTCTTCGAATTCAACACCGCTTCCCTCAAAAATATAAGCGAAGATTCAAAAGACATCTGCTGTAACGGTGACGATGACGCTTCCATTCCTTTCCGACTCATGGGCTCAAATATGCCGTTGTAAGTCATATAATCAGCAACAAGAGACAAATGTCTAGGGTCTACAGTGATACCATACACATTGAATACATTCTGTATTTCTGTTATAATCACTTTGTTAGCAGCCTCTATACCATAAGTGTTTGCAATAGCGTGAATGTCGTTACTGTAAAGTTTGTTTAAATCTAAGAGATGCTCGTATTTGAATATCTGGAGAATGTTGATTCCTTCAGTTTTGAGGAATAGCACGTTCTTTTCTTTGTTTGTGATGGCTCGTTTTATGTTTTTGATTTCATGTATGACGGATTTCATTGCGGCCTCGCGGAGTGCCTGTGATAAATCGACTCTAAGGAACGCGATAGGGAAAAGAACTGTTAATTCGCACCATTTGTAGTGTTTGGTGTCGAACGAGTAATTAGTTGCATTTTGTAAGTTGGAGACTACGTCGGTCATGATTTTGCTAGTTTCTGCATCATTATTGACTGCAGTCCCGTCTAGATCTTCCCCTTTCTCTGCAGGTTGCTCGTCGCTGAGTTCCACTTCGTCATCTGATTTCTCTTCTTCTCCTGATTCCGGATCTTCGTATTCTTGTTCTTCTGTTCTCTTCTTGCGAATCCTAGCCTGTAAAATGAACAATATATACGTTTTAACGAATTTTACAATATGTACATCCAAAATGTACCTAAAGGGAATACACACATAATATAGATAGATAGATAGAATATACTTTATTGTACACCAAAATTTAAACACACCTATTTAACAATATTGCTTATTAGTCTAAGAGCCCGTGAACCCCAGACCTTCGTTATTTTAAGCTTAAAATTTGTCAGCGCATGCTCCTAACACAGGTAAGAACGATGGACCATTATGAAGTTTGGGTTATAGTGGCTTTGGCAGGTAAACGGTACTAAAGGTGTGTAAAATACCGATCTAAATTCATCAAATAATAAAGTGCGATTTTTTATATTATCTTCAGAATATTATTAAAAATCACGTTATTCACTGCCAGACACTTAACATCGTGGCAACCCCTTGCCAGACATCCTTAATGTTCATGAAATTGTAGTTTTACTTACGTTATAGTATAAAAGCTGATTTTTATATATAATACTTGGGTAATAAGTAAATGATGTTTCCTCATTAGCCAGACATTTTTGATAGTTCCAACCCCTTGCCAGACAAGCATGTAGGGTAGCTGTAGGAGCGAGCGCGAGGTAGTATGTATGAGTGGGTGCGAGTGAGATGGCGAGTTAAATCTACCGCGATCAGTGCTGCTAATTTAGCATTTTTCCTAGTCATTTGGTATGCAAAAATTCAATTTAGCATATTATTTAGCATTTTACTCGGAAAGGTTTATTTAAACTTGAATTTCCGAACGCAACATATGAACCCTTAAAAAACGCGGTGATGTGTCTGAGCGCAACCGTAGTGGTCAGGGGAAATCCCGCTTGGATTGATTGAACTACATAATCTGTGCTTAAGTTGGCAGCACTGCATTTGCATTTGCAGAGTTTTATTTTATAGATTTTATTAAATTGACAATGCCTCCAAAATATAACCAACATTATCGTGCAGAGTGGGAATTGATGTCCGATTTTAAAGAGTGGCTTCGGCCGGTCGAAACTGACACCACAAAAGCGTATACTGTAAGTATTGCAAGTCTCAAATTGTGGCAAAATATTACTGTTTAAAACAGCATGCTTTATCTTCCAAACACCTAAAAGCAATGGAACCATTAAGAGGTAAAAAAAATTGAGTTTCCGAAAGTAATAAAAAATCTCAACACTCAAAAAGCTGAAAGCATACTTGCTATGTTCATATGTGAACATTGTTCCATTTTGACTACTGATCATTTGTCTCAAGTATGTAAGAACAGATTTAGCAACAGAGATGCATCAATTTTACCCTCAAACTTGTAACAGAATTACAATCGAGATTGCCTACGAACTTTGCAGTTCTACGAAAAATTTCAATGTTTTCAGTGCAGGAAACGCTAAAAGTTGTCAAACCTATCACCTATGACTTGTTTTTAATACAAAATCACTTTAATTTAAAAAGTTACATAAACAAATTGTAAACAATATTAATAATAATATAATATAATAATATATAATTGTACGTATAATACTATATTATATTATTTTAGCTGATGTAAACATGTACTGAGTACTAAACAATACATGCGCAGTAGAAATAACAACTGCGCAGTGAGGGATCGCGGACATCGCGGTAGACTTAACTCGCCATCTCACTCGCACCCACTCATACATACTGCCTCGCGCTCGCTCCTACAGCTACCCTACATGCTTGTCTGGCAAGGGGTCGGAACTATCAAAAATGTCTGGCTAATGGGGAAACATCATTTACTTATTACCCAAGTATTATATATAAAAATCAGCTTTTATACTATGACGTAAGTAAAACTGTAATTCCATGAACATTAAGGGTGTCTGGCAAGGGGTTGCCACGATGTTAAGTGTCTGGCAATCAATAACGTAGTTTTTAATAATATTCTGAAGATAATATAAAAAATCGCACTTTATTATTTGATGAATTTAAATCGGTATTTTACACACCTTTAGTACCGTTTACCTGCCAAAGCCACTATAACCCAAACTTCATAATGGTCTATCGTTCTTACCTGTGTTGGGAGCATGCGCTGACAAACTTTCAGCTTTTATAAAATAACGAAGGTCTGGGGTTCACGGGCTCTTGCTCTATATTCTATGGTAACAATGGCGGTTTTATCGCTGAAAGCGATATCTTCCAGACAACCTTTGGAAGGACTTTAAAAACTTTAATTAAAGTGGGGAGGGCTACATTAGTGTACTTACTACATTACTCATACAAACAGAGAAACAAAAATTATTTAAATATTAAAATAAATAAATATATAATATAATACAATACATAGGTAATTAAATAATACAATACATATAATGTGTTCTTTAACATCATGTGCAGAGAAAACAAAAGAATAATCATAAATTGGAAAGAAAATAATTAGCAACCGAGCTTTTAAAAGTAGCCAGTGACTGAGCTTGTCTTACTGATACCGGCAATGCATTCCACAAACGAATATGCTTGCACCGTAAACGATGAGCCATAGAATTTAGTGAAATGTGCAGGCATTGAAAGTCTCAAATTCTCCGATGATCTCAAATCTCTAACATGTGTATCATGAAGGAACTTAAAGCGTTCTTTGAGATAAAACGGAGTTGTAGGATTGAAGAGAGTACTGTAAAGTAATGATAAAATATGTGCATTCCGGCGAAGACGGATCGGCAGCCACTTGAGTTTAATGCGAAACTCAGAAACATGATCATATTTGCGCAAACCAAATATGAATCTGATACAAAAATATTGGAGTTGTTCAAGCTTATCTAGCTGCAGTTCAGTAAGATCTGGATAACTTGCATCAGCATAGTCGAGAACAGGTAGAAGAAGGGATTGGGCAAGCGCAATTTTAGTGGCAGTCGGCAGGAAATTGCGCAAACTGCGTAAAGACCCCGCAGAGGCAAACAGTTTGCGGCTTACTTCTTGCAACTTCGCCATTTATATTGATAGAAATTTGTCTTCGGGTCCCCAAGACAAATTCCTATCAATATAAATGGCGAAGGCTCCATACAACTCGATTCCTACCGGCTTCCCTTTTGAAATATGGCAAATATTAGTCTATTATTTTATATATGAATATATAAATAGTAATCTATTATTTTCAATTAAACAAATAATTATTTACGAAGTTACAAGATTTAGAAGTCAGCCACAGGGCCACAGTTACCGAAATTCACTCATCACACTTGAGCAAGGTAAGCATTTTTTGGTCCGGCTTCCCCTTTATGAAAATTCACCCTTCGCCACTGATAAATACCTAGGTCTTTTACTGAGTCACAGTAAGGTATAGCAGCTCCATCAAAAACGATTTGAGGAAGGGTCGTCCAGTTAATTTTGGAACGTAGCCTAGGGCTGCCAACAATAATGACTTGAGTCTTCGCAGGATTAACCCTCAAACCATGATCCAAACTCCGATCTGAAATACGCGCTAAGTCTTTATTCACAATCTTCACCGCCTCAGACAGTTCTTCAACGGGAGCTTGCGAATAAATTTGCAGATCGTCAGCATAAAGGTGATAGGATGAAAGAAGTTCATTTGAAATAGAATTTATAAATATGGCGAAAATAAGAGGAGAGAGAACGCCCCCCTGTGGTATGCCAGCAGTAGTATTGCACCATGAAGATGATGTACCTTCAATGCAAATACGTTGTCGGCGGCCACACAGGTAACTACGAAACCAATCAATTGCTGTTGGAGATATGTTAAGAGAGCCGAGTATACCGAGCAGGACATCAAAATCGACAGTGTTAAAGGCGTTGCTGAAGTTCAGTAACGAAAGGACAGTCAACTTCCTATTATCCATACCTGATCTGATATCGTCAGTCATTTTAACTAGAGCTGTGGTATTGAATAAAAATAAAAGGAGAATAATTGGGAGTGGGAAGAGACGAAAGATTATTTAGAGTATTTGTTTTAACAGCACCATTGAAGCTACAAGAGGTGGAAAAATGTTGATTGAGCGATTCAAGGTCTATATCCTTAGGAATAGACTCTTGACGTGACTTGATATATAGACACATTATGAGTTATTATGTAAACAAATATTATAATAGTTACATCAGTATTGTCGTCATCTTCATTAGGAGCCTCGTCGTCCGAGCTATCCAAATTAGCCGCAGGTTCTGCCTCGGGAACATCATCCTCATCTTCATCCTCGCCTCCTTTGGTTCGTTTCGCTTTCTTCTTCTCTGAAGACCAAACTATTCCGCTCACAGCCTTTGCCTGTTTCCGCACCGTCGAGAACATCTCTTCAAAGAATTTATTCTGCATATGTTTTATTATTTGGGCAGGCTTTACTGCATATTGCGTTTTGTACTGAGAATACGGCAAAAATTGGAAGCGCATTGTCGTTTTTAGCTGCCTATTAGGCTTAATCACTATCTGACATTCGACGTCTATCTTTTCCAACACATCAGACACCGTAACCCTGTTAAGCTTTTGCCGTAGTTTCTCTGCTTTCTTCGTCAAATCGGGAATATCGTCACGGAATGGGATGTCCATGTTCGGAGTTTTGAGCTTGGCTGAAGCTGTCATTAGAATTTCTCTAAGACGCGGTATACCGAGTGTTACGTTCATGTCACCACGACCGGCAAAGTGGAAAGTATTCAGTGTCATCTGAGTAGATGGCTCTCCTATGGATTGAGCGGCTAACAGGCCCACGGGCTCACCGGGAGCGGCCATTGATTCAAGATATTTGGCGTTCATAACATCTACGAATTTTTCCTTCGCTGTATGCTCGTCATACACACTTGATTGTCGTTTCTTCAAATAACTTTGTACTAGATTATCTAACTGTTCGGTAATAACACCGAATTTATATTCAGGCGACATCTTGCTTGGTATTGGGTCAGGACATTTCTTCCGTGTATATTGTTGTCTTTCTTCCTCATCCATGGCACGCCATTTTTTCTCTAACTCGCAATAGAATGGATCTCTAGTTCTATCCGTCGGCAAGTCATCAAGCTCAATTTGTTTTTTCTCGAGAGCAGAGAATTGGACAAAGCCACTCGTGCGCTCTTTTTCGAAAGGATTGCCGTACTTTTTCTTCCACTTCTTCAAAGACTTTATTGATTTTTTAACATCTTTTAAGTTCTCATCTTCTTTGAGCTTATCAATCACATCTTCACTAACTACTGCACTGGAGTTAACATCAAGGAACGGGAACTGATCCTGTCTAAGGAATTGACATTTGAGAACATCTAATCCATCTTCTCCATAAGCAAATTGGATGATGCTGTCATCAGAATCTCTCACTGTATGATCATAAGAAATACATAAACTTTCTAAATGCTTGATTAGACATCTCTGCAAGTAACCAGACCGACTGGTTTTGACAGCAGTATCAATAAGACCTTCACGACCAGCCATACAATGGAAGAAGAACTCTTGAGGCTGTATTCCTGTCATAAATCGACCGTCGATGAATCCGCCAGCTCTCGGAGACACGTCATGTGGTGGAAAACTGGGGAGGGATCGACCTGATATCATAAGTGGTGGTCTTTTGCCTTCCAACTCGATTTGGCCAAGTAAACACGAAATCTGCATAGTGTTTACAGTTGACCCTTTAGCACCAGACTGGACCATCAGTTGTAAGTTATTATAAGGGAACTTTTCAAGTAGTCCCTCGGACAGACAAGCTGTATTAATGTTATTTGTGTAAGAGTCTAGCATAGTTTTGTACTGCCTGTCTAGATTAGCTCTGAACTTAGGATCTTTAGTGTAATTTATTTCAATGGTTTCTTTTAACTTTTCGTCATTAATATCTGCAGGTAGATCAGTAGCTTTTATTGCAGCAGCTTTTCCAGCATTACGAACTAAACAAATGATATCATCGCGCTTTTTATTGGCTTCTTCTACAACCAGAATATCTTTGACTCCGAGTGTGAATCCAATCCATTGTAAATAAAATGTGAAAACTTTTGAGAATGAACTTAGTAAGGCACTTGAACTGTCACCACCATATAGCTCATACATGCAATGGACCAAACCATATGGTGTAGCACCATAGTGAGTTTTATCTAATACTCCAGATAGAAGTTCTCCTTTCCTTATTATGACTTCTGCCTCTGTCATTGTATTAGGGTTGTTAAAAGGAGTGCCACCAGCTTTCCAGGGCCTTGGAGGAGTTTTTTGCCATGCTTTTGAACTAATTTTTGCTTTCCCAATCAAAGTAAGATTTGGTTTTCCTTTAGGTGTTGTATTAATTATGATTGTTGAAAGAATTTGTTTCCCAGACCAAAGTACTACTGGCTTAAGTATTGTAGGAGGGAGCAGCTTGATAGGTCCTTTATGATTAGGGAGAGCTTGGAAGACAAGCTGTTGATAGTCAGCTTTTCCGAAAAATGCACCTCTCAAGGACATCTTCACTCCAGAAATGACGTGATCCTGGATCAGTCCACTTAATGGAGTACCATCTTTTGGTACAAGATATTGCTTCCGTACAGACATTATGTTGTAAGCTTCACTTCTAGCAATCTCATTTTGTGGGAAGTGAGCATTCATTTCATCACCATCAAAATCAGCATTGTAAGATTTACAATTAGCATAGTGTAGCCGGAGTGTCTTTTCTCCTTTCAAAATTCTAGCTCTGTGAGCCATCATACTGGGCTTATGAAGAGAAGGCTGCCGGTTTAAAATTAAGATATCACCATTCACTAAATGTCTATGAACTGTTTTTAACCCAGATGCTTTGAACTCATCTGGTGTCAACAGCCTTTTGGCAAGACTCTTCCTCTTTTGAATAGAATCAGTAGCTATTATAATAACTCTCCCATTCGCCATTTCTATTTTCTCGGCACCTGGGTGTTTGTTGGGCCCGTTGATAACCATTTTCCTCAGCTCATCAACATTCCATTCTGTGACTGGGACAGGATAAGTAAGTTTCATGGCAAAGGCATCAGGTATGCCAATTTCATCAATATCAACATTGGGGTCAGGGGTAATGACAGATCGGGCAGCAAAGTTAACTCTTTTACCCATCATGTGCATACGGATCAAACCGGTTTTCTTTTCAATTATCTGCTTAAGGCCCTGACTGGACACACCTTGACCTTCACAGTTTAAAAGGTTATTGATACTCTTTTGTAATTCTTGCCAAACTACATGGAGCTTTTCTGGAGGTGATTTTCCTTGTACTCCCTCATAAGCTTGCCTGGGTAATTGATCAAGGCTATCAATTGTTTTCTTTTGGTCTGGTGATGACAGTACATGTAAAACAGCTCTGGCAGCAAAAGCATTTTGGAGTATGGTCTTGTACACATTAGTTTGAGGATGTTCAATCAGCTCTCCTCTTAAAACATTACAAGGTCTTACACATGGAGGTAAGACTGGTATTACATCCATGAAAAATGCATTTATGTGTGGTGTCACATTTGAATTCTTCAGAACAGGGAAGCATTGCTTTAGGATGTCTTCATCGTTTTGTGCTATGGCTGTACAAAAGCGTTTAATTTCATCTGGCATCAGAATCTTGATACCTTTTGTTCCTTTCTCGGCACCCTCTGCACTAAGATTGTACATGATTTTATTTTCAGATGTGGTCACTTTGATGAGTTTGCTCGAGCAAAAGGTGCATTTCTTAGCTGTGTTGATAACTTTAAAATATTGATTTATAAACTTTGCCCTTAATTTGTCAACATTTTTGTTTTGAAATGTTTCTATTACTGCATCTTGTTTTTTCAATAGCTTCTGATATCGCCTAATTACCTTGGTCGGTTTTTCAGGAGAGTTTTCGTTTCCACTGGTTATGTCTCCAACATAGTTATCTAAGTCCAAGGCAGCAGTAATGTGACCTGCATCAACTAATTCCAGCTGAAGTTTTAGTATAAACTTCATCCTATCATCCATTTGTATTTTGAAGCATTTGAGGCAACTCACTCGGAAAATGGAATAGATGTTTTTGATAAAAAGCGGATTGACGACAACAAGAGGAAGTTCTATGTGCCCAAAGTGTCCTGGGCAATGTAACAAAACATTGTTACAAGTTCCACATGTTTCATTCCTGTCTCTCAGTGGACCCAAAGCTGTGTCATAAAGACCACCCTTCGTAGGGTTTCCAATCGCGTCAAAACACTGTACATTTGTGATCTTCGAAACACTCAACTTCTTGACATCTTCATCAGAAAACATCAGAAACTGAACATACTCTGGGTTTACAGATTTCAGGCCCAACACAGTAGACCCATATGATGATTTAAAAGCCATTTTAAGTATCTGAAACCACATAAATAGGCGTAAGTAAATAAATACGGCATGATAACATAACCTAAATGAAAACAAAAAAGTTAACTCAAAAACTAAATGTCATGTCCTAGAAACCCTAGCTTAATTTGTAGTACTTACTTGTTAAAGCATATCCAATTTCGTACAATATTAACTATATTTTATAAATTTTGCAAGAAAACTTCAATAATGAACACGATTTAACTCTCACTCAGGCACATTGTTTTGACTTTTGATTTTTGACAAATTGTTTATTGTTCAATTATTTAAGTATGGCAACATAATTCCTTAAAAATCGTAATTCGTAGGTAATCAAAATTCGAAACTTACGAAGCATAGTTACGTTCTAAGTTAAAGCGTCTTTTTTCATGTGGCAACGTCATTTCAGTCAGTCAACATGGCGGCCCAAGATGAAGTTGACGTATGTGAAAGTTGGGAGGATATGGACGAAATTGGCGTAAGTGTAACTGTGAAAGCCATTTCTGGATGTTATTCCTGTTGGAGCTGGCCGCCGTGCAGTTATTTACATGTGGGTTTGTCTATTTCAGTTGGACCAGAAGATCAGGCTGATGTCAACTGACTGCGCGCCAGTACAAACTTCACTCAAAGGTTGCAAGGTTACTGTAGAAGAAAGCGCGTGTATTGGATCTCAGTGCGTGATGCCAGAGCCAGCTATTCGTATCCTTAAGAGGCCGTCGTCATCGAGCAGTGGCCAGCTGAACGGTGAAAGAAATGCGCGCCCGGTCAAAACACTTGAACAAAGGCAGAAGGAATACGCCGAGGCTCGTCTGCGGATTCTGGGAGAAGCTCGAAGCCCCGAAGACGTAATTGACGACAAGTAAGGCCGGTTTCATTAATTAATCGCTGCGATAATCTTTTACATAACACCCATGTTAGAGGTTTGTGTTGGATTATCAAGATCAGCAAATATTAAATTAAATAAGAAGCCTTATCAAACTATACTTCTAGGATCACCAAGCATTATGACAGTTTCATACATAAAAATAACAATATCAAGTAAAATCTTCCAGTCTAAGCTAAATCTTGGAACTAGTAGAGACTGTTATGTTGACAGTCAATAGAGGAGAATCGTTCTAGCAACCTCAAGTAGAGGGAAGGTACATGATGTAAATGAACACATAACTAACAACAAGGCACCCTGTATAGCCATAGGTCTTAAGAACTGCCTGTCATGGAGACAGGCAGTTCTTAAGACCTATGGCTCTTTTTAGTGGGGGATAGGCCTGATGATGTTACCCAATAACAAATGTAATGGCTAACACTATAAAAAATATGTAAGCCTATTCTGCCCCACTGTTTGGTAAAGGCCTCCCCTATATTCTTTCAATACTGCTTTATGGCTTGCCATCTCCAGCCAGCCAGTCAGATGGATTCTTATTTATTTTAATATTTTTTCTTAATAACTACTCATTTTAAGAGTTCCATAGCCAAATGGCAAAAGAGGAACCCTTATAGATTCATCATGACTGTCTGTTTGACTGTTCGTCCATCCATCCATTCATCCGTCTATATGAAACAGTCATTTTATTCCAAAACTATTTAGAGTACACAGTTGAAACTTGGTAGGTAGATGTATTCTGTGAACTGCTTTACAATCTAATATATAAAATTCTTGTGTCACAGTTTTCGTTGCCATACTCCTCCGAAACGGCTTGACCGATTTTGATGAAATTTGATATGCATATTCAGTAGGTCTGAGAATCGGCCAACATCTATTTTTTATCCCGGAATTCTCACGGGATCGGGATTTACGCGGGAAATTCTCCCACGCGAACGAAGTTGCGGGCAGCAGCTAGTTTTTATATAAAAATAAATTTAGAAAAACATTTACGGGGCTCTCCATATATGGAACTGGTACTAAAATCTTAAATTTCAACAAAGTTTCTCTGATTTCACAGTGTAATAATAATACAGTAATAATGTAGAATAGTTCGAAAATTCATGCAGTTTGAAGAAAAAAAAACACACACATCTTAAATACACAACCACATGGTGCATTTACTTAACTTTATTCCATAAATGTAGCTGCAACCAGCCTTAAAAGCTGAGATAAGAAAACATTCAATAATAATAAAATTATTTCATTATCAGCAGGTTTTAACAGAAACATTGTAGAGATCTACTATTAAGTTAAAATATACCTGTAACCGAAGAATTCCATAAACCAGTACATATGGAGCCTTTTAATAATCATAAACTGTAAAATGAAAGGCTTTTATAAAGATTTCAGTAGGTATTATGTATTAGGTATTATGGAGCCAATTTGTGTGACACCGAAATTAATTTTTTTTGTAAATTTAATTTGTTGGCAATGCTAATTTTGTTTCTAAATTACTGTATCATGGAATATAATTTATTATTAACTAATTGCTGTAGTATTGACATTGAAAAGTTTAGTCACGTTTTTGTTCTATTGATAAAGTTTTAGAAAGTAATTGTCTTTATTAAATAAAATAGGGAGCTTGATTTCATTTACTTTCTAAAACTTTATCAATAGAACAAAAACGTGACTAAACTTTTCAATGTCAATACTACAGCAATTAGTTAATAATAAATTATATTCCATGATACAGTAATTTAGAAACAAAATTAGCATTGCCAACAAATTAAATTACTACTATTATAAATGCAAAGTTACAGTGTCTGTCTATCCATTACACTTTTATATCTGAACCACTTAACAGATTTTAATGATTACAGAGATACATTAGATCTTAGAAAAGAAACTTTTCAGGTGACCAAAGGCACGTAGTTTCCAATCATCACCATCGGCTCAGCTGTTTTCCATCTTTGGGGTCTGCATCTACTCTAATTGGTTGCAACTGAGTGTTAGTGTTTTACATGGAGCAACTGCCTGTCTGACTTCCACAACCCAGCATCTGTATCTACAGATGTTGGTCTGGCTTGGTTATGTGAGTTGATATACAAGCTTATGGAATGGCCGGGCGATCCCAACAATAACTCCTTTACCTTGTATATCGACCCATGTGGCTGTTATTATTAAGCCACGAGCTCCTCCACCTGATTTATTTGAAAGATAAATAAATGATAAAACAATACTGCTTGGCAGGACCAGCGTCTGATTTTCTGGCCTCTCTATTTGTAATGATTGTCAAAGATTTCCTTTCCTTCTTTCCTAGGCACGGACGAATTTCAATATAATTATGGCTACCCATACAGACCGACCATGGCTAGCATTGCTTAACCTTTAATACCGACCCATGCTTATTATTTACCTACTAGCTCTTCCTAGCTAGTTTACAATATATATCCTCTAAATATTTTTGTTGGATTTGTGTTAATACCTTTTTAGAGCTGTCCATACTGGTCTGTGCATTTTATAAACAACATTTTTGAAGTGAACACTAGAAGAACTACGAATATAGCTTCTTTTCAATTCTTTTTTTTTCTCTATTCCAGCCTCAGCCGGCTTCAAGACAAGCTACAAGCAAACAATCTGAATGACAATCAAAATAATAGTAATAAGACAAAATCACCTCAAAGTGACAACAATACCAAAGGAAGGGAACGAAAAGTCCTTAGCCGCCTCCCACCTGGGGCCACCGCCTCTGGAGTATTCCCCTCTCCACCACCTCGTGGGGTTCTCGTAATTCGCACCCCCAGAGGTCCAGATGGAACAAAAGGCTTCCAGAAAAGGTAGCACCGCCTACAACATGAATCAGTGAACTCACAAAGACATAATTCACTTCCATCCATTTGGTTTACCCATGTAATGCTAAATTACCAGATGTGCTGCTGTTTTGATATTAGCATAATACTTGTTTCACAGTTTTTAATTAATTTATAACAGTGTTTTGCTGTCTTGTCTAAATTGGGATTAAGTCTATTGTGTCAACTGAATCGTAATGTTAAGTCATTTCATACGTTTTGACATATTAGAGATTTAAAGCTATTATACACAATTCATTCTATTTGAGGCAGACTGATTTAGCATACATTTTCTTGTTAGCTAATGTCTCGGATAGGTCTAGATACATACTGCTATGCTTCATTAAGGCATATTTACACTGATTTGTGTAAATGAATAATGATTACCAATATTGCTTATGAAACAAGCGGTTGTGGCACTTGGGTAACTGAATTTCTTCCAATTTAGTCATCACTTAGACACAGAAGTGTAAATATACTTTAGAATTATCATGGTAATGTCAAATGTAATGTATCAATCATTACAACTGTATAATAAAATTTTCATAAAATAAACATAAAATTGTATATTAAAAATTGTGAAATAATTAAACAAAAATGAGGAGTGCTCACTTCGGGGATCAATGTTATTGTTATAATTAATGTTTAAATAGAACAAAACATTGCCACAGTCACAATGAGATTTAATGAAATGAACACTCTCACTAAATTGTATGTATGCATTTACATATATTTTAACATGTAGGAGCATAATTTATAGTTACATTTCAAATTGAAAAACTACATTTTACCACAAAATTATATAAATTTAGGAAAATGACTAATAAAATCGATTACCATTGTGTGGATACAATTTATATATTACTAAAAAATTCAAAGTTTTAGCATTAAACTTTTTATATACAGTTTTTCTACATGTATAGCATATTTTTAGGATAAGATATTGCTAATTGTATATTTATAGTATATTATTTTACTATGTTAAGTTTTTCAATGCTTACACATGGTTTGTGTCAATTCTGGCATGCGATAACACATTCTTTATGTATACAAAAAAGTTCTAAAGTTTTTAACAAATATTTTAGTCAAAATATCTTAATAACTGCTTCCAGCTTTTGATTTTTTGAATGAGTGTTGGAGTTTACACAAACTTTGTGAAATTGCATTTAAAGTGTGACTGATATTGTGTGTATGTGATTTGGCTGGATATTATTTTGATTATAATTATTTTGTGTAATATTATTTTATTGTCTCAATAAGACTGCTGTGACCACACTGGGCCTGCAAAGCTGCAGGACAAAAGTATAAAAAAATCGTTCTTGTGTCAAAATACTTTCAGTGTAGTCAACTCTTAGCTAAGCTGCTAGATTAAAAATAACTGTAATCAGAATAATTTTGGTCGCACCAAACCAACGTTAGTGTAAGTCTACATAATATATAAAAAGGATTGTGATATAGAATAATTATCTATTGCAAACCTTAACTCAACTGTGAAGTTGACTGTACAGATACGGGAATACACTCTTGTTATTTGACATTATGTACTTTTAATATTGAACTTATAAAAAGTACAGGGATAGCTTATCAAGTAGGTACTGTAACACCTTACTACTAAGATTATTCCCTTGAAAATATAAAGAATGGAATTGAAAGTGTGCAACAGAAAAAGTTATGTGTACAGAAAACTTATAATAAATATCCAAGATCTTACTAATTAAAAACTCGCATCTCATGAAATACTCAACAAAACTATATACTTTATAAATTTTCTGTGTATATAAACTATGAGTGGATTTGAAATTTTGAACCAGTGCCAATGTTAACGAGGAGGCCAAAAACAGTCAAAAAGTCGCCTTGGCCGACTTTAAAAGCTGCCAATTTCCGTCATTTAAAGTAATTAATTAATTATTGAAATAAGTGTTTGCCATCCATTATTAAACAAAACTCGCTTAGGCTTTGAAAGTTAAAAACAACATAAGCAGTTGGCGTCGACTGTCATTAGTAGACCTGACAGGTAGTAGGATAGTCAAAAGTCAAAAATATCTGTCAAAAATATAGTGTCTTGCCAAATCGTACCAGCTCCAGCACCAGGAAACTGTTCCCGACATATTACGAAAAAGGCTCAGCTAAAAAATGTAGCACTAGGATTTTAATGTGCCATCATCGGGGCAGGTCCAGTTAAAGTCGCATTGACTCGACCATAAGGATAGAAAAGATGCCACAGATTATTGATTGTTGACTTTTGGCTCAAGTCACACATAGAGCACCTCGGTTAAAAAGATTTGCTATCTGAAAACAGCAAACAGTTACAGTACAGTAGTTAGATTTTTCTAAATCTGCGGTTACCATCCGATTCTGAGAGAACTTAGTTTACAAACAACTAACGAAATCTAAATGTTTTTGATGAAACAAGTTCATCATTTAATGATAAACTTTATTTTTAGTACTTAAAGTACGAACAATCCCGAGCCTCTGTTGATGTCTTTAAGGACTTATGTTAAAGTTTATTATTCAATACTCACAAAAAACATGCACAGACCACGAACAATAATATGACAATATGCCAGTGGCCCGCTAGCAAAAACATTCCCTCGAACATTTGAAAGAAAAATATTGCTGAGGTTTACAATAATAATATAAATTTGAATTATAATTTGAAACTAGTATTTTATTTTTAAATTTATTTTTTGGCTATTTATATGTTTTTAATTGTGCTGGTGGCTCGCCATTAGTTCAACGTCGATCTCAATAAGTCTGTGCGTGCCTGCCCTAAACTAATCGCCAATAGTTTCTTGCTTATTCTATAGATGGCACTAGTTGCTTGTATAGCTAACGAATTAGCCATGTATACCTTACCATCTATACTAATATTATAAAGCTGAAGAGTTTGTTTGTTTGTTTGTTTGCTTGAACGCGCTAATCTCAGGAACTACCGTTCTGATTTGAAAAATTCTTTCAGTGTTAGATAGCCCATTTATCGAGGAAGGCTATAGGCTATATATCATCACGCTAATACCAATAGGAGCGGAGCAGTAATGAAGAATGTTTCAAAATCGGGGGATTTTTTTTTCCACGGGGACGAAGTCGCGGGCGGAAGCTAGTACATTATCAATTTCATTCTTTACATTTTAATGGATGCATGTATCAAATAGAAGCGTTAATTGAAATTATAATCACTATTTATACTTTTATCCAAGCGCCTATTTATAAGATTCTCTGTTACGTAGTATTTTGTACTGAATAATGTTCACACGTTGACTGTGAAGTGTAACCATTTAACTGTACATTGTCTAGGTAAATAGAATCGGTAAGGAAGTCTACTGATGAAGTATAGAATTTGAAGTATTTTACTGTCTCTTATGACTATTGTTACTACACAGCCTTTTAGGCCCTCCCGAAAGGGTGGGTGTTAAGGCCATAGACACCAAATTGGTATAAAGAGCGGAATGTCGAGCACTGAGCCTTATATTATAGCATAGGGTAGACATAGACACCCTATAGGCCTGTGAGTCTGGCCTACCTCTTACGGTAAAGAACCAACTGTGTCTTTTATTTTTAGTATATTATAATAGTTTTATATGACCGAATATGTGCATACTAGTTGTTGATTGAGGCACTCGCTAGAACAACAAACGTGTCAAATACAAACATTGTTGCAACAATAATTTATTTTAAAATAAAATGTTAGTCATCTCATGTTGGTGTTTATTTTGCATTTATAAGAAGCTTCCTCTTAAGAGCGTGTATTCCATTCGCGAATAAAACAACGCGTTTTCGTGTTTTTTCAAGAGCTATATCGTAATGATGTTAGCAGATTACTCATAGTTTATTACGGTTATAGAAAGACTAAGTCTTGATTTAGTGCACTGCGATGTAAAATTAAAATTTTTATTGACAGTTTTTTAATACGAAGGCAATCTCCTCAAAGTGATTTCCAAAAATAGACGTCAGAGTTATCTTTCAGACCGAAAAAAACCATGATAACGTGCCAACACATTTTATTTTATCTGCTTGTCTAATAGCATACATAGTCTTAAAGTGCACTACGAAGCCCAATTACGAAAATATGGCAATTTAATACTAAATAAACAATTTTTAAATAATGCAAAATCGGTTCATTTTAACATTTTTTTAACCGAGTTTAGAATAGAAACATAACTAATATTTATTTATTTTATGAAAATAAACGTATTGCCAAATACACTGTTTTTTTTTCAGCCAATTTCATGTACTCATTTATTTTAGAAAATTATTTTAAAAACACTATAAATCATCGCGCGCAATCCGTTGCCAAATCCCCCGCCCGATCACTATGTTTGGCAAGCCAATCCCTTGGGAGAAGCGAGCCAAATACTTAGGTGTGATCCTCGACCAGTTCCTTAACTTCAGTGAGCACATAAAGTCGGTTCGCTCGCGAGCCGCTTTCGCTCTCGGTAGGCTCCACGCCTTGCTGAATAAACACAGTAAGCTCTCCCTTAGATGTAAAATCCGAATATACACGACATGCATACGTCCTATCATGACGTATGCCTGTCCGGTGTTTGCTCATGCCAGTCCCAATCAGATCCATAGGATGCAAGTCATTCAAAACCGTTTTCTCCGAAAGGCCACGGGCGCGCCCTGGTTCTGTAGGAATGAGGATCTCCACGTAGACCTCAAACTCCCGACCATAAAGCAAGTGTTGAAACGCATGTCAGTGCGTTACTTCACCTCTGCTGATACCCACACTAACCCCCTGATCGTATCGGCCGCCCGATACAGACCCTCCAAGATTTCTCGGGTTCGTCGCCCGCGTAACATCCTAGACGAGCCTGACGACCCCACCACCATCCGACAAGAGAGCAGTAGGGAAACCAGCACTCTTAGAAAATACAGATACAAAACGCGTTCCGTATTCCGGCCTCGCCGACGAGGCCCATCGCGACGTCCGCGTACTTGTAAAGAAAATCCTCCCCGACCTTTTCCAAACGAGCCAGCCCGCGATGCTGAGCCAGTAGCAATAAATACTCCCGTAAATAATATGACCCAGCCTGTCCCTTTGCTGCCCTCCCAAAATGACCCCGCTATGCCGAGGCCCGTACTCCACAGGGAGTGCCCTTAGCGTGCGGTCATTAGCTGTAAGTAAACTTTAGTTTGTAAGCCCTGGCTGGGGGCCTTTAATTTATTAGAGGTCACCACAGGACAGACCGGTTAAGTAGTACATTAGCCGTATAGAGCTAAACTACGAGTGGCCCTACCTAAAAAAAAAAACCGTTGCCAATCAGTTCGTGCCGGGTCCTCCCAACGACAGGACGTATCACTTTTTTTCCCGCCGCCCGCCGCTTGCTCGCATAAACATACATAGTGTCGGTGAGTGTAGTATGTATAGTATATAGTAGTGTATAGTGTATAGTGTATAGTATGCATAGTGCGACACAATAGTATTGATACTTGAGCAACTACTGATGTTTATTCGGTAAGTAATTTTAAAAACGTTATCTACAGGTAATTATTTGTATATACTAAATTTATTTAATAATCCCTTTTAACATGTTTGTGTACAACAAATGATGTCAATAATTATTATTTCAATCAAAAATAATTTATATGTTACATTTAATATTTCTTTTTTCAGAAATGGGTTATAAACGAAATTTATTTTGAAATAAAAAAAAAATATACTCAAATATACAAGCAAAAAGGTGAGTCATGTCTTTATGTACTTTTGAACCGATTTTCAATAGGGAGGCGATTCTATGTTCGGCTGTATGTATTTTTATGTTTGTAACATAATCATACATATTCTGTATATACAAAAATCAAAATACTTGTATTATGTACCTACTTATTTTATCAGTTTTTTTTTTTCAGACAAATTAAATTTCGTATGGCATTGAGTACGGTAAAACTATCGAAAGCAGAAATAGAACAAATGGACCCTACTAGGATTGCGGGAATATTCTAATAAGATACCGCGGCCCCGGACCACACGGGCAACTGAAGGAATACCATATTCCTTTTATTCAGTTAGGGTTTTTATTCAGTAGAAGTCTGATACTCCCTTCCACTTTACCTAGAGTGGGAGTCATTTGATGATTTTCCCACCGGTTCCAGAGCAGCTGGATCGTCATGAAATTGTCGTTGTGCAAAACGGTGCTTTTTAGGGTTCCGTAGCCGAATGGCAAAAACGGAACTCTTATAGTTTCGTCATGTCTGTCTGTCTGTCAGTCTGTCCGTCCATCCATCCGTATGTCACAGCCATTTTATTCCGAAACTATTAGAACTATACATCTGAAACTTGGTAAGTAGATGTATTATGTGAACCGCTTTCTGATTTTAAGAAAAATATTAAAATATATTTAAAATAAAGGGAGCCCCCTTTACATGGAACTGAAACTGAAAATATATTTTTGCATGAAACCTATGCGTGTGTGATATCTATAGACAGGTCTTTAAAAATAACATTGAGGTTTTTAAAACCACTTTTTCATAAAGTTCATCGTTTAAAAGATATACGCTTCCAAAGTGGTAAAATGTGTGTCCACCCCCCCCCCCCCCCCCCCCCACTAACTTTTGTAATAATAGAGTGAATAATCAGAAAACAAATATGCTGTAGATCTTAATGTAAATTTTCACCCAAACTTGGTTTGAACGAAATTTGTCTTACTTCATATGGTTTAATATGCCAAAATGTTCAGTTCTTACAACATCTAAAAAATTGGCCAAGTGCGAGTCAGACTCGTGAAGACCATGAAGGGTGCCGTAGTACTAGTATATATTCCACTATACCTACATCCACTGACATCGCCACTATGTTGTAGCAGTATGGTAGATCAAGTGTAACTAGTGATGTAGTTGCTTTTCTTATAAATTGTAATTAATTTTCAGCCAAAAAAACGTTTGCAATAAAAACAATGTGCGCAGGAAATGAATTTCCATTGAAGACCATAAGGATAATACCAAGAGATGATGCATTTTGGGTGACCAAAATGGAACGTAAGCTGTTCGAATTCTAAGATAAATGACTTTTGCCCGAGATGATTGATCCCAGTAAAATTCTGTCAATGGACAACAAAATGTGTGATATTGAAATAAAATATCAAATCTTCGATTTTGTTTTATTTTGTAAATCAACTAGCTTTTTGCAGCGGCTTTGCGCGCTGATCTTAATGAACTATATAGCCTATAATTATAGTACTTTGATGTCTGTGATGTAAGTAAGACCTATGTAAATTATAAAGTTTTATTAAAATCTATTTAATAATTTTTGCGCGATAGAGTAAAAAACATCCATCCATACATCCTCACAAACTTTACACTACTACACTTACCTTACCTACACACAGTTATAAACCCATATTTTAATGTCGGTTTAAAGAGTTTCAGACGTGATTTTATGTTCTGGAAAGGTGTAAATAATACTCAAGGAGCTTGGCGTAAACGGCTCAGCACGTTCGTCTAAGATTTGAGCCATGAGCCAAGCAATGTTTCCGCAGTGGCCGGTCATCAGGCGGGTGATAAGAACTTATTATATCGATATTTTCTATGCTTTGGAAGACACGTTAAGCCGTGTTGGGCTTGCATATTGATTTATGTCTAGCCCATTCTCGTTAAACACGGTGTTTATCCGAAGGGAAGGTCTCTACTTCAGCAGTGGATATATTAATAGGCTGATTATACTAAACACCACATAGATGTACGAGGCCAGCTATCGCAGGAGATTTGCTGTCTTTAACCAACTTCAAAAAGGAGGTTCTGTATTCGACCAGTATGTATGTATGTTTGTATATCCGCGATTTTCTCAGAAACTACTGATCCGATTTTGATAGCGTTTCTTTTTTTGAAAGCATATTTTACAAGAAAGGTTTTGGTATATAACAAATCAGGTTCTGATGAAGATTTTCGGAGATAAGCGAAGGAACTCTTCAATTAAAAACAGCCAATCTCCCGCGATTGCTGCCCTCGTACCTCTATGTATTATTTAGCATAATCAGCCTATTAATATCACCACAGCTTCTGAATCACGTCTGAAGTATCGTTTTAGTGGGTAAAAAAGACGTATAGAGCAAACCCTCTGTTTTAACCGATTAAAGATAATTGTGCGAAGAGTATGTTGGTACCTCAAGTAACACAAACAATGATATACTAAAAAGCATAAAATAGAAACTTTTTTACAAAAAATTGAACAGACTTCAAACCTTCGAAAAAAGACTACTACACTACAAAGTGTGTAAAAATAACCTTAGATTGTTTCATTTGGTGTCTAATTCCGTTCAAAATAAAAGCTAGGTACCTTCTCACATGGCTGAAGTCGGTGCCAAGATAAATGAATAGGTTTGATCACCTCGGGTGTCCCCCAGAATGCGGCGTAGGTACTATGTCTATCAAAAGTATTCATTGGCTTGGCACCGACTTCAACCATGTGAGAAGGTCTCTTATTTTGAACGGAACTGGACACCAAATGAAACAATCTAAGGTTATTTTGCGCTTTGTAGTGTAGTAGTCTTTTTTGGAAGTTTTGAAGTTTTTTTAATTAAATAGTTCCATCACTTGTCTCTGAAGATCTTTATCAGAACCTGATGTGTTATGTACTAAAACCTTTCTTGTAAAATATGCTTTCCAACAAAATACATACATTCGAATACAGAACCTCCCTTTTTGAAGTCGGTTAAAAGGTTTATTTACGGTTACAGTATACATTGTCCCAGGTATGATTTCCAGAAAACCTCATACTTACAGTCGTGAAATTAGTTTTTTAAAATTTGACCACACCCTTGAAGTTTATGCGTAGATACTAATATAATAATGATCAAGTAAAACAATTTAGAACATAAACTCAAAATCATTATTTAAGATAAAAGTATCAAAACGTTTGGTTTCGAGGTTCGAGCTTACGCATACTGACTAACTATTGTAGTGTGCGTAAATATTACGTCGTTCTTGCAATTTTGTACCTACTCTAAATCGAATACGCGCTCTTAACGCTATGTGGTCGGAGAAAAATCTATATCTATACTTATAATAAATCTGTAGAGAGGTTAATTCTGTACATGAAATATATTTACAAAATAAATATCAGGGGGTGATTAGGGATCGATACTGATGCCAAAAATGCAATCAGTAAAATTTTTGTCTGTCTGTCTGTCTGTCTGTCTGTCGGTCTGTCTGTCTGTCTGTCTGTCTGTATAACCGTTATAGAAACAAAAACTTCTCGACGGATTTTAACGAAACTTGGTGCAATTATTTTTCATACTCCTGAGCTGGTTATAGTATACTTTTCATCACGCTACAATCAATAGGAGCAGAGCAGTGAAGGGAAATGTTGGGAAAACGGGAGAAGTTACTCCATTTTTTAAGCTTCCGTCGCGAGTGCAATCTTAATGGTTAAAGCTACACAGAAATCATTTATGACGGTTAAAATTATATAAAAAATATCCCACGACAGCATATATCTATCTTTTATGGTTGACTCACAATAACACGTGTAACTCCCGATAGCTTAGCAACTCGAAGCTTTCTGATTATTATTTTGCTCCGAAATTTAAAACCACCACAACTTTGCAATGGAACTCGGCTAAAAGTAACCCAGTTGCAACAAAATATAATCGAGGCTTAACAGGTTGCGGTGCAGGAGAAACCGTCTTTATTCCCAGAATTCCCATAATACCAAATAATTTTCCATTCCAATTTAAAAGAACGCAATTCCCAGTATCGGTGTGTTATGCAATGACAATTAATAACGCACAAGGGCAGACTTTTCGTGTTGCTGGAGTAGATCTCGGTGACAGTTGTTTCTCGCATGGTCAGTTGTACGTCGCTCTTTCCCGGGTTAGCAGTTCTAGAAATCTTTATGTTCACGTGCCGGACGGGTCAACTTTCAACATAGTTTACCCGGAAGCTTTGCGCTGAAGTATTTTCGTTCTATAGGTACTTAAGCCTCATGTGAACGTGATCTAAACAATATTACCGATACATTAACTTAATAACACACAAGGAGTTACACGCTGACGGAGTCGCGGGCACAGCTATTAACAATAATATTGTGCGGTTCGGTATTGCGATATTTTTCAACAGTATTATAGATTGACATATTATATTTCCCTACTAAATTACGACGGTTAATCTGTCTCTTACATCAAAATCACTGAACGGTGAGGAAGGACATAGGCTACTTTTTTTTTACGAAAAACGACGGAAACGTGAACGAAGTCGCGGGCAACAGCTATCTATACTAATAATATAACGCTGAAGAGTTTGTTTGTTTGTTTGAACGCGATAATCTCAGGAACTACTGGTTCGAATTGAAAAAATATTTTTTAATTAAATAGTCAATTTATAGAGAAAAGCTATAGGCTATATATATATCATTACGCTAAGGCCAATAGGAGCGGAGCGCCAATGAAGAATGCTTCAAAATCGGGGTTAAATTTAACGTTAGCCCAAAGTAACTATTCCACGCGGACGAAGTCGCGGGCAAAAGCTAGTGTAAAATAAATTTTACATTAAATTTTACATTTTCTCTAAAGAGTATCAAATTACGTTAAGCGTGATAATTAATACGGGTGCTAGCTGTTTCGTGAAAATCAGCTATAAAAATAACCCAACCTACAACAACGGTGCATACCTACTTTACGTAGGTACGCTTATAAGCACATTTATCTGCCCCCGTGGATCTCACTTGTCTCTGTCTGTCTTGGGTTTTTATTATATAAGTAATCTATCAACCTAGGAGGTTGTCGGTTGCTTAACCAGATTTGTCTGTGGTGGCCGTCATTATAATAAATACCTAATTAATCGTCCATTTATTTTCCCAACAAATGAGTTATACAACAATTGCAATGTCCTTAACATACGGCAACACTTTATTTTACAAACTGTCCTATTACAACACCACAAAACCCCATATACTGAAATTAATAAACGTCGAAAAGACATAGTATGTAATCCTCCGCAAACCCGGGTGACGTTTACTAAAAGATTCTTTTACTTTTTAGGTCCATCACTATATAATAAAATAAACAAAAAATGTCCAATATATAACTTAACTTATCACAATTGCAAAAAAACTATCCGTACATTTCTTCAAAACCAGACATATGACGAAACAGAAAAATACTTAAATTAACTTATCACCAGCTTGTGTATTGTACCACACAACTTATACCCACACTGATTCAATCCTCTTTCATCTACACACTCGCATAGCCACGGTTCCAAATACACGCTCGCTTACACATCCACACACACACATCCACACATACACTCACATAAACACATCCACACATGCACTCACATACACAAAAATACGATCTAGAGTATTTCTCAGCAACTACCTACCTTGCATAAATTATAGCACTTAGTGTTAAATTTTGTTAGTAATACCTTACAATGTACTTAAAAATATTTGATAATATGTTAATAAGAGGGGCTCGGCACTGTTACTCCTTAATACAGGCTATTTTGTAGCCTAGCTAGGAGAACAGCAGTTCACCCACTTAGTCGGAGATTTTATTTTGTATTAAGTATAGTACATAAGCAGATGTAATTTATGTAACAATCTCCCCTTTTTATATAAATAAAGATTATATTATATTATATATTATATTATATTAATTAAAGCTTCCAGTCAGGGCTTATATAATACATACTAAACAACTACTATCGAGCATCACCACTAGTTCTACGCCCAACAAGCCTTGCTGCTGGGAAGTTCGCGAGCCCTCTAATGTGGCATCGATCCGTCCATGCAAAGGATGTGGACATAGCGCTAGTAGTAGTGATTTGCCGGTTCTGGCGCACCAATCCCGTGGCTCACCGGTTCTGGCGCACCACCGCTTCTGGCGCAATCGCGGTCCAGGGCGTTTCAAACCTAAAAAAAAAAAAAAAAAAAAAAAAAAAAAAAAAAAAAAAAAAAAAAGGTTTTGGGGTCCGCTGATCACGTTTCTGCAATCCTTTTTTGCGTAGGATGCATGGTTCCGGAGATACAGAAATCAATTAACAACAATCTGTTTCATTTCCGGTGACCCGAAACCCTCATTATCGACTTTCATTGTTCGCCTTTTCTTATCTATTGTCCGTGCGTCCGGCCGCTCACCCTCATTAGGATTGCATTGACGTTTCTATGTATTACTCATTGTTACTGCTACTGCTATTGTATACTTTTATTGTTCATAGACCATTGCTTACTTTGCTATTCGGAATCATCAAAACGGAATCAATAAAACACATGCGTCATTAACAAATTTTATTTTTATCTACAAAATATGAGCGGAACATCTCATCCACTAAAATATCGTTGTACAGTGTGTTCCCTGTAAATATGTTTGTAAAACTATGCATTGAACATCCCTGAAACTTATATAGCAAATACATTAAGCAATATTCACCACAAACTGAAGTCCAATCATTCTGAATCCTATCAATACTCCAGCCCCATCTTTTACAATTCCTTTTCAAAAACTCGAGATGATATCGCGCAGGTGTTCGCCCATACGAATCAAAATATTGACCGATGCCATTCGTATCGATATGTACAGCTACCCAGTGTGAACCTGGCTTATCATCCGCATCCAAATTGCATATTATATACGTTGGTGCATGGGTATACATAGGGAGTCTATTAGCAGCATAAACATTATTTTCTAGACTGGGATGAATCTTTTTCAGATGTTTTTGTACTTCTAGTGTATCCATGATATAGCATATTATTACACTACCAATCTATTCAATGGTTGTCATAGGAATGTTCAATTATAGTGATTTGTAAATATTAAATCGCATTATTTTGTAGCACTCACAAAACAGGTTGATGCCAGCAATGTGAGATAAGTTTGTTGACTCATAGAGTTACTATCAGTTTCCGGAGGAACGTGAGATAATTTTGGTGATTCATAGAGTTACAATCAGTTTCGTTGTATTTAGGAATTTGTTTTAGATAAGAATAGTGCTATATAAGATCGTACCATTGCCGTCATGCAGTCAGTCTATGGTCGTTTGACCGCAGTGGATTGTATACGTCTACCAATACTACGTTTGTGTTACTTCAACGCATCAATGGCCATGGAGGTAAGTGTTTATTCTATTGACAAACTTACTTGTATTCTTGTTGTTGTTTCCTAACGTGTGTGATTAAGTGTAAACAAATTGATATTAACATGATAACTGTCTTGTTGCAGAAATCATTCAACTTCGATGAAAATACCTATAAACAGTATTACTACTCACCGCTCTCCCCTCAACATGAAGAAGAGAACGATGACATCGTTATTAATAACACATGTGATGGTGGAAAAAGGAAATCACAACCGATTGATCATTTTTTTGAAGTCGCACCAAAAATAAAAAAGAAGAAACTGTTATCGTCAACCGTGGCACGAGCCGCTAGAGATGGTGTATCATACATTTCTAGTAATTCTGACGACGGAGACCAAGCGACGCATCTCATAAAAATTGAAATGTACGATATGAAGAAGCTATGTAAGATTCCAACTACTGATCATTGGAAACACGCTACCACGAGGATTAAATATTATGTAAAGAATAATAAGGATAGCATCTACGACAGCACAAACGGGCTCGTATACAACATTACAAAGACAATAGCAGAAAGTGAAAAAGTTAAAAAATACTTTTTTAACAATGACACCCATTAGTTGATTAGTGAATGTGATTCTGTTTACTTAAATTACTTCTGTGTACTCATTAGATTCTACCTGACTCGTCATTAATAACACATGCGATGGTGGAAAAAGGAAATCACAACCGATTGATCATTTTTTTTTGAAGTGACACCAAAAAAATAAAAAAGAAGAAACTGTTATCGTCAACCTTGGCACAAGCCGCTAGAGATGGTGTATCATACATTTCTACTAATTCTGACTATGGAGACCAAGCGATGCATCTCATAAAAATTGAAATGTACGATATGAAGAAGCTATGTAAGATTCCAACTACTGATAATTGGAAACACACTACCACGAGGATTAAATATTATGTAAAGAATAATAAGGATAGCATCTATGACAGCACAAACGGCCTCGTATACAATATTACAAAGACAATAGCAGAAAGTGAAAAAGTTAAAAAATACTTTTTTAACAATGACATTAGTCGATTAGTGAATGTGATTCTGTTTACTTAAATTACTTCTGTGTATTCATTAGATCCAAGGAGGTGTCGTCTTGTGGTGCTGAGAGAAAAACAAGATTAGAAGGAAGAGATGAGTGTGGCATACGTGAACAGATCACTTCATTGAAAAGCAAAACTACAAAACTGATTGGAGATGAAAAAGTGAAGAATATGCAGTACCCAAGAGCTGAATATCCATTTTTCAGTTCAAAATCTAGACGGTTGTTCAGTTTCGGAGACTGGCCACTCGTTATGAAACAGAAGCCTGAAGATCTTGCAGAAGCCGGTTTCTTTTATACTGGTCATGAAGACAGGACCAAGTGTTTCCATTGTGGTGGCGGTTTGAAAGATTGGGAAGATGATGATGATCCTTGGCAGCAGCATGTTCAGTGGTTTAGTCAGTGTGCTTATGTAAAGTTTAAACTCGATCAGTGTTCTGTATAAGATTGAATAGGGTGTTTATAAAGAAATAAAAAAATAGTATATTGCATATAATTTGTTTTATTAAATTTTATAATTTTTCCTTTAGTTACATACACATAACCTTAACTACTATAGTCTACAGTAACATTTCTATTTTTATCTATTTCAATAATATTATCAAACTCAGCATAAACAATACAGTTAATTGTTTGTATTAGTGAGGATTCAAATCGTACTTCTAATCTTACACTACCATGCTTTATGAGATTCCAATGAGCTGATGAGTTAGCTGATAAATCAGGAGTTAAATCAAATGCTAAAAGACAGTAACCTTTAGCATACTGTTCACGAGAGATTGCATTTCCTTAATTTAGAAAGTGAATACCAGTCCCCGAGAATAGAGTATGATATGCTGATGTAAATATATTATTATTAAAAGATGGTTGCAAAGCTTTTGAAGGTATTTGTTGACCATCAATATACACTACTAATTTTTAATTAGTACAAATACTTAAAGGGCTTATTAGAAAAGGTCTTGTTATTATATATGTAAAGTCTCACTATATAATATTGATAAATAGCAAAGTTATTAGCGTTTGTTTATATCCCAAAATGTCACTCAATTTACGGACATATTGTACAGGCCATTCATGTATTCATTAATCGTGATGTCGCGGTCACGCGGTCTCGCTCAAACTTGCCCCGCCTCCAACAGCTGTTATCGTAATTGTAGGTAGCTTAGACGCATCTTTAAGCTTTACGAATTAAAAAAAAGTAAAATAAAACGTTCACGAAAAATAATAGGCACTTATTAAATTCAAACTTTACCTACATACTTTAATTGGGCCATTTGCTTGTGTTGTTCAGTATCCACCTGCAGAACTCCATCCTTGGTTCATTATCCACAGTAGTCAATTCTTGACCCTTTCTTTAGTGGTATGGGTGAAATCCAGACGAACTAATGATCGTCTATGCACAGTACTGGCTGATATTAAAATGACGAGCTGCGTCATTCGTACTTCGCCGGGGATCTTCAAAGTAGTCCACTACATCGTCGTAAAGGTTTTGGGCCGGTCTTCCATGTCCTTGGCGATGGGCCGTTGCGCGGAATGATCAATGGTCGAGTAAACGTTGGTAAACATTTACCACAGTCCGAACCTTTGGCTAGCGAGCATTTGGGTACTCTTCCCTGTACATACGAACAGCGGCCACCAGACCAAAAGTACACACGCAACATAGCCACGTACTCCCGAGATGAAAACTGGTAAGCCATCGCGACAGAAAAAACGTAACAACTTATGTTTAAAAAGCACGCGCACACTTCCGCTAACAAATTGGCACTGTTTGTTCGTTCACTCGTTGTAAAAAGGACCGCTGGCCAGAGGGGGCGTGGCTTGAGCTTAGACGCGAGTTTGCCGGGATTTATGAATGACGATCTAACTGGACTAGCACTGCGCGTAGTATTTTCTAGTAGCAATTGTTATGAATGATTGATTCAATTATGAGTTTACCAGTTATGACAAATTTTCGTAGACAATTTTGGGGTTTCGTTTTTTTTACTTTTGACTACATAAATATGACCAGTAAAGGGTACGGATAGAGCCCCATTTTTTTTTGTACTAATTAAAAATTAGTAGTGTATAAGCTGAAAGAGTTAATACCATAGTTTTCAAAGTTAAATGGATTTTTAGTAAGCGAACCATTAAATGCAGAATTGTTTACAAATCCAATAATACATCTTTTGGGTACCTGTCCTAAGAATATATTATCAAGAGTTTTTCCTTGAACACCTGATGGAATTGTTAAAACTTTAACTTCAGCACGAGTAATAGGATATTTAGCAGTGGTAGAAGCTAAAACTTTCTGATGTGCGAGTAATACACTTGGATTAATTCGTGCTCTTCGAACAATAAGAGTTGCGTCTGTAATGCAAACTTTAAACTTTACATCATTTGACCCAGCAATTAAATTAAAACTCTCTCTTGATCGAACTAATTTTACACTCATTTCAACGCCATTCATTAAAAATTTATCTTGATTGAAAATGTCACCATGAAGATGACCAATCATTTCTATTTCCCTACTTTCATTAACTAATTCCTGTCTTTTAACAAATCCTATGTTTTTACCATCTGTGGAATCCATTTTTCCTGCTGTATCCTCATACCAAAGGCTACAAGTAAGATGAGATTGTTTAGCAGCAGGAGCATAGTTTAAAAGAGTTTCCATGTATGCTCGATAGGCATAGGTATTATTAGGTGGTGATACAAGTTTTTGGTTTAAATAAACATCAAGTTGACTAAAAAGTGAATGCAGCCAATTATTTACAGGTGCTACTGCTGTAGCTGATATCAAGTTTGATGAATCTTGATTTAATGCCTTTATCTGGAGTAATGTATGAGACAAATCTATGTAGTCATCGCCTGTTCCAGGAACTTGAAACTCGATAGGTCCATCATCAGCAAGAGATGAAATTGGTTTATAGTGAATCCACAATCCATTTTCAATGCTTGTTTGTGTAGACGGTAATGCAAATAAATCTAATTCTGACTTAACGCACTCACAAGAATGATTATGAAGGAAAGACATATTTAATTTGAAAATATATCTTCGATGTTTTTTGGTTTTAGACCAAGTTTTTTCGTAGCTTTCACTTTAGCAGTTAGTGGTGGAATGAACGATGCCAATCGTTTTCTTTTAGTTATATATCCAGATCCTGTCATGTTAAATCGATCAATTTTGTTATCAGCCTTTCGTTTTAAGTTCGTACTAACTTGTTTAAGACGATCTTTTATTGAGGCTTCCATAGGACGCGCTTGAACCATATCCGATAAAAGTCCTACTCCAGCGTTTAATGCCTCCTTACCAACCACTCGAACACCACTTGAAAGTAAAGGTAAAACTGATCTAAATAACCCTCCTAAGAAGCTCCCAATACCATGACCGCGTTGGTATGGTGAACCCTTATAAATTACACCAACTCCTGATCCAGCTTGATGTGAATAATAATTTTCATATGGACATTTATGATGATCATGAGGAGAATACATTATTATAATTTGTGGAAATGTAGTTTGATACACACGGTTCCGAACTGGAATGGTATTTTTTGTCCTGTGCTCGATCTTATATCTATTTCCAGCGTATCGAACTCTCTTCGCATAACAGGTAAGTAGTGAGGTGGAGAGAAAACGTGCATTTTATTCGCACCATAAATGTATTTTGAAGGATCTAATGAAATGACTCTTAATAGCGGAGTCATAACATCACCCACAATCTGAGGATCGATAATGTCACAATATAGAAATAGTTGAGATGGTAACCCTAAGTGTAAATTAGCAGGACACTTCCCAAAATTTCTGTCTAGAAGATTTGTATTTGGTTCATAACCTAGTTGTAAACTTAATTTGGGTGATAATGTTACGGATGTTATATTTTTATCCAAAACAGAAATAGACACAAATTTTGTTATTTCATCATAACGAAATTTTAAGTTCTCTCTGATACCATTTAACGCTCTTAAAATATGTTCAACGTTATCATAGTTGGTAGCCGGAATATGTTTTTTGTAGTACACTGTTGATGGTTTATCTTCATTAGGCATTAACATGGTTTTTGTAATGTACACAACATTTTCATGATCTTGAACAGTAAACATGGTGCATGGATATTGAAACTCGACAACTCCAACCGACCATTCGCCTTCTAATTTCATAGCTTTTGGTAATTTTGTTGAAAAATTTGTGGTCTTGTTATCAGGAAAGTATTCCATTGAACTATTGCTGAGCAAAGTTAAATAAAAACTTTCTTTATTCATATTTCTTTTAAACTAGAAGCTAAAATCCAACTGTTAAATTTATCTGGATAACCTTTCCACTTCACTAATACTTCTTTTCTGTTACCCGAATAACGAGTACCAATTATTTTATCTATTTTATATTGTGAGGTGGGGTTGTAAGTGACCTTCTGTAATTCTTTTTCATAAAAAGTACCAACTATTGCTTCATCTTGTAAATCTGTTATTGTATAAACAACCCATGGAGATCTATCAATTATTGAAGATATAATAAATATTTCATCACTCCAATTTGATTCATATCCTTTTTGGAAAACATGTTTATATTTAGTTATTCGAACATAATCACCCACATTGAAATTTGGTTTTGGATTTTCTAAAGAAAGTTTGTTTGATCCTCTATTATAAAGATTAGTCCAAACTGTCATAATATTGGCGGAACTTACATCACATGGGCACATCTTAATACTAGAGTGAATGCTGTGATTATAAGAGTATATTAAATCCTGTAAAACATCTATGTATCTATAAGTATTGTTATGAGTGAAATAACGCCACATTTTCATTTTTAGAGTTCTTTGAAATCGTTCAACAATACTAGCCTTAATATCAGGATTGTTAGTGGTATAGTAATTTATCTTTTTGGATTTAAAGTATTTTTGTACATCTTTTGAAACAAATTCTGTACCTTTATCAGATTGTATGTGAGTAGGTGTGGAATTACTTTCAGTAAATATACTTTCAAAACATTCTTTAGTAGTTTCTGAGTTTTTCTTTTTCATTGGTCTTGCAAAAGCATATTTACTAAATACATCAATAACACAAAGTATATAGTTGAAACCATCATTATATTGAGAATAAGTTCGCATATCACTTAAATCAGCTTGCCACAGTTCATTAATATTTGATAGAATGTACCTATTACGTGGAAATTTTTTCCGAGTGGGTTTATGTAATGTATATGTTTCTTGTGATTGTAACCATTCCTTTACTTGCTTTTTATCCATTTTACCCTTCATGGCTTTTGATAATTTATCAATACTACCAAAACCAGCGGGGTTAGATGGATCATAATAAATCCTGTTAATTTCTTCTAGTACGGGGTCCATTTTTCCCAATCGAGCTTTTTACGTATTTTAGTTATAGATCTTTTATCTCCACTGCTCGGTGTAGAAAACTCTTGAACTTCAATCTCAGAGGTTTTGTTCAGATCTTTTGCTTGAAGTTGGTTAATAAACTCACATCTCTTTGGATTTCCAATATAAGTAAGTGGTACTTTAATATCTTTTAATGCTTTAGCAAATCTATCCCACCCTATCGGATCACTTCTTTTTAAGGGTCTTAGTGAATCATTTATTAAATCAACAATATTACTTCCAGGAATTTTTTCATTATCAATTATGACTGTGCCTTCATTATCCCAATGTATTTTACTTTTACTTGTTCCAATTAAGTTTAATAATGACTCACCTTTTTTATTATAAGTTTTTGGTATTAAACTGAGTATTTGAGTTGGTGTGTAAAGTGGATTTGTGTCATTTTCTTTACTTTTAATGGATCCTTTCTCATCCAACAAAGATTCAGCATCAACTGAACTTTTTAGATCTCTATCTTTATTTTTAAAACCAATTTTAGATTCATTTGAATCTTCATTAGATGTATCAGAATAAATTGGTAATCTGAGTGGTTGACGATCCTCTTCGGTAAAGTGAAGGTATCTTTGTAGTGTTTGTAAATATAACATCCACTTCTTGCGGTCTTCCGTCTTACTATTCATAATATTTTGCATTTCAATATCTAATCGAGACAAATTACTATTAACCTTATTTTCTTGTTTTAATTTTTCAATCAATCCAGGTTCAATAAGTATCATTTTCTTTGCATTTTCCATGTTAACTGGCTAGTCCACTTACTAATCCACTCAATATTGCACCTAATATTATTGGTAAGAAAGCCCCTCCTTTTTGTATGATTATATTTTTTCTTAGTTTATGTTTACACTTATGCACCAGTTTACGGAGTATATTTTTGTGTTTATTCAATTTTTGTTTATCTTGATCTTTAAGAGGTACCTTTCCTTGTAAAACGTTATGAATACATTCACAAATACAGTTTATTTCTTCTTCATCACATGTTTTAAGTAACGCTCTTTGATATTTTGGTTTAAGCGTATGCAAAGCGCTTAGCAAATGTTTATGCGTTGTGAGTCGACGATGCATCATTTAGAAATGATTTGAATTGTTTGATTCTTGGTGTATTTAAACTCTTTTGTGGGGACGTAGACTGTACAGTGTCCATTAAATGGGAAGACATTTGTCTTGATACGACAAAAATCATTGGTATTCTGTTTTAAATCAACCATTAAATATCCATGCGCTTCTAAAGTTGCATCCCTATAGGCATCTTCAATGAATTTTGGGTTGTCTGGTGACACTTGTCGTGCTAAATATCTTATTTGAGTTTTATCTCGAGGGTTTTTAAAATATATTATATAACTTGAGTTTAAAGAAATGTCTCTTTGACCTTTACCCTGATGAAATAAATTTTGTGTTAAATAAAATACACTCAGATTCCTGTGATGACTACCTTTTGTAAATATATCCACAATTCTTCCATCAGACTCTCTCATTAGATCATCAATAATAACAAGATGTGGGTTTTCACCATCAAACATATTAAGATTTGGAATTCCTTGATGATAGTTAACATTTGGTAAATTATATAAAGGTTGCATTTCATCAAAGCACCATGTGATCTGATTAAAATCACAATTACATATTTCTTTAACTGATTTTATGAAATTTGTTACAAAATTTGACTTCCCACATCCACTTGGCCCTGCCACAATAGCAGTAAACGGATGGATAAAGTGAAACATTTCACACGTCTAGAGTTCAAAGGGATGAAATAAAAAATGAAAATTATGTTGTAAAAATTAAATATATATATATTGCTAAAATTACAAAAAACATGTAACTGATGAAAAACAGACTGATCTGTATACTATTTCTAACACAATTATTACTTATCAGAACTTTACAATCTTCTCAAATGTATGTTCACCGTTTTATTATTACTTAGATATCATTATTTACAATCGAATAATTAAAACTAACACAATTAGTACATCAGAATTTTACAATCTCAAATTTAAACCTACAAATAAAAACCACAATTATCTTACATTATTTACAATCAAACATTAAATTTTAAGTATGTAATAAACTATTATATAACATTATAGTAATAACATAATTTTACAATCAATATAAATTTTGTATAGTACAGAAGTAAAAGTAAAAAGTGTCAACACTTAACGTAATTTATAATGTCCCCAAGCCAATGTATCAATGTTGTTGTCCATAATACATCGTTTGCTATCATTATATGATAAAGATGCTTTATTTATTTTTTGTGTAAAAATAGTGTGCTTGATTGACTTAAACCGAAGCATACTACAATATTGTACATTTTTATTAAACAAACACGATTTGTAATTTTCCATATTCATTTTTTTGGTAACACTTTTGTTAACCCCTTTTGCCTTTGCTATAAATTTATCTTCTACTTCCAAGGCATACATTTTTGATCGCAACCCTACAAATTCCTTCAACACTTTACCATTATTCTCGTCTTTAAAAAAACCTAACTTCTTTTTATTTATTTTTGGATAATCGTAAATATTATTTTCTGGATAGTCTGATGTATCAAAATAGTGAAGTAGGTCAGGTTTTATATCCTCATACAAATTATCTGTAAAAATTTGATATATCAAACTATCGGTATCGGTGTACAATAACTTAATTTTGTTATTAAACTTTTTAACCATGTAGTTATAATGAAATTCGTACATAAGGGTCTTAGATATATCTAAAATACAAAATCCTAAATAAATTGGCTTATCATAAATTAATTTTGTTTTTCGTAATTGTATTGCGACTAAATGTTCTGAAAATATTGATAAACTATGGAATTCTGGTTTTGCAATCAATTCCTGAGCACCTAAAACTTTACCACGATTATCCCAGTGAGTTAGTAGTTTAACGTTTACTCTTTTTTCAATATTTTCCATTGTCTTACCGAAGACAGAATTGTTCATTAATTTAAAAAAGTCTTTTTCAAAGTTTGATTTAGCTAACGTTCTCAAACTAGTATTTAAGTCTATGTATTTCTTTAGCCAAGAACTCTGTTTAAATTTTAAAATTCTATGTACTTTAATTAATTTAATTCCCATTTCAATGCATTGTTTTAAATTCCTGTAGTGAATGATGTATTTATTTTTATTATTTAAATTAGGAACTAATTTAGTTTCTTTAGTATTACCCACACATATGTTTTCAGGACATAATGGAAAGTCAGAATGCAAATTATGAAGTTCATCAGGATATTCCAAATCAACTTCTAAAACATAACCAAAATCAGACGTATCCAACACATTATAATCAGTATTACAATTTATCCATTCGAAACCACCAACAGGAAGGGATTGGGACATTGCCCAACCATATAAATTATTCGCATCAAAATATGTTAGATATGAATTAGGTTTTTCACCATCATAATCCTCCATGAATTTATTATTTGCTCTAGCAAAACGATTGCTACATTGAGATACACCCCCTCTAATACCAGCTTTAAAAAAAGCAATTTTGTCATAGTCCGTTAATAATTCTAATTCTATTTTCGTAAATTTTAACATTGCATCCCAACTTAAACCTGGAGCAGTATAGTAATGGGCAGGATCTAATCCATAAGTTTTAATACATAGCTTTCTGAAGTTTTCGAATACATCGGTCAAAAGTAAAACATCAGTTTTTAAATACAAATCGGAATAATCAGACATACTACTACACTTAAAATGTTGCCAAATATCTTTTGCATGATTATAATCATCATTTGAAATATTTGAATCTGTGAGTGAACTATAAAACTGGTGTTGATCAGGAAGTAACGGATGTTTCAAGCAATCACTATTACGCATAAATTCATAAGGATAAATACCTTTCCGTCTTAAACGTAAAAAATCTTCATTATTAGGATAGTTTCTTTTTAGTTCTTTAAACTGATCGTCATTAAGATTTTTAGCTAGCTGATCTAAACTACATGATAAAAATTTCAATGAATCTACGAATCTTAAGCTTACAGGTTGATTATTTATTGTTAACTGTTTTGAAAATGATATGTATCGTTCTTTATTTTGTGGAATAACTTCAACTTTGCCATCATCGAGGTTTAATGCATGGACAATAAAATGAGCATCGTAGTGACCGAGGTTATGTAAAAATATTGGAACATAACGAGGGGTTCTGTACTTAGAACTACACACTTGATGTGCAACACCCCTAAAACTGCCAGTGTACCAATCAAAATCGTAAAAAGGATCTTCATTTAATTGAGTTTCACAAATATGACAAATGTTTGAATTTGAAATTTTAATTTTATCTTCATCTGATAATGGAACGGGACATTTTTGGAAACAATTTTTTTTAACTATTGTTTTCACATCTTCACAAAGGCGATTCATAAACACTTGTGCACAGTTTGGCCCACTATACGTCTCATATTTTGATAATCTGTCATCATATGAACATTTAATGTAATATCCGAAACTATACACTTCATGTTTTTGAATACTAATTGTACTAGGCTTGGATGGATCGTTACTACATGATTCTATCGGGTTCAAAAATGCTTCAAAGTCTGCATAAACCACAAAAGGCATTTCCAACTTTTTCACGAATTTATCAAATTTTATTTTATTATTTGATGTTGCTTTACCGAACCAATCCTTTTTGGAATCCTTACCGTTTGGTAATTCCGTACAAATATGAGCGCAATCATATTGTTGATGGTTATTAAGTCTTTCCTCTGATGGGAAATGAAGTAAACATGAATCGCATATATAAACTGCGTGATGATTACTCGAGATTTGTGAGCTAACTAACCGCGATAACTTTTTAATATAACAGTAATGATTGTTAGTACCATTCGATAAATATAGTAGGTTGATATGATTAGGTGTACGACATTTTGTTAAATATAAAGGACCTACAACTGAATTACACTTTTTTTCTTTATTATACTCTAAACCAAAAACATTTATACTAATATTGTTTAATTTCTCTACTTTTGATATATCTACAATTTTAACCGGAAAAGAAATACCAGTAAATTTTAGTTTATTTTCATGAATTGCGTATGATGTTACGCGATCTACACTTTTACATACAGGATATAAACCGGAGAGTAATGCCCATTTGAAACACATATTATCATTATTTTTAACATTGATTACAGCTTTTTTTAATTTAATATCCTGAGGAAGATCGATATATGAACTACCACGTAAGGGGTTGAATTTGTTAACATTCATATCTATGTATTTAATTTGATTAAGACTCCAACCACTATCTTTTTTTTCAAATTGACAAATTTTACCAACAATAGTGTCTATTAATGATGAAAAAAAAATATTTAAGTCATCACCCTGACAAATTATATAATTAAACGTTTGAAAATCAAATGTATTTTTAATATCTTTAGTTTGTTGTATGAAATCAGCATGCAATATGAAGTTTATTTTAAAAATTGTATGTTGTTGAATACATTCATTGATTAAAAATAAGATATCAATTTTTAATGAATTTAAAAACGATTCCGGTGTTTCAAAATATTGTCCCGATTGAATTGTTTTACTATTAATTCTATATGTTAAAATTCGGTTGCCAAAAGCGGTTTCAACAACTGTAACATTTGCTAGTGAATTATGTGATTTTAAAAGATTATTTTTGTGAACATTGCTTTTTAAATGGTTATTTAGATACCTTTTATTAATAAAAACATGACATGTGTCACATTCCACCTTATTGTTCTCCACGTTATTTGTTTCAGTCGATGATGTAGAAGCTCCTTCATCAAATTTTACTTTCTTGGGAACCTTATTTTCGTCAGTAGTGATACCTCGTTTGATACCTCTTCCAACTTGTGGTTGACTGTAACAAAACAGCAAGAAAATTATAAGACAAATCTTAAAATAAAGCAATACAACAATAATCTTTCTTATTGAGTTTGTACTTCTAATACTTACATCAACGCTGTTTCAACCATCTCACAGTGATTATACAACTCATCATCATACGATGAATCAAACAGTTCACACTTCTCCATTTCATCACAAACTTTAGGCAGCTCCTGATCGAATTCGTTGATGAATAGTTCCATATTCTCTTCCATGGGTGCGGAAAAGAAAGCACTGGTACACACTTCACTGAAGTTTTCCATCTTTATAGCAAAGAAGAAATTAGGTAGCACAGTAAGTAACAGTTAAGTGTTAGTAGACCAACTGATACCCAATTTCAAATAATATTCAAGATTTCAAATAATGTTCATTATATAGAGTCTAACAAAGGATTAAAAAGTCAGGTAGAATCTAATGAGTACACAGAAGTAATTTAAGTAAACAGAATCACATTCACTAATCAACTAATGGGTGTCATTGTTAAAAAAGTATTTTTTAACTTTTTCACTTTCTGCTATTGTCTTTGTAATGTTGTATACGAGCCCGTTTGTGCTGTCGTAGATGCTATCCTTATTATTCTTTACATAATATTTAATCCTCGTGGTAGCGTGTTTCCAATGATCAGTAGTTGGAATCTTACATAGCTTCTTCATATCGTACATTTCAATTTTTATGAGATGCGTCGCTTGGTCTCCGTCGTCAGAATTACTAGAAATGTATGATACACCATCTCTAGCGGCTCGTGCCACGGTTGACGATAACAGTTTCTTCTTTTTTATTTTTGGTGCGACTTCAAAAAAATGATCAATCGGTTGTGATTTCCTTTTTCCACCATCACATGTGTTATTAATAACGATGTCATCGTTCTCTTCTTCATGTTGAGGGGAGAGCGGTGAGTAGTAATACTGTTTATAGGTATTTTCATCGAAGTTGAATGATTTCTGCAACAAGACAGTTATCATGTTAATATCAATTTGTTTACACTTAATCACACACGTTAGGAAACAACAACAAGAATACAAGTAAGTTTGTCAATAGAATAAACACTTACCTCCATGGCCATTGATGCGTTGAAGTAACACAAACGTAGTATTGGTAGACGTATACAATCCACTGCGGTCAAACGACCATAGACTGACTGCATGACGGCAATGGTACGATCTTATATAGCACTATTCTTATCTAAAACAAATTCCTAAATACAACGAAACTGATTGTAACTCTATGAATCACCAAAATTATCTCACGTTCCTCCGGAAACTGATAGTAACTCTATGAGTCAACAAACTTATCTCACATTGCTGGCATCAACCTGTTTTGTGAGTGCTACAAAATAATGCGATTTAATATTTACAAATCACTATAATTGAACATTCCTATGACAACCATTGAATAGATTGGTAGTGTAATAATATGCTATATCATGGATACACTAGAAGTACAAAAACATCTGAAAAAGATTCATCCCAGTCTAGAAAATAATGTTTATGCTGCTAATAGACTCCCTATATATACCCATGCACCAACGTATATAATATGCAATTTGGATGCGGATGATAAGCCAGGTTCACACTGGGTAGCTGTACATATCGATACGAATGGCATCGGTCAATATTTTGATTCGTATGGGCGAACACCTGCGCGATATCATCTCGAGTTTTTGAAAAGGAATTGTAAAAGATGGGGCTGGAGTATTGATAGGATTCAGAATGATTGGACTTCAGTTTGTGGTGAATATTGCTTAATGTATTTGCTATATAAGTTTCAGGGATGTTCAATGCATAGTTTTACAAACATATTTACAGGGAACACACTGTACAACGATATTTTAGTGGATGAGATGTTCCGCTCATATTTTGTAGATAAAAATAAAATTTGTTAATGACGCATGTGTTTTATTGATTCCGTTTTGATGATTCCGAATAGCAAAGTAAGCAATGGTCTATGAACAATAAAAGTATACAATAGCAGTAGCAGTAACAATGAGTAATACATAGAAACGTCAATGCAATCCTAATGAGGGTGAGCGGCCGGACGCACGGACAATAGATAAGAAAAGGCGAACAATGAAAGTCGATAATGAGGGTTTCGGGTCACCGGAAATGAAACAGATTGTTGTTAATTGATTTCTGTATCTCCGGAACCATGCATCCTACGCAAAAAAGGATTGCAGAAACGTGATCAGCGGACCCCAAAACCTTTTTTTTTTTTTTTTTTTTTTTTTTTTTTTTTTTTTTTTAGGTTTGAAACGCCCTGGACCGCGATTGCGCCAGAAGCGGTGGTGCGCCAGAACCGGTGAGCCACGGGATTGGTGCGCCAGAACCGGCAAATCACTACTACTAGCGCTTAACGACCCCTGTCGCATTGTCACGGCATGTTGAAAACCTACCCCGCTTGCGATGTATCCACTGGCGGGCATAGCTCCACCTGACGTGCGCCGAGAAATAGCCTCTCGCATCGAGAAAGGGAAACAGGAATGAGACTGCTGCTATGCTCTGTATGGGCATTAGCTACCACCATCACACTTGAAGAGTTGCAAGAGCTTTCTGAGACTTTTCTGGGTGGGATAATCATCGAATGACTTCTCCCGCTCTGGGTTAAGCGGAAGGGTGTGTCAGACTTCTACAGACTAAAAACCCACTCTGTTCTTTCAGCTACCCTTAAGTTCCGGGGCCGCGGTATCTTGTTAGAACATTTCCGCAACCCCGGCAGGTAATGGCCTTATGAGGCCCCGTCACTGGTGCTGACAGCTCTTTGAGGCCCGCGTGGAACACGACGCGCCGCCGACCCGGGCCTGGTCCTTACCGGACGGTGAGCTACCCCTGCTTGCCGTCCGCAAGCCCGCGCCTACGGTGGCCGGAGATCGGCTCGCGATACCCGACGCCCGGGGCGTTCCCCGCGGCGGCTGGGGCGTGAGGAAGAGAGTTGCCTCTCCCTCGCGCGTTCGGCCTCCTCTTTCGCTACCATGACTGCTTCGCAGAAGGAGGCGACTGCTTCGCATTTCCTCTCGCTCCGCACCATGGTCTGAACCAAGGCCGGGCGCGAGAGGTCGCCGCCGTCGATCGCCACGAGGATACGGCGGTGCTCCGCCAAAGCAGGGCAGACCACTGTATGCTCCACCGTGTCCTCCGGATGGTCCTCACAATGACGACACCCAGGCGTATCCTCCCGCTGTATCCCAAACAGGTACCTAGACACCTGTCTGTTTACCTACCTAGGTAGACTTACGATTCCTTTAGTATATGGTGCATCATAGGAGACGTGAACTGTGGGCGGGTCTTGCTTCTGATCTCTCCCTTCGTTATAAAATAGTCGTCCTATGAGACTATTGGAATGTACGCTTTCGACGCAAATGAGTGCACGTATGCACATAGGTAGCTACCTACAGGTTGACTAAAATATTTCTAGCGCCGATGGTATGTCATTGCCACTGCATTGCAAAAGCGTCAAAATTATGGAGGATGTTTAGTAACTGCCAATTTGTTAGGAATATCTTGGGAATTGAATGAACTAAATACACAACCAGTTATTAAAATATTATTTCATCATAATTTTATTGGAATTATATTAAAATTCACACAGATCATTATCAATGTGCCGGTCTGATTACATTTCTGCGCAGGAAATAAACAAGCAACCAGTTTTATAATTAACATAATGTAGATGTTTTTAAATAAATACTTCTAGACAGTGCATAATGTTGATCGAACTTTTGTCTACAGGCAGTGGCGTAGCTGAAACTTCGGAGGCCCCCCCGCCAAAATCTCAATAAGGCCCTCTATAACCCAGCGATAACCCAAAAAATCCTAAGACCCTAAGACGTTTATATTTATTAGTACGAGGGAAATGAAAAATTACTAAATTCTCTTTAAATTTATTTATTTAAAACTTCCTGTGTTAGGTAGGTTCCGATTGCTTCGGATTCACGAAGTTCTGGGTTACATGTAACATGAGGTTGGCTCGCTTGGGGTTTAAAATGTAGACACGTAGATTGGAAAATATTTTTTTAAGACACTGAGGCCCCCTAAAGCTGGAGGCCCTCCCTGTGGTCCTTCAGCTACGCTACTGTACTCATCATCTATTTAGCCTTTTCCTAATTATGTTGGGGTCGGCATCCAGTCTAACCGGAAGCAGCTGATAAATAGTGTTTGACATGGAGCGACTGCCTATCTGACCTCCATCACCCAGTAACTGGGTTGTTGGACCACTCCAACAACCCAGTTACTGGGTTGTTGGAGTGGAGATTGTGTGTAAAATTTTCTGGCATCTGACTACCTGTAATGACTTTCAAAGATGTTCTTAGCGTGTTTACAGAGGCAGAGAGCTTGATATATTAAGAAGGTGACCATCTATAGTCCGACCTCGGCAAGCTTTGCTTCACTTTGAAGAACGACCCGTGCTGCTGTATTAGGTACACGAGCGCTTATATTGTGTAGACTGTAGCGCATAAATATACATATATCGCAATAGGTACTTAGATAGCATTGATCATAATAATAATAATAATAATTTAATATAATCTGTGGCCCGGCTGTCAACAAGCACGTCAAAATTTTTCATTCCGATTTTTACCAATTATTGAAAATATAAAATAGTTATTTAAAATGTTATTTAAAACGAAAATATTTAAAAAAAAAAACTACAATCCACTACATCTAAAATAGACCAAGAATATGGAAATGATATATGGATGAGAATATGGAAATAGACCAAGTATAAATGACAACTTCGTGCATAAAGAATGTTGACGAGAAACCGGGCACGATTGCTCGAATCTACACGCCCAAGATCTTCGGATTCGTCACTCAGCTCCGCCTCGCAGCCGCCGGGACCTGCTCCAGCCGTGAGTGAAGAGACTCCGGCCGCTGCAGTTGCGTCGAGCTCGAGTGACGAATACTTCTCGCCGCCGACGACACCACCACCTGCGCGTCGGCGAGGAAGAGGCCGACCTCCGGACTGCTTGGAACCTCGAGGCCCACCGGCCTCTGATAGGGTTCCCGCTGCCGGTGGAAGTGTGCAGCGCATGCGATGGACTCAATCCATTAATGAGAACGTAATGCGCTCATACTATGGGGCTACAGAGGGGGGAAATAACTTGACTGCGTACCGTGGTCGGATGCTCTCTCTGTTTCAGGTACTTGAGCCAACTGTCAACGTTTCGGCCCAGCGACTATCGGATCAGGTGCGTGTCATCCAACGTAACCGTATGTTGGATGAAGCCGTACTTGATCGCCTCCGTTCGGAAATGAGTAGCTGTGTCACTTCACATCCGACGCCGACTGTGGTGGCACCACCACAGCCCAACATTCAAGTTGAAGAGAGTAGTGACAGAGTTACAAACGTAAGTACCCAGTATAATGAGCAATTGAGGAGTGCTTTGGAGTGTGCTATTCGGGAATATCGCAACATGTCGCCTGAAATAAGACCACGCTTACCTCGTTTGCCCATGCATAACAGGAATAGGGCACTGGTGGCTGCTCTGGATTCGCAGTTGTCAGACTATTTTGATAACTGCGAAGACCTCGCCGATACCCACTTTGTCTTATACTGCGCAGCTGTCGCGGCATGCCGTGTAGCTAATGTTAAAATTTCTAATGACATAGCTATACGACCTAAACCCGCTGTCCCAGCTTGGCAGTGTAGGATCGAGCGCCGTATTGGTGAGGCCAGGGCACTCATTGGCAAACTTATTTGCTTTAGGGAGGGCAACACTCGCCCGAGAGTGATGCGCTTTGTGAGACGGGCGTTTTTGGGAACCAATATCCACCCACATAATTATATGTCCTGTGTCACAGAGCGCATCGACTTCCTAAAGCAGAAGGTGTATGCATGGGCAAACCGTATCCGAAGGTATAGACGGCGAGTGGAGCGATTCACCCAGAATCGCACATTCCGAAGTAACGAAAGGTGGGTATATAGGGCTTGGGAGCGACCGGACCAAGGTGCGACTGATATGTGCCTGCCCGATGATGACGCCTTATGTACGTTCTGGCGCAACATCTGGTCAGTACCTGTCAGTCACACCGAAGGTGATTGGACCCGGGAGGTCAAGCAAGCGTGCGATCCAATACCAGAAATGGGGGCAATCATCATCAGCCCCCATGATATAGCCAATGCAGTTCGTCCGCTGCCTAATTGGAAGTCTCCAGGGCCGGATGGACTGCATAACTTTTGGATCAAATGGCTAACAAGATCGCACGCTCGCTTGGCGTCTCAGTACCAATCTGCCCTAGAATCTGGCTCACTACCCGAGTTCTTTACCACTGGAGTTACCCACCGGCTCCACAAATCTGGTAGCACCGTGGACCCCAAAAATTATAGACCAATCACGTGTCTGCCTACGGTCTATAAGGTTCTGACATCCATTTTGAGAGCTAAAATTAACAAACACATTGACAACAATCACATCATGTCTCCCTCTCAAAATGGATGTAAGAATGGGTCCCGCGGTACTAAGGAGCTACTCCTCATTGATATGGCCATTAGCCAACAGGTTCGACGTTCCAAAAAAGATCTGTCGACATGTTGGATAGACTACAAGAAGGCCTATGACTAAGTGCCTCATACATGGCTCATGAGGGTGCTAGAATTGTATAAAATTAATGCAACTTTACGCACCTTTCTGACATCATGTATGGGACAATGGGGGACAGTTCTTCGCTATCCAGGATGTCGATATATCCCAAGGTACAGCGAACCGATAAGGATTGAGCGAGGCATATTTCAGGGCGATAGTTTGAGTCCGCTTTGGTTTTGCTTAGCCTTGAATCCTCTAAGCACACTGCTGGAGAATTCAGGCCTAGGCTATAGGTTGAAAAGAGGTGGTCAGGTTATTTCTCACCTCCTTTACATGGATGATTTAAAAATTTTTGGCGCCACTAGTCTACAGCTGACGGAACTACTGAAGGTAACTGAAACTTTCAGTAGTGCCATCAGGATGGAGTTTGGTGTCGACAAATGTGCGATTATGCATGTAAAGCGAGGGGAGATTGTGGAATCCGTGGGATCTCAACCCTCGAATTCCATAAACCTGAGATCCCTCTCTCCAACTGAAACCTATAAGTATTTGGGTATGTCGGAAGCGTTAGGTATCAATGTAGTTGACATGAAGCAATCGCTGAAGGAGCGCTTCTTTGGCCGCCTAAAGAAGGTATTTAAAAGCCTTCTATCGGGCGGGAACAAGGTGCGTGCCTTCAACGGTTGGGTCATGCCAGTGTTGATATACTCTTTCGGCGTACTCAAATGGACTCAAACTGAACTTGACGCCCTGGATAGGAGAGTTCGTACATTGCTGACTGCATATAGAATGCATCACCCACGCTCATCAGTGATGAGGCTGTATATCCCGCGGAAATGTGGAGGTCGAGGCTTTTTGAATGCTAAAACACTCCACAACCGCGAGGTATGCAGTCTCAGGGAACATTTCCTTGCTTCTGAAGTGGGTATGCTTCGAGATGTAGTAGCGGTGGATAACGGACTCCTTCCGCTCTCCTTGGCTAATGAGAACTGGCGCAAACCTGCAGTGCTAGACACTAACGATCGCAGAGGGATATGGCAGAGTAAGGAGCTTCATGGACGTTTTTTCCGGGCCCTACATGGGTCCGACGTAGACCAAGTAGCGTCCGTAGCTTGGTTGCGCTTCGGTGACCTCTTTGGGGAAACCGAAGGTTTTGTTTGTGCAATTATGGACGAAGTTATCATGACGAACAACTACCGGAAATTTATTGTGAAGGATGGCACGGTTGACATATGTCGGGCATGTCACCGTCCGGGTGAATCAATCCGCCACATTATCTCTGGTTGTTCTCGTCTTGCTAATGGAGAGTACTTGGACAGGCACAACCTTGCAGCCAAGATAATTCATCAGCAACTTGCTCTGAAATATTCTCTTGTGGAATCGGAAGTGCCGTACTATAGGTATGTGCCCGACTCAGTTCTCGATAACGGCCATGTCACATTATACTGGGATCGGTCCATCATCACTGACAGGACTATTGTAGCCAATAAGCCGGATATAGTGGTGGTGGACCGAATCGTGAGGCGTGCCATGATTGTCGACATAACCATCCCGCATGACGAGAACCTCGTGAAAGCTGAGAAAGATAAGCAAATCAAGTATCTTGACTTGGCACACGAGTTTGTCGACATGTGGGATGTGAGCTCGGCAATCATTGTACCGATAGTCATCTCAGCCAATGGCTTAATAGCCAAGAGCCTCAACCAACACCTCAGGAGGCTCTCGTTAGACGGTTGGATCAAGGGCTTGCTTCAGAGAGTGGTACTCCTGGACACGGCGCGTATCGTCAGGAGGTTCCTCTCTATGGAGCCCTGACCGCCGGTAGCTTGGACCCTGTTCCCGGTACCGGTGGGCTACTATTTTTTATATTTTTAAATGTTTTTTTTAGAGAATATTTAAAAATGTAATTTATATGTATATATTGAAAATAAAAATAATAATAATTTAATAATAATAATTTATTTTATTGTTCTAAAATACATGATACAGTTTTTCCACTAGTTTTGGACATACAAACAAAAATGCGACATGGTACCAATTATAAGTGGAAATGATCACCTGTGTCCTGTGCTAGTTAAAAAAGAAACTGTATTACAGGAGACAGGGCCTTCCATTACGAGATAAACATTTTATATCTGTGCAAACTGTTGAATATTGGAAAAAAATAATAATATACAAGAAGGTAAAAAAAAAAAACAAGTTGGTATAAAATATAAGAATTAAAATTAATTAACTAAAAGTGTGTGTAAAGGTGTATTATGTGGGATGTGATGTGTAGATGTATTGTGTGAGTGTATTATGTGGAGTGTGTTTGCGTGTGAATGTAGTTTCAATGCAGAACTATATTACTGTTACTAAAAGACTTTCAGTATCGCTATATGTCAGTTTCAGCAACCAGTCACGTAGCAACAACTTGCACTTGGAGAACGAGGCTTCGTATATTTTTAGATTTTTGTTCGCTTTATTGTAAAGACGAGAACCAAGAACATAGAAGTGACGGCTAGCTAAAGTAGTCCTATGACGTACGTTGGGACATACGTGGCTTTTTCTTCGCTTCTCATCCATAAGACCTGGAACATAGGGGAGAGAAGTATGCTGGCGAAGTACAGCCTGGAGAACAAAGAGCTGTCTCACAGTGAGAAGTTTGCACTCGCTGTACAAGAGAGTTGTAGGGTACATTCGTGGTTTTTTAAACATAACCTTCAGGACAGCTCTTTGTGCTCTCTCGACTTTAAGCAATGTCGTGGCATAGGCACCTCCCCATACAGATATGCAGTATGAGAGAGGTAACCTAAGTATGTACGTTATAATAAAATAAATACCCTCAAGATATACCTACTATGTTCTATCTCTTTATATTTGTTCAATTCCTCAAAAAGAGTTTATGAGTTGAGCTAAGTCTTTTAAATAATACAAAATCTAAGAGCACGCAATTGGTCAATCAGGAATTTTATTATAAACTCAGACAAACCCATAGAGCAACATCTAAGTAGTTTCAACCAGCATCATTAAAATACAGAACTGGTTCCACATTCCAGTTGACAGCAAGCTTCGTCGCGGTACGGTCGTGTGCATAACTTTACGATGGCAGCGTTAGATATCCTCAGTGAGCGAGACAAGGCGGTGCTCAGGAGCATCTTCGATCCGACGGCCACCATAGCTGCTGATGTGGTCGAGGATGCCGGCGATAAGTTTGTTGAAGATGAAGAAGGTAAGAGATGTCTTAAAGATTGTTTATGTTAATGAAACTTGAGATTAATATTATTAAGTGGTATTATTTGCGATTAATACCTTTTTCCGGTGGGAAAATCATCAAATAAGTCCTCCCGTTCAGTTGCCCCTGTGATCCGGGGCTGCGGTATCTTGTTAGAACATTCCCGCAACCCCGGATTTATAATTAATACCTATAAGTTCTTGTAGACTTTTTCGGGGGAAAATCATCCAATGCCACTCCCTTCCGCTCCCTTGAGCGGTGTCGGGGTGTTTTTGTGTTATTATATTTTTATTAATTTCAATTTTCACGGTACGTATTCCACCTCCCACACTATCTCTTCGCCACTCATGGTTGATTGGTAGAGAATGCCTACGGCATTAAGTCCGCCTTTGTACCTATGTGCATAACGTGTAAATAAATAAATAAATTCCTACTAACTAAACATCCCATTTCATCAGTAATTCTTGTGTTCCGGAGCTGCGGTATCTGGTTACAACATTTCCACAACCCCAGCAAGCAATGGCCCCGTCTGTGGTGCTGGCTGCACGATATGCCATCGACCCGGGTAGTGCTGTAGTGTAGATTGGTATCCCGTTTTTGGAGCGGAAATGTTAGCTGACAAATTGGCGACTGATTTAACAGATTGTGAGAATGAATGCACGTAATTAATTTTGTTTATTAACTAAATTAAGACTTAGTCACCTACTGTTCAGGTTCCATTCGCGTAAGTCGATACCTACTGACGATCATTTAGTAGGTAGGTATCTTTTAATTATTCAAGCCTTGATCTAGTGCGACAGTAGAAGCAAAATTGCTCGTATTACTTAGGTACTATATCTACTAGCTAAGATTAAAGCATAAGTCATATAACTGACTATCTACTATTTAATAAGCAATACAATACTTGGCGATATGTACAGCGGCGAAGGCTCCATACAAATCGATTCCTACCGGCTTCCCTTTTGAAATATGGAAAATATTAGTATATTATTTCATATATGAATATATAAATAGTAATCTATTATTTTCAATTAAACAAATAATTATTTACGAAGTTGCAAGATTTCGAAGTCAGCAGTCAGCACACTTGAACAAGGTAAGCAGTTTTTGGTCCGGCTTCCTTTTTATGAAAATTCACCCTTCGCCACTGATATGTAGATACCTATTTCTTTTCTATTCTAGCGCTTTATGAAAAGAAACGCGTGCAATAGAAAATAAGACAAATCCTTATCTTATTGCAACCTCAAATCAAATTAAAATGATTTAATTTTACCTAGGCCTACACAGAGGCACTCATAAAACATCAGAAGTTAGTGCACGGTTCGAAATTGGTCGTTTCCTATGGAGAAGAACCAAAAAGATACTCCACGGTTACTCTTTTAAAAAAAATATTGATTTGAATATGAGAGGACAGTATAATCTCGAAAAGGTCTCGCCATGGAAGCATTACCTAAAGATACGTATTTTTAAAAAAAGATTTAGGTAAAATCAATGCTTGCAGAGTACGTAAGTCTTCGGTGTTAGGGTTTTGGCAAACGTGTTCATCATTTTGATTCTGAAGATTTCAGACTCTTGGTGCTCAAATAAAGATCAGGTTTTTTTTTTGTAAGCAGTCATTGATCATCTAGCTAGAACAATAGATGGTGACAAAGAAGTTTTCTTCATCTTACGCTGAAGGTTTTGTATTTGTGCTCTTTTTGTTGTTCATATATATCTGTGTAAAGACTTACAAGACTTTTTTTTTCATTTTACTAGAAGCGAGTAGTTATTTCGCCTTAACAATAAGATTTGTCGCTATGGTTAGTTTTATGAAATAAACAGGTCATTGCGGTGCAGTCAAATTGATGGCGTTATTTTTACCCTAAGGCCGTGCGCGCACTGCCTTGCGGTGGCCGCAATTCCGGTAGTTCTAGCGCACCGGTAGACTGACCGCAGTGCGCGCACTTCTATGACACTCCATACTTCACAAATTTTGCGTTTCCAAAACGCAACGCAGTGCGCGCACAGCCTAACACTGTGGATACGCACGCAATCGCGTGTTACACAGCAGCTCTCAACGAAAATCAAACGCGATATATTTGTATGGATAGATAAATTAGTAAACATATAAGAAGCTGAATCAAACAGAAAGGTCTATAATAAATGACATTTATTTTGCAAATTAGTTATAAATAAAATGTTAAAAAGTTTTTTTTTTCTTTAATTTAAACTAGATGAGGCAGGTGTTTTCTACCTAACTTACCCTGAAAAGAAACACCGAAACGGACTCAGTGGTCAACGTGTCTTTTGAAGTGCTTACAATTAAACATAGTGTATTACATACTCTTTCCGCCATGATCAAATCATATGAGAACCATGCAGGTTTACAATATATCTGTAGTGCTTACGTAGTAACTATTAAGTAATCTGTGGTAGTGCTCTTTTGAATTAATTATTTATGACAGACATGTGATAGTATGTGAACTATGTGTATGTCAAGTGTATTACATACTCTTTGGTGTATGTGGCCATGTTATCATATATGTTGTCTATACGTTTGATTATAATTTATTTTATATTACTTCATTTAATTAACTGTCGAATGTGAAAGCGAAAGAGTCAATAGTCGAAAGGCTAAGGGGTCTTGTGATCGAAAGGTCGCGAGTTCGAACCCCACCTATTACATTATTGACGTGAACCCACATCAGACACAAGCATATTTAGCTTAATTGGAGGTTTTATAATAATTACTTATTTCAGAACCCGCTACTGACGCTGACAAGGAGTCGATCACACTATGCGCTGAAGGAGTTCGTTTAGCAGAGGCTGGTAAGCTGGAGGAAGCTTTGGAAGCGATGACCAGAGGCGTACAGGCTGCCCCGGATAGAGCGGCCGGGTACAACGACCGAGCGCAGCTGTTGCGAATGATGATGAAGGATGATGGTAAGACTTTAAGGTTTAATGTATTATAATAATAAAACCAATTTATAAAACGCTAGCACTTCGTCCGCGTGGAGTTCTAAATAATTTATGGCCTAGGTATAGCAATCACCGGGCACGCCGCAATTGCGGCGGTAAGACCCCTCTTTGAGGAGTGGCTAGATCGGCGTCACGGCGTCCTGACCTACCGCATGATACAGGTCCTCACCGGACACGGAAGTTTCGGGAGGTACCTGTGTCTGATGGGAAAGGAAGAAACGCCTGGGTGTCACCACTGCGAGGGTCGCCCTGAGGACACAGTAGAGCATACGGTGCAAGACTGCCCCGCCTGGGCAGATCACCGACGTGTCCTCACGGCGACGATAGGCGGAGACCTCTCGCGCCCGGCATTGGTCGAGGCCATGCTGCGTGGCGAGAGGGAGTGGGAAGCGGTCGCCTCCTTCTGCGAAGCAGTCATGCTTCCGAAGGAGGAGGCGGGCCGCGTGAGGGAGAGGATGGCGTCCTCCCTCCAGCCCAGCCGCAGTGATAGACGCCCACGGCGTCGGACGTCGGCCGACGATCTCCGGCCACCGTAGGCGCGGGCATGCGGACAGCGAGTAAAGGGCAACTCGCTGTCCGACCATGGACCATGCCCGGGTCGACGGCGCGTTGTGTTCCACGCGCGCCTCAAAGAGCGTCAGCAACATGACGAGGCCCCCCCTGCAGAGGGCCGAAGCCTGCCGGGGTCGTGGGACTTTACCATTCACTTTACTCCCATTACCGTGACCCCGGTACGTAAAGGGTTATTGAAGGAACACCGTGGATTTTAGTCAGTAAAAGTCTGACAGTCCCTCCCGCCTGCTCGGGGTGGGAGGACTTATTTGATAATTTTACCACGTTAAAAAAAAAAATGGTATAGCAATCACAAAATATTGCACCTTACTACCAGATAGATAAGTAATATTTTGATGTAGCGGAAAAAAATATTACTGCATAAAAGACCGTGCATTGTATCGCTCTCAAAAACTTGGTCTATTAGCTTGAATAATTTGTTGACAAAGTCCAAGAATCACATGGTCTTTCCCCTTTTCATGACTTTTTTATTAAAACGATTTTCAACAATAAGCCAGTACCCAGATTATCGTTGAGACCTTATTTATTTATTTGTTTAATCTCCTGTGTTATCCACAGATTTATTAGCTCAATCGAGAAAGAAAATAACACAAAAGTATCTTTTATTTTTATATAAAAAGAAGTATGAAATCCTTCGAAAAACTAGATAACGCTTGCATAGACCCTAGACTACAATGTTACCACTGTTTGAACATAGGTCCCATTTAGTTGAAAAGATGCCATAATCCACTACGCGAGGCCAATACGGGTGGCAGCAATAATTTCTAACGACTATCTTATAATTTCAGACGCAATGTCAGATATCGAACGTGCCATAGAGCTTACAAAAGGCAAGCAGTCTCGCACACGCGCCCTAGCTCTGTGCCAACGAGGCATGCTCTTGCGCAAGCGAGGCAAAGATGACGACGCACGCGCCGCCTTCACCGAAGCAGCTAAACTTGGCAGTAGCTTTGCTAAGAAACAAGTAAGAACTTTTAGATTGTTTTAGAATAGCGTAATAATTACACAATCTAATTCCGCCAAGCCTGTTCCATCATCGGACTACGAGACAAACGGCGAAGCGCCATCGTTACATGGTGGATATCCCACCCATACGCTCAAAACGTTTTGGGAATACCTTCATTGTGCGTACGGCTAAGGAGTGGAATTCTTTAAGTCAAGAGTGAACAGGTTACTTTTAGGTAAGCGTGCTCCATCCTCGACCACATCATCACTTACCATCGGGTGAGATGGTGGTCAAACGCGAACCTATTGATACTTACAGATAATAATAAAATAGTTCATAATCCTTCAGAAACTGCTAATATTCTATTGAAAAAGTTCTGTAATAATTCTAATTTTACCATGAGTGACGTTAATATAGCAAAAGACTATCTACAAAATCATGGGATAAGAGTAGAGGAGGATATGGTCTTTGAACCTGTTACAGCTAATGAAGTTTTCAAACTAGTTCAGACTATGGATAGTAAAAAGTCTTTTGGCCATGATGAAATTCCCATGACTATCATAAAAGAAAACATTGATGTATTGGCTGGACCTTTGGCTGATTCTATAAACGAATATATAAAAAAAGGTGTTTTTCCTGAGCAATTTAAATTAGCTAGAGTACTACCTATACATAAGAAAGGGTCTAAAACAGATCCAGGAAATTATAGGCCTATCTCTTTGTTGCCGGTACGTTCTAAAATATTTGAAAAAATTATGAAAGTGCGGCTTGTATGTCATTTGAATAAACACAAAATTATAACCGACCAACAATTTGGTTATCAAAATAATGTAGGAACTATAGATGCTATTGACACGTTAATCGATGATTTAGTGGGTAAGTTGAATGCTAAACTAAAAGTAGCAGGACTTTTCCTTGACCTAAGTTCTGCATTTGATACAGTGGAACATTGTATTCTTCTGAATAAGTTAGAATTCTATGGCATTAGGGGAAAGGTGTTGAATTTATTCAGATCATATTTACATAATAGAACGCAGTATGTGGAAATTAAATCAGTTCAAGAAGACGGGAATGAAAAGCAACACAAATCAGATACAGTTATAATAAACAAAGGCGTACCACAGGGATCAGTTCTAGGCCCTGTATTCTTTATAATATTCATTAATGATCTGATAGCTTATATGAAAAGTATTTCAGATGATACGAAACTTGTAATTTTTGCCGATGACACAAGTGCCATTATAGCTAGTGACAATATAGAAAATTTAGAAAAGAAGATTAATTTTATACTATTTGCTCTTGAGAAATGGTTCACTATGAACGATCTAAAACTAAATCTAAAAAAGACGCAATGTTTATTATTTAAATCAACCGTGAGGAACAAAGATACTCTCAAAGTACATTTATTAGGGAATAAAGTAGATATTGTAGACAATGTAAAATTTTTGGGGGTACAAATAGACGCAGTTTTAAATTGGAAGAAGGAATTGGAAGTGGTCACTAACACTATGAGTAGTGCTTGCTATGCTCTCAGGAGTCTTAGAGATGAATTAACCATTGCTCATCTCAGAATGGTATATTTTGCACTCATAGAGTCTAGACTGAGATATAGCATAAAGTTCTGGGGCAACAGCTACCAATATAATATTAATGCTGCTTTCGTTATGCAAAAAAGAGCCTTGAGAACTATACTTCGCATTGATCAAACGGAGTCTTGTAGAGATCATTTTAAGAAACTACACATTCTCACAGTACCATGCCTCTATATTCTGGTCCTGCTTAGTCATTTTATGAAAAATATCCATAAGTTTGAGGCAGAGGAACAGAGAGATATTAGAATAAAGACGCGAAGAAAGGATCTACCTAATTTTATACAGCCGAAGCTTAATGTCGTTAAACATGCCTCAAGAGTGCAATCTATACTTATAATAAATCTGTAGAGAGGTCAATTCTGTACATGAAATATATTTACAAAATAACTATCAGGGGGTGATCAGGGATCGATACTGATGCCAAAAATGCAATCAGTAAAATTTTAGTCTGTCTGTCTGTCTGTCTGTCTGTCTGTCTGTATAACCGTTATAGAAACAAAAACTACTCGACGGATTTTAACGAAACTTGGTACAATTATTTTTCATACTCCTGAGCTGGTTATAGTATACTTTTCATCACGCTACAATCAATAGGAGCAGAGCAGTGAAGGGAAATGTTGGGAAAACGGGAGAAGTTACTCCATTTTTTAAGCTTCCGTCGCGAGTGCAACCTTAATGGTTAAAGCTACACAGAAATCATTTATGACGGAAATGTTCTCCTTAAAATTATTTAAAAAATATCCCACGACAGCATATATCATCTTTTATGGTTGACTCACAATAACACGTATAACTCCCGATAGCTTAGCAGTTCGAAGCTTTCTGATTAAGTATTATTCTGCTCCGAAATTTAAAACCACCACAACTTTGCAATGGAACTCGGCTAAAAGTAACCCAGTTGCAACAAAATATAATCGAGGCTCAAATTTTAACAGGTTGCGGTGCAGCAGAAACCGTCTTTATTCCGAGAATTCCCATAATACCAAATAATATTCCATTCCAATTTAAAAGAACGCAATTCCCAGTATCGGTGTGTTATGCAATGACAATTAATAAGGCTCAAGGGCAGACTTTTCGTGTTGCTGGAGTAGATCTCGGTGTCAGTTGTTTCTCGCATGGTCAGTTGTACGTCGCTCTTTCCCGGGTTTCTAGAACGAAAGATTTCTAGAACTGCTAAGTTCTAGAAATTTTTATGTTCACGTGCCGGACGGGTCAACTTTCAACATAGTTTACCCGGAAGCTTTGCGCTGAAGTATTTTCGTTCTATAGGTACTTAAGCCTCATGTGAACGTGATCTAAACAATATTACCAATACATTAACTTAATAACACACAAGGAGTTACACGCTGACGGAGTCGCGGGCACAGCTATTAACAATAATATTGTGCGGTTCGGTATTGCGATATTTTTCAACAGAATTATAGATTAACATATTATATTTCCCTACTAAATTACGAAAGTTAATCTGTCTGTTACATCAAAATCACTGAACCGTGAGGAAGGACATAGGCTACTTTTTTTTTACGAAAAACGACGGAAACGTGGACGAAGTCGCGGGCAACAGCTATCTATACTAATAATATAAGGCTGAAGAGTTTGTTTGTTTGTTTGAACACGATAATCTCAGGAACTACTGGTTCGAATTGAAAAATTATTTTTTAATTAAATAGTCAATTTATATCATTATGCTAAGGCCAATAGGAGCGGAGCGCCAATGAAGAATGCTTCAAAATCGGGGTTTAATTTAACGTTAGCCCAAAGTAACTATTCCACGCGGACGAAGTCGCGGGCAAAAACTAGTCAGTAAATATTTATAATAGACTGCCTGTACAATTTAAAAAATTTATGAATCCAAATGAATTCAAAAGAAAATTAAAGTCGTTATTATTGAAGAAATGTTATTACAGCATAGAAGAGTTTTTCAAAGATAATATTGGTTCAAACTAATATGCGATTATATGTATTTTAATGACATTATGTAATATCCGACATTATAATCATGACATTACATCTTAATGAATTTTACTGACATTTGTATCATTGTTATTTTTATTTATTGAATTTATATTGTATAATTGTTTTGTATTTTGTTATGTTAGATTATTATAATTATTGATATTAAGACTAATAATGTTGGGACCAATGTATTGTGCAGCTAGTGTTTGCTTTATAACGACTATTTAATTTTTTTATATTGTAACATTTATAACCACTGTTCGACACAAATGTAAATTTGTTGAGAAGAATAAATAAAAAAATATTATAAATAAAAAAGGGTAGTTTGTTACAAAATAATTATTTTATTTGGTCCATTAGGTAGATTTAAAAAAAAATATTGTTCACGTATTTTTTGCTTTTTCAAGTCAACAAAAATTCACAAAGATGGAAAGCTTCAAAGTACAGGGGTGGGTGCTGCTGACGTCACACATAGCTAAGAATTATACCGAGGTGTGACGTCACGCGAAATTTCAACTCACTGTATCTTCTTAATTTTTCAATTACAAGAAAAAAATAAAAAATACGTGTCCAATGTTTTTTTGTTAAATAACGTGACGGACTAAATAAAATATTTTAGGAAACTACCCTATTACTTATATCAGTGTGTTACCCCTAACTGCCTCGTTGATCGAGTAAGTAGTCGTAAGCGCGACTGCCGAGCACGAGTTCTCGGGTGGGGCAAATAGTGCTGTTGTGTTAAGTGTGAGTTTGGAAGTTGGTGGTGTGATAAACCGTAGGTCTCGGCTGACATTAGAACATCTTTGACAGTCGTTACGGAGTAGTCAGAAGTCGGTAAATCTGACGCTGGGGATGTGGAGGTCAAATAGGCAGTCGCTGCATATAAAAATGTAAAATGTACCTTTCTGTAACCGACGCTAAGGATTGTGAGGCGCTACAACATGATATTGATGCTGTGGTTGAATGGAGTATAAATAAAAACTTTTTACCAAAAAATTAAACCGACTCCCAAAAAACACTGCAAAGTGAAAAATAACTTTAATTTCGGTAGTCGGTGTCTTTAGTTTTGTATTTTCGTTTTTGGCACCGACTTCCGAAATTAAAGTTATTTTTCACTTTGCAGTGTTTTTTGGGAGTCGGTTTAATTTTTTGGTAAAAAGTTTTTATTTCACTCTTTTTAGTTGGTTGATTTTTAATTTACCTAGTTACAAGAGCCTAAATGTCAAATACTTATAACCTTTTACAAAATATTGCTTTTCCCAATGCTGGGCCGTTAATTTTTGAGGAGTTCTCCTGGTACTTCACCATCAGCTATACATCACCATAAGCATTGTGACGAACATGAAGTGCTTAACATCCATATTCAAGTATTCGAATCGCAATCCACGAAATACTTATTATTGAGTAGGTTCGGCGGCCATCTGTGGTCTTCATCATCAGTTCCACTTCCCGAAATGGTACTTTTTGAGAGCATTTGCACAAGTTACTATAAGAAATACCCAAAACGCCATAGGTGTGCCTATAATATTTGAAGAGTTCCCTCAATTTCTCCAGGATCCCATCATCAGATCCTGACTTGGTGACAAATGGTACCAATGTCGAAGTATACCCTATCAAACAAAAAAAGAATTTTCCAAATCGGTTCAGCCGTCTTCGAGTACTCGGTGATCATACATAAAAAAAAAAAAAAAATATACGCGTCGAATTGATAACCTCCTCTTTTGGTCGTCGGTTGAAAATAAATTGTCGTTTAATAATTCCAAGTGTAAAACAATAACTTTTTCCTGATCCCGTAATCCGATTAGAAATGATTATATTCTTGCTGGCGCGTCAATGAAACGTGTTTTCTCGATCCGGGATTTGGGAGTAATAATGGATAGCAAATTAAATTTTCACGAGCATATTATTAAAACTTGCAAAGACGCTAATAAATGTCTTGGTTTCATCATTAGATTATCATCTCAGTTTAAGAATACTCAAGTTATAAAACAAATATACAATGCCTATGTCCGTAGTAAATTAGAATTTAATGCAACAGTTTGGAGTCCTCAAGAGTCACTGTACACTATTATGATAGAAAAAATTCAACGTAAATTCTGTAGATACCTATACAAACGTCAATACGGATACTACCCCTTTCTATATCCTTCTTTGTTCGTGTCAGGAATGGTGGGTTTAGACACACTCAAACTCAGACGAGAATCCGCACTTATAATTAATTATTATCGAATATTAGTAGGTAAGATAGATAGTCCCGTTCTACGAGAGTCAATAAATTTTTATGTTCCTGACCAGTATATGCGTGGCGTTGTAAGACGACAACATAGACTCCTCTGCTACCCACCGACATGGCGTGCTCCCCGTACCAACAACTCTCCCACTGCCATAGCAATTAAGTTATTAAATGACTTTTTAAAATATATTCCTGAGGCAGATTTATTTTTTGACTCTCAATGGACAATCGCTAAACATTTATGTATATTTATTTAAATATTAAGAAGTAATTGTTAGAAAGTTTCGAATTTTATGTTTAAGGTTGTTTTTGTTTACAAATTTTATGTTACTCCGTTTTTTTTGTATTTATTTTTAGCCTTAGAAGTTTTAATTTCATTTTTATGTAATTTTGTAGAATTAGCATAGATATAAGCGATTTGGTGTAAACTGTTAGCTTATATTTGATAAATAAATAAATATGAATATGAATAAAACACTAATACTCAGTTGGGAAAAGACAGATGAGTGTGTATTACCCTTTAAGTCGCAAAAATAACCTCTATAGATGGGGATTTACAGACGGCTCAGATCTCAGGTGCAAATGCGGCGTGATCCCACATCTATCTTGCACCGCAAGCCCGATGCGAGTTCGCGTAGCTGATTTTTGAGCCGAAATTATATAAAATATTTATGTCATCGACTCACTAAGAAGAAGTGTGAGTTGGCGCAGGACTGGGCCAGTTTGACAAATCATAATAAATGAAATAAGGTTCCGTTTGTGAAACCCATCAGATTTATATCAAACATTAAAAAAATCTTTATATTTGCAGGTTGTGGAACTAAATCCATACGCAGCTCTCTGCAACCAGATGCTCAGCCAAGTGATGAAAGGAGAAAAGGACATCAAACTATAGTGATTTATAACTGTGTTTTGTTAATTTATAGGTGCTTTATGAAGATTATTTTCAATATTTTTATATAAACTTAAGACTAGTGTAAAAGGTTTGCTTAAATAAAACACATAAAATCTAATGGATTAGAAATTTATATTGTTGAGTACAATCGACATTCACTTTCGACAAAATCCATACAAACAACCAGAGATCCCATTGACAGATCTACCGAGCGAGACACTCACGTGACTAAACGCTTCAGCAGTGGCTATACTCCCCAACAAATGGCTACATGCCCCAAAAATACTTGAAAATGACAAATTTAATACTACAAATCGAAATACTGTTGCTACACTATCGATATTAATAATAGAATATGCAATAAAATCTCATAAACGATGATCGCGTGCAGACACTCGTAGACGACACTTTGGTAGCTGTATCCGCACACAAACATGTTTTATCATCGCAAATTGGTTAAAATTCAAAGTTTTAATAATAATTATTAATTAATCCTAGTGAGAGGCGACGACGGTAGACTAACGGAAATTGAAAGTGCACTTTACAATATTTTAAATAGGTATTTTCAAACATGGCGCCCACTGTTCAAATTCGCGCGCGTTTATATTGCCAAAGACAATATTTCGCGCCAATTTGAATAGACCGAGAAACCTACTTTGAAGAGTTGCTTAGATTTCTAGGTCATGGAAACACAAGTGGATGAAAAATCATTTTTTGGCACATGGTTTCTTAAGATAAATTATGAAGATTATGTGAGATGTCAATTGATATTTTATTAATGTAATTATAATTAGAATTGTTAAGTCTGAGCAACTCTCCCCTGTAGCTTGTGAAAGGATGATATATCACAGAAATAGTTGCAGTGTATTTTAAAATTCATTGAAGCGTTGCAATTATACATAACGTAACAATATATTAAACAGTTCTTGTATAATATTATTATTCAAAATGATTTTATAAATTCCTTATAAAGCATTGTTTAAAGTTTAATAAGTTATTAAATGAGCCCTTACATTGTGGTGGCAGTCTAATAATGAATAATTTTATTAATGTAATAGACTATAAACTTTAAACAATCTTTGCACTGAGTTAGGAATAAAATAACAGTGTATGATTATAAGTTATAGTGCTTTATTATTATTTGCTAACATAATTGGATAACGTGCAAAAACAGTAGAAATTGAAGTGATTGCTTCTTTATTTTATCAGTGGTGCTTAGTTATATTTTAAACGTATGAAATAAAATGTTGTAAGAAATTGTTTCTAAATGATTTAGACAAAAACGTCATTAGACATGAAAGCTGAATATTGCCAGTCTAGAAAAACTCCAGGTTTCGAATGATTGCCACTAATAAAACAAAGAATCAGAAAATACAGGTAACAAGATAAAAATGATTGGTTACAAATATTCAATAGAATACTAATTTATCATGGAAAATATTTACATATTTTGGCACAGGTGATGGTGCAATTAGCGACATCGTCTTTGTAAAACTTTTAAACACTTGAATATCCATTAGTAAAATATTTCAAAAGTATACTAAGACCTGTATCAACTACGGGCTTAATCTATAGAAAGGTTTAGGCCTATTTATGACATATTAACAAAAATCTAAGTAAATAATATCTCAAAGTAAAGACAATTTTTTCATGATTTTTGATCTTCTCATTACAAGCGCATGATCATAAGTAAGTAAGGTTAAAATATTTATGTCACTCAAAATATACAAAATACAATCTTAAATCTTAGTGAAACAGAACCAGTTAGAGATGAAAGAGAAATACAAAAACAAAACGTTTTGCAAGTCAGTTGAGGGACATAATAAGATTTCCGCCACATTATGTATATTTCTGTTCTAGCAACATTACAAATTACGCAGAAGTATAGGACTGCCGGAAGAGCAACCTAAATTTAACACGATATCATATTCTATGCTAAATAATATCAAGATATTAAAACTAATTCTCACTGAACACTAACTATTCAACATTTTAAACATACCATCCTGGTTGACTCGAGTATCCACTCTCTCTCAATCCAAATCCTAGTCCCTATTATAACCTTAAATTTCTTTTTTCATTTTTACCCAGAAATGCAATATCATCAAACATTTTTTTACGGGACGCTAGTGATGGATATGAGAGTAGAATCCATTTTAAAAATTGGTTAACGTCACATTACTAAAAGTAAAAATAATGTCGAAGCATATAAAGCAAGCTTAAGACAGATGGAAACTCGATAATATGGCTTAACTTACAACTTACGCGCTAAGATTTAATATTCAACGATTATATGGAAATGACTTAATATTATGACCAGAAGGTGATATTCACTCAGGCGACGAATCGTGATATTCGAACGTATCTGTCGGTTAATGCAACAGATCCCGCGTGTCTGAAGGCTAAACTCCTTACTATGCCTTATTTACAAATGAGATCTTACAATAACGGTTAGATAAATACATAACTATAAGTTTTATAAACTTTTTAAATTTAATATTATACTCTATTATTGACCAAGTCAGAATAAAATAGGGTGTAAAAGGCATAAGCTAGCAGACACTAATTAAAAGTAAAAATAACTTATTTACGAGTACCTAACGTGCTTGTAACAGGTAGAGTGGATTTTAGTGTTAGGTGTTATTGGGTCTACTTATTGGCTTTCAAGTTTTTCTTACAGTGGAGGAATAATGCTATTCAAATTGGTGTTATTCAAGTATAGCCAGAATCTTTGCTAGAAATAACATTAGAGAAAATACACTTGTAATATAATTTGATTCTTAGAATAAACTCATCGATATTTTAACTTTGATGACCTCAATATATATATATAGGTACTCGAAATGAAGAGTTACCTATTTTAGGTAAGTTTAGCTAATTAAATCTACATATAAAAAAAGTCGCTGGGTGGGGGCGGGGGGGGGGATTAAAAGTTATGTATTGTTATAAACACTTATAAAATATTACATTTCTATAGTTTGGGTGCGTGCTCAAAATAGTGGTATGATGTAAAAGATTAGGTACAACAAACTTAGGTATATTTATTTAATACTTCGGAAAAGGCAATATAAGAATGATCTGGTACATTAGATAGATATATTCTTTATTGTACACCATAACAAGAAAGACTTTACAAATAAAAAGGGTGATACAATGGGCGGTCTTATCGCTAAAAGCGATCGTTTACTGACAACCTTTGGATGACACATTATGACTTACCCAATTGATAGGATAGGTACTAACACTAAAAGTGCGCCAAAAGAGAAGATGAGAGCTCTATCATCTCCACAGAAAGATGTTAAGAATTTTTCGCTAATTAAAGTAAATAATCTTAGAAGTGTTTGCAACAAGACGGGATCACGGGGTGGTGTGATACTGTACTACGTACAGACACAGGGATGGGTGTGGTTAGCGCAGTGCGCCCGCTACGTTGTCTCCCGTTCCAGCTGTTGTTAACCTACGATGCTGGCTCATTTTCACTCAGAACACAACAAGAAAAAAGAAAAATCCTCCATTATTTCAACTTAAACGTAACCAGCGCGGGAAAATATTTAAAATAAAGAACGTTATGCGAATGTTGCCAAGTCAAAAAATAAACCGATCTTAACTCTATGGTTCGTTTTTGATATAATACTTTTTCAATAAAAATAAATCGCAGATTAAAATATAAAAATAATATGCATTTAGGTGGAAAAATAATGTATAAAAGCAGTAATTTGAATTAAATACTGTCATAAATGCGACAATGACGTGAAAGCAAGCCAGCGTCCTTAAATTAATACTTATGCCTATCAAAAAAAAAATTACTATTAATACCTAATTATGATTAGCAAAACCGCATTGGGAATGCGCGGAAAATCGAGAATACCATTGAAAGATAATTCATTAATTATTATAATTAAGCTAAAAGTACCTTTTATCAAATAAAAACAAAAACACCTAAATGTCATTTTATTACATTTCAATTTAGAATCAAATGCTTTCTTTTTCATTTTTTAATCCACATCAATTAATCTAGCAAGAGTTTATATACGATTTTAAAATTTATTTTATTAGTGATTAATTTATTAATTAAGTTAGTAAGGCTATTTTAGTAGACGATTATTGACAGCTATTTACAGCTGGCAACTCGTAACGATATTATAAGGGTTAGTTTTTAGATATTTCACATTTCAGAATACAATTAATAGATTTACTAAAATCCAGTTACTTGCAAATTGAAATTGGATATTTGTGGACAAAACTTTCCAATATTTTAAGAGTATCTGAAGGTTTTCTACGATGGTACAATAAAAAGACAGTGCTATTTAACACATATATACAACACCTCATAATATCGATACAAATCGAATCGAAACGAAATCACGCACACATTCACAAGTGAACAGTCAACCCCGCACGCACACAAGCTTACAGTCAAGCTAATACGATACACGATTAGATCATCCATACTTCACAAAATGCGACACCGTGAAAGTCCTTAAAAAAATAACAAGTTACCATAGACAATGAAAACTTAATATTACCTCCTGTCAAACGTACGTCAAAAACAAAACACTAAATGTTTGGGCAAAAAAGTGGTTTTAATAATGTTGTTATTCAATAAAAATCGCCCAAAAATTATTAACAATAAAACAGTATTCAATACCTACGTAAGTAGACACGAGATTCAAATCAAAGTAAGCTAAAATAATATTGAAAAATGAAACACATTTAGCTTACGCTGAAACAATTTTATCCCAATCTAATATTATGTATATATAATTTCAAATAACCATTCACTCATTAAGATAACATTTTACAATACTCATTTCATAAAAATGCATTAGCAAATTTGTTTAGTAGTATTTTTCTAAAATTTAATAAAGGCCAGAAGATCTATAAAGATATTCAAGCAATCACATTAGCTTATTGCGTACGCTAAATATGTTTCCTTGCCGCTCCTTGGACATCTAAAACCCTTAACAATATTGCCATCCACACGACACGACACTATGTACATATAAACAACACTGATATGTGATAAAAACGTGAAAATTAAACATAAACATCCACACAGTTTGACGCGATCTGTCAAAATTGCAAGCGATTATAAACTTTAATAACTTCTAATAGAGTATATTTTGACAGAAGGTATAAACACTGAATGGTGATCAAAATTTACTATATCAAGTGGCCCCAAGTTCATGATATTAGAGATTGCCATGTACCGAGATTCTGAATATGATTCTCATGTTCATTAATTAACAAATAAATTACTATAAACATTGCCAAATAAAATATTGCCAATACATAGAGAGCAGAAATTCATTGATAAAATTTTACTCCAATTAATATTGCTTAGCGAAATTCGTTGGATTACATTACCGATTCAATTATTATTGCGGTTAAATAAATTAATTATTGCGAAAATTATACTTAAACAAATGACTACTCTTAGAATAACAATCCGTTTTTAAATTCGATATTAAGAAGATATGACAACACTTGTGTTTCAAAGTGAGCACATATCTCAAATATCGAGGGTAGAAACGAAATAAATTAACGAAACTAAGTCATGTCGTATTGGATGGTACGTAGAATATCATCGACTTAAAATAAGAGTAGTAAAATTAACGGGAATGAGCAAATAGTTCTCCTAAACGTCCATTGAAGAGCCTAAGAATGGCATTCCCTCAAGAATCAACGATACAATGATAGCTAACCGTCGGAACTGAACGCAGAGAGAGACAGCGAACGACGCGCGCCGTGTGAGTGACAGAGACAGTCGACAGGTGAGTGAGCAGCCGGCTCGCGGCCCGCTTCAATAATGACGAGAAATTCAACCCTGGAACGAGAAAAACAGATGTCATTGGGGTTGCTAATGGAATTTTAAATTTAAATAAACATCCTCACGAGGGAAGTCAAACACTTGCTTAAAATTAATTGAAAATGGGTTTGACTCCCCTGTGACTTCTAAAAAGGGCGGAACAGTAGAACATTAACATCTCTGGTGTTTTTTTTTATTGTTTCACTTCTGCATGTATGTGCATATATTAGGGGACTTAGTTTGATGGTTCATACTTAACCGTCTATCTAACGGTTAGTAGAATGATGTTTAGTGCTGCACTAACTCGGCGATGCGGAGAGTAAGGTTACGAATTCCGTTTGATGGTTCATACTGAACCGTCTATCTAATGGATACTAGAATTATGTTTAGTGCTGCACTAACTCGGCGATGCGGAGTTAGCTTACAAATTCAGTTTGATGGTTCACGCTTTTACAAGGACAGCAAGAGTTCTTTGCAATGTAGTGTGTAAGACTAATGTATGTATTCCAATGAAGGCACTTGTTTAACTCATTATCCCGGACCGACAACCTTACAGCAACACATAGCTCGATGCGCCTCTGGCCACATTGGTGCATCGATAGCTTATGTTATTCTGTCGAAGATAGATGAACTGCGATCAAAAGGTGTTCAATTGAGATTGCAATGGGTTCCATCGCATATTGGGTTGCGGGGCAATGAAGAAGCTGACATGTTAGCAAAATATGCAGTTCAAAACGGTAAAGGACCTCATTTTAGATTGGATTATTCAGAGTATTTGCCTACGTTCAAAAATAGATGTTATGATCTTTGGACAGAATATTTTAATAAACGATCATTAGAAACAGGGATGTGGTACAAAACGATAAAGTGTCAGCCTTTTCGTGTGCCCTGGTTCATGGATAGTAATTTAAGTAGAAAATTAGTTGTTACTGCTCACAGATTCAGATCTGGACATATCCCATATAAAATTTGCATTTATGATGAGAAAAGCTATTTCGCCCAAATGTGAACAGTGTGGGGTTGTTGAAGACTTGCACCAATTGGTGGAATGTGTCCGATCTGAGTTTGCTAGAAATAATTTAATATCTTACCTTATTACCTTGAATTTGAAGAAGACTGACGTGCATATTTCATAAAATCTTGTCCCAGCCGAATGGAGTTGATACGAAAGTTTTGTTCAAATTTATGGGCTAGTTCTAGTTATAATATTGCCTTATGTATGTTTAGGGTATGATGGGACTGACATACGCTATGCGTAAAAGTTCCTTCAAAAATAAAGAAAAAAAAATGGCTCATGCTGAACCGTCTATCTAAAGATTCCTATGTTTTACCTTGCTGGTTCAGACATGCTGCACGAACTCAGGGTTGAGGAAGGAGAAGCCCATGAACTCGGTCTGGTCGAGGTTCATCATGAACAGTTTGTCCGTAGGTGTGAGTTCCGTCTTCTCTTGCGTGAACTGCTTGTCGAAGTTAGACACGTCCTTGCGATGTTTCTGTGAGGAATTAGAAAATGTTTTAGTAAAGATGAGCATGAGGTCGGTACAAAGTGATATTGAGTTTGAAACTTTGCAGTGTCATACCCTTATGCCTAGGAAAGGCAGTTAAACCGTGATCCCAGTTGTCATTCGTACAGACGCCAGCACATCAAGCTACAACAATCTGTCAAATTTCTTTAATAGATTTTCAACGTTATTATTAAAGAAATTAGGTTCAAGGTTGATTGGGAAAATTGGACAGTTTCGGGTAGCTTCATGTGACCCAGCTAGTGGATTGTGGAGGTCAGATAGAGAGTTGCTCCATGTAAAACAATAACACTCAGCTGCATTCCGTTCAACTAGAAGCTGAACCCGACATAATTGGGAAAAAGCTATGCAGATGACTATGTAGTAGTTGTTTGGCAGTTGTTTGCAGAGAGCAGTACTCCTGTGCACGGCACATTTTGTAAGGAGGTGTTTCTCTATGGTGCCTTGATCACTGGTACCTAGGACCCTGTTTCTAATACCGGTGAGCTACTATTATTTCTTTTTTAAGGTGGGTCTCCATTACTGTTTTGTCTCTTACTAATGGTTGGTTTTGCATCGAGGCGCCACTTTAGACTTTTGAAGCATTACGGGAGCATTGGACTATGCTGGTTTTCGTGGTCCTTTTGATTATGTGCGCCCTGCGTGTTGGCGATGGGCCCCGTGTTCTTTCTCCCCATTACAAACTCTTGATTTCGTTATTGTCTTGAGATGTGGCCAAAGAATTATCAGAATTTGTAGATGTAGAATCAGTAGTTCCAAGCGCGCTATAAGAGTCGTCGGCACTAGTGACGGGGCGCCATAGGGTTATTGCCTGCCAGGGTTACGAGAATGTTCTAACAAGATACTGCACCCCCGGCACGCAAGGGCAGCTGAAGGAACAGGATGAGTTTTTAATCGGTTGAAGTCTGAAACTCCCTTCCGTGCCACCAAGAGTGGGAAAAGTGACTCGATGATTTTCCTTGATGATCTTGGGCTTGAAGGCCGGCTGCACGTCTCGCGCCTCGATGCGCGCCCAGTCGATGCGGCGGAAGAACTGTGTGTACTTGTGGCATGTGTCAATAAACGTTTTTTCTTTCTTTTCTTTCAAGGAACAGGATGAGTTTTTAGTCAGTTGAAGTCTGAAATTCCCTTTCGCGCCATCCAGAGATCCTCGATGATTTTCCTAGCTAGAAAAAGGGGGACTCACGATCTTGGGCTTGAAGGGAGGCTGCACGTCGCGCGCCTCGATGCGCGCCCAGTCGATGCGGCGGAAGAACGGGTGCGTGCGCACGTCCTCCTCGCCGCGCGCGTTGCAGCCCAGGCGCTTGCTGGGGTTCTTGATCAGGAACGCCTTGCACGCGTCCTTCGCTTCCTACCATCAAAATATAGCATCAGTAGCCTAATGGATAAGTTGTCGATCTTGTGATCGAGAGGTCCCGAGTTCGAACCCCAGCCTTTACACTATTGCCGTGAACCCACTCCAGGTACAAGCATATTTAGCTTAGTTGGAGGGGTTGACAAGATTGCTAGTAATGTGAATTCAGTAAAATACTTTCCATGAGTATAATACTCTAGAGTATATTATTAGTATAAGGTATTTAGGTTACGTTACTGTTCCAGGGTCTTTGTTCTATGTTGATTATAATGTAGTATTTTAAGGTTAAAACATAATTCTAGTTAAATGGCAAAGTGACGACAAAATTGAACAACCGAGTCTGAAAATAAAATCGACGTGTTACAAATTAATCGTAAGGCATGTCGTGTGAATCGGTGCTTTAAAATTTATTTTACATGATGATTTTTCCCAAACTAAATTTACTATCAGTTTTATTATAAGCGTCAATAGCCTAATGGATAAGTTGTCGATCTTATGATCGAGAGGTACCGAGTTCGAACCCCAGCCATTAAACTATTGCCGTGAACTCACTCCAGATACAAGCATATTTAGCTTAGTTGGAGGGGTTAAGAAGATTGCTAGTGATGTGAATTCTACCCACATTGCAAAAAAAAAAAAAAAACAATACAGTGGATTTCATTTATTACGACCTTGGTTGTAGCGACCATTTGTCTATAACGACGTTAAATCTAAATGCCTTTAATTTTAAGCATATTATTATTATGCAGTTATAAGAAAAGCACAAGACTTCTTTATGAGCGGAATACATGATTCTGACAATGGAATATTAAGAGCCATATACCAGGTAAATTACTTCTTCGCATATGGCAATTAATATTCCAGATACAATTTTAACAATAAATAAATTAACGAATTTGGATATATATTTCTTATTATTATTTTTTTGTTTTATGTAATTTTATTTTTAATAATATTTTAATTTTGTAATGATTCTATAATGATTGATTTTTATGTAATTTATTCATTTTTATATGGGATGTTTTCCTGAATTAAATGATTCTATTCTATTCTATTTATTATAAACAAATAATAAAACTAGTGTACAATGGGCGGTCTTATCGCAATTTATACTTTAGTATAAAATATATCGCTAAAGCGACTTTGGATATAACGCCAAGTTCAGGTGTAGCGACTGTTTAATTTAATGAACAATTTCTAACAATTCTTAGAAATCCCATGCAGATAATGCGAACGCAGTCAGTCGCCAAGGATACCAAGAGCTTTCTTACCTTTTGTTTACATCCACACAGGTGGTCAGTAACTGTGGTGACCTTTACTTTTCAACCGACGACCAAAAGAGGAGGTTATCAATTCGACGCGTATATTTACTTTTTACTCTTTTTTTTTTTTTATGTATGATCACCGATTACTCGAAGACGGCTGAACCGATTTGGAAAATTCTTTTCTTGTTTGAAAGGGTATACTTCGAAATTGGTCCCATTGTCACCAGGTCAGGATCTGATGATGGGATCCTGGAGAAATCGAGGGAACTCTTCAAATATTATAGGCACACCTATGGCGTTTTGGGTATTTCTTATAGTAACTTGTGCAGTTGTTCTCAAAAAATACCATTTGGGGAAGTGGGACTGATGATGAAGACCACAGATGGCCGCCGAACCTACTCAATAATAAGTATTTAGTGGATTGCGATTCGAATACTTGAATATGGATGTTAAGCACTTTATGTTCGTTACAATGCATATGGTGATGTAGAGCTGATGGTGAAGTACCAGGAGAACTCCTCAAAAATTAACGGCCCTGTAAAAGGTTATAAGTAGTTGACATTTAGGCTCTTTTAACTAGGTAAATTAAAAATCGACCAACTAAAAAGAGTGAAATAAAAACTTTTTACCAAAAAATTAAACCGACTCCCAAAAACACTGCAAAGTGAAAAATAACTTTAATTTCGGAAGTCGGTGCCAAAAACGAAAATACAAAACTAAAGACACCGACTACCGAAATTAAAGTTATTTTTCACTTTGCAGTGTTTTTGGGAGTCGGTTTAATTTTTTGGTAAAAAGTTTTTGTTTATAGATATTAGCTAGGTAGGTAGGTAAGCGTGTATGTTTCGAAGTTAAATTTGTAGTTCAGTAACAAATTGATTAAAACCATAAACATGCTCTGTATCTCTTTACCTTTGCTTGTAACGACTTCCGGATATAACGTCGAAATTACAGTGGTCCCTTCATCGTCGTTATACCCGAAATCCACTGTATTTTATTTCACATAAGCCTACAGAGCACTTATTTAGGGCATTTTCTTCTTCTATGCTAAATTCATCCAAAGGTTGACTATAAAAGATCGTTTTTAGCTATAAGACCTCCCATTGTATCAACCTTTTTAATTGTTAAGTCCTTATTTATTTTCTGTTCTGTTCTTATCTATATATAATTATGGATGACAAGAGCTCCGTAGCTGTAGCCGAAACTATGGCATATCCTTAATTGAATATATTATATGAATCTGCTAATCGATGGCATAATTAAGACTAAAGCCTGCAGCTATAAACAATGGTATGCGAATAAATATTATAGTTAATTAAATGATTGATTCTACCCATTCTAAAAGATTTAACTGTTTAATTACCTTCAATAATAAAAATCAATCATAATGAAGATATCAACAAAACTTAGGAAACTGGATTTAAACCCAATTCCGGGTATTAGAAAGGTTTAGTAGAGTTTTTAGTGTCCTCAATTAATTTGAAATTCATTCAGGTGAAATGATTCGACAAACGCCTTTATTCACCGGGATGAATTTTCCGGGGTGAACAAAACTAAGTTTTTTTATTCATCTTGTGGACTTTTATCAACCAAAAACAACAAAGTGGAATAAATCATTAGAAAAGTTGTAAATTAAACCGTACTAACCTTACTCAAAGTCTTCGGATACGATACACTATTATCAGTAATGGCCGCAAACAATTCCTCTTCGTCCTCGCCATCAAACGGCGGCTGTCCTACCAGCATCTCATACAACAGCACCCCATAAGCCCACCAATCAACGGACTTCCCATACGGCTGGTATAAAATGATCTCTGGTGCTATATAATCCGGGGTTCCGCAGAAGGTCTTGGTAGTTTTGTCGCCGGTGATGCCTTCCTTGCACATGCCGAAGTCAGCGATTTTAATGTGGCCGTCTTGGTCTAGTAAGACGTTGTCTAGTTTCAGGTCGCGGTACACTATGCCGCGGGAATGCAGGAAGAATAGACCGATTGCTATTTCTGATGCATAAAAGCTGGGGAGAAAAAATGAGAAATTAGTGATAATAATCCATCTTCGACCACGTCATCACTTACCATCAGGTGCGATGGTGGTTAAACGCGAGCATATTATAAATAAATAAATAAAAAATAACTTCCGAGCTCGTTATTATTTTTTTTTGATTGGTAATTGCTGATTGGCAAATTAGTGCTTCCGCAGCTCCCGGTTCAAGTGTGTGAGGGAACACGGGGTGGTTTAGTCAGTTATCCGACAGATCACTTCGCTAGCTCCAGGGCGGAGGACATCCATGAAGATTTCTACCTCGAGAAAATAAACGAAAAAGGATGCTTGATGATTGAGGCGACATTCAAGACCTGTTCTAGAATTGCGATAGTACTCAGCATATCGGCGATGGGCCCCGTGCACTTTTCCCCGTTACAGATCTATGGAAGACGAGCCACAAGTACAATCGATGGATTCATTATAGGAACCAATGATAAGTAGTGGTTATGGGCGCGTCTTGCGAGATACAGGTCGAAGGTTCGAACCCGATTCCGGCATATTCCCTCTCATAGAGCAGAGGCTGAATAATTATTATTATATTGTCACATCACATAATGCATGGCAGTTTAAATGCTATACAGATTATAAACTTAAGGGCCTATACTACCTCAGCGCTTCTCACTCTTTATCTCGCTCGCACACTACTGGCCGCGGTCACGCGAGCAAGCGAGACAGGGTGGCAGCGAAAAGACTCCAAGACACCGATAATTTAGTTTATTTCTTTTTACGGGGAAAATAATGGTAATTTAAGAAAAGTAAATAACATAAGACCATCTTTATAGTTCAATTAGTATGCAAAGTTCCATTATCTGATTTGAAGTTATTTTTAAATACAAGCGGTTTATTGTTCGGTTTGCAGGTAACTTTGGCTTTTTTTTTCTATCAAGAAAATTTTATGGAATCGTGTTTTCGTCAAACATAGTACCTAACATTAATCCTCAACTTTACCATATATTTATTTCAAAATTATTGCTGCAGTATTTTCGACATAACGGAGGACATTTGAGGTAGTATAGGCCCTTAAGCTACATGTTATTAACGATACTTGTATGTACTCACACGGCAACTGGCTCTTTAAACTTGCCGCACTGTTGTATCTGGAACATCAGATCGCCACCGTTGACGTACTCCATCACGAAGTACAGACGGTCCTGAAACAGTTTAGGCGAATAGTTAATAACTATAACAACGTAATTTGAATGGCTTTCTTTTACATAAAAGCTGTACGGTTCTATGTTCAAAGTAAAGCTCAGTCTCCCACCGAGATGGGAGAGAAAGATGGGGTCTTAATATATCGAGGTGCCTTTGTGCTTTGGAAAGCACGTTGCGCCCGTAGATCGCGGCTGTCATTTGCACATCTTTCACAGTTGTTACGGGTAGTCAGCCAAATAATCGCATGACTTCAGTTCTTGGCATGACATCAGCAGAGCCGGATTAACCCTGTCAGAGGCCCTAAGGCAATGGTATTCTCAGGGCCCCTTTACTTACTTTGACTGACCAAATCGTGTGTGAATTGAGGAAACGCACATTAAGGGCTGTGGTTTTTAATATATTTGTTTACTTATTCCCAGAATTCTTCTAAAATTGTTTTAATTCTATTATATATATAATCTAACGATTTGTATTTTGTGAGATAACATTGAAGTCCCTAAGTTCACACGCACATCAAATTCTCGTTCGAAGAAACATGTTTTCTTGGTGCGTGCTAGGCCTGGGCCCCTAGTTGATGCGGGGCCCCTAGGCAGTTGCCTACTCCGCCTAATGGTTAATCCGGCCCTGGACATCAGTCATGCCAAGAAGTGTGGTGCAACCCAGTAACTAGGTCGTGAAGGTCTGAAAGGCAGTTGCTCCATTGCTCCATACTGGGACTCTGCAATCAGTTGCCAGAAGTCGACCCTCGGCGTTTAGGAAAAAAATCTTAAAAAAAAAACCGACTTCTATATCAAGACACTGCAAAGCCAAAAATAACTTTAATTTCGGTAGTCGGTGTTTTTGGTTTTGTATTTTCGTTTTTGACATCCACTTACGAAATTAAAGTTATTTTTGGCTTTGCAGTGTTTTGAGATATAAGTCGGTTTTATTTTTGTTAAAAAGTTTTTTTTTCACGCTCTTTAGTGGGTCGGTTTGTAATTTATCTAGGTACAAAAGCCTGAATGTCAACTACCTATGTAGTGTTGCCCAAACGAGAGTCTCGCAAGAGTCTTGCAATTAGCGATTATCCTATTGCTATTTATTAAACGGTAGTTGAGATCTCAGAACAATGTAACAGAGTCTGTTAAAACGGTAGTTGAGATCTCAGAACAATGTAACAGAGTCTGTAACATTGTTTTGAGATCTCAACTACCGTTTAATAAATAGCAATAGGATAATCGCTAATTGCAAGACTCTTGTGAGACTCTCGTTTGGGCAACACTATACCTATCACCTTTTACAAAATATTGCTTTTCCAGAAGCGGGTCCGTTAAATTTTTAAGAGTTCTCCTGGTACTTCACCATCAGCTCCACATCACCATATGCATTGTGACGAGCATAAAGTGTTTAACAACCATAGTCAAGTAATCGAATCACAACCCACGAAATACTTATTATTGAGTAGTTCCGGTGGCTATCTGTGGTATTCATCATCAGTTCCATTTCACCAAATGGTGCTTTCGAGATCAACTGCACAAGTTACTATAAAAATACTCAAATCGCTATAGGTGTGCCTGTAATATTTGAAGAGTTCCCTCGATTTCTCTAGGATCATCAGACCTTGACGTGACGACAATGGGACCAACTAGAAAGTATACACTTTCCAACAAAAAAGAATTTTCGAAATCGGTTCAGCCGTCTTCGAGTAACCGGGAAATATACATTAAAAAATCCTACGAACTGAGAACATCCTCTTTTTTTTGGAGTTGGTAAAAATAAACGATGATGAAGAAAGTATTCATAGGACTAAGGTCCTAAACCGTCGGAATCTAGAGTACGGTTGCAATAGATAATGCGGTTTTCTATGTAGAAGAACCCGCAAGACTTCATCAACTTGATTATTTCTACAACCGTTACATTATAATATATCTCGCGAGATTGTTATTTCTCGATAAATTGTGATCCGTACCATACTGCTTGCAGTTTAATATGTTATTTTTAAAGGATTGTAATTTTATATGTCGAATCTTAAATATCTTTATCGGTATTTAGATTACATTCATAATTATATGTGAACTACTAATCTTGCGAAGCCCGGAAGGGGTACTAGTCGTTATATTCTTTTGCAAACCTTAAAGCTGCGTCTACGCTAGGCGAGCCCGTCACGAGCCGAGCACGAGCGGAGCACGAGCTGAACACAATTCGTCAAGTGTGGACCGACTTACAAGCCTCGAACGAGCGTGCTGCGAGCATTTCGTTCGTACTCGGCTGTGCTCCGCCAATTGTCGGTTTTTTGACGAACACAAAGGGATTTGCTTCGCGCTCGCAGTGCGCTCGTGGACGTGTTTAGTGACAGACGTCAGTCGCTCGAACCGAGCATCATAGAAACGTGGACAGAAAATGCTTCCCTGCAATTAATTGAATCATATCAAAATAATCCATTGATATGGGACTTTTTTGTCGCCTTGTTTATTGGCCTTGACTGGTCTTGGCCTTTTTCTTTTTTTGCTGACTACCATCAAAATAATCGCTGCAATAGCAGCGGCTACTGCAATATTAATATCGTCCATATTCGCCAAGAGCCGCGAGCACACTGCGGAAAACTACTTTCGAGGATAGTGATCATTGTACGTCCACACTTGACGCCGCGAACGATGAAGCCGAGAACGACTCCGCTCGTACTGGGCTTATGCTCGGCTCGCCTAGCGTAGACGCAGCTTAAGAAACTACAGAAGCCTAGAACAATGTAACTAGCTTAAAAGATCTTACCATAGTCTTTTTTTTTTCGGGTGGGAAAATCATCGAATGTCTTCTCCCGCTCTGGGTGGAGCGGAAGAGAGTGTCAGACTTCTACTGACTAAAAACCCATCCTGCTCCTACAGCTGCTCTAAAGTTGCGGGGCCCCGGTATCTCGTTACAACATTCCCACAACCCCGGTTATTATTTTACATACATACGTTTACGTCATACATTTCACCATCGTGCGTCACTCCACGTCGTCTTCCTGGATGATGATGTCCTTCATAAAACAATCACTTACCATAGTTTGGAAGCAAGAATACAGCTGCACCAAGAAGGGCGGTTTGCTGCTGAGGGCCAGCACTCTCTTCTCCACCATCGTGCACTCCACGTCGTCGTCCTGGATGATGATGTCCTTCATAAAACAATCACTTCCCATAGTCTGGAAGCAAGAATGCAGCTGCACCAAGAAGGGCGGTTTGCTGCTGAGGGCCAGCACTCTCTTCTCCACCATCATGCACACCACGTCGTCGTCCTGGATGATGATGTCCTTCATAAACTAATCACTTACCATAGTCTGGAAGCAAGAATGCAGCTGCACCAAGAAGGGCGGTTTGCTGCTGAGGGACAGCACTCTCTTCTCCACCATCGTGCACTCCACGTCGTCGTCCTGGATGATGATATCCTTCATAAACCAATCACTTACCATAGTCTGGAAGCAAGAATGCAGCTGCACCAAGAAGGGCGGTTTGCTGCTGAGGGCCAGCACTCTCTTCTCCACCATCATGCACTCCACGTCGTCGTCCTGGATGATGATGTCCTTCATAAACTAATCACTTACCATAGTCTGGAAGCAAGAATGCAGCTGCACCAAGAAGGGCGGTTTGCTGCTGAGGGCCAGCACTCTCTTCTCCACCATCGTGCACTCCACGTCGTCGTCCTGGATGATGATGTCCTTCATAAACCAATCACTTACCATAGTCTGGAAGCAAGAATGCAGCTGCACCAAGAAGGGCGGTTTGCTGCTGAGGGCCAGCACTCTCTTCTCCACCATCGTGCACTCCACGTCGTCGTCCTGGATGATGATGTCCTTCATAAACCAATCACTTACCATAGTCTGGAAGCAAGAATGCAGCTGCACCAAGAAGGGCGGTTTGCTGCTGAGGGCCAGCACTCTCTTCTCCACCATCGTGCACTCCACGTCGTCGTCCTGGATAATGATGTCTTTCTTCAGGATCTTGATCGCGTACAGCTCGTCCGTGCCGCGGCGTTCGGCTAACATTACCTGGAAACATTACGTAGTTTATAAAAAAAGATTGCGAGTCAGACTCGTCCATGAAGGGTTAGTAACTACGCAAAACGATTGACTTAAAATAATTGAATTTAGAAACCTCAATGTTATTTTCAAATGCCTGTCTATAGATACTACCATACACGTAAAGGTTTGATGAAAAAAATAATATTTTTAGTTTAATTTCCTTGTATTTATTTTATTTTTTTGTTAAATTTCGGAAAGCGGTTCACAGAATACATTTGTCTACCAAGTTTCACATGTATAGTCTTAATAGTTTCGGAATAAAATGGCTCTGACATACGGACGGACGGCCGGACAGATAGACAGACATGATGAAACTATAAGAGTTCCGTTTTTTGTCATTAGGTATGAACTAGTTTGGGGACCACCGATCTACGTAAGTGTCTACGACACATTCGCTCAATCATCATTCTACATTCATTCTTACGCACTGACATCTTCTCGTTCATTACCTACATTCGTTCAAAAATAATATCTTGACAATCACTGTACGTTGCACAAAAAGTAATTTTATAAAAAATTCTAGCAAGGAAACTGTTTGATTCGTCACAAAAAATAAGAAATCGTCACACGGTTACTCATTAAATAATTGTAGTAGAGAATTAAGAACATCGTTGTAACAATGAAAAATTAATTTATTCTTATTCTGGCGAAATTGGAATTGTGAATAAAGCTGCCTTGGTGATCCGTTGTTAACGTTAAAAAACTTTTTGTAGTGACACAAATAGGTATTTAATACAAGGGAAAGCTTATGAGCAGTTCCTTATTTCTTCTGCCCGTGGTGTTTCATTTTCTGCGAAAAAGCCTATGCCACCAGTCCTTGTCCATGTCTCCAGTCCTTCATGTATCTCCACACCAAAAATCACATCGATACGTAGGTCCGTTTTGACGTGACAAAGGACAAACAAACAAAGTCAATTTCGCTTTTAATATTAAGTATTGAGATACTTAATAAATCAATAAAAAATCTTATCAAAACTGGTTAAACTTAAGTACACACATTATTATTACCTTTCCAAACGACCCCTTTCCAAGCACCATAATGAAGTGGAAATCTGAGGCCCTAATCACATCAGCGGCAGCCATATTATGCGGCACCTCCCTATCAGGCGGTGGCGGAGGCCTACGGGCCCCAACACTGGTCGCTCTCATCTGGTTCTTCAAGTGAGCGAGGTCGGTGCCCTCCTCAGGTACCGGTACGTTGTAAAACTCTCCTTCTTCTTGGGTGAGCAGTTTGAACCAGCCGTCAGCCGGGGCCTTCATCAGCTCGGAGATACCGAAGGATAGGGATCCCATGAAGTCATTGCGGGAGGTACGGTCCCAGTCCCAAATCTGGAATTTTATGTCGCTCGCATTATTTCTTTTCTTATTCTTTTTTTAAAAAGAGAACTAGCATTGCTAGTTCTCTTTTTGTGGGTAAAATTCACACTACTAGCAATTTTGTTAACCCCTCCAACTAAGCTCTAGTAACACTCGTGTCTGGAATGGTTTCATGGCAATAGGATATGGGTGGGGTTCGAACCCACGACCTCTCGATCATTTAGCCTTAGCCATTAGGCTATTGACATCTATTTGGATTATTTGGGTGGATGATTTCTTTTTTTTAACTGTAGTAAAGTCAAGATTGGGAGGCGAAGAACAAACTCTGGTCCTATCTGTTGGCAGTTTATTTTCTTTTTTTTTTCCTAGTGGCCACTCACTGGTCAACCTGTGGGTTTGTCATTTGAATCAGCGGCACCTTACGTACCTTTAATCCTCATAAGTCATTATAACCAGTTATTCCAACAGTTTACATAAAGGACTAAAATACCATTGAAAATATATTAAATTCGCACCCTAAAGAATTTAATAAGAATAGCACTTTACAAATTTAGTTTGAATATTTGAACTACCAAATTGATTCACAAATGGTGGAGATTATGCATTCATTTGCAAGTCTGAGAATGAAAATTATAATATATTTAAAGTACTTCATCATATTTTTTTCAAACCCTATGTTTAATTTATCTCGAATTCTTGAAAATATATAGATGGTTATGGCTTTTATGCAAAGCATTTTTGCTATTGTATAAGGATTTATTAAGTATGAAATTCCACGCGAAATGTATCATAATAATAAAAACATTTTAACATCTGCTAGAAATGTCATCTCAATGCTAATTTCGAAGATAATTTATAGTCTTTTTCTTATTTAATAAATTGTCTGTATTAACCTAAAAAGGTCATCTAAGATAATGCCAGACATTGTTTTGTAGGCATAATTATGAATGCACATATATTTTATAAACCAGCGTGTAATGGCAGACATCTTAGGTTTATAATAAATCGCGAGAGATTATAAAATCTTTCTTCTTTTCGGTAAGACACGGGTATATAGTAACATATTCAATTTGGATGGAATTTTTTAGTTTTTCACATTATATCCAAAGTTTACAATATCACACCACTTTTTGTCAAACTTACAGTGTTTATATAGGCAATAAATCGTCTTTGTATATCTTCAACTTCTTAAAACTTCTTTATGTTGAAGTAACTAAATATACTGGCACCATTTAAGATGTGATCAGATTATGCGAGTCTTTTGTTCGACCACCTTTCAACTAGCACCCTAATTACGTAATTTATAACATGTCATTTATATTCACAACCGAATGAGTCTCCAAATGAATTGTATAAAAATATCATCATTGAATTATTCATTCAACGATCGCCGAAGTCTCGGTCTCAGACAAAAAAGTCGAGCAAACCGACACGATCCTATATGAACCTACATGATCCTTTTTTCAACCGACGACAAAAAAAGGAGTAGGTTATCAATTCGACGCGTATATATATATATTTTTTTTTTTTAAATGTATGATCATCGAGTACTCGAAGACGGCTGAACCGATTTGGAAAATTCTTTTTTTGTTTGATAGGGTATACTTCGAAATTGGTACCATGTGTCACGAAGTCAGGATATGATGATGGGATCCTGGAGAAATCGAGGGAACTCTTCAAATATTATAGGCACACCTATGTCGTTTTGGGTATTCCTTATAGTAACTTGTGCAGTTGCTCTCAAAAAGTACCATTTGGGGAAGTGAAACTGATGATGAAGACCACAGATGGCCGCCGAAACTACTCAATAATAAGTATTTCGTGGATTGCGATTCGATTACTTGAATATGGATATTAAGCACTTTATGCTCGTCACAATGCATATGGTGATGTATAGCTGATGGTGAAGTACCAGGAGAACTCCTCAAAAATTAACGGCCCAGCATTGGGAAAATAAATATTTTATAAAATGTTATAAGTAGTTGACATTTAGGCTCTTGTAACTAGGTAAATTAAAAATCAACCAACTAAAAAGAATGAAATAAAAACTTTTTACCAAAAAATTAAACCGACTCCCAAAAAACACTTCAAAGTGAAAAATAACTTTAATTTCGGAAGTCGGTGCCAAAAACGAAAATACAAACTAAAGACACCGACTACCGAAATTAAAGTTATTTTTCACTTTGCAGTGTTTTTTGGGAGTTGGTTTAATTTTTTGGTAAAAAGTTTTTATTGAGGTTGAAATTATCTTAGATGTTCCGTTGTGGGTGGAACGGATGGGAGTGTCAGACTTCTACTGACTATAAACCCACTCTGCTTAATCAGTTGCCCTTGAGTTCCAGGGCCGCGGTATGCCCCCTCCTATCGGGCCCTATCAATGCTGCAGACTGCTCTTTCTACCTTAGGGCGGGTGAAGGTGAAGGTGACTTAAAAATCTCCGCTCTCTTGTGCCTCCGGAGGGGGGGGGGGAGTGGGGGTTGTAAAAGCAATAAAATACTTGTCAACGCGGGCCCTGACTTGTACCATTTAGTCCAATGGGGCAGTGACGACTGTCCCCGCGACGAATGGGGCGCGCATACAACCTACATGATTCTATTTGAACCTACATGACGTATAAGCTTCTAAGTCTCCTTTACCTCAATCAGCAGCCTCCGATCTTTATCCTCAGCCTTCAGATCAAACGTCAAGGTCTCGTTCCATACGGGGTTGAGCGTGCTCCTCATCGTCTTGGTTTTTTTCTTAACATTGTCGGAGTCTGGGATGAGCTTCATCTTCACGTAGGGGTCAGACAGACCGTTCGGGTCCATTGGGATCAAATTGCGGCCTTGTATGACTGGGGAGAGAATTGGTATGGTGAGTTCGTTTGATGATTAATTGCTATTCAAAGCTTAAATAAAAGAGAAAGAAGAAATATAAGAGAGAGGTATACATTGCTACACTATGTGGGTGATTTGCATCGTTCTTTAGGTTTGCTTTATTTTAAAATTAAAACATTATAAGTATTACATTTCCTACGTAAATACATGTAATTTTAACCGTGTATTTTTGGCGAAATCGTGAGGAAAACACCGCATTATGTATTTTTGTGTTTAGAAGTCAGTTTTTTGTTGATTTTAATGTGTATTGTGGTATGTGCTAAATATTTCTTTCTTTCATAAAAATACCTAGTTTAGAGTTCCTAGCAAATGGACATCTCTATTAATGACGTACCTCACATCATAAAGGATGATCAGCTGTTTATTTTGAACAGTGATATTTCAGATTTACATACATAAGTACGTTGGCAACTTCGATTGAAATTAGTACTTATATAATTTTATGCGATTTATTTCATGATTATCTCGCTGTATGTGCACTAAGTTGAGCTACACTATATCAAACTCATAAAATAATGCTTGCACTGTCACGGGTTCACTCAAAGCTGTGTGTTTCTTTCCTCAAAAGATAATTTTAGATAGACTTTGACCTCTGAGTTTGTTTCTTCACAGGGTAGTCATCTAGAAAACAGCGGTCTCGTCTAGTTTAAACTGACCAAAAAAGAGTGACACGTAAAACTGTATTGTGTATTAATATGAACTCTAAATAGGAGCCTGTAGCTATGATTTTGTATTCAGCAACCCAGATAGCCTCCATTGCGTGGCTGGTAAACAAGTGAGCTGTCCGGCTTACCATGAGATACTCCTTTCCCATTCGCCTACAACAGGGGTCTTCAACCTTTTTAAAGGGCCAAAAATACTTTAATTTTGGTTCGGCGGGCCGCAACACAAGGGAAACATCCTACTAACACTATAAATGAAAAAGTTTGTGTGTGTCTGTATGTCTCTTACCATCTACCGCGTAAACGGCTAAACGGATTTCGATGAAACTTGGAATATAGATAGCTGAAGTCCTAGAATAGGACATAGACTACCCCGATTATCCCGATATTCCTACGGGATCGGGACTTACATAGATAAAACCGCAGAGTGCACCTAATTTCAAAAGTAAATAAAAAAACTATTCAAATATTAAACTTATTTATTACAAAAATTATATAAAAAGGAATCTAATATAATCAATGAGATGTTTGACATTGTTTGTTTTTAATTAATGTGTCAATGTCTGCTTTTATAGAAGTCGTTGAAATTCTTAAACTGTTCTCAAGGTGATCATCGGTGATTCTGGTTCTTGCCCGGGACTTCACATTTTTCATTCGAGAAAATAACTGCTCACATAGATAAGTTGTGCCAAACAGACATGCCATTTTCAGTGCATGATCAACACATGACATTGCATTCACACGACAGCCCGCACCTCGCCCCGCCCGTTGTATTCTACGAGTGAAGCGCATGGAATAAATGTGCGTTAGCACCTCGCCGCATGCCCAGTATGTACATGTGTAGGTACATATTATTATGTAACAAATAGATTTTGGGTTTGTCAAGTAAGCGTCCGGGCCGCCAAGAAAGTCACCGCGGGCCGCAAGTGGCCCGCGGGCCGCGGGTTGAAGACTCATGGCCTACAAAGTACCCAATTTAGCGGTTTTGACATTATACGATTTTCTAATGCAACCTTACGGTAGTTGACATCTCTGTCAGTCGTTGACAGCATGCACGCTGCAAATATCGTTTAAATAATTAATACCCTTGGACCAAGTATTATACCAATTCGAATTCAAAATTCATACTAAAGACAGTAGTCAGCTATGTGTGTATATAAAATATTTTAGATTCTTCACAGTACATACCTACAACGGTGAGCTTGTTCCCCTGACAGGACACGCTGAGTTGTATGCGCCCGCGCCGCTCGGTGTGATCGCAACCGCACAGGTTCGGCACCGACTCCTCGCACCGCTTGTGTACGTTCATGTCGCATGCTGTTACACGTCAATGGTTTAATATTAACTTTAAATTAGAGATTTTGAATCCATTGCTTTTGATTTATCCTTTTAATGGAAAGGGCTTTTACTGTAGAATACTTTTGTTCTATGGTAGTTTTGCATCTAAAGGTTTCTAATTTGCATGAGGGTAACAGTTATAAATTTCGTTTAGTGAAGGGTTCTTCAAAAGCTGTGGATTTCGAAATATATTCAGTAGTGCAGTTACATCAAATTAAATATAGCAATTGACTAGGAATGCAGTTTTAAAAACTTGGGTAAAGATATATTCAGATATCTATTCATATAAAAAAACTCAAGAAAGAACGTAATAATATCGTAAATCACTCTCAACAGAAGCTTTTGCTGATTAATTGCTTCATGCATGCCGAGCGCAGTTCAAAGTTATAAAATATCAAGTTTTTTATTCGTAAGATATTTATTAATGCTAAAATATGAATCATTAAAATGTATGGAGACTTCAAACTTAACATTTGCGCTTATATTGGGAATGACTTGCGAGACTATATTTGACTAACATTAAGTTTTTCTAGCAATAACGATCACTCAGGTACCAAATATTAACATGCATTTGAAGCTATAAAATAAAATGGCGGAATGGAATCAAAACGAGAACATAGCGAGTTTACAGTAATAATTGTACTGGGTAGTTATAAAATTAATAGTTTAAACACAAAGGCCTCCAGGGTAATACGAAATTAATAATAAATCATAATATAAGGAAAATTTACAAAACAAGCTACATACAGGAAAATTTTGTTAGTTTCTTTGTTCTTAGGTACCTTACAATAAACATTGATAATGTTTACATCAAATTATTAAAATAAAAATAATATATAGATTGTTATCTATATATTATATACTTCCGGAATCGATAATCTCAGTTGGAAACCAACGAATACCGATTATCATGATATAAAGGACATAGGTAGCTATCTAACACATCTTTTAACCAATTGTTTCGTCATATGGGTAATATAATAACAGGCTAGGACGAAATTGCTCACCTTCGCTAAGCATTTTAACCAATTTAAATAGTATAAGCTACAAAGAAGTTATCGATTATAAATAGCAAAGGAAATTCAAAAGAGATAGAGGAGTTTAATATCGATTGGTTAGTAAGTACGTAAGCTATTTATACTATGGTTTAACATAAACACTTAATTAACTCAGAACCGTATAAAATGAAACGAAGAAGTACAGGCATACAACCAGTTGCATTTGATGAAACCTTTGTCAATGCTCCATTTACAACCGATGTGTAAACAATAGCTTCATTCAACAAACTACGTGCGATGTAACTTATAATGCAAAGACGTGCTCTCATACTCCGCAAACAAACTTAGCTGCAATAGACAGACTTCAACACAGAATGGGTTTTACAAGCAAACAAATTAAAGTAAGAGAAGCAAATTCAATTTGTTGGACGAACTTACGAGGGGACTTTGATATTAATAGTACAGACAATCTTATTAAAACACATTTATTCACGGTCCAGACAATTCGTGCAAAGGGACCTCCTTGTCTCACTAACGGGAGCTGATACCTAGGACTTGGAACCTTCTTGTGCTGACAACATATATTTTTTTAGTTGCAAAGGCATACATTAGCCGTCTCGTGTTAAAGCATTCGCTATCCAGGAACTAGTTTCCTCTTGTTAGTGTCATTCTATAGATACGTCTATATTATACCTCCGCATTTTAATCCCTGATGGGCGAGACCATGGAGTAATGTACCGCAGTGTTCACAAAAAGTTGGCGCAAGGAACGTCCACGTGTTCCATTTGTGAGGAGCGTAGGCCGCCTTTGCAATCACAAACATATCATAATCAATTAAAGCACAAATAAAAAGGGCCCGAAGTGAGCGAGAGCGTTCCTACATCAGAAGTGGGACCTAAAGAGTCTACGAACAATGAAAAAGTTAATAAAAAAAAGCATTAGCAGAAAGCACCATCACCAATCTGAAAGTAGAGATATCTAAAACACAGAAGCATGTCCAAGCGTTAGTGGGTAGTCCGCGGCTCGCTTGGTACCTTGACACTTGAGGCCCTGATGGATGAGGCCGTACAGCAGGGAGCCACAGTGATCGCAGAACGTCGGGGACGAGTATGTGCAGTTGCGGAAGTTGTGCTTCGTGCGTGTATCCTGTTGGTCAGTTTATACGTGGTGTTATAGTTGCGAGGATCGAGTAAATAGTCTTGGATGTACCGCTTGGATCCTGACGTAGCTCTGGAGTTGTAACTTATACTTACTCTATGCTCATTTTGATAGGAGTTATAATTATGCTAATCGAACTAATATGAAAAATGTTGAAAGAATTATGATTGTGCGTTGTGTGTCATCCTAAATCCGTCTCTAAATGGCCACCACATAAACACTCCCTTAAACCATAACGCGGTTCATTAAGTCAATAAATTATTATCTGAAATGAGTTAGTGACTTCGTTAAGTTTGGTAAACCTAAATTTAATTCCACTTTTCTCATATTTTTATCTAGGCAATCAAGTTTTTTAAGTTTCAGGGCGCTTCATGTTCAGTACATACATATTATCATCGGCGGTTCTAGTATTCTATTAGCATTTTGTATTAGTAATCTATTAGTATTTTATCTACGAAATTAAATTCAATATACAGATAAAAGAACCGCTCTTTCCTAATGAAAAATACAGGGATATTCAAATGTATCCCGATTCCTACTCCATCAATCTAGAACTAATTTCCTAATCGACTTAAGTCATTTAACTTAGAATGTATTGTTCTACCGCTAGGCGAAGAGCTATGTATATCTGGCTTTTTTTTTTCTGGGTGGGAAAATCATCATATGACTCCTCCCGCCATGGGTGGAGCGGAAGGGAGTGTCAGACTTCTACTGACTAAAAACCCAACTTGCTCCTTCTGTTGACCTTGCATTCCAAGGCCGCGGTTTCTCATTAGAACAATTCCCGCACCCCGTAAGGCGATGGCCCTATCGAGCCCCATCAATGCTGCTCTTTGAGGCGCGCGCGGAACACGGCGCGCCACCGACCCGTGTCTGGTCCTTACCGAACGGTGAGCTACCCCCGCTCGCCGTCCGCAGACCCGCGTCTACGGTGGCCGGAGATCAGCTCGTGATCCCCGACGCCCGGGGCGTCTCCCGCGGCGGCTGGGGCGTGAGGAAGATAACTGTCTCTCACGCGTTCAGCCTCCTCCTTCGCTAGCATGACTGCTTCGCAGAAGGAGGCGGCTGCATCTCATTCCCTCTCGCTCCGCATCATGGCCTGAACCAGGGCCGAGCGCGAGAGGTCGCCGCCGCAGATCGCCTCCACGTAGACACGGCGGTGCTCCACCCAAGCAGGGCACACCTCGACCGTATACTTCACCGTGGTCTTTACAATGACGGCACCCGGGCGTGTCCTCCGGCTTTATCCGAAACAGGTACCTCCCAAAACAACCATGTCCGGTCAGTACTTGCGTCAGGCGGAAGGTGAGGACGCCGTGCCGTCTCTCCAGCCACTCCTCAAAGAGAGGACTTATCGCCGCGATTGCGGCGTGCCCATGTATATCTGGCTTAACATTAAGAGATCACTTTTACACGTAGGTAATACTAAAGTTGAACTTATTTAGCCTTCTTCCAACTACCGCGTAACAGACGGGATATGACCATTCTTCGAGTCTATCCAGCTAAAACGAAACTCATGCGCAAAAGTATCGTCTGCATGGCGCCCACTATATTTAACATTTTGCCTAAACGTTGGAAAGGATGCTAAATAGTAAGGCGTTCAAGCATCAACTTAAAATGTTTCTTTTGCAAAAGGCATATTATGGTTTCTCTGAATTTGTAAACGAAAAGGTGTTTTCTTTTGACTGATCGACTGATTTACTGACATCTTATATTATATTTTTTGTTGACATAAATTCTATTGAATATGAATGTGTATAACTATTTAATATGGAATCTCGACAACAAAACTAAACTAAATTTGACTGTAATACTAAATTGACAAGAAGAAGGAATTTTGACCGAGAATGATTTTAAATTTATATAAATTTTAATTTTTTTTAACTTTGTTATTGCCTATTTTAGTTAACCTTTTGATTATTTGTCTACTCAAATCACCTATATGAAATATTTGTACGCCGATACTGACGGCTAAACATGATGGTCTCAAACATAATAATATCTTGCATGCTTTTGTATGTATACCATGTTTAAACAAATAAAGATATCTCTCTCTCTCTCTCTCTCTATGTTGGGGTCGGCTTTTAGTCTAACCGGATGCATTAGTGTTTACATGGAGCCACTGCCTATCTGACTTCAATAACCCAGTAGCTGGGTAACACGATACCCCTTGGCTAGATCAGTTTCAGATTTACTGATAGCGGGAGCAAAAACTTAACGTGCTTTCCGAGGCACGCGGGTACCACACCGCCAACTACCAAACTCCGGGCTACTACTGAAATCTCTTCACAGAAAAGTCCAATAGCACTTTTGGCCTGACCCGGAATTCAAACTTATTTATATACACAAATTTATTGTTTTTTTTTTATTACCGATGGGCCCACTCTTGACCTCGATCTCGCCTGATGGTAAGCGATACATGAGCTCTAAGGTGGGACGAGCGAGCCCAGAAGATGCCTATTTACTCGTGCTTTAAAGGCTGAAAGGTCATAAGTGGCAGGGAACACAGAAGCCGGCAGAGAATTCCACAGCTTGGCTGTGCGCACAATAAATGTGGAAGAGAAGCGCTTGGTACGATAAGACAGTATATTAACCAAGTGAGGGTGGTACTCAGCCGTGCGTCTAGTAGACCGGTAGTGAAAGGGAGATGGAGGAATCAGGTCATGGAGCTCCTGCGCACACTCCCCGAAGTACAATCTGTAGAAAACCGACAGGCAAGCAACGGTTCGCCGATGAGCCAGGCTATGAAGCTTGTATAGGGGTTTATTTTTAATGAAATATGTCAAATACATCTGCTAAGAGACCCACTCTTAAAATCTAACTGGTTAATTTTTTAAATAGGTATCTAATCACATTTCATACGCGTGATATAATGTTAAAAAATTTTATTTTTATAAAAATTTTGTTAAGTAACAGAAAATATATTTTATATAATTTAATATCAATTCAGAAATGAGCAAATTCAGAATCCAAAATGATGTTATTATTTAATTTACCACGAAGATGAGCATGACATAACATTAAATTTCTGTGTAACCTTTTTAGATAAAGGTCGAAATATACCGTAATGACCTTTCTTTTAACAAACTGAACGATAAAAAAACTTAGGTTATGAACGCTTGGGGCAACAGCAAATATTATTAAGTCCAACTTTAACAGCCAGCTTTTACTGTATTCACTCCAACGCGATTATGTATTTTTTAGCAAAAAAACATTCGTAAAAAAATATTTCCAATTCTTGGAATATTTAGAATTTCATTATCTAGAAATTTCAACACAAAATTACTTAGTTTTCCATTAAAAGCAAGTCTGTTTACAAAATTTTAATTAGGTACTTAATTCTTGTCAGACAAACAATGCTTTTAAGTACTCAGAAAACACATAAAAATTTTATCTCGTCCAACTTAATTAACCCTCTCGTGCTGCGGGTAGCACAATGTTTTATGACAAGAAGAGTGCCCAGCCAGCCAACCTTCCAAGAAAATAATGGCACCCGTCAATTTGTTACTGTCCCAAGAGACTATTAGTGCTTGTTAAGAAAACCAAGCATTTAAATTAACAAAGTTACAAATGAAGCAAACATGTGTTTGCAATAAGCAGTGTTTGACATCGCGTTTGGCAAGTTCAAAATGGATAAAGTTGGACTGTGTTCAGTACTTTCTAGGATCCAGTTCGTTGCTCTTTAGCTGAAAACCTTACAGTGAGCGGTTCATTTAAGTTAGATAGGAACCTATATTGTGCCATTTTTTTTCCGGTGGGAAATTCATCAAATGACTTCTCCCACTCTGGGTGGAGGGGAAGGGAGTGTCAGACTTCTACTGACTAAAAACCCACGCTGCTACATTGTACCTACAAATGAGAAGAGACAATAGACTATTTAACTGCTGTCAAAAATGTTCATGAATTAATATTTTTTTAAATATTTCTAAAATGATACCATTAGCCATATTGTCAGGCAGGTCTGTTCCGGATGGTGCCACTTCAGTAGTCTTTGTTCATGTGCATTTTAAAAACCTTTTTACTAGTTGTTATGTTTGAAATATTTTCTTTATAAAAAGCCAGACAAGTACCTACCATTACCATTTGAGATCATCATCTTTGTATAAATTTCTTATTCATCCTAATGCACTTATATTTTCCATGTTCGCAATATTTTCGCAAAACAAGTTACAAGGCACGCTAGAAAACATAATTACACCCATTTAATAACAGAGTCTATTCAACAAATTGCACCAATTGTGAACTACCTATTTGAAACGCAACAAAATGGTGGTGTCTCGTTCCCGCCAATTAATCCAACATGGCCGCTTGTTGCTAATAACGTATTATTTGAAGTGATGAACCGTTATTAAACAATTTTGTACTAGATACACGATATTTTAATGGTCGTGACCTGATTTTCTATTACATTTTAGGGAATTTTCGGACCATTATTCTTAAATTTTCGCTTTGATAGTGTAGTTTAAGTAATGAAACTACATGCTGCGGATTTTCGTAAAGAGCATCTTTCAAAATTTTACATTGTCGAGTTTTTAAAGTCGATAATAAAATGTTAATATTATTATTCGATTGCTCGTTACTGGTACTTAACAAATACATTTTAACATTCTGAAGCTTTTTCCGACATTCTTAAAAACTTTCCAGACGCTTTTAATAACGAAGAGTGGAAGTAAATTTAAGGAACAAAGTGTAGTATAAAATATTTTTTAATATCACTACTCTGGCACGTAGTCCCAGAGCTGCACATCGCCTATAATAAACCCTTATCATAAATTTTATTGTACAATGTATTCTGAAATGAATAATATCAGGAAGAAAAAAAAAAAACCGGCCATAGTAGTTGCTCAGAAAATAGGTACCTATGAGAAATCACAGTCTTCAATAATAATTATTAAAATTCTCTTGTCTTCGCTGAATGAGCAAATAGGTACTACATACAAAAAAAAAAGAATACAAGAAAACTAGTTGAGTGACTATAGTCTCCAAAACGCAAATAAAGAAAGTTTTGACAGATCGAATGACAGGGACAGCTTTGTTGTCAGTAATCCATTTCAGTCATGTTTAAATTTTGCAATTTCTATTTAAATTAAACTACTATATTTTCTAAAATAAAATCTCATTATGTTGGAGTGCACATAGTCATTCTTGTTGATGGCCGTGCCCTGGCCAGTTGACCGGTTGGCATACACGCAAGCTGATGTAACAATAATTACTTAATAACTGCGAATAATATCTTTATTGCAATTGCAATGTACTTTTTTATGTGCAATATCTGTTCATGTTTTGTGTACTCATTCGTCGAGTTTTTGGAAGCTGTATGCAACGATGAATCTAATAAATAAATAATCTACTCTCAATCAATTCAATCATCTATTATCAAACAATCAATTTATATTTTGCAATCGTAATAAATTATAATTTATATTGCTTTAAAGTAATAAATTAGCTACTTGAGCTAAACTTAAGTAAGTATCCTAAATTATATAATCTAAGAAATAAATTTACATTACTATGCTAAGCTGGATTTATTAAAGCGTTTAATCCATACACTTTAATTAAATTGATTTTGCGTTCACTTCGATGAAACATTTCAAATAGATAAATTATTAAAAAAAAAGCAATTGAGAATCTAAACGTATTGATAAATTTATAATCATTTTTGTATTATCTTTTTATCATCATAAAATATATACGCAATACTTACGTCGGAATCCGCCCCTTTGTCGGCGCCGGGGCAGGTGAACGTCACGTACTCGTGGCATCTTTTGTGAACCACGAAGCTGCACACTGCACAAAAATACACAATAGGTGACAAATAAAAAAGATCCCTAGCTCTTTCACTACAAACAATATTGCGCTCTAAATGTTTGAAAGAATATTCCAGCCCGCTTTTTTAATTTATTGGCATTGAACTCAGCAATTTTGAGAGCCGTTTAATTAAAGATTCTATCTTTTAAATTTTACAAACATCTGCAAGGATTTATATCTTACAATTCCGATTAAGGCTATTAAACTAGAGTTAGGTACTTATCGGTACAATTAAAATGTCTATAGACTGAAAGATGCGAATTGCGAAAAGGTCTTGATAAATAATTCAGAGGACTCATAGTTTTTTTTTGTTGTCTGAGCACTTTGCATGTTGATCTTTGACTTCTGGCCTTTTCAAATCCCAGTTGTTTGCGTTTAATTTTAAATGTCAATAGTAGGTACTAATAAAAAGTTTTATGATGATTTAGTTCTATGAGAGAGAGAGAGATTATTTGCATTTTACCTTGACACTGGTATCCTTGTTTTCCGAAGCCCCTGTAACAAGAAAAATATTCATATTAATACAACGACCTAGCAAACTATTATTTTACAGCAACGTTGAGACGGGGGGTACGGGGTTATGATATATTTCTATCTTTGGAATTGCTTACAAGTAATACCAATATTTCTCACAATTATGTATTTCAAATTATTATCACACTTCTGACCATCATAAAAATCGAATGCGGTTTAATTTCTTTAATTCCAAGTCCTTAAACCTGTAAAGAGATTCCGATGAAAAAGGTTGGCATTCGCAGTAACTTCTGATTGCTCAGCAAACAATTGCTACAGAATCCTTTTTGGCGCAACTGTGAGGCACACGATTGTCTTTGTTTTTGCTCTCACTTAACTTGTCAACTAAATATTTTTGTCTCTATCCCTTGCGTTGGATTTTCCGTGTGGAAGCTATACTATGTCCCTTAGTCATACTGAAAAATGTTCATTGCTGAAAGCGACCAAGCTTCGCCATATCGACCAATCTAGTGCCGATTGAATAAAAATTACTTTATTTTATCGGCAGAAAATCATAAAATGTCTCCTGCCGATCTGGATCAAGCCAAACTCTTACTGACTAAAAACTCACCGTGTTCCTTCAGTTGATTTCATGTTTCTTGGCCGCGGTATCTCATTAGAACATTCCCTTTAATACTATAATAAACTAAAATGAAGCACTAATACATTTGAATCTATGTTACTCATAATCTATTAAATCCATATGACTAGGAGGTTTGTATCACCCTTTATAAAATATGCCCTGCAAAAGGCAGTCTACACAAAGAACGATACGAGAGTAAGCTTTGATGAAAATCTCGTACTATAGCGTCTATAGCATATCACTGGGATTCCGGATTCCATTGGATTGTCGACAAGGCTGAATGAGACAAGGAACGTTGTGCTCGCTTATTGGACGTTTCCAGTAATGGAGTTATAGTCGTAACATCTAGCTTTGGGATAGCCGCACAACTAGTTATAATTGTTTCAACAACAGACCGCGTGGGATGAACGATTTGTTGTAATTTATCACCTTATCACTATGGCCAATTGATCGATTATGATAATAAAATAAAATTGTAGAATCCAAAGATTTAACCGTAGTAATTGGTACAATAAACACTATCCACCAATTTTTTAATTAGTCACCTACAGAGGTGGAATTTTATTGTAGCCATACATTCTAGACTCACTACTGTGAGCCTTGATTAGGGTAGACTTTGATAAGTTCATATTAGTAAATCATAAACCGTGCTTCCAAAACCGTATATTATGAATTTTTATGCTCAAAGCCTACTCAACTCTTTCAGTCATCATTTCAACAGACGTTAAAGTTCCCGGACACTGATAGGCATAAGAATCATTAATATGTAAATGTAATTGAAATATTATTAAAATCTGAGCAGTCGCACAAAGATTTGGGAAAAAATCATTCATTCATTTCGGGGAATGTGCGATGGAATTATACAATCTAATTCCGCCAACCCCATTCCATCATCGGACCACAAGACAAACGGCGATGCGCCATCGTTACATGGTGGACATCCCACCCTTACGCACTAAACGTTTTGGGAATACTTTCATTGTGCGTACGGAGTGGAATTCCCTGCCGGAGTCTGTGTTTCCCGATAGCTATAATCTAGGGGTCTTTAAGTCAAGAGTGAATAGCTTACTTTTAGGAGCACGCTTACTCTATCTTCGACCACATCATCACTTACCATCAGGTGAGATGGTGGTCAAACGCGAACCTATTATTAATATAAAAATATATATATATATATGTTTGAAGAATGCTTTCTTAAACACAACGGCCAACGCTAAAAAATAATTAGCGAAATAACACATTTATTTTACAAATTAATAAAAAATAAAACACACATTAATTTTTTTCATAAATTCAGAAACATGAGGCCGGTGTTTCTCAGCTGACTTCCCTGAGAAGAAACACCGAAAAACGTCAGAGGTCATCGTCTCTTTTGAAGTCCATACAATCCGTTCTGATCAAATCTTATGAGAACCATGAAGGTTGATGTATGTGCTGCTCTCTTGTGGGAAAAAACATAGATTTGAGCAGACCCGTCCAAACAGTGCAAGAATTTGTCAGTTATCGCATAGATTTGTCATCAATCATTTGTTAGTCACAGAACTTTAAGGAGCTCGAAAATTTAACGAATTAATAAGGTCGACGGTCAAAAATATGAGGGTCCCGCCTTAAATTATGATAACTTATATTACGACACAAAAATAATTGAATATGGTGTTTTAGCAAAATAAAATGAACGATGCAATTCAGCTGTGTAAGCAATATTATCTATGTTAATTGCCGATACTAGTGTTGTAGAATCAGGACAAAAGTAGTAGAAAAAAAAAACTCAAAATATATAAGCCACATCCAGCACTTGACCGCCCAAATGTACTTCATTGAATAGGATGCGCATCGGAATTGAATCGTTAGTCCGCTCAGACTGCTATTACTTCAATTAGTGCGACTGCACGCGACTGTACACCTGCGACGATATTTTATTGAAAGCAGTGAATGGACGAACCGGTCATCAACGGTTCACTAGAAGCAATACGATTACATTTGAAATTCGAATTAGCTTTGCCTTAGGCTACTTTGGACGTATTTGCATATCGTCGGTGATATTCTGAAACCGCGGAACTAACATTGTTTAAAACCGCGTAAGGTGGGTGCAGTGAATTTTACAGGAACGAGGAAAAACGTAATATTTACTAAACCACTTGACTTTCTATTGTTTAAACTTTTAAATTGTCAAATTATAATATTCCTCTTAATATTGTAGGCATTAGTTATGTAAAATATGTATTAATTAGAAAAAAAATCAAAATAACTATACCTTGGGGTAGAAAGGTCGTAAAAGCCATAATATGTTTATGGCTTTTACGACCTTTCATAAATTTGGTATTCTTTTAGAAAAATAAAATGTCTTTAAAAAAGGTGTAATCTGGTTGAAACACTTGGTTATGATGCGCAGATTCGCGGTTTGGGCACAATAAATAATCACCTGACTTTACGCGGATAATCGATTTTGCTACTTTTGTAAATACGCAGTTTTAAACACTGTTAGTTCCGCGGTTTCAGAATATCACCGACGATATTTTGCTTTTCGTATCATATCGTTTCGACATATAAATTAATAGTTTAAAAAACTAAAGACACGATTTTACAAAAATAACACATTAATAAGATGAATGTAATGAGAACAAACTTCACATGTTTAGGCAGTCCAAGGTTTCATCAGCTACCTTCCAATTCCATCATCAGACCAGCTCAATGGTACCATATATTGTATTGTCATCTAATCTACATATAATTGCTAAGTTTCATGATGATTCAACAATTAGAATTGCGTGTAATTCAGATTATTAAATTGTATTACATAGTTTGTTACAGCTCAACCTAATAAAAGCGTGTTAAAAAGGAAATGTGTTTATTTAGTTATCCGGCAATTTTGCAGAAAGCATCAATCACTTCATTTTATTTTACCGACAACCGAGCCATATTAGCCAGGTTTACTAATCACTAAAAAGGTTAATAGCCCAAGAACCTGTTGAATAGGTAGTTTCCAGAAACTCCCATTAAGTCACAGCTATAAATAAAAATTGTTCAAGTAAAGCTTACAGCTTTCGAATTTTTTATTTCATATTCTACGACTAACTAAAAGTTTCTCACTCAATTTTTGATCACAGAAATAAATCAAGCAACTGTTTGATTCATAAATAACTTTGCTACTTACAAATTTACATTCCGAATGTCATTAGTTGAAGTTTGAAACACATGAATAATACTTGTTGCTAATGTCAATTTAAGTCGTTTTGATTGGTTGGAATAGGCCCTACAGAGGCGCTACCATCTGCTTTAGTCAATTTTTATTGCATCGTTTTCTCGGTTTTACTTCAATTAGTGCTAAACTACACCTGCGTCCTTTGCTGTAATGGGCGCTGAGTAAATGGTCCTATTAGCCAGTGGCTAATGGTTGAAAATAAAATTTGATTACTCTTTTCTTTCGTTTTGTTGCAATTTTCTGCTGGATTAGAGTCGAATTAAAGGCTTGTATATAGTGATTTAGTATAGATTACTTACTACTAGACTTGGTATTGTAAACAAACGATAGCAAAAATATGTTTACAGAGATTTGTGTATTTCTATCAGCAGCACAACTTAAATTACTCCTGAATTGACAATAGATATTAACAGCACAAAAGTTAACATCAGGGTAGCTTACAACCCCCAGTCAACGCGGGTCCGTGGCTTAGGCCCCCAGTGGTCGAGGCACCTGTGGCCGACGCCCCCGATTCGATTAATATAATATCTTTATTTTTTGTGCTTTTTCACTTAATACAGTAAATGAGAAAAGTGTTTCACCATAATAATAAAGTATTTTTCTTGCTACACAAAAGTTATCTATCAAATAGCAGAGATAATAGATCGCCACTTAAACTTATCCTTGGATATTGATATGTGGAGAAATCAATACGTATTTATTATTTTTTTTTTAACATTTTTGTGCCTGACGGTACATTTGATCAAAAATTGCTTTGAATTAAATTATTCTATTCGGGGGCGTCGGCCACAGGTGCCTCGACCACTGGGGGCCTAAGCCACAGACCCATCAACGCGCGCCTCAAAGAGCAGTCAGGACTGATTACGGGGCCCGATAAGACCGAGGTTGCAGCATTGATCTAACGAGATACCGCGGCCCCGGAACGCTTGATCTTGCTTGGGTGGGTAAAAATAAGAGTAGATCACGGCGAGCCATTTGCGAGCTTCCACAATTAGAAAAGCGGTAACGTTGAAGCAGTTTGTTTTTCTTTGAATCTTTTAAAAGCCAATACCATTTTTTTTTCTAGTCTTGTCAATTAAAAAAGGTTCTGTATTTGTAACTGTAATCGACCCTTTAATTTTTCAACCTCTCAGCTGAGCTTGACCCTTTAGTTACTAAGTTAATAATTCTGAGTACTTCGGACCAACTTTCGTGAATGTTCTACCATGAATAATATACGGTAGGGTTTTCGAAACGACTGAAACGTCCTAGGCAAAGGTAGTGCGTACATACGGCTAACGTTAGTTACCTACTAAACGAGTACATTACTGAATTATTAAGTGTGGCAGAGTTACTAGATCGGGCTAGCTTTAACAGCATTCTGAGGGTTTTCGAGCATACATAGGATTGATTTCCAGTACTTGTGTGTACTATTGCTTAGTAGATCGTATGGTGAGATAGATGGATAGGATATTCTTTATTGTACACCTATAATTGAAACACACTATAACAATATTGCTAAAAAAAATTGCAATGCCGTAATTCTTTCCCTTCTGATATGAAGTATATTTTACGGACTATTCTCATATCTACCAAGTATACATCAAAATAGGTCGAGCAGTTTCGGAGGATTGCAATCATAAACATTATGAAAGAAGACATAGATAAATTCATTTTAAATTGTAAACTTATTTAGTCCAAAAATTTATAAAAAAAGAATGGAAAAACTCGTATCTCATGGTGACGCCTCTTATAAGGTTGAGCTGTTCTAAATTCGGCAAATTCAGTACATTTAAATTTAGTTCCTCAGTGAGTCGAAGATTAACGTATTCTATTTTCATAACCACAACGAAATTGGACTCGTTTAATAGAAGGCAATATCCCGGCCATTGCGTGAAATTACATTATCATATTCGTATTTCAACGTCTGAGGTTACCTTTATTAAAAAGTTGATTCAGGAGTTTTAATGCCCTATAAAGGTTGTGATTAGATGCTAATCTTTTTAAAATACTTTACAATTACAAAAATTAAATAAAAATTCGTAAATGGAGTCACTTTTGACTCCATTAACGTATTTTTATTAAAGTGTCTACAAGAGAAATGCCTGCATAGCACGTAGGTTATTGATGTATACCGAAATTGGATAGCGATGTGTATCCATTGCCGTTTCAATCAAGCAGCTCTGATGTTATAAAGAATCCTCAAATTAATACCAAAATATTACACATGCTTTATGGTTATGAGACTTTATCCTACCAAAATATTAAGATTTAATTAGCCTATAGGTTTTCACTGCTGAGACACAGGCTTTTACAGGATATTTTGGTCGAAAATCATGCCGGTTTCTTCATGATGGTTTCTTCACCGATGGATTGATGGATGGAATGCATGCCTAATTTGAACTCAAGACCTGCAATTAGTAAGTTGTGGCTGTAACCACTGGACCACATGCTGTCAGAGCAAAATAGTTATTTTTTTATTGATAATAGGCTCGCGTTTGACCACCATCTCACCTGATGGTAAGTGATGATGTGGTCGAAGATGGAGCACGCTTGCCTAGAAGTAACCTGTTCACTCTTGACTTAAAGATTCCCAGGTTATAGCGATCAGGAAACACAGACTCCGGCAGGGAATTCCACTCCTTAGCCGTACGCACAATGAAGGTATTCCCAAAACGTTTTGTACGTATGGGTGGGATGTCCACCATGTAACGATGGCGCATCGCCATTTGGAGAAGGAGCGCATAATGCTTAAATGTTTATCATACATTCGAAATAATTTAAATTATGGTCGATTTTGACCACTGCGAATATTAAGTTATAAACTAGCAGTCTCGTGGGGCACCGCTCCCGTCAGCTTTATTACAATAAAAACATAACCCCCTACCTTTGCAGTCGGGTAAAAAGTAACGTTTAAGCTTCTTCAAGCTTCAAGCTACTTCCATACCAAATTTCATCCAAATCCACCCAGGACTTTGGAACATTAGCGAGTTCAAACAAACAAACAAACTTTTCCGGCTTTATAATATTAGTATACAACGTGTAACGGAAATCCCATATCTATCCAAAAGGGCTGAAGACAACATCTGGTATGGAGTCTCTATGCCCAGTTTCAGCACAAAATAACTGACTCAAAGAATTGATACGAAATTCTCGGTCTCATATGTTTCTTGAATATCAATCATAACAAACGTGTCACAGCACTATGAGGGTCAATAACTTGCCACGTCACTTCTCTTCAATCTTCTTAATTTGAAAAATTCAGTCTCTGGTATCAATGTATTGAAATTTCTAATTAGTTCCACACATGAAGATATAGGATTACCAAACCCTTGTCATATCGTTTGTTATCATCCAAAGAAGCCGTGCACTTGGTATGTACAATACCCTTTAAATTACACGTTGTAGATAGTACAAATATCCAAGTAAACTGCTAGTACAAGAAACACAAAACAAAACCGTACGTACGGATTCAAGGTAAAAGCTTTGTATCAAGCACAACTACGGCGGGTGTAGGTAGGTACTACTAAATAATCCAACATAGCCAAGTCTAGAAGTTTCAAATTAAGTTATAACTACATATGTTTCCAGGCAAACAGAATATTCCACATTAACAAGCTAATAGTTAAAATGTACTCAAATGTGTGTTCTCGCCCAAAAGCTATATTTGCCAGTCATCTGTGAATTCTGTAGTAAGTATTTATTCAATCATAAATATTAATAAGTTTCTGTATAATCTACTCTGGTCCGAGATGAATATGCATATTCGTGACAGCCCCGAGTGATTTTGAGTTCGTCACACAACTCCGAACCTGACCAATGTACCAATTTGTATATTCAAAGAGGAGTTGGTTTAATTTTCATCGACGTAGGTCCAATAGTGTAGATATTAATAATGATATTTTTAATGATTGTCGTTGTAGTAACGTGTCGATGTTTACCTTCATATTTTTTTTTTTTTTTTTTTTTTTTTTTTCTTTTTTTTTTCTTCTTTGGCAACTGAGCCGGTGCCGACTATTCTGCCAGCGTCAAGTGTTGACGGCTATTAGGTGAGGTGAGCCGTCGAACTGTGCACTTTGTGGTATATCTATACTGTTAGTAGCTGAAAGGACGACACAATTTTTGTTAGTTAACATAAAATATTTGATTACTATTTATATATTATACATTTATAAATATATATTTTAATGATTAGAAATATATAATTGATTATATTGCTACACACAGACCTACATTTTTATATTATTGTCATTTAAAAATTTGGAAAGGAGCTGGATGACTTTAGGAGAAAAATGTGTCAAAAGGGAATTGAAGTTAATAGGAAGAGGGATTTTAATTTTAGAAAGCATATGGTACAAGTCGAAGGATTGGGAGTTGGAAGGACAAGAAAAGAAGATATGGTCCAATGTGCCGTCGTCAAGGCCGCATTCGCACAAGGAAGTGTCACGTACGTGGATCTTGAACAGGAATACTGGACTACAGGAGTGGCCGAGTCTCAGTCTACACAGAGATGAGACAGTTCTTTTGGCTAGTTTTGGGCATTTGAAGAACCAAGGTTTCCGCTGGATGTCCGGTTGGATACTAGCATAATGTCTACCCTTAAGTTTCGAAGTTACATGCCATGCTGCAGACCACGAGTTGTGAAGCTTCAGTTTAGTGTCTGAGCGTAGGTCATAGCTATGGAGCATATAATGCCTTCGATCCACAGGGTTGGATGTCGCATATTTTGCCAGTGAGTCAGCGCACTCGTTACCGCAAATGCCCGAATGGCTGGGAACCCAAACTAATTCTATATTTAAATTGTTGCTGTGGCAGGTGAATAATAGCTTTCGGATGTCCATAATAATTTTACTATGAGTTTTTGATTCCAATTGGTTTTCACATAGAGCCTGGAGGCTACTACGAGAATCTGAGAAAATGACCGAATTTTTAATTTTATGTGAGAGAATGTAGTTGATAGCTTCTAGGATACCAATGCATTCCCCTGTAAATACAGAAGCTTCCGGAGGGCACTGGAATAAAAGAGCTATCTTAGAGTTCTGGAAATATACTGACACGCCTGTACACCCTGTTGACGATAGTTTCGATGCGTCCGTGTAGAAGAGGTTCCAACCTTCCCAAAATCTGCTAACAGCTCTGTCGAAGTCGCCTCTAACGTCTTGGGAGTTTTTGGATATACCAAGTCCCAAAACTACTTTTGGCTCGAAATAGACCATCTCATACGCGGAAGAAAATACCGGGAGAGAGGGGTATTGGCAAACAGGTGAGGAGAGATGTTTAAGCTCTCTAAACCTATTCATCAATGGAATATTTTTATTGTTCCAATAGGATGAGGCGTTAAGAGAAAGGTAGATCTGTTCCAAGATCGGGAGTAAAGGGTGGGACGATAGGGAAAAAACTTTAGACAAAAAACGATCTGCTAAGTATTGTCTACGTAGGGTAAGAGGAGGTTCTGCGCATTCAACCTGGAGAGCGTTTATGGGAGAGGATTTCATGGCTCCTAGAACAATTCTAAGGCATTTGGCCTGTATAGAATCTAGTCTACTTATAGCTGCTTTGTTGCATGGTTCTATTAGGTAGCAACAGTAGTCTAGCACACTTCTGATAAGCGCGTTGTAGACCAATTTTAAGGTGTATGGGTGAGCTCCCCACCAGACACCTGCCAAAGCCTTTAGAACCGAGACCGAACGTTCGCATTTTTTGACCGTGTGGTCAATATGATCCACTCCTGACAGTTTGGCATCGAGAACAACTCCCAGGAACCTGGCCTTCTCCTTGATTGGGATTGATTGGCCATCAATATTGATGTCCACCGGGGGTATAATGCGTCTACGGGTAAAAATAACGGCTGTGCTTTTTGGAGCGCTTAAAGACAACCCATGATCTAAGAGCCATTGGTTTAATGAGGTCAAAGATAGATTCAAAGATTTGACAGCATTCTCGATAGAGTTGCAACAGACCAATAAAGCTATATCGTCAGCATACTGGAGAATTTTACAATTGAAATTTAAGCAGGAAGGGAGATCTGAAGTGTAAATGTTGTATAAAGGGGGACTGAGCACAGATCCCTGAGGGAGGCCCCTCCAAGCTAACCTTGGTTCAGGGCTCCCCCCAGGAATCCTTAGTTTAATACTACGGTGTAAGAGCATATTGGAAATGATCTGACATATCCTAACCGGGATTCTCAGCTCTTGCATTTTCTGCCTGAGAACTGGGAGGAGGACAGAATCATAGGCGGACGAAATATCTAAAAATACTGCTGCCACAGACTCACCTCTACTGAGGGCTAGCCGGATCTCTGATGTGAGGGTACCCACACTATCAGCTGTACCCAAGCCTTTCCTGAAGCCGAATTGAGTCGTTGGCAGCAGCTTTCTGTTCTCAACAAACCATACCAGGCGATTTTTAATGAGATGTTCCATCAACTTGATCAGTATGGACGATAGAGCAATTGGCCTGTAAGAACAATGATCGCTAGGATCTTTACCTGGTTTTAAAACGGGAATCACAATTTGAACCTTCCAGTCAGGGGGAATATATCCGGAGGTAAAACAATAATTGACTAAGTCCAGATAGTACTGGCGAGCTTTATCCCCAGCTTTAGAAATGAAGGAGTATGGGAATCCATCCGCTCCTGGAGCAGAATCTTTGACGCGGGCGAGTACCGACTTAAGCTCCCTCCAAGTGAACGGTCTATCCAAAGGATCATTTGATGGTGTATGGGGGTCAGTTGAGACGCATTCATCTTGGCTAGGAACATAAGCCGGGGCTATTTTAGCAAAAAACTGGTGACTTACATCTTTACCTAGTATGTTCCCAGAAGGAGACCTTAAGTTATTTCTAAAACCTTTTAGTTTGCGCCAGACTACTGAGGATGGAGTGGATGGACTTAGGGAATCGCAGTATTTCCGCCAACCTTCTCTTTTCTTTCTCTTGAGTATTTTTCTGGACCTAGCCAACGCATGTTGAAATGCAATGATGTTATCCTGGTTCATATTTGCGTTGAAGTTCCGTTCTGCCTCATTCCTGGCTCTGATTGCAGAAGAGCACTCCCTATCCCACCATGGCGGGGATGGGATTTTGCCGGTTGGAGGTTTTTTGGAGGGGAAGCAGTCCTCTGCTGTTGTGGATATGGTATTTGCAAATAACGAGAAACACTGCTGAGCAGTTGTGTCATTGATGGGAGGAAGAGAGGTGACCCTGAGATCTAACATTTTGGAATAGAGTTCCCAATCAACTGAGTTGAGTTGATATTTTAATAGAGGAGGGGAAAAATTGTCAGGGATGGATCTGGAAGGGATTTCAACCATGATGGGGTAGTGATCACTCCCATATGTCATATCCAAGCGACTCCAGTTAAAAAGACTGGCTATATTCGATGAACAGATAGTTAAATCAACACAGCTGTTTCTCTGCCCTGGCAAAGCCCTACGTGTGGAACAGCCCTCATTAATAACACAAAGATCTAGTTCATCAAATATATCCGCTAAGCCTATACCAAAGTTATCGCACGTTTCTGAACCCCATCTATAGTGATGGCCATTAAAATCACCCATAATTAGTAATGGACCTTGGACATTACTAAGCAAATTTCTTATTGTTTGTAGGTCTTCAGATTGTGGGTGAGCAATGTAAAAACTAAAAATATTTATATCCTCAGCCTTGACAGCAACAACATTAATGTTGTCACCTAAAAAGGGAAGAGGAATTGGGGAGAATGATACTTTGTTATTGATGAACAAAGCACATCCTCCATATCCATCTGATCTGTCATATCTAACATCACTGAAGCATGGGATCCTGAAATTACTGTCAGGATAAAGCCATGTCTCAGCGATGCTGCAGACTGATGGTTTATGTTTATTAATAAGAAAGAGAAGTTCAGGCTTCCTGGGAGCAATACTCCTCACATTCCACTGAAGAAATGTCAGGGGATGGAACATTGTTAATATAATTTCATATATCTCGGTAACGTGACACTTTAGGGTACCATGTGACATGACATTTTTTGTTCGTCTATGTGTCATCTATTCTCAACCCATAGAAATAAAACTTAGATTGTATACCAAGATTTCGAAAAAAAAAAAGCAAGATTGCGGCGGCGGGTCGATATGCCAGCTTCCATACAAAAAGGATCGAACCCCTTTCACTCAGCATTTGCCGGATGAAATAACTTTTATTCGGCAAATGCTGAGTTGATAACCCTTTTGCCTAGCGCTGGTTTTCAGTTGATATCCCGCGGTGACACACGCACGAAGGTGGGTAAATAAAATATTGTAAAAGAATTAGTAGTGTTTTCATCAAAATTAAATTAAGTGGTGTACAGAAAAAGAAAAAAGTAGTTCTTGCAGTAATGAAAGGATAATGCTAGCGACCTAATACTGTGATGAAAAAAAATGTAAATAATAAATGGTAATGTAAATTTATACTAATACTAGCTTTTGCCCACAACTTCATTCGCGTGGGAGGTTATTCCCGCGTGAATCCCGATCCCGTAGGAATTTCAGGATAAAAAGTATCCTACGATAGGATACTTTTACCTACCAATTTTTATCCAAATCGGTTCAGCTGTTCTTGAGTTATAAATAGTATAACTAACACGACTTTCTTTTATACAGTATGTTAGTTTAAACGAGGGACATATTCAAACCTACAATAGTGTATGCTTACATGATACTAATAAAAATATGGACAAAAAAAAAACACTGATAAATAACAGACAGAACCATACCAAAAGTCCACGGGGAGACTCCCGCGGGGGCGGAGTTTACACACGAGCTTCCTTTTTTGGCAGGATCGGGCCGTGTTTTGCCACGTGATTACTTTAGGTACTCTTTACAAGTTCATTCACCTCCTGCGCCTCAGTGTACATGATGTATTATATTGGACAATTACGTCAAAAATTTAGGTTAAGTATAGGTTTTTCACATATTTGGGATGAGAATCGAATACTGAATACCCTCCCTCAATAAGTTCCTCGTTTAACCTAACACACTGTATACAACGTGCAATTTAAGGGTATATACATACCAAGTGCATGGCTTCTTTGGATGATAACAAACGATATGGCAAGGGTTTTGTAATCCTAAGTCTACGTGTGTAGAACTTATTACAAATTCCAATACACAATACCAGAGACCGAATTTTTCAAATTAAGAAGATCGAAAACAATTATCGTGTTATTGGCAAGTGACGTGGAAAGTTAAGTAAGTTTAAGTTAGTTAAAGTGTTAAGTTAAAGTTAGTTAAGACCCTCGTAGTGCTGTGTCACGTTTGTTATGATTGGTATTCAAGAAATACATGAAACCAATAATTTGGTATTAATTCTTTGAGTCAGTTATTTTGTGCTGAAACTGTGCATAGAGACTCCATACCAGATGTTGTCTTCAGCCCTTTTGGATAGATATGGGGTTTCCGTTACACGTTGTATATAGATTATAAAGAGGTAAAATTTTTTGGTAAGTTTGTATGTAGGGGGGTAATCTCCGGAACTAATGATCCAATTTTAAATATTTTTCATTGGTAGTTAGGTGTATTAGTTGTGAGTGAAAATAAAATAAAATATTTCGATATCCACGCCGAAGAAGTCGCGGGCGAGGTGCTAGATTAAATATAAACCTATTTTGTACACGTAACGGATGACAGTCATACGAGAATAAACGGTACATCCAAATAAGTGTTGTTGAATTGAGTATGTTAAGAAAGTGTCAAACTCTCCGATTATATAAATGTCCAGATTTGCACAATTTGACAAGCGTCATAAATATGGCTCCACAGCGGAACGTTTGGTGCACCTTTTAAAAAGTCAGCGGTTCGAAGCAAATTGGTGTTTTGTATTACATTTGAAACTTACATACATTTCGACAACATGAAACAAACCTACACTTAAAAAAGTAATTTGAGAATCAAACAACGTTAACTGGTACTTCAAGCTTCAAAAGCCTAATGGCTAAGGTCGGCTCTGTGATCGAAAGGCCACAGGTTCGAACCCCACCCATTACAATATTGCCGTGAACCCACTCCAGACACAATCATACTTAGTTGGACCCCTCCAACTAAGTAAGATTGTGTCTGGAGTCATGGAGTGGGTACACAAGCATATTTAGCTTAGTTGGCGGGGTTAACAAGATTGCTAGTAATGTGCATTCAATCCACATTGCTAGTTCTCTTTAAAAAAAAACTAGCTTTTGTCCGCGACTTCGTTCGCGTGGGAGGTTTTTATCGCGTAAATCCCGATCCCGTGAGAATTCCGGGATTAAAAATAAAAAATATCCCATGTCCGTCTCCTGATTCTAAGCTACCTCTCTACCAATTTTCAGCCAAATCGGTTCAGCCGTTCTTGAGTTATAAATAGTGTAACTAATACGACTCTCTTTTCAACCGACGACCAAAAGAGGAGGTTATCAATTCGACGCGTATATATATATATATATATATATATTTTTAATGTATGATCACCGAGTACTCGAAGACGGCTGAACCGATTTGGAAAATTCTTTTTTTGTTTCATAGGGTATACTTCGAAATTGGTACCATTTGTCACCAAGTCAGGATCTGATGATGGGATCCTGGAGAAATCGAGGGAACTCTTCAAATATTATAGGCACACCTATGGCGTTTTGGGTATTTCTTATAGTAACTTGTGCAGTTGCTCTCAAAAAGTACCATTTCGGGAAGTGGAACTGATGATGAAGACCACAGATGGTCGCCGAAACTACTCAATAATAAGTATTTCGTGGATTGCTATTCGATTACTTGAATATGGATATTAAGCACTTTATGCTCGTTACAATGCATATGGTGATGTATAGCTGATGGTGAAGTACCAGGAGAACTCCTCAAAAATTAACGGCCCAGCATTGGGAAAAGTAATAATTTGTAAAATTTTATAAGTAGTTGACATGTAGGCTCTGGTAACTAGGTAAATTAAAAATCAACCAACTAAAAAGAGTGAAATAAAAACTTTTTACCAAAAAATTAAACCGACTCCCAAAAAACACTGCAAAGTGAAAAATAACTTTAATTTCGGTAGTCGGTGTCTTTAGTTTTGTATTTTAGTTTTTGGCACCGACTTCCGAAATTAAAGTTATTTTTCACTTTGCAGTGTTTTTTGGGAGTCGGTTTAATTTTTTGGTAAAAAGTGTTTATTTCACTCTTTTTAGTTGGTTGATTTTTAATTTACCTAGTTTAACGAGCATAAAGTGCTTAATATCCATATTCAAGTAATCGAATAGCAATCCACGAAATACTTATTATTGAGTAGTTTCGGCGACCATCTGTGGTCTTCATCATCAGTTCCACTTCCCGAAATGGTACTTTTTGAGAGCAACTGCACAAGTTACTATAAGAAATACCCAAAACGCCATAGGTGTGCCTATAATATTTGAAGAGTTCCCTCGATTTCTCCAGGATCCCATCATCAGATCCTGACTTGGTGACAAATGGTACCAATTTCGAAGTATACCCTATGAAACAAAAAAAGAATTTTCCAAATCGGTTCAGCCGTCTTCGAGTACTCGGTGATCATACATTAAAAAAAAAAATATATATATATATATACGCGTCGAATTCATAACCTCCTCTTTTGGTCGTCGGTTGAAAAGAGAGTCGTATTAGTTACACTATTTATAACTCAAGAACGGCTGAACCGATTAGGCTGAAAATTGGTAGAGAGGTAGCTTAGAATCAGGAGACGGACATGGGATATTTTTTATTTTTAATCCCGGAATTCTCACGGGATCGGGATTTACGCGATAAAAACCTCCCACGCGAACGAAGTCGCGGACAAAAGCTAGTTTTTTTTTAAAGAGAACTAGCAATGTGGATTGAATGCACATTACTAGCAATCTTGTTAACCCCGCCAACTAAGCTAAATATGCTTGTGTACCCACTCCATGACTCCAGACACAATCTTACTTAGTTGGAGGGGTCCAACTAAGTATGATTGTGTCTGGAGTGGGTTCACGGCAATATTGTAATGGGTGGGGTTCGAACCTGTGGCCTTTCGATCACAGAGCCGACCTTAGCCATTAGGCTTTTGAAGCTTGAAGTACCAGTTAACGTTGTTTGATTCTCAAATTACTTTTTTAAGTGTAGGTTTGTTTCATGTTGTCGAAATGTATGTAAGTTTCAAATGTAATACAAAACACCAATTTGCTTCGAACCGCTGACTTTTTAAAAGGTGCACCAAACGTTCCGCTGTGGAGCCATATTTATGACGCTTGTCAAATTGTGCAAATCTGGACATTTATATAATCGGAGAGTTTGACACTTTCTTAACATACTCAATTCAACAACACTTATTTGGATGTACCGTTTATTCTCGTATGACTGTCATCCGTTACGTGTACAAAATAGGTTTATATTTAATCTAGCACCTCGCCCGCGACTTCTTCGGCGTGGATATCGAAATATTTTATTTTATTTTCACTCACAACTAATACACCTAACTACCAATGAAAAATATTTAAAATTGGATCATTAGTTCCGGAGATTACCCCCCTACATACAAACTTACCAAAAAATTTTACCTCTTTATAATCTATATACAACGTGTAACGGAAACCCCATATCTATCCAAAAGGGCTGAAGACAACATCTGGTATGGAGTCTCTATGCACAGTTTCAGCACAAAATAACTGACTCAAAGAATTAATACCAAATTATTGGTTTCATGTATTTCTTGAATACCAATCATAACAAACGTGACACAGCACTACGAGGGTCTTAACTAACTTTAACTTAACACTTTAACTAACTTAAACTTACTTAACTTTCCACGTCACTTGCCAATAACACGATAATTGTTTTCGATCTTCTTAATTTGAAAAATTCGGTCTCTGGTATTGTGTATTGGAATTTGTAATAAGTTCTACACACGTAGACTTAGGATTACAAAACCCTTGCCATATCGTTTGTTATCATCCAAAGAAGCCATGCACTTGGTATGTATATACCCTTAAATTGCACGTTGTATACAGTGTGTTAGGTTAAACGAGGAACTTATTGAGGGAGGGTATTCAGTATTCGATTCTCATCCCAAATATGTGAAAAACCTATACTTAACCTAAATTTTTGACGTAATTGTCCAATATAATACATCATGTACACTGAGGCGCAGGAGGTGAATGAACTTGTAAAGAGTACCTAAAGTAATCACGTGGCAAAACACGGCCCGATCCTGCCAAAAAAGGAAGCTCGTGTGTAAACTCCGCCCCCGCGGGAGTCTCCCCGTGGACTTTTGGTATGGTTCTGTCTGTTATTTATCAGTGTTTTTTTTTTGTCCATATTTTTATTAGTATCATGTAAGCATACACTATTGTAGGTTTGAATATGTCCCTCGTTTAAACTAACATACTGTATAAAAGAAAGTCGTGTTAGTTATACTATTTATAACTCAAGAACAGCTGAACCGATTTGGATAAAAATTGGTAGGTAAAAGTATCCTATCGTAGGATACTTTTTATCCTGAAATTCCTACGGGATCGGGATTCACGCGGGAATAACCTCCCACGCGAATGAAGTTGTGGGCAAAAGCTAGTATTAGTATAAATTTACATTACCATTTATTATTTACATTTTTTTTCATCACAGTATTAGGTCGCTAGCATTATACTTTCATTACTGCAAGAACTACTTTTTTCTTTTTCTGTACACCACTTAATTTAATTTTGATGAAAACACTACTAATTCTTTTACAATATTTTATTTACCCACCTTCGTGCGTGTGTCACCGCGGGGTATCAACTGAAAACCAGCGCTAGGCAAAAGGGTTATCAACTCAGCATTTGCCGAATAAAAGTTATTTCATCCGGCAAATGCTGAGTGAAAGGGGTTCGATCCTTTTTGTATGGAAGCTGGCATATCGACCCGCCGCCGCAATCTTGCTTTTTTTTTTCGAAATCTTGGTATACAATCTAAGTTTTATTTCTATGGGTTGAGAATAGATGACACATAGACGAACAAAAAATGTCATGTCACATGGTACCCTAAAGTGTCACGTTACCGAGATATATGAAGGTAAACATCGACACGTTACTACAACGACAATCATTGGGAAAAAAGGCCCAGCATTGGGAAAAGTAATAATTTGTATAATTTTATAAGTAGTTGACATGTTGTAGGCTCTGGTAACTAGGTAAATTAAAAATCAACCAACTAAAAAGAGTGAAATAAACACTTTTTACCAAAAAATTAAACCGACTCCCAAAAAACACTGCAAAGTGAAAAATAACTTTAATTTCGGAAGTCGGTGCCAAAAACGAAAATACAAAACTAAAGACACCGACTACCGAAATTAAAGTTATTTTTCACTTTGCAGTGTTTTTTGGGAGTCGGTTTAATTTTTTGGTAAAAAGTTTTTATTTCACTCTTTTTAGTTGGTTGATTTTTAATTTACCTAGTTACCAGAGCCTAAATGTCAACTACTTATATATATATATATATATTTAGAAGGCTGGTCGAAGTGGACCTTTAGTTGATCTTAGTAAAAAAGGCAATCTTAGACAGCACTTAACAAGCACCTCAATTAAAAACCTGTAACATTTTTACTTCACAACTAAAGCCTCCAATAGACGGCGCCTTGTGCCGTCGCACAAAACAACAAGATGAAGCCTTTTGAGCGCGCACCGCGACACACGCCGGATGGAGCGGCGCGACAACGCGACAGAGCGACAACGCAACGTCGTGATAATATCGCAGCGTGAATAGTGCGCCGCTGCGATAGTTTTGAATGGGAGCTTTTTGTGATTATGTTTTGTTTAGCCGTAGTGAATTTAGTAATGGGGACTATGTGGATTCCCACTGATTGAACAGATTCTAAGATTTGAAATTATGTATTATTTATAATTATGCTATCTACTAGTGTATGTATAGAAATTAAACATAAAAGAACTTAATTACTTATTTAATTACTTTATTGTACAATAAAAAGTACGATTTTATCTGTATCTATCAATCTAACCTACAATTAAAAACATAGGAGCCGATTTCTTCAGTCTTAATTACTTGACGACTATTCGGTTTGAAGGACGAACACATTTAAGGTAATAAGACTTACTTCATACCTATGTAAATGTATAGCCATCAAGAAAATATTTTCATAAAAAAATACTTAGCTATAATAAACTAATGGTTAGTTTACTAGATAATCTTAAATAGTATCCACCATTTTCCAATTCATTAAAACAGCGGCGTTTCACTGTAATACTTACAAATTTTAATATTCTCGTCAAAACGCCTGCCCGCCATCACATCGAACCATCGAACGTTCTCGAACGAGCTATAATTTCCACATCAATCCGAAATCAAAAATCACTCGAAAGTTTCAATAAGTGAAAATATAGAGTGAACACTTACGTTCCCACTTCAATTTGTGAATATTGCTTATAATGTCTCCAAAGTCTCGAAAGGTTGACTACGGGCTTTTATGTTGAAAGTTTTCGATGAAAAGGGAGTATTGAAGTTACTGTACTTTATTATATAAGCAGGTTTCAGAATGCTATTTCTTAATTATTGTCTTGAAACAATAGGCTTAGAATAATTCCATAGGCTTTCTTTTTAAGGGTGGGAAATAATCCAATGACTGTCTCCCAATTCGGCGAAGCGGGAGGGTGTGCCAGAATTTTACTGACTAAAACCCATCCGTCCATCTAGATTAGTACAGCTATCACGATCTTTTGCAAATTTTCGGTCAAATCTTTAGATTTCGTTAAATACAGCAGCAAGAGTTTTTGAATTAAAGTAGCAGATAGTATTTGAAATTCATATTGAATCTTGTGGCTCCACTAACAGAATAATCATTTTATGAGAACTTTGTCATTAAGACTTTCAAAGTGAATAAAAGAAAAACGAGACTCTCAATATTTTAATTACGAAGTCCTAACATACTATTGTTTACATCAACTCACTCTTACATCATGTAAACCTAATCCCATAAAAAACAATACTTGTCAAAAAACCAAGTCTCGCAACTTAGTTGTTCTACCGTAAAAAGTTGTGAGATCCATGTAATACCAAGTCGGTTATTAATTTATTCAGTCCCTACTTAAGGGACCTTCTGTCTTAAGTTGTTACGTAATTATCTAACCTAACGACATCCTATAGTGACCATATCAATATTAAAAATCTTTACCGTTTTAAATAAATAGATTGACTCGGCCATCGCATGAAAACACAATATATCTCACAAGTAATACATATATAAATTAAATTGTTTATTGCGATTGTCAAGTCAATCTATTTATTTAAAACGGTAAAGATTTTTAATATTGATATGGTCACTATAAGATGTCGTTAGGTTAGATAATTACGTAACAACTTAAGACAGAAGGTCCCTTAAGTAGGGACTGAATAAATTAATAACCGACTTGGTATTACATGGATCTCACAACTTTTTACGGTAGAACAACTAAGTTGCGAGACTTGGTTTTTTGACAAGTATTGTTTTTTATGGGATCTCATTGCTTTTTGTAGAAAGTCCTACATTTTTCCTTTCCGGTACCTTCTACTTCTTGTATACCAACAACGAGTTTTCTTAAAGCCCTCTCTCTCTGTCTTATGAGCTTTTCTTATTTTTGTAGGTAGCCTTCCTTTTTTTATTTTCCGGTACTACTTCTTGAACTTCAGCTAAAGTTTTTTTCAAAGCCCACTCCCTGTCTCTATGGGTTTTTTTCGGAGGCTTTGATACGCACATATGGATACGCACGTACGTCTTTTGCATTAGTTAGTAATAATTATGCCGCACTCGTCAAACGTCTCGGTTAAAGTTAATCCATAAGTAAGTAATTATGCAATTTCGGGCAATTTACTCTAGTTAATACTCTCCAATACTCTTAATACTTCTTGCTTTTTTATTCCGTTGACCATTTAACAAGTTACCTTTGAGCATAATTATTATATCTAGGTACCTATCTACACTGGAAGACACGGTGGAGCATATGGTCGAGGTGTGCCCTGCATGGGTGGAGCACCGTCGTATCCTCATAGAGGCGATCGGCGGCGGCGACTTCTCGCGCCCTGCTCTGGTTTAGACCATGGTGCGAAGCGAGAGGGAATGGGATGCAGTCACCTCCTGCTGCGAAGCAGTCATGCTAGCGAAGGAGGAGGCCTAACGTGCGAGGGAGAGGCAACTCTCTTCCTCGCGCCCCAGCCGCCTGGGGGAGACGCCCCGGGCGTCGTGGATCGCGAGTCGATTTCGGGCCACCGTAGGCGCGGGCCTGCGGATGGCGAGTAGGGGTCGCTCACCGTCCGGTAAGGACCAGGCCCGGGTCTGCGGCGCGTTGTGTTCCACGCGCGCCTTAAAAAGCTGTTAATACCAGTGACGGCGCCTCATAGGGCCATTGCCTGTCGGGGTTTATGGGAAAGTTCCATCGAGATACCGCGGCCCCGGAACTTTAGGGCTTACGAAGGAACAGGGTGGGTTTTTAGTCAGTAGAATTCTGATACACCCGAGCGGAAGAAGTCATTCGATGATATTTTTCACCAAAAAAAAAAGTACCCATCTACATCTATTATTTCATTATATTATACAGGTACACTGATTAATTAACTGCAAATGTAACTTTGTAATCCTATATATTTATATGGGATTACAAAGTTATTTATGCAGTTGATGTATCTAGAAAACTGGAACGAAATTGAAAAATATTATAGTTTTTCCTTGATTCATATACTAAACACTAATTGTATTCTAAATTTGAAGCTTCTATGTCTGCTAAAAGTGCTTTAGACTTTGATGATCGGTCAGTCAGTGAGTGACAAAATTTACAAAATTAAGGAAATTTGACTCGTTATAATTCTTAAACTACTGGTTCAAATTGAATGAAATTTGAAATATACCGTGTTTATACAATGCCTGTTTGGTTACTGAAAATTCAGGCTTCTAGTTTTATCCACAACGAAGTTATAGGGGGTCGAAAATGGCCTGAGTTGCTTCGAGAAAAGAATGGTACGGCCGTGCCGCTTTTTTGCTCGACTTGGCGGGGGCACTGCCGTGCCCCCAGATATTTAGTTACCTTCCTTACTTTAATTAATTAATATCTATTACCGTTGCATTTGTATCTCTATTTCTAAATCATTTATGTCGAGAGAGACTGGATCCTGCGACACAGGGTATTAGGATCCAATGTCACATTAAACATTGTAACACTTTTTCTGAGAAAACACGTTATTGTATTATATATCATAGGATATTAATTAGTTAACTAAATTCTGAACATGTAAATCAAATTATATTTCGAAACACGCACACAAAATTAGAACACGCGAATATAAACTACACATAGTCATCAGCGTTTTCCAATCTGCTCTCTCGCGCCATTGGGCTGTAAAATTGGCACCCCTGCACCGCCTCCGTCCCTCATTGGCGTTGCCTTTGGAATTTTTATGTTGGCAATACAAAAGAAGAAAAAAAACCGAGCGAAAGTCTGTGGGTGTTGAGTTTGTATTAAAAAGGATTTATTTATTTACTGGAGATTCGGGTGTTCCATATTTCATATTTGAAAAAATGGTATAACGTGAGATGAAATAATTTTATTTTGCGTTATACTGTTACTAATGAGTTGATTTGAGAAATAAAATTACTTTTCAGATTCGTCTGATAAGTATATACATAATATATACAACGTGTAACAGAATAAACGCAATTCCTGAAATCAGTTGGTTCAGAATCGGCTTCTGAATCGATTTCCGTCATAAAAAATAGGTGTTAAATTTTGACTAAAAATCTTCCATTTAAATTACAATGGAAACACAGTATCATGACAAATTAATGCAATCCTTAATTCAAGGAAATGCGCTCGTGTTGCGTGTCGGTCGCTAACATTGCATGAGTGTATGCGTCTGCGTAAGGACGTTGTATGACGCACATACGTTTTGCGTTTAGTGAGGATAACTATTTCATAAAAAAATGTCTAGGTTTGGTTTAATCTGTTCCACCTTGTATATCTCACGACCTTCCAGTTTGCGCTCGCCAATCTGTTTAATAATATAAAGCACTAGCCTCTGCCCGCACTTAGTTCGCGTGGGAAGGTTTTCCCGCGTAAATTCCGATCCCGTGTGAATTCCGGTATAAAAAGTAGACTATTTGTCATTCCAGGATGTCAACTATCTACTTACCAAATTCCATTCAAATCCGTTCAGTAGTTCTTGCGTGAAAGAGTAAAAAACATCCATACATCCATCCTCACTAACTTTCGCATTTATAATATTAGTAAGATAAGACTAATATACAGTTTACGCAAACCTGTCAAAATTAACATTACGGCAAGATCTTGGTTCAAGGACGGCTATAATTGTGTCCAAATTAGGCTCATGAGTTAGGTTATCCCTAACTACGAGATATTACTTGACATCTTAAATTATCTATTCCGAGGCAACTCTCTCTCGGGTGGTATCCATTAATTTCTTAGTATCATGACTCCACTATAAGTCATAAATAATTTGTCTATACGAAGGTACATACAATTTCGCTTGAGCAAGCGGGCTCGAGCCGAAGCGTTGTTCACGCTTGGGGATTTTAATAGGTACATAGGATAGCTGTCGTTTAGATCAAAAGCTTAGTAACAACTGATACTGGTCGTTACTAATGACTTTTAGTTTAAACTGAGAGCGGGTCGGAAATTCACTGAGTCTTGAGAAAAAAACATTGTAAGTAATCATTATTTTCCTGCCCTTAACCCATTTACTTGTGGTCGGCACAACACATTTTCTTCTTACATTTTTGTCAGACTGCACAGCATCATTTACTCGTTTTTCTTTCACACAATCCGTCAATTTTTTTGGCCTTAAAAATCTTTAAGGTATAATTACACTCAAATATTGTATTCTTACTGCTAGATTGCTGTTGCTTAGCTATATGTACTAATGCGAAAGTTCAAAAGAGGTTATCAAAAGTAAAGCCTTTGTGGTCATGCATATGTATGTAGCCGCTTAGTTGAAAAGTTTATTAAAATGACCTAGTAAGAAAGTAGTCTTATCAGTTTCAACACATACAATCCTCATTCATGAGATATAAGTTTTTAAGCTAACATGGTCACTGACAGTATCATCACAACTTAAAACGGGCAAGCGCCATGATCACGGATGAACTGTGTGTGTGTGATCATGGCACTTGCAACAGTGCCGAAATATCAGAAACTCGAAACAATAAATACACATGGTAAATATTCCGTTTTAAGTTGTTTGTTGTACAGTATTTTAACCCCAGGCTGTCAGGGGCTGCGGGAATGTTCTGACGAGACACCGCGGCCCCGGAACGCAATAGCAGCTCAAGGAACGGGTGGGTTTTTAGTCAGTAGAAGTCTGACACTCCCTTCCGCACCTCAAGCGGGAGAAATCATTAGGCCGTGCGCGCACTGCCTTGCGGTGGCCGCAATTGCGGTAATTCTACCGCACCGGTAGGATAACCGCAATTTCAGGTGCGCGCACTGCGGCGAGAAAAACGCACCTTTTGTCTGACAATGTTGCCATACATACAGATTTCTTCGTATTTATACATATTTTCGATGTGTGATTCAGATTAACACTCGATACAGATTTTTATACAAATTTCACACTGTATTGATAAAATTAACTGTTACAACTAAAGACAGAACTTGGTAAAATAAATCACCTAGATACATTTATTACGTTACACACGCCATTGTATGATTCTATTCTTTATAGTTATTTTTAATTTTTTATAAACAACAAGTAAACAACGTTAATTTGCTGTGCTTAGGAAATCTGTCAAATATTGTTGGGTGCTATCCAAGGCTCTCGCATTCGTAGTGTCATGCATACGTAAAATACGTAAATAATTAATATCATAGGTACAAACTTTTATTTAATTTAATATTAATCTAAAAACCCAGAGTGATGCAAAAATTGTCATTCTGGGTATTGGATAAATTGCAAACCAACTTACTAAGTTTCCGTAAGATATATACGTTCTTATCCAAAAAAGGTTTTCTCAGGGAAAAACCGGCCTTATCTAGTTTACATTTACGAAAAATACCTATATACTAGCGGCCTGGCCTGACTTTGCACGGGGACCCCGTGCAAAGTCAGGCCAGGCCGCTAGTATTAACAATTGTTTTCTTCGACAAACGATGTAATTACAAAACGTGGGTTTAGCTATCATTTAATTTAATATATATATATATAATTTTCATCTTGAATCAGACCTGTGCCAGCCGATTCGCTGCAATGAATTTCATGGCTGCGTAATTTTAAATCTGTGATAACTTCTAAACATTTAAATGAAAAAAGTAAAGAGCAATTTTTGATCTACATTAAATGACCAAGGTAAATAATATACTTATTTGGATAAAGATTAGTATTTATTAGTAGAAATTACCTTTTGCAAATAGAGGAATATTTTAAATATAATTAATTTAAAATTTAGAGATAAAAATGGTTAGGTACTGTGAGTCAACCATATGAGATAGATATATGCTATCGCGGACTTTTTATCGGCCTTTTTATGATATATACATTTCCGTAGTACATTATTTTAACGTAGGTATCTATTGACGTAGTACTTGCAATGTAAGTGCTTGAAAATCGATTTTTTTTTGGCGGCATCATCACAAAATATGGAATTTTCTCCTTAATACAAATACTCATCAATAAAAAAAACTAAATTAAATTTTTTAAATTAACGTTGTACCTATATGAAAAATTAAAAAATAACCATAAAGAATAGAATCATACAATGGTGTATGTGTAACGTAATAAATGCGGTATCTAGGTAATTTATTTTGCTAAGTTCTGTTTTAGTTGTAACAGTCACTTTGATCAATACAGTGTGAAATTTGTATAAAAATCGGTATCGAGTGCTAATCAGTATCACACATCAAAAATATGTATAAATACAAAGAAATCTGTATGTATGGCAACATTATCAGACAAAACGTGCGTTTTTTTCACCGCAGTGCGCGGTACTACATACATTCCTATGCAATACAAAATATATGTGGTAGACTCACCGCAATTTTGCAGCGAGGGGCCACCGGTGACTCTACCGCACGCGTTTATTCCACCACAGTGCGCGCACTTCTATGACACTCCATACTTCACAGATTTTGCGTTTCCAAAACGCAACGCAATGCGCGCACGGCCTTAGATGATTTTCCCACCCGGAAAAAAAGGCTGGAGGCATTCTTTATTATAATTAAGGTCGCTACAAGCAGGTCCGGTTAAGCTGTCGACTACCTCCTAGGCTGACTGGCGAGGAGTCAATCATAAAAAAAAAACTCTTTGAACAGCTCAGCATATTTGCGTCAATAGTTAAACAAACAAATGAAAATATATTATAATCTCAGTAACTTTAAGTAATGAATAAATAAACAGAATACATCTACTGTATGTATTTTAACTCAAGATCAGCGTAAAACATAAGCATTTACGACCGAATCGAGATACAAAAGGAGTAAGTGTCGTTGCCGTATTTCAGAAGATGTTTCGCGCCAACCGGCTACAATGGCGGATACCACAGAGAATATAATATATTTTGTGCGTATATCATAGACAAACGATGTGTGCGTCGCTGAAATATGTACTTAAGTATTAAATAAATAGAACACGTTTTTGTTGGCGAGTACGCTTCATATATGTTTAAGCTGAAAGATAGACCCAATAAATGTGAGTGTCGCACAATGTTTGGTTTCTAAATTTCTCTTTCAGTTAGTTTCTAGTCAATTCTCGTGTACCGAGTTGCCTAAATCGTTTGATTGGCTATTCTTTTGTATATAATAAATAATAACATACAAGGTTGTCTGAAAAAGATCGCTTTTAGCGATAAGACCGCCCATTGTTTCACCCTTTTTTTAGTTGTTAAGTCCTTATTCTTTTCTGTTATCGTTTAGAATAAAGAGTATATTTATCTTATAAACCATGCAAAGTTGCTGTGTGTTTAATTATTTTTTGCAAGACAAATCATGCTTTTCACTTTGCACTGTGACTAATATTTAATGAAAACACATTTCATAATTGACATAATTGATCCAATTACTAACTCTATTCCAAGGATCTTCTACCTACTAACTGGATTGCTTACGAATGATTCAAAGAATACAGAAAGTCTTTCTTAACTGTTAAACAATAGAGTATAAACTTGCACGCATAAAACTGAAGGAACTATTCGTTCCGAGCGAGACAGTGCCGTGTGTGGACTGTGTCCCTTTCTTCTGTGTGTCAGATTAAAAATATTTATTTCAATGGTAATTTTTTCGACCTGTCTGTTGTAGTAATAACACCTAGTTTTAAACTTCTTTGGAATTCTATCTTTAAAATGAATTACCATTATTACTGTATGCATATTAATGAAAATTAAAGTTATTTTACCATGCAATCACAAGATGTTTAAAACAAAAAAAAAAATGAATTTGTAACAATTAGTAGTGTTATATTATACTATACATGGCAATTACTACGTTGCTGTCTGACGTTTACTTGACATCTGTATGTTTGTAAATTTGCATTATATTTAATTTTGTGAGTTTTCGTAATATTGAAGTGCAAGATACTGTAAGATACTGTGAACAAGATACTGTGGATGGTAAGAACGTGTTTTGTGGTTAATCGCAAGAGTGAAGGGTACCCCGGGTCTGGAATTTCCTTTTTTAAGTAAGTTTTGTGACTTTGTTTACAAATTGCATTTAGGGTGACTATGTTTTCATTGTAAAAGTGGATGTTCTTCTCTTTATTCTTCTTATTTATTATTTTTCTTTCTTCTCATTATTTATTATTTTTTTGTTATTTTAAGCTTTCCTAAAAATGATGATCGTCGAGACCGGTGGCTCAGTGTTCTACACAGAAAAAGGTCAGAAACGGTTCCAAAATTTGTAGCCGCCATTTCAAGCCCGAAGAAATATTGCATTTCGAAACAAGATCAAATGATGCAATTCCATCCATTTTCCCTAAAGTAAGTTATCAATCTTTACAAATGACATGAAGATCACCGTTTCGAAATAGAATATGAGCATAGCAAGATGAATTTTCATTTTGAATCTATCTTAACCATAAATACTAAAAATTTTTTCTCATCAATCTATTATTATTTTAGATTCCTGTTAAAGCGATACAAATAAATGTTTTAAGTACTATAATATTGAAACCCACTGAGGAAAAGAATATACAACCTGTACTGGGCACATTCAAAGATCTGGTAAGTGAAAGTTATGAAAGGAGTCAAATTAATAAGCATAAAAGTCGATATTTTAGTTGATTTATTTACTTTTGCTTAGCATATTGATGGCATAAATATTTTATATCTTTTTGGCCAAAAACTCAGCTACGCAAACTTGCTTACAAGTGTAGTTTATTGTATTAATAATTACTTATAACTTAATTACTTAACTTTTATCCACTGCAGTTAGTTAATGTCGACAAATAATAATAATAATTCATAATTTAAAGATTATTTCCATACTTTTAACTAATAATGGTGTAATACATTTTTAGGGTTGTATGTCAAGCCAATCTTGTAACAAAACTGCAGCTGCAACATATGAGGAACTAGAAAATATAGAACCAACCTAATAATAATAACCTTATAATTGTCATTCGATCTGTCTCCTTTATGTTTAGAATTATGTATGTTAATAATATTGTTTTCTAACCTTAAATAGCACATATGGTGTTAGCCTGTAATTAATTGTTACACTTATAAATGTAATATGACTGTTTCATACAAATGTATAGTGTAAACAATTGTAGTTTAACCTAAATAAATATATACATAAATAAATTATATCTCTTCTGTTATTCTTTCTATTAATAATCATCGTTTTTCATGAAGGGTTTTAGTAGTTTTAATTATATATAAACACTAGTACTCACGCGGGGCTTCGCTCCCGTGGATTCTATCACGGTAAAAACATAACTCTCCTTTTTTGCAGTCGCGTAAAATGTAGCCTATAACCTTCCTCAAGCTTCAAGCTACTTCCATACCAAATTGCATCCAAATCCACCCAGTACTTTCGAAGATTAGCGCGTTCAAGCAAGCAAACAAACAAACAAACAAACTTTTCCGCTTTATAATATTAGGTAGTATAGTAAAAAAATAACTTTATTTTAAAAATTACGAACGGAACCCACTGTAATTTTATTTGTATCAGGAGAGGAATAAATTCCGAAGAGGTGTATTGAAATGATGTTTTGGGTTCAGTTGAACATCATCAATTGTTACTAAATCCTTTTTCTATTTTAAGTTCTAAAGGCAAATAATAATGTTTATTTAAGCAATTTGTGGTAGGATGCACGTAAGGATTCCATTTTTATTATCAATTCAATGGTACGAGCTGACGATTTTTCGAAAGAATAAGCAACTCGATTCAATAGTAAGGTGAATCGAATCTCCTGGATCATATGTGTAAAAATTATTATGATAAGGGCATATAAATAAGTTCATATTTGCCCAAAGTATTGTGCTGACAATCATAAACAGCGAATAGGTAGGTTTATCTATTTCAAACAAGATTAATTACATAATATGCCGACACTTTTTAACTTGTCCGCATTGTTTATGTTAGCACTAAGCAAAGATTGAAATATTTTACGGTTTGATGGAAGTTCTTATTTCGAATGGCATAGCTGTATTTTATAAATTAATCGCTTCGGCGTCGGTCGTATTCTGTATTAGTTTAGTTAGTATTGTTATGTTAACCGACTACATCTGTAGCTGTACCATCTGTATGAAAGTCATTAAATTACACCGGAAAGGTTATCAATTATTATTTATTAAAAGTTTAGACGTACCTACCTACCTGACTGGCAACTGTTAATATGTCATAAAATAAAGGTGTGTTAAATGTTATTTAAAATTTTGATTACGATTTTTAATGAATTTTTAGAAGATCGATTCAAGAGCACGGAATTCGATCTGTGAATTGAATAAATAGGGGGGGTGGAAGATTACTTTGTAAATAATAATTATCTACAAAGTAATGTTCTACAAAAGGACAACTACGTAAAAAACCAACAAGTATGTAAATGATACACGTGACAATGCAAGCAGGTTTATTTAGATAAATTTGATACCTAGACTAATTAATTGTATTGTAGCTAGTTCCCAAAAATAATCAAAGTTTAGGAAAAGTCAGTAATAATATTTTGTAAGCAAAAAATAAAAACATGCGGAACCTTTTATTCATAAATACCAGGAGTAAGAGGTTTATTTTTATTTACAAATAGTTCACTGACACCGATCAGCTGACTTAGTGCTAGTAATGTGCTTATTTCAATTTGAAAAGTTCGGTTTCTGGTATCAATGTATTAAAAATTCTCATTACTTCCGAACATGTAGAGATAGGATTAAAAAACCCTTCCAATATCGTTTGATATCACCCAAAGAAGCCGTGCCTTTGGTATATATATAGTGCCTTGGTTACACGCTGTATATTGAAAACTAGCTTTTCGCCCACGTGGAATTCTGTTATATCGCGTTACCGAGCAACTGTTCAAAAATCTGAGATAGAAAGAACCCTATATAGTTCCCAGGGTTTTAAACTATCTCCATGCCAAATTTTTTCGAAAGCGGCTCTGTGATTTAACCGTGAAAGCGTAACAGACCGACACAGACCTTTGTATTTATAATTGAATTTATTTATTTCTTTCTATTTAATAGGTTGTTAAGAAAAAAAACTTTTTAACAAAAAATTAAACCGACTCCCAAAAACACTGCAAAGTGAAAAATAACTTTAATTTCGGTAGTCGGTGTCTTTAGTTTTGTTTTTTCGCTTTTGGCACCGACTTCCGAAATTAAAGTTATTTTTCACTTTGCAGTGTTTTTGGGAGTCGGTTTAATTTTTTGTTAAAAAGTTTTTATTTCACTCTTTTTAGTTGGATGATTTTCAATTTACCTAGTTACAAGATCCTAAATGTCAACTACTTATAACCTTTTAGAAAATATTGCTTTTCCCAATGCTGGGCCGTTAATTGTTGAGGAGTTTTCCTGGTACTTCACCATCAGCTCTACGTCACTATATGCATTGTGACGAACATAAAGTGCTTAACATCCATATTCAGGTAATCGAATCGCAATCCACTCAATACTTATTATTGAGTAGTTTCGGCGGCCATCTGTGGTCTTCATCATCAGTTCCACTTCCCCAAATGGTACTTTTTGAGAGCAACTGCACAAGTTACTATAAGAAATACCCAAAACGCCATAGGTGTGCCTATAATATTTGAAGAGTTCCCTCGATTTCTCCAGAATCCCATCATCAGATCCTGACTTTGGTGATAATGGTACCAATTTCGACGTATACCCATTCAAACAAAAAAAGAATTTTCCAAATCGGTTCAGCCGTCTTCGAGTACTCGATGATCATACATAAAACAAAAAAAAATATATATATATATATGCGTCGAATTGATAACCTCCTCTTTTTGTCGTCAGTTGAAAAACCGGCCAAGTACGAGTCGGACTTGCGCATGAAGGATATTTTTATAGGTAGGTAATGAATGGTACGGAACCATTACCTATAAAAAGCGCCAAAAAATGATAACTGTTGTATGGGAGTCTCCCTTAAATATTTATTTTAATTAATTTTTAGTATTTTTTGTTATAGCGGTAACAGAAATACATCATTTGTAAGGTTAATATTAAGTGTCTTAAAAAAACCTGCAAGTATTGCATCAAATAAAATTGTCCTTACGTTTATCATGAATTGATATACACACTACTAGAAAGAGATAGCTAGGTCCTTCGAGGGTATACTCTTCGGAACGGATTTGAGCTTCGCGTCCGCATTCCAGTTTAGGTACAAGTTCCTTGCTCTATTCTTAAGGAACTAAAATAAGTTTTTAATATTATTAGCATGTCGTTTGTCTGTTGGCAATAAATACTTTTTCTTTCTTTTCTTCTTTCTTTTCCAATAAAAACTTTTTTGCAAAAAATAAAACCGACTTCCATATCAAAACACTACAAAGCCAAAAATAATTCTAATTTCGGTAGTCGGTGTTATTGGTTTTCAACCGACGACCAAAAGAGGAGGTTATCAATTCGACGCGTATATATCTTTTTTTTTTTTATGTATGATCACCGATTACTCGAAGACGGCTGAACCGATTTGGAAAATTCTTTTTTTGTTTGAAAGGGTATACTTCGGAATTGGTCCCATTGTCACCAGGTCAGGATCTGATGATGGGATCCTGGAGAAATCGAGGGAACTCTTTAAATATTATAGGCACACCTATGGCGTTTTGGGTATTTCTTATAGTAACTTGTGCAGTTGCTCTCAAAAAATACCATTTGGGGAAGTGGAACTGATGATGAAGACCACAGATGGCCGCCGAACCTACTCAATAATAAGTATTTCGTGGATTGCGATTCGATTACTTGAATATGGATGTTAAGCACTTTATGTTCGTCACAATGCATATGGTGATGTAGATTTGATGGTAAAGTACCAGGAGAACTCCTCAACAATTAACGGCCCAGCATTGGGAAAAGCAATATTTTGTAAAAGGTTATAAGTAGTTGACATTTAGGCTCTTTTAATTAGGTAAATTAAAAATCGACCAACTAAAAAGAGAGAAATAAAAACTTTTTACCAAAAAATTAAACCGACTCCCAAAAACACTGCAAAGTAAAAAATAACTTTAATTTCGGAAGTCGGTGCCAAAAACGAAAATACAAAACTAAAGACACCGACTACCGAAATTAAAGTTATTTTTTACTTTGCAGTGTTTTTGGGAGTCGGTTTAATTTTTTGGTAAAAAGTTTTTGTATTTTCTTTTTTTCACACCGCCTTCCGAAATTAAAATTATTTTTGGCTTTGTAGTGTTTTGATATGGAAGTCGGTTTTATTTTTTGCAAAAAAGTTTTTATTTTCGCGCTTTTTAGTGGGTCAGTGAATTTTCTAAATCGGTTCGTACATGACGGAGTTATGCGCGAACAAAAAACGCAATGCAGAGCAAACGAAAAGATCATCAACGTAAATATTTTTTTAGACTTTTGTTGATTTTTCAGAAACGGCCTGTCCGATTTCGATAAAATTTTCATGGGACCATTTGGGAAGTATACCCTTTTCAACAAAAAAATATTTTTTCATTTCGGTTGGCAAGCGACGGCGTTATGCCCGAACAAACAAAAAAAAAATACAAACATCCGAATTGAGAACCTCCTCCTTCTTTAGAAGTCGGTTAAAAAAGAATTTACCGAAAAACAATATCATAATAATTGTAATTAAAGATATCTTATGACGATCTTTACAATTTATTTACCCCTAAAATTATCTAAGGCCGCAAAGTATTTCTCCTTATTACCATCCAATTATATTATTTTCATGCCGTTTTCCTTTAAAAACAAAACAAAATTAAGAGGAATAATTAATGGCGAGCCGACATCAAAGCGGACTAACCTGTCGACATGAAGACATTATAAATAATCCTCCCACGATACCTTTGCACAAGTATAACATTATAACGTTGCCAGGGAAATATACTTCGTTAGTATTATAATCCTACATAATTTTGTTGTAACATTTTACAATCACCTAGGTCGTAAAATTCATTGCGATTCAAATTATTTTCATAAAACGAAGACGTTTCGTTGGTGGGCTACTTGGTGTATGACCGAGCGTTTCCCGCGTTTTCAAGGCATAGTGTCTCAAGGAACACCGATACAATCCGTAGTTAGGTAATTTTTATGTGAGATTTTTTAAAGGAAGAAAATATGTACTTATATATATTTTTTTAAGACCAGTCGACTTTTTAACCTAAAACAAAGCTGTAAAAAGTGAATAGCGTTAATCATCACAATATAATTCCACCAAGCCTGTTCTATCATCGGACTACAAGGCGAACGGCGTTCCGCCATCGTTACATTGTGGTCATCCCACCCACAAAACGTATTAGGAAAACTTTCATTGTGCGTATCGTACAACTATGGAGTGGAATTCCCTGCCGTAGTCTGTTTCCTGATATAAATAAACTTGGGGATTTTTGAGTGAATAGGTTACATCTAGGCAAGCGTGTGTCATCTTTGACCATATTATCGCTTACCATGAGTGAAATGGAGCGAACCTATCAACAATTTAAAAAAAAATGTCTCAACGACTCCTGTGGATATAAAGCACTTCTGATGCAGTGCTTTATAGAATCACAAGAAGACATCCTCTTTCTTACTCTGTCTTACAAAACGAAACAAAAAAATGTGTATCATTGCTTGCTTTCGATATAAAAATACCCGTAGTTTACACGATATCTAGAAGAAACGGTAAAGACATTGTATTTTTTATTATGTGAAAAATAAAATATGGAAAAGTTGTGAGCAAAAAGGTTGGTTACTAAGCAAAAATTTCCCTTACTTATCTACATACGTCATAAAGCTTTTGTCTGGTCTTTAGGCAGACAAATTAAGAAATATATTTATTGTAATAAACATGTAAAAATGAAAAGTTTGTTGTAAATTGCAAAAACATGAAAAGTTTGTGCAAAGATTTATAAGTTTGTTTATAGTAAAAAATACATCTGTGCAGTTCACAGTGATATTATTGAGTTTTATTTTTGTAAAGTGCATTTTAAATCTTCATGTTTGTATTTTGTCACGAAAGAATTTCAGAAGCATGTTTTTAAAGCTTTGACGTTAATTAATCAAGCAATGGAGGTATCACTTATTTGGTACATAACAGCTGTTTGTTTGAGCCACCAATCATTAAGACAAATCTGTGAAAATGATAAACTAATTTGCATCATATAATTTATGTACAAAGTCATATTCACAAGCTCAACTAATGCCCCATCAAAATGCAATAAATATAACACAATTTCTGAATCAAAATATTCATAGACATCGCACCTAGATGCGCGCTGCATAAAGTAAACAAGCTTCGTTGCACCTCTATAAAATATATATTATCTGTGGCTTATTAATAGTTCGCCTGGAAACACGCCAGGTACCCTACTATAGACGACACCAATATGTCAAATAAATTATTATAATTGTACACGTAATAAGTGTAAATCATATTTTTGCAACAAGACTTGTGTTAGAAAATAATGGGGTATAAAGATCAAAAAGGTATTGGCTGAATAATAAATTACCTTTGCGCGTTCTCGTTTGATACTAATGGTCTAATTCGCTAAATAGGTATTTAAGGATAAAATTATTATCAAATGTTGGTGAAAATAAAATACATATGCTGACCTCTATAGTGTACGACTTCTCACAATTCTACCTTCCAGAAACTTTCAACAACATTTTCTCGATATTTAAATAGCTTATGTGCTATTCCAGACCAAAATCTTTTTATGTCCCAAATTTTATTCGGATCCATTAAGCCATTTTGGCGTGATTAACTAACCAAAATCCATACACCCGACGTATAGATTAAGGCTTTCATTTATATCAATGGCAAAGTTCGGTATTATGAGTCTGACGTTTAGAAAAAGTAACCTTATTCAGAGCTGTGTTTGACGTTTTGATCAAAGCCTTTATTATCATTTCCTGAGTACAAAGTTGATCCGGAAACAAGGTTGCCAAGGACACGAAAATGCGATAACCGAATCTAAAATTGAGCTACCAAAACAGCGAGTAACAACCGTCCAAAATCGAATCAAAACAAAAATCAATAGACGGCCATTTTCAGCTGGTTATACCGGCGACAATATCCCAACGCAGTATTCAAATACCGATATTTCAATCGAGAAATCGTTCGATAACCGCTAGTAGCGGTCCCATAGGACTTTGCCGAGTGTTATACGAGGGCTGCGGACTACGGACCGTCGCTCCTAGTCGCAATATATTACAGCTGGTAGCCTGTAGAACTAACAGTTTCCGACTATTTGTCAGAAGCGTATGCGCTGAGCATATGTTCGTACTATTCAGCTGTACTGGCAATTTCTCACGTTATCTTCTCCGTGTTTGATTACAAAGAGCTGGTGGCTAAATAATAGCAGCCTCAAGAGTTAATCTTCTAGGTTAAGCGACGCTTGCAGAGTTCTTTTTTTTATTGATAATAGGTTCGCGTTTGACCACCATCTCACCTGATGGTAATGACGATGTGGTCGAAGATGGAGCACGCTTACCTAGAAGGTAACCTATTCACTCTTGACTTAAAGACTCCCAGGTTATAGCGATCAGGAAACACAGACTCCGGCAGGGAATTCCACTCCTTAGCCGTACGCACAATGAAAGTATTTCCAAAACGTTTAGTGCGTATGGGTGGGATGTCCACCATGTAACGATGGCGCATCGCCGTTTGTCTTGTAGTCCGATGATGGAACTTCCCTTGGATGCGTGACCATCTTATCATATCGTGAGATCAGAGATTCCTCCATACCTCGGACAGCATGTTAAGTCCTTGGTCCCGGCAGTCATTTCTACATCTTTGACAGTCAATACGGGTGGTCAGAAGCCAGAAAATCTAAAACTAGTCTTGCCAAGTCCCGGGTCGACGGCGCGTTGTGTTCCACGCGCGCCTCAAAGAGCGTCAGCAACATGACGAGGCCCCCCCTGTAGAGGGCCGAAGCCTGCCGGGGTCGTGGGACTTATCCCATTACCGTGACCCCGGAACGTAAAGGGTTATTGAAGGAACACCGTGGATTTTAGTCAGTAAAAGTCTGACAGTCCCTCCCGCCCTGCCCGGGGTGGGAGGACTTATTTGATAATTTTACCACGATAAAAAAAAAAGTCTTGCCAAGTGGTATCGTGTTATCCAGCTACTGGATTAAAGAGGTCAGATCAGTGGCGTAGCGTGCCTTGGAGGGGCCCTGAATCAAAATTAGTATAATTATATTTTTACGGTAGCTACGCCCCTGGGTCAAATAGATAGTCGCTCTATGTATATCGTTTATACACGGCTACATCCGGTTAAAGTGTAAGCCGAACGCAACGTAGTTGGAATAAGGCTACGCAAATGATGATCACTACAAAGGATTAGTTTGGTAGATTCACTTCTTCATATTAGCTACTGTATTTTTATTTTCCAATGTATTAAAAAGCCAATTAGGCGAATCGTTTCTCACATTTATACCTACAAAAAATGAACTTTTTAGTTAAAATATTAATTAACAATTTTTTAGTATTCCCGGTCGTGTCACATTGGCACTCCACCGGATTCAGAAAGCGAGTCCATATTTTTAAACTTTCTCATTGTGTTATTTTGCTAGTATTATACTAATGATAAACATGATATACCTTTTTGAAATCCTTATATTAAGCCCTTTAATTTGATACCCATATATGATTTTGTTTTTTTTTTCGCCATGTATGATGGCTTCGCACAGCCGCAATGTTTATTTTTTTAAATATCACCTATCTAAGAACACTTGGGCTGTTAAGACAAATCTAACGATACCTCAATTGTGTGAATCCGTTCAGGGGTTCTGGAGATATGAGGTAATAAAGAATATTACAAACATACATACATACAAGATACGCGCGAAAAACATAACCCTTTCTTTGCAGTCGGGTAAAAACTGGGGGCATGTTACAAAGTGAATGTGCATGTAAATAACATTGATGTGAGAAAAACAACAAATATTAATCGAACAGACTTTACACACGATAAAGTTTAAACACATTCCGAATTAATCTAAACCGCGCATAATTCACGCGGTGACGCGTCCTCACGCGTTTCTCTGACCGCATTACGTAATCTTGGAACGTGAAAGACGCGTTTCCTAATTCACATGGGCTACTTTCCCAAAGATACCTTTGTTTTAAAACAGAATTTTTGCAAGCAAGGAAGCTGGCTAGAAAAAGACCAAGTAAATAGATTGAAGTGCCAGCCACGTGCTGTACTTAAAGAGTTGCCTGTTAACTTACACATTTAGTTAGTCTTTTTTGCGGTGGGAAAATCATCTAATGACTTCTCCCGGTGTGGGTGGAGCGGGAGTGTCAGACTTCTACTGACTAACCCACCCTGATCCTTCACTGCCCTTATGTTCCGGGGCCGCAGTATTTCTTTAGAACATTCCCGCAACCCCGGCAGGACGCATTTATTTAGTCTAGGAAGAGAAAGACCTTTCCAAGTTTACGCTGGCTACAAAGTTGGCAAAATATTCAAGCGTAGAAATACAACCAAATCGGTATCATTCGCATGATTCTGCTACAAGTGTGATCCCAGCTTTATCGCACATCCATTCAAGTATTGGTTTGTTGATAAACATTCTTAAGCTTCCGCAAACAATCTATATATTACGATAGACTGACAAAACATAGTATAACTGGCCCTGAAAGACCCCGAAAGCTTTAGTAAAAACAATTTCTCGCTGAATATAGGTGACTGTCATAAAATGTGTCATATTTTTATAGTTACAACAATACTATTTATGAGTTATTATATCTTTACCGCTCATCCGGTTCGCATCAAGACTTCAGAGCCAAAAGGTAAACTTGAGGATTTTATCACACGATAAAATTGTTTTCTTATAATTTTATGGCTTGTTCAGTTAATTTTAATTTTGTACAATGGTTTACTGGTCGCCTCGCTTTGTGTACTGTTTCCATAGCATTATTAACACAAAAGTAATTCCCTGTTATTTTTATAACGGTAAAATAATGTTTATATAATCAGCCAGTAACGTTCCCACTGCACATCCTTTTTTTATAATGTATGAGCCCGCTTTTGACCTCCATCTCGCCTGATGGTAAGCGATAGATGAAGTCTACGATGTGACGAGCGAGCCCAGAAGATGCCTATTTACTCTTACTTTAAAGGCTGAAAGGTCATAAGTGGCAGGGAACACAGAAGCCGGCAGAGAATTCCACAACTTGGTCGTGCGCACAATAAATGTGGAAGAGAAGCGCTTGGTACGACAAGACGGTATAACAACCAAGTGTGGATGGTACTCAGCCGTGCATCTGGTAGACCGGTAGTGAAAGAGAGATGGAGGAATCAGGTCATGGAGCTCCTGCGCACACTCTCCGAAGTACAATCTGTAGAAAACCGACCGGCAAGCAACTGTTCGCCGATGAGCCAGGCTATGAAGCTTGTCCACTAGCGCCTCGTCACCTATAAGCCTTTTAGCTCTGCGCTCGATTGGGTCCAATGCAGCAAGTTCCTTCTTCTCAATGTGAGGGTATGAGCCGTAATCTAGTCGTAGTCTAAAACCACGCGGGCCCAGTGTGGTTGGGGCATGGTGCATCTCTTCGGATTTTGGGTCTTAAACCATGCCAATCTCAATAAGATGTTTTACTTTAACGTTCTGAAAGCAGTGGTGGAGATGAAATTACATAAAGTAATACGCCTTGCTTTGGTTCGAAAAAATCGTGTTAACTAATAATATAAAGTGGAGAAGTTTGTTCGTTTGAACTTTCTTTGTTCGTTTGAAACTTCGAAATTCTTGGGTGAATTTGTTTGAAATTTGTTATCGCTTGAGGAAGGTTATAAGCTACTTTTTACCCAACTGCAAAAAAGGAGGGTTATGTTTTTATCATGATAATGCCCACGGCAGCGAAGTCCCGCGTGACTGCTTGTGTTTATATGAAAACAAAGAACTAAGAAACGGTTTAAATGGAGTCATTGATCGCGTTTCACAATATTTTAAAATGAAACAGTATTACAAAACTTGGTATGTAAATACGACGTAGTTCTGAATAAATTTTACGACACCATAATCCATATTATCAAAACAACTGCCACAACGTCACGTGTGGCTTTACAAAAACTAAATAGAAACAACACTCATTTATATCTTTCTTATGTTTTCTTTGAGAAAACGCAATCATTTATTTTTCAACTTGACCACTGCTGTCAATCTCAAACACCTACTAATACTGTAATAAAAATTATATTACTAATATCTTACAAGTATTATAAATACGAAGTTTTTGAGAACGGATGTATAGATGTATGTATGTTTGTTACTCTCCCACGCAAAAACTACTGAACGGATCTGAATGAAATTTGTTAAGTAGATAGTTGACATCCTGGAATAACACATAGGCTACTTTTAATCCCGGAGTTCCCACGGGATTGGGATTTACGCGGGAAAATCATCCCACGCTAATGAAGTCGCAGGCAGAACCCAACGAGCACATTAGTGGAAATAGCAGCCTATTTTGTTACTTTGGGCTGTAAAATAGCGGTTTAAGGGTTCAAAAAGCAGTTCAAAGTTGCATATCTGCATCCGTAAACGTCTATAGCTATAAAAGTTACTTAAGGTGCTATAAGCTGAATCAAACCCTAGCCTTCACAGTAGTCTACGGTAGAACTCATTTACCACTTACACCTTTATATGAGAGTTACGAAGGTCATTCTGCCACTCACAGCTGCACAGTGGTTTCCATTGTAACTTTTATAGGTTATAGTTATAGTAACCACTATTATACTACTATAAGTTTCATTATAGAAATAATAGAAACTCTTATGCATACTATAGATACAAAAAAATCATCAGTGTAACTAAGGCCTTTAGTAGCAATAGTCATTCCTTGCAGGCTCAATCCATTCGCCATTTTACAGCCGCTTTTGTAACGATTATAAAACATTTAATAAAAATGGATGCTAAACGAATAAGTACGTAACTAGATCTTATAACCTCAAAAACAGGAAAATAGGAGCTTTTTGTGGCTGTGAGTTGCACTAGGGGAACAAAAATCACTGGAAGCGTTAGAATGGTGAAAATTAGCGCTATGATTCTCAAAAGGGAGTTATTAGAGCTAAAACTGCAGGTTATGACTGCATTACAATGACGCCATGATTTTTTAAGAAAACATATAATTCACTTGCAAAATTGAGTTGATATACATTGGTTTTTCAATTAAATGTGCATTAAATGTACCAGTAAACAATCGGCCACTTGCGAATAGTAAGTTATCGACACGTAAAAATACGGAAATAAAATTTATTCTGTATAACAAATAAAAAATATCACAAATCTTTTGTTAATTTTTTAAATATCATAAAAGCGCGTTAAAATTACTCGAAAATTATCTTATATATGTACAGTAAACTGGACAGCGTTTTAAGTATCTTTATATATCTTGCTAATACAGAATACAAACTTTTACTTCTTTTTGTTTTATTTTCATGATGGCGACGAAAACACTACCAAAATATTACTATTAACTGAAGATATACAATAAAGAACTTTATTCAATTCATTCGTTCAAAGTAGTTCATAATCATTCAAAAGTAGCGCTACGAGAGCTTTGGTATAGCGTTAATAAATCATTATAGCTATTAAGGAACCTTTATGCAACCGTTGTGCAGGTTAAATGGAACTTTAGGTTGCATAAAATGGCGCCCAAATAGCGCTAAAGCGGCTGCTTTAAGTCTGTTGTAGACGCTCTAGCGCTTATGTCTATTACCATAAGTAATAATCGGATACGCTCCAAAGTCCTAATGCAGCCCATTTTTGCTAGTTGGGAAGCTAGTACTACCTATGCCATAGACAAAACATTTAGATTCCTCAAAAAAACCGCCTGTCACACACATAAATAAAAATGGCGTCTCTTTTAAGACTCGATCCTGACTGATTGGCTGCAGGAAACGAAACACAAAGGAAATTGGAAATGTTGGGAAATACTTTTGTCTAACAAAGGGACAACAAAGTATAATTGCATCCCAAATACAAATAGTAGACGTAGGCATTACAGCTGCCAAGCTGAAGTGGAACTGGGCTGATCACATCTACTGCATGTCTCAGCAGAATTGGGCAAAAGTGGCTCCTGATTGGGCTCCGAGCAATATGAACTGGCGACGTGGTAGGCCCAGGAGATGGCGTGACGAGATATATTCCTACTGAAGGATTGGCCGGACGTGGCAATGAGAAGGAAAAAGTGGAAGGAAAGACGGGATGCCTTTGTCTTGCAGTGGGACACTACTGGCTTATAAAAATAATTATTAATAGGCGTTAATTATCACACTTGTATTGGTCAGACAAAAGACTAGTTGGCTAGTGGCCATTGTTATAATTTCTGTTGTCGAACTAGTTACGCCTATTTGCTCAGTGCGGTGGTTTCTTGTTTACGGAACTCGTAATACTTATTTGTTGTTTGGACGTCCATATCGCATATACAATGTACATAAAATACAATAAAAAATATTAAGATAATATTAAAATTATCATTTTTATTTAAGAATTAAATATACGAAAATAAATAATGATATTTGTAATTTAAGAACTCATTATTTCAATTTCTGTGGAACTATAGTTTTTTCATGTTAATAAAGTATTCTTATTTTGTATTGAAATTTAAGTATCATTGTAAATTGTTATCAATATGTTTGTTAGCGCTGGTTAACCTAAACTCGTAGTTTTCCACTGTATTTGTCTAAGGCTGTTAGTTATACAATTATACCCAAGAAATGCTCTAAACAGAAGCTGTTGAAAAACCATAACAAATAAATGAACCACGACTGGGCGGATTTGGATAAAATAGCCTGGATAAGTATGTTCTTGCTGGATTTTTTAGTTATGAGCGAGCAGTCTCATCTAGTATAGTGTTTGCTAATCAAATGCGTGTTTGTCAAGTAACCATCTGTCAAATACCGGTGGTCTTAGTGAGATGGTTGCCTGAAAATGTCGAATTATGTGCCAAAATTAAACGAAGTATTCTTAGGTATTAATAAAAACTTTTTACCAAAAAATTAAACCGACTCCCAAAAAACACTGCAAAGTGAAAAATAACTTTAATTTCGGTAGTCGGTGTCTTTAGTTTTGTATTTTCGTTTTTGGCACCGACTTCCGAAATTAAAGTTATTTTTCACTTTGCAGTGTTTTTTGGGAGTCGGTTTAATTTTTTGGTAAAAAGTTTTTATTTCACTCTTTTTAGTTGGTCTATTTTTAATTTACCTAGTTACAAGAGCCTAATTATTAACTACTTATAACCTTTTACAAAATATTGCTTTTCCCAATGCTGGGCCGTTAATTGTTGAGGAGTTCTCCTGGTACTTCACCATCAGCTCTACATCACCATATGCATTGTGACGAGCATAAAGTGCGTAACATCCATATTCAAGTAATCGAATCGCAATCCACTCAATACTTATTATTGAGTAGTTTCGGCGGCCATCTGTGGTCTTCATCATCAGTTCCACTTCCTCAAATGGTACTTTTTGAGAGCAACTGCACAAGTTACTATAATAAATACCCAAAACGACATAGGTGTGCCTATAATATTTGAAGAGTTCCCTCGATTTCTCCAGGATCCCATCATCAGATCCTGACGTTTATGAAAATGGGACCAGTATCGAAGTATACCCTTTCAATCAAAAACAGAATTTTCCAAATCGGTTCAGCCGTCTTCGAGTAATCGATGATCATACATTAAAAAAAAAAAAAAAAAAAAAAAAAAAATATACGCGTCGAATTGATAACCTCCTCTTTTTGTCGTCGGTTGAAAAATAATATAGGCGCGAACTTTAGGCAATAAATCCTCCATGCTCAAAATTGAGTGTCTTCACGTGTTTGGCGAGCATGAAACAACGCAGGCACCAGCGCGGAAAGCGCTCTCTTGGCAACCGATGTTAAGTGCATGTAACTTTCACTTTGTCAATATATTACGCCTTTAAAGTGGACTAAATTGTTTATTATTTATTAAATTAAGATTAACCAACAGTTTTTACAGATATAATACAGATAGGAATAATGTCTTAAATCTAACTGCACAACCATTTACAGGCAAACACTACATGCAATATGCTCTTTGAAATTTTAATTTTAAAGACTTATTTGTAAGTACTTAAAATTCTAGGTAAAATATCTTAATTACTAAATACTTGTCACGTTTTCCTACATTTTAAGTGTCTGACTATTGCTTCGATATTGAATCTGAGCGGTCGTCAGGCAGTTTTCTGAAGTTCATTTATGAACTTGCACATGCGAGGGTATAGGCGAATTGTTTACAGGAAGGCACTACAATATTAACGCAAAAAATAATAAATGATATATTGCAAATTGGTTTTAAATTGTCACTTTTAGACGTCTTTTTTCGTCAATATAAACCGATGGCCGATGTTTCCTAGCTCACTGTTCTGTGAAGAAATACCGAAAAAACTCAGAGGTCACAGTCTACTTTGAAGCCCAACCAAAGTTTAACCAAAAGGAATAAGAAGGACTGCAGGATAACAAAACAGCTGAACTCCTGGTATCTGTTATCATTTATATGATCAGCGACAGTAAAATAAAATAAAAATTGTTTATTGGCACATGATCCATTCAGTCTTGGTGTAGTGAATTGACTCATTTAAATGTATTAATTCAAAACTACTGATGCTGAATCCTAAACTAAGCTAGAGCTTGTGTTTTGGGAGACATTGTAACAGACATTACGAGTGATAAGTGAGTGAATATCGAATTGATTGTCACTGCGGTGATGTGAATTTAAATAAAAATTCACGCCACTGAAACCGCAATGAAAGTTTGATCCTTAGTCAGCTTTCATCTGTCAGATATCATTCATTCAACATAACGAAACAAATAAAGAGGGCCATGCAAACACAAGCAACAATAATGCCGCCATTTTTCTTTTCCACGCCACAATTGTCGGTCACCACGTCATATGCGTTAGCTCATAAATTGTTTCCCGAGCACTCACCGAGACCAGCCCTAGCGGGAAACGGTCAAGTGCGAAACGACTGCCATAAACATTCGACCAGCTTAATTGAGATTAGTATAGAGGTGTGGATGTGACGCCTACACTCTGAATTAGTTTTAGGGAAAAGGGATACATGAAATAATCAAGTGTTCATCAAACGCCCGACATTTATTGCTCTTTGCACTTCTACTTACGCCTTTATTTATCTTAGAGTAATATGTTTTCTGCCTTCCAACGCTAAAGGGAATAGAGCAAACATAAAAGGCTTTACATTTAAAATTACTATTGTTCGTGAAATAAATGAGTTTGAATATCGTACACTGGCAAACAGAATAATCGGAACGATTCATAACTCCAGCAAAACGCAGGCCGCAATCTCTGTTAAAAAAGTAAAATAAACGTAAAAAGTCGTTGAAACCGCCTCGGTTCTCCAGATTCAAAAGTGGAACGTTGCGGGGGGATGTTGCGTGCCAGTTCCACTCAACAATGGCTCTCGAGAGTACATCGATATAGTAGGTATACGAGCGCTTTTTACTCGATTCAAATCATTTTTGAACTCACTCCAATCAATTTTTTTATTTCAACTCGGGAGAAGTATCTTTGTGTTTGGAATTGTTGGCTGAAATTAAAATATTGCGTTATTGAATTTCTTTTAGACTTTCAATTCGCTTTGTAAAAGTCATTAGTGGAACTAATACAGTTTCTTTGGGCCCCAAAAATATTTATGTACAACATCTTAAATCAAAAAAGCACGAACCCACACATCAAAAGTCTAAAAACGTCACAAAACTAACGAACTCGGTATCTACAATGTTGTATAGGTACATACCCAGTCAAAGGCGAAGACGTTGTGGGCTTGACTTATTTTCCATCAAACGATGTTTATTTCTGTTATAACAAGAATAATAGTGGTTGGAACAACACTAGCGCTGAATATTTTCATAATGTTAATTGCAGTTGAAAGTGGTAGACTAATTAGCATTTTCACTATGATACCTATGTTAGTAATTAAAGTTGTTATATGAATGAGGTTGCGCTGTAGATGTTAGTATAGTGAGTTTTAATTTGTGTGGGGTTCGTTGACTTGAAGTAATGCTTTTTTTACTACATTTGAAATCATTCTACTTTTTTATTTTTTCTAAAAGATTAATAGCAATGTGGGTAGAATTCACATTAATAACAATCTTGTTGACCCCTCCAATTAAGCTAAACATGCTTGTGTCTGGGGTGGGTTCACGGCAATAGTGTAACGGCTGGGGTTCGAACCGGCGACCTATCGATCTCAAGACCGACACCTTAGCCATTAGACTATTGACGCTTCACGACGCTTGACGACGGTCCACCAAGAGCGTTGCCCCCAGAAAAAAATAAAAAAAGAAGGTACGTCTAACAGCATACTCGAAATTGGCAAAGGCTTCTTAAATAAAAAATATAACCGCTGCGCTCTGGAACGAAACTCTATTTGCAGTCACCGCAAAGTTTCACGCTGCGTTCTTCTGAAGCAAGGACCCGAGTTCCAAGAATGTCTCTTCAAGTAAAATATTATTTAAGAATTTTCCGTGTGCAAATCAATTACCTATCTCATGATATTCTTTTAGACTGCAGTATATTTAAAAGGCATAATAAGTAGTTTATATTGATAAATATTAAAAAAAAAACGGAACCAGGTTTTGTCAAATTCTAATTAACGTGTGGCCATTGAGTTTCCTGGTCGTATAAAGAACTAGATGTTACACGCGACTTCGCTCGCGTTGTCATTTTGGACATTTTTCCGGAAAACGGATCCCTACCTACAAGCCTAGCTGTTTTTCTAATAAAATTAAAGGAAAATACATTTTAAACCGAAAAACACACTCTTAAATGGGTATAGTTGTATCTCAATGAAGCTAAAAATTACCTAGTGAGTTAAAAGATCGAATACATACTTGTATTGGGGATGCTCGGACTATCTTGTATATTCGTATGTTATACCTGAATGAGCGACGCAAAATGTGTTCATCGGCCTAAAGAAAACAATCGCGCGAGCCAATTTTGATGATTCTGACGCAAATCGATTTGTCTTAATCTGGATGAATTGTATAAAACCAGATCGGCATTAAAAAGACCATACCTACGCGTTCAGCGGTTTCATAATTGAAATAATCTATACAGAAATTGATGTAGAACCCACTAGCCAGTATTCAGACTAACAAAAAGATTAAAAAGAACGCCTCTGCCTTGTAAAGGAACTTATAATTAATACAAAATGTATTTAGGCAAGGCCCAACTGTGTCTACTTATGTGACGATCAAAATATGAAAAAAAAAAGACACACGTGGAACAGACCCCAAATATTTTGGGACGTTTATCATGGCACATTTTACGGTCTGAAGCGTTTAAAAAATCGATTAAGAAGCGTCCACATTGAAATCAATACAAGTTTGATTAGCTTGTCGAACTTTCACGAGTGTGTTCGCTCGTGCCTGCTGCTGACAGTCAATTAGGACATGAAACTGGATTTTGCGTACTATATCCAATCCATGTATTTAATAGATAAGATAATAAAAGTTTTATCTTACTTATCAGTTATAATTTTGAATAGAAAGTTATATCACACTGAATGGTCTTCCTAAGTATTTAAAGTAATCTTATGTACGTGAAGCAAAATCTTTGAAGACGGAGAACTATAAAATTTGGCACATTTGAAAGTTTTAAGGAGTTTTATTATTTCTAAAAAAAAAATCTGTTAAATAATTTAAATTCTGGTCAGATTTCGACCAACGAGCGACCGCTAGTACCTATCATTTTTATACCATTTGTGTATGACAACTCTTATTTTCCTATGACCCCTAGATGTGGCCGAGGGCGTAAGGTTCTTGCTTTACTTTGCTCTACACCATCTCGATGCATGACGCTTCTGCCGCTACGTTGCGACGCCAAAATTGTCGGGGACGGCAACGCTTTCTTTTTCCTTGAGGATTCTAATCCATCGCTTGTATGGGTATGTGATCAGAATCCCTCCGAAGCGTGTAGCCGATCCATTTTCACTTACGACGCTTATCAGGTGGTGCGGTGGAAAGAGTTGGAGAATCGAACTGGATACGTAGTACCGAGAAGGCTTTGCCCGGCAATGGTAAAATAAGAGCTTACGCTCACGAGGATACATATCTATTCATTAGCGCTAGATCCGTGCCGCAGTTTTACTACCTCTCACGAAGAGGACGTCTGTATGGGAAACAAGAACTAAGCTCCTTCACCTTAGTTTTTGTTTAATTACATTAGCTGAGTTTCTGTTTCACCCCTTGTCTACAAGATCCTCCTGCACTTAATGTGAAATGATAAAGTAACCATTGTAACTATCACAAACATAATTATAAAAAATATATGCTTATTTTTAATATTGCCTGATTTATTTATTTCAGACCTCCAACAAATCATAAACATACTCGTCATGATAAAATGTATATTGTAGTTACTATATTTATTATTTTTTGTAGTTACTATATTACGTCACTTATAGGCAGACCATAGCACGCACATAAAAGATTCTACATTGAAATCTATATAGAAAAATAAATTGAGTATCTGTTAATGAAGTACCTATGTAAACAAGATTTCAATAAAAAGGCCCTAAAAGTATTTACAGCTGCCAAAAACCTCCAAACTACCCCGCAAAAACCTAAAACAATTTCACCACACCCAAAAATACAAATTTTAAATTTCTAAATAAAAGCAAACAACATTCAAATTATAATTTAAATTGTCTTTACTTTTCACGAGTTCTCGATTATTTTGCGTAAAATTTCATGTCGTAAACACAGCTTTGTTTGTTTGCGTTTCATTTCCGCGTCGACATAAACGGAAAATACCTATTACTGTTTGAGGGAAACTGTGACACACATTCATGTACCTATGTGTTGCAGAATAATTGGAAAATACTTAATAGACTTTTGTCTGGATTTTCGTAAAAATATAGCAGCTACATTGTGAGTAAACGCTTACGTTCTCCTGTTACCAATCGTCCTAAAAGTACTAACTAAGGTCTTTACAAAAATCGGATTTTAGTTTCGAATAATTAATTAATCGATTGCAAAATATAATGGCCAATCCTCGTAGTTGTAATATCATGTCGGCGGCAGCAAATATCAAAACTTTTTAAAAACGTAAATCTGAGGTATTTTTGACTATTTTTATTGATGACTAGCTTCTGCCCGCGACTTCGTCCGCGTAGAAGTCCAGGATAAATCCTATGTTTTATTCCAGGACATATTTATCTATCTGTGTGCCAAATTTCTTTCAAATCCGTTCACCCGTTATAGCATGATTTAATAACAAACATCCATCCAAACTTTCGCATTTATAATATTAGTATAGACTAGCTTTTGCCCGCGACTTCGTCTATTTCGACTATTTAATTAAAAAATATTTTTTCAATTCGAACCAGTAGTTCCTGAGATTATCGCGTTCAAACAAACAAACAAACTCTTCAGCCTTATATTATTAGTATAGATAGCTGTTGCCCGCGACTTCGTCCGCGTTTCCGTCGTTATTCGTAAAAAAAAGTACCCTATGTCCTTTCTCACGGTTCAGTGATTTTGATGTAACAGACAGATTAACTTTCGTAATTTAGTAGGGAAATAGATAGATAGATAGATAGATAGAATACTCTTTATTGTACACCAATAATTTAAACAAGCACTTGATTTACAATAATGCAAAAAAAAAAATGGTTACAATGGCGGTCTTATCGCTGATAGCGATATCTTCCAGACAACCTTTGGATGGACTTTAAGAACATAAAACAAAGAGGGGAGGAGAAAGTCAGTGTACTTACTTCAAATATATAACATACACAAAAAGTAACTAAAGTAGTTAATATAACTATATATATAGGTATATATAATACAATACAATACATAAATAAGTATAAATAAATATATGTGTTTCATATATATAAATATGTCATAAGGAAAGAAATACAAGGTAAAATCATAGGAGTGTATAAAAATGTTTGACAACAGAGCTTTTAAAAGCAGCAAGTGACTGCGCTTGTCTAACTGACAACGGCAATGCGTTCCACAGACGAGTAGCCTGCACCGTATACGATGAATCATAAAATTTTGTGGAATGCGCAGGCATTGAAAGTGTCAAATTTACCGATGATCTCAAATCTCTAGTATGTGTGTCATGAAGGAACTTAAAACGTTCTTTGAGGTAAAAGGGAATTCTTGGATTGAACAGAATATTGTAAAGTAATGATAAAATATGCGCATTCCGGCGAAGACGGATAGGCAGCCACTTGAGCTTAATACGAAACTCAGAAACATGATCGTATTTGCGCAAACCAAATATGAATCTGATACAGAAATTTTGGAGTCGCTCAAGCTTATCTAGCTGCACTTCAGTGAGGTCTGGAAAACTTGCATCAGCATAGTCAAGAATAGGAAGAAGGAGAGATTGGGCGAGCGCAGTTTTAGTGGCAGTTGGCAGGAAATTGCGCAGTCTACGCAAAGACCCCGCAGATGCAAACAGTTTGCGACTCACTTCTTGTAACTGGGGACCCCAAGACAAGTCCTTATCTATGTAAATACCCAAGTCTTTCACTACATCACTATAAGGTATTACTGCACCATCAAAAACAATTTGGGGAACGTTCATCCAGTCAATTTTGGATCGCAATCTAGAGCTGCCAACCACAATGACTTGGGTCTTCGCAGGATTAACCTTCAAACCATGATCCAAGCTCCATTGAGAAATACGTGCTAAGTCATTATTCACAATGATCACTGCCTCAGACAGTTCATCTACGGGAGCTTGCGAATAAATTTGCAAATCGTCAGCATAAAGGTGGTAGGATGAGAGAAGTTCATTAGAAATAGAATTTATAAATACAGCGAAAAGAAGAGGAGAGATAACGCCCCCCTGTGGAACGCCGGCAGTGGTATTGCACCAAGAAGATGATGAATCTTCAATGCGAATACGTTGTCGGCGGCCACACAGGTAACTTCGAAACCAATCAATTGCTGTTGGAGATATGTTAAGAGAGCGGAGTATACTGAGCAGGACATCGAAATCGACAGTATTAAAAGCGTTGCTGAAGTCCAGTAACGAAAGGACCGTCAACTTCCCATTATCCATACCTGATCTGATATCATCAGTAATTTTAACAAGAGCTGTGGTAGTGCTATGTCCTGAACGAAACCCGGATTGGTACAAATTTAGGAGTTGGTTTTTACAAAGGAAGGCACTAAGCTGACTGTGGATAAGGCGCTCGAGGACTTTGGATAGGAATGGTAAAATGGAAATAGGACGAAATTCAGAGAAAGAAACAGGATTACACTTTTTAGGGAGAGGAGTTATCTGAGCTTCTTTCCACAAAGATGGGAAAACACCTGAGGATAAGGAATAGTTGAGGATATGGGAAATGATAGGAAGAATTTCATCCAGGATAGGGAGAATCATCTTACGACTAATACAGTCACTACCAACAGCATTTGAGGTTATAGATAGCAAGCTCTTCTTAACATCACAACTAGTAAATTGATTAAAAATAAAAGGAGAATAATTGGGAGTAGGAAGTGATGAAAGATTATGTAGAGTTTTAGCTTTAACAGCCCCGCTGAAGTTAAAAGAGCTAGCAAAATATTGATTGAGTGATTAAAGGTCTACATCTTTAGGAATAGACTCTTGGCGTGATTTTCCAACTCCCATTGTTCTAAGAAATTTCCAGACTTTAGCCGGATCACCATTTTCAACAGACTTATGAATGTGGTGGCGCTGAGCATCCCTACAAGCCAAGTTGCTGCGATTGCGGATAGCAACGTATTTTTCACGAGTCAAGGTGCTAGGTCTGCTCTTGTATCTTGATTTTGCTGCTGCCTTTTTCTTCAAAATAATTTTCAAGTCATCCGATAGCCAAGGAGCAGGCAGATGCTTGATTTTAACCAGCCGAACAGGCGCATGAATATCGTACAACTTGTTTAGGTACGAATTCAAAATGTTGATTTTGTCATCAATTGACTCCGCATCAACAAGAGCAGACCAGTCAATATTATTAGCATCCTCACGAAGACTTTCCAAATTCATTCCACCAAAACTGCGCTGTAGAATCTTTTTTGGTTTAGACTTTGGAGGGCGAATTTTGTAAGAAAGGAAAATTAAATCATGGTAAGAGAAAGCGTCTGCTGAGCATTGTCCATGCTTAGCGACATGTTGAGTGGAAGAAACAAAAATAAGATCAAGGAGCGAAGGAGAACAGTTAGGGAAATGATGAGTTGCACCTAATGGAAGAAGAGACAAATTGCAAGAAAGAGAAATAGACTGGAGCGAGGAAGAGCGGGAATCGTTTTTGAGTAGGCAAGTGTTGAAGTCCCCCATCACAATCGTGTGCCTGTAAGAGGGCATAAGATTTACCAAGAGACTCTCAAAAGAGGAGAAGTAATCGATTCGCAGAGATGGACAGTAATAGACACCCAGCAAAACCTTCGAATGATGTAAATCAAGCTCTAAAAAGAGATGCTCGTCAGCATTTGACGGTGATGGCTGCGGTGAAGCATCAATAATGGTAAAAGAAATATTTGCACGCAAATAAATGGCAACACCACCACCGCCGCGGGCTGTGCGATCATTCCTAATTAGTTGGAATCCGGGTAAGGAATATGATGTAGATGGGAGACATGGTTTCAGCCAGGATTCGGAAACGAGGATTGCATGGATGTCCTTACAGTCCAAACTCGCAAGCATATCATGGTAATGAGCCGGAATACTTTGAGCGTTAATATGGACTACATTTAGATTTTTGGGAACATCAGAAAATTGAGACTGAAGTGTATCAGCAAGATTTGAAATACTATTCAAGCTGTTGTTGTCACTGCTAGCAGATATGAAGCTGTTATCATCATTGTTACTAACAATCATTAAAAAAACACAAAATATAATATAATATGGTAAGTAAATTAGTAAACGTATATAAGATAAAGATAAAAGGTTTTTACTAACTAGACTTAAAAGTCCACCCGCCAGTTATGTGTTTACAAAAAACATAAAAAATAAACATAACATACAAATTAATTAAGTGCGTCTTTCGGACACAGGCAAAGCTCATACTTACAACAATACAAAAAAAAAAGCAAAACATTATTTTAATGTAAGAAGTATGCACAATGCATAATTATTGCAGTATGAACTACATTTTTCCAAAGTTATTTAATGCTCAATTTATCAGAAATTATTCAAAGTGAAACGGAACGCGACTACTTGACATGACAGCTGACATATGTCAATTGTCAAAATACCGATAATGAAAACAATTTTAGTGAGAAATCAGAAAATTAATATGCAGAAAAGGAGAGGTAGTAGATAAATAGTAAAAAAAAAAGTGAACTGAAGGTAAACGAGCATTAAATAAAATAAAAGAGACGTGAGACATTTACCCGAGCGACACAGCGAAAGGGACGATTCACTTTTTCACCGCAGGCTTTCTGATCCTTTTTAAAGGCGTTGAAGCTTGCTTCTCAGCCTGTGCCTTATGGTCATGTTGGCGATCCGGCTTATCAGCGTCGAGTCCAGGCACACCAATAGCATTTAGCTCACAGCAGCTTAAAACCCGATGCTTGCTCCCATCAGCTCCCAGAACGTATACGAATCCCTGCCTGGTCCAGCAATTCGTGATGCCAAACTTCTCACGAGCCTTCATGAAAACCTGATGCCGCGACCTAGTTAGGAATTCGGACATGGTTATACCAGAACCTTTTAATGAGGTTTTGGCAAACCAAACTTTGTCACGGACATCCAGATCCTGAAACTTGACCAGTATAGGTCGAGGCTTTCCGGCACTGCTCTGACCGCCCATTCTGTAGCATCGACGAATAGCAGCAACGGTAAAGGTGTCAATTTTCAACTTTTCACGGAACACTTCAGCAACCACTAACGATGTCTCCTCTTTGCTGACCTCTGCAACACCATGGATAAGGAGCATCTTCCGACGACCCCTCATCTCCAGTGAATCAACATCTCTGGCAAGGGCAGCCATTTGACGCTGGAGACAGCCAAGAGACTCCATAACAAACTTCTTGAATGCCGTGTACTCCTCTGCAAGACTGTCCGAGCTGCTGCTGGATGAAGTGTTGGGTGTTGATTTGGTCAACTCAGCCTCAAATTTCGACATTCTGTCATTAAATTGTGCCATCAATTCAGTGATTGACCCCTTGAGTGAATCCATTTTTGTGCAAGATAATTTTTATAATAATAAGAGTGCAATGAAGGAAATACACACAACTAGCAGGTAGTAGTATTAGTAGGCTCTATTATTCATATAAAATTGTGCAGAATAACAAAATATTATAATAAAAATCGATTTTTGTAATAGAGCAAAGTTATTTGTGTGTCACTCTACCAACTACCTCCCAAAGAAAAAGTATAATAATATAATAAATAAATAGTAATAAAAAGTAAATATAATATGTCAATCTATAATACTGTTGAAAAATATCGCAATACGAAACCGCACAATATTATTGTTAATAGCTGTGCCCGCGACTCCGTCAGCGTAAGTTAATGTATTGGTAATATTATTTAGATCACGTTCACATGAGGCTAAGTACCTATAGAATGAAATTTTATACCTTCGGCCGCGAGACGCGTCGAGCGCGGCGACCGATTCTCAAAAATAATCCTTATAGCATGATTTAGTATTCACGCGCGATGGCTTATTATTAGCGTATTTCATGTATAACTTTGGTGTTTCTATACCGATTTATATGATTCGTTTTTATGGAATAGTTAATAATGTTAACTTTTTCAATTAGAGGTGACTGAGAGTGTTATAAATGTAAGAGTAGACAAATATTATAATCAGAAAGCTTCGAACTGCTAAGCTATCGGGAGTTACACGTGTTATTGTGAGTCAACCATAAAAGATAGACATATGGTGTCATGGGATATTTTTTATATAATTTAAGGAGAACATTTCCGTCATGAAATGATTTCTGTGTAGCTTTAACCATTAAGGTTGCACACGCGACGGAAGCTTAAAAAATGGAGTAACTTCTCCCGTTTTCCCAACATTTCCTTTCACTGCTCTGCTCCTATTGATTGTAGCGTGATGAAAAGTATACTATAACCAGCTCAGGAGTATGAAAAATAATTGTACCAAGTTTCGTTAAAATCCGTCGAGTAGTTTTTGTTTCTATAACGGTTATACAGACAGACAGACAAAAATTTTACTGATTGCATTTTTGGCATCAGTATCGATCTCTAATCATCCCCTGATAGTTATTTTGGAAATATGTTTCTTGTACAGAATTGACCTCTCTACAGATTTATTATAAGTATAGATAGGCATTGGGTTTTAAGCCAGGGTATTCGTATTGCAATCGCGAAATTAAAACGCGACGTCTTAATTTCGCGACTGCAATGCGAATATATCCTTCGGACTGTTAGGACTTCCGAGAAAAAGCCAATTCTCCAGTTATCTCGCGACATAATAGAACTGTTTATGTACTTTCGATGCTCGTAAAAGATATGCGTCTAGTAAAAGAAAGCTGCGAACGACTGTGAGAAATAAAACAGTGATTCCTGAATTATTTATTTCACTTTATTTCTGTTTGCGTAAGTCACTTTTATTGATTTCGGAATCATTTATTGTATTAGGCGCGGCTGGCCCAGAAGTAGATGGCGAGATCAGCTTGAGTCATTTTTAGAGAATTGGTTTACTATAGGATTAGATCGCAAAAGGAGGGGAGGTCTTTGCTCTGCAGTGGGACAGCACAGGTTCATAAAAATAAATAAGTTATTAGCCATTTTTAATACGTTTCTAATACTGTGTCGGACAGTCTACCAACAGGGACAGATGGCCGAAGATCGTGCCGAGAGCCCTCTGTCAAGAGCGAAGCGATAAAGAAGAAGAATACTGTAACTGCATTCGCTACAAATGAGTGTATTCTTGATTGCGTAGTACTGCATTAAGACGTTTATCTACTGACTACAATATAATCAATCTGAGAATGCTTTTAGCAATAGCTTGAAAAAAAAAAATTATTAACTTAATTAAAACGATTTGTGAAAAGGCATTATCGGTAGTAGGTGTTAGTATTACCAAATATGTCCTCCCGCTCTCGGTGGAGCGGATGGGAGTGTCAAGACTCCTACTGACTAAAAACCCACTCTGTTCCTTTAGTTTCCCATGCGTTCCGGGGCCGCGGTATCTCGTTAGAACATTCCTGCAACCACATCAGGCAACGGGCAGTCAATATTGCTTATAGCGTGGATCCAGTGTCATATTAAAATTGTAACAGTTTTTTTCAGTAAATAAACGTTTTTATACTGTATTCTCTTTGAGGCATGCGTGGAATACGAAGCGGTGACAAGTTAGAATTAGACCTATACAACTAAATATAAATTTACTTCGTCATAAAATTAATCTAGATTTAGACTAGCTGCTGCCATTAACTCTGCTTGTTTTAGTTCGACCGCATGAACTAACAAACAAAATCACACTCCAAACACAAGTTAGTCAGAATATGTATGCAGGTGATCCTTTAATTTAATATAATAGTGCACGTTGCGCGAACGTAATTATTCACAAGTGTTAGACACTCCTGCTGCAATTTGTGTCGTAGATTAAACGCAGCTTTGTGCTAATTGGTGCACAATACGTGTTTCTATTTATGCTAAAAGTTGGTGCAGAGCATTTTACGTGTTTTCGTCTGGAAATTGCGTCTTGCTGTAATTCGTTAGACGATTTTTACGTTGTTTCAGTTTTATTAAAAAATATATATATATTTGTAATAAGAATAGCCTCAATTGAACAGTCATAAAACAAAATAGTCCATTTCTACATTAATGCCAGACAGATAATACTGTCTGACGCTGGTCTGAAATGAACCTTTAAGGACAAGTGATAACACAATTTAAGTAGGAGCAGCTATACTTTAGTATTTGAATCTTATTAGTCATAACTTTGCACTACAAAGTAATGGTTCCTACCGATACTGAAGAAGATGCGGCGTAGCAAGTACTACGCAGCGAAGCAATATCAGCGTAGCTATTTCGTAGGCTTGAAGAGGTTCGCAGCGTAGACTTAACGTAGCAGTATTTTGTCTAATGCACTACTACGATTTGTATGATTTAGGGAACTCGCTATACACATAATATTCACTAATACTTCATTTTGATTTAAAACCTAAGCCATATATATGCTATAGTCAATGTGGAAAACATAGTGCGCATATTTTCAACACTGTACTCATCTGTGACCATACCTGTATTACAAAAAAAAATGATTCATTTCTTTTGGATAAGTAGTCGATTTCACTACTATTATGAATGTGTCGGGAATCGTATAGGATGTTGAATGTATTTAACCAATCCCACCAGTATCTGGGTAATATTGTAATAAGCAAATGATGTCTTTACACATACGCTACAAATCTACAACACAACACCACACCACAGATAAGTAAGTAAATAGAGTATCAGTCGAACGTGTCACTGGATTATCCCCTTCAAGCGGCGCCCGACGCACTAATTAATGTAGTTAGCGCCTTTTAGCTCCTACACCCGATAGCCACTTGTTTATTTCACGTCAACGCCATCACCAATGCCATCACCTAACTATTTTTAAAAGCGTTATTAATAGTTTTTTTTTAGGGTTTTCATACCCATAAAAACGGTGCTGGTATAGGATCGCTTTGCTGTCTGTCTGTCTGTCAAGATCCTATTTCTCAAGAAGGGAATATCTAACTGTAATTTATAACTAAAACTGGTGTCTTTTTAACCGACTTCAAAAAAAAGGAGGAGGTTCTCAATTCGTCTTGAACTTTTTTTTATGTATGTTATCTCTCATATCTATCCTCATTACTCGCAGATGGCTGGACCGATTTCAAAAATTCTTTTTTTGTTTGAAATGGTATACTTTCTAGTTGGTCCCATTGTCGTCATGTTTGGATCTGATGATGGGATCATGGAGAAATCGAGGGAACTCTTGAAATATTATAGGCACACCTACAGCGTTTTGGGTATTTCTTATAGTACCTTGTGCAGTTGCTCTCGAAAAGCACCATTTGAGGAAGTTGAACTGATGATGACGACCCCAGATGGCCATCGAAACTACTCAATAATAAGTATTTCGTGGATGGCGATCAGATTACTTGAATATAGATGGTAAGCACTTTATGCTCGTCACAATGCATATGGTGAAGTAGAGCTGATGGTGATGTACCAGGAGAACTCCTCAAAAATTAACGGCTCTGCACCGGGAAAAGCAATATTTTGTAAGAGGTGATAAGTAGTTTACATTTAGGCTTTGGTAACTAGATAAATTACAAACCGACCCACTAAAAAGCGTGAAAAAAAAATTGTTTGCAAAAAATAGAACCGACTTCTATATAAAAACACAACAAAGGCAAAAATTACTTTAATTTCGGAAGGCGGTGTCAAAAAAAAAGAAAATACAAAACAAATGACACCGACTACCGAAATTAAAGTTATTTTTGCCTTTGTTGTGTTTTTATATAGAAGTCGGTTCTATTTTTTGCAAACAATTTTTTTTTTATGCTACGAATACTTCGTCACCGATTATATCTGTAAAAAATCAAATCTGTATATACAAAAAGCAACTATTTACATGTTTTTCGAGGCACCCAGGAATAAGTCGAAATGGTCAAGCTCTGCTTTACTGAATTAAATACAGGACTTACAGTAGACCTTAAAAAAATCATGAAATTTAGCAGGATTCATAGAGCACATGGAAACCATAAATTTGCTTAGTTTGATACTATTGAATATGTAGATAACTTAAGTCTTACACTGTCTCGCACTTGGCCGTTTTCTTAATTAGATTTAATCCCAAATTTCATAATCTCTTTTACTTGCGCAAAACCCGCTATAAGCCCTTGTTCACACATCACAAATCCAATTCAAGCTTAGAAACCAGGCTTAGTCATTGAACCCAATGTCTATGTCTTGAATTCCGGCGGTGGTTAGCCAATAATGCCGGTGCGGGCTGCAGCGTGACCGCTGCGTAATTAGAACGTATACAAGGCGGCGTGGATAGCAATCTGTTGTGTGCGTTACGGGTATGTGGCCAGCAATGTACGAAAAATTGGTATTCGAGTGTGTTGGTTTTTTTTGTCTTAACGTAGATTATAAATAAATCCGGAGTTGCGGGAATGTTCTAACGAGATACTGCGGCCCCGGAACTTAAGAGCAGCTGAAGGAATAGGATGGGTTTTTAGTCATTAGAAGTCTGACACTCCCATCTGCTTAAACCAGAGTAGGAGAAGTCACTCGATGATTGTCCCTACTCAAGATTATGAATACATATCAACAGCTTCGTAGGTTTAGTAGACGGTTAGAATTGCAACGGATGAGTGTGAGGTTACGTTTGGTTTCCTGGTTTTGCAAAAATGCGCAGTAGCACAGGGTGGTTTTAGTCATTAAGAGTTCGATAGACCCCTTCCCCCGAAATTAGACAGTTACGAAAAAACGTTTCTTCTATTTAGAAAAAATCAACACTTATTTTTATTAAGCTACGATGGAAATGTTTCCGTATGCTAGATTGATTGGATTGAGATCAAACAGAAGTAATTTCATTTTAGAAAATCGATATTCTGAATATTTTCTTTTGCAATCACACAGCGTGTAGTCAGTTTCGGCTGTCACGACTATAGTCAATTAATTACTTCTACTATCTGTAAGTGTGTCCATGCCAATAAAACCGGCACTCCAAGAATATCAGCGCTGTTTTTTTTAAATTGTACCTTTCAGAGACGGGACTTTTTTGACTTTGCACAGGACTTTCCATATAGTTAGCTTTTATCAAATTTTATTCTTTTGTCTATCCTTTGCGAATCCTAAATAAACAAGCTTTTATTCTATCATTGCCCTGGGCTTAGTTTTTAATGAATAAATAGAACCAACGTTTACCGTTTACGGATACACTATGGCCGCAGTTTTATTCGAAGACTTGAAACAGTATTCTTATCCTTGTAAACATTATTCTTTAATTAACATATAAAACAATTCGTAATATAATACTTTTGCCTTAAACCAAGAATTACCTTAATCAACGGTTGTAGAACGCCATAATGAAGTGAAAACACACAGAAATTCGAAATGAGCAGCTAGCCCCGAGGCGGGATTCGTACAATTACACTAATTTACAGCAAATTGCGAGTTCCGAATATTGAAGAAAATGAGCTCCGAAGATTGGCGAGGCTCCCCGAAGAATCCCGAAAGACCGAAGCAAACCCTTAAACAAATACATTTGCGATTTCCTCTCTAAACTTCGGATTGGCTGAGGATTTTAATATATTAACAGAGGATGGACTGATAAATATTTATTAGATGTTAAAAGGCTAAGATGCTCTTACGCTGTCGTTATCTTTTCTTCTTATGCGGAAAGAAAAAGTTTGCATTTCGTACTTACTCAGTTTATTTAACAAAAGCTACATTATTTTTAACCGACTTCAAAAAAAGGAGGTTCTCAATTCGTCTTGAACTTTTTTTTTTAATGTATGTTATCTCATAACTCGGAGACGGCTGGACCGATTTGGAAAATTCTTATTGCGTTTGAAAGGGTATACTTTCTAGCTGGTCTCATTGTTACGAAATCAGGATCTGATGATGGGATCCTGGAGAAATCGAGGGAAATCTTCAAATATTATAGGCACACCTATAGCGTTTTGGGTATTTCTTATAGTACCTTGAGCAGTTGCTTTTGAAAAGTACCATTTGGGGAAGTTGAACTGATGATGAAGACCACAGATAGCCACTGAAACTACTCAATAATAAGTATTTCGTGGATTGCGATTCGATTGCTTGAGTACAGATATATACGAGTATGGTGATGTAGAGCTGATGGTCAAGTACCAGGAGAACTCCTCAAAAATTAACGGCTGTGCATCGGGAAAAGCAATATTTAATTAGTATCAGTTTGTTGATTACGTATTATCTAGGATGAATAAAATGAAAAGAGATGATAAAAGAAATAAGAGCACACCTGCCTTTGCGCACACACTCAAGCGGTATATACACACACATGCGTACATGACTGTTTTCGCGATACATTTATTCATAAAACAACGTTTACCATTCTAGCTGTCTGGATGATTTTTGCCTTTGATCTACTTATTCAAAAAGCGTTTACTGACCAATTTTATTCTGTAGTGGAATATTGGCAACTGAAAACAGGCAAAACTAGTTTCTTAATTATGAAATGAAATAGATAAGTAATCAATTTAGTCTAACGAAGTTGATACTTTGATATTCGATGAATATTTACTGGGCGAATATAATGAAGAGGGATGTTTAGAAATAAGAAGTTTACTTTCAATTTATTTTTGTTTGCTGAAGAATTTTATGAAAGCTTCTAGAAGAAGAGATAAAGGGCGATTTTTTATCGCTGGGAAATTGAGTTCATATTTTATTATTGCATTATCCTATATAATCTATATTATCCTTAACGTTTTAATACTGGTTAAGAAGTGCTGTCTATTTTCTGCTTCTTCTTATACAACTATATCTTCTGGTCTTTACCGTATAAAAATGTATTTTTTCATATTTAAAATAACTGCGTATTCTCAAGTGATTATAATTTACACGATACTAAAACACAAAAAAAAAATTGTAACAGTTTTTGTCTGAATGTCTGTCTGTTTGTGCGGGCTAATATCTGAAACAGTTTTTACTTATTTTAACGGGATTTTCACTGGAAGATAGATGAAGTTATAGAGCAACTGGTAGTAACTTATATGACTCCCTATAGAGCAACCTCCACATCCCGAAATTTCCACGGAATCAGGTTTTAGGCGTAATGTTCCCTACCATACCGCACGCTTAATCCAATACTGTCACTATCCAAAATTTTGCCAAATCGACTTTTTAATGCCATCTGTTGGGAAACGTAGAACTACGCGTAATCGCGCTTACACTAGTCTAAAAGTAAAAGAAATAACCGCTATACGGGCAGTAGTCCGCTTCGTCACTAAACAAAAATGTCCCATTCTCATTCCGTTTTATGCCTCTCCTGAAAAGTTGACTTTTTGGGATAGTGACAGTATTGGTTTAAGCGTGCGATACGAGTCAAAATTTTATAAATAAATAAAAAACGACTTTTTCAATAAGTTTGGTTAAATAAATATCATAACATCACTTGTTCGGTATAACATTCCCTGCTCAATTATAGTCTCTGTTACGATTGGCTACCCTGATTGAGCTTCGTTTTGGAGGATAATTAATACAGTTGTGATACTTAGACCGACGTGCAACTTGCAACAAGATATTCGATACCTAAAAACCTGTAGGTTTTAGCAGTAAAGCTGATCTATTTGCAATGCAAATCTAGAATGCAGAGCAATAGAGCATCCATTGAATAAATATGGAGATTCGAATAACAAAAATGAAAAAAAAAAAACAAACCGAAGATGTTTCAAGCGAACCCGGCTACATAATATCGAAAGAAGGGCTCATTTCCATACGAAACTCGGTCAGACATATTTGATCTTTCTACGGCATGATAGATTTTGCACGTGTAAGGAATAAAGGTGTAATATTTCAGAAACAAAGCTCCATACTAATCTTGCAAAGCTCACTTGTTCAATACAAGTGAGCTTTGTAAGATTTGGGCTTTAAAGTAAATTTCCGCTATCCATCCATGCTTATATGTTATATAATATACCTACAACGTGTAACGGAAACCCCATATCTATCCTAAAGGGCTGAAGACAACATCTGGTATGGAGTCTCTATGCAAAGTTTCAGCTCAAAATAAGTGACTCACAGAATTGACCCCAAATTATCGGTTTCATATGTTTCTTGAACACCAATAATAACAAACGTGTCACAGCACTATGAGGGTCATCACTTTCCACGTCACTTGTCAATAAAACGATAATTCTCTTCGTTCTTCTTAATTTGAAAATTCTGCCTCTGGTATCAATGTATTGAAATTTCTATTATACTTCACACATGTAGACATAGGATTATAAAACCTTTGCCATATCGTTTATTATCATCCAAAGAAGCCGTGCACTCGGTATGTATATAACCTTTAAATTACACGTTGTATATGTATAATATGTATACTCTTACTATCTCTCTTACTAATATTATAAATGAGAAAGTTTGTAAGAATGGATGGATAGATGTGTGGATGTTTGTTTCTCTTTCACGCAAAATCTACTAAACGGATTTCGAATGAAATTTGGTAAGTATAAGATAGTTGACATTCTGGATTAACACATAGGCAATTTTTAATCTCAGTATTCCCAAGAGATCGAGATATTCGCAGGAAAACCCTTTCATTCGAACGAAGTCGCGAACTGAAGCTTGTATATAACATAGCAGAACCCCGTCAGTCTACATGAAAGAAACAAGTAATAATAAGAAAAGGTTAAGAAAAAAGTATACTTAAGGCTACAAATTAGGGTTCAAACAATTGTTTTTTTCTGCATGTTTTTCTACTCGTCAGACATCTTCTGCAACAAACAAAATCCTTTAAAAGGAGGTATTTCTTTGAAATATTTCTAGACAAGCGTTGCCCAAGACCTTTGGGACCAATGATTTCGGCATTCTACCCATATTTTTAAGCAGTAATAGATCGATGGGCAACTTGAAATCCCAATAACCACGTGACAAAGATGAAGCACGTTTTCCTAAAAGTAACCTATTCACTCTTTGATCCCCAGGTTATATATATAGCTATCCGAAGTAAGACTCCGGTAGGGAATTCCACACCTTAGCACGCACAGTGAAAGTATTCTCAAAACGTTTTGTGGGTGTGGGTGGGATATCCACCATGTAAAAATGGCGTCTCGCCGTTCGTCTTGTAGTCCGATGATGGAACTGGCTCGTATTCATGAACAGATTGGTATATAATACTTATTTGGAACTATTGCAAAAGAAAAAAAAATGTTAGAGCATCTCTGATATAGCGTGCTATCTACAAATAGAATTTCCCTTTTGTAAGATTAGTTCAATAAAATACACATTGCTTTGCCTTCATATCGCGAATAAAGAAAAACAAACACGGATGGTTACGTTGTTTTTTTTTTTTAATTCATAAATTAATTTCGGTGCCCCTAGGGAAGTTGGCACGCCCCTTTAACCAAACCAGGAAAATGAATCGTGTTTTAATGAACAATTAATTTTTCGTTACTGTTACTAACAAGATATTTGATATTCTTTTCTATAAAACATAAATTTGGAAACAGAGGGTTTAACTACTAGTCATTAGAAAATCTATTCTTCTCGACTATAATTGGTTGTTAACATGCTAGGTATACTCAGCCAATTTCCAAAATAACAATGGCCTACCTTCTATTAAGTGGGAGTGTCTTTTATAAAGTTGGAGTAGATTTTAAGAGTATCCTCAGGGGCATGCATACACTCAGCAATTATTTTTTAGGGTTCCGTACCCAAAGGGTAAAACGGGACCCTATTACTAAGATTACGCTGTCCGTCCGTCTGCCAGTCTGTCCGTCTGTCACCAGGCTGTATCTCATGAACCGTGATAGTTAGACAGTTGAAATTTTCACAGATGATGTATTTCTGTTACCGCAATAGCAACAAATACAAAAAAAGAATAAAATAAATATTTAAGGGGGCTCCCATACAACAGATATGATTTTTTTGCCTCGCACTTGGCCGGTTTTTTTTTGGCGCAACTGGCCCTAATCGCTCCGAAGTCCCCGTGGTCCGTATTACGAGTTATATAGGGACAGCCTTAAATTGACTCTTGTTTACAACATTTAAATTTACTCTTGTTTACAAGATTTTCTTGCTTAAACTCGCTATATTTTTAAGAGTTCGATATGTGCCTGACTGTTAGCAATAGACTCACCTTATTACCCTTAGCTTTAATCCTATTAAGCTCAATCGGTGACACGTGGATGAAATATAAGTATACTTACGTACCCTTTGGGACATACCGGTTTGATGTTATGTAAATCTATTTTATTGAAAGGAACTAGTTACCTACAAAATGACCCCATATTAATATCGTTAAAAATGAGATTGTTACTTCACTATAGCATGACGCGAGCTTCAATTTCATTACTGTGAAACTGTAATAAAATTTTCATTTTGCATGAGTAATTTTATATTCTCTAGTACTGACGTTGTTCCGGTATGTGGATTATATTGTAGCGTGCATTTTACATGATTATATTAAATGTTTCGTTATTTAATTTAATATTCTGGCATCCGTAACGTGTATTGTTACTTTTGGATAACGTACATCCTGTCATATTGCTATTAATAGGCAACTGCTTATCCTAATCACAGGCTTTTAACTAGCCTAGCTAGGAAAGTAGTATGACACTCTTGTATTATATGTAGTGCAATAAGTGATATATAAATGTGGCTCTATAATGTAAATTAAACATAAGTTAAGTGTATTTCCTCTTTGTACTACAACCCCTGTAAATGAATAAATTTTATTATTATTATTATTAAAGTACGATGGAGGGTTTTTATTATTTTTTATTACGGATGAGCCCGCTCTTGATCTCGACCTTGTCTGATGGTAAGCGATAGATGATTTCTAGGATGTGACGAGCGAGCCCAGAAGATGCCTACTTACTCTTGCTTTAAAGGCTGAAAGGTCATAAGTAGCAGGAACACAGAAGCCGGCAGAGAGTTCCACAGCTTGGCTGTGCGCACAATAAAAGTGGAGGAGAAGCGCTTGGTACGACAAGACGGTATATCAACCAAGTGTGGATGGTACCCAGCCGTTGTGTTGTGGATGGTGCCCGTGACTTTGTTTAACTGTACATACAAGTTACAAGTCTTTGTAATAAGGAAGGGACAGAAATATATTCTACGCATATTTCGAAACCTGTCTGCTCTCAAACAGGTAAAGGAAATCATGGTGCGGAAACCGGTTTTAGGACCAAAAGTTCGAAGACATGCGACATCCACCAACCCACACTGGACCCGCGTGCTGGATTATGGCCCATCCCCTCTCATAGAGAGGAGCCTGTGTCCCTACAATTGGAACGTAATAGCCTTTTAGGGATATACGGAACAGAGTGTTAAGTCCCGCATTCCCATTGAAAAGGGAGGATCCTCCGACCAGACAGGTGTTTTGTCTGGTGGGCAACTGCCCAATGTTTGTGATCGGGTGATTTGTATGCAGGCTAGTTGTGCGGTAAACTTTGCTTGCGCGATTCAGGATTTCTATCGTTTAGTTTGTATGTTGCGAGATAGATGTCGCTACAGCCTGAATTATTATTTATTATATTATTATTATTTCAAAACCGCAAGAGGAACTGATTTGGAAAAGTATTCTAGGAATGAAAAACGACACAATGAACGTCCAATTAAGAGATTATTTCATGTTAGAGACGAGAGGGAAAAAACGTAAAGAAACTAGGTGAGGCCTATGTCGAGGAACAACCTTACATGAAAACAAAGATGCAAAAGTTCTTTATAATTTCATCAAATCGTTGATGTGGATCAAAAGGCTGCCCAACTTGAATGGGAATGGGCAGGATATGTCGGACAAGCTCTAAGCATGCAAAACATAGGATTGGTGCCCCGTAATACCAATACGGCAGACCGCGAAGGAGATGGCGGAACGACCTGGATGGCTTCCTTAGGAATTGGATCGAAGAGGCGTACAGGGTTCAGACCTTTGGAAGGTTTGTAGAGGTCTTTGCTCTGTAGTGGGGCAAAACAGGCTACTAATAATAATAAGGCTTACATTATAAACTACCCTTTGTACGTCTAACAGGATGACATGACGAGATACCGCACTGTGGCTTTAAGCAACGTCTTAACTATACGTGAAGACACTTCGCTTTGATCAAAAGTTAAGTAGTGTTCCTTTGGGCTAATCAGAGCTCTCAACACGTTTATTGCTAACTTTACTGTGTACACATACCTACTAGATATGGCCCGCGAATTCCCTTGAGTGGAAATTTCACGTATTTCTCGGGATAAATGTAGCTTATGTGTCCAAACTTTATTCTCTGTGGCAAATTTAACCCAGATCCAGATCAGCCATTTTCAAATGACAGAAACATACAACATTCAAACTTTCATATTTACAACATTATATCGAACCCAACATGCACTGTTTAATTCTTGCACCCGCACGAAAATTATTATTTACCCACGAGGTCCTCCATTACTGATTACACAACGTGTAACAGAATAAACGCAATTCCTGAAAGTAGTTGGTTCAGAATCGGCTTCTGAATCGATTCCTGTATAATTCTGAAAAATAAATGTTAAATTTGGATGGAAAATCTTTCACTTGACTTAAAATGGAAACACAGTATCATGACAAATTAATACAATCCTTAATTCGAGGAAATTGTGTGTGCGTCGCGTCGGCCGCTAACATTGCTTGAGTGTATGCGTCTGCGTAAGGATATTGTATGACGCACCGTATGTGCGTATTTTGCGTTTAGTAAGGATAACTATTTTATAAAAAAATGCTTAGGTTTGGTTTCAATTTATTTAGTTAAAGATGCAGTTTTAGACTTATAATTTAATATTCTAATTTGGGGTGTCTGGGGTATTGCGCTTAATCTGTTACACGTATAAATCATTCAGTAATAAACTAAGATTTATTAAGGCAAACAATTAAATCAAGATTAATATGGAAATCAAATGGTGGCCACCATTCTGCTTGTTTTTAATGGTCTTATTGTTATAACACCACAGCACATGTGGCTCTCATTTCTGTAATGTAGATATTTTTTTGTTTGTGTGGCACATACTCATTTTAGTTCTATCTTTAATTTGAGTAAGAATTAACATAAGCAAGCAATTATCATTTATTGACTAATCGCTAAGGTGTCGGCCCTTGTGATCGAGAAGTCACGAGTTCGAACCCAACCCATTACACTATCGCCGTGAACCCACTCCAGACACAAGCATACTTAGCTTAGTTGAAGGGGTTAACAATATTGCTAATAATGTGAATTCTACCCAACTTAATCGTTATCTTAAAAAAAAAAATAAGCTTAATCAGCCAATAAAAAATCTAAAAGACCATAAAAAAGAAAATCTCTCACAAAATACCGGCCGTTTCTTTCGTCGCAGCCGTCAAAAGAATAAATTACTTGATTACATTCCATTACGTTGTCGACCTTTTTACGGCTTGTTTAGCCCATCATGTTTTATCGCAGTTTGTTTTAGCCTCGCGTTATAACAGCGCTGATAGGCTCATTTAAAAGGTTTAACGAGATAGTAAAATATGTCCTGAAAAAAAAAACCACGGGGTAATTAGTTAGGTGGTGGAATAATAACCACCAATGGTCGTTTTATATTCTATATTCCACAACTTTCACACAACGCCATCTAGTCCCAAACTAAGCAAAGCTTGTGCTATGAGTACTAGACAACTGATAAACATACGTATATATTTCTAAATACATATTATAGATAAATTACACCCAGACAAAGAACAGATGATCGTGCTCATCACACAAACATTTGTCCTGGGTGGGAATCGAACCCACGACCTTGTGGATAGCAGTCAGTGCCACTGACCACTAGACCAACAGGCCTGTCGTTTGTATGAGAAGTGATAGGAATATTTTCTCTTCTATGCAAACAAGAGAGACTCGTAGCTCACTGTACTACTGTTTCGGCAGTTAAATACATAGCGTCACGCTTCTATCTGGGATTGCGGGAATTTTCTAAGGTGATACCACAGGCCCGAACTCCAAGGGCAACTGATGGAACAGGGTGGGTTTTTAGTTCGTAGAAGTCTGCTCCGCTCCACCTAAAGCGGAAGGAGCCATTGATGATTTTCCCACCGAAAAAAAAGTAAACAAGTTAAACGTCATAAAACCCTTCCCTATAATCGTAACCTTGACAAAAAAGAAGGAAATATCTTGTTGGTCCAGAAATGTCAGTCAAATCATCATACGCAAAAAGGCAATATATCAGGCAATCTGTATCTATTTATAATAAAATTAAAAAAATTAAAAAAAAACTAAATCCTATGACGTACGGAGAATGTAGAAATGTTTGAATAGAATGGCTGAAGTGTAAAAGCTATGACTATATTGAAACCCTTTTACAAATAGTGTGATAATTTTATCTGACAACCATATTTCATTTCATTTCATTTCACAGACCCACGGCACCATAATTTTAGAATTTCGTATTGTTTATTATTATATTCCTTTAGTTATTAAGTTTTCATATACTGAATGCAAGCACACTCCTACATACTATTGTAAGTTCTAGTTTAAGAAGAGCAGGGTCTCCTAGCACAGGTTTTTCACAAACTTAAAAGGACACCCTAGTGTAAGACAAGCTGTAGTAGTTGTAAGTTAATGAAATAAAGAAAATTATTAAAAGTAACCACATATTCATTAGGCTAGTTACTACAGACTACTTCGCCAGTCACTATTTTTTATTTTATTCATTAGGGACACTATAAAGTAATGCAAGTAACTAATTTGCTGCGGTAGTCACTGTTTTGCTACATCGGTTACTATATTGTTTCGTCAGTTACTATATTGTTACGCAAGTTACACTATTGCTACGCAAGTCACTAAAATTCATGCTACGCCAGTGTCTACGTTAAACTGCGCAACGCTACGGAATGACCTGTACTGCTACAGTAGAAGTTTGTTGATAAATAGGAATAATAAACAATAACGAGAAGGGCATAACTCAGTGCTACACTTGTAACTCGTAATGGTTACAGTGCTATTCAAGTGTTTGCTGTGCTACGCCTCTTACACAGTGCTACGCCAGTGACTACACCTATGACGACATCGTAACGTCATACAATTTGTTAAAAACAATCTTCACAATAAGTATACGTAGAAAAATTCCCGTATATGCTCGAATTCCATGTGGTACGGCCAACAAATTCAATACCAACCATGAATTCCGAGATTCCGAGTATTTCCGAGTGTACTTTGTGAATGATCGAATCTAATTATTGGATAAGCGCCTTTACATCGCTCGTATTTCGTCCGCAAACGATGTAGAGGGTGGGTTTTGTTAATAGGGAGATTGAACATAAGAGAGGAATTTTGTATTATCATTTAATTCACAGTGCACTTATATTTGTGTTTACTTAACGCAGAAGCTATTGTTTAATAGATTTTCTTCAAAACCTTTTTCGAGCTATATTTGGGTAAGGATCCATACAAACTGGGTACAAAACAAATACTAGTATTGTACATGGTACAACTAACGGTTTCCTTTGAAAAGATGTTTTTTTTTTTTAAGAGCCCGCACCTTAAACGCTTCGCTGGATGGAAAGCTTTTGATGAGGTCTTCGAAGAAATGAGCGAGCCCAGAAGATGCCCGTTCATTATTGCTTTAAAGGCGGGCAGATCATAATATGTGGTAGGGAACACAGAAGCCGGCAGGCCACACCTTTGCTGTGCGCGCAATAAATGTGGAGGAAAAGCGCTTAGTACAGCAAGACAGTATATCATCCAAGTGTTGATGGAACCTGGCAGTACTCTGCTAGGCCGGTAAAGAGGAGGGATGGAAAGATCAGGTCGGAAGAAGGTTTAAGTTTAAACAAGAATAGATTTTCAAGTGACAATTGCCAGAGGCACGGTGCAACCAATCTTAGTGTGTAATAGATACTCACCCATCCACAAAGTGACCTTGGCGCTCTGGGTTTGACATAAAATAGCTGTAAAGCAATGTAGATGTACAATGGATTTTCAATTGTCTTCTGTAAACCGTTCATTATGCATTCTAACTTCGTGATGGAATCTTATACTTATTAGTGCGACCTATATATTCATTAACTGCAGTCGAATTTACACAATGGTAGTACACGAGCGAGCTCTGTTGATGAGGTTACCGGCTAGGTACTGGAATTTCATATCCATTCAATTCATATTTAGAATTCTCTTTCTTAGAAATTCTTATCAAAACTATGCGGCATATACAGCGGAAGTGGTTACTGGATTGTATACAAGCTGATAGATGGCAACTTGTACAAATTAATTGAAAAATGTTAAGTATTTCACTGATCACATAAAGTAGGTACACAGGTAGAAGAGCCTTACAAATAGCGATGAGATAAGTAATTATTATGAGAAATTAATTTATCTTCTTTCGATAGTATCGTACTTGTGAGTTGCAGCTGAAAATCAGCGTGAAGGCATATTTTGCAGGCATTATGTTGAGCAGAGGCATAAGGCATTGATAGCTGTATTTTTTAGATTTAAGGTGTTCAATGTTACTAAACGCATTTTTCTCTTTCTTTACTTGTTAGCTACAATTTTGCACAATCGGGGAGCCTCCAAACCAGGGGAGAAGTACTTTGTATTGGGATAAACTCACAAGGTTACACTGAAGTTGTTTACTACAGACCTTATCAAAACTTAAACAGATTAAGCGAATAGTGAAAAACATAGTTATTTGGTGATTAATTTCATTGTTGAAAACAATTGAATAACTTCTACGAGACTAGTGAACAACGCTTGCTTGCTCGAATTAGGCCCACCAAGAGTTGCAGTAGAAGGGAGAAATACGGTAAAACGAAGCCATACAATGATGACTGCCCATTTATCACGAGACAAACTCTCCCCATACGCATGCTCAAATCTGTGTGATTCTGTCCTCTAACAGACGCCACAGACATTAACCTACATGGCTCTCATAATATGATTTGATCACTACAGATTGTATGGACTTTAAAAGAGACGTTAAACTCTGAGTTCGTTTCAGTGTTTCTTCTCAGAGTAGTTAGTTAGGAAACACTGGCCTCGTCTAGTTTACATTTACGAAAAAAAAACGCGTGAAAGTGTTATTTATAACCTATTTGCAAAATAAACATCATTATTTCATTATAAGAAAAAAAAGCGACAACAAAACGACCTTTTCAGGCAAAAATAAACAAACATACGAGGGGAAAGCTCTCCACAACACAACGGCGTGATTTCGTGCAATCACTGAAGCTCTATTGGACGGCTATCAGGCATCACGCGTCAAGTTTTAGGACGAACTGACCCAAATACTGCACTGACAGTAATAGAAATATCGACACATATATCGGAGGTTTTATTAAATAATAATATGGGAATAGTGTCCCTTAATTATGAGGTAGTTGGTAGTTAAGGATAGGACTTGTTTTGTTACACTTGAGTTAATTGGTAGGTATATTCAAGTCAACTACATTTTGTCTATTTTTAACCGACTTCTAAAAAAGGAGGAGGTTCTCAATTCGGATGTTTGTATTTTTTTTTTTATGTTTTTCCACGCATAACTCCGTCGCTTGCCAACCGATTTGAAAAATTCTTTTTTTGTTGGAAAGGGTATACTTCCCAAATGGTCCCATGAAAAATTTATCGACATCGGATGAGCCGTTTCTGAAAAATCAAAAAAAGTCGAAAAAAATAATTTACGTTGATGATCTTTTCGTTTACTCTGCATTGCGTTTTTTGTTCGCGCAAAACTCCGTCATTTACGAATCGATTTGGAAAATTCACTGACCTACTAAAAAGCGCGAAAATAAAAACTTTTTTGCAAAAAATAAAACCGACTTCCATATCAAAACACTACAAAGCCAAAAATAATTTTAATTTCGGAAGGCGGTGTGAAAAAAAAAAGAAAATACAAAACCAATAACACCGACTACCGAAATTAAAATTATTTTTGGCTTTGTAGTGTTTTGATATGGAAGTCGGTTTTATTTTTTGCAAAAAAGTTTTTATGTGATGTTTTGATCCAAATCTAATTGCGACAAACTTTTTTAGGTTATAAAATATCATAGAGTCCCTTCAGAATTAGTTTATTCACATAAAATGTACGCTAAATGTTGAATCCAAAAACACGAAGAAATGTAATAAGCAACTTCTTAATTTATAATAATACAAAAATTAATGTAAAAACATTGATCAGATTGTGATGAACACATTATCTAGTTTCTATAAATACCAAAAGCGCTCTTACTGTATAATACTATTGTTTGGCGAAAACCCACACATACATATATGTATATACATTATGCAAAGTAGAACATATATCTCGAATCAGACAAATTCATGAATTTTGATTTGTACTGTGATGTTATCCAGCACAAGGCCACCTAACATTTGATCCATTTACAAAACAAGTTCCCAGCTATGAAGTAAAATATCCTCCACTAAACCTTTGCCAAGATTTGTTGTTCAACTCCTGATTTTAAATTGTCTCGAGACAAGTATATCGACAATTTTCCAACGGTTGGCAGAAACAGAGGCGCTAGTAGCATCGTATTCTCGCAATCTTAGGGCCTTTATTGAATTACTTGGACTCTAGACGGCTATCGGCACAATTCTGTCACGTATTTCTGGAACAGTGACTTTCTGCAGTGTTGGCTATAGCTATAAGTTTTCTTAGCTCTTTTGTGCCAGTACTGGTGTCCTTTAAAAAAGCAATGTCGATGAAAACGGCACAAGATAAGAATGGACGCGAGAGTAGGGGAGCTAATCACAATGACAAAAAATTGTTTCATTCAAGAGGACATCTATATGAATAACTGTTTTTGATTAATTAAGTCTGTAGGTTTAAGCTTACTGATTATGTGATTCAACAAACTGCACTGGGCCCGCGTGTTGGATTACGGCCCACTGCCTGTCCTAGACAGGAGGCCCACTACTAGGGTTCAGTAGTAACTTCATAAAAATATAATTATTTATTTATTATTTATCACAAAAGAATCCATAGAATTGTAAGTAGAAGAAACATATGTATATACAAATCTTCTATCGATATGGTTCTAATATTAGCTCCGTGTGATAGACTGATTATGTTATGTACATATACATACATATATTACATCTCGAATTCCAATCAAGATATCTCATTTTCTTTGCTCCGAAACATCAAACATTCCTCTTTCAATCTTCAAACCCTCCGAATCTCGTCATTATCAAATCACAGCGCAGCGATCGGCACAATTCTGTCAAGTGTTTCTGTGGAACAGGCCGACCCACATTTGCAGAGTTAACCGGCGGGCACAATGCAGCGGTCGATCTGCGCGCGCCGCAACAGGTGAGCTCTCCGGGAGTCCCACAGACTCCAACATGCTAATTAGGTGATGTTTTGTGAATCGTTGCGTCTTGTTCGCAGATGGTAAGCTAAGGACGGGTTGCTTGGGTTGTGTAGGCTTGAAGGTGTTATATATAAAGGTAAGCGATGATGTGGTCGAAGATGACGCACGCTTACCTAGGAGTAACCTATTCACTCTTGACTTAAAGACCTCCAGGTTATAGCTATCAGGACACAGACTCCGGCAGGGAATTACACTCTTTAGCTGTACGCACAATAATGGATACAATGTTAGGGAGATACGAGTACATAATTATAACAGTCATAATCATGGACTCTGTCGGGCACATCATATTATTATATCTATGTGTAGTATATTTCTTAAATTATTATCTCTATTTTAAGTTGCATTTTTAATAGTCAGATAAGTTTTATTTGAAGAATAAGTTTGTGGTTCTTTTTTAAATTTTTTCTACAGAAAATCCTTTTTTATTAAACTGCTTTTTTTTTCAAAGTTAAATCGAGAAATAGGCCCGAATAAAAATAAAATTCACATATTTTATATTTATACGAGAAATACTTGAATAAAAATGTTGCTTTGTAGATCCACTTATAGCGATAAGATCGCATCGCATATTATATTTTATTATTGGTAGTTTATTTTTGAACCCAGAAATGAATATCAATAATGGTTAGGTATATACGTAACTTCTTCGTTTTACGTCGATAATTATTAGTGTAAAAACTCCTTACATACATCTATTCTAAAAACAATGACAGCATTTTTAGCATTAAGCATTAACAGAACATGCCACAGATATTATCTACATAACAGGATCGATGAGGTGTTTCAAATAAAAAATCGAATTCTTATGACATCGCAGGCCACGCCGCAAATAAAGAATAATAAATGACAATACTTCAAAATTGGAATATGGTATCGAATATAAAAGAGGGAAAATATCGTTTTGAATACAAAAGGTTAATAAAAGGCCGAATGGTCGCAGGCGTGGTTTGAGGTCTGCCAACAAAGACTGTAGCCAAACATAATTGCATAACTGTTGCTTACAGAATTCCAATGAGTTTGCTTTCTACTTTTTTGTTTTTTATGATCCTCTGTTTAATTCTGTTTAATTTTTTGTGTGAAAACCGCAGGGAAATGGCGGCACTCGTTAGGACAATAATATTAAACACGTTTCCACGTTTGTGGTACATACTTGTATTCTCTCGAAATACATACACATTTATTTTAAAAATCAGGTTATCGCCGTTTTCTTTTCAATAATATTGGGTCATACAATTCTGGATATGTAGGTAATAATAGAGGAACATGTTTTATCAAATCTTTAATCAGACCATGAGCTGCAACCATATAACAACCCATAAAACTTTATATACAAATCCCTAAATTACCAAAACATCTCTTTCAAAAGCATTAATCGAAAGAAAACCTTATCACGGAAACATAGGGCTACCCTAATACGCCATAAATCAGAACTCAATGATTCGGAAGTGTACATATACATTTCATTATTGATATCCCAAGCCCAAATGGATTGAAATTAAATCGCTTGGCTGGACAAACTTTGAACGGGTGTTGGATTCCATTGAACATGATCATTTGTAGGTTCATTGGCCAATTACAATTCGGATTGAATCAGGAATGTGTTTTTAAGTTTTAGTTGTTTCATATATTGGAATCTTGAGGTCATTTTATGAACTTTTCAGATATAATATTCATATTTAGAGAATTGCCCTATGTGATAATACCACCCATTGTACACTAGTTTTATCAGATCATATGCCATATAAGATAGCCTTGAACATCAGCGACGAGTTGCAAGTCTGTAAGTTTTCTATCGGCTACATTTCGTGGTTTTTATGTTTGAAATTCTAAACGTGTGTACCTGTTGACTGTGACTTCGTTGATGTGGACATTCGTATATTTTCCAGGGTTAAAAAGTAGCTACGTTTCTTAGCTTAGGTTTTTAGCTTGATTGAAAAACAAACATTTATATATATGGATCCATCCATACACTGGACTGGACATGATCAAAAATTCTGACTTTTTATATTATTTTTATTTATTGACATTGACATAAGTTTTATAATAACATCATAGGAGGATTATGTATGTCTATGTGATAAAGTGGTCGAAGATGGAGCACGCTTACCTAGAAATAACCTTTTCACTCTTGACTTAAAGACCCCTAAGTTATAGCTATTGGGAAACAGACTCCGGCAGGGAATTCCACTCCTAAGCCGTACGCACAATGAAAGTATTCCCAAAACGTTTTGTGCGTATGGGTGGGATTTCCACCATGTAACGATGGTGCATCGCCGTTTGTTGTCTCGTAGTCCGATAATGGAACGGGCTTGGCGGAATTAGATTGTGTAATTCCATCGCACACTCCCCGAAATGTAAAAAAAAACCGATAAAAAAAACCACCGAAAAAAAAAAACCGAAAAAAATAAAATAGAAAACCGATAAACTTGCAACTGGTCGTCGATGTTCAAGGCTCTGGAGCTTTGACTCGACCAGTGCATCGTTGCAATGAGCCTCTTGGCTCGTATCTCTCATATCATTACCACTGCTGCACCAGTGAAGGAAAACATGTTGAAACTGGCATGTCTTTAGACCAAAAATCCGAAGACATGTTATCTACCAATCCGTACTGGGCCCACGTAGTGGGTTACGGCCCATTCTCTCTGATAGGCCTGTGTCCCAACAGTGAAATCGTAATAGGCTGAATTATTATTATACTATGTCACCTAATGCACCCTACATCAGGGTAAATGCGTTTGAATGTGTGAGTGATTACGACCAAAGTTCTTAGTTTAAAAATGTACGTTTATATTATCTATATTTATTTATTATTTTATTTTCTTTGTAAAACTTTCAGCTAGGATACAGATAGATAAAGAATATTGAAAGAAGGCCAATTACAAGTTTTCACAGACAGTATTAGAATAAAACAAGAGACAGTAGACAAATAAAATAAAGTAAGCAATAAAAGTACTCGGAGCGAGTTATACAATATTAAGATAAGAAGTCATACAGAAGCGTATACAAGTAATTAATAGTTGCATTATTCATTATTTTTATTATTTTTTTGAGTTTCGTGACACTGGTAATATGTATATAAAATACTGTAGTACTATATTTAAATAACTTCTGTCAATATTTCAATATTCAGTTTAGTTTTATTTTAGCTCTGTTCTCTTTTTCATTACGGCTGTCAGCGTTGCCAACAGCTAGGCACAATGTATGCCTTTTAAACCCTTGATTGAATTCTAAATATAAACATCTGGTGAGCTCGTGTTTTCGGCTTTTAGTCTGAAAATTATTTCAAATGTGGAGTGTATGCTTAACATTTAGAATTCGAAATGTTTATTTAGGAAATTTGGTCTCGTTCATGTTACTTGTCAGTGGCATTCATAGTTGAATATAAATACCTACTTAATAATATTATTCTAAAAGCAACCACCCAAAAGAGATTCGCGAAAGTAAGAAGAATGAGTATCCTTTTTTTTAATACTAGTTATTACTACGCGTATTCGTCTGGGTTTGTGTGGTTTCGTACAATTTCCAAGCATTTTTTTTTTGTACATACATTTCGACTATTCATTTTTGTATAGATACTAAGTGACCCGGCAAACTTAGTACTGCCTTTTTTTTTCGATAGTTTTTCTCCATTAAAATTTCCCTCGACTTCCACTAATATTTTAAAACCGAAATTAGCCAAACCGGTCCAGCCGCTCTCGTGTTTTAGCAAGACTAACAACTAGATATATTTACATAGACGTTACTATTTCGCTTAACAACAAGCCATCTACAAAAAACTCACCTAAATTACAAAATAATAACTACCTTAATCATTCCCAAGAAACACATCAAACTATGTACCCTACATTAAAATCGACATTTATTTGCGAAATAAAAGTTAATTTGTGACCTTTCTCTAGAGTGAGCGAGCGCGAGGGTAGAATATTGAAATGTCGCCGGACTCACTAAAGTATTCATGTACCCTACAATAAAATCGACATTGTTTATGTTCTGTTTTTACTGTAGGAAGGTAGGAGATTTTTGTTTGCCCATAGCTGGACAAAGAGTTCTCCATACGTCCACATCCAGAGGGTACGGAGGGTAGCGTGGCTAATGTTAAAACGTCAAATAAATCGGATTCACAAACGCTGTAGAAATGTCGCGTAGTCAATCATACTTCATATTAAAGTAATAAAATGAATATAAAATAAATGCGTTTGTGAGGATGGATGGATGTTTGTTACTCTTCCACGCTAAAACTATAGAACGGATCTGAATGAAATTTGGTATGTAATTATGCCATTCAAATTGGTTCAGCCGAGATTAGCCAAGATAAACAGAAAGACAGACAGGCGAAGAATATTAATCTGCTTGTGATTGAGTATCTAACTATCGTGTACTTTAGTTTTATCTTATGCACCTACCATGTTATCTCTTCACGACCCGTGGTTGACTGGTAGAGAATGCCTTAAAGACCGCCATTGTACCTTTTGTATTTCATAGAGTTTTAATAAATAATTAAGTATATATATAAAAAGCACTATATAATATACTAAACACTTGAGAAAACACACTTATTTCGAAATCACAGACAGAGAATAGATTCGATAATCACATTTGCTGGTAGAATTAGACTTTGTCAAGTCGTCTTGTCACCTCCTTCGTCCGTCTTCGGGCACCCATTGTGTGGAGGTCGCAATGTATGCGTCTAAAGTGACCCGCCCAATCCCATTTGAGCCGGGCTTTTCTACCCACGTCAATTATTCCTATTTAGGAAACGCGTTTGGAAGAACCTAACCTATATCGAGTTATAATGTATTTTTGGAGAGGCAATTAATAATGAAAGGATTTTCAATCAGAGCCTAAAATAACAGTGAGATGAAATTAACTTGTGGTGTGCCAATAGTAATAGAATCAAAACTGTTAGGCTGTGCTAACACATGTATAATATTAGTTACACATTTATGATGTTAGTATTAAATGTAAAACAAGGTTGGCTGCTGCATTTATTTAATATGAACATAGAAAAAATGCATATTGACTTGTCAACCAAGAATATTGTTCTTTTTTATTGATAAAAATATCTAAACGAGTTATTCCTGTCTGATACCCTGATGTGATCCCTGGGGGATCGGTTTTATTTTATAATTAAGTTTTATTCCGGTCTGATACCCTAACAGAGTTTTTGGAGCGTTAGCAAAAATATACGAAACTACACGTTTCCATTACTATAAGAATTATGTACAAACAGTATTTTAATAACCCTGAACGTAATAAATAAATAAATATACGTTCAGGGTTATTAAAATACTGTTTGTACATAATTCTTATAGTAATGGAAACGTGTAGTTACGTGTAGTATTGAGAAACAAACACTCTTAAATTTCCTCTTTGCCAAGAAATAAAATAAAAGGTTTTTTTTTAAAGATATATATATAGTAATGTGGGTAGAATTCACATTACTAACAATCTTGTTAACCCCTCCAACTAAGCTAAATATGCTTGTGTCTGGACTCTGGAGTGATAGATATTCATCTTCGAGAGATATTCTTTTAATAATTGGAATAGTTTTAGGCAGGTTTCTTAATTTTTATATTTAGTGATGCATATAATAAAGGCACAATTCGTGACTATTTTCTTAGTAATTTTAGGTAAAAATTTTCTTTTCTTTTTTTTATTGATAAAGGCTTGCGTTTGACCACTATCTTACCTGATGGTAAGTGATGATGTGGTCGAAGATGGAGCACGCTATCTTATTGAATTAAGATGGTCAAATATTAAAAGACCAAGTGGCTGATCACCAGTGATGGTTTTAAACAAATATAAACTAATATTTTACTACATGAACTATTTTTATCTTGACTGTAATTAGCATTCAAAAAAGTAAGGGGATCAGACAGGAATGTCAAAGTTTGTAGCGGATCAGACCGGAAAACAAAACAAAAAAATACAAGCAGGGGATCAGATCAGGGGGATCCGAACGGAATAACTTATCTAAGCCTACATAAATTTGAATATCAATTTATTAAAATCAAAATCATTATCTTTAATATTTTTGGCATATATAATCTATACTAAAATTATAAGAGGTAAACTTAGTTTGTAAGTTTTAACCCCTACATACGGGGGTAATCTCCGGAACTAATAATCCAGTTCAACATTTTTTTTCATTGGTACTAAGGTGTATTATTGGTGAGTGCTATAGGCTACAAATTATTTCGAAATCTTCGCAGACAAAGTCGCGGGCGAAGTGAAAGAAGGTATATAATGAGAAAGTCTCAAAAAAAAAATCCTTATCGACTTATCATATTCTCAACATCTACTAGGACTCAAACACAGGATTACAGTAGGTAATCAAAGAATTTTATTATGATAATAACTACAATGACCACTTTTCAGAATTCTCTCGGTTGAAACAAAGTTAAAGACTGCACTGTTAAAAATGAGCCACTTCACAAGCCCAACTATAAAAGACTTCACTGAAGATTTTACGAGCAATGTTAGTGAAAGATGTTCACGTTATAAAGCGGGGCTCAGCGTCGTATGGCTGAAGCAACTGACAAGTAAGGCGGTAAGATCTCGTGTTGATGCCTGACGTGAGGCGATTTTATGAAAGATTAGTAGTATGCAATAAATTGGGAAATGGCTTTTATTTATGACTAGCTTGTGCCAGCGGCTTCGCCCGCGTGGGAAGTTTTTTCCCGTGTAAATCCCGATCCCGTGGGAATTTCTCAAAATCCTTTCTTAGCGGATGCGTACGTCATAACATCTACCTGCATGCCAAATTTCAGCCCGATCCGTCCAGTGGTTTGGGCTGTGCGTTGATAGATCACTATGTCAGTCAGTCAGTCAGTCACCTTTGAGTTATATATATCACACACCACAAAAGGGGCTTTGATATCTCTAAAAAGACCATACCAGTAGCATTATAAATACCTAGTAAACTTTTTCAAGTTTTTCTATTGCATAAAAGTAGCAGCATTATTCGCCGAGCGTTTTACCAATTAGATCGAGTTCGCCTTCCAAACGGAATAATAAGATGTGACAGGAGATCAGTATTTCAGAGAAAGCTATCTTTATAACCACAATTCAATAACCTATTCCTGGAAAGTCTAATCTCGAAGATGAGCCAAAATGAGGCTCGATCATTTCCTACATTACCAAGTCTACCTTGTCTTAGTAATATTGGAAGCGATCGAGAATCAATTATGGAAACGATTAGAATAAATAGTTCGATTGTTCAATAAACGATTTTTCATTATGAGCTAGTGGAATTATTTAATTGAATAGCTAACTTCTTTGGTGAGAGGCGGTTTATTATTAATTTTTTACATTGTCTGACACTAGGTATTTCACCTAGATCGTGAGTGCATTACTACAAAATCCAGAACAACCATTAGTAAGCCATACAGACCCTTTTACTGACTCGGGAATCGGACCCGCGACAGGCAGCGCAGTAACTAGATGCTTAACCACTGCGCCAACCCTGTCGTTAATTTATACGTCACAATTATAGTGACCTTCGATTCGCAGAACACCAGTGACGTTAGTAAAAGATTTCGGGCTCAGAGCTATAAATAGTTTCCCAATCAATAATAATTAATAAACAAATGATTACTCTTTGCCAAATTGGCATGATTTTCTAATTATAAACCAACTTTTGCTGTTTAGTGAGGCTTCCGCCACCCCTTACATTTTGGCACCTTAGGCTATGGCCTTCTTGGCCCAAGGGTAAAACACGCCACTGAAAACATCGTGACCTACTTATACCTATAACAAGAATATTATAATTTATTACAAGATATAATTATAAGACTGTAGCGAAATCAAATTTTAGTTTTATTTTTTTGTATTTATTGTGTGCCTTTACATCTGGGTCAAATAAATTTTATTTTCTTTCTTTCTTTCTTTCAAATCATTCTATAACGTTGCTATTGCTGGGCACACGTCTTCTCTCTGCGAGAAAGAATGGTCCACTTATCTCCGCACGGGTCCAATGCTTGTTGATAGACCTCGCATGGCTTCAAAGTTCCCTCACGATGTATTCTTGCGCCGTTACGTAAGCAATGGTGAAGAGTTGAACAAATCGACTTTTATTGGTAGCATACATATTAAAGGAACACCCAGGCTATAACTCAACCTATGTTGATATTCTTTGGCTCTAAGAATCTGCTTACTTCCATTAAGAATCTCCTTTTACTCTGCCCCTCTCATACTTATTCTAACTGATGTTGTACTTTCGTTTTGCTTAACTTTTTTTTAAGAGCAATATGGGTAGAATTCACGTTAGTAACAATCTTGTTAACCCCTCTAACTGAGCTAAATATGCTTGTATCTGGAGTGGGTTTACCGCAATACATCTCGATCGCAAAACCGAAACCTTAGTTAGCCAATAGGTTATTGACGCTTCAATTAAGGGGAACGTGCAAATGCAGAGCGGACGGCAGCGTGTTCAAGATGAATTGCATAATAATATAGTACCAGTCACAAAGAGCCAATATTCCATAAAATCAAATAGAATGACTGCACTCAACATAAATCTCAATGCTTCAAGCAGCTCGCCCCTTCACCAGCTCTTTGGCTTATAGTCTATAAGGCAGTAAGGCAAGCTATTCAACGGGACTTCTTGCGTCAATAATTGAATTGGAAGCTCTTTGATGATTTATAGCCACTTTAGCCACCTAAAGTGTTTAAAGTCGAGCAAATTTCATTATATTGTCTTTTGAGGGACGCTTTATTAGGGACTTTTTGTTTTAATTACGAATTTGAGTTATTATCTTTGGAGTTGAGTTTTTCGTGTGGCTCTTCAATTTGCGGAAGTGTATTTATTGTTTATGTATTATATTGTTATAGAATGAAGATTTTTACACACAAATATATCTATAGGTTTTGGTTTTCTTCTTTTCGTAGGTAAATATTAGTAGACACACTCAAACTAACTAATAATTTAAAGGAAAAAATATATAACGCACTAAGTAAAACAGAATTAACCAGAAATAATAATAACATTAAGTTCTAAGTTCGAAATCACCGAATCCATTTTAAACTCCTCGATTACGCTCAGAAAACCGAACTTATCCGACGTTAAAATTATTTAAACGAAACGAAACGAGCAAGTTCGTTAAGAGAATTAGTATAGATGTCTCTACTGTCATCAGTCGACATCAGTTGTGCAAATGTGAAGTTCTATCCTCCTAATTAAAGTGACGTCTGGCGAAGTGTACCGCCAACTTTATTAATGAATCATATTCGTAAAACTTCGGGAAACTTCGGAGGCTGAGTTCGGTCAAAAAAGTTTTTTGGGAACACGTGACAGTTTCAGACTTTCAGGGTTGGCCATTGTTTGAATGAGTGTTATTTTTTTTTAAAAGATTATCCTATTTCAAAACCGACTGTAGGACAAAGTTGTCGTAAATAAATTACAGGTATTATGCTGCATACGGTGATGGTGGAAGTCGACTCCAAAATAGTTGGGAAAAAGGTAGACAGATTATAATAATATTTACAAAAAGGTAATCTTGTTTAAATATTTGCAATCGTTATTCTCTGTGGTAATGATTGAGATTATAGATGAAGAGTCAGTATATTAGCGAATGTTATTAAAAGCCAAAATATAAAAGATTGATGATCACTTATCACGTGATCACTACTTCACTCACTTGTCTAGAGCCTCTTATAATAAACATTATTTCATTGGCAGAAAGCCAAAAAAAATTGTCTGGAAGATGTCGCTATGACCGCCAGTATCCACACATTAAGCAATATTATTAAATAGTTGTGTTTAAAATTTGGTGTACATCTTTTATCGAAAAATTCACAGTTTCTATCACTTCATGGTAGCGAAAACGTGTGAAAAAATTATCACAGAATATTTAGTTTATGTCCCTAATTTCCAAGCCACTCTGCTTTTTTCTATGTTAAGCTAAGTACAATAGCGTCTAACTAACGAGACAAAACCGGCAAATGAATCTGGGCGCGCCGCACATAATTGATTTAACCGTCTTGGAACTCTCCTACCCTCATACTACATCATTTATCTTTTAGTACGAAAAATGGATGCTTTTGTAGTTCTTTATAATACAAAACCGACATTATGAAAGAAATAAACAACTTTGTACAAAATATTTTTATATTCAGTTGCTCAGTTTAGAATTGTTGGTTTGCATTTGGACATAAATGCTGAAGTTAAAACGGTATATTAAATATTAAAAAAAATATTTATTAAAAATCACATTTGATTTACATTGTACGTCGAGGAGTCTCCATTTAGGCGTGATTCTGACGTTTTATTATTGGCCCACAGGGGTAAATATGTGAATTAAATATATTTCTGTTTTTAACCGACTTGAAAAAAAGGAGGTTTACAATTCGTCTTGAACTTTTTTTTTGTGTATGTTACCTCATAACTCGGAGATGGCTGGACCGATTTGGAATTTTTTTTTTGTTCGAAAGGTTATGCTTTCTAGTTGGTCCCATTTGTTACCAAACCAGGATCTGATGATGGGATCCTGGAGAAATCGAGGGAACTCTTCAAATATTATAGGCACACCTATAGCGTTTTGGGTATTTCTTATAGTACCTTGAGCAGTTGCTTTTGAAAAGTACCATTTGGGAAAGTTGAACTGATGATGAAGACCACAGATGGCCACTGAAACTACTCAATAATAAGTATTTCGTGGATTGCGATTCTATTATTTGAGTACGGATGTTAAGCACTTTATGCTCGTCGGAATACATACGAGTATGGTGATGTCGAGCTGATGGTCAAGTACCAGGAGAACTCCTCAAAAATTAACAGCTATGCATCGGGAAAAGACACATTTTGTAAAAGGTGATAAGTTGTTGACATTATGGCTTTTGTAACTAGATAAATTACAAACCGACCCACTAAAAAGGGTGAAAAAAAATTTTTTAACAAAAAATAGAACCGACTTCCATATTAAAACACTACAAAGCTAAAAATAACTTTAATTTCGGAAGGCGGTGTGAAAAAAACAGAAAATCCAAAACCAATAACACCGACTACCGAAATTAAAGTTATTTTTGGCTTTGTAGTGTTTTGATATGGAAGTCGGTTCTATTTTTTGTTAATTATTTTTATTAAGGCATAGGGTATGCCGTTCTTCCCATACTTTATAAAAGTACAAATAAAAATAATAAAAACTTTACATTGAAGCTCATTGACATTAAATTACCTTGCTAATGGAATTAAGGTTTCCTTTGTATAAAAAGTGGGAGGTGAGTTCATCACGTAGGCTCAGTGCGGGTTGTGAATGTATAATTTTCGCAACACCGATTTCTCATAAAGTTTTGAAACCATCAACCCCTCCGTGACACCTGTGTGTCTGATTGTGTGACAGTCGTTACGTTTAATCTTAAGTTGAAAGAACAGAGAACCAGTCTTATTAGTGGGTATCACGACGTTCAGTTACTGGGTTGTGATGACTTAAACCCTGTTAAACATTCAGCTCATCCCGTTACACAATCAACAATACTGGATGCACTGTAGCTCTATGTACCTGCTGCCGACAGATCTACGTCATTCTGGCGCAACAAAAGTCACATCCACACCAGCAACTCCGGACGCAAGCGAACGAGGGAACACCGGGGTGGTTTAAGTCTGTATAAGCTTGATAGACTCCTCTAACGACCCCGCGGTGAAGGACAACCATGAGAAAACCCACCTTAAGAATATAAATGCCTTGGTAGATTGATTGAACATGGTAGTATCCACTCAAGCCTTTTTTTAAATCTTATTTATTTTAGGGGATTTTGTGCACATATGTGACAATGTCAATCCCATCGTGCTGATTACAAATGCATTACAAAAACACAAAAAGGGCTTAGTCTAATTTCATACTTAGCTAATATGAAAGAATACAATACTTTGCCTGCCTTACTACCTAAAATGCCATGAAAAGTTCCTACATCCAGAGTTGACAATTTCAACAAGTGCACTAGTGCGTTTCTTTTGTTATTATATTGGACACATTCCAGCAACACATGATGTATAATACCTTACAGTTCGGAGTCTACTTACCGCGCTCAAGCCATAACAACTATTACTAGCCTACACAAGCCTTTCGCCAATAAGAAACTAACAAGAATTTAATCGAACACATCTGGCAAACATTCTTAAGCTTTGAACTGAGTTCCATTACAAAGGTATTAGTTTCCAACTAGTCTTGTCAGCCCTATAGCTACACTTAGCCGAGATAAATACCACTTATCGCCTCCGCAGAATTCCCCAGAGTTTCTTTGAAAAAGTTCAACGAAAAGTATTTTACGATAGAACTCACTGTAAGTAAAGACGTGCTCAGGAGTCCTCGGGAATTTTCGGGGGATCGGAGAGTTGTGGACACAAGTAGTATGTTGTAAATGGATATTATTGTTAAATCTGTTTTTGTGGGAAGTGGTAAATAGGGGTTGGTAGTCTTCCTCAGCAGATCGAGTGTTAGAGTCAATATTTTGTTCCTTTTGGGCTACATATACGAATAGATCCTTTAGAATCAAACCACATTTCTTTTGATTTTAGGAAGTTATGCCATTCATTCTAAGGCAAGCAAGCGAGTGTAAATATAGTACTTTCTCATTGTTTATTGTTAGAATCCTGGATGTATGGAAAAAAAGACGATATAATCATTGAATACTACACGATAACTGACTAATGCTTGCACTGTCTGGACAAGTCCGCTCAAATTTGCGTGGTTATTTCCTCAAAAGAATACCACAGACATGAACCTACATGCTTCTCATATACAAATACAAATTGTCTGGACTTTAAAAGAGACTTTGACCTCTGAGTTTGTTTCGGTGTTTCTTCTCAGAGTAGTCAGTTAGGAAATACCGGCCTCATCTAGCTAAACTAAACTTAACACGCAAAAAAACATGATGTGTAAAAGTGTTATTTATAACCAATTTACAAAATAAATATTTCATTTCATTTCATTTCATTTCGAATGTTCAGAAGTATACCATATACTTTTTCATATTTTTTTTTATTGATAATAGGCTCGCGTTTGACCACCATTTCATTTTATTTTATTTTTTATTAGATGGAACAACAAACAGTTACATTATAAGAACATACAACTAGTAGTAGTAAGTGATGATGTGGTCGAAGATGGAGCACGCTTGCCTAGAAGTAACCTATTCACTCTTGACTTAAATACCTGGGGGTATTTAAGTCAGGTTATAGTGATCAGGAAACACAGACTCCGGCAGGCGGTTTTGAATTTCAACAATGAAAATTGTAGAAGGGTAAGAAAATAATATTAAAAATTAAACCCCTAAAGCTATCACGTAGGTTGACTAAAAGGTCACGGTTTCAAATGGGATTCCTCTGAACTTTAGCAGTGAACCCCGCCCCAGTAAAAGGTACATATTTGTTAGAAATTAAAGTAATTTAAATATTATAGTACAATTTAAAATATTATTTCATTGGCTGACAAAGTTCCCACTGCTGTGACAAAGACGTCCTCCTCAGATCCCAGAAAAAAAAATACTTCTGACTTCTCATTCTGGTGGATATGTAAAAATATTACGTAATACGTATTCATCAATTCGCACTGGGCCCGCGTGGTGACAAAGTGGAAGTCAAGGCAAGCTGATCTGAAGCCAGACACACTGGTACTTATAAAGGATGATCACGCACCGCCACTGAAGTGGTGTCTTGGCCGTATCATCAGCACCATTCCAGGCAGCGACGGAGTTGCACGAGCGGCGGATATCCAGACCAAAAAGGGCATCATAAGAAGGGCATTTTCTAAGATTTGTCCACTGTGGGAGAATGAAGCTGAGTGAACACGTTGAAAGACCATCAGTTAAGGCCGGGAGGATGTTCACGCATGATGTTGACGACGTGCTTATTGCCATCGCTAAACAGTAGGCGCCCGTCGTTTAAGACACCTACTTACACGTCATGACTCAAAAGCTAGCACATCATCCTCGGATTGTCGGACAGCCAATGACAGGAACCCTAGGGACGCCATCGAAGAAGCACCAATAGCGGCAGTCTACGAAGACTTCCGAACTCCTCTCCGTGAAACGTGAGCCGCTCGGTTTGTCTTCAATACTAACCACATTCGAATCTCATCCTTGCTCTGTATAGCTTCATCTTCAAAACATTTAAATCAAGAACGGGTTTTTCCTGTTAAAATACTAACTCTCATTGCAATAAACCATTTTATATATTGGAGAAACCAAGAAGTATCATTTCTTCTGATCCACAACCACAGATTCAAGAGGAAGGCGCCTAACGCAGAAACATAATTTCAGTAATGAGAGCGTTTAAGGCTAATGTAACACTAATAAAAAATTATATATAAAATTTAAAAAAACCCCTACGCAATAAGTACTTAGGAGTAGTTTAAGAAACATATCGCTATGGTGATACCCCGCCGCGATTATTATTTTTTTACTTTTAAGGGATGTTTCTTAAACTACTGCTAAGTATTTTTTGCGTAGGGTTTTTTTTTTTAATTTTTAATTTAATTTTGATTTTATGCTTTTAAAACGTTTCACCTACCATAGTTTTTGTCAGTTATTTCATTTGATACGCCACTTGGGTATATTTGACAATATTCAATTATTCATCCCCATATCTAGTAAATGGCTGAAACGATTTTGATAAAACATGTCTGATTGTAATATACTCGTTGTGTTCTTTCATTTGATACCCCACTTGGGTATATTTGACAACATTTGATTATTCATCCCCACATTCACCCCCCACAACTTTTAAACGGCTCAACCGATTTTCATCGAACATGTCTAAGAACACTCGCACGTATGACGTAAGTCGCTTTTGATACAAAAAAGAACTAAATTGAAATCGCTTCATCCGTTCGGGAGCTATGATGCTACAGACAGACAGACACACACACAGACAGACACGTCAAACTTATAACACCCCTCTTTTTGCGTCGGAAGTTTTGCGGAAATATTTATCTCACAAGCTTACGACTAGGTACATTAACATAAACACTAAATACGTTGCTGCTGAACAACCAAAATAAAACTACGCCCTCAAACTGACAAGATGAATTCATAAGAAGTTCATAGTGAGCTCACTGAACTGAGCTAATCTATACCTAAAATAACAAGCAGTATATACATATTTCTTCTGCAACCATTTTACCACAAAACAAAAATAAACAGTGAAAACAGAATGGAAATCGATCGAAAAACCAACCAGAATACAATACAATTAGAATACACTTTCAAACGAAAACGCTTCTTTCTGCAGCAGTTGTATGAGCGTTACAGACTTTGACGTCAAAGTCTATGTCGGACTTTTTGTTCTAATTATCAACTTTGAAGCTTTATAACGTCGTCAGTGATAAAGTTACCAAAAATATATTTCGTAATCGCTTACTGGTAATAAGTTAAATAAATTAATAGTTTAAAAACACTAGAAAAACACGCTTTTATAAATGCACGTAAAAACAAAAAAAAATGCTAAGAAAACCGATAACGGATTTTCTTTAGGTTTGTTATAACCTTGAAACCTGATCGTGTTCAAAGTCCATTACGTGGCCTTTCTCACAAGTGCAAACACGACTATGATATGATATTCCATCATGGAATGCCAGTGCCTATCTTCCAGCTTCATCATCAGACCTTGAAACTTAATCGTGGTCAAAGTTCATTACAAGCATTTTCTAAGAAATCCAAAACAGCTATGATACGATTTTCCATCATGAAGTTCCAGTTTATATCTTCCGGCTCCATCATCAGATCAGTTCGACAGTACCATATTATTGTATTGTCATCAGAACTACATACAGCTGCCAATTTTCATTACGCTACGACCCTTGAAAGATGGTTAAATTAGATACCTTTAATTCCATTACATAGTTAGTTACATACAGGTCGACCTAATAAAAGCGTGTTAATAAAAACTTTTTAGCAAAAAATAGAACCGACTTCCATATAAAAACACTACAAAGGCAAAAATAACTTTAATTTCGGAAGGCGGTGTCAAAAACAAAAATATATACAAAACTAAAGACACCGCCTTCCGAAATTAAAGTTATTTTTGCCTTTGTAGTGTTTTTATATGGAAGTCGGTTCTATTTTTTGCTAAAAAGTTTTTATTTCACGCTTTTTTAGTGGGTCGGTTTGTAATTTATCTAGTTATAAAATCCAAAATGTCAACTACTTATCACCTTTAAAAAATATTGCTTTTCCCGGTGCAGAGCCGTTAATTTTTGAGGAGTTCTCCTGGTACATCACCATCAGCTCTACTTCACCATATGCATTGTGACGAGCATAAAGTGCTTAACATCCATATTCAAGTAATCTAATCGCAATCAACGAAATACTTATTATTGAGTAGTTTCGGTGGCCATCTGGGGTCTTCATCATCAGTTCCACTTCCTCAAATGGTGCTTTTCAAGAGCAACTGCACAAGGTACTATAAGAAATACCCAAAACGCTATAGGTGTGCCTATAATATTTGAAGAGTTCCCTCGATTTCTCCATGATCCCATCATCAGATCCAAACGTGACGACAATGGGACCAATTAAAAAGTACAACCTTTCAAACAAAAAAAGAATTATCTAAATCGGTTCAGCCATCTCCGAGTTATGAGGTAACTTAAAAAAAAAAAAAAAATTCAAGACGAATTGTACACCTAACCTCCTTTTTTTGAAGTCGCTTAAAAAAAAAACACATTTACACATATTCTTTATTCGGCAGCGTTTATCAAAGCGATACATTTTCGATGTTTTGACAAACGCCTTCGCCACGCTACCGCTGTCAGATTATAATCAATGATGACCAAGTTGGCTTTAATGTCCTTTAACTTATTTATAGCGAAATTACTTGAAGAGAAACTGGAAAAAATTAAACAATAATATAGATGAGAGACCACGTCTCACACCACGCAGACTTGCACGCATTTCGTTTTTCGAACCAATATCTATGTGAAGATGGTAAAACAGCGTACCATTTTTAAGCTATCGCGGGAACCTTGAAAAGACCGAGTAGTGTGGGATTTTAAACCTCACATAAAGCGAAGCCCCGGGCCTTCTTAGGAGACCACTCCGTAACCTGGGCAACGCCTGTCAGGGCACTTCCCTGGGAAGATGGTAAGACCCTCTCCCCTGACCCTCGTTGCGCACGTGACCATTATGCCACCGTTTTACCACCTGACAGCACTTAGTGCTCAGAGACCCCACTCTGAGGGTCTACTAAGTACCCCCATACGTAAAACGGGGTACCTACCAAGTTTAATCGTATTGTATGGTTAAGCTTACCTAAAATGTCTTATTTATATTTGCTCTAAACATTTCGTGAGTCGCGTGAACCCGTTGCTCCATTCGACTGCTAGATTGGCCGAACTTGTGGCGCTCCCTAGAGACTCAGTCGCTATTATTCGTGCTTTGCGAGGCTTTAAGGGTTAACACACAAATAGCCGTTTTGGGGTTGTAACACTTGGCTGGGCCGTAATAAAGGGTTGAATGTAGTAAAGATGTACTGTTGCTTTTATACCCAGACTTAATTCGATGCAGTAAGCTGACATAAGTTAGTGTCACTTACTAAAATAATGATACCCTATTTAACCTAATAGTGTTGGATTCAATCAATCGAATAATAAATGAGCGATTTTTAATAGTGAGAAATATAAATACATGATAAAATTTATACTATTATCTTTTATGTTGAAGTAGAAACTAAATTTTATTATACATAAATATATTTTTACTAAAATATTCATATCTAGCCAGACATGATAAATTGTTTGATGTGATGGATATTTTAATAACTTGCGCGAGATTACTATTAAAAATGACTAGTTTAAAAAACACTAGAAAAACACGCTTTTATAAATGCACATAAAAACAAAAAAATGTTAAGAAAACCGATAACGGATTTTTTTCAGGTTTTTTATAACCTTGAAACCTGATCTTGTTTAAAGTCCATTACGTGGCCTTTCTCACAAGTGCAAACACGACTATGATATGATATTCCATCATGGAATGCCAGTGCCTATCTTCCGGCTTCATCATCAGACCTTGAAACCTAATCGTGGTCAAAGTTCATTACAAGACTTTTCTAAGAAATCCAAAACAGCTATGATACGATTTTCCATCATGAAGTTCCAGTTCATATCTTCCAGCTCCATCATCAGATCAGTTCTACAGTACCATATTATTGTATTGACATCAAAACTACATACAGTTGCCAATTTTCATTATACTACGACCCTTGGAAGATGGTTAAATTAGTTACCTTAGATTCCATTACATAGTTAGTTACAATCGACGGTCGACCTAATAAAAGCGTGTTAAAAAGACTGCCCCCGCACCATTGTGACCTAAACCCCGTTGGAATGGGTAGGTACCTATTGATAAAAAACAGTGGCCTATTGATAAAAATATCATGATCTATTCGTTTAATTTTTCACGCCCCTTTATATGTAAATGTTCGATTTTATTCCTGAATCGATTAATTCAGTAACATCACAATTTCGTAGTCGTCATTATCTAACAACTCAGAAACTGTCAATCTACTGCACTATATTAAAAAAAAAATTGCCAAAAATGTTTTCAAAACACTACAAAGCCAAAAATAACTTTAATTTCGGTAGTCGGTGTTATTGGTATTGGATTTTCTTTTTTTTTTCACACCGCCTTCTATTTTTTGCAAATTTTTTTTTCACACTTTATTGTGGGTCTGTTTGTAATTTACCTAGTTACAAAAGCCATAATGTCAACAACTTATCACCTTTTACAAAATATTGCTTTTCCCGATGCATAGCCGTTAATTTTTGAGGAGTTCTCCTGGTACGTGACCATCAGCTCTACATCACCATATGTATTGTGACGAGCATAAAGTGTTTAACATCCGTACTCATGTAATCGAATCGCAATCCATGAAATACTTATTATTGAGGAGTTTCAGTGGCCATCTGTGGTCTTCATCATCAGTTCAACTTCCCCAAATGGTACTTTTCGGAAGCAACTGCACAAGGTACTATAAGAAATACCCAAAACGCTATAGGTGTGCCTATAATATTTGAAGAGTTCCCTCGATTTCTCCAGGATCCCATCATTAGATCCTGATTTCGTAACAATGGGACCAACTAGAAAGCATACCCATTCAAACGCAAAAAGAATTTTTCAAATCGGTCCAGCCGTCTCCGAGTTATGAGGTAACATACAAAAAAAAGAAAGTTCAAGACGAATTGAGAAACTCCTTTTTTTGAAGTCGGTTAAAAAGTCCGAGTATAGTAGTGTAGTTTCACAGTTGGTTAGTAAAGATAGGTGTTTTTTGTTATTTTATTCGGTGTAGTAAACTGATGCAGGTATTCGTAGAAGTGAACAATTTGAAATTAAGGTAAGGTTTTTATCGAAATAATGGTTAAGTTCGATATTTTACTTTCACAATAAAGACAGCTATACCTACCTACTGCAAAACTATTAATTTATTTAAAAAACAACTAGATTAGTGAATAGATTCAATTACGCGTACTTAAAGTCCCATTTAATTTGTGTCGTGGAAGCTAGTCTTGAATAACATAGAAAGCCTAGCTCCGGGAGAAACACATGCAATGCTGGAAGATAATTAAATCTATGTTCAAAATATATCTTCCTTTTCTTCGAATCGATGGTAGTAACACAATTAAATATTATATTGGACCCAGTAGGTAGCCAGGATAGTCGCAGCCTCAGTGGCGTGTGATTGCCGTACTCCTGACCAAACCATGCCCTATCTACTGGAGTGTCTAAAGTGCCCATATACTTGCACTTCTAATGAACTTATAAAACATATCTTATACTGATAGATTATTTAATTAACTATCGACTTGCTGCTTCCGAAGTAAAATTCCATGTACGGCATAACAAGAAAAGTTTTAAAGATTTTATTTCCCAACGAATTATCGGCTGAATAGGTTTCGAATCAACTCTGCTGTTAGTACATATAAATATCGCTCTAAGTTACAGACTCAAGACATATTGGAGAGACCGAAATAGCAGCGACAGTACACCCACACAAGTAATTAAAATCTTACCAAGCGTACCCACAATTTTATATTCAGCAAATAAATCAAATCTAGCTCATAAAGATCAATTAATTTGCAGTTTATATTATTGTAATAAGGTCCGTACATAGGCAGGTAGGTTAAAAAACCTGCCGGTATATAAATAGGGGTCTTTACACAGCGGGTGAGCGCCTTGACTCAAACCGACTCGAATAGTTTTCTACTAGATAAGGCAAGAGATAATTTGTGTTTTAATTATTTTACTTGAGTTGCGGCGTTTTAGGACAAGTATCTTATGTTTTTGTGATTGATTGCAGCTACAAAATGTATTGGATTGGTGGAATTTTAATGTAGAATACTTAAATGCAATGTAGTGTTAAAAGTCGAGTTTTATGTCGGTGCGTTTGAGTTTAAATTTAGATGTATTGTTGAATATAAATAAGGAGATATGTAGTAGGTCAGTAAAGTAGTATCATTAATATTAGCGAGTGGTTTAGCACCGTCTTAAGTTGCTACATAGACTTCCGAAGTGATATTGAGATGGATTCTGGTCCAGGTTATCGGAAGAAAATTGTGACGAACGCACGTAAATTAACAGCGATCGGAACAGCCAATAGCATTATCTGATATGTCTTGTTATTTCTAGAAACTAAGTGTTTATACTATTGGGAGTATATTCGTTTATCCACAAAACCACAAATGCTATACGCAGTAATATACACACATCAAAAGTGTCTAGGGATCAAGCATTTTTATGCGGATTTCTTGAGATTGAGATGTGGCTTTGTAATAAATTTATGATTTTATAAATTTATATGGATCCTTTTTGGTGCATTTCATAATTTGAAACAGGAACTGTTAATCAAATTCGAGTAAAAGATGAAAATCAGCTGTCAATATTTTCCCTATAAAAACATACAACGCATTGAAGACATTATTAGTGCTACTGTTTCCCTACTACTGATTAAAACCAACGTTATTATGGAGCGGCGACGTCATTTAAGCAGGGAAGAAATGCTGAGAGCCGTGGGAATGATAGAAGCTGGTTCCCGGCAACGTACTGTGGCTTTAGCTCTGAATACAAGTCAGAGTGTTATCAGTCGACTTTGGACACGTTACCGAAGCACTGGTACCGTGGCTGAGCGCCATGGAGGACGGTATCGCTGCACCACACGGAGACAAGACCGATAGATTCAAATCTTAACTCGAAGAGCTCCAACAATAACCGCCATGATGTTAGCCGTGAGGCTTCATCACTCTTCAGGGAACTTAACTAGCGACCAAACAGTCAGAAACCGCTTGCATGAAGTGAACCTTCATTCCCGAAGACCGCTACGGGTACCACCTATAGCAATGCACAATCGTAGGATTCGATATCAATGGGCTCTTGAACACAGAAATTGGGCAGAAGAACAATGGCGTTTCGTGTGCTTTTCTGATGAGTCTCGTTTTGGTATGAGACCGGATACAAGACGTATACGACACTGGAGAACCCCTGGACGCCAACAGCGATTAAAATCCTGCCAGGAAGTCCATCCTTATAGTGGTGGAACCATCATGGTATGGGCGGGTATTTGGATCGGCGGAAGAACTGAGTTGATTTGGATCAGAGGCAACCTCAACGCTCAAATTTATGCTGAGACGATTGTATCTGACGTCATCGTTCCTCTACAAGTGCAAATCGGTCCCTTATTTCAGTTAATGCATGATAATGCACGACCGCACACCGCAAGAGTTGTAAGACAGACTCTCGCCGCAGCTAACATCAATGTCCTGCTCTGGCCTGCTCAGTCGCCAGACTTGAACCCGATTGGGCATGCATGGGATATGCTACAGAGAAGAGCTCTGCCGAATATGGAGGGTATCCAGTCGCAAGAAGACCTTTTTTTGTTGTTGCAACGAACATGGGCGGCCATTCCACAGCGTGATTTGGATGAACTCATTTTGAGTATGCCAAACCGATGTTCTTGTGTTGTTAGTGTTCGCGGTAGAAACACGGATTATTAATTGTTTAAGTTACCCAATAAAATTTTAAAGAAAACTGTTATTTCAGTCTTTTTTTCGAACTTTAATGTTAGTGGTTCAAATGTCAAAAATCCCTTTATTAGGAAAATGGCAAAGGAGATGTTTCATTTTGGGCTACCATTAGTACACCACATAGATAAATAGAAAAAATAATAGTGATTACCATAAAAATACTCAAAAAATTATTTGGAGACGGGTAGAGCTGTGATAAATTATTATTTGGGAAGATTTTTATTATGACAACCCTTGTTTTAGGGCAGCCATGACAGTCGTGTTTGACAGATTTAAGTTTCATGACGTTTGGTGTCTTTCTGTGAGTCGTAGAGATGGACAAGTGAAAAAAATACATCGATTAATATCGAATCGATATTTTTAATCTATGAATAATATTAAATATCTATTTTTGACTTGATTATAATATGAATTATTATCAAGTCAAAAATAGATATTTTCCGTAAAGGTAATGCACGTAGGTAACATGGATATAGATAACACCGGGCGTCGGGGATCGCGAGCTGATCTCCGGCCACCGTAGACGCAGGCTTGCAGACTGCGAGCAGGGGTAGCTCACTGTCCGGTAAGGACCAGGTCCGGGTCGGCGGCGCGTTATGTTCCACGCGCGCCTCTAAGAGCTGTCAGCACCAGTGACGGGGCCTCATAGGACCATTGCCTGCGGGGTTGCGGGAATGTTCTAACGAGATACCGTGGCCCCGGAACTTAAGGGCAGCTGGAAAGGAACAGGGTGGCTTCGCGAGGCCAAGAAAAGAAAATTAATCTGAAGATATATGCATATTTTGATGGTACAAACGTGCTAACGATCTGGTGCGACATTTGAACTACTTCCCAGATTAGAGTAACTGAGACCAATAGTATACTAAAGTGAATTAAAAAATATCGATTTATTGAGATTTAAAATATTGTCTATATTTATCGATTATTCTATGAAAAATATCGATATTTTTACCCAAGCCTAGTGAGTCGTTATGTGTTTTCGCTGTGTTGGATTGAATGATTTCGGAGTTTTTAATGATTATTTTGTTTTACGACCCAGATTATTTCTAAAGGCATTGATTGATTGCTTCTCTATTGATCCCAGCTTTGTTATATGGTTTTTGATTCGCCTGTGATTTAGATATCGTTGTTTACGGTTTCGTCGTTGTTTATTCTACAATGACAAGTTCAGTTTCAGGTATGTCTGCATTAACCCGTGCATTTACTTATTAATTTTTTAACATGCTATTACTATATGATGTTATCTTCCCACTTTCCATATTCTAATAGATTTTAACTCATATTTATTCTAGTTTATGTACAATAGCGTGCCTGCAGTGTACCTCTGTTATAGATGAAAATGAACTATATTTTGGTGAGCATAGAAGCACCGGCTTTTTTCCTGGATGGAGTATTGATAAGGGATAATGCGGAATAAATACTTATATATATTTAAGTCTCTACAAGTTGTTTTATTTATATACTTCTTATGGCTGGTTTTCCATCCTCTTAATGTCACCAATTACAGAACTTATTTGGAGTTTTATAGGAGTAATAGTTATCTACAACTCACAGAACAGCTCACTGCTCTCCTTCTCCTATGCATTATCAAAGTCCAGAGATTATTGACAAGCACTAAAGAATGAAACAGCACATTTTGCTACACAAAGTAACTTTCAAGCCTTCGTTTTATATTTCCAATATAACCAATCTTTAGCTACTGAAATATGTATTAGGTAAAAGATGTGCCTCCGTAAAGCAGTAATATAATTATCCTGTGGTCTTATTTTATAAGTATAACTATAAGGAATCCTAAGTATTTTCGGAATTCGTATGTTGATATTTTATTGTAGTTACAAAAATATCCATCGACCTCTGAGACGTCAAAAACACGATCCGTCAAACTGACATGTCAAAATGACATTCGCATCATTGTTTAATAGCAACATGGCTGATCCGCCATATTTATTGTGTTGCTCTCCTCGACCGAGTTAATTTGAATATCACACTAAAATAAAGCGAAATCATAGAAAATTAATATTAAAAAACGGTTACTACATTATACAGCAATATTTACATGTGGTGTACTAATGGTAGCCCAGGCTCCATACATTTCTGGAACATCTCCTTTCTTTATTAATGCAAAGGTGACTTGGTTTATCGTTACTGTGACAAACGAAAACACTTTATTTGATGAATCCTTAAAGAAAATTTTAATTAATATCAATCAGGAGAAAAGTTATTGCAAAAATATACGTTGATCCCTAGACACTTTTGATGTGTGTATGTATATAGCTTTTGAGCGAAAAGAGATAGTTAAATGATTTTTTTCGTGGGATTTTATTTATTTTTCGTGTTTTTAATTACATTTTTCGTGTATTTAGAAACCCAAAAAGCATGATGTGTTCCCCTACAATTGGAGAAACACAAAGTGTTCTAGTTGAATAACATATTTTAGCATGTAAGTGTATTGTTTGATGGGAAACCTAAAGCTGAGATTAGAAAATGTTAAATTGGAGATATTTTCTTAGGTTTTGCAATTGTACCCAGCATAGTATAAAGCAAATAAAACCTTTCTTTCTTCTATATAATTCAAAGCATTAAAGTACAACAAAGGTCACATTCACAAAATCTAAATTTCCAAATACAGTACACGTAAAATCCTTTGATTAATTCGTTCTTCGACTGAACACGACGTCGCTCGTACATTACACGAATTATTCATATAATATTCATTTGACAGATACGGATTTATGCGACTTTTATACTTTACGTGTAAATCATAGCACGTTTATGGCATAATGTTGACTTTATATAATACTCGTAATATTATGGTTTGATGTATATTATGGTTTATTAGTTTGCTAGGATGTCTTATGTAAATATTTTTTTGGCACCGTTGTGTTCCACGCGCGCCTCAAAGAAACGTCAGCTACTGACGGGGCGCCATAGGGTCAATGCCTGCCGGGGTTGCGGGAATGTTATAACGAGATACCGCGGCCCCGGAACTGAAGGGCAGCTGAAGGAAGAGGGTGGGGTTTTAGTCAGTAGAAGTCGGACACTCCTTTCCGCTCCTTCCAGAGGAAGAAGTCATTCGATGATTTTCCCACCCAGAGAAGAAATAAAAATTGGCCAAGTGCGAGTCGGACTCGCCCATGAAGGGTTCCGTAATCCGTAGTAACTATAATAAATATAATATACTTAATATATTTATTTGAAAAAAAAAAAAAAAACAAAAAACCTTACAAATTTCTTAAAACTAGATTATTTACAATTTTTACAACTACGCCAAATAACTTTGTTTTTCATAGTATTTGTATGAATTACAAAGTTATATTTGCGGTTTTAGAAAATATACTGTATCTCAAAAACTGCTGACTCGATCTCATTCAAACCAATTTTGGTTGAAAGTTTACATTAAGATCTACAACATATGGTTTTTTTAGATTTTTCACTTCATTATTATAGAAGTTAGAGGGGGGGACACACACATTTTACCACTTTGGAAGCGTATATCTTTTAAACGATTAACTTTATGAAAAAGTCATTTTAGAAACCTTAATGTCATTTTTAAAGACCTGTCTATAGATACCACACAGTATAGGTTTCATGAAAGAAAATATTTTCAGTTTCAGTTCCATGTATGGAGAGCCCCCTTCATTTTAAATATTTTTTTAATTTTCTCTTAAAATCGGAAAGCGGTTCACAGAATACATCTACCTACCAAGTTTTACATGTATAGTCCTAATAGTTTCGGAATAAAATGGCTGTGACATACGGACGGACGGACAGACAGGCAGACGGACAGACATGTCGAAACTATAAGGGTTCCGTTTTTTGCCATTCGGCTACGGAACCCTAAAAAACCAAAACAGTTAGATCTCACACTGACTTTAATTCTAGGATGTTAATATTTTAACTTTCATATGTACCTACACATATTATAAATGCGTAAGTTAATCTGTCTGTAAGTTGATTACTTCTTGCGTACAAAATAACAGCGTAACAGCTAGCTGTATCTATGTAGATGAAACTAGGCACACATTTTATACTTATATTAAAAGGCTTGTGTTTGAAATAAATAAAAAAATGCTAGAATGGAAAAATGCTCACCAAATTATCTTTCACCGTTTGACATCGTCTTATTTCTATATAATGGGTCAAAAGTAACCTGTCCAATTCGAGGTGCCCCAAATAACATTTCGGTATTAATGTTATTGTTTTAGTAAATTGGTGAACATTTATTCATTTTGGTAACCATTTAAGTAGTAGTAATGAATAATGCGAAAGATTACATGGTCAAGACAAACTTAGGATGAAATTTGGCACTGAGATAATACACTGCCTGCAGATATCTTCAACCAGACTAAAAAACGAGATATTATTTGCAATAAATATATATGCATATTCTTTTTGTGAAAAGTAAAGTAATTCTCCTTTTTACTTTTATGTTATGTAAATAACATAACATGTCAGTATGTGTTTTAATGGTTTATTCTAAAATATCATATGTAAATTATACTTTAAATAATATCTGTATCCACAGACAAACCGTGTAAACGGTTTATGGGGCATAGACTTATTTTTAAGAAGGTACTGTAACCTTTATTAATTAAAATAAACAATTACCTTTTATTCCGGGAAAACGTACTAGTCTCGTAGGATAGATGTATCATAATTTCTTGCGAGCGAAGTTGAGGACAACAACTAGTGAATAAATAAGAAAAAAGAGCAGCAATATTTTGATGAAATATCATTTTTAACCGACTTAAAAAAAGGAGGTTCTGAATTCGTCTTGAACTTTACCTCATAACTCGGAGACGGCTGGACCGATTTGGAAAATTCTTTTTGCGTTTAAGAGGGTATACTTTCTAGTTGGTCCCATTGTTACGAAATCAGGATCTGATGATGGGATCCTGGAGAAATCGAGGGAACTCTTCAAATATTATAGGCACACCTATAGCGTTTTGGGTATTTCTTATAGTACCTTGAGCAGTTGCTTTCGAAAAGTACCATTTGGGGAAGTTGAACTGATGATGAAGACCACAGATGGCCACTGAAACTACTCAATAATAAGTATTTCGTGGATAGCGATTCGATTACTTGAGTACGGATGTTAAACACTTTATGCTCGTCGCAATACATACGAGTATGGTGATGTAGAGCTGATGGTCAAGTACCAGGAGAACTCCTCAAAAATTAACGGCTGTGCATCGGTATAAGCAATATTTTGTAAAAGGTGATAAGTTGTTGACATTATGGCTTTTGTAACTAGACAAACCGACCCACTAAAAAGAGTGAAAAAAGATTTTTAACAAAAAATAGAACCGACTTCCATATCAATACACTACAAAGCCAAAAATAACTTTAATTTCGGAAGGCGGTGTGAAAAAAAACTACCGAAATTAAAGTTATTTTTGGCTTTGTAGTGTATTGATATGGAAGTCGGTTCTATTTTTTTGTTATTTTTTATTAATATTTATGTTATCTGTGTCCCTTTCTTATACTATGCATTATGGACGCCACCGAGCGTCTTATTTTCTTCTAAATCTATGACCGTTTATCCAGTAATCTCAGAAAATGTATATTTTTAAAATTGTAAGACATGTTTTATTTAATATTATTTAACGTTTTTTTTTTCTCTGGAGAGGCTTATGTTTTTATTTAATATTTTCCACAATTATTATGTTTTATTTGATACTGAACTAATTTGATTAGGACCGTTTTTGTTGAAATGAGAAAATGAGCCGGAGAGTAATGTCGCGTAATTCTTAAACACTTTTCTTGTTGTTAAGTTGCATATCATGGGAGTATGATGCTGTACATATTGTATTGTCAACGCAAAATAGTGGTAACCTGTATGAGGACATATTTATTTAACTGCGATTTGGAACTATGGGTGCAAGAAAGGAAAAGATCCTGTAGATTAGGCTGTTCCTTTCACCACGAAAGCAAGAATATATATTATTATATTCTTGCTTTCGACACACCACGAACTATGGTTTAAAAAGATGGTATAAGCAGATACTTGCAAATGAGCAGGAAATGGCATTGAAACGAATTAATAAACGCAACTTGAGGCGTTCAGAAGCAGACAGAAGAAGCCTGTTTGCACTATAAGTGATCTAATTCAACTGCTTGCTTGTCAGAATAAACAAAAATTGGCCAAGCGCGAGTGAGACTCGCTCATGAAGGGTTCCGCAGTAACTATAATAATATAATATATGTATATTTATTTAACAGAAAAAAGCCTTACAAATTTCTTAAAACTATCTTATTTACATTTTTACAACTATGCCGAATAACTTTGTTTTTCATAGTGTTTGTATGAATTACAAAGTTATATTTGCGCTTTTAGAAAATATGCTGTATCTCAAAAACTGCTACCCCGATCTCGTTCAAACCAAGTTTAAAGTTTACATTAGGATCTACAGACATATATTTTTTTAGATTTTTCACTCCATTATTATAGAAGTTAGAGGGACACACACACACATATTTTACCACTTTGGAAGCTTATATCTTTTAAACGATTGACTTTATGAAAAAGTGGTTTGAGAAACCCTTATATCATTTTTAAAGACTGTCTATAGATACCACACACGCATAAGTTTCATGAAAAAATATATTTTCAGTTCTAGTTCCATATATGGGGACCCCCTTTATTTTAAATATTTTTTAATTTTTTTTCTTAAAATCGGAAAGCGGTTCACAGAATACATCTACCTACTAAGTTTCACATGTATATAGTCTTAATAGTTTCGGAATAAAATGGCTGTGACATACGGACGGACGGACAGACAGACAGACAGACAGACAGACAGACAGACGGACAGACATATCGAAACTATAAGGGTTCCGTTTTTTGCCATTCGGCTACGGAACCCTAAAAAGCAAGTTTTTCGAATTTTATGATGAAGCGCTGCTTTAAATATTACTAATATGTATATACTAGCAGTTGCTCGGGGCGTCACTCCCGTGGACTTTATCACGATAAAAACATAACCTTCTTCTTTTGCAGTCGGGTAAAAAGTACTTTCAAGATTAATGCGTTTAAACAAACATACATTTCTGCTTTACAGTATTAGTATAGATTAATAGTGAGCTCATTGAACCGTGTTAACTTGTATGAGATCATTGATCCAGGCAGGTACACACTGACATCTCATTACTGCTTCCCGACGTATATTAATATTCGAATAACAAATGAGCTTTCATAATATAACAGCCGCAGCTTCCTCCATTCCATCACACTCGACTACCACCACCACAAAGACGGCCATGAAGATAGTAACATTTCTATTCTTGCTCACTTGCACCGCAATGGTTTGCGCTGAATCCCTGGTAAATAAAAATGGTATAAAAGTATGTGGACGAGCACTACCGGTATTTGTATTTCGAGTTTGTGAGGAGTATAAGAATCAGCCTTGGAGTAGTGAAATTTTGATGTCGCAACGCGGTGGGGCAGACGCAGGGGCGTAGCTACCGCCGTATTTGCCGTATCAATTATACGGGGCCCCCGGGCCACGGGGGCCCCCAAAGTGTGTAAGGAAAAAGAATAAAAACTTTCTAATTTATTTTATTTTACAACTGACAAAATTCTATAAAGCAATTCCTTTTTTTCCCGCCTTAAGCGTGCGTTCAAAAGTTGGCAACACTACATCGTTATGGCGGGCTGCGGGACTTCCCCGTTTTACTTACTTCATCTTCAACTCAGCGGGGAATCCCCGGGAATCCTTCATCGATATCGCGATGTACGTGTACGTTGTTGTACTTTGCATTGGATGTTAAATGTTGCAGTGCACTGTTTATTTACGCGCTTTATATAAATGTGCATTACATTGTAATTCAGTACAAACAATATTGTTCTTCTGGTTTAGCAGTATTAGTAACGATTTGTAAAAGAAATGAGTGAAAGGAAAAGAGATTATCCCAGCGGCGCTGAGAAAAGAAAAATTAAACAGAAAAGGGACGAGGTTATAAAAAAAGTGCCCAAAATTTCTTCATTTTTTCAGAGACAAGATACTGTGAGTGATTTAGATTGGAAAGGTAAGTACTACACTACTACCCAACCCATTTATTAGGGGCCCGTAGTGATAAACAAGGAAATCTTTTAATTTCGGTCTGTCCATCTGTCCGTCACAAAAAGTTGTCTCCCCCCTCGATTTTCACAATTATACTGTTTTTAGGGTTCCGTGCCTTGATTAAAAAAAACAAAATTCTAACTTATCTATAGGATCGATTTGTTTTGTTGTTTGTTTATCAGTCCGTATCGTATCGTTAATTGCGTGTTGAGAACTTCAGATGTGCAGACTCGCTTTCGGGTTCTCGTTTTGTATGGCCACTACACTACGCGCTGCGTTTAAATAGCACGCAGGTGTATAGTAATGCACGGACGGGCTGCAGGTGATTTTGTATCTACTAATAGGTACGAGCACAATCCGCGTAGAATCTGTGTGCGTCTGAACTGAACACTCTCTAACTGTGACCCTTAGTAACGTTATTTATTTATATATAACTCTTTTTAGTTTAGTATCAAAGCATTCATATTTATTTTTTAACAATTACTCGTTTATTTTTAGATTCTTCTGAAGCATGTTCTTCGTCACATATCCATCCGGAAATAGAAGAAAGCCAAGCACATACTTTATCGGATGTCCATCCAGAAATCGAGGAACCCCAAGTCAACGATTCTGATATATCTGCAGATAATGCAGATTGTAATATAATTTCATCAGATAGAGGAAATTTTGGTGACAATTTAACTGAATGCGAACGAAAAATAATTTTTAAATTGGGTCCATTTAAACCACAAGGACCATTTCCAAAAGTTTCAGAAAATAACCGACCTTTTTCAGCTTATTATTATTCATATTTCAATCAGGCAGGCATAAAAATTATAAAACCATGGTTATGTTATTCTAACGTTTTAAACAAACCGTACTGTCACTTCTGTTGGTTATTAGCAGATCGTCAAAACAAATCGTACTCCTCTGCTTGGGTTAACGGTGTTTCGGTTAGAAGCAATTTCACACAAACTATTCTTGACCATGAAAAGTCACAGCAGCATATTAGTGCCTCACTCTCTTATAATAATTGGTTGCAAGGAAATACCATCGATACTCTATTGAAAAGTGAAATCGATAGTAAAATTACATTCTGGAGAGATGTACTGCATCGTATAATTAATGTTATAATTACTTTAGTATCTTGTAATCTACCTTTGAGGGGGCATGATTCTGATTCTGGCAATTATATGGCAATTTCACGTCTGCTATCTAACTATGATGCAACTTTAAAAGAACTTTTTCTAAAACCGAAAGGTGAAATAAATTATTTAAGCCCTACGATTCAAAACGAAATTATTAGTTTGCTTGGTACTAACGTTAGGAACAGTATTATCTCAGAAATTAAAAAAGCTCCATTTCTGACAATAATTCTGGATACAACACAAGACTTGTCAAAAATTGACCAACTATCTGTAGTTTTTCGATATATCTCGGTTACAGAAAATGATGATAATGTGCCTAAAGAAATAAAAATCTGTGAGTCCTTTTTAGGATTCATAGCAGTAACCGATTGCAGTGCTGCAGGTCTGAAAACTGTCATTTTAAATTGGACTAAAGAATATGGAATTGATTTGACTAAATGTAGAGGACAGGGATACGATGGAGCAAATGTTATGTCGGGTGTGTATGGAGGATTACAAACCCTAATAAAAGAGCATGCTCCAAATGCCGATTATGTTCATTGTGCTGCGCACGCTTTAAACTTGGTTTTGAACGATGCTGCGAGACATGTTCGTGAAGTATCGACTTTTTTCGATAATTTAGAAAAAATATATACTTTTTTTGGCAATAGTATAAAACGCTGGGCTATGCTAAGTGACGATTCATCTGAAAAATATTTGATTACCCTTAAAAAGGTATGTCCTACCTAAACATATTTTTTACTAATCATGAAAACTTTGTACCAACTAAATTTAATTTCAAATAAAAAAGATGAACGTGAAGAATGTAAAAGTATAATTAATATTTTAGAGAGTTTTGATTTCTTAGTGCTCGTTACATTTTTTTCTTCACTATTTGAAATTATTAATCCTGTTTCTAAAGCTCTACAGCATGATAATAATGACTTACAGAAATCTAGTATTTTATTAAGTAATCTTTTAAATAGACTGTGCCAATTAAGAAATCAGAATTCATTTAATAGTTTGCTAAATGAATCCAAAGATTTAGCAAAAAAGTGGGGGGTAACAACTGTTTTTAAAAACAGTAGGCGAAAGATAACGAAGCGTTTTTTGATGAGTTATCACAAGATGAGAGAATTTCCGACCCGGAATCCTATTTCAAAGTCAATGTATACTATTGCTGTTTAGATATATTAATTTCTCAAACTAAAGAAAGATTTCAGAGCCTTTGCAACCTGAGTAGTATATTCGAAATATTACAACCGGAGAAACTCCTATCTTCTTCAAGCGAAGAGATATTAAACGCTTCCGGAAAACTGTCTGCTAAATACAGTAAAGACATCTCACTTAATCTTTGTGACCAATTAAAGGCTCTAAAAACATGCTTAAATTCTGAAATTAAAAAAAATTATTCCATTAAAGAAGTCATTGAATTATTGCTAGTAAAATTCAATAGTCTTGCATCCAGTTTTCCCGAGGTAATCACAGCATGCTTTTTATTCTTGACCCTTCCAGTTACAACCGCAACGGCAGAAAGAAGTTTTTCAAAATTAAAACTAATAAAAAATTACTTAAGAACTTCGATGGGACAAGAACGGCTGTCAGACATCTCACTATTGTCCATAGAGGCAGAAACTTTAGAAAAACTAAAATCATCATCAGCCATAAATGATTTAATAAATCAGTTTGCCGATAAAAAGGCAAGGAGAGTGAATATTTAAAATTCGATTTTTATTTGTAAAATGGGTAAATTATGTGATAAATAAATATTACTTCTCACAATATTTTTTTTCTTTTGTGAAAAATCTTTACCTCCATATAAGGGTCTCCAAAAAAATTTTTATACGGGGCCCCGACAAGGCACGCTACGCCACTGGGCAGACGTATGGATGGAATCCGAAAGGGCCTTGGACTTCGGCAGAAAAAAGAAAGATGGGCAAATCGTTGATGAATGCTGTTACAAAGCTTGCAAGTTGGAGGAATGGTTATCTTATTGTTAGTATATAGTGCTTGTTAGGCGCCCATATTAACACACATACATTGAGAACGAGAGTTACTATCATCTATTTATTTACTTGTACAATTAAATACTAAAATCAATATGTAAGGCGTGTTTTGACCAATAAATAAATACATTGTTTCTATCCATTTTTTAAACCTAAATAGGTATAAATAGATAGATACAATATACTTTATTGTACACCAAAAATTGAAACACAATTATATAATTTATTATATATATATATTTTTTTTTTATTACTGATGGGCCCACTCTTGACCTCGATCTCGCCTGATGGTAAGCGATAGATGAGGTCTAAGATGGGACGAGCGAGCCCAGAAGATGCCTATTTATTCGTGCTTTAAAGGTTGATAAGTGGCAGGGAACACAGAAGCCGGCAGAGGATTCCACAGCTTGGCTGTGCGCACAATAAATGTGGAGGAGAAGCGCTTGGTACAAGACGGTATATCAACCAAGTGTGGGTGGTACCCAGCCGTGCGTCTGGTAGACCGGTAGTGAAAGGGAGATGGAGGAATCAGGTCATGGAGCTCCTGCGCACACTCCCCGAAGTACAATCTGTAGAAAACCGACAGGCAAGCAACGGTTCGCCGATGAGCCAGGCTATAAAGCTTGTCCAATCATGTTTCGATATAGATTGATCAAAAACATGACCAAGATATAGACGTAGACAACATTCATCAGGTTTGTGGCTAAATAATAACAGCCGCACTGGTGTTGATCTTCAAAGTTAAGCAAGGCTTGCAGAGGTCAATCTGTGGATAGGTGACCATTTTAACATACACACACACACGCACACACACACACACACACACACACCCACACACACACACACCCACACACACATCATAGTCGTTAAGGAACTTGTCTAAGCCAAAAAAATCTGACACTGACCCTTGGCAAGACTGGTGTTAGATTTTCTGGCTTTTGACTTTTGACTACCCGTTACGATTGTCTAAGATGTCCAAAACAGCTGGGACAAACGGTTTAAAAATTTTTTAAGGCCCAAGCTCCTCATCGAAAAACTCTCACATACAGAGCTATAAACAACAAAATGATAAGACAGATATCTGATCACTTTAGAAATTAACTATGATGGGAGATATTAAAGTGCATATATAACCATAACCATAATATAGCGATATGACTGCAATTGTAACCATAGAATAAGCAATATTGTTTAATAGGTGTGTTTAAATTTTGGTGTACAATTAAGTGTATTCTATCTATCTATCTATATATATACTCCTTCCTGTATGTAATCTGAGCAGACATATATTCACATATATGTGATAAATATCATATCATATATGCAAGTACGCCATTATCAGCGCACACTGACCATGTTTTAATTACCCCTCCAACAAATGATTACTGGCTGTTAATGAGCGTTGTTTATCGTCTGAAATTGTTACATTATCATGTGTTCGCTGTAATGCTCTTAGGGGAGTATGAGCTGTACCTACTGTGTTCATAAAGAAACAATTGAATCTATATACACTATAACAAAACAATGTGTTATTAACCGACTTAAAAAAAGGAGGTTTACAATTCGTCTTGAACTTTTTTTATGTATGTTACCTCATAACTCGGAGACGGCTGGACCGATTTGGAAAATTCTTTTTGCGTTTGAAAGGGTATACTTTCTAGTTGGTCCCATTGTTACGAAATCAGGATTTGATGATGGGATCCTGGAGAAATCGGAGGGAACTCTTCAAATATTATAGGCACATCTATAGCGTTTTGGGTATTTCTTATACAACCTTGAGCAGTTGCTTTCGAAAAGTGCCATTTGGGGAAGTTGAACTGATGATGAAGACCACAGATGGCCACTAGGGTGTCCCGTTCATGTATGGAAGAAAAAAAAATGAGCTACGGCTACGCAAGAGGTATCAAAAGTTGCGTTTTGACACATATATTACAATTATTATAAAATTTAATTAGATATCCGGCATCTTGAGGCCTCTACCAGTCCTTGAAGTTTTTCAAATTTGCTATTTTTAGGGGTTCCTAATATAAACTATAAATCATACAAAAATAACATTTAAATGGTTTTTATTAAATTTAAGGGTACAACAATGAGTTAAAATAAATAAATAATCTTTATCTTTATTACTCAAAAAGGTTACAAAGCAACACATGGTTAAATAAAGCAAGCATAAAATGAACAATAAAAAAAAGAAACATGTGTCAGTAGAGACCCTGACTCCTAAACTAGGTATGTCCCTGTATCTTAGGAGTCAGTGTTCTTCAAACATCAAGCACAAGCAGACCATTTTACGAGTATACAGATTGATTGAAAAAAAATTACAAAAATATTATATGCATAAAACAAAAAAAAAACTATTTTTAAAGATAACAAACAAATTAGAATGAGTGCGTGTGTGAGTATGTGAGGGAGAGGGGAGTGTGAGTATGCGAGTGAATGTGTATGTGTAAAGAGACTGTGTGTGCTAGGGAATGTGTGCTTTTATAAGGGGATTGCGATAGTGTATAATTATGTAAGATTGATTCTGTGTTGTTTGTGCACGGAGTATATGTGCAGAAACTACAAAGTTCCTGCCAGAAGATCCTCGGTATTACGGTATGATAATGATGCCAAGTAATCTGTAAGACTATTTTTACATTCTATTTTGCTTTTTGTGAAGAGGTTGATTTTTTTATTAAGATAGTTATACACTTTAGTGCTTGTTACATAGTACTGGCGTTTCGCAAACGCGGTCCTGTGCAATTCCTGGGAAAAGACCCTATGTTTCACTCTACCGCTTGGGGGATGTGTGGGTCGAGAAGCATGCCTTCGAAGAACCAACAGAAGCACATAGAGCTGCCTTACCGTTAAAACTTTACAGTCTGAATACAGACGTATGGTGGGATACCGGCGTGGAAGGGAAAGCATTACCTTCAAGACAGCTCTCTGCGCTCGCTCGAGTCTAATGAAAACATTTTCTGTGGCTCCTCCCCAGATTGGTAAGCAATAGGTTAGCACAGACTGGCACAAGGCCAGGTAAACCAGTTTGAGCGTAGATTTGTCAGCCGATTTGCGAAGTTTCTTAAAAACGTAAATCAACTTACGCACTCGAGCCGATACTACCTCAATCTGCTTATGCCAATTTAAGTGCTGGTCAATATGTATGCCAAGGTACCGGACGTGAGAGGATTTGGTCAAGGAAAGGCAACTGCCTTGTAACTACATAGCAGTTTAGAATTGCATGTATGTGCTACAAGGGACAGGGAGTCTGGTGGGCGCTGATTGGACCTGATGCTAAAAGGTAAGTATAAGGTTTTACTTAAATTAAGCGTGAGGAGATTATTTCCCAGCCAGTGCATAACGCATGTCAACGCAGACTCTGCGTTTCGATGAGCCTGTGGCCAGTCTGCACCGTCGATTATAAGGGCTGTATCGTCAGCGTATGTGAAAATTCTACAGTTGCCGAGAGACAGACTGCATAACTCATTGATATAGATAAGAAAAAGAGTGGGCCCCAAGATACTACCTTGTGGTACACCGTACTCTATAGGAAGTTCCTCACTCTTCTCCCCATCTATAGTTACAGTTTGTGTACGGCCACTTAAATAGTCTGCGAATATCGCCAAAACTTGACCCCTTATTCCGATTGACTCCATTTTTTCCAATAAGGCTGGGGCAGAAACGGTGTCAAAGGCCTTGGAGAGGTCCAAAAAAATACCTAGGCACTTCCGCTTCTTGTCAAGAATCCTTGCCACGTGATCAGTTAGTGCCAATACTGCGTCCTCTGTACTAATACCAGTTCTGAAACCATATTGGTTATCGGCGAGTAAATTAAACTTTTTGAGAAAGCCCGTGAGGCTGTTGTTAAGCACTCGCTCCAAAATCTTTGACATTGCAGAAAGAATGGAAATAGGCCTATAGTTGCTTACATCGTCTCTGCTCCCAGCCTTGTAGATGGGGTGAACAACCGCTTTTTTTAACACATTTGGAAAGATACCACAGGAAAAAGACAAATTGCAAACATGTGCGATGATGGGAGCTAGTACTTGCCTGGATGCTCTGATGATGTTAGCAGGAATTCCATCCCAGCCATTTGCGCAGTTCGTTCTAAGTCCCAGAATAATGGTTTCAATGTCTTTATCCGTGACGTCAAGGAGAACCATCGAGCCCCGAGAGTGTGATGCAGATTTATTTGATGGTTGGCGGCCATTTTTTATTTTAGATGCAAGCTTTTTACCAATGTTGGCAAAGTATTCGTTTACCATATTAAGTGAGGATCTTGAAGTATCGCGGAGTTTGAGGAGTTCAGTAGGAGGTCGACGAGGAGAGTGTAAATCTGTTACTGTTTTAACGACGTTCCAAGTTGCCTTAATATTATTTTTTGCCTTTGAAAATTCTTCCATCTCATACGAACTTTTAAGTTTGCGTAACAGGAAATTACAATAATTCCGATATCTGGGAGTTAAAGCAAGGTTTAAAATAGTTGAAAAACAAAATAATCAATGGCAACTTTAAAAACGGAACTGGTTCTTGTGACCAAAATTAGGCATTTCTGAGCGAGATTTTAATCTGTTCCTAATAAAACCATCCCGAGCTATAGCGTCCGTGACGCTTTGAGAAGCCTCCGTCACTTTCATCTTTCCACTGACTGTGTGTGGCAGGGAAAGTCAATAATGTCGAGGATGTGTTCTTTAGCCTTAATTCTAAGTTCATCGTTGGAGACGTGTCGCAAAATTGGTGGAGCTGATATTTCACACTCTTGCCAAAATATTATATCGGTGTAGTCTCGCGCACAGAAGTTAAGCTTTGGTGCTTTAAATACCCTGCGAGAGTTGCTCTTTTCTGCTTCTCTGACCTTTAATATTTTGCGAGATGCAAGCTCTCGAATATGCTCTCTATCGTCGAATAATATGGCAATAAGCAAGTTTTCTGGGTGCACAAAAAAAGCGTTTCTTTCGATCACCGAATTTACAATAGATCTCTGACTATCAGGCAAAAATCGAGAGTATATAACCATTTGAAAAATATGCTTGGCTCTATCATTAAATGATGAGTTTTGCTTGATTAGGAACCAAACAGGAGCGTAAACTTTGACCACGTAGTTCACAAGCAGCTGCAAATTATTTGACGGCGAAACAGTACTTACGTAAAGTCTGAGTATGCGATTGGCAGTAGTGAGCCATCTCGAATGTGCCATTTTTCCAGGTTGGCGGTTCGCTAGCTCAAGGGAACAGGAACCAGCCATCACAGCATGACACATTTCGTACAGATACTTTTGATCCGTGCTTAGTTCCTTCACAATATTATCAGGTAATACTAGCAAATTGCCAGACACTGCACAAAAAGACGCTAGAGGCTTACTTTCACAAGCAGCTAGCTGTTTTCCAATAGGTCCTGAATATTCTTTTGGCCCAGATGTGCTACCATCCAGAGACATGAACAAATGACGAAGCGGTAATTCATTCGCGTGAAGCATACAAACATACCATTGCAACGGTCTCTTTAAATAGTTTTCCAGTTATTGAATGACACCTCCCTTCCAACCTGTATTCGTAGCAGTACCATCGCACCCCACACAGATCACCTCTTCCAAGTTCAACCCTTGATTTTCTAACAAAGATATGATAGAAGAGACGATCCCTTTGGCAGTGCCACGACTTGGCGTCATACCTATGTCCCAAATAAATAGATCCCGGCTCTGTGAGAACTGAAATGTGTTCTTGCAAGACTTCTCTGCGGTGGTACCGATCGCCTATTTTCTCGTTTATGAGTGTTTTATCCTTTCGTCCATCAAAGTAGATACTTTTTATTACAATCGTATCAATGTCTTTGCTGGCCTTGGTCCGTGCTTTTGAAACAGCTCTATGAATTTTATTCTTATCAATAACAAGACTTAGATCTTCGGAAGATACCAATCTTACAGGCGACTGCGGTCGAGGCGGCAACTCGCGCACCAGAACAGGATTGGTTTTTAGTGATGCACTGGGAAAACATGCGTGCTCTGACTCTTTCCGATTCAAATTTTCTTGTCTCTGATGTTTCTTTAAAAGTCTTGCTGTTTCTTTTGTGTCTATACCGCTTATTGCCATTTTTCTATCACTTCTTTGATCCAGTAAAAAGTCTCTTTCAGAAATAGGAACTTTCTTAGGTTTTATGCAAGAAAAAATGTCAAACGAAGTGCACTTACAAGCAGCAATATCGAAGAGCTTGTTCGACGATTCCAAAAAGCACTACACTTTGCTTTCGTAACTATCATTTCTTTTATTTTTGGGATATCTTATCAATGACAGGTATTTGTGGAAATATGATTTCAGCAATTGGGTAACTCGTACGTTGGAAACGATAGGAATCGAAGCTTTGGTCCAAATCGTATCAAGTTTTCCAGAAACGATTGAAAAAACTTCTGTGTTAGAAGGATCTTTCCCATTCTTCTGTAGTTTTATTTCATTTTTAGTAAACAAAATGAATTTGATAACGTCACTTATCACTGGTAACTGGCGATCGTCAAGTTCTTTATATGATCCCAAAAAAGCACAAGTAGTCTCACTTCGTCTTGAACCCATTATTATATATAACAAAAACACTTATTTTATCACAAGGAAGTGCAGAGCGACACCTTACAGCAATAAAACCGCAATAGAAATGAGACGAACTGCCTCACAGTAGAAGTAGAGAATTTAAGAAAAACAAGTCAAAACATGAATTTTGCGAGTTTGTTCCAAACCAATTCCTAACAGAAAAAATCCTGTCGTTGCCTGCAAATCATAACTTAGGGTTTCACTATCAATGAAATAAAAAATAAAATGGGAATAATGTACATAAAATAGAATAGACGACATTGACTGGAGGGTTATTTAAGCGATTTAAAAATAAAAATATGCCGGTAGAACCCTCAAGATATTTTTTATGTTTTTTTTATTATTTTTACGGTAATCTAAAACTAATAATGCAACTATTGAGGGGGCTTGAGCAGCGAAAAGCGAAAAAAAAATTTTTCGGGACACCCTAATGGCCACTGAAACTACTCAATAATAAGTATTTCGTGGATTGCGATTCGATTACTTGAGTACGGATGTTAAACACTTTATGCTCGTCGCAATACATACGAGTATGGTGATGTAGAGCTGATGGTCACGTACCAGGAGAACTCAAAAATTAACGGCTATGCATCGGGAAAAGCAATATTTTGTAAAAGGTGATAAGTTGTCGACATTATGGATTTTGTAACTAGATAAATTACAAACCGACCCACAATAAAGCGCGAAAAAAAATTATTTAGCAAAAAATAGAACCGACTTCCATATCAAAACACTACAAAGCCAAAAATAACTTTAATTTCGGAAGGCGGTGTGAAAAAGAAAAGAAAATTCAAAACCAATAACACCGACTACCGAAATTAAAGTTATTTTTGGCTTTGTAGTGTTTTGATATGGAAGTCAGTTTTATTTTTTGCTAAATTTTTTTTTATTTTATTTAAGTAGCATTGGAGTTCCGGGGCCGCGGAATCTTGTGAGAACATTCCCTTGGCTTAGCTAGTTATTATTTAACTAGCTAAGCTTGCATATTTGTTCGTGTTAGGTTTTTCTCGTGTAAATTTCGATCTTATGTTGTCATAAAACCTCACGAGAAAATGCAGTTATTTTGAAATCACAGACGCTTGAATAGTATTTAGATTATTATCAATGCAAAAATACGACTGAATATAACAAAAAAGTTAATCACGCCTATGTATAACTCTTGAGAACAATTTTTGATTTCTGCCAACCAATAAAAGCCCCAGGTAATAGCTATCACGAAACGGGAACCACTATCTTTAAGTCAAGGGTGAATAGGTTACTTCTAGGTAAGCGTGCTTCATCTTCGACCACATCATCGCTTACCATCAGAGATGGTGATCAAATGCGAGCCATTATCTATAAAAAAACGACAAAAACATGTTATTTGTATGGGTTGTATGTATACACGTTTTTAGTATTTGTTGTTATAGCAACAACAGAAATACATCATCTGTGAAAATTTCAACTGGCATATAGATGGACAGACGGTCAGCGGAGTCTTAGTAACAAGCTGTGACGGGGCCTCATAGGGCCATTACATGCCGGGGTTTGCGGGAAAGTTCTATCGAGATACCGCGGCCCCGGAACTTTAGGGCAGCCGAAGGAACAGGGTGGGTTTTTAGTCAGTAGAAGTCTGACACGCCCTCCGCTTAACCCAGAAGTCATTTGATAATTTACCCAACCCCGAAAAAAAAATGTATGCAAAACGAGGGCGGCGAGCAGGAGTAGCTCACCGTCCGGTAAGGACCAGGCCCGAGTCATGTGGCTTGCCGTGGTTGCGATAATGTTCTAAGGAGATACCGTGGCCCCGAAACATAACGGCAGTTGAACGAACTACCCAGTTCGTCGTTCGGGTATTTAGTTGGTAAAAGTCTGACACTCCCTTCCACTCCACCCAGAGTGGGAGAAGCCATTTGATGATTTTTCTATCGAAAACAAAAAGTTATTTAAAATGAATTGTATCAATTTTGCAGTCCATGATACTCCTTATAAATATCACCGATTCAGTACCATTACATTCATCTAATATTTACTATAATGTTATTAAAATGTCCGCATGACCTCTGACTTTGAGCCATTTCTCTCAGACCAACATCAATTATGTAAAATGTTGCTTTAGCGAAACTTAAGACTGTACTACACTAGAAGATATGCTTAGAAAGACTATATGATGCTATGTTTTCACTCCTTACCTTACCGTACCATCCGTACTTGGTTGACATACCGTTTTGTCATACCAAGCGCTTCTGCTCTACATTTATTGTGCGCACAGCAAAGCTGTGGAACTCTCTGCCGGATTCTATGTTCCCTACCACTTATGACCTTTCAGCCTTTAAAGCAAGAATGGACAGGCATCTTCTGGGCTCACTCGTTCCATCGTAGACCTCATCTATCGCTTACCAACAAGCGAGATCGAGGTCAAGTGTGGGCTCATCAGGAATTAAAAAAAAATGTTTTTGTCTGGTCGTATGCCAATGTGTACAGGTCATTATTCTCTGAACATCAAAAAACGTCATATATTTGCTTTGTCATAGACATAACAAAGAATGCAAGCTTTTCGGTCCACGTGGTTACTTAAAAAGGAACACTTCAAGTTATAAGAACTACTAATACCAGTCACTTCATTATGCTGTGCTCCCTTGTATGACCTTATTGATCTAGGCAGGTACACACTGACATCTCATTATTGCAACCTGATGCATATTGACATTGTAACATTGAATTATTAATGAGTATTCACGCTTTAAAAACCGTAGCATCCAGTATTTCATCAGATTCAAACCACTACGAAGTATGTAGTAGTGCTACTAGTATTGCTCATCGGATTTATTTTAGGTAGACGTGAAAAAATATAAAGTTCAGTCAAGGATCAGTAAAATAATGTTGACGTGACGAGGAAGTTTAAATGGTTCCATAAATATCCAAAATGCGTTGGATTTTAGCAGGAAACACCATAATTCATGCTTGTTGGAAGAATGCACACGCATATGCGTATACCATGGTCAAAGCGTATATTGCAGTTCAGAAATACAGGACTAGGTAATTATAATTATATAATTTCACAATGCATTCTATACCTATGTAGTTAATATTATGTTTTTGTCCAATATGACTTCATTCTAATTGGCGTTTTACTTTCTCACATGTTTCATTTTATGACCCACACACTCATAAAACATAGCTTTAAATTATCGTTTCTATCGCTTACCGCTGGATAGCTAGCCGATACATGTTCGGTGGCTCGACCAGGGCCCATGAGACCTCGATTAAATATTCAGTGTTGCCACCGTCAAAATTATCCGCAATTATAATACTTGGTGTTTTTAACGGTATGATTTAATGTCCTACTTAACTCGCATGGGTAAGCTACTAGTGCAATACGTTATTTTTGGGATTTTATCAATGAATTGTCATCCTATTTTCTACATTACTTAGTATCGGGTAGGTTCTTATTATAAAATCCAATCAGTCCATCAACAATATATGAAAAAAAAAGGTATTTAGTTTTTAATGCCGTGTATTTACAAAAAAGTTCGTGGAGATATTGATACATTTCTATCACATTTCTCAAACAAAAATAAACACAGAGGAAGTTAAAAATTATTATTACAGTGTAATCTGGTTATAATAATAATATAATATTAATTTAGACCAAAAAGAATTACACATGCTAACTCGATTTTCTATTAAAAGTACGTAAGCTTAATAACATATATTTTTAATGACGTTAAAAATACTGCGTCTAATTTTTGCCTAACGTCACGTCTGCATAAAAACTATACTAGCGTTTAATAAGAGGTTAAATAACTAGTCGCCTGTCTGAATTTTGATGCATTGTATTTTTGTTAGTAATCATTAATACGGTAAGACATGTGTGTTTAATATTTCTTTGGTATTTAATAATATCACATATTACATAAGTACATTACTAAGCCAAAACAATAAAATAAAATCACAATCATTTAATTACATAAACACAATCTAAACTAATATTATAAAGGGGTACAAATTGTTTGTAAGTTTGTATGTAGGGGTAATCTCCGGAAATAATGATCCAATTGTAAAAAAATGTTCACTGGTAGTAAGATGCATTATTGGAGAGTGTTATAAGGCTATAAGTTATATTGAAATCCACGCGGACGAAGTCGCGGGCGAAGTGCAAGTATTACTACATCACTACATAGTATAAAACAAAGTCGCTTCCCTGTCTGTCTGTCCCTATGTATGCATAGATATTAAAAACTCCGCAACGGATTTTGATGCGGGTTTTTTTAATAGATTGTGATTCCTGAGGAAGGTTTTAGTGTATAATAAGTTAAGGTTTTGTGTAGAATGAACGACGATATTACTTCAACATGTCGGAAAGAATTAAGCCTATCGGGAGCTTTACGAGTAATCGAAAACGCTGCCAAAACCTTTTGAGTTATAAAAATACAATGTATGGCGGGATTGATTCTCTTTTATACATCTACAAAAAAGTCCGCGATGGCATATGTCTATCTCCCAAGAATAATCCACAATAACAATATTTTTCTTTTACAAATTACATTAAAATGATGGGTTATTTACGAATCTTTTTTTAACAATACAGTATTATTCCTTATCCAATTAAATACGTCAGATATGTTGAGGATTTAATGTAGATCAAAATTGCTTTTTACACTATATCAATAAAATGAATATCTTATGAGTTATCGCCGATATATGAGTGTGGCAAATTACCGGACGAGAAATTGATTAAGCAATAAATAATATATATAATATAATAATAATAATATAAACTTTATTAACCGAGCGAAGCAGGGCCAGGTCGCTAGTAATAATATATACGAGTAAATACAATAATAATATATACGAGTACAATGCCAATAAACCGAATTAAAATAAAATAATTATATTTACTTCTTGCACATAATTTTCTCTTTTTAACTAGGTTACCTTATCTTAGAGAAGACTTAAAAAGTAAATAAGTTCTTAAAATTGAGCATAGAATCTAAACGAGGCTGTTCTCTAGTTCAATTAGGCTTGAGGCAACAACAATATCTTAGTCCCAGTCAGACAGAGCCCACAGGCTGAATTAAATTTTATTTTACTGGAATAAGACAGTGCGTAGGTTTCTAATTTGGTGTAGGTACATGCTTGAATGTTTTCTTTTGTACACTTTTAGATCATTTTTTTAGGGGAAAAATCATCAAATGAAATGTTCCTCTGCCTTAAATCTGCCCTGTTTCTTCAGTTGACCTGGCGTACTAGGTCAGCGGTACCTCGTTATTCGAACATTTCCGCAACACCGTATAACATCATACTGCCTGACTTTGTTTTCTTCAACTAATTTCGCGAAACGTTACTAAATATAGAGAGCAACACGTTTCTTTTCCTTTTTCACAGTTGCCTTTTTATAAACCTTTTGTTTTTGTCTTGGACAAAATAGGTAGTTGAATTGCTAAGTAATTTCGTATTTTTACCTAAAGGTTTTCTTGTAGTGGATGCCTCGATGCATTAAGTTCGCCTATACATATGTACGTACCTAAAAAGAACCTTCTATTCATGCAAAATAAGATTAGATTGTTCGTGGCAGCCAAACGCTTAAGTATCCCCGAGACGATCGTTACTGATATTTAGCGAACATGAAACTGATAAACGTTTTGAAGTAAAATACCAACATATACTTTGACAAACGCTGTCAAAAAGTCACGATATCAATCCCTTGGTATTTAGATAATTCTAGACTAACGGCTCAAAACCGTTCTTAAGAAAACGGTACATGGTATTTGCGCCATTTTTTTTTTTAAATTGAAAATAGATTCGCGTTTGATCACCATCTCACTTGATGGTAAGTGATGATGTGGTCGAAAATGGAGCACGCTTACCTAAAAGTAATCTATTCACTCTTGACTTAAATACTCCTAGGTTATAGCTATCGGGAAACACAGACTCCGACAAGGAATTCCACTCCTTAGCCGTACGCACAATGAAGGTATTCCCAAAACGTTTTGTGCGTATGGGTGGGATGTCCACCATGTAACAATGGCGCTTCATCGTTTGTCTCGTAGTCCGATGATGGAACCGGCTTGGCAGAATTAGATTGTGTAATTCCATCGCACACTTCCCGAAATGTAACCGATAGAAAACCGATAGACTTGCAACGCGTCGTCGATGTTCCTGTTTTGATTAATTGCCTCGTTTGCCTAGTGGACACAAGCGCGACAGCTGAGCTTGAGATTTCCAGGTCGGGCTAAAAGTGCTATTTGTTTTTCCTATAAGAAATTTCTTAGTAGTAGAACGGTGTTTGGACGTTGGCGGTGTGATACCTCCGTGCCTCGGAAAGCACGTGAAGCCGTTGGACCCAGTGTTGCCAATTTAGTGGATTTTCCACTAAAACTGGTGGTTTTAATCCTACATGTACTGGCGATATATTGCTTTTAGTGGCTGGTGGATTTTTCTAGCGGTTCAACAATTTAGTTTTGGTTACTAAAATTCCGATCATTCAGCCACCAAGCCACTTACACGTCAATAAATACATATTTGTATAATTGTACTTCTTCGTACTACTTTTTATAATATATGGTATTAACGTTTATTATATCAGCGGCATCGAGTTTATTTAATGAAATTTTGTTAGTGGTTTTCGAAGTTGAATCTAGTGGAGAGCTAGTTTAACTGTTGACAACACAGGTCGGACCCGGCTGTCATTTGGCAGTCGTAATGGGTAGTCAGAAGCAGTAAATCTGCCATTGGTCTGGCGATGGGGCATAGTAATAACCAGCTATCGGGTTGTTTAGGTTTAGATGCACGCAGCTGCATCCTGTTAGACAGAAAGCCGTCCCCAGCATAGTAGGTGATGACCCTGTTTTTAATAATTCATTCAGCTCTTGATGGAAAAATGTAAAAATATGTGTCATCCGAATGACGAGGGGAAGGGGTATAAAACTCATGTCATTCATGTGGCGTAATTTATGGATGTCGTGAATTATGAATAAAAGGGTCGTTTGATATATATCCTTTCAGGCCAGACTTAGAGAAGATCGGGTAAAGACAACATTCACAATCATACTAGTAAGTCTATAAAGTACCCACTGCAGGGACAGAAGCTTTGCCAGAGTTGCGGAATTGTTCAAAAGAGTTACCTCGGAGCACGAAGGGCAAATGTTGGAACACGGATGGGTTTAGTCAGTAAAAGTCTGACACACCCTCCCGCTTCGCCCAGATCAGGAGGCAGTCATTGGGTGATTTCCCATCTTAAAAAAGGGACACCAGCTTCCTCTCTAAGCGACGGAATGGACTGTAATCCACGACGCGGTTGATAAAATTAGATAATAATAATAATTTTTAATTCTTTTCCTATTTTTTTTTTTATTGATTTTTCGATCCTAGGACATGCTAGTTTCCTCACAATGAATGAATAACTCACAAAGTAATGTGCCTGTATATGTAAGACATGCCTGTAAGAACTAGGCCACCACTGCTCACCAGGGCCGGATTAACCATTAGGCGGAGTAGGCGAGTAGGGGCCCCGCTTCAACTAGGGGCCCAGGCGCAGTGCACGCACCAAGAAAACATGTTTCTTCGAACGAGAATTTGATGTGCGTGTGAACTTAAGGACTTCACTAAACACAAATCGTTAGATTTAGTAGTAAAATTAAAACAATTTAGAACAAATCTGAAAGTAAACAAATACATATATTAAAAACCACAGCCCTTAATGTGCGTTTCCTCAGTTCACACACGATTTGGTAAGTCAAAGTAACAAAAGGGGCCCCGAGAATGCCATTGCCTTGGGGCCTCTGACAGGGTTAATCCGGCTCTGCTGCTCACACCAAAATACAACATTACTCAAAACAAAATAATAGATTTTGTAAAGATTGCTCAATATTACAACTCTATACGTAAAACCTCATTATCAGACTACAGACTTGCAATTCCAATCAAAATTCCGCCGAACACATTTCAACTTTATGACCAAGATTGGTTTTTTATCCAAAGTCGTATAAATAACAGGATTACCAGTAAACACTTACATAAAAGTGCTTCTGACCAATTAATGTGATGTAGTGGTATTTACAGACAAGCGAACGAGATTACTGATATCAAATAAGGTTGAGCTCACACAGACACCGAAGCTGAGAGTCTCTTTTTTAAAAAAAAAACACTATTAAATGTAGAACTTAATACGCGAAAATTAGGCAAGTAAGAAAAGGCTTCGCATCCGAATGATTCCGTATCCCAAACCGAAAAAATAACCTTCGTTTTATGTAGATATGACGAGTACTTTTAATTATATTTGTTTTATTATTTGTTGTCATAGCGTTAAAAGATCTCCCTATTCCATTTTATTGAAAATGTTAACTTTTTGCCTTACAGTGAATGAGATATATCGTGCCATTATTCAGACAGACGGACGAACAGACAGTGGAGATTTAGTTATAAGGATGAGTTGGTTACCCCTCAGATACCGAACCCGAAAACGATGAGATTGATTCGATTGATTATTCGAACAATTTTGAATTTCGTAGCGTGTGTTCGAGTTATAGTATAGTTATATTAAGTTCTTGATTGTATTGTCATATAAAAAATGTGAGCATCACGTCGGGCTCTCAGTGTAAACTCGCCTTGTTTCTATAAAAAGTTTCAATCGAGAAATCCATGTTTGATGGCGTCAAATGCTATTAGTGGCCTTATTTGTCAACCCTATTACTTATAAAGCCTGTTGCAAACTCGCGATTGTGTCATTAAGATGCGAAGGGAAGTCGGCTGATAGTCGGTTACGGTTCTATTTTGTAGCAATATTGTCAGTTTTTTTTGTTGGTTGTGTGAGAAAGCTTTACAATGTGATATACAATCATTTCGATGTCTTATTGATTTCGTGTTATAGAAAAAATATTGTTTGTTACTTTTTAACGAGTGTAACATGTACAAACATATTAGAATAAAACAAAGGGTTTTTAATGCCAGAAGTAACTAAACTTAAGCTTAAGGATAGTTCCTTCTGAGCAATTTCGACTGCTACAATCTAAATGAAGATGAGAAAAAGAAAAAAACAACAACACGGCAAAACAACAATCATATTGAAAATCATGATTCGTTGGAGAGTGGCTTCATACGAACAGCAACTTTTAAAAATAATTTTTAAAATACTTATATTTCTACCTATAAAAGAAAAAAAAATGTTATAACAGCAAAACCTATAATAAACACACAACTTTAAATCAGCCAGCTTCAATCAAAATTCGAACTATGTCTATTAAGAGCACTGGCAACACTTTATATGTGAGAAGCGTACCGCAATAATTGTGGCCGGTAATTTTCAATAGCCCTATGAGTCCGACTAACTAGAACTAACACAAATACTAAAATTCAATTAAAGCGAACTAGGTCAGATGCATGGAAGTAGTAAGTACTATTTAAGGACGTTGGTCAGATGCCTGAATCGCATTAGTGTCTGATTTCGAATTGACGACTTCATCGGTACATTTGGTATGTAAAATATATCTATTATTTATATGCTGATATAGACAAAACGATGTAGTTTGTGGCACTGTATCCTATGTATAGGAAATTGTTTAAGTCGTATGCGTTTTAAATATGGTGATACGTAATTAGTGTTAGTGATTGCTTCATTAGTATATCTGAGAATTTTATCTTCAACTCGCATTTCTCCCGCGATTTAATCTGCGTCGATTTCGGAATCATTTACATTTTTTTTTTTAAATTTAATTTATTTATTTATTTCTGGCTTCTAAGGCCCATAGAAAATATACATACATAATAAGTAACAATAGACTAATACATATTTTTCTAATTCATACAAATAAAATACATTCTATTACACAATAAACTATATACTAACACATATTTTGTAGCCTATAACTCACCAATAATGCACCTTACTACCATGAGAATAAAAATATAATTGGATCATTAGTTCCGGAGATCATACATACCCCTACATATAAACTTCAAAAAAACATGTATATTATAATTATACTAGCAATATATTAGTACAGATTTAATTTATCAATCATGGAAGCTAAAAAACCGTTCAACATAGAATTTCTTAGTTATTACAACTACCTACAGTTATAAATTAAAGCATTTAAGAATGCACGTAATGACCTTAAAATTTCACACGCAATAGTCCTGTAAGTAAGCCATATATCAATAATAATATATCTATACTAATATTATAAAGCTGAAGAGTTTGTTTGTTTGTTTGTTTGTTTGTTTGCTTGAACGCGCTAATCTCAGGAACTACGGTTCTGATTTGAAAAATTCTTTCAGTGTTAGATAGCCCATTTATCGAGGAAGGCTATAGGCTATATATCATCACGCTAAGACCAATAGGAGCGGAGCACTAATGAAGAATGTTTCAAAATCGGGGGATTTTTTTTCCACGCGGACGAAGTCGTGGGCGGAAGCTAGTTAAATATATTAATAATCAATAATAAATCTTACAAACATTATGGCCTGTAACCCAAAGGTTGAATATAAATTTTAAATAAATAAACATTTAAATAATATCAAACACAAGAACAAAATCAAAATATGAACTCCGCCTCTCCCTAAACATCAGTTGCCGCATTCAAACAAAAAAATAATAAAGAATTGAAATGAAAACTAATAAAGAACAAAAAATCCATGATTGAGAAATCAAATCTTACATGGCTTCATAAGTAATAAATACTCCATGAGTTTTATAAAAGCCTCAGATAACACAAAACAGGAAAACGTAATATCAAGAAATGGTAAACAAATATATATATGCTCGTAGCTTTATTAGATGTGCCCGCGACTTCGCTCGAGTGTCGATATTACCTTGTGAGGTTTTTAGCAAGCTAAGCAAAGCAGCATTCCCACTATTTTAGTGCGACAAGAAAATACTGCAAACGAACGCGCACCTCTTACCATAACATAATAATGTGCCATTTACTATCTAAACTAAGATAGTAACTTTTTTCTGGGTGACAAAATCTCGCTGTGGATGGAGCAGAAGGGAGTGTCAGACTTCTACTGACTAAAAACCCACCCGGCTCCTTTAGTTGCCCCAGCGTCCCGAAGCCGCGGTATCTCGTTAGATTATTCCCGCAAACCCGACAGGCAATGGTCCTATCGGGACCCGTTAATGCTGATGACAGTCGTGCCTCAAAGAGAGGCGCGCGCGGAATACGGCGTACAGCCAACGCGGGCCTGGTCTTTACAAGACGGTGAGCCAAAGTAAGATCAATGCGGGCCTGGTTTTTACAAGACGGTGAGCCAAAGAAAAATACTACCCATTACTACTAGTTTAATTATGTTATGGTGCACAATAAAGAGTCTATCTATCTATCTATTATCTATACACATATATTAAACGCTAATCTAACCATACACATGCCCTATAGATCTTGAGTTCTTTCTAAATGAATGCTATATGCCGCGAGCGATCGCAGGATGGGGTTTACCTTAACTGAATCAAATTTATTATGTTAGGCTAGCAATTTTCGTAAGAATATCGTGGTATTAGGTCACCTTTAAAGATACTATTTCCGTGATATGTATTGAAAGACAATAAGGAATCATTCTTGAGGACAGTTTCCTCAAGAATGATTCCTTATTGTCTTTCAATGACATCCTGTCATGTGACATCTACAGACGCGCATTAGAACCGCGTGGTTGATCATAGTCCATCCCCTCTCATAGAGACGTGTCTCATAGAGTGGAGATGTTATATGCTGATGAATTGAAATGAAATGAAAACCAATGAATTTTTTTCGAATTGGAATTGCAACCGGGATATCATGTTGCACTAGCACCACTAGACTCCAGTCTTTTAGGTTTGGAGTGAAGCCAGCTAAAATGTTTAGGTAAATACTTTTAATCACCTATAAATTAATAAGTCAAGCAAAAACTTTGCACCACTTCACAAATGGTGCTTTTCGAATGCAACTACACATGTTACTATAAAAAATACTCTAATCACTATAGGTGTACCTATAATATTTGAAGAGTTCCCTCGATTTCTCCAGGATTCCATCATCAGATCCTGACTTGGTGACAAAGGGACCAACTTTGAAGTATATATACCCTTTCAAACAAAAAATAACCTCCTCCGTTTTGTTTACGTCGGTTAAAAAGAAACCATTCATCATCATCTCCTTAGCCTTGTCCAACTATGCTGCGGTCAACTGCCAGTATAGCCGAATGCAGCTGAGTTCTACTGCTTTACATGGAGAAACTGCCTATTTGACCTCCACGATCCAGTAGCTGGGACATCTATACTCGGACCAAACTCTGCAAGCTTTGTTTAACCTTAAAGATTTTGACAGGAGAAAGTTCGATTATCTGAACCAAATTTTAGAGAGTTTGACAGGCCTGTTGGTCTAGTGGTCAGTGGCCCTGACTGCTATGCGTAAGGTTGTGGGTTCGATTCCCACCCAGGACAAATGTTTGTGTGATGAGCACGATCATTTGTTCTTTGTCTGGGTGTAATTTATCTATAATATGTATGTATTTAGAAATATATATGTATGTTTATCTGTTTTCTAGTACTCATAGCACAAGCTCTGCTTAGTTTAGGACTAGATGGCGTTGTGTGAAAGTTTTGGAAAAAAAAAAGATCGGCCCGTACGTATTTAGCCTCGAGCTTCTCTCTTTAAGACTAAAAAGCGACCAGTAGTGCAGTTAAATGGTCAACGCTCTCGTCGTGCACCGAGATTTATCCATGTATTTCTCTTAATCACGCCAAATTAACAAAGCCTTATCAGCTAATAGAACATTATTTAGAGAATAATACGATCTGGGATTTCCCTAAGAGCCAAATTTTACATTTAAAATAAGGTTAAACATCTAAATTTTGTTTGAAATGGGAGTTCGGATGTTATCTTGTCCAATGGACCCTAATCCAGTCTCAGAGATGCGATTTTAAATGGTTCTGTACAAAAGAACTCATTAGGGTACAGGTATTTTATTTTAACTTTGAAGCTAAAAGTTTTGTAAAGTGAATGGACTCAAATATGTTGAAATACTTTGAAGTGCTTCATTTTGACTGCATTTAATATTTCTCTTGGGAGTCATGATGAAGTGATAAACTAGAGTCTGAGTTTTCAACAGTGCATCCAACATCCTCCGTGATATTAGAAAAAAAATGCAAGACCTGTTTCGGTTAAGTATTTATTTTAGTTGGATATGGTTTAATACATTTTAAATATATTAGATTATGATTTAAATATTTAGATAGAGACTTTAACCGACTGTCAAAAAAGCAATTCGTCTATATGTATTTAAAACTGACAAAATATATCGTGTTTGCGATGTTCATTTAATTTTCTAGTGCAATTATACTTTTAACAACCTAGGTAATTAAATTACGCCATGAGAGGTCTCATATCTACTAGATTCAAATTTTCCTTTAACATTGAGAAAAAAAATTATAATGTGAGTTGGTTGGTTTAAATAAATATATTTTCGTTAAAGGTTTGGTTAAGCGAAGCAGTGTGGTTTCGGAGATAAGTTTTTAGAAGCCCGCTTTTGTTATTTAGTGATTCGAATTGGTGAATAAGTGACTTTGTTGTTCGAGATCACATGGCAACAGCGTTAAGATTTTCGTGGCAAAATGCATTCGTTGTTAGGTGTTTTGTGTCAGTAAACTAACGGGGACGCGACGTGGTATTCGTTGTCTCACTTTTCGAAATAATGTATCGCCCACCATACATACGTCTAACCTTACTATTTTCTCGGCAATACTTCATACAAAGCGTCAATCAGATTCAAGCATCATTAATCACTAGGACTGACTTTAATTGATGGTCTTAAGTTTGCACTTTCGACCATTAACTAACTTTGTAGGCTAGGCTTTTCAGAAGCAACGTTTTACTATATAGTAAATACATGAGTTTGGTAGGTATTAAAAGTTATACTTTCGATATATGAGTACATTATGTATATCAAAAACAAATGAACGAGTATATACAGGATTAATTGTAGAACACCGAAAACCTCTGAAGACTATGTTACTAACATCATAAACAACAACTTTTGTTCTATGACTTTTAAAAATTCGTCATATTTTAGTTCACCAGATTTTCATACAAAAATAAAAATATTTAAATTGAACGCCCTAATGTTACGAAGTCTATGCGAGGCAAAAGAAAGCGATTGTATCGCTTTCTTTTTAAAAGTCATAGAACAAAAGTTGTTGATTATGATGTTAGTAATATAGTCCTGAGAGGTTTTCGGTGTTTTACAATTAACCCTGTATATATTTTAGGTAATGGGCCACTTTTGAGGACATAATCAAAAATAAAAAGGCGTTTTGCAAACAGTATCATGTGACATATCAAATTAAATTGTTTATTGTGAGGATCTCATTTTTCCTCAAATTCTTGTAAATATAAAATAAAATAAAATAGCTGTAAATAGGCCATTCAGTCAACTTTCAAAATACAAAATAAAACATTATGAATACGCACTTGGCCGTTCTTAATCATTGCAGGCATAATATGCTAGTCTCTCTGTACGTAGTACATATTACCTCAATGGTCTCTCTTTCGTATTATTTCTATGTACGATTGGAACTATTAATTATATCAGCAAAGGCTTGTTCTAAGAAATACTAACCCATTTAACGTGTGATCTTAGGTAATTAAACTATCTGTTCATACAATACGCTTAGTATGAGTGGTTTTTTTTATCTATATTTTTAGAGGCTTTTACCTTACAAAAGACCGTCAGCCTAGTATGAGTGGTAGTAGATATGATTAGCAGATAGTCTTCTATTTCAATTTTCATATTAGATTAGATACCTAAACTAGCTTATCCTTTAAATTTTATTTTCGAATTTCAAATACCTAATTAATTTTTTTCCGAATTTTATATTATGAACCAACTGGTGATTCTTAGTCCGGAATATATTTTTGACGATTTAATAAAAAAAAATTAAACCTCACGGCACAACAATTATTTTATGCTAGAATCATTTCTTGATCAATATACTTGAAATTGATAAAAGAGGCACCATTATGAAGTCAATATCTTCGGAGATAATCAAATTAAAAAAAAAGACTGTTTAAGATAATGACAACGTGTGGAAGTTAATGACTTTATGGTGAGGAAAAATGAGAACTGGTACGAATAATGATTTTATCTTAGAACAACAACGCATAGAAGGATAGTACGAGTGCAAAAAGTGAGGCAACTAAAACTTAGCCATTTTTGGCTAACTTTGCTCGACGAGTCGTCAGTACGCAAGGTCACATTCTGCCGAACAGAGCTCGCGAGTAAATAATTTAAAACGACCGTTTGTAGCGTAAAGGGATGTCATAGTCCTTCAGGAAAACAAAAAACGTGTAATCAAATTACATTTCACAAGTAAATACTTACATTTTATACATTATATTAAAGTAAATCGACCATCAAACAAAAATTCTGATAACCTAACTTATCACAATTCAATGTTGCTATCCGTGAGGAAAAAAATACCCATATTGATTTCTTTTGCGCTTATTTTTGTTTAAAAAAAATTTAGATTTGGCGGCAATTATGTATGCGTCAAACTAAACTATATTTATTTACAGCTACTACCTACAGTGTTTTATAACTAAAAGTTACTGTTAGTTCGAAGAGTGGCATCATAAAGATGACAATTTAGTTGATTAAGATTTTTTTCATTTAAGTAATGTTATCAATAATATTTTTCTATTTCATAAATACAACACATGCTTTTAATTGATATCAAACGAGATTTTTCAAGCAATTAATACATTTCTATAATATCATTATTAATAACACATTACACATCAAACATTCTAAACGCAATGAACGATATCTCATTTCGTTTACCTTCCGTAAAAATATGTCATATAAGTCATATTACATGAAAAAACATTATCTTATTAGTTTCATAACATAAAATACTTGATTTGATCCAGCAACATAATAGTGCGTTTTCCCATTTTTGTGGTAATGGTACTGGTAATGGTATCACTGAAAGCTATATTTGTGTGCGTTTGAAGAACGTAGACACATTCGGCTCACGCACACAAAGAAAATAAAGTGGACACACGAAATCGTTCGTGTTTTGTTCTAGACGCCTCTTCTATGCGTTGTTGTTCTAAGGATTTTATGTTTATTTAATGTTTAAAGTTACAAAAAGAATCAAATAAAAAAAACCCGATTATGAATCAATATAATATTTTAATCATGAAATCACAGATAGAAAATATATGTGTCTTAAAGAATATGACCACATAATTAAGATCAATATTTTCAATATTTCCATAGCTATAATTTGGAAGACATCCTAAATCATATCCATGGATACATTTAGTATTGGCATTACAATCAAAGCAGCTAAGTTGTCTAAGAACTGTCGTTGGAATAGTGTTATCCCATAGGACCTGGTACACAGAAAGAGTGCTCTTGAAGGGTTTCAATTTTTTTGGAATTAATCCTTCTTTAGTTTTTATTTCCCGTTCATCCACCTTCTTGATTATAACATTATCAATAGTTTGACTTCAACAACGTGCTGAATTAGGGGTACCAAGTGTGCCCAAATAGCTGGAGTGTCAAGCCGCTAGCAATCACTAACTGTGCAAAAAGAAATCGGAGTAACAACACCGAAAGTAAAATTGTGAGTGTACGCCACAGAAGTGTGTAAAGACACTTGTTGGCGGCTACCGCCGAAATGGAAAGCCTGTATTTCTTCGGCAAATTTTAGAACATAATTTTCTGAAAAATTGACATGTAGAAATGCTTCCTGAACCAGAAGGTTGTTTTTAAGAGTTTTAATGGCATTATATTGGAAATTAATTTTGTAAACATGATTCAGGAATGCTTCAAATCTAGTTATTACTGTTTTAACACTAATTGTAGTCTTTATTTTTACAGTTAACTGTTGTTTTTTCTTAGTTCCATTTTTCAGTGTAGTATCTGTTTTTCGCCATTCGTAAAAAGATACATTTCTATCGGAAATATTAACATAATCTAGATGATTTGATGAACAAGTATTACAACTTCTACTTAAACAAGCTAAATTCCTCGAGTCACAACACAGTTTCGATAGTAATAGCTCACAAGTTCTTACATTTACTACACAAGCTCTATGCAAACCTTGTATAAATAACTCCATATAAGATGTTGTGAACAGAGACAAGTATCCCTATTGGTAGGTTTTGAAAAAAACTGTCCAAAAAGGTCGTAGCTTACAAAAGGTCGAGTAACTTATTTTTATACCAACTGAAAGAAATACATTTTTGATAAATTATCTTTAGTTGAGCATTTAGATACCGTTTCTAAACCTTAACTTTATTTTTCGTCACAAATTCTTTTTTACTAGCGCTTATAGTACTATTAGCATCATCGTTATAAAATTTATAAACTTTTTCTACATATGATTTATGACCTGCTATTATGCATAAAGATGATAATTTAGTTTTATCCTCTTTTACTGTCTTAGAGATGTTTATTTGACTATGTTTGTTCTCTTCTTCTTGCACTTGAAGTTTCTTATTTAATCTTTGTATTATTTTTCTTTGGGTTTCAACCGTCTTTTTATATTTATTAATAGTACTTAGCAATACATAACTCTTCTTATATTCGTTATAACGAATCTTTCTTACCACCGCTTTCATAGCAGGAGAAAATTTATGTAATGGATCACGTAACTTCTCTGTCTTGGTTTTACCCTCTGTCCTATCTATAGCCTCTTCTTCAGCTTCTATAACTGGCTCAAATGTTGGCATCCTTTCTTCTTGCGTTTTCATTAGCCTGTACCTCTTGGAATTTTCCTTCCATTTTTTTCTTTGCTCACGTCGAGCGCGAAGTGTTAGTTCCTTTATAGATTTAATTTTACCTTCTTCTTTTCTTTTCATATATTTATTACGTCTTTTCTCTTGTTATATGGCTAACAACTCTGGATCATTTTTTATTTCTAAATATTTTTTTCCTTTTACACTGTCGTTGTTGTTCTAGACGGCGTTCTTTTATTGCCTTTATATTCTTTGGTGGTATTATGAACAGACACCTTAAAACAAAAGTCATCGTTTAAAGTGGTAAAAAATACATTTGCAATGTATTAAAAACTTTATACAATATGTTTCTAAAAGAACATAAAACCTTAAGTATATTGCAAGTCTCAAATATTTACAACGTTATTCACAAACAAAAACACAAAAATCTTTGACAATATTCAACTAAAATTATTTGTAGTGACAAAAATTCGTCATATAATTTTACTTGATCAAAAAATGGGGGCTTCTAAGGTTTTTTGTACTTTAATTAACACGTTTACTTTATTCTAACTTATAATTATTGTAGTATGATAATTACAAAATCATTATTCTCAACAGCTGTCATTATTAAAAACTGAACAAATCATTTTATTCCCTATTTGTCATTATACGCAACACACATTTTGAAGCTAATGATGCAGAGGAAAATGACGAATTCGAGAAAACAGGGTGTAACTTGTTGAACCCCAATAAATTTTGCTTTGAAACACATTGATATGAATAAGTTTACTTTCGATTTATAATAGTAGCAAAAATATGATTAATGTAACAATTATTTGCAACAACAGACAGCAAAAGGATAATGACTTCTGGTAAAACAAATTTGTAATAACGAAATTTAAGCTTACCTGGTCGAGAAACATGATACGTTCACTCCATTTAAAGCATGCAGCTCGAGTGAGGGAGGTGCGAGGAGCATACTGCGAGATTCTAAACTCCGTGCATTGCAAAATCATTAAGAAAATATTTGAAACAATCTTTGCTCCGTATAATGATGTTTTTTTAATGACAAACTTTAAGTGTGTTGGGTTTCTATATTTAAATGAATTAAATGTATATAATATACGGTAATTGGAAACTTTGATCATTTGAGGATGATTTGGCACATAAAAATACGACGTCCAGGTTTATTTGATTTTTTTATCAGGCGAAATATCCACGCGTAGCCTTCTGGGACATGCGAGATAATGACGTTTGAGGCACATTTTGACTTAAATTTGAAATTTAACTATGTTTAATATTATATTTTAGTGTGTTAATAGTAGTGCCAGTAGTTAAAGTATCTTAAGACCTTGTTACTATCAATTATGGTCTTGTTACGAAGAAGTATTGGTACTGGACACGTTTTATCCTCCCTTTCTAAGAATCACCCCAGTACTGTTCGTCCCAACTCGGGCAGCCCGTATTCGTATCAGACTTTCCGTATAAAATATCATCCTTCCAGGAAAAACGACCATCCCTTTAGTGTGGTGTATACACAACTGTGACATCAAAGGGCTGAAGCCGCAACAGTCAAATTTTGCCAGACAAATTGTGTGTTTCGGCCGTAAAGGTTAATCGAGGATGCTGTAACCGTGAACATTGCCGAAGGCTTTAGTGAACATGCAAAACGAAAGAATGTAAAAATGTCATGATCAAAGAAACATGTAATAAAACTTCTATCTGTCTGTTTTGACTGTCAAAAACACAAAGAAAAGGAATAATTTTTAAAGAAAAACGACTGAATAAAATTATTTTAAGTAAATATTATGATGGCTTTGTTGTCAAAATGTTTTAACAACTTAATCCAATTTTCTACAATGAACCAACAACCAAATAACGGTATTCCTCGAAATTGTTACCTAAATACAAACTGCTGAACACACGAATTACTTCAATTCTCTGGAAACGGCCTTTAATCTCTAAGCTAACAAACAAACAACAAGCGAAGTCTATCAAGCATTTAATACACGTCAGTATAATTCTAATTGGCTAAAATGTTCCCCATTGTCGAAACTACCCCTTATTTAATAAGCACCAAAGGCAGGCACAGAGCATTTCAAATTGATGACTCTTTTTTCAGCTGGCAACTGGAGAAAAAAATAAATTAAAGTTCTTTTTTATGTCGTTGAAACGGACTACTACAGTTGTCATGAAGATTATAACCGGCCAGTTGGAAATGGAACACTTACTTATTTAAATTAAAAAGAGCAAAATGGCGTAACCTAATTAATTAATTAGGTTGATGAATTATTATGAATTGCGGGGGCACGGACAAAATGTTAAGTTAAAAGGTTTATTTTTTTTTTTCTAAAATTAACGTATGATGTATTAAAGTAAGAGATTTCAATCAACTCTTGAAAAGTGAACATGAATTGGAACCAGTTGCTAAAGTAGGTATCGAGAAAAACTAATAAATAAAACCTCTAGGAAAACCGTACCTTTATTGAAAAATTCTGTTTAATAATTACTCATTAAAGGTTTTCAACTTAAAACAACTTAGACTAATCAATACATAATAAAACAGTAAAAAAGCGTTTATATTTATATTTTATATTTACATAGGAAATATTCACAAAAATAATAATTGGGTTTAGAAACAGTAATAGAAAAAAATTTGAAATAAAATATCTGTTTGTACACGCTCATCTTTGGAACTGCTACGCAGATTTGAATAAAATGTTTTGTTATATAGCTATTAAGTCTGGACAACATATAGGCTATAATTGATTCCGGAAACTGGAGTACCTGATGCAGAACTTAACACGCGAGCGAAGCCGCAGGCAAAAGAACTAACCTTTTTTACCTTTTAAAAGTGTTCTTCGTTTAGTTGTCTTCACTTACGTATGCATAGACTAAATAAAAACATAGGTTTGCAAAAAAAGTTCCCGCTCTAACAAAAAAAAAATTGCAAGACATTAAAGTTGGTAATACTGCAAGGCTGGCGTTTCCTTGCCAAACTATAAGTAAGTATTAATATTTGCAAAGTATTGTAGTATTGTGAACTGGGTTAAAACGAAACTTATACTGTTTCACGTTGACCTAAAATTAAGAAATAAACTTTTAAAGAACTTCTTTATTGATGTTAATGGTTTTATTTCTACTTTTTTAGAGTTTTAAGAGCGTTTCCTCCTCTCATACATTTTCAAGACTGAATTCATGCATACACATGAATAAGGAGACAGATGGCATTTCCATGAAAACAAACATTTACTTTTCTTTCTAAATTTCCCGTTCATATTTTAAATTTCGTATTCCGAACACGTTAGTCATTAATAATCCTAATTCATAATTCAAAAACGTAATAGAATTCCTTGGATTAGGTACATAGAAGGGTAGAAAAGGAGGAAAAATATGATTTAAGTTTGAAATAAGGAAGATATAGAGGCCGTTAGTTAATTAAAAGCGGCTGCGTTTTGCAGTCCATTTACAGAGGGCCAGTTCTGATGAAGCGCTTTGGTGATTGGTCGAAGGTATGCACGACATAGGGTAAACCCCTGACAGTTTTGATTGATATATGTGAACATATCGATTAAAACATACGATGGTCGTAAACCATGCAACAGACAATCATTAGACATTAATAAAGTTGATTTCGTAATATTCAGAAGAAGCTGAAAATAGTGAGAACTGATTTAAAGTAAGTATTAACTCGTTCATGATACTTTACTAACTTGTTTGAATTCTTTAGCCACTAAGCAAATATCTCATTAAAATGTTCACTCAATAAAGTATTAATATTCCTAAAGAAATATAGTAAATCCGTCGGTTAAATTTGTTACCAAAAAATATTGAACGTCATAAATTTTGATGGATTTAAGTAGTCCAATCAATAGCATAATTATGAAATTTATTTTAAGAAATTAACGAACAACATATAATTATAATGTTTATATCGAAGAAGCATTCTTATACATAATTTGGGATTATGTATGTATCTGTAATATATTTTTATTACATCTAATGCCAAACAAGCGAAAACCCACCTATATGGGCACGTGTTCAGCGCTGCGTTTGAGCACGTGCGGTGTCCCACACGTGTGCTGCTTATTAAATAATACTTTTAAAGCCTACCTTTAGTCGCCAAATCTTCTTCCCTTGCACCAAAGCCTCGCTGACTGGACAGTTCACAACTCGCTAAGTTTAGCGCCATGAACTTTTACTACCCGAATCTTACCTGAAATAAACACAGAAGAATTTTAATTCCATTACACCTCGCACGTTATCTTCGATACAAATTCTAGACTACTTAAATTGTGTTTGTTTAGGGCTGAACTTAATTTGCGAACGATTGAGTAAATGTCAGGACTGAAATAGTTTTTGGAAGGGTTGTAATAGAAGGCTCTAGATATAGTACTATTTTGTCGGCTAATGTGATTATCGAAATGCGAAAGATTAATAAATCTCATGACATACCGAAATTATCTGAAAATGACGATCATTTTAACAATGATTGTCACTCTGGTGATATTGCGAATAGATTTTTCTTTTTGCTAATCTGCAATGAGCCACTGTAAGCAAAATCACGGCCTTTTGTATCATGACGAAAGATTTCCTCTTCATCTTTAACCGTCTGTCAACAATTTATTTTTCGGGGGAAAATGATGAAATGACTCCTCCAGTTCGGAAGATAGTGTTAGACTGACTTAAAACCCGCCTTATTGTTGCCTTTGCGTTCACGGTCCGCAATATCTCCTTAGAACATTCCACAACTCCGGCACGTGAAAAAGTATATTTTACGTCTGTATTAAACGAGTTCTAAGGGCTAAGGGCCGAGTCACACCGGAATGGCAGCGGCCGGCGGCGACGCCAGCGGCCGCTTGCGCCCTCGCGCGACCTCCATACCCCACGCGCCTAGTCTTCTCTTGGCTAGTTTAGTTCCTACCTATATATTATTTTACTCTTTGGTTCCTACATTCGGCAAGGAAACTCGTGTGTTCGGAGTGAACATGCCGCAAGTGGCCTCGCGTCGCCGCTGGCAGCCGCGCGCAGAACCACCGACAAGGCGCGGGTGCCGCGTGCCTTGTCGGCCTTTTCAAGCGATACTGGTCTTTTAATTATGTAGATAAAGTTTAAAATTATTTTACACTGAAAGTGTTCGCCGCGTCGCTGCCGGCCGCTGCCATTCCGGTGTGACTCGACCCTTAAAGTGAATTTCTATACTTACACGATCGCTCTAACTGTAACGTTCACTTTTGTCATAACACATGAAAAAAATTGTAAGTGTTCTAAAATTGTGACGAGTGAATAGGTAGAACGTTTAAAAACTCACACTAAAATCATTGCAAAGACTAAACAGTTTTAAAATTCTAGAACTAACACCCGTATTCACGCCAAAAGCCAAATTCGAAACCTAAATAACGCATTTAAACTTTCCAATAATGTTAACATTCCAATTTGTAACATTACCAGGCTCATCCGTATTTGGGTATTCAGCGCCAGCCCCGATTAACGGATCAGGGTCGAAAAAGCTGGCACTAAGCCTAAAATTGTTCGTTCTAACGAATTCAGGCCGTGTCATTTTGAACATTGAATATTCAGATAATATCAAGGATAACCTACAGAATTCCAAGAAGTTATCCGTCACGAAATTTGATGTGTAAATGTTGTAGTTATTAAGTTATTTACATAAGTAAGTCGATCTATCAAAATTATTAATCCTTATAAGTCAAAAATAAAACTTTTTAACTTAAAAGATGATCAACTGGTTGAAGTCACGGCTGCGATTACGGGGGGGTTTAAGAATTGGATGAACACTAAACATCTGCTTACACTGAGTGCAGGCGTGATGTTATTTCATGGAATGGTGAAAACAAACAAAACGTGAACAAACGATCGTAGCTATCACAGATTTAATTCTCTTAGTTTTTGAAGAGTTCCGTTGCTTACCACTGAAGACACTTATCAGATCCTCATTAATTTAACACTCAAACTTATCCTATACAATAAGAATTTCAACAGTGAAAACTCCATCTAAATCATATCAATACTGTTTAAGATAACTCTTTTAGAAACTTTCAGGTGTTGTAACTTCCATCACCAGCTCAGCTCCATGCATGAGATGAAGACTATCCGATAAAAATATCTGGATTACTTTACATAGTTTAAGTCTTAAGGTCGAGGGTTTCCTTGATTTCCTTTGGATCCCGTCATCAGATTTTGACTTGGTAACATTGGGACACCTCATGAGTATTAGATTTGGCAAAGAAAGAATTTTGAACTTCCTCTTTTTTGAAGTCGGTAAATTAAAGTCCAGTCCCAGGAATGAACAAGATCATGCGTTGACTGCAACGTGTGATTGAATGAATTTGTCAACAGTCAATTGTAGCTTCTCATTACCCACTACATAATACACACTCAACCATATACGCTCCCACAACCCCTCACAATATATACTAACCATACTAAAACTATATTGAATATAGAACTTAAATTGTTGATTGAATTTCGACCACTGTTTGATAAACCACTAAGTAAAGTTACAAAACCTAAAGGGTGTCCTGAAATAACGGTCCCTAGCCTAGTTAAGGTACCAGTTTCTCACAATATGGTTACTGTATATCTAATGTATCCCAGAAAACCATGTAAATAATGTGTATTGTGGCGAGAAAAAAAAACAATTGGGCATATCTTGTAATTGCTCTGTTCGTTATTTTACAAAAAATTATTCAAGTTTAACCACAAACTATGTATGAAATGGGGTGATTACAAATTAGGACGCTACTTTGTTTTTAATTAGCATTTTTTTAAATCGTGATTCGATGGAAAATAAACCTATATTAAACTTATATCTGTTTCTCTAGATTGGAGTGTTTTCAAATCAGTGCATGAAATGATTTGAAAACACTCCACTCGATAACTATTAGATCCAAGTGGAAAGAAGGCAAGTTTTATTTTCTTCCAATGCTTTCACCATAATAAATATATTCTCAGTTCAATTTTCTCTGTGATAAAATAAACAACAACTTAAAAGCTTCATGTATATTTTTATAAACTAACTAGTACTCACGCGGGGCTTCGCTCCCGTGGATACTATCACGGTAAAAACATAACTCTCCTTTTTTGCAGTCGCGTAAAAAGTAGCGTATCCTTCCTTACCTTCCTCAAGCTTCAAGCTACTTCCATACCAAATTGCATCCAAATCCACCCAGTACTTTCGAAGATTAGCGCGTTCAAGCAAACAAACAAACAAACTTTTCCGCTTTATAATATTAGTATAGATTGCAAAGAGAACTCCTCATCACATTTTATGTCCCAAAATAAAAAAAAAAATAAAAAAAAATCACTATCGACATAAGCTACTATACTCTTTCTTACAAAAAAATTTTTTGCAAAAAATAGAACCGACTTCCATACAAAAACACTACAAAGGCAAAAATAACTTTAATTTCGGAAGGCGATGTCAAAAACGAAAATATATACAAAACTAAAGACACCGCCTTCCGAAATTAAAGTTATTTTTGCCTTTGTAGTGTTTTTGTATGGAAGTCGGTTCTATTTTTTGCAAAACATTTTTTTTCACGCTTTTTAGTGGGTCGGTTTGTAATTTATCTAGTTACAAAAGCCAAAATGTCAACTACTTATCACCTTCTACAAAATATTGCTTTTCCCGGTGCACAGCCGTTAAGTTTTGAGGAGTTCTCCTGGTACATCACCATCAGCTCCACTTCACCATATGCATTGTGACGAGCATAAAGTGCTTAACATCCATATTCAAGTAATCGAATCGCAATCCACGAAATACTTATTATTTAGTAGTTTCGGTGGCCACCTGGGGTCATCATCATAAGTTTCACTTCTTCAAATGGTGCTTTTCGAGAGCAACTGCACAAGGTACTATCAGAAATACCCAAAACGCTATGGGTGTGCCTATAATATTTGAAGAGTTCCCTCGATTTCTCCATCATCAGATCCAAACGTGACGACAAAGGGACCAACTAGAAAGTATACCCTTTCAAACAAAAAAAGAATTTTCCAAATCGGTCCAGCCATCTCCGAGTTATGAGGTAAAAGTTCAAGACGAATTGTAAACCTCCTTTTTTTGAAGTCGGTTATTCTATTGTTTCGTTGTTATAATAATCACCAAATGACTACGCCCTCTCTGGGTGGAACGGTTCCGAGTCTTATTGACTAAAAATCCACCCTTATTCTTCAGTTGCTCTTGTGTTTCGAGGACGCCAACTAACTTACACCAGTTTTCACAGTCGATAAGCTTAAAATAAGCAGCCAATTGCATTATTTTACAAATTAGTATCCTCGAAACTATTGATTTTTTAAATATATTTTTCAGGAAAAAAATTTTTAGGTTATGTTAGTGTAATCGATGGAAAAATGGTGTTTTGTCATTTTGAGAGTCGCATTAGTATATCCCGTATAAGGCTCGCATAGTGATCCGTCGAATTGAAAAATAAATCAAAGAAAATTTGTTTTCTACTTATCATTACAACTTTGAAATCACATACGTATATATGTATTTTCACCTATACTTTAATTACTGAATCTTCTATAGCAAGGATTATAAAAAATTCTATTGACCCTAGCAGACAAAATTCTAGACAGGGCAGGGTTCCTCATATAAATTCCTTTCGAGGCCATTCCGAGCGCGTGTAGGAACGTCAGCGACATTACGTAACAGGACCGAATGTTTGTCTTGGGTTCTGCAGGTAATATTGTATTAGGTGAAAGGTGAATTGGGCATGTTGGAGTTTATTTGGCTGATGAATTTGTTTAAGTAAATGTTTAAATGGATGTATATGAAGTCACTAAAAAGTTCATTATCCAGACAAAATGTAATAACAATAACGGCCCTTCGACATTTTGTAAATCAGCCCTTTAAAAATCTTTGATATTTTTATCAACTGATTTTGAATTCATTTTTTTTTTTGGGTTATGCAGAAAAACTACGCTAACGAGGTCGCGGTTGCGGCTAGTATTAAATAAATAAAGTGAATCAAAATTACTGATACTTATTCAATTACCTACGTATGATTGGTAAATCTTGAAAAATATAAAAGAGCTTTGACGGTTTCAATTCGTTTTTTCCTAAAGATGAAAAATCATTTGAAAAAAAAAAATAAACGCTTAACTTAAATTATACTTTTTTGTGGTTCAGGATTAGAAAGATCTATGTACGGACGCCAGCACATTAAGCTACAACAATCTGTCAAATTTCTATAATAGATTTTCAACTTTATTATTAAAGAAATTAGGTTCAAGGTTGATTGGGAAAATTTGACAGTTTCGGGTAGCTTTATGTGCTGCGCCGTTTCCCGAGTATGTTTGGGTCGGCTTCAAGTCGAACCTGATTCAGCTGAGAGCAGTAAGTTGCTGGGTAACACGATGTTTATTAGCAAGACTGGAGTCAGATATTCTGGCTTCTGACTATTCGTTTTAATTGTGTAAGATGTACAAATGACCGCCGGGACTACGCCATAACGTACTTTTCGAGGCACAGAGGTATCTCGATATGTAAGATTTTTCACAAAAGACCCATTCACGGACCGGAGCTCATGGCTAAATAATAACATCTTCATGTCAAAACAAATCTCTAAAACACGGATTTCCTGAGTGCTTCCATATAAAATATTCGAAAGGACACGCTCATTATGTACGTCTAGCAGTGCCGAAGTGCTCAAATCCGAGCATACTAGCACAGCACTCAAAGCCAGGCTAAAGAGTACTACTTACTACCAATTACCTGCTTTGCATAAAGTACCACGCGCTGCACGAAATATAGGTGGCGTAAGAAAATTGAGTTTTGGTAGACGTACACGTGTAAAGAGAGTATGGAAGAGGAAACGATTAGGCTTAACATAGATGACTAATTGAGCATACCTAATTTTTCTGTGATTTTTTAGGCACTGAACTTCTCTTTAACGGTCGAAATTTATCGTAGTTTGTTTATGTATGTTTGTTTATCGTAGTTCAAAACAATATGGGTCATTAATTTACCTATTAGGTATTTTTTTTTTATTTGTATAAGATATAAGTGGTTTACATGTACATGGCTTTTGTAGATACATAACGTATACACATTTTTTTATCCAATAAGGTTTAGCATTCGTTGGGTTTAGCCAGCGTTTGCATAATTATGTAAGTGTACACAAATATGACGATACGACATAACATTATATAAATCTGCGTTATACCCATGTATTTTACACATAAAACCTTTTGCATCAATAGTCAGAATGATTCAAGAGAGTTTATTTGTAATTAATGAAACCCAGATTAAAATCAGTTGCGTAGTTAGAAAAATCTAAGCGCGTTTTTTTTTTGTACTACGTATAGATATGGTGCACAATCATAGGTTTATTATATCTATGTATGTGCACAATATAGTAGTAAGTAGTAAAACACAATTTATTTATTTATTTATATCCAATAAGTGAAATCACCATAATAATAAAAACATCTCAGTAAACCCAAAATATCCTGAACTTAAAACAAATTCTCCGTATACAAAACTATATACGGCTTAAGTTCATCCATACACTCTACTTACATGTGTTCGGAGCTACCTTATTCCCCAGATTCAGTTCCATTCAGATGCAAATCGCGCTAGGAGTCCCATTAGCCATGTAAGCCATTCTAACAGAATAGGGCTGGCACACGTTTTGCGCTATATGGGACGATTCGGCAAGGTTTTGGCAGTACTATAACCAATGCTGAATCGGTCAATGGCTACGAAACATATAGGAATTTATATTTGAGGTAAGATAGGCGGCTATAATCTTCCTTTATTTAACACTAAGGACCCATTGTAAAATCAACCTTAATCTGTCTTTTACAGAGGTTTTCCTTTAGCTTCAGAAGTCCTAAACTACATATGAAACGTTTCGACCGGGTGGACTCCCGATACAATCCTTTTTTTTCTGGGACCCACTCTATCTTCGGTTGCCCTTAAGTTCCGGGGCCGCGGTATCTCGTTAGAATATTCCCGCAACCCCGTAAGGCAATAGCCCTATCGAGCCCGTCAATCCTGGATTATCAAAAAATATTGGAATATGTATTTATTGTCACGTCATACAAAAATTAAGACGATACAATGAGTTTTATTTCACGATTTGTCACGTTTTCTTATACTTTGCAGCAAGTGAGCAACAAGTGAGCTTCCGATCTTTGCCTGTTTCTTTTTTCTGACGGTCTAAATAGAATAGTCATTTTCAACACTGCACCTAGAAAATAAACAAATTATTGCAAATTGCAAAATTTCCTTGGACCACTTCCAGAAACAGAGTTTTATTGACATTTACATACATATATAATTATGTTTTCATTAAGAACTGAACATTTGGACATATCAATAAAGCTGAAAATACAAAATATAGCTCGATGGTTTGTAGTCGGTATGAAGTAAGATATAGTTTTGTAAATGATTAAGTGACTTGAGAGGTCCACAATGATGCTATAGATACACAATAAGCGATGTCCTTTTGATGTAAGTGTGTATATATAATGCGAGCGTTATATATATACACTTACATAGCGGGCCAACCCTAGAGGAGTATCAGGTCGTCGTTACCATAAAAACATACTGTCATCGGAACTGAACACTGACACCACAAAAATAAACCTACATGGTTTTCATATGATTTGACCAGAACGGACTGTATCAAATAGTATAGAAACGTTGACGTAGGAAACATCTAGTTTAAATTTAAAAAACTGACTTGTAAAAGTGTTATTTATAACCAATTTGCAAAATGATTATCATTTGACTCAGCAGTATCATTTCTTATTCAGCTAGCAAGATTTTACCGAATCAAAATAAAAAACATTTCGAATTAAACAAGAGGCTATATATAACATCTAATCAATTTATATATACATATGGAATGGGCCACAAAGGCGGCCAAAGTTTGGGAATAATTAAAAAAAACGGGTTGCACTCCGCGAGTGCCGGCAGAAGTGAAAACTTGAATATTAACGTTGTGCATTGTTGATATTTTCGAATGGTTAGGGAATAATTTATTTATTTATTTATTTTATTATTTATGTACACACAGTAAAATAAAATAGGACAACATAATTATAATATTTGAGTACAAAGGTACTGCTTATTTCTTTAGAAATTTCTTCCAGCAGACCTGCGAAAGGAGAAGTGAAAAAGAAATGTAGACAATAGTGTGTGAGAACAAGAAGAGAAATGAAAATTAATATGTGAAGTCTAAAACTAAAATATTAAATATACCTACACATACTTATAATGCAATAAAAATAACATATACTTAAATAAATACATAATGTTAGAATATACATACATACATAATGTTAGAATATACGTACATATAAATATATACATAAATAATTAACACAGTTAAGAGGAAAGGTAATGCTCTTTTAATCGACATTTGAATAAAGATATAGTTTTTAAATCACGAATGCTAGGCGGAAGTGAGTTCCACAATCTTACAGCATGGACAGAGAAGGAATAAGAGTAGTAGCTAGTTTTATGAGGATGAGATTTAAGGAGGGATCTAAGGTGTGATCTACACGGTACGTCGCTAGAACGAGCGTAAGAAAAACGCTCACGCAGGTAAGAAGGGTAAGACGGGTTGTGTAAGATGTTGAAGAGGAGACACAAAATCCTAGTGTTCCTGCGAAGACGGATTGGGAGCCACTTGAGTTCCTTGCGAAGGTGAGAAACATGGTCATACTTTCGAAGACCGAAAACAAAGCGAATGCACAGATTTTGCAAGCGCTCAAGCTTGTTTAATAGCTCCTCGGTAGCATCCAAATAGCAGGCATCGGCATAATCTATAATCGGCTGAATAAGTGTTTGTGCCAAAGAAACTTTAGTCTTCAAGGGCAGAAGACTTTGAAGGCATTTCAGCGAATGAAAGGAGAAATTTACCTTTCGGCTGACCTCATTGACCTGAGCACGCCACGAGAGATTGGAGTCAATAACCACACCCAAATCTTTAGCGGTTTCGGTATAGTCAATGCGAACACCGTCGAGATATAAAGGCATCAGAGATGCAACAACAGCCGCACTGCGAACGAATCTGCTGCCAATGATCATGGCCTGGGATTTAGTCGGGTTAATTTGCAAACCAAATGACTTAGCCCAAACGCTGATGCAAGCCAGGTCATGATTCATTGCAGCAATTGCAGAACCCGCGTCAACTACAGTAAAATGACGGTAAAGCTGCAAGTCATCTGCGTAGAGATGAAAACTAGAGGAGATTACTCTGGTAACAAAGTTTATGAAAATTGAAAAAAGAAGAGGAGAGAGAACGCTACCCTGAGGAACACCCTCAGTAAGGCTACACCAATCAGAGAAAGACTCCTCCAGGCGAACACACTGAGAGCGTCCCCGAAGATAAGATCCGAACCAGGCTAAAGTGGAAGGAGAGAAATTGATAGATTTGAGGATACCAAGTAAAATGTCGAAATCCACTGAGTTGAATGCGCTACTGAAGTCCAGCAATACCAGAACAGTAAGGGACTTATTCTCCATTGCCCAGCGGATGTCATCAGTCACTTTTAAAAGCGCGGTTACAGTACTGTGACCCGAGCGAAAACCGGATTGAAAAGGGGATATTATCGAGTTTGACGCCAAGAAAAATGATAATTGTCTATGAACTATGTGCTCAAAAACTTTAGAGAGAAAAGGGAGGATAGAAATAGGTCTAAAGTGCGTTAATAAAGTAGGATTGTTAGTTTTAGGTAAAGGTATTATGTGAGCCTGTTTCCAAACATACGGAAAGGAGCAAGAGGAAAATGAGTGGTAGAAGATGTGAGTGAGAACAGGAAGTAAAGAGGAAAGGATAAGAGTTATCATTCTTGAACACAACTTATCATTACCGACTGCTGAAGAAGTAATCGCAAGAATAGACTTCTTAACGTCATCCTCAGTAACATCGCTAAACTTAAAGAGAGGACAAAGTGGTAACGGCAACCTAGAAAGACTCTCTAGTGTCGCAGCTTTAACAGACGGATCAAGAGAAAAGGGAAGGAAAGAGAAATGCTTATTTAGATCATTCAGGTTGACATCCTTACACTGGTTGGTAGGTGACTTACCTATGCCTACAGATTTGAGAAATTTCCATACATCGGAAGAACTGCGATTATTGAGTTGGTCGTGAAAATAGCGTCTCTTAGCATCTTGACACAGATGACTGCAGCGATTACGTAACGATTTGTAATAAGAGAGATTCAGCTCTGAAGGTCTGCGCTTATATCTGCTCTTAGCTTTATCCCTGCGAGCCATAATCTCTTTAATTTGTTGCGTTATCCATGGTGCAGGGTTATGTCTAACTTTGACACGTCTGATAGGGGCATGCTGATCATATAAGTCAAGAATGGTTGCGTTAAAACAATTCACCTTATCGTTGATGTCATCGTTCTCAACCAGAGGGGTCCAGTCAAGATCGCCGGCATCACGCCGCAAAGCCTCCAGATCTATGCCCTTGTAGTTGCGGAGATATAAAAGCTGGGGCTTACGCTTGGGAACACGAATACGATACGAAAGATAAATGAGATCGTGGTAAGAAAAAGTAGCCGTAAGTTGGCCATGGTAAGAAACATTACTAGGTGAGGAGACAATCATAAGATCTAGAAAAGAGGGTGTACAATTAGGAAAATAATGAGTTGCAGAAAGAGGCAAAACTTGCAGATTGAAAGAACCTACCTTTCACTAATCTACCTTTATCTAACTATCATTTATGTGGTAGAATACAATATTTATTTATTGCGCTATCGTACACAAACATCGGGCACGCCGCAATTGCGGCGGTAAGACCCCTCTTTGAGGAGTGGCTAGATCGGCGTCACGGCGTCCTGACCTACCGCATGACACAGGTCCTCACCGGACACGGAAGTTTCGGGAGGTACCTGTGTCTGATGGGGAAGGAAGAAACGCCTGGGTGTCACCACTGCGAGGGCCGCCCTGAGGACACAGTGGAGCATACGGTGCAAGACTGCCCCGCTTGAGCAGAGCACCGACGTGTCCTCACGGCGGCGATAGGCGGAGACCTCTCGCGCCCGGCATTGGTCGAGGCCATGCTGCGGGGCGAGAGAGAGTGGGAAGCGGTCGCCTCCTTCTGCGAAGCAGTCATGCTGCCGAAGGAGGAGGCGGGCCGTGTGAGGGAGAGGATGGCGTCCTCCCTCCAGCCCAGCCGCAGTGGTAGATGCCCACGGCGTCGGACGTCGGCCGACGATCTCCAGCCACCGCAGGCGCGGACATGCGGACAGCGAGTAAAGGGCAACTCGCTATCCGACCATGGCACATGCCCGGCGAGGCGCGCCTCAAAGAGCGTCAGCAACATGACGAGGCCCCCCCCTGTAGAGGGCCGAAGCCTGCCGGGTTCGTGGGACTTATCCCATTACCGTGACCCCGGAACGTAAAGGGTTATTGAAGGAACACCGTGGATTTCAGTCAGTAAAAGTCTGACAGTCCCTCCCGCCCTGCCCGGGGTGGGAGGACTTATTTGATAATATTACCACGTTAAAAAAAAATCGTACACAAACATGACAATTTATATTACATTAAAAAGTTTGCGCAGGCATACATTTTCGCCGCGCCGTAGAAAGAGAGGGGGATACTTCCTCTCCTACGTCGCGCCGGCTGTCTACTCTCCGTCCGTCTTACGAATTTTCGATCAGGTCACGTGTCCTGACGCGAGTTTAACATTTTTTACCCATTACAAAAAAAGTGCACAACGCCACTAAAGAAGTTTTCACTTCAATAATAATATAAAAAAAAGATATTAAAAATAATAAGACCTTAAATTTTCTCCACACAAAGTAACTTAATGCTAAATATTAGAGTAAACTTAACTAGGGGTTTGACTTTGTGAGAGACTGGTGCCCGAAGTGGGTTACATCGATAACCTACTGTATTACAGGTCACCAGTTCCCTCCCGCACACAATACAATATTGTAAGTAAAGTATTTTAACAGTATCCCGTCCTTTGTATTGTAAGACGAGGCAAGGATATTAAAATAATATTTTATGTAATTAATAATTTTAATATCTAGTCTATCGAGAAACTTTTTGCGCTACCGTGGCTTCGGATAGTAAGTGCAGTTGAAAGAACAGAGTGGGTTTAATCAACAGAAGTCGATTAGATAATATTCCTACCGAAATAAAAGCTTTTACATTAATTGTTTATGCTTCTTGTCTTTATAATTTTTTTATGTACCGAGAAAGCAAAAATTACGTGTACAACTTTTTTAACGTAACTATATGCCATTTAGACTAGAATCTTATCAACGAAGTCACCCCAATTCGTTCTACAGACAAATCGTTCGTGCCTACTGACATATAGGCAACGAAACTTTAGAACCGTATCGTCTAAATAAGAATAACTGCTTGTAGTACCGATATTTTATTGGTTTTCTCTAGGGTTGCGATGATATTTATTGACAGAATTCTAATACTTACTAATATTAGAAATGTGAAGATTGGGATGTATGTAGGTTTGTACATATATGCATTTGTATGTTTGTGTTTCAATGACGATAAAGAGGCAAAAGATTTGAATGAAACTTGGCACAAACTTAAATAACACATAGGGGTGTTTTAATCATTATCCGCCATCCATGCATGAAAGCCATGTTAAATCGCGGGCTAAAGCCAGTATGATACAAAATTTAAAAATAAAATATAATTCTCATACAGTAACAGGTGTCAAAAATCCCTCTCGAGGAAGAACATCTTTAGCTGCACATACTTCACAAACGAAATATAGGTACATGAAAGTTAAAAGCAAAACATTAATCAAATGTCAAACTTAGATCTATATTGTAAGTAAAGTATTTCAACAGTATCCCGTCCTTTGTATTGTAAGACGAGGCAAGGATATTAAAATAATATTTTATGTAATTAATAATTTTAATATCTAGTCTATCGAGAAACTTTTTGCGCTACCGTGGCTTCGGATAGTAAATGCAGTTGAAAGAACAGAGTGGGTTTAATCAACAGAAGTCGATTAGATAATATTCCTACCGAAATAAAAGCTTTTACATTAATTGTTTATGCTTCTTGTCTTTATAATTTTTTTATGTACCGAGAAAGCAAAAATTACGTGTACAACTTTTTTAACGTAACTATATGCCATTTAGACTAGAATCTTATCAACGAAGTCACCCCAATTCGTTCTACAGACAAATCGTTCGTGCCTACTGACATATAGGCAACGAAACTTTAGAACCGTATCGTCTAAATAAGAATAACTGCTTGTAGTACCGATATTTTATTGGTTTTCTCTAGGGTTGCGATGATATTTATTGACAGAATTCTAATACTTACTAATATTAGAAATGTGAAGATTGGGATGTATGTAGGTTTGTACATATATGCATTTGTATGTTTGTGTTTCAATGACGATAAAGAGGCAAAAGATTTGAATGAAACTTGGCACAAACTTAAATAACACATAGGGGTGTTTTAATCATTATCCGCCATCCATGCATGAAAGCCATGTTAAATCGCGGGCTAAAGCCAGTATGATACAAAATTTAAAAATAAAATATAATTCTCATACAGTAACAGGTGTCAAAAATCCCTCTCGAGGAAGAACATCTTTAGCTGCACATACTTCACAAACGAAATATAGGTACATGAAAGTTAAAGGCAAAACATTAATCAAATGTCAAACTTAGATCTACCTTACATTTCTGTTCTTACTTCGATGACTCCCTAGAAACTAACATATCCCTCCATACTCATATATTGAAACAAAGATTTACTTATAAACCTCTTACAAACAGAACCCATCCTTATCTTTTTGAATGTCAATCATTAAAAGGCCAATAGAAAATATTTCAATAACAACAAGCTCATGAATAAATAAAAGAGATATTCTCATCACGAGCGCAAAATCCAGGGTTGCTACTAGAAAAAAAGACGCATAAAGCCTCTGTCACATCGACGGACAGATAAGAAAGAGGGCACAGCCCTATAGCGACCTGCTTAATGCACTGCTTATTTCTATGAATACCGTCAACTTGAAAGGGAATATTAGCATACACGTTTTGCCTCGATTCTACAGTAATTGTACCCTTTGCGGGCCTACAAATTGAGGCCTGAAATATCGCGAGTATTCTTGAAGTAAAATACTTTCCCTGAGTATAATACTCTAGAGTATATTATTAGTATAAGGTATTGTTACGTTATTGTTCCAGGGTCTTTGTTCTATGTTGATTATAATGTAGTATTTTAGGTTAAAACATAATTCTAGTTGAATGGCAAAGTTACAATAAAATTGAACAACCGAGTCTGAACAGAAAATCGACGTGTCACAAATTAATCGCAAGGCATGTCATGGGAATCGGTGCTTTAAAATTTATTTAACTTAATGATTTTTCTCAAACTAAATTTACTATCAGTTTTATTATAAGCGTCAATAGCCTAATGGATAAGGTGTCAGACTTGTGAGCGAGAGGTCACGAGTTCGAATCCCACCCATTACACTATTGCGGTGAACCCACTCCAGACACAAGCATATTTAGCTTAGTTGGAGGGGTTAACAGGATTGCTAGTAATGTGAATTCTACCCACATTGCTAGTTATCTTTTAAAGAAAGAAAAAAAAATATTCAAGACACTGCTTATTCTTGTCTGCTCTGGGTGGAGCAGGGAAGCGAAAACAACGACATTTTCATCTTCAATAAACATTTTAATAACTAAATCTTATAACTTAGACTTAAAATCGTTATTATTAAATTTCTAGTGACACTTTAATTTATAGCTATAATTGAATTTTGATTTGTCTATCAAATGGTAGTCGTCTTACTTTGTTAAAATAAATCTTTATTATTTTGATATTATAATCGGATTTAATTAAAGTGTTTCGTTAGTAAATTGGGACTTAAAGACTTGACATTCAGTTATTAATTTGGTTTTTGTTTTTATTTGTTACCAACGTCCCGGCCCGGCTTTGCACGGACTCATTCAACTAATTTACAGAATAACTGTTCAGTAATTTTTATATTTATCTCGGACAGTCAGACAGACACGGAGGCACACTTTGTATTAAAATATGTAAGGATTTTGACCTGAATGATAATAATGTTAAGAAATTAATCTTTCGACAAAAATCAGTATTAAGGCAACTTATAACAAAAATTCATACCGAATCGATAATATTACGAAGAAACTATGATAAAAGTGTCAAAACTCTAGCACTTGGAGTCGACACGTTAATATAAGATCCTGCACGAAGGAACGAATATTGGATGGCCTCCCTCCGTACTACCTAGCTATTATATTAACATACGGCTCACTAGGCCTATTGAATAATATATTATAGACGATATGGCATTCATGACAGTTTTCCTTTAAGCCGGTAATGTGGAGGATCATGAATTGTCCCAGTGGTATTTAGGTTGGTAAAATCTGCAATAACTTGACCTAGGATACTCTAAATTAGGCGGAGACCTCTCGCGCCCGGCATTGGTCGAGGTCATGCTGCGGGGCGAGAGGGAGTGGGAAGCGGTCGCCTCCTTCTGCGAAGCAGTCATGCTTCCGAAGGAGGAGGCGGGCCGTGTGAGGGAGAGGATGGCGTCCTCCCTCCAGCCCAGCCGCAGTGGTAGACGCCCACGGCGTCGGACGTCAGCCGACGATCTCCGGCCACCGTAGGCGCGGGCATGCGGACAGCGAGTAAAGGGCAACTCGCTGTCCGACCATGGACCATGCCCGGGTCGACGGCGCGTTGTGTTCCACGCGCGCCTCTAAGAGCGTCAGCAACATGACGAGGCTCCCTCTGCAGAGGGCCGAAGCCTGCCGGGGTCGTGGGACTTATCCCATTACCGTGACCCCGGTACGTAAAGGGTTATTGAAGGAACACCGTGGATTTTAGTCAGTAAAAGTCTGACAGTCCCTCCCACCCTGCCCGGGGTGGGAGGACTTATTTGAAAATATTACCACGTTAAAAAAAAAGGGATACTCTAAATGTACTAAGTATACCTACACTTACGTCGGTAAAGACAACCTCATGTGGGGTTTCTCAATTTTATTGTGCATGTAAATCTACACTAATATTATAAAGAGAAAAGTGTTTTGATTTATTTTTGAGTTTGCAATGGATAAACTCAAAAACTATTAAAAATATTTCATAAAATCTTTCCTCAATATCAAGCTACATTATCAACAAGTGACAAAAGCTTTGACTTCGCTGAATAAAGAAACCTTGCATGCAATCAACAAAAATTACCAGAAAACGGTCGAAGCCGTCCAACGACCCACCCAAAACAAAGACATAAAAAAACAATAAAATCAATCCAGCCGTTTAGGAGCAACTAAGTGATAAACAGACGCATAGGAGAATGACATAGTATGAAGATAAAGTAACGCAGCTCTTTAGATAAGAACATAAATAAGCGAAACCTGAAGTCTTGTAAACCACTATAGATTTTTATATGGGAATACATAGGTACACGTACCTTCAACATGATACGAGGGGCGGCTGAAAAGTTTTGAGCCTAACGTATTAAACATGCTGGTAAAAATGTATGAAAAAAAAAAATATTTTTCAATATAGTCTCCCTCTATTTCAATATACTTCTTACATTTATTATAAAGGGCTTTTAACCCGGTCAAAAAATATTCACCGTTTTTATCTTCGAAATGTTCATTTACGGCCATCTTCATTTCTTCGTCACTGGAAAATCTCCGTCCCCGAAGATCTTTTTTCAAATTTGGAAAGAGAAAATAATCGCTAGGAGTCAGGTCTGGACTGTAGGGTGGGTGGTTAATTTCTTCGAATCCTGTCTCAGCGAGGGCACGCCTTGCAACTCGCGCAGTGGGGAAGGGCGCGTTGTCATGCAAAAACAGGACTCCTTTCGCCAGTTTGCCTCTCCGTTTCTGAACAACCACTTGACGTACCTTTGTCAACAATACGGCATAGTAATTTTCATTCATTGTAGTATTTTTAAGAAAGTAATCAATGAACTAAATACCTTCATAATCCCAAAAAACAGAGGCCATGAGCTTGGACGCCGATCTTTCCACTTTGAACTTCCTCGGCGGCTTTTCTCTCTTTTCTATCCACTGCATTGACTCCTATTTTGACTCCGGATCATAATGTCGAATCCAGGTTTCATCGATAGTAATAAGGCGAAAAAAAAACATCATCGGATTATCGCCACAGATCTCCAAAAACTCCTGCAAAGTTGTGACTCGACGTTGTTTGTCCAGTGGCATCAGCATTTTCGGCACTCATCGCACGAACACTTTTTTCATATGCAGGTGATTATGCAAAATGTTTCCGATTCATGCCTGCCTAATGCCCATAGCTTCAGCTATTTGCCACAATTTGATTCGCCGATCTTCCAGAACAAGTTTTTTTACTTTTTCAACATTTTCTTCAGTAACGGCGGTGTTTGGGCGTCCCGACCGGGGATCATCTTCAAGCGACTCCCTGCCGTGTCTGAACTCTCGGTTCCAACGTTTAATGGTCGCAAATGAAGGGCCAGACTCCCCATAAACTGCTGACATCTCTTCAAATATTTTCGTCGGCGTTTTGTTCATCTTTGTTAACAATTTTATGACAGCTCTGTACTCCAAGTTCGTGCAAAGTGCTGATGACTCGGACATGGTGACGTTTATGGTTCAATTACTAAAAGCGTAATGATGCTAATGACATGAAACTTGGGATATGTATTTCTTAGAATACCCGCAATTACTAGTATCATGCGCGAGTCATTAGTAATACTTAAAGGTACTTAGGCTCAAAACTTTTCAGCCGCCCTGGTAAGACCGCCCATTGTAACACCCTTTGCAATTGTTAAGTTCTTAATTCTGTTATAGTGAACAATAAAGAGTATATCTATCTATCTTGTACCTACACTTTCAACACAGTGTATCCCTCCCAAAGGACACTCGAAGCCGACCCTCCCGCTACAATACATTTAACCACACATCTTAATGCGCTGACAGATTTACGGCCTGACCCTGACTTTCGCAAGCACTGCTATAGATTTGTCGACGGACCATTTTCTTTCTGAACAAGCCGTTTGTTTCAGGAATCAAATGATCAGTGAATAATGCGTTTGCTCAGCAAGATTGAATAGTGTTTATGACGCAAAACTAATAACATGAACTTAAATAAATTTTGAAGTTACCTAATGCAATTGAATATGTTGTCGCCTTGGATTACAATTATCAACACTATAAATACTTTAAAAAACGTTAAAATACTTTCTAGGTACCTCTTTTTGCGGAAATTACGCAGACGGAGGAGTATGATATTTGGTTTGATTAGTTTATATGGAGAAGGAAAGCAGATAATATTTTTTTATTATAATGCATTTTATTTTTAAGTGAGAATAAATTTATAGTTTTAAAAACACTAGAAAAACACGCCTTTACGAAAAACAAAAACATGTTAAGAAAACCGATAACGGATTTTCTTTCGGTTTGTTATAACCTTGAAACCTGATCGTGTTCAAAGTCCATTACGTGGCTTTTCTCACAAGTGCAAACACGACTATGATGATTCCATCATGGAATGCCAGTGCCTATTTTCCGGCTTCATCATCAGACCTTGAAACCTAATTGTGGTCAAAGTTTTTCTAAGAAATAAACAAGACTTTTCTAAGAAATCCAAAACAGCTATGATACGATTTTCCATCATGAAGCTCCAGTTCATATCTTCCGGCTCCATCATCAGATCAGTTAAACAGTGCCATATTATTGTATGGTCATCAGAACTACATACAGTTTCCAATTTTCATTACGCTACGACCCTTGAAAGATGGTTAAATTAGTTACCTTAGATTCCATTACATAGTTAGTTACATACAGGTCGACCTAAAAGCGTGTTAAAAATCTTTTGCCTGGCGTTCTGGGCCAGCCGTAAGCTGCTGACTGCCCAATGAGGCACGCGTGGAACACTCCGCGCCAACGAGCCGGGCGAGGTCCTTACCAGACGGTGAGCTACCCCTACTCGCCGTCCGCAAGCTCGCATTAACGGTGGTAATTTCGATCACTGGACGGCCACTATTAAGCAATAATTTGGAGACTCAAAATGACAACATTTGATATGCAGTATAAGACATGCATAATCTTAGAGCTGTAGACTGTCTGATGCCCGCAGCTGTTGTAAAAGTACGCCAAAAGTTCTGCAAAGCGAGGTGTTATCTATCCCGCAAGTTAAAATATACCATCGAACAAATAGATACACACCACAAACAAAACTGAATACCAATCCAAAACCTGACAAGCTGGAAATTATTTGGGAAGACAAAATCCATATTATAAATGTATCTTTCATAAATAATATCTTTGGAGCTGATAATATTTGTTTCGGAAGAATCGGGCGGTCCAGCGTAATCTCTTAGTACAGTCGGCCAAGAAAGTGGTGTACCACCCTAAGGTTGAATATCGCTTGCAGATTCATAGGTGATAAAGATTAGTTTCGCTTGCAGATCGATCTGACAACTTCTATTGCTGTCTTTATCTGATTATTGATAACGACTATTACTGTTTGTAACGTGACAGCTGTTCTTAGTTTGAACTTGATGGAACCAATGACGTCGTAAAATCAACGGCGGGGGGCTGTAGATTTTGATGACAAAATTGTATCTACAAATTCAGAATTGTAATCAACAAGTTACATAAAATTGTAAAGGCACAAGGCGAGTCCACAAACCTACAATTTCTGTTAACTTGTAATTACAATATCAATAAAAAACAAGCTAAAAATAGATTTATCCTTTTATTAAATGTCTACAATCAATTTTAAAATACTTATAACAAACAAAAACAAAGCATATATAGTAATATTTAGAAGATATTGAAAATTTTTAAAAATTAGAAACGGGTGTAACCGCCGTTGGCCTCCATAACCTCTAAAAGACGAGACCTCATTGAACCAACAAGCCGTGAGCAAATATCGGTTCCCCGCATTTCCTCCCAGATATAATTACAGTGACTAATAAGAGCTTGTTTGGTTCTTTCATTTTGATGCGACCATCGTTGGACCATAAGGCCCCAAAGATTTTCTATCGGGTTGAGGTCCGGCGATCTTGAGGGCCACTGAATTACCCTTACGTCAGTGTGTGAACGAAACCAGGCTCTTACGATCCTCGCATTATGAATTGAACAATTATCTTGAACAAAATCAAATTGTGGCACTTCGTTCTCCGGGTAAACATTACGGACTGTCGGTAGCATTGCATTCTGAAGCACGTCGATATAATTTACAGCCGTCGCTCGAGGAGGTAGAGAACACAATTCTCCTACACCATCCGTACTCATCCAGCCCCAAATATTTACGGAAATTCGACCTGATTCTCTATTTGGGATTACATGATCTTCTTTATACCGTGTTGAATTATATCGCCAAAGGTGAAGACGTCCATGCTGACTGGATTTAAACGTTTTTTCATCACAAAACACTGTTTAGACCAATCAAACTCTAAGTGCTCTCTGGCGAAGTTCAGACGAGCAAGTCTGTGAGTGTGGATGATTCCTTATTGTTTGGGCACTCACATCGAACATCTCCGCAAAATGTTTTGTGGGCTTAAAACCATTGATTTCATATTCCCGTCTCATGAATTCTCTATCGTTATTGGAGAGTGCAGGCCGGCGACCACTTCTTCTGTGATCCAACAAACTTCCCTCCTCTCCTTCACGACGAATCCAAAAGCGGACAGAACGCCTCGATATATTCAAATTCCGGGATATCGCACTGATACTGCTTCCCTCATTAAATTGGGCAATTATTTGTGCTCTTTCGGCAATGGTCAAGTTGGCAGGCATTGAGATGATTTTATATGCAGTTGATTGAAAAATAACACGGAAAATATATCGATTTTTTGCATATATTTGACAAAATGTCAATTGTCAGTTTTCTTTTTCAAATGAAATTCGGTTGTCTAAATAGTTTTTATTACTTTTGTTTGGAAACATTTCAATTGCTTTGTAGAAACTAATGTCCTTTTCATTTATACTAAAGGTTAAAATGTCATGTACTTATATGTGACATATGACGTATGAATACTAAATACATAGGTTTACGTCATGATCTCAGAACAGTCATGATAATGTTGTCTCTTTCAGTAATATCTTTTTATAACGAACCTTGTTGTAATTTTCGATGACCGGGAAACTAAATCAAAACTGGTACACCACTTTCTTGGCCGACCGTACTAACGATTCCGGCAAAAAAACTTTGGGACGTGCGTGAGCAAAGTGAAAATACTGGTCCTGATTAAATAAAAACTTTTTGAATGTTTGCTTTGTGCGGGCGAAAAGTTTTATAAGTGGTTGGGCTTGTTCTAGTTTGAGGTTCGTTTACAGACAGTTGTCAAATGCAGAGGACACGAGAATCTCTTCACGAGAGCAAAGCCATGGATAGAGGCTGGTTACACAATGTATCACACAAGTTACCATAATTACCTTTTAAATGCATAGCGATTGGAATTATCGGTGTCACCCTGAAAAAAAGCATAATGAGCTTATGTTTGCATGTAGGTGTGAGCGTGATTTTCATTCCACTATAGCTCATAAACGATTAAATCGATTGCAACGTATGTGGTATTGCTACAATTTATGCGTTATTCTGGTTAATATAGGCGTTAGTGTATACTTAATCTTAGAAAGTTTCGCAAATTGTTTTTAGAGTTGTCATGATAGTTGTAAGCGATGATATAGTCGATAATAATAGCACGTGTACCTAGAAATAACCTATTTACTTAATGAACCCCAGGTTATAGCTATCAGACAACACAGAGTCAGCAGAAATATGATTTTATTTATAAGAATACCGAAGTATGTATTTTGATCTTGCATGGTTGCCTTTTTCATATATGAACGAACACTTTCCTACCGGAAGAAAAGGCACAAGCGTCGTCTATCTTTCATAAAGCTTGAGTGTTACATCTCTGTCAATTCTTCCGCATTCATGCATCTTTTCATACACGCCCGGCATACTACGCACCTGACCTAGATTCCAAATGGGTCTGCATTTCGTAGAAATTGCTTTATTTTGTCTATGAGAAGAATTGAACATTCAAATTTAATTATACTATATAAAGCTAGATTACCACTCACTGACTCACTCGTTGACATAATTGTTCTCCCAGATGGTGGATGGGGAGGTGGGTATATTTTGACAGATTCGTAAACAAGTAACTCTCAAACCTACGGGAAAAGTGCCAAACCTCCCCTTTTCCCCCCCCCTATCGTATCTCGGAAACTACGAGACCCGTATTTTTTTCTTTTTACGGATTCGTATAGAGGAGGCTCGGTAAAGTAAAAACCATTTTTCAAAGTCCCCCCCCCGCCCCCCTTCTCCCCCCCTTTAGGCGGATCTCGGAATCTAAGAGACTTGGAACATTTTTTTTTTCAAATTCATTTAGAGGGGCAGTGCTTTAGTCGAAATACTTGTGCAACCCCCCCCCCCCCATCACCCCCCCCCCCTCTTTTTTTTTTTTTTTTCACAAGCTCGCGAGGTGCTTGCACCTCTCGCGCAACACGCAAATACCAATTTCTTTTTTCACAAGCACGCGAGGTGCTTGCACCTCGCGCAACACGCAAATACTTGATTTAGAGGGGCAATGCTTTAGTTTTTTTCACAAGCACGCGAGGTGCTTGCACCTCGCGCAACACGCAAATTCTAAACCCCCCCCTTTTTTTTTGTTTTCTTTTTGTCACAAGCACGCGAGGTGCTTGCACCTCGCGCAACACGCAAATACTAAACCCCCCCCATTTCCCCCCATCATCCCCCCATTTTTTTTTTGTCACAAGCACGCGAGGTGCTTGCACCTCGCGCAACACGCAAATACTAGTTATACTATATAAAGCTAAATTACCACTCACTGACTGACTGACTCATTGACATAATTGTTCTCCCAGATGGTGGATGGGGAGGTGGGTATATTTTGACAGATTCGTAAACAAGTAACTCTCAAACCTACGGGAAAAGTGCCAAACCTCCCCTTTTCCCCCCTCCCTATCGTATCTCGGAAACTACGAGACCCGTATTTTTTTTTTACGGATTCGTATAGAGGAGGCTCGGTAAAGTAAAAACCATTTTTCAAAGTCGCCCCCCTTGCCCCCCTTCTCGCCCCCTTTAGGCGGATCTCGGAAATTAAGAGACTTGGAACATTTTTTTTTCAGATTCATTTAGAGGGGCAATGTTTTAGTCCAAATACGCCACCCCCATTTTTTTTTTTTTAAAAGTGAACCGCGTGGTGCTTGCACATCGCGCAACACGCAAATACTAGTCTATATATATAAAAGCGAAATACCACTCACTGCTTAATCACGAAATCTCAGAAACTACAAGTAGTAGGTTTTTCAAATTTTGAATGGGGTTTCCTTTTAGTACGTAGATGCTCGCTAAGGCGGTATTTTGCGAAATTCCCAACGGATCGGGATTTACACGCGAAAAATTTCCCACGCGAACGAAGTCGAGCATCTGCTAGTATCGAATATGATTCGGTTTTTATACGTTACGAATAGCAAACAGCGATATCTGGGCCCTATAGGGGCATTGCTTGGCGGGGTTGTGGGAATATTTCAACGAGTTACCGCGGCCTGGACGCAACGGCAACTGCTTCAATTGCCCTTGCGTCCAGGCCACACCCTGTTTAAAGTTTCTTTAAACAGGGTGGGTTTTTAGTCAGTAAAAGTCTGACATTCCCTTACACTCCAACCAGAGCGCGAGGAGTCATTTGATGGATACCCTCCCGAAAAAAAGAGAGTAACTAAATAGATACTAAGTACTGCTACTTGGATATTCCTTCGAAATAACGCTTCACCAAAAATGGTTGCCGGTAAAATTGCAACGGAAAAAGTAATGAATCGAGTTTGAATATGATTTACCAGTTACGAGGCTTAACCATACAGTGTAAAATGGGTAAACAAAGAAAAAAAAACATTTGATAAACCCCGGCGTTTAAAAAAATAAAGGCGCAAACACACAATCACCGCCTTATACTCATTTATTCAAGACAGTAAGAACTTCTGAAGTGTTTTTTGTAAAGGAAAAACGTGAGAATTTCTCTTTGATAAGGTAAATAAGACGGATCGAGTGACGGTATCATGATTATATTTACGAGTATACCGCCTGCGAAGATACTTGGTATATTGTGTTCTAGGAAGACAAAGAGTGCTTTAGCGATATTTTAAATTTTGAATTAAGTGGGTATGTTTTTCACAAGGAGCACACAACACGCCATCAAATCAAATAGATGAGAGGAGTTTTTTTACGCGTTTCAGATTTCTGACTACATATACTACACTTTATATAATTTAAAAGTAGAAAAATGTATTTATTACATAAGACCGATCGATAAATACTTAATTGTAGTTATACTATAACTAGTTACAATGAGGACTTATAAAATAATAGGGTATTACAATGGACGGCAGTATTATCGCTAAACGCAATACATTCAACAACGTATCATCGTTTTGGAGTTATAGCCATCCAACTGCAACCACGAGTTATAACCAACCGAAATATCTGTACCATTTTTAAGTTTTGCCTCACATACAATTTCTCCTGTTTCGTGAGTGCATTTTACAAACACCCAGACAGACAGACATACAAATGTTTATTCCAGTGCGAGAATCAAACCTGTAACACGGAGCACAGCAGCCAATCACACAACCACTGTGACAAACATGTAGTCAAATGTATGCATTCTCTCTCTCGCTCGCCGTTAGAGAAGTAAGATGGAGATAGACAGAAGGCAAGATAAAGTTTATTGATTTTCAATAAATAATTTCAATCATAATATGGTTACTTAAGAGGAGGCTCCCTAAATTGTATGTAACTTTGCATTAATATTCTGAAACAATCACGCATACAATCAAAATGGAACTTTAGTATATGATTTATTGGATCTTTTTCTTTACATGTCTAAGACCAGTTACGTAATTGGAACATTTTCGCTCGATTCATTTTTTAATCGAAAATCATGTCTTTTTTAAAGATTATTCAAAATTTAATCAAGATTACTCGGCTTTTATGTCTAAAATTTGTATTGACAGTAAGAATATATAGTTTTATTATCCAAATATAAGATATTTTTTCTCTAGATCAATTATTATTTTAGTTATAAACAAAATAAGAATTGAGATTTACGACATTTAGTTTCGAACCCGAACATGGTGAAAGAGCGCACGCGATAGTCAACTTTATTACTGCTGCGTTAGCGTTTAGCACACAACGGCCTAATTGGGGGTGCATGTGGGCGGAGCTTGCGTGAAAATTATTTTAAAGTGCCTGGTCTTAAACTTATAATTTGTTTCGGTGTTTCTTCTCAGGGCAGTCCCAAGTAGCACGTTAGTGAATTTTGGAACTTATTTTGCAACTGTAGGTAGCATATAAGTGATGCAAGAGTGTACGGTATTACTTTTAGATGCAAACAGCACTCGAATTTGCATATGAGTAACTCTTATCACTAACGGTTGCTTTTAAGTGATTTTGTTCCTGCTGTGAACTTATGGTGGCATTAAGCCGAATTTATTACTTATAGACGCATAAAGGTTTCAATTTTTCTCTTTTAGAACTCAAAGAAGCATATGACATCTTAAAATCTCCCCTAAAGAACTGTGCCCTAATAGGTGGTAATTTTTCCTTATTTGGCACCTTTAGTATTAAATAAGTAGTATATATAACTTATTCATCACCTGTAGTGGCTCAAGAGTTATTATTGCAGTTCATTTGGGACCTAGTGTAATTGCCTTTGTAAGGTCTAATATACCTTAATATGCCACTGTAACGCGTAGATCGATTCCAAAAGCTCCAATAAGGCAATAAATAAGTGGAAATATGAACAGCAAGGTCTATTTTAAATCGCCATGTTTAAAAATGGAGTCCTTGAAAACTAGATCTTATAACAACAAAAACAGGAAAACGGGAGCTTTTTTTGGCTGTAAATTGCACTTGGGGAACAAAAATCACTGGAAGCATTAGAAGGGTGAAAATTAGCGCTCTAATTTACAAAAGGGAATTATTAGAGCCATGATTTTTTAAGAAAACTTATAATACACTTGCAAAATTGAGTTACTATACGTATGTTTTTCAGTTAAATGTGCATTAAATATACCGGTAAACAATCGGCCACTTGCAAATAGAAAGTTATTGACATGTAAAAAAACGGAAATAAAATTTATTCCGATGATAACCAATGAAAAATATCACATAACTTTTGTTTTTTTTTTTTTTTAATCATGAAAGCGCGTCAAAATTACTCGAAAATTATCTTATATGTCTACAGTAAACTGGACAGCGTTTTAAGTATCTTTATATATCTTACTAATACAGAACACAAACTTTTACTTACTTTTGTTTTATTTTAATGATGGCGACGAAAACACTTCACCAAAACATTACAAATAATGTCAATTGAAGATATATAATAAAGATCTATAACCAATTCATTCGTTCAAAGTAGTTCAAAATCATTCAAAAGTAGCGCTACGAGAGCTTTAGTATAGCGTTAATAAATCGTTATAGCTATTGAGGAACCTTTATGCAACCGTTGTGCAGGTTAAATAGAACTTTAGGCTGCATAAAATGGCGCCCAAATGGCGCTAAAGCGGCTGCTTTAAGTCTGTAGTAGACGCTCTAGCGCTTACGTCTAATACCTTAAGTAATAATCGGATACGCTCCAAAGCCCTAATGCAGCCCTTTTGTGCTAGTTGGGGTTAGTTAGAAAACTCCGGCCCACATCTAGTTTTTATAACACATGTAATTTACGAAAAAAATACGTGTAAAAGTGTTATTTATTAACCAATTTGCAAAATAAAAATTATTTATAATTCGCAACAAAACAAGTTAGTACATTCCCCGAAAAGAAACGGCAAACATTTATCACCAATATTTCCCGCGCAAAAAATATAGACGACATATTACCTCAACAATCATACAACAGCAATATAAGAAACCGGTAACTAACGACAAATAGACACATTTCACCGGTTATCGATGGTTCGCGCCCAATCGATAGTTGATGAATCGGCTCGCGATTCAGGAACGTTTACCTTACCGATTGATTTATGGTCAGTCTTAACGTAATTTATAGAGGCGTGAGTTTTTCACTTATTTTGAAACGTGACTCGAAAAAGATGTTGGAGGAGATAGTAGCCATTTAAAATTATATAAAGTGGCTATTCACTGGCAAACATTTAAAGGGGTTTTGGAGAGTAACAAATTGTACTACAGGTTTAACAGTGAAATATATTAAAACCTGTCCATGATATTCCGCATGTTTAAAAATAAAGTAGAGAAAAGTTAACACACTCTTTATTATTACTTCTGAAGGTTAGCTATAGGGAAGTATACTAATATGGAAACCCGTGACTTTTAAAAAGAATAACATTTATGATGAAATACATAATTGTCTTAGATTTCATCATCACTTCCTACCTGCTATTGTTTACTAACACCCAAACATAATCAAGTGTATGAAATAATAAAAATATAGTTTTTTCTAAGTTTTCATATAAATTGGACTACGATGTCTACATGTCGTCAAGTCGGTATTTCCCAGATTTAGGGAATTCTTAGTATTGATTTAAGTAATTGTAGTTTGCATAATAGAGCATAATTATGTTGGAGTCTGTGCACAAATCTATAATATGAAATACGAAATCCAAATTGGATTTTCAGTCTGTGCCGTGTGTGAAAACACAGAGCGTCTTAATATTATTTTTTACTTTATCTTAACAAGTATTTAAAGTTAAATAAAATAATACACAAAAATTTATTCCAAAACTTACTATCTTCGAGATCAATTTTTGAATCTACTGATTCCCACTATATCTCCAAAACTTATAGGCCTTTGAAAATAATACTAATACCGTACAATGCCTTAGAAAATAATACTTATACCATACAAATTCAAGCTCGACTCGCACCTGCTTTTTTCTTAATTTCACGATTATTTTCACTGACCGCAAAGATCTCTAATGAACTAAACGTCTCACTGTATTGTTTCATAATTTACGATAAAGTTTGAAGATATATGGGGTATAAAAATGAACGCGCTTTTTAAAAAAAGATGTCGTTGACAAACGAGTGAGACGGTCGTGAATTATTTAAACAACAGTAGAGAGATGCTTTCATAGATGTTGGTAGTTCGGTATTTATTCTTCTTAAACATTTTCATTCAGTCTGATAAATGATCGCGTTAGATTATAACGGTAAAAATAGTGTACAGAAATACATAAAATAAAAATCCAATTTTCTTTTGTATTGATGAAATGAAATGAAATATTTATTTTGTAAATTGGTTATAAATAACACTTTTACACGTCATGTTTTTTTGCGTGTTAAGTTTAGTTTAGCTAGATGAGGCCGGTATTTCCTAACTGACTATTCTGAGAAGAAACACCGAAACAAACTAAGAGGTCAAAGTCTCTTTTAAAGTCCAGACAATTTGTATTTGTATATGAGAAGCATGTAGGTTCATGTCTGTGGTATTCTTTTGAGGGAATAACCACGCAAATTTGAGCGGACCTGTCCAGACAGTTGTCGGTTATCGTGTAACTCAACTTAGAACTTAAGGAGCTCAACAATTTGACGAACAATACCAAAGTAAGGACCTTTGGGTAGGTCACACAAGTACTCAAACTGCTTGACATCATTAAATAAATTATAATGAAAGTAAAAACAACGAAGATATAATGTAAACCTACATTGTCCTCACATTTACAATAATGAAATAATTATATATACAAAAAAAAAACAACAAACAAACAAAATTAATAGGTATATACAATACTTGAGAAAGCAAAATTTTAATCAATCAAAAATAAATCATAAATCAAAATTTTAAAAATAAATAAAAAAGGTACACGTATATCACTGGAGCATCTCATTCCCAAGCCTTCTTGTCTTCAATATAATCAAATAACACTGTAAAAAGCTTTCTGACATAGCTTACGTTTTATCAATAATTTGAATTTATTAATACTTAATTCTTGAATATGGCTAGGAATTTTATTATAAAAACGTATACATTGGCATCTAAACGAACCACCTATTTTTTTAACCTTGTTTTAGGAATGACATATGTGTCTTTGTTCCTTGTATTTACACTATGAATATCACTGTATTTTTTAAAGAGATTAATATTTTTGTGTGCATACAAGAGATTCTCATAAATATACTGAGATGGCACAGTCATAATATTAATCTCTTTAAATTTGTCTCTTAAGGAGTGCTTAGGACTTAATTTATAAATTGCACGAATGGCCCTTTTTTGTAATACAAATATTGTGTGAATGTCGGCGGCATTTCCCCAAAGTAAAATGCCGTATGACATCACACTGTGAGAGTAACTAAAGTAGACTAAACGTGCTGTTTCGATATCAGTTAATCCACGTATTTTTCTAACGGCATATGCCGTGATCTAATCCCAAAATAAAATTAGAATAATAGCTATCACCAATTTAATCACTACCGTTATAATTAAACTTTGAGTTCCGTCGTTCAAGAAGTGCTTAGATCTTCCAAAATAATCAAAATTGAATCACTACTGCGGGGTTCATAATAAATTCTATCTCTTAGGATGATCAGCCATTTAAAACATTATCTCCAGTGACGCAATTTATTGATCTCTGATGGTATCGACATGTTGAATGAACCGTCTAAATTAATACCGTTCAATGGAATTCGATTTTGAAACTTTACGGTTTTAGCATTCCGTGACATCGATTTGACTCTGCGGTTGGTATGGAAACAGTAAATTCGGTTTTTCCAATCGAAGTTCTCTAACAAGTTTGGAATATGGACAGTTTATTATAAATTAGATGTTGTGTTGAGAGTGGTTTTAAATCCACTTTATTTGAAAAACAAAATATTATTTTGAAACGAAAACTTTCGAAAATGAGAAAACCAAATAAATTACTTGATTTTCGATGAGAGACTTTTGTAAGAATGTTCGGCATGATAAAAGGTTAAGAAAAATATATCAAGGAAAACATTACTTAATGATCTAAAACTGCCGTACAGAACAATGTCCGTTCTCAGGCTCTTATTGGGTGACCCGAGGCTTTCATCATGCAAAAGGATAAATTAAAGGTAATATATATAATAAAATAATAATAACAACAAGATTTAATTGAAATTAGCATGTGTAGCCCAAAACTTGCAAAATAATTTTAAAAGTTATAGCAAGCTGAATGACCCAAAACATTGCATAACGTTAAGTTTGGATGACAATGCTCTTCTTCTTCTTTGGTCTGGTTTCCGCACTTAGTCTCTGCACGAAACTATTATGCGTGAACCGTGTCGGCCGTCACTCCATCCAGCCAACCTCCCTCCAGAAGCAGATCAGGTCTCTCGGTCTATTCAGGATGTCTGTAAGGGAATTCAATGACCCGAGGATTTGTTTCTGTATGTCGGTGATTTCCGTGCACTCTAGAAGTACGTGTCCCACCGTTTTCTTCATCCCCATGCATGCCCTGTACAGGGGACTGTCCGTTATACCTATTGTGTGGTAGTGTTTGTTCAGTGTGCAGTGCCCGGTGATAGTCCCCGCCACCATTCGCAGGCTTCTTCTGTCCATGTGTAGGAGGCGCCTGGTTAGTTTTTTATCTAGGTTTGACATCGCCTCCATGGACTGCCTGCAGCCTGGTGCCGAAGACCATCATTTCTGGGCTTAATCGTGTGTGTGCTCTTTTAGCCATGTGCGCAGCTGGGTGGAGGGGAGCGGCACGATGGGCTCGGGTCCAAAAATCATCGTGTCGGACTCCTGGCCAGTTCGCGTCCGCATCATTGCCGAGTGATCCGCTGTGCCCCTTTATCCACTGTAGTATTGCGGTTCTTGACCGCCGAGCATTGCAGCGCGTTTTGACATTCTAGTATAAGCTTAGATGACAATGCTCACTTCTGTTTGAATTCATCCTCACGTATAAAATAGTAATAGGTAGTTTAATTTGACGAGTAAGACTTACGCATTCAGGCAACTCAGGCAGGCACATTTGTATAAATTTCAACATCATCACTGCTTTCAAAACGGTGAAGATAAAAATAGTGAGTGGCCCGGTATAGCCAAGGCACGACAATCCGAAGACATGCGACATCCACTTATCAACATTATGGGCTAATTATGTATGTAGTTTAATTTACCTGTATAAATCAATTTACAGTCAGTCACACAATTACCAAGCTTTTACCGAGCAATTCACGTGTATAACAAATTAGCAAACTACACATACAATTAAATCTAACATCAAACACGCGGACATAAATTCTAAACTTCTTTAACCTCCCTCCACGCTCACAATCAGTGTCGTGCTGATCTAATTAACCAAGAGTTGCTAAGAAAGCGAGGGAATTGAGGCAACTACTGCGCACATTCGCAATTTACATAGCATCAGTGGTAGTGACGTGTAGGGCTTCAAAAACATTATTCAGAAGTACCATAATACCTACATGAGAAGTCGACCCTATAACATGTACCTAAAGTAGGAGCCATGGAGCATATAAATATTACATTACAGAGCAAATAATCACAGCTAGGTGGGCTAGCACCGCCGCGGGGACGTGAGAGGGCCAATTCTGATAGCAGTAAGAGGTATCGCGGTGGCAAACGCTGAGGTGCATATGCGTCACTGTTGGGGATGCGGGAATGTTCTAACCAGATACCGCAACTCCAGACCGCAAGTGCAACCGAAGGAACAGAGTGGGTTTATAGTCTTAACCTCCGTTCCTATCCACCCAGAGTAGTAGGAGTCATTTGATGCCAAAACCCCGCCTGTATGTTATTACGACAGCCAGGAGTTGTGATCCTGGGCCCTCAAAAGTGAAGTCTCTGATCCACCAGTAAGTGACCCCAGGGATGACCGTGGCACAGTGGTCAAGTTCTACCGTAAACCGCGAAGCTGAAACCTATTTGTAGTCTCCACAGGGAGGTGCTCTGACAGGCGTTGTCCGTAGAGCTCCGGAGTCACGTGTCCTTTTCATGTTAATGTACTCCTTAAAAATGTCACACACCTCGGTCTTATCCCTAAAGACCTAACATTTTTTGCAGGCTTTCCCCTAAAGAGATAGGAAGATGCGCTAATCCCGGTTACCATTCACTTCTCGGTGGATCAGATTGTCTCGCAGTTATATACACCACAGATATATATGATTTATGTAGAACTTGATGCCTATTTACCGCGACCTAACGAAGTAATATTTATAAAAATACACAAAAGTACTCTTGAAAAGTGGAAACTAACAGTAGAACTGCAAAACAACGCTGAGCTTGATTTAAACTTTCTTCGGTTCCCTTGAAAATAGTTACAGGCGGGAAATTTCTAGACGCTTGCCAAGTTTAAATCTATTGAGACTCAATCTGATTGCAATGTGATGATGGAGGAGAAAGTAGTGCACAGCGTGGTCAGCAAAACTTACTAATGAGTCCATTAAAGACCAGCTCAAGATTAATACCAGAATCTCCACGGTTTGCTATGGTTATAACGTACGAGGAAAACCTAAGTTGGAAATATTTAGAAACGCTGTATAGTGTGATTTCTCCATTACGCATTGCAAGTGAGTTCAAACTAAAATGAAGCCATGACGGCTCGCTTTGATCTAAGAAACTTCGAGCTAGTACAAGATTCGATTTGCTGATAATGTTTTGTAAGGAGTAATGTTTACAAAAGCTGTGTAATTATTTACACAGGTATGTATTTTCTTTCAACTAACTTAAGTCACCTTAAGTTAAGGAGGTAGGACGTCGTTGTCAGATTTCGTGATCTTTGTCTATGGTATATATTCACTTTTCAGATGCAAATGCCAAACTTAATTATCTATCACTGTTATCCATGTTTTGATAAAAAAAATTCTTTCATATTCAAGTTATTTATTAATATAAGAGCTTAACTTGGTTGTAAAGCAGCTCTTATTGAACGATAAAAGTTTACATTTTTTTTTTTTTTTTTTTTTATTTTTTTTTATTTAGAATAGGTTCGCGTTTGACCACCATCTCACCTGATGGTAAGTGATGATGTGGTCGAAGATGGAGCACGCTTACCTAAAAGTAACCTATTCACTCTTGACTTAAAGACTCCTAGGTTATAGCTGTCCCGTCTGCATTATTCCACAAGGGCAGAGGATATTGTGAATTACATTTTGGCGAAATCCAATTTCTCCCTGAAAGTCGAACAGCTAGAGTCTCATCACGGAACTAATTTTAATTCTTTTGTGGTGAGAGCGCCGGCCGAACATCTTTCGACTTTCTTGAAGGAGGAATTTTGGCCGAGAGGAGTAATGTTCCGGCGTTTTCGAGGCCGGTTACCAGACACTGCGCAACACACGACGCCGATAACTCGTGTAATATAATATGTATAAGTTTTGGTTAAGTGATATATATGTATTAGTTTATTTGTAGTTATTTATTGTAATAGGATGTATTTTATTTGTATGGGCCAAGTTGCCTGAAATATATAAATTGATTGATTGATTGATAGCTATCGGGAAACACAGACTCCGGCAGGGAATTCCACTCCTTAGCCGTACGCACAATGAAGGTATTCCCAAAACGTTTGGTGCGTATGGGAATAGAAAATGACCACATGAAAACAGACTCCCAATACCAATGCCCATCTTCCGTTTCAAGTGTTAATCAATAAATAAAATAAAATGACATAAATGATAACAACAATAAACAAAAGTCATGTAAATAAATTGTGTTTCTGTGTTGGTCCAAGACGTCCTATAATTCTTGACTTGTAGTAGACACATCGTGTCGCCTTCTACCACGTATATTTGAAGCTAAGTTTAAAAAATTAAACGCTTCTTACGTAGACTGGAACGCGCCCAAGCTCATTTGTCATATGTCATATACGTGCGCGCCAAAAATCCACGTTTTTTCTTCTTGCTCCTAAAAAGTTATTTCAGGTAAATCTAACTAGTTAAAAATAAATATTAACAATGGGAAACATAAAAGGAAAAGGAGGAACGAAGATGAGGAATTATATTCGTTATTTAAAAAATTCAAGAAACGAATGAGAGAAAGACACTCTTCCACTTCGAGTGAAATCGAAGTACAGCAGGACGATATTCAAGGTAAATACTTAACATACCCTTATTTTGTGATCTAAATTATCACATAAGTGCCTATCCGTTACTCTCACACACGCCGTAGGTATTTTGTCAAAAAACAAGTGCATACCTACTTGTATATAATCCGGTGTTTGGGCTAATTAGAATCACATTACACAATCTGTGGCTAATTCTATAAAGAAATATAATAATGGTACGAGGATATACTCGTGTGGTAGCACTGCGAGTGCTATTCGTGAGGTATGTCTCGACCGGAAATAAAGGTTAGAGGTTATGCCCATGTGGTGGTACTGCGAGTCCCATTCGTGTGGCATATCCCGACCGTAACCCCTTAAGGTTTGCGGATGTACTCGTGTGATGGTACTGCTGATGCTATTCGTGTGATATATCTCTCACCTCAATAAAAGGCTCCTTATAAGAGAGTACTAAGAAATAAATTTTATTTTAGACCCAGAGAGTGTAGACGAGTTTCAAGAGGAAACCATTTCAGCCAAACAGGCTACAGTTGAGTTGGCTCCTGAGATTCAGCTTCCTGCCACTGAGACTTTACAAGAAAATTCTTCGGAGTCTTTGCAGTTAGATGAGGACACACTTAGTATATTAGGAGACAACCCTAATAAAAATACTTATGCTGAAGCAATTCACAAAGACATCACCATCAGATGGAGTCATATATACCAATGGACTAGAGAAGGATAGCAAAACAGAACTCCTGAAGTTGTATCCAATCCCTGACAAATGTCTTTTTTTGGAGGCCCCCAAAATAAATCCAGAGATTAAGGCAGCTGTCTCAGAGCAAGTCTTAAAAAGAGACCGGGCAATGGAGCTGCAACAAAACTGCCTGGGCCAAGCTACGGCTTGCATCGGGAAGGCGCTTGATATTTTGATTAAAAATAAGGAGTGCAAGGAAGCTACAAAAATTGTAAGCGACACTGGACGTATGATGTGTGATTTATTCCACTCCGAATCAATATCTCGCAGATACCTTTTACAATTTGCACTCAATAAAGATACAAAGGATATTGTTACTCAAACAAAAGTGGGAAAATACTTATTTGGTGAAAATCTTTATGAGGATTTGAAAGCTGGTAAAGCTATCAACAAGACTGGATCAGAGATCAAATATAACCAACCACAATCATCAAAACAAGCTAAACCAACCAATTTAAACTCACGGGGCCCGCCTCGGAAGTACCAATCTCAACATACACCGAGTGCGGGCAGGCAACTCAACCCCAGGTCTCGACCAGCAGCTCAGAGGTGGCCAGCACCTCAGCGGTGGCCAGCTCCACAGCGGTGGCCAGCCCCTCAGCAGAGAAGTGGCCCACCACACAGAAAAACTTAGAGGTAAAACTCCTGTCATCTCACTATAATAACTGGTTAGCCATTACCAAAGATAAGACTGTTTTGTCCTGGGTTGCAGGTTACGAATTGCCATTTTTAACTATACCTAATCAAACACTTGCACCAGCAAATAAATTAAAAGGTAAAGAGGCTAAAGAAATGCAACAATCAATATCCCATCTTCTTACCATAAAGGCTATAAGGGAATGTGAGCCATGTAATAACCAGTTTCTTTCACATATTTTTTTGGCCCCAAAACCTAATGGTGAGAAAAGATTCATTTTAAACTTAAAAAAGCTCAATAAGTTTATGAGTACATCCCATTTTAAACTCGAAGACATTAGAACTGTCACAAAATTACTTTCAGCTGGTTCCCTTATGGCAAAAATTGATCTTAAAGAAGCATATTACTCTGTGCAGATACATGAGCATTATAGAAAGTACCTTCGTTTTCAATGGCAGGATAAGCTATATGAGTTTAATGTATTAGCGTTCGGTCTCTGCACAGCCCCATATGTTTTCACTAAAATTATGAAACCTGTCATTGAACACCTCCGGTCTCAAGGAATTTTGTGTTCTGTTTATTTAGATGATATACTTTTAATTTTTGACAACATGTTAGAGGCAAAAGATGGTATTGATAAAGTGTGTAGCCTTTTAGAACACCTAGGCTTTACAATTAATTATGACAAGTGTATACTTTTACCCCAACAGAAATGCAATTTTTTAGGTTTTGTGTTAAATTCCCTAGACATGACAATAGAATTACCACCTGAAAAATGCTTAAAAATTCAACAAGAATTATTATCTTTTTATAATAAGAAAAACTGCAAAATAAGAGAATTTGCCCATTTGTTAGGATTACTCACTTCCATTTGCCCCGCTGTGAAGTATGGCTGGGTATATACCAAAGCTTTTGAAAGACTGAAATACCTGAATTTGCTTAATAATAATGACAATTACAATAAAACTATGAAATTGCCCAGCTATTTAAAATCAGATTTTGATTGGTGGTTTAAAAACTTAAAAGCACCTAGTAACAATATTTGGTCAGATTGCTATGCATTAGAAATTTTTTCAGATTCGTCTTTAACGGGTTGGGGCGTGGCGTGCAATGATAATTCTTTGGGAGGCTCATGGTCAATTGAAGAGTCTAGGAAACACATTAACTTCTTAGAACTTCTTGCTTCTTTTATTGGCCTAAAAACATATGCAACTAACCTCAGGGATTGTCAAATACTTCTCCGAATAGACAATACAACGGCTATATCATACATAAATCGTATGGGAGGAGTACAGTTCAATCATCTTAACACACTGGCAAGGGACATTTGGCAATGGTGTGAGTCTAGGAATATTTTTGTATTTGCTTCTTATATCCAGTCAAAAGACAACTTTATAGCAGATGCAGAATCTAGAAAGTCTCAAGCTAACATAGAATTTGAATTAGCAGACTACGCATTTCAGCAGATAATGACAGCTTTTGGCAGACCCAATATAGACTTATTTGCGTCTAGAGCCAATACAAAATGTAACAAGTTTATATCTTGGCACAGGGATCCAGAAGCTTATGCTATAGACGCTTTTACCGTTTCATGGTCTCAGTATTTTTTTTTATGCATTTCCACCATTCTCAATGTTACTAAAAACTCTTCGAAAAATTGCTAATGACGAGGCTACTGGTATTGTTGTTGCACCCCATTGGCCCACCCAACCTTGGTATCCTCTATACCAAAAATTACTATGTTCAGAGCCAATCTATTTCCAACCTAATAACTCATTATTAATTTCTATCAACAGCAGACCGCATCCTCTTCACGAGCGGCTTACCCTGGTTGCAGGGGTCTTATCAGGAAAGCTCTAGAGAACCGAGGTGTTCCTGATATGTCAATTGACGTCATGCTAGCTTCCTTAGCAGATAATACTGTGTCACAGTACAACACATGTTTAAAATCGTGGTGGACTTATTGTTTAGATAATTCAATAGATTGGTATAGTGCTGGTATCCCAGATATATTAAAGTTTTTAACCGGGATGTACAACAAAGGCTCAAAATATGGAAGTCTCAACTCATGTCGATCTGCAATTTCGCTATTAGTAGGATCACAAGTTGGTACCAACGAGCTAAAGTAATTTATATCCTAATAATAATATTTCATTGGAAATGTTGTCAAAAAAATTAGTAACTATTTTAGCTTTAATAACTGCACACAGGGTCCAAATCTTAAGTCTGATTAGATTAGAAAATATTAAATGTTATAAAGAGAAAATTATCATAAAAATTACTGATCTCATTAAAACATCTCGAGTAGGTGCAACTCAACCTGCCTTAATCATTCCATTTTTTCTCGAAAGACCCGAAATCTGCCCTGCGCAGTCACTAGTTGACTACATCAAAATAACTGAAATATTACGATCCAGTAATTCAGGACGGCTTCTTTTAAGTTTCAAAAAACCATATAAAGTTGTAGGATCACAAACTTTAAGCCGTTGGATCAAAGATATGATGACCAAAAGCGGCATAAACACCACCATGTTCACAGCACATAGCACGCGACATGCATCTTCATCGAAGGCGAAAGCTCTAGGAATCAACTTAGATATCATTCGAAAATCGGCAGGTTGGGGTGAAACCTCTTCAGTGTTTGCCAGGTTCTACAACAGACCTATTGTACAATCAGAGACATTATTTGCAGAAACTATTTTTAATTCAAGTGTCTAACTTTATTCATGTGAGTAAGTTATCCGTTAGCGATTACCTATATGAATCTCAATTTTAGTTTTAATTAAGATTATTATTTGATTAATATCAGAAAATTATTAAAATTTAAGCTTTATTTGTTAATCATTGAATGAATGAATGAATGTTTTGTTATGTTTTTGTTTGAATTATTAATTCGAACTTTATTGATTATTATTAATACACTATATAAAAAAGAAATTATTTGTTGTATTTCACGACTCTTTGAACATCCTACAAGTCAAGAATTATAGGACGTCTTGGACCAACACAGAAACACAATTAGAAATCAAACGAACTTACCAAGTGAAGTTCGATGTTAATTGTGTGAAGGTGTTGGTCCAAGACGTCCAAGACTCCCACCCTGACCCTAATGCTAGTGCATGAGTACCCTAAGTTACAGGTCGTGAAATAGAAACTTCAAACTAAATGACAAATGAGCTTGGGCGCGTTCCAGTCTACGTAAGAAGCGTTTAATTATTTAAACTTAGCTTCAAATATACGTGGTAGAAAGCGACACGATGTGTCTACTACAAGTCAAGAATTATAGGACGTCTTGGACCAACACCTTCACACAATTAACATCGAACTTCACTTGGTAAGTTCGTTTGATTTCTAATAATTAATTAATATTTATTTACATGACTAATATCTATATGTTTAAATCCCTAATGTCCCAATCCTTGCAGTTTTATGTCTCACCTATTTAGCAACTATCGAATCAGTCTATCGACCGCACTAATGACTTACTTAGCACACTATTCGTACTCTCGTGGGTCGCGTATTGGTAAAAGCGGTTTTGAATACACTCTCGTATGTTGAAAACCTTTCAATTTATTTATATTGTGTCAACTTTATTGTAGTTTTCTTTTATTTTGGCTATCGCTTTAATTACTAATAAATGCTTCGTTCTAGCTGCTAGTATTTTTTTTTGTAAATTACGCAATTACTATTGTTTATATTACTATAAAACCTGTAATAGTCTGATAGTCCATAAACAAGCAGATAACATCAGGACAATATTTTTGCGTTCGTCATAATTATTAAGCCCTTTGTCTTCCTATTTTTCAAAATTTCCTACAGTAGCCTGTCTTTACTCATAGCTGCAATTTGAGTGGCCAGGCAAGCGTGGTCTACCGTCGACCACATGAACGCCATCTATCAGATGAAATAATGGCTAACTATCGATAAAAATATATAAATCTATACCTTCCCACTGCCCAACATTGGGATGATACAGGTAAAACAAGACAGTAACATAACCTATCCCATCTCAGCGTATTTTTAAACTAACCAAACCAGCGTTCCAACTTACGCCTCCGGGTCTATCCTTCTGTTTAATGACGTCTCGGCATCTTCAGCAAGATCGTGTAGACATTTAAGTACTTATTTGTCTAAGTTGTTCAAAGTTTGTGAGTAAGTTACTCATTGACACTAATTTATTGGTCTTTTAAGCCGAAAAGTTTTACTTTGAAGTGTAATCTTAGAACCGTGTTCTAGAAGGTTGTTCTTGTTTAGTCATGAATCTTGATTTAATGTCTAGATTTCGGTGCTTAAAATGTAAACGTACATAATCATATTTTTCTTACGCTGTCTATTAAATGAATGGAGCTAAAATAATAGCTAACACGAACAAGGCTAAAATAATAGCAGCTGCACGTGTTGATATTAATGGATAAGCCTCCCATCCCCTGTCCGGGCCTAAGCTCTGGGCTTCTGCTTTAGTGTCTTTGGAAAATTCACTCAGGCAGCCGATGCTTCATGTTACTCAGTAATTGTGTTCAATTACTGAGTAACATGAAGTATCAGCTGCAATTTGGCCCACATCTTATCATGTCCGTCGTGCAGGACACCTTGCAGGATCTTAACGAGGCCAATATGAGCTGTTCAGTTAGTTGCATGCTGGTCCAAAGAGGTTTGAACATCGATTCGAAAAGAAGAATCGCTTCACAAAAACTTGTTCCGTTAAGATTAAGAGCTTCTTGAGTTAGTAACAAAAAGTCCTTAAATCCTACACTAAATCAGTAACTACATATCAATCAATCCCTGACAGTTTCAGATGTATCAACCGTCGTCGAATGCCGCAGCGGGGGCTTGATTTATTGTAACGGGCTCTTACGATTTTAGATAGACTTCTTGGTCTTTGAGCTGGTATAGGGAAGTATTCAATCAGGCGTAAACTTGCGGAAGTCCATTACAATAATATATCGTGTTAGCAATCTAGCTTTCGATGTAATCTGCAACACGTAGAATAAAATACGCATATTATGAGTAGATTTCTGCACTATCTATCAGTTTAAGTACTGTATGCGGCTTACGCAAATGTCCTTACTTACTAAAGTAAGGACATTTGCGTAAGCCGCATACAGTACTAATTCTTCGTCAAATTGTTAGAGCTCCTGAAAGTTCTTAGTTGAGCTAAGAGATAACTTACAAATGTTTGCACCGTTTGTACAGGTTCACTGAAATTTGTGAGCTTCGTTCTTCAAAAGGGCACCACAGACGTAAACCTAAATGGTTCTCATATGTATAATTTGACCAGTACGGATTGTCTTCTTTTTTTTAACACCGGCCTCATCTAGTTTACATTCAAAATTAAAGAAAATGAATACCACTTCGCCTGCCTTTTCTGCTGCATGAATTTCAAGAAATTTAAGCACTCACCAATAATACACATTACCAATGAAAAAAACTTTAGCATTAGATCATTGGATCCTGAGATTATCCCCTACATACAAAAGTTTTAATGTGATCTAGTTAATAAAATAGTAGAATTTTATGTTTTAAAACTAAACACATTTCAAATTGAATTCCTATGGGCAAATCGCCTACCTAACATTTTAGAAATATTACGGTAATTTAGAAGAGGAGAGAGACACTTTTATTAATAGATGGTGTCCGATATGAAAATACACAGAAAACTGAAATTAGTTTTTATGATTTTTCTAGACTAGAATGTCTTATGACTCAGCTCTAACTCTCTCTACCCCAACTGAAATATACTGGTCACGGAATTATTGCATACACTGTAAGTTTTATAAAGAATAGTATAATATTTTAAACACTGGTTCAATGACTATTTGGTCGAGAATCCCTCTTACGCCTTCTCAGAATACCCCGCCAAAATATCATTACATTTGATTTTTAATATATGTATACATTGAAGATAGATAGATAATGATGTATTACAACATTACGATGTTTGCAATGATCCGGCGACATATACAAGGCCATTCAAACTAATGGTAAGTCCATTAGTCTATGTTCAGAACGCTAAAGACGGTTAACTGTACAATAGAATCGGCTAATGGCCACAAAACCGCTGCTTCATCGATATTATGTCACATATGTGTTATTAGTGGACATTAAAACTGATAGCAGTGTATGGGTGGTCATTAATACTAGATATAATAATTGATGCTTCTCCATGCGATAAGTACCTATATTATTTTATACTATACCTGCTCGGAAAGTACCTTATTACTTTTAAAAAAGTTTAACAGAAAGGACGTCATTACTGTAGTACAAATGTGCGGGTCGCAAAAGTGTATGAGAATTCATTACTAACGTGCTGGAGACACTGAAGAGGAAGAGAAAAGTGTATGAAAATCCATTACTAACGCGCTGTTTTTACCCGACTGCGCCAGAAGGAGGGTTATGTTTTTCGAGAGTATGTATGTATGTATAATTGTTTGGCACGCTCTGTGGCCTGAACGGCTCGACGGATTTTAGCTTGAGAGGTATCGTTAGATTCGTATTGACTGTGAAAGTGACACTGGGTATATCAAAATAAAAAAAAATCCAACATGGCGGATTTTTGGCGCCATATTATGCCTTCAAAAAAGTTTTTTTTTCTCAAAACCTATCGAGTGGGATATCAAAATAAGGGGTTTTAAAAGGTGATTACAAACATATATACAACTTATATGGTTAAAAGTAATTCAAAGTGACAAATCGTAAAAAACACGTATCAAGAACTAAGTCTGCGAAATCTTTCACATTTGTAAACTAAAAAGCTGGAAATAAAAAAAAAGTAATTAAAAAAATTAAAAAACCCGACTGCAACCCCTATACTAAAACTAACTGAAAAGCTAATAAAAACAAGCCCATTTTAAATTAAATAAAAGTTGGAAGCAGGCGGGACCCATTTGAGTTTAAAACTATAATAATGGTATGGGCCCCGCCTGCTTCCAACTTTTATTTAATTTAAAATGGGCTTGTTTTTATTAGCTTTTCAGTTAGTTTTAGTACAAGGTTGCAGTCGGGTTTTTTAATTTTTTTAATTACTTTTTTTTAATTTAGACCAATTCAAGATTATTATTATTATTCCATTTATTAAATCTATGTACATATAAATTACATTTTTAAATATTAATATAAAAAAAAACATTTAAAAATATAAAAAATAGTAGCCCACCGGTACCGGGAACAGGGTCCAAGCTACCGGTGGTCAGGGCTCCATAGAGAGGAACCTCCTCACAATACGCGCCGTTTCCAGGAGTACTGCTTTCTGTATCAAGCCCTTGATCCAACTGCCCAACGAGAGCCTCCTTAGATGTTGGTCGAGGCTCTTGGCTATTATACCATTGGCTGAGACGACTATCGGCACAATGATTGCTGTCTCCACATCCCTTATATTTTTTTTATCTATCTCAGCTTTCACGAGGTTCTCGTCATGGGGGACTGCTATATCAACAATCATTGTGCGACGCTCTAATCGGTCTATCACCACTATGTCAGTCTTATTGGCAACAATAGTCCTGTCAGTGATGATAGACCGATCCCAGTACAGTGTAATATTGCCATTTTCGAGAACTGGGTCGGGCACATACCTATAGTATGGTACTTCTGATTCCACAAGATTGTATTTAAGTGCAAGTTGCTGGTGAATAATCCTGGCTACGAGGTTGTGTCTATGCAAGTATTCTCCGTTAGCCAGACGAGAACAACCGGAGATAATGTGACGAATGGATTCTCCCGGTTTGTGACATGCCCGACATATGTCTACCGTACCATCCTTCACAATATATTTCCGATAGTTATTCGTCATCATAACTTCGTCCATAATCGCACAGACAAAACCTTCGGTTTCCCCGAAGAGGTCACCAAAACGTAGCCAGGCTACGGACGCTAATAAATCTACTTCAGACCCATGAAGGGCTCGGTAATAGCGTCCGTGAAGCTCCTTGCTCTTCCATACTTCTCTGCGGTCATTAGTATCTATTATTATTATTATTATTCACTCTTATTTTCCTCGAAGGTATAGTATAAAGCACTATGTATCTATCACTCGGAAGAAAGTGCGATTCCCAACTCGTGTGCTCAAACTACACCCTCGTTGATAATCGGTCACTTTCTCCCCTCGATGAACAATGTACTATATCAGTATTATTTAGAGGAGCACGTGGCTAAATAACAACAGCCACACGAGTCGATCTTCAAGGTAAAGCAACGGTTTCCGAGGTCAGTCTATGGATGGGTGAGCATCTTAATATATCAAAATTCCTCCGGACCTCGGAAAGTACGTTAAGCCGTTGGTCGCGGCTTTCATGTGTGTATCTTTGATAGTTGTTACGGATGACTAGAAAAATAAAAAATCTAACACTAGTGTAGCTAAAGCTTTGTTTTCCTAGGATAGCGGTGCCGTCATATAGCGGCCGTAATACAGCGGTGAATGACGTCACTAGAACGTTGTCTATGTAAACAAAAGGGCGCGGTTTCCTAGAGAGCGGTAACTGACACCGTAACGTCAAAAAGCGGTGCCGCCATTTGCATGACGGCCGTCTTGTCGGTGACAGATGGTTTCGTGAACGTTTCATTGATAGCGATGAAGCAGACTGTGTTAAAACGGCCGTGGAACTTTCCACATGTCATCACCGTAAAGACGGCCGCCTTTTTGCGTCCGTAATATTACGGCCGCTATATGACGGCACCGCTTTCCTAGGAAACCAAAGCTTTAGGGGTATTGTGTTGACGAGCTACTGGATTTTTTAGCTCAGATAGGCAGTTGCTTCTTGTAAATCACTAGAGCTGCATCCGCTTAAACAGGAAGCCAAGGAAGACTTAGCAGATGAAGCATTATTCTTTACAAATACAAATATACCGTAAGTTGTTTTTATTCAGCTGTTCACGCCCCACTTCTGGGCAAAGGTTTCTCCAAGGCCTGCCAAAATGTTCTTTTCGTGCGCCAGCCCAGACTAGCCATCGCAGCGCCCATCCAAGTCATCTCGCTTTCTTTTTCTGGGTAACCTCGGCGGCATCACCCAACTCATAAGAATTTACGCAATAAATTTTTTTTAACAAAAAATAGAACCGACTTCCATATCAAAACACTACAAAGCCAAAAATAACTTTAATTTCGGTAGTCGGTGTTATTGGTTTTGGATTTTCTTTTTTTTTTCACACCGCCTACCGAAATTAAAGTTATTTTTGGCTTTGTAGTGTTTTGATATGGAAGTCGGTTCTATTTTTGTTAAAAAATTTTTTTCACGCTTTTTAGTGGGTCGGTTTGTCTAGTTACAAAAGCCATAATGTCAACAACTTATCACCTTTTACAAAATATTGCTTTTCCCGATGCACAGCTGTTAATTTTTGAGGAGTTCTCCTGGTACTTCACCATCAGCTCTACATCACCATACTCGTATGTATTGCGACGAGCATAAAGTGTTTAACATCCGTACTCAAGTAATCGAATCGCAATCAACGAAATACTTATTATTGAGTAGTTTCAGTGGCCATCTGTGGTCTTCATCATCAGTTCAACTTCCCCAAATGGTACTTTCCGGAAGCAACTGCTCAAGGTACTATAAGAAATACCCAAAACGCTATAGGTGTGCCTATAAAATTTGAAGAGTTCCCTCGATTTCTCCAGGATCCCATCATCAGATCCTGATTTCGTAACAATGGGACCAACTAGAAAGTATACCCTTTCAAACGCAAAAAGAATTTTCCAAATCGGTCCAGCCGTCTCCGGATATGAGGTAACATACATAAAAAAAAAGTTTAAGACGAATTGAGAACCTCCTTTTTTTGAAGTCGGTTAAAAATTACGATTAATGTTAAACAAAAACTCTTTACTAAATGATTCTACTGGAGTTTTTAATGAACACTCACTCAGCTACAAATCTACCTGTATGTCCGTGTCAATCAAGTGTATATTTAAATAAGAACTACACGTATCTACATTTGTAAAGATAAATTACTGCTATTTTGTCTTAAGCATCACAAAAAAGTACAGTTACAGCTCACTTTATTGAAACCATAATGTCCGAACCACAGTAAATTCACGTCTTATTTATAGTGTCTTAAGTAATAAATGTTGGAATAATCCACTTTGCACAAAGTGGGGGCGGTTCGTAGTCTCTCCAACAAAGACATGTAATAAATATCAAAAACAATCACCCTTTATGTCAAGTAGTCCCACAGGGATTGAGCCTGGAACATTGCACGGGGTTTTACAAAAGAATTTGTAGTTTATCAAAAGTTATGCATGCAATATTCAGGGTGAAAAAAAAGTGCGCGTGTTGTCTACATTCAATATTCGAAGCGACAACAGCCTAATGACCAAGGTCTCTGCCTTGTAATCGAGAGGTCGCGGGTTCGAACCCAGCCCATTACACTATTGCCGTGAACCCACTCCAGACACAAGCATATTTAGCTTAGATGGAGGAGTTAACAAGATTGCTAGTATAATGTGAATTCTACCCACATTGCTACTTCTCTTTTTAAGGAAAAAAACAGAAGTGGTGAAAACTCGTTAGGTACTAAACGGTGGCTCGAGCCGATCCTATCATCTTCCTCAAGGTTATCTAAAATACAGTGAGTTACAAGAAGATTGTCGCTGCTAGTATCATTAGAACTTAATCGGGATATATACCATGTGTATTTATTGTTTTGAGTTTCCGATATTTCGGCACTGTTGCAAGCGCCAAGATCACGGATGAACTGAAGTAATTGCGGGTGGAAGTTTATGAGCAGACAAATCGGTCTACCCTCTTTCTCGTTCGTTTTCTGTTAGCGACACCGCTACCACTGTCACATGTATCACTAAACACTCGATTCTGTTCCCGACACACAAAACTCACCGTGTCGACTCGCGAACTTTCTACGGAACTTTTTCGGTTTTTACACATCTGAACCACTGGAATCCAGGCCCTCGAAAGTTGAAACCCTGCTGTTATTAAGTTGTAAAAATTGATCTCGAAGGTAAAGCAACACTGGCCAAGTTCGGCCTGAGGATGGGTAACTATACTATCCTATCGAGATGTCCACGTGTCTCGAAATATACGTTAGCCTGTTGGTCCTGGCTGTCAGTAGCACATGTTTGACCGCCGTTATCTTATAGATAGTCAGAAGCTAGTATCTGATATCAGTGTTGTCAAAGGCCTTTTTTTTATTTTTATTAATTTAATTTGGGGTTTTTATCCCAATGGATACGCCAACCCCATCATGCCGTTCTCATGCTTCAACAAAAAAAAAAACTTAATTTCTAAAGGAGAATCCTAATCAATATAGTACACCAACTCGCTAAATTTTTTTGCTAATTCTGACTTCGGTTGAGCTATAATTGATTGTATTAAACTTACCTGTAATATATTTAAATTAAACTCATTGATTAGCCTTCTCCTTTCGTCTTGGTTCTTGGGGTTCATGTACATACACAGACGTTCCATGTGAAATAATGGTGGTGCAGTATCAGGTAAGACTGGAAATCGACCCAACATTTTTTTTAATTACGAATGTGTCCGCTTTTGACATCGATCACACCTGGTGGTAAGTGTAAGATGAGGTCTACGATCGAACGAGCGAGCCCAGAAAATGCCTATTCACTCTTGCTTTAAAGTCATAGTTTAGAAAAGACTATTAGTGGATTAATAAAGGATCGATTTTCTATAATAACATCCTAGTCTAGATCGATGTGTTGATTAATTGATGGTGCCGTCAGATGGCTGACTGTCTGACAGTCAAATATCTGAAGATTAAATTTAAGCACTCGCTCCAGGTAAAATACTGGTGTTCTTTATTATTTGGAAGCATTCACATATTAATAAATAAGAAGACAATTTTTATCACCTACTTATACGTGAAGCAAAAACTTTGTACCTGTTTCACAAAAAATACACCGACGGCGGAGGAGTATGAAATTTGGCACAGTTAAAAGGGCAAAGTTAATATCGGGAAGAAGTGCAGAAAGCTAATATTTTCGAAAATAACGTAAAAGATTTTTTGTCGAATTTGCAATTAGACTTTATTAAATACCGTTTCTTTTTGTCATAATTGGAACTCAGATTTTTTCGATTTTATAAACCTAATAACTTGATAAAATGATTATAACATTCAAATTTTTTATATTACCCAACATACCTACTCGGTTCATAGTTTCTAATCTGCTTCTCTGTTATATTTATTTTTGTACCACAGACAAACACTTCAGTTTTATCGTCATTCTTACTAGCTATTATTAACACGCGCCGATTTCTATACATTAAACACACCGATGTTCATATCGTACAGACGTGTTCACTTGAATAATTTTTATACATGAGTTGATGTTGTTAGGCAAGTTCTGAGTTTGAATGTAGATGTATGTAAGGGTAGGTAGAACTAAAGATGCGGTGAATGAAACTGCCTAGCTTTTTGTATTTATAATAGCTAGCTATGTTCGCGACTTTGTTTGCTTGGAAGCCGATTTTACGAACGAGGTATCAGTTCAGCCGGACAGTTTCACTTCGGCAGTTTGCCCGGACAGACAGACAGACAGAGATTTAAAAGTAGAGTCACTACCTATCTGGCAATAATTAGGTACCACGATATACATAATTCACTGAGACTAGTGTGAAGTGTTCTGGCTGCAAACTATTTGAAACGACGACCAAAAATGCACAAATGACCGCGGGGAATAAATGGCTAGCGTGTTTTCTAAAACACGGAAGAATCGCCGTATAACGTAGATGGCCTGCTCAATGCCATTCAAATATGCCGAAAAGGCAATCAATATCATTTCAACTTGTTACACAGGAACTAGTTTTTAAGCAAAATATCTTTAGAAATTAGAGTCTCTTCGAATAGTAAAAACGTGAAGAATATTGTATGTCAAATTTTATCGGACATCGAATGTGCTCAAGAATTTGCTAATTATTTCAAATCCGTATACAGTCCCCTGAAAGCTAAACTAGACATGCAAGCCACCGTGGCCGAGAGTAATACAAGTAGTTGCCGAGTACATATGGGGAGTATTGATAGGAGCCAGGTAAGGGAGGCGCTAACTAAACTTAAACCTAAGCGTTCGGCGGGACCAGATGGTATCCCACCATTTATTATTAGAGACTGGAGGGATTATTTAACACAACCGCTAGTATAAATAATAATAAATAATAAATAAATAATATTCCACAACTTTTCACACAACGCCATCTAGTCCCAAACTAAGCAGAGATTGTGGTATGGATACTAGACAACTGATAAACATACATATATATTTCTAAATACATACATGTTATAGATAAATTACACCCAGACAAAGAACAAATGACCGTGCTCATCACACAAACATTTGTCCTAGTCAGTCACACTTTCCAGAACGATGGAAAATTACACGAGCAATACCAGTTCCTAAGGGCGAAGCAGGGAGTGAAGTTAGTGGGTATAGGCCGATGGCGGTGTTGTCTGTACCAGCGAAGGTTTGAGTCAGTAATCCATAATTGTGTCTTAAACCAGGTTTCAGTCAGTCAGTTATCCGACTCACAGCATGGGTTTAGGCCGGCTCGTAGCACGACTTCCACTCAACATGTCGCTAAGCATGGACAATAATCAGCAGACGCTTTCTCTTACCATGATTTAATTTTCCTTTCTTACAAAATTCGCCCTCCAAAGACTAAACCAAAAAAGATTCTACAGCGCAGTTTTGGTGAAATGAACTTGGAAAGTCTTCGTGAGGATGCTAATAATATTGACTGGTCTGCTCTTGTTGATGCAGAATCAATTGATGACAAAATCAACATTTTGAATTCCTACCTAAACAAGTTGTACGATATTCATGCGCCTGTTCGGCTGGTTAAGATCAAGCATCTGCCTGCTCCTTGGCTATCGGATGACTTGAAAATTATTTTGGAAAAAAAGGCACCAGCAAAATCAAGATACAAGAGCAGACCTAGCACCTTGACTCGTGACAAATACGTCGCTATCCGCAATCGCAGCAACTTGGCTTGTAGGGATGCTCAGCGCCGCCACATTCATAAATCTGTTGAAAATGGTGATCCGGCTAAAGTCTGGAAATTTCTTAGAACAATGGGAGTTGGAAAATCACGCCAAGAGTCTATTCCTAAAGATGTAGACCTTGAATCACTCAATCAATATTTTGCTAGCTCTTTTAACTTCAGCGGGGCTGTTAAAGCTATAACTCTACATAATCTTTCATTACTTCCTACTCCCAATTATTCTCCTTTTATTTTTAATCAATTTACTAGTTGTGATGTTAAGAAGAGCTTGCTATCTATAACCTCAAATGCTGTTGGTAGTGACTGTATTAGTCGTAAGATGATTCTCCCTATCCTGGACAAAATTCTTCCTATCATTTCCCATATCCTCAATTATTCCATATCCTCATGTGTTTTCCCGTCTTTGTGGAAAGAAGCTGAGATAACTCCTCTTCCTAAAAAGTGTAACTTTGTGGAAAGAAGCTGAGATAACTCCTCTTCCTAAAAAGTGTAATCCTCTTTCTTTCTCTGATTTTCGCCCTATTTCCATTTTACCATTCCTATCCAAAGTCCTCGAGCGCCTTATCCACAGTCAGCTTAGTGCCTTCCTTTGTAAAAACCAACTCCTAAATTTGTACCAATCCGGGTTTCGTTCAGGACATAGTACTACCACAGCTCTTGTTAAAATTACTGACGATATCAGATCAGCTATGGATAATGGGAAGTTGACGGTCCTTTCGTAACTGGACTTCAGCAACGCTTTTAATACTGTCGATTTCGATGTCCTGCTCGGTATACTCCGCTCTCTTAACATATCTCCAACAGCAATTGATTGGTTTCGAAGTTACCTGTGTGGCCGCCGACAACGTATTCGCATTGAAGATTCATCATCTTCTTGGTGCAATACCACTGCCGGCGTTCCACAGGGGGGGCGTTCTCTCTCCTCTTCTTTTCGCTGTATTTATAAATTCTATTTCTAATGAACTTCTCTCATCCTACCACCCTTATGCTGACGATTTGCAAATTTATTCGCAAGCTCCCGTAGATGAACTGTCTGAGGCGGTGATCATTGTGAATAATGACTTAGCACGTATTTCTCAATGGAGCTTGGATCATGGTTTGAAGGTTAATCCTGCGAAGACCCAAGTCATTGTCGTTGGCAGCTCTAGAATGCATCCAAAATTGACTGGATGAACCTTCCCAAAACTGTTTTTGACGGTGCAGTAATACCTTATAGTGATGTAGTGAAAGACTTGGGTATTTACATAGATAAGGGCTTGTCTTGGGGTCCTCAGTTACAAGAAGTGAGTCGCAAACTGTTTGCATCTGCGGGGCCTTTGCGTAGACTGCGCAATTTCCTGCCAATTGCCACTAAAACTGCGCTCGCCCAATCTCTCCTTTTTCCTATTCTTGACTATGCTGATGCAAGCTTTCCAGACCTCACTGAAGTGCAGCTAGATAAGCTTGAGCGACTCCAAAATTTCTGTGTCAGATTCATATTTGGTTTGCGCAAATATGATCATGTTTCTGAGTTTCGTATTAAGCTCAAGTGGCTGCCTATCCGTCTTCGCCGGAATGCGCATATTTTATCATTACTTAACAATATTCTGATCAATCCGAGAATTCCCTTTTACCTCAAATAAATTTAAGTTCCTTCATGACACACATACTAGAGATTTGAGATCATCGGTAAATTTGACACTTTCAATGCCTGCACATTCCACAAAATTTTATGATTCATCGTATACGGTGCAGGCTAATCGTCTGTGGAACGCATTGCCGTTGTCAGTTAGACAAGCGCAGTCACTTGCTGCTTTTAAAAGCTCTGTTGTCAATCATTTTTATACACTCCTATGATTTTACCTTGTATTTCTCTCCTTATGACATATGTATATATACAAAACACATATATTTATTTATACTTATTTATGTATTGTATTATATATACCTATATATATAATTATTTTAACTACTTTAGTTACTTTTTGTGTATGTTATATATTTGAAGTAAGTACACTGACTTTCAGGGGAAAGTCAGTGTACTTACTTCAAATATTCTTTTCAAATAGACTTTAAGAACATAAAACAAAGAGGGGAGGGCCCCTCTTTGTTTTATGTTCTTAAAGTCCATCCAAAGGTTGTCTGGAAGATATCGCTATCAGCGATAAGACCGCCATTGTAACCATTTTATTTTGTATTATTGTAAATCAAGTGTTTGTTTAAATTATTGGTGTACAATAAAGAATATTCTATCTATCTATCTATCTATGGGCTCCGCATGAAGCTAAATACAGTCTCATGCTAGAGCGTAAACAAAATAAATTTACTAGGTTTCTGTACCTAAGGTGGTATGGTGTATATCCATTTTATCCATTGATGTATCCAACTTTGTTTGTTATAGGCATGGTGGGATACAATAAATTGGAAACAAGGAGGGACATAGCTCTTGCTACCTATATTTTTAAATTATTACGTGGCAAGACTTCAAACCAAGGTATATTAAAAGAAATTAAAGTGTGTGTTCCCGACAATTATGTATTCCGAAGGCGACAGCCACGTCTATTGGCGGTGCCCAGTAGTAGGACTAATCTACTGGGTAAAGCCCCTATAACGTGCACCTTGCGTGTAATTAATGACGTAGCAGACAGCATAGATCTTTTCACTTGTTCTCTGAGTGAGTTCACAAAAACCACGATGTACAGAATATGTTATGGTAAATAATAAAACTGTAATTATGGCAACACTATTGAATTAGGAAATTCCTGTAATGATAGTGATGTTGAGTAAATAAATAAATAAATGTAATATATTGTATGTTGCATTAACCCCTAAAGAATTTACTTAAAGACAATTCTGAACGAGGGATTTTTTTTTAAATTGAAAATAGGTTATCGTTGACTACTATCTCACCTGATGCTAAGTGATGATGTGGTCGAAGATGGAGCACGCTTTCCTAAAAGTAACCTATTCACTCTTGACTTAGACTCCTAGGTTGTAGCTATCGGGAAACACAGACTCCGGCAGGGAATTCCACTCCTTAGGCACAATGAAGGTATTCCCAAAACGTTTTGTACGTATGGGTGGGATGTCCACCATATAACGATGGCGCTTCGCCGTTTGTCTCGTAGTCCGATGATGGAACGGGCTTGGCGGAATTAGATTGTGTAATTCCATCGCACATTCCCCGTAATGTAACCGATAGAAAACCTAAACTTGCAACTCGTCGTCGGTGTTCTAGGCTCTGGAATTTGGACTCGACCAGTGCATCGTTGCCAATGAGTCTGTTGGCCCGCTTCTCGATAGACTCAAGCGCGTCCAGTTGGTATTTCGCAGATCCATCCCAAAGATTCCATACACGACCGAACCTGGGCATGATACAAATTGAGCAGCTGTTCCGGTGTGAAGTACCGTCTAACCATGGCTAGGATTCCCAACTTTTTTGATGCTAACTGAGCCTTAGCCTCGATAAACGGGCCAAAATTGAGTGTGGACATTACAAAAAAAAAGTTATTTAAAAAATCTAAAAAACCCGACTGCTCAACTAAAATGCAAGAAACAAGCACATTTTTATTTTAAAAAGTGACAAGCAGCCGGAACCCAATTGAACATATTTTTTTAAAAGGGATGGGTGCGCCTGCTTGTCACTTTTTAAAATAATCAAAATTGGCCAAGTGCGAGTCAGACTCGCCCATGAAGGGTTCCGTAGTAACTATAATAATATAATATAATATGTATATATCTATATGACGAATAAAAAAAAACCTTAAAAATTTCTTAAAACTAGCTTATTTACATTTTTACAACTACGCTAAATAACTTTGTTTTTATAGTGTTTGTATGAATTACAAAGTTATATTTGCGGTTTTAGAAAATATGCTGTATCTCAAAAACTGCTGACCCGATTTCGTTCAAACCAATTTTGGTTGAAAGTTTATATTAAGATCTACAGACATCAATTTTTTTTAGATTTTTAACTCCATTATTATAGAAGTTAGAGAGGAGGGACACACATTTTACCACTTTGGAAGCTTATATCTTTTAAACGATTGACTTTATGAAAAAGTGGTTTTAGAAACCCTTATATCATTTTTAAATACCTGTCTATAGATACCACACAACATAGGTTTCATGAAAAAAAAATATTTTCAGTTTTAGTTCCATGACTTTAAATATTTTTTTTTTCTAAAAATCGGAAAGCGGGTCACAGAATACATCTACCTACTAAGTTTTACATGTATGGTCTTAATAGTTTCGGAATAAAATGGCTGTGACATACGGACGGACGGACATACAGACAGACAGACAGACGGATAGATATATCGAAACTATAAGGATTCCATTTTTTGCCATTCGGCTACGGAACCCTGAAAGTGCTTGTTTCTTACATTTTAGTTGAGCAGTCGGGTTTTTTAGAGTTTTTAAATAACTTTTTTTTTTTTCAACTTTTCAGTTAAAATATTAATTAAGTAACAATTTTTAAATTTTCTCGGTCCTGTCACATTGGCACCCCACCGGAATCTCTTTGTATTATTTTTGCTAGTATTACACTAATGATAAACATGATATACCTTTTTGAAATCCTTGTGATAAGCCCTTTAATTTGATACCCATATTTTGGTATTCGAAAAAAATAATTCCCAATGTATAATGGCTTCGCACAGACGCCATGTTTGATTTTTTCAAATGTCACTGCTAAGACAAATCTAACGATACCTCAATTATGTGAATCTGTTCAGCGGTTCTGGAGATATGAGGTAATAAAGAATATTACAAACATGCATACATACATACAAGATACGCGCGAAAAACATAACCCTAACTTTGCAGTCGGGTAAAAACTATTAAAACTAAAAGCTTATGTGTCATAACTAAAACTTTCTCTTTGGAAACGGTTTCAGATACGGTAAGGGATCTTAGCAATGCAAATAGGCAAAATAATATTGTATTATTTATAGATCCTTACCTCTTATTAGGATCCATTAAATGTTACTGTGACATCGAGACAAACCGAATTTTGTGGGACGAAATTGACTTCTACGGATAGAAGTATAAAGGTACCTACGTTTGAGCACAGGGGTGTCTGGAGAGGATTATATTCGATTACTCTTCCGAAAGCTTAAAGCCTTTAAATCTGGCTTTTAAGCCTACATATCGTCGCCTTATAGTGAAAATCTCGGGAGTACATTTTTGTCCAAACATTTTTATTGCGTTCCTGAAAGCAATCCTAGCAACGCACATCCTGATCTCACTAATTTGTTCATTCGATACTCGAAACGCTATCTATGAAAGTAAGTGAGAACCTCGTAAACACTCGCATCGCGTCGTCAGTTTAGCGTAATCAGGCCATGGATTATGCATTTCCTAACTGTTCGATATTATGTATAATATTTTTCATATAATACATAATATCGAACTGTTCTGGATATAAAAACGGGTTAAATTTACATATAAATTAATAAAAAAAAACATAAAAGAAACCGTATAAAATTTTATAGCACTCAGATTTTTCTTCCTCCTGAAAAGTTACTCCTTTTTCACTTACGAGGTTTTCACTCTAAGGCGTCGATATATATTATTTGAACCAAATAAATAAAATAAAATATATTATTCTCTAGACCCCTCTTTGAGGAGTGGCTAGATCGGCGTCACGGCGTCCTGACCTACCGCATGACACAAGTCCTCACCGGTCACGGAAGTTTCGGGAGGTACCTGTGTCTGATGGGAAAGGAAGAAACGCCTGGGTATCACCACTGCGAGGGTCGCCCTGAGGACACAGTAGAGCATACGGTGCAAGACTGCCCCGCCTGGGCAGATCACCGACGTGTCCTCACGGCGGCGATAGGCGGAGACCTCTCGCGCCCGGCATTGGTCGAGGCCATGCTGCGGGGCGAGAGGGAGTGGGAAGCGGTCGCCTCCTTCTGCGAAGCAGTCATGCTTCCGAAGGAGGAGGCGGGCCGTGTGAGGGAGAGGATGGCGTCCTCCTTCCAGCCCAGCCGCAGTGGCAGACGCCCACGGCGTCGGACGTCGGCCGAAGATCTCCGGCCACCGTAGGCGCGGGCATGCGGACAGCGAGTAAAGGGCAACTCGCTGTCCGACCATGGACCATGCCCGGGTCGACGGCGCGTTGTGTTCCACGCGCGCCTCAAAGAGCGTCAGCAACATGACCAGGCCCCCCCTGCAGAGGGCCGAAGCCTGCCGGGGTCGTGGGACTTATCCCATTACCGTGACCCCGGTACGTAAAGGGTTATTGAAGGAACACCGTGGATTTTAGTCAGTAAAAGTCTGACAGTCCCTCCCACCCTGCCCGGGGTGGGAGGACTTATTTGATAATTTTACCACGCTAAAAAAAAAAATTTGCTGCCGACTTGGTTTTGTCTCGGTATGTAAGTAGACTATGTGTTATTCCAGGTTGTCAACTATGTGTGTCGAGTTTAATCCTAAAACCATAAGCCATTATTGCGTGATTGAAACACAAACATACAAACTTTGACTCTTATAATATTAGTAGTTTCATATTGTAGCATAAAGCTTTCCTGAGTAATATCATCATAATTATTTACAGCCACAAACAAATATATTGAATAGTTTCACCCAAAATTTCTTCGTAAAAAATTTCGGAAATACTTAAGTTCTCTTGCAGTAATAATGAAGCCTAAACTTTTATCAGTCCGGTAAGATACGATCCAATCTCAGTCGAACATAATCCGGAGTATTCACATCTCTGGTTGGTTCGGAGAACGACGGTTCAAAATAATTATCCCTTTGTGAATTGATAATTTATTGACCATTTTGTGTGATAAACCCTTGAATAAAATCTCGTAAAAACGTTTTACTGGGAGGCAACTAGCTATCGTGAATTCGGGGTGAACACACGACATGCGACTTGCGGCCATCATTTAAAGTCGGCAACTATGGCTGACTACATGGCCATTTACCCATCGACAAGTCCATAGTCGACTCATTTTTACTAAAAGAGCTGATTATGTAACAGCTACTTTGCTATCAATCTTATCTTTCCCTATATAGTTATGTACACAATTTTGTTTTTTTTGGGGGAAAAAGGGGCTGAACGTAGTACCATACTTCTCACCATTTTTTTTCGGTAACCCTTGTGTTCCAAAGCCGCGGTATCTCGTAAGAACATTCCGGCAACCGCAACCGACAAATTTGTTACAAGCAAAATTTGTATTAAAGCGACAAAAAGTAAACAAACCTACAAAATAACATGCTACTAAGAGGAAAATCACAGATATACACAACAAACATGTTTCTACAAACACCACACCCCCGAAAACACCCTCAAATACTCGTGTAAATAAACCATTTGCTTAAAAGATCACTATGGTTACTTAAAATACTACTATCCTTTTCCTCCTAGAGCCAAGCAAATCCATGTTTACTCTGATTATCATAAGTATATGCAAGCTCTCACACATGTAAATAAAGGGATACCATTGAGTTTATTTGTAGGTAACACGCTTAGATGGAAAAATAAATAAGTATTCTTAAGACTGTGTGTTTATTTGATAAACATTTGTTGAGCTGTAAAAAACAACGGTAACGGGATTATTTTAAAACATGTTTTATCCACCGTAACTCCATTTCTAAAGAATAAGAAGTTCTGAAGAAACGATAGAGCTGTGTTTGATCCCACAGTGAAATGAATCCGAAGATTATATCAGAGAAATAAGAAATAACAAAATATTCATTTGCCGTATACATAGTACGACATAGAACAGTACTAAGCCGATAGGTAAAAAAGATCACTAGCCCAAGGGCTTATCCCAGTTGAAAGTGTATACACTTAACCAAGAAGTATGTATATCAAACCTTTGTATCTTTGTGTATATATTTTTGGGTTCGCTCATTTCATCGTATACCTCATCAATCGCTTACAAAAGGTATCATGGAAACATTTTGAAAATCAATTATGTTTTGGAAAAGAGAAGGTAACCAATTATAAAAACTTTTTACCAAAAAATTAAACCGACTCCAAAAAAAACACTGCAAAGTGAAAAATAACTTTAATTTCGGTTCGGAGTCGGTTTAATTTTTTGGTAAAAAGTTTTTATTTCACTCTTTTAAGTTGGTCTATTTTTAATTTACCTAGTTACAAGAGCCTAAATGTTAACTATTTCTAACCTTTTACAAAATATTGCTTTTCCCAATGCTGGGCCGTTAATTGTTGAGGAGTTCTACTGGTACTTCATCATCAGCTCTACATCACCATATGCATTGTGACGAGCATAAAGTGCTTAACATCCGTACTCAAGTAATCGAATCGCAATCCACGAAATACTTATTATTGAGGAGTTTCAGTGGCCATCTGTGGTCTTCATCATCAGTTCAACTCCCCCAAATGGTGCTTTTCGGAAGCTACTGCTCAAGGTAAGATAAGAAATACCCAAAACGCTATAGGTGTGCCTATAATATTTGAAGAGTTCCCTCGATTTCTCCAGGATCCCATCATTAGATCCTGATTTCGTAACAATGGGACCAACTAGAAAGTATACCCTTTCAAACGCAAAAAGAATTTTTCAAATCGGTCCAGCCGTCTCCGAGTTATGAGGTAACACCATAATATAACCATACTACCCATAACCAACAATATATTGGTTAATTGTTGAGGAGTTGGGGAGGAATTGAGGAGGAGTTAACAATAACGTTAATTGTTGAGGAGTTCTACTGGTACTTCATCATCAGCTCTACATCACCATATGCATTGTGACGAGCATAAAGTGCTTAACATCCGTATTCAAGTAATCGAATCGCAATCGACTCAATACTTATTATTGAGTAGTTTCAACGGCCATCTGTGGTCTTCATCATCAGTTCCACTTCCTCAAATGGTACTTTTTGAGAGCAACTGCACAAGTAACTATAATAAATACCCAAAACGTCATAGGTGTGCCTATAATATTTGAAGAGTTCCCTCGATTTCTCCAGGATCCCATCATCAAATCCTGACGTTTATGAAAATGGGACCAATTTTAAAGTATACCCTTTCAATAAAAAAAAGAATTTTCCAAATCGGTCCAGCCGTCTTCGAGTAATCGATGATCATACATTAAAAAAAAAAAATATATACGCGTCGAATTGATAACCTCCTCTTTTGTCGTCGGTTGAAAAAAGGAATTTCTTGCCGGTTTTTCTCCATAGAAAACGACTAATTTCGCTTCGTGCACTAGCTTCTAACGTTTTGTATGTGCCCATCTGCCAACGTTACCAGGAGGCGTGACGGGCTCATCCAAAATAAAAAACTAATACGCATAAGTGCAGTCTTACTATATTTAAAAATAGTAGTTCAACGGTGAAACAGAAGAGAACATTCAGTCCTTTCTAAGAACTGGGTCGGGCACATACTTGTATTTCGATACTTCAAAACCCAGAAGTTGGTATTCAAAGCAAGTTGTAATGAATTTGTAATACCCTAATCAAGCATCATCAAATATCATAAGTACTTAAGCCAAACTAAAATCACAACTGTTTCTATCTCCAAAGGAGAGCTTCGCACTATTTACCAGTACCGAGGAAAGTCTCAGCAAACTTACATACAAGACTTTTCCATTACGGTTCGAGACGAAAGTCAAGTCAGTTAGCGATTAAGTGCAAATGAATGTTGCCAGGGAGAGGGTATTAGTCGATTTGTTTTAAATTTTTATTTTTAATGTTTACGGGGCTGATGACCTTCTTAGAATTTAATAGGATTTATTTATTAGCTTGAGGCTAAATAATAGCTGTAGGTCACCGATGAGATCGCCAGATCAGATAAAAGCTGCTCTCGGAGACCCAGTGCATGAGTGTGCCAGAAGGACGGCTGCAAGAGATGAGCGATGGCTGAAATGATGACCCCGCTCACTGCCAAGAATAAAACGAAGGAATAATAGCAGCCCAATGGGTCGGTTTTCGAATGTAACCGTTACTTGCCGAGATCTGTAGATAGGTGACCATCCATTTGTGACACCAGCATGTCTCGGAAAGTCCGTCAAAACATTGGTCCCGACTGTCATTAGTACATCTTTCGCATCTACAGATAGAAGCTAGAAAATTTGGAACCAGTCTTAGTGTTAACTAGTCACTAGGTTTTGGAGGTCAGATAAATAGTCACTATATACAAAATATTCGACGCCGCGTTGTGTTCCACGCGCGCCTCAAAGCGCGTCAGCAACATGTCGAGGCCCCCCCTGTAGAGGGCCGAAGCCTGCCGGGGTCGTGGGACTTATCCCATTACCGTGACCCCGGGACGTAAAGGGTTATTGAAGGAACACCGTGGATTTTAGTCACTAAAAGTCTGACAGTCCTTTGGGCTTATTTGATAATTTTACCACGATAAAAAAAATATATACAAAATATTAGTACGTATGTGCAGCCGGTTAGTCTAGAAACCGAGCCAAACATGTTTGGGATAAAGCTAGGCGTACTTTATAAGCAATAGATACTAGCGTGTTCTCCCTGGCTTCACTCAAGTGTTCCATCCTTGTTTAAAATTAAATGACTTTTCTGTGTTCCCTGCCTTTCTATGACCGCAAGAAGCAAGAGTAAATAGGCATCTTTTGGGCTCGCTAGTCCCATCTTAGACCTCATCTATCGCTTACCATCAGGCGAGATCGAGGTCAACAGCGGGCTCATACGTAATAAAAAAAAAAAAAAAATACCCATCCGTATACTTTCATTAAGGTGTGGAATTCCCTTCCAGAGTCTGTTTCTTAATATGTAGCTATTAGGAAACACAGACTATTTAAGCGTGCTTCATCTGCGACCACGTCATCGCTTACGTCAGGTGATGAGATGACGGTCAAACACGAGACTATCAAACATAAAAAATAAAATATAGGAAAACTCAGCAGATTAGGTACATAAACCTCAAAACAAAATATTAAGAATCGATGTCACTAATAACCAGAACTAGTCTCGTGCTTTACGTAACATTTTCATCCAAAGCTATGTTAGAAAATGACTAAGGAAAAGTAAAATTATTGTTTATGATATAATTTATGAAAAACGTAATTTATGTAAAACGTAAGCAAGATTCATTCGCCCAAATAAAGATGCAATAGTTACCTACGCTTTGATTGTAAAGATATACTAACTTGTACTCTCTAAAATATACGGGCCATACGACTAACTATAAAATTTATAACTAAATAAAGACCCTTCCCTTCACATTCCCTTTTAAAGATTCTTGTTTCCCCATTCTCATTTACCAGAATATAATCAAATAACTTTGCCCATAACGGCAACCATCGGCATTCTTTGCCAAACATCGGTAACCAAGTTGTTCAATATCCATCGTATTTAGAAGAACAGCAATCACAAGTCATAGGTATCTGAGGGACTGTCCAAGCATTGTTCAATAATGACTTTCTACGCCGGAATCTCGAATACCAAAAGAACGTCGGTCCGAGAATAGTGTTGGGACACCATCGATATTAAAATTATCGACTTATTTGTTTTAATGTTAATCAACTTGGTATTTGTAAAGTTTATATTGCGTTCGAGAATAGTTTCGAAAGTAATATCTTGTAGTTCTACAAGATGGGGGACTATTAAGGAAGAAGGATGAGCGAAAGCCTGAGACTTCAAACTTTCCTCAATGTAGGTATACACTTTAATTTGAAATTAGAATTGCAGGCTTACTGAATGTCTGCTAAAATGAGGTTTTAAGCAAACCTTTTGTCGTGTTGACTCTTCCCACCATATCGAAAACAAACATTTATTTTTAAAGTTATGTGAGAATAGTTTACCATGTAAATAAATACAACACATTTTTTTTTATTCTCTACTTCACAACTAAAATTATAAATGCCAAAGTTATTCTGTCTGTTACACGTCTAAACTACTCTTGATGAAATTTGGTACAGACATAGCCTTGAAGAAGTCCATTTTTTTTTGCTGAAAGAAACTATTCACGCAAGTAAAGCTTCGGGTAGAAGCTAGAAAAATTGAATATACCAATTATAAAACCGACTTCCATATCAAAACACTACAAAGCCAAAAATAATTTTAATTTCGGTAGTCGGTGTTATTGGTTTTGTATTTTCTTTTTTTCACACCGCCTTCCGAAATTAAAATTATTTTTGGCTTTGTAGTGTTTTGATATGGAAGTCGGTTTTATTTTTTGCAAAAAAGTTTTTATTTTCGCGCTTTTTAGTGGGTCAGTGAATTTTCCAAATCGGTTCGTAAATGACGGAGTTATGCGCGAACAAAAAACGCAATGCAGAGTCAACGAAAAGATCATCAAGGTAAATTATTTTTTTCGACTTTTTTTGATTTTTCAGAAACGGCTCGTCCGATTTCGATAAAATTTTCATGGGACCATTTGGGAAGTATACCCTTTCCAACAAAAAAAGAATTTTTCAAATCGGTTGGCAAGCGGCGGAGTTATGCGTGGACAAACATAAAAAAAAAAAAAAAAAAAAAAAAAAAAAAAAAATACAAACATCCGAATTGAGAACCTCCTCCTTTTTTAGAAGTCGGTTAAAAAAAAAAAATTAATGACTACAATCCTATTGAATGTTTCTTTTTCTGTTGGCAAATCACCTAATGACTACTCCCGCTCTGTGTGGAGCGGAGAACCTTGTTTCTTAACCTACCTTTACATACCGGGACCGTGGTATCTCTATCTAATTAAATCATTCCCACAACCCTAGAATATTCAATGTTGGAAGGGACCCCCAGCATAATTGGATACGACCTCGAGTTGTGATAAGCGTCATAAATATGACAAGGCAAGCTTGTCAGTGGTTACAATTATATTGTAATGCCTTTAAAATGGTGTCATTTTGCGGTCATAAAATATCAATCTGCATATCCATAAGGGCTGGAAATTGACCTAAACTACTTTGTTTTCGGTAAAAAAAAAAATATTTTCACATTAGAGAATCCGCGGACAGAAGCTGATTCGTTATAAGCTAAGGTCGACACACTATAATGAGCCTATATTTTTATTTTACATTTTTATCATTGATTGGCTCGCATTGGGAAGCGATGATGTGGTCGACGACGAAGCAAGCTTGCGTAGAAGGAACCAACCAATACCCTTTCCTTAATTAAATATAACACAATCACTCCATGGTATTCAATTCTGAGACATCAGCTTCCTTCGACCGTAATACACCACGCGGATACAGTGAGAATCTTTGGATGTAGCATGTCTTCGGGTTATTCGGTTCTATGACATGCCTGTTTCCTCACGATGTTTTTCCTACACCGTTTTTGTCAGACCATCTTTTTGATGACACAGTTTCGAACCGGGTTCGAACTCATGACCTACCACTTTTTTTATTGATAAGGGCTCGCGTTTGACCACCATCTCATCTGATGGTAAGTGATGATGTGGTCGAAGATGGAGCACGCTTGCCTAGAAGTAACCTATTCACTCTTGACTTAAAGACCCCCAGGTTATAGCGATCAGGAAACACAGACTTGCTGCGAAGTGCCTGTGTCTTGACGCTTAAAAATTAAAAAAAAAACTTTTACTTTGAAAATATTATCTACTTAGTTTGTTTTTTATGCACCTGCCATGTTATTTCTTCACTACCCATGGTTGACTGGTAGAGAATGCCCAAAGCATTGATTCTCCCTTTGTACATACTGTCCTCTCATACCTAATTAACCAGTGTTATGTATACATTGTAATAATGAATGATATTTTGAAAAGAGTAACTGTGGAGTTTCTTGCCGGTTCCTCTCCATAGAAAACGACCCATTTCAAACGGTGCACTAACTTCTGATGTTCTATAAGTGCCCATGTAGGGTTATGTGAAATAAAATATATTGAGTTTGAGGACATTTTGTGTCGCATAAATTTTTAATAAATTAATCAATTACATACCTTGTATTCAACTCATGACGAACTATAACAGGCACGTTCGATATACAAGTAACTAATGACATTTCAATATCCAATTTCTCAGTAATATCTACCACAATAGTGCTGTTATGCTAATATGCCACGTATTGAGGGTGAAATGCGATAGTATTGCAGTAGCTTAATACCGGTAATCAATCAATTAGAACGTATATCGTGGATGCATGATAAGAATGTGTGACGCTATTAATAACACATCGATAACTAATGGGTGTAGATATTATTCACTATGGCGATTCAATTTTCCTAATGAAAGTTTTAATTTTATTATTACTACTACTATAAAGCGAAATTTTTAAAGGATTTTTGTATGTTTATCAATCACGCCAAATTGGACGAGCAGAGAATAAAATTTGGTAGGTATGTAGATAGCCGAAATCCTGGAATAACACATAAGCTTCTTATCGCAGAATTCCTACGCGATCGCAATTTACATGGGGAAAACATCACACACAAACGCAGTCGCGGGCACATCTAGTTATGAATAAATTGGTGAGCTAGCTTACTAGTCTAACCTTAAAAAGAACTAATTTTGATTTAAAAAATGCTTACTATTGAAAGAACACAAATTTACAGTATCTTAATTTTTTATAAGGATTGTACTATTTTTATTTTTTAAATTTGTTATAATTAAGTCATTGTATTTCTTTTGAAATGTTGACATGTTTAAATATTTATTTATTTATATAATATTCTTGTTTTTTAATCGATTTAATAAATATCCATTTTTAAATGTAATAATTGGTTGGTGCGCTTACATAGATATATTATATTTTTATACCAATTATACATTCAGAGCATGAATATAATTATATTCAATAATGTGTATATAATATTAATGCACCACGTTGTATTGTATGGTGCAAGAAGTTTTAATTTGAAGATTTCGTCTTGTTACAACTGACTTGGTATCCTGAAACTAAATAAATAAATTGGAATGGAAAGTCAGCCGTAGCCATCCAGTAGTTCAACTTAACGTTAAAAAATCACATTAAAGTAAAATAACACGGTAAAAATACGACAATACAAATCAACAATGTAAATAATAATATGACTCGTTATTGTTTGAACGTCGCCCTTAAATACTAATTATACCGAACTGTTAATAGGTACCCAAACAAACCATTTCCAAGAAGTTATTACGTTAGGATAAAAAAGTGAAAAATCGCCTTTCATTAAAAAATATCGATAAATACACATCATTACGCTCAGAAAGCAAATAGGGATGTACCCTAAAGTTTTTCGTTTAAGGAAGCAATTCGGGGCTTGACTTCATTCCTCCCATTCTTCTCGGCGAGTTTACTTGTCAAAGTTGTTACGACCAATGTTCTTTTTGAGTGTTTTCATTTAAAACTAGGGCTTAGCGTATGCAAACAGTGGTTGGAGTGCGTTGGGCGAAGTTTTATTGAAGTTTGTAGTTCTGAAAACATTTTCTACTAGTATATGCTACAACACTGATATTGAAGGTTGATATTACTAAGAGAGTTCTTTTTTTTTTCAGGCGGATTTTCTCGTACACCTACCATGTTTTTTTTTAACCCAAAGGTTGACTGGTACAGAATGCTTTGCTGCATTAAGTCCGCCCATGTAACACCATTGTACATAAAGTTTAAATAAATGAATAAATCAGTATGTCTTCTTCCCCTGTGGGTGGAGCGGAAGGGAGCGTAAGACTTCTACTGACTAAGAACCCACCTTGTTCTTTCAATTGTCTTTGCGTTCCGGACCACGGTATCTTTTTAGAACATTTCCGCAACCTCTTCCGGAAATAGTGGTGAGATGATCGTGCTGTTGACTAACGTGAAGGGTATGCAAGTTAAACTTGATAGACTTCATAATACGGGTTAATAAAAACTTAGGTACATTTAGACGCGGCACTTTTAACCAGGCATCATTAAACTTAATGCTCTGGCAGTTAAGAGTGTTTATAGCTCATAGTTTGTCATACAAACCTTCAACAGATTTCAGGGAGAAGGATAAACTTAAAAATCAAAATCAAATCAGAATATTTCACAAGTTTAATATAACATGTAGTTATTGGAGCCTTTCGTTCAGCAAATAAAGCCTTAGCCGCCTTTTGGGAGACTCCGCTCGCGTAAGATAGTTAGGATAAAATACTTAGTTAAGGACTTTTGAAGTATGAGCTTACGAAGTCTCGTTAAAATCGGGTTTTTTTAATTTCCAAAAATTAAGCTTCGAAATTTTGTATGTAACACCGTGAGGTAAATGCTGTTAAGGGATGACCAGTTCCGATTGGCGGCGCTAATTTACAAGCAGAAGGAGTGATTCACTACCATTCAGCTCAATCATGTATAAAAGAAAGTAAATGACCCAATGGCTAAGCATAAAACTGCCGAGTAAACACGAATGGCAGCCGAAAACACACGAATGATGCCCGAAGCTCAATATGGCCAGTTATCCACCCACAGGTTGCTTCATGTCCCCATTCGCGCCGCAGTTTCACGGGATATCTTACATTTACACATCATAAGCATCAAGCATAAAATGTTTCTTACATACTGAGTCGGTTAAGTAAGAAAAAAAGGTACATGTTTGTTGTAACTCCAGGAAACGATGCGGTTTCAGCTTAATTAAAAAAAAAGTGACTTCATTTACACGCGATCAATAAGATAAGATTTTGTGCACAGGTTTTTTTTATTGTTGATAGGCTTGCGTTTGACCACCATCTCACCTGATGTTAAGCGATGATGTGGTCGAAGATGTTTTCCTTTGCATATTATAATAGACACAATAAGGTATATCTATACTAATATTATAAAGCTGAAGAGTTTCCTCTTTTTTAATTTGCTGTGCCCGACAGGGTCCACAATGATCTAAAACAATGTATATCTTGTATGTACCTACCACCTAAGTTCACATTGTGGAATGCAAATAAATGTATTGAGTATTGAGTTTGTTTGTTTGTTTGCTTGAACGCGCTAATCTCAGGAACTACGGATCTGATTTGAAAAATTCTTTCAGTGTTAGATAGCCCATTTATCGAGGAAGGCTATAGGCTATATATCATCACGCTAAGACTAATAGGAGCGGAGCACTAATGAAGAATGTTTCAAAATCGGGGGATTTTTTTTCCACGTGGACGAAGTCGCGGGCGGAAGCTAGTACTTAATAAAAAAGCACTACCATGAAAACCTTAGACGTCATAAATAGGTAGTACTGAAACTCTTTTTCGGGCCGTGCTGGCTGTTGTCGTTTATTGCTAAGTATGGACTTACCTGCTCTCGAAGGAGGAGGCGGGCCACGTGAGGGAGAGGATAGCGTCCTCCCTCCAGCCCAGCCGCAGTGGTAGACGCCCACGGCGTCGGACGTCGACCGATGATCTCCGGCCACCGTAGGCGCGGGCATGCGGACAGCGAGTAAAGGGCAACTCGCTGTCCGACCATGGACCATGCCCGGGTCGACGGCGCGTTGTGTTCCACGCGCGCCTCATAGAGCGTTAGCAATATTACGAGGCCCCCCCTGTAGAGGGCCGAAGCCTGCCGGGGTCGTGGGACTTATCCCATTACCGTGACCCCGGTACGTAAAGGGCTATTGAAGGAATACCGTGGATTTTAGTCAGTACAAGTCTGACAGTCCCTCCGGCCCTGCCTGGGGTGGGAGGACTCATCTGATGATTTTACCACGTTAAAAAAAAAAAGTATGGACTTACCAGTAAAAGACAACAGCCAAGTATGCAAAATTAACCTCTGCTCTCATAATAATCCGCTTAAAATAGCAATCGACCGACGTTATCAACTGAAATTGCTTCTAGTCCGCAAGTTTTAGTACCATATACGGCCAATCTATTAATAGTCGCGTCCCCAAAAGATAACACACATTATAGCTAAGTATAATTCTAAAATAGGCCAAGCGAACATGACCCTTTGAGCAAGGAAGCTTTGATAATAGCCCCTTGAATTTCCTGTATCGTGAGGTTTACAGTACACGGCTAGTAAAAACATTGGGTATTGGTATCTGTTAGCGAAGCCAATATTTGACTTTGTGTGGGAATCGAAATCATAAACTGAATGTAAAAGGTAGTTCTGGCGCTTTGCCCTTTGAGTTGGCTGATTTTGGTGATGGCGGATTGTCTGATCTCTGTTGTACTGATCGCAAACACAGTTGCGCATGAATTTCGGTTCATATAACTCGCCGAGTAATCTTGAATGATACTCATAACAGGCAACCTAGAAGTCACGAATGGGTATTAAGACTTCATTTTAAACCTTTCAATACATTCGGTTATATTTCGGGGAGTGTGCGATGGAATCGCAAAATTCCTCCGAACCCGTACCATCATCGGACTACGAGACAAACGACGTCGCTCCATCGTTACATGTTGAACATCCCTCCCATACGCACAAAACGTTTTGGTAATGCTTTCATTATGCGTACGGCTAAGGAGAGGAATGCCATGCAGGAATCTGTGTTTCCTGATAGCTATTACCTGGGGGTCTTTAAGACAAGAGTGAATAGGTTACTTCTAAGTAAGCGTGCTTCGATATTCGAGCACATCATCACTTACTATCAGATAAGATGGTGGTCAAACGTGAGCCTATTATCAATTAAACAAATGATTTATGGTGGTTGGTGGTGTTTCATCATGCAACCTTTATCCATGCTGGCAGGAAATAGTTTTATTCAAGAAGGGTGTTAAACTTCGATACTCGACTCAGGATGAAGGCGGCTGCCTCGTCTTCCCGTTCGTTTTTGGATTCGGTTTTGGGTACTTCAATGATTTATTTTATTATCTTGTAGAAAAGGGGTTTATTGTTACACATTAAGATTACAATTGTACTAGCAAGTCGTTTTTATAAAATAATAATTGGCGCGTGAGGTACACGACCTTTTAAGAAAAATTAACAATCTGAAGTAGGTGGGAGACGCTCTGCGATGATTGGCCAACATACTTGACGTTAATTGGACGATGTCACTTCGCAAACACACCGTCCGCGGCAACTTCAGTATTCTTCAGGCCGATAGATAGTGTCGGCGGTAACAAAGGGTCTTCCGAATATAAGTTTTCAATATAAAATAAGTGATTTGTTACAGCTAGCGTTAATGTCGGATACAAATAAAAGCACTGATTTCAATAGTATTTTCAAGCAACACCTGTAAGTCGGTACCTACCATAACGCATGAATTCAAAGCATCGACTGCGATACGCAATGCGGTTTAAAAGTTCCTAATTGAATTAAACATATTTAAACAAAATCATCAGATTTAGATTTAATTTTTATTTGATTAAATTAAACAAGAAAATGCAGTATGACAATAATCTGAGTAATAATACCGATCAACTGGGCAATAGTTGGGAGTTCCAGACGTCTACATTCAAGTGCCGCAGATCGTAGAAACCATTTCTTTGCACCTCAATCAGATAAACGGCAACTTTCGTAAAAGGTCGCCATTAGTATTATTTCTAGCAGTCTCCATATTCCCGGTTCAATTTCGTTTATTTCATGAGCTCTTTGCGAAATTGAAAATTCTTGTTGCTTTTTGACGTCAACGAAAGTCACGAACACTCCTCAACTTAGTTTGAAGGTATTATATTTTAAGAATATACTTTATCTTACCAAATATACAGCGTTATTCTGAGAGCCTTATTTACCGCAACCGAACTTCTTCAGAATGGAATATATTAACTGATAATTAAATTATTACTTATTTGTCATTTATTAACAGACAAAGAGATATTGAGAGACAACTTTATCTTACAAAACAGCCATTCTCAGAATTCATGGATAACACGCGCGACATTAGCTAAGAACGTGTGGGTGTGCTTTTGCCGCTTATTAGTGCGTTTTCTTTAGATAGTATGAAGCTAAGGTCATTCTCTTTACTACTGTACCTATTTTTCATAGAGCAATCAGGTAATTATTACGGACAAAAATGAAACAAACATTTATTTGTCATCACCAATAAATGTGGTAAAAACTGATTCTGATGAGAAAAATTTATTTAGCTAAGGCTAATAACAAACAATTTGAAAGGATGTGTGTGGAACACAGGTTATTACCTAGCTCAGGAGTGAGGGCTTCATCAGCTAATGTAACATTTTTTTATGACAATAAACAAATTATTAAATTAAATTATTAATGTCTATGTCCGGTAATTCACAAAGTTCTTTTTATTTTTTGAAGAAAATAAGTAGTGATTAGCTACTTAATGCGACTTGGGAAGCTAAAAGTTGAAACACATATGACTAAGTTGTGTCTAATACAATGATTCAAGTTGGTGAGTAAAAAGTAGCCACGGCCCACGTCGGTTGTGTCACCGTCTTCCTTCACGATCTTGGCTGACCAACTGTATTGTGTCTACATTCCTAGCATATCATATCGAGACGTGAGGTTTATGTATCATGTAGGCAGAAGGCAGGGTTTAAATCACAGGCACAAGTTGTGAAGTGCAATTCCTCAGTATCGGCCCAGAGTTTGCAATTGTCACGGTATAGATTAAGAATAAGAATAAATTTATCGAACTTTAGTTACAGAATTTCTTAGCCTAAATAATTAACGTTACGGGCACATTGTAGTCTGTAACGGAACAATGTATTGTTAACAAGGATGTCAAGGGTCTCCAAACTACGCGGCGCCTGTATCTTGGAGACCGGTACAGGTGCCGTCTATTTTGGAGACCACACAAGGTTCATTTACTGTCTTGTTGTACTAAGCGCTTCTCCTTCAAATTTATTGTGCACACAGGCGTGTTCGGACTAAATCTCTCTTTAAACTAGACAGCTCTCGCATTAAACTAGACAGCTTTTAAAGCAAGAATGAGGAGGCATCTTTTGCATCGTTTCATAGTAGACCTCATCATTTAGCATGTGACGTGATTAAGGTCAAGAGCAAGAAAAAAAGTAGGAGGTTCGCCCGTCATGTAGTTATAACACTAAATAACAGGTGTACGGTGGTACATCCGTCCTCGCCGCCGCGGCGCCGAGGCCCGCCGCGACGTTCCCGTAATTGTTCGCCTTGCCAGAGCCAGCCCGCGACGCTAAGCCAGTAGCTTTAAATTCCCTTATTATTAATAATATTAATCTGATCCAGCCTGTTCCTAGCTGCCCTGCATCTGCGACGCCCTAAGCCGAGGTCCGTACCCCACAGGGTACCCTTAGCGTGTAGTCGCCTATTCTGTAAGTTTTGTAATAAGCCCTGGCTGGAGGCTTTAATTAATTAAGGCAACCACAGGCAAGCCCGGTTAAGCAGCCGACAACCTCAGAGGTTGACCTGCGAAATGCCACACACAATAAAAATGTACAATGGTACACTTCTGCACAAACCCTTCCGGCTATATCATTTTTTTTAGATTGATTTATTAATTAATTGCCATTTACCGAGTATAAGAAGCTTTTTCAAGACTTTACTAATTAATGAACAGCATAACTATTTGATGCGAAATATCACTTCTGCGGGACAACACATAGTTCTTCCTCAAATATCTGCACACTAGTACTCACGCGGGGCTTCGCTCCCGTGGATTCTTTCACGGTAAAAACATAACTCTCCTTTTTTGCAGTCGCGTAAAAAGAAGCCTATAACCTTCCTCGAGCTTCAAGCTACTTCCATACCAAATTGCATCCAAATCCACCCAGTACTTTCGAAGATTAGCGCGTTCAAGCAAACAAACAAACAAACTTTTCCGCTTTATAATATTAGTATAGATGTACCAGTCCTGGTCATCGGCCCATCTCATTGGGATACCTTCCAACACAAATGAAGACGAGCAATTACGCTTTTATAAGCATCAAACATTATACAAATACAGATAACTACGTTAATAGAACTAGACGCTTATCCGTTTAAGTTAACATAAGTTAGTTAAAATAATGTTCTTCAGAAGTTCAAGTCACCAAGCTGCACTTATAAGTTTAAGAGCTTTAGTTTACAACATAGTTCCAATAACTAAACTTTGTGAGTTAAACGATGATCTCGCAGTTAAGAGTACTATAGAGAACTGGAAATTGATATAGATATAGTGCATGAGTTATCGAGAAAGCACGTAAATAGTGAATGTTAAAATAAGTTATTATGAACTTCTAGGTTCCAAGACTCAATATTATGTGACTTTCACCAAACCTTACAGAGCCTGTGAGTGAATGACAGCCCCAAAAACAGAAAAGGATCGCGGAGTTCTATATCCCAGCAGTGAGCACATTCAATTATTTATTTTTTCGGGAAAAAAAATATCAATCTAGCACAACCCGCTCTGGGTGGAGCGGAAGGGATATTCAAACGTCTATTGACTAAATCTATATATAAATACACTAACTAAAAAGCCGCTAACCTCAAAAAGTACTTTACTAGTAAACGTAAAAATAAGTGGGAAATGATTTTTCTACAAAACTACGCTATCTAGGACGATGGCTGTAAATTATTTTTGTGGCCATAGTTTCTGTGCACAATATATGACTATTTGTAAATATTAATTATTTTATCTATCTATACTAATATTATAAAGCGGAAAAGTTTGTTAGTTTGTTTGTTTGTTTGTTTGTTTGCTTGAACGCGCTAATCTTCGAAAGTACTGGGTGGATTTGGATGAAATTTGGTATGGAAGTAGCTTGAAGCTTGAGGAAGGTTATAGGCTACTTTTTACCCGACTGCAAAAAAGGAGAGTTATGTTTTTACCGTGATAGAATCCACGGGAGCGAAGCCCCGCGTGAGTACTAGTACTATTATAAAGCGGAAAAGTTTGTTTGTTTGTTTGTTTGCTTGAACGCGCTAATCTTCGAAAGTACTGGGTGGATTTGGATGCAATTTGGTATGGAAGTAGCTTGAAGCTTGAGGAAGGTTATAGGGTACTTTTTACGCGACTGCAAAAAAGGAGAGTTATGTTTTTACCATGATAGAATCCACGGAAGCGAAGCCCCGCGTGAGTACTAGTTGAGTTATATTTTAGTATTGTATATTGTTGTTTAGTCGCTTTTTAACTAAGGAAGTGACAAAAATTATGTGGTTTAATTGCTCAGTAAAATTGCTGTATTAGTGTTGCCCAAACGAGAGTCTCGCAAGAGTCTTGCAATTAGCGATTATCCTATTGCTATTTATTAAACGGTAGTTGAGATCTCAGAACACACACACAGGGTCTGTTACATTGTTCTGAGATCTCAACTACCGTTTAATAAATAGCAATAGGATAATCGCTAATTGCAAGACTCTTGCGAGACTCTCGTTTGGGCAACACTATGCTGTATCTCAAAAAGTATGAATCGTAGGAAAATGATTCTTAGACCAAAAGATAGAGAATCAAAAGTAGTTTAAGGTTACAAAGTTAGAAGGTTAAAAAGTGAAAAATGACCTTTTGTAGCTTAACGGCCTTTTAGCTCCCCGTGCGCTTGGCGGCTGCTGGTCCCCTGCGGATACGTCCGGGGGGAAGAGCAGTCGCTGGGCCTGGTGCACCCTGGGTCACGGACAATAATCTCTTCGCGGGGTGTGGGGTAGAGGAGTATTGTTGTCCGGAGCTAACTTCTGCAGGAGCGGAGGAGTCGCTCCCGAAGGCTCCCTACCTGCGCTCTGCAGCTGCAGAGTGTACGACTAGGGAGCGAGGTGGGATAGACCGCGGGCCGTTTCAGTCCGCGGTCTAGGGGCATCCGTGGCGAGGTGTTATGAGCCGCGGTGCCGGGTGTTGGGTATTTTTAGTTAGTTTCTAAGTTTAGGGTAAAAAAAAATAAAAATAAATAAATATAAAAAAAAAAATAAAAAAAAATATATAAAAAAAAAAAAATAGGTTAGCTTAGATTAGGTTACCGAACAGCGGGCGGTATATCCTGTACACAGGCATTCGCAGGCCTCGGGAGGCTTAAATACCCTCCCACTAAAAAGCGGCCACATCATCGTGGGGAAGTGATGTGTGTATCACCCAAATCGTAAAAAATGAAATGGTGAATAAATTGGATTGCTCTTCGTCATGCACCCCGGTTGACGCCCGGCGCTCGCAGGTATCCGGGCCTGCGAGTGGTAAATTGGTTACCGATGGATGCTCAGGGGTAGGCGACCAGGCCCCTGTAGCGGATATGGCTACTGGAAGCAATGTGTTATGCGATCCGGTTGACACCCGGCGCTCGCAGGTATCCGGGCCTGCGAATGTTAAATTGGTGACCGACGGATGCGCAGGGGTAGGCGACCAGGCCCCTGTAGCGGATATGGCTACTGGAAGCAGTGGAACTCGGCCGCGTAGGACGTCTTCCGTCAGGAAGCGTCCAGCGAGCCCGTCCTCGGACGAGGAAGGCCTGCCGGCCCCCAAGCTGCCGACTTCGAGGAGGGGTCGGCAGGCATCGAAAGGGGCGAGCGCTTCGCAGACGCGGAGGGATGGGCGCGGGCGGTTCGTCCGCCCCAACACCCCCGCGGCTAGTGAAGCAGAAAGTGACATGGGGGTCACCACAGAGGACCCTGGCGATGGCGGCGAAAGCTGTGCCTCGCTGGGGAGCACAAAGGCGGAGGTAAACGCCGCCAAGAGGCAGCAGCGCAAAGCCGTCGCGGCAGACGAAGTGACGGAAATGGCCCGACGCGCTCGCGAGCGACGAGCTGCTCTGGCGGCGGAAGGGGGCGAGTCGTCTGCGGTGGCCTTGAGCCAGCTGGCTCTGGATGGGGTGGACTTAGTCCTGAAGGTTGCCACCAAGTCTGGCAGCCTAAAAGGCACGTTCACCCGTGGCTTGAAAGAGGCTGCCGCGGACATCAGGGAGGCGGTTGGCACCCTCCTCAACAGAACGGCCTCTGACGAGGTCGCAAAGTTGCAGGAGGAAAACAGCCGCCTCCGAAACGACTTGGAAGACCTCCGGCGGCAAGTCGCTGCGCTAAGCGAGGAGCAGCAGCGACGCACGTCTCCCATTGCCGCACCTGTGGTGGCCCCGACTGCCGCACTGCGACCGGCAAGCCCTCGCACCGATGAAGAGGTCGAGCGCATTGTCCGGCTCTGCGTGCTCCAGGGAGCATGGTAAACGCTCGGATGGAGGCGATTTCTCGGCGTCTCCCAGCGGAAACCCTCCGTCCGCCTCTAGCGGCTGACACGCGGAGGACTGAGGAGCCGCCGAGACTTGCGCCTCGAAAGGAGAAGCCCGCGGAGGGAGCTCCTCCGAGCGGCCAGCCCACGACTGCCGGGTCTAAGGGTGAGACCTGGGCGAAAGTCGTGGGCCGCAAGAAGGCCCGCAAAGCCGCCAAGAAGGCCGCAGCAGCAGCATGCGCCCCAGACGTAACCGCAAAGGCGGTTGCGCAGCCTGCGCGACGGACTGCGCGACGGACTGCCAAAGGCGGTCGCAAAGGGCCGACGATACGTACCCCGCGTTCCGAAGCTGTGACGCTCACGCTACAGCCTGGGGCTGCGGAGCGCGGCGTAACGTACCAGTCGGTCATTGCCGAGGCCAAGGCCAAGATCAAATTATCTGATCTTGGCCTTCAGTCCGTCACCCTTAGGCAGGCTGCCACGGGTGCGCGGCTCTTCGAGGTGGCTGGTGCTGCGAGCGGCAGTGCGGAAAAGGCGGACGCTCTGGCCGCCAAGATGAGGGAGGTCCTCAACTCCGAGGACGTCCGGGTCTCCAGGCCAATGAAAACCGCAGAGGTGCGGATTTCTGGTCTGGATGACTCCGTGACCTCTGAGGAGGTGGTGGCGGCCGTTGCCCAAAGTGGAGAGTGTCCGCCGGGCAATGTGCGGGCTGGCGATATACGCGCCGACGCCACCGGACTCGGCGTAGTCTGGGTTCGGTGCCCTGTGGCGTCGGCGAAGAAGATCGCCGAGAGCGGCAGATTGCTGGTAGGCTGGGTTGCAGCGAGGGCGAAACTCCTGCAGCCCCGGGCTTTGCGGTGCTTCCGGTGCTTGGAGAAGGGGCACGTCCGGGCAAAGTGCACCGCCGAAACTGACCGTAGTGATCTTTGTTATCGCTGCGGTCAGCCCGGCCACAAGGTGGCCCAGTGTTCCGCGGCACTCAACTGCATCTTGTGTTCGGATGCAGGGAAGCCAGCGGGACACAAAGTGGGCGGAGGGGCCTGTGGCGCGCCTGCCAGCAAGGCCAAAAAGAAGAAAAAGAAGAGGAGCACCAAACCTGCCGGGGAAACCTCGCCTCCCCCGCAGGCTAGTAGCTCCACGGCCGACTCCCGGCCCAGGACCGTTGCCGAGGGAATGGAATGTTAATAATGCTCCAATTCCATTTTCTCCAGGGCAACATCAACCACTGTGCCAGAGCTCAGGATCTCCTACTCCAGAGCATGGCACAGTGGTCGATTCACGTGGCTGTGGTCGCCGAACCGTACTTCATCCCCGCCCGTCACAACTGGCTGGGATGCGCTAACGGTTCGGTGGCCATTATTGGCGAGACTCTGACCGACCCGTCTCGGGGCCGCGGCTGGGTTGCTGCGGTCTCGGGTGGCATCGTCATTGTGGGGGCGTATTTCTCTCCCAACAAGAGTCTCGCCGACTTTGAGGGTTTCCTTGTCGAGTTGGGCGCCGTCGTAGGCCGCCATCACCCTCGTCCCGTTCTGGTGCTCGGGGATCTCAACGCCAAGTCATCGGCGTGGGGATCTCCGGTCACTGACCCTCGGGGTGCTAGAAGAGTGGGCGGTGACGACCGGTCTGGTCGTCCTGAATCGGGGTTCGGAATACACATGCGTGCGGCAGCGGGGCGGGTCGATAGTGGACGTCTCGTTCGCTAGCCCCTCTGTCGCCGGCCGAGACCGCGACTGGCGTGTCGCCGTGGAGGTGGAGACGCTGTCGGACCATCGGTATATCCGGTTCGACGTCTCTGCCCAGACCGCGAGCGGCCGCCATCCAACAACCCCGATTAACGACGGCCCGCGTTGGGCGCTTAAGCGCATCGACAGGGAACTACTCGAGGAAGCTGCATTAGTCCAGTCCTGGACCTGGGAGTCGACGACGGACGGCCCCGTCGACGTTGAGGCGGTGGCGCTGTGGTTTCGGGGGGCGATGACGCAGATCTGCGACGCGTCCATGCCCCGTGTCCGCCAACAGTCCGCAAGGCGCCAGGTGTACTGGTGGACCGCCGAGATCGCGCAATTGCGCGTAGCGTGTGTTGCGGCTCGCCGCCGGTACACCCGATACCGGAGACGACGTCGACGGGATTCCGCCGAGGAGGACGCGCTGTATGAGGTGTACCGCGCGTCCAAGGAGACTCTGTGGCTGGCCATCGGCGACTCAAAGTCGCGCGCCAGGGAGGAGCTGCTGGGGTCCCTGGATCGGGATCCGTGGGGGCGCCCCTACCGTTGGGTACGGAGCAAGTTGCGTCCGTGGGCGCCTCCACTGACGCGAAGCATGGAACCCCAGTTGCTAGAGGCGGTGGTGTCGGCCCTCTTCCCAGGGCGACCGGAACACGTTCCCCCGGCGATGGCTTCGCCCTCAGCCACAGACTCTCCAGAAGAAGAGGAGAGCACCGATGTTTCCGAGGTGACGCAAGCAGAGATGGGAGCGGCCGTGTCGCGACTCCAGGCTAAGAACACAGCGCCCGGACCCGACGGAGTGCCTGGTCGAGCTCTCGTCCTGGCTCTGAAGGAGCTAGAGCCCCAGCTGAGGAGGCTTCTCACGGCATGCCTCGAGCAGGGTCAGTTTCCCAGTGTGTGGAAGGAGGGGAGGCTGGTCCTCCTCAGGAAGGAGGGGCGCCCCGCGGACTCGCCGTCCGCGTATCGGCCCATAGTGCTGCTTGACGAGGCGGGCAAACTTTTTGAGCGTATCATCGCAGATCGCCTCGTCAGCCACTTGTGCAGGGAGGGGCCGAACCTGGACGACAACCAATTCGGTTTTCGTCGGGGGCGCTCCACCATAGACGCCATCATGCGCGTGAGGGCCCTGGCGGAGGAGACGGTGTCCCGGGGTGGGGTGGTGGTGGCGGTGTCTTTAGATATCTCCAACGCATTCAACACCCTACCCTGGAGTTGTATTCGGGAGGCCCTGAAATACCATCGCGTGCCTCCCTACCTCCGCCGTACAGTAGGGGCTTACCTGGAGGGTAGATGCGTCACCTATCGGGGACGTGACGGTGCTGGTCGGCACCTCACGTCGTGCGGTGTTCCACAGGGATCGGTCTTGGGACCGCCCCTGTGGAACATCGGCTACGACTGGGTGCTGAGAGGCGAACTCCCGCCGGGCGCCGACGTGACGTGTTATGCGGATGACACGCTCGTAACTGCCCGGGGGAGCTCGCACAGGGAAGCGACGTTGTTAGCCACGGCTGCGGTGTCACAGGTAGTGAACCGCATCCGGCGCCTGGGCCTGGAGGTGGCCCTGAACAAGTCGGAGGCCATGGTGTTTCATGGCCCTCGACGGGCGCCGCCGCCGGGATCACACATCGTGGTCAGCGGGACCCGGATAGCTGTCGAGTCCACCATGAAGTATCTGGGACTGGTGCTCGACAGCCGATGGGAATTCGGGCCCCACTTCCGGCGGCTGGTGCCCAAGTTGATGGGCGCAGCGGGCGCGCTTTCAACGTTGCTTCCCAACTTGGGGGGCCCGAGCGCCGCCTGTAGGCGGTTGTACGTGGGAATCGTGCGGTCCATGGCCCTGTATGCGGCCCCTGTGTGGGCGCTGGACATGACGGCCGGCACTCTCGCCATTCTGCGCAAACCGCAGAGGGTGATGGCCGTCAGAGTCACCCGCGGGTACCGCACGATTTCCTACGAGGCGGCTTGCGTCCTGGCCGGATCCTCGCCCTGGGACCTAGAGGCGAATGTACTCGCGTCGTTGTACCGATGGCGCGAGGAAGAGCGGGCACGGGGCTCGAGGCCGGTGCAGCGGCAGATCGCGCTGCGCCGAGAGGAGCTCCGTCAGGTCTTGGTGGCGGAATGGCGGCAGAGGCTTCTGCGCCCTACCGCCGGCCTCGCTACCGTCGAGGCGATCCGGCCAGTACTCGACGACTGGCTCGGGAGAAGGCACGGCTCCCTGTCTTTTAGAGTGACACAGGTGCTGTCGGGGCACGGCTGCTTCGGCAAGTACCTGTGCCGCATAGACAGAGAGCCGGACGCTCGGTGCCACCACTGCGTCCATTGCGGGGAGGACACGGCGCAACACACGCTCGCCGAGTGTGTAGCTTGGGAGGAGCAGCGCCGTGTCCTCACAAATGAAGTAGGAGGCGATCTGTCGCTGCCGGCCGTAGTGCAGAGTATGGTCGGCAGCGCAGAGTCGTGGGACGCGGTGGTGTCCTTCTGCGAGGACGTGATGTCGCAGAAGGAAACTGCGGAAAGGGAGAGGGAGATCTCCACTCCCTTCCCTGGCCACAGAAGGCGCACCGGGCGCAGGGGAAGGGCGGACAACGCCCTTTTCCAGCCCCCATGAATGGGTCCAGGGGCGAGGGACTTGGGGAAGTCCCTCGCCCCCTATTTGATGGACCCGAGTCGCAGGCGCGCGCGGGTGTCGGCGCGCGCCTCTGAGGCGATGCACGGGGTAGTTCAACACCTCACTACCCCGTGCAGGAGGCGAGGCCGGGACAGACCCGACCAGCACTAGTGCGGAGCTGCGGAAGAATTAGGTTTCCCGCGGCCCCCCACGCACGTGTGAGGAGACACCGGGGTGGTTTTAGCCGGTAAGAATCCGGCACACCCCTCCGCCATTCCCCAGGCGGAGGTAGTCCATGAGGATTTCCCCCGTTATAAAAAAAAAAAAAAAAAAAAAGGGCAGAAATATTCACCCTATTCCTTTCGTTCCGGGCCGCGATATCTCGTTAGAATATTCCCGCAGTCCCGGCAGGTAAAGGACCTGTCGAACTCCGTGATTAGAAGGAACACGAGGCGCCGACCCGACTTTGGCACATTTGAACTAATTAGTAAAACTTAATTCAAGTATTACTCAAATCTGGTTCATTGTTATCTAACCGTTATTGTCTTTTACATTTCAATCCTACCTTCATTCCTCATCTTCTATTCAACCCGAAAATAAACTAAATGACAAACTCCCAAACTTAAATAACCCTTTCAATCCTTTATAATGAAGTCGGTCCTCAAAGGTACTGGCTGATCCCATGAGCAATGGTAGACAATGGTGACCACTGTGTAGACAATAGCCACTACAATCATAGTGAGGCGATTGTGAACGAACAAAGCTTGGACGGTAGCTCATTGAGATGTACGGACAAAAACAGGGGGGTTCGGATTTGGGATGAGAGCAACTCTTTTGTAAATATAGGGATACATTTTAATATAAAGTTTAGTTTAGATATAGGTACCCATAGAGAGTATCTTCATTTCTTTGTCTGACCGAACGTGAAACTGCCTGTAAATGTTTCATTAAATGCTTTGAGTTTTTGGTTTATAAGCAACAAACATATAGGATTTACTGGACATGATATACCCGTGTGCAAGATAAATCCAAATCCGTTCCACACTTAAGCTTTCAAACCTTTCGTATTTGTTAGTAATTTCCCGCGAGATTTTTCCCATAAAAACATTGCTAAATTTCCCGACACAAAAGATTGATCAAAACCTTCATTTTCTAGGAGAATTTTTGAAAACGCGGAATCTTGGAGAGCATTTGCGAGGAGGTTTTACGACGGTGAAACTGTTTTTCGTGAACATGGAGGTGTTTTTTTTTGTCATTAATTTGAATGAAGTCAGTATTTTCTATGTGCCTCTCCTAAGAAACACAAGCGTCAATAGCCTAATGGATAAGATGTCGGACTTGTGATCGAGAGGTCCCGAGTTCGAATCCCACCCATTACACTATTGCCGAGAACCCACTCCAGATACAAGCATATTTAGCTTAGTTGGAGGGGTTAACAAGATTGCTAGTAATGTGAATTCTACCCACATTGCTAGTTATATTTATTAAAAAAAAAACAGATGAGAAAGCCTCTTTTAAGATTTCATAGTAAATAGAATATATACTAATAGTAGAAAGTTATTAAGTTATTATACTAATATTATATTAAACCGTAAAGAGGCCAAAATTGTATGTAGAGGGTAATGATCGGAACTAATGATCCATTTCTAAAAATTATTGTCACTATGAAATACAAACTTTAACTCGCCCATGAGAGGTTTCGTAGTAGCTAATACGGACCCTCTCATGGGAGAGTCCAATTATTTCTATGTGTTAACTCAAGCAAACTGGTTTATAGTATTCTGTTACACAACTCATTGCCGATCTAATACAATCCAGCATAACTCCGGATATCAATGAATATTATATCTGTGAGTAGGTGTTGAGGTCAGACAACAGACGGCGCATAGCAAATCCGACTGAGCATTGTATACGAATTGGGAAGCAATGCAGGCTAATATGGTTGGACGAATACATAGATGTGGGAAGGAATTTAGAGCAGCAGAATTCCCAGTTTGATCATGAAAGTCTGTGAAACACTTCATCATATTGTTACGCCAGTCGCTTAGCAAAGTACGTCGAGAAACTTCGACAGAAATCTAGAATGTTCGAGATACTAACGCCACCTGGCGGCGAGTAGCAGTACTGAGTATATCGAGAAAGTTCGACTGACTTCTAATACGTTCGAGATACTAACGCCATCTAGCGGCGAGTAACAGTGCTGAGTATCTCGAGTGGCTTCTGGAATATTCTTGGCAGTATAGGCAGCGAGTCGATTTTACAAGAATGTTCTAGAACTCATAGAACGGGGTATAAATAGATCGCATAGGAACGCAGACGGCAGTCTTATTACAAGATACAAGGCGATATAATCTGAGATCTACAAGTGAATTTCAGTGCGATTTAAGTGTTCAGTGACAAGTATCGTAGTGTGAATAACTGTGTTAATTTTTATTTTTGTGTTTATTTAATTAAAGTATTAATTTTGGTTTAATTGGTGTAAATTATTTCTGTCCCGAACCCCAGCTCGTAACAATATAATTTACGGTTACTTATTTTGGATACTGAATTGAAGCTTCTGGCTTAATAGTAACAATCGCACGAGTAGATCTTTAAGGTTAAACAGCGCGAGAAAGGTAGGTCCGGGGATGAGTGACCATCTAAACATATGGAGAATTCTCCGTGCCTCGGGAAACGCGTTAAGTTGTTGGTCCCGTCTGTCATTTGTTGATCTTTGACAGTCGTTACACGAAGTCAAAAGCCAGGCATCCGACACTTGCTTTGCTAAGGGGTCTCGTGCTACCCAGTTACTTGGTTGTGGAGGCCAGACAGGCAGGCGTTTCATGTGAAACACTAGTGTCCAGCTGCATCCAGTTAGACTGGAGGTCAGTGGAGGCTGACCCAACAAAGATAGAAAAAAGAAAAGCAGGTGATGATGATTTTGGCTACTGAAAATATTGTGGTTTGGTTATGATGGCTTTCTGTATTCTTTATGTTGATGACACATATTTCATCATGAGGAAATGAGCTACATCTATGTAAGACAGAGAGCAGGCCCAACGGCATCATATTCGTCGATAAAATGGATAACCCATGTGTTAGACTCTGGGCAAATCGACACATATAGACTCGGTGTCCCCTTAAAACATGTTAAATGAAATATAACATACCTATGCTTCGATCAACAATAGTACCTACTATAGTTATTGTTAATCGAAGTAGCTATGTAACTCTGTGATTTAATGACTGACATACTTACCAAGGCAAGGGAAATCCACTTTGTATTTATTTTCGAATTTTAAAACTACTTTTAAATCGTAACAAATATAAAAACCACCTCACCAAGGATAATCTTCCTAATTCAAAATAGACTGGCCTTTTAAAAATAATGAGACATAATCTAGTTTATATTACATCTCCCTAATTACAAATTCCATAAACAAAACGATGTTTCCGTAATTAAAATTAAACAAAATGTTTACCCGGGAAGACCACTCAAAGTTTCTATTTAGGCAGTTTTGTTTTTTAAATATTCGAGGTTTAAATAGACAGAATTTGTGTGGCCGCAAAAAGTTGTGTGGGCCGCGGGCCATGGCTGTGGGTCGCAAAATGAATTAATGTTTTTTAGATTGTTTCTGAGCGAAGAAGGTCGAGTCTGACGGAGACAAATTGGAGCCGAGAGATTCTGCGGTACACTGGTTTATGGTGACATGATAAAGTAGTTACTGAAATTACTGCGTAGGGAACTCCTGTTTTTCTTATAAACGCGTCTGTATGTTAGGGCGATTACGACAGTGTATGTTTATAAATCACGCATCAATGGTTTGAATAAAAACTTAACGCAAGAGCAAAGTATGACTTCGTTTGGGACATGGTACACATTTACCCAATGAGATTCTCTTGACAACATTTCCTACCTTGGCAAAAGCACTAGTAGAAAGCAAGTATATTTAATAACCTATCAAATGTATCACGCCAATGTCTGAAAATGACGATAACTTTTTCCATCGGCTCGGAGTCGTATCAAAATGACGTTGAACTTTTTCCGAGCAGGATTTAATGCAGAAAAGCCTGCTTCCGGTTATAGTCTTTCCACCTGCGAACGGCCGTAGTTCCGGAGATTTGAGCTAACAAAAGATCAGAAAGACAATTCTCAAAAAAATATTTTGTGTTCTTACACTTTCTCTAATTTAGTTACTTAATGATGCCACAGATGCTCACTTTTTAGCAATACCTTATACTTGTTACATATTTACTAACCCACGGGGTTATTGCAATTATTTATCATAATCTTTCGCATCAGGGTTCTTTTATTTAAATTATCGGTGAGTCGTATGTACAGATCAGCAAGAATTTTCAGAATGCTATTGAAGCTGTTTCGTATTCTCTTGTTTCTTTTTATCACGTAGAAGATTCATTATTTTGCATGACTACTATTTGTTGTAGATACATATTAAACGCAGTGATGTTTAGATTTAATGTGCAAAACATCTAAAATAACTAATGATAGGATTCATCGGACGTTTTAGATGTTTGAAGTACAACCTTAAACATTTTTACCAAATCTCCAACTAAACACATTAAACAGAAAAAAAACCGAATGTAAAACTGTTGCGATATCTCTTCAGTTCCCAACAGCTAGTTATTTTTCCACTGAAACAATATCGCGGGGTTCATTGCTATTCAAATATTTTCGCTCCTGACCTCAAGCCCCGCCTTTCAGAGATAAGCAGCCATCAACTCATTCTGCGCTGAAGCCACAACGAGAAGATAGATAGGAGCTTCATTGAATCTGAATGGGTTTTTTTGAGTCACAGTACTTTGATCTTCTCTTCCTTTTTCTGTCGAGTTATACAGGGTCTTTCATTAAGCGTGTCCTATCTTTAAATTTAAATAAAACAAAGTGTGTGTGAGATATTATCGAAATTATTTATTTATTTGAAAGATGTAGTGATGCCATTACGTGTAGAATATGACATCATTCAAGTGTCCGCCACGGCTTCTCTGGGTGGATCGCATGCGAAATATCCAATTTTCCTTGACTTTTGCGCATAAATCAAGCTGAATTCGACCTATGGCATAGGTTATGTTGGCTTTGAGGGCCGCTGTGCTTTGTGGTTTATTCGCATAGACCTGTGACTTAAGAAAACCTCACAAGAAAAAGTCTAGCGGGGTTAAGTCACAAGATCTCGGTGGCCAGTTCACATCAGCTGCACGTGAGATGACCATGCCCTCAAATCTCTCATGCATAATATTCAATGTGGCATGAGCTGTGTGGCACGTAGCGCCGTCTTGTTGAAACCACATGTCGTTGGTGTTCAGATGATCCAGTTCATGCCAAAAAAAGTTGGTAATCATCGACCTATAGCGCTCGCCGTTGACAGTGATGGCCTGGCCAACGTTGTTCTAAAAGAAATATGGCCCGATGACGCCGCCAGCCCAAAACCCACACCAAACTGAAACTTTTTCGGGATGCATTGGACGCTCTTGGATCTCATGTGGATTGGTATCGTCCCATATTCGACAATTTTGTTTGTTTACGTACCCATTTATCCAGAAATGGGCCTCATCGCTGAAGATAATTTTTCTGTGAAAATTACGGTCAGTCGCTAACTGCTCCAGTGCCCATTCAGCGAACACACGTCGTTGTCTATGGTTGTTTACCTTCAATTCCTGGGTGAGTTGAATTTTATACGGGTGCAGGCCCAAGTCACGACGCAAAATTCGCCAAGTTGTGGTCTGTGAAAGGCCGAGTTCTTGTGAGCGACGCGAAATCGACTGCCTTGGATTCATCTGCACACTCTCACAGACAACGGCGATGTTTTCGGCAGACCTTGCGTTTCGTTGACGTACGGGTGTTGGTCGATCATTTACCGAACCAATGGACTCAAATTTATCCACCGCACGACGAATAGTCCTCTCGGTAGGACGATTATGGCGACCGTAAAATGGGCGAAGCGCGCGGTGCGTAGCCCGAACAGAACACTCATATTGATAAAACAATTTTATCATTTGCACGTGTTGTTGAATGCTATAGCTTTCCACGATGATTTGGCAAAACAGAATGAATAAATGACAACCAATTTGACAGATGTAGCTTCAACAAGATGGCCGCTACTAACTGTCAAAGTTCGGACGTGCCTATTGGAAGACCCGTTATTAAAAACTATCTGTACCCACGACTTTGTTCGTGTGAGATATTTACCCTGCAAAAATACTGAAACCTTGGAAATTAGGAGACAAAAAGTAAAGCCTATTTGTTTCCCTTAGCTAGCCTTCAACTTTTTAATGAAAGACCCATTCAAATCGGCTCAGCCGTTACAAAGAAAATTTGAAAAAGTTTGTGTTTTATTATTAACCGACTTCAAAAAAAGGAGGTTTACAATTCGTCTTGAACTTTTTTTTTGTGTATGTTACCTCATAACTCGGAGACAGCTGGACCGATTTGAAAAATTCTTTTTGCGTTTGAAAGGGTATACTTTCTAGTTGGTCCCATTGTTACGAAATCAGGATCTGATGATGGGATCCTGGAGAAATCGAGGGAACTCTTCAAATATTATAGGCACACTTATAGCGTTTTGGGTATTTCTTATCTTACCTTGAGCAGTTGCTTCCGAAAAGTACCATTTGGGGAAGTTGAACTGATGATGAAGACCACAGATGGCCACTGAAACTCTTCAATAATAAGTATTTCGTGGATTGCGATTCGATTACTTGAGTACGGATGTTAAACACTTTATGCTCGTCACAATACATATGGTGATGTAGAGCTGATGGTCAAGTACCAGGAGAACTCCTCAAAAATTAACGGCTATGCATCGGGTAAAGCAATATTTTGTAAAAGGTGATAAGTTGTTGACATTATGGCTTTTGTAACTACATAAATTACAAACCGACCCACTAAATGCGTGAAATATTTTTTTTTTGCAAAAAATAGAACCGACTTATATATCAAAACACTACAAAGCCAAAAATAACTTTAATTTCGGAAAGCGGTGTGAAAAAAAAGAAAATCCAAAACCAATAACACCGACTTCCGAAATTAAAGTTATTTTTGGCTTTGTAGTGTTTTGATATGGAAGTCGGTTCTATTTTTTGCAAAAATATTTTTTCGTGTTAATAACTTTAAGCATTTGAGAAAACACAATTATTTTAAAATCATAGACAAATAATGCAATTTTGTATGCATGGATTGTATAGTTTATAGATTCCTCGGCGTTTTTGGATATGCAGGGAGTTGGGCGTGTTGGGAAATTTATGAGGTGACGCTTGTCCTCTGAAAGAGCTCCACACTGGCACTGTGTTAGGGATGGGACAAGGCGGCCCCACTTTTTCATATTGTTTTGGTGGCCAACCTGGGTCCGTAATGGTTTAACATGTAGAACTAACTAGTGTTAAAAAAAAATACTGTTAACTGCATATTCCCAAAATTCGTTATATGCTTCAACAGAACTGGTTGGTGTCTGGTGAGATAATATTCTTGACCCATCTTTTTTCTTTTTCAACAAATGCTGAAGTGGGAGAAGTCTTCCTCTCTAGGTGGAGCGGAAGGGAGTGTCAGACTTCTTTTGACTAAATACCCACCCAGTACGAAGTTCGCAGGCAAACTCATTAATACAATGTTCTACTGTACAGCTGTTCGAAGAAAAAATATTCACGGAGAGAATTTTCCATTTATATTATTTAGTCCTATGAGCATGAAAAGTAAGTTTAGAGATAGGTTTGTTTGAATATTAGGTGTTATCCTTCAAGTAGTTTTATTAGAAGTTTAAATCGTATAAGTCATTAAACAGGAAAATAAATACTCAAAGCCTTGGAAAATAAATTTTTAAACGTATTTTATTGCGTTTGTGTAATTGTTCATTTTGTACAGAAAAAGATTTCCCCTTACTTCATATGAAAACTCGCATTTGACCTTTTAAAAATAGTCCTTCTGAACATATTTTACTATAACCCAAGAGAAATGTATTATTTATGGACGCACGATGTTACAAATCGCGAGTAAGGATGTCTGTCTTTATTATCTACGTTAAGGTAATTTTCAGGTTCCAGGAATCTGGAATATTTAAGAGTAAAGCGCTGAAATCCGCCCGAGAAGAACTTAATATTCGTTTAAAATATTAAGTTAGGCTTGTGACACGACTAAGAGTACCTACTTTGCGAATTATATTTTGCAGTTATTTACATAGCACACTGCTACATATTAATTACTGAACCAACTAAAATTATGTTCCATTCGAGATCACATCTTGCAACTGAATTTTATAAGAAATATTTAAAAACTTTCTCACATACGTTGCCTTTTTGACCTTTTAAATCTTCCCTCTATTAAAGGGGAATGTAACGCAAAAAGAATGAATGAAATAGGTCCAGCCGTTCTCGAGTTACAGTGAGACGAACGAATAGCTATTTATACTTATATAAGTATATAAAGAAGATTCAGTTACAAGATTTGACCCCACACTCTATCAATCATTTACTGAATCTATTAAGTTGCGTGAGAATAATCACTGAGCATTCGAAGATAGGGAAACAAATAAATTCCTAATTTTGAGTTGGTTCAGTTAAGATAAAGTCGTATGATATTAGTAAAAAAAATTGGCCAAGTGCGAGTCGGACTCGCCCATGAAGGGTTCCGTAGTAACTAAGATAAATATAATATACTTAATATATTTATTTGAAAAAAAAAAAAACAATAAACCTTACAAATTTCATAAAACTTTTTTTTTTAATTTTTCACTTCATTATTATAGAAGTTAGAGGGGGCGGGACACACATTTTACCACTTTGGAAGCGTATATCTTTTAAACGATTAACTTTATGAAAAAGTCATTTTAGAAACCTTAATGTCATTTTTAAAGACTTGTCTATAGATACCCCACACGTATAGGTTTCATGAAAGAAAATATTTTCAGTTTCAGTTCCATGTATGGGGAGCCCCCTTTATTTTAAATATTTTTTAAATTTTCTCTTAAAATCGGAAAAAGTTTTACATGATTGTATAGTCCTAACAGTTTCGGAATAAAATGGCTGTGACATACGGACGGACGGACAGACAGACAGACAGACAGACGGACAGACATGTCGAAACTATAAGGGTTTCGTTTTTTGCCATTCGGCTACGGAACCCTAAAAATTGTAATTAAAGCGTTAATAACTACACGCTTTAATTACAAAAAAATGACTACCTTTTTAACACGCTTTTATTAGGTCGACCTGTATGTAACTAACTATGTAATGGAATCTAAGGTAACTAATTTAACCATCTTCCAAGGGTCGTAGCGTAATGAAAATTAGCAGCTGTATGTAGTTCTGATGAAAATACAATAATATGGTACTGTCGAACTAATCTGACGATGGAGCCGGAAGATATGAACTGGAACTTCATGATGGAAAATCGTATCATAGCTGTTTTGGGTTTCTTAGAAAAGTCTTGTAATGAACTTTGACCACGATTAGGTTTCAAGGTCTGATGATGAAGCCGGAAGATAGGCACTGGCATTCCATGATGGAATATCGTATCATAGTCGTGTTTGCACTTGTGAGAAAGGCCACGTAATGGACTTTGAACACGAAAAGGTTTCAAGGTTATAACAAACCTAAAGAAAATCTGTTATCGGTTTTCTTAGCATTTTTATTTTTTGTTTTACGTGCATTTGAAAAGCGTGTTTTTCTAGTGTTTTTTATACTATTGATTTATTATTAAGGTAGGGATTCTATATACACAAATTCACACGGCAAAAAAAAACTTTTTAGCAAAAAATAAAACCGACTTCCATATAAAAACACTACAAAGGCAAAAATAACTTAAATTTCGGTGGTCGGTGTCATTTGTTTCGTATTTTCTGTTTTTTTCGACACCGCCTTCCGAAATTTAAGTTATTTTTGCCTTTGTAGTGTTTTTATATGGAAGTCGGTTTTATTTTTTGCTAAAAAGTTTTTTTTCACGCTTTTTAGTGGGTCGGTTTGTAATTTATCTAGTTACAAAAGCCAATATGTCAACTACTTATCACCTTTTACAAAATATTGCTTTTCCAGGTGAAGAGCCGTTATGTTTTGAGGAGTTCTCCTGGTACATCACCATCAGCTCTACTTCACCATATGCATTGTGACGAGCATAAAGGCTTAATATCTACATTCAAGTAATCTAATCGCAATCCACGAAATACTTATTATTGAGTAGTTTCAGTGGCCATCTGTGGTCTTCATCATCAGTTCAGCTTCCCCAAATGGTACTTTTCGAATTCAACTGCTCAAGGTACTACAAGAAATACTCAAAACGCTATACGTGTGCCTATAATATTTGAAGAGTTCCCTCGATTTCTCCAGGATCCCATCATCAGATCATGATTTCGTAACAATGGGACCAACTAGAACATATACCCTTTCAAACGCAAAAAGAATTTTTCAAATCGGTCCAGCCGTCTCCGAGTTATGAGGTAACATACATAAAAAAAAAAAAAAAAAAAAGTTCAAGACGAATTGTAAACCTCCTTTTTTTGAAGTCGGTTAACAACAGCCTACGTATGAAAAATATTAAGGCCCAAATATATAAAAGAAAGTCGATACAAAAATACCAAAACGAGAATCAATGAACTGCCAAAGGGCAATGGGCAAATATGTTCGCAAAAAAAATGTTGAATGTAGTGCCATCCCTACTCCGTGTTTGTGATAAATTCAGCTCGGCAGTAATTATTCACAGAGGCGAAGGCCAGACGGGCGGGTGACACTGCGTGAAATAATAATGCGATGACGGCCAGCGTAGTTAAAGAGCATGCTTGGTTTAACTTTAATGAATTACCTAGTTTCTGTACATTAATGCGCGTGGCAGCTCCTCATTTTATGAAGACATTGAACCAACTAATCATATATGACAATTCAATTGTGCACACTTTATAAAAATATATAAAACAAAAACTTATTTAAAAAATCTAAAAAACCCGACTGCTCAACTGAAGTGTAAGAAACAAGCACATTTTTATTTTTAAAAGTGACAAGCAGGCGGGACCCAATTGAACATATTTTTTTTTAATGAGATGGGTCTGCCTCCTGCTTGACACTTTTAAAAATAAAAATGTGCTTGTTTCTTACACTTCAGTTGAGCAGCCGGGTTTTTTAGATTTTTTAAATAAGTTTTTTTTTTTCAACTTTTTAGTTAAAATATTAATTAACAATTTTTTAGTTTTCCCGGTCGTGTCACATTGGCACTCCACCAGATTCAGAAAGTGAGTCCATATTTTAAAACTTTCTCATTGTGTTATTTTGCTAGTATTACACTAATGATAAACATGATATACCTTTTTTAAAATCCTTGTAATAAGCCCTTTAATTTGATACCCATATTGTAGTATTCGAAAAAAAAACTTTTTTGTCACCATGTATAATGGCTTCGCACAGCCGCCATGTTTAATTTTTTTAATGTCACTATCTAAGAACACTCGGGCTGTTACGACAAATCTAACGATACCTCAATTGTGTGAAACAGTTCAGCGGTTCTGGAGATATGAAGTAATAAAGAATATTACAAACATACATACATACATACAAGATACGCGCGAAAAACATAACCCTTCCTTTGCAGTCGGGTAAAAAGGGAGACAAGGACGGTCGACCCTAAATAATGGGAAAAGGTTTAGATGAAGAAGAAGAAAATTGTGCACCAGGAGAATTTGTACCAAGAATACTGCAATGCTGCCATTGTACTAACAGTAAGTCATGCTTGATAAGATGCCGATATTGTGAAATCTTTTTGCCGATTCGATTGTACTATGGACTAAAGAGGTCCAAATTAAGCGTCGTGATTTTCATACCGTAGTTCCCAAATTCTGCTGAAATGTTGTACTCAGGAACTTACCTGAAATAATGAAAAAAATAGTAAGTACAGATATTATAAGAATACAATTTGATGTTACAAATTTGTTATTATTGTGTAATCCTGTGTAATCCTGTGAAGTTACGCAACATTAAAAAAAAAATATACATGTTTAACATGAATAAATAGATATCAAAGGGATTTTATGAACTGAAGATCAAAAGCATTAACGACACAACTAACTATTTGCAAACCACATTTTTGTTACAATATTGAGTTTCAAGTAATTTTATTTCACGAATCCGTAACCAAATATCGCAATTACTTCACATCATAAACAAGTTTCGTAAATTCTGTCATCCTTCTCCGTCTTTCCTACATTGTGAGAGAGAGACAAAGTAATCAGAAACAGCTGCCAATAAAACCATTTACGAGGCGTTACGCTTACGTTCACGTTTGCCGTAAATCTTTACATTAAATCATTATGTTTTAGTTTACTTAGAATTAGTGAGTAACAGCTTTATTATAGTGAATGAATTTTGTTTGGCATTGGTTAGCCTTCTGTTCTATGAGTAAATGTCGTGGTAAAAAATTAGGTAGGTAAAGTAATTCCACATTCATTCCACATTCCGCTGCGTATTCAATATAATAATGCATTCAGGTGAACACTGGGGCTTTTTTCTTTTTTTATCAGGTGGAAAAATCATCGAATGACTTCTTGCGCTCTGGGTGGAGTGGAAGGAATGTCAAACTTCTACTGACTAAAAACCCAACCTGATCCTTCAGCTGGGGAGGCCATGGTATCCCGTTAGAACAATTCTGCAACATCAGCAGGCAATGGCCCTATGGGATGACTTTTCCGAAGTCGATGATAGAGCCACGAGCCTCCTTTATGAGCCTAATATATGAATCTACCAATGTAATAATATAAATAGCCAATTAATATTTCAGCTACAATAATGATACTGTAATGTATAATTAATGTTAATAATTGCCTTTATTACAATTTCTTTATGTGTGTTTGTTATCTGTAATTTATCAATTTGATGAAATGGGTGTGTTCCTGAAACAAATTACACAGGCCAACAAAATTTAACCAAACTTCTTAACCAGAAACCAGACTATATATTTCCGAAGGTTTTCGATGCGCTGAATCAGAATCGGTCTATCACGTCAGGTTTCTGAGATATCCTAACCTAAAAGTGCAAAAAGTACCGTTTTTGCCCGATTTTGAGGTTATGTAGACTCACGAATTATTTTTTCTAAAAAAAAAATAAAGGTTACCATATTAAAGAAAAAGTCTTCCTCTTTCAAATGCCGAAAAAAATTTTTTCGCTGTGTTATCGCATTTTGAAGTTATCATGTTTGTGAATTTTCATATACCTGATAATCAATTGAGATCATAGACGTGATACAGTCGATTATTCATTTTCTTCAAATGAGTCATATTTTTCTTAAAATTTTGTCTCACCATAAGTGGGACAACTCACCGAACCCCTTAAACTACCAACCCACATCTAGGTACCCCCATCTACACCCTGGCCACTAGACACGACTCCTACCAAACCACAATCAGGTTAACTACCTTTAGGGAAAGCGAGTTAAGTCGCATATTTTTTGAAATTAGTCTTTTTTTTATTTTTGAAGTCTCACACCACAAGCGAGCTAACTCAGTAAACTTCTTACCCCCCAATCCCCACCCACTCTTATCCCTACCGAACCTCAAGCATACGAAAATTTAAAAAGATGAAAAATTAAAAAAAAAACACTCTTTTCAAACAAAGTGTATATAACAGCCATTAACTTTTAACGACCACTTCTCTCTCATTGCAACCATTAAAAAGATTATGCTGTGTATAAACAAATCAGTCATTTATTCCAATTGATGAGATTTCTCATACAAATAAACCTTTTTTTTTATAATTTCATCGAAGAACCGGTCATAAAGGAGATTGGCCGGATTCTGTTTATGTAAGGAGCAATTAAACACCGATTTTGTTTTGGTTTTGTTGTACTAAGTATGTGTAACCAGACAGTGTATTTATTATAAACATGTCCAATGCAGTCAGTTGGTTTTATTTTTGTGTTCCTTACCAGTACCTTGCCCAATAGAGCTATTATCTCCCAGGATTGCAGGAATGTTCCAACGAGATACCTCGGTTACGTAACGCAAGGGCACTGAAGTAACAGGTGGATTTTTAGTCAGTAGAAGTCTGACAATCCCTTCTCACTTCCACCCAGTGCGGTTGAATGATGATTTTCCCACCAACAAAAAATGTCATGTGCCATTTTTGAAAAATATCATTATTATTTTCGCAGTAAGCCCTTGAGTTGGTCTGGTGTACATGACAATAACGGCGTAAATAGCATTTACAATAACGTCGACTAAAAATGTGAATATTTTTCTACAGATTCGTAAGTCGTCTATAATTAAGTTTTAAATACGATTAGACTACTGAAGGCTACTGTGGTAATTATAAAAATACAAGTAAAAATCGAATATAATTTTAAGATTCAATTACCTCTGAATCTGGCGACCTGGGCCCTATTTAATAAAGCTGACAATCCGAATCCGAATATTTTTTGTTAATAAATCTTACAGGCGACAAAATTGTCATGGTGGAAAATTGAAAAAGATGTAGGAAAATCGCGACAATACGAAATTTTTCTGTTTAGTAAAACTTTTTAAGCAACAGGTCACAATTTGTCGTGAAAAACTAGTCACATCTGCTTTATTAAACAGAAAATTATCTTGACATATTGATATATTTGTAGATTACATTAAATTAAATTCTGACAGGAGCGTTACCCTCTGTCGAAATCATATTTTGAAGGTGTAAGAAAGTAATTTATTTATAACCATTATGCAAAACTAAAATAAAAGCAAACTAGAATAAAGCATAAAAACATATTCTTAAACGCTGTCGGCTGGTAAGTAGAGACTGGTGGCATTGCCTCGTTGTTTGGCAATGCTTAGTCTTTGACTAAAGAAATAGCCAGCCCTTGGGTCAAGGGATGCGTCAATGAGCTTATACGATATTTCTATAATAACGTTGTGAGCACACGGGCCCTACGATCCTAGAGTTTCGACCCCTTATGGCTTGAAAATATAGTTATCACCGAGATTACTGTATTTATGTCGATTGTAACAATGCCATGCCGTCCGGTCGTTTGCCATCGTCACGCACCAAGCCCTTGGGTTCCAATATGGTTGGAACGCCGACGGTGACAAGGGCTCGTAGGATGATGTCGTTTAAAAATCTCAAAACAAACAATCGTAGTTGCACTAGTGATTGATTCATTCTGTTACTTTGTTACTATTTTTTTTCTATTTTATCTTCATTTATCTTCATAAAACAAAATTATTTACAAATATATCGAGTTTATTTAACGCCTTTTTACTTGATAAATATGTTACGATTTTGCCTGTCAATTTTTGACATGTTTGTCAGTTTTATTAAAAAGCCTAAGAGCGACAATTCTACAATTTTGTCACTTTTTGACATATATATCGAACTGTCAACTTTATTCAATAGGGCCCTGGCCCGTCCCGGCTTCAAACGGGTGTCAATAACATACACAAACATTTCTCAATTATCACTCTTTACATTGGTGAAAAACTTATGAAATCCGTACCATGGCTTAGATTTAAATTACTACAAATGTCTCGTTGCGACCTCCAGATCTGACAATAGTTACAAATATGGCTCAACGGCAGAGCGTTCGGCGTATGTTGCGCGAGTCAAAGGAACGGTCAGCGATTCAATTCAAATTCATGTCTTGTGGTGCATTTGAAACGGAGCCATTTTGAAGTGACGCAATATTTATCTGCAAAATGATAATCGATCTGTAAAATTATTACAAACATTGGTTTAGAATAAGTGAACAAAGGAAGACAGAGGTAAACGGCAAATCGTTTTATCCTCTTCTAAAATTAGTTTTAAATGTCTAGACGTTTGTAAGTTTATTGTATAAATCTATACTAATATTATAAAGCGGAAAAGTTTGTTTGTTTGCTTGAACGCGCTAATCTTCGTAAGTACTGGGTGGATTTGGATGAATTTGGTATGGAAGTAGCTTGAAGCTTGAGGAAGGTTATAGGCTACTTTTTACGCGACTGCAAAAAAAGGAGAGTTATGTTTTTACCGCGATAGAATCCACGGGAGCGAAGCCCCGCGTGAGTACTAGTCATATATATGTATATTGTCACACGGGTAGACAATGTCCTGGGTTACGAAACTGGATACTTTTTAACCAACTTCTAAAAAAGGAAGAGGTTCTCAATTCGGATGTTTGTATTTTATTATGTTTGTTCGCGCATAACTCCGTCTAGCCAACCGATTTGAAAAATTCTTCTTTTGTTGGATAGGATATACTCAGTGGCGGTACCTTCATATAAGCCCAAAAGCCCGGCATGCCTTACTAAAAAATGCTCGATAGAGAATCAATGTCAAACCCGAACTATTTAAAAGTTCGCGCGCTTAATTCTTATCAAAATAACACAATGAATCTACTAAACTACTACGCATCGCGATTGTTCGCGCGCAGAGTTTCGCATTTGTAGCATCTAATGATCTACATATTGCTATCTCGCTTACACGCACCGGCTTTTACCGGGCTTTCAAATACTATACTGTCACTTTCGCACTTATAGCGATGTGCCGTATAACGAGTTAGGCCTTAGGCATAGAACAAATCAATCACTATGGCAGATATAAGCAGGGCATTCGTATGAAGTTGCATGCGTATGCGTGACCTTGTCAGCTTGCCAACTCTGCAGTGTTGCCGTTTTAGCCACACGTTGAAAGATCTTGGAGATTTTTAATGTGTTTGGAAACTTTTTTAACATTTATCAACAATAAAAACTAGCGACTTTTAAAATAACGAAATTAAATACAGTCAAAACCGTTTACAACAACATCATTTAGAACAACATACCGGTTATATAGACCAAAATCATAGGTACAAAATACTTTGTACCTTGAAAACATCACCGGTTATTACGACTATCGGTTTTTACAACCAAATATGAGTGGTCCCTTGGATGTTGTTATAACAGATTTTGACTGTATTCAAGCAATATCTTAAAAATAAAAAAAAATTAGGTAGATTTTTCATATACCTGGCGACTTTTTTTGCCTAAATGACAACACTTGAGTACTTCCCGACATCTTAGAGTGCAACTAACTTCACTTCAGTTTCATTTGCTTGAGTTAAAGAAAAAAGCTGTTAAAGTTTTCTGTGTTTTCTAAGATTTTCTCAGTGATACAATTGTTTTGGTGATTTACCTACAACAATGGAGGTAATTGTACCTTGTGAGGATTTAAAATGCGTTCAAGTTTTGATTGGCGAAGATAAGGTAAAATCTTTAAACTTTGCTCAGAAAAAACAGTTAATTTCTTCATTAAAACCGACGCCTAATCTGTGTATTTCTCAGACTAGTAAATCGCATAAACGAAAATTTAATAGATCAGTGTATAAAACTAGTTGTAACACGTTGTAAAATAACTCGGCTCCTCGTTTGAGACGCAACGTACGCTGTGCAAAAACGGAATACAGACGACTTTTTGTAGAAGTAATTGATAACATTAATACCGAAATTACTGACCGATATTCTGAAATTTATAAATTAAAGATCTTCCAACTGCTCAACAACAAAAAATTTGACAATTATCACTCACATTTTCCTACAGAGGAATTAGATTCATTATTTGACATTTATGCAAACTATTTCGACAAACAAATATTAAAAAGCCAATTGATTTGCTTGTATTCTAGTCCTGATCTGAAAGATCGTAATGTTTTCGAATTAATTGATTTCATTCAAGAGAATAAATAACCACGAAGATGCCTTTCCCGAGCTGTTAAAGTTAGCGTATCTTGTTGTAACTATTCCGGCTACAAGTTCTTCCGCGGAACGTGCTTTTTCGTCTCTTAAACGTATCCATACCTATCTGAGAAATACACAAGGTCAAGAGCGTCTTTCCGAATTATCAATGATAGCTATTGAAAAACAGTTGTTGGTAGAATTAAAACGATCACCAACATTTTACTCTGATGTAATTAAATCATTTCTTAAGAAAGATAGACGATTCCAATTAGAATATAAATAATTTATTTAAATTCCTTATTACATTCTATCTGGCTATTTTTTAACTTTCGTTTTGTAACTTTTTGTTTTGTTTTTTTTTTTTTGTCTGTAACCTGGGTTCTGTTACGAAGGAAGCAACTACTTACCATAACTTTGTTCCCTCAAGCAATGAAGCAAACCAAACCAAACGGCTTTTTTCAAAGCCACCGGAGGTATGCAATTGCTGATATGTTTATTATATTCAATCTAGCACTAGCATGCCTTCAGTGTGCTTTGGTTACCTCATTCACCGCGCACGACAAGCAAGAGTGAAATTGAAGAAAGAAGAGGAAAGAAGAAGATGGATGAATTCACTTTTAATTTATTGTACCTAACCAGTAGTTTATGAGAAAATTGCGATGATACATACGTAGATACCTACATACTCAGTCGAAAACTGAACTTTCTTTTTTTGAAATCGGTTAAAATTTTATTGGGCTTGCGTTATTTTGAAACCCTAGGCACGCCACTGGATATACTTCCCAAATGGTCCCTTGAATTTTATCGCAATCGAACAAGCCGTTTCTGAAAAATCAACAAAAGTCAAAAAATATCTATATTGTCTACATTGACGATCTTTTCGTTTATTCTGAATTGTGTTTTTTGTTCGCGCATAACTCCATTTACGAACCGATTTGGAAAATTCGTCACCAAGTCGGGATCCGATGATGTAATCTTGGCGAAATCGAGTGAACTCTTCAAATTTTATAAAAAAAAACGAAAAGCGATTTTCGTATCTTCTACAACAAGTGAAGCATTTGCGTTCAATAAAAACCATTCTACCATCAGATCTGATGATGAATCCAAGAGACAGGCACCGGAAATCCATAACAAGACAATGTATCTTAGCTGTGTTTGGGCTTATTGGAATTGTAACGGTATGCACTTTCCAGGTGTACCACTAATAATAATAAAAAAATAGAATCTTTTCCTTTTTATTCTCAGTTTCAGTTCGACGCCGTTTTCTCATACGAGAAGCATCTTAACTAGGCCTACCCATATTTTATAAGATTAAAAATATGTCACTAAAATTAACAAATAAAAAAATAATTTGCAAAAAAATAAACCAACTTCAAAAACCCTAAAAGTACTAAAATGTTAAAAATAATACTATAACCTACCTATATTAATAAAACTAACCTGGAGAGCTCGAGAGTTTTAGTCGAAACTTCTCAAGTAACCTGTGTAGGAAAAACTGTATAACAGAGAACTTAGTTACAAATTCTAAAGTTGTGTTATGTATATTTTGTTGGTAAACTTTTGTAAGTTCGTTGTAAGTCACATTGGGGTCCCGAAATTTGCCGAGGGAAATTGTGCTAAAATCGTGTATTTCATGAACCTACGCGATACTGTTAATATATGTGAAAACTAAGGTAAAGTGAATATGTATTGATTGTCCAATCCATAATTTTAAGATGGAAAGACGTCAACGGCTCGATTCCTAATAAGAATATGCCCTTAAAATGTTTGTGAAGTGAGTAGAGCTGTCATGTATTAATTTATAACAGCCGGTCTATTCTTAATATCTCGCGGTAAATATTAAGGTAAAGTATTGTAAGCTGTCATTCACCAATGCTGATGCAGGCTGCACTGTGTGACAGGTTACTCCACACTGACTTCACTTAAGTTTTTCACATCGAACTTGAAAGCAAGCGAGCAATACTTCCACTTCATGGCTGTGTGACTTATTGCTCTTCGACACTCATGTGGAATTATTGATTCGACAAAGGGAGAATTGTTTCTCTGTTCTTTTTATTTAAGTTTTAAAAATATTTCACAATGCACACCATAAACCCGTAACTTACATATCACATAGTACTTACATTTTGTTACTGTATTCTTAAAATATATCGATAAATCATTTATTCATTGACACACTCTAAACATATCTCTAAACTGTCTTTGTATTCAAATGTACTCAATCATTCGTGAATATTTTACATCGTGTTAACCTTTAGTTTTGTGGAAAAAATATTCACTGATCACGAACTGAATATATTTAAAAACCGGTCAAGTGCGTGTTGGGCCACGCACAGTGTAGGGTTCCGTAGTTTTTATAACAGCCAAGTGCGTGTCGTATTCGCTGACTGATCGTTTCGTACCATAATCTAACTAAAAGCCAAACATGACTACCTAACTAATTTGACTTCCTATACAAATCCTCACCTGATCCGACAATTTTGCACGGAAAGTTTTAATTTTTTTTAGAGATTTGGATAAAACTTGTCATAGCCGGTGTTTTGAATTTAAATTCGGACACAGACCTACACTACTCAATCGTCACAAGAAGCTAGCACGATACAACTGGCGCTTAGCGCCATCTATCGACATTTCTATAGAGTTGTTCGAAATTTTCGAGTCAAATACAATTGGTCGACTATTACTCGTAAACTTGTAAAGCCCACTTATGTGTGATAGTTTTCCTTTAAATTTCGTTATATATAGGTACTACTGCCGTGACATTTGAATTTCTAACTACAACCGTTTAGTTGATAGAGGGGGGACACTTGACTCTAACGAAACTTGGTACTTTAAACCTTGATAAGTCACGAACGGTTTACTTAATCAAAAAACAGTCTTACTAAACCCCTAATATTTTTGAAAGACCTATCCAACGATATCCCACACTATGGGAAGAACGAAAAAAAATAATTATCATCCCACTTTACATGTATGGGAGGTACCCTAAATAATTGTTTTTTTTTCAAAATTTTATTTTACCACTTTTTCGACGTCATTAACGTGTATACTCATGCCAAAGTACAACTTTCTAGTACCAATAGTTTTTGACCTAAACCGCGGACAGACGGACAGACAGACGGACTTGGCGAAACTATAAGGGTTCCTTGTTGACTACGGAACCCTAAAAACGATCCAGGTATTGTGTCCATGTAAGGGCAAAAGTTTACACACAGAATTTCGACGTTTTCAAATTAGGATGATTGTGTTAACGGAAAATAGAAACGGGTAATAGGTCAAAAGTAAAACGGAACTATCGCACCATCTTTTTAAAACACTTGGGACAATAGCGTATTACACGTTTTTTTAAACTACCGCCGGAAATGTATTGTTGTTTTTTTTTTAATCTCTTGTTTTAGGAACTTTTGTTCTATATATTTGTTTTGAATACAATGTTTGTGCAAAAATCTAAAAAAAATGTGCAATAATGCGGCAGTTTTGTTTTAAATTTAAACTACTAACTACTAAACGTTATTAGTCGTTTATAATATTAACGTTACCTATAAAAATCTAGAAAACGTAATATTTGCAAAGATCATGGCAGTGTATCTGTACTTCCCATAAACCTAGAGAGCTGAAATTTGACACAGAGGTAGGGTTTAGTGCCCCTATAAAGGGAAAACTATCAAAACTAGGATCATGGAAAATCTGGGGTACCTGATGACCCTGAGGAGAAACCGTAACAGACCAGCCAAACTATTAAAGTTATTGACATGCTGTGTTCACAAAATTTGTTGAGTGTGGTTAGCCCTTTCTTTTGAAATTAAAAAATGAAAGGTCTGGAGTATCTGATGAAGAACCCTAAGAGCTCAGCTGAACTATGGTAGTTATGGAAATGCGCTTTGAAAAAAGTTATTCAGTGTGATGAGCTGCTTCTATTGCTGTATATGAAACTGGAGTCTGATCTGGGGACACGACAGTGCCCCCGCCAAGAAGAAATAAAAAACCTAATAATGAAAGGTCTGAAATGTTATAACTAAGACACTAATCAAGTAAAAAAATAGCTTTCTGCAAAAAGAAGTGAAATCCCATCAAAAACATCCTATAAAAACCTAGCCAAGTATCGATGGAGCTAATTGTTTCTCTATAAAAATTAATGAAATCTCTAAGCAAAGCCAAGCCAAGAGTAAGGTTCTTTACAGCGATTTCTTTATTAATATACTTAGATGTTATGTGATTTGGCCGTTGACTTAAATGGATGTGGAACAAATAAATGTGCATAAAGAATATTCAACGGCCGGTTCACATAAAATGTTTGTGGGACAGACATGTATTATGATATTATTATGAAAAACGGCGCAGAATACTTTAGTACCGTATAGTTGTTGCATTTTATTAAGGCAATACAATGACCCACCTACATTTATTAATTTTTATTTCATACAAATTTGTAAACCATCGCTGGGCTCAAAGGTATAATTCTTTCTTGTACTTTGTGTATGTTGTGACTGCGTTGAGTAAATGCTCTTGAAAATTACATAATTCCAGACAGGCATCATAGATTCATGAGTTTTAAAAGCTTTTAAATGCATAAATTTATCCGTTACATTGCTTTTAATAAAAAACGATACTCAGTTTATTGTATAGGATTCTGCGAAGAGATATGGCAAAGATACGAATTTCTTCGTAGACCCTTGGCCTTATATCTCTTCGTAGACCAGTATTAGACCAGTATTAATGTGCTAAAATGAAACCACTATAGCTATAAGGTAGGTTTGCGAGTTTGCGTGGTATGAATATGTCATCTCCACATGTTGTCAAACCACAAACTGTCCATTTAATGTAACATCGCGCCGGTATTCCACAAAGGGCAGGCAGTGTAATTACTTACACCCATATTTCTCATGTAAAAGAGATAGAACCTTTTGTCTATTTCTAGCTACCGACGTATTAATTATTAATAGAATGCTCTTGGTTTTTAGCTGGATTTTGGGGTGCATGCTTCTAGTAGTCTTTAAAGTAACAACACCGGAGTAAATACTATACATTCCATAGCAAGAGACCACGCTTTTAATTCCGCCAATGTATTTTCGTAATCAATTCATCGTCACCTCAGATTTAAAATAGCGCACTAAAAAAATATTTGTCCAGTTTTATTTCCGACCCGAGACACAGACTCCACGAGAAACGTGGATTACTCAATAGCAACAACCATACATAAAGAAACGAGTGTTTTATACAAAAATGACTAGAATGTTCAAAGGTAAGGATTCAACTTACACGGGTTATGGTCGTCGTTCCAGAAAATTATGCTTCAAACGACGCAGTTTCGCAACAAGTGAGTTTTACGTGAATTATTACGAAGTTTACACGTGCTCCGCTGTGGAAAGGTTACAACTTAGAATTTAGAAGACTATTCCGATGTCCTGGATTACGAATTTATTGGCAGCGAGAGTATGTTTGAGAGATTTTGAATACGGATTGCGTTTTGTGCCGCGGGAATTCGATTCTTTCTTTCGTATCGATTTTGATTGTTTTAGACATTATTTCGGTACACAAGAGGTGAGAAGAAAAACTTTTTCAGGATACGTAGAGACATTTACATAAACGAAATCTCGTCGAACTTTGCGTATTCGATGCGATCTATCTCAATATATCAATTAATTCAGAAATTCTATTTATTTACTTATGTATTCAAATAATAAATTAAAAAATATATATGGATCTGATAAAGATAAATAATTAATGCAAAAATGGGTCTCCCCTGGGCATCTCTGCATGAGCGCACGTGGCCTCTGTGCCACTATCCACCCTTTTGTTTTTTTTTTGTTATCGGGGGGAAACTTTCAAAAGGCGCCTGGACTTTCGGGGTAAAGACCGGGGAGTGTGGGATTCCTACCCAAACACCCACCTGCCTGAATTTATAAGGTTTCAACGTGTCAATAGTGTGCATCGCGGCTGCTTTCTCTGCAAATTTCTATCTAAAACCATCTATCTATGCCCACTATTACACAAAAATTTCATTGCTATCGACACTAAATTAAGTTACGGAAACTCGAGCTGAAAAACGAAGTTTCCCTTTTGTATCTAAATATCCGTGTCGAGCGGTAACCACCAGATAAATGTCGAAGACGGTACAATTTACGAGGCATTAACTTAAATACTAGTCGTAAGTCGCGTCAATGTTCCTGATAGCGATACGTGATACGTTCATACAAATTACTTATTTTGTTTACCTCCTGACTTACACTTTTCAACCGACGACCAAAAGAGGAGGTTATCAATTCGACGCGTATATTTTTTTTCTCTTTTTTTTTTTATGTATGATCATCGATTACTCGAAGACGGCTGAACCGATTTGGAAAATTCTTTTTTTTGTTTGAAAGGGTATACTTCGAAATTGGTACCATTTATCACCAAGTCAGGATCTGATGATGGGATCCTGGAGAAATCGAGGGAACTCTTCAAATATTATAGGCACACCTATAGCGTTTTGGGTATTTCTTATGGTAACTTGTGCAGTTGCTCTCAAAAAATACCATTTGGAGAAGTGAGATGTAGAGCTGATGGTGAAGTACCAGGAGAACTCCTCAAAAATTAACGGCCCAGCATTGGGAAAAGCAATATTTTGTAAAAGGTTATAAGTAGTTGACATTTAGGCTCTTTTAACTAGGTAAATTAAAAATCGACCAACTAAAAAGAGTGAAATAAAAACTTTTGAAACAAAAACTCTGCAAAGTGAAAAATAACTTTGATTTCGGAAGTCGGTGCCAAAAACGAAAATACAAAACTAAAGACACCGACTACCGAAATCAAAGTTATTTTTCACTTTGCAGTGTTTTTGGGAGTCGGTTTAATTTTTTGGTAAAAAGTTTTTTATCTACAATGTTACACAGTTTTGGTTCAGTTATTATTCGTAGGTGTTTTGTAGAAATAATGCTGAATATTTATGAAGATATTTAGTAAATAAGGAGTGTTACAGTTACGGCCAAGACTGATTTTATCAAGTAATTAAGATTAAGATAATACATAAAAAATCTATTTAGAATGGCTCATAATAAATTCTTTTATGTAAGTATCTAAAATTGTAAAGTACGAAATATATTTAAGAGAACTAAGTGGTCCCTCAGTGGCCTAATTTCAACCATAATTTAAATTACTTCGCATGCACTAGTTATTATATGAACATATTCGTTTTTTACAATATCTATATAAACTGTAACTGTACCAATTTCATACTATGGAAATTACGTGAATTTTAGTTCGTAGTAAGGGGTACTCAAAGGTTTTGCTTCACGTATAGATGCATAGATTTAGATAGAAAAGGTCGTATCGTTTTTTTTTTTATATCAAATAAATACAGATCCTCTTTTGAATGTCTAATAATAAACTCCTATTCCAATTTTGAAATAGAACAAAGGAAACTATTTGGCGTACGTCAAATGTCAATGCTCGTTTCGTTCCGTGTCAGTTCCCGAAAAAGGGGGAAACTGGTAAATCTAGTTGCCACTTAGTTACGAACCTACTATTCAGAAAACCCAAGACTGTAGCCGCTTGTTAAGTGTTACGTAGTATAAAATCGTTAAGCAATAAACGAAATACAATATTCAACAGCACTTAGTCTTAAAAGAAGATCAAAAGGAAAACTTTAACAAGATGGCGGATTTTCGCGCCATTTTTAAATTCTTCGCTCGCTGTCGCCTTGAGTAGGCGTGAGGCTCATGAGGCTTTTCTGTCTCATTAGTCTCGTAGAATTTTAAAACAATCGATGCTTGCGAAGGCTCAAGGAAATTACTTTTATTTTCTTTAGCGTGTTGAGCTGTGAGAATTCTCTGAGCTCCTTCGTATGAGATAAAGAATCAATGAGAATTTATTCGTTGTGTTCTGTTTGCGTAGTGAGCGTGAATTTTCACAGGATTGAGCAATAAGTATATTCTCTCTTATATATATTAAGCCTTTCGAAACGTAATTTCTTCTTTTGAGTTTTTATTAAAGAAAGGATCTACTAAAATGCAATGAACTCTGCACAGATTACTTTTAATACATTGGTTAGTTTTGAAGTTGTTTTATTGTGTATTCATGAATACCTGGTGTTTGTACCATGAGGTTGACCCTTAAATCACATTAAAATATTATTGACTGTTCTGTCCAGTTATGTGAATATTAATATACCAGTTTTTGTTCTTATTTGTAGTCGATATCTTAGTAAATAAAGATACATATCTTAGATACTTTTTGACTGCCTCTAATAAAGTCATTTAATGTTACTCGCACTGACTACCTTTAATTAAGTAAACGACATTGAAGATATACGTAATACTTTTGGAAGTATAATAATAAAGTTTTCATGTCCTCCTATCGTTTCAATAATGTTACATTACGATGATAGGGCTATTTCTTTATTAGTGGGACGGGCGCAACTTACAATGGACATTATTAGGGAAAATTATCTTTTATTTTCTAGAAAGCTTTGCCCTTTTGTGACGAGTCCAATATTAAATGTGTCTGTTATCTCTTGTTCTGCGTTTGACTAATTAGTTACGGTTCGTAGGAGAGTTGTTCACTATCTGGGGCTAAAACTAGCTGCACAAGTTAAATAAATAAGTTTGTGTGGTGGCCTGATAAGTTATTTCTTCCCACATCAAATGATAAATGCTAGTATGCATACATTCTAAACATTTAAATAAAATTGAAGTTTCCGCCAGTGATATGAAAATAACGGTGTTATCTCAAATGCTTAGATACTAAAACACAAACTTTCCAAATATATGACTGTCTTTTTGTCGGCCTGACTTACTGTGGTTCTGTTTGTACGAGTAAATCTTTGGAATGGATGATTAATAGAACTTTCACTGGAAGATAGTGGAGGTTATAGGGCAACATATGGGCTACTTTTCATCTGGGAAATTCGACGGGATCGGGATTAATGCGAAAAAGAAAAAAATACACGCGTACGAAGTCGCGGGTAGAGCTAATCTGTGATGCAGAATGCATGTAAATCCAAACTGGTGGCAAACACTCTACAAGCGGTAATACGAGGTGAAATTTTTATCAATCATACTTCTTCCGTTGTTCAACAACAAATCGTCTCGTCAACTTCTAGGACTTGGTTAACAAACAAACAAATTATTTATAAACAAATAAATATTATTGGCATGTCTATTAAGGACTCTCAGTCATGGTTATGTTACGAGCTGGGGTTCGGGATAGAAATATTTTACGCCAATTAAACCAAAATTAACAGTTTACTTAAATAAACGCCACATAAAAATAAACACAGTTATTCACAGTACAATAATTGTCACTCAACACTTAAATCGCACCGAAATTCACTTGTAAAGCTTCGATTATATTGCCTCGTATCTTGAATTAAGATTGCCGTCTGCGTTCCTCTGCGATCTATTTATACCCCGGTCTATGAGTTCTAGAACATTCTTGTAAAATCGGCTCACTGCCTATACTAGCAAGAATATTCCAGAAGCTACTCGAGATACTCAGTACTGCTATTCGCCGCTAACGGGGTTAGTGTCTCGAACCTATTAGAAGTCAGTCGAATTTTCGTGATATACTCAGTACTGCTACTCGCCGCCAGGTGGCGTTAGTGTCTCGATTATTCTAGATTTCTGTCGAAGTTTCTCGACGTACTTCGCTAAGCGACTGGCGTCACAGTCATCATCACCTGCTTAGCCTTTTCCCAATTATGCTGAGGTTGGCTTCCAGTCTAACCCGATGCAGCTGAGTACTAATGTTTTGCATGGAGCATCTGCCTATCTGACCTCCACAACCCAGTAGCTCGATAACAGCATACTCTTTGGCCAGACCAGTGTCAGATTTTCTGGCCTTCTGACTACCCGTAACGAGCCACTCAAGGACTGTCAAAGATGCCCAAATGACAGCTACCACGGCTTAACGTGTTTTCCGAGGCACGGAGGTATTCACACCGCCAACTTACAAACTCCGGGCTAATACTGAGAAATTGCTATTAGAGAAATCCAATAGCACTATTTTGCCTGACCTGGGAATTGTACCGAAATCTCATGCTCAGCAATCGCGCTTGCAACCTAGTGGTTGGTCTAGTGACCAATGAAGCAGTATTAGGGACTCTCCGTAACAAAAAATCTCACGTATTTACAACATGTATATTTTACTGTTTAATAGTACTGCCGGCTTCTATGTTCCCTGCCACTTATGACCTTTCAGCCTTTAAAGCAAGAGTAAACAGGCATCTTCTGGGCTCGCTCGTCACATCGTAGACCTCATCTATCGCTTACCATCAGGCGAGATCGAGGTCAAGAGTGAGCTCATCAATAATAAAAAAAAGTATATATTTTTAATGTAAGTCATGCCCGTAAACAATGGACCACCACAACTGTCCTAAATAATGAAATAAAGGAATCAATTTACGTATAGCGTTTATTACAGAATGAAAGTAGTCATGTAAATTGAATACAACTAGGTATAATTTTAGCTAATCACAAAACCAACAAAATGGCCCATTACATTAACAAAATCAACAGCTCCATTTAAAACAATTTAAACAGTATATGACACAAAATGGCGGATGTCCATCGCGTTAAGTCGCGGTAGCTTGGCGTTGCGTGCCGCGCCACAATCGCTGGGGAATGTATTTAGTATACTATTTACACTGTGGAAGTACCTACTGGCGGACATCCGTTATTAGGGAAGTTATGGGATGGTTTCGGCGGATTTCTGCTTCCCTGTGTCTGCTGCTAAAAATAAATTATGTGGTTGCTGAACATGGATTAGCCATGTTCAAACATAGACGAATGTGGATTATAGCACAGTTCTTTTGCTAAAGTTAATTCATATTTTATCAATTGTTTTCCATTCATTAGATGTAGAGCAGTAGGTACACGATTTTCACAAAAACACTGTAAGTAAATAACAATAACTGCATTAGTTGTTGCTTCATCAATACTAACATTTGTCTTTTTGAATGTTTGTAATGAAAAAACTACTAAAATATCTGCCTGAAAAAACATATCACGCGTGCGAAGCCACGAGCAGAAGCTTGTATTAGGTATAATGATTATTAATTACCCACAAAGAACTCGGTTTACTTAAAATGAGCTTGAATGAAATAATAACTACTTAGCTATTAATTTTCTTTTTCATTCGTACAAAGATCAAACGGTATTCATAAATTTTATCATTTTTCTTCAGCTAAACATGGCAATCGATTGACTGACATCAATGGTATTTGATAGATGAGAGATAATTGTGCTCCTTCGCGTGCTTAACTCACCAAACAACATTAGTAGAAATAAGCTGTCTTTTATTTTCTCAATGATTGATTAACATCTTTCAAGGACAAGTAACGAATGAAGGATCTGCAAAAGCCCTCCACCGATCCATAGAATCTCCTCCCAAATAAAATTTCGTTCACACGCAAGATTCTATACGCTAAATAGAGTAAATTATAATACAAAGGTAAACAAAACTCCTTGCAAGTTCCACGTTCCTACATATACCCTTATCTCGACTATCAGCTTCTATTAACCAATAAAGAGCCATCTTCCTGTAACGTGTTCTAATTTACGGTAATGACATCGCCCAGGCGGTTCGCGTGACGCGTCGATGCCCAAGGGGCGAGGATTATATGCTCATATTCACGACACGAACGTTCCTACAGGGCCGATACTAGTAATAAAGTACCTATTTGGTCTTGTTTCTAGGTGAGTGATCGGTAAATGCTTATAGATACTGATAATTACAATTAACTACCAACGTGTGTGTATTAAAAAGAAGAAGGAATAGTATTAATTGGAAGAAAAGGTTTTTTGTAGCAACCAAGACCCGCCCGGTCAATATAAACATGCTTTAGGAAATACTTTGTCAGACAGTGGAAGTTTTTCAGCTCATATGATGGTTAAGACATAGGCTGTTGCTGGTATGATGTACTGTTCATCTTTTTTATCATTAAATAACAAAATATGAAACCAGAAATGCCCATGTTGGAAACAATGGTCAAGCAAGACGTAAGAATCCATCATTTCAAAGATTCACACAATTTATTAAAAAAAAAACATTAAAATAATCCCAAAATAAACAAATGTAAGGGGCAGTTATTTTCCTTATTCCTTCTAAAAATACCTATAAAATAAATGAACGAGCATAAATTTGTAATGTAACAAAAGAAAAGCAAATTCTTCCAAAAACCTGTGGTGATTCCTTCTGATTTCCCAACAGGGTAATACATCTAGATTAGACATTGAATTTTTTCAAGTTAGTCCGATTTCTTTCGTTGGTTCGTTATACGATCAGATTAATTTAGACGTGGCTCGAATATTTAAGGGCCAGAATACTCTGATAAGTAACATTGACGTTTAAATTCTTGATATAGTAGCCAGTAATAAAGGATTTCTTGTAAGTAGCCTCCGGCTTCGCCTCGGCTGCAGAAAATTAGGACTTACACCTACAGTATAAAATACAGCTTATAGGTAGTGCTAATGTACTGATCAGCTACAATGCTGTTCATAATTGTAACAGTATACGATTTTCATGCACAAATAAATAACTACTAAGTTTATCATTATCCTTTTTGGTTAGCAAAAAATTGATGTGCATAAGGCATTTGAGTTAAACGAACATACTGAATAGCTGCTATTTTCTTTACAAATTTCACGTTGATTATTTTAATAAACAGCATAATATTATCCTCTCAAAATATCTTAACATAGTATAAAGCAAAGTCGCTTCCCTGTGTCTGTCCCTATGTATGCTTAAATCTTTAAAACTTCGCAACGGATTTTGATTCAGTTTCTTTCAATAGAAAGAGTGATTTAATAGGAAGGTTTTCAAGTATATAACATGCATAATATAGTAGAAGAACACTGATAATTTTTGAGGTTTCTAATGTGATGTCTCAAATAAACACATTTTTTTGCGCTTGCTTTGCAAACGCTGGCTGAACCCTACGAGATAGATCAAAATAATGTACTACAGTATTGTACACCTTAAAAAGGTCAACAAAAAAGTCCTCGATGGCATCTGTCTATCTCTTATAGATAACCCACAACAACCATTTTTTATCCTTTACTTTTTACGAGAAATACAAGCATATTTTACGAAGCGATTTTAAGCAATACAGCATTAATCCTTATCCAATTAAGTACCATAAATACATTGTGCATTTAATATAAATCAATATTGCCCTTTACAGAATATAATTTAAATAAATAGTTTCGAAGATATTACAGATTTAAAATGCAAGGACATAGCGGTTGCGGCGCGGTGCCGGTGGAGGCACGGCGCACGTGCCTATGTTGCTTAGATTTGAGCGTTGAATGTTTTTCCCATGGTAAATTATGTGTCGCACTTTCAAGAGTAATTACTAAAGAGAACATGGATGTCGAATGACAAAAAGGCTGTCAACGATGTATATAAAGACATTCTATAGTATATTTAATATAAATATTGCACCCGTGAGAAGCCGGGGCGGGTTGCTAGTCGACGATAAACTAGAAATTAGTCTATATTACGCTGGAAGAAAATTAACTTCAGGTTCGATGTGGAAAGTATGATACGATTGGAAACCTTACCTATATATAACTAAGAGAAAGGTGTAGGTGTGTGGTGTTGGTAAGGTTTCTAAGCTAGCTAACTTAGCCTCAATATTTAGCTAAATGTAATTACTGTTCGTCGTTCGTAACACCTCTGTAGAGAAGTTTTATTTTTTAATTTTGCCGTGTTTCGTCTCAGAACAATGCATAATGCGTAGTAGTCCTACCAGCCTTCTGGGCGCTTTGAGCCTAAGGATCGGGTATCATATACCTACGACTCATTTTTGTGGTGATCATAGATAAAAATTTTTGATTTCTGTGGTGGTGATTAACGTTAATAAAAAAGAAGAGCAGTATTGAGTGCACGTCTAAGTACCCTTGTATCGCTGTGAAGATTGCTCAAGACGCTTATTGCCTGAATCTGTTTCTGCTTTTACCTTTTATTGAACACGCAACGTATTATAATACGGAGCGATTAACGAGAAAGGCTAGTGAATATAATTGGCACCCGTGCGAGGCCAGGTCGGGTCGCTTTTGTTTCAGAAAACATTTATCTCACAAAACTTTCACAGGGTTCGTCTATGTAGTAGAATAATTAATTGCCTAGTGATAAAAGAAGCGTTTAATCAAATCAATGTTAATAGATACTACAAGTAACATAATTTATGCAATTTCCATGAAATTCATTTGTTCTGATTCGTTTACGGAATAGATTTCGATCATGTTTAATACAGGTAATTTTGATTCCAAAAATATTTTTTTTTATTGTTGGTAGGCTCACGTTTTACCACCATCTAACCATGGTAAGCTATGATGTGGTCGAAGATGAAGCACGCCTGCCTAGGAGTAACCTATTCACTCTAGACTTAAAGACAGGTCCCAGGTTATAGCTATCAGGAAACACAGACCCCCGGCAGTGAATTCGACTCTATATGCGAATAGCGGCCTTTACACGCTCGCTCTATCGCGCGTTCTTTGGAACGTACAGGATTGCGCGCGAGAAAGCCTGCACGCTCAATCGCGCGCGCTTACCTATGTCCGCCATCTTAATCAGGCGCGAAAGAATTATAACGTAAAGGTTGCCTAAGGAAACACGATTGCGCGTGTTAGATTTACTACATATAATTGATACCTAGATATTTGTGTGTACCTAGATATTGATACCTAGATATATATATGTGGTGTGGGGTAATAGGAGATTTATTATAAAAACAAGAAACAAATCTGACAAGTATTTATTTTACTTTAAACCATTTCAATAATAATTTTACTAAACCCAACTCAAAATATTTTACTTCTCATAAACCTTCAGTACTTGTCAGAAGTTTTGCTCGGTTCGAAATAGGGTCGTTTTCTGTGGAGAAGAACCGGCAAGAAACTCCACAGTTACTCTTTTCAAAATATCATGTTTACATTGTATCCATAAGGTTATTTACATTGTATCCAAGGATACATTGTATCACACTAATACATCACAATTGATTTTACTATATTCGGGAAAGTAAATTACATTGAACCAATTAAATATTTAGATAACCATATCAAAAATATCGTTATAATTACTACTTAGATTTATCATCATTACTTTAAAGAAAATATTACTTCAAACAACATTATTAGGGATGACACAACATAGATATAACACATATTCATTTATGTCATAGTGTTATATCCATAAACACAGTATACACATAATATCACACAATATACATAGTTTAGACACATTTTAAATAATAGTTAAGGTACTTAGCTGAGGATCTGCTCGGCCCGACTGCTCGACTTAGAATGATTTACAAGAGGTTCGTTTCTCCTTTTATAGACAGTGACAGACAAGTACAGTCGTTACTTTGTTGCTATAAAAAATAACCGTTGATGCGTAATGGCCGGATTCTCAGAATTCGTCGCAAGACTTCCACGAAAATCAATTAAGTCGTAGTGAGTACAAAAACTAACAGTTGAAGATTCCGAGATGCTTAATTAGTTTTCTCAGAATTCTGCACAAGATTCTACGAAAACCAATTAAGTAAGTCTTACAAATAACTGAGGCCAGTCACTAAGCCGTTTTACTTGGAAAAAGACATGTGTTTGGAATTAAGAGTGGCGCCACCAAACTGTTGCTAACGAGGTTTACAATGTTGCTTAACTAGATTGTTTTTAATGTATCAATATTATGCATTTAAATATTGCTATATACATAGTATAACAGTGGTTTTAACAATGATTTTATGATAAGAATCACAACCGAATCAACTTCAGGCATCAAAGAATTTTAATATTATTTAAACAATTCAAAATATTGTACTAAAAATTTAAAAGATATAACACGGCCATTCTGATATGTACTTCGTTCTCGAAGTGCATTTTCACAAAATATAACATAGATATAACATGGTTATTCTGCTATGTACTTGGTACTCCAGTACCTAAACACATTGTACTTTATACATTTGTCATATAGCATATAATTTAACAACTAATTATCTTTCTGTAGACTTATGTGAGAATGAGTGTTGTGTATAATAATGTCTGTATGTGCGAGAGGGTGTGTGTATGTGTGTATGATGAGGTGTGTATGTGTGTGATGACGTGTGTATGTGTATATTTGTGTGATGATGTGTGTATGTGTGTGATGATGTGTATGATAATGAATTGGTCACAGTCACAGGCACAGGCATCGCCACAGCCACAGACACAGACACGGCATTTGTGTATGATGTGTGAAATGATGAATTGGCCACAGTCACAGGCACAGGCATCGCCACAGCCACAGACACAGGCACAACGTGTTTCGCACAGCCACAGGTAACCCACAGGCACAGCATTTAGTCATAAGTCATAAGTCATTTTTTCATTTGTGTGATGATGTGTATAATGATGTATTGGCCACAGTCACAGGCACAGGCATCGCCACAGCCACAGACACAGGCACGTGTTTCGCACAGCCACAGGCAACCCACAGGCACAGCATTTATGTGTGTAATTTTGAATTGGCCACAGTCACAGGCACAGGCATCGCCACAGCCACAGACACAGGCACAACGTGTGTTGCACAGCCACAGGCAGAGCCACAGGCACAGCGTGTTAATGCGTGTGTTTTTTTTTTTTTAATTTATTTCAAAATAATAAATTCAATATGACTAAGTAATAATAATACCAACTAATACATTTTAGAGACTTAAATAGCATGCCCAACAATAGCGTCCTCATCGACCATTTCATTTGCCCAAAAATTTAGCTTGTCTTTAGATATAATGAGATTCTTTTGACCTCTGCCACGCAACCCATAACGATCATAATTCAAAATCTCGTAAATATCGTACGGTCCCCTAAATTTTGGTTTTAGCTTTTCGTGACTTCTATGGTCCTTAGAAACATAAATATACCCCTAAAAAAAACTGATGACGTTAAGTACGTCATCGTCATCGAAACGTTCTTTAAATTTTGAGCGACTACCCTAAAACTATTGTTAGCGAGTTCTCGATCTGCTCGAAGGTCTTGGTGCGCGGCGTGATCACCATTTTTGTTTAAGCGAGCCTGAACACAAGGTATATTTGCATAGTATATAATATAGTATATCTGTGGTGCTACAGACATGAACCTACATGTTTTTCATATGATTGGACCAACACAAATTGTATGGACTTTAAAAGAGACGTTGACCTCTGAGTTTGTTTCGGTTTTTTTTTTTTCTCAGAGTAGTCAGTTAGGAAACACCGGCCTCATCTAGCCAAACTAAACTTAACACGCAAAAAAAAAACATGGCGGGTAAATGTGTTTAATTTATAACCAATTTTCTAAATAAAATGCTTCATTTCATTTCATTGCTACCAATTAGTAGACGTATTTGGGAAAACTGTAGATTTTTAAATGATGGTATTTAAGGACTGTTGAATTTTTCATAGTTCGTTCGGCCAATCTGACACGTTAGTAAACCTAGTAGCCAACATATTGATTACAATTGAGGTGTATCTTTAGAATTTATCGTTACCTATATCGCGTATGGTAAAAATTTAAAATTTAGGCTTTTGTCAATAAATTCCATTATAGTGTTACAACTTTTTCCGTATCGACAAAACAATCTATAAATAGGCTTAACATTCGAATTTCTCAGTCATTTATTATTATGTTTTTTTTTTAAAGGTATTCAAATTTATCATTAATTATTAGATCGAATGTAGTGTATTTAGGGTTAAGACAAAACTATTATTATTGTTTACTAACATAGGATAAGTGCTACTAACTTATTTATTTTGTATTTGTTTATGTTATAACGGCTTACAAAAACCAATTACAATAACATAATACAAAAACATTAAACAAGAACAAAAATTACAATTAGAATAAAATATACATAAACAAAACTCGACTCAAACATACAAAACAACATTTAAATAAAAAAAAAATAAAGAATAGTAATGATTAAACTATTTGCCTTTCGAATATTTTAAGGCTAACTTATGAGTCATGAGTAACATGGAGTAAAAATATTCGAATTTGAATATTAATGAATTTCAATTGATTTATTTATGTATCTATATTATTGTATGTATTTTTGAAAATTATTTTGTAAACGATTTATCATCTTAAAATTTTTAATCGATTTATCATCTTAAAATTTGTAATCAATTTATCATCTTAAAAATCAACACACGACAATGAGCAATTTCTTATTAAACTATTCGAGGGTATTTAGAATTTCCTCAACCTTCTCGGGATTCATTGGTCTGTAGTTGACCAGTTTGTTAACAGAAGTGAAAAAAAAACTATTTCGAAAATGGTTTAGATTTGATTATCAGTGAGGCAAGCATTTTAAATTTATTTATGACCATGCAACAGCAATATGCAGCCTAGGAACAGTTATTTAACAACCCTATTTTTTATTTCGTGATGGGATTGCATATTTTGGCATTCAAAACGTTCCAATTTTAATAACATAATGGAAAATAACTTAATGGATTTCCATAACATTCGTTATTTCCAATTTCGAGGGTACAAATTTTACTAATATTATAATGCGAAAGTTTGCAAGGCTGGATGGATATTTGTATGAATATAATAAAGTTCCAGTAGAAATATGAGAAATAAAAAGTATGTCAACTTTAAAAAAAAACATTGAAAAAGTCACGTTAAAAAGTCGGATTAATATAAGTAAAATACAAATGTAACACAATAAAAGTACATTGCCATATTTACCACATCTAGTAAGAATCACTTTTTAGATCTTTGTTAAAATAATCGCCATTGCCATATTTACCACATCTAGTAAGAATCACTTTTTAGATCTCTGTTCAAATAATCGCTTACCCACTTAATTCATTATTTTACGAATCTGTAATTTGTATCAAAGTAGTTTCAACCATTATCTCTGTGTGCTTACCTACACTTGAAATATTATAAAAATGTTTTTCATAAGAATTATTGTAATTCTTTATGAGGAATAAATAAAGTTCTTAAACCATAAAATTCTATTTGTATTCTAGAAAATTTGATGATTTGGATTCAAGAAATCGCTTCAATTTATTAAAGTATATATTTATTTAGCTTATATTTCTAATGTCTATTAGCAAATTATTGTATTGACATAATTAGTTTATGTAATAGCTCATAAGATATTGACTCGCGTACCTAGCCATTGATTTTTCTCAGGATTTAATTAGCGTTTGTTCGAATTTACAAGATTAAACAAAACTTTCGCATCATGTTTTGTTATAATACCCACATTTTTTATCTAAAGTGAATAAGTTAGTTCGCTAGTGTTGGTATTGGTTTGAAACATTTACCTGGCCTAGGCAAATTGTCAAGCGATCGATAAATTAATTAATTATTTAGTATTAATGTAGGTTACGTTAAAATCTTATAAATAAGCCAATGTCTCACAACGATCTTATGGTCGCTTTTTAGTTTTCACGTAAGCAGAGATTTAAGCTATTAATTCTGACGTTGTTTTGACACTATTGTTGAAGGATGCAATTTTCACATTATTTTCTACACATTTAGTATTTCTTAATAACATAATTTTCTACCTTGCGTACTCGCAATATTTTTGTATAACCTTTCATAAAAAAAAATATTTTTCGGACACAGTGTAATTATTACGACACAGAAATGTTCCCATGATTGACCTTCCAGGCCAGACCCTTCAGGCTGCCAGGTCTTGTACCATACTAAAGCAAAGCCTTTAAAGGCCTTACCTGCCTTAGCGACTAGCCAAGTCGCTCGAACCAAATTATACTCCAAGCTTGTTAATATCTGCACACCACGCCACTGCGCCGCTGTCGCTGGTTGCTGGATCGAATGTCGGGAGAGCCACGTCATCCCGACGATTCTTGCTGGATAACGCGCCGGCAGTAAGCAGCCCTTGGAGAACTTCTGGATCCATTTCGGTGGTGAAAAATACCTGGAAATATAGTGTGATTAGTATGGTACTTGGTATCCCACTTCTGATGTTAGATTTACTACATATAATTGATACCTAGATATTTGTGTGTACCTAGATATTGATACCTAGATATATATATGTGGTGTGGGGTAATAGGAGATTTATTATAAAAACAAGAAACAAATCTGACAAGTATTTATTTTACTTTAAACCATTTCAATAATAATTTTACTAAACCCAACTCAAAATATTTTACTTCTCATAAACCTTCAGTACTTGTCAGAAGTTTTGCTCGGTTCGAAATAGGGTCGTTTTCTGTGGAGAAGAACCGGCAAGAAACTCCACAGTTACTCTTTTCAAAATATCATGTTTACATTGTATCCATAAGGTTATTTACATTGTATCCAAGGATACATTGTATCACACTAATACATCACAATTGATTTTACTATATTCGGGAAAGTAAATTACATTGAACCAATTAAATATTTAGATAACCATATCAAAAATATCGTTATAATTACTACTTAGATTTATCATCATTACTTTAAAGAAAATATTACTTCAAACAACATTATTAGGGATGACACAACATAGATATAACACATATTCATTTATGTCATAGTGTTATATCCATAAACACAGTATACACATAATATCACACAATATACATAGTTTAGACACATTTTAAATAATAGTTAAGGTACTTAGCTGAGGATCTGCTCGGCCCGACTGCTCGACTTAGAATGATTTACAAGAGGTTCGTTTCTCCTTTTATAGACAGTGACAGACAAGTACAGTCGTTACTTTGTTGCTATAAAAAATAACCGTTGATGCGTAATGGCCGGATTCTCAGAATTCGTCGCAAGACTTCCACGAAAATCAATTAAGTCGTAGTGAGTACAAAAACTAACAGTTGAAGATTCCGAGATGCTTAATTAGTTTTCTCAGAATTCTGCACAAGATTCTACGAAAACCAATTAAGTAAGTCTTACAAATAACTGAGGCCAGTCACTAAGCCGTTTTACTTGGAAAAAGACATGTGTTTGGAATTAAGAGTGGCGCCACCAAACTGTTGCTAACGAGGTTTACAATGTTGCTTAACTAGATTGTTTTTAATGTATCAATATTATGCATTTAAATATTGCTATATACATAGTATAACAGTGGTTTTAACAATGATTTTATGATAAGAATCACAACCGAATCAACTTCAGGCATCAAAGAATTTTAATATTATTTAAACAATTCAAAATATTGTACTAAAAATTTAAAAGATATAACACGCGCGGGACTGATGAGCGCGGCGCGTGGTCTTTCCCTTTCCCTTCCACATCCTTTATACGCGCGCTCTTTCGCGCGCGATTGTAGTTTCACGCGCGATAGAGCGAGCGTGTAAAGGCCGCTAATGTTAAATTAAAAGATTAGGATGGATTAGGATTTAGATGTGTGTCTGTTACTCAATCAAAATAGCTGAACGAATTAGAGTGAAATCTAGCAAAGCGATTGATTATACTCTGGTATAGTACATAGCATACATTTTATCCTGGGAAAATGTGCTCAGTAATAGCTAGTACATACAAATAGCTGTTATATTCTGGTCAGGCAGGCACGCACAAAGCCTACAATTTAGTTGTAACGGCCTGTACGACCTATGACCTATACCTAAGAAAATTAGACTTAACTAAAACCTTTTTACAAGAAAGCTACCTGTTCAGAAAGTTCGCCAGTTTTAAGGAGCGTAGGCGTAGGTTCGTTTCTCGCTAGGAATCCTGGTTGAGCGTCATTAATTTTATTTTGTTCGGTCGTTAAGCTACGAGGCGGGGATTTCGGGCATTCCGGGTAGTTCGTCATTATCATAGAGATATAAGAATCTGAGATTATACAATGAAAATATAGCGTGAGAAATAATATGGCTAAACAAGATATGATGATTTATCCTCATTATATTTATTTTTTTGTTTTTTATGAAATGAGCATAAAAAGTGGCATTATGCTTTTTTTTTTAATTGCGACTGATCCCGCTCGTGACCTCGAACACACCTGATGGTAAGTGTAAGATGAGGTCTACGATCGAACGAGCGAGCCCAGAAGATGCCTGTTCTCTTTTGCTTTAAAGGCTGCCGGCTCATATGTGGCAGGGAATACAGTAGCCGGCAGAGTTCCACACCTTGGCTGTGCGCACAATAAATGTAAAGGAAAAACACTTATTACGACAACTTACAGCTCCTCCACACCTTGATGCCCAATGTTGGGCTGTTAGTAGTAAAAATAAACTAGATTAGGGAAACCATATACATAGATATTATTAATTTTAGTGAACAACTGTAGATCAATATCTTAAGATTTCAATCAGTGGAATTATTTTATAAGAATGATTCATACTAAAAATGTTATAGGTACAGCGTTACCAATAACATGATTTATTCAGTTTATGCATGTACATACAGTTGAACTTGTTTCCAACTATTTCATACAGATTTTAGACGGCAGCGAAAACGAAGAAAATTGGCTCAGTTAGGAGACAGATCCAAATTAAAACCCCCGTTAGGACACGTCACAAATTAAAAGACGCTTCAACAATAATGCAATTAGCAAAAAAATTTGCTGAATAAATTATTTCATAAAACTAATGAGGTTTCTCTTCAAAAAAAAACTTCGTAATGTTTGAGAGAAATATAAATCATTAGATCGTACCCAGAGGTGATAAAATGATATTCGTTCGTCCATTACTTGGAAATTTCGAAGTACCGAGGGACCATTGAATAAATATATTTTTTGAATGAATAAATGTATAGGAACGAATCTTGCTTTGTTTGTTTATGTATTGATCCGTATTGAAGGGCATTGAGATTCGGAAAATCGTGAGTGTATTTGCAATGGTAATAATAACCTCTTGGGTATGTGAAGTGTTATTGTTTTGCGTGTAGTGTGATAAGACGAACTATTTCAGGAAATAAAAGACACGTCGTTTTGTTTGAAAACTATCTGTTTCTCACGACATTGCTTGTTTAGCTTCGTACACTATCCCAGGGTGAAAAGTGGCCTATGTTTTATTCTAGGTTGGAAAGTATGTATATGAGAGCCAAGTTTCGTCCAAATCCCTTGAACCATTTTCGTGAAACAGCTTTTACTTTTATAATATTAACTAGTATTTGCGTGTTGCGCGAGGTGCAAGCACCTCGCGCAATGCTTGTGCTTGTGAAAAAAAAAAAAAAAAAGGGGGGGGGGGGTGATGGGGGGGTTTAGTATTTGCGTGTTGCGCGAGGTGCAAGCACCTCGCGTGCTTGTGAAAAAAACAAAAAAAAGTGGGGGGGGTGATGGGGGAGATGGGGGGATTTAGTATTTGCGTGTTGCGCGAGGTGCAAGCACCTCGCGTGCTTGTGAAAAATAAAAAAAATGGGGGGGGGGTTGCACAATTATTTCGACTAAAGCATTGCCCCTCTAAATGAATCTGAAAACAAAAATGTTCCAAGTCTCTTAATTTCCGAGATCCGCCTAAAGGGGGTGAGAAGGGGGGGCGGGGGGGAGGGACTTTGAAAAATGGTTTTTACTTTACCGAGCCTCCTCTATACGAATCCGTAAAAAAAAAATACGGGTCTCGTAGTTTCCGAGATACGATAGGGAGGGGGGAGAAGGGGGGGAAAAGGGGAGGTTTGGCACTTTTCCCGTAGGTTTGAGAGTTACTTGTTTACGAATCTGTCAAAATATACCCACCTCCCCATCCACCATCTGGGAGAACAATTATGCCAATGAGTGAGTGAGTGAGTGAGTCAGTGAGTCAGTGGTAATCTAGCTTTATATAGTATAATACGATAATCCAATGTACCTATATGGCCATTTTATACACTTTCATTCATGTAAGTCACTATGCCAAATGCTCAAATCTCATTCAACTGATTTCTATTCTTCTTCTTCTTATCGTGTGGGTAGTAAGGTCTAACGATCCCATACACCCTATTGTCAGAGTTTTATAGACCGCCTCAAGGGCCTATGACGTGGTCTATTTCTAATTAAACAACCATATTATAATACTATTACAATTTATATTCATGTAAACTTAATATATACAGTTTTAAACTCGTCTAGACATGTTAGCCTACCAATTCTCCACACTATCAATAATAAAACTACAGTTTAATCGTTCCGACTGCCATCCTAACTTACAAGAGATCACATGGAATGCCCAACTTCTGCAGACCCGAAAACTTTGAGCGGCTAAAACTTTCGCCACCTAGCCTAACAGTTATCAATAAAACAAATAGTTTTAGTCTCGAAGGCCGACGTTCGACGAATTTTCGATAACTTGAGATCGAAGACGAAATAAAACGCTGGAGCAAGTTTGTACTAGATCGGGGGTCTGGCCATTAAAGATTAAATGTTGTTACTTTTACGAGGATGGGAAGAAGTCGGTAAAGTTTCCATAAATATATAATGAGACATACCTCAACATACATAGCACTAAAATAAATAAAATTTTCTTTGGAGTATGGTTTGCAAGTAACGAATTGATCAAATACATATATCTCATACTGACAGGTGCTACATAAAACTTAACGATGGATAATTAAATTTAACAGGAAACCTTTTTTATACTCTAAAACTTTAAGTGAAAAGTGGTTTTTCTAGTTATAAGTATTACCCTAAGGGCGACTGGTAGAAAATCCTTAAGGCATATAGTACGCCTTTGTGCAGCGTTTTTACTGTAGCATAAAGCTTTAACAAATTTTAAAAAGACTAATTATTTTATGTATCGGTATAAATTAATAATAATATTATCAGACATAATAGCAATTTACCTACAAATATTGAGCTATTTTAGTTAAAAAAGAAACTACCGCTGACGCTGTCAAAATATAGCACCCTTAACAAAGAGAGTGACAATCGTTACGTCAAATTAATTGGAACACTTTCCCAATATGACATTTTTGAGGGACACTCTCCCCTATTTTTGCCGGGAACATTCAACACCATTAGCTCTGCGTCAGGGGAGACAGAGGAAACTAGGGAATTTGGGGCAACGTGTCGGGCAGGGGAGGAACTAGTTCAAGGACACGCTCGGAAAACGGAATATTAAGTGTTACCAACTGCATCTACGCATTTAAGAATTACAAAACAAAAAAATGTATTAAACAATGTTTAGAATGGATGTGTTTTAGCTAGGGCTGCCATCACCAAAATTGCCGGCCCCAGACAAAGACTTCATATACCCCGGACATTTGGGTAAAATCGCAATTTTGCCCCGGACACCGTAGAAAAATACATTTTTGTACTTGAAACTACAAACAATGATGTTTAATTATGGTATTTATTGACTGGTAACATTGTAGACAGAAGTTTATTAATAATAGGCTTTCTTTTTAACCGACTTCAAAAAAAGGATGTTTACAATTCGTCTTGAACTTTTTTTTTTTTTTTTATGTATGTTACCTCATTACTCGGAGACGGCTGGACCGATTTGGAAAATTCTTTTTGCGTTTGAAAGGGTATACTTTCTAGTTGGTCCCATTGTTACGAAATCAGGATCTGATGATGGGATCCTGGAGAAATCAAGGGAACTCTTCAAATATTATAGGCACACCTATAGCGTTTTGGGTATTTCTTAAAGTACCTTGAGCAGTTGCTCTCGAAAAGTACCATTTGGGGAAGTTGAACTGATGATGAAGACCACAGATGGCCACTGAAACTACTCAATAATAAGTATTTCGTGGATTGCGATTCGATTACTTGAGTACGGATGTTAAATACTTTATGCTCGTCGCAATACATACGAGTAGGTATGGTGATGTAGAGCTGATGGTCAAGTACCAGGAGAACTCCTCAAAAATTAACGGCTATGCATCGGGAAAAGCAATATTTTGTAAAATGTGATAAGTTGTTGACATTATGGCTTTTGTAACTAGATAAATTACAAACCGACCCACTAATAAGCGTGAAAAAAAAAATTTTTGCAAAAAATAGAACCGACTTCCATATCAAAACACTACAAAGCCAAAAATAACTTTAATTTCGGAAGGCGGTGTGAAAAAAAAAAGAAATCCAAAACCAATAACACCGTCTACCGAAATTAAAGTTATTTTTGGCTTTGTAGTGTTTTGATATGGAAGTCGGTTCTATTTTTTGCAAAAATTTTTTTTTAATTAATCAACGTAACAAAAACAATAAGATGAATATAGAGATCGTGCTTTTTGGTGCCCATAAGACCAATATGTCTCCGGGTTTTACTCGGACGCTTATAGGGAAAATCCCCTGGACGCCCCCGGACGCTGTCCAAACTAGGACAAATCCGGGGAAACCCGGACGAATGGCAGCCCTAGTTTCAGCCGATGTGCCCATTGAAGAAAAATATGCAAATAAGCTATACCTAGCTAAAATTCTATCTACTATAATCAGCAGGACGTGGTGCTAAAAATAAACAAATTGAAATACATAAATGTATATTCAGCCTCCAAACGAAACAAAGAATTTGACTGACTGACTCTGAAATTAAATAACTGCAGAGCGACAAACACAATATAATAAGTTGTTCTGACGAGCGTGAGCCTTTATAAACACGATAGAATACCGACCACTTTGCCGATACATAGCTGTGATGAATTACAACACGAATTTGAGTAATAACCATCAACGTTAGGGTTGGACAAGTCCCATGACCTATTTGGGGTTTACGATCGAATTGTTGTTATTTATTTAAGGGACAATAAACAGCTACAATATTAAGTAAATGCATAAGAATAAATCATTCAGTGTGTAAACAATATTGCAGCCCACTGCATTATCCGCGTATTATCAATGAAAATATAAATAATATATGGCCGGTAGATAAGCAATCATTACATTAAAATTCAAACATTATTAAAAACAAAAAGTAAAATACAAAATAAATCATTAAAAACAAAAATAGAATAAAAAATAATCATAAAATAATCAAAGTTTGAAAAGGGGACTCAAATTAATATTATCTATGTATGGGAAGATTCCAAGTTTGGTCTCAAGAAGACATGGTTTTGGCAAAACTCCATAAATTGATAAAAATCGTAAAGCGGTTCACAACTAATAGTTTCGGAATCAAGTGGCTGTGACATACAGACGGACAGACCACACATGACCTATCTATAAGGATTCCAATTTATGCAATTCGGTTACGGAACCCTAAAAATTCGTCTGCTCCACAATGACAATTACGTAATGAATGTTCAAAATGAACGGTGCCGGTGATTGCGTGGATTTATGTATGCATTAACCCGCATACAGTCTATACTGAGTTGAATTAAATATTATATACGTAGAGCAGATTGATAAAAGGCGACAGCGAAGGAGAATTGTTAAAGACACACCGAAAGGTCCTTGAAGTCACGGGCAACAGCAGGGTTAGGTAACATTTTAACTCAATTGGGTATCACACATCATCACATCTCTCGGAAACAAATATTTGTCGAAACTTCACATCCCTAAAAGACAGGTAATACATATTTATATCGATGTTTTCCACTCAAACTTTTTGTGTCGTTGCCAAAAAAAATTGATGGATGGAAATAAACTGGGACGGATATGATAGGCTGTCGATTTTCATCCAAAAATGGAAGGCCTCTCTTTTAGCCGAGCGTGTTGACCGTTTTCAGTTTTTCGTAAATATTTTCTTTTGAGCGACGGATTTGTTGGAAACTCTTGGCAGATGTTTCAATTTTTGATGTTTTAATGCAATAGTTTGATGTCAAAAAGTTACAGAAGTTATGATATCAGGAATGTATTAAGTGTAGAACAAGGAAAACGGAGAGATAAAACTGTAGTATTAAGTGTAGAACAAGGAAAACGGAGAGATAAAACTGTATGAAAGTTCTATGGACTGAGTCTAAGTTGTATTATATATATACATAGCCATGATTTAAATTTGGAATATTTTAATATTTCATCTTCCTGAAAGCGACGTCTGTAAAACTATAGGAACAGGGAAAACAGCTCCGTTTTTAAGGGTAAGTAGGAGTAAACCTTCATAGCTCAACTCAGGACTATTTCATACAGGTTTCATTTGTACCCGTTTGTGTCTTACACGCAGTTGCGTGTAAGACACAAATGGGTACAAAGGATACAGAACAAGACTGGGCCTCTTAAAATCACTGTTTCACAAAAAAGACGTAACGTACACACACATGTATGCCTTAACGTATATTTTGTGAAAACTTCAGTAATATTACACTTAATTCAAATTGTCATTGAGCTATTTTATTTATTTTACATATTATACCGACTTAGATGTGGAATACATAGCAGACTATAACAATGTATTTTTAGAACAAATAACATTTTTTTTATTAATATAAGGATTGCGTTTGACCACCATCTCACCTGATGGTAAGTGATGAAATGGTCGAAGATGAAGCACGCTTACCTAGAAGTAACCTGTAATATTGACTGAGAGATTTTTCAATATATTTTAATTAATACTATTATTTTATTAACATGGTAAGTCGTTGATCGCGGCAGTCATTTGGATATCTTTGACAGTCGTTACATGTAGTCAGAAACCAGAAATCTGACACTGGTCTGACCAAGGTGTATCGTGTTACCCAGTTACTGGGTTGTAGAGGTCAGATCGCCAGTCGCTCCATGTAAAACACTAATACTCGGCTGCATCCGGTTAGGCTGCCGACTCCAACGAAAAAGGGTATAGATGATGATGATTATTTTATTATGGCTCTCCTACCCGTGACTCCTACTGACTAAAAACCCACTCACGTCGCGCTATACAGTTAGAAAATTACCACAACCCCGACAGGCATTGACCTTATCGAGCCCTCTCATTGTTCTTGACCGGCTTTTTGACGCCTACTCGGGCCTACGGTGGCTTTGACTAGCGAAGGGACAACTTAGATGTCTTAGACAGGTTTTCAGGCCATCTCCAAGATCTTGAACGGGCTCGCCGCTCGCTGGGCATACGGCAAATATGTCTAAATACGAGATAGACAATTCAATTAGAGCTTTAATTCTATCTATTTGAATTGAAGATTGTTTGTCATCAATAATAAACAAAATTGATTCCAATAATGGGTATCTGAACCCGATACTTTACCTTTCGCAATTTAAATTTACAGAGAGTAGCGACAATGGGGCTGCCACATTTTTAATTCTCCTTACTTAATGGTGAATGTTTATAAAGTCTAACGGTTTATGTTTGACTTTTTAAATATCCAATATTCACGAGGCAGCAGTAGTTAGTAAAGATAGAACTGATGGCGTTATGTATTCTGGCCACAGCTATGTGGAAAGGCGCGATTTTATTTTGGTATAGATTTGCGTTAATTCTAAGGACCAACTAAATAGGATGACAGCATCTTACTATATTAAAATAAATTGGGGCTAACCGATGATAGTCAAAGACGAATAGGTATTTATAGTTAAAATTAAATAATGCTTATCGGATTTAATGACAAATTTGTATTTTGATCACATTATATTGGAAAGAGAAGCTACATAAATAAAACAATGGCCACCATCTCACATTAAGTAAGGTAAGCGTAAATGGTTAAAGATGAAGAACACTTACCTTGAAGTAACCTTTTAATGTTCATTCTTGACTTAAAGACGATTGTACCTATCAGGAAACACAGGCTGCGGTATGGAATGCCACACAATAAATCTATTTCCAAACAGTTTTGTGCGTAGGTATAGGTGGGATGTCCACAATGTAACGTATTTCGATGTATAACGGTATACCTAATGCCTAAAAATAAAAAAATAAAAAAAAAACAATTTCGTTTTAAGGAACAAACCTATCAGGAAACGCAGGCTGCGGTAGGAAATGCCACACAATAAATCTATTTCCAACAGTTTTGTGCGTAGGTATAGGTGGGATGTCCACAATGTAACGTATTTCGATGTATAACGGTATACCTAATCGCTAAAAATCAAAAAATATTAAACAATTTGATTTTAAGGAACAAACCTATCAGGAAGTACAGGCTGCGGTAGGGAATGCCACACAATAAATCTATTTCCAAACCGTTTTGTGCGTAGGTATAGGTGGGATATCCACAATGTAACGTATTTCGATATACAACGGTATACCTAATCCCTAAAAATCAGAAAAACAAAACAATTTCATTTTAAGGAACAGTCGTTTGGCTACTGTCAACCCTACCCGTGGTTAGGTTAGAAAGACCATTAATTTTGTTCCGCAGACATTTTTAAGGAATGAACTTTGACTATCGATTACTGAATTAAAAGGTGTCGAGAGTAAAACAGGCGGCCCGAAATTGATACTTCTTTTAATGGTTTTAGTCCTACGATCTTATTTCGTAGACGTTTTTTATTCTGTTTAAAATTTTAGAAGCCATTTGGTACACGACCAACAGGGAATTAAAAACAGGTGTGCTTTTCATTCTGGAATATTGAATAGATATATTTTCCGTTAATTACTTCTGCTTTCATCAAAAACAATACAAATATTTTCTCTAATCCGCACACAATTTGTTACAAAATCAGCATTTTATAAGTGATGTTAGTTAGGTAATCATTTTTTTTTAAATTGCTACATTTTTAAGGGCGACCTTAATGACTCTATGAATCTGCTGATCTAAAAATAGGTTACGAACATAAAAAATTTTTTTGCAAAAAATAGAACCGACTTCCATATCAAAACACTACAAAACCAAAAATAACTTTAATTTCGGAAGTCGGTGTTATTGGTTTTGGATTTTCTTTTTTTTTTCACACCGCCTTCCGAAATTAAAGTTATTTTTGGTTTTGTAATGTTTTGATATGGAAGTCGGTTCTATTTTTTGCAAAAAAAAATTTTTCACTCTTTTTAGTGGGTCGGTTTGTAACTTATCTAGTTACAAAAGCCATAATGTCAACAACTTATCACCTTTTACAAAATATTGCTTTTCCCGATGCATAGCCGTTAACTTTTGAGGAGTTCTCCTGGTACTTGACCATCAGCTCTACATCACCAGATGTATTGTGACGAGCATAAAGTGTTTAACATCCGTACTCAAGTAATCGAATCGCAATCCACTAAATACTTATTATTGAGGAGTTTCAGTGGCCATCTGTGGTCTTCATCATCAGTTCAACTTCCACAAATGGCACTTTTCGGAAGCAACTGCTCAAGGTACTATAAGAAATACCCAAAACGCTATAGGTGTGCCTATAATATTTGAAGAGTTCCCTCGATTTCTCCAGGATCCCATCATCACATCCTGATTTCGTCACAATGGGACCAACTAGAAAGTATACCCATTCAAACGCAAAAAGAATTTTTCACTTCGGTCCAGCCGTCTCCGAAATATGAGGTAACATACATAAAAAAAAAAAAAAAAAATTTCAAGACGAATTGTAACCTCCTTTTTTTGAAGTCGGTTAAAAATCGCAATTTGGCACATGCATTATACTTTAAGAAGAAATTTGATTAGAAATTAGAATTTCAAATGGTCAGGTTACCTTGAGCTGTGTTAACTTTAGACAGATTTTTCGAAAAATGACAAGTTATATAATATAAAGACCTAATATAATTTGTAAGATGAAGAGACCTTAAGCTAACCCTTGACGACTCCAGGTATCACCTCAATACCAAATACGAACTCATAAGATAAGTACATAACTCAATTACGTCGCACAAAGTAATCCAATTTACGCATTTGCTCTCTAACCGTTTGGCCCTAACTGGCATAAGGACCACTGCTAATCCCCCGTCAATACACTCCCTGAAGCGTGTTGTAAATCGCTCATTACTTAGGGGCATTACGAACCGAACGGGGATCTGAAATAGAAATTGAATAAGAGGAATGGACTGAATTTTGCCTATGCGGAAGCTAGAGAGAGACAAAGCGATCGTGCTGCTCGTCTACCTTTCTGGGGCATTTTCCACCAGACAACTATGGTAATGCAAAACAGAACATAGCAAGTGCAACTTAAAGGAATGGCAAATAGTAAAAATACAATTAAATTTATTGATATTAATTACAAAGAAAAACGCAAAATCTGTATGTCTCTCTCTTGTGACGTTATAGTTCAGTCCATTCATCTAAGCCTATAGAAATAGCCATAACAAAACCTTTTCATTACAGCGAGTCTTAACTTACTACAGTGGATTCTGGTTACAATTGCTGCCATTAATTTTAAACCTTTATTGATTCAGTTGAATGGTATCGAGGATAGGAATGCTGATAGCAGCTTGTCACTGTGCCAATTTGCGAATGGATAGGAATGGCATGTCGGTCGTGTTCGCATAAAATCCAGAATCGTAATTGGATTAAATGAAAATTGTTTCCGACATTGTTTTAATCAACGCTGCCGTTGGGATCGCGAAAATGAATGTAATTCCTTTAGTTGGTGGGCTTGACCAGTTATTCTTTTATTTTTAAATTCAAATATCCTAACTGTATATTTTTTTTCTAGAAGTAAATTAACAAATGCTCCTCACGGTCTGGGTGGAGCAAAAGGGAAAGTCAGACTTCTACTGACTAAAAAGTCTAAAAACACACCCTGTTCGTTCAGTTTCCTTTGCATTTCGGGACCGCGGTATCTCGTTAGAACAATCCCACAACCCCAAATGTGGAAGATAACCTGAATTAGTAGATTGGCTTTTAAACCTACTAGCTACAATTAAGGCTATTGTGTGTGGTGTGTTACCAATATTAACCATACATAGTCCTTAAAATTATAACCTTTTAGACGCTGACCGTGATTAAATATTTTAAATTAAGGCAACGTAAACTCAACATCTCCAACTAAACATTTCGATCACCTAACTTAAAAAGATCTCCATACATAAACCAATTAAGTTACAGAAATTAATATTCACAAATGGAGAAAAGTCAACACGTATTGTGTAACAATCGAGTCCTGTGAGTGTGAAACTTTGCCCACAATACTGAAACCTACAGAATGGCTAATGTTTGACACTATTGTAGTTGTTCATTTGGTTTCTAGGACCTAGTAATAACTTGTGTGTTACTTTCGAACGTTGGGAAGTTAATTTTCGATCTTGCTAGGAGCGTGGGACTTTGGTGTTAGTGGGACAACTATATTTATGAAGTATCTCACTCGCATATCTAAATTAAATTTCTCATTGATATTTTCAAACTGAACTCTCTTTAGTAAAGTACATAGTCACTGTGCAATTTATAACTTAAGTCCTAAACACTCCTTAAGAGACAAATTTATACAGATTAATATTATGACTGTGCCATCTCAGTATATTTATGAGAATCTCTTGTACTTATGCACACAAAAATATTAATCTGTTTAAAAAATACAGTGATATTCATAATGTAAATACAAGGAACAAAGACACATGTCATTCCTAAAACAAGGTTAAAAATAGGTGGTTCGTTTAGATACCAATTGTATACGTTTTTATAATAAAATTCCTAGCCACATTCAAGAACTAAGTATTAATAAATTCAAATTATTTATAAAACGTATGCTATGTCAGAAAGCTTTTCGCACAGTTAAAGATCATATTGAGGACAAGAAGGTTTGGGAATGAGCTGCTCCAGTGATATATGCACATGGGCCATTTTAAATTTTGTGGTTGCTGATCTATTTTTTATTGATTTAAATATTTGCTTTCTCAAGTTGTATATACCTATTTATTTTGTTTTTATAATGTAATTATTTCATTATTGTAAATGTGAGGACTATGTAGGTTATTCTTTCTTCTTTGTTTTTAACTTTCACTATAATTTATTTATTGATGTCAAGCAGTTTGAGTACTTGTATGGCCTACCCAAATGTCCTTACTTCTACTTTTAGCTTCAACAATTTGACGAACAATACCAAATATTGTTCGTCAAATTGTTGAAGCTCCTTAAGTTCTAAGTCGAGCTACACGATAACTGATAAATGCTTGCACTGTCTGGACAGGTCCGCTCAAATTTGCGTGGTTATTTCCTGACCAGAGACATGAATCTACATGCTTCTCATCAGTGGCGAAGGCTCCATACAACTCGATTCCTACCGGCTTCCCTTTTGAAATATGGCAAATATTAGTCTATTATTTTATATATGAATATATACATAGTAATCTATTATTTTCAATTAAACAAATAATAATTTATGAAGTTACAAGATTTCGAAGTCAGCCACAGGGCCACAGTTACTGGAATTCACGTATCACACTTGAGCAAGGTAAGCATTTTTGGTCCGGCTTCCCTTTTATAAAAATTCACCCTTCGCCACTGCTTCTCATATACAAATGTATATTGTATGAACTTTAAAAGAGACTTTGACCTCTGAGTTTGTTTCGGTGTGGTTCTAAGAGTAGTAAGTTAGGAAACACCGACCTCAGCTAGCTAAACTAAACACGCAAAAAAAACTTGACGTGTAAAAGTGTTATTTATAACCAATTTACAAAATAAATATTTCTATTCATTACATTTCATTTCACTGTCTCCCTCTATCGCTGTTTATGATACTGTTTACAGTAATAGAAAGAGCAAGATCGGAAGAAGACTTGTGATTTGTACCCAAAATGTAACGTGCAGTAATATGCAGTGATGCTATAAGTTATGCTATCAGTGTTTCTTTTTCGTAGGAGTAAGTCAATTGACAAGACGGTTGCGCACGTTGTGCAGAGGTTGAGCGAATGGCTACTGCGTAACGTATCACGAGCTCGATTGCCGCATCGGAAGAAATTTTTGTATTGCTTAATTATATAATAGTTTAACCGGGTTAGGGTGTTTGTGAAATTGGTTTCACCGTTACGGGAGAAATTCCTATTGTGGATTAACTTTTAATAAAAGAAAATAGATTACAACAGAAACTGACATCCTAACGTAAAATGAACTAGATTAAAATAACATATACATCTGCTTTGCACTTTCCCAACCATGTTAAAGTCTACTTTCAAACTATCGATGCAGTTTTGATAACAGTTCTTTACATGGAGCAACTGATGCTATCAAAACTAAGTAATACTAACTACTGTCTGGCAGTTTAATTACTTTATCCGGCCTACCCAAATGTCCGTTACTTTGGTATTGTTCGTCAAATCGTTTGAGTTCTTTAAAGTTCTAAGTAGAACTACGCGATAAATGACAAATGCTTGCACTGTTTGGGCGAGCCTGCTCAATTCTGTGTTTCTTTCCTCAAAAGAGCATTACAGACATAAAACTGCATTATTCTCATATGATTTGATCAGAACGGGATGTATGGACTTCAAATTAACTTCAAAGGAGACGATGCCCTCTCAGTTCGTTTCGGTGTTTCTTCTCAGGGTAGTCAGCAGGAAACACCGATCGAACCCAATTTAAAACATGATAAAAATAAGGTTAAAAGTGTTATTGTGCAAAATAAGTACCATTATTTCTTTACTAATTACATAGGGTTAGTCTTTGGCAAAACTTGTATCACATTACAGCTTCCTGACTTTCCATCTCGACTGTCCTAGAGGCACGGATAACAAAATAGTTTAATTTACAAATAATAAGATAATATTCCAAAATCAAATATTAAAAATGTTAGAGTCCTTGAACACACATACTTAAAGGCAGTCAAAATACACAGTTAAACAAACAATAGCTTAAAATTCTTTAATAACTTATCGGCTAAGAAATCTGTCGCAGAATAGAGGACTCCATATGCATAAGAAGTACACTCATCTATTAACAAACATTATATCAAAAACCGATCAGTGTGCACAAGGTAAAATGATATAATTATAGAAAAGAAAACGTCTTATAAGCAGACTTCAAACTTAGACCCTCAGGTCTCAAGCCCTGAATGGTGAAGTATCACTCCAAACAATTTAAAGGAACGCCGCGCGCCGGGTGAATGCATCTAAACCATATTTCCTCGCTAGACTGGGATCCAGTGAATTGATATCGTTTGCCTAACTCACTAAGGATGTCGGTTTTGAGATCTTCTTCAACTGATTATGAGGATACTTGCTGTTGTCCGCGACTTCTTTCGCGTGGAATATTTTTTGTGAAACTAACTTACAAAGTAACTTTCAAACTAACAAAGTAGGTCAACCATGCTAGTTGTTTGACCCCAAGTCTTTAACTACCTCGAGGTAGTTAAAGGCTTGGGTAATAGGTTCAGCGGTTAAGTCGGGAAAGCGTAACATACAATATTTCGCATTTATAATATTAATTAATATGGATGTAGAAGTAATTTGTAATATGGTCACCAGTGGCGAAGGGTGAATTTTCATAAAAGGGAAGCCGGACCAAAAAATGCTTACCTTGCTCAAGTGTGATGCGTGAATTCCAGTAACTGTGGCCCTGTGGCTGACTTCGAAATCTTGTAACTTCGTAAATAATTATTTGTTTAATTGAAAATAATAGATTACTATTTATATATTCATATATAAAATAATAGACTAATATTTGCCATATTTCAAAAGGGAAGCCGGTAGGAATCGAGTTGTATGGAGCCTTCGCCACTGATGGTCACACTGTTTTTTTTTTTATACCAACTTCACCAGCGACTCTTTCCGCGTTAATTTCGAAATAATCTATAGCACTCACCATTAATGCACCAATGAAAACAAAAATTGAATTGTTCGTTCCAGTGATTAATGCCACCTAACCTACCTAACTTAATACAAACTTGCAAACAAATTTTATCTCTTTATGATATTAGTATAGATTATCGGATTAAATTAAGTTATTTGCGTTTATTAGAAAAGATACAAAAAAAAACGTATATTTCGAAATTCTCATGAGAACAACCCAAAAGTTGCCAGCATCATTCACAGAATTCGTCCGTGTACACCGATTCTAAAATCCAATTTAAATACTAGAGCGGCCTAATTGTTATATCCTAGGTAGCAACAAGCCATAAAACATAGGTAAGTAGGCGAAGCAAAGCCTTTGTATAAGTGGATAGAGGGAAGCCTTCCGAAGCCCCGCGTGCCCTCGGCACAGCTTAATACGAGCCGGCACAATGTTTATAATTAATTATACCTTGTTTAATCTTCTAGTACATGTAGGTTTCGGAATATGTACATAACTGTACCAATCATTCAAATTCAATTCAATACCTAAATTAATTAGAGGTCGCCCAATTTTCAAAATTCGACCATTTTTATAAAATTGATAACAGGCTCGCGTTTTCCACCATCTCACCTGATTACCATCAGCCAAGCGATGATGTGGTCGAAGATAAAGCACGCTTACCAAGAAGTAACCTATTCACTCTTGACTTAAAGACTAAAAAATAAATACCTAAACTTAAACTGAGCCAAATTCCGTAGGTAGTCCTCCGCCCGCGTAGTTTTCGTAAAAAGGGTTAGTATTTTCGGGTCACGTATCACTATATAGATAAATGAATAGTTGTAATCACCTAAGAAGGATATTCTATTATGTACACTAAACCTAGACAAGTATAATGTTGATTTTGAAACGTAGAACTATCCAGCCTCTAACTTACCCCAATTTGGTCAGCTACCAGTTGAACACTATGCAGCTGAGTACTAGAAAATTACTTTTCTGATCACCAACCCAGTAACTGCATAGCACGATACTTTTAGGGAACGGTGATGTTAGGTTTTCCAGCTTCTGACTATCCGTAATAGCTGTGAAAGACTTAGCAGCCGTGACCAAATACTAAGCGTAATTTTGCGGGACAAAATTATAAATTACGCTCATTATAACATCCTTTGTAGCTGTTATATCCTTATTTCAATCTGTTATGGTGTACAATCAAAAGTATATCTACCCATCTAAATTTTTATCCTTCGAGTCGGTGAGAATCAACACGTGTTATAAGAACCGTCCTTGTTAATAATGTGAGAAGATCGTGGCTAAATAATAACAGCCGCAACGATTTATCTTTAAGGTTAAGACCAGGCAGTCCAAAATAATTTTCACGCAAGCTCCGCCCCCATGGACCCCGGTTAGGCCGTTGTATACTAAACGCTAACATAGTAGTAATAAAGTTGAATATCGCGTGCGCTCTTTTACCATGTTCGGTTTCGAAACTGCCGTTGTGAGCTAAAGGCTAACGCAGCAGTAATAAAGTTGAATATCGCGTGCGCTCTTTTACCATATTCGGGTTCGAATCTAAATGTCGTAAGTCTCAATTCTTATTTCGTATATAACTAAAGTAATAATTGATCTAGAGAAAAAATTTCCTATATTTGGATAATAAACTATATTTTCTTACTGTCAATACTAATTTTAAACATAAAAGCCGAGTAACCTTGATTAAATTTTGAGTAATATTTAAAAAAGACATGATTCTCTCGATTCAAAAATGAATCGAGCGAAGATGTTCCAATTACGAAACTGGTCTAGACATGTAAAGAAAAAGATCCAATAAATCATATACTAAAGTTCTATTTTGATTGTATGCGTGATTGTTTCAGAATATTAATGCAAAGTTACATACAATTTAGGGAGCCTCCTCTTAAGCACGTTTGCGTGGATGGGTGACTACCTAAAGATATCAAGATTCCATCGTGCCTCGGAAAGCACGTTAAGCCCTTGGTCCTGACAGTCATTTGTACATCTTTGACAGTCGCTACGGGTTGTCAAAAGCCTGAAAATCTGACACTAGTCTTGCCAAGAGGTTTCGTGTTAATAGGCAGACACTCTAAGTAAATTACAAAAATGACATCTAGTAAGATTGGAACCCGACCCTAACATAATTGGCACAAGGCTAAGCAGATGAATTGTTAATATTGTAACATACGGCAATAAAAAAATTTAGTACAATCATTGATTTAAATAGTAAAGATACGGTCGTCAGAACATTTGACGGACGCGGTCGCCCTACAAAACACACTAACGCCATCTATTATAACTAAGATGTCAATCAGCGTGGTCTGCTCCTAGACGTAGCCTTGTAAGAGCGGGGTGTGGTATTTGGGACCAAGTTCGAGGCGTCATTATAACATGCGGTCCGCCCAGTCCTTACGCAGTAGGGGAGACCGGGGATGGTTGGCTATAGGGGTAGGTAGACTAATTGTCCAAAATGCGAACTACGAAAACTTGTAGCGACGGCTGATTAGACGAGAGTATCCGTTTTACCCCTCCGCTCTATCACCGAGAACACCGCATCGCCAACGCAAGTCGCTTATCAGTGATAGCGTTTTGTTTAAAAACAAGACACGTAAGTAACTATTTTTGTCGTAATGTATTATGTTATAATGCCAATTTAATTTGTTGCCTTTACTTATCAAGGAGTTTAATACGAATGTTTGATTCTTGAGCTTTGTGTGCTGCCTTATTCTTTTTGATTCAGACGCCATTTTAAGGTTATGGAACATGCTTAAAAATTTTAAGGTAATGTGGGGCAGGTTGACTAATTTTAAAAGGGGCTGGCTATGACTATCTGATTAAGCTGCCCCATGACATTTAAAAGGACATGTTAGGTTTTTCTATGGAGGCTGGGATTTTATTCGAAACTGCTGTGAACAGGGAAGAGATTATGTTTTTGTGAAAGTACATAAATTAAGGATACTTCGTATATATTTTTTATTTTTTTTAAAAGCACCCTTTCGTAGTTATTGTATTTTTAAATAATTATAATTAAAAAGTTAAATTGCAACCCACATTAATTATTTATTTTGGCAACATTGTGCTGTTAGATGTCATTGTTGTCATCGTGAGCGTCAAATCAAGTGTCAAATCCAATTCAATATTCAACGGACACAAGTGATTTGAATTTGTTTGCGAGTGTTTTTGTTATTTTTGTCTTGTTAAGTTTCTTCTTATAAGTTTATCTTTATTTGACCTGGCTTATAATTTGGATTCTTTGATACTGCACACGATTTGAAAACTCGACGACCGGCGATACTGACGACCCTGATTTTTCCCTCGGACTTGGATTTTGCACACGATTAACATCCATTTATCGCTGCTGTGTAAGGTTAGTATCTATTTTGTACGAATTCTAACAAACGATCAAGTCGCAGACATGGACTATAAACAAGTACTTCATAAGGTCTGTTGTGTTCAGATCTGCCTTTTAAAACAATGAATTTGATTACCTACCGTAGACCAACTGAAACCACACTAAGTAATGTTTTTATCTTTCAGGTAATCCTCACCATCATGCCTCGCTGCATTAATTGCTGGATTGCTATTCCAATTACACAACAATATCAGTACAATGCAACCCATATGGATCTTGAAATTATCTCTGTATTAGAAGAATGGATTGCCAGACAGGTATGTAGCTAAAAATCTGCATACACATAATTTTAAAACTAGACTCCATGTTATCTACTCATCAGTTTAATAATACTGATTTTTATTTGCCAATTATAGTGTATTTACTATTGATTTTTACACATTTGTGCAAGCAATTGTCTTCTTGGTTTTTGGCAGTATCATATCATAGTAATTATAAACATCATTAACTTAAAAAAGAGCATATTCTGGTATAAATTAAAATACGACGTTTTTCTTGTTTTAGGTAATTGATGAAGACCACCTTTGTCAAGAATGTGTTAGCCTATTAATTCATGAATCAAATAACAGGAATGAAGGCAATATAGGTGGACGTCAATTTGGCCATGATGCAGTATGTGTATGTTGTGGCATATCCATTTCCAGAAGAACTGGGAGGCGCTCTCGTCAATTAAATTATGGTGATGCTGAATGGATTTATTTTGCAAATATAATCAGCCCGCTAGAAGTAAGTGTACCTGATTGTTGTATACATTATTCCTACTTTATTGACTTTAATTAGTTTAAAAAAAATGTATACCATAATAATATCAACTTATTTCAGCAATTCAAGCTTAACTTGACCAGCTTCTGTACTTGTACTCACTTTTTCTGTTTGTATAAATATTCCCCACATTAGAATTACTAAAACTAATTGTAACTTCAATTGCAGATGCCGTCTAACGCCCGGGTATGTAATGCTTGTTGGTTAAGAGCTCATCGGCAACCACCACCACCTGCAGAAAGTGGATCTGGATTATCCGTAATGAGTACTGCCAGCACCGAAAATGAGGATATTCTGCAAGAACCAAATCCAATCATCAGTGGATCCAGCTCTGTTGCGGAGCCTCCCAGTTCTGCCAGTACAGACATTGAAAATGTTCTCCGAGAACCAGTTATGAGCATTACATTAGATGGTTATAGTCGCACTCCAGATACCACTACTCATTGTTTTGTTCCGGATTGTGTGAATCGCGAAAGGAAACGTGTGCCATTGTATTTAAAGAAAAATATTCTAAAACATCAAAAACTGTACATCACTCAAAATGCTCGGGTGTGTGAAGAACATTTAAGCGTATACAATTGGGACTTTCTTGCTGAATTTGAATTTGTAACTGAATTCAACCCAGGGCATATTACTAAAATGCTTGACTTATTAAGGAGGGATGTAAATAACACCATAGACTTTGAAAATGTTGAACACATGAGTAATATTACTTGTCGATACTGGACAGGCTTGACTGTTTTGAACTTTCTGGCAATATTAACTTGTATACCTCAATTGTCCAATATATGTAAAAAACCTAAAACAGCACTTGGTATGTATATAATAAAAATAAGGACTGGGGAACCTTTTCGACGCATTGCATCTTTGTTTCGTTTATCAACTTATACAGTCTGCCAGTATGTAAAGAAGGCCCGTGGCTGCTTATTGGATTCATATGTTCCATTACATTTGGGCATTAATAATATTCCAAGGGCCAGCTTGTCCAGTAGAAATCTTTTGATTCCACAGGGTCTTTTTGGCACACAGGAAAGTAATCCTATAGTAATCTTTGATGGCACATATATATATTTGCAAAAGTCGTCTAACTACCTATTCCAAAAAAAAACCTACAGCTTACATAAATACGCCAATCTATTGAAACCTTTTATAATGGCAACCACAGATGGGTTTATTTTAGATGTTTATGGTCCGTATGCTGCTACAACATCTGATGCCCAGATAATGAACCAGCTTTTTGCACCCAGTGGTGCTCTCAGAAATTATTTTAGAGAAAATGATGTGTTTTTGCTAGATAGAGGGTTTCGGGATGCTATAGGACTACTTACCTCATTAGAATTCTCAGTACACAAGCCAGAGACTCTAGATGTAGGTGAAACACAATTGTCCACAATAAAAGCAAACAAATCTCGGCTTGTAACCTTGTGCAGATGGGTAATTGAAGTAGTGAATGGTCGGTTTAAACGTGATTTCAAAATGTTCAGGAATAAATATTTTAATGTAGCATCAAGAAACTTGATGAGTGATTTTAGAATTTGCGCAGCAATATTGAACAATTTCCATCCGCTTATAACCGACCGTTCTGATGCTCAAGCAATCTTAGACAGAGCAATGCAAAGAGTAAACTTGCCGAACTATTTAGGTGATTATGTGCTTGAGCATCAATTAAATAGACGCCGAGCCAGTTTCATAAGAATAGACAATGCCCAATTACCACAAATAAATATGTTCCCTGTAATGGAAATGTCAGACTTGATTTTGTTCAGTCTTGGAAGTTACCAAATAAAGCAAGCTAGATCATATTACGGGGAGCATATTCGTGCAAATGGGACATTTTTGGTTGAAATAAGTGAAAGCTTAGAAATCACAAATGTCCCAGGCATAATGTCATCACATGAGACAGTATTGCTTAGAGGCAGGATCAGATCAAGACATCAAAGCAATAAAGTATATTATACTTATGTTTTAATAAAATTAATAGAGTCAAATAATTGGGAGGAGAGAATTCCTGAATATTACTGCAGCTGTATAGTAGGGAAGCGAACTGTCGGAAGCTGTGCTCATGTGATGACGATCATATGGTATCTTGGGTGGGCTCGGCATCAAAACAACATATTACCGCCTGCACAGTTTCTTGATGATGTAATTGTTAGGGAAGATGTAGAAAATGAAGAAGTAGAATAAATATAAGTGAACACATTATTCTTTTATTTCTCTACCTAATACACATGTTCACCTATTCCGACCTGCTGGAGTGACTATTTACAAAAGGGTAATAGATCCAATCTAGTCTGACTGGTTTACTGACCCACCGTGGAAGAGACGCATAACCTTCAGTAGTCATTCTGTAGTTTACCGACTTCTTGGTCATAATGTCCCAAATTGTAGGAGAAAAAGATCTTTATATCTTATATGATTTATTATCCTTATCATAAATCATTTATTCTAAGGGAAAAGTACGAAATCAACGCAGGCTAAGAGCTAGTTGTTAATAATAGCGCTTCTGCGTTAACACAGTCGCTAACAGTAAATAAAATGAATTCAGCCCATTAGGTACTGTCCCATTGCTGGGCATGGGTCTCTTCTCAGAATGAGAAGGGCGAGGCCGTAGTCCAACACGCTGGCCTGGTGCAGGTTGATGGACTACACTCCATCCATCAACTTACAATGGCGATTTTGACATACATAGCATTTCTGCCTACCCCATGGCCAGAATCTAGTCTTGTAGGTAAACAAACAACTGTCAATGTGTCAAGTGTTGCAACCATTGACACAGGTAATGTTTTCAAAGGCGGCAAAGGAATCAATGTCATACATCCAAATCATGGAGATTATACGGTGGTTTTAGTATAAAACCATTTAATAATGTTTTTGTATAACACAAAGGCGTATAATATGCTTTAAAATAATATTAAACAGCTTTTTCTTTGTTTTAATGTGCCAAAATAATTTATTACGATAAAAAATATCTAGGTTTAAAATATTTATTCATTAAATAATGGTGCTTTTATTTTTTTTTTGTTTTTGTAAGGCCATCCTGGATAATTTTCCCTACCAGAAAAACCGCACATGATAGTTGTTCAAGCACAAAATTATTTTAAGCCCATTTCCTAACATGTCTTTTGCTAGATATGAAAAGGAATTAGTATAATGTTTTAACCCAAATGTTTTGTTTTAGGACGATGCTTCCACGATTTGTTTTTCATTTATTCGTCTGTATAAACGAAAATCAAATCATGGAAGCATATTATCTAAAGATAAGTTGAGACGAGAAGATTAAGAGAGCAAGTCAATAAGTTATTTTGATGAAAAGAGTATTAATTCCACGACCAAAGAATTTAAGATTTTAATGCACACCCAGGCGAGCGCTTTGGTGTTGAGTTACTTGATTTTTGTAGTGAGCAAAAATGGTTATGTGCGGATATACTGAAACTCGGTCAGAACTCTGATACGTACACTTTCGTTAGTGATGCTCATGATAACTGTCGTAGATGGCTTGACCACTGTGTGGTCACTGAGGCGGCCCTACGTACTATTATTGATGTAAAAGTTAATTGTGATGTTTTCTGGTCGGACCACTTACCTTAGGAGATTACATGTAACTTAAAAATATTGCAGAGAAAAATGGTTAGCAGTAAAATTGGAAATAATAGGGTGAAGTGGGGTATAAGAGATGCTAGTCAGATAAAAAAGTTTCATGAATTGTGTCATAATGAGATGAGAGAGGTTGGTTTTCCTAGTATTTTCCACGAATGCTGTGATAATGTATGCCATAATATAGATCATAGAGTACATATAGATAGTTTATACAGTACCCTTGTGAGCATATTGAGTGAGTCAGCAGCCGCGACTTGTAGTCGGCCGGCTGACTGGAAGCGGAGGTATGTCACGGGTTGGAATAGACATGTTAAGGAGGCTCATGCGCAGGCTCGGCTTTGTTTTCAGCTTTGGGTCCAGTATGGAAAACCCGGTGCTGGTCCCATTTATACAAAAATGTGTGAAACTCGAAAAGCTTTCAAGGCTAAGTTGAAGTGGTGTCAGAACAATGAGCAAAAAATTAAAATGGAAATTATTGCTACCCACCACTCAGCGAGAAATTTTGGAAGCTTCTGGAGAGAAGCAAAGAAGTTGAATCCCAAGTCGAGTCTTCCCTTGAGTGTAGCGGGAAGAACAGAGCCAGTTTATATTGCTAACTTATTTCAGCAACAATTTAAAGTTGAATTACCCCTAGGTCGAGTAAATCAAACGGCTAATATGAGCTGTAAAAACTTGAGTGTGCGTTTCTCGGCCCGTGATGTGTCTTCTGTTATTAAAAATATATCTAGGGGTAAGTCACCCGGTCATGATAGCCTAAGTACAGAGCATTTGCAAAACGCAGGAGTCCATCTCCCAAGGATTCTTTCTTTACTGTTTAACTTGTGTATCAATCACTCTTACTTACCGGTAGATCTAGTAAGGACTGTTGTGGTGCCCGTTCCTAAAAAAAATTTTTAGCAAAAAATAGAACCGACTTCCATATCAAAACACTACAAAGCCAAAAATAACTTTAATTTCGGAAGGCGGTGTGAAAAAAAAAGAAAATCCAAAATCAATAACACCGACTTCCGAAATTTTTGCTAAAAATTTTTTTTTCACGATTTTATGTGGGTCGGTTTGTAATTTATCTAGTTACAAAAGCCTTAATGTCAACAACTTATCACCTTTTACAAAATATTGCTTTTCCCGATGCAGAGCCGTTAATTTTTGAGGAGTTCTCCTGGTACTTGACCATCAGCTCTACATCACCATATGTATTGTGACGAGCATAAAGTGTTTAACATTCGTACTCAAGTAATCGAATCGCAATTCACGAAATACTTATTATTGAGGAGTTTCAGTGGCCATCTGTGGTCTTCATCATCAGTTCAACTTCCCCAAATGGTACTTTTCGGAAGCAACTGCCCAAGGTACTATAAGAAATACCCAAAACGCTATAGGTGTGCCTATAATATTTGAAGAGTTCCCTCGATTTCTCAAGGATCCCATCATCAGATCCTGATATCGTAACAATGGGACCAACTCGAAAGTATACCCATTGAAACGCAAAAAGAATTTTTCAAATCGGCCCAGCCGTCTCCGAGTAATGAGGTAACATACATAAAAAAAAAAAAAAAAAAAGTTCAAGACGAATTGTAAACCTCCTTTTTTTGAAGTCGGTTAAAAATAAGACCGGTGACATGTCGGATACCACCAATTACCGACCTATATCCTTAGCAACAATTACTGCCAAAGTGTTAGATAGTTTGCTGGACAAATATCTGGCTAAGCATTTAAATATTGATGACAGGCAGTTTGGTTTTATTATTATTATTATTTATTTATTTTATTATTTAAAAGGTACAAGGTATATTATAATTTACAAAAATGTCCCACAAAACTGAACAGACAGTTTGACTGTGGGATCAATTTATAATCTATTTTTAACTTATGTATATAATTAATAAATATATTATATAACTAATTAACTTAAAAATACAATAAAAACATTAAGGTAGGGTGCTAAGTAAATAGTTTTTCAATTTAGATTTGAATTTTTAATATTATTTTCTTCTCTAATGCCCTCGGGTAAACTGTTAAGTAAATATGGGATCCTTTTTTTTAATGTCCTGTCTCCATAAACATTAGTTATTCTAGGCACAACATATTTACCCGAGGTCATTGCTCTAGTATTATATTTATTATTTACATTTATCAACACAGAATCATGCACTCGACTTCCATGGTTATTGGTTAAAAGAGTGTACTTATGCTTTAAACTGACTGGTAATATTTTACAAAGCTTAAATAGTTTATAATAATCACTTTTGTATTTATTTTTGGTTTTTTTATTTACAAGTAATTTTACAAATCTAATTTGGATGTTTTCAAGTTTTTCAATATAGGATGGGTTATCAACTGAGACTGCGATTATGACACTAAAGAGCACAGTACAATACTATACTGGGAGAAGGACGCCTGTCTATGCATGCTTTCTGGACTTATCCAGGGCATTCGACCTTGTTTCCTACGACATCTTGTGGAACAAATTGTCGAGTGAAACTAGCCTGCCGCCAGAAATAATTAATGTATTTAAGTTCTGGTATAGTAACCAACATAACACTGTGCGGTGGGCAGATTCCTACTCCGATGTTTACAGGCTAGAATGTGGAGTAAGGCAAGGAGGTTTAACCTCGCCCAAGCTATTCAATTTGTATGTGAATAAGCTGATTGAGGAACTCAGCAGCTCTGGAGTTGGATGCATGATGGACGGAGTTTCCTTTAATAACATTAGCTACGCTGATGACATGGTGTTGCTGAGTCCATCAATCAGTGCGCTTAGGAAACTGCTGAACATTTGTGAGTCTTACGCTGGTGCTCATGGACTGAGGTATAATGCTAAGAAAAGTGAGCTGCTCGTTTTCAAAGCACATAATAAGACCTATGAAATAGTACCACAAGTCTCGTTGTGTGGTACGGTGCTTAATAGAGTTAAGCAGTTTAAATACCTCGGTCACTGGGTTACAGAAGATGGCTCGGATACCTGTGACATGGAGAGAGAGCGCAGGGCATTGGCCGTAAGATGCAACATGCTGGCCCATAGGTTTGCGAGATGCGACAGTAATGTCAAGATTACTCTGTTTAGGGCATATTGCCAATCTTTTTACACCTGCAGCCTATGGACCAGATACACGCTAAAAACGTACAATGCCTTGCGCGTGCAATATAACAATGCATTTAGGATACTGTTGTCACTGCCACGTTTTTGTAGCGCGTCAGGGATGTTCGCAGAAGCACGCACTGACGACTTTTTTGCAATAATGCGTAAAAGGTCTGCATCATTGCTGCGTCGTTTGCGTGACAGTGCCAACAGTCTCCTGAATGTGATTGTTAGTAAGACCGAGGGCAACTTGATGGGACACCTGTGTGCAATGCATGTGCTGCAACCGGGTGTTCCCAGAGGATGGTAGATCCTGGTCTTGTTTGTTTAATAGTTTTTTTTTTTGTCGAGATCTATTATAAGTATATACTAACATAGTTTAAGTCAATACTAACACATTTATGGGTAATACCGAAATAAAGAATAAATAATAATAATAGTAAACATGAGAAAAAAAATTAGAAAGCAGTCCTGGACTGTCGAGATCTCGACTTACTTTGGAGAGCGTTTACTACATAAAAATTAGACAAATATTCAGTAAAGAAGAAGAGCTTGCATTGGAAAATTACCTAAAGAGAACTACGAATTATGAATTACGAAAATTTGTGTATGAATTTGTGATTAAAAATAATAAATCTATCCCTCATCATGATTATAAAAGAGATTGTTGGTAAATATTGGTTGGGATTTTTTTTTTATTCATGAGAGGCTCGCGTTTGACCACTATCTGATGGTAAGCGATGATGTGGTCGAAGACGAAGCACTAATTTCCTCGTTATATGATCTCCTCAAGCTATGAGTTTATTCCGAGCAACATATATCAACAAAACCAACGTACTGTACGTTTACCTACGTTTGATCGAATAAGACCATTTTATAAGAGGTAGACCAATATGTTCTGCTGGTGATTCGATAATTCTTCTGGTTGGGCGAAGAAAAATAATTTCCGAAAATTTGCAAAACACTTCAAACAACATTTGCAAAATACGTCAGACCTAGTAAGGAAAAGCCTGTTTTGTTACTGCTGGACCACCATGACTCGCATTTGTTCAACGATGTACTTGATTGTAAAACATGGAAATAGAATCATTTATCAAGTTAGATACACTTACATAGGAAATATGTATATGTATCTAATTTGATTTATAGACACTTAGTTTGCCTAGTATTTGTTTTCAATTGTTTATTTTTAATTTTATGTTTTATATGTTAAATTAGGATGACAAGAGGGTTGAGATTTTTTTTCATTAATAAAATGATGATTGCACATATTTTAGTACTTTTTTATCGTATTTTTTCGTAGATTTGGTCTCATTACTTCTTAGGTCAACTTACCCCTAGTGACAAGTCGACTTACCCCAGGCACGGGGTACGTTGACTCATTTTCCGCGTCGTATATAATCAAGCTTGTACGCTATATCGTAATTGGTAGCGAGTTAATTGCTGTTTTTTTCGAAAGCTTAATAGTGTCACTATCAATGAAATTGCTTTTTAGAAGAATAAAGACTACAGCAAAAATAATAAAAATATTTAAGCTGAAAATTGGTCAACTATCCCCGGTCTCCCCTAATATATATGTCAATGAGTACAATATAGAAATAGGGGTTCGCGTTCTCCTATTCGTGAATAAATAATCGAAAAATTCGCAATAGTCAAACAGGTATATGTAAAGTGACACCTGTATGTTATAATTGTGATAAAATGTTTCAATCTAATTTTAGGGAATGAATAAACCACTTTTATTTTGTATTATTTTTGTAGTGCTTTTCGTAGCTCCTTTATTTCCTTTTCTATATATAGGTTAGGTGTATTTGATACTGCAGCGGCCTGATGGGGTACCACATGGGTTTCTGTTTTTGTCTTAGTTATAGGCCCGCGTTTAACCATAGCCTCACCTGATCGAAAGGATGACGCAGTCGGTGATGGAGCACACACACACCCAGGTTGTGGTTTTCCACGCCTTAGCCTGCAGCTAAAAATACGTATAACGTAGGGGTCCACCATATACCGATATCGCAAACGGACCTTTTTAAGAGGACTTTCTTCAAATATTGCAAGCAATTTTTTGGCTTCTGTAGCCAAAGGGCAAAAAACGGAACGCTTATACGTATGTCATGTCTATCTGTCGGTTCGTTCGTTACAGCCACTTTATTCCAAAACTATTAAAATATAAACGAATTACGACCTGACGATTTTTTTGACCCGTAACTATAAAGCACTGTTACTTCATCCAGAATCTTATGTCGCAAGATATTAAATTGTTACCCGAACTTCATTTATCACCAGGATGAGAGTAATAATGCAACAAGTGATGTATGGCAACATTAACGTTAACTAAAGCGAAAATGATACTTTTATGGGATAAATAAAGGTAGACAATTTAAGGAATGGACTACTGTTAAATTATTAGACATCCTCGTAAATGAGCAAAACAATTCCTCGTAAATTATTATCAAATACTTTATTCAGAACCTCTTTAAAACATTTAAATAAAGTAATTCCTAATCAGTAGCTACGTAAACTAATAAAGTATACTTTTTATTACTTACATGAAGATTTTTTGATGACTGCTAAAATTATGCTTCAAAATCTGAACAGAATTAGATGCTATTTGGAACTTGTCAATGCACAAGGCTTGGATCAGGATTAAAAATACTATTTATTCCATTTGTGAGATAATTTAAAAACTTCACAATCAAAACACAAGTAAAACTTCTGGCACAAGTAACAAGAATAAACCTAGGACCAATAATAACTTGTCGGGATTCGATAGGGCGATTGGAACCGGCATCGAAAAGCAAGGGCAACTGAAGGCCCACCATGCTCCTTCAGTAGCTAAACACCCATGTTTAGTCAGTAGAAGTCTGACACTCCCTGCCGCTCCACCAAAAGCGGGAGGATTCATTTGATGAAAAAACACTAACACAGAACACCTATTTAATCATATACTTCTCTCGGTATGTCTGTCAATTTTTAACCGACATCAAAAAAAGGAGGTTTACAATTCGTCTTGAACTTTTTTTTTTTATGTATGTTACCTCATAACTCGGAGACGGCTGGACCGATTTGAAAAATTCTTTTTGCGTTTGAATGGGTATACTTTCTAGTTGGTCCCATTGTTACGAAATTAGGATCTGATGATGGGATCCTGGAGAAATCGAGGGAACTCTTCAAATATTATAGGCACACCTATAGCGTTTTGGGTATTTCTTATAGTACCTTGTACAGTTGCTCTCGAAAAGCACCATTTGAGGAAGTGGAACTGATGATGAAGACCCCAGATGGCCACCGAAACTACTCAATAAAAATTATTTCGTTTATTGCGATTAGATTACTTGAATATGGATGTTAAGCACTTTATGCTCGTCACAATGCATATGGTGAAGTAGAGCTGACGGTGATGTACCAGGAGAACTCCTCAAAAATTAACGGCTCTGCACCGGGAAAAGCAATATTTTGTAAAAGGTGATAAGTAGTGGACATTTTGGCTTTTGTTACTAGATAAATTACAAACTGACCCACTAAAAAGCGTGAAAAAAAACTTTTTAGAAAAAAATGGAACCGACTTCCATATAAAAACACTACAAAGGCAAAAATAACTTTAATTTCGGAAGGCGGTGTCTTTAGTTTTGTATATACTTTTGTTTTTGACACCGCCTTCCGAAATTAAAGTTATTTTTGCCTTTGTAGTGTTTTTATATGGAAGTCGGTTCTATTTTTTTCTAAAAAGTTTTTTTCTTTTACTTCAGCTCGATAAAATCTGGAACAGTAATTTGGGTGCACTTTTATATTCCAATATATAAATTAATTAATTACCTTGGAAAAAAAGAATCAATAGTATTAGACCTTTTATTGAACTCCCGAAACACATAAAACCTAAAAAGGCTAGAGTTAATACGCCGTCCGTTTCCTCCAACAAATTGTACACGGGGTGCGAAACATTTGTCTAAGGCAGGGTTCGCCAACCTGAGGCACGCAATTTAATATTGTCGGAATACATTACAGAACGTTATACCGGCAAAGTTTTGCAAAAGTGCACGGTAATTTATTTTAACGGAAAACTGCCTTATTTTGCTTTCAGTATATAGTAGTATATCACACACGTCTAATTTACTTATATTAAACTGTATTTATATCAACACGCTATGATTACTAGTTCTTAGGTCTTAATCAAAAACACTATTCAAACGATAAGCGGCAATAGTCTAATGGCTAAGGTGTTGGATTTTGATCAAGAGGCCGTGGGGTCGAACCCCACACATTACACTATTGCCGTGAACCCACTCCAAACAAGTATATTTAGCTTAGTTGTAGGAGTTAACAAGATTGCTAGTAATTTATTTATTTATTTAAGAAGTATGGAGGACTAACAGCGATTAAATACAGAAAATAAATAGTATAGTAGACAGTGAGCCAATTAAAAGTCCTCACGTTTAGAGACAGGAAAATCTTAAATTGAACACTTAAAAGGTAGTCCTAATATAACCATTATCATAAATACACACATCAAAAGTGTCTAGGGATCAACATATATTTTTGCAATAACTTTTCTCCTGATTGATATTAATTAAAATTTTCTTTAAGGATTCATCAAATAAAGTGTTTTCGTTTGTCACAGTAACGATAAACCAAGTCACCTTTGCATTAATAAAGAAATTTGCCATTTTCCTAATAAAGGGATTTTTGACATTTGAACCACTAACATTAAAGTTCGAAAAAAAGACTGAAATAACAGTTTTCTTTAAAATTTTATTGGGTAACTTAAACAATTAATAATCCGTGTTTCTACCGCGAACACTAACAACACAAGAACATCGGTTTGGCATACTCAAAATGAGTTCATCCAAATCACGCTGTGGAATGGCCGCCCATGTTCGTTGCAACAACAAAAAAAGGTCTTCTTGCGACTGGATACCCTCCATATTCGGCAGAGCTATTCTCTGTAGCATATCCCATGCATGCTCAATCGGGTTCAAGTCTGGCGACTGAGCAGGCCAGAGCAGGACATTGATGTTAGCTGCGGCGAGAGTCTGTCTTACAACTCTTGCGGTGTGCGGTCGTGCATTATCATGCATTAACTGAAATAAGGGACCGATTTGCACTTGTAGAGGAACGATGACGTCAGATACAATCGTCTCAGCATAAATTTGAGCATTGAGGTTGCCTCTGATCCAAATCAACTCAGTTCTTCCGCCGATCCAAATACCCGCCCATACCATGATGGTTCCACCACTATAAGGATGGACTTCCTGGCAGGATTTTAATCGCTGTTGGCGTCCAGGGGTTCTCCAGTGTCGTATACGTCTTGTATCCGGTCTCATACCAAAACGAGACTCATCAGAAAAGCACACGAAACGCCATTGTTCTTCTGCCCAATTTCTGTGTTCAAGAGCCCATTGATATCGAATCCTACGATTGTGCATTGCTATAGGTGGTACCCGTAGCGGTCTTCGGGAATGAAGGTTCACTTCATGCAAGCGGTTTCTGACTCTTTGGTCGCTAATTAAGTTCCCTGAAGAGTGATGAAGCCTCACGGCTAACATCATGGCGGTTATTGTTGGAGCTCTTCGAGTTAAGATTTGAATGTATCGGTCTTGTCTCCGTGTGGTGCAGCGATACCGTCCTCCATGGCGCTCAGCCACGGTACCAGTGCTTCGGTAACGTGTCCAAAGTCGACTGATAACACTCTGACTTGTATTCAGAGCTAAAGCCACAGTACGTTGCCGGGAACCAGCTTCTATCATTCCCACGGCTCTGAGCATTTCTTCCCTGCTTAAATGACGTCGCCGCTCCATAATAACGTTGGTTTTAATCAGTAGTAGGGAAACAGTAGCACTAATAATGTCTTCAATGCGTTGTATGTTTTTATAGGGAAAATATTGACAGCTGATTTTCATCTTTTACTCGAATTTGATTAACAGTTCCTGTTTCAAATTATGAAATGCACCAAAAAGGATCCATATAAATTTATAAAATCATAAATTTATTACAAAGCCACATCTCAATCTCAAGAAATCCGCATAAAAATGCTTGATCCCTAGATACTTTTGATGTGTGTACAATATTCAAAATGACTAAATAGATAGCAGATATAAATAACACATACAACACAGTAACTACATATATTAATTATTTTTGAAAAAATCAAGGCTTAAGCATCTTCTGGCTGCAATCACACTTGTTATAATAAATAAATAAATTAGTAAATTATAATAGGTATAACTATAAAAAAAATTAGTAATGTGAATTCTAACCACATTGCTAGTTCTATTTAAAAAATCCTTACGAACAAATATAATTACTTATCACAAATTATATTTTACTAAGAAACAGACAAGAGGCAGATAGGTACGTCGTTGCATACTATTTAGTAACTAATTCCTGACAAGCATAAAAAATAAATGCATAAAATTTAGGCCGTAAAGAGATAAAAGATACCTTTCAGTAGCTTGAACATCCCTAATGATATCTTTAATTAAATTGGCTTAGATGAAGTATTTTACGACCCAATTATAGTAGCGACTCAACGGTGGGCGTGCCGCCTTAAGCATCGTGTGGCTCGTAAAAATATTGGTTAGCACATACATTCCCGCGTTACGTTTATGAATTAGAGTAACACGCTGCTGGGACAAAGGCCTCTCCTCAATGAGATGGATTGGGCATTAATTCATCACACGGGTCCAATGCAATTGGCGGATGTCACATGTCTTCAAATAAAAACTCAAGAAAAGTATTATAGGGTTAAAAATGTGTCCTATTCGAGGATTTTTATAATAGAGATTGTTACCCTATTTCAAGTAGTTCATTCAATAAATGACCAAATGAAAAAAAAATCCAAAGTCACTGGTCCGAAAAAATGAGTACGCGTGGTTAGTAGATAAGTGCTTTTACTCAACTCAAGAACACCTTTGCTATAAGAATAGAAAATTATTATAACATAATATGATCTACATAATTTTGTGTAGTTCTTAAGACGATTGTGATATCTTTGTGATTTAGGATTTTTTTTATTGTTTGACCACCAGCTCACCTGATGTCAAACGTAGATGAAGCACGCTTGCCTAGAAGTAACCTACTCACTCTTGACATAAAGACTTCCAGGTTCAGGAAACACAGACTCCGGCAGACAATTCCATTCCATAAGCTGTACGTACGCACATACGTACTTTTTAATTACTTATATGTATATAGCGAAAGCATTTTTATCTTTTTATGTTATGTTTTGCATAACATTCATAGTGCGTTTACTACGCGATTGAACCGGTTTCCGCTACGAGTTATAAGTCTGCTACGCCGAAGCTACACATCACCTATGGAGTCAAAAATGAACAAATCATTATCTGAGACGGACATCACCCAGGGAGAGATAAAAACTCCACCCAACTATGTATTTCAGCGGGTTAAACGAAGCAGAGACGACATGGATGACTCATTTGATAAGCAACTGCGGGAGTTCAAGGAGGAGATGAGAAAAATGCTTAATCAATTTTCTGATAAACATGGAAGGGATATTCAACAGATTGCATCTACATTGAAGGAAATCCAGTTATCTAACAGCAATATAGAAAGCACTATTGAGTTTCTCACTTCTCAAAATGCAGACCTCAAAAAAAGATTGATATTTTAGAAAACTAGGCCAAAGAAGATAGAAATTATATCAAAATTATAGAAGATTAAATAGAGTCAATTCAAATCAGTAATCAGAAACCCAATTTAGTGATAAAGAACGTACCTAGAAGAGTAAACGAAAGTAAAGAAGACTTGTTAGAAATGGCCTTGTGTCTCGCAAAAAATCTGGATTGTTCTATTACCAAGCATGATATAAAAGACATATACAGAGTTCGTGTGAGAAACAATGAGAAGCCGAACACACCAATAATTATGGAAACTGGTTCCACTATAATCAAAACAGATATAATGAAGATGGGTAAGGCTTTTACCGTTAAATATAAAACTAAACTATGTTGTAAGCACATGGGCTTTAAATCGAAAGAGGATACACCCATTTTTCTTTCCGAACATCTGACTCCCAAGGGATCGCGCCTACACTTCCTGGCACGCGACTTAACTAAGTCAGGAAAGTATAAATTCTGCTGGACCTCATATGGCAAAGTTTACTTAAAAAGGACGATCAATCACCGACTATAACTATTACAAATGAAAATCAAATTCATCAACTTCAAATTAACAAATGACTAATAGCTGTATTTTCTGCAATTTTATGCTTTATAAAGATTAGTCAAAAACATATATCTGTTCTAATATTGTTACTGTATTACATAGATATTATCTATGTGCCAAGGTCAACTTTCTTACATTACTATAGTCACCTACTATTATTAATTCCTAGTAGTCATCACTACATAAAAATGTACTTATACACTGATCTCACAAACAACTATAATTACACTTACAATTCAATCCATTCCTTTAATAATCCGAACCAGTTACTCATGTCTCATACACTCTACAAGTATTCACATTTACACAAGATTTATACTCACTTATATGCTAGTCAAACACAGTTAGTATGCGCTCTCCCTGGGTGCATCGGTATTGCAAGATTGAAGTCTATAATTCCGTCTGTAGTTATACAAAAAAAATATATTTTATATCTCTCCAAAAAATCACTAATAGATAGCATGTTATTTTCTTTTTTAGTTATATATAATGAATGACCGACTTCAAACGCTTAATGATATCGATGGCATACAGATTGCGCGTAGCTTTGAATGTAATAGTTCGGACTTAGCAAAACGGATGACTATAAAAAGAAATGATTTAACTATTATATCACAGAATATACGAAGTATTTCATGTAACTTTGACGACTTATTACTCACACTTTCAACATTCAATTTCGAAACAGATGTTATTATTTTGACAGAGTGTAGACTAAATCCTGGCGTAAATATTCCACATCTTAATAACTATTTATCTTATGCTACCACAAACCACCTAAATCAAAATGATGGAGTAGTTGTTTACATAAAAAATACTTTAAAATCGAAAGTAGTAGAAATTAAATTAACTCATGCATCTTGTCTACGACTGGATTTGCTCAATAATGTTATATTTTGTATATATCGGTCTCCGGCTAATCCAAATACAGAGAATTTTGTAAACTCTCTATGTACTCATCTTGATACTATACATACTCAGAAAAACATTATTATCGCGGGTGACATAAATATAAAATAAAAAAATATATATAAAATTAAATATAGGGATACAGAATCATCCTATGAGCAAAAAAACAGAACCAATTATCTCAACTCTCTATCTCTTTACGGAATACTGCCTGGGCACACTTTGCCCACCAGAAACGAAAACTGTTTAGACCATTTTATACTCAAGATAAATAAGCAAAAAAATTCAGCATCTATTGCTATCTTACACACAAGCATAACTGATCACTACATCACTCTTCTATCCCTCACTAAATCAAAACAAATCGTAAGGCTTAACAAAACTAGATCTATTATAGATTTCGAACAAGCACATCAGTTTTTACTTAATAACAATTTAGCAGACTTACTTCTCTGTGATGATGCTGAAACACTTACAAATCTTCTCGTTTACAAACTATCAGAATCCGTAAATCAAAACACTATTTTTATAAAAATTCCAAATAGTAAACGTATTATAAAACCTTGGATAACGCCAGGTTTATTACGTTGCATTAAAAACCGCAATAAGTTACAAAAAAATAGTAAAATGGATCCCCACAATGATATATTAAGAATAACGTATACAAGATATAGGAATTATTGCAATAATCTCTTAAAAAAATTAAAAAGAAAACATGAAAGAGAATTGATTACTAATTCAGTCACCAATAATAAATTGCTTTGGAAAAACATAAAATTAATTAGCTACGGAAATAATTCTAATAATCACAGTACCGAATTGTTAAGTATTAAATCATCCCCATTAGAATCAGTAAATTTTATAAATGACTATTTTGCGAATATTGGTAAAAACCTTGCACAGCAAATCCAGCCGCCCTTAAATATAGAACACAACCGCAATTGTTTTTCTACAGCACAATCTAATTCTTTCGTGCTGTTAGACACAGATGAAGCTGAAGTGAAACATATCCTTATGAGCTTAAAGTCAGATAGTGCTTCCGGTTGGGATAATATTCTCACTAGTTATCTGAAACATATAAGTAAGGATATCGTTCCAGTGATAACACATCTTGCCAACACTTGTTTTAATCAAGGAATTTTCCCGGTTGCTTTAAAAAAATCGATTATTACTCCAATATACAAGTCAGGGGACAGAAAGGATGTCGGTAATTACAGGCCTATATCCGTTCTACCTTCAATCTCAAAAATAATAGAAAAATTAATAAATAAAAGACTAATAAAATTTCTTAATGATTTTAATATACTTTCGGACTCACAATTTGGTTTCCGGCAAGGTATTTCTACTGAGGATGCGGTTACTAGACTAAGTACACTAATAAAAGAACAACTTGATAGTGGCAAAAAATGCGTGACTGCATTCTTAGACCTAAAAAAAGCCTTTGATACTGTTTCTGTCCCCATCCTTATAGGTAAATTGGAGACTATTGGTCTACGTGGATTACCTCTCGACCTGTTTAAAGACTATTTGACTAACAGAAAGCAAAGGGTGAGAGTTGATCAATACGTCAGTGGAGACGCTGATATGTCATACGGTGTCCCTCAGGGAAGTGTCTTAGGGCCGACTATGTTTCTCATTTACATAAATGAATTGTGCAATATGCATATCCCTAATTCACACATCTTTTCCTACGCCGATGACACGGCTATCGTCTTCACTGGTGACTCTTGGTATGGCGTTAAATTAAATGCGGAATCCGGTTTAACTCAGGTTTCAACTTGGCTGAGACAAAACTTGCTTACGCTGAACATTTCAAAAACCAACTACATATGCTTCAGCGTAAGCAACCGCGCTCAGCCTAGTGTTGACTTTAATTTGAAGGTCCATTTGTGTAACGTTGACGATGGCTCGGACTGCAGCTGCTTAACTATAAATAAAGTACCCCACACTAAATACTAAGGTGTTATAGTTGATCAGAGACTATCTTGGCATCCTCACCTTGACCAAATCGCAAATAGAATTAGGAAATTATCTTGGATATTTCGGACCCTCAGACATGCGATCCCTAAGAAAGTTTTTAGTCCTGCTGGCCGCTGTAAAAATCTCCTTAACCTAACATATCTTGCGCTTGCCCAGTCAGTGATAATTTATTGCATCTCAGTCTGGGGGGGTGCAACAAAAACAAAGATGTTGGTGGTGGAGCGTGCTCAACGCGCCCTTATCAAATGCATGTACTTTAAACCGAAAAGGTACTGTACTGAGAAGCTATACCAAATAAGTGACTTGCTGTCGGTCAGAAAGCTATATATTACTCAAATAGTATTAAGACAACATAAATCACTGACTTATGATCCAAGTATACAATTAAAAAGGCGTAAAGATATAATCCTGAAAATACCACAAACAAGGACCATGTTTGCCAGTATGCAACTCCGTAAAAGGTCAGCTCACCTATATAATATAATCAACAAACACATTTATATATACCCAAGAAATAATTACGATGGTAAAAAAATGTTAACAGAATGGGTGAAAACTCTTACCTACAGTGAGACTGAGAAACTTCTCCAACATTCACACTAACACTACCAATTGCATGTATACACATACACCCTTTCCCCTCCCCTCTCTCACACATACAAACATGCACACACACACACGACATATACACACAACGCTACATCACTACTGAAAAACACACAGACACACATCACAACTTAAACACACACGTTCACAAATTTTCAATTTTTTTTTTAATTGCTTTTAAGTTCCTTTTACAGTGTTTAATAGTATTATTCTTAATTGTATCTATTAGTTATGGAAGAGCGGAGTCTCCTAATACAGACATTATTTGTCTAAAAGGAGGCTCCAATCACTATGCTATGTTGTACGAAAACTGTATTTTTCAATAAATAATTATTTAATTTAATTTAATTTAACAGCAATGGTCAACATGACGATAAAAAAACAAAACATAGAACATTAATGTACCTTTGCTTTACGCATACAAGCAAATCAATTATTTGATTGACAGATATTTTTTGTCTACATTTGAAATTATTTACTTTACATAAACAAAGAAATATTGGCTCTCTCAGTGCACAAGGCTCTCAGAGTATCCAATACATGATGATGTTTAGAAGCAAATTGTGAACGGAATACACATCTCTTCAGTAATGGAATTCACTCCCTCGATACGTATTCAGAACGGTAATAGGCCTCCTCTAGCCTTCCGACGCGATATCGATTATACTAGTGTTGGGACTACGTACTAACTTAAGACTAGTTTTTGGACAGCGTACTATTTTTAGATAACTAAGCTAATATACAGAGCGAAGTCATCAGAAATGAGTGTCGTCGTAAATCGGTGTCATATTCCACAATGCAAACATAAAAAAGATTTTATTAGTTTTCATCGAATGCTTACTGGAATAAAATATTATGAGGGCAGATAGTTTTATGACTTTTGATATGCTAAAACAGAAATATGGTATTCAATTATAAGAAATATTGGCTTCATATGAAATCCCAAAGTAACCACCGCTCTCGGTATATAAAACTTGTCGTCGAAAATTATCCTGTTTCTTTTATTATTTATCCACGAACTCCCCCTTACTAATTTCATTAATGATTACATTCATTAGTGCGAGACTTAGCGCAGAAAAGACTAAGTGAATTGACCTAATCTGCTAAAATTACGTACTTAGTATCAGATGAGCGCAATAACAATAAAAATGAAAAGTGTCTTACAAACAATGCTAACCTATAGGTACCTCTTCTATACGTACATCTATACTAATATTATAAAGCGGAAAAATTTGTTTGTTTGAAAACGCTAATCTTCGAAAGTACCTGGATTTGGATGAAATTTGGTATGGAAGTAGCTTGAAGCTTGAGGAAGGTTATAGAATAGAAGGAAGGTTTTTAACCGACTGCAAAAGAAGCAGGTTATGTTTTTAACGTGATAATGTCCACGGGAGCAAAGCCCCGCGTGACTGCTAATAAAACATTAACGTCTGTCTCTGTTTTCAAAATAACTGTGTTTTCTCAAGTGATTATAGTTATTTATATGATTACAAAACACAAGCTTTTTTATTATTATAAGTACTTTATTGTACACCATACTATAATATACTAACGGACAAAAAAAGTAAAATTAGTGTACAATCTTATCGCACAGGGCAATCTCTTACAGACTTTCACACTTTTACAGCCTTAATTTTTACAATACGTCTGTCTGTCAGTTTATATAAAAGCTGAAGCTGAAACAGGGCTGGAAATTAGAGGATGTATAGGGAAACACATAGATTACTCTTTATTTCGGAATTCCCACAGGATCGGAATTTACATGGGAAAAAGATCTCCCGCAAACGAACTCGCAAGCATTATAATTAGGTCGAGAAAGATCAATCCTACCCCGAGTTATCATACAAAAACGTATAAGATAAGGGTAGACTTAGTGGATTGATCTGATTTGCTAAAACTATGTACCTACTTAGTATTGAGCAGACGAGCGCAATGACAATAAAAATTATCAGTATCTTACAAGACTAATGTTATACAAGCCTTGTTTGTAAGACTCTATTTCTAGACTAATTATATCAATAATACAGGATATTGACATAACAACAGTTTACCTAAGTTTACAGGCCACTTGCCATGCATCAACACGAATATTGGATAAGCGAGCGATCGCATTCCCAATCTAATTAGGTGCGTGATTGGGATCGTTTAATTTGGTACCTACGCTAGATTATTGTAGCTTTGTTTCTAGGTTTATTGTTTACTTTATGAATATTCTGACTACAGAAATGATAACATTTCTGCATAATTATAACCAGCAAAATAACGTTCTCACTACGGGACACAAGCCTCTTCTTTAAATACTTTTTCGTTATGAGAGGGAAGAGGCCGTCTACCACCCAGCCCCTGTGCTCTTTGGTGGATGTTGCATGTCTATGTCATTTTAGGTCCTTTGTTTGTTATCAGGGGGAAATCTTCTAAAATCACCCTGGTGTTTGTGTTGCGGAGAATTTTTACTCCCCTGTTTTGAGACATTTTGTATGGGTGATGAACAATTAAATACTTGCCTGTTCATCCCTCATGCAAGATGTACTCGACTTATTAATTATTTCATTATATTATTATTATTATTTGTACTTGTAATTGATTTTTCATACTAACATTAGATTTAAGCGTGTATATTTACTAACATCATGGATTTATGTTGTCCGAATGCAATAAATAAATTAAATTAAATTAAATTAAATTTGTTTTGTCATCATTCCGAAACCCTCCCTGTGCAACGCCTAATATGGGTACATCCCTGGGGGGGATTTGCTCACATTAGGCGTAGGTCCTAGGACTTATTGGATTACTCATTATGTTTTCTTCGCTGATCATGAAAATTGCACAAAGGAATGTGCCTGCCTGGTTCCGAAGCAATGACTTACAACGCCTCTTAGAAAATGCTTAAATGTAAATTTCTAGACCATCAAACGTCACAAAACAGCCAACCATGTGGTGGTTGCCTGTATTCTAGGTCACAGAAACTTAAACAAACGTAACATCGAGACCCGATACAGGAACTAAAAACTTGTACAGTTGCATTACCGTAAACATTTATATTTTCATTAAAACGGGACTTCAATATTAATGCGACATACAAATTACTTCTACATATTTTTTCTAGTACAAAGAAATCGAATGAATGGTTTCAAAATCATATAAACTATAGAGAACGAAAAAGTTTTTGATCTCGACATAGATACACACACAAACAAAAAATACTGAAGAAAAATAAAGACTAGTCAAATAATGCCTAGGTTTTTATTTGTTTTGACCCTTCTGTAAAGGAAAACGGGAAAATCTGTCCCGAGACTGTCCTCGCGAGCAGAGACGGACCCGCGAAAAAGGGGACAGTCCCGTTCAAAACTGGCTGTATGGCTACGTTAGGTATGACTGACGTCAGAGGTACGATTATAGCTAGGAGCTATATCAGCCGCTTTGAACCGGCCTACTGAACCGGTACCCCGTGTGCCGAGCAAAAATACTCAAACGAGAATTTGTTTAAAACAGATTTGATCGCGATGTGTTATCAGACTCGTTATTGTGTGATTTTCTTAGAAATGTATTGTCTTCTCATGAGATGTTCATGGATAAACGTTACAAATATGATAAACAATACAATAGGATTATACATTTAAAGGGATCTTTTAACTTCACCACGTTTCAAGACTGTATATTTAGATATAATTCTGTCATCGGACTACAGGAAGAAAGGTGATGCGTCATCGTTACATGGTGGACAGTTACAGTGTGGTGAAAGTATTCACAAAATGTTGTGTACGTATGTGTGGGCACCCATATGCACGATGTATAACATAAAAAATAAAATTTAAGGCTGTCATAACATAAAGCTTCCTCTGCAGTATTTGACACATAATACCTATTCATCAAACCCGGAAATTACAACAAGTGATTGCATGTTATCCTTTAATTGCACCTCACAATAAAATCACGGGTCCGCGAATATCCCGGACCAAATCAAACAGCGGTTTAAACTATCAATTTCAGAACAATGGAACCCTACCCTTAACCCGCCTCAACGATTAATAAATCATATCGATCCAATCGGAAAGGCTGACAAATCGAATCTCCCTATCAGTTATATCGGGAACCTGTTCCGAGTATCTTCGAAGAAATTAAATGGAATACGAGAATTTTAGAATGTACGGCAAATAAACGGTTTTAATATTTTTAGAGTTCCAAATGTTCGCATGTAAAACCTGAACTCTAATTGCACAACGACGATGCTACTAGACTGAATTCATTAACAAAAAATAAACTTAATTGTGATTTTTTTAGACCCAAACACGGGCATAAGGAAATATGTAATATTATTGATAGAAATGCATCGTAAATAACCAGTACTGGCTTGTTCAGAAACGTTTGGCTTTAAATTAGAAACTTTGCAGTTACTGAAAGGGCTAATTGTAAATTTGAAACACTTTTGTCGTGTAAATAAATACAATTTAAGTTATATTTTATCCCGCTTTAACTCCTGAAAAAAGAACAGCAATGTTTTATCACTTATAAGAAGACAGGAAAACATTTTCATATTTCTAAGAAATCTTTACTAAAATAACATACCGATTAAGTCAGATTTGTACGGAATCCCTTGCGCGCAATCTTGACTCGCACTTAGTGATTTTTCACCAGTAATTTCCGAGTTTCATTGAAGCATCAAATATTCCGTTTCATCATTTTCAAGGTCTACTACCCACGATGTACTATCTACTGAAAACATTAAAATTTAACAGCTGTATTAAAACCTGATGGGTTGTATTTCAAGGAAGTTAGAATCACACTATCTTAATCTGTTGGAGGAACCTTAAAACGTAATAGTATCCGAACAAATTAAAAAGGATACGTGTTTCATTGGCATTTTCAAAAGAAGCGCAAATTATGTAAATGCAACACCCACGTAAAAATATAAACTCGGCCTGTATCATCCCACGGCTCAAACCTCCCACACAAAACTGAGGCATTTCAGCTTAGTATTTGAAAACATAATCACCCCTTACAGGTGTTACTTCAAGTATCTACATACATATATGATACTTATATCCATAAGACAAGGATTTCAGACAAACCTCGTACATCATTATGCGAGCCGTGTGAACAATGCGACTTGCCGGGAGGTTGATATCGACATCTTTAATACAAGCGTGTCTAAGTTGAAGAAAACTAAATCGTATCGTATCGTACAAGCATGGCCGCTTGTCGTACCGTATAAGACAAACGGTGATGCCCCATCGTTACATGGTGGACATTCCACCCATACGCACAAAACGTTTTGGGAATACTTTCAGTGTGCGTACGGCTAAGGAGTGGACATCCCTGCCCGAGTCTGTGTTTCCTGATATCTATAACCGGGTGTCTTTAAGTAAAGAGTGAATAAGGTTACCATTAGGTGAGACGGTGGTCAAACGCGAGCCTATTATCAATAAAAAAAGATGAAATAGCCATATTAGGTCGTTAAAGAAGTTATTGTATAATTTATGTATTTTTCATTTTCTCTGATATTTCATGTACAATGAGCGACTACAGCTTTTTTAGCATTTAATTATTGTGCGATTATAAATTATCACTGGAACCTTTTGATTAGCCATATTCTAAAAGTTAATGACTATGTCTGTTTAACTTTAAGTAAACATAATTCTACAACAAAAAGTATTATCCACAGAAAAGATAAAATGTGTGACCGCAATGAAATAACCCCCAGCGATTTAAATAAAGTGAAATCCGATGCAGATGAAACATTTATCAAACCGCATGGGACACCATGTCCTGACGGTAAATCGCACCAATTTGCCCCATGTCATAAATGTCCGTTCCAAAGTGCTGTCAATATAGCATAATTTTTAGGAAATCTCGGGATAGGTGAGTAGGCACCCCTACTCACTTATTCCGAGATTAAGTGGTTGTCAAATTACTCACGCAATCTCACCACTTTCGGGTTGTGGGTCATATGTTGGAATTGGAACCCAGGCAGGCTCATTAGTTTGTGTAATTTTTACCACCACTACTCTCAGATGTGGACAGCCACCAACCCGCACTGGACCTGCCTGGTGGGTTATGGCCCATTCACTCGCAAAGAGAGGACACCTGTATTCCAGCAGTGGGAACTACTTAGCTGAATATGTTATACTTGGCAGTAAGGAAGTTCATCTAAAACTTAATAAAATTTCGTTTAATAAATCAAGGCCCAGGTGATGCCAGATGGGATGCAGTCTCCCCCTTCTGCGAAACAGTCATACTAACGAAGGAGGAGGCCGAATGCGCGAGGGAGAGGCAACGAGGTCGAGGTTCACGATCCGAACTCCGGCCACCATAGGCGCGGGCTTGCAGACGGGGGGAGCAGGGGTAGCTCATCGTCCGGTAAAAACCAGGCCTGGGTCAGCGACGTCGTGTTCCACGCCCGCATCAAAGCCAGTCGGCCCTGGAACTTAAGGGCAGTTGAAGGATCAGGATGGGTTTTTAGTCAGTAGAAGTCTGACACTCCTTTCCGCTTAACCCAGACCGGGAGAAATCATTCGATGATTTTCCCAACCGGAAAAAAGTGACGCCAAATGTTTCTATCGTAAAAACTTCAACAAAGTATGTATTCAGAAAAAATAAACTTCTCCCCAAAATAAAAACATTAGTTTAAGACATGTTGCTGTTTGAGAAGGGTCAATCGCCTTCAGGCTGCCAAGACAAGATACCCTTAAAATTAATCCGTCCCTTAAAAAACCAGAATCCTGCGATGACGGACTTGTCCCGCGGTTTAACATCACTATGAAAACCGTTGGTAGATTGCGTCGATTGTGTGGAAAATCACGAAATGTAATCGAAATTGAAACATTATGGTGATTGCTGATGACACAACGATTGATAGAGTGATCAACTTTATAGATTGATGAGTCTATATCGCTTCGGAATTGGTGGCGATAAGCGATTGTGATAACTATGTTATTGTTTTTAAATTAACTAGCTCGTTTATAAGTTAATTGGATTTCATGTATCGAAATCTTTTTGTTTTAGTTTGTTCTTGTCAGGATATGTTTTGCATAAAAGATAAGTTTAATAAAAAGTCAAACAAACTACCCAAATAATTATTAAATCTCTTAACGACAATAATCTTTAACTGTACGCAATGCATTAAAAGGTTGCCTACCTACTACAAAAAAAATCATCTTCCCTTTAACCCAAAAACCGCTCAGATTACATATACCAATTGACCTAGCATAAAAAAAAAAAAAAAAAAAAATACATACATATACAATCTAACCTAATTCCGAGCAGGCACAGCCAACGCTCCAATGGTTCAGAACCGCCTCGCTAATGCGATCGACCCACCGTCTGTCCATTTGGCCGCAAAATATGTCACTTATTCAATAGATTTTTATATTAATCACGTTTTTCTTCTTTATTGACTCCACTTTAAAAGATATAGAAATCTTGCTTTTACATTCTAATGTTGTTTTTTTTTCCTGTTTTTTACGATATTATCAGTCGGCTGTTTTTTATAGTTACATATATATTTTATTATTTACAACTTGCTTATAAGTAAACTATTCACAGAAGAAAACCTGCTTCTAGGTATCATGAAACATAAAAGTCCGGCAAGGCATTCCTCTATTTAGATGTACGCAATCCGAACGCGAACGAATACCCTCTATGTACCAATACCGCATACCGGTATTTCGCATTTTCTGAATTCGTCAAGCTATAAATCTGTTCTAATTAAAGTTTATAGACGTTCTACATCAGCACATACATAAAATACGTACAAAAATAAAATACGAAATAGTTCAAAACCTCTATGTTTAAGTTTGGTCCCCTATTGAAACTACATACATATTATTATATAATATGTAGTTCGTAATAAAGTTTACACAATAGTATACTATGTAAGTAAGTAGCAGAGATATAAAGGTAGTAGTTAAATATATTAAAACTAACAAGGAGACCCAGCAACTAAAACCTGTGAAGCGTATAGAAATCTCCATGACAACGATATATCTCCGGATATCATATTATCATCTGTACCTATTCATAGGAAAAACTAAAAGGATTCGCGGCGATAAGAAAGCCTTCTACCATACGATAGGTTTACGTGATTGATGAAAAAATAATTGCCTCTTTGTTGTGATACCTTGTGTATTGCTATGGGAGATTAACAAAGGAACTGCTACAAATACGGGTAGGTAGGAGTTTCTTATTACTATTCTATTTTGTTTTGTTGTTAACGTGTTGTGGCTCTTTAGATTTATCTAAACTACGTATAAATAAAATTGTCTACCTGTGATTTATTTATTTTATTTCATTTCCTTTATAGTATCATGTAAGTAAGTATAAGTACTTACACGATACTAAAACGCGAACAAACGAAAATAAAAAATCTGAATTTCATATCATTTAATAAAACAATCGACATCTAAAATATATCTTTCAGTTTGTCCGGTATAATCTCTGAATTGACTTGCACGGGAAGTCAGAGGAGTTTATAGGGCAACTTATAGGTTTTTCCGCACAAAGCACACCTAGAACTAAAAATGTTATTTTTTTTCTAATTATTATAGATATTCATTAGATCTAAAATGTTTAAGTAAATCATTCATTATCATACAAACCACTGGGTCAGATATGACTTGGTAACTACGTTCATTGTATCGAAAATAGATAAAAACATAAGACAATGTTGTACATATCAGAACATTGAACATGTTGAACTTTATCTCAATTTTTTTTATATATTTTCTTACTCCCCGAAGTATAATTTTGTCAAAAAATATAGTCTCACAGCCCTCTCGCGTTTTATCTACAGAGCTTATTTTGTATAAAAAAATACAAGTTTCCAACTTAATTGAGTATTCAGAAGCGTATTTATTTTCAATCTAAACCTAGTTTGCCCTCTAACATAAAATACTCCGTGTTTATGTAATCAATTTTCGGTCCATGCTCCTTGCAAAATAGGCCGCAGGTTGATGGGGATATGAAAATATTTCTCCTTTGTTTGCTTACTCCCTGGTACTTTTTGTTTCGAGTTTACGTCTTTCATGGAGTTTCAAACAAAATTATTAATGTTTGAGTTCAAAGTTGGTACTTTTACACTTTGTTTTGAGTGAATCATTTTGTTGCGCGATGTATTGTACATTGTTTTGGAAATAATATGTTCTTCAGCAACCTATATTTTTTGCCAGGATTGAGGAAATGTTCTAACGAGATACCGCGGCCCCGAAGGGCGACTGAAGGAGTAGTATGGATTTTTAATCAGTAGAAATGTGACGCTTTTACATTCCGCTCCACCAAGAGCGGGAGGAGGAGACATTTGATGATTTTCTCCCGAAAAAAAGTAACAAATTTAATTGAAAATCAATTACGAAAAAAACCCTGTCTAAAACTCGAGTCAATCATATAAATCACAATCTTAATGCTTCACTTCAAACAGCAGCCGATATAGCAGATTACGTCCCAAACCCGCAATTATGTACAGACGCCAGCACATCAAGCTACAAAAATCTGTCAAATTTCTTAAATAGATTTTCAACTTTATTGTTAAAGAAATTAGGTTCAAGGTTGACTGGGAATATTTGACAGTTTCGGGTAGCTTCATGTGCTGGCGTCTTACTGGCGTCGTCTGGCGTATACTTTTCCTCAAAAACGAACCAACACAGCAAAAAGCACATCGACACAGTATAAAAATATGGACTGTACGGAAACTACCTACAAACGCTCGAAACGGCACACTCACACAAACATGAGCACCGACGAGACTCCTAAGCGCGGGTCGCAGTGCTCTCAGTAGTGCATGCCGCGTCGAGTGGTCACGTTTAAATTTTATTTATCTCCGAAAATGCCACGAGCGTATTGCGTTGTGTACGGCTGTTTGAACTCGACTTCAACAAAACCGGAGCTATCGTATTTCAAACTTCCTGCTGATATTGAAAGGTAAGAATTATTTATTTATTGTTATACTTATAATCGTTATTGAATTATAAGTCCGCGATCATAATGAGTTCGTGATCTTATTCCAATATTGATAGTGCAATAATTGTAACAAAATGTAAATCAAAGATGCCGGCCGCAATAGGTATATTTTTTTTCGTCATGGGTGTAGTTTTCATGGTATTCGAGGGTGCTAAAACGAAATTGTATTTGTAAGCTAGGTAGTTATTTAAATTCGATGGATTGATCACTAATGAACAAAAATGTAAAAAAAACAATACCAAAATCATTAAAAGTTACAACCCTATTCCTCAACTAGGCTTAGTTTCTATACTGTCCATATCTATACTGTGACATCAATCCGCAAAGGCTGCGGTACAAGGGCCATCCGCCACGGAAGTTAACGGGAACAAAGCACCGTGACGTCAGAGCCAAGGAAAACTAACATAATGGTAGATATACAAGCGTTTTTCTGAAAAAAGAACGTTAGTTTTTTCATATTCCAATCATTGATATACTAAAAACCCAAGATCAACGTCTCAAAACCGTCCGCATAAAAAAATGTTTACCAAATAAGAAAACTTTTTTGCAAAAATTAAAACTGACTTCCAAATCAAAACACTACAAAGCCAAAAATAATTTTAATTTCGGTAGTCGGTGTTATTGGTTTTGTATTTTCTTTTTTTTTTTTCACACCGCCTTCCGAAATTAAAATTATTTTTGGCTTTGTAGTGTTTTGATTTGGAAGTCGGTTTTATTTGTTGCAAAAAAGTTTTTATTTTCGTGCTTTTTAGTGGGTCAGTGAATTTTCCAAATCGGTTCGTGAATGACGGAGTTATGCGCGAACATATAACGCAATGCAGAGTAAACGGAAAGATCATCAACGTAAATATTTTTTTAGACTTTTGTTGATTTTTCAGAATCGGCTTGTCCAATTTCGATAAAATTTTCATGGGACCATTTGGGAAGTATACCCTTTCTAACAAGATAAGAATTTTTCAAATCGGTTGGCAAGTGACGGAGTTCTGCGCGGACAAACATAAAAAAAAAATACAAACATCCGAATTGAGAACCTCCTCCTTTTTTAGAAGTCGGTTAAAAATAGAACCGACTTCCATACCAAAACACTACAAAAGCAAAAATAACTTTAATTTCGGAAGGCGGTGTCAAAAACGAAAATATATACAAAACTAAAGACATTTTGATATGGAAGTCGGTTCTATTTTTTGGAAAAAATGTTTTTCACGCTTTTTAGTGGGTCGGTTTGTGTCAACAACTTATCACCTTTTACAAAATATTGCTTTTCCCGATGCATAGCCGTTAATTTTTGAGGAGTTCTCCTGGTACTTGACCATCAGCTCTACATCACCATATGTATTGTGTCGAGCATAAAGTGTTTAACATCCGTACTCAAGTAATCGAATCGCAATCCACGAAATACTTATTATTGAGGAGTTTCAGTGGCCATCTGTGGTCTTCATCATCAGTTCAACTTCCCCAAATAGTACTTTTCGGAAGTAACTGCTCAAGGTACTATAAGAAATACCCAAAACGCTATAGGTGTGCCTATAATATTTGAAGAGTTCCCTCGATTTCTCCAGGATCCCATCATCAGATCCTGATTTCGTAACAATGGGACCAACTAGAAAGTATACCCATTCAAACGCAAGAAGAATTTTTCAAATCGGTCCAGCCGACTCCGAGTTACGAGGTAACAACATATATAAAAAATTTTAAAAAAAAGTTCACTACGAATTGAGAACCTCCTTTTTTTGAAGTCGGTTAAAAATGAGTTCTTCATTCTAAATTATGCGCTCATTTCAAATAATAACGGCAAATTTCAATGGCCGCCTTTTCAGTGTCAAAACAATGTATTATGGCATGTTTTTTATTTTAGTCGCATAATAAAAATTACCCTGTTGAACAAATAATGGAGTCGATTTTTTTTTCTTGTATTTATTTATTTTTATTAATAAGTTTATGCTTTATTGTCCATATTGTCCATACTTATATTATAAATGCGAAAGTAACTCTGTCTGTCTGTGTGTTATCTTTTCATGCCTAAGCCGCTGAACCGATTTAGTTGAAATTGGCATGGGAATAGTTTAGGACCGTGGGAAGGACATGGGATATTTTTTATCCCGAAATTCCCACGCGATCAAGATTTACGCGGGAAAAACCTCTACGCGAACGAAGACGCGGGCAAAAGCTGGTATTTAGAATAGATTAAAATAAACTTTATTGTACACCAAAAGTTAAACACATCTATTTTACAATAATTAATACTAATTTAGTTTTTGGCAAATATGTATACGTTATATAATATACTGAAGGAGAAGAGGTCGTCAATTTTACGGTTTTTTTAATGTTCATAAGTAAAATAAATAAATAATTTATTGAACATAAAAATATTACATATTTCAAGTGAAGCCCCTGACTCCTATGCTAAGCGAGCCTGTGTTACAGGAATCAGTGTCCTACGCTATACATTAAAACACATTTCAATTTTTATGTAATAAATTACAAACAAAAAGTAACATTAGAAGGTATTGAGAACAAAATAAATAGAAGCGAAACGTGTATGTGTGTGTAAGTTTGAGTGTATGTGCGTAATTGCGTGTGTGTGTGTGGGTGTTTGCGTGTGTGTGTGTGTGTCTGGAACTCTGGACGCGTGTGCGTTAACATGAGTGTGTGTTTTGAATAGCTTAATTTACTGTACTAACGAAATGATTTTTTTAATATCGTCATAGCTCAAAGACTGAAGCCATGGTTTTAAAATTTGTTTGACCTTATTTTACATAAACTTCTAAATTGGGATAGTTTTATTGGCTCTATTGTAGACCCTAGAACTTAATGCCTAAAAGTATCTAGACGTAAGTTTAGTGTGACATTTGGGAACTTTACAAACGGGAAACCCAGTGCGTTTGCTTATTAAATCTGGACTTACTGGTAACAATCTGTGTCTACGTAGTATAGTACGGAGGATATATATTGGGAACTGTAAGTACTTGAACTTCCGAGTATAGCAGTCCAGTGGGATAAATTCGTTTTTTGAACGACATCACTTTAAGTATTGTCCATTGTGCGCGTTCCGCTCTTAGTATTACAATTTTAAACGTCCCTCCCCATACTGGAATAATTTAAATGATAATAGAATAAAAATATATTTTAAGTATATCGATTCATTATGGGATAACTTATGGGTTCACGAAATGCGGTATGCTAATGATAAAAGTGTGTGTGAGTGTTGCTTTGGCGCAATACCAATCTCATTAAAAACTTTTTATTTTTATACTTTAGTTTTTCTTGTGACCAAATACGATGCGGAGAACGGACATCAATCGTCAGCCAACAAAGGCGAGAGATTTTTTTATGGCGAATTTTTTTTACGAAGATATTATGTATATCACGGCAAAAGGTATAAGCTTTATTGAATTAAAAAATATAATAAACGATTTTAACAGTTAATATTTGTTTCATTGATATACACATGTTCTACCCAAAAACATTTACGCTATAATTACGTCTTTAAAACACAATTTAATAAACTTATAATAAATACTAACAAAAATGTCTTATAAAAAATTTTAGTATAAGGTGTAAGTCTCCACTCAAGGCCTTGTCCTATCGAGCAACGTCAGTCGTAAAATTTGATTCTCTTTCGCACACTGCTTTGTAAAAACAACTTTAAACAATTTTCATAAGGTGGAATTTGCAAAAACATATTTTATACTTATAGCATTACTATTACTACGTAGGTGGTGAGTGTTTGGCGACAGTTTCGAGCGTCACTTTTCTTCGAGACTGTGCATCTTGGGTTTTTAGTATATCAATATCTAATAATTCGACTGCTCCTGATACGCATAACTACTTTCAATTTGCTCTAAGCAGAATTGCGTTCACAGGAGTAGAAGTATTAAAAGAATTAAAAAAGCTTGACACGTCCAAGGGTCCAGGACCAGATGGCCTACCTCCGCTCTTTGTCCTAAAATGTGCATTCTGTCTGTGTCTTCCACTCAAAGTTATTTTCAATCGCTCTATTGAAACATCTAAATTCCCCACAGAGTGGAAAATTGCTAACGTGGTACCTATTTTTAAGAAGGGAGACCCCAGCGATACTTCTAATTATCGCCCCATATCTCTTCTTTCTATCTTTGCAAAACTGTTTGAAGTATTGGTTTGTCCTGTACTGTCTTCGTACACTAATGTGCAGTTGGCCTCTGAACAGCACGGCTTTCGAACTCGTAAATCCACTACCACTAATTTGGTTAACTACATCAACGACATTGCTAAATCCCTGGATTCCCATGTACAAGTTGATTCCGTCTACACAGATTTCAGCAGTGCTTTTGATCAGGTTAATCATAACATACTTTTAATGAAGCTGAAACATTTTGGCATAGCCGGTCAACTGCACAGATGGTTCGCTTCTTACCTGACGGGGCGGAAGCTGAGAGTGATCGTGAGAGGATACGAATCACTCTTCTACTCTTCCACTTCTGGAGTACCACAAGGATCGCATCTGGGGCCGATCTTATTTCTTATATTTGTAAATGACATAGTTTGCACAATACAACACAGCAAATGTTCCATGTTTGCGGATGATTTAAAACTGTACAAAGAAATTAAAACGGACTTGGACGTGTCACTTCTTCAGAAAGATCTAGATGCAATAGATGAATGGTGTAAGTTAAACATGATGACTCTTAACGTAAGTAAGTGCTATCATATAACTTTTACGCGAAATAAAAATAGAATACCTTCATCTTATAAATTAAATGGAGTTTCCCTGCAAAAGGTTGACACCATCCGTGACTTAGGAATTCAGCTCGACAGTAAACTATCTTTTATTCATCACATTGACCTAATTGGACCTCCAAAGCGACAAAAATGGCAGGTTTTGTGAAGAGAACATGCACGGAGTTTCGGTCTATTTCGACCCTAAAACTTCTCTTCAACACGCTTGTTAGAAGTATACTGGGTTACGCATCTCCGGCATGTAATCCTACATATCGCGTCCATATTAATAGGATAGAACGTACACAGAAAGCCTTAACCAGGTATCTACGCTTCAGATGCTCTAGTTGCGGTCAAGACACCAGTTATTCTGAAAGACTCAAGCATTTCAATATGATATCTCTGGAACGTCGTAGAAGTCACTCCGATCAGATATTTCTTTACAAAATTATTCATAACCGATCCGATGTTCCAGAGCTATTATCTAAACTTAATATTTCTGTACCTAGGCGCACTATAACTAGATCTGTACGTAAAACAGATATACTTGCTTTGTCCCCATCAAAAACAAACCTTGGTCGCAGTGCCCCTATGAACCGACTTATGGTTAATTATAATATAATCCACAGTAACAGCAACATTGACATCTTTGCCGACAGTTTTTACCAGTTCCGTAAAAAACTTTTAATTCCAATCCACTCATAATATTTTGATCACGTTTATTGCAGTCGTTTTACTTACAATAATAGTATTAAATAATAAAAATTGGCCAAGTGCGAGTCGGACTCGCCCATGAAGGGTTCCGTAATCCGTAGTAACTATAATAAATATAATATACTTAATAAATTTATCAGAAAAAAAAAACAAAAACCTTACAAATTTCTTAAAACTAGATTATTTACAATTTTTACAACTACGCCAAATAACTTTGTTTTTCATAGTATTTGTATGAATTACAAAGTTATATTTGCGGTTTTAGAAAATATACTGTATCTCAAAAACTGCTGACTCGATCTCGTTCAAACCAATTTTGGTTGAAAGTTTACATTAAGATCTACAACATATGGTTTTTTTAGATTTTTCACTTCATTATTATTGAAGTTAGAGGGGGAGGGACACATTTTACCACTTTGGAAGCGTATATCTTTTAAACGATTAACTTTATGAAAAAGTAATTTTAGAAACCTTAATGTCATTTTTAAAGACCTGTCTATAGATACCACACACGTATAGGTTTCATGAAAGAAAATATTTTCAGTTTCAGTTCCATGTATGGAGAGCCCCCTTCATTTTAAATATTTTTTAAATTTTCTCTTAAAATCGGAAAGCGGTTCACAGAATACATCTACCTACCAAGTTTTACATGTATAGTCCTAATAGTTTCGGAATAAAATGGCTGTGACATACGGACGGACGGACAGACAGACAGACGGACAGACAGACATGTCGAAACTATAAGGGTTCCGTTTTTTGCCATACGGCTACGGAACCCTAAAAAACAGAGTATCCATTGCTTATTGAGTAAGTAAATATTATGTATATATCTTATATTATTTCTTTTATATTGCCATAGTATTATATTGTTAAGTAGCTCATTTTATAATCTTTAATTTTAATTTAAATCTGATCTCATAGTTTTGTATGTACTATAATTTATTTATGTTTAAGCTGTGTACTTCTATAAGTGACAAATTCACCATGACAATAGATGTATAAGTTAAATATGTAAAATGTTATTAGTGAATAAGTCGTTGGAGTATAATAAAATAAAATAAAATAAATCAATGATTCTAATGAAAATATTCTACCGCAGAGGTGACCGATTTATATGCATTGAATATGCAGTTTGTGAGTTCGAAAGTTTAAAAAAGGAATGGAAAATCTGGGGGCACGAAAGTGCCCCCGCCAAGTCGAGCAAAAAAGCGGCACGGCCGTACCATTCTTTTCTCGAAGCAATTCAGGCCATTTTCGACCCCCTATAACTACGTTGTGGATAAAACTAGAAGCCTCATTAACCAAACAGGCATTGTATAAACACGGTATATTTCAAATTTCATTCAATTTGAACCAGTAGTTTAAGAATTATAACGAGTCAAAGTTCCTTAATTTACAAAATATTGTCACTCACTGACTGACCGATCATCAAAAGTCTAAGACACTTCTAGCAGACATAGAAGTCGCAATCGCAATAAACAATTTAATTTATATATGTATTACTTGTGAGATATATTGTGTTTTCATGCGATGGCCGAGTCAATCTATTTATTTAAAACGCTTAAGCTTAATTAACTATAAGATGTCGTTAGGTTAGATAATTACGTAACAACTTAAGACAGAAGGTCCCTTAAGTAGGGACTGAATAAATTAATAACCGACTTGGTATTACATGGATCTCACAACTTTTTACGGTAGAACAACTAAGTTGCGAGACTTGTTTTTTTGACAAGTTTTGTTTTTTATGGGATTGATTTTTGTGGAGTTGCCGCGGAGATTGGAAATGTATAAAACAGAAACAACTGAACTGCAAACTGCAATGATGGGCAAGGCGCAATTTCCATTAAAAAAAATGCATGACTATTTTTATCCAACTATTTTCACAATCTACTTAGAAGAGTCAGAATTAAGATAACTAATCGACCACAAAAAAAATACCTCTAAAGTACTCGCGTTTCTATTTCAGTAGACAACTTAATAAGTTGCAATAGCATAAAACACCAAACTGTAATAGATCTCTATTATGTAAAATATGGCTTTAAAGAAGCACATCTCCATAACCGACAAGCCAGGATAGAATATCCTGTATCCACTGCAAACACTCTGACTCAGAACAACTATCTGTAGGCTATACAAACATTTGTTCCAGTGCGGAATTTGAACACGCGATACGCAGCGCGGACACCAATCCCGCCAAACCAAACGTACGAAACTTTTTGGGAATACTTTCATATACAAGGACTGGAATTCCCTGCCGGAGTCTGTGTTACCTGGTAGCTATAACTTGCGAGTCTTTATGTCAAGAGTCGAATAGTTTACTTCTAGGCAAGCATGCTTCGTGTTCGACCACATCATCGCTTATCATCAGGTGTGATGACTGTCAAACGCGAGCTTACAATCAATAAGGAAAATTTTAAAAACAGATGGTCGTCTAATGCAAGCCTATGACAATAAAAAAAACCGAAGCCTTATGCACAGCTCATATAGCGCTAATAGGAATATTACTTGTAATGGCGTCTTTCATCGCTGCCGGTGTGTCAATCTGTGCTCTGTGGTCACAACCCTTAACTCCCGTCTAAGCGCTAACGACCCCAAAAACAAAGGTTTTTCAAGGGTCGTAGCTCCTAATTCTGCGGTATTACCCACAGCAGCGTGGCAACATTAACATCATTCCTTGTTTACATAAAACACTGGGTCACAGTTGGTAGGGTGTACTAGTACATTCCTTCGATTTGTTAGGATTAAATGCGCCCCACTGACAGATCGGCACGGTCCGCTAGCGTAATTTAATCGCACCCCAGTTCGTTATTTTCACGCCTTTACTTTTTATTTATTGTTTTCGATTTTGGAGATAATAGGGGTTGGAGGGTTTGAAGTGAGAAGGGGTATTTAATGGGTTCTTATGGATCCGTACTTTTAAACTGTATAGGTATTAATTTTGTAGGTATCTATTGCATAATGTTTTTCATACAATGATATGTTGACTGGTAGAGAATGCCTTAAGGCTGCATTAAGTCCGCCCATGTAACACAATTGTACATAAAGTTTAAATAAATCAATATGTTTTTTTTTTATATTTTTTTTCCAGTCGACGCATCGCAATAGCGAACTGATTAAAAGAAAACTATTTCCCTTAAATTTGACGCTGAGATGATATTGTGACTTGAGACGTGAGAGAATTAGCCAACGACTTCGACAATAACCTGCTAACACGTGATTAGTATGTTTGTTATTCATAGACGTTACAACACCTAGACAGATTGGCCATGACCTATATAAAGGCAAAGACCTACATACTTAATTCCGGTGCTACAAACCGACGGAATAATAACACTTTCTAGACGACAGAAAACGAGAGCAGATTTAAATAAAAAGTCTAAAACTCAATGCTTGCATACTCCAAAAAGTTTAACTTTTGGTGTCTAACTTTGAGCTCGAAGCTGAATGAAATAGCTGCACGGGTCGACCTTCAAAGTGAAGCAAAATTTGCCGAGCTCCGTTCGAAGATGGGTGACTACCATGACCATCTTACCTAACATATCGAAATGATTTTCCGTGCCACAGAAAGCGTGTCAAGTCGTTGGTCCCGGTTGTCATTTGTACTTCTTTGAAGCCTGCAATACATGTTGGCCGAGCGTTGTCGAGTGAAGGCCAATACCAACATGTAGACGGTATATTTGCCTTGTCTTGCTATCGCTCGGTGTCACTTGCCTAGTTGGCCGAGTGGAGGCCAGCGCCAACGTGTATAGAGCTCATTTGGTGCAACTTGTCTTCGCTCGCCGTTGCTCGTGATCACTTGCCTCACTTCGGATCAGTGTCGGTTTTTGGTCACAAATCAAAGGCGCTCGCCTGCGCTCGGCCAACGTGTGGGCAGCTCTACAGACCTTCTACATTGGTCGTCTGCATTGGCGTTCGACGAACTTGTCGAACGTGTGGACATTATTTCTTGCCTTGTACCTATTTGCCAACGCTCTGACTCTCTCGACTGGAAACCGACCCGACTTAGTTGAAAAAAAAAAGGTAATTTTAAAGGTTTCTTGCTGAAGTAAAATGTCTGTTGGTCTTTCTAAATGTCAGTTATTTTCAGGTCTATTTCCGTCAATATTTTGGCAATCTCTTTTCGTCATTTCAGTTAGGATGTGGGTGTTAGATTCGTTCAAGTATTATAGACAAAAAAGGAATTTGAGACTTATAATGCAGGCTTTTGTTTTATTTTAAGCACACCAACCTGAGTAGATTGGTGGGTCCCTATAGGACCATTGCCTGTTAGGGTTATGGGAACGTTCTTACGAGATATGGAAGTCTGACATTTCCGTCTGCTCCACTCAAGGCGTGAGATGTCAGTTGACGATTTACCGAGAAAAAAGGTATAAAGGGTGTTATGTTAAAGGTAAGAATGAAAGAACTAACACTACACCTTCGTATCGAAGTATGGATGTTTGCTACTCAATCACGACAAAATGGCGGAATGGATCTGGATGAAATTGAGTACAAAGATAGACTACAGTCTGAAGTAGCACATACAGAATTTTTATTCAAGGAAAATATGTGAGTTTCAAGAAACACTTAGGAGAACTTCCTATAGTTGAGCAACGCTTTAAAAAAATAATGATAACCATGATATTACATACCTACATAATAATATAATAAGTACAAAAATATACTAATAAATATCATACATTAGTCTCTCACATAATCCCTTACTATATTCGCTACCGAATACCAAAACACTGAAAACAACCCGAAACATCATACCAGCCTATTTAAACTTCAACAATTCAAAATTTCATCACACCCTGGTACTAATTCATGCCAGGAGTTTATCCCGATATTAGATGGAATAACGCACTTAATAGGATTAGCAGAATTGATTCCGATACTGAATTGCTTTGCGGAATTACCCGATGATACCCGGTTCAATTCAGCTTCGTTATCCTTTGGATCCTACTTAATTTGTAGGTAAAATAGCTTTTTGAAAAGGTCGGTGCATTTTATAGGTTGAATTATTGCAATGGCTGTGAGTGTCCGGCGTTTCCGTTAATTTACATTCAAATTTTTAGTTTCTTCTTTTTCATTCGAAATAAAAATTTATATAAAAAGCGATCAATGATAATGATCTATCTAGATTTATTAGATACACGATACGATAGATAAGTATAACGTCACTCTAAAAAAACCAAGATAAGAGTCCCTTAAAAGCCAAAACAAAGATTTTCCCTCCCCATATGATAACAGTTCATTAAACAAACGTGTCGAGCGTCGTCAATTGATTCCTCTGGCCCGAAACTCCGTTTGTAACGACCACTTCCGAGGCTGCTCCAGCAAACACTGTCCAGTGATAAGTCAATATTATTGCTGGATGACCAAGTGTCTTTTTTTGGTTCCGACATTTTTGGGTCACACGTGGGATGACTGAAGGGGATTGTTTTTGATGAATCGGGACTTGGATTGGGGAAGTCAGGGTGGGTGAGTGAGGATATTCGTTATAGTACTTGGCAACAAACTTTGGCATTTCTTTTAAGTGTGCACAAGCAACACTTAAAATAATTTTGTATTTAAATAATTAAAATGAAGCATAAATAGCCTAAAGGTATCAGACTTGTGATAGAAGGTTCGCGGGTTCGAACCCCGCCCATTACACTATCGCCGTGAAGCGACTCGAGACATAAGCATATTTAGCTTAGTTAGTTAGGGTTCACAAGATTGCTAGTAATTTGAATGCAACAAACAATGCAGGTTCTCTTTAAAAAAACAACAATTCATTAGGTATTGGTGGTTTGGCAGTTATATGCCCGGAAATATTCAACGTAGAATAGGGTACATCAGTAAGAAAAGTTATAAACATTTATGGTTACTATACCAACGCACTAGAGGATGCGATATACACCTTTACAGTTATAAGTTATTTATGCTTGTTTTGTGACGCACAAATAAAATCCGATCATGTCCAAAGGATATCGTAAAGCTACAATAGCCGTTATCTACAATAAATCTTGATTAAAAACCGTACACTACAGCGGTCTACAGTAGTGAAAAGAAAGGGACAGAAACAAAGAGAGAACAGGTTTCTACCTTTCTCTTTTAAAACGATTTAAGTAAAGATTGTCTTTAACAAATTTTTATCATCTTATGTTACATTTTCTTCTCATATAGGTACTTTCTGTAACATAACACACATCATTATCAGCCGGCCTCAAAGTAGTTGAGAAAAAGCTGTTTTACGCTCCATGTAAAATGCTTATCAGACCCCTACAGCTAGGACCTAGGTAGCATGATACCCGCATGACAAATCTGATTTAATCGGATTTTCTGACTTCTAACTCCTCGTAAGGACTGTCAACGATGTGCAAATGACAGCCACAGCAAAAAAAGATCACTTTTATTCTCAAAACATAATTGTAACGCAAAATATCGCATATTCACATTCACCGGTACATTTTTAGCCGTCTATAAAAATCTACAAAGCCATCAATCAATGAAATGGTGTCAGCCGTTGAAAGTTATTGTCGCCAACACATCTGGGTACTGTTCAGTTATACGTACCTACTGAAATACGGTGGGATGTGTTAGTGACCCTGCATATGTGACCAAATGTATACGCGTATTACGCGTAATTGTGAGTTTTTCCGTATGTACTGTGAGCGGGTGATGGAAAGAGAAGTGTATGTAGTTTACGCCTACCTAGAATTTCAAAGATAAAATCTTCGTAATGCTTCTCTTCAGTCATCGTCTACTTAGCCTTTTTCCAACTATGTTGAGGTCTGCTTACAGTCTAACGGCCTGTGCACACCACGTTAATTAAATACGCCGTCGACGCGCGTTTTAGAAACACGCGTCAACGGCGCGCTTTTATCCTACAGAGCAGAGCAGCTTGCGTGCGTATCGCGTCTGTATCGCTACAAACGCGCGTCAGCGGCGCGTTTAACAAACGTGGTGTGCATAGGCCCTAACCGGCTGCAGCCAGAGCCGGATTAACCCTGTCAGAGGCCCTAAGGCAATGGCATTCTCGGGGCCCCTTATCTTATTTGACTGACCAAATCATGTGTGAACTGAGGCAAAGCACATTAAGGGCTGTGGTTTTTAATATATTTGTTTACTTATTCCCAGATTTGTTCTAAAATTATTTTAATTCTCTACTAAATTTCACAATTTGTATTTTGTGAGATAAAAGTGAGGTCCCTAAGTTCACATGCATATCAACGTCTCATTCGAAGAAACATGTTTTCTTGGTGCGTGCAGTCTTGGGCCCCTAGTTGATGCGGGGCCCCTAGGCAGTTGCCTACTCCGCCTAATGGTTAATCCGGCCCTGGCTGCAGCTGAGTACCTACTGAAGCGACTGCCTACCTGACCTCCACAACCCAGTAGCTGGGTAACAGGATACCCCTCGGTAAGACTGGTACCAGATTTTTGGTACCTATCTGTACCCGTAATGACTGTCAAAGACAATATACAAAGAAACCAGGACCTGCTTTCTAAGGCACGGCGGAATTTCGATATGTTAATCTGGTCTCCCATCAACAAATCGACCGCGGCAAACGTCACTTAACCTTGCTACGAGCTGTCCTTTACTGCATATATAATATGATAATGGTTCTCTTCAGTCTGATCTATCTATCTATCTATCTAACTATCTATCTATCTATATATCTATCTATCTATCTATCTATCTATCTATGTACAAGGTCGTGGGTTCGATTCCTACCCAGGACAAATGTTTGTGTGATGAGCAACGATCATTTGTTCTTTGTCTGGGTGTAATTTATCTATAATATGTATGTATTTAGAAATATATATGTATGTTTATCAGTTGTCTAGTACTCATACCACAAGCTCTGCTTAGTTTGGGACTAGATGGCGTTGTGTGAAAGTTGTGGAATATTATAGTATTAATATATATATTATCTATCTATCTATCTATCTACCTCATCTATCGCTTACCATCAGGCGGGATCGAAGTCAAGAGTGGGCCCATCAGTAATAAAAAATAAAATAAAAACTGAAATAGCTATGTATGTTTTAATTGTTTTCCTTGCTCACATGATCTAGTAGCAAGATCTCAGCGAACTAGTCTTACTCTATTGTCATCCACTTCAACGTAAGTGTCTACCCATAACCATAGCAATTTCAACCTTGAAATTAAACATTCCATACCCAATTAACACTCAAATTCCTACCAATCAAATCAGCACATCTCTTCAAAACTCCGCTGTGAATGACATCACCATAGCACTCGGCGCTGACAATATCCTTATTAACATGATACGGGACTATTATAAATAATATGGTAATTTAAAACACTATTATGTGGAGTTTGGTGTATTTGTAGTACTACAATTTGTGGATAGGTTCCATTAAATAAAGTGACCATTCTGTGGCTCGTATTACCCAGCAAGGGGCGTCAGAGAGGCAGTCGCTAAGTATAAAATATAATAACCACTTAGACTGGAAGTCAATTTATTGCAGCACAGTTGTGAAAAGGCTAGGTAGATTGGCGATTTTGTACTCTTAATACAATTTTTGTGGTTACGCAAATTGGTGGAATCGGGTACCCTCACTATTCATTATCATTTTGTCTGAAAACTGAGAGGTATGCTTTTACAGACCTTTTTTTTCTGAGACCGACGCAAAAACTTAATGTAAACTTTACGTATTATAAAAGCCATTACTGTGTATTATTCAATACAAAAACCTTACGATTCATCTCACAAAACGCTGCCTTTAGATAAGGCCCCACGAACAGAACACGATAATCACAAACCCACTCAAAATTTCTTATGTTTGGATCCCGTACAAAACAATAAACAATTCAATTAAACATTCTCGAAGTTTGACTCAATGCAGGAGCGGACGATTAATTAACTAATTCAATTTTAAAGACGAAGTTAAACCAAGGCATGATATTATATCTGACTCCTTTCAATAGCGTCCTTCAAATCCGTCTGTCTGGCCGGAGGAATCAGCCAGCGATGTGGAATAATTTCTAAGATTACTGGACAAAAGCGGTTCAAACTGGTTAATCAACGTCCTGGAACGGCTTTGACCTTTCTCCGAGTGTATTTAAGATGGTTTGAAGTAGTACCAGATGTGGATGAATCTCGAAGATGTGATCTTGTTCCAAAGGACATTTGTGCATCTGTATTTTATTGATTCTAGAGTTGATACCTGTATACCGCAGACTTTTTCTAATCATAGATAATTGAAATAGAGAGAAGTTTAAGTTCGCCGACGACCTGAAATCTTATAACCCAGTGCGTATATAAAAAAAAAAAAACAAAAATCCGGGACGCAATTTCAATAAAATGCAATTTAAATTATTTAATGAAATATCTCGAAACAATTCATCGAAATAATTGCATCCATTACAAAGTCAGTACGAATCGGTTCACGGCGGTTATTAACCGGGTCATACCGGTACGGGGCGATTTAGCTGGAACTCACGCGGCTATGCTAACCCGGGGATGGATGCAACGTGTAATTAATAAATGTAGGTCGTCAGCAACGTGTAAAATCCCAGCAATATTGATGTTGGAGTGGGTCGCTGAACAAAAGGATTTCAAAACAAATGGTTGTGAGTACAATTTTATATATTTTGTATACTTAATGGTTCTTTTGTGTGCGTTATGTGAAATTGTATAGCTTCAGCGAGGAGATTCTTGATTACCAGTTAGTATGAGCATCGATATTGCATTTCAAATAAATAATAAAAAAACGCTAACTGCTTATTGGTTTCATCAATTTTATATACTATATCGATATTCAATCACAGGTATTCAGAATATTTATTACTGTATACAAAAGGTTTCTAATTTAAATATAACATATTTCGCAGCAGCTGCAAACTTCAATTAATTTTATCCGTAATCCAAGAGCTGCAGTAACTAATATCAAAATATTACATGAAAGACAGCTTAGATTAATACGAAGCTGGATAAGAACGAGATATTCCAGTTTCATACGTTCCCGGCTTATGTGCTCAACGTAATCCGGAGAACGGTAGGAAAGATTTGGGATAGAGTTGGTATGAGGCTTAGATTTTTGAAATGACGATCGTTAGCGATATTTTTCTAGATGGGTTTTGTTTAATGTTAATAAAGTCGCAATCAATAAATCATAATAACTACCTCAACTGAGGGACGCTCAGTCGAGATATAGATGAGTCCAGGACTTTTCATGACAAACTTAGATCAAGATAAATACAGATAGGCAAACAAAAGTGTGCGCTACCTTCATGCGAAGGTATACATCGATAAAATAACCCTCATCATAAAAGGATTTTATTAAATTTAAAATCAAATTACACAAATTATGCCCAAAACCCGTTGCAGATATTACTCACTAATTATAGTACTACGCAACACTAAATACGCTGAAACCATTAGGTAATTCATTATTTATTCTATGTAATTCTACATTCATGTTGAAATTCACAAACATAACACAAATTCATGTTGGTACAACTTGGTACAATCACTAATTAACCACGAAATTCACCACTCAAACTTAAACAATGTAAGCCGCGTTTCAGAACTAAATAAATATTATGTGCATATTTTTCTCGCCTAACTTTTTTACAAACCTGTAGTATACATATATTCATGTAAAGCTTGTTAAAATCATGCAATTAAAGCTTGTTAAAACATTCAACAGTGTACCGTTGGCAACGAAAACCTTTTTAAATATAGAATATCAAATTTGAGAAACCCTAATCTAGGTGATGATGGTTTAATTGCATCAAAAACCTGACCGCAAAAAATTACTACAAAGTTCTTCACTTTGCACACTTTAGTTCTATCATAGTTTTTTGTCACCGACTGTATTAGATTGATTTTATTTCTGACGTAGTAAATTTTATTATATTCTACTTATAAAATAGTATCTTCCTCGGTTTTTCATACTCCATATGAGTGCCACTAAACACAACACGTAAAGTGCCTGAACTGGTGATGTACTGACTCACAGGTTTTATCTGGTGTTTTGTGACACCAGTCTCCCACAAATTAATCTATTCTATTAATGTTTGGGAAAAAGTTTCCCGACTTTTGTGTTAACCGTATTCAATACATATGACATATGTATTGAATTCCAGGCTTTTATTGTGCTCTGTATCACTAAAAGCCGTTAGCTGAAAAGTCCATTCCAAAAGAGGATTATCGTTTTAAACTGAACACAGAGTAAAAATGTTAGTTGCATGTATGTAAAAAATTCTCAGTAGTCTAATCCTGATACGTTCGTTATTTATGTATACTAATACTACAACCAACAAGCGTAGGTGCGTAAGGGCACTCAAATACGTCCCACGTACTCTGAGCACGTAATTTGAATTTCAGTTAGTTCTATTGTGCCGAATCGAGACTTAAATAACTCTATAATTCTGCATCAAATTAATCTATTCTATTAATGTTTTGTGAAAATAGTTTCCCGACTTGTGTTGTTAACCGTATTCAATACACATGACATGTGTATTAAATTCCCATTCCAAAAGAGGATTATCGTTTTAAACTAAACACAGAGTAAAAATGTTAGTTGTATGCAAAAAATCCGCAGTAGTTCAATCGTGATACGTTCGTTATTTTGGTATACTAATACTACAACCAACAAGCGTAGGTGCGTAAGGGCACTCAAATACGTCCCACGTACTCTGAGCACGTAATTTGAATTTCAGTTAGTTCTATTGTGCCGAATCGAGACATAAATAACTCTATAAATCTGCATATACTTATCCCAACTATAGTGCGGTCGGCTCCCAGTCTGACTAAATGCAGCTGAAAATTAGTGATGGAGCGACAGCCTATACAACCTTCACAAACCAGTAGATGTGAAACACAATTCCCCTTTAGGAGAACTGGTGGAAATTTTACGGCCGAAAGCAATAGCTTAAACTTAACGTGCTTCCCGAGGCATGACGGAATCGACGGACCGTACAGAAGCATGTGCGTTATGAATACATTTTACTATGATGGTTACTATGAGGCCGAGCCTCATAGTAACAAATAACATAATCAGCCTACAAAGTTCCCCTGCTGGAACACAGGTCTCATCCCTAAGAGAGAGAATGGGCTGTAATGCACCACGTGGGCCCAGTAACCCGCAATGAGTCAACGTGATGGTGTACATGGGCCTTTTCTGTCCCTGTACATGCCGGTTTCCTCATGTTGATTTTCTTCACCCTTTTGGGAGCCATGGTGATGATATGAATAACTCAAAGATTTTTTTTTAATTCAGTGTAGGTATGCGTTTGAACACCATCTCACCTGATGGTAAGCGATGATGTCGAAGATGGAGCACGCTTACCTAGAAGTAATCTATTCACTCTTGATTTAAAGACCGCTAGGGTGTAGCTATCTGGAAACACAGACTCCGGCAGGGAAATGAGCCCGACAGGGTTCAAACCAACGAACTAAATCTCGCGCATCGGGCTGGTAATCACTGGGCTACCATTGCTCTAGTCTCAAAGTATTTATAGAATATTCTCCAACTTCAATAACACCCTTACCTGAAATGCACGAAAGTTTGTTATTATTAATAAGACCGACCCAAACTGTTGCAGACTTATACCGTATATACCATTATCTTCATTAACGTTATCCTTAACATCTCAATAAAGGTATGTGGTTTGTTGAGTAGACTCAGGAGTTAGCTAAATTATATATTATTTGTCTTACATGGTTGGTTCGAAAACCTCAAGGTTCGGCTTGAATAATATTCTTCAAGTAGCACGCAACACGAACATACAAGCCTTTATTTAACTTGATTACCCCAATCGATTTAGCAGAAGTTTTGCGCACACCTATAGTTTGGATGGCATATAGCTAAGTTACATAATTTTAATCCCAGTATGGCTATAAATCGGGCACGCCGCAATTGCGGCGGTAAGACCCCTCTTTGAGGAGTGACCAGATCGGCGTCACGGCGTCCTGACCTACCGCATGACGCAGGTCCTCACCGGACACGGAAGTTTCGGGAGGTACCTGTGTCTGATGGGGAAGGAAGAAATGCCTGGGTGTCACCACTGCGAGGATCGCCCTGAGGACACAGTAGAACACACGGTGCAAGACTGCCCCGCTTGTGCAGAGCAATGACGTGTCCTCACGGCGGCGATAGGCGGAGACCTCTCGCGCCCGGCATTGGTCGAGGCCATGCTGCGGGGCGAGACGGAGTGGGAAGCGGTCGCCTCCTTCTGCGAAGCAGTCATGCTATCGAAGGAGGAGGCGGGCCGCGTGAGGGAGAGGATAGCGTCCTCCCTCCAGCGCAGCCGCAGTGGTAGACGCCCACGGCGTCGGACGTCGGCCGACGATCTCCGGCCACCGTAGGCGCGGGCATGCGGACAGCGAGTAAAGGGCAACTCGCTGTCCGACCATGGACCATGCCCGGGTCGACGGCGCGTTGTGTTCCACGCGCGACTCAAAGAGCGTCAGCAAGATGACGAGGCCCCCCTTGTAAAGGGCCGAAGCATGCCGGGGTCGTGGGACTTATCTCATTACCGTGACCCCGGAACGTAAAGGGCTATTGAAGGAACACCGTGGATTTTAGTCAGTACAAGTCTGACAGTCCCTCCGGCCCTGCCCGGGGTGGGAGGACTCATCTGATGAATTTACCACGTAAAAAAAAAGTATGTCTATAAATAATAAGTGATAATCTTTTTTTCCGGGGTGGGAAAATCATCAAATGATTCCTCCCGCTGTGGGTGGAGTAGAAGGGAGTGTCAGACTTCTACTGACTAAAATCCACCCTATTAATTTAGTTTAATCTAGTTTTAATTTAGTCGCCCTTCTAGTCCGGAACCGCGGTATCTCGTTAGAAAATTTCCGCAGCCCCACTGCACACTGTACTGTTGCTGTTCTAATTAACCTCTAGAGCCCCAGCGGCACAAAAACGTGCCAGTAAACAAGTATTAGTGTTTGTGCCAGCGGGGCTCAACTAATAGTTGACGTAAATAATGGCGGTCCTTGAGAGGTTAAGAAGGCCATCACGTTTTGACATTAAGTCAAAACATACATAAAATTAACCGTTACATAGGAACTCAAAGTCTGCTTAAAACCACGAAGCGTTGCTGAACAAACAAACCAAAATAAACAAACTTTATAATCCTAAACAAAAAATTAAATCATGCCTCTTGTATTAGGCAAGCGTGAAAACATATTGTTATTCAGTTAATACATTTAAGCTCCTTATACGCAAAAGCATACATTCAAATAAAGACAAGTACAGCTAACTTTTAATGAATGCTTTGACAGTACTTATGAGATATTTAACTCATAATTGTTTTAATTCACAGTCCGACTTCGCTCACTGTTAAGCATTGGCTGCTGTATTTTCGTGCCATTCCCCATTTTCCACAGCTTTCAGACTCATTCAGATTCTAGACAATGAAGGTTATAATCATCATCACCATGATTATCCCAATTGTCAGACTGACTTGGCCCACCATTTGGAATAAGTCTCTTTTTCCTATGCCAATTATATATATCCCCTTGCTCCACGCCACCCTCATGGAAGTTATACGGGTCATCACTGGTCATCACCAGGGATGTTATGGATATGAAATTTAGGAATGGAATAGAAAGAAATTATTATTATACCGGATACGAATACGGATATGAAATTATTTCGGATTATCCGTTAGTTTCGGATAATTTCGGTTACGAATATTAGATTTTTAAGGAATTTGAAAAGTAAAATACAAATAGATACATCATACCATAACGCGCTATCTCATCTCATGTAATGATGTATTACATTTTATAACGCAAGAATTTCATTACAATAACCATCGTGTGGCGCTTCATTACGCGTCATGTTTGGAGTCATGGTGTAATGCAACATTCCCCGGTACTAAATGTAATGTCATATGACATCACTTTCTAACGCACTGTTTTGCGCATGTCTACTTGAGTGTTTCGCCGCCGCCCGGCCGATCAAAACAACTTGTCATAACGTGTCTCAATTAAGCTCCGCCCCTATCCGATATTATCCGAAACTTATTTCGGATCTTATTTCGGATTCGGTTACGGATATTTTTTTATATCGGATATCCGAAAGTTTCGGTTACGGTTACGGAGCTACCTAACATCCCTGGTCATCACCCGTATAACTTCCAACGCAACGGTGTCATTTCCTTCCTGATTTCTGATGACTTCCCTTGATGTCATGTCATCCATCTTGCTGCCGGACAACCAACAGTCACACTCTTTGGATGCCAGTCGCTCACCTTCTTACTCCACCATAACTTTAAACTATATCTACCCCCATTAGGTTTCCGTAACCTATGCCACAGGAACCACAACAATGGTACACGATTTTCGTGTACCATTGTTGTAATTCTTTCATTGATTGCCTCTTTACCGACTTCTTATGCTACTTTTTAACCTGGTAAAATGACCGTCTTAACACCCCGAAATTTCGCCATGTCATAGAAAGTAGGCTCAGCTGTTGATCCTGGTTAGATCATGTACCTACATATGTGACAGTCGTTACAAGTCAGAAACCAAGAAATCTTGCCAAGGGTTACCCAGTTAATGAATGAATGGTGCTCTGATTATTTTTAAGCTAACAAGTCCGTTCTTTTATTTAACCTTTTGTTTGCGGCGTTAAGTCTTTATTATAACCTGTATACCTAAATTATTTAACAAATTTACATTCAATCGAGTTCTTGACAACTCCACAGTTTGTTTGTTCCATTTCATTCAGCTAACTTCGAGTGAACTTATTCAATTTTCAAGCTTATTACGACTTTGATTCTTGTGGATTAGAACATTACTTTTTGAGTAGTTCGAGTCACTTTTCGTTTGAGTTTCACATTGTTCCATGGAACAATTGGGTGCCGGTAAATTGTTAGGTTTAGTTTTACTCTCGGAAATTTAATTCCTTTCACTCTCATTGTTTTAGGAGAAAAATGGAGAAACTAATCTTCATTGTAGTGCTTTTAAATTGCACTTATTTCATACGTTTCTCTAATAAATAGAAGAGGATTATTTTCCTGGAGATCAGATGAATTTATAGATATAAAGTTTAAAAGATATACAGTCAATCTTTAAATACCGATTTACGTGTCTATATTTACAGGTATCTTTGAATAATGCGTGATTATTATTTTAAGGTGATATTGTGATAAGTGAGTAAACTGTAGAAACAATAAACATAATTTGCCAATTAATCGTAAAGTTCATTGATCACAAAGTTGTCCACTGACTTTCGGGATCAACGCCCACAATGGAACGTCATGTAATTTATATTTATTGGGAATTAATTTCTACATAGGATAAAATTTAGAGATACGCAAATACACTAACACTAAGGAAATCTCGAAGACATCTATTGTAGTTAAAAGTCACTTACCTGTTTTAGGAAAACAATAATATTCGACTTTGTTGCTTGTTATTTTGCTAAAGGCATAGAGAGGTGAATTAAAATAATAGTGTACCTATCCGGTATATTACCCTGTGTTATTACCAATCCAACTATGTTAAATAAAGCTATCAAAATTATACTATTGAAACTGAGTAGGTAAACTTACAATATTAACAAGATAATCTGTTTGAAGTGCGGCAAGCCCATAAGTCGTATTAAACCCATAAGTGCCCAATGTTAGATAAACATTTCACTACATTAATTTGCTGAATGTCAATGTTAAATCAATCGCTTTGCACCTGAACTGAATGTTAATATATGTAATGCGAAGACATGTTTGCCTTGTAAGGCGATTGGAACCAAGATAAGACCGTCTATTCGTTCAGGTAGATTTTGTTGGGGTAATTTATTTCACCAAAATAAAAAACTTTGATAAATCATTTAGCTTACCTCTGCCTCTATAAAATTGGAAAAAATAGCAAACGATATCAAAATAAAAATAATAAAATAAAATAAAATGTGTTTATTATCTTAAATCTATACAATTAAGTTGCCGGGGCTTCCCAGAAAGTAATCCGAAGATACTTGTGATGGGATAAACCTCGCTCTTCCTCGATTAATTAACAATTTGTTTCGTTGTGCTAAGTAATTAGGTATAAGTTACACATTTTTACAAGAAAAAAAGAAAAATAATAATTTAAAAAATAAAGAAAATCATGTTTATGGCAGTGTGTGAAACTAGTCTGTTTTATAAAAATGTGTGTTTACTAATACTACAATTAACTGCATTTATTTAACAAGGATTTTTAAAATATAATCAGGACTAGGAACCACTATTTGTAGGTCATACAAAAATTTGTTCCAGTGCGGGAATCAAAGCCGCGAGACGCAGTGAAGCAGCCAATCGCTCAAACACTGCCAACAACCATGTCGTGTGTGTCAAAAATTCTTTCAAGTGAAAATAATTGGAACTGGATGAGTACATCCAGATAGGTCAGTATCGCATACGTTTAGTTCGCATACGCAAGATATCTAAGTTTAAAGGAAATGGGGCTTTAAAAAAAAAAGTATTTATGGAGGAATATTTTTATACTTTTTGTATAGTATAACATAGCATAAGCCCGAAGTCGCCTATAAATTCCCACTGCTCAAAGGCCTCCCCTCTAGGCCCAATGCGTGTTGGTGAATATTTTAATATAAACACTGAAAAGTCCCTCTATTGCCAAGAGATAAGTAGTTCGAGAATATGCATAAAATAGTGTAAGCAGAAACCACTTTAAGACAGCTCCCAAGTAACCAAACTTTTTTTAAGTATTGCTTCAAATGTCATGAAACACGGATTCACCAAACTGTCCTCACAGAAAGGGTACCAGGACAACATACTCAAAAAGTTAACCATAAGCTCGAAACATAGTATCGAATAAAAGCTACGAAATATACACGGACTGTCAGAAATCCGGGTGGAACATGGCTATATCAAAATCGCCGACATTGCTATCAAGGGTCCTTGGTCCGTATACCCGGATACCCGGGTTAAAATACCCGGGTTGATACACCCGACACGTTTGCCCGTCGGTACACGTCAAATTGGTTTGTACAAAGAAAAGGATGGTACATTACCTTTTGTATAATGTTTTTTAAAAGTAGGAGTGGCCGGGAGGATGGGAATTAAGTTGGATATTATTTTTAATGGATGTTAATAAGATTTTTTCTGCAAAGGTCCAAGATTATTACTTGTGTCTTAAGGTATTACATATGGTTAGATTTCAGCGTTGCTCATGTAAGCGGGCACGCCGTTTATCCCTGGAGGCTTATCTGATATGCTTGAATTAATTATATGTATAATAAATAACCTTTGTATTGTTGTTTTAAACTTGGTTGTAGAAACAATGTCGAGTAGTAGGCCTATGCTTTAAGTAGCTATAATGTAATTTTCTATTACTTTTTTACTATTGTATAAATTCAAATTATTCAAACATAAACTTCCTTAACCAACAAAGAAAAAATCAGTAAACAGTCAAATAAACCTAAGGGATGATTTACTATATAATAACATAATCAGCATGTAACATTCCCACTACTGGGCTTTTTTCACCGTTTATAAGAGCAGTGGTAATGATGAAAATGCACAAGTCTAATCGTCAAATCGACCTGTAACCACTGAACCACCATTTCTCCTCGACTATTTACGTCTACGTCTTAAAATTCTTTACCTCGAGCTAAACAAAGCTCCAGAAACATTCAAGCCAAATCGTCCGTACTTATCTCATTCAAAGTTCCACATCTACACTAAAAATATATGAACACAAAATGGCCTGGCGAGCCTCATTCCGTTTAATGAAAACTATACAAAATGGACTTTAAGATAACAAAGCCTGTAAATTCTCTATACATTTAAACAGACTGAAAACTCATTTACTTTTTGCAGAGATAAAAGCACTTAGTTACTAAAATTAAGATACCTATCTGGTACATTGATTTTGCAAGCGAATATATTGGAAATTCATTGAAAGGGTTTAATTTGAAAGCAGTATTTTAATTGCGTCGACAATAGTATTTGTTTCAGAGTTAGTTTGCCGGGGAAATTTGAGAGGCAACGGTAAACTCGTCCGTATATGTAACATAAACCCACCTCTATTATAATAGGGTGGACAGAAACGCCACCTGCTGTAGCCTCGTTGCATACTTTTTAGTTTTATTTAAGCAATCTCGAACTTTTAAAATATGTTTTAATATTCTTAACCAAGGAGTTTTATTTTTTCATCTTAAATGGGTCCGTGACTATAATATACATAAAAACGGAACGTTAATAGGATCAATAAAATGTACTGTCCATCTTTTTGTCCGTCTGGACTTTATTTTTTTCCGGAATGCGTTAAGGGAACAAGGTGTATCAAGTATCAAATACGTTGGTCTATGGTCCCTTGGAGCTCTAACGTAAGCAAATCAAAACCTTTCTGTAGATCTAAAATCAGGAAATTTGGCATGACACTCAAAAAAGCTCAAAAATCAAACTAATTTATCTAAGAGGAAAAGGACTTCAGTTTAAGTGTAAAATATCACCTCAAATTGTGAGAAAAAACTTTTTAGCAAAAAATAGAACCGACTTCCATATAAAAACACTACAAAGGCAAAAATAACTTTAATTTCGTAAGGCGGTGTCAAAAACGAAAATATATACAAAACTAAAGACACCGCCTTCCGAAATTAAAGTTATTTTTGCCTTTGTAGTGTTTTTATATGGAAGTCGGTTCTATTTTTTGCTAAAAAGTTTTTTTTCACGCTTTTTAGTGGGTCGGTTTGTAATTTATCTAGTTACAAAAGCCAAAATGTCAACTACTTATCACCTTTTACAAAATATTGTTTTTCCCGGTGCAGAGCCGTTAATTTTTGAGGAGTTCTCCTGGTACATCACCATCAGCTCTACTTCACCATATGCATTGTGACGAGCATAAAGTGCTTAACATCCATATTCAAGTAATCTAATCGCAATCAACGAAATACTTATTATTGAGTAGTTTCGGTGGCCATCTGGGGTCTTCATCATCAGTTCCACTTCCTCAAATGGTGCTTTTCGAGAGCAACTGCACAAGCTACTATAAGAAATACCCAAAACGCTATAGGTGTGCCTATAATATTTGAAGAGTTCCCTCGATTTCTCCAGGATCCCATCATCAGATCCTGATTTCGTAACAATGGGACCAACTAGAAACTATACCCATTCAAATGCAAAAAGAATTTTTCAAATCGGTCCAGCCGTCTCCGAGATATGAGGTAACATACATAAAAAAAAATAAAAAAAAAAGTTCAAGACGAATTGTAAACCTCCTTTTTTTGAAGTCGGTTAAAAATAGGGGATGATTGCTTACCACAAAATGTATGCCAAATGGATTGTAAAAATATATACAAAAATAACTTGCACATATGTCACTTAATTTACTCTCTACAACCGTATATCAAATCACCTTAAATATATTATTTACTTTATTATTTTTTACCACCTGCCATACTATCTCTTCTCCACTTATGGTTGACTAGTAGAAAATGCCTAAGGCATTAGTCGCCACTCTACATTTTTGTGATACATACCTACAATATTAATAGGTAAATAAATAAATGTGCCAACAATCACCATAATCTTAATCGTATGATCACATTTATTCATTAGCCTCCTAATGGAAACATGAAGCCATCTTGTCCCAACATTTGGTACAGGAAAAACAATATTAACTAAAATTTTAGAGCGTCGTTCAATAACGTCTGGGCCGCCTGGCTTTCCAGATAGGGACACAAAGGGCGCAGGTCAAACCATCAATATTTATTGTAACCCGAAAATACTGTCAGTAAATATTGAAGGCCCAGCGCGTGAAAATTCAAAGGTAAAATGTCCACGTCTCTCTTTACACGAACAATTCAGATAGGCCGCAGATTTAGTGGACAATACTCGGTTTATAGTAACATCGCATTATGGTCGGGTTACAATTTGTATAGCTCGTAAAAAGACGTTTAATGGTAGTTATGTCTCGAGATCCATGGATCGTGCGACGGTTTTTTATGGTGACATAAATTACATTGTATACTATTGCTGAGGTTTGCGATTGTGAAAATTAAATTAAATTCGCCACTAAAATATGAAACAGGAAAAAGATATTCAAGCATAAATATTATTCTTTCTCCAAGTTCTTTTTAAAGTTCGTTTGCTTTAATCCTGACTCAATACATTACACACTTGAAAAAGTCCTTAGGTCGGTAACGTAGAGGATGTGCTACGAACTTCGTACGCACGTAGCAAAATAAGTGCTACGCGGCGTAGCACTAAGCTCCAAAGTTCAGTTTCCACGTTTTGCGGCGCCACGTTTTAATACAACCACTTAGTTAAATTATTTAAATTAATTCGGTTAAACGTCCGCAAGCTTGCTCGAGATTTATGGTGAAAAGACTCTTTGGCGACACTTGTTACTTTTAAACGAGAATAAAAACTTTTTGTTTGTTTTTACTTTGTAGTTCAGTAAAGGGTGATTAAGGGATTATGTAGCTTGAATGGGTTGTATATTTATGATACTTCTACCGTAAAACAGGCAGGTAGATTTTTTACTCAATTTTAATTAGGAATGAATGATGCTATATGTAAAGTGCCATTCTATCAACGAATACGATTGTAGAAATGCCAAAACGTAAGGTAACGATCACGTGATATTTCGACTATGTACATGTCAATCCGGTGAATATTTGACGTTTTGATAAACAGTTCCGTTACTATACCGTAGTTTTGTACCTATATATTTTCGTTTTTGACACCGCCTTCCGAAATTAAAGTTATTTTTGCCTTTGTAGTGTTTTTATATGGAAGTCGGTTCTATTTTTTGGTAAAAAGTATTTTTTTCACGCTTTTTAGTGTGTCGGTTTGTCATTTATCTAGTTACAAAAGCCAAAATGTCAACTACTTATCACCTTTTACAAAATATTGCTTTTCCCGGTGCAGAGCCGTTAATTTTTGAGGAGTTCTCCGGGTACATCACCATCAGCTCTACTTCACCATATGCATTGTGACGAGCATAAACTGCTTAACATCCATATTCAAGTAATCTAATCGCAATCAACGAAATACTTATTATTGAGTAGTTTCGGTGGCCATCTCGGGTCTTCTACATCAGTTACACTTCCTCAAATGGTGCTTTTCGAGAGCAACTGCACAAGGTACTTTAAGAAATACCCAAAACGCTATAGGTGTGCCTATAATATTTGAAGAATTCCCTCGATTTCTCCATGATCCCATCATCAGATCCAAACGTGACAACAATGGGACCAACTAGAAAGTATACCCTTTCAAACAAAAAAAGAATTTTCCAAATTGGTCCAGCCATCTCCGAGTTATGAGGTAACATACATAAAATAAAAAAAAAAAGTTCAAGACGAATTGTAAACCTCCTTTTTTTGAAGTCGGTTAAAAAGAATGGCACTTGTCTCTCTAGACAACTGCAGGCCAGAGGCTCTCCTCTCCGCACTGTTGACGTTTAAATATTTTATTCAAAATACTCTATAATCTATACTAATATTATAAAGCGGAAAAGTTTGTTTGTTTGCTTGAACACGCTAATCTTCGAAAGTACTGGGTAGATTTGGATGCAATTTGGTATGGAAGTAGCTTGAAGCTTGAGGAAGGTTATAGGCTTTTTACGCGACTTCAAAAAAGGAAAGTTGTTTTTACCGTGATAGAATCCACGGGAGCGAAGCCCCGCGTGAGTACTAGTATTTTATAAACTACTAGCTACCTGGCTCGGCTTCGCACTATCTTATTTAGCTAATACACACAAAACCTTAATAAATTATACAGTCAAACCTTCCTCATGAATCACTCTATTCATTGGTAAAAACCGAATGTAAATCTGGTCAGTAGTTTTTAAGTTTATCTCGAACAGACTGACTGGCGCGGCGGGCGACATTGTATCAAGATATATAAGGATCAGCACTAGATGAAAAAAACATCGTTTAAGAACTCATTCAACAGAACCTGAAAACTGTCTATAGAGATTTCGAATTCTTAATCTGTGGATCAGTACTTAAACTTTTGTGTTTACCTTAATATCTAACATTCAAATTTTAATTTAAAAGAAAACTGTTGTGTTCATGATGTTTCAGTTAATATTTTGAATTTTTCCTTACTTGATTAGCAATACAACAAAAAACTTATATTATCAAAATGAGGAAAAACGATCGAGTCTAGTCGAGAGAAATCAAGTTCGTTCAAACGTTAGTATGTTCGGTTCAAATCTAGTCAAAAGGTTAGTTAAATAAAGGCTTGTAACATTCACAGCTATGTTTCAATATTTGCATAACAATGCCGCATGTGATGCATTGATTTTGTTTTAGTGTCCAGTGTCGAGATCCGAAGGCGTAAGGAGGTATTCGATATCGGAAATTGCATTATAGAACTCAAGTGGAATTGGGAAGGAGTACCTAGGAAGGCGTATTGGTGGCAGGTGGAGTAAAGTTCTGACCGAATGGCGTCCAAGGTCTTGAAAAGAGCGTTGGTTGTCCGCCTGAGAGATGGGCAGACGACTTGTTGCCTGGCGGGTATACACTGAATGAGAATGGCACATGAACGTGGAGTCAGGTTGTGGATGATAATGATTCACCATTGCAGGGTTGTATCCATTTTTATATATGTCTGTACAACCTGTTGCCTGTGATTTCGTGCGCACAATTTCACCGGATAAACAGTAAGGAAGTAAGCCCATGTAGCATTCGAGACTATCTGTTTCCATGCCAAGTTTCGTCCAAATTCATTATGACGTTTTAGAGTGATTCAGTAACAAACATCTATCCGTACATTTAAAATTTTGCATTTATTATATTATTAGTATATATTATAAACATGTTTCAACGTAGTCAAATTAATGATGCTATACTGAACACGCTTCTAGAAGACCAGATTTTTTTTAGAATAATCATACTCTGTGTTATTTAATTTCAAATTCAAACATCCCCAATATATGTTTATGAAAGAGCAAAAGTTCCTTTTATAATTTTATCGGTGTGGCCATCCGGACAACTCAGTAACTTTTGATCAACGAAAACCAACCTTAATACTAGGGAATAAAGGTGGCCTCAAATTCAAATTGTTACCATCGCCGTGCAGTTGACCGTGTAATTGTTTTAACATTGGTTTATTCGCCATTATGCAAATGGAATCGTTAGCTGATTGTTTGGTCAGCGGTCGGCGCGGCCTGCGAATCTTTTTATTCTCGTCACGCGATTTAATTTTGTTTAACCTTTGTTTATTGGTGTATAGCTTTAATCTATATTTTTTCCATGGAAAGAGCTTTTTTAAATAAGCTCTAATCGTAATTTAAAAACACTAAGACGCGCTATTACATATTAGTAGGTACTTCGAGTCGTCCAATCTGTCCGTACTTTTAATTTCGAGTAGCCCATTCAACGAAGTCGTTTGTCGTCTGCCTAACCGGACTTGCCTATGGCAGCCTTAATAGTTAAGGTTTAAAGATATTTTATTCAGTTTCTTCAGAACAACGATAAACTTAGAAATAATGTACATACATACATAAAGTTCATTATCGCATTACGAACTCAGTCATAAACTTCATAGTTTCCCCTTTAATGCATTGATTTCTCCAGACATAATTATTTTAAATTACTCACCGCATTCTTTACGAATCTCTCTTAGCTTTATACAGAATTGATTCTTCCACACAATACTTGGAGCTTAGTTATTAATACTGAATATAACAATGTTTTGGGTGACCTATTGATAATCTGGATTAAGTCTGATGATGATGTCAGTAAAACTATATAAAAGTAGATCATTATCCTACTAATATTATAAATGCGAAAGTTTGTGAGGATGGATGGATGTTTGTTACTCTTTCACGCAAAAACTACTGAACGGATTTGAATGAAATTTGATAGTTGACATTCTGGAATAACATATAGGCTACTTTTTATCCCGAAATTCCCACGGGATCGGGATTTGCGCGGGAAAACCTTCCCACACGTACGAAGTCGCGGGCAGAAGCTAGTACTATATAAAGCTAAATTACCACTGACTGACTCATTGACATAATTGTTCTCCCAGATGGTGGATGGGGAGGTGGGTATATTTTGACAGATTCGTAAACAAGTAACTCTCAAACCTACGGGAAAAGTGCCAAACCTCCCCTTTTCACCCCCCTCCCCCCCCCCCCCCCCCTATCGTATCTCGGAAACTACGAGACCCGTATTTTTTTTTTTACGGATTCGTATAGAGGAGGCTCGGTAAAGTAAAAACCATTTTTCAAAGTCGCCCCCCTTGCCCCCCTTTTCACCCCCTTTAGGCGGATCTCGGAAATTAAGAGACTTGGAACATTTTGGTTTTCAGATTCATTTAGAGGGGCAATGCTTTAGTCCAAATAATTGTGCAACCCCCCCCCCCATCTCCCCCCCATTTTTTTTTTAAGAATGCACGCTAGGTGCTTGCACCTCGCGCAACACGCAAATACTAAACCCCCCCATCTCCCCCCCCCCACTTTTTTTTTTGTTTTTTTTTCACAAGCACGCGAGGTGCTTGCACCTCGCGCAACACGCAAATACTAGTTATATTATATAAAGCTAAATTACCACTCACTCACTGACTCACTCACTCACTCACTCATTGACATAATTGTTCTCCCAGATGGTGGATGGGGAGGTGGGTATATTTTGACAGATTCGTAAACATGTAACTCTCAAACCTACGGGAAAAGTGCCAAACCTCCCCTTTTACCCCCTCCCTATCGTATCTCGGAAACTACGAGACCCGTATTTTTTTTTACGGATTCGTGTAGAGGAGGCTCGGTAAAGTAAAAACCATTTTTCAAAGTCCCCCCCGCCCCCCTTTTCGGCGGATCTCGGAAATTAAGAGACTTGGAACATTTTTTTTTCAGATTCATCTAGAGGGGCAATGCTTTAGTCGAAATACTTCTGCAAACCCCCCCCTCCATCTCCCCCCATCACACCCCAACCCTTTTTTTTTTTTTTCACAAGCACGTGAGGTGCTTGCACCTCGCGCAACACGCAAATACAAAACCCCCCCATCTCCCCCCCACTTTTTTTTTTTTTTGTTTTTTTCACAAGCACGCGAGGTGCTTGCACCTCGCGCAACACGCAAATACTAGTTATATTATATTATATTATATAAAACTAGATTACCACTCACTGACTCACTCATTGACATAATTGTTCTCCCAGATGGTGGATGGGGAGGTGGGTATATTTTGACAGATTCGTAAACAAGTAACTCTCAAACCTACGGGAAAAGTGCCAAACCTCCCCTTTTCACCCCCCTTCTCCCCCCTCCCTATCGTATCTCGGAAACTACGAGACCCGTATTTTTTTCTTTTTACGGATTCGTATAGAGGAGGCTCGGTAAAGTAAAAAACATTTTTCAAAGTCCCCCCCCCCGCCCCCCTTCTCCCCCCCTTTAGGCGGATCTACGAATCTAAGAGACTTGGAACATTTTTTTTTTCAGATTCATTTAGAGGGGCAATGCTTTAGTCGAAATACTTGTGCAACCCCCCCCCCATCACCCCCCCCCCCCTCTTTTTTTTTTTTTTTTTCACAAGCACGCGAGGTGCTTGCACCTCGCGCAACACGCAAATACTTGATTTAGAGGGGCAATGCTTTAGTTTTTTTCACAAGCACGCGAGGTGCTTGCACCTCGCGCAACACGCAAATACTTGATTTAGAGGGGCAATGCTTTAGTTTTTTTCACAAGCACGCGAGGTGCTTGCACCTCGCGCAACACGCAAATACTAGTTATATTATATAAAGCTAAATTACCACTCACTGACTGACTGACTGACTGACTCACTCATTGACATAATTGTTCTCCCAGATGGTGGATGGGGAGGTGGGTATATTTTGACAGATTCGTAAACAAGTAACTCTCAAACCTACGGGAAAAGTGCCAAACCTCCCCTTTTCACCCCCCTTCTCCCCCCTCCCTATCGTATCTCAGAAACTACGAGACCAGTATTTTTTGTTTTTTACGGATTCGTATAGAGGAGGCTCGGTAAAGTAAAAACCATTTTTCAAATTCCCCCCCCCCCGCCCCCCTTCTCCCCTCCTTTAGGCGGATCTCGGAATCTAAGAGACTTGGAACATTTTTTTTTCAGATTCATTTAGAGGGGCAATGCTTTAGTCGAAATACTTGTGCAACCCCCCCCCCATCACCCCCCCTCTTTTTTTTTTTTTTTCACAAGCACGCGAGGTGCTTGCACCTCGCGCATCACGCAAATACTAAACCCCCCCCCCCATTTTTTTTTTTCACAAGCACGCGAGGTGCTTGCACCTCGCGCAACACGCAAATACTAGTTATATTATATAAAGCTAAATTACCACTCACTCACTCACTGACTGACTGACTGACTCTTTGACATAATTGTTCTCCCAGATGGTGGATGGGGAGGTGGGTATATTTTGACAGATTCGTAAACAAGTAACTCTCAAACCTACGGGAAAAGTGCCAAACCTCCCCTTTTCACCCCCCTTCTCCCCCCTCCCTACCGTATCTCGGAAACTACGAGACCCGTATTTTTTGTTTTTTTACGGATTCGTATAGAGGAGGCTCGGTAAAGTAAAAACCATTTTTCAAAGTCCCCCCCCCCCCCCCCGCCCCCCTTCTCCCCCCCTTTAGGCGGATCTCGGAATCTAAGAGACTTGGAACATTTTTTTTTCAGATTCATTTTGAGGGGCAATGCTTTAGTCGAAATACTTGTGCAACCCCCCCCCATCACCCCCCCCCTCTTTTTTTTTTTTTCACAAGCACGCGAGGTGCTTGCACCTCGCGCAACATGCAAATACTAAACCCCCCCATCACCCCCCCCCCTTTTTTTTTTCACAAGCACGCGAGGTGCTTGCACCTCGCGCAACACGCAAATACTAAACCCCCCCATCTCCCCCCATCACCCCCCCCTTTTTTTTTTTCACAAGCACACGAGGTGCTTGCACCTCGCGCAACACGCAAATACTAAACCCCCCCCACTTTTTTTTTTCACAAACACGCGAGGTGCTTGCACCTCGCGCCACACGCAAATACTAAACCCCCCCATCACCCCGCCCCAATTATTATTTTTTTTCACAAGCACGCGAGGTGCTTGCACCTCGCGCAACACGCAAATACTAGTTATATTATATAAAGCTAAATTACCACTCACTCACTGACTGACTGACTGACTCATTGACATAATTGTTCTCCCAGATGGTGGATAGGGAGGTGGGTATATTTTGACAGATTCGTAAACAAGTAACTCTCAAACCTACGGGAAAAGTGCCAAACCTCCCCTTTTCACCCCCCTTCTCCCCCCTCCCTATCGTATCTCGGAAACTACGAAACCCGTATTTTTTTCTTTTTACGGATTCGTATAGAGGAGGCTCGGTAAAGTAAAAACCATTTTTCAAAGTCGCCCCCCTTGCCCCCCTTCTCACCCCCTTTAGGCGGATCTCGGAAATTAAGAGACTTGGAACATTTTTTTTTCAGATTCATTTAGAGGGGCAATGCTTTAGTCGAAATACTTCTGCAAACCCCCCCCCATCTCCCCCCATCACACCCCACCCCCTTTTTTTTTTTTTGTTCCACAAGCACGCGAGGTGCTTGCACCTCGCGCAACATGCAAATACTAGTCTTTATATAAAAATAGATACGTACTCACTGTTTGCCGCCAATGCAAAGGTAGGTTGCGTTTTCATGAATGTTAACTTACGTAACAAACTTACCTGGAAAAGAAAGAAAAATATATTAATTACCATGTATGCTTTTCTGCACATAGCTAATGTTTAAAAGATTTGAGTTTTTGTAGTTCTTGTTTAAGGTTTCCAGCGCCCGTATGAAATACGTCCTTACATACGCCCATCGACTGCTCAACGGCGTCGTATCGTCAAATTCTTCAAAATTGATGTACACACACATAACATACAGAGACAACGAAGGGCAAGAAAAATGGTGCAGTGATGAAGCTTATCTCTTTCAGCACACCTGCGAAAGGGGAGTGTAATAAAAGAGATGTAAACACCATGTGTGAGAAAACGGAAAAGAAAAAACGGGTAAAGTACCCCTTGGCAAGACCAGTGGCAGAGATTCTGGCTGCTGACTGCCAGTAACGACTGTCACGGTTCTCAAAGATTACTAAATTACAGCAATCCTACTAATATTATAAATGCGAAAGTTTGTGAGGATGGATGGATGTTTGTTACTCTTTCACGCAAAAACTACTGAGCGGATCTGAATGAAATTTGGTGAGTGGATAGTTGACTGCCTGGAATAACACATAGGTTACTTTTTATCCCGGAATTCCCACGGGATCGGGATATACGCGGGAGAAACCTCCCACGCGAACGAAGTCGCGGGCAAAAGCTAGTATTACAATAAAACAAATTATATTAAAACATACATACAAACATATACAAGGTGTAACAGATTAAGCGCAATACCTTAGACACCCCAATTATAATATTAAATTATAAGTCTAAAACAACATCCGTAACTAAATAAATTGAAACCAAACCTAGACTTTTTTATAAAATTGTTATCCTCACTAAACGCAAAACGTATGTGCGTCATACAATATCCTTACGCAGACGCATACACTCATGCAATGTTAGCGGCCGACACGCTCACGAGCGCATTTCCTTCAATTAAGGATTGTAGTTTGATTGTTAAATTAATAAAGATTTAGAGAATAAGAAAAAAATTCGTAAAATAAAGATTACGAAGACTTCGAGATTTAGTTATTCGATATTGCATGGCTACGGTGTTCAGTTTTTCTTGGTTGTGTGCATTCGTTGTTAAGTGTATCGAATAGGTGAGATTAGAGATTTAGTTATTCGAGATCCCATGGCTACGGCGTTAGGTATTTCGTGGTAGCGTGCGTTCGTTGCTAAGTGTTTCGTATTCGTGTACTTAAGGGGACATATTCTTCGGTGCTTCATTTTCGAAATCACGTATCACACACTTTGTCATGATATTGTGTTTCCATTTTAAGTTAAATGAAAGATTTTTCCGTCAATATTTAACACCTATTTTTTATGACGGAAATCGATTCAGAAGCCGATCCAACTACTTTCGAGAATTGCGTTTATTTTGTTACACGTTGTATACATACTTGTCATTTTACAAAAGGTCCAAACCCTGAACCGGCACTTCCACACATTACATTACTAAGGGTGACATCTCCTGAATATGGACCTGTAAACGCAGTCACCCGAACATATCAATTTATAGTTAATTAAAGAGAAAGGGTCTCAGTAAGAAATATTAATTAACGACCAACCCTAAGAGAAAGGTTTGATAAATGTTTAGGGCGTACCTTTACATATTGGACCATTCGTATGTGGGACGGTCCATAAGGAGAGGGACGAAATACAAATAGTGGTACGATTCGAGTGGTGGGACGTTTGATAGTCTGTTCTATTTACACAACACTTCCGTATTATATTTATAGAAGCTTTTCTTTGTCTTGTTTTTAATTAAATTAGTGACGGGTGGGCAATTGGATGGACTGCCTAACTTCATGAATATTTTAGAATTTTGCAAAGTGATCATTTACAGACATGTTTGAATTATTAACTTTTGTTTTTATTTTAATAATATTTAGATACTATATATTCCTGAATTCTAAAAAAATCATACTTTGAGGTTGCTGCAATACCAGAAAAGCAGAACTTTTAAGGTGAACAGGTAAAATTATCTTTGAAAGTTTATTTATACTTACTACTACTAGCTAAGGTAATTGAATACGTTTGCCTGAACTAGGTAAACCTGTATTTTAGGCGATAAGAGTCTTAAAAATATAATCATCAATTACTTATAATGTTAAATAAACTATAATCATAATAGATATTCTTCATCCGCGATAAGGAAAAAAATACTGTTCAGAGTACAAGGAATAGTTTTAGGTGTATAAAACGATACACTAAAACAAAAGCGTCATCATCCCGCCCATAAAAGTAACTATCCACCATTTTAGAGCACATTATCCCTAAATGAAGTTGTATAACACAGCCCCGAACAAAATGACCCGCTCCGAGTACTACGTAATCCATTTCATTAGCCTGTAGATCGGGAGGCTGGATAAAACTGGTTACATCCAGTTTAATCCGGCCCTAACAGGTGCGCCGACAAATGAAGCCTAGTGTGAATTAGTGACCGTGTGATACTTTTTAAGCGACTTCAAAAAAAGGAGGTTTACAATTCGTCTTGAACTTTTTTTTTTTTATGTATGTTACCTCATAACTCGGAGACGGCTGGACCGATTTGAAAAAATATTTTTGCGTTTGAAAAAGCATACGTTCTAGTTGGTCCCATTGTTACGAAATTATGATCTGATGATGGGATCCTGGAGAAATCGAGGGAACTCTTCAAATATTATAGGCACACCTATAGCGTTTTGAGTATTTCTTATAGTACCTTGAGCAGTTGCTTTCGAACAGTACCATTTGGGGAAGTTGAATTGATGATGAAGACCACAGATGGCCACCGAAACTACTCAATATTAAGTATTTCGTGGATTGCGATTAGATTACTTGAATGTAGATGTTAAGCCTTTATGCTCGTCACAATGCATATGGTGATGTAGAGCTGATGGTGATGTACCAGGAGAACTCCTCAAAAATTAACGGCTCTTCACTGGGAAAAGCAATATTTTGTAAAAGGTGATAAGTAGTTGACATATTGGCTTTTGTAACTAGATAAATTACAAACCAGCCCACTAAAAAGCGTGAAAAAAAACTTTTTAGCAAAAAATAAAACCGACTTCCATATAAAAACACTACAAAGGCAAAAATAACTTAAATTTCGGAAGGCTGTGTCGAAAAAGAAAAAGAAAATACGAAACAAATGACACCGACTTCGGTTCCGACCGACCGGTTCGGGCACGCCGCAATTGCGGCGGTAAGACCCCTCTTTGAGGAGTGGCTAGATCGGCGTCACGGCGTCCTGACCTACCGCATGACGCAGGTCCTCACCGGACACGGAAGTTTCGGGAGGTACCTGTGTCTGATGGGTAAGGAAGAGACGCCTGGGTGTCACCACTGCGAGGGTCGCCCTGAGGACACAGTCGAGCACACGGTGCAGGACTGCCCAGCTTGGGCAGAGCACCGACGTGTCCTCACGGCGACAATAGGCGGAGACCTCTCGCGCCCGGCCTTGGTCGAGGCCATGCTGCGGGGCGAGAGGGAGTGGGAAGCGGTCGCCTCCTTCTGCGAAGCAGTCATGCTTGCGAAGGAGGAGGCGGGCCGCGTGAGGGAGAGGATGGCGTCCTCCCTCCAGCCCAGCCGCAGTGGTAGACGCCCACGGCGTCGGACGTCGGCCGACGATCTCCGGCCACCGTAGGCGCGGGCATGCGGACAGCGAGTAAAGGGCAACTCGCTGTCCGACCATGGACCATGCCCGGGTCGACGGCGCGTCGTGTTCCACGCGCGCCTCAAAGAGCGTCAGCAACATGACGAGGCCCCCTCTGCAGAGGGCCGAAGCCCGCCGGGGTCGTGGGACTCATCCCGTTACCGTGGCCCCGGTATGTAAAGGGTTATTGAAGGAACACCGTGGATTTTAGTCAGTAAAAGTCTGACAGTCCCTCCCACCCTGCCCGGAGTGGGAGGACTTATTTGATAATTTTACCACGCTAAAAAAAAAAAAAAAAAAAAAAAAAGTATAGATATGGATAGTATGGATTTATAGCACGGTGTCGCACAAAGCAATGTAACTCGGGATAATATAAGTTTAAATAATAATAGATTGATAAATTGCTTACTACTGCTACTGTGGACACTCTCTTTGTTTCTTACTATATGCACTTTTTCACGGAAAAAACTACTTAGATACTAAACGGATCTGAATGAAGTTTGGTAAGAGACAGTTGACACACTGGAACAAAAAATAGGCTACTTATTATCCCGGAATTCCCACGGGATTGGACTTTACGCGGGAAAGCCCTCCCACGCGAACGAAGTCGTGGCCAGAAGCTAGTTGGAAAAAGCTTAAGTAAGTTAATTGTTTGCTTAAGTGTAGCAGCAGATAATGTCCAAAAGTCTTGATCCGCTTAAGAAAACCTATTCACTAGCATAAAGCTATACTGTCCCTAATAGATATCTTTTGTACCACAGAAAATAGACGGTTCTTGTGGCCAAGGGAATTCTGCCGCTGGAAAATGCTGGTAACAGACTATTTTCCCTGCTTGTTACCTTCTTAAATACCTAGTTTATTTAAGTTTCAGTATCAGTCTGTCACGCTCTCTTTCGCCATTGTACCCATAGAATTAATTATTATTATTATTTATTTGTTTATAAACATTAATTACAAATAACTTATTAACTAAGCCCCACAAAACCGTGGTAGGAGTTTGACTGTGGAGTCGATGAGTCTCTATAATATACTATACATTTAAAACTTAAAAACTAATAACTATTTATTTATTGGAAAAAATATTTTTAACCCGGCGCCAATGACGCTGGGTCATATTGACCCGAGGTGATTTCAAACGGACATATTTTATATTTTATGTGCTTTGTGGTTTTGAACGTTTTAGTAGCTGGAGATACAGCACCCCTCCACCCGCACCGCTTGTCGCCGCCACGCCGCCTGCGCAGGGTGATACACTTGCGTCAAGCAAAAACGGGTAAATATGACCCAACGTCATCAATGACGTACTGTTTTCGTGACATATTTTTATTTGTGTTTATTGATAATGTTTCTTGTTTGCTTTTAGGAATTTGAAAAAAAAAAATGTCTTTTACGAACCGCTCTGAAAGAATATTAGAAATCTTAGAGGAATCGGACCCCAACAATGAAATGTATGAAGCTTCCTCGGACAATGAAGATGAAGATCACGTATCAGAAAGCAGCCAAAGTGCGGGACGGTACAAAATGCAAGTGACACAAATGTAAACTTGGACTCATCAAGCTCGGATTCGTCAGATGATGTTGATGTGCGTGTCTTACATTCCCAAAAAAAAATAAGGTGATCCTATTGATGTCGAGTTTGAATCACGATCACATTGATGAATCTACAGGTCACAGCCGGAAACCAGAAATTATAACCTACTATAATTCTACCAAGAGTGGAGTGGATGTAGTTGACGGACTTTTTGCTACCTATAATGTGAGTAGAAACTCGAAAACATGGCCGCTCACAACTTTTTTTTGCAATGCTGAATATATCGGGCGTAAATGCAAATATCATATATCGGGCTAACAATGATACACGGATAAAAGGCGTCATTTTCTGAAGACCTTGGGACTTAGCCTCATTCAGGACCATTTGCAGGAACGAAGAACCCGTGTAAATTTGCCAAGGCAATTGCGCAAAAGAATCACAGAATTTGCGGGGGCACCCTCTGAAGAACCTCCCCGGAAGGTTCCTGAAGCTCGTAGGAGATGTCAGGTGTGTCCTTCAAAGAAGGATAAAAAAAACTAGCCACACATGCAATGCTCGCCAGATATATATAATATATGCATGCCCTGACCATTACATTCCATACTGCGAAAATTGTAGCAGTTCCATGGCCAGGTATGAGGAAACTGAAGACTGATTATAAGGATAATTGAAGTTCCTAAATACGTATGATCTCACTGTTAGTAAATAAGATTTTTATTTTATTATTTTTGTAAGTTTTCTATTAGAAAATTGAAATAATTACTCAAGTTGTGTTTTCAAAGTTGATTTTGCATGTGTTCTAAAAATAGTTAATAAAAGTTGATTTTATGAATATATTGGCATTTTTGTTATTTTACCCAGTAAACAATAACACAAAATAGTACATGAATCATTAAAATAGACAATTATCATTACATAACATTTTGAAAAATACTGATAAACTTCGGGTCACCATGACCCGGTGTCATAGTTCGCGTTATTATTTTCACGTCATTGGCGCCGGGTTAAAATTTACTTTTATAACTTTTCTTATATAATTATTTATTTAATGCTAATAATAATTTATTTAATGATAGCACTTCACCATATTTATAAGTAATATTTTTTTAACATATTTTTTTTAAACTTTACCACAGCATTAAAATAAAATATTATCATAAAACCTTGGTAATTAAATAAAGCAACGTTAGATGGGTGTCACCCCTACAGCTTTTAAGCGTACCTAAGTTTATTTGACTACACTTTTATACACGTAAATAAAAGTTCTAAAAATATAGTTAATTTATTATTTACTAGTTGTTTTTTAACACAGTTTCCAGAAAAAATAAATTTAAAATTTAAAAAACCCCCTACGCAAAAAAAAATACTTATACGTAGTTTCATAATTCCCTTAGAAATAAAAAAAAATAGTCGCGGCGGGGTATCGCTATGTAACAAACTTTAAATATCGATTCTGAACTGGCAATACCCCGCCGCGTCTATTTTTTAATTTAATTTAAGTCTAAAAACCACTGCCGGATAACCTGCTTTCTAACAAAAAAACCGCATCGAAATCGGTTCACCCGCTTAGAAGCTACGGTGCCACAGACAGATACACACGCAAAACTTATAACAGCCCTCTGTTTCCGTCGGGGGTTAATAAAAAGTAATGCTAAACTTCATAAAGTTCAGCCATTTTGGCGTTATCAAGAAACATATATCCATACACCTAATCTATCTATGTATACTAATATAGCTAATCTTAGATATTACTGGGTGGATTTGAATGAAACTTGGTACGGAAGTGACTTGAAACTTGAGGAAAGTTATTTGCAAAAAAAAGAAGGGTTATGTTTTATCGTAATAAAGTCTACGGTCCTAGTCCTAAGTCCTAGCGCGTCTGTTAGTAGTATATAGAAATAGAAGTACTGCGGGTCCACAAATAAAGTTTAAAATGGATTCTGAAACTACCAGAACTTTCTTTTAAACAGACGATCTCTGTCAGTTTGTACCTCTGACCTTTGCAAATGAGAGTAATTTCACGGCCCACGCGTCTCCAAGACGTAGTGCCCGCATCGCGCGCGTCTCTTAGACGCAACGCCCTGCATCTTACAAAGGCGAGGAAATCTTACAGCTTTTTTCACTGACCTACAAAATTTAAGTACCCTGACAGCTTGAAATTCAGTGTAACGGAAACTTTAAGGGATTTTTACTTCTTCTCAGGCTAAAAAATAACAAAAACACGACATCATGCTTAAATCTGAAAAAGGCAGAGGTGTACATTTAGTTCTTTCGTCGTGTTCTTCATTACTGAAAGAGTTTAACTGGTGGAGTTTTGGATTCAAGTTTTTCAGGTCTTTCTGTCCTCTACTTGCCTAACTACGGTACTGACAGTCAGACCAGCATAGTATATTGATTTTATTTTTTCGGATCCTGTGATTGTTATCTGGATATATGTAGATAATATGCTACCAAAAAATCGTTTGTGTTTTTATAACTTATAGTCATGTTTCTCTTTTGTAGCTGTTTTTTCCACGTACTTCTAAAACATTGAGTGTCTTAGTCATATTTTACTTCTAGCTGTACTTATTACTTTCCCTAATATACGGAACTCTTATTCCTCCTAGAGGAGGCCGTTAATAGCTGCGGCAGTTTCCAACAATTGCTGTATCAATCATTATCGCACGAAATCAAATTGTAATTATGTGTTTTTGTTCCAATAAAGATTATTATTTTGATTTTGAATATTTTTTTAGATTATAGTGTTGAAAATGACCAATAAATCCAACTATCAAACAAACTGACGCTACTGTGAACAAATATATGTTATATCTATGACATAGATGCAACAATGTCGGACTGTGCTATATTTATTCCACGTTCGTCCCATATCCACGTCTCGCCGAGCAATAGCCTCTATCCGCCCTGTATTTATTTTGATTCCGCTGTTTCCAATTTCAGTGGGTGCTACAGAAAAAATTTGATTCGAACAAAGTGCGCCCTTTGGTTCAGCCAGTCGACAAAAATAGTTGCACGGTTTTTTTGTGCACAGTGTTGCGAACAATTGTTGCGGTCAATTGTGAGTAGAAATCAAAATCAAAGGGTAACTAACGGATAAATCATGTTTTGGTTATTTTAAAATGTTATATTTATAAAAATTTAAGTAAAAAAGAAAATCTATAAAATTATAAAGCGGAAAAGATTCTTTGAAAGTACTGGGTGGATTTGGATGAAATTTGGTATGGACATGGCTTGAAGCTTGAAGAAGGTTATAGGCTACTTACTCTTTAACCGCCTGTAAAAGAAGGAGAGCTTTGTTTTTACCGTGATAAAGTCAACGGGAGCGAAGCCCCGTTCGACTACTGCTAGTATCGAATATAATGTTAAAAATTTTATCTTCAGTAGTTGTCGAGGTAAAAAGCAAAGGTTAATCATCGCGACTCCAACAAGTTTATTCATTTAATACATCACACGACAAAAATAACCAGTTTTAATTGTTATAAAATGTTACCCTACCAAAAACATCCTGTAAAAAAACTGGCCAAGACTCGATGGAGCTGCTTGTTTCTCTATACAAAGTAATGAAATCTCTAAGCAAAGCCAAACCAAGTGTAAGGTTCTATACTGCGATTTCTTTATTAATATACGAGTAGTTAGATTTTATGTGACCGGCCGTTGAACATTCTTTATGCACATTCATTTGTTGTCACTTGAAAAAACTATACTTTACCCCAAAAAGCTATAACATATAGTGTTAAAGAAGTGTTCTATAGGCCCGACCGATAATATCTTTGAGTCTAATACTTACGATAATATTTTATAATAAAGGTCTGAGCAATATTGGCAAAGAGAATAAACAGACTGTTTGTTTGTTGGCCTATCTTATTAAACACATCTGAAATCCAACTTGAGCCCTGACGAACATAAAAATAATGTTATATTCATTCTTCAAACTCAGCTTAAATACCTAATATTTACATTCGTAATGAGATGAATTTTGCTAAGCCTAGATTCTCAATTTAATTTGAATAAATTTATAAGTAAGAAGTTGCGTGATAATTTAACGGCTCTTCAGGCATATAATATATACTAACAAATATATCACATAACTACGACATAAAATGTTAGTAGATCATAGCAGAAAAAGAAAATACATGCAGAAATGTAACCATAGAAAAAGTTGGACATTAGTGCAGATACGCCTGCAATAACTTGCTACCCCTTATCTAGTAGAAACTTAAAGCATAAACCAGTACAATAAATACTACATAAATGTTTGTATGTTTGTAACAAAATTAGTTATTTTGCTTTAACGCCTTTTTCACATAGTACTAGGGAGAACCAAAATTCCAAACAGTTATACCGTAGAACGGTGGAATAGAAAAAGTAGAGCAAGTGGGAATAAAGAATCTCATTAAGTGTACATTTTCTATTTACCTATTATCGTTGGACCAGAGGGGAAAAAATCCACTAGTTCTACCGTAGAAATCAGTAGAACTAGTCAGAGCAAACTTACAACGATGATGTTTAGCATTTCCTCCAATCAAAATAGCTAATTTGAATACAGCGCTGTGCTTGGTAAAATAAAACAACAGACACACAGACAAAAATAAAACAAAGCAAGAAACAATTTCAAATATGGAATAACAAAGCTCTTTCCACATAACAAATAAAACTAAACCTGCAAAGAGTATGTAGGTATGTATTCTCTTTGTTCATATATCGGGTTATTAAATGTGAAACGGCTATTTTAGAGAGTTTACTCACTTTGTCAAATAAAATTGGTTTGAAACAAAGGGAAATTAGGAAACCGGTCATTTTAGAAATTATTTTAGTCTATTATTTTACAACCTTACGCTTCAAATTACTAAGAAAAAGAAAGAAAGAAAGAAAGATGTTCTAAAACAGATTGTCGTTTTGAAAACTATGTCTATAGTAGATGTTGCCCACCATGTCGCTTGCGTAGTTACACGGGAACGGTACAGTCCGTACACTTTCTCGGGATAAGAAGTAACTTATGAGCTAATCCAGACTATTGTCTATCTCTAGGCCAAATTTCCGATACGTTCAGTCATTTTTATGTGATTGAGGAACAAATATCCAAACAAACATCCATTTTCTTAACTTTCGCATTTACAATATTAGTTTTAAATAATTTAAAATATGCTATCAGCTCTAATAGCGGAGAAGGAGATTACTTAAAGGCTCGATATTCATAAGCGATTTTCATTATGCAGGGTTTAAAATAAATTCCAAAATCTTCAAACAAGAAATAATATTGTAAAACAAGAAGAAAATTGAATTATTTTCTTAATAATATAAAAATGTAGCTTTCCGACTGTCTGTCTCTCAACTTACCCACTTTTTGTAGTTTATTAATTTTTATTATTTATATTTATTATTGTTTATTATGTTTTTAACGAGATAGTTAGGGATCCTACATCGCTCTCATGATGGATTGGATTGTATGGACTTAAAAAGAAACGTTGACCTCTGAATTTGTTTGTGTTTCTTCTCAGAGTAGTCAGTTAGGAAACACCGGCCTAATTTGCGAAAAAAGAATAACGTGTAAAAGTGTTATTTATTTAGCTGTTATGTTATTTAGTTATTTATTTGCAAAATAAACATAATTATTTCATTATATCAAATATAGAAACATCACGCTTAAACATGATCATCACGCACTTATACAGCGTGTGTTTATTATTCATGCCATGACATATTACTATAACGTTACCTTACAAGCCGTCTAGTTCCGTACATTACGTCACAAGGAAAACCCAATCGCGTTATTGTTCCCTTTGGCCTCACAAAGAAGCATTCGTGTTATTTCAGTTTCAGACGTAACTTACTCGGGATAAACAGAATACTCCATGAGAACATTACGATCAATTTAGTGTTGCCAGCATACGTTTTTTTAGACAAAGCGGAGGTAATTTATTTGTAAATTTACAAAAGATGTATTCTGGAATCGTGGACTCGAACTTATTGTAAAAAGACCAACTTTTTTTGTGAGAGGTATCATAATTATCCTGAAATGCCCTTTCGATTATTTTACTAAGAAAAGGCTGCACTAGTACTAGCTAAGGTTATTACAGAAGAGAATGGCATGCAATTGGTTCTATCAAATGTGTGATTAAACTAGAATAAATAACGTCAACGGCATCGAACTACTTTAATAGACATTATTTTCTACCTTATAGTGATAATTTTTTTTAAAGATACTTTATTTTTATTTTTGTTGTTGCTTCTTTACGGTAATTGCATACCAAACTTCACCCCTAAATATGACTATCAATTCTCAATCATCTTATATTATTTTTTAATTATAATGTATATAATTAAAAAATAATATCTACAGTGACGCTTCAATTACACTAAATGCTGAATATAAATTATACATAGTTACTTCAGCAAAAATTCAATGTTTTTCTTTTCTTATATGGAATTGATACCGTTAAACTCCAATCCAATGCTATACTATTCGTGAAAAAAGAAAACGATACATCTTCATGAAAAAACATGTATCAAGTAACTGATAACCGATGAATATTTCAAACCAAGTCGAACGTTCTTATTTCCTCGTAGCGCTACGCCGTAGCAGCGTAGCACGTAGCTACGATTTGTAAGATATTCAATGTAGTCAGACCAGCTCGAATAGATTTTACTGAATTGAAAATTTGTTTTCAAAACGTCCATCGGTTTGGAAATCGGGACCATATTTTTTGATGTCATATTTTACAAAAACTCGGATTCAGTACATTACATACAAAACTCGTTTTCGATTTGGGAAAAATATTTGACAGTGCAGGACCATGTAGTTTGCGATCGACCGTTAACATGAATAACAGAACACAATCGGCGTTTAACGTTCCGACTGTAGGATCACAGGCCCTCCCTCTTTGAGTGAATGGGCCGTGATCATCCACGCGGGCCCAGGACGGGTTGCCGCATGTCTTCGGAATTTTGGTCTTTACTAATAGGTACAATATGAATCACTGTTGTCCGATTTAATTGAATTTTTATTAATAATTTCTATTATTAGGATATGTTTACCTTCACCGATTTGAGAGTAGTAGTAATGATATAAATTACACAAGTAATGTGCCTAGCTAGATTCGAAGCCACGACTTACAGCTCGTAAGCCACCACTGCTCGTTAACTGGAATAATATTTCTTTACTGACAAGTTATAACATACATGTATATACAAAATTATGAACATACTTTTTATATAGCAAAAAGCTTTTACCGATCAACCTTTATATACAAATGATTGATTATAACGATGTCATACGACATAACATAATAAATATATTCCCTTACAAGGAAACCCAGTCAAGTGCAACATATAGACAGATAAATTTAGTATCGTGTATCCGAAAACAGAATGAAACTCAGACAGTCAGACAACAATAGTCGTTGCATTAACAGAGGGAAACTAACGGTGGAGGCGCGCTTTGTGATGTGACGTCACCATGATATAGAGATGCTGAGGTGTGGCACAGGGGAGGAGAGAGCGAGACAGATACATAAGAATGTGATGACGGTGAAAGAGAAGAAGATATTGAAGTGGGCTTGAGCTAAAAGAAGAGTTATGTAGTGTAGGCGCGCTTTGTGTCTGAGTGTGGAGGGAGATGATAATCAGACTGTGGCTCACTTGTCTTTAATTACTTCATAATCATTTATTTTAGAATTTTAAAAGAGAGAGATATGGATTATGAGCAGAGCCGGATTAACCCTGTCAGAGGCCCTAAGGCAGTGGTATTCTCGGGGCCCCTTTTCTTACTTCGACTGACCAAATGGTGTGTGAACTGAGGAAACGCACATTAAGGGCTGTGGTTTTTAATATATTTGTTTACTTATTCCCCGATTTGTTCTAAAATTGTTTTAATTCTACTACTAAATTTAACTATTTGTATTTTGTGAGATAACAGTGAGGTCCCTAAGTTCACACGCACATCAAATTCTCGTTCGAAGAAACATGTTTTCTTGGTGCGTGCACTGGGCCTGGGCCCCTAGCTGATGCGGGGCCCCTAGGCAGTTGCCTACTCCGCCTAATGGTTAATCCGGCCATGATTATGAGTTATATTAAAAATATAAGTTTTATTTATATCTAACTAGCTTCTGCCCGCGGTTTCGTCTGCGTTCGTACTTACCTATTTCTAACATTTCTTGAATACAAACCTTGTCGTGACAATAACACACAACAAAATGTCTTGAGTTATACTAAATGTCTGTGTCTTACTTTAGTATGTCTATTTTGCTGAATTTTCCTGCATACGTAAAATATAATAAAATGAAACTAATAAAAACAAATATTGTTTACATGTACAACTGTTTTTATGGTTGACTATACCAATCGGTCAAAAAGACTAAGGAGATCAGACCGGAATGACAAAGTTTATAGTGGATCAGGCAGGAATTCAAACATAAAAATAACCAATAGGGGTATCAGATCATTCATCATATCAGATCCGACGCCATATTTAATATTTAATACCTTGACAAAACACATTATATTTTATCACAAAACTATATAGTCTAAAGAATTTTGACTGAATCGGTGCGAATTTTAAGACATTCGTTTTGAAAACACACAGTCAAAAATAAACGAGCGATCCTTAAGAGGCTTTCGTTTTGCAAAAATAAACTGCGATATTAAAATAACAGACTACATGAACTTTTAAGTATACCTATTATCTTTTTTATATTATGTGGTGTACATTGAAGTTTTTGTAAATTTATTCAGAAAATTCAGTTCTCATTTTGTTTTAATAAGCCTAACTTATACACTAATAAGCTTATTTATACACTGGCGAATACTTCAAACAACTTTTTAGAATTAAAATTATTTTCAATTATCTCTACAGAAACTTGTCCCACGAAGACCTTAAATAACTAAGCTTATTTTTTATGAATCTGTTTTTTAGGCACGCCATTGCCAAGGTAAAAGAAAAGGTTTGATTTTTCGCTTCTTAGTGCAGTAGTGTATTTGTTTAATTACTTAGTCTTTTTTCTGTCCATAAAACCTTAGTTTGAGTGAAAGAAAACTTAAAAACTATGTTAGTACCTATACCTATTCAATTCACTTCGCGCGGGTCAGATACATATACAAGTTTACCCAGTGTTTAATAAATGGAATATCCATTTTGTCACTAAATGTTTTTAGGTACTATTATTTCAGATTACCTAAAAAACGGCACTGAAAACTCGACCAACGTGGCTATCTACAAGGCCAAACACAAAAATCTCTTACCATTTTCTACCAAATAATTTTTTTTGGTCTTTGTAATTGCTCATGCTGATTTACCTATAAATGATTGTTACTCTGTTACCTTTTTAACTCTTGTGCTTTAAGAACATGTCCTAAGAAGAAATTTTTTCATTTTTTTTATTCGTGATAGGACCGGGTTTATCTCATCTGATGGTAAGCGATGATGTGGCTCAAGATGACGCACGCTCGATTTACCATCGATACGAAGAAGAAGGTACCATTGTTTTGTAGTTGTTTTCTTTTTAGTTTAATTATTATTACGAAGTAGCGTCAACATAATTACTCATTATGTCCGCTACCCGCTTATGACTAACTCCACTCATCACACAGACATCACGTGAACGTCTCTCACAAGTTTGCCGACACCTCTCAGTGGTGCCCGACACTCGCGCGGACATTCGCATGCAACACGACATTGCACTTCCATCCGTACCAGTGCCTGTAATAAACTGATTGAGAGTCCATCTAATGAGGATGATACAATGTTGCAAAGGGAACATTGTTGTAGAGGTTTTGAGTGAAAAATTATGATCGACTTTGTGATTCTTGACAAATAATATTTTTGATATAAAAGCTAACATGGTCATTATAATTATTAATGACAATATTTCTGCTGTTTTCTCAATACTGCTGGCATTGAAATACATGCACTAATAAACTATCACATTATCTATCTATATAAAAAAACCATCGATCAGATTGTGGTATAACTTTGGCAGGATGTTTGTAAGACACGCGAGAGGGCTTCTGGACCAAAATAACCACAAACACCTTGTAACTTCTCGTAGCATTGCGATGCATACCAGCTAGAACTTAAATGAAAAATATAAGTATAAATGACGTGACACATACAATGAATGAAATGACTGATTAGGATTAAAACAAAGAAGCTATCCAACGCGATAATGCAGATGACGTATCTGCATTATCGCGTTGGATAACTTGCTTTAAAACAACAAAGAAACATTTTATTTTTATGATTCTCTAACCCCGAACATATAACCCGGCCCTCAACAGTACAGTGTATGTCTCGATAAATTTGCCAAATGCAAATATAACTTACCTTTGCAATAAATCATATCTCGCCAAAATTTATTATTTTAGGGCAACGGATATTACCCATACAAATTTTAATTTGTTTGGGAAGTGTCAAAATTTGTCACATAAGTATCCGTATTTTTTATTACATTGACCTAGATCTCCAAGGGACCATACCTCCGTATTTATATATTACGGAGCAAAAGGGTCTTGACAGACAGGCGGACAGCAAATGATCGCGAGGTATTTTCCCTATTTTTTTAGATATTTTTAAATTTAATGTTTTTCTATTTAGTATTAAGACATAATTTTGTAATATTATATATGATTTTAATAGATATGAGCAAAATAATTTGTGACGTTTCTTAAGCCTTAACATTTATATTTGCAAGCAATTTATAGATACTATTTATACAGCTGAACATATGCACTTTTTATAACCATTTTGTAACACCATTATACCATGTTTAATTCAAATAAAGACTTATTTTATCTTATATTATATTCGGGTAGGTAGGTACCTACGGAATCCTAAAAATGGAGCAGGTTAAAAAATAAAATCTTAACCAAACTATTTTCTTTTAAATAAGTCAGTGCTCTATCATTTTTTTATTTATTGATCAAAAACCTAACCATCAAACCAAAAAACGAAACAACTCGATTTTATACAACAGTTACCGCCCCGACCCACAGCAATCCAGAGGGATTAATTTAACCGGTCCATTCATTACTATTAAAGGTTCCTTTAATGACAAACTGAAGTCAAGTAGTGGGCGTACAAAGGCTATAAATGGAACGATCTAGTCTAACCTATACTTAAGTATAGGTTATAGACGAGCCAACCCGAGTCTTCGGCGCGTCGTGCTTAAAGCGCGCCTCAAAATGCATTCAGCAGTAATGACAAGGCCCGATAAGGACTATACCACGGACCCGGACCGCAAAAACAATTGAAGGATCAGGGTGGGCTTTTAGTCGGTAGCAGTATGGCACTTGGTGGGTCAACATTTGGACATTTTCCCCCAAAAAAAAAAGCACCCCATTCCACCAAGCCCGTTCCATCATCGGACTACAACTCAAACTAGAATGCGCCATAGTTACACAGTGGACATCCCACCCATACGCACAAAACGTTTTGGAAATACTTTCATTGTGCGTACGGCTAAGGAGTGGGATTGCCTGCCGGAGTCTGTGTTTTCTGATAGCGATAACCTGGGGGTATTTAAATCAAGAGTGAATAGGTTACTTCTAGGTAAGCATGCTTCATTATCGAGCACATCACACTAAGCACATCATAAATAGGTGTGATTAAATTTTGGTGTGCAATAAAGTATATTCTATCCATCTATCTATCTACCATCAGGTGAAGTGGTGGTTAAACGCGAGTCTATTATCAATAAAAAAAAGACACAATTCCACCGCTATCGTACTCGCAAGCCTGGTCTATTCCCCAATGTATAGTAGGAGGCAAAGGTACTTCTACCGGAATGATTAATGAGCTCTTTCGGTCAAGGTTAAAAGGGTCGATTTAGAGAATCCTTCTGTGGTTTCAAGAAATAAAATTGGTAAATATTTTATTTTTAGCCGGCTATACACAGTAGCTGAGAACAGGTTTTGAGGGTGTAACTGTTACTAATTTGATTTTTGTATTTGTTACACAACTTATAATCCAGTAGCTTTCGCGACTTCGTTCGTGTAGGAAGGTTTTCCCGCGTCAATCCCGATCTTATGTGAATTCCGGGGTAAAAAGAATCCTATATGTTATTTCAGGCTGTCAACTATCTACTTACTAAATTTGATTAAGATCTGTTCAGTAGTTTTGCGTGAGAGAGTAACAAACATACATACATCTATCCTCACAAACTTTCGCATTAAAATATTACTAAGAGTAAGAAGTTATATATTATTTATATGTAAATTAATACATATAATTTTTTTAGAAAAAAATAGAACCGACTTCCTTATCAAAACACTACAAAGCCAAAAAATAAATTTATTTTCGGTAGTCAGTGTTATTGGTTTTGTATTTTCTTTTTTTTTCAAACCGCCTTCCGAAATTAAAGTTATTTTTGGCTTTGTAGTGTTTTGATATGGAAGTCGGTTCTATTTTTTGCAAAAAAAAATATTTTACGCATTTAGTGGGTCGGTTTGTAATTTATCTAGTTACAAAAGCCATAATGTCAACAACTTATCACCTTTTACAAAATATTGCTTTTCCCGATGCATAGACGTTAATTTTTGAGGAGTTCTCCTGGTACTTGACCATCAGCTCTACATCACCATATGCATTGTGACGAGCATAAAGTGCTTAACATCCGTACTCAAATAATCGAATCGCAATCCACGAAATACTTATTATTGAGTAGTTTTAGTGGCCATCTGTGGTCTTCATCATCAGTTCCACTTCCCCAAAAAGTACTTTACGAAAGCAACTGCTCAAGGTACTATAGAAATACCCAAAACGCTATAGGTGTGCCTATAATATTTGAAGAGTTCCCTCGATTTCTCCAGGATCCCATCATCAGACCCTGATTTCGTAACAATGGGACCAACTAGAAAGTATACCCTTTCCAACGCAAGAAAAATTTTTCGAATCGGTCCAGCCGTCTCCGAGTTATAGGTAACATACATAAAAAAAAGTTCAAGACGAACTGAGAACCTCCTCCTATTTTTAAGTCGGTTAATAAATAAAATTGAAGTGGCAATTGCAATAGTTACTTACTCGATACTAAAACACAAACAATCATGTCTGTCGATCTTTCAGTTTGTACGGGCAAATCTCTGAAACGGCTTTAATGGAACTTCAATGGAAGATAGAAGAGGTTATTAGGGCTGGTTTCACGCGAGAAAACCCGCTTAAGTAACATCGACAGCCATGCAAGCGAAGTCGCGGGCAAACCGCTGTAGTATGAAAACAAGTTGTCAGAAAAACAATCGAAAGCAGTAGGTATGCTATTGGGAAGAAAACCATTAAAACTTTCGGCAGTAGAAATCTAATCTCACCTAGTAACAGGGCTCTTCGTGAATATAAAACAATAATTCTCTTCGGTCCATCGGTTAGAATATCAAACAATATTGTTCTTTAAAAACTTTTTCATGTCTCAAGTTTCAGTAACTTATTTTTTTAAATAAGGATCACCCCTGGTCTTGTTTCTTCCACCTCTTTGTTACTTCTTGTCGGTTTATTAAATGATTGTTGATTTTCTCGGTGGAATCTATTATGCTCATATTAATAATAACGAAGTTTAGGTTAACGGCTGAACGCCTGATCGGATCTGGATGAAATTTGGCACGGATACCATAGATCATTATCTGGAATAGGTTACTTTATATAGCCAGGAAAATACGAAATTTCTACGCAAATCAACTCGCAGGTTAACAGCTAGTTGGAAATAAATAAAGAATATTAGATACATAGTTTTTGCTATCATTAACAAAAACTAAGAATGAATGCATCAAAACTAAGTGTGCACCAAAGCATGACGTCGAGAGAATTTTCAACGCACTCCATCGTCTTGATTTTTCTTTAATCAACCAAAAAAAATCAAGAACAATATTTTGGTGAACTACATTCCGCATCAAGTAGGTATATATTAGGTATCTATCTGTCCTAATTTAACATTCAAAAATACTAGAGAGATTGTAAACTCTATTTTTCGAATAGAAAACAACACTATTTCCGTATTTGTGATGCCGGGAATATCTGTGCACTTACTAAAACTTTATGTACAGTACGGGTAAGTATATAGGCGATCTTAATGCAACAAGGCATTTTCTATCACTCTAGGTTGTGTGACGTGCGTGTTCACATAAAATACACACATCAAAAGTGTCTAGGGATCAAGCATTTTTATGCGGATTTCTTGAGATTGAGATGTGGCTTTGTAATAAATTTATGATTTTATAAATTTATATGGATCCTTTTTGGTGCATTTCATAATTTGAAACAGGAACTGTTAATCAAATTCGAGTAAAAGATGAAAATCAGCTGTCAATATTTTCCCTATAAAAACATACAACGCATTGAAGACATTATTAGTGCTACTGTTTCCCTACTACTGATTAAAACCAACGTTATTATGGAGCGGCGACGTCATTTAAGCAGGGAAGAAATGCTCAGAGCCGTGGGAATGATAGAAGCTGGTTCCCGGCAACGTACTGTGGCTTTAGCTCTGAATACAAGTCAGAGTGTTATCAGTCGACTTTGGACACGTTACCGAAGCACTGGTACCGTGGCTGTGCGCCATGGAGGACGGTATCGCTGCACCACACGGAGACAAGACCGATACATTCAAATCTTAACTCGAAGAGCTCCAACAATAACCGCCATGATGTTAGCCGTGAGGCTTCATCACTCTTCAGGGAACTTAATTAGCGACCAAACAGTCAGAAACCGCTTGCATGAAGTGAACCTTCATTCCCTAAGAGCGCTACGGGTACCACCTATAGCAATGCACAATCGTAGGATTCGATATCAATGGGCTCTTGAACACAGAAATTGGGCAGAAGAACAATGGCGTTTCGTGTGCTTTTCTGATGAGTCTCGTTTTGGTATGAGACCGGATACAAGACGTATACGACACTGGAGAACCCCTGGACGCCAACAGCGATTAAAATCCTGCCAGGAAGTCCATCCTTATAGTGGTGGAACCATCATGGTATAAATACCCGCCATTTGGATCGGCGGAAGAACTGAGTTGATTTGGATCAGAGGCAACCTCAACGCTCAAATTTATGCTGAGATGATTGTATCTGACGTCATCGTTCTTCTACAAGTGCAAATCGGTCCCTTATTTCAGTTAATGCATGATAATGCACGACCGCACACCGCAAGAGTTGTAAGACAGACTCTCGCCGCAGCTAACATCAATGTCCTGCTCTGGCCTGCTCAGTCGCCAGACTTGAACCCGATTGAGCATGCATGGGATATGCTACAGAGAAGAGCTCTGCCGAATATGGAGGGTATCCAGTCGCAAGAAGACCTTTTTTTGTTGTTGCAACGAACATGGGCGGCCATTCCACAGCGTGATTTGGATGAACTCATTTTGAGTATGCCAAACCGATGTTCTTGTGTTGTTAGTGTTCGCGGTAGAAACACTGATTATTAATTGTTTAAGTTACCCAATAAAATTTTAAAGAAAACTGTTATTTCAGTCTTTTTTTCGAACTTTAATGTTAGTGGTTCAAATGTCAAAAATCCCTTTATTAGGAAAATGGCAAATTTCTTTATTAATGCAAAGGTGACTTGGTTTATCGTTACTGTGACAAACGAAAACACTTTATTTGATGAATCCTTAAAGAAAATTTTAATTAATATCAATCAGGAGAAAAGTTATTGCAAAAATATATGTTGATCCCTAGACACTTTTGATGTGTGTATATGCGAAATAGATCATAATTCGCTGTAATAATACGGCTCTGCTAGACATTCGAAACAACTGAAAGTTACGCTTACACACTTTACTTCATCTTCTTAACTAATCACCATAATAATAATCCTACTTATGTTAAACAATAAGTACACCATGTTATGTTTAATTATTCTACCATCGCTCACAGCTAGCGCTTTTTACATGGATCAATTACCATTAAAAGCACACAACATAAATAATTGTCCTAGCAAAGCCGATTACAAGACTCATATATATGTAAATGTATGTATGTGATTCATTGATTAATTATACCTAATACCCACTACATATATATTATGTAAATGTGTTAAATAACTACCTTCGCTTTATACTGAAGTTTTTAACAACCATTTTGAAGTATGGAAGTTCTACATTATTAGGCTATTCGAGTACTAGCTTTTGTCTGCGGTTTCACTCGCATGTATAGTTCTGCATCAGTTGTTCTAGTTTCCAAAATCAATTATAGCCTACATGTTGCCTAGACTTAATGGCTTTCAAACAAAAAGTTTCATTAAAATGCGTTTAGCAGTCCCTAGATTAGCGTGTACAAACCGACAGACGTTTTATTTTTAATTCTTGCTCTATTACTGTTTCTGAATCCCTTCAATTATTTTTTTATATTTTTTACCGTTTTATTATATTTATTGATTGATAAGTACATTATACTACGCTATATTGCTGCATAATCAATAGTCCATGATTAGAGGGCTATCTTAATGATGGTTTATAGAGAATTAACCACTGTTGTGCCCATGTTACACACTGCTCAAAATTCCCGAGCCCACTTCTTTTGCCACACTGAAATATGTTACAAAGAAATTACAATAAAGAATTCAGAAAAAAGTCTCAAAAGACACTGAAATTGAAAATTAGACGCCATACAAGAAAAGCGATCTCTTCGGTCCATAACTCTGGTTTATGTCTGTCCAAGATCGACATTTATCTATACTAATATTATAAAGAGGAAACCTTTGTATTTTTGTATTGAATAGGCTCAAAAACTACTGAACCGATTTCAAAATTTCTTTTACCATTACTTAGAGAGATTCTTCTGAATCCGTATAGGCTATATTTTATCCCGGAAAATAGATAGGATTTTTCGTGGTAGTGAAAATTGTGGAGTAAGGCGACGAAAAAACTGCCGTACGTTAACGATTCTCGCGAACGCTGCCTATATTTAATATAAACATTGCACCCGTGCGAAGCCGGGGCGGGTCGCTAGTCATTATATAAAATCGCTAGTCAATGATCCCTATGTCATTTCTGACGTCACACACATACATAATAATACTAGTAGCACTGTTCCAACATGCAATGCATTTCTAAGTCATTATTCCGGTGATTTGCCGTTAAATGCAGTTGGCACCGCCATAACTGCTATTTGATGGTCACGACCACATAATTTATGTCTTCGGTAGCTGTTGAGATGTGCTGCGAGTTTTGAAATGAGAACGCGTTTTAAAACTGGAGCATAAAAGTTTTATTTTATTTAACGGCGAATGTACTTACGCATAAATAAAGTTCAGATCAGAAGATGAATAAAATACAGATAAGAAAATGAAAAAGAAAAATAGTAAACTAAGTTTTTGTAATAATATTTGATGTAAAGCGGGTGATATGTAGTATTTTGAGGGTAATTATAATCTAACGTTTTTGTTAAGAAGTTTAGTAGTTAAGTTTTCTAAGTTTGGAAATAAAAGCATTGACCCATATGTCAATCTATCTATTATGTATGTAAATGAAAATTGTTCACCATTCATCTTGCTCCGCGTGCCTTGTCCCCTGTACCCTTGATGATTAAATATGTTTGCCATCAACACGCTACGAAGAAACTATGCGAAAATACTTTTATAAAAAAATACTTCCGATTCTTCACATAAAATCCTTAAGCACCTAGATTCTTTCTAGCTAAACCCCAGCGACCATGTCGCTAACCTTAATTAGTCAAAAAGTTGAGTCGGTTCCGATACGACCCCAGCTCGTGTTTTAAGGGTCGTTAATTCTTTCAAAGTATAAATGGAAAGTTCTGAAGCCCGATTAATTTTCTAGCAAACTTCGAAACAGATTCGAACGCGGCCGCGATCTTAAGCAGAGTCCTTTTTTTAATTTGAACAAAAGATCGAGACCGTTGAAGTAGATCGGGATTCGTTGAGCAAATCTTTTCTTTTTGAAAAAAGAACTTGGTTTTAAAAAAGTGCAGACGCAGAGAGGCGTAAATTGTAAGTAGATGTAGATTGTTGATGTAGCAGTTTATCTCGCCAGTTTGTGAAGTCGTTTTATTTTTATTGGCACAGCTAGTCATAATAATCCTTAGATCTTATCTGAACGATTTCTTTTATCTTTCAAATGGTAAAGTCGTTGCCCGCCTTTGTCAGTTTCACCACATACTTATTTTGCAACATTCAATTTTGATACAGTTTTTTACCTAAAGAAAGTGACTGAGCAAGATTTTGCTTTGTAAATTGCAATTATGCGCAGGTCTGACGGCTAATTAATCCTTGAATTCCCGTTGTTACCCTCAGCCCTTTTTTGTTCTTTTTTTCTACCGTAAGGAAACTTTATGAAAGAAAGCTACTATTGTTTTTTGAACTATAATTAGTGTCTCTATACATTTTTATTTTCTAGCAAACACTGGTTTTACGTAATTATGACAAATTAGATCAGTCGTATCACGCGTAATTAAAAAAATCTACGTTACTTTAATTTCTGAGTACAAAAATTTAATAAAAATTCCCAGAACGTAATAGATGCGTATGTTTTATTATTGTTGGTATGGTGCCACCCAATTAAAAAGGGTAAATCTAAACAAACCCTGTTTAGATTTTTGTTCTTTTTTGTGGTAGGTATATAAATTAATTTTGCAAAAAGAACAGTCAACATTTTTATTCGTTTTCCAAATGAGGGTTAAATACGTCATCACTCAATCACTAGTAAGAAAGGTTAAAAACTCAGGGAGGATTTCTCCACTTAGACTGGGTTTAGACATAGTACGCATGAGTTTTTTTTTTTGGTAATTCGACCTTCTTTGTTGTTTTTTTTTTTTTCTTTTACGTGCCAAAAACCATTGAACGTTACGGCATAATCACACTACGCGACGTCAAAGATGCATGCTTATATGCCACATTTTACCCCGTAAAGCTAGTTTTTGTCTTTCGACCAATGACTAAGCTACAAGTTACAAGTGCGCTGCCAACTTTAGTAGTTAAGCATCAATACGTAGCCGAATGGCTAAGGTTTCGGTATTGTGATCGATGATGAATGTGAATTCTACCCACATTGCTAGTAGTTTTATATTAATAAATAAAAATAAAAAAATGTTCAGGCCAGTGCCTGAACATTTTTTTGTTTCCCTTCTGCCTACGTGTGATGGATAGTACAGTTACTATCCATCACACGTAGGCAGAAGGGAAACATAAAGTTATCCCGTCTTTAGGATGTAATTATCAATTCCATTAATCTGAAGAAGCAGCGATAATACATGTAGGACAAGCCGCAATAGAGCAGAGAGAATAGATGATTTAATTCTGTTGTATTTACTAAGTTGCCTTGTTTGTTTCTTCAGTAGACAGATTTAATCTTGGTTTCTACATAGCCGCTTGTTACGGAAATTGTTAATCAGCATTTAATAATACCTACGCAGTTGTTTCGAAGTACCTATAAAATGTGACGCAGCTACTCGTAGAACGCTACGGACGCCTGGTCGTTGCCAGGCGTCCGGATAAAGCCGCATATGTAAGTCTTCTTTTTCTTTTTTTCCCGGCCTAAATATACAGTGTCCGGCTTTTTAGGCTTTTTACATTTCACCTTGAGCAGATTTATGGTAAATAATCTAAAGAGCCTGGGTTTACGTACTAAAGGGGAAAAAATAAAATAAAATATGAAATGCTATAAAATGCTTGAAATGGACAGAAACTGCGAATAGTCCTTAATTCTTTTTACAATAAAATATATATAATGAAATAATTTTCAAGTTTGTTTAAGTAGGATATAAAAATATGGGAATCATTAAAATATTTAACCTTTTATTCAATAAAAGGTTAAATTTTAACCAATAAAACTAAGAATGAATTAAACGGATACGTTTAATTCATTCTTATTTTTATTGGAGATCAGTGTTTATTTGACACCAGCAAGTGGCATTCAGCCAAACAGGAATCGTAAAATAATCCGTAACGAATTATTTTGCAGATTTAGTGCACAGTTATTATTAATTTAATATAATTCGGCCTATGTGTAGGTACCATAAATCTAATCAAAATGATATATGCATGTCAATATTAATTTAAATCAAATATTTTTTGAATAGAAAACGAATCGTAGGCTATATGAATCACATCTCCTTTGCCTTACGTACTGACAGACTGACAGTTTAACATTACTGCATTTTCGATTGTTTGTTTACTTGATTCTAGCGCTTACGAATTGAGTTACTTTCGTACGGCTTGATTTTTTATGGTATAACAACGACTGTGACCATTTTTTAAGGATTTTGATTTTAGTTGTGCATACGATACACATTTTTGAACACGGACTTAGATTGGACCCGCCTAAACGATGACTCTACATCCATAACCTAAACTTAACCTACCTATATTTCAGAGAAAGGTTTGTAACTATAACCGACTTGTACCTAGTTTTTTGTTTTTAATAATAATATTCCACGACATTCACACAACGCCATCTAGTCCCAAACTAAGCAGAGCTTGTGCTATGAGTACTAGACAACTGATAAACATACATATATATTTCTAAATACATACATATTATAGATAAATTACACCCAGACAAAGAACAAATGATCGTGCTCATCACACAAACATTTGTCCTGGGTGGGAATCGAACCCACGACCTTGCACATAGCAGTCAGGGTCACTGACCACTAGACTAACAGGCCTGTCAATTATTGAAATTGTAACTGGTTACCTACGATTTGAAGTAGCATTTAGCGTATATTTCAGTGTTGTTCATTTTAGGCATTTCTTTATATGGCTGATGGGCATTCGCCTTTTTATCGTAATAGTAGTAAGACACAAAATCTTTAATTTTATTTTTATTACGTACTAGCTTTTGCCCGCGACTTCGTCCGCGTGGAATAGTTACTTTGGGCTAACGTTAAATTTAACCCCGATTTTGAAGCATTCTTCATTGGTGCTCCGCTCCTATTGGCCTTAGCGTAATGATATATAGCCTATAGCCTTTCTCTATAAATTTACTATTTAATTAAAAATATTTTTTCAATTCGAACCAGTAGTTCCTGAGATTATCGCGTTCAAACAAACAAACTCTTCAGCCTTATATTATTAGCATAGATAGCTGTTGCCCGCCACTTCGTCCACGTTTCAGTCGTTTTTCGTAAAAAAAAGTAGCCTATGTCCTTCCTCACGGTTCAGTGATTTTGATGTAACACAGATTAACTTTCGTAATTTAGTAGGGAAATATAATATGTCAATCTATAATACTGTTGAAAAATATCGCAATACCGAACCGCACAATATTATTGTTAATAGCTGTGCCCGCGACTCCGTCAGCGTGTAACTCCTTGTGTGTTATTAAGTTAATGTATTGGTAACATTGTTTAGATCACGTTCACATGAGGCTTAAGTACTTATAGAACGACAATACTTCAGCGCAAAGCTTCAGCTTCAGCGTAAACTATGTTGAAAGTTGACCCGTCCGGCACGTGAACATAAAGATTTCTAGAACTGCTAACCCGGGAAAGAGCGACGTACAACTGACCATGCGAGAAACAACTGACACCGAGATCTACTCCAGCAACACGAAAAGTCTACCCTTGAGCCTTATTAATTGTCATTGCATAACACACCAATACTGGGAATCGCGTTCTTTTAAATTCGAATGGAAAATTATGTAGTGAGTGAGTAGTTAATAATGTTAACTTTTTCAATTAGGGGTGACTGAGAGTGTTATAAACGTAAGAGTAGACAAATACTATAATCAGAAAGCTTCGAACTGCTAAGCTATCGGGAGTTACACGTGTTATTGTGAGTCAACCATAAAAGATAGATATATGCTGTCGTGGGATATTTTTTATATAATTTTAAGGAGAACATTTCCGTCATAAATGATTTCTGTGTAGCTTTAACCATTAAGGTTGCACACGCGACGGAAGCTTAAAAAATGGAGTAACTTCTCCCGTTTTCCCAACATTTCCCTTCACTGCTCTGCTCCTATTAATTGTAGCGTGATGAAAAGTATACTATAACCTGCTCAGGAGTATGAATATTAATTGTACCAAGTTTCGTTAAAATCCGTCGAGTAGTTTTTGTTTCTATAACGGTTATACAGACAGACAGACAGACAGACAGACAGACAAAAATTTTACTGATTGCATTTTTGGTATCAGTATCGATCCCTAATCACCCCCTGATAGTTATTTTGGAAATATATTTCATGTACAGAATTGACCTCTCTACAGATTTATTATAAGTATAGATGAGCCCACTCTTGACCTTGATCTCGTCTGATGCTCCGCGGATTTACATGGAGCTGCCTGTCTATCTGACTTCCACAATCCAGTACCTGGCTAGCACCATACCCCTTAACTAGTGTCAAATTTTCAGGCATCTGACTACCCGTAACGACAGTCAAAGACAGCCGGGACCGACGGCTTACGTACTTTCCAAGGCACTTTCCAAACTCCAAGATGCTACTGAAAATGTTCTTATAAAAAAACCCAATAGCACTGTTTGTCTGACCCGGGAATCGAACCCAAAACCTCATGCTCAGCATTCTTACTTACGACCAACGAGGCAGCTAACGACTTTGGATATTTTCTTATTATATTGCACAAGCGGTCGCCATTACAACATACAAACAAAACAAAAAATTAATTAAAGCTCGTAAAGTCCTTCCGAAGGTTGTCTGGAAGAAATCGCTCTCAGCGATAAGACCGCCATTGTAACCAAATTATCAGCCATATGGTTATTTAAGTTTGTTTCAATTATTGGTGTACAATAAAGTATATTCTATCCATCTAACACGAGCATATTTACCTCCCTCCACAAACAAACATAAACCTTAATTAAAGCTCGTAAAGTCCTTCCAAAGGTTGTCTGGAAGATATCGCTCTCAGCGATAAGACTTCCATAATAACCAAATTTTCAGCAATAAGGTTATTTAAGTGTGTATTAATTATTGCTGTACAATAAGGTATATTCTATCCATCTAACACGAGCATATTTACCTCTCTCCACAAACAAACCTAAACCCCTAACACACAGCATACGATTTGTGCTCTCAAATTGTAGCTCATTAAATGCATTGTTGCATTTGTGCTCCCAAATTGTAGCTCATTAATGCGGTAGAAGCCACAAGCACATTGTTGCATTAAGGCTGGTAGGTACTAGACAAGTGTGAGAAGAAGCTAGGCGGTGTGAGGTTTTTCTTACATTTTATTTACTTAATTTATGGCCTAGTACGTGACGTAATTGTTTCCATTGAAAATGGGTAGGCGTAGTATGTCTCTCGCGCCTTCCCATCTTTCCAGTTCATCATGTTGTGCCGGCTTTCCCGCTGCTGCTTCGTAAATATAGTATTATCATTAGTAACTATATTTTCGAGCCGATTGGGGTGAAAACTCTCAGACCATGGTGCCCTGCTCACATTTTTTTCTAAAAACTTTCGAAAAGACTAGTAGGACACGGATCCCGTGATCCAAAGGCCGGCAATTACGAGTACTTTAGTCAAAGGCCAAGCTTTACAACATGGCAATGCCGCCACGTTCCCAGCCGACAACGTTGAGGACGAATTTTTTTATGCTTAATACAAACTAATTGTAGTTTAGTTTAAATTGTTTATTTAATTATGTGTTGTATTGACGAATTAATAAAAGTAAAATAAATTATATAATACTAAGGCGAAGTATGATTATTTATTATGGATCCCATTGGTGGATTTCTCCTAGCTCAACACTCGCACATCTCTGGTGGAAAAGCACCCTTAACCTCTAGAAGTCGTGTGAACTTGTCAACGCTTGTTCTACGTGTAGATAAGTCTTGTTAACAGTTTCCCGATGGGTAACCTTGTTTGCTGGATTAGTGAAGATGTCGGCAAGATTAGACGGAGTTGGTAGTGTTTCGTTCAATAAGATTTTGTTACTTCTATGTACCTATATCTTTTGCCATATGTGAACTTGACTGCATTCAGTAAATATTTCCTTGTTTATTGAAGTCATGTGGTAGTTGAATATGTGATGATCGCGTTTGTATGTATGTATGCATATAGCACCAGAGTCTTTACATATGTGCTAACCTTGTTTATTTTATCTATGGTGCTAACATTCACATGTATTGGAGCGGTGACTGTAGTATTGGATCGATCCCGAGTTTTGTTTTGACTTGCGGAAATCTTGGTCTGTCTTGTCGTGGTATCTGAGCTGTACACATAATGAAAGATTACCATTTAAATACTATTATTCTTCTGGATAATTTGATGCGTAAATCCGGTTCGAACTTGACTGATTTATAATCATAATGTAAAGAGTATATTGCATCAGAATATGAAACAGCCCGGTTCTTATAAAACAAAACAAAAACTGTAACATTTTACAATTTATACAATTTGTGGAAGGCGTATAAATATATGTCTACCCTACCTCCTAGACCAGGATACCGTGTGTTTTAGGAAGCAGTGTTCTACTGTCGTCTTAATCCTTAGTAATAACAGCTTACAAAATAACATTACATTCTGTGACTCACGGGATTGGATAATGAGGCACGAAAGAAATAAGTTTGGTAGACACAACGAAAAAGAGTAACTGTGGAGTTTCTTGCTGGTTCTTCTCCATAGAAAACGACAAATTTCGAACGGTGCCCTAACTGCTGACGTTTTGTAAGTGCACATGTAGGCCTATGTGAAATAAAACATTTTGAGTTTGAGATTTGAGTTTTAGTTTGAATGTAGGAACAAAAAGTGGACTTAATTATTAAATTAACGCAATAACTTCATGTGCCTCGCGGCTGCATCAAATCAGCAAAATTATACACAACTAAAAAGTTGCAAGCTATGAAGTTTTAGATGACTATAATTTCCAAATACCGTCTCATGTTGTGACGCAGAGGCAGACCGTTTGGGGCCCTCAATGTTTGGGCCACGTTTTGAACACGCGCGCGTCAAAGTAATTGACAGCGATTTAAAGAGAAATCATATACTGTGGTGCATTTGAAATGGAGCCATTGTGAGATGACAAAATATCTATTTGGAAATTTAATGACGTATTCTAAAGTGGTAGAAAAACTTATCGATGAAGTTATATAAATACTCTGAAACTGGTTCGTACATAAATTTAAGATAAATTCTTATTAACATGATGAAAATACTTTCAGTTCAATCTGAAATATTACCTTCAGTCTCCTTAGAGAGGCCAATAATGAAATGTAAACAAATCATATAACTTTCTCAAACGTTCTAGTAGAAAGCAATGACTACCAACATTCATTTATTTCTTGAAAAAGTTCTGTTTTTACTAGGTTTCAACAATAATATTTGATCTGTCGTACTAAGAGGAAAAATTCAAAGGACATGTTATGGAACAAAATATAGACGTTTCTATTTACTTTTGCTTCTTGCGGTTTGTTTGTATAAATTATATTTATAAAAATATTGGACGATTTTTACGTACTTTTTGAGTAAATAGGTGCTTGTTTTGATTGAGATACTTTAGAATAGAATAAGATGTGCTTTATTTATATTGGATACAAGGTACTTACTACCTATTGTAGCTTTTGTCTTGTCATCACGATTTGTTTTTTAACGTTAAGTTACCAAAACGTTATTTTATTTAAAAAGCTGCAAGCAAGGCCTCTATAGGTTATTTCCTCTATATGTCACCTGCTTTATTTACCGTGTGCTCAAACTGCATATCCGTTTTCCAGCTATACTGAAGCCGGATTTCAGTCTAACCAAATGAAGACGAGTATCAGTATTGTACATAAAACGACTGCTTTCAAGACTAAGTACTAGTTACTTTCCACTGTAAACGCGGGCCTGCGGACGGCGATCAAGGGTAGTTCACCGTCCGGTAAGGACCGGGCACGAATCGGCGGTGCGTCGTGTTCCGCGCGCGCCACTAAGAGCAGTCAGCAGCATTGACTGGGCCCGATAGTGCCATTGCCTGACGGGGTTGCGGAAATGTTCTAACGAGATACCGTGGCCCCGGAACGTAAGGGCAGTTGAAGGAACAGGGTGGGTTTTTCGTCAGTAGAAGTCTGACATTCCGCTCCAACCAGAACGGGTGGACGAATTTGATGATTTTCTTACCCAGAGAGAAAAAAAGTACTAGTTACTTTGTGATGGAGGACGACACCCTTAAGCATGGCAGGTATAAAATTTTAATGTCTTACTTACCCGTTTCTACTGCCATATGACAGGCGAGACGGGCACAGAGGTGCTTTGGAGGTATCGTCCGTCCACAGGCTGACATTGAGAAGCCTGCTCAACTACGAAGTTCGACTCATACTGCTGATATTAGTCATCCAATGCCTATGAATCAAGTCGTAACAATAGTCAATAAACAAAAGAGAACAAATTCTTTCAATCATTCCTCAAGTTTATGATGTAACGGTTTTGAATGAAATGTTTTTCTATTGATTGCAAGTGGCTCATCGGAATTTTGTTTATTATTTTCACTTTTCACAATTCAAATATTTTGGAGAAAGAAAAATACCACAGCTACAAACTATTCCACGCTACCATTTATTGTACATTAGCATATGCATACAAACAAATTAAAATACTAAGTTTCCATTAATCCCTTTGCAGAATGTATCTGAAGTTATTTAAACAAATAAACTGCTTCTATTTCTGCTTCGCATTAAGCTGTATTATAATGACAAACAAATACGTTGGGCACGTGTATGTGCTTAGCTAGCGGACTTTTAATTTCAATATTCCTTAGACTAAACCTAAGTATAGTCGATACCGGCTAGTATAGTCGATACTTTTTTTTATTATTAAAAATAGGTTCGCGTTTGACCACTATCTCACCTGATGGTAAGTTATGATGTGGTCGAAGATGGAGCACGCTTACCTAAAAAAAGTAACCAGTATACCACCACCACCAGTAATAAATGTATCTGAAGCTATGAACGCTGGAAGCGGTAGGCTTTTTAGCTCTTTTTCTCGCTCACACCGCAGTTCACCGTCCTGTAAGGACCAGGCCCGAATCAACGGCACGTAGTGTTTCACGCGCGCCTCAAAGAGCAGATAGCACCATTATTAAGGGCTCAATAGAGCCACTGAAATGTTCTAACGAGATACGCCGTCCCCGGACCACAAGGACAAATGAAGGAACAGGATGGGTTTTTAGTCAGTAAAGTCTGACATTCCGACTTCCGTTCCTTAGTCATTTGATGATTTTCCCACCGAAAAAAATGTTTTAACACGACTTTATAAAGCGTGGGTATACATATATCTAGTGCGATTTTGCCGTCGTGTTTGTATTGCTCCACTTCTTCCAAGCTTAAACACTAGGAAGTGGTGACGTGCATTTTCAACCGACGACAAAAAGAGGAGGTTATCAATTCGCAGCATATTTTTTTTTTTTTTTTTTTTTAATGTATGATCATCGATTACTCGAAGACGGCTGAACCGATTTGGAAAATTATTTTTTTGATTGAAAGGGTATACTTCGATATTGGTCCCATTTTCATAAACGTCAGGATCTGATGATGGGATCCTGGAGAAATCGAAGGAACTCTTCAAATATTATAGGCACACCTATGTCGTTTTGGGTATTTATTATAGTAACTTGTGCAGTTGCTCTCAAAAAGTACCATTTGAGGAAGTGGAACTGATGATGAAGACCACAGATGGCCGCCGAAACTACTCAATAATAAGTATTGAGTGGATTGCGATTCGATTACTTGAATATGGATGTTACGCACTTTATGCTCGTCACAATACATATGGTGATGTAGAGCTGATGGTGAAGTACCAGGAGAACTCCTCAACAATTAACGGCCCAGCATTGGGAAAAGCAATATTTTGTAAAAGGTTATAAGTAGTTGATAATTAGGCTCTTGTAACTAGGTAAATTAAAAATAGACCAACTAAAAAGAGTGAAATAAAAACTTTTTACCAAAAAATTAAACCGACTCCCAAAAAACACTGCAAAGTGAAAAAAAACTTTAATTTCGGAAGTCGGTGCCAAAAACGAAAATACAAAACTAAAGACACCGACTACCGAAATTAAAGTTATTTTTCACTTTGCAGTGTTTTTTGGGAGTCGGTTTTGTAGGACTGTCTTAATGTAAAACTAAGACGTCCAAAAACTATTCGCGGACAATTTAATTCGAATAAAAGCAGACTTTAATTTAGTGGACTTGTGAATAAATGCCCTTTTGATAAGGATGGGAAGTCATCCAATAACTGCCTCACGATATGGGCGAAGCGACTAAAACCAATCCGTGTTCCATCATATGCCCTTCGTGTTCCGAGGCCGCGGTAACTCTTTCCAACAATTCCGCAACCCCTTCAGGCAACGGCCAACTTATGGGCCCAGACAAATTTTGCTGACACTATTTGAGGCGCGCGTGGAACACGACGCGCCGTCTACACGGGCCTACTATTTATTTACATAAGTACGTGTGAGTATATCTGTGTGTATGAAAGGACAGCTTCACCCATAGGGAGCATAAAAGCGATCTCTTTGCTTCCGAATCTCTATGACACGTTAAAAGGGTAAACTTTTATGTTTATCTGCAGTTTAGCGAGGAAATTGCAAATAAATCTCTACGAAAATGGGTCCTGAATGGCGGAATTTACTTTTGGATATGATCTTTCCGGTCAAGTACGAGTGAGTTTTTGCTTGAAACATCTTGCAAACTGATTTTGCAAGATGCTTTCAAGAGTGCTCCTAAGATATTGAAATTTACGACAAGGCAATGTATATTAATTCCACGCAACCGGAAACTACGTATTTATATAATAATATTAATAATGACAACTATGTATAACATTTGCTAATCACTATCCCGAGGCGTATATCTTTCAAGCACATCTAACAATTGCGATTAATAGAATGTAATACCCTTTATTATTATTGTACACCATAACAAATTACATTAAGAGCTGAATAAAAGAATGATGTAACAATGGCGGTCTTATCTCTAAAAGCACTGTTTTATTTTTCTTTGAGCTTGGGTTTAATATTGCGCATAATACAAGTACCGACTACAAAGAATTCTTAGATTCGACAGCAGATGGATACATGTTAGAGATAACAGACAGCTTGACAAGCTTTCCAATCTAAGTGTCATGAAAACCACGAAAGCCCCAAAAACAATAGTCTTCTTTTAAGACATTATTTCTACAGACGTTCGATTTAATATATTGTAGAATACATTCTATCTATACCACATTTTCCTTATAAAATGTCCGTTCTACTGCGCCAAATCCGGATCCTACCGATATCTAATACCATTTTAAAGAAATCCGATTCCGCTGCGACACATCCCGCCGCATTTGAAATACGAAACTACAACAGTGCGGTAATACTTCTTGAGATTTCGACTGAATTGTCACTGAAACTTGCGAAAACGAAACCTTTGTTAATGTGAATGCGAGAACACTTTAGACTCGTAAGATTCATTTCTGATTATTTACATTACATTGTATTATGTCAATTGGTCTATACTTTCCTCTCATACCTAAAAAACACTGTGTGTATTATGTACTATTAAGTATTCTGTAGTATTATGCAAAGATTGTGAAAATCAATAATTTTTTTATAATAGTAACCACGTAGTTTGTTGCCGATTCTTCTCCATAGGAAACGACCAATTTAGAACCGTGCACTAACTTCTGACGTTTTATAAGTGCACATGGAGTTCTCTGTGAAATAAAATCATTTTGACACAAATGTAGTATTTCACCTTATCTTATCTGATATTAAAGTAAGTATGTACGAGGTAACTTCTCAAATAACGGTGATAGAAAGCTACATACAAGATTGATATGATATTTGTTATTCTAGGAAATGTGCAGATCATGTGTAGTCACGGCATGGAAGCCACAAGAGCAAGCTAATATCTTATATTTATGTCCCCATATTTTACTACACCGAATAAAATATTGCTACTTTTGGTAAAGCTGCTATCATAACACAGGTCTACGAAATGTTTATGTTTGGTTGCAGCTAAAACAATAATAATTTCAAAAGGAACTATGTATGTATAGCGTTATAATCCTCTCAGAAGCTGTAAGTCTACCAGCTCTAGATTTCTAATATTCTGTTGACAAAGTCCTAAAATTTCATTTGATTTGCTTATTTCATGACTGTACATAGTGACCCATTTTATTTAAACAACTATCAATCCTTACTAATATTATAAATGCGAAAGTAACTCTGTCTGTCTATGTGTTACGCAATCACGCCTAAACTGCTGAACCGATTTTAATTAAATTAGGTACGGACATAGTCTAGAGCCTGAGAAAGGACATAGGCTGCTTTGTAGTGCAAAAAAAGGGCTGTAAAGAGTTGAAATACGGGATGAAAATATGTATGGAAATTACGTCATTTTTAAAGCTAGAAACTTGAAACGAATTTTTTAGGCTTTTGATTAGATATTAATAAACGACATTCAAATTATGTATGAGTTTTATTTTCAAAATAATTAACCTAAAAAATTAAAAATGCTGCCGAAAGTCACTATTCCGCGCGGACGAAGTCGCGGGCACAGCTAGTATATAATATGTTGCAAAATAAAAGTCTCGCTTTCTTCCGTCTCAAAATCGTACAAATGTGAATCGAAGCCGGCATGTCAGTTAACATTTTATCTATTAATTAATTTATCTATTTATTTAGTTTAACTTATGGTTAGCATTTTATGTATTGTCTCCTAAGTATTAACAATTTTCGACAGAAAATCAGTCCTGCACCATCCCGCATTGGGAAAACGAGACCAAACTCAAGCTTCGGCAGCATGGAAAGAGCGGCTGTCGCAACCAAAGGCGGGGCACGCCGCAATTACCGCGATAAGTCCTCTCTTTGAGGAGTGGCTGGAGAGACGCCACGACGCCCTCACCTTCCGCCTGACGCAGGTACTTACCGAACACGGGTGTTTCGGGAGGTACCTGTTTTGGATTCAGCGGGAGGACACGCCCGGGTGTCATGATTGTGTGGATCACCCGAAGGACATGGTGGTGTGCCCCGCTTGGGCAGGGCTTCGCCGTGTCCTCGTTGAGATCGATGGCGGCAACCTCTCACGCCCGGCCCTGATTCAGACCATGGTGGAGAGCGAGAGGGAATGGGATGCGGTGGCCTCCTTCTGCGAAGCAGTCATGCTAGTGAAGGAGGAGGCCGAACGCGCGAGGAAGAGACAACTCTCTTCCTCACGCCCCAGCCGCGGCGGAAGACGCCCCGGGCGTCGAGTATCGCGAGCCGATCTCCGGCCACCGTAGGCGCGGGCTTGCGGACGGCGAGCAGGGGTAATACACCGTCCGGTAAGGACCAGGCCCGGGTCGGCGGCGTGTCGTGTTCCACATGCACCTCAACGAGCTGTCAGCACCAGTGAAGGGCTCCCATCAGGCCATTACCTGCCGGGGTTGCGGGAATGTTCTAACGAGATACCGCGGCCCCGGAACTTAAGGGCAGCTGAAGGAACAGGGTGGGTTTTTAGTCAGTAGAAGTCTGACACTCCCTTCCGCTCCACCCAGAGCGGGACAAGTCATTCGATTATTTTCAAACCAGAAAAAAAACTCAAGCTTAGTACAAAATAACAAGTAATAATAATGTTTTATAAAACATCCCTAATACCGAAGTACCGAAGCTCATTAGCTTTTCAATCTCAGGAGATTCCACTAATTAAAAGTTGTATCCAGTAAAACCCTGTAAGTCGCAAACGCGGCGAATAACTGAAGAGACGTGATGCCTGATTAGAACTTACATTATGAACTGTGGATTTGGAGGAAGAAAAAGTTGGTAACTTTACATTATTGTATTTGTATAAATAAGATGGCTTATATACATAAGTTTCTTGTAATGAGGTGCGGCAACAATGGTAAGGAATGGCCGAACTGGTAGGTAGGAAGAAAAAAAAAATAGAACCGACTTCCATATCAAAACACAACAAAGCCAAAAATAACTTTAATTCCGGTAGTCGGTGTTATTGGTTTTGGATTTTCTTTTTTTTTTCACACCGCCTTCCGAAATTAAAGTTATTTTTGGCTTTGTAGTGTTTTGATATGGAAGTCGGTTCTATTTTTTGTAAAAAAAAAAATTTTAACGTTTTTTAGTGGGTCGGTTTGTAATTTATCTAGTTACAAAAGCCGTAATGTCAACAACTTATCACCTTTTACAAAATATTGCTTTTCCCGATGCATAGCCGTTAATTTTTGAGTAGTTCTTCTGGTACTTGACCATCAGCTCTACATCAACTTACTCGTATGTATTGCGACGAGCATAAAGTGTTTAACATCCGTACTCAAATAATCGAATCACGAAATACTTATTATTGAGTAGTTTCAGTGGCCATCTGTGGTCTTCATCATCAGTTCAACTTCCCCAAATGGTACTTTTCGAAAGCAACTGCTCAAGGTACTATAAGAAATACCCAAAACGCTATAGATGTGCCTACAATATTTGAAGAGTTCCCTTGATTTCTCCAGGATTCCATCATCAGATCTTGATTTCGTAACAATGGGACCAACTAGAAAGTATACCCTTTTAAACGCAAAAAGAATTTTCCAAATCGGTCCAGCCGTCTCCGAGTTATGAGGTAACATACATAAAAAAAGTTTAAGACGAATTGTAAACCTCCTTTTTTTGAAGTCGGTTAAAAAATAAAACTTACGGGTTTTTAAGAAAGAGACTCGGTCGATATAAAGTGCTGGTCTCTTGTTTAGTCTGTCTACTCTTAACAGCATCTTCAAATTTCATACACACATCAAAGAATAGTCCTTGTTGTCCGTCAATAATATAAATAACTAGGCATCCACCGAGGTTTGAATTAACTGTCGCTATGAATATAAACGCGGCTTCAAGTTTAACGTTTTTATGTACGAACATTGGACTTATAACGTCAACCCAGGAACGTTTGATACGTTTGATTTCATATAAATGATTTTATTTTATTTTCGCCTTTTCCACAGCGTCTTAATATTGTTTTTCATCTCCAATAATTAACTTGTCCAAAACCATAGAAAAACACGGCCTAATCACACCTAATTTCTACTTCATACCCGTCACGCGATCCCACCAGGAAATGAGATCAGTGTATCAGGCAGATGCGAGCGTGTTAACTTGATAGCTACAGTAATCTAACTAGCACGGGTGGAGGCCTGCTTGATCAAACTTAGGGCAGGTGCAAGCACGACTGATCAAATTTAGTTACCGTGTAGACTTCAATCAGGGTAAAAAGATAGGCATGTTCAGATAATTTACGAAAGAAAGTTAGGAGGAATTCCGGGTCACAAGAATATTGACACCACCCAGGGTTGTGGGAATATTTTAAAGTGATACCGCGGAGAACGTAAGGGCAATTGACGGAACAGCGTGGATTTTAATTCAGTAGCAAGCCTAAGACTGCGTTTCCACCAGAGATGTGCGAGGATGCGTAGCGAGGGATGTGTTTGTAAAGAACTAATAGAATCGCTTCATTTACCTCGCCTCGGTCAGCACAGCTCTGGTGGAAACGGCTCAGCGGAGCTAGATTTTTGCGCATACAAAACAAGCGAGGGATGTGTGCGAGGAATGCGCATTTTCACAGCTCCGCTACACATCCTCGTAGGCACATTTTCATCGCACAGCTTTGGTGGAAACGCCCACATATTTTCACAGCACAGCTAGACATCCTCGCACGACACATTTCCATCGCACATCTCTGGTGGAAACGCAGCCTTACACTCCCTTTCACCCCATCCAGATTAGGAGTAGTCATTGGATGATTTACCCACCAAAATATGGGTAGGAAACCGTAGGTACCGGGAGTTGTTCCCCAAGTGTTAAGTTTATTTATTATTTTGTAATAGACTTATATGCAATCAACTAAAACCAGCAGCTGCGTGTCAGTATGGTGGGCGACGATTTTAAGAACGTTATTGCTAACCAATTTTTTTTCAGACATAATTGTCCCAAACCTGTTTTTAATTCTGTTGCTGTTAAATTCTGGGGAGGAGAGGAAAATCCTCCCAGTGTTTCGCCTTTCCCAGTCAATCTCCCACGATTGTCTCCAAGCCAGCACCCCAACGCTTTCAACCCATCCCCTTGTTAAACTGTGTGTCTTTATTAAACCAGTGAAACACATTAAACCAAAGGACAACGCGCATAAAATAAATAGGTACAACTCATTATTGGTCTACTGCATTACTGTCAATCCTACATATTATGTCTACATTCACTCTGTTTAATATTTACTCTGTGGATTTAAAGACTTCATTAAGACGAAATTATGTTCTATTTTTAAATTCTTTCAATGCGAAGAATGAAACATAAATTGAATGCAGCCTTTGTGCAGATATATTTATGGTAAATGGAACATTAACATGATTTCAACAAGGAAATATTTCTTCTATTATTTATTGTTCTTTTGCACAATACCTTTAAATGTTTTTTTCCTGATGTAATAATAACGTACATAACGTAGGGAGTGGACACAACCATGCTTATTTATTCGACCACACGACACATTTCAAACCTCTTTCTAAAATAAATGTATGTTTACTATTTTTCTGACCTAAACTATAAACATAGCATATATTTCAATAAGTATGATTATGCATTTAAAAAAAATCTAGCTATATCTTTGCAAGCTGATCCGCGAGCAAGCCTTGTTTTACACAAACATAATCCATTACAATGTCGAACATCAACAGATTTACAATGGTAAACATGTGTATCACAAGTCATGTGCCTATTATACACAACTAACGCAGGACTGATGGCGTCGTATGGCTGAATGCACTACGGATCACGGGGCTGTCGCACTGTTTGCAAACATCTTTTATTCATTTATGGTCAATACGCTTCTCTGCCCGTGGCTTCGCTCGCAAGAGAAGTAGATTTTTTTTTCAACTATGCCTATTTCCTATTTCAGCGTCTAATATCTGTACCAAATTTAATAAGTTGTTTAGATGTGAAAGTGCAACAGACATAGAGTTGTTTTCGTATTTACAATATTAGTAAGGATAAAGATCACAGAGCCCTCAAATACTTTTATGAGTTAATCGGGAATTCGTTGAATAAATAGGTCCTAATCTAATCTTCTTGAAAAAATAAGTTTAAAAATGCGCAAACGCGGGGAACCGTAAATTGGAAAAAAAACTGTTGAAGTAGCACTTTCGCTCGCAGTTTGCTAAAGTTGTTATTTTTTATTGGCATAACTTGTCATAAAAATAGATTTTATATTCTCCTATCCTGCAATCTTTCTCGAATATATTTTCGTTAATTCTGCGAAAAGCGCGCTTTCTTATTTAAATTTAAGAAGAATAAGAATAAAATTCACTGCCTGCCTCCGTTTATTTCTCCGCGTGCTTCTTTCAAATCCCCTAAAGCATTATATTACTTAAACAAAGAGTGGTACGCGAGGAAGGTTTATGTAAATACTTTGAAAATGTACGAATCCAGGCTGGGGCGCTATACAAGCAAAGCGTGACAGTGAGTGTCACCACATCGTATTCATATTGACTACGATTTAACACGTCCCCAGTTCTAAACGTCCTTTTTTTCGGGTAGAAAATCATCAAACGACTCCTCACACTCTGAGTGGAGCGGGGGAAAGCCGACCCAACAGGAAAGGAAGCAACAACATTCCCGGAACCCTGATAAGCATCGGTGCTGACTGCTCTTTGAGACGCGCGTCAAACACGACGCGCCGTTGACGTGAAAGGTCTAAAGGTCCATAGATGCCGATTCTCCTAGCCTGTTCTGTATCTTGCCTACTTAGTAAGGAGTGAACCACCACTTACTCTTCCGCCTTTATTTTTTGGGACTCGGCGAAAGACTGCTATTTTATCGTGGTTGGCGATTTTGTCCAATTATTACCAAATGTGACAGCCAAACACGCTAAAGTAGGGACATACTGTCGTCATTACTTGATAAGCAGCGATTACAAAGCTTAACAAAACCATCTGCATCACGAGTCACATTGTGTCAATACACAACTGATGCAGAACTGAACGCGTTGAATGGCTGACTGCACTTGACATCATGGGAGCGAGTCTCGCACTATCACTGGCGATCTCCTTATGTTTTCTAAGGCAATATACATTTTAAAATTGTGTAATGTTGACCGTAATTGATATTTAATTTTAATTTATTTAATCTTTATTATCCTTATTATAAAACAAAGTCTCATGCCCCGTCTGTCTGTCTGTATTTTCGTGGTAAAGTAAAAATTACTAGACATATTTTCACCAATGGATAGTGATTCATGAGGAAGGTTTTTGTGTATAATATATTTAGGTATTGTGTAAATTAGCAGAATGAGACCGTGCGGAGCCAAGCCGCCAGTTACAATTTATGATATTGCCAAATCATTAGATAAATTATTTTATTACAAATAAACTATTTGCCGTCTCAAGCAAAGTAAAATAGTGTTAGTTCGAAGTAGAGGTTTTTGGAACTTTGCTTGATTGCCGTGAACAAGGACAGAACGTTAAAATTATTTAATAATTCAAGTTAATGGAGTGAAATCAATCAAAAGCCCTGTATAATTTTAAGCATATCGTTCGAAACTGAAAGATGAAATAAGGCTCAGAAAAAGATCCCAAATTAACATTAAACGTTAAGTTACGAAACCTCAATGTAATTACAGTTTCTATAACAAAAATGTACGCTCACTAACACGTTTATGGTGCTAATTATACATCTAGCTATATACAAAAGTCCATTCACGCCGTAAAAGATCACGTCCTATTCGGAACTCTGCCGTTACATTAAATTTTCGCTGAGATTTCACCTGAACAGACCATCGGCACATTTTACCTAAGCCACTCGATTTTCAACCCAAAATACAAAATACTAAGCTTCAAAATACATCAGCGACACCTAATTATCAAGCTTACAAAAGCACAAAACCGGCAAGGACGAACTTTCACTGGCTAATCAAGGGTTTGTTAATGACATGTTGCGCAATAAAGGATTTTATGCCGTATGTATTTGGGTCACGGGTCATTTTAGGTTCGCACTTATTTTATGCTGAGTTAAAAAATATTTGGGAATACTTTTTCCCGAGGTGACGTGTGAGTAATAGGATGAAAGATTGCCTTAATATCGGCTATGATTGTGACGTCACTCAGACGTCGTGTTTAGTGTCAGTTTTATGTGTCAAACGGTAGAGATGGGCCATGATTGGAATTGCCAGTCATTAAATCATAAAGGACCTTGAACGAATCATTTGGTAGTAGCCTTTCAATTTAAATCATCTTGTACTATTGACAAAATAAAAAGAATCGTCAATGACAATGTAATTGAAGTAATTGGTGGTTACATCACGATCTTACAGCCGTAGTCGGTCATTTATTTTAACAAGAATTGGGTCGTTCTTACCTAATTCGTTTGTTTTTCATGACTTTGCAATGATTATGGCAACTTCTTATTTCCTTCTTCTTTTCAAGTCGGTGAAAATTTACTTTAGGTTGCGCCTGGCAGATGTCTAGGTTGTTTGCATCTTCAGAGGTCCCCAGATCTACCCAAAGTGTAGGTTTAAGGGCACTTAGGGCTGCACAACGTGCAAGCAGCTCTTTCTCTTAACAGTGACACCGCAATGGTCACTGACAGGTCTATAAGACCCTATTTGGCGATGTTATGTTTACACTGGCGTGTATTCAGCCAGATTTTATCGTTGTGCGTACGACTAAAGAGTGGAATTCCCTGCCGGAGTGTGTGTTTCCTGATAGCTATGACCTGGGTCTTTAAATCAAGAGTGAATAGGTTACATCTCGGTAAGCGTGCTTCGTCTTCGACCACATCATCGCTTAACTTCAAGTGAGATGGTGGTTAAACGAAAGCCTATCAACAATAAAAAAACACACTAGCAGACATGTGTTATTATAATAAGTGGCGCTGTAAATATGTTACTATCGTGCATGTTTAGTACATCTGAGTATTAAAAAAAATATATTGTAGTTTAAAATCTATGTATTTTAAATACCGTTGTTACTCTGAAAATAACAACCATAGGTATTCTAGGGTTAATAGTAATAGTAGGTACCTTATAGTGGATTAAGGTCGCGATTATCCGAAGACGATATTCTCAATATTAAAATTTTCAAAACTAAACCAAGTGATGTATACTTACTGAGTTGTGTGTGTACTGTGCATTTTACTTTTTGTTTCCATAGAAATACTGTAAGGTGTACAATAAAGTATACAACGTGTAACAGAATAAACGCAATTCCTGAAAGTAGTTGGTTCAGCATTGGCTTCTGAATCGATTTCCGTCATAAAGATTAGGTTAAATTTTGACGGAAAAATCTTTCATTTAACTTAAAATGGAAACACAGTATTATGACAAATTAATACAATCCTTAATCGCTTAAGCGCTCGTGTGCGTGTCGGCCGCTAACATTGCATGAGTGAGATATTGTATGACGCACATACGTTTTACGTTTAGTAAAGACAACTATTTTATAAAAAATGTCTAGGTTTTGTTTCAATTTATTTAGTTTAAAACAACATTTAGACTTACAATTTAATATTCTAATTGAGGTGTCTGAGTCTGAGGTATTGCGCTTAATCTGTTACATCTTGTATAATTAATAAATAATAATTTTTAAATCAATTTTGGAAATTAGTTTGACCAAATCCGGCAACACGTCGTAAAAAATATTTAACAACACGCTACCCTCCTTTGCCTCGCGCAGTCGGGAAACAAGATAAGATCGGCATTTCCTACCAAACTGAGACTTTTTAAAGTCTAGACAATCGTATAAACTTAAACCAAAGTAGAAAACGTTTATCAAATTCTGAAATCAGCCTATACGTGAACCTAAAATGAAGCCTACGGGGTCTATTCACGAAATACTCCATTCCGCAAAAGCTGAGCCGACTTAGAAACATAAATTATTTATTATAACAAGCAAACACATAGTCTGTTCCTACAAACAATATAATTAAAATTATAAGAAACATACGCAATTCGAGGCGAACAACTTCAGAGCGAGTCATTTTAATTAGAACAAAGGGGTATTGTGATATCATTTGCATGAAATTGAGGGTGAGCTTTCTAATTAGTGTTAAATTGTTTGCGGAGATGTAATGAACTAACGTGTGGATGAGGTGGTAGTTGGGAAGGTAAAATTAATCTGTTTTAAAAAATACAAGCTCGAAAACTGGTTCATATTCTTCATTTATTAGGTACTAGCTTTTGCCCGCAACTTTGTTCGCGTGAAAGGTTTTTCCCGCGTAATTCCCGATCCCGTGGGAATTCCGGGATAAAACTATCCTATGTCCTTTCCAGGGTCCTAAACTATTCCCATGCCAAATTTCATCTAAATCGATTAAGCGGTTTAGGCGTGAAAAGGTAACATACAGACAGAGTTACTTTCGCATTTATAATATTAGTATGGATTAAGTTTGTTTAAGAACCAATTTTTCGAGTGTAAATACACTTCATTACATGCCAACGCGCAAGTACGCGAGCAAGCGTTTAATTACATAACATAAATTTAATCAGCTTATAACGTTTCCTTCTGGGACTCAGGCCTATTCTCTAAAAGAGGAAATATACATTGCCCTTTTAGAGGTCCACCACGCTAGCCCAGTGAGATGTTGGAAGCAGTAATGATGATGTAAATTACAAACAGTAATATGCATACCTGAGTTCATGCCATCGAGACTCGAAAGTCGAGCCAGTAACCACTAGGCTACCATGCCACTACTTCCCATTTAATTGTATAATTGTTTTTATATTCATCAGGCCGGTCGCTGGGCAGCCTCAATAGTCGTCGTTCCACGCCCACGAAAATGGACCAGGCAAACAGAGAATCTGCAGCCAGAAGATTTTTTTACTCTATATGTAAATTAATTACTTTCACAACAATGTGTTGAAAAATGTCGTTTGCAAATTATAGGTGGCTGTGACGAGCACTTGTATGTTCCACTTCGTCTTAAAAGTTTTCGCCTTACATATTTAGTTTAGTTACATAGTTTTATGCAAGATGTCAGGTGGATTTGATGGCTCTATTAATTCTTTAAAATCTTGACAAATAAAGTTCTTTTTTCAGTATATTGGCTTCGTTGAGATTAGTTTTCGTTGATTTATATTTGAAATCTTTATAATGCCTGCATAGATAGTATCTTAATCAAGTCCGTTTTTACGAATGAAAACAGGAGTAACTTTTAATTTAAGCGACTGTTATTGATTGCTTTAAAGCTACTTTTACAGTTGCAAATGTTATAAGAAAATAACTTGTAATGTTAATCCGCGAGTTGACAATATGTTCAAAAATATAAAATAACTATTTAATTATGTAAATCTATTGATATGAAGCACAAAATAGTACAAATGAAGAAAAGATTATTAATTATTTATTTTATTTTCCCTTGAGAAAAATGAGACTTTTTATCTGTGAGTCACGTGATTAGAAACACCAATCAGAAAACGAAACGTCATCGTTCAATATTTTGACAGCTGACTGGTTATCTTTGGTTGGTGCGTAAGACAAAATAAGAAAAGAATAACTAACTGCTTGCACTGTCTGGACAGGTCCGCTCAAATATGCGTGGTTATTTCCTCAAAAGAATACCAAAGACATGAACCTACATGCTTCTCATATACAAACACAGATTGTCTGGACTTTAAAAGAGACGTTGACGACAAACTCAGAGGGAGTTTGTTTCGGTGTTTCTTCTCAGAGTAGTCAGTTAGGAAATACCGGCCTCATCTAGCTAAACTAAACACGCAAAAAAACATGACGTGTAAAAGTATTATTTATAACCAATTTACAAATAAATAATTCATTTCATATCATAACTAACTCTCTCTCTTCTGGTTCATTTGTCTTATCGTCCTGTAATAGTTGTTCGATGAGTTCCTTTTTTTTGTCTTTTCAAAAAAGCAGATAGATAGATATATTCTTTATTGTACACCATAAGAGTAAACAAATATGGACTTAACAACTAAAAAGGGTGATACAATGGGCGGTCTTATCGCTAAAAGCGATCTTTTACAAACAACCTTTGGATGGATTTGACACAGAAGTTCTAACCACTTCTTGCAAATATCTCTTTTTAAAAGGACATGAATAAATAGTTTCGTTGGCGTTTTTATAGTATTATTCCCACAACAAGGTACTGCACAGTACTGATAATAATTTTTCACGTTTATAATATAGTAAAATATCATAAAATACCCGAAGTACATTCATGTGCCAAATGCCAGGAAAGTTGTTTTTTGAACGATGACGTCATACGTAGTCACGTGACCACAATGCCACGATTTAGGCCCTAGTTTTTTAATAAATTAAAAAATTACTTATATTTTAATTGGAAGGTTAAGTGATGAGTAAAATATTATTTTACGAGTACACATGAAGCGCTTTGAAGCGTTTCAAACAATTTTTACAAGGTTGTCAACTCGCGGATTATAGCCTCCCTCATATTACAAATGAAATACCGAACGAAACGTTAGTATCTTCGTTATACAGTACTTTTAATGTCATACGTACATGAACACTACTAACAGCGCACCCGCATCATCTTTGCATGTTCCTATGCAGCTAACTTATATTATATGATAACACATTCCACTTTTCCAGAGTGTGTAATGAACTTCGTGTTATTTGGCCAAACTTCGGGGAAACAGAAACGACGAGTCTTTAATGAAGTTTTCAACTGAATACATAAAGAAAGTAGTTTTCGACTAAATACTTCCTTAAAGGATTCAGTTGAAAATGACCTTCTTTTATATATCTATAGATTTATACAACTGGAAAACGTATGCACACAATATAGTAAGAAAGAAATATTTTATTATCAATAGCAAACTTAACTAGAGCAATGGTTGGCCAATGGTTACAAGTACGACTTACGACTTGTCAGGTCATGAGTTCGAATCCGGACAGACACATTACTTTGTGTTATTTTCATTATCACCACAGCCCTCAAAACGGCGAAGGGATCGTGAGGAAACCTAGAAAAGGCATGCCGTTTCTCCGGATCTCCGTATCTCCGGATTTTTAGGGCCTAATCCACCAACCTGCATACGGCCCACGTGGTGAACTACGGCCCATGCCCTCTGATAGAATGGAGGCCTAAGTCCCAGGAAGGAAACGTTATAGGCATATTATAATGACAAAATTAAACAAACTTGATATTAATGAAAAGCATACAAATGCAATAAAAACGTTCGTAATATCAGAAAGAAAAGATGACCCTCAAAATGGAGGTAGTTTAATAATGCAGAAAACAACCAAGTCACCGCGGTATACATGAAATTGTTCCATTGACGTCAAGGTCACGACAACCTGCCCGGCTGCCCCACCTCACTTAAAAACCCATTATCCAAACGCCCCAGTTTCGAATATCCCGCATAATGTTTGAGATGTATTATGAAACAACTACAGAGTTCAGCTTCCCTCGGTAAGGGATGGGTATTTGATAATAGGCTCTTTCTAATTTCATTTCGGCTTTGTGGCATGCAAAATGTGTTCTTTATATTGTTTTGTATCAAATACATTGTTTAAGTGATTGTTTTATTTAAAAAGAATAACATAAGCCTACACTTAGGCTCAATTTACACCGCCGCGGAATGGAATGGAATGGAAGCGCCAATTTCGCCTCATGACGCGAGAAGACGCGCAAATTCGCTGGAATGCGCGAGAATACTCGAGAATTGGCGCGACTGCGCCATGAGAGACGTTCTGTCTAGATCTATTATGTTGGCACCGCACTGCTGTGACCGACCCAACCGACTCCCCGTTCACACCACTTCCCGCGGATTCCATAGACGGCGCCAACAGTAGCTAGGGGAATTCTCGAGAATGCGCGAGGATTACCGGTAGACGCGCGACCTTTTTTTGGCTCCTATTCAGTTTGTACCTATGTTATACGATTGACACAGTTCATTATGCTATGTACAATTTCGTTGCAAAAAGTCGCTTCCATTCCATTCCGCGGCAGTGTAAATTGAGCCTAAGAATTTCTCCTGTATTGTGAGTGCATTAGGAAGGCAATACAAATATATGTATAACATATTTTCTGATGTCGATCCGCAGATGGAATTTAAACGTATCCGAGGATTCCTCCGTCCCTCGAAAAGCATGTTAAGCCATTGTTCCCGGCTATCATTAGTACATCTTGGAAAGTCGTTACGTGTAGTCAGAGGCCCAGCATTACCCAGCTACGGGTTGTGGAAGTCAGACCGCCAGTTGCTCCATATAAAACACTAGTACTCAGCCCATCAGCCCTATACAGTTAGACTAGAAAAGCCTACCCTGACATAGTGAAATGCTACGCAGATGTTAATGATTATATAGGTACCATCTGTAAGTTCAATTCAACTAATTGATCACACACATAAATCACACTTATTATTTCTTTTGCAACATCCATACATTAGCTTTATTGTTCAGCCCGCAGTATATCAAATTAACTATGCTAACAAACTAAACATAATTTTTCATTTACGCATTCTCTTGCCTAATAGAATGCCAGAATTATTATAATATTTATGTTAATGTCTTCGGTGGGGATAGACCCGAAGATTTATTAATATTATAAAACCAACATCAAAACGTAGGATCTCATTAAATATGGATTCACTTGGTGCTAATGTTCTCTGGATGTCTTTGTAAGAATTTAGACAGGCACATTTGAATTATTTATTTCGGTTAGGAATGTTGATACTTTATAATATTTTCTTTATTACACTATGGCTCATTATTTTAGATAATTGAAATATCACACTTAGTGCCGACAAAAATCAAACACGGTCTATTAATTTAAATCCAAACTGCTCAATACACCTGCACACAGCTCAATTGTGGTCGCAAGATGGTCATACTTTGAACAATGGGTTGATTCTGATTTACCAACCGCACTCCTGTATGTTTTCGGAGTCATTAGCTCCAGCAATTGCTACAGCAACTATTCATGCATAAATATAAGACTAAGACCTACATTTTACACATATTTTCAGACATATAAGCGTACTTCAAATGCCTTCATATTTGTTCACCTTATGTGTGCCCTACTCACTGAGGCTAGCTTCTCTCAAAGTTTACACAAAGTTATTCGAGCGAAAAACGGCCGGTAGTAAAATGCAAGGAATGTAGTTTCGGTCTTATTTACCCGGTTTTACTATCCTCCGCTGTTAAATGGAAAATTCTATCTTAAAGCTCACATTATGCGGGTAAATCTGACATATTTGCTCTGTGGATATAAAGACCAACTGGCTCTGTATCTTAAGAGACTAGGTGTATTTGTTTAGAATCTGCTTATGATTTGTACAAGCACCCACGTTGCAGGTTGCTCCTTCGTTATTGTGTTTTAGCATAAATGTACTCATTACTACCTCAAACATTGTATAGCACAGGTCATTCACGTAATACAAAATGTAAGCTTTGAACAATGAATTGTCATTTTTAGGGTCTGTCTGTCTGTCCGTCTGTCCGCGGTTCAGCTCAAAAACTATTGGTACTAGAAAGTTGTACTTTGGCATGAGTATACACGTTAATGACGCCGAAAAAGTGGTAAAATATAATTTTGAAAAAAACAATTATTTAGGGTACCTCCCATACATGTAAAGTGGGATGATAATTTTTTTTTTCGTTCTTCCCATAGTGTTGGATATCGTTGGATAGGTCTTTCAAAAATATCAGGGGTTTGGGAAGACCGTTTTTTGATTAAGTAAACCGTTCGTGACTTATCAAGCTTTAAAGTACCAATTTTCGTTAGAGTCAATTGTCCCCCCACTCTATCAACTAAACGGTTGTAGTTAGAAATTCAAATGTCACGGCAATAGTACCTATATATAACGAAATTTAAAGGAAAACTATCACACAAAAGTGGGCTTTACAAGTTTACGAGTAATATTCGACCAATTGTATTTGACTCGAAAATTTCGAACAACTTTATAGAAATGTCGATAGATGGCGCTAAGCGCCAGTTGTATCGTGTCCGCATTTAAATTCAAAACACCGGCTATGACAAGTTTTATACAAATCTCTAAAAAAATTACCGTACAAAATTTCGTGCAAAATTGTCGGATCAGGTGAGGATTTGTATAGGAAGTCAAATTAGTTAGGTAGTCATGTTTGGCTTTTAGTTAGAGCATGGTACAAAACGATCAGTCAGCGAATACGACACGCACTTGGCTGTTATAAAAACTACGGAACCCTACACTGCGCGTGGCCCGACACGCACTTGACCGGTTTTTTAACCCATGAGTCACAGAACATCACAATCGCATATATTAGACTCTTTTTCTCTTGAATTGGAAATCCTCATGAATGTCCTCCACTCTGAGGCGTGCGACGAGGTCTCTCAGCTGCTAACTAACTTAAACTACCCCATTTTCCCTCGCGCACTTACACCGGGGGCTGTGGAAGCACTTAAATATTCTTCAACACAGATGTATTAACCTAAATCACCTTCAATCTTAGTCCCTTTTCTAGCAAACAAACAATTTCATACAGCCGTAATACTCATAACACGATTCTTTCAAAACAAGAGGCGGAATGAACACTTTCAGGATCAACCCAGTGAGGTTAATCATAAAAATGTAAATTATTCTCTTTGCTACGTTCCTGCACGTCACAAAGGGTCCAGGTGACGCTTCATTAGTCCCTCATAATGGTACTTCCACATTTGTGATTCGTTTTTCTCTTTAATGACTTGAGGTACGGTTTAAGACTTTTACTAAATCTTTTTTTTTATGGGCATATAATAATAATCAGTAAAATAATTTTTATAATTTGTGTTCTTAAATAAACACTCAAATATGATTACAGTAATTACACGTACAAAACGAATCCAAAAAGGATATTGCTTGGGTGAAGAAGAAATGAAGAAGAAAAAACAGACCTCATTTCATTGTATTAAACTATTAAGCCGGCTCTACACGTTGGCCAACACAGTGGCGAATGTAGTGGCCAATGCGTATTGGCCAACGTGTAGACGGCCTGTTTGTGCATGTTGGGTGCACAAACACCCCCTCTACACGTTGGCGAATAGTCATTGGCCACTACATTCGCCACTGTGTTGGCCAACGTGTAGGGCCGGCTTTAGACACAGACTTGGCCGTACGCGGGATGCCAAAAAGTTCGACTACCCGAAGACCCGCATGTTCGTGAGTGTTACCACTGCCTTTTCATTTGTTCTACTTACATAGCGAACTTGTTGAAAACGGACTATTATGTGACACACAACGGTGACACATTTGTTTTAAGCTATTATTCAACCAAATGTTCATGCAATAAGCTTGCCAGATAATGATATTAAGTTGAAGTCTGTCGAGACAATTTCTACGATTAACCCATCAAGTATCAAAGAATTTACCCTCATTTCAGTTTATAACAAAGGATCATAAAATTTTCCTGTAGATACATGTTCATTCAACTATTCAACTTCTGTTTGTAAATGAAACGAGGACGTCGGAAATTATAAAGGCAAAGCTACTGTGAGATAAGACGCCAGTGACGGTTGTCGGACGGTAATGATATTACGTTTCAACGCCATCTAGCGGCAGACGATACAATTGTGTTTGCTCAAATGTTTCACCTCGGGATGACGATCGTTCTATTTTGGAATTTAATTGAATCAATTTGGACGTTTGATACGAATTCAATTATCACTTTGGCGCGTAGATTTCGGTTCTTCTAATCATTTAAGACCAACCCGTCGATTACTCTTAAAGTAAGCGTCAAGAATTTTTAGATCGTCGCTCGCCAATTTATAACAGAATTCTAGCGAACCTTTGAGAGCGATAAATCGTTGATAAACTCCGACACTATCGCGACCCTAGGTTCAAGCGGGACTTTTTCGAAGTATGGTGACTTTAGAGCTGATCAAGATTTGTAGATTTTCTAAAGTTAAATGCCTACATATATACCTACTAAGAGCTTTGCGAATTTCCCAGCACACGAAAGTTAGTTCAGAAAAACCAAATATCGCGAAAGCGCATATTAGCGATAAAGCAATATGTAAAGTGCTTTATCGCAAATATTATAGAATTGAACGAGTCTTTGTTATTACATCTGGAATTTACGATCCAAATAAGCAAACACGTCATGTACCCCAGGTCTAGAAAGACATATATTTATTTAAATACTTTTATTTTTCCAGTAATCAAAAGCTTGAAAATGAAATATTAGACCGCTTCATCTGTATTTTTAATCACTAATCAATTTTCAAGATAGTGATAACTAAATATAAACAAAACGTGGTTTTAGAAACACCACACACAAACTATTTTAACGATCGAAAGATACGCTGCACGTTTCAACAATATCGTTATTGTCCATAGCTCAAAACACGGCAAAGGAAACCCATCTAATTTTAACTTGCAGTAAATCAAGCAGAAAATATCCAACAGAACTCATAAAACCTTTTTAGTCTAAAAACAGAAATATTTCATCTGATACTAAAATAGAGTAACGGTTACCTAATACATTTTGGAACAGACGGCTGAAATTAACCTTATACCTGCCTATTTATTAAACAAGAGTAAATCACATCTCAGAGTAAGCTCACTGTTTCCATTGCAGACACCATAATCTCCCTCCACCAGCAAAAAAAAGAAGAAAAAGAAATAACTCAGGAATTCCATAGACCACGGTTTCTTTGCGGAACGCCAAATACCACACTAACAAAGACAGTTAGTGTAATCAACGGAATTCCACAAACTATTATGATGTCTAGTAATATATGGCACCTGTGAAAACATCTGCCAGATGTGTATTATACGACCTATTACGTAATATTACGGAGATTTGCTGCTTTGAAAATGGACGATCACTTTTGCCGCGAAACTGCTTTTGTGTGTATGCGAATAATCTAAAATATCTAATTCATCACCTTCGAGCTTAGGGTTGCCATCCGTCCGGGTTTTCCCGGATTTGTCCTAATTTGGAGAGCCTCCGGGGGCGTCCGGGGGGATTTTCTCAATAAGCGTCCAGGTAAAACCCGGACACACAAAAAGCACGATCTCTATTATTATTTTCCATCTCATTGTTTACGTTACGTTCATTAAATGAAAAGGAAGAGACTGTTATTAAAAAAGTTCTAAAGCTCTACAATGTTATCACTTTATCAGTAAATAAAAACCATAATTGAACATCGTTGTTTTTAGTGTCAAGTTCAAAAATGTATTTTTCTACGGTGTCCGGGGAAAAACTGTGATTTTACCCAAATGTCCGGAGTTTATAAGTCTTTGTCTGTGGCCGGCAAATTTGGTGATGGCAGCCCTAGTCGAGCTAGCCAACTATGTTGAGGTCGGCTTCCAGTTTATCCAGACGGAGCGGAATATCAATATTTTATGCAGAGCGACTGCCTGTATTCGCTGCATCGCAAAAATGAGCAATACCTACATAGCAGAGTTACTGGATTACGAAGTTACAACTGCTGATTCCTACTTTCTTTTACTTCATCTTTGATCCATTTTCGGGTTCCATACCTATAAAGGAAAAAACGGAGCTCTTGCAGGATCAACTCGTTGTCATTCCTTGTCCTTTTACCGTCAGTCTGTGTGACTGTCAAGACCCTTCTTCTCATGCAATACTCCGGTCTACAGCTGTGAATCAAACTTATACAATAGTCAACGCGATCAAAAGATTTGACAGTTTATGTCCGTTAAAAAGATCAACACAAGTAAAAGAAAAAATCTGAAAACCGCAAACATGTAGAACGTAAACAAACTGAAAGAACTACCTACCTAGATAAGTTTGTACGGAACCCTTGGCGCGCAAGTCCTACTCATACTTTACTGGTTTTTTTTTACCCTGTGTTAAATGTACTATTTAATAGATATTTTAGAAATATAATTTAGTTTAAAAACTTCATTTTATTAATAAAAGAGTTTACAAATTATTCACATACCGACTAAGTGAACATATTTCTAGAATATAAAACCACTAAGATCTCTCGGACCCCCAAATCCGGGGTCAACGCACTCAGCGTAATGAAAAGCAGTAGATTTTGTCGTAATCGGTCCTCCATTGGTGCGACTGTTACAAGACGTTTCAATGCGAGGGTAAACGAATAAAATATTCATAATATGAATAGTTTCTTTCTCCTCCCAAATCTCTACCGCATTTCGAAACCATTCATGTTCACTGCAACTGCAGAGCTTAAACTGAATTGCCGAGATAAAGCGTCCCCATTGTACGAATTAGTTGGGAAGTTCATTAGTACCGCTTAGTAGCGCCCCCTGGTGGTCAAGGGAGAGATTAACCGCTGACACTTCCCAGCTATCAATGTAAGGCTAAGGATTTATTTTTCTTGCTTCCTGTCTACTCAAAAAATTATAAGTTTTATTAATAGTCTAATTTATTGTTTTTTTTTTCTTTCTTTTTTTTATTATTGAAGGGCCCACTCTTGACCTCGATCTCGCCTGATGGTAAGCGATAGATGAGGTCTAAGATGGGACGAGCGAGCCCAGAAGATGCCTATTTACTCGTGCTTTAAAGGCTGAAAGGTCATAAGTGGCAGGGAACACAGAAGACGGCAGAGAATTCCACAGCTTGGCTGTGCGCACAATAAATGTGGAAGAGAAGCGCTTGGTACGACAAGACGGTATATTAACCAAGTGTGGGTGGTACCCAGCCGTGCGTCTGGTAGACCGGTAGTGAAAGGGAGATGGAGGAATCAGGTCATGGAGCTTCTGCGCACACTCCCTGAAGTACAATCTGTAGAAAACCGACAGGCAAGCAACGGTTCGCCGATGAGCCAGGCTATGAAGCTTGTCCACCAGCACCTCGTCGCCTATAAGCCTTTTAGCTCTGCGCTCGATCGAGTCCAATGCAGCAAGTTGGTACTTTGCAGAGCCATCCCACAAGTGGCTGCAATACTCCACGCAGGAACGGACCTGTGCTTTATACAGATTTAGAAGCTGTCCAGGCGTGAAGTACCGCCTCAACTTGTGTAGGATTCCCAGCTTTTTTGCTGCAGTCTGAGCTCTGGACTCGATGGTTTGGAGGACGGGGGGGTCTTCGAGGTTAAGCAACAATGGCCGTGGATGGTTCGGGGTTGGGTGACTATATTAACATATTGGATAGAATGTTAAGCGTTAGTTCCGGCTATCCTTAATACATCTTTAACAGTCGTTACGGGTAGTCAGAAGCAAAAATACTTAATTGAATTCTTCGATTTTTAAATAACAATATTTTGATTACGGTTTATATTTCAAATTTCGATTTTAATTATGATTGTGGTTAAAGACTTATTTGTGCTCAGACTAATTAAGTATGTACTCATTTAATTGTAAGTAGGCAATCATACAACTCGTATGTAATGCATGATGTGCTTACCTATAAGAAATTGATACACTTGTCCTTAAATCTACTGAATGTTATGTCATATATTTGTATCAGTGTATTCAGTTGTTGGTGAGCCAAATAAATAAAATAAAAATAAGAAAATCCAACACGAGTCTTTTTATTTTCTGGTTTTTATTGGGGAGTCGTACAGTTTGCTAATAACTTGAACAGACTCTTCGCATCATCACTGTTTGGTTGAGACATAAGTCTATGGAATGAACCTGATCGAGTCTATTCAAGTTGAAGACTCCAAAGAAATAATTTCTGTAGGACTCAAATCGAACACATTCCATCAATAAGCGATGTAGATTTTACACCACTCTACATACCACACATTTAGGTGAGTTTTCTCATAAGGAATGCAAACTTATTGCATGGAATGTGTCCAGATCTGAGTATGGGCGATTACTTCTAAAATTCTACTTAAAAAAACTTTTTACCTAAAAATTTAACCGACTTCCAAAAAACACTGCAAAGTGAAAAATAACTTTAATTTCGGTAGTCGGTGTCTTTAGTTTTATATTTTTCGTTTTTGGCACCGACTTCCGAAATTAAAGTTATTTTTCACTTTGCAGTGTTTTTTGGAAGTCGGTTAAATTTTTTGGTAAAAAGTTTTTATTTCACTCTTTTTAGTTGGTCGATTTATAATTTACCTAGTTACAAAAGCCTAAATCTCAACTACATGTAACCTTTTACAAAATATTGCTTTTACCAATGCTGGGCCGTTAATTGTTGAGGAGTTCTCCTGGTACTTCACCATCATCTTCACTTCACCATATGCATTGTGACGAGCATATTGTGCTTAATAACCATATTCAAGTAATCGAAGCGGAACCCATGATACTTATTATTCCTACTTATATATTGAGTAGTTCCAGTGGCCATCTGTGGTCTTCATCATCAGGTCCACTTCACAAATGGTGCTTTTCGAATGCAACTACACAAGTTACTATAAAAAATACTCAAATCACTATAGGTGTACCTATAATATTTGAAGAGTTCCCTCGATTTCTCCGGGATCCCATCATCAGATCCTGACTTGGTGGCAATGGGACCAATTTCAAAGTATACCCTTTCAAACAAAAAAACGAATTTTCGAAATCGGTTCAGCCGTCTTCGAGTAATCGGTGATCATCAGTGATCGGAGTAGGTAGATTGATTTTTGGTACTTGTATCATAAATGCACACAGAAAGAATAACATGGATAAGCCATTTTCCCGGAAAGTAATTCCGGTATTTCCGCATTCAATTAAACATTGTTAATGTTGGTAGTGATATTATTCCTACTCAATTCAAAATTTAAAGGAAGGTATAAAAACTAAATTAATTCATTATTTATCTGTTGAATAATAAAAACAATCTAATTCCGATCGAAGCTTTAATTTTTTTTTTTTTAATTCCTACCTTTTTTTTGAGGATGGCAAATCATCAAATGACTCCTTCCACTCTGGCAGAATAAAATTCCTACATAAGTTCCGGTTTTTTTTTAATAATCCACCAATTCCGGAGGAATGTCCATATTAATATATATGTTTCGGATCAATGACCCCATTTCAATCTACCTACTCCGATCACTGGTGATCATACATAAAAATATATATATATATACGCGTCGAATTGATAACCTCCTCCTTTTTTGTCGTCGGTTGAAAACTTGACTGTGTTGGTTGTCTTACCAAGGGGTACCGTTTAACCTAGCTACTTGGTTGTGCAGGTCAGATAGTCAGTCGCTTCATGTAAAACACTAGTACTCAGCTGCCTCAGGTTAGATTGTAATCTCACCCCAACATAGTTGGGAATAAGCAGATTACTAGCCTAATATGAGAGTAGTGGTGGCCCAATGGTTACAGAGACCATTTAAGACTTTGACGACGATCTGATTGAGTCTAGGGCTGCCATCCGTCCGGGGTTTCCCGGATTTGTCCTAGTTTGGAGAGCGTCCAGGGGGATTTTCCCAATAAGCATCCAAGTAAAACCCGGACACATATTGGTCTTACGGGTACCAAAAAGCACGATCTGTATTATTATTTTCCTATGGTATATCATCTCATTGTTTATGTTACGTTGATTAAATGAAAAGGAAGAGACTGTTATTACAAAAGTTCTATAGCTCTACAATGTTATCACTTTATCAGTAAATAAAAACCATAATTAAACATCGTTGTTTTTAGTTTCAAGTTCAAAAATGTATTTTTGTCTGAGGAAAAACTGTGATTTTACCCAAATATTCGGGGTTTATAAGTCTTTGTCTGGGGCCGGCAAATTTGGTGATGGCAGCCCTAGATTGAGATAATACTTTCACTGATAAAAAGTTCATCAAGTTCAAATTCCTGGAAAATGTATATTTCCATCCACATTTGGTTGATACCGTCTTGTCGCACCAAGCGCTTTTCTACCACATTTATTGTACGTACAGCCCAAGTTGCGGAACTCTCTGCCGGATTCTGTGTTCCCTGCCACTTATGGCCTTTCAGCCTTTAAAGCAAGAGTAAATAGGTATCTTCTAGGCTCGCTTGTTCCATCGTAGATCTCATCTATCGCTCACCATCAGGCGAGATTGAGGTCAACATTGAGTTGATCCAAAATAAAAAAATAAAAAGACGCGTCGTAAACACTTATTTTTAATAAGCAAATAATTATTCAAAACGTGTGGTCGTAGATACACTTCAATTTGATTTATATATAGGCATAGATAAAATAATAACATGCAAAAGCGGATACCTATTTCTTTTAATTTACTCCACCGTTATTTTAAAATACCTACCGCACTAATAAATAATACTTATGCATACATAATCAAGTATTCAAAACGTGTGATTATTTAATTAGTCCTAAACGGCTGGACCGATTTTGATCCGTTAGTTTTTTGTGTCGGACTGGGTCAAGGTATCTTTTTTAGGTAGCACTGCATTCCGCATCTATACTGGTATTTACTAACATTTTGGTAAAAAAAATATTATTTCGGGATCGCTAGGATTAAATGAAAATAAATTTTCTTCAAAAAATTGTATACCTCATAGACAAGAACACGGATACGCGTCAGTTTAATTTACATAAGTCATAGGTCACTTTTCTAGATTGACTAGCTGGGCCTGCGCCTTCGCTCACGGGGAGAGGGTTTTTCCCAAGTAAATCCCAATCCCACGGGAAATCCGGGATAAGAAGTAGTCTATATGTTGCCCTATAGCCTCTTCTCTTTCCCAGTGAAAGTCCTATTAAAATAAGTTTAGCCGTTCCAGATCCCAGATAAACAGCCAGTCAGACAAACGAGTGGACAGACAGACAGAGAGACAAGAATCTAAAATGATTTGTATTTTATATCGTGTAAATAATTATAAACAATTGAGACAACACAATTATGAGAACCCTAAATATGTTTCCTTAAAGTTGAGTTCATCCAAAGGTTGCCTGTAAAAGATCGCCTTGTGCGATAAGACCATACACTAGTTTTACTTTTTGTATCCATAGAAATGTAAGGTACAATGTAAGGTGTACAATAGAGTATATAACAAATCAATATATATATATATATATAAAACGCTTCCGTTACTGACTGACTGACAGATAACGCACAGCCGAAACTATTGGGCGCAAGAAGCTGAAATTAGAATTTCCCACGGGATCGGGATTTACACGGGAAAACCTCCCACGCGAACAAAGTCGCGGGCAACTGCTCGTAAATAAATAAAATTATTTAGAAATCACAGACAGACAATTAAAATTTACTTATTTATATATGCATAGATAAAACACTCAAATGCAAAAGCCGGACACCTAATAATATTTTAAAATACCTACCGCACTAATAAATAATAGTATGCATACATATTCAAGTATTTTAAAACAGGTATTCACCTGTTATTGTATTAAATAACGCGGTCTTTTTTATCGTACTTTTGAACTTTAAGAACCTGTTCTTATTATTATTATCTTATGTAATCATTACAAACCTATTTTGTAAGTTTTTGTGTGTTTTGAAGATATATTCTCGTTACGGTGTAATGTTTCGTTTTTATAGGGCTTTGATACTTACGTTATAACATCATTATTAGTTTAGAATTTCCTAATATGCTGATATTAATCTATTTTCAACCGACAACAAAAAGAGGAGGTTATCAATTCGACGCGTTTTTTTTTAATGTGTGATCATCGATTACTCGAAGACGGCTGAACCGATTTGGAAAATTCTTTTTTTGATTGAAAGTGATAGTTGATACTTCGAAATTGGTCCCATTTTCATAAACGTCAGGATCTGATGATGGGATCCTGGAGAAATCGAGGGAAGTCTTCAAATATTATAGGCACATCTATGACGTTTTGGGTATTTATTATAGTAACTTGTGCAGTTGCTCTCAAAAAGTACCATTTGAGGAAATGGAACTGATGATGAAGACCACATATGGCCGCCGAAACTACTCAATAATAAGTATTGAGTGGATTGCGATTCGATTACTTGAATATGGATGTTAAGCACTTTATGCTCGTCACAATGCATATGGTGATGTAGAGCTGATGGTGAAGTACCAGGAGAACTCCTTAACAATTAACGGCCCAGCATTGGGAAAAGCAATATTTTGTAAAAGGCTTAAGTAGTTGACATTTAGGCTCTTGTAACTAGGTAAATTAAAAATAGACCAACTAAAAAGAGTGAAATAAAAACGTATTACCAAAAAATTAATCCGACTCCCAAAAAACACTGCAAAGTGAAAAATAACTTTAATTTCGGAAGTCGGTGCCAAAAACGAAAATACAAAACTAAAGACACCGACTACCGAAATTAAAGTTATTTTTCACTTTTCAGTGTTTTTTGGGAGTCGGTTTTATTTTTTGGTAAAAAGTTTTTATTTCTGAAATATTTTGGTTGTTTATGTTTCTGCAAAGTCATTAGTGCCAAGACTACTAATTTTCTTTTTAATTCATTGCTGAAGCTAAGAGGTTAGGTAGCATAGGTAACTAAAAATAACTCGCGATAAATTACATTTATTTCTCTTTTCATTCTAGAACCTCAATCAAATGCTTAAAACTCGATTTAGCTAGAGAGATGACGGGGGAGCGGTCAGTCTACGCCTGGAGCTCAAACAGAGAAGCAGTCTGCAAGAATACTGATAATAGCCCGATGGCTATTATCAGTATTCTTGCAGACTGCTGCAAAATGACCATCTCACTCCGATGAGTGAGATGGTCATTTTTTAATATACGATCCGTGGCCCGGATCTCCAGACATGCTGACATCCTCCGGTTTCTCCTTCATCACCATCGACTGCTGCATCGACGAAGCTTGACTTTTCCTCCGTCCCACTACTACGGCCAGAGGGAAGGAAGACTGAGGCCAGACGTTCTTCGAGCTCTACTGCCGAAGGAAGACAGAGGCCAGCCACCTCAACGTAACCTCTTCATTTTACTTGAACCATCAGCGCGCCAGCCGTCCTGGAGCCAATTTCTACGTGAACTTTTCGTTTTTCTTGAACCATCAGCTCCGTTTAGCATCAACTCCGATCTCCGTCATCTCCAGTTCTGTTAGGGTTCCGTGACTCCAGCAAAATTTTATATAATTAATTATTCCTTTTATAAATCCTGTTCATCTTTTTCCCCTTTGATTTCTTTCCCTAGCTATATTCCTCATAAAAGCGTGCTTCCTCCTAATTAGGCAAGCACCTTATTGCAACCGTACATTTCCCTGTCTACCCAGGGAAGTGTAACGTTACAACGGTCAGGGTCAGGTTTAAATACCAAAGTAAATATTTCCTGGTTATTTAGATTTACAAAACAAAATCATCCATAATATACTATGTCCATACTAATATTATAAATGCGAAAGTAACTCTGTCTGTTTGTTACCTTTTCACGCCTAAACCGCTGAACCGACTGAGCTGAAATTTGGCATGGGAATAGTTTAGGACCCTGGGAAGGACATAGGATAGTTTTTATCCTGAAATTCCCACGGGATCGGGAATTACGCGGGAAAAACCTCCCACGCGAACGAAGTGGCGGGCAAAAGCTAGTCCATACTAATATTATAAATGCGAAAGTAGCTCTGTCTGTCTGTCTGTCTGTTACCTTTTCACGCCTAAACCGCTGAACCGATTGAGCTGAAATTTGGCATGGGAATAGTTTAGGACCCTGCCTGGGAAGGACATAGGATAGTTTTTATCCCGAAATTCCCACAGGATCAGGATTTACGCGGGAAACCCTCCCACGCGAACGAAGTCGCGGGCAGAAGCTAGTATGTAATATATATAGAAAAAATACTAACGATACCTATTTATCATTGACTTGATAATACGACAACTAGTTATTTGATTAAAATCATCATTATGTTAATAAATCTCGGTTATTACACAGAGGAGCTCGTGGCTAAATAACAGCAGCACGTGTCCCTCTTCAAGGTTAAGCAACGCTTGTCAAGGTGGGCTCGTGGATGGGTGACCATGTCTTAACATATCAAGATTCCGAGCTTCGGAAAGCACGTTAAACTGCCTGTCCCGGGAATCAATTGTAAATCTTTAAGACCAGCCAGTGCAAAATAATTTTCACGCAAGCTCCGCCCCCATCCACCCCGGTTAGGCCGTTGTATACTAAACGCTAAAGCAGCAGTAATAAAGTTGAATATCGCGTGCGCTCTTTCACCATGTTCGGTTTCGAAACTGCCGTTGTGTGCTAAACGCTAACGCAGCAGTAATAAAGTTGAATATCGCATGCGCTCTTTTACCATATTCGGGTTCGAAACTAAATGTCGTAAGTCTCAATTCTTATTTCGTTTATAACTAAAGTGATAATAGAGAAAGTCCTATACTTGGATAATAAACAATATTTTCTTATTGTCAATACTAATTTTAGAGATAAAAGCCGAGTAATTTTTATTAAATTATGAATAATCTTTAAAAAAGACATGATGTTCGATTAAAAAATGAATCGAGTGAAAATGTTCCAATTGCAAAACTGTTCTAGACATGGAAAGAAAAAGATCCAATAAATCATATACTAAAGTTCCATTTTGATTGTATGCGTGATTGTTCCAGAATATTAATACAAAATTACATACACTTTAGGGAGCCTCCTCTTAACAGTCGCTACACATAGACAAACCCCAGAAAATCTGACACCATTCTTGCTTACGGGTATCGTTTTACCCAGTTACTGGGTTGTTGAGGTCACACAGGCAGTCGCCTAACGTAAAACACTAGTACTCAACTACAACCGGTTAGACTGGAAACTAACCCCATCATAATTGGGAAAATGCTTAGCAGACAATGAAATTCTACGTTATTTCACACGTATTTTATAGGCTTTTGTTTACACTTTATTGACCAAGTAACCGGTTTGAATGCAAACAATTTAATCAAGGTAATAAACAACGTAGATTAATCAGAATAAATTAATAGTTTAAAAACACTAGAAAAACACGATTTTAAAAATGCACGAAAAAGAAAAAAGATCGTGTTCAAAGTCCATTACGTGGCCTTTCCCACAAGTGCAAACACGACTATGATACGATATTCCATCATGGAATGCCGGTGCCTATCTTCCGGCTTCATCATCAGACCTTGAAACCTAATCGTGGTCAAAGTTGTTTACAAGACTTTTCTAAAAAATCCAAAACAGCTATGATACGATTTTCCATCATGAAGTTCCAGTTCATATCTTTCGGCTCCATCATCAGATTAGTTTGACAGTACCATATTATTGTATTGTCATCAGAACTACATACAGCTGCCAATTTTCATTACGCTACGACCCTTGGAAGATGGTTAAATTAGTTACCTTCGATTCCATTACATAGTTAGTTACATACAGGTCGACCTAATAAAAGCGTGTTAAAAAAAGAATAAGTTACATCACTTTATCGTATAATACAATCGCCTATTAAACATATTCAATAACCGAACAACACAACAGGAAAGAAAATAGGTTACAACATCTGAAATAAACCTAAAATTCCAAAAGATAAGATTCAAAATAGTCTGTTCGACTGTTTATGGTCAAATATTTAAGTTTGACAGTGATGGATTGTTAGCTGAAATTGTGAAAGACACATTATAGCGATCAACACGCAAACATGCTGACAGTGATACCCATGTTGTTGGTAACAAATGACATGTGATACGCTGTTCTGATTGGCTGGCCGACTCCATTAAGGGTTCGAAAGCACTTGTGAAGTGACTTCATAGGTCAGCAGTAGATAAGTACCTACTCTGTTTTAAGTTGCTGAATTTCTCAATTTCCAGAGAGAAAACGCAAGCGAAATCGATCGGTTACCTTTGATATAATCGAAAGGAATTTAACAATCTGCAAATTAACATCTGCAAAATAACACATAAAAATAGTTGAATTTGATCATCATTATCAGCTATAACAAGCCTCCTCTCTATAAGGGTCACAGCACACATATCAACTGAGGAGCGAATCGTCACCGCCTCACCTTTCCCCTTGGCGGCAAACAGGCGTCCACGTAACGTAACTACGTAACGTAAGCGGATCAGAAGCTCCGGCACGTCGACTCGGCTACAGCTAGGCGACGCCGCGCTTACGGCTCGCCGACCGCTGGTTGGATACGATGAGCCGTAAGCTAGGCTACGGAGAGCCGTAAGCTAGGGTACGGAGAACCGTAAGCGCACCGCACCGCGGTTCGTGAGCTTGTCCCGAGGCGAGGCGATTACGTTACGATTCCGATTAGTGTGCGTTGCAGTAAGGAGTTTCATACAAATAATACAGAACGGCTCGAGTTGATACGGTGACGTTCCCTTTCCGAGTTGATACGTGTGCTACGACCTGAAGACGGACTAGACCGTAATCTATCACGCGGACCAAAGTGCAGGTTGGTGTATGTCACATGTCTTCGGATTTCCGATCCTAGGACACCGCAGCCCCGGAACGTAAGGGCAACTGAAGGAGCAGGGTGGGTTTTTAGTCAGTAGAAGTCTGACACACCGTTCCGCTCCACCCACAGCGGGAGAAGTCATTCGATGAATTTTCCACCCAGGAAAAATAAATAAAAGGTCATTCCGGTTTCCTCGCCATGTTTTTCTTCACCGTTTTGATAGCAGTGGAGAACTAAGCCGCACCTGTAACCACTGGGGCACCCCACTTAAATTAAATTAAAACAAAAAACCGTTTCATTTACTAATCAAAACAATCATCTACTTTGATGACCTAACTTAGATATTCATATTAGTTTGCTCTCATAATGTGCCATGACATGCAGCGCTTGCGCTGTAGCTCAACACATTTCATATTTTAATCAAGTGTGAATTTAATTTTCTATCACTAGCACGACTTGCTAGCCACGCCGTGTGTTCTCACTGCGTGACGAAAGGATAACACGCAGCCATGTTGATTTCATACGTTAACCATAGACGCAGTTTATAATCGCGAATTGGCGCCATTGGAATGTTATGTTCCAAATTCAGTGTGTTTTAAAAACGCATGAATAATATTTTCTTTTCAATTTAATTTTTCGGCCGCATCGATCAATTCAACCTTCTCTGGCGTAGGTAGATCGTGGTATATAGGGATATCAAGGAGGGAAAAACTATTCATGAAGATTGAATGCAAAAGTTTGAAATAGTACATTATTATCAAAAATTCAGTGCAAAACAAAAAGTTTAATAATACAGAGAAAAGGAAAGGATTTTTATATCCATTGTAGAAAAAGGAAAACTATATTTAATCACAAAAAGGACGAAGAAAAAGGCGCCAGTTTATTTGACATTGAATGTAAAACCTCCGTAATGACACTGACCGAGAGAGCGAATGAATCACAATGCTGTTTGTTTTATTACATCACTTCATTGTTCGTGATATTTATTTTACGCTCTTGATAAATCACTTGGGAGATAGTGCTTCCGTAATGTTACAAAACATTACGATTTGTTTACAAAACTTTGAAAAACTGATGTAATGAAAGTCACATTGTTTCTTTGAAATATTAAACCAGGCTTATCTTTGTCTGTTGCATTAATCCGAGCCTTTTTCTAACTATTCTGGGGTCAGTATCCAAGCTAACCGAATGTGTATCACAGTGGGTGACTGACTGCCTATCTGACTTCCAAAGACAGGCAACTGGGCAACCCAAAAACCCTTCGCAAGTCTAATTTCAGATTTTCTAGGTTCTTTTCTTTTCCGTATCGACTGACAAATATCTACAAATCATAGAGACATTTTTAAGGCACAGAAGATTCTTGATATTGTAATAGATGGTTACCTATCGGGCCGACACACAGTGGTCTGAAAATCGAGCTCCATACTCATAGAAACTTAGTCAGGGATTTAAAAATAAAAATGTAATGTGTCTGGTATACATCCCTGTATGTGACATTAACGCAAGGAAGGTATTAGTAACTCCACGTGTGAAAAATTTTATAAGCTTTATAGTTAGTTCAATTAATATGCAGTTTCATTATCTAATTTGAAGTTATTTTTGAATACCAGCGGTTTATTGTTCGGTTTGGAGGTAAATTTGGAATTTTTTTCTATCAAAAAATTTTTATGGAATCGTGTTTTCGTCAAACATAGTACCTAACATTAATCCTCAACTTTACCATATATTTATTTCAAAATTATTACTGCAGTATTTTCGAGATAACGGAGGATCATGCTAAGCCATTTTAGGTAGTATAGGGCCTTAATACGAGAAACAAACATTTTGTACCTATTTTTGCGGAATTAACACGGAAGGAGGAGTATCAATATAAATTTGACTTAGTTAATTAGTGTTTTCTGCCCTCGTTCTCCAAGGTGTGCAGAAAGCTAATAGTTTTATAGTGAGGTCTAAACTTAAAAATGAATTTAAGTCGAATTACGACTACTTGGCGACCTAGTATGTAGCCTAAAAACATGACCACGTTTTGGACAAAAATGATGACGAATCAGAAAATTATTTCCGCCCTTTGCCCCAAATTGATAGGCACCTGAGTGACTAGCAAAAAGGTGCTGATTCAGCCAATGGCCATTAAGCACTCACGAGTTTCTGCCAACTTAACCGACCTTTATCGAGAAAAAGTATTTACTAATGGTTTGTCGTTACGAAAAACGTAGAGATTTTCCTGTTTACACGCAGATTATTTGTGAAATAAGGCGGATTATCCCCGAAGGCACAAAGCACCAATAATAATTAATGTGGAAGGAATAGCTAAGTAAGAACGTTGTGTCGACGGTCGGGGCTCGAGGATTTTCTCTTAGAATTTGTTACGAATAAATGTCACGTACTTTTCTGGATCTATTTTTAATAGCCCGTACTAAGAACTTGCAAATAACAATCCGAAGAGCTGTTAAAGATACTGAGATAAAATTTATCTCTAAGCCAACGTCTGTACGACACTTTAGTTCATATTTAATAAGTCTGCTTGAATAAATGTGGCTCATAAGTCATAGGCTATTTACGGTTGAGTCTCCAAATTTTTGCTTTAGGGAGCAGATATACGATTTTAATAATTTTTTAATCTATCCTTTCTTAACGGTTAGTCATAACGTTTTGAAAAAATAACTATTACACTAGACAACTTCCTACACGTTACGTACCTCGCGGATACGAAAACAGTCGCATAAAAACTATTAATATAAAAATACAGATGATCAAATGTTAGACTATTTGTATTTTAATACATTTAAAGTCACAGATTAGTATAGAAAATGTTATGTTTCCGCGGATCCGTTTTACTAACTCAAGGTCATTTGCATCTATTGTCGCTTACTAATACATTTATCTTTTTAACCGACTTCAAAAAAAGGAGGTTCTCAATTCGTCTTGAACTTTTTTTTCCTTTTTTTTTATGTATGTTAGGTACCTCATAACTCGGAGACGGCTGGACCGATTTGAATTTTTTTTTGCGTTGAATGTGTATACTTTCTAGTTGGTCCCATTGTCACGAAATCAGGATCTGATGATGGGATCCTGGAGAAATCGACGGAACTCTTCAAATATTATAGGCACACCTATAGCGTTTTGGGTATTTCTTATAGTACCTTGAGCAGTTGCTTCCGAAAAGTACCATTTGGAGAAGTTGAACTGATGATGAATTAAACACTTTATGCTCATCATAATACATATAGTGATGTAGAGCTGATGGTCAAGTACCAGGAGAACTCAAAAATTAACGGCTATGCATCGGGAAAAGTAATATTTTGTAAAAGGTGATAAGTTGTTGACATTATGGCTTTTGTAACTAGATAAATTACAAACCGACCCACTAAAAAGCGTGAAAAATAATTTTTTTGGCAAAAAAATAGAACCGATTTCCATATCAAAACACTACAAAGCCAAAAATAACTTTAAATTCGGAAGGCGGTGTGAAAAAAAAAAAGAAAATCCAAAACCAATAATACCGACTTCCAAAATTAAAATTATTTTTGGCTTTGTAGTGTTTTGATATGGAAGTCGGTTCTATTTTTTGCCAAAAAATTTTTTCAAGGTGACAAAAGCTAGGTATGGTGCCAATCTTCTTCTCTTTAAATTATAATAGGACCTGAACAATATTTCCAGCAGTGGCATGCACGAAACTCACTCACGAATCCAGAACGCAAAACTTGAACCTTCCTAAAAGCCTTTTATCCACATAAATATGAACAAAATAAAATGGTTCAAAGGTATGAAAGTAGAAGGCAGCTTGAGGAAGCTACTTTTTACCCGTTTGCAAAAGAAGAGGGTTATGTTTTTATCGTAATAAATTCCACGGGAGTGAAACCTCGCGCGGCTTAGTTTTTCATACAAACAGAACCATTTAGTGCTTCGTGTTTATGGTAATCTCTCCTTAGCATTAGGCTCAATCACACTAAATCTGATATACAAACGCAATACGCGCGTCTCCACCGGCAACTTGACCCAATAACCGTCTGTGACAGCTAAAGAATTCAAATGCAAAAAAATAATATAGGTACAAGGAATATAACACATGCTACATCACTTAGTAGTAAGTCAACCAATACTATATAACAGGAAATCGGAACCGTTCCTCGTATCCCATCTAGAAGAACAGTACAGCACAAACTGTGTTCAAAGGCTATCCACCAGTCATCAGATTAAAAACTCCATCGTGTATATAAACTATTTTTTTTGCTCACTGTACACGTTTAAACAGCTCCATAACATGTCATGCAGCCCTGATTGGTCAATTTGTAGCACTGCCAGTACAGGAAATTTCAATTGCTAGGTACGTCGCAAACGTATTTTTATAGAGAAACTAGGTCAGATGGCTCATACAGGTAGAGTATAGTATTAAAGCATGCAAAATACTCTATGTCCAAAGTAAAGCTTTTGGAGTACACTGCAAATGGCGAAAAGTGTGCACACTTTCTGACGGTGTAGATGCATCAAAGCTGTGCTGATGTCTTGTCCGTTAAGTACAGTAACACCTCATAAATGATGCCTTCAGCTGAGTCATAAAAACAATGTTATGATCATCGCTACAGACTAGATAAATCGAGCGATCTCACGCAGGCGTAGCAGTAAACTAAAATAAACGTCACAATTGCATTCCATTTTTGAATCCCATTTGTTTATATTGAGCTATAAAACGTACTAGCCGCCATTAGCGCAGACAATGTGACGTCATTAATGGCATCTGAGGACTACACATGTAGACTCTTTTTACTTACTCATAGCAGAGAATCCCGCTTCGAGTTTTAAACGCAAGTTATTTCCTTAATAAAAACAATGTATAAACTTTTTGCGCCATGCGTCAGCATTTTTTTAACCTGGACGTTGGCACTTTAGCAGTTCCTAGATTGCTGACTAAATATAGTTCACATTTATTTCTAAGAAATTAATGCTCTTGATAATTAAGTTAATATTTAGATTTTAGTATGAGATATGGCTGCGAGTATTTTTCGTGAATATCATGGAATATAATGGCTTCACTTAAAGAACCCTGCGTCACCATAATAGCATTCGCTGGCATTTGCAGCTGTTATTGATTCTACTTAAAAACTTAATGTAATAAAGTTCAATAGATTCTCGTTCATAATGCATCAACGCTGGACAATGTCTTCGTCTAGCTAGACTTAAGTGAATGCTTTATTTTGCGTTATCGATTAGAGTAATTGTTCCGTATTAAATCGTTCCAATGACATTGAATTTCATTATTAAGTCTTTGTTACTTTGTAGACGTGTGTAATATTGGCTGGTAATTCAAGGATCATTTTACTCGTGCTTAAATAATTACAGCCGCACAAGACGAAGGTTCCGCGGTCGGTTTGTGGACGGGGTGACCATTAAGACCAGACAGTCCAAAATAATTTTCACGCAAGCGCCGCCCCCACGGACCCCGGCTAGGTCGTTGTATACTAAACGCTAACGAAGCAGTAATAAAGTTGAATACCGCGTGCGCTCTTTCACCATGCTCGGTTTCGAAACTGCCGTTGTGTCCTAAACGCTAACGCAGCAGTAAGAAAGTTGAATATCGCGTGCGCTCTTTTACCATATTCGGGTTCGAAACTAAATTTCGTAAGTCCCAATTCTTATTTCGTTTATAACTAAAGTAATAATTAATCTAGAAAAAAAGTCCTATATTTAGATAATAAACTATATTTTCTTACTGTCAATACCAATTTTAGACATAAAAGCCGAGTAATCTTGATTAAATTTTGAATAATCTTTAAAAAAGACATGATTATCGATAAAAAAAATTAATCGAGCGAAAATGTTCCAATTACGAAACTAGTCTAGACATGTAAAGAAAAAGATCCAATAAATCATATACTAAAGTTCCATTTTGATTGTATGCATGATGGTTCCAGAATATTAATGCAAAGTTACATACAATTTAGTGAGTTAGAGAAGTTACATACTCTTCACATATCGAGATTTCGGCGTGTCTCGGCTCAATTCTACTGACAGTCGTTACGCTAGCCAGAAGACAGAAAGTCTGACATCAGTCTTGCCAAGGGATATAGGTAGTGCTACTTAGTTACTGAGCTATAGAAGTCACAGGCAGTCGCTCCATGTAAAACACTAGTAAGTACTCTGGAGCACCCGAGGAGACTAGAAACCGTCTCTAAAATAGTTGGTAAAAGCCCGCGCAGATGATGAATACATACATCGGTATTGATCATGTATGTACGGTGGCCGGCCCATCAACCTACTCCAATCTGTCAAAATAATTTAATAGATTTACAACTTTATAACAACATGATAAGGTTCAAACTCATTTGGGTAAATTTGACGGATTCGGATAGCTTGATATGTTGGCGATTGTGCCTACTGCAAACTTTTTGTCGGAGCTAAATTCTTCCACTTGATGAACTGAAAATAACTTCAATAAGTTAAACTTATTCATACAAAACTGATGACGACATTTCTTTTTTTTCTCGTATTTTCTAGTTACGGAAGGACGAAACCAGGCCAGGACCTATGGAATACCAAATAAGAGTCGGGATCCAATCCATTACCGCCGCTACGAACCGAATGCTTTGACAAATGTTAGCGCTTTGTGTGAAGCAATGCGATTGCGTTCGCTTTCGTAGAGCGATTGGACTATTTCCCTGCCTTTGATATTAATAAATCTCCACAATGTGTTTCATCAAAACGGCCCTATGTGAAATGCCCCACAAAATATCAATTTTCACTGTTGTGGAGCTATATTTACGACGCTTATCACAATGCGAGGTATCTTTATGTTCTTTGGTTTCGATGCCGAAATCTTAACATCAAAGGAGAAGGAGTAAGTAAGAATACCATTAATAAGAAATATAGACACCGAAGACTAGTCTGCGGGAAGGTATTCCAGAAAAAATGGTGAATATGAGAGGCAGAAGCAGAACTAAAAGTTATTTATTTAGATATTTTTATAATATCTAAGTTCAAGTAAAGAAACAATGAAAAATTATGACTTTTTCAAGCGCGCCTGCAAAAAAGAACTCGTAAAGTATTTGGAATGGCATAATTTGTAACTGAACTTTAACTAGGTTTTTAAAGTTAGCAGTAGGTACCTGCTGCAGGCAAGACCACACAATGATTATCACAGCTAATCTGTTTATTTATTTACTTATTTAGATAAAATTCACACAAAATTTGTTGTTAAAACACCTTACTTACACCTTACATATATTTTCCGCAGTATCAGCTTTATGTATGTATCGGAAATGCTGCCGTTGTAGGTATAATGATTGCACAAATAATATCGCAGATCACTAGGCTCACTCTCAAGTTCATTATATTATTTTATTGTACGCCACCTGCTCGACGTCCGTAAGTACGGCTACTGGGATCCAGCAGAATACCAGCGTCAGGCATATTTGGCTGGCACATGCTGAGCTGGACTCCCATTTGGTGCAATTCGGAGACACACCACACCGATTTTTTCGTGTTACATTTTTAATTTGTTTTCTTTTTTTCATTTTATAATATTTTGATGGTATATATGTATGTTTGTTCTGTTCTTTTTTGTCTGTAATTTATGTGTTATAATTATGTTAATCTACTTTTGTGTGTTATGTCTTCTGTTGACCAATAAAAGTTTTATCTCGAAATTTTTATACCTAGATAGATATCGCACCCTCAGTAATATAAGGAATCAAGTCAAAATTTTTGCAAACAGAGGTTTTAAATGCTAAGGGCTCAAAATTAAATTCGCTACCGGTTAACTAACCAGTTAACTAACCGGTTAACTAGCTTACCGGTTGGCTAACTTAAATAATAAGCATGTTATATGAAAAAATATCTGTAATGTAGGAATCCAGAATCTTGAAACGCAAGTAGTCAAAAATCTAGTTTTTTGAGTTGTGCCCTTATATTACTAAGGGTGCGATATATCTATCTAGGTATAAAAAATATATAACTGAAAAAAATAAATGATTGAGTCGAGTGGAGGAAATGACTGTGGTTAATGGGGCAACCACAAAAGAATTCGTCAAATGAACATCATCATTATTGCTATTGCTTTGTTCGATTTGTGAACCAACATAAAAACCAAAACTTGAAAATTATTAAATGGTGGCCCTCATCCTTTCCTTTCTGCCACACTTCAACTTTCCTTGCGTTTATGCTTATTCAGCACAACGAATTTATTAAATATACTAGTCAATACAGTATATTACCTTCTATGTTTGATATATTATATTCTCTATTTTACTTGAAAATGGTACATTAACCATGCCAAATTTACCTACAGCTATTGAAGACCTTTTACGACTGATTACAAATTCCCTGTCTTCAAAGTATACCAGCTTACACTTGCCTCATACCGGTGCTCGTGCACCAAAGACAGAGCAATTACACACAGATAAAGTAACGTATATTCCGAATACACTGAAATTATGATAAAAGGCTGGGAGCGATCAACGCCTGCCGGTTTACGTGCTCTCTCAGCCGTAAAGCAAGGCTCGAATCGCTGATTATATCTAACGCTCTATGTACTCGTACTAATATGGACCCCATATTTCTATCTGGCAGCAGAATCGATTCAGTTCAATAGAATACAGAGCACGTTTGATCGCAGGGCCGAGGCGTTTCTCATCTCGTATTTATTAAACGCTGAAGGCCCGGATTTTTCATGCGTTTCGTGATTGAGATATATTTCTCTATTGGAAATATAGACAATATTAAACTTGTTTTACACTAAATTCGACAAGAGCAAGATCTAAGTAGTACAAATCCACATGGATTGCCTCCACCCTGGGACGGGCGAATGGGCTTTTTAGACTCTAACCGACTAAAAACCACCCAGTTTTCGCACGGACACTTGCGCCGGGGTCTACGAAAGTCCTTAAATATTCTTTAACACTTTAGTCTAGTGCCAGCCCGCTTTGGCCCCATCTGGTCAAGAGGAGGGAGTGAGGTATTTGACTCCCTTAGTTATGTCTTAGAGGGACGCGCGTGAAACAATACGCGCCGCCACTTCGGGTCTCATGTTATGTGGGCAGCGGACGTCCCTGACTCCATTTTTTAACTAATTTAACCCCTTCAATCATACAAAGCGGTACATTTTCTAGGTCGCGTGACTTGAGGGGTTAAGGATGCCGCCAGAGAAAACCAGACATTACTTTTTTTTGTTTTTTGATTTAATCTATAATCAGTAATTTTACTAAAATGAGTTGGAAGTAAAGCGTCAGGGCGAGCGTGTAGCCCTAGCACTACCCCAAAGTTGAATTCCGTAAAGCCACAGTGGCTTGGCGATAACTTTATATATAAGTAAGGAGTTTGTTGTCGATACTTAATTTACTGTTTCGGCCCATGATACAGTGCAGGATCTGAAATTGGATATTTTGTTCCTGTCTTTTTCTCTGTTAAGTTTTTCCGCATCAAACGGAGATCAATATGTAGACCGAGTCACCTACACTGACTTATTTTATGAGTAGAAAAATATGCAATAGTATAGTAAAAAATACATACTTCAGCAATTGTATAGCTCACCGGCCCTTTTTCTTCTTAGGGTGTCGATGGCAAAAATATTTTAAATATGTTTGGCCCAAAACTCAGCTACGCGAACTCCACTCGCTGAAGCAGACATAAGATCACGCCGCAGATACATTTGAGGTCTGAGTCACCAGCCCTAACTAACAGGTAGTTAAACGTTCAGAGTATACTTAGAGAGTACTAATAATGCGCTTCCTCTGAATATCAGGAAGGAAACAAGTCGGATCTCCTTATATTAAGGCACGCGAACACATTCGCATGGAGTAGAGTAGTAGATTCATCGTAACGTTGAATGGTTGGTATCGTTTATCTCAATAGTATTGCTTATTTTAGTTATGTGTATATATGTATATTTACTATTGTATTTTTTTATCACTGATTATCTTTCCGTTACCTATTACGTTCTATTTTTGGACTAACTAAAGTGCCACCTTGGTATAAGAGGTCGTTTTTACCAGCAACGAACTCGAACGCAAGGTGCATTACACTGCGGGCTACCAGAGTAAAATGTTGTCTATCATTAGTTAGTACCCAGCCATGTAATTAACTAGCATGCGAGCTTCAACAGTACAAAACAATCATGACTATGGAAATGATATTCAGTCTTAGTTCGCCTTTTATCTAAATGTTCGCTTAAATATTAAAAAGATTTGTATCAGAGGTGATTTCGAGGGTTGACGAAGGTTACTTTAGGTTAGGGTCTTCATTCAGTACGGGGTGGGCTTGGGGTTTAGTAATTCAGCAGTTTCAAGATAACCTGGAAAGGGTAAGACAGATAAGGGATATTATAGACATTACTACACTTTAAATTGGCATTGCTTTTTGCTTAATTGATGATAAGTAGGATCAAAATGATATTTTAGTTCGTAAACGATGAAAAAGAAAATCAAATGAAATACCTCTACCTATACGAGGTTCTTGCCATGTGATGACGATTTTGGCAAATGATTTCTGCTGATGATGGCCAAAAGTTTCAAAATAATTGTCGAAGCTGGCATTACACGGTTGGATAAAGAAGTTCATCCAAAAGACCATCCTTCCGGATGTGGCTTTTTTGGAGCCCTAACCAACGGTCGCTTGGAGACTAGTTACTCCCGTAATCGGTGGACTATATATATGGATATATTTTATATATATTATATTTAAGGCTTTAATGCCATCATCAGGCAAACAGATGCGTCATTGTTAGGCAGGGATGGGGGAGCCCCAGCGGTAGGTATCCTTAATACATCGAGTGATAAAATGGATAATCCATTTATTAATCACTGAGTGAATTGCATTATGTTGACCCGATGAACTGTATATAGGTACTAACATAGTTTTTAACTTTTCTACTAAATTAAATAAATTTAATAAAAATTAATAAGACAGTAGTAGCCTATGTAAAATACTGTTACTCTACTGCATCCGGTTAGATTTTATGATGATGTATTTTAAATCGAATACACGCAACCTTAATAATTGATTATAAACAAGATACGAACAAAATATCTCAAGCAGATTGTAGTGAAATAACCAGTTTTAATACTTTAACGGTGTCTCAATTAATTATTAAATTATACGTGTCAAAAGATTTTATATCAAATGATTGTTTCAAAAATTAGTTAATACTGACTGCATTGAATATTTATTGACCATTATAATATTTATCTTTCTGTTGTTAAACTTAAGTCTGACGTAAAAACTTGTTCTAAAAACAAGATTGACATCATGACTTCTGGAATGTAACTAAAATCCAGTAATTACACGGATAATTAACATAAGTTGTTGTTATACATATGTATGTATATATCGACATATTTGGGCGTACCGCGTACCACCCAAATTTATGCAATTACCCATAAACTCTTTAATTTTCCAAATTCAAGAATTAACATTAGCGACTTTGTTCGCGTTTGTATGTGACATTTTTAAACACACCGATAATCCACTATTTCCCGCACTAATTAACATTTGTTCCGAAGCGGGTATCGAACCCGCATCATGCAAAACAACAGCCAATCCACTCAATGATTGCAAACTTCAGGTATATTGGAACTAAGAAAAGAAGTTGTACAAAAATCAACGTCCAACCCCTTCAGCAGAACTTTCATTAATTACACAACAATAGCCATGTTACCGAAAGCAGAGAGGTTATTCTTTTAAACTTGATTTAAGATTTGAGCACTTTGAATATATTTTTATGTCACTTCCAAAGATTTTCACTAGACCCCTGAGCAAGTTAACCGAGACTTTGAATTTTGTATACCAAGTCGTGAACAAGACCTAGTAATAAATTCCCTTCATAACGACTGTTACAAACCACAATATACACGCTATTACTGTAAGAAAACCTAAGACCCCTATTCGAAGGAACCGAATAATAAACTAAGGAGAAAGCAATTAATTAAGACAGAGACCGCAACAATGTATAAACACGAGCAAGAAGGAGACAGAGATACTGTACAAAACAAATCACATTTTGCTCACATTTTACCTTATACACATTATTTCTAATCAAGCGTTGTGGCTCGAGCTAATTAGATCGGCTGCTTCTGATTGGCTGTCGATTATAAATGCACGACAGTGTACAAATGGCAACAATGAAGCACGTATACATAATGAGCCTATAGCTTTCCTACTACTAGGACACAGGCCTTCTATCTACAAGAGGGAATACACCGTAATCCACCTGGACGTCGTTTGTCTTCTGATCATTCGGTCCTAGTCCTAGTACATTCCGGTTTCCAAACGATATTTACCTTCTTCGTTTTGAAAGCAGTCGTGATGTTAAAAATAACACAAAGTAATGTGCCTGACTGGGTTAGAAACTACAACCTACATCTCGTAAGGCGCGTCTGTAAACACTGTACTACCACTGCTCTCAAGCACGAATGGCGGGCAATTATTCTTGACAAACTACAAATCTGTGATAAATTTGTATCATCTCATTACTGGAATCGCAGTTTGATTGTAAACCATCTCGATTACATTATAAGCCGTCTGTAGCTACATACATGTAATGTGAACAGAATATTTCGTGTTCAATAAATCCCATTTAAAAAACAGTTTAAATTCTTACTATTTGTTAAGAATTTACAGTGTCTACAATAATCCGGAGATATAGGTATACAAATGTAGTGACTACCACGAGCCTATTCCTTCCAATTTTTATATTTTTTTATTATTCCTTAGTACTGATGAATACCAAGCTACTGGGTTGTGCAGGTCAGATAGGCCGTTGCCCCATGTAAAACACGACGACTGATTGTCGACCGCAATATATTTGGAAAAGGTTAAGCAGTTGACCGGTTAACGTCAGATCTCAACTTCGGCTCAACCATCGAGTCCCAGAGCTCAGACTGCAGCAAAAAAGCTGGGAATCCTACACAATGTGAGGCGGCACTTCACGCTTGGACAGCTTCTAAATCTGTATAAAGCACAGGTCCGTTCCTGGGTGGAGTACTGCAGCCATTTATGGGATGGCTCTGCAAAGTACCAACTTGCTGCATTGGACTCGATCGAGCGCAGAGCTAAAAGGCTTATAGGCGACGAGGTGCTGGTGGACAAGCTTCATAGCCTGGCTCATCGGCGAACCGTTGCTTGCCTGTCGGTTTTCTACAGATTGTACCTACTACGGGGAGTGTGCGCAGGAGCTCCATGACCTGATTCCTCCATCTCCATTTCACTACCGGTCTACCAGACGCACGGCTGGGTACCACCTACACTTGGTTGATATACCGTCTTGTCGTACCAAGCGCTTCTCCTACACATTTATTGCGCGCACAGCCAAGCTGTGAAATTCTCTGCCGGCTTCTGTGTTCCCTGCCACTTATGACCTTTCAGCCTTTAAAGCACGAGTAAATAGGCACCTTCTGGGCTCGCTCGTCCCATCTTAGACCTCATCTATCGCTTACCATCAGGCGAGATCGAGGTCAAGAGTGGGCCCATCAGTAATAAAGAAAAACAAAGATATTATGGATGAGCGATAAATCTAATATGCTGTGTCTAAAGTGCTTATCGTAACAATAAAAGAAATCCATACTAATATGTATTATAGATGCGAATGTTCTGTAATAATATTTCTGTCTTTTGTTACCTCTTCACGTAGCTTATAGCTGAACGGACTTGGATGTGACCTTGCACAAATTTTATACTTATAGGGTTCCGTAACTCCATAGGAAAGAGAAACCCTTATGGCTTAAAGGATCACTGCGTTGTCCTTCTGCCAGTCACTCTATCAAGACTCCTTTTATAACAAACACACGAAGACATTAAACTGAAATTTATTGGATATTATAGGGTTTATGGTCACTTTTAGACAAAAACGAAATGTAACATTGTTGCCATCAAAAGACTAAACGGTCATATCTTTTAAGAGCATTGACTTATAAGTTTTCTTCATTTTTTTCTTTTTGTTGTATATTTTGCGTTTTCACAAGGAAATCTAAACCGGATACTTCCCGTTTATCTGGTAACATCATATTTAGCAAAGAGCAATGTCTAACAGCACACATAAACGCATAAACCGTAAATAAATATAAAGTAATTTCGATACTATTGAACTTAGGTTTATACTTAGATAAATTGCACGGAACCTACGATGCACGACTCTATATACCTACTTAAGTAGACTGCGCTTGAATTTATGAAGTGTTGTGCAGCAGATCTACAACATTATATCAATCATGTGATAATAGGCACTCTAAAATTACGTCCAAAGAGTATGTAATACACTATGTTTTAAGAGACGGGACTTAGTACTAAAAAAAATAAAAACAGGTAACAGTTCACTTCAATACCAACTGAACGAACATACACGGGGAACAAGACGTCATACAACAGTACTACCAACCATCAGACTAAATAGTGCTGAGCAATGGTAGTAACTTCTTTATCGATATCGATAAAGTATACAGGTCGGTAACGGGCTTTCTTTTAACGATTGTAGTTTTTAAGAAATCCAGTATATTCTTAATTATAAAACTACTACACATTATTAGACTAAATTATATAATTATGTCAAGGATTGCAGTAATTTAATCCCGATCTTCTTCTGGACGCAAACACATAGCGGTCATAAACATTTCATATTTCATTCGATGGAGCTCCGTTGTCAGAACGTCAGTGACCATGTCCTCTTTATTCTTGTATTTGATAATCATTAACTGCAACGTTATTGAAATGAAAATATACCAAATAACTTTATATGATATGAGACGCACCCTCTATAGTCAGGTGCTTGGGAAGATACTTTGTGTTAACTAAGAAAAAACTTCAAAAATGTCCTGTGACTAAACTAGTGATCTGATTTTTGGTGTGTTGCCTGAAAATTATACATAACGCAAATGCGGTTTCATTTAATGCCTCTTGCAAAAGTAATTGTTTATAAACAATGTTAATAAAAATTAACATTGTTTATAAACAATTACAAACAGACACACCATTTATCGATAATTGATAAGAGCCATTTGTGTTACAGCACATCACTATCACAAAATAAAATTAAAAGATCGATTAAGCCTTTTAGTACCATGTTTTAAATAAAATATAGAATCAAATAACTAATTCAATACTTACCGAGCCTCATCTAATGGAAATTTTGCTATAAACTTCCTTTTTTCATTACCTTTACGACTTCACAAGTACGATACTTCACAAGTTATAAATCGGCTATTAGGTGGCATTATGGTACAATTATGTTTACTGAACAAGATCACACTTTTAACAAATTAAGATAAAAAATTGACCGTAACTAACTGCCAGAAAATAATAAGCACAAACTTACAAAATACTACAAGACACACGACAATTAAACATGGCTGATTGTCATGAAAGAAAGAGAAAGCGCACGGAACAGGTGAGACAGCAAAATCTACCATTATGTACCCCTCAAAGTCCATACAACTTTTTTCGCCTTGAAGTTGCAGTAGCCTGATTACGTCTTAAACTATTCGTTGTCGGAGACAGAGCTTCATGCTTCTAGTAAGAGCCGCAAAACAGTGGTTGCCATGGTGACAAATAATTTATGTCGGGTAGGTGTCCGCAACTCAACGACCAATAGAAATACAGAAAAATGTAACATTATATACTCTGTGGTAACGCCTATAGCTGTCAACTCTGTCTGTAACTGTCAACAACTGACATTCTTTTTCCGTGGCAAAGGCGGTTAACTAACGTCAAAAATTTAAGGGATTGATCGCTTTCGGCCTTTTATCTAAGATCAAATTGCTGTATGTATGGGATTGACAAACACAGACGAAATGTCACGTGATAAATCTTTGTGGTTTGGCATTTCGACAATCGCATTCGCGATAGAAATGGCACTTATACCTACATAGAGGTTTAAGACAAATATTTGCATGGTCTACAAATGTTTGTTTCGCGTCTGACTATTTGCTATAGTGATTGTGTTTTCTATTGCATCCACGCACAGTAACAGTATAGGGAGTGCTAGACCGATATCCTCATTTTTTATTCTTTTTACTGGATTTCTAGAGATTCAGATTTGAGAGTAATGGTAATGACGAGAATCACACAAAATAATGTGCCTGCCTGAGTTCGAAGCTACGACCAGCGACTACTAAGTCGTGGTTGTAACCCACTGGGCCACCTTAGCTCCTACGAAATAAATGTAAATTTTTGAGTGCTCTGTCTTCCTCCGAAGTTAATATTTTAACACTATTATGCTAAGAAGACATCAATCAAAGAAAAAGTCATAAAGTAATCAGTCTTATCCATTTGGGATAAGACTGATTAATTTATGACTTTTACATCTTAACGCTTCGCCATTCATCGTGAACACTAAATCAAAATTTACCTGTTGCCGTCCTGACATCACTACCTTGGCCTTATTTTAAAATATACTCAAATATGACGCGACATTATTAATAATATAACGTTTAAGTGGGCAAAATCAATAAATTTTGTTCTGGAGCCAAGAGAATGTCACTGCTTTGCGGTTTGTGCAACAAACTGTTCTCCACAACGATTCTGATTTTAAAAATAGCGTCAATAAATCAACAAGTACCTACAGTCCTTTATATATTTTGGTTTCGTAGATATAGTATAGACCATGGACTGCGTTCCGCCTTCCGCACAAATGTGTCTATAGCTCAGTTTCAAAGATCGCTTGTCCACAGTATGCCGACGCAAAATCCTCAGTTATTGCGGTCACATTATCCGTCGCCAAGAAGAAAACTTTGAAGAATGAATCATCTGTGCCAACGTGGAGGGCAAAATGTCCAGAATGAGATCCCCATTGAGATGGTCGGACCAACAGAAGCAGAGCAGCTCCCATAGGTTTGAGGAAGTGGTCCGATTAGCTACTGACCGCAAAAAAAAGGAAAAGTCTGACACACAAAAGGTGAAGAATAGTGATCAAAATCTGCAATCATCATGAAAGGTCAACCACAGAGGTAGACATAGTAAATTCCTAACAAAATACTCGAGTCGCTCTAATAAAGCCCGTACCTTCATCATTGCTTCACCCATAACGTTTTAACGAAAACAAAAAAAATTAGGTGACCACGTTACTCCGTCCTATTTTCCACCGACTTACTTTATAAATGGCAATGATCTGCGTGGTTTCTTACGGCAGCCTATCTACAGATATACAAAGATAGGAACGGAAGCTCCCTCATTCCCAAACAAATGTTGGATGCGCAAGATCAACCATGACATGATAATTTAACACGACCGCCGAGATTTCGCAGTTACGAAACTCCGGTGAATAGAAACAGCATATACATACATATGTATACCTAAATAACAACAGTACAGATAATAATAGAATCTGTTTCCTTTTATTGTTTATTTTATGGTCTTGTAAAGTCGTTACAGATATTATAAGAAGGAAACAGAGTGGAATGACTCGTACATACTGGTGTCAGGTTCACAATTAGTAAACGAACAATGTGTTTAATGCATAACATTTCGTAATGCATTTATTTATAACACTTCGATTCAACTGAAAGTGAAACTAATCACTTTGCTGGATTAACTCCGGTGTTCGGTTCGACTATTAAGCTAGCTAGCGATTCATGAAGCAAATATCTGTGCCCCGCGGTTTCACAAGCGTTTATTTAAATACTGAAACTTACTAAAATAATATACTCCATTCTTTTAGGATTATTACTTAGCACATTAAACAACTGTGTTACGCTACCGGCGCGGTCGGCCAGCGTCCTGATCACCGCTCCTTGTTCTTTATTTTATTGCAGAATAACTAACTACGATATATCCTCTAAAATCAAATTATGTCAAGAGAAATTTTGTTTAAAGCTCCGTAAAAGCACCATAGGTGATAACCACACTATTATGATCTCAATAGTACTTAGGTTTTCAAAATCCGAGAGTAGACAAAAATTAAACGAGGCATACGGATGGCGATTTAAACTACTATCCACGAAACGCACCAGCCAATTAGGCAAAAAAAACAAGGGGTTGGCTAAAAACAAGGACATATAAGGAGTACCGTTGCTCACAAAACATATTTCGGACTCCGAATATGCGGTTCTAACAATAAGGCCGTGTCGTCTGTTGACAAATGGTCAATATCTATCAGCCGTTTCGTGAGGGTTAAAGGCTTTAAAAAGGTCGATACCTCGTAAACTCTGTAATATGCGTCGAAACGTACCTATATTCTGGCGTTGTCGCACACCATCGGATATGGTCACCGGGTAATCGCAAACACCGTAAGTTTATAATAAACATAAAATAATATTGTAAACTCTTTCTTCTCAAATAGGCTCACTAATCGAATCTGAATTATATTTTTTGTATTTGAAATTATACCTAATATACCTACATATAGAGAGCAATGATCCGGCGACATATCCATACAAATACCATGTTCACGTCTTCCCTTGAAGATGGCTTCTTCATTAATTTCAGCTTCAGACCGCGGCTTCGCTCGCGAGAAGAGTTCTTTTTTTCAGCGAAATACGCAAGTTGTCACTCAGAATTAATGTAGCTTTCTATTGGTCAAAGGAATTTCAAAATTGATTCGGTAAATCCAGAGATGACTTCATACAAACATTACTTCGTTATTAGTTAAAGATTAAACTATCCGACTGGCGAACTCCATATCGTCATATATTTTTATTTTGCGTGTTTTCTCACCTTTTCCTGAACTTCCACAAATATTTAAGAACCGATATTAGTTAAACCACAGCTGTTCACGAGTTTTTGCTAGACTAATTAACAGCAATTGATTTTAATTTACAAGATTAGCTTATCCTACTAATTCTACTAATATTATAAATGCGAAAGTTTGTGAGGATGGATGGATGTTTGTTACTCTTTCACGCAAAAACTACTGAATGGATCTGAATGAAATTTGGTAAGTAGATAGTTGGCAGCCTGGAATAATACATAGGCTACTTTTTATCCCGAAATTCCCACGGGATCGGGATTTGCGCGGGAAAACCTTCCTACGCGTACGAAGTCGCGGGTAGAAGCTAGTATGATATATAAGAGAGAACATACTACGAAAAGAATGAATCCAAAGTCCAGCCATTCTAGAGTTTTAGCAAAACTAACTATCAGCAATTGATTTTATAAATATGGAAGAAGTTTAACATTTATTTTGAAAGCAAATCAAGATATGGGTCACAACATCCCAAAAAGTTTAATAAACTCAATTATAAACAAAATATTAAATTTCTTCCCAATGACACACCAAGAAACCAGCTCAGTCATAATACAAAAATATCTGAAGAGCACATTAATGTTTACAGTCGGTTGTTATGACACGTATGTCAATGTTACCGCTTCTAGTATTTGAACATGTGTCTATCAAACGGATAGTTTGGATTGAGTCAGATTTATTGATAATATATTTCTGCTTTAATATTTCTAGCTTTCATCGATGTGATAAGCAATGGACCAACCATTACAAATTGATTGTGATTTAGAAAAATCATGCTGTGACGATAAGGGCAGTGAACTGGGTTACTAATAGCTCATTGTTGGTTTTGTTTTTAGTATGTGTCTGGTATTTGTAATTACGTTAAGTCATCATCGTCCACTTAGCCTTTTACCAACTATGTAGGCGTCAGCTTCTTGTCTAACCTGATGCAGTAAGTAATGCAGCGAGTAATATTGTTTTACATGAAGCGACCGCCTATCTGACCTCCACGAATCAGTAGCGGGATAACACAATATCCCGCTACTATTCAATTACTCGATAATATGTTGAGTACTTAATCTAGTGTTTTTACTTAGCATGTGGGATGTTATGGTACACAATTAATGGAAAGAACTTTTATGGATTTTTTTTTTTTATCTTTTACGGTCGGGCTAATTTTTTGAATAATATGGAGTTTTACTTTTACTGAATAATGCTAACTATCAGTAATTATTATATTATTATATTGATATCTTTACGAAAAACACTATGTACTTACAGTAAAAAGTAATAAGTTTAAGTAAAGTTGTTTGGTAGGCTTAATATGTAAATACATAATAGGGTCATTAACCTAATACTTTATTTATGCTAATGTTTTTCTGGCTTTTCTATGTACTTAATAGTTTTTATTTAAGATGAAACTTTAGCCTAGAGAACTTAGCAGTTTTTTAAGAAAATTAGTTTCCTTAGGTACTTGCAAAATTAATTAATCTTATATTAGGGTTTGGTTTTCAAATAAGAAGACTCTCAAAAGATGCTAAAAAAAAGATAGAGCATTAAAAGAAAATAGTTATTTTTAAATTGGACTACCTAGTTAGAATCTAATATGAATTTATCCTGGTAATCTTCAAATGAATAATTAATGGGCATTGCAAACTGTGATTTAAAACAATAATCTACTAGCATTAATCCATCCTACACAGCTAAATTTATCAAAGCATATGAATTATAAATATCCTAACAGGAAAACATGTTATCATTGCCATCCCAAACAATACACTTGGAATGGGTGCAAAAGCAATAACAATTACTGAAAGATCCTAATTTATTTTTTACAATGTGATCACCAGACTGAACCGCCTGTTATCATCGCCTCATAAGACACAACCAAAAAAAGCTAAGCCGTTGAGGCGCCTGCCTCTTCATTGTAAACAAATAGTGTATTTTTAATTTTACTATTTAAATATTCCCCCGAACTATCCAAACACTATAGATATACAAGACTTACCATATAAAGTCCTTGCAGTGGGAGCAGAATGTAGGCTGCTTGAAGAACCTCGGCATGAACTTGTGGTCTTTTATCAGATAAACATTCTTCTTTTTGAGCGCACCCTTGCGGCCCCGCAAACGGAACGCCTGCCCTGCTTTATATTCACCACCACCGTCATCACCATTATTCTCCTCGTCCGCCATAGCTACCCGCGGTCGCTAGGGCGCCGGTTAACTCGGAAATAATAATTATCTCACAGATATTCGCCAGAGAGCGCGGCCCACCCGAACAAACCACCGCTCTCAACGGAACGTCATCGCGATTTGTCAATGAGAGGGGCTGTCAAGTGTCACTGTCAAATTGCAAATAGTAACAAAAGTTGCCACACTGAGACTTTTATTACCTACTACATGGTATTACCGTTGTCTAAACCTGCGAATCTCGAATCATCGTATTTTGTTAAGCTGTTATAAAAGTAGAAGTATTTTCATTGATGAAACAGTCACGCTCAAAATCCTTTGACTTATAGAAAGCTACATTACTGGATAGTTTTTGATTCCAAACAATGCACGGTTTATAAAATGACATGAAATATTTATTTTGTAAATTTATTATAAATAACACTTTTACACGTAAATTTTGTGTTTAAATTAAGTTAAATGAGGCCGGTGTTTCCTAACTAACCACTCTGTAAAGAAACACCGAAGTAAACTCAGATGGTGGATACGTGGTTCTTACTTGAATATGTGATAGATTAGAAAATGAGCACAATAGTAATGAAATGACAGATTTTTTTTGGTTTTAGGACACATTGTTCTTCAACAATGTGTTTCACAATCTTTATTCCATAAGTGGTTGTGGAATAAAGATAGTCTTCCACTCACCATTGTGTTTCTTTTTAGTGTTCCGTAGCCAAATACTCTGAACTGCTTTCCAATAATTAAGCAGGGCTCCCGATACATGGAACTGAAACTAAAAATTTTTTTTTTTTCATCAAACCTATACGTGTGTGACCTAGACAGGTAGGTAATTTAAAATGACATTGAGATTTCTAAAACCACTTTTTCATAAAGTAAATCGTTTATAATAGTTACGCTTCAAAGTGGTAAAATGTGTTTCCTCCCTTCTAACTTTTATAATAATGGAGTGCGAAATATTAAAAAAAAAAAAAAACATATGCTATAGATCTTAATGAAAACTTTCAACAAAAATTGGTTTGAATGAGATAAGATCAGCAGTTTTTGAGATATAGCAGATTTTCTAAAATCGCAAATATAACTTTGTATTTCATACAAACACTATGAGAAACAAAGTCATTTTGCGTAGTTACTATGGAACCCTTCATGTGCGAGTCTGACTCACATTTGGTCAATTTTATAGGTAATTTCTGGCACAGTTTAATAAAATTTTATGAGTTTGCCGCACCGTTGAAATGTTGGTACATAATGACTTGGACCGTCTGAGTATACGTGATTAAGCGTCACCTTAAGAAAAAAAAAGTTTAAGTGTGCTTATAGCAGATTTAATTAAAAGTGTCGTGAACGGTCGTGATGGTCTAAGTATTGCACCATTTTTTTTAACCGAACTTCTTAAATATTCTTCTCGAATGAAGATTCCTCTTAAAGGAGATGTTTCATTTTTATATGGGGCTCCGGCCATAACATGTACGTTTCAGCGAAGCTGGGAAACTTAACCCTGCTGAATAGAATAAAGTAACATTTCTTTCATAATATCAAATGGTTTTTATGTACAAAATAAAAATGTTTGACGTTTGTCCTAAGAGTTATGACAGGTTATAAAAATGACGTTTACTTAACCTTGTTTTGTTTTTGTTCATCAAAACTAACCCACAGAAAACTATTACCACACCCTAGCGGGGACCTGACTGACTATCCGTAGTATTATAGTACTATATGTGACTGACTGATAGAGTTTCAACTTTCAAGACAACATTCAACAAGGGGTTATTTTGAATCTCTTCAGAAACACATTTCAAAAATGGAGACTAAAGATTTTTGTAACGATGAAATCGTCACACTTAATTATGTTTACTCAAAAATATGTACAAGACAATAATAGTTATTTATTTTAACACTATAATAATAATCACACTTTTAATTATTTTCTACGTAACATTAATTTCATGAGCCATGATTTCAGAACGAATGAAGTATGCAAGCAAACGAGACGCCATGTTGAATAAAACATGGCAATAATTGAAAAACTATTATTTTTTGTGCACAACAAATCAGGCTCAAATTCACCAGAGAATATTTTTGCCCAATTTGTAGTATTTTTTCCTCTTTTTCGATTAATGTACATTTGATGGCCGAAAATGAAATATCTCCTTTGGTCTAAAATTCCGTTAACAAGCTGCACGAAGTCGATGGTGCAATTAACCAGGTAATTCAGTAATATTTTTAAGCTAAATAATAATAGTAATATAATGAAAAAGAAATGTAAGAGTAAATATTGCTGTAACACGATTTTTTCCTGGTCCCCCTCCGTAAGAAAGAAAAAATAAGAAGCTGACCCCTCACCACCTGTTTAATACTTATTACATATGATTCTTAAGAACAAACTTAAATAACCGTTTAGAGTTTTGTTACATTATTTTTAAAATAAACAATTTTAAGGAACGTTTGTTTTGTAGACTGTAATCATTTTTATTTCTGGATGTGATAATTTTAGTAATTGTGCGTAAGAACTATCAGCCCCTCCCCCGAAAGAGAAAAAAATAATTTCATCCCTATAAAGGTGAACGCAGACCTAGCCGCACCGCAGTCTCTACAGTCCCCGCAGTCATCGCTTTTTGTTAATGGCCTCGCACACCTATCCGCGCCGCAGTCGCTGCAGTCGTTCCCGTCAGTGTTGCCAGATTTTTGAAAGCATTATCTATCCGAAGATTTAAAAAATCTGTATAAAATCTGTATTTGGTATTGGTATTTTGCTCTTTTGTGTAATTATATCTGTAGGTGCTATAATAGGGAATAAGCAAGTAATTATTTATACGAGAATAAGTAATTTTATTATAAACCGTTGACAGAGATTCTCTGTCTACTTTATAACTCTGGCAACACTGCGCGCCGTGGATGCGAATGACGTCATCCGCACTGCGTGCGGATGACGTCATCAGCTGCGGCTAGGGGAGTTCGGTCGTTTCAGGGACTGCGGCGACTGCGGCGCGGGTAGGTGTGCGAGGTTGCATAGAACTTCATATAAAGAATTCGAATGCAAAGACTGCGACGCGTGCGGTGCGGCTAGGTCTGCGTTCACCATAAATCATCTGACGTTATAAAAGGACTAGCGACCCGCCCCGGCTTCGCACGGGTGCAATGTTTTATTAAATATAGGCAGCGTTCGCGAGAATCGTTAACGTACGGCAGTTTTTTCGACGCTTTACTCCACAATTTTCACTACCACGAAAAATCCTATCTATTTTCCGGGATAAAATATAGCCTATACGGATTCGGAAGAATCCCTCTAAGTAATGGTGAAAGAAATTTTGAAATCGGTCCAGTAGTTTTTGAGCCTATTCAATACAAACATACAAAAATACAAAAGTTTCCTCTTTATAATATTAGTATAGATGGCGTCTTATATAAAAAATACAAGCATCCCTGTGTCAGTGCCACTTTATCACCAAACAGGATTTAAATAGATTTATTTCAAATCTCCCATCATGCAGTCGTAGCTGGCAACATTGATGTTGCGTTCGAAAACTGTAAAATTTTATATAACTTGATTACTCAACTTATTAGATTTTGTTATATTTGAATAAAATATATCATTATTTTTTTAGTAAAATGTTAACTAGAAAATAAAAATATATCATTGATATGACAAAAATATTAATTCCATTCTTCATGGTACTGAATTTTGCGTAAGTTTTAAACTAAACGTGTTTGCATTTTTCATCTCATATTCTCATCTGTCAGCCATTTCAATTTCTCAACAGAAAGCCGTTAATGTTCAAGTTTTATGCGGTGGACAAATAGTTTTGCTGTTCTTTGCTAACTGAAATGTGAAATATTTGGAAGATTATTGTAGAAAAATTATTTTGTGAATCAATAGAGATACTGAATCAAGATGAGTACAGAAAACTCCGACTCGGGTCCTGGCTTAACGTTATCGCTGGTAGCACAATTCGATGATATAAATCGGTTGAACGGTATCCTCAACGATGGAGCAGCTGAAGAGTGTAAGTTTATTTCACGTTTATATCAATTTTAATGAAAATAAAGCTATTTAAAATTATTCAAAGGTTTGGATATTCAATCTGGTTCTATATTCCGTCCACCTACATTCCTCGCTAGATTTTCAGTTATTATACCGCCATAACATTATCGGTCAGTGGGTATTCTATCAATTATTCTTTACAAATATAAAGCCTAATATTTATTCGTGTAAAACTGAGACCTAATTGTGGAACGTCACACTGATGTAATAAAAATACCATACCTATTTTGATATATCAAATAACACTGAAACATTACTTCCTTTGACCTTGAAACAAACACTCATTCATCAGTTATTTAAGTTTTGGTGCTTATCTCATTTCTAAATAGGTTCTGCAATATTTGATTGTACAGTTATAAAATATTAATTAATGCTTTTGTTCCAGTTGTTTTTAAACACTACAAATCTTGACAAACCACTTGGTCTTGAGATACACTAAACTCTCCCAGGGACTAAAAAAATTGTAACTTTGCTTTCCATACTTATTTTGTCTATTGCTAAGAGTTCTCTTGAGTAACCATTTATAATTTATTTATACAGGTTTCCTTGCTTTCCTGAAACAAATGGAATGGGTCCGTGGCCAGTGGTCTGCTGCAGAGAAAGAGGCAGCTCGGATACAATCAGAGTTGGATGAGGCTCTGCGCACACTTGCCAAGTGGGAGGCCAAGTTTGCACATGTGAGGAAACTGCTGGACGGAGAGAAGAGGGAGAGGAATATTGTGCTGAAGAAGTATAATGAACTGGTATGGTTGATAATAAATTGTTTTATAGCTCATAAAGAAAACATAGTACTCATTTTGCATTACAAAACAAATATTCAAAGATTCATACTCTCTGATAATTTGTACTTTAAATTGTGCTGCAGTGTTAAACTTTAGTTTTAGGTACTGAAAGCTGATCATAATATTTTCACAAAATGTTTGTTTAAACTGATCATTAACATTTCCTGGTATGGTAAAAGTATCAGATTTTGGAGTTATGCCTTTTATTTTCTACAACTTGACTTTTTTATAAAAGGGTCAATTACTATTATAAGATCAGATTGATCTCTTATGTTATTAAAGTTTTCAATAAGTCCATTTATCCAATGCATTTCTCACTTGCTTGGTAAATATATAGAGTGCAAACAACAGGCACAGTATTATATTCAAGCTAATTATTGACAAAAAGAGATTTTACTATAGGGGATACAATTTCTCATGCTTTTTTATGTTTGTGTTTTCAGAGTAAACTTCTGGATATGGCTCGAGACCTCCTCTTTAATGACAACCGTGCCAAGCTGAATGATGAAACCCTGCAGAAACTTGCCTTCCTCAACGGAACAGCTCAGCAGGATCACAATGCTAAACTTAACTGTGTACCAGAGCTTAATTCTACTGGTAAACACACTTTATTCTTGCTTATACAAGGTTTCCAAAAAGAGTATCGGGTATTTGTTTTTTCGATAACACAAAAACTAGTAGTAATCAAGTTTTTTTTTTATTGTTAAATATTAGACCTATGCATATCAATGACCTACTGGGAGCAGTTGGGTACGCGGATGACAGCACAGTCTCAGAGAGATACTTATCCAGTTCTAGAGCTGACAGGGACGAAATTGCCACTCTCAGAAAGGCCATGGTAGAGTGCATAAATTTGACCTTAAATCTCGTTTCCCAATGGGGTGACGACAATCTGGTCAAATTCAATGCTCTGAAAACACAGGCTTGTCTTTTCAGCGCTAAAAGGAGCCCTTTTGAATTAACCCCTACTTTCCGAAGTACATCTGTGCCAGTTGCCTGGAGCTTTTGGGCATGGAGTTGACGTCAGACCTCAACTTCGGTTCAACCATCGAGTCCAGAGCTCAGACTGTAGCAAAAAAGCTGGGAATCCTACACAATGTGAGGCGGTACTTCACGCCTGGACAGCTTCTAAATCTGTATAACGCACAGGTCCATTCTTGCGTGGAGTATTGCAGCCACTTGTGGGATGGCTCTGCAAAGTACCAGCTTGCTGCATTGGACTCGATCGAGCGCAGAGCTAAAAGGCTTATAGGCGACGAGGTGCTGGTGGACAAGCTTCATAGCCTGGCTCATCGGCGAACCGTTGCATGCCTGTCGGTTTTCTACAGATTGTACTTCGGGGAGTGTGCGCAGGAGCTCCATGACCTGATTCCTCCATCTCCCTTTCACTACCGGTCTACCAGACACACGGCTGGGTACCACCCACACTTGGTTAATATACCGTCTTGTCGTACCAAGCGCTTCTCTTCCACATTTATTGTGCACACAGCCAAGCTGTGGAATTCTCTGCCGGCTTCTGTGTTCCCTGCCATGACCTTTCAACCTTTAAAGCATGAGTAAATAGGCATCTTCTGGGCTCGCTCGTCCCATCTTAGACCTCATCTATCGCTTACCATCAGGCGAGATCGAGGTCAAGAGTGGGCCCATCTGTAATAAAAAAGAAATAAAAATAAAAGAATACAAAATGGAAAATTATTTCGAAAAGAAAATGTTATCAAAATGGTGACCGTTACGCTGCTGGCACTCTTCTAATCTGGAACCAAGATTGGTCAATCTTCATGAAGATAGGGACCAATTATGCCTTTACCAGATATAGCGGCCCACACAAAGACCTTAGGGCTGTGCAGGGGTCGTTCAAGCTTTCGTCTCGGATTCTCTTCTGCCCAGTATCGACAATTCTGCTTATTAACTAATGACCATTCAGGTGAAAGTTGGCTTCGTCACCGAACAGTATGTTTTCAAAATTGTTGAATCGCCACAGCATTTCGTTCGCAAAATTCAATAGATTTTCGTAGTCCGTATCCTTCAATTCTTGAACCAATTGAATTTTACACGCTTTTAAATGCAAATCTTTCTTTAAAATTGAATGCAAAGACGATTTTTTAATGTTCAATGCTTGACTTCGCTTTCGGACGGATAAAGACGGATTTTGACGAACTGACGCCTTCACTTCTTCGATTGTTTCTTGATTGCGGACTGAACGAGGGCGACCAGAGTTTTGAATTTTTACCGTCGCACCTGTATTTACGAACATTGTGATCAATTTTCTAATGCTATCGTAACTTGGTGCATTGCCTGTACAATACTCCGCACGATACAAACGTCGAGCAGTCACAATTCAATCACCGTTACGATAATACGCTCGTACGCAAAATGCGCGATGCGTCCTCGCGTACTGCTCCATTGCAACTAAAATTGCACAAAATGGTGGATTAGACAATCCCTTCCCCGCGCCTCCTCACCACTTTGAGTCAACTTCAGCGCTAAAACAAATACCCGATACTCTTTTTGGACACCTTGTATAATCTGTCTTAGGATATGAATAAAAATAGGGTAAAAAATTATGTGTATGGCTGCCTATTGTATGGATGAGAATGAACCTGCTCTAGTACTTTTAGTTAACTATTTTTATAAAAATCAACACATCTACATTTAATACATTATGAGGGAAATGTTTCGATTTCGTGTTTGTTTTATTCCTTCAATGATTTATATTTACATTACCAGCAAGAAATAGAGCTTTCAATAAGCTGAAAAAAGGTCAGACACACAGCAGAGAAGTTAGTTACTTATAAATTTAACATTAGTCCCATAGAATCATAAGAACTTAAAATGAGATATTTGCAATGTTTATGAACATACACAAAATATCTCTTTGTTTTAAGTTTTAATCATATTGTTAGTGATCTAAAAAAACTTATGCAGATAGTCCTATATTACAATAGGTTCTGTGTGGCAGATCATAATGAGCCTTATCTCAAACAGAGACAGCTGTATCCCAACTATGGGAGTGTTTTATATATTTCTCATTATATATTTATATGTCTCAGGCACATTGCTATCAGAGATGTCGTACTCGCGCTCTGAAGATGATTTGGATCTGTCCCTCGCATCCACGCGTCGCTCGTGGGTGGGCCGCGGTGGATGGAACGCGAGGGAGAATGCACCAGTGACCAAGAAACGTCGCTCTTCCACTTCCTCTGCTACTAAGGTGGGATAATGTAACATAAAAGCCCTCTAACGCTTGGGTTTCAGCCCCCTACAGATGTTCAGATTGAGAGGTCTAATCTGTTTTAGTACCGTAAAACGCTGCAACTTTGCCAACTAAGCCCAACTTTGCCTATTTCGTTTAATGAACGATATTTCGCGTTTGCTTCGTTTTTTCTTATTTTCTACCATTTGGTAGTGATTTTACATTATTAGGGTAACATATTTTTCATTTTTTGTAATGGTAACTTCATTGTTATTCCGTTAATTGTACGACAAACACCGGTGCGAGTGAGTGAAAATTTTTAGTGTCTTGTAACTTTTGATGTTTTAGCTAAAGAAAAGGTGTTTTCGTGCAGCTATAACATTCCAGGGTAAGAAAATACTATCTACTTTCCGTATTACTCGATATTTTTGTTAAAAGGACACCATTTCATTAAAATAACTTAGCAGGCAATGTTGTGCACAGTTTTGAAAACTTGAGTGACACAACTTTGCCTGGGTCTAGGGATGTCACTAGTCGGATTTTAATAATGATATATTTTTACTATGTAAATGTTGTATTAGCATGAAATTTACACAGCTTCAAACCCGGTCAAATCGACACGTAAGCGCTTGCATGCACTAAATTCCCTTCGTTTTACGATATTTTATTGCATAAATTGTTAATGTTCCGAAGTCGGGTGAAGACACTGACTCCTGTATAAACTCAAATATTCTGTGGAAAAGACACTTTTTTTAATTTTTTTATTAGTAATTACGAGTCAGTATTGCTAAAAAGCATTATATTTGTGATTTTTACTCATAAGTGGAATTTGGTTTTATTTTTGAAAAAAGTGAATAAAAGTTTAAGAAAATAATCCGTATTTTTTTTTGGACAACCCTTGTTTCAACGACATTTTTGTATGAAAAGTTTGTGGTACCTGCTACAACATTGCCTATCAGCAGTAAAAAAATATTCAATACCGTCATGGTAATAATATAACTGCCGGGGACAAGCACGTGTCTCTTGTACACGGAAAAAAAATACTAAAAAGATCAACAATATATTTATTGAGATATCCTTCTAGGCAAAGTTGTGTCTTTTACCTACAACTTTGCCTACGACTTTGGGTGTTTGTAATTCTGAAAAACGGCGTGATTTAAATGGATTTGGGTTCTACCTGGCAAAGCATAAGGTCTGTTTTCCATCTGAAAGACTGTAAAAGCCGCAATAATAAACAGGTTCAGAGATACGAACAAAAAACGTCAAAATCCGGGCAAAGTTACAGCATTTTACGGTAGTTTGGTTGGAATGACGGCCACAATGGCTGATATACAATGGTGCGTTTTAAGAACATGACAACAAGACATCATGAACAAATCCCCCCAAATGTGAACATGTGCAGTAAGCGTACAGCATTCTATTTATGTGACGCGCATGTTACAAGAAGTATATTTACTATATTGATCTTGTGGAGAAAAAATAAGAAACGTCACTCATCCACTTCCTCTGCTACTAAGGTGGGATAACGTAATGTAACGGCACTTTAATCCTTCGGTTTTAAACCCTTTACAAATGTTCAGAGCAGGAGGTATAATCTGTTTAAGTTGTTTGGAATGACGGCCACCCTGGCTGATATAAATAATGGTCTGTCTTAAGGGCAAAATGTGGAAACCCGCTAGAACTTGAGAACTTGAGAAAACATCCAGGATTCTCTTTATGTAACGCGCATTTTACCGAGATGTTACAATGAGTATATTTACATTGATCTTGTAGAGAAAAAAAATAAGGGGACTCAATGGCTTAACATGCACTTAGAGCCAGGGAGGAATCTCTATATGTTATGTTATTTGATGGTTACTAGAGCGACATCCGCAAGCATTGTATTATTTAGACACAAGCTCTTCAATGAGTAGGCTAGATGGCTAGGGTGATTAAGTGTTCCATGTATAAATAGCATATTTGCAGCTTAGCATTTGGAAACTCGCAAGTCTAATCAAACTAGCTAGGCAATTAATGAACCTTTTAGGGTTTTAGTCAGTAAAAATCTGACACACCCTCCAGCTTCGCTCAGATCGGGTGCAGTCATTGAATCATTTCAAATACTTGAAAAAAAAAGCGACAGGTTGCACTCCAGGAGTGCCGGCAGAAGTGAAAACTTGAATATTAACGTTGTTATGCATTTTTGATATTTTGGGATGGTTAGGGAATAATTTTGCACGAATTGCTTTAATTATCAGCATAAAAGTACTATCATTTATGTGGTAGAATACAATATTTATTTATTGCGCTATCGTACACAAACATGACAATTTATATTACATTAAAAAGTTTATCTCTTAGAAAAATCAACTTTCACCCATAATTTCGACGACTTTTCACCATCATTATTACCAGAACCATCATTGCCAATCTCTAAAAAACTTTTTACCAAAAAATTAAACCGACTCCCAAAAACACTGCAAAGTGAAAAATAACTTTAATTTCGGTAGTCGGTGTCTTTAGTTTTGTATTTTAGTTTTTGGCACCAACTTCCGAAATTAAAGTTATTTTTCACTTTGCAGTGTTTTTGGGAGTCGGTTTAATTTTTTGGTAAAAAGTTTTTATTTCACTCTTTTTAGTTGGTCTATTTTTAATTTACCTAGTTACAAGAGCCTAATTATCAACTACTTATAACCTTTTACAAAATATTGCTTTTCCCAATGCTGGGCCGTTAATTGTTGAGGAGTTCTCCTGGTACTTCACCATCAGCTCTACATCACCATATGCATTGTGACGAGCATAAAGTGCGTAACATCCATATTCAAGTAATCGAATCGCAATCCACTCAATACTTATTATTGAGTAGTTTCGGCGGCCATCTGTGGTCTTCATCATCAGTTCCACTTCCTCAAATGGTACTTTTTGAGAGCAACTGCACAAGTTACTATAATAAATACCCAAAACGACATAGGTGTGCCTATAATATTTGAAGAGTTCCCTCGATTTCTCCAGGATCCCATCATCAGATCCTGACGTTTATGAAAATGGGACCAATATCGAAGTATACCCTTTCAATCAAAAAAAGAATTTTCCAAATCGGTTCAGCCGTCTTCGAGTAATCGATGATCATACATTAAAAAAAAAAAAAAAAAAACAAATATACGCGTCGAATTGAATAACCTCCTCTTTTGGTCGTCGGTTGAAAACTACGAAACAGCAGGCGCAGGCATACATTTTCGCTGCGCCGTAGAAAGAGAGGGGGATACTTCCTCTCCTACGCCGCGCCGGCTGTCTACTCTCCGTCCGTCTTACGAATTTTCGATCAGGTCACGTGTCCTGACACGAGTTTAACATTTTTTACCCATTACAAAAAAAGTGCACAACGCCGCTAAAAAAGTTTTTCTATCTATGGAGATATGCTATTGATTCTATTGACTTAATATTTTGATTTTTGTTTCTTTATTTTTAGAAACAATTCAACAGTAGTCAGCCAGTGCTACCTGAAATTAACGTGAGTGTTCATAATAATATCAATATCACTCACAATTAAATTAAATTGATGTAGTTATTTAGAAAGAGAAAGTAAGATTTTACTTTTTTTTTGTAGAGACAATTCAATAGTAGTCAGAGAATGGTATCTGAAAACCTCGTAAGTGTATTTAATTTCAAAGTCATCAGCAAAGTGAACTAGAAATTAAAGTTTGTTTGTATTTTTTTATAGACACAGGTTGAGAGTAGCCCGGCGATCCTACCCGCAACTCACGTGAGTGCTTCTAAAAATGAGTGTCACTCACCAATTTCATGACCTAAGTATTTTTATATTATTTAGGAGAAAATAGAAATGTTACAGCTTGGTTTTAGATTGAGCTGTTTATATTTAGGTAGTAATTCGCTAGACAGTAGGATTTTTAGCGCAATAGATTAAAGTAGCCTGTGTTGTTTACTGATAATGTAGCTTTATATTAGTGAAAGATTTTTCTAAATAGGCATAGTAGTATTGAGTTTATCCGTTAGCAACAAACAAAAAACGTAGACTTTTCTCTTTATAATATTAGTGTAGATTACCGAAAAGTCACACACAAAAATCGTTAAATCAAAAATGATGCATACTCAATTACACATAACCATAGTTTACAAATTCGTGAATATAATATCTTCTATGTTGATATCATCACTCATTGAAAAGATCAGCTTGATATAGCGAGCGCATACACACACGCAACTATGTAATACGTTCCAACATTCCCACTGTACTGCTGTGACACAGGCCTCTCTAAGAGAGGAACTATGTATTGAGAGTATATTTTACAAGCCCTTAATATATCGTGTCGTAAGTCCTGCCTTTGTTTGCTTGCTGTATGAAGTCGAATTTGAAAACTGTATATGTATAGAGGCAAAACCGGTGTAGTACTATTGAATGGAAATACCATTCTGGTGTATGTTATGTACTTTCACTTATAGTAAGTTTATGGAAAGTAATAGGTTGGGGAAAAAGTTTCTTCGCATTTTTAAGAAAATTCAAAACATTTTTTAATATAGTTTATTTACATTTAACTAGTGTCCGACCGAAAGTTCGGTTTCGGTTTCGGTTTCGGCCAAGTTTCGGCCAAAAATCAAGTTTCGGCGGCAGTTTCGGTTTCGGCCAAAATTGGCCGAAACTTTTGCCGAAACCGAAACTGATTTCGGAAGTTGTCGTGCACGCTCGCCTAACTTTGTTTCTCGCGGCAACGCTTTGGCGGACGCTGGCGGCCCTGTTCGGGAATTGTCGTGCACCGTTCGGATAGCTCTCTAGCAACACAACTTAGTCAGTGCACCCGACGCAAACATACTTTAGAGGTTATGTTTTGATGGAACTGTTAACATGTAAGTTTTTGTTTCGTTTCTGTGCTTGAATGATTTATATAGTTAAATATTGAGTCAGTAACTTTGTTTTGCTGTTATTAACAAATCAAGTCACATGTAAAAAAGAGATTATAAGATTGTAATAAGATTTCAAAATACCAATACTTAGTATTAAATGAAACAGTAACAATTAGTGATTTGATTATTGATAACTGATAAACATTTTGCTATGAGAACTTAATTTTATAAATATTATTAATATTTTTTATATTGTATTAAGTAAATAAATGATTACAACAAAATTAATATACTGTGTTTCCATTTCATGTTCTAATTAATGCAGAATAATGGGTAAAATGCACCAAATTTCAGTATTTTAAGGAATTTTATACTTGACCACGTGAGTTTCGGTTTCGGTTTCGGTTTCGGCCGAAACTGAAGCCGCGGCCGAAAGTTCGGTTTCGGTTTCGGTTTCGGCCGGAAAACCAGTTTCGGTCGGACTCTACATTTAACTAAAGTATGTAGGTACCATTTTGTTCCATAACTTTTTGCCATCTTTTAGGTAGATCCTATTGCTATAGAAATTTTGGGACTTCTGATCGAAATACCGCGACAAGTGGTTTTGGCAGTCCTCTCGCGATGTTAACCTGACACTGACTAGAGAATTTTGAAGAGACCGAAACAGGTGGAAATTTGAAGGTGCAAGGTCAGGACTATACGGCGGATGCATTAACACCTCCCAGCCAAACTCTCTTAATTTTTGCTGAGTGGCTAAAGATGTGTGAGGTCTAGCATTATCATGATGAAAAACTACACCCCTTATGTTGATTAATTCCGGCCGCTTTCTCTCAACTTCTTGCTTTAATCTCATCAGTTGTTCGCAGTAGAGTTCAGAATCGATGGTCCTGCGTGGTGGTAACAGCTCATAACGAATAATGCCCTTCCAATCCCACCACACACACAGCATCACCTTGTTGCGAGTTAACCCGGGTTTCGCCACAGTCTGTGAAGCCTGACCGGCCTTTGACCAGGACCTTTTTCACCTGTTCTTGTCGTACATGATATCTACTGTATATTATATATATTACTATATGTATATTACTATATGCCGATATTGCTCCACTTTTTCAAAAATGGCATCCATTTTATCTGTGACTAGCGACCCGCCCCGGCTTCGCACGGGTGTTTGTTTATATTAAATAATGTTTATATTAAATATACTACATGAATGAGTGTTGTTATATATATCGTTGACAGCCTTTTTGTCATTCGACATACATGTTCTCTTTAGTAATTACCAGTGATCGGAGTAGGTAGATTGATTTTTGGTACTTGTATCATAAATGCACACAGAAATAATAACACGGATAAGCCATTTTCCCGGAAAGTAATTCCGGTATTTCCGGATTCAATTAAACATTGTTAATGTTGGTAGTGATATTATTCCTACTCAATTCAAAATTTAAAGGAAGGTATAAAAACTAAATTAATTCATTATTTATCTGTTGAATAATAAAAACAATCTAATTCCGATCGAAGCTTTAATTTTTATTTTTTTATTTTTAGCCTTTTATGGCTAGAACTTTTATAGATAGACATAAATTGTTGCACTTAAATTTAAATATTTTCATAGTGGTCATGGTAATTTGCATTAAGGGTAGAATAAAGAATAATATTGCTCATTTTATTACAATTCCTACCTTTTTTTTGAGGATGGCAAATCATCAAATGACTCCTTCCACTCTGGCAGAATAAAATTCCTACATAAGTTCCGGTTTTTTTTTTAATAATCCACCAATTCCGGAGGAATGTCCATATTAATATATACGTTTCGGATCAATGACCCCATTTCAATCTACCTACTCCGATCACTGGCTAATTACTCATGAAAGTGCGACACATAATTTACCATGGGAAAAACATTCAACGATCAAATCTAAGCAACATAGGCACGCGCGCCGTGCCTCCGCCGGCACCGCGCCGCAACCGCTATGTCCTTGCATTTTAAATCTGTAATATCTTCGAAACTATTTATTTAAGTTATATTCTGTAAAGGGCAATATTGATTTATATTAAATGCACAATGTATTTATGGTACTTAATTGGATAAGGATTAATGCTGTATTGCTTAAAATCGCTTCGTAAAATATGCCCCTATTTCTCGCAAAAAGTAAAGGATAAAAAATGGTTGTTGTGGGTTATCTATAAGAGATAGACCGATGCCATCGAGCACTTTTTTGTTGACCTTTTTAAGGTGTACAATACTGTAGTACATTATTTTGATCTATCTCGTAGGGTTCAGCCAGCGTTTGCAAAGCAAGCGCAAAAACATGTGTTTATTTGCGACATCACATTAGAAACCTCAAAAATTATCAATGTTCCTCTACTATATTATGCATGTTATATACTTAAAAACCTTCCTATTGAATCACTCTTTCTATTGAAAGAAACTGCATCAAAATCCGTTGCGTAGTTTTAAAGATTTAAGCATACATAGGGACAGACACAGGGAAGCGACTGCTTTATACTATGTTAAGATTGGGCGACCAGAGCGACATGCATCTTTGACATCAAAATTTCCGTATTGAAATCGCTTAAACCAAATTTGTACTACTCTCACAGACACTGCACTAGGTCCATGAACATCGCAAATTTTTTTCGCGGCTTGCGTTGCATTTTTACCTTTTTTGTAGTAAAATTTTAAAATGTATCAAATTTCTTCATTAGATTCACTCATCTTGACAGTACGAAAAACAAATGAAAATCACTTATTTTCCTAATTTGAATTTGGAATTATGTTCTTTAAAATTTAAACTTTCAATGATACCAAAACCAGCCAGATACAAATAGTATAGCCAAAGAGATTTTATTACAAGTTCATACATACTATAATGCGAAAAGACTTTTTCCCCAACCTTATATATTATCAGTATCAAAGGACATGTGTTAGTTACTTCATTCCAAAAATTGGGTGGCAGATATAAGTTTTTAAGCTAACATGGTCACCAACAGTATCATTAAAAATTATAAAAGCGTCAATAGCCTAATGGATAAGATGTCGGACTTGTGGTTCGAGAGGTCGCGGGTTCTAACCCCAAGCTTTACACTATTGCCGTGAACCCACTCCAAACACAAGCATTTAGCTTAGTTGGAGGGGTTAACAGGATTGCTAGTAATGTGAATTCTACCCACATTGCTAGTAATCCTTAAAAAAATTTGAACGTGATATTTACCAATACTGTATTTCTATACCTCCAATTAACTATAGGCTAACTAAAATTTTGGTCAAAAACGAAATATACCAAAATTTTAGTTAGCGTAGTGTCAATTAGAGGTATCGTGTTTTGTGTTCCGATATTCCAGTCTTGTTGCAATCGCAATGATAAAGGATGAACTGGGTGGAAGAGTAATAAACAAACATTTAAGTTATTATTTTGTATAACAGACGGTGGAGCTGCAAGGTGGCAAAGTGCTGGCCACTGCCACGACTACCCTCACGCTGGAGCGCGCGCCCACCAGCCACGACCTCAAGCCGCCGCAGAACTTCGTAAGATTAGAATATATTAATTAGAATTAATAGTAATAGTTGGCTGCCAGGCTGGCCGCTGTAAATATAATCTAGCCAAATGGGGTTTCCTTGACCCATCGCGGACGCAATGCCAGTGTCGACCCGTTTTACAAGATATGGCCCACCTCTTGTCATGTCCATCGTGGATGGCTACCGCAAGATCTGAATGAGGCCAATGAAAGAGCTGTGCAGGTAGAATATACTTTTTTGTACACCAAAAATTTAAACACCTAAATAACAACATTGCTAAAACTTTGTTTACAATGGCGGTCTAATCACTGAGAGCGATATTTTCCAGACAACCGTTTGAAGGACTACAAGCTTTAATTAAAATGTTTTTATTAATTCGACGGCACAGCTAGCGCAGTGACTGAGCGATTGGCTGCGATGCGAGAAGCGGGTTCGTGTCCCGCATCGGACCAAATATATGTTGCTATGGTCTACTAAAAGTTTTTTCGGGTCTGGGTATTCGTAAAAATACAGGAAAAATTCCTTGTGTGGGGCAATGTTTTATGTAAAAAAGTAAGTTTTTAAAATCTTAGCACTCAGTTACAATTTTCAACCGACGACCAAAAGAGGAGGTTATCAATTCGACGCGTATATTTTTTTTTTTTTTTTTTTTTTTTTTATGTATGATCATCGAGTACTCGAAGACGGCTGAGCCGATTTGAAAAATTCTTTTTTTGTTCGAATGGGTATACTTCGAAATTGGTACCATTATCACCAAAGTCAGGATCTGATGATGGGATCCTGGAGAAATCGAGGGAACTCTTCAAATATTATAGGCACACCTATGGCGTTTTGGGTATTTCTTATAGTAACTTGTGCAGTTGCTCTCAAAAAGTACCATTTGAGGAAGTGGAACTGATGATGAAGACCACAGATGGCCGCCGAAACTACTCAATAATAAGTATTAAGTGGATTGCGATTCGATTACTTGAATATGGATGTTAAGCACTTTATGCTCGTCACAATGCATATGGTGATGTAGAGCTGATGGTGAAGTACCAGGAGAACTCTTCAACAATTAACGGCCCAGCATTGGGAAAAGCAATATTTTGTAAAAGGTTATAAGTAGTTGACATTTAGGCTCTTGTAACTAGGTAAATTAAAAATCATCCAACTAAAAAGAGTGAAAAAAAAACTTTTTAACAAAAAATTAAACCGACTCCCAAAAAACACTGCAAAGTGAAAAATAACTTTAATTTCGGAAGTCGGTGCCAAAAACGAAAAAACAAAACTAAAGACACCGACTACCGAAATTAAAGTTATTTTTCACTTTGCAGTGTTTTTTGGGAGTCGGTTTAATTTTTTGTTAAAAAGTTTTTTATTTGGTAATATTATATGCTAACAGAAAAATCTTGCATATTATGAGAGCCAATCCCCACCAAAGGAACTGTAGCGAAAGCCGAGTGGGTATATAATAATCCTTTTATTCTTAAGTAAGCGGATATCTTACTTGCGACACTATTTACCGCGCCGCCGCTGAGTCCCTAACCAGTAGTGCTATTCTGCAAACTTCTCACCGTAAAACTTACTTGAAGTGTACATGAAGAGTGTGAGAGAATGGAATCAAGTGTTACCGGAATTTCATGATAAATAAACCTTTTTGAGAAATTACTAACAGTTTTACTAGAAATTAATTGGCTTAGTTTGAATGTAATACCATGCTTCCACCTGCAAATATATGCATATGCAAAATGTAGCCCAATGCTCGATACCTATTTCGCCCCTCTACGTAGAATCTACAGGAAATGTTGACCTACCATATTGCTCAGGTGCGTAGTTGCGTCATGCTATGTGGAGGGGCAAATGTAAAAAAAGCTTAAAGACTATATTTTGTAAATTAGTTGATGTAAATAAACTCGCCGTTTTATCAGGCTAAGTGAAGAGTCAGCAATATATTGTTTTTTCAACATGTAATTTACTGCACAGAGCCCAGTCAAAAATGAACATCAATTTCGCCGTTTTTGTCGTAGCAGCAAGGTTGGGTTTTGCTCGTCGAATATATTTGATCTGAGACATGTCTGTGCAGCAACCGATATCGGAGAGTAGTGACGAGGCCCCGCCGCCGCGCAAGTCGTCGGCGCGTCTGTCGGGCCGCACGCCGCACGTCTCCAAGGAAGAGTGCACGCCCACCGCGCCGCCACGCTCTGGTAAGTGAGGCTTTTGTATTTTAGCCTGTTGCGTTGAAATCCGAAGAGAACGTAGGACTTCCAATCGTTGAAGCCAAGAAGACCGTATAATTTTTAATTGTTGAGTCCAAAAAGACTGCAGGGTTTCAATTGAGGAGTTCTAAAGACGATAGGACTATAATATAACACCATAGGACCATAGAATAGTACCCTCCCTAGTTAAATGCAATTCGATTACCCAATAGAGTTACAAGAAACAAAAAAAAAACATGTAAGTTAAAAATATGTAATTTATAATTATGTTTGCCTCGTATGGCTAACTAAATACTGTCTAATAAATTTTTGTTTTTGCAAAAATAAATCGTCGTATATTACATTTGTTTTTTTTTTTTTTTTCAATTTGTTCTAAGACTTACTGTCTCACTGCTTGCGATCCAAGACTGCTGAGCGTGAGTTATCAGTTCAATTCATGTGTTGGCAAAACGTTATTATATTTTTAACCGACTTAAAGGAGTAGGTTCTCAATTATTTTTTAGTTTGATGCGGAATAATTGCCATTTAGTCCAATAACAGTTTTTTGATTCGAAATTTTTCAGTGGAAACATGGAAACATTTGAAAGTCAGTGGTGTATTCCAGAAAGCAAGTAAAGTAGTTAGTAATGAGAGTAATGGAATAGATAGTTAATTGCTTATAAAAAATCTGCATTGATCTTCGTTGAGGAGAAGAAATCTTCTGCATTGATCTTTGTTGAGTAGAAAAAACTACAGCTTTGATCTTCGTTGCGGAGAAAAATTCTACTGCATTGATCTTCATTGAAGACCAAAAATCCGCTACATTAATTTACGTTGCGGAGAAAAAAATCAACTGCATTGATATTCATTAAACCCCTTCATTGATTTCCGTTGAGGAGAAAAAATCTCCTGCATTGATCTTCGTGGAGGAGAAAAAATCTTCTCCATTGATCTTCATTGAGGAGATAAATCTCCTCCTGCATTGATCTAAGTTGAGGAGAAAGTATCTCCTGTATTGATCTTCGTTGAGGATGACCACCGTGGCCGTATCCGGTCAGGAGCATTATTATGCGCTTCTGAATGAAAGTCTTTTCTTTCCTCAGACACAGACTCCGGTTCGGAAACTCCGCGCGCGGTGCCACAGCGTACTCCTTCAGCACTGTCGGCAATGTTCGGAGGCTCGCCGCGCGGAAGACCACGACAGCACAACTTCGTAGCCAAAAACTTCTACAAGCGAGAGACTTGCGGCCCTTGTGGCAAGACGTGAGTATTGCCGCCTAAAGCGTAACATTATTTTAATTAAAATTGGCCTACAGTAAAACCGGGTTAAGTGCGCCCAGGACAAGTGACCCGTGTGACTGATAATCGCAATGTCCCGTTAGTTCTTCATTGAAATACTTCTACTAATGCATATTTTCAAACCTTTTTAATTTTGCTAGTTAGGGTTTCGTAGCTGAAACGCAAAAAACGGAACCCTTATAGTTTCGTCATGTCTGTCCGTCCGTCCGTCCGTCCGTATATCACAGCCATTTTATTCCAAAACTACTAAGATTACACATGTGAAACTTGTAGGTAGATGTATTCTGTTAACCGCATAGACAGGTCTTTAAAAATAACATAGAAGTTTCTAAAATCACTTTTTCTTCACGTCAATGGTTTCAGAGATATACGCTTTCTAAAGTGGTAAAATGTGTCCCTCTCCCCCCTCTAACTTCTATTAATTATCGTTAAATATCCAAAAAAAAAATATATGCTGTAGATTTTTGTAAAAACTTTCAACGAAAATTGTTCTGAACGAGATTGGTTCAGCAGTTTTTGAGATACAACATATATATTTTCTAAAACCGCAAATATAACTTTGTAATTCATACAAACACTATGAAAAACACAGTTATTTGGTGTAGTTACTAAGGAACCTGTATCTCGTCTCGTAATATCTCATAGGCGAGTCTGACTCGACTTAGCCAATTTTTTTTTAATAATTTTGTATTCTTTTCCCAGCATAAAGTTCGCGAAGCTAGGCGTGAAGTGTGAATCATGCCGTGCGCAGGCGCACCCCGAGTGCCGCGCGCTACTGCCGCTACCCTGCGTGCCGCCCGGGCCCGGGCCTCGTCGCCTCAACGCGCCTCAGGTAAGTTGGCCGCTAACTGTGAATCTCTCCTTACGCCCCTGTCTCTCTCTTTACGCCCCTCTCTCCTTACGCCCCTCTCTCTCTCTTTACGCCCCTCTCTCTCTCTTTACGCCCCTCTCTCTCCTTACGCCCCTCTCTCCTTACGCACCTCTCTCCTTACGCGCCTCTCTCCTTACGCGCCTCTCTCCTTACGCCCCTCTCTCCTTACGCCCCTCTCTCTCCTCTCCCGCGCTAGCCAATCTCCAGTCAACGTAGGCGTGGGCTTGCAGACGGCGAGCAGGGGTAGCTCCATAGAGATATAAGAATAGAGTGCAGAAACGTTTAAATATGACGATAGAGGCGAAGAGAGAGACAGATGCTGAATATTCATCTGTCTCTCTCTTGCAGAGTTCTGTGATTGGCTAATGATCAGTGTTTGCTAGCAAATCCTATCGCTTGTATATTGAGAGTGTAGCTGACGCGGAGCTGTATGAAAATCGTGTATACATACGCATACCGTATATAGTACCCATATAGGCACCTTTTTGTTTTCATTTTGACTGATTCTTTGGTTTGTAGGATATTTAAAAAATCATGTAAGTATTATTTGATTTCAGTGCCGATAACAAAGGTGAAAAAATGAGTGGGAGAGTGTGAGAAAACTCCCTTTTCACCATCATCAGTAGGGCCAATCACAACGCTCTGCAAGAGAGAGATGGATGAATAGTCGGCGTCTGTCTCTCTCCTCGCTTCTATCGTTCCCACTTACAGGCTAGTGTAGCACTTCTGCACTCTATTCTTCTATCTCTATGGGTAGCTCACCGTCCGGTAAGGACCAGGCCCGGGTCGACGGCGCCGAATGTTCCACGCACACCTCAGAGCAGTCAGCAGCAGTGACAGGGCTGGATAGGTCCATTGCGGGCCAGGCTTGCGGGAATGTTGCAGTAACTGAAAGAACAAGGACGATGTTTATTCAGTAAGAGCCTGGCACTCCCTTTGGCCGTAGAGCGGGAGAATTCAATTGATGATTTAAAAAAAAAACGTCACAGAAAGACAAAAATCTACACCAGTGGTTCAAGTACTAAACCTTTGTTCTATGCAGAATTCTTAGAAAGTGATTTAATAAAGCTATAATGCCAACCATTAATAACATTGGGCAATTTAAGTTAAAAAAAACCGGTCAAGTGCGTGTCGGGCCACGCGCAGTGTAGGGTTCCGTAGTTTTTATAACAGCCAAGTGCGTGTCGTATTCGCTGACTGATCGTTTTGTACCATGCTCTAACTAAAAGCCAAACATGACTACCTAACTAATTTGACTACCTAACTAATTTGACTTCCTATACGAATCCTCACCTGATCCGACAATTTTGCACGGAAAGTTTTTTTTTTTTTTTAGAGATTTGTGTAAAACTTGTCATAGCCGGTGTTTTGAATTTAAATACGGACACAGAGCTACACTACTCAATCGTCACAAGAAACTAGCACGATACAACTGGCGCTTAGCGCCATCTATCGACATTTCTATGGAGTTGTTCGAAATTTTCGAGTCAAATACAATTGGTCGACTATTACTCGTAAACTTGTAAAGCCCACTTATGTGTGATAGTTTTCCTTTAAATTTCGTTATATATATAGGTACTACTGCCGTGACATTTGAATTTCTAACTACAACCGTTTAGTTGATAGAGGGGGAGGATACTTGACTCTAACGAAAATTGGTACTTTAAAGCTTGATAAGTCACGAACGGTTTACTTAATCAAAAAACGGTCTTACCAAACCCCTAATATTTTTGAAAGACCTATCCAACGATATCCCACACTATGGGATGAACGAAAAAAAAAAATTATCATCTCACTTTACATGTATGGGAGGATGTATGTACCCTAAATAATAGTTTTTTTCAATATTTTATTTTACCACTTTTTCGGCGTCATTAACGTGTATACTCATGCCAAAGTACAACTTTCTAGTACCAATAGTTTTTGAGCTAAACCGCGGACAGACGGACAGACAGACGGACATGGCGAAACTATAAGGGTTCCTTGTTGACTACGGAACCCTAATGAAACAGTTAACAGTTGCTGCAAGTGGTTTTTGGAATAACAGCATAATGAAAACAACATTTTCGTTGTGGAAAATATAACATTTTCATATTATTTCTTTATTGATATTAGGTGCGCGTTTGACCACCTCTCACCTGATGATGATGTGGTCGAAAATGGAGCATGCTTACCTAGAAGTAATCTATTCACTCTTGACTGAAAGACCCCCAGGTTGTAGTTATCAGGAAACACAGACTCCAGCAGGGAATTCCACTCCTTAGCTGAACGCACAATTAAAGTTTTCCCAAAACGTGCGTATGGGTGGGATGTCCACCAAGACCGATGATGGGCACGGGCTTGGTGGATTTACAAAATTGGAAAAGACATTTATTTGTACAAAAAAATAATTGCTTTTGTAAAATTTTCAGGAGGGCTGTATCTCGGACTACGCGCCGTCTACTCCGCCGATGGTCCCGGCCCTGCTGGTGCACTGCATCAACGAGGTTGAGAAGCGCGGCCTCAGCGAGAAGGGCATCTACCGCATCAGCGCCACCGACAAAGATGTTAAGCGACTCAAGGTACGTTTAAAACGGTCATCCCACCAAAAACATGTAAAAAGTTGGTAAGTCGAGACTATAGTTTCGCACTATTCAAAAGATATGTATTAGATCTCGTGTAGAGGCAAGTTTCTAACTCTATACACTATATCACTACAAACCATTTTTGGTTTTCGGTAGGAAAAACATCCAATTCAATCAACCCCTTTGGGGTGGATGCAAGTGTCAAACTTCTACTGAATAAAAACCAACTCTGTTCCTTCAGCTGCACTTGCGTTCCGGGGCCGGGGTATCTCTAGAACATTCTCGTTATTCTAGAAATTCTACAAACCGTAACTTCACAAACTCTACACCTTAGTCGAGATATGTGATTTGGTTGTTTCGCTACCATCTCATGGGCAGGTGAAACATTTATTTCCTGTTTTATCTTTTCACTAGCTGATGCCTGCGACTTCATTCGCGTGGGAGGTATTCCAGGATTTCAGCTACCTGCATACCAAAGGAAGTCGGCGAAATTAGGCCCAATAACAGTGTAATAGCAGACACAAATGACATATATATAAAAAAAAATATGTAATAGTTAATCTTAATTTTTATACGACTTTTAATCATGAGGTAATGAAAAACAATAAAAAGAAGATATAGCGGAAGTCATTGTAAATAAATTATCTGTCAGCCATGACATCTGCATTTCCTAATTCCAGGGTTGCCAGGGGGTTAAATAGTATAATATTGTATGTAGAGGGGTCATGATTTCTCATTATTTTGTATATTACTAGCTTGTGCCAGCGGCTTCGCCCGCATGGGAAGTTTTTCCCGTGTAAATCCCGATCCCGTGGGAATTTCGCAAAATCCTTTCTTAGCGGATGCCTACGTCATAACATCTACCTACATGCCAAATTTCAGCCCGATCCGTCCAGTGGTTTGGGCTGTGCGTTGATAGATCACTATGTCAGTCAGTCAGTCAGTCACCTTTGAGTTATATATATATAGATTATTAAAAATAGATCCATTTTGAAAGTCTAAATATATCAGTTAACGCATTACGTAAATATTTTTGTTAATTACAACGTTTTTGGTCCATAATAACTGTGGCTTTGTGTTGATTTCGATAGTTGATAGAAATGCTTGAAGCCAAATTATCAAAACTCAAGAAACGTCAAATGAGCTGAAAAAATCAATCAATGTCATTCACTCCGCGAAGGCGCGAACTCGTATAGACTCATGCGTTTACTGTGCATACTTTTTAGATGATTTATTAATTATTTATGAAAATGAATAAAAAAATAACTTAATTCAAACTAAAAGTAGTTTGAATTAAGTTCTTTTTTATTAATTTTCGGTTTTATTTCTCAATGAACTTAAATGTTTTTACTTTTCATAACCTAAAAAACGTTTTTATTATCTCTGTATTCCCATGATCAATATTGATATTGATGTTTTATAGTAAATAGTGTTTATTACCAGTCAATTTAGTATTCATATTATTATTGTCTGTTGAGTTGAAAAAGTGGGCCGGATGAAGTATGGGCCATTGCCGAAGTCCTTTCGTTCATTCAGATCCAAAGAGTAACAAACATCCGTCCATCCATCCATACTTATTCGCAATTATTAGTATTATACTTTGGTCTGATTTGAATTGAAGCAGTATGTATAGCTGCCTGTTTTTACATTATACATGGCTGTTGAGTTTCCCAGTATTTATCCAGAATATATTTTTTGTTTCTTCCCCGAAGTATGTCAGTTTCTTACTCAAAGACGCCTAGACCGATTTAAAAGATTCTTGTTGGGTTTGAATGGGTATATTTCTCAGGAATACCCATAAAAAGGTATCAGAATCAGTTCAGTAGTATCGTAAAAAAAAAAATTCATGCTTTTTTGCTTGTTACTTTCTGGATGTAGGTATTTTGAAGGCGATTTCTTTTATTAAAAATACTTGTTTGATTTATTATTAGGTGCCAGTATAAACGGGTTAGAGTAGAAGCTGACTCGCAAGCATATCTGTAAGATGTCCATAAGAGCATCTTGATACAAAATCGGACCCCTTTTTTTATTCCGTCTCATACTTTCAAGTGAATCCATTGAAGAAGTATGTTTGTATATGATATGTTTTTACCCCCTTAAAGGGAACTTCCATATAACCTTTCTTTGTGCTCACTAACATCACTTGAGGAATCTATGTACAAAGTTTCAAGTGATCCAGTTAGGAAATGAAAAGTTTCATTCAAACTCGGATCTCCTTTTTACCAACTACCAAATATCCTTTCTTAGTTCTATCTTACATATTTTGAGGAATCTATGTACAAAGATTAAAATGAATCCTTAAAGGAATTAAAGGTTTCATTTTAACTCGGATCCGGTTGTTTACCCGCTTAGGGAGGGAAGTTCCAAAAATCCTTTCTTAGTGCTCACTTACGTCCCTTGAGGAACCTATTTCCAAAGTTTCAAGTGAATCCAATGTAGAAATAAAAAGTTTTATTTTAACTCGGGCCCCGTATAAGGGACACAGTATCGATAAGAAAGTATCGACATTGTGCTCATGAGTAATATCGGAAAAAAAAGTATCGTACTCATAAATGTATCGAAACAAAAGTATCGATACTTCATAGTATCGAGTACTTTTCTTAGGGCCTAATGCGCATACGTCAAGCCGTCAATCTCAGTCAGTAACGTTAATTTAGCTTCAGTTCAGTAGGACAGAGGAACAGAACATCAACACTAATGGTATTGGTACACTGGTGTAGTAATAGTACTATAAAAAAGACATCTGTGACTTTACAAATCATTTAAACAATATTATATTATTTAATCCTTTAGCAACATATTTAAGTACCCATTCCTCCTCCGTACAATCGCTAATAGATATGCAGCACGGAACAAGGGGTTCTTTTAGATGGCACACGTTCACATTTAATAAGTCAAATAATCAAGCACAATAACGATCAACCGGAGAAAAACAAATCGCAAGACGAACACGAAGAATAATACAAATAATACGGTTTTGTGGGATATCGTTGTACATTATAAGAATTACATTATACCTTATAAACAATAAATAAATATTAATAACAAAACAATTTTCTAACGGCGAACGATTGAGTGATGGATTAGTGAAGGAAAGGATCTGAACTGTGAACAGAAAGACTGAAAGAACGATTTCGAGCTCAATGTAATGATTTAGAAGGTTCAGTTTAATTGAACCAGATGGCCATAGGCGTAGGAAGGGGGGGAGCCGGGTGGGCCGTGCCCACCCCAGAATGGTCTGGTGCCCACCCGAGAATTTTTACTAACAAACAATTACGGCCGAAAAATTAAAAAATCTGGCCAAGTGCGAGTCGGACTCACTCATGCAAGTTTCCGTTATGCGATACATGTTAAATTAATTTATGTGAAAATTTTCATTTCGTACGTTAAGAGTTGACACAACTTTGATAAGCGATCATCACTTCTATTACTGGGGGCCAGCCCCCCCCCTGGGAAATATCTCTCGGTACGCCAATGCAGATGGCGTTGCCATCCAAGATTTATCCGATACGATACCTGTCAAAAAGTACTCATTGAGTAAAAGTATCAAATACAAAGTATCGAGTACAAAAGTATCGGTATCGAAACGAAACGTACTCGATACCACAAAGTATCGATACTTTTTTCGTGTCCCTAATTATACCCCTTTAGGAAGGGAAGATCTAAAAATCCTTGCTTATTGCTCATTGGCGTCTCTTGTGAAACCTATATTCAAAGTTTCAAATGAAACCCATCGAATAAATAAAAAGTTTCATATGAACTTTGACCCCCCTTTTTACCCACTGGGGGGGTAATTTCTAAAAATCCACTCTTAGTGCTCCCCTTCACACCTCAAGAAAAATAAATACTAAATTTCAGCTTCATGCGCCCAGTAGTTTTAGTTTCGGCTGTGCGTTGTCTGTCAGTAAGTCAGTCACTTAGTAAGGGACGCGTTTTATTATAAGGTGTTAAAAAATTAACTGCATGAATTTCGTCCACTTACTTGACATCGCAAAACGAACACAAAAAAAATATTTAAGCTTTTTTATATTTTCAATAAATAATAAAATTTTGTAAAATATTTTTTGTGTGCGTAGCGGTCCCCCCGCCGCTACTCTTCCCACATCTCTCGCTACCCCCTCCCGACCCGTTTAGTCCAAAGAGAGAGTCGGGACTTAGAACTAAAAAAATAAAAACAGTTAACATGTCTCTTCAATGCCAACTGAACGAACTCACACACAGTACTACCAACTTATCAGACTAAATATTGCTGAGCGATGATAGTAAATTCTTTATCGATAACGATAAAGTATACAGATCGGAAATGGGCTTACTTCAAACTTTTTTAAATTCAAGAGTGGGTTTGTGTTGAAATAAAGCAAGTATTGTAGGTTTTAAGAAAAACAGTATATTTTAATTAACTAGTACAGATTATTAGACTAAATAATATATGTCAAGGATTGCAGTAATTCATTCCCAATCTTCTGGTCGCAAACCCGTAGCGGTCATAAACATTAAAACACAACCTTCTTTCTGATGAAAAGATTTCGGACCTCTATGTGCTTACTTCGGGCGTGATAACTTTCATTACCTGAAAGACTAACGTCAGTGTAGATTATCTTAAACAGAATCTGTGCACGAAAGCCACTACTTAGGAAAGGTTGTCTAAAGCCAACTAACTTCTTTAATTTCTTATCATATTATTGAGAAGACTAGATATTATAATTATAACTATTTCACGACTCCCAATTGCAAACCTATAGTGGTCATAAACATTTCATATTTCATTCGATAGAGCTCCGTCGTCAGAACGTCAGTGACCACAGAACAGATAAGAGGTTAGAAAGGAAATAGTTCCTGATTTGTATGAGAACGCGTGTCGCCGCTTGTCTCCCACTCTTTATCTCCACTACAAGCAAGAGACCCATACGTATACGCATTACGCACACAAATAAACTACACACACTTAGATCACGAGTTTGCAACTGATTGTCACACTAACGCAAAGACTGTTTTTGACATGCACTCACACACGCGCAAAAGCAATTTATTTCTCATACTAGCTTTTGCCCGCGACTTCGTCCGCGTGGAATAGTTACTTTGGGCTAACGTTAAATTAAACCCCGATTTTGAAGCATTCTTCATTAGCGCTCCGCTCCTATTGGCCTTAGCGTAATGATATAAATTGACTATTTAATTAAAAAATAATTTTTCAATTCGAACCAGTAGTTCCTGAGATTATCGCGTTCTAACAAACAAACAAACTCTTCAGCCTTATATTATTAGTATAGATAGCTGTTGCCCGCGACTTCGTCCACGTTTCCGTCGTTTTTCGTAAAAAAAGTAGCCTATGTCCTTCCTCACGGTTCAGTGATTTTGATGTAACAGACAGATTAACTTTCGTAATTTAGTAGAGAAATATAATATATCAATCTATAATACTGTTGAAAAATATCGCAATACCGAACCGCACAATATTATTGTTAATAGCAGTGCCTGCGACTCCGTCAACGTGTAACTCCTTGAGTGTTATTAAGTTAATGTATTGGTAATATTGTTTAGATCACTTTTACATGAGGCTTAAGTACCTATAGAACGAAAATACTTCAGCGCAAAGCTTCCGGGTAAACTAAGTTGAAAGTTGACCCGTCCGGCACGTGAACATAAAGATTTCTAGATCTGCTAACCCGGAAAAGAGCGACGTACAACTGACCATGCGAGAAACAACTGACACCGAGATCTACTCCAGCAACACGAAGTCTGCCCTTGAGCCTTATTAATTGTCATTGCATAACACACCGATACTGGGAATTGCGTTCTTTTAAATTGGAATGGAAAATTATTTGGTATTATGGGAATTCTGTGAATAAAGACGGTTTCTCCTGCACCGCTACCTGTTAAAATTTGAGCCTCGATTATATTTTGTTGCAACTGGGTTACTTTTAGCCGAGTTCCATTGCAAAGTTGTGGTGGTTTTAAATTTCGGAGCAGAATAATAATCAGAAAGCTTCGAACTGCTAAACTATCGGGAGTTACGCGTGTTATTGTGAGTCAAGCATAAAATATAGATATATGCTGTCGTGGGATATTTTTTATATAATTTTAAGGAGAACATTTCCGTCATAAATGATTTCTGTGTAGCTTTAACCATTAAGATTGCACTCGCGACGGAAGCTTAAAAAATGGAGTAACTTCTCCCGTTTTCCCAACATTTCCCTTCACTGCTCTGCTCCTATTGATTGTAGCGTGATGAAAAGTATACTATAACCAGCTCAGGAGTATGAAAAATAATTGTACCAAGTTTCGTTAAAATCCGTCGAGTAGTTTTTGTTTCTATAACGGTTATACAGACAGACAAAAATTTTACTGATTGCATTTTTGGCATCAGTATCGATCCCTAATCACCCCCTGATAGTTATTTTGTAAATATATTTAATGTACAGAATTGACCTCTCTACAGATTTATTATAAGTATAAATATGTTAAAGTAACCAAAAGGTCGATAATCAATATCGATAAAATTATTCAAATTCTTAAAAATTTTGTTACTAAAGTTTTGCAATTTTTTGCTATAGTTAGGAAAGGTTGTGGGGAAGGGCAGGGGTAGTAATAGTGTGGAAATAAATTAAATAATATCGTCAAATTTAGGGGGCACATCCGTCACAGCCACGATATTCGCATTTTCTTTCGATATTTGTGTTTTTTTTTGTAATTGCAGTTCTGTTATACGTCATTATATTATGACATAATATAATTAATTTAGATAGATAGATAAAACATTTATTTGGTACAACAACAGGAGACACAAAATACAATTTACATAAAACCAAAAAAACTCAAAATACCACCCGTGTGAACCTGGGCTGTGTGTTCTCGCGATAAACGTTATTCGCGCCATAGAAAGCCATCAGTTGAAGCTATTACGTAAATAAATGACACAAGTAAAAAGTACAACAATCTTTTAATAATGATCAATAATTTAAACTAATTTCAATGCAGATATAATAATAATATCCACAAAAATTATCCAGGTTTTGATGTCATTCAATGTTTCTTTAAGTCAAGAGTGAATAAGTTACTTCTAGGCAAGCGTGTTCCAACTTCGACCAAACCATCACTTACCATCGGGTGACATGGTGGTCAACCGCGAGCCTATTATCAATAAAAATAAAAACAATAAAGTTTTATAGAATATAAATTACACACTACTTACTGCAATATTTTTGTGTGAAGAAGTTCCTGTTTTTAAGTATCTATTGCTTTTTCGGACTTTTTTATATAATAATTTTCTGCAAAATTTTCAGATCAAATTGTACTACATTTAGTAGGTATCAATTAATTTCTACCGGTTGCCTCAATCCACAATTTTTTATATCCGGATCTGTTGGAAACCTAGCAATAAAACGTATGTTTATAAACAGCTAACCTCAAACAAATTTTTTGACGAAAACCTGGTAACTAAATTGATAACCACAATTAACAGTAGTTGGTGGTATTAAGGTATTTTCATTAAAATAATAACTACTGATAATAATCATTTGAATACATTCGTTATATCGACAGTGTTTACGACTTGGTACAACACTATCCATACGCATGGAATTTCGCGGTATCACAGCAACAGGCTCGGCACACGCGACTTTCGCAATAACGCATTACATTGCGCGATCGCTTACGTAGTACAAGATGTTACCCATGTATTGCAAGCAATGTATGATTTTGAATCAGATCGCGATTGTGTCGTTTTTTGTCTACAAATTACATAATACTATTGTAATAATTACAAATATCACTAGTATTTTAAGGTTTTTGGAACTTACCGGTGAAAAAACTTTTTACCAAAAAATTAAACCGACTCCCAAAAAACACTGCAAAGTGAAAAATAACTTTAATTTCGGTAGTCGGTGTCTTTAGTTTTGTATTTTCGTTTTTGGCACCGACTTCCGAAATTAAAGTTATTTTTCACTTTGCAGTGTTTTTTGGGAGTCGGTTTAATTTTTTGGTAAAAAGTTTTTATTTCACTCTTTTTAGTTGGTCTATTTTTAATTTACCTAGTTACAAGAGCCTAATTATCAACTACTTATAACCTTTTACAAAATATTGCTTTTCCCAATGCTGGGCCGTTAATTGTTGAGGAGTTCTCCTGGTACTTCACCATCAGCTCTACATCACCACCAGCTCTACATCACCATATGCATTGTGACGAGCATAAAGTGCGTAACATCCATATTCAAGTAATCGAATCGCGATCCACTCAATACTTATTATTGAGTAGTTTCGGCGGCCATCTGTGGTCTTCATCATCAGTTCCACTTCCTCAAATGGTACTTTTTGAGAGCAACTGCACAAGTTACTATAATAAATACCCAAAACGACATAGGTGTGCCTATAATATTTGAAGAGTTCCCTCGATTTCTCCAGGATCCCATCATCAGATCCTGACGTTTATGAAAATGGGACCAATATCGAAGTATACCCTTTCAATCAAAAAAAGAATTTTCCAAATCGGTTCAGCCGTCTTCGAGTAATCGATGATCATACATTAAAAAAACAAAAAAAAAAAAATATACGCGTCGAATTGATAACCTCCTCTTTTTGTCGTCGGTTGAAAATAAATCCCTTCTCGGGTTACACTACATACCTGGCTTCTTTTCCGACACGATATGACAGCGCAAGACGGCATAATGATTTTTTTTTCGCGGAGTTTCGTTCGTCGTCACAATAAAAGTGCGACTATTGGCCGGTGAACATAATTTTGGTTGAAATATGAGCGTTCAAACTATGAGCGGCGCGCCTGCCCCGCCCACAAGGCCATTCTTACCTCTTTTATCTGTTCTGTGTCAGTGACCATGTCTTCTTTATTCTTGTATTTGATAATCATTGACTGCAACGTTATTGAAATGAAAATATACCAAATAAATTTATATGATATGAGACGCACGCTACTTAGTCAGGTGCTCGGGATGATACCTTGTGTTTTAACTAAGAAAAAAGTTCAAAAATGTCCTGTGACTAAACTAGTGATCTGATATTTGGTGTGTAGCCTGAAAATTATACATAAAGTAAATGCAGTTTCATTTAATACCTCTCGCTTTTATCAATGTTGTTTCATCACTATCACAAAATAAAACACAAAATTAAAAGATTAAACCTTTTAGTACCATGTTTTAATTAAAATATATAATCAAATATCTAATTGCAAATATCAAATATCTTACCGAGCTACATCTAATGGAAATTATGCCATAAACTTCCTTTTTTCATTACCTTTACGACTTCACAAGTACGATACTTCACAAGTTATAAATCGGCTATTAGGTGGCATTATGGTACAATTATGTTTACTGAATAAGAACTGATCATTTTTTACAAATTAAGATAAAAAATTAACCGTAAATCAATTTAATTACTGCCAGAAACTAAAGCACAAACTAACAAAAATACAAGAAGACACGACAACTGACAAGTAAAGACAAGGCCGAACATAAATTAAAAAGTGGCTGACTGTCATGAACGAAAGAGAAAGCGCACTGAACAGGTGCGACAGCAAAATCTACCATTATTTACCCCTCAAAGTCCATACTATTTTTATCCCCTTGAAGTTGCAGTAGCCTGGTTTTGTCGTCCGATATCCGTCGCGCGATAAGGGTGTGTTTCCCTGTTTTATTCCGGCAAATACGTGCGTTCGCGCAGTTTCGTGAATACTTTTAATAATGCCGTTTACTTATTCTAATCGAGAGTACTTAGATATGGTAGTGTGCTACATTATGACTGGTAAAAGTTTTGCTGCGGCACATAACCGTTACCGTGAACTGTAAGGTGATCAACGATGAGTGCCTGCTGTCCAAACAATCCTAGGAGTCTACCAGCGCTTATTAGACTATGGCCAATTTCGTTCTCATCAAGCAGATGAGCCTCAGAGCCGGTATGGACATAGTGGCAACAATATTCAAAATGTGGACGAATTAAAAACCCGTATAATTAGTGCATTTGATTTAATTAAAAGTGACAGAGACACATTAATCGCAGTGCAAGGAAACGTAACACGTCGTGCTAACTTGTGCATTAGAAAAAACGGTGAACACTTCTAGCACCTTTTGTAAATAAGGTAAAAATTAAGACTTCTTGTAAATGGTTTTTAAATTATTGTAAACTAGCTTCTGCCCGCGACTTCGTACGCGTGGGAAGGTTTTCGCGCGCAAATCCTGATCCCGTGGGAATTTCGGGATAAAAAGTAGCCTATGTGTTATTCCAGAATGACAACTATCTACTTACCAAATTTCATTCAGATCCGTTCAGTAGTTTTTGCGTGAAAGAGTAACAAACATCCATCCATCCTCACAAACTTTCGCATTTATAATATTAGTAAGATATTAGTAAGAAGTAAGATACTAGTAAGATTAGTAAGATAGTAAGAAGATATTAGTAAGATAGGTTGATTAAAAGTTTTAAACATACCAACTTATCGAGCTAACTTAATTTAAACAGTCATTTATGTATAATAAAATATGCTATTTGTAAGTAGTTCGATAATAAGAAAGTCCAAAGTCTGAGAAATGTGATGGGAAAATTAGAATCAGCTGTTTACGAATTTGTGCCGTCGTGTCACGTCGCAAGAGATGAATGACTCACGCGTGCGGGCGGCCGCAGCGTCCTAGGCCGCCGGCAACGCGCGCGTGCTGTGTACAGTGCGCATATTCAATAATTTTGTGCAAAGTGAAAATATTGCATACTAGTACTCACGCGGGGCTTCGCTCCCGTGGATTCTATCACGGTAAAAACATAACTCTCCTTTTTTGCAGTCGGGTAAAAAGTAGCCTATAATCTTCCTCAAGCTTCAAGCTACTTCCATACCAAATTGCATCCAAATCCACCCAGTACTTTCGAAGATTAGCGCGTTCAAGCAAACAAACAAACTTTTCCGCTTTATAATATTAGTATAGATATCTGAAACGGGTTGTTATTTGTTATTTTAAAATCTTTTTTTTCACCAATATTTTTATTTACGATTCTCAACAAGTTCTTACTTTTCGTGCAGTTAATTTTTTAACACCTTATATACATATTGATAGATTGATTTTAAAGTGTCGATCCTTAGATTTTTTACACAACGTAACGGATTTAATGCAGTGTTCAGCAAAAGATAGAGTGATTCAAGAGAAAGTTTATATGTATAATACATGCATGTTATTAAGACATCGCACCTGCGTGGAGCCGGGTCGGGTCCCTAGTATTTTTTTACAAATTTTATTACAAAAAGTACTTGTAGTAACAAAACGCCCGATATATACATATACATATATACATATACATATATACATACACATATATACATACACATATTTTACGAGGTTTTGGTGAGGTTTCACTTCTTTCTTTGTCAACTTATAATACACCGTCAAATTTTAATGGTTGTTTTCCCGCAGCGAAATTGCTTTGTCTTGGTAATGCAATGGTTTTATAAACAAAAATAAATATTAGAAACAAAAAATGGCAGATTTACCATTGTGAAAAACAAAACTCGAAAACGACCACGATCCAATAGTAATCCTCCCCGATACCTACGCTGGGCGCCGAACGGCCGCGCGGCCATTTACCCTCATGCTTTTTAATCAGCTGATAACTTATTCTTCATAATAATAAGCTTTACCCAAAAAGTTATTCTTTGTCCTTCATAATTCTACGGGCCTACGACCGTCATAAATACCTTTTTAGCTGCAATTTACTCGGGCACGCCGCAATTGCGGCGGTAAGACCCCTCTTTGAGGAGTGGCTAGATCGGCGTAACGGCGTTCTGACCTACCGCATGACGCAGGTCCTCACCGGACACGGAAGTTTCGGGAGGTACCTGTGTCTGATGGGGAAGGAAGAAACGCCTGGGTGTCACCACTGCGAGGATCGCCCTGAGGACACAGTAGAGCATACGGTGCAAGACTGCCCCGCCTGGGCAGAGCACCGACGTGTCCTCACGGCGGCGATAGGCGGAGACCTCTGGCGCCCGGCACTGGTCGAGGCCATGCTGCGGGGCGAGACGGAGTGGGAAGCGGTCGCCTCCTTCTGCGAAGCAGTCATGCTGTCGAAGGAGGAGGCGGGCCGCGTTAGGGAGAGGATGGCGTCCTCCCTCCAGCCCAGCCGCAGTGGTAGACGCCCACGGCGTCGGACGTCGGCCGACGATCTCCGGCCACCGTAGGCGCGGGCATGCGGACAGCGAGTAAAGGGCAACTCGCTGTCCGACCATGGACCATGCCCGGGTCGACGGCGCGTTGTGTTCCACGCGCGCCTCAAAGAGTCAGCAATATGATGAGGCCCCCCCTGTAGAGGGCCGAAGCCTGCCGGGTTCGTGGGACTTATCCCATTACCCAGACCCCGGAACATAAAGGGCTATTGAAGGAACACCGTGGATTTTAGTCAGTACAAGTCTGACAGTCCCTCCGGCCCTGCCCGGGGTGGGAGGACTTATTTTATGATTTTACCACGTAAAAAAAAGCTGCAATTTACTGAATACGAAATTAAATAAAAACAAGTTTATCATCTAAAAAAAATGTTTTCTGAATTAGTGACCTAACAAAGTATTTGAGGCGTATTTCATAAATTTGAATCAACTTATTTACAATAATTTTAACTAACTTTAACTACTTTAAAATGTTCATTGTTCATTATTTACAAAAGTACGAGTAAGTAGTTACCTACACTTCCCGGTAACGGAGTAATTGTTCGAAGTGCAAGCCACTGCGTTGAATACACAATCAAGCACGATTTAAATGATTGTCTTTCAATTTTATTAAGGTGTCTATGTCACTTTTACGATATTGAAAACGTCCACTATCACAGTTATTAACGCTTCGCGAGTTTCGTGTTACTCACGATACCAGGCACTTGAGCTCAGACCACAACTTCTATCAACAATTGTACTAGAATAAGGATCAGGAACAAAAATAAGTCGCTAAATTGGCCACGTTTGCACACACGTAAACACCTAAATTTCGTAGAAAAAAGGATAATAATATTAATAACTTCACTTTATTAGAAACCTTAGTACTACTACTACATAAAGTTTACTTACCATTCATTTCTTCCGAGAAAGGTAAAAAGCAATAAATTTAAAATGTCGCTTGAAAATAAAAAGTCATTAGTACAACAATATTTATTCTAAAATGAAACTTATAAAAAAGTCTATGTAATAAGTTTGAAAATCTTTTGTTTACAATTTCGTGCTTCCTCTATTGTGGAACTAGACGTCGTTTTTGGTATCACATTTCAATGCTCAGAACACAGTAAGTATAGAGTTGCAGAATATATTTTTTTAGGCCAACGTTCGTTTTGTGCGGTGGCAAATATTTTTGTAAAAAGTAGTAGATACTAATTTACATAATACACTTATAAACAGAAAACATACTTTATAAACAAACCTTAGATCAACAAAAGAGCAGTCAGGCCTCAAAAAGCAGTGAGAACTCAAAGAGCAGTCAGCAGCAAAAAAAAAGGGTAGTTGAAAGAACAAGGTGGGTTTTTAGTTAGTGAAAGACTGACACTCCTTTCCGCTCAATTTCGTCAATAGTTTCTTTAGAAGCAAATTAATAATGATTTTAACGAACAAATTTTCTTAATAAGTCGCTTATTTACTTTTTGTAAATTATCTATGATTCTGCGACATGTACTAAATTTCTATTTTAAATACCCTTGGAGTGTCACAAACAGATATTAAATCTGATAATGATGCATCAAGAAACTGGAACTCAACTGCATCAGCCCGAGGCACGTCACATATTTCCGTAGTATCAAAACTTAATGTTGCCGAAGATGTGGCCTGTAAAGAAACATAATTACAAAGTTTTCAAACAAATATTGAATGAAAATACCTACAGAAATAGTTTTCTTCTGATAAAGATTTTTATAAAATATACCTGATTTGATAAATCTTTCGTCAATCCTGCAGATATAGCTGACTGCACTTTTATTGGTTCGTGAATCTAAAAAAAAAATCTACTTACTATTTTGTCAAAACGTTAGCTTACACCATTTTAGTACTTAATGATAAAATATTACCTGTAATTTGGGAACCGCCGTTTTTAGTAATCTACGCTTTTGCGTGTATCCAGTTATGTCCGATGTGTCAAAATTAATCGAACAATATTTACATGGGTTATATATTTCTTCTCCTCTTTCTTTCGCGACAATAGATACCCATTCTGCACAGCGAATTGAGTCACTAGGAAATCTACAAACAAAAATAACATTTTTATAAATCAACACTACTCCATGCATTTCTTTGTTCAAGAACAGACGATGTTTGTTACAATAGTTGGTGCGTTGTTGCCAACATTGGTCAAACAACTATAATAGCTAATTGAATGATACTTACTATTTCATTGGTTTTTATTTTATGAAAAAACAATAATATAAACTTACTGAAAAAAAGATATTCCTTCCGAAATCTTGGCATTACGGTGATTGTTTCCCAACGAGCACATTAGTGGAAATAGCAGCCTATTTTGTTACTTTGGGCTGTAAAATAGCGGTTTAAGGGTTCAAAAAGCAGTTCAGAGTTGCATATCTGCATCCGTAAACGTCTGTAGTTATAAAAGTTACTTAAGGTGCTATAAGCTGAATCAAATACTACCCTAGCCTTCACAGTAGTCCACGGTAGAACTCATTTACCACTTACACCTTTATATGAGAGTTACGAAGGTCATTCTGCCACTCACAGCTGCACAGTAGTTTCCATTATAACTTGTATAGGTTATAGTTATAGTAACCACTATTATACTACTATAAGTTTCATTATAGAAATAATAGAAACTCTTATGCATACTATAGTTACAAAAAATCATCAGCGTAACTAAGGCCTTTAGTAGCAATAGTCATTCCTTGCAGGCTCAATCCATTCGCCATTTTACAGCCGCTTTTGTAACTATTATAAAACATTTAATAAAATGGATGCTAAACGAATAAGTACGTAACTAGATCTTATAACCTCAAAAACAGGAAAATAGGAGCTTTTTGTGGCTGTGAGTTGCACTAGGGGAACAAAAATCACTGGAAGCGCTAGAAGGGTGAAAATTAGCGCTATGATTCTCAAAAGGGAGTTATTAGAGCTCAAACTGCAGGTTGTGACTACATTACAATGACGCCATGATTTTTTAAGAAAACTTATAATTCACTTGCAAAATTGAGTTGATATACATTGGTTTTTCAGTTAAATGTGCATTAAATTAAATACCGGTACGGTAAACAATCGGCCACTTGCGAATAGTAAGTTATCGACACGTAAAAATACGGAAATAAAATTTATTCTGTATAACAAATAAAAATATCACATATATTTTGGTAATTTTTTAAATATCATAAAAGCGCGTTAAAATTACTCGAAAATTATCTTATATATCTACATTAAACTGGACAGCGTTTTAAGTATCTTTATATATCTTGCTAATACAGAATACAAACATTTACTTCTTTTTGTTTTATTTTCATGATGGCGACGAAAACACTTTACCAAAATATTAAAAATAATGTCAACTGAAGATATACAGTAAAGAACTATAATCAATTCATTCGTTCAAAGTAGTTCAAAATCATTCAAAAGTAGCGCTACGAGAGCTTTAGTATAGCGTTAATAAATCGTTATAGCTATTAAGGAGCCTTTATGCAACCGTTGTGCAGGTTAAATGGAACTTTAGGTTGCATAAAATGGCGCCCAAATAGCGCTAAAGCGGCTGCTTTAAGTCTGCAGTAGACGCTCTAGCGCTTACGTTTATTACCATAAGTAATAATCGGATACGCTCCAAAGCTTTAATGCAGCCCATTTGTGCTAGTTGGGTTACACAGTTTTTTAACGCGCACTGCGGCATGTTGACGTGTAAATGTTGGCTATGCTTGGACCATACTAATTTGAAATAGGGCCACAAAACTATTTGTGGCTCTATTTTTCGGGCCGTTTTTGAAGCGCTTATCGGTAATCTAGTACAATTGTTGATCGAAGGACCACAAGTAAAAGTCTAACGGAGTTGGGTCGGGGCTAGATCCCAGGTTAAATACCGTTCAAAGTACTCGATGATTTCTACGTCGAGCTCTGGCTAAATAAGGACCGATCGACCTGTGCCCTGCGCCTGTGCTGGTGTCTGGAACTGCCCATGATCTAGTGGCCGCTGTGTCGCCATTACGATCGTCCGAGCCGATGGGACTTGGGGGTTCAGAACCCCGCGAAGACGGAGCGACTCCAAGTGTTGCGGCTCCGCGTAATGTCGCCGAGCAGCATGGGTGTCATAATCAGCTCTAGCATACAGTTGCACCATAGCGACGTACTCCAAATTGCAATAATTGTAATGACGATCCTTTGCACTGATAAGGCGCGCTGCGCGTACGACATTCGCGGGAAGACTAATTTCGACGCCGCACAAAAGCAATAGGAAGTCGGCACGTGGCATCGTTTGTAATTGTTGTTAGTTTGTAATTTAAGTCGTATCACTTAACACGAGAGCTTATTTTGCTTAGAACATTTTTATGCACAGCTGTTCTTTCTTTACGCCGCGTGCGATTTGTGTAGTACCTACAAGTTACCTCTAGTGTTACCATGGATTCTCACGTTTTTCGAGTTGATGAATATTTTTTAAATTATTTTAAAACCGAAACATCTTTATTCTTTTACTCTATGCTTCGAAAGTACTCCTTATGGCAAGTTGTTCTGCCGCGGGAAAACAACCATTAAAATTTCACGGTGTATATAATCCCCAGGAGCGTTTCCTCCGCGGCTGCGGGTCGCCGTCCCTGACATCGGAGGACGTGCACGTGCTGTGCGGCTGCATCAAGGACTTCCTGCGCTCGCTCCGGGAGCCGCTGGTGACGTCAGCGCTGTGGAGCGACTTCATGGAGGCGGCGCGCCTGCCCGACCCGGGCGACGCCACCGCCGCCGTCGTGCAGGCCGTCAGCCAGCTGCCGCAGCCCAACAGGGACACGCTCGCCTTCCTGGTGCTGCATCTACAGAAGTAAGCATAACACTTCATGGAGGCGGCGCGCCTGCCCGACCCGGGCGACGCCACCGCCGCCGTCGTGCAGGCCGTCAGCCAGCTGCCGCAGCCCAACAGGGACACGCTCGCCTTCCTGGTGCTGCATCTACAGAAGTAAGCATAACACTTCATGGAGGCGGCGCGCCTGCCCGACCCGGGCGACGCCACCGCCGCCGTCGTGCAGGCCGTCAGCCAGCTGCCGCAGCCCAACAGGGACACGCTCGCCTTCCTGGTGCTGCATCTACAGAAGTAAGCATAACACTTCATGGAGGCGGCGCGCCTGCCCGACCCGGGCGACGCCACCGCCGCCGTCGTGCAGGCCGTCAGCCAGCTGCCGCAGCCCAACAGGGACACGCTCGCCTTCCTGGTGCTGCATCTACAGAAGTAAGCATAACACTTCATGGAGGCGGCGCGCCTGCCCGACCCGGGCGACGCCACCGCCGCCGTCGTGCAGGCCGTCAGCCAGCTGCCGCAGCCCAACAGGGACACGCTCGCCTTCCTGGTGCTGCATCTACAGAAGTAAGCATAACACTTCATGGAGGCGGCGCGCCTGCCCGACCCGGGCGACGCCACCGCCGCCGTCGTGCAGGCCGTCAGCCAGCTGCCGCAGCCCAACAGGGACACGCTCGCCTTCCTGGTGCTGCATCTACAGAAGTAAGCATAACACTTCATGGAGGCGGCGCGCCTGCCCGACCCGGGCGACGCCACCGCCGCCGTCGTGCAGGCCGTCAGCCAGCTGCCGCAGCCCAACAGGGACACGCTCGCCTTCCTGGTGCTGCATCTACAGAAGTAAGCATAACACTTCATGGAGGCGGCGCGCCTGCCCGACCCGGGCGACGCCACCGCCGCCGTCGTGCAGGCCGTCAGCCAGCTGCCGCAGCCCAACAGGGACACGCTCGCCTTCCTGGTGCTGCATCTACAGAAGTAAGCATAACACTTCATGGAGGCGGCGCGCCTGCCCGACCCGGGCGACGCCACCGCCGCCGTCGTGCAGGCCGTCAGCCAGCTGCCGCAGCCCAACAGGGACACGCTCGCCTTCCTGGTGCTGCATCTACAGAAGTAAGCATAACACTTCATGGAGGCGGCGCGCCTGCCCGACCCGGGCGACGCCACCGCCGCCGTCGTGCAGGCCGTCAGCCAGCTGCCGCAGCCCAACAGGGACACGCTCGCCTTCCTGGTGCTGCATCTACAGAAGTAAGCATAACACTTCATGGAGGCGGCGCGCCTGCCCGACCCGGGCGACGCCACCGCCGCCGTCGTGCAGGCCGTCAGCCAGCTGCCGCAGCCCAACAGGGACACGCTCGCCTTCCTGGTGCTGCATCTACAGAAGTAAGCATAACACTTCATGGAGGCGGCGCGCCTGCCCGACCCGGGCGACGCCACCGCCGCCGTCGTGCAGGCCGTCAGCCAGCTGCCGCAGCCCAACAGGGACACGCTCGCCTTCCTGGTGCTGCATCTACAGAAGTAAGCATAACACTTCATGGAGGCGGCGCGCCTGCCCGACCCGGGCGACGCCACCGCCGCCGTCGTGCAGGCCGTCAGCCAGCTGCCGCAGCCCAACAGGGACTCGCTCGCCTTCCTGGTGCTGCATCTACAGAAGTAAGCATAACACTTCATGGAGGCGGCGCGCCTGCCCGACCCGGGCGACGCCAGGAACCTGTCTATAAACTTTCAAGTAAATCCACTCATTAAGGCCACGCTTTTTGACATTTTCTCCATACAAATATACTTGTAGGATTACTCCATTATTTGATATCGTACTTTCAAAGTTGAGTATAATATCGATTTGTCTTGTCATTATCTATGCCCGTGATGAACAAAAATAGTAAAATAATAAGGAATTTTAAAGTTCTGAGCCTCCAAAGTTCCGTATTTTAACACGAATTTTAACGCAACTTGGGGCCTTAAAAGTATAAAAGTAAAATATAAAATCTCTGAAACAAACTTTTTACTGACATAGTTTAGTTATTGAAGAGTTTAAATAACTTTATTTAGAATTAAAACATCTTAAAATATAAAATCTCTGAAACAAACTTTTTACTGACATAGTTTAGTTATTGAAGAGTTTAAATAACTTTATTTAGAATTAAAACATCTAGTTGCTTTTTGGTAAAACCATTTCTCCTAAAAGGCTACTCGTCAATTTTGAGGCGCCCGTTTCTTACAAGAATCATTCTGCATTTCACTTGAATGTTTACCCCCGGGCGCGCGGGCGGGGCGGGTGCACGCACACAGTTACACAAGCCGGGAACCAGTGCCTGTGTGCATTTCGCGCAATTTCACCGGTCAGTCTGCTTATCTGCTACAATTACGTAATTTTAGGTCGTGCGTGTTGTGAATGTATGTATACTAGGGAGGGATGACTGTGCTATTATCATTTGCACCTTAGTATCGTTATCACTTTAGTTTAACCCCTGACATTGAGCTTTGGATTTTGATACTTTATTGATTATTTGACTTCGCGATTACTTTGAATGATTTAGTTTTTGACTTGCAGTTGAACTTGAGGTAAATTCAATATTTCGTGAGTTTATTATTATACATTGATTACCTATATAGTTATATATAGTTTATTGACTTCAGCACTACAAATTAATAATGGATAAGTTGTATTTTATTTTTTGGATATAAATTCCTAAGTACCTATACCTACCCATAGTCTTGCTTGTTATATTTTTTTTAATATGAATGTGCCCTTGACCTCGATCATACACATAAGTGTAAAATGAGGTCTACGATCGGACAAGCGAGCCCAGAAAATGCCTATTCACTCTTGCTAAGACTGACGGATCATAGGTATGTGGCAGGGAACACAGAAGTCGGCAGAGAGTTCCATACCTTGGCTAATAATTAATATTATTAACATTGTAAACTAATAACTGCAAAATAACGATAGTTATTACGTACGTTAGGTAGGTAGGTATATTCTTGATATTTGCATTTGAAATATTATGTACCTACTAAGTAAGATAGGTAGTATACTTTTCTCATCTGATGTCTATAAATAAGAAATAGATAAGGAACTTCGCTTTGTATATTCTTCGTAAAAAAAACTAGCCCGCCGGGGTTGCGGAAATGTACTAACAAGATACCGTGGCCCCGGAACTTACGGGCAGCTGAAGGGACATGGTGGGTTTTTAGTCAGTAGAAGTCTGACACTCCCTTCCGCTTAACCCAGAGCGGGAGAAGTTATTCGATGATTTTCCCACCCATTACTATATTTTTTAATGGCTATGTATTGTCAATGAAAATTTGTATGTCGAATAGGATATTTAACATCCTGCGGGTTTTGGGTTTCTAGAATGTTCTAACGAGATACCGCAGCCCCGGATCGGGGTAGAGCGGAAGGGCGTGGCAAACTCTTACTGACTGTTCCATCCGTTATTATTACATAACTTTATTTTGAACAAATATTTATCAACAAAATATTTAGGTACTATAAATGACATATTTTTGAAGTGAAAACTTCTTTAGCGTCGTTGTGATTTGAAAGTTTACCTATGAAACGAAAAAGCGACAGTAAAAAGAGACAGACACATAAATTGCCGAATTTTGGAATTCTGTTGGGGCCAAGTGGTAGAGCTTTTGATGTCCTTTAAAATGAGCCCAAACTCGGCTATCTTGCGACCACGGGAACGAAGTTAGGTCGCGGGGGGGTGAGGTAGCCCTGAGAGGGGTGCGGGGAGGGGAAGGGGGGTCTCGTGGGGAGTCGAAAAAGCGACAGTAAAAATTTAAGTAGGTACCTATACCTATCTCATTCGTACTAGTTAGAGAATTGCGAAGTAAAGATAGTTGTTTATCATATTGCTAAGTGAGTATAGATTTAGAGTATTTTGGTAATAAGAAGTAAGATTGTTTAAAAGTTAGAGGGGACATTAAAATGTCTGATGTGAAATGTTTTTATCGGGTCCCGCTCTGGGTGGATCGGAAAAAAGTGTCAGACTTCTACTGACTAAAAATCCACCTGCCTGTTCCTTCAGCTGCCCTTGCGTTCCCGGGCCTCGGTATCTCTTTAGAACATTCCCGCTAGGCCCGCTACCCGACGCTTTATTTATTGTAACTGCAAAAAATACCTTTAGCTACAGGAATTTGTCTCCTTTTCTAACTAAAAGATAAATCTGTAGGTACTGTGTGGATTCGAGGTACCTATAAGTGCTGTTTGTCTAGTCGCTCGCGCTGGTTCCGTCAAATCAAAACTATAGCACATAATTATGACATTGCTTCGAAGATATTTTAATAAAAGTAACGACTTAGATACTATATATTCCAGTACTAAATATGAATTGATTTCCTATTATAGGTACCTACCTACACAAACTTAAGAATCGTAAAAATATAGACGAAAAATACGTCTAGTTAAGTATAGGTATAAAAATCACACACCTGAAGTAAAAAAAGGTGAAACGATTTTACATACCTACATGATAGGAAGTCTCTCAGCTAAGAAATTGAAATGAAACCAAGGTTAGGTACCTATACTACCAGTGCGGTATGTGTCGGGGAGTATAGGTAGGTTCGTCCGCGCGCCGAGCGCTGCTTCAGCAAATAAAGTTGTTGAATACCTACTTTTAATTTTACATTTCTCCTAAACTGTGCGTCCAAATTATGTACTGTAAAAGAACCAAGCTTATCTTCATAAAAATGTCTTGATAAAACTACTTTCGAACGTAAGTATCATACACATAACATAATTTGCCTTATTGTTTTTTATTTACAAAGGTTAGATATGTAGGTAGTACCGCGGACTTTTTAGATCTGCAAAATCCCTACATTTTTGTAGTGCATGAACTTTTGGTATATCTCAGCTGATCTCAGCATTTCGACAGCGCACGCGATTATAGTAATTTACTTCTCCGACTTAGGTACCTACTTCACTAATGCCCTTATTTTAGGAAAACCGAGAGCATTAGCGTGATTCTTGATATCCGATCTAGCCTTCCCCATGAAACTGCCCATTATAATCAGAAATATTTTTTGAAATCCTTCCAGTTCTTTCGAAGATTAGCGCGTTCAAACAAACAAACTTTCCGCTTTTTAATATTGGTATAAATAATATCAGAATCGTAAGTATGTAGGTATAGTCCTCGTCACCTAAGTTGGCAAGGTTTTGGCGTAGAGGGAGTAAGTTCGCGCATCGTGCACTTAGTGGAAGAAAAAAGTGGTCTCTTTTACTGCTTGCCATTATTCTATGGTTATTACCATCATTTATTTTTAATCATTTTAACAAGAATTTTAAAGAAAGAAGAGGAATTCATTCGTTAATTCGGCATTATAAATAAAATAGATATAATACATAAATACATTTAAAAGTAAAAAAAAAGATATTTAAAAAAAACATTAAAAATAAGATGTACTCAACGTCACAATTAGTTAATAAAACTGCTACCTCCTTTATTCTTTTCTTTTCCCGGTGTCCTAAAGACAGTGACGAATTCGGAATTTCAACCTCCCTTAACTATAGTGTCTAACTGTTCTTTCTGACGTTTTAATAGTCTGCGTAAAACGGTATTTGGTCCTGGCATTGTAATCAACGTAACAAAAACTAAATTTAAAACAACAACTCGTAACATAAACAAAAGGTACAACTTTCGTGTGCGCAAGTGTATTCGGGAGCAAATTGAACGAGAACTACTGACGCACCAATCGCGCGCTCGGAGCAGCGCTACGTCATACCCCGCGTCCCGCTGACAACCGCTGACACCTAAAATTCGACTTCTGCGCATTGAACGACTCTTGCCAAGTTATTTGGCGACAACTATATGCGAACAGCAAATAATAATACGTCATTGTGAAATAGTCGATTTTTTTCGCCATTTCAGGTTTGGTCTTGGTTCAGAATGATGAGTTCAGTGTCCTATTTTCAGGTTATGAGTTATTTATATATTTCCTAAATGCCTACTCGTAATTTTTTAGACGTTCCGCTTCAAAGTAGAGATGAGTCCGATATCATGTCACAGGTAAAAATCATCAGTATTTTAAAATCATGAAATGACAACGAAAAAAAAAAAATCATCATGCTTTTAAATCATTTCTTGAACGAACGCGAGCTTCGGATAATCGGATCGGGCGGTCTCGGGCCGCCGCCGGCGGCGCCCGGGCCCGGGCGGCGCTGCGCTGCGGTGTGAATTGCGACGTTGCGAGACTTGCGAGTGAATCTATAATATCTTCTAAAATACTTATTTGATTTATATAGTGCAAAGGGCAATTTTGATCTATATTACATGGCAAAGCTAACAAACTCATTTATTTAGATAACGATTAATACTGAACAGCAAAAACCAGTCTCGGAAATGACGTAATATTTTTAATTTAAATTTTGAACATAAATGTAGTTATTGCGAGTTGACCATAAGAGATAGAGACATGCTATTGAGGACTTTTCTGTAGTATTTTTGTTGATCTACTATTCTTTCGTACATGAATTTAGCGTAATCCAGTTACGCGGTGCATGCGAGTAAATCTCCCAGTAAGCGAGACATTACTACCGCGCAACCTCTTCAACAGTAATCTTTATATTTCATCCAATTTACATAAAGCCGTTATGTAAATTGTGTGTTTGTAACCTCCTCAAGAATTGCACTACCTTTTAGTAAAAACCGTATAAAAATCCGTTCAGTGCTTTTTTAGAAAATCAATTCACATTCTAATTATTAAAACTTTATTGGTAGGTAATGTTAGTGTAAAACCAATCTGTGGTACTTACGTACATTACTTTATTTTGAAGAAATGTTTATCAGTAAAAATATTTACTATACTTTAATAACACGTTTTTTATTTTATGAAGTAGTAAGTAATAAAGTCCATAATATCATACTCGTGGTCGGCAAAGCCACAGGCCACAGTATAAACATAAGTGTATATCTCGGCAGCAAGAAGTCTCCGTAAGGATGTAGGTACATTTCTCTATTATGAAATAAATACAAATTCGACAACGAGTTCGCGTCTCTAGCTTGTGGGCTCTTAAATTAAAAGTTTCGTAACCCCTTATGAGAAACTTCCAAAAATCCTTTCTCAGTGCTTTCTTACGACATTTGAGGAACCTATATTCAAATTTTCAAGAAAATCCGTTTAAGAAATTAAAATATTCATTCAAACTAAAACCCTCTTTTTTAACCTCGAAGGAGAGGGGGGTGGGGTAAACATTTCAAATAAGATATCATGGTGCTCATTCAAATCACATGAGGAACCTATGTACAAAGTTTGAAGTGAATCCATTGAAAATATGTAAAGATTATGTTGATGAATGAATATGCCATGTGTTAAACGCTCGATCAAACAAACATTCGATATTTTGAACAGTCGATGTATTGAGTGTACAATATATTGAATGTTCGATGTAGTAACTATTCGATATTATGAACATTCAAGTATTTAGATGTTCGATTTATAGTGGTCGATTAATTCATGTTCGATAATTTCGCATTCGATGTGGGAGTTAGATGAAGATCCTGAGTCAAACTTGAGCCACTATAAGATGACAGTGTGAATTTAGAACAGTACTAGGCGTTTCAAATGCTAATAGGAATTTCAATGATCCTTATTGGGAAATGTCACTCAAAAAGTACGGTTTGCAAGGAAACCATAATGGCGAAAAATAATAACTGTTTATTTTACTTTGCCAAGTCTCACGTCGTATTTAAATATAATATTTAATTGTTTAAAGTCATAATTAGTTTTTTTTTTAAACATACTTTTCTCTCTTATATTCATTATTGGCACCAATAGGCTCAGAAGTCATGTCAAAATTATTAAACTTTATTTTATTTGTGATGATAGGCTCACGTTTGACCACTAAAATATGGAAAGAGGACTAGTTTTATTTCGCTCAATATTGGTAAATAATTTGTTCACTCTACCCAACTGGTTCGATTTGACAGCTAAGACGGCACAATATGGCGCTAAGTTTTTCCTAATAGCAGTTGAAACGCACTGTATGTCAAATGTATCACCTTGCATTTGACATACCATGCACCACCCAAAGGCTCTAGGCTAGAGGATAATGTGGCTTCCAACGTTAAAGCATTTTGTTCGTATGTCTCCAGTCGCAAGTCCACTAATAGCATTCCCTCTACAGTATATTATCAACAACAGTATTCTAATGATCCCATTTGTACTTGCAATTTATTTTCAAAATTATTTCAATCAGTTTATGAGCCCTCTTCATTTGATCCAGCTGCATGGACTCCTCCACTCTCAACTGTTGAAAATGATATCAATCTCTGTAATTTACATTTCTCGTTACATAAGATACGTACAGAGTTGAAGTCATTAGATGTTTCCAAAGGACCAGGGCCAGACGGTATCCCCTCAGTCTTTTTGAGAAACACCTGTGACACTCTCTGCCTTCCTTTATTCATATTATTCAATAAATGTATATCCACATGGGTGTATTTCCCGAGGTTTGGAAACTTGCTAATATTTTCCCGATCCACAAAAGCGGCTCCAAAAGTGATGTATCAACATATCGTCCAATCTCTTTGCTGTTAATCCTACCCTAAAATATTTGAAAAATTTGTACATAATGAAATCTACCCAGTCCTGCACAGTGTGATACTTAAGAGCAACATGGATTTGTAAAAGATAGGTCTTGTGTCAGCAACCTCCTTATTTTTACGTCACAGCTATTCGAAGGTATTGACAACAACAACAGGGCCGCTCAAATTTGCGTGGTTATTTCCTCAAAAGAATACCACAGACATGAACCTACATGCTTCTCATATAAAAATACAAATTGTCTGGACTTTAAAAGAGACTTTGACCTCTGAGTTTGTTTCGGTGTTTCTTCTCAGAGTAGTCAGTTAGGAAATACCGGCCTCATCTAGCTAAACTTAACACGCAAAAAAACGTGACGTGTAAAAGTGTTATTTATAACCAATTTACACAATAAATATTTCATTTCATTTCAACAGACAACAAATTGATGCTGTTTACACGGATTTCCAAAAGGCATTTGATAAAGTTGACCATGAGTTCTTACTTTATAAAATAGCTTTCAATGTCATAAAAGGAAATCTGCTACGGTGGTTTGTATCTTATGTAACTAATAGGTCACAAAAAGTAGTGATTAACGGCTACGAATCTAGTTTTATAAAAGTTACGTCTGGAGTCCCGCAAGGCTCGATTTTGTTCATTTTATTTATTAATGACATTAAAAACTGTTTTCTGAATTCTAAATTTCTTCTTTATGCGGAAGATTTAAAAATTTACAAAAATGTTACCAGTATTTTTGACTGCATTGACTTCCATAATGACCTTGATCGCTTCCTTGATTATTGCACTGTTAACAAACTTCACCTTAATCTTTCGAAATGTCATAGCATTACGTTTACCAAAAAAAGTGTCACCAAATATAAATACTGCTTTGGCAATAATTACCTTGACAATGTTACGTGCCTCCGTGATCTAGGTATTTTATTGAACTCGAAGTTACATCTGAATGCTCACGTAGAAAATATTGTTAATAAGGCTTTCCAATTGTTTGGATGCGTAATGAGAGCGACTAGGGAAATTCGTCGCCCTTCTACTTGTTTATATCTTTACAAATCCATTATCTGGCCTCAACTGGAATACGCCGTTGCCATTTGGAACCCATTCTACAATAAATATAGTAATATTATAGAGTTAGTTCAACGTAAATATCTTCGCACCATGCACTATACAGCGTGAAATTTAAATGGTTGTTTTCCCACGACAAGACGGTTACCCATCAGTAGTAGTATCGAAACATACAGTTAACTCAACATCATCATAAATTATACAGGAACTTAAAAAAACGAACGTTTTTTTTTCAAATTATTAAAAAAATATTCATAAACTCGAAAGCGCGAGAACCATTAGTAGTTCAGTAGACGTAACGTAGCTACCTACACGAAACACGCACCGCCGCACGCTGCCAACAAAGAAAAAAGTGATTAATAAATGTTCAGAGCAAAATAAGCTCTCACGAATGGTGATAATGCAATAACTACACTGCGCCATTTTTTGTTTCTAATATTTTATTTCTTTATAAAACGATTGTTTTACCAAGACAAAGCCATTTCGCTGCGGGAAAACAACCATTAAATTTCACGGTGTAGATGCTTTCAGAAAAAAGTATCAAGTGATTCTTTACTGCAAAAGTATAACCTTCTCACACTAAAATCTACACGTACTGTGCTAGAAATGATGACTCTTTTTAGTATATGTCGCAACAAGGTTGACTGCGTCGAACTTGTGAACAATTTGAGCTTTCTGGTCCCTCGCACTGTACACGGTCGAGAAACACGCACGAGACATCTGTTCGCAACCAACCTCCGTCGTACCAACTCTGGGGCACGCTCCCCATTACACCGCCTAGTTGACTTCTGTTCTATAGATATTTTGTTTCTTGGTAAAAATGTATTTAAAAAAGATATTACATCTGCTTTAAAAGATAGCAGTTAATAATTAAATTTATGTTATTGTAAGCTCTAAGTTAACAATGTAATTTCATTAATCAACAGCTAGCTAATCTTTTTTTTTATTATTAAAAATAGGTACGCTTTTGACCACCATCTCACCTGATGGTAAGTGATGATGTGGTCGAAGATGGAGCACGCTTACCTAAAAGTAACCTATTCACTCTTGACTTAAAGACTCCTACCCAAGGACCCATTAATCGGATTAAAAGGTTAACCGGTTAGACGTTTAACCCATTTGTTTGATTAACCTTTATACGGGTTAACCTGTATACTATAAAGGTTAATCTATAAAATATTGCTGATTAATCTGAATGAAAGAGACAGAACCTGTAAGTTGCACAATCTCGGCTGCGTCGCGGTATCTTACGTCACACGCAGCTGAATGTTGCTCAGGTTTATTTGTCGCTCTTTTGTTGAATTTTGCACTTATTCAAAATTATGTGCGTAACCACGCACAGTGGAATGAAAATGTTTGGTAGGTAAGTGTATGGTGAACATTAAAAATTCAATGACAAAAGCAAATTGAGAAATGTAGGCAGGTAAGTAGGTAGGTGTCTTTTTAACCGACTTCAAAAAAAGGAGGTTTACAATTCGTCTTGAACTTTTTTTTTTTTATATGTTACCTCATAACTCGGAGACGGCTGGACCGATTTGAAAAATTCTTTTCGCGTTTGAATGGGTATACTTTCTAGTTGATCCCATTGTTACGAAATCAGGATCTGATGATGGGATCCTGGAGAAATCGAGGGAACTCTTCAAATATTATAGGCACACCTATAGCGTTTTGGATATTTCTTATAGTACCTTGAGTAGTTGCTTCCGAAAAGTACTATTTGGGGAAGTTGAACTGATGATGAAGACCACAGAGGGCCACTGAAACTCCTCAATAATAAGTATTTCGTGGATTGCAATTCGATTACTTGAGTACGGATGTTAAACACTTTACGCTCGTCACAATACATATGGTGATGTAGAGCTGATTGTCAAATACCAGGAGAACTCCTCAAAAATTAACGGCTATGCACAGGGAAAAGCAATATTTTGTAAAAGGTGATAAGTTATTGACATTATGGCTTTTGTAACTAGATAAATTACAAACCGACCCACTAAAAAGAGTGAAAAAAAAATTTAGGAAAAAATAGAACCGACTTCCATATCAAAACACTACAAAGGTAAAAATAACTTTAATTTCGGAAGGCGGTGTCTTTAGTTTTGTATATATTTTCGTTTTTGACACCGCCTTCCGAAATTAAAGTTATTTTTACCTTTGTAGTGTTTTGATATGGAAGTCGGTTCTATTTTTTGCTAAAAATTTTTTTTAGTAAGTAGATAGTTAGACGGTAGAACAGGTTAGGTATCTTTTTAGGGTTCCGTAGCCAAATGGCAAAAAACGGAACCCTTATAGTTTCGACATGTCTGTCCGTCTGTCTGTCTGTCCGTCCGTCCGTATGTCACAGCCATTTTATTCCGAAACTGTTAGAACTGTACATGTGAAACTTGGTAGGTAGATGTATTCTGTGAACCGCTTTCCGATTTTATGAAAAAAAAAAATTAAAATAAAAGGGGCTCCCGATACATGTAACTGAAACTGAAAATATATTTTTTCATGAAACCTATGCGTGTGTGGTATCTATAGATAGGTCTTCAAAAATGATATAAATGTGTCTAAAACCACTTTTTCATAAAGATAATCGTTTAAAAGATATACGCGTCTAAAGTGGTAAAATGTGTGTCCCCCCCACTGTAACTTCTATAATTATAGAGTGAAAAATATGAAAAAAAATATATGCTATAGATCTTAATGTAATCTTTCAACCAAAATTGGTTTGAACGAGATCGGGTCTGCAGTTTTTGAGATACAGCATATTTTCTAAAACCGCAAATATAACTTGGTAATTCATACAAACACTATGAAAAACAAAGTTATTTGGCGTACTTGTAAAAATTGCAAATGAACTAGTTTTAAGACATTTTTAAGTTTTTTTTTTCATATAAATATATTAAATTGTATTTATTATATTTACTAAGGAACCCTTCATGGGCGAGTTTGACTCGCACTTGGCCAATTTTTTTTATTTATTTTACTATATTTATTGGTTTACTTTGTTCTGTATATTACACACCAGAAAGGTGTTCCGAGGTGGGAATGTTTTACCCTTAAGTATACAACATTATGTTTAGTATATGCGAAATGTGAATATAGTTCGTTCGGAATAAGTAACTAAAACGAATCTAATATTTTATAAACCTTTTTTGTTTTTGCCCCAAAAATATTTAAAAAGAAGTTACAAGTTGGACACTTAGTAGCATATATACGCAATGATACGGCGCACAACACAGGTCACGCAGCACGCCACTAGACGCGCACGGCGCGACGCACTATGGGACCAACCGGTATTTTCCATTTCAAAATTAGTTGGGACAAAAGTCGTGTTACTGAAACTGTTTTGATTGTTTTACATTCTAAGATGATAAAGCCACCCGATATAATAGTAAAAAAAAAATACAAAAAATTTTTAGGTACATTAAATTACACCCAAACTTTATACTTTGATAATTTGATATTAAGGCCACGCTTTTTGACATTTTCTCCATACAAATATACTTGTAGGATTACTCCATTATTTGATATCGTACTTTCAAAGTTGAGTATAATATCGATTTGTCTTGTCATTATCTATGCCCGTGATGAACAAAAATAGTAAAATAATAAGGAATTTGAAAGTTCTGAGCCTCCAAAGTTCCGTATTTTAACACGAATTTTAACGCAACTTGGGGCCTTAAAAGTATAAAAGTAAAATATAAAATCTCTGAAACAAAATTTTTACTGACATAGTTTAGTTATTGAAGAGTTTAAATAACTTTATTTAGAATTAAAACATCTAGTTGCTTTTTGGTAAAACCATTTCTCCTAAAAGGCTACTCGTCAATTTTGAGGCGCCCGTTTCTTACAAGAATCATTCTGCATTTCACTTGAATGTTTACCCCCGGGCGCGCGGGCGGGGCGGGTGCACGCACACAGTTACACAAGCCGGGAACCAGTGCCTGTGTGCATTTCGCGCAATTTCACCGGTCAGTCTGCTTATCTGCTACAATTACGTAATTTTAGGTCGTGCGTGTTGTGAATGTATGTATACTAGGGATGACTGTGCTATTATCATTTGCACCTTAGTATCGTTATCACTTTAGTTTAACCCCTGACATTGAGCTTTGGATTTTAATACTTTATTGATTATTTGACTTCGCGATTACTTTGAAAGATTTAGTTTTTGACTTGCAGTTGAACTTGAGGTAAATTCAATATTTCGTGAGTTTATTATTATACATTGATTATATAATATAGTTTATTGACTTCAGCACTACAAATTAATAATGGATAAGTTGTATTTTATTTTTTGGATATAAATTCCTAAGTACCTATACCTACCCATAGTCTTGCTTGTTATATTTTTTTTAATACGAATGTGCCCTTGACCTCGATCATACACATAAGAGTAAAATGAGGTCTACGATCGGACAAGCGAGCCCAGAAAATGCCTATTCACTCTTGCTAAGACTGACGGATCATAGGTATGTGGCAGGGAACACAGAAGTCGGCAGAGAGTTCCATACCTTGGCTAATAATTAATATTATTAACATTGTAAACTAATAACTGCAAAATAACGATAGTTATTACGTAGGTAGGTAGGTATATTCTTGATATTTGCATTTGAAATATTATGTACCTACTAAGTAAGATAGGTAGTATACTTTTCTCATCTGATGTCTATAAATAAGAAATAGATAAGGAACTTCGCTTTGTATATTCTTCGTAAAAAAAACTAGCCCGCCGGGGTTGCGGAAATGTACTAACAAGATACCGTGGCCCCGGAACTTACGGGCAGCTGAAGGGACAGGGTGGGTTTTTAGTCAGTAGAAGTCTGACACTCCCTTCCGCTTAACCCAGAGCGGGAGAAGTTATTCGATGATTTTCCCACCCATTACTATATTTTTTAATGGCTATGTGTTGTCAATGAAAATTTGTATGTCGAATATGATATGTAATAGTAGGTATATTTAACATCCTGCGGGTTTTGGGTTTCTAGAATGTTCTAACGAGATACCGCAGCCCCGGATCGGGGTAGAGCGGAAGGGCGTGGCAAACTCTTACTGACTGTTCCATCCGTTATTATTACATAACTTTATTTTGAACAAATATTTATCAACAAAATATTTAGGTACTATAAATGACATATTTTTGAAGTGAAAACTTCTTTAGCGTCGTTGTGATTTGAAAGTTTACCTATGAAACGAAAAAGCGACAGTAAAAAGAGACAGACACATAAATTGCCGAATTTTGGAATTCTGTTGGGGCCAAGTGGTAGAGCTTTTGATGTCCTTTAAAATGAGCCCAAACTCGGCTATCTTGCGACCACGGGAACGAAGTTAGGTCGCGGGGGAGGTGAGGTAGCCCTGAGAGGGGTGCGGGGAGGGGAAGGGGGGTCTCATGGGGAGTCGAAAAAGCGACAGTAAAAATTTAAGTAGGTACCTATACCTATCTCATTCGCACTAGTTAGAGAATTGCGAAGTAAAGATAGTTGTTTATCATATTGCTAAGTGAGTATAGATTTAGAGTATTTTGGTAATAAGAAGTAAGATTGTTTAAAAGTTAGAGGGGACATTAAAATGTCTGATGTGAAATGTTTTTATCGGGTCCCGCTCTGGGTGGATCGGAAAAGAGTGTCAGACTTCTACTGACTAAAAATCCACCTGCCTGTTCCTTCAGCTGCCCTTGCGTTCCCGGGCCTCCGTATCTCTTTAGAACATTCCCGCTAGGCCCGCTACCCGACGCTTTATTTATTGTAACTGCAAAAAATACCTTTAGCTACAGGAATTTGTCTCCTTTTCTAACTAAAAGGTAAATCTGTAGGTACTGTGTGGATTCGAGGTACCTATAAGTGCTGTTTGTCTAGTCGCTCGCGCTGGTTCCGTCAAATCAAAACTATAGCACATAATTATGACATTGCTTCGAAGATATTTTAATAAAAGTAACGACTTAGATACTATATATTCCAGTACTAAATATGAATTGATTTCCTATTATAGGTACCTACCTACACAAACTTAAGAATCGTAAAAATATAGACGAAAAATACGTCTAGTTAAGTATAGGTATAAAAATCACACACCTGAAGTAAAAAAAGGTGAAACGATTTTACATACCTACATGATAGGAAGTCTCTCAGCAAAGAAATTGAAATGAAACCAAGGTTAGGTACCTATACTATCAGTGCGGTATGTGTCGGGGAGTATAGGTAGGTTCATCCGCGCGCCGAGCGCTGCTTCAGCAAATAAAGTTGTTGAATACCTACTTTTAATTTTACATTTCTCCTAAACTATGCGTCCAAATTATGTACTGTAAAAGAACCAAGCTTATCTTCATAAAAATGTCTTGATAAAACTACTTTCGAACGTAAGTATCATACACATAACATAATTTGCCTTATTGTTTTTTATTTACAAAGGTTAGATAATATGTAGGTAGTACCGCGGACTTTTTTAGATCTGCAAAATCCCTACATTTTTGTAGTGCATGAACTTTTGGTATATCTCAGCTGATCTCAGCATTTCGCCAGCGCACGCGATTATAGTAATTTACTTCTCCTACTTAGGTACCTACTTCACTAATGCCCTTATTTTAGGAAAACAGAGAGCATTAGCGTGATTCTTGATATCCGATCTAGCCTTCCCCATGAAACTGCCCATTATAATCAGAAATATTTTTTGAAATCCTTCCAGTTCTTTCGAAGATTAGCGCGTTCAAACAAACAAACTTTCCGCTTTTTAATATTGGTATAAATAATATCAGAATCGTAAGTATGTAGGTATAGTCCTCGTCACCTAAGTTGGCAAGGTTTTGGCGTAGAGGGAGTAAGTTCGCGCATCGTGCACTTAGTGGAAGAAAAAAGTGGTCTCTTTTACTGCTTGCCATTATTCTATGGTTATTACCATCATTTATTTTTAATCATTTTAACAAGAATTTTAAAGAAAGAAGAGGAATTCATTCGTTAATTCGGCATTATAAATAAAATAGATATAATACATAAATACATTTAAAAGTAAAAAAAAAGATATTTAAAAAAAACATTAAAAATAAGATGTACTCAACGTCACAATTAGTTAATAAAACTGCTACCTCCTTTATTCTTTTCTTTTCCCGGTGTCCTAAAGACAGTGACGAATTCGGAATTTCAACCTCCCTTAACTATAGTGTCTAACTGTTCTTTCTGACGTTTTAATAGTCTGCGTAAAACGGTATTTGGTCCTGGCATTGTAATCAACGTAACAAAAACTAAATTTAAAACAACAACTCGTAACATAAACAAAAGGTACAACTTTCGTGTGCGCAAGTGTATTCGGGAGCAAATTGAACGAGAACTACTGACGCACCAATCGCGCGCTCGGAGCAGCGCTACGTCATACCCCGCGTCCCGCTGACAACCGCTGACACCTAAAATTCGACTTCTGCGCATTGAACGACTCTTGCCAAGTTATTTGGCGACAACTATATGCGAACAGCAAATAATAATACGTCATTGTGAAATAGTCGATTTTTTTCGCCATTTCAGGTTTGGTCTTGGTTCAGAATGATGAGTTCAGTGTCCTATTTTCAGGTTATGAGTTATTTATATATTTCCTAAATGCCTACTCGTAATTTTTTAGACGTTCCGCTTCAAAGTAGAGATGAGTCCGATATCATGTCACAGGTAAAAATCATCAGTATTTTAAAATCATGAAATGACAACGACAAAACCATCAATCATCATCATGCTTTTAAATCATTTCTTGAACGAACGCGAGCTTCGGATAATCGGATCGGGCGGTCTCGGGCCGCCGCCGGCGCGGCGGCGGCGCCCGGGCCCGGGCGGCGCTGCGCTGCGGTGTGAATTGCGACGTTGCGAGACTTGCGAGTAAATCTATAATATCTTCTAAAATACTTATTTGATTTATATAGTGCAAAGGGCAATTTTGATCTATATTACATGGCAAAGCTAACAAACTCATTTATTTAGATAACGATTAATACTGAACAGCAAAAACCAGTCTCGAAAATGACGTAATATTTTTAATTTAAATTTTGAGCATAAATGTAGTTATTGCGAGTTGACCATAAGAGATAGAGACATGCTATTGAGTACTTTTCTGTAGTATTTTTGTTGATCTACTATTCTTTCGTACATGAATTTAGCGTAATCCAGTTACGCGGTGCATGCGAGTAAATCTCCCAGTAAGCGAGACATTACTACCGCGCAACCTCTTCAACAGTAATCTTTATATTTCATCCAATTTACATAAAGCCGTTATGTAAATTGTGTGTTTGTAACCTCCTCAAGAATTGCACTACCTTTTAGTAAAAACCGTATCAAAATCCGTTCAGTGCTTTTTTAGAAAATCAATTCACATTCTAATTATTAAAACTTTATTGGTAGGTAATGTTAGTGTAAAACCAATCTGTGGTACTTACGTACATTACTTTATTTTGAAGAAATGTTTATCAGTAAAAATATTTACTATACTTTAATAACACGTTTTTTATTTTATGAAGTAGTAAGTAATAAAGTCCATAATATCATACTCGTGGTCGGCAAAGCCACAGGCCACAGTATAAACATAAGTGTATATCTCGGCAGCAAGAAGTCTCCGTAAGGATGTAGGTACATTTCTCTATTATGAAATAAATACAAATTCGAGCGTAGTTACCGTATAAAAAAAATATGAGTAACTCGCGATCGCCCGCATATATCAATGACCTTGCGCGCGTGTGCGGCGCGACGGCATGGTGCCGTGTGTTGTGTACTACACGGGAGTGTTTGTGTGCGTGCAACAGTTTCGTCCTGCTCATCACTGAGTCTATCTCTTTCTCGCACGATGTTAGGTGAAATAGCATGCGAATTAGCTACGGCACCAACGAGTTCGCGTCTCTAACTTGTGGGCTCTTAACTAGACTACTCGTTATGGAAGTTCAACTTAAGATTTCTAGTTCATAACTACGTTATTTTGTGATGAAAAATATATTTTCGAATTTTTTAATATAATTTTTAATTGTCATAAGGAAATTTTACGTCTATTTAATTTTCAAGTTGAGGTTTCCTTGTTACCGATGGCTCCCGATGTCAAGTTAATGACATGTTTAGATACCTTACCTATTCAGTAATACAAAAAAAACCTGCGTCATTGCTGCGCCATTTCGAACTAGAAGCAAAAATGTCGACCTAAATATATTTTCACACGATATTTTTTTGCGGTAACCATTTTAACCACACGTATGATAAAAATCATGTTGCATAGTTCTTATCTGTTGTTGTAATTATAATAAGTATTAGTGTGAAAACTGTTTTTATCAATTTTCTTATTGGTTTTGCACAAGTTACTGAAACTAGGGTCCTATAAATACTCGGGTTTGCAGCGTGTTCATCAGTGTCCGGATACCTTCCTTCGGTAACTGTGAATTTGCTGAAAAAAGTTTAAAATGAGTGAATTTGTGTGTTTTCGACGCGATATATGTGCTCAGATAATAAGCGGGAAAAGTACTTCAGTTATTGAAAATATTTGTTGGACAATTTCCATTTATCAACAACAGATGTGACCACGGTTATGCAAAGTATTCAAAGAAATTTGATTACGATTTGTAACCAAAAATGGGTGAAAGCTCAAAGAAAACAAGATTGCTTCGAGAGCCAAAACACAAATTGGTTAAATGGCGAGTTTAGAGTACGTGAAAAAATAGAAAATCCTGACGTGTTTGGAGAGTACGAAAAAAACGTAAAAACTTGGAATTACTCCAGGAGTATGGAATGGGACATGTGCATTACGCTTATGTTCAAGGTTTACGATCTATGGGTGAAAATGATGAAGCTTCGATTGTGAGTATTACGAGAAATACAGAAAAGGAGGAGAAAAAGTCATTTTACGAAGTCCAGATGGTGTACCTTCCCATACCAAAGAAGAAGCATTATGTATATATATTGAAACCAATCTATCCAAAGCTCAATATTCCTACCTGAGGCTGAGACTTGTTGAGAAAAACTTATTTTCGGTATTTCCATCATACCAAATTTTGGCTGAAGCAAAGAAGGATTGCTATCCTCTTGCGTCAAGCATATCCGTAACGAATATAAGTGCTAAAGTGAACCTTCAAGAACTCTCAGATCATACTGCCTGTCGTATTTTAAAAATAGACTCGGTTTCGAAAAAGTTCACCCGTCTCAAACTGTATAGCAAATGGGGTTGCGATGGATCCTCGTGACAAAGTGAGTATAAACAAGTTTTACCGGAAGAAAATGAACAAATATCGGATGCTAATATGTTTATAGTTTCACTTGTACCATTGAGACTAGTGGATGAATAAAGTAAAGTAGTTATATCGCAAAATCCAACATGTTCTTCAGTTAGATATTGCAGACCCATTTCTCTGGAATTAGCAAAAGAAACTCCTGAAAAAACTACAGCTGTTGTAAGTGAACTTGAAGCAAAAATTAATGAATTAAGTCAAACGCGAACGCCTGCAGCAAAAGAAGGTAACATGAGTAAGACATGAGCTGTTTATGACAATGATCGACGGGAAAGTTGCTCAAGTGTTAACGCAGACTCCATCGAGTGCTTCATGTACTGTTTGTGGAGCAACTCCTAGACAGATGCACAATATAACAAAAGTAACTGCAAGAATTGAGAATGAAGATACGTTTAAATACGGGCTGTCTACCTTACATGCTTGGATAAGATGTATGGAAATGATTCTGCATATTTCTTATAACCTAGGATTTGAAAAGTGGGCTGAATCGACTCCAGAGAATAAAAGATCAAAGAAGAGAAAAAGAAGCACGTTCAAACTCGCTTCCGGAAATTGCTTGGTTTACACATAGATAAACCTCGTCAAGATTCTGGAAACAGCAATGACGGAAATACGGCAAGGAGATTCTTCCAAACCTATCAATGTTCTGCAGAAATCACGGGTATCGATGAAGAGTTGATCAAGAGATTATACATAATTCTGCAAACTATGTCATCAGGATTTTCTGTTAACGCAGTAAAGTTTGGTGAATATACGCTGAATTTGCTTGACTTCTGTAGACTTCCTCTGTCGCTAAAGTGCGTATGATTATAATGCCGTTTTTAATATATTGTACCTTTATGCCCATAAATGCACGGTGACTTGGCCGTTGACTTCGATGTATTAACTAGTAAAAAAAAGTGCACAGAGTATGTTCAACGGCCGGTTACATAAAATCTAACTATATTAATAAGGAAATCGCAGTAAAGATCCTTAGACTTGGCTTCGCTTTGCTTAGAGATTTCATTACTTTTTATAGAGAAACAAGCAGCTTAGGCGAGGCTTGGCTAATTTTTTACAGGATGTTTTGGTGGGATTTTATATTTTGTAAATTGATTGTGTTAGCTTGGTCCTTATCTTGTAATGCAAAACCAGTAAGCAACATAGCCGCCGAGCGCTACATCTAAGCTAACGACCAATAATTGATAGGCACGCGGTGCCGTCCCACTGTGCAGCCACAAAATAGATAGGTTCAGAATTCAATCTACATAAAAAGCGCGCTCGAGCAACGCACTCATAGACACCGCTCACGGAGATGATATCTTGGCGCAATGCAGCTCAATGCGAGCGCGGGTACCTAATAATAATAATACCAGCTGTTTGCAGCGAGAAGAAATGTACCATAATTCCGTACACAGAGAGTTAAGATTGTTTTTACCGCCGCGCGGCCCACGAATGTGTTAGGGTTGTACCCATAAATATAATATTATATTTCTATGGTTGTACCTATGCTGATATTGGTAAAAAAACGAATGTTGTAGAAAAACAATTCTTTTTTTATTTGTTGATCAAATATGTTTCAGTTTAATAAAATTATAGATGCATTTTTTTCCTTCCCTGATTTCCCGATTATATAAATTTTAACGTCTAAAATATCCGAAACCGCGTAAATAATTGTAATAAATAATTAATCAAAATGGAAACAGTAGCAAAGCGGAGGAAAATCAATTGTTTTTAGGTCGATCCATTATGACGTTGTCAAAATTATTTAAAAAGGTTCAGGCAGGCGTGCGGCAACCCACTGTCGGATGTACCGACGGCGATACGCGAAGCGGTAGGCATATAACACGTGGCCTTGAGCGAGTGACGGACGCCTGGTTTTAGGCATACTTAATCAGATCACTATAAGTTCACGTAGGTATAAAAATAAAAATAAAAAACATGTGGGCAATTCACACGTGGTAGAAGTGAAACCTTCAATGTTGGCTTTTTTTTTCTTATGAATTCCTGTGTCTGTCTCTTTTTACTGTCACTTTTTTGTTTCATAAACTTTCAAATCACAACGATGCTAAAGAAGTTTTGACTTCAAAACAGGTTGGTAATAACGCTACTTATGTATGTGCTAATTATGAGATCAAAAAATTTTTTAGCAAAAATTAGAACCGACTTCCATATAGAAATTAAAGTTATTTTTGGCTTTGTAGTGTTTTGATATGGAAGTCGGTTCTAATTTTTGCAAAAAAAATTTTGTTCACGCTTTTTAGTGGGCCGGTTTGTAATTTATCTAGTTACAAAAGCCATAATGTCAACAACTTATCACCTTTTACAAAATATTGCTTTTCCCGATGCATAGCCGTTAATTTTTGAGGAGTTCTCCTGGTACTTGACCATCAGCTCTACATCACCATATGTATTGTGACGAGCATAGTGTTTAACATCCGTACTCAAGTAATCGAATCGCAATCCACGAAATACTTATTATTGAGGAGTTTCAGTGGCCATCTGTGGTCTTCATCATCAGTTCAACTTCCCCAAATAGTACTTTTCGGAAGCAACTGCTCAAGGTACCATAAGAAATACCCAAAACGCTATAGGTGTGCCTATAATATTTGAAGAGTTGCCTCGATTTCTCCAGGATCCCATCATCAGATCCTGATTTTGTAACAATGGGACCAACTAGAAAGTATACCCATTCAAACGCAAAAATAATTTTTCAAATCGGTCCAGCCGTCTCCGAGTTATGAGGTACTTAACATACATTAAAAAAATAAAATTGTTCAAGACGAATAAAATCGAGAACCTCCTTTTTTTGAAGTCTGTTAAAAATAACAAAGTTCTACTAAGTACCTACGACAAACGACGATATGTACAAGTACAAACACACTCACAATTCAACCGTGTCGGTCGGTGAAATGCGCTAGAATCGAAATATTATTTTTAATATTTTAGCGTCGAACATTAGTCAATATTAAAAACAGTATTGTGCAACATTAATAGGGCTCAAAGTTCAATGCATTCTACGCGGTGACTACGAGAGTCATGTCGGTACACGATCAAACACCGCGTGGTAGTTATCTCTGTCACTTTCTTGCAGATGTTTTATGTGCTAAAATGCACCTTATGTCGAAACCGGTTCTTATAGGCTGATTAACCCTATAATACGGGTTAACCTTTATTGAGGGTTTTGTAACCTAATCCTAAAAATTAACCGGTTTAAAACCCTCATACGGGTTAACCTTTCGGTCCCTGCTCCTACCTGCCGGAGTCTGTGTTTCCCGATAGCTATAACTTAGGAGTCCTAGGTTATAGCTATCGGGAAACACAGACTCCGGCAGGGAATTCCACTCCTTAGCCGTACGCACAATGAAGGTATTCCCAAAACGTTTTGTGCGTATGGGTGGAATGTCTACCATGTAACGATGGCGCTTCGCCGTTTGTCTCGTAGTCCGATGATGGAACGGGCTTGGCGAAATTAGATTGTGTAATTCCATCGCACACTCCCCGAAATGTAACCGATAGAAAACCGATAGACTTACAACTCGTCGTCGGTGTTCCAGGGCTCGGATAACGGTATATTTTTCGAAACGTTTTCGTCTTAAATACCTAAGAAACGATTTGTTTCGTTTACGTTCGAACAGAACGTTATAAAAAACGTTTTTGAAGAACAATTATAATTTAAATCGTTTTCGGTTAATAAACGTTTTAAAACCGTTTTTTCTTTTATTCTTGGGTTCGACAGGTATGAAACTTAGGGATGTGACATTGTACATAAAAAACGATTTTTAATTAATCGTCTATTTATTTAGCATGAGAAATCGATTAATAAATAATCGATTTTTCTTAAGAAAATAATCGATTTTGTTATGTTAATCGATTTTTTCCTAATTTATCAATTAATTTCAAAATAAACGCCATAAAATATATTATATCAATAGATTTATTAATTTAAAAAATAAACAACAGAAATAGTAAGTTTTTCAAGTCGGCACGTATATTTTTTCTTTATGTATGATCACTGATTACTCGAAGGCGGCTCAACCGATTTGAAAAATCGAGGGAAACTTGTGTAGTTGCATGGTTTCAGTTTCAGTTTTAGATTCAGTTTCTGCTTCAGCTCAAATAAATCATCCCGTTGATATCTGTTGCCACACTATCTTCTCCTATTTTCAAAAGGGCAAACGCATATTGGCCCGATCTTGAAATAGAAATGATTCGTATATTAACTTGATTTTGAAATTTAAGCGACACGGTTGGCGTAACTGTTAACTAGTGCATGACGTGGGTTCGACCCCAGCTCTAAACAAAGATTTGTATAGCCTACATGCAGTTGTTTAGTTTAAAAAAAATGTTATGAGTGGTTCTTGAATACGCGATTTGAATGAATTGAGAGGGGGAATACAAAGTCCCAACACCCCTTTACATCCTTAAGGGATGATTTCCAGGATAAAAACTATCCTATGTCTTTTCCAGGGTCGAAAACTATCTCCATAGCAAATTTCATCCAAATCGGTTTAGCGGTCAAGTGTATTATGTGGATGGGGAGGGCGGGGACATCATTGATTCCTTATACAAAATTCCAACACCATTTTTACATCTTTCAGGAATGATTTCTGGGAATAAAACTATACTATGTCTTTTCCAGCGTCTAAAACTATCTCCATATCAAATTTCATCCAAATCGGTTTAGCGGTCTAAGTGTATTATGTGTGTGGGTAGGGCGGGGACATTATTGATTCCCTATACGAAATTCTAACACCCCTTTTACATCCTTTAGGAATGATTTCCGGGACGAAACCTATGCTATGTCTTTCCCAAGGTCCTAAACTATTCCCATGCCAAATTTCATCTAAATCGGTTCAACGGTTTAGGCGTGAAAAGGTAACAGACAGACAGACAGTTACTTTCGTATTATTATAATATTAGCTTGGAAGTATTGATGGATATGGAAGTATGGATAGTATGGATATTTTTTTTTTATTACTGATAGGCCCACTCTTGACCTCGATCTCGCCTGATGGTAAGCGATAGATGAGGTCTAAGATGGGACGAGCGAGCCCAGAAGATGCCTATTTACTCGTGCTTTAAAGACTGAAATGTTATAAGTGGCAGGGAACACAGAAGCCGGCAGAGAATTCCACAGCTTGGCTGTGCCCACAATAAATGTGGAGGAGAAGCGCTTGGTACGACAAGACGGTATATCAACCAAGTGTGGGTGGTACCCAGCCGTGCGTCTGGTAGACCGGTAGTGAAAGGGAGATGGAGGAATCAGGTCATGGAGCTCCTGCGCACACTCCCCGAAGTACAATCTGTAGAAAACCGACAGGCAAGCAACGGTTCGCCGATGAGCCAGGCTATGAAGCTTGTCCACCTATAAGCCTTTTAGCTCTGCGCTCGATCGAGTCCAATGCAGCAAGTTGGTACTTTGCAGAGCCATCCCACAAGTGGCTGCAATACTCCACGCAGGAACGGACCTGTGCTTTATACAGGTTTAGAAGCTGTCCAGGCGTGAAGTACCGCCTCACCTTGTGTAGGATTCCCAGCTTTTTTGCTGTGGTCTGAGCTTTGGACTCGATGGTTGAGCCGAAGTTGAGGTCTGACGTCAACTCCATGCCCAAAAGCTCCAGGCGATTGGTAACTGGTACAGATGTACTTCTGAAAGTAGGGGTCAATTAAAAAGGGCTCCTTTTAGCGCTGAAAAGACAAGCCTGTGTTTTCAGAGCGTTGAATCTGACCAGATTGTCGTCACCCCATTGGGAAACGAGATTTAAGGTCAAATTTATGCGCTCTACCATGGCCTTTCTGAGAGTGGCTATTTCGTCCCTGTCAGCTCTGTCAACTGGATAAGTATCTCTCTGAGACTGTGCTGTCATCCGCGTACCCAACTGCTCCCAGCTGAAGTAGGTCATTGATATGCAGCAGAAAAAGAGTCGCAGAAAGAACAGACCCTTGAGGAACACCGGCATTAATTGCCATAAGATCCGATGAGCAGCCATCGATGACCACTCGGATCAACCGTTCACTCAAGAAGTCGGAAATCCAGTTACATAAGCCAGCAGGGACACCGAATGCGGAAAGCTTGCTCAGCAGACTAGCGTGCCAGACCCTGTCAAAGGCCTTTGAGATGTCGAGGGATACCGCAAGGGCTTCACCGTGTTTCTCAATGGCCTCGCCCCAACAGTGCGTGACATACACAAGAAGATCTCCGGTGGACCGACCACGGCGAAAGCCATACTGGTGGTCACTGAGGAGCTCATTATCTTCAAGGTATGCCAGCAACTTGTTGTTGAGTACCCTTTCCATTACTTTACACAGTATGGAGGTTAAGGCAATTGGTCTATAATTGGCAGGGTCGGCACGGCTACACTTTTTGGGTACAGGTTGCACATTAGCAAGCTTCCAGGACACTGGCACCACTCCGGTTTTGAGGGAAAGGCGATACAGGCGAGTCAGTCCAGGTGACAACTCTGGAGCACAACTTTTTAGGACTGGCAGGTATTCCGTCTGGCCCACTGGCCCTCTTTAATGTGAATTGCGATTTCCGGCATTACGGAGTCGCAGTGAGATAAGTTGGGTGGTAAGTTAGACCTTGTGTCTAGACGCGAATTTTCCGCGAAGAGGGAGGCAAATAAATTTGCTTTCTCTTGCGCGGTATGGGCCAGTGTTCCATCCGGTTTTACCATGGGAGGCAGCGAAGGACGACAGAAGTTCGACTCGACCGATTTGGCGAGGGATCAAAACTGCTTACTGCCCGAAGGGTAGGTTGCCAATTTGGCCCCAATTCGTCCAACATGGTCAAATCGAGCTTTCCGTAACACCCGTTTGCAGGCCTTAGCGGCAGAGTTAAATGCTCTCTTAAATGCGTGAACATCAACACTAGCACTGCCGCAACTGCGAGCCGAGGCCCAGGCTTGGTAAGCCTGCTCCTTGCGCAATTCGGCTTGTGCACAAGCTGCATTATATCAAGGCCGAGCCTCAAAGCCTAGTGGGACGTCAGAAAATGGGATGAAATACTCCATAGCCTGACGTACCACGTCAACAATTGCATCAGCGCAGGTCGATGGGTTGCACGATGAGAAACAGGCTTGCCGCCATGGGTAGGATGCAAAAAAGTGCCGCATCTCATCCCAATCTGCTGACTTGTACATCCATACTTGCCTATTGCCCCTAGGGCTTTTATCCGGAGGAGAGTAAGAAGATACAGTTTTCACCAGACAGTGGTCAGACGATCCGAGTGGGGCCCAGATCGAAACAGAGTGCCTGTATGGATCGGTTGTCAGCAGAAGGTCCAAGCAATTGGGTGTGTGGCCACTGACATCCGGAATGCGGGTCGCTTGATCAACCAGCTGACCGAGATCTAGCGATACAGCAAACCTGCGCGCCTCTCTATCAGCGTGGTCTGTTTTCTGGTACGGGAACAACCATTCTTTATGATGAGCATTAAAATCCCCCAGAAAAACAAGCTCCGCCATTGGGTATTTGAGCAGGGCCAATTCAGCTGCCTCCGTAAGATGGTCGAAGAGTCTAGTTGTCTCCTGATCACCGCTATGCGACCTGTAGACACCGACATATACGGTCTTTAAAGTGCCGGTGTTTACTAAAAGCTACAGAGTAGAGAACCCTGCAACCTCGCAGCAGCGAAGACGCTGACAGCAAATGTCATCGCGGACGTACACACAGACCCCAGCCTGCTTCTTAAACTTATGCTCAAGTGAGTATCCTGGGTAGTTGAGGTACGCCACATCTGCGGGAGTCGCTATCTTTGTCTCTGTCAAAAAGAGTAAGTGTGTCTTATCGGTCTCGAGATGGTGATGGACCGGATCGATATTTGAGTGCAATCCACGGATGTTTGTGAATTGCACTTTAAGTGGGAGGAGGTGCAGCCGTTGGTTTAACTTATTTCTCTTTGACGTGCGCTTCATTTTGGAGATTGGGAAGGGTATTCAGAGAGAAAGGGAGGTGAGTCCAATTGACTAAACGACACTCGTGAGCTTACTTCAGCACGATGGTCAACTCACCTGGAGACTGCGGGGACGCTCAAACCCCCCCAAAGATGTCCACCGGGTCCTCCCTTCCAGTCGCCAACTGGCACGGTGGTCCATATCGGGATTTTTCGCGAGGTGGCGGGGCAGTCTTTTGCACGTGGCTGGCGTGCTACTTGGGCCCCCAACTTCCTGCGGTCGGCCAACGGCAAGACCGTGCTTTGGATCCCGCTACCCTCCAGAGTGAGTTGCCTTGCCGAAGCTTGCTACGAGGCCGAGACCAGCTTTGAACATCGCAGCTGCTTTCACTCTAAAACCCAAAAAGGCACTGGCACTCCCACACATCGACGAGACACAGTGAACTGCTTGACGTCGAACTCCGGTGTGAGGGTAAGCCAGGCGAGCGTGAGCCCTACCACCGCAAACGAAGAATTGGTCAGTCACTAAAGGTCATGGGTGTGACTGTCCAGGATGCGCCGAGCGCTAGGTCTAATTAGTGACTAATGGAACTAGTTGCGCTACTCGTGGAGGCTTCTTCATGCACCCCAAAAATAGGATATGGAAGTATGGAGTTATATTATTAGTATTAAAGTATGGATAGCTTTTGTCCGCGACTTCGTTCAAGTGGGAGGTTTCCCCGCGTAAATCCCAAACCCGTGGGAATTCCGGGATAAAAAGTTATGGCTTATGTGTTTTTACAGGATATCAACTGTCTCCTTACCAAATTTCATTGAGATCCGTTCAGTAGTTTTTGCGTGAAAGAGCAACAAAGATACAATTCGAAAACTATCCTGAGGGAACATTACATCGGGATAAAAACTAGCCTATGTCCTTCTCAGGGTCCTCAACTATTCCCATGCCAAATTTCATGTAAATCGGTTCAGCGGTTAAGGCGTGAAAAGATAACAGACAGACAGACAGACAGACAGAGTTACTTTCGCATTTATAATATTAGTATGGATTACTAGCTGTGCACGCGACTTCGTCTACGTGGAATTTAACAAAAAAGTAGTAAGTAACCCAAGTAAAGTAACTTAGTTACTCCTTATTACATCAGCTACCTGCCAGTGAAAGTCCCGTTTAAATCGGTCCAGCCGTTTCAGAGATTAGCCGGAACAAACAGACCGACACACAAAAATTTAAAAAAAAATGTTGGTTTGGTAACCCTATATAAATTCGTATGCATGTAGTAAAAAGCGGTTATTTTAATATTACAAACAGACACTCCAATTTTATTATATGTATAATTATAGATATGAAGTAGATAATTACATCAGGAAATCTAAAAAAAAGTTAATTCTCCCTACAGCATCAGATTGATTTTGTCACATTACCAATTAACTTGTCATCGGAATTGCATTTTTTTTAATCAAAATATAAACGCTAGGCGGTACCCGATCCAATTAAACAAGTTCATGCTCAATGATATTTTATAGTACAGATATGTTATAGGCGCGCGCGTCGTGAAGACTCGAACACGAGCTAATTGGAACGTCTTGCAACTAGTCTGCGTCGAACGCAACCACAAGCGTGCCGCACCGTAATGTGTCCTTACATTTTATTTATCAAAAATGTCATCGTGTGAGTTTCGGAAGAGTACGTATTATACTTCCAAAGTAAACAAAATACAAAGGATCTCATACCACATGTGAGAATGCAAATATATTAAGATTATTTTTTATATGTCATTTATTTTCCAAACTTGCCAATAAATTATGCTTAGGAGCCTATGTAGGTGAAGACAGAGAGAGCAAACTTATTTTGTCGCGAGGGCGATAAGGATGCGTGCGTGCGGACATAGATTAGTTAAAAGTTTACAAGTGTAGAAGCGATATTGATTGACTTGTTTTAATTTGTTTTGTGTTATATTTTTTTTTGACTAAAGTCATTTGACCAATTATTGAGGATCATAACTGTTTTTTTTTTATTGAATTAGGTTTCCGAGGGATCAGGTTCGACTTCGAGATTGGATCGCAATTGTTCGTGAACAAAAAAGCGAATCAGACTGGATAACATCAAAAAACAGCAGGATATGTAGCAATCACTTCCTAAGTACTAACAAATATGTTTCGAAATGTGGTCGAACAATGCTTAAAAAAATGCAGTTCCAAGTACCTATAGAGGTAGGTAACTAAATCATTTTATAAAACATAATGCTGCCTGCATAATGTTTTATAAAATGTCAGCTATTTTACCTACAAAGAAACCGCTACATGACATTTCATTATGAAACCTATAGTTGTGTCATGAAATTGATTATTTTTTGATTACTAGCTTTCCACCTGCTTCATTCAAGATGAAGTTCCGATTTGACGAAGTTTTCGAATCATACAATTATTGTTGTGACTGATCATAAATTATTTCATTAACATAATGACTATTACTTTCTATTTTAGTTTTGAATATAATGGGCTAAGCTGAATATAAACATTAGTGGTAATACTTGATCCGTGATTAACCATTATGATGTTTAATTTCTTACCTACGTACTCTTCAATCGAGTCTCCACTCTACGGCTATAAAAATATCCTATGGCACAAGGACTCATTTGAAGCGCAATTGTTAGAATTATAGCTATCTCTTTCACTTGCGTGTTGTTTCGTATCTTTTGTTCTACTTATCAGTAAAACTTGTCAATGTGTGCCATAGATATCCGTGATGTGTGCAGTTTTTACTACGCGGAACAAATTTCAACGCAAATTACTATGAACGTAACAGATCTGTACTTTATAATATCATTGTTCATGCTTGTCGCCGCACACCGTGCGCGGCTGCGTCCTGCGGAATAAACCGGTTTTTACCTTGCGGAAATAACGTTCTCATTTCGTTTTCGTTCCGAACAAAATGACGTAAAAAGAACTGTTCAAAACGTTTTAAAAACGTTATTTTAAATAACGTTTCCGAGCCCTGCGGTGTTCAAGGCTCTGGAGCTTTGACTCGACCAGTGCATCGTTGCCAATGAGTCTCTTGGCCCGCTTCTCGATAGACTCAAGCGCGTCCAGTTGGTATTTAGCAGATCCATCCCAAAGATGAAATGAAATGAAATATTTATTTGTAAATTGGTTATAAATAACACTTTTACACGTCATGTTTTTTTGCGTGTTAAGTTTAGCTAGATGAGGCCGGTATTTCCTAACTTACTACTCTGAGAAGAAACACCGAAACAAACTCAGAGGTCATAGTCTCTTTTAAAGTCCAGACAATAGGAATGATGACAAATTTTGAGAAACTGTTCTATAATACTCGGAAATATATATTAATTACAACAAACATAATATTTCTGCTCAAAATTATGGTTTAGTATTTAAAAATTACTTTTTAATTCATAAATTTAAAATTTGCACCAAAACACTTCAAAGTGTCATGGCGTCACTTGTGACGTCACTCTAGAGTACAGCTGTACAGGAATCATTCGACAGTTGTAAACATTGATACATCATTGATTAATTTCGAAATTTTATAACATAAATATGAATTCGAAAGCATATAGATGGTGTTCCGTCCCTCTGTGTACTAACACGTCCATCAAAACTCCTGAAAAGTTATTTATTTTTGTTCCTTTCAACAAGACAGTACGAAATAAGTGGCTTAAACTTGCAAGACGTGATTTGAAAGGAATATCACCCACTACTCAGCATTATTTTTGTGAAGATCACTTTAATCTTGTCAAAGTTCTAGATGATGTCATTACTATTGCCTGCGGATTGATTAACTTGCAAGATTCTTTGATCAAATAAATACATAAGAATGATCTACTCTTTATATATCTTTATCTTTATTTTGTAAATATATACATGCTTACCTATATTAACTTTCAACCAGTTTGTGTGGTATACATAGAATGTTAAATCTGTTATTACTTTTGTTATAATCACTACAGCTAAAGAACTGACAGACTGATAGAATTATTCCGAGATATACTCAACGTAGACCTATTAGGCTACATAGAAGACATCTATCGAGTAGGAAGAAAAGGCACAAATAACAGACCGCTTGTAATAGAATTGCTCAGTAAAAGGATGACCAGATATATTGTCAGTAACAGCCAGTGTTTTCAGGGAACTGGCTTGGGAATTTCAGAGTTTTTAGATGCGAAATCAAGAAAGGAAAGAGCTCAAATGAAAGAAGAACTATTTAGGGCTAGGCAAAACGGACACCATGCAATAATAAAAAACAACCGACTATACATTGACGGAAAATCTGTTAATAGAAAATACCACAACAACGAACCACAACTAGATACAACTTACCCGGAAAATTATACGGGAATAAAGAACACCGCTAACCAATTTCAACATACGGATATGGCGAATGAATCTGTAATCCATACATTTCGCAAGCACAGACCAACCATTTAAAATACTATTCCAGAATTTCCAAAGCCTTAATAACAAACAACACTTACTTGACGCTTTCATTTCCCAAAATTCTATGTATAAAGCAATATGTATCTCGGAAACCTGGCTCTCAGAAGATAAACTAGAACTAATTAAGATTAGCGGCTACAAAATTGCATCATCATACTGTCGCAGTAACCGAACGGGCGGCGGCGTTTGTATCTTACTTCAAGACCATATAGACTGCATACATAGAAGTGATATAACAGATAAATCTATAGAATATGTACTAGAGTTATGCGCTATTGAATTGTCTAAAGAAAACTTATTAATTATAATTATGTATTGGAATAGAAGAGAGGAAGAAATATTTTACCAACAACTAAAACTAATTCTAGAATATGTGAATAATAAATACTCTAAACTTAATATAATCATAGGTGGCGATTTCAATATTAACGTACTATCAAATAATATCAAATCAAATCAATTCATAAATTTAATGCAGGAATATAAATTTACCCAATACATAAAAAGTGCTACCCGTGTAACGCCAAACACAACTACATGCTTAGACTTAATATTTACAAATTTTAAATTCAAAGATATGTACACAACTGTAGAAGAGTTCGGTTTTTCAGACCATAATAGTACTATTTTACATCTTAACTTGCCTAAACAAACAAAAAGAATCGCCTGGTACGTGAAGAAAAGATTGTACAATCACTCAAATATATTAAAATTCAAATCGAGATTACAAGAAATAAATTGGAATGACATCTTAACAACTGATAACGATATGAATAGCAATTATGAAGCTTTTAATGACACACTTATTAATATATTAAATCAATGTATGCCATTAAAAAAATTCAAGTTAAAACCTAAATATAAAAAATATTGGCTCACCGTAGGCATAAAAACCTCTTGCAAAAATAAAAGATTACTAAAAATACTAACAACTAAAACAAACAATCCAATAATAACTCAGTATTACAAAAAGTATGAAAAAATTCTAAAGAAAACAGTAACGACTGCAAAAAAACTACACTACAAAAATAAAATGTTTAAATCTAATAATAAAGTTAAGACAATGTGGAGCATAGTAAATGAACGTACAAATAAAAAAATATCAAGTGAAAAAAGTAACATAACCCTACAAACGAATTGCAGCGTAACTTCTGAACCTAATGAGGTAGCAAACATTTTTAATGATTTTTTTGCATCAATCGGGGAAACAACGATCAACTCAACCTGTAAACCGAAAAGATCTTCTTTTGTGTGTCCTACAGAGAATACAATCTTCCTTAATCCAATTGATCCTTACGAAGTTAACCTATTAATAAAAAACCTGAAAAACAAAAGCAGTCATGGCGTTGATGAACTTCCACCTGCCTTATTAAGGCAATGTGCAGACGAACTAACATTACCATTTCATATATTATTGAACCAATCATTCGAAGAAGGAGTTTTCCCAAACCTCTTAAAAAAAGCTCTTATAAAACCTATTCACAAAAAAGAATCTAAAACAGATCCCAACAATTACCGCCCCATTGCCATCTTACCGACAGCTTCCAAAATATTTGAAAAAGCCATGTGCAATAGAGTATATGCGTTTTGCGAAAAATATCACATATTTAATGACTGCCAATACGGGTTTCGAAAAAACCGTTCCACCGTCTTGGCCGTTTACAAATATATTCAAAAAGCACTTGATATCATTAACAATAAAAAGTACGCGATAGGACTACTCCTGGATATGACCAAAGCATACGACAAAGTACAATTTGACATATTATTGAATAAATTATATAGTATAGGCCTCCGCGGGAAATGTTATGACTGGTTTGTATCCTATTTGAAACATAGGAAACAAATCGTGGAAATCGAATATTATAACAATATAAAAAATGAAATACAGCTAATTAGATCAGACTGCAAACAAATCACCGCTTCAATCCCCCAAGGCAGCGTAATAGGGTGTTTCTTATTTCTTGTTTACGTAAACGATCTTCCAAATAATATAAATGAGTCATGCGTCCTATTCGCGGACGACGTATCTATACTAACCTCATGCGAAGATAACACGAATTTAAATGAGAAATTAAATACCATACTAAATTCTACAATTAATTGGATGACTGAAAATAACCTAGAAATCAACTTCAATAAAACTAAAATAATAGCATTCCATCCCCGCCAAAAAACAGAACTAAATATAAACTTTAGCTTTAAAAATAATAAATTAGAAGTAGTTGATAAATTCACCCTATTAGGCATAAACATTGATACGCATATAAATTGGAAGTCACATATTCAGAAAGTAAGAGCTAAAATATCAAAATTTTCATACGCCCTCCGCGAGATCAAAAAAACCACAGACCTAAAAACCGCATTAACAACGTACTACGCGTACGCCTATGCATGGCTCAAGTACGGAGTCATTTTATGGGGCAACAGTACTGACGCACCCACACTATTTACCCTACAAAAAAAACTAATTAGAATCCTTGTTAATATCGAAGCCGACGATAGCTGTAAACCCTACTTTCAGGAACTTAAGATTTTATCCCTACCCTGTCTCTATATACTTGAAATTTGTAAGTTCGTGCGCAAGTACCCCGATTTCTTTACAAAAAGAGAAGACATACAAACAAAAATTACTTTAAGACATAAAAATAGATTAAACTTACCAACATCACGTCTAAAAATACATTCTAATAGTACCTTTGTCATGTCCATAAAAATTTATAACAAATTACCCGAAACAATAAAGAATATTAGCAAATATAACGTATTTATTAATAAATTGAAGCTTTTCCTTATAACGAAATGCTACTATACTATAAGCGAATACTTTAATGATAAATTTTCTATTTTATAAATTACAATGTAAGTATAGGTGCCATAAATGATATGCCAAAAAATAAATAAAACTACTGTACGGACACAATTGATGCAATAAATAATAATATATATAGTAAATAAATAGTTAATAATAGTTTATAAAATAAATGGTTTTATAATGTTATTTAGTAACTAAATATACATACATAATATATATTTAAACACAATGACGTATTAGCAACATACCTTAATAATTACTAAAATGAATAATTAAATAATTTAAAAAAGTATCACATTCAACACGCAGTGTTCTTCCTCCTCTCTCCTACATTGGTTTATGCTGTGCCCGACAGGGTCCATAATTGTGACTTATATAACTATGCATAACAACTATGTAACATTATGGTACGCAATAAAGAATTGAGAATTGAGAATTGACAATAACTTTTAACCTGTAAACTGCTCACTAGAAATCATTGCTAGCTCTGTATTACTATTTCAGGAAAAATAGATATAAGTAAATGTAGGTGAACATTTATATTGTATTGTAGGTAAGTATATAATATGTGATTAACAGCCGAGGTTTATCCTAAAAAAATAAAACAAACATTTATCTTTACAACATAAACTGGATTTTTATTCATTTACACTTTTGTACAATACTGGATATACATTATCCTTCCACAAAGGAACTATAACCTTAAGAAAATCTGATACATATTTTTCATCATACATAATTTCCATTATATCTACTTTTCTATTGGCACTGTAGTTGCAGTCAGCAACACAGAAGTAGCCTTTTTTATGTCCTGTCAGTAACATTTGAAGTTGCATTTGCACATAAAACTTCTGGGTTGATTTCCCATTATTTATATAATTTTTCACTGTTTTTTCACTCATAGGACACTTAATTTCAATAATACTATTTTCACAGATCCCATCAGGTGAACCTGCTAGCATGGGATAGTTTTTAGATAACATTAAACCACATATTTTAATTTTTTTTCCCAGGTTGGCACTAACAGTTTTCCTCACATCATCCTCCAATATTCTACCACGTTTCACGGCTGTCGTGTCAGGAATTTTTCCACCCATTATTACTGCCATCAGAGTGCCATCACTGGTTTTACACCTACTGAATTCATAGGCTCTTGAAGCGGTCACTCTGCCATACCTTAATTCGTACCAAAGCCTGCTTTTATGTTGCTTCCTTGTTTCTTCTTCTACATTGTTGATGTCAGCTTCAGAAAATATCACTCTTTCCAAAAATTTATCACAAGATTTTTCTTTATATTTCAGCACTAAATTGTCCATTGATAGACTTTGTAGTCTATCCAAAACATATTCATTTTGGTATTTCATTAATTCACACTCGGTAAGCCTTCTTCTCTTCCCTTCCTCTAAAAACTTTTCAAATACTTCGGTATTTGACGGTAAGCTAGGGCTGCCCTTAGATAATTCCTTAGCAGTTATGTATTTAAGGACGCATTTACGTTTTCTCGCAAATATCAATGTTTTTCTGGTCCCATTTTGATACATAAGGAGTTAAAATGTTGACAATGTTATGGTATTAATTTCAAGATAATTTATTCATCTCCACATTGAATGCATTATACTTACACAGTCCTATACATCTTTTTCACACAAATACGTTTTTATCGCCGCAATAATCGTAGAAAATTACAAATAATGGGGTCTGAATACGTACCTGTAAGCCAAATCTGGAGCATATTCATAACTTCAAAATAACAAGAAATTATAGCCTATGTATTTATCTATACGTTAAGTTAATTATTTTGAACATACATAAAAAACTTTATGATTTATGAGAAAAATAAAATCGGTCTCAAATTTCTTCATACATTTTTCTACCGAACGCACGGCTCCGAGACGCGCTCGTGAACGCAGGGGTGTATCGCTTTCCTCCAAAAAATAAATACGTCGAAACCTATAATAAAAAGAGTGGCATCTTGTATACTGTGACTAAAATACGTTGATGCTTTTTCGTACCGAAACAAAAGTAAGAACGAGAACTATACTTATTTTTAGAATTGGATGGATATTGGTTACTAAACCTAGCATGAAACAACATTTTTTTTTTAACCGACTTCAAATAAGGAGGTTCGCAATTCAACCGTATAAATGTTTTTTTTTTTCATTAAGTATCTTAAAGTACTACAAATTAAGGAAGGTCTAGAGTTGATCTGATGATGGAGCCTTTCATCAGATTGACTCCTGCCTGACAGTCGAGGGAACTCCTCAACGATTTACAGCAGTAACCTTTTGTTTGGGCTTGATTAATTTGAATTGACCAGAACTTTACACCTAGATAGTTTGTGACTGTCATTAGAGGTCTGATGATGAAGACGAAGGACAGTTAAGGGAACTCCTCAACGGTTTACAGTAGCTACCTTGTGTTTGGACTTAATTCATTTATATTGATGAAAACTTTGCACCCATATGGGTTATAAGTGCCATTACAGGTCTGATGATGGAGACCATAGACAGTCGAGGGAATTTCTCAACGATATACAACAGTTACCTTTTGTTGGGCTTACTTCATACGGTTCAATATGCCAAAATGTTCAGTTCGTACAAAAACTAAAAAATTGGCCAAGTGCGAGTGAGACTCGCCCATGAAGCGTTCCGTAGTAACTACACCAAATAACTTTGTTTTTCATAGTGCTTGTATGAATTACAAAGTTTTATTTGCGGTTTTAGAAAATATGCTGTATCTCAAAAACTGCCAACCCGATCTCGTTCAAACCAATTTTGGTTGAAAGTTTACATTAAGGATCATAGCATATATTTTTTGTATAATTTTTCACTCCTTTATTATAGAAGTAAGAGGGGGGACACATTTTACCACTTTGGAAGTGTATATCTTTTAAACGATTAACTTTATGAAAAAGTGGTTTAGAAACCCGTATGTCATTTTTAAAGACCTGTCTATTAATACCACATACGCATAAGATTCATGAAAAAGAAAACATTTTCAGTTTCAGTTCCATGTGGGGTACATGGAACTGAAACAGAAAATACTTTTTTATATTTTTTTAATATTTTTTTTTCTTTAAATCGGAAAGCGGTTTACAGAATACATCTACCTACCAAGTTTCACATGTATAGTCCTAATAGTTTCGAAATATAAAAACTATTTACCAAAAAAATTAAACCAACTTCCAAAAAACATTGTAAATTGAAAAATAACTTTAATTTCGGTAGGTAGGCGGTGTCCGACTTCTGAAATTAGTTAGAAAGTAGACAAAATATTGCTTTTGCCAATGCTGGGCCGTTAATTGTTGAGGAGTTCTCCTGGTACTTCACCCTCAGCTTCACTTCATCATATGCATTGTGACGAGCATATTGTGCTTAATAACTATATTCAAGTAATCGAAGCGGAACCAATGAAATACTTCTTATTTCTACTTATATATTGAGTAGTTCCAGTGGCCATCTGTGGTATTCATCATCAGATCCACTTCACAAATGGTGCTTTTCGAATGCAACCACACAAGTTACTATAATGAAATACTCAAATCACTGTAGGTGTGCCTATAATATTTGAAGAGTTCCCTCGATTACTACAAGATCCCATTATCAGCTCCTGACTTGGTGACAGTGAATGGGACCAATTTCGAAGTATACCCTTTCAAACAAAAAAAGAAATTTCCAAATTGGTTCAGCCGTCTTCGAGTAATCGGTGATCAAACATTAAAAAATATACGCGTCGAATTGATAACCTCCTCCGTTTTTTTCGTCGGTTGAAAATGGATGTGACATATAGACGGATGGACAAACAGACAGACAGACAGACAGGCATGACGAAACTTCTTTATTTCTTATTATTATTTTTTATCACATATGAGTATTTTATTTCCAAAGTCCCCTAGTACTCCTAATCGGGCGTCAAACACATTAATACAAAATTGAAACTAACATCTAATCAATAAGCATGTAAGCCTTTGTAAACAATAAGTTACAACTTATTATGATCAAACAATATTAAAGAAAATATAATATTACATTCAAGTATCAATATTAGTTTAAGTAATGTATAAAATCGGGCGAACAATGATTTGTAAGTGTGTGTGCGCGCAATGTTGTTGTGTTGCTACTAGGATACCTAAAATTGAGCGAGTGATAAATGTAAATGCGTCCTTAAGGGTACTCCCAACTCTGGAAAGCTTGGATTTCATCCAATAGCATTCTATGGATGTGCAAGATGGATCCTCACTCCTACGATGAACCCACATTAAGAATGCCATGGCATGTTTGCAGCCTCCTTGTGAAGCCACACAATCATGACATTCTACTGACTTCACTGTTTCTTCCTGTTCGTCGACTACCAAAGACACTCCATACAACTTTGCATGTACTTTATGTTCTGGGCAGATTTTAGCTTTTATTGTGCACAAATTTCCTTCGCGTTTGAGCTGAACATAGCTTACAGCATCATCACCATAAGATGCCCTAGCGGACCTGAAATAAATAAAGCAATGGCAATATTTAGTTGCAAAAAGAAATATTTAACATAAACATAACCTCAAATTGTAACATTAGATATTATACTTCAGTAGGTACAATCGCTATAGGTACTTTGTAAGTACTTATTTTTATGATTTAAATAACTGATTAACTGTTTATAGGGTACTTACATGGAAGTCTTAACATTTCTAAATTCTGCTGAACAAAAGTCTTTGTTTGATCCCAGAAACGTTCCTAGCGTTATGAAGTCGATTCTTGGTAAATTTGCGCTGGAAGCCTTTATAAATCCTTGTTCCATGACTCAGTGTATCTTAATGTGTGTAAATTGAAGTTAAAAACAAATAAAAACAGTGTATTTAATGATAAATACGAGCGAGTGTCTAATTAAGTACTGAATTACAAGTAAACAAAGACAAAGAACTCTAACGTGACGTCACGCGCTCTGATTGGCGTTCAACATTTCATGGCGGATTGCCATATTTAGTGATTTTATTTTATCAATAAAATATTAATCTTGCTTTTAAATAAAAAAAGAACCAGTGTTTTACAATCAAGCATTTAGGTATAATAATACACACAAATTATTTCAATGAAATTTACTTGCTGTCATACACCCTATTTGTATTTGTATATGAGAAGCATGTAGGTTCATGTCTGTGGTATTCTTTTGAGGAAATAACCACGCAAATTTGAGCGGACCTGTCCAGACAGTGCAAGCATTTGTCAGTTATCGTGTAGCTCAACTTAGAACTTAAGGAGCTCAACAATTTGACAAAAAATACCAACGGACATTATGATGAGAGCAGTACTCCATACACGACCGAACCTGGGCTTGATAGAGATTGAGCAACTGTTCGGGTGTGAAGTACCGTCTTACCTTTGCTAGGATTCCCAACTTTTTTGATGCTAGTTGAGCCTTAGCCTCGATAAACGGGCCAAAATTGAGGGTAGAAGTTAGGGTTACACCCCGGAAAGTACGAGTAGGTTCGAATTGACTCCTTTTTGCAGAGAAATCTAAAATCTTTATTATAATCTGAGAATAACGTAGTGAGTAGTATATTTGTTAATACGATTCAATCCTGTACTGTTTATAATCTGTATTATACTACTGTTTGTTATTCCTATGAAATAAAATAAAATAAAAAATAAAAGATTTTCACACCAACACAATGAAAAACAAAGTTATTTTGCAATTTTTAATCTTTATATTTTATATGATGTATTTGAAGATCCTAGAAGCATGCTTGTCTAGAAGTAATCTATTCACTCTTAACTTAAAGACTCCCATAGCTATCAGAAAACACAGACTCCGGCAGAGAATTCCACTCCTTGCTGTACGCACAATTAAACTATTCCCAAAACGTATTGTGCGTATGGGTGGGATGTCCACCATGTAAAGATGGTGCCGTTGATATTAAGCTATTAAGTTGATGATATTGTGTTGCTGGAGAAGATTCTACTTCTAAGATTACCTATTTAAAGAAAAAACTTTACGTCATTCGTTTCCTATGTTTCCAGGGTAGCCGAAAGCACGGAATGTGAAATGGGTATAGATAACCTGGCGAAGATCTTCGGGCCTACGCTCATTGGCTACGGGCTCATGTCGCAGCCCACTGAAATGTACAACGCGACGGCGCAAATGTTTAATGTGAGTTATCAGTGTTTATATGGAGCAAGCTTAGCTGAATGCACAGAAAACTTAGAACGAGGAGTACCGTCACTAAGTAAATGGATCAGGAATAGAAGAAGAGAAAATTGATTTCCAAACCATTAACATTTCATGCAACTATGTTAGGGTTGGCTTGCTTCAACTAGACCAGTGTTGGTCCTGGCTGTCGTTTGTACGCCAACAGCATTTGTCAACGGTAGTCAGAAACTAGAAAACCAGAAACCAGTCTTGCCAAGTGGTATTCTGTCACTCAGTTACTGGGTTGTTTAGGTAAACACGAGCGCGATAAACGCGAAACTATTAGGTAAACCGATTTGTCCGTGTTTCGAGCTTATGACCACTCGACTTGTTGAGCTATTTTATCAGCGAATTCGATTGTTATAGTGCGAAAGTATAATGGATCAGGTGACATTTCATCAGCGTTTTTCAATCCCTTAAATTTTTGCCGTTTTGGCAAACGTGTGTTCTTTTTCTTCGCTACGCTTTTCTCAACTATATGGGATCGCCTTCCAGTCTTATCTAATTTAGCGGAGTACCAGTATTTAGCAATTGTGCAGAAGATACTTCTGGAAGATGGCCGTTTCGGAATCATAAATTTAAGTATGACATCGTGAACTGAGACACAATGCCAATTTTGCGCAGACGTTCATCAGAAAAAAAGTTATAATTCATTAGAGACAAAATACTATATTTTATTTGCATAAAACATAGAATATACGATGTTATTATAAATATGGAATCCAACATGATTTGCTTAAAACTTAAGCATGCAAAGCTCCTCTGTGAGAGAGACTAGGCCTGGGTTTGAATCAAACCCAGGCCCAGTCTCTGATGAACGTCGGTGCAAAATTGGCATTGTGTTTCAGTTCACGATGTCCCGTTTTCAGTTTTAATGATACTGTTAGTGACCATGTTAGCTTAAAAACTTATAAAATGTTGTTGTGTAGGTGATGCAACTACTGCTGCGGCTCCCGTGCGACTACTGGTCGCAGTGGGCGTGCCCCAGCGACGCCGCCTCGCCCGCCGCCGCCACGCTCACGCGCCCACGAGGGTTCTTCTTCTCACCGGCCGATACTGGGTAACTCACTTTAATACTATTATTTATGCAAGAAAATACACCCATGCGAACGAATCGCGGGAAAAGCTAGTTATCAATCAAGGGCGGATCCAGGGGGGGGAGTCATGGGGTCATAAACCCCCCCCCCCCCCTCCCCCCCGGGGCTGGGGCCAGTACCTAGGTGGTGGACCACTAATTAAAATTTTTAATTAATATTTTTCATATTATTCAAGTCGAACGTGCGGAACAACGCTAGTCTCGAGATTTCGTCATGTGGTAACAGAGTTGAAATGGTTGACTACGTAAAATTCTTAGGTGTTCACATTGATGCATTATTAAACTGGAAGGTTGAGACATCGTTTGTCACTAAGTCCGTTAGCTCTGCATGCTATGCAATCAGAAGCCTGAGGGAAGAACTGACCTTGACCCAGCTTAGGATGGTTTACTTTGCATTGGTTGAGTCTAGGCTTAGATATAGTATTGAGTTTTGGGGCAACAGCTTTAAGTACAATATCCACTCGGCATTTGTAATTCAAAAAAGAGCTTTAAGGACAATGCTCCGCTTAAAACAGACAGATTCGTGCAGAGATCACTTTATAGAACTCAATATTTTAACAGTGCCATGTCTTTATATACTGGTACTGCTAACCAATTTTGTCAAGAACTTGCACAAATTTGAAACTGATGAACAACGAAATGTTAGAATTAATACACGCAGGAAAGACTTGCCTAACACAATACAACCAAAACTTAATGTAGTTCATCACAGTCCTAGGTACCAATCAGTATTTATATACAACAAGCTTCCATTAGAACTTAAAAGCATAAATAGCGCCAACTTATTTAAAAACAAATTGAAGACATATTTACTGAGGAAGGGCTATTACAGCGTCGAGGAATATCTAGATGACAAGCGATAACCATAATATTATTGTTTTAGATTAAAATTAATTTTAATGATATGTTGTCTATTGTTTTTTTTTTTTAATTTTTGTTTTATAATATCACTTTGATTAAATTTTGTTTGTTATTTCTAGCATAATTATAAATTTTATCTTTGACATTTCATTTTAAAATTAGATGACATATTATTACGGACATTTTTATAACAATTTGTTTATTGTAATTTTTTCTCTTTTTTATTTATATTTGTCATTCTAGTTTTATTATTGATCATTCACAGACAATAAGATGACAAATTATTAATCTGTTTTACACAATTTTTACACAATTTTTATTTAATTTAATTCTAATGTATTATTCTTGATTTTTTTTATACATTAATCTGATTTTTGTTTTTCCTTTTTATTTGACTGAATGTTATATTGTAAATACGATTACCAACTTATTGTTAATTGAATGTGGGCTTTTATCGTCTTGAATTTGTTATTTTCTTTGACATGTATCTTTTTGTTTGTTTTATTTGCATGGTATTGTTTTATTTTAAAAAATTTCTACACGATGTATATTGTTCAGAAATAAATGACTTATGACTTATGACTTAAACATTGTTACTAGATAATACTCCAGTTTCTATCGTTGTAAACGAATATCGGCAGTGGATGGCCAAGTGGCAGCGGAGTCAGGAAATACAAATTATAACTTCTTGTGACTTGACCACGATTATGTGACAATATGGTTTAGGTGCAGAAGGCATAATTCTCAAAACGGGTACCAAGTCGCAAAAGGACTAGTTCCCAAAATGGAATGGAATTATCTAAAAGCCTAATTATCAAAATGGTAAATATTCTACATTTGGGAATATTTCTACGAATAAAAGATTTCTTAATATATGTAAGCTTTCAAAATTTGCCTGAAATTCTTTTATTTTGAAAACAAAAAAGTGATAGTTAAACTTAAAATTCAGTTTATTTGCCTATTTATTCTATTCCTATGCATTATAAAATCTATTAATTTTAACTCACTGATTGAGCAAATACATATTATTATATTATATTGTTTTAAATTAAAGTAAACTTATTTATGTCATTTTCATATGGGACATTCAATGGTGTAAATAAATTTATTTAGTTTATCTGTCTGTCAGCTCCACGTTATAAAATACCTTGAGAAATTATGAACTCTCGATACATTATGAAATACACTGAATGTTTTTACTTCAAATGTGTGTCGTGCCCAGATATTGTAGCTATTATTATTTCTCTGTTGTTTTCATTGATACCACAATATCGAAATTATATTATACTAGCTGTTGCCCGCGACCTCGTTCACATGAATTTTTACTATGCAAACCCATCCCCTATTTCAGACCCTTTAAGGTTTGATTTTTGAAATAAAAAGTAGCCATGTTTCACTCGGCAGCTACTTTCTATCACTTTTATTTTAATCCCCTTGTCAAAATCAGATCAGTTGTTTATCCTTCAAAGCATAAAGTACAAATAGACTAGTAGATTTCTAAGCAAGAAAACTCCATTTGATATTTCCACTGTCCAACTTCAAAGTTATGAGTGATTTGCGTCTCGTACGACAACCTCATGAGCGCTTGAAATAACGTTATACAATAGTCATCCGTGTTGCATCAATTAACCCCATTCGAATTCAATAAAATACTTTAATTGTTGCTGCCATTCTTCTTGCGTTATTGACCTTTCCGATGTCAAGTGTGTATTTAATACATTGTTTTTTTTTTTACATTTTGCAGGGTATCCAGAAAAAAGAGGAATTACTTCCAGTGACAGAAACAACTTCAACCGTATTATAAGCATTTAAGAGTTCATTTTCGTTTGTTCGTGTAAGAGAACAGTTATGTTAACCATTTTCTATGTAAATTCTAAGTTCTTATTTATAACTTCGATTCGATATGTTTAGTTTTTCATACTAGCTAATATTATTTTGACTAAGTTAAGTTATAGATCATTATTAACTTACGTGACATTTTCTTGTAAATTAGGTTTATTATTATTTTGCGTTTTTATTTTAGTTTCCTTTTTGTTAGTTCATAGCATCATAATCTTGAGCTATGTGATATCGTTTGAAACTAGGAAAATTGTATCATCGATTGTCAATTTTAAAAGAATATAATTATAAGTAAGCATTGAGATTGTTGGTATTGCTAACTTCAACATAATACAAAGTATTGAAATGCCCAGTTTTCTGTTTTAAACAATCTCACCACTTAATTTTGTACTTAATTTCTCTTTGATATAGGTTTAGTCATACTTTTATTGTAAAACATTATTTCTTGGTCGCATTCACTTCCACTTTTAAAATTAAAAATGGATGTTAAGCCGGTACCGTTCCATTAATTCTTATTGTTAGTACCTATATAATAAAAAATCTTTTTAGTTCAGGATAGGTTCAGCTAACAATTGTGCTGAGAATAATGAACACTGACAAACCACTTGGCATCTTATAATGGTATCATTAGAACTTAAACGGGATATTCACCGTGTATTTGTTTAAAACTTGTATCTTATTAATGCTTGGCACAAGAGGAAAATACTTTACTCATCGGTGAATTCTATGTTAGTGAAATAGGCATACATGTATCAAGTTTAAAACTTTATAGCTTCGTTGCTGATGCCCTATTGATGATCCTGTGTGTATAATATGGACTTGTTTCACTTCACAAAGTTAGTTGTAAGAATATTCCCGTAATATTTAGTTTTCGTTTACTTTACATTATTATTTAAGTTCTTATTTCCGTTATTGAGACGTCACGCTACCGCCTACGTTCAACGACTGTAAAATAATAGCTTTATAAGCTTGAAATTAGATATTTCGGTGATTTTCAACTTAATGTCACATATGATAGAGTTCAAAATTCATTGCGAGAATCTCTTTAGTACAAATGTCTCACGCAAAAATCAGCTTTAACTGCGTAACAGTAAAGTAGAAAGTTGGTTATTTGTCCTAAGATTTTGAATTCAAATAAAGCTACAGGTCGAAATATCTGTGATTCAGTAGCCTCGCCGTCGTTTGTTTTTTCTTGTTCATTAAAGCTGCAAGTATGTTGTATAAAATATACTTTAAAATACACTAAAATTTAAACAGACCTATTTAATAATATTGCTGATAGTCTTATCGCTGATAGCGATATCTTCCCGGCAACCTTTGCATGATTGGCAGCCGGGAATTATATTTAGGTAGGTATGTAGAAGTTTATATTTATTATAATATTTCCTCCATGAACACATACAAGGCCAAATTGAATTATCTGACAGGAAAAATACAGAAGGAATGAATATATACTAACACTTGCAAGTTAGTCGGGCAAGAATGGCTCCGAACTACAAACCGAAAACTTGCGTTATTTGTACGAGTATAATTATACTTAAGTGTAACTTTATTACAAGCGATTCACCTGTGCTTTGTACGGGTACAATTAAATTCTCGGTCCATTTTCTGAAAAGAGAAATGCTATGGGAGATTTACCTTTCATTATATTAAAGTTCGTGAGGTATAGCCCGCCAACAAACTGGCGGATAAACCGAGATGTTACCCTTCGGGAACAGAAGCCTAACAAACTAAGCCCATATTGTAATGAGGGTTTCCACGAAAATTCACACCACTATTTGGTGCCATTAAAGCGAAAGGCCCTCTTTGAAAACGTAAACACTATTTTAAACATCAATTTGACAGCTGTAGAAAACCTTAAGTTTTTTTTGACAGCTGTCTGACAGTTGGTCGGGCCTGACGCTTCTGTGCTGCCACCTGGTGAACATTTCTTCAGAAAATCCTTTTAGGCAGAGAGTATATCACTACTAGAGAGCGTATAGGCCGATTTCTTTGAAGAACACGACTCACTGTTACGGGTCGGGCGGGAGAGAGAAATGCAAAGCTGTAATTGGTCAGTTCAAGGTCAAATTGCGTAGATATGCCTGGTTAGGGATTGGTCTACTTGATTAAGGAAAAGTAGTCGATATCGATAAAATTGATGTTAACATTGTAAAAATCCCATAGTAAAAATATTTTAATTAAGGCCCAAGTTAATTTGTATTAGATTCCGCCATACTATTTGAAGCCTAAAAAGATTGAATATCGCTATCTTATTTTCACGATTTGACTCTTCTCAACATTATATCAATAAACACAAAACTAGAAACCAATATTCCATAGTAACCTTATCTATCTACTGTAATTTTAATTCTGGAATCTTCGGAAATCTTAAATGAAAACATGCATGTCACACAGAAGAAATACTTTTAGAACTTCCTCCTTTTTTGAAGTCGGTTAAAAGTAGATAGGTGGATAGTAACTGAAATGAACTAAAAAAATAAGTTTAATTTTGTAATCATCGATATCGTATTCAGACGTTAAAGTTAACAGCACAGATTTTTACGATAAAAATACAAAGGGAAAGAAAGGGATAAAAGAATTAGAATTTATTAATGAAAGAGACTTTTCTAAAATACATCAACGCGCGACTCAACCATGGGCTTGCTCACCTAAACCACCATTTTAAATAGACCCCTGTGGTGGCTTATAATTTTATTAAATAAAAAATAATTTTCGTAGTATTTCATTACTGATGAATAGTTATGTCATCCATTTAGTATCTAGATGACTGGAAATGTTTTCCACACCACTTCAACGCGCATGAGGGCATTATTAAGCGTTATAAATTGGATACAAAAATTTAAAATTTGTAATTGTTTAGCATGCACACAGGTCTAACACTTGGTCACAACTAAAATGGTTCGTGTACCGTAGCCAAGATATAGGTGCAAAAAGGCTAATAGTTTTTGTGCGTCGGGGCACCGTATGCGTGGTCAAGTGGTTTTCTAGTCTTTGCTTTTAGGTAACCAACTTGCACTAAGCCCGAGTGGTGGATTACGATTCCCCTAACAGTCTTGTGTCCTAGCAATCGTAACATTATAGACTGATAATGCAGCTTGGTGCGGGGTCAACAGAAATATTGTTTAGTTTGTTAAGAGACTTCTTACGTGGCAATTCGATTTTAGAATTGGACGCGTCAAGAGTAGTAAATTTTTAGAAATGTAATTCAAACGTTCCCCACGGTCCACACTATGAATTAATCTTGTATTGTAGAGACGTTAACAAACATATAAAGTCACATACACAAACAGACCCACAACAATTTATTTATTTAACAAGTATGGAAGACTAACAGCTATTATAGACAGGAAATGTAGTAGACAGTGGGCCAAAAAGGCCGGTGTCTGTAGATCATAGAAAAATCCATGCGGGAATAGAATCCGTGATTGTAATTGCTCGTAACTGCCCTGTGACGTTACATGATAGACTCCTTCCTACTCATAATTATGTAAGGCTTGCACACAATTTTTTTCTTTGTCGTCGTTTTTTACCTATGACTACTTCATCTGCGGAGTTCTGGCAGATAATATAATTTGACCCTGTATACGTGCCACGATAGTTCCATAGTAACTCTTTGAACAGTGGAAAACCGCTTTTATTGCCCCTGAAATACAGACACCGAGAGTATCAAATTGTTACCTTGAACTTCGTTTTAAATTCTATTTGTAAATGTAGCACATAATTAAACTCCTATCGCTTTAAAGATATAAGTTAAAAGTAAAATGTACAGGCATCGTATCAAGCCTGGGTTAACTTGTGTCATCGTAAACTTCATAAAAAATAAAATATAGATTACGGAGTGCGTGTATCGAATTTATCATAAAGTATATCTTATTTGACTAGCTACATTGATGAAATTTATTGCATTTTCATTTTTTAAACAAAATGTTTTTTTCAATAATAGAAAAAATCCTGATACACTATTGGGGTGTTTGCATTTTTTTTTTTATCTTGAATGTTATGGGAACAAACCTTGATCGAGGTATTTGTATTGAAGACCACTCAAAGGCGTCTAAAGGCATAATTTCTGAAATTAATTTACTTCCATAGTATGTATTAAGTTCACTATATTTGTTACGTTATAACGAAGACACTAGACATACTATAACATTGTTTTTTTTTTGCTACCATCACTCACATTATTTTGTCTAGTCGGCCATACAAACATGTTTTCATCATTTGGTCGTATTTCCCATGTGCCTAGTCACATACTAGTATTTAGTTTTACACCACAGCTGTGTATACCGTACCTTTGTTAGAGTGTTAGATATTTAATTAGTCTGTAATCATTGACTGTATAAATGAAATAAACTTGTCTAACTCTATTCACACTTCTTTTAATTCTCCATGACACCAGATTTGATGCGTCAATTGCCTAATGGCTAAGGTCGTCGGTCTTGTGATCGAGTGGTCGCGTATTCAAATGCCACCCATTACACTAATTGCCGTGAACACATTCCAGACTAGCATATTTAGCTTAGTTGAAGGGGTTACCAGGATTCCTAGATAGATAGATGGTAATGTGGATTCTCACATAATGCTAGTTCTCTTTCTAAAAAAACGGTCAAGTGCGTGTCGGGCCACGCGCAGTGTAGGGTTCCGTAGTTTTTATAACAGCCAAGTGCGTGTTGTATTCGCTGACTGATTGTTTCGTACCATGCTCTAACTAAAAGCCAAACATGACTACCTAACTAATTTGACTTCCTATACAAATCCTCACCTGATCCGACAATTTTGCACGAAAAGTTTTAATTTTTTTAGAGATTTGTATAAAACTTGTCATAGCCGGTGTTTTGAATTTAAATACGGACACAGAGCTACACTACTCAATCGTCACAAGAAGCTAGCACGATACAACTGGCGCTTAGCGCCATCTATCGACATTTCTGTAGAGTTGTTCGAAATTTTCGAGTCAAATACAATTGTTCGACTATTACTCGTAAACTTGTAAGGCCCACTTATGTGTGACTAGTACTCTCGCGGGGCAATTGCGGCGGTAAGACCCCTCTTTGAGGAGTGGCTAGATCGGCGTCACGGCGTCCTGACCTACCGCATGACGCAGGTCCTCACCGGACACGGAAGTTTCGGGAGGTACCTGTGTCTGATGGGAAAGGAGGAAACGCCTGGGTGTCACCACTGCGAGGGTCGCCCTGAGGACACCGTAGAGCACACGGTGCAAGACTGCCCCGCCTGGGCAGAGCACCGACGTGTCCTCACGGCGGCGATAGGCGGAGACCTCTCGCGCCCGGCATTGGTCGAGGCCATGCTGCGGGGCGAGAGGGAGTGGGAAGCGGTCGCCTCCTTCTGCGAAGCAGTCATGCTTCCGAAGGAGGAGGCGGGCCGCGTGAGGGAGAGGATGGCGTCCTCCCTCCAGCCCAGCCGCAGTGGTAGACGCCCACGGCGTCGGACGTCGGCCGACGATCTCCGGCCACCGTAGGCGCGGGCATGCGGACAGCGAGTAAAGGGCAACTTGCTGTCCGACCATGGACCATGCCCGGGTCGACGGCGCGTCGTGTTCCACGCGCGCCTCAAAGAGCGTCAGCAATATGACGAGGCCCCCCCATAGAGGGCCGAAGCCTGCCGGGGTCGTGGGACTCATCCCGTTACCGTGACCCCGGTACGTAAAGGGTTATTGAAGGAACACCGTGGATTTTAGTCAGTAAAAGTCTGACAGTCCCTCCCACCCTGCCCGGAGTGGGAGGACTTATTTGATAATTTTACCACGATAAAAAAAAAAAAAAAAAAAAAAGTACTCTCGCGGGGCTTCGCTCCCGTGGATTCTATCACGGTAAAAACATAACTCTCCTTTTTTGCAGTCGGGTAAAAAGTAGCCTATAACCTTCCTCAAGCTTCAAGCTACTTCCATACCAAATTTCATCCAAATCCACCCAGTACTTTCGAAGATTAGCGCGTTCAAGCAAACAAACAAACAAACTAACAAACTTTTCCGCTTTATAATATTAGTATAGATAGTTTTCCTTTAAATTTCGTTATATATAGGTACTACTGCCGTGACATTTGAATTTCTAACTACAACCGTTTAGTTGATAGATGGGGGGGACACTTGACTCTAACGAAAATTGGTACTTTAAAGCTTGATAAGTCACGAACGGTTTACTTAATCAAAAAACGGTCTTAGCAAACCCCTAATATTTTTGAAAGACCTATCCAACAATATCCCACACTATGGGAAGAACGAAAAAAAAAATATCATCCCACTTTACATGTATGGGAGGACCCTAAATAATTGTTTTTTTCAAAATTTTATTTTACCACTTTTTTGGCGTCAATAACGTGTATACTCATGCCAAAGTACAACTTTCTAGTACCAATAGTTTTTGAGCTAAACCGCGGACAGACGGACAGACAGACGGACATGGCGAAACTATAAGGGTTCCTTGTTGACTACGGAACCCTAAAAAAGAGTATGTAATGTAATTGGCGAGCAATTACATTTGGTATAGCCTTGTCCAGATTTAGTCGTTAATAAGTCTGTTCGTAGTCTAAGATGTAGGGGTACTTAAGTGGCCATGCCGTGCATGCTTTCTGGATCGGCCACCTCTGTATCTAGAGATCTAGAGCACATAGCGGAGATCTGTTTCTGCCTATGTTTAGTCGAAATTAGTCGCCAAATCTACCGGACACCTTTGTACAAAATTCGCGGGTTTTGTGAATCTTTAGAAACTTCTTTCCTCCCGCAACACACAATCCATGGCAATTATAGGGCACATTAATATAGACAAAGAAATACACAAAAACATTCGTATATCAATCTTCTCTTACTGATCACGATACAGTTTTAATAGGTATAAGTAAACGTAGTATAAAAAGTGAATCAGCAAATCAAATAATCATCCCTGGGCAAACTAAATTTAAAACAAGAGGAAAACAAAACAAGAATATAAAACCTACAGAGACTATTGTAACAAGTGTTCTCGAAAGAAGATATCATAATAAATGGAACATTTTAACCTTGTTTATAACAAATCCTGATCCAGTGGTTTCGTTGAATCTAGCCAATAGCTACTTTGCTTTCGAGAATCACAGGTTTATAGTTTCTACGATTCTTGAAAAACACCAACCCGTTGAACCCGAGGCCGTGCATCCCCAACCTACCGCTATAGCAAATTTGTTTGTAGAACATTTCAAAGTTATATCCCTCTTGGTTCAGCATGGCAGGCAGTCGATTGACTGAGGATTGTTTGATGGAGTCAAACGTTAGGATCACAACCAAAAATGTTGCGACTGTTATTAAAAATATGGTTAGGGGAAAGTCTCCGGGACATGATTACCTTAGCAACAGCACCGAGCATCTGCAGCACGCAGGCAATTAAGCATTTTCCCTTTAGTATATTAGTAGAAACTCGAAGAACTGGGAATACGGGGCCTTCAATTGCAAATACTTGCGGACTACCTAAGCGACAGGAAACAATGCGTAAAAATTAACAATTACCTAAGTGGGGAGCTTCCTCTCACTTACGGCGTTCCTCAGGGGAGTGTGATTGATCCCACACTCTTCTTGGTATACGTTAATCGGCTGTGCAACCTTATTTTGCAAAATGGAAAAATTACAGCCTTTGCTGATGACACTGCACTCACATTTACGGGTAATACCTGGCATGAAGCTTTTAACGCGGCACAGAGGGGGCTGGATATGGTTTTAGATTGGCTCTATGAGAATAAACTTACCCTTAACACTGATAAAACATATATAATCTGCTTTACCCTACGCAAATCGACACAACCATCGAATTCATTCACTCTAATCGCTCACTCAATTGACTGTCCAAAAACCTTACCCTGCTCTTGTCCCAAACTCACACGTACACAAACCATCAAATACCTCGGAGTGACTCTTGATGATAAACTGAGCTTCTCACCACACATAGAGTTACTGACAGTGAGGATTAGAAAACTAATGTTTGTTTTTGAGACTCTTCGAGATGTGGCAGAAGCTCGAATCGTCAAAGGGGTCTATCTTGCCCTCTGCCAATCACTTTTGTCATATTGTGTTTCGGCATGGGGTGGTGCACCTAAGACCCTGCTGCTAAAATTAGAAAGAGCACAACGAGCTGTGTTGAAGGTGAGTACTTTTCATCCAATACTCTTCCCAACAGAAGAATTGTACAAGTGTTGCAGGGTGCTTTCTGTAAGGCAACTCTATATTCTCAGTACAGTCACATTACAACACAAAAATACCCCATACGCTATTGTGAGCAAAAGACGTAAAGATGAGGTTTGTCAGCGCTACACATGCAAGTACTCATTTACAAAACGATTCTATTGTTTTCAGGGTCCTCAATTATATAATAAACTCCATAAAAAACTAAAATTCTACTCACTTTCAACCTCGTCTTTTAAAAAAATTGTAACCAACTTTCTACTTGCAACAAACTATTTTGATACAGAACGCCTGCTCTCTTCCGAATATAATCCCCCCTGAAACCCCTCCGCTAAACCACAATACATACATTTACATACACTATCACCTTTGCACACATTCTAACTGTTATACACAGACACATACTTACAAACACACATACACACACTCACACTTACAAACACACATACACACACACTAACACACGCACAAAACAATGACATTTTATAAAATATATAAATGTATGAATTGTAATTGTAGATAATTTTTTTCTATTAATAGGGTTATGCTAACTTACCTTGGCAAATACTTGTCCTCCTGCAATTTCTTAATGTGATAATTATTATTAAGTTTGAGCTTGTACCAGCGTCCTTAATACAAGTTATTTTGATAACTTAGTAAAGGTGCTGGGTGTAACACCTAAGAGTTTTTATTAACCCAATTGAAAGTGTAACTTAGGATTATTTCTGTTAATATTGTAATATTATGCGATTAAAAAAAAAAATTAAGTATAGGGCAATATTTATATGTGAAAGAAAAATAAAATGTCAACTGAAAATCTTTCTTGGTCCTAAGTTTGGCTATAAGAAAAATGTAATGAGTTGGCTGCTGGGTTTTAACTACTCTGATAGACACTTTAACTCCATGCACTCTTTCACATATTTAATTATCTTTACTGCAAAGCATATTATAAATGCTACAACTTGTATGCCTAGCAGTAGGTAAACCATTTATGTCGAGAGGGACTGGATCCTGCGACAGGTATCCTAATGCGACATCCGGTGTCATACAAAAAATGAGTAAACATTTGTTTTGAAATAAAGTTTTTTTTAAGTATTTATTTAACTTTATTTTATTAACCTTTTCACCGCCAACGGACACAGACCGCAGACGCCTCTCCGAATATGTGTTATACATATGTATAACGGTAAGGCGGGCCACATATCTCCGTCTCTGCCTTTAACTATTTAAATGTTTGTATAGTTTCCACAAGCTAATAGGCGGCCCTCTAATAGGTTTTTGTAAACATCACCTAAATGGCTTATTTGAATATATTTTTCGGATTGCTTCTGCTGGGGCACTATGTTACGGGGCACTGTGTGACACTGTTACAATGAACCCCAATGAGCTAATTCTTGTTCTTTTTTAGGTCTATAAGAAAATGGTGCCAAATCGTTCTAAGAGAAAGACGGATTACAGACTCCATACTGAATATGATATGAGAGAAGCAATTCTAATGGTTGAAAGTGGGATGAGTCTTCGAAAGGCAAACAATGAAAAAAGAGGCATGGGAAGCAGTCACCTCATGCTTAGCGTTGAAAATGCCGAAAAAAAACAAATTGTTTTATCACAAAAAAACAAATTGTGGTTTTTTTCCGTTTTTTTTTCGAATGTTACATAGAAAAATTAACAGAAAGAATCCTTTGGAAAGAAACAGGATTCTTTCTAATTTTTCGCAAGATGTTTTGAAAAGTTGAAAAAAAACAAGTTTTATTGAAATATATTTAATAGGTGAAATATGGAGCAAATAGGTAAAAATAATAGATTTAGCTCTCCTCGGCCACAGTCTCAATTTCACTGTCCGAAGAATCGTCAGCTTCACGCTCGAGCTCGAATATTTCTTTTTTAGCTTGCATTAAATGTTAATTTGATCGAACGTAAACAAGTTTATTTCTGGAAGAAGGCGATTCCTATCTTTTCTTTCAGACGCCGCAGATGATGGTGGAATACTCAACAATCTTATGGCAGCATATGAAAGTTGTTTAGAGTGACAAAATCCTTTCCACCAATCGCGAGGGTGTAAATTGTTTACTGGTTGCCAAATTATTTCATTGACCCAAAAACCACTTCTAGCTTGGTATTCAGCGAAGTTTGCCATTATTTCACATGTGTTTTCCTAATTTAAAAGTATGTATTTGAAAAAAACATGAAATATTTCACGTTTCTCTCATGTTCTTCGGATTTTTTCGGTTTTATTGGAAAAAAAAAACATGAAATATATACTGGCAAATTTTCTTGAAACTTTCGAATGAAACATTGAAAAAAACAGCGGAATTGGGAAGAAACGGGATTTTTTCCTGCTTTTTTCAACGTTACTCATGCTACGAAGCAGTAATACAAGCGAAGGACGCGCCCTTGCGTCCCAGCTACCGCAGGAGACGCTGCGGGCGTCGGGAGTCGCAGGGTGTCTCCCGGCCATCGTAGGTGCGGGCCTGCGGGCTACGAGCTATGGATAGCTCGGCTGGCCCCCAGTGGTAGCAGCGATGATCGCTTATCGAAGTTGTATTAACGCTTAACGTACGAAATGAAAATTTTCACATAAATTAATTAAACATGTATCGCAACAGTAGTGTCAACAAAATTCAAGTCAGTCAATAAAAGTGGCCAAGTGTGAGTCGGACTAGCCCATGAAGGGTTTCGTAGTAGCAGGTATAGGTTAACGAAAACATCTTTGTTTTTATAGCGTTTGTATAAATGACAAAGTTACACTAGGGGTTAAAGTATGAAATTGCTGAATTGATCCGAAAAATTAAAATTCCTTTTTTATAAAATGGATATATGGAAATTAATAATTAAATACTTATTTAATCAAAATATTTACTCTCATTATCTAAACATTGTTGCCATCTAATCGGAAGGTTATTGATGCCTTTGCAATAGAACTCTCGGGATCTAGATTCGACAAACTGTCTGAAAGCATTTTGTACACTGCCTCCTGGGAAGAAATTTTTTATCTCGTTGAAAATTTCCACGAAAAAAAAATTACGTCCATTGTACCAACGTGTGGCATCTCCGTCTGGTTGGTACGCAGGATGACCTATGGTTTCTAACCTGTTGCAGTTAGAAACCATAGGACATCATCATTAATATCAGCAAAGTTGCATCGGTTTATCGTGCAGTGTGATATCTTGCGTTATCATGGAGCAAATAATGGTGAAGATCAGTTCACGAGTCGGGGCTGTTTCACTGTTAGTTTCGTCAGCATTGTTCGAAGTTCAGCATACTAAACATCTGCCGTTATTGCCAGATCAGACCTGAGAAAGCTATAGTGATTAACACCGCGAATAGACTACCAAATAGTTACCATTACCTTATTATTAGTAAGCTTTGCCTTAAGGCACTATTGCGGCGTTTGACCTGGGTCTGCCATTGCAGCTTTGCTTTCGGTTTTCGTAAAGAATCCAGTTTTCGTCACATGTCACAATTCGATTCAATATTCCGTAATTTCTGTATCGATTCAACAAGGCAACTCAAGCTTCAACACGCGTTTCTTTTTGCAGATCAGTCAAATCATAAGGCACCAATTTTTAATTTTTTTTATCTTATTGGTTTCATGCAAATAAGTCAATGTAACGTTAAATCATGCCGCCAATTCCTGGGTAGTTTGACTTAGATCGGCTTCTAGAATCTCCTTTCGTATGAGAGATATTAATGGTTAAAGTATTTTAACCTCTAGGTAATATTATTTGCGGTATTTGAAAATGTACTTTATCTCAAAAACTGCTGATTGTATCTCGTTCAATTTTTTTCCGCTGAGAGTTGTTTTTAAGATCTACAGCATATAGATTTTTTACTCTCTCATTTAAAAAGTTAGAGGGGATGGGGTCACACGTTTGGAAGAGTTCGAACATTTGGCTTGAAGAAAAAAAAATAAGATACCTTAATGGCATTTTTAAAGACCTATCTATTAACCAACCACATATAGGCTTGATGATTTTTGAAGTGAAAACTTCTTTAGCGGCGAGTTAACTCATCGTAACTTGCGTTTACGCTGAGTATGCAGTCGCCGTCAGCATGCGTCGTATTGCTACTATGCATTTACCGGAAATTCGATAGAATTATTTTACTTTGCATTATATTCAGTCTTGTATCAGCCACCAGCTTAATATCCTGTATTTTATAATTAAATTAATGTTGTAATAAATAAATATTTTTTTTTACTAAAATCCCGACCGCCGAAACATAACTGGCGCAGTCGGTAGGATCGCGACGTTCTAAGATCGAATCAAACTCTTCATCTTAAGAGCGACGGTTCTCAAATCGTTCCTTCGTGATCTACAAAGAACCTATCGCGCGGTCGGACACCTCTACGGTCATCGGAATAGTGCTCCGGAGAATTGGAGGAAGCTGCGCTGGCCGAGACTCGACTCGACAGGAGATGCAGTGGCTGCTTTGGTAAGTGCTTTATTTACCAAGTGTCCTTGCTCTATTTCCTGCCTTATTCTAATTTGTGTATTTTTATATTAATCTATGTGTGTCTGTCTATAAGCTAAAATCGAATTAGGCAACCATAAAATTAAAATAAGTAGCGTTAAGTATCCTACGAGTAAATTCCAAGCGTTTAATTTGACACCGCTATTGTTTTACGTCAAACGCCACTGGGCAGGGAAGTTACAGAAAAACAATGTCGCTCAGGGATTATGATGCCAATTACAAACCCTACAAACTAATCGCGGATTTAATGCCAAGATATGATGGCAATTCTAAATTACTAAACTATTATATTAGGGAAGTCGAAAACTTATTACAGTTAACGTGTGAGGCAGATCGTTCGCACCCGGCATTCCTATGCTTAATTAAAAGTAGACTCAGCGGCCCCGCGGTAGACGCAATAGCGTACGAAGGCCATTTAGACTCATGGCTATCAATTAAGAACGCGTTAACTAGGCGCCTTGGCGAACCACGAAACGAAATCCAAGTAATGCAGGAGCTAACACGAGTGCGTAAGTCTAAGTCAGAAGACGCTGAAAGCTTCGGCAAACGCCTCCGTGAGCTGTTGGATACTCTGTATTCCGTAGGAGAGCATGGTAGTAAATCGTATTACGAAAAGATGGTTATTGAGCAGTATATAAACCAGTTAGACTTTCACGTCTCGTTGGGCGTTCGAATCGTCAAGCCAGACACATTCGAAGCAGCTATTATAGCGGCTAGACAAGAAGAGGCTAGGATTTCCTATAATAGAGCTAATTATATTAATAATAATCCTTCAACCTTGCAAGCAAAGCCAAGGGAGTTATCTAAACAACCAGGCAATAACAATAATCCCATCCGTAATACAGTAAATCCATTCGCACCTGGCTTTATTATTCACCCACAAAACTTTGTACCCCAACAAAATAATATGTCCCCCGAACAGCGTCAACAATGGCTACAATCCGTATTGCCCTGGAAGGCCAAACCAGCATCAGGTAATTTTAGGCCAAATGGTTCAAATAACTTTAGGAATCAACCTAACATTCCAAAACCACCACCGGTTCCCACACCAGTATCATCGGACGTGACAATGCGTACGGCAGGTAAGCCAGAAAAACCACAGTTCGCTCAGCAGTTGTTCTACATACCGATTCAGATGGCCGCTCAAGAACAACCAGGACCTAGTGATATGTGGTTCTATAACTATGTCACAGATGGTAACGGCACATCGGTCGAGCCAGATGCAACCACGGTCGAACAAGAGGTAGGTGGTGACCAGGATTTTACCTTGGACCTCAACCGAGACCACCAGACGTAGTTTCAATAAATTTCCAGAGCAAGAAATACTTACCACACATAATACTACCAGAGTTTGACGGTAAGTTTCTATTAGATACAGGGGCCAGTCATTCAACTATAGCAACTGACGTAATTGCAGGCACCATATTTGAGTACTGTGTAGAAACAGAACCCTTTCAAATTAATACGGCACACAGTTCATCAGTTCACGACAAGGTAGTTTACCTTCCCTTACCTCCCGCATTTAATAGCGATATAACACATAAATTTTTAATATTTGACTTCGACCCTAAATATAAAGGTCTTATCGGAATCGACCTTCTGCAAAAACTTAAGAGTAACATTGATCTAAATAATAATGTTTTACGAACATCTACAGCGGAAATACCAATACACTTTAGTTCTCCACCCCAAAAGATAAGTATCGAACCAAGATGCGAAAAGATAGTTCAAGTAAAAACCAACTACTTAGACGGACAATACCTCCACGACGACTTAATCTGGTCAGATGGTTTAATGTCCCCGGCAGCTTTAGTGAACGTTACAAACGGTTCTTTTAAAACATCGGTAATTAATCATAGTGATCAAAAAAAGTGTATCTCGTTTAACCCGCCAATCGAATTAGAGTCAACAAAAATAATAATCACGATATTAATACAATACAGGTTAAAACTAACATTGAACAAATACTAAAGGAAAACCTTCAGAAAATCCGTACAGATCATTTGAACGAAGAAGAAATGCGTGAAATAACCCGGTTATGTTATCAGTATAGGGATTTGTTCTATGCAGAAGATATACCACTCACTTTTACACACGCTGTGAAACACGAGCTCAGATTAAGCGATAATACACCAGTTTTCGTACGTAATTACAGACAAGCTCCCCAACAACGCGAAGAAATCCGTAAACAGGTAGATAAGCTCCTTCAGCAAGGTATCGTGCGAGAGAGCATATCTCCTTGGTCTTGCCCCGTGCATATCGTACCCAAAAAACCCGATTCCGCAGGCAACGTCAAATGGAGACTTGTAATTGATTACAGACGACTGAACGATCGCATCATCGAAGATAAATACCCCTTACCCAACATACACGACATACTAGATAGACAACCCTAGACCTTGCTAGCGGTTTCCACCAAGTGGAAATGCACCCTAACGATATTGAAAAAACCGCATTTACCACTGAACGAGGACACTATGAGTTCCTTAGAATGCCTTTCGGACTCAAAAATGCACCAAGTACATTTCAAAGACTAATGGATCATATATTAAGAGGTATAGATAATGTTTACACATATTTAGATGACGTAATAATAATATCTACGTCACTGCAGCAACACGTAGAAAAATTGAAGCAAGTATTCGATCGATTCAAAACTCATAATTTAAAGATAATCCAAAATTAGATAAATCACAGTTCCTACAAAAACAAGTTAATTTCTTAGGACACGAACTAACAGATGAAGGTTTAAAACCAAACAAAGACAAGATAAAAGCCGTACTTAACTTCCCCTTACCTAAGTCTCAGAAAGAAATAAAAGCCTTCCTAGGTTTGGTCGGTTATTACAGGAAATTCATAAAAGATTTCGTCAGACTTACGAAACCAATGACCCTTTGCCTCAAGAAAAATAGTAGAGTTATACACTCACCGGATTTCTTAGAAGCTTTCAATAAATGCAAACAAATCTTAACTAACGCCCCAATACTGCAGTACCCAAATTTTGATGAGCCGTTCATCCTCACTACCGATGCTTCAAATGTAGCATTAGGTGCGGTATTATCCCAAGGAATAGTAGGATCCGACAAACCAGTAGCGTTCGCATCTCGGACACTATCAGATACCGAATCTCGTTACTCTACAATAGAAAAGGAGCTACTCGCCATAGTATGGGCAATTAAATACTTTAGACCCTATCTTTACGGTAGAAAGTTTATCATCTACACAGACCACAGGCTTCTCACTTGGCTGATGTCATTAAAAGATCCTAATTCTAAATTGACTAGATGGCGCTTAAAACTCTCGGAATATGATTATAAGGTTGTATACAAGAAAGGCTGTCACAACACTAACGCAGACGCTCTATCACGTATTAAAATCTTCCACGGCAGTGTCGACTCTCTAGCTGTCAATCTAGATGATAACGAAGACGATGAGATAATTAATAGAATATTCGAAAATGCACGTAGGGAAGCCGAAAATCAAATAGACACAGTAGCACTCGACGAACATATACGATCACAAAACCCAAGCATCCCCGAATCTCACATAGGTACAGATAGTATGAGTATAGTCTCAGCCGAACCTGAATTGGTGTCTACGAGACACACACAGCCTGATAATGAAACTAGAGGCATACCCATAATTACAGACGCTATCGATAGGCAGTTGAAACAGTTTCACGTTAAGTCAACGCCCGGATCTACGTATAGAAAGATAACAGATCCACCAACTCAAAAGTAGTTATAAAAGATGTTTTTATCCCAGTAAATAATACAGAGCCTGAAATAATAAGATTCCTTAAAGAACACATCATCGCCGACCGTGTATTCTATTGTTACTTTTATGATGAAGAATTATACCATGCCTTTTCTAGAGTTTACACAACAATATTTAACGACAGAGGTCCTAAGCTACTTAAATGCACAACACGCGTAACTCTAGTAGAAAATAAACCTGAACAACAAGAATTGATTAAGAAATATCACGAAGGTAAGACTGTTCACCGGGGTATTCAGAAGACATACAAGCACTTGCACAGGAACTATCATTGGGCAAATATGCTCCTTACCATTCAAACCTTTGTTAACCAATGTGACACTTGTTTAAAATCTAAATACGAACGCAACCCTCTTAAACCACCCCTAGCTATAACCGATACACCTCGAAAACCAATGGAACATATATTTATGGACTTATATTCAATAGGAGGCGCAACGTTCCTTACAGTCATTGATAACTTCTCTAAATACGCCCATGCAGTTCAACTAACAGCATGCAGTAGTGTCTATATAGCTGAGGCATTACTAAACATTTTATCAGTGTTAGGTTTACCGGACAAAATAACCACAGATTCAGATACCAAATTCGACAACGATGTTATTAAAGAAATATGTGCACTACATAACATTCACATACATTTTACAACGCCTTATAATCCTAATTCTAACTCCCCTATTGAACGTTTGCACTCTACCCTAGCTGAAATGATTAGGATACAAAGAATGACCAACAAAGATGACCCTATACAGCTAATAATGAAGTACTCTATAATAGCATACAATAACGCTATCCATTCGGCAACAGATTATACACCCCATGAGTTATTATTCGGACACACAGCATCTAGAAACCCATTAGAGTTATATTACCCAAAAGAATTTTACCAGGACTATGTCATTAAGTATCGCGCCAATGCAGAGGCCGTTCAAGAGTGCATCGCCGCACACATGTCCAAAAACAAGGAGCAGGTGATTGCTAAACGCAACCAAGAAGCAGAAGAAACGAAATTCAAGGTAGGTGAAACCGTCTATAAACAGGTAGCGAAGTCAGCACGCAGCGACAAGACGAAGCCAGTCTTCAAAGGACCATACAAGATTATACACCTTCACCCAAATAACGTGGCCCAAATAATAGGTAACCACCCAAATTCTAAATCCATCAGGCTTCACTTCAAGCTACTACGGAGGCCTCATCTTGTTGCAGGACCTTCATCGCAGGAGCCGTCGCACAACAACACAACAGCAACCGTAACCATTACCCAGGTAGATAATGACAATGGGATCCTCCTCCTAAAACAAGGTCAACTCCTTAAACAGGACAACTACTTTAGCCTTGCTTGCGTTTACAACATTACCAACCTACACTTTATATCCATCGAACTAATGTTTCTATACTCAAGCACGAAAAACACGGAGAATACAGCATCTGGAGAGTTACATAAAACGTATAGGAATCAAATAGAATATAGCCTTAGTATTATAGGTAAGAAAATTAAGTTTTTAACGCCGCAAGTTAGAAAGCGACACGGTCTTATAGATGGATTAGGTACTGTCGTTAAGTCTATCACTGGCAATCTAGACCATGAAGATGCAGCTAAGTTCGAAGAAGAAATCTCAAATATTAAAAACAGAGTTAAAATCATTCAGGATTCTCAAAGAAAATCCTTAGTATTAGCACATAATACAATAGATGAGTTCAGTAAACAGTTAACAAAATTAGACAATAATCAGAAACATTTGGCTAATTTATTACAAAATATTACTAATAATTCCAACGACTTATCTAACCATTTACATTTCCTAGATATTTACGTACAGATAGATTTTAGTTTACAGATAATTTTAGATAGGTTAATGTTATTAGAAGACGCTATGACTTTTGCTCAGATGGGCACCATGCATCCTAGTATTATAAGCCCTCAGAATCTAATAGAAGAACTAAGAAACTTAGAAAACACTTATTCATTTAAACCAGTAGCTAGTATTAGTATTAGTAATGTTACTAATACTAATACTAGCTACTGGTTTAAATGAATAAGTGTTTTCTAAGTTTTTACATAGGATAGAAAAGCCAATAAAAGTTAAAGCTTACTGCACAGAACACTCGGTTAATTTTATTCTCGAAATCCCGTCAATTACCCCAAAAACATACAACCTTATCCATCTTTATTCAGTCCCTAATAAAAATAACCTTACTATCATCCCTAAATCCAAATACCTAGCACTTGGTAACGATGAGTACGCTTACCTGGAAGAAGACTGCCAGCCACTGACCGACAACACCCAGCTCTGCAAGCTCCTCGACACCAGAAGAATCGAAGACACAGATGACTGCATACTATCACTCATTCAGCACCGCCCAGCTACCTGCACCCACGCTAAGATGAACTTAAGAAGAGGAAAGGTCCAGAAGATCGGAGACAACACCTGGCTACTAGTCCTCAAAGAAGATGAAGTCACCAAAACACAATGTAACACCAAGACAGACTACAAGAAGCTATCTGGAATTCATCTCGTTACACTAACAGAAGACTGCCAGATGAACATCATGAACAAGACACTGCGATCACACACTGATACGATCGTCATCAACGAGGTCATACCATTACCTGAGCAGCATCAAGTCCCAGAACAATCAATACAATATGAACTCCAATTAGAAGACATATCACTAGACAGCATCCACGAACTGATCAATAGGGCAGGCGACATATCCATGCCAGAAGAAGATCATTGGACAATCATAGCAACTACACCTAGCTGGAATACAATCATCCTATATGTCCTGCTGGTCGCTGCAGCATCTTGGAAGCTGTATCAATGGAAAACTAAGAAAATCCCGGAGGACATCAAGGGCAGCGCGGACGCCGCCAGAAGCAAGAGTTGCTTCTATCTTATGGAGGGAGGAGTTAACTCATCGTAACTTGCGTTTACGCTGAGTATGCAGTCGCCGTCAGCATGCGTCGTATTGCTACTATGTATTTACCGGAAATTCGATAGAATTATTTTACTTTGCATTATATTCAGTCTTGTATCAGCCACCAGCTTAATATCCTGTATTTTATAATTAAATTAATGTTGTAATAAATAAATATTTTTTTTTACTAAAATCCCGACCGCCGAAACATAACTGGCGTTGTGCATTTTTTTTGTAATGGGTATAAAATGTTAAACTCGCGTCAGGACACGTGACCTGATCGAAAATTCGTAAGACGGACGGAGAGTAGACAGCCGGCGCGGCGTAGGAGAGGAAGTATCCCCCTCTCTTTCTGCGGCGCGGCGAAAATGTATGCCTGCGCCTGCTGTTTCGTTTAGGCGGCGCAGGACGCTTGCGAGAATGTTCGTGTGTGTTACACGAAAGTTGATGATATTACATTTTAATTATAACATGAAAGTTGATTTTTCTAAGAGATAAACTTTTTAATGTAATATAAATTTTCATGTTTGTGTACGATAGCGCAATAAATAAATATTGTATTCTACCACATAAATGATAGTACTTTTATACTGATAATTAAAGCAATTCGTGCAAAATTATTCCCTAACCATTCCACAATATCAAAAATGCACAACGTTAATATTCAAGTTTTCACTTCTGCCGGCACTCCCGGAGAGCAATCCGGATTTTTTTTTTTAGTTTGGTCGTTGGTTTCAAGCCTTATTGTATAGAACTAAGTCTCGGATTCGACTACCGGTTCGGCCAACAAGTGCTATGGGGACATTCTGAAAAAAAAAAATTCTCCTCGTAAAGTACGTTAAGTCGTTGGTCCTGGCTGACATTTAGACACCTTTGAAAGTCGTTACATGTAGTCATAAGCCAGTAAAATCTGACACTGATCCAGTCAAGGGGTATCGTCAGGGGCGTGCACAGGATTATGACAGGGTATGCGGCGGAGTAATCGGTCACAAAAACTTTGCCTTTTATAGATTTTTAGCATAGCCACAGCCACGCATCGCCACCATGCTACGATGCGTGGCTGTGGCTATGCTAAAATGGCTGTCATAATCCTGTGCACGCGCATGGGTATCGTGCTACCCAGCTACTGGGTTATAGAGGTCAGCTAGGCAGTGGCTATACGAAAAACACTCAACTTACAAGTTTCTTAACTCTGTAATCTTTAATGGTTTCGGAATACTTGGCCATGACATACGGACGAACAGACAGATTATATAAGGGTTCCGTTTTTTTCCATTCGGATACAGAACCCTAAAAACCTTAAACTTTGTGAAATCACCATTGTTTATTAACGATAATTACTCTTGTATTCCTCCGACTCGCGACTCTAGACTCCCAAACCCTGATGCTGTACTTCTCGGCACTCCTCTAACCTGATGATCCTACATATATATATATATATATTTACGTATGATCACCGATTACTCGAAGGCGGCTGAACCGATTCGTATTTTCTTTTTAGGGTTCGGTAGCCGATTGGCAAAAAACGGAACCCTTATAGTTTCTATATATATAGTTTTTATTAGTCATGTCTGTCTGTCCGTCCGTATATCACAGCCATTTTATTCCGAAACTATTAGGACTATACATGTGAAACTTGGTAGGCAGATGTATTCTGTGAACCGCTTTCCAATTTTAAGAAATAAATTAAAAAATATTTAAAATAAAGGGAGGCTCCCCATACATGGAACTAAAACAAAATATATTTTTTTTTAACCGACTTCAAAAAAAGGAGGTTTACAATTCGTCTTGAACTTTTTTTTTTTTTTTTTTTATTTTTTTTTATGTATGTTACCTCATATCTCGGAGACGGCTGGACCGATTTGAAAAATTCTTTTTGCATTTGAATGGGTATAGTTTCTAGTTGGTCCCATTGTTACGAAATCAGGATCTGATGATGGGATCCTGGAGAAATCGACGGAACTCTTCAAATATTATAGGCACACCTATAGCGTTTTGGGTATTTCTTATAGTAGCTTGTGCAGTTGCTCTCGAAAAGCACCATTTGAGGAAGTGGAACTGATGATGAAGACCCCAGATGGCCACCGAAACTACTCAATAATAAGTATTTCGTTGATTGCGATTAGATTACTTGAATATGGATGTTAAGCACTTTATGCTCGTCACAATGCATATGGTGAAGTAGAGCTGATGGTGATGTACCAGGAGAACTCCTCAAAAATTAACGGCTCTGCACCGGGAAAAGCAATATTTTGTAAAAGGTGATAAGTAGTTGACATTTTGGCTTTTGTAACTAGATAAATTACAAACCGACCCACTAAAAAGCGTGAAAAAAAACTTTTTAGCAAAAAATAGAACCGACTTCCATATAAAAACACTACAAAGGCAAAAATAACTTTAATTTCGGAAGGCGGTGTCTTTAGTTTTGTATATATTTTCGTTTTTGACACCGCCTTGCGAAATTAAAGTTATTTTTGCCTTTGTAGTGTTTTTATATGGAAGTCGGTTCTATTTTTTGCTAAAAAGTTTTTTTATGAAACCTATGCGTGTGTGGTATCTATAGACAGGTCTTTAAAAAATGACATTGAGGTTTCTAAAACCACTTTTTCATAAAGTTAATCGTTTAAAAGATATTATATACTTCCAAAGTGGTAAAATGTGTGTGTCCCCCTCTCTAACTTCCATAATAATGGAGTGAAAGTTCTAAAAAAATATATATGTTGTAGATACTAATGTAAACTTTCAACCAAAATTAGTTTGAACGAGATCGGGTCAGCAGTTTTAGAGATACAACATATATATTTTCTAAAACCGCAAATATAACTTTGTAATTCATACAAACACTATGAAAAACACAGTTATTTGGCGTAGTTGTATAGCATCGCATCGCCACCATGCTACGATGCGTGGCTGTGGCTATGCTAAAATGGCTGTCATAATCCTGTGCACGCGCATGGGTATCGTGCTACCCAGCTACTGGGTTATAGAGGTCAGCTAGGCAGTGGCTCTACGAAAAACACTCAACTTACAAGTTTCTTAACTCTGTAATCTTTAATGGTTTCGGAATACTTGGCCATGACATACGGACGAACAGACAGATTATATAAGGGTTCCGTTTTTTTCCATTCGGATACAGAACCCTAAAAACCTTTGCACAAAAATATCTGTTTAAACTATAGTCGAAAAAGATTGGCATTTTTTCGGCGCGCACCTATTTTTGTGGTTACTTGAAAGTGAAACTGTAAGCTCGCCCCGACGATACGTCGACGTCGTCGCTTCTTCACAACACTTTGGCGGTCCATCCCCTCCAGGTGAGATCCCCAATAGCCTAGAGGAAGCCCAACGGGGTCAGACAAACGCAAAAACATGGGTAAAGGTCATTCTGTCTGTCTCTCCGTATATCACGGCTAATTTATTCCGAAAGTATTAGGACTACAAAGTTAAAACTTGGTAGATGTATCCTGTGAACCGGTTTACGATTTTTATACAAACAATTTTTAGTTAGCCGGTTTGTAATTTACCTAATTACAAAAGCTTTAATGCCAACTACTCATAACCTTTTACAAAATATTGCTTTTCCCGATGCAGGGCCGTCAATTGTTGAGGGGTTTTCCAGGTACTTTACCCTATGTGTGACGAGCAAATTGTTAGTACCTAACCATATTCAAGTAATCGAATCGGAACCCTTGAAATACTTGTTATTGAGTAGTTGCGGTGACCTTCTGTGGTCTTTATCATCAGTTCCACTTCACCAAATGGTGCTTTCCGAAAAAAACTACACAAGTTACAATAAAAAATACTCAAATCGCTATAGGTGTGCCCATAATATTTGAAGAGTTTCCTCGATTTCTCCAGAATCCCATCATCAAATCCTGACTTGATGACAATGGGACTACCTCTGAAGCATACCCTTTCAAACAAAAAAAAATTGGCCAACTGCGAGTTAGACTGACCCATGAAGGGTTCCGTAGTAACTATACAACTACGCCAAATAACCGTGTTTTTCATAGTGTTTGTATGAATTACAAAGTTATATTTGCGGTTTTAGAAAATATATATGTTGTATCTCTTAAACTGCTGACCCGATCTCGTTCAAACTAATTTTGGTTGAAAGTTTACATTAGTATCTACAACATATATATTTTTTTAGAACTTTCACTCCATTATTATGGAAGTTAGAGAGGGGGACACACACATTTTACCACTTTGGAAGTGTATGATATCTTTTAAACGATTAACTTTATGAAAAAGTGGTTTTAGAAACCTCAATGTCATTTTTTAAAGACCTGTCTATAGATACCACACACGTATGGGTTTCATAAAAAAAAATATATTTTGTTTTAGTTCCATGTATGGGGAGCCTCCCTTTATTTTAAATATTTTTTAATTTATTTCTTAAAATTGGAAAGCGGTTCACAGAATACATCTGCCTACCAAGTTTCACATGTATAGTCCTAATAGTTTCGGAATAAAATGGCTGTGATATACGGACGGACAGACAGACATGACGAAACTATAAGGGTTCCGTTTTTTGCCAATCGGCTACCGAACCCTAAAAAGAAAATACGAATCGGTTCAGCCGCCTTCGAGTAATCGGTGATCATACGTAAATATATATATATATATATATATGTAGGATCATCAGGTTAGAGGAGTGCCGAGAGGTACAGCATCAGGGTTTGGGAGTCTAGAGTCGCGAGTCGGAGGAATACAAGAGTAATTATCGTTAATAAACAATGGTGATTTCACAAAGTTTAAATTAAAGAAACATGTCATCCATTGTTTTGATCAAAACTATCAGTCACACTTATCGAAATAAGTTGCCAAAAATCAATTAGTGCGTACACTAAGTACTTAATAAATTACGTTTCGATTTATCAAACAGTAATTGATACTAAAAGATCACTTAAATTCATAACAAGAAAATCAACTCTTAACAAAATATGATGAATACCCACAATAACTAATTGTAATTGTCAACCAACTCCGACTGACTAGCTGACTAGCTTCTGCCCGCGACTTCGTTCGCGTGGGAGGGGTTTCCCGCTTAAATCCCGATCCCGTAGGAATTTCGGGATAAAAACTATCCTATGTCCTTTCCAGGGTGCTAGACTACTCCTATGCCAAATTTCATTTAAATCGGTTTTGCGGTTTAGGCGTGAAAAGGTAACATACAGACAGACAGAGTTACTTTCGCATTTATAATATTAGTATGGATATATATACGCGTGGAATTGAGAACCTCCTTTTTTAGAAGTCGGTTAATAATTAAACGCTAAGGAACCAGATTTCTAAAACCATTCCTTCACAAAGTAAACAAAAGAACAACATTTTTAATCATTATTACAATAATTTTATCTGTTGCAGTTACAATTGATATTAAACATACAGTCAACTTTCTTTCGTAGGTACCCAACTAACAATTTGGTGATAAGAATAAGTGCTACATGAGCTATTCAAGAGAATTTGAAGAACCTAAGTTCCTGTAAGAGCGTTAACATTTGGTGATATAGCGCGCTTTAACTGTCTTATAACCCCGAATTGGGCCCACGATTTTAGAGCTTAAAGTTACTTAATAGTCATAGAGTAGTGATAAATGAGTGGCAATAAAGAGCTACAATAGTGCTATTGAAGCAATACTTACCACGTTAAGTGTATAGGAAGCTATACAAAGGTGAAAACTGCAAGCTAAAGTAGTAATATTGATATAAAATCCACTCTAATAACTTTTTTAGTTACATATTAGTGCTTCCTCGCCACAATATATACCTTAAGAATATATTGTAGGTATTTAGTAGCAATAAGCATCACCCAAAGCGCCAACATTTTCACCTTTTTTCATAATTTTTGTACTTCGTTACCGTCAATAGCGTTAAAATATTTAGCAGTACCTACGCATATTCATACCCGATATAGCGATATTTTTTTTTTTTTACCTGGTAAAATTATCAAATAAGTCCTCCCACCCCTACTGTCAGAGTTTTACTGACTAAAATCCACGGTGTTCCTTCAATAACCCTTTACGTACCGGGGTCACGGTAATGGGATAAGTCCCACGACACCGGCAGGCTTCGGCCCTCGACAGGGAGGGCCTCGTCATGTTGCTGACGCTCTTTGAGGCGCGCGTGGAACACAACGCGCCGTCGACCCGGGCATGGTCCATGGTCGGACAGCGAGTTGCCCTTTACTCGCTGTCCGCATGCCCGCGCCTACGGTGGCCGGAGATCGTCGGCCGACGTCCAACGCCGTGGGCGTCTACCACTGCGGCCTTAGTGGTGAAAAGAGCTAAGCCACACTTGTAAAAAGTGTGGCGAATGTAGTGGCCAATGCCTATTGGCCAACGTGTAGAGGGGGTGTTTGCGCACCCAAGATGAACAAACACCCCCTCTACATGTTGGCCAATAGGCATTGGCCACTACATTCGCCACTATGTTGGCCAACGTGAAGAACCGGCATTAGCTCTTTTCACCACCAAGGCCACGATATGTAGTTACAGAGCAAGCAGATGGGGTAATATCAGGCAGTCAATAAAATACTTTTCAAATCTCATGTCACATTCGTGTTTATTTGAGAAATAATAAAAACACATTGAGCAAATAAACTGACAAATCAAAATAACGTATTCGTTTAAATTTTTTGATTCACTTTTGTTTTCTTTTAATATAATACAATAAATATAAAACATATTTTTAGCTTATTAACTAATTGTAGACAATAAATTACAGCCAAATTATTACTATAACAAACAACTAAATTCGTAGTCAACCATGCCACTGGGTATTTCTCTATAAAAGTGTAATTTTAAACTACTTAATGAAACCTAATTTGTATTTTCTCTTATTATAAATAAATAAAGAAAATTATCAATATTACAACGTAATAAATAAATACAAGATATATCGATAATTACAGGAAATAAAATAGAGACAGACCAAAGATGAAAACAGAGGATCGATAAATTCTGTAATAAATAAAAATAATGTCTATACCCAAATTCAGAAGCTTAGATAATATACAACTAAATGTTCAATGTAACAAAGTCGAAATTCCATTGCAGTCAAAATTAAATTAAAACCTTTTATTACAAAATAATCACCCAAAAATTAACTTAGACTACACACAGATACAACTGATATTTGATTAACTAGGATTCTGAATTCATGTTTTCGACGGAAATTAACGTTGAGATTACGACTCAAAGAACGCGATAAAGAAAGGAATGGGCATTGTGCCGACAATACGAAAATTAAATAAGAGAAGGTAAAACGGGTTAGTAAATACAGTTTTTACACAATGGAGCAGTAAGTTCTGTATGAATGTCTTTACTTACACATGAAAGATATTATAGTCAAATTATACATGCCTATGTATTACATAATGAAATCAGGCGTTACTTTGCGGAAATCCATATCAAACTAATATTTTTGTTGCTACACTTGCGCATGCGCATAATTATGTTTGCAGTACTGCAAACTATGTGCAAAAATTAACATCTGGATCTTGGCAGAATTAACATTAGACATTTTTTCTAAAGTATTAATCAGTATGCCTGTTTTGTTAATCCTTAACAAAAACAATTACTAAGCGACCAAAAATTAGTTTAAAATATGTGCCAAATTTTAGTTGCATACTACTCCTGGTATGTGTGTAATCTCACTTCTGGCCGTTCAGTGTACACTTTACATCACTTACTGCTCCATATAACACTTACACATAATGGATACTAAGTGATACCAAAACGCTACAGTCGTGCAATCTCAGTGTAACTACATTTTACTTCTAAATCTATTAAGATTCTTTGGTAAAGGCTACAGGTAAGTTTCATACAAAATCTTAGGCCTCAATATCTAACACATACTCATCCATTGAAAATAATAATTTCAAATAAACTTGGCTTTGCCATGGCTTATTTTCAGTATTCATTATATGAAACAGTGACGTCATAATAATTCTACAAAATTATTAGAAACGAACAATTGATACCGTGTCATATTATCTTTGGTACATTTTTGGTAGTATCTTTGGTAGTCCAGAATTTGAATATCAGAGGTCATTTCAGACTTTCAATCGGCCGATAGTTTGCACCAAGTTTTCTTTGTTCTGATTTGTGCATTAGCCGACATTCTTTGTCCATTAAAAAACCACATATGTATACAACATGTAACATATTTAATGTAAATCCATAAATACGTTTGTTCAGAATGGTTTACTGAATTGATTTCTATAATTGTTAATATAGGTCATTTCTTTTTCATTCCACACAAATGAAAGAAAAATTATTACTTAAAAAACTGAAATTATAAAAGTTTTATTACTTTGATTTACGGGCCATTTCGGTTTGTTTTGACTGTACAGAGATAGTGTGACTAGATTTAATTATTTTTGCGAGAAAAAAACCACTAATATTTAACATACAATTTCAGGAATTACATTATTATTATTACTGACATGTTGTATATGGTTACACCCATCTTCATCAATCAAGTTATCCAAAGCGGTAGCGGTAGCTTTTTGTAGAAAATTAAACTCCCAACGACATACACGAAGCAATAATGCGATCACCGTTACTTCAAAATCATCGAACTTTCTGCAGTATTATAAATATAAGGATGAAAATTTATTACAAAACATTTGTATGAAAACACCACGTATGTGAGACTAGCCGACTTATTATAAAATTATCATTATATTACACTACTTTGGCTGAAGCATAAAATTACATAAGTTCACACTTTAACTTAAATAAATTATAATAAGGAACGTGTTTATGACTAATTGATTTTAAAATATGAATTCTAAAGTCAGCGTTCACAAATATATACAAATAAATTATTATAATGTATGTAAATAATTTGAATTAAATAGAATTCGTACATAAATGCCAACATACCATCATTAAAAAACCCTCAATATTATTATGACAATTTCAAAATATTTTTAATATATTATGGCAAGAAATCTTTAGTTTATCTAAGGATAAAATATTTTACTACATATAAAAAAGTACAATCTACAGAGCTGTTCTCAAAGTGCGTAACGATAAAAGTATTTGGTATTTTCTTCTCATCAAACAGCCTGTATAAATAATTGTGATGGCTAAGTTTTCAACTTTTAATCTTGAATGATGGAAGTGTGATGTATATGTAGTTACATTGTTACCTACTTATCAAAGGCCATACAAACTACAAACTATAGCAGTGCAGGCATTTATAAAAAGATGATTTAAAAATAGGGTATCTTTAAATCATCTTTTTACACTTGACGTTACTGATCGTTACAAATATTATGCCGTTTTATGGTAACTTAATTTCGTTATTATATTAATTTACTAATTTCTAATCTATTACAATATAAACTCCCAAATATACATATACACATAGTTATCTACAATATCCAATTAGTATTTTTTCAGACTTGAGGCGTAAGCAGTCGTTTTTGGAATGATTATGAATTTGTTTAAAAAAGGAATATTTGACTCTTATTTATACACTGAATATAAATGGTTTTTCACTAGAGTAAAAAATATAGGATGTCTATTTGTATGACACACGAAATGATTTTGACCCTTTACTGTTTTTAAAATATAAAATAATGAACATGTTACTGTGTTGGGTTCTCATCAATCAGATGGGGATGAACTTTAACCTCTAGAGCCTCAGCGGCACAAAAACGTGCCAGTAAACAAGTATTAGTTGAGCCCCGCTGGCACAAATTTGTGCCACCAAACCCCGACCGATTTAAAACTGTATTTGTAGTAAAGATAAGTCTTAAAATCGTTTGTGACCGGGGTCAGATTACGCTTACGATAAGAGCCCGCCCGCGGCTCGCGCGCCCGTGCTTGACGGATGGTTGACGTAAATAATGGCGGTCCTTGAGAGGTTAATTTCACTTTTACATAAATTACCTATGTCATGTTTGGCTTACAATAAAGAGTGAGGAGGATTAAGATCTGTAATTTCCAGATTTATTTTTCATCTGAGATGTAACTTCAGTAATGGACTTTTTGGTTGCTCACATATGAAATTGTTTAAAAGAAGTACCATATTTATTATTATACTTTATTTCACTGGATTTTTAGTATAGAAAGCATCTCGCAATCACCACCAATCATCGCTTTCACTACCATCTGATCGATGGTTTAAGAACACAATAGACCACAAACGTACAAACTTTTAGAATTTTTAATCGACTTACAAAGTTGGCCCACTCAATATATCCGACATAAAGTACCTTTAGGCGTGTTTTTTTTACTGTAATTAAAATAATAGGTACAAAGAAAAATATTTTAGTTCATTCACTCTATCTGATAAACACGCCACGCCCGCGCCGATACAAGGCTCGCAACAGGGTGTTTCTAAATGCGTCGTGTGTCATTATAATGAATAATATATTAATTTTTAAATAATTATAATCAATTTTTTTATCATATGCATTTACTAGTCATTAACAGATAGATACATGAAGTGGGCTGCTGTTGTCAGATGTTTAAGAAGTCATTGTGTATGGGTTTGAATAGTGTGCATGTTTTATGAATGATTACTTGGATAAATTTTATTTTATTCTTACAGTGTCTAAATGCCAAGCATTTTTTTACAAACTAAAGTATCCATCTCGATAAGAGCTCGTAATAAGGAATATTACAAAGCCGGTAGATGGCGCTAGCAGCACATACAGTAAAAAAAACGGCATCATGGTGCATTAATGTTATTAAAATGTAAAAACTGTCTGTAAAATATTAAGTTATTTTTATAATTGTTTTTATATATTATACTGTATTGCATTCATACTTTGTAATATTCTGACATCCTACGGCCATTTTTTTGTGCGTGCTAGTACTATAATCTGGCGCCAAAACTCTGCCGTAATCTCTGCTATTAGACATTCCCATCTAAATCCACCAATTATATTCAGCATATCAATACTCTAACGTTGTTCAATCTCATTAGTAATAGTATTGTTACCGCTCAATAGTTTGGGCAGGGTACCGCTGCCGTGTTTAATGCCGTAAGGTCGCAAGTGGTATATTAAGTAGTCTAGTACATACATTAGTTGAGGGTTTATGTAGTGGAAGGAGACTGCGTGGTCAGAGCAGCAGTCGAGACCCTGGAAAGGTAGGAAATTATACTTATTAATATTACTTACCATAGTTAAAATGGTTGGTGGAAGCAAAATGTGTTAATAACAGAAAAAAATTAAGTAAACACCGACAACCTCGAAACGAATGGACTGATTATCGAGATGGACTCCATAATCGGTCCATTCGTTTAGGAGCTACGATCACAGACGGACACACAAACACGTCAAACTTATAACATCCCTCTTTTTGTATCAGGATAAGGTGGTATTTTTATATAAAACTAGCTGTACCCGTGACTACGATTGCATGGGAGGTTTTTCCCATCTCAATCTCGATCCCGTAAGAATTCCGTTATAAAAAGCCTGTATTAAATATTATGACTTTGAATTGCCCTATAACCTTTTCTATTTTATAGTGAAAGTCCCATAAAATCAGTACATCCGTCCCAGAGATTGGCTCGGAAAAATAGAAAGAAAGACGGACGAAATAAAAAAAAAAGTTGGTATGTGTTTTAGTATCGCGTTCGTGCACTTCAATTTTATTTGTATACAGTATTGCTTATTAACCGGGGCGACCTGTTCCAATTTAAAAAAATAACCTCCAAGCCTGTATTTGATATACATTATAGATAAGCTCGAATACTGGATACCTAGTTATTGATAGGAAGAGTATGATAAACAACAACTTTTGTTCTATGAGTTTTTAGAAAACAATACAAAAACAAAACTTCAAGATCCCCTCCGCTGCCTTTTGTATGTTCATTGTACCTACTTTACTGGCGTTTTTTTTTGCTTCGCAGAATTTAGAGCGTTCAATTCAAATGTTGTTAGTGTTGGTTGTTAGTGTTTTACCAGTAACCCTGTATAAGAATCAACTCCCAATATTGGATTTTCTGTAAAATAAGAGCTTCAGATAAAACATTGATACTTATAACGTACTTACCTCATCAGTAGGATAGAAGATATAGTTCCAATACCAGAAGTCTTTGTCTTTGTTTGGAAACAGATGGTCTTGCGGAACGAATGGGAAGAAGCGACCTCTGTGGTGTTCGTCGCGGGAGTCCATCGCACGGACTCCTATCCTGTCGAGGCATTTACCTGAAATGTAAATAATGAGATATTGTACCAGCTTTTAGGTCTTTAACCTGGGCCAGTTCCATTTTGACCAATTTCAATCTTATTGTTATAAAATACGATATAAAGTCGGTGTTGAATAACAAAGAAATGAAATCAAATAAAAATGAATTCCAAAATTAAAATCGTTTTGTACTTTGAAGTGATTTGGATATTGGAATAGGATTTTTTTAGAGACTTTTGTATTAAAAGTAAATTGCATTATTTTGTGAGTCCATTGAAATCTGTGTTGGTCTTAAAAGAGCACCATAGACACAAATCTACTCATATGATTTGACCAGATGGACAGATGGTATGGACTACAAAAGAGACGTTGACCTTTTTGTATCGGTGTTTCTACTGAGGTTAGTCAGCTAAGAAACACCAGCTTCATCAAGTTTAAATTTATGAGAAAAAAAAATGACGTGAAAAAGTTTCCATTTATAATCAACTAGCGACTCGACCCGGCTTCGCATGTTCTCATTCTGTTAATTCGCGAAAAACTTTTATAAATTATAGAGTAAAACCTTCCTCATAAATCACTCTATCCATTGGTGAAAACCGCATTATTTATAGGCATCAGCTGCCATGGCTGACCAGAAAGTCTTTAATAGAATGTGGACCCAGGTATGTCGAAGAAAGGAATACCTGCTCGGTGAACATTTTTTGATGACTCTCTGGAGAGTAAATATGGTGACACTTTTAATGTGGATGCGACAACAGTACAGACTGTGAGATTCGTTTCTGATTAGTAATTACATTGTATTATGTCAATTGGTCTATTACCTAAAAATGAATATGTTATGCAAAGATTGAGAAAATCAGTTATTTTTTAAAAGAGTAAACATGGAGTTTCTTTCCGGTTCTTCTCCATAGGAAACGACCAATTCGAACCTGCACTAGTTAATAAAATAATTTGATTTCGATTTGACTTTTAGTGCTGTTCCGCAAACCATGGCGCCCTTGATCTGCTGTTCTTAGCGTTGCCAGGCGTCCAGATAAAGCCGCACATAGGTAGGCTTTTTGAATGCGTGTCCAGCCACAATAAACGATGTCTGGCAGCTGGCTTATACGGCTTTTTACATATTGTCCAATCCCCTAAGAAGATTTATGGTATACTAGCTTTTGCCCACGACTTCGTCCGCGTGGAATAGTTACTTTGGGCTAACGTTAAATTTAACCCCGATTTTGAAGCATTCTTCATTGGCGCTCCGCTCCTATTGGCCTTAGCGTAATGATATATAGCCTTTCTCTATAAATTGACTATTTAAATAAAAAAAATTTTTCAATTCGAACCGTTCCTGAGATTATCGCGTTCAAACAAACAAACTCTTCAGCCTTATATTATTAGTATAGATAACTGTTGCCTGCAACTTCGTCCGCGTTTCCGTCGTTTTTCGTAAAAAAAAAAAGTAGTCCTTCTTCACGGTTCAGTGATTTTGATGTAACAGACAGATTAACTTTCGTAATTTAGTGGGGAAATATAATATTTCAATCTATAATACTGTTGAAAAATATCGCAATACCGAACCGCACAATATTATTGTTAATAGCTGTGCCCGCGACTCCGTCAGCGTGTAACTCCTTGTCAGGCGCGTGCATAGGATTATGACGGGCATGCGGCGGAGTAAAAACACACAAAAACTTCTTCTTTTATAGATTTTTAGCATAGCCACAGCCACGCATCGCCACCATGCTACGATGCGTAGCTGTGGCTATGCTAAAAATCTATAAAAGAAGAAGTTTTTGTGTGTTTTTACTCCGCCGCATGCCCTGTCATAATCCAATGCACGCCCCTGCTCCTTGTGTGTTATTAAGTTAATGTATTGGTAATATTGTTTAGACCACGTTCACATGAGGCTTAAGTACCTATAGAACGAAAATGCTTCAGCTCAAAGCTTCCGGGTAAACTATGTTGAAAGTTGACCCGTCCGGCACGTGAACATAAAGATTTCTAGAACTGCTAATAATTGAACTGCGTAATTTAGTAGGGAAATATAATATGTCAATCTATAATACTGTTGAAAAATATCGCAATACGGAACCGCACAATATTATTGTTAATAGCAGTGCCCGCGACTCCGTCAGCGTAATTTAATGTATTGGTAATATTGTTTAGATCATGTTCACATGAGGCTTAAGTACCTATAGAACGAAATTTTATACCTTCGGCCGCGAGACGCGTCGAGCGCATAGACCGATTCTCAAAAATAATCCTTATAGCATGATTCAGTATTCACGCGCGATGGCTTATTATTAGCGTATTTCATGTATTTCTTTGGTGTTTCTATACCGATTTATATGATTCTTTTTTATGGAATAGTTAATAATGTTAACTTTTTCAATTAGGCGTGACTGAGAGTGTTATAAACGTAAGAGTAGACAAATATTATAATCAGAAAGCTTCGAACTGCTAAGCTATCGGGAGTTACACGTGTTATTGTGAGTCAACTATAAAATATAGACATATGCTGTCGTGGGATATTTTTTATATAATTTTAAGGAGAAAATTTCCGTCATGAAATGATTTCTGTGTAGCTTTAACCATTAAGGTTGCACACGCGACGGAAGCTTAAAAAATGGAGTAACTTCTCCCGTTTTCCCAACATTTCCCTTCACTGCTCTGCTCCTATTGATTGTAGCGTGATGAAAAGTATACTATAACCAGCTCAGGAGTATGAAAAATAATTGTACCAAGTTTCGTTAAAATCCGTCGAGTAGTTTTTGTTTCTATAACGGTTATACAGACAGACAGACAGACAGACAAAAATTTTACTGATTGCATTTTTGGCATCAGTATCGATCCCTAATCACCCCCTGATAGTTATTTTGGAAATATATTTCATCTACAGAATTTACCTCTCTACAGATTTATTATAAATATAGATAATAAAAAGAATCTGCGTTTACACACACAATTTTTATCGTATTAATACTAAGACACAAAATACTAAATCATTTAAGGTGTTCGGCCTTTTCACACAAATGTCCTGCCAAACTGACTGGTCTGTCCGGCTATTAGGTTGGACGAGCTGGCAACCCTACCTGTCCTGCATGGCCTGCCCATTGCTCACTTCAGGAATTGATGTACGCTTTCAACGGTGCCAAACTCGTTGCCCAGTTGTGGGCAGAGTCCATTTAGATTGCTATCGACACGCCAGAAGAAGATCAATAACTCTTACCCATCTCAGCGTCTTCGGCTCCATGGTCGTCTTCCCGACATAGTGTGGGTGTAGGTAAGGCCTTGTTCACGAATCTGTCGAGAGCTTCTCTGCTCAGCACGTAGCCGGCGCCTCCACTCATGTAGCCCTGCAACCGAACATTATTTTTTGTTTTATTTATTTATTTGCTTCAAAATAACACGGCCGAAGGCCAATTACATTACTTGAAGACAAGTTAAATTATACGTAAACATCGGATTATATACATTTGCATGTTTGCATATGCAAATGTATATAATTATATTTCTATAGCGTTATTGCATATTTTTGTACTTTTTCATTGAAAGTGCTTATTTCAGTAGCTATACGTGTTAGGCATGTTGTATTAGCTAGCTGCTTATTAGCTTTTTGATTGTGCATATTTTGTACATAGCGTTCGCCCTTTTTAGTGCATATTTGCATACATATTTCGGCATTTTAATAGTGCATATAATCCGATGACTAATTAAAATGCCAGTCATACACTCATCTCACAGCACTCCAGGCATATTGACAAGATCTTTTTCCTATTGTCCACAAACGCTCCACCCAGAGCGGCAAACATCATTTGATGATTTTCGGCCCGAGGAAAAGTGATGTGCGTGACTTCTGATCGAGAGATCGCGGTTTCGAACCCCACCACCGCGTTACACTATTGCCGTGAACCTACTCTAGACACAAGCATATTTAGCTTAGCTGTAGGGATTAACAAGATTTAATAAAAATAACGTGGATTCTAAACACATAGCTAGTTCTGTTTAAAATGAAATCAAATGGATGATGAGTCGATGACATAGACTGATGTATGGAGACTTTGTTGGAAAATACATTGTTCAGGTTTAATTTTAAATATTTTCAACTACAGAAGCAAAATGTTTAATACCTGTGGCGAGAAATGCTTGAACCTGCAGCCGAAGTATATTGGGTCTTTACTGTCGTAATCTGCTAGCATGTATCTCAAGTTTTCGACCACCACATACCTGAAAAAAGAAGTTAGTAAGTTCATTACGAATTTTTGTAAACATTAGCGTTACTTGGACTAACAACAAGTAGGAAAGAACTGCTCTGATTGGTTTTGTGTGAATTGAAACTTGCTATGCTTATGTCCATACATATTATAAAACTAAGTCTCTCGCCGCGTCTGTCTGTATGTTCAAGATAATCGCCATAAACACTTAACAGATTCAACTGATTCAGACTTAACTGTGTTCGTGTCATTTTTGGCCTTCGTAAATCTGATAACATTTCTTCCTTCCGTTCTCAGCTTAAATGGTTGCCTATCCGTCAAAGGAGATCCCTCATGCTCTACACTATTATGAACGATCCTTGTGCTCCTGTTTACTTAAAACAAAATTTTAAAATGTTGGGCAGTTCTCATAGTCTTAACCTTCGCGCATCCAAAAAACTTCTTCACATTCCTTCTCACCGCACCGAGTTTCTATCTAATTCTTACGCTATTTCTACTATTAAACTCTGGAACTTGCTACCCCTTGACATCAAGAAGGAAACCACTACTTTAGGGACTGTTATTCATAGTTTGGTCTTCGTCATAATTATTATGAGCTCCCATAATCAGAAAGATTATTATATATAAAGCACCGTATGTATTAGTTTATTTTTTTAAGCATATGTATGTATTTTATTAGTATTCAATTTTAAGTAATGAAAAGTATTAAATTGGAATTAAATATACTATTTCATTTCATTTTCTATTTTTTTTTTTAACCTAAAGGTTGACTGGTAGAGAATGCCTTACTGTAAGTATTAAGTCCGCCTATGTAACGCTATTGTACATAAAGTTTAAATAAATAAATAAACAGATTTTTATGCAGCTTTCACCAATAGATAGAGCGATTTATGAGGAAGGATTAAGTGTATGATTTATTAAGGTTTTGAGTGATAATTTAATCTGCTCATTCTTCTAGCAGTGAGACTTGCGAATCCGGGTCAGGTCGCTAGTTGAAACTGAAATATACACAGCTCAGAGAGCATAGTTTCAGACGTAAAGACTTATAAAAAACTAAGTGTGGTATCACCCGCGTTAATTTGAGAAAAAACCTACAAAATATATTGATGAGGCCCAATAACGCCAATGCCTGCCTGGATTGATTGAATGTTCTAACGAGACTCCGCGGCTCTTTTTGAGATTGGCTACCGTGACCAAAATCAGTCAGGAAGGCTACACACAATGCCTTGAAATAACAATAATTATTATTACCCCGACATTTTAATGACCATAAGTTAAATTGCAGCTTTTTTACGATGTGTAATGTTGCAGCAATTTTTTTATAAATATCGAACGGAAATTGCAATAGTGCCTATGGACAATAGTGCGACAATTTGTTGCATTTATAACTGTGAAATAAATTGCGAATACCGGTAATGACACTTTAAAGAGGTGGAACGGTTTTTTTTTTTCAAACAATTTCCCTATTCCTGGAATATCTCCTGTTTCATAAACTTTTTTAAACTCCCAGACCCGGAATCACTATTTGTAGACCATACATTTGTTCCGGTGCGGGAATTGAACTCGCGACACGCAGAGCAGCAGTTAATCACTCAACCACTGCGCCAACCGTGACATTTCAAATAAAATAAAATTTCTAAAACAACATTTCTTTTTTCGAAAACGTAATGAACACTAAAGCAAAGTCAAAATAACGGGTCTTCCAATAGGCACGTCCGAACTTTGACAGTTAGTAGCGGCCATCTTGTTGAAGCTACATCTGTCAAATTGGTTTTCATTTATTCATTCTGTTTTGCCAAATCATCATGGATAGCTATAGCATTCAACAACACGTGCAAATGATAAAATTGTTTTATCAAAATGAGTGTTCTGTTCGGGCAACGCACCGCGCGCTTCGCCCATTTTACGGTCGCCATAATCGTCCTACCGAGAGGACTATTCGTCGTGTGGTGGATATATTTGAGTCCACTGGTTCGGTAAATGATCGACCAACACCCGTACGTCAACGAAACGCAAGGTCTGCCGAAAACATCGCCGCTGTCCGTGAGAGTGTGCAGGAGAATCCGAGGCAATCGATTTCGCGTCGCTCACAAGAACGCTGCTTTTCACAGACCACAACTTGGTGAATTTTGCGTCGTGACTTGGGCCTGCACCCGTATAAAATTCAACTCACCCAGGAATTGAAGGTAAACAACCATAGACAACGACGTGTGTTCGCTGAATGGGCACTGGAGCAGTTAGCAACTGACCGTAATTGTAATCTTGTGACTTAACCCCGCTAGACTTTTTCTTGTGGGGTTTTCTTAAGTCGCAGGTTTATGCGAATAAACCACAAAACACAGCGGCCCTCAAAGCCAACATAACCTATGCCATAGGTTGAATTCAGCCTGATTTATGCGCAAAAGTCATGGAAAATTGGATATCTCGCATGCACTCCACCCAGAGAAGCCGTGGCGGACACTTGAATGATGTCATATTCCACACATAATGGCATCACTACATCTTTCAAATAAATAAATAATTTCAATAATATCTCAAACACACTTTGTTTTATTTAAATTTTAAGATAGGACACGCTTAATGAAAGACCCTGTACAAGCATATTTATAGTGCCGAATACATACATTTTCAGATTACCCACTAGACTGCTAATCGTAAGATTAGTAGCATTTTATACTAATACTAGCGACCCGCCCCGGCTTCGCACGGGTGCAATGTTTATATTAAATATAGGCAGCGTTCGCGAGAATCGTTAACGTACGGCAGTTTTTTCGACGCCTTACTCCACAATTTTCACTACCACGAAAAATCCTATCTATTTTCCGGGATAAAATATAGCCTATACCAATTCGGAAGAATCCCTCTAAGTAATGGTAAAAGAAATTTTGAAATCGGTCCAGTCGTTTTTGAGCCTATTCAATACAAACATACAAAAATACAAAGGTTTCCTCTTTATTATATTAGTATAGATTATAAATGTATGGATATTTGTGATGGATTATGGTGTATGGATTTATAGATGTATGGATATTTGTAACTCTTTCACGCATAACGTACTAAATAGATGTAAATAAAATTCGGTAAGTAGATAGTTGACATCCTGGAATAACACTTATGCTAGTTTTTATCCCGAAATTCCCACACGACCGGGATATACGCGGTAAAACCTCCCTACGCGAACGAAGTCTCGGGCAGAAGCTACACTAGCTTATAAAAAGAAAGAATGAAAGAAAAGATAATGAATTAGTGATATGATACATAATCTTAATTCAACATTACGCTAAAGTTGTTTAATCATCATGTTAGGAACAATCAGTTTGGAAATTTTTCCTTTACTATGTTTCGGTTTACAGTTTCCTGGATTTTACATGGAACCTTTATGAGCTTCACAACCCATTTACTGGGACAGGATACACGGCAAGACTGATTGTATCGCTAGGAATAAGAAGTAGAAGGAGTGAAATTCCCTGCCGGAGTCTGTGTTTCCTGATAGCTATAACCTAAGTCCTAAACCTCTTTAAGTTAATAGTGAATAGGTTATTTCTAGGTAAGCGTGCTTCATCTTCGACCACATCATCGCCTACCATCAGATGAGACCGGTCAAAGGCGAACCTATTATCAATAAAAAATAACTTTCATTTTTACAATTATTTTGAACTAGTAATCAAGTTTCATCTTACTTATCTTACTTAATACTATAAATACGAAAGTTTGTGAGGACGTATGTATGTTTGTTGCTCATTCAAGCAAAAACTGAACGGATCTCAATGAAATTTGGTAAACAGATAATTCACATCCTGGAATAACACAGGCTACATTTTATCCCGGATCAGGATTTACGTGGGGAAACCTCCACGCGAACGAAGTCGCGGACAAAATCTAGTTCTTTTTTATAATATAAACCTAGTTAAGATTCGTGGTTCCAGAACTCAAGAGCAACTGAAGACACCGGATAAGTTTTTAGTCAGTAGAAGTAGGACACTCCCTTCCACCCAGAGGGAGAAGTCAGTTAATGATGTTTCCGCCGAAACAGAAGGTGTAATAACATTACCTACATAACTGCTTCGTTAAAGACTTGCCCGATTTTTGTAATGAGAATTGGATGGTAATGTTGGCGCAGTGACGTTTGGCAGCTGTGCTTCGTGTGTTTGATGCTCGCACCCGAACAAATGTTTATATGGCTTACAATAATTCTTCCGGGTCTGTGCAAATGTTTGTGCAAGTGACTTTGAACGTTGGTAAACGTACAGACGCCAGCACATCAAGCTACAACAATCTGTCAAATTTTTTTAATAGATTTTCAACTTTATTATTAAAGAAGGTTCAAGGTTGATTGGGAAAATTTGACAGTTTCGGGTAGCTTCATGTGCTGGCGTCTGTATAATACATGAGATATTCGTGTGTGGGGCAACGTTTTTTTTTAAATAATATTAATATACAGGGTCAGGACAAATATTTAACATAACCAGCTTGTAACTTTCCCAATGCTGGGACACAGGTTTCATGATGGGAAATGGACTGAAAACACAAGGGCCCAGTGCGGATTGGTGTCGCATGTCTTCGGATCATTTCATGGTTTCCGGTTTTCCTAAGGATGTTTTCCTTCACTGTTTTGAAAGTTACAGGTTACTCCGTTCAAAAATACTAATTAAATTAATCTTTATTTTATTCTATTGAATAAAACATAAATTTATTTGCTTAGATTGTAGGTACAGTACATGATTGGTCTTAATTAAATAAATATGAGATCCTTGTACAATCTACCTTATATTAGGCATGCAGTTGGAGCAGTAAAAAACGAATACAATCATAAATCAAAGTTTAATATTCCAATTTAAAATTAAATATATTTAAAAATAAATATTTCATATTAAATTGGATTTTCCTTGTGTATAATCATTAACATATATATTACTGCGTAAGGACTGGGCGGACCGCATGTTATAATGAGGCCTCGAACTTGGTCCCAAAGTGCCCTTCCCTTTATCGAAGTGAACTAAAACGCGATCGGCTATTTTCGGGAGCGGTCATAAGTTTTACAAGCAAAAATGCCGAGTTGTGTCGTGAAGGGTTGCGTGAAATACGACAAAAGCACAATAAATAAAATGATAACATTTCATGCGTTTTTTTTATTTCTTTGTACCTCGAATAATACCACATCCCGCTCTTACAAAGTTACGTCTAGGAGCAGACAACGCCGATTGACATCTTAGTTATAATAGATGGCGTTAGTGTGTTTTGTAGACCGCGTCCGTCAAATGTTCTGACGACCGTATCTTTACTATTTAAATCAATGTGTATAATGGAAATGAGGCATAAAAACAATTGAAGGTTCTTAATTAAAATAATAATAATACAATCTAAATAGACTATTTTTACCCGATTGCGCTAGAAAGAGGTTTATGGTTTTTTTTATGGAAAAGTTTCATACATAATAAATATAAAATAAAAACCTTGAAAAAATTACCTGCGTATATATGTACGTGTTACAATAGAATCGTTCCAGTCCAACACGACCGTAACTAAAAAGGGTGTAATGTGTTTTCTCATGCAAATTATCTGTACAATATACCTCCTTGGTTTAAATAAACACTATTATTATACAGTTTACTTAATTTTCTAGGTTAATGGTGAATAACTAAGATTTTGATATTATTGTAAAAGATTCTGATTTTGTACCGAGTTTATGGCAATGCGCTTAATCTCAATTAAATTATATGTAATATGCAAATTGGTTTTATTATTTTATAGTACATTTACACGTCAATTTTTTTCCGTCAATTTAAACTAAATAAGGCTTGTGTTTAAACTTAGAACTAAAGTTCTAAGTTTAAACACAAGCCTTATTTAGTTTAAGCTCAATGATTTGACGAACAGTAACAAAGTAATGGCGTTTGGATAGGCTGCATAAATAACTCAAACTTCCAGACAATCACCATATTTATCCCGAAATAACTATCTACATAAATAGTTCACAATATTTATTTATTTAGTTGACAGAATATAATTTACATGCCACAGGTTTACACAGCGGGGCCCAAACTAGGCACAGCCTGTATTTTGGTCGGGCACGCCGCAATTGCGGCGGTAAAACCCCTCTTTGAGGAGTGGCTAGATCGGCGTCACGGCGTCCTGACCTACCGCATGACGCAGGTCCTCACCGGACACGGAAGTTTCGGGAGGTACCTGTGTCTGATGGGAAAGGAGGAAACGCCTGGGTATCACCACTGCGAGGGTCGCCCTGAGGACACCGTAGAGCACACGGTGCAAGACTGCCCCGCCTGGGCAGAGCACCGACGTGTCCTCACGGCGGCGATAGGCGGAGACCTCTCGCGCCCGGCATTGGTCGAGGCCATGCTGCGGGGCGAGAGGGAGTGGGAAGCGGTCGCCTCCTTCTGCGAAGCAGTCATGCTTCCTAAGGAGGAGGCGGGCCGCGTGAGGGAGAGGATGGCGTCCTCCCTCCAGCCCAGCCGCAGTGGTAGACGCCCACGGCGTCGGACGTCGGCCGACGATCTCCGGCCACCGTAGGCGCGGGCATGCGGACAGCGAGTAAAGGGCAACTCGCTGTCCGACCATGGACCATGCCCGGGTCGACGGCGCGTCGTGTTCCACGCGCGCCTCAAAGAGCGACAGCAACATGACGAGGCCCCCTCTGCAGAGGGCCGAAGCCTGCCGGGGTCGTGGGACTCATCCCGTTACCGTGGCCCCGGTACGTAAAGGGCTATTGAAGGAACACCGTGGATTTTAGTCAGTAAAAGTCTGACAGTCCCTCCCACCCTGCCCGGAGTGGGAGGACTTATTTGATAATTTCACCACGTTAAAAAAAAAAAGAGCCTGTATTTTGGTGACCCATACAACTCATTTAGTCTTTATGACAAAGTTCTGCTAGCGCACTAAAACTAATACACTTATAAATAGAAAATATACTTTATAAACAGAAAACATTATAGAAGAAACTAATAATTTTGAATTTAAAAATAAAACACATAAGGTACAAAAACTTTTTTTGCAAAAAACAAAACCGACTTCCATATCAAAACACTCCAAAGCCAAAAATAATTTTAATTTCGGAAGTCGGTGTTATTGGTTTTGTATTTTCTTTTTTTTTCACACCGCCTTCCGAAATTAAAATTATTTTTGGCTTTGGAGTGTTTTGATATGGAAGTCGGTTTTGTTTTTTGCAAAAAAAGTTTTATTTTCGCGCTTTTTAGTGGGTCAGTGAATTTTCCAAATCGATTCGTAAATGACGGAGTTATGCGCGAACAAAAAACGCAATGCAGAGTAAACGAAAAGATCATCAAGGTAAATTATTTTTTTCGACTTTTTTTGATTTTTCAGAAACGGCTCGTCCGATTTCGATAAAATTTTAATGGGACCATTTGGGAAGTATACCCTTTCCAACAAAAAAAGAATTTTTCAAATCGGTTGGCAAGCGACGGAGTTATGCGTGGACAAACATAAAAAAAAAAAAAAAAAAAAATACAAACATCCGAATTGAGAACCTCCTCCTTTTTTAGAAGTCGGTTAAAAATACTTTTTATTGTACCTTATGTGTTACTACTAAAAAGTTTTTATTTCACTCTTTTTAGTTGGTCGATTTATAATTTACCTAGTTACAAAACCTAAATGTCAACTACATATAATCATTTACAAAATATTGCTTTTCCCAATGTTGGGCCGTTAATTGTTGAGGAGTTCTCCTGGTACTTCACCATCAGCTTCACTTCACCATATGCATTGTGACGAGCATATTGTGCTTAATAACCATATTCAAGGAATCGAAGCGGAACACATGAAATACTCGTAACTAATAAAACCGCCTTTTAATGGTTCTCGAGATTAAGTCAGTCATTAAACTGACTCACCGATATAAGCAATATATAATAATATAATAAAATAATATAATATAATATAATATTCCACAACTTTCACACAACGCCATCTAGTCCCAAACTAAGCAGAGCTTGTGGTATGAGTACTAGACAACTGATAAATATACATATATATTTCTAAATACATACATATTATAGATAAATTACACCCAGACAAAGAAAGAATATATATAATAATTATATATAAATATTCTTTTCGTACTAACATAGGTACGACAGATACCCTATTTACGTAAGTATCTATCAATTCATTGCTTTCCTTGTATTATCAGAACTTTTGATAAGGCAACTACTCACTCTACCAATTCGTTAGTATAATCCGGTTACACTCGGCGAGCGTCCCTATCAGTGGCGGTAATAAAGTGAGATAGTAAGACAACACGTTCTACCGTCCTACTCGCACATTTATTACCGCGAATTTCACGATATTTGCGATTAACTACCAAACATGCGGAAAGTAATGACTACTACAATATATTGGACTAACTTTGAAAATACCTATTATCGTTACATAAAAATAAAGTGTCTATCTGTGATTTCAAAATAAAGTGTGTCTTCTCATGTGATTAGATACGAAACTAAAACACAAACAACCTTTTAAAAAGTTTTGTTTGTCTGTCTGGATGTTTGTTCGGTCTAATCCCTGAAATGGCTGAACTAATTTTAATGGGACTTTGAAACAGGAACAAAGGACGATATAAGGCAATAGGCGGGATCGGAATTTACGAAAAAACTTTCCACGCGATGCAAAATTAAACTTTTCTTTTCAATCACTTTGATGACACCAAGTCTGGTAGAAGTGTTTAAACTTTTTCTTTTTTTTTCTGTACTGTACTATAGTCCTCCTTACCGATCCAACCGTTTGAATCTACTATCTGACTGGCCAGACTGAATTGGTTTTAAACACCCAACTACAACGATTGCAGCAGAATTGGAAGGCAGAGTTATAAGTGTAGGAGGAGATTCTCAGTTCGTCTTTACCTCATATCTCGAAGACGGCTGGACCGATTTGAAAAGTTCTTTTTGTGTTCGAAAGGGTATACTTTTTAGTTGGTCCCATTGTCATCACGTTAGGATCTGATGATGGAATCATGAAGAGAATAGAGGGAACTCTTCAAATATTATAGGTACACCGATAGCGTTTTGCGTATTTCATATAGTAACTTGTGCAGTTGCTCTCGAAAAGCACCATTTGGGGAAGTGGAACTGATGATGAAGACCACAGATGGCCACTGGAACTACTCAATAATAAGTATTTCGTGGATTGCGATTCGATTACTTGAATATAGATGTTAAGCACTTTATTCTCGTCACAATGCATATGGTGAAGTAGTAGGAGAACTCCTGAAAAATTAACGGCTCTGCATCGGGAAAAGCAATATTTTGTAAAACGTGATAAGTAGTTGACATTTTGGCTTTTGTAACTAGATAAATTACAAACCGACCCACTAAAAAGCGTGAAAAAAACTTTTTTGCAAAAAATAAAACCGAGTTCCATATCAAAACACTGCAAAGCCAAAAATAACTTTAATTTCGGTAGTCGGTGTTATTGGCAAAAAAGTTTTTTTTAGCAAACTGTTCAACATTTTTACCAATTGGAGATCGCTAAGACAACCTATGCACCGCAATCCTCTCCCAACCACCTGGATCAATAGCGCAAACGCTAAGATGCCTGATGCGGAAATGTTGAAGGTCATATGCATGCATATGCTACACATAAGATACAGGAAATCACCATTACATATAGCCATGAACTACTGAAACACCTGTATACTCACGTATCATCGTCCGCCTTCATGAACCAGTCGGCGTCTCTTCTGTGATGTTCATACACGTAGCGGAAGGCTGCCTTTGTCTTAGCCCACAAGTAGTCCCTTCCTTCACCTACTGGCAGCTTTATTGATGGTAGGGATGGGTCTGCAAGACAAAAACATTTAATAAATAAAACTGGAAATAAAAACAGGAATCACTTCTTAGAGAACCAGCCTTTGCACAACTTTGACTTATATGGCTAAACTTTAACCCGGATCCAAAACACAACATTCGATAAATATTACTAAAAGTCATCAAATAATTTTTCAGTGTTTTTTTTTTGTCAGAATATCACTGTCTTACTACTCCTAAAATTCACTAAATCTAGTGACAAAATTACTAAACTGGCAACTCTGTTTCCAAGTCAGTGGACACTAACAACTAAACCATAGAGTACCTACTATAATACTACGGATAAACTAAATTTTCGATACCATAACCAATATTTTGGTTTTTTTAAGGAATAAACAATTCGACACAACGATCGCGACAATGAGAGTCGATGACAAATTTAGATATCGTTTCGCTACGAAGTGATGTTACTTTGGCTAAGGACCCAGGAGCATACTCGATGACGAACGTTTAATTCTGTTATGGTCACTAAAAGTACAATTAGAACTTTGAACGGGATATTTACCAGGTGTAGTTATAGTTTCGAGTTTCCGATATTTTAACTGTTGAAAGCGCCATGATCATGTGGAAAATATACCGTTTTAAGATCTGATAATATGTGTACATATTTAGTTTCCAGAAGCTGGGAAAGAGTATTTAAATGTAGAAATATTTAGCTTTTATCTCAGCGTGTGCGTATGAGAGAGAGAAATATACAGGACCTCTAAACTTTTCTAAAACCGGGACCATGACGACAATTGACGACAGACATGAACCTACATGTTTCTCATATACAAATACAAATTGTCTGGACTTCAAAAGAGACTTTGACCTCTAAGTTTGTTTCGGTGTTTCTTCTCAGAGTAGTCAGTTAGGAAATACTGGCCTCATCTAGCTAAACTAAACATAACACGCAAAAAAACATGACGTGTCAAAAGTGTTATTTATAACCAATTAACAGAATAAATATTTCATTTCAATTACACTCCGTATTACCACTCTCGATGGTAAGGGAAGATGTCAAGGATGGAGCACTCTTTTTTATGGAAATCATTAATGGTTTCTATAGTAACTATAGGTTTAAGCTATGTGAAAGTTGAAAGAACTCTGCATGTCAGACGTGTATCGAACTTGTTGATAAACGAAAGGACAAGTGTTTGTTATCTCACGCACAATAAGTAGGTAGTATTCATAATGTTATTATAGGTATTATTTTTAACAAAATACATGCAAAACAATTATCTTTGTACAAATATATTTCAGGGGTTGGCGAGTGGTGACCACCGGCGTCAATCGCGTTCGGCGAGTCAATATAAAATGTATGAAAACTATAGGGTCTTTGGCGGCGATTTGTGGCTGACGCGTGTGGCCAGAGTGCGCCGACCCTAAAGCCGTGTGCACCTCCACATATTAATATTTCTCCGTGCTTCGAAAAGCACGTTAATCCGTTGGTCACGGCTGTCATGTATCCATATTTACCCGTCGTTACGGATCAGAAGCTATAAAATCTTAACCAGACTTGCCAATACATAAATTAACGTTACTCAGTTGCGCACGATCAGATTTGAAACCGACTGCAAAATAATTAGAACAGGGCTTCCCAAACTGCGTCGCGACGCCCTGGGGCTCCGCGGTATTATCCTGGGGCCGTCGTGAGGCGATCTAAATAGGTTGGGTGTCCGTGTCGATAAATTACGCACGCTTTTGATTTTCACTATGGCGGATAATTCTATTCAAAAAAATAGAAAAAGAAAGTTACGAAACTTAAGAAAAAACGGAAGAAGTATATGCTTAATATAATGCTATAATGCTCATTTGGAAACAACTCACTGTCATCTTCAAGGTAAGCCGAGAGACTTTTTTGTTAGAAAATTGCTTTTGGCTTTGTTTTCAAGAGCATTGGTTCCTGCCAAAGCATTGTCCGCTTCTTACAAGGTGGCTCACCGTATTTCCAAATGTAAGAAACCGCACACGATTGCTGAGGAGCTTATTTTTCCAGCAGCAGTTGATATTGTATCATTGATTATTGGAGGATCGGCTGCTAATTAAATAAAAAATGTACCTCTTTCAAACAATACAATCAAGCGAGTAGTGAGCAAATTCTGGAGAAATTTTCAGGTTTATTTGCCATTCAAATTGGTGAGGCCACCGATAGTAATGACGATGCTCAATTGCGTCTGTCTGTCTGTCTGTCCGTCCGTCCGTATGTCACAGCCATTTTATTCCGAAACTATTAAGACTATACATGTGAAACTTAGTAGGTAGATGTATTCTATGTCGAATGGTGTTGATTTAACATGGCCGGTGAAATTATAAAAGCGGTATATAAATTTTAATTTACAAGTTAGAGGTCTGCTACATGTTAATTGTTAGTGCGCAAGTAATTTTGTTGTGAATAATATGTGATTTTTTTTTAGTATTTATTACGCGCCGCGTGAATAATCAAGATAACTGATAGTAAATAGTATTTTTATACATACAAACTAGGTCTAACAAAAGTACTTGCGACGAAATAGCTAATACTAGCGATTATAAACCAACAAAATAACATGAATCGAGTTGAAAATGTTGTAGTTGTAAGATAAATCATTTTGGTGATCTCTTAAATTCCTAGTAAGTATAAATTACAAAGATTTTTAATGGCGATCGAAGTTTTGCTTTATATTGCTGTACACACATGTCTTGTTACTGAGCTATAACTTGAAAAAGAGTAGTCTCATTGCACTAACTTCTGAATAACAATTAGATAGTTGGCCACATTTCTACATTACTCAGATTTTTAGGGTTCTCTAATCGAACGCGTTGGGCCTACGTTGTCCACTTACGTAGGTACTAATGCTGTAACAAAATAATCATGTCATGTGATGATGTGACTCATGTGAACGAAACTCGGCTTGTAAACAAAAAATCTATGAACTGATAGTAACTGAATCATACGATATAGGTATCAAATTGTTCGTAAAAATTTTCAGTGTAAGGTACGGAAAGACGCGCGGTGCGCGGGAGTGGTGGCGGTGGCGGTGTGAGTGGATCAGTGGACAAATGGAATAAACGGCCCGCTCACTCTCACTCTTGCGCCCAGTCAAACTCCGCGCTCGCCCCCGCCCCCACTCTCGCACCCGCGCGCTCGCTACCACTTCACAGTCGTGCGTCACACCAACTCGACCGACTGCCAATTTCAAATCAGTCAGTCGGTCGCGTTTGTTGCGAGCTTTCGGTGACATTCGCTCACGCGTCATGCAAGTCCCTACCAAACGGTAATCAATAAAACTAACGACGCAATAGGCTAAACTTCGCAGTATGTGTTCCGTTTTTTATCGAGGAAATTTATTATGTTGAACCGACATTAGAATACCTACGTATCATTGCATCGTAACGATAATTTACATTCATTTCGTTTCAGGAAAATGTCTTTTAAAATAATTTCAATACGTCGCGTGGTAAGGGTCGCACAGAATTGTGTACTGTACCATCCTTATGGGAGAACAAAGGACAACTTCGATGGCCAAGATATAATGCGGATTTACTAACTAAAGACAGCAGGGTCCAACCTCGCACAGATTGACGGCTTACAATGAGTTGTACTCTAAAACGAAAAAACTATAAAACTTATGAAGAAGCTGAAGAAGAATTATCGAAAATGCTAAACTTAACGGATACTGACACTGATCTTGATCAGATTGAACCTTTATTTTGTAACTGTGATTTGTAGCTGTTGATAAACAATTTTGTAGGTGAAATAAACGATTAAACTTTTTGACTTAAATTATTTATTTTTAATTAAACTTCGAACTTAGCATATATATATATATATAGTGTGCAATTAAGATACGAAATACAACTCATTCCTATATTCATTACACACAAACTTGAATTTTACATCTTGAGGAGATAGGCATATTGAGGCGCGTGTTTCAGTTGGCATTTTAGATTTAAATATATTAAAGTAACTTGATTTTACTGGCTGATCAAAAACTTCAGTCAAACCTGTAACTTTGAAAATGTATAAAAATATATTGTCATTTTATTGAAGTATTTTCTCAATTTCCATAATGTCATTTTGGTATATACCAGTCAGAAAATTTGATAGGCTTTGCTAATTGATTTTTTTGGGGTACGGAACCCTCTTCATTGCACGGCAACCACGCATGCTGGCTGGGACCGGGTTCACTTTTGTTTAAACTATTTTCATTAATCCTTTGATGACCAGAAACACTTGGACAGTTACTACTGATATTTAAATATTCTTTTAACATTTTTCTTTTGATATAACCGGTTCTCTTATGTTTTAGCCATGACTTTCGATCCATGATATGATGCAAACAACGGAAAAAATAATATCTACACACAATAATATTTTAAAAAAGCTGGTATTAAGCTATGGGCGCTATAACAATACAAATGTGGTCTTTAATTTGAATAAGTTAGTTTTAAATTCTCTATTAAACCGAAAAAAGCTTAATAAAAACATAAATAATGTTGTTTATTCAGCAGCTGAATAATTAGTGAGACATAGAATCTTATCCAGTTTAAAGATAAAATAAAAACAATTATTCAGTATCAAGCTGTATAATAGAACTAGTATTTGCGTGTTGCGCGAGGTGCAAGCACCTCGCGTGCTTGTGAAAAAAAAAAGTATTTGCGTGTTGCGCGAGGTGCAAGCACCTCGCGTGCTTGTGAAAAAAAAAAAAAAAAAAAAAGGGGGGGGGTGATGGGGGGTTTAGTATTTGCGTGTTGCGCCAGGTGCAAGCACCTCGCGTGCTTGTGAAAAAAAAAAAAAAAGAGGGGGGGGGTGATGGGGGGGGGGGGTTGCACAAGTGTTTCGACTAAAGCATTGCCCCTCTAAATGAATCTGAAAAAAAAAATGTTCCAAGTCTCTTAGATTCGTAGATCCGCCTAAAGGGGGGGAGAAGGGGGGCGGGGGGGGGGACTTTGAAAAATGGTTTTTACTTTACCGAGCCTCCTCTATACGAATCCGTAAAAAGAAAAAAATATGGTCTCGTAGTTTCCGAGATACGATAGGGCGGGGGGAGAAGGGGGGGGAAAAGGGGGGGTTTGGCACTTTTCCCGTAGGTTTGAGAGTTACTTGTTTACGAATCTGTCAAAATATACCCACCTCCCCATCCACCATCTGGGAGAACAATTATGTCAGTGAGTCAGTGAGTGGTAATCTAGCTTTATATAATATAACTAGTATTTGCGTGTTGCGCGAGGTGCAAGCACCTCGCGTGCTTGTGAAAAAAACTAAAGCTTTGCCCCTCTAAATGAAGTATTTGCGTGCTGCGCGAGGTGCAAGCACCTCGCGTGCTTGTGAAAAAAGAAATTGGTATTTGCGTGTTGCGCGAGGTGCAAGCACCTCGCGAGCTTGTGAAAAGAAAAAAAAAAAAAGAGGGGGGGGTGATGGGGGGGGGGGGTTGCACAAGTATTTCGACTAAAGCATTGCCCCTCTAAATGAATCTGAAAAAAAAAATGTTCCAAGTCTCTTAGATTCCGAGATCCGCCTAAAGGGGGGGAGAAGGGGGGCGGGGGGGGGGACTTTGAAAAATGGTTTTTACTTTACCGAGCCTCCTCTATACGAATCCGTAAAAAACAAAAAATACGGGTCTCGTAGTTTCCGAGATACGATAGGGAGGGGGGAGAAGGGGGGTGAAAAGGGGAGGTTTGGCACTTTTCCCGTAGGTTTGAGAGTTACTTGTTTACAAATCTGTCAAAACATACCCACCTCCCCATCCACCATCTGGGAGAACAATTATGTCAGTGAGTCAGTGAGTGGTAATTTAGCTTTATATAGTATAATATTTAACGATATTATTCAGAAGGTGATACTTTATTCAGAAAATAGCTGTTTCAAACGCTTAGTCAATAGCTTAGTACTGCTTTAATAAGAGCAATACAGATTATGGTTATTCAGATAAATGCTGCCGGCGCGGGCTGTTTTTCAGCTTTGAGAACGGGAGGACAGAAATACAGAATTTATTAAGCATTCAGAATTTTAAGGGTCCGAACTCAACCTAATCCAGCATTTGGCTATTCCCAAACAAGGACCCATTAATCGGATTAAAAGGTTAACCGGTTAGACGTTTAACCCATTTGTTTGATTAACCTTTATACGGGTTAACCTGTATACTATAAAGGTTAATCTATAAAATATTGCTGATTAATCTGAATGAAAGAGACAGAACCTGTAAGTTGCACAATCTCGGCTGCGTCGCGGTATCTTACGTCACACGCGGCTGAATGTTGCTCAGGTTTATTTGTCGCTCTTTTGTTGAATTTTGCACTTATTCAAAATTATGTGCGTAACCACGCACAATGGAATGAAAATGTTTGGTAGGTAAGTGTATGGTGAACATTCAATGACAAAAGCAAATTGAGAAATGTAGGCAGGTAAGCAGGTAGGTGTCTTTTTAACCGACTTCAAAAAAAGGAGGTTTACAATTCGTCTTGAACTTTTTTTTTTTTTATGTATTGTGACCTCATAACTCGGAGACGGCTGGACCGATTTGAAAAATTCTTTTTGCGTTTGAATGGGTATACTTTCTAATTGGTCCCATTGTTACGAAATCAGGATCTGATGATGGGATCCTGGAGAAATCGAGGGAACTCTTCAAATATTATAGGCACACCTATAGCGTTTTGGGTATTTCTTATAGTACCTTGAGCAGTTGCTTCCGAAAAGTACCATTTGGGGAAGTTGAACTGATGATGAAGACCACAGAGGGCCACTGAAACTCCTCAATAATAAGTATTTCGTGGATTGCAATTCGATTACTTGAGTACGGATGTTAAACACTTTACGCTCATCACAATACATATGGTGATGTAGAGCTGATTGTCAAATACCAGGAGAACTCCTCAAAAATTAACGGCTATGCACAGGGAAAAGCAATATTTTGTAAAAGGTGATAAGTTTTTGACATTATGGCTTTTGTAACTAGATAAATTACAAACCGACCCACTAAAAAGAGTGAAAAAAAATTTTAGCAAAAAATAGAACCGACTTCCATATCAAAACACTACAAAGGTAAAAATAACTTTAATTTCGGAAGGCGGTGTCTTTAGTTTTGTATATATTTTCGTTTTTGACACCGCCTTCCGAAATTAAAGTTATTTTTACCTTTGTAGTGTTTTGATATGGAAGTCGGTTCTATTTTTTGCTAAAAAATTTTTTTTTAGTAAGTAGATAGTTAGACGGTAGAACAGGTTAGGTATCTTTTTAGGGTTCCGTAGCCAAATGGCAAAAAACGGAACCCTTATTGTTTCGACATGTCTGTCCGTCTGTCTGTCTGTCTGTCTGTCCGTCCGTCCGTATGTCACAGCCATTTTATTCCGAAACTGTTAGAACTGTACATGTGAAACTTGGTAGGCAGATGTATTCTGTGAACCGCTTTCCGATTTTATGAAAAAAAAAATTAAAATAAAAGGGGCTCCCAATACATGGAACTGAAACTGAAAATATATTTTTTCATGAAACCTATGCGTGTGTGGTATCTATAGACAGGTCTTCAAAAATGATATAAATGTGTCTAAAACCACTTTTTCATAAAAATAATCGTTTAAAAGATATACGCGTCTAAAGTGGTAAAATGTGTGTCCCCCCACTGTAACTTCTATAATTATAGAGTGAAAAATATGAAAAAAAAAATATATGCTATAGATCTTAATGTAATCTTTCAACCAAAATTGGTTTGAACGAGATCGGGTCTGCAGTTTTTGAGATACAGCATATTTTCTAAAACCGCAAATATAACTTTGTAATTCATACAAACACTATGAAAAACAAAGTTATTTGGCGTACTTGTAAAAATTGCAAATGAACTAGTTTTAAGACATTTTGAAGTTTTTTTTTTTCAAATAAATATAATAAATTATATTTAATATAGTTACTAAGGAACCCTTCATGGGCGAGTTTGACTCGCACTTGGCCAATTTTTTTTATTTATTTTACTATATTTATTGGTTTACTTTGTTCTGTATATTACACACCTGAAAGGTGTTCCGAGGTGGGAATGTTTTACCCGTAAGTATACAACATTATGTTTAGTATATGCGAAATGTGAATATAGTTCGTTCGGAATAAGTAACTAAATCGAATCTAATATTTTATAAACCTTTTTTGTTTTTGCCCCAAAAATATTTAAAAAGAAGTTACAAGTTGTACACTTAGTAGCATATATACGCAATGATACGGCGCACAACACAGGTCACGCAGCACACCACTAGACGCGAACGGCGCGACGCACTATGGGACCAACCGGTATTTTCCATCTCAAAATTAGTTGGGACAAAAGTCGTGTTACTGAAACTGTTTTGATTGTTTTACATTCTAAGATGATAAAGCCACCCGATATAATAGTAAAAAAAAATACATAAAATTTTTAGGTACATTAAATTACACCCAAACTTTATACTTTGATAATTTGATATTAACTAGACTATTCGTTATGGAAGTTCAACTTAAGATTTCTAGTTCATAACTACGTTATTTTGTGATGAAAAATAAATTTTCGAATTTTTTAATATAATTTTTAATTGTCATAAGGAAATTTTACGTCTATTTAATTTTCAAGTTGAGGTTTCCTTGTTACCGATGGCTCCTGATGTCAAGTTAATGACATGTTTAGATACCTTACCTATTCAGTAATACAAAAAAAAACCTGCGTCATTGCTGCGCCATTTCGAACTAGAAGCAAAAATGTCGACACAAATATATTTTCACACGAAATTTTTTTTTGCGGTGACCATTTTAACCACACGTGTGATAAAAATCATGTTGCATAGTTCTTATCTGTTGTTGTAATTATAATAAGTATTAGTGTGAAAACTGTTTTTATCAATTTTCTTATTGGTTTTGCACAAGTTACTGAAACTAGGGTCCTATAAATACTCGGGTTTGCAGCGTGTTCATCAGTGTCCGGATACCTTCCTTCGGTAACTGTGAATTTGCTGAAAAAAGTTTAAAATGAGTGAATTTGTGTGTTTTCGACGCGATATATGTGCTCAGATAATAAGCGGGAAAAGTACTTCAGTTATTGAAAATATTTGTTGGACAATTTCCATTTATCAACAACAGATGTGAGCACGGTTATGCAAAGTATTCAAAGAAATTTGATTACGATTTGTAACCAAAAATGGGTGAAAGCTCAAAGAAAACAAGATTGCTTCGAGAGCCAAAACACAAATTGGTTAAATGGCGAGTTTAGAGTACGTGAAAAAAAAGAAAATCCTGACGTGTTCGGAGAGTACGAAAAAAACGTAAAAACTTGGAATTACTCCAGGAGTATGGAATGGGACATGTGCATTACGCTTATGTTCAAGGTTTACGATCTATGGGTGAAAATGATGAAGCTTCGATTGTGAGTATTACGAGAAATACAGAAAAGGAGGAGAAGAAGTAATTTTACGAAGTCCAGATGGTGTACCTTCCCATACCAAAGAAGAAGCATTATGTATATATATTGAAACCGATCTATCCAAAGCTCAATATTCCTACCTGAGGCTGAGACTTGTTGAGAAAAACTTATTTTCGGTATTTCCATCATACCAAATTTTGGCTGAAGCTAAGAAGGATTGCTATCCTCTTGCGTCAAGCATATCCGTAACGAATATAAGTGCTAAAGTGAACCTTCAAGAACTCTCAGATCATACTGCCTGTCGTATTTTAAAAATAGACTCGGTTTCGAAAATGTTCACCCGTCTCAAACTGTATAGCAAATGGGGTTGCGATGGATCCTCGGGACAAAGTGAGTATAAACAAGTTTTACCGAAAGAAAATGAACAAATATCGGATGCTAATATGTTTATAGTTTCACTTGTACCATTGAGACTAGTGGATGAATAAAGTAAAGTAGTTATATCGCAAAATCCAACATGTTCTTCAGTTAGATATTGCAGACCCATTTCTCTGGAATTAGCAAAAGAAACTCCTGAAAAAACTACAGCTGTTGTAAGTGAACTTGAAGCAAAAATTAATGAATTAAGTCAAACGCGAACGCCTGCAGCAAAAGAAGGTAACATGAGTAAGACATGAGCTGTTTATGACAATGATCGACGGGAAAGTTGCTCAAGTGTTAACGCAGACTCCATCGAGTGCTTCATGTACTGTTTGTGGAGCAACTCCTAGACAGATGCACAATATAACAAAAGTAACTGCAAGAATTGAGAATGAAGATACGTTTAAATACGGGCTGTCTACCTTACATGCTTGGATAAGATGTATGGAAATGATTCTGCATATTTCTTATAACCTAGGATTTGAAAAGTGGGCTGAATCGACTCCAGAGAATAAAAGATTAAAGAAGAGAAAAAGAAGCACGTTCAAACTCGCTTCCGGAAATTGCTTGGTTTACACATTGATAAACCTCGTCAAGATTCTGGAAACAGCAATGACGGAAATACGGCAAGGAGATTCTTCCAAACCTATCAATGTTCTGCAGAAATCACGGGTATCGATGAAGAGTTGATCAAGAGATTATACATAATTCTGCAAACTATGTCATCAGGATTTTCTGTTAACGCAGTAAAGTTTGGTGAATATACGCTGAATTTGCTTGACTTCTGTAGACTTCCTCTGTCGCTAAAGTGCGTATGATTATAATGCCGTTTTTAATATATTGTACCTTTATGCCCATAAATGCACGGTGACTTGGCCGTTGACTTCGATGTATTAACTAGTAAAAAAAAGTGCACAGAGTATGATCAACGGCCGGTTACATAAAATCTAACTATATTAATAAGGAAATCGCAGTAAAGATCCTTAGACTTGGCTTCGCTTTGCTTAGAGATTTCATTACTTTTTATAGAGAAACAAGCAGCTTAGGCGAGGCTTGGCTAATTTTTTACAGGATGTTTTGGTGGGATTTTATATTTTGTACATTGATTGTGTTAGCTTGGTCCTTATCTTGTAATGCAAAACCAGTAAGCAACATAGCCGCCGAGCGCTACATCTAAGCTAACGACCAATAATTGATAGGCACGCGGTGCCGTCCCACTGTGCAGCCACAAAATAGATAGGTTCAGAAGTCAATCTACATAAAAAGCGCGCTCGAGCAACGCACTCATAGACACCGCTCACGGAGATGATATCTTGGCGCAATGCAGCTCAATGCGAGCGCGGGTACCTAATAATAATAATACCAGCTGTATGCAGCGAGAAGAAATGTACCATAATTCCGTACACAGAGAGTTAAGATTGTTTTAACCGCCGCGCGGCCCACGAATGTGTTAGGGTTGTACCCATAAATATAATATTATATTTCTATGGTTGTACCTATGCTGATATTGGTAAAAAAACGAATGTTGTAGAAAAACAATTATTTTTTTATTTGTTGATCAAATATGTTTCAGTTTAATAAAATGATAGATGCATTTTTTTCCTTCCCTGATTTCCCGATTATATAAATTTTAAAGTCTAAAATATCCGAAACCGCGTAAATAATTGTAATAAATAATTAATCAAAATGGAAACAGTAGCAAAGCGGAGGAAAATCAATTGTTTTTAGGTCGATCCATTATGACGTTGTCAAAATTATTTAAAAAGGTTCAGGCAGGCGTGCGGCAACCCACTGTCGGATGTAGCGACGGCGATACGCGAAGCGGTAGGCATATAACACGTGGCCTTGAGCGAGTGACGGACGCCTGGTTTTAGGCATACTTAATCAGATCACTATAAGTTCACGTAGGTATAAAAATAAAAAAAAAACATGTGGGCAATTCACACGTGGTAGAAGTGAAGCCTTCAATGTTGGCTTTTTTTTTTCTTATGAATTCCTGTGTCTGTCTCTTTTTACTGTCACTTTTTTGTTTCATAAACTTTCAAATCACAACGATGCTAAAGAAGTTTTGACTTCAAAACAGGTTGGTAATAACGCTACTTATGTATGTGCTAATTATGAGATCAAAAATTTTTTTAGCAAAACTTAGAACCGACTTCCATATAGAAATTAAAGTTATTTTTGGCTTTGTAGTGTTTTGATATGGAAGTCGGTTCTAATTTTTGCAAAAAAAAAATTTTTCACGCTTTTTAGTGGGCCGGTTTGTAATTTATCTAGTTACAAAAGCCGTAATGTCAACAACTTATCACCTTTTACAAAATATTGCTTTTTCCCGATGCATAGCCGTTAATTTTTGAGGAGTTCTCCTGGTACTTGACCATCAGCTCTACATCACCATATGTATTGTGACGAGCATAAAGTGTTTAACATCCGTACTCAAGTAATCGAATCGCAATCCACGAAATACTTATTATTGAGGAGTTTCAGTGGCCATCTGTGGTCTTCATCATCAGTTCAACTTTTTTAAATTGAGAACCTCCTTTTTTTGAAGTCTGTTAAAAATAAAAACTTTTTACCAAAAAATTAAACCGACTCCCAAAAACACTGCAAAGTGAAAAATAACTTTAATTTCGGTAGTCGGTGTCTTTAGTTTTGTATTTTCGTTTTTGGCACCGACTTCCGAAATTAAAGTTATTTTTCACTTTGCAGTGTTTTCGGGAGTCGGTTTAATTTTTTGGTAAAAAGTTTTTATTTCACTCTTTTTAGTTGGTCGGTTTTTAATTTACCTAGTTAAAAGAGCCTAAATGTCAACTACTTATAACCTTTTACAAAATATTGCTTTTCTCAATGCTGGGCCGTTAATTTTTGAGGAGTTCTCCTGGTACTTCACCATCAGCTCTACATCACCATATGCATTGTGACAAACATAAAGTGCTTAACATCCATATTCAAGTATTCGAATCGCAATCCACGAAATACTTATTATTGAGTAGGTTCGGCGGCCATCTGTGGTCTTCATCATCAGTTCCACTTCCCCAAATGGTATTTTTTGAGAGCAACTGCACAAGTTACTATAAGAAATACCCAAAACGCCATAGGTGTGCCTATAATATTTGAAGAGTTCCCTCAATTTCTCCAGGATCCCATCATCAGATCCTGACTTGGTGATAAATGGTACCAATTTCGAAGTATACCCTTTCAAACAAAAAAAGAATTTTCCAAATCAGTTCAGCCGTCTTCGAGTAATCGGTAATCATACATAAAAAAAAGAGAAAAAAAAATATACGCGTCGAATTGATAACCTCCTCTTTTGGTCGTCGGTTGATAACAAAGTTCTACTAAGTACCTACGACAAACGACGATATGTACAAGTACAAACACACTCACAATTCAACCGTGTCGGTCGGTGAAATGCGCTAGAATCGAAATATTATTTTTAATATTTTAGCGTCGAACATTAGTCAATATTAAAAACAGTATTGTGCAACATTAATAGGGCTCAAAGTTCAATGCATTCTACGCGGTGACTACGAGAGTCATGTCGGTACACGATCAAACACCGCGTGGTAGTTATCTCTGTCACTTTCTTGCAGATGTTTTATGTGCTAAAATGCACCTTATGTCGAAACCGGTTCTTATAGGCTGATTAACCCTATAATACGGGTTAACCTTTATTGAGGGTTTTGTAACCTAATCCTAAAAATTAACCGGTTTAAAACCCTCATACGGGTTAACCTTTCGGTCCCTGTTCCCAAACCTCTTACACAAACTATGTTCATCTTTGAACTGTAAAATGTTCTAAATGTGTACTGCTATCTTGCTTACGTGTTACTTGGGAGGTCTTTAAAAATGATATAAGGGTTTCTAAAACCACTTTTTCATAAAGTCAATCGTTTAAAAGATATAAGTTTCCAAAGTGGTAAAATGTGTCCCTCCCCCTCTAACTTCTATAATAATGGATTGAAAAATCTAAAAAAAATTACATGTCTGTAGATCTTAATGTGAACTTTCAACCAAAATTGGTTTGAACGAAATCGGGTCAGCAGTTTTTGAGATACAGCATGTTTTCTAAAACTGCAAATATAACTTTGTAATTCATACAAACACTATGAAAAACAAAGTTATTTTGCGTAGTTACTGTGTAACCCTTCATGGGCGACTCTGACTCGCACTTGGACATTTTTTTTTAGTTTGTTCCGATCTACAACCCTAAATCCCGATGTTCTTTGCCTTCTGCCCCGATTTAAAACAAATCGGACCTGGTAACACTACGTGTAGGTGGCCTATGTGTTTCTGTATGTGTCTGTTTTGAATTAGTGATACTTGTACCGGTGTCGGTTATCGATTTTTACAAAGTTATTTAGCGTAGTTGTAAAAATGTAAATAAGCTAGTTTTAAGAAATTTTTAAGGTTTTTTTTTATTCGTCAAATAAATATACATATTATATTATATTACTAGCTTTTGCCCGCGACTTCGTCCGCGTGGAATAGTTACTTTGGGCTAACGTTAAATTTAACCCCGATTTTGAAGCATTCTTCATTGGTGCTCCGCTCCTATTGGCCTTAGCGTAATGATATATAGCCTTTATCTATAAAATGACTATTTAATTAAAAATATTTTTTCAATTCGAACCAGTAGTTCCTGAGATTATCGCGTTCAAACAAACAAACAAACTCTTCAGCCTTATATATTAGCATAGATAGCTGTTGCCCGCGACTTCGTCCACGTTTCCGTCGTTTTTCGTAAAAAAAGTAGCCCTTGGAAATATAATATGTCAATCTATAATACTGTTGAAAAATATCGCAATACCGAACCGCACAATATTATTGTTAATAGCTGTGCCCGTGACTCCGTCAGCGTGTAACTCCTTGTGTGTTATTAAGTTATATTGGTAATATTGTTTAGATCACGTTCACATGAGGCTTAAGTACCTATAGAACGACAATACTTCAGCGCAAAGCTTCCGGGTAAACTATGTTGAAAGTTGACCCGACCGGCACGTGAACATAAAGATTTCTAGAACTGCTAACCCGGGAAAGAGCGACGTACAACTGACCATGCGAGAAACAACTGACACCGAGATCTACTCCAGCAACACGAAAAGTCTGCCCTACACACCGATACTGGGAATCGCGTTCTTTTAAATTGGAATGGAAAATTATTTGGTATTATGGGAATTCTGGGAATAAAGACGGTTTCTCCTGCACCGCAACCTGTTAAAATTTGAGCCTCGATTATATTTTGTTGCAACTGGGTTACTTTTAGCCGAGTTCCATTGCAAAGTTGTGGTGGTTTTAAATTTCGGAGCAGAATAATAATCAGAAAGCTTCGAACTGCTAAGCTATCGGGAGTTACACGTGTTATTGTGAGTCAACCATAAAAGATAGACATATGCTGTCGTGGGATATTTTTTATATAATTTTAAGGAGAACATTTCCGGCATAAATGATTTCTGTGTAGCTTTAACCATTAAGGTTGCACACGCGACGGAAGCTTAAAAAATGGAGTAACTTCTCTCGTTTTCCCAACATTTCCCTTCACTGCTCTGCTCCTATTGATTGTAGCGTGATGAAAAGTATACTATAACCAGCTCAGGAGTATGAAAAATAATTGTACCAAGTTTCGTTAAAATCCGTCGAGTAGTTTTTGTTTCTATAACGGTTATACAGACAGACAGACAAAAATTTTACTGATTGCATTTTTGGCATCAGTATCGATCCCTAATCACCCCCTGATAGTTATGTAGCTTCCGCACCAGGAACACATACATCTGCGCGCTGCGAGCGCGCGCGCATACTAAACTAAGCGCCGCCGGCCGCCGCCACCATCAGCCCGAGGCGGGGCGCGGCGCTGCGATCGACGCGACCCCTACGGACGGAATGTGGAACCGAAGAATGAAATCCTATAGTCTTATTGGCTAGATGCTTTTTAGGAATATTTGGCGCCAAAGCTATAGGCTATAAAGCGAACCTAATTTATTTAATAAAAGCACTGCTATTCAGTACACCGTTCGATACAGTTCTATATTCATCTGGAGTTTTACTTGTACACCCTACACGCGCTACATTGGTGACCCCGCGTTTTAAAAAAACGGAACACTAGTAAGGAGATCTTATTGTGTGGAGCAAGTGACCATGTCTGAAGAACAACAGCCAAGAATCCAGGCCGAGATGAATTACGACGTGAGCGCAGTGTCCGTGCAGTCGAGGCTTTTACCTTTTTGGAGAGAAATACCCCGTGCCTGGTTCATCCAATTTGAAGCTGTGATTGACCCATTGAAGACTTCAGATGACCAGAAGTTCCGGTATCTTCTGCAACAACTGCAAACGGTCGACTTACAACACTTGACCGATATTCTTTATAATCCACCCGCAACTGGAAAATATGAAAAAGTGAAACAACGCCTACTCGAAGCCTACGATAAATCAGACGTCAAGAATTTCCAGAAGCTTATCAGCGGACTAGAGTTGGGAGATCAAAAGCCTTCCCAGCTGCTAAGGAAGATGCGAGAACTCGCGAGCGGTATGATTACCGAAGAAGGTCTAAAAATAGAATGGTTAAATCACCTACCCACACAAGTTCGAGTCGTTCTGTCAGTCAACAAGGAATCATCGTTAGACACCTTGGCTGCGATGGCAGATAAGATGGTGGAGTACACAGAGAGTCCCAGCGTTGCCGCAGTCACAGTACCAGCATCATCCTCGACGTCTACGGAACCCATGACACAGCTAGAAACGCTGGCGAAGCAAGTGGAGAAACTCACTCTAGAGATCGCCGAGCTACGTCGAGGTCAGCCATTCCACAGACACCGTCGCCGCACGTACAATCCTCGAGCTCGTTCCCGTTCACGCTCGCAGTCAACGCATCGTGGATCGGCACTGAAACCGGGAGACCCCAACTGGGAATGCCGCTACCACTACCGCTTCGGAGACAAAGCGAAGCGCTGTGAATCGCCCTGCTGTAGAAGAAACAAGCCGTCGGAAAACTAAAGTCGACACCGACCGTGGCGGACGTCGGTGTCCCGCACACCAGTAATCGCCTTTGTGTACACGACCGTAACACTCACGAACGTTTCCTCGTGGACACAGGCGCAGATATCTCCGTATTGGCCGCCAATCATAGAAATAACAAAACTCCAAGTGCCTACAGTTTATACGCCGCGAACAATACGCCAATCAAGACCTACGGCCAGAAAACTATCAGACTAAACTTTGGATTACGAAGAGACTTTGTTTGGTCATTCATCGTTGCAGACGTCAAAACCTCCATACTGGGAGCTGATTTTCTTCGTCACTTTAAACTGCTGGTAGACCTGGACAAGAAAAAGTTAATTGACAAGATAACCGAACTATCTATCGACGCATTAGAAGTTTCTACGAACACAGAATCAGTTCACATTATAAGCAACGACCAACGTTACTACGATATTTTGAAGCAATATCCTAATGTCCTACGGCCAATGTCGTTGAAAGAGCCACCGAAACATGACGTTGTCCACCACATTGAAACGACCGGCCCCCCACTCTACGCTCGCCCCCGCCCGCTGCCCCCGGACAAGTACAAGGCAGCCAAAGAAGAGTTTGACCGCATGTTAGAAATGGGAATCTGTAAACCATCAAAAAAGCCCATGGGCCAGCCCCCTACATGTTGTGAAGAAAAAAGACGGTAGATTACGCGTGTGTGGTGACTACAGACGTCTGAATGCGGTCACTCAACCCGACCGCTATCCCGTACCTCGCATTCAAGATTTCACGTACCAACTACATAACAAGAAAGTATTCTCCAAACTTGATTTAATAATGGCGTACTACTGGATTCCAATTGCAAAGGACGACGCGCAGAAAACGGCGATCACAACACCGTTTGGAATGTATGAATTCAACTGCATGACCTTTGGTCTAAGAAACGGAAGTCAGACATTTCAAAGATTCATGCACGAAGTGCTGAGAGGCATAGATGGTTGTTTCTCTTTTATCGACGATATTCTCCTGTGTGAAGAAGACGAAACAAAACACAAACAACTTCTTCATCAAGTTCTACAGCGGTTAGACAACTACGGTCTGACACTAAACATAGAAAAGTGCGAGTTTGGTAAAGAAACAATAGATTTTCTCGGCTATGAAGTATCGGCGACGGGTATAAAACCAACAGTGGAACGAGTTAAAGTTATATCTACCTACCCGAAACCAGAAACTATTCTCCAACTTCGACGTTTCCTGGGGATGATCAACTTCTACCGAGATTGTCTCCCACGACAAGCAGAACTCCAGTGCGAACTTAACAAATACCTACATAATAGAAAACGCAACGACAACACGCCTATCCAGTGGACAACGGACGCAGAGCAAGCCTTTGAGAAATGCCGCCAAAGCATCGCAGAGGCCACCATACTCACACATCCAGTTCAAGGAAGTACCCTTGCCATCATGACAGATGCTTCAGATCACAGCCTTGGTGCTGTTCTTCAGCAAAACGTGGACAATGTTTGGAAACCACTAGCATTTTATTCGAAGGCTATGAGTGAAACACAACGCCGGTACAGTGTATACGATCGCGAACTATTAGCGATGTATACAGCTGTTAAACACTTTCGCCGATTAATAGAGGGCTGTGACGTCATCATCTATACAGACCACAAACCTCTTACTTATGCCCTCACAAGAACCGCAAGTACCTCCGACACACCGAGACGCGAAAGACAACTGCATTTTATAAGTCAGTTTTGTACTAACATAAAGTACATAAAAGGGGAAGAAAATACAGTCGCCGACGCTTTATCAAGACTCGAAGAGATTATTTGTCCATCAACTATCGATTATAATCAGCTAAGCATGGATCAACAGCAAGACCAAGAACTCAAGAAACTTAAAAAACAAGATTTGAAAATCGACGACGCCGAGCTAGTACGCCGTCTCACTCGCACGATGACATCACTCGCGCCGGCCCCGCACCGCTCACAAACAGAGACAAGCCATGAAAATAACCAGACGTCGCCGGCACACTCCCATACATCTGCAGCTCACCATGGTTCAACCACTACCACTGTACCTGCAAATCAACCCTATATTACGAGAAGCGGAAGACTGGTTAAGAAAAACGTACGCTTCTCTTGAGGGGGAGTACTGTAGCTTCCGCACCAGGAACACATACATCTGCGCGCTGCGAGCGCGCGCGCATACTAAACTAAGCGCCGCCGGCCGCCGCCACCATCAGCCCGAGGCGGGGCGCGGCGCTGCGATCGACGCGACCCCTACGGACGGAATGTGGAACCGAAGAATGAAATCCTATAGTCTTATTGGCTAGATGCTTTTTAGGAATATTTGGCGCCAAAGCTATAGGCTATAAAGCGAACCTAATTTATTTAATAAAAGCACTGCTATTCAGTACACCGTTCGATACAGTTCTATATTCATCTGGAGTTTTACTTGTACACCCTACACGCGCTACAGTTATTTTGTAAATATATTTCATGTACAGAATTGACCTCTCTACAGATTTATTATAAGTATAGATTATAGTTACTACGGAACCCTTCATGGGCGAGTCTGACTCGCACTTGGCCAATTTTTATTTCATTTTGTGAGGAGAAGTAAAGAGATTATATTGGAAGTAAAGAACTCATAAAAATATTCACGTACCGTCCTCACTGCTCATAAATAGCAGTATATTACATCTCTTCCCCCACGTAGCCTTCACGTGTCTAGCTTTAGCGTCATGGTTCTTCGGCTGCGTCATAACCCAGCATAGCACCCTGACCTTCTTGAATAGCTCGTCCGCCACGGTCCTGTCTTCATCCCTATGTGCCGCTTCATCGTGACTATGCTCACCTATGCTTATGATCGGGTGTTTTTCCAAATCCCTAACTGATTCTCTGAAAAATTAAAGGGGATATTTTTATATGACTCAAAATTCTAAAAAATGTTTGTAACTCGTATTTTTCTTTAGTTTTTTTTTATTTTTAGAATTGGGTGTCAATGCCTCTGACCAGAATTTCTTTGACATTAAACAGTTTATTAAAAGGGACATCGAATGGAGTGTTAGAAATAGTAAAAAGAATAATAGTTGAAGAGGAAAATAAAATAAATTCATATTTTCCCGATTTACATGGCATTTAAATGTAATCTAGCGATCGATAAATATTTTATAAACTAAAATTAGTGCGATTTAGCTAAAATTGCTTGAATGCAGCAGCCCTCCCACCCGAAAATATATGCATATTATGCATTGGTGGTATAGCATATTCATTAAATAGTTATATAATACGGACGCGTCCGCAAAAGAATGCTTACTTCCGATCTACGACTGATTTAATCAAATTAATTGAAAACCGTAATTTATATAATATATTGATTGATAAAGTTTTTATCTTTGAAATCTTCGTAACTATCTAGTTTTTTGACACTCCGGGAACATATCTTTTGCATTATTCATTTGAACTATCATATTGAAATCATCAAAGTAAAATGTATCCTACATCCTTTTTTCGTAAAATGACTGTAGAAAGAATTTATAATTAATACAGACAAACAATATGACATCATAGGTTTGCACAATTGCACTACATTATCGTATTTATCAAGAATTGCTGCCAATATCAATATGTACAAATATTATTATTTTCTAGTCCTTTATCGTTTTATCATAACGAAGAAATGAAACCCTTTGTAATTATTGCTTTTCAAACACTCCATTCAATAAACAGGCTGTTTCAACAATGTACGTGTACATTTATAACGGATCATGGTAAGGCAGCAAAGAAACAATTGTAAAATTATATCGAACGTACAACAAAATAAAACGAAACGTTTAATACATTTTAAAAACTAATAGAATTCGGTTAAGTTATTTCTTGAATCAATATAAAATAGCCACCAAAGACTGTTTGGCATGGGTCATTAAGTAATTTTTAGCACTGCTTCTTTACTGTATATGAGATAAGAATCATGAACAAATGATCCAGCAAGCACCAGATTGCGGCCTAGCCATTCAAAAGCGTGGAAATGATAACAAAACTTGAAACTACTTGCTACATATACAGAATAGGTACCCAGCAAGCAAAAAAAACCTGCAACATAGATTTAAAAAATACTTATGTAGTACAATTCAAGCGTCAATGGCCTAACGGCTACGGTGTCGGCCTTGTGATCAAGAGGTCAAAGAGGTTGAGGGTTCAAACCCATTACACGATTGATTTTTATCGAACTTAATATGGAAACACAGTATCATGACAAACTAATACAATCCTTAATTCAAGGAAATGCGCGCGTATGCGTGTCAACCGTTGGTGTCAACCGCTAAAATTGCATGAGTGTATGCGTCTGCGTAAGGATATTGTATGACGCATATACGTTTTGCTTTTAGTAAGGATAACTATTTTATAAAAAAATGTTTAGGTTTGGTTTCAATTTATTTAGTTACGGATGTTGTTTTAGACTTATAATTTAATATTCTAATTGGGGTGTCTGAGGTATTGCGCTTAATCTGTTACACCTTATATAGATTATAGACTAGCACTTTGCCCGCGTCTTCTTCCATGTGGATTTCGAAATAATTTATAGCACTCACAAATAATGCACCTTAGTAGGAGAAATTTATCTCTTTATAAAATTAGTATAGGTACATTGAGTAGAAATGACACGGCTGCCTGTAAGCGGAAACGTCAGCCGGTTAGAAAGAGATAGAAGATCGCGGTACTCTATCTATAATATAGAGTTGAGAAAACCCGCGATCTTGTCTCTTTTTAAATCTGAGGAGTGATTTTTCAAAAGGCCTTATTTCCATTTTTTGTCAAACTGTAGATTTCGACGGAATCGTAAAAACAAGGTAAAATCACAACCATACCGTACAACAGTTTAGGTAAAAACACCTCATTTCCTACTGTAAAAGGACCATCAACAGTAAAATTTCATTCAAACCTGGCACAATTCCACGGTATGCAAATCCATAGGTCCAGTGTAAGTATGGTTTCAAACATAAAGCCATAATTCCTGCTATTTTTTATTCTTATTATAAAATTTTATACAAAACGGCATGATTCCTTCGCAGATAAAAATGAGGTTTTAAAACAAAATATTGCTTGTGAATTTTAACGCATTTTTTGTAAGTTTAACTTTTTATGTATGGGACGAAACCCAAGCTAACCGAGGAGCCACAGAGATTAGTTCAGCACTTTACTGCTATTTAAATCATCTTAATATCTCTGACCATGTTACAGTGCTCAAATTATTCTGTGATGGATATGGGGGGTAAAATAAAAATAGTTACATAGTACATATTTTAATGCAATGGCTGTATTCTAAATCACCAAAGAATTTAAGAGAAATACGACTACATTACCCAGTTCGTGGTCACAGCTTCCTACCAGCTGACAGAGTTTTTGGAAGAATAGAAAAAGATTTGCGAAGGATGTGCTGCAATAACTAAAAAAGAGGAATATATCAAAATAATTGGTCAATATGGTGATGTGCTTTGGCATTTGAAAGATATAAAACAATATCCAGTCATTTTAAAAAAAATGGACAAAATTCAATCTTTAAAAAAGGTTTTTATTCAAAAAAATGAAAATAAGAGGGGGAAAGTTTTACATTGTAAAGTGATTGGATATAAACACTTCAGATTTCAGTCTGGTTCAGAAGAGGCAGTTTCGCTGTTGAAGCAGGGTAAAAGAATCCCTTCAGATATACCAACATTAGACTGTGTGCGGATACAACTTTCAGCTAATATAAAGAAAGATGTGGACAATTTGTTAAAAAAACAGTTCGGATATGATTGGAGAAATATAGATGATCTGACTTGGTATAAAAATATTTTAGATGATTTGCTAAGTAGTATGCAAGAGAACTGTCATGAGCATGACATAGAATGTGAATGTCATCAACCAGATGATTTGATGAACCTTAGAATTTAAGTATAGATTACCATTGTGACCTTTATAAAATGTGATTAAAATATTTCCTGATTAATTATTAGTTTGCATTACTTCCAACTAATTAGCTACCCGAACAGTGTGATTATGATTTTGTTTTTCAAAAAGCCTCATTTCCAAAATGTTGTGTAACAAAAAGGCATATTTCCAATTCATCTTAAACAAAAGGTCTTATTTCCTATAGTAATAAACAAAAGGCCGTATTTCCAACACTTACTTTTACTTTTAAAGTCGTTAGTTATTAAAATTCAAATTACTGGAATGCCATTGGTTTTGAGAGAATAATGCACATTGATTTCCGCTCTTTTAAAAAACATATTCCAACTTTTCTACCTACCACAGAAAATTGGAGTTTATGAAAATTTGTTCTTAATGGAATTAAGGCCTTTTGAAAAATCACTCCTCATCTATGTACGGCTGGAGACCTGGATCCCATCACTACTATACCTCTGATTTGAGGCCGAAGTTTTCGTATTTTTTTTAATTTAATTTCAAGCTCACGCATCTAACTGAAAGAGTGATGAGTTTGAATGTTGATGAATGGACGGTCAAAGAAAAGATGGAGAGAGCCCTATGTTATGAAAGAAAGATTCGCCAAGTGCGAGTCAGACTCGCCCATGAAGGGTTCCGTAGTAACTATAATAATATAATATAATTTGTATATTTATTTGACGAAAAACAACCTTATAAATTTCTTTCAACTAGGTTATTTACATTTTTTACAACTACGCCAAATAACTTTGTTTTTCATAGTGTTTGTATGAATTACAAAGTTATATTTGGGGTTTTAGAAAATATGCTGTATCTCAAAAACTGCTGAACTGATTTCGTTCAAACCAATTTTGTTCGAAAGTTTACATTAATATCTACAGACATATATTTTTTTTAGATTTTTGACTCCATTATTATAGAAGTTACAGGGGGGGGCACACATTTTACCACTTTGGAAGCGTATATCTTTTAAACGATTGACTTACAGACAGACAGACGGACAGACATGACGAAACTATAAGGGTTCCGTTTTTTGCCATTCGGCTACGGAACCCTAAAAATGAGTAAATGATGCTGTGCCGTCTGACAGAGGAGAATGGAAGTAGAAAACGTGTTGGGCCGACCCAAGTAATTGGGCTAAGGGCCGTAATTTGATGATTCCAGCCCCCAGACGTTATTTATTTCGTCACATTTTCTTACATACAACTTACAGAGCGAGTTTATGTAAACTTAGAAATTGTACAATAAACTCTCAGGCTAGTTTTAAAGCTACCTGCTATGATGACCTACTCAAAAATTGTGTAACCGCAAACCTTTATACACTTTTTGGAATCGATATCTGTTGGAGTGGGCGTCCTAATTTTATCAGTGACGTGCAAATACACCATAATATCTTATCACACCATGACACTATTACTTATCACACAATGATATAGATCAGATTGTAAACGCAAACTAATCACATCCTAGTTTTTCGTAATCTTTAGCCGACTTAATAAAGGCGAGGTTTTGCATAACATGTTAACTAGCTTCAAAACTAAGCGTTTTCTCTAATTGTCTTTAGATAGAATAGCGGACCTCTATAAATATATTTAGTCCGTTCCTTAAAGCTTCAAGCTCTGGAAAACATAAGATAAAGCTGATAGTGCAGCACTCAATACGAAGTCATTGAATTATGAAACACATTAATACAAATATATATAAAATCTTAATACAATCTTTTCTATCCAGCTTATTTGGTCGTTCTTCTAGGAGACATGGTTTTTCTCTATTTCTAGAATTTATCTTCTCTAAATTTGTTTCTTTCTTATCCCGGGTTTCAAAATGGGGCAAATTTTTGTGCTTTCTGTGTACAAAGCACATAAAAATTTGTCCCGTTTTGAAGGCCTATAGACAAAAATAATAGACTGAGTCTTCGCGCGTTTCCTATCCAGACATAAAAATATTTTTAATGGAGAAAAAATGTGAAAGATGTAAAGCGATCGTGTGACCAGTTCTTATGTTATCAAAGATTTTGATAGGGCCACGTCAGAGGCTTTAAATCACCTTCGTCAATGGGAAAAGCCTAGTTTTAATTCCTAGAGAATCATCACTTTTGGTATTAGACAGCCAATTCTATACAGGGTTAATTGTAAAACACCGAAAACCTCTCAGGACTATGTTACTAATATCATAATCAACAACTTTTGTTCATTCGTCATATTTTAGTTCACCAGATTTACATACAAAAATAAAAATATATAAATAAAACGCCCTTAATGTTACGAGATATATGCGAAGCAAAAGAAAACGATTTATATTATCACTTTCTTTTGCTTCGAATAGACTTCGTAACATTTAGGGCGTTCAATTTAATTATTTTTGTATGAAAATCTGGTGAACTAAAACATGACGAATTTTTAAAAGTCATAGAACAAAAGTTGTTGATTATGATGTTAGTAACATAGTCCTGAGAGGTTTTCCGTGTTTTACAAATAACCCTGTATATTAAGAAAGAAAAGGAACATGCCTATGGTTCAAACATTCTCTTCGAATTTAGAAGCGCTGCAATTTTTTTCAGGGTTAACAAAATGCTATCTGGTAAGGAAACAATAAAATAGGAACCCGAAATTACTACTGGTAACTGAACCGCAATAAAATAATTCCAAACCCGTTATCCTATCACTCTTTATTTGCTACGGTTGCAATATATAACAAACGGGGCGGCTTAAAATTGCACGTTGTTGATTAAAGAATATTATCGCGTATTTATTTGGAGAACTGAATATCTTAAAATGTTAAGTGTCGATGATGGTTTTCACATTAACTACATGGCTAAAAAGAGGAGACATTTTTGATTTCGTAAAAAATACTGACCATTCAACGAATTCACGTAATAAAGAGTCAAAAGTAAACACTTTGCTCAGTAGTGGACGTGAGCATAGGCTTATCAAACAAAACTGATACTCAAAAAAAAAATTTGAATTAAAGTTACAAACTTACAGTATTATACGCATAGGTAGAAACTAGCCATTAAACAAGCCTAAAACGAATAGCATTACAATGTTATATTAACCAAAATTCTAAATTTTTTCTAACTATCATGTGTAATTCTCATAGTATAGTGCTCCCACTATTGAAAAGAAAATACAATGTATCAAAATAATGCTTTAACAATAGCTTACCACCTCCAAAGTACTATCAGTTATAAAAATAATCGTGACGTTGAAAATCAATGTTTAGATAATTAAAAATCAGAGCCTCTATTGGTCCATATTGATCCCTAGAAATCAAAATTATCTGTAACAGCCCATGTACCACATGTGGAACGTAATAAATAAATTGAGTATTGAGAATAAACGAGGTAATTATTATATTCTACGTAAGGATACGCGGATATGGGCCATGGTTCAAGGCAATCTTATTTACGCGTTGAAACAGAAATTACATCCTTTAATGAAATAATGATGGTTATTTTGCAAATATGTAGGCTATAAATAACACTTCACCACGTCTTTTTTTCGTAAATGTAAACTAGATGATACGAAATTATTGTGAGAGACATGCCGCTTGCGGGTGGGATCGGTTCTGCTTTGTTTTGTGTCGATGATTTAATTCATTAATAATCTAATGTGTATTCTCTTTGTGGGACTTTTGGATCCCGAATTTAACGTATATTAATAATAATGTGTTACCTAATACAGGCATCCAAAATAATAGTTGTCCACAAAAAGTAAATATTTAACAAAACATGTGATTAAACTTATTAAAATTTACTAATCACAATGAAACCTATATTAATTCATTATCTATAAAGTGTTTTTGGTCACTTCCGTACAAAAGTCCTACTGAAAATTGTTTCACTCTGAAAAATATGCAGAGTTCTGTAAAATTATTATGAAAAACACATAGTATGTGTTTTTACCATAAGTTAAAAATTGTGTGTTATTACAAAATGCGGATTAATATTATATTAATACAGTTTATTTGTTATTTAATTAGTGAATAAACAAGGCTTTAGAAATAGTTTAACAAAACAACATTATTTACAACAAACAAAAAAAAATACTTAGCTCAAAACCATGCCATGCAAACGCAATAAGAAAAAAAAAAGAAAAAGGCTGCATGCGACATGCAAAATTCTAGATAGAGTTACCTGTAGTTATGCCAAGCAGTGTCTCGTGAGAATCCAGTCGATGTTAATAGTATGTATGCAAAACTAAATCCAGCAGAAATCCCAATCACCAGCGTTAAAAAGAAACGTCGACCCATCACCCGACCTTCTGCCTGCAGCATATTAGTGTACATTGCTTAACCATTGACGCTCATATATTTAAAAATATTTTCTTTTTAATCGTGAACTGTGCGCGGCGGCTACGCAACGAGTCGTCAAAGCGACCTTACACTACTTATACTATACAGCAATTAGACTTGTCAATACGTTAACATATTATTTGAAGTATGATCAGTAAGATTTAAAAGTCTTATTTACAATATCGAAATGTTCGCACGAGCTCTGTCCATAACCACTGTCGAGATATGCGACGTATGATTTGATTCAAACTGATACAAAACCACGTCACAATATTTTAAGTGCCACTCACACCGGGTTTGATAAATAAGTTCGTATCTATGTAAAATTAATCAGTGCTCGTGTTGTCTTTCAAAAGCTAAATTTGAATGTTTGAATGCTTCTCAAAACGAGTATTTTAACAAATCTGAGTCAATTTCACGGGTAGCCAGCAGGCTCAACATCATTAATGTAACTACCATCGCTTTCCCCACATTATATTGTGTGCATTTAATTATATGATGTTTATGTATTTTTTTGCACGTCTGTGATGTGACGAAAAATAAATATTCTGATTTACAAAAATCAAAACAGAATCGTCAGCATGTATGTATTTTTATATAGCGACCCGCCATGGCTTCACGAGCAAATGGATTTACGATGATTTCAAAAATATTTGCATACAAAGTTTGTCTTGACAATTATGATCATATCAAAATCGGCTGAACCGTTCTCAAGTATTTTTTTATTAAATATAGTTTAATTACTTGTATTTATTGATCAGTTTTTAGTAAATTTTTAGTAAGTAGTTTTGTTGTTAAAAAACAAGATGCCAGAAATTATAAAGTTGTGTGGATATACAAATTACAAACGAGTGGACTCGCCTCATTCCTAGTATGATGATATGGCTACACTTTAAATGTTATCAAATTCACAGTCAGCCGACTAATGATAACACGATAAAGAACTAATTAATGATTCACAAGTACCGGAGGGAGACATTATTAAAACATACTCATTTTAATTAAAAAAGATACCAATTACCTACGCCTCATTATCAACGGCACAAAGTTTGTCAAACGTACTGAAGACAATAGTGATGTAGACTCGTTATCAATTTAACACCTACAATGAGACATTATGGCCTATTATAGTGTGACCGACATGCTGCATACAGTTAAATATTTTATTGACCAATGCTACCAATTTGGCTCTTGATTGATGACCCAGTTTACACAGACTACATAAGCACTAGACGAAAACAATTTAAATAATAAATTCGAATAACATTGTATCAACGCAATAATACGAGTTAAATTAACTTTTTGCGGCGGTTTGCCGAACTAAAATAATAATATATATATAATTTTTTTTTTAAACACACTGAATATAAATACTCCTATATCCTTATGTTTTGTGTTACAGTAAACAAATTAAAAAAATATAATTATTGAACGTAATTTTTTATGTTCCGTGTCGTTTGTAAAAATGCACTCACGATACAGAAGGAATTCCTAGAGCGGCGCAATTTTTTTTTTTTAATAAATTTGGAAACCGCACTATTATCCTTAACACACTTATTATTTTTTTTAAATTTAGTTTTAGTTTTCTTCGATGACTCGTAACATAGGCACTTACTAAATAAGTATACAAAGATCGCATTTTGCTTTGACAGAATTGCCACTTGAGCGACCAATCCGCTTCACGTCAAGATGTTGTTGTTACTCGCAGGGCTAGACTCCCGATACACGACTGAAGATTTGTTACATTGTTTATTTGTTTATCAACTGCGAATATTTGTTTCTTACACACGTTTGTGATATCATGTTGTCTTTCGCATACCTAGCGGTAACAGTTACAGAAATTACGTTGATGAATTAGGGATACATTTTACTTATTACTCCTTCATATGCGTATGTTTGTCTCATTATCAGGCGTTAAAGTCTGATCGGATTTTCATGAAACCTGGCATGCAGGTAAAAATTATCCTGGATTGAAAGATATATTCAATATATGATTAAATATATTTCAAAAAAATATTAAATATATATCCAAGTAAATATAAAACTGTTTCTTAACGAAGACGCAAGAGAAACTACGGACAAACGTAGTAGCGCTTTTCTGTAACTGTTGCGTCGTTAAATTAGAGCTTTCGATAAGCATTTTAAGGATTTTTGGATTTTGAGAAAGTGTACCTATATGAAAGAGGTGAAAATTGGCAATCAGAATTAAATATTTGTTTGTTTTCCACGAATTTACTTAAAACACGAATAGTAGGTACCAATAAACAAAAAAATAATTCAAAATAAATCAACATACATACATTTATATTATTAGCTTCTATTTCAATATACCCTGCCGACATCATGGCTTTTGTAAGTAAAACTGCCAATTTAAATTAAAAACCTTGTCTCGGTCAATTGAAGAAATCTATTTTATGAGCAATAAAATACTTGCATGACATTACCTACATGAAACTATAAAAAAAGTTATTTAAAAAATCTAAAAAACCCGACTGCTTAACTGAAATGCAAGGAACAAGTACATTTTTATTTTAAAAAGTGACAAGCAGGCGGGACCCAATTGAACGTACTTTTTTTTTAATTTGACGGGTCCGCCTGCTTGTCACTTTTTAAAATAAAAATGTGCTTGTTCCTTGCATTTCAGTTAAGCAGTCGGGTTTTTTAGATTTTTTAAATAACTTTTTTTTTTCAACTTTTCAGTTAAAATATTAATTAAAAATTTTTTAATTTTCCCGGCCGTGTCACATTGGCACCCCACCGGATTCATAAAGTGAAAGAGCTCAAGTCCATATTTTAAACTTTCTCATTGTATTTTTTTGCTAGTATTATACTAATGATAAATATGATATACCTTTTTGAAATCCTTGTGATAAGCCCTTTAATTTGATACCCATATTGTGGTATTAGAAAAAAAAATATTTTTTTTACTATGTATAATGACTTCGCACAGCCGCCATGTTTGATTTATTTAAATGTCACCTATCTAAGAACACTTGGGCTGCTAAGACAAATCTAACGATACCTCAATTATGTGAATCCGTTCAGTGGTTCTGGAGATATGAGGTAATAAAGAATATTACAAACATACATACATACATACAAGATACGCGCGAAAAACATAACCCTTCCTTTGCAGTCGGGTAAAAAGTACGTACAACTTCTGGGCAAGCGTCTACCACATCATCTCATAATATTTGAAGACAAATCGTAAAAATGCACGCAACTTTATTAAAAAATCCTCACTCGTAGATTACCTGTGGCTAAAAGACTTCTATTTTTGTGCAGCTTAATTACGATTTAAAATTGCCCATAAAACCTTATCGTATGACCAATTAAGTGGAATTTTGTGGTAAAAATTGTGCGATAATAACGTGTGGACTATTTTACACACGTTCTTTTTAATATTTTTACTAACATAGTTTGTTTTGCTAAGCTTCATAGCTTGACTAATTATAATGAAGGCTAACCATGTAAACCTTATGTCGAAGTTCAGAATTTATATTATTTATTGACAAAATCATAATAATTTACTTACCCGTAAACTTTTATCTAAAACAATATCTTCCGAAACAAATTATAATTATTAGGTACTAAAAAAAATATAATTAAGTATAACTTGGTTAAACGATGCTCCTTAGCACGCGTTGATAAATGAACTAATTTTACACAGGAAGAGTTAATGAATATATTCCAACATTTAAAACGTTTGACATCCTTTTGATAAAAAACTATATTCTATTGTACCATTGACGTTTATGTGTACAATATGTATTTTATACGTTATCTTTAGACATGAAGATTCACTGAGTTATGGCCCAATTAAATAAAGTCGATTTACTGACGATAGTTGAACGTGACAACGTCATAAGAAAATACTGATGGAATGGTTGCATTTTTCAAAAGAAAATTTTAATTATTTGTTTGGTTCGACTCTTCCCCTGAACGAGATGAAGATGTAGTTGTCGCTTCAAGAGAACCACTGGTAATAGCCAAGTTAGCAGCTTGGCGTAATCTGTTGTTTCTAACTTCAAGCCTTAAATGGAACGCCTCAGAGCGAGGTAACGCCGCATGAGTCATGTATTTTCGTGCGTGCAGCCAGCTTCATCGAATTATAAGACGTCACGTCAAAAAATTGGTTAGGTTTTAGTTTTGCCGAAACTAAATAAGTTAATTGATAATGGCCCTATTAAAGGGGGAAGTTCTTAATTCATCATCATCGCTCAGCCTAGCCGAACCCAACTAGCTTCGGCCTCGGCTCTAGCCGGCTGCAGCTGAGGACTACAACCAAGGAAAGTCTTCAATTCAACAGAATCTTTTATGCTTCAGCGATATCTCATTTACTGCCAATAAATATTGATGATTCTTTTTTCGTGTGAGAAAAGTGGTTAGGTTGGTGAAGATTTAATAAAGATTAAAAATTAAAAATATTTATCGATTTTTTTTCTTCAAAATCAGATCGGGTATATATTCAAATACAAATCGGATATATAATAGGGTACCACTAATAAGGTCCATTTTACGGGCAACTTCTTCGGGCTAGAGATAGCAGTTGTGTAAGCTATCTGTAGGTATTTGCAAACCTTCATGACACTTTGGAAAAGTGGCACGAGTTCGTGATATATGTTACCGGAGATCACGCGTAGGCTACCAGGCCCCGTTGATTATTACAATGAATAAACAGTAGGCATTCTACCTACAAACAATTTCACCGCGACTATATACTCAGCAAAACTCCGTGTAACCAAAATACATCACAAAAACCAGAAAGCAGTAGAGATTGGCCTGATAACATATGAATTTTATAAACACATATCCATAGAATGAATCGCCCTAGTATATTCTATCTTCGATTCAGTACTAAATTTGTCTTCCACTAATCAGGAAAATCTCCTACTGAAGCCACATCTTACAGAACAATAAGCTGTGTGCCTCTGATATGAAAATTATACTGCCCAGATGTGTTTCCGATTTGAAGCAGACAGAGATATAGAGATAGAGTTTTGAAGTTCAAACAATCTAATATACAACATATTTTACAATGCTTCCAGAAACAAAACACTGAAGACAATAAGAGTTTTGGTTTTTACAGAACAGTGAATCCAATGAATATGTAAGTATAATACAAATATTATTAATTAAGGAAAACATGGAAGGATTTTCTGTGACTTACAAAAAAGACACATGTAAAACAAAATCAAATAAACCTGACTTTAGAATTTCTTATTACACCTTAACCAAAACAAACAGCCTCAATTGAAAAATTACTACTCACATAGAAGTTTTATGAGTAAACAGGATTTATTAAACTGTATCTGTCACTCCTTTGTTGCTACCATATACTGGGTGGCGCAATAGAACGTGCATATTTAAAAAATAGATTAAAAACATAAAACTAAAGAATTGTAAGGTAATAACTAAAGTTTATTATTTTTTTAAATAACATCATCTAAATTTATTTATTTATTTACACTTTATGCACATAGGTACAAAGGCGGACTTAATGCCGTAGGCATTCTCTACCAGTCAACCATGAGTGGTGAAGAGATAGTGTGGGAGGTGCAATATGAACGTGTGATGTAAAATTAGAAATATATATATACTAGTATTTGCGTGTTGCGCGAGGTGCAAGCACCTCGCGTGCTTATGAAAAAAAAAAAACAAAAAGGGGGGTGATGGGGGGGGGGTTTAGTAATTGCGTGTTGCGCGAGGTGCAAGCACCTCGCGTGCTAGTGAAATAAAAATGGGGGGGGAGATGGGGGGGGTTTAGTATTTGCGTGTTGCGCGAGGTGCAAGCACCTCGCGTGCTAGTGAAATAAAAATGGGGGGGGGAGATGGGGGGGTTTAGTATTTGCGTGTTGCGCGAGGTGCAAGCACCTCGCGTGCTAGTGAAATAAAAATGGGGGGGGGAGATGGGGGGGGTTTAGTATTTGCGTGTTGCGCGAGGTGCAAGCACCTCGCGTGCTTGTGAAAAAAAAAAAAAAATGGGTGGGGGGGTGATGGGGGGGGGGGGGGTTTCAGAAGTATTTCGACTAAAGCATTGCCCCTCTAAATGAATCTGAAAAAAAAAATGTTCCAAGTCTCTTAGATTCCGAGATCCGCCTAAAGGGGGGGAGAAGGGGCGCGGGGGGGGACTTTGAAAAATGGTTTTTACTTTACCGAGCCTCCTCTATACGAATCCGTAAAAAAAAAATACGGGTCTCGTAGTTTCCGAGATACGATAGGGAGGGGGGAGAAGGGGGGGGAAAAGGGGAGGTTTGGCACTTTTCCCGTAGGTTTCAGAGTTACTTGTTTACGAATCTGTCAAAATATACCCACCTCCCCATCCACCATCTGGGAGAACAATTATGTCAGTGAGTCAGTGAGTGGTAATTTAGCTTTATATAGTATAGTATATTATACTAATGATAAATATGATATACCTTTTTGAAATCCTTGTGATAAGCCCTTTAATTTGATACCCATATTGTGGTATTAGAAAAAAAAATATTTTTTTTACTATGTATAATGACTTCGCACAGCCGCCATGTTTGATTTATTTAAATGTCACCTATCTAAGAACACTTGGGCTGCTAAGACAAATCTAACGATACCTCAATTATGTGAATCCGTTCAGTGGTTCTGGAGATATGAGGTAATAAAGAATATTACAAACATACATACATACATACAAGATACGCGCGAAAAACATAACCCTTCCTTTGCAGTCGGGTAAAAAGTACGTACAACTTCTGGGCAAGCGTCTACCACATCATCTCATAATATTTGAAGACAAATCGTAAAAATGCACGCAACTTTATTAAAAAATCCTCACTCGTAGATTACCTGTGGCTAAAAGACTTCTATTTTTGTGCAGCTTAATTACGATTTAAAATTGCCCATAAAACCTTATCGTATGACCAATTAAGTGGAATTTTGTGGTAAAAATTGTGCGATAATAACGTGTGGACTATTTTACACACGTTCTTTTTAATATTTTTACTAACATAGTTTGTTTTGCTAAGCTTCATAGCTTGACTAATTATAATGAAGGCTAACCATGTAAACCTTATGTCGAAGTTCAGAATTTATATTATTTATTGACAAAATCATAATAATTTACTTACCCGTAAACTTTTATCTAAAACAATATCTTCCGAAACAAATTATAATTATTAGGTACTAAAAAAAATATAATTAAGTATAACTTGGTTAAACGATGCTCCTTAGCACGCGTTGATAAATGAACTAATTTTACACAGGAAGAGTTAATGAATATATTCCAACATTTAAAACGTTTGACATCCTTTTGATAAAAAACTATATTCTATTGTACCATTGACGTTTATGTGTACAATATGTATTTTATACGTTATCTTTAGACATGAAGATTCACTGAGTTATGGCCCAATTAAATAAAGTCGATTTACTGACGATAGTTGAACGTGACAACGTCATAAGAAAATACTGATGGAATGGTTGCATTTTTCAAAAGAAAATTTTAATTATTTGTTTGGTTCGACTCTTCCCCTGAACGAGATGAAGATGTAGTTGTCGCTTCAAGAGAACCACTGGTAATAGCCAAGTTAGCAGCTTGGCGTAATCTGTTGTTTCTAACTTCAAGCCTTAAATGGAACGCCTCAGAGCGAGGTAACGCCGCATGAGTCATGTATTTTCGTGCGTGCAGCCAGCTTCATCGAATTATAAGACGTCACGTCAAAAAATTGGTTAGGTTTTAGTTTTGCCGAAACTAAATAAGTTAATTGATAATGGCCCTATTAAAGGGGGAAGTTCTTAATTCATCATCATCGCTCAGCCTAGCCGAACCCAACTAGCTTCGGCCTCGGCTCTAGCCGGCTGCAGCTGAGGACTACAACCAAGGAAAGTCTTCAATTCAACAGAATCTTTTATGCTTCAGCGATATCTCATTTACTGCCAATAAATATTGATGATTCTTTTTTCGTGTGAGAAAAGTGGTTAGGTTGGTGAAGATTTAATAAAGATTAAAAATTAAAAATATTTATCGATTTTTTTTCTTCAAAATCAGATCGGGTATATATTCAAATACAAATCGGATATATAATAGGGTACCACTAATAAGGTCCATTTTACGGGCAACTTCTTCGGGCTAGAGATAGCAGTTGTGTAAGCTATCTGTAGGTATTTGCAAACCTTCATGACACTTTGGAAAAGTGGCACGAGTTCGTGATATATGTTACCGGAGATCACGCGTAGGCTACCAGGCCCCGTTGATTATTACAATGAATAAACAGTAGGCATTCTACCTACAAACAATTTCACCGCGACTATATACTCAGCAAAACTCCGTGTAACCAAAATACATCACAAAAACCAGAAAGCAGTAGAGATTGGCCTGATAACATATGAATTTTATAAACACATATCCATAGAATGAATCGCCCTAGTATATTCTATCTTCGATTCAGTACTAAATTTGTCTTCCACTAATCAGGAAAATCTCCTACTGAAGCCACATCTTACAGAACAATAAGCTGTGTGCCTCTGATATGAAAATTATACTGCCCAGATGTGTTTCCGATTTGAAGCAGACAGAGATATAGAGATAGAGTTTTGAAGTTCAAACAATCTAATATACAACATATTTTACAATGCTTCCAGAAACAAAACACTGAAGACAATAAGAGTTTTGGTTTTTACAGAACAGTGAATCCAATGAATATGTAAGTATAATACAAATATTATTAATTAAGGAAAACATGGAAGGATTTTCTGTGACTTACAAAAAAGACACATGTAAAACAAAATCAAATAAACCTGACTTTAGAATTTCTTATTACACCTTAACCAAAACAAACAGCCTCAATTGAAAAATTACTACTCACATAGAAGTTTTATGAGTAAACAGGATTTATTAAACTGTATCTGTCACTCCTTTGTTGCTACCATATACTGGGTGGCGCAATAGAACGTGCATATTTAAAAAATAGATTAAAAACATAAAACTAAAGAATTGTAAGGTAATAACTAAAGTTTATTTTTTTTTTAAATAACATCATCTAAATTTATTTATTTATTTATTTATTTACACTTTATGCACATAGGTACAAAGGCGGACTTAATGCCGTAGGCATTCTCTACCAGTCAACCATGAGTGGTGAAGAGATAGTGTGGGAGGTGCAATATGAACGTGTGATGTAAAATTAGAAATATATATATACTAGTATTTGCGTGTTGCGCGAGGTGCAAGCACCTCGCGTGCTTATGAAAAAAAAAAAACAAAAAGGGGGGTGATGGGGGGGGGGTTTAGTAATTGCGTGTTGCGCGAGGTGCAAGCACCTCGCGTGCTAGTGAAATAAAAATGGGGGGGGAGATGGGGGGGGTTTAGTATTTGCGTGTTGCGCGAGGTGCAAGCACCTCGCGTGCTAGTGAAATAAAAATGGGGGGGGGAGATGGGGGGGTTTAGTATTTGCGTGTTGCGCGAGGTGCAAGCACCTCGCGTGCTTGTGAAAAAAAAAAAAAAATGGGTGGGGGGGTGATGGGGGGGGGGGGGTTTCAGAAGTATTTCGACTAAAGCATTGCCCCTCTAAATGAATCTGAAAAAAAAAATGTTCCAAGTCTCTTAGATTCCGAGATCCGCCTAAAGGGGGGGAGAAGGGGCGCGGGGGGGGACTTTGAAAAATGGTTTTTACTTTACCGAGCCTCCTCTATACGAATCCGTAAAAAAAAAAATACGGGTCTCGTAGTTTCCGAGATACGATAGGGAGGGGGGAGAAGGGGGGGGAAAAGGGGAGGTTTGGCACTTTTCCCGTAGGTTTCAGAGTTACTTGTTTACGAATCTGTCAAAATATACCCACCTCCCCATCCACCATCTGGGAGAACAATTATGTCAGTGAGTCAGTGAGTGGTAATTTAGCTTTATATAGTATAATATATAATAATAGTAATAACACAAAAACCCTAGTATCATTAAAAATAGAAATCTACATAAATAATATATATAAATAAATACTTATATATATATACATATACAAATATATATATAATGAAGAAGCAAATGAAAACCAAATGTGGAAATTCTGCTTATTGGTGTAGAAAATAGATCCGCAATTTCTTTTTAAATGCATAGCGACTGTCAGCCGTTCTGATCTCGAGAGGAAGTGCATTCCAGAGGAGAATCGACTGGATATGAAAAGAAGAATGAACAAAGTCAGATGTATGAGAAGGGCAGAGTAAGAGAAGATTATTGGATGAACGTAGATTCTTATTGTGTGAAGAACATAGAAATTGAAAGTGAGGCATTAGATAAGAAGGAGGGCTGGGAGAGTTGAGTAAAGAGAAAAGAGTTGTCAAAGCGCGCAAACTTCTCCTCTGGCGAATGGTCATCCATTTAAGCTCAGACCTGAAACTTGAGACATGGTCATATTTCCTTAAATTAAATATGAACCGAATGCAGTTATTGAGGAGACGATCAAGCTTATCGAGCAAGACCGCATTCAGGTCAAAGTAGCACACGTCACCATAGTCGATTAAAGGGAAAATTAAAGTCTGCACAAGCATAGTCTTCGTCTTAACAGGCAAAAAGTTTCTCAGACGATACAAGGAACGCAAAGTGCCATTGGCCCTTTGGCTGACACTAGAAACTTGATTTTGCCAACCAAGTGTCGCGTCAAGATGCAAACCGAGATCTTTTACGCTAGGGCTGATGGGAATGACGGCACGATTAAAAATAATAGGTGGAAGAGAGTTAGCCACCACTCTACCCATCATGCGTGAGCTACCAATAATGATAGCCTGACATTTTGAGGGGTTTACTGACACCCCAAATTTGTCAGACCAGCTATTAATAGCATCCAAATCTCGGTTTACATCCCTTATAGCATCCGACAAACCTTCAACCCGCACAGCAGTATATAATTGTAGATCATCGGCGTAAAGATGATACGAACACCGAAGACAGTGAGTTATAAAGTTAATGAAGACAGAGAATAATAATGGAGAAAGAATACCGCCTTGTGGAACACCAGCATCCAGACCACGCCAATTTGAAGATCTCTCATCAACGCGGACTGACTGCTGACGTCCCCGAAGATAAGAAGTGAACCATTCCAGCACCTCGGGTGAAACCATAAGATGGGAGAGGATAGCTAGGAGTATATCGTGACTGACGGCGTTAAAGGCATTGGAGAAATCAATTAATACTAATACAGTAACTTTAGTATCCTCCATAGCTTCTCTAATGTCGCCAGTCACTTTAAGAAGAGCAGAGGATGTACTGTGCCCGGGTCTGAATCCAGACAGGAATGAGCTTACAAGATTATTCTGGTAAACAAATCCAGAAAACTGTTTGTGAACACAGGCTTCGAGCACTTTTGACAGGAAAGGGAGAATGGATATAGGTCTAAAATGGTTAGGTAGTGATGGATTTGATATTTTAGGAAGTGGACGGACATAGGCCATACGCCACAAGGATGGGAATTGTCCGGAATCGAGGGAATAATTGATGATGTGGGAAATTGGTGGGAGAAGACAGTCTAGGATCAAGGTAATCATACCCCGATTGATTTCATCGTGACCCACAGCCTTGGATTTGATGGATAGTATAATCTTTCTAATTTCATCCAAGGTCGCTGGTGAAAACTGAAATGGTTCAATGATTGGACCAGGTAAACAAGTGATGAAATCAACCGTCTGAGACAAAATAAGGGGGTCCAAATGACAAGTTGTAGTAAAATGACGGTTGATATCATCCAAAACGATCGCTTTAGGAAAATCTACATGACTTGACCTACCAATACCGAGAGTTCCAAGGAATTTCCAGATATCGGCAGGTGAGGAAGTTGAAATGTTTTCAAGAATATGGCGGCGTTTAGCGTTGCGTATCACCTGATTACACCGATTCCTTGCAGCTTTGTAGGCATTCTTTTTATCTTCACTGCGATCCTTTTGAAATGATGACCCTCTCTATGACGGCACTTCTCTAACCGCAAACGGAAATTATTGAAAACTTTATTCAGTAATGCTGATGTAATTGTTGCCCCACGGATATTCTCCTTGAGCTGATCGATGTTTTTCGGATTATTACTGTAAACTTTGTGTTTGAGATATCCCCACAAAAAAAAAGTCAAGAGGTGTCAAATCTGGACTACGTGGGGACCATGGGATATCACCTCTTTTCGAAAACAGTCTGCCTGGGAACATCTGTTTCACAATCACCATGGAGTCATTTGACGTGTGACTGGTAGCTCCGTCTTGTTGAAACCAAGTCCTAGAATTCACTATTCTTGAAGTTTCCAGTTCTGGAGCCAAAAAACCTTTCAACAATGCAACATAGCGTTCGGTATTAACAGTGACATTTTGCCCCCGCGTATTTTCAAAGATAAAAGGACCGATTATTTATCTGCTCGAGATTGCTGCCCATACTATCACTTTAGGACTATACAGTGGTTTCTGGTGTTTGAGTTTGGGATTCTCACTGTTCCAGTAACGACAATTTTGTCGGTTTATGGACCCATTGATATGGAAATGGGCCTCATCAGAGAAAAGCATATTGTCAAAATTTTCGCGAGCCTGTCTCTGGCATTGACAGGCCCGTTGGTATAGTGGTCAGTGGTCCTGACTGCTATGCGCAAGGTCGTGGGTTCGATTCCCACCTAGGACAAATGTTTGTGTGATGAGCACGGTCATTTGTTCTTTGTCTGGGTGTAATTTATCTATAATATGTATGTATTTAGAAATATATATGTATGTTTATCAGTTGTCTAGTATCCATATCACAAGCTCTGCTTAGTTTGGGACTAGATGGCGTTGTGTGAAAAAGTTGTGGAAAGTTGTGGAATATTATCTGAAGTCACTCTTTCAATTTTTGTGTTAATTGCAGCTTGTATGGATTGAGTTTAAGATTTTAAAATTCGTTACAAACTTCGTCGCGGTAAGTGTAAAACAGACGATCTTTTGCAAGTAGACAATCGTGGATCTTCTCGTACAGATTGCATAACACTCTCAATATTAGACAATATTGCGCGCACTTTTTACCCCGCAAGAAAAGATGATGCAATATGCACTTTCTATTGCGCCATCCCGTATATTTGCACTTTTATGTTGCATTTTATTTCAGACAGAACCCATGATTTTAGTAACATAACAATATTACTTTATATCTGATTAATAATATAGCTCAAGGACTAAGAAAAGAAAACATTATTTTGAGCTCTAGTCTGTAAAAACCACATAAAATTAATAGAAAAATTTAGGGTATTTTACAGGCAATATGGTGATACTGATATATTAATCAAACTGGATACCAACAGAAACAAATTAAGATATGTGTACGGGATTTATAGATCTTAAGTAATAATTAATTATGAAATAATAAAATTTCAAATATATGGAGTATAAATATTACTCATAAGTTTATGTATTTTTTTTATTTGCTTCTCAATTTATATGGAACACATCACACTGTGCCAAACATAGAATACAACTTATTCATTTTTTGCATAAATTTTGTTTTATTATTTTAATAAAACAAAATTTATGCAATTTCATACCTGTCGTTCAAAATCACTGGCCCTAAATATATCGTATAATGGGGTCCCCCTGACAGAAACTGACTCTGTTGAGTTTCTTGGAATAAATTTAGATAAATATTGCTCATGGAAAAATCATATAAGTGACATTTGTATTAAATTAAATAATTTTATATACTCTTTGAGGCGTATTAGCTATGAGGTATCAAGAAATGCCGCATTAACGGCATTCCATGGTTACATAACCTCAACTCTAAGATATGGTATTATTTGTAATGCAAAAAGAGTTATATTTGGGTTGAAGCAAATAGAGTCATGTTGTCTATTCTTTAGGAAATATAAAATACTAACTCTACCATCTATTTATATATTAGAATCCTGTATATACTAATAAGTTACTACAACCGAGGACGAATCTCACACTGACTGGCAAAAACAGCTATAATTATAATGTGCATAAAATTGTATAACAAAATACTAGAGATGCACCGAATGTTCGGCCGAATATTCGTATTCGGTAAATTCGGCATATTTTTTCATGTTCGTATTCGGCCGAATATTCGGTTGATTTGCCGAATAATTACCAAATATATAAATTATTGTTAATATTTAAAAAAAATACATTTTATTAAACAGTAAGGTTAACTAATTACTAAATAAGTGTGGTTTATTCCGAGAGTTGTACATAGTTTTTTGTAAATGAAAGAAACACTAATTTATTGATTATTATTGGATAGCAAATCATCCCATTATTGACATGATTGTTATTAACATTCAGGATTATTATTAACTAACATTTTGACATTTATATACACTGGTCAGCAAATAAACCGAGCCACCCGCTACCTAGGAACTCTGATTCGATTTTCTCAAAAAGTATAAAACTTACGACTATCAAAGTTATACCTACAAAAAGTGCGTTTCATGGTGATTAAAATGACTACAAATTAATTCGAAAGTACCGTCAACTCACATTGTAATCAAGCAACAAACACAATGCTAACGATTTGGTCTGTTTTCACCAGAGTTTGAAATTAGCGTTTTTTTTCTCTACAATGAGGGTAGTCGGATATTTCTTATCATTTCTTTAGTTTTTGTCCATCGTTTGCTCAGACGCGTGTGTTTTTGCTACTTTTTTCGATTAATAATGGATACAACACCTCAGGAAGCAGCTCAAGCTGTAGCATTATTTCAAGCAGGCATTGCGCAACGTGAAGTCGCTCGAAGGCTTGGCTTCAAATCAGCAGATCTTCGGTGCAACGAGTTTACAGACGATACCTAGAGACTGGAGCATTCGATCGCCGTCCAGGTACGGGCAGACCTAGGGCTACATCAGCAGCATATGATCGTTATATCCACCTTACTGTTCTGCGAAATCGCCACCTCAACGCAGTTCAAGTCCAACAAAATCTGCGTGACGAACGCCAAGTGGTCATAAGTTCAGATACCGTCAGAAGGAGACTTGCTGAACGGAACGTGACCCCAAAACGAGCTGCAACAGGCCCAGAATTAACGGTAGCACACCGTCGAGCACGACTTGAATTTGCTCGAGAGCATAGGGATTGGACATTAGAGCAGTGGAGTAATGTACTCTTCACTGATGAGACCAGGGTGAGTCTACATGGAAGTGATCGACGTCAGAGAGTATATCGTCGCCCTGGAGAACTTTATTCTCAGTGTTGCATCGAGGAAACTGTTGCTTATGGAGGAGGATCTGTAATGGTCTGGGGCGGCATCTCGTTAACAGCACATACAGCGTTAGTTTTCATCGAACTTACGGGCCGTACACATGGACTGACTTGTCATCGCTACATTACTGAAATCCTCGCAGACCATGTGGTACCTTACGCAGGATATATCGGACAGGATATGCAATTGATGCATGATAATGCACGGCCTCATGTTGCTCATGTGGTGACCCAGTATCTACGCGACGTCAGCATTCGTACGATGGACTGGCCAGCTCGAAGCCCGGACTTGAATCCGATAGAACACTTATGGGATGAGCTGAAACGTCGGGTTCGAGCCCGGGTACCTGCTCCAACAAGGCTTCCAGAGCTGCGAATCGCAATTGAAGAGGAGTGGAATACAATTCCTCAAGATTTTATCGTCAGGCTCGTAAGGTCGATGAATACAAGGATGCTGGCAGTTATCCGAGCAAGGGGAGGGAATACGGAATATTGATAAAAACTCTTTTTTTGATTTAATCTTTTTTAGAATTAGAGTGCCTAGGTAGCGGGTGGCTCGGTTTATTTGCTGTCCAGTGTAGTTGAATATTATAATTTTAATCAGATTATTTGTTTAATTACTGCATGAGTAAGATCAAGAATTATCCTTTTATATTATTACTAGTACTCACATGGGGCTTCGCTCCCGTGGATTCTATCACGGTAAAAACATAACTCTCCTTTTTTGCAGTCACGTAAAAGTAGCCTATAACCTTCCTCAAGCTTCAAGCTACTTCCATACCAAATTGCATCCAAATCCACCCATTACTTTTGAAGATTAGCGCGTTCAAGCAAACAAACAAACAAACAAACTTTTCCGCTTTATAATATTAGTATAGATGTAAATGATCTTATGTTGTCTTTTTTTGTTTTATTATGTGACTAGTCTCTCCCATTACTGACGTGATTATTATTGAAACATAGGATTAACTGATTACTTTTTCATTATTATATTGACATTTATTTCATTCAATAATACATTTCTAATTGGATCATGAGAAATAATGAACTTAAATGTACTATGTATTTTTATATTTGCACACTGAAATTAAACGCAGATTAAAAGAACAATATTGTACACTTTACCAACCTTCTGTAACTTATGCAAATAAATGAATTTGAATTGCTTCGTTATCAGTAGTTTAAAGTTATACTTAAATTGGAATGTTTCCTACATTCTTTTAAAAATTATCATTGATTGAGAAGTATCTATCTGTCCCTTCCCAATTGTGTTAGGGTTAGCTTCCATTTTAATGTCGCTTATTGTGAATTTTTTACATGGAGCAAGCATCTGCCAGACCCTTACAAGCCGGTTACCATTGACTTAGCATTTTTGAGGTTTGAAATACTTTTATTCTCGTAAGAATATAATAATTATCTCATAATTTTGGGAGTATAACATTAACTAGATGTTAACATATTATTAGATTTTTGAGATGAAATAGACAAAATTAAATGTTTGTTTGATACATGCACTAGATTGTTAATGAATTAAATAAGTTTGAGAATAAGATGAAAAGCATAACTGGATTTGGTTCAACACTATTTCTGGGATTGTGAGTCATTTATTATAAAATGTTTCAGCAGTTTTTTTTTAATAATCTAAAATTTTATAGATACATCAATGGAATTTGATAAATGTAGGATATCATTTTGACTATTCTCCTTTGATAATTTACTTATCCAATAAGTAAGCTTAGTAAATCTAAGTATGAATCTATTTATTATTGCTCTGAAATTAGAAAATCAATCTAAACCCATTCTAGAAAGTGTTATTGGTTAGTCACTAAATTCATAAATACAGAAATAAGTAACTGAAGTACTAACTAAAAGTAATATAGGTGTTCCAATATCGATTAAACCGTCAACTACTTTCGCATAAGGAAGAACAGAGTAATATTAGTCTACCCAATTATTTCAAGTATTTAAATCTCTAAAGACCGATTTACACTTCAACAAGTACAGTAGCGAGTTAACTTGCGTCATTGGGAGTTAAGTTGTTAATGTACTACTACTTAACTCGCTTTTGCCGTTCAAACTACAATAACAACTTAACTCGCCGATGACGCAAGTTAACTCGCTACTGTACTTGTTGAAGTGTAAATCGGGCTTAACAGTTACAACATAACTCACTCAACTCCGCCCCTAAAGCCCGATTTACACTTCAACAAGTACAGTAGCGAGTTAACTTGCGTCATTGGCGGTTAAGTTGTTAATGTACTACTACTTAACTCGCTTTTGCCGTTCAAACTACAATAACAACTTAACTCGCCGATGACGCAAGTTAACTCGCTACTGTACTTGTTGAAGTGTAAATCGGGCTTTAGACGACCCACTGACCCACTTGGGAATATAGCTAATTAATTCGTTCTTCATTACAGTTAACATAATTAATAAGTAGAACAAGTTTAATCTTTAATAGGTCGGTAAGGTTTAGTCAAAAGTTATAACAACATTGTAAATGTCCAACGCAATGAAATCATAACACAATAGAAATAGCATTTTGAGTAGTAATACTTACGGTCATCCTGCCCTGATTACTTAGCACTGTTTAATAGAATAAAGGACATAGTTTGAAGGTTTTACAATTTTTGATTAAGTAACTATTTCATATTTATTTACGTGCATCAATACTTGAAGGATTTTTGGAGCATGGCGTTACTGTCAAATCTGAAATCATATTATTGTGTCAATAAAATAATCTATGGTTTAGTTTTTTATTAACCGAGTACGAGGCTTTTAATCAAATAAAAATATTGATGTGTTCCAGCTCCGTCATGGCTGAAAAACCATAACTTTGAACACGCATTAAATTATTGTTTATTACTTAACTGAAAAACTGGGCAAAATTGATTTAGAGGAAATAAGTACCTATTAATTTATTGAGTTTTTAAAGACATTAAAGGTATGACTTCTGACTTCCTTCAAAGAACAGTCCAGTCCACCAATCAGTTAGTTTATAGAATATAATCTACTTAATACTGGATTTTCTAATGGGTGTACGTGGAAACGGCTAGAATGGATCATACTGTTTGATTTTATTACAACGCATGTTTTAAATTTTGCATAAATGGGGTCATCAACAGCTTGACTTCACATATTGGTGGGTATAGGCCTCCCTTTGATTGTGCCAAGCTTTACGTTCATGTGTCACTCTCATCCAGGGTATAACCACGACAGTGTCGGCTGTCCATCTCACAGGCGGACGACCAACGTTCCTCTTACCAGTCTTTAGACGCCACTCAGAGTCTGGCTTAACTCTACCTGCCATCAGCGCTCCCAAAAATGTACTCTGTGAGCGCTCCTTCCAAGGTATCCTACCCAATTTCACCTGAGTTCCATAATGCGATTACCATAGAGTACTATAATACTACGGATAGCGATTACTCTCAATGTCAATTCCAGGGCTGCCAGTACATTAATCTCATTTATACGGTCGAGTGTCTAAAATTATACGAAATTTGACTGCATTATACATAATTATTTTTATACCCAATTTTTTTATTACTTGACAATAAAAAAATACTGGCCTGTATTTAGTCGCCACCGTTCCGTTATATTAAATTTTTATGATTTTTGTTCATTCTTCGAATTAAGGTACCTGTCTATCCTTTTTAGTACTGGTCACACTCAATCATATTTATCATTCACTTTGGTGGTAAAATTTAAATCTGGAATTAAATTAAATAATATGAAGAATACATATATACGAAGATTGCGTCGATTTAGACTGCCATCAATCGTTTTACTCCCCTATTAATTTTCAACAATTACTATGTCCCTACGCTTGACATTTACGAAGTGCCTTGCGAAAGCAAAAACAAAAGCAACACACAAAAAGAAGGTGGTAAATGAGAAGCACAGGTTAGCATAGTAGGATAGTTGGTCAATATAGTTAGTTCTGGTCTTACCAATTTCCATTCATACAAGCACAAGAAACCAACCATCATGCAGATTTCTAATATTAATTCTTCTTGTAGATTAATTTTTTGTTTAGCGTAGCGCTAGAAGGCTCAAAAGCAATGCACCTTCCGTGTTTGGCTATGCCATTTTTGTACTCATAAGAGCAGCTATTGTTTCAGTTTCCAAACAGTTTCTATCTTGCGTTTTTATTTATTTTTTAATGACTAAAAGTGCGCTCAACAGATGCATACGAAAATGGCAATATAAGCTAAAGTGCTATGCTATGACTGCTTTTAAATTTGGAAAGCGTTTGTTACCATGTTGATCACTAAGTGAAAACACTTTTTTCCAATATTGTGCTATTGAAAGTTTATTATACAGACCTAAACTTTCATGGTCTAGGACGCTTTTCGAATGGAAGGAACTTTGTTGTTCGATGTAAGTATGTACATTGTACACATAAAAATCATGAAATATCCAACTTTTCACTTTCAGCCACACAATATGAGTCAGTCAGTCACACAGCTTGTCACGCAGCAAGTCACATGATATGAGATATTATTCATTAATTAATTAATAACTTGCTTGACGCAGAACGCAAAACTTGAACAATCCGACCAAAGTAACCAAAAGAGGCGCCAAAACACACAACCAAGTATTATAGTACTCTGTGCACACAACACACGACAGTCAACAATTCTACACGGAAAGTTTAAAATAGGAAAAGGAAAACACGTCCCACAGATTAACAAACACCACACCAAACCATCCAAACGTTCACAGACTAAAAAAAACCACCACACCACTATAAATCATTTAAGTTGGTAAGCATACTGATACTGTATATATCTCCATCTCTGTTCATCATTCGTCGTGACAGAAAAAGGCGAATAAGTGCACAACGATCCTTTTCAAGGAGATCTCTTTTAAAAATAAATATGCCAATCGCCGTGTTTTTTTTTGTATCCAATTATACTGAATGACTACCTATACGCAATAGATACAATGACCAGTCCGATTATACACGTTTTGTATCCAAATATACAATCTGGCAGCCCTGGTCAATTCATAACGCGATCTTGACATTTGGAATAATAATAATATAAGACGTTTAGTTTTCTCAACACAAAGTAACTTAAAGCTAAAAAAAACTTTTTACCAAAAAATTGAATCGGCTCCCAAAAACACTGCAAAGTGAAAAATAACTTTAATTTCGGTAGTCGGTGTCTTTAGTTTTGTAGTTTTGTTTTTGGCACCGACTTCCGAAATTAAAGTTATTTTTCACTTTGCAGTGTTTTTGGGAGTCGGTTCAATTTTTTGGTAAAAAGTTTTTATTTCACTCTTTTTAGTTGGTTGATTTTTAATTTACCTAGTTAAAACAGCCTAAATGTCAACTACTTATAACCTTTTACAAAATATTGCTTTTCCCAATGCTGGGCCGTTAATTGTTGAGGAGTTCTGCTGGTACTTCACCATCAGCTCTACATCACCATATGCATTGTGACGAGCATAAAGTGCTTAAGATCCATATTCAAGTAATCGAATCGCAATCCACTCAATACTTATTATTGAGTAGTTTCGGCAGCCATCTGTGGTCTTCATCATCAGTTCCACTTCCCCAAATGGTACTTTTTCAGAGCAACTGCATAAGTTACTATAATAAATACCCAAAACGTCATAGGTCTGCCTATAATATTTGAAGAGTTCCCTCGACTTCTCCAGGATCCCATCATCAGATCCTGACTTTTATAAAAATGGGACCAATTTCGAAGTATACCTTACCCTTTCAATCAAAAAAAGAATTTTCCAAATCGGTTCAGCCGTCTTCGAGTAATCGGTGACCATACATTAAAAAAAAATATATATATATATATACGCGTCGAATTGATAACCTCCTCTTTTTGTCGTCGGTTGAAAATACAGTAAACTAAAGTAGGGGTTTGACTTTGTTAAAGACTGGTGCCTGAAGTAGGTTTCAACGAGAACCTGTATTAAACATAGAGGTCACTAATTCCCTCCCGCGGCCTGAGACCCGATCAACTTGTCTGAGCCTGCCGAGCATAGAAGCTCCATGGCTTTTTGTGCTACTCCTTGCCTATATTTTACGCTTATACAGAAAGCTGTTCCTGTATAAGCGTCCACGTCTCAGCACCATACTGCATATATCATGACGATGACGGGCAAAACACACTGATTATAAAGGCGGGTCTTCAATCATTGTGGACATTTGGCTGATTTCAAAATGTCATCCAATTTGCTGAATGCAGCTCATCCTAACTGTTTGTTCTCGCTATCTCCGTTTGTTGGTGTTCTTTTCCAAAGGGAAGAAATGGCCAAGATAAAAATGCCAGTCTACTGTTTCCAAACTTTCATTCCCAACGTTTACAAATGGGTTAGAATTTCTGTAAACATTTACCATTATCATTTCTTGGCCATATTCATCCTAAGTCCTACTTCGAAAAAAGCATCATACTAGTTTTAAAGCACCTTCGAGAGATCATCTGCGAATTGTAAGTGAGACAAGTAAGTACCATTGATGTTAACACCACAGCAGTCCCAATCGAAGGTTCTCATAATGTCTTTAAGGACTACTGTAAAGAGTTTCGGTGGAATAGCATCACCTCGTCCCACTCCCTGCTTGATTTCAACGGGTTTGGTTAGGATACAGTATACAAGCGGACCTGGGCTGCTCCGTGGCCGAGGTATATAATTCCTGCAGCACATCCACGTAGCGGAAATCGATGTGGCAGCGATGGAGAGCGTGGAACACGGCCCAATGCTAAGTTTTTTCGTAATCGACCAAAGCTATTCATAGGGGACGGTTGTATTCTTGACACTTCTCCATCAACTGCTTTTTCTCATAGATATGGTAGATGCTCGATGGGGCTTCGTCAAGCTCCTAGGTTAGCTGAGCAGTGACGTTTATGTGAAAAGCTTATAGATTTTAGGGAACATATTATAATATAATTAATATATATATAATAATATATATTTAATGATGTCAAGCAGTTTGAGTACTCGTGTGGCCTACCCAAATGTCCGTTGGTATTTTTTGTCAAATTGTTGAGCTCCTTAAGTTCTAAGTTGAGCTACACGATAACTGACAAATTCTTGCACTGTCTGGACAGGTCCGCTCAAATTTGCGTGGTTATTTCCTCAAAAGAATACCACAGACATGAACCTACATGCTTCTCATATAAAAATACAAATTGTCTGTACTTTAAAAGAGACTATGACCTCTGAGTTTGTTTCGGTGTTTCTTCTCAGAGTAGTCAGTTAGGAAATACCGGCCTCATCTAGCTAAACTTAACACGCAAAAAAACATGACGTGTAAAAGTGTTATTTATAACCAATTTACAAAATAAATATTTCATTTCATTTCATTTCAACAGCTAGTATATATGAGAGAGAAGACTAATGAGGTAGTTTTGAGAAGACACTTTATTGTGGATGATAGTGCCTAGGCATTCTTCCACACGCTCCTAATTTTTTGTTTGATTAATTTTTTTTGAGCTTTCTTTTCCATTCTACACTCTCTTAATTAACACGTCTTATAATAACTCATTTTTCAGCGTAACTGGCTAAAAAGTCCTACTTACTAAGTTGTGCCGCCACTGAAATGTCTATAACCGAATAAACGAGTTTTCTTACTTTTGTTCCGCTAGGTTATAGTGTTCTGTGCTTTTGTTCCACCCCTTAGCAAAAGCAGGACGTTCAGTGCCATTTCCTTCTTAAAATTAATTAACAAGGTATTTTTTACTAATTTAAAAAATGTGAGTAACAATGATAAAAAACTGAACAACGCTAAAGGACGGAACGCAACCATTGCGTAGTTTGATTGTGGTCTCAATATCGCGTTGTAAACATTTTTATTATTTTTTCACTTTTTATTTATCCAATAAATAAAATAACCGGGCATGATAAACACATAATCATGTGTTTATTATGAATAAATTTATATTTTATTTTCCCCGTAGAATATAATCGGACAATACCATCAAAATGTGGCGAAAAGTGTTTTTAGTGTTTGTTTGTTTTCTGCAATATGTATGTGGATTAAGTCAGCTTTGTGGGAATAAATCATCGGAGCTTAGCTGCACAACAGAGGTACGTAATCAATTATTTAGAATTAAATGCACTTAGCCGCATCTGCATCAATCAGTATTGATTTTTGTAATGAAAGGGCAAGACAAGTTTCGTTGCACTATGTGACATACGCGTCCTTCAAGTCTGACCCATCATTTTCCTTATAATTATCGCTAATATTATTCAGATGAACACGTTTCTACTCTTCATTCTAAATTGAAAAGATTTCCTGATCTCCATAAACATTTAGTTATAGTCAATATCTATAAATTGTTCAAGGTTGCTAAGTGAAACAGAAGTAAAATTCAGTTTTTAAGTCTGTTTCTACATAATTTTTTTATCCTTTTTTTTATAATGCAATACTCAAGTGGGTCAGTTAGTTTAAAACTCATGGCTAGACCTAAATTAAGTGGAACATTATCATATGGTAATTCAATGTCGTGTTAATTACATTAATTTATGTACATGAATACAATTAGTTCATTTGTAATAGCGGTACCTATTTCTAGTATTGATAAAAAGATGGATTATTATTGAACTTTCAATCTAAATATATATAACTCAAAGGTGACTGACTGACTGACTGACTGACATAGTGATCTATCAACGCACAGCCCAAACCACTGGACGGATCGGGCTGAAATTTGGCATGCAGGTAGATGTTATGACGTAGGCATCCGCAAAGAAAGGATTTTGCGAAATTCCCACGGGATCGGGATTTACACGAGAAAAACTTCCCACGCGGGCGAAGCCGCTGGCACAAGCTAGTAAAACATAATTAGCTTAATAAGTTCCCACTGCAATGTATTCACTGTAATTCATTGCCTGGGCACTTGACTGTAATTCATTGCCTGGGCACTTGACTGTAATTCATCGCCTGGGCACAGTGTGGGTAAGGTGGATACCACATGCATTTGGATTTTCGGTTCTAAGACATCCTTGTTTCCTTACAATATTCATCTTCACATTTTTGACAGCACTGGTAATGATGGAAATTTGGCAAAGTTATGTGCCTTTAAAAGTTAATAAACATGTTTTTACTTATAAGTTGTAATTTTCTGAAAGTTTGTGAGGATGTATAGATGTTTGGATGTTTGTTATTCTTTCATGCAAACATACTGAATGAATCTGAATGAAATTTGGTGTACAGTAGATAGTTGATATCCCGAAATAACTTTTTATAAAAAAAATATGTCTACTTACAAAATATTAATGTGGTGTGATATAGCAGTGGTGGCCTAGTGGAAACAGGCTTGACTTGCGAATTGTAGGTCGTGGGTTCGAACCCAGTTAGGCTTATTACTTTGTGTAATTTATATCATAACTGCTCAGGTGCGGTCCGAAGGGGCGGAGGGGGGTTACAGAGGACATGATCTCCCCCAAAATCATAGATCCCAAATAGAAAATCTTCTAAAATTTTGCAAAATAAGACTCCAAATATTATCGCCCGAATTGCCAATGGAAATAGAAGACTTCCATTTGTTTTATAATGTGTGTAATAAAAATTGTATTGTGCAATAAATAAAACTCATTTACTCAACATATTTTATTGTTAGTGACCCCCCAAAATTCCAGGCTGTGACCGTACCTGACTATTCAAATTGGTGAAGGAAGATATTGTGAGGAAGTCAACATGTCCTAGGACTAAAAATCCGAAGACCTTTAACATCCACCAACCTGCATGGGGCCCTTGTGGTGGATTACTGCCCTCACCCACTCGTACACAGGAAGCCTGTGTCCCTGTTATGGGAACTTAATAGGCTGAATTATATTATTACATAAATACCTGTTATTGTTATTTATTGAGATAGAGGTTCTTGCACATAATTTACTGGTAGTCTCCTATTCATTTAAAAGATTTTAATAAATAAATGATCTATGGAGGTGATATTATGTTGTTTTTAAAAGGAACACAAAGCATTTTTATCTGTTTTGTATGTATTTAGATATCTACTTCATATCTTGATAAAAGATAAATCATTCAAGTGATGCAATCATTGAAATGATTTAGGTTTAATATTTATGCCAATGTTGACAAAGGGAATTGTTTTTTTTTATCACAAGTGCTTACAGCAAATTTTAGTGGTGTAGGAATACTCAGGAATATAGATAAACTAGCGACCCGCCCCGGCTTCGCACGGGTGCAATGTTTATATTAAATATAGGCAGCGTTCGCGAGAATCGTTAACGTACGGCAGTTTTTTCGACGCCTTACTCCACAATTTTCACTACCACGAAAAATCCTATCTATTTTCCGGGATAAAATATAGCCTATACGGATTCGGAAGAATCCCTCGTAAGTAATGGTAAAAGAAATTTTGAAATCGGTCCAGTAGTTTTTGAGCCTATTCAATACAAACATACAAAAATACAAAGGTTTCCTCTTTATCTATACTAATATTATAAAGCGGAAAAGTTTGTTTGTTTGTTTGTTTGCTTGAACGCGCTAATCTTCGAAAGTACTGGGTGGATTTGGATAAAAATTGGTATGGAAGTAGCTTGAAGCTTGAGGAAGGTTATAGGCTACTTCTTACGCGACTGCAAAAAAGGAGAGTTATGTTTTTACCGTGATAGAATCCACGGGAGCGAAGCCCCGCGTGAGTACTAGTAATATTATATAGATAAATATAGTTAGAAAGTGATACTTCTCACAAAATATGTAAATAATTATATAAGGTCTAATATAACAAGGTCAAAATATTATTTATTATTATAAATATGGAGTTTTTCCGATCGGAACTCGTTTTTCGCATCTGCTACTTATAAGAACCAGTTCCAAGGACTAAAAACTAGTCTAGTATGCAGACAAAAGTGGCCATACCCTTTGCCAATTTATTTGTGGGTTTATGATACTGAAAATGGGATTTAAGGATTATTGGGTGCAGAAGTTGTTCTAAATTTTCAATTCAATTTCTCAGTTAACAACTTAGGCCAAGACACTCAAGATGTGTTTCCCCATAGGCCTCATACTAACTACCATATATAATTGATTTTACCTATGTGTTTATAGAATAATTATATTCATTCGACATGACATGGTTGAGCAATGGAACTTTTAAAATAACTACAACTTTTGAGTTACTTCAGTATGTATGTAATTATCGTCGCCTTAGAGTGAAAACCTCGTAAGTGAAAAAGGAGTAACTTTTCAGGAGGAAGAAAAATCTGTGTGCTATAAAATTTTTGTAGTTTCTTTTAAGTTTTTTATTTTTATTAATTTATATGTAACTTTAACCCGTTTTTATATCCAGAACTGTTCGATATTATGTATAATATGAAAAATGTTGTACATAATATCGAACTTATTGATGGACGGCATTTCAAAGCGTCGCTTTTCGTATGAATTATTTCGTTTTATTGCAAACCATTGTTTAGTGACTCCAATAAGAGCAGTGGTAGCCCGGTGGTTACAAGCCGAACTTACGGATTGTAGGTCGTGGGTCCAAACCCAGTCAGGGACACAACTTTGGGTAATTTGTGTCATCCACCACTGCTCTCAATACGAAGGAAAATATCGGGTGGAAACCGACACGTCTTAGGACCTAAAATCAATCAATGTCTACGGAGACATGCGACATCCCACATCCATCAACCCGCATTGTGCTCGCGTACTGGATTTCGGGCCATTCCTTCGCTTAGAGGTGAGGCCTGTGTCCCCCCCAGCAAAGGGAACGTTATACACTGGTTATATTATTTTATACTCTAATAAGGAGGAAGAGAAAAAACTGTTATCTTTAAAGGCGCTCTCCACATACGCTTAGCAGCACGTAGGTCTTAGATTAATGTTTGTTTTTATTTTATTATGATTAATCAATGTACCACACCTATTGTGTGACTAGTAAATAATGTTTGTGTCTTTGTGCATGAAGTTTAAAACCAGAATACTGTAAAAGCAAAAGCCTTTCTGTCTATTTGTCACAATATTCATTTATGAAAAAACCCCCTAAATAAATAATAAATAATAATACTTCATGTCGCTGAACGGTTTTGGAAAAAAGTTGACACATGGGTAGACCATGTATTGGAAAATGGAATACTTAGAATTCCGGGAATATTTTTTCTTCCTTTCCTGATATAATTCTACGCGAAGACGCTGGTAAATAAAAATCCTAATATAGAATGGATTACTTATGTATTTTTTTTTTGTTGCTATTGTGTATTGTCGCACTTAAATTTTAAACGTGCGTTAATATTTAGGTTTGAAGATGGAAATGGTGTACTTCTGGTTCTTGATGTGATAGAGCACCCACTTTACTTTTATGGGTAGAATTCTTAGTCAGTCCCTTATGTTACAAAGATCTGATGACTTTGTATTAATTATACTACGTATTAACTATATTACCTCTCTTTTCAGATCCTCGGCCAAACCCACGCGGACTATGATGCCTGCAGTATGAAGGTGTATCCGCCAGACAGTCAGGAATGTGGCGAAATGACGTTTGGGCCTCTGTCGCCCAACACCCACATCGGGGGCGTCACACTCAAGCCCTATATCATGACAATACGCCATTACGACTCCTTCGATATGAACCACACGGTCCTGAATATTATGTTCAGTAATATTAAGTGGAAAAGTAAGTGTAGAAACCCTAGAATCGAAATTACCATAACTGAAACTGCAAAATATACGAAAGTAGTTATAGTATTGGTTAGATAAGTAGAAGAAGCTTAAAATTTGTCACCAATTTGTTCTCTTTTTTAGTGCATCATAATATACATAGGTACCATATTATATGTATAACTAGCTTTTGCCCGCGACTTCGATCGCGTGGGAGTTTTTTTCCGCGTAAATCCCGATCCCGTGGGAATTCCGGGATAAAAAATTCTTTGTGATCGGTTCTGTAGTTATTGCGTGAAAGAGCAACAAACATACATACATCATCACAAACTTTCGCGTTTAAAATATTAGTAGGATGTATTAATTGCGACAATTTCAATGAGCTCAAACACAACACCTTAGCTGAAATTGAGTGAAAATTTGTGTGTCGATAAGATCGATGAAACAGAATATACCAAATCGAACAGACTATTGCCCACAAGAACGTCGGTAACAGATTTTCTTGAATCACAGCTTAAAACAATCTCATGTTGTCAACTTTCAATTTACGAGCTATAATACTACAGAAATACCAACTCATATAGGCACACATATAAAAGAAAATGGTAGTGTTATTTGGTGTGCTTTTAGAAAAAATTAAGGCGTGTGACGTCTACCAATCCGGTCTATGCATTGCATTGACTATTTTCTATGCACTGAAATAGTGCAGTGGTATTAAAAATAGACTGATAGTGATGTGTGGTTTCCGTTCGTGTCTGATAACCGTCACTTGTAACCGAAAATGGGAAGTAGTCAATGACGGGAATATTATGCATATTTATTTGACGACGACATCCCCAGACAAAGGCGATGGTTTTATATAGTCATAAGTGTAAACAAAAAAAACATATATTCATATTAGGAGCTGAAAATAAGATGGATAAAAATGTTCAGTTCCCAAAAAGCCCGGCTCCCACTCGTAATGTGAATGTTTACAGCGTATTGTCCACCACCGACAATAGCTCATCAATCAGTTGTTTAACAAAAGTAATCATGACAGTTATGGTCTAACCAAGTTATTATAATAATATTATTATTGAAATTTAATCGATAGCCTGTATTCGGGCAAACTACTTACTAATACTAACTAGGGCTTCCAATCCCGCAGCCTGAATTCAATCTCGGTATTTGCGGGACTACGAATTTTCAATACCGCAGGATCTCGGTATTCGCGGGATCCCGCATATTCAAAATAATGACATTTATTTGCATTTATAAGGCAAATAAAACAATGAATTTATCAACTAACTCCACATTTATTTACGTATTATTATTAATATGAGATCAATCAAATCACATCGTTTATTTATCACAAAAAAATAACAATGAATTAATCAACTAACTCCACATTTATCCGTATTACCACAAGTAATTTACACCGTTTATCATAAAAAATAATGAATCAATAAACTGGGTGCGGGATCCGCAAATCCCGCGGATCCCGCGCCCGTAATCCCGCATCACGCGGGATTAGAAAATGACGCGGGATCCCGCAATACCGAGATCTTGGTATTCCGGGATTGGAAGCCCTAATACTAACTAACTAACTAGCTAGTTAGGGGTCCCGGAAAGTTTCTAACGAGACACCGCGGCCCCGTAACGTAAGGGTGGTAAAGAAACGGTGGGTTTTTAGTAAGTAAAAGTCTGACTTTCGTTCGGGAGGAGTATACACGGTCGTTAGTTTGATTCCTTTAAGCATACGTAGTCCTACCTCTCATATACACAGTCGATACTTTGAATCCTATAATTTATACGAGCCTATTTGCTGAAAAACCTCCGTCTTTCAAATTATCTGGAGTTTCCACAACACGTTTTTCCCTTTCACATCGCCTTTATTTGAAACCTTTTCCTTGGCCTTATCGTGACATGCAATCCATCCATATTGTCTACGCTTTTTTTTTACATTTATCTACATACATAACTAATTCATGTCTTGTCACATGCTCGATTCCCATTTGTAAATCGAACACTAGAGCTCGATTCTAAGAGCAAGTCTCCCGGTAGGAATTGAGCTCATATCTTCGTAGACTGATAATAATAATTGTATTACTCACACCTATTATTACGTTCTCTTGCATACCGATATGCAACGTTTGTTATGTAGCTTATTCGACTAATGTTTTATTTATACAATATATCTTCAGATTGAATTGAGTCATTTGCAATTTCGAAAGATGTTTTGAGAAACATTAATTTTTAAATTTGCTTTGGAATTTAGAATGCCTTCTTTGGGTTAAAGTTGGTTGACGCTCCGGGCGGAGGGGAGTGTCCGAGTGTCAAGCTCCTACTGACTAAAAACCCACTCTGTTCCTTCAGTTCTCCTTGCCATAAATGAATAATAATAGTGGTCGTTCTGGGGCTCGTTATCTCGTTTGAACATTCTCTAAGCCCCAACAGGCATTGGTCATATCGAGCCATTGGTGCTGACTGCTCTTTAAGGCGCGCGTGGAAAATGACGCACGCTCGCCTCGGGAATTTGGAATGACTTTTTGATAAATCAAACGATTCGATATAATTTATAATTCCTTTGAGTTCGAGCTTTATACCTATAAAACAATAATAAAACGTATAAAATAATACTATATTCATCAGCGGTCGCTTATCGTGGCATGACATCATCATACATGTGACCTTTATAATGTCTATTTCTATACCTCTATTTCAATAACTTGCTATTTTGATTGGGTTTTCCTGCAAAACAATTGCATTTACTAACTAGACAATTAAAGTGCTTGTACAACATGTTGCATGTTGCGAAGAACGTATTGCAAGGCCAAAACTTTGTTTGATGTTGATATGGCTTTTAGAATACTGTCTGTTCAGTTTTGTGGGACATTGTTGTACATTGTAAGAAATACCTTGTGCCTTGTAAATCCTGCCTGTTGGTCTAGTGGTCAGTGGCCCTGACTGCTATGCGCAAGGTCGTGGGTTCGATTCCCACCCAGGACAAATGTTTGTGTGATGAGCACGATCATTTGTTCTTTGTCTGGGTGTAATTTATCTATAATATGTATGTATTTAGAAATATATATGTATGTTTATCAGTTGTCTAGTACTCATAGCACAAGCTCTGCTTAGTTTGGGACCAGATAGCGTTGTGTGAAAGCTGTGGAATATTATATTATATTTTAATAAATAATATAAAATAATAAGTAATAATAAAAAATAGGTACTAATCTGTGTGATCGACCAAAAATATTGTTATAGGTATAAAAGAGAATTGAGTTGGTGTCAGTATTACTTCTCAGAGTAGACGGGTAACAAACATTTACCTCCATGTAGTTTTAAAATATACATAGATAGATATAATATACTTTATTGTGCACCAATAATTGAATCACACTTAAATAACAATATTGTAAATAAAATTGGTTACAATGGCGGTCTCATCGCTGAGAGCGATATACATGTTTGTTTATATTATTTATTTATAACACATTATGTTTGTTTGTCCTTTTTTTACGTCAAAATGGAGCAATCGATCGATGTGATTTTGGTGTGGAGATAGAAGACTATATAGTGGCAAAGGTTACTTACTTTCAATTAACATTTTTAGAAAAATGAATAATTATATTTCCTTGTGAAATAACACATAACAAAGCAACTTTTGACATTACTATTTTTATTATTGACACTATATTGAAATTATTATTGTGTTATTGCCGTTATTATTTTGGACCAAATTGTATCAATGATGCTGGACAGTGCTATATTTAATTGTTTGTTTTAGAATTTGATTTAGAGATATAAATAACATTGTAGTATTTAGCACACCGTAATAATGGTAAACATTATGGCTAATAAATGATTTCTTTTTTTCTTTCAACAAAAGGAACTCTGCCCAACAGGGGTCCTAAGACACCCTACACTTTAGTTTATATTTGAGGTCATTTATTATATTATTATTATACATATTTAAATAAAACATTCCATTACAGCCATGAAGTTCCGCTTCCAAGATAAGTACAGGAACATAAAGAATCACTGCAGAGACATAACAATGTCGAACGAGGTTACTATCAATGAAGACTCTGTTCTCTACTACGACTGTTACTGGCCGAAGACTGACGATCGAGATGGACAGAGCCATATTCTTGACTTCGAAGCTACAGCAGAAGACAGAACTGTGAATCGGGGGCAATATTACTTTAATATACCTTCTGCGGAGATGCTAAGTAAGTTATTTGTGTTTGAACATTGCTTTTCTAATAAATGACTAAAGAAATAAGTAAGCTGTGGACAATTAAAGTTTAAGCGTCAATAGCCTTATGGATAAGATCTTGTGATCAAGAGTTCACGAGTTGGAACCTCACCCATTACATTAATGCCGTGAACCCACTCCAGATACAAGCATATTTAGCTTAGTTGGAGGGGTTAACAAGATTGCTAGTAATGTGAATTCTACCCATATTGCTAGTTATCTTTAAAAAATATATGAAGATAATGTTGTTGACACAAAGTATTTTACGCGAATATACCGCAGTCGCGTAAATGTCCACAGCTTACTTATTTCCTAATTAAAGAAATAAGTAAGCTGCGGACATTTACAGGTCTGATGTACCTACGTGACAATTACGGCGTCCATAAAAAATACAATTAAATTCGGTTGTGCATAAAATTATATGCCTATCAGAATATAATAAAAAATATGAATTAACTTATAATTACCACCAATTTACTCACTGTCTATAACTGCATGAAACCGTATACGTACTAGTTTTTAAGAGGATGCTCCTTAAATTGTATGTAATTTTATATTAATACTAGCTGACCCGCCACGACTTCGTTCGCGTGGTATCCTACCCCTACCCAACCGATACCACTACCCCTATCCTACCGATACCCTACCCATACCTTACTCTACCCCTACCCTACCCTCCATTTTATTTAGAAAACGTTTGTATAGGAAATAGAAAAGGGCTGTTTTGAGGGTATTCCCGGTTATTTTTAGTTTTTCTCAACTTTTAAACCTTCCCTAGGCATCCACGAACATTTCAAAACCAAGATAACATAAATCTGTTCAGCCGTTCTCGAGTTTTAGCGAGACTAACGAACTGCAATTCATTTTTATGTTCTGTTTTTATGTTATATAAGTTTCATTTGACTTATGAACTTCTTCTCGGCAGTCAACCAGAAAACACCTATCTCACCTAGTTTAATTAACTAAAAATAAAGATACACGTGAATCTATTATTTACCGTACCGTACAAATAAGAATTTACTACTTACGAAATTTTATTTTTTAGGTGAATCGATAACCGAAGAAAGGTGGAAGCCGTTCATATACATAGAAATATTCCCGACCGTCATGCGTTTACACATAATGCCGCCTCCGAGCCAGCTGAAGATTCGCGCCTACCGCATCCAAGTTGTCACACCGGCGAACAGAGGACCTCGCGAGGTCATGGCCACAACTATGCCGTTACTGAATAATACAGACGAAGTGACCTACGACTATAATTTTGTGGGGTCCAACGGGTCCTTCAGTTTCGTAGTGACCGCCTTACATGCGAGATGCGATGACAAGAGGGGCATTGGTTGTAGATCTGTGGAGAGTCCTAGGATTATGATAAGTGAGTACATTTTTTTATTTTTTTTTATTGTTAATAGCTGCCATCCCGTGGGAATTCCGGTAAATAAAAAGTAGCCTATGTACTATTCCAGGATGCCAACTATCTACTTACCAAATTTCATTAAAATCCATCCAGTAGGTCCGGAGATTAGTGTGTACAAAGTACAAACAGACAGATTTTTTTTGCCGTGGTACCGTTTCTTAACTCACATCAATTATTATTTTTGTATAAAATTTAAACGTACAGACACTTTTTTACTGTTTTATTATATGTATAGATAGATTCGCGTTTGACCACCATCTCACCTGATGGTGAGTGATGATGTGGTCGAAGATGGAGCACGCTTGCCTAAAAATAACCTATTCACTCTTGACTTAAAGACCCCTAGGTTATTATAGCTATCGGGAAACACAGACTCCGGCAGGGAATTCCCCTCCTTAGCCGTACGCACAATGAAAGTATTCCCAAAACGTTTAGTGCGTATGGGTGGGATGTCCACCATGTAACGATGGCGAATCGTCGTGTGTCTTCTAGTCCGATGATGGAACGGATTTGGCGGAATTAGATTGTGTAATTCCATCGCACACTCTCCGAAATGTAACCGATAAAAAACCGATAGACTTGCAACTCGTCGTCGATGTTCAAGGCTCTGGAGCTTTGACTCGACCAGTGCATCGTTGCCAATGAGTCTCTTGGCCCGTTTCTCAATGGACTCAAGCGCGTCCAGTTGATATTAGGCAGATCCATCCCAAAGATGAGAGCAGTACTCCATACACGACCGAACCTGGGCTTGATACAGATTAAGCAGCTGTTCCGGTGTGAAGTACCGTCTCACCTTTGCCAAAATTTTCAACTTTTTTGATGCTAATTGAGCCTTAGTCTCGATAAACGGACCAAAATTGAGGGTGGAAGTTAGTGTTACTGGCACGGTTACACCACGGAAAGTAGGAGCCGGTTCGAATTGGCTCCTTTTTGCGGAGAAGAGACACGCCTGGGTCTTAGCTACATTAAATTTGATCAAGTTGGTATCACCCCATTCGGAGACAGCCTTCAAGGACAAGTTCAAGCGCACAACCATATCCTCACGGAGAGACTGGATCTGTGACCCACCAGTACGCGCGCTGGACACATATCTCTCAGCAACTGTGCTGTCATCTGCATACCCAAAGGTACCGAGCATAAGCAGATCATTTATGTGCAGCAAGAATAAAGTTGCTGAGAGAACCGACCCCTGAAGAACCCCGGCGTTAATAGCCAATTGGCCAGACGAGCAGCCATCAATAACCACTCGAATAGACCGATCTCTCAGGAAGTCTTCAATCCAAAGTTGAGTGGGTAAGCCGAAAGAAGGAAGCTTAGCAATAAGGCTATCGTGCCAGACCCTGTCAAAGGCCTTGGAGATGTCAAGGGAAACAGCAAGTGCTTCCCCGTGCTTCTCAATGGCCTCATTCCAGATATGAATGGCATACGCTAGAAGATCCCCAGTTGACCGGTTTTTGCGAAAGCCGTATTGTCGGTCACTGAGGATGTCATTGGCTTCTAGGTATGCCAGGAGCTTACTATTCAGTCAGCACGACTGCCCTTTTTTGGGTACAGGCAGTACGGTAGCCAGCTTCCATGCTTTCGGCATCTTTCCAGTCTCTAGAGAAAGGCGAAACAGGCGTGTCAAGATTGGAGAGAGTTCAGGCGCACAAGTTCTAAGAACAATTGCTGGTATCCCGTCAGGGCCACTAGCTTTGTCCACGTCAAGATTACGCAGCACTCTACGGACGTCCTTCTGATGGATGCGAATGTCCGACATACACGTCTCGCATCCAATAGGAGCGTCAGGTGTGTGAGCGCCACTATTATCCAGACGTGAAGACTCCGCAAAAAGAGCCACGGACGAAAGAGCTGACGGACTTCTGATCTGCATCTCGGAAAGAAACAAAAGAGCGGGTTTTTTAGTCTCGAGGTGCTGGTGGACTGCAATGAGATTTGAGTGCAGACCTCGGATATTGCTGAGTTGTGTGTGACCTGCAACTGCAAATATATGCGCCTGCGGAAAGTGATGCAATATGAGTATTCAGCAAACAGAAAGCTATCCTATCCATCTAACAGAGCTTGCATAAAACCAGTATTAAATATTAATTATAGACGAATTGCGACCACTAGTATAGTTTATTGTACACCAAAAATTGAAAAACAACGTTTATAAACAAACTTATTTATATTAGTACAATTTCAGTCCTCTCGCTAACGGCGATGTCTACCAGAACTTTTTATGAACCGAAAAAACTTAAAATAAGACTGGGGATAATCTGTTGTGTAGATTTTAAAACTTCGCGCTCAATTCTTTCGTACTAATATTATAAATGCAAAAGTTTGTGAGGATGGATGGATGGAAATTTAGTAAGTAGGTATTTGACATCCTGGAATAACACATACGCCACTTTTTATCCCGGAATTCCAACGGGATCAGGAAAAACAAAACTTTTATACTACAAACCTTGACTTGACAATAATGAACACACAAAAAATAGAATTATCCAATTTGGTGCAGTCGTTCGGAAGTTATGCGCTTAAATACATAAAAGGCGTTATGCATGTCTAAGATATTATCAAATGGGTTCTTTTTAAAAATACGTATGACTAAGAAGTTTTAAACCCATTTCAATAAAATTGTTGTCTCTCATCAATCTCCCGCTCATATTATCTTTGAAACTGTCCCAGCTTTACTGACGTCATAGCATCGATATAATAGGGAAGATGCAAATATAATATTTATGAAAATATTATGATTGAAATGTTAAAAAAATAGAAAAGAAGGGCCACTGTAACATTTTTATTTTACATTATGTTGATTTTTAACAATAATTACGAATTAAAAATGACTTGAAACGAAGCGTATTTCAAAACACCAATCAGCGTTTAGTGACGTCACTCCTGTTTTAACAACTTATTTGAGGTTATGTTTGTAAAAGTGAATATTATTTTACGGGAATACTAATTGCGTTCTTTTAATAAAAATGGAAGTTGGGTTTATCAAAGCAGACTCCAGGAATCTAGGAAAGTTATTAAGTTATTTAAGTTAAGTTATTTACCAAAAGTTAGTGTTGACATGGTTGTAACTTTTTTGTCGAAAGTGCAGAGTTTTCAAGTGTAGAAATGAAAGGGACTAAATTACTACGATATGTATAAAATCATAGTTGTTCAGATCAGTTATTTCGATCGTTCGTTTATAAGGATATATAGACACCTGTACACCTTTATCATTGGATATTTTAATATTTTTAGAACCATGTGTTTCTGTGATTAATGAACACTGAAGATGGATCTAAAACATGAAAGACATAATAATATACTTAGTTCTTCATTAAAAAGCATTATCCTTATATTATTATAAATTTGAAAGTTTGAATGTTTATTTGTCTCTAGTATAAGAATAAATCTGAAAGAATAAATCAAAATTATACCCGGTGTATTTTCAATGCTTTCAAGAATTTCACGTTTTTTCTTTTTCATTATTACTGATCTAGGTTTCAGTGGCATCATTCTGTTTTGGCATTCAAAAATATGAGGTACCTTTTTTCAGGAAAAGTTTTCCTGCACACATTTTAAACTTTATCCAATTTTCGACGTCGTTCTCCAACTGTAAAATTAAAATGATGTTATAGATAAGTTTTGTAAGTATTAGGTAGGTAACTAATGTGTTTTTGCGTACAAGCAGATTAACTACAAAATATAACAAGTATATTCGCCGACTTACATCAAAGTGATCTTCACAGCATCGAATGGTGGTCACAATTATTCTCCAATAATTGTCATTTCTCTTTTTAGCTTGAAACCACTTTTCTTTCTCAGTTTTGGGTCAGAAGGTCCAGTCACAAACAATTTATTTGGAAACTTTGTTGAAGTAGTTGGACACATCGGTACAAAACATGAGTCACCACGGCTTTTTTCAGAATATTAGTGGTATTTTTATAATCGCCTGATGTTGATGGATAGTCCACTTTAAATTTTCACAAAAAAAATCTCGAAAATCGAAAAAATATGCATAAGTATTAGCCAGCGACGAACAAGTACGACCAGTGACAGACAGGAATGACGTCATCGGAACTATAGGTCCTTTTTCGCGCGAAAATTTAAACTGTCAATTTCAAACCGCATTTTTTCCGATAAATTACAAAGATTTAATTTTTTAATATATTTGTGGTCTATTCTACATGGAATTCTTTAAAATGAAAACATAAATAAAAATATTGCACCTTCCCTATTGTCGGGTATGTCTAACGTGACCATACGTCCCGCTTTGGGCGGGATTGTCCCGCTTTCAGGCTGTCTGTCCCGCTGTCCCCAACGAAAATAAAAATGTCCTACTTTTACAAACAAACCTTTATATACCGACTTACTTGTTTACATTAAAATATCACTAAAATCGCGGGGTAGACGGCAGCTTAGACGCGGATCAGAGTCAGGAACAAGCGAGAGCGAGCGACTGACATGCGATAAATTTACCGAACACTTACTGTCCTTACTCCTTATTATATTATAAATACAAAAGTAACTCTGTCAGTTATATTTCAAGCCTAAAGCGTTTGCGATGCTATTTTGCTGTAGTAAAGTAGTTTATGTCGCGAAATTATTTATAAATTTTATTTTTAGGGTCAGTTGGTATAAGAATTAAGAGGCCAGTGAGGGTAAGGTACGACTATTATTTAAAGTCACATTTTAAACCATAATTTGTATTTTGCTCTTAAATGTGGCAGTTTACACCGTAAGATCAACCATACACTTAAACAACGAACGAATACCCTTCTTATTGGCACGAAATTAGAAATTAGAAATTATTTATTCATTTGTTAGAAATAGAGACGTTTTCAATATTAAATCGTAATCTTAGACCTCGTCTGTATCTTGGTGTCGCTAAGGTTATAAATAGTAACAGGAGAAAAACGTCTCATCGAATTTGTTTTTTTTTTATTTACAAAGTTCCAGGCACTGTCTGCTGCTTCGCCTTTCTATGTTGAGACCGGCTTCGAGTATAACCGGTTGTATTTGTGATTTTGAGTACTTAGTGTTTTACATGAAGCGACTCTTTATCTGACCTTTTTTAAAGTTCCGTAGCCGAATGGCAAAAAACGGAACCCTTATAGTTCGTCATGTCTGTCTGTCTGTCCGCCCGTCCGTATGTCACAGCCATTTTATTCCGAAGGTATTAGGACTATACATGTGAAACTTGGTAGGCAGATGTATTCTGTGAACCGTATTTCTGATTTTAAGAAAAAACTTAAAAAATATTAAAAATAAAGAGGGGCTCCCCATACATGGAACTGAAAAGTGTAAGTGTTTGTATGAAACACTATGAAAAACAAAGTTATTATGCGTAGTTACTACGGAACCCTTCATGAGCGAGTCTGACTCGCATTTGGCCATTTTTTTTGTTTTCTGGGTCGGAAAATCATCAAATGATTCCTGCCACTGTGGGTGGACCGGAAGGGAGTGTCAGACTTCTACTGACTAAAAACCCACTGCGTCCTTCAGTTGCGTTCTGGAGCCGCGGTATGTCGTTAAAATATTCCCGCAACCCTGGGTCTTATCGGGTCGGGCAATCTGACTCTTTGTCTTTCAGCTGGGTAACACAATATTCTTTGGCAAGACAGTCTTGCCAAAGGATGCGTCAGATTTTCGGCTAACCGGAACGACGAAGATTTACATGTTTTTGTTGGACCTGCATTTGATTTTAATTTTGAGTCCACGTAGTAGGGGAGACCGGGGCCACAATTAACAAAAAATATATTTTTAGTTGTAGCTAAGAAATAATTCAAAATTTAGACTTGATTTTTGAGATGCATGATGCTTAAATCATTCAGGTATTACGTAATTATCTCAAAACAAACGTAATAGTAACGATGCCGTAGATAGAACGCTTTTTCCCAAAAATGGTGGTTGTTAATTGTTACCTCAGGTTTGGGGCTAGAATTAACAGGTATGGGGCAAGTATTAACAGAAGGGGTAAAAATTAACATAGGTTATGCTGACTAATATAAAGAAAAATAAATATATTTAGGACATATTTTTTTTATTAATTAAAAGTGTAATTAATACAGCCTTGCATGGAACTCGTATTCTTATAAACTCACAATAACAAAATCACAAAATATCTGAACATAAACGAAATCTCAAAATACGTTTAAATATTTTAACGAAACAAAGTAAAATCTCTCTAAAATAATAAAAAAAAAAATAAAAAAAAAAGTGTTTATTTCTCACCACAAGCCAAAAAAATACAAACAATATTTTTCATAAAAGAAGTAGTCAATTGATTTTTGGTTGTGGATCGCTGGTGCCTGTGGTAGGTTGTAAACACCTGTAATACAGGTCACCAGGTCCCCACCTATTCATTGTAACATATTATACATCAGTTATCACACGAAGTATAGTTTCCAAATAATAAAACAAAGAAAAGAAAAAAAACACTATGAAACAGAATAAAACTAAAAACGAATTAATTAAGAATACTAAAATAAAATTTGTTGGGAGATTGTTATAAATGTAAACATGTGTGTGTGGCGGTGGTTGACTGTATGTGTGTATGTGTGTGGGTGTTTGAGTGTGTATGTGTGTGTGTGGCGGTGGCTGACCGTATGTGTGCGTGTGTGCATGTGTGTAAGGGTGGTTGAGTGTGTGTGTGTGTAGGTGGAGAGAAAAATTGTGGTGGATTCCGATTAAACTAATACGTGAAAGAGAGCTTCCGTAGCAGTATAAGATTGACTTTGTAACCAGTCTTGTAGAGTGGTTTTAAGATTGTGTTTATTCAAAGAGTGTAGGGAAAGAATTCGGTTTAATTTATTATATAGATAGGGACCGAGGAAAATAAAGAATCTGTGACTAAAGGAGGTTCTAAGGGGAGTACTTAAGGCAACTTTATGGTTACGGCGATTAGTTTCCTGAGAATAGGTGGAAATAGAGTGTTGTTTGCTAGCAGTGGCCAGTACAAACAATTGCCTAACTGTAAGGACTTGGCAATGTTCACACAGCTTAGCGGTGGGATACAGTCTTGGCTTAGAGCAGCACACCTTAAGAACCGCTCTCTGTGCACGTTCAATCTGAATATAGTATGATTTGGCTGCACCGCCCCAAGACGAGATACAATACACCAGAATTGATTGACACAGTGCCTGGTACGTCATTTTCATAACAGCAGCATCTGCTGAATTGCGTAATTGTTTGAAAACGTACATCAGTTTGCGCACTCTGTTTGAGAGGTGTATTATGTACTCTTTGAATGTAAGGTTACAGTCAATTATTATCCCAAGATATCTTATTGACATGACTCGTTCAATATTACAATAATCATGAGTGCCGCTGTCGTCATTAGTACCCTTAGACTGTGGCAGCCGGGCGGCAATGTTTAGTGTGCTTGTAACTGACGCATTGATATTTCGAATCGAAAAATTAATTATTTTAGTTTTCGATATGTTCAGGGTAAGCAAATTCCTCTTAAGCCATTCACTGACTGTATCGAAACCATTTTGGGCATAACGATATGCCTCTTCCCAGCTGTCCGAGGCAAACACGAGTGCTGTATCGTCCGCATAGGAAAATATAGTACCGCTTTCTAGGCCAAGGCTACACAGGTCATTCATGTATATTAAAAACAAACTGGGGCCAAGAATGCTGCCCTGTGGCACACCAAAAGTTACATTTAAGTCGGAGCTGTAGTAGGTTCCAATTTTGGCACTCTGTCTTCTATTTGTGAGATAGCTCCGAAACAGGGACAGCTGGATACCTCTTATACCTAAGCGTTCGAGCTTAGATAATAAGATGGGAATCGAGACCGTGTCGAACGCTTTCGCGAGATCTAGGAACAGTGCAACACATTTCTTACCGCTGTCAAGTTTCTGAGCTATGTGATTAACCAGTTTATGTACAGCATCAGCAGTGGATAGATTTTTTCGAAAGCCAAACTGGTTAGTCGACAAAAGATTGCGTGCCTCTAAAAATGCAACCAGCCTTGTGTTTATTATCTTTTCCAGTATCTTGGACATCGCAGGCAGAACTGATATGGGCCTATAGTTTTCGACACGGTCACGATCTCCAGCCTTAAAAATAGGGTGAAGAATGGCCTTCTTAAACCAGTCCGGAAAGACACCAGAGTCAAGACATAGGTTGCAAACATATGTCAGCGGCGGTACAATAATATTTTTATATCGTTTTAGGAAATTAGAGGAAATACCGTCCCAGCCGACTGCACAATCATTCTTAAGTGACATGATTAAGCTGTCCACCTCTTGCTCATCTGTATGTAGCAGTACAAAAGAGTCCTTTTTAGGGTCAGGTAGCATAATTGATTGAGGGTCTCTATGTATTTTATCAGCTAGATGTCTCCCTACATTCGCAAAATAGTCATTAATTTGATTCATAGTGTCCTGTTTTTCGTGACTATTTGCTATGAGATCATGAGCTGAAGACTTCAGCTGACCTATGTTTGTTACATTTTTTATTACACGCCAAAGCTGCTTAGAATTTCTACCTGCTTTTTCAAACTCAAGTCTCTCATAATCTCTTTTTGCTTTCTGTAGCAGATTCTTACAAAAGTTCCGGTACCTTCTGTAGGACACCACGAGAACTTCATTTGATGGATCTGTTCTAAGCTTTTTATACAAGTTGTCTCTGTGGCGCATACATTTTAGTAATCCCTGAGTAATCCAGGGTTTGATCGGCCTGCGTCTACGTGAAGATTTAATGGTTCTAGTGTTCTTAGTTAAAGCTAGGAGTAGAGGTTCCATTAAATATTTGGTAGCCAGATTGGGATCCTTCGTGGCGTAGACGGCATCGAAACTTACGTTGCAAAGGTCATTAGTAAGCTCTTCCTCATTTATTTTAGTGATTTGACGTAAGTCTAGAGTTTGGATTTTATTAAATGACAAAGAGAGTACAACTGTAAAATGATCAGTGAGAGTGGATTCCAGCACCAAGACTGTGCTAGAGAAAGAGGTCTTTATGTTCGCGTGATCAAGACATGTCGATCCGTGCGTTTCCAACACATGTCCTGGGAAAAGTCCGTGGTGAGCTAATAAGTCCAAATAGTCCAGTGAATACGCGTCTCTATTTTTGTGGGAAATATCAATATTGATGTCTCCCATAATAACAATGTTCTTAAATGATTTAAGCTCACACAAAATACTGTCCATAGATTGTATGAATTTTGAGGGATCTTTAAATGCATAGGGTCTGTATATAGCAATTATGGCTGTATCAGTTCCAACTGTGACTGTCAAACAGTTCGCTTCGGATACGATGGGCTCTTTGACTTTCACATTAGCTAACGAACTATTAATATATACGATTACTCCGTCGTTCTGATTAAAGGTTTTCGATGACTTATATGAACTATATCCCTCTAGGATTGGAACGACGGGGTTGCGGGAGAGCCAACATTCCGAGAGAATAATAACATCATTAGGAACCGCAATTCGTTGTAATAAAGTTAAAAGCCCTGCATAATTAGCGTTTATACTGCGGATGTTTTGAGATAAAATAGTCAAACATGGATTAGACGGCAAAAGTTTGGCACAATCTTCAGGGTCACATGTTACAGCATTTGAAAAAGTAACATTATCCAAATTTTTTAATATATCATTTACATTATTTGAATTATCGAATGGTACGGTTTTAAAACAAGGAAGACAAAGTATAGGATTCTTAATAATATTATTTTATCAGTAACATATGAGTCATGCCAGTATTCTAATAAAGTACGCGAACCAACTATAAAATCCACTACCGGTCTTAATCGTGAATTTGCATATACTTTGTGTGCGTCAAGTATAAGGTGGTGTATATTTTTGTGACAGTGTGATTGTATGAAAGTGTGTGGGTGAATAAGTGTTTTATAGAAACCAAAATAATATAACATTAAATAACAAAGATCTATAAAATATCCAAAGTTAGGCATACAACATAGTTCCTTAGTTATAAATAAATAGGAACAATAGGAACAGCCACAGTAATCAAAAGTGGAGGGGCTAGTTTTCATATTATTAACACAATTACTACATAGTCAGGATTGGGTTAACTTTACTAAGTCTTTTTCAGAGTTCACTATGACACGTTGCGCTCCGTCTTCTTTGCGTAAGTAAACTTTACCATATGCTGACCAGCAATGTTTATATTTATGCTTAGCGGCGAAATCTCTAGCTAGAAAGTATATCTTTCGGGTTTTTGAGGGTAGGTTGTCCGATATATAAATTGGTGTCTTGGGGCCGTTGAGTCGTAAATGCGTGGTATTTAGTTTATTGTTGCTATTGGTTTTATTGAAGCTCCTAATCGATTGAAGTAATTTAGACTTGAGGATTACGGTAGTAAAATCGACTATGATGGTGTTATTCATGGGATTTTTAGAGCCTATTCTGTACACATCCTTAATATCGGACTGGACAATTGTCGTATCAAGGACGTTACCGATATTTCTCACCATGTTAGCCAGATCAAACTTTGATTCATCTGTGGTTTTAGGGATATTCTTAATCTCAAGACTAGTAATTTTGGATTGTTTTTCCAGCTGGTCGACTTTCTCTTCAAGTTTACATATGTGATCTCGAGTCTCTTTCCTCTCAACTTCATATTCCTGCATTTTTTTCAGCATCTCATCGTATTTGGCAACAGAAAAATCAACATATTCATGGAGTTTGCTGTATTGGTTTCTTATTTCAAGCATTGTTGTTTCTATATTGGAGTGGAACAGTGATTGTTCTTTTTTAAGGTCTCTAATCATGTTGAAAATTTCGTCCCTGAACTCGTTCATGTTCACAAAGTCATCGTGATGATCCCGCTTCCTTTTACAACGACTGGTTATGTTGGTGTCCATGCAAGTTTCACTCGTTTCTACAGACAAACTTATGTTCGGCTCAGATTGGTGGTGAACGGGTGATTGCCTTGTTACAGCAGGTGACGCCGGGGGAGTGCGTTTGAGCGGCATCGTTGGTGATAAGAGTGCTTTAGTTTTTAAGCAGTTTCTATAGTCTAGTTGGTAAATTTCCAAACAGTAACAGAAAAATTAAAGTTATTTAAACCAAAAATAAAAATAAAAATTTGGTATAAAAATTTGTAAACAATAAAAAAGTAGTACTTGTGCACTCTGGCGAACGGATGATTCGAACCCAATGTATTTACTTCACCAGGTGACGGTTAATACCACTACGCCGCGACCGACGTTAATTACGAAGTTGAAAATAAGAATATGAAGCGACGCGATTAGCAGTTGTTTACGCTACGTTGTGTGCGGTCTATTGTGTTCACTAACGAGTCCAAAGTTCAAAACGCTCAAATTTTAACGATAAGATTGTCCGTTTTAAATTTGCAAATGTGTTTTGGAAGTGATGAAATTGTTATTTCACTACAATTTTTCCACAGTTTGTCACTTATTCACTTAGGTTTATGATGATATAGTTTTCTTCTAGGAATAGTCACTTTTTTCACTTATTTATAATTTTAGGTACTCAGAGCACAAAAAACACGTCCGTTCACAGTGACATCACAGCGCGGGGAAATAACTATTTATCAGTCTTAAACAGGACAAATTTTTATATTTAAACTTAATTAGACATATTACTTAAACAACATCATACGATGAGGTAGAAAATGGCACATTTTTTATCTTCCAAGCTGGGTAATGAGTCTTTAAAGAACATCTTAAACGTAATTATTATCGTCTTTAGACTTAAACAACATATATATAATGTATTTTAATACAAAATCAACAAAAATATCAAGGATTAGGAACTATTTTAAATTCCTACGAACTGAAAGAGTATCTAATTAGTATTCATCATCTGAATTACAATTGAAACAACAGAATGCTGTGATATCACCTTTGATACATCCTGCTTGCGCCCAGTCCTTGCAAGAGATACATTCGATCCATTCACCACCTGATGTATCTTCATTATAGGAGGCACCGCAAATGTTACGAAAATAGTCATCATCATCGTTAGAGCTATTGCTTTCATTTGATATCCTTTTCTTCTCTTTTGCTACTTTTTCGTCTTTATTTATATTTCCTTTAGCCTTTCCTTTACCTTTTCCCTTATCTGTTTTGTTTTCTTTATTTTCGTGTTTTGATGTGATTTACATTTGTAGGGTTCCGTAGTCAGCAAGGAACCCTTATAGTTTCGCCATGTCCGTCTGTCTGTCCGTCTGTCCGCGGTTTAGCTCAAAAACTATTGGTACTAGAAAGTTGTACTTTGGCATGAGTATACACGTTAATGACGCCGAAAAAGTGGTAAAATAAAATTTTGAAAAAAAACAACTATTTAGGGTACCTCTCATACATGTAAAGTGGGATGATAATTATTTTTTTTTCGTTCTTCCCATAATGTGGGATATCGTTGGATAGGTCTTTCAAAAATATTAGGGGTTTGCTAAGACCGTTTTTTGATTAAGTGAACTGTTTGTGACTTATCAAGCTTTAAAGTACCAATTTTCGTTAGAGTCAAGTGTCCCCCCTCTATCAACTAAACGGTTGTAGTTAGAAATTCAAATGTCACGGCAGTAGTACCTATATATAACGAAATTTAAAGGAAAACTATCACACATAAGTGGGCTTTACAAGTTTACGAGTAATAGTCGACCAATTGTATTTGACTCGAAAATTTCGAACAACTCTACAGAAATGTCGATAGATGGCGCTAAGCGCCAGTTGTATCGTGCTAGCTTCTTGTGACGATTGAGTAATGTAGCTCTGTGTCCGTATTTAAATTCAAAACACCGGCTATGACAAGTTTTATACAAATCTCTAAAAAAAAATTAAACTTCATGCAAAATTTCGGATCAGGTGAGGATTTGTATAGGAAGTCAAATTAGTTAGGTAGTCATGTTTGGCTTTTAGTTAGAGCATGGTACGAAACAATCAGTCAGCGAATACGACACGCACTTGGCTGTTATAAAAACTACGGAACCCTACACTGCGCGTGGCCCGACACGCACTTGACCGGTTTTTTTTCTAATATTATGTTCTTCTTCTAGAGCATTTTTTTCCGAGGTATCGGTAAGAATAGCAGACTTCTTAGCGCGTTTCCTATTTGACGTAATTCGTGGTGGAGATTTTGGTAGAGGTCTTATGGTTTCAACTGGTTACTACTTTACTTATAGTTTCAACTGGTTATTACTTTACTTAACGTTTCAAATGGTAGGTATTAACAAGTTAATTCTAGCCCCTCCCATGTGTTAATTATAGCACCAAAGGTACACTTTAAGTATTAAATAACATAATAAAATATTGGTCAATAGTAATGGCAAATAAGAAACTTAGAATTGTTAAGTATAAAAAATGCTTTTAGGGAAACAAAAAACATAATCATAACATTTTATAATTATTGTACAAATAAAAAAATCGTGAACTATAAAAAGATCGTTACCTGCTTAAAAATTTCGACCGGCACACAGCTCACTCACATGACGCGCGGAGTGCAACTAACCGATGGCTGTGGCATGCGGCGCAATCGAGTTGTCAAGTTGAGACACGCACTGGAGGTGTAGTGTGTATAGTTATAGAGAAATTTGCTTGTTAATACTTACCTCTGTTAATTGTAGCCCCGGTCTCCCCTACACAGTAATGAATGCTTTGTCATTTTAAACAATGAAGTTGCCTAAACTTATTTGGACATCTATATTGTTCTGTAGTGCTAAAAATGATGTCATTTGCAGTCGCCATCTTCAAGCTATATAGAGTGAACAGGATAATACATGTTGTGAGCTTCCAAAGAAAATATATTAAGGTATTATTTAAATAACCCTTCCTTTGCAGTCCGGTACAAAAAAGAGAATTACCAATGTGGTTAGAATTCACATTAGATATTGACGTTTTTTTTTTTTAACCTGGTAAAATCATGAGATGAGTCCTCCCACCCCGGGCAGGGCCGGAGGGACTGTCAGACTTGTACTGACTAAAATCCACGGTGTTCCTTCAATAGCCCTTTACGTACCGGGGTCACGGTAATGGGATAAGTCCCACGACCCCGGCAGGCTTCGGCCCTAGATATTGACGCTTAGATTTAAATGATGCAACACTACTTAATTGTATATTCATCATGTAAATTCCGTCTTTTCAGGCAGTGAACCTCAAACCCTGAACATTTGCATAGCGAGTGTCACAGCGCTGATAGTGGCAACACTGTTCGCTTACTACATTGCCTTGCGCGTCATCAGGCGGTACTGTTGCCACGACGGTAATGGAGACGCGGAATTGGGTAAGTTGATTTTTTCTCTCTTCTCTCCTTTAAGCATGTCGATGGCAACCTAAATGGACCCTGCTCAGAACTGGGCAACGAGTTTGTCACCGTCAGAAGCGTCCATCTATTCCTGCAGTGAACAATGGACAGTGGTTTGTAGAGCTGCACCTGATTTGCACTCACTCACTCCAGAGCATCAGTAAATATCAATAATTATCCACCTGAGCAGGTTGAACGTGCAGTTTCCATTTACTTTTTGTTACTTATCCTTGAATATTGCTGATTGAAGACCCGTGTTGCTGTTATTATTTAGCCAGGAGCTTCTCGATTACTACTCTCTTCAGTCTCTGGAGTTGTAAATCGCGTCACCAATCACCATCTCTTTCCATCCAGTTTTATTAAATAAAGTCTGCCGCGATTGAAGTTGATTTTAAGTGACTGTATGAATTATAAAAACTAGAGATGCGACGAATGTAGGTTCAACCGAATACGAATGTTCAGCCGAATATTCGATCCAAAATGTACCGAATCGAATATTCGATTTAATTCTGATAACTACATGTATTTTAAAAAAAAAACTTAACTAGATAACATACATATTTTAATACTTGTGTTGGTTCGTAAAGATAGTAGTAATTAGTTTATATTAAAAAAATATCTTCTGAAAAGCTTAATAGGTAAGCCCGTTCCATCATCGGACTACGAGACAAACGGCGAAGCGCCATCGTTACATGGTAGACATCCCACCCATACGCACAAAACGTTTTGGGAATACCTTCATTGTGCGTACGGCTAAGGAGTGGAATTCCCTGCCGGAGTCTGTGTTTCCCGACAGCTACAATCTAGGAGTCTAAGTCCAGAGTGAATAGGTTACTTTTAGGTAAGCGTGCTCCATCATCGATCACATCATCACTGACCATCAGGTGAGATAGCGGTCAAACGCGAACCTATTTTCAATAAAAAAAAAGGTAACTACTAGAGATGCGCTGAATGTAGATTCAACCGAATACGAATGTTCGGCCGAATATTCGGTCCAAAATGTACCGAACCGAATATTCGGCCGAATTATTCGTTTCAATTCTGATATATACACGTAGATATACATTTATTTAAAAAAAAAACTTAACTTGATAACATACATATTTTAATACTTGTGTTGGTTCGTAAAGATATTAGTTATTAGTTTATATTCTAAAATAATATCTTCTAAAAAAGTTAATAATATTATTTAAGTTAACTACTCAAGGCAGTGTTCTGAAAATTGTTAATTTCATAGAAATTTAATTTAAGTTTATCATTTGTAAAAAAAAGTATTTAAGTTTATTTGATTAAAATATTATTTAAAGTTAAAAGTTAAAGTTAATATTTTTTTATATGTCAATAAAAAATAATGTTTAATTAGTACAAAAATTAATGTTTCTTTCATTAACAAAAAACTATGTACCAACAACTTTCGGAATAAACCACACTTATTCAGTCATATTGTTAAGTTTAGTTAACATTACTGTTTAATAAAATGTTATTTTGTTAAATGTTAACAATAATTTAAATATTCGGTAATTATTCGGCAAATCAACCGAATATTCGGCCCAACATTCGGCGCATCTCTATAAAAACCATAAAAGTATAGGTTTTATTATCTCGAATTCTGATTTCACCATTATAGGGATAGCGTGATGGTTCATGGACCAGCCACTTACCATCACGCTATCCCTGATCATCCTCCTTTCTCTCTCCTTTCTCAGACTCATTTAATAACCAAAAACGTATTTCTTTCCAGCCATGATGATACCGACTCCACCGAAAATTCTGGTAGCATACTCACCAGCGAACCGACTGCACGCCGAATGCGTTGTGTCATTCGTCAACTACCTCCGTTCAGAATACGGCTTCATTATCATGTTCGACGGCGACATATCCGCCACTTCGCATGGAGACCCTTTCATCTGGGCTGAAGAAGCCTTCAGGTTAGCTACACACATCATTTATATCGTCGGACCATCCGAGGAAGCCAACATATGCAATAATATATACGACAAACCGATAATAAGTGCTCACAAAAATGTAGACACCCTCATTCTTTCATTCGTAAAAGCTAGCAGAGCCTTGAAATGCTCAAAAGACGTCATCAATGTCTTGTTCGAACACTCCGATGGCCATATTCCGGTTGAAACTCGACTCGCGAAAACTTTCACCTTACTGACGGATTGGCAGAAACTCATATCGTATCTATCAAAAGATTTGCTCCCCAAAATACATATACAGCGTTCGGAAAAAGGCAGGTGCTTTTATGATGATTTGAAAAGGGCCAAGAAATTGTTAGGTGCGCGGAATGACGAATTGATGGTGCAATTTGAGCAGAATAAGAATTTTGAGAAAAAGATATTGTTGTAATTTGGTATTGTATGTACAGGTTTTTGGGCACAGTTTTGAGCGCGTTTGAGAAAAAGTGGGGGGAAGTGAGGTTGATATTTTGAACATGCTTTTAAGCACTGGATACAATAACTTGCAACAGCTGCGCAATATTTAGTGTCCTGAGAGTTGTTGGTGTTTACTATAAACATAAATTCAGTTACATACTATAAAGATAAGACACTGCAGCATTCCACGTTGTTAGCAACATGTTTTGCACACAATATTGTTACTGAAATGATATTGCGCTGATGTATAAGTTTATAATATTATGATGTGATATAGTATATGGTGATTTTATTTCAATTCTGTATGTAAAGAGTAGAATTTCACCCTTGACCACAGTCCTAAAACTGTGTATAAATTGAATATTACAAAAAAAAAATGTGTTTAAAATACCGATCTTTCACTAAGCTCCTCCCACCGACTCCCGCGCATACAGTTGCAACTGTAACGCTGGTTTGACACTCTTTTTGAATGTCTAAATTTCAGCCTGCAGTTGTTTATTGTGTAAGTACACGTGTTGTATGTTAAGTATTATTGTTGGACTAAATAATAATGTGAAAAAGCATTTGTTGATAATTATGTCGATGTTATATATAACTGTTTTGTAGCTATAAAAGTATCAAGTTGTAAAAATTTTATTTACTTTCGCAGTTATATTCTGATTTAACATTCCTTTCAATAGAATGAGATATCCATATTATTATTTAGTCTGCATTCTATACTTAAAACTTTTCGATTGAAAGTTCAGAAAGTTTATTTTGTGTTACGTATTTTAAGGCAAATATTAATTGAATTTGATAATATATTTATCTGTGTAAACATTATACGAAAATATAAAAAAATATGTTTATGAAGAGCGTATACGTGGCTCAAGGAGAAAATATTAAATGGTTAGATTTATATTCCGAGACCGTACTTTAATGTTAGATATATTGTTCAGTTGCGGACAATGGCGTCACCTTAGACGTATGTCTGTCTCGTTCTTGCACTCAGATTATAAATAACGCTCTCTCTTTCGCAACGAAACTATTCTAACATTTAAATACGATGCAATGGGCCTACTCGTTAGTTTGTTTTCTGTTTGAAAGAAGATGAAAAGTTAGAGACGAGCCATATAATGGTGAAGGTGAAAGGGAATGTGGATGTGAATTACGAGCACGCAATACACTGCTTAATGAGATTGAAATAAGGATGAATTTGAAATGTTTGATGCATGTTCGTAATCGCAACTTTGTACTAATGGTTCGAAGGAAAACAAAAGAATGTTTAATACCAAAGAAAGTTAAATAATTTCTTCTTCCAAACTCGAAATAGACAACTGGTCTTGGGCACCTTGTAGACATCTTCCACATTAATTAATATTTTTATGGTTATTTATAATTGTTGTCATACCAGTACCATGCATATCTTACGGCTTTTAGTAATAAGTATTTTTGTATTTAATTTTTAAAAGGCATTATTCACTTTTTGAGCGCCGCACTGTATCCCACCAGAAATTTTTGATCAAATTTTCCTTATAAATGTACAACTGAAATTTGCCGGCCGACCACTTTCGCCCTTATGCGGTTAGTAATAGGGGCGAATGTGATTTAATAAGTGGTCGACCGCTAATTTTCGCCATTTTTTGTACCTACTCCATTTGTGACCTGGCTTGAAAATACGTACTAGATTTAGACTTTTTATTTGCATTTTTTTTATTTGCAAACCGTGCATTTTTAGTCTTTAACGCACTTTTTGCAAACATCGCACTTATGAAAAAGACAGAAAAAATGCGCCATTGTTCTTATTTGTAGGTATATATTATACATTTTGGTGTGTTAAATAATTGGCGTTCAAAGAGATTTTTTACTAAAATGTTTTTAAGCAATTTAGATTCTTTTACGTTGTAAACTTTTCAGTCGCCCCCCAAGTATCCAAGGCGAATAAAAAGCACATTTATTAGTATGTAATACTTATAATAACTTTGTGTAAAATCTTTTCTTGCTGAATTTTTCAGATTTATTATCTTTAAATTTGGTGTGCCATAAACTACACTAAATCTGTGTGTTGTTTCTCTGTGTAAGAAGTATGTATTTCACCACAAAGCGATGTTACGATGCACTAAATAACTAGAGTGACGTAAAAAAACCTTTGTCTATTAACTGAATAAGTTATACGTATAATGACGCACAACTATCGCATAAACAATGTATGTTCTGGCTTGTAGTGTGGTGAATTTAACAAGTGGGTGTAGATGGATAAATTCGAACTTTCAGGAGTAACGAACTAAGCAGGCTGGACCTCGATTCGATCGAATATTAAACCTGCATGGTTGGATTTTTGAAAAATATAGATAGAAACGTCAAATCAAAAATAGTGTTACTACTGGCGATCTATTTCTATGAAACAATGACACAAGGCAAGTTTAAGGAAAGAACTTGTTTTTAACAGAAAACAAAGGTTAAACATTTTTAAAAGTCGAATCATGCAATTTTAGTCTTGAGACAACTTTTTCTTTGTCTCGGTTGTGTAAAAAAAACTGTATCATCGTACAGGGTGGCTTTCAAACAATTCCACTGGACTATTATGATGACAATGGGAAAATTTTCTAGTGGTCGCAGAATTCTGTTGTCGAGGTGGTTACCATGGAAACATATCGTGGTACCATCAGTAAAGAATTCAGAACAACATTAGTAAGCCAGTTGCTTGAATGTAACCCTTACTTTGATACAGTTTCTATAAACCGCAGAGTATTTACACCACACCCTGATTGTCTATGATATGACCACTTCTCTTCTCATGTGTCTTAAAAGTATCACATTGATACTTATTATGTAATATTGTGGCTCTTTGCATTATCTAAAAGCTTGCTGAAAAATAATGGATGATTCTCATTCATAGAAATCTTTTTTACAACTATTCAGAGACTTGCAGATATGCAACCTATTTTACTAAATTGTATACATTGGGAACCCGGTTTTGGGTACTTTTATGTGATATCAAATATATCTTATGTACGCTGCTATTTCTAATATGTTTTTTAGTGGGCTATCCCAGTGTTTCCAACAATACATTTTACTGTATAAGCCTGTGTTTTCAACAAGGCAGTTAACGATCTTTCGAGGACATGCACTTATTATTCGCTTAATATTGCTAGCATAAAAAATGTTAATGATATTATGAACTAGCAACTCTGGTTATTTAGTGTCAAGTTTGTACCTTTTTATATAACTGTTTCCTCGTTGATCTCATTGGTAAAAAAAAAACTGTTGGAGTGTTCTATCTTGATACAGGACCTTTCAATTATTAAGCTCAAAATATTATACCTTGTGATGTATTTTTATAAATAAAGTCGTACATAAAATGAATGTTGTGGTTGTTTTATTTATATTTCATTTTTAAGGCCCTTATGCAGAAGCCTTGAAGGGGTACTACTGCAAAATGCCTAAAAGCGCTGCAAGTTTTCGAATGTGAAAGGGAAGAACTTTAAACACAGTTTAATTTGTATATAAATGACTTGATAGGGGAGTTGAGCAGCGCTGGTGTCGGCTGTTCTATTGATAACGTGTCAGTTAATAACCTCAGCTACGCCGACGATATGGTGCTGCTCAGTCCCTCTGTCAAGGCGTTGCAGAAGCTCCTGAATATATGCGAAGTTTACGCAAATAAGCATGGTCTCAAATATAATGTTAAAAAAACGGAAATAATGGTATTTAAACATGATAACAGTCCACTCATTGTACCAGATATATCGTTATGTAACACTAAACTGAAAGTGGTTAAAAGTTTTAAATATCTTGGTCATATCGTAACGGAAAAACTGCGTGATGACGATGACTTAGAGAGGCAAAGACGAATGTTGGCCGCTAAGAGCAATATGCTTGCACGGCGTTTCGCAAAATGTACCAACAGGTAAAAGTCACTGTTCAATGCGTACTGTCGGTTGCTATACACTGGCCACCTTTGGTACAAGCACACACAGCGCGCGTATAATACATTACGCGTGCAATATAACAACGCATTTAGATGCATACTTAGGTAATTAGGTTACCGTCGCGGTGTAGTGCGTCTGGCATGTTCGCGGAGAACAGAGTTGACGGTTTCCATGCTGTGTTATGTAAAGCTAGGGCCTCCTTTATGAGCCGTGTTCATGATTCTGACAATGGAATATTGAGAGCCATATATGAAGCTAATTACTTCTTTGTATACGGCTGTCAATATTCCTGCTAATGAGTTAATTTAATAGATCTGACATTTTTTGTTTTATTTGTTTATAATGTTTATGATTTACGACTGAACTGACTGAATTGAATTAATTGTATAGTTGAATTGCATGTAAGCGTATTTCTTTATCTATTTATTTTTGTATTTCGTTAGGTTTTTATATGGGCCTGCGTGCCTGCAATAAAGGAATTTTATTTTTATTATTTATTTTTTAACATAGTATCCAACTTACATATTTTGGCTTGTCAGTCAGTTCAGAAGTCAGGTTATAAATAAAACTTACACGTCTATTTTGTCATGTGTGGTAGTTCCTGTCTTGGCCACGGTCATGGATTTGAAATCTAATCACACCCAGATACAGTCGTAAATTAATCGCTAAATATCAGAATAAGTTTGTGTTTGTTCGTGGTTCGAAAGGAGTAAATTGGTGACCACCGGCCACCTCTGTATCTCGGGATCTAGACGACCTAGCGGAGATCTGTTTTCGCCTAGATTTAGTGGCCTAATATCAGAATTCCAAGGTTGCAGGAATGTTCTAACGAGATACCGCGGCCCCGGAACTTAAAGGCAGCTGAAGGAATAGGGTTGGTTTTTAGGCAGTAGAAGTCTGACACTCCCTTCCGTTCCACCCAGAGCGGGAGAAGTCATTCGATGATTATCCCAACCGGAAAAAAAAAACCGAATTAGTCGTTTTAAAGATAAAGGGTACAAAGTAAGGTGTAAATTGGTTGTCTGAGTAGTTAACGACTGAATCTAGGTGTGATTAGATTTCATGTTAAAATGATCGTGGCCAAGCCAGAAAATGCCACACTATCATAAATTAAAACTAGATGAAGCCGGCGTTTCCTAACTGACTACCCTGAGAAAAAACATCGAAACAAACTCAGAGGTCAGTCTCTTTTGAAGTCAATACAATTTATACTGGTTAACCCTTAATAGCGTAACATGAAAATTATTCCCACATTCTTTTTGTCATGATTTTAATAGACAATGGGTAAAAATACCCCACAAAATGTCAAAGACGTTTAAGTGACATAATAATGCAAAAGATTGCAAAAAAAAAAATATGTAGAAACGGAACGCGCCTTTTGACATTGACAGGTTTAAAAGTTGTCGAAGAAAGTTTTCGTAAAAACAGCGGGCATACAGCGGGTGTTTTCGTGAAAGTTGGAGATTTTATGCAAATATGCCGAAAAAAAATCCGGTAAGTACAAAAAACTTCTAAATCTTGTAAGTTAATGATGTTTTCAATATATTTGTTGTTATAGTTGCGTAAATAATGAAATAGTCTTGGTGTGGTGTCGTTTCAAAAAACGTGGGAATTATTTTTCTATTGCGCATCAGTGAAAACCAATGTATAATTTTGTGGGAGCTATTTTCATGTTATCCAATAAAAACTATGTTTGCAGTTTTTTTTGCAGATTAGGGAGCAAGACATTAAGAAGGAGTTGCGCAGAATTTTGTCTTCTGATGATGATTTTGATTTCTCATGGAAGCAGCTGTGGTAAACTCTTATGTTGTGTATCATCAAAGAAGCGCAATTACTCATAAAGATCTTCTGCTTCGGCTTGGCCGTCTACATAAGTAGAATAACTTGACTACTACGAAAATCACACTCCTATTTTCAAAAATAAAAGGGTGGTATTTACAGTGTTCCCAATGAAGTAAGACTGCTGAATGTTGGAGACCATATGCCTCAGGATAATTTTAAGTTTCGCAGATGCCGTTTCTGTTCAACATGTGTAAAAGAAAAGCGTTCCAGATTTGTCTGCAAAACTTGTAAAATACCTGTTTGTTCAGAATGCTTTGATAATTTCCATAAATCATGAAGCTGACTTTGAATGCTACAGGTATACTATTCCCATATACATATGTGGGAATAGTATACCTCTTTTCAGTTTAATTCGCCATCAAACGTAAAAGTTTGGCGAGTTTAGATTTAAGTGATACCTCTGTATATAAATAAATTAACTAAATAAATAAAAAAAAATATGTCAGTTTAATTGAGACAACAAGCATATGTTTCCCACATGGTATTTTTATAAAATAAAACATGCTTACATACATTGATGGACTTTTTGTTTAATTCGTAACATAAAAATTACATTACCTGATATGCATATCATTCTGATGGCCAGATTAGCCACAACCCTTTAAGGGTTAAATTATATGAGAACTTCGTAGGTTACAGTCTGTCGAGGAAAGATGCACACAGATTTGAGTGGGCCTGTCCAGACTGCAAGCATTTATCAGATAACGTATAACTCAACTTGGAACTTTAAGGAGCTTAACGGTTTAACCAAGGTAAGGACGTTTGGGTAGGCCGCAAAAGGTACTCAATCTGCCAGACAATCATGTTTAACTCGAATAAATCAACCTACATAGCTCACTAATTTCACAATAGGTTATGAAGATTATGCAGATTATCTAGTCTGAAATGGCCTTGTAGGTTTCTGTATATGGTGCTCTTTTGAGGAAAGGAACACAGATTCTAGCAGACCCGTCCAAACAGTGCAAGCATTTGTCAGCTCGAACGATTTGACGAACAATACCAAAGGAGGGTAGGCCGAATAAAGAACTCAAACTGCCATACAGTGCGGTAAAATACACAATATTCGTTATTTTCCCACATTTCCCTCACTTAGAACTACACAGACTTGAGTGCAAGGGCGGATGCAGCTTTGGTGCCAGGGGGGGGGGCACATAATCGTGGTCAAGTCACAAGAAGTTATAATTTGTATTTCCTGACTCCGCTGCCACTTGGCCATCCACTGCCGATATTCGTTTACAGCGACAGAAACTGGAGACCTGTCCAGTCAATTCAGTGCAAGCTTATGTCGGCAATCGTGTAGCTCAACTAGGGATTCGACGAACAATACCAAAGAAAGCACATTTGGGTAAGCTAAAATAAAAATGTAAAAAGAATTAAATGCAAAAATCCAATTTTCTTGAGCCTAGTTGTTGGAAAATTATTTATATTATGGATATCACTGTACTTTTTAAACAATTTTTTTAATTACATGTTTCAGCTGTTGTTGGTCTATTGGTCGCAAGCGCGACTGCTGAGCACGAAGTCTAGTTCAATTCCCAGGTGGGGTAAAAAGTGCTATTGGGTTTTTCGTTAAGACATTTCTCAGTAGTAGCCCGGAGTTTGTAAGTTAGCTGTGTGATACCTCCGTGTCTCGGAAAATACGTCAAGCCGTCGGTCCTGGCTGCCATTTGTGCATCTTTGACAGCGAGTGAAGCCAGAATATCTGGCACTGGTCTGGCCAAGGTGTATTGTAATACCCCAGCTACTAGGCTGTAGAGGTCAGATAGGCAGTCTGCGTATGCGGCAGAGCTAAGTGTTTTGAATAACTTATCTATTTGTGGACTCCACTGAAGTTCAAGAAGTTCTAATGCCTAGAACACTGTAGCATCTTCAGAACTCAACTCTTTACCCTTTATAAGAACAGTAATGGCACTTGCCTAACGTGAGGCATCGTACGAGTAAACTTTATATTTCGTTCAGAAGCAAATTATTAACATTAAACCGATGTACTATTTCTGAAAGAACGTTATAAATGTCACCTATACCCGACGTTTATTTTTTTAAAAACATGAAATGTCATCACAAACATACAACACTATATTTTTTATGAGGTAACTACGGTAGGTCATTTATATTGATAAGAAACAATAACTGGCCAAGAATTGAGTCCTGGGAACACCTATATTCACTACTGATCCAGGAGATCTTTTAACATCGACTCTGAATCTTGTTACTCAAATAAGACTCAGATAGGGGCCCCGAATTCCATAGTGGTATAGTTTCGTGAAGAACGAAATCACATACTTTGGACAGATTGCAAAAGATGCCCAGTCCATCGCGAGTCTTCCCATACGTTATAAATAGGACCTAAACATAAGCATCGTTTGCTGAACGACTCCTTGTAAATCCAAACTGGTGTGGCACTTCCTGTCTTGGCCATGGTCATGGATCTGAAATCTAATCAAACCCAGATTAAGTCGTTAATTAGTCGCCAAATATCAGAGTAACTCATTCATGTCTGCAAAAAATCTTTGTAGTTGCTCTAAAATTACTTTTTCAAATATTTTGCTAAAAGTGGGTAGTAGGTACCGAAATTGGTACTAAGTAAACTTAGGAAATTAATGATACGCTTTCGTTTCCACATCCTTAATGGCCTGGTAAACAATGCCTATATAAATACACTGCTTACCTGCTTTTTACCCACAAAAATAAAACGCAGGTGTATCAATATCATTTTGGTTTATTTATCACAACGCGGGTACACCAAAACACCAATATGGAATGTTGTACATTTATACAACAATGAAGTCTTTTACATACAATATTGAATACACACACACTGAGCAATTTTAAAGGAAGTGGAATTTTTTAACGAATTTAATTAAATGCCAAAATATATATTACAATTTAATGTGAACTTATTATAAAAATAATTACAAAAAACAATTTACATACTCTAGGGGGTACATTTAGTATGGTATTGTATGAGCGTAACAAAATATTGGACATTATCGGCCAGTTTTAGCAATGGAGCTGTAAGCGATAAATACATGCTAAACTGTACAACTTTGATAATTGTAGGTTTTTAGAGTGCCTAGGTAGCGGGTGGCTCGGTTTATTTGCTGTCCAGTGTAGAATACAAATTAAGCTTCAGTTTGTATCATATATATTATATTACATTGCCGTTCAAAATTTGAATGCTGTAAATAGTCCGTTTATATACTAAGATCAAAAAAATAGTAACGAGGAGTAACGTTAGTTCAAGTTAATATTTTTTATTTTATTTATTACGCTCATACAAAATCTTTTACATTTAATAACAACAACAAAACTAAAAGATAGTAATGACTTATTAGTTTACCGCGAAACAAACATGATTATGCGAGTTAACTAGACTATCCCTTATTTTTGATACCCAAAATAATTTGTGGCTTAACTAACAATGCTTTAGAGGTCGCATTTTAATTTGTACTTTTGTAACCGTATTTACAAAGACTCTCAACACAACATGGGGTTACAAATTTTCTACCACTTTTCACAATTTGACGGAATTTGTACATCATTGATTTATGTAGGAGAAATTTATCTAAAGCAAGGAATAAGATATAAACGAAAGATATTGCCACTGATTGAGTGCGATAAATGCATGATTACTTAGCCTGATTAAGGTGATGAAGGGGAGCATTAGGAATACACTTTTGTACACTGGTCTTGTAGCCACTCAATTTACTCTATTTTTTTCACATTTGAGAATTTTGGCATACTGGTTAAGCTTTAGTATGTTACATATGTGTGACAGTTGTTTACTAATGGTTAAGAATCTGAACAAACCTCGAGTCCATTATATATACGTCTATAAAATTGCTTCATTTAACAAATCTTTAGTCTGAATTTAAGCCTGAATAAACGCCTCGGGATTCCTTAAATTCATAAGAAAATTAAATGTCTGATCCATGCACATTGTCATTTGACAAAGTCAAACAGAGCACAATAATTATAACTAATGTTTTACTGGCAAAAAAGCTATTTTGTGTATCAAAATAAGTACTTTTCTATCTATATACAACTATCCGTATACCTATAAAATCATCACGCAATCATAAAAAATGAGAAATAAGACCATCGCGGAGTAAAAATTATATACAGGGTGCTTGAAAATACCATAGGTAGGGGTTAAAGTACACAAGTTTATTTAGCTTAGTTGGAGGGGAACAAGACTGCTAGGACCAGGTATTAGACATAGCATCCTGGAACTGATTTTAACCCCTTACCAGGGCTGTATCGTATTTCCAATTACCCAGTATTATTGTATACACAATTACCCAGTATTATTGTATACTAGGTATTATGTTACAGTCGCTCGTCGTGGGGCAATAAAATGTGGAAATAATAATAATAAGCCTATGTCACTCCCTGTCACACTTACAGGCCTAATGGGAGACATAGTAACGACCCAGGGCAGTTTCGATTTTAAAACTATAAAAAATAATATTTAAAATTATAATACAATAATTAATGCTTAGGTGCGTCAATACGTCGATGATATATGGCTCTCGAGGCAGCGAGTGTTTAAAATTAATATAGTGAAGTTTTTAACTTCTGCTATTGCTAAATAAATACTTTTTCAGGTAGAATAAATACATATGGAGTTATAATAAATAAAATAAATAACAGTTTTATAATATAATTAAAACCCCGCGTAGACCCATTATAAAGACTGTAAAATCGACTTTAACACCGACATCTTGTTCTCTAATACAAATGGGATTTTGACAGATTTTCTTTATTTACATTTCTCAAAACCTAACTAACAGTCAAAATGACTGAAAAATATGGCGTTGTCAAATAGTGTTTTAAATTCTACGATAAATAATGTCAGCAATAAGTAATAATCACATGTGACATAACTCGCAAATTACGCCATCCTGTATAAACATTTTGCGTTACAATGTTCGTTCGTTCTGTTCGTTTCATTTTTTTTTAAATTTTACAATTTCTCCTATTAAGTATTCATTTATGTACATTTTTATTGTACTTACACTTTCACAAAATATTTGCCAAAAGCGCCTTTTTTTCAAACTTTTGTGTCTGTTTTAAGTAAACTTGTATCATAAATGTTACAATCGATTTTTGTACCATTGTGTCATATATATTCACCTTGACTTGGAAGTATGTGTGTGTATTAACATCGGGTAAGAATTGAAATGTTTCATAAAATGGTAGAATCCATGTGAGTACGAGTTTTCTTAACGTTTTCTATCGCGTGAAGGTAAACGTTAATTTTATAATAACACTGATTTAGCGCCCTCTGGTGTAAATAAAGGAAAACGTTATTTTTTTGTTACGTTATCGATTTAACTACAACGCGTACTCGCCACTTTTTACGATAATGCTAATAAACATTAAACATAATATATAAGGCAAGAAATTATTCAAAATGGTTAGAAAATAGTATAGATTTTAGAAAACCCCCACACTAGTCTTATGTAATGTTACATTATTTTATTAACAAAACCCCTACAATTTCAATTCATATAAATTCTAACTAAAATTTAATTATAAACAGACATGATTGCACTCACTAAATCGTCAGAATCCCTCTATGCAATGCCTTTGATAATGTTATACAATTTTGGACTCTAAAATAAGTGTTTTAGAGTCTAAAATTACCGTAGCAAATAATACTTGGATTAAAGCAAAACTATGGTTTATTAGGTATCAATTTGGCTATTTATAGACATTTAAGCCTTAAGATAAAGTAAAAGTGGATTACCATCTTACTATTGTTTGTCCTAGGGTTACCCCATGAGCCATCTGGGTTGAAACGGTGTTACCCAAGTCCGTTTCAACCAGCATAGCAGTAAAGCATTCCTAAGTTCACATTACATTTGCGTACTTTACAACACTCGATAATAATGCAGTGCTCGGTCGATTATTGCCAAATTAAAGATCCGTCAAATATTATAAACACATTTTTGCTAGATACCGATGATCTCCTACGGCATAATTTTATAGAGACAGGTATATTTTGCAGTAATCGTTTTGTAAATCATTTATAGAATTTTGTTGTATAAAATATAAAGAACCAAACATTTATAAAACGTATTTTATAAAGAAAATAATAGTCAACTGTATTAGTTGAAAAATATCTAATTTTGACCAGTCAACATCCTAGGATGCTTGACAAAGGGGCAAACCAGTGGAGTGTGGTTTGCTTGCATATTGTATTTTTATTGAATAGCTTCCTGCATGTGCATATACATATTTGCGGGCAGGATGGCGGTGCTGCATACTGCATGAAAAAATTTTCATTTTTTGGCGGAATTAATACTAGATATTTTTCTGTGGTAGATATTATTCATTACATATTTTTGTGTGGTGTTGACTCTTCAACGTATCCAACGTTGAAGAGTCAACACCACACAAAAATATGTAAAAAAATATTTCTAGTAGTATTAGTTTGGTACGGGTTTCCGCGAAGAAACGTCTGATTCTATTCTGTTTAATAAATTTTTTTAGTAAAAAATAGAACCGACTTCTATATAAAAACACTACAAAGGCAAAAATAACTTAAATTTTTTTTTTTCACTCTTTTTAGTGGGTCGGTTTGTAATTTATCTAGTTACAAAAGCCAAAATGTCAACTACTTATCACCTTTTACAAAATATTGCTTTTCCCGGTGCAGAGCCGTTAATTTTTGAGGAGTTCTCCTGGTAAATACAGCCATCTGCGAGTAATGAGGTAACATACATAAAAATAAAAATAAAAGTTCAAGACGAATTGAGAACCTCCTCCTTTTTTTGAAGTCGGTTAACAATAGTTTTGTTTTAAAGAGAACTAGCAATCTTATTAACCCATCCAACGAATCAAATTAAGCTTGTAATCTGGAGTGGGTTCACGGCAATATTGTAATGGCTGGGGTTCTAACCCGCGACCTTTCAATCACATGTCCGACACCTTAGCCATTAATCTATTGGCGCTTAGTAGGTGCTTGATTCATCTTATTTTCATTAATCCACTGTTACTTTGATCTAGGGACGTGGAAACTTACTTAAATCTATTGCAGCAACATTAGAAGGGAGTTCATCACTGTCCAGGCTCCACACGATAACACATTCACTTATCCTGACCTACCACACTAACAGCGTCTGCTTGAGTTCCATAAAGTCACGCACTATCTAATACCAGTTGCTGTTAAAGTATTTGTGGAGACGATTTCATGTTCTGGAAATAAAAAACGGTAAAGTCAAGTATTGTTGTGTTAATTAGAAATTCCAAAAAAAATATTTGGTCTGTCGCGAGCAATGCTAGTTTTATTGGGACATAAAACAGTTACACGTTACAAATTTAGTAAATAACAAACTAGTACTAGGATAAAAGAAGTAAAAATATAAAAGGTAGGTAAAGGTGTAGGTTTAAAAAATAAATTATTTAAAAACAAGCGTTGCTCGGACGTCATTCGCGTCGGAGGGTTTTCCCGCGTAACAACATCCGATCCCGCGTGAGATCCGGGATTCAGAATTAATTTTTTTTATTTTATATAGGCCTAAATGGGCACTCATAAAACGTCAGAAGTTAGTGCACGGTTCGAAATTCGTCGTTTCCTATGGAGAAGAACCGGCAAGACGGTTACTCTTTTAACTCCACGGTTACTCTTTTAGAAAAAAATCTTGATTTTCACAATCTTTGCATAATACATACAATTTTTTATTTATTTTTTGGTATGAGAGGACAGTATAGACTAATTGACATAATAAAATGTAATATAACTAATCAGAAATGAATCTCAGAGTCTATAGTGCTCACACATTTACATTAAAAAATAACTTTACAAAACTGCAAATAAACTAAAGCAAATGACATAAAAATTAAAATTATATACAAGTAAAATAAAATAAAAATAACAACAACACAAAAAAGTGGGGTTGTTAATAGACCTTTATACAATAACGCAGTCACAATAAGCCAGGGAACAGATAAAACGTCTATATGATTAATAACTCATTAAATAAAGCACAAAAAATGCTCATAAAGAGGAGCAAGGGCGGCTAAATAAAAACAGATGCATGAGTAGATCTTCAAAGTTAAGCAACGCTTGCTGTTGCCGACTCGTGGATAGGTGATCATCTTAAAATAATTATCGAGATACTTCCTTGCCTCGGAAAGCAAATATAAGATTTTTTATTATTTTTTTATTATTAAAAAAATAGGTTCGCGTTTGACCACCGTCTCACCTGATGGTAAGTGACGATGTGGTCGAAGATGGAGCACGCTTACCTAAAAGTAACCTATTCACTCTGGACTTAAAGACTCCTAGGTTATAGCTATCGGGAAACACAGACTCCGGCAGGGAATTCCACTCATTAACCGTACGCATAATGAAGGTATTCCCAAAACGTTTTGTGCGTATGGGTGGGATGTCCACCATGTAACGATGGCGCTTCGCCGTTTGTCTCGTAGTCTGATGATGGAACGGGCTTGGCGGAATTAGACTGTGTAATTCCATCGCACACTCCCCGAAATGTAACCGATAGAAAACCGATGCTGGTCCTGGCTGCCATTTTTAAATCATTAGCAGTCGTTACAGATAGAAACCAGAAAATCTGACACTAGCCGGCCAAGAGGTATCGTATTAGCCAGCAATTAGGTTGTGGAGGTCAGGCAGGGGCGTGCACAGGATTATGACAGGGTATGCGGCGGAGTAATCGGTCACAAAAACTTTTCCTTTTATAGATTTTTAGCATAGCCACAGCTACGCATCGTACCATGGTGGCGATGCGTGGCTGTGGCTATGCTAAAAATCTATAAAAGAAAATGTTATTGTGACCGATTACTCCGCCGCATACCCTGTCATAATCCTGTGCACGCGCATGAGGTCAGGTACGCAGTCACTCCGTGTAAAATACTAGAACTCAGTTGAATCCGGTTAGACTGAATAACGACCCAAACATAGTTTGGAAAAGGCTTCAGAGCAGATCATGAAATAAGGCACTAAAGCTTTGGTTTCCTAGGATAACGGTGCCGTCATATAGCGGCTGTAATACAGCGGTGAATAACGTCATTAGAACGTTGTCTATGTAAACAAAATGGCGCGGTTTCCTAGAGAGCGGTAACTGACACCGTAACGTCAAAAAGCGGTGCCGCCATTTGCATGACGGCCGTCTTGTCAGTGTCAGATGGTTTCGTGAACGTTTTATTGATAGCGATGGAGCAGACTATTAAAACGGCCGTGAAACTTTCCACATGTCGTCACCGTAAAGACGGCCGCCTGTTTGCGTCCGTAATATTTCGGCCGCTATATGACGGCACCGCTTTCCTAGGAAACCAAAGTTTTAGAGCGTAGAATATTCGGGCTAAATAGAATAACATCTGTTTCTACTCCACAATCATTCATTCTGAAGAAGTCAACTTGTTGTAAGGATAGATAATTCGTTCACAAAGCTGGAGATAGATTAGATTGGGAGACAGATATGTCCATATCAAGAAAAAAAAATTTATACAGTTTATTAACTAACAGAGGGCGTTCCCGTTAACCCGCAATACATACATCCATACATGCTAAAAAAATATTACCATTCGAAAACAAAATGTTTTTTTTATTATACTATTCACTGAAAATGTTAAATTGATACGTAAAAGAAACACCCTGTACACGCGTACTTGAAGGACGGCAACGTCGCAATTTATTTATGAATTACGGGCCGCGTGTGCGGCGATCTAATTGATGTGCTTATACTATTGCGGGTTCACGGGAACGCCCCTGTTAGTTAATATACTGTACTAGCTTTTGCCCGCGACTTCGTACGCGTGGGAAGGTTTTCTCGCGCAAATCCAGATCCCGTGGGAATTTCGGGATAAAAAGTAGCCTATGTGTTATTCCAGAATGTCAACTATCTACTTACCAAGTTTCATTCAGATCCGTTCAGTAGTTTTTGCATGAAAGAGTAACAAACATCCATCCATCCTCACAAACTTTCGCATTTATAATACTAGCTTCTACCCGCGACTTCGTACGCGTGGGAAGGTTTTCCCGCGCAAATCCCGATCCCGTGGGAATTTCGGGATAAAAAGTAGCCTATGTGTTATTCCAGGCTGCCAACTATATACTTACCAAATTTCATTCAGATCCATTCAGTAGTTTTTGCGTGAAAGAGTAACAAACATCCATCCATCCTCACAAACTTTCGCATTTATAATATTAGTAGGAAGTAGGATAATAGGATATTAGTAGGAAGTAGGATTAGTAAGAAGTAAGATTACAAAGCAACATACCGTATTTATTAATTTGTCATTTTAGCATATATATGTATTTTATTAGTATTATATTTATTAGATTTAAATATATTATTTAATTCCATTTTCTCGTACATCTACCACAATATGTTTTATTTTTAACCCAAAGGTTGACTGCTAGAGAATGCCTTGCTGCATTAAGTCCGCTCATGTAACACTATTGTACGTAAAGTTTAAATAAATAAATTATCATTTAATCCTAGAAAATGTATAATTTCTATGGGCCACTAGAACGAAGCCGGTGCTTGATAAATAGGTATATGTTTTTAAAAAAGATAACTAGCAATGTGGATAACATGTACATGACTAGCAATTTTGTTAATGCCTCTAACTAAGCTAAATATCCTTGTCTGGAATGGGTTCACGGCAATATTGTAATACAGTTCCACCACGCGATATCTCGATCACAAGCTCTTGTCTATCTTTTCTCTCTTACTTTGTATGGAAATATATTTTTAAATAAGCTTTGTCCTTTTAATAAAATGGTATAGTACGAAAGTAGAAGTAGTTTATTGCCACAAAAGAAAGATAAATAAGTATAAAAATAGATGGATACGTTTAAAATTGCAAGATTCCGGTCGACCATTTGTAGTCCTTATGCCTATAGTCACAAGGTCGAAAAGTGCTTGACACGGAATTTTCATTTACGTTTGTTTCGCAGAACAAAATAATTAAGCATTATTTCCGCCTAGCAGCGAGTTTAAAAATATACCACGTGAATAGTATGAATAAAATTTACCTAAACTGGCCTAACCAAATATCGTTAGTAAACAATGCTAAAAGGTGAACGGTCTTGTTAATTAATACCTATGCCAGGAAAGTCAAACGTTTATTGGTAATCGACAACCAAACTAATCTTTAACATATAATATTATTTAGTCCCTCGTTGTTTTGCAGTCGGGTTAAAAGTAACCTATAACCTTCCTCAAGCTTAAAGCCATATCATACAAATCTACCCAGCACTTTCGAAAATTAGCGCGTTTAAACAAACAAACGTTTCCTAAAGAAGAACACTAGCAATGTGGGTAGAAATCACAATACTACTAATCTTGTTGACCCCTCTTACTAAGCTAAATATGCTTGTATCTGGAGTGGGTTCACGGAAATGGTGTATTTATTTATTTATGTACACTTATGACCAGTGATCGGAGTAGGTAGATTGATTTTTGGTACTTGTATCATAAATGCACACAGAAAGAATAACATGGATAAGCCATTTTCCCGGAAAGTAATTCCGGTATTTCCGGATTCAATTAAACATTGTTAATGTTGGTAGTGATATTATTCCTACTCAATTCAAAATTTAAAGGAAGGTATAAAAACTAAATTAATTCATTATTTATCTGTTGAATAATAAAAACAATCTAATTCCGATCGAAGCTTTAATTTTTATTTTTTTATTTTTAGTATTTTATTACAATTCCTACCTTTTTTTTCAGGATGGCAAATCATCAAATGACTCCTTCCACTCTGGCAGAATAAAATTCCTACATAAGTTCCGGTTTTTTTTAATAATCCACCAATTCCGGAGGAATGTCCATATTCATATATATACGTTTCGGATCAATGACCCCATTTGAATCTACCTACACCGATCACTGCTTATGACACTTACAAAAGAAAAAAATACAGACAAAAAGCACAAAGGTGCTGCTTATTTCCTAAGAAATTTCTATCAGCAGACCTGCGTCAGGAGAGTTCAAGAGGAGATGATAGACACAGTGTGTATAAATACTAATTACGATAAATAAAACATACTTAGCTAATAAATTAAATTATAATGATATAATAAACAAATATATGCATACATAGAGTTAAAATACATATTTATATTAATGCCATAAATATATACCTATAATAAATATATAAAATTATTATGTTAGATAGGTAATGATCTTTGACCAGCTTTTTGAAAAAACTAATGGATTTAACTACGCGGATTTTATTGCATGAAAGGAGAAGGAGTGGGAATAGAAACGGGTTTTATGGGATGGGAAATTGAGATGGAGTTTCAGGTGGGATCTACAAAGGGCATCAGTAGGACGAGTGAACGAAAAACGATCGCGCAGGTAGCTAGGATATGCAGGGTTGAAAAGGATGTTGTACAAAAGGAATATTCGAGTGTTCCTGCGAAGACGGATAGGGAGCCACTTGAGATCCTTGCGAAACTGAGAGACATGATCGTATTTCCTCAGACCAAAAACAAAGCGAATACATAAGTTTTGCAAGCGCTCAAGCTTACATGAGAGCTCCTCAGTGGCATCCAAATAGCAGGCATCGGCATAATCGATAATGGGTGGGGTTCAAACCCGCGACCTCTCGATCACAGGGTACCTTAGCCGTAAGGCTATTGACTATTATAATATTAGTATCGATAAACTAGCTAGGCCCACAACGTTCGCCCGGGAGGATTTCCCGCGTAAATCCCGATACAGTGCGGATTACGGAATCAAGTCTGTATTAAGTTGGTGTTTAACCTCCACTATTTTCGAGTCACAAGTCACATTAAAATCGGTTCAGCCGTTCCAGAGATAAGCCCGGAGAAACGGAAAGACAGGCAGACAAACAATTAAAATAAAGTTAGTTTAGATTCTAGTTACGTTTAAATAACTATAAGAAGGTACTATGGCTTTTAAAATCACAAACAGGCAGTTTTATTTTATGTATATATGCAGCTAAGGAGTGGAATTTCCTGCCGGAGTCTGTGTTTCCGGATATCTATAACCTGGGAGTCTTTAAGTAAAGAGTGAATAGGTTACCTCTAGGCATGCGTGCTTCATCTTCGACCACATCCTCGATTAAAATCAGGTTTGATGGTGGTCAACCGTAAGCCTATTACCTACATACATATAAATATTTATTTTCGCAATTAATGTAATTATTGTGAGTTCTCTTAGTCAGAAAGATTATTATAAAGCACCGTATTTATTAGTCTATTATTTTAGCATATATATGTATTTTATTATTATATATACAGCGTTAAATTTAAATGGTTGTTTTACCGGGGCAGGACGGTTACTCACAGTAGTAGTGTCGAAACATACAGTTAAACTTGAAAAAAAAAACTAATGTTTTCTTTTCAAATTATTAAAAAAATATTCATAAACTCGAAAGTACCTACACGAAACACGCACCGCCGCGTGCTGCCAAGAGTGGGAAAACAACCATTAAAATTTCACGGTGTATATATACGGATTTCCTTCGATAATGACATTTATTTTACTTGTACACCTACCCACATTGTGGTCTTTTTAACCTAAAAGTTGACTGGTAGAGAATGCCTTGTTGAATCAAGTCCGCCCATGTACAGACGCCAGCACTTCAACTAACTCAATCTGTCAAATCTCTTTAATAGATTTTCAACCTTATCACAATAGCGGAAGGTTAATGTTCGATTGGTAAAATTTGACAGATTGGGGTAGGTTGCGTGCTGGCGTCTGTACCAATATTGTACATAAAGTTTAAATAGGTAGATTAAAAAAAAGTTGAAATGGATGGATATTTGGATGATTGCTACTCTATCACGCCAAAATGACTAGACTCTAAACGGATCATCATCCGCTTAGCACTTTCCCAACTATGTTAAGGTCGGCTTCCAGTCTAATCGCTGCATATTAGGGCGCTTTCAATTTATGCGTTTCGTGTCGGACCGCTGCCGCACGCTTAACGTACCGCAGGTTATATCTCGCTGTCGGGCCGCTGCAGTACGGTAGCAGTCCGGCACCGAACGCCTAAATTGAAGCGTATTTTACTGCCGTGCGTTTTTATCCCAGTGATGTTTTTTTTTATTATTTTTTTTATTATTACTGATGGGCCCACTCTTGACCTCGGTCTCGCCTGATGGTAAGCGATAGATGAGGTCTACGATGGGACGAGCGAGCCCAGAAGATGCCTATTTACTCGTGCTTTAAAGGCTGACGGGTCATATGTGGCAGGGAACAGAGAAGCCGGCAGAGAATTCCACAGCTTGGCTGTGCCCACAATAAATGTGGAGGAAAAGCGCTTGGTACGACAAGACGGTATATCAACCAAGTGTGGGTGGTACCCAGCCGTGCGTCTGGTAGACCGGTAGTGAAAGGGAGATCAGTCAAGCCATGGACTCTGACGAAGAAACATTACTGTTGTGCTCATGTTGAAAATCATCAAAGAGAAAAAAGAACGACGCCCCCGTAAAAGAGCAGCATCGATGTTTTCGTTAACATGTAATTCTGGTGATTTCCATAATCTTTACTCTAGGTTAAAACAAGACCCAAGCAATTTTTTTAATTATCTAATAACAAATGAAAATTTTATGCAATTAGCTCGGACGTCTTTTCACTGCACTATTCAACACCGATCATGAACACGTGATGCTTGCGACGTTGCCGTCCTGTTGTCGAGCGTTCGTGGTACCGGCACCGCACTATTGCCGCGCCGCGCGTTTATGTGAAAGGATCGTCCGTGCGCTGTACGACTAAGGGCGGGGGCACACGATGCGTTGCGGCGCCGCACCGCAAAGATTTCACCGTGTCAGTGGGCACACGAGCGGTGCGGCGCCGTAACGTTGTTATGTCGCAGTGGCGCCGTAGCAGCGTTGGACAGTCTGTTGACAGACAATCGAAACGAGCGAGCGTGTGTCCTTCCTTGTGACGCAAAACAACTGAGCGGTGCCGCTCCGACGTCGCAACGCATTCACCCCTCCCCGCCTCGTCTTGGTGGTTGCAAGTCCGGTGCGGCGCCGGAGCGCATCGTGTGCATGCCACAGATATTTCTATGTAAGACGACGCAGCGACACAGCTCCGGCGCCGCACCGCCGCCGCAACGCATCGTGTGCCCCGGCTCTAACGCACCGCTTCGGCACCGCAGCAGGCCGTCAAGAAACGCATAAATTGAAAGCGACCTTAGTGTTTTACATGGAACGACTGCCTATCTGACCTCCAAAACCAAGGAAAGAGTGTTATGTTATTCAACTACTGATAGTTGAATAACACAACACTCCTTTCTTGGCCAGGAAAGGTTCAAAAGGTTCGAAAGGCCAGGGTCAGCTAGTAGTTCATAAGGTACGTTTTTATTCCGGAACTATGTTGCCGATAGTTTTCGTTTTAAAGCGTCAGGGCTTTATCTTTCTTCTTACTAATAATTATAAATGCGAAAGTTTGTGAGGACAGATTGTACCTTTGTTACTCTTTCACGCAAAAACTATTGAACAGATCTGAATGAAATTTTGTAAGTAGATAGTTGCCATTCTGGAATAATACATAAGCTACTTCTTATCCCGAATTTCCCACGGGAACGGGATTTACGCGGGAAAACCCTCCCACGCGAACGAAGTTGCGGGCAGAAGCTAGTATGTTAAATAACATAAAGATATCAAACGGACTCCTGTTTGCCATTTTATAAAAAGTTGAATGCATTAACACTGCCTTGTGTCTATATACCTGAGGCCGCAGTATTTGTCAAAAAATATTGGCTAGCATTCCACACGTATACGACGCAAGGACAAACTGGGCACAGTAGTTAGCAAGACTATTCTAATGCATGGAAGTATCTTTTGTACTGCTTCACGCATCTTTAATAATATAATCTCTATGATCTGTTGGTAAACGAGTGCTACTACTCTATAAAATACTTCGTATCAATCATTGCTTCAATATAGTCCACCTCGGTCATGATCTTTTTAATCTTTTATATAAAATACTAGCTGACCCGCCACGACTTCGTTCGCGTGGTATCCTACCCCTACCCTTCTCCTACCCTACCCCTACCCGGGTATGAAAAATAGATAGTAGCCGATTCTCAGACCTACTGAATATGCATATAAAATTTGGTAAAAATCAGTAAAGCCGTTTCGGAGGAGTAAGGTAACTAACATTGTGACACGAGAATTTTATATATTAGATTGTTTAGGTCTCATGTAAAATATAAAAAAAATAACAGTAAGAATAATATTTTTTTGTAACTATTGTATGCCCTTGCGCGGGATATATCTGACCACAAACAATAATAAAGATATTGATTGATTGAGATTTTAATCCATACAAATACTAATCATATTTTAAAGATGTAAAAGGGCCTCACCGGGTTTCCATATGAAATCTGCACTGGCGTCTTTTTAGGCATTGTTGCCTTTATTATATTGCTAGTTGTTGAAAATAATTTTGGGCCAATTAATCAAGCCCCTAGTATCATTCGTTTTTGCAAAATAAGGGTTGCAACCCCTAACTTCAAAATTATTTTTCTACAAAACTATAAAAGATGTTTGAATAAAACCAATGGGAAACAAAAGCTACTAACTAGATCTACATTATATATTTTTACCATAATTTTTCAACCAGCTATAGGGCAGCAAAAAAATAGTTGAAAAAATTAAGGGTGGTTTTTCGTGGCTAATTCTTGAGGTACACCGACCAAACAAATCACGTAAATTATGTAAGTATCCAACTATTATACGTAGAAATTACATCGATGTGTGATGGGTGGAACATATTCAAAAAAATGATAGTTCTAAACTTTTCGCACGTTTACTTCTATAAATCGGAAACTAGTTGACGTATCGAAGTAATTCTTTCACTTGTATTTTAAGCTATTGCATAGCTTTTAGCGGGCTTTGAGCGCGGCGACCGAATCAAGAAATTCCGTAACGAAAATAAACCTAACACCCCCCACTCCGACCGGCACAGCGGTGCGGCGTTGAAAGCCGTGCATCGTCTAACGTCGTTTCAGTTCGGTAGACTTCGGCACGATGTTTGTGTGCGTGCGACTAGACGTATGCGTATAGACTATAATTGCATAAGTTAATAAAAAATGCTAAGCTTTACCGCGGCAGTCCCCGAGTGCCACACTATTTTTTTTTATTTTTGATATTGAATATAGAGACCTAATATTCAATATTAGTTAACAATCTTCATTGAACTATATCAAAGAGAAAAAAAAACATTTAAAAAATTGTGCTGTTTTAGTTTTACTGGCAACTCTGATCGTTTCTTGCGTCTGCGACGACGCTCTATCGTAACTGGGCCGCTGCGGGTTTGCGCATGTGATGGCTTGACCTATTAATAAATAGACACAGCAACGTTTTTAATTAAGATATTTTTTGCAAAATGTGATCTATATTAAAAAGTGATCCAATTGATTTTGATCAAAGTATTTTCAGGTTTTGCGCATTTAACGTTACACGTTGTATAGTGTACATGGTTTTTATCTATTTAAGACCAATAATTTCATCAGCTAACTTACATTATCTCCAAGCTACTGTCACTGTTCTTAGTAGCCTGTTCCCCCTCGCTGGAATTAGACCCACCGGACTCAGATCGTTGGCTGCGGCTCCTGTGGTTCTTCTTCTTGTCTTCAGAAGGCACCTCCGTCGACGTCGCCTCTTCAGACTGACGCTGCCAGTCAGGGATCGAAGGTGGGCCCGGACGGGTCTTTAGAACGGGGAATTGGTTCCTGAAAAACGTTTTTTTGCATGGAATTTGAATATCTCAATATCGTTTTGGAAAGAAATACTTGTGGTATGTGGAGTGGTCGAAGATCTACATCAGGTATCTATGGAATGTGTTCGATTTGAGTTAGTACAGAATCGATCTCATTGGAGCATTGAACTTGAACAGATTCGATCTATGTTCATTCCACAGACTTATGTCTCAACCAAACAGTGATGATGCGAAGAGTCTGTTCAAGTTCTTGGCAAAATGCAAGACTTAATTAACGTAATGTATTTAAATATATACCAAAAATAATTTAGGGTATGGTGGGGCTGTCATACGCAGTGCGTAAAAGTTCCTAATAAAAAAAAAGAAATACTTATTACTTGTCATTAAAAATAAAACATTGCCACACGCTAGGAATTTCTGTGAGTATGTCTACAAACATTTAAGCGGCAATATCCTAATGGCTAAGGTGTCGACCTTGTGATCGAGAGTTTGCAGGTTCGAACCCCACCCATTACACAATCGCCATGAACCCATTTCAGATACAAGCATATTAAACTGAGTTGGAGAGGTTAACAAGATTGCTAGTAATGTGAATCTACTCATTTTGCTAGTTTGCTTCTGACAAATGCTTGCACTGACAGGATAGGTCCACTCAAATCTTGTTGTGTGTGTGTGCAAATGTTCATAACCATATATTATTATGCAAACTATGTAGGTTGTTATATTCGAGATAAACATGATTGTCTGGCAGTTTGAGTACTTTTTGCGGCCTACCCAAACGTCCTTACCTTGGACAGGCCCACTCAAATCTGTATGCATCTTTCCTCAAAAGATTACCTCAGACATTAATCTACAAGGTTCTCATATAATTTGACAAGTACAGATTATATGGACTTTAAATCAATCTTTGACCTCTGAGTTTGTTTAGGCGTTTCTTCTCAGGGTAGTCAGTTAGGAAACACCGGCCTCATGTAGTTTAAATTTAAAGGAGAAAGTGTTATGTAATAAAGATCATTTATCCATATCTGAATATCCTTTTGGAAAGAAATACTTATTAGTACTTTTTGTTGTGTTTACAAACATTAAAATTATCCCGCATAAAAATCCAAATCCGGAAAAACTATCCGTAAGTCATGCGAACATTTTAACTGGTGCGGAAATCGGACCCACGACGCGTAGCGCAGCAGCCCACCGCTCAACCTGTGCGCCAACTGAATCCTAAAACGTGTCTTATGATGTCAACAGCTATTAATGACGCTATCGACTTCAAATTTAGAAAAGTTGATGATATTTTTTAATTATAAACGATAAAAAGATATTTTGTTTACAAAAATAATAAAAATACTACAAAGCGTAAGCCGAGCAACAATGCGATACTTACACAAAAATATGCATTGTGATTTCCGTGTTTAAAAAATGTGTACTATACAGTGTTACTCGGTAACTCGACGTATTCTTTGCAAGAAGATCATAGTAGGGTTAAAATTCAACAAATTAAGCCACCAAATGTTCAACCGAATTTCAGTAGTTTTTGAGTTGGTTAGATTATTAGTGTTTTATGAAAAATGCCAGATTAAACAATTTGAAGCCAATTTAAAAATGATTTACGGCGCGAACGTACTAAAATTTAAGTTATCATCATAGTTGTTGCCGTAGCAGATCTTTGTTAGTAATTAAAAGTTCAAAAATGCTTAAAACCTTTTATATTTTTTTTTGTATTTAAACCGTAGGTTTTTTAAATATTAAGCCGGACGGCATTGTAGTGTAACGACCTGCAATGTATACGTCAAATACCAGTAACCCTGTATAATCAGTGCCCGTAGTTCAATATCTTTAATATTTTTTTAGTCAGTCTATGTTGTCCCACTGCTGAGCAAAAGACTCCCCCAAATCTTTCCAGATAATTTTGTCTGCAGTCTTCTCCGGCCAATCCGTAAGAAATGAGTCCGGATCGTCTCGCTATCGCTTATGGCCTGCCTCAGTTACGACGTCCATCCTAATATATTGTTATAATTTTATTTTCAGTCAATTGTATCCCAGGTTCCCTTTTTCGGCTTTGGACAATGCCTTAGTATGTACAAATACAAGAAAATCTTACCTATTCAGCATCATAGCCTTAACAGACGCAACTTCAGACTTGATATTATCAAGTTGCGATCGCAGCGCGCTCTGGTGGACATTCGTGGTCATCTCGCTGCGAAGTGACGTGAAGTTCGCGTTGAGGATGTCCACACTCTTGCGCAGTTCGTCGATGCATTCCGCTGTAGTTTTACGCTTTGGTTGTTCGACGAATAGGAGGTGTCTGACGTAATTCTGTGGGTGAGTTAAGGAGTTAGGCTTCGTCCAGTGTGAGAGAGTGAAGGAGAGAGAACAGAAGTAGAGAGAAGAGACTAAGACAGCGGGGCAGGATATATGGCAATCCGCATTGATTGTCTCCATCTTGGGTCGGGCATAGGGATTTGTCAGACTCTTACAGACTATTATGAACCCGTGTACACTTACGCCGAGAGCCTTAGGAGCACTTAAATATTCTTCAACGTGCAATTTACTTCGTTAATGCAAATAATTCAGCCTATTATGTTTCCATTGCAGGGACACAGACCTTCTTTCTATGAGAAGGAATGGGCCATAGTCCGTCACCCGGGCCCAGTGCGAGATGGTGGATGTCACATGGACCTTCGGATTTTTGGTCCTAGGACAGTTCGGATTCCTCTCGATGTTTTTCTTCATCGATTTGAGAGCAAAGCTGATGATAAGAATTACACAAAGTAATGTGGCTGACTGGGTTCGAACACATAACCTGCCAAACACAAGTCGAGCCCGTTACAACTGGGCCACCATTGCTCTCAATTAGGGTTGCCAGGTCGTCAAACCTAATAGCCGGACAGACCAGCTAATTTGGCCGGACATTTGAGTGAAAAGGCCGGACAACCTAAACTACACAGGCCAACAAAATTTAACCAAACTTCTTATCCAGAAATTAGACTATACATTTCCGAAGGTTTTCGAAAATGTTAAGAAAAATAAGACTCATTTGAAGAAAATGAGTAATCGACTGTATCACGTCTATGATCTCAATTGATTTTCAGGTATATGAAAATTCACAAACATGAGAACTTCAAAACACGATATCTCAGCGAAAAATAAAATGTTTGAGCAAACTCAACGGCATTTGAAAGAAGAAGACTTGTTCTTTAATATGGTAACCTTTATGTTTTTTAGAAAAAATAATTCGTGAGTCTACATAACCTCAAAATCAGGCAAAAACGGTACTTTTTGCACTTTTAGGTTAGGATATATCAGAAACCTGACGTGATAGAGCAATTCTGAGGCCAGATTTGGATTCAACGCATAGAAAACCTTCGGGAATATATAGTCTGGTTTCTGGTTAAAATTTTGGTCGGCCTGTGCTATTAAGGATTTTGTGCCTTAGTATTATTACGACAAAAATGTTGTAGGTATGTTTCCCGGGGCTTCGTTTCAGTGAACTTTATCACGATAAAAACATAACCTCCTTCTTTTGTAGGTGGGTAAAAAGTAGCCTTTAACCTTCCCTAAGCATCAAGCTACTTCCATGCCAAATCTCATCCAAATCCACCCAGAACTTTCGAAAATTAGCGCGTTCAAACAAACAAACTTTTCCATTTTATAATATTAGTAAGTAGACAAAAATTGTCTTAAGGTGATGTGAAATGTAAAAAGCCTAACAAAAGCTGGATACCGTTTATTTTGGCCGGACACGAATTCAAAAAGCCTAACTATGTCCAGCTTTATCCGGACGTCTGGCAACACTACTCTCAATTGCTGTTCACTGCTCTCTATTGCAAGTCAAAGTTTATTTAGTATCATAATCATTCTATAATATTCCTACTACTGACACAACGGCCTAATTTTTTTGAGAGGGAATGGTAGGTAATACTCGTGCAGGCCCAGTGCGGATTGTTTATTCAGATTTCTCATAAGATATAAAAAATATTCTATAAAATTTAACTTTTGTTTGATGATAAATAAAAACTGATACCTACCTAGAAGTACAATCGTTAATTAAACAGTAATTTTCTTATACAACATTATCTAAAATAGTTTCACTATCAAATAAGATTATTGAGATAAGAGGAATCATAGAATTAAGATTATGCATTGAGTTTCAAAGACAAAAATTATTCAGACATTATTATTTAACTATAATGACATGTAAATTGATGTTTTTATGAATAAAAACTTATTACAACTGAAAAAAAAAAATGTGAGAAATACTGGTTCCCAAATTGACTCGAGTATTTTTTGTAGGTACTTTACAAACTGCTCCTAAGTATTTTCAATTGTGGTTTTTTTATTGATTATAGGCTCGCGTTTGGTCAAACGATGACGCATGCTATCATCCTTCTTAAATGACTTATTTTTAAATATTTATAGAAAAATACAACTTTAAGGAACTGCTGCAAAATGCTAAAGAAATACTTTCTAGATCGTACTACAATCTTTGATAGTGTGGCATCGAGTTGATGAACCCTTGATGATTCTCGGATTTTTTTTAGAAAGAACTCTTTATGTCAATTACCTTATGTATTAATTTGTGGTGAGAAAATAAAATTTTATTCCATTTGAATGTTTTAAATAACACGGCTGGGTATTCCATTCCTTAGCTATATAAATTTCATAGTGAATACCACATTACTGTCATCACACTCTGCTTGTGTTTAATCATGTTGGGATCGGCTTGTTCAACTGATTGCACTTGAGTACCAGTATTTTATATGGATAAATGGATATGTTTCCTGTAGGTAACTATCCTAATGTCCGCTGAAGAAATACAATGATTCCAAAATATAGTCCACACTGGGCACCGGAACATTTACTCCAGAGGGCTGAACCAGCGTTAAATGGTTGCCAGGTTATTACCCGTCTTTGGCATGCTTGTATGGGTCTTCGCAACAGAACACTTTTCAGGACTGAATGAAAATAATTGGTAAACAACTTACTTTATAAAACCAATAAGCCCCATACATGAAGCCTCCATACACTAACAACGGTAACACATTGTCTCTAAACCAGGATCTTCGTGTCTGATGGAAGAACATGAGCTCGGAAGTCATTGAGGGCACATCCAGCATTTCAGTGCATTTTCCTATAGCTTTCTGTATCTCGGGATCGGTCAGGCCTTTGCTACGTAGAAAGCGTTCTTTACTTTCTATTGTGCATCGTTGCACACTGGGGTTTGTTAGGAACTTGACTGCAGTTGTAACCTGTATGAGAATAAGGAAATCATTTACATGTGTGAAATAATTAAGTTAGTTACATTTTAAAATTATTTTTAATCTGCATCAACTTATCTATATGGGACTACTAGATTTATAAAGACCTCAGACCATCACCATTTTATCTATCATTAAGTACCTACTTTTTCACATATGCCTGAAAAGCCATGAGCATAAAAAAATATAACACAATTTTAAATACTGTTTGAATTTCAGTTTATTGCTTGTTGCTTAAGGAACTTAACAGATATGAAACATGATGAAAATGCTCAAAAAAGATGATTTAAAATATTACATTCCCAGAAAATTTTCAGCAAAGGGTCCTGGGCTAAAAATATTTTCAAGTGGAATATTTTTATCTGACTCTTTTATTATGGGTTAAAATCTCACAAGGTTTGTCTTAGAAAGTGAGAGTGCTTATAAAGTCAGTGAAAGTTGTTTTTGTGTCCAAGTCAATTAAATTTATATGCAACAAAAACATTATTCTTATGGAATATGGTAGATATACCTATAGTAAGCATCTTTGAAATTCTAATAAGAAATATTTTCAGTGAATAAGACAGACTAGATGTGCCCAATACTAATTTTAAAAAAATATTATGATATTTGTATATAATTATATATTTGAGCTCTAGAGCTTAAGAGTTAGAAGTTAGTATTAAACTAGAACGTTCTTCACAATCGAATGCGCCAAAACATGACCTAATTTCAATAATTTAATAGTTGATTGCATGATAAGAGGTTTGTGTAAATAAAATCCTATTAACTTAATATCTTCAAAGTATAGAACTTGACAATGTGCATTCTTTGTGTTTTCGAACTCTTTTAAACACAGGTGAATAGATTAAAAAAAAACAAAGACTAACAGATAATTGGTAAAGCTATCAAGAAGTTCGAAGGTCGATTACGATCGAACTTAATCAAATACGCAGTCATGTTACCAATAAAATTTGATCAAGAATAGAATACTAATGACAGATTCTGCATATCCATTCAATTGTAATGCAAAAATATTCAAGTAATTACCAAATTCTCTCGAATCTCTCCTCCCGCACTCGCCAACGCCTCTGAAGCCATTTTCACTTTATTGTATAAAATTTTACAAAAATCTGTGCCCGAACTAATACAAAAAACTAGTTTCTATTTTCTGCACAATATAAAACTAAGAAAATATTAACTAAAATCGTGATACGGACCACGATAAAATTAATCAATTTTCTTTGACTGTTTGACATTACATGACATTTGAAATGTTCTCCTTTTTTTCTTGAGAACTAAGCACAGACTAAAAACATTATGAAACAAAACATTCGTTCAGTAAAGTCTATCATATTTGCATATCAAGTCAATCAATCCACACAACCCAGCTCCATGACAATAGAGTAATAAAAATTACCTGCAATATTGTGTGTGAATACGTGCAGATTTTGGTTTTAACAGAGATAAAAAAAATCATGTGTGCAATTCACACGTGGTAGAAGTGAAACCTTCAAAAAATGTATGTGTCTGTCTCTATTTACTGTCGTTTTTTCGTTTCATAAATTTTCAAATCACAACGATGCTAAAGAAGATTTCACTTCAAAAGGCTTTTTACTTGTAATACGATATGTTATTTTCTAAACGAAACGTATGACGACACAATTTCGGGGATACAAATGAGAGATGCGCGACTGCGAATGATTTTGTTATTCGAAATATCTGCAACTACTAATTTACAAATTCGACTTGAATATTAGTAGGTTACTAATTTTCATAATCGAATGACGACTACTAATATTAGTAACTACTAATGACGTTGGGAATGAAGTCGTCCTCGTCTGTCGTTCTATTCGCTTGCCTGCCACTGCAATAGTCTGGTCGGACGAGCGGTTGAATTATATCATTCTAAATTTCAGTCTGTGAACATAATCAAATAGTGTTTGTTATTGTGTGTGATTATTAAAATTAATGTGTTTTAAACTTTATAAGCACGTTTATGGTTTACGAACGTACTACTAACCATTTACTAAACATTACTATTACTTTACGATTATAATAATAACCAGTGGGTACAATATATTATAATACTTAGTAATACCAACTGCCGCTAAACATAAATCACAAATTCTGTCAATTAAAACGTATAATAGCTGATATTTACTTTGTGGAGTCGAAGTGGATGGGACAAATGCCTTAAAAGAAAAAGTAGTATTAGTACCTACTGTTTAACTAACTATACTACTGAACTACCAGAGACAACGTCGAACGGCCGAATATCCAATTAGTTACTAATTTCGCCCATCATTCGAATAATTCGAATGATTTACTAAGTCGAATGATTCGAATGAAATCATTCATAGTCGCGCATCTTTAATACAAATGACAACAAACAGATCAAATGTTCCAGTTCACACAAACATGGTAATATTAGCATTTTGATAGTTTTGTTACTTGGTTGCACAGGAAGTAAAAGAATCTTGCTATCTCTTCCTTACTTCGAAACAATTAAAAACAAATATAATCTGCATTTGAGATTGTCAATTTGTCTGTCATTAGTCATTGTCATTTTAAATACTTCATTTTTGTTCGCAACATATTTTTGGGAGTTTTAATGCGTTAAACGTGGAAAATGAGTGACTTTGCTAATGCCAGTGAGGCTGCGTCTCTGGCTGTGCAATTTGATCAGGCAAGGCAAACTGATAAAGCTGTAGAATGCTACCGAACTGCTGCGAGGTTGCTGGACAGGGTACGAGATCGTTTCCCTCCAGAAAAACAGCAAGAAGTAAGGAACAAAGTCCAAGAATACCTGGAAAGAGCCACTTTCTTGAAAGAGCAACAAGGTACGACACTATTTATCTTTATATTAATTGGTATATCCAAGATGTAATCCATGTTTTTTTTTCTATGAGGCCATAATCTATGACTCATGGAGTCTATATTGCTCACTGTACATAACAGTGAATGCTTACTGTATACTAGGCATTCAGCTTAATCTTTGTAATGACAATGATATCATCGTTTGGTTAATCCAATCCAGTTTGAATGCTGCCTATGGCTGTGATTGTTAACACTTATACCTTAACTGTTTGAAGGACAAGAAACAAGTCTTTTTTCTAACCACTAAGTAAGGCGGAAATAAATGAGAAAGATACAATGAATAACATAAAACATTGTTACAGAAATTAAATATAATGTAACTTCAATATAATAACTTTATTGAGACTTCAAACTTGCAATACTTTTAAATTAACATGGCATAGACGCATAGCACTAACATTTTTTAATATATTATTTTGACCACAGATTAAAATTTTTCTTAGAATGGAATAATGATGATAACAAAATTGTTTATTTTCTGCTCCTATTAAAAAGAAAAAAGTACTGCAGATAGCTTAAGTATACAAAAACATAATATGCTTAGAATCTAGTAATGCCTGTTTTACAGATCACTAGGAATTCCTTACTTTGTCAAAATCTGAATATTTTAAGGAAAACATGAAGTGTTAATTCGTCCACTTCACTTTCTTCTTTGCATATCTTTTTTTTTCTATATAAGTATTTAAGGAATTTTTATACATATCTGCATATGAAAAACATATTAGGTGCAGCGGATAACATTATATCTGGTGTAGGTTCAATTGCCGCACCAGATGTAATGTTTTGATGACCTTCAAGTACATACATTTTTGAGTGTATGTAAAAAGTCACCCACAATACCGGAGGAATTACTAGCGTGGGGCAATGTAATATAAAAATTATAAATATATTATTGTATGACCAGATCGACAACAACAAGCAGAGAGTGAGCGAGGCATGCTACAATGCTTCTTTCTCATGCAACAAGCTCTGGATGCTGATGAGGCAAATCTCAAAGAAAATGCACTACAATTATACACAGAGGCTGTTGCATTGGCTGTTTCTGTTGTGAGTATTTTCGAGTAACATAAAGAGAATGATTTAAGTCTTTTAAATTTTTAAGTTTTATAAGTTTACTTATACTTTATAAGGCTACCATGAATTAGCTGTGCCTGCAACTTTGTTTGCGTGGAAGTCAATATTACTTACACGATTTTTAGAGCATAAATCACGATTCCTTGGGGATTCTGGGATAAACAGTAGGTTACCATATAACTTCCTCTATCTTCCAGTGATAGTCCACTTAAAATCAGTTTAGCAATTTCAGTTACTAGCCTGAAAACACAGAAAAACAGATATACAAACAAAATATTTTTAAAAGTTTATTTTTACTTTACACCTGTGTAGATTCAAATTATACTATGTGTAGATTCAAATTAATAGCTGGAGGGTATTAATCTGTGATTTGACGAAATTGATTGACTGTTTTTATAACATCAAACATATTGGCAGTTACTTCTTTTTGTCTTTTCTGTCCAATATAGGTTGAGATCTGTTCTATTTTATATTTATATAGAAACTGATTTTAGAGCCATTCAGATATTTACATTAATGGTAGTCAAACTGGTGTTCCACAGGACAATATTCTATGCCCACTTCTGTTTTCATAACATATTAGAAAATCTTTTTTTGATGTATGTAAATTTTTTTTGCAGAAAACAAGTGATCCTGAAATAAAAGCTAAAATAAAGGGTGTAGCTGAACAGGCACTTGACAGAGCTGAGGAGTTGAAAGGTATAAAGAGGATTGGATCTCTTTCCATTAGTGCCAAACAACAAGGTATTTTCTATTTTATTTAAAGCTGAATCAGAATGAGTTATCTATACTAATATTATAAAGCTGAAGAGTTTGTTTGTTTGTTTGTTTGTTTGTTTGTTTGCTTGAACGCGCTAATCTTCGAAAGTACTGGGTGGATTTGGATGAAATTTGGTATGGAAGTAGCTTGAAGCTTGAGGAAGGTTATAGGCTACTTTTTACGCAACTGCAAAAAAGGAGAGTTATGTTTTTACCGTGATAGTATCCACGGGAGCGAAGCCCCGCGTGAGTACTAGTTTAATCTATTTTTGTTAGTCTTGATGTTTAGGAGATTTTGGTTAAACAAGCTTGCAATATTACCATGCTTAGGTGTTGTCTGCAACTCTACAACCAAGCGTGATATATTTATCTTAATACAATAACTCATACAAATATACATATACACTACTAATTTTTAATTAGTACAAATACTTAAAGGGCTTATTAGAAAAGGTCTTGTTATTATATATGTAAAGTCTTACTATATAATATTGATAAATAGCAAAGTTATTAGCGTTTGTTTATATCCCAAAATGTCACTCAATTTACGGACATATTGTACAGGCCATTCATGTATTCATTAATCGTGATGTCGCGGTCACGCGGTCTCGCTCAAACTTGCCCCGCCTCCAACAGCTGTTATCGTAATTGTAGGTAGCTTAGACGCATGTTTAAGCTTTACGAATTAAAAAAAAAGTAAAATAAAAGGTTCACGAAAAATAATAGGCACTTATTAAATTCAAACTTTACCTACATACTTTAATTGGGCCATTTGCTTGTGTTGTTCAGTATCCAACTGCAGAACTCCATCCTTGGTTCATTATCCACAGTAGTCAATTCTTGACCCTTTCTTTAGTGGTATGGGTGAAATCCAGACGAACTAATGATCGTCTATGCACAGTACTGGCTGATATTAAAATGACGAGCTGCGTCATTCGTACTTCGCCGGGGATCTTCAAAGTAGTCCACTACATCGTCGTAAAGGTTTTGGGCCGGTCTTCCATGTCCTTGGCGATGGGCCGTTGCGCGGAATGATCAGTGGTCGAGTAAACGTTGGTAAACATTTACCACAGTCCGAACCTTTGGCTAGCGAGCATTTGGGTACTCTTCCCTGTACATACGAACAGCGGCCACCAGACCAAAAGTACACACGCAACATAGCCACGTACTCCCGAGATGAAAACTGGTAAGCCATCACGACAGTAAAAACGTAACAACTTATGTTTAAAAAGCACGCGCACAGTTCCGCTAACAAATTGACACTGTTTGTTCATTCACTCGTTGTAAAAAGGACCGCTGGCCAGAGGGGGCGTGGCTTGAGCTTAGACGCGAGTTTGCCGGGATTTATGAATGACGATCTAACTGGACTAGCACTGCGCGTAGTATTTTCTAGTAGCAATTGTTATGAATGATTGATTCAATTATGAGTTTACCAGTTATGACAAATTTTCGTAGACAATTTTGGGGTTTCGTTTTTTTTACTTTTGACTACATAAATATGATCAGTAAAGGGTACGGATAGAGCCCCATTTTTTTTTGTACTAATTAAAAATTAGTAGTGTATACTGGCAAGTTATAATATTATGTGTGTATGTTAATTGACTTGTAATGTCTTTGAAGATGGACTTTGGTCTGAAATAACTTTTATTATCAATGTTTAAATTATTGGTGTACAATTAAGAGTATTCTATCTATCTATCTATACTAATATTATAAAGCAGAAACGTTTATTTCTTTGTTTGAACGCGCTAATCTTAGAAAGTACTGGGTGGATTTGGATTTAATTCGGTATGGAAGTAGCTTGAAGCTTGAGAAAGGCATTAGACTTTTTACCCTTCTGCAAAAGAAGGAGGTTATGTTTGTATCGCAATAAAGGTCACAGGAGCGAAGCCCTGCGCGACTCCTAGTTATAAATAATAACGAAGTAGATGGAGGGACGAACTGGACAGATTCTGTCGGAATTGGAGGGGGGACGTGCAGGATAGCAAGAAGTGGAAGGAGTGAACGGAGGCCTTTGCCCAGAAGTGGGACAGAGTAGGCTAATAAACTAATAATAACAGCCGCAATGGAACTGTCCTGTCGGTTACGTGGTTGTAATCTTCAGATAGTCAGTCTGGTCTGAAATTTAGTAGACTTGAAACTAACCCCTAACATAAGCTAGGTAGTTAGCTAGGTCTTTGTTTGAATTTAGAATATAACCAGCATTATAATTACGATAAATATTTAATTTTGGAATGGACAGAATAATTTGGAAATCATGGGAAGATGCCTTTGCTCAGCAGTAGGATAATGCAAAAAAAAAACTGACTACGGATTTGATTATGTTCTTAAAACCTCACCGTGGCTAAAGGACACATTTTAAAAAATTTGCCTTTGTCTATGTGTTACTGCGGGGTGCCAACTTAAAACTAGTGCTGTGTCTTTCGCCCAGCAAATGCTAAGTTTAAGTTGCTCAGCGCAAATTTTGTTTTTGTCTTAATGTTGGAAGTTTCTATTGTAAATTTGGTCTATACTTGAATAAATTACTTTAGAGCGTCAATAGCCTAAAGGCTAAGGTGTCGGATTTGAGGTCGAGAGGTCGCAGCTTCGAACCAGACACAAACACATTTAGCTTACTTGGAGGGGTTAACAAGATTGCTAGTTATGTGAATTTTAATCACATAAAAAAAAGCTAAAAAGCTATTTCTATTCTATCTTACTCTTTTGATACGCCATACCTAAATGTTTTCAATTTTCTTTCTAGCTGTATCACCAGCCAGGCCCTTACTGCAGAGAGACCAAAGTATCCACTTAAAAGTAAGTGGAAAGCAAGCCACATACTCTGAAGAAGAAAAGGAAGTTTTACGCACAACATCAAATATAAACAACAATTGTTTCCTCCCATTTATGGATGTAGATTTATCAGAGAGGTTCCAATATGCTATACCCTTTGAAGATAGGGCTAGTGAGCTGAAGTTGTCTTCTAAGCAAGCGAAGGAGTTTGATTCTTGGGTGCGGCCCCATGAGATCTGTACGGACCCGAAGATGATTGTTGGAGATCATGTTGACTGTTTTAGTATTAAGCAGACTGTGAGTATTGACATAATAACAAGTAATATTACATAATAATTTTGACTTAATTCTGTGCTGGCTTATGTGTTCCCTACCATATATGACGGCCTTTTAAGCAAGAGTGAATAGGCATCAATTGATTCCATCAGGCGTGATCGCGGTCGAGAGCGAGCTTATTCAAAATCAAATCAAAATCAAAAATTATTTATTTGCTCAAATAAGGTACAGAAAGTTCTTACAGGGAAAAATCTCTTATTTTGCCTCTAATGTCGGCGTGCAAAAATGGTTTACAAGATGATAACACAAGCTTACAAATTTCATACAAATTAATTGATAATATAATTAGATTAATGAAATGCTTACAAATTATTAAAATTACGAATGTCTTAAAATTATAATTAACAAAATGATTACAAATGTCATAAAATATGTTATCATCATGTCAAATAATATGTCATAAGATAATTAACAAATGGTCATATTTTAAAATTCGATATACTATTATATTGAATGTGCTCACTCTCGACCGTCAGCTCTCAGTTAAACAAATGAAATAAATGTTATGATTCAAACAGTTTTTTTTATAAAAAAAAACTTTTTGAATCATAGATCATGCAACAAAGAGGAGAGGACGTAAAATATTACTTGCCTAAAATTTGTGACCATATAATAAAAGTAGCAAAATTAAATGAGACTGAAAACAAACTAGTGTACAAAGTATGCTGTTTAATCTAAATATACTTATATTATAATAAAGAGGTAAAATTTGTTTTTAGTTTGTATGTAATCTCCGGAACTAATGATCCAATTCTAAATATATTTTTTATATATTTTTTTTTTATTGGTCATAAGGTGCATTATATGTGAGTCCTAGGCAATAAATTATTCCGAAATGCATACAAACGAAGTCGCGGGCAAAGTACTAGTTATTTAATAAAGTACTCAGACATTAAGTATGTCTGAGAACTTTATTAAATAACTAGCCATTGACAATCTAAGAAATATGTACCTACGTTTAAATCATCTGTGTAAATATGGTAGTCATGTTGAAGGCAATTTTTTCATTAAAAAACTCCCCCGTTTCTTTTTTCAATTGTGCGCGAGCCATGTAAAGTTCCGGCTGGTCACCGCGACCGATGCTGGCAAACTTTTGCCATATACACACATTCAAGGCATTCATACGATTTTTTTGTAGAGGTTTTAAATTAAAATCACATTATGGACCTTGATCCCGTGGGAGACCCGGTTTTTTTCTTAATTAAAGAGTGGGCAATGTGGATAGAATTCACATTACTTGTAAACTCCTTCAATAAAGCGAAATATCCTTGTGTCTGGAGTTGCAATAGTGTAACGAATGGAGTTCGAACCCATAACCTCTCGATCACAAGTACGACATGTGCACGAACTACTCATTCTCCCAGTGAAGTCCGGAGATGAGTCCAGACAACCAGAAAAGTAGACAGGCAACAATTTAAAAAAGATTCTGTTATATTTATGTAGAGATATAATATGATCGAGATTTTCATTGCTGGGTGTGTGTAGAAAATATTAACCTCTAGAGCCCTAGCGGCACAAAAACGTGCCAGTCAACAAGTATTAGTTGAGCCCCACTGGCACAAATTTGTGCCACCAAACCCCAACCGATTTAAAACTGTATTTGTACTAAAGATTAGTCTTAAAATCGTTTGTGACCGGGGTCAGATTACGCTTACGATAAGAGACCGCCCGCGGTGCTTGACGGATGGTTGACGTAAATAATGGCGGTCCTTGAGAGGTTAAGTTGTATTAGCTGTTAAAATCAATATCAACCATACAATTAACAACATTATTCTCATACATTTTCAGATAGTATCAGACTGCTCGTTCGTGGCATCGTTAGCAGTGAGCGCGCTATACGAAAAACGATTCAACAAGAAGATCATAACGTCCATAATTTATCCGAAGAATAAGAGCAAGTCGCCTGTTTACAATCCCTTTGGCAAATATATGGTCAAGTTACATCTTAATGGTGTCAGGAGAAAGGTAAGGTTTAATTTGAGTTTTAATTCTTTTATTTTTAGGCTCGTTTTTGTGTATATTTTTTGTGGAATGCTCATCTTTAAATCTTCGTTTTTACTCACATAAATTAAGTACATTTATGTGAGTAAAAACGAAGAGAACGAAGTTTAATTAATTTGATAAGAATTATTTTTTGTTTCTTGTGGCAATAAATACTTTTCCTTTCATTTGTGTGTTTAAAAAAAATCCTATTTCTTTCCAGGTTATAATAGACGATCGGTTGCCGTACAGTAAATACGGAAGGCTGCTATGTTCATACTCCAGCAATAAGAACGAATTCTGGGTTTCTTTGCTGGAGAAGGCGTATATGAAAGTAATGGGAGGTTATGACTTTCCTGGCTCGAATAGTGTGAGTTATTTTATTCAACTAATATTTTAGGATGGTTTTTGGCTAAGTAATCTCGTACATATACCTCTGAAACGTCAATAGTCTAATGGCTAAGGTGTCGGATTTGTGATCGAAAGGTCGCGGCTTCGAACCCTACTCATTACACTAATGCCACAAGCATATTTAGCTTAGTTGGAGGGGTTGACAAGATTGATAGTAATGTGTACTCTACCCACATTGCTAGATAGATAGATATACTCTTTATTTTAAGTACACCATAACATAATTAAGCAAGGATTTAACAACTACAAAGAATGTTACAATGGGCTAGTTCACTTTAACCCCTCAAGTGTCGCATGTTGAATGTACTTTTTGATTTTTGGGTAGGACTTCAGAAAAAATGATAAATCGGCAATTTATGGCCATTATCATGGTATATATTATACCTTCCTGGCTTCGTTATGAGTTTATCTAACTATTTGTATCATTCAATAAGCAAATCAAAAGGACCTTATCTCGCAGTGATGTGATATGTTTTCACTTTTATAATTTTCACTCACATTCGAAGTCATACACACGAAAAAACACATATTCACGAAAAAAGACACACTATAACACAATAATGTGTAGGCAAGGTTAACACAAATTATTCCACTTAGAAACTGTAAAAAGTAATTAAAACTATTTGATAACACAACGAAAATGTCTGCGGCGTCACAACAAAAATCACAGATGCATTTGGTAAAAATTTTTTTTTCGTTCATTTTAGCGGTGTTCCCTTTAAAATGTTACTAAAACAGGTCAAGTATGAATCGATTAGTCGAATGATACAGCCACATCGTGTTACTTGCAACATAAACGTAAAATACCATCGTCCAATGCGAGTCGTGACGATGTACAAACGGTGTACCGTTGATAATTGAGGGGTTAAATAAATCTCCATATGAATAGTCAACATCTGGCCTTTAAATGTATGGTTAATGTATTTTGTGAGAGCAGTGGTGGCCTTGTGGTTACGGGTCTGACTTAAGAAATGTAGTTTCTGGTGTCGAGAGCAAACCGGCATGACTAGGAACAAAGGTTCGAAGACATGTGACATCCGCCAAACTGCACTGGATCCGCGTGCTGGATTACTAACCATTATATTATTATAGGATGGTTTTTTTAGTAATGTAACCAAAGTAACTCTATCTGAATAGCTATGTTTAGTCAAGAAATTAATGAGAATTTATTTTGTGACAGTTTTGTGTTTAAGGATTTTAATCTATTACGATATTCATTTGCAAATATTAAGACTAAATCTATACTTACCAAATTTTAAGGAAAAAAAATGTACATAATGCATCATGAAAATTGAAACAAAATACATTTAAAACACAATTTTTGATGTTTTCTTCGATTGCATAAATCTTGACACCATTTTCTTAAGAAAATATCATTCTCAACAGAATAACCGACTTTTTTATGTCGGGGGAAAACCTTTAAAAGGCGCATCATTCTGGGAGAAGACCAGGAAATGTGGGATTGTTACCTCACTAAAATCGTCCCAGTGATCACTATCAGCACATAGAACCCCCGTTACTTCTTAAAAGACCGCTCCGGAACCCGTTCTGAGTAACTCCTGTTACGGCACATCTTTGGGGAATAATAACCGACTTCCAACTTTTAGAATGAATCCAGTTGCACAATAAAAAAGAAACTATGTGTTTTTGCTTAAATATGTATCCAAAAAAACTGCAAAAAATAGTTTACAAATGTCTTTTCATTACAGAACATAGATCTCCACGCCCTAACCGGTTGGATACCAGAACGTTCAGCTATTCGGAATGGCGAGGCAGACTTTAACGCAGACGCACTATACGAGAAGATTAGAACACGCCTAGAAAAAGGAGATGTCTTAGTGACAGTAGCCACAGGACCATTGTCTGACGCGGAGGCTGAACGTACGGGGCTCGTCGCAACGCATGCCTACGCCGTGCTAGACGTCAGATTGGCTAACGTAAGATAAAATAAGATAATTTTTCAACCGACGACAAAAAGAGGAGGTTATCAATTCGACGCGTATATATATGGCACGGACTTCTTGAAATTGCTCGCTTCTGCTCTAGAGGTGCGACACCGATACTATATATATATATTTTTTTTATGTATGATCACCGATTACTCGAAGGCCGATTTGGAAAATTCTTTTTTGTTTGAAAGGGTATAACTTCGAAATTGGTCCCATTGTCACCAGGTCAGGATCTGATGATGGGATCCTGGAGAAATCGAGGGAACTCTTCAAATATTATAGGCACACCTATGGCGTTTTGGGTATTTCTTATAGTAACTTGTGCAGTTGCTCTCAAAAAGTACCATTTGAGGAAGTGGAACTGATGATGAAGACCACAGATCGCCGCCGAACCTACTCAATAATAAGTATTTCGTGGATTGCGATTCGATTACTTGAATATGGATGTTAAGCACTTTATGCTCGTCACAATGCATATGGTGATGTAGAGCTGATGGTGAAGTACCGGGAGAACTCCTCAAAAATTAACGGCCCAGCATTGGGAAAAGCAATATTTTGTAAAATGTTATAAGTAGTTGACATTTAGGCTCTTGTAACTAGGTAAATTAAAAATCAACCAACTAAAAAGAGTGAAATAAAAACTTTTTACCAAAAAATTAAACCGACTCCCAAAAAACACTGCAAAGTGAAAAATAACTTTAATTCCGGAAGTCGGTGTCAAAAACGAAAATACAAAACTAAAAACACCGACTACCGAAATTAATGTTAATTTTGACTTTGCAGTGTTTTTAGGAGTCAGTTTAATTTTTTTGTAAAAAGTTTTATTTGTTCTAATCATGGGTAATTGGGTAAACACACACATGGCATGCACGATGTATTAATCTCGCGATAGCCTAGTGGTTAAGGAGTCCAGCTTGTGATCGAGAGGTCGTCGGTTAAAATCCCACCCATTTCACAATTGCCGTGAACGTATTCCAGACTCATGCATATTTAGCTTTGTTGGAGGGGTTAACAAGATTGCTAGTAATGTGAATTATGCCCATAAAAAGTAATTAAGTCATGAGTACATCTTGATGAGTTGATTTTTAAATCAAATTAACATTGCCTTAACAGCATACAAATATAACTTAGAATAAGTACGTTATACAAATCAGATTAAATTGAAATAAACCATTAACATAAACAATTAAAATTCTAAGTAACATAAAAAAAAAATTAGTAAGTCTATTACAATTTACGTTATAAGTATTTGTTTACACACACTGTATATCATCTCGTATCCAACTATCCTGTCCTAGATCTGCTGGAAGAAATTTCTTATGAAATAAGCAGCACCTTTGTGCTCTTTTATGGGTATTTGTTCTTTTCTCTTTTTAGTGATATGTACTATCGACCAATCTTCCGCATGCTCACCTTTAAGGCTATAATCGCATAGTACGGCTCACAACTCAATCGTCTAATGCATTTATTTTGACCAATATGATGCACGAAGCGTATTTTAGTAGTGTTCGTAATAGTAAGTATTAATATAAAGTTACACGCCCTGTACTCACAAAATGTATATTGTCTCTAATTGGGTGAAATCAGGACGGGATGTGGTTTGTCACTAGCTGCGCTTCCACAGAAATATTTTCTTAGGTGAGCATGCGTATCTTTGGCCGATAGTACATGAAGCTACCCGAAACTGTCAAAATGTCTTAATCAACCTTGAACCTAATTTATTTAACAATAAAGTTGAAAATCTATTAAAGAAATTTGACAGATTGTTGTAGCTTGATGTGCTGGCGTGTGTACATAAGTATCATAATTATGTTTACAACGTTTAACGGACGTGCCCCATATCTATCCAAAAGGGCTGAAGACTGAGGGCTGTTATGGAGTTTCTATGCACAGTTTCAGCTCAAAATAAGTGACACAAAGAATTGATAACAAAAAAAAATATCGGTATCATATGTAATATGTTTATACATAGAATACTAATAATAACAAACGTGTCACAGTACAACGAGGGTCAATAACTTTCCACGTCACTTGCCAATAACACGATTATTGTCTACGTTATCTTAATTTGAAAAATTCGGTCTCTGGTATCAATGTATTGAAAAATTTCTATTAAGTTCTACAGTAGACATAGAACTACAAAACCCTTGCCATATCGTTTGTTATCGTCCAAAGAAGCCATGCACTTGATAGTACCTTTTAAATTACACGTTGTATACACTTTTTTGTTGTTCCTTTCAGGGTGTAAAGCTTCTTAAACTCAAGAATCCCTGGTCTCACTTGCGCTGGAGGGGAAACTACTCAGAGCTGGACCTAGCACATTGGACCCCCACATTACGCTCACTCCTAAACTACGACCCCGACAGCGCCGCGCAATACGACAACGGCGTATTCTGGATAGACTACGCCAGTATACTGAAGTTTTTCGATGTCTTCTACTTGAATTGGAATCCTGAAATGTTTCAGTTCACTTATTGTATTCATCAGTAAGTAATTTTTTGTATTTTTAGGGTTCCGTACCTCAAAATCGTCGTCTGTCTGTTAATCCTTTATTTTGGGTTAGATACCAAGTTGAAATTAAAACCATAAAAGTACTCAGGTCAACACTCTTTTGATGCTGTGAAACTATCAAACTCAAACTCAAAATATTTTATTTTACATAAGCCTACATGGGCACTTACAAAACGTCAGAAGTTAGTGTACGGTTTGAAATTGGTCGTTTTCTATGGAGAAGTACCGGCAAGAAACTCCAGAGTTACTCTTTTATCAAACTTCTAAATTTAGGCCTATTGTACACGTAAACCGCTCGTCATGCGCACGCTTTCGTCAATTGACGATTGCAAGACGAATGCTTGCATCTTGCGTAGAAACAATCAAAACTGCGTCAGCCTCTCGTCATGCGTTCGTCATGCGGTGCGCGCGGCAGCATGTCACTACTTGACCGACTCGCGAGACGCAAACTTGTTATTTTGTATTACAAAATAGCGGGCTCGATGGTGAATTTTGTTAACACTATAGAACAATATCCATGTTTATATAACAACTAGTATTTGCGTGTTGCGCGAGGTGCAAGCACCTCGCGAGCTTGAGAAAAAAAAATGGGGGGGGAAGATGGGGGGAGGTTTGCATTGAAGCATTGCCCCTCTTGTGAGTGAAAATGAATCTGAAAAAAAAAATGTTCCAAGTCTCTTAATTTCCGAGATCCGCCTAAAGGGGGTGAGAAGGGGGGCGACTTTGAAAAATGGTTTTTACTTTACCGAGCCTCCTCTATACGAATCCGTAAAAAAAATACGGGTCTCGTAGTTTCCGAGATACGATAGGGAGGGGGGAGAAGGGGGGTGAAACTCTCAAACCTACGGGAAAAGTGCCAAACCTCCCCTGTTTGGCACTTTTCCCGTAGGTTTGAGAGTTACTTGTTTACGAATCTGTCAAAATATACCCACCTCCCCATCCACCATCTGGGAGAACAATTATGTCAATGAGTGAGTGAGTCAGTGAATCAGTGAGTCAGTGGTAATTTAGCTTTATATATTATTTATATAGTATAATAAACTGCCGGAATACTCCAGAAAAGATGTAACGGATAGAACAGTATTTTGTCTTTGTATCAGTGGTCCAACAGTAGACACTAAATTTTGGTTCGTATTTTTAGTCATTCGGTAAAATGATTGAAAAACAGAATCATCTTCTGATAACTCTATGGCAGCAGCAAACAATCTACAATTTATATTTCTTTCGATGTATGGATGAATCTAGTAGTTTTTTTCGCCTGTTTCGTCGTCTTCTAATAAAGTTGTATGCTATAATCACTTCATCATCATCACTTGACATATTCACAACGATAAGACGTGCTTTCTCGATGCTAGAGCTGAGTTGTTTTGTAGCGTGATTGACGATTGCATGACGATTGTATTAAGCAACGTGGACATAGCAAATATGCAAAATACGCCTATCGTCATTTGTAGGTTGCAAGCATTCGTCAAATAATGCGTCCGTGGATAGTAAGGCTAACTTAAAAAAGATACGGCCTTTATGCCGCAAAAAACGCATATTTCGACACTCTTAAGGGAATCAAAATTGATGGGGTTGACCAAGACCTATGTTTGTCAAGTAATATCGTTTTATTGTACACGTTCAAGAAAAAATCAGAAAATTATATATTAGTAATTAAATCATAAAAAAAAAATTAACAAAAAATTGAACCGACTTCCATATCAAAACACTACAAAGCCAAAAATAACTTTAATTTCGGTAGTCGGTGTTATTGGCTTTGGATTTCCTTTTTTTTCACACCGCCTTCCGAAATTGAAGTACTTTTGGCTTTGTAGTGTTTTGATATGGAAGTCGGTTCTACTTTTTGTTAAAAAATTTTGTTCACGCTTTTTAGTGGGTCGGTTTGTAATTTATCTAGTTACAAAAGCCATAATGTCAACAACTTATCACCTTTTACAAAATATTGCTTTTCCCGATGCATAGCCGTTAATTTTTGAGGAGTTCTCCTGGTACTTGACCATCAGCTCTAGATCACCATACTCGTATGTATTGCGACGAGTATAAAGTGTTTAACATCCGTACTCAAGTAATCGAATCGCAATCTACGAAATACTTATTATTGAGTAGAAAGAAAGAAAGAAAGAAAGAAAGAAAAAACGTTTATTGGCTACATGCCACAAGTACACACGAACACAAATAAAAAATAAAAAAACACAAAAACTTAGAAATAGAACTTAAAAATAAAACTTAAAAAAATAAAAACTAAAAATAAAACTACATAATTAAGATAATATGACAGACATATTTCTATGTGTGACTCACGGCAGTGCCAAACAGGCCCTGTTCAGCAAAATGCCAGACAACTGGTGCCTGACGCTGATTTTCAACAGGTCCTGTTTGAGAGGTGAAGAGAAAATTAGCTTTATACAATCACTGCGAGTGGCTGTGTGCATCGGGGCGCGACAAATTTACAAATATATAATAATTTGTTCTCTAATTTTAAGGGATTGGGTATAAATAAACTAATTAGGTGCTAGATTGAAATGACACATAAATGTAATTTAATATTTATATGTATACGAAAATGAAAGAAAGAATACGAGATGAGTGTGATTATTATTACTATAATAATTTATTGATGACATTATGGTGACATTAGTAAATTGGTGCATTGTATATGTGGGTATGTCCAGCTCCAAGCCGGGGGACACGAGAGGCACCCAAAAGAGCGTACTAAACCGCGCAAGCAACAGCAGGCAACCACGACAGACGACGACTATCTCAAGGGTCAACGACTACGTTCCACATCATAATAGTAGTAATGGCTAAATATAAATCATATTATTGAAATATTCTGTTGCACCATATCCAGTTTCCTTTGCGCATCTATCAATTGTTACGAAATCACGATCTGATGATGGGATCTTGGAGAAATCGAGGGAACTCTTCAAATATTATAGGCACACCTATGGCGTTTTGGGTATTTCTTATAGTACCTTATGCAGTTGCTCTCGAAAAGCACCATTTGAGGAAGTGGAACTGATGATAAAGACCCCAGATGGCCACCGAAACTACTCAATCCTACTATCCTACTTCCTACTAATATTATAAATGCGAAAGTTTGTGAGGATGGATGGATGTTTGTTACTCTTTCACGCAAAAACTACTGAACGGATCTGAATGAAATTTGGTAAGTAGATAGTTGACATTCTGGAATAACACATAGGCTACTTTTTATCCCGAAATTCCCACGGGATCGGGATTTGCGCGGGAAAACGTTCCCACGCGTACGAAGTCGCGGGCAGAAGCTAGTAATAAGTATTTCGTTGATTGCGATTAGATTACTTGAATATAGATGTTAAGCACTTTATGCTCGTCACAATGCATATGGTGAAGTAGAGCTGATGGTGAAGTACCAGGAGAACTACTCAAAAATTAACGGCTCTGCACCGGGAAAAGCAATATTTTGTAAAAGGTGATAAGTAGTTGACATTTTGGTTTTTGTAACTATATAAATTACAAACCGGCCCACTAAAAAGAGTGAAAATAAAACTTTTTACCAAAAAATAAAACCGACTTCCATAAAAACACTACAAAGGCAAAAATAACTTTAATTTCGGAAGGTGGTGTCAAAAAAATAAAAGAAAATACAAAACAAATGACACCGACTACCGAAATTAAAGTTATTTTTGCCTTTGTAGTGTTTTTATGGAAGTAGGTTTTATTTTTTGGTAAAAAGTTTTTTTTTATAATGAAAAATATCAAAAAGTTACCGCTCACCCCGATGGAACCCTCGGTGGCGCGTCCGATAAGCACTTGTCCGGTTTTTTGCAAGCTGTTTCGGAAAAATTAAATGAAAATCGACTATTTTGGTATGGACATGAGTGATGACGAGGGATGACACGCATTTCAAAGAGAATGTAATACACTATGTTTTAAGAGTCGGGACTTAGTACTAAAAAAAAACAAAAACGGTTTACATGTCACTTCAATACCAACTGAACGAACATACACGAGGAACAAGACGTCATACAACAGTACTACCAACCTATCAGACTAAATAGTGCTGAGCGATGGTAGAAAATTCTTTATCGATATCGATAAAGTACGGTCGGAAACGGGCCTACTCTTAACTTTTTTAAATTTAAGAGTTGATTTGTGTTGAAATAAAGCAAGGATTGTAGTTTTTAAGAAATATATTTTTAATTAACTAGTACAGATTATTAGAATAAATAATATATGTCAAGGATTGTAGTAATTTATTCTCAATCTTCTGGACGCAAACCCATAGCGGTCATAAACATTTCATATTTCATTCGATGGAGCCCCGTCGTCAGAACATTAGCGACCATGTCTTCTGTATTCTTGTATTTGATAAATATTTCATAAATATCTCACCTTCTTTCTGACGAAAAGATTTCAGACATCTATGTGCTTACTTCGGGCGTGATAACTTTCATTACCTGAAAGACTAACGTCAGTGTAGATTATCTTAAACAGGCTCTGTGCACGAAAGCCACTACTTGAGAAAGGTTGTCTAAAGCCAACTAACTTCTTTAATTTCTTTTCATATTATTGAGAAGACTAGATATTATAAATATAACTATTTCACGACTCCCAATTGCAAACCCATAGCGGTCATAAACTTTTCATATTTCATTCGATGGAGTTCCGTCGTCAGAACGTCAGTGACCATGTCTTATTTATTATTGTATTTAATAATCATTGACTGCAACGTTATTGAAATGAAAATATACCAAATAAATTTTATACAATATGAGACGCACCCTACTTAGTCAGGTGCTCGGGATGATACCTTGTGTTTTAACTAAGAAAAAACTTCATAAATGTCCTGTGACTAAATTAGTGATATGATGTTTGGTGTGTAGCCTGAAATTTAAGTAAATGCAGTTTCATTTAATACCTCTCGCTTTTATCAATGTTGTTTATAAACAATTAAAAACATACACACCATTTATCGATAATTGATAAGAGCCATTTGCGTTACAGAACATCACTATCACAAAATAAAATTGAAAATTAAAAGATTGATTAAGCCTTTTAGTACCATGTTTTAATTAAAATATATAATCAAATATCTAATTTAATACTTACCGAGCCTCATCTAATGGAAATTTTGCCATAAACTTCCTTTTTTCATTACCTTTACAACTTCACAAGTACGATACTTCACAAGTTTCACAATTATGTTTACTGAACAAGAACCGATCATTTTTTACAAATTAAGATAAAAAATTAACCGTAAATCAATTTAATTACTGCCAGAAACGAATAACCACAAACTTACAAAATACAAGAAGACACACGACAACAGACAAGTAAACATAATTATATGGCCGACCATAAATTAATAAGTGGCTGATTGTCATGAAAGAAAGAGAAAGCCCACTGAACAGGTGAGACAGCAAAATCTACCATTATTTACGCCTCAAAGTCCATACTATTTTTTTCCCTTGAAGTTGCAGTAGCCTGACGCATGTGACTACTAGGCATGCCTTTTAAGTTTAGTTCTGTCGTATCCATATTTCCCGGCAATTTTGAATTTGGAACTGTTCTATATTCGACTCAAAACAGTTGAATGTATTAGGATTAATGCTAGTGTTAAGTCACAGCGTCGATTGGAATCTGTCAGGTTACGTACGAAAATGAATCTTTCTAAAGAAAATGTTCGTGCAATAATTTTCTACAACTTTATAAGAGGTCTGACACGGCTTCAGTGTTTTGAAGAGCTAACATCTGTGTTCAGTGATGAAGCCCCATGTCTGCGGACTGTCGAACGCTGGTATTTAGAATTCCAGCGAGGACATACTAGTGTTAGTGACAAATCTCGCGAAGGACGCCCAAAATCCACCTTCACTGAAGATAACATAATTGCTGTGAGACTACTAATTCTCGAAAGTTGTCATGTGACGAGATCGAGAGATAGAGGCTCTATTAGGTATCTCAGGGACAACCATTCAGAAGATCTTGCATGAAGCGCTTGGTGTGAGAAAGCTAGTTTACCGTTGGATACCGCATCTGCTTTCCGACGATCACAAGGCGGCCCATGTCAGATGGTGTAAGAAAACTCTGCAAAGGTTCAACCGAGGAGAGTCAAATCACGTCTACGACATCATCAGTGGTGACGAATCTTGGATCTATGCCTACGATCCTGATTCCAAACAACAATCTGCAATCTGGGTCTTTCAAGACTAGCCAAAGCCTACTAAAGTTGTTCGTTCTCGAAGCACTTCAAAGAAGATGGTGGCCACGTTCGTTGGAAAAGCCGGCCATGTTGCGACTATTGCACTTGAAGATCGTAGAACGGTTAACGCAGAGTGGTATACCACAGTTTGTTTACCACAAGTCATCGCCGAACTTCAAAAATCTAACTCAAAGCGACGCATCATCCTGCACCACGACAACACAAGCTCACACAGCGCTCGTCAAACGATTGAGTATTTGAAGCAGGAAAAAGTAGAAATTCTTGACCATCCTCCATACAGTCCTGACCCAAGCCCTAACGATTTCTTTACATTTCCTAAAATTAAGAAGTCTTCGTGGTCAAAGGCGGTGAAGAAGCAGTCGACGCTTTCAAGTCAGCCATTTTGAACACCCCTACTTTAGAGTGGAATAAATGTTATAATAACTGGTTTGAGCGAATGGAAGTGTATTAAGCTACTATAAGGTTCTAGTTGTGTTTTTTTCTTCAAACGACAAAACTTAAAAGGCATGCCTCTTAAAAGAGAATTAAAAAAAATCACATAAATACCCTTATTTCATTTGTCAGAATTGCTACGGGCATGGAATTTTTTTTTTTATTGATATTAACTTTATTATTGCTGAGTGTTATAAAATACAAGTTTCTGTATTAGAATTTAAAATGGGATATTTACCATGTGTAGTTATTGTTTTGAGTTCATCCATGATTAGTGCGCTTGCAACAGTGCCGAAATATCGGAAACACGAAACAATAAAAATACACATGGTTAATATATCCCGTTTTAAGTTTCAATGATATTGTAGTGCCCATGTTAGCTTAAAAACGTATAGTACTAGTTTTGACCTGCAATAAATAGTCTGTTCTTTTCCAACGTCTAATGTAACTCTGCACTTAATTTCATCAAAATCGGTTGTGGTTTAGACGTGAAAGTGTAAAAACTTTTTACAAAAAAATTAAACCGACTTCCAAAAACACTGCAAAGTGAAAAATAACTCGGAGTCGGTTTAATTTTTTGGTAAAAGGTTTTTATTTCACTCTTTTTAGTTGATTGATTTTTAATTTACCTAGTTATAAGAGCCTAAATGTCAACTACTTATAACCTTCTACAAAATATTCCTTTTCCCAATGCTGGGCCGTTAATTGTTGAGGAATTCTCCTGGTACTTCACCATCAGCTCTACATCACCATATGCATTGTGACGAGCATAAAGTGCTTAACATCCATATTCAAGTAATTAAATCGCAATCCACTAAATACTTAATATTAAGTAGTTTCGGCGGCCATCTGTGGTCTTCATCATCAGTTCCACTTCCCCAAATGGTACTTTTTGAGAACAACTGCACAAGTTACTTTAAGAAATACCCAAAACGCCATAGGTGTGCCTATAATATTTGAAGAGTTCCCTCGATTTCTCCAGGATCCCATCATCAGATCCTGACTTGGCGACAATGGGTCCAATTTCGAAGTATACCCTTTCAAACAAAAAAAGAATTTTCAAATCAGTTCAGCCGTCTTCGAGTTATCGGTGATCGTACCTTAAAAAAAATATTTATACACGTCGAATTGATAACCTCCTCCTTTTTTGTCGTCGGTTGAAAAGAGAGACAAACAGAGTTATATCAGTAGAGATTATTTTTGTGAGATCTATTACATAAGTATTAAATTGACAGGCATTATGGACATAAGACAGGGTCTGTGACAATGGTTTAAATGTAATGCAGTTTGAAGTCAAATGTTCTAAAAGATGCTAACGTTATTGTGTAACTTAAACACTTATTGTTACGAACTTTTATCAGACACACATCACATGTAGGCAAAAAAATGTTCAAGACGAAATGAGAACCTCCTCCTTTTTTTGAAGTCGGTTAAAAATACTACAAGATCAATAATTTATCTTAAGTCTTAAACTTAAATTCAAATATTATTTACAGAAAATGGGATGCCGGCACCGGCCCAGCTAAAGACGCGTACAACATCGGTGAAAACCCACAGTTTTCCCTACACGTTCAAGGAAAAGGCGCCGTATGGCTCCTACTAACTAGACATATCACGCAGATCGACGACTTTAGAGACAACAAAGAGTATATCACGTTGTTAGTCTACAAAAATGGAAGAAGAGTATATTATCCTTGTGAGTATAAGTATAAATCCTTTTTACCGTCTTGAAAAATAAAGTATAATAGGTGAACGGAGTAGAAGCCTATGGCATAGATATTTTTAATTTTGCAAAACACAAATAAATTGATTTATCAATATTGATTTATCTGGCAGTTTGAGTGCTTTTTGCGGCCTACCCAAACGTCCTTACCTGGATATTGTTCGTCAAATCGTTAAGCTCCTTGTTCTAAGATGAGCTATACGTCATTTGACAAATAGTTGCACTGTATGGACAGGCCCACTCAAATCTGTGAGCATCTTTCTTCAAAAGATAGCCTCAGACTGAAACCTACAAGGTTCTCAAAAATTAAACCAGTATAGATAGTATGGACTTTAAAAGAGACGGACCCCTGAGTTTGTTTCGGTGTTTCTTCTCAGGGTAGTCAGTTAGGAAACACCGGCCTCATCTAGTTAATATTTACAAAAAAAAAATGACGTAAAAGTGTTATTTAATAACCAATTTGCAAAATAAAGATTATTTACCATTATCATTAATAAATACTACTCATTTGAAGTAAACTTTTAATAATAGAGCAATAAAATCTGAAATCTAGTAAAAAATAAATTATAAATCGATAAAAAATATCGAAACTGAAATTTCACGGACCCTATTAAATGCGCAGAATGTATCAATGAGTCTGTAGCGCGATCCTATTCCTTAAAGGCGGCCAATAGGTACTTGCACGATCCGCTCGCGCATCTAATATTCTTTTGTATGGCTTCTGTTCCACATTTCCACATACATAATACACCATATTATTTTCGAGACGCTAAAAAAAGTATTGATAAAACATTTATTGGCGAATAGAAGACACAACACACCAAAGCACAAATTAACACATCATTTTATTGAAACATTAACCTCTCAAGGACCGCCATTATTTACGTCAACCATCCGTCAAGCACCGCGGGCGGGCTCTTATCGTAAGCGTGATCTGACCCCGGTCACAAACGATTTTAAGACTTATCTTTACTACAAATACAGTTTTAAATCGGTCGGGGTTTGGTGGCACAAATTTGTGCCAGCGGGGCTCAACTAATACTTGTTTACTGGCACGTTTTTGTGCCGCTGGGGCTCTAGAGGTTAAAGTAAAAAAAAAAGATTTTTTGTTATAAATAACCCAAAAAAAGACCACAACCAATGTGTGGAACTCAGTGTTGCGGGTACTTTCTAACGAGGTATCCCGTCTCCGGAACGCAAGGGCAACTGAAGGATTAGGGTAGATTTTTTGTCAGTAGAAGTCTGACACTTCCGTTCCATCCAAATAAAAAATTGGTTTGGAACTCTACCGGTTCGGTGGGTCAGCCTTTACAGCAAGAGTGAACAGGCATCTTCTGGGCGCGCTCGTTTCATCAGACCATGCATGAATGGGACGGTCGAGGTTAAGAGTGGGAACATCCGAAATAAAATCCTAGGAAAATTCTTATAAGTCGTTTATTCATTTGTTAACATAAGTAGGTAAAATTTATAGATGTTATGAATAAACAATATATACAAGCGCTATAAGTTATACCAAAAAGGTGTACAAATGTCCATAGATTTCATTACATACATTAAAACAAAAAAAAAAAACAAAAAAAAAAAATTGTCTGTAATAAAAATTAAAAAACCATGTCAAAAGAAAAGAATATAAGAATGATGTCAATAAAATAATTTAAAAAATAATGTCAAAGAAATGTAACAAAAAAAAAGAATACTTAATAATAATTTGTCCAAAAATAAATCTTCTGTCATCCATCACCATCCAGGACTAAGAAGTTTTAGGTCGTAGGTTTGAACTCCGGCAGGCACATTACCTACTTGGTGTAATTTTCAACATCACCACTATTATATAAACGGTGAAGGAAAACATTGTGAGGAAACCAGCACGTCCTGCGACATGGATTAAGGTCTACTCAGACTTATTCAGCTTCATTCGCGTTTCGCTAAACGATTTTGGTCACACTTGTACAGTCCTGCCTCTATCAGCCGCGTACAGCGTTGTAAGAATAAAAAAGCCGTCATAGCGTGATATTTCCCAGCTGAAACGGAAGCAAGCATATTTTTTTGTCTGTTGATCGCTATAATGTGACGAACTTTTTTTTATATTGATAATAGGCTCGCGCTTGACCACCATCTCACATGATGGTAAGTGATGATGTGGTCGAAGATGGAGCACGCTTACCTAAAAGTAACCTATTCACTCTTGACTTAAAGACCCCTCCCTAGGTTATAGCTATCGGCAAACACAGACTCCGGAAGGGAATTCCACTCCTTAGCCGTACGCACAATAAAGGTATTCCCAAAACGTTTAGTGCGTATAGGTGCGTATGGGTGTGTGGGATATCGGATGAGCAAGAATATAGCAATATAAGTTTATCTTTGACCATCTTTTTTTTTTTCGTTATAATAAAATAATTATAATTTCTTTAAAAGACGTCGGAACTCTCAATCCTTGCGTCCATAATCATTACGTAATAATAAATAAAATCTATGCTGGGGCTATGTAGGTTGCAATTTGTAGACAAGGAGTCGAAAACCATCTGTGTACAACGCCGTTCCGCCGCGTTCGACGCTGAACGCGGTGGAACAGCGTTGAACTCTATCTATAGCACTTGCATGATAATAACGCATTTGTCCTCATTTTATACTTGTTTGCCGCGAGATCTGAATAGACGCGGAAAGCTGAACGGATGCGTACGCGTTACAATACAAAATCGTTGTTTTCTCTGGGCAAAAGCTGAATAGGGCTGAATAAGTGTGAGTAGTCCCTTACGGTCTAGTTCCTCTCATAGAGCGGAGAACTGTGAAACGTTGTAGGCTGATTATGTTCTGTAATCTCTTCATAGAAAAAACCAGTGCTCAATTCATGAATAACATTTTATTTTTCAGACGATCCTGAACCTTATAAAGACGGTATAAGGATCAACAGTCCGCACTACTTATGCGAACTGTTAATAGGGGAGGGCAGTGCCGATAGGTACACTCTAGTCGTGTCACAGTATGAGAAGAGTAAGACGATATTCTACACGCTGCGGGCGTATGCCACTTGTCCCTTTACACTAAGCAAGCTGGAGCCATATCCATATAAGAAATCTGTAAGTATTCATCCTTACTTCTTACTAATAATATACATGTGAAAGTTTGTGAGGATAGATGTATAGATGTGATAAATTAATAGTTTAAAAAACACTAGAAAAACACGCTTTTATAAATGCACGTAAAAACAAAAAAGTCTTTTTTGTAGTTTTTGCCATATTATTCCCACGAGTAGTGAACAAAAATGGTCGATCCCCCCAGAGGATTTGAAAGTAACATCTAAAAAAAAATCTATGGATTACGCGGTAATTCAAAAAGGTTAAGAAAACTGATAACGGATTTTCTTTAGGTTTGCTATAACCTTGAAACCTGATCGTGTTCAAAGTCCATTACGTGGCCTTTCTCACAAGTGCAAACACGACTATGTTGCGATATTCCATCATGGAATGCCAGTGCCTATCTTCCGGCTTCATCGTCAGACCTTGAAACCTGATCGTGGTCAAAGTTCATTACAAGACTTTTCTAAGAAACCCAAAACAGCTATGATACGATTTTTCATCATGAAGTTCCAGTTCATATCTTCCAGCTCCATCATCAGATCAGTTCGATAGTACCATATTATTGTATTGTCATCAGAACTACATATAGTTGCCAATTTTCATTACGCTACGACCCTTGAAAGATGGTTAAATTAGTTACCTTAGATTCCATTACATAGTTAGTTACATACAGGTCGACCTAATAAAAGTGTGTTAAAAACTACTGAACGGATCTGAATGAAATTTGGTAGATAGTTAACGTTCTGAAATAACACAGAGGCTAATTTTTATCCCGGAGTTCCCACAGGATCGAGATTTACATGGAACCTCGAACCTTGAAACCTGATCGTGTTCAAAGTCCATTACGTGGCCTTTCTCACAAGTGCAAACACGACTATGTTGCGATATTCCATCATGGAATGCCAGTGCCTATCTTCCGGCTTCATCGTCAGACCTTGAAACCTGATCGTGGTCAAAGTTCATTACAAGACTTTTCTAAGAAACCCAAAACAGCTATGATACGATTTTTCATCATGAAGTTCCAGTTCATATCTTCCAGCTCCATCATCAGATCAGTTCGATAGTACCATATTATTGTATTGTCATCAGAACTACATATAGTTGCCAATTTTCATTACGCTACGACCCTTGAAAGATGGTTAAATTAGTTACCTTAGATTCCATTACATAGTTAGTTACATACAGGTCGACCTAATAAAAGTGTGTTAAAAACTACTGAACGGATCTGAATGAAATTTGGTAGATAGTTAACGTTCTGAAATAACACAGAGGCTAATTTTTATCCCGGAGTTCCCACAGGATCGAGATTTACATGGAACCTCGTGGAGCTCGTGGCTAAATAGTAGACATGGGTAGCTCGCGAATGAGAAATAAAATTGAGCTAGCTCTTTAATCGCAATGTATCTCTCAGTCGCTCACGGAATAGCTCACTAACTCATTTAGCTCTTTGACTCAATACTCTATGCGAGTAACGAACGATACCGAAGTGCCGACAGCGGCCGACAATGTCCGAATTTCCCCGACGAACAGGTGAACGATTTGACGCATTGTATGTAACTCACTACTCACTGACCGACTCTTCGGCTCAATAAGTCATTGTAAAATAAATCTTATAATCGTTGTCTTAAAAGTAAAAATGCTTTAGCACTTTTACATAAGTATGAAAATCCTTAGGGAATAGTTTGTGATTTTGTGTTTTTGTAAGCAAAACAAACGAAACCTAAAACCTTTTTAAATGTACTCAAATTGTTTCGGGGGAATATCGTGTCGCATGTTGCTAATCGCAGTTTAGTTTTATTTGCTTGTAGTTAGTTAGAATTAGTAAGTAATAGGTAGGGTTAAATAAGTGTTATAAGCTAAATAATATTAAGTTCAAAGAAAAAAGACATATATTTAATTTTTTTTTTAAATAAAACAACCTTATGAATCTAATTTTATCTTTAGCTCGCAACTAAGTCAAATAAACTAAAGAACTTGAAAGATTTTATAGAGCCACTGACCTAGTTGTCTCGTTTGACTCGCGTAAAATAGCGCGGCTCAATTTGATCAGTAGCTCGCGAGAGAGTCAATTGAGCTCAAGAGTTAGAAGAATTATTCGGAGAGCTAAAGAGCTAAAAGAGTGATACAGCTCTTTTGACCAAAAGAGCTAAACCTTCTCTTTTCAGTGAGCGACATTTAAAAAATAGTAACAGCCGCACGGTCCGTTCTCTAAGGGTAAGCAACGCTTGCCGAGGTCGGCCTGTAGAGGGGTGACCATTTTAACAAATCGAGATTTTTCCTAAGATAAGCCATTGGTGCACACTGTCATTTGTACATCTTTGTCAGTCAACGGGTAGTCAGAAGCCGGAAACTCTGATACTAGTCGCAAGACCAATTTCTAATGCTTTGGCTTCTTCTAGCTGAGTACTAATTTAACCCCTCAAGTGTCAACAGTACACCGTTTGTACATAACGTCACGGCTCGCATTGGACTATGTATTTTACGTTTATGTTGCAAGTAACACGATGTGGCTGTATCATTCGACTAATCGATTCATACTTGACCGATTTTAGTAACATTTTAAAGGGAATACCACTAAAATGAACGAAAAAAAATGCATGTGGTTTTTGTTGTGACGCCGCAGACTTTTTCGTTGTGTTATCAAATAGTTTTTATTACTTGTTACAGTGTCTAAGTGGAATAATTTGTGTTAACATTGCCTACACATTATTGTGTTATCGTATGTCTTTTTTCGTGAATATGTGTTTTTTCGTGTGTATGACTTAGAATGTGAGTGAAAATTATAAAAGTGAAAACATCACATCACTGCGAGATAAGGTCAGTTAGATTTGCTTATTGAATGATATAAATAGTTAGATGAACTCATAACGAAGCCAGGAAGGTATAATATATACCATGATAATGGCCATAAATTGCCTATTTATATTTTTTTCTGAAAACCTACCCAAAAAGCAAAAAGTACATTCAACATGCGACATTCGAGGGGTTAATACATACCCTTTTGACCTCTACAACCCAGTGGCTGGGAAACACGATACCGCTTGGCAAGACCGGTGTAAGATTTTCTGGCTTCTACCCGTAACGACTCTCCAAAATGTACGATTGATAGCCGGGACCTACGGGTTAACGTGGTTTCCAAAGCACGCAGGAAACTCGATACCGTCGTGGATAGTGCAATACCGCGTAATACATTTTCAGTAAGCGCGAATTTTAGCTGCATTAACCTCTCAAGGACCGCCATTATTACGTCAACCATCCGTCAAGCACCGCGGGCGGGCTCTTATCGTAAGCGTAATCTGACCCCGGTCACAAACGATTTTAAGACTTATCTTTACTACAAATACAGTTTTAAATCGGTCGGGGTTTGGTGGCACAAATTTGTGCCAGCGGGGCTCAACTAATACTTGTTTACTGGCACGTTTTTGTGCCGCTGGGGCTTTAGAGGTTAACATTACAAAATAGGCCTTATTGAAAATATTAGTTACGCGGTATTGCATTATCCCCGACGATATGTTAAAATGTTCATTCTTCCATGCATCGACCACAGCAGGCGTTGCTAAATCTTTAAAATTGACCCATGCGGCTGCTCCTATTTAGCTCATCAGCTGATTTTAGGGCCAAAATTATAAAAAATAATACTTAAGAAGCTCAATGATTTGACGAATCTTCTTACTAATATCTTATCTTACTTCTTACTAATCTTACTATCTTACTTCTTACTTCTGACTATCTTATCTTACTTAATACTTAATAATCCTATCCTACTTAATATTATAAATGCGAAAGTTTGTGAGGATGGATGGATGTTTGTTACTCTTTCACACAAAAACTACTGAACGGATCTGAATGAAATTTGGCATGTTGGTAAGTAGATAGGTGACATTCTGGAATAACACATGGGCTACTTTTTATCCCGGAATTCCCACGGGATCGGGATTTACGCGGGAAAAACCTCCCACGCGGAACGAAGTCGCGGGCAGAAGGTAGTAATATTATAAATGTGAAAGTTTGTGAGGATGGATGGATGTTTGTTACTCTTTCACGCAAAAACCACTGAACGGATTTGAATGAAATTTGGCATGTAGATAGTTTACATCCTGAAATAACACATAGGCTACTTTTTATCCCGGAATTCCCACGGGATCAGGACTTTACGCGGGAAAACCCTCCTACGCGAACGAAGTCGCGGGCAAAAGCTAGTATTATAAAAGTAAGGACATTTGGGCAGGCCACACAAGTATCCAAACTGCTAGACATCATTAAATAAATTATAATAGCATAAAGACAGAAATATAAAAAAAAAACAAAAAAAAGTATATACAATACTTTTAAGCAAATATTCAAGTCTTATTAAAAAGCCCACTTATATCATTGAAGCAGCCAATTCTCAGCCTTTTTGTCATCTTATAATCTTTGACTTTGTATAAAGTTTTTTAACATAGCTTACGTTTTATTAATAATTTGATAATTTATAAATGCGTAGTTCTTGAATGTGGCTAGGAATTTTATTATAAAACGTAGATATTCGCATCGAAAAGAAGCGCCAATTTTTAAACTAGTTTTAGGAATGACATACTTGTCTTTGTACCTTGTATTTATTATAAAAAATAAGTAATTATAAATTTAATAATTAATAGCTCTCAAACTGTGGTAATTTGACCAGTAAATGTAGTAAAAAATGGTTGCAATTATATACAAAATAGGTAATAATTATAAGTAATTATATATAAAATAGGTAATGTTAGATTATATAATAACATATACATGTGGAGGCTTATTATTAGCAATTTTAATATAATTTATTTTTTTATTAATTTATGTATTTAGCCTGTAAGCCTTCTTTAAAATAATAATAATAATAAAAAATATATGAATATCACTGTATTTCTGAAACAGATTAAAGTAAAGAAGAATTATTATTATCCTTCCAAAGTCTGACGTACAAAATTCTTTACAGCTACAAGGCGAATGGACGGCCCGTACCGCCGGCGGCTGCGAGAACCACCGCGCCACTTACCCCAATAACCCCAAGTTCATCATCACAGTACCGGACGCCAGGTCCCCTTGTAACATCGTCGTGGAACTGAAGGGACCCAAACAGTACCAGATGGGCGTCGATGCGAGGGTGGAAGCGTTAGATGATCCTACAGTTACGGCGCCATTTTTGAAGGAGACTAGTGGGCCTTATAGGTAAGAAAACATAGTTTATTACATAGATTATCAAAAGAGGAGCCATTCGGTTGCGAGAACCACCGCGCCACTTAACCCAACAATCCCAAGTTTCATCATCACAATACCGGACGCCAGGTCCCCGTGTAACATCGTCGTGGAACTGAAGGGGCCCAAACAGTATGGAAGCGTTAGATTTGCTGCAACTTGCTGCATTGGACTCGATCGAGCGCAGAGCTAAAAGGCTTATAGGCGACGAGGTGCTGGTGGACAAGCTTCATAGCCTGGCTCATCGGCGAACCGTTGCTTGCCTGTCGGTCTTCTACAGATTGTACTTCGGGGAGTGTGCGCAGGAGCTCCATGACCTGATTCCTCCATCTCCCTTTCACTACCGGTCTACCAGACGCACGGCTGGGTACCACCCACACTTGGTTGATATACCGTCTTGTCGTACCAAGCGCTTCTCCTCCACATTTATTGTGCGGACAGCCAAGCTGTGGAATTCTCTGCCGGCTTCTGTGTTCCCTGCCACTTATGACCTTTCAGCCTTTAAAGCACGAGTAAATAGGCATCTTCTGGGCTCGCTCGTCCCATCTTAGACCTCATCTATCGCTTACCATCAGGCGAGACCGAGGTCAATAGTAGACCCATCAGTAATTAAAAAAAAAAGATGATCCTACAGTTACGGCGCCGTTTTTGAAGGAGACTAGTGGGCCTTATAGGTGAGAAAACATAGTTAAAACTGATTTTCCGCTGTGGGGGATCATCAAATGACTCCTGTGCTGATGAGATAAAAGTCCACCCCGTTTCTTCAGTTGGCTCTTGTGTTACTGGGGATACGGTATCTCGTTAGAACAATTCCGCAACCCTCGCAGGTATTGGTCGTATCAGGCACCGTCAATGGTGATGACTGTTCTTTGAGGCGTGCATGGAATATGAGGTGTCTTCGGTTCGAGACAGGGTTGAAACTTTGAATTCTCTGTGTAATTGTTACCAGCTTAATTTCTAGTACATTGAATCTAAAAAATATCGATACTGGTATTTTTTTCTGTTATTTGTAACCATAGAAATATTGTGATTATTCCCGATGTCCACCACTTGTCTGGCCACCACTGGGGGACAGCGAGACAACTTTAAAACATTATTCTCGTTGTTTACCACTGGGGGACAGCGTCACAACTTTGTAAATTATTTCCATTCACCACCTCTGGTGGCCGTCACTCACCTATGGTGAGTCAATTCAAAGTCATACCGAGTTTGATTCAAAACATACCGTAATTTCAAAGCATCAAGTCAAGTTTATACAGACATAGAAATACAATCGCGCAAAAATGTGGAAGAATTCCATTTTCCAAAAGATTATAAGGACTTTCTTTTAGCAGACTATTCATATAACTGCAACCGAATTGTAGTGTTTTGTATTGAAGAAGCCAAAAATGTAATGTGTGAGATTCATCATTTCTTATGTGATAGTACCTTTAAAAGCTGAACAGAGTCATAATTTACAAAGTTGTGACGCTGTCCCCCAGTGGTGGACAACGAGAATAATGTTTTAAAGTTGTCTCGTTGTCCCCCAGTGGTGGCCAGACAAATGGTGGACATCGGGAATAATCGAAATATTGTAAGGTGTACAATAAAGTATGCAATAAATAAATCACCGGTTATCTAAAAACTATTTACCATCGGGTTAGGTAACTACTGTAAATAGGTTTTCTATGGTTTAGGCACATAAAGCGTAATTCTCTAAAAACCAATACATTTCTGTCTGAAGACAAATTTAATAAAAATAAGTACATTAGAAAAATAAGATCATTTTGTCACTTTTTGGATTGTCAGGCTTTACTAGATAATTTTTAATATAATTAAATGTGTATATTGTCCACAGGGCCGGCTTTGTAGTCCTAGAACTGCGCAACCTTCCCGCTGGTCGGTATATACTAACACCATCGACCTTCTATCCTGCGCAAGAAGGTCCATTTTTCCTTGAACTTCGATCCACATGCCCTATTACGTGCGAAGGGCGCAACTAGAGAGCGATTGGCAGGAGAAAGCAAGATGACTACAGGTTTTAAAATCGACTTTATGTTAGGATATAATACTGTATATTAGTTGGGCTCAAAAATCGACTAAATAGGAATAATTGACTTTTCAGAATGAAATGAATGATGAAATGGTAATTTATTTTAAAAAAAATTTATACCGGAAGACTTGTTTACCGTTTTTAAAAAAAATTGGGTATAATAGGTGAACGGAGTGGAAGATGGCAAGGAAAAAAAAATATCAAAGAAATCGATCTATCAATAAATACTACTCATTAAATAATTAATTTGTAGAGTGATCCTATTCGCCGCATGTACCGTCGGCCTCTTTGATATCCTTTCGCAAACGCACGAGCCGCTCGCGCATCAAATATTCTCGTGTAGTAGTTATTTTCAAGACGGTAAAAAATGTCATTCGGTATACAAGGTGTTTTATTTGATATCCCATAACACTAGGGTATGAATGGGATCATATCAAAGAATCAACTGGCAAAGTGACGATTAATGTTAATTAAAGTAAAATATGACAGCTTCACATTTTCTTGAACTTATGATTAGTTTGAATGAAAATGAATTGCTCGTATTTATCAATGAAACTTACGGGTGACAATTTTTGACCTCAATTAATTATGATTAATGATAACTATGCATTTTTGGACCACATTCTAGGACTTTTTGTTTTATTTTACTTATAGAATATAAACATAGAGTTATGGGAAATTAAAAAAAAAACACATTGTATAACACTTTTACACGTTTTTTACAAGTTAAACTAGATGAGGCTGGTGTTTCCTTACTGTCTACCCAGAGAAGAAACGTCGAAACAAACTCAGAGGTCAAAGTCTCGTTTTAAAGTCCATACAACTCGTACTGGTCAAATCATATGAGGTTTATATCTGTGGTGCTCTTTTGAGTAACGACACACAGATTTGAGTAGACCAGTCCAGACAGTGCAAGCATTTGTCAGTTATCGTGAAGCTCAAGTTAGAACATAAACATAACAAAGCAAACACGTGGCGAAATATGTTAAAACTACATCTGTCTTAGCCAGAATTTCATGTTCTGAGTCAAACTAAGGCAATACCAACCTGGGTTTTCATTAAAAATTCTTAGATTATATTGATACAGTGCGATTGTATAGTCATGGTAAAAGTTGAAGTCTGACACCTTCTGGCCTTCTTTGCAAATAAGGGCGATTTTCGGATATCAAGTATTAATATTAAAATGCAATTGACATTAAAATATCAATAAGTGAGAGCATGTCTTATTCATTCGATTTTTGAGTCAGATTAAAATATATACTAGAATCATTGTAAATAATATTATTTTGTTTGGATTAGATTTTAATGTGGTGTTCATAACTAGTTAGTTTATAATTAGTGACTAAAATGCTTTAATTTTGTTTATCATTACGCAGTTATTTTTTAAATTCAATGTTTTTTTATATAGTCTGTGCTCTTAGTTTTGTTCATGCAGTGTTCGTTTATGGTTATTTTTTTTTTAATTATCGAGTTGCTGAAACATTTCTAAAATGAAATGTTTTATAAACTTTCGATTTGGTTGCGCTATTGCTTTCCTTTATTTTTATACAAGTAAGTACTACTAAAACAATTCAAAAATATATTTTGACAATAAACGTTATGTGATTTATTGAATTGGATGTGCCTTTAGGAATAAAAAAGGGAGTTCGCTCGTTTCATCGTAGATCTTATGTATCGCTTACCATCAGGCGAGATTGAGGTCAAGAGTGAGCTCATCAAGAATAAAAAAATTGTAAAATATGATCTTAATTCACAAATTTAAATAGAAAACAGATTTTATATTTCTCACGCACACGACTGCTTCCGAAGATAGCCGAACACGTAGCGAATTCGCGTCGGTCTAGTAAGATCCAGTGTGACCAAATTGTGGCGACAGAAAAAGGCCTACACTGCCCTTATTAGACCTATATGGCAATTTCATGTAATACTTTGTACTTATTTTTAGGCATATATAGCTTGCATAGGAAGAATTGGTCATCGTTAAATTTGAAAACAAGAAGTACCTTCTTGCTAACACCATTCTTACGATATAAGTTTTTAAGCTAACATGGTCACTAACAGTATCATTAGAACTTAAAATAGGATATTTACCATGTGTACGTATTGTTTCGACTTTCCGATATTTCGGCACTGTTGCAAGCGTCATGATCACGGATGAACTGAAGTAATTGCGGGTGGACGTTTATGAGCAGACGAATCGGTCTACCCTCTTTCTCGTTCGTTTTTTTGTGATCGCCACCGCTACCGCTGTCACATGTGTCACTCAAAATTCGATTCTGTTCTCGACACACAAAACTCACCGTGTCCGCTCGCGAACTTTTTGAACACTTTTACGGGGTTTACACAATTGACCCACTGGATTCTAGACCCTCGACAGCTCGACATGAGTAAAAGTGTTCAAAAAAGTTCGCGAGCGGACACGGTGAGTTTTGTGTGTCGGGAACGGGATCGAGTTTTGAGTGACACATCTGACAGTGGTAGCGGTGGCGATCACAAAAAACGAACTAGAAAGAGGGTAGACCGATTCGTCTGCTCATAAACGTCCACCCGCAATTACTTCAGTTCATCCGTGATCATGGCGCTTGCAACAGTGCCAAAATATCGGAAACTCAAAACAATACGTACATATGGTAAATATCAAGTTTCAAGTTCTAATGATACCATTCCTACGTAACATATTAATTATTGCAAAAAAAAGATCGTCCAGCGACAGTATGCAGAATGAATATATACCACAATATTAAGAAGTACCTACTTTTAAATGAATATACAATATTATTTCGGTGCACGTTGCTCACATTATGAGTTTTCATAGTTAAAATTTTCTGCATCTGCCAAGATGGCGTTCGAAAGACCGCCGTCTTTTTATAGTTATTTTTTGAGGTAGTGTAATTTTGGTACAGAATTTAGAGTGATTTTGGTCGTTCTTCTTAGCTTGAGAATTTTTTGTTGGAGTGCTTTAAGCTTATAAGTGTTTTCCTTACGTACCCATGGGTATTCCAAAAGATTCCATTTGAGTCGCTCCATTCTTTTTATCGACCAAACTCGGATCGTCCATAGGGAGTCAGTTAATGGTGTTTTAAACGCTCGGTCTATTTTTGTTTTTGCGCGACGCACTTTAGTGATCTTTACGTTTAATGGATTGAGAATATTATAATCGATTTTGGCTATGTCGTTAAATTGCCTTTAGTAAGCAACTTTGCCCATCCTGAAATGTATAAAAAGGCAGCAACATAAAAACAAAAGATATAGAGAACGAACTCTAATTACTATACCATCGTCTATCATTTAAGTTTAAAATTTGGTCCGGCTTGATAAAAACTGCAGATAATCTCTTCCAAAATAGTCTCCACAAACTCGACTATCCGACTATGCAGAAGCCAGTTCTAATTTCATTTAAAACGTGTCTGAACAAAGTTTGTAAAGCGAAAAACAAAATAACATGGCGTTGTGGTCGACCAAGCTAACTGCTAATTGCGTTTATGTAAATGTATGCGAGTTTTTGTCGCACAATGTGCGCTCGTTTTAAGGTTCTTGTCCCACTGTCTGCGGTTAGCGAAAAGCGAGCCGAGCTAGTCTACGCTCTTTTTTATCGAAGTGGCAATCCTTACGATGTTTTCCGTCCTATGGCCGGCGATGGAGGCTGTCAGACTCTTAACTGACTAATATCATTCCGTGTTCCCTCGCATATGTGTGCCGGGGGCTGCGGTAGCATTTAAAGACTCTTCCCCCGGCTGGTGCCGATCCGCCTCAGCTGGTCAAGCGGGGGGAGAAAGGTCAAGCAACTCCCCTGTGTGATGTCAAAGAAGTGCTAGTTTATTTTTTTTTCCTCTAAGTGGATCCATATAGACGTCTTATAGAGGGATCTGTTCTGTCAGACTCTAACTTACTAAAACAACTCTGTGTTCCTTCGCACACTTGCTTCAGGGCCTGCGGGAACACTTAATTTAGTATTCTTCAACGCGGCTCTCGAAGGCTAGTCTACACTCTGGACTAACATCGGCGGCTAATAGACTAGATTGTCTAAATTTTCCATACAACTAGAAATTGTGACTGATATTTTTACTGAAGACCTGAAGACCCGACAGAATAAGGGTTTCCTCTACTAGGTGGCAGCACTGATCAGGTGTTTTCCAACATTTGTCAAATTGACGTCTATATCAAGTTTACGTCTAAGTTTCGTTTTTAAAGGCCTCTCTCTCCTTCCGCCTTAGTGACTCCTGGTGGTGTGTATTGAAAACTCTCATTGTACTATTGTACAAATATTATTATTATTTTAGCTATTGTATTAAGATCTGTACCTCTCTAAAGTCAATGTTTGTTTCTTGTATTGTTTTTATTTTGTACTTATTGAAGAATAAATAAATTATTATAATTATATTAAAGATTTTCCCCACTGCTTTGCTCGTATGAGTAGGTTTAGGTACATATGTATGTCTATTTCACTTACACTCAGCTGGTGAAAAGTTTAAATCGGATGAGTAGCGTCGAACATAACCTTCGACATAAAAAATAAATCACAAACATTACAATAATTGTCTGTAATTGTTGTTTAGATTTAGCGTATAAAAAGCCAATCGCTGCATCGTTGTCGGTGGAACAAGGTGCTTAGTCACAACGATAAACGGGTATATGTAATGCAATGTAATCTGGTACGAATGTATTATATTATGTTGGTAGTGGGTTTATAATGTGGTTTGTGGCTTATTTTGAATTTAAATAAGGTTTTTTGTTGTTGTTTTCCTTATAGAAGTTTAACTTGACGAAGCGCATACAGATATCGATTGATGCAAGTTGCATCTTTATGGATGGACTTAGCATTTGCTTCAATATAGTTTCCAATAATTTTCTGAACAATTATTAGAGATGAATTTTATTATATTTGAAATCTTTATGATTATTCCATTGACATAATATAAAGTAAGAATACGGCGAAACGCATATTTCTAGACTCAACATTTGGCGCGTTTTAAACAAACTTCAAAAACGATCGGCAATATTCGGAACTCTTCGGAAGCAGTCGGGAGTCAATAAACGCGTGATTCGTTATCAATGACTTTTTTGAGCTGTGTGACTATTGTTAAAAAAATTATGACAGTTAGCCAAATATTATAATACAAACCCATCGTAGTTAAAAAAAATAGCGGTAATGTTTATTTTATCGGGCTCGTGTCAAAGCAAACTTTTATTTATTTTTCAACAATTTAGTCACGACTTTGTTTCTCGTCTAGGTAAAGTAAATAATGCACGTCAAATAAAACACTTTATTTTAATCTCAATGTATTATGTAATAAAACTAACAATGATTACTAGTCACGGTATATCGTCCAATCAAGTTATCTTTAAGCTCACATCTGTATAGTACGAGTATATAAAATATTGTTTGAAACTAAAAATACAGTGACCACTTCTTACATTTATTAATACTGTTTGTTAAACAGCCCAGAAAATAATCTGACCTTCATCAGGCTCCTTTTTTGAACTGGCCAGAATTTAGAAAGAAAAATATAAATCAACGTAACTATCCAATATGAGGCCTCCTAAGACAATCACAGTGATTTATGGCCTTAGTCCAGCCCTAGGTCGGCCTCGATTCAATCAATTTTAATAATCAAATAGATCACTTACAAAACGAGGATAGTTGAAAACTTGGAAGTCAATAATGCCACAAAACATTAGTACAGGATTGACCCAATACATTTTAAAAAGATTGCTATAATTAATTATAAGGAAAGTCGAAACACGATCGATACCTATATGATGTTAAAAATCACATATACCTGGACTTTTAATTCGATGCTGTAGACTGACAGTTTCTGAGTTGTCAGATAATGACGACTATTCTTGAAATTTATAGAAATTAATCGATTCAAGAATAAAATCGAATAACGATGTAAACAGTTTTTAATAACATTGAGTGAAAATAACAAAAAGTAAAATGTGATTATGAAGGGGCGTGAAAAATAAAACGATCATAATGCTTAATATTTTTTATTTTTTGCAATAGGCCCCTGTACCCATACCCATTTCAAAGGGGTTTAGGTCGCAATAGAGTGGGGGCAATCTTTTTAATAGTTATCCCACGCAATTTATTAAAATATTCATCACATGAAACAATTTGCGAAAGAGTGGCTTTTTTTCATTTCTGGTTCGATTGGATCGGATCTGGATTTTAACGTTTCTTTTTATTTCTAACGATTAAAAATCGCTAATTTATTATTCGATTTATTGAATCCATCAACTATTAGGTTAAAAAGGGTATCATTATTTTAGTAAGTGACATTAGCTTATGTCAGCTTACCGCATCGAATTAAAAGTCCGGGTATAGCTTGTTCCATTTAAGGTCTCAATCCAAATCTTTTCAGGTCAAGCCGGTTCAGTTTAAGGCCACACCGAGAAGAGTTTGTTCGATTAAGTTTCATTTCAGGTCGACTTAGACCAACGCTTGTTCGATTTAATTCCTTAATCCTGGCCTGCTTTGGTCGAATTTGCATTGAATTTGAATTGAAACTGCGCGATCAACGTCGGTTTTTTTTTTAAATTTAAGATGTTGCTCTATGTCAATATTTGTTTCATTTAAAACCTCGTTACAGGCCTATCTAGATAAAAGCTTGTTTGAATTAAGGCCTTGCTTTAGGGCGGCCTAAGCTAGAGCCTGTTCGATTTAAGGATTCCAGGCCAATACTTGTTTTTCTGCTGTCGCTTCCAAAGTTACGCATTTTGCACGTAATCACACATCTCGCTCTGCTGTGATAATTTAGTTCTTAAGGTCAAATCACAGTGTATTATAATAATGTTAAAAAATCTATTTTCTTTTTATAGAATGTTAATGAATAAAATATTTTGATAATTATTTTTTGTTGTTTTATTTTAATTCCTCTTTGTATGAGCTGTATTATAACTAAGAAACTTCTGAGGCATTCTTGGCAGAAAGAAAACAATTTCTGTGGATCATAGTTACCACGATGTGCAGTCTTATATGTAGGTAAGTAGACTTTACAAGCCCTAACTGGCTTGGCCATTTCATTACCGTCACATGGGCGTAAGGTGAAAAATTTACTGTTCATTACTTTTCTGTTTTACAATAAGTTCTTGTAGTAAGGAAATGATCATGACACATGTTTTGGCTAATGTGTAGAGTTCTTCATAAAATAAAATTTTGATAGTACGAGCCATAATGGCACCATTTTACACGAAAATATTTTTGGGGTGTATAATTTTTGCATTACTTACAATCTTTCGTAATTTTTTAACCGACTTCTAAAAAAGGAGGAGGTTCTCATTTCGGATGTTTGTATTTTTTTTTTATGTTTGTCCACGCATAACTCCGTCGCTTGCCAACCGATTTGAAAAAGATTTGTTAGAAAGGGTATACTTTCCAAATGGTCCCATGAAAATTTTATCGAAATCGGACAAACCGTTTCTGAAAAATCAACAAAAGTCTAAAAAAAAATTTTTATGGTGATGATCTTTTCGTTTACTCTGCATTGCGTTTTTTGTTCGCGCATAACTCCGTCATTTACGAACCGATTTGGAAAATTCACTGACCCACTAAAAAGCACGAAAATAAAAACTTTTGCAAAAAATAAAACCGACTTCCATATCAAAACACTACAAAGCCAAAAATAATTTTAATTTCGGAAGGCGGTGTGAAAAAAAAATACAAAACCAATAACACCGACTACCGAAATTAAAATTATTTTTGGCTTTGTAGTGTTTTGATATGGAAGTCGGTTTTATTTTTTGCAAAAAAGTTTTATCTTTGCTATTAGTCTGTAAGCTTTCTGTAAAATAAAATAAATAAATAAATAATAAAAACTTTTTTGGCTTTTGTAGTGTTTTGATATGGAAGTCGGTTTTATTTTTTGCAAAAAAGTTTTTATTGAAATTATATATTTTTTAAACATGAGGGAGCGACGACGGCGACGGCGGGCGAATGACTCTTTATATACATTTTTACATAGAGCGATCCGATCCACACTGGGAGAAGTCGTATTACGTAATAAATTGCTGGGTCACATACAATCTTACTATCATTCCGAAACAAAATTCCCATTAATAACCGTTTATATAGCTGTACCTCTACCATGAGTTGTCACTGACAACTTACTCGCTAGCGCTGAACTCGCTAGCGTACAAACGTGGATCGAATAGATTTCGATAATGCTTGCACCATGAGATTTGGGAAAATTTACGGAGGCGCTAACGTGAGCTCGATAGATCATGTCGTCTAGCTAACTTCACTCCACTCGTAGAATACTTTCGTCTGTGGGTCACTACTTATGTTCTGTTTCTTTCTTTCCCGTTAATAAGAAGAGAGAACTGCTCTTAAGCTAAAAAAGTAGTGTTATCGCAATGGAAAAATGTTAAGACAGTCAATATCACAAAATAAACCAACAAAATTGAAAAGTTTACGAGTAGTGCACTACTTATAGTATTTAATGGCTTTTGAATTTCGAGTGGTTCTTGTATTCAATTTGTATTTTTGTTTGTTGATGTTGTGTCACTGAGGTGCTTTGTGTGGTTTAAAAGTTTGGATTATTTAATACAATGAGGACCAGTGTCTCACAGTTCCAATTGATGGTGAAGTTCATGGAAAGGTATGGTTCAACTTTCTACTAATATCAAATTAAATAAAAATATTTATTTTTAAGAATTTGGTACAATAGGTGTTATATTTGGTTCCAGCATATGCTAAAATAATTAATTGATGTATAAATTATTCCTATATATAAAAAAACAAAGCAAAAACAACATGAATTCTCATGTTGGCTTGAAATTCACGTTGTTCACGTCGTTGATCTTCAAATTCAGCGGCCACTAACATATTCCACGCTAAATATGCTCTTGCAGACATTATTATAACTTTATTATACTCAAAACGTATTAAATGTTAATGTAAACACATGTTTCACACGCCAAAATGCTAGTGAGCAACGTAACTACTACCGTAAGCGTATCGTTCGCTAGCGTCTGTCCAATTAGTGACTCATGGTACCGTTTTGTATGGTGACAGCTAAAACACGTTAGTGACTATCGTATAGATTACGAACCTATCGTAATCTATAGTGCTCATGGTACGGACTTTAATTCTTTCGGTGACCGCTAGGGGCGCTGTACAATATTTCATACAAATAATTTACGGAGACGCTAGCGAGTTTTGGTTGCGTAAACTCATGGTAGAGGTACTGATGACTAGTTAAACGTACGGCAACACTGACCCCGTTTTATGCGAAGTCGAGATGGAATAGGATACGTATCCGCAGTTGAGTGGGATCCATGCGGATATTATACGGATCTGTTGAGTTTAGTGAGGGGCTCGATTTAAATACCGTTTATCATGCTATTTATGGAAGGACGATGAGTTATGTCTTGAATAATCTCCTGTGGGAGAAGAAAAGAATAATGAAACGTAGATTATCACTGTCATCTGCTAAGCCTTTCCTCAACTATGTTGGGGCTGACTTCTTGTTTAACATGGTGCAGCTTAGTACAAGTGCTTCCTGTCTAATCTCTACAAACTGCTGGTACAACTTATACCCTTTGGCGAGACTGGTGTGAGATTTTTGGCTTGTAACTCCCGTAACGACAGTCAAATCCTTACTAATATTATAAATGCGAAAGTAACTCTGTTTGTCTGTGTTACGCAATCACGCCTAAACTACTGAACCGATTTAAATTAAATTTGGTACGGATATAGTATAGAGCCTGAGAAAGGACAGGCTGCTTTTTAATGCGAAAATAGGGCTGTAAGAGGTTGAAATAGGGGATGAAAGTTTGTATGGAAATTACGTCATTTTTAAAGCTTGAAACTTATTTTTTAGACATTTGTTTAGAAAAATGTACTTAAATAAGCTATTAGCAGTAAAATATTGTAAATAGCTTATTTATGTATGATATAGCAGCCGGGCAGAGCCGGATTAACCCTGTCAGAGGCCCTAAGGCAATGGCATTCTCGGGGCCAATTTCTTACTTTGACTGATCAAATCGTGTGTGAACTGAGGAAACGCACATTAAGGGCTGTGGTTTTTATTTGTTTACTTATTCCCAGATTTGTTCTAAAATTGTTTTAATTCCACTACTAAATATAACTATTTGTACTTTGTGAGATAACAGTGAGGTCCCTAAGTTCACACGCACATCAAATTTTCAACCGACGACAAAAAGAGGAGGTTATCAATTCGACGCGTATATATAGATATATTTTTTTTAATGTATGATCATCGAGTACTCGAAGACGGCTGAACCGATTTGGAAATTTTTTTTTTGTTCGAATGGGTATACTTCGAAATTGGTCCCATTATCACCAAAGTCAGGATCTGATGATGGGATCCTGGAGAAATCGAGGGAACTCTTCAAATATTATAGGCACACCTATGGCGTTTTGGGTATTTCTTATAGTAACTTGTGCACTTGTGTGTACTTGTTGCTCTCAAAAAGTACCATTTGGGGAAGTGGAACTGATGATGAAGACCACAGATGGCCGCCGAAACTACTCAATAATAAGTATTGAGTGGATTGCGATTCGATTACTTGAATATGGATGTTAAGCACTTTATGCTCGTCACAATGCATATGGTGATGTAGAGCTGATGGTGAAGTACCAGGAGCACTCCTCAACAATTAACGGCCCAGCATTGGGAAAAGCAATATTTTGTAAAAGGTTATAAGTAGTTGACATTTAGGCTCTTGTAACTAGGTAAATTAAAAATTATCCAACTAAAAAGAGTGAAATAAAAACTTTTTAACAAAAAATTAAACCGACTCCCAAAAAACACTGCAAAGTGAAAAGTAACTTTAATTTCGGAAGTCGGTGCAAAAACCGAAAAACAAAACTAAAGACACCGACTACCGAAATTAAAGTTATTTTTCACTTTGCAGTGTTTTTTGGGAGTCGGTTTAATTTTTTGTTAAAAAGTTTTTCGTTCGAAGAAACATGTTTTCTTGGTGCGTGCACTAGGCCTGGGCCCCTAGTTGATGCAGGGCCCCTAGGCAGTTGCCTACTCCGCCTAATGGTTGATCCGGCCCTACAGCCGGGACCAACGACTTAACCTACTTTCCTAGATACGGAGGAATATCGATTTAATAAGATGGTCACCCGTCTATGGACCTCGGGAAGCGTTGTTAACCTTCAAGATCGACCCGTGTGGTTGATTTATTTAGCAACAAGCTCATCCTCGATGATGTTACTTAACACAAGATATAGAAACAAAAATGACTCACCATAACTTTTGTTAATTTGTTTATTTAAACTTTATGTAGGTACAATAGTGTTACGTTGACATATATTAGTGAACAATGTCATCGCCGAATTAAACGAGTGCTACAATGGCTGGCACAGAATATTTACCGATGGGTCTAAAAGTAATCTGGGTATGGGAGCGGGATTCTACATATGATAAAACCTTACAACACAAAGTGGGATTTAAAATCGATCAATCGAATAATCACGTTGGAACTCATTGCAATATACCAGGGCCCCAAGTCTGCTATTTTTATAAATTTGTCATTCCATCACGATCCCATTGTCATTTTGCTAATAGTTCGTAATCTACTAAATTCATAATGGTTGGTCAGTAGTCTCGTATTAGAATGACATTGCCGTATTGCCATTATTATAAAACCCGTAAATAGTAATGATTTTCGAAAAACTACCCCTAAATTTGAACATTTATTGATGCCAGATTTTATTTCTATTTAATTTTACATATTATTTCGTTCAATGAAGTGTCAGTGGTTGACCATTGGAAAGCCATTATATTAGTAGATTACCAAAATTGTCAAAATCAACAATTTTGAAATCAATGATAGACTATTTTGACACTATTGTAATAGCAGACTTGAGGCCCAGGCCTTATGTTACGGAATGAATAATAAGTTGAATAAAATTGTTATTTTTTCGGGTAGTAAGAGTGCCTTGCAACATGTGGCTCGATGTGCCTCTGGTCGCAGAGGTGCAACGATAGCCTATGATATTTTGAAAGCTATTAATATTTGTAATGAAAGGGGTACAGAATTGAAGTTACAATGGGTTCCAGCACATATTGGTCTGAAAGGGAACGAGGAAGCTGACAGTATAGCTAAGTTGGCGGCAGTAAAGGGTAGGATATTTGACTACTTACCGGATCATTGGGAATTAGTACCAAGATTTAAATCACTATGTTTTGATATATGGAAAAAACTGTTTGAAAATAAATCAATAGACAAAGGCATATGGTACAAAACCATTCAGGGTGAGCTTCCTCGTGTCCCTTGGCTTGATAGCATTAATTTGAGTAGAAATTATGTTAAATTAGCACTTAGACTTAGATCCGGACACTATCCATCAGCAAAGTTTGCTTTCTTAATGAAAAAATCCAATTCTCCTAATTGCATAATTTGCGATAAAATTGAGGATGTTCAGCATTTGCTGATGGAATGTGTCCGGAATAAAGATGAACGCGACTCGCTGCTGAATGATTTTAAGTTAAACATACTGGATGTAGGACTTGTTCAAAGCATTTTGGCAAATCCAAAATCGAAGGAAGCAAAAGGACTATGTAGTTTAGTTTTAATCGTTCAGCAGTGAGGAGCTAGTATTTTAGTTTTTTAGTGTTGCATTTTATTATTACTTAGCGGATTAATTTTGTTATTAGGTACGATGGGGTTGACATATCCTTATTGGACAAAAGCCCCAAATTAAAAATATAAATATATAAAAAAAAAACAATAGTGTTACATGGGCGGACTTAATGCAGCTAGGTATTCTCTACCAGTCAACCTTTGGGTTAAAAAACACATTGTGGTAGGTGTACAAGAAATTGGAATGAAATAATACATATAATACTAATAAAATACATATAATTATATGCTAAAATAATAAACTAATAAATACGGTGCTGTATAAACATCTTTCTGATTAAGAGAGCTCATGATAATTATGATGTAATAAGTAGACCAAACTAGGAATAACAGTCCCGTTTCTTGACAAGTCAATAAACAAACATTGCCATGTAGTTCATGTAGTTGGTGGAATTTATTTCGTTTCAGGTAAAGATAACTAGAGCTAAGCACTATATCGTACGAAACAGTCGTGAGTCGCAGATCGTTTTCTACAATTTTCTGCCTTTTTTTTTCGGAGGGAAAAATCTTCAAATGACTCCTACCGCCCTGAGTGGTGTCCACTCTGCTCCTACAGCTGCCTTTACATTTTGGGGCCGCGATATCTCGTTAGAATATTCCCGCAACCCTGAGCAATGTGTGTTTCTCGTCATACAAAAGTATGTTTCTAAAATAAATCTTACGCAACAATACATTTCCCATTACAAACTGAGCTTAATTTTAATAACTGAGTTCAAAAATTGCCTTAACTTGAGTCGGAACAATTTCAAGATTTCCTTATAAAGTCAGTCAGGATGACGTGAAGTGAACTTATTAATGTATTTGTGATAGAATCGAACTGGGACAGAACGTAATACAAATGGTAAATCAAATACCCGTTAGTATAGTCGGGAGCGTGCGATTGTCGACCTTATGTCCTTAAGATACGAGCTTATTGTACTCGTTGGTTTTCCTTCGGTTTATTTACGCATGGCCCAATGTATAAACTGCAGCGATTTAAGTTTTATTTGTGCCTGCAGTCAGTTGCTTTACTTACTAAGTCCGTTGCCGAGTTGGTCGGCGAAACAAAATGAAGGGTCAAAGAAAAGAGTTTTGGTGCATTAACGTCCTTAGTTCGATGGCATAGGTCTTCTTTCTCTTTGCTAATGCCACAATCTTTTGCCGTCATCGTTTGCTTAGCCTTTTCACAACTATGTTGGGGTCAGCTTCCAGTCTAACCGGATACAGCTGAGTAATAGTGTTTTACACGGAGCGACTGCCAATATAACCTCCACAACTCAGTAACACGATATCTCTTGTACTTAGGGTTGCCATCCGTCCGGGTTTTACGTATACATATTGGTCTTACGAGTACCAAAAAGCACGTTCTCTGTTATTATTTTCCTATGGTATTTCATTATTTGTTTATGTTACGTTGATTAAATGGAAAGGAAGAGACTTCTCAAAAAAGTTACTAAGATACATTGATTTAAATAGTAAAGATACGGTCATCAGAACATTTGACGGACGCGGTCGCCCTACAAAACACACTAGCGCCATCTATGATAACTAAGATGTCAATCGGCGTGGTCTGCTCCTAGACGTAGCCTTGTAAGAGAGGGGTGTGGTATTTTTCGAGGTACAAAGAAATAAAACAAAACCTTTTAGTTTTTGAATTTTATATTTGTTATAGATAAAAATACATTTTAATTTGCTTTTAATAAACAATAAAAATTAATTTTGTACATAATTTAATCTTATAGTAATATTATTAAATCTTTTTATTTCATCGGCTGCAACGCGCGCCGCTGCAAAGTTATGTCGCACTTTTACGAGGCTTCGCATCAAAGAGTACAATATATATAGGTCGCATTGTCTATGCTAAAGGTTGAGACAAACAAGAAAGAAAATTGTTTTAAATAGTGTTAGAAGTTGATTTAATGACATATTTTTAACTTACTGGTGATATGAAATGTTATATTTTTTTATTGTGCTTTACGTCGTAGTTCACGCAACCCTTCACGATACAATTTGGCATTTTTGCTTGTAAAACTGACGACCCCTCCCGAAGATAGCCGATCGCGTTCTAGTTCACTTCGATAAAGGTTAGACCACTTTGGGACCAAGTTCGAGGCGTCATTATAACATGCGATCCGCGTAGTCCTTACGAAGTAATATATATGTCAATGCTAAGATATCACTTTATCAGTAAATAAAAACAAGTTTCAAATAGTTTCAAGTTCAAAAATGTATTTTTCTACGGTGTCCGGGGAAAAACTGTGATTTTTCCCAAATGTCCGGGGTTTATAAGTCTTTGTCTGGGTCCGGCAAATTTGGTGAGAGCAACCCTACTTGTACTTATACTCAAAGATGTACAAATGGCAGCCGGGACCATCGGCTAACGTGCTTTCCCAAAGCTGGACCTCGCCAAGCGTTGCTTAACCTCTCAAGGACCGCCATTATTTACGTCAACTATTAGTTGAGCCCCGCTGGCACACAAATTTTGTGCCAGCGGGGCTCAACTAATACTTGTTTACTGGCACGTTTTTGTGCCGCTGGGGCTCTAGAGCTTAATCTTGAAATTAACTCGTGCGGCTGCTTTTTAGCCATGACCTCTTTCAGCCAATCTCAATACATGATTTTCCCAAGATAATTTTTAATTTAATTCAGCATGTATGGTAAGATCCTATTAAAGGATCGGTGGGATCACTCAATCCAATCACATTTTGAATAGGTCGACTGTACCTACCCACTGTCTCACAGTGGTGTGTCACACATCGAATTAGTTAGATACACTTACGCCACACGTATTCACTAAAACAAAATATCTATATCTATTTGCGATTATGATTATTATTTTTTAAAAGTTATATTTGATTAAAATAATCTCATATCTCTGAATGTGAGTTTTGGTTGAAAATAAACGTTTAAACCCAATTAAATGATTTTTAATACATTTTGCCTAATTTAGACTCGACTGTATCCACGGGTATCTTTATTATTGAACTAGCTTCTGCCTGCGACTTCGTCCGTATAGGAGTCGAAAATATTCCACGGGATCCCGTCCCCGACTTGCTTGACAAAAATTATAATAGCTCGGCTAATATGCATAATATAAAGATAATTTATAGCCTATAGCAGTCAGGGATAATGCAGCTACATGTAAGCGAAAGAATTTTCAAAATCGGTTCGGTAGTTTCAGAGATTACCCCATACATACAAACTTACAAATTTTACCTCTTTATAATATTAGTATAGATGTGGGTCGAGTTTACAAAAAAAAAAACTAATTAATGTAGTGGTAAAGTGATCCCGCGGGTCCAGTAGCAAGCGGGTCTAGCTGATCAAAGACTCTTAGTGCAAGACGCTGTAAGATTGCTGAAATACGTCGATGGTGACCACCACCACCATAATTATAATTATACCAGACTAAATACTACCTAAAATGCTATATAATAATAGATCTGCTAAAATAAAATTCCTTTGTATCTACCTACTCGCTCCGCTTATGACAAACACCACACCCGAATGTAAATGTTTTATAAGGGTACCTACGCTTCAAAATTTAATTTAGCTGCGTATGTGCGATTTCTCATTGTTTTTGTAGGTCCAACATTTGTGTGCGGCGAGGATCCGTACTGATCACAGCAATGAGAGAGGGTGCGTTGTGATCGCAAAACGAAGGAACCGTTTTGAATACTATGGCTATTTAAAAGATTGACTATGTATCTTGACGTCCAAAAATATTGCTTAAGAGTCCGTGCCTGAAGCTGACTCGCTTGATTTAGGTGTATTTTTTATATTTCATTTAACTACGAGTAGAGAGTGCGCTTAAATCTTTGTCGATATAATAAAATTATGTGAGTGAGTTCTGAAGTGAGCAGCTTCACCACGCTTGTACAATCCTCAAGATAACGACTTGAAAGGTCCATTGTTGGCTAAACACTAACTCCAAAAAATACTAGCATTACTCTTAGTATAGGAGTTGGTAGATCACTTATACTTTGCCAATGAATCAAATAACAGAAACAAATGAGTGTTCCTACATTAGGTTTGGTGTATTTATGACTGAAAAAAATATGATTATATTACACATTTACAATATATTTATGCACATTTAGAGCACATCCACACTATTTGTGCGTTTCTCAAAGAATCTTGTTGTTACTGATAGGTACTGAGACAAAGCAAAGACTGCAATTTAAATCAATATCAATGAGATGGTAGAGTCGCTCACAAAAGCGAGAATCTACCACAGACGCTCTCAGAACGTACAAAGGTAGGTACCTACATATGTACATATACCTATGCAGGGCCGGATTAACCATTAGGCGGAGTAGGCAACTGCCTAGGGGCCCCGCATCAACTAGGGGCCCAGGCCCAGTGCACGCACCAAGAAAACATGTTTCTTCGAACGAGAATTTGATGTGCGTGTCAATTTAGGGACTTCACTGTTATCTCACAAAATACAAATCGTTAGATTTAGTAGTAGAATTAAAACAATTTTAGAACAAATCTGGGAATAAGTAAACAAATATATTAAAAACCACAGCCCTTAATGTGCGTTTCCTCAGTTCACACACGATTTGGTCAGTCAAAGTAAGAAAAGGGGCCCCGAGAATGCCATTGCCTTAGGGCCTCTGACAGGGTTAATCCGGCTCTGTACCTATGTGTTAGCGAATGGTATCACTTACCGTCTGTCAATTTGGCGCGCATCTCACTGCGTGGAGGGACTGATTGCGTAACTTACGGTACGCCTTTCAGACGTAGGTAGACATTGATATTTAGCCTGACAATCTAATAATGTCGATACTTTTAGCTCGTGAAGAGGCACGGTTTCGGCAATTTATTTGTGAGTTATTACGAACCTCGCAGAAACTCTTGGATTCTAAGAATGACATTATAGGCAAGTGGGTGAGGGTGAGTTGTTTGGTTTAAAAGAGGGTAGATACCGTGGTCATAGTAAACATAAGTAGAATGTTGAAAATAACCATGTTTCCTCTATACATCCGTCTGCCTTCAAATCAAGAGTGATCACTTGATCAGGCACCTTCTGGGCTCACTCGTTCCTTTGTAGACGTATCGCTTACTATGAGGCGTGATCGAGCTCTACAGTAATAAAAAAAACCATAATTGTAAATTAATAAAAACGAAAATATGTCTATGTCTGTTACGCTTTCACTGCTAAAACGCTGAACCGATTTTGTTGAAAGTTGACAAGGTCTGTCAACTTTCAACAAAATCGGTTCAGCGTTTAGGATTAATATAATAATTGTGAGTTCATTCACACAATTATTATTTAACTGGCTATGGTTGTCATATAAAGTAAAGGTATAAATGGTGGGCCGCGTTTTTCTGACAAAAATGCGCAATTAGACTGAGATGTCTCATCGCGCGTTTGCGGGCTAGCTACCTACCATGTGGCATTCAATGTAAGTGTGTGGGTTTCTAGTTTGGTTGTCTGTGTTTTTTAATGTTTAATTATACATTACCTATATACTATGGTATTAATTCAAGTTCATTAAACAGACAAATGATCATGCTTGCAACACATTGTGCTGGGGAGTTTTTAGCGCCGCTTTTTTCCCACTGGCTGAAAATTAAGAGGTTTTAAACGTTAAAAATACAGCGTGAAATTTAAATGGTTGTTTTCCCACGGCAGGACGGTTACCCATCAGTAGTAGTATCGAAACATACAGTTAAACTTAAAAGAAACGAATGTATTTTTTTAATCAAATTATTAAAAAAATATTCATAAACTCGAAAGCGCGAGAATCATTAGTAGTTCATTAGACGTAACGTAGGTACCTACACGAACCACGCACCGCCGCGCGCTGCCAACAAAGGAAAAAGTGATTAAAATTTCACGGTGTATACTTGATGACAGTCTCCCAAAACACTCGTCCGTCACCACTTCCTAGTGGTTAAGATAGGAAGAAAAGGTGGCCCATGAAACTCCCTAGTAACACATCTGTCTCTGCGCACAGACTGTTCCTTCAACTACCCCTACGTTCCGAAGCCACGGTATGTTGTTAGAACATTTCCGCAGCACCAAAGCTGAAGTTTGAATGACAATAGGTGCGTTTTTATTTGCCGTGTTGCGCGGCCTCGTGAATGCGTTTATTCTATCGTACGGTAGATGGGAGACGGAATGACTGAGCGTGATCCAGCCGTACGTATAATCTCGTTCTCCCAGCGTGTGAATGGTCTTCCACAAAACAAAAAAAAAAGAATATATAATAGGAATGCGCGATGCATTAAAAATGCCGTGTTACTTGTGTGGGAACACGTCTTGTGCGCGCAAAGTCAAACACGAACGGACAGAAGGTCTAATTACATAAATGTTTTAGTGGCATTAAATATACCAAGAATATTGCTGAATAAAAATAATAGTTAGGTACTTGCTGACTGTGTGTTGCCATCGAGGGGGTGTTGTGTTTGGGAGGAACTAATACTTCATTAAATAATCTAGTGTTAATTCCGTTAAGAACTAGTTGATAAATCAAAAGTTTTCGGGGTATTTTCGAAGCTAATCCGTAGTTAGGATAGGGGAACAAATGACTCCTCTCGCTGGGGTGGATTGATGGGGAGTGTCAGACATTTACCGTCTAAAAACTCACCCCGCTCCTTCAGTTAGCCTGGCGTCCGGGGCTGCTGTAGCTGCAACTCATTAGAACATGCCCGTACCTCCGGTAGAAGGAAAGGCTATCTTGACTCTGGTTGTAATCAAACCTTTGGAGACTGTAAGTGATTACGATTGCATTATACATTTAGATTCTGGTTATTTTGAAACAAAAAAGAAAACGTGTGTTTTGCTATACGTAATCAATGTAGGAACGAAAAATGAAGAGAATTGATTTACAGCTTTAACGTAATGTGTCAAACTGGTCCAGTTTAGCAAAATGTCACACAAATAAAGTTGTTTATTTCAGGTTAGAAACTCTTGGAATGACTCCTCCCTAGGTGAATCGGACAGGACTGTTAGATATTTAATGACTGAAATTCCACCATTACCGTCAGTTACCCTTACGTTACGTGGCCGCGGTGTCTTGTAAAAACAGTCCCGCAACCACGGTAACTGGCAAATGCCTGCATTACCTACATTTATACTACCTATATACCTATCGGCTGTCTCCGCGGCATCGTTTGCGTGTAAGTTGATATTACCTACTCGGTTTTTTACGAGCAAATCCCGATCCTGTGAGGATTTCAGGATTATAATTAGTCTATATGTTGCTCTATGTTCTCGCGTTAAAATAGGCTCAGCCGTTCCAAAGATAGACTCCTGGACAAACAGAAAGACAGACAATTTCTAATACAAAGCTTGTGTTTTACTGTCGTGTAAATTACTATAAGCACTTGGGAAAACACAGTTATTTTTAAACTAACTTCTGCCCACGGCTTCGCTCGCGTGAGATGTTTTTCGACAAAATCAGCCTCTCCAGCCTTTAAACAACCTTTACAATAAAAATCACATCGATCCGTTTCTCCGTTGCGACGTGAAAGAAGACGAACACACTACGCATTTATAATATCAACTAGGTAGGTATAGATCACGACCAGACACTTCAAATTTATTACATGTTCGGAAAAGATGTAATAATACAAATAGATGTAATGTGTGTATAATACATTATTCTGTTACTTATTGCACGATACTATAATACAAAAATGGCCCGTATCTGTCATGTCGGGCGTGAACTCGTTGTTACGCCTGTCGTGAGCGTGACAGGGTAATACATATTAAACATTCGATATTATACGCGTGTCATGAATATTAGATACCTACCCCTGTGTATATAGGCCTCTACAAACAAAACTATTATGATTCTGGGACTATGTTCATATTGAATTTTTAAATTGATGATAGCCACCATTTCACCAGATGGTAAGCGATGATGTGATTGAAGATGAAGTTTACTACGCTTGCCCAGAAGTAACCTATTCAGTCTTGACAATACTCTCAGGTTTTCATGTTATTTTATTTATGATAGGCTCACGTTTGCTCACCATTTCATCAGATGGTTAAAAATGATGTAGTCTAAGATGAAGCACGCTTACTTAGAAGTAACCTACCCACTCCTGGCTTAAAGACCCCAAGGTTATAGCTATCAGGAAATACAGATTCCAGCAGGGAATTCCATTCCTCAGCTGTACGCATAATAAAAGAATTCACAAAACGTTTTGTGCGTATCGGTGGGAAGTTCACCATGAAATAATGGCGCATAGCCGTTCGTCTTGTAGCCTGAAGATGGAACGAGCTAGTTGGAATTAGATTATAGCTTTTTTTTTTAATTACTATATTAGCGTTTATTAGCCGTCCTCAATGCTCACAGGCGTCTTCTCTAAAAAGGGGAGTGAGTTTTATTCATCACGTGGGCCCTGCCTGTGTGAGTTGGTGGGTGTGAAATTTCTATTTGTAGGTGTGAAAGTCCTTTGTGGTGCTTGCTTTAACTGAGAACCTAGAAAATTAAATAGAAAGAGATTTTTAATGTAGGTTTTCGTGACAGAGGATTCAACACCACGCAGCGCCTCGTCTCACCTATACAATATGAATCGTAATAAACGCACGATCTTAAACACCCCAATTAGAACAATGTGTTAAAATCATAATATATGCACAGAATGTTTTGTTTTACTTGTATAAATCGTTATTTTAGGACTTCAATATGCGTAAAACAGGCTTTATTTTTATTAAATTTGTATTGAATGTCGGAATTTGTATAAAACTGAATTTTAAAATGTTATTACTTTAATTGACAGTCTATTTTGGTTTGTTGCTAATGTAGTATTTGGGGATGATATATCATTATTGGACAAAAACCCCAAATAAAAAAAATGAATGTAGTCTGATGGAGGACGACTGTGGAGGCGCTCTGCCCCATCTGGGGGTCATAGGAAAATATGTGTAGGTAAATGTAATTCATAAATGTACAGCGATAGTGTGACTGTAATTTATATGTTGCTGATAGAAATTAGTTACAAGCATATTTAGCTTAGTTGGGGGGGTTAACAAGATTGCTAGTAATGTGAATTCGACCCACATTGCTAGTTTTTACAAAAAATCTGAGTCTGAATTTACTGATAACAGAGAGTGTATTAATTATGTAACGTGTTGTATGGCGACCACTTGGGAAGCATTCGTTTTAGTTTTATTAATATGTAACTAATAAAATTAACTTCTAAGCATGTTCTAAGCTCATTGGTCGAGGCCATGCTGCGGGGCGAGACGGAGTGGGAAGCGGTCGCCTCCATCTGCGAAGCAGTCATGCTATCAAAGGAGGAGGCGGCCCGCGTGAGGGAGAGGATAGCGTCCTCCCTCCAGCCCAGCCGCAGTGGTAGACGCCCACGGCGTCGGACGTCGGCCGACGATCTCCGGCCACCGCAGGCACGGGCATGCGGACAGCGAGTAAAGGGCAACTCGCTGTCCGACCATGGACCATGCCCGGGTCGACGGCACGTTGTGTTCCACGCGCGCCTCAAATAGCGTCAGCAAGATGACGAGGCCCCCCCTGTAGAGGGCCAAAGCCTGCCGGGGCCGCGGGACTTATGTCATCACCGTGACCCCGGAACGTAAAGGGCTATTGAAGGAATACCGTGGATTTTAGTCAGTTCAAGTCTGACAGTCCCTCCGGCCCTGCCCGGGGTGGGAGGACTCATTTGATGATTTTACCACGTTAAAAAAAAAAAGCATGTTCTAAGCTTCTAAAATCGAAAACGTTCAGCCTCAACATTGTTGGCTCATAATGTACCTTATTTTTTCGGTGGGATAATCATCTAATGATTCCTCAGTATCAGACTTTCAACTGCCCTTACGTTTATGGTAGCTCGTTCGAAGATACCTGCAGCCTGGCAGCGGTACCTAAGAGAGTGGCAGCTTTACAACGTTGAATGTGAATGCTTAGTCACTGGCCAAACTAATACTTAAACTGGCCACTGATAGCGATCACATAGGGTGAAGTTAAGCCATGAGCCAATAGGTTACTTCTAGAGAAAACTTACTCTATCGTCGACCACTTCATTGCTTTGTACTAGGTAAGATTGTGGTCAAATGCGAATTCTTTGACAATAAATAGGCTCTAAAATATACAGGTGCATCTTACTGATAGGAAAAAGTGCCAAAATGGAGATAGTGGTATGAGTTGGACTCCTTTGGCGAAGAAATAGAGAGAAAGAAGAAGGAGGAAAGGATAGAACGGGGTTTAAAATGTTGGAATAAATCTACCATGTAATAACACTCATTCTAACTCTTGTAAAAAAAACAAGCATAAAAACAAACATTTAAAATAACAATTAATAAAATATGATATCCACTTCGTGAAATCTTGAGTTAGATAAATATTTGTGTAAAATTCCGAGATAAGTAAAATTGTTTAGGAGTCTTAAAACAAATCGACAGGGTTGGTTAGACATTTTACAACTTACGCAATTAAGGTGTATGTGCAAATATCAAGTAGGTTTCAGAATTAATTAATAATAATACATCGATATGATTTGATATGTGAGCTTGTGGTATGAAATTAAAAAAAAAAAACATATTTCATATTTAAAACATTTAATAAAATTAATCAAATCCCTATCTATGCAGAAGTTTATTGATTAATTGAATAGGTACATAGACATGATGTCACACGGATTTACAAAAATGTACATGTTAATGGAATCTTGTTTTGGATACCTCTTTTGGTGACTGTTAAGATACTGTAGCACTTGCATGAGTCCGTTAGTAACATTGCATCTGTCCGTGTGCACAGCTACTGTAGCCGGAGTGGCCATGAGCCCTGCAGCACTCGTGCTTCTCAGGATCGATACGGGAGCAGACCTGGTCGCAGGGTCCGACGCGGACGGCCTCCACGGTGACCATCACCATGGCGAAGGCGACCAGCAGGAGGATGAAGGTGGTCTTGATGGCGGCCATTGTACTTGTTGTTTATTAATATAATAAGTGTTCGCGAAGAGATGTAGAGTTGTTATGTGAAGCTTAAGACCGTTCTCTCCGTATTTATACTCAAAAACGAGGAAAATATTTCCAAAAATCATTTTAGGATTTGTTCACTTTTGTAAACAGGAAAATACTTGGGTTTATGCAGCTCTTTTTTACGTTTGACGAAAATTATAATTAGCTTTTCAATCTTAAACATACTACTTAAATGTCCAAAACAAGTTATGTAACCTAAGATATTGTAGTTATATAGATATTCTCTTTTTTGTACACCAATTAAAGAAGGTGCGACTTTTAGCAGAGAACCTTTGGATGGATACTTACACAGAGAAAAAAAAGTGTTTCATAATTTTAAATTTTCGCGATGGAAAACAATGATAAGAGCATTGGATAAGAGTCATGTCTTCTAACAGATTCTGTTATCAAGAGTGGTGCCTACTACAAAAATAATAATATATAATAATAATAATATAATTTTTGAAAAGATTATATTCTAATATAATATAGGTATATAAATGAAATTATATTTTGGTTTCGTCCTATTAAAAAAAAAACAAAACTTGACGGTACACTATAATGAAGAGACGTTACTAGCTAGATAAGTAATTCCTTTCTTAGTAGTATTTCTTAGCGATAATGACTTCCGAACATAATATACTTAAGAATGACTCAACGTAGTAATGTATTTTTTGTTTAGTAAATCTTATGACTTGCGGCAGATGCGTTTTATTCAATAACACAAATTACGTGTTTTTGTTTGAGTTAATATAAAAATGTGTAAACAAATATATTTCGAAAAGAAAAAATCTTTTGCGTCTTTTATCCTTATGATAGCAGACTACTGAACACTTTAGTCAGCAGAAGTCTGACGCTCCCTTCCATTCCACCAAGGGTAGGAGGGATCATTGAATAATTTGCCCAAAAGTACTGAACCAGTTGTCAGAAACGGGGTACTAAAATGTGCAAGAATGAAGATTATCACTTATCAAACTAGATAAGTATAAGGTTTCCGTAGAAGCATTGATAAAAAAATTGGCCAAGTGCGAGTCAGACTCGCTCATGAAGGGTTCCGTAGTAACTGCGAAAAATAACTTTGTTTTTCATAGTTTTTGTATGAAATACAAAGTTATATTTGCGATTTTAAAAAGTATGCTATATCTCAAAAATCGTTGACCCGATCTCATTCAAACCAATTTTCTTTGAAAATTTTTATTAAGATCTACATTATATGTTTTTTTTTAGATTTTTCGCTCCATTATTATAAAACTTAGAGGGGGGCGGGACGCCCATTTTCCACTTTGGAAGCGTATATGTTTAAAACGACTGACTTAAGGAAAAAATGGTTTTAGAAACCTCAATGTCATTTTCAAAGACCTGTCTATAGATTAGACACGAAAAGGTTTCATGAAAAAAAAATCAGTTTTAGTTCCATGTATAGAGAGCCCTCCTTAATTTTTTTTTCTTAAAATCGGGTAGCGGTTCTCAGAATAAATCCACCTATCAAGTTTCACATGTATAATCTTAATAGTTTCGATATAAAATGGCTATGACATACGGACGGACGGACAGACAGACGTGACGAAACTATAATGGTTCCGTTTTTCGCCATTTGGCTACGGAACCCTAAAAATCGAGATTTTCTAATACAAGATCAGAATTGACTAAACAGTAGCGTGACAGTAGGTACCTCAAACAAAATCAAGCAGAATCGTTCTGAATTGCGACGGTTAGCTAAGGATATTAAGGACAAGTGGTGGTTCCAAAAAACCAAATAGGTACATTCAGTGGCAATGGTACACTTAACAACTTGGTCTATTCTATGAGGAAGTGTGTATAGTGACTGGCACAAATCATCCAATGTGCCTGCCTCGTGATGGCTCTGTGGTTTTATCATATAGGTGCTTAGTTTATTTTGGTTAGGTATTAGTGCTTTTTTATTGATAATAGGTTTGCGTTCGACCACCATCTCACCTGATGGTAAGTGATGATGTGGTCGAAGATGTGCTAAGCAGTCGTGCTTGCGACCACTTGACCAACAAGGCAGTTACAAAATAAAGACCATTTATCATTTGACGTATATTCTATAATTATAGACTACGCTACCTACAATTACTGACTTAGACGAGCCGCCATCTTTGAAGAAAGAAGTCAAAAATGCCATGTCACAATGAGGGTTTTCTGTTCCGTCCACCAGGCATCAGATCCGGGTACCTGTCTAGCATTCATTGTCATTATTTGTATCCTTAAGTGTATTGTAAAGTGTACAATAAAGTATATAATAAATAATAATAAATAAACGCTTTAGTTTTTGACATCTGTCAAACTGACGTCAATGTCATGCATACATCAAAAATTCGTTTCCAAAGAAGAAGACCTCGCGCCTCAGTAGCGCCAACTGGTGGTTTAAATTTTCCAGAAAACCCTCATTGCATAATAAAGAGGCGGTCGGTCTTAATAACATCACAGATGAACTCCTTAAATACAAAACTAAAACTTTTTGTGACCATGTGGAATGAAGAGCGGGTGCCAGATACTTTCATATAGTTAAGGCCAAAATATTACCTATAACAATTACCTAATAGCTGTAAGTTAATTGTAGATTGTAGTAAAAATATAGTATAGTTATAAGTATAGTGTGTGTATTATAGTATTGTAAAAATATAGGATAAGGTACAATGGGGTTGACGTATCCTTGTGGATAAAAACCCCTAATTAAAAAAAAAAAAAAGAATTAAAAAAAAAAAAAAAAAACAATTACCTACTTATGTAACCGTCCCTAAATTGTATTTTGATTGTATATTGTGGTGAAAAAAACGATAGTCGTGTACAGAGCCGGATTAACCCTATCAGGGGCATATAGGCAATGGAATCCTCGGGGCCCTCTTATACCGACTTCAAAAAAGGAAGAGGTTCTCAATTCGGCTGTTTTTTTTTATTTGTGTTAATTCATAACGGCTAGACTGATTTGGAAAATTCTTTTTTGTTTGAAAGGGTATACTTCAAGGTTGGTCCCATTGTCATAAAGTCAGGATCTGATAATGGAATCCTGGAGAATTCGAGAGAAAACTACAAATATTATAGGCAGAAAAGCATCGTTTGGTGAAGTGGAACTAATGATGAAGACCACAGATAGCTACCGGAACTACTAAGTATTTCATGGGTTGCGATTCGATTACTTGAAAGTAGTTTTTAAACACTTTATGTCTGTATGTATTTTATATATTGAAGTAATTCTGCACTTCGATATGACAGAAGGAACGGCTGAATGTGTTTGTCGCAATCCTTTTGCCTGCTCTCTACAACTTTAGCCAGATATCTCTCCAATGTCTGGTTAAAACGTTCCACCATTCCATCGGATTGCGGGTGATAAGAGGTGGTCCTGGTTTTATGAGTACCCATTACTCGACATGTTTAAGTCTATTTAATGGGCTAATGAACATATTTTTTATTTTTATTTGTGATTTAAGCATTTTGTTTTTTTCTTTTTTTTTTCTACACTATCACTTTGGGAATGCCTGTAAAGATAGCTGTATGTATGTACTGAAATAAATAAAATAATGTCTCCTGAAATACCTGGGACTCAATATTTCTTCCTTGATCGCTGTGAATTTCCAAAGGTACTCCGTAGCGACAAAATACTTCGTGAACCAATTTATCTGCCACTGTGGTAGCTTCTTGTTTAGGAATGGCAAAGATTTCTGGCCACTTCGTAAAATAATCTATTACGACCATAAAGTACCTGTTCCCACTCTCGCTCTCAGGAAATGATCCCGCAACATCCAGCGCTATCCGTTCCCATGGGGCTCCCACATTATAGATCTTTAAAGCTCCGCTACTGCGTGTTTGAGGTCCTTTTACAGCTGCACAACTAGTGCATTTGCGGCACCAGTCTTCTACGTCGTTTAGGCAGTTGTTCCAGTAAAATTTAGCCTTTCAAAAGTTGCTGGCGCATTGCATAATCCAAACGGCATTACTTTGAATTGCTACAGACCTTTTCCCGTAGAAAATGCTGTCTTTCCTTAGGATCTAATTCCACTTGCCAGTAGCTACTTTTCAAATCTAGGGTTGTAAACCACTTCATTCCTGTCAGCGTATCTAACGTGTCGTCAATTGGTAGTGGATAACTGTCCTTCTTTGTTGCATCGTTCAACCTCCGATAATCGACACAAAAACGTAAGTTGCCGGCCTTCTTTTTGACTAGCACTACAGGAGAACACCATGCACTGGCAATCATGGCCTCTACCTCTTTCTCTCGTGCAACAGGCAATCTTCTTGGCCGCTGACGGATTGGTAATTGATTACCAGTATTTATCGTGTGCTGAACTAGTCCGGTCCTTCCAATATCAGCATCACTAGAAGAGAAAATATCGGCGTACCGAAATAAAACTTTCTTAGCCAATGCAACTTCTTCTTCAGACAAATCCTTGTGACAACCATCTAGAAGGGATGACACATTATATCTGCTATTAAATTTATTGCTACTGGATATTATTTGGCATGTGCGTATCCAGGCAACTTCCTCACAGGTGCCCATAAATGTTCCCTTTTTAATTATGTGCTCTTCATTACTTGGGTTCAAAATCCTCACTACTGAAATATTTGTGGGCCTCACCAAAGTGCGTGCCATTAACCATGGATGATCATTATCTGTTCTTTCAATAAACAAGCACCGACGCTTTTGTCCCAAATTTTGTGATAAACTTACTGGCACAATGGTTTCTGATCTAGGACGAAGGGTAATTTTCTTCAGGCAGTAGACTTTTCCTGATGATCCACCTTCCATACAAATTTCTTCTGTGCCACATTTCAATATTCCTTGGTTAATGATGGTCTCTCATGAAATCCAAACCTAGGATGCAATCATCCACTATGTCGGCCACGATGACTCTATGCCTAAAAGTCCTTTCTCCAAGTTTCATCTCCACCTTCTTCTCGCCTCGGACGGGTATGTGCTGGCCGGTTGTTGTCAGGACTTGGATTTTTTCGTGGTTCCGGAAGAAGTCCCCAATAGAACGATTTGCAAGTTGAGTGCTGACCACTGTACGAGAAACACCAGTACCTATCGTCAGCTTGCAAGGTGTTCTATTGATGTCGCCTTTGATGATTAAGCTGTTTCCATCATGGGTTTGTGTGATCGAAATTCTTGGGACTTTTTCAAAACCAGCCAGCACCCGCCCCGCGGTCCTGGTGTTTACTCGTTTCCCTGCTGCTGGAAGGACCCTCCTGAGATGTCTCTTCCCTTCCACTATTTCGCTTCGGGCAACTGAATCTTAGATGGCCCTTTTCTCCACACTCGTAGCACCTAGGGCTAAACTTTGGTCGAATGCCACGGGTGGGTGATGACACCTCTTCCCTGATACGGTGTGCTCGATGGTCCTGTCGTACAGCTTCCACTTCCATAGCATGGGCCAAGGCGTCCTTCAGAGACTCGTGGTGCCCGAGTCTCACAGCAGCCCTCACTTCTAAGTCCCGAATCCCATTGACAAACGCCTGGATCTAATTACCGTAGATGAGTGCTAGCGATGATTGGTAAGCTTTTCGGACCAGCTTTTTATTTCGAGGGCCTACTGCTGTAGATTTTTAGTACTGCGTTGAACCTAGTCTTTCAACCGGGCACGGAACACGTGCTCCAGATGTGCGTCACCATAGCGCGATTCTAACGCTTCTAGCAACTGTTCGTACGTGACCTCCTTCCCGAGGACCTCTAGAATGGTTAGAGCCTGGTCACGACAGCCAAGTGTAAGTGCCGTCATAGCCTGCGTTTTGCTCTATCCGTTGAGCTTGACGACGGGCTCGAACTGGATCTTGTAGGCTGACCATGAAGAGCTACCATCAAACGGAGGTACCTTGAAGCCTTGCATCGAAGGAGCAGCGACCACAAGAGCTACAGTCAAATCTCCAGACTTCAGTACACTCAGAGCTTTTTTCACGTCAGCGATCTCGATTTCAGTTCCGGAGATACAAATCTCAGCTTCAGTAATCCGTTCCTCTTGCTGGTGCACTCGTTCCTTTACTGCACTAAGGTACGCATAGAGTCAGTGGTCCTGACTGCTATGCGTAAGGTCGTGGGTTCGATTCCCACCTAGGACAAATGTTTGTGTGATGAGCACGGTCATTTGTTCTTTGTCTGGGTGTAATTTATCTATAATATGTATGTATTTAGAAATATATATGTATGTTTACCAGTTGTCTAGTATCCATATCACAAGCTCTGCTTAGTTTGGGACTAGATGGCGTTGTGTGAAAAAAAAAGTTGTGGAATATTATTATTATTATTATTATTATTTCCCTCATGAGGTTCATCAGCTCTTCCTGATGGCGAGCAGCCTGCTCTTCCTAGCAGCGGGCTTGTTCTTCCTGGAGGCGAGCAGCCTGCTCTTCCTGGCGGTGGGCTTGCTCCTGGAGCATAGCTGTGCCATACAGGCGCATTTGTGTGCTGGGTTGGTGAAGAATTAAAACCACACTAGAAGATTCTTGAAGTTTTCTTCCTTTATTTTCTTGAGTGTTTCTTCTTGTTACAATTCTGCCCGCAAACTGTGTCGAACCAGGCTAAATGTTCCTAATTTATACAAATTTCGCTAAGAAAATGTAGGCTCTATGATTGGTTGACCAATAAGAATACAGGAATTTTATCCAATCAGAATCAAGAACAGCTATCTCTTATTTAATTACGTTATGTACTCATTATATACCAAAACTAAAAATCTAAGCGCTGTGATTGGTCAGCCAATCAGAACAAAGTATTTTTAACCAATCAGGAAAAGGCGCACTTTGCTTAGCTGCTGCGAAACTTTACCGTAACGAGAGCCGTTGCATATTTTTGGCCATTTTTACTATTTTTACGTTATTTTTATGGGTAAAACTATATATATTTCGATTCTAAATCACAAGAGCTATCTAGGAAAAATATAAAATCTACAAAAACATAACATTTAAAGATATAACTCCTATGTACTAATGTTTACCTCTAGTTCTATGTACATACATTCACGAAACTATCTAATCCTTATAGTAGTCGCATAAAACTATTATTTTTCGCATTTAAAACTATTAAATAGAACTAAAACTATTAAACACAAAGTCTATAATCATTCCGTTAAGTTTCTATCACTGTCTGTTCACTATATCTGTTCATTATGTATCTGTTTACTATATATCACTGTTCACTATATATCACTGTCCTGCACATCACTCCCGCCGTCATTCCGCTTCCGACGCTCGCCCGCGACGGTCGTACCGCTCCGCGCTCTCGATCGTTCTGTGTCTGTGTCATCGCTTCGTCGCGCTCGCCGTGACGTCATTCGTAGTCGCTGATTACGACGCCTGGTCCGGATCCGCCTTTTTCGAGGTGGTGAAGGATTTCCTGTTTCTCTAACAGAGTATCGTCAAAAACAATTTGGTTTGGCCCCTTCAGGGTAAAACCACAGTTTCGTGGTCCTTGGTGGAAACCTCACGGTGTCAACAAAACCAAGGGGGTGCTGACCCGACGCACCCGCTGATCCCCTTCAGGGTGAAGCAGTCAATTGGAGTCGAGTGCTAGGTTTTGGCCTTGGGGGATCTCCTAGTCAAACCTAGTTACTGAGTTTCCTTTTCAGCTACTCACCTAGTGTCGGTTGGGTGTGTCTACCCCTTCGCACTAGACCCAATAGGGCCCGGTTCGCACAATAAGACTGGCGACCGGTTACAAGCTTAGGGCTCACCATTAGGTACTCACCTCCCAGTCTCTACCCGACTGGGAGGGTTACACATCCCCGGACCCATCCATCCGGGGAGTTAGGCCAGTTAGGCTTTAAATAGGCCCCCCGCGGGAGAGAAATCTCCAAAATTTCCTCATTAAATTTTTGATCCATTCGCCAATCATGGCGAACTCCAATATTTTGGAGATATTGTTAGAGATCCTTAGGGAAAACCCTGCTATTTCCGCCAAATATGGCGGAAAAATCCAGCGTGAAATCGCTAATAGTCCTCCGGCTACCGAAGCCAACGTCGCTGATTTTAGTGACGCGCTTGACAGCCCATTATCTCCCCCGCTTGCCGATCAAGGCATCCCAGTTGGTCAATTCACGGAAGTGTTTATTAACTCCGATCCCATTGTTCATCAAACAACGAACGACTTCCAGGTAGATAGCCCTCTATTGCCCCCGCCCGCCGACAAAGTCGTGCCGATCGCCCGATTCCCGAAATCACCCATTGTTTCCGGCCCACCTACTAATCCCATTGTTCATAAAACAATGGACGCCGCGCAGGTGTGCGCTGCACCTGAATTCCGTGAAATGGACATCACCGAACCTATGTCCAATAACAACTCCGACAATGATTTGTCATCCTCGGAAGACGACTTTCAAGTCGTCACCGGCGGCAAGAGGAAGAAAGGGAAAACCTCCCAGGCCAGCAAGACCAAAAAGACCACCGCGTCACCCCCGTCCCCAACTCAAACGCCCGTACGACCCGCTAGCCCCGTCCCAACGACCTCCACTCGCGCGCAGGATAGTCGTCCCCCCAGCCCGATAGCCCAAACTTCCTCAACCCAAAGGAAGCAACGCCCTCCGCCCCCCTTTTACATCCAGGACAAGGGGAAATGGACTGATGTGTCTAAGATGTGTGTTGATCGAAAGATCAACTACACAAACGCCCGTGCCTGCCAAAATGGCATTAAAGTCACCGTCCCTACGTCGAACGACTATAGGGAATTATATCGCACCCTCCGTGAAAGGAATATTTCCTTTCACACTTTCTCCTTCCCCGAGGACACGCCCACTCGTGTTATTATTAAACGTGTCCCTAAAGAAATCCTAGTACAGGATATTAAAGACGACCTTGCCGATCAAGGTATACCAGTGATCGCCGTCCATCGCTTACATAAAGCGAGAGGCGGTGAATTGTACGACATGGTTCTTGTCATTTGTGAACCAACCGAAGGTCATCACCCAATATTTAAGATTAAGTCTATTTGCTCCCTATCCGGTATCTCAATAGAAAAGCCCTACAAAACCGCAACAGTGGGACAATGCCACCGTTGCCAACTGTATGGCCATGCGCAGAGCAACTGCTATGCGACTCCCAGATGCGTCAAGTGTCTGGGCGAGCATAGCACTGCGGACTGCCCACGGCCTAAAGACCGAACCCTCTGTTCGGAACCACCCAGCTGCGTTCTCTGCGGCCAGACCGGTCACCCGGCAAACTACCGCGGCTGTCCCAAAGCCCCCAAACTCGCTCCTAAATTAGCGAAGCGCGCCAACGCCCGCCAACAGAGAGAGGCACCTTCTTCTCAAATTCCCCAACGTCTCGCTCCTCAGAGACCGTCCCCGTGGAACAGGCTAAACCACGAAAAAGCCTTTCCCTCCTTGGCCCCTGCCCAACCTTTGCAGGCACTGATGGATTTACCCATCACAGCGCAGATCCTGCCTATAGCCGTGGCTACAGAGCCCACAGCCAGTCACAAACCCGCGCCTCAAACCACTGCTGCTCCTGCAGTCAAACAACCGCCCAATCCCTCACCCGTCGCGCACGGCGAGGCTTGCGCCCAGACTATACTGCGCCATTATAGGTTATTTATGACCCGTCAAGCCAGATCTCTCCGCGATGCCCTTCTGGCTGCCGAACAGCAGAATAACGGCAAAATTACGACGGCAATGTACAGCCAAATATTCAGCACACACAGTGATGTGGTGCTAGGTCTCGACCAGATGGATGCGATGGACTGATCCAATGGATTCCCAACGCAAAAACCACACTAGGCCTCGATCCCTCAAATTAGGTTTTTTCAACGCCAATGGCATTTTCAACCAACGCGCCGAAATAACTAAATTCCTCCGCGACCACCAATTAGACGTCCTCCTTATACAGGAGACCCTTTTGAAACCCCACCGCGCTGATCCCAAAATTGCGAATTACCGTCTAGTTCGCAATGACAGAACACGTTGCCACGGCGGCGGTACCCTTATTTATTATAGAAAGGAGTTATACTGCATCCCTCTGACCCCACCCGCGCCACTCTCTCACCTAGAGTACTCTGCCTGTCGACTAGGCATGACTGGTCATCCTCCGATAACCATCATCTCTGCCTACCATCCCCCACCATCGGTCGCGTCTCTTGCTTCAGACGATCCTATCGCGCTCACCAGCGATCTCACGACTCTCTTCGGCCTGAGTGACTCCGTCTTACTAGCGGGCGATCTCAACGCCAAACACCCCGCTTGGAACAGCAACACGACAAATGCCAGAGGCAGAATCGTGTATAACCTAGGCGCGACCCTAAACTACGACGTCATCGCTCCGATGACTCCCACCCACTACCCACACGACCCCAACCATAACCCCGATGTCCTCGATGTGGCGCTCCTAAAGAATGTAAACCTCCGTTTACACTCCATAGAAGCGCTTCACGAGCTCAACTCGGATCACCGTCCCGTTATCCTACACCTAGGTTCCCGCTCGGGTAACCATGATCCTACCCAACCTCCTCCGACCCAATTGATCACCGACTGGAGGAAAGTAAGTGAAAAACTGAAGTCCACCACGTCGCCTCAATTGGACACCATTCCTGACCACATAGTCTCAGTCGCTGACACGACGGCGGCGATCGACTCGCTTACAAATCACGTACAATCCGTCCTGAACGATTGTTCAAGGGAAGTTCCTGTAGTGGAAGACCACCGCTGGAAACTCCCGGAAGATGTACGGAATCTGATAACCGAGAAGAACGCAGCCATCCGTGCGTACAGCGCTTTTCCCTGCGCCGCAAACAAAGCTCACATGCGCAACTTACAGCGTGCTGTAAGGAAACGCATTACCGAGCAGCGTAATGCGAGCTGGGACAAGATGCTGAGCGAACTTGAGCCCACCCATCTTGCCTTCTGGCAGCTTCAGAGGAAGTTACGATCCACTGAAGAGGCCACAATGCCTCCTCTCATTCGTCCCGATAAGAGTGTCGCCTTCGATAACTCTGAAAAAGCAGAATGCCTAGCCGACAGCCTAGAGTCCCAGTGTTCTCCCAGCTCTCAACCAGTAGACCAAGCCCACCTCGATATGGTGAACGCCGAAGTCGAACGTAGAACTTCCCTTCCGCCCGTCGAAGATCCCGATAATCCACTGGCCCCCATCACTCCTGATGAGGTCCAGGAAATCATTAAAAGTCTCCAACCGCGAAAAGACCCTGGCTCCGACGGCATCACCAATAGGGTTTTCAAACTTTTCCCCGCCCAGCTTATAGTGCTAATGACTGCCATCTTCAATGGTGCATTGAGCAATAATATGTTCCCCGCAACCTGGAAACAGGCCACCGTCATAGGTATTCCCAAACCAGGCAAGCCCAAGTCTGACCCGTCTAGCTACCGTCCCATTAGCTTACTCAACGTCCTTGGTAAAATCTATGAAAGGCTTATATATAAGCGGCTCAAAGATTTTGCCGAAGCAAAGAGTCTTATACCCAATGAGCAGTTTGGATTTAGAACCGAACACTCATGTATCCAACAAGTCCACCGCATCATAGAACACGTCAGCGCCGGCTTCCAACGGGGTGCAATAACGGGAGCCTTATTCTTCGACATAGCGAAAGCGTTCGACAAAGTCTGGCACAATGGCTTAATCTATAAGCTATACCAACTCGGCGTGCCTGACCGTCTCGTGCTCATCCTACGGGACTTTTTATCGAATCGCACCTTTCGTTACCGAATTGAGGGGGAGCTTTCCTCCCCCCATCCCATTCGCGCAGGAGTTCCTCAAGGCTCCGTACTATCCCCCCTCGTTTTCACGCTATTCACTAGCGATATCCCCAAGCATAAAAATACTCAGCTAGCCCTATTTGCCGACGATACGGCTATCTATTATACCGGTCTTAAACCCGATGCCATCGCTCGCACTCTCCAAACTTCCGCAAACACTCTGGCCAAGTGGTTCCGGAAATGGAGAATCGAAGTCAATCCAGACAAAAGCCAGGCAGTCCTCTTTTCTAAGCCGCGGATAAACCCACCCTCCCCCCGTCCGATTACCATGTACGGCAAGCCGATCCCCTGGGAAAAGCAAGCCAAATACTTAGGCGTGGTCCTCGATAAACACCTTTCCTTCGCTGAGCACATAAAGCAGGCACGTTCGCGCGCCGCTTTCGCTCTAGGTAGGCTCCACTTCATTCTTAGCTCCCGCAGCAAGTTATCACTCAGGTGCAAGCTGCGTATTTTCACTGCGGTCATCCGTCCCATCATGAACTACGCCTGCGTTGTTTTCGCACACGCAAAGCCCTACCTCCTCCACAAGATGCAGACCCTTCAAAACCGATTCCTCCGTAGAGTCACAGGAGCCCCCTTTTATGTTCGAAATGAGCTTCTTCACGTAGACCTCAAGATGCCCACCATCCAGCAGTTCATGAAACGTGTCTCCAAGCGTTTCTTTGATACTGCAATCCAACATAGGAATCCCCTTATCGTATCGGCCGCCCAATACGAACCCTCGCGTATCTCTAAGATTCGCCGACCAAGGCACACCCTTGTCACTCCCGATGACGCAATCACCCTGCTCCAAGAGAGCCGTAGGGAAACAAGTACAGTGGCACACAAAAACAAAAACCGACCGTCCTTCCGTCCTCGCCGCCGAGGCCCGCCGCGACGTCCCCGTAATAGTCCGCCCCGACCCTTGCCAGAGCCAGCCCGCGACGCTGAGCCAGTAGCTTTAAATTCCCTTATTAATAATAAAAATGATATGATCCAGCCTGTCCCTAGCTGCCCTCCCACTGCGACGCCCTAAGCCGAGGTCCGTACCCCACAGGGGGTGCCCTTAGCGTGTAGTCGCCTAGTTTGTAAGTTTTCTAATAAGCCCTGGCTGGAGGCTTTAATTAATTTATTAATTAAGGCAACCACAGGCAAGCCCGGTTAAGCAGCCGACAACCTCAGAGGTTGACCTGCGAGATGCCACACACAAAAAAAAAAAAAAAAAAAAAAAAAAAAAATCACTCCCGCCGTGCGACTGAGTCGCATAAGTTTCCGGTGCGGGCTCGACGTTCGTAGGCAGGGGCAGGATCACTATCATCACCGATTTGGAAAATTCTTTTTTTGTTTGAAAGGGTATACTTTCTAGTTGGTCCCATTGTCGTCACGTTTGGATCTGATGATGGAATCATGGAGAAATCGAGGGAACTCTTCAAATATTATAGACACACCTATAGCGTTTTGGGTATTTCTTATAGTAACTTGTGCAGTTGCTCCCGATAAGCACCATTTGAGGAAGTAGAACTGATGATGATGACCCCAGATGGCCACCGAAGTTACTCAATAATAAGTATTTCGTGGATTGCGATTAGATTACTTGAATATGGATGTTAAGCACTTTATGCTCGTCACAATGCATGTGGTGAAGTAGAGCTGATGGTGATGTACCAGGAGAACTCCTCAAAAATTAACGGCTCTGCACCGGGAAAAGCAATATTTTGTAAAAGGTGATCAGTAGTTGACATTTTGGCTTTTGTAACTAGATAAATTACAAACCGACCCACTAAAAAGCGAGAAAAAAACTTTTTAGCAAAAAATAGAACTGACTTCCATATCAAAACACTACAAAACCAAAAATAACTTTAATTTCGACAGGCGGTGCCAAAAAAAAAATACAAAACAAATGACACCGACTACCGAAATTAATGTTATTTTTGGCTTTGTAGTGTTTTGATATTGAAGTCGGTTCTATTTTTTGCTAAAAAGTTTTAATATAAACTGTTGACTGTCTCTCTTTCTGTTTGTCTGGGTTCATCTCAGGAATGGCTGGACCAATTTGAAGGGACGTTCATTGGGACATACAGGAGGTTATAGGCTTACATGTATTTATTATACCGGAACTGCCTCGGGGTCACGATTTACGCGGGAAGAACTTCCCACTCGACCGAAGTTGCGCGTATATTCTGTTACATTTGAGATTTAAACGGTTTCAAATAACATTAATTTATTGAAACAAGGAAAAGTTAAATACATAAAAAGAGTTATTTCCTTATTCAAACAAGGTTAAGTTTAATACAATACCAAAGGTACCAGTCAGCTTAAACTTCAGTCGGTGGATCTTCGGGTTGTGAGGGGTTGAGATAATACCAGCACTGTTCTATTCTTTCAAAGTTTAAGATAATTTTTTTCATAAATTACAAAATAAGTAAGTACTTAATTGAATTAAATTTCAAGGTACAACCTTCCAGTTTTAGTGAAATAAAATTATTACTTAATGGCGCCAGGGACTCTAATAGTCCCGGATCCCTGAGCTGACGAAGATGTTCAATATTCTTCCAGTTAAGCAGAGGTGTCGACCCTAGGGTCCTTCAATTAAATTTATTGTAGACCGGCTTCTTTATTTGAAAACCGGACCGGTGATAAGCAGGTTACTTCATGAACCGGTAGAATATGTGGGCATAGTAAATTTATCCATATAAATATGAATAAATAGATAAAAGAAAAAAAATAGAAGTAAACTAAGAAAATTAAGAAAAACCACCCCGCTTGCGCTGTCATGCTAGGCGGGGACACTGTCACCGCACAGCAGTCTTCGCAGGAGGCTTTTGGAAGGGCTCGAGGAACGGCTCGAGGAACGGGTCTTGCGTCCAGGCTCCAGAGGTGCCTCTAGATCCTGGCGGCGAGACGAATCTCTCGAGCTGCCTCACCTGGAATTGGCAATACGGAGACCCTATTATATAAGGTTAAACTAATGTACTTTCCCCAAGAAGGGAGTGAGGTGACCGTCTGATCGAGCTAGGAAATCTACAGGTTTAAACCTTGGCCGGTTAACATGGCCCTCAATAAGACATGACCTCTGCTTGTCCAATCCCACGTGGTGGGACAATAAGAAACAAGGTTTCATTTCATGGGGTAACATGTAGTAATACTTACGGTTGATCAATGGCGAAAACCCATGGTAGCAGGCTTCAACGGCAGGAGAAAGGTGCGCCACTTTTCTGGTGAGTCCTGTAATGAGTATCCACGGATCACAATAATATCCTATTAACGACCCGGGGAAGGACTCGGAGGTCACTTCCAAACACTAATTCACCAAATTCCTTACCTTTTAAAACATGAGACTAAGTTTGTACTTTATTTTAAGCGTGGTCTAATGTCAAATGGCTGCGTCACACGATATTCTCTTACAAAATACAGGGAACAGTTCACTTGGGAAACTTACAATTTACAACGCAGGTAAGCTAGGGTAAAAAAACAACGTAACAGTACCTCCCCAACCACCAGAGATTTGACCCGATAGGGCAAATCTCGACGCTGGTCCTCCAGCGTCAAAGCAGCCTCAAAGGAGCCAAGCAAGTTTTCACATTCTCAAATACTCCTCCCTGAAAACGGGAACTGAGAAAGAAATAAAATAAAACGTAGAAACCGGTGCACGATTAGATAGTTAAGACAGATACAACAACAATACTGAATCCAAACAGTGCCTCTTCTGGAGCGAGTCTAATCCATTTACGAACATGTAAAAGACAAGCTCCAAAAAGAGCTGAAATCTGTAAGCATCTGCTGAAGTACTATCTCAGTCTGACCTACTGTAATTATATAGGAGAGACGACCCCACGCAATCGCACACCAACACCACCCTAGATCATCTGTGGCTGTTAAAATATTCAACGTGACACAGAGCGATTACTATAACTACACACAATCATTCTTTGAAAGGTAGAAATATTAGAGAAGATAGATAAACAAGTTATAATTTTGGTTTTGGCTTATTTATGGAGTAACCAACCGCTCCTGCAAGGGCTTATTTAAAGAGTTGCGACCGCTCTGAAGAAGCATCACAAATGGTGTAGACCATCAAAATACATAACTGAAGAGATCGTGGGGGTAGAGCCACGATCAATATAATAACCGTCGGTTTAGGGTCGATAGTTATAATACACTCCTCAAGAGTGTTAATCCCGCAACAACAAGCAACCAACAACCACTTTTAAACAGTCGTCCATTAGTATTCCAAATGTAGTTCACAAACGTGTACACAGTTGGGACCTGTGTAACACTACGAACCGCAAAAACAGTGTGAAACACACCTGACTGACATGGTTCTAACACCGTGGCCACCAATGCTATAGGCAAACCAGCCGTCGCAAGGCATATACAGCCCACAATGGTCACCGTGACCCTCTACTACAAGATAATTTAAATGTATGTTTAAACTAAAATTAAATATAAGACAAAGTTAATCCTCGCCATATGGTGATTTAAAATCCTTGATATGCCATGAGCCAAGGTTTTTACCGGAACTACAGCCTTCTAATTCATACACTAAGGGTGAAAGCTAATAGCTTTTCCTAATTATACATCTCTCATATTTAGGAGCTAATTTGGCCATAAAGAATTTTGAGGCTACACTCTGAGGATATGTCCTCTTCCAAACAGTGTCGCCTACCTCAAACTCCACGTGTCTCCTACTACTATTACAGTAACAAGCACTACGTTTATGTGATTTGACGAGCGCGTCCTTTACTTTATCGAAGATAACACCCAAGCCCCCTAACTGATTGGCATATGAACTGCGGGAAGCGCAAGCTAGAGTAGGTTGTGCAACGGTATCATTGCCGAAGACATCTCCACTCCTAACTGCCTCTCTGCCATGAACTAGGAAGAATGGGGTAAAACGAGTAACCTCGTTTGTGGAGGAATTGATTCCGCGGTCATAATGGTACGGTTATAGCGTTCCACGGTGTTCACGCTTGGGCAGTAACGAGGTGTGAAGTGAACTTGAGGTATTTTGTACCTCTCAAATAGTGAACGTAACTCAATGCCCGTGAATTGCGTCCCGTTGTCTGCTATAACCGTACGGGGTATACCGTGTACCAGGAAAACGCCGTCTTCTAGTTTCTGTGCTATAGCCTTACCAACAGCTCTACGTAAAGGAAATAGTAAACAGTATTTCGTAAAACAGCACACAACAACTAAGAGATATGTGGATCCCGCCCTGGACCGTGGCAACGGACCTACCAAGTCCATGCTTTCGAATGGCTTGGAACACTCTTTCGCATCACCCAAGAGTCCGTTTGAATTGAATTCGAATTGTGAGTGTTTATATGCGGCACATGTATCACATTTACCAACGTAGCTAATCACGTCCTTATACATCTTTGGCCAGTAGTATCGGAGTGCAAATCTTTTGTAGGTTTTAAATACCCCGAAATGTGGAGATAATTCGCCATTATGGTGACTATTTAGCAATTCTAGTCGATTGCCTTCCGGTACCACCTGCTTCCAGTCATAGTCACTAGCCACACCGAATTTATTTTTTGTGTAACGGAAAAGTTTAACCTCCTTAATAATAAAGTTAGGGCACGATCTGGGCGTACTGACACATTTATCCCACAATGCTTTAAACCATGTGTCATTAACGGGCACTTTAATTTCCAGCACCGGAACGCCACGAGATAGGGCATCTGCTACTACATTGTCCCTGCCTTTGCGGTGCTCTATGTTGAAGTTGTGTATAACCACTGTATACGGTGATAACCGACAACCCCAACGGAACCATTTTAAGCTCGAGTGGTCGGTTATCACTTTAAACGCAGGCCCGCCTTCCACGTAGGGACGAAAGTGTTCGACGGCGAAGATCACAGCGAGGGCTTCACGCTCCGTTGCCGAATAGTTGCGCTCCGCCGGATTGAGTGAACGACTGCAATAGGCTATTGGGTGCTCCTCTCCATTTATAACCTGAGTCAGAGTGCCCGCTATCCCAAAACTAGATGCGTCACAATGAATCTCAAAAGGTTGAGAGAAATCTGAGCAAGCCAATACCGGAGCAGACACCAGCGCCTCTTTCAAGTTTGAGAACGCGGTTTCAGTCTCAGCCGTCCACTGAAAAGGTGGCGCTTTTTTGCTCGTACTCGTTAGTGCGTTTAAAGGGGCCGCTATCGTGCTAAAGTTTTTAATGAAACGTCTATAGTATGAGGCCGTTCCAAGAAACATTTTCACCTCCTTGCGGGTGGTAGGGGTAGGAAAATCGACAATTGACTGTACTTTCAACGGATCAGTGTGTAAGCCATGCTCGTCTACTCTGTAACCTAGATATTTATAATTCTCGTCGAAAGAAACAGGACGTTGGCAAATTAATTGTCAGATTAGCCTGACTTAACTTGTCTAAAACCCGTTTAAGAAGCGAAATGTGCTCCTCGAAGGTTGATGAGCAAATAATAATATCATCTAAATACACGAACACCTTGTTACCAAATTCTAGGCCGAAAACTTTGTTCATTAATCGCTGTTGGTTAGTTGGGGCCCCCGTCAACCCAAAGCACATAACTTTAAAATGGAACAAACCTCGACCCGGAACTGTGAATGCGGTTTTTTCTTTAGAAGAAACGGAGTCCAATTCGATCTGCCAAAATGCTGATTTCAAATCAATGGACGAAAGGTATCGCGCGTCCCGCAACTGGTCTAAGATGTGAGAGACGTAGGGTAGTGGATACGCATCTTGCTTGCTGACCGCGTTCAGCTTTCGGCTATCCAGGCAAAACCGCCATTCCCCATTCGGTTTTGGAGCCAGTAGAACCAAGTTATTCCACGCGCTATTGCTGGGTTCCACCACTCCCATCTCCTATTGCAAAATGTGCTAACTAAATAAATAAAAGGTCTTATTTAATCTACTAAACAGATAATCGTATTGAAGCCAACGAAATTGAAGCAGATATATTTTACTCGTAGTATAATATATTTTACTCATAATGCACAGAATAAAACAAAAATCCAATAAATTTAATTTGTTTTATTTACGTTGACAATAACAGACCTAAATTGTGGTCGTGATTAATAGACAAAAGTTACTTTAATGATGGATATTGAAAAGTACGCTTGTGATAAAATGGTACCGGTGAACTTGCGGGGTACTGTCAGTAACAATGCATCTGTCCATTTGCACAGTATTTGTAGCCAGAGTAGCCATGGGCCTTGCAGCATGCGGTTCTCTCATTTGTAACATGAGCCCAACAGACCTGGTCGCAAGGTTCGACGCGGGCGGCCTCCACGGTGACCATCACCAAGGCGAAGCCGACCAGCAGGAGGATGAAAGCGGTCTTGATGGCGGCCATTGTACTTATTGTTTTTAGTAGATAAACGTTCGCGATGAGATGTGAAGTTGTTTTTTAAACCTTTAGAATTTTTCCTCCGTTTTTATACTTGGTAGTGAGTAAAATACTCTGATAATATGCAGGAATTTGTTTTAATTTGCGAATAGGAAAATTATAGCTTAGGCTTCTCGCATGTTTATGAGAGGTTTATAAATTACTAGTTTCTGCCCGCGACTTCGTCTGCGTGGGAGAGTTTTCCCGCGTAAATCCCCACAGAACAGAAAATTAAGTAGAAGTGCCCCTACACTCTCTCAAAACGAGAACCAGTGTCGCCAAACTCACACATTTGCAAATCGAAATATCCATTACAAACATAAAAAACAGTGATATAATTGGCTACAAAGTTGAAACGCAACTTTAACAAATCATCTTCTTAATGCTGTCAAAAATATTGAGTCTTGTTACAACGACCGAAAGTTGTTATTATTTGACATGACATAATCAATAAAGGCGTTTATCGTTTAAAAAACATAAATCGAACAATTTACAACAAGTTCAGCTACTCAACGCTAGATGGCACTGTAACCAATTTATTCTATTCGGAACGCTAAGGACTTTGAAATAGATGTCATATTTGCATGCCCATGTAATGTCTTTTGCTACTCAGATAGAGATGTAGATAAATATCGATATTTTAATATCGATGTTAAGTATTTTATTCCTGTGAGTAATGTAATAATTTATCGACATCATACAAATGGTCAGAAATGGAAAAAGGTTGATCATCTTCAAAAAAATAGAATCTATTTTAATATTAAAGAGGTAAAATTTGTAAGTTTGTATGTAGGGGTAATCTCTGAAACTACTGAACCGATTCTGAAAATTCTTTCCCTAATATGTAGCTGCATTATTCTTGAGTGCTATAGATAGGCTATAAATCATATAACAAAGTATTAATTTCATGCGGGCGAAGCCGCTGGCACAAGCTAGTGTTCAATGAAATGTTAATAGATAGTATTAAAAATATTTATTAACCTTGAAATTATACATATTTGTTTGATAATTGCCGTTTTGATAGTTTTATGTTTAATTTTAATAGGTGATGAAAGCGTACATTAATATATTTTGACGTGATGGCTTTCATTAAGTCGGTAATATGATTAGACGTAAGAAATTCCCCTAACTGATGATAGATTATGTTTTGGAATATTGACGACCCAATAAACATCCATTTTCCTTAATAAAAGGATCTTGGGGAAAACTGAAATATTTAATTTACTTTTTTACTTTTTTTTGAGGTCAATATCCAGAAATTGATGTCTTACGGTTTACATTATGTGATGTTATCTTTATTAACTACTAGCTGCTACCAGTGACTTCGCCTGCGTGAAAGTAGAAAATTATCCCAAGGGAGCATAGTCTCAGGAAAAAATCATATGTTCTATTCCAGGACATGGTCTACCCGTGTACCAAGTTTCATTGAAATACGTTCAGCCTTTCGAGCGTGAAGAAGTAACAAACACAAACTTTTGACTTATAATATTAGTGTAATTATTATTAGATATTATTATTATATACTTTATTGTACACCTCAATTTAACACAGGACAATAATTTATAAAAATGAGTGTACAATCTCCCACTCTTGACCTCGATCTCGCCTGATTAAATTATATTATTATTATTCTCCCTTAATTAATTAAGGGATATAAAGTAGTATTCTTATTTGTCATTCCAAGAGTTCGGTTATCCATTTACCAACATTCATATTCCTTCAGTAGTTTTTGCGTGACAGAGGAACAAACATCCATACATCTCACTAACTTTCGCATTTATAATATTTAGTAAGAAGACATAGTTTTCCTTACCACTTGACAAAGTAATCGCCTTATTCTCTCTGAAAGGTCAAAATAAACCATAGTTTCGATCATCTTAACCAAAATGGTATGTTTTCGAGTTTTGCAGTCGCTATTGCGAAGAAGTCATAATTTCAATCGATGGAAGAACGTTCACCCGAAAATCAATTATTTACATTGTGTATTGTGTAGGTACATTGCGTTGGAATATCTCGCGTGTGCACATACAGAAGATGAAGTAATTAAATATGCAACCTAACCCCAAAACGTGCTTAAGGGGTAAAGCACGCTTTTTTTTTTTGTAGAAAAAAGTATCAGTAAAAATAACATAGGATCATCTGCAGCCGAACTAGGTAAACACCTGTATCTCGGCCTTGGGCGGTTTTGGGATTAGGTTGCATATTTCAAAGAGTATCTTCAGAAGACGTTGACTTGTCAGCCGCTCAATTGTATTTTTGGCGGAATTAGTTCTAAATAACGTCTTAAAATATCAATTTGTCTTAGACGCCTAAAAGTAGCGCTACATTCAACGAGCTACATTCCATTTTTTTAAACAGAAAGTCATATTTTAAGCGTCTTATGGATTGTCGTTAATTCGTCCTAAATTGTATTTAACGTCATACACAAAGATAATGTAATACACTATGTCATACAAATTGATGACTGATGATTTGATAATCATTACCGCTGATAGCATGACTTGCGTCTTATGAAAAGAGTTTGCATCTGTATAGTCTATACATATAATAAAATTGTAGAAGAGGTCAATTCTGTACGTTGAATATAATAAAAAATATATTCCTAGGATATTCCTACAAATAATAGAAGCAAAAAATATGATTTTTGACATTTTTGTCTGTCTGTCTGTTGTGCGTCTTTCACGAAAAAACTACTGGACGAATTTTGATGAAACTTTTTTGTTGTATAGCCATTAGTTTTCGCCAATATATAAGCTATAATTTATTTTGAAGATCTGATTATTAGACGTGTAACCTTAGCAGCCCAGCTAATCTATAAGACATATTAATATACCCCTTAAGGAATAGTTAGTCAACATGATGAGTAGGTATACTTTCTGTTGACATAAAAAAAAATGAAAGCCTAGAGCACCTGATGTGGAATCCACATAAAATTGAAGCATTATAAAATTCAAACATCCACGAGATGCTTCAATTTTATGTAGGTTCCACATCGGGTGGTCTGAAATAATGTTTTTTTCTGTTTTTTTTTTTTTCCCCCCATGCAAGCCATATTTTAGTACAGAAGTGCAACAACAGATGGCGCTGGCTGTATTCTACATCGCGGTATCAAAATGTTAAAACCATAAAGTGAGCCATGCATCTTTTGAGCGACCTATCGTTTATCGTTACATTATCACATAATTGACTAATCGGGAATTCATAAATTAAAGTTTCGTATCAACAAATCGTTCGTTGTTTTTGAATTCAACGAGTTCAAGCTATCCCCACTGTGTAGTGTAATCACTAACAGTATGCCTTGGAGGCCCGCGACCTTTCTTTTAATTACACTAGAATTAGTTTATTACACGATAAAAACTTAACCTTCCTTTTTTGCAGTCGAGTAAAAAGTAAACTATAATTTTCTTCAAGCTACTTTTGTACCAAATTTTTATAATATTAGTATAGATTATCACCTAATATTGAAAATGTTCTACAAGTTTCATATTAACAAATCGTTAGTTGTTTTTTAATTCAACGAGGTTCCGACTATCACCACTGTGTAGTGTTAATCACTGACAGTATATGGCGTAGGTAATTTAGAAATGTGTTTATTAATAATAATAAAATAACACAAGCTGGGAGTATGTTTACGCGGTGATGGCGGTAACAGTTCTGCTAACTGGCTAAAACTCCCATTTTTAGTAACTAATCTTTGCGTTCGGACTTGTAATGTTGTTGCAGAGTACGTACGTTTGATTTGACAAAGTAGCCTACTCGGTAACGCAGGAAAGCAGCCATCAAACTTTTCGTATAGTTTCTATAGCGAAATCTTAAATCAAGTCATTATTATAACAAATACAAAAATGCCTAGGCGAAAGAAAATAAGTCTTTCTCAATATTCTAGAAACTCTTTAAACGAATGAGGCAAGTTAGAGCAGAAGAAAGAAAACGAGGAAGAACATGAGGCACGCTTAGCTGCAAGGCGAGAACGTTATGCTGAATCTTTGTCTCTGGAAACAGCTATGCATGGGGAAGAAAGATTAGCTGGTGACCGAGACCGTGTCACAAGTTCTCGTGCCTATAGCTATAAATAGGTTACTAGTAGGCAAACGTGCTTCGTCTTCGACCACATCGTCGTTTGCTTCGTCTGATCGTTGAGCTCCGAGCTACACGATAACTGACAAATGCTTGCACTGTCTGGACAGGTCCGCTCAAATCTGTGTAGTTATTTCCTCAAAGAGCACCACAGACATGAACCTACATATTATTTTTCATATGATTGGACCAACACAAATTAAACAACTTTAAAAGAGACGTTGACCTCTGAGTTTGTTTCGCTGTTTCTTCTCAGAGTAGTCAGTTAGGAAACACCGGCCTCGTCTGGCTAAACTAAACTTAACACGCAAATAAAACATGACGTGTAAAAGTGTTATTTATAACCAAATTTACAAAATAAATATTTCATTTCCTTTCATTTCATTTCATTACCATCAGATGATAAGGTTGTCAAACGCGAGACTATCTACAATTAAAAAAATGTAAAACAGCGTGAAGGACGTCTCATAGTCGACCACGAACGTCACGCGTCGTCTCACGACTCAGAAACGACTCAAACGACTTTCTTTACTCATCGAGTAAAGAAAGTCGTTTGAGAGAGTTCGTAAAGAAAGATTGACAAAGTGTCGAAACCGACAAGCTAGAAATAGGGCACACACGAACACCAGAGACGTCTAAAATCGGCGAGAGAACATTATCAACAGATGATTCAAGATCGATTGAATTTTGTGTATGGAAAAAGAAAGAGTTGACGACATAGTCGTCTACTAGAGACGGAAAGTCAGCATGAAGGTTTCTTATACAGCGATCGTATTCGCCATTCAATAAATAATAGAATGTCGATTTCCTATGAGGATAAGAAGAAGACGTGTTAGGCTTTCGTCCTTAATGAATCATTGATATGGACTAATAAAGAAAGAAGTGGATTTTCTTATTGATCTTCTATTGACTATTCAGCTTATTCAAATGTAGGTGGTAAGTGGGTGTGTAGATAGGCAGATCACTATGCTACTTATTCAAATATTGGTGGCGAGTAGGTGTGTAGTATGTAGATTGGTAGCAGTTACTGTCACACTTTAAATGGCAAAAAGAGTCAATTGGTTTATGTTGTTCTGGTGGAAAAATCCTTTAAATATATTTGATGATCCTTTGGAGCCTTTGAAGTCACTATTGAGTGGATATCACGAGTTTTCTAATCATCTTCTGAAACATATTTGACCATAATATAATAGCGCTTTTCAAAGGACATCCTTTGTAGCAAAACAAGTAACAGAAGGAAATTTCACGCTAGTTTTTAAAGTTACAGGCCAAGTTTACGATTTAACTTTCCTTTTTTTTTTAAAGCGATCTAGCCATGTGCGTAGAATTGGATCACTTTTAGCTGACGAGAACCCAAAATTCCTTCATCCGATTAGAACGAACCGCACCTGGTCTTCCGGCATATTTTATCAAATTAAAAGTCGGCGTTTCCATAATTTTATAGAGAAATTTAAGTCTACCAAACGGTTGACTGGTAGAAAATACCTAAGGCCCGCCTTTGTACCATTTGTGTTGCATAAAGTTCTAATAAATAAATAGATAATACACATTCATACACAGGTTCAAAAGTGACTTCACTTCAATGGAACGTGATAGAGGTACAAATATTAAGAGGATGTAGAGTTGGAAAGCGTGTGTTCATTCTCCGAATACAGCTTATCCCAAATAATTATCTGTTTAGGTTTAAACGAATGCAGTCCTCAGTAGGTAAATGTAAGTTTTGGCATGACCATAAATAAAGCTGAGGTAGAACTATGAGTCGTTCTGGTGTGGATCTGCGAAAGTCCTGTTTCTCGCACGGTCATCTGTAGGTATGTTGCAAGTAAGCAAAAAAAACCTGTTTATACTTATTACTTACTGATAAACATACTAAACAAATAATGTTGTTTAAATTCTTAATTAAATTTTTTAAGTGTTACCTACACGTACAAATTTTTTTCGGGCATTTCTTCATGTATTTCTTCGTAGTTTTGTAAGTCATGTCATAATCATGATGAGTACCTACATACATTAGTGAGTTTGTGTACTTATATTATATTCATTTATTCTTAAAATAAAAATTTATTCCTTTTTTTTATTGTTAATAGACTCGCGTTTGTCCACCATCTCACCTGATGGTAAGTGATGATGTGGTCGAAGATGGAGCACGCTTACCTAAAAGTAACCTATTCACTCTTGACTTAAAGACCCCTAGGTTATAGCTATTGGGAAACAGACTCCGGCAGGGAATTCCACTCCTTAGCCGTATGCACAATGAAGGTATTCCCAAAACGTTTAGTACGTATAGGTGGGATGTCCACCATGTAACGATGGCGCATCACCGTTTGTCTTGTAGTCCGATGATGGAACGGGCTTGGTGGAACTAGATTGTGTAATTCCATCGCACAGTCCCCGAAATGTAACCGATAGAAAACCGATAGACTAGCAACTCGTCGATGTTCAAGGCTTTGATTCAACCAGTGTATCGTTGCCAATGAGTCTTTTGGCCCGGTTCTCAATAGAATCAAGCGCGTCCAGCTGGTACTTGGCAGATCCATCCCAAAGATGAGAGCAGTACTCCATACACGACCGAACCTGGGCTTGATAGAGATTGAGCAGCTGTTCGGGTGTGAAGTACCGTCTCACCTTTGCTAGGATTCTCAACTTTTTTTATGTTAATTGAGCCTTAGCCTCGATATACGGGACAAAATTGAGGGTAGAAGTTAGTGTTACCCACAGAAGCTCGATACGATCGGTTATCAGCAAGCACGGTTACACCTCGGAAAGTAGGAGTTCGAATGGACTCCTTTTTGCGGAGAAGAGACACGCCTGGGTCTTAGCTGCATTAAACTTGACCAAGTTGGCATCGCCCCATTCGGAGACAGCCTTCAAGGACGAAAAGCTCGCGTGAACGTTTTAAATAGGAAGGATAGTAGGCTAAGTAGGATATTATGAAGTGGAAAAGTTTATTTGTTTGTTTCAACGCGCTAATCTTCGAAAGTATTGTGTGGATTTGGATGGAATTTGGCGTGGCAGTAGCTTGAAGCTTGAGGATGGTTATAGGCTCGCGACTGCAAAAGAAGAAGGTTATGTTTTTGATCGTGAGACGGTCCACGGGACTGAATCCCCGCGCGGTTGCTACTGCTAGTAATCTTAAATAATTCTGACAGTAGCGCGGGACTCCGCTCCCGAGGGGTTAACGTGTACGGTGTCTATGAAAATGACATTGAGGTTTCTAAAACCATTTTAGATATGAGAGACATATCCAGTGGTATGTCTGCCCCCGCTTTAACTTCTAAAATAAGAGTGAAAAAAAAAACTAAAAAGTATATGTATCCTTTACCTTCAACGAAAGTTAGTTTGAACGAGATACAGTTAACACTTGCGCCAGGCGATTCGTTATTTATTCTTACATGAAAAAACACACCAACTCAGTAATCTTACGGCAGATACATTTAATGCGTGATCATCAACATGCGTCTTTTTTGCCATTCCAATGATGTGCATAATACGGTTTCGTAAAATATGCAATTTGCGTCTTTTATCCTTATGGCAGCAGACTACTGAACATCAGTTCTCAAAAATTAACTATGTACTTAAATGCGCAATAATGATGATTGATTTCATGAGAATAATGAGATTTTAGGAAAATCATTGACAGACAACTGAAAAGTATTGCAAACAACATCGACACATTTTGATGTTGTTTGTAGTCAAAGACTTGGATACTCTCTGTTTGCAGTACTGTTCAGTCTATTCTGATCCTGTTTTAGCAAATCTAGGGGTATTAACCCTATTCTTGGCGATGTATACAATTTGATACGTTGTTCTGTTTTTTTTTCTATTGATTATTATAAACCTGGCAATGTGCCTAATGTGTTACATGTAATAAAACGTAAACTAAACAATTATAATTTTTCTTATTATTTTTAACCTTTCCAGTGAACACCTATAAACACAAAACAGGCATTTTATTTTTCAAAAATTCTGAGAAAAATCTAGGACATGTGGTGGTTCGGAAAAACCAAATACATTTAGTGGATATCTGACACTAAACAACTTGGTGCATTCTATGAGGAAGTGAGGACTGGCTCGAGTCATCCCAATGTGCCCTTCAGATCTCTTGATGGCTCTGAGCTTTTATTATCTAAAAGTGATGTGGTTACGCAGGACATGACTGACCAATAATTGGCTCCCGATCAGCGCGAAGCGGAATGGTGTGCCAGTTTTACTGACAAGTCCATCCGTGTTCCGTCATTTGCCCTTCATGTTCTGAGGCCGCGGTAACTCTTTTCAACAACAATTCCGCAACTCACGTGCTTAAGCTGGACCCAGGATTTTAATGAGCTTCTCAGTTCAGATCGTTCAACAGATATGACGACATACTCTATCATTATTCATTACTTACGATACCTACAGTTACTGACTTAGACGAGCCGCCATCTTTGAACGAAGTCAAAATGCCTGTCACAATTGCATAATAAAAAGGCGGTTGGTATTAATAACATTCCAGTGGAACAGGGGAATACGTGGGTGAGACATTGCATAAATTCATGAGCAACCTTTTTGTGATTATGTGGAATGAAGAGCGGGTGCCAGATACTTTCTATGTAATAAAGGCCAAAATACTACCTATAACAATTACCTACCTATGTATGTCCCTGAGTTGTATATTGTGGTGGGAACCTCATACCAGAACTCCATACCAGATGTTGTCTTCAGCCCTTTTGGATAGATATGGGGTTTCCGTTACACGTTGTATATTTGGAACATACTTAAGTTTAACTTGATTCAACATGATAGTAAAAATCTAGCTTTAAACTAAGCAATCATTGTACCGATAGTCGTGTCAGCCAAAGTCTTCATAGCTACGAGCCTCGATCAACACATTAGGAGACTCTCGTTAGGTAACTGGATCTAGTTAGGATGTTTCTCTCTCTGGTGCCCTGACAGCTGATAGTTCGGACCCTGTTCCCGATAACGGTGGGCTACTATCAAATACCTACACTTTGTATTCATAAAAATTAAATTGAAGTGTCTGTCTGTGATTTCAAAATAACTGTGTTTTCTCAAGTACCTACTAGACAGTTACTAGATACTAAAATACAAACGAACTCTGTTGTAATGTTGACTGTCTGTCTTTCTGTTTGTCCAGGTTCATCTCAGGAATGGCTGGACCAATTTGAAGGAACGTTCATTGGGACATACAGGAGGTTATAGGCTTACATGTATTACTTATACCGGAACTGCCTCGGGGTCATGATTTACGCGGGAAGAACTTATTTGATAATTTTACCACGCTAAAAAAAAAAAAAAAGTATACCTATATATTTTACTCGTAATGCACAGAATAAAACAAAAATCCTAAAAATAAAATTTGTTTTATTTCCGTTGAGAATAACAGACCTATATTGTAGTCTTGATTAATCGACTGGATATTGAAAAGTACCTAGCGCTTGTGATATATGGTACCGGTGAACTTGTGGGGTACTGTCAGTAACAATGCATCTGTCCATTTGCACAATACTTGTAGCCAGAGTAGCCATGAGCCTTGCAGCATGCGGTTCTCTCATTTGTGCGATGATTCGCACAGGTCTGGTCGCAGGGTCCGACGCGGTCGGCCTCCACGGTGACCATCACCATGGCGAAGGCGACCAGCAGGAGGATGAAGGCGGTCTTGATGGCGGCCATTGTACTTGTTGTAGTAGATAAACGTTCGCGACAAGATGTGAAGTTGTTTATTAAATCTTTAGAATTTTCCTCCGTTTTTATACTTGGTAGTGAGGAAAATACTCTGACAAAATATGCAGGGATTTGTTTTAATTTGCTAACAGGAAAATTTATAGCTAAGGCTTCTCGCATGTTTATGAGTGATTTATAAATTAGTAGTTTCAGCCCGCGACTTCGTCCGCGTAGGAGAGTCTTTCCCGCATAATTCCGAAAGAATTACGGGATATAAAGTAGTTCTTATTCGTTCATTCAGTTCCGTTCAGTAGTTTTGCGTGTCAGAGTAACAAACATCCATACATTTATACATCCATCCTCACCAACTTTCGCATTTATAATATTTAGTAAGAAGACATAGTTAGTTTTCTTTACCACTTGACAAAGTAACTGTCTCATTCTCAAAATCTCTCGATAAAAATAAACCATAGTTTCGATCATCTCAACCAAAATGCTATGTTTTCGAGTTTTGCAGTCGCTATTGCGAAGGAGTCAATTTCAATTAATCGAAGAATGTTCACCCGAAAATCAATTATTTAAAATGTGTATTTTGTAGGCACATTGCGTTCGACTGTCTCGCGTGTCCACACGCAGAAGGTGAGGTAATGAAATATGTAACCTAAACCTAAAACGTGATTTACCCCTTCAAGGAGTATCCTCTGAAGACGTTGAATCGTTAACTGCTCAAACCTGACAAGCTCGTTGTATTTTTTGGCGGATTTAGTACTAATTAATTTCATAAAATATTTATTAGTCATGGACGTCTAAAATTAACGCCAGATGTGGGAATAAATTTTTATTTTGCAAATAAATAATGGAATATACACTTAAACAAAAACCCTAAACTACATATATACATCTAAAAACAAACTAAAATATGGCGTCCAGAAATTCGTGCGCATCGCTGTCCACTGGTAATGTGCCCAAAAGACTGGCGGCATTGCCACGCTGTATGGCAATGCTTAACCGCTGTCCAAGGTAAACGCCAGCCTTTGGGTCACGCGAAGTGTCAACTAGATAAGATAAGATAAGATGTATTTATTTGCTTAAAACATGGTATACAAGGTGTTATAAATAAATATAGGATCGACATGTCTTGCTTACAACTAAAGCATGCAAACTTACTAAGATACAATATTACATTGAATTAAAATTAATAGGTATGTTAAATTGAAATTTATTTTAAATAATATAATATAATATTCCACAACTTTCACACAACGCCATCTAGTTCCAAACTAAGCAGAGCTTGTGTTATGAGTACTAGACAACTGATAAACATACATATATATTTCTAAATACATACATATTATAGATAAATGACACCCAGACAAAGAACAAATGATCGTGCTCATCACACAAACATTTATCCTGGGTGGGAATCGAACCCACGACCTTGTGCATAGCAGTCAGGGACCAAGGACCAACAGTCTGTCAAATAGTCATTAATGGAATAGAAATTATGATTACAGAGCCATTTAAACAGTTGTAATTTAAATAATTTACTATTTAATGTTTTAAACATGTTAGGTAATTTATTATAAAGACGAACACACATAGCCACACAGTTTTTATTATATTTCGCTAATGTAGGCAGATCATACAGTACAAGTCTGTATTGATCACGTCGACTTCGAGAGCTTATTTCCTCCGCTGTTTTAAATAGCCATTTATGTTTTTGAACAAACATGCATGCTTCATATATGTATAATGAAGGTAACGGTAGCAAACCAAGTTCCTTAAATATTGGTTGACATGATTTGTCAGATGGAATCTCGTATAAAGCGCGTATACATTTCTTTTGGGCGATAAATGCTCTATTACGATCAGTACTATTTCCCCACATTATTAGTCCATACCGTAGTGAGGACTCAACATATGCGAGGTATGACATCACAGCCGTTTTTATATTGGTGACTTTTTTTATTTGTCTCAATGCATAGACAAATTTATGTATTTTATTGCATACAGTATCAACCTGTGCTTTCCAGTCTAAATGTTCGTCAATTACTACTCCTAGAAACTTAGTTTGTGTCACTTGCGAAATTTTCGATATGTTCATTTTAAAATTAAATTTATTATTATAAGATTGATTAAATTGTACGTATACAGATTTATTAAGATTAATAGATAAATTATTGTCATTTAGCCAGTTTATTAGATTGTCTATTGTATTATTAATGTCCGCTTCATGATCCGTAATTGAATAATATTTTTTATCGGTAGTAACAATTATAGAAATGTCATGCAAAAAGGAAGCATTTATAATTAGTTACATTAACTATGTCATTTATGTAGAGAAGAAATAAGATAGGTCCCAGTATGCTACCCTGGGGGACGCCGCGTTTTATATTTAATATTTTGTCATGTTCCTACTTTCATTAAGTTTAGTAACAGTGACACTCTGTTGCCTGCTTGTTAAGTAGGACGATATCCACTGAAATGGCAGCCCTCTTATACCGATAGCCTCTAGTTTTTTTAGTAATAATTCGTGTGAAACGAGATCGAATGCCTTTGACAGATCAAAGAATAGCCCGGTCGTTAACTGTTTGTCGTTAATGTTGGTCAATATTGCTTTCAAAAGTGAAAAGATGCCCTAAAGATGTCGATTTATGTTTCTGAAAGCCAAATTGCTCCTATTTAACCGACTTGAAAAAAAAGGAGGTTTACAATTCGTCTTGAACTTTTTTTTTTTTTATGTATGTTACCTCATAACTCGGAGATGGCTGGACCGATTTAGAATTTTTTTTTTTTGCTCGAAACGGTATACTTTCTAGTTGGTCCCATTGTTACGAAATCAGGATCTGATGATGGGATCCTGGAGCGTTTCGCGAACATCTATAGCGTTTTGGGTATTTCTTATAGTACCTTGAGCAGTTGCTTTCGAAAAGTACCATTTGGGGAAGTTGAACTGATGATGAAGACCACAGATGGCCACTGAAACTACTCAATAATAAGTATTTCGTGGATTGCGATTCGATTACTTGAGTACGGATGTTAAACACTTTATGCTCGTCGGAATACATACGAGTATGGTGATGTAGAGCTGATGGTCAAGTACCAGGAGAACTCCTCCAAAATTAACAGCTATGCATCGGGAAAAGAAACATTTTGTAAAAGGTGATAAGTTGTTGACATTATGGCTTTTGTAACTAGATAAATTACAAACCAACCCACTAAAAAGCGAGAAAAAAAAAAAAAAATAGAACCGACTTCCATATCAAAACACTACAAAGCTAAAAATAACTTTAATTTCGGAAGGCGGTGTGAAAAAAACAGAAAATCCAAAACTAATAACACTAATAACTATTCTTTGATACATGCATTTCTCATATATTTTAGATATGATGGGTATCAGTGTTATGGGGCGATAATTTCTCATGTCACATTTATCACCTTTTTACCCGACTACGGCAAAGCCAAAGGAGGGTTATGATTTTGACAGACTATGTAGGTATGTATGTATGTATGTATGTATGTATGTATATGTGTATGTTCATCTGTTCCCTCATAGCTCCAAAGCTGCTTATCGGAACTCGACAAATGAGGTATCGTTAGAACCGTCTTGACCGTCCGCTGAACATAGGCTACGTGACGTGTCACAAAACCTAATGTGGCGCCCTCTAGGGCCCAAAAAGTGTTGTGTTAAAAAATAAAAATAAGATAAACACATCGTGTTTGGTATCATTTGAAAGGGCGTTACATGCACATTTCCAAAACATTGCTTAAATTCAAAGTGGCGCCCTCTAGTGGACAAAAAATCATGTGTAAAAAATAAAAATAAGATAGATACACCGTGTTTGGTATCATTTGAAAGGGCTTCACTTGTACTTATCAAAAATATTACTTAAATTTAACGTGGCGCCCTCTAGCGGTCAAAAATTCATGTGTAAAAAATAAAAGTAAGATAGATATACCGTGTTTGGTATCATTTGAAAGGGCTTCACTTGAACTTATAAAAAATAAAGTAAATAGTATAGAAGCACAGTGATTTAACGCCAAAATAGTTTAAATAATAAAAAGTAAAAAAACTAAAACCCGACTACGACAAAAAATCGATGCTAAAAAGGATGAAACAAGATTTTCAGGATGCTGAAATAAACAAGGTTACTGGAAAAACAAGAACAGAACAAAAATAAAAGCCGTAGTCACACGTTATATAGGATATCAACCGTAACAAAACAATTAATAACGTGACGTGTGACTACGGCTTTTATTTTTGTTCTGTTCTTGTATTTCTAGTAACCTAGTTTATTTCAGCATCCTGAAAATCTTGTTTCATCCTTTTTAGCATCGATTTTTTGTCGTAGTCGGGTTTTAGTTTTTTTACTTTTTTTAAATATTGGTTTGACAACAGATATTTTTAAAGCGTTAGGGAAGACTCCTTGTGAAAAGGACAGATTGATGAGATAAGTTAACACGCCGCTTAATTCATTGACACATGTCTTAAGAATTCGGGTATTAAGTTCATCATAGCCTTCAGAGTTAGTATTTCTCAACGATAATATGTGTTTCCTCACCTCAGCTTGAGATATAGGTGTAAGGAACATCGAGTTAGCAGTTAGGGTATCGCTGCGAAAACTATTTCTACAAGTTTGTGTAGGAATATAATTTGTAAAATAACTGTTAAAGGCAGAAGCTATTTCTACTGGTTTCGTGAGTACGCTGTTGTCAATTTTAATGCGTTCAATGTTATTTTTTGGGGCCGTATTGAGTACTTCGTTTTTAACGACTGTCCATGCGGCTTTACATTTGTTGTCACTATTATTCATAAATTTTATGTTAGCATTTCGTTTAGCATTGTGGATACACTTTTGTAACACTTTTGAATATGCCGTATAACTTCTTTTATTGGCTATATTTTTATTCTTGTAATATTGATATCGTAGGAAACGCTTCATTTTAGAACAGTTCTAAAATGAAATCTTATCCACGTTCGCTTTATTTTATTGTTTAGATTTATCTTTACCCTAACTTTTGGAAAGCACAGACCGTAAAATAAACATATTTGTTCATGGAAAGCGTTGAATGCTGTATTTGCATCAGTTTCCATGTAAATATCGGTCCAGGATAGATTTTGTAAGCATTCAATAAACTTATGCATGTTATCTAGACTGTAATCTCTTTTGTAAATATGGTATATTGCAGCTTTTGTTGTTTGAATCCTTAAAGGAAAGCTTAACATTTGAGCTGTGTCGTGATCAGAGAGATGAAGTGGGTATTGGTATTGCGTCAGGTATGTTACTCAATATATGGTCTATGCAAGATAATTTTCGAGTAACTACTTCAATATGAATTTTAACATTGTGATTACTGGCTGTCTTGAAATTCTTGAGTAATTTTGCTTCTTTTCAAGGTATTAATATTAAAGTCACCTGTTAAAACTATGCGCATTCTTGATTTATATTTCTTGTAAAGATAATGTAAGACACTATCTAACTTAGCTAAAAATTGATTAGGATCAGATTGAGGTGTTCGGTATACGCAAATAATTACTAGTTTCTTTTCTTCTAACTCTATGCCACAAGCTTCGAACGTATTGACTGTTGCATATGTTTTTATAAACTGTAATTCTTTGTAATTTAGACCCTGTTTGACTAGAATGCAAGTGCCACCGCGGTGTTTATCCCTGCAAAAGTTTGTAGCCATTTCAAAATCCGACAACTTGAGATAGTTCTCGTGACCTTTTTTTATAAATGTTTCGGAGAGGCAAATCACATGAGGGTCATTATGCAAGTCACGCATTTCTTGTAATGTTAACTCCAATAGTTCCTGCTTAGATAAAACACTTGCAATGTTTTGGTGGAGTATCCTAAAGTTATGTGATGAAGGTGTTTTGTTTTTAGGTTTGAAAAAATCTGTCGTTCTTTGTAAGTGAGGGAAAATAATAAGGTATAGAACCTGTAGTGTATGTAGATATCAATATATTACACTACAAATCGATAACAACGATACAACGTTATAACGTTGATATAACGTTGCCTCGGGCGCATACGTCGCTAGGTTATAAATACCGGTCCGCGTTGTGGGGAAGTCAGCCACTCTCCGCCCGACGCTCGCCCGAGACGGTCGTGCCGCTCTGCGCTCCCGATCGTTCTGTGTCTGTGTCATCGCTTCGTCGCGCTCGCCGTGACGTCATTCGTAGTCGCCGACTACAACTCCCGATCCGGAACCGCCTTTTTCAAGGCAGTGAAGGATATTTTGTTTCTATAACAGAGTATCGTCAAAAACAATTTGGTTTGGCCCCTTCAGGGTAAAACCACAGTTTCGTGGTCCTTGGTTGGAAACCTCACGGTGTCAACAATACCAAGGGGGTGCTGACCCGACGCACCCGCTGATCCCCTTCAGGGTGAAGCAGTCAATTGGAGTCGAGTGCTAGGTTTTGGCCTTGGGGGATCTCCTAGTCAAACCTAGTTACTGAGTTTCCTTTTCAGCTACACACCTAGTGTCGGTTGGGTGTGTCTACCCCTTCGCACTAGACCCAATAGGGCCCGGTTCGCACAATAAGACTGGCGACCGGTTACAAGCTTAGGGCTCACCAATAGGTACACACCTCCCAGTCTCCACCCGACTGGGAGGCTAACACATCCCCGGACCCATCCATCCGGGGAGTTAGGCCAGTTAGGCTTTAAATAGGCCCCCCGCGGGAGAGAAATCTCCAAAATTCCCCGATAGATATTTTTTAATCCCTCGTCATGGAGGACACCTTGCAAAAGGCGCACCTCTTGGACGAGCTAAGAAAGGACCCCGACTTTTGCGCCAGATATGGCGGAAAGCTCGCTGCTTTGCAGCGAAATATTTCCCTGGCTACTAAAGCCAAAGTCACTGATTTTAGCGACGTGCTCGATAGCCCGCTATCTCCCCCGCTCGCGGATCAAGGCCCTCCGGTTGGCTCATTCACCGAAAAGTTTATTGTTTCGGACCCCATTGTTCATCGAACAATGAAAAACTCCGAAACTAATTGCCCCTTACCGCCGCCGCCCGCTGACAAAGACGTGCCGACCACTCGATTCCCAGACCCAGCTATTGTTGCCGGCCCACTCTCTAATCCCATTGTTCATAGAACAATGGACGCCATGAATGATGAATTTTACGATATGGACACGTCGGCTCCGTTATCTAACCCACCCTCCGACCAAGACGAAGCCTCTTCTTGCCCTTCGTCCTCCGAAGACGACTTTCAAATCGTCACCGGAGGCAAGAGGAAGAAAGGTAAAACCTCCCAGGCCAGCAAGGCCAAAAAGTCCACCGCGTCGCCCCCGTCCCCAACTCAAACGCCCGTACGACCCGTTAGCCCAGTCCCAACTACCTCTGCTCACGCGCAGAATAGTCGTCCCACCAGCCCGATAGCCCAAACTTCCTCAGCCCAAAGGAAGCAACGCCCTCCGCCCCCCTTTTACATCCAGGACAAGGGTAAATGGACTGATGTGTCCAAGATGTGTGTTGATCGAAAGATCAACTACACAAACGCCCGTGCCTGCCAAAATGGCATTAAAGTCACCGTCCCTACGTCGAACGACTATAGGGAACTATATCGCGCCCTCCGTGAAAGGAATATTTCCTTTCACACTTTCTCCTTCCCCGAGGACACGCCCACTCGTGTTATTATTAAACGTGTCCCTAAAGAAATCCTAGTACAGGATATTAAAGACGACCTCGCCGATCAAGGTATACCAGTGATCGCCGTCCATCGCTTACATAAAGCGAGAGGCGGTGAATTGTACGACATGGTTCTTGTCATTTGTGAACCAACCGAAGGTCATCACCCGATTTTCAAGATTAAGTCCATTTGCTCCCTATCCGGTATCTCAATTGAAAAGCCCTACAAAACCGCAACAGTGGGACAATGCCACCGTTGCCAACTGTATGGCCATGCGCAGAGCAACTGCTATGCGACTCCCAGATGCGTCAAGTGTCTGGGCGAGCACAGCACTGCGGACTGCCCTCGGCCCAAAGACCGAACCCTCTGTTCGGAACCACCCAGCTGCGTTCTCTGCGGCCAGAGCGGTCACCCGGCAAACTACCGCGGCTGTCCCAAAGCCCCCAAACTCGCTCCTAAATTAGCGAAGCGCGCCAACGCCCGCCAACAAAGAGAGGCACCTTCCTCTCAAATTCCCCAACGTCTCGCTCCTCAGAGACCATCCCCGTGGAACAGGCTAAACCACGACAAAGCCTTTCCCTCCTTGGCCCCTGCCAAACCTTTGCAGGCACTGATGGATATACCCATCGCAGCGCAGATCCTGCCTAAAGCCGTGGCTCCAGAGGCCACAACCAGTCCCAAACCCGCGCCTCAAACCACTGCTGCTCCTGCAGCCAAACAACCGCCCAAACCCTCACCCGTCGGTAACGGCGAGTCTTGCGCCCAGACTCTACTGCGCCACTATAAAATATTTATGACCCGCCAAGCCAGGTCTCTCCGCGATGCCCTTCTGGCTGCCGAGCAGCAGAATAACGGCAAAATTACGACGGAAATGTACAGCCAAATATTCAGCACACACAGTGATGTCGTGCTAGGCCTCGACCAGATGGATGCGATGGACTGATCCAATGGATTCCCAACGCACAAACCACACTAGGCCTCGATCCCTCAAATTAGGTTTTTTCAACGCCAATGGCATTTTCAACCAACGCGCCGAAATAACTAAATTCCTCCGCGACCACCAATTAGACGTCCTCCTTATACAGGAAACCCTTTTGAAACCCCACCGCGCTGACCCCAAAATTGCGAATTACCGTCTAGTTCGCAATGACAGAACACGCTGCCACGGCGGCGGTACCCTTATTTATTATAGGAAGGAGTTATACTGCATCCCTCTGACCCCACCCGCGCCTCTCTCTCACCTAGAGTACTCTGCCTGTCGACTAGGCATGACTGGTCATCCTCCGATAACTATCATCTCTGCCTACCATCCCCCACCGTCGGTCGCGTCTCTTGCTTCAGACGATCCTATCGCGCTCACCAGCGATCTCACGACTCTCTTTGGCCTGAGTGACTCCGTCTTACTAGCGGGCGATCTCAACGCCAAACACCCCGCTTGGAACAGCAACACGACGAATGCCAGAGGCAGAATCGTGTATAACCTAGGCGCGACCCTAAACTATGACGTCATCGCTCCGATGACTCCCACCCACTACCCACACGACCCCAACCATAACCCCGATGTCCTCGATGTGGCGCTCCTAAAGAATGTAAACCTTCATTTACACTCCATAGAAGCGCTTCACGAGCTCAACTCGGATCACCGTCCCGTTATCCTACACCTAGGTTCCCGCTCGGGTAACCATGATCCTACCCAACCTCCTCCGACCCAATTGATCACCGACTGGAGGAAAGTAAGTGAAAAACTGAAATCCACCACGTCGCCTCAATTGGACACCATTCCTGACCACATAGTCTCAGTCGCTGACACGACGGCGGCGATCGACTCGCTTACAGATCACGTACAATCCGTCCTGAACGATTGTTCAAGGGAAGTTCCTGTAGTGGAAGACCACCGCTGGAAACTCCCGGACGATGTACGGAATCTGATAACCGAGAAGAACGCAGCCATCCGTGCGTACAGCGCTTTTCCCTGCGCCGCAAACAAAGCTCACATGCGCAACTTACAGCGTGCTGTAAGGAAACGCATTGCCGAGCAGCGTAATGCGAGCTGGGACAAGATGCTGAGCGAACTTGAGCCCACCCATCTTGCCTTCTGGCAGCTTCAGAGGAAGTTACGATCCACTGAAGAGGCCACAATGCCTCCTCTCATTCGTCCCGATAAGAGTGTCGCCTTCGATAACTCTGAAAAAGCAGAATGCCTAGCCGACAGCCTAGAGTCCCAGTGTTCTCCCAGCTCTCAACCAGTAGACCAAGCCCACCTCGATATGGTGAACGCCGAAGTCGAACGTAGAACTTCCCTTCCGCCCGTCGAAGATCCCGATAATCCACTGGCCCCCATCACTCCTGATGAGGTCCAGGATATCATTAAAAGACTCCAACCGCGTAAAGCCCCTGGCTCCGACGGCATCACCAATAGGGTTTTCAAACTTTTCCCCGCCCAGCTTATAGTGCTAATGACTGCCATCTTCAATGGCGCATTGAGCAATAATATGTTCCCTACAACCTGGAAACAGGCCACCGTGATAGGTATTCCCAAACCAGGCAAACCCAAGTCTGACCCGTCTAGCTACCGTCCCATTAGCTTACTCAACGTCCTCGGTAAAATCTATGAAAGGCTTATATATAAGCGGCTCAAAGATTTTGCCGAAGCAAAGAGTCTAATACCCAATGAGCAGTTCGGATTTAGAACCGAACACTCATGTATCCAACAAGTCCACCGCATCGTAGAACACGTCAGCGCCGGCTTCCAACGGGGCGCAATAACGGGAGCCTTATTCTTCGACATAGCGAAAGCGTTCGACAAAGTCTGGCACAATGGCTTAATCTATAAGCTATACCAACTCGGCGTGCCTGACCGTCTCGTGCTCATCCTACGGGACTTTTTATCGAATCCCACCTTTCGTTATCGAATTGAGGGGGAGCTTTCCACCCCCCATCCCATTCGCGCAGGAGTTCCTCAAGGCTCCGTACTATCCCCCCTCGTTTTCACGCTATTCACTAGTGATATTCCCAAGCATAAAAATACCCAGCTAGCCCTATTCGCCGACGATACGGCTATTTATTATACCGGTCTTAAACCCGATGCCATCGCTCGCACTCTCCAAACTTCCGCAAACACTCTGGCCAAGTGGTTCCGGAAATGGAGAATCGAAGTCAATCCAGATAAAAGCCAGGCAGTCCTCTTTTCTAAACCGCGGATAAACCCACCCTCCCCCCGTCCGATTACCATGTACGGCAAGCCGATCCCTTGGGAAAAGCAAGCCAAATACTTAGGCGTGGTCCTCGATAGACACCTCTCCTTCGCTGAGCACATAAAGCAGGCACGTTCGCGCGCCGCTTTCGCTCTAGGTAGGCTCCACTTCATTCTTAGCTCTCGCAGCAAGTTATCACTCAGGTGCAAGCTGCGTATTTTCACCGCGGTCATCCGTCCCATCATGACCTACGCCTGCGTTGTTTTCGCACACGCAAAGCCCTACCTCCTCCACAAGATGCAGACCCTCCAAAACCGATTCCTCCGTAGAGTCACGGGAGCCCCCTTTTATGTTCGAAATGAGCTTCTTCACGTAGATCTCAAGATGCCCACCATCCAGCAGTTCATGAAACGTGTCTCCAAGCGTTTCTTTGAAACTTCAATCCAACATAGGAATCCCCTTATCGTATCGGCCGCCCAATACGAACCCTCGCGTATCTCTAAGATTCGCCGACCAAGGCATACCCTAGTCACTCCCGATGACGCAATCACCCTGCTCCAAGAGAGCCGTAGGGAAACAAGTACAGTGGCACACAAACACAAAAACCGACCGTCCTTCCGTCCTCGCCGCCGAGGCCCGCCGCGACGTCCCCGTAATAGTCCACCCCGACCCTTGCCAGAGCCAGCCCGCGACGCTGAGCCAGTAGCTTTAAATTCCCTTATTAATAATAATAATGATATGATCCAGCCTGTCCCTAGCTGCCCTCCCCTGCGACGCCCTAAGCCGAGGTCCGTACCCCACAGGGGGTGCCCTTAGCGTGTAGTCGCCTAGTTTGTAAGTTTTTTTTTATTAATAAGCCCTGGCTGGAGGCTTTAATTAATTTATTAATTAAGGCAACCACAGGCAAGTCCGGTTAAGCAGCCGACAACCTCAGAGGTTGACCTGCGAGATGCCACACACAAAAAAAAAAAAAAAAAATGGGGAAGTCAGTCGTTGTCGGACTGTCGTCCTGTGCGGTGGTGCGTTGGCGAGTCAACTATGGACTATGGATATGTGTCTACTATGGACTATGGAAATGTGTCTACTATGGATATGTGTCAACTATGGATATAAATAAATCAGCATATTCTACATTGGCGACGAGGATAAAACCGTGAGTTTTCAAATTTTATCAACCTAAAAGGGAGATTATTGTGTTGTGTTCAAAAGAAATAACATTTATTTTTAAAAGTAAATTGAAATAAACTTGTTTTTCTTACAAACAAAAAGCCTATCTGGCGCTTGTTTTGATTATCGATCAGTCTGTCTGAGGGTTTGCCTATTAGGGGTAGGAATCAGACATTCATTGTATGGACTTTATGGCATAATTGTGTCTCTGGTGGGTGGATGGATTTATTGTTGAGAGTGAACGTGAGAAAAATAAGAGGACAATTTATATTCTCTTTTCTGGAACTGCAGATAAGTAATGAATCGTTATATTCCGAAAAAAATAAAGAATCCTGTCACAATATTGCTATGTAACTAATTAAATGCCATCCTGGTGGTAAACAAAAACATACTGATTTAATTGGGATAGGCAGAGATGTGTGATGCCACCACATTTCAGCAGTCACGTTAAGCATGCCGTGTGCCATTAACCGGATGCCAGTTCAGACTTCTCTCTTTTATTGGGAAGATCCTAATGGAGAATTTGTGATATATGATTTGTTTATCTACGGAGAAAATATTATATGCCAGTATTCAGGAAAATGGAACAGCAGTTTTACTACGGGTGGGAAGAAGATTTCTAATTTCAGATACGCTGATGACGCAGTATTGCTTGCACAATATACGTCAACAATGAGATAAATGCTGGAAACTTGAGACATAAAGTGAATTGTTGGGGTTATCCGTCAACAGAAGCAAGACCAAGCTCATGATTGTTGATAGCGCCGGCTCACTTAGTAATATCGACCCTGCTCCTAGCATAGACACTCTTAAAGGGGTTTTATACCTAGGCGTCTATATAAAGGATGATGGTGGTTGTGGCCACGATATAAGACGGAGGATTGGAACGGCAAAAGATGCTATGACCTGATTGCAGAGAATCTAGAAGGACAGAGGAATTTCTTAGAAAATGAAGACTCGTCTAGTCCGTGCGCTTGTTTTCCCGATTTTTCTGTATGATGCTAAAACATGGACGATTAGAGAATCTGACAGGAAGAAAATTGATGCAATCGAAATTTGTGTCTGCACACATGTGTCTATTCTGAAAGAGCTAGGTATCGAAGATCGTCTGTCCACAATATACAGCATCCTGAGCTACTTCAGCCACATTGTTCGACACCAGGATGATCTGGAGAGGCTGATTGATCATTTACGCGAACTTTGAGGGCTGAAGATCAACAGGGAGGTCCCCGTTACGGTGGTCGGAGCAACTGAAGACAAACAGCTCTCACAGTTTCAAAGAAGTTCTCCGTATAGCAACTGATTGCAACAAGTGGAAAAGCCTAACAAGCCACTGGAGGCTGAATAACCATTATTCGAGATCGCGATCTTCAGCCATGAAGAATCAACTGCAGAGAGAGATATGATTTGTTTAAAAATAGATCAAAGAGCAAATAAATAAATAACATTTAGAAGTGTGCAGTAGAATATACCTACTGGTTATTAGATTGATAGTTATCAAAGGATAACGGAAATTGCAATAAAATACTTACTGGTCATTAAATTGAAAGTTATCAAAGGATAACAGTAATTGCAGTAGAACTCCTACTGGTCATTAAATTGACAGTTATCAAAGGATAACGGCAATTGCAATAGAATACTTACTGGTCATTAAATTGAAAGTTATAAAAGGATATCAGTAATTACAGTAGAATATCTACTGGTCATTAAAGTGACAGTTATCAAAGGATTTCGGTAATTGCAGTAGAACACCTACTGGTCATTAAATTGACAGTTATCAAAGGATAACGGTAATTGCAGTAGAATATCTACTGGTCATTAAATTGACAGTTATCAAAGGATAACGGTAATTGCAGTAGAATATCTACTGGTCATTAAATTGACAGTTATCAAAGGATAACGGTACTTGCAGTAGAATTCCTACGGGTTATTAAATTGACAGTTATCGAAGAAACTTGACTGCTAGCATGAGCCAGGGCTGAAAGTATGAGCCTCCATTAAATTGGGAAACTTGTCTAGAAGTATGAGCCTTCATTAAATTGGGAAACTTGTCTGGAAGTATGAGCGTCTATTAAATCGAAAAATTTGGCTGAAATTATGAGCCTCCATTAAATTTGGAAATGTGGCTGGAAGTAAGAGCCTTCACAAATTGGACGAAATGTGGGTGATATTTGATTATGAGGACGATATGAGGACTAATGGAGGTTCCCTACCTTCAGTAGGAACGAGATGAGCATGCTAGAAGAATGCTAGAAGCGGGCAGTCTCGACCTACCTGGAAGCTGCTAACATCAAGAGTTTGTGAGAAGAAACTTGCTGCACTGCTGTGCAAGACGATCTAATTTCAGAAAAGAGTTTAGGAAGAGAATTCTACAAACAGGAGACGCAATAACACTATTATAATTGTTGAAGTAAAACATAACTACTCTTGAAGCCGTAAGTCGACATATAGAAGATTTTGGAGGATCAGCACATCAACTGGGGACAAGATAAGGAGCATGAAATCAGAAAAAAAAAAGAGAAATAATGATAAGAATTGGAAAAGAAAATCAGGATGTGGAACATGTGGGAGCTCAGGACTCGCGTCTCAAGACAGCAAATTACCAACTAAGATTGGTACAAATGTGGGCCAAACTGACATTTACAAAATACTGAAAGACAATGAGATATGATAACACGGGACTGAAGGAATAAAAGGAAATTTAAAATTAAAAAAAAAATAATATTAAAAAATGAAAAGAGACGACAAAATGATGTCTGTTATCGTGAATATTTGAGGGCATATCTGAACACGTCAAGGAAGTTAGTGATAATTGTATCACTTGAAAATTAACCAAGCCGCACTCCGAAAAATTTCAAATATGATAGACAGTGATACATTGACTAAAAGCGCTCGACCCGAAGCGAGTTAACAAATACCCTCCATGAGCTTATTAGAGGTTCCTCGAGAATTAGATGTCATAGGTGATGAGTGGTAACGGCGTGTGCACTCATAGTCAAAACCCTTGACCGCAGCTCAGGAGTATCATGTGGCGATGAATCTGTTTATAAGGAATCGATGAAATGATTCCAGTAAGATGATGGGCAGGTGCTTTATATGAGGGACATATCTGATAGTGTATCTATTGAGAATCGTTAGTACGATTACAGCCTATAGCTGTTCACAGATTACGTAACGGTTTTGCCAGGAACTTCGTTTTGTTGAACGTGTTTATTGGACCTTTTCTTTTAAGGAAGAATACTGTGCAGGAAGCACTGTGGAAAACCCTAGCAACAGGGCATTGTGCATAATCAAAGTTCATTATGGTATGAAGATGCACCTACGTTGTTATTGGCAATAAAGTAATGAAATTAGTGTTTGTGAGAGAAATTGGACGAAATTTAACCCAAAACTCATGGGGCCATTTTGGACGGTGACCGTTATACACTGAAGTCTTTAAGTTTTAAGCGTACCCACAAATATGTACATGCCAATAAGTCAAGGAGGATGCCAGCAAGTCACGTACGAGTTGAAGTTGATTAATGTTGATGTTGATAATATTGAATTTGTTGATGATGAGAAACCTTCTGTTGTGGTAGAAGTTCGAGTAAGGGGTTCTGTCGGTCATATTTTGCTCGGCCGTACCAGTAATTATTACGTAGTCGTAGTCCGGTAAGAATCGGGTTCTCTTGAGGCAACTCAAGTAGTCCGTATGTGCGCGATGCGGATTTAACTATGGCGAAGGTCGGGGTCTGGAGAGACCGTAGAGTATAGTCGGCGGGCGATGTTTGACACGGGCGATTCACATCATAGAAATGCGTACAGAACTTTTAATCCATGCGCTGGATGTGTGACAGCAATGCGATTATTGGTCGGCTGGAGAACCATAGCGTCAGAGCTCTTACTCAAGGGTTTCTGTAAGCATGGCAGTTTTGGTTGTAGTAGAGTTGGAGATGTACCATATCAGCTGCCATTTGATAATGATAGATAGATCTGCAGTGAGGAGTTAATAATATGCCTGAAAGAAATATAGTTATGCACACATGGTATTAAGAAGAAAGGGACAACGTTTAAACAACGCGTTTTGGACGCAACATCCCATACTGCGGAAGAGTAAAGGCGGAGACAAAAGTATTAGAAACTACATAACTGGGAAACTATTGAAGGCCAATGGGAAGTTGTGAGTGGTCCAACTAAAGAAATTAACAGAGGAGAAGATACAAATAGATCAGAAAATGGAATAGAAAAGAAGAGCAAGGGTAAAAGTAAATAGTTGAAGATGTGAATTAATGATGAATGAAATAAATACCTCATTAAACCTTTCTGGTTAAAAATAAAATTAATTAAAACAAGGAAGGGATGTAGTGTATGTAGATATCAATATATTACACTACAAATCGATAACAACGATACAACGTTATAACGTTGATATAACGTTGCCTCGGGCGCATACGTCGCTAGGTTATAAATACCGGTCCGCGTGGTGGGGAAGTCAGTCGTCTTTTTTTAGATCATTCCGCTTCCGACGCTCGCCCGCGACGGTCGTACCGCTCCGCGCTCTCGATCGTTCTGTGTCTGTGTCATCGCTTCGTCGCGCTCGCCGTGACGTCATTCGTAGTCGCCGACTACGACGCCTGGTCCGGATCCGCCTTTTTCAAGGCGGTGAAGGATTTCCTGTTTCTCTAACAGAGTATCGTCAAAAACAATTTGGTTTGGCCCCTTCAGGGTAAAACCACAGTTTCGTGGTCCTTGGTGGAAACCTCACGGTGTCAACAAAACCAAGGGGGTGCTGACCCGACGCACCCGCTAATCCCCTTCAGGGTGAAGCAGTCAATTGGAGTCGAGTGCTAGGTTTTGGCCTTGGGGGATCTCCTAGTCAAACCTAGTTACTGAGTTTCCTTTTCAGCTACTCACCTAGTGTCGGTTGGGTGTGTCTACCCCTTCGCATTAGACCCAATAGGGCCCGGTTCGCACAATAAGACTGGCGACCGGTTACAAGCTTAGGGCTCACCATTAGGTACTCACCTCCCAGTCTCTACCCGACTGGGAGGGTTACACATCCCCGGACCCATCCATCCGGGGAGTTAGGCCAGTTAGGCTTTAAATAGGCCCCCCGCGTGAGAGAAATCTCCAAAATTTCCTCAATAAATTTTTGATCCATTCGCCAATCATGGCGAACTCCAATATTTTGGAGATATTGTTAGAGATCCTTAGGGAAAACCCTGCTATTTCCGCCAAATATGGCGGAAAAATCCAGCGTGAAATCGCTAATAGTCCTCCGGCTACCGAAGCCAACGTCGCTGATTTTAGTGACGCGCTTGACAGCCCATTATCTCCCCCGCTTGCCGATCAAGGCATCCCAGTTGGTCAATTCACGGAAGTGTTTATTAACTCCGGTCCCATTGTTCATCAAAAAACGAACGACTTCCAGGTAGATAGCCCTCTATTGCCCCCGCCCGCCGACAAAGTCGTGCCGATCGCCCGATTCCCGAAATCACCCATTGTTTCCGGCCCACCTACTAATCCCATTGTTCATAAAACAATGGACGCCGCGCAGGTGTGCGCTGCACCTGAATTCCGTAAAATGGACATCACCGAACCTATGTCCAATAACAACTCCGACAATGATTTGTCATCATGCCCCTCATCTTCGGAAGACGACTTTCAAGTCGTCACCGGCGGCAAGAGGAAGAAAGGGAAAACCTCCCAGGCCAGCAAGGCCAAAAAGACCACCGCGTCACTCCCGTCCCCAACTCAAACGCCCGTACGACCCGCTAGCCCCGTCCCAACGACCTCCACTCGCGCGCAGGATAGTCGTCCCCCCAGCCCGATAGTCCAAACTTCCTCAACCCAAAGGAAGCAACGCCCTCCGCCCCCCTTTTACATCCAGGACAAGGGGAAATGGACTGATGTGTCTAAGATGTGTGTTGATCGAAAGATCAACTACACAAACGCCCGTGCCTGCCAAAATGGCATTAAAGTCACCGTCCCTACGTCGAACGACTATAGGGAATTATATCGCGCCCTCCGTGAAAGGAATATTTCCTTTCACACTTTCTCCTTCCCCAAGGACACGCCCACTCGTGTTATTATTAAACGTGTCCCTAAAGAAATCCTAGTATAGGATATTAAAGACGACCTTGCCGATCAAGGTATACCAGTGATCGCCGTCCATCGCTTACATAAAGCGAGAGGCGGTGAATTGTACGACATGGTTCTTGTCATTTGTGAACCAACCGAAGGTCATCACCCAATATTTAAGATTAAGTCTATTTGCTCCCTATCCGGTATCTCAATAGAAAAGCCCTACAAAACCGCAACAGTGGGACAATGCCACCGTTGCCAACTGTATGGCCATGCGCAGAGCAACTGCTATGCGACTCCCAGATGCGTCAAGTGTCTGGGCGAGCATAGCACTGTGGACTGCCCACGGCCTAAAGACCGAACCCTCTGTTCGGAACCACCCAGCTGCGTTCTCTGCGGCCAGACCGGTCACCCGGCAAACTACCGCGGCTGTCCCAAAGCCCCCAAACTCGCTCCTAAATTAGCGAAGCGCGCCAACGCCCGCCAACACAGAGAGGCACCTTCTTCTCAAATTCCCCAACGTCTCGCTCCTCAGAGACCGTCCCCGTGGAACAGGCTAAACCACGAAAAAGCCTTTCCCTCCTTGGCCCCTGCCAAACCTTTGCAGGCACTGATGGATATACCCATCGCAGCGCAGATCCTGCCTATAGCCGTGGCTACAGAGCCCACAGCCAGTCACAAACCCGCGCCTCAAACCACTGCTGCTCCTGCAGTCAAACAACCGCCCAATCCCTCACCCGTCGCGCACGGCGAGGCTTGCGCCCAGACTATACTGCGCCATTATAGGTTATTTATGACCCGCCAAGCCAGATCTCTCCGCGATGCCCTTCTGGCTGCCGAACAGCAGAATAACGGCAAAATTACGACGGCAATGTACAGCCAAATATTCAGCACACACAGTGATGTGGTGCAAGGTCTCGACCAGATGGATGCGATGGACTGATCCAATGGATTCCCAACGCACAAACCACACTAGGCCTCGATCCCTCAAATTAGGTTTTTTCAACGCCAATGGCATTTTCAACCAACGCGCCGAAATAACTAAATTCCTCCGCGACCACCAATTAGACGTCCTCCTTATACAGGAGACCCTTTTGAAACCCCACCGCGCTGATCCCAAAATTGCGAATTACCGTCTAGTTCGCAATGACAGAACACGTTGCCACGGCGGCGGTACCCTTATTTATTATAGAAAGGAGTTATACTGCATCCCTCTGACCCCACCCGCGCCTCTCTCTCACCTAGAGTACTCTGCCTGTCGACTAGGCATGACTGGTCATCCTCCGATAACTATCATCTCTGCCTACCATCCCCCACCGTCGGTCGCGTCTCTTGCTTCAGACGATCCTATCGCGCTCACCAGCGATCTCACGACTCTCTTTGGCCTGAGTGACTCCGTCTTACTAGCGGGCGATCTCAACGCCAAACACCCCGCTTGGAACAGCAACACGACAAATGCCAGAGGCAGAATCGTGTATAACCTAGGCGCGACCCTAAACTATGACGTCATGGCTCCGATGACTCCCACCCACTACCCACACGACCCCAACCATAACCCCGATGTCCTCGATGTGGCGCTCCTAAAGAATGTAAACCTCCGTTTACACTCCATAGAAGCGCTTCACGAGCTCAACTCGGATCACCGTCCTGTTATCCTACACCTAGGTTCCCGCTCGGGTAACCATGATCCTACCCAACCTCCTCCGACCCAATTGATCACCGACTGGAGGAAAGTAAGTGAAAAACTGAAATCCACCACGTCGCCTCAATTGGACACCATTCCTGACCACATAGTCTCAGTCGCTGACACGACGGCGGCGATCGACTCGCTTACAAATCACGTACAATCCGTCCTGAACGATTGTTCAAGGGAAGTTCCTGTAGTGGAAGACCACCGCTGGAAACTCCCGGACGATGTACGGAATCTGATAACCGAGAAGAACGCAGCCATCCGTGCGTACAGCGCTTTTCCCTGCGCCGCAAACAAAGCTCACATGCGCAACTTACAGCGTGCTGTAAGGAAATGCATTACCGAGCAGCGTAATGCGAGCTGGGACAAGATGCTGAGCGAACTTGAGCCCACCCATCTTGCCTTCTGGCAGCTTCAGAGGAAGTTACGATCCACTGAAGAGGCCACAATGCCTCCTCTCATTCGTCCCGATAAGAGTGTCGCCTTCGATAACTCTGAAAAAGCAGAATGCCTAGCCGACAGCCTAGAGTCCCAGTGTTCTCCCAGCTCTCAACCAGTAGACCAAGCCCACCTCGATATGGTGAACGCCGAAGTCGAACGTAGAACTTCCCTTCCGCCAGTCGAAGATCCCATTAATCCACTGGCCCCCATCACTCCTGATGAGGTCCAGGATATCATTAAAAGTCTCCAACCGCGAAAAGCCCCTGGCTCCGACGGCATCACCAATAGGGTTTTCAAACTTTTCCCCGCCCAGCTTATAGTGCTAATGACTGCCATCTTCAATGGTGCATTGAGCAATAATATGTTCCCCGCAACCTGGAAACAGGCCACCGTCATAGGTATTCCCAAACCAGGCAAGCCCAAGTCTGACCCGTCTAGCTACCGTCCCATTAGCTTACTCAACGTCCTTGGTAAAATCTATGAAAGGCTTATATATAAGCGGCTCAAAGATTTTGCCGAAGCAAAGAGTCTTATACCCAATGAGCAGTTTGGATTTAGAACCGAACACTCATGTATCCAACAAGTCCACCGCATCATAGAACACGTCAGCGCCGGCTTCCAACGGGGCGCAATAACGGGAGCCTTATTCTTCGACATAGCGAAAGCGTTCGACAAAGTCTGGCACAATGGCTTAATCTATAAGCTATACCAACTCGGCGTGCCTGACCGTCTCGTGCTCATCCTACGGGACTTTTTATCGAATCGCACCTTTCGTTACCGAATTGAGGGGGAGCTTTCCTCCCCCCATCCCATTCGCGCAGGAGTTCCTCAAGGCTCCGTACTATCCCCCCTCGTTTTCACGCTATTCACTAGCGATATCCCCAAGCATAAAAATACTCAGCTAGCCCTATTTGCCGACGATACGGCTATCTATTATACCGGTCTTAAACCCGATGCCATCGCTCGCACTCTCCAAACTTCCGCAAACACTCTGGCCAAGTGGTTCCGGAAATGGAGAATCGAAGTCAATCCAGACAAAAGCCAGGCAGTCCTCTTTTCTAAGCCGCGGATAAACCCACCTTCCCCCCGTCCGATTACCATGTACGGCAAGCCGATCCCCTGGGAAAAGCAAGCCAAATACTTAGGCGTGGTCCTCGATAAACACCTTTCCTTCGCTGAGCACATAAAGCAGGCACGTTCGCGCGCCGCTTTCGCTCTAGGTAGGCTCCACTTCATTCTTAGCTCCCGCAGCAAGTTATCACTCAGGTGCAAGCTGCGTATTTTCACCGCGGTCATCCGTCCCATCATGACCTACGCCTGCGTTGTTTTCGCACACGCAAAGCCCTACCTCCTCCACAAGATGCAGACCCTTCAAAACCGATTCCTCCGTAGAGTCACGGGAGCCCCCTTTTATGTTCGAAATGAGCTTCTTCACGTAGACCTCAAGATGCCCACTATCCAGCAGTTCATGAAACGTGTCTCCAAGCGTTTCTTTGATACTGCAATCCAACATAGGAATCCCCTTATCGTATCGGCCGCCCAATACGAACCCTCGCGTATCTCTAAGATTCGCCGACCAAGGCATACCCTTGTCACTCCCGATGACGCAATCACCCTGCTCCAAGAGAGCCGTAGGGAAACAAGTACAGTGGCGCACAAAAACAAAAACCGACCGTCCTTCCGTCCTCGCCGCCGAGGCCCGCCGCGACGTCCCCGTAATAGTCCGCCCCGACCCTTGCCAGAGCCAGCCCGCGACGCTGAGCCAGTAGCTTTAAATTCCCTTATTAATAATAAAAATGATTTGATCCAGCCTGTCCCTAGCTGCCCTCCCACTGCGACGCCCTAAGCCGAAGTCCGTACCCCACAGGGGGTGCCCTTAGCGTGTAGTCGCCTAGTTTGTAAGTTTTCTAATAAGCCCTGGCTGGAGGCTTTAATTAATTTATTAATTAAGGCAACCACAGGCAAGCCCGGTTAAGCAGCTGACAACCTCAGAGGTTGACCTGCGAGATGCCACACACAAAAAAAAAAAAAAAAAAAATGGGGAAGTCAGTCGTTGTCGGACTGTCGTCCTGTGCGGTGGTGCGTTGGCGAGTCAACTATGGACTATGGATATGTGTCTACTATGGACTATGGAAATGTGTCTACTATGGATATGTGTCAACTATGGATATAAATAAATCAGCATATTCTACAGTACCTTTTCTGTGCTGTTTAGAGGGAAGATGAATATTTAAGTTTTGTTTAGTGTCATTACTATTGCTGCTTCTGAAATAAAAGGGGATAGTTCCTTTTTTGGGTTCAGTTGTCTGCCTTTTTGGAAAAGAACTTGATTTGATACGCGCGAGGTGTTTCCTGACCTCAGCTAGATTTAAATATTTTTGGTTATAATATTCACAATCCAAAATGTAGTTTATTGTTTTACAAATTACAGATAAGTTATGGTGTACGAACTTCATGAAATAGCAAAATTTTTGTAATGTTTACAAATATTTTCGATACGATAATTCAATTTGTCGACATCTAAATAGTTACTTTCTAGAACATTTAATATTATTATACTATTCTTATAAAATGTTTTTAAAATCGTTTTTAACTGAAATAATACATGTCCCATGTTATAGTCATTTTCACCTAAACATATAATAATTTTGTCACCTGATCGTATATTTATGTCGTTACAGCTGTTTGTTATTGTATTGCTCTGTGCATTTGGTATCGTGTGGGCGAGGACTCTATATTTTTCATACGGTGTAGTCTTTCTTGAATTTAAAAGGGCAGCAGCCAGACCGACGCATTGTTGTGTACCAAAAATCCTTATTGTTTTTCCGAGTATGTGTTTTTTTAGGTCTGATGGAACTAGGTTTCTTGTATTGGTATTGGCTGAAAAAATCTGATCTGATTTTGGCGCCGCTCTTAGAGATTGATTCAAAACCTGTACTTGTGCATTGAGAGTTTTTATCTCATTTTCAGCGATTTGTAGTTCCTTTTGTAAGGCTGAGATATTTTGTTGCAGATGTAAATACATAAAGTTGCTATTACGTTCAACATTTGTAGTAAGTGTTGGCGAGGAGGGAGTAGAAGATACGATTTCACTTAAACGAGAATGTCTTTTCTTTTTGTCAATGCTTAAAGGGCTGCTATCCTTGCTTGTAGAAGAATGACATAACGACTTTAAAATATTAATTTCTTGAGTCAACTTGTTGACTTGTTTTTTTAACTCGTTGTTTTCTAATATTGTGTTTTCCAACTCATTCTCCGTTGTCTCTAGTTTTATAGTAAGCAGGGCTATCGTATCTTGCATCTCAGACGTTGAAGATAATATATTAGTCGTAGTACCATCAACGCTTCGTGAGAGTATGTTCGGTGTGGTGTCAGTTTCATAAGATGTATCGCAATCGGTCAGTACATGAGAATCCTGGTCAGGGGACTAGGCGCCTGCGCCTGTCATATAGATTGTCTATTTACTAAAAATATATGTAATGTTATACAAATTGATTATTTGATGATCATTGCCGCTTATAACATGATTTGTGTCTTATGAAAAGAGTGAATCTGTATAGTCTTTAAGTTTAATATCTTATGTATGTATTCAATCAAAAATTTATTTTTTATTTATTAATTTGGGAAAACAAATAGTTACACAAACGTGATTAAAATTATAAGTGATTTCAGAAGTATTGGTACATGTGTATCCACATATTGCTTACATTAATGTTATATTTGAACTAAAAAGCGAAAGCGAGTGAATCGACGCACTTTTTACAAACAACGATTGTAATTAATGAGCGAACAAGTAATGATTGCCAGCGAATAAACTAAAAACAGAGGTTTCTAAACCCCGGAAATCCTTTTGAGCGTAAACCAAATACTTCAGCAAAGGCTTTCTTCAACCACCATCAAACACTGACAATATCAAGTGCTCAAGTCATTCACTACATCGCAAAACAGGGAATTGTTTTGAGCCAAAGAGGCACTTGACTAAGAACGATTGCACTTAGATTTGGTAGAGCTCTCAGTTGTCAATCCTATTTGATTCGTTAATCGTTATAATTGCACGGCTAAAGACCCTTCTGTAAACTAATTGTTTTATAAAGGATCCCTCTATTGACAGCATAATGATGTAGTCAATGGGTTTCCTCGGAGAGGCCTGATCCAATAAGTCTCGGAGATACTAAAGTGTTGGATGAAGCGCTTTCTGATTGGTTTACACAGAGTTGAGTTTCCTTAAGATGTTATTGTATTGTAGTTGCTTACCCTTTTACTTTGGATTGAGAAGTTGAAGTATTTACGGGTTGTACATATTATGCTGATTTGAGAAGCAGTGGTTACGGACCCAATTTATTAATTTCGTTAATCTATATCATTACCAATGATCTCAAAACGGTGGATAGCACCACCAACCAAAAAATTTAAGACATGTGACATTCAGCCACCCGCATCCGCGTGGACCAGTTTTCTGCGGATCCGTTTTATTACAGGATATAAATAATTAATACAATTCATATATATGAAACGCTTAATCCGTTGCTGACTGACTGACAGACGATGCATTGATGAAACTACTGGGCAAATAAAGATGAAATTTGGCATGTATGTTTCTTAGAGTGTGTAGGGGTGCTCCCCTAAGAAAGGATTTTTAGAATTTCCCACGGGATCGGGATTTACACGGGAAAAAACTCCCACGCGAACGTAGTCGCAGGCAATTGCTAGTACAAAATTAAGATAAGATACTTGATAGTTGTTTAATAATTTATTTATAGTTAACTATTGTTATAACTTTAGCTGTCTAGTAACTTAACTACTTTATTGAATACTAACCGTTTGCTCACGTCTTCTCCCGCGTTGATTTGCTTTGCGTTTTCACGTAGAATAAAAGCCCATGTATGTAGCTGCTCATTGATTTGCTGATGACAACGTTTGTCTTTAGATTCGAGAGCACGTAAAAGTCGCTCATATTCTGTGGCTTCCTGGAGACGCATAGCTCGTCTTCTGATTCGAGAGCACGTTTCATCGTCTATTAGTATTTTACTTAGCCTTAGACTATTGGGGTAAGCTTCAATTCTAAGCGGATGCAACTGAGTATTACTATTTTACATGGAGAAACCTGGTTTGTGGAGGTCAGATAGAAAAAAAAGTAAAAAAAAGAAAAAGAAGAAAAAATAAAAGAAAAAAAATATATTGCCGTTGCCCAGCTACTGGAAGCATGGTAACACGATATCCTTTGCCTAGACCTGTGCCAGTTTTTTTGTCTTCTGACTACACATTACATTAAACTTATTTATTTCATCTCCGTTTAAAAACCTAAAGTTTCGAGTAGGAAGCGGTTGCATGAAGTTGCATCATAGCATAGTCATATAAATTTACACAATTAAGATATATTAAATAAACAGTTCCTTGTTGTTATAATTTGGAAGATATTTATTATTTGCCTTCGCATATCTTAAAGAACATTGGGCAAGCCCTCTCCTTATGCCTTGTTCTAACATTTGATACATAATTTAATCAATTAAAAACATACATATATAATTTAAGCAATTAAAAAGTTAATCTAGACTTAATTTTAGATATTCATATCATGAATATCTGAAATTAAGTCTAGATTAACTTTAGTATATAATAACATTGCATCCCAACTCAGCGAGGGAGATGATACATAATAACAGGGGTCAAGGTTATAAAACCTTTAAACTCATTGCTCTAAACTTTTCAAAACATCACATAAAAGTATAACATCACATTTCAAATATAAGTCAGTGTACTCCACTAAATTATATAGAGTTATTGGAAATATGTCCCGATCCTGTTAAGGGCGTGTAGATGAGGTCATTAACTAACAAATAAAAAGTTTCACCGTCAAAATAATTTTGGTGATTTTTAGGAGAAAAAAAAAATTTCATAAGACGTTGCAAAAATCATAACAATAAAATAAGTATTGGATCTCTTTTTTCAAAAGTACGGAGGTTTTTAATTGTTTTATGTTTTTTATTATGCGCAACTTAATTCTTTAGCTATTTAATAAATAAGAATGCTAAAATATGTTTTCGCTTTTTTTTTATAAATTTTTAAAAGAGATAAAGTCCTATTTTATTTTAATATTTAAAAAACGAATCTCGATAATGGTATACTTTAGGCCTAGAAACTTAGGGTTGATTTGTTAGTTAATGACCTCATCTACACGCCCTTAACAGGATCGGGACATATTTCCAATAATCCTGTATACCCTACATACTGTCAAAAATGTCTAAATGATAGCCGGAAACAACGGTTTATTGTGCTTTCCGAGAAACGGGGGTATCCCACCGCCAACTTCCAAACTCCGGCTACTGTTGAGAAATTCCTTATAGCTCAGTAATCCCGCTTGCAACCACTTGACCAACAAGGTACATAATCAAAAGTGGATGTGTCTACCTAATTAGATACACACGCTGATAAATTTTTTTGAGGTCAGTGTTACACAGCCTTGCAAGTTCAAAAATAAAAAATTGGCCAAGTGCGAGTCGGACTCGACCATGAAGGGTTCCGTAGTAACTATAATAAATATAATATACCTACTTAATATATTTATTTGAAAAAAAAAAACAAAAACCTTACAAATTTCTTAAAACTAGCTTATTTCCATTTTTTATAACTACATCAAATAACTTTGTTTTTCATAGTATTTGTATGATTTACAAAGTTATATTTGCGGTTTTAGAAAATATACTGTATCTCAAAAACTGCTGACTCAATCTCATTCAAACCAATTTTGGTTGAAAGTTTACGTTAAGATCTACAACATGTGTTTTTTTTTAGATTTTTCACTTCATTATTATAGAAGTTAGAGGGGGGGACACACACATTTTACAACTTTGGAAGCATATATCTTTTAAACGATTAACTTTATGGAAAAGTCATTTTGGAAACCTTAATGTCATTTTTAAAGACCTGTCTATAGATACCACACACGTATAGGTTTCATGAAAAAAAATATTTTCAGTTTCAGTTCCATGTATGGGGAGCCCCCATTATTTTAAATATTTTGAAAAGTTTCTCTTAAAATCGGAAAGCGGTTCACAGAATGCATCTACTTACCAAGTTTCACATGTATAGTCCTAATAGTTTCGGAATAAAATGGCTGTGACATACGGACGGACGGACAGACAGACAGACGGACAGACATGTCGAAACTATAAGGGTTCCGTTTTTTGCCATTCGGCTACGGAACCCTAAAAATAATAATTAGCGACCCAGCGCGCTCGGTGGACACAAGTCGAACAGTTGACAACTGGTTTGTGATCAAGATTTCTCCAAAAGTTTTCTTTTCTCATCATCCATGCTCTATATTTTCGGTGGCAAAATCTTCTAATGATTCGTCCCACTCTGGGTTGAGGGGAAAGGAGTGTTAGACTTCTACTGACTAAAAACCTATGCTGTTCCTTCAATTGCCCTTACTTTCCGGCGTTGTCTCGTCAGAACATTTCCACAACCCCGGTTGGCAATGGCTCTGTTGGGCCTCTTCAATACTTCTGACTGCTCTTCTTTTTCAATGGTCCTGGCTTGGACTCATCTATCAATGTTAAAAAAAATTCAAATCATCAATATTTGGTCTTATTTGTTGGCATAACAAATCGGTGCTATATAGGTATTAAGTATTTGGTTAACGCGTTGGTATCATTAATTATATTTTGTATTGATTTATAATCTCGAACCTTACGAACCCCAATCTTCTTTTGCTTGTTTTGTTAACAAATTAAATATATTTATTTACGTACATTTGTTATGTGCTCGTCAATACCGTTTTTTTTAGTAGTGCCTGCCACGTCGTAAGCCCAAAAAATCGAGGACATAATGCTTTCTAGGGCTGAACTTATTATGAATTTATCAAATAAGAAAAGATGTGGCTGTATCCGTTTCAATGTTTTTATGGTAAAATATGAAGCATCGTCAAAATTAATAACGACAAGTTTTTGTAGGTAAGGTTTCTTTTTAAGGTTCCGTAGCTGATGATTTGTCATGTTTATCTGTCTGTTCGTCCGTATGTCACGGCTACTTTATTCCAAAACTGTTAGAACTACATAGTTGAAACATGGTAGGTAAAAGTGTCTTTTGAACTGCTTTACGATTTTTATAAAAAATAAAAATCAAGAGGGGTTCATACATGGGACTGAAACTAAAAAAAACTTTTTACCAAAAAATTAAACCGACTCCCAAAAAACACTGCAAAGTGAAAAATAACTTTAATTTCGGTAGTCGGTGTCTTTAGTTTTGTATTTTCGTTTTTGGCACCGACTTCCGAAATTAAAGTTATTTTTCACTTTGCAGTGTTTTTTGGGAGTCGGTTTAATTTTTTGGTAAAAAGTTTTTATTTCACTCTTTTTAGTTGGCCTATTTTTAATTTACCTAGTTACAAGAGCCTAAATGTCAACTACTTATAACCTTTTACAAAATATTGCTTTTCCCAATGCTGGGCCGTTAATTGTTGAGGAGTTCTCATGGTATTTCACCATCAGCTCTACATCACCATATGCATTGTGACGAGCATAAAGTGCTTAACATCCATATTCAAGTAATCGAATCGTAATCCACGAAATACTTATTATTGAGTAGTTTCGATGGCCATCTGGGGTCTTCATCATCAGTTCCACATCCTCAAATGGTGCTTATCGAGAGCAACTGCTCAAGGTACTATAAGAAATACCCAAAACGCTATAGGTGTGCCTATAATATTTGAAGAGTTCCCTCGATTTCTCCATGATCCCATCATCAGATCCTGACGTTTATGAAAATGGGACCAATTTCGAAGTATACCCTTTCAATCAAAAAAAAGAATTTTCCAAATCGGTTCAGCCGTCTTCGAGTAATCGATGATCATACATAAAAAAAAAATATATACGTGTCGAATTGATAACCTCCTCTTTTTGTCGTCGGTTGAAAACAATAATTTTCATAAAACTTATACGTGTAGGGTGTCTACTGTAGATCTTAATAAAAACTTTCAACGAAAAGTATTTTTCAGAACGAGTTGCAATCAGCTGTATTTGAGATATAGAACATTTTCAAAAACCACAAATTAATATAACTGTCATTTATACAAACACTATGGAAAAGTTATTATTTTTTGCTAATTAATGCTTACTACTATAGAAACCTTTCATGGGCGAGTCCAACTTATACTTAGCTTCTTTATCCACTTATTTTTGCGTGTTATGTGATTATGTCATGAGGATAAGACCGCTGTTAACCGAGTCTCGTGTAGTGTTTTGAAGGTCGAAAAATGTCAGTTGTCAGTTCAAAAAACATTTTTGAAGATCATTAAATCTACAAGATTCAGATGATCAACTTTAATAAGTGTGATATTAATCGTCTACAGATTAAATATCGCGAGCCAAATAAATTGTTATCGAGTTTAACCGGTTAATCATGAGTTATATGTATTTTCGTTGTATATGTATATCGACGATCCCTATGTACAAAACGACATGTCGAAATTGGCATTTTTTAAATTGCCCATTGGCTTTAGATTGTCTATATGCACATACCTATGTAAGATGTTTTTCTCAATATTATGTATTTAACTTGATTTACAAATCGTACAAGAGAACAAGTATTATAATTACAACGAATAAGTGTGGTAGATGCGGATAACTATATACATATCGTTTTGTACGGTGTTTTAAAATGCGCGCCACCCGGTGCGAACGCGCTCAAGTCTGACTTAACGTCATATACAATAACAGTTTTTATTGTTATCGAAATATAAGAAGTTATGTCTTACATGTTTGGATATATGTGTAACTATTAAATTTATTTATGGTTGTTTTCATTTACTTTTACTACTAAACAGTAGTAAAAGTCAGTAATATACATTAAACATATTTTTTTTTCCTTTTTAGTGTATCTGCCAAAAAAGATATTTCAATGGATCTAGAAGTTCCATTGCATTGTCTTTTCATAGATAAACCTTTGGAAGTTTCTAATGATCGGCCAATCCAAGTTTCTAACGTCGATCAGAACCATACATCCGCTAATATACTATCGCCAAGTTCATGCATGATCTGCGTATCGAAAACTAAACTGTGGCAATAAAGGCCAAAGACCTTTCACAGGGTCTGGCACGCTAGTCTGCTGAGCAAGCTTCCTGGATTAAGTGTCTCTGCTGATTTCTGCTTATTTCTGACTTTTTGAGTGACCAGTTGAACTGAGTGGTCATCGATGGCTGCTTATCGAATCTTATGGCAATTAATGCCGATGTTTGTCAAGGTGGGAGACCTGCGAATCTATTTCTGCTTGACACAAATGACCTGCTTCAGCTGGGAGCTGGTACGCGGATCACACAGTCACAGGCACAGTCTCAGAGAGATACTTATCCAGTGCTAGAGCTGGCAGAGACGAAATAGCCACTCTTAGAAAGGCCATGGTAGAGCGAATGAATTTGACCTTAGTTCTTGATTTTCAACGGGGCAATGACAATCTGGTTAAATTCAACGCTTCAAAATACAGGCTTGACTTTCACCGCTAAAAGGATCCAATTTGAATGGGGGGACCATTCAAATTGGCTCCTTTTAGCGGTGAAAAGTACTTTTAGAGGTGCATTTGTACGAGTTACCGACTGCCTCGAGCTCTTGGGCATGGAGTTAAACCTCAACTTCAGCTCAACCATTGAGTCTTCAGTCTCAGACTGCAGCCAAAAAGCTGAGAATCCTACACAGAGAAGCAATACTTCATACCTGAACAGCTTTCGAATTTATATAAAGCACAGATCCGTCCTGTATGGAGTATTGCAGTCACTTCTGGGATGGCTCAACAAAATATCAGCTAGCTGCACTTGACTCAATCAAACGCAGAGCTAAAAGGCTCATAGGTGACGAGGTTGCATGCTTGTCGATCTTCTACAGACTGTACTTTGGATATAATAATAATAATAAATACTTTTCAATTATAAACCTTGTTCAATTAATCAAATTTTATCCTGATAATTTTATTTAAGGACATGTTTTTGATTACATTACAAGAAATAGAATTCTACTCCGAATTAATGAAACCGCGTATAAAGCGACAACTCTGTATTAGTGTATTTTTTATATCCATGATTTTTATATCCATCCGTTTGAAAACGATATTATAATTCTACGTTTTCATAACACATTTAGTTTTAATTATATTTTAGACACTGTTTGCTTCTTTCCTGCGTATTTAAAGGTATCATAGACATGTCTGACATGCTCTTATTTTATTATCAGCGTAGTCATCTATCAGCTTTTCTAAGAAAATATAAAAGAAGAAAATGTGTATAAATACCATTATAAAGTTCCTAAAACTAATAAACCTTATAGAAAAAAAAATATGGGGGCACGGCAGTGCCCCGCCAAGTCTAGCAAAAAGAGGCACGGCCGTACCATACTTTTCTCGAAGAAGTTTAGGCCATTTTCGACCCCGTATAACTTCGTTGTGGATAAAACTAGAAGCCTGAATTTTCAGTAATATAATTGTACATGGAAGTATTTGTAGAGCGGTTTGAACATAAATTACGCTCTCCTGTAAACCTCGGTTTTTGACATGCCCGTTTGTACGTAGGGACCGTCGATATACCTACTTCTTTAGCTATATTACCTAAATATATATAAATAATGTTTTAAAGGCTCGCGTTAGACCACCATCTTGCCTGATGCTATGCGAATTATTATCGTTTAGCATCAGGTGAGATGTAGGGAACACAGAAGCGAGTTCCACAACTTGGCTGTACGTAAAATAAATGTGGAAGAAAAGCGCTTGGTGCGACAAGACGGTATATCAACCAAGTGTGGATGGTACTCACTTTCACACAGTACTTAAATTACAAAAACATCCTCAAGAGATTTACGTAGGTAATCACAAAAAAAGTTCAAATGCACGTGTGTAAAGTCAAGGTCTGTGTGGCAATCATAATTAACAAAAAGACAAAACGTAATTTTTGGTTCTCATGTGTTTTTCCTTAATACGCAGTTATGTTATTTAAGTTGAAAGCAATAAGTGTTAAGAATAATTAATCGATTTTGATATTATTAAGACTGCATAAATCAAACGATCAACATCGGTTACTTTCGGTTAGCTTCGACTTTTGGAATTTTCAGCAGGATCCCTTACTGGGGTTTCAACCTTGTTGTCCCTCACAAGGTTCTATTTATTGTACATCCAAGGCACCGGTAGCTAGCTGTATCTATGCCTCAGTCGGAATGCCTACACAGACACGGTGATATTGGGCTTGACACTTGCCACAATTTGCGGCCTTTAATAATAATAAGAAAAGTCCTACTGACTGGTTTCAGTTGAGGCGGCCATTCTCAGCCTTGATAGATAGATAGATATATTCTTTATTGTACACCATAACAGAATTAAACGAGGACTTAAAAACTACAAAGGGTGTTACAATGGGCGTTCTTATCGCTAAAAGCGATCTTTTACAGACAACCTTTGGATGGATTTGATACCTATTATAGTGCAGTGCAATGCTTAGGGCGTAGGTACAGTGGGCTTAGTACGAGTTTGAAATACTTTTATCGTTTTCGAAAACTATCTCTTTGTTTCTTTCACATGCACCGAACTTGTAGATGAGTGTGAAAGAGACAAAGCTAAAGTTTTCGAAAACTATCGCTTTGTTTCTTTCACATGCACCAAACTTGTAGGTGAGTGTGAAAGAGACAAAGCTAAAGTTTTCGAAAACGATAATAGTATCGCAAACTCATACTAAGCCCCCTGGTGCACTCGCTGTTCTTAAGTCTCAGAGTCCTACGGGTCAGCAACCCGACACGACTGAAGAGAGATCAAGCGCATTAACTGTGTAACAATAAATTAATGTTTGTGGTAGACTATATGAGTAGTCTTACGATTTAACAATCCACTTCCATACTTCCATCCATACTTAATATTATAAATGCGAAAGTAACTCTGTCTGTCTGACTGTTACCTTTTTCACGCCTAAACCACTGAACCAAATTAGATGAAATTTGGCATGGGAATAGTTGAGGAACCTGGGAAAGACATAGGATAGTTTTTATCCTGATATAAGGTTCCCGTGGGATAGCTTTCGAATTGCACGCGGACGCAGCGGCTGGCAAAAGCTAAATTAAATTTGGTTTTTAAATTTGGTATGGGAATAGGTTAGGACCCTGGGAAAAACATAGCATAGATTTTATCCCGAAAATCATCTCTGAAGGATGTTAAAAGGGTGTTGGAATTTCGTATAGAGAATCAATAATGTCCGCGTCCTCCCCACACACATAATATACTCAGACCACTAAATCGATTTAGATGGAGATATGAAGATGGTATGGAGATAGTTTTAGACCCTGGAAAAGACATAGGATAATTTTTATTCTGGAAATTATCACTTAAAAAGAAAGATGTAAAAGGGGTGATGGAACTTTGTCTTCCCCCTCCCAATTCATTCAAATCGCGTATTCAAGAAGTACTCATAACATTTTATTTTAAACTACACAACAGCATGTAGGCTATACAAATCTTTGTTTAGGGCTGGGTTCGAACCCACGTCATGCACCATTCAACCGTTACGCCAACCGTGTCGTTTAAATTTTAACCAATTAAGTTAATATACGACGCTTTCTATTTATATTAAGTAGGTAGCTACTTACACTTTTATCTACTTTTGTATATCATATTTAGGTATTAGTCTATACTTGCGGATTAACAGTAGATATATAGGTACGTAAGTAGGTATCTCAGAAACATAAATATACATATAGGTAAATTAAATATCTACTAACTGTCTGTCTGTTTTTGGGTATAGATGGACCCTGGTGATGGTTTTTTTTTTAAATATTGTATGCGTTTTTAACCACCCAAACAGGTGTACCGATTGACAACAAGAATTATTGACAAAGTGTAAATTATCGCGGGCGAAGCCGCGGGCAAAAGCTAGTATCTTATAACGCTGCACTATGAGACAACTGGACCGATTTAAGCAAAAATTATCCAACCCACAACCTCCACAATTTCGACTTTGTGACCTATATACTCCAAAATAAGGTATATTTTAACATAATTGGGTTGTGTGGTTTGGATCATTTTCAACCGACGACAAAAAAAGGAGGAGGTTATCAATTCGACGCGTATATTTTTTTTTTTTTGTTATGTATGATCACCGAGTACTCGAAGACGGCTGAACCGATTTGGAAAATTCTTTTTTTGTTTGATAGGGTATTTTTCGAAATTGGTACCATTTGTCACCAAGTCAGGATCTGATGATGGGATCCTGGAGAAATCGAGGGAACTCTTCAAATATTATAGGCATACCTATGGCGTTTTGGGTATTTCTTATTGTAACTTGTGCAGTTGCTCTCAAAAAGTACCGTTTGGGGAAGTGGAACTGATGATGAAGACCACAGATGGCCGCCGAAACTTCTCAATAATAAGTATTTCGTGGATTGCGATTCGATTACTTGAATATGGATATTAAGCACTTTATGCTCGTCATAATGCATATAGTGATGTGTAGCTGATGGTGAAGTACCAGGAGAACTCCTTGCTCTTGCCGGCTCTTGTAACTAGGTAAATTAAAAATCCTACTCCTGTTGCACCTATTATTATTGGAACTATGGTGGTTTTGGTTTTCCATAATCTATTTATTTCTATTTTTAATGGTTGATATTTAGTAAGCTTTTCTATTTCTTTTGGTCCTATATTATAATCCGATGGCACTGCTATGTCAATAAGGTAAGTTTTGTTCTCTTTTTTATTACGATATCATGCGCACCGTGAGGGAGGGCTCGGACAAGTATGTGCAGGCCATATTTCTGGACATCTCGGGCGCCTTCGACAATGCCTGGTGGCCGATGATCCTGACGAAAGTCAAGCGGGGAGGGTGTCCGCCCAACATCTTTAAGATGCTGTCGGACTACTTTGTCCGCCGACGAGTCGGGCTCTTTATCGGGGACCGGGTGGTGTGGAAGGTGTCCACTATGGGATGCCCGCAGGGCTCCGTCCTGGGTCCAGCTCTGTGGAACCTGCTATTGGACGACTTGCTTCGACTGCCGCTACCCAAGGGCGTCCGAATGGTCGCCTACGCGGACGATGTGACGATCCTGATCGAGGCCCAGTCTCGAAGCGATATCGAGAAGGCTGCCCAGATGTCGCTAGAGATGATCGCGGCGTGGGGTGCCAGGAATCGGCTGCAGTTCTCCCCTGCCAAGTCAGCAATGATGACGATGCGGGGAAAACTCCAGCGGGCCCCCACCGTAAAGCTAGCCGGGGACTCGGTCAGGAGCGTCACGTCGACGATGGTGCTGGGAGTGGTGCTCGACACGAGTTTGTCCTTTGCGCAGCATGCGTCGTCGATAGGGGAACGTGCGGCCAAATGCTTCGGGAAGATGTCACGAGTGTCGGCGTCGTCCTGGGGTATTCGATATCCCGGTCTCCGCATCCTCTATAAGGGCACTTTCGTAGCCACGATCACGTATGCAGCTGCTTGTTGGTACAAAAGGGCGACACTCCACGTTGTTCGCAGCGCGCTGCTCCGGTGCCAGAGACCAAGCCTGATACTGCTGACGAAGGCGTACAGGTCTACCAGTACGGCTGCGCTGGCAGTGCTGGGCGGTGTTCTCCCGGCAGACCTGGAGGTTATCCGTGCAGGGAGGTTCGATGAGGAGCGCCAGGCCGCGGCCGGAGCACAGGTCGAGCCGAACGTGCGCAGACAGGAGCTGGCTCGGCGGAAGGAAGTGATTTGGAATGAGACGATGGATGCTTGGCAAAAGAGATGGACGGCTGAGGAGAAAGGAAGGGAGCTGTATCGCTTCTTCCCGGACGTGGCGAATCGGCTCAGCTCCCACTGGGTCGTGCCGGATTACCAGCTCTCCCAGATTCTCACGGGACATGGGTGCTTCAGGAAAAGGCTGTATGATATGAAGTTGTGCGAGGTTAATGTATGTTATTGCGGTATGGAAGAGGAAGACCTACACCATGTGTTGTGGGTCTGCCCCCTCTATGAAGACGACAGACGTAAGATGATGGATGGGATTGTCTGTGTTGAGGTCGGTCCGATTTATTACTCCGACCTCGTGAGCTCACCGGCGAACTTTGGCCGGCTACGGGATTTCGCGCACAGGTGGCACGCCACCCGGAGCGCCATGGAGCGCGAAGAGCGAAGAGGAAGAGGAGCATCAGCAGCAGCAGCCCACTGAGGAGGAAAAACTACGCGGCGACGGCGACGAAGTAAGGCTGTGTTGTCGTTAGTTGCAAGCCCAGATGGGAGAATGCACAAAAGGGACACATGGCTAACTTGTAGGGATCAAGCAGCGCCTGCGGACGAACAAAATAAGATTGCCAAGGGAGCTATGTCCGCAGCCGCCCCACGTTTCGGCCCGTATAACGTAACGTTGGTCGGGCCATGGGAAGGTTATTGGAGGGAGTGAACCTCCCGCCCCGAGACCCTCAGGGTAGGGGAGGATCATTTATATTATATTATATTAAAGTTTGTTAGTTGCTAACTTCTCGACTTTCGTCGGTTTTCTACTGAACCTCCCGCCCCGAGACCCTCAGGGTAGGGGAGGATCAGGGTTCCTCGTTACAAAAACACTGTCACCTAGCACTTTGCTTACAATTGTTACAGTGTGTATGGCAGCCTGTTTCTGCATTATATCTATTCTTATTTTGCTCTCTAGTGATTCGCAGTATCTATGTAAACTCTTGCCTATTACTCCTGTTGCACCTATTATTATTGGAACTATGGTGGTTTTGGTTTTCCATAATCTATTTATTTCTATTTTTAATGGTTGATATTTAGTAAGCTTTTCTATTTCTTTTGGTCCTATATTATAATCCGATGGCACTGCTATGTCAATAAGGTAAGTTTTGTTCTCTTTTTTATTAATGTAAATTATATCCGGTCTATTGTTTTGTATTTCTGTGTCTGTTTGTATTGGCATTTCCCAAAGTAATTTTGCGTCTTCGTTCTCCCTAACGTGTGGGTGTGTTAGTGTCTCCTTCCACCAAAACTTATCGGATTCAAAGTTGTGTTTTTGTAATAATGTCCAGAAAACGTATTGTACTATATTATTATGGCGTTTGGTGTAGTATGTGCCAGCCAGCTTTTCACATCCCGTCGTTATATGATGTATAGTTTCATCCCTCGTTGAGCATAACCGACACTTACCATCTACCTGCTTCTTGTGTATATCGCGTTCATGTTGCCTGGTAACTATTGCTTGATCCTGTACTGCGAATATAGATGCCTCTAATGATGAAGATACTGGTTTCTTTTTTAGCCATATGAATGATCCCTCACTATCGATGTTAGCCTTATCTATAACTGCTTTGTAGAACTGTCCATGTAACGGCTTAGCTTTCCAAACCTCTATCTTCTTCCTCTTGACAGCTGCTTTTATTTCTTCGTCAGTATATCTTTGTCCTGTTCTTAATCCTAGTTCTGTTGCTACCTCATCTGCTTCTTTATCTATTGAGTATTTATATTATATTATATTATATTATATTAAAGTTTGTTAGTTGCTAACTTCTCGACTTTCGTCGGTTTTCTACTGAACCTCCCGCCCCGAGACCCTCAGGGTAGGGGAGGATCAGGGTTCCTCGTTACAAAAACACTGTCACCTAGCACTTTGCTTACAATTGTTACAGTGTGTATGGCAGCCTGTTTCTGCATTATATCTATGCTTATTTTGCTCTCTAGTGTTTCGCAGTATCTATGTAAACTCTTGCCTATTACTCCTGTTGCACCTATTATTATTGGAACTATTGTGGTTTTGGTTTTCCATAATCTATTTATTTCTATTTTTAATGGTTGATATTTAGTAAACTTTTCTATTTCTTTTGGTCCTATATTATAATCCGATGGCACTGCTATGTCAATAAGGTAAGTTTTGTTCTCTTTTTTATTAATGTAAATTATATCCGGTCTATTGTTTTGTATTTCTGTGTCTGTTTGTATTGGCATTTCCCAAAGTAATTTTGCGTCTTCGTTCTCCCTAACGTGTGGGTGTGTTAGTGTCTCCTTCCACCAAAACTTATCGGATTCAAAGTTGTGTTTTTGTAATAATGTCCAGAAAACGTATTGTACTATATTATTATGGCGTTTGGTGTAGTATGTGCCAGCCAGCTTTTCACATCCCGTCGTTATATGATGTATAGTTTCATCCCTCGTTGAGCATAACCGACACTTACCATCTACCTGCTTCTTGTGTATATCGCGTTCATGTTGCCTGGTAACTATTGCTTGATCCTGTACTGCGAATATAGATGCCTCTAATGATGAAGATACTGGTTTCTTTTTTAGCCATATGAATGATCCCTCACTATCGATGTTAGCCTTATCTATAACTGCTTTGTAGAACTGTCCATGTAACGGCTTAGCTTTCCAAACCTCTATCTTTTTCCTCTTGACAGCTGCTTTTATTTCTTCGTCAGTATATCTTTGTCTTGTTCTTAATCCTAGTTCTGTTGCTACCTCATCTGCTTCTTTATCTATTGAGTATTTATTTTTAGTTTTGTCATGCTGTGTTATGGTTTCTATAAGATAGTCTGTAGTTGTTTGGAAGTATTGTTTGTATTTTAATATTTGTGTTTTGTATATTATTTCTATATTTAATAATCCTCTTCCCCCATCTTTTCGTGATATGTATAACCTTTCTTTATCTGCCTTCTGCTGGTGTATCTTCTTCATTGATAGGAGCTTTCTGGTCTTAACATCTATACTTGCTAGATCTCGGGTTTTATATTTAACAATTCCGAATGAGTAGAGTAATACCGGCACAGCATAAGTGTTTATTGCAGTCATGATATTAACAGAATCTAAGTGTGAATTGGTAAGACATTTAACCCTCCTAAAATATTCCTTTGTTATTGCTTCTCTTAACTCTTTGTGATTAATTTTACCGGACTCATTAATGCCTAAATATTTGTACTGCTGCTTTTCCTTCAATAACTCTATTTCATCACCGTTTAATAATATATGGCCCTGACCCTGACACTCACTCCTTCTACCACCTACCAAGTGCAACACATTACACTTGTCTAGTCCAAAGCTCATACCTATGTCCCTAGTGTATATTTCTGTACTATCTAACAAAACTTGTAAATTATTTTTACTGTTCGCATATAATTTTAGATCATCCATGTATAATAAATGATTTACCCATGAACTGTCTTTAAGTTTGTATCCTTTTGTTTCGTATTTATTTAAAACTTGTGAAAGAGGGTTAACTGCCAAGCAAAACAGAAGTGGTGACAGAGAGTCTCCCTGAAAAATACCCCTGCGTACCATAATGGGTTCTGTAACTACGGACCCGTTCCTACCATAAGCTGTCATAACCACTTTCCACCTGGACATTGCCTCTTTTAAGAAATTAGATATAACTGCTGGGCAGTTGTAAAGGTCTAGTACCTTCAGAAGCCATTCATGAGAAACGCTGTCAAATGCCTTCCTGTAATCTATCCACCCCATACTAAGATTTTTCTGTGCCAGATGGGCATCTTCCAAAATAGCCTTATTTATCATAAGATGATCTTTACATCCCCTAGCTTTTCGCCTACAGCCTCGTTGTTCAGGTGCTACTATACTGTTGTGTTCGCAATGATCGTACAGTTCGTTAGCTAAGGCAGATGTTAGTAATTTGTACATAGTTGGTAAACAAGCAATTGGTCGCCAGTTCTTTGGATCTTGAGTATTGTTGCTGTCCTTCGGTATTATATTATATTTATTTTATTATATTATATTATTATATATTTTTATTTTATTATATTATATTAAAGTTTGTTAGTTGCTAACTTCTCGACTTTCGTCGGTTTTCTACTGAACCTCCCGCCCCGAGACCCTCAGGGTAGGGGAGGATCAGGGTTCCTCGTTACAAAAACACTGTCACCTAGCACTTTGCTTACAATTGTTACAGTGTGTATGGCAGCCTGTTTCTGCATTATAAATGAAATGAAATGAAATGAAATGAAATATTTATTCTGTAAATTGGTTATAAATAACACTTTTACACGTCATGTTTTTTTGCGTGTTTAGTTTAGCTAGATGAGGCCGGTATTTCCTAACTGACTAGTCTGAGAAGAAACACCGAAACAAACTCAGAGGTCAAAGTCTCTTTTAAAGTCCAGACAATTTGTATTTGTATATGAGAAGCATGTAGGTTCATGTCTGTGGTATTCTTTTGAGGAAATAACCACGCAAATTTGAGCGGACCTGTCCAGACAGTGCAAGCATTTGTCAGTTATCGTGTAGCTCAACTTAGAACTTAAGGAGCTCAACAATTTGACGAACAATACCAAAGTAAGGACCTTTGGGTAGGTCACAGAAGTACTCAAACTGCTTGACATCATTAAATAAATTATAGTGAAAGCAAAAATAATGAAGAAAGAATAACCTACATCGTCCTCACATTTACAATAATGAAATAATTATATTATATATAAAAAAAAAAACAACAATCAAAAACAAAAATTAATAGGTATATACAATACTTGAGAAAGCAAAATTTTAATTAATCAAAAATAAATCATCAATCATAATTTTAAAAAGAAATAAAAAAATGCACACGTATATCACTGGAGCATCTCATTCCCAAGCCTTCTTGTCCTCAATATAATCTTTAACACTGGTACGGAGATGTACCAAATTATGTAGGCGAATTGAAAATGTTTGATTTTAAGTGGACTGTATTTTGAGGATGGCTGGTTTCGCCTAGAAAGAACAGGATGATGAACGGGCGACCGAGTTTCAGGGATTATGAGGGAAAAGCACGTCTTACCTGAAGTCTTCAAGATGGCGCCTGCTGGCGCCTGCCTACTTCGAGCTTCGAAGTACACGACGTGTTGATATCAGAATGCACCAAACCACTCAATCACACCCGCGGGCGGTTCATCTTAGTTCAATCACGATTTATATAGATAAATAAGCGGAGTTTTAGCGGTATAACACACGGACGGCGGAGTACGGTAAGACATCGACAATACGTCCGCGTGGAGAGGCGTACTTAACACGTTCTGTCATTGCGGTGTCATTGCTTGCCATAGATTCGTGGCAGACATGCTTTTTTGGGGTAGGGAGAGGGAATGGTCGTCCGTTCTGACAGCAAACGTCAAAATGTGGGAACAAACTATTTAACCAAATTTCAAAATGAGATGGCGTTACCATTTCCCCCCGGCTTTAAAGGGTTGCCTTTAAAAGGAAACAAATAAAATAAGCTACGTTAGGTATACTACCGCATAACCTATCCACGAGCTAAAACAGCGTTATGATATTAAATTAATCTAAATTAACTTTAGCGGAACATTTATAGCGAAAACTATTAACTAAATACCTAAACTAAGAGGGAGATCCAACTTCAGGCTAGATCTCACTGAGTCGGTAGCGGACAGAGACGTACAACAGGGCGCACGTAACTACCCTTCGCGGTTTTTACAGTAACAACGCGGGTTGTACCGTCTTTAGATGTATGCAATTTCTCAACGATGGCTAAGGGCCATGAAAGCGGCGGAGAATTGTCATTTATGACAATAACCAACGTACCCTCCTGTATAGGGGATGCAGGACTATTCCATTTGGATCTAGCCTGAAGCTGGTGAAGGTATTCCGACCGCCAGCGCCGCCAGAACGACTGTACGATATTATCGAGCAGAGTATGTCTCTGAAGCAAGCTAGAAGAGTCTGCTTTAGGAGCGGGAAGTGACGATAATGGCGCTGTGTTCAAGAAATGCGCAGGAGTTAACGCGGATGGTTCCGCAGGGTCGCTACTCAGTGCTGTGAGCGGCCGCGAGTTAACCAGTGCCTCGACTTGAGCAAGGACAGTTAAAAGCTCTTCATAAGAGAGGATCTGTTGACCTACGATTTTGAAGAGATGCGTTTTAATTACTTTGACCATGCTCTCCCAACATCCACCGAAATGTGGTGAAGCAGGCGGAATAAACTTCCAATCAATGTGATTTACGGAAAGTTCTTCCTGTAGACTTGTACGATATTCTTTATTAAGAAACTTATAAAGATCGCGTAAATAAGAGTTTGCACCCACGAAACAAGTGCCGTTGTCCGTGTACAAACATTGTATAGGGCCGCGTCGCGAAAGAAATCGTTTTAGGGCTGCCAGAAATGACACCGTGCTTAAATCCGTCGCAACTTCAATGTGCGTGGCGCGCGTCGTCAAACATGTAAAAATGCACAGCCAGGCTTTACGGCTTTTAACACCTCGACCACGCACTGGCGTGTACTGCAGCGGTCCTGCGTAATCACAACCGGTATGTGTGAACGCCTTATCTACTTGATTGACGCGCTGGCTAGGAAGGTCAGCCATGAGAGGAAAGACCGGGCGAGGACGAAATTAAAAACACGCGTTACATTTGTGTATTCTGTGGCGAATTATTCGCCGTGCAGCTAAAACCCAATATTTATGCCTGAGTAAAGACATAAGCAACTCTGGACCGGCATGGAGATGTTTCTTGTGATAAAAATCAACAAGAAGGTCGACAACGTGGTCATGACGCGGTAAGACGCAAGGATGCTTGTAGTTGTATGGTTCGTCCGAATTTGACAGACGACCGCCAACGCGTATAATGCCGTGCTCATCGAGAAACGGCTTGAGCTTAAGAAGTGCGGGAGAACAAGATACATTATTTTTTAAATTTTGAATGTCGTTACTAAAGTGAACAGCCTGTACAACTCGCAATAATTTATACTCTGCGAATTCAAGATCAGAGCTCGAAACAGAAGCCCCATTAGGTAGTTGCCTAAGAAACCTACAGACATAAACGATGGCGCGTAGTAACTTAGACCACGACGACATGCGCAGCGCGAGTGCATAGATCGGAGATTGTGCTACCTCAACAATCACGGGGTGAGAAACAGATTTCCGTTCGGGTGCATCCTCGGCTTCTGCACTGTGGTCACAATGTTGTATGGGCCACTCTGACGGATCATGAGAAATCCAAGAAGGTCCACGGTACCACAAAGGATGTTGCAGAAGTTTAAGTGGAGTAACACCACGAGAAAGGCAATCAGCAGGATTCTCAACGCCCGCCATGTGATTAAAACAAGTAGCAGGAACAAGTTCTATTAATTTAGTAACGCGATTGGCGACAAAAGTCTGCCAGCGGTGAGGAGAGGAATAAATCCAGGCGAGCACTACCTTGGAGTCAGAAAATGCGTATATTTTATTGATGGGGTAGTGGGGCGAAACTGTGTCTTGAACCTTGCGGAGCAACTGAGACAGCAGAAGGGCCGCGCACAACTCCAGTCTCGCAACCGAAATGGTTTTGACAGGCGAGACCTTGGACTTGGCACAAACTAACTGCACCGAGTAGTTAGAACCAATGCGGACTTGCAAATATACGACACCGCCGTAAGCGCGTTCGCTGGCGTCAGCAAACCCTATTAAGTTGATAGTACATCCATCGACCAACCCAAGATGCCGCGGTATAGTTATTTGATTGAGCGCGGAAAGCTCAATGCAAAATTGTTTCCAAGCGGCTACAATATGGTCGGGAGGTGCGTCATCCCACTCACACTTTGATAACCAAAGTTCTTTGATCAAGAGCTTGGCGTACAAAATTGTGGGAGCGACAAAACCCATGATGTCCCATAGTCGTGCCACTGTGGACAGCATAGTGCGTTTGGTGCACTTATCATCAGGTGGTGCGACATCAAACAGAAAACTATCACTGGATTTATACCAACGTAAACCGAGAACTTTATGCGGTACAGACCTCTCAAACTCAATGTCTGGAGAAGCCTTATGAGAATTAGGTAAGTGCTCGAGAACCTGTTTATAGTTGCTTGTCCATTTGACAAGATCAAACTGGCCTCGCTTGAAAAGCTGAATAAGCTCTTCACAAAGCGAAATTGCTTGCGGAGCGTATGTGACACTACAAGCGATGTCATGCATATATAAAGCGGAAGTAGCGGCAGCCGCTGCGGCGGGAAAGTTGTCGCCTTCATCAGCGATCAACTGGCGGACAACTCGTAACGCGTGATATGGACTGGACTTGAGTCCAAAACAAACACGATTAAACTGATACACAGATAAAGGTTCATTTTTGTTAAAACGATAAAAAATCCGTTGAAATCTACGGTCAGATTCACGAACGCCGATATTGAGAAACATTTGGCGGCAATCAGCTGACAGAGCAACTTGGAAAAGTCGAAATTTTATTAATATATTAAATAAGTCACCCTGTAGATTAGGGCATGCAAAATGTCATTGATCGACTTACCCGATGTAGTCCTGCAACTAGCATCTAAAACCACGCGAAGTTTCGTGGAGGTTTTATCTTCGCGAACTACGCCGTGATGCGGAATATAATACGCGGGAAGAGAATTGTCCTCGTTGTTAACAACCGGACTCAAAAAACCTTTATCTATGTAGTCGCGCATGACGTCATTATAGGCGCCGCGCAACTTGATCGATGCATCCAGTTTGCGTTCCAAACAATGAAAGCGTCTAAGCGCCGCAGCGTACGAGTCGCCTAGCGAATACGGGTCACCACAAAAGGGTAACGCCACAACATATCTACCACTGTCGTGGCGAATAGTGGTAGTGCGGAAGTGTTCTTCACACTCGAGATCCTTAAGGCTCATCGAGGGCGGGGCGGAGATCTCTTCAAGCTCCCAAAATCGCTTGAGAAGAGAATCAATATTATTTTCTTGAAGAACAGCACAACAAGACGTAGTATATTGAGAAATATGTGACGTAGGTACGGTACCCATAATCACATATCCAAATACCGTCTCAATAGCGGGTGGCAAATTATGTTGTTCACTACGTATCACGTTAGGTAGGAACAAATGTGGAAAGATAGATGCGCCGAGCAAAGCGTCGATATTTCCCGGTTGCGAGAAGTCAGAGTCTGCGAGCGATAAATACTCGAGATGCTTAAGTAAGGACACGTCCACCTGAGCGTTCGGTAATGTGTGTCCGTAATACGTTCCACGATAAGCGAGGAAATATTAAAATTAATATTCTTATTGAAACGGGAATGTATTCTAACATCTACGGAACCCTTACAAGATTTTTCCGACCCACCGATCCCCTTAACTACTAAGTTAGTATTTTTAAAGTTATTCCACAGTCCGAGGCGTTTAAAACAATCAGAAGTAATAAAATTACTTTGTGAAGCACTATCTAGTAAACAACGAATTATGTGCGGTGAGTTATTGACATCGTAAACAATAACTTGCGCTGTCGCTAACAGTACCGTTGTGGACGCCATACATTGCGGCTCTGCATCGCGCTGAACATGACAAGTGCGCGAGCGCTGACCGCGCGCACACGCAATGGATGTCGTACACAGCGACACCTCGGGCTGAGACGCGGAAGCGGCCGCCGCCATGGTATTGGCGGTTTGTGGCTGTGACGGTGACTCATCCGTTAGCGTAGATTTTTTATCGAAATGTAATAATGTGTGATGACGCTGATTGCATGAGCGGCACCTTGTCTTACTAGAACAATCACTTGTTTTATGTTTTATGCTTAAACAATTAACGCAACCTTTGTTGTCTTTCACACATTTGAAACGAGCAGTCGGATTTAAATGACTAAAAGCGGGACATTTAAAATAGTGGTCGTGCACAATATTACTGCACAGACACTTAGACGAATTATTTTTATTAGGTTCCGAACATGCTACATAAGACTGCGGATTAGGGACCGACCTATTGTTACTATTTCGCGATTTATTCGAACTTTGTCTCCTATTGTTATCATTCGACGAGCTGGATGAACTAGGCTGCGTATTATGATATATTCGGCACTGATCTTTGATGAAGGTAATAAAACTATCTAGAGTAGGTATTTTATGATTACGTTCCGACATCTCGTAAGCACGAATGGTTTCAGTGTCGAACTTCTTTAAAGCGAGTTGTAACAATATGAAGTCGGAAAGATCTTTCAATTTTAAATTTTTAAGTGAATTAACTGCGGTAACAAAGTTATCTATAAACAGCTGGAAATTCGATTCAGACGCGGGACCGGACAATTTAAGGTTTAAAGCCTGATCAAAGTAAGTAGACGCGAGGATACGAGTATCCTGATACCTATCAAGGAGTGACTGGAATATGACCTGATAATTCTCAGCACTGGGTGTGACACCCGCGAATACGGACTGCGCTTTCGGCGACAGCTTCCCTATTAAATAGTACAACCTGTCAGCGTCTGTCAGAGAGCCATTATCGTGCACCGTTGATTTAAAACTTGCATGAAATAACGGCCAGTTCCGTATATCGCCATCAAACGACATAAGTTCAATCGGAGGTAGTTTAGGCGGCGGCGGCGCTCGGACAACCGGTGCGGCGCTCGTGGAGTATCTACCCTCTAACTGTAATTGTATGCGCTTGATGATGCAATAAAGATCCTCGAAGGATGTGTACGCTTGGTAATTCGGTTTTGAATCAGGATCAAAAGAAAGTAATTTATCGTTATATGTGTCCAACAAATTATGAAAGTCTGATCGAATATTATCTACTGTTACACAATAACTAAGAAATGATTCGGTACTAATTTCGGAAGAAGCGGCGGTTTTTGAGCGCTCGTAAATATTTTGAATCCGCTCAAATAAAACATCACGTTTAGCTTCCAAGATTGTTAGCTCTTTTTCTTCCGAAATACACGGCTTATTTTGTTTCGACATGTTGTGTGGGTATAAGTAAATAAGTTGTTAGTAACAAACTAACTAAGAATGACCAAGTGCCCACTATTTTTGCAACTAAAATAAGATTCTTAAATATGTTTATGCGGTAGTTATTCCTAGCTAGGCAAGAACTATGATAATTATAATTGGCGGTAGAACTAAAAGATGCTTGAAATATGGAATTTACAAGGCAACTATGATAGTTTGTATAATGATATTTAGGAATGTAGGTAGCTACTTTAAGTATATTACCTACAGGGGGGCGAGATTTAACCACGTAATGGGTATGGATATGGACTAAGGCGTATAGCTAGGTGCTATAACTTCCTAGGTAGGTACTTTTATAATGTACCTACGCGGTATATAGAGAATATGGATTATGAATCCTTCTCTTGCGGGGGCGAGCTATGAATCCACTTGAATAGGATCAAGCAATGGATCCGGCTCGTAGAGGACCAAAAAAAATGGTACGGAGATGTACCAAATTATGTAGGCGAATTGAAAATGTTTGATTTTAAGTGGACTGTATTTTGAGGATGGCTGGTTTCGCCTAGAAAGAACAGGATGATGAACGGGCGACCGAGTTTCAGGGATTATGAGGGAAAAGCACGTCTTACCTGAAGTCTTCAAGATGGCGCCTGCTGGCGCCTGCCTACTTCGAGCTTCGAAGTACACGACGTGTTGATATCAGAATGCACCAAACCACTCAATCACACCCGCGGGCGGTTCATCTTAGTTCAATCACGATTTATATAGATAAATAAGCGGAGTTTTAGCGGTATAACACACGGACGGCGGAGTACGGTAAGACATCGACAATACGTCCGCGTGGAGAGGCGTACTTAACACGTTCTGTCATTGCGGTGTCATTGCTTGCCATAGATTCGTGGCAGACATGCTTTTTTGGGGTAGGGAGAGGGAATGGTCGTCCGTTCTGACAGCAAACGTCAAAATGTGGGAACAAACTATTTAACCAAATTTCAAAATGAGATGGCGTTACCAAACACTGTAAAAAGCTTTCTGACATAGCTTACGTTTTATCAATAATTTGAATTTATTAATACTTAGTTTTTGAATATGGCTAGGAATTTTATTATAAAAACGTATACATTGGCATCTAAACGAACCACCTATTTTTTTAACCTTGTTTTAGGAATGACATATGTGTCTTTGTTCCTTGTATTTACACTATGAATATCACTGTATTTTTTAAACAGATTAATATTTTCGTGTGCATACAAGAGGTTGTCATAAATATACGGAGATGGCACAGTCATAATATTAATCTCCTCAAATTTGTCTCTTAAGGAGTGCTTAGGACTTAATTTATAAATTGCACGAATGGCCCTTTTATGTAATACAAATATTGTGTGAATGTCGGCGGCATTTCCCCAAAGTAAAATGCCGTATGACATCACACTGTGAAAGTAACTAAAGTAGACTAAACGTGCTGTTTCGATATCAGTTAATCCACGTATTTTTCTAACGGCATATGCTGCAGAACTTAGCTTTTTTGACAATTTATCTATATGGGGGCCCCACTGAAGCTTCGCATCCAAAGTTATGCCTAAGAATACTGTGGTATTTTCGGGTTTCAATATTTCGCCCTTTATTGATACACTAGTATTCACTTGTCTAACATGAGGTAACGTAAATTTTAGGAATTTGTTTTTTTTCTCATTAAGAAGAAGATTATTAACATTGAACCAGCTAACTACAGTTGCAAGGGCTCTGTTAACTTCTTCAGTAACCTGCTGTTGACGTTTGATTTTAAATAAAAGAGAAGTATCGTCAGCAAATAGCACTATGTCATGATTTTTGATCAGGTACGGCAAATCATTTATATAAATAAGAAACAAAAAGGGACCTAAAATTGAGCCTTGGGGGACCCCCATTTTGACCACAGATCCCGGCGATCTTTTGCCGTTCACATCGACTCTCTGAATCCTTTCACTCAAGTAAGAGGACAAAAGATTCAGAGAGGTGTCCCGGAATCCGTAGTAGTGCAGTTTCCTGATTAATGTCTCATGGGGAACACAGTCAAATGCCTTGGACAAATCACAAAAAATGCCCAACGCATCGCACTTATCTTCCCATGCATTATAAATGTGTCCTAAAAGTTCAACACAATCAGTTGTTGAACGACCCTTTGTAAAACCAAATTGTTTATTATGTAGCAATTTGTGTTTATTAAAATATCTTTGCATCTGCATTAAAATAATTTTCTCAAAAATTTTACTGAAAGTGGGCAGTACAGAAATAGGTCTATAATTAGTAGGGTCAGATGTACTACCCGATTTAAATAGTGGGATTATTTTACTATATTTCATTAAATCAGGAAACTCACCGCAATCAATACAATTATTAAATATAACAGCTAATGTAGGAGCAATAATGTGTATAATGGACTTAGTAACATCAACAGAATTACCCCACAGGTCTGCAGCCTTTTTAACATTCAAAGAATTAAAAGTTTTAATGATGTCATTAGAAGTAACATATTGGAATTTAAACTCTGAACTACAAACTGGAACATTTTTTTTAAGTAGTGTTTCTGCAGCAATGGTAGATGATTTTAGGGACTTGGTTGTCGATACAGGAATGTCAGTGAAAAAAATTTCAAATTCTGTGGCGACTTGTGAATCTAATGTTATTATATTATCATCAATAGTGAGGGTGTAATCACTATTTCGGTTGCAAGACCTTCCCGTTTCGCTTTTTATAATATCCCAAGTCGTTTTAATTACATTACTACTATTTTTAATTTTAGAACTCAAGTAGCGAGACTTGGCAATATAACAGACTTTTTTAAATAATTTAGAATAGTTCTTAACATATAAACGAAATTCTGCCGAGTTAGTGTAAGACCGCTCCTCATAGAGTTCATAAAGCTGATTTCTACTTTTATAAATACCAGTGGTGGCCCAGTCACTGAAAGAAGTGTTAGTATTTACTGAAGCAATTTTGGGAATAAATGTGTTATCGAATTGTTGGCAATATATTTTGAAAAAATCATTATAATGTTTATTAGGGTCCTCATTAGTTAACAAACAGGGCATTTTATTTAAGAGTTTAGTTTTGAATGCTCCCAGGCGATATTTAGTTTTTGGATTTACAGTGATATTCTTTTTTAACATTTTATTGACTTTTTTTGGTAAAGTAATTAATTGCCCACAATGATCAGAGTCTATTAAATTAATGATTTTTTTGTGAGTCGGTACAACATCCGTAAAAATATTATCTAAACAAGTGGCACTAGTAGGAGTTATTCTAGTGGGCTCCATAAATAGGTTTACAAGATTGTATGATTGGAATAAACTAATAATGTTAGTGCTCAAACCAGAATTTTCTAATAAATTAATATTAAAATCACCACAAACAATGACATATTTACTCGAGTTACAGATTTTATGCAAAACTTCATCCATTACTTTTTCAAAGCAATCGTACAATCCTTAAGGTGGTCTGTACACACTTAATATAATAAACTGCTCCAATTCAATACACGCTATTTCAATAGATCGTTCAACAGAGAGACTCACAATATCCATTCGGTTCCTGAATTTAAGATTATTACTTATTAAAATTAAAGAGCCACCATGTATAGCATTCACTCTGCTGAAAGAACTACCAACCTGGTAATTATTATAATTGAAAATAAATTGATGGCTTTGAAGCCAATGTTCAGTTAGGCAAAGAATATCAATATTGTTAAAATTAAGAAAAAACTCTACTTCTAAGTCTTTGTTTAAAAATCCTTGAATATTTTGATGTACCAGGTTAATAGTATTTATTGATTTTAAAACTATATTTGTGTCCTCTTTGCAGTTTAAAAATTCATTACTGCTAGAGATTCCCTCTGTTGTCAAAATTTCTAATTTAAATTCTCAGTAGTAAAATTATTTGCAACCAAGCAATTGGTTGAGTTATGTAAACTGTCAATGCAATAATTAATTTCAGTATTATTAGATACCCTAGATAATACTGAATATTCACTTAACCTAGGATCAGTAAAATTATCAATAAATGAGTGTATATTGTACGCTAACAAAGTAGCCAATAAATGTCGACTTTTTTTGGGAAGATACATATATTCCCGAATCAAAACAAAATCTCTAACAAAATTGTTAGTATCAAAATACAATAAATGGTCACTATGACGGCATACTAACATATGCATCAAATTATTAAGGCTATAAATATATTCATTTTCTATACATGTCAAATTATTAGAATAAGGCAATGCACATAAAATTAATTTGCCTAATTTTAATTTAAGGAGGGTGCCAATACCATTAACAATGTCCTTTTTTGTCACATTAAGGCTGTTTCCAAATAAAAGAATGACTGCGGTCTGCTCATTCAATTTTGATTGTTTGATTTTATGAATGAGCTCAGTGAAATGCAGGTTATGGTAACAATGACTTACTACGGTATGATCACAATAATTATTTAATAGTGAGCCAAAACCTGTGCCTAATCTATCTGAATACACTAAAATGTTACTTTGAGCTGGGTTTGTGGTTTCCAAAGTATGAGGCAAAATGGGTGAGGATGCAGGAGTAATCTGTGGTAACATGATGGCCGGGTGGTTTGAAGGACAACTACAGGTGAGGTCATTTGTCAATGACTCATACCTCTCCGCATTAAACTTTACCAAGTCCACCAAGTCACAGGCCTCCTGCATGCGCTCACTTAACATTTTATGGCTCGACTCATACTTACAAAAAATATCCCTAAGTGTATTTTCCCTACTCAATAATTCCTGCTCTAGATTTTGTATATCAAAATCATACACCTTTCTCTGATTATCTAACTTTAAATTACATTCTTTTAATTGGCTATTTAGGATAACACGTTGCTTTCTAAGTTCAGTATTATATTTATAAACACTTTTTGATTTTAAAAGTTTCTTGTACTTTTGAATGTTTCTATTAATTTTAATATATTTCTTTATTTTATTGTGGCTACCTAAAACAGGACAGTTTGTTAATGTATCGTCCCCAGTTAAGTCTATGGTATAGGTGGGCTTCTTACATACTAGTCCGGATCCACTACCCACCAGCTCGTCAAAAAGACTGTTTGTATTGGCCACTTGTTCATTGGCTCTCAAGGTTTCCATAGTAGAGATTGTGTTATGAGCCTTGTTTAATTCCGCTTCCAGTCCCGATATACGTTTGAGTGCTTGGTCATGTGTGTTGCTGCATTCTTGAAACCCAGACACCAGATTGCGGAGATGGTGATGCTGGTCGAGTATGTCCATGTGCTGGGTGTGCAGTTCCACAAGAATATACAATATATCTATTCTTATTTTGCTCTCTAGTGTTTCGCAGTATCTATGTAAACTCTTGCCTATTACTCCTGTTGCACCTATTATTATTGGAACTATGGTGGTTTTGGTTTTCCATAATCTATTTATTTCTATTTTTAATGATTGATATTTAGTAAGCTTTTCTATTTCTTTTGGTCCTATATTATAATCCGATGGCACTGCTATGTCAGTAAGGTAATTTTTGTTCTCTTTTTTATTAATGTAAATTATATCCGGTCTATTGTTTTGTATTTCTGTGTCTGTTTGTATTGGCATTTCCCAAAGTAATTTTGCGTCTTCGTTCTCCCTAACGTGTGGGTGTGTTAGTGTCTCCTTCCACCAAAACTTATCGGATTCAAAGTTGTGTTTTTGTAATAATGTCCAGAAAACGTATTGTACTATATTATTATGGCGTTTGGTGTAGTATGTGCCAGCCAGCTTTTCACATCCCGTCGTTATATGATGTATAGTTTCATCCCTCGTTGAGCATAACCGACACTTACCATCTACCTGCTTCTTGTGTATATCGCGTTCATGTTGCCTGGTAACTATTGCTTGATCCTGTACTGCGAATAAATGCCTCTAATGATGAAGATACTGGTTTCTTTTTTAGCCATATGAATGATCCCTCACTATCGATGTTAGCCTTATCTATAACTGCTTTGTAGAACTGTCCATGTAACGGCTTAGCTTTCCAAACCTCTATCTTCTTTCTCTTGACAGCTGCTTTTATTTCTTCGTCAGTATATCTTTGTCCTGTTCTTAATCCTAGTTCCATTGCTACCTCATCTGCTTCTTTATCTATTGAGTATTTATTTTTAGTTTTGTCATGCTGTGTAATGGTTTCTATAAGATAGTCTGTAGTTGTTTGGAAGTATTGTGTGTTTTGTATATTATTTCTATATTTAATAATCCTCTTCCCCCATCTTTCCGTGATATGTATAACCTTTCTTTATCTGCCTTCTGCTGGTGTATCTTCTTCATTGATAGGAGCTTTCTGGTCTTAACATCTATACTTGCTAGATCTCGGGTTTTATAATTAACAATTATTATATTAAAGTTTGTTAGTTACTAACTTCTCGACTTTCGTCGGTTTTCTACTGAACCTCCCGCCCCGAGACCCTCAGGGTAGGGGAGGATCAGGGTTCCTCGTTACAAAAACACTGTCACCTAGCACTTTGCTTACAATTGTTACAGTGTGTATGGCAGCCTGTTTCTGCATTATATCTATTCTTATTTTGCTCTCTAGTGATTCGCAGTATCTATGTAAACTCTTGCCTATTACTCCTGTTGCACCTATTATTATTGGAACTATGGTGGTTTTGGTTTTCCATAATCTATTTAATTCTATTTTTAATGGTTGATATTTAGTAAGCTTTTCTATTTCTTTTGGTCCTATATTATAATCCGATGGCACTGCTATGTCAATAAGGTAAGTTTTGTTCTCTTTTTTATTAATGTAAATTATATATTATATTATATTAAAGTTTGTTAGTTGCTAACTTCTCGACTTTCGTCGGTTTTCTACTGAACCTCCCGCCCCGAGACCCTCAGGGTAGGGGAGGATCATTTATATTATATTATATTAAAGTTTGTTAGTTGCTAACTTCTCGACTTTCGTCGGTTTTCTACTGAACCTCCCGCCCCGAGACCCTCAGGGTAGGGGAGGATCAGGGTTCCTCGTTACAAAAACACTGTCACCTAGCACTTTGCTTACAATTGTTACAGTGTGTATGGCAGCCTGTTTCTGCATTATATCTATTCTTATTTTGCTCTCTAGTGATTCGCAGTATCTATGTAAACTCTTGCCTATTACTCCTGTTGCACCTATTATTATTGGAACTATGGTGGTTTTGGTTTTCCATAATCTATTTATTTCTATTTTTAATGGTTGATATTTAGTAAGCTTTTCTATTTCTTTTGGTCCTATATTATAATCCGATGGCACTGCTATGTCAATAAGGTAAGTTTTGTTCTCTTTTTTATTAATGTAAATTATATCCGGTCTATTGTTTTGTATTTCTGTGTCTGTTTGTATTGGCATTTCCCAAAGTAATTTTGCGTCTTCGTTCTCCCTAACGTGTGGGTGTGTTATATTATATTATATTATATTATATTATATTATATATTGACGCTTCAAATTGTATATAGGTATGGTTGCTTTTCCTAATTCTTCTAATTATGTTTTTACTGCAGTGCTTAACACATAATGCCGTACTAATAAATGAAATAACCGCTTTTTTGTAAAATACTTTCATGGAATGTGAGGAATGTCTTATTTCACTATTTTCATCACACTTTACACATTATAATAGTAAAATAAATAAATAAATATTGGTGGCTGCCACATATGGCTGACACGGCTCAATTGGTTTGGAAAATGTCAGCCATATGTGGCTGACGAGGCATTATATGTGTTAAGTTTTTTGCACTTCTATTGTTCTTAACACATAGAACGCCAAGAAAAAAAAATGCATCTTGCAGGCCGCGTCGGTCAGTGCTGCCCGGCGTTTAATATCCATAATTAATTAATGAATGACTAAAGTTGACTTTTGTTAATGAAAACATACATTTGGACATTAGATATAAGTATCTATATATTTTTTTTTGAGGTTGCGTTCCCGTCAAACCAACAATTAAAAAAACATTTGGTCTAAATTTGGATAGGACTGTGATTTTTGCTTGGCCCAAAGGGAAAGCTCACTGTCGGTCAGCACTGACCGCGTTGGCGTTCCACGTTTTAAAAATCTCAAAATGAGAGCCGAGGCCAGCCGCTTACATTCATAGATGGACACCCATCCACATACCGAACTCAGCAAGCGTTGCTTAACTTTACAGATCGATTAATGCGCCTGTTACTATCTAGGCACAAGCTCCTTCCCCATTAGAGCCGGGGCACACGATGCGTTGCGGCGGCGGTGCGGCGCCGGAGCGGTGTCGCTGCGTCGTCTTGCATAGAAATATCTGTGGCATGCACACGATGCGCTCCGGCGCCGCACCGGACTAGCAACCACCAAGACGAGGCGGGGAGGGGTGAATGCGTTGCGACGTCGGAGCGGCACCGCTCAGTTGTTTTGCGTCACAAGGAAGGACACACGCTCGCTCGTTTCGATTGTCTGTCAACAGACTGTCCAACGCTGCTACGGCGCCACTGCGACATAACAACGTTACGGCGCCGCACCGCTCGTGTGCCCACTGACACGGTGAAATCTTTGCGGTGCGGCGCCGCAACGCATCGTGTGCCCCCGCCCTTAGAAGACTAAATAAATAAAACACGTACCAATCCGTTTCTAACTAAGCTAAATCCTAACTCCAGAACATCTGTTTACTAGCAATAATTAAATTGACTCAGTAGGTACTCGATGTACCCATGTATCGAGTAAATCGTGTTAGGCTAAACTGTGATTACTTGGACCTAGATCTGAGAACGAATGGCCCGTGAAGCAAGGAGCTTGCAAGTCTTAGGAGGAATTAAAACCCCACCGACTGGCCCTCTCTCCATAATACCAGAGACGATGGGAATTTTAAGGAAGGGTTTTTTGTAGTTTTATAGGTTAATCCTTGCGTAGGTACCTATATAGTTGTGTGTCTGTATGTAACAAAGATGGTTTTGGTAATTGTCATAGCTAGATCTTTGAGGAAAGCCGCGCCACGTTGTTGAAAATTGCCGACAATCGATCTTGGCTATGAAATACATGTGTTTTTATATAATTACATACAAGCTCCTTCCAGCAGCTTCTCACACGTGAAACGATTTTTTCGGCAACAAAAGTAGGCCCATGTCAGCTCCCCAACTGTGTTCATATTACACAACACTCATACAAAGAACATGCTTACTTATTTTTGTAATATATTAATATTTTAATCTACTTCCTCTCGGAACTTGGAGTTCTTATCCTGAAACTGGCCTACACAAACCTGCCAGAGAGGAGTAGCTCAAGTTTGACACTTCTGAGTAAACAAAGATAGGCTGCGAAAAGTATATAGCAAAAAATAACAGATCTCCTTTTTTGAGAATTTAAAATATCAGATATTGATTAATGTAATCTTACTTCAATTAATATCTGTTTACTTCGAATGCGGTTTTAATAGTGTGTAGCTTTATTCCTTTTGTATCGAGTGTAAACTTGGGTACAAGTTGTAGTTTGCGGAGAAACCATAAAATCCTCGTTAATAAAGTCACTAGCTTAAGTGTAGCTTGTATACTCATTTAAAAAATGACTATAAACAATATCTATCTTAATGCTAATACATTAACACTGGTAATAGTATTTTTAACCGACTTCAAAAAAAGGAGGAGGTTCTCAATTCGTATTGAACTTTTTTTTAATGTATGTTACCTTTTAACTCGCAGATGGCTGGACCGATTTGGAAAATTCTTTTTTTGTTTAAAAGGGTATACTTTCTAGTAGGTCCCATTGTCGTCACGTTTGGATCTGATGATGGAATCATGAAGAAATCGAGGGAACTCTTCAAATATTATAGGCCCACCTATAGGGTTTTGGGTATTTCTTATAGTTATTTATAAGAGAAGATATAACCTTGTGCAGTTGGTCTCGAAACGCACCATTTGAGGAAGTGGAACTGATGATGAAGACCTCAGATGGCCACCGAAACTACTCAATAATACGTATTTCGTGGATTGTGATAAGATTACTTGAATATGGATGTTAAGCACTTTATGCTCGTCACAATGCATATGGTGAAGTAGAGCTGATGGTGATGTACCAGGAGAACTCCTCAAAAATTAACGGCTCTGCACCGGGAAAAGCAATATTTTGTAAAAGGTGATAAGTAAGTAATAATAACGCGAGCCTATTATCCATAAAAAAAAGTAATTGACATTTTGGCTTTTGTAACTAGATAAATTACAAACCGACCCACTATAAAGCGAGCCAAAAACTTTTTTGCAAAAAATAGAACCGACTTCCTTTCGGTAGGTAGTCGATGTCATTTGTTTTGTATTTTCTTTGTTTTTGACACCACCTTCCGAAATTAAAGTTATTTTTGCCTTTGTAGTGTTTTATATGGAAGTCGGTTCTATTTTTTGCAAAAAAGTTTTTTCTTTACAGCTTTTAACATTACCTTATTTAAATAGATTGACTCGGCCATCGCATGAAAACACAATATATCTCACAAGTAATACATATATAAATTAAATTGTTTATTGCGATTGCCAAGTCACTCTATTTATTTAAAATGGTAAAGATTTTTAATATTGATATGGTCACTATAAGATGTCGTTAGGTTAGATAATTACGTAACAACTTAAGACAGAAGGTCCCTTAAGTAGGGACTGAATAAATTAATAACCGACTTGGTATTACATGGATCTCACAACTTGTTACGGTAGAACAACTAAGTTGCGAGACTTGGGTTTTTGACAAGTATTGTTTTTTATGGGATCTCATTGCTTTTTGTAGAAAGTCCTACTTTTTTCCTTTCCGGTACCTTCTACTTCTTGTATACCAACAACGAGTTTTCTTAAAGCCCTCTCTCTGTCTTATGAGCTTTTCTTATTTTTGTAGGTAGCCTTCCTTTTTTTATTTTCCGGTACTACTTCTTGTACTTCAGCTAAAGTTTTTTTCAAAGCCCACTCCCTGTCTATATGGGCTTTTTTCGGAGGCTTTGATACGCACAAATGAATACGCACGTACGTCTTTTGCATTAGTTAGTAATAATTAATGCCGCACTCGTCAAACGTCTCGGTTAAAGTTAATCCATAAGTAAGTAATTATGCAATTTCGGGCAATTTACTCTACTTAATACTCCCCAGTACTCTTAATACTTCTTGCTTTTTTATTCCGTTGATCATTTAACAAGTTACCTTTGAGCATAATTATTATATCTAAGTACCTATCTACACTGGAAGATACGGTGGAGCATATGGTCGAGGTGTGCCCTGCATGGGTGGAGCACCGTCGTATCCTCATAGAGGCGATCGGCGGCGGCGACTTCTCGCGCCCTGCTCTGGTTTAGAGTATGGTGCGAAGCAAGAGGGAATGGGATGCAGTCACCTCCTGCTGCGAAGCAGTCATGCTAGCGAAGGAGGAGGCCTAACGTGCGAGGGAGAGGCAACTCTCTTCCTCGCGCCCCAGCCGCCGGGGGAGACGCCCCGGGCGTCGTGGATCGCGAGTCGATTTTGGGCCACCGTAGGCGCGGGCCTGCGGATGGCGAGCAGGGGTCGCTCACCGTCCGGTAAGGACCAGGCCCAGGTCGGCGGCGCGTTGTGTTCCACGCGCGCCTCAAAAAGCTGTTAATACCAGTGACGGGGCCTCATGGGGCCATTGCCTGTCGGGGTTTATGGGAAAGTTCCATCGAGATACCGCGGCCCCGGAACTTTAGGGCTTCCGAAGGAACAGGGTGGGTTTTTAGTCAGTAGAATTCTGATACACCCGAGCGGAAGAAGTCATTCGATGATATTTTTCACCAAAAAAAAAAGTACCCATCTACATGTATTATTTCATTATATTATACAGGTACACTGATTAATTAACTGCAAATGTAACTTTGTAATCCTATATATTTATATGGGATCACAAAGTTATTTATGCAGTTGATGTATCTAGAAAACTGAAACGAAATTGAAAAATATTATAGTTTTTCCTTGATTCATATACTAAACACTAATTGTATTCTAAATTTGAAGCTTCTATGTCTGCTAGAAGTGCCTTAGACTTTTGATGATCGGTCAGTCAGTGAGTGACAAAATTTACAAAATAAAGGATTTTCGACTCGTTATAATTCTTAAACTACTGGTTCAAATTGAATTAAATTTGAAATATACCGTGTTTATACAATGCCTGTTTGGTTACTGAAAATTCAGGCTTCTAGTTTTATCCACAACGAAGTTATAGTGGGTCGAAAATGACCTGAATTGCTTCGAGAAAAGAATGGTACGGCCGTGCCGCTTTTTTGCTCGACTTGGCGGGGGCACTGCCGTGCGCCCAGATAGTGTGCCTCCTAGGTTAGATCCTATAACTTATTAAGTTATGCCCGTAACCACTGGTCTTGGGTAGTTTGTGAACGATGAACGAATAGGAACCATATCTTCGACTGTACTAGAAGATCCGTTTCCAAACGCTGACTTGTAAGACCCGCCGCTCATTGCAACTTTTTGTCACCGTGACTTTTTGTCACTTAGTTAAGTGCAATGAAAACTATACTGAGTGCGCTCATTATGGTGACTTGATAAGACGGTGACAAATAGTTGCAGCGACAGGCAGTACCGGAGTGACGTGACTGTCACTCGCCTTGTACATTACTATGGGAGTCCGCTCACTGGCGACTTTTTGTCACTCAGCCGTAAAGATGGGCGTTTAAATGAAAAGCGTATAATAAAACATGTTATTTAAAATAAGCGTATAAGCAGATTAGTTTAACAATCTCGTTGAAGTCCATTACAAAAATGAACGCGTCACTTGATTTGTTACCCAAGAAGTGACCTCAGTGAGCGCATCGTGGGTGACAGCAGGTGACAGTAACAATAAGTCACGGTGACAAAAGTTGCAATGAGCGGCCGGCCTAATCGGTCTAATAGGTCAAATAGCTCTTTTCGAACTCGTACATTCTAAACCGCGCGATCGTAATGTGCGAACGAGAAATGAAATATAGTCAGTGATTGTTTGACACAAACGTTACACGAATTCATTCGATGTCTGTGAATGAATGAGAACGGGAGAGAATAGCCGACGAATGACCATGCTATCCGAACCCGACCTACTGAATTCGCAAGAATGAGATAAGATGCGTGTTATTTCAATGGCATAATGTCTAATTTAACTTATCAACCGAACACGCGAGATATGTCTAGTTAACGCTGACTGCTGAAAGCGAAGACCGAATAGAGCTATTAGAACTAATAGAATGAACTAGTTCAGTCCAAAATGAACTAGTACGGAGCGATCTCAAAAATGACCGAGCAGGCACAAGACTACTGTTTTTGTTCCATATTACATCTATAAATACTTAAATAACTAATAATTATAAGCAGTCGCTCTTAATTTATTTTGCAAAAGGAACCCCAACCAATCGGAAGGGCGGTCCCAGCGAATGTTGGCACGGTAAAAAACATGGGATACAGACCAGTTTATTACCACTGTAAACATTACACGTTAGAATCACGTTTAAAACAACGATGTAACCGGCTGAATTTACTGTGAAATTTCATTTTACTACGATCAACTCGTCAAGACGTCAACTCGCTGACACGCTCGCAAGGCTAGCGCTAGTGTAAATTCGAATTAACAACCGAGTTTTTAGAATGCCAATCAATAAACTCACAGCGGATTCAGATTCGAAGTTTAGAATGAGGTCTTATAGAATAACACAGCAGTTCGTATTTTTGTCATTAACTGCCTTTTCCAGGGTCGGGCAAATAAGTGATATTGGGTTTTTCTGTTAGAAATTTCTCAGTAGTAATCCGGAGTTTGGAAGTTAGTGGTGTGATAGCCATTGTGCCTCGGAAAACACGTTAAGCGTTAACACGTTAACATTTGGTCGTGCACCTGATCTGTCTCCGGTCGTGTCGGATTGCCGTCCCATCGGACAATGAGAGTCAAGGAACAGAGAGTGCATCTGCGCATATACTTGTGAACTATAATGTCTCCTGCGCAGATAACTAATATGAGATAAACAATTATGAGATTGGCTGCCGTGGCTGAAATCAGTTACGAGGAAAATTATTATTATCATTTATTTAAGGGCGCACCGAGTTTCTTGCGCTAATCGATTGTAGGTATTCTATGCGCTCCGTGTATGTGTGCGTGAGCTGGCTAGGCTAGACAGATAATAAAAACTTTTTTGCAAAAAATAGAACCGACTTCCATATCAAAACACTACAAAGCCAAAAATAATTTTAATTTCGGTAGTCGGTGTTATTGGTTTTGTATTTTCTTTTTTTTTCACACCGCCTTCCGAAATTAAAATTATTTTTGGCTTTGTAGTGTTTTGATATGGAAGTCGGTTCTATTTTTTTGCAAAAAAGTTTTTATTTTCGTGCTTTTTAGTGGGTCAGTGAATTTTTCAAATCGGTTGGCAAACGACGGAGTTATGCGTGGACTAACATAAAAAAAAAAAAAAAAAAAAAAATACAAACATCCGAATTGAGAACCTCCTCCTTTTTTAGAAGTCGGTTAAAAACACGGCGGGAATCGCGCGCCGGTCGACTGAGATTTCTGGTTTTTCGCCAACCCCTTCCCTGTCTTGATTTCTTTACTTTGTTCCCCATTTCAAATACGCTACAATGAATTTTCATCGTTTTGTTACTAAATCCGTGCGTAAGCGCAAGCGACACAAGCTCCCCGTCCGATGGCCGACGCAGGACTAAAGCGGACAAGACAGCGGCGCGGCGGCTCTGGATAAGATGGGCGAAACTCGCGAAAATTTAGGTATGTCCTTCTTAAGCCGGCTCTACACGTTGGCCAACACAGTGGCGAATGTAGTGGCCAATGCCTATTCGCCAACGTGTAGAGGGGGTGTTTGTGCACCCAACATGCACAAACACCCCGTCTACACGTTGGCCAACAGGCATTGGCCACTACGTTCGCCACTGTGTTGGCCAACGTGTAGAGCCGGCTTTATTGTTAAACAAATCAACATTTTGAAAATGTAAATGTATACGTTGTGTAAAATATGTAGTTTTGTTATCATTCAAAAACTGATGACCTTCAGCGAAGTATTCACGCCGTACTAAGTGTTTGTTGTGTTGTTTAGAGGTAACTTTGTGAATTTATTCTATTCAGGCAACTTTATCAAATTATGATTCCATCGTGTATACCGCCTAGTATATATGCCCAAAAATACCAATTTATTTCCTTAGATTTTAATTTAATTGTTTACTACTTCAAACAACCGTTTTAAAAACGCGTTTTTGTGTATAAAAAGCTCGGTGCCCCGTTAAGCTATGTACAGACGCCAGCACATCAAGCTACAACAATCTGTCAAATTTCTTTAATAGATTTCAACTTTATTGTTAAAGAAATTAGGTTCAAGGTTGATTGGGAAAACTTGACTGTTTCGGGTAGCTTCATGTGCTGGCGTCTGTACATATAAATTACATTTTTAAATATTAAGAGCGCGTATAAAGCAAAATTACCAATTTTCTATTTGATTTTACATGAAAAATTCCAGACCAAATCTTAAAATAAAAATATATGAATAACTACATCATATTTTCAAGGGCTCTCTCTGATCAAAAACATAAAATAATAACATTTGCTTGGTAGAAAAAAATCACGAAATAACCTCTAATTCTCATGTTTTTCCGTTTTGTACTCGATATGGTAATGCCTATTGCGACAAAAATTTGATAAATAATTATATTTAAACAAGAGTAAAGGCTTTGCTTAGGCATTTTATGTAATTCCTTTTAGTTTTGGATTTATTACGATAAAACACTTTTGGCGCATACTACGTTTTTATTCCGCGCAAGAAGTCATCTTCCGTCGCTCGTTGCGGGAGCTTCAAGCATATTTCTATTTCACACATCAGTCGCTACCGCTCTGTTGAGACGAGAGGACTACGCTCAAGTGTTTTAGCTGCGCCGAGTTATAATCATTTCAATCGTAATTGTTGTTGTTGTTCGAACTAAATAGTGAAATGGGAAACAAAAAAAAACATTGAAAAGAGAACTAAAAAATTTACAAATTGACAGGATGGCTAATTGTCGAAGGTAAGTTTGTGAGTTACTTGTTTGTTATATACTGAAAAAATAAAAATACATTTTATACTTTCGAGAAAGTTTATGCAGGTGATTTTAGATTTTATTTTGAGAGACACAAGATCTAAATTCGTTTATCTACGCACTTTCGTGGGCCGAGTCCAAACTAGGAAGACCCTGTACTATGGGTGTCAGACAGCTGATATACATAGACAAATACATGTTTAAATACATACATAATATAGATAAACAACACCCAGACACGACGATATCAAAAATTCGTGGTAGGTACTTTATTAGATTATTAGGATAATAGGTAATAAATTACATTCATAATAGGTAGCTATTTACTTTTGCTATTTTGTTATGTTATTCAAAAATCTAGATACACGGATGGACAACAATAATGATCTTGCGAGTATCCTATATAAAAAAAAGTTATCTACCTATACCACTTCTTATTTAATATTTCTATGGTCACTCGTAGTTGTAGGTAACGCGGGCAGAATAGTATATGCAAAATAAACACAAGCTTTTAGTTGGTATCCGTGTTTGTTCGATGAAATATATTTATATCGATTACGAACCTATTTAAGTATGCCCATTAGGTATTTAAACCCTATTTTTGTAGATCAATTTATTGTGGACGTGATTGTATAACAAGGAATTTGTTTTGAAATAATATTTTATTTTCAGAATGTGGCCACCTCGCTCGCCAGATTTAAACCCATTGGACTTTTTTACTGGGGCTGTTTAAAGGAGGTAGTTTATAAAGAAGAAATCACTTCAGTTGAACAGCTGCGACAACGCATACGTTCGGCTGCTGACGAAATATCGTCGGCAGGATTTGCGCGCCGATTGAGACGGTCCTTCATAAGAAGGTGTAGAGCGTGTATAGCAGCTGAAGGAGCCCACTTCGAACATCTTGTATATTTTCTTTTTCAATAAATTTGTTTAATTACTAATGTCTTTTATGGTGTCAACAAACCCATAGTGATCAAATTTTAAGGAAATTCTAATTCTCTTTGAGTCTAAAATTAGTAACAGCAGTGTTAAAGTAATTTAATTTTGAAATCAAATTTGTATAAAAATTCTCCTTTAAGATTCGAACAGCAATAACTTTTTACTTTATCAAGATACTGGTTATTATTATACCATTTTAGAATTTGCATTAAATAGGCAATTATCTATACTTATAATAAATCTGTAGAGAGGTCAATTCTGTACATGAAATATATTTACAAAATAACTATCAGAGGGTGATTAGGGATCGATACTGATGCCAAAAATGCAATCAGTAAAATTTTTGTCTGTCTGTCTGTCTGTCTGTCTGTATAACCGTTATAGAAACAAAAACTACTCGACGGATTTTAACGAAACTTGGTACAAATATTTTTCATACTCCTGAGCTGGTTATAGTATACTTTTCATCACGCTACAATCAATAGGAGCAGAGCAGTGAAGGGAAATGTTGGGAAAACGGGAGAAGTTACTCCATTTTTAAGCTTCCGTCGCGTGTGCAACCTTAATGGTTAAAGCTACACAGAAATAATTTATGACGGAAATGTTCTCCATAAAATTATATAAAAAATATCCCACGACAACATATATCTATCTTTTATGGTTGACTCACAATAACACGTGTAACTCCCGATAGCTTAGCAGTTCGAAGCTTTCTGATTATTATTCTGCTCCGAAATTTAAAACCACCACAACTTTGCAATGGAACTCGGCTAAAAGTAACCCAGTTGCAACAAAATATAATCGAGGCTCAAATTTTAACAGGTTGCGGTGCAGGAGAAACCGTCTTTATTCCCAGAATTCCCATAATACCAAATAATTTTCCATTCTAATATAAAAGAACGCGATTCCCAGTATCGGTGTGTTATGCAATGACAATTAATAAGACTCAAGGGCAGACTTTTCGTGTTGCTGGAGTAGATCTCGGTGTCAGTTGTTTCTCGCATGGTCAGTTGTACGTCGCGCTTTCCCGGGTTAGCAGTTCTAGAAATCTTTATGTTCACGTGCCGGCCGGGTCAACTTTCAACATAGTTTACCCGGAAGCTTTGCGCTGAAGTATTGTCGTTCTATAGGTACTTAAGCCTCATGTGAACGTGATCTAAACAATATTACCAATACATTAACTTAATAACACACAAGGAGTTACACGCTGACGGAGTCGCGGGCACAGCTATTAACAATAATATTGTGCGGTTCGGTATTGCGATATTTTTCAGTATTATAGCTATTATAACAGTATTATTTTACTATTTTAACAGTATTATAGATTGACATATTATATTTCCCTACTAAATTACGAAAGTTAATCTGTGTGTTACATCTAAATCACTGAACCGTGAGGAAGGACATAGGCTACTTTTTTTTTACGAAAAACGACGGAAACGTGGACGAAGTCGCGGGCAACAGCTATCTATGCTAATATATAAGGCTGAAGAGTTTGTTTGTTTGTTTGAACGCGATAATCTAAGGAACTACCGGTTCGAATTGAAAAAAATATCTTTAATTAAATAGTCAATTTATAGAGAAAGGCTATAGGCTATATATATCATTACGTTAAGGCCAATAGGAGCGGAGCACCAATGAAGAATGCTTCAAAATCGGGCTTAAATTTAACGTTAGCCCAAAGTAACTATTCCACGCGGACGAAGTCGCGGGCAAAAGCTAGTCTAAAATAATGAGCCACCGCAGTGTAGTACATTTTTTTTCGATATAGTCTGGCGGGAATAATTCCGAATCATTCCCGTCGTATACTTCGGAAGTATTCCGAAATATTCCGAAACTTTGGGAATATTTCAACTGCCAAAAGAAAACCAGGAAACAAAAGAAACCAGGAAAATCGACCTTTGAAGTCAGTTAATATACCAAAACCTGCTCCTACCTAAGTATAACAAATACTTTTCTAAAAACCGCATCAAAACGTGTTTGCTTGCAAGGTTTGCCTTTAATTGTTTTTATTGGCTGGGCTATTATACGCGTTAAGGAGGTAGGTAATGATTAATACCTACCTATGCGACTCGCGAATACTCGCGATGCGTACAGAGCTACATACAAACAAACCAAAAACATAGGTAGCCCTTTTTCAAAAAACAAATAAAATATGCTAGGCCTGGTTTTTTATTCAACTACTGACATTTATAAAAATAGCATTCAATTTCGAAATAAGTAGAGTACCTACCTAGAAACAAAAGAATAAAAATCCTGTTAATCGCAGGCTAACATATCTACTTATAAAAATATCAACATATACTTAATCAATCCCATTTACGACAGGCCCGTTGGTATAGTGGTCAGTGGCCCTGACTGCTATGCGCAAGGTCGTGGGTTCGATTCCCACCTAGGACAAATGTTTGTGTGATGAGCACGGTCATTTGTTCTTTGTCTGGGTGTAATTTATCTATAATATGTATGTATTTAGAAATATATATGTATGTTTATCAGTTGTCTAGTACCCATACCACAAGCTCTGCTTAGTTTGGGACTAGATGGCGTTGTGTGAAAAAGTTGTGGAATTATTGTTGTGGAATTATTTATAATAAAACTAGTACTCACGCGGGGCTTCGCTCCCGTGGATTCTATCACGGCAAAAACATAACTCTCCTTTTTGCAGTCGCGTAAAAAGTAGCCTATAACCTTCCTCAAGCTTCAAGCTATTTCCATACCAAATTTCATCCAAATCCACCCAGTACTTTCGAAGATTAGCGCGTTCAAGCAAACAAACAAACAAACTTTTCCGCTTTATAATATTAGTATAGATAAACATTTATATTTTACTCTTGTATCGTACGTAGTCTCGCACTGAACAATAATTAACCCACCCACCACACAACAAACAAACACGTTAATTTCGATTGAATTATTCGGGCGAAATATTCGGAAACATTCGATTGCGGGGTACGAATCTTTCTCGCGGGGGGAAAACTTCTCAGGGGAACATCTCCCCTCTTACCGCACCCCGCACCGCCATCGCAGCGCGGCGGCAGCGGCCGGCGCACAGAGGGCTTTATTTAAATTCATTTTGAATAATTCTGATTTAAAGAAACTTTCCCAGAAGTATTCCGGAATTATTCCGAATTTTTCAGAAGTTTTGCAACTATAGATACAGGGGCCCAAAATTGCGTAATTCCGTAGAAAAAAATGTTAAAATTTAAGAATAAGTATTTTTTTCAATATTGATTTAGAATGTAATAAAAAATCTTGATACTGATCTGATAATACAAATATTCAGGACTGATATAAAAAAAAACAAAATGAAAAAAATATCACCAATTTTAGAAATGGTACCTAATTTTGTAAAAGAAAGTACGATTTTTATTTAAAATATTAAAAATATCAATAATTTGGTCATCCATGGGCATATGACGATATAAGTTTATCATTATTTACGCCACACCAAAATCACGCGCAAAATAATATTATATTATACATAATATAACATTACCTTTTGGTATTGATTTTATATTGATTCGTGTTCAGTATCAGTGGTATAGTCACCTCCTACTAACTTACTATTTACGTATTATTCGCGTACACATAATAACATTTCGTAATATTGTATAACGCAGTCATACTTTGAATACAGTTGTTTCATCTGAATATTATACGTATACTTACTACAGAAGATACGCGTCGAGCGAGCGCGTAGGTACACGCGCGATCGTATTCGATGTGAGGAGCGGATAGGAGAGTGGGGGTGAATTCTAAAATTTTGCTGGCTTTAGGCGCGCTCTTAATATAAACAATTTTAATTGTTTTGTTATAAGTAATTTTATTAACTATAAGTAATTTTTGTTTTTGTTTTATTTCGTTATGACATTGTCAAGTCAGACACTTTGTTTGGAATAAGTATCTTTTTTATGTTAACGCAACTCCGGTCTCCAAGATACAGGCGCCGCCTAGTTTGGAGGCCATTGACATCCCTGTTAACTAAACATTGTTTTGTTACAGTGTACCCGTAACGTTAATAAATGTTATTCTTATTCTTATTTAAAAATATAAAAAATAGTAGCCCACCGTTATCAGGGGTCCAAGCTACCGGTGTTTAGGGCTCTTGAGAGAGGAACCTCCTCACAATACGCATCGTTTCCAGGAGTACCTACTGCTTTCTAGACCAAGCCCTTGATCCAGCTGCCCAACGAGAGCCTCCTTAGATATTGGTCGAGGCTCTTGGCTATTGGATGTGACGACTATCGGCACAATGATTGCTGTCTCCACATCCCACATGTCAACAACCTCGCGCTCAAGGTCAAGATACTTATTTTTGACGTGACAACGTCTTATAATTCGATGAAGCTGTCTGCACGCACGAAAATACATGACTCATGCGGCGTTACCTCGCTCTGAGGCGTTCCATTTAAGGCAAATTAAAATTTTCTTTTGAAAAATGCAACCATTCCATCAGTATTTTCTTATGACGTTGTCACGTTCAACTATCGTCAGTAAACCGACTTTACAGGCAACCGATTTTTTTTTATCTATCTCAGCTTTCACGAGGTTCTCGTCATGGGGGACTGCTATATCAACAATATTATTATGATTTGTCATTACAAGACGGTGTAGGAGCTCGTAGCTAAATAATGTAACTGTCACAAGGGTCGATTTTCGAGGATCAAGGTCGGTCAGTATATGGGTTACCGTCTTACCAAATAGAGATTCCTACGAGCCTCGGAAATCACGATAAACAGTTGGTCCTGGCTGTCATTTATACATCTTTGACAGTCGTTATGCGTAGTTAGAAGTCAGAAGAATCTGACAAAGTATTTTGCTGCTCAGCTATTGGGTTGTGGAGATCAGAAGCAGATAGGCTGTTGCTCCATGTAAAACACTGTTACTAAGAATCATCCGGCTAGATGCTAATAAAAACTTAAACATATTTTTGAAAAAGTTTAAAGTGTTATAAAACAACAAAATATATTAGATATCAACATTTGGGCACGACTCAATAGCGGCGGTAAGTCCCCTCTTTGAGGAGTGGCTAACGAGGCGTCATGGCGTCCTCACCTTCCGCCTGACGCAGGTCCTTACCGGACACGGTTGTTTCAGGAGTTACCTGTGTTGGATTCGGCGGGAGGAATCGCCCGGGTGTCATCACTGCGAGGATAGCCCTGAGGACACGGTGGAATACACAGTGGAGGTTTGCACTGCTTGGGCATAGCTCCACCGTGTCCTCGTAGGGTTCAATCCATGGTCCGGAGCGAGGACGCATGGGAAGCAGTCACCTCTTTCTGCGAAGCAGTTATGCAAGCGAAGAAGGTGGCGGGACGCGCTAGGGAGGGGCAGGTCTTAAGGCCCTCACAGCCCTTGCACCCCAGCCAACGCAGGAGACGCTCCGGCGTCAGGAATCACAGGGTGACTCCCAGCCACTGTAGGCGTGGGCCTGCAGGTTGCGAGCAATGGGTAGCTCGCCGCCCGACTGAAACCAGGCCCGTGTAGTAGGCGCGTCGTGTTCCACGCGCGTCTCGAATAGTATCAGCAAAATTGTCTGGGCCCACAAGAGGGCCGTTGCGGAATTGTTCGAAAGAGTTACCGCGGCCTCAGAACACGAAGGGCATATGACGGAACACGGATGGGTTTAGTCAGTAAAAGTCTGACACACCCTCCCGCTTCGCCCAGATCGGAATAAAATAAAAAAATTGGCCAAGTGCGAGTCGGACTCGCCCATGAAGAGTTCCGTAGTAACTATAATAAATATAATATACTTAATATATTTATTTGAAAAAAAAAAACCTTACAAATTTCTTAAAACTAGCTTATTTACAATTTTTACAACTACGCCAAATAACTTTGTTATTCATAGTATTTGTATGAATTACAAAGTTATATTTGCGGTTTTAGAAAATATACTGTATCTCAAAAACTGCTGACTCGATCTCCTTCAAACCAATTTTGGTTGAAAGTTTATATTAAGTTCTACAACACATAGTTTTTTTAGATTTTTCACTTCATTATTATAGAAGTTAGAGGGGGGGGGGACACATTTTACCACTTTGGAAGCGTATATCTTTTAAACAATTAACTATACGAAAAAGTCATTTTAGAAACCTTCATGTCATTTTTAAAGACCTGTCTATAAATACCACACACGTATAGGTTTCATGAAAGAAAATATTTTCAGTTTCAGTTCCATGTATGGAGAGCCCCCTTTATTTTAAATATTTTTTAAATTTTCTCTTAAAATCGGAAAGCGGTTCACAGAATACATCTACTTACCAAGTTTTACATGTATAGTCCTAATAGTTTCGGAATAAAATGGCTGTGACATACGGACGGACGGACAGACAGACAGACGGACAGACATGTCGAAATTATAAGGGTTCCGTTTTTTGCCATTCGGCTACGGAACCCTAAAAAGATGTCACAATTACATTATAAATAAAGTCTAAAGAAAAATGCCTAAGCGATTCAGGACAAGTTATTAAAATTATGTCAAATTAAAATGACTTATACGTCTTAACTTTTTCTCTTCAGAAACTGGCCATAACATAATATTTACCTTAGCGGTAAATTTATAGAATATGTAGCGATATAATTCTTAGTAAACGTAACGTTCCTTGTTACATAGTGATGACAAGCTAAAGGAGAATACACACGTACCTTTTCCTTTTAAAGGAGGAAATCTTCAGTTATGTCTTTCAATCCTCCTCCCTGGGGAAGGTGAAAGGGTCTGTCAGACTCTAATTGATTAAAACCACCCCGTGGTAGCTGTGTCTCTCACGCACATTCATAGGTACCTACCATGACCATATAAAACTTGTAACAGAATAAACGCAATTCCTGAAAGTAGTTGGTTCAGAATCGGCTTATTAATCGATTTCCGTCATAAAAAATAGGTGTTAAATTTTGACGGAAAAATCTTTCATTTAACTTAAAATGGAAACACAGTATCATGAATTCATAACAAATTAAAACAATCCTTAATTCGAAGAAATGCTCTCGTGTGCGTGTCGGCCACATTGCATGAGTGTATGCGTTCTGCGTAAGGATATTGTATGACGCACATACGTTTTGCGTTTAGTAAGGCTAAGGATAACAATTTTTTTTTATTTTTATTAAAATTAATTTCGCGTTTGACCACCATCTCACCTAATGGTAAGTGATGATGTGGTGATGATTTTATAAAAAAATGTCCTGGTTTGGTTTCAATTTATGTAGTTACGGATTTTGTTTTAGACTTATAATTTAATATTCTAATTGGGGTGTCTGAGGTATTGCGCCTAATCTGTTACACCTTTTTATACGAAAACTTGTGGGTAAGACTCAAAATTTTGGCGCAGTCGCACAATGGAAATTACAACGGAATGTGTCACAAAAGAAAATACGTTGCACAACGGAATTTATAAGGCATAATGCACATCGTTTGTAAAATCGATACTAAATATTCTTAATAGGTAGATATTTAATTGAAAAAAAAAATATTATAAAGAGATTGTATTTTTGTATGTTTCTTTTTGCTTGTAACAAAAAAAAAAAAAAACTCAAAAACCACAGAACCGATTTTAAAAATTCTTTCACCAGTAGAATGCTGAATTTTATCACTAAGTTCCATAGGCTATACATTTTTTACTTTCACGCAGATGAAACCGCTGGCAGAAGCTAGTATTTTGATACATTAATAGTTTGTTAATTAAGTAGGGAGATGTTACATACCTTCTTAATTATCATTATTGAAATAAGTAGTTGGGATATTAGTGTCTCTACTACTAATTGAAGGGTTAAGGAATCTATCTAGAACCTCAAAATAGTGACGAAAATTAAACCATGACCCAACTGAATGGCGGATCCGGACCGGATGGCCATGTGTAAAGTAAGTAATAATAGTCTTAATAAAAGAAAGTAAGTATTAATAGTATTGGGTGTATTAAATAAAACATATTAGTTAGCAGCAAATACACAAATATATTGTTTTATAGGTTCAAAGAAATCAATTACAAAAAAAAACATCTGAATTGTTTCTTTTTTGGCAAAAAAAAAAATATTTTTGGCAAAAAAATACTGCTGGGCAATTTTCATAATATATTGTGTTTATTTTATTTTTTTTTACTCTTTACTCATTATTTACTTTAATAACTACGACTTGCTTATCTTCCCTCTCATCTTTTTTATTGCGTTTAGCATCTCGCCATTGCTTTCTGATAGCCTTTTTTCCATCTTCACTCATATCCGATATTTTTCTTTTTTTAGTTTTTGTTCTTTCAGCGTTCTTTTTTTCATTTTTTTCATATTTTTCAGGATTACCCAGTTTAAGTTTTTCGCGGTACCTTTCCGCCGCAGAGAAAGGCATCTAAATAAAAAAAAAGTATTTACTAAGCAATTGAAAATAAAAATACGCAAGTAGGTACATTATCATGCTTTCATAAATGTTAACCTATCATAAAAAAATCATAATTCATAGAATGTGCAGTACAACTCATTTTTAATATTATATTTTATTAACTAAATAGGTAACAGATACGATTAAATATCATAAATCAACAAAAGCATTCAAATTGCGAAAATATAATAAAGTAAACTTACAATTTCTTAACGACACACAAGACGTTCCGTCACGATTTTCAATCTGACACAAAAACAAAATGACAGAAGCACGCTTAAGGTAGTCTTAATCAAGAACCAGTATTGGCATTCCAAAATAATTTGATAGTTATGGTAGAATGTCGATAAATCAAAAGTTATCGCGTTGCACAACTGAAGTGTCACACTGGACTGAAATTTGGGACATTTTGAAATTACTTGATAAAATGAAAACGCTTTGATAAATATTAAACTTATTTCACTAAAAACTATACCAAACATATCCTGAAGGCCATAAAGCATGCGAATTGAAAAAAGCTACGTGTTTTTTCAATAAATAAAATAGAGTTTGAGAAGTTTACGTACACGGACATTAACAAATTGTATGGAAGTCAAACCTAGACTTTTATATTTTCAAGTATTAAGTAGGTATATAATTGGAATATTGCAATGAAAAAAAAAAATAGACATGTTGTCGAAATAGCCAACTTTTTGTGTTATTAATTTAAATAAGTACTTATTATTTTATATATTTTATCTCTACTCTTCAAACTCTCGGACAGCAATTTGAGCCTTACCCTTGTATGTATGAAAATAATTGAATAAACTCACACACATATGGGGTACCGTTATACCCAACTACTGGTCAAAAAGGCAGCTGCTCCATGAAAAACACTAATACTTACACTTACACTTAGACTGGAAGTCGGCTTCCAGTCTAAGCTAATGCAGCTAAGTATTAGTGTTTTTCACGTCGGGGTCGGCCCCGACATAGTTGAGAAACGCCTACACAGATAAAAATGTGGTGTGGTAGTCTAGCACTACCACAGTAAGTCTAAATTCTTCCTAAAGCGAATTCACCTTTATTAGTGCTCAGATGTTGTACATGCTTATGGTAAAAACCCGTATGTAGCTTCTATTTACCTGTTACACAATCTCTGAATAACAAACACCTGTAAATGAATAAACACTACAATCTAGGTCATAACGTGAACATCATGAAAAGTTGTTTCGAATAATTCTCCAAACTAAAATTTTCGATCGTCGACAAATTGATACGCTACCTAAAATATATGGATGATATTGCCACGATACGGAGTGAAGCACTGTCCATTTACTTTAGCAATATTTTTGGCAGCTGATATTTTTGTATAAAAAATAATTACTTAAAAGCCTGTAACATAATGCTAGTAATATGTTACGCTCAAGTTTTAGATTCAATAAAAAATATAATAAGAGTATAGATGATTAATAGTTTATTCGACAGTATTAAGTTAGCGTTGCCGTCAAAGCTACGCTTTTGTATTTTGTTCATACTGAAAAATACTAAATATTACAGAAATAATAGTTATAGCTGAGGCTTGATTATTTGGACCTCATACATTTTCGAGATTGTTGTTTTTTTAAAAAGAGACCTAGCAATATGGGTACAATCCACATTAATAGCAATGCTAAATACGCTTGAGTGGTTTCACGTCAATAGTGTAATGGGATTATACGGGACTACTAACCGTGAACAAATGACTTCATACAAATAGATTTTTAATTTATTCGTAGCTCGCAATTTAAGGAAGCATCATCGTGTTGGAATTGGAAGTACCCGCTCGATTAGCGATAAATTTTTACATAACAAATAAAAATTCAAAAATATCCGCTTGACGCTATTTTCTACGGAGCAACTGGTAGACAGTGGTAACAGACCCGTCTTAAGAGTTGCTGTAGCGGATTCTAACCCAGGTAGGCGCATTTGTGTTTTTAGGGTTCCGTAGCCGAATGGCAAACAACGGAACCCTTATAGTTTCGTCATGTTTGTTTGACTGTCTTTCCGTCTGTCCGTCCGTCCGTATGTCACAGCCATTTTATTCCGAAACTATTAGGACTATACATGTGAAACTTGTTAGGTACATGAATTCTGTAAACCGCTTTCCGATTTTATGAAAAAAAAAAAAAAAAAATTAAGGGGGCTCTCCATACATGGAACTGAAACTGAAAATATTTTATTTCATGAAACCTATGCGTGTATGATATAATATCAACAGGTCAATAAAAATGACACTGAGGTTTCTAAAACAACTTTTTCATAAAGTCAATCGTTTAAAAGGTTGAGATTATAACAGATCGCCCTGTGCGATAAGACCGCCCATTGTACACTAGTTTAATTTTTTTATATCCATAGAAATATTGTAAGGTGTACAATAAAGTATATAATAAATAAATAAAAGATATACTACTATAGGAGACTACGAACGTTTCATTAAAATTTATGGTTATGAGATGGCCTCTAGCTACTGCAGAGAAAAATAAAGAGGCGGGACCTGTATTTTTGCTAAGCAAAACCTGTTATTCAAGGACTTGCATTTTATAAAAACCTATGCCACGCAAAACACTTTCGAAGTTTACGGAATAGAACTAATACATCATAAAATTATTATAGTTAATTTGTGTATACAGAACACCTCAATCAGACCCGAACCAATTCATAATCAAATTAAATAGTCTCATGCATAACTTATTTCAAAAATATAATTCTAGAACAAAAGTAGTTTTAGCGGGTGATTTAAATATGCAATATTAATAAAAAGGCAATATTACTACTCAATTACTGGATCTAGCATACAACTATAATATGAAATTACACATTAATGTACCAACGCGTAAGTCAGCATGTATAGATCACATTCTGAGTAATATTCACATCACTACTGCTACAGTTAGACAAGTGAAGTGGCATCACTTCACTTGTCTGACAACGACACAGCATAAATGTGAACTATTCCTGTAAAACATAAAACCCAAAACCAAGCAAAACATTATACTTAAAAAAGAGATTTCAGTTCCTGTAATATCCACAACTTTAGGGAATGCCGAAGTAATCTTTCTTGGTTTGACATATGAATGCTGAGTTTGTGTCGTTAGCCGCATGGCTAACGACACAAACTCAGCATTCATGAAATGTTTTGCCTACTTTACAATCTTTGTTTCCCGAAATTAAAAGTAAAATTTAATATAAATAATAAAAAAAACAATTAGCAAAAAATAGAACCGACTTCCATATCAAAACACTACAAAGTCAAAAATAACTTTAATTTCGGAAGGCGGTGTTATTGGTTTTGGATTTTCTTTATTTTTTTCAAACCGCCTTCCGAAATTAAAGTTATTTTTGGCTTTGTAGTGTTTTGATATGGAAGTCGGTTCTATTTTTTTCTAAAAATTATTTTTTCACTCTTTTTAGTTGTTCGGTTTGTAATTTATCTAGTTACAAAAGCCATAATGTCAACAAATTATCACCTTTTACAAAATATTGCTTTTCCCGATGCATAGCCGTTAATTTTTGAGGAGTTCTCCTGGTACTTGACCATCAGGTCTACATCACCATATGTATTGTGACGAGCATAAAGTGTTTAACATCCGTTGACATGAATATTTGCTTTGTAAAGTATAATATTTATTTTTAGTAATTATATACTTAAATGTGAGGATTATGTAGTTTTTTTTTAAATTTCCATTTATTATTACCTATTTTTATTCTAACTCTCTCTTTTACCATGTCTGCAGTTTAAGTACTTTCACGACCTACTCAAATGCCAAAGTTCTTTAGGTCGTTGAGCTCCTTAATAGTCCAAAGTTGAGCTTATAAGCTAACTGACAAAGGCTTGCATTGACAGGACGGGTCTACTCAATTCTGTGTGGTTCTTTCCTCAAAAGGCCATTTCAGACTGTAATCTGCATAATCTTTATCCCTTTACCGCATGGATTTTTAAAATTCGCTCAAATTAATTTATGATATTTCTTACCCCAGAAAACCCCCTAGAAAAATAATGAAAAAAATATATGCATAGAAAATCGTATAAAAATCGAGAAAAACCCCCTGTTCCATATTTGGAACAACATGCATTCATGGTTATTTTGAAAGACGTTCCACATTTGGAACAACATGCAGGTACGGTAAAGTTAAATGGGTTTAATAAATAAATATATAAATAGTTTTCAGGTACTGTGTATATTTTAGGTAAGGATAAGAATAAGGATTTATAATCAAACGTTTATAGTACATTAAAAGGTTTATTCATTTGTGAAAACATGAAAACTCTTAAAACAATTTCGGTCTTTGTTAAAGCAAAAGTAGCAACCACATTTACTGCAGCATACGTGAGATTTTTGTCCACAGTTTTTACAACGCTGACAATCATTTTCCCAACTAGTCAGCCACTTCTCGAGGTGGCAAATCTATGCGCCTTCTTTTTGTTTTTTTAACGTTTTCGATGTTTTGGTCCAAAACGGGTCTCCCTCTTCTACGCGTGGTTGGCGTGAAAACGCCTGTCGTTTCTCTCATAAGCACGTTTGCAATATATAATTTGAACTCAAGAAGTAGCATATAGGTTTCAATGCCGGTGATACCATTTCTTACTTCTTATTTGGTTTCTATAGAATCCAAGCATGGAATCCAAAATATCCACCGCTCCCATTTATTGATTGTAAATTTCAACCGCCTTAGGGCGCGTAACGTCGATTCTTGCCTTTTTTTCTCTTGAATATTTTGATGAAGAAGGCTGATCTTCCTCTACCATTTCATATTCTTGTTCATCATTAATTGACATGATATCATCACTGCAGTCCTCGTCGCTTTCTGGCATATACACTCTTTCTAATGGTGTTGGGACTCCATATTCATCATCATCTGATATATTTTCGTCGTCACTGCTATCTGGGATGATGTGTAAATGTCGAGTCGAGTATCCATATTATCTGTAATAAAATGTTCAGCTACATGAAGTTCCATATTTGGAAAGTAAATAAGTACGTTAGTGCATGAAGTTCCAAATTCGGAACACCACTTCAATTGACGATAGTAAAATGATGCATGTGTCAATACTTACGTGTTTTGCCATAGAAACACTGGGGATCCATTTTTCTCCAATATTAATTACAACTATCTCACAACAACTCGTGAAAACACTAATAAAAACTTTTTTGACTAACTGCAAATTCGAACTCAGTCAAAATGGCCCTAGTGACTGTTTTAACTACCGGTTGCTGTCATTATGCAGTCCTATACTAGCGACATCTCTATGTTATTTTGTGACACACACTGCAAACAAGGTTTTTAGAGCAAAACTTTTGGCAAAGACGGCGTAGCTAGTTTTCTAAAGCGAATTATTGTGAGTGTTCCAAATTCGTCACAAGGGTTATAAACTATTGTGAATATGTGAACTATGTAGGTTGCTTTATTCGAGTTAAACATGATTTTCTGTCAGTTTGAGTGCTTTTTGCGGCCTACCCAAACGTCCTTACCTTGGTATTATTCGTCAAATCGTTAAGCTCCTTGTTCTAAGTTGAGCTATACGTCATCTGACCAATGCTTGCACTTTATGGACAGGCCCACTCAAACCTGTGAGTATCTTTCCTGAAAAGATCGCCTCAGACGGTAACCTATAAGGTTCCCATATAATTTAACCACTATAGATTTTATGGACCTTAAAATAGACGGACCCCTGAGTTTGACATACATATATTGTGATTATTAATTGTCTCATCGCAGATCTGCTCGAAGTTTTTTTTTTTGTAAGTAAGCAGCATCTTTTTACTCACCTATCTATGTATATAAGGTGTATATATTCATACACGAAATATTTTAAGGGATATACCTATAGCTGGTATTCTTTACCAGCTGTATAATAACCTTAGCAACAAAAAAAATATCTTGGTATATTATTTAAAAAATTAAATAATTAAATATTACTTGACACACATAATAAATACTGGTTCCTTCTTATTTTTTGACATCCAATACGCCAGTTTACGCGGGTGGCAGGGGTATTTGAGACGGTGCGCGGCTTTTATGATGATCAAAGAGAGTTTTTCTCTTTGATCATATGAAATTTATAATAATTACGTAAAATAAAATACATTGAGATTAATTTTTTTTCGTGTTTATAGTTTCTTTACCAGCTATAGTGTCTCTTAAATATTTCGTGTAAGAATAGATACACCTTATACAGGGTTAATTGTAAAACACTGAAAACCTCTCAGGACTATGTTACTAACATCATAAACAACAACTTTTGTTCTATGACTTTTTAAAATTCGTCATATTTTAGTTCACCAGATTTTCATACAAAAATAAAAATATTTAAATTGAACGCCCTAAATGTTACGGAGTCTATGCGAAACAAAAGAAAGTGATAGTATAAATCGTTTTCTTTTGCTTCACATAGACTTTGTAACATTTAGGGCGTTCAATTTAAATATTTTTATTTTTGTATGAAAATCTCGCGAACTAAAATATGACGAATTTTAAAAAGTCATAGAACAAAAGTTGTTGATTATGATGTTAGTAACATAGTTCTGAGAGGTTTTCGGAGTTTTAAAATTAACCCTGTATATTCATTTTTCCTTTATACTACTTTATGCTATGCTTCACCACGGGTCACGTTATCTGATTTTCTTTAACTCCGTCGCTACCGAATGCTTTCAAATATGCTGTGGATGGCCATATTTCCGCATCCCCAGTGGGGTCCACTGTAGACCTTGTCTAGGGATGTGGCTGGGGTTGGTTGTTTTGTGAAAGGTAAATAAATAAACTAATTAAATACATACTATTTATTAGTATTATTTCCGTTAAATTTAATAGCAATCAGATAAGCAAAGGGTGTTCCAGACGGATAACGAACGTTCAAATAATTTTCGTAACCTCGCCCTTTGTAGATCCATAGCGATAATTAAAATCGTCTCGATCTACAAATCCTTTCACAATTCAATTAGACACAATGAGAACTTTTTGGGATTATAAACTCAAATAGTAATATGGGTGTCCGTTATCTCTTGAATCTCTCTCTTTATTTCTAGGGCAGACGGGTAGGTTTTTTTTTTCTTCTTCTTATTTTACACTTAGACTCTATTTATATAAGTAAGTACAAGTAAGTAAGTCTATATTTAAGTAAGTACTACAACAACTAAAATGGTGGTGAGGTGCTGCACTCCCAGCTAGGTTATAGAATAACCTGTATAAGTAACTACTGTGCCGGGCCCCATTGGGTATTATAATTACATTGTTAATATTATTGAGTGTAATGAATACTGTTACGCCAGTCGCTTAGTGAAGTACGTCGAGAAACTTCGACATAAATCTAGAATTTTCGAGACACTAACGCCATCTAGCGGCGAATAGCGGTACTGTGTATCTCGAGTAGCTTCCTAGAATATTCTGGGCAGTATAAACAGTGAGTCGATTTTATAAGAATGTTCTAGAATTCATAGACCGGGGTATAAATAGATCGCAAAGGAACGCGGATAGTCAGTCTTATTACGAGGCGAATACGAGATATAATCGAAGCTTTACCAGTGAATTTCAGTGCGATTTAAGTGTGATTTTTAAGTGTTAAGTGACAAGTGTTGTGGTGCGAATAATTGTGTTAAATTTTTATTTTGTGTTTAATTAATTAAAGTGTTAATTTTGGTTTAATTATCGTTAATTATTACTATCCCGAACCCCAGCTCGTAACAATACTATATAATTATTAATACTATATAAAAAAAGACATGTTTTTTTATTAGTAAGGGTGGCGTGTGTATTTATATGCGTGCGTGTGTGTGCATTCATGTGTGTGTGTGTTTGTGTACATGCATGTGGGTTTGCGTATGTTGTAATAGTGAGATGTCGATGTATAGTTTTATTTATGCTGTTAGAAACTTTTCTGTCTCATCGTAAGTTTTATTTTGTAGAAATGAATAAACCGCTTTTTGCATCTATGGCACGTAATATCATCACCTAAAGGATAATCGGGTTTGCTGTACTGTACAAATCAGATCTATACGTCTTTTAGATATTTTTTCGAATGGGGTTTTACGATGTTGTAGTTTTTTTTTTCAATTGATGATAGGCTCTCGTTTGACCACCATCTCACCTGATGTTAAGTGATGATGTGGTCGAAGATGAAGCACGCTTGCCTAGAATTAACCTATACACTCTTGACTTAGACTCCGGCGGGTAATTCCACTTCTTAAGTGGACTTCCCCGCCAGAGTCTCTGTTTTCTTATAGCTATAACCTGGGGGTCTTCAAGTTAAGGAGTGTACGCACAATCAAAGTATTCCCAAAACGTGGCTATAGGTAGGATGTCCTACATGTAACAATTATTGTTATTATTACTACAGACATTTTATTTCTGCTTTTGGTCAGCGGTGGTGTAGTTTATTTGTTGTTTCCAATCATCCTTTACCACTTTTTTCTACCGTATTTCCCAAGACCTTTGATACGCATTTAATTACCTCAGTCGACCCCGACTGAGGTAATTAAATGCTGTTTTTTTCTCGGTATTTTTTCTCGGTGGGCTGTCCAATTAATCAAGTTGCTAATTAATTTATTACATATCATGTAACAAGAAAGCTCATCCATCATTTTACGGAACAAGTTGTAAAATATTGTCCCAATCCTCCGCAGAGCGGAGTTTTGATTAGATTTTAATTACGTAGGTAGCTACACTGTTTGCAATGAGTCGGCCATCAAGAGAGGTGGTAGGTAACCGATGATAGGTGTTTTAGAATCTATGGTTTTCCACTTACAAGAAGGCCTTGTTTCATAAGGAGGTTACCGTAAACATTGTGTTAGCGTTTCGGCTAGTTATTTTAGTATGATTTTACTCTATAAAATATATATACTTTGTTTGTTAATAATAAAAAAACTTAAAAAAATATACACGTATGCTACATTATCAACAAGTAACATAGGCTACTTTAATTTCATAGGCTACAAATTCCCTTTGTAAGCGGGCGAAGCCGCGGGCATAAACATGATATAAATAAGATAACGTCTGTACGCAATTCATTTAATTTCCAACTACTCAATTAAATAAAATTGATAATAATTGACTTATATTATAGAGCAGCGATGGCCTAGTAGGCCCCGTCAGGCACATTTATTTATTTAACCCTAAAAGGGTTAAATAAATAAATGTGCCTGACGTTTCCCAAAAAACACATTTAAATTTATTTAATAATATTTTAACATTTGTTAGTTCAGTCGTGATAATTAAAACATGCATTAACAATAATTTGAGCAACAAAATTACATTTTTAAATGAATAAGATTGATTTCATTGATTAACACTAAAAATAAAGTAAATTTGCTATATAATGTTATGTTCAAGTACTATAATTGGGCCCATTTAAGGGCGAAGGCCGTCTCCATCTTATACCATTCCTGACTGCCTTGGGTTGTTCTAGTCCAGGTGGGGCCGCCCACGGCCACAATTTAACTTCAACACTTACGCCTCTCGGTCTCTGCCCCAGATTGATGCTCAGTAATTTTCTTGCCTACAAGTACTGATAGTCAATATATTTCAGTTTAGTTTAGTAACAGCGTATTTTTATTCGGTAAACGACGTATCTATGATATGAGTGATCTCACAATCAATGTGCCAATGTGGTATACATTGGCATATTGATTGTGAGATCATGAGATTGTGAGTCAAATCGGCCCACGCGTTTGGCCTGTACAACGCCACAGGTACAAACAAACACACATAGATTCTGAAATACATTACCCTCCTTTGCGTCGCGCAGTCGGGTAAAAAGTTACGATTCAACAAACCGGTATCGTAGGTAGGTAGGTAGGAAACTTCACAAAAGAGCGGACAACATTATTTCTAAACTTGACATTTGCCTGTGTCAATTCTGTCTCTGAGATTAAAAAACAGGATATAGACTCTATATCCTATTTTGTCTTTTATCTCCAATCAATTCTTAAAATAGCTACCACGAATATGATACCTAACATTAATGAGATTGTCAAGAGAAGCCAGGTATCCGGATCCTCGAGCTCAAAATAATTACCCTCTTTGTTACTTTTGGTATGATTTGTAACAACTATATGTAACTAAATAAATAAAGATGTTAAAATAATTCAGTATGTTTTAGTTTATTAATTTGAACCTGGCCTGCCTACACATTCTAAATCTAATATATGGCCCTCTGCAAAATTGAGTTTGACACCCCTGATATAGAGGTCTTTCCTTTTTTGTTTGTTTTTAAGTAATTTTTGTCAGGCACATTACTATCGTAATTAGTATTATACACACTGTGTCTATCATCTCCTCTTTAGCTCTCCAGTCGCAGGTCTGCTGGATGAAATTTCTTAGGAAATAAGCAGCACTTTTGTGCTCTTTTGTCTGTATTTTTTTTTTCTTTTGTAAGTGCCATGTGTGTATATAAATAAATAAATAAATACTTTGTGTGATTTATTTCATCACTACTGCTCTAATCGGTGAAAGAAAACATCGTGAGGAAACCGATATGTCTTTGGATCAAAAGTTCGAAGACATGTGACATCCACCTGCACTGGGCCTTCGTGCTGGATTATGTCCCTGCAGGGTAACGTAATAGGCTGACTTATTATTATAATTATATCGATCCCCCCAACCAAGAACTCGGTAATGTGCTATTATGGGCTTTATGCCTGTTTTGTCCAACGTGAAACCGAACGCACCTTTTGGTTGGCAACATTATATTCTATTGTTTTTGACTTTTTCACTTTGACATATCCGTTCTTTGTAAAAAGCAACCGCCTTGTTTGTTGAGATCGATTCATTGATTGAAATTAAAAATCATGTGGAATCTACGCGGTTAAAAGATAATTTGGTCGCGATTAACGATTAACTGATATTGGAATCCCGAATTGACGAAAAACCTGGGATATTTTGGAACAATAACGCCTAATGATGCCAGACCGAATGGTCCGCGAGTTTGTTGAAAGTGATTGTTAATTGGTGATGAAGAACTGCTCCAATCTGGTGCGAAGTTTGAGCTATATCCCTGTCTGGACCACGCCATCTGAAGACCGGCGCCTTGTGAACGTCCATGAACACTTGACCATCATTACACTTTTCAATTACTCATTACCTATTTTCACACATACCACACGGACGTGACCTGCTAGGAAAGGTCGTAGCTGTCGTCCCAGCTCAAGTGGTTAGTATTAGTTAATGAAGCCTAAGAGGCTATTGTGTAACTGTGTTTGAAAGACAACGGTAAAGCTCCACGAACCGTGGACAGTTCAGCACACCAGTTACCGTTGGCTGGCTAGGTTCTGAACAATGCCGTTATGTCAAATTCGGCATCTATGGACTGGAATACACCTTAACAATTTTTTGCTGACTTTTCCTAACGATATTCACAAAGATATTACGAAACGCATGATATTTTATGTATGGAATTTAGGTTTTTTTTTTCTTAAGTAACTAGGTTTTTAATCAAAGGAATTTCATATCAATGACACAGTTACATTTCGCAAAAAAAAACTTTCATTTAATACACACATCAAAAGTGTCTAGGGATCAAGCATTTTTATGCGGATTTCTTGAGATTGAGATGTGGCTTTGTAATAAAATTATGATTTTATAAATTTATATGGATCCTTTTTGGTGCATTTCATAATTTGAAACAGGAACTGTTAATCAAATTCGAGTAAAAGATGAAAATCAGCTGTCAATATTTTCCCTATAAAAACATACAACGCATTGAAGACATTATTAGTGCTACTGTTTCCCTACTACTGTTTAAAACCAACGTTATTATGGAGCGGCGACGTCATTTAAGCAGGGAAGAAATGCTCAGAGCCGTGGGAATGATAGAAGCTGGTTCCCGGCAACGTACTGTGGCTTTAGCTCTGAATACAAGTCAGAGTGTTATCAGTCGACTTTGGACACGTTACCGAAGCACTGGTACCGTGGCTGAGCGCCATGGAGGACGGTATCGCTGCACCACACGGAGACAAGACCGATACATTCAAATCTTAACTCGAAGAGCTCCAACAATAACCGCCATGATGTTAGCCGTGAGGCTTCATCACTCTTCAGGGAACTTAATTAGCGACCAAACAGTCAGAAACCGCTTGCATGAAGTGAACCTTCATTCCCGAAGACCGCTACGGGTACCACCTATAGCAATGCACAATCGTAGGATTCGATATCAATGGGCTCTTGAACACAGAAATTGGGCAGAAGAACAATGGCGTTTCGTGTGCTTTTCTGATGAGTCTCGTTTTGGTATGAGACCGGATACAAGACGTATACGACACTGGAGAACATCTGGACGCCAACAGCGATTAAAATCCTGCCAGGAAGTCCATCCTTATAGTGGTGGAACCATCATGGTATGGGCGGGTATTTGGATCGGCGGAAGAACTGAGTTGATTTGGATCAGAGGCAACCTCAACGCTCAAATTTATGCTGAGACGATTGTATCTGACGTCATCGTTTCTCTACAAGTGCAAATCGGTCCCTTATTTCAGTTAATGCATGATAATGCACGACCGCACACCGCAAGAGTTGTAAGACAGACTCTCGCCGCAGCTAACATCAATGTCCTGCTCTGGCCTGCTCAGTCGCCAGACTTGAACCCGATTGAGCATGCATGGGATATGCTACAGAGAAGAGCTCTGCCGAATATGGAGGGTATCCAGTTGCAAGAAGACCTTTTTTTGTTGTTGCAACGAACTTGGGCGGCCATTCCACAGCGTGATTTGGATGAACTCATTTTGAGTATGCCAAACCGATGTTCTTGTGTTGTTAGTGTTCGCGGTAGAAACACGGATTATTAATTGTTTAAGTTACCCAATAAAATTTTAAAGAAAACTGTTATTTCAGTATTTTTTTCGAACTTTAATGTTAGTGGTTCAAATGTCAAAAATCCCTTTATTAGGAAAATGGCAAATTTCTTTATTAATGCAAAGGTGACTTGGTTTATCGTTACTGTGACAAACGAAAACACTTTATTTGATGAATCCTTAAAGAAAATTTTAATTAATATCAATCAGGAGAAAAGTTATTGCAAAAATATATGTTGATCCCTAGACACTTTTGATGTGTGTACATCAATGACTTCAATAGTCCCACTCGTTGAACACACTCATCATCTCTCATCATCATCTCATCACTCTCATTTGTTGTGTGAGGTCAAAAGCTAGAAAATTTGATACCAGTTTTGCCAAAGAGTATCGTGATATCTAGGTACGGGGCTATAGAGGTGGTTGCTTGGACGCTTGGAAAAAGGGTTTAAATGGTGATATGATTCAAGTTTAATAAAAAAATTTGGCCAAGTGCAAGTTAAATTCGCCCATGAAGGGTTCCTTAGTAACTACGCGAAATAACTTTGTTTTTCATAGTGTTTGTATGAAATACAAAGTTATATTTGCGGTTTTAGAAAATGTGTTATATCTCAGAAACCACTGACTCTATCTCGTTCAAACTAATTGTCGTTGAAAGTTTACTTTAAGATCTACAGTATTTATTTCATTTAGATTTTTCCCTCTATCAATATTTGATGAAAAAAAAAAATCGGTTTCAGTTCCATGTATGGGAGGGCAAGTTCTTATACATGGAACTGAAACCGATTTCAGATTTTTTTCAGAATTAAGGGGGGCCCCTTAATTCTTTTTATTTTTAAGGTTCCGTAGCCGAATGGCAAAAACGGAGTCCTTATAGTTTCGTCATGTCTGTCCGTCTGTCTGTCTGTCCGTCCGTCCGTATGTCACAGCCATTTTATCCGAAACTTAATAGTTTCGGATAAAATAGCTCTTAATAGAGTATCCATGTGATACTTGGTAAGTAGATGTATTCTATGAACCGCTTTCCGATTTTAAGAAAAAACATTAATAAATATTTAAAATAAAGGGGGCTCTCATACATGGAACTAAAACTGAATTTTGTTTTTCATGAAACCTATGCTTGTGTGGTATCTATAGACAGGTCTTTAAAAATGATATAGGGGTTTCTAAAATCACTTTTTCATAAAGTCAATTGTCTAAAAGATATACGCTTCCAAAGTGGTAAAATGTGTGTCCCCCACCCCTCTAACTTCTATAATAATGGAGTGAAAAATCTAAAAAAAGTATATGTCTGTAGATCTTAATGTAAACTTTCAAGCAAAATTGGTTTAAACGAGATCAGGTTTGCAGTTTTTGTGATACAGCATGTTTACTAAAACCGAAAATATAACTTTGTAATTCATACAAACACCACGAAAAACAAAGTTATTTGGCGTAATTCTAAAAAATGTAAATAAGCTAGTTTTAAGAACTTTGTAAGGTTTTTTTTCGTGAAATAAATATACATATTATATTATATTATTATAGTTACTACAGAACCCTTCATGGGCGAGTCTGACTCGCACTTGGCCAATTTTTATTTTATTTTTGTATAAGAATCCGTAAGCGGTTCATAGAATACATTTATCTATTAAGTTTCATATGTGTTGTCCTAATAGTTTCGGAATAAAATGGCTGTGACATACGGATGGACGGACAGACAGACAGACATGACGAAATTATAAGGGTTTCGTTTTGCCAATCGGCTACGGAACCCTAAAAAAGAATAATCTCAGGTGACAATTTTGATAGATTGATTTTTGCCAACCTAGAGTAGACCGGATATAATTGAAGATAATTAAGAATTGGATGTTGAGTAAGTATTTGTTCAACTCATCAACATTAATTATTTATCTTGTAAATCTGACGGCTTCTGTGTTCCCTACCATTTATGAGTTATGACCTTTCAGCCTTTAAAGCAATAGTGAAAAGGCATCTTTTGGGCTTGCTCGTTCCATCGTAGACTTCATCCATTGCCGCTTCTACAATCAGGCAAGGTCGACGACAAGACTGGGCTAAGCCGTTATAAAAAAACATCTTTACATTAAATTAAACAGTTCACGTAAAGTTTATTTTAGTAGTAATAATGGCTATTTTGATTCTTTTAATTTGTCCATTTCTAAATTCTAAAAACCTGTAAAACATAAAAGAAGGTCTTGATAGATCTTAACGCCAAATACTTAATCAAGAGACTATCCCACATAAGCTATTATGGGCAGATTGTTCTGCACTCAATGTGTGCAACAACAACAACAACAACAACTCATATTGTGGTGAGAAAATAAATGAATTTATTATTATTATTTATTAATGTTAGAAAACATTCTTAGTAATTACTAAGCCTACATATTTAGACTCCGTATTTCCTGGAAACCGTCTGTAAGTTGAAGTCATCGAACCGTGCATGAAATGAAACGGCCTCTCGTAAGGGTAAAGTTTTGAAGTGCTGACTTTGAAATGTTTGTGTGGTGTGTTCCGTTAGTTCGCATGTTCGGTATTCGCGAGGGATTTGTTCTCAAAATAGAGAAGTGTATTCATGGAGCGGTAGGAACCATTTGGAATATCATTTATCACTGTCAAATTTATTTATTTATTTACACTTTATTCACAAAGGCGCACTCCATAGGCATTCTCTGCCAGTCAACCAAGGGTGATGATAGCGTGGTAGGTGCAATACCTAATTAAATATGAGAAGTCATACTTAAGAAACAATATAAGAAAATTACATACTAATAACTTCAAATATATAAGCTCAGAGATAATTAAATAAATTCTTACGTAAATACATACAATATAATCTTACCAAGTTACTGACGAATAAAACAAAAAAATCCGCTAAGTTTTTTTAGAAAGTAGAACCGCAACTTCCTCTTAAATTTATAGCAACTGTTAGCTGTTCTGATAATGAGAGGAAGCCCATTTTAGAGGAGAATTCACTGAATATGAAATAAAGAATGAACAAAGTCAGACGTATAAGAAGGGCAGAGTAAGAGAGGATTACTGGAACAACGTAGATTCCTATCGTGGGAAGAAGAAAAATATTGAAAACGAGACATTAGATAAGAAAGAGGACTGGGAGAGTTAAGAAGAGAGAAAAGCGTGAAAACTTTTGGTCCTCTTCTTTTGTGCTGATGGTATATCTAAGAGCGCCTTCACACTAGCGTTTGTCCAGCATAGGCGTTCAATAAGCGTATGCGCAGCGCAGACGGCGTGACAACGCGGCACAGGCGTCGCGTTGTTGCAGCATTTCCTCTGGAGTCAATTAAGAGCGCGTCTAAAGCCAGCAAAATAGAATTCACCCGCACTTTCCTACCCGCTCCTCACATCGAATACGATTGCGCGTGTATACCTACGCGCTCGCTCGACGCGTATCTTCTGTAGTATACGTATAATAATCAGATGAAACAACTGTATTCAAAGTATGACTGCGTTATACAATATTACGAAATGTTATTATGTGTACGCGAATAATACGTAAATAGTAAGTTAGTAGGAGGTGACTATACCACTGATACTGAACACGAATCAATAAAAAATCAATACCAAAAAGTAATATTATATTATGTATAATATAATATTATTTTGGTGTGGCGTAAATAATGGATAACCCTGAAACTGTCGATTGGCCAGATTATCATCTATCATTTACCCCACTTATGTCGTTATATGCCCATGGACGACCAAATTATTGATATTTTTAATATTTTAAATAAAAATCGTACTTACTCTTACAAAATTAGGTACCATTTATACAATTGGTGATATTTTTTTCGTTGTTATATCAGTCCTGAATATTTGTATTATCAGATCAGTATCAAGATTTTTTATTACATTCTAAATCAATATTGCAAAAAATACTTATTCTTAAATTTTAACATTTTTTCTACGGAATTACGCAATTTTGGGCCCCTGTATCGAAAAAAATTGTACTACACTGCGGTGGCCCATTATTTTAGATAATTGCCTATTTAATGCAAATTCTAAAATGGTATAATAATAACCAGTATCTTGATAAAGTACAAAGTTATTGCTGTTCGAATCTTAATCTTTTCGCCGCCAACGTACACAAAACGCAATGCCTCGCCGAGCGTCAAGCTATAAATGTATAACTAAATATACAGTAAACAGTAGTGATGGGGATATCGTCATATCGATGAATAAGATTTGTACGCGTAAAGTTAAGATTTAAAGTTGATTTTACGAATATAAATAAAAACTGATTAAATATTTTTAGATTTGTTTTATTTCACAGTATCCTTAATAAGAAAAAACAGTATAAATTATGAGTATCAAAGAAACTAATACATAACTCAATTAGAACTATAAGGAATGGGCTACATCTCTATTTGTTTCATGATCTCATTCTTGAACTTCATATCAAGTTATTGGCACTGAGGGCACGTTGAATTCGATTCTGATCAGGGATGGGGTCTATGGTCTTTCTTTCTTCTATTTTTGTTTATTCCTGTGTTTTTTTTTAATAACTTCAGTCAACGTTTTTTACCGTAGGTATCTAAGTGGCAGATTTTTTAATTGTTTTTAAAGTGTTTTTTGAAATGGAAAGTATGTATATATTTAAATTCTATCACGCTTGTAGCCGTGTACTTATCAAAGCATTGTTTTTTAAGTGTTGTTTCTGTTCTTTTCTTAACTCATGTATCGGTAGCGTTTACCCATCTGCGCGCGGGGGACAGAACATTTTACATACTTATTGAATTCCTACTCTTTGATGAATAAACGAGTGAAAGAAAGAAAGATGCGTGCGCGCGAATCCGATTTTGTGCTGCACTATGCCAAAGTGACCTTGACAGCCGCACGCCTATGACGTCACTGACTAACTTCTATAGTAGTTCGTGGCACTCGGTGGCGCACAGGGGCATAGATGACCAATTGTTTTGTAGAGATGGGAAAATAACTATCGACAAGAATTGGTAACAACTTTATAATTACGTATCGGCATCTACCTGAAGGTCGAAATTCATCTACTATCCGTTGTAATGAAGTAGATTACTAAGTTCATATTTTATTGACCTCAAATTGTTTTCGATATTCGTAACTTTCTGTATTTATAAATATCTCAATGGTGAAATCAACCTTTCACGGCACATCACTGGCCAACTTGATATGAAGTGATTGGCGTTCTGAGGAAAGTAACAAAATTCGGAGTTTCTGTTTTTGCCGATTTTAGGACAAACTAGGGCTTATTTTGTGTAGAAAAATGAAAAACAGGGTGGGAGACAGTGCTATCTTAAATAATAAAATGAAACAAAGCTTTTAATCACAGTAAATTTATTTTAATAAGATAGTTAAAATGAAGAACTTCTATAGAAGTTGTGGCGCTGGTGGCACGAAAATCCCGAACTTCTATAGAAGTGCTTGGCGGTGAAAAGGTTAAAGGAGAATTTTCACACAAATTTGATTTCAAAATTAAATTACTCTAACACTGCTGTAACTAATTTTAGACTCAAAGATAATGAGAATTTCCTTAAAATTTGATCACTATGGGTTTGTTGACACCATAAAAGACATTAGTAATTAATCAAATTTATTGAAAAAGAAAATATACAAGATGTTCGAAATGGGCTCCTTCAGCTGCTATACACGCTCTACACCTTCCATCTTATGAAGGACCGTCTCAATCGGCGCGCAAATCCTGTCAACGATATTTCGCCAGCAGCCGAACGTATGCGTTGTCGCAGCTGTTCAACTGAAGTGATTTCTTGTTTATAAACTACCTCCTTTAAACAGCCCCAGTAAAAAAAGTCCAATGGGTTTAAATCTGGCGAGCGAGGTGGCCACATTCTGAAAATAAAATATTATTTCAAAACAAATGCCTTGTTATACAATCACGTTCACAACAAATTGATCTACAAAAATAGGGTTTAAATACCTAATGGACATACTTAAATAGGTTCGTAATCGACATAAATATATTTCATCGAACAAACACAGATACCAACTAAAAGCTTGTGTTTATTTTGCATATACTAGCCCGCGTTAGCTACGACTACGAGTGACCATAGAAATATTAAATAATTATGAAGAAGTGGTATAGGTAGTTATTATTTTTTTTATATAGAATACTCGCAAGATCATTATTGTTGTCCATCCGTGTATGTAGATTTTTGGAAGATCTCATAACTACATTATGGGAAAATGATCATAAAATTGTATCGTGAAGAATAATATAACAAAATAGCAAAAGTAAATAGCTACCTATTATGAATGTAATTTATTACCTATTATCCTAATAATCTAATAAAGTACCTACCATGAATTTTTGATATCGTCGTGCGTGTCTGGGTGTTGTTTATCTATATATATATGTATGTATTTAAAAATGTATTTGTCTATGTATATCAGCTGTCTGACACCCATAGTACAGGGTCTTCCTAGTTTGGGGTCAGATAGCCGTGTGTGAAATGTCCCCACATATTATTATGTCTAGTTACCTACTCGGCCCACGAAAGTGCGTAGGTAAACGAATTTAGATCTTGTGTCTCTCAAAATAATATCTAAAATCACCTGCATAAACTTTCTCGAAAGTATAAAATGTATTTTTTATTTTTTCAGTATATAACAAACAAGTAACTCATAAACTTACCTTCGACAATTAGCCATCCTGTCAATTTGTAACTTTTTTAGTTCTCTTTTCGGAAGTCTTTTCAATGTTTTTTTTTTTGTTTCCCATTTTACTATTTAGTTCGAACAACAACAACAATTACGATTGAAATGATTATAACTCGGCGCAGCTAAAACACTTCAGCGTAGTCCTCTCGTCTCAACAGAGCGGTAGCGACTGATGTGTGAAATAGAAATATGCTTGAAGCTCCCGCAACGAGCGACGGAGGATGACTTCTTGCGCGGATTAAAAACGTAGTATGCGCCAAAAGTGTTTTATCGTAATAAATCCAAAACTAAAAGGAATTACATAAAATGCCAAAGCAAAGCCTTTACTCTTCTATAAATATAATTAATTATCAAATTTTTGTCGCAATAGGCATTACCATATCGAGTACAAAACGGAAAAACATGAGAAATAGAGGTTACTTCGTGATTTTATTCTACCAAGGAAATGTTATTATTTTATGTTTTTGATCAAAGAGAACCCTTGAAAATATGATGTAGTTATTCATATATTTTTATTTTAAGATTTGGTCTGGAATTTTTCATGTAAAATCAAATAGAAAATTGGTAATTTTGCTTTATACGCGCTCTTAAACGCTGCGCTAACGCGGCGCAGACGTCACACAATTGCGTTGTTGTTTCGGAAATATCATTAACAAAATTGATTCTGACAAAAACTCTATTGTTGGCTTTGCTTTTAAAAAGTAACGCAGTAACGCGGCGCACGCGCCAGCACAGCGTATTCATTTACCCTTGCACTGACACCGCGACAACGTGACGCCTGCGCTGCGTAGTCGCGGCGTCTGCGCTGCGCGAACGTTCATCGAACGCCTACCTTGGACAAACGCTAGTGTGAAGGCGCTCTTAATTGTAATTGCCGGACCAACTGCCGCCTAATAACACAGCCAACTTTGAATCCTGGGGAAAATTTGAAATTTACAAGCAAACGTTTTGCGGGTAAAGGCACATAGAAAAAATAACTTGAAACAACCTAACATAGGCAGCCTATTTGTTATTCAAATAAGTGAGTCAAAACGTATGTAAAATTTCATCATCTGATAAGCCTATTCCCAAATATGTTAGGGACAGCTTCCAGTTTAACCGGGTGCAACTGAGTATTACTGTTTTACATGGAGTTACTGCCTATCCAACAATCTATCCTATCCCTCCACAACGTTGCCGAATTGTTCGAAAGAGTTACCGCGGTCACGGAACACGAAGGGCATATGATAGAACACGGATGGGTTTTAGTCAGTAAAAGTCTGACACACCTTCCCACTTCTTGAGGCAGTCATTGGATGATTTACCATCCTTAAAAAAAAACAGTCAAACATATCAGATTGGTAATACGATACTCCTTGGCCAGGTCAGTGTCAGATGTTTTCTAGCTTCTGACTACTCGTAATGAACGAACGTCGACGAACGACGGTGAGCGACCCCTGCTCGCCGTCCGCAAGACCGCGCCTACGGTGGCCGGAGATCAGCTCGCAATTCCCGACGCTCGGGGCCTCTCCCGCGGCGGCTGGGGTGCGAGGAAGAGAGATGCCTCTCCCTCTCGCGTTCAGCCTCCTCCTTCGCTAGCATGACTGCTTCGCAGAAGGAGGCGACTGCATCCCATTCCCCTTCACCTCGCACCATGTTCTGAACCAGGGCAGGGCGCGAAAGGTCGCCGCCGCCGATCGCCTCCACGAGGACACGGCGGTGCTCCGCCCAAGCAGGGCACACCTCGACCGTATGCTCCAACGTGTCCTCCGGGTGGTCCTCACAATGACGACACCCGGGCGTGTCCTACCACTGTATCCGAAATAGGTACCTACCGAAATAGGCGTACACCTAGCACATAGAACAAGCATGTAACTCTAAACAATATGACATACATAGCTTATCTTATTTGTTATTCAAATAAGTGGGTCAAAAATGTACTCGTATGTATGTAACATTTGCGAGTCGTAAAATCTATCGCTTGTTTTATTACATCTTGCGTTCATATTGCTCGTAAAATTAGTGATAGCGAAGCGTATATTAAAGTAGGCGACTATGAAATCTGTATTATTGATAAGAATTTTATACGCATAGGGTATAAAATTAATGTTTTATTGGGGTGATGTGAGCGTACGGAAAAACTTTTTTATACTTGGACGAATATTCCCGGATAAATAAAGAATTAAAAAGAAAAACTATTTTTTTAATTTTTTTTTTTTATTGATAATAGGCCGTTTGACCACCATCTCACCTAATGGTAAGTGATGATGTGGTCGAAGATGGAGCACGCTTGCCTAGAAGTAACCTATTCACTCTTGACTTAAAGACTCCCAGGTTATAGCGATCAGGAAACACAGACTCCGGCAGGGAATTCCACTCATTAGCAGTACGCACAATGAAAGTATTCCCAAAATGTTTCGTGCGTCCATAGGGATGTCCACCATGTAACGATGGCGCATCGCCGTTTATCTTGTAGTCCGATGATGGAACGGGCTTGGTGTAATTAGATTGTGTAATTCCATCGCTTAAGATGAAGCTCGCTTACCTGTAAGTAACCTGTTCATTCTTGACTTTAAGACCCCAGGTTATAGTCACGAAACACTTCGATAGGGAATGTTTTTCGAATACGCACGATGAAAGTATTTCCAAAGTATTTGAAATGTTAGTAGTAACCGACGACGAGGACGCCAGAGTGAGTGCCAGACTTCTACTGAGTAATAACCCGTCCGGTTCCTTCAGTTGGTGTTGCGTTCCGGGGCCATATCCAGGGCGTATTTCCAGCAGATGACCAGCAGGAGTCCAAAAGTGGCTCGTAAATCCTTTGGTTTTGAAAATCCTATCACATCATAAGCAGCGAAGAAGGCTTAAGAAGTATTGTATGTGTAGTGGTAGGTATTTTTAGGGCGAGTTTTGCTTGTATTTTGGGGATATGCGGAACAGGGTGTAAAGTCCCGCAATCCCATTGAAAAGGGAGGATCCTCCGACCAGACAGGTGTTTTGTCTGGTGGGCAACTGCCCGATGTTTGTGATCGGGTGATTTGTATGTATGCTATTTGTGTGGTAAACTCTGCTTGCGCGATATAGGATTTCTATAGTTTTTAGTTTGTATGTAGCGAGATAGATGTCGCTACAGTATGACGTTATAAGTTTAACTATTCAAGCTTCTTGACCGACAAGTATAAGCGACGACGTTATTCTGATCCCAGCAAAGCAAGCATTTCCCACCGAGCAATTTACTGGTATTCCATAATAATATAATTCGCGGGGTAACTCATCATATGACTCTTTCCGTTCTGGTTGGAGGGGAAGGAAAGGGAGTCCGGCTTCTACTATTTAGAAACCCACCTGGTTCCTTCAGTTAGCTTTGCTTTCCAGAGCAGTGGTATCTCGTTATTGTGGTATTCCATTAGCCTTTAGGTGACGTTTCAGAACTGGTCTTTGTATACTGCCCCACCACGATTATGTTTCCCAGGTCTGATTAGAAAACGGATTTCGGTAGTCTGCTGTTATTCATGTGATAATGATTAGATATTATACAGTAAAACACTGCATAGTCGTGTATTATTCATTGTCTCGTACTCATTTTTACAAGTGTATGCTAAAATATTAAGAATAACTGTGAATAATACACATTTATCGTAGGTACGATAGCTGTTTCCTGTATATAAAAAAACACCTATTTTTATGCTAAAAAGTTATCTCATAACGTGTTTTCTCCCCGGCTTACCCTGACTGAAAATAATGGTCTTGCTGGTTCCAAAAAAAAATGGGAAAATCTGCAAGAGATGTAAACATTCAAGTTAATCAATTTATAATTTTCATTCAGATGTAAACTAAGTTTCTTATGGAGGAAAACATCACTAAGACAGGTATACAACATACCAAGTGGCCGGCTTCTTTGGATGATAACAAACGATATGGCAAGGGTTTTGTAATCCTATGTCAACGTGTGGAACTTATTAGAAATTTCAATACTATTCAGGACTGCAATAGGCCAGCCAACGGTAACTGGGGTGTCCTAAACTTTTCCACGATACGTGGAGCTTAAACGTTGCTTTTCAAACAAGAAGGTTACACTATAGCCCTTTGGGCTTCCCCTTGGTGGTTAATAATTGATACCACTAACCTGAGCTGTAGACGGCAATCAGGATCCGCTTGATCACGTCTAAATGTGGTATGTATGTAATATGAGATGAGTAATTGGAAAGTGTGATGTAAGTCAAGTGTTGTAGAACGTTCGCAAGGCGCCAGTCTCCAGATGGCGCGGTCACAACGGCAATCACAGCACCACTCGCACAGGATTGAAGCTATTTTATCACTACTTTTTTCAACAAACGCGCGTGCCTTGGTATGGCGTCAATACGGCGATATGTTCCAAAAATATCCCGGGGTTTTCACTCAAATGGGAATTACAATTCAATTCATCCTTAATCGCGACCCAATTATCGGTTACACAGGGCGATTTCACAAGATATCTAATTTCAATTATAATTATCTCAACAGGTCCCAAAGGCGGACATCTTTTCTTTTTTTTCTTAGAGCAAAGTCTATCTGTCAAAGTCAAGTAATGTCAAGATCAAATTCTTTATGTCAAAAGGGTGCGTTCTGTTTCACGTCGGACCGAACAAATACATTGATACCAGAGACCGAAATTATCAAATTAAGAAGAACGAACAGAATTATCATGTTATTGGCAAGTGACGTGAAAGTTATTGACCCTTGTAGTGCTGTGACACGTTTGTTATGATTGGTATTCAAGAAACATATGAAACCGATAATTTAGTATCAATTCTTTGAGTCACTTATTTTTAGCTGAAACTGTGCATAGAGACTCTTACACGTTGTATAGATACAATTTAAGTGATAGTCTGTGATTTCAAAATAACTGTATTTTCCCAAATGCTTATAGTTTTATTTACACGATACTAAAACACTAACATTGTTTTTTCTTTTTATCTGTCTCTCTGTTAGTCAGGGTCTGAACTAAATTAAATAGGACTCTTACTGGAGGAGTGGGGCTATAGTGCAACATATAGGTAACCCCAGATTTTTACTAGTAGCTGGTTAACAAGACTGGGATCAGATTTACTGGTTTCTGACTACCCTTGAAACCAGTAAGTCTAATCCCAGTCCTTTTTTTAAGGATTGGAAATCATTCAATGACTGTCTCTGATCTGGTCGAAGCGGTGTCAGACTTACTGAGTAAAACCCATCCGTGTTCCATCATATGCCCTTCGTGTACCGAGGCCGCGGTAACTCTTTCGAACAATTCCGCAACCCCGGCAGGCAACGGCCCCCTTATGGGCCCCGACAATTTTGCTGAGACTCTTTGAGGCGCGCGTGGGACACGACGCGCCGTCTACACGGGCCTGGTTTCAGTCGGGCGGCGAGCTACCCATTGCTCGCAGCCCGCAGGCCCGTTCTAATTACCTTAACAACTGAAACTATTAATGATGTACAAATGACAGCTGGAACCAATGGCTTAGAGCATTTTCCGAGACACGAGGAATATTGGTATGTTAAAATAGTCACCTATACACAGACCGAAACCGTTGCTGCTTTGAAGAAGCTGTTTGGAATGATTGGATTTTAAGGTAGGACCGCACTAGGCGGAACTGCACCGCAGTGGAACTGAGCGACACGACGCGTCAAAATATTCTTTATATGAAATTATACGAGACAACACCCACTAAGCGGCATCGGAACTGCACTGCAACCGAACTGCGCGGCAAAGTTGAGCAACTGACCAAAAGTGTCGCAACCTGTCGCGACGTGTAGTTCCGCTGCCGCGGAGTGCGGTTTGACAAACTTCATTTTCATAGTCAGCTCTCGTCAGAGAGTATTATTTTCTTTGATAGTCAAGAAAAAAGCATTGAGGATTACCTCAATGCTTTTTTGCATTAAGGTTATAATTATGTACTACATATTAATGTAGTATATATTACCTCAATGCTTTTTTCTTGCCTGTTCTTGCTCGATCCTTTCCTCTTCCTCGCACAACAAGGAAATAATAATCATATTATCCATTTCGTCGTTCATCTTGCTCAGAAGTTGCCGGGCTACTGAATATATTTTTGTAGCGCCGCTGCAGTTCAAGTGCGGCTTACCAAAAAATTACGCGTCGAGTCGCTTAGTTCCGCTGCGGTGCAGTTCCGCCTAGTGCGGTCCTACCTTAAGTGCCTCTAAAGTGCTGACGATACCTCTTAAGTAATTACGTAAAGCTAAGTCAAAGCACAAACACTGAACGTTTGATTACATCAAACACCACCTACGTACCTAGTTCCCATTCAATCTTCCTAATACCAATACAAAGTCGGAACTAAACTCCCAATCTGCTACACAGTACTACAAACATAAATATTAATAATTCATCCAGCTACAGTTTCCAACTAAACCTTCACTTGATTAATACTGGTAACTGATTAATATTGCCTTATTACCATATCATCAGGCTGAATTGGACCCTGCGATCTTCATGTCTCAGTTCAAATTCGATTGAGGCTCTGTAGCTATAGTTTCCTCATTTCATAGCCCATTGTTAGACATCTGTATATTTGTGGGACATTATTTACGCGAAATGTTTCTGGAAATAACATTGGCAATCACATTAATGGTTTTGCTGGTCGCAGAGTAGATAGCGGTAGGCTTAGAAGATTGGAACGGTTTTAGTTTGTTTGTTTCTTACGCATCTGATAAAAATGTTGTTTTTAAATATTAGTTATTTTTAATTTAATTTACAGTGTTGAAATGTATTTACATCAAAAACTAGCTGACCCGGCGAACCTTTTTACTGCTATACAGTATGTTAACTAACAGAGGGCGTTCCCGCCCAACTAGGACAAATGGGCTGCGTTAGGGCTTTGGAGCGTATCCGATTATTACTTATGGTAATAGACGTAAGCGCTAGAGCGTCTACTACAGACTTAAAGCAGCCGCTTTAGCGCTATTTGGGCGCCATTTTATGCAACCTAAAGTTCCATTTAACCTGCACAACGGTTGCATAAAAGTTCCTTAATAGCTATAACGATTTATTAACGCTATACTAAAGCTCTAGTAGCGCTACTTTTGAATGATTTTGAACTACTTTGAACGAATTAATTGATTATAGTTCTTTATTGTATGTCTTCAGTTGACATTATTTGTAATATTTTGGTAAAGTGTTTTCGTCGCCATCATGAAAATAAAACAAAAAGAAGTAAAAGTTTGTATTCTGTATTAGCAAGATATATAAAGATACTTAAAACGCTGTCCAGTTTACTGTAGATATATAAGATAATTTTCGAGTAATTTTAACGCGCTTTTATGATATTTAATAAATTAACAAAAGATATGTGATAATTTTTATTTGTTATACAGAATAAATTTTATTTCCGTATTTTTACGTGTCGATAACTTACTATTCGCAAGTGGCCGATTGTTTACCGGTACATTTAATGCACATTTAACTGAAACACCAATGTATATCAACTCAATTTTGCAAGTGAATTATAAGTTTTCTTAAAAAATCATGGCGTCATTGTAATGTAGTCATAACCTGCAGTTTTAGCTCTAATAACTCCATTTTGAGAATCATAGCGCTAATTTTCACCCTTCTAACGCTTCCAGTGATTTTTGTTCCCCTAGTGCAACTCACAGCCACAAAAAGCTCCTATTTTCCTGTTTTTGAGGTTATAAGATCTAGTTACGTACTTATTCGTTTAGCATCCATTTTTATTAAATGATTTATAATCGTTACAAAAGCGGCTGTTAAATGGCGAATGAATTGAGCCTGCAAGGAATGACTATTGCTACTAAAGACCTTAGTTACACTGATGATTTTTTTGTAACTATAGCATGCATAAGAGTTTCTATAATTTCTATAATGAAACTTATATTAGTATAATAGCGGTTACTATAACTATAACCTATAAAAGTTACAATGGAAACCACTGTGCAGCTGTGAGTGGCAGAATGACCTTCATAACTCTCATATAAAGGTGTAAGTGGTAAATGAGTTCTACCGTGGACTACTGTGAAGGCTAGGGTAGTATTTGATTCAGCTTATAGCACCTTAAGTAACTTTTATAGCTATAGACGTTTACGGATGCAGATATGCAACTTTGAACTGCTTTTTGAACCCTTAAACCGCTATTTTACAGCCCAAAGTAACAAAATAGGCTGCTATTTCCACTAATGTGCTCGTTGAGCGTTAACCTGCAATAGTATAGCATCCATACATGCTAAAAACATATTACCATTCGAACACAAAATGTTTTATTTTATTTTTTTATATTAAGATATTCACTTAACAAAACAAAATATTTTTATTTTTTTTAATATTTAAATATTCACTAAAAATGTTAAATTGATACGTAAAAGAAACACTATGTACACGCGTAATTGAAGGACGGTAACGTCGCAATTTATTTATGAATGCGTTCGCGTGTACAGTGTTTCTTTTACGTATCAATTTAGCATTTTTAGTGAATATTTAAATATTAAAAAAAAATAAAAAGATTTTGTTTTCGAATGGTAATAAAATTTTTTGGATGCTATAATATTGCGGGTTAACGGGAACGCCCTCTGTTAGTTAACATACTGTATTTACAGGATTATTTGTAAACACTAACAACCTCTCAGGACTATGTTAGTAGATAACACCATGCACAACAAATAATTATGATGTTAGTAATACAATCCTGCGAGGTTTTTAGTAATCAATAACCCTGTATATTTCTTTTATTTTCTATTTCATTAACTTCCACAAATATTGAAATCAAAATAAGACAAATTGATCCAGTCATTCTCGAGTTTTAGTGTCTCCTCCACATTTATTGTGCGCACAGCCAAGCTGTGGAATTCTCTGCCGGCTTCTGTGTTCCCTGCCACTTATGACCTTTCAGCCTTTAAAGTACGAGTAAATAGGCATCTCCTGGGCTCGATCGTCCCATTTTAGACCTCATCTATCGCTTACCATCAGGCGAGATCGAGGTCAAAATTGAGCTATCAGTAATAAAAATAAAAAAAACTTTTCAAAGGCCAGAACGTCAACGTCTGTCGTAGCTAGTTTTTTTTTTTTTAATATATTTTTTTTATAGCTGACCACTATCTCACCTGTTGTTAAGCGATGATGTGCTCTGAAGCAAGCTTGCCTTATTGCAAAAAAAAATACACGGCAAAAGAGTTAATGTTGAAGACTTCGGGAAGAAACACAAAAACTAAATTTTGTAGTAAATATACCAAAATGTTACCTACAGTATTCAATTTCAACGCACGTAACGTACGCCACGAAACCTGCCAAACACAGTGGTTACTTACCACATAATATTAAGTCGTTCAATGAACTTAGCCGCAGTTGCTAAGTATAGGTCAAAGATTACAATTGTTTGTTAACTTCAGTTAGGTTTGCCCCAATCTATTAAAAGACGATGGATAGATCGGGAAACTGGGAGAGTCCTTTGTGTCTTTTTAGAAGAACATCGTTAGTAAACGGTTAGCAACAAAACAGTTACGTGCAAGTCACCGTAAATTTAAAACTAATTTATACAAGCATAATTTGCATGTATACGTATACGCAGGGATCTCCTTTTAAGTATATGAAACACTTGTGATAAAAGGTCCCAATCTTCATATCTGACACAGTGAGAATGATATGGTTTGAACCTTTAATTTATAAAAAATTATAATATTAATGAATAAATACAGTACTAGTGGACAGCGATGCTCACGAATTTCTGGACGTTATATTTTAGATTATTTTTAGATATATGTAGTTTAGGGTCTTTATTTAAGTGTATATTTACTGTTTTAAATTAAAATAAATTAATAGCATTAATAAATAAATTATTAAATAATATTAAGACATGTTCTTTTTGTGTATGTATGTATGTGTGGTTGTGTGTACATTTTGCTTTGTTCCTTCCTTTCCTACGATCTTAAACCGTAATGTTTAATTTATATTAGACACAACCGATCTTAACCAACAAGAGGTTGTACCCACATTAGTGGGATGTAGATAAAATCATGAGTTCCGGACCCAAAGATTTGGAACGGAAACGATATTGTTTTGGTTACTGTGTCCATCCGTCCGTTAATCCGTCGATTATAAGCTTGTGTGGGCGTTAAGCATTAAAGTGATAAGGAATAAACAATAATACAGATAATCATGACAGAAATAAACTGTCTCTTGTTGTGTTATACCCTCGATACACGAGTCTAGTTTTTATTATTAATTTAATATATAAGCTAATAAAAGTAAGATAGCAATCGAGAGAGTTCTGGCTTTGTCTAATAAACTATATTCATTCCAAATTTTATTATATTTAAATTAATAAATAAAACGTTTATTTCAAACTAAAGACTCATAAAAGGTAAGTAAAATGAGTTCGAAATTCTATCATAAATGTATTTTCCAAAAATTAATATTTATATTCAAAAAACATTCAGCTAATTCTCGGTCAACCAAAGGACCATGAAAAACCGAGTCAACCGCTCTATGTGTTTGTACCACATTCTTCAATCAAGTCAGGAACGACTGAACGATTTCCCAGCACTTGACACGACCTATTTCCAACCGTTGCCTTTTACGACCGCGTTTGATATGCAACTGATGCACTCAATGTTTCCCTGGAAAATGAGAGAAAAAGGTGAAATATTATTCGTTTTGATTTGTGGGGAGTTTTGACCTATAGCGATGTATGTAGGTTGTGAGTTATGTTTGAGTTGGTAGGTATATTATGTGGTCGGGTAAGTTACACTGATAAGCAAAACAAATATCCGTAGTAATGCCTATAACTACTAATTCTACCAATTTAACAGCAAATATTATGTGGGTCTATACAAAGACTTGCACATACCATGTTAATCATGTAAGTATTTTATAAATCTTTTTAGTAATCCATACTTAATATTATAAATGTGAAAGTAACTCTGTCTGCCTGTGTATTACCATGTGTTTTTTTATAATAAAATACCTAGCCACATTCAAGAACTGAGCATTAATAAATTTAAATTATTTATAAAACGTAAGCTATGTCAGAAAGCATTTTACACAGTTAAAGATTATATTGAGGACAAAAAGGCTTGGGAATGAGCTGCTCCAGTGATATACGTGGGCCTTTTTGTTAATATTTAAATTTTGATTCCTGATTTTTTTTATTTTACTGATTTAAATATTTGCTTTCTCAAGTATTGTATATACCAATTTATTTTGTTTTTTTTTTTTTATTGTAAATGTGAGGACTATGTAGGTTATTGTTTCTTCTTTGTGTTGCTTTCATTATAATTTATTTAATGATGTCAAGCAGTTTGAGTACTTGTGTGGCCTACCCAAATGTCCTTACTTTGGTATTGTTCGTCAGATCGTTGAGCTCCTTAAGTTCTAAGTTGAGCTACACGATAACTGACTAATGCTTGCACTGTCTGGACAGGTCCACTCCAATCAGTATGGTTATTTCCTCAAAGAGCACCAAAGACATGAACCTACATGCTTGTCATATGATTGGACCAACACAAATTGTATGGACTTTAAAAGAGACTATGACCTCTGAGTTTGTTTCGGTGTTTCTTCTCAGAGTAGTCAGTTAGGAAACACCGGCCTCATCTAGCTAAACTAAACTTAACACGCAAAAAACATGACGTGTAAAAGCGTTATTTATATCCAATTTACAAAAATAAATATTTCATTTCATTTAATTTAATTTCACCTTATCACGCCTAAACCGCTGAACCGATTTAGATGAAATTTGGCATGGGAATAGTTTAGGACCCTGGGAAGGACATAGGATAGTTTTTATCCCGAAATTCATACGGGATCAGGATTTAAGCGGGAAACCTCTTCCACGCGAACGAAGTCTCGGGCGGAAGCTAGTCTGTTATATAAAGGCGTCGTATAGCCTATGCAACATTATAAATCAGGATCCGTATACAATTACAGTAATTTCAATTGTAAACTAACTTGTAAAACTTATTTTTAAATAAAGAACTTGAAAAATCAGTCAATCCGTACTAAATAATATCACATATCGACGGTTAAAAGGTAATAGGGTATAAGCGACAAAAATCAAATTGTTCAGGAGAGCAGTTTAAAGTTTGATATTTTAGAAAAATGGATATAATTTTCTACAAAACGCAGTTTTTTTGCTTGGGCATAAGTGACCAAAAAGTCATCACAGCGCAATGGGAGTTAGCGCATTCGAAAGAGCGGAAAATTTTAAGTAGAATGGCATTCATAAGTCAATTTCGACCAAAATGTTGCTTATGCCCAATTACCTTTTAACCGTCGATATTATAAAACAAAGTCTCAAGCCACGTCGGCCTGTCTGTATGTTCGCGATAAACTCAAAAACTCCTCAACGGATTTTCATGCAGTTTTCACCATTAGATAGTAGTAATAATAAGTAATTCACGAGGTAGGTTTTATTGTTTAATTTATTATGGTTTTGCCTGAAATAGCAGAGTGAGACTGAAGTCGGGTCACTTGTAATATATTAAATGTTTTGTCAATTTAATTCCCTCAAGGTCGATAGCAGTTATTGTCGCCTTAAGCCATGTTAACACAGTCATCCATACTCGTGTACAACACGTTTATCTTACGCCCCGTTGATCCATAATCTAGTACGATATATGTATGTATCACAACAGGCGTACCCACTCCCTAAAATTAAGACGTTGTTTATGTTTGTATGTGATACATGATTATGCTGCTGAATACTAGGAACGCGTTAGTTCTACCTTGTGATGTTATTATGTCGGTTTAGTAAACGTTATACAACGTTTATAAAAGCGAGAGGCATTAAAGGAAACCACATTTATTATCTATCATTTTCAGGCTACACACCAAAACTCAGACTAATGGAAGCAATAGTTTGTAGCTATAGTTCAGACATAGTTTTTTATTAGTTAGTATTTTCGTAGTTAAAATACGATGTATCTTCCCGAGCAGCTGACTAACTACTTACGCATAGTTATCCTCCTTAAAACGACAAAAATTAATGGCTCTTCTTTACACTTACTTCTTCATATTCCTTCTCACCGCACCGGGTTTCTGTCTAATTCCTACACTCTGGAATACCTTGACAGAGCCGGATTAACCCTATCAGAGGCCCTAGGCAACAGAATTCTCGGGGCCCCTTCTCTCTAGTTTGACTGACCGATTTGTGTGTTGTTAAAATCATTGCTGATTGATTGATTGATGACATTGATGATTCATGATTTTAACAACACACGAATTAAGACAACATCCATGCGGATGTTGTCTTAATTCTGGGTGTTTTCACTACATAGTATAAAACAAAGTCGCCCTCCGCCTTTGTCTGTCGGTTTCTAAGCTTTCTTCTTTTAAACCACGTAGCGGATCTTGATGCAGTTTTCACTGTTATTTAGACAATTTGTTCCCGAAGGTATATAAATACAAAACATTCTAGTTAAATATTTGTATAACAGAGAAAATTCCATATTTTGTGACGAAGCCATAAAAACACGATTTTCGAGCGCTTACATTGCAAGCCCTGGCTAACCCGTATGAGATGCATCAAAAATTGGCAAGTAGTAATTCATCTACCTACCAAGTTTCACAAGTGTAGTAATAGTTGTTTCAAAGTATTGTAATAATAGTTTCAGAATAAAATGGCAGTGACATACGGACGGACAGACAGACATGACGAATCTCGACATAGGTACAGGCTGACTTAATGCCTTATGCATTCTCTACCAATCAACCAACGGTGGTGTAGAGATAGCGTGGTACGTGCAATAATTAAATATAAGAAGTCATACTAAAAAAACAATATAAGAATACAGGAACTAGTGGCTAAAAATATAAACACAGATATTAGAAAATAAGTACTTATACAACATGTAACGGAAACCCCATATCTATCCAAAAGGACCGAAGACAACATCTGGTATGGAGTCTCTATGCAAAGTTTCAGCTCAAAATAAGTGACTCACAGAATTGACCCCAAATTATTGGTTTAATATGTTTCTTGAATACCAGTAATAACAAACTTGTCACAGCACTATGAGGGTCATCACTTTCCACGTCACTTGCCAATAAAACGATAATTCTCTTCGTTCTTCTTAGACACAGGATTAGAAAACCCTTGCTATATCGTTTGTTATCATCCAAAGAAGCTGTGCACTTGGTATGTATACAACGTGTAATTTAAAGGGTATATACATACCAAGTGCAAGGCTTCTTTGGATGATAATAAACGATATGGCAAGGGTTTTCTAATCCTATGTCTACATGTGTGGAGCATATTAGAAATTTCAATACATTGATACCAGAGACCGAATTTTTCAAATTAAGAAGAACGAAGAGAATTATCGTTTTATTGGCAAGTGACGTGGAAAGTGCTCGAGAACTGCTTGTAAGCACAGGCCTCGAGCACTTTTGACAGGAAAGGGAGACTGGATATAAGTCGAAAATGATGAGGTAGGGAAGGATTTGAAATCTTAGAACGGACAAAGGCCATACGTCATAGGAATGGGAACTGTCCGGAATCAAGATAAAACTTGATAATATGGGTAATATGGTGGGAGAAGATAGTCAAGGATCAAAGTAACCATACCCCGACTGATCTCATCGTAGCCTACGGCCTTGGATTTAATAGATAGGATTTCATTTCGGTATTTTTTTTCTGATTTCGTCCAAGGTGACTGGTGAAAACTGAAATGGTTCTATGATAGGGACCCCTAAAAATTGTAGGAACAGTTTTAGACTCCATACTTATTGTAAACTATAGCAATTAAGTGCGGCCCACCGGTATGAACTGAGTTTATAATATATTTGCTTACAATCCTCAGCTTTGTTGTAAAATTGTTTAAAATCTACCACTAAATATAATGACTTGTATCGTGAGTTCACACGCACATCTAAATTGTCGTTCGATGAAATGTTTTCTTTTTGGTGCGTGCAATGGGCCCCTAGGGGATGCGGGGCCTACTCTGCCTAATGGTTTATCCGGCCCTGCCCCTTGACATTAAGAAGGCCGAGTCAAAATTTCCTTTTAAGCGTAAAATGAGAAACCACTGCTTAAAAGCCAGTCATTATTAGTTTAATCTTCGCCATAATTATTGTAAATTCTCTTAATCAGAAAGATTATTACAAAGCATCGTATTGTATTGTTATATTTTTTACTTGTATACTCTTTCGATAATTTATGACATTTTATTTACTTGTTCACTTACCACATAGTTGTCTTTTTTACCCAAAAGTTGTGGTAGAAAATGCCTTGTTGCATAAAGTCGCCCATGTACCACTATGTACATAAAGTTTAAATAAATACAGTACTCGTCGAAAAACCGTAGTTTCTTGCCTTAATGAAATATTCACTGAAAGATAAAAGAGGTTATACAATATTTTGTAGGTTTTTTCTCAGAATTCTCACAGGATTAGGACTCTTACTGGAAAAACTGCTGCTACTTCCACGTGAACAAAGTCGCAGGCACGACTTGTTTGAAATACTAGCTTGTAATAAATATCTTTGAAATTAAAAAAAGAATAATTATCTGAGAATAGTATGATATCTTCTATAGATAATGATTATGATATCTTATCTTGAATCTCTTATGTATTTTTGACATCCGTAGTTGATTTTTTTGTAAAGTGATATGTTATTTTAATTTTATTTTACATGGGTCAAATTAATGAATTTAATTTATTTTAATTAAATATTTAGTTTAGTTCTTTATCTAATAAAAAACGCATTATTTGGATGCGTTCGCATTTCGACATGTTTGATGTAGGTAGGTACTCGACCCTATACATCAATGTGCCTACAAAGATCGTATGATAGTACCTACTATGATTACTTACTGATTACAATCACGCTTCAAGCTCAATCAGCAAAGCCAAGCTTAAACACAACCTCTATTGATAATCACAGCATTTATATCAGCTAACGTCTTGAAAATCCCCCTCAAGAAACTTGAGAAGACTTTTAGTTCGTTAGCTTGCTTGTGGTGTGGCTACTATAAAACAATCTACAGAGTTGAAGACCATTCACGCGTGAATGTGCCATTTTTAGGGTTCCGTAGCCGTATGGCAAAAAACGGAACCCTCATAGTTTCGTCATGTCTGTCTGTCCGTCTGTCTGTCTGTCTGTCCGTCCGTCCGTATGTCACAGCCATTTTATTCCGAAACTATTAGGATCATACATGTGAAACTAGGTAGGTAGATGAATTCTGTGAACCGCTTTCCGATTTTAAGAAAAATTAAAAAATATTTAAAATAAAGAGGGGCTCCCCATTCATGGAACTAAAACTGAAAATATTTTTTTTCATGAAACCTATGCGTATGTAGTATTTATAGACAGGTCTTTAAAAATTACATTGAGGTTTCTAAGACCACCTTTTCATAAAAGTAATCGTTTAAAAGATATACGCTTCCAAAGTGGTAAAATGTGTGTCCTCCCTCTAACTTACTACTACTCCATTATTATAGAAGTTAGAGGGGGAGCCCTCTAACTTCTATAATAATGGAGTGAACAATCTAAAAAACGTATATATATCTGTAGCCCTTAATGTAAACTTTAAACCAAAATTGGTTTGATTGAGATCGGGTCAGCAGTTTTTGAGATACAGCATATTTTCTAAAACTGCAAATATATCTTTGTAATTCATACAAACACTATGAAAAACAAAGTTATCGGGCGTAGTTGTAAAAAAATGTAAATAAGCTAGTCTTAAGAAATTTGTAAGGATTTGTTTTTGTCAAATAAATATACATATTATATTATATTATTATAGATACTGCGGAACCCTTCATGGGCGAGTCTGACTCGCACTTGGCCAATTTTTAGATTTCCTCCCTAATGAAAGAACGTAACCCGTCGTACATTATGTACATACATAATATGTACAAAAGTTACACAGACGTCTATCTGTCCGTTTACCACAAGGTTAGAACAAATTAGCTCCGAAACTATCGCCTAATTCTGTTTTACTTCTAATATTTTAAACATGTAAATTCATACTTTTTATGGTGAGGTCACTTCTTGCAGATCAATCAGAAAATCGAATGCTAGAAAAAAAGTTGCATAGAGAAGAGATCGCGGCATGCGATAAGGCTCACTGTTGCTCTGTTTAACTTTTTTAATATCCTATTATTTGTTGTCAATTAAAAGAAGCTCGTAGCTAAATATAATAGCCGCATGGATCGATCTTCATCTTGGATGTCTAATTCCGTTTAAAATAAGGGCTATTTCACATGGCTGAAGTCGGTGCCAATATAAATGAATAGGTTTGATCACTTCGGGTGTGCCCCAGAAAGCGGCTTACTCAGCCTTTCAAAACTACTCATTATTATTATTATTAATCTCTTTATTTCTCCTCACAAAATAACAAAAATAAAACATAAAACTAATTACAATTATAATTAAAAGCTATACATCCTTTAATTTGTGAGGAGCTGGTGTTTGAATTAGGCAAAAAAATGCCTGTAACACAAATCACCAGGTCTCCACCCAAGGAAAGAAATCAGCAGCTTTTTCTTATAGTATACTTATTAAATATAAATTATATTAGAAATGTAACACAACACTTGAGATTGTAAAATAAAAAGTAAAAATAATCCTAGTTAAACATGATTTATAAAACATAACTTCCTTTGCAGTCGGGTAAAAATTACGCCATACCTTTGTGCATTTATGTTAAGAGTGTGTGTGTGTGTGTGTGTGTGTGTGTGTGTGTGTGTGTGTGTATGTGTGCGTGTGTGTGAGTTTTGTTTGCGTCTGTGTGCGCGAGTGAATGTTTATGAGGGTATGCATGTTATGATTATTTATATGTATTTTTTATAAGGTCTTCTGTAAGATTATAATCTAAGCCACGCAACCACTTAATGACCAATGATTTGCATTTAGCTTTAGTTACTGCATAAATAGACAAATACCGATTTAATTTATTGTACAAATTAAAACTTTGGTAACAAAAGAAATGTTGAGCAAACTTTGTATTAAAGGGGTTAGTTTTGCAAACTGCATACTTTCGGCGTTTGCCTCTGAATTTATGTGGTTCATATTTTAAAAGAGAGTGTTGTTTTATAACTGTATGCAGAATAAACAGTTGTCGGACTGTTAGAACCTCCCATCTCCGATACAGGTCTATGGTTGAATGATCAAATGGTAGGAACAAAGTAACTTTTAAAACTGCTCTTTGAGATCTCTCCAGTTTCAAAAAGTGAGTTTTTGAAGTGCCTCCCCAAGAGGTTATGCAGTAACTGAGTTGTGATTGGCATAAAGCAAAATAAACTGCTTTAATAATATTTTTTTGAGCTACATGTCGTAAAGCCTTAAATATGATTATTAATTTGCGAATTCTTGCTGCGAGTAGATCAATGTGCTGATAAAAATTCAAATTTTTGTCAATCATTACTCCTAAGTACTTTGTTACAGCCACGTTATTAATATTAGGGCATAAACAGTTCACACTGTCAGAGTTAGTACATGAGTGCGAGACAATATGGTGAGAAGAGTCCGGTTTGTCATTCGTTAAAATAGAGAAACTAATATAATGGGTTTTTGCAACATTCAGCGTTAAAACGTTTTTGCGTAGCCAATTTGTGACAATATTCATCCCCGTCTGTGCCTTTGAAAAAGTCTCATCCCACGAACTACCAGAAAAGAGCAAGGCTGTGTCATCTGCGTAGGTCATTGGCACTAGCCCAGCAGTAGGTACCAGCCCTTATTTTAAACGAAATTAGACATCCACTGAAACAATCTGTAAGGTTATTTTTCGCTTTGTATTTCTGTTTGTTTTGAAGTGGGTTCAAGCTTTTGTTAAAAAGTTTTTTAAATTAAAGAGTTCCATCACTTACCTTCCTTGTAAAATATGCTTTTAAAAAACGATAACGCGATCGAAATTGGATCTTTAGTTTTTGACATACTAGTCGAAAACAGCCGGTTAAAAATAGGATCATCTTAACTGAGCGTAATGTGCTGTACCATCACGTCTGCAAAACCTTTCGCAAAACAAGGTAGCTGTAACATAGCTATAGTTTGTATAGGTACTTTCTGTACTAATATTATAAGGCGGCAAAGCTGGTTTGATTTTTTGTTTGTTTAAACGCTAATCTTCGAATATACCTACTGGGTGGACTGCAGGAGAGTTAAGTTTTTAACCGCAAAAAGTGCACGGAAGTGAAGTCCGGTGCGTCTGCTTTTTTTTTTAAGGTATTAAAATCATCAAATGAGTCCTCCCACCCTGGGCAGGGCCGGAGGGACTGACAGACTTGTACTGACTAAAATCCACGGTGTTCCTTCAATAGCCCTTTACGTTCCGGGGTCACGGTAACGAGATAAGTCCCACGACCCCGGCAGGCTTCGGCCCTCTACAGGGGGGGCCTCGTCATCTTGCTGACGCTCTTTGAGGCGCGCGTGGAACACAACGCGCCGTCAACCCAGGCATGGTCCATGGTCGGACAGCGAGTTGCCCTTTACTCGCTGTCCGCATGCCCGCGCCTACGGTGGCTGGAGATCGTCGGCCGACGTCCAACGCCGTGGGCGTCTACCACTGCGGCTGGGCTGGAGGGAGGAAAAATTCCTTCACCAACAGAAAGTTAGATTTTCCTGAGTGACACAAGCTACATTTTTATATAAAAAATCCTTTATACTACACCTGCTCGGAAAGTACCTTGATACTTTATCAAATTTACGGTAGAAAGTACGTCATTGCATATCGAACAAATATGCGGGGAGAAAACGCATCTGAGCGGGAGAGAAAAGTGCATGAAAATCCATTTCTTACGTGGTTTTTCTTTTTTAATTTTGGGTAAGACTATGCGCCAGTAACCTAAATATCAAAAGCCAAAAAGTTTTTACATAGAGATTTTATAGATAGATAGATAGAATATACTTTATTGTACACCAATAATTGAATCACACTTAAATAACAATATTGTAAAAAATTGGTTACAATGGCGGTCTTATCGCTGAGAGCGATATCTTCCAGACAACCTTTGGAAGGACTTTATGAGCTTTCATTAAAATGGGGAGGGCTATATTACTGTACTACTGTACAAATATTCATTAATAACGGAAAAACAAATTAAAATAAAATAAATAAATATATTATGTGTTCTTTAACATCGTGTGGAGAAAGCAAAGGAATAATCATAAGTTTGAAATAAAATGATTGGGAACCGAGCTTTTAAAAACAGCAAGTGACTGAGCTTGTCTTACTGACACCGGCAATCCATTCCACAACCGAATGGCCTGCACCGTAAATGACTGGTCGTAAAATTTTGTGGAATGCGTAGGCATCAAAAGTCTCAAATTCTCTGATGATCTCAAATCTCTAACATGTGTGTCATGAAGGAACTTAAAACGTTCTTTGAGGTAAAAGGGAGTCGTTGGATTGAAAAGAATACTGTAGAGTAATGATAAAATATGTGCATTCCGGCGAAGGCGGATAGGCAGCCACTTGAGTTTAGTGCGAAACTCAGAAACATGATCATATTTGCGCAATCCAAATATGAATCTGATACAAAAATTTTGGAGTCGCTCAAGCTTATCTAGCTGCACTTCAGTTAGATCTGGATAACTTGCATCAGCATAGTCAAGGATAGGGAGAAGAAGAGATTGGGCAAGCGCAGTTTTAGTAGCAGTCGGTAGGAAATTGCGCAATCTGCGCAAAGACCCCGCAGAGGCGAACAGTTTGCGGCTCACTTCTTGCAACTGGGGACCCCAAGACAAATCTTTATCAATATAAATACCAAGGTCTTTTACTGAGTCACAGTAGGGTATAACAGCTCCATCGAAAATGATTTGGGGAAGGGTCGTCCAGTCAATTTTGGAACGTAGCCTAGGGCTGCCAACAATAATGACTTTAGTCTTCGCAGGATTAACCTTCAAACCATGATCCAAACTCCAATCGGAAATACGCGCTAAATCTTTATTCACTGTCTTCACCGCCTCAGACAAATCTTCAACGGGAGCTTGCGAATAAATTTGCAGATCGTCAGCATAAAGGTGGTAGGATGAGAGAAGTTAATTTGAAATAGAATTTATAAATATGGCGAAAAGAAGAGGAGAGAGAACGCCCCCCTGTGGTACGCCAGCAGTAGTATTGCACCATGAAGACAACGAACCTTCAATGCAAATACGTTGTCGGCGGCCACACAGGTAACTACGAAACCAATCAATAGCTGTTCGAGATATGTTAAGAGAGCATAGTATCCCGAGCAAGACATCAAAATCAACAGTGTTAAAAGCATTACTGAAATCAAGTAAAGAAAGGACCGTCAATTTCCTATTGTACATACCCAGTCTTATATCATCCGTAATGTTAACAAGAGCTGTGGTAGTGCTATGCCCCGGACGAAATCCGGATTGGTAAAAATTAAGGAGTCTGTTTCTACCGAGGAAAGCACTAAGCTGACTATGAATAAGGCGTTCTAGGACTTTGGACAGAAACGGTAAAATCGCAAAATGACACTGGCCACTAGCTGTGTGTTGGATGGTGTTGGGCTGGCAGTGCGACCCTGCGGCGGCAGGATAAACAATTTGAAAAAAGAACATGTGAAAATTGCAGACGCCATTGGCACCATTTGTGAAAACAGTGTTACATTAAGCTTCACTAACTGCAACAATTTCAATATAAATTCCAATTAGTAAAAATTTAGTTTTTTATTTTCCTCGTAGGTGTAGTATAAAGCACTATGTATCACTCCAGAGAAAGTGCAATTCCCGATCTCGGGTGTTTTAAAGCGACACCCTCGACGGTAATCGGTCACTTTCTCCTCTCGGTGAACAATGTACTATTCACGAGGCGTTCAGGTACGGAATCTAGTGTTATATAATTTCATTATACTAATTAATTCCGCCCGTAATTATCGCCAGCCGACGAAAGAAAATCTAGATTCAAGACTGTTAAGATACAGACGATTATCTGTATTAACTCAGGCTCTCTCTAAATGTTAGCTGAAATTAATACAGGTACAACTTTAATTTCCTTGATAAAAGTTTAATAATTAGGTATAGGTATTTTAAGTTAAATTGATTGCTCTCAGTGTTCTCTTAAATGTTTTTTTTTTTTTTAATTTATTAAATACCTAACCATTTATATGTCGAAGCGTCGACGCATATCATTCAATCTGGATATCAACGCCATCTATCTCTCACTGGAGGAACTATGTAGTTAGATTTGACAGTTAACGTTTAGGAACGTCAAGTAATAACTTGGGGATGGTTAGCGCGGAGTAATGGCAACACCGAGCGAATAGTCGAGTCAAATATCGATCCAGAAGTATAATCAGCTATTTTGACATTGACAGGTAGGTTGGCTAACCTGTAACTGGGGTAGGCGCCACGCGTGCGGTGACAATTGAGTGGACACTTTGAATCGGTCCGGCAGTCTGAGTGGACATTCGTTACTCCGCGCTAAACTTCCCGCGTTCCTAAGTTATTAATCGAGCCATATCTTAGGCATCCTTGATTATTTTGTATTCTGTGCGTATTAGCAAGTAATTAAAAGTGTTAACGAAGATTTTGTGAGTGTTATTTCCGATGTCACGACCCACTGACAACGACTCCCCGTTATCAGAAGTGGGATTGGACCACGACGACCCACGTGTTCAAAATGAAGACGCTAGCGACGAAAAATGGATGCGTTTGTTGGAACAACAGAACCGCAATTTTCTGACGCTGATTCAAGCTATGAAAACACCTACTACGTCGTCACATGGCTTTCGTATATCGGATTTTGATCCTGAGAAACAAGATGTGGATGCACGTGCTTGGGTGATCACTGCAGAGATGTGCTTGACGGACCAAGACCAACATGGCGCCCCGCTTATGGTCGCTCTAAGCCGCGCCTTGAAGGGAGGAGCTACTACCTGGCTATCTACCGTGTCGTTTCCTGGGATAACGTGGACCGATTTTAAGCGACTTTTTATTGCAAGGTACGACAATTCTACTACTCTTGCTTCGTTTTTGATTGATTTGCAAAGTAGCAGGCCTAAAGAAAACGAGTGTCTTGATTCCTACGCTGCTAGTTTAATGACGTCGATCATGGCGAGATGGAATGGCGTTAGTACCGAACGCTTGACTATTGCTACTATATTGGCTCACATTTCTCAATTCGATCGCCGTGTGCAACGCCTATCTTTCACGACCGATATTCAGACACGTGGCCAGCTACAACAAGAGCTGCAAGCGATTTCTTTTATGAAGTGAAAGCTACCTAGCGATGACCGCGATGCCCCTGAAAAGCGGTACAAAGCGAATACTACTGTGAAGCCTCTGAAGTGTTTTATCTGCGGCAAGCCGGGTCACAAATCCATGCACTGCTACCGTAAGGACGTGAGACAGGATACTCAAGCTACGCCGAAGCACCACAATCACAGCGCTGGCAACGGGAGGGGTTCATCGACAACTGCGAAGCCTCATGCATCCGGGATCACCTGCTTCCACTGCCACGCGCAAGGCCACTACGCGTCGAGCTGCCCACGGCGCAATGAGAGGAGCAGCGCCGGCTCCGGGTCATCCAAGCCTGTCAATGAAAAGAGGGTTGACCTGTGCCTCCTGAACGCGCCGACTGGGACTTTACATCACTCCGGTGAGCAATTTTCATTTCATTACGACTCTGGTGCCGAGTGTACTTAAAGAATCTGTAGCCTGTAAATTTAAAGGAAAGCGTATTGATGAGACTGTGACTATGACTGGGATAGGGCAGACTTCCGTTAACTCTACGATACAGATTTCGACTTTGGTAGAGATCGATGACATTAGTATTGAGATTTCTTTTCATGTACTGCCTGATCATTTTCTACGTTATGGTATTATGATTGGACGTAAGATTCTAGAACATGGTTTGACTGTTCAGATGACTACTGATCGAATTAAGATCTTTAGGTATCCTTTTATTGCTTTTTTGAGGTAGAGCGAACTCCTGAAATTGACTGGAACTCTATTGATACTGACGTACCGGCGGATCATAGAGCAGAGTTAGTGAGTATTTTGCAGTCCTTCGAGAAGTCTTTCACTACAGGTACGGCAATTTATAGGTTTGGCATCTTACTTTCGCCAGTTCATGGTACGGTTCTCACAGGTGCTGGCGCCGTTATATGCTCTGACTTCTGGGAATGGTAAGTTGACCTGGAAGCTGGAAGCCGGAACACGAGGAAGTTAGGCAGAAGATTGTAGCCGCTCTCACAAATGAGCCTGTGCTCATGATTCACGACCCCGATGCTGAAACTGAAGTCCACACGGATGCCAGTGCCATTGGCTACAGTGCGGTCTTACTGCAAAGAAAAGAAGGTAAGCTACATCCAGTCGCCTATTACAGTAAGCGCACGTCTGACGCTGAATCGAGGTACCACTCATATGAACTTGAGACCCTCGCGGTGGTCAATGCCGTAAAACATTTCAGGCGTTATCTCCATGGTCGCAAGTTCAGAGTAGTCACCGATTGGAATTCTCTGCAGTCCACGCGCAAGAAGTTGGACCTGACGCCGCGTGTTCATAGATGGTGGGCCTTTCTGCAAGGGTTTGATTTTGACATCGTCCATCGTGAAGGTAAGCACATGGGCCACGCTGACTTCTTCTCCAGGAACCCGTTACCGCAACCTGATACTAAAAATAAGGTTAGTGAGAAGGTAGTACAAAAGGAGGTAAACCTTGCAGAGCTTTCACAAAATTGACTGATGATGGAACAGCAACGGGACCCCGTAATTTTAAAGCTCTTGACCGACATCGATAACAATGAGCTCCCTTCTGATGTTGTCAAAACTTACGAGCGACGATCTGGTGTCCTGCACCGAAAAGTGCAACGAAATGGTAAGAATCGTTGGTTACCTATTGTTCCCCGTTCATTTCGCTGGTCCGTAGTTAATAACGTCCACGAGGGATTGCTGCATTTGGGATGGGAGAAAACGCTGGAAAAACTCTACGACCTCTACTGGTTCGAGAACATGTCGAAGTTTGTGAGGAAATTCGTAGAGAACTGCGTGACCTGTAAAACCTCAAAGTCACACACAGGTAAGATCCAGGCGGAGATGCACCCAATTCCAAAGGTAGTTATACCATGGTACACACTACACGTCGATGCTACCGGAAAGCTGAGTGGCAAAAACGACAAAAAGGAGCACGCTCAAAAACATGCTCACTGCTGTAGAGACAAGCAATCGTTCGTGGCAAGATGCGTTGCCCGACGTTCAGCTTGCTCTCAACTGCACTGTAAGTAGAGTCACGAAAGCTAGTCCTCTTGAGCTGCTGATTGGTAAGGCTGCTAGACCCATTGATATTATGACGGCAAATGATGAAGAGCCTCATGTTGACATCGTTGAGGTGAGGAAAATGGCTGTAGAGAACATGGAGAAAGCTTCTCCCTATGAAAAGAAACGTTTTGACTCTACAAAGGCTAAGGTACAATCATTCTCTGTAGGTGACTTTGTTTTACTGCAAAATGAGGAGCGAAACCAGACGAAACTTGACCCGAAATGGGGGACCGTTTAGGGTGATCGAGGTTCTTGATGGTGACCGTTATGTTTTGAAGTCCCTTTCTTCCGCCCGGACGTATAAGTACGCACATGATCGACTGCGAAAAATAACTGACGTTGACATACACGTAGGTGACGATGACGAGACTAGCCAAGACTAGTTGAATACTAAGTAGTCAACGTAATATTTAGTGTACCTAGCATAGTAGAGTTTTCTTATAATTTGTAACGTTATAGGAAAAATAAAGTAACATGTTGAACAAGCCTACTTTAAGAATTTTGATAAAGGCTCGAAATGATTATCTTGATGGTGTTGTGTTTGTAACCGGATGGAGGTTACATGTGGAGGTGACCGGATGGAGGTTGCCTGTTGTGTTTGTAACTGGATGGAGGTTACATGTGGAGGTGACCGGATAGAGGTTGCCTGTTGTGTTTGTAACCGGATGGAGGTTACATGTGGAGGTGACGGGATAGACGTTGCCTGATTGTGTTAGTAACCGGATAGAGGTTACGTGTTGAAGACCGGATGGAGGTCGATTGGTTTGATGCTTATGGCCGGATGGAGGTTATAAGTGTGATGATGAAGACCGGATGGAGGTCAGAGTATGAGCACTGCAATATTTTAATGAGTTTCCTATTATTTGAATGAGTATGGGTATTGTTCGACATGTCAGCTTTGAGAGAAAGAGTTTATTATGATTTTCATTAGAACCTGTAATGATTTTGATCAAAATGCCTTACAATCCCCACCCACTTGGGCCAGGAATGGCCGAACGACTGGTATGAGTACTGCCCGAGAATTTTCTTTCATTCCAGGTACTCCACACGAGGGCGTGTGATCATCAGGACGGCCGTGTCGAAGCGTCGACGCATATCATTCAATCTGGATATCAACGCCATCTATCTCTCACTGGAGGAACTATGTAGTTAGATTTGACAGTTAACGTTTAGGAACGTCAAGTAATAACTTGGGGATGGTTAGCGCGGAGTAATGGCAACACCGAGCGAATAGTCGAGTCAAATATCGATCCAGAAGTATAATCAGCTATTTTGACATTGACAGGTAGGTTGGCTTACCTGTAACTGGGGTAGGCGCCACGCGTGCGGTGACAATTGAGTGGACACTTTGAATCGGTCCGGCAGTCTGAGTGGACATTCGTTACTCCGCGTAAACTTCCCGCGTTCCTAAGTTATTAATCGAGCCATATCTTAGGCATCCTTGATTATTTTGTATTCTGTGCGTATTAGCAAGTAATTAAAAGTGTTAACGAAGATTTTGTGAGAAAAAACGTACTCCTGTAAAATTTGGTTGTTGTCGGTTACGCTAAGTAAGCTAGCTGGTTTTAAGTGTGAAATTATACACACTAGGGACTCTAAATCTATGTAGTGAAAGGGGTTCGAATTACGAGTAACAGAGTAAAAATAACTTACTTAAATAATTATTTTGCGTGTTTGAAATAATGTCCGAATCCGGCCCATGCTGAACACTAAGATGTTCCAAATTCAAAAAGTGCGTGGCAAAGATAATTGCGGCGCATTTATAAAGAGGATTAAAAACTCATTGCTGCCCGCTAAAAGTTTCTTATAGAAAACACCACCTTTGGGTGCACTTAAAGGCGAACCAAGTAGTCCTTTTCGCATTGATTTAAATAGTAAAGATACGGTCATCAAAACATTTGACGGACGCGGTCGCCCTACAAAACACACTAGCGCCATCTATGATAACTAAGATGTCAATCGGCGTGGTCTGCTCCTAGACGTAGCCTTGTAAGAGCGGGGTTTGGTATTTTTCGAGGTACAAAGAAATAAAACAAAACCTTTTAGTTTTTGAATTTTATATTTGTTATACATAAAAATACATTTTAGTTTGCTTTTAATAAACAATAAAAATTAATTTTGTACATAATTTAATCTTATAGTAATATTATTAAATCTTTTTATTTCATCAGCTGCAACGCGCGCCGCTGCAAAGTTATGTCGCACTTTTACGCAGCTTCGCGTTGTCTATGCTAAAGGTTGAGACAAACAAGAAAGAAAATTGTTTTACATAATGTTAGAAGTTGATTTAATGACATATTTTTAACTTGCCGGTGATATGAAATGTTATATTTTTTATTGTGCGTAAAGCACGCGTCGTAGTTCACGCAACCCTTCACGACACAATTTGGCATTTTTGCTTGTAAAACTGACGACCCCTCCCGAAGATAGCCGATCGCGTTCTAGTTCACTTCGATAAAGGTTAGACCACTTTGGGACCAAGTTCGAGGCGTCATTATAACATGCGATCCGCCCAGTCCTTACGAAGTAATATATATGTCAATGCCTTTTCGTAATATATAGTTTCCTTCGTGCGTCAGAAAGCACGTTAAACCGTTGGTCTCGGCTGTCATTTGTAAATCTTTGACAGTCGTTACGGTAAAGGATTCCATAGTCTGCCTTTTCTAACTATGTCGGGGTTGGCTCTCAGTCTAATGCCGGCTCTTCACATTGGCTTACATAGTGGCGAATATAGTGGCCAATGCCTTTTAGCCAACGTGTAGAGGGGGTGTTTGTGCATCTTGGGTTGTATTGGAACGATGGCCGACAAGTTGGCGCGAGATCCGTGTGGTGTCGGTTTTTTGCAAAAGATCAAAGGGTTGTGGCAGAGTATTGGCCACCGCGTCCAGACGTTGGGCGCGCGCTTAGTTTGCTATGAGCTCCCAGAACGATCGCACGCACCTGATTAAAATTTTATAGTCACGCGTCGGTAACAACTAGAGTAAACAAAATGTCAGTAATAACTAACGAAGAAACTTTTCGGTTTATAGAGCTCTAACAAGCCGAAAATTGTTTGTGGACATTGGCCTGAACCGAAGCAAACTGAACGACCTTGCAACGTGTGGACGCCATCACGAACTCTTGGCCAATATCCTCTTGGTCAATGGCCACTACATTCGCCACTATGTTGGCCAACGAGAAGAGCATAACCTGATGCAAATGAGTATTAGCATTTTACATGGAGCAAATGCTACAACCTTGTTGCTGGCTAACAAGATACTCTTTGGCAAGACTCGTGTCAGATCTGGCTTCTGACTTAGGTTAGACTGAAAGTCGACCTCAACACAGGAAAAAGCAAAGCAGATGATGATGTAATTCGTGTCACTTGAGCCAACAAGACAAATCTAACGATGAATCATTTATCAATATCTATTCACGACCTACAACTGTTCCACCACTGCTTTGCAAATTAAGGTTTAAGTTTATGTAATTAAAATTAAATAGAAACTTTGATTATTAAGAATTTCAATTGGTGTAGGTATGTATTTATTAACCTAACCTTATTGAAGAGGTTAAAAATTAGGAATTATCTACCAATTAGTCAAGTGTGTTAAGAGATAGTGTGGCCGCGGCCGGTGCGGTGACGAGCGGCAAGCGATGACTAAAAAAGAATAAACAAAGGAAAAACTAGTTACACAGAATTAAAAAAAAAAAAACATTTATATAACTAAATTAATACTAACATAAATGGTACACTTTCAAATTACTTAAAAAATACTTAGGAAATAGAAGAACATAATCGTCGTGGTAGGTAAGCACAACGTCTCGTCCTAAATATGTTGTTATTTCTAACAGTTTGACACTCTTTTTTATCCGTGATAGGTTCGCGTTTGACCACTATCTAACCTGACGGTAAGCGATGATGTGGTCGAAGATGAAGCACGCTTGCCTAGGAGTAATCTACTCAGTCTTGACTTAAAGACTCCCAGGTTATAGCTATCAGGAAATACAGACTCTGGCAGGGAATTCCACTCCTTAGCTGTACGCACAATGAAAGTATTCCCAAAACGGTTTGTACGTATGGGTGGAATGTCCACCATGTAACGATGGCGCATGACAGAGAATCAGCAGAATTCGTTTGAAATTCAAAATCAGTACAATGCCCCATCATAACCCAACAAAGTACAGCCATATCGTTCAAAATCTAAAATTCCACAATTTATCCCATTCAAAATGCTGCTTTAAACCGGGCACTCAGGTCCCTTTTGATCGGTTCATTATGCTCGTGTATTGAATGGTCTACTTTGGCATGGACGCCCGGATTTATTCGGATTTTGGTGATTTTATTGAAAGCTTTCACGGCATCCGTATTACACGGCTATTAAGCAGATTTGTTCACGTCAGGCTGGTAGTTGATTGGTTGTTGTGGTTATAGGTAGGGAAAAATAAGATGATACAGGTAAAACTATGACTCGTTGGAAGATGCTCCATAGTGGGCTTTCCGTGTGGTTGCAAACAGGTGTTAATTGTTATGAGTATCTAAATTAAGTTGTGGGAATGTTCTAACGAGATACCGCGGCCACGGAAAGCAAGGCCAACTGAAGGAACAGGGTGAAGTGTGGTGTTGAAGTCTGACACTCTTCTGCTCTGCTCAGAGCGTATGGAGTAAATTGATGATTTTCCACTGTAAAGAGAAGATGTAATTAACTGTCGTTCTTATTTATCGATTTATTTCAGTTTGTCTATCATCATACTTATTATATTTTTTGTTTTATTATCATAACAATCATATTAAAGTCCATTCTGATACCATTATTGAGATAAGGTGTAGGTGTAGCATTATCTCATAAATGTTCATGCACGCACATAGACAGCCACTGCCTACTTAATTAATTAATTAAGCAAAACAACACGACCAAACCAATAATAAAAACAAATCATATCTGCACAATCCACGATTGACTATTTCAACACAAACAATAAAAAAGAAATATTATTAAAACAAATTAATTGTTATTTCAGCATCAATTTATCAATTTGCAAAATTGCTGCGCTCAACAAACAAAACAATCACAAAATTCGCTCACAAAAATAACAATGAAAATATTTAAAAATCCAATTTTAATAATTGAATTAAAATCAATTGAGCACGCAAATTAATTGCAAATCGGTCCGTGTGAACGTTATAATTGCTTTTATAGAATCAATTTGGCTTCTTTGTGAGACTTTTACGATGTGTGGGGTATTTTTAATGGCTATTTCGGTATGAAATTGGGACTTATGATTTTACATTTCATTAATACGTGTGTAACTGATCGTGTGATTTGTATATTGAGTGTCATTAATTTTAAAATACGCTCACTCTCATATCTCATTTTTTTCAGGGGAACATTTATCCAATGACTCCTTCTGCTCTGAGTGGAGCGGGAGTGTCAGACTTCTACTGACTTAAAACCCACACTGTTTCTTCAGCTGTCCTTGCGTTTTGGGGCCGCGATATCTCGTCAGAACATTCCTGCAACCCCAGACTTTAAACAGTTTTTACTTCCATTTTGGTCTATGATTTTGTTCTCAAAGAGACCAATCTAAATTACCGTCTCGGGAATACTCCCGCTTAAAAGATAATCCTCGTGCGTGCCATGTTAGCTCAAGTTTGAAAGTTCAGACGAAAACCATCAGCGACTAAGGCTCTTTAAGCCATCAAGCTATTAAATGGATTAATTGCTTCTTGAATGCTATTTTCGTTTTAGACTCACAATTCTGTGGTAATTGTAGTCCTTTTATTGAGTTTAAAATGGGAAAAAACGAAACCCGTATAAGATCACTTGGTTGTCCCTCTGTCTGTCTATTTGTCAGTCTTTCAAAACATATTTGGTTAATTGGTAAACAAATCACAACCTATAGGATTCAATTTTATTGATTTTTAGAACCCTACTTGCCCTACATGTGTTACCAGCTCAGCGGATTTATTAGTTTAAGTTAAAAACAAATTGGTGTAATTTACTCGTACAGGAATAGTTGGTAAAACTTAATTTTTAGTAGCTTATGAGCAATGGTGCTCAGTGGCACCGCTTACAAGTTGTAGGTGGTGGATTCGAACGCAAGCAGGTACCATTAGTTTGTGTAATTTTTAACATCACCGCTGCTCTCAAACCACTGAAAAAAAACTTCCTGAAAAAACCGGCAGGTCCACGGACCGAAACACTATAGACTCTGAGATTCATTTCTGATTGGTTATTTTGCATTGTGTTATGTCAATTAGTGTATACTGTCCTCTCAAACCAAAAAAAAAAAATTGTATCCCACGAAACGTTTTGGGAATACTTTCATTGTGCGTACTGCTAAGAAGTGGAATTCCCTGCCGGAGACTGTTTCTTGATCACTATAACCTGGGAGTCTTTAAGTCAAGAGTGAATAGGTTACTTCTAGGTAAGCGTGCTCCATCTTCGACCACATCATCACTTACCATCAGGTGAGATGGTGGTCAAACGCTTGATTTTATGATTTTCAATAAAAATAAAAACTAGTTACAGAACCTTATGACCAAATCGCTTTGTCGCTGAAGATATTATAACTATAATATCGCTTCTAATAGATTTATTATTGTCTTCTTTTTAAATGTTTACTATAAAGATGATGGCCTGGAACACAGATTTTTAGAACCTATACCTAGAACATGCGCTACATTAGAGTTAAAATTAAATTTTACCTCGGTTCTAATTGATTAAAAGTCATTATTTCACTTAAGTTCTTGTCTTTTTAATTTCTTTAAATGATCATTACGTAACCACACCTTTTGTTTTTTTTTCCGCAAAATGTTGTTTGTTACGCATATGATTGTATTCATCACATCACCTGAGGTTACACAGGGTCGATCTCTCCCCACAATTACTGTAATCGTTTTGTTTACTAACAAACGATTTCTGCGCAAAAACTTCCTGAACCTAACAGATTTTCCTGTGAGCAATACAATAACAATGGTTACCTTCATTACACCCGTGATTCACAGTAAATGAACACAGTGTGATGACTGTGTTCGGTTTACTGTGAATCACAAGATCATCTCAGACAATTGGGTAGTTTCTTGTTTCAAAATGATTACTCTATTTGGTCTGTTATTTAGATTAAAAAATATATTGTACGAGTACACGTATTTCTTGCCTTTTCAAATTAATAAGAAAATAGGAAGAACAAGAGTTTCAAAGCTGGTGACGGCACATAGTGTTAACACGGCGTGTTGTCACGTGAAATTTTGACGCACTGAATCGTCTCAATTTTTAATTAAGAACGTAAAGTAAAAAGGAAAAATATAGTGTCTAATATTTTCTGGTGGTCTGAGTCACGGACTGAAGAAAATATTTTAGGAAAATACTTAGTCGTGTATGTATATGTCAGGTGTCCGTAACTTCTCGACCAAGTTCGTATTTTGCGTACGGGTAGGACAAATAGGTCATTCAATCCATCCCAGCTCGTCCAAAAAAGCGAGTAGAGCCTTGGTTTTTCGTACCATATCCCGGAGAGTTCCTGGGTTGCTGAAGTATTTGCAGTATACCCTAACCAATCTTACCAAGAGGTATCGCCATACCCAGTAATGAAGGCATGTAGGCAGGTTATCATCAAGTTATTCCATCCACATAATATCGAAAGTGTTTTGGCAGATTCCACCAAGTTGCACCAAATGCAATGTTGAGCACTTTAGGTTTTGATTGATCATAGTTTAGCGAAAAATGTTATGATTAATAGTTGTTTATGAGTAAAGATACTTCCTGACCCGACGGACGATGTCTTTCTGACCGTTCAAACTTTATCTGAGGGAACATAAAATATAAAATTAATGGAATCGGTCCAGCCGTTCTCTAGTTTTAGTGAGACTAACTGACAGCTATTTAAATATATAAGAATATTGAGAAATAATAGATTCAATTGCTTTTTGGTTTCAATTTTAGTGAAGAAAAATTTCAAGTTACTTAAAATATGCAAAAAGCTTTAAGCTTTTTTTTTGCTTTAAGCAGTCATACTGTTTTATGAGATAAAATAGTAGAAAAGGCTCTATCTTTTACTCCGTTCTATCAGAATAACCTCGAAATACAACTTTTAAAAAGCAGGAAGTGACACATCTTACGTTTCGTGCAAATACATCATTTAAGAACGTACAATATTCTTAAAAAAGTAAAAAAACATTTTTTATTCAAAAATATTAATGAAAACATAATAAACATACATAATGAAAGTATAAGTCATCTTATAAAGAAAGTGAATTAATATCCATTATTTGGGTTGTCTGAAAAGAGATTTTATACCCACGTATTTATTTTCTCCTGCTGTGTCAAATCCATCCAAATGTTGTCTGTAAAATTCGCTTTTGTTTTAAAGCGCAAAGTGGGTAGAATTCACATTACTAGCTATCTTGTTAACCCATCCAACTAAGCTAAATATGCTTGTATCTGAAGTGGGTTTACGACAATAGTGTCATGGGTGGGATTCGAACCCGGTGACTCCTCAATACAACTCTAACACCATAACCATTAGGTTATTGACCCTCAACTACTTACTTTTTAACAATAAGACCGCCCATTGTATCGCCTTTTATAGTTGTTAAGTTCTTAATTGTTTCTGTTATGGTATACAATAAGGAGTATCTACAATGAAAAATAAACATACAATATTTTTCAGTGTGCTGCAGTCCGGCCATCTGTTTTTCTTCAAAGACGAGGTTGTCACATATTGAACATTTCAAAACAGGAAAAAATCCTTGTCAATGTTCAATTTTATAAGTGTGATTGAGTTGCAAATTTGGACCTTACAAGAGAATTGAAACCGAAGCCTTCCCTCATAGGGCACGGTGGAACACATATTGGAGAACTCTCGCTACCGGCCTGGTTCAATTCATGGTTCGGAGCGAGGAGGCATGGGAAGCAGACACCTCTTTCTGCGAAGAAGTTATGCAAGCGAAGGAGGCGGGACGCGTGAGGGAAAGGCAGGTCTCATGGCCCTCACAGCCCTTGCGCTCCAGCCGCCGCAGGAGACGTTCCGGGCGTCGGGAGTCATAGGGTGATTCCCAGCCACCGTAGGCGTGGGCCTGCGGGCTGCGAGCAATGGGTAGCTCGCCGCCCGACTGAAACCAGGCCCGTGTAGACGGCGCGTCGTGTACCACGCGCGCCTCAAAGAGTGTCAGCAAAAATTCTCGGAGCCCACTAGGGGGCTGTTGCCTGGCGGGGTTGCGGAATTATTCGAAAGAGTCACCGCGGCCTTGGAACACGAAGGGCATACGATGGAACACGGATGGGTTTTTTCCCTTAGCCTGTTCCCAACTATTTTGGCGTCGGTTTCCAGTCTTAATACATGCAGCTCAGTACTAGTGTTCTACATTGAGTGACAGGCTGTCTGTCTGTCACTATCCAGTAACTGGGTAGCACGCAACCCTTGCACGACTGGTGTCAGATTTTCTCTCTTCTATCAGTTATTATTAGTTATATGTGGCTACAAACATAAGATTATACACAAACCGAAAACGTATTAATACAAACTCTGCAATAATCAGCATCTATTAGATACATACATACCTACCTATACAACGCGTAATTTAAAGGGTATATACATACCAAGTGCATGGCTTCTTTGGACTTAGGATTACAAAACCCTTGCCATATCTTTGGAACAAACGATATGGCAAGGGTTTTGTAATCCTAAGTCTACGTGTGTAGAACTCATTACAAATTCCAATACACTGATAAGAGAGACCGAATTTTTCAAATTAAGAAGAACGAAAAGAATTATCGTGTTATTGACAAGTGACGTGGAAAGTTATTGACCCGCGTAGTGCTGTGACACGTTTGTTATGATTGGTATTCAAGAAATATATGAAACCAATAATTTGGTATCAATTCTTTGAGTCAGTTATTTTGTGCTGAAACTGTGCATAGAGACTCCATACCAGATGTTGTCTTCAGTCCTTTTGGACAGATATGGGGTTTCCGTTACACGTTGTGTACAACTATTCCATAACCATTTCCCACACACACCACACATCCATACGCACGGTTATACACCCACACACACACACACGCCACGGACGCATGCACACACATTTTTGTAATTATATGGTTTTAAGAATATTTCTTATTATGTAAAAAAGTAAATAAGTAATAAGAATGTGAGAAGACAATGACTTCTGTAACACAGGTTATTGCCTAGCTCAGGAGTCAGGGCTTCAACGGCTAATGTACCAATTTTTTATGACAATAAACAAACTATTAAATCGGTTATGACTATTAAAGATTAAAAAATGTCGGATCAACGGCTTAATATTTATGCTTTCCGACGCGGGTAGAAATCTCGATATGTTGCGTGTATGAGACTTTCAATTCTTATGTATTCAAGACGATAAAGTGTAAATAAATTTTACCTGTAAATAGAAACTACTCTGGAGCCGTAACAAGACTAATTTATCTAAAAATATCTCAAGGCTTCTACGGTTCGTCTCCAAATAAAAAAGAGACTTCAAACAGGCGTATCGCGTAACTATTTCTTAAAGAATTTCTTTGGCGTAGCGCGGTATGTGCCCTAACTTCGAACGCTGCAAAATATTTTTGACGCGCAAAGGCTTTTAAAGAAAACAATGCTATACTTCTTCTTATCCTTGCCTGGTAAAGATGACGGGTTTCTATAATCAGTAACATTTGCCTTTGATTTAGTATGTGTTTTATTCGTTCTATTAGAAGGAATGGACGCCCAGCAGTGCGACAGTTCAGGAATAACTGTGAATGATATTACCGCACCCAATATAATAACGTCTTTAGGACGCGATTTGACTTCCCTATTCAGCGACACTGGATAGAGGTAGCGATAGGTTTAAGTTGAATGTCTGTTTTTCTTTTTAACCGACTTCAAAAAAAGGAGGTTTACAATTCGTCTTGAACTTTTTTTTTATGTATGTTACCTCATAACTCGGAGACGGCTGGACCGATTTGAAAAATTCTTTTTGCGTTGGAATGGATATACTTTCTAGTTGGTCCCATTGTTACGAAATCAGGATCTGATGATGGGATCCTGGAGAAATCGAGGGAACTCTTCAAATATTATAGGCACACCTATAGCGTTTTGGATATTTCTTATAGTACCTTGAGTAGTTGCTTCCGAAAAGTACCACTTGGGGAAGTTGAACTGATGATGAAGACCACAGATGGCCACTGAAACTCCTCAATAATAAGTATTTCGTGGATTGCGATTCGATTACTTGACTACGGATGTTAAACACTTTATGCTCGTCACAATACATCGGCTATTCTCCGATTAGCAAGTTTTACGTGTCCGGGCTTGCATAATCCGTAATATTATCATATTCAATCATCCAACTTTTTTTATATGTTAGATAGCATCCGTATCTAGCTGTAAACAAAAACATAGGCTTCTGTTTTAAGTAGTTAAGACTAAATTAATTTAATCTATGTTCAAATAACCTCTGTTCTCTAATTACCGTGTTGTGTCCGCACACCAACTTAATGTTAAAACTTGCTTGTAATTTTTATAACGTACAGATTTAGTTTGATCCATTCAACGTTATAAACGGTATTAAGCAACGTGTATCGCATACCAAAATATCGACTCAATAGAACCAGTCTACAAATAATTATCATTAAGTAACCGCATGTCCAATCGAAAGTTATAATTGCCGTGACATTTTCTGTTCTTGGGTGCACATCCCTAAATAACAGTATTTGGCACATCAGTACAGTACCTGTCACGTCTACTCAGTGTGTGCCGTGGCCCATCAGCAGTTGCACGTCTCTAACGTTAGTGTACCACCAATGAAGTACGTGAGTATATAATTACCGTAGCCTTGGTTAAAAAAAATTCTAATTGCCGTTGTACTTATTTTAATATTTGATTTTTTAAGTTAGACCCAAATTGATCATGTAAATAGAGACAGTACTTTGGCCTCCGTACGTTGTAATAAGCTAGTATTTGCATACTGTATCGGTTTTTGTAATTTTTAAGAAAATCTATAGTTTTCTAATGACCGTATACTAATTACCATATGTTTATAATTACCGTTGTATGAAAATTATTAATATTTGTTTACTAACTGTAGCCGCGCTGTCGTACCAATGGAAAGTTTTCCTGCGGTTTTCGTAGATTATCATTATCATTGTCCGTAAATATGTCTATATTATATGCTGACCATTCATCAAGTTATTTAATTTATAGGATGCGAAAACCTAAAAAGACCAAAGAGGAAATTAAAGAAAAGAGAAGGCTCGCCAATGCCAATGTCAAGGGAGTCATTACAGATATAATACAAGAAGTAGATATTCTTCAAAAAGATCTGCTGATCCCTAAAGAGATACGGGAGTATAAGGGAACAATGAAAGTCAATCATGTCATTTGGAGTTCATTAAAACCGAACCTACATGCAATGCAAAAGTTGTAATGCGGAACAGTGTATGTATCAAGCTATTGAATATGAACATGGTAGACATCATGGATTTTACTCGTTGAATCTAGAAAAGGCAGAAGAGGCTGAACTTTCCCCGCCTTCCAGATTCATTTTATCTGCACCTTCCGAAAACAAATATAATTGCGATACATCACGGTCTATTAGTGCTAAGAAATCTTCAGACAAACCTAAAATTTTGATCTAACCGGCTAGTGAAGTCCGCTTATGTATTTCCTGGGTCTTCGAAGTATTTATTTCTAAACATGATATGGTTAAGACATTTAAGAAGTTCAAAGAAGCGGAAAGTAGCTTAAATTTATCAGACACAGACAGTTTTACGGCTCCTGTATCTCCTGTTGATTTTAGTCTTACAATGCCTTCCTTCAAAATAATGAAAAATGTTCCGAATAATAGTACTAAGGATAAGAAGACTACAGGTCTATTTTTCGATTTATCTAATTCTGATGAATCATTTTTTTAAATATTGATTTTTATATCCTGTTTTTTTTTATTGCTTTTTTGATTGCTTGTTATTTTAAATAGAAAATTACTATAAAACAAGACTGATTCAAATGTATGACATGATGATTCTTTATAGAGTATAAGTACTCAGTGATATTAATATAAACAAATCTTTAAATTAAAAGAGCTTTGAGTAGCTTTAAACTAGATCTATCCTTATATCCAAGAAGATTTAAAATAATATTCTTTTAAGTTCCATCCTACTTTCCTTTTTAATAAATATCGTTTTAACAAACTAAAAAAATACCAATTAAGACAATATTTGTTTTATTTAGTTTGTTCTTACCTGATTTTCATTAAGTGTCTAATTTAATAAATTATAGCAATGATAAAGTTTTTTTTTAATATTGGTTATGGTTGTGAGAGACATAGTTAATTCTATCGCTTTAATTATAATTATATGTGTACAAATTATTAATGTGTGTTATTATCATTTCATTATATCATATTTTACATAGACTTGATGATATTTTCTAATTACCGTTGCATTAAATATTATATTTTTATAATTACCATACTCTTAAAATTTTTAAGTCTCATTAACTCGAAAACCACCATTAATTGTTACATGCCTCATTAATGATTGAATTCGTATCTTTGATGTGTTTCATATTTTAATGTGTTTAAGTCAAATCAGTGAAAAATAAAAAAGGTTACGGTAATTAGGCAAAGAACGCCGAATTGGAGAATGACCGACATATGGTGATGTAGAGCTGATGGTCAAGTACCAGGAGAACTCCTCAAAAATTAACGGCTATGCATCGGGAAAAGCAATATTTTGTAACAGGTGATAAGTTGTTGACATTATGGCTTTTGTAACTAGATAAATTACAAACCGACCCACTAAAAAGCGTGAAAAAATTTTTTTAGCAAAAAATAGAACCGACTTCCATATCAAAACACTACAAAGCCAAAAATTTTTTTTGAATAAAAAAAATATTATTTAATTTATTTCTCTGTCTTTTTTGTACTAACATAGCGTAAGGTTAAATTGTTACTAACACTCCATGGACTAAGTCTGAAATAAAACATTATTTATTTATTTACCAAAATAAACAGTGAAGATACATATAATAGGATCTATGAGAATGTGTGAACTTTGTAGATTGTTATATCTATACTAATATTATAAAGCGGAAAAGTTTGTTAGTTTGTTTGTTTGTTTGTTTGTTTGCTTGAACGCGCTAATCTTCGAAAGTACTGGGTGGATTTGGATGAAATTTGGTATGGAAGTAGCTTGAAGCTTGAGGAAGGTTATAGGCTACTTTTTACCCGACTGCAAAAAAGGAGAATTATGTTTTTACCGTGATAGAATCCACGGGAGCGAAGCCCCGCGAGAGTACTAGTTTGGGATAAATTCCATGGTTGTCTGGCAGTTTGAGTACTTCATGCGGCCTACCCAAACGTCCCTATTTTCGTATTATTCGTCATATTAATTAGCTTCTTTATCATTCTAAGTTGAGTTGGTTGAGTTCTAATATGGAGCTGAAATAAGGATTTGTCAGGTACCTATCTGACAAATCATTTCACTGTCTGGACAGGCTTACCTTAATCTGTATGCTTCTTTTCTCAAAATATTAACCATGTAGATAGATATAAAATCATGTAGGTCAATGTCTTAACATTGACCTACATGATTTTCATATAATTTCACAAGTACATATTGTATGGTCTTCATGCATAAGGGACTGGACCTGTGAGTTTTTTGCAGTGTTTCTTTTCCGGGTCAGTCAGTCAATTAAGAAACACCAGCCTCATTTAGTTCGACTTAAAACGACAAAATGACATAACCATTTTGCAAAAATCAATGTCTTTTCATTTTATTTCAATTAGTTGCTTCGCACTTGGCCAGTAATTTGTTTGGTATTAAATGCCAATAGGATACCTACCTGCAATATTTATAAATACCATATCGATTTATTGGTGCTCAAATTAAAATATTTTTTTTTATATTCACCATTTAAAAAAATCAGAACCTAAATATACATACGTAAATTACCTATTCCCATCTCAATTCATTTCATACGAGATACATTTTGGTTATTATAAAATGTACGTCTGCTATGTTACAGGACATTTGATGTTGGTAATGGGATGAACTTAATGTTAGCGTAGAAGAGGAGGTTGTAGAACAGGAATTAATTTTTGTTACGTCCACCGTCTTCTGAGAGATATACGCAGAGGAATTTCCAGGTGTGCTGCGTGGTGGTATGGTTATTAGTTGGTTAACCAGCTTCACATTCATTCTAGTGCTTCACACAAACCTTAATAAATTACACTCTAAAGTCTTTCTTATGAATCACTCTATCCATTTGTGAAAGCGGTATAAAAATCTATTTAGTAGTTCTTGACTTTATCGATACTTTATTCTATAATATGTAAGGTAAGTAAGCAATTAATATAAAACAATGGTGACTTACAAAACAACCTAGGATATAATGGCGAGAACCAGAAAATGTTACCACTTCGGATAGGATACCTAGTTTCTATATAAAGCATTAATAACTGATTATTCAGTAAAGAAAGAGAAGTCAGAATTGATTATTTTTTTAAAAACTGAACCGAAACTGCAAGTGCAAAACGTGCTTCACAATTTAACACTACTTAATTAGGAATGTTTAAGGTTAACGAGCTAGGTTTAGCTTTCCGCAAACATACTTATCTAACAAACAGTCTACACCCAGGTATTTTCCTGTACACAAAGTGTAACAAAATCCCAACTATTTTTTCATAGCAATTTTCCTCGTTTTCTAGTATAAATACGGAGTGTAATGACTGAAGCTTCACTCAACAACTCCACACCTCTTCGTTAACGTTTATCCACTACCAAGCAATAAGTACAATGGCCGCCATCAAGACCACCTTCATCCTCCTACTGGTCGCCTTCGCCATGGTGATGGTCACCGTGGAGGCTGTCCGTGTAGGACCCTGCGACCAGGTCTGCAACCGCATCAATGCTGAGAAGGACGAGTGCTGCAGGGCTCATGGCTACTCCGGATTCTCCAGCTGTAGATATGGACAAATGCAATGTTACTGATGGAGTCCAGCTGGTACTACAATATCTCAACAGTAACCCTCCAAATCTACTTTACAATTAACAATTAGGACTAGATTTCGTCACTAATTTTGGTTAAATCATTACTTTCGAAAAGATCACATCAATTGAATTCTACATGTATTAAAATTAAACATTTTTAAGTTTAAAGATATTTTTTTACTTTTCCCTTAACCTTAACCCTCCAAATCTACTTTGCAATTAACAATTAGGACTAGATTTCGTCACTAATTTTGGTTAAATCATTACTTTCGAAAAGATCACATCAATTGAATTCTACATGTATTAAAATTATCCGATTAAACATTTTTAAGTTTAAAGATATTTTTTTACTTTTCCCTTAACCTTAAAATATTCTTCTTACCGGAAAACGAGGGCTATACCTATCCAGACACAATTTATTTAAAAGTTCTAAGACGGTCATCTAAGTGGCTGGATAAACATTGGCAAAATGATGATTTAATAAAAAGTAATGAACATTTATTTCAACAAAAATATACATAATTATGTATATTTGTTGTAATAGGTACTTAAAATACAAACTAGATTGTTCTAGTTTGTATTTTAAGTATTTTGCTTTATAGCATCAAAAAATTGATCCTAAACGCTGTCGGTTGGCAACGTACCCAAGATAGTGGCAGCATTGCCTCGTTGTATGGCAATGCTTAGCCGTTGACCAAAGAAATAGCCAGCCTTTGGGTCGCGGGAATTTAATTCGAGGTAAATTTAAATCTCACTGTAATGTAGCGACCTGCCTGATCTTAAGTTTGTTAAAATCTGTGTTTCAGGCCATCACTTTACATCGATAATTTGAATAGAAAACACCAATAAATTCAATAATAATTATTATACCAATACATTAAATATTGAAGAAGATACAATAATTTCAATGAATAATGGAATAGGAACTAAGTTAGATCATTGCAATTTCCTTAAGGAACTTAATTTTTTATTGTAATCTGTTACTACCAGATAATGTAGATATCTATTGGTAAAAATTGGCCAAGTGCGAGTCGGACTCGCCCATGAGGGGTTCCGTAGTAACTATAATAAATATAATATACTTACTATATTTATTTGAAAAAAAAAAACAAAAACCTTACAAATTCCTTAAAACTAGCTTGTTTACAATTTTTACAACAACGCCAAATAACTTTGTTTTTTATAGTATTTGTATGAATTACAAAGTTATATTTGCGGTTTTATAAAATATACTGTATCTCAAAAACTGCCGACTCGATCTCGTTCAAACTAATTTTGGTTGAAAGTTTACATTAAGATCTACAACATATAGATTTTTTAGATTTTTCACTTCATTATTATAGAAGTTAGAGGGGGGGACACACATTTTACCACTTTGGAAGCGTGTATCTTTTAAATGATTAACTTTATGAAAAAGTCATTTTAGAAACCTTAATTTCCTTTTTAAAGACCTGTCTATAGATACCACACACGTATAGGTTTCTTGAAAAAGAATATTTTCAGTTTCAGTTCCATGTATGGGGAGCCCTCTTTAATTTAAATGTTTTTTAAACTTTCTCTTAAAATCGGAAAGCGGTTCATAGAATACATTAGATGTATATGTATTAATAGTTTCACACAATACAGTAGATGTATTAATAGTTTCGGAATAAAATGGCTGTGACATACGGACGGACGGACAGACAGACAGACGGACAGACATGTCGAAACTATAAGGGTTCCGTTTTTTGCCATTCGGCTACGGAACCCTAAAAAATGGTCAAAATCGATACTCGCCGTAAAACCGTAGAGTTTCTTGCCTTAACATCTTTATGTTATAGGGCAACATATTTATAGGCTTTTTCTCAGAATCCTCACAGGAATAGGACTCTCACTGGAAAAACTGTGAAACTGTTGTACTGGAATATCTACTTCCACGGGTACAAAGTCGCGGGCACGACTTGTTTGAAATGCTAGCCTGTAATAATGAAATAATGATAATGAAATAATGATGTTTATTTTGCAAATAGGTTATAAATAACACTTTTACACGTCTTTTTTTTCGTAAATGTAAACTAGATGAGGCCAGTGTTTCCTAACTGACTACTCTGACTAATAAATATCTTTGAAATTAAAAATGAATGATTATCTGGGAATATTATGATATCTTATCTTGAATCTCTTATGTATATTGAACATCCGTTGTTGTTTTTTTTGTAAAGCAGTAGCAATAGTGCATAATATTTTATTTTAATTTAATTTTATATGGGGCAAATTAATGAATTTAATTTATTTTAATTAAATATTTAGATTTGTTCTCTATCTAAGATTAATAAAAATGCATTATTTGGATGCGATCGCACTTCGACATGTTTGATGTACTCGACCCTATACGTGGATGTGCTTACAAAGATCGTATGATAGTATCTACTATGATTACTTACTGATTACAATCACGCTTCAAGCTCAATCAGCAAAGCCAAGCTTAAACACAACCACTATTGATAATCAGTTAATCACAGCATTTGTATCAGCTAACGTCTTGAAAATTCCCCTCAAGAATCTTGACTGACTTGACTTTTAGTTCATTAGCTTGCTTGTGGTGTGGCTACTATAAAACATTCTACAGAGTTGAAGACCCTTGACGTGTGAATGTGCCGTTTTTAGAGTTCCTCCCTAATGAAAGAACGTAACCCATGTTTGTACGAACGTTACACAGACGTCAAACTGTCCTTTACCACAAGGTTAGAACAAATTAGCTCCGAAACTATTGCTTTATTCTGTTTTACTTCTATTATTTTAAACATGTAATGTAAATTAATACATGTGAGGTCACTTTTTGCAGATCAATCAGAAAAAAGAATGCTAGAAAAAAGTTTGCATGGAAGAGATCGCGCGGCAAGCGATAAGGTTCACTGTTGCTGTTTTTTAACTTTTTTAATATCCTATTATTTGTTGTGGCTAAATATAAAAGCCGCATGGGTCGATCTACAAGGTACAGCATCTTGGATGTCTAATTCCGTTTAAAATAAGGGCTAGTACCTACACACATGGCTGAAGTCAGTGACAAGATAAACGAATAGGTTTTATCACTTCGGGTGTGCCCAGAAAGCGGCTTACTCAGCCTTTCAAACCTACTCATTGGCACTAGCCCAGCAGTAGGTACCAGCCCTTATTTTAAACGGAATTAGACATCCACTGAAACAATCTGTGAGGTTATTTTTCGCTTTGTATTTCTGTTTGTTTTGAAGTCGGTTCAAGCTTTTGTTAAAAAGTTTTTTAAATTCAAGAGTTCCATCACTTACCTTCCTTATAAAATATGCTTTCAAAAAACAATAACGCGATCGAAATTGGATCAGTAGTTTTTGACATACTGGTCGAAAACAGTCGGTCAAAAATAGGATCATCTTAACTGAGCGTAATGTGGCTATACCATCACGTCTGCAAAACCTTTCGAAAAAAAAATTTGGTAGCTGTAACATAGCTATAGTTTGTATAGGTACTTTCTGTACTAATATTATAAGGCGGAAAAGCTGGTTTGATGTTTTGTTTGTTTAGACGCTAATCTTCGAATATACCTACTGGGTGGACTGCAGGAGAGTTAAGTTTTTAATCGCATAAAATCCACGGAAGCGAAGTCTGCTAGGAATATTATATAAAAGTAAAGTTTGTAGGAAGTACTCTGGATTCTCTGAACCGAATTTGAAAACTCCTTCACCAATATAAAGTTAGTGACACAAGCTACATTTTTATATAAAAAAATCTTTTCACGAGGCGTTCAGGGACAGAACTTAGTGTTATATAATTTCATTATACTAATTAATTCCGCCAGAAATTATCACCAGCCGACGAAAGGAAATCTTGATTCATGACTGTTAAGATACAGAGGATTATCTGTATTAACTCTGGCTCTCTCTTAATGTTAGCTGAAATTTATACAGGTACAACTTTAATTTCCTTGATAAAAGTTTAATAATTTAGTATAGGTATTTTAAGTTTAATTGATTTTTCTCAGTGTTCTCTTAAATGTTTTTTTTTTTAATTTATTAAGTACCTAACCATTTATATATGAAAATTAATCCATACATCCATAGTCAAAATTGCTTATTAATGTCGCTTGCGTTAAAACTTTAACCAGGTTATTTTTATCGCAAGTGTTATCTCAAACGCCCGGATACATAAGAACTGAAGTAGTTAGTTTGAGACAGCAAAAATATTGTAAGCGCCAAAAAAGCCTCAAAACCTATTAATTTTTTGAAAAGTTAAACTGTAACACCAAAGGCTTCAAAAATCATTGTTATATGTTCATTGTTCAATTTCACTTTAATAGTGCAATTATTAGTAAACATATTTAAAAAAAAACCTTCTCCTGTAAAATTTGGTTGTTGTCGGTTACGCTAAGTAAGCTAGCTGGCTTTAAGTGTGAAAGTATACACACTAGGTACCTACTCTAAATCTATGTAGTGAAAGGGGTCGAATTACGAGTAACAGAGTAAAAGGAGTAAAAATAACTTACTTAAATAATCGTAGACATTACATAATATAATTTAATTAGCAATTCGGTCCAATTCCCTTAATTTTCACTTAAAGCGACGATATAACATTGAAATGGACCAAGTTTAGATGTAAAACTAAAATGGATTCTATTAAGTTGCATTTCATGTTCTTGCTGTCTGTTTAAGGAGCTGATGTCGAAATGATTAGGTAGAGCTTCCCAGCTAATAAATTGTGGTGGTATCATTGATTACATAGATTGAGCGTTGCTATTTTAAGAGATAAGCGAAAAAACACAGATTACTTAATACATAGTTACTGAAAAAGTCATTAGCAAAAATTTTGTTTAGTAAATTTAAATTTACCGGCGTAGGTATCTCACCCGTAAGCCATAAAGGTATCCCCACTAGTGTTGCCAGGTTCGATTTGTTTTAAATCGGGACAGAAGTTAAAGAAAATCGGGATTTAGATTTGTAGATCGGGACAAACAAAAAAATGTTTTTTTTTTTTTTGAGTCATGCTAATTTTTTCGTTATACATATAAAACGATGAATCTTTATTCTAAAAAAATGTTATAGTCAGACTTTTTGATACACTACTCTAAACAAGTGGAAGCGTGTCCAACCAAGTTTAAGGAAAACAGAACTAAATGGAGCGGTGTCCAGGCAGGTATCACCTTGGGTAACAGTTGCACTCTTAGTATTACCGTCACTTAAGTCGGTATCTGCGCGGTATCTCCAGGAATCGGTCTCCAGGATAATTTGAGGAGGCCTAAATAAAAAACATTACCCATTTCCATAAAATTACCTATAAGTTTATACAAAAAAAAATCATCTGATAACTGAAAATTATTGATATGTTAGTGAAAATCAACAAAGTTAAGTATGAAAGTAGTTTACAGATAATTATTTTTTTATTTAATTTATATTTTTCATTACTTTTTGCTGCCTTTAGAAGGCCCTTGTTTTTGATTACATAGTTGTGAAATTCACCGCAAACCATGCTGAAGTTAGTTTATATTTGAATCTCGGCTTTGACATGCTCCGGTGTCAAATGATTTCGCCTCACAGATAAAATTAAGAGTTAGATTGTGAAAATACTCTTTCCGTTGCTGCGTTCGACACCCGTGGAATTGACGTCATAACCGACTTCCATATCAAAACACTACAAAGCCAAAAATAACTTTAATTTCGGAAGTCGGTGTTATTTGTTTTGGATTTACTTTTTTTTTTCACACCGCCTTCCGAAATTAAAGTTATTTTTGGCTTTGTAGTGTGTTGATATGGAAGTCGATTCTATTTTTTGCTAAATTTTTTTTTTCACGCTTTTTAGTGGGTCGGTTTGTAATTTATCTAGTTACAAAAGCCATAATGTCAACAACTTATCACCTTTTACAAAATATTGCTTTTCCCGATGCATAGCCGTTAATTTTTGAGGAGTTCTCCTGGTACTTGACCATCGGCTCTACATCACCATATGTATTGTGACGAGCATAAAGTGTTTAACATCCTTACTCAAGTAATCGAATCGCAATCCACGAAATACTTATTATTGAGGAGTTTCTTGAAATCAGTCCAGTAGTTTTTGTGTGAAAACGTTACAATCATACAAAAACACAAATGTTCCCTCTTTATAATATTAGTTTAGAAGTTTAGATTAGGAAAATATCCGTCCGCGCCTCGCATGCTACCTGAGCATGCTACCTCGTTAAACAGTAAATATGTTGACCACTTAATACCAACACTTCAGCATTGAAAACACTTATTTACACATTGTAACCATCTCATAGTTATATTACTGATGATTCTCGATATTGGTTATCAGAACCTTGGTACGTTATTGACACTGAAAATAGTAAGAGCCTGCTTGAGTTTTATCAAAGATCGATTGGTTCATTGTTTCGTTCTAAGATTATTCATTTAATTTCTTTTTCTTCTACACTATCAATTTGGGAATGCCTGTAAAGAAAGCTGTATGTATGTACTGAAACAAATAAAATAAATAAATAAATAAAATTTGTCTGAAAGTGGAACTGTCCCCTCCCAATAGACAAAGGGCTCTAATTAACCTTTCGCGTGTCTTACGTTACACAGTGCGACATAAGAAAAAAATGCTCCAAATGTCTTAAGTCGGACAGTTACACTTAAGGGACTGGTCAGGATTGGTCGATAAATATCTGTGGTTGTGTTGCAAGTAGCAATACGTTTTGCATTTATATGAAAGAAATGGTTCATTCACTATCTATTTTAATACTTTTCAACAGCAGCAACATCATTTTTAACCGACTTCAAAAAAAGGAGGTTAACCCTGCCAAAACTAAATTTATGCTTTTTGGTTCTAAAGGTCAACTAGACAAAGTCAACAGTTCTCTTGTTAACGTAAGCGTAATGGGTCAATGCATTGATCGTGTTTACGAGGCAAGAAATCTGGGTCTGATTATGGACCAAGACCTTCGTTTTGAAGCTCACATTGCAAATTGCGTTCAAAATTGCTTCTATCGTCTCAAGGTCTTGTACAAAATGCGCCCATTCTTAAGTGAGGACCTGCGTGTACAACTAGCTGAAAGTCTGATTTTATCGAAACTGAATTATGCCGACACCGTTGTAGGACCACGACTTCTTGCATGTACCGTACGATTAATCCAAAGGGTACAAAACGCTTGCGCACGGTTTTGCTTTAATGTACCACCCAGGAGCCATATTACACCATTTTTAAATCACAACAATATTTTAAAGATGAAGTCACGCCGAAAATTGCATTTAGCTTGTCTTCTTTTTGGCGTCATCAAATATAAATCTCCTTCATACTTGTACTCAAAACTGGTGTGGATTAATAATCACCGGCAGCGCAAGGCTAGAAGTTGCGCCCAACAGCTAGCTACCCCGCATCACCGTACTGCTGCCTTTCGTGGAAGTTTTCGGTACGCAGCCTCCAAGTGCTGGAATAATATTCCCCCACCAATTAGGGACTTAAAGAATTTAAATACTTTTAAGAAAAGTCTTAAGAAATTTGTCCTTCAGTCGCAAATTAATTTTAATAATATAAATATTGACAAATCATTTATTTAGTTACAATGTGCTATAGGTAATTCTATTCTAATAAGATAATTAATTACTCAATTTTATTTGACAAACTTAGTATTAGGGCAGTTATTTGAAATCTCAACACCTGTTGTAAAATTTATTTGATCAATTTTATTTTATCTAGTTTTAATAAAAATTCGTATTTCATTAATAACTTTTCTTGTCACTTTTTTGTTATTATTTATTTTTTACCTTTGGCGGGCAGTTTGATACTAGGCAACTAACGCGCTTTTTGGTGGCGAGTTTCAAATTACAATTTAAAGGTTTTTATTTTTTATTTTTAGCACGTAGCACGATATTAAACGTTACATTTTTTGTTTTATTTATGTATTTAATACACTACACATTAATTAATATTAGTTTATTTACCCTCGTCCGTGTGTCACTGCGGGGTGCCAACTGAAAACCAGCGCTGGGTGTCTTTCGCCCAGCAAATGCTGAGTTGGTAACCCTTTCGGTGTAGACATGCTCAGCGAAATTCTTAATGTAATTTTTTTTATTTTTTTTATTTTTATGTTTGTAATTTTCTGTTGTTGTGTGTGTTTATAACCGAATAAATGGTTTTCAATTCAATTCAATTCAATTCAATTCGTCTTGAACTTTTTTTTTTTTTTTTATGTATGTTACCTCATAATTCGGAGACGGCTGGACCGATTTGAAGAATTCTTTTTGCGTTTGAATGGGTATACTTTCTACTTGGTCCCATTGTTACGAAATCAGGATCTGATGATGGGATCCTGGAGAAATCGAGGGAACTCTTCAAATATTATAGGCACACCTATAGCGTTTTGGGTATTTCTTATAGTACCTTGAGCAGTTGCTTCCGAAAAGTACCATTTGGGGGAATTGAACTGATGATGAAGACCACAGATGGCCACTGAAACTCCTAAATAATAAGTATTTCGTGGATTGCGATTCGATTACTTGAGTACGGATGTTAAACACTTTATGCTCGTCACAATACATAAATCGTGATGTAGAGCTGATAGTCAAGTACCAGGAGAACTCCTCAAAAATTAACAGCTATGCATCAGGAAAAGCAATATTTTGTAAAAGGTGATAAGTTGTTGACACTATGGCTTTTGTAACTAGATAAATTACAAACCGACCCACTAAAAAGCGTGAAAAAAAAATTTTTAGCAAAAAATAGAACCGACTTCCATATCAAAACACTACAAAGGCAAAAATAACTTTAATTTCGGAAGGCGGTGTCTTTAGTTTTGTATATATTTTCGTTTTTGACACCGCCTTCCGAAATTAAAGTTATTTTTGCCTTTGTAGTGTTTTGATATAGAAGTCGGTTCTATTTTTTGCTAAAAATTTTTTTTTAACGTTCTAAACCTGACCTACCGCATGACGCAGGTCCTCACCGGACACGGAAGTTTCGGGAGGTACCTGTGTCTGATGGGAAAGGAGGAAACGCCTGGGTGTCACCACTGCGAGGGTCGCCCTGAGGACACCGTAGAGCACACGGTGCAAGACTGCCCCGCCTGGGCAGAGCACCGACGTGTCCTCACGGCGGCGATAGGCGGAGACCTCTCGCGCCCGGCATTGGTCGAGGCCATGCTGCGGGGCGAGAGGGAGTGGGAAGCGGTCGCCTCCTTCTGCGAAGCAGTCATGCTTCCGAAGGAGGAGGCGGGCCGCGTGAGGGAGAGGATGGCGTCCTCTCTCCAGCCCAGCCGCAGTGGTAGACGCCCACGGCGTCGGATGTCGGCCGACGATCTCCGGCCACCGTAGGCGCGGGCATGCGGACAGCGAGTAAAGGGCAACTCGCTGTCCGACCATGGACCATGCCCGGGTCGACGGCGCGTTGTGATCCACGCGCGCCTCAAAGAGCGTCAGCAACATGACGAGGCCCCCTCTGCAGAGGGCCGAAGCCTGCCGGGGTCGTGGGACTTATCCCATTACCGTGACCCTGGTACGTAAAGGGTTTTTGAAGAAACATCGTGGATTTTAGTCAGTAAAAGTCTGACAGTCCCTCCCACCCTGCCCGGGGTGGGAGAACTTATTTGATAATTTTACCACGTTAAAAAAAAAAAAGCCATGCTGAAGTTAGTTTTATTTTAGTTTTTAGTTAGTTTTGTTTCGCCTCACAGATAAAATGCAACTCCATCGCTTTCCAACCGATTTGAAAAATTCTTTTTTTGTTGGAAATGGTATACTTTCCAAATGGTCCCATGAAAGTTTTATTGAAATCGGATGAGCCGCTGCTGGTGAAGGTGATAAGTAGTATAAAAAAAATACAAAACCAATAACACCGACTACCGAAATTAAAATTATTTTTGGCTTTGTAGTGTTTTTATATGGAAGTTGGTTTTATTTTTTGCAAAAAAGTTTTTATTTGATCCATGATAGGCTCGCGTTTGACCACTATCTAACCTGACGGTAAGCGATGATGTGGTCGAAGATGAAGCACGCTTGCCTAGGAGTAATCTACTCAGTCTTGACTTAAAGAATCCCAGGTTATAGCTATCAGAAAATACAGACTCTGGCAGGGAATTCCACTCCTTAGCTGTACGCACAATGAAAGTATTCCCAAAACGGTTTGTGCGTGTGGGTGGAATGTCCATCGTGTAACGATGGCGCATCGCCGTTCGTCTTCACTCCTATTTAATCGAATAAAACATTGACTGACAGAGACTCCGCAGAATTCGTTTGAAATTCAAAATCAGTACAATGCTCCATCATAACCCAAGAAAGTACAGCCATATCATTCAAAATCTAAAATTCCACAATTTATCCCATTCAAAATGCTGCTTTAAACCGGGCACTCAGGTCCCTTTTGATCGGTTCATTATGCTCGTGTATTGAACGGTCTACTTTCGCATGGACGCCTGGATTTATTTGGATTTTGGTGATTTTATTGAAAGCTTTCACGGTATCCGTATTACACGGTTATTAAGCAGATTTGTTCACGTCAGGCTGGTAGTTGATTGGTTGTTGTGGTTATAGGTAGGGAAAAATAAGATGATACAGGTAAAACTATAAATCGTCGGAAGATGCTGCATAGTGGGCTTTCCGTGTGTTTGCAAATGGATGTTTATTGTTATGAGTATCTAAGTTAAGCTGCGGGAATGTTCTAATGAGATACCGCGACCCCGGAACCCAAGGCCAACTGAAGGAACAGGGTGGGTTTTTAGTCAGTTGAAGCCTGAATTTCTTTTTAGCTCTGCTCTGAGTGTATGGAGTAATTTGATGATTTTCCACTGTAAAGAGATGATGTAATTACTTGTCATACTTATTCATCGATTTATTTCAGTTTGTCTATCATCATACTTATTATATTTTTTGTTTTATTATCATAACAATCATATTAAAGTCCATTCTGATACCATTATTGAGATAAGGTGTAGGTGTAGCATTATCTCATAAATGTTCATGCACGCACATAGACAGCCACTGCCTACTTAATTAATTAATTAAGCAAAACAACACGACCAAATCAATAATAAAAACAAATCATATCTGCACAATCCACGATTAAATATTTCAACACAAACAATAAAAAAGAAATATTATTAAAACAAATTAATTGTTATTTCAGCATCAATTTATCAATTTGCAAAATTGCTGCGCTCAACAAACAAAACAATCACAAAATTCGCTCACAAAAATAACAATGAAAATATTAAAAAAATCAATTTTAATAATTGAATTAAAATCAATTGAGCACGCAAATTAATTGCAAATCGGTCCGTGTGAACGTTATAATTGCTTTTATAGAATCAATTTGGCTTCTTTGTGAGACTTTTACGATGTGTGGGGTATTTTTAATGGCTATTTCGGTATGAAATTGGGACTTATGATTTTACATTTCATTAATACGTGTGTAACTGATCGTGTGATTTGTATATTGAGTGTCATTAATTTTAAAATACGCTCACTCTCATATCTCAATTTTTTCAGGGGAACATTTATCCAATGACTCCTTCTGCTCTGAGTGGAGCGGGAGTGTCAGACTTCTACTGACTTAAAACCCACACTGTTTCTTCAGCTGCCCTTGCGTTTTGGGGCCGCGATATCTCGTCAGAACATTCCTGCAACCCCAGACTTTAAACAGTTTTTACTTCCATTTTGGTCTATGATTTTGTTCTCAAAGAGACCAATCTAAATTACCGTCTCGGGAATACTCCCGCTTAAAAGATAATCCTCGTGCGTGCCATGTTAGCTCAAGGTTGAAAGTTCAGACGAAAACCATCAGCGACTAAGGCTCTTTAAGCCATCAAGCTATTATTTGGATTAATTGCTTCTTGAATGCTATTTTCGTTTTAGACTCACAATTCTGTGCGGATTTAAGTCCTTTTATGGAGTTTAAAATGGGAAAAAAACGAAACCCGTATAAGTTCACTTGGTTGTCCCTCTGTCTGTCTGTTTGTCAGTCTCTCAAAACATATTTGGTTACTTGGCAAACAAATCACAACCTATAGGATTCAATTTTAATGATTTTTAGAACCCTACATGTGTTACCAGCTCAGCAGTTTAAGTTAAAACAAATTGGTGTAATTTATTCGTACAGGAATTGTTGGTAAAACACCTTATGAGCAATGGTGGCTCAGTGGTTATAGGCTTACTAGTTGTAGGTGGTGGGTTCGAACGCAAGTAGGTACCATTAGTTTGTGTAATTTTTAACATCACCGCTGCTCTCAAACCAGTGAACAAAAACTTTGTGAAAAATCCGGCAGGTCCACGGACCGAAACACTATAGACTCTGAGATTCATTTCTGATTAGTTATATTATATTGTATTATGTCAATTATTAGTCTATACTGTCCTCTCATACCAAAAAAAAAAAAATTGTTTCTATTATGCAAAGATTGTGAAAATCAAGATTTTTTTTTAAAAGACTAACCGTGGAATGAACGGCCAATTTCGCACCGTGCATGCACCGTGCACTAAATTCTGACGTTTTATGAGTGCCCATGTAGGCCTATGTAAAATAAAATAATTTTGATTCTGAAATCTGAAGACATGCGATATCCACCAAACCACACTGGATCTGCATTCCCTCTCCTAGAGCGGAAGCCTGTGTGCAGTGGAAACATTATAGGCTAGTTATGTTTGTACCTAGCTTATTTGTATTCATATTTATGGTAAATTTATTTAAACATATTTAAAATCTTACATGATAATGATAGTCGAGTCAAAGCTCCAGAGCCTTGAACATCGACGAGTTGCAATTCTATCGGTTTTCTATCGGTTACATTTCGGGGAGCGTGCGATGGAATTACACAATCTAATCCCATAAAAACAATACTTGTCAAGAAACCAAGTCTCGCAACTCAGTTCTTCTACCATAAAAAGTTTTGAGATCCATGTAATACCAAGTCGGTTATTCGATTATTCAGTCCCTACTTAAGGGACCTTCTGTCTTAAGTTGTTACGTAATTATCTAACCTAACAACATCTTATAGTGACCATATCAATATTAAAAATCTTTAACGTTTTAAATAAATAGATTGACTCGGCCATCGCATGAAAACACAATATATCTCACAAGTAATACATGCATATATAAATTACATTGTTTTTGCGATTGCCAAGCCAATCTATTTATTTAAAACGTTAAAGATTTTTAATATTGATATGGTCACTATAACATGTTGTTAGGTTAGATAATTACGTAACAACTTAAGACAGAAGGTCCCTTAAGTAGGGACTGAATAATCGAATAACCGACTTGGTATTACATGGATCTCAAAACTTTTTACGGTAGAAGAACTGAGTTGCGAGACTTGGTTTTTTGACAAGTATTGTTTTTATGGGATCTCATTTCTTTTTGTAGATAGTCCTACTTTTTTCCTTTCCTTCTTTTCCTGCCTTCTACTTTTCAACCGACGACCAAAAGAGGAGGTTATCAATTCGACGCGTATATGTTTTTATTTTTTTATGTATGATCACCGATTACTCGAAGACGGCTGAACCGATTTGGAAAATTATTTTTTTCGTTTGAAAGGGTATACTTTGAAATTGGTCCCATTGTCACCAAGTCAGGATCTGATGATGGAATTCTGGAGAAATCGAGGGAACTCTTCAAATATTATAGGCATACCGATGGCGTTTTGGGTATTTCTTATAGTAACTTGTGCAGTTGCTCTCAAAAAATACCATTTGGGGAAGTGGAACTGATGATGAAGACCACAGATGGCCGCCGAACCTACTCAATAATAAGTATTTCGTGGATTGCGATTCGAATACTTCAATCTTGATGTTAAGCACTTTATGTTCGTGACAATGCATATGTTGATGTAGAGCTGATGGTGAAAAACCAGGAGAACTCCTCAAAAATTAACGGCTCAGCATTGGGAAAAGCAATATTTTGTAAAAGGTTATAAGTAGTTGACATTTCGGCTCTTTTAACTAGGTAAATTAAAAATCGACCAACTAAAAAGAGTGAAATAAAAACGTTTTACCAAAAAATTAAACCGACTCCCAAAAACACTGCAAAGTGAAAAATAACTTTAATTTCGTTTGTCGGTGCCAAAAAAGAAAATACAAAACTAAAGACACCGACTACCGAAATTAAAGTTATTTTTCACTTTGCAGTGTTTTTGGGAGTCAGTTTAATTTTTTGATAAAAAGTTTTTGACGTGACAACGTCTTATAATTCGATGAAGCTGGCTGCACGCACGAAAATACATGACTCATGCGGCGTTACCTCGCTCTGAGGCGTTCCATCGCTCTGAGGCATTCCAAAGCAAATCAAATTGGATCTACAAGTTGACATTTATGTATGACTCAACGAGTCAAGTACTAGGCTATCATAAAACGGTAAGAGATGACGTCACTGTGTAGGGATTCTTTGACATTTATGTATGACTCAACGAGTCAAGTACCTACTAGGCTATCATAAAACGCTAAGAGATGACGTCACTGTGTAGAGATTCTTCCATTGTCATGAGAAGTGCAGTAATAGTGATGTAAAATTAAAATTTTCTTTTGAAAAATGCAACCATTCCATCAGTATTTTCTTATGACGTTGTCACGTTCAACTATCGTCAGTAAACCGACTTTACAGACAACCGATTTTTATCTGTCTACTGTCTCTTGTTCTAATCTAATACTGTCTGTGAAAACTTGTAATTGGCCTTCTTTCATTATTTTTCAACTATCTATATCCTAGCTGTAAGTTTTCCTAAGATAATAAAATAAAATAAAATAAAAGAGGCCTCGCGAACTTGATTTCGCCGACGTCCACATGTGGTCTAGCGCCGCCACTGGTATTAAATGCTAAGTTACTAGATACTAAAATAACTATAAGTGCTGTGGTGTTCGGTGGTAAGTATTGCACCGAACCTCTTTATTAGTCTTAATCTGTGGCAAATTCAATTAGGTTTGCTTAGATTGATAGAACTCAGTAAACAGAACTCACTAAAAATCTACCTAACCCTAAATCTGGAGAGATATAAATATATCTACTTTTGCTGTTGGTTATTGTCAGGACAAAGTTATACAAACATTGTCATTATTTATAAAGAAAAATTAAAATATGGAACAGAAAGAATAACTGTACGAAGTTCGCCGGGTCAGCTAGTACTAACTATAATTTCCCTGAAATAACTAACATTGGGAGTTAATTTGGGAAAAGTTCTAGTGAAATTATTCCAAAGAACTTTCTGGTGTTGTGGTTTTGGAAATCATCGGTGACTTTTATCAGTAAATAACAAAGGCACCTTGAAAAATAACTTTAATTTCGGAAGTCGGTGCAATACAAAATACAAAACGAAAGACACCAACTACTGAAATTAAAGTTATTTTTCACTTTGCAGTGTTTTTTGGAAGTCGGTTTATTTTTTTGTAAAAAAGTTTTTTGTATACCAACAACGAATTTTCTTAAAGCCCTCTCTCTGGCTTTTTTATTCCGTTGACCATTTTACAAGTTACCTTTGAACATAATTATATCTAGATACCTATCTACACATATTATTCCATTATATATACATAATTACATACAGGTACACTGATTAATTAACTGTAAATGTAACTTTGTAATCCCATATAAATATATGGGATTACAAAGTTATTTATGCAGTTGATGTATCTAGAAAACTGGACCGAAATTGAAAAATATTTTAGTTTTTCCTTGATTCATATACTAAACACTAATTGTATTCTAAATTTGAAGCTTCTATGTCTGCTAGAAGTGCCTTAGACTTTTGATGATCGGTCAGTCAGTGAGTGACAAAATCAAGGAACTTTGACTCGTTATAATTCTTAAGCTACTGGTTCAAATTGAATGAAATTTGAATTATACCGTGTTTATACAATGCCTGCTTGGTTACTGAAAATTCAGGCTTTTAGTTTTATCCACAACGAAGTTATACGGGGTCGAAAATGGCCTGAATTGCTTCGAGAAAAGTATGGTACGGCCGTGCCGCTTTTTGCTCGACTTGGCGGGGGCACTGCCGTGCCCCCAGATTCCGCCTAGCCCGTTTCATCATCGGACTACGAGACAAACGGCGAAGCGCCATCGTTATATGGAGGACATCCCACCCATACGCACAAAACGTTCTGCTTTCATCGTGCGTATGGCTAAGGAGTGGAATTCCCTGCCGGAGTCTGTGTTTCCCGATAGCTATAACCTAGGAGTCTTTAAGTCAAGAGTGAATAGGTTACTTTTAGGTAAGCGTGCTCCATCTTCGACCACATCATCACTTACCATCAGGTGAGATGGTGGTCAAACGCGAATCTATTTTCAATTTAAAAAAAAACTAGTTACAGAACCTTATGACCAAATCGCTTTGTCGCTAAAGATATTATAACTATAATATAGCTTTACTATAATATAGTTTTATTTTTAAATGTTTATCATAAAGATGATGGCCTGAAACACAGGTTTTTATATACCTAGAACATCCAGGTCGCTATATAAGAGATAAAATAAAATTTTACCTCGGTTCTCATTGAATAAAAGTCATTATTTCACTTAAGTTCTTGTCTTCTTAATTTCTTTAAATTATCATTACGTAACCAAACCTTTTGTTTTTTTTTTCCGCAAAATGTTGTTTGTTACGCATATTATGATTGTATTCATCACATCACCTGTGGTTGCACAGGGTCAATCCCTCCTCACAATTACGTAATCGTTTTGTTTACTAACAAACGTTTTCTGCGCAAAAATTCCTGAACCTAACAGATTTACCTGTGAGCAATACAATAACAATGGTTACCTTCATTACACCCGTGATTCACAGTAAATGAACACGGTGTGATGACTGTGTTCGGTTTACTGTGAATCACGAGATCATCTCAGACAATTGGGTAGTTTCTTGTTCCAAAATGATTACTCTATTTGGTCTGTTATTTAGATTTTCAAAAAATGTTGTACACGTATTTCTTGACTTTTCAAATTAATAAGAAACTAGGAAGATCAAGAGCTTCAAAGCTGGTGACTGCACATAGTGTTAACACGGCGTGTTGTCACGTGAAATTTCGACGCACTGTATCGTCTCCATTTTTAATTAAGAACGTAAAAAAGGAAAAAGTGTCTAATATTTTCTGGTAATCTGAGTCACGGACTGTATAAAATATTTTAGGAAAATACTTAGTCGTGTATGGATATGTCGGGTAGGTGTCCGCAACTTCTCGACCAAGTTCGTATTTTGCGTACGGGTAGGACAAATTGGTCATTCGATCCATCCCAGCTCGTCCAAAAAGCGAGTAGAGCCTTGGTTTTACGTACCATATCCCGGAGAGTTCCTGAGTTGCTGAAGTATTTCTCTAACCAATCTTACCAAGAGGTATCGCCTTACCCAGTAATGAAGGCAGGTTATCATCAAGTCATTCCATCCACATAATATCGAAAGTGTTCTGGCAGAATCCACCAAGTTGCACCAAATGCAATGTTGAGCACTTTAGGTTTTGATTGATCATAGTTTAGCAAAAAATGATATGATTAATACATAGTTGTTTATGAGTAAAGATACTTCCTGACCCGACAGACGATGTCTTCCTGACCATTTAAACTTTATCTGTGTGAGGGAACATAAAACATAAAATTAATGGAATTGGTCCAGCCGTTCTCTAATAGCCGTCAGTTAGTCTCACTAAAAAGTGAGACTAACTGACGGCTATTTACATATATAGGAATATTGAGAAATAGCAGATTCAATCGCTTCTTGCTTTCAATTTTAATGGATAAAAATATAAAGTTACTTAAAATAGGCAAAAAAGCTTTAAGCTTCTGCAGTCATACTGTTTTATGAGATAAAATAGTAGAAAAAGCTCTTTCTTTTACTCCGTTCTGTCAAAATACCCTCGATATACAACTTTTAAAAACCAGGCAGTGACACATCTTACATTTCGTGCAAATACATCATTTAAGAACATACAATATTCTTAAAAAATAAAAAATAACATTATTTTTAATTCAAAAATATTATTGAAAACATAATAAACATATATAATGAAAGCATAAGTCATCATGAAGCATGCCGAAAGTTTAAAAAGAAAGTGAATTAATATCCATTATTTGGATTGTCTGAAAAGAGCCCTTGCACCCCAGCCGCCGCAGGAGACGTTCCGGGCGTCGGGAGTCACAGGGTAACTCCCAGCCACCGTAGGCGCCTGCGGGCTGCGAGCAATGGGTAGCTCGCCGGCCGATTGAAACCAGGCCCGTGTAGATGGCGCGTCGTGTTCCACGCGCGCCTCAAAGAGTATCAGCAAAATTTCTCGAAGCCCACTAGGGGGCTGCTGCCTGCCGGGGTTGCGAAATTGTTCGAAAGAGTTACCGCGGCCTCGGAACACGAAGGGCATACGATGGAACACGGATGGGTCTTTTCCCTTAGCCTGTTCCCAACTATTTTGGCGTCGGTTTCCAGTCTTAATACATGCAGCTCAGTACTAGTGTTCTACATTGAGCGACAGGCTGTCTGTCTATCACTATCCAGTAACTGGGTAGCACGCAACCCTTGCACGACTGGTGTCAGATTTTATCTCTTCTGACTATCAGTTATTATTAGTTATATGTGGCTACAAACATTAGATTATACACAAACCGAAAACGTATTTATACAAACTCTGCAATAATTAGCATCTATTAGGTACACATACCTACCTATACAACGTGTAATTTAAAGGGTATATACATACCAAGTGCATGGCTTCCTTGGATGATTACAAACGATATGGCAAGGGTTTTGTAATCCTAAGTCTACGTGTGTAGAACTTATTACAAATTCCAATACACTGATACCAGAGACAGAATTTTTCAAATTAAGAAGAACGTAAAGAATTATCGTGTTATTGACAAGTGACGTGGAAAGTTATTGACCCTCGTAGTGCTGTGACACGTTTGTTATGATTGGTATTCAAGAAATATATGAAACGAATAATTTGATATCAATTCTTTGAGTCAGTTATTTTGTGCTGAAACTGTGCATAGAGACTCCATACCAGATGTTGTCTTCAGTCCTTTTGGATAGATATGGGGTTTCCGTTACACGTTGTATACAACGATTCCATAACCATTTCCCACACACACCACACATACATACACACGGATATACACCCACACACACACACGCCACGCACGCATGCACACACGTTTTTGTAATTATATGGTTTTAAGAATATTTTTTATTGTGTAAAAAAGTAAATAGGTAATAAGAATGTGAGAAGACAATGACTTCTGTAACACAGGTTATTGCCTAGCTCAGGAGTCAGGGCTTCAACGGCTAATGTACCAATTTTTTATGACAATAAACAAACCATTAAATCAGTTATGACCATTAAAGATTAAAAAATGTCGGATCAACGGCTTAATATTTATGCTTTCCGACGCAGGTAGGAATCTCAATATGTTAGGATGCGTGTATGAGATTTTCAATTCTTATGTATTCAAGACGATAAAATGTAAATAAATTTTACCTGTAAATAGAAAATACTCTGGAGCCGTAACAAGACTAATTTATCTAAAAATATTTCAAGGCTTCTACGGTTCGTCTCCAAATAAAAAAGAGACTTCAAACAGGCGTATCGCGTAACTATTTCTTAAAGAATTTCTTTGGCGTAGCGCGGTATGTGCCCTAACTTCGAACGTTGCAAAATATTTTTGACGCGCAAAGGCTTTTAAAGAAAACAATGCTATACTTCTTCTTATCCTTGCCTGGTAAAGATGACGGGTTTCTATAATCAGTAACATTTGCCTTTGATTTAGTATGTGTTTTATTCGTTCTATTAGAAGGATTGGACGCCCAGCAGTGCGACAGTTCAGGCACGAGATTGGCCAATTATATAATAACTGTGAATGATATTACCGCACCCAATATAATAACGTCTTTAGGATGCGATTTGACTTCCCTATTCAGCGACACTGGATAGAGGTAGCGATAGGTTTAAGTTGAATGTCTGTTTTTCTTTTTTGAATAAAAAAAATATTATTTAATTTATTTCTCTGTCTTTTTTGTACTAACATAGCGTAAGGTTAAATTGTTACTAACACTCCATGGACTAAGTCTGAAATAAAAGATTATTTATTTATTTACCAAAATAAACAGTGAAGATACATATAATAGGATCTATGAGAATGTGTGAACTTTGTAGATTGTTATATAAATGGGATAAATTCCATGGTTGTCTGGCAGTTTGAGTACTTCATGCGGCCTACCTAAACGTCCCTATTTTCGTATTATTCGTCATATTAATTAGCTTCTTTATCATTCTAAGTTGAGTTCTAATATGGAGCTGAAATAAGGATTTGTCAGGTACCTAACTGACAAATCATTTCACTGTCTGGACAGGCTTACCTTAATCTTTATGCTTCTTTTCTCAAAATATTAACCATGTAGATAGATATAAAATCATGTAGGTCAATGTCTTAACATTGACCTACATGATTTTCATATAATTTCACAAGTACATATTGTATGGTCTTCATGCATAAGGGACTGGACCTGTGAGTTTTTTGCAGTGTTTCTTTTCCGGGTCAGTCAGTCAATTAAGAAACACCAGCCTCATTTAATTCGACTTAAAACGACAAAATGACATAACCATTTTGCAAAAATAAATGTCTTTTCATTTTATTTCAATTAGTTGCTTCGCACTTGGCCAGTAATTTGTTTGGTATTAAATGCCAATAGGATACCTACCTGCAATATTTATAAATACCATATCAATTTATTGGTGCTCAAATTAAAATATTTTTTTATATTCACCATTTAAAAAAACCAGATCCTAAATATACATACGTAAATTACCTATTCCCATCTCAATTCATTTCATACGAGATACATTTTGGTTATTATAAAATGTACGTCTGCTATGTTACAGGACATTTCATGTTGGTAATGGGATGAACTTAATGTTAGCGTAGAAGAGGAGGTTGTAGAACAGGAATTAATTTTTGTTACGTCCACCGTCTTCTGAGAGATATACGCAGAGGAATTTCCAGGTGTGCTGCGTGGTGGTATGGTTATTAGTTGGTTAACCAGCTTCACATTCATTCTAGTGCTTCACACAAACCTTAATAAATTACACTCTAAAGTCTTTCTTATGAATCACTCTATCTATTTGTGAAAGCTGTATGAAAATCTATTTAGTAGTTCTTGACTTTATCGATACTTTATTCTATAATATGTAAGGTAAGTAAGCAATTAATATAAAATAATGGTGACTTACAAAACAACCTAGGATATAATGGCGAGAACTAGAAAATGTTACCACTTCGGATAGGATACCTAGTTTCTATATAAATCATTAATAACTGATTATTCAGTAAAGAAAGAGAAGTCAGAATTGATTATTTTTTTAAAAACTGAACCGAAACTGCAAGTGCAAAACGTGCTTCACAATTTAACACTACTTAACTAGGAATGTTTAAGGTTAACGAGCTAGGTTTAGCTTTCCGCAAACATACTTATCTAACAAACAGTCTACACCCACGTATTTTCCTGTACACAAAGTGTAACAAAATCCCAACTATTTTTTCATAGCAATTTTCCTCGTTTTCTAGTATAAATACGTAGTGTAATGACTGAAGCTTCACTCAACAACTCCACACCTCTTCGTTAACGTTTATCCACTACCAAGCAATAAGTACAATGGCCGCCATCAAGACCACCTTCATCCTCCTACTGGTCGCCTTCGCCATGGTGATGGTCACCGTGGAGGCTGTCCGTGTAGGACCCTGCGACCAGGTCTGTAACCGCATCAATGCTGAGAAGGACGAGTGCTGCAGGGCTCATGGCTACTCCGGATTCTCCAGCTGTAGATATGGACAAATGCAATGTTACTGATGGAGTCCAGCTGGTACTACAATATCTCAACAGCAACCCTCCAAATCTACTTTGCAATTAACAATTAGGACTAGATTTCGTCACTAATTTTGGTTAAATCATTACTTTCGAAAAGATCACATCAATTGAATTCTACATGTATTAAAATTATCCGATTAAACATTTTTAAGTTTAAAGATATTTTTTTACTTTTCCCTTAACCTTAAAATATTCTTCTTACCGGAAAACGAGGGCTATACCTATCCAGACACAATTTATTTAAAAGTTCTAAGACGGTCATCTAAGTGGCTGGATAAACATTGGCAAAATGATGATTTATCTTAATTTAATAAAAAGTAATGAACATTTATTTCAACAAAAATATACATAATTATGTATATTTGTTGTAATACTTAAAATACAAACTAGATTGTTCTAGTTTGTATTTTAAGTATTTTGATTTATAGCATCAAAAAATTGATCCTAAACGCTGTCGCAGCCTTTGGGTCGCGGGAATTTAATTCGAGGTAAATTTAAATCTCACTGTAATGTAGCGACCTGCCTGATCTTAAGTTTGTTAAAATCTGTGTTTCAGGCCATCACTTTACATCGATAATTTGAATAGAAAACACCAATAAATTCAATAATAATTATTATACCAATACATTAAATATTGAAGAAGATACAATAATTGCCATTTCCTTAAGGAACTTAATTTTTTATTGTAATCTGTTACTACCAGATAATGTAGATATCTATTGGTAAAAATTGGCCAAGTGCGAGTCGGACTCGCCCATGAGGGGTTCCGTAGTAACTATAATAAATATAATATACTTACTATATTTATTTGAAAAAAAAAAACAAAAACCTTACAAATTTCTTAAAACTAGCTTGTTTACAATTTTTACAACAACGCCAAATAACTTTGTTTTTATAGTATTTGTATGAATTACAAAGTTATATTTGCGGTTTTATAAAATATACTGTATCTCAAAAACTGCCGACTCGATCTCGTTCAAACTAATTTTGGTTGAAAGTTTACATTAAGATCTAGATCTTATCTACAACATATAGATTTTTAGATTTTTCACTTCATTATTATAGAAGTTAGAGGGGGGGGGGGGACACACATTTTACCACTTTGGAAGCGTATATCTTTTAAATGATTAACTTTATGAAAAAGTCATTTTAGAAACCTTAATTTCCTTTTTAAAGACCTGTCTATAGATACCACACACGTATAGGTTTCTTGAAAAAGAATATTTTCAGTTTCAGTTCCATGTATGGGGAGCCCTCTTTAATTTAAATGTTTTTTAAATTTTCTCTTAAAATCGGAAAGCGGTTCATAGAATACATCTACCTACCAAGTTTTACATGTACTATACGTGTAAAACTTGGTAGGTAGATGTATTAATAGTTTCGGAATAAAATGGCTGTTACATACGGACGGACGGATAGACAGACAGACGGACAGACATGTCGAAACTATAAGGGTTCCGTTTTTGCCATTCGGCTACGGAACCATAAAAAATGGTCAAAATCGGTACTCGTCGTAAAACCGTAGAGTTTCTTGCCTTAACATCTTTATGTTATAGGGCAACATATTTATAGGTTTTTTCTCAGAATCCTCACAGGAATAGGACTCTCACTGGAAAAACTGTGAAACTGCTGCACTGGAATATCTACTTCCACGGGAACAAAGTCGCGGGCACGACTTGTTTGAAATGCTAGCCTGTAATAATGAAATAATGATAATGAAATAATGATGTTTATTTTGCAAATAAGTTATAAATAACACTTTCACACGTCTTTTTTTCGTAAATGTAAACTAGATGAGGCCAGTGTTTCCTAACTGACTACTCTGACTAATAAATATCTTTGAAATTAAAAATGAATGATTATCTGGGAATATTATGATATCTTATCTTGAATCTCTTATGTATATTGAACATCCGTTGTTGTTTTTTTTGTAAAGCAGTAGCAATAGTGCATAATATTTTATTGTAATTTAATTTTATATGGGGCAAATTAATGAATTTAATTTATTTTAATTAAATATTTAGTTTTGTTCTCTATCTAAGATTAATAAAAATGCATTATTTGGATGCGATCGCACTTGGACTTGTTTGATGTACTCGACCCTATACGTCGATGTACTTACAAAGATCGTATGATAGTATCTACTATGATTACTTACTGATTACAATCACGCTTCAAGCTCAATCAGCAAAGCCAAGCTTAAACACAACCACTATTGATAATCAGTTAATCACAGCATTTGTATCAGCTAACGTCTTGAAAATTCCCCTCGAGAATCTTGACTGACTTGACTTTTAGTTCATTAGCTTGCTTGTGGTGTGGCTACTATAAAACATTCTACAGAGTTGAAGACCCTTGACGTGTGAATGTGCCGTTTTTAGAGTTCCTCCCTAATGAAAGAACGTAATCCATGTTTGTACGAACGTTACACAGACGTCAAACTGTCCTTTACCACAAGGTTAGAACAAATTAGCTCCGAAACTATTGCTTTATTCTGTTTTACTTCTATTATTTTAAACATGTAAGGTAAATTAATACATGTGAGGTCACTTTTTGCAGATCAATCAGAAAAAAGAATGCTAGAAAAAAGTTTGCATGGAAGAGATCGCGCGGCAAGCGATAAGGTTCACTGTTGCTGTTTTTTAACTTTTTTAATATCCTATTATTTGTTGTGGCTAAATATAATAGCCGCATGGGTCGATCTAGATCTAGATGGATCGAGCTTTTGTTAAAAAGTTTTTTAAATTCAAGAGTTCCATCACTTACCTACCTTCCTTATAAAATATGCTTTCAAAAAACAATAACGCGATCGAAATTGGATCAGTAGTTTTTGACATACTGGTCGAAAACAGTCGGTCAAAAATAGGATCATCTTAACTGAGCGTAATGTGGCTATACCATCACGTCTGCAAAACCTTTCGAAAAAAAAATTTGGTAGCTGTAACATAGCTATAGTTTGTATAGGTACTTTCTGTACTAATATTATAAGGCGGAAAAGCTGGTTTGATGTTTTGTTTGTTTAAATGCTAATCTTCGAATATACCTACTGGGTGGACTGCAGGAGAGTTAAGTTTTTAATCGCATAAAATCCACGGAAGCGAAGTCTGCTAGGAATATTATATAAAAGTAAAGTTTGTAGGAAGTACTCTGGATTCTCTGAACCGAATTTGAAAACTCCTTCACCAATATAAAGTTAGTGACACAAGCTACATTTTTATATTTATTTATTTATTTATTTATTTATTTAGGTTTCCCAACAAAGAATACACTTACATGCTAAAATATCTTATAAAACTATATCACCTTGTGTTTCTCCAATTATAGGGGAACACATCATGCGTGAGTATATAAATTACAAGAAAAAAAAATTAAATATATGAAAAATCATTCAATACACGAAAAAAAGTCCCTTATCTTATTCTTACAAAAAAAAATTAAAATTATATAATACTATTATTAACAGGATAAACAGTGTGCTACTTTATAGCGAACAGCAAAGAAAAAAATAACAATAAACAATAAAATTAAGATAATTTAAGACTATAATGTGGTTAGCATTAGTGAGTTAGCATTAGTGAATATACCTATTACATAATATAGTATATCTAATATATCAACACATATCTTTCAATTGCAAAAGGATAGAGGATTTATATTTTACTAATGTATTTGAAAAAATGTCTATGTCTACCGAGGAGCAAGCTATAGTATTGTACAGACCTGTCACTCTTGCAACGGGTGAATGCTTACCCAGATTTGTGCGGTATCGCGGGATTTTAAATAATGGGCGGGGTTGGCGTGGGATTCTGATAGGAACGTTTATATGAATTCTGCTAAGAAGATCAGGACTGTTGATCCCATTGTTTAGTAACTTGTACAAGAATATAAGATCAGAGACAGTGCGACGAGATTCCAGAGTAATCAGTTTAAAATGGGTCATTCTATCAGCATATGATCGACAATTCCGAAGTTTGAATCGGAAAGCTAAATGACGAACCAATCTCTTCTGAACCCTCTCTATCCGGGTTATGTGAACTTGGTATGCAGGGTTCCATACAGTGCAGCAGTATTCTAATTGACTACGTACATAACTATTATATAACAAAAGTATGGTAGATGATTTTTTAAATTCTCTAGAAGATCGCAACAGAAATCCGAGAGCCCGGTAAGCTAAATTAAGCATCTTATCTATGTGATCTTTGAAACTTAGCCTACTATCCAGATATACACCTAAATCCCGAATGACTGTTACCTCTGTTAGGATGTTTCCATTAATATTATATGATGACTGAATTTTGTTGCGTTTTTTGGTAAATTTAATATGGAAGCATTTGGAACAGTTTAAGTACATTTTATTATTGATACACCATTGTGTTAGCTTATTTATATCTGACTGAAGTAAATTAATATCAGATTCACTGCGAACTATGCGAATCAACTTCAGGTCGTCTGCAAAAAGGTAAGGTGTAGAATATGTAATTACTTGCGAGATGTCATTGATAAAAATATTAAAGAATAACGGCCCCAAGTTCGAACCTTGGGGTACGCCAGAAGTGGCAAGAAAAGGATCAGACTCACCACCGTCTACAACCACCGTAGATGGACGGTCATTAAGGTACGATCTACACCAACCTAGTGTTGTACCGGTAATTCCCAGGGATTGAAGTTTAATTAATAGTAGCTCGTGATTTACCTTGTCAAAGGCCTTCGAAAAATCAGTATAAATTGCATCCACTTGTAAACCCTGATCAACTGCAGATGCTAATTCAGTAACATAAGTTACGAGATTTGTACATGTTGACTTTTTCTCCATGAAACCGTGCTGATTAATCGATAGAAACTTTCCGACGTGATCGTATAAAACTGGGTAGACAAGTGATTCAAAGACTTTAGACAAGGTACAGAGAATCGAAATGGGTCGATAATTCGAAATCACCTCACGTTTTCCACTCTTGTGTATAGGTACTATCCTTGCCCGCTTCCAAACATTAGGAAATATACCTGTTTTTAAAGAAGTATTATAGATATTAGCCAATGGAGAGGAAACAAAACGAGCGCATCTTAACCAAAATATTGGGGGTATATTATCAGGACCTGCACCTTTTGAAATATCGAGCTCGGAAAGTTTTTTACAAATGACTTCTGAAGTTATTGAAATGGTTTTGATGGGTAAAACTGGGACGGATGTGGAAGGCATACTATTAGTTGGAATACTTGGAGGGTCATATACTGAAGAGAAATGTTCTGCAAACAAATTAGAAATGGCTTTATTATCAGATGCGTTCACAGTGCCAAGGGTCATTTCCGAAGGGTAAGAAGAACTACGCTTTCGGAGGTTTTTAATGTATGTCCAGAAGAATTTGGGGTGTCCTTTTATTTTGTTTTCTATATCAACTATATAATTGTTGTAACATGTTTGAGTTAGCGTTTTACATTCTTTCCTCAAGTAACTGAACTCTATCACATCTAACGGATTATTATATTTTTTTACTTTTTGGTGGTATTTTAGTTTTTGTTTCAGTAATTTTACGAGTTGATGCGAGTACCATGGTGGATATTTTCCTCTCACAAATACGGTTTCTGGTACATGTTTTTTAATGATGTCTTTAATTATAGCGTAAAATCTATCCAGCATTTTGTTAACATCGTTACATGCTGTTAACTCGTCAGTCCAGTTAGTGTTTTCAAGTGTTTTTGTTATAATTTCATAGTCAGCTTTATGAAAATTAGGTTTACTGATTGCTTTTATGTTATTTTTAATGTTAGTTGGATAGGTGATCATGATTTCTAGTGCTGGGTGGAATTTGTCCAGTTTTTTAATTGGGTCAAGACAGTTTCTTATTTTAATGTTGCTAATATCAGAGAGTACCAAGTCTAAGGTCTTGTTTTGGAAGTTTTTAATCCAGTTGTGCTGCGTCAAATTATTCAGAGCAATAAAATCAAGTAGAAGATTTTGAAGGTACCCAGACCGGTATGTAGAAGCTGATACGAACGCATTGTTCGTATCATGTATCCACTCGATACAGCTCATATTGAAGTCGCCTGTTATTATAGTAGAACTATCACTGTTAGAATCTATGATTGAGTTACAATTTTCAATGAAATGCTCGAAAACGTTCGTGCTTACTGGGGGAGGTATATAAACCGCACATAATTTTAAAGATTTTTTCATTATGTTTGATTTAGTTTCAATCTTTATCCACAAGTCTTCACAGTCACTTTCCCACTCTGTCAAGCGATATGAATTTAATCTGTTTGACACAGCTACAAGGACTCCACCACCAGTCTTTTTGTGACTGTTGAGGTGAGATGTTTCTCGATCTCTTCTATATACCGTAAAAGAGTCATCAAAAAGTTCGGTATCATAAATACCTTCGCAAAGCCAAGTTTCGGTTAAGACATAAACATTGTAATCATTGTTAAGTATGTGTTGACGTATTTCAGATATATTGCTACGCAGACCTCTAGTATTTTGATAATAACAATTTATAAGATTGAATTTTGAAAAAATACAGCTAAATAACTTTCACAAAATTACACTATTAAAAAGTTCTATGTGACACATTTTAAGTTTTCGAGATCAGTTATGACAACAGTTTGGGTGGTTTCGTCCTTTTTCAAGAAAATCCTTCCATTACGAACCCACACAAATTTGTATCCCAATTCTTTAGCCCGTGCTCGCGTTGCAGCATGTAAATTTTTATTTTCCGGGGATAGATGTTCGGCCACAAATATAGGCACCGGTTTGTTAGTTGCTATACCAAGATGACTCGAGTTAAGTTTATCTTTTGAATTTGTTCTGTTGTATTGTATGGATGCTGCAAGGAATGTATCTCTTAAACGAGGACTATTGAGTTTAAGGAGCACAGACCTCGGTCTTGGGTTGCTCGTGTCCTTCTTAGCAATTCTTGTACAGAGTTGTATATCCGTGTCTTTTAAATCACATTTTATAACTTTGCTTAGCTGGAGAACAGTACTCACCAAATTCTCTGTTCCATGTTCTGGTATGCACTGAAGTTCAATGTTGTTTGCTCGTGCTTGTTGTTCCAATATATTCATGCGTTTTGTTACATCGTTTAGAGATTTGTTTAATCCAGAATTTTCATCAACTAGTTTTTGTATAGTAGAGGACTTTTCTTCCAATGTCACCTTCATTTCTTCATATTTTTCGTTAAAAAATGACAGAGACTTCTGAAATTCCGACACAATTTCGTTAATTTTGCTGAATTGTTCATGTATTAAACCTTGAGTTGTATCCTGTAGCGCCTGAGTAATTTCTTGTCTAATCATTTCCCTGAGGGAATTACTTGTAATATCTGTCAACGGCATGTCGTGTACTTGGTCAGAAGCAAGGCGTTGAGATGACTTAGTGCGAAAAGTAACATTATTTGCTTCAGTCGGAGTGGACTGGGTAGTGCCATTTTTTGGGCTACTTTGCTTGGCAGGTCGTATAGGGGTGTTAGTGTTGTCGAACTTCGGTTGTTTGTTGTGACAACCAGGGCATTTCCAAGTATTTTTGGAGTCGGCATGCATTGAATTAAATTTCTTTTCAGGTATATTCGCACATAGTAGATCATACCAACAATGGCAAAGAAAGCATTGCAAGCCTTTCCCGTCTCTAAAAGCGTTCCTGCAACCGGCACACTTCAATGTTGGCATTATTTCGACAAGCAAAATTCAACTTTATATAGTGTATAAGCTCTTCAAGCGATGACTAATACTTGCAGAGAATTTATTTTTAGAATTTATTAAATATTAGACACTGTTATTGTTTATTTTTTAATAATTCCTGATATCAAGAATCGGCGACAAAAATTTCGTGGAATTTAAGTGTGCTTGAGCACCTGTGAGCACACCTGCGTCGTACGCGGTGAGTTTTTCCCAGAATTACGAATAGGATGAATTATTTTTATTTGGAGTTCGTCCCGTGTACACTCAACTTTAACACTAATTGCAGTTGTTGTAAAATTGAATATAAATTATCACTGTTTTATCTATTTTTGAATTTAATTTAACTATTGTAATTTTATTTCCCAAACACACGTCCACACTTCACAAAGCTTCGAGAAGAACCATCCATCATATATAAAAAAATCTTTTCACGAGGCGTTCAGGGACAGAACTTAGTGTTATATAATTTCATTATACTAATTAATTCAGCCAGAAATTATCACCAGCCGACAAAAGGAAATCTAGATTCATGACTGTTAAGATACAGACGATTATCTGTATTAACTCTGGCTCTCTCTAAATGTTAGCTGAAATTTATACAGGTACAACTTTAATTTCCTTGATAAAAGTTTAATAATTTAGTATAGGTATTTTAAGTTTAATTGATTTTTCTCAGTGTTCTCTTAAATGTTTTTTTTTAAATGTATTAAGTACCTAACCATTTATATATGAAAATTAATCCATACATCCATAGTCAAAATTGCGTATTAATGTCGCTTGCGTTAAAACTTTAACCAGGTTATTTTTATCGCAAGTGTTATCTCAAACGCCCGGATACATAAGAACTGAAGTAGTTAGTTTGAGACAACAAAAATATTGTAAGCGCCAAAAAAGCCTCAAAACCTATTAATTTTTTGAAAAGTTAAACTGTAACACCAAAGGCTTCAAAAATCATTGTTATATGTACAGTGTTCAATTTCACTTTAATAGTGCAATTATTAGTAAACATATTTAAAAAAAAACCTTCTCCTGTAAAATTTGGTTGTTGTCGGTTACGCTAAGTAAGCTAGCTGGTTTTAAGTGTGAAAGTATACACACTAGGTACCTACTCTAAATATATGTAGTGAAAGGGGTTCGAATTACGAGTAACAGAGTAAAAGGAGTAAAAATAACTTACTTAAATAATCGTAGACATTACATAATATAATTTAATTAGCAATTCGGTCCAATTCCCTTAATTTTAACTTAAAGCGACGATATAACATTGAAATGGACCAAGTTTAGATGTAAAACTAAAATGGATTCTATTAAGTTGCATTTCATGTTCTTGCTGTCTGTTTAAGGAGCTGATGTCGAAATGATTAGGTAGAGCTTCCCAGCTAATAAATTGTGGTGGTATCATTGATTACATAGATTGAGCGTTGCTATTTTAAGAGATAAGCGAAAAAACACAGATTACTTAATAGTTACTGAAAAAGTCATTAGCAAAAAATTTTTTTAGTAAATTTAAATTTACCTGCGTAGGTATCTCACCCGTAAGCCATAGATGTATCCCCACTAGTGTTGCCAGGTTCGATTTGTTTTAAATCGGGACAGAAGTTAAAGAAAATCGGGATTTAGGTTTGTAGATCGGGACAAACAAAAAAATGTTTTTTTTTTTTTTGAGTAATGCTAATTTTTTCGTTTTCGTCGTATACATATAAAACGATGAATCTTTATTCTAAAAAAATGTTATAGTCAGACTTTTTGATACACTACTCTAAACAAGTGGAAGCGTGTCCAACCAAGTTTAAGGAAAACAGAACTAAATGGAGCGGTGTCCAGGCAGGTATCACCTTGGGTAACAGTTGCACTCTTAGTATTACCGTCACTTAAGTCGGTATCTGCGCGGTATCTCCAGGAATCGGTCTCCAGGATACCACTCTATTTGAGGAGGCCTAAATAAAAAACATTACCCATTTCCATAAAATTACCTATAAGTTTATACAAAAAAAATCATCTGATAACTGAAAATTATTGATATGTTAGTGAAAATCAACAAAGTTAAGTATGAAAGTAGTTTACAGATAATAATTTTTTTATTTAATTTATATTTTTCATTACTTTTTGCTGCCTTTAGAAGGCCCTTGTTTTTGATTACATAGTTGTGAAATTCACCGCAAGCCATGCTGAAGTTAGTTTATATTTGAATCTCGGCTTTGACATGCTCCGGTGTCAAATGATTTCGCCTCACAGATAAAATTAAGAGTTAGTTTGTGAAAATACTCTTTCCGTTGCTGCGTTCGACACTCGTGGAATTGACGTCATAACCAACTTCCATATCAAAACACTACAAAGCCAAAAATAACTTTAATTTCGGAAGTCGGTGTTACTTGTTTTGGATTTACTTTTTTTTTCACACCGCCTTCCGAAATTAAAGTTATTTTTGGCTTTGTAGTGTGTTGATATGGAAGTCGATTCTATTTTTTGCTAAAATTTTTTTTTCACGCTTTTTAGTGGGTCGGTTTGTAATTTATCTAGTTACAAAAGCCATAATGTCAACAACTTATCACCTTTTACAAAATTTTGCTTTTCCCGATGCATAGCCGTTAATTTTTGAGGAGTTCTCCTGGTACTTGACCATCGGCTCTACATCACCATATGTATTGTGACGAGCATAAAGTGTTTAACATCCGTACTCAAGTAATCGAATCGCAATCCACGAAATACTTATTATTGAGGAGTTTCTTGAAATCAGTCCAGTAGTTTTTGTGTGAAAACGTTACAAACATACAAAAACACAAATGTTCCCTCTTTATAATATTAGTTTAGAAGTTTAGATTAGGAAAATATCCGTCCGCGCCTCGCATGCTACCTGAGCATGCTACCTCGTTAAACAGTAAATATGTTGACCACTTAATACCAACACTTCAGCATTGAAAACACTTATTTACACATTGTAACCATTTCATAGTTATATTACTGATGATTCTCGATATTGGTTATCAGAACCTTGGTACGTTATTGACACTGAAAATAGTAAGAGCCTGCTTGAGTTTTATCAAAGATCGATTGGTTCATTGTTTCGTTCTAAGATTATTCATTTAATTTCTTTTTCTTCTACACTATCAATTTGGGAATGCCTGTAAAGAAAGCTGTATGTATGTACTGAAACAAATAAAATAAATAAATAAATAAAATTTGTCTGAAAGTGGAACTGTCCCCTCCCAATGGGAATAGACAAAGGGCTCTAATTAACCTTTCGCGTGTCTTACGTTACACAGTGCGACATAAGAAAAAAATGCTCCAAATGTCTTAAGTCGGACAGTTACACTTAAGGGCTTGGTCAGGATTGGTCGATAAATATCTGTGGTTGTCTTGCAAGTAGCAATACGTTTTGCATTTATATGAAAGAAATGGTTCATTCACTATCTATTTTAATACTTTTCAACAGCAGCAACATCATTTTTAACGTTCTAAACCTGACCTACCGCATGACGCAGGTCCTCACCGGACACGGAAGTTTCGGGAGGTATCTGTGTCTGATGGGAAAGGAGGAAACGCCTGGGTGTCACCACTGCGAGGGTCGCCCTGAGGACACCGTAGAGCACACGGTGCAAGACTGCCCCGCCTGGGCAGAGCACCGACGTGTCCTCACGGCGGCGATAGGCGGAGACCTCTCGCGCCCGGCATTGGTCGAGGCCATGCTGCGGGGCGAGAGGGAGTGGGAAGCGGTCGCCTCCTTCTGCGAAGCAGTCATGCTTCCGAAGGAGGAGGCGGGCCGCGTGAGGGAGAGGATGGCGTCCTCTCTCCAGCCCAGCTGCAGTGGTAGACGCCCACGGCGTCGGATGTCGGCCGACGATCTCCGGCCACCGTAGGCGCGGGCATGCGGACAGCGAGTAAAGGGCAACTCGCTGTCCGACCATGGACCATGCCCGGGTCGACGGCGCGTTGTGTTCCACGCGCGCCTCAAAGAGCGTCAGCAACATGACGAGGCCCCCTCTGCAGAGGGCCGAAGCCTGCCGGGGTCGTGGGACTTATCCCATTACCGTGACCCCGGTACGTAAAGGGTTTTTGAAGAAACATCGTGGATTTTAGTCAGTAAAAGTCTGACAGTCCCTCCCACCCTGCCCGGGGTGGGAGGACTTATTTGATAATTTTACCACGTTAAAAAAAAAAAGCTATGCTGAAGTTAGTTTATATTTGAATCTCGGCTTTGACATGCTCCGGTGTCAAATGGTTTCACCTCACAGATAAAATGCAACTCCATCGCTTTCCAACCGATTTGAAAAATTCTTTTTTTGTTGGAAATGGTATACTTTCCAAATGGTCCCATGAAAGTTTTATTGAAATCGGATGAGCCGTTTCTGAAAAATCAACAAAAGTCTAAAAAAAATCTACAGTGACGATCTTTTCGTTTACTCTGCTGGTGAAGGTGATAAGTAGTATAAAAAAAGTACAAAACCAATAACACCGACTACCGAAATTAAAATTATTTTTGGCTTTGTAGTGTTTTTATATGGAAGTTGGTTTTATTTTTTGCAAAAAAGTTTTTATTTGATCCATGATAGGCTCGCGTTTGACCACTATCTAACCTGACGGTAAGCGATGATGTGGTCGAAGATGAAGCACGCTTGCCTAGGAGTAATCTACTCAGTCTTGACTTAAAGACTCCCAGGTTATAGCTATCAGGAAATACAGACTCTGGCAGGGAATTCCACTCCTTAGCTGTACGCACAATGAAAGTATTCCCAAAACGGTTTGTACGTATGGGTGGAATGTCCACCATGTAACGATGGCGCATCGCAGTTCGTCTTCACTCCTGTTCAATCGAATAAAACATTGACTGACAGAGAATCAGCAGAATTCGTTTGAAATTCAAAATCAGTACAATGCCCCATCATAACCCTACAAAGTACAGCCATATCGTTCAAAATCTAAAATTCCACAATTTATCCCATTCAAAATGCTGCTTTAAACCGGGCACTCAGGTCCCTTTTGATCGGTTCATTATGCTCGTGTATTGAACGGTCTACTTTGGCATGGACGCCCGGATTTATTCGGATTTTGGTGATTTTATTGAAAGCTTTCACGGTATCCGTATTACACGGTTATTAAGCAGATTTGTTCACGTCAGGCTGGTAGTTGATTGGTTGTTGTGGTTATAGGTAGGGAAAAATAAGATGATACAGGTAAAACTATAAATCGTCGGAAGATGCTGCATAGTGGGCTTTCCGTGTGGTTGCAAATGGATGTTTATTGTTATGAGTATCTAAGTTAAGCTGCGGGAATGTTCTGATGAGATACCGCGACCCCGGAACCCAAGGCCAACTGAAGGAACAGGGTGGGTTTTTAGTCAGTTGAAGCCTGAATTTCTTTTTAGCTCTGCTCTGAGTGTATGGAGTAATTTGATGATTTTCCACTGTAAAGAGATGATGTAATTACTTGTCATACTTATTCATCGATTTATTTCAGTTTGTCTATCATCATACTTATTATATTTTTTGTTTTATTATCATAACAATCATATTAAAGTCCATTCTGATACCATTATTGAGATAAGGTGTAGGTGTAGCATTATCTCATAAATGTTCATGCACGCACATAGACAGCCACTGCCTACTTAATTAATTAATTAAGCAAAACAACACGACCAAACCAATAATAAAAACAAATCATATCTGCACAATCCACGATTAACTATTTCAACACAAACAATAAAAAAGAAATATTATTAAAACAAATTAATTGTTATTTCAGCATCAATTTATCAATTTGCAAAATTGCTGCGCTCAACAAACAAAACAATCACAAAATTCGCTCACAAAAATAACAATGAAAATATTAAAAAAATCAATTTTAATAATTGAATTAAAATCAATTGAGCACGCAAATTAATTGCAAATCGGTCCGTGTGAACGTTATAATTGCTTTTATAGAATCAATTTGGCTTCTTTGTGAGACTTTTACGATGTGTGGGGTATTTTTAATGGCTATTTCGGTATGAAATTGGGACTTATGATTTTACATTTCATTAATACGTGTGTAACTGATCGTGTGATTTGTATATTGAGTGTCATTAATTTTAAAATACGCTCACTCTCATATCTCAATTTTTTCAGGGGAACATTTATCCAATGACTCCTTCTGCTCTGAGTGGAGCGGGAGTGTCAGACTTCTACTGACTTAAAACCCACACTGTTTCTTCAGCTGCCCTTGCGTTTTGGGGCCGCGATATCTCGTCAGAACATTCCTGCAACCCCAGACTTTAAACAGTTTTTACTTCCATTTTGGTCTATGATTTTGTTCTCAAAGAGACCAATCTAAATTACCGTCTCGGGAATACTCCCGCTTAAAAGATAATCCTCGTGCGTGCCATGTTAGCTCAAGGTTGAAAGTTCAGACGAAAACCATCAGCGACTAAGGCTCTTTAAGCCATCAAGCTATTATTTGGATTAATTGCTTCTTGAATGCTATTTTCGTTTTAGACTCACAATTCTGTGCGGATTTAAGTCCTTTTATGGAGTTTAAAATGGGAAAAAAACGAAACCCGTATAAGTTCACTTGGTTGTCCCTCTGTCTGTCTGTTTGTCAGTCTCTCAAAACATATTTGGTTACTTGGCAAACAAATCACAACCTATAGGATTCAATTTTAATGATTTTTAGAACCCTACATGTGTTACCAGCTCAGCAGTTTAAGTTAAAACAAATTGGTGTAATTTATTCGTACAGGAATTGTTGGTAAAACACCTTATGAGCAATGGTGGCTCAGTGGTTATAGGCTTACTAGTTGTAGGTGGTGGGTTCGAACGCAAGTAGGTACCATTAGTTTGTGTAATTTTTAACATCACCGCTGCTCTCAAACCAGTGAACAAAAACTTTGTGAAAAATCCGGCAGGTCCACGGACCGAAACACTATAGACTCTGAGATTCATTTCTGATTAGTTATATTATATTGTATTATGTCAATTATTAGTCTATACTGTCCTCTCATACCAAAAAAAAAAAATTGTTTCTATTATGCAAAGATTGTGAAAATCAAGATTTTTTTTTAAAAGACTAACCGTGGAATGAACGGCCAATTTCGCACCGTGCATGCACCGTGCACTAAATTCTGACGTTTTATGAGTGCCCATGTAGGCCTATGTAAAATAAAATAATTTTGATTCTGAAATCTGAAGACATGCGATATCCACCAAACCACACTGGATCTGCATTCCCTCTCCTAGAGCGGAAGCCTGTGTGCAGTGTAAACATTATAGGCTAGTTATGTTTGTACCTAGCTTATTTGTATTCATATTTATGGTAAATTTATTTAAACATATTTAAAATCTTACATGATAATGATAGTCGAGTCAAAGCTCCAGAGCCTTGAACATCGACGAGTTGCAATTCTATCGGTTTTCTATCGGTTACATTTCGGGGAGCGTGCGATGGAATTACACAATCTAATCCCATAAAAACAATACTTGTCAAGAAACCAAGTCTCGCAACTCAGTTCTTCTACCATAAAAAGTTTTGAGATCCATGTAATACCAAGTCGGTTATTCGATTATTCAGTCCCTACTTAAGGGACCTTCTGTCTTAAGTTGTTACGTAATTATCTAACCTAACAACATCTTATAGTGACCATATCAATATTAAAAATCTTTAACGTTTTAAATAAATAGATTGACTCGGCCATCGCATGAAAACACAATATATCTCACAAGTAATACATACATATATAAATTACATTGTTTTTGCGATTGCCAAGCCAATCTATTTATTTAAAACGTTAAAGATTTTTAATATTGATATGGTCACTATAACATGTTGTTAGGTTAGATAATTACGTAACAACTTAAGACAGAAGGTCCCTTAAGTAGGGACTGAATAATCGAATAACCGACTTGGTATTACATGGATCTCAAAACTTTTTACGGTAGAAGAACTGAGTTGCGAGACTTGGTTTTTTGACAAGTATTGTTTTTATGGGATCTCATTTCTTTTTGTAGATAGTCCTACTTTTTTCCTTTCCTTCTTTTCCTGCCTTCTACTTTTCAACCGACGACCAAAAGAGGAGGTTATCAATTCGACGCGTATATGTTTTTATTTTTTTATGTATGATCACCGATTACTCGAAGACGGCTGAACCGATTTGGAAAATTATTTTTTTCGTTTGAAAGGGTATACTTTGAAATTGGTCCCATTGTCACCAAGTCAGGATCTGATGATGGAATTCTGGAGAAATCGAGGGAACTCTTCAAATATTATAGGCATACCGATGGCGTTTTGGGTATTTCTTATAGTAACTTGTGCAGTTGCTCTCAAAAAATACCATTTGGGGAAGTGGAACTGATGATGAAGACCACAGATGGCCGCCGAACCTACTCAATAATAAGTATTTCGTGGATTGCGATTCGAATACTTCAATCTTGATGTTAAGCACTTTATGTTCGTGACAATGCATATGTTGATGTAGAGCTGATGGTGAAAAACCAGGAGAACTCCTCAAAAATTAACGGCTCAGCATTGGGAAAAGCAATATTTTGTAAAAGGTTATAAGTAGTTGACATTTCGGCTCTTTTAACTAGGTAAATTAAAAATCGACCAACTAAAAAGAGTGAAATAAAAACGTTTTACCAAAAAATTAAACCGACTCCCAAAAACACTGCAAAGTGAAAAATAACTTTAATTTCGTTTGTCGGTGCCAAAAAAGAAAATACAAAACTAAAGACACCGACTACCGAAATTAAAGTTATTTTTCACTTTGCAGTGTTTTTGGGAGTCAGTTTAATTTTTTGATAAAAAGTTTTTGACGTGACAACGTCTTATAATTCGATGAAGCTGGCTGCACGCACGAAAATACATGACTCATGCGGCGTTACCTCGCTCTGAGGCGTTCCATCGCTCTGAGAGGCATTCCAAAGCAAATCAAATTGGATCTACAAGTTGACATTTATGTATGACTCAACGAGTCAAGTACTAGGCTATCATAAAACGGTAAGAGATGACGTCACTGTGTAGGGATTCTTTGACATTTATGTATGACTCAACGAGTCAAGTACCTACTAGGCTATCATAAAACGCTAAGAGATGACGTCACTGTGTAGAGATTCTTCCATTGTCATGAGAAGTGCAGTAATAGTGATGTAAAATTAAAATTTTCTTTTGAAAAATGCAACCATTCCATCAGTATTTTCTTATGACGTTGTCACGTTCAACTATCGTCAGTAAACCGACTTTACAGACAACCGATTTTTATCTGTCTACTGTCTCTTGTTCTAATCTAATACTGTCTGTGAAAACTTGTAATTGGCCTTCTTTCATTATTTTTCAACTATCTATATCCTAGCTGTAAGTTTTCCTAAGATAATAAAATAAAATAAAATAAAAGAGGCCTCGCGAACTTGATTTCGCCGACGTCCACATGTGGTCTAGCGCCGCCACTGGTATTAAATGCTAAGTTACTAGATACTAAAATAACTATAAGTGCTGTGGTGTTCGGTGGTAAGTATTGCACCGAACCTCTTTATTAGTCTTAATCTGTGGCAAATTCAATTAGGTTTGCTTAGATTGATAGAACTCAGTAAACAGAACTCACTAAAAATCTACCTAACCCTAAATCTGGAGAGATATAAATATATCTACTTTTGCTGTTGGTTATTGTCAGGACAAAGTTATACAAACATTGTCATTATTTATAAAGAAAAATTAAAATATGGAACAGAAAGAATAACTGTACGAAGTTCGCCGGGTCAGCTAGTACTAACTATAATTTCCCTGAAATAACTAACATTGGGAGTTAATTTGGGAAAAGTTCTAGTGAAATTATTCCAAAGAACTTTCTGGTGTTGTGGTTTTGGAAATCATCGGTGACTTTTATCAGTAAATAACAAAGGCACCTTGAAAAATAACTTTAATTTCGGAAGTCGGTGCAATACAAAATACAAAACGAAAGACACCAACTACTGAAATTAAAGTTATTTTTCACTTTGCAGTGTTTTTTGGAAGTCGGTTTATTTTTTTGTAAAAAAGTTTTTTGTATACCAACAACGAATTTTCTTAAAGCCCTCTCTCTGGCTTTTTTATTCCGTTGACCATTTTACAAGTTACCTTTGAACATAATTATATCTAGATACCTATCTACACATATTATTCCATTATATATACATAATTACATACAGGTACACTGATTAATTAACTGTAAATGTAACTTTGTAATCCCATATAAATATATGGGATTACAAAGTTATTTATGCAGTTGATGTATCTAGAAAACTGGACCGAAATTGAAAAATATTTTAGTTTTTCCTTGATTCATATACTAAACACTAATTGTATTCTAAATTTGAAGCTTCTATGTCTGCTAGAAGTGCCTTAGACTTTTGATGATCGGTCAGTCAGTGAGTGACAAAATCAAGGAACTTTGACTCGTTATAATTCTTAAGCTACTGGTTCAAATTGAATGAAATTTGAATTATACCGTGTTTATACAATGCTTGCTTGGTTACTGAAAATTCAGGCTTTTAGTTTTATCCACAACGAAGTTATACGGGGTCGAAAATGGCCTGAATTGCTTCGAGAAAAGTATGGTACGGCCGTGCCGCTTTTTGCTCGACTTGGCGGGGGCACTGCCGTGCCCCCAGATTCCGCCTAGCCCGTTTCATCATCGGACTACGAGACAAACGGCGAAGCGCCATCGTTATATGGAGGACATCCCACCCATACGCACAAAACGTTCTGCTTTCATCGTGCGTATGGCTAAGGAGTGGAATTCCCTGCCGGAGTCTGTGTTTCCCGATAGCTATAACCTAGGAGTCTTTAAGTCAAGAGTGAATAGGTTACTTTTAGGTAAGCATGCTCCATCTTCGACCACATCATCACTTACCATCAGGTGAGATGGTGGTCAAACGCGAATCTATTTTCAATTTAAAAAAAAACTAGTTACAGAACCTTATGACCAAATCGCTTTGTCGCTAAAGATATTATAACTATAATATAGCTTTACTATAATATAGTTTTATTTTTAAATGTTTATCATAAAGATGATGGCCTGAAACACAGGTTTTTATATACCTAGAACATCCAGGTCGCTATATAAGAGATAAAATAAAATTTTACCTCGGTTCTCATTGAATAAAAGTCATTATTTCACTTAAGTTCTTGTCTTCTTAATTTCTTTAAATTATCATTACGTAACCAAACCTTTTGTTTTTTTTTTCCGCAAAATGTTGTTTGTTACGCATATTATGATTGTATTCATCACATCACCTGTGGTTGCACAGGGTCAATCCCTCCTCACAATTACGTAATCGTTTTGTTTACTAACAAACGTTTTCTGCGCAAAAATTCCTGAACCTAACAGATTTACCTGTGAGCAATACAATAACAATGGTTACCTTCATTACACCCGTGATTCACAGTAAATGAACACGGTGTGATGACTGTGTTCGGTTTACTGTGAATCACGAGATCATCTCAGACAATTGGGTAGTTTCTTGTTCCAAAATGATTACTCTATTTGGTCTGTTATTTAGATTTTCAAAAAATGTTGTACACGTATTTCTTGACTTTTCAAATTAATAAGAAACTAGGAAGATCAAGAGCTTCAAAGCTGGTGACGGCACATAGTGTTAACACGGCGTGTTGTCATGTGAAATTTCGACGCACTGTATCGTCTCCATTTTTAATTAAGAACGTAAAAAAGGAAAAAGTGTCTAATATTTTCTGGTAATCTGAGTCACGGACTGTATAAAATATTTTAGGAAAATACTTAGTCGTGTATGGATATGTCGGGTAGGTGTCCGCAACTTCTCGACCAAGTTCGTATTTTGCGTACGGGTAGGACAAATTGGTCATTCGATCCATCCCAGCTCGTCCAAAAAGCGAGTAGAGCCTTGGTTTTACGTACCATATCCCGGAGAGTTCCTGAGTTGCTGAAGTATTTCTCTAACCAATCTTACCAAGAGGTATCGCCTTACCCAGTAATGAAGGCAGGTTATCATCAAGTCATTCCATCCACATAATATCGAAAGTGTTCTGGCAGAATCCACCAAGTTGCACCAAATGCAATGTTGAGCACTTTAGGTTTTGATTGATCATAGTTTAGCAAAAAATGATATGATTAATACATAGTTGTTTATGAGTAAAGATACTTCCTGACCCGACAGACGATGTCTTCCTGACCATTTAAACTTTATCTGTGTGAGGGAACATAAAACATAAAATTAATGGAATTGGTCCAGCCGTTCTCTAATAGCCGTCAGTTAGTCTCACTAAAAAGTGAGACTAACTGACGGCTATTTACATATATAGGAATATTGAGAAATAGCAGATTCAATCGCTTCTTGCTTTCAATTTTAATGGATAAAAATATAAAGTTACTTAAAATAGGCAAAAAAGCTTTAAGCTTCTGCAGTCATACTGTTTTATGAGATAAAATAGTAGAAAAAGCTCTTTCTTTTACTCCGTTCTGTCAAAATACCCTCGATATACAACTTTTAAAAACCAGGCAGTGACACATCTTACATTTCGTGCAAATACATCATTTAAGAACATACAATATTCTTAAAAAATAAAAAATAACATTATTTTTAATTCAAAAATATTATTGAAAACATAATAAACATATATAATGAAAGCATAAGTCATCATGAAGCATGCCGAAAGTTTAAAAAGAAAGTGAATTAATATCCATTATTTGGATTGTCTGAAAAGAGCCCTTGCACCCCAGCCGCCGCAGGAGACGTTCCGGGCGTCGGGAGTCACAGGGTAACTCCCAGCCACCGTAGGCGCCTGCGGGCTGCGAGCAATGGGTAGCTCGCCGGCCGATTGAAACCAGGCCCGTGTAGATGGCGCGTCGTGTTCCACGCGCGCCTCAAAGAGTATCAGCAAAATTTCTCGAAGCCCACTAGGGGGCTGCTGCCTGCCGGGGTTGCGAAATTGTTCGAAAGAGTTACCGCGGCCTCGGAACACGAAGGGCATACGATGGAACACGGATGGGTCTTTTCCCTTAGCCTGTTCCCAACTATTTTGGCGTCGGTTTCCAGTCTTAATACATGCAGCTCAGTACTAGTGTTCTACATTGAGCGACAGGCTGTCTGTCTATCACTATCCAGTAACTGGGTAGCACGCAACCCTTGCACGACTGGTGTCAGATTTTATCTCTTCTGACTATCAGTTATTATTAGTTATATGTGGCTACAAACATTAGATTATACACAAACCGAAAACGTATTTATACAAACTCTGCAATAATTAGCATCTATTAGGTACACATACCTACCTATACAACGTGTAATTTAAAGGGTATATACATACCAAGTGCATGGCTTCCTTGGATGATTACAAACGATATGGCAAGGGTTTTGTAATCCTAAGTCTACGTGTGTAGAACTTATTACAAATTCCAATACACTGATACCAGAGACAGAATTTTTCAAATTAAGAAGAACGTAAAGAATTATCGTGTTATTGACAAGTGACGTGGAAAGTTATTGACCCTCGTAGTGCTGTGACACGTTTGTTATGATTGGTATTCAAGAAATATATGAAACGAATAATTTGATATCAATTCTTTGAGTCAGTTATTTTGTGCTGAAACTGTGCATAGAGACTCCATACCAGATGTTGTCTTCAGTCCTTTTGGATAGATATGGGGTTTCCGTTACACGTTGTATACAACGATTCCATAACCATTTCCCACACACACCACACATACATACACACGGATATACACCCACACACACACACGCCACGCACGCATGCACACACGTTTTTGTAATTATATGGTTTTAAGAATATTTTTTATTGTGTAAAAAAGTAAATAGGTAATAAGAATGTGAGAAGACAATGACTTCTGTAACACAGGTTATTGCCTAGCTCAGGAGTCAGGGCTTCAACGGCTAATGTACCAATTTTTTATGACAATAAACAAACCATTAAATCAGTTATGACCATTAAAGATTAAAAAATGTCGGATCAACGGCTTAATATTTATGCTTTCCGACGCAGGTAGGAATCTCAATATGTTAGGATGCGTGTATGAGATTTTCAATTCTTATGTATTCAAGACGATAAAATGTAAATAAATTTTACCTGTAAATAGAAAATACTCTGGAGCCGTAACAAGACTAATTTATCTAAAAATATTTCAAGGCTTCTACGGTTCGTCTCCAAATAAAAAAGAGACTTCAAACAGGCGTATCGCGTAACTATTTCTTAAAGAATTTCTTTGGCGTAGCGCGGTATGTGCCCTAACTTCGAACGTTGCAAAATATTTTTGACGCGCAAAGGCTTTTAAAGAAAACAATGCTATACTTCTTCTTATCCTTGCCTGGTAAAGATGACGGGTTTCTATAATCAGTAACATTTGCCTTTGATTTAGTATGTGTTTTATTCGTTCTATTAGAAGGATTGGACGCCCAGCAGTGCGACAGTTCAGGCACGAGATTGGCCAATTATATAATAACTGTGAATGATATTACCGCACCCAATATAATAACGTCTTTAGGATGCGATTTGACTTCCCTATTCAGCGACACTGGATAGAGGTAGCGATAGGTTTAAGTTGAATGTCTGTTTTTCTTTTTTGAATAAAAAAAATATTATTTAATTTATTTCTCTGTCTTTTTTGTACTAACATAGCGTAAGGTTAAATTGTTACTAACACTCCATGGACTAAGTCTGAAATAAAAGATTATTTATTTATTTACCAAAATAAACAGTGAAGATACATATAATAGGATCTATGAGAATGTGTGAACTTTGTAGATTGTTATATAAATGGGATAAATTCCATGGTTGTCTGGCAGTTTGAGTACTTCATGCGGCCTACCTAAACGTCCCTATTTTCGTATTATTCGTCATATTAATTAGCTTCTTTATCATTCTAAGTTGAGTTCTAATATGGAGCTGAAATAAGGATTTGTCAGGTACCTAACTGACAAATCATTTCACTGTCTGGACAGGCTTACCTTAATCTTTATGCTTCTTTTCTCAAAATATTAACCATGTAGATAGATATAAAATCATGTAGGTCAATGTCTTAACATTGACCTACATGATTTTCATATAATTTCACAAGTACATATTGTATGGTCTTCATGCATAAGGGACTGGACCTGTGAGTTTTTTGCAGTGTTTCTTTTCCGGGTCAGTCAGTCAATTAAGAAACACCAGCCTCATTTAATTCGACTTAAAACGACAAAATGACATAACCATTTTGCAAAAATAAATGTCTTTTCATTTTATTTCAATTAGTTGCTTCGCACTTGGCCAGTAATTTGTTTGGTATTAAATGCCAATAGGATACCTACCTGCAATATTTATAAATACCATATCAATTTATTGGTGCTCAAATTAAAATATTTTTTTATATTCACCATTTAAAAAAACCAGATCCTAAATATACATACGTAAATTACCTATTCCCATCTCAATTCATTTCATACGAGATACATTTTGGTTATTATAAAATGTACGTCTGCTATGTTACAGGACATTTCATGTTGGTAATGGGATGAACTTAATGTTAGCGTAGAAGAGGAGGTTGTAGAACAGGAATTAATTTTTGTTACGTCCACCGTCTTCTGAGAGATATACGCAGAGGAATTTCCAGGTGTGCTGCGTGGTGGTATGGTTATTAGTTGGTTAACCAGCTTCACATTCATTCTAGTGCTTCACACAAACCTTAATAAATTACACTCTAAAGTCTTTCTTATGAATCACTCTATCTATTTGTGAAAGCGGTATGAAAATCTATTTAGTAGTTCTTGACTTTATCGATACTTTATTCTATAATATGTAAGGTAAGTAAGCAATTAATATAAAATAATGGTGACTTACAAAACAACCTAGGATATAATGGCGAGAACTAGAAAATGTTACCACTTCGGATAGGATACCTAGTTTCTATATAAATCATTAATAACTGATTATTCAGTAAAGAAAGAGAAGTCAGAATTGATTATTTTTTTAAAAACTGAACCGAAACTGCAAGTGCAAAACGTGCTTCACAATTTAACACTACTTAACTAGGAATGTTTAAGGTTAACGAGCTAGGTTTAGCTTTCCGCAAACATACTTATCTAACAAACAGTCTACACCCACGTATTTTCCTGTACACAAAGTGTAACAAAATCCCAACTATTTTTTCATAGCAATTTTCCTCGTTTTCTAGTATAAATACGTAGTGTAATGACTGAAGCTTCACTCAACAACTCCACACCTCTTCGTTAACGTTTATCCACTACCAAGCAATAAGTACAATGGCCGCCATCAAGACCACCTTCATCCTCCTACTGGTCGCCTTCGCCATGGTGATGGTCACCGTGGAGGCTGTCCGTGTAGGACCCTGCGACCAGGTCTGTAACCGCATCAATGCTGAGAAGGACGAGTGCTGCAGGGCTCATGGCTACTCCGGATTCTCCAGCTGTAGATATGGACAAATGCAATGTTACTGATGGAGTCCAGCTGGTACTACAATATCTCAACAGCAACCCTCCAAATCTACTTTGCAATTAACAATTAGGACTAGATTTCGTCACTAATTTTGGTTAAATCATTACTTTCGAAAAGATCACATCAATTGAATTCTACATGTATTAAAATTATCCGATTAAACATTTTTAAGTTTAAAGATATTTTTTTACTTTTCCCTTAACCTTAAAATATTCTTCTTACCGGAAAACGAGGGCTATACCTATCCAGACACAATTTATTTAAAAGTTCTAAGACGGTCATCTAAGTGGCTGGATAAACATTGGCAAAATGATGATTTATCTTAATTTAATAAAAAGTAATGAACATTTATTTCAACAAAAATATACATAATTATGTATATTTGTTGTAATACTTAAAATACAAACTAGATTGTTCTAGTTTGTATTTTAAGTATTTTGATTTATAGCATCAAAAAATTGATCCTAAACGCTGTCGCAGCCTTTGGGTCGCGGGAATTTAATTCGAGGTAAATTTAAATCTCACTGTAATGTAGCGACCTGCCTGATCTTAAGTTTGTTAAAATCTGTGTTTCAGGCCATCACTTTACATCGATAATTTGAATAGAAAACACCAATAAATTCAATAATAATTATTATACCAATACATTAAATATTGAAGAAGATACAATAATTGCCATTTCCTTAAGGAACTTAATTTTTTATTGTAATCTGTTACTACCAGATAATGTAGATATCTATTGGTAAAAATTGGCCAAGTGCGAGTCGGACTCGCCCATGAGGGGTTCCGTAGTAACTATAATAAATATAATATACTTACTATATTTATTTGAAAAAAAAAAACAAAAACCTTACAAATTTCTTAAAACTAGCTTGTTTACAATTTTTACAACAACGCCAAATAACTTTGTTTTTATAGTATTTGTATGAATTACAAAGTTATATTTGCGGTTTTATAAAATATACTGTATCTCAAAAACTGCCGACTCGATCTCGTTCAAACTAATTTTGGTTGAAAGTTTACATTAAGATCTAGATCTTATCTACAACATATAGATTTTTAGATTTTTCACTTCATTATTATAGAAGTTAGAGGGGGGGGGGACACACATTTTACCACTTTGGAAGCGTATATCTTTTAAATGATTAACTTTATGAAAAAGTCATTTTAGAAACCTTAATTTCCTTTTTAAAGACCTGTCTATAGATACCACACACGTATAGGTTTCTTGAAAAAGAATATTTTCAGTTTCAGTTCCATGTATGGGGAGCCCTCTTTAATTTAAATGTTTTTTAAATTTTCTCTTAAAATCGGAAAGCGGTTCATAGAATACATCTACCTACCAAGTTTTACATGTACTATACGTGTAAAACTTGGTAGGTAGATGTATTAATAGTTTCGGAATAAAATGGCTGTTACATACGGACGGACGGATAGACAGACAGACGGACAGACATGTCGAAACTATAAGGGTTCCGTTTTTGCCATTCGGCTACGGAACCCTAAAAAATGGTCAAAATCGGTACTCGTCGTAAAACCGTAGAGTTTCTTGCCTTAACATCTTTATGTTATAGGGCAACATATTTATAGGTTTTTTCTCAGAATCCTCACAGGAATAGGACTCTCACTGGAAAAACTGTGAAACTGCTGCACTGGAATATCTACTTCCACGGGAACAAAGTCGCGGGCACGACTTGTTTGAAATGCTAGCCTGTAATAATGAAATAATGATAATGAAATAATGATGTTTATTTTGCAAATAAGTTATAAATAACACTTTCACACGTCTTTTTTTCGTAAATGTAAACTAGATGAGGCCAGTGTTTCCTAACTGACTACTCTGACTAATAAATATCTTTGAAATTAAAAATGAATGATTATCTGGGAATATTATGATATCTTATCTTGAATCTCTTATGTATATTGAACATCCGTTGTTGTTTTTTTTGTAAAGCAGTAGCAATAGTGCATAATATTTTATTGTAATTTAATTTTATATGGGGCAAATTAATGAATTTAATTTATTTTAATTAAATATTTAGTTTTGTTCTCTATCTAAGATTAATAAAAATGCATTATTTGGATGCGATCGCACTTGGACTTGTTTGATGTACTCGACCCTATACGTCGATGTACTTACAAAGATCGTATGATAGTATCTACTATGATTACTTACTGATTACAATCACGCTTCAAGCTCAATCAGCAAAGCCAAGCTTAAACACAACCACTATTGATAATCAGTTAATCACAGCATTTGTATCAGCTAACGTCTTGAAAATTCCCCTCGAGAATCTTGACTGACTTGACTTTTAGTTCATTAGCTTGCTTGTGGTGTGGCTACTATAAAACATTCTACAGAGTTGAAGACCCTTGACGTGTGAATGTGCCGTTTTTAGAGTTCCTCCCTAATGAAAGAACGTAATCCATGTTTGTACGAACGTTACACAGACGTCAAACTGTCCTTTACCACAAGGTTAGAACAAATTAGCTCCGAAACTATTGCTTTATTCTGTTTTACTTCTATTATTTTAAACATGTAAGGTAAATTAATACATGTGAGGTCACTTTTTGCAGATCAATCAGAAAAAAGAATGCTAGAAAAAAGTTTGCATGGAAGAGATCGCGCGGCAAGCGATAAGGTTCACTGTTGCTGTTTTTTAACTTTTTTAATATCCTATTATTTGTTGTGGCTAAATATAATAGCCGCATGGGTCGATCTAGATCTAGATGGATCGAGCTTTTGTTAAAAAGTTTTTTAAATTCAAGAGTTCCATCACTTACCTACCTTCCTTATAAAATATGCTTTCAAAAAACAATAACGCGATCGAAATTGGATCAGTAGTTTTTGACATACTGGTCGAAAACAGTCGGTCAAAAATAGGATCATCTTAACTGAGCGTAATGTGGCTATACCATCACGTCTGCAAAACCTTTCGAAAAAAAAATTTGGTAGCTGTAACATAGCTATAGTTTGTATAGGTACTTTCTGTACTAATATTATAAGGCGGAAAAGCTGGTTTGATGTTTTGTTTGTTTAAATGCTAATCTTCGAATATACCTACTGGGTGGACTGCAGGAGAGTTAAGTTTTTAATCGCATAAAATCCACGGAAGCGAAGTCTGCTAGGAATATTATATAAAAGTAAAGTTTGTAGGAAGTACTCTGGATTCTCTGAACCGAATTTGAAAACTCCTTCACCAATATAAAGTTAGTGACACAAGCTACATTTTTATATTTATTTATTTATTTATTTATTTATTTAGGTTTCCCAACAAAGAATACACTTACATGCTAAAATATCTTATAAAACTATATCACCTTGTGTTTCTCCAATTATAGGGGAACACATCATGCGTGAGTATATAAATTACAAGAAAAAAAAATTAAATATATGAAAAATCATTCAATACACGAAAAAAAGTCCCTTATCTTATTCTTACAAAAAAAAATTAAAATTATATAATACTATTATTAACAGGATAAACAGTGTGCTACTTTATAGCGAACAGCAAAGAAAAAAATAACAATAAACAATAAAATTAAGATAATTTAAGACTATAATGTGGTTAGCATTAGTGAGTTAGCATTAGTGAATATACCTATTACATAATATAGTATATCTAATATATCAACACATATCTTTCAATTGCAAAAGGATAGAGGATTTATATTTTACTAATGTATTTGAAAAAATGTCTATGTCTACCGAGGAGCAAGCTATAGTATTGTACAGACCTGTCACTCTTGCAACGGGTGAATGCTTACCCAGATTTGTGCGGTATCGCGGGATTTTAAATAATGGGCGGGGTTGGCGTGGGATTCTGATAGGAACGTTTATATGAATTCTGCTAAGAAGATCAGGACTGTTGATCCCATTGTTTAGTAACTTGTACAAGAATATAAGATCAGAGACAGTGCGACGAGATTCCAGAGTAATCAGTTTAAAATGGGTCATTCTATCAGCATATGATCGACAATTCCGAAGTTTGAATCGGAAAGCTAAATGACGAACCAATCTCTTCTGAACCCTCTCTATCCGGGTTATGTGAACTTGGTATGCAGGGTTCCATACAGTGCAGCAGTATTCTAATTGACTACGTACATAACTATTATATAACAAAAGTATGGTAGATGATTTTTTAAATTCTCTAGAAGATCGCAACAGAAATCCGAGAGCCCGGTAAGCTAAATTAAGCATCTTATCTATGTGATCTTTGAAACTTAGCCTACTATCCAGATATACACCTAAATCCCGAATGACTGTTACCTCTGTTAGGATGTTTCCATTAATATTATATGATGACTGAATTTTGTTGCGTTTTTTGGTAAATTTAATATGGAAGCATTTGGAACAGTTTAAGTACATTTTATTATTGATACACCATTGTGTTAGCTTATTTATATCTGACTGAAGTAAATTAATATCAGATTCACTGCGAACTATGCGAATCAACTTCAGGTCGTCTGCAAAAAGGTAAGGTGTAGAATATGTAATTACTTGCGAGATGTCATTGATAAAAATATTAAAGAATAACGGCCCCAAGTTCGAACCTTGGGGTACGCCAGAAGTGGCAAGAAAAGGATCAGACTCACCACCGTCTACAACCACCGTAGATGGACGGTCATTAAGGTACGATCTACACCAACCTAGTGTTGTACCGGTAATTCCCAGGGATTGAAGTTTAATTAATAGTAGCTCGTGATTTACCTTGTCAAAGGCCTTCGAAAAATCAGTATAAATTGCATCCACTTGTAAACCCTGATCAACTGCAGATGCTAATTCAGTAACATAAGTTACGAGATTTGTACATGTTGACTTTTTCTCCATGAAACCGTGCTGATTAATCGATAGAAACTTTCCGACGTGATCGTATAAAACTGGGTAGACAAGTGATTCAAAGACTTTAGACAAGGTACAGAGAATCGAAATGGGTCGATAATTCGAAATCACCTCACGTTTTCCACTCTTGTGTATAGGTACTATCCTTGCCCGCTTCCAAACATTAGGAAATATACCTGTTTTTAAAGAAGTATTATAGATATTAGCCAATGGAGAGGAAACAAAACGAGCGCATCTTAACCAAAATATTGGGGGTATATTATCAGGACCTGCACCTTTTGAAATATCGAGCTCGGAAAGTTTTTTACAAATGACTTCTGAAGTTATTGAAATGGTTTTGATGGGTAAAACTGGGACGGATGTGGAAGGCATACTATTAGTTGGAATACTTGGAGGGTCATATACTGAAGAGAAATGTTCTGCAAACAAATTAGAAATGGCTTTATTATCAGATGCGTTCACAGTGCCAAGGGTCATTTCCGAAGGGTAAGAAGAACTACGCTTTCGGAGGTTTTTAATGTATGTCCAGAAGAATTTGGGGTGTCCTTTTATTTTGTTTTCTATATCAACTATATAATTGTTGTAACATGTTTGAGTTAGCGTTTTACATTCTTTCCTCAAGTAACTGAACTCTATCACATCTAACGGATTATTATATTTTTTTACTTTTTGGTGGTATTTTAGTTTTTGTTTCAGTAATTTTACGAGTTGATGCGAGTACCATGGTGGATATTTTCCTCTCACAAATACGGTTTCTGGTACATGTTTTTTAATGATGTCTTTAATTATAGCGTAAAATCTATCCAGCATTTTGTTAACATCGTTACATGCTGTTAACTCGTCAGTCCAGTTAGTGTTTTCAAGTGTTTTTGTTATAATTTCATAGTCAGCTTTATGAAAATTAGGTTTACTGATTGCTTTTATGTTATTTTTAATGTTAGTTGGATAGGTGATCATGATTTCTAGTGCTGGGTGGAATTTGTCCAGTTTTTTAATTGGGTCAAGACAGTTTCTTATTTTAATGTTGCTAATATCAGAGAGTACCAAGTCTAAGGTCTTGTTTTGGAAGTTTTTAATCCAGTTGTGCTGCGTCAAATTATTCAGAGCAATAAAATCAAGTAGAAGATTTTGAAGGTACCCAGACCGGTATGTAGAAGCTGATACGAACGCATTGTTCGTATCATGTATCCACTCGATACAGCTCATATTGAAGTCGCCTGTTATTATAGTAGAACTATCACTGTTAGAATCTATGATTGAGTTACAATTTTCAATGAAATGCTCGAAAACGTTCGTGCTTACTGGGGGAGGTATATAAACCGCACATAATTTTAAAGATTTTTTCATTATGTTTGATTTAGTTTCAATCTTTATCCACAAGTCTTCACAGTCACTTTCCCACTCTGTCAAGCGATATGAATTTAATCTGTTTGACACAGCTACAAGGACTCCACCACCAGTCTTTTTGTGACTGTTGAGGTGAGATGTTTCTCGATCTCTTCTATATACCGTAAAAGAGTCATCAAAAAGTTCGGTATCATAAATACCTTCGCAAAGCCAAGTTTCGGTTAAGACATAAACATTGTAATCATTGTTAAGTATGTGTTGACGTATTTCAGATATATTGCTACGCAGACCTCTAGTATTTAGATAATAACAATTTATAAGATTGAATTTTGAAAAAATACAGCTAAATAACTTTCACAAAATTACACTATTAAAAAGTTCTATGTGACACATTTTAAGTTTTCGAGATCAGTTATGACAACAGTTTGGGTGGTTTCGTCCTTTTTCAAGAAAATCCTTCCATTACGAACCCACACAAATTTGTATCCCAATTCTTTAGCCCGTGCTCGCGTTGCAGCATGTAAATTTTTATTTTCCGGGGATAGATGTTCGGCCACAAATATAGGCACCGGTTTGTTAGTTGCTATACCAAGATGACTCGAGTTAAGTTTATCTTTTGAATTTGTTCTGTTGTATTGTATGGATGCTGCAAGGAATGTATCTCTTAAACGAGGACTATTGAGTTTAAGGAGCACAGACCTCGGTCTTGGGTTGCTCGTGTCCTTCTTAGCAATTCTTGTACAGAGTTGTATATCCGTGTCTTTTAAATCACATTTTATAACTTTGCTTAGCTGGAGAACAGTACTCACCAAATTCTCTGTTCCATGTTCTGGTATGCACTGAAGTTCAATGTTGTTTGCTCGTGCTTGTTGTTCCAATATATTCATGCGTTTTGTTACATCGTTTAGAGATTTGTTTAATCCAGAATTTTCATCAACTAGTTTTTGTATAGTAGAGGACTTTTCTTCCAATGTCACCTTCATTTCTTCATATTTTTCGTTAAAAAATGACAGAGACTTCTGAAATTCCGACACAATTTCGTTAATTTTGCTGAATTGTTCATGTATTAAACCTTGAGTTGTATCCTGTAGCGCCTGAGTAATTTCTTGTCTAATCATTTCCCTGAGGGAATTACTTGTAATATCTGTCAACGGCATGTCGTGTACTTGGTCAGAAGCAAGGCGTTGAGATGACTTAGTGCGAAAAGTAACATTATTTGCTTCAGTCGGAGTGGACTGGGTAGTGCCATTTTTTGGGCTACTTTGCTTGGCAGGTCGTATAGGGGTGTTAGTGTTGTCGAACTTCGGTTGTTTGTTGTGACAACCAGGGCATTTCCAAGTATTTTTGGAGTCGGCATGCATTGAATTAAATTTCTTTTCAGGTATATTCGCACATAGTAGATCATACCAACAATGGCAAAGAAAGCATTGCAAGCCTTTCCCGTCTCTAAAAGCGTTCCTGCAACCGGCACACTTCAATGTTGGCATTATTTCGACAAGCAAAATTCAACTTTATATAGTGTATAAGCTCTTCAAGCGATGACTAATACTTGCAGAGAATTTATTTTTAGAATTTATTAAATATTAGACACTGTTATTGTTTATTTTTTAATAATTCCTGATATCAAGAATCGGCGACAAAAATTTCGTGGAATTTAAGTGTGCTTGAGCACCTGTGAGCACACCTGCGTCGTACGCGGTGAGTTTTTCCCAGAATTACGAATAGGATGAATTATTTTTATTTGGAGTTCGTCCCGTGTACACTCAACTTTAACACTAATTGCAGTTGTTGTAAAATTGAATATAAATTATCACTGTTTTATCTATTTTTGAATTTAATTTAACTATTGTAATTTTATTTCCCAAACACACGTCCACACTTCACAAAGCTTCGAGAAGAACCATCCATCATATATAAAAAAATCTTTTCACGAGGCGTTCAAGGACAGAACTTAGTGTTATATAATTTCATTATACTAATTAATTCAGCCAGAAATTATCACCAGCCAACAAAAGGAAATCTAGATTCATGACTGTTAAGATACAGACGATTATCTGTATTAACTCTGGCTCTCTCTAAATGTTAGCTGAAATTTATACAGGTACAACTTTAATTTCCTTGATAAAAGTTTAATAATTTAGTATAGGTATTTTAAGTTTAATTGATTTTTCTCAGTGTTCTCTTAAATGTTTTTTTTTAAATGTATTAAGTACCTAACCATTTATATATGAAAATTAATCCATACATCCATAGTCAAAATTGCGTATTAATGTCGCTTGCGTTAAAACTTTAACCAGGTTATTTTTATCGAAAGTGTTATCTCAAACGCCCGGATACATAAGAACTGAAGTAGTTAGTTTGAGACAACAAAAATATTGTAAGCGCCAAAAAAGCCTCAAAACCTATTAATTTTTTGAAAAGTTAAACTGTAACACCAAAGGCTTCAAAAATCATTGTTATATGTACAGTGTTCAATTTCACTTTAATAGTGCAATTATTAGTAAACATATTTAAAAAAAAACCTTCTCCTGTAAAATTTGGTTGTTGTCGGTTACGCTAAGTAAGCTAGCTGGTTTTAAGTGTGAAAGTATACACACTAGGTACCTACTCTAAATATATGTAGTGAAAGGGGTTCGAATTACGAGTAACAGAGTAAAAGGAGTAAAAATAACTTACTTAAATAATCGTAGACATTACATAATATAATTTAATTAGCAATTCGGTCCAATTCCCTTAATTTTAACTTAAAGCGACGATATAACATTGAAATGGACCAAGTTTAGATGTAAAACTAAAATGGATTCTATTAAGTTGCATTTCATGTTCTTGCTGTCTGTTTAAGGAGCTGATGTCGAAATGATTAGGTAGAGCTTCCCAGCTAATAAATTGTGGTGGTATCATTGATTACATAGATTGAGCGTTGCTATTTTAAGAGATAAGCGAAAAAACACAGATTACTTAATACATAGTTACTGAAAAAGTCATTAGCAAAAATTTTGTTTAGTAAATTTAAATTTACCGGCGTAGGTATCTCACCCGTAAGCCATAAAGGTATCCCCACTAGTGTTGCCAGGTTCGATTTGTTTTAAATCGGGACAGAAGTTAAAGAAAATCGGGATTTAGATTTGTAGATCGGGACAAACAAAAAAATGTTTTTTTTTTTTTTGAGTCATGCTAATTTTTTCGTTATACATATAAAACGATGAATCTTTATTCTAAAAAAATGTTATAGTCAGACTTTTTGATACACTACTCTAAACAAGTGGAAGCGTGTCCAACCAAGTTTAAGGAAAACAGAACTAAATGGAGCGGTGTCCAGGCAGGTATCACCTTGGGTAACAGTTGCACTCTTAGTATTACCGTCACTTAAGTCGGTATCTGCGCGGTATCTCCAGGAATCGGTCTCCAGGATAATTTGAGGAGGCCTAAATAAAAAACATTAGGTACCCATTTCCATAAAATTACCTATAAGTTTATACAAAAAAAAATCATCTGATAACTGAAAATTATTGATATGTTAGTGAAAATCAACAAAGTTAAGTATGAAAGTAGTTTACAGATAATAATTTTTTTATTTAATTTATATTTTTCATTACTTTTTGCTGCCTTTAGAAGGCCCTTGTTTTTGATTACATAGTTGTGAAATTCACCGCAAGCCATGCTGAAGTTAGTTTATATTTGAATCTCGGCTTTGACATGCTCCGGTGTCAAATGATTTCGCCTCACAGATAAAATTAAGAGTTAGATTGTGAAAATACTCTTTCCGTTGCTGCGTTCGACACCCGTGGAATTGACGTCATAACCGACTTCCATATCAAAACACTACAAAGCCAAAAATAACTTTAATTTCGGAAGTCGGTGTTATTTGTTTTGGATTTACTTTTTTTTTTCACACCGCCTTCCGAAATTAAAGTTATTTTTGGCTTTGTAGTGTGTTGATATGGAAGTCGATTCTATTTTTTGCTAAAATTTTTTTTTCACGCTTTTTAGTGGGTCGGTTTGTAATTTACAAACCTTTTACAAAATATTGCTTTTCCCGATGCATAGCCGTTAATTTTTGAGGAGTTCTCCTGGTACTTGACCATCGGCTCTACATCACCATATGTATTGTGACGAGCATAAAGTGTTTAACATCCGTACTCAAGTAATCGAATCGCAATCCACGAAATACTTATTATTGAGGAGTTTCTTGAAATCAGTCCAGTAGTTTTTGTGTGAAAACGTTACAAACATACAAAAACACAAATGTTCCCTCTTTATAATATTAGTTTAGAAGTTTAGATTAGGAAAATATCCGTCCGCGCCTCGCATGCTACCTGAGCATGCTACCTCGTTAAACAGTAAATATGTTGACCACTTAATACCAACACTTCAGCATTGAAAACACTTATTTACACATTGTAACCATCTCATAGTTGTATTACTGATGATTCTCGATATTGGTTATCAGAACCTTGGTACGTTATTGACACTGAAAATAGTAAGAGCCTGCTTGAGTTTTATCAAAGATCGATTGGTTCATTGTTTCGTTCTAAGATTATTCATTTAATTTCTTTTTCTTCTACACTATCAATTTGGGAATGCCTGTAAGGAAAGCTGTATGTATGTACTGAAACAAATAAAATAAATAAATAAATAAATTTTGTCTGAAAGTGGAACTGTCCCCTCCCAATGGGAATAGACAAAGGGCTCTAATTAACCTTTCGCGTGTCTTACGTTACACAGTGCGACATAAGAAAAAAATGCTCCAAATGTCTTAAGTCGGACAGTTACACTTAAGGGCTTGGTCAGGATTGGTCGATAAATATCTGTGGTTGTGTTGCAAGTAGCAATACGTTTTGCATTTATATGAAAGAAATGGTTCATTCACTATCTATTTTAATACTTTTCAACAGCAGCAACATCATTTTTAACGTTCTAAACCTGACCTACCGCATGACGCAGGTCCTCACCGGACACGGAAGTTTCGGGAGGTACCTGTGTCTGATGGGAAAGGAGGAAACGCCTGGGTGTCACCACTGCGAGGGTCGCCCTGAGGACACCGTAGAGCACACGGTGCAAGACTGCCCCGCCTGGGCAGAGCACCGACGTGTCCTCACGGCGGCGATAGGCGGAGACCTCTCGCGCCCGGCATTGGTCGAGGCCATGCTGCGGGCCGAGAGGGAGTGGGAAGCGGTCGCCTCCTTCTGCGAAGCAGTCATGCTTCCGAAGGAGGAGGCGGGCCGCGTGAGGGAGAGGATGGCGTCCTCTCTCCAGCCCAGCCGCAGTGGTAGACACCCACGGCGTCGGATGTCGGCCGACGATCTCCGGCCACCGTAGGCGCGGGCATGCGGACAGCGAGTAAAGGGCAACTCGCTGTCCGACCATGGACATGGTATAAGTTCACTTGGTTGTCACTCTGTCTCTCTTTGTCAGTCTCTCAAAACATATTTAGTTACTTATTGATTTTATTTTATTTGATTTTATTGATTTTTAGAACCCTACAAGTGTTACCAGCTCAGCAGATTTATTAGTTAAAGTTAAAAACAAATTGGTGTAATTTACTCGTACAGGAATTGTAGGTAAAACTTAATTTTTAGTAGCTTATGAGCAATGGTGGCTCAGTGATTATAGGCACAGCTTACAAGTTGTAGGTGGTGGGTTCGAACGCAAGCAGGTACCATTAGTTTGTGTAGTTTTTAACCTCACCGCTCTGCTCTCAAACCAGTGAACAAAAACTTCGTGAAAAAACCGGCAGGTCCACGGACCGAAACACTATAGACTCTGAGATTCATTTCTGATTAGTTATATTACATTGTATTATGTCAATTAGTCTATACTGTATACTATACTGTATACTATATATTCATACCAAAATAAATAAATAAAAAATTGTATCTATTATGCAAAGATAAGTAATTTTAGGATTTAAACAGTAATAATCTACTTCTACTAATATACATGATTATAAAAACAAATATAATACAGGCGAAAATAAAAGGGAAATTATAGGGCATCGAAAAATTCATCAACATCGCTATAAATGGGAAAAGTGCCCAGAACACTGTCCGCATTGCCACGTTGAATGGCAATGCTGATACTCTGTCCAAGAAAAGGCCAGCCCTCTGGTCACTTGTGGAGTCGACTAAACGTTTGCTGACGTCACGAAATAATCGATGCGCACTCAGACCCCATGGTCCCAACGTTTCAACCCCAAACGGTTCAAACATATAGCACCCAATTAGGTTGTTGTATTTGCGCCGTTTGAGATTTTCTGCACCTGCAGCTGCCGCCCCAGCACAGCCCGCCGTACTGAGAAGATGGGATGGCGCAAGGGTGTCAACACAAGTAGCATCCCACACCAAAGGTCTACCCAACTTCCAAGGCATTATAGTCATCCCGTCTGGTCTCTTCCCATCGTCGCGTGCCAAGCCGTTGGGTTCTAAAATAGATGGTACTCCAGCGGTGACAAGATTGTGAAAATTAAGATTTTTTTTAAAAGACTAACCGTTAAATTTCTTGCCGTTTCTTCTCCATAAGAAACGACCAATTTCGAACCGTGCACTAAATTCTGACGTTTTATGAGTGCCCACGTAGGCCTATGTAAAATAAAATAATTTTGATTTTGAAATCTGAAGACATGCGATATCCACCAAACCGCACTGGATCTGCATTCCCTGTCCTAGAGAGGAAGCCTGTGTGCAGTGGAAACATTATAGGCTAGTTATTTTTGTACCTAGTTTATTTGCTTTCATATTTATGGTAAATTTATTTAAACATATTTAATATGATAATGATGGTCGAGTCAAAGCTCCAGAGCCTTGAACATCGACGACGAGTTGCAATTCTATCAGTTTTCTATCGGTTACATTTCGGAGAGTGTGCGATGGAATTACACAATCTAATTCCGCCTAGCCCGTTTCATCATCGGACTACGAGACAAACGGCGAAGCGCCATTGTTATATGGTGGACTTCCCACCCATACGCACAAATCGTTTTACTTTCATCGTGCGTACGGCTAAGGAGTGGAATTCCCTGCCGGAGTCTGTGTTTCCCGATAGCTATAACCTAGGAGTCTTTAAGTCAAGAGTGAATAGGTTACTTTTAGGTAAGCGTGCTCCATCTTCGACCACATCATCACTTACGATCAGGTGAGATGGAGGTCAAACGTGAATCTATTTTCAATTTGAAAAAAAAAAACTAGTTACAGAACCTTATGACCAAATCGCTTTGTCGCTAAAGATATTATAACTATAATATAGTTTCTAATAGATTTATTGTTGTTTTATTTTTAAATGTTTATCATAAAGATGATGGCCTGAAACACAGGTTTTTGTATACCTAGAACATCCAGGTCGCAAATAAGAGATATAATAAAATTTTACCTCGGTTCTCATTGAATAAAAGTCATTATTTCACTTAAGTTCTTGTCTTCTTAATTTCTTTAAATTATCATTACGTAACCAAACCTTTTGTTTTTTTTTCCGCAAAATGTTGTTTGTTACGCATATTATGATTGTATTCATCACATCACCTGTGGTTGCACAGGGTCAATCCCTCCCCACAATTACCGCAATCGTTTTGTTTACTAACAAACGTTTTCTGCGCAAAAATTCCTGAACCTACCAGATTTACCTGTGAGCAATACAATAACAATGGTTACCTTCATTACACCCGTGATTCACAGTAAATGAACACGGTGTGATGACTGTGTTCGGTTTACTGTGAATCACGAGATCATCTCAGACAATTGGGTAGTTTCTTGTTCCAAAATGATTACTCTATTTGGTCTGTTATTTAGATTTTCAAAAAATGTTGTACACGTATTTCTTGACTTTTCAAATTAATAAGAAACTAGGAAGATCAAGAGCTTCAAAGCTGGTGACGGCACATAGTGTTAACACGGCGTGTTGTCACGTGAAATTTCGACGCACTGTATCGTCTCCATTTTTAATTAAGAACGTAAAAAAGGAAAAATTTGTCTAATATTTTCTGGTGATCTGAGTCACGGACTGAATAAAATATTTTAGGAAAATACTTAGTCGTGTATGGATATGTCGGGCAGGTGTCCGCAATTTCTCGACCAAGCTCGTATTTTGCGTACGGGTAGGACAAATTGGTCATTCGATCCATCCCAGCTCGTCCAAAAAGCGAGTAGAGCCTTGGTTTTACGTACCATATCCCGGAGAGTTCCTGAGTTGCTGAAGTATTTCTCTAACCAATCTTACCAAGAGGTATCGTCTTACCCAGTAATAAAGGCAGGTTATGATCAAGTCATTCCATCCACATAATATCGAAAGTGATCTGGCAGAATCCACCAAGTTGCACCAAATGCAATGTTGAGCACTTTAGGTTTTGATTGATCATAGTTTAGCGAAAAATGATATGATTAATACATAGTTGTTTATGAGTAAAGATACTTCCTGACCCGACAGACGATGTCTTCCTGACAATTTAAACTTTATCTGTGTGAGGGAACATAAAACATCAAATTAATGGAATCGGTCCAGCCGTTCTCTAATAGCCGTCAGTTAGTCTCACTAAAAAGTGAGACTAACTGACGGCTATTAATATATATAGGAATATTGAGAAATAGCAGATTCAATCGCTTCTTGCTTTAAATTTTAATGGATAAAAATTTAAAGTTACTTAAAATAGGCAAAAAAGCTTTAAGCTTCTGCAGTCATACTGTTTTATGAGATAAAATAGTAGAAATTTTTTTTTTGCAAAATATAGAACCGACTTCCATATCAAAACACTACAAAGGCAAAAATAACTTTAATTTCGGAAGGCGGTGTCATAAACGAAAATATATACAAAACTAAAGACACCGCCTTCCGAAATTAAAGTTATTTTTGCCTTTGTAGTGTTTTGATATGGAAGTCGGTTCTATTTTTTGCAAAAATTTTTTTTTCACGCTTTTTAGTGGCTCGGTTTGTAATTTATGTAGTTACAAAAGCCATAATGTCAACAACTTATCACCTTTTACAAAATATTGCTTTTCCCGATGCATAGCCGTTAATTTTTGAGGAGTTCTCCTGGTACTTGACCATCAACTCTACATCACCATATGTATTGTGACGAGCATAAAGTGTTTAACATCCGTACTCAAGTAATCGAATCGCAATCTACGAAATACTTATTATTGAGGAGTTTCAGTGGCCATCTGTGGTCTTCATCATCAGTTCCACTTCCCCAAATGGTACTTTTCGGAAGCAACTGCTCAAGGTACTACAAGAAATACCCAAAACGCTATAGGTGTGCCTATAATATTTAAAGAGTTCCCTCGATTTCTCCAGGATTCCATCATCAGATCCTGATTTCGTAACAATGGGACCAACTAGAAACTATACCCATTCAAACGCAAAAAGAATTTTTCAAATCGGTTCAGCCGTCTCCGAGTTATGAGGTAACATACATGTTCAAGACGAATTGTAAACCTCCTTTTTTTGAAGTCGGTTAAAAAAGCTCTTTCTTTTACTCCGTTCTGTCAAAATACCCTCGATATACAACTTTAAAAAAGCAGGCAGTGACACATCTTACATTTCGTGCAAATACATCATTTAAGAACATACAATATTCTTAAAAAATAAAAAAATAAACATTATTTTTAATTCAAAAATATTAATGAAAACATAATAAACATATATAATGAAAGCATAAGTCATCATGAAGCATGCCGAAAGCTTAAAAAGAAAGTGAATTAATATCCATTATTTGGAATGTCTGAAAAGAGATTAGAATACCCACGTATTTATTTTCTCCTGTTGTGTCAAATCCATCCGAAGGTTGTCTATAAAAATTGCTTTTTTTTAAAGAGCAATGTACACATAGGCTCATATTACAGAACGAAACTCGAGCACTGATCTCTGTTTAAAACTAGTTTTGAGTCGAGATTTAATTTTAGAATGTTCCTCAAGTATAGATTCATCGATCATAGTTCAGCCGGGTACGGCTTTATTCTAGATCGTTACTCAGTTGTAGATTCATCACCCAAGTATGGTCGACACCACGCTCGAGCAGAGATTTCCTTGTCAGTTAACTATTTGCTTTTCAGTTTATTATTTGATATAAAAATGGTAATTTTTGGCGAATGATGATGAAATCACATTTTATTTTGCTAATTGGTTACAAATAACACTTTTACATGTCATTTTTTGCCATTTTAAGTTACTAGATGAATACCGTGTTTTCTAACTTAAACAGATTATAACAATGAGTTTTTCACCGATGATTTAAACAGAAAAACAGAACTTCAGCGTTCCATGTGAAGGGCCCATACAATTTTGCTAATAATTATTTTAGAAATGGTATAGATTTTCACAAGATGAAGATTTTTGACAATTTGTAATACTGCCATCTATTGATCAAGATTTGGTAAAACATATGCATTTCTGTTTTGTTTTAACTATAACTTTGTTTCCTTACAATATTTTTATTGATCGTTGTTCCCAAACCATTATTTATTTGAATATTACTTATTACATGATTAATGAGCCATACAAAACAACACTGTCACAGATATTATTTAGGATCCACTCCGTTCCCGAACAAGTTACTCTTGCTATATTTTTATATGTTAGAAATATTGCCTTAACACCTTTTACCTTCAAGAATTTGCTTTTACAAATTCTTAAAAAATAATTTCCATGGTGAAACCGTACAATACATATTTTTTATTCTTAAAAATTTGGTATTAAAGTAAATTGAATTATTTACGATCATTCGTAGGAGCAGCGGAGACGAAGAAAAACGTAAACGAAAACAGACTGATGCATAGACAATTAGATATTCTCTGCTTGAGGCTCGATTTGAATCTGAGTATAGTTTTATTACCATTCTGGAATAAGACCAATGCTCAAGTGCAGATTCTATATTTAAACTGAGATCAGGCGAATTAAGCTCAAACTGGACTTAAGGAACGTTCTGTAATACGGACCATAGTGGGGGTTTGCCCTGCTTGAGCAGAGCTCCACCGTGTCCTCGTAGGGGCGATAGGCGGCGATCTGTCACTCCCAGCCCTGGTTCAATGCATGGTCCGGAGCGAGGAGGCATAGGAAGCAGTCACCTCTTTTTGCGAAGCAGTTATGTAAGCGAAGGAGGTGGCGGGACGCGCGAGGGAGAGGTAGGTCTCAAGGTCCTCACAGCCCTTGCACCCCAGCCGCCGCAGGAGACGTTCCGGGCGTCGGGAGTCACAGGTTGACTCCCAGCCACCGTAGGCGTGGGCCTGCGGGCTGCGAGCCATGAGTAGCTCGCCGCCCGACTGAAACCAGGCCCGTGTAGATGGCGCGTCATGTTCCACGCGCGTCAAAGAGTGTCAGCAAAAATTCTCGGAGCCCACTAGGGGGCTGTTGCCTGCCGGGGTTGCGGAATTGTTCGAAAGAGTTACCGCGGCCTCGGCATACGAAGGGCATACGATGGAACACTGGAAGGATGGATGGGTCTTTTCCCTTAGCCTGTTCCCAACTATTTTGGCGTCGGTTTCCAATCTTAATACATGCAGCTCAGTACTAGTGTTCTACATTGAGCGACAGGCTGTCTGTCCGTCACTATCCAGTAGCTGAGTAGCACGTAAACCTTGCACGACTGGTATCAGATTTTCTCTCTTCTGACTATCAGTTATTATTAGTTATATGTGGCTACAAACATTAGATTATACACAAACCGAAAACGTATTAATACAAACTCTGAAATAATCAGCATCTATTAGATACATACATACCTACCTATACAACGTGTAATTTAAAGGGTATATACAATACATACCAAGTGCATGGCTTCTTTGGATGATAACAAACGATATGGCAAGTGTTTTGTAATCATAAGTCTACGTGTGTAGAACTTATTACAAATTCCAATACACTGATACCAGAGACCGATTTTTTCAAATTAAGAAGAACGAAAAGAATTATCGTGTTATTGGCAAGTGACTTGGAAAGTTATTGACCCTCGTCGTGCTGTGACACGTTTGTTATGATTGGTGTTCAAGAAATATATGAAACCAATAATTTGGTATCAATTCTTTGAGTCATTTATTTTGTGCTGAAACTGTGCATAGAGACTCCATACCAGATGTTGTCTTCAGTCCTTTTGGATAGATATGGGGTTTCTGTTACACGTTGTATACAACTATTGCATAACCATTTCCCACACACACCACACATCCATACACACGGATATACACCCATACACACACACGCCACGCACGCATGCACACACGTTTTTGTAATTATATGGTTTTAAGAATATTTTTTATTGTGTAAAAAAGTAAATAAGTAATAAAAATGTGAGAAGACACTGACTCCTGTAACACAGGTTATTGCCTAGCTCAGGAGTCAGGGCTTCAACGGCTAATGTACCAATTTTTTATGACAATAAAGAAATCATTAAATCAGTTATAACTGTTAAAGATTAAAAAATTAAATTTTTATAAAATAAAATAATATAATATAATATAAATATAATATATAAATATCATATATCATATATACATATAATAATAATATAATATAAAATAAAAAAATAAAAAAAAGATCAACGGCTTAATAATTATGCTTTCCGACGCGGGTAGAAATCTCGATATGTTGCGTGTATGAGACTTTCAATTCTTATGTATTCAAGACGATAAAGTGTAAATAAATTTTACCTGTAAATAGAAACTACTCTGGAGCCGTAACAAGACTAATTTATCTAAAAATATCTCAAGGCTTCTACGGTTCGTCTCCAAATAAAAAAGAGACTTCAAACAGGCGTATCGCGTAACTATTTCTTAAAGAATTTCTTTGGCTTAGCACGGTATATCCTAACTTCGAACGTTGTGGAATATTTTTAGCGCGCAAAGGCTTTTAAAGAAAATAATGTTATACTTCTTCTTATCCTTGCCTGGTATTACCAGCTGATATTACCAGGCTGCTAAAGATGACGGGTTTCTATAATCAGTAACATTTGCCTATGATTTAGTATGTGTATTATTCGTTCTATTAGAAGAAATGGACGCCCAATAGTGCAACAATTCAGGCACGAGATTGGGCAATGATATAATAAATGTGAATGACATTACCTCACCCAATATAATAACGTCTTTAGGAGGCTGTTCGGGCTGTCGTGGCGCCGCAGTGCATCTGGCATGTTTGCAGAAGCACATGTAAATGGCTTTCAGTCTATAATCCGTAAAAAGCAGTCTCACTGCTGCAGCGCTTACGAAGCAGCGGGAACAGCCTCCTCAAGATAATCGCGGCGCGATTTGACTTCCCTATTCAGCGACACTGGATAGAAGTTTAGTTGAATGTCTGTTTTTTTTAATTCTTATTATTTTATTTATTTCTTTGTGTTTTTTTGTTTATACTAACAAGCGTAAGGTTAAATTGTTACTAACACTGGACTGAGTCTGAAATAAAAGATTATTATTATATATTTACCAAAATAAACAGTGAGGACACATATAATAGGATCTATGAGAATGATGAATGTAGATATTTGGGGTAAATTCCATGATTGTCTGGAAATTTGAGTACTTTATGCGGCCTACCCAAACGTCCCGTAGTTTTGTGTTATTCGTCATATTAATGAGCTTCTTTATCGTTCTAAGTTGAGCTCTACTATGGAGCTGGAATAAGGATTATTCAGGTACCTATCTGACAAATCCTTTCACTGTCTGGACAGGCTTACCTTAATCTGTATGCTTCTTTCCTCAAAAGATTAACGTAAGACATTAACCTACATGATTCTCATATAATTCAACAAGTACACATTGTATGGTCTTCATAAGGGACTGATCTCTGAGTTTTTGGCAGTGTTTCTTTTCCAGGTCAGTCAGTCAATTAAAAAACACCAGCCTCGTTTAGTTTGACTTAAAACGACAAAATGACACAACCATTTTACAAGAATAAGTTTAATTTCATTTTATTTCAATTAGTTGCCTCGCACTCGGCCAGTAATTCGTTCAAAATACCAAAAGGATACATACAATATTATAAAATACCATATCAATTTATTTGCGCTCAAATTAAAATGTTGTTTATATTCACCATTTCAAAAATTCAGTAAATACAAGTATACATACATACATCCACCTCAATTCATTTCATACGAGATACATTTTGGTTATTATAAAATGTAAGTCTGCTATGTTACAGTACATTTGATGTTGGTAATGGGATGAACTCAAAGTCACCGTAGAAGAGGAGGTTGTAGAACAGGAATTAATTTTTATTACGTACACCGTAATTCTGAGAGATATACGCAGAGGATTTTCGAGGTGTGCTGCATTCATTCTACTAATTCACACAAAGCTTAATAAATTACACTCTAAAACGTTTCTTATGAATCACTCTATCCATTTGTGAAAGCGGTATGAAAATCTATTTAGTAGTTCTTGACTTTATCGAGACATTATTTTATAATATGTAAGGTAAGTAAGCAATTAATAAAAAAATAATTGTGACTTACTAAAACAACCTAGGATATAATGGCGAGAACTAGAAAATGTTACCACTTCGCATAGGATACCTAGATTCTATGTAAAGCATATATAACAGATTTTTCAGTAGAGAAAGAGAAGTCAGAATTGATTATTTTTGAAAAAAAACTGAACCGAAACTGCATACTTCATAATTTAACAGTACTTAAGTAGCAATGTTTAAGGTTAACGAGCTAGGTTTAGATTTCCGCAAACATACTTATCTAATAAACAGTCTACACCCACGTATTTTCCTGTACACAAAGTGTAACAAAATCCCAACTATTTTTTCATAGGAATTTTCCTCGTGTTTTAGTATAAATACGGAGTGTAATGACTGAAGCTTCACTCAACAACTCCACATCTCTTCGTTAACGTTTATCCACTACCAAACAACAAGTACAATGGCCGCCATCAAGACCACCTTCATCCTCCTGCTGGTCGCTTTCGCCATGGTGATGGTCACCGTGGAGGCTGTCCGTGTAGGACCCTGCGACCAGGTCTGCAACCGCATCAATGCTGAGAAGGACGAGTGCTGCAGGGCTCATGGCTACTCCGGATTCTCCAGCTGTAGATATGGACAAATGCAATGTTATTGATAGAGTCCAGCTGGTACTACAATATCTCAACAGTAACCCTCCAAATCTACTCTGCAATTAACAATTAGGACTAGATTTCGTCACTAATTTTGGTTAAATCATCCCTTTCGAAACGATCACATCAATTGAATTCTACATGTATTAAAATTACCTGATTAAACATTTTTAAGTTTAAACATATTTTTTTACTTATCCCTTAACATTAAAATATTCTTCTTACCGGAAAACGAGGGCTATTCCTATCCAGGCCCTAAAATTACAATATTTTAAAAATAATCAAGTACCATGCTTACAGAAATGTACAGATACTCCAGACATAATTTATTTAAAAGTTCTAAGACGGTCATTAAAGTGGCTGAATAAACATTGGCAAAATGATGATTTATCTTAATTTAATTCAAGGTAAATTTAAATCTCACTGTATTGTAGCGACCCGCCTGATCTTAAGTTTGTTAAAATCTGTGTTTCAGGCCATCACTTTACATCGATAATTTGAATAGAAAACACCAATAAATTCAATCATTATTATATCAATACATTAAATTTTGAAGAAGAAGATACAATAATTTCAATGATTAATGGAACAGGAACTAGATCAGATAGATAATTAGATCATTGCAATTTCCTTAAGGAACTTATTTTTATATTGTAATTTGTTACTTCCAGATAATCTATTCTATACTTATAATAAATCTGTAGAGATGTCAATTCTGTACATGAAATATATTTCCAAAATAACTATCAGGGGGTGATTAAGGATCGATACTCATGCCAAAAATGCAATCAGTTAAATTTTTGTCTGTCTGTCTGTCTGTCTGTCTGTCTGTCTGTATAACCGTTATAGAAACAAAAACTACTCGACGGATTTTAACGAAACTTGGTACAATTATTTTTCATACTCCTGAGCGGGTTATAGTATACTTTTCATCACGCTACAATCAATAGGAGCAGAGCAGTGAAGGGAAATGTTGGGAAAACGGGAGAAGTTACTCCATTTTTTAAGCTTCCGTCGCGTGTGCAACCTTAATGGTTAAAGCTACACAAATCATTTTATGACGGAAATGTTCTCCTTAAAATTATATAAAAAATATCCCACGACAGCATATGTCTAACTTTTATGGTTGACTCACAATAACACGTGTAACTCCCGATAGCTTAGCAGTTCGAAGCTTTCTGATTATAATATTTGTCTACTCTTACGTTTATAACACTCTCAGTCACCCCTAATTGAAAAAGTTAACATTATTAACTATTCCATAAAAAAATTGGCCAAGTGCGAGTCAGACTTGCCCATGAAGGGTTCCGTAGTAACTATAATATAATATGCAAATTTATTTGACGAAAAAAAACCTTACAAATTTCTTAAAACTAGCTTATTTACATTTTTTACAACTGCGCCAAATAAATTTGTTTTGAAAAAAAAACCTTACAAATTTCTTAAAACTGGCTTTTTTACATTTTTTACAACTGCGCCGAATAAATTTGTTTTTCATAGTGTTTGTATCAATTACAAAGTTATATTTGCGGTTTTAGAAAATATGCTGTATCTCAAAAACTGCTGAACTGATTTCGTTCAAACTAATTTTGGTTGAAAGTTTATATTAAGATCTACAGACATTTATTTTTTTTAGATTTTTCACTCCATTATTATAGAAGTTAGAGGTTGTGTCCGCCACACACACATTTTACCAATTTAGAAGCTTATATCTTTTAAACGATTGACTTTATGGAAAAGTGGTTTTAGAAACCCCGATGTCGTTTTTAAAGAACTGTCTATAGATACCACACATGCATCGATTTCATGAAAAAAAATATTTTCAGGTTTAGTTCCATGTATGGGGAGCCCCCCTTTATTTTAAATATTTTTTAATTTTTTTCTCAAAATCGGAAAGCGGTTCACAGAATACATCTACCTATCAAGTTTCACATGTATAGTCCTAATAGTTTCGGAATAAAATTGCTGTGACAGACGGACGGACGGACAGACAGACAGACAGACAGACGGACAGACATGTCGAAACTATAAAGATTCCGTTTTTTGCCATTAGGCTACGAAACCGTAAAAAGAATCATATAAATCGGTATAGAAACACCAAAGTTATACATGAAATACGCTTATAATAATAAATTAATAAGCCATCGCGCGTGAATACTGAATCATGTTATAAGGATTATTTTTGAGAAACGGTCGCCGCGCTCGACGCGTCTCGCGGTCGAAGCGTTCTCTAGGTACTTAAGTCTCATGTGAACGTGATCTAAACAATATTACCAATACATTAACTTACGCTGACGGAGTCGCGGGCACAGCTATATTGTATCATTACGCTAAGGCCAATAGGAGCGGAGCGCCAATGAAGAATGCTTCAAAATCCGGGTTAAATTTAACGTTAGCCCAAAGTAACTATTCCACGCGGACGAAGTCGCGGGCAAAAGCTAGTGTAGATATATATTGGTAAAATATTGTCAAAATCGGTCCATTAGTTTCAGAGCCTATGTGTTGCAACCGTTTCCTCATAATCAATCAAAATGCGTTTCTAGTATTGTGGCTATTTTTTGAATTAACATTACGTTTTTGTTTATGGACTGATTAGAATGACACGAACACAAAATGTTTGAATGATTGCCACAATATATCAGTAAAATCCGCATTCAAATGAATTAAGTCTTTTCGAAGATTAGCGTGGTCAAACGCACAGACAAGTAGACAAAAAATCTAAATATAATTTTATTGGACTCAGTAACATTAGTACAACGCGAAAAAAATTATTTTGTTTAAAAGTATTTAAAGTACGAACATTTTGTAAACGAGCCGTGTCTGTATTTGAGATCTCCTTGGTCTTAAAACACGTCTCCACCGGCCCACTGAAAACAATCTCAGCTTCGTGTGGAACGTTACTTGTGTCGATACTCTTGCACCAACACATCTTCCTAGCTCGTATTGCTGTGCTAGCGCTGCTACTGCTGCTAAAGAGAACTTCGAGTGACAGAAATATAATAACTACGTTGGTTTTTATATTTTCGAGACGATTAGGGTTGAGACCCTCAGATCGTGGGGTTCGAGTACTTATAAATTATTTAAAGATCTTTACAGACACCTAGGAGACACTTTGACACAGGTTAAACGTTCCATTCCACGTGGCATATTCTCAGTCTTTTGGGCATATTACGACAGTGATATGTACGAATCTCTCGACGCCATATTTAAGGTTATTGTAAGATTAAGGTTTTATTCTTAACCACATGCACTACTATTGCCTTATACAATCTGGACTTAGGTATCAGTGACTCACGCATAAAAAATATAATAGTGCTAGAATTCTAGATATATACTCTCTATATAGACGATGCTCGATGCTGCGACCGTCCTGTCCAGGAGATTTGCTCTTCGTCAGGGGCGGATCGTGAATTTGTGGGGCCCTGGGCTACAACTGCTATGGGGCCCCTTAATCATTCAAATAATTGTTATTTTGTCAAGAAACTGTTTTCTATTTGATGAAAATACGGTACAGGGCTAAAATGGATTAAATTGAATTTATTTAATAAGAGTTCGTATTTATATGTTTTTTTTTGCTGATGAAATGAAATGAAAATATTTATTATTTATACCAAGAACTTCTGCTTCTGCTGATGAATCCGCTCTTGACCTTGATCACGCCTGATGGTAAACGACAGATGAGGTCTATTATACGACGATAGAGCACAGAAGTTGCCTGTTCACTCTTACTTTAAAGGCGGCAGACGGGTCATATGTGGAAAAGAACACAGAGGCCGACAGAGAGTTCCAAACCGATTCAAAGACCGGTCGAAGTCCGACCGACAAAACGATTCTCCTCTACATTTACTGTGCGCACGGCCAACGTGCGCACAATAAATGTAGCGGAGAATCGCTTAGTATGACAAGATGGTATATTGACCAAGTGAGTATGGTGCCCTGTAGTACGTCTGGTATATTAGTAGTGAAAGGGAGATGGAAGAATCAATCATATACTGACGATCTTTCTGCATTTTCTGCAAATTCCTTTATTTACTCACTAGTACTCACGCGGGGCTTCGCTCCCGTGGATTCTATAACGGTAAAACATAACTCTCCTTTATTGCAGTCGCGTAAAAAGTAGCCTATAACCTTCCTCAAGCTTCAAGCTACTTCCATACCAAATTGCATCTAAATCCACCCAGTACTTTCGAAGATTAGCGCGTTCAAGCAAACAAACAAACAAACAAACTTTTCCGCTTTATAACATTAGTATAGATTCTTTTTTAAACAAATGTACTATATACAGGGTTATTGGAAATGCGTCCCGATCCTGTTAAGGGCGTGTAGATGAGGTCATTAACTAACAAATAAAATGTTCCGCCGTCAAAATAGATTAGTGATTTTTAGGAGAATAAAAATTTTTATTTCATAAGACGTTGCAAAAATCATAAAAATAAAATAAGTATTGGATCTCTTTTTTCAAAAGTACGGAGGTTTTTAATTGTTTTATATTTTTTTATTATGCGCAACTTAATTTTTTTGCTATTTAATAAATAAGAATGCTAAAACGTGTATTCACTTTTTTTATACATTTTTAAAAGAGATAAAGTCCTATTTTATTTTAATATTTAAAAACATTTTTTTTCTCGATAATGGTATACTTTAAGCTAGAAACTTAGAGTTGATTTGTTAGTTAATGACCTCATCTACACGCCCTTAACAGGATCGGGACATATTTCCAATAACCCTGTAGATAGAATTGACCAATGATTTAGACCGTCATTCGTTCGACTTTTGTTTTTCGTATAGGTATTTGTTTTCAATATACGACATCTTGGCGAAAGAGCGCTCTTCTTATTAGCTAGAGATTGTTAATGTCAAAAAAAATAATATTTAAGATGATATACAGCAATTAGTGAAAATATGAACAACTTTATTTTCCAAAATAAGATTAGGTACTTCTTCTTTACGTCAGGTGTTCATCTGAATATGTTAGAACTTGACCAATGTTATTCATGAAACCAGTCATCGTGTTTTTTTCTATATATTTTATTTCTATTTATCAAAGTAATCACTCATGCAATCGATGCATCTTTTCCAACGCAGTGGTAGCTTATTGATGTCCTTCTTGAAGAAATCAGTTAGACGGGAGGCAACAAAATCTGACGGATGGCGGAGAACTTCCAACACCAGCTCTTGTAACTTGTAGACCATCTGCTGTGTAGTATGAGGACGCGCGAGCTTCTCCATACTTGTGTTCAGTTCTGCAGTAATGCTCATCCTGTTTGGTAGGTGATGAGTTCCACCAGGGTTAGACCACCAAACAGAGACCATTACTTTTCTAGGGGTCAGTTTTCGTTTAGGAAAACGTTTAGATGCTAATCCAGGATCCAATTAATTTGCTGAGCGCTTACAATTATCGAACAGGATCCATTTTTCGCCGCAGGCAACAAAATTCTTTCGTTTGTGTGCCTGTTAAGCAGTGCAAGGTACGTCTCGATGCGTCCTTCGCGGTGATGATCACTGAATTCGTAGGGCGGACGTCTAGCTTTTTTACCTTGCCAATTTGACGCAAGTGAATCAATATTGTTTTGATACTAGCATTGTAAGCTGTTGCTAATTCAGCCTCAGATTGGGTGATCATTAGCTCCCACAATCGCATTTAATTCGTCATTGACAACAACGGGGTTCATTTTTCTGGTCGAAATTTCCAGATCGGAAGCGAGCAAACTAATAACGGGTGGTGCAATCATTTTTAGAGTTCGTTTTGTAAACGACGTTGAGGTTGTGGGCCGTAGGTACAAGTGGCATGGTTATGACAAACTTTGAAACAAGAATTCCATGTTCTAAAATAAAATAAAATTGAAATTAGAATTCTTAGCCAAAAAATATCATTATCCAACTCAAACTCAACATATTTATTTCACATAGGCCCACATGGGCACTTACAAAACGTCAGAAGTTAGTGCACGGTTTGAAATTGGTTGTTTTCTATGGAGAAAAACCGGCAAAAAAACTCCACAGTATCCATGATACGGGTTAAGAGGACAGTATATGATTTGATATTATAATTTCTAAAACAGCGATTTCATAAGTTTTCATACTCTGTTATTAATAACAAATATTTTAAAATTATTCATAACTAGCAGTCGGGTAAAAAAAAGCCTATAACCCTCCTCAAGCTTCAACCTACTTCAATATCAAATTTTATCTTAATCCACCCAGTACTTTCGAAGGTTAGCGCATTCAAAGAAACAAACTTTACTGCTTTATAATATTAGTATAGACTATAGATTTCCTAAATTAGGAGCATTGTAGGATCTTTTCATAATCAGATTACTTTCAATTATTATAAGTAAGATAATTCACTTATCTTCAAGGCTCAATTCTGATATTTATAAATGAAAATATAATATTTATTTGTAAATTGGTTATAAATAACACTTTTACACGTCATTTTTTGTGTTTTAAGTTAAGCTAGATGAGGCCGGTGTTTTCTAACTGACTACTCTGAGAAAAAACACCGAAACAAACTCAGAAGTCAACATCTTTTTTAAAGTCCACACAATTCGTATTCGTCAAACCATATGAGAAGCATGAAGGTTCATGTCTGTTGTGTCTTTTGAGGAATGGAGCACAAAGATTTGAGCGGACCATCCAGAGTGCAAGCATTTGTCAGTTATCGAGTAACTCAACCTTGAACTTAAGGAGCTCAACGATCAGACGAACAGTACCAAAGTAAGGACATTTGGGTATGTCAGACAAATACTCAAACTGCCATACATCAACTATAAATTATAATGAAACTTACATAAGAAGAAATAATAATCTACTTATTCCTCACATTCATAACAATAAAAATATAAAAGATCAAAAAAAATTTTTAAGTTTAACTTATGTTTCGATGCTACTACTGATGCGTAACCGTCCTGCCGCGGGAAAAAAGGATTCTTATATGTTACTGTAACACCTTATTGTAAATACCTACATTCTGAGCAAATAAATGAATATTCTATTCTATTCTAAAAAGCTTTCTGACATAGCTTACGTTTAATAAATAATTTGAATTTAATTAGAATAAGTTACTTATCACTTAATAGCACACTAAATACCCATACTCACACACAGTTGTGACAATTAAACACTGAGTTTGTATTAAGATGACAATAACAAAATTGTGGCGGTACTACCCGACGCAATAGGGTAGTTTCCTGTGTTACAAAATAATTATTTTATTTAGTCCATTAGGTAGATATTCAAAAAATATTGGTCACGTATATTTTGCCCTTTCAAGTCAAGAAAAAATCACAAAATGTAAAGCTTTAAAGTACAGGAGTGGGGGCTACTGACGTCACACAGTGCTAAGAATTATACCGGAGTGTGACATTATGCGAAATTTCAACCACTGTATCGTCTTAATTTTTCACTTACGTGAAAAAATAAAAAATACGTGTATAATGTTTTTTGTTAAACTACGTGACGGACTAAAAAAATATTTTAGGAAACTACCCTACGCCCTTCCTAGGGGTATTAAGTATTTTTAATACTAAATACCCGATCATTATAAGTGACAAGGGAATTTCCTGCTTCGTTCTCGATAATTGCACATACGGATTGGTCAATTATAGCGCTGCCAAAATTGTGTTAGACACATTTTCTTTTTTTTTACATATTTTTACATTCTTTACATATTTTAATGAAAACTGGCAGGGGGCCCCTTATATCCACGGGGCCCTGGGCTGCAGCCCAAATAGCCCATAGGTAGATCCGCCCCTGCTCTTCGTCATATATTTTATTGTATTTGAGATCTCCTTGGTCTTAAAACACGTCTCCACCGGCCGACTGAAAACAATCTCAGCTTCGGACCCCCCACCCATTGAAATAATGAGCGTCTACACACAGAACAGAACTTTTAACACGTTCGCTGACAGTACGTCGTTAGGCGGGAAATTAAAATAGTGCATTATGACAGTACGTCGAGGGACGGCCCACTTATTTTTAAGAGTACGTTGTGGAAAATTATACTGTCGTAATGTGGTGTTAGGGTAAGTGCTTACTGTCAGCGAACGTGTTAAGATATTAAGATAAGATAAGATTTATTAATTTGTTTTTTAGTATTAGCGGTATCCCTGTGGTCGCTCATTCCATCGACGCTCGCAGGCAGACTGGATTGAGTGTTTAACTTACTTGCACTCTTCATGACCCCCGAAAGACCTTTTTACCATATTTTTCTGCTAAAATACTAATACTCAGCTGCATCTAGTTAGACTGGAAGCCGACCCCAACATCGTAGAGAAAAGGCTAAGCAGATGATGATAATTATAAAAAAAAAAACATTTATTTCAGGTCCAAGACACATATAAAATAAAATAAAAATACACAAATTCAAACAATTGCTCGGCTTCCTAATTTAAAATAAAAATGGAGACTTACAAAAAGATTCAAAGATATATTAAAAGTCAATTAAATTAATAAAAAAAACATGTCAAATTATCAAATTAAATACAAATTAATGTCAAATTAAAAGTCAAATTAAATTCCAAATTAAAAGTCACATTAAATTACCAAGCTACAGCTATTACATAGAAAATGTCAGGTTATTTTTCTTTTATTTACCTTAACAATATGCCGGTCACAACTGTGCCAGACATATGGACAATCAAGCCTCCCCGCAATCATTGCCAGGACAGATCAGATGACAGAGACGTGTAACAGAATAAACGCAATTCCTGAAAGTAGTTGGTTCAGAATCGGCTTCTGTATCGATTTCCGTCGTAAAAAATAGGTGTTAATTTTTGTTTTAATTGTGTTGTCTGAAGTATTGCGCTTAATCTGTTACACGTTGTATAATAAGGTGGTTAAATTATTTTTCAGTTTTTAGGGTTCTGTAGCCGAATGGCAAAAAACGGAACCCTTATAGTTTCGACATGTCTGTCCGTCTGTCTGTCTGTCCGTCCGTCCGTATGTCACAGCCATTTTATTCCGAAACTATTAGGACTATACATGTAAAACTTGGTAAGTAGATGTATTCTGCGAACCGCTTTCCGATAATAAGAGAAAATTTAAAAAATATCTAAAATAAAGGGGGCTCCCCATACATAGAACTGAAACTGAAAATATTTTTTTTCAAGAAACCTATACGTGTGTGGTATTTATAGACAGGTCTTTAAAAATGACATTATGGTTTCTAAAATGACTTTTTCATAAAGTTAATCGTTTAAAATATATACGCTTCCAAAGTGGAAAAATGTGTGTCCCCCCCCTCTAACTTCTATTCTCTATCTTTTTTTTTCAAATAAATATATTAAGTATGTTATATTTATTATAGTTACTACGGAAACCTTCATGGGCGAGTCCGACTCGCACTTGGCCAATTTTTTTACTTTTTGTTGTCCAGTTAAATTTTTGAATAACGTGAATCCAAAATGCAAGTGCAAAACGTGCTCCATCATTTACAGTAGGAAATTAAGTAGGACTGTTTAAGATGCTAGCTAGACTAGAGCTAAGTTTAGTTTTCCTTAAACACACAATCTAACAAGCAGTCTATACCTACGTATTTTCCTGTACACAAAGTGCGACAAAATCCCAACTATTATTTTAGAGGATTTTTCCTCGTTTTTCAGTATAAATACGAAGGGTAATATCTGAAACTTCACACAACAACTCCACATATCTTCGTTAACGTTTATCCACTACCAAACAACAACAATGGCCGCTATCAAGACCACCTTCATCCTCCTGCTGGTCGCCTTCGCCATGGTGATGGTCACCGTGGAGGCCGCCCGCGTCGGACCCTGCGACCAGGTCTGCTCCCGTATCGATGCTGAGAAGCACGAGTGCTGCAGGGCTCATGGCTACTCCGGCTACAGCAGCTGTAGATATGGACAAATGCAATGTTACTGATGGAGTGTCGTTAGTACTACAGCGTCTCAACAGTAACACTCCAAATATGTTCTCTGCAATCAACAATTAGGACTAGATTTCGTCACTGATTTAGTTAAATTATTCCTTTTGAAACGATCACATCAATTGAATTCTGCGTGTATTTTAAATTTTCCGATTAAACATTTTAACTTTAAACATTTTTTTTACTGAAGACGAATACCCATATAACCTTCAAATGTTTTCCTCACGTAAAGCCGAGTGCTATTAAGTTGGTCTTTAAAGACGAACTTTTCGCCCCAGGGAGGTGCCCTAAGAGACTTTTCATAGGGGGCTCCGGAGTGGTCTCTTAAATGGACAAGTCTATCCTCCTGGGATGGTTCTCTTCTTCTCAGTCGCTTCACTCTTGAGAGAGTGGTCGTGGTCATCACGTGGTATCTTTGTACTGAAAGACCCGCTCTATCACTCGCTGCCATTCTTCTGTGGCATATGTTTTTGCGGTACTCGTGTATGGTGTTGTCGGTGGTTGCTCATTAGGGATCACCCACGTACTCTAGTGTTTTCAACTTTGCCTTGAACTACCAACAGTTTGAGAGAATCGTTACAGCACCGGTATGGTTCTAGTGAGGTAAATATACAGTGTAGTATTCGGTCTAAGCCCCCAAAGAACGATAGGAAACAAATTTACGTGTACGTCGCTATCTCTTTCGATCGCTTTAGATTTTCATCTCATGGGACTACAAGACTGATGGAATATAACTATCCTTTCCCTCGCGTTTGTGCACTATAAGTTAGGCTTACCTTCTTAACTTCGCTCCGTATACAGCTTCTAAGACTCAGTCTTGAAGAGGTATACCGATGAAGGATTCTCTAAACAAATGCAGGTAATATCAAAATAACTTTATCAGTATTTATCTTCATTGGGACATTGCATGTATTTCACAAATTATAACAGTGGAACACATTTTTTTTCTCAACTTTCACACAACACCATCTAGTCTTAAACTAAGCAGAGCTTGTGCTATGAGTACTAGACAACTGATATACATACATATATATTTCTAAATACATACACATTATAGATAAATTACACCCAGACAAAGAACAAATGATCGTGCTCATCACACAAACATTTGTCCTGGGTGGGAATGGAACCTACGACCTTGTGCATAGCAGTCAGGGCCACTGACCACTAGACCAACAGGCCTGTCACTAGACCAACAGGCCATTTAAACAGAAACTTAGCTTTTAAGGAATTATGTAGAAAAACATTATGTTTTCATTAATGACACGATACTTTTGGCCAGATCAGTGTCAATTTTTCTGCTTTCTATCAAAGATGGCTAAGCTGGGACCAACGGCTTCATTTTTTTTTATTGAGAATACGTTCGCGTTTGACCACTATCTCACCTGATGGTAAGTGATGATGTGATCGAAGATGGAGCACGCTTACCTAAAAGTAACCTATTCACTCTTGACTTAAAGACCCCTAGGTTATAGCTATCGGGGAACACAGACTGCGGCAGGGAATTCCACTCCTTAGCCGTACGCACAATGAAGGTATTCCCAAAACGTTTTGTGCGTATGGGTGGGATGTCCACCATGTAACGATGGCGCTTCGCCGTTTGTCTCGTAGTCCGATGATGGAACGGGCTTGGTGGAATTAGATTGTGTAATTCCACCATATGCTTTCAGAGGCACGGAGATATCTCAATATGTTAAGATGGGTACCCATCCACAAAGCGACCCCGGCAAGTGTTGCTTAACAATGAAGATTAACCCGTGCGGCCGTTATGATTTAGCCACGAGCTCAACCTATAAGGCTGCGTTTCCACCAGAGATGTGCGAGGATGCGTAGCGAGGGATGTGTTTGTAAGGAACCAATAGAATCGCTTCATTTACCTCGCCTCGGTCAGCACAGCTCTGGTGGAAACGGCTCAGCGGCGCTAGATTTTTGCCCATACAAAACAAGCTAGGAATGTGTGCGAGGGATGTGTGCGAAGGATGTGTGCGAGTAATGTGTGTGAGGAATGTGTGCGAGGAATGTGTGCGCATTTTCACAGCTCCGCTACACATCCTCGTAGGCACATTTTCATCGCACAGCTTTGGTGGAAACGCCCACACATTTTCACAGCACAGCTAGACATCCTCGCACGACACATTTTCATCGCTCAGCTTTGGTGGAAACGCCCACACATTTTCACAGCACAGCTAGACATCCTCGCACGACACATTTCCATCGCACATCTCTGGTGGAAACGCACCCTAAGACGATGATGATGATAATGCGTTATTATTGATGATGTGTTACGTAGATATCTAACAATCAAGCATCACATTGTCTTCGTAAATAATAATAATCTACCCTGGACTGGTCATCTTCTCGACACGATACTTCACTTCGATACGATTCCTCGTTGCTGCGGATGCAATTGATTCATCGGTAATCTCACAATGTGTTCATGTGTGATTTTAATCGATTCATTCCAATATGGCCACTCGACTGCACTCAGTTTCGCTTGCTGGGAGGTTTATTCGGTCAGCAGAATATGTGTGACATGGAGAATGGACTGAGCCTCACTAAACACACACTATATTATAATATGCTTTTGTAGATAGAGACATATTTTTCTTTGTATAATACAAAAAAACATTGCCCCACACTAGGAAATTCACATGTATCGTGAGTACTTGTTTACAGTCACCCGGATCTGGAACAACTTTTTGAAGCCCATTGAACATTGATTCTGGTGCGGGAATTGAACAAGCGGCAAGTAGCACACAAGCCAATCGCTCAAAGACTGCGCCAGCTGTTTTGTCAATGAAATTGCAACATTTTCACTGTTCAATTTTCAATGTTAGAGGCCCATAATGTTATAAAATGACAACTACTGAATTTACTCGTCTTTCAATTTCCTCGCCATATTCGCATGCTTAAAAAATTTCAGTCCATTTTCTATATCTATGGTTTGTACGATCTGCCTTGGAGAATGCCAAATCAAATAGAGTGCTTAATTTTGAGTTTGAGAAGAATATATACCGAGTACGGAATACCACACAATGCTCGATAGAAAAGGAATTATAAACGGTCAAAATGGCTATCAGGCATAAATGGGATTTGGCAGATCATACGAACCTAGTCGTTGGGCAAAAGTCTCCACGCAATGGGTTTAAGTGGATAATAGACATCAGGGTTGAGATGACCTGGACGCGGAAGCTAGAAAGCTGGTTTAAGGTGATTCGTGGAAAAAGTGTTTGGAAGGTTTGCGGTCTAACTCACCCTGAGTTAGTCCGCGCAATACGGGGTTCTGTACAAACTATCTAAGTACATAAGTTCAATAGTACTCTAACTACGAATAACAGCACATGTGTGGTTCTTAGATTTTTCCGTTACATATGCTATAAGACATAATTTCTTGCCAAATTTCATAAATATAAGTTAACGGAAATATTTTAAATCCTTATTGCAGTCGTAAAATATACAAGATATATGTAGGTAAAGTAAATATGTATTCATAGCGTCGGCTTTCAAGTTCGATTTTTCAATACTAACCCGTGAGAAGGCGCGCCTCTGTTTGTTACATGGAAAGGCGCGCGCGAGCAAATTGCTCACACTACTTTAAATGCTCATATTTCTACTTTTATAGTACTTACTGATTTATAGTGGATTTATATGAATAAAACAAGGTTTAATAAGTAAGAAAATAAGTATTTTTATTAAAACTATGAAACATAAATGCAACTTCTAAAACAAATAACAAATCAACTAATTATTATTTTCTAATTATGACAGTCTTCATATAAATCACAATAAAAAATCTTACATAGCAAAAACTTAAAAAAATTACTCTTCTATGAGATCTGGACAACTGTGCCTCTCGAAACACATTAAACACATATATGTGATATGTTCGGTGCAGAGTAATTGCTTGCACAAAATGCAAGCTTTTTTTGACCATCTATTCCTACGTCTAGGACATATAGAACAGAATCCGCTTGGCCTAGTCTCAGAAATAGGTCTAGGAGCCGACACAAATCGCTTCATTAGAAACTTGAGATCTGACAATATGTTCTCCATGCAAATTCGGCGTGAAATATGAGGTTTTACCAGCTCAAGCGCCACTTCTTTTAGGAATGTACGTCTTTCAGTCAAAGTTTTGGTATTAGCTTTGTATATTACTTCATCCGAGGATTGCTCTGTATCTGTTGCATGAGGACTACAAATGATGGAAGTATCACTTCCTATGGTGTCAATACGATGTTGTTCTACATTCTCAAGATCCGCATCCAATTCTTCATCACCAGAATCCTCTTCCAGTTACGAACAAATTTGTGCTTGACGTCGGTCACCCATTTTACATGTGTGTTGTAGCTAAAAACAAAAAATATTATTATTAAAATATTACTTTAGAGTATTTACGTAATAATTAACCAATTTAATATAAATAAATAAAATAATATAATCTAGAAAATACAATTATACTTTTTTAATTGGAAAAATAAATACTTACACGGATGGGCGCGTGATGAGCAAATTACCGCATGATGGTACGCGGACTCCACAAACACTTAACTGCGTGGTCCCAACAGAACTGGCCGGCACGAGAGTTGCGGTCACGGGGGAGGGGATGAATAGTTAGGAAGGTACCTAGGCGCTTGAGACGTTAGGGCGTCGGTATCGCCAAAAAATTTTGCTTTAAATTTTTGTGTGAGCAAATTGCTCATAGCGCGCCTTCTCACGGGCTAAAAGAGACTTTAGACCCGAGTGTCTTCAATTCGAAATACGCATTTCTGAGAAAAAGGGCCATGATTCCATGACAGACACAAGGACCATGAAGTGATCCTATAAAGATTCCGTTTTCGTTTTGAGGTTCGGAACCATAAAAAATAGCTTTATTTGTGTAACAATTGCAAATACACGTACACAAAACGGGCCTTTTAGAATTTAATTTAACTTTTAACTCAATGTAATAGAGTTTTGGATCAGTTTTGAAATTTTCATGCGCCATCAGTAGGAGTACATTAAATTCGAATAACTCGATTTTAGTGTTGGCCCTGTAGTAAGAGCATTAAAGATAAATTTCGCATTGGTTGAACGTATATTCATTAGAAATTTTACTACCCAGCATATTGCACCCTCAGTAATATAAGGAATCAAGTCAAAATTTTTGCAAACTGAGGTTTTAAATGCTAAGGGCACAAAATGAAATACGCTACCGGTTAACTAACTATACCGGTTGGCTAACATAAATAATAAGCATGTTATATGAAAAAATATCAGTAATGTAGAGGAATCCAGAATCTTGAAACGCGATTTCTCAAAAATCTACTTTTTTTAGTTTTGCCCTTATATTACTAAGGGTGCGAATATATTATTATTAGCAAATATCCTAAGCTTGTGCCTAAATAATATCAGACGTACGGTTAGATCTTTAAAGTTAAATATCGCTTGACGAGACGGGCACATCCATGCTTCGGAATGTATGTTAAGCCATTGATCTCAGCTGTTATTTTTACATCTTTAATAGTCGTTGCCAGTAATCGGAAAATAGATACAGTGACACCAGTTTTACTAAGCGATATTGTGTTAACCCTTGGCTATTTACTTTATCCAAGGGATATTGGGATACCCAGTTACAAATTTGTAGAGATTTGATAGGCTTTTAACTCTGTGTTGTGTACAATGCTGGAGACTAGCTGCATTTTGGAACTGACCCTAACATTGGAAAAAGGTTAGGCGGATGAAGATAATTTTTACATTTTTTTTACTACGAGAAAAAGTTTATTTTTTTTATGGGTGGGAAATTCATCGAATGACTTCTCTGGCGTCTCCCGCGGCGGCTGGGGCGGGAGGAAGAGAGTTGCTTCTCCCTCGCGCGTTCGGCCTCCTCCTTCGCTAGCATGTCTGCTTCGCAGAAGGAGGCGACTGCATCCCATTCCCTCTCGTTCCGCACCATGGTCTGAACCAGGGCCGGGCGTGAGAGGTCACCGCCGCCGATCGCCTCAAGGAGGACACGGCGAAGCTCTGCCCAAGCGGGACACACCTCCACCGTATGCTCCACCGTGAATAGCAGAAAGAAATTTGAAAAGGAGTATATTTCAAACTCGAATTACATTTTCTCAATTTCGCTATCCATGTCGTGAGACAGTAAGTACTAACTTTTCAAAATTACATTTTGTATTCAAGAAGCATTTTTTGAGGTAAGCTTCAAAAATAATTACACAAATATTTACAATGACAATTCTTCTTTCGTTGAATGGCGCACAACACGCAACCGATCGTCTTTTATTGCATTTTAAATCGTTTTAATTTAAAATCTTTAAAATTTTAATATACTTAATGCTAACTGCTGATGCTGCGTTTTATTTGAACTTTAATTTAACAAGTAAGTTTAACTGATATTAGTGTTATTTTCACATAGACACAATTTAGTATTTAAAGAAAGAAAACTTATAGGGAAAATGTGTTTTCTATTATTTATTAGAAACAATCGATCTTAAGTTCTCCAAAGGTTGGAATAACTATCATGAGACCTGAAAGAGATTGGGATGAAATTATTAAAAATGGGGAATAATCATCAAATGACTGCAACTGACTAAAACACATACCTTTTCTTTAGTTGCCCTTGTGTTCCATGGCCGCGGTACCTAGTTAGAACATTTCCACTACCTTGGAGAGAAAATGGGTAAAGGGCTCTTCAAAAATAGAACTCATATAGTAACACAAGTTTTCATTTGCCCGACTCACACTCATTTTGGTTATTAAGTTTTTGTAAAATAATATTATACTTCGATGAAATGAAGTTTCTAATGAAAGCATCAAAGTTTCGAGTAATAAACTTTGTTTAATATTTTGTTTATTCACAGCTATCAATTAAAATGTTTAATTATTTTCACTTCATGAGTCCATACAATATTTGTAAATTTCTGAGTCGCTCCATATTTGGTAATTGTGAAGGTGGCTATTCACTACTTTGATTTATAATGGGTGCTCATTTTAACGAGCGTTCGCATTAGCAACGCAGTCACAAACCGCCACGAACACCGCTAATTTCCTTACATTTGTCATTGATTGTCACTGAGATGATATTGAGATTCTAATTTAAACGCTTTTTATGTGCAAAAATTGGGCCTCTTTTTACATATACCAGCATCATGGAAATTAGTTTATCTAATTGACGCGCAATATAGCAATGTGAGTTCTCACAATCGGCTTCACTTGTGATACGACAATTTTTTGTTCCACGTTAGACCACTCACCTCACACAGTTTTAATTAAAGCGAAACATTAATAATTACTAAACGATTACTAACCACAAACTTAGTCTAATAATGAGAGATAATTTCTCGACTCAAGCGCTTTATCATGTCATTTGCTTAATTCATTTGCAGTTCTGTAAAGTTAATTTTTAATGTAAATGTGTGAACACTATAGACTCTGAGATTCATTTCTGATTAGTTATATTACATTTTATTATGTCAATTAGTCTATACTGTCCTCTCATACCAAAAATAAATAAAAAATTGTATCTATTATGCAAAGATTGTGAAAATCAAGATATTTTTAAAAGAGTAACCGTGGAGTTTCTTGCCGGTTCTTCTCCATAGGAAACGACCAATTTCGAACCGTGCTAACTTCTGACGTTTTATGAGTGCCCATTTAGGCCTATGTAAAATAAAACAATTTTGATTTTGATTTTGATTTTATATTTTAAGCAGTCATTTGTGTATTTGTGACCTTGAAAGTTATGGGTTCAATTTGAGCTAGTTTTTGCAAAATTTAAAAATTATCTCTAAATTTGAATCTGGCGGCTTAACGTTGTAACGTTACAGGCGAATGATCCTGATGAACGATTACCTTTATACATCGAGTTTTTAAACTTTCAGTAATTAATCATATTCGTTAAACTCAACGTCAACTTGAGATAATTAATTAGCGCGATTTTTTAAATTTGATTTAAAGACTTCGGTTCATAATTTGAATGAGTGGTAATTGGCAATTATTATTCTTGAGTAATCGCGGTCGTATTAGTTAATTACATTATTTTAATAAGGAGTATGACTGAATCTGTTTAAAAAAATTACAGGTGAATTTAAAAAGTCATGGTTAGTGTTGATCCTGATTTTCAGATTAAGTTACCTTGTAAAGTGAGAATTTTAATTTAAAATCTGTTAATGATATTTTATATGTTTTAGTTGTTTCAAGCGGAAATGGTCTAATGGCTAATGTGTCGGATTTGTTATCGAGAGGTCGCAGGTTCGAACCCCACCCATTACACCGTTGAGCTTAGTTGGAGGGGTTAACATGAGTGATAGAAATGTGAATTCTACACACATGTCTAGTTCTCTTATGAACAAAAAAAAAACATTAGTAAACAAATTACGTTAGACCAACTTATGTGACGAGTTTTAGTAACGTGTACTGCTGAGCAAGAAGAGCTTGATGCCTTTCCCTAGTCAGGAAAACTGTTGTTTGTTTTTTAAATGCAACTTTGCCCTAATTAGGAATATTTCTTTTTAAAATTGTTATTTTATTTTTCTTGCTCCACATGCCCTGTCACTTTTACACTTGATGATCAGTTTGCATCAGCGAGCGGAGTACGCGTAGCTGATTATTGCGCCAAATTTATACAGGTGTGGCGTAAATAGTGTCAGTCAGAGTCAGAAATGATGGAAACTACAACCTCTTAACGGATCTAGGTCGACTTAACCTGTAACCCTGTATATAGATAAAGAACACTTGTTGTTGTCTTTGAATTTGTTTTTAAATGCTTCGTTATGTTATCAAAACAGTGATATAGATATTCAATTTACACATAAGATAGGCACGAGAATAAGTACGTAAGAAAATATTGGAGTATGAATTTTACAAATGGAAAGCAAACAATTTTTTTTATGTCTTTATTTTTATACTTTTATGTATAATAATGTAAGTTGTCCTGAATTGTAGCTAAGTAAGTACGTATAAATAAACTCTTTTGCAAAAAAAACGGGCACTTTAGATTTTTTTTCTCTACTTCAATGAAGAAGAACAAGAAATAGGTTTTATTAATTTGACGATGTATTGGCATGTTATTTGAAGCATCCTGGCATGATTCTTTACGTTCCAAATTTAAAATTTGAAATTAATAAAAGAAAAATAATGATTATTGTGGATTATTCTAAAATTGCTTTACTAATGGCGCGAATTGCTGAAACGATTTTTAACTGATTACGATATTTTAAAACTTTTTGGATATTTTCTGCAAATTAAACAATTTAATCTTTCTTTTTACATTAAATACCACTTTTTGATATGAGTGATAAAGCGATAAGGGCCGGTTAAATTATAGCCCTACTTGAAGAAGGTTGTTCGCAAACTTACGTGTCTCAGCGGCTAAATGTGAGTCGTTCAACTGTCCAGAGGACTTGGCAACGGTATCAAGAGACCGGTTCGGTCAAAAGAAGACCCGGTTCGGGAAGAAAACGATGCACAGAACAAGAGATGACCGCTTTTTGGTGAGTCAGGCGTTGCGGAATCGTAAAGCGTCAAGTGTGGACCTGAAGAAGAGCCTTGAAGAAGCAAGAGGAGTAGAAGTTAGCTTGTGGACGGTCAGGAGGAGGCTTTTGGCTGCCAATATCAGGAGTTACCGCCCAGCTCGGGGCCCTAAATTACTCCGTGAGCACCGTGTTGCTCGACTTCAGTTTGCTCGGAACTGTGCTTCATGGACTCTGGAGGACTGGAATAAAGTATTGTTTTCTGATGAAGCTAGAATCTCTTTGTGTGGAGAGGACCAACGCCGGCGAGTGCTGCGAAGACCACGGGAACGCTATGCGGAAGTGTGTTTCGAAGAAATCACTCCTTATGGCGGAGGCTCCGTTATGTTTTGGGCAGCAATTAATTCGACGGAGCGTACGGAGTTAGTTTTCATAGAAAAGTCCTAATTCCATATGTACAACCCACATTGACTGCACTTGGGGAAGATTCCATTTTTATGGACGACAATGCTCGCCCGCACCTTTCTGGCGACGTGGAAGCGTACATGCAAGAAGTTGGGATCCGTCGTTTAGATTGGCCAGCTTGAAGTCCTGACCTCAACCCAATTGAGCATGTCTGGGATGTTCTAAAGAGACGGGTAAGATCAGTGCAACCTGCTCCACAAAACATCAGGGAGCTAAAAAGAGTCATTGCAGAAGAGTGGGAACGTATTCCTCAAAACGTTATTAAAAACATCGTGGAAAGCATGCCCAGAAGGATTCAAGCTGTGATTTTGGCAAGAGGAGGTCACACTCATTATTAGGTTTTTTACATTTGTAACTTTATTTAATTAAAAAAAGTAAAAAAAAAATCTTGTCTTTATTGCCGACCACTTCTTATTGTTTGGGCGTGTACATCGGTTTTAAAGAATCCGTCGTTTTTTTTTTCATTTAATTGCCCGAATTCACTTCACGCGCATTAATTTACATGATTATAAGTATACAGACTACGTCAAAGCAATAAATTTCATTTAATTAACTCAAATCGACCTTAGAACGTAAATTTCCTTAGGTGCCTGTATTTTTTTGCAAAAGAGTTTACTAACTTCTGCCTGTGGCTTTGCTCGCGTGTAAAAATTGCGTCAGGTGTTCCACTTTCCGAAATCAATTATAACCTATGTTACCCAGACTGTCTTATTCTGTTTTATTACATCATATGTATGTATATGTTGTTGTATATGCCTAACATTATATTGTTTAAAAATATTATATGTAGTTTAATAAACAAAATAGTTTAGAGCAATTAGCTTGTGCATTGGGTTGATTTGTTATTAACCACATTCACTTTATTATAACAGAAGCATCATCATCATCATTAAAACTATGATAATTTCACCCAAAACATCCAGTGCTGGACATAGTGCTTCCGCAAGCATCGACCGGTCCGTGTGTCTTTTATTCCGTTCATACTACCCTCTTTGTTCAAAGCTGGAAATCCTGTAGGTTGTTCGCCAATCCAGGACAGGCGACCCAGGGTTCTCACAGTCTTGAAATAACTGAAACCATCCCGTGTTCCCTCGAACACATGCTCTGTCCATGGTATAAGTTGCTACGACCCAACAAGGAATTGTGGCATGCGGTCGCGGTGTTTTCACCCCCTGGTCGCTCTTAACCCCGATTACACCTGATGGAAGTGTGAGCCCAGAAGATGCCTATTCATCTTGCTTTGCTTTAAAGGCTGTCGGTTCATATGTGGCCTGTGTGTACCTCGTAAATACGGGCCTGTCGTGATGTGGCCGAATATTGGCATAGCGTTTTAATAGCGCAAGCGCTGGTACAATAATGAGCTGCATGAGTTCTTATATACTCTTCAACGCGGCCACAGACATGCGCCGGCGCGCCTCTGCGGGTCTTGGCTGATCAAACGGGGGTGTGAGGTGTTTATTTCCCCCCACGATCATGTAGTTGGTAGGTTGGGTAGGTGCTCACCACTCCAGAAACTTTGGGCTCCCTTGACTATCTGCAGTGATAAAGAATGTGCCCTGCTCACTGCTACTTATATCTGGCGAGTTTTCAGGAAATACCTGGAACCTTGATTCTCCTGGGGAGCGATTTCTAGGGTTCTGTACCCAAAGGGTTAAGCGGGACTCTATTACATAGGCTCCGCTGTCTTTCTGTCACCAGGCTGTATCTCATGAACTGTGATAGCTAGACAGTTGAAATTTTCGCAGATGATGTATTTCTGTTGCCGCTATAACAACAAATACTAAAAACAGAATAAACAAATATTTTAGGAGGCTCTTATACAACAGACGTGATTTTATTGCCGTTATTTATAGATTACGGAACCCTTCGTGCGCGAGTCCGACTTCCGAGTCGCAGTTGGCCAGCTTTTTTTATTGATTATGGCTGGTGTTTCACCACCATCTCACCTGATGGTGAGCGATGATGTGGTCGAGAATAAAATACGCTTACCTAGGAATAACGTATTCACTTAAATACCCCCAGGTTATAGTTATCAGGAAACTCAGACTCCGGCAGGGAATTCCACTCCTTACATAGGTAGGTACTAATCCTCCTTACAGACGCAACAGTAGACTTTGTTTTATAGTATGCACGTACGACTATAAAACAAAGTCCACCGTCGCGTCTGTCTGTTCGCAATAAACTCAAAAACTATAGAACAGATTTTCATGCGGTTTTCACAATTTATTAAGGTTTTGAGTGAATTAGCAGAATGGGACGCTAAACTGGTATAAATATCAGTCTGTGTGTTTGTCACGTTTTCACGTCTTAAACATTGAACCAATTTTCATGAAATTTTACATTAATATAGTTCAAGATTCGATTTAAAAAAACAGCTAATAATTTTTCATATATCACACGGTATATGAAAAATTGTGTGAACAAAGTTACGGGCGACAACGTAGTTCATGATATAAAAAGCTACTGTAGGTTTTTATTTTACTTAACGTTTGTAAAAACTAACGAAGCTGAAACCAAACTTTTCAATTTAAATCATCAGTAAAATTTCAGGTTTTAACAATAGTAAGTAATTTTGTGAGAATTTTATCAAAGTTGTTACCGTTTTCAGTGGCTTTCAAAACTTTTGATTTATTTCTCGTCTGTAATGGATGAGACGTAGTTTTTGCTGCAAACGCTGGGAAGTACACTTCCTTTATCATTTTATTTTAAAATTTAAGTTTTGAACGTTTTAAGCTCGTAAGACATTAGGTACTTTGTTATTATAATACGGTCATTAAGTAAAAAAGAAGTTGTTTTTTAAAGTTGCATTTGATTTTTTTGCATTATTATTGACTCAAATAGTAAATACCGATTGCTATATCATAATATATTGTTTTGTTTATAGTCGTTGCACATCATCTGCCTTTAAGTCCTTTCTAGATATCCATTCCATTGCAAATAACATAAGTATACAATGTATAACACAAAACCCCATATCTATCTAAGAGCACCTTCACACTAGCGTTTGTCCAGTGTAGGCGTTCGATAAACGTATGCGCAGCGTAGAACGTTGTTGCAGCGTTTCCTCTGAAGTCAATTAAACGCGGCGCTAACGCGGCGCAGACGTCACACAATTGCGTTGTTGTTTCGGAAATATCATTAACAAAATGGATTCTGACGAGGAAACTCTATTCTTGGCTTTGCTTTTAAAAAGTAACGCAGTAACGCAGCGCACGCGTTGCGCAACTATGGCGTTAGCACACTGTATTCATTTAGCCTTGCACTGACGCCGCCACAACGTGACGCTTGCGCTGAGTAGTCTGCGCTGCGCGTACGTTCATCGAATGCCTACGCTGGACAAACGCTAGTGTGAAGGCGCTCTAAAAGGGCTGAAGCTCAACATCTGATATTGAGTCTCTATCAGAGAGTATTTAACCTAGAGAGCTTATAGGCCGATTTCCACGGTGCTATAACTTAGAACAAAAGTGACGAAATGATAACCGACTAGTTTAGGTAGGGTTCTGCTTTTGGAGATATCCTACTCAATTCAATTGATTTTTAATTTATTCGTATAGCAATATGCAACGTTTAAGTTACGTATTTATAGATGGCACTTTTCTCAAATTATTTACACATTTAGCTTAAACTTGTTCTCCGTTTTACTCAGATATTCTAAATTATCTTTAACTAATAACCATTTTATTTTATATAAATTAAAATATTAGGGATATTAGGACACCTTTTAAATTTTACACCTTTTATAATATATTAACACACGTATCTTCAAATTAATAAAGTCCTCTAATTACGCAATCCTATTTTTTCTTTAACAATATTTAATTTTAAACTAAAATGGTAACGAAACTTGCGTAAATGCAGTGATGCCAGATTGGAGGGAATCCCCCCAAATTTGGGGGGTTTTTAAAGTAATGAGGGGAGAATTGGGGGAATATTTGGAAAGCGAAAACTGGGTGTGGAGGAGATTAACACAATCTGGGAAAAGCCGCGGCTAGCCGTAGTGATTATAAAACATATTATCTGAACGCATCAATCACTAATAGATCGATGTCTGAACGCGATCAAACCACTAACTAATCTGTGAAAGCACACACACGAAAACAAAATGGTGCGCACGATGATAGCCGAGTGGCTCCGAAGTCGCCGCGCGGGGGGCCTGAATGATGTCGACTTAGTGGTGCAAGAATGGAATGATTTGCATCATACAACTTGGAAGTCCATGCAACATACCGAAGAGTTCTGGGTTGAAGTTTATAATTTCAAAAATGCAGTTGGTGATAGAACATACCCGTGGAATTGTTAGCAAATTGGCACTAGGAATTTTGTCGTTACTTTTTTCCATCGCAGTTGCGGGAAGAGCCTTCTCTCAAGTAGCTATTATTAAAGACAAACGTCAAAACAGATTGGCCATTAACACTGCCGAATCCATCTTGAGAACAAGATATACATTGCTAGAAGGATGTGTTCATTTTCAACCCAGTTCAAAGATGCTAAACAGGTTTAACTCAGAAAAAATGTACGGACTGCAACCAACGCGAATGAAGAGGCTAATTTAGTCATGGACGCTATTGCTGAAATTGTATAAAATTGTATCATTAATAAAAAAGAATGGCCATTTGTGGGGGTTTTTTTTTCAATCTTGAATTTTAGGGGGATTTCGGGGAAGGTTTGGGGAGAACGCGAGATGGTCACCTGGTAACACTGCGTAAATGTCAAAGGATTGAAAAAAGTCAAATAATTTGTCAAATAATAAGTCAATAAGTGCAAATAATTCAAGAAATTTAAGATATAATATATTCTTATGTAATTGGTGTGCACCTAAGGACACTTCTAAGTTATTGTGTGGATCACGAAACGATTATAGACTTAATATGGAAGATAAATTTCAGATGGCCATCAAATATTGTAACAGAAGATTTTAATAAAGTATTTGGTGTTGTAATTATATTATTTTATTGTAAATCAACATAAATTACTAAGTACTAAATAAAAAGGAATTAAATACGATGGTCTATGCAGTGGTACCCTGATTTGTAGGTAGCTATATGTATATTTATATATATGCTTCATCCATTGTTGTTCTTACTTATTCTCAGAGGGCGCCCTGAAATCTTCGAGTGACGGCTCTATCTCAGTATATAAAAATGTACTCTGTGCCGATTTCTTTGAAGAACACAACTCACCAATACGGGTTGGGAGGCGAGGAAAAAACGCGCTACTGCAATTGGTCAGTTCAAAGTCAAGCTTCATAGATATGCCGAGTTAGGGATTGCGCTACTTGATTGAGGGAAAGTTATCGATATCGATAAAATAAACTTTAACATTATAAAATTACTCAATAAAATCACATAATAATATTTAATCATTATCAGTCTCAATTACAAAAAGAAAAACAAGTATGCTGTTATTATTGATTTTTAAAATGAATTAATTTGGTAAATGTTTTTCGAATTAAAGTTTTAGGGTCCTGATTGTTTTTACTAAAAAATGATAACCGAGCGTCTACATATTTCTGAATTATGCATCTTGCTAATTCAATCAAATGATTGGTAGTTTCTATTTCATATTGATGAAAATTAATATCCGGGAATAAATTATACCCAATCAGTGATTTTAAAACCGATCTCATAAAATAATTGGAATTATATTTCTGAGACAGCACTTTCGAACCACTCTCGTTGATCGCCCTTTTAATATAAATTTCACAACGACGACAAATTTCTATTACTGTGGTGGATCCGTACAATAACTTGTTTTAGTGTCTTTTTGAAATTGTAAGGCGTTTTGATTTGTAACACCAATCAACGCTCCAATACAAGTTAGGCATTTTATTTGCTTTATAAGAGCATGGACAATGTAGCCGGCCATATATTATTTGTTTAGTACCGATCGTTTCCGAACGCACCCTTTTGACATAAAGAAATTTGTTCTTGACATTACTCTGACTTGACAGATAGACTTTGCTTGGAAAAAATGCCGGTCGTAGAGACCCTCTTGTAATTGTAATTGAAATTAGATATCTTGTGAAATCGCCTGTTGTAACCGATAATTGGGTCGCGAATTATCTATTGGTTGAAGTGTAATCCCCATTTGAGTGAAAACCCCGGGATATTTTTGGAACATATCGCCTTATTGCGTCACCGCGTGGCACGCGCACTTGGTGGAAACGAGTTAAGGCCGTATGCTGTTGGAACCGCGCCATCTGGAGACTGGCGCCTTGTGAACGTTCTAGAACACGTAACTTGCATCACACTTTTCAATTACTCATCTCATATTACATACATACCACACTTGGGGCGTGGCCTTGGGAAGGTCGAAGCTTGGTGAACCCAGAACAGAAGGTAAGTGGTTATGTTATTTGTACAGATTGTTGTCGGCCGGAGAGCCTGTAGATTATTGTGTAACCTTGTTTATTGTAAGCAACGTTTATAGCTCCACGTACCGTGGACAGTTCCGGACACCCCAGTTATCGTTGCACTGGGCCAATTGCAGTCTTGAACATATTTTTATATTTTATTTTTTTTATATTTATTTTATATTCCATAATAAATATATTTTCATTAAAATCAGATGTGTCAACAACTGTAGCTTCAGCAGGCACTAGGTAATAATTATTTTTTGGTGGTACTCACCACCATTAGATGATTTATCTAATGAATCCTCCCTCCTACATACACTTAACCCGTGGACTCGACATCGAAACTAAGGAACCTGTTTCTTTTTCCTGAGTGGGAAAATCATCGAATGACTTCTTCCGCTCTGGGTAAAGTGGAAGGGAGTGTTAGACTTCTACTGACTAAAAACCCACCCTGTTCCTTCAGCTGCCCTTAAGTTCCGGGGCCGCGGAATCTCATAGAGACCATTACCGCATCCCCGGAACCAAAGTAACTAACGAGGGCGATATTGTAATGCAAAGGTCCAAGTTAATTAATATTAGACTCCGTCATACTATTTGAAGCCTAGAAAGATTGGATATAGGTATCTTATATTATTTTGACTTTTCTCAACATTATATCAATAAAAACCAAACTAGAAACCAATATTGCCTAGTAACCTTATACATTCACTTTTCTTTTTAATATGGAATCTTGGGAAATTTAAAATGAAAACATGCATGTCACACAGAAGAAAAAATATCAGAACTTTCTCCTTTTTAGGGTTCCGTAGCCGAATGGCAAAAAACGGAACCCTTATAGTTTCGATATATCTGTCCATCTGTCTGTCTGTTTGTCTGTCTGTCTGTCTGTCCGTCCTTCCGTATGTCACAGCCATTTTATTCCGAAACTATTAAAACTATACATGTGAAACTTGGTAGAAATGTGTAAAAATGTAAATAAATAAGCTAGTTTTAAGAAATTTTAAGTTTATTTTTATTCGTCAAATAAATATACATAATTATTATATTATTATTATTATAGTTACTACGGAACCCGTCATGGGCGAGTCTGACTCGCACTTGGCCAATTTTTTAAAAGTCGGTTAATGTAGATAGGTATTTTATGACAACTATCTGAATGGAATTACAAAAAAATAAGTTTAATTTTATAATTATCGATATCGTATCCAGCCGTTATAGGTAACAGCACAGATTTTTACGATAAAAATACAGATGAAAAGACAGGGATAAAAGAATTAGAATTTCTTCATGTAAGAAAGAGACGTTTCCAAAAGACATCAACGCGCGACACGATTTTGTCCTTGACCACCCAAACCACCATTTTAAATGGACCTCTGCGGTAGCTTATAATCGGATTAAATGATAAATAGTTTTCATATTATTTCATTACTGATGAATAGTTATGTCATCCATTTGGTATCTAGATGTCTGGGAATGTTTTCCACACCACTTCAACGTGCATGAAAGCATTATTATGCGTTATAAATTGGATACAAAAATTTAAAATTTGTAATTGTTTAGCATGCACACAGGCCTAATACTTGGTCACAACTAAAATGGTTCGTGTATCGGAGCCAATATATAGGAGCAAAAACTCGCATAGTTTTCGTATGTGCGATCAAGTGGTTTTCAAATCAGTGGTCTCTATGCACAGTTTCAGCTCAAAATAAATGACTCAAAGAATTGATACCAAATTATCGGTTTCACATGTTTCTTGAATACCAATCATAACAAACGTGTCACAGCACTACAAGGCTCAATAACTTTTCACGTCACTTGCCAATAACACGATAATTCTCTTAGTTTTTCTTAATTTAAAAAAGTATAAGTTGTATTGAAATTTCCAATAAGTTTCACGCTTGTAGACAAAGGATTACAAAACCCTTGCCATATCGTTTCTTATCATCCAAAGAAGCTATGCACTTGGTTTATATATATTATTATGTACCCATTAAATTACACGTTGCATAAATAAAAATAAATGTTCGTCCTGTTTATTCCTAAACCATCGATCAGATTGTAATAAACCTTTGGAAGTGTGTATTTGAAGATGGGCGATAGGGTTTCTGGACCAAAAAATCGACCACTGTATGTGTGAAAATTCCAAGCAAACAAAGTCGCGGGCAATAGCTAGTCTAAAAAAAAAGAAACCAAATGATGATAACGGAAAAGGGGGAACAAAAATCGTCTTCAATTCCGTAGTAATCAACAGGGTGAAAAATGTTGCAATTATTTAGTCTGTCATTAAAACATGAAGAGTGGGCAATCAGAAAAATTGTCAACTTGCAAATAATTGTAGCTCTGTTGCCAAATATATTAAGCACTTTATCAATAACATATTATACTAAAATCAATAGAATAAGGCTCAAATTTCTCTGGCAAATGCTGTCCAGTCAGCAAAACAAACTTTGCGTGTACGTCACTCATTAGGTACAACGGTGACATTTGTACGACAAATCCCAAAGCAATTTCTGAAATATGCATTTGTATGTTAGCCTGTATAATTGTTATGTTAATTATAAAAAAACTATTCCTAAATTAATTCAGGTTTAATTGTTGTTATTGAGGTCAGCAAGCAGGCGATATGTAGTTTTAATTTAAAGTATAAAAAAGCATTGCCGTTGGATTGCAATGAGGCACGCTGTTGGAAAATAACTTTTGAGTGGGTCTATTTATAAGAAAGGTTTGTTATTTTTAACCGACTTCAAAAAAAAAAGAGGAGGTTCTCAATTCGTACTACTATTACTATTATTACCTCATATCTCGGAGATGGCAGAACCGATTTCAATTTTTTTTTATTTGTCTGAAAGGGATTACTTTTAAGTTGGTCCCATTGTCATCATGTTTGAATCTGATGATGGAATCATGGAGAAATCGAGGGAACTCTTCAAATATTATAGGCACACCAATAGCGTTTTGGGTATTTCTTATAGTACCTTGTGCAGTTGCTCTTGAAAAGCACCATTTGAGGAAGTGGAATTGATGACGAAGACCCTGGCTTGGCCTGAGGGGATGGCCACCGAAACTAGTCAATAATAAGTATTTCGTGGATTGCGATTAGATTACTTGAATAATAGATGTTAAGCACTTTATGTTCGTCACAATGCATATGGTGAAGTAGAGCTGATGATGATGTACCAGGAGAACTCCTCAAAAATTAACGGCTCTGCACCGGGAAAAGCAATATTTTGTAAAAGGTGATAAGTAGTTGGCATTTTGGCTTTTGTAACTAGGTAAATTACCAACCGACCCACTAAAATGCGTGAAAAAATTTTTTTACCAAAAAGTAGAACCGACTTCTATATAAAAACACTACAAAGGCAAAAATAACTTTAATTTCGGAAGGCGGTGTCAAAAAAAAAAAAGAAAATACAAAACAAATGACACCGACTACCGAAATTAAAGTTATTTTTGCCTTTGTAGTGTTTTTATATGGAAGTCGGTACTATTTTTTGCTAAAAAGTTTTTTTTTATACCTTACTGACTTATACTTATTCTTATATATATATAAAAGGTTGAAATAATTAGTCGTTACGGGAAGTCAGAAGCCAGAAAAATCGACATTGGTCTTGCTAAGGAGTATTGTGTTACTCAGCTACAAGGTTGTAGAGGTCAGAAAGGCAATCGCTCTCTCTCAGCTGCATCTGGTTAGACTTTAAGCCGATCCTAACATCGTTGGGAAAAGGCTAAGCAAATGATGAGAGCAGTTTGCACAATGGCGGTCGAAAAAACCCTATTTGCAATGAGCTGATGAAATTTAGTTGAATTTGGATAAAACACAGAACAGAAAAAGAGGTTAGAAAGGAAAATATTTGAGAAAGTTATTTATAAATCCTTTTATACCTATCTTGAGAAGTCTAATCTATTAGTAAAAGAACAAAAGGGATTCCGTAAACAGAAGACCATTAATATGGCTATCTATGATCTCCTTCTCCCTATTATATCAAATGTTTGTGTCCTGCTTGTGCTATTTATATGGATCTAACCAAGACTTTTGATTATGTGGATCATTCATTAATCTATACTAATATTATAAAGCTGAAGAGTTTGTTAGTTTGTTTGTTTGTTTGTTTGTTTGCTTGAACGCGCTAATCTTCGAAAGTACTGGGTGGATTTGGATGAAATTTGGTATGGAAGTAGCTTGAAGCTTGAGGAAGGTTATAGGCTACTTTTTACCCAACTGCAAAAAAGGAGAGTTATGTTTTTACCGTGATAGAATCCACGGGAGCGAAGCCCCGCGAGAGTACTAGTGTTAAATAAACTTGAAAAATATGGTATCAGGGGAAATACACTTAAACTGTTTGAATCATATTTGCTAAATAGAAAAAAAATTGTAGAAAACACATAAATATGTTCTCACTCCGGTGTAGAGATGAAATATCGGTCCAAAAGTAGGACAATAAAATACGGTGTACCCAGGGCACCGTTCTAGGACCACCCTTCTTTTTGCTGTACATTAATGATCTTCCTGGGCATATAAACCACCCCATGGTGCTTTTCGCAGATGACAGCATAGTAGTAGTTAAATGTGACGACCTCAATAATTATGAAAATGAAATTAATATGACTTTAAATAAAATTATTTCATGGTTTGACAACAATAATCTTATTATAAATTTAGAGAAAACGAAAATTATGCATTTTTACCTTTTTAAATCTCTTGACATTAACTATTTAGGGACTAAAATAGAATCAACCGCTGTCACAAAATTCCTTGGTATAATAATAGATAATAATTGGACCTGGAAATCCCAAACTGACGAAATTTGAAAAAAACTGAATAAATTCTCTACGCCCTGTATAAGTTATCGAAAGTTCTCAACCAGGAATCGGTACAAACGGCTTACCATGGTTACGTTGGAGCAACACTAAGGTATGGCATAATATTCTGGGGTAACTCAGTCAATAGAGAACTTGTTTTTAGAGCTCAAAAAAGATGGGTCAGAGCTATATGTGGCCTTAAATATACTGACAGTTGCAAACCATATTTTAAACGATTTAATATTCTTACCCTGCCATCATTATACATCTACGAAACGAATATTTTTGTCAGAACACACATCGCGCAATATAAAGTAGCCTACAAGAGTTACTACAGAAAATTACGTGATAAAAACAAGTTAGAGCTCGAAATATCACACGGCAGAACAGCATTAATGAATAAAAGTACTTTCTGTATGGCCACGAGAATTTTTAACAAACTGCCGGAGTCTCGTTAAACCTGGACAAATTCAAAGGTCATTCAAGGTTCATATTTAAAATCTTAATAAATAAATGTTACTACTCACTAAACGAAAATCTCGATGACAATTCTATAATTCTTCCTTATAATGAATATTAGGTCACGTACGTTTACACTAGGCACTTTATTGCTATTTAATTTATTTTTGACATTTTAACAACAATTTGATTTCATTATTTTTAATTAAAAAAAAAATACTTATTGTTACAACGACTTGACATACATAGATTATTACTGTTATCATGATATTTGAGTGATATTATTCCTGGATTTGACATTGCATATTGTAATTTTATATTTGTATCTGAAATTAATTTCGACATTTTGTTGTTCGTTACATTTTAATTTATTTTATATAGAGTTGAAAAATTATGTGACTTGATTTTTATATTATTTTTGACATCAAAATTATATTGCTCTGTATACCTACTATTGTCACCTCATAATATTATAATTAATTCGTTACTTAAATTCATTATTAAAATAAAAATAAATAAAAATAAAAATGTGTTTATTATCTTAAATCTATACAATTAAGTTGCCGGGGCTTCCCAGAAAGTAATCCGAAGATACTTGTGATGGGATAAACCTCGCTCTTCCTCGATTATTTAACAATTGTTTTGTTGTGCTAATTAGATATAAGTTACACATTTTTACAAGAAAAATTAGAAAAGTAATGAAAATCGTGTTTATGGCAGTGTTTGAAACCAGAGTGTTTTTTTTTTATAAATGTGTGTTTTATACATGTGTTTATGTGTATGTGAATGTATATTTTGTGTGCATGTGTGTGTGTGAATGAGTATGGAGTTGTGCTAGTGTGTGTGTGTGTGTGTGTGTGTGTGTGTGTGTGTGTGTGTGTGTGAGTGTATTTCTGAGTATGTTTGCATGCATGACATTCAACCCATGGTCGCCAAAATGTCCTCCACAGCATCATAATTAAGTGTGAAGAGCCAATCCGTCAATGTCTTCTTACACTCATACAGTTGCATAGGGTAGATATTAAGTATGCGATTTACTTTATTATAAACGCGTGGGGCTTGGGTTACATTCTGGCGACTAGCAAAAATTGAACGTGCTGAGTATGTAGGGGCAACTAAATCACACCGTCTTTTTTTAAGTTTGGCATGGTTAAAGGGTAGTGTTTTGTGATATCTTAGTACCATGTGTAGTATGTGGAGTTTTCTAACAGAGAGCAGCTTAGAGCTTGCATATAGAGTTTCAGTAGGGAACCTGTAGGGCCTACCGTACATGACCTTAATCAGGGATCTCTGTGCTCTCTCTAGGTCTATAAAATACGACTTAGCTGCTCCGCCCCATACCGAGATACAATATATGATTACAGATTGAGCCAGTGCGATATAGATTTTATTCAGTAGTTCTGCATTCATAACATGTCTCAAAGATTTGAAAACCCATATGAGTTTTCTTACCCTACCCATAGTTAGTTCGAGGTGTGGGTACCAGCTCAACCTTTGATCCACTACAATACCAAGGTACTTGACAGAATTTACCTTTTGAATTACAGGGCAACTACAGGTAGATTGGGTTGGGGTACGACAAGAATGTATTCTAATGTTAAAGTCAGGCGCAGGCTGAGAGTTAGCGTATTTAGTGAAGCAGACGTAGTTGGTTTTTTGGGTATTTAGCGTAAGTAGATTCTCACATAGCCAATCACTAACTCTAGCCAGTCCCCTCTCAGCCTCCAGCCTAACCTTGTCCCAGGTCTTAGCAGAGAAGATAATAGCGGTATCATCCGCGTAGGATAGTATCCTCGCACCGTTGATATGAAGGTTACAGAGTTCGTTAATATATATCAAGAAGAGCGTCGGGCCAAGGACACTGCCCTGCGGGACGCCGTACATCACGCTCTCTTCGTCACTAACATGGTTTTCAATTTTTACCCCCTGCTTTCTGTTTTGAAGGTAACTGCTGAGAAGAGAGAGAACAGTACCACGAAATCCTAAGTTCTCCAACCTGCGTATAAGTTTAGAGATAGAGACGGTATCAAAGGCCTTCTTGAGGTCAAGAAAGGCCACTAGGCATTTGTTACCCTTATCAACTTCCTTGGTAATCACAGCAGCAAGTTCCTCCGTAGCATCCTAGGTCGATATTCCCCTTCTAAAACCATATTGAGAGGAAGATAAGACGTTATACTTAGTCAGGTAATTAACTATTCTAGTGTTCAAGAGCTTCTCAATGATTTTAGAAATTGAGGTCAACACAGAAATTGGCCGGTAGTTGTTAACGTCGTCTCTATCTCCACTCTTATACACAGGGGTAACGATGGAGCGCTTAAGAAGGAAGGGGAAGATACCTGTATTAAAACATAGGTTGGCCAGGTCACAGATCAGCGGGACTAAGATCTCCTTGGCCTGTTTTAGGAAAAGGGTAGGGATTCCGTCCCACCCTGGTGCACTCCCAGAGTCTAGGGACATGAGTATATTTTCAACTTCCTCCTGAGAGGTGTCTAGGAGAACAAAGGAGGACAGATTAGTGCGGTCTGTGTTACAAGATGTAGAAGGTACGCTACTACTTAAGATTTTCTGAGCTAGAGCTTGTCCAATGTTAATAAAATAATTATTTACATGGTTAACTGAGTCTTGGGGACATGATTTTATCTTAAGTAGGTCGCTATTAGAGCTCCTGGGTGGCTTATAATTTGTGATGTCATTAATGGTTGACCACAATGCCCGAGGGTTTTTAGCAGATGCTTTAATTTTGTCTTTATTAAATTTATTTTTTAGTTTTTTTATAAGATTCCCACAGAAAGTTCGATATCGTCTATATGTAATCGCTAGAATTTGATTATGTGGGTTTGATTTGAGTTTAAGGAAGATTGAATTTCTTAGTCTAATACACCGTAGGGCACCTGATGTTATCCAGGGTTTAATCATTCTTTTGCTATTCGTGATAATTACATTTTTAGAATTCGAAAGTAAAGTTGTCTTGATCAGTTCTATAAGCGCAAAGGCGTAAGTATCAGGGTCTTTAAAGATGTTAAAAAAGGAGGTATCAATATTTACTAAACTATTATAAGCCTTTTCGTAGTTTACTATTGTTTTGTGCTTTTTCGGTGTATTATAACTATATTTATTCTCGAAAGATAACAAAATCAGGCAGTGGTCTGTTACGGTTGTATTTAAAACCGCTGTAAAAGCTATATTTCTTTGTTTATCAAGACTCAGGAAAACGTGATCTAGGCATCCATCCCCCCTCGTGGGTAGGTTATGAGATGGTAAAAGTCCATGCGTAGATAGCATATTTAAGTAGGTTAGTCTATTGTTTCTTTCATAGTTTGTTTCAGTAGGGGAAATAATTAAGTCAATATTAATGTCCCCAAGGATTAGAACGTTTTTACTAGGAGTAATAATATCAAGGTGATTGTTAAGGGATGTAATGAAGTTACCTGCATGTAGAAATGATGGGGAGCGGTAGATACCTAGTATAGTGTAGTTTAATATATTTATCTCGAGACCGGTGGCATTTACAAGGTTCAGTTCTTTAAATTTTACTGACAATTTATTTGTGATGTATACAACTACCCCATCACTTTGGTTAATTTGGTGTTTTGTTTGGAAAGAAGTGAAATTCATTCATTATTAATATATTTGCACGCCATATTATGTGGCAAACATGATTGTACTTTATTTTTATTATGATATCTTGCATGCACGATTTTTTATTCTTGTATGTATACACATGTTTACGCAAATAAAAAAAAAAATAGATCCTGATTTTTATGAGAACGCGCGTCGCCGCTTGTCTCCCACTCTTTAGCTCCACTACAAGCAAGAGGACCGTTACGTATGCGAATTACGCACACAAATAAATTATACACACTTAAATCGAGAGCTTGCTACTGATTGTAACTCACTGTCGATAAACATGCGCCGTGCATCACGGCTAATCAGGGCAAAGGACGACCCGTCTTTGGTTGAAGTGTTGAGGATGCGACGCATGCAGTACACTGTAAGCGGACTTTGTCATTGCGTTGTAACTTGTTGCAATAATGTTGTTAATGTTTGGAATTTCATAGTGATCAGAATATTTTTATGTTTTGTACCAATAAAATTGTAATTAAATGTAATTTTTAATTTACCGATGGAAAGATATACCTCCTCGCTCTATACTTGTGGTCTGACTTTTCGTTTTACAGGTTATAATTGCACAACACGGCATGTTAAAGTAGAGCTCTGTGTTCCGAAGTAGTCCGAAGCACACTAAACGCGGTGAATGAATAATCGGTCCAGCTATGATTTTCGAAACATACTTGTGGCGCGCTCGCCACGCCCATATTACCATTCCAACCTTATTCATCTATTCCGTGGGAAAAATCCTATCGATATTTTTGCAGCAAAACATTGATTAATATTAGAATTCACTGCTGGATCACTGGTCTCTTCTCTACGGAAAGGAATGGGTCTTAATCAACCGTGCAGGCCCATTGCGGGCTGGTGGATATGACCTGTGTTTTTTCAGTACTAAGACAAGCCCGTTTCCTCATGATCTTTCCGTTCAACATTTTTGAGAGCAGTTGTGATGATGTGTGCATAAAGTACACACACATAAACACACACATTTTGTATTAGTTACTATACAATTTGTTTTGTTTTTTTCACAATTGAAGAAGTTTATTTTGTACTTAATATTTTTTTCTTATATAATTTTAAGTTAAGTAGTTTTAAGTCGATCTCATTTTATTTAAAGTTTTTGATGTTCTCACATAATTATGTTTTTCGTACAAACCATCTTTGTTATTGTACCCACAACATTGTCTACCACAACTTAGGTCCCCAAGATACAGGCATAGTCTAGTTTGGGGATTATCGGAAATTTGTAAAGCATCTAACAATGGTCTCAATACATTCTATTCTATTCTAGTAATGTATTGGATTGGGTTCGACACCACGACCTTGCCAACGCGTAAGTCGATCTTATAACCATTGGGTCAATGATCTCTAGTTATTTAGTTAATTCTTCAAATAAATATAAACTAAGTTTCATTTTAAATAATATTACAAGTATTTGTATTATTAACTCAGAATAAATAAAGGTGAACCTGTTATTTGTTCCGAAGAAATGTATAATATAAAATTTTCTGTTATTTTGTTTAAGGGTATGTAATTTCAAAATTTAATATAAACAGAAACCTAGATAAATACTGAATAATGCTGGAAAAAGTGAAATAAGATGGAAATATTGAACACGTTTATTTGCCGTTTGCATGGAAAGTTCAAGAATTGTTTTAAGCAGTTAGGGCGGGAATAATTTAAAAACATCAAAATACAAGACCGTATCAGTTAAAATATGAGTAAGAATAAGATATATACCTAGCCCTTCCATATCATCATGTCCTAAATTTATGAGAAAACACGGCGAAATAACATGCTTTACTTACAAAACAAGGAAAACGTTGAAAATATTATGTGAGATAACTCTGTCTAAATTAAGATTGCAATTGTACGGAAATAGTGTCAGATAGCTTGTCTCTAATCCAATAAGAAAGCTTAGAAGGTCCAGTAAATCTTAACAGATAAAATTATGCAATTATCTGGCAAAATAATTTGCATAAAACTGGTGCCATGAGACAGAGAAGCAGCGTTGCGACAGGCATTTACCTGAGTGGTATACTCTCTCACCGGTTTCGCTCTAACCATGAACGGTAGCGAATAGTAGGTCTAAAAAGGTTTTTACAGGTTACATCGATATCTGAATTAAGATTTGAAATTGAGTAATTGTCAAATTCTACTTAAGAAAACACGATTTTGCTTCTCATATATCCTAAATATAAGCCACCTTTTCTTTCCCATTCTATTTGAATTTTTATACACATAAAGACAAACAAACGTATGTTATTTTCTTTCTTGATGTAGTTTTACGATTGCGTGGGTTGGACGAGACTAATTTTGAAGTTAGGATAACAGATTAGAAGGCCACCGTAGGCGCGGGCCTACGGACGGCGAGCAGGGGTAACTCACCGTCCGGTAAGGACCAGGCCCGAGTCGGCGGCGCGTCGTATTCCACGCGCGCCTCAAAGAGCTGTCAACACCAGTGACGGTGCCTCATAGGGCCATTGCCTGCCGGGATTTGCGGGAAAGTTCCATCGAAATACCACGGTCCCGGAACTTTAGGGCAGCTGAAGGGACAGGGTGGGTTTTTAGTCAGTAGAAGTCTGACACACCCTTCCGCTTAACCCAGAGCGGAAGAAATCATTCGATGATTTTCCCACCTGACAAAAAAAAAGGTATAACCTTATCATTGCTGGGACACTGATCTCCTCTTTATGAGTGGGAATGGTCCGGACTTAGCCTATCGCGCCGGCTCAGTACGGGTTGGTAGATGTCGCATGCCTTCAGATTTTTCGGATCCAGAACATGCTGATTTCCTCGCAATGCCTTCAATAGCTTAGAATGTTGTTAAGTAATATTATATTAAATAACGACAAAATTTAAATAGTTTTATTCTTGGAACATATACTTAGAAAACTAAGTATTTTTACGATAAGGTATTGGCGCAGTGGTTGAGGGATTGTCTGCTGAGCTGCGATCGTGGGTTCGATTCCCGCATCAGAACAAATGTTTGTAAAAATGCATTCACAATACAGAAGAGATTCCTAGATCCACAATATTACTCAATATGGTTACAATGGCGGCCTTATCGCTGATAGCGATATCTTCCAGACAACCTTTCGATGGACTTTAAGAACATAAAAAAAGAGGGGAGGGTAAAGTCTATGTTAAAAACAGATAAATTCTTATGTAGAACAGAACGATCAACAGTCGGGACCCATTTAAATTTTACGGGGCTCCTTAGGGAGATTTGGTTGGTAAAAAAAACTCCTCCTTTGGGTCACGCATTCAGGAAAAATAGTCACATCTACTAAGGTACTAAGGTAGCTTTACCATTTATTCGCCAACAAGAATCTTGTCGATTGCACAAAAAGGCTCCTGAGTAGGGTAAACGTATCTTGTATTAAATGGGCCCCAGCGGACTCGGAGCGACTTTGGCTACGTAGAATGTGCCATCAATGCGTGCTTGGGCTCTATTATCTGCAAATAAGTGGAGCTTCCTGTCTCCCCGCGTGGATTTAATGGTGTAATGATAGCAACTTTTTATAAGTGCCTTAGGTTGACGATATAGAATTTTGGACATTACGGTAAAAACTGTAATATATAGAATATTACAGTTTGAGAACAACCTGAGAACAATGTTAGTTTGTATGTTTTCTTATGAACGCAATTTTTTTCCTTATATCTTCGTTTTCTTCATGTGAGTGCGATCACAGAACAGATAAAAGAGGTTTTATCTGTTCTGTGAGTGTGATGAATTGGGTTGCGGGAATGTTCTAACGAGATGCCGCGGCCCCGGAACTTAAGGGCAGCTGATGGAACAGGGTGGGTTTTTAGTCAGTAGAAGTCTGACACTCCCTTCCACTCCACCCCGAGCGATTTCCTCACATAGAAAAAAAGAGTGCAATGAATATAATAGATATGCAAATTGTGTTTTTTAAAGCACGAGTAAATAGGCATCTTCTGGGCCCGCTCGTCCCATTTTTAACCAACTTCAAAAAAAAGGAGGAGGTTCTCAATTCGTCTTGAACTTTTTTTTTATGTATGTTACCTCATTACTCGCAGAAGGCTAGACCGATTTCAAAAATTCTTTTTTTTGTTTGAAAGGGTATACTTTCTAGTTGGTCCCATTGTCGTCATGTTTGGATCTGATGATGGGATCATGGAGAAATCGAGGGAACTCTTCAAATATTATAGGCACACCTATAGCGTTTTGGGTATTTCTTATAGTACCTTGTGCAGTTGCTCTTGAAAAGCACCATTTGAGGAAGTGGAACTGATGATGAAGACCCCAGATGGCCACCGAAACTACTCAATAATAAGTATTTCGTTGATTGCGATTAGATTACTGGAATATGGATGTTATGCACTTTATGCTCGTCACAACTGAAGTAGAAAACAAATGAAGTAGAACTGATGGTGATGTACCAGGAGAACTCCTCAAAAATTAACGACTCTGCACCGGGAAAAGCAATATTTTTTAAAAGGTGATAAGTAGTTGACATTTTGGCTTTTGTAACTAGATAAATTACAAACCGACCCACTAAAAACGTGAAAAAAAAATTTTTGCGCATTCCGAAATTAAAGTTATTTTTGCCTTTGTAGTGTTTTTATATAGAAGTTGGTTCTATTTTTGCAAAAAAATTTTTTAGACCTCACCTATCGCTTAACATCAGGAGAAATCGAGGTCAAGAGTGGGCCCATCAGTAATAAAAAAAAAGTCATTGCACTTAGCGAAATTTTTTTTTCAATAAAATAAATGGATAATGGTATCTATGTATTCAATTAATGAAAAGCTCTACTTATTTTATATTAAAATGTGAAAGTTTAGATTTATAAAGTTTGAATTTATATGTTATATTTGCTAAAACATGCGACAATGAAAGGATCTGGATACAATTTGGTACAGAGACGGAATAGTCTAGAATAGTATGAACATCTGCGTACTCTTTTCCCCACTAATGATGTAATCCCCAATAAGATGCGGCAAAAAAACAAATAATCAAGTAGTTGAGTACATTTTGCATGAGGGATGACGGGAAAGTATTTACCTATTCATCACCCATACAAAATGTCTCAAAATAGCGGAGTAAACATTCGTCGCTACAGTTTTCAAAATGCTGTTATTACTGACCCGCAACCTGATCATGAGAGAGGCCATGTTTTTGCGTAAAAGGGCCTGAAACTATTAGTTTAGTACTGCGCAAACATCTCAGAGGCACTACAGTAGCGGGGCAGTCCTAACAGTATTCTAAAAATATTGTTGTACTGGACACGTAGGGCATCTTGAGATGTTTTGGTGTAGCGGACCCATAGACAACCCGTGTATAGGTCCAATAAGCCTTAAATAGGGTTATTTTGACCTATTCCGTACAGCCGGAGAATCTGCGTGTCAACATATTACCTCTGTCTGCTAGTGCCTTACGCTTCCTCCCAATGTCCACATTGCCCTTAAGACCGTCGGTAATTATGTGCCCGAGATATTTAAAATTATTTACTCTCTTTATGTGCAAGCCATTTAGGGTAAAACTAGGTGTATAATCTTGGCATTTACCGACGACTTTCAAGACCATGTATTTACTTTTACGTACGTTGTACATACGTCCATCATCAGTGGCATACCTTTCACACACCCTAAGCATTTCTGCAATACATCCCGCAGTAAAATAGTAAATAAGCTACTTTAAATTACGTGAAATGTGCAAAATTTTCTCGTAAATGTAGTCGTGGGCAACAGTTAGTTTTAAATAAAACCCCTGTTTGACTACACAAATAAATTCTCCCACGACCTACTTCCTATACCAATTCCCTATTTCCCATAAACCTTACATCGATACCTTACCTTATCCACCATTGAACCAGAGCTATCAAACACAGTAACAACAAATTATTCGCCTACCCACAAATACATCAACCCGTAGCATTTGATTCGGCCAATTTGTTCACAAGACAAATAGCGTATTGTTCCCAGTACCACGTCGTTTGTTAAGAGTTTAATGTAAGATCTGTCGGAAGGGAAGACAAGAGTTTTTGATAGATTGGTTTTAATTATTTTGAAAATTTGAGGCGTTTTTGATGAATGTCGAGGGTGGGTGTAGGCGCAGTCCCTGGTTACGCGTTTTGTTTGGGCATTCTCTTATCGAAATTAATCAAGAGAATCTCAAATGAAAAATGTGTGAGAAAGAAAAGAATATTTATTACTTACATTTGTATATATGTATACCTATACAATTATATCTTATTCTTCGTCATGGACTGTTCCGTTTTCCTATGGACGTACAGAACCCTAAAAAAGTATTGTTTCGTGTTTTAACAATTGTTCCCTTAGTGTATGTGATATAAGTATTACTTTTAAGTGTAAAAATACGCTACCTAATCATACCTGTGTATAGAGTGGATATTTCATTGCTTAGTTTATCTGAATAATTTAGTAAACATACGGACAATTAGGAAAAATCATTTCAAATATGCGACAGCTGCAGTTCTTGGAAAAACACAACGATGTATACAAACATGTGAAGAGTTGAATAACACTCAGACATAGGGGCGCAGAAAAATCTTCAGAATGTCAATAAATAAGTAACTTCAAATAAAAATACAAATGTTACTATTTTTCCTCATTTACTTTTAAGCAGTGCAAAAAAAGCCTTTAATGCACATAACACACAACGCATATTTACATGTACCTACGCATGTAAATATGCGTTGTATGTTGAATTCAAAAATATACAATATTACTTGTGAGTCCACACCCACAAGTAATATTGTACATTTTAGAATGAATTAATAGTCTTCCTGACCGATTTTAGCCACCGCGGCCAATCTCAGCGGCAAATAGCCATCTGCGTAGGAGATATTAGGATATACAACGTGTAATATAAAGGGTATATACATACCAAGTGCACGGCTTCTTTGGATGATAACAAACGATATGATAAGGGTTTGGTAATTCCAGGTAATCCTGTCTTCATGTGTGGAACTAATTAGAAATTTCAATACATTGATACCAGAGACTGAATTTTTCAAATTAAGAATTTTGAAGAGAATTATCGTGTTATAGGCAAGTGACGTGAAAAGTTATTGACCCTCGTAGTGCTGTGACACGTTTGTTATGATTGATATTCAAGAAACATATGAAACCGATAATTTTGTATCAATTCTTTGAGTCACTTATTTTGTGCTGAAACTGGGCATAGAGACTCCATACCAGATGTTGTCTTCAGCCCTTTTGGATTGATATGGGGTTTCCGTTACACGTTGTATAGTTTATTCATTTCAACAATTCTTTTAATCTATGTATAACAATTAGCACACAAAACAGCATAAAGAGATAACGTTGCCGACTGTACTAGTATGAACTGTATGTCGACAGCGCCTTTCACCCTAATGTTAATTTATTTTATAACTTTTTTAAATTACAAATAGAAGTTCATTGTTTTGAGCACAAAATTACTATTTTGGCTGGAATTGAAATATCTGAATCGTAAATAAACAATTAAAAATGGAGATCTAATGGATTAATTAACGTGAATATATTAATTTAAAAAAATTGTAGAATGTGGAATGCGGGTGTGTGATGTGTGCATACGTGGTGTGTATTGTGTGTGCAGGCGTGATTAAATATTTGCAATTTCTTCGGTCTTGGCATAATCTAATCTTAGGAGCCAAGTTCGTATAATCTCCTTGCATTTGTTTGACGGTAGTGTATAACTGTTATTTATTTTATTCACTAGATTGTATAAATGGGGACCCATAACACAATACTGTCGTCTAGCAAGTGTTGTTCCATTGACTGTTCCTGAGCAAACCAAATATATTATAGTGCACAATTATTTGCGCAGGTATAAGTGCACTGATGCACTCTCTGTTTCTTTACTCTCATAGCCCGATGGTTTGGCAATCTGACATGACCGGAGAGAGATCAAGCGCAGGACCAACGGCTTAAGCCTGCAATACATGTTGGCAGAGCGTTGTCGAGTGAAGGCCAATACAAACATGTCGACGGTATATTTCCCTTGTCTTGCTATCGCTCGGTGTCACTTGCCTAGTTGGCCGAGTGTAGGCCAGCGCCAACGTGTATAGAGCTCATTTGGTGCAACTTGTCTTCGCTCGCCGTTGCTCGTGATCACTTGCCTCACTTCGGATCGGTGTCGGTTTTTGGTCACAAATCAAAGGCGCTCGCCTGCGCTCGGCCAACGTGTGGGCAGCTCTACAGACCCTCTTCTACATTGGTCGTCTGCATTGGCGTTCGACGAACTTGTAGAACGTGTGGACATTATTTCTTGCCTTGTACCTATTTGCCAATGCTCGCGTGGGCCTACGCTCGGCCAACATGTATTGAAGGATTTAGAGTTCGTTCCAAGGCACAGGCACAGTTGGCGGTATTGGTATTAGTTTGTATATAGACGATAATTTCCTCGTCCTTTTAAAAAATAATATCCACAGAGAGCTATGAACTTGCATCGCTCTTTATTTTGGTATAATAAAAGTTACCTCAAAGTCTCTTGAACTCTCGTGGACGCGTCTTAAAATACTCATCAGCCTAGCATTTTGCCAACATTAGGGTCGGCTTTCAGTTTCAACCTATGCAACTGAGTACCGTATTTTACATGAAGCTTCTGTCAATCTATACTGTACAACCCAGCAAATATGTAACACAATACCCACTGGTAAAACTGGAATCAGATTTTCTAGCTTCCGGGAACGACTGGCAAAGGTGTAACGATAACAGATGATAAATAAGTATAGTTTCTATCGTTGTAACATATTCAAGCACCAATAAATGTTTTTTTTTTTACAAATATCTAGTTTCCTATGGTTTACCACTATGATTTGATGTCAGTCGCAGTTGAGCGGGCTTATGTATTGAGATGAGTACATAGTAAAAATGTTATCAAGGTAATACTTTACTTTGGGATGACATTAAATTTAAAGGGATAAAGGTCTTGACAGAATCTTGTAGATGGTTTACCACAACGTTTTCCTTGAACGATGACAGATTGAACCCTAATTTGGCAACGGTAAGAATCGAAGACGATGCAGGACCGCCAGGCCATATTAACAATTTTATATTCTTCAAATTTGGACTGGCAGGTTTGGTCACTTTTTATTAGATTATGGACTCGCATAGTAAGACATCAATGCGAGGCCGTGAAAAACCGCGAGAGTGATGGCTGGATGGAGTGATGCTGGCCTGAATGTTTTCGTTAGGAATTGGAAGGAAGAGGTCTAGGCCTGGCATTCGCTTTGCAGGGGAACTATACGGACTAGTAATAATAATAAAGATGATAATAACGGCGATGCGTCATCGTTACATGGTGGACATCCCACCCATACGCACTAAACGTTTTGGGAATACTTTCATTGTGCATACAGCTAAGGAGTGGAATTCCCTGCTGGAGTCTGTGTTTCCCGATAGCTATAACCTAGGGGTCTTTAAGTCAAGAGTGAATAGGTTACTTTTAGGTGGGCGTGCTCCATCTTCGACCACATCATCACTTACCATCAGGTGAGATGGTGGACAAACGCGAACCTATTATCAATAAAAAAAATATCAAGAAATGGACACGGTGTGTATTGTCAGGAGGTACTTCTCGCAGAAGCTCTGACCATTTTCCCGCGTCAAATAAAAATTAAATAATCTTGGGCCATTTTTCCGCGTCAAATACAAATTAAATAATAATAAGAATTTATTGCGTTCAACATTGGCGTAATGTTATTTTACTTGGAATTCCGAAACACAATAGTCGAAACTGCAAAACAAGTTATAAGTTTGGTCGCTTGCATTATTAGTAGTATTTGTGTTTTGGCGTTTCAGTTTTGTAGTACCTATTTATTTATCTCGTAGTTTATTTATGACTTAGCAGTTCGTGTAATTTTGGTGATAATAGATACTGTGGATTCAAATAAAAAGCCATAACTCATGTATATTTTTGGTAATCGTTGAAATTATGAATGTTTAACGCTCTTAAAAATTGTCTTTATAATCCTTATGGATTTTCGATTACTGATGTAATTTTTTTCGTAAATAAACAAAGTGCGCAGGAGATATTATAGTCACTATAGAGCATAAGTGTGTGCACGTTTATAATATAAATAAATATAAATTAGTTATGGGTAGTTGTAAATATAATTATTCAATCTTGATTTAAGTGAATTGGTTCGTTCAAAAATATTCATTTAAAAGTACTGATAAACTAAGTTAGAGTTTGTGTTTTAGGAGTCTGTGCAGGATCAGGTTTGTTCCGTCGTAAATGAAGTGACTTGCGTTAACTTTTCAATTCGTATAATAAAATTCGTATTTACATTGTCATTACACATAATACGAAATTAATACAGAAGTGAATGTCACTGCGGTTTACATGGACTATAAATAATGTAAGCTTAAACATGTTGGAATCTATGTTCCTATATTTGCACAGTCTAATGGTTTCAAGCGCGGGATTAACAATTTAACGTGATTTATTAGGCACCTGGGAAAAGCAAGTACTAAATATGTTTTTGTCCGGCCTGAGAATTAAACCCAGTTCCCTATGCTTTGCAGTCACGCTCGTAATCATGAGAACAACTATGCAATTCCATCGACAGAGTCAGCTAAATGCTAGAATCACAAGAGCATTTGATAGGTCATCACTCATCACTTAGAGGAAAAAAGATAATGTTATGTAAGCATGGGTAATAATACGGACAAAGAAACAAAGGTAGACCAAGGAAAAGATGGGAAGATATATTTAAATTAAAATGTGGCCAGAGTGAAGAAGACAAGCAAGAGATAGCGAGACATGGAAAGAACTGGGGCAGGCTTACGCCGCAGAGGCGACTTCCACATGTGATTATTTAATTAATTAAATGGGATTTTGGGAAATTCCCATTCGTATGGGAGGTCTCGGCGTCCGCAAAATTTCTAGCATTAGTCTCCCGGCTTTTATATCTTCGGTCCACGGTACTGAGAAATTAATCAGGAATATTCTAGCTCCGTCACTGGTTGATTTCAATGTGCCATGCTTCACCGAGGCTATGGACACCTGGAGAATCGCTTGCCCGAATCTAAATCCACCCGACAACCCATCATCTCAGAGGCGGTGGGATGAGCCGCTCTGTAAAGCAGTTCAGAGTGACCTTATTGCCACATCTGCTTCGGCTGCAGAGCGTGCGCGTTTGCTGGCTGTGAGTGAATGGGAGTCGGGTCTCTGGCTTCATGCACTACCGTCGTCGAACATAGGCACCTTGTTGGATGATACTACTTTCCGCCTCGCTGCTTCCCTTCGATTAGGTGCTCCTTGTTGTTCTGCTCATCGCTGCCACTGCGGCGAAGTTGTCAACAGCCTCGGTCACCACGGCCTTTCATGCGGCCGCAGTGCGGGTCGCATAGCACGGCACGCGAATATTAACGACATCATCCGACGAGCTCTTGTCACCGTCGGCGTTCCAGCTGTATTAGAACCCAATGGCCTGGCACGCGACGATGGCAAAAGACCGGACGGCATGTCTTTATTTCCTTGGAAGATGGGTAGGCCTTTAGTGTGGGACGCAACTTGTGTCGATACTCTTGCGCCATCCCATCTTCCTAGCTCGTCTTGCTGTGCTGGCGCTGCCGCTGCGGCTGCTGAAAACCTCAAGCGGCGGAAATATAATAACCTTGTTGGTAGTTATATTTTCGAGCCGTTTGGGGTTGAAACCTTGGGGTCGTGGGGTCCGAGTGCTCACAGATTATTTAAAGATCTATCCAAACGCCTAGTTGACACTTCGCGTGACCCAAAGGCTGGCTTTTACCTTGGACAGCGGTTAAGCATTGCCATACAGCGTGGCAATGCCGCCAGTCTTTTGGGCACATTACCCACTGGTAATCCGCTGTCCACTGACAGCGATGCGTACGAATTTCTGGACGCCATATTTTAGTTTATTTTTAGATGTATATAATTATGTAGTTTAGGGTTTTTATTTAAGTGTATATTAATTAAATAAATAATATCTAAATAATAATATAATTTATTTATCAATAAATAATAATAGAAAAATACATGAATCTATATTATAATTTATAAGTAAATAAAAGACTGAAATTGTATTTTAATAATGATGAGTGATGACATAGTATAATGAATTATGCATGTGGTAGAATAAATGAAATTTTTATTTTCGTTTATTTTATTTAAGCATGGGTAAAAAATCATTAAATGAATGAGAGTGTCATAGTTATACTAACCTAAAATTCAGTTTGTTCTTTCAGTTGCGTTCCGGGACGACAGTATGTATGATGCTAACACTGTCTCTGACGAAGATTGTCTCTCTGATGAATGACATGACTGTCAATGACGTACTAATGACGGCCGGGACCAACTGAACGTGCTTTGGTGATGGTCACCCATCCAAGAACAGACCTCTGTCAAGCGTAGCTTAACTTTAAATATAGACCCGTGCGACTGGTATTACGTAACCACGAGGTTCTCTATTTTTTGAAGTGAAAACTTCTTTAGCGGCGTTGTGCACTTTTTTTGTAATGGGTAAAAAATGTTAAACTCGCGTCAGGACACGTGACCTGATCGAAAGTTCGTAAGATGGACGGAGAGTAGACAGCCGACGCGGCGTAGGAGAGGAAGTATCCCCCTCTCTTTCTACGGCGCGGCGAAAATGTATGCCTGCGCAAACTTTTTAATGTAATATAAATTGTCATGTTTGTGTACGATAGCGCAATAAATAAATATTGTATTCTACCACATAAATGATAGTACTTTTATATTGATAATTAAAGCAATTCGTGCAAAATTATTCCCTAACCATTCCAAAATATCAAAAATGCACAACGTTAATATTCAAGTTTTCACTTCTGCCGGCACTCCCGGAGTGCAACCCGTCGTTTTTTTTGTGAAGTGTTAGTAATATCACATACTATTTTCACCGATAGCTACACTGCCTGATAGGTACACTAACGAGTTTTGCAAAAATAGATTTTTATAATTTAATCTAGGTCGTATGAACACGCGCCGCTTGCTAGCAAATTCCATGATTTATAAAGTGTTATAAAAATAGTGAAAATAAAATTACATTGCAATAAATTAGTTTTGTGATTAATTGCGTTGCTGATTACGTGAGAAAAGAACTTGGATTTATAATGTGTTAATTACAATTTTAATCGTGTTTTTTATGTGTAAAATTCTGTTACAACAGTTTGTATAGTTTTAGAACGATCTCGAACTTTAACTGTGCCTATTTCAAACTTCTCCGTCCGCGTTATTTTCTTAAAACGGGGTACAAAGCTAATAAAATCACGAATAATATAATATCTCCTATTTAATAGTAAACATCAATATTTGTATGTTTGTCCTCTATGCGTCCTTAAACCATAGATCAAATAGTGATGAAACATTGGCAGAATGATCTGTAAACGCGCGACAAGTATCTGAATTGCCATATGCACACATTCTGGTTGATTGAAAATACTAAACGATTTGTTACTTTAAGCGGCATTTCAATGCATGCCTGCTAGGTACAGCTGGCTCAAAATCACCAAGGTGGCAAATTCCGAATTCTGTTTTATGATGAATTTACTTAGCAGCTATTACTTTGAAAACCAATTTAAATTATAACAAAACTTACGTTTAAACACTATTTACGTCGGCAGAGCATAGAATTGATTACTACTCTTGTAATTTTATTTTCAAAGAGAGCTATCGCTGAAAAACATCATTCCGGGAACATTTTTGTGAGGTTTATAATAATATTAAAGTATAAAAAAAGTATTTCTTTTTTACTTTGTTTAATAGCGGATATATGTTATTTATAAACTGAAATTATAAAAATCTAATGAAATTGCAAATAAAGACGGTAAAAAGCAAGATATCTGTACACCTGGAGCTATATAACTATTTCATTGCCTAAATTATCGAATTAAGACAAATATCGCTGTCAGATATATAAATAAACAAGCTATAGGGATGAGAAGTTTGCTTTATTTTAATATTACAAGGGCCTTTTTTAAATATCTAAAAATAATAATGTGTTATCTATGATTTTCGTAATGTTCCCGGAAATGATGAAGTGTTCACGGAATGATACGTGTGTTCCCGAAATGACGATATAGATAAAATTTAGGTTTATCAATTCAAAAGCAATATTTTTGGATGTCGTACTTATTTATTTATTTTGGCATAAGAATCATAAGGATCAAAATGTAACTTAAACCACTTTAATGTCTTTTAATTGCTCTACACAGCCAGATATTCTTAATAATCTTAATAAACATTTATTATGATGGTAATCATCCAACCATCTAAACACTCTACTTATAGTTTTGTATTTAAAATTAAATAAACTTTTAATCAAAAACAAGCACTTATTCTAACAATATGAAACAAACATTAGAACTTTTCATAAATATCAATATCAGTCTCAAAGTAATAATACTTTTTATTAGTTTCTTTGTTAAGTAATGGTGTTGGAATAGTACTTATTATTTGCTCAAATGCAATGTACGATTTATCATTCGGATCTAATTAATTTTTTTTTGCATTATCACGCACCGAATTCAGGAAATTGACAAGGATTTCTCCATCATCTTTATCGACACCTGTCTTACAAATGGCAACGTATCTGTAATTGATAGTTTTCTTTTGTGTTTATACATTAATTAAAACAAAGGTACCAGGGGATATTAAATTTGGATGTAGGTTTTCCTTGTCTTGATTCTAAGATGTACCAGCTTCCACAGTAACCGATTTTTGTGCAATCTGCTGACGAACAGAAATCGACATTAAATCCTCCTCATCGGATGATGATGAGTTAAATTGTCTGGACTTTAAAAGAGACTTCTGAGTTTGTTTCGGTGTTTCTTCTCAAAGTAATCAGTTAGGAAATACTGGCCTCATCTAGCTAAACTAAACTTAACACGCAAAAAAACATGACGTGTAAAAGTTTTATTTATAACCAATTTACAAAATAAATATTTCTTTTCATTTCATTTATAAATGATGTTGTAAATGCTCCGTTCCTTCAATTGCAGTAAATCTTCTACATCAATTGTATCCATAAGCTCATCCGGTTCAGGAGACTTTCTTGAAGATATTCCCATATTTATTGGGACAGAGTTCGGGTATAAACTTCCAGATAGTACAGACATTTTCAGTTGCTTTTCAAAATGTTCGTGTTGGTACATTTTAATTATAACTTCTGGTCCTCTTTGCCATGTAATTTTTGTAATATTCATGATACCTGGTATGGCATTTAAAGGTTTCGGAACTAAGTCTTTTGCTCTAGAAATGGCATCATCAGGAATCTCTTTTACCAGTATAGAAGACTCCGTAAACAAATATACTAAATCTGAGGCTGTTTTCTCTGTACTTTTTTTATGCTTCTTTCTCTGCTTTCGCTTTTCTCTCTCAGTCATCTCAGCAATGTTTTTAACTTTCTTTTCAGCTATTTTTTTCTGATAGTACGCTCGATCCTTTGCCCTTTTTATTTCTCTCTCTTCCTCCGGCATCTTATCTAAAAAAATCCTTTTCTTGGCATTAGCTTTCTCCCGTTGTCGCAAGTAAGCCGAACTATTTTTTTTACTTGCTTTTTTGTACGTTTTTTATTTTTTTTTCAGCCACATGAGACTCCATATTGCTAAAAAACTTAAACATTTATTAAAAAATATGTTGACATAACATACTCTTAATTAATTAGCCAATAGTTATAATAAAAAGGCGGGTTTATTTGAAAAAGTCATTTCCGGAACGTCGTCATCATTTCGCGAACGCTCCGTCATGTCTGAGAACATTCCCGAAATGACTGTTCCCGAAATGACTTTTTCAAACAAACGCGCCCTTTTTAGACGTTAGCCATCTTTGACATCATGTTTGGCTTTGTTGTTGCAAAATATTTGAGGTTACTATTTGCTATTAAAAACTACAAAACGTATTTTTCAATATTCCGAGTTGATAAACGCATTCCCGGTATGACGACGTATTGATGTACGATCTATAATTAATGAATTGAAAAATACTTACCACTTATTTTCAATTATTTTGGCGAAAAATACTCTCTGCGGCCATTTGTTTACGTCGTTCCCATAACTGTATCACAGACAACTAAAAGTTGCGTTCAAAAACTCAATTTTTACCGAGAATCAAAATTTCGTTCACTGAAATGACGCATACATTGCTGGACACAATATTTTTACTTGATTTTCTTTAATTTATTTTCTTTCTTTTTTATTTAATATAATTAATTGATATTAGATAAATTTATAAGCTATTAAGCAAGAGAAAGTGTTTACATGATGTCATTTTATGAATATTTCCAATGTTAGTTTCTGCACATTGCTACATTGGACGCGTTCTCGAAATGATTTTTTGTAGTTATTTCTTCATATAATAATGAATATACTTTTCTAAAGCAGTATACGGTATTATGTATAGTTAATATAAATAGAGTTAAATAATATTTACAATGACGATTTACTTAAATAAACTAAATTTAGACATTTATTTGCTGGAAACCTTAATTCTCCACCTTGGTGATTTTGAGCCAGCTAGTATGTTATACGAGTATAAACATACAAATCACTACAGTCGACTATGTGATAATCAACCAATTAGGGTATTTGCCTGTAGTAGTAAAAAAAACGATGTTTTGCATATAGTTAGTTTAGATGCCAGGAAATATAAACAACATTTTTATTTCTAAAAATAATTCCACATTTTATATTTTCATAAAATAAAAATTGTATTTTTTAATCTGTGTGTTACGTGACCCCAAACGCTAATCGTTTTTTTCCACGGCGGGAATTTGAATTGAAAGGGCGCTAAAATTTGCTAATTTGGAAAAAATTGATATTTTTGTATAAATTATAGTTAAAATTCGATTAATAATTTGTAAATAATCGTTTTGTAAATAAATATAATGTTAAACAGTGAGGCCGGGGGTGAAATCCCCCCGGCCACCAAAGGCCCGGGGTCTTCGGGCAAGCGGGCCAGAAAAATGGACGAAAATGATGATGTTAGCGGCGGGGGTGAGGAAAGTTTTAACTTTTTACCTTTTCTCAAACCTAATTACAAAAGACTCTACCCTGAAAATTCTACAAAATATGAATTCAAAGTGTTTGTTGAAAGCAGTAATAATGAACGATTAGGCAACAAAAGTCCCATTTACCTTAATCATATATTCACGGCAGAAATTAAAGGAGTAGTGGCCATTCACAGAGTGAACGCGAATAAAATTGCGATTATATTTAAACAATATAATACTGCCAACAATTTTTTGGCAAATAATGTCTTTCTGGAAAGATATAAATTGAAGGCATTCATCCCTGCAGCTCAAATTGAAAAAACTGGAATCATCCGATATGTTCCTACTAACATTTCTAATAGAGAACTATATTGCAAGTTATCTTCTACTTATGAAATTATTGCAGTGCGTCGCTTTTTTAGAAAAGTAAACAATGAAAAAGTGCCTTTACAAACTGTCAGCATAACTTTCTTAGCCAATACATTACCTGATTCTGTACAGTATGACTTGTTTTCATACCGCGTATTTGAGTACATCCCTCCTCTGCAACAGTGTTATAGATGTTTTAAATTTAATCACTCGGCAAAGGTCTGTAACGGCAAACAGCGCTGCAGTATCTGCTCGGGTGAACACTATTACAAAGACTGTGATAAACCTAATGAACTAAGTTGTATCAATTGTAGTGGACCACATCTAGCAATTTCAAACTCATGTCCTGTTAAAATAAAGAAAAATCTAGAAAAGAAAAACAAAATTACGTATGCTAGCACTGTTGCCATTACAAATGAAAAGAAAAATTTTAATGCTGATTTTCCAGCTCTTGTATATAATAATAAAAATATTGTAAATAAATCAAACAGTAACCCTGATGTCCCTGTACAAAAAACTGTAAATAAAGTTCAGCAATCTGTGAAATCTGTTACACGGAGATCTCTATCTGTTGATGAACTTAAAAGTCAATTAATTAATAATGCTGACTTAACCAATGCTATAGTTCGAACTTTAATTTCTATAGCTAACAAAGGTGACGACACTCCAATTACTTCTATTGCCATTAAAGATTTATTACTCAAAAACCTTTCTTAATTTATGGATTATAGTACCTCAAATAAGTCTTCTTTAAGAATAGCCCAATTTAATATTCAAAGTATTTATAATAAAGTCCCTCTTTTGTTAACATTTCTACGAGAAAATGACATTGATATATGCTTATTAAATGAAACTTGGTTGCGAGACAGTAGACCTTGTCGTATAACTGGATATAACATGTATTATAAAAATGCTTCAAATGAACATGGTGGGGTAGCCATACTAATTAAACCACATTTAAAATACAAAGCACTTTCCACAGTATTTTATGATGAACTGCAAACTGTGGCATTGTCCACATCTACTTCTAGAGGAGATATTACTATTTTGTGTGTTTATTGCCCCCCTACGGGCCCACTTAGAACTAACATCTTACGTGACCTTATTCACAATCTTCCTAAGCCTATATTCGTGGCTGGAGACTTTAACGCTCATCACATTGCTTTCGGATGCATATCAAATAAACGAAGAGGAGAGCAATTATATACTGTTATAGATGAGTTAGATTTATGTATACTAAACGAAGGTGACGTTACTACTATGCAATATCCAAATCGTAATCCATCAGCTATTGACGTGTCTTTGGCTAGCCCATCAATTACCCCTCTCTGTAAATGGTCAGTCCATGATGATAACATGGGCAGTTATCATTTCCCAACAATAACAGAAATAACTATTTTAACTGATCAATACAATGTTAATCCTCCTATGAATAAATTTATATATAATAAAGCTGATTGGAACCAGTACGATGAACTTTCGAAAACATGTTTTGATAATATTATTCTTAACAGTTGTGACCCTCTTAGCTCTTACAATTCATTCTGTGATATACTTTCTACCCTGAAATCAGAATGTGTACCAAAATTTACCAAATCCACAGAATACAAAAGTAGGCCACCTGCACCTTGGTGGAACGATAAATGTAAAAATAGCGTCATTGCATCTAAAGAGGCTTTAAAATTATACAGGAGACTATCTACTATTGAAAATTATATATCTTACAAAAAAGCAGATGCTTTGAAAAAACGAACTATTGCCGAAGAGAAAAAGAATAGTTGGAGATCATTGTGTGACAGTTTTAACAGAACTACGCCTATTTCAACCATTTGGAATAATATTAAGAAATTTAAAGGACTTAAAGTTAACAAATCTTACTCTGATGAATTTATTCCACAATTTTTAAACAAATTATCTGTTAACGACTATGAAAAAACAACTGATTTAAATACTTTTTTTAATTTACATAACAATGACAATAAATCAAAATATTTGCTAGATCCATTTACATGGTGCGAGTTCTTGATCTGTCTTCAATCTAGAAAAAATACTACTCCTGGAATGGATGATTTTCCCTATATCTTGATTAGCAAATTAAATATTAAAGCTCAGAAGTTATTTTTAGTTATTCTCAATAATCTTTGGCATAAACAAATAATACCATTGTCATGGAAAACACAATGTGTTATTCCGGTTCTGAAGCTTGACAAGCCTCCAGATAACTGTGACTCTTATAGGCCTATTTCATTATCTTCTTGCTTAGGAAAAATATTTGAAAATATGGTAAAACTTCGTCTGGATCATTTTGCTGAATCAAATAGTCTTCTACCAAATATCCAATATGGTTTCAGAAGAGGCAGAAGTTGTGCTGACAGCTTCACTTGTCTCGTTTCAGATCTGAAATATGCAAAACAAAATAAGAAAAGTGTAGCAAGTGCCTTTTTAGATATTCAAGGGGCATTTGACAATGTTCAACCGCAAATTCTAGTTCAGGTGTTATCGGGGTTAGGCATACCTGGCCTACTTTGCAAGTGGATTTATGAATTCATAAGCAATAGAATTCTATTTGTTAAATATAACAACATTTTACATGGACCTAGAACTGTCTCTAAAGGCACAATGCAAGGGGCCACATTGTCCCCACTTCTATATAATTTATATACATCTGAAATTTGTAAATATGTAAATACTGAAAATGTAAATATTCTCCAATTTGCAGATGACTTAGTGATATACAGTGTAAATAATAATATTGACATGGCTATTGATAATGTTAATTCAACTCTTGTTAATTTAAATGGGTATTATGATAAATTGCAACTTAAAATTAATCCCCTCAAAAGTAGTGCCATGATTTTTAGCAAAGATTTTCCTTCTACTGCACTCTTGTACAATGATCAAGCTATTCCTGTGGTTGACCAGCATAAATTTTTGGGTGTAATTATTGACAAAGATTTATCCTTTAAGCCACATATTAACTACATTGCACAAAGAGCAATGAAAGGCTTGAACATCATCAAATGTTTAACTGGGGTATCATGGGGAGCAGATCCATTGACTCTCTCCATTTTGTACAAAGCTATTATAAGGAGTCATTTTGACTATAGTTGTATAGCCTATTTAGATAGTAAACATGTAAATAAATTAGACTTAATACAGAATAAGGCCTTGAGGACTATAACTGGGGCCATGTGCTCTACTCCTATTAGAGCCATGGAGGTTGAAACTCTTATAATGCCACTGTCTCTTAGACGTTTGTTACTTGCAAAAAGATTTTGTGTAAAACTCTTAGCCACCAACAATCAATACACCATTAAAAAGATCATACCTTACTCGATACCAATTCCAACTCCATTAACTTCAGCTGCTGATATTCTAAGCCACAAATTTCCAAGATTATCCCAAATTCTAGTAGACCTGAACAAAAAACATCAGAAATTACAGAAAACAAGTTTATGGCCCTTTTATGCTAAACAATTTTATACATTGATAAATGAAATTAACATTATTAAAGTAGAAGTAAATAATAATCTAGATTTACTACAGTTTTTAGATGAAAACAAATACTACACTTTATATACAGACGGAAGTAAAACTAATTCACATGTACGAAGTGCCATTTATGATCCCCGGATAGAGTTTTGTCAGAGCTTTATTCTGGATACTACTTGTAGTATATTTACAGCAGAGGCATATGCAGTCTTTGAAGCGCTTAAACATACTTACTTTATAAATAGTTGTAATAAAAACTTCCTTATTTTGACTGACTCTCTCAGTGTGATTAAATGTCTAGAAAATTATAATGTACATTTTAAAACAAGTTATATTGTCTATAAAATTAAAGAGATATTACTTGCCTTACGTCAAAAAGATGTTGAAGTCGCCTTTCTGTGGATTCCTTCACATAAAGGCATTACCGGTAATGAAGTAGCTGACAAGGCTGCATGTGAAGGGTTAAACTCATTAGATGTAAGACATATTACTGATATTCCATTTACCGATACCTATAATGAAATAAGAAAAGATGTGTTACTGCTATGGGATGATGTCTGGAAGAAAGACAGAGAAACTAAAGGCAAATGGTATGGAAGCATTCAAGAAGTAATACCTGCGAAGCCTTGGTACACCAAGCTAAAAGTAGCTAGCAGAGATTTTATAACCACTATTAACCGACTACGATTTGGCCACCACAAAACTCCTGCACATTTGGGACGGCTCAATATAATACCAACGAATTTATGCCCGTATTGTAACAATAATCAAGTTGGTGATATTCATCATCTGTTATTTAAATGTTGTCAGTTTAATATTCAACGTCTTTTGCTAGCCAGTGAACTGACAGGAAGTGATAGTGAAAGTAATTCATGTAAAATTGATTATAATGAAGCCCGCCGCTTAGAAGACTACTTAAAAAATCATAAGAATTTTATTCCATTATATAATTATATAAAACATACAATTGGAAAATTGTAAATACGAAGAAAATGAAGACTTGGCTATCTATAATACAGTTGAAAAATTGTAGACGAAGAAAATGAAGACTTGGCTTTTTATAAAACATACAGTTGAAAATTGTAAAGACGATTAAAATGAAGATCTGGCTTAAAGGACTTTGTATCCAAGCCAAAATCATTTATAAAAAAAAAAAACAAACGCTAATCACGAAGTGTGAGTAGTGTGACGTCATTTTTCTCAAAGCTGTCAAACGTATCGACTTGTCAAACAACGTAAGATAACAGAAATCCTAACCTCAAAAACACTTTGTTGTTTGAGAAATATGACGTCATGCGACTTCGTGACAGCGATGGGTTTTTGGGCGGGAAAATATTTAATTTGAATTTTATTTTAAAGTTTTACCGTGGTTTTACCAATGTTACCCGGTTATTTTTCACGAAAATCATTTTTTGTAGCTTAAAATTGATCAGTAATTAAATCTAAACTATTTTTGAAAAATAAGCAAATACCTTATTCTCCATGGGGTAATCGAACTGCGTAATGGACAAGCTGTCATTAATTACATGCAGCAGGTGAGACCAACTTGACGCAGACGATTTTCGGCAACAGCACATTTGCGTGAAACACGTGTAATCACGTTTATGCTAATATGTCCGTGTTGGCAAGTAATGGCCGTGAAAAAAAAATGTGTATTTTCAAAAAAGTACTTGGCCGAATTCAATAAATTTGTCACCAATATAAAGCTAAATTATCAGCAAGTAACATAAGCTATATATAAATTTTAAAAGTTGATGGATAAGATCATCCAACCATGGACTAACTACTTTAAAGTCGCAAAAAAAACGCTTTACATCCAAGCGAAGCCGCAGGTAAAAGCTTGTATTACCTATATAAACATAAATCACTTCAGTACACAACACGATAATCAACCAACCAACACCTATCAATTCTCCAGGGGTTATCGAACTGTATAATGGACAAGCTGCCACTAATTAAATGTAGCAGGTGAGACCAACTAGACCAAGGATGCCCAACCTTTTACCCTATGCGCCTCCCTCAAGTTTATGCTAAAATACCCCCTTGTCCCGACTTTCAACTACGTTGGAAATAAAACATGTTTTGTTGCATACTAGCTATTAATATTAATTAGTGAGAACATTGGGCCTGCACTTTATTAATCGATTAATGAATTCTTTCCTTCATATTTGTCAGTGCACAGCACAGATCATTTTCGATAATTATGTAGTCTGAATATGAATTTTAATAAATATCTACAGGTAGTTTAAATCAGGAGCCGCTCACCGCGCCCCCGATTGGATCACCCTACGTCCCCCAAGTGGGGCGCGCCCCACTGTTTGGGAACCCATGAACTAGACGCAGATGGTTCTCGGCAACAGCACATTTGCGTGAAACACGTGTAACGACGTTTATGCTAATATGTCCGTGTTGGCAAGTATTGGCTGTGTCATGAGTGGACGGTATCCTGTCGCGTATGCATGGTTAAGTTTAATTAGCATTTTGTTCCGCAGCAGCAATTGTTTCTCATTTCAGCCATTGTCAATTGACCAATGAATCGATCTATCGTTTCAAACGATTACCACCGTCCAGTAGTCTGATCAAAAAAAGTAGGATTTAATCGCCCGCTTAGGTTTTCAATCTGTCATTGCAACAGTATTCATTGCGTGTTTTGTGTTGTTGAGCAGATAATTATGTTTAACATATATAAATGATAATAAATAAATCTTTATTCACATTTCATACATTGTTTTCATGTAATAATTGAGGCAGTCTCAATAAGTTACGAGAGTACCTACTTGTGTTGCGACTGTCTCGCATCTTCCCGTAATAGTATATCTAGGTTAACAATGATGAGACCAATATAAGTATGCTAGTAAAGAATTTAACATAACACATATGAAGCAATAGATGAGAATTTACGGGGTTCGACGGGTGCGGATTAGCAATTATGTTAAAAAAATATAGGCTGAGTACGAGTTGGATTCGCATGCCGTATATAAATTCCACAGTACCTAACTATAATACACAATACTAGTTTCTGCCCGCGACTTCGTTCGCGTGGGAGGGCTTTCCCGCGTAAATCCCGAACTCGAGGGAATTTCGTAATAAAAAAAAGTAGCCTATGTGTTATTCCAGGAAGTCAACTATGTATATACCAAATTTCATTTAGATTCGTTCAGTAGTTTTTGGGTGAAAGAGTACCAAACATCTATACATCTGTACATCCACCCTCACATACTTTCGCATTTTTAATATTAGTAAGAGAGTTAGATATTTTCCTAGGAACATTGCTGTTTGCCATTGCTATATAAATACATAATTATGTTTAAAAATCGTCTCCTCGACAATTTATGTACAAAACGTAATGAATTAAATTAGTAACACTTCCACCCAGTGGATAAATGATAAATGATCTTTATTTTGCAAATTGGTTATTAAATAACACTTACACGTCATTTTTTCGTAAATATTAACTAGATGAGGCCGGTGTTTCCTAACTGACTACCCTGAGAAGAAACACCGAAACAAACTCAGGGGTCCGTCTCTTTTAAGTCCATACAATCTATACTGGTTTAATTATATGGGAACCTTATAGGATTTAGTCTGAGGCGATCTTTTGAAGAAAGCTGCTCACAGATTTGAGTGGGCCTGACCATACAGTGCAAGCATTTGTCAAATGACGTATAGTTCAACTTAGAATAAGGAGCTTAACGATTTGACGAACAATACCAAGGTAATGACGTTTGGGTAGGCCGCAAAAGCACTCAAACTGCCAGACAATCATGTATAACTGGAATAAAATAACCTACATAGTTCACATATTCACAATCGTTTATGAAGATTATGTAGATTAGTCTAAAAATGGCCTTTTGAGGAAAGAACCACACAGATTTGAGTTGATCTGTCCCGTCAGTGCAAGCCTTTGTCAGTTAGTGTGTAAGCTCAACTTTGGATACATACATAACATGTACTTATATAAAGCAAAAAAGACTGTATAACTAGATCGTAGTAAAAGTATGCTTTACTTTCTACCTGTCCCTATTCTAAAAAGGCAGACGTTAAAAAAAAAACGATGAAAGTAATATTTTAATTACCAAAAGGCTGATCGTTAATTCTTATTTTATATTGTGGACTTTCCACACAGTATCAAAGTACCAGGAGACGTTTCAATTAGTGTCCACGACGAATAAAGACTATCCACCTAGAATATCTGGATTAAGTACGTAATCAGAGCAATTTAATCAGTTCTAATCCCTGTGCCGTGGTTCGCGCTGTTATTTCATTTGTGCATAGCCTGTCTCCTGGGCTATATTGTATTATTTTCTCCTGCTGTGTCAAATCCATCTAAAGGTTGTCTGTAAAAGATCGCTTTTAGCGATAAGACCGCCCATTGTAACACCCTTTGTAGTTTTTAAGTCCTTATTTAATTCTGTTATGGTGTACAATAAAGAGTATATCTATCTATCTATCTATTAGTCGCGGAGCTTTTGTTGAAATACAGAGTGATGTTTGTTCTGAAATAGTGATAAAGCGGTTTGATTTGTGAAAATGGTATTTATTTTGCAGATTGGTTATTAAATAAAACTTTTACACTTTATTTATTTTCGTTAAAAAATTAGTTTGAGCCTGTATATCCTAACTGACTACCCTGAGAAGTTATACCGAAATAATCGGCGCAATTTCATATATATATTTTTTTTATAGTTGATAGGCTTGCGTTTGACCATAATCTTACCTGATCTTAAGCGATGATGTGGTTGAAGATGAAGCACGTTTGCCTAGAAGTAACCTATTCACTCTTGACTTAAAGACTCCCAGGTCTATCAGGAAACACAGACTCCGGCAGGGAATTCCACTCCTTAGCCGTACGCACAATGAAAGTGTTTCCAAAACGTTTCGTGAGAATGGGTGGGATATCCACCATGTAACGATGGCGCATCGCCGTTTGTCTTGTAGTCCGATGATGGAACGGGCTTGGCGGAATAAGACTGTGCAATTCCATCGCACACTCGCCGATGTTCTAGGCTCTGGAGCCTTGTCTCGACCAGTTTCTCGTTGCCGATGAGCCTTTTGGCCCGTTTCTCTATAGACTCAAGTGCATCAAGCTGGTATTTGGCAGATCCGTCCCAGAGATGAGAGCAGTACTCCATACACGACCGAACTTGCGCTTTTCACTTTTTACTTTTTACTTTCAAAAAGTGATATTCAGCCTTGTTAAGTAATTGACTTTCGATTTTATTTAATGATTAGCAGGATTTCTAATAACAATTTTTTTTTTAATTATGCATCTTTTACATGAAGAGTTTTAATTTTTTCAGGATAACAAACAATTGTTTAACAACGCTTAGTACTAGTACAGATATATTATAAAACATTTGGGTAATAACGCATTCGGCACCATTCATCCACAAAATAATAAAGGAAAAATTAATTAGATTAATAATCAAAAGCAAAATTTTGAGAACAAAAAATATTTACTTATGTATTATAAGTTAGTAAGATAATGTACTTGGCTGTATGGTAATAAAATAAGAATAAATTTAATGGACTAGAGTTACAGTAATTTTCTTAACCTAAGCAATTAACATTCCAGTATATTCTCGTCTGGAACTAAACTATGTCTTGTTAAAAAGGATGTAAACGGCCTCCAAACTAGGCGGCGCCTGTATCTTGGAGACCAATAGTAGTTACATAATGTCTCATGTTTTCCGATTTCTAGGTCTTAGGTCATGCTGCTCTTACGATGAATGCCATCGCCATTTTGAGAGCTATGGTGATAATATAAATTCCACAAATGAATGTGCTTATCTGGGTTCGAACCCATGACCACCACTGCACTCAATAAAAATGTTTTGTTTCTTTTTCATGTTTTTTTTTATTTTATTTTTTATTACGAATGAGCCCGCTCTTGACCTCGATCACACCTGATGGTAAGTGTACGATGAGGTCTACGATCGAACGAGCGAGCCCAGAAAATGCCTATTCACTCTTACTTTAAAGGCTGACGGGTTATATGTGGCAGGGAACACAGAAGCCGGCAGAGAGTTCCACACCTTGGCTGTGCGCACAATGAATGTTGAAGAAAAGCGCTTAGTACGACAAGACGGTATATCGACCAAGTGTGGATGGTATCCTGCGGTACGTCTGGTAGACCGGTAGTAAAAGGGGCATGAAGGGATCAGGTCGTGGAGCTCCTGCGCACACTCTCCGAAGTACAATAATATAATATTTATAATATTCCACAACATTTTTTTTTTTTTTTCATGCTACGCCATCTAGTCCCAAACTAAGCAGAGCTTGTGATATGGATACTAGACAACTGATAAACATACATATATATTTCTAAATACATACATATTATAGATAAATTACACCCAGACAAAGAACAAATGACCGTGCTCATCACACAAACATTTGTCCTAGGTGGGAATCGAACCCACGACCTTGCGCATAGCAGTCAGGACCAGTGACCACTATACCAACGGGCCTGTCAAATCAAACAATCTGTAGAAGATAGACAGGCAAGCAACGTTTCGCCGGTGAGCCAGGCTGTGAAGCTTACCCGCCAGAACCTCGTCACCTATGAGCCTTATGGCTCTGCGTTTGATCGAGTCAAGTGCAGCTAGCTGGTATTTGGCTGAGCCATCCCACAAGTGACTGCAATACTCCATACAGGAACGGACCTGTGCTTTATATAAATTTAAAAGCTGTCCAGGTGTGAAATATCGCCTCACTTTCTGTAGGATGCCCAGCTTTTTGGCTGCAGTCTGAGCTTTAGACTCAATGGTTGAGCCGAAGTTGAGGTCAGACATCAACTCCATGCCCAAGAGCTCCAGGCGGTCGGTAATAGGTACAGATGCACCTCTGAAAGTAGGAGACCATTCAAATTGGCTCCTTTTAGCGGAGAAAAGAATTCAAAGTTTATTTGAAGAATTTGAATTAAGAATCAAGTAATCATAATTGTATTCCAACTTCAAATATGGCTGCCAAGCTTAAATTTTCATTCAAAACTGCCATTGAGACTCGCCCTGTAGGTACGTATCGTTGATATAAAGTTCTTTGCTCTGCGCTCTGGTAATGGTTCTAACCATTGCTATGCTTTGCGACAAGAATAATAGCATATATTACCATTATTTAAAGTTTAATTTAAGTCTGCATATGTCAAATGTATTATGATGACGTGTAACGAGTTATAGTTCTGTCTAGAAAATTAATGTGAAGAAACGTGACTTCTAGATTTATCAAATCTTCAAATTATTATGCTTTGTTATGAAGCTTCGTAATAAAAATAAACTATTTCTTATAAAATGTGAAAAAGTGAAATTGGGCTTTGAATTTATGTTTCTCTGTCAATACTTTTCTTCTCAGAAATGTATATAGATATCAAATTGTAATTAGCCAAGAAATCAAACTTGTGAATCAACACGATCAAAAGATATGTCCGTTTACTTTCTAAGTTTTACTAGGTTTGATTTCACAAGGGAATAAAAATATCTATAGGGCCATTTGAAAATTTTCCCATTGAACTAGATTCACGAAATACGGCAAGAAGCAATGTTAAAGAAAATATCTAAAAACCCTGAATATATTTGTATGTAATATATTCAGAGTACCTAACTCTGAAATTTATTTACTAAGATAAGTTTTTACGGAGCCCACGGAATGCGAGTCTAACTCGTACTCGGTCGATGTTTATTAACATCATGTTGCTCATCCGCACCCGTTGAACCGCATTAACTCGCAACTATTGCTTCATGTGTTAAAAACAATCATATGCTCGACAACATAAAACCCGCAATGAATACTGTTCCAATGTCATAATGAAAGCTAAAGCGGATGATTAAATTCATCTTTTTATTACGTTGAACAGACTACTGGACGGTGGTAATCGTTTGAAGCGATAGATCGATTCATTGGTCAATTGACAATGGTTGAATTAGAGGCAATGTAGAATGTTACTAGGTATGCCAAATCGGTTGAAAGTTTGTTACAATAAAGCTTGTATGTATAGAAATACACTAGTTTTTGTTTTATTCAAAAATACCAATAAGTTTTGATTTTACAGGCACTCAAACTTACGATAAATATCGAGTCCCGCTAACAGTCACGTAACCGCATGTGACGTCAATTTACAACGCTCTGCTTAGTGACAAGTCGAAATTGGTGGTTGTATTTGTACATTTCGGCACAACACATGATTTCCTAGTATTTGGATTGGACATTTTTGAAAGTATTTATAATTTCTGATGAAACGATACCGTGCTGAGAGCGCGATCGGACTGAGCGAGTGTTGTGAGATGACGTCACACCGTCACGAGTCCACGTCGCACGTTTTCTTCTATAAATTAGAAACTAATTGACGTATCGAAGGAATTCTTTCGCTTGTATTTTTTTTTTAATTTTTAACAGAGAATATTGAGAGCTAATATTCAAAATTAGGTAACATTCTTCAATGCTGCTGCGGAACAAAATGCAAATTAAACTTAACCATGTATTAAGCGCGACAGGATACCGTCCATTCACAACACGGCCAATACTTGACATATTAGCATAAACGTCGTTACACCGTGTTTCACGCAAATGTGCTGTACCCGAGAATCATCCGCGTCTAGTTGGTCTCACCTGCTGCATGTAATTAATGACAGCTTGTACATTACGCAGTTCGACGACTCCCTAGAGAATTGGTAGGTGTTGGTTGTTTGATTATTGTGTTGTAGTGATTTATGTTTCTGTAATACCTGCGGCTTCACTTGGGAGAAAAGTGTTTTACTTGCGACATTAAACTAGTTAGTCCATGGATGTCTGATCTTAGCTTAATATTGGTGAAAAATTTATTGAAATCAGCCTAGTACTTCTTTGAAAGCTCACATTTGTGTTTTTCTCACATTAGAATCAATCACAATTGATTGATCGTAAGAAAACATTGTTTAAGGAACCTCAATCTCATTTTTAAAGAACTATATATCCTAATATCCCACATTTTGTTGATGATTTTTTTTTAGTTCCGTTTCCATGTATAAAAAAGAGCATTAAAGGAGCCGGCCTAATGTTTTTTATTTTTGTATAAATATCGTGAAGCGGTTTACAGATTACATCTACATAACAAGTTTCAACTTTGTAGTTCTATTAGTTTCAGAATAGTGTCTGTGACATGCGGAGGGACAGACAGACAGGTATGACGAATCTATAAGGGTTCTGTTTTTTGCCGTTAGGCTACGGAACACCAAAAAGGGTTATAAGATAGCCGACTTATAATGAAAACCTCCGTGATGTGCGATAAACGGACTAGCAAGGAGTTGAAACTTGGTATTCAGCGGCATAAGCTAAATTAAATTAAGACTGGTTCAGTAGTATTTTAGCTGATTCATCAACAACATTTTACACCAAACCTGGTTGTTTAAGATAGCGAAGTATTTTTTTCAACTATATTTGGGATCCGCTTCTAGTCTTACAGAAGTTGCCAAGACCCGGTATTATATAAGGACGTGGACGAATGGAAGATCTTGTCTATTTAATTTTATTTTATTTTATTTATTCCATTCGGACAACATAAATACATGATGTTAGTAAATATACACGCTTAAACCTAATGTTAGTATGAAACACAAAGATAAGTTACAAGTACAAAAAAATCATAATACAATCACGAATAATTAAGAAGTTGAGTACATCTTGCATGAGGGATTAACAGGCAAGTATTTACTTGTTCATCAGCCATAGAAAATGTTTCAAAATAGGAGCCTTTTTTTGGTGGGAAAATCATCGTATGACTTTTCCCGCTCTGGGTTAAGCGGAAGGGAGTGTCAGACTTCTACTGACTAAAAACCCACCTGATACTGACTAAAAAGTCACTATGGGGCGCCGTCACTACTGACAACTCTGAGGCACGCGTGGAACACGACGGGCCGCCGACCCGGGCCTGTTAATCCCTAGCTTGTCGTCCACAAGCCCACGCCTACGGTGGCCGGAGATCGGCTCTCGATCCCCGACATGGAAACTTTTGGACTTTCACGATACAGTAGTTATCCTATGGCAAGACTCATGTCAGATATTTTGGCTTCCGACCGAACAGACTGACAATGATGTCAAATGATAGCCAGGACGGGCATACATGATAGGAATGACAGGTTTAATGTGCTTTCTCAGGTAGGAGTTAATCTCGATGTGTTAAGATTATCACTCATCCACGGACCGATCTTGAAAATCATTTTACCTTCGAGCTTTTCCGGTTTTTAAGTACTAAGACGAAAAGAAAAAACTTAAACTACATATTTCAATGTTCTTAAAAGTATTCTTGCAATACGAAATGTATCCCAAAACACGATTAATGAAGCCCACCTTTGAACAAAAACATAATAATTCATCTCAAAGTATATTCGGAGTCTTCAATAGTTTCCTTCAACTGACAGGACCAAGACGAAGGTGTGCAGTTCAAGACTAAACAAAAATTTCCTACTGATGATCAATCACTTAACTACTACCTACGACGCTGTACCTTCGGACTTACCGATCCTTAAAACCAACACCTACATTCATTGCCGTTAAACCACAGACCAATTTTTGGAAGAACGGAGCAGATGGGTCGATGAATTGTGATGCTTTCGATATGGTCAATAAAATAAAAATAAAGCTTTTAGGTAGAAATAAACAGGCAACTTGGACCGTGATGAATGGAGTTCGTTCTTGTTGCGTATTTACTTAACGGATTGTGTGTAGATTCAGTGTGACCGCAGATATTAATGCTTTACATTGGGCCAGTACAAAAAGACTGAATTTTTACAAGCTTTTTTCACATTGTTCTCGCAATATATAAAAAATACGAATGATTCTGGGCCAATCTGCTGCGAACTGTTGATGATGGAAATAGGCCTGTTGGGTTTGAAATAGCGAGTGTTCATTTTCTGGATTGTTATGATGTGTCGCGTAAATATGTATTCATACATACATAAAATTGTAAGGCTTCTGTTTTATCTTTTTGTAAGATAGTACCCTAGAAGGTGAGTTATACGTACTTACGTAAGGTTATTATTATTTCTTGAGTAATAAAATTACTCAAAAGATCGAGCGTCGTACTTTCATACCTACATTACATTCAGGTCTCGTTGGTTTAGTGGTCGCAAGCGCGGTTTCTGAGGTCACGAGGTTTGATTCCCGGGTCAGGCAAAACCGACAAATTTCTCAGAAGTAGCCCAGAGTTTCGAAATTAGTATGATACCCACGTGCCTTGGAAATTAAGTTAACCCATTGGTACTGCGGTTAATCTCTCTCTGGTCGTGTCGGGTTGCCATCCGATCGGACTTGAGAGTCAAGAAACCGAGAGTACACCTGTATCTGCGTGCATAATTACGCACTATACTATCTCCTACGCCGTTGGCGCCGTGGCCGAAATCAGTCAGAAGGACAATTAGGTATTATTATTTTATTCATGCAACTTAATGTCCTTAGACGCGGGTGGGTCGTCTTCACTCGTTTTATTTTCCCAAGGATCTCGCTGTAAGAGTTCTATTACTACAATTTTGAGGACACGGTTGCGTTGCGTGATACGCGTTCGAATCCTCTAAGGAGGAGAAGAAGAAGCAGACCAAGAAGAAGTATAAAAGTGAGTAAGTAGTAGAAGTACGTAATTAGTTATTTTCGTGTAAATGCAAATATGTACTTAAATTGTTTTTTTTTTACATATTTTTTTTTTTTGGTTTTTGTCCTTTTGTATACTTTGTGTTGTGTGCTTTGTGGCATGTGCCAAATAAATATATTTTTCTTTCTTTTCTTTCTTCCAGACATTTAGTTATTCTGGGCTCGGGAGTTTGGACATGTGTTTGAGAAATTCATTGTATATAGCTATACGTGTCCAGCCTGCATTACTCTACAAAGGCCGAGGTCATTGTAGAGCAAATCACGATCAAGTCAAAGTTCTCGCTGAGGGTCGAACGGTGGGATTCTCGTCACAATATGATTTTTTTATGGTTAGAGATCCTACTCAACATCTGTCGACCTTCATTAATGATATAGAAGAAATTCCAAGTGGGACGCAGTTTAAAAAAAAGTACCTAAACAACATACTTAGCAATCGTTTTTTAAAAACAAACAGGCCATTGGTATAGTGGTCAGTGGCCCTGACTGCTATGCGCAAGGTCGTGGGTTCGATTCTCACCTAGGACAAATGTTTGTGTGATGAGCACGATCATTTGTTCTTTGTCTGGGTGTAATTTATCTATAATATGTATGTATTTAGAAATATATATGTATGTTTATCTGTTGTCTAGTACCTACACATACCACAAGCTCTGCTTAGTTTGGGACTAGATGGCGTTGTGTGAAAGTTGTGGTAAAAAAAAAAAAACATGCTCACGGTATTATTCAAATACAGCTAGTATTTGAATAAAATTGTGTGCATGTTGTTACCCGCTTATTATATTTAACATTTTACCTAAACGTTAGAAGGAGCTAAATAGTAAGGCATTCAAGCATCAACTAAAAAGGTTTCTTTCGCAAAAGACATATTATTGTGTCTCTGAATTTGTAAACGAAAATGTGTTTTTTTTTGACCGATCGACTTAACAACTGAAACTTTTTTTTCATGACTTTTTTTCTGTTGACATAAATACTATTGAATATGAATGTATAACTATTGAATATGGAATATATTAATACTAAACTATATTTGACTGTAATACTATATTGACAATTTGAATTCTGGCTAAGAATGATTTTAATTTTTTTATATGATTTCTACATTTTTCAACTTTCTAAATGCCTATTTTAGTTAATGTTTTAATTATTTGAAATTACTCTCATCATCTATGTGAAATATTTGTACGATACTGACGGCTAAACATGATTGGACTTAAACAAAAAAATATCTTGCATACTCTTGTATGTATACCATGCAAATAAAGATATCTCTCTCTCTCTCTCTCTCCCGCGACATTGTTCGCGTGGAAATTTCGAACAAGTGCAAGTGGATATTTTTTTTTAGTCCAAAAACTCTGTCACGCATCCTTAGAACATCCTCGCAAAATTTCATCACAATCCGATTGATGGTTTAAGAACATACGTTTAGACAAACATACAAACATTTATTGTTATCTATACAGAAGATAGATAACATGTGTCATATTATCTTGAGACACTTGATCTTACCACGCGTACGTGTTTGACCTGAGACCGGCACGGAAAATGTTGTCATCAAACGGCAAATTATTTTCCGCAGGGATTCCCTACGAGCAAGTCTGTGGCATTGAGATGATTAAGACAGACAGTGCACGGTATTAATAACAATAACTGTTAAGTGTGAGGAGGAGGTAAAGCCATCAGGAAAGACAATGAAGAAAATATTAGCAGCTTTTTCAGGGGCTATCCATAACTTATGTTATACGAATTCCATGATTTTTTGTCAGCGCACGTCACTATTAGTACTTAGTTCAAATTTAGTTTTTTAATGCTTGTATAGATGTTGGAATGTGACGTCACATTATCAAGGACCTCTTGTTACACAGTGAATTAATTTATGGATGACCTAAAAACTAAACCATAATAATAATATTATATAGTATAATAATTATGTATATTTCCAAAAATCTTATCTCTACTTTACATAACAATATGACAACAATTTCAATTTAAGCATTGAGTTCAGCATCGGAAGCCGACCTAGGCATAGCTTGTTTCGGCTATCAGCACCATTCCTCTCGTATATTTATTGTACAGACGCCAGCACATGAAGCTACCCGAAACTGTCAAATTTTTCCAATCAACCTTGAACCTAATTTCTTTAAAAATAAAGTTGAAAATCTATTAAAGAAATTTGACAGTTATTGTAGCTTGATGTGCTGGCATCTGTACAACAATAATAGGTGCCAAGCAATATTAGCAAGTAGGTAAGTATATATTTTAAACAAGGTATTAAATGTAAGAAGTAAATGATTTTATGAGTGGGTATGTATTGGAATGTGTGGGTGTGTGTGACGCCTATGCATTTATGAATGTCTATATTTGAGTATGATTATGTGGCACACCCATTCACGTACACACACACAAGCACACATGTCGCGCACGCATGCACATATTAGCTCACTCATCCTCTCACATATCTGCTTACTCACGACGTCAATAGTCTGAGCAACATAATTTAATTGGGGGCCTTGGAGTTCTAAAATACAGGCCTAGGCTTAGTTTAGACTCCGGATCTCCCACAAATTACATATTTTTCCAGACTTTCTGTGTCTGACTGTAATTTATACTCACGCTGATATGTAATTTGTGGAGATAAATAAAGATTTTTTTAATCTATGGGAAAATATACTCGTAACTAGTTATCATTATCATCTACTTCAAAGACTATAAAACCACTTGACCGCACATACAGTGCCCCGACGCATGAAAACTATTAAGCTTTTTGCACCTATACAACGTGTAACGGAAAGAGTATATACATACCAAGGGCACGGCTTCTTTGGATGATATCAAACGATATTGGAACGGTTTCAACTCAAAATAAAATACTCTTAAAATTTATACCTAATTTTCGGTTTCGTAAGTTTCTTAAATTGAAATCATACAATCGTGTCACCGCACTACCTGGGTCAATAACTTTCCACGTTACTTGCAAATATCACGATAAATCTCTTCCGTAATTCTGTGCGCCTAGTACTGTAGTAGCCTACCGTCCAGGCGGTGACTTAATTACTTCCGAACTAGTAGAGATAGGATTAAAAAACCCTTCCAATAAATATCGTTTGATATCACTCAAAGAAGCCGTGCCCTTGGTATGTATATAACCTTTCCGTTACACGTTGTATATTGACTACTGTACACGAACCATTTTAGTTGTGACCAAGTGTTAGACCTGTGTGCATGCTAAACAATTATACATTTTAAATTTTTGTATCCAATTTATATCGCATAATAATGCTTTCATGCGCGTTGAAGTGGTGTGGAAAACATTACCAGACATCTAGATACTAAATGGATGACATAACAAAAATATTTTTTATTTAATCAAATTATAAGCCACAGCAAGCGTTGAATCGCGCGTTGATGTCTTTTGGAAAAGTGTCTCTTTCATTAAGAAATTCTATTTCTTTTATCCATTTCTTTCCCTTTGTATTTTTATCGTAAAAATCTGTGCTTTAACGTCTGAATACGATATCGATAATTACAAAATTAAACTTTTTTTTAAATTCAAATCATATATTATCTACCTATCTACTTTTAACCGACTTTAAAAAAGGAGTTAGTTCTAAAGGTTGTTCTTCTGTGTGACATGCATGTTTTCATTTAAGATTTCTGAAGTTTCAAAAATTAAAATTACAGTGGATAGATAAGGTTTCTAGGGAATATTGGTTTCTAGTTTTGTTTTCATTGATATAATGTTGAGAAGAGTCAAATGCTGAAAATAAGATACCTATATTCAATCTCTAATACTAATTAACTTGGGACTTAATTAAAATTTTTTTACTATAGGATTTTTACTCGGTATTTTTACAATGTGAACATCAATTTTATCGATATCGACTACTTTCCCTTAATTAAGTAGACCAATCCCTAACCACGCATATCTACGCAACTTGACCTTGAACTGACCAATTACAGCTCTGCATTTCTTTCTCCCGCCCGACCCGTAAAGCCGGTTCCGCTGCGCCAATTTTCTAACAAAACACGTTATCAAAACATGTTAGCAAAACATGTTAGTAAAACCGCCCGTCCGCTGCGCCTATTGTTATAATGTTTTTGTTTAATTTCAAAAATGAGTTCCGACGAAGAAGACGTGAAAGCTGTTATAGCAATAGTAGATTTAGTTGACATGTGAATGTGGCAATTCTGTCTTTGAGATTAAAAAATATAGTAATATAATATAATTATCCCTAGATAGTGAGCGAGAACACAAAATGCGTCACTTTCCCCCTCCCCGCAGGCGAACGCGGGGGATGTTATCCATTCGTCTCGGCAAACATGTTATTGTGTTTTTGATAACAAAACTGTTAAGCCACGCCTATATTCTGTTAGCAAACAATGTTATACTGTTTGCAAACACGAAAACACGTCGCAGCGGACCCGGCTTAACAGTGAATCGTGTTCTTCAAAGAATTCGGCCTATACGCTCTCTAGTGGTTATATACTCTCTGATCTGCTTAGTCTTTTTTCAACTATATTGGGGTTAGCTTTTAGTCTTAACTGGATGCTGCTAACTATTAGTGTTTCACAAGGAGCAACTGCCTATCTTACCTCCACAATCCAGTAAATGGGCAACGTGATAACCCCTTTCCAAGACCAGTGCCAGATTTTCTGACTTCTAATGACTGTTAAAGATGTACAAACGACTGCCAGGACCGACCACTTTATGTTTTCCGATGTACGGAGTGAATCTTGTGCTATAAGTTTGAAAGTGATGCACTGGTCGAGTCAAAGCACCAGAGCCTTAAACATCGACGACGAGTTGCAAGTCTATCGGTTTTCTATCGGTTACATTTCGGGGAGTGTGCGATGGTATTACACAATCTAATTCCACCAAGCCCGTTCCATCATCGGACTACGAGACAAACGGCGAAGCGCCATCGTTACATGGTGGACATCCCACCCATACGCACCAAACGTTTTGGGAATACCTTCATTGTGCGTACGGCTAAGGAGTGGAATTCCCTGCCGGAGTCTGTGTTTCCCGATAGCTATAACCTAGGGGTCTTTAAGTCAAGAGTGAATAGGTTACTTTTAGGTAAGCGTGCTCCATCTTCGATCATATCATCACTCACCATCAGGTGAGATGGTGGTCAAACGCGAACCTATTTTATATAAAAAAAAAGGTAAGAAAACTTTTGAAAATGATGTTTCGAAAGTACAGACGCCAGCACATCAAGCTACAACAATCTGTCGAATTTCTTTAATAGATTTTAAACTTTATTGTTGAAGGAATTAGGTTCAAGGTTGATTGGGAAAATTTGACAGTTTTAGGTAGCTTCATGTGCAATGAATGGGTTGAAATCAAGATATTGTAATGGAGGCGAAATGTTAAATAAATTCTTCCATTATTGCCTGAGACTATTACTCTCCTTTTGTTGCATTAGGCATGAAGAAAAGGAGAGTAATAATTATTTGTGTTTTCCTCAATTGCTCACTCAAAAATCAACATAAATACACAGACTTAGAGTCGATACTTCAGTGGGTAGCTATGATTTACGTTGCCTGTTACCACACCTGTGTGTCAAATGTGACTTACTAATTCATAAGATGTCTACATACTTAAATATGGCATTTGCAATTACCATATCAAAACAAATAACAAGGAAAACCTTGATCATTGGGTTTATTGCCAGACAGTTTTGAAATTAAGTATGATAAATCAAGGTAAACTATTACAATTTGCACATTCGTAAACAAAATACGTGCGTAAAATAATTATCTTTTAAAGAAAAAAATGAGGAAAATCATTTCAAATTCTCTGATCGACTTTATTCAATTTTGTCCAAAACTGTTAGACAATTTTACGTGATATATTTTGTGATTGAAACAAAAACATTAAAACTATACATAACATCTATACTATAATAATATTATAAAGCGGAAAAGTTTGTTTGTCTGTTTGCTTGAACGCGCTAATCTTCGAAAGTACTGGGTGGATTTGGATGCAATTTGGTATGGAAGTAGCTTGAAACTTGGGGAAGGTTATAGGCTACTTTTTACGCGACTGCAAAAAAGGAGTGTTATGTTTTTACCATGATAGAATCCACGGGAGCGAAGCCCCGCGTGAGTACTAGTTTATTATATACGTAGGTTTATGAGTTGTTTCAGTCAAGTAACCATAGTGTTAGTAACTATAACGACTATGTAAGTAATCATAATAATTCCATACAAAAGCTATGCAAGTATGTACTACCTATTGGACTGACTAAACGTACTACCTATGTTAATAAATCAATAAATAACTCAAATGAAATGACAGAATTTGGCCTAGCTGTGGGAGAACAAAGGTGGTCCTTTTTAAAGTGTCCAGTGATATCCAGCACTGTGATGAAGATTTTTGACTAACCAAAAACAGTACCCCACTCTAAGAATTTCTCTTGTATCTTGGAAACATTTTTACAAACACCCAGACTCAGAACAACTATCAGTCATACAAACATTTGTTGTGGTGCGATAATCGAATCGACGATACATAGCGCAGCAGCCAATCATTTAACCACTGCGCTAACCTTGTCGTCGAAAGAAGATTAAACAACCTTAAGCACCTCGGCCTCTCTTGCAGCAGCAGTGCATTTTTTACGTTTTTATAGAAGATGGGCATTTTTTGCAAAGCGACCTGTTTTGTTTTAACCGACTTAAAAAAAAGGAGGTTTACAATTCGTCTTGAACTTTTTTTTATGTATGTTACCTCATAACTCGGAGATGGCTGGACCGATTTGGATAATTCTTTTCGTTTGAAAGGGTATACTTTCTAGTTGATCCCATTGTCGTCACGTTTGGATCTGATGATGGGATCATTGAGAAATCGAGGGAACTCTTCAAATATTATAGGCACACCTGCAGCATTTTGGGTATTTCTTATAGTACCTTGTGCAGTTGCTCTCGAAAAGCACCATTTGAGGAAGTGTAACTGATGATGAAGACCCCAGATGGCCACCGAAACTACTCAATAATAAGTATTTCGTTGATTGCAATTAGATTACTTGAATATGGATGTTAAGCACTTTATGCTCGTCACAATGCATATGGTGAAGTAGAGCTGATGGTGATGTACCAGGAGAACTCCTCAAAAATTAACGGCTCTGCACCGGGAAAAGAATATTTTGTAAAAGGTGATAAGTAGTTGACATTTTGGCTTTTGTAATAAATTACAAACCGACCCACTAAAAAGCGTGAAAAAAACTTTTTAGAAAAAAAATAGAACCGTCTTCCATATAAAAACACTACAAAGGCAAAAATAACTTTAATTTCGGAAGGCGGTGTCTTTAGTTTTGTATATATTTTCGTTTTTGACACCGCCTTCCGAAATTAAAGTTATTTTTGCCTTTGTAGTGTTTTAATATGGAAGTCGGTTCTATTTTTTTCTAAAAAGTTTTTTATTATCCTGGGTGGGAAAATCATCAAATGACGGAGGGGAGTGTCAGTCTTCTACTGACTAAAAACTCACACTGTTTCTTTAGCTGCCTTTGCGTTCCGGGGACACGGTATCTCGTTAGAACATTTCCGCAACCCTTGCGTGAAAAGTGACCTAGGTCGATACTCTTGTGACATTCCAACTTTCTAGCTCATAGTGAAAAGCTACCGCTGTCACTGTGATTGCTCATAATTTTACATGCGGAAACAGTACGGCGCTCTACGCATCCAATACAACAACGCGTTCAGGATGCTCTTGGGGCTCTCTCGCGTCTGTAGCGTGTCAGCGATGTTCGTCGAGGCGCGTGTAGATTGCTTCCACACAATCATGCTCAAATGGTGCACACCCCTGTTGCGTAGGGTACGGGGCGGCCGCAATAGTATCCTGAACGCCTTTGCAGAACATTTTGACTGTCAGTACGTGAACCATTGTTGCATGGTTCACGTGCTGAGTAATATTAAAATATTATTTTAAATTGTGTAAAATATGAAAGCTCTTCTTAGGGTTCCGTAGCCGAATGGCAAAAAACGGAACCCTTATAGTTTCGATATGTCTGTCCGTCTGTCTGTCTGTCCGTCCGTCCGTATGTCACAGCCATTTTATTCCGAAACTATTAAGACTATACATGTGAAACTTAGTAGGTAGACGTATTCTTTGAACCGCTTTCCGATTTAAAAAAAAAATAAAAAATATTTAAAATAAAGGGGGGTCCCCATACATGGAACTGAAACTGAAAATATTTTTTTTCATGAAACCTATGAGTGTGTGGTATCTATAGACGGGTCTTTAAAAATGATATCAGGGTTTCTAAAACCACTTTCTCATAAAGTCAATCGTTTAAAAGATATAAGCTTCCAAAGTGGTAAAATGTGTCCCCCCTCTAACTTCTATAATAATGGAGTGAAAAATCTAAAAAAAATATATATCTGTAGACCTTAATGTAAACTTTCAACCAAAATTGGTTTAAACGAAATCGGGTCAGCAGTTTTTGAGATATAGCATTTTTCTAAAACCGCAAATATAACTTTGTAATTCATACAAACACTATCAAAAACAAAGTTATTTGGCGTAGTTGTAAAAAATGTAAATAAGCTAGTTTTAAGAAATTTGTAAGGTTTTTTTTCGTCAAATAAATATACATATTATATTATATTATTATAGTTACTTCGGAACCCTTCATGGGCGAGTCTGACTCGCACTTGGCCAATTTTTTAATTATAAGATTTACTTTTTTTTTTCATTTAAACTTAATTTGTATGATCAAAAGATGATTGAAATAAATAAATGAAATGAATGAATAAATAAATGTCACTATATTTTGGAGCCATTTAGGGTTCAAACCCTCGGGGCAAAAGAAGCTGATCAAAAGGGGAGGGATCATACACTTTTGAACAGCTTCGTTATGGATCTTGAAATTGCTGGTTTATACTTCTGGATGCCCAAGGGCCAGCTTGTTCCAGGACCAGAGGCCATCATAGCCATACAACGTGGTAATGCCGTCAGACTTTTACTAACGTACAAGGTCTCGTCATCACTAAAATAAAGAAGTAATAGTTAAGTATTATTTTTCTGTCAAAGTGCAGAGTACTCGGCAAATGAGTCCGCTTTGCTTTGGGCCACTTTTGTAATAAAATAAAATTTATTTAATTCAGGTCTGTGACCCATTTAGCATTGAAAGATTACACATATGCCATTTATCGGGTTACCTTATATAGAATCACAAGCAAAAAAATCTTTTATGTACAATTAATCCCACATAGTTAATCTGTCTGTCTGTTACGTCTAAACTACGTACCTAATCAATATTGATTAAATCTGGTATGGCCTAGGAGAAGGACAAAGGCAATTTTTGACCACAAACGCGAGCGAAGCCGCGGTCTGAAAATAGTTACAAATAAAACGTAGATGCGCTAGAAAAAAGACACGTTACAATCTTAACCTCGCTCTAGTTCTTTATTTGAGTGGCGGTATCAAAACAAGATTAAAAATTCCAGAATTTAAAGTGCAAAATTTTACATTCATTTTTTGTAGAGATTATTCAAAAGATCTTTTAATTAAAAACGCTGTGAAGACTGGCATTTTGCATCACGTATTTTTTAATTAAATTACAGGCTCCTCGGTATTTCTTACTTTGTTTATGAGCTTTGAAGCCTGGCTCTGAAATGCCGCTGCTGTGTCAAAAAAGATCAGTCAGATTCACACCGAAACAGCTACTAAATCTGTAACAAGCTCAGGTTCAGTCATGTATGGAGTATCTGGGACGGATCTGCCAAATACCAACTGGACGCGCTTGAGTCTATCGAGAAACGGGCCAAGAGACTCATTGGCAACGATGCACTGGTCGAGTCAAAGCTCCAAAGCCTTGAACATCGACGAGTTGCAAGTCTATCGGTTGCATTTTACTATATTCTAGTTTGCAAAATTGAAAACCAATTTTAAGAGCTGGACTAGATTTCTAGAGTCACTTTAGATTACAAATTCGTATTAAGTGTGCTTATAAACTTAAACTTACGAGTACATCATAATGCTAAACAAAACAAACTTTAATAAATATTCAAGCGATCACTATCAAATGATCTCACACGTAACACACTTGAACAATTTCCTTCCATGGATACACAATGTGAAGTTTCTTAAATATGGCTATAAACAAAGTGCCACATACTTAATGTTGTTAGATTTTTCTTAAAATATTTAAATTTAAAGACGATATCAACTGTTAAACTGCATAACCCACAACTTATTGCAGTACCTTATTCGAAATCCGTACAAAAAGGTCGATTCGATTGTGCGAATATGTTGGCCTGTAGGTTTGCTCGATGTACAGATACGGTGAAAATTATCTTTTTAAAGCAAACTGTACATTCTTGTACTCGAGCGCCTTATGGATCAACTGTACCAAATGTGCCGCCAATGCCTTGCGTGTTCAACACAACAACGTTCTCAGGTCAACGTTGCGACTGCCACAATATTGTAGTGCATCAACAATAATCTCAAATAAATCAAAAATCATATATATTCAGCTTTGCATCTGCAAACGTATGCACGATTTGTTTAACTCAGGTAAAGGAAAGTGGGCGTAATTGCACAGCGTAATCAGTTCGTTGCTAGAATTTCTTAATTAACATCACGGCTGTTTCTAAAAATATTTTCGTAATTCTAATTACAGCTACTGCTCCATCCATTTAGAATTCTTCCCTTTCCATTGAAGAGTGTATTTATAGAAGACACAGCTAACATCCACTCAGCGCCCGCGCCCCAATTACGAATACAGCGTGTTCACAAATGGATTTGATAAAATAACATCACAAATAAGATCGGGTACCCGTTGTACGAGAATCAATTTTGTCGACAATAAGCCAGTATCGACTGGGTAGCCGCACTGGGAATATGGCCTACGTGAAAATGTACATTTAATGTTCGATATTTTGAAGTGATTTTGCTTGTGGTTAAGGATTTTATTAGTATGTTTATGGTTTCAAATGTCTATCTACAAAAATAACGTTGTTTTTTTATAGTGTTTGTATAAATGATAAAGGTATATTAGGTTTTTAAAAATATGCTAATCTCAAAATTTGCTATCTCGTTCAAAACAGTTTTTGTTAAAGATATTTATTAAGAACTACAGCATTTTTTTTTTAATTCACTCTTTTATTTTAAAAACTAGAGTAAGAGACTCTTTTTTTGAAGAGATTTTAGGGAAGATAGTAAGATGATTGTACTTGGTCTCGCTTTTTATGTTTTTTCGCAGTTATTCACATAGCTTAAGTTGTTACTAACAATAAAATTGTATAAGTTAATAACCTGAACTAAAGAGTAAATTTATATTACAAGGTATGCCACGATATATGTACATATGTTTTAAAACAGGACAGAGCAGCCATTAACCACATAAGGTCCTTTTAAGGTTTTTTTTAAAAGCAAAGAGCCTTTAGCTATGGTCAACCGCATATTAAGGGTATTATGTATTATATACAATTAAGTATAAGGGTTTCAGGTAAGGGTGGGTTTTGAATAGCAAGAGCCTTTCTTGTGCGTTTTATTGTACTAATGATTTCAATATGTATTTGTTGATTTGGTATTGCATGGACATGATGTAGATAAAATTTATTTCTTTAGGTTTCCCAACTAAGATATTTTTTTCTCTTTGGACAGACCCATTATACTGCAACCCCCGGCGTAAGTGTAAGAAAGCCCGGACTGGAGTCTGGTGGACTGGTTTTAGTTAGAGTCTAGCAGACCTCATCGCCCATGCAAGGGTGAAGTACATGAGTATTTCCAACTCATGAAAAAGAAAGATGTGGACGCAAAACAAAGCGCAAACTCTAGTTTAAGAGATACTAAGGAACAGCTATTTATTTTTTATACATAAGAGAAGATTTACTAATCGTGAATTTGAGGACAATGTGGGTTATTTTTTTTTTCATGTATTAACTAGCTTCTGCCAGCGACTTCATTCGCGTGGGAGGGTTTTCCCGCATTAATCCTGATCCTGTGGGAATTCGGGGGTAAAAAGTAGCTAATGTGTTATTTTAGGACTTCAACTATCTACTTACAAAATTTCATTTAGATGCATTCAGTCGTTTTTGAGTGAAAGAGTAACAAATATCCATACTACATCCATCCTCACATACTTTCACATTTATAAATAACTAGCTTTTGCCCGCTACTTCGTACGCGTGGGAAGGTTTTCCCGCGCAAATCCCGTTCCCGTGGGAATTTCGGGATAAAAAGTAGGCTATGTGTTATTCCAGAATGTCAACTTTCTACTTACCAAATTTCATTCAGATCCGTTCAGTAGTTTTTGCGTGAAAGAGTAACAAACATCCATCCATACTCACAAACTTTCGCATTTATAATATTAAGTAAGAATAAGATATACAACCTGTAATTTAAAGGGTATATACCACAGAAATCTTAATAATAAGATTTCTGTGGTACAATGGTAAAAAGTCCAGCAGTACCACAGAAATCTTAATAATAAGATTTCTGTGGTACTGCTGGACTTTTTATCCCAAAATTGCCACGGGATCGGGATTCACGCGAGAAAAACCTCCCACGCGAACGAAGTTGCGGGCAAAAGCTAGTATATAGATAAATATAATTCCGAGTCGAAGAAGTTGCGCTTTTGGTCTTCGTCTTCTGGGTGTGAGAAGATCAGATTGAACACGGAACACCACGTTGTGCTGTATAACTGGAACAATCGACATCGGTAAAAAGACAGGCTCAAATATGAATGATGGGCTTTCAGGAATGTTCTTACGAGATACCGCTGCCCCGGAACTTAAGGGAAGCTGAAGGAACAGGGTGGGTTTTTAGTCAGTAGAAGTCTGACACTCCCTTCCACTCCACCTACAGCGGGTTGAGTCATTTGATGATTTTCCCACCCAGAAAAAAAAGGCTCAAATAGGATAAGGTGAGAGGCAGGTCATGTAAGCCGCATTCACAATAACCGTTGAGCCAAGTATGTAATGGTCCCGTAGTGTAGACAGCTGAGTAAGCGTCAATAGTCCAATGGATAAGGTTTCGGACTTGTGAACTAGAGTTCACGAGTTCAAACCCAACCCATTACACTATTGCTGTGAACCCACTCCAGACACAAGCGTATTTAGCTTAGTTGGAAGGGTTAACAGGATTGATAGTAATGTGATTTCTACTCACATTACTAGTTATCTATTTTTTTAAATTAAGTACCAGCTGAATTTAGAAAATGTTGCCCATTTGGGGAATGTAAGGTGGCGCAGCAAGTTGTGTAATAAGGAAGTTATGCTTTTAATTTTTCTGGCTTGGCTGTTATTTTATTTCTTTATTTACGGTTAAAGATGTTTATTTCTCATAAGAATTACAATGGTATTCATTTATACGAGAAACTTAAATCTAAACTAACAGTAAGGTTGCTGATGAGCGTAGTACAGAGTCTAATGTCGTGGTTATTATATTTTTACATAATTCAACAATCAAATGACAAAATTTGCAAAATAACATTAAAATATATATTAAATTAGAAGTATTACTACTTTTACAACCGAAGAAAAAAACGGAAGGGGTTATCAATTCGACGCGTATATACAACGTGTAACGGAAACCCCATATCTATCCAAAAGGACTGAAGACAACATCTGGTATGGAGTCTCTATGCACAGTTTCAGCTCAAAATAAGTGACTCACAGAATTGACCCTAAATTATTGGTTTCATGTTTCTTGAAAACCAGTAATAACAAACGTGTCACAGCACTATGAAGGTCATCACTTTCTACATCACTAGCCAATAACACGATAATTCTTTTCGTTCTACTTAATTTGAAAAATTCGGTCTCTGGTATTGTGTATTGGAATTTGTAATAAGTTCTACACACGTAGACTTAGGATTACAAAACCCTTGCCATATCGTTTGTTATCATCTAAAGAAGCCATGCACTTGGTATGTATATACCTTTAAATTACACGTTGTATATATATATATATATATATTTTTATATATGATCACCGATTACTCGAAGACGGCTGAACCGATTTGGAAAATTATTTTTTCGTTTGAAAGGGTATACTTGGAAGTTGGTCTCATAGTCACCAAGTCAGGATCTGATGATGGGATCCTGGAGAAATCGTGGGAACTCTTCAAATATTATTGGCGCACCTATAGTGAACTGAGTATTTTTTATAGTAACTTGTGTAGTTGCATTCGAAAAGCACAATTTGTGAACTGGACCTGATGATGAAGACCACAGAACTGGCTAAATATATAAGTCATGAGTTCCGCTTCGATTACTTGGCTATGGTTATTAAGCACAATATGCTCGTCACAATGCATATGATGAAGTGAAGCTGATGGTGATATACCAGGAGAACTCCTCAACAATTAACGGCCCAGCATTGGGAAAAGCAATATTTTGTAAAAGGTTATATGTAGTTGAGATTTAGGCTTTTGTAACTAGATAAATTATAAATCGACTAACTAAAAAGAGTGAAATAAAAACTTTTTACAAAAAGTCGGTTTAATTTTTTGGTAAAAAGTTTTTATACAACGTGTAATTTAAAGGGTATATACATACCAAGTGCACGGTTTCTTTAGATGATAATAAACGATATAGGAAGGGTTTTATAATCCTATGTCTACATGTGTGAAGTATAATAGAAATTTAAATACATTGATACCAGAGGCAGAATTTTCAAATTAAGAAGAACGAAGAGAATCGCCGTGTTATTGGCAAGTGACGTGGAAAGTTATCGACACTCGTAGTGCTGTGACACGCTTGTTATGATTGGTACCTATTCAAAAAACATATGAAACCGATAATTTGGTATCAATTCTTTGAGTCACTTATTTTGAGCTGAAACTGTGCATAGAGACTCCATACCAGACGTTGTCTTCAGCCCCTTTGGATAGATATGGGGTTTCCGTTATACGTTGTATAATACCTGGTTGGGCTAGTGGTCGCGAGTGCGAATGGTGAGCACGGGGTCTCGGGTTCGATTCTCGGATTACGCAACAAGTGCTATTGGGTTTTTCTATAAGAAATTTCTCAGTAGTAGCCCGGAGTGTGGAAGTTGGTGGTGTGATGCCCCCGTGCCTCAGTAAGCACGTTAAGTCGTAGGTTCCGGCTGTTATTTGGACATGTGTGATAGTCGTTACAAGTAGTCACAAGCCAGTAAATCTGATACTGGTCTAGTCAATGGGTATTTTGTTACACAGATACTGGGTTGTGGAGGTCAGATAGGTAGTTGCTACATGTATAATACTTATACTCAGCTGCCTCCTGTTAGACTGAAAGCCGACCCCAACATAGTTGGGAAAAGGCTAAGCAGGTGATGACGATTTAAGGAGAAGTATATATAGTCTTTCTACATATACACCGTGAAATTTTAATGGTTGTTTTCCTGGAGTGAAATGGCTTTGTCTTGGTAATACAATCGTTTTATAAACAAATAAAATATTAGAAACAAAAAATGGCGCAGTGTAGTTAATGTATTATCACCATGTGTCGGATAAATGTAGATATTTGGCTAGCATAGACCGTAATTTTGGAACTGACCTGGTCTGACGAAGCAGTCTTCTTCAGGGGCCCCTGTCCTTCGATGATGAATGTAGTAATCCCGTAGGCTGGAGTCGATATACATCTGCTATTGTGCTGATCGATTGAAAATTGTGATGATTGGTTTTATAGGCTCAAGCTACCGGAGCGAGCTATTAGCAAACGTGCGGGTTTCTCTTTTTTCGTTGAGAAGAGAGTGTTGCAACATCTCAGCGTTCAGTGTTGCGCGCTTGCAAAAGCGTTTCGTTTTAGGCATGTCCCGTTTGGAGTATGCTAGTCGATTAAGTATTAATCGATAAAAAAAGGAATGAAAAGAAAAAATGCGTAATATTTGTGCGTACATATACAAAAGTACCGAACACCATGCGTGAAAGCTTATTTTGCTCTGAACATTTATAATCACTTTTTCCTTTGTTGGCAGCGCGCGGCGGTGCGTGTTTCGTGTAGATACCTACGTTACGTCTACTGAACTACTAATGATTCTCGCGCTTTCGAGTTTAAGGATATTTTTTTAATAATTTGTTAAAAAAAAACATTCGTTTTTTAAAGTTTAACTGTATGTTTCGATACTACTACTGATAGGTAGGACGTTGCCATCCTTCAAGTACGCATGTACAGAGTTATTCTTTTACGTATCAATTTAACATTTTTAGTGAATATTTAAATATAAATAAAAAAACATTTTGTTTTCGAATGGTAATATTTTTTTAGCATGTATGGATGCTATACTATTGCGGGTTAACGGGAACGCACTCTGTTACTTAACATACTGTATTTGTCTGCCGACATTTTTGTGTGGCTCAATTTATTTTATTTCCATATTTTATTTTCCAAAAGCAGGGAAAACTGCAGTGCGTTACCCTCTCCGACCTATCCACCCATCCAATTAATTAAAAACACGAAAACGTCTGTATACTTTGCGTTTCATTTTGCTTATTTTTGTTGCATATTTACCTGCAAGGGTACACCGCTAATGGATGAGGTGAATGCCTAAGTTCACAAAACTTTCGAGACGAGACCTACATGTACAATGCAAGCTTTTCTAAAATTCAATCGATTTTGTAAAACACTTGAAATGTTTATACGTTGCAACTTGCGTCTGTTTGCGGCGGCGTCCATTAACTTTGTGATTGTTACTGTAACAAGCGGGGCTTAATTTGAAAATATAGGGGACGATATGTGGTACATGACCGTGCATGTACCTCATACCGCAATAAGGATGAAATTAGTACTTTCTTCTAATCCTTCCTCTTGTCTGTTTCTTATAAGTATACATACATATTATATATGCCTATGTGTATTGTAATTGCTATATACCCAGACTTTTAATTCGATGCAGTAAGTTGACATAAGCTAATGTCACTTACTAAAATAATGATACCCTATTTAACCTAATAGTGATGGATTTAATCAATAGAATAATAAATGAGCGATCTTTAATCGTGAGAAATATAAATAAACCATAAACTTTGTACTATTATCTTTTATTTTGAAGTAGTAGCTAGATTTTGTTCTAAATAGGTAAATATATTTTTATTAAAATTATTCATATCTTACCAGACATGATTAAAGCCACTCTTTTGGAAATGGTTTCATGTGATAAATATTTTAATTAATTTCGTTACATTACTATTAAAAAAACTGCCCCCGCACCACTACAACCTAAACCCCGTTGGGTTGGGTTGGGGGGGTACAGGAACAGGGGCCATGGTAAAAAATAAAAAATATCATTTTCTATTTGTTTTATTTTTCATTTTACATTTTGTTATTTTCATCCCATATTATTAAAAAAATTGTTTACATCGATATTCGTTTTTATTCCTGAATCGATTAATTTAGTTACATCACAATTTCGTAGTCGTCATTATCTGGCAACTCAGAAACTGTCAGTATACTGCATCGAATTAAAAGTCCTGGTTTAAGTATGTTTTTATGAGTACTAGCAATGTGGATAGAATTCACATTACTGGTAATCTTGTTAACCCCTCCAACTAAGCTAAATATGCTTGTGTCTGGAGCGGGTTCACAGCAATTGTGTAATGGGTGGGGTTCGACGCCACGACCGATGTGCCGACACCTTAGCCGTTAGGATATTGCCGCTTCATAATTAATAAGCCTTTGTATTCATAAGCGGATAAAACGATGGTTGTAATTCTAGAAAAAAAAACAATTCTCCTTTCCTTTATTACTTAAAGATATTATACAACGTGTAACGGAAACTCCATATCTATCAAAAAGGGCTGAAGACAACATCTGGTATGGAGTCTCTATGCACAGTTTCAGCACAAAATAACTGACTCAAAGAATTAATACCAAATTATTGGTTTCATATATTTCTTGAATACCAATCATAACAAACGTGTCACAGCACTATGAGATCAATAACTTTCCATGTCTCTTGCCAATAACACGATAATTCTTTTCCTTCTTCTTAATTTAAAAAAATCGGTCTCTGGTATCAGTGTATTGGAATTTGTAATAAGTTCTACACACTGTAGCGTAAAACCGCTACGGTTAAAACCTCCTCCAATCTTAATCCAAACTTTTCAATAAAAAATTTTTTCTTCATAGCTGTTATTCACATTTGAACCAGGAATCGTGAAAAAATCGTCGGTTGTTTGCCTTTTGACGGCGTCATTACATTTTTGGGACCCGATAAGTGATGGTCGACCTTATTTTTTGTGATTAATATCGAAATTATGAAGTGAAAGTTTTTTTTCTGTTGGTGTAAACCCAATAAAAAATATAAAGTGTCCTAGCAAAAGTATAGTCTGTGGGTGATTTTCTGGTTAATTTGGTATGTATTGTCGTCTTTTTTCTTTTCGATCCATTTCGCACTAGTTTCATAATTAATCAAAGATTCAGCTTGCATCGGTGGTCTGAAGTTTCTTTTTTGTTTAGATCCCGTTACAAGCCAATTTTTGGCTCCACCCTACGGGCAAGCGACGTCGGTTATCGACGACGGAAGTCGGGGCGCTCTCGCCCGATATCCGAGCACATCCTGTGCCTGAGACGTCCATCTCAAAGGCCTGAAGAGAGTACGAGGTAGATGCGGACTCCGCAGCGCAGTGGCTCCGTGATTTCTACGTTACTTCCCACAGTCGTGTTCAGCCGTCCAGGAATTACCGAATTTTCGCAGCAGGAGTTCTATTTTAAATAGTGCACCTAATTTGTATATTTCTAATCTAAAAATTCTCACGTCAAAAACTCTTTCTAACCTAAGGCCTATCAAGACGCGTTGGATGCTCTTAGTGTTTTTGTAATTAAAATTACTAATAATGCGTATTCGCCTAGCTATAACCGATTGCAATCGATTTTTTTGTTAGGTAAGTTAAAAATATTTGCATAATACTTTCGATAACATTCTTTTTCTTTCCGCTAAGTTAACCCACGCCATCACTGAAAGGTTCCCAATAATAACTAATATTTAACTTTATTTTTTTAATTAAGTACTTGTTTTCTATCTTTTTCCTTTTAATCAAAATTAAACGTTTTAAGTAGCGGTTTGTGTTTTACTGAGCACTTAATTTTATTTACGCTACAATATGGCGCCCGAATTAAAGTAAGTTTGCATATTAATTATTACTAAAATACCTTTTTTTTTTGTTATCTCGTGTGTGGTTGCTCTTGAGAGCAATCTTTAATTTTCACCTTTCTTGTTGTGAGTTTCAGGTTTTAGAATTGGTCAGATACCCGTATGGAAGTTAAAAGGATTACCTGTCTTGAATGTTTTCCCGATTCATACGACTGGACTACAGAATTGCTAACTGAATTTATGTTCTTTGCTAAATTGTGTGATGTTTGTGAAATTCAATTTTAAAGATTAACTTTGTAACTATACCCAATTTCCAATTCTTTTATTTTCTCCCAAAATATACGTATCTATCCCGAGTTTTATTTTATCCCAGTAGGTAGCGGTAGTTAGTTTCCCGTAGAGTGTGTTTGATGTGTGGATGGTTAGGCATCGTGACCAAAGGTAAGCTTTTTGAATGGTCGTGTGCTAGTGTCTACCTTTTTATTTTTTTTAGCCCGACTGTTTGCTTTTCTGCTATTTGCTAGTATCTGTTTTTGTTGGATTCTTAGCCCAGCGGATTCCTTTGACGTTCATTTTGTTGTCTTCTTCCCGTATCGATATTACGGCACGATATCTAACGATTTCCTGCTAAGTCCCGCTCTCTTTCATTTAATCTATTTCTATTTTGTGTTTAAAAATGTCCGAAGAAGGTTCTATCGGTGAGACTCCTTTACACGAAAGTATTATTATTTCTAGACCTCCTCCCATTCCACCTAGGCCCACTCCGGGTACTAGTCGTTCTAACTTACCTTCTCCTATGAAATCCGAGGACTGTCCCGGTTACCTTCTAAAACGATTTTCGCTAAGAAAATGGAACATAAATTATACTGGAGATACCAGTGTTCGAAATTTTTTCACCAGTATCGAAGAAGAGAAGGATTCAGACGACATAACTGACAGATATCTGCTTAAACGCTTCCACGAAGTGTTATCCGGTCGCGCCTTGAATTATTATAGGTCAATCCGTCGACCTGATATGACTTACCCCGAATTAAAAGAAAATTTCTTCAATACATTCGGAGAAATTGATTTCGAGTTTAAAACCGGTCAACAAGTTAGAAATACAAAACAGAAATCAGATCAACCTGTTTTACATTTTGTGCATCAGATTTCTCAATTGAATGATACATTACGTAAACCAGTCGATAAATCTGAACTATTAGAAATTATCACTCACAACATGCATCCTAGATATTTTCCATGCTTATCGATACATAAATTTACTAACTTAGATGCGCTCATTGACACTGCATCGCATTTTGAAAGTTTTTTGCCCAAATCTACAAAATTAGTTTCAAGCGCAACAAATCAATCACAAATCTGTCCAAAATACAATAAAACGGGACACCCCTATCGTACTTGCCCTGATTTCCCTGGTATGCTATGTTTTAAATGCCGCACACCTGGTTTTATAACTCGTGATTGCCCAAAATGCAATCCAAAAAATGTTTAGCCCACCGGCGACACGCATTACTCCGTACAGTGTCACCGGTGATAGCGTCCGATTCGTCTGATAACCGTCCTTTCATCGAGATCATATTGTGTAACCGGGTCGTTAAAGCCCTACTTGACTCTGGTGCACAAATGTCCCTTATTAGTGATTGTTTAACCCAACAACTGGGTATTTCTTTAAAATCAAACGTTCAGTGCCCACGTGTTATTTCCGCTAATAACTCTCCTATTGATATTTTAGGAACTATCTTTCTCCCAGTTAAGTTTAATGGTACGACTTTTGTCCACGAATTTTTAGTAGCACGTTCTATGTCTTCTTCAGTTATTTTAGGTATCGAATTTTGGAATAAGTTCGGTTTGACTTCAGTTTGACGTCAAGCTTTTAACAAAAATATCAAAGGTAATATGTACCTTCCTCCCGACTCTAATTCCCTACCTCCTGACTCACATACCCTTCCCTCTGACTCTCAATCCCTTCCTCAGATTAATTGCATTAGCGAGGTTCGATACATTTACCCTCGTAACGTTTTATTACCAGACCAAGAGCTAAAGTTACAACGGGTCATTGAGGAATTCGATGTCATTTCATCCGATAAAGTTGGCCTTGGTAAGACTACTTGGCTATCACACAAAATAAACACTACTGGACCACCAATTAGACAACGTTTTTACCCTCTTTCACCTGTTAAGTTAAAGTTGCTCAATGAGGAAATCGATAAGATGCTGGAGATGGGTGTCATTCGTCCCTCACGTTCTCCATGGGCCAGTCCTGTTGTGATGGTTACCAAAAAGGACGGTTCTGTACGTTTTTGCGTTGATAGTAGGAAATTGAATAGCGTTACTACTAGAGATTCTTATCCGCTCCCCCGTATTCACGATATTCTTGACAACCTTCGAGGTGCAAGGTATATAAGTTCTCTTGATTTTAGGAGTGCATTTTGGCAGATTCCCCTCGCTGATGATGAGAGTTGTGAAAGAACTAGGGCATGCAAACCGATAACCGATAATCGATAATTTATCGGTTATCGATCCATTCTGACAAAACGATAAATATCGAAAACAAAAACGATAAATACCGATAATCGATAATTTTATATAAAGAATTCTGACACATTTCTGAACGAACGTTGGATGCGTCCCGTTCCCTCGCCGCGCGCGTTTTCTTTCCCGTCACTGTCATTTGCTCATTGCGCAATATTTGTGTGTGACTGTGAACTGTGAACGTGTCGATCGCTGTCGTTCTACCATGTGAGTGAGGAGTTGAGGACGCCCGGATTAACTGAATTGAGAGTTTTGCGTCAATAAGAAATTAAGAATATTATTGGTAAGTCAGATTTATACTACTTAATTGCAAACAGCGTTGTTATTCGAAATGTTTCCGTTCAAAATGCTACACCATTTAAACATAAATATAGAAAGTAGGTACCTAAACAAGGCTTTTACCTTAAAAATGAAAAAATATATAGTTTGTAGTACGAGTTACGACATACACACAATCAATTTCTACCTATTAATTTCTTGTAAAGTGAACATAAAGCATATTTTATTGTTTTAGGTACCTACTTTTTCAGTTTAGAATCTTGTTTACCACTTAAATGGTTACTTGATGTGAATGTAAAATTCAATACAGAAGTTCTGTCTACAATTCTACATAACAATCTACATCGTAATATTTTCATGTAGTTCAGTAAATTCAAAACTTCGTATGTTTTTGTTTTAGGTACTTTACGTACTGCACCTACTCATTCAGTAAAGTATATTTAGCATGTCTAATAAAAACACAGTTAACTATGTACCTGTGTACAAAAAGTGTTCGGACCAAACGTCGGTATGGCGGCATTTTTTAAAAGCAGAAACAGGTGTCACAGCAAAATGTAAGATCTGCGACAAAGTTATTAAGTGTGTGGGTGGTACAACAACGGGACTTCGCAGTCATTTAAGGTCCTTACATGCCATAACACTTGACAGCGAAAAGTTTACACCGGAACCGGATGAAGGTAGAAGAGAGATTGCTGGGCCTTCAAAAAGAAAAAACGACGGTCCATCTTTGTTATCGTCTTTGGCGTCAATAGATGCTCCTGTTCCTGTATCAGTTAAAAAAAGTAAAATGTCTGATTATTTTACAGAATCAAACAGATCTTTATCTATTATGATATCAAGAATGACAGCTTTAGACGGAATGCCTTTTAGGGCATTTACAGAGTCTGAAGATCTTAGGCATATCTTTAACAAAGCTGGTTATAAATTACCCTCTAGTGCAAATTCTATAAAAGATATAACTGTTAAGTTTTACGATAAAATTAAGAGTAAGGTTATAAAAGAGATACAGGAGCTAAAAAATGAAGGACACAAGTTTTGCTTATCTTTAGATGAGTGGACATCGTCAAGAAATAGGCGATATGTAAATGTAAACATTCACTGTGCATTTTTCCAATGTAAGGATACTGCAAAAAACCTTGGCTTATGTAGAACATATGGCTCTGTAAACGCTGATAAATGTGAAGAATACCTTCGAAAGAGGCTAAATGAATTTGGTATAAACTTTGACACTGATATAATTTGTATAACATCCGATGGAGCTTCAGTCATGACAAAACTTGGCCGAAATCTAAACTGCATTCATCAACTTTGCTTAGCTCACGTCTTGCAACTGGCCATAGTAGATACATTTTATGCCAAATCTCTAGAAGTAACTCATTATAACGAAGCTCAAGATGAGGAGGAAAATGATAATGATGACGCACTTGTTATTAATGATGATGCTGGTGGATTAGAAATAGAGGAAGCGTTTTCATATGTTGAAACAAATATTCAATTCAAACCCATTATAGAGAAGGTTAGAGCAGTCGTACGAATGTTTCGAAAGTCACCTACAAAATCAGATGTTCTTCAGAAATATATAAAAATGGAACTTGGCAAGGAAAACGCATTGTTGTTAGACTGCAAGACACGATGGAGCACACTATGTGATATGATAGGTAGATTCATTAAAGTAAAAGCTGCAATCTTAAAAGCTGTCATTGATGTCCAATGCGCAATTCAAATTTCGGAACAGGAGTGGTCAGTTCTTCGAGACATATATGAGAATCTTGAAATTATTAAGGTCACAGTTGAGGCCCTCTGTCGAGAAGATGCCACTCTAGTTAGTGCGGATGTTGCTACGAATTTTGCTTTAAAGAAACTTGAAGTTCGCAATACGCAACTTAGTCGGGACCTTCATACAAATCTCACAAATAGATTAAAACAAAGACGGCTTCCAATTGCTAGTCTTATGCAGTACCTGCATGATCCAAACCGTTATTTTAATGACGACGAATATAATACAGATGTATACCCTCGCTTAACCAATGATCGTTTACAGGACATGATACTAAACCTTTTATCAAAGTATGGTTCTGCTGCAGTGACTGCTTTGGATGTGATTGAAGATGACCACAGTCAAGCTCATTCAAGTGACCAAGTCACTGAAGTCACTTTCAGCAATGCCCAAGTGACCAATAAAGACTTGCTTGATCAATATATAAATAAAATTAATTATGACTCGAGAGGCCCAGGCATTTCAGCTTCAACGGAGGACACTTTGACACTTCTTAAAGTTGAAATGCTACTATTTGAAAACGGTGGTGATCGTGGTCAACTGCTAACAAAACTATACCGATGGCTTCGCTCAATTAAGCCAACTAGTGTAGAAAGCGAACGTGTCTTTTCCGCAGCTGGAGCTATGTAATAAGCTGCGTACTAGCCTAAATGACAAAACAATTGATTGTTTGTCATTTCTGCGGACATATTTTAAGCAGCAAAAATAAAACAAAAATCTCTTTAAAATGTGATTATTTCAAATGTGATCTCTTTTAATTATAATACAAAATTACTATTTTAAATGTGATTTCTTTTAATTATAATACGGAATTGTTATATGTTAATTTACCTATTGTCGTTAATTAATCGTTAAGAAATCTTGTTAGGATGTGTAATACACATCCTAACAAGATTTCTTTGAAGAGAGTTAAGAAATCTTGTTAGGATGTGTAATACACATCCTAACAAGATTTCTTAACGATTAACATCTGAGTCAACATACACATTGTGTATGTTGAATTGTTGACTCAGATGTCCATACTGTACTACGAAATTATTTAAAGTTAATTTAATTATACTAAACGTCCAAAAGTTGCAATATTTAACTCATAATTATTATAATTACTTTAAAGAGTAACTTTTTTTTAAATTTAGCTAGAGGTTTCTAAGATTTTATTTAAAAGATCTCTTAAGAAAGAAGAGTTTAGTGAGACAATCCAAAATGTTATGTTATATAATTTAAATATTATAAAGAAATACAAACGTTGATTTAAAAAAAAACGCCTTGTTTTATTTATTTTTCAGTACATATTATATTGTCCTTTATTTTAGGTAAGTAATTGCATCACTTTATCCCTTTATTTACAAGTAAAAAACAGGTTTAGGTATTTTTTTATAAAAAACGATAATTATCGGTAATTACCGGTTTTTATCGAAAAAAAAAATCGATATCTTTCATTTTATCGATTATCGGAATATTTCGATAATTGCATGCCCTAGAAAGAACCGCTTTCATAGTTCCACAACGAGGTTTATTTGAGTTCGTCAGAATGCCATTTGGTCTCACGAATGCAGCTTCCGAGATGCAGCGCCTTACTGATATGATCGTCAATTTTGAATTCACTTCGACCAGTGATAATTGCGTTTTCGGTTACGTCGATGATCTAATCATAATATCAAAAGACTTTGATAGTCACCTCTCGCTCCTTAGAAAAGTACTAGAGCGTCTCAAGGAGGCCGGTTTAACTATTAACCTAAAAAAATGCGAGTTCTGTAAAAGCGAATTGAAATATTTGGGTTATATCATTAACGAAAAGGGTTTACAAACTGATCCCAGCAAGCTCGATGCTATTAGGGATTATCCCGCTCCTACTACAGCTAAGTCACTACGTGGTTTTATTGGGTTATGCTCATATTATAGGCGTTTTGTTGATGGTTTTTCTTCTATTATAGCTCCACTCACTGCCCTTATAGGAAAAAAGAAGGGTCGTGACCCTATAAGTTGGGATGATGCCGCCGATCAAGCATTCCTAAAATTAAAGGATGCGCTCATCAATACTCCCGTTATGTCATGTCCAGATTTCTCGAAGCCCTTCATTTTGCAATGTGATGCGTCAGCTGTTGGTCTTGGTTCAGTTCTTTCTCAAAAGTTCGATGGTGTTGAACATCCTATCGCTTATTATTCACGCTTATTCTCAAAAGCAGAACGCAATTATAGTACAACTGAAAGTGAACTTTTATCCGTTCTTGATTCCATTAAGCATTTTCGCTGTTATTTAGATGGAATGAAGTTTTCTGTTATAACCGATCATATGGCCTTGAAATGGCTCCTCACACTATGTAATCCCTCAGGGCGTTTGGCGCGATGGGCTACTGTGATTTCCCAATACACGTTTGATATCATTCATCGCAAAGGGTCGCAACACGTCGTTCCAGACGCTTTATCTAGAATGTACGCGAGTACGGTTACATTCGATCAAGGACCTGACCATACCAATGATAGATGGTATAAAAAGGTGTATTTAGGGGCTCGTGACTCCCCTCAAACGTTTCCAGCTTACGCCATTCGGAACGGTGTTCTGTTAAGGCGCATGCCAATCACTAACCCATTGTGCTCTGATCCTTGGCGCGTAGTTTTACCCGTTGAAAAAGTTAAATCCGCTATATGGGAAGCTCATAATAATCCTCTCTCTATACATCCTGGAGTTTCAAAGACTTATTTTAAGCTCAAGGATAACTTTTACTGGCCAAATATGTTTCGAGATGTTTCTGAGACTTTTGTAAAGCTTATAAGATCGCGAATTCCCAACCACGTGGTCATATGTGTTATCCAAAGGAAGTTTCTTTGCCTTTACAAATGATTTCTATCGACGTTATTGGACCGCTTCCAATCGCTTATTATGGGTTCAAATACATTTTATCTATGGTCGATGTTTTTTCTAAATATGTTTGGTTAGTGCCCCTTAAAAGGATTGACGCCAATTCAGTTATAAAAGCTTTGGAATCTGAAATATTTTTTAACTTCGGAGTTCCACGGTCTATTCTCTGTGATAATGCTACCGTTTTTCGTAGTAATCAGTTTTTAAACTTTCTTAGATCGTTTCGCATTGAATCCCCTACATATACCCCTTATTACACTCCACAAGCAAACACGGTAGAACGTTATAACCAAAGTGTTGTTACTTGTTTGAGCATATTGGTTGGCGAGAACCAAAGGAATTGGGCTAAATTGTTACCCAAGGTCAAACTTTACCTCAATTCATGTATTAATTTAGCCACAGGGTTTACGCCAAACTTTCTCATATTCGGTAGAGAAGTCTGTATGGATTCATCGCGTGCGAATAACCAGACTCTAAGCACTAATTTAGCTGAAAGTCGGGAACAACACGCGAGTAATCTGACTTCGCTCGCCGAGATTTACGCAAAAGTAGCGGACAATCTTTCTTCTGCTTTTTTCCGTAATTCACGAAATTACAATACGAACCGGACGGCTATTACACTTAATGCCGGCGACATTGTATGGAGGCGTAATTTTTCAAAATCGTCAGCTGCTGAATACTTTACAGGAAAGCTTGCTCCTCGTTTCATTAAATGTCGTGTGATCAGAGTCATCTCCATGACTACATATGTCCTACAAGACTGTGATTCTCATCATATTGGACAATATCATATAAAAGACATACTTAAATGAATTAATTTGTTCCATACTCTTAACTTAATCAGCATTACTTATGTTAGGCCATTAGTTTTCAATTAACGACACCTCTTTTATTATTTCGACCCTCATTCCTCCCTGGAGTTAATATTTATTCATAACCATTTCCTCTCATTAGGCGTCGTATTTTTGATTTTGATTTAAGGTCCACCCTCTTCAACTTAACCCTCTCTCTTTAACTTAACCTTCTAACTTATCCCTCTATAACTTAAGCTCTTAAATTCAGTCTTGAGTCGTGTTTGACTTTGAGTCGTGTTTGACTTGAGTCGTGTTTGACTTTGAGTCGTGTTTGACTTTGAGTCGTGTTTGACTTTGAGTCGTCTTTGACTTTGAGTCGTGTTTGACTTTGAGTCGTGTTTGACTTTGAGTCGTGTTCGACTTTGAGTCGTGTTTGACTTTGAGTTGTGTTTGACTTTGAGTCGTGTTGGACTTTGAGTCGTGTCTCACTTCGAGTTTTTATCTGACTTCGAGCTTTTGTGTTCGACTTCGAGTTTTTGTTTGACTTCCTTTGAGTTTTCGTCGTATTTTTAAGTTATTTCTTAATCTCAACTCTTATTTGTTTCGTGTTGATTATTGTTCTTTGTTCCTATATATATTTAAGAATATTACTCTAGATCTATCGTTTGTTTTTCTATTCTAATGTAGGTTTAGGAGACGCATCTGAAGCTCGCACTGTTAACGTCTAAACTGGAGGCCGGCTTTCAATTTTATTCAGTATCAGCTGCACTTCGATGTTGTTGATTTGATGTATTTAGTTTAAAGTTAGTTAGGCTAGTTTATTTAATTTGTATATTATGGTTTTCACTCTTGGTTGATGCTATCCCTTTTGTGTTGTCAGTCTGTTATTGTGTTTTCTATCTGTTGTTGTGTTTTCAATCTGTTGTTGTGATGTCAATCTGTTATAGCGTTGTCACCCTCTCACTGGGTTGATACATTCACTTGGGTTGATCTCTCACCTTTCTTTTAGGGTTGTCAACCACCTTTCTTTTAGGGTTGTCACTCACCTTTCCTTTAGGGTTGCCACTCACCTTTAGGGTTGCTACTCTCATTTTTTTTTACTAGGAGTGGGGTACTGTAGCGTAAAACCGCTACGGTTAAAACCTCCTCCAATCCTAATCCAAACTTTTCAATAAAAAATTTTTTCTTCATAGCTGTTATTCACATTTGAACCAGGAATCGTGAAAAAATCGTCGGTTGTTTGCCTTTTGACGGCGTCATTACATTTTTGGGACCCGATAAGTGATGGTCGACCTTATTTTTTGTGATTAATATCGAAATTATGAAGTGAAAGTTTTTTTTCTGTTGGTGTAAACCCAATAAAAAATATAAAGTGTCCTAGCAAAAGTATAGTCTGTGGGTGATTTTCTGGTTAATTTGGTATGTATTGTCGTCTTTTTTCTTTTCGATCCATTTCGCACTAGTTTCATAATTAATCAAAGATTCAGCTTGCATCGGTGGTCTGAAGTTTCTTTTTTGTTTAGATCCCGTTACAAGCCAATTTTTGGCTCCACCCTACGGGCAAGCGACGTCGGTTATCGACGACGGAGGTCGGGGCGCTCTCGCCCGATATCCGAGCACATCCTGTGCCTGAGACGTCCATCTCAAAGGCCTGAAGAGAGTACGAGGTAGATGCGGACTCCGCAGCGCAGTGGCTCCGTGATTTCTACGTTACTTCCCACAGTCGTGTTCAGCCGTCCAGGAATTACCGAGTTTTCGCAGCAGGAGTTCTATTTTAAATAGTGCACCTAATTTGTATATTTCTAATCTAAAAATTCTCACGTCAAAAACTCTTTCTAACCTAAGGCCTATCAAGACGCGTTGGATGCTCTTAGTGTTTTTGTAATTAAAATTACTAATAATGCGTATTCGCCTAGCTATAACCGATTGCAATCGATTTTTTTGTTAGGTAAGTTAAAAATATTTGCATAATACTTTCGATAACATTCTTTTTCTTTCCGCTAAGTTAACCCACGCCATCACTGAAAGGTTCCCAATAATAACTAATATTTAACTTTATTTTTTTAATTAAGTACTTGTTTTCTATCTTTTTCCTTTTAATCAAAATTAAACGTTTTAAGTAGCGGTTTGTGTTTTACTGAGCACTTAATTTTATTTACGCTACAACACGTAGACTTAGGATTACAAAACACCTGCCATATCGTTTGTTATCATCCAAAGAAGCCATGCACTAAACTTGGTATGTATATACCCTTTAAAATACACGTTGTATAGCATGGTAACTTTTACACTAACTTTTTGATCTAAACTAAGCATCAAATAATTCGCATGCTATCTGCCGGTAATGTACTCAGGAGACTGGCGGCATGCGGTATTACCACGTTGGATTTTAATGTTTAGCTTTGGTCAAAGTAATACATCTATGCTAATATTATAAAGTGGAAAACTTTGTTTAAATGCGCTAATCTTCGAAAGTACTGCGTGGATTAGGACGAAATTTGGTTCGAATAGAAGCTTGAGGAAGGCTTTTTATTACTTTGGCCAAAGGCTAAGTATTAAAATACAACGTGGCAATACCGCACGCCGCGTGCCGCCAGTCTCATGAGTACATTACCGAATTGCAAAATAAGGAATGTTTTTATCGTGATATTGTCCATACAGTCCATAAATAATGATACAGTCCATATAATATTGCTGACAGTGAGAGTAGCTACTACGAGTATTTCCGCGGTAAGGATTATTCGATTAATGAAAGATTTTTTAACAGACCAATAGTAAATTTGCTCCATAACTTTACCGCTTTATAGAAAACTAGTTACTAACAATAACATCAGTGTTATGTTAAAGGTAAGAATATAGAAAAAAACTCACTTTATAACTCTTGCACCTTTTATGGGTTGTACACAGTTGCCGTTAAAGACTGGCTTGGCTCGGGAAAGCCGTTTGGCGAGCGCACAAGTAATAAAAACTTTTTTGCAAAAAAATAAAACCGACTTCCATATCAAAACACTACAAAGCCAAAAATAATTTTAATTTCGGTAGTCGGTGTTATTGGTTTTGTATTTTCTTTTTTTCACACCGCCTCCCGAAATTAAAATTATTTTTGGCTTTGTAGTGTTTTGATATGGAAGTCGGTTTTATTTTTTTGCAAAAAAGTTTATATTTTCGCGCTTTTTAGTGGGTCAATTTGTAATTAATCTAGTTATAAAAGCCAAAATGTCAACTACAAAAAACTAAAAACGCGCGAACAAAAAACACAATATAGAGTAACCGAAAAGATCATCAAGGTAAATATTTTTTTTAGACTTTTGTTAATTTTTCAGAAACGGCTTGTTCGATGTCGATAAAATTTTCATGGGACCATTTGGGAAGTATACCCTTTCCAACAAAAAAAGAATTTTTCAAATCGGTTGGCGAGCGACGGAGCTATGCCCGAACAAACATAAAAAAAAAAAAAAAAAAAACAAACAAACATCCGAATTGAGAACCTCCTCCTTTTTCAGAAGTCGGTTAAAAAATATACGCGAGGAGTTTAAAATAATGTTTGTGGTTAAAATATATTGGTGATGCTAGAAATGGGAAGCACAGAGTAAATTTTGTTTAAAGCGTTTTAACTCTTACATGGATTTTTGTTGCCTCGGGTCATTAAGGTATTTTTACCGCAGACGATAATAAGTACATCATTGAATATTATTTTATTTATGTATTTCAAATACTATACACATTCTTTAACATTATTTTATTTTTATTTACCCTCGTCTGTTTGTCATTGCTGTGTGCCAACTGAAAACCAGCTCCATGACCTGATCTCTCCATCTCCCTTTCACTACCGGTCTACCAGACGTACGGCTGGATACCATCCACACTTGGGTGATATAAGGTCTTGTCGTACCAAGCGCTTCTCCTCCACATTTATTGTGCGCACTTCCAAGCTGTGGAATTCTCTGCCGGCTTCTGTGTTCCCTGCCACTTATGACCTTTCATCCATTAAAGCAAGAGTAAACAGGCATCTTCTGGGCTCGCTCGTTCCATCGTAGACCTCATCTATCGCTTACCATCAGGCGAGATCGAGGTCAAGAGTGAGCTCATCCTGAATAAAAAAAAAGTGATAAAGTTAACGGAAGCGAAGTCCCGTGCGTATGTTAGTTAATTAATAAAGTAAATCCACAATTTATTTTTACATTCATTTTTAATATTGATAAGGATGTTACAATGACATGACAGATAAATCAACTGCTAAAAGGCAAGGTGAGTGCAGGCAATGTAAAGTACATCACAGTGAACCGATCGAGTGTGCTCCTAATTGAATGTCTGTCTGTATGTATACAATAAAACTTTTGATAAATTCAGCGACCTGCTCTTAAAAATAATTTTAATAATACAACGATTGGTAATGTACAATGTGTCATTCCAACTAAATGAATCTGGATATCTGAAATAAATGTTGTTATGTCGATGAAGTTTTATACGAAGGAAGTCATTCCAACAAAACAAGGCCCTTAAGAAATCCATAACAAGCGTCTAAAAAGTCTAAAAAATGAAAACCAAATGTCTAGAGAAGGCCACCTTTATCACCTTAGGGCATAAATAATAGCCTACAACCTATTCTTAGACCTAACAAATATAAACAAAAATCATAAAAGTCGGTCAAGCCGTTTCGGAAGAGTTCGATAACAATCCCTTTGACACGAGATATGTATATTATAATATATAAGAATATAATGAGTAAAGAAGTAGGGATTATTTTATGCTGTTGTATTTTTCATTGAAGTCTCGAAAGATAAGATTATTTTAATTACTTTCATTATCACCCTCAGTCTGAAGATTATGTATTTGCTTTATTTGTTGAGTAAGTTGTGTGCAGTCAACAAGTTATTGAGCAAGTAGCCTACGATACTCAACTATAAGTATACGTGTATTTTAATTGTATCAGTACTTCTGCAGACAATTCTTCTTCTTTTCGAGTCGATGCTCAAACCTCTTTGGACCAGGCAAGTGTGCAGTTACCTGAATGGCTCGTGTATTGGCCTCGTTAAGATCCTGTAAGGTCCAGGTGGCTGTACACGATGGACATGACAAGAGCTAAACCATATTTTGTGGCTCCACACTGATATTGCGTCTGCGATGGGTCGAGATAATGTCCTGAAGAAAGTCTCAGTCGTTATCTACCAAGCCATCCACGGGTATTGCAGGTATTTGATTTCTAAAATATACTGGTGCCAGTATTGCTAGCAGTGTAAATAATATAAATTCAGTCATCTGCTTTGCAGACCCACGACAAATAACTAATAATATATCGAGGAAGTTACTTCAGGGTCATCATAAGCCGAGAGCCTATTGCACAAATCGCATCCCATATCTTGCAATATTGCACTTTTTACTGTTCACTTTTTAGACGGATAAATACGAATTGTATGGACTTTAAAAGAGACGTTGACCTTTGAGTTTGTTTATTTAACGCGCAAAAAAGACATGACGTGTAAAAGTGTGTTTTATAACCAATTACAAAATAAATATTTCATTTAATTTTATTTCAGAATTTCTAAAATTTTTCTCAAGGCTTCATTTATATAAAAAGCTTTTTATTATTGGCTTTTCTTTTATAAAAAAACGAAAAATATCACTATTCACCCAACAACCCTATGTATGTACATAGATCAAAAATAGAAATAAAAGGTAAAATTTTAAAACTAAGACATTTTAATCAATAACCAAAACTCAGGCGGGATTCTGAAGAAGTGGAACTTAAAAAATAATATAACTGATCATGAAAAATACAACAGGTCAGTCTTCATCAACTCTTCATATTCTTCGAGCGATGGACGTCGAGGAGTTGGACGGAAGCTCCTCTATGGTACCGGTGCACTCGCGGAGTTCCGTCAGTAACAGTTCATCTGTCCGGATCTACAGCTGCTGTAGCCGGAGTAGCCATGAGCCCTGCAGCACTCGTCCTTCTCAGCATCAATACGGGAGCAGACTTGGTCGCAGGGTCCGACGCGGGCGGCCTCTACGGTCACCATCACCATGGCGAAGGCGACCAGCAGGAGGATGACGGCGGTCTTGATGGCGGCCATTATACTTGTTTTTTGGTAGTGAATAATCGTTTACGAAGAGATGTGAAGTCGTTGTGTAAGGCTTCAGATATTTCCCTCCGTATTTATACTCTTAAATAAATTCGTTTACTCGTGCGTCATATGTGCGAATAGGATCAATCACAACAACACTGAATGAGGAAAACTTTGGTCATAACTCAGACCGCTTAGGTTATCGTACTTTCTACAATATGGGATTTCATTAGTTGATTCTATCATCTAATATCAGCTTAGAAGTCAGAGTTCATATGTATTATCATAACTACTGCAGGTGAATAGAGTTCTATATGGGTCAGTGTGAACTAGATTAGATTACAGTCAGAGTCCGTCATGACAAGGAAATGAGCCGTTGAATTAAGGAAAATGTATGTTAAATGACGCAATTATGATGCATTATAGATTAGTTACTACTGCCCACTTTATAAATATGAGTGCCTGAATGTTATTCTGTGTGTTTACTAGTGAAAGAGGAATAAACTACCATTCATACGGTCAGAAGAAGTATCTTTTTTAATCATTTCAATACTAGTTTGACCACGTATTTCTTAATTGAATGAAGTGTTCTCTTATTACAACGGTCTGTAATTATAATCTAATTATCTAGTCCACAATTACTAGTAATGATGAATGACTTCTAATGGGAATTACACAATAAATGAATGAAATCCCAAATCTTAGAAATTAAGATAACCCAAGCTGTAGCACAGTTTTCCTCATTTAAAAACACTAGCGTCAACCAGTTTAATAATGTTTAGTAAATTATAGCAGATTATATTGTATAAATACGGAGGGAAATATGTCAAGCTTCACACAACGTATCCAGATCTCCTCGCAAACGTTTATCTAATAATAAACAACAAGTACAATGGCCGCCATCAAGACCGCCTTCATCCTTCTGCTGGTCGCCTTCGCCATGGTGATGGTCACCGTGGAGGCCGCCCGCGTCGGACCCTGCGACCAGGTCTGCTCCCGTATCGATGCTGAGAAGGACGAGTGCTGCAGGGCTCATGGCTACTCCGGCTACAGCAGCTGTAGATCCGGACAGATGAACTGTTACTGACGGAACTCCGCGAGTACAACGTTACCATAGTGGAGCTCCCATCCAACTCCTCGACGTGCATCGCTTGGAGAACATGAAGACGTGATGAAAACTACCTGTTGTTTTGTTAATTACCAGTTATATTATTTATTAAGTTCCACTTCTTGAGAGTCCAGCCTGCGAATTGGTTATTTATTAAAATGGTTTATTTTAAAACTTTTATGTTTTTATATGTCTTTCTCTGTTGTTAGGAAGAACCTTAAGTAAAGTAACTCAGTATAGCTTACTCTTAAGGTCTCAAAGTCTTTAATATCATCATGGTAACCCTAAGATAATGCTCAAAAGTATATTAAACATAAAATTAAAAATACAGAAAATTTCTGACAATATGTTCAGCTGTATATCGTGGCGTAAAAAATAGCAGGAAGAGATTGTGCATAAACTGTGATAATATTCATCATAATTACATTATAGACATTATTTAAGTACTTATGCAATCATTATTATTCATTAAAACTTAGGTACCATTAGAACTAGATGTTTAATAAGTTATTAAATAAATCAGTAAACGACATTATCCGACGAGCCCTTGTCACCGTCGGTGTTCCAGCCGTATTGGAACCCAATGGACTGGCGCGTGACGATGGCAAAAGACCGGACGGCATGTCATTGTTTCCTTGGAAGATGGATAGGCCTTTAGTGTGGGACGCAACTTGTGTCGATACTGTCGCGCCATCCCATCTTCCCAGTTCATCATGTTGTGCTGTCGCTCCCACAGCGGCTGCGGAAAAACTCAAGCGGCGTAAATATAGTCATCTTGGTGATAACTATATTTTCGAGCCTTTTGGGGTCGAAACTCTCAGACCATGGGACCCGTGTGCTCACAGCCTTTTCAAAAACATATCGAAAAGGCTCGTTGACGCTTCCCGCGACCCAAGGGCTGGCCATTTCTTTGGTCAACGGCTAAAAATTGCCATACAACGAGGCAATGCCGCCAGTATCTTGGGTACGTTGCCAGCCAACAGCGTTGAGGATAAATTATTCTAGTTCGTATTTTAAGTATTTTAGTACATAATTATGTATATTTGCTGAAATAAATGTTTAATCAGTAAATAAAATCATAATTTACAGTCATTAAAAATTGAATTTCAAATAATGATATATATTACAATAGCATTTCAACATTGTTATCTCAAAACCGAAGAAAATGGTCTTCTTTCATAAACTCTGCTATACTGTAATATGCTTTTTCAATTAGTAAACACTACAATTTAGTATATCTCAATTGAAGCGAAATTATAAGTTGATGATGCCAATTTCAATTTTTATATTTATAAAATAATAATAATATTATTAATTTTATTAATAATTAGAAACCAGCAAAATCAAAACAACGGACAAAGTTTTGGTCTGGTTGGTCTCGCCCAGGAATATTGCGTTACCCAGATACTGTGTTGTGGAGATCAGAAAGCCAGTCAGAGTGCGAAGAAGTACTTAAGTTGTTTGGTAGTACTACCTAATGTACTCAATGTAGCTGGACTCTATTTGATACTTGACGGCAAACAAAGTGATCTTATTACTGAAACGGTATTTTTGGGTGTAACTATTGACTCAAAGTTAGTTTATTTTTCTTATTTCAATCGTACTCGTATTATGTCTTATGGTATACTACTGTGGGGATCCGCAGCTGACGTATGTAGATTAAATCTTCATACTACAAAGAAAGCAATCCGGGCAATATACAAAATGGGTCCCCGCGAGTCCCTTAGAAATGTATTTAAACAAGTAAATATACTGACTCTGCCTTCTCTTTATATATTAGAAACAAAAACACGGGACTTTTTAAAATTAGAAGCGATCTCCATACAATAAACACGCGCAATAAACATGAAATTGTCATACCCAAATGGAGATTAGCCAAGATACGCAAGTCATTCCTTATAAACAGCATACGCTTTTATAACAAGTTGCCAAAGTATGTGATAGATCTTGGCGAGGGAAAGTTTAAAACCTATATTAAACGTGTCCTTTTGAAAAAATCATATTACAAGATTAATATTAGTCCACGTTGAAGATAAAACTGCTTGGTCATGATTCCTTCTGCACATGTGCTTCCCTGGCTTATTGTGACTGCGTTATTGTATAAAGGTCTATTAACAACCCCACTTTTTGTATTGTTGTTATTTTTATTTTATTTTACTTGTATATAATTTTTTTTTATATCATTTGCTTTAGTTTATTTGTAGTTTTGTAAAGCTAATTTTTAATGTGAATGCGAGAACATTATAGACTGAGATTCATTTCTGATTAGTTATATTACATTGTATTATGTAAATTAGTCTATACTGTCCTCTTATACCAAAAAAATAAATAAAAATTGTATCTATTATGCAAACATTGTGAAAATCAAGAATTTTTTTAAAAGAGTAACCGTGAAGTTTCTTGCCGGTTCTTCTCCGTAGGAAATGACCTTTTTCGAAACGTGCACTAATTTCTGATGTTTAATGAGTGCCCATGTAGGCCTATGTAAAAAACTTTTTTGCAAAAAATAAAACCGACTTCCATATCAAAACACTACGAAGCCAAAAATAATTTTAATTTCGGAAGGCGGTGTGAAAACAAAAGAAAATATAAAACCAATAACACCGACTACAAAAATAAAACCTGTGTATAATAATGATATTTTTCAACATATACGCAATAAACACTGTTCGTACAACAGTTTTTATCAAAACTCAGTCGCGTTTGTCTTTCCTGAGTTTAAGTTCCGTGTGGCTCTGCTAGAGAGTATGCTCTGTAGCAGAGCCACAATCAATGTCTATTTTATCATTACCTAATGCACGTACAGTAATGACGGTATGCGTACATTATATTCGTTACACGTAGATATAATTGATCGACTTCTAATATGGTGGCTCTGCGGCAGAGCATGACACAACAAAAAAGAAAATCTATAATAAGCTAATAAGTATTTAAAGTAAACATAATGGATCAAAATGTATGAATTATCTTGGATAGTAGGAATGTGACTCAATTCAAATTCAAATATCTTTATTTGAAGCCATATAGTCAATATATGTAATTATGGTTAGTAAATACATAATTATCATAAAAACTAGGGTTAGTAGACAACACGATACAGAGACATATGTAATTGACAGCAGTAAACCATATATGGACAGCCCACTCTATCCGCGACCATCTTTAGAACCCTGTTGGGATTGGGACTAGCCATTAGGGTGTCCCGTTCATGTATGGGGGAAAAAAAATGAGCTACGGCTACGCAAGAGGTATCAAAAGTTGCGTTTTGACACATATATTACGATTATTATAAAATTTAATTAGATATCCGGCATCTTGAGGCCTCTACCAGTCCTTGTAGTTTTTCAAATTTGCTATTTTTAGGGGTTCCTAATATAAACTATAAATCATACAAAAATAACATTTAAATGATTTTATTAAATTTAAGGGTACAACAATGAGTTAAAGCAAGGTTTAAAATAGTTGAAAGACAAAATAATCAATGGCAACTTTAAAAACGGAACTGGTTTTTCTGACCAAAATTAGGCATTTCTGAGCGAGATTTTAATCTGTTCCTAATAAAACCATCCCGAGCTGTAGCGTCCGTGACGCTTTGAGAAGCCTCCGTCACTAGTTTTACACATCTTTTCACTGACTGTATGTGGCAGGGAAAGTCAATAATGTCGAGCATGTGTTCTTTAGCCTTAATTCTAAGTTCATCGTTGGAGACGTGTCGCAAAATTGGTGGAGCTGATATTTCACACTCTTGCCAAAATATTATATCGGTGTAGTCTCGCGCACAGACGTTAAGCTTTGGTGCTTTAAATACCCTGCGAGAGTTGCTCTTTTCTGCTTCTCTGGCCTTTAATATTTTGCGAGATGCAAGCTCTCGAATATGCTCTCTATCGTCGAATAACATGGCAATAAGCAAGTTTTCTGGGTGCGCAAAAAAAGCGTTTCTTTCGATCACCGAATTTACAATAGATCTCTGACTATCAGGCAAAAATCGAGAGTATATAACCATTTGAAAAATATGCTTGGCTTCATCTTTAAATGAAGAGTTTTGCTTGATTAGGAACCAAACAGGAGCGTAAACTTTGACCACGTAGTTCACAAGCAGCTGCAAATTATTTGACGGCGAAACAGTACTTACGTAAAGTCTGAGTATGCGATTGGCAGTAGTGAGCCATCTCGAATGCGCCATTTTTCCAGGTTGGCGGTTCGCTAGCTCAAGGGAACAGGAACCAGCCATCACAGCATGACACATTTCGTACAGATACTTTTGATCCGTGCTTAGTTCCTTCACAATATTATCAGGTAATACTAGCAAATTGCCAGACACTGCACAAAAAGGCGCTAGAGGTTTACTTTCACAAGCAGCTAGCTGTTTTCCAATAGGTCCTGAATATTCTTTTGGCCCAGATGTGCTACCATCCAGAGACATGAACAAATGACGAAGCGGTAATTCATTCGCGTGAAGCATACAAACACACCATTGCAACGGTCTCTTTAAATAGTTTTCCAGGTATTGAATGACACCTCCCTTCCAACCTGTATTCGTAGCAGTACCATCGCACCCCACACAGATCACCTCTTCCAAGTTCAACCCTTGATTTTCTAACAAAGATATGATAGAAGAGACGATCCCTTTGGCAGTGCCACGACTTGGCGTCATATGTCCCAATTAAATAGATCCCGGCTCTGTGAGAACTGAAATGTATTCTTGCAAGACTTCTCTGCGGTGGTACCGATCGCCTATTTTCTCGTTTATGAGTGTTTTGTCCTTTCGTCCATCAAAGTAGATACTTTTTATTACAATCGTATTTGCTGGCCTTGGTCCGTGCTTTTGAAACAGCTCTATGAATTTTATTCTTATCAATAACAAGACTTAGATCTTCGGAAGATACCAATCCTACGTCAGCTAAGACCGCCGAAGCGACCGCAGCCGCAGATCGCGTTGATAGTCCATACCGATCACATACCTTAGCTACTGTTGGCAGCGCCAGAGTGTTTCGATTCAACGAAGTAGATGGAGTCTCATTTACAGGTACGTCACTATTCGCAGGAAGCTCTGTTACAGGCGACTGCGGTCGAGGCAGCAACTCGCGCACCGGAACAGGATTGGTTTTTAGTGATGCACTGGGAAAACATGCGTGCTCTGACTCTTTCCGATTCAAATTTTCTTGTCTCTGATGTTTCTTTAAAAGTCTTGCTGTTTCTTTTGTGTCTATACCGCTTATTGCCATTTTTCTATCACTTCTTTGATCCAGTAAAAAGTCTCTTTCAGAAATAGGAACTTTCTTAGGTTTTATGCAGGAACAAATGTCAAACGAAGTGCACTTACAAGCAGCAATATCGAAGAGCTTGTTCGACGATTCCAAAAAGCACTTCACTTTGCTTTTGTAACTATCATTTCTTTTATTTTTGGGATATCTTATCAATGACAGGTATTTGTCGAAATATGATTTCAGCAATTGGGTAACTCGTACGTTGGAAACGATAGGAATCGAAGCTTTGGTCCAAATCGTATCAAGTTTTCCAGAAACGATTGAAAAAACTTCTGTGTTAGAAGGATCTTTCCCATTCTTCTGTAGTTTTAGTTCATTTTTAGTAAACAAAATGAATTTGATAACGTCACTTATCACTGGTAACTGGCGATCGTCAAGTTCTTTATATGATCCCAAAATAGCACAAGTAGTCTCACTTCGCCTTGAACCCATTATTATATATAACAAAAACACGTATTTTATCACAAGGAAGTGCAGAGCGACACCTTACAGCAATAAAACCGCAATAGAAATGAGACGAACTGCCTCACAGTAGAAGTAGAGAATTTAAGAAAAACAAGTCAAAACATGAATTTTGCGAGTTTGTTCCAAACCAATTCCTAACAGAAAAAATCCTGTCGTTGCCTGCAAATCATAACTTAGGGTTTCAATATCAATGAAATAAAAAATAAAATGGGAATAATGTACATAAAATAGAATAGACGACATTGACTGGAGGGTTATTTAAGTGATAAAAAAATTAAAAAAATGCCGGTAGAACCCTCAAGATATTTTTTTATGTTTTTTTTTTTTATTATTTTTACGGTAATCTAAAACTAATAATGCAACTTTTGAGGGGGCTTGAGTAGCGAAAAGCGAAAAATAAAATTTTCGGGACACCCTACTAGCCATGACATGAGCCACCAACGATGCTGCACGTTTGCGCATGTGTGGAAACAATAAACACGCGCCGCTGCAAACATCCCTGACGCACTGCAACGCCATGGCAACCCAAACAGTTTTCTGGAGGCATTATTGAATTGGACATGGAGGCCCCCATACTATGCCTGCGTCGTCGAAGGCATGTAAAAAATCTGATCGAGTGCGATTTTAACTCGCATACAGAGAGTTCCGTACAAAGTCAGTAGCTCATGTATAATTATATTATTTCCTTTTCTAAAGCCCAGTCTACCTAGCATAACTCTCTAATCATAATTAATTATCATTCAGGCTATTTATTACGTTTCCACTGCTAGGAAATGGGCCTCGTCTCTATGAAAGGGCTCAGTGAAGTTTGGTTGCTGTCACATGTCTTCGAATTTTTGCTCCTAGGATATGTCTGTTCTGAGGACACAGTCGAGCACACGGTGCAGGACTGCCCAGCTTGGGCAGAGCACCGACGTGTCCTCACGGCGACAATAGGCGGAGACCTCTCGCGCCCGGCCTTGGTCGAGGCCATGCTGCGGGGCGAGAGGGAGTGGGAAGCGGTCGCCTCCTTCTGCGAAGCAGTCATGCTTTCGAAGGAGGAGGCGGGCCGCGTGAGGGAGAGGATGGCGTCCTCCCTCCAGCCCAGCCGCAGTGGTAGACGCCCACGGCGTCGGACGTCGGCCGACGATCTCCGGCCACCGTAGGCGCGGGCATGCGGACAGCGAGTAAAGGGCAACTCGCTGTCCGACCATGGACCATGCCCGGGTCGACGGCGCGTCGTGTTCCACGCGCGCCTCAAAGAGCGTCAGCAACATGACGAGGCCCCCTCTGCAGAGGGCCGAAGCCTGCCGGGGTCGTGGGACTCATCCCGTTACCGTGGCCCCGGTATGTAAAGGGTTATTGAAGGAACACCGTGGATTTTAGTCAGTAAAAGTCTGACAGTCCCTCCCACCCTGCCCGGGGTGGGAGGACTTATTTGATAATTTTACCACGTTAAAAAAAAAAAAAAAAAAGGATATGTCTGTTTCCTCACAATGTTTTCCTTTACAAGTTTGAGTACAGTGGTGATGATATTATTAACGAAAGGTAATGTGCCTAACTGCGTTCGAACCCGCTGGGCCTATTCCCCTCTGATGATAACGTAATACTTTTAGCCAAATGTATGTCAACGGGACGTACCTAGGTAATATATTTAAATATTTTGATTTACTTGTGAAGTCCATTTAGATATTACGAAGACATGGCAGTATTTGTTTATTAGATTCTTTTTTGAATTCCCTGTGACGTGTGGATTTCATATGGATTTCAATTCGGTACCATAACATGCTCCTGAGAAATATATGTCTGCCAGTCTTGACAGACTGGCAGACAGATAGACAGATGGAAAATAAAGTGACCCTAGAAGGGTTCCGTTTTTCCTTAAATATGCGTTGGGAACCCTAAACATATGTAAACAAACATTACCAACAAACCGGTTACGTTAAATAATGAGTTTATTGCACGTTGGTTTAAACATTTTGCATTTAGACGTTTTCCTGTAGCCGGTTATTTAACTTGACGCTGCTGGATAAATGCCTATGCATTTTCGGTATCTTCTGGGGAGAAAAGACTACCAACGAACACCTGTAATTCTGTTCATGTGAACCAATAGGACAGCAGCTCGCTTGTCGCAATTGGTATTGGATTGGCCACACTCTCCGAAGAAATCCTAACAACCCTAGACAAGGTTTAGATTGGACCCCACAGGGGAAGTGGAAAGGTGCCTGTCAAAAGTAAAACTTCACCGCTACCGAACGCTTCTAACAATAACTAGAGTTCGGTAGTGGTGAAGTTTTTTTTTTTATAAAGAGGACTAGCAATGTGAATTAGAATTTACGCTGCTAGTAATCTTATTAACCTCTCCAACTAAGCTAAATATGCGTGTGACTGGAGTGGGTTCAAGGCAATAGTGTAGGGTGGGGTTTAGACCTGCGACTTCTCGATCAGAAGTCCGACACCTTAAGCCTTGAGTTAAAGAACCGATCCGGGCATGTAATAATAAATTGTGTACAGATGAATATACATATTCATTTTCATTTAAATTTCTTTATCGATACTAATTTTATAAAGTGTAAATATTTATTTGTTTCTTTAAAGGCGCTGAGTCTTCGAAAGTACCGATTTGGATGAAGTTTTGTATGAAAGTAGCTTCAAGCTTGAGAAAGATTATAGGTTATTTTCTTTTTAAACCATGTATGTGAGTTAAGTTATACTCTGTATGTTTGCAAGTGGTGAGCAATAAAGATTATTTATTTATTATTTATTTTTAGCCGACTGTAACAGAAGGAGAGTTGTGCTTTTATCGTAATAAAAAAGATAAATTCTAAAAAGATAAAGCCAAAGCTGTTAAAGTCCACGGGAGCAAAGCCAAGCGCAACTGCTACTGAGTAAATATTTATCTTTAACCAGAAATCTATCAACTTTGGATTTCAGCCATGTTGTCCGTTCCAATATTTCGCTTCAAACAGTACAAGCATAGGTTATCATTAATTTTAAATTTCACAAAATAGCACTTAAAAACAGTGCTGAAGTTTGAATCAACAACGCGATTTATGTAGTAATCTAGATTCATATTCGTAAGCTTCTTTTGGATAATTGATGACATTTTATTTACTTTTAATAACTACCACTAAGTGGTCTTTTTAACCCAAAGGTGATTGGTAGAGAATGCCTTGTACATAAAGTTTAAATAAATAAATACAGTACACTACTATATACACATTAATTATAGACACATTTTATTATTATAACCCTTAGAACAAGGAACTTCTATAATAGGGATGAAATCCTAACCACTACCGTCTACAAGATCATTTTACGGCTGCAACGCAATTTGCAGATCAGAGATGCTGCAATAACATTAAAACCGTCAGTGTTAAATAGCGCGAACATCTCTGATGCAGTGTCCAACGTAGGCAGTCCCAACACAACCTTGAAGATATTATTATATTGGATGCGCAGTGACTTTTGGTGTAAGGTGTACAGAATATGCTTTGAAAACTCCTCGATTAATGACAAAAGTAAACCATTCAATTTCGTCATACGACGTAAAATTGTTGAAATTCAATGACATAGAGGCGTAAGTGTATAATTTAATTTAATTTATTTATTGCATTCGGACAACATAAATCCATGATGTTAGTAAATATACACGCTTAAAACTAATGTTAGTATAAAATCTATCATATTTTTTAGCCAAAGAAGCGGCATTTACATTTTCGGGACATTGCCAAACAGTCAGTTCACTCTTTAAGGGCCCTATTTTAAATCAGTTTGAATTACTTTTTTTTTTTGTGTCTGGGTGGGAGAATCATCGAATGACTTCTCCCGCTCTGAGTGGAGCGGAAGGGAGTGTCAGACTTCTACTGACTAAAAACCTACCCTGTTCCTTCAGGTGCCCTTAAGTTCCGGGGCCGCGGTATCTCGCTAAAACATTCTCGCAACCCCGGCAGGCAATGGCCCTATAGGACCCCGTCACTGGTGTTGACACTTTGACAGCTCTTTGAGGCGCGCGTGGAACACGACGCGCCGCCGACCCGGGCCTGGTCCTTTGAATGACTTCTAAGACTTAGTCAAACACCTAGAATAATGTCAACAAGTAATTTTTTTCATTCCTTATTCGTAGTATAGTAAAATTAGACATTTAGAATCGGAAGTATTAACATTTCAAATCTTGCACAGTTTTCAGTTTCTGGTCAAATTTATATCTACGAGGCCATGAAAACCCATGGTGTGGAGAGAACCCGTAGCTCACAAGAGCTGCTAAACCTGCAGCTTTGATTTCCTTTTCCTATTTTTTCTTTTGTTTTTTTTCGTTAAAGGAAATCAAAGCTACTCGTTCTAGGACCAACTACGAGTAAATGAAGATAAATTTTCCTTGTCGTTTATGGAGCTTACAGTTAAACTCATGAATATGTAATTATGAAATTTTAATGTGTATTATTATATAGGTATATGCTGCGTCATTTTTATATACCAATACAAATAAATAATTATTGTTTTGACCATCAAAACGTCACTGTAACTCGAAGAAAGCAATTATATTCAATACCTATTAGCAATAATGAACAAAATAATATCAGCCGCACAGGTCAACCTTCAAGGTTAAGCAACACTCGCCGAGGTCAGCCTATGGATATTCCTCCTTGCCTCAGAAAGCAAGTTAAGCCATTAGTCCTGGCTGTCATTTGAACATCTTTCACAGTCGTTACGGGTAGTCAGAAGTCGGAAAACTTGACACTGGTCTTGTCAAGGCGTGTCAAGCTACTGGCTTGTGGAGGTTAGATAGGCAGTCGCTCTATGGAAAAACTGCACCCAGTTAGACTGGAAGCCGACCCCACGGAATAGATGAATAAGGTTGGAATGGTTATGTGGGCGTGGCGAGCGCGCCACATTTATGATACGAAAATCATAGCTCGACCGATTAATTCATTCACCGCGTTTAGTGCGCTTCGGATTACTTCGGAACACAGAGCTCTGCTTTAAAATGCCGTGTTGTGCAATTATAACCTGTAAAAATGCCTGTAAAACAAAAAGTTATGCCGCAAGTATAGAGCGAGGACGTATATTTTTCCATCGGTAAGTCGAAAATAACATTTAATTACAATTTTATTTGTACAAAACATAAGAATATTCTGATCACTATGAAATTCCGAACATTAAAAACATTATTGCAACAAGTTACAAAAAATATACATTGCCCGATGTGTACTCGCTTAATCAACGCAATGACCAAGTTCGCTTACAATGTACTGCATGCGTTGCGTCCTCCACACTTTTCAACCATTGACGTTTCGTCCTTTGCCCTGATTGGTCGTGATGCACGGCGCATGTTTATTAACACTTAGTAACAGTCAGTAGCAAGCTCTCGATTTAATTGTGTGTAATTTATTTGTGTGCGTAATTCGCATACGTAACGGGCCTCTTGCTTATAGTGGAGCTAAAGAGTGGGAAACAAGCGACGACACGCGTTCTCATACAAATCAGGAACTATATTTCCTTTCTAACCTCTTTTATCGGTTGTGTGGCCAACCCCAGCATAGCTGATAAAAGTCTAAGCAGATGGTGATACTAGCTTCAAATCTTAAAGTTGCTTCAAAAAGCTACTTATTCCACCAGTTATATGTATAACTTCGAGCTACACTTTTAAAACACATTTTAAATAATAATCCTCCGAGTATTGTACGTTTATTATAAACTTTTCACTAAACTCTCAGTGATTCTTTCAATACTTCAAGATTTCCCTCGGGACAGTTTTATCTCTTATTCTGTTGATTGCTGTGAAACTGTGTGGTGAAGTAACGTGTATTCTATGAAGCGATATTCTATATATCTAGATCTCAAAGGATATCTCTAATTTTAATGTTGTTTTGCAAGTTTGTAAATGCATACTTTTAGGCGACATATGAATGAATATTATAGTTACTTAAAGGCATATATTTGGTTCATATATTTTGCGTAGTGTTCTTACTTTTTTAATAGTACCTACCTCATTCTATGTTACAAAATGCAATTATTTTCTTAAACTTTATAATTTTTTCATATTTTTCTTAAAATTTTATGTTTCCATATCTGTTAACACACTGTGTATCCAACTCTCCTTTAAAAATCTGCCAGAATCAACTACAATTAAAGTTAGCAGCATTCTTGTTCTCTTATCTCTGTCTTATAGTTTCTTAATCTTTCAACATAGTCTGGAGTCTGTGTTTCCCGACAGCTACAACCTAGGAGTTTTTAAGTCCAGAGTGAATAGATTACTTTTAGGTAAGTGTGCTCCATCTTCGATCACATCATCACTTACCATCAGGTGAGATAGTGGTCAAACGCGAAACTATTTTCAATAAAAAAAAAAAAACATAATTATGCACATATAAATTGCATTATAAACTATCTGATCCAACAGTCGTTGTTTTTGTGACCTTTCCTGTATGAGAGGAAACATAATACAAAAATAATTAATGAAATCAGTCAAGCCGTTCTCAAGTTTAAACGAGACTAATGCACAAAAATTGATTAAGGATCTATGAATATAAATATAAGAAGAGAGAAGTAGTATTCATATTACTACGAAATATGTATTTTGTTGCTGGTAATCATGTGAACGCCTGTTTTGTAATCTTTAACACATATCTGTATATTCAGATGCTTGGTTCTTGTGAGCGTACCTGGAAGGATGAATGACTGTTTGAAACTATTTCCCTCAAAAATTTAAATGGAAATGAGTATGTATATTCATCTGTACACAATTTATTATTACATGCCCGGATCGGTTCTTTAACTCAAGGCTTAAGGTGTCGGACTTCTGATCGAGAAGTCGCAGGTCTAAACCCCACCCAACACTATTGCCTTGAACTCACTCCAGTCACACACATATTTAACTTAGTTGGAGGGATTAATAAGATTACTAGTAACGTAAATTGCTAGTCCTCTTTATAAAAAAAAAAAAAAAAAACTTCACCACTACCGAAGTCTCGTTATTGTTAGAAGCGTTCGGTAGCGGTGAAGTTTTACTTTTGACAGGCACCTTTCCACTTCCCCTGTGGGGTCCAATCTAAACCTTGTCTGGGGTTGTTAGGATTTCTTCGGAGAGTGTAGCCAATCCAATACCACTTGCGACGAGCGAGCTGCTGTCCTATTGGTTCTCATGGACAGACTTCCAGGTGTTCGTTGGTAGTCTTTTCTCACCAGAAGATACCGAGAATGCATATGCATTTATCCGGCAGCGTCAAGTTAAATAACCGGCTACAGGAAATCGTCTAAATGCAAAATGTTAAGACCAACGTGCAATAAACTCATTATTAAACATAACCGGTTTATAACAATGTTTGTTTACATATCGCACCCTTTTTTTTTTTTTTTTTTTTTTTTTTTATCGTGGTAAAATTATCAAATAAGTCCTCCCACTCCGGGCAGGGTGGGAGGGACTGTCAGACTTTTACTGACTAAAATCCACGGTGTTCCTTCAATAACCCTTTACGTACCGGGGTCACGGTAACGGGATGAGTCCCACGACCCCGGCAGGCTTCGGCCCTCTATGGGGGGGCCTCGTCATATTGCTGACGCTCTTTGAGGCGCGCGTGGAACACGACGCGCCGTCGACCCGGGCATGGTCCATGGTCGGACAGCGAGTTGCCCTTTACTCGCTGTCCGCATGCCCGCGCCTACGGTGGCCGGAGATCGTCGGCCGACGTCCGACGCCGTGGGCGTCTACCACTGCGGCTGGGCTGGAGGGAGGACGCCATCCTCTCCCTCACGCGGCCCGCCTCCTCCTTCGGAAGCATGACTGCTTCGCAGAAGGAGGCGACCGCTTCCCACTCCCTCTCGCCCCGCAGCATGGCCTCGACCAATGCCGGGCGCGAGAGGTCTCCGCCTATCGCCGCCGTGAGGACACGTCGGTGCTCTGCCCAGGCGGGGCAGTCTTGCACCGTGTGCTCTACGGTGTCCTCAGGGCGACCCTCGCAGTGGTGACACCCAGGCGTTTCCTCCTTTCCCATCAGACACAGGTACCTCCCGAAACTTCCGTGTCCGGTGAGGACCTGCGTCATGCGGTAGGTCAGGACGCCGTGACGCCGATCTAGCCACTCCTCAAAGAGGGGTCTTACCGCCGCAATTGCGGCGTGCCCGACATATCGCACCCTTAGAATATAAATTGCACTATACGAAAATGTTAATTTTACAGTACGGCCGTTTTAAGTCTTTTTAAGTATTGTATGGGTGATATGGAGCTAAAAAAATGTAAAAAAAAAAGTTTCGTGATCGGGTTAAAATAACAGTTTAACTAACGCTGTTTCAGAATCCAGTGGCATACAATAAAATTATTGATTATTTATCAATGGAGAAGCATTTAAATAAAAAGTTTTGCATAGTGTCGGTTATAGTTTCATAGTTATTCAAAACTTTTTGCTTATGACCTCTAAGTTGTTATTTTACCTACATTGTAATGATAAAAAAGAGACAAATAAAACAATATAATTACTGAAATAATAAAGAATGCTATTTATTTGGCACACGCTCACAGTTCTAAATCAAAACTACCACAAAAACTCATAATAACAAATCTAGACAAAGATATTATCAAAATAACAGAAAGTTAAAATTTGTATTTGAATAAAATTCGTAATTTTTTCATAAACACAATTATATTAAAATCTTGTTCTTACTACTTACTAATCAATACAAATTATTAGAGGTATTCCAAATTAAATACTAAGGTTAAGTCTTTCAAAGTAGGAACTGTAAAAGTTACGTATAAATCAGCGTATTAAAGGTTTAATAATCACAAGAGTCAGCAAAAATATTATTTAATTTACAATACCTAACTTAAAAATATAATTTTTCACAAAAAACCGTAAGTAATTATAAAAAATATTGTATCAAAATCATGTGGGTACATACCATAAAATCTTGTAAAAACTGAATTATGTAAAAACCAGTAGTCTTTTAGCAATTCGGTCTTTAAGCTCCAAGTTCTAGGCCACAAGAAGCCATGTTAAAGTCGTTATTGAAAACTTTTCGGTATGTATCAAAAGTGTCTAGGGATCAAGCATTTTTATGCGGATTTCTTGAGATTGAGATGTGGCTTTGTAATAAATTTATGATTTTATAAATTTATATGGATCCTTTTTGGTGCATTTCATAATTTGAAACAGGAACTGTTAATCAAATTCGAGTAAAAGATGAAAATCAGCTGTCAATATTTTCCCTATAAAAACATACAACGCATTGAAGACATTATTAGTGCTACTGTCTCCCTACTACTGATTAAAACCAACGTTATTATGGAGCGGCGACGTCATTTAAGCAGGGAAGAAATGCTCAGAGCCGTGGGAATGATAGAAGCTGGTTCCCGGCAACGTACTGTGGCTTTAGCTCTGAATACAAGTCAGAGTGTTATCAGTCGACTTTGGACACGTTACCGAAGCACTGGTACCGTGGCTGAGCGCCATGGAGGACGGTATCGCTGCACCACACGGAGACAAGACCGATACATTCAAATCTTAACTCGAAGAGCTCCAACAATAACCGCCATGATGTTAGCCGTGAGGCTTCATCACTCTTCAGGGAACTTAATTATCGACCAAACAGTCAGAAACCGCTTGCATGAAGTGAACCTTCATTCCCGAAGACGGCTACGGGTACCACCTATAGCAATGCACAATCGTAGGATTCGATATCAATGGGCTCTTGAACACAGAAATTGGGCAGAAGAACAATGGCGTTTCGTGTGCTTTTCTGATGAGTCTCGTTTTGGTATGAGACCGGATACAAGACGTATACGACACTGGAGAACCCCTGGACGCCAACAGCGATTAAAATCCTGCCAGGAAGTCCATCCTTATAGTGGTGGAACCATCATGGTATGGGCGGGTATTTGGATCGGCGGAAGAACTGAGTTGATTTGGATCAGAGGCAACCTCAACGCTCAAATTTATGCTGAGACGATTGTATCTGACGTCATCGTTCCTCTACAAGTGCAAATCGGTCCCTTATTTCAGTTAATGCATGATAATGCACGACCGCACACCGCAAGAGTTGTAAGACAGACTCTCGCCGCAGCTAACATCAATGTCCTGCTCTGGCCTGCTCAGTCGCCAGATTTGAACCCGATTGAGCATGCATGGGATATGCTACAGAGAAGAGCTCTGCCGAATATGGAGGGTATCCAGTCGCAAGAAGACCTTTTTTTGTTGTTGCAACGAACATGGGCGGCCATTCCACAGCGTGATTTGGATGAACTCATTTTGAGTATGCCAAACCGATGTTCTTGTGTTGTTAGTGTTCGCGGTAGAAACACGGATTATTAATTGTTTAAGTTACCCAATAAAATTTTAAAGAAAACTGTTATTTCAGTCTTTTTTTCGAACTTTAATGTTAGTGGTTCAAATGTCAAAAATCCCTTTATTAGGAAAATGGCAAATTTCTTTATTAATGCAAAGGTGACTTGGTTTATCGTTACTGTGACAAACGAAAACACTTTATTTGATGAATCCTTAAAGAAAATTTTAATTAATATCAATCAGGAGAAAAGTTATTGCAAAAATATATGTTGATCCCTAGACACTTTTGATGTGTGTATAATTATGATTTTTAAAATATCATACGCTATCGATGTACCTCTGCTGTAGCCAGAGGCGCATCGAGCGATATGCTGGAGTGCGCTTTTGCTATCTGAAAAAATTACCGCTTTATTTAAATTTTGATTTAAGACATAATTTACTGCTTTGTAAATTGCTATGAGTTCCAGCGACATAATTGATATATCACAATTAATCTTATACCCAATTCTTTTCCCTAAACTCTGGTCAAATAACCCTGCTCCTTGTCCCTGAGTACTTTTTGATGCATCGGTGTAAATTTAAATTTATTATATATATACAAATTTATTTAATAAGTGACACTTAACACATTGTGCCAGTTTTTAACTCACCTCGACAAGGGTTCCCTCCAGTGACTTGTCGCGATTTGGCGTAGTGCCGGTTTATTAATCACCGACCGCACAAAATGTAAAAAATTCATAAGTGACACTAGTCCATCTAGCGAAAATTAAGCGCATTAGAGCTACAGGGGTTTTTGCATTAGGCGCGTTTCGTCTTACGCATTTTGACAGTATACTTAACTAAAAAATAGCTTTTTTTGTATAGTGCCACTTATGTTTTAAGGGTGCGATATGTTTAGGGTTCCCAACGCGTATTTAAGGAAAAACGGAACCCTTCTAGGGTCACTTTATTTTCTATCTGTGTGCAAGTCTGTCAAGACTATATTTCTCAGGAGTATGTAATGGTACCGAGTTGAAATCCATATGAAATCCACACGTCACAAGGAACTTTAAAAAAAAAATATAAAGAAAATACTGCCATGTATTCGAAATATCTAAATAGTATTAACGAGTAAATCAAAATATTGAAATAATATATTACCTAGGTACGTCCCGTTGACATAGATTTGGCTAAAAGTATTACGTAATCGTCAGAGGGCAATAGTAACAGCGGTTACGGGCCCGACTTGCGAAAGGTCGTGGGTTCGAACGCAGTTAGCCACATTACCTTCCGTTAATTATATCATCACCACTGTACTCAAACTGGTAAAGAAAAACATTGTGAGGAAACAGACATATCCTAGGAGCAAAAATTCGAAGACATGTGACTTCAACTAAACTGCACTGAGCCATTCCCTCTCATAGAGACGAGGCCCATGTCCCAGCTGTGGGAATGTAATAAAAAACTTTTTAGCAAAAATTAGAATCGACTTCCATATAAAAACACTACAAAGCCAAAAATAACTTTAATTTCGGAAGGCGGTGTCAAAAACGAAAATATATACAAAACTAAAGACACCGCCTTCCGAAATTAAAGTTATTTTTGGCTTTGTAGTGTTTTTATATGGAAATCGGTTCTATTTTTTGCTAAAAAGTTTTTTTCACGCTTTTTAGTTGGTCGGTTTGTAATTTATCTAGTTACAAAAGCCAAAATGTCAACTACTTATCACCTTTTACAAAATATTGCTTTTCCCGGTGCAGAGCCGTTAATTTTTGAGGAGTTCTCCTGGTACATCACCATCAGCTCTACTTCACCATATGCATTGTGACGGGCTTAAAGTGCTTAACATCCATATTCAAGTAATCTAATCGCAATCAACGAAATACTTATTATTGAGAATTTTCGGTGGCCATCTGGGGTCTTCATAATCAGTTCCACTTCCTAGAATGGTGCTTTTCGAGAGCAACTGCACAAGGTACTATAAGAAATACCCAAAACGCTATAGGTGTGCCTATAATATTTGAAGAGTTCCCTCGATTTCTCCGTGATCCCAACATCAGATCCAAACGTCACGACAATGGGACCAACTAGAAAGTATACCCTTTCAAACAAAAAGAATTTTCCAAATCGGTCCAACCATCTCCAAGTTATGAGGTAACATAAATAAAAAAAATAAAAAATAAAAATTGTAAACGTCCTTTTTTTGACGTCGGTTAATAACATGAATGATAGTTAATTATGATAAGAGAGTTATGCTAGGTAGATAGGGCTTTAGAAAGGGAAATAATAAAATTATATATAAGCTACTGATTTTGTACGGAACTCTCTGTATGCGAGTTAAAATCGCACTTGATCAGATTTTTTACGTGCCTTCGATGACGCACGTGTCTTGAATATTTATGAGCATTGATAGTATGTTATTTTTTTCCTGCTAAAAGATTATGTGAGCAAAAATCTTAATCAAGCTTCTTTGCTATAGCAACTAAGCCAGCTTTTGTTTTGTCGTTTTTCCTGTTACGCAAAATAATCATTTTAGTAAATATATGTTGTAGGGACACTACATGCCTTGATCTTGTCAACATCAGCGGCTAGTAGTGTGTGTGGCCTTGAAGTGTTTAGTTAGGTAGCTATATTATTTTATTTGTTATTATAGCGTTTGCATAAATTCATGATCAGAGATGTGATAAGCGACTTAAAACTTTTAACGAACTTATTTTTTATAAGAAGTCACTTACGTTAAGTGCTTAATTGCTTATCTGCTTATTTACTTGCTTGCATTAAAAATAACGAAATTATGTTTTTTGCTTTTTTAGTTGGTTAAGTTTAAGTTGTACCTATTGGTTTTTAAACGAAATCAATGAACTTTCCTTCGTACTTTGCCGATCAGTTTTATTAGTTCACCATTTTGTTTTTATAGAAAAAAGAAACTTGTGTGCAATTCACACGTGGTAGAAGTGAAACCTTCAAAAAAAAATCTTCAAATAATTTGTGCCCCCCCCCCCCCTTCCCCCTTTACCCTCACCCCCCCGAACTCCCCACGAGACCCTCCCCCCTCCCAGGGCTACTTCACCCCCCCGCGACCTAACTTCGTTCCCGTGGTCGCAAGATAGCCGAGTTTGGGCTCATTTTAAAGGGCATGAAAAGCTCTACCCCTTGACCCCAACAGAATTCCAAAATTCGGCAATTTATGTTTCTGTCTCTTTTTAGTGTCGCTTTTTCGTTTCATAAACTTTCAGATCACAACGATGCTAAAGAAGTTTTCACTTCAAAAGACGCCAAAATTAACACAATTACTTACACTATAAACTATTTACACTATTATTAACACAATTAACTACACCTAAAAACTATATTATATACAAGTCCAAAAGTCTCAGAATTATTTCCTTGGTACCTACGAAACAATTCACCACATCAAAAAATGTTTTACACTATTTATGTTTACGTAAACAAGTCCCAGTCATAACTTCAAAAACAAATTGTTTCGGAAATACACAAAACATGACGCTTTTAATCGGGCGGAGAAAACGCTATTAAACGTAAAAAGCAAAGTAAGCAATTTAAGCAGTTCACGATAACCCGTTTTAATTAAAATGTCGTTTTTAAAAGTGAACAACGGAATGCACTATTTGCGGTTACATTTTAATTTTAACAAAAAGTAGAATAAGCAGATAACGTTAAATGCTTTTATAAACTATTCTGCTTATTCGCTTATTTTAAATAATCTGTTATATTATATGCTTTTCGTTTAAACGCCCATCTTTATTCATGATACATTTTGATCCATATGTTTACTTTAAATAGATACTTATTAGCTTATTATTTTATGTCAATATACAACGTGTAATTTAAAGGGTATATACATACCAAGTGCATGGCTTCTTTGGATGATAATAAACGATATGGCAAGGGTTTTGTAATCCAGTCTACGTGTGTAGAACTTATTACAAATTCCAATACACAATACCAGAGACCGAATTTTTCAAATTAAGAAGAACGAAAAGATTATTATCGTGTTATTGGCAAGTGACGTGGAAAGTTATTGACCCTCGTAGTGCTGTGACACGTTTGTTATGATTGGTATTCAAGAAATATATGAAACCAATAATTTGGTATCAATTCTTTGAGTCAGTTATTTTGAGCTGAAACTGTGCATAGAGACTCCATACCAGATGTTGTCTTCAGCCCTTTTGGATATATATGGGGTTTCCGTTACACGTTGTAGAAGCTCGATCTAAGGTAAATCCTAAGATTTGCTAGTGAAACTTAAGATCTACCAAACGTTACTGGTTTAAGTCAGGAGTTCCGAACTCTCGGGACTATTCAGCTTTGTTTGCTTAATTTGTACTTTTACTTATCTAATAACAATCTTAAGGTTTGCCTCAGAAATACTTATAAGTTGAAAACGCTATTACAGGTATTAACTTTATTTAACAATTTTTCAGTCTAAGCGGATACAGCTGATTATTAGTATTTTATATGGAATGAAAAAATATGTATCTAGCCCATGCCACACAACACACAGCAGTTATAGAAAACTACTACAAAAAAAACTTAAGTACTTCTATTCACTGCGACTCCCTTTGTAGCTCCATTCTTGGGCAGGACCAACCAGGCCAAAACCTTGTCTGTTGTATTTTGATTTTGCTGGTTTCTAATTTAAGTTATAAACAGGTGTTTAGCGAAATTATAAGCTGATGATGCCATTTTTAATCTAGGTAGGTAGGTACCTACCTAGATTAAAAATGGCATCATCAGCTTATAATTTCGCTTCAATTGAGATATACTAAATTGTAGTGTTTACTAATTAAAAAACCATAATACAGTATATCAGAGTTTATGAAATGAGGACCAACAACAGTTTTAATGGTATCAAATTTTTTATGAATAAATTTATTTTAATTTATTTTATTTATTTGGAACAAAAAACAGTTATACATTAAAGTGTTTTACAAAAAGTGGTTATCTTAAGAGGAAAAAACGTATAACCCACACTATTGTCCACGAAATGACATTATGAGTAAAGATACGGACGCGTACAGGTATGTTTAAATACCTATATGAAAAATAAAAACGATTGAGGAAAAAAGTGTAAAACTATAACAAATTAATCTGGTGCGGAGGACAAGTAATTAATGACAATTAGCTAATAATTTAAAGCTTTTTTTTTAAATTATAATGCGACAGCGCGAAAATATCTAGGTCCATGAAATGTGTGTTGTACGTTTCTACTAACCTTTGGAGAGGAACCCGTACCCCAGCATTCGTCCTGCAGCGCGCAGTATAGAATAGTCGAGGTACTACATAACATATCCGATTAACTAATTTAGTACAGTTAAACTTATTGTAGCATATACTATACAGCATCATTAGCAAGTGACATCTGGAATCCAATGTTAATAGTTTGAAATGCTTTAATAAATCTGTGCACGGAATCCTTGTATGGAAGCACTTATAATTTACAGCACGAAGAATTTTTTTTTGTACCACTTCTGTACTAGTTTTGTATTTTTTGTATAGAGGACACCAAATAAGTACCTCTAGTTAATATTTAAGGAAAAAAATGACGTGTAAAAGTGTTATTTAATAATTAATTTGCAAAATAAAGATCATTTATCATTTACCGCATAGTCCAATTGTGAGCGAACTAAACCTTTATACAAAAATAAAAATATAAAAGTACAAGGTTTTTTGAAATCCTTGCAATATCGCGTGACAAAACCATACATCCGAATTAATCCTGTTAATTAATTAATCCGGCCCTGTTAATTATATTGTTTATATGGATGTCTAAATGTAATTTATGATCCAGTGTACTCCAAGATCACGTGTGCAGACTGTTTTATTCATTGTTTTGTTATTTAACATGTATTGGAAGACTAAGATGAAGTTTATTGACTACAAAGTAATGTGAAAGTCTGAGTAAATCCTCTTCTAGCAGCAAGCAATCCTGAAGATTCTTGCAAACCTTATAAATTTTGATGTCATCGGCATACATAAGAAATTCAGAGTTGAGTAAAAAGGAATTTATGTCATTTGTGTATAAGATATTTTTATCTTATACACAAATGACATAAAATCTTTTTTGGCCCTTTACTTTTGTAATGGGCCAAAAACAGATAATTGGGGCACGCCCGACTCAATAACCACATAACCAGACTCGAATCCATTGACGACCACTTTTAAAAAATATAATGAATGCATATTGAACATATTGTCAGAAATTTTCTGTATTTCAATATTATCTTGCATACAATCTATCATGTACATCATGCTTAAACATATAAATAATCTTTTTTTACCATATCTACAGGCCTTCTCTGTTACTCCACTATGCTAGCCTAGAGCGAGTTAATGGATAATACACCTCATTTTGTTTTCATAAAAAAAAGCAATTTGTAAGCAGAGTTATATGTATTTAATGCAAATAACACCGCTTACTTTACAGATAAGTCAAATATATAGGGCTTCTGATACTGCGCACGATTTTAGTGGCTGTTTACATTTTGGGAAGAGTCCCAAAATATGAGCTAAGAGGTATATTACAAGAGTGTTTAATATACACACATCAAAAGTGTCTAGGGATCAACATATATTTTTGCAATAACTTTTCTCCTGATTGATATTAATTAAAATTTTCTTTAAGGATTCATCAAATAAAGTGTTTTCGTTTGTCACAGTAACGATAAACCAAGTCACCTTTGCATTAATAAAGAAATTTGCCATTTTCCTAATAAAGGGATTTTTGACATTTGAACCACTAACATTAAAGTTCGAAAAAAAGACTGAAATAACAGTTTTCTTTAAAATTTTATTGGGTAACTTAAACAATTAATAATCCGTGTTTCTACCGCGAACACAACACAAGAACATTGGTTTGGCATACTCAAAATGAGTTCATCCAAATCACGCTGTGGAATGGCCGCCCATGTTCGTTGCAACAACAAAAAAAGGTCTTCTTGCGACTGGATACCCTCCATATTCGGCAGAGCTCTTCTCTGTAGCATATCCCATGCATGCTCAATCGGGTTCAAATCTGGCGACTGAGCAGGCCAGAGCAGGACATTGATGTTAGCTGCGGCGAGAGTCTGTCTTACAACTCTTGCGGTGTGCGGTCGTGCATTATCATGCATTAACTGAAATAAGGGACCGATTTGCACTTGTAGAGGAACGATGACGTCAGATACAATCGTCTCAGCATAAATTTGAGCGCTGAGGTTGCCTTTGATCCAAATCAACTCAGTTCTTCCGCCAATCCAAATACCCGCCCATACCATGATGGTTCCACCACTATAAGGATGGACTTCCTGGCAGGATTTTAATCGCTGTTGGCGTCCAGGGGTTCTCCAGTGTCGTATACGTCTTGTATCCGGTCTCATACCAAAACGAGACTCATCAGAAAAGCACACGAAACGCCATTGTTCTTCTGCCCAATTTCTGTGTTCAAGAGCCCATTGATATCGAATCCTACGATTGTGCATTGCTATAGGTGGTACCCGTAGCGGTCTTCGGGAATGAAGGTTCACTTCATGCAAGCGGTTTCTGACTGTTTGGTCGCTAATTAAGTTCCCTGAAGAGTGATGAAGCCTCACGGCTAACATCATGGCGGTTATTGTTGAAGCTCTTTGAGTTATGATTTGAATGTATCGGTCTTGTCTCCGTGTAGTGCAGCGATACCGTCCTCCATGGCGCTCAGCCACGGTACCAGTGCTTCGGTAACGTGTCTAAAGTCGACTGATAACACTCTGACTTGTATTCAGAGCTAAAGCCACAGTACGTTGCCGGGAACCAGCTTCTATCATTCCCACGGCTCTGAGCATTTCTTCCCTGCTTAAATGACGTCGCCGCTCCATAATAACGTTGGTTTTAATCAGTAGTAGGGAAACAGTAGCACTAATAATGTCTTCAATGCATTATATGTTTTTATAGGGAAAATATTGACAGCTGATTTTCATCTTTTACTCGAATTTGATTAACAGTTCCTGTTTCAAATTATGAAATGCACCAAAAAGGATCCATATAAATTTATAAAATCATAAATTTATTACAAAGCCACATCTCAATCTCAAGAAATCCGCATAAAAATGATTGATCCCTAGACACTTTTGATGTGTGTACTTCTAAGCATTATCTTAGGGTTATGATGATAATATTAAAGACTTTGAGACCTTAAGAGTAAGCTATACTGAGTTACTTTACTTAAGGTTCTTCCTAAAAACAGAGAAAGATATTTAAAAACATAAGAATTTTAAAATAAACCATTTTAATCAATAACCAATTCACAGGCTGGATTCTCAAGAAGTGGAACTAATAAATAAATAATATAACTGATAATTGACGAAACAACAGGCAGTTTTCATCACGTCTTCATGTTCTCCGAGTGATGAACGTCGAGGAGTCGGACGGGAGCTCCACTATGGTACCAGTGTACTCGCGGAGTTCCGTCAGTAACAGTTCATCTGTCCGGATCTACAGCTGCTGTAGCCGGAGTAGCCATGAGCCCTGCAGCACTCGTCCTTCTCAGCATCGATACGGGAGCAGACCTGGTCGCAGGGTCCGACGCGGGCGGCCTCCACGGTGACCATCACCATGGCGAAGGCGACCAGCAGGAGGATGAAGGTGGTCTTGATGGCGGCCATTGTACTTGTTATTTACTATTAGATAAACGTTCGCGAGGAGATCTGGATACGTTGTGTGAAGCTTGACATATTTCCCTCCGTATTTATACAATATAATCTGTTATGATTTATTAAACATTATTAAACTTGTTTACGCTAGTGTTTTTAAATGAGGAAAACTGTGCTGCTATACCTCGGCTCGGGTTATCTTAATTGCTAAGATTTGGGACTTTATTAATTTATTGTATAATTCCCGTTGGAAGTCATTCATCATTACTAGAAATTGTGGACTAGATCATTAGATTATAATTAGAGACCGTTGTAATAAGAAAACACTTCATTCAATTAAGAAATAGGTGGTCAAACTAGTATTGAAATGATTAAAAAAGTTACTTATTCTGACCAATAAACTACCATTCATACGGAATGGTAGTTTATTCCTCTTTCACTAATAAACAAACAGAATTACATTCAGGCACTCATATTTATAAAGTGGGCAGTAGTAACTAATCTATAATGCATCATAATTGCATCACTTAAGATATATTTTCCTTAATTCAGCGGCTCATTTCCTTTTCATGACGGACTCTGACTGTAATCTAATCTAGTTCACACTGACCCATATAGAACTCTATTCACCTGCAGTAGTTATGATAGTATATATGAACTCTGACTTCTAAACTGATATTAAATGATACAATCATCTAATGAAATCCCATATCGTAGAAAGTACGATAACCTAAGCGGTCTGGGTTATGACCAAAGTTTTCCTCATTCAGTGTTTTAGTTTGTTATTATCCTATTCGCACATATGACGCACGAGTAAATGAGTTTATTTAAGAGTATAAATACGGAGGGAAATATCTGAAGCTTCACACAACGACTTCACATCTCTTTGTAAACGTTTATTCACTACCAAAAAATAAGTACAATGGCCGCCATCAAGACCGCCTTCATCCTCCTGCTGGTCGCCTTCGCCATGGTGATGGTCACCGTAGAGGCTGCCCGCGTTGGACCCTGCGACCAGGTCTGCTCCCGTATCGATGCTGAGAAGGACGAGTGCTGCAGGGCTCATGGCTACTCCGGCTACAGCAGCTGTAGATCCGGACAGATGAACTGTTACTGACGGAACTCCACAAGTACTCCGGTACCATAGTGGAGCTTCCGTCCAACTCCTCGACGTCCATCGCTCGAACAACATGAAGCAATGATGAAGACTGACCAGTTTAATTGTACATTATCAGTGATATTATTTATTAAGTTCCACTTCTTCAGAATCCCGCCTGTTTTGGTTATTGATTAAAATGTTTTAGTTATAAAATTTTACCTTTTATTTCTATTTCTGATCTACGTATATACATGGGGTTTTTGGGTGTATTGCGATATGTTTTTTAAATGGTTTTTATATAAAAGAAAAGCCAATAAAAAAACTTTTTAATAAATGAAATTTTGAGAAAAATTGTAGAAGGTCTAAAAGTGAACATGTAAAAATGTGCAATATTGCAAGATATGGGTTGCGATTTGTAGCAAATAAATAGGCTGTCGGCTTATTGTGACCCTGAAGTAACACCCTCGGTATATTATTAGTTATTGGACGTGGGTCTGAACTCAAGCAGATGACTTAATTTATTTAATTAATATTGTTTACACTGCTAGCAATACGGCATCCGGTACATTTTTGAAATCAAACATTGTTAACCTGCAATACCCGCGGATGGCTTGGTAGATAATTACTGAGACTTTCTTCAGGACATTATCTCGACTCATCGCAGACGCAATGTCAGTGTGGAGCTACAAAATATGGTTTAGCTCTTGTCATGTCCATCGTGCACAGAGCCACCTGCACCTTGCAGGATCTTAACGAGGCCAATACACGAGCCATTCAGGTAACTGCACACTGGCCTGGTCCATAGAGGTTTGAGAAGAAGAAGGAAGAAGAATTGTCTCCAGAAGTAAAGATTATTACACGTATACTTATCGTTGAGTGTCGTAGGCTACTTGCTCAATAACTTGTTGACTGCACACAACTTACTCAACAAATAAAGCAAATACTTTCATAATCTTCAGACTGAGGGTGATAATGAAAGTAATTAAAATAATCTTATCTTTCGAGATTTCAATAAAAAATACAACAGCATAAAATAATCCCTACTTTTTTACTCATTATATTCTTATATATTATAATATACATATCTCGTGTCAAAGGGATTGTTATCGAACTCTTCCGAAACGGCTTGACCGACTTTTATGATTTTTGTTTATGTTTGTTAGGTCTAAGAATAGGTTGTAGGCTATTGGTGATAAAGGTGGCCTTCTCTAGACATTTGGTTTTTTTTTGTAGACTTTTTAGACGCTTGTTATGGATTTCTTAAGGGCCTTGTTTTGTTGGAATGACTTCCTTCGTATAAAACTTCATCGACATAACAACATTTATTTCAGATATCCAGATTCATTTAGTTGGAATGACACATTTTACATTACCAATCGTTGTATTATTAAAATTATTTTTACTTTTGGATAATTGATGACATTTTATTTAGTTTTAATAACTACCACTAAGTGGTCTTTTTAACTCAAAGGTTGATTGGTAGAGAATGCCTTGTACATAAAGTTTAAATAAATAAATAAATACAGTACACTACTATATATACATTAATTATAGACACATTTTATTATTATAACCCTTAGAACAAGGAACTTCTATAGTAGGGATGAAATCCTAACCAGTACCGTCTACAAGATCATTTGACGGCTGCAACGCGATATGCAGATCAGAGATGCTGCAATAACATTAAAACCGTCAGTGTTAAATAGCGCGAACATCTCTGATGCAGTGTCCAACGTAGGCAGTCCCAACACAACCTTGAAGATATTATTATATTGGATGCGCAGTGACTTTTGGTGTAAGGTGTAAAGAATATGCTTTGAAAACTCCTCGATTAATGACAAAAGTAAACCATTCAATTTCGTCATACGACGTAAAATTGTTGTAATTCAATGACATAGATGCGTAAGTGTATATAAATCTATCATATTTTTTAGCCAAAGAAGCGGCATTTACATTTTCGGGAAATTGCCAAACAGTCAGTTCCCTCTTTAAGAGCCCATTTTAAATCAGTTTGAATGACTTCTAAGACTTAGTCAATACGATAACGGAAAACACCCTAGAGTAATGTCAATAAGTAATTTTTTCATTCATTATTCGTAGTAGTAGTAAATACAATTAGACGTTTAGAACTGGAAGTATTTAAATTTCCAATCTTGCACTGTTCAATTCACTTCTGGTCAATTTTCCACTAAAGATGCATGAAAACCCATGGTGTGGAGAGAACCCGTAGCTCACAAGAGCTGCTAAACCTGCAGCTTTGATTTCCTTTAACGATTTCTACGAGTAATAGGTACTTACTCGTTGTACGACCTAACTTATTGAAGATACACTTTCTTTGTCGTTTACGGAGCTTAGAGCTAAACTGATGACTATGTAAGTACGAAATGTGTATTTTTATATAGGTATATGCTGCGTCACTTTTATATACCAATACAAATAAATAATTATTGTTTTGACCATCAAAACGTCACTGTAATCATAGCTCGACCGATTAATTCATTCACTGCGTTTCGGAATATTTCGGAATACAGAGCTCTGCTTTAAAATTCCGTGTTGTGCAATTATGACCTGTAAAACAAAAAGTATAGAGCGAGCAGGTATATTTTTCCATCGGTAAGTCGAAAATAACATTTTATTACTATTTTATTTGTAAAAAACATAAATATATTCTGATCACTATGAAATTCCGAACATTAACAACATTTTTGCACCAAGTTACAAAAAATATACATTGCCCGATGTGTACTCGCTTAATCAACGCAATGACCAAGTCCGCTTACAATGTACTGAATGCGTTGCGTCCTCCACACTTCAATCATTGACGTTTCGTCCTTTGCCCTGATTGGCCGTGATGCACGGCGCATGTTTATCGACAGTTAATTACAATGAGTAGCAAGCTCTCAATTTAAGTGTGTGTAATTTATTTGTGTGCGTAATTCGCATACGTAACGGGCCTCTTGCTTGTAGTGGAGCTAAAGAGTGGGAAACAAGCGGCGACACACGTTCTCATACAAATCAGGAACTATTTCCTTTCTAACCTCTTTTATCTGTTCTGTGGCCAACCCCAGCATAGTTGATTAAAGTCTATTCAGATGGTGATACTAGTTTCAAATCTTAAAGTTGCTTCAAAAAGCTACTTATTCCACCAGTTATATGTATAACTTCGAGCTACACTTTTAAAACACATTTTAAATAATAATCCTCCGAGTATTGTACGTTTATTATAAACTTTTCACTAAACTCTCAGTGATTCTTTCAATACTTCAAGATTTCCCTCGGGACAGTTAAATCTCTTATTCTGTTGATTGCTGTGAAACTGTGTGGTGAAGTAACGTGTATTCTATGAAGCGATATTCTACAGGGTTATTGGTAATACGTCCCGATCGTGTTAAGGGCGTGTAGATGAGGTCATTAACTAACAAATCAACGCTAAGTTTCTAGGCCTAAAGTATACCATTATCGAGATTTTTTTTAACCGACTTCTAAAAAAGGAGGAGGTTCTCAATTCGGATGTTTGTATTTTTTTTTTTATGTTTGTCCACGCTTAACTCCGTCGCTTGCCAATCGATTTGAAAAATTCTTTTTTTATTGGAAAGGGTATACTTCCAAATGGTCCCATGAAAATTTTATCGAAATCGGACGAGCCGTTTCTGAAAAATCAAAAAAAGTCGAAAAAAATAACTTACGTTGATGATCTTTTCGTTTACTCTGCATTGCGTTTTTTGTTCGCGCATAACTCCGTCATTTACGAATCGATTTGGAAAATTCACTGACCCACTAAAAAGCGCGAAAATAAAAACTTTTTTGCAAAAAATAAAACCGACTTCCATATCAAAACACTACAAAGCCAAAAATAATTTTAATTTCGGAAGGCGGTGTGAAAAAAAAAAGAAAATACAAAACCAATAACACCGACTACCGAAATTAAAATTATTTTTGGCTTTGTAGTGTTTTGATATGGAAGTCGGTTTTATTTTTTGCAAAAAAGTTTTTTTAAATATTAAAATAAAAATAGGACTTTATCTCTTTTAAAAATTTATAAAAAAAAAAACGAAAACACGTTTTAGCATTCTTATTTATTAAATAGCTAAAGAATTAAGTTACGCAAGTTAGGTCAAAATAACCTTATTTAAAGCGTACTGTCAAGGCCTGTACACGGGAAGTCTGTGGTTCAACTGTTCACGGGGGGCGCTAAATGCTCTGCGCGTCCAATACAACAATGTTTTCAGGATGATGTTGAAACTCCCTCGTTTCTGTAGTGCCTCGGGGATGTTTGCCCGATTACGTACAGATGGTTTCCATGCTATCATCAGGAAAAAGGTGGCATCGCTGGTGATGAGGATGCGGGGGAGTGGCAATAGCATCCTGAAAGCCTTGGCTGAGGACCCGAGAGCTCCTGTGCTGAGGCATCTCATGCGGAATCATTGTCCGCATGAAATGCCTCGTAAGTACATGACTCAATAATGTTTATTTTGTATTTGTATGTGTTACTAACCCTAGTGTATAAGTTGTAGTATTTAAGGTGTGTACTAACAAAAATGGTTCCTATGTTGTTCCAAATTAAAACAATAATAATAATAATAAAAAAGCTGGCAACACTAGCCGTCAAATCAAGTTTTGTTTTCTGCTCTTACAAATAAATTTGCAAAATATAGTGATAAGTTTTCCCATCCAAATTTCTCAATATTTACGAAAAGAGGACAGATTGAACCAAGATAAATAACATAAATCTAAAAAGCAACCGATAATATAACGAAAATGAAGATAATATATAATCCATCGACAACTGTCAAGTGGTCTGTCAATGACACCAATCACTAAAAAATGCAAGAAATAACGATGTTAATAAACAAAACTTGATGATGCTTACTAGAGCAGCTTCGCGACGTGCACGCCCACCACCCCCGGACCCGTCGCTCAGCTCCGCCTCGCCACCGGATTTAGGATTACCAACGTCACCGGCGGCTGCATCCGCGTCGAGCTCGAGCGACGAGTATTTCTCTCCGCCGACGTCGCCAACACCTGTGCGTCGGCAGGGGAGAGGCCGGCCACCGAACAGCTTGGGGCTTAGGAGCCAACTGGCTCCGAGTCGGGTCCCCGCTGCCGTTGGTGTGCAGCGCATGAGATGGACTCAGTCCATAAACGAAAACGTCATGCGCGCATATTATGGATCTACAGAGGGGGGAACTAACCTCACTGCGTATCGTGTCAGGATGCTGTCTCTGTTTCAGGACCTAGAACTAGCTGTCAACGTCTCGGCCCAACGATTGTCGGATCAGGTGCGGGTCATCCAGCGTAGCCACAGGCTGGATGATGCAACACTTGATAGGCTGCGCTCAGAGGTACTGAGCAACCATATCATCTCGACCCCGACACATGCCGTGGTACAAGCGCCCGCTAGTGGCGCAATAATACCGCGGCTCAATAGTCATAATAATGAGCTAGATGATAGGGTTGTCACGGTAAGTAGCCAATGCAACGATCGACTGAGGAGCGCACTGGAGGATGCGCTTCGCAAGTATAGATCAGTTCCGCCTGAACTTAGACCCCGGTTACCACGGTTACCTATGCATAAAAAAAATAGGGCGTTGGTGTGTGTTTTGGATTCGCTGCTTGAGAACATTTTTGAGAGCAGTGAAAACCTTGTTGATACGCATTCAATCTTATATTGCGGGGCTGTTGCGGCGTGTCGCTTAGCTAACGTCAAATTTCCTAATAACGACGAAGCTATTCGACCAAAACCTGCTGTACCAGTCTGGCAGTGTAGGATCGAGAGGCGTATCGATGAGGCCAGAGCACTCATCGGCAAACTATACTGCTTCAAGGAAGGCAATGCACGCCCACGTGTAATGCGTTTTGTACGGCGGGCTTTCTCGGGGACTGGAATCAGCCCTCGAGAATACGCACCCCACATTACGGAGCGCATTGACTTCCTTAAGCAGAAAATGTATGCATGGGCAAGCCGTATCCGACGGTTTAAGCGACGGGTTGAACGGTACTCACAGAATCGCATGTTCCAGAGCGATGAGAGGTGGGTATACAGAGCTTGGGAGCGACCCAATCAAAATGTGACTGACGTGTGCCGCCCGGATGATACCGCCACGAATTTATTCTGGCGCAACATCTGGTCGGTACCCGTCTGTCATGTTGAGGGTGACTGGATGCGTGAAGTTGAACGCGTGTGTGAAGCTATACCACAAATGGATAAAATAATCATTAACACTTCTGAAATAGCCAAAGCAGTTCATCCGTTACCAAACTGGAAGTCTCCAGGACCGGATGGACTGCACAACTTCTGGCTCAAATGGTATAGCAGCTCGCACGCGCTTTTGGCTTCTCAATTCCAGGCATCCTTAGAGACTGGGTCTCTACCAGAGTTTTTAACGACAGGCTGTACCCACCTGCTTCATAAGAGTGGTAGTCCCACGGAACCCAAAAACTATAGACTGATTACCTGTCTGTCTACGGTCTATAAGGTTCTTACGTCCATTCTGAGAGTGAAAATAAATATGCACATTGAGTGCAACTCAATTATGTCCGCTTCTCAGAATGGATGTAGGAAAGGGTCCCGTGGCACTAAGGAGCTACTCGTCATTGACATGGCTATTAGCCAACAGGCTCGTCGATCCCAAAAAGATCTATCGACATGCTGGATAGACTACAAAAAAGCCTTTGATTCTGTTCCTCATACCTGGCTCATCAAGGTGCTAGAGCTTTACAAAATACATCCAACTCTACGCACGTTCCTTGAGTCATGTATGAGGCAATGGAAGACGGTACTTTGCTATCCAGGATGTCGACCGATTCGAGGAAACGATGAGCCTATATGGATCAGACGGGGAATATTTCAGGGCGACAGTTTGAGTCCACTTTGGTTTTGCTTGGCCCTGAATCCTCTAAGTACAATGCTAGAGGAGTCAGGCCTGGGCTATCGGTTGAGAAGAGGAGGTCAAAGTATATCCCACCTCCTTTACATGGATGATTTGAAACTTTTTGCCCCCAACAACTTGCAACTGATGGAACTACTGAAGGTAACTGAAACTTTCAGTAGCGCCATCAAGATGGAATTTGGTGTGGACAAATGTGCAATCATGCATGTAAAACGAGGAGAGATTATGGAATCTGAAGGAATTGAACTTTCAGATTCCATACACCTTAGATCTCTCTGCTTAACCGAAACTTATAAGTATTTGGGTATGTCGGAAGCTTTGGGCATTAATGTTGCTGACATGAAGCAATCGCTGAGGGAGCGCTTCTTTGGCCGCCTGACAAAGGTATTAAACAGTCTTTTGTCGGGAGGAAATAAGGTGCGCGCTTTCAACGGTTGGGTCATGCCGGTGTTGATGTATTCTTTCGGCATACTCAAATGGACTCAAACCGAACTGGACGCCCTGGATAGGAGGGTCCGTACACTGCTAACCGCAAATCGGATGCATCACCCACGATCATCGGTGATGAGACTGTACATCCCGCGGAAATGTGGAGGTCGAGGCTTTTTAAATGCCAAAACTCTCCACAACCGCGAGATTTGCAGTCTCAGGGAATATTTCCTTAAAGCCGATGTGGGTATGCACCGAGATGTGATTGCAGTGGATAAGGGACTCACCCCGCTGACCATGGCTAAAGAGAACTGGCACAAACCTGTTATACTTACCCCAGATGACCGCAAGGAGGTATGGAAAAGTAAGGAACTTCATGGTCGCTACTATCGGGCTCTTTATGGGTCCGATGTAGATTTGACAGCTTCTGTTGCCTGGCTACGCTTCGGGGATCTCTTCGGAGAAACTGAAGGTTTTGTCTGTGCAATTATGGACGAAGTTATCTTGACGAATAATTACCGCAGACATATTATGAAGGACGGGACGATTGACGTATGTCGGGCATGCTATCGTCCTGGTGAGTCCATCAGACATATTGTCTCCGGTTGTTCACGTCTAGCTAACGGCGAGTACTTGCATAGACACAATCAAGTAGCCAGAATTATCCACCAGCAACTTGCTTTGAAATACAAACTTGTCGATTCTGAGGTACCGTATTACAAGTATGTGCCCGACCCAGTTCTCGAAAATGACCATGTCACGTTGTACTGGGATCGGTCTATCATCACTGATAGGACTATTGTTGCCAATAAGCCTGATGTAGTGGTGATAGACCGATTAGTGCGCCGCGCAATGATAATCGATGTTACCGTCCCACATGACGAGAATCTCGTGAAAGCTGAGAAAGAGAAACACATTAAGTATCTCGACTTAGCTCATGAGGTTGTTGACATGTGGGATGTGGACTCGACTGTCATTGTGCCGATTGTCATATCAGTCAATGGGCTGATAGCTAAAAGCTTCGACGACCATCTGTCGAAGCTGGCTTTGCACAGCTGGATAAAGGGCCTGATACAGAAGGCAGTTCTCCTCGATACAGCTCGTATTGTGAGGAGGTTCCTTTCTCTGGAGACCTAACCACCGGTAGCTTGGACCCCGCTCCCGATACCAGTGGACTGCCATTTTTTATATTTTTAAATGTTTTTTATTGTCACTTTTTTATAGAAAAATATTTAAAAATGTAATTTTTGAGAGGTATATGAAATAAAGGAAATAATAATAATAATAATGAGAAAAAAAAAAAAAAAAAAAAAAGCTGGCAACACTAGCCGTCAAATCAAGTTTTGTTTTCAGTTCCTACAAAATAAATTCGCAAAATATAGTGATAAGTTTTCCCATCCAAATTTCTCAATATTTACGAAAAGAGGACAGATTGAACCAAGATAAATAACATAAATCTAAAAAACAACCGATATTATAACGAAAATGAAGATAATGTATAATCCATCGACAACTGTCAAGTGGTCTGTCATTGACACCAATCACTAAACAATGCAAGAAATAACTATGTTAACAAACAAAACTTGATGATGCTTACTAGAGCAGCTTCGCAACGTGCACGCCCACCACCCCCGGACCCGTCGCTCAGCTCCGCCTCGCCACCGGATTTAGGATTACCTACGTCACCGGCGGCTGCATCCGCGTCGAGCTCGAGCGACGAGTATTTCTCTCCGCCGACGTCGCCAACACCTGTGCGCCGGCAGGGGAGAGGCCGGCCACCGAACAGCTTGGGACTTAGGAGCCAACTGGCTGCGAGTCGGGTCCCCGCTACCGGTGGTGTGCAGCGCATGAGATGGACTCAGTCCATAAACGAAAACGTCATGCGCGCATATTATGGGTCTACAGAGGGGGGAACTAACCTCACTGCGTATCGTGTCAGGATGCTGTCTCTGTTCCAGGACCTAGAACCAGCTGTCAACGTCTCGGCCCAACGACTGTCGGATCAGGTGCGGGTCATCCAGCGTAGCCACAGGTTGGATGACGCAACACTTGATAGGCTGCGCTCAGAGGTACTGAGCAACCATATCATCTCGTCCCCGACACAAGCCGTGGTACAAGCGCCCACTAGTAGCGCAATGACATCGCGGCTCTATAGTCATAATAATGAGCTAGATGATAGGGTTGTCACGGTAAGTAGCCAATGCAACGATCGACTGAGGAGCGCACTGGAGGATGCGCTTCGCGAGTATAGATCGGCTCCGCCTGAACTTAGACCCCGGTTACCACGGTTACCTATGCACAAAAAAAATAGGGCGTTGGTGTGTGCTTTGGACTCGCTGCTTGAGAATATTTTTGAGAGCAGCGAAAACCTCGTTGATACGCACTCAATCCTGTATTGCGGGGCTGTTGCGGCATGTCGCTTAGCTAACGTTAAATTCCCTAATAACGACGAAGCTATTCGACCAAAACCTGCTGTACCAGCCTGGCAGTATAGGATCGAGAGGCGTATCGATGAGGCCAGAACACTCATCGGCAAACTATACTGCTTCAAGGAAGGCAATGCACGCCCACGTGTAATGCGTTTTGTACGGCGGGCTTTCTCGGGGACTGGAATCAGCCCTCGAGAATACACACCCCACATTACGGAGCGCATTGACTTCCTGAAGCAGAAAATTTGTGCATGGGCAAGCCGTATCCGACGGTTTAAGCGGCGGGTTGACCGGTACTCGCAGAATCGCATGTTCCAGAGCGATGAAAGGTGGGTATACAGAGCTTGGGAGCGACCCAATCAAAATGTGACTGATGTGTGCCGCCCGGATGATACCGCCACGAATTTATTCTGGCGCAACATCTGGTCGGTACCCGTCTGTCATGTTGAGGGTGACTGGATGCGTGAAGTTGAACGCATGTGTGAAGCTATACCACAAATGGATAAAATAATCATTAACGCTTCTGATGTAGCCAAAGCAGTTCATCCGTTACCAAACTGGAAGTCTCCAGGACCGGATGGACTGCACAACTTCTGGCTCAAGTGGTATAGCAGCTCGCACGCGCTTTTGGCTTCTCAATTCCAGGCATCCTTAGAGACTGGGTCTCTACCAGAGTTTTTAACAACAGGCTGTACCCACCTGCTTCATAAGAGTGGTAGTCCCACGGAACCCAAAAATTATAGACCGATTACCTGTCTGTCTACGGTCTATAAGGTTCTTACATCCATCCTGAGAGTGAAAATAAATATGCACATTGAGTGCAACTCAATTATGTCCGCTTCTCAGAATGGATGTAGGAAAGGGTCCCGTGGCACTAAGGAGCTACTCCTCATTGACATGGCCATCAGCCAACAGGCTCGTCGATCCCGAAAAGATCTATCGACATGCTGGATAGACTATAAAAAAGCCTTTGATTCTGTTCCTCATACCTGGCTTATCAAGGTGCTAGAGCTTTATAAAATAGACCCAACTCTACGCACCTTCCTTGAGTCATGTATGAGGCAATGGAAGACGGTACTTCACTATCCAGGATGTCGACCAATCGGAGGGAATGATGAGCCTATATGGATCAGACGGGGAATATTTCAGGGTGACAGTTTAAGTCCACTTTGGTTTTGCTTGGCCCTGAATCCTCTAAGTACAATGCTAGAGGAGTCAGGCCTGGGCTATCGGTTGAGAAGAGGAGGTCAAAGTATATCCCATCTCCTATACATGGATGATTTGAAACTCTTTGCCCCCAACAACTTGCAACTGATGGAACTACTGAAGGTAACTGAAACTTTCAGTAGCGCCATCAAGATGGAATTTGGTGTGGACAAATGTGCAATCATGCATGTAAAACGAGGAGAGATTATGGAATCTGAAGGAATTCAACTTTCAGATTCCATACAACTTAGATCTCTCTGCTTAACCGAAACTTACAAGTATTTGGGTATGTCGGAAGCTTTGGGCATTAATGTTACTGACATGAAGCAATCGCTGAGGGAGCGCTTCTTTGGCCGCCTGACAAAGGTATTAAACAGCCTTTTGTCGGGAGGAAATAAGGTGCGCGCTTTCAACGGTTGGGTCATGCCGGTGTTGATGTATTCTTTCGGCATACTCAAATGGACTCAAACCGAACTGGACGCCCTGGATAGGAGGGTCCGTACACTGCTAACCGCAAATCGGATGCATCACCCACGATCATCGGTGATGAGACTGTATATCCCGCGGAAATGTGGAGGTCGAGGCTTTTTAAATGCCAAAACTCTCCACAACCGCGAGATTTGCAGTCTCAGGGAATATTTCCTTAAAGCCGATGTGGGTATGCACCGAGATGTGATTGCAGTGGACAAGGGACTCACCCCGCTGACTATGGCTAAAGAGAACTGGCACAAACCTGTTATACTTACCCCAGATGACCGCAAGGAGGTATGGAAAAGCAAGGAACTTCATGGTCGCTACTATCGGGCTCTTTATGGGTCCGATGTAGATTTGACAGCCTCCGTTGCCTGGCTACGCTTCGGGGATCTCTTCGGAGAAACTGAAGGTTTTGTCTGTGCAATTATGGACGAAGTTATCTTGACGAATAATTACCGGAGACATATTATGAAGGACGGGACGATTGACGTGTGTCGGGCATGCCATCGTCCTGGTGAGTCCATCAGACATATTGTCTCCGGTTGTTCTCGTCTAGCTAACGGCGAGTACTTGCATAGACACAACCAAGTAGCCAGAATTATCCACCAGCAACTTGCTTTGAAATACAAACTTGTCGATTCTGAGGTACCGTATTACAAGTATGTGCCCGACCCAGTTCTCGAAAATGACCATGTCACGTTGTACTGGGATCGGTCTATCATCACTGATAGGACTATTGTTGCCAATAAGCCTGATATAGTGGTGATGGACCGATTAGTGCGCCGCGCAATGATAATCGATGTTACCATCCCACATGACGAGAATCTCGTGAAAGCTGAGAAAGAGAAACACATTAAGTATCTCGACTTAGCTCATGAGGTTGTTGACATGTGGGATGTGGACTCGGCTGTCATTGTGCCGATTGTCATATCAGTCAATGGGCTGATAGCTAAAAGCTTCGACGACCATCTGTCGAAGCTGGCTTTGCACAGCTGGATAAAGGGCCTGATACAGAAGGCAGTTCTCCTCGATACAGCTCGTATTGTGAGGAGGTTCCTTTCTCTGGAGACCTAACCACCGGTAGCTTGAACCCCGTTCCCGATACCAGTGGACTGCCATTTTTTATATTTTTAAATGTTTTTTTATTGTCACTTTTTTATAGAAAAATATTTAAAAATGTAATTTTTGAGAGGTATATAAAATAAAGGAGATAATGAGAAAACATAAAACAATTAAAAACCTCCGTACTTTTGAAAAAAGAGATCCAATACTTATTTTATTTTTATGATTTTTGCAACGTTTTATGAAATAAATATTTTTTTTCTCCTAAAAATCACTAATCTATTTTGACGGTGGAACATTTTATTTGTTAGTTAATGACCTCATCTACACGCCCTTAACAGGATCGGGACGTATTACCAATAACCCTGTATATATCTAGATGTGAAAGGATATCTCTGATTTTAATGTTGTATTGCAAGTTTGTAAATGCATACTTTTAGGCGACATATAAATGAATATTATGCTAGTTACTTAAAGGTATATATTTAGTTCATATATTTTGCGTAGTGTTCTTACTTTTTTTAATTATACCTACCTCATTCTATGTTACAAAATGCAATTATTTTCTTAAACTTTATAATTTTTTCATATTTTTCTTCAAATTTTATGTTTCCATATCTGTTAACACACTGTGTATCCAACTCTCCTCTAAAAATCTGCCAGAATCAACTACAATTAAATTTAGCAGCATTCTAGTTCTCTTATCTCTGTCTTATAGTTTCTTAATCTTTCAACATAGTCTGGAGTCTGTGACCGACAGCTACAACCTAGGAGTTTTTAAGTCCAGAGTGAATAGATTACTTTTAGGTAAGCGTGCTCCATCTTCGATCACGTAATCACTTACCATCAGGTGAGATAGTGGTCAAACGCGAAACTATTTTCAATAAAAAAAAAAAAAAAAATGTATTATAAACTATCTGATCCAACAGATGTTGTTTTTCTGACCTTTCCTGTATGAGAGGAAACATAATACAAAAATAATTAATGAAATCAGTCCAGCCGTTCTCGAGTTTAAACGAGACCAGTGCACAATAATTGATTAAGGATATATGAATATAAATATAAGAAGATAGAAGTCGTATTTATATTACTACGAAATATGTATTTTGTTGATAGTAATCATGTGAACGCCTGTTTTGTAATCTTTAACACATATCTGTATATTCAGATGCTTGGTTCTTGTGAACGTACCTGGAAGGATGAATGACTGTTTAAAACTATTTCCCTCAAAAATTTAAATGTAAATGAATATATATATTCATCTGTACACAATTTATTATTTTGCTTTTGACAGGCACCTTTCCACTTCCCCTGTGGGGTCCAACCTAAACCTTGTCTAGGGTTGTTAGGATTTCTTCGGAGAGTGTGGACAATCCAATACCACTTGCGACTAGCGAGCTGCTGTCCTATTGGTTGTCATGGACAGACTTCCAGGTGTTCGTTGGTAGTTTTTTCTTCCCAGAAGATACCGAGAATGCATATGCATTTATCCAGCAGCGTCAAGTTAAATAACCGGCTACAGGAAAACGTCTAAATGCAAAATGTTAAAACTAACGTGCAATAAACTCATTATTTAACATAACCGGTTTGTTGGCAATGTTTGTTTACATATGTGTAGGGTTCCCAACGCATATTTAAGGAAAAACGGAACCCTTCTAGGGTCACTTTATTTTCCATCTGTCTATCTGTCTGCCAGTCTGTCAAGACTATATTTCTCAGGAGTATGTAATGGTACCTAGTTGAAATCCATATGAAATCCACACGTCGCAGGAAACTTAAAAAAAGAATCTAAAAAAATATTGCCACGTATTCGTAATATCTAAATAGACTTCGCAAGTAAATCAAAATATTTATATATATTACCTATGTACGTCCCGTTGACATAGACTTGGCTAAAAGTATTACGTAATCGTCAGAGGGCAATAGGAACAGCGGTTACGGGCCAGACTTGCGAAAGGTCGTGGGTTTGAACGCAGTTAGGCACAATGCCTTGCGTTAATTATATCATCACCACTGTACTCAAACTGGTAAAGGAAAACATTGTGAGGAAACAGACATATCCTAGGAGCAAAAATACGAAGACATGTGACGACAACCAAATTTCACTGAGCCCTTTCATAGAGACGAGGCCCATGTCCTATCAGTGGAAACGTAATAAATAGCCTGAATGATAATTAATTATGATTAGAGAGTTATGCTAGGTAGATAGGGCTTTAGAAACAGAAATAATAAAATTATACATAAGCTGCTGACTTTGTACGGAACTCTCTGTATGCGAGTTAAAATCGCACTCGATCAGATTTTTTACGTGCCTTCGGTGACGCACGCGTCTTAAATATTTATGAGCATTGATAGTATGTTTTTTTTGCTGAGAGATTATGTGAGCAAAAATCTTAATAAAGCTTTCTTTGCTATAGCAAATAAGCCAGCTTTTGTTTTGTCGTTTTTCCTGTTATGCAAAATCATCATAATGGTAAATATATGTTGTAGGGACACTACATGCCTTGATCTTGTCAACATCAGTGGCTAGTAGGCCTTGAAGTGTTAGTTAGGTACTTATATTATTTTATTTGTTTTTATAATGTTTGCATAAATGTATACGTCAGGTATTTAGCTCTTTAGATCATTCTGTACCACCTTCTACACGTGCAGCTTGTGGGAGAATTATTCTCAGGCATCGTAGGGGGCCCTCCGTGTCCAATTCAATAATGCCTTCAGAAAACTGTTGGGGTTGCCAAGGCGTTGCAGTGCGTCAGGTATGTTTGCGGCGTCGCCTGTTGATTAATAATAATAATAATAAGTTTTCATGGTGCTGTATTAACTATGTTTCAGGTACTTGAACCAGATGTCAACGTTTCGGCCCAACGATTGTCGGATCAGGTGCGGGTCATCCAGCGTAACCATATGTTGGATGACGTCGTACTTGATAGACTACGCCTCGAATCACGGTGCAGTCGTGTCTCATCTGCTTCACTACAGGCTGCGGTGCAACTACAACCTAGTATCTCACCGCGACCCGACCACGTCGGTGAAGATGATGAGGACCGGGCTACATCCGTGAGTACCCAGTGTAGTGAACAATTGAGGAGTGCTTTGGAGTGTGCACACCACCTGAGCTGAGACCTCGTCTGTCTCGTTTGCCCATGCATAAGAAAAATAGGGCGCTAGTGTGTGCTCTAGATTCACTGTTGTCAAATTATTTTGACAATAGCGAAGAACTCACCGATACCCATTCGATCCTGTACTGTGCCGCAGTTGCAGCATGTCGGGTAGCTCATGTCAAGTTTTCAAAGACTGACAGAGCTATTCTACCAGCTGTACCAGCTTGGCAGTGCAGGATCGAACGTCGTATCTCTGGGGCTAGAGCACTCATTGGCAAACTTATCTGCTTCAGACAGGGCAACACTCGCCCTAGAGTGATGCGCTTTGTGAGGCGGGCGTTCGCGGGGACTGATATTAGTCCTCGAGATTATCTCACCTGCGTCACAGAGCGCATCGACTTCCTGAAGCAGAAAGTCTATGCGTGGGCAAATAGAATTCGCAGATATAAGCGGCGGGTGGAGCGATACACTCAGAATCGCACATTCCAAAGCAATGAACGGTGGGTTTATAGGGCTTGGGAGTGCCCGGACCAAGGTATGATTGACACTCGCCTACCGGATGATGACGCCATGTGTTTGTTCTGGCGCAGCATCTGGTCGGTGCCTGTCAGTCACACTGAGGGCGACTGGATGAGGGAGATCAAGCGCACGTGCGATCTTATACCAGAAATGGGGGCAATTATGATCAGCCCCCAAGATGTAACCCGTGCAGTCCGTCCGTTATCCAACTGGAAATCTCCAGGACCGGACGGGCTGCACAATTTCTGGATTAAATGGTTTCTAAGCTCGCACGCTCGCTTGGCCGCTCAGTTCCAGTCTGCCTTAGAGCTAGGATCGCTACCTCAATTCCTGACTACACGAATAACCCACCTGCTCCATAAATAAGGTAGTACTGCGGAACCTAAAAATTATAGACCGATCACGTGCTTACCGACGTTCTATAAAGTTCTTACTTCCATTTTGAGAGCCAAAATTAATAATCACATTGATATAAATTCAATCATGTCTGCTTCTCAGAATGGATGTAGAAACGGGTCCCGCGGTACTAAGGAGCTTCTCCTCATCGATATTGCCATAAACCAACAGGTTCGTCGTTTCCGAAGGAATCTGTCGACATGTTGGATAGATTATAAGAAGGCCTATGACTCGGTTCCACATACATGGCTCATGAAGGTGTTGGAGTTGTACAAAATAAATCCAATACTCCGCACTTTCCTTGAGTCATGTATGGGGCAATGGAAGACGGTCCTCTGCTACCCAGGATGTCGACAGATCCAGGAAAACGGCGAACCGATTAGGATTGAGCGTGGTATTTTTCAGGGCGACAGTCTGAGCCCACTGTGGTTTTGTCTGGCTCTCAACCCTCTTAGTACACTGCTGGAGGGTTCAGGGCTAGGCTACCAGTTGATCTGAGGTGGTCAGGTCATATCACACTTGCTTTACATGGATGATTTGAAACTTTTTGCCCCCAGCAACTTGCCACTCATAAAGCTACTGAAGGTAACGGAAACCTTCAGTAGCGCCATCAGGATGGAATTTGGGGTGGACAAATGTGCGGTCATGCATGTAAAGCGAGGGGTGATTATGGAATCCGTGGGAACTCAACTCTCGGATTCCATACACCTAAGATCCCTCGGCTCAACTGAAACCTACAAGTATTTGGGTATGTCAGAGGCACTAGGCATCAATGTTGCTTATGTTAAACAGTCATTGAAGGAACGCTTCTTTGGCCGCCTGAATAAAGTACTGAATAGTCTTCTATCAGGCGGAAACAAGGTGCGTGCCTTCAATGGTTGGGTCATGCCAGTATTGATGTACTCTTTTGGCATACTCAAATGGACTCAGACTGAACTTGACGCCTTGGACAGGCAGGTCCGCACAACGCTGACTGCAAATCGAATGCATCACCCACATTCATCGGTGATGAGGCTGTATATCCCGCGGAAGTACGGGGGTCGAGGCATTTTAAATGCAAAGACCCTACACAATCGCGAGGTATGCAGCCTTAGGGAATATATCCTAGAAGCCGACGTGGGTATGCATCGAGATGTGGTAGCGGTGGACAAAGGCCTCACTCCGCTCTCCTTAAGTATCGAGAATTGGCGCAAACCTGTAGTATTAGGTACTAATGATCGCAGAGAAGTATGGCAGAGCAAGGAGCTTCACGGGCGCTATTACCGGGCCCTTCATGGGTCTGACGTAGACACATTAGCGTCCGTAGCCTGGTTACGTTTTGGTGACCTCTTCGGGGAAACCGAAGGTTTTGTCTGTGCGATTATGGACGAAGTTATGATGACGAATAACTATCGGAAGTATATTGTGAAGGATGGTACGGTAGACATATGTCGGGCATGTCACAAACCGGGAGAATCCATTCGTCACATTATCTCCGGCTGTTCTCGTCTGGCTAACGGAGACTATTTGCATAGACACAACCTCGTAGCCAGGATTATTCACCAGCAACTTGCTCTTAAATACAATCTTGTGGAATCAGAAGTACCATACTATAGGTATGTGCCCGACCCAGTTCTCGAAAATGGCAATATTACACTGTATTGGGATCGGTCTATCATCACTGACAGGACTATTGTTGCCAATAAGCCTGAAATAGTGGTATTAGACCGATTAGAGCGTCGCACAATGATTGTTGATATAGCAGTCCCCCATGACGAGAACCTCGTGAAAGCTGAGATAGATAAAAAAAATAAGTATCTTGACCTGGCGCGCGAGGTTGTCGACATGTGGGATGTGGAGACAGCAATCATTGTGCCGATAGTCGTCACAGCCAATGGTATAATAGCCAAGAGCCTCGACCAACATCTAAGGAGGCTCTCGTTGGGCAGCTGGATCAAGGGCTTGATCCAGAAAGCAGTGCTCCTGGAAACGGCGCGTATTGTGAGGAGGTTCCTCTCTATGGAGCCCTGACCACCGGTAGCTTGGACCCTGTTCCCGATACCGGTGGGCTACTATTTTTTATATTTTTAAATGTTTTTATTTTTATATTAATATTTAAAAATGTAATCTATATGTATATATATTAAATGAATGGAATAATAATAATGTTTATTTCAATAACTTAAAAATACGTTTACATATGGTCTTCAGGGAATTCCAATTTAAGTAGGAAGTAAGTGTTAGGAAGTACCGCTCTTCCAGTAGTTACAACTTGTATACGCTATTGAATTACAAATACAAATATACAAAATATTATTTTATAACCAGTTTATAAAAAATGCTATTAGAGAAAAAAAAGGTGACGTAAATCAAAAATATAAAGTGAAACTTAAACTTGGAAATAATTAATTAAAAACGCGCTGTAGTGTGAAGGTGTATAATGGTGTGTGTTTGTGTGTGAGTGAGTGTGAGTGTATGTGTGTTTAATGATAATATAATTATGATATGTAAGTAGCATTGGATAAGGGTTAGTGAGGAGAACCGATTATTAATAAGTATTTAAGAAATTATAGTTTGGACTATATTCTCAATCTCGTCTAAGTTTTTGTCTTTAGCCATTCAGTCAGAGCATTTTTCAGTCTCGAAACGAAAGTGGATAAATATTCAATTCTTTGTTTACCAAGTTATATAAATGAGACGATTGCCTAGCGTACTGTCTCTTAGCAAAAGTTGATTTAACAGCAACATTGGGGATCATGCATTTCGATTTCCTTGTCGAGTCGAGGGCTCGTAGGTGAGAGATTTATGTTTTTTTAAAATAATTTGGAGAACATAAAGTTTTCGAACCGTCAAAACATCAGAAGTTAGGTAAAAAGTTTCAGTTGAGAGATTGTTTACAGACATGCGCAAACGTGCAGCATCGTTGGTGGCTCGTGTCATGGCTAGTCCCAACAGGGTTCTAAAGATGGTCGCGGATAGAGTGGACTGTCCATATATGGTTCACTGCTGTCAATTACATATGTCTCCGTATCGTGTTGTCTAACTAACCCTAGTGTTTAAGGTAACTGTTTACTAATTTGAATTGAGTTACATACTATCCAAGATAATAATTCATACATTTTGATCCATTATGTTTACTTTAAATACTTATTAGCTTATTACAGATTTTCTTTTTCGTTTCATTTCTCTTTTAGTAGTGAAGTCAAATGTTGTCGCTTGTCAAGTTTTGAATGGGAGAACACTGTAGACTCGTAGATTCGTTTGTCAATTTTTTATATGTAATTTCATGGTGCTGTATTAATTGGTCTATACTGTCCTCTCATACCTAATGAACGTCTATTATGGATACATTGTAAAAATGATATTTTAATGAAAAGAGTAACTGTGGAGTTTCTTGCCGGTTATAGAAAACGATCAATTTTGAACCGTGCACTAACTTCTGACGTTAATAAGTGCCCATGTATGCCTATGTGAAATAAAATATTTTGAGTTTGTATTTGATTGTATGTGAACATAGAAGCTAGATTTAATATAACTCCTAAGATTTGCCAGTGAAACCTAAATTTTACCAAACGTTACCGGTGTGAGCGTTACCGACTTGCACCATTACCGCTCGGGACTAATCAGTTGTTTGTTCAATTTGGACTTTTACTCATCTAATAATAATCTTAAGGTTTGCCTCAGAGATACGTATAAGTTGAAAACACCATTACTGGTATTAATTTTATTTAAAAATGGTCCAATCTAACCCAATGCAGCTGATTATTAGTATTTTAGATGGAAAGAAAAAATATGTATCTAGTCCATGCCACACAACACAAAGTTCTAGAAAACAACTTAAGTACTTACTACACACTCCGACTGGCTTTCTAATGGCCATAATCTAGTGGCTGGGTAACGCAATTTTCCTGGGCAAGACCAACCAGACCAAAACCTTGCCCGTTGTGTTTGATTTTACTGGTTTCTAATTTAAGTTATAAATATAGATTAAAAATGGTATCACCAGCTTATAATATTCCTATCCTGAGGACACGGTGGAGCATACGGTGGAGGTGTGCCCCGCTTGGGCAAAGCCTCGCCATGTCCTCTTTAAGGCGATCGGCAGCGGTGACCTCTCGCGACCGGACCTGGTTCAGAACATGGTGCGAAGTGAGAGGGAATGGGATGCGGTCGCCTCCTCCTGTGAAGCAGTCATGCTGGCGAAGGAGGAAACGGAACGCGCGAGGGAGAGACAACTCTCTTCCTCACGCCCCGAGCCAATCTCCGGCCACCGTAGGCGCGGGCTTGCGGACAGCGAGCAGGGGTAGCTCATCGTCTGGTAAGGACCAGGCCCGGGTCAGCGGCGCGGCGTGTTCCACGCGTGCCTCAAAAAGCTGTCAGCACCAGTGACGGGGCCTCATAAGGCCATTTCCTGCCGGGGTTGCAGGAATGTTCTAACGAGATACCGCGGCCCCGGAATTTAAGGGCAGCTGAAGGAACAGGGTGGGATTTTAGGTCTGACACTGCTTTCCGCTCCACCCAGAGTGGGAGAAGTCCTTCGATGATTTTTCCAACCAGAAAAATAAGCTATAATTTCGATTCAATCGAGATATACTAAATTGTAGTCTTTACTTATTGATACAGCATATTACAGTTTAGCAGAGTTTATGGAAGAGGATCATTTCCTTCGTTTTTGAGTTACCAAGATTGAAATTTGGAATTAAATTTTTGATGACTGTAAATTATAATTTTATTTACTAATTTATTTAATATAACTATTTTGACATCCAATTCTAGTGTTACCTAATTTTAAATAAATAATAATGATTGCATAAGTACCTAAAGAATGTCTATAAATGTAATTATGATGAGTATTATCACGGTTTATGCACCATCTCTTCCTACTATTTTTTACGCCATGATATGGAGCTGAACATATTCTCAGAACTTCTCTGTATTTCAATATTATCTTACATACGATGTATCATGTAGGTACATCATATTAAAAGATTTTTTTTACCATATCTATAGGCCTCATCTGTTACTCCACTATGCCAGCCTAGAGCGAGTTAATGGATAATATGTTTTTTATGAAAACAAAATGTGATGTATTCATCACATTTTGTTTTCATAAAAAAAACAGCAAGTTTTAAGCAGAATTATATGTATTTACTGCAAATAACACTCCTTACTTTGCAGATAAGTCAAATATAAAGGGCTTCTGATACCGCGCACGATTTTGGTGGCAGTTCACATTTTGGGAAGAGTACCAAAATATGAGCTAGAGGTATATTACAAGAGTGTTTAATATACTTCTAAGCATTATCTTAGGGTTACCATGATTGTATTAAAGACTTTGAGAACTTAAGAGTAAGCTATACTGAGTTACTTTACTTAAGGTTCTTCCTAAAAACAGAGAAAGACATTTAAAAACATAAGAATTTTAAAATAAACCATTTTAATCAATAACCAATACGCAGGCTGGATTCTCAAGAAGTGGAACTAATTAATAAATAATATAACTGATAATTGACGAAACAACAGACAGTTTTCATCACGTCTTCATGTTCTCCGAGTGATGAACGTCGAGGAGTTGGACGGAAGCTCCACTATGGTAGCGGTGCACTCGCGGAGTTCCGTCAGTAACAGTTCATCTGTCCGGATCTACAGCTGCTGTAGCCGGAGTAGCCATGAGCTCTGCAGCACTCGTCCTTCTCAGCATCGATACGGGAGCAGACCTGGTCGCAGGGTCCGACGCGGGCGGCCTCCACGGTGACCATCACCATGGCGAAGGCGACCAGCAGGAGGATGAAGGTGGTCTTGATGGCGGCCATTGTACTTGTTATTTACTAGTAGATAAACGTTCGCGAGGAGATCTGGATACGTTGTGTGAAGCTTGACATATTTCCCTCCGTATTTATAGAATATAATCTGTTATGATTTATTAAACATTATTAAACTTGTGTACGCTAGTGTTTTTAAATGAGGAAAACTGTGCTACTATACCTCGGCTCGGGTTATCTTAATTACGAAGATTTGGGATTTTATTAATTTATTGTATAATTCCCATCGGAAGTCATTCATAATTACTAGTAATTGTGAACTAGATCATTAGATTATAATTAGAGACCGTTGTAATAAGAAAACACTTCATTCAATTAAGAAATAGGTGGTCAAACTAGTATTGAAATGATTAAAAAAGTTACTTCTTCTGACCGTATAAATGGTAGTTTATTCCTCTTTCACTAATAAACAAACAGAATAACATTTAGGCACTCATATTTATAAAGTGGGCAGTAGTAACTAATCTATAATGCATCATAATTGCATCAATTAAGATACATTTTCCTTAATTCAGCGGCTCATTTCCTGGTCATGACACACTCTGACTGTAATCTAATCTAGTTCACACTGACCCAAATAGAACTCTATTCACCTGCAGTAATTATGATAATAAATATGAATTCTGACTTCTAAACTGATATTAAATGATACAATCAACTAATGAAATCCCATATCGTAGAAAGTCGATAACCTAAGCGTTCTGGGGTTTTTTTTTTTTTTTTTTAACGTGGTAAAATTATCAAATAAGTCCTCCCACTCCGGGCAGGGTGGGAGGGACTATCAGACTTTTACTGACTAAAATCCACGGTGTTCCTTCAATAGCCCTTTACGTACCGGGGCCACGGTAACGGGATGAGTCCCACGACCCCAGCAGGCTTCGGCCCTCTGCAGAGGGGGCCTCGTCATGTTGCTGACGCTCTTTGAGGCGCGCGTGGAATACGACGCGCCGTCGACCCGGGCATGGTCCATGGTCGGACAGCGAGTTGCCCTTTACTCGCTGTCCGCATGCCCGCGCCTACGGTGGCCGGAGATCGTCGGCCGACGTCCGACGCCGTGGGCGTCTACCACTGCGGCTGGGCTGGAGGGAGGACGCCATCCTCTCCCTCACGCGGCCCGCCTCCTCCTTCGGAAGCATGACTGCTTCGCAGAAGGAGGCGACCGCTTCCCACTCCCTCTCGCCCCGCAGCATGGCCTCGACCAATGCCGGGCGCGAGAGGTCTCCGCCTATCGCCGTCGTGAGGACACGTCGGTGCTCTGCCCAGGCGGGGCAGTCCTGCAACGTGTGCTCTACGGTGTCCTCAGCGCGACCCTCGCAGTGGTGACACCCAGACGTTTCCTCCTTTCCCATCAGACACAGGTACCTCCCGAAACTTCCGTGTCCGGTGAGGACCTGCGTCATGCGGTAGGTCAGGACGCCGTGACGCCGATCTAGCCACTCCTCAAAGAGGGGTCTTACCGCCGCAATTGCGGCGTGCCCGAAGCGTTCTGGGTTATGACCAAAGTTTTCCTCATTCAGTGTTGTTGTGTGTCCTATTCGCACATATGACGCACGAGTAAAGTTTATTTAAGAGTATAAATATGGAGGGAAATATCTGAAGCTTCACACAACGACTTCACATCTCTTCGTAAACGTTTATTCACTACCAAAAAACAAGTACAATGGCCGCCATCAAGACCACCTTCATCCTCCTGCTGGTCGCCTTCGCCATGGTGATGGTCACCGTGGAGGCCGCCCGCGTCGGACCCTGCGACCAGGTCTGCTCCCGTATCGATGCTGAGAAGGACGAGTGCTGCAGGGCTCATGGCTACTCCGGCTACAGCAGCTGTAGATCCGGACAGATGAACTGTTACTGACGGAACTCCGCGAGTGCACCGCTACCATAGTGGAGCTTCCGTCCAACTCCTCGACGTTCATCACTCGGAGAACATGAAGACGTGATGAAAACTGCCTGTTGTTTCGTCAATTATCAGTTATATTATTTATTAATTAGTTCCACTTCTTGAGAATCCAGCCTGCGTATTGGTTATTGATTAAAATGGTTTATTTTAAAATTCTTATGTTTTTAAATGTCTTTCTCTGTTTTTAGGAAGAACCTTAAGTAAAGTAACTCAGTATAGCTTACTCTTAAGGTCTCAAAGTCTTTAATACCATCATGGTAACCCTAAGATAATGCTTAGAAGTATATTAAACACTCTTGTAATATACCTCTTAGCTCATATTTTGGTACTCTTCCCAAAATGTGAACTGCCACCAAAATCGTGCGCGGTATCAGAAGCCCTTTATATTTGACTTATCTGCAAAGTAAGGATGCAATTATGATGCATTATAGATTAGTTACTACTGCCAACTTTATAAATATAAGTGCCTAAATGTTATTCTGTTTGTTTATTAGTGAAAGAGGAATAAACTACCATTTATACGGTCAGAAGAAGTAACTTTTTTAATCATTTCAATACTAGTTTGACCACCTATTTCTTAATTGAATGAAGTGTTTTCTTATTACAACGGTCTCTAATTATAATCTAATGATCTAGTCCACAATTACTAGTAATGATGAATGACTTCCAATGGGAATTATACAATAAATTAATAAAATCCCAAATCTTCGTAATTAAGATAACCCGAGCCGAGGTATAGTAGCACAGTTTTCCTCATTTAAAAACACTAGCGTACACAAGTTTAATAATGTTTAATAAATCATAAGATAAGATAAGATAAGTCTTTATTTGCATTAAACATAGTATAAAGGTGTTACAAAATGGTTATAAAAAGTGCACATGTTTAGCTGTATAGATAATATCTATAAATTGCATGCAAAAAAAAATGTCGAAGAAATGTCACAAATTATGTTTTTGTTAATAACTATTAAAACCATATTCAAACTTATGCCTTAATACTAAAAAAAATCATTAACATCATCAAATTATGTCTTAATACTTAAAAAATCATTAATAAATCAAATATTGTCTTAATACTAAAAAAAACATTAACACAATCCAAAATCATTAATATCATCAAATTATGTCCTAATACTAAAAAAATCATTAATATCATAAAAATTATGTCCATTCAACCATTTATATAATTTTGTTTTAAATAAATTAATATTATTCAATAATTTTAATTCATCTGGGATTTTGTTGTATATGCGCACACACATCACAAGACAGCTTTTAGAATATTTACTAGATTTAGGAGTATCCTTTAACACAAGTCTATGTGGATCCTTTCTGGGTTGGGGGATTACTTCCCATGCTTTTTGGAACAATCCCTTATTATTGTAGACAAAATTACAAATTTCATAGATGTAAAGGGATGGGAGCGGTAATAAGCCTAGCTTTTTAAAAATTGATTTGCAGGACTCGTCAGGACGTATTCCACAAATGGCTCTGATGCATTTCTTTTGTGCAATAAATGCTCTGTTTTTGTCCGTGCTGTTTCCCCATATAATAAGCCCGTAGCGTAAAATGGATTCTATGTATGCGTGGTATGTTATTATTGCTGTTTTTCTATTTGTTACATTCTTTACTTGATTGAGAGCATACACAAACTTGATAATCCTGTTGCACAGATTATCTAAATGTCCTTTCCAATTTAAGTCTTGATCAATGAGTACACCCAAGAATTTAATTTGTGTTACTTCTTTCAATCTATTAATATTAAGTCGAAAATTATATTTAGCATGTTTAGATTTATTAAATTGTATTAAATTTGATTTATCTAAATTGATTTTTAATTTATTCGTCTGTAGCCATTCTAAAATATTGTCAATAGTATTGTTTATGTCCATTTCATGATCAGATATTAATTTATGATTCTTATCGGATGTTACTATAATAGAAATATCATCAGCAAATAATATACATTTGTGTTTAGTAGCTAATGGTATGTCATTAATATACAATAAAAATAATATGGGCCCCAACACACTCCCTTGAGGAACGCCGCACTTTTTGTCCCTGTAGTCTGAAGAGTAAGAAGAAAGTACATTTTCATATACTTTATTAACGACTACGTATTGTTTTCGATCACTTAAATAAGATGATATCCACTGCAATACTAGGCCTCTTATTCCAATATTTTCTAACTTTTTCAATAAAATGTCATGTGCAACAAAGTCGAAAGCTTGTGATAAATCGAAAAACAATCCTGTAACTAAGCAATTATTATTCAAGCTAGTCAGAACATTACTCAAAAGAGTAAATATAGCAAGCGTCGTGGACTTGCGCTTTTGAAACCCAAATTGTTCATTCGCTATGATGTTATATTTACTACAAAATTCTACAAGTCTTTTGTTCATACATTTCTCGAATACTTTTGAAAAAATAGGTATAAGAGTAATAGGACGATAATTCTTAACGTCACGCTTCTCGTTCTTTTTGTACAGTGGTTTCACTACTGATAATTTTAAGACATCAGGGAAAGTTCCAGATGAAAATGACAAATTTATTAGATATGTCAATATAGGTACTAATTCTGCACTGCTCGCTTTAACAACTTTTGTACTAATTCCGTCATAACCTTCAGAGTTGGTATTATTTAATGACATTATCTCCTGTTTCACTTCATCTTCAGTCATGAAACTCAGAAACATGGTGTTAGAAATTGTCCTAATATTAGAATTATTATTATTAATATCATTTGTATTATTAAATGTCAAGGTGTTTGTCGAGTCAATAAAATAATTATTAAAAATATTAGCGATGTCAGTGGTATTCGTCACTTTATTACCGTCTAATTGTAATTCAGAAATATTATTTTCACATTTAGAGTTCCCAATTTCATGATTTATGACAGACCACGTTGCTCTGCATTTATTTTGACTTTTCTTAATGAAATTTACATTAGCATTCACTTTTGATTTAATGATACATCTTTTCAGAATGCTTGAATATTTTTTATATTTTATTCTGTATGCTAAAGTCTTATTTTTGTAATAAGCATATCGCAAAAATCGTTTAGTTTTACAACTGTTTCTAAGACCCTTACTTATCCATTTTTGTTTATTTGCATTAGAGTTATTTATTTTAATTTTAATTTTCGGGAAGCATAAGTTGTATAGCAAACATAAAAACTCGTGAAATTTATTAAACGCCTTATTTAAGTCATCTTCTAGGTGTACTTCTGACCACGATAAATTCGCGAGACATTCTTTGAATTTTTTAATATTTTTATTGCAATAATCTTTTTTATAAATAAAATAAGATTTTGGCTGTGAACTTTGTTCTTTTACGGGGAAGTCTAGTAATTGTGCTGTGTCGTGGTCAGATAGATAAAGAGGCAACACATTCGTTGAAGATAAACTTATGTTACTTAGTATGTGGTCTATGCAAGAGTTTTTTCGCGTGGGAACATTAACATGCATTTGCAAATTGTAGTAACTACATAAATCTTTTAAATGTGTGGTGATTTTTCCTGGCTTCAAAGTATTTATATTAAAATCACCAGCAATAACAATTTTCGTATTTGGTCTATATTTTTTAAGTAAATTGTACATAAGTTGGTCAAGTTTATTCAAGAATATATTAGGGTCAGACGTTGGCGTTCTATAAAGACATACTATTAATAATTTATGCAATGGGATTTCTATGCCACAGGCTTCAAATGATTTTTGTGTTGAATATTTTTTTATGTCAGTGAGCTCATTGTAAATGATACCCTGTTTTGCGAGAATACAGGTTCCCCCCCTTTGTTTATCTCTACTAAACGCAGCTGCTAGATTATAGTTATTTAGTTTGAGATATTTTTCATTACCAGCACGCATGAATGTTTCAGAGAAACATAAGATGTCGGGTTCTTTATTCGCATCTCGCAATTCTAGCAACGTCATTTCTAGGATTTCCTTTTTTGATAGAACACTAGCTATATTCTGATGTAAGATTCTAAAAGTCTTAGATTTATCTCGTAAGTTATTGTTTTTCACGAAAAAACGTTTTTTTATCCAAAACCTGAAAATAGTGTGGAATAGTACCTTTTTTTGTATGTTTGTGTTTATCATTGAGTCCATTTGTATCATCGCTACCAAACTGGTGTTGGGGTCGTGAAAAATAATAGGGTATTGTTCCTTTTGCATACTTATCACATTGCGTTTTAGATTTCCCAACTTTTGGTTGATCACGGAGTATTAACCTCTTCAGTTCTTTAACATTTAAATATTTTTTTTCATAGTCATGATAGTCAATAACATAGTTAATTAATTTACATGTATTGTACAATTTGTTTTTAGCTTCAACGTAATAACAATTTTTGTATTCGTTGCAAATATTGCGTATGGTTTGGTTTAAGTCATTTACGTTTACATACATATTTTTCAGTACGCTAAGAATCATCACAGTATTATTAGAAACATAACAGATTATATTCTATAAATACGGAGGGAAATATGTCAAGCTTCACACAACGTATCCAGATCTCCTCGCGAACGTTTATCTACTAGTAAATAACAAGTACAATGGCCGCCATCAAGACCACCTTCATCCTCCTGCTGGTCGCCTTCGCCATGGTGATGGTCACCGTGGAGGCCGCCCGCGTCGGACCCTGCGACCAGGTCTGCTCCCGTATCGATGCTGAGAAGGACGAGTGCTGCAGGGCTCATGGCTACTCCGGCTACAGCAGCTGTAGATCCGGACAGATGAACTGTTACTGACGGAACTCCGCGAGTGCACCGGTTCCATAGTGAAGCTTCCGTCCAACTCCTCGACGTCCATCGCTCGAACAACATGAAGCGATGATGAAGACTGACCTGTTTAATTGTACATTAACAGTGATATTATTTATTAAGTTCCACTTCTTTAGAATCCCGCCTGTGTTGTGGTTATTGATTAAAATGTTTTAGTTATAAAATTTTACCTTTTATTTCTATTTTTGATCTACGTACATACTCGTACATAGGGTTTTTTTGGGTGTATTGCGATATATCCCTTCCCCTCGGACCTCGATTTCGAGCTGACGTGTTTTAGGACGCCGTACAGTTTTAATTTGATTTTTTAAATTCGTTTTAACTACTTTAATTCGGATACTATAATAGGAGTGCATAAATCTAAGGAGCTCTCCGCGACTGTGTGTAACTCCACCTTCCTGCGCAAGACCATCCTGCTGTCGTGGTGCCCCGCCCCTTCAAAGAAGTCTTAACAAGGTACGCGCCTTCCTTGTCTCCGCCCACAAAAGTGACAGCAACGCCTTATTACTACTGGTAGTGTGTGCTCCTGGTGATAATTGGTGACTAGAATCCCAGTTTGAAGTTGATTTGGAGAAAGCTTCGAGACCTATCGACGTGCAAGATAGATTTAGTTTTAATTAGTAGATACTATTGGCAATTTTTTTCGTTGTTTGACCCTGCAATAAATCTTTGTATCTGCTCTCCTGGTAAATACCAGGAGCTGGGCAATATAACTGGGAAGAAAAATGCCTACTAATCGCACGCCTCCTCCAACTACGTCAAAAACTCCTGTTTCGACTTCGAACGAAGACTTAGCAACTATACAATTACCGGCACAGGATTCACCCTTATTGTTTTGCGCGTCAGCGCCTGACCTTTCGCTTATAGCAACAAACATCACGGAACGTAAAAAGAGAAAATATCAAGGCGAAGCAGATTCCACCCCTGTAACTTTGAACTCTTTTACTTCTTTCTCTGACAAGCAGGAAAGGCGTTTTGAGGATCTAATGGGAAAGATAAGTAATATTATTCAACAAAACATGGAGCTAAAGCAATGTGTCGAAGTTATGTCGAGTAAGTACGATGAGTTTCTGAGCCGTATTGTCATTTTGGAGGCAGAAAGAAAAGATCAGAAAAAAACCATTCAACAGCTGGAAGAAAAGTTAGAACTTCTGGAGCGTAAATCCCGTTTGACTGGTATTGAAATTCGTAATATACCCAAAAGAGATACAGAGACAAAGGAGGACCTCTGCAGCTTGGTACTTAATTTGGGATCCTCATTAAACCTTAATATTGAAAGCTCCAAGATTAAGGATATATATCGGTTAAAGTCGAAGGATAACTCCCATCCAATCATTGTTGATTTCACCTCTGTGCTAACAAAAGACAAACTCCTGAGTGAAATAAAAAAATTCAATAAATCGAAAACTAAAGGTGATAAACTGAATACCTCGCATCTTAAAATGCACACTCCAGTTAAGCCAGTATATGTTTCCGAGTGTCTTACACATAAAGCACAAAAACTTTATTACCAGGCTAGAGTGTTTCAGCGGAGCCATGATTACCAGTTTTGCTGGACCGCATATGGCATAATATACCTTCGAAAAAAGGTCAATGATCCTCAAATTAGAATAACCTGTGAGTCTTATATTGAGAAAATAAAGTGTACTCAATGACTTGACTCGGAAACAGTTACAAAATTTTTGTTTACTTATATATTGTTTAACAAGCATGTCTCAAATCTTTTACATTGTATTTACTATAAGTCGTTTTCTTCAACATTTAACACAAAACACTTTACACACTTTAAAACTCACTATTTATCAAAGAGTAAAAACAAATATCACTGTAAGAAATTGTTTGATAATTTTGACCCAAAAGTTTATATTTCCTGTCGCTTTTACTTTGACCGATTACCCATAGTTTTTTGTTTTTGGTGATATAAATACACTAACGAATGAAATTGATAATTACTCTGTCTCTAAAGTATCGGTCTGTGATGTAGAAAAATGTCATAAATTAATTTCTTTTTCACCCAGCAAACGGCTCACTGTCCTGACACAAAACATTCGCAGTGTTAATTGTAATCTGGCGGGACTCGAATTATTACTAACTAGGTTAAAAATAGAATGTGATATAATAGTCCTCACGGAATGCTGGCTATTGAAAACTAGCACAATCCCGGTTTTATCTGGCTTCCTTTCGTTCTCTACTAAAAGTAACTTTAAACAAAATGACGGTGTTATTGTATACTATAAAGACAATATTGAATTACTGTTTGAGGAACCGTCTTTTCAAGAAGGAAACTGCCTTATCGCCAGGTTGGGTAAGCATCTGTCAATTATCTGTATCTATCGTTCTCCTTCATATAAAAATACCGATCCGTTCCTAGACTCACTACATGAGACGCTTCTGAAGGTTGAAAGAACCCAAAACCTAATGTTAATAGGAGATATAAATATTCCCATAAATAATACCAAAATCGATCAGACTGGAGAACAATATTTAACCTTAACAGCATCTCATGGACTTCTGCCTGCACATGTAGAAATTACTCGTGGTATGAGTGGTACATGTCTTGACCATGTTTTACTAAAAAGTTCATACTGTACACATACGTTAATTCCTCAAACAACTTTGACTGATCATTACCCTGTGATTGTATGTATGAATTTTAAGCAATCGCGAACTTATACAAATGCGACGAAAAGTATTACTAATAAAGAAACCTTAACTCAAGACTTAGAATCAATCGATCAAAACCCTATTTTCCTATCTAACGATCCCGAGTATGCTATTAACTACCTAACGTTTTCGATACAAAATGCAATTATTAAAAATACAAAAACTATAACAACTTCAAGGCGTAAAAAGATTATCAAACCATGGATTACTGCTGGATTATTGAGATGTGTAAAAAATAGAGACGCGCTGCATAAAAAATTAAAAGCATCACCTGAAAACGAAACCTTGAAAGTAACTTATACACGGTACAGAAATTTCTGTAATGCACTTTTAAAGAAAATTAAAAAGGCTTACGAAAAAGCTGAGATCGAAAAATCAAAAAATGACCCGAAGAAACTATGGAAAGTACTTAGAGACATCTCAAATATGAATAATGTACCCAGCCAACCAAACGAGCTTCTGAAAATTAATTCCTCACCAGAAAAATCCTTAAACGAAATAAATAAGTATTTCATAGACGTTGGTAGAAATTTGGCTCAAAACAGCTTGCAATTACAAAGTTGCAGTCCAAATCCAGAGACGAATTATTATACTTCACAAGTACTCAACTCGTTTGTACTGGAGGATACAAGTGAAGAAGAGATTTCACGCCTTGTGATGGGATTAAAACCTCAATGCTCAGTTGGCAGGGATAAAATATCTAATATTTTTTTAAAACAACATATTAATTTCCTTGCCCCGGCTCTTACACATATTTTCAATTTATGCCTACAAAGAGGTATTTTTCCATCACAGCTAAAATGCGCGGAAGTCCGTCCAATTTTTAAGGGTGGTGATAAAAATGAGATTACTAATTATCGTCCTATTTCAATTCTTCCCTCTATGTCTAAAGTATTAGAAAAAATAATAAACAATAGACTTACAAGGTACTTAGAAACTAAAAATTTGCTTGCAAAAAATCAGTTTGGTTTCAGAGCTGGTAGATCTACTGACGAAGCAGTACATACACTTACAGACTATATTTGTACTAATCTAGATAAGGGGAGCAAATGCTTATCGATTTTCCTAGACCTGAAAAAAGCATTCGATACAATTTCTATCCCCATCTTAATTGCGAAACTTGAAAAAATAGGAGTTAGAGGGACGCAACTTAAAGTTTTTGAAAGCTATCTCAGCGGGCGGACACAATGTGTTCGAATAGGTAGTCATGTTAGCACGGATCTTCCGGTCTCTTTCGGCATTCCCCAGGGTAGTATTTTAGGCCCAACCCTCTTTCTCATTTATATAAATGACCTCACTTGTACTGTCATACCCAAAGGCAATATTATATCATATGCTGATGACACAGCACTCCTCTTTACTGCCGATACTTGGGATGAGGCCTTTAATGTTGCGCAAACTGGGTTGAATATTGTGAACAACTGGCTTCGAATACATCTTCTGACGCTAAATACTGATAAAACGAAATACCTTACTTTTAGTATTCGTCAGCCGGCACAAATTAGCAACAATTGTAACATAGTCCCTCATCAATGCTCTTCTTGTGTAGACTGCACTTGCTTACCACTTGAACGCGTAAATAGCATCAAATATTTAGGTGTAATTATAGACAGTAATCTCAGTTTTAAGGACCATATCAAATTACTCAGCGGCCGCGTCAGAAAGCTCATGTATGTGTTCAAAAAGCTGAGACATGTTGTAGACGCTATGTTATTAAAACGAATATACTTTGCTTTATGTCAATCTATAATCACATACTGCATTTCATCCTGGGGAGGAGCTCCCAAAACCGTATTCAAACCTATTGAGATTGCGCAACGTGCTATTCTAAAGGTTTGCACTTTAAAACCGCGATTATTTCCCACGACATTGCTTTACCAATATTGTGAAGTCCTTACAGTTCGACAACTTTTCTTACTTACTATTGTCCTTAAACAGCATGCAAATTTAAATTTCGACCCTAACTTAAAGTACGGACGAAGGAAAAAAGTCGGGTGTATTCGTAATCAGAAAACTCACACATCGTTTATTAGAAGGTTCTATGTATTTTTGGGTTCGTATATATATAATAAATTAAATTCAAAATTGGATATTTATTTTCTTAACAGGATAAAATGTAAAAATAAAGTGAAAGAGTACTTATTATCTTTAACTTATGAAGAAACAGAAAAGCTTTTAATAATACCGGTGTAACCAGTGTTCTTTGTGATAAAACTCTTTGACACTACGTGTTTTTTAACATTCTCACACACACCTCACACACACACACACACCCACATTTACACTCGCATACACATATACTAACACAACATAAATGTTAACTCATTTAGGTCTAAGGTTAGTTAAATTCACCATACAAAATTGTTTTTTCTATTGTTTTTGTTTAATTTGTTTTAGAATTATCATTTTCTATATTATAAATAAGTTTGTACTGGCTGGCTTAATTTCTTCTATTACATAGACTGAGAGGATTGGCGCTGTCTGCCGAGATACAGGTTTTCTCCTAGTTCGGCAGCAGATGCTCCTATGTTGCATTGTTTTATATTTTTAAGTCACTAGTTACATAAGCAATATGTTTGTAATTTTTGTATGGTAAATAAATAATAATAATAATAATAATAATAAAAATCTGTGGCCCGGTTGTCAAAGAACATGTCAAAAAAAATTTTCCTCCGAATTTTTCAATATCATTTATAAATTAAATAGCCAAACAAACAAAAATAATCATGTTCAACGAAACGAAAATAGTGAAAAAAAAATCTAGACATGAATAAATAGAAGAATAAATAGAAAAAACAATAAATGGAAAAATCAATATGTTGACAAGAAACCGGGCACGTTTGATTCTGAACACACAACCAAGACCTGCGGAATCGTCGCTCAGCTCCGCCTCGCAGCCGCCGGGACCAGCTCCAGCCGTGAGTGAAGAGACTCCGGCCGCTGCAGTTGCGTCGAGCTCGAGCGACGAATACTTCTCGCCGCCGACGACACCACCACCTGCGCGTCGGCGAGGAAGAGGCCGCCCTCCGGCCAGCTTCGGACTTCGAGGCCCATCGGCCTCTGATAGGGTCCCCGCTGCCGGTGGAAGTGTGCAGCGCATGCGATGGACAAATTCCATCAATGAAAATGTCATGCGCTCATACTTTGGGGCTACAGAGGGGGGAACTAACCTCACTGCGTACCGTGGTCGGATGCTCTCTCTGTTTCAGGTACTTGAACCAGCTGTCAACGTTTCGGCCCAACGACTATCGGATCAGGTGCGGGTCATCCAGCGTAACCATATGTTGGATGACGCCGTACTTGATAGACTACGCCTCGAATCACGGTGCAGTCGTGTCTCATCTGCTTCACCACAGGCTGCGGTGCAACTACAACCTAGTATCTCACCGCGACCCGACCACGTCGGTGAAGATGATGAGGACCGGGCTACATCCGTGAGTACCCAGTGCAGTGAACGATTGAGGAGTGCTTTGGAGTGTGCATTACGGGAGTATCGCTCGACACCACCTGAGCTGAGACCTCGCCTGCCTCGTTTGCCCATGCATAAGAAAAATAGGGCGCTAGTGTGTGCTCTAGATTCACTGTTGTCAAATTATTTTGACAATAGCGAAGACCTCACCGATACCCATTCGATTCTGTACTGTGGCGCTGTTGCAGCATGTCGGGTAGCTCATGTCAAGTTTCCAAAGACTGACAGAGCTATTCGACCAGCTATACCAGCTTGGCAGTGCAGGATCGAACGTCGTATCGCTGGGGCTAGAGCACTCATTGGCAAACTTATCTGCTTCAGACAGGGCAACACTCGCCCTAGAGTGATGCGCTTTGTGAGGCGGGCGTTCGCGGGGACTGATATTAGTCCTCGGGATTATCTGACCTGCGTCACAGAGCGCATCGACTTCCTGAAGCAGAAAGTCTATGCGTGGGCAAATAGAATTCGCAGATATAAGCGGCGGGTGGAGCGATACACTCAGAATCGCACATTCCAAAGCAATGAAAGGTGGGTTTATAGGACCTGGGAGCGACCTGACCAAGGTATGACTGATACGTGCTTACCGGATGATGACGCCATGTGTTCGTTCTGGCGCAACATCTGGTCAGCTCCTGTCAGTCACACTGAGGGTGACTGGATGCGGGAGATCAGGCGCACGTGCGATCTTTTACCAGAAATGGGGACAATCACGATCAGCCCCCAAGATGTAACCCGTGCAGTCCGTCCATTATCTAACTGGAAATCCCCAGGGCCGGACGGGCTGCACAATTTTTGGCTTAAATGGTTCCAAAGATCGCACGCTCGCTTGGCATTTCAGTTCCAGTCTGCCCTAGAGTCAGGATCGCTACCTCAATTCCTAACTACAGGAATAACCCACCTGCTCCATAAATCAGGCAGTACTACGGAACCTAAAAATTATAGACCGATCACGTGCTTACCGACGGTCTATAAAGTTCTTACTTCCATTTTGAGAGCCAAAATTAATAATCATATTGATATAAATTCAATCATGTCTGCTTCTCAGAATGGATGTAGGAACGGGTCCCGCGGTACTAAGGAGCTTCTCCTCATTGATATTGCCATTAACCAACAGGTTCGTCGTTCCCGAAAGAATCTGTCGACATGTTGGATAGATTATAAGAAGGCCTATGACTCTGTCCCTCATACATGGCTTATGAAGGTGTTGGAGTTGTACAAAATAAATCCAACCCTACGCACCTTCCTTGAGTCATGTATGGGGCAATGGAAGACGGTCCTTCGCTACCCAGGATGTCGACAGATCCAGGAAAACAGCGAACCGATTAGGATTGAGCGAGGCATTTTTCAGGGCGACAGTCTGAGCCCACTGTGGTTTTGTCTGGCTCTCAACCCTCTCAGTACACTGCTGGAGGGTTCAGGGCTAGGCTACCAGTTGAGAAGAGGTGGTCAGGTCATATCTCACATGCTTTACATGGATGATTTGAAACTTTTTGCCCCCAGCAACTTGCAACTCATGGAGCTACTGAATGTAACGGAAACCTTCAGTAGCGCCATCAGGATGGAATTTGGTGTAGACAAATGTGCAGTCATGCATGTAAAGCGAGGGGAGATTATGGAATCCGTGGGAACTCAACTCTCGGATTCCATACACCTAAGATCCCTCGGCTCAACTGAAACCTACAAGTATTTGGGTATGTCAGAGGCACTAGGCATCAATGTTGCTTATGTTAAACAGTCATTGAAGGAACGCTTCTTTGGCCGCCTGAATAAAGTACTGAATAGTCTTCTATCAGGCGGAAACAAGGTGCGTGCCTTCAATGGTTGGGTCATGCCAGTATTGATGTACTCTTTTGGCATACTCAAATGGACTCAGACTGAACTTGACGCCTTGGACAGGCGGGTCCGCACAACGCTGACTGCAAATCGAATGCATCACCCACGTTCATCGGTGATGAGGCTGTATATCCCGCGGAAGTACGGGGGTCGTGGCATTTTAAATGCAAAGACCCTACACAACCGTGAGGTATGCAGCCTTAGGGAATATTTCCTAGAAGCCGACGTGGGTATGCATCGAGATGTGGTAGCGGTGGACAAAGGCCTCACTCCGCTCTCCTTAGGTACCGAGAATTGGCGCAAACCTGTAGTATTAGATACTAATGACCGCAGAGAAGTATGGCAGAGCAAGGAGCTTCACGGGCGCTATTACCGGGCCCTTCATGGGTCTGACGTAGACACATTAGCGTCCGTAGCCTGGCTACGTTTTGGTGACCTCTTTGGGGAAACCGAAGGTTTTGTCTGTGCGATTATGGACGAAGTTATGATGACGAATAACTATCGGAAATATATTGTGAAGGATGGTACGGTAGACATATGTCGGGCATGTCACAAACCGGGAGAATCCATTCGTCACATTATCTCCGGTTGTTCTCGTCTGGCTAACGGAGACTATTTGCATAGACACAACCTCGTGGCCAGGATTATTCACCAGCAACTTGCTCTTAAATACAATCTTGTGGAATCAGAAGTACCATACTATATGTATGTGCCCGACCCAGTTCTCGAAAATGGCAATATTACACTGTATTGGGATCGGTCTATCATCACTGACAGGACTATTGTTGCCAATAAGCCTGACATAGTGGTGATAGACCGATTAGAGCGTCGCACAATGATTGTTGATATAGCAGTCCCCCATGATGAGAACCTCGTGAAAGCTGAGATAGATAAAAAAAATAAGTATCTTGACCTGGCGCGCGAGGTTGTCGACATGTGGGATGTGGAGACAGCAATCATTGTGCCGATAGTCGTCACAGCCAATGGTATAATAGCCAAGAGCCTCGACCAACATCTAAAGAGGCTCTCGTTGGGTAGCTGGATCAAGGGCTTGATCCAGAAAGCAGTACTCCTGGAAACGGCGCGTATTGTGAGGAGGTTCCTCTCTATGGAGCCCTGACCACCGGTAGCTTGGACCCTGTTCCCGATACCGGTGGGCTACTATTTTTTATATTTTTAAATGTTTTTTTGTTTTTATAGGAATATTTAAAAATGTAAATAATATGTGTATAAAATGTAATAAAGGGAATAATAATAATAATAATATCTGTGGCCCGGCTGTCAACAAGCACGTCAAAATTTTTCATTCCGATTTTTACCAATTATTGAAAATATAAAACAGTTATTTAAAATGTTATTTAAAACGAAAATATTTAAAAAAAAAAACTACAATCCACTACATCTAAAATAGACCAAGAATATGGAAATGTTAGATGGATGAGAATATGGAAATAGACCAAGTATAAATGACAACTTCGTGCATAAAGAATGTTGACGAGAAACCGGGCACGATTGCTCGAATCTACACGCCCAAGATCTTCGGATTCGTCACTCAGCTCCGCCTCGCAGCCGCCGGGACCTGCTCCAGCCGTGAGTGAAGAGACTCCGGCCGCTGCAGTTGCGTCGAGCTCGAGTGACGAATACTTCTCGCCGCCGACGACACCACCACCTGCGCGTCGGCGAGGAAGAGGCCGACCTCCGGACTGCTTGGAACCTCGAGGCCCACCGGCCTCTGATAGGGTTCCCGCTGCCGGTGGAAGTGTGCAGCGCATGCGATGGACTCAATCCATTAATGAGAACGTCATGCGCTCATACTATGGGGCTACAGAGGGGGGAAATAACTTGACTGCGTACCGTGGTCGGATGCTCTCTCTGTTTCAGGTACTTGAGCCAACTGTCAACGTTTCGGCCCAGCGACTATCGGATCAAGTGCGTGTCATCCAACGTAACCGTATGTTGGATGAAGCCGTACTTGATCGCCTCCGTTCGGAAATGAGTAGCTGTGTCACTTCACATCCGACGCCGACTGTGGTGGCATCACCACAACCCAACATTCAAGTTGAAGAGAGTAGTGACAGAGTTACAAACGTAAGTACCCAGTATAATGAGCAATTGAGGAGTGCTTTGGAGTGTGCTATTCGGGAATATCGCAACATGTCGCCTGAAATAAGACCACGCTTACCTCGTTTGCCCATGCATAACAGGAATAGGGCACTGGTGGCTGCTCTGGATTCGCAGTTGTCAGACTATTTTGATAACTGCGAAGACCTCGCCGATACCCACTCTGTCTTATACTGCGCAGCTGTCGCGGCATGTCGTGTAGCTAATGTTAAAATTTCTAATGACATAGCTATACGACCTAAACCCGCTGTCCCAGCTTGGCAGTGTAGGATCGAGCGCCGTATTGGTGAGGCCAGGGCACTCATTGGCAAACTTATTTGCTTTAGGGAGGGCAACACTCGCCCGAGAGTGATGCGCTTTGTGAGACGGGCGTTTTTGGGAACCAATATCCACCCACATAATTATATGTCCTGTGTCACAGAGCGCATCGACTTCCTAAAGCAGAAGGTGTATGCATGGGCAAACCGTATCCGAAGGTATAGACGGCGAGTGGAGCGATTCACCCAGAATCGCTCATTCCGAAGTAACGAAAGGTGGCTATATATATAGGGCTTGGGAGCGACCGGACCAAGGTGCGACTGATATGTGCCTGCCCGATGATGACGCCTTATGTACGTTCTGGCGCAACATCTGGTCGGTACCTGTCAGTCACACCGAAGGTGATTGGACCCGGGAGGTCAAACAAGCGTGCGATCCAATACCAGAAATGGGGGCAATCATCATCAGCCCCCATGATATAGCCAATGCAGTTCGTCCGCTGCCTAATTGGAAGTCTCCAGGGCCGGATGGACTGCATAACTTTTGGATCAAATGGCTAACAAGATCGCACGCTCGCTTGGCGTCTCAGTACCAATCTGCCCTAGAATCTGGCTCACTACCCGAGTTCTTTACCACTGGAGTTACCCACCTGCTCCACAAATCTGGTAGCACCGTGGACCCCAAAAATTATAGACCAATCACGTGTCTGCCTACGGTCTATAAGGTTCTGACATCCATTTTGAGAGCTAAAATTAACAAACACATTGACAACAATCACATCATGTCTCCCTCTCAAAATGGATGTAAGAATGGGTCCCGCGGTACTAAGGAGCTACTCCTCATTGATATGGCCATTAGCCAACAGGTTCGACGTTCCAAAAAAGATCTGTCGACATGTTGGATAGACTACAAGAAGGCCTATGACTCAGTGCCTCATACATGGCTCATGAGGGTGCTAGAATTGTATAAAATTAATGCAACTTTACGCACCTTTCTGACATCATGTATGGGACAATGGAGGACAGTTCTTCGCTATCCAGGATGTCGATATATCCCAAGGTACAGCGAACCGATAAGGATTGAGCGAGGCATATTTCAGGGCGATAGTTTGAGTCCGCTTTGGTTTTGCTTAGCCTTGAATCCTCTAAGCACACTGCTGGAGAATTCAGGCCTAGGCTATAGGTTGAAAAGAGGTGGTCAGGTTATTTCTCACCTCCTTTACATGGATGATTTAAAAATTTTTGGCGCCACTAGTCTACAGCTGACGGAACTACTGAAGGTAACTGAAACTTTCAGTAGTGCCATCAGGATGGAGTTTGGTGTCGACAAATGTGCGATTATGCATGTAAAGCGAGGGGAGATTGTGGAATCCGTGGGATCTCAACCCTCGAATTCCATAAACCTGAGATCCCTCTCTCCAACTGAAACCTATAAGTATTTGGGTATGTCGGAAGCGTTAGGTATCAATGTAGTTGACATGAAGCAATCGCTGAAGGAGCGCTTCTTGGGCCGCCTAAAGAAGGTATTTAAAAGCCTTCTATCGGGCGGGAACAAGGTGCGTGCCTTCAACGGTTGGGTCATGCCAGTGTTGATATACTCTTTCGGCGTACTCAAATGGACTCAAACTGAACTTGACGCCCTGGATAGGAGAGTTCGTACATTGCTGACTGCATATCGAATGCATCACCCACGCTCATCAGTGATGAGGCTGTATATCCCGCGGAAATGTGGAGGTCGAGGCTTTTTGAATGCTAAAACTCTCCACAACCGCGAGGTATGCAGTCTCAGGGAACATTTCCTTGCTTCTGAAGTGGGTATGCTTCGAGATGTAGTAGCGGTGGATAAGGGACTCACCCCGCTCTCCTTGGCTAATGAGAACTGGCGCAAACCTGCAGTGCTAGACACTAACGATCGCAGAGGGATATGGCAGAGTAAGGAGCTTCATGGACGTTTTTTCCGGGCCCTACATGGGTCCGACGTAGACCAGGTAGCGTCCGTAGCTTGGTTGCGCTTCGGTGACCTCTTTGGGGAAACCGAAGGTTTTGTTTGTGCAATTATGGACGAAGTTATCATGACGAACAACTACCGGAAATTTATTGTGAAGGATGGCACGGTTGACATATGTCGGGCATGTCACCGTCCGGGTGAATCAATCCGCCACATTATCTCTGGTTGTTCTCGTCTTGCTAATGGAGAGTACTTGCACAGGCACAACCTTGCAGCCAAGATAATTCATCAGCAACTTGCTCTGAAATATTCTCTTGTGGAATCGGAAGTGCCGTACTATAGGTATGTGCCCGACTCAGTTCTCGATAACGGCCATGTCACATTATACTGGGATCGGTCCATCATCACTGACAGGACTATTGTAGCCAATAAGCCGGATATAGTGGTGGTGGACCGAATCGTGAGGCGTGCCATGATTGTCGACATAACCATCCCGCATGACGAGAACCTCGTGAAAGCTGAGAAAGATAAGCAAATCAAGTATCTTGACTTGGCACACGAGATTGTCGACATGTGGGATGTGAGCTCGGCAATCATTGTACCGATAGTCATCTCAGCCAATGGCTTAATAGCCAAGAGCCTCAACCAACACCTCAGGAGGCTCTCGTTAGACGGTTGGATCAAGGGCTTGCTTCAGAGAGTGGTACTCCTGGACACGGCGCGTATCGTCAGGAGGTTCCTCTCTATGGAGCCCTGACCGCCGGTAGCTTGGACCCTGTTCCCGGTACCGGTGGGCTACTATTTTTTATATTTTTAAATGTTTTTTTTAGAGAATATTTAAAAATGTAATTTATATGTATATATTGAAAATAAAGATATAATAATAATATTTTTTAAATTGTTTTTATATAAAAGAAAAGCCAATAAAAATCTTTTTATACAAATAAGGTTCTGAGAAAAATTGTAGAAGATCTAAAAAGGGAACAGTAAAAAAGTGCAATAATGCAAGATATGGGTTGCGATTTGTAGCAAATAAATAGGCTCTCGGCTTATGGTGACCCTAAGGTAACTTCCTGGATACATTATTAGTTATTGGTCGCGGGTCTGAACTCAAGCAGATGGCTGAATTTATATTATTTACACTGCTAGTAATACGGGAACCCCTTTAGAAATCAAATATTGTTATCCCGTAAAACATTGCGGGTGGCTTGGTATCTACCAACGACTCAACGACTGAGACTTTCTTCAGGACATTATCTCGACCCATCGTAGACGCAATGTCAGTGTGGAGCTAAAAAATATGGCCTAGCTCTTGTCATGTCCATCGTGCACAGCCACCTGGACCTTGCAGGATCTTATCGAGGCCAATACACGAGCCATTCAGGTAACTGCACACTGGCCTGGTCCAAAGAGGTTTGAGCATTGACTCGAAAAGAAGAAGAATTGTCTCCAGAAGTACTGATACAATTAAGATTATTACACGTATACTTATCGTTGAGTGTCGTAGGTTACTTGCTCAATAACTTGTTGACTGCACACAACTTACTCAACAAATAAAGCAAATACTTTCATAATCTTCAGACTGAGAGTGATATTGAAAGTAATTAAAATAATCTTATCTTTCGAGACTTCAATGAAAAATACAACAGCATAAAATAATCCATACTTCCTTACTCATTATATTCTAATATACAGGGTTAATTGTAAAACACCGAAAACCTCTCAGGGCTATGTTACTAACATCATAATCAACAAATTTTGTTCTATGACTTTTAAAAATTCGTCATATTTTAGTTCACCAGATTTTCATAAAAAAATAAAAATATTTAAATTGAACGCCCTAAATGTTACGAAGTCTATGCGAAGCAAAAGAAAGCGATAGTATAAATCGCTTTTTCATACATACGTAACGTACGTAAAATATGACGAATTTTTAAAAGTCATAGAACAATAGTTGTTGATTATGATGTTAGTAACATAGCCCAGAGAGGTTTTTGGTGTTTTACAATTAACCCTGTATAATATACATATCTCGTGTCAAAGTGATTGTTATCAAACTCTTCCGAAACGGCTTCACCGACTTTTATGATTTTTGTTTGTTTGTTAGGTCTGAGGTAAGGTAGGCTATTATTTATGCCCTTAGGTGATAAAGGTGACCCTCTCCAGATATTTGGTTTTAATTTTTTAGAAATTTTAGACGATGGTTATGGATTTCTTAAGGGCCTTGTTTTGTTCGAATGACTTCCTTCGTATAAAACTTCATCGACATAACAACATTTATTTTAGATACCCAGATTCATTTAGTTGGTTTATTTACTTTTAATAACTACCACTAAGTGGTCTTTTTAACCCAAAGGTTAATTGGTAGAGAATGCCTTGTACATAAAGTTTAAATAAATAAATAAATACAGTACACCATATTATACACATTAATTATAGACACATTTTATTATTATAACCCTTAGAACAAGGAACTTCTAAAGTAGGGATGAAATCCTAACCACTACCGACTACAAGATCATTTTACGGCTGCAACGCAATAAGCAGATCAGAGATGCTGCAATAACATTAAAACCGTCAGTGTTAAATAGCGCGAACATCTCTGATGCAGTGTCTAACGTAGGCAGTCCCAACACAACCTTGAAGATATCATTATATTGGATGCGCAGTGACTTTTGGTGTAAGGTGCAAAGAATACGCCTTGAAAACTCCTCGATTAATGACAAAAGTAAACCATTCAATTTCGTTATACGACGTAAAATTTATGGAATTCAATAACATATAGGCGTAAGTGTATAGAAATCTATCATATTTTTTAGCCAAAGATGCAGCATTTACATTTTCAGGAAATTACCAAACAGTCAGTTCACTCTTTAAGGGCCCTATTTTAAATCAGTTTGAATGACTTCTAAGACTTAGTCAACATGATAACGGAAAACACCCTAGAGTAATGTCAATAAGTAATTTTTCATTCCTTATTCGTTGTGTAGTAGGCACAATTACACGTTTAGAATTGGAAGTATTTAAATTTCTAATCTTGCACTGTTTCCAGTTTCTGGTCAATTTTCCGCTAAAGATGCATGAAAACCCATGGCGTGGAGAGAACCCGTAGCTCACAAGAGCTGCTAAACCTGCAGCTTTGATTTCCTTTAACGATTTCTACGAGTAATAGGTACTTACTCGTTGAACGACCTAACTCATTGAAGATACACTTTCCTTGTCGTTTACGGAGCTTAGAGTTAAACTGATGACTATGTAAGTACGAAATGTGTATTATTATATAGGTATATGCTGCGTCATTTTTAACCGACTTCAAAAAAAGGAGGTTCTCAATTCGTCTTGAACATTTTTTTTTTTTTTTATGTATGTTACCTCATAACTCGGAGACGGCTGGACCGATTTGAAAAATTCTTTTTGCGTTTGAATGGGTATAGTTTCTAGTTGGTCCCATTGTTACAAAATCAGGATATGATGATGGGATCCTGGAGAAATTGAGGGAACTCTTCAAATATTATAGGCACACCTATAGCGTTTTGGGTATTTTTTATAGTACCTTGACAAGTTGCTTCCGAAAAGTACCATTTGGGGAAATTGAACTGATGATGAAGACCACAGATGGCCACTGAAACTCCTCAATAATAAGTATTTCGTGGATTGCGTTTCGATTACTTGAGTACGGATGTTAAACACTTTATGCTCGTCACAATACATATGGTGATGTAGAGCTGATGGTCAAGTACCAGGAGAACTCCTCAAAAATTAACGGCTATGCATCGGGAAAAGCAACATTTTGTAAAAGGTGATAAGTTGTTGACATTATGGCTTTTGTGACTAGATAAATTACAAACCGAACAACTAAAAAGCGTGAAAAAAAAATTTTTGCAAAAAATAAAACCGACTTCCATATAAAAACACTACAAAGGCAAAAATAACTTTAATTTCGGAAGGCGGTGTCTTTAGTTTTGTATATATTTTCGTTTTTGACACCGCCTTCCGAAATTAAAGTTATTTTTGCCTTTGTAGTGTTTTTGTATGGAAGTCGGTTTTATTTTTTGCAAAAAATTTTTTTATATACCAATACAAATAAATAATTATTGTTTTGACCATCAAAACGTCACTGTAACTCGAAGAAAGCAATTATATTCAATACCTATTAGCAATAATGAACAAAATAATATCAGCCGCACAGGTCAACCTTCAAGGTTAAGCAACACTCGCCGAGGTCAGCCTATGGATATTCCTCCTTGCCTCAGAAAGCAAGTTAAGCCATTAGTCCTGGCTGTCATTTGAACATCTTTCACAGTCGTTACGGGTAGTCAGAAGTCGGAAAACTTGACACTGGTCTTGTCAAGGCGTGTCAAGCTACTGGCTTGTGGAGGTTAGATAGGCAGTCGCTCTATGGAAAAACTGCACCCAGTTAGACTGGAAGCCGACCCCACGGAATAGATGAATAAGGTTGGAATGGTAATGTGGGCGTGGCGAGCGCGCCACATATATGATACGAAAATCATAGCTCGACCGATTAATTCATTCACCGCGTTTAGTGCGTTTCGGATTACTTCGGAACACAGAGCTCTGCTTTAAAATGCCGTGTTGTGCAATTATAACCTGTAAAAACAAAAACTTAGGCCGCAAGTATAGAGCGAGGACGTATATTTTTCCATCGGTAAGTCGAAAATAACATTTAATTACAATTTTATTTGTACAAAACATAAGAATATTCTGATCACTATGAAATTCCGAACATTAAAAACATTATTGCAACAAGTTACAAAAAATATACATTGCCCGATGTGTACTCGCTTAATCAACGCAATGACCAAGTCCGCTTACAATGTACTGCATGCGTTGCGTCCTCCACACTTCAACCATTGACGTTTCGTCCTTTGCCCTGATTGGTCGTGATGCACGGCGCATGTTTATTAACAGTTAGTAACAGTCAGTAGCAAGCTCTCGATTTAATTGTGTGTAATTTATTTGTGTGCGTAATTCGCACACGTAACGGGCCTCTTGCTTGTAGTGGAGCTAAAGAGTGGGAAACAAGCGGCGACACACGTTCTCATACAAATCAGGAACTATTTCCTTGCTAACCTCTTTTATCTGTTCTGTGGCCAACCCCAGAATAGTTGATAAAAGTCTAAGCAGATGGTGATACTAGCTTCAAATCTTAAAGTTGCTTCAAAAAGCTACTTATTCCACCAGTTATATGTATAACTTCAAGCTACACTTTTAAAACACATTTTAAATAATAATCCTCCGAGTATTGTACGTTTATTATAAACTTTTGACTAAACTCTCAGTGATTCTTTCAATACTTCAAGATTTCCCTCGGGACAGTTTTATCTCTTATTCTGTTGATTGCTGTGAAACTGTGTGGTGAAGTAACGTGTATATATGAAGCGATATTCTATATATCTAGATCTCAAAGGATATCTCTGATTTTAATGTTGTTTTGCAAGTTTGTAAATGCATACTTTTAGGCGACATATGAATGAATATTATAGTTACTTAAAGGCATATATTTGGTTCATATATTTTGCGTAGTTTTCTTACTTTTTTTATTTATACCTACCTCATTCTATGTTACAAAATGCAATTATTTTCTTAAACTTTATAATTTTTCATATTGTTCTTAAAATTTTATGTTTCCATATCTGTTAACACACTGTGTATCCAACTCTACTCTAAAAATCTGCCAGAATCAACTACAATTAAATTTAGCAGCATTCTATTTCTCTTATCTCTGTCTTATAGTTTCTTAATCTTTCAACATAGTCTGGAGTCTGTGTTTCCCGACAGCTACAACCTAGGAGTTTTTAAGTCCAGAGTGAATAGATTCCTTTTAGGTAAGCGTGCTCCATATTCGATCACATCATCACTTACCATCAGGTGAGATAGTGGCCAAACGCGAAACTATTATCAATAAAAAAAAACGTAATAATACACAATAATTATGCACATATAAATTGTATTATAAACTATCTGATCCAACAGACGTTGTTTTTCTGACCTTTCCTGTATGAGAGGAAACATAATACAAAATAATTAATGAAATCACTCCAGCCGTTCTCGAGTTTAAACGAGACTAATCCACAACAATTGATTAAGGATATATGAATATAAATATAAGAAGATAAAAGTAGTATTCATATTACTACGAAATATGAATTTTGTTGATTTTAATCATGTGAACGCCTGTTTTGTAATCTTTAACACATATCTGTATATTCAGATGCTTGGTTCTTGTGAGCGTACCTGGAAGGATGAATGACTGTTTGAAACTATTTCCCTCAAAAATTTAAATGAAAATGAATATGTATATTCATCTGTACACAATTTATTATTACATGCCCGGATCGGTTCTTTAACTCAAGGCTTAAGGTGTCGGACTTCTGATCGAGAAGTCGCAGGTCCAAACCCCACCCAACACTATTGCCTTGAACCCACTCCAGTCACACGCATATTTAGCTTAGTTGGAGGGGTTAATAAGATTACTAGTAACGTAAATTCTACCCAAATTGCTAGTCCTCTTTATAAAAAAAAAAACTTCACCACTACCCAACTCTAGTTATTGTTAGAAGCGTTCGGTAGCGGTGAAGTTTTACTTTTGACAGGCACCTTTCCACTTCCCCTGTGGGGTCCAATCTAAACCTTGTCTGGGGTTGTTAGGATTTCTTCGGAGAGTGTAGCCAATCCAATACCACTTGCGACGAGCGAGCTGCTGTCCTATTTGTTCTCATGGACAGACTTTCAGGTGTTCGTTGGTAGTCTTTTCTTACCAGAAGATCCCGAGAATGCATATTATGCATTTATCCAGCAGCGTCAATTTAAATAACCGGCTACAGGAAAACGTATAAATGCAAAGTGTTAAGACCAACGTGCAATAAACTCATTATTTAACATAACCGGTTAGTTGGCAATGTTTGTTTACATATGTTTAGGGTTCCCAACGCATATTTAAGAAAAAACGGAACCCTTCTAGGGTCACTTTATTTTCCATCTATCTATCTGTCTGCCAGTCTGTCAAGACTATATTTCTCAGGAGCATGTTATGGTACCGAGTTGAAATCCATATGAAATCCACACGTCACAGGAAACTTAAAAAAAGAATCTAAAAAAAATTACTGCCATGTATTCGTAATATCTAAATAGACTTCGCAAGTAAATCAAATTATTTAAATATATTACTTAGGTACGTCCCGTTGACATAGATTTGGCTAAAAGTATTACGTAATCATTAGAGGGCAATAGGCCCAGCAGTTACGGGCCCGACTTGCGAATTGCAGATCGTGGGTTCGAACGATTAGAGAGTTATGCTAGGTAGATTGGGCTTTAGAAAATGAAATAATAAAATTATACATAAGCTACTGACTTTATACGGAACTCTCTGTATGCGAGTTAAATTCGCACTTGATCAGATTTTTTACGTGCCATCGACGACGCACGCGTCATGAATATTTATGAGCATTCAGTATGTTATTTTTTTTTCTGCTGAGAGATTATGTGAGCAAAAATCTTAATAAAGCTTCTTTACTATAGCAACTAAGCCAGCTTTTGTTTTGTCGTTTTTCCTGTTATGCAAAATAATCACTATAGTAAATATATGTTGTAGGGACACTACATGCCTTGATCTTGTCAACATCATCGGCTAGTAGGCCTTGAAGTGTTAGTTAGTTAGGTACTTATATTATTTTATTTGTTTTTATAACGTTTGCATAAATGTATACGTCAGGTATTTAGCTCTTTAGATCATTCTGTACCACCTTCAACACGTGCAGCTTGTGGGAAAAGTATTCGCAGGCATTGTATGGGGCCCTCCGTGTCCAATTCAATAATGCCTTCAAGAAAACTGTTGGGGTTGCCAAGGCGTTGCAGTGCATCAGGTATGTTTGCGGCGGCGCCTGTTGATTGTTTACAGACATGCGCAAACGTACAGCATCGTTGGTGGCTCATGTCATGGCTAGTCCCAACAGGGTTCTGAAGATGGTCGCGGATAGAGCGGGCTGTCCATATATGGTTCACTGCTGTCAATTACATGTCTCCGTATCGTGTTGTCTACTAACCCTAGTTTTTATGATAGTTATGTATTTACTAACCATAATTACATATATGGGCTTGAAATAAAAATATTTGAATTTGAATTGAGTCACATACTATCCAAGACAATACACACATTTTGATCCATTATGTTTACTTTAAATACTTATTAGCTTATTACAGATTTTCTTTTTTGTTTCATTTCTCTTTTAGTAGTAAAGTCAAATGTTGTCGCTTGTCAAGTTGTGAATGGAAAAACACTGTAGACTCGTAGATTCGTTTGACAATGTTTTATATGTAATTTCATGGTGCTGTATTAATTGGGTCTATACATTCCTCTCATACCTAATGAACCTGTATTATGGATACATTGTAAAAATTATATTTTAATGAAAAAAGTAACTGTGGAGTTTCTTGCCGGTTAAAGAAAACGACCAATTTTGAACCGTGCACTAACTTCTGACGTTATTCAGTGGCCATGTAGGCCTATGTGAAATAAAATATTTTGAGTTTGTATTTGATTGTATGTTAAAATAGAAGTTATATTTAATATAAATCCTAAGATTAGCCAGTGAAACCTAAATTTTACCAAGCGTTACCGGTGTGAGCGTTACCGACTTGCACCATTACCGCTCGAGACTAATCAGTTATGTTTGTTTAATTTGGACTTTTACTCATCTAATAATAATCTTAAGGTTTGCCTCAGAGATACGAATAAGTTGAAAACATCATTAGTGTAACCGGATGCAGCTGATTATTAGTATTTTATATGGAAAGAAAAAATATGTATCTAGTCCATGCCACACAACACAAAGCTATAGAAAACAACTTAAGTACTTCTACGCACTCTGACTGGCTTTCTGTTCTCCACAGTAACTGGGCAACGTAATATTCCTTGGCAAGACCAACCAGACCAAAACCTTGTCCATTGTGTTTTGATTTGGCTGGTCTCTAATTTAAGTTATAAACATATAGATTAATAAAAACCGGTCAAGTGCGTGTCGGGCCACGCGCAGTGTAGGGTTCCGTAGTTTTTATAACAGCCAAGTGCGTGTCGTATTCGCTGACTGATCGTTTCGTACCATGCTCTAACTAAAAGCCAAACATGACTACCTAACTAATTTGACTTCCTATACAAATCCTCACCTGGTCCGACAATTTTGCACGGAAAGTTTCAATTTTTTTTAGAGATTTGTATAAAACTTGTCATAGCCGGTGTTTTGAATTTAAATACGGACTCAGAGCTACACTACTCAATCGTCACAAGAAGCTAGCACGATACAACTGGCGCTTAGCACCATCTATCGATATTTCTATAGAGTTGTTCGAAATTTTCAAGTCAAATACAATTGGCTTTGCACCCTCCCCTGGAGCCATCACTATTGTAACGTCTTGATTATCATTTAACAAAGTTTCCGAGCCACCAGGGTTAACATCAATATTGCATTCTTCTTGATTGGGTAAATCACATGTACATTCATCTGTGTCTTCAGGTTCATTATTGGTCCAAGAATCTTCAATTTCTATGCCGTATCTACGAAACAAATCACATGTCACTAAGTATTCCGCTGCGTGACGTATTATTTCCGGACGGACCCGCTCTTTTCGACCATGTTTGTAACAAAATTTACGTTTCAACTGCACAGTAATAACGTTATCATCATTTACTAATCGAGGCAAAGCTCTCACCATATTATTTATATTTACAGGTACATTAATAACATTACCTGACAGGCCGTGCTGAAAGCCTAATCCTTGACCTTTACGAATTATTTTCAAAAATACGTGGCGGGGACTTACTAATCTTTCCTCCATTGGGGTCAATTCTCTTAAAACATCCGGAATATCGGGAAACTTTAAACCGTTTTGTATAGACGCGGTATTTTCCCTTGACAAATATACTTAGCACATGTACAACAAAACTCCGCATTTTCATCTGAAGGATTCAAATAAAATACATTTGATGTGAAGGATACATTAAATTTAGTACAAATGGCATGTTTATGTAGTTTTCTAACAGAATTCTTGTGCCATAATCTACCACAACATGAACAACAGTGATTGTTCCCTTCCCTCGTGTTACTGAAATATTTTTCAGTAACCTTTTCCCAATCAATAATAGAATCAGATCTAGCCGTTTGTCGAGCCCTGCTATTGCTAGCGCGTTCAATTTCTAAATAATCCGGATCTTGACGAGCAATGTGACGAGCCTGCGTGTCACGCTGTTGCTCGATATCCCGGTAGTAAGGGTTTTCACGAGCAGTCCGGTGAGCCTGCGTGTCGCGCTGTTGTTCTCTCTGTCTAACACCGGGAATCTGACGAACGGTTTTATGGGCCTCAGTATTGCGTTTCTGATTCGTTTGTGTATAATCAGTATTAAATCTTTTACATTTTGTTGATACATTCCCCTTTTCTTGAGTACGTTTTTTACAGTTACCAAAACCATCCTCGGGTTCTTCTTGACTGGTATTTATTAATGTTAAACTTTCGTTTTCTTCAGTATTATCAGTAAAAGTTGGACTTTCAATAAAAAATATCTGAGTATTATCAGTAAAAGTTGGACTTTCAATAAAAATTACCTGATTTGTTGGGCTTTCAATTTCCTGACACTGAGTCTTTTGAGATCTTTTATTTCTTTTCTTGTTAGCTTCCTTAATTAATTTTAGGCTTTTAGTTTGTATATTTTGGAATAAATTTGCAGGTGGCCGACCAGGCACTTTCCTTGGGACACCAGTAGACGGAAAAAGCTCCAAAACACCACGAGATTGCATGTCGAATAAATGACGTCGCATGTCTTCAGCAATGTAATTAAAGTAACATGGATTTACGCTCAATGCTATAGCAGTGGAAAAACAAATGGCAAATAATCCACAGTCAATGCTATTGGGCTGGCGTTGGACGCTGGTGTACTGTATTTTAGAGATATTCAAATATGGGAATAATGCTTTCACGTAATATTGCTGTGAAAGACTTAAATTATTATATAAACTATCATAAACCCGTAATATTCCATTTATGTAATAAATGCAGGTCCAGTGCCCTACCGAGCCAAGCTCACCGCCATATATGATCTGCAAATGAGACTCGTTTTGAGGAACAAGTTCTATCAACTCCGGATGACAAAAAAGAGATACCTCTCTCGGCCGAAACGATGTGTATCGAGCTAACAAATCATGGAAGGCGCGCACAGCGTCGTCTTTTATGTGGTTATTGTTATTCAAAATATATGGGTACATTTTGATAAATTAATAGCAAAACAAAAAAAAAAACAAAAAACAGCAGCAGAATAAACTGCCCTCAAAGAAACACACAAACGCAAAAAGAACCGTGTGTCAGACTGCGCCTGCAAACAGAAAAGGCGGGAGATCGTTAAACAAGTTGTGTCCGCCTGTAACACCAAGACGAACGCCTCAACTTGACCACGACCGATCTGCCAAGAGCGAAGCGACAATGAAGAATTCAAAACAAAAAAAAAAAAATATTTTCCAATAATTACTAACTATTCTATTATTACTATTTCAATCTCCAAATTCCTACACTCAAAACAGAAAAAAAAGAAACAAATTATTTTCCAATAATTATTAACTAAATATTCTATTATTACTATTTCAAATTTTCAATCTCCAAATTCCTATCCTACTCTCAACGGGGCTTAATTATGAATTTCACAATTCAACTACCTATTTCACTAATCTCTAGCCTACACACAATCTCAAAAACTTATTTTTTTTACAATATTTTTTTTTTTAGGTAGGGCCACTCGTAGTTTAGCTCTATACGGCTAATGTACTACTTAAGGTGAAAGGATACGTCAAACTACGAAATAGACCTCTCTTTGAAGGACTACTACTACTAGACGGATGGACCAAATAGATAAAAAAAAATACCTAAGACGCGTAACATATTTGACTTTAAATTTTAAATTTATTTTTTTTGTTATTTTTCATACTTTTCTCGGAAAAAAATCGAATATATCCTCTTTATTTTTGCAATAATTTGCTTACTGCTTTCAAATAACTGGACCGATTTAAATATTTCTTTCACATTATTATAGAGAATTTATTGCTTTATAAAATTTAAATTCAAAATTTTACAAAATTATTACTTACGTGCCGTTAAATCAATAATACTATATTATTACATTCGCGCTCGGCGCGCGCGCTCGCTCATACGCAAGGACCAGTCTCACCCTAGCGTTCGCACGGGGAGGCTGTGTCGCATGTTAGCGCGCCCCGCTCTTTAAACTTTGCGTCAAAGAGTAAACAGCGTAGATAGTACGTTTGGTACAGTGGTACGGTTGAGCTATTTAAAAATGGGACATTTCGTTTGCGCTTGGACGTATGTGAATATTTAGTTTTAGTGTTGATTGCGAGTGGACTAAACTAAATGTTAAGTAAATAAAGATACATAGATTTTATATTTTAGTTTTTATTGTTTCGTAGCCAAATGATACAAACCATTTTTTCTCCAAGTCAATTGTTTGAAATATTATTATTATTTAGCCTGCACTGTCCCACTGCTGGGCAAAGGCCTCCCTTCATTCCTTCCAATGGTCCCGGTTGTGCGGCAATTATTTCCAATTCTCAAGGAAGACATCAAGTTCGTCCCGCCATCTCTTTCGTGGTCTGCCGCGACCTTGTGTCCCTGTTTCAGGGCACCAATCTTGAGGTTTACGGGCCCACAGCTCGTTCGGCATGCATATCATTCGTTTGAAATATATTTATTTATTTTATTAACACTATGAAAAACAAAGTTGAAAGCAAAACTGCTTGCTACTATGGAACTCTTCATGGGCGAGTCCGACTCGCACTCGGACAGTTTTTTATTAGGGCTCCGTAGCAGAATGACTTGAATGACAAAAAACGGAACCCTTATAGTTTCGATATGTCTGTCCGTTTGTCTGTCTGTCTGTCTGTCCGTCCGTCCGTATGTTACAGCCATTTTATTCCGAAACTATTAAGAATATACTTGTGAAACTTAGTAGATAGATGTATTCTGTAAACCGCTTTCTTATTTTAAGAAAAAATTTAAAATATATAAGGGGGGTCCCCATACATGGAACTAGAACTGAAAATATTTTTTTCATGAAACCTATGCGTGTGTAGTATCCATAGACAGGTCTTTAAAAATGATATAAGGCTTTCTAAAACCACTTTTTCATAAAGTCAATAGTTTAAAAGATATAAGCTTCCAAAGTGGTAAAATGTGTGTGTCTCCCCTCTAACTTCTATAATAATGGAGTGAAAAATCTAAAAAAAATATATGTCTGTAGACCTTAATGTACACTTTCAACCAAAATTAGTTTGAATGAAATCGGGTCAGCAATTTTTGAGATACAGAATATTTTCTAAAACCGCAAATATAACTTTGTAATTCATACAAACACTATGAAAAACCAAGTTATTTAGCGTAGTTGTAAAAATGTAAATAAGCTAGTTTTAAAAAAAATTGTAGGTTTTTTTTATTCGTCAAATAAATATACATAATTATTATATTATTATAGTTACTACGGAACCCTTCATGGGTGAGTCTGACTCGCACTTGGCCAATTTTTTTAGTACATTAAAAAAAAAAAATTTACCAAAAATTAAACCGACTCCCAAAAAACACTGCAAAGTGAAAAATAACTAACCACATTCAAGTAATCGAAGCGGAACACATGAAATACTTATTATTTCAACTTATATATTGAGTAGTTCCAGTGGCCATCTGTTGTATTCATCATCAGGTCCACTTCACAAATTGTGCTTTTCGAATGCAACTACACAAGTTACTATAAAAAATACTCAAATCACTATAGCTGTGCCTATAATATTTGAAGAGTTTCCTCAATTTCTCCAGGATTCTATCATCAGATCCTGACTAAGTGACAATGGGACCAATTTCGAAGTATACCCTTTCAAACAAAAAAAGAATTTTCCAAATCGGTTCAGCCGTCTTTGAGTAATCGGTGAAAATACATTACAAAAAATATATACGCGTCAAATTGATAACCTCCTCCTTTTTTGTCGTCGGTTGATAAAAGCGTTATTATTTATTTTCACAAAAACAAATTGATATTTTTTATATTTTGATTCACTCTAACTACAATAACTGTACTCACTAAAGAATATTTTGTTCTCAAAACAAGCATTGCAAATGTTCTGAGTCCGACTATTTTCAATCGATTTCATGATGATAAAAGCTAATAGGTAGCGACAAAAATGCTTCGAACGTATCTGCGTCCGGTGATACCTATGACGTTCGGGGGAGCGCGCGGGCGCTCGGGGTGGTCAGCACTGGCCGCTTGTTTCACGTTCAATGCTCAAGGACGTTGGGCTGTCCTTTCACCTTAACCGGTCTGTATTTTTTACAATAATTTTTCATGACTACTTATAGTTTTGGCGGTAACGAAACCATTGTGAGATATAATTCGACGACGACGCCATCTAGTTAGAAAAGAAGTACTAATTGTTACACAAAACTGAAAAATAAGACTGGTTTGATACAATCCTCAACTAATTTAATTACTCAAACACTACTAACTATAATTATTTTACTGGAAAGAAACGTTTTTTTTACCGACTTCTAAAGAAGGAGTAGGTTATCAATTCGTCACGTATATATATATATATATATATATATTTATGTACATGCACCGATTACTCCCAAGGCACCATCTTCTGAAATTAAAGTTATTTTTCACATTGTACCTAGTGGTTTTTTTGGAAGTCGGTTTTGTTGTTACAAAGTTTTTTTTATAAACCTTATTTAAATATGAAACTAGTGCGATACAACTGACGCTTAGCGACATCTATCGACATTTCTATGGAGTTGTTCGAAATTTTCGAGTCAAATACAATTGGTCGACTATTACTCGTAAACTTGTAAAGCCCACTTATGTGTGATAGTTTTCCTTTACATTTCGTTATATATAGGCACTACTGCCGTGACATTTGAATTTCTAACTATAACCGTTTAGTTGATACAGGGGGGGGACACTTGACTCTAACGAAAATTGGTACTTTAAAGCTTGATAAGTCACGAACGGTTTACTTAATCAAAAAACGGTCTTACCAAACCCCTAATATTTTTGAAAGACCTATCCAACGATATCCCACACTATGGGAAGAACGAAAAAAAATAATTATCATCCCACTTTACATGTATGGGAGGTACCCTAAATAATTGTTTTTTTCAAAATTTTATTTTACCACTTTTTTGGCGTCATTAACGTGTATACTCATGCCAAAGTACAACTTTCTAGTACCAATAGTTTTTGAGCTAAACCGCGGACAGACAGACGGACATGGCGAAACTATAAGGGTTCCTTGTTGACTACGGAACCCTAAAAATGGCATCATCAGCTTATAATTTCGCTTCAATTGAGATATACTAAATTGTAGTCTTTACTAATTAAAACAGCATATTACAGTATAGCAGAGTTTATGAAAGAGGACCATTTTATTCGTTTTTGAGTTATCAAGGTTGAAATGCTATTGTAATATAGGTACAACGAGTTATTTAAAGGGTATATACATACCAAGTGCACGGCTTCTTTGGATGATAACAAACGATACGACAAGGGTTTGGTAATCCTATGTCTTCATATGTGGAACTAATTAGAAATTTCAATACATTGATACCAGAGACTGAATTTTTCAAATTAAGAAGATTGAAGAGAATTATCGTGTTTTAGGCAAGTGACGTGAAAAGTTATTGATCCTTGTAATGAAATGAAATGAAATGAAATATTTATTTTGTAAATTGGTTATAAATAACACTTTTACACGTCATGTTTTTTTGCGTGTTAAGTTTAGCTAGATGAGGCCGGTATTTCCTAACTGACTACTCTGAGAAGAAACACCGAAACAAACTCAGAGGTCATAGTCTCTTTTAAAGTCCAGACAATTTGTATTTGTATATGAGAAGCATGTAGGTTAATGTCTGTGGTATTTTTTTTGAGGAAATAACCACGCAAATTTGAGCGGACCTGTCCAGACAGTGCAAGCATTTGTCAGTTATCATGTAGCTCAACTTAGAATTTAAGGAGCTCAACAATTTGACAAAAAAAAAAAAACCAAAGGAGATTCGCGTAGGCCACACAAGTACTCAAACTGCTTGACATCATTAAATAAATTAAAGTGAAAGTAAAAACAACGAAAAAAGAATAACCTACATTGTCCTCACATTAACAATAATGAAATAATTATATAAAAAAAAAAAAACAAAATAAATAGGTATATACAATACTTAACTAAACAAATATTTTAATCAATAAAAAATAAATCAACTATCAAAAATTAGAAAATAAAAAGGGCTCACGTATATCACTGGAGCATCTCATTCCCAAGCCTTCTTGTCCTCAATATAATCTTTAACACTGTAAAAAGCTTTCTGACATAGCTTACGTTTAATAAACAATTTGAATTTATGAATACTTAGTTCTTGAATATGGCTAGGAATTTTATTATAAAAACGTATACATTGGCATCTAAACGAACCACCTATTTTTTTCAACCTTGTTTTAGGAATGACATATTTGTCTTTGTTCCTTGTATTTACACTATGAATATCACTGTATTTTTTAAACAGATTAATATTTTTGTGTGCATACAAGAGATTCTCATAAATATACTGAGATGGCACAGTCATAATATTAATCTCTTTAAATTTGTCTCTTAAGGAGTGCTTAGGACTTAATTTATAAATTGCACGAATGGCCCTTTTTTGTAATACAAATATTGTGTGAATGTCGGCAGCATTTCCCCAAAGTAAAATGCCGTATGACATCACACTGTGAAAGTAACTAAAGTAGACTAAACGTGCTGTTTCCATATCAGTTAATCCACGTATTTTTCTAACGGCATATGCTGCAGAACTTAACTTTTTTGACAATTTATCTATATGGGGGCCCCACTGAAGCTTCGCATCCAAAGTTATGCCCAAGAATACTGTGGTATCTTCGGGTTTCAATATTTCGCCCTTTATTGATACACTAGTATTCACTTGTCTAACATGAGGTAACGTAAATTTTAGGCATTTGGTTTTTTTCTCATTAAGAAGAAGATTATTAACATTAAACCAGCTAACTACAGTCGCAAGGGCTCTGTTTACTTCTTCAGTAACCTGCTGTTGACGTTTAATTTTAAATAAAAGAGAAGTATCGTCAGCGAATAACACTATGTCATGATTTTTGATCAGGTACGGCAAATCATTTATATAAATAAGAAACAAAAAGGGACCTAAAATTGAGCCTTGGGGGACCCCCATCTTGACCACAGATCCCGGCGATCTTTTGCCGTTCACATCGACTCTCTGAATCCTTTCACTCAAGTATGAGGTTAAAAGATTCAGAGAGGAGTCCCGGAATCCGTAGTGGTGCAGTTTCCTGATTAATGTCTCATGGGGAACACAGTCAAACGCCTTAGACAAATCGCAAAAAATGCCCAACGCATCGCACTTATCTTCCCATGCATTATAAATGTGTCCTAAAAGTTCAACACCGGCATCAGTTGTTGAACGACCCTTTGTAAAACCAAATTGTTTATTATGTAGCAATTTGTGTTTATTAAAATATCTTTGCATCTGCATTAAAATAATTTTCTCAAAAATTTTACTGAAAGTGGGCAGTACAGAAATAGGTCTATAATTAGTAGGGTCAGATGTACTACCCGATTTAAATAGTGGGATTATTTTACTATATTTCATTAGATCAGGAAACTCACCGCAATCAATACAATTATTAAATATAACAGCTAATGTAGGAGCAATAATGTGTATAATTGACTTAGTAACTTCAACAGAATTACCCCACAGGTCTGCAGTCTTTTTAATATTCAAAGAATTAAAAGTTTTGATGATGTCATTAGAAGTAACATGTTGGAATTTAAACTCTGAACTACAAACTGGCACATTTTTTTTAAGTAATGTTTCTGCAGCAATGGGAGATGATTTTAGCGACTTGGTTGTCGATACGGGAATGTCAGTGAAAAAATTTTCGAATTCTGTGGCGACTTGCGAATCTAATGTTATTATATTATCATCAATAGTGAGGGTGTAATCAATATTTCGGTTGCAAGACCTTCCCGTTTCGCTTTTTATAATATCCCAAGTCGTTTTAATTACATTACTACTATTTTTAATTTTAGAACTCAAGTAGCGAGACTTGGCAATATAACAGACTTTTTTAAATAATTTAGAATAGTTCTTAACATATAAATTAAATTCTACCGAGTTAGTGTAAGTCCGCTCCTCATAGAGTTCATAAAGCCGATTTCTACTTTTATAAATACCAGTGGTGGCCCAGTCACTGAAAGAAGTGTTACTATTTACTGAAGCAATTTTGGGAATAAATGTGTTATCGAATTGTTGGCAATATATTTTGAAAAAATCATTATAATGTTTATTAGGGTCCTCATTAGTTAACAAACAGGGCATTTTATTTAAGAGTTTAGTTTTGAATGCTTCCAGGCGATATTTAGTTTTTGGATTTACAGTGATATTCTTTTTTAACATTTTATTGACTTTTTTTGGTAAAGTAATTAATTGCCCACAATGATCAGAGTCTATTAAATTAATTATTTTTTTGTGAGTCGGTACAACATCCGTAAAAATATTATCTAAGCAAGTGGCACTAGTAGGAGTTATTCTAGTGGGCTCCATAAATAGGTATACAAGATTGTATGATTGGAATAAACTAATAATGTTAGTGCTCAAACCAGAATTTTCTAATAAATTAACATTAAAATCACCACAAACAATGACATATTTACTCGAGTTACAGATTTTATGCAAAACTTCATCCATTACTTTTTCAAAGCAATCGTACAATCCTGAAGGTGGTCTGTACACACTTAATATAATAAACTGCTCCAATTCAATACAGGCTATTTCAATAGATCGTTCAACAGAGAGGCTCACAATATCCATTCGGTTCTTGAATTTAAGATTATTACTTATTAATATTAAAGAGCCACCATGTATAGCATTCACTCTGCTAAAAGAACTACCAACCTGGTAATTATTATAATTGAAAATAAATTGATGGCTTTGAAGCCAATGTTCAGTTAGGCAAAGAATATCAATATTGTTAAAATTAAGAAAAAACTCTACTTCTAAATCTTTGTTTAAAAATCCTTGAATATTTTGATGTACCAGGTTAATAGTATTTATTGATTTTAAAACTATATTTGTGTCCTCTTTGCAGTTTAAAAGTTCATTACTGCTAGAGATTCCCTCTGTTGTCAAAATTTCTAATTTAAATTCTCAGTAGTAAAATTGTTTGCAACCAAGCAATTGGTTGAGTTATGTAAACTGTCAATGCAATAATTAATTTCAGTATTATTAGATACCCTAGATAATACTGAATATTCACTTAACCTAGGATCAGTAAAATTATCAATAAATGAGTGTATATTGTACGCTAACAAAGTAGCCAATAAATGTCGACTTTTTTTGGGAAGATACATATATTCCCGAATCAAAACAAAATCTCTAACAAAATTGTTAGTATCAAAATACAATAAATGGTCACTATGACGGCATACTAACATATGCATCAAATTATTAAGTCTATAAATATATTCATTTTCTATACATGTCAAATTATTAGAATAAGGCAATGCACATAAAATTAATTTGCCTAATTTTAATTTAAGGAGGGTGCCAATACCATTAACAATGTCCTGTTTTGTCACATTAAGGCTGTTTCCAAATAAAAGAATGACTGTAGTCTGCTCATTCAATTTTGATTGTGTAATTTTTTGTAGTGCTGTGACACGTTTGTTATGATTGATATTCAAGAAACATATTAAACCGATAATTTCGTATCAATTCTTTGAGTCACTTATTTTGTGCTGAAACTGGGCATTGAGACTCCATACCAGATGTTGTCTTCAGCCCTTTTGGAGTGATATGGGGTTTCCGTTACACGTTGTATATTAAATTAGAAGTATTACTACGAGGTCTCAGGTTTGATTCTCGGATTAGGCAACAATTGCTGTTGGATTTTTCTGTAAGAAATTTCTCGGTAGTAGTTGTATGTATATGTATATGTACGTTGTATAAATAATTATTTGGAATTAAATTTTTAATGACTGTCAATTATAATTTTATTTACTAATTTATTTAATAACTACTTTGACATCTAATTCTAGTGTTACCTAATTTTAAATAAATAATAATTATTGCATAAGTACTTAAATTATGTCTATAATGTAATTATGAGGAATATTATCACGGTTTATGCACCATCTCTTCCTACTATGTTTTACGCCACGATATGCAGCTGAACATATTCTCAGAAATTTTCTGTATTTCAATACTATTTTGCATACAATGTATCATGTACGTCATTTTTAAACATAAAAAATATTTTTTTACCATATCTACAGGCCTCATCTGTTACTCCACTATGCCAGCCTAGAGCGAGTTAATGGATAATACATCACATTTTGTTTTCATAAAAAAACAGCAATTTGTAAGCAGATTTATATGTATTTACTGCAAATAACACCCCTTATTTTGCAGATAAGTCAAATATCTGACTTATCTGCAAAAAGCTTCTGATACTGCGCACGATTTAGATGGCAGTTTACATCTTGGGAAGAGTCTCAAAATATGAGCTAAGAGGTATATTACAAGAGTGTTTAATATACTTCTAAGCATTATCTTAGGGTTACCATGATAATATTAAAGACTTTGAGACCTTAAGAGTAAGCTATACTGGATAACTCGACAATTTTACTAGAGGCACCAAGGTACTTTACTTAAGGTTCTTCCTAAAACAGAGAAAGACATTAAAAAAACATAAAAGAAAAGTTTTAAAATAAACCATTTTAATCAATAACCAATTCGCAGGCTGGATTCGCATTAAGTGTAACTTAATTAATAATATAACTGATAATGAACAAAACAACAAGCAGTTTTCATCACGTCTTCATGTTCTCCGAGCGGTGCACGTCGAGGAGTTGGACGGAAGCTCCACTATGGTACCGGTGCACTCGCGGAGTTCCGTCAGTAACAGTTCATCTGTCCGGATCTACAGCTGCTGTAGCCGGAGTAGCCATGAGCCCTGCAGCAATCGTCCTTCTCAGCATCAATACGGGAGCAGACCTGGTCGCAGGGTCCGACGCGGGCGGCCTCCACGGTGACCATCACCATGGCGAAGGCGACCAGCAGGAGGATGAAGGTGGTCTTGATGGCAGCCATTGTATTTGTTGTTTACTAGTATAATAAGTGGTCACGAAGAGGTGTGGATTTTGTAAAAGGTTATAAGTAGTTGACATGTAGGCTCTTATAACTAAGTAAATAAAACATCGACCAACTAAAAAGAGTGAAATAAAAACTATTTACCAAAAAATTGAACCGACTCCCAAAAAACACTGCAAAGTGAAAAATAACTTTAATTTCGGAAGTCGGTGCCAAAAACGAAAATACAAAACTAAAGACATCGACTTCCAAAATTAAAGTTATTTTTCACTTTGCAGTGTTTTTTGGGAGTCGGTTTAATTTTTTGGTAAAAAGTTTTTTTTTTCTGTTTCTGTTGTAACATCTTTGTTGTTGATTTCATAATGTAAAGACCGCTTTCGAGATGAACAGCTTGCAGTTAAGGTCAACAATATCTTTAATATTATCACCTTCACTCTTCAAGTTCCAAGTGAACTTAAAAAAAGTGCAATATTGCAAGATTCGGCGTGCGATCTGTATCAAATACATACGCTTTCGACTGATGGTGACCCTGGAGTAACACCCTCGATATATTATTAGTAATTGGTCGCGGCTCTAAACTGAAGTAGATGGCTGAATTTATTTAATTTATAAAAAACTGCTAAAAAGATGGCAGTGAGAAAATCTGTATTTTTTAGAAAAATAAAAATGTTTGTCTTGTGGCACCCATACACAATAGGATGGCTTGGTAGATAGCGACTTAAACTTTAATCAAGAAGAGAGGCCGGTGTCTCGAAATTATTAGCTGATAATGCCAATTCTAAGCTTCATACGTCAGGCAGTAAAATTATGTCAAGATGTACTGATACAATTAAGATTATTAAACGTTTACTTATCGGTGAGAATCACTCTTGTTCAATAACTTGTTGACTTTAATCTGAAAATACCTATTTGCTTATACAAGCAAATAGGTATTTTAGTATAGTATACCTTTCCATTTCATCATACGACGAAAAAAGGTTGGAGATACATGACATATAGGCCATAAGTAACAAGGAATCTATAATTTTATTCAGGCAAAAATCGGCATTTCCGTTTATGGGAAATCGACAAAACAGTCTGGTCACTTTTTAACGGCCTATTTTTTAACAGAAAACATCCTGGAATAATATTAATAACTAGCTGTTTAATTGGTTATTTGCAGTGTAGTAAAGATTTACATGACAAGGAGTTTGCGCGTATATCTGTGATATTTTATCGATAAAAAAAATTCCAATGTTGCACTGGTACCAGTTTCTGGTAAAATTTCCATTGACGACATGAAAACCCATGGTGTGGAGAGAACCTGTAGCTCACAAAAGCTGCTAAATCTGCAGCTTTGATTCCCTTTAACGATTTCTAAAAGGAACCTAGGTACTCGTTCTGGGATCTAACTAATTGAAGATAAATTTTACTTGTTGTTTACGGAGCTTAGAGTTAAACTGATAGCTGTGTTAGTATGCAATGTGTATTATTGTGTAAATACATGTTGCATCATTATTGCACACCTATAGAAATAAATAATTGCAAACTCGACCATCAAAACTTCACCACAAGTTGGAAAAGCATTAATATTTAATACTACTAACAAAAATGCATAAAACTTGCTTCAAATCACTCGTGGCTAATTTAATATCGCACGGCTCGATCTTCAAGCGTCAATTCTTCTCGACAAGCGTTGCTTAATCAACCTACAGATGGGTGACTATTTCAACGTATCGGCTTAACTTACCTTCCGAAACCCGGAAGCATCTCTCCGTGATTCGGAAAACACGTCTAGCCGTCGGACCTGGCTGTCAATTGAACTTCATTGACAGTAGTTACTAGTAATCATTAGATAGATAATCAGTCACTAGTCTTGTCATGTTATCCAACTACCATAGAGATATAAGACTAGAGTGCAGAAGTGCTACACTAGCCTGTAAGTGGGAACGATGGAGGCAAAGAGAGAGACAGACGCCGACTATTCATACATCTCTCTCTTGCAGAGCGTTGTGAGTGGCCCTACTGAAGATGGTGAATATGTCACACTGCTCATTAGCCAATCACAGTACTCTGCGTGAGAGAGATGGATGAATAGTCGGCGTCTGTCTCTCTCTTCGCGTTTTAGTTATATTTAACCGTTTCTGCACTCCATTCTTATATGTCTATGCCAGCTACTGGATTGTGGAGGTCAGATAGACATTCGATCATGTAAAGCACTAATTAAATATTCAGCTGCGCCTAATTAGACTGGAAGCTGACCTCAACATAGTTAGGAAATTTCTTAGCAGAAGATGTTTCTTGCTTCGAATCATAAAGGTGCTTCATAAAGTAAATATTTCCATCAGTTATGTACGGAGGCCAGTACATTAACCTACTCCAATCTGTAAAAATAATTTAATAGATTTACAACTTTATTACAACGTGATAAGATTCAAGTTCAATTGGGTAAAATAGACAGATTCGGATAGCTTGATATGCTGGCGACTGTACAACTTCGAGTTACACTAATTTCAATTTTCCACATACGACACTCACTCACATTCGTCATACTCACACAGTTACATACAACACACACATACACACCTCAATCACACATCAATGGCATACGTTCACTTATTTTTATTTTATGTTGCGATGTTTAGGAATTTGACAGGCCCGTTGGTATAGTGGTCAGTGGCCCTGACTGCTATGCGCAAGGTCGTGGGTTCGATTCCCACCTAGGACAAATGTTTGTGTGATGAGCTCGATCATTTGTTCTTGGTCTGGGTGTAATCTATCTATAATATGTATGTATTTAGAAATATATATGTATGTTTATCAGTTGTCTAGTACCCATACCACAAGCTCTGATTAGTTTGGGACTAGATGGCGTTGTGTGAAAAGTTGTAAAATATTTTTATAATTGTTCTAGAGCTGTAAGAAATTCTGGCTTGTAAAATTGTTGCGGAGCGACACTGATCTTCTAAGATACAGGTTCTAACCTAGTTAAGAGGTCAGGGTTTCAATGTATTGCTGCCTAGTATTTAAGCCTCTTAATGTATCTACCTCTACTATACCAATGTATTCGTTTTTAAGGCGTTTTTAAGGTTTTAACCGAATGTTGGCTTGCCAAACTGTAGTGTATGTAGATATCAATATATCACACTACAAATCGATAACAACGATACAACGTTATAACGTCGATATAACGTTGCCTCGGGCGCATACGTCGCTAGGTTCTAAATACCGGTCCGCGTGGTGGGGAAGTCAGTCATCGCTCGCACTCTCCAAACTTCCGCAAACACTCTGGCCAAGTGGTTCCGGAAATGGAGAATCGAAGTCAACCCAGACAAAAGCCAGGCAGTCCTCTTTTCTAAACCGCGGATAAACCCACCCTCCCCGCGTCCGATTACCATGTACGGCAAGCCGATCCCTTGGGAAAAGCAAGCCAAATACTTAGGCGTGGTCCTCGATAGACACCTCTCCTTCGCTGAGCATATAAAGCAGGCACGTTCGCGCGCCGCTTTCGCTCTAGGTAGGCTCCACTTCATTCTTAGCTCTCGCAGCAAGTTAAGATAAGATAAGATAAGATAAGATCATTTTATTTGTCCAAACATGAGTATACACACAAAAGAAAAGCATGCAAGTTGTTAAGGGATAGTTTACACAGGTCGTCATGTTTGCCATATTTATACAATGGCATACAAATATTTAAGGTGAGTAGGTATATGTAAATTATAATTATTAATAATTTCGTATTAAATTACACAGCTAATAAAGTTATTTAAATAATTAATAAAAACAATTTAATTTTATATAATTCAATAATTAAAATATCACAGTCACAGTTGACTTGTATAACATAGTCAAAACAAGTAAGTAAAGTTATTACAGTCATTTAAAGTAGTCAATTAATAGGTAAAAGTTATAATAGTCATAAATTAAAATTCTTTTCACATAAAAAATCATGAATCGTGTAGTAAGCTCTTTCGGCTAAGAATTTTTTAACTTTCAATTTAAACTGCACATCAGTTAAAAGCTTCCAACTTTTTGGCAATTTATTATAAATGATTGGAGCCATGCAAAAGACACTCTTGCGCATAAGAGCAGTTCTAGCTTGTTGTAAGCAAATCTGAGTGTTGTCACGTCTATTGCGTGGAAATACATCAGCCATGCTCGGAAACAGATTAGGGTTGGACCTCACAAACATTGCATTTTCTATGATATATATGGAAGGTAATGTCAAAATTTTATATTTTTCAAAATAAGGCCTACAACTCTGAGTAGTTTCTAATTTAAACATGGACCTAATACATTTTTTTTGTGCTTTGAATATTGTGTCCTTATCAGTTGAGTTACCCCAAAAGATAATCCCGTATCGTAGGACAGACTCCACCAACCCATAGTATGCGGTAAGCAACGCATCTACATTTGTTATTTCGGCTAGTGTGTAAAGAGCATAAGCTGAGGAATTTATTTTCTTTGTTATGGTCTCTATATGTGCTTTCCAATTTAATTTTGTGTCAATAATTAATCCTAAAAATTTCGTTGTGTCAACAGAGTCAATGATAATATTATTAAATTTTATGTCAAGTTTATTAATTAATGTCAGGGGTCGTTGTCTGAAGTGCATGATTGTAGTCTTATTTAAATTCATTTTAAGATTATTATTATTAAGCCAGTTTATTATTGAAATTAGGGATTTATTAATGTCATACTCATATTGATCTCTATTTTTACACGGAATCGTCACAACACTGTTACAAGTTATCACTCAGGTGCAAGCTGCGTATTTTCACCGCGGTCATCCGTCCCATCATGACCTACGCCTGCGTTGTTTTCGCACACGCAAAGCCCTACCTCCTCCATAAGATGCAGACCCTCCAAAACCGATTCCTCCGTAGAGTCACGGGAGCCCCCTTTTATGTTCGAAATGAGCTTCTTCACATAGACCTCAAGATGCCCACCATCCAGCAGTTCATGAAACGCGTCTCCAAGCGTTTCTTTGAAACTTCAATCCAACATAGGAATCCCCTTATCGTATCGGCCGCCCAATATGAACCCTCGCGTATCTCTAAGATTCGCCGACCAAGGCATACCCTAGTCACTCCCGATGACGCAATCACCCTGCTCCAAGAGAGCCGTAGGGAAACAAGTACAGTGGCACACAAACACAAAAACCGACCGTCCTTCCGTCCTCGCCGCCGAGGCCCGCCGCGACGTCCTCGTAATAGTCCACCCCGACCCTTGCCAGAGCCAGCCCGCGACGCTGAGCCAGTAGCTTTAAATTCCCTTATTAATAATAATAATGATATGATCCAGCCTGTCCCTAGCTGCCCTCCCCTGCGACGCCCTAAGCCGAGGTCCGTACCCCACAGGGGGTGCCCTTAGCGTGTAGTCGCCTAGTTTGTAAGTTTTTTAATAAGCCCTGGCTGGAGGCTTTAATTAATTTATTAATTAAGGCAACCACAGGCAAGCCCGGTTAAGCAGCCGACAACCTCAGAGGTTGACCTGCGAGATGCCACACAAAAAAAAAAAAAAAAAATGGGGAAGTCAGTCGTTGTCGGACTGTCGTCCTGTGCGGTGGTGCGTTGGCGAGTCAACTATGGACTATGGATATGTGTCTACTATGGACTATGGAAATGTGTCTACTATGGACTATGGATATGTGTCAACTATGGATATAAATAAATCAGCATATTCTACATTGGCGACGAGGATAAAACCGTGAGTTTTCATATTTTATCAACCTAAAAGGGAGATTATTGTGTTGTGTTCAAAAGAAATAACATTTATTTTTAAAAGTAAATTGAAATAAACTTGTTTTTCTTACAAACAAAAAGCCTATCTGGCGCTTGTTTTGATTATCGATCAGTGTCTGAGGATTTGCCTATTAGGGGTAGGAATCAGACATTCATTGTATGGACTTTATGGCATAATTGTGTCTCTGGTGGGTGGATGGATTTATTGTTGAGAGTGAGCGTGAGAAAAACAAGAGGACAATTTATATTCTCTTTTCTGGAACTGCAAATAAGTAATGAATCGTTATATTCCGAAAAAATAAAGAATCCTGTCACAATATTGCTATGTAACTAATTAAATGCCATCCTGGTGGTAAACAAAAACATACTGATTTAATTGGGATAGGCAGAGATGTGTGATGCCACCACATTTCAGCAGTCACGTTAAGCATGCCGTGTGCCATTAACCGGATGCCAGTTCAGACTTCTCTCTTTTATTGGGAAGATCCTAATGGAGAATTTGTGATATATGATTTGTTTATCTACGGAGAAAATATTATATGCAAGTATTCAGGAAAATGGAACAGCAGTTTTACTACGGGTGGGAAGAAGATTTCTAATCTCAGATACGCTGATGACGCAGTATTGCTTGCACAACATACGTCAACAATGAGAGAAATGCTGGAAACTTGAGACATAAAGTGAATTGTTGGGGTTATCCGTCAACAGAAGCAAGACCAAGCTCATGATTGTTGATAGCGCCGGCTCACTTAGTAATATCGACCCTGCTCCTAGCATAGACACTCTTAAAGGGGTTTTATTACAAATTAAGTTTTTTTTTGAAAAAAAAAAAGGCGCCTAACAATCTTGAAGGTTCCCGCGCTTTTTTTTCTCATTGACATATTATATTTTTGACGTTTACGTACTGACTTTGACATCTCGACGTAGTTGCCAACCTTGGATACTTGTCTTTTAGAATTTCGTCTATAACGTGCGGATATTCTCGCAACAGTATGAATATGGACTTTTTATAAATTACACTCACGTTCGGAAACTCACTCGAATGGACTTCTACATATGATGCGTATTCCAGTAATGAAACTTAAACCAATTTGAACATATACATGGACCATCACCAAAAAAAAAATTTTTTTTTAACTTTAACAAAATTTTTTTTTACCTTTTCAAAAAAAAATTTTTTTAATTTTTTTTTTTTAAATACTCTTAGCTTTGAACTTTAACATAATTTAATTTTAAACCTAAACATAAAATAGAACTTTAACTCATTATTAAATTGTTGTTAGAACTTTGATAATTTAATATACAACGATGAACTTACTTCTTGCCTTGAAACCTAACATTAGCTATAGCCTGCAACAGTCCACCAAGGTTACCTAACCCTATGGAGATACACTTGCTTTATCTTGCTGTTTTTCCTACTGACTGTCTCGAGTTAAACTACTCTATAATTAGCTTACCTCTCGTATGTAATTGTACGTCACTGACTTAGGACTACTTCCAAGTCAGGGATGGACTTAGAATGGATGGATGAATGATTAATAGTATGGAAGCACATGAATGGGATGTATGAACGTATAGGTAGTCAGTAATAGTGGTTTAGGCCTTCTAGCGGATTTATCCTAGGGAAAATCCTTCGCTAACAGGCGGGGTACTGTAGCGTTGTAGTCGGTTAAACTAGAAGTCGACTACCACACTAATCTTTAATGTCTATGGTTTCACGGAGTGGCAACACTTATGCAGTGACTGGCTATTGCCATGCAGTCTAGGTATTTAGTTATGTTAAAAGATAAATAATTATAGTTAATTTTAGAATAATAGTTTGGTAACTTTAGTCAGTAGGTTTTAATTAGGATTACCACACTTTAGGTGGGTGTGAAATATGATACTAGGATAGCTATAACCAGAGTTATAGTTAACTTAGGTAGTTAGGTACAAGTCGACCCTCCACGACCAGTATGTTAGGCGGTCGTGGGTGTGTGTTCCCTTGGCATCGTGTGTGTGGGATGCTCTGTCAGAAACTTTTATAAAGATCTAGACTTGTTAGGTATTTAGCATCCTTTAGGTTATCTAGAATTTCAGAGATATAAGGTAAATTATAAGCATCCTTCTTAGTTACTGAATTTAGCTTGTGACTGTCTAAGCAGAACCGCAATTTGTCATTCCTTTTGGGTGTGGGAGGTATAGGTGAAGACCAAGGACTTTGAGTTTTTTGAAGATATAGTTTCATATTGTTTCATAATGTTATCAACTTTTATTTGTTGAGTTCTTGAAAGTTGAGCGAAGGAATGTAGGTGTGAAACCAGTAACTTCACTAGTTGAGCTATTTAGTGCAAATTGTACAGCTGGGATATGTAGATCCCAAGAGCGTTGGTCATTATTAATGTAAGTAGAAACAGCTGTTATGATTGTCTTATTGTACCTTTCCACGGTGTTAATCTGTGGTGCATACCTAGGAGTATAGTGTATGCTAGGTATGTTATATTTACTGAATAAGTTTTTTGTTTCATTTGAAGTGAACTGAGTGCCATTGTCTAAAATTATACATTGAGGTATTCCATGTACCAAAAATACATTATCCTCCATTAGTTTACAGATAGTTTTAGCGTTAGCATTCCTCATTGGGAAAAGAAGACAATACTTAGAGAAACAACATGTCACTACAAAAAGATATGCGTTTTGGCGTCTAGAGACAGGCAGAGGGCCAACAATGTCTATACTGAGCATCTGGAATGGTCGAGAGCATTCTTTAGGTTTCCCCATGACCCCCAGTGGAGCATGGTTTACTTGTTTATGAGCTAGACAGATTTCACATGAAGTTACAGCTTTCACTACGTCGCTGTGCATTCCTGGCCAGTAGTAACGAAGAGCTAGTCTTTTATAAGTTTTAAAAATGCCTAGATGACCCGCTGTGGGTTCTGCATGATTTTCAATAACAACGTTAGATCTAGATTCATATGGAATAACTTCCTTCCAGTCAAACTCATTAAAAATAGCAAATAGTAAATTTGCTATTCATGTACCGAAATCACTTGTTATTCTTAATAAGATAATTAGGATAAGAGATTGGGCTCTGTATACAGCCATTATAGATTTTTAGGTACCAAGTATCGTTAGTTACTGGTGGGGTGGACTGAGAAGATATTTCAGCCACTGGGAGAGCGCGGGACAGAGCGTCGGGAAGAGTATTATCGGAACCACGGCGGTGTTTAATATCGAAGTTAAATGCAGAGAGCCTTATTCCCCAGCGGGCTAGTCTACCAGTAGGATTTTGTAGTTTTAAGAACCACTTTAGTGCAGAGTGATCTGTGTAGACTGTGAATTTTAGACCATTTTCAAGATAACATCGCCAGTGCTCTAGAGCCAATAACACTGCTAGCGCTTCTCTCTCTGTAATACTATAGTTTTGTTCTGGTTTTGACAAGGACTTACTCATATATGCTATAGGGTGCTCGATACCATTTTTAGTTTGAGTGAGCAAAGCGCCAATACCATGATTACTAGCGTCTGTATGTACTTCAAAAGGTAAGCTATAATCTGGACATGACAAGACTGGGGCTGAAACTAGTATATTCCTGAGTTTGTCAAATGATTCTTGGCACTCATTGGTCCAAGCAAAAGGTGGAGCCTTTTTGCTGGAGCTAGTCAGTTTATTTAACGGTGCTGCTAGTGAACTAAAGTTTGGGACAAAACGTCTGTACCAGGATGCTGTTCCCAAGAATCTCTTTACTTCTTTAGGATTAGTTGGGACTGGAAATTTTGTGATTGCTTCTACTTTTTCTGGGTCTGGGTGCAAGCCCTTTGAATTTACAATGTAACCCAGGTATTTAAGTTCATCCCGGAAGAATTGGCATTTGTTTAAATTAATTGTTAAATTGGCCTCAGTTAGTGTTTTAAGGACTTTTAATAAAAGAGATATATGGTGGTCAAAATCAGAAGAAACCAGAACTATGTCATCTAAGAAAGCAAAAACTCTGTTTTCAAATTCCGGGCCATAGAATAATTTATCAACAAGCCTCTGTTGAGTAGCAGGTGCATTAGTTAGTCCAAAGGGTGTAGTTTTGAACCTGAAGGTTCCACGGCCAGGAATGTAAAAAGCAGTCTTGTTTTCTTCACTCGTCGCTATTTACCTGACTCACACATCGTGGTGGTAAGTAGTGGGTAATTACTATATTTTTCTTCTGTATTTTTTTAATTTGTTACTTTTATATAATTTGTTAGTCAGCTACTAGGGTTTTGTTGTAAATTGTAAAGATCACAATGAGCGCTAACCCAATCAAATTTATCCACCTAAGAAAGGCCGAATTGGAATATGAGGTCGTCATTAGAGGCGGTGAAAAGGGCACAGTCACTGACCTTAGAAAGCAAATCAACAAGCTTTCGAGACTACATGACACGGAGGATATTTTGCTGTCCGGGATGGATGAGAGGGATGATTTGAGTGGTCTGAGTCAGACGCTAGAGGATTTTAAAAACTACTTATCAACCATAAACACTGAACGTTCTCTTAGTGTAGCTACTTCAATTAGGAACCACATATTCCATAGATTAGGAAGAATAACTCCAACCACACAAGACTCTATTCGGTTGAAGAGAGAACTTGATTCACTGTTTGGTTGCTTAGACACTCAGTACAAAACTCTCCTGAGTAAACTCACCCCTAGTACATCAGATAGTTCGGCCAGTGGTCAGCAGGCTGAAGCAAGTGTCACTGAAATCCCAAATATAGTTGTCACTTGTCCCAGTCACCATGGCAATAAACCCAAATACGATGGGAATACGTGTGTAAGGTCATTTGTTCAGAAAATTGAGGAGTTCAGACTAAGTAAGCGAATTTCTAGGGAGGACATGTTGAATTTTTCCTATGACATATTCACTGGCAATGCTTTACACTGGTATAGACACATAAAAGCTGATATATTGTCTTGGGACCAGTTAATCAAGCAACTTCAGTCAGCCTTTGATAGTGATGATTATGACTATAGACTCCTTTCTGAAATTAGGCAGCGTACACAAGGTGAAACTGAAAATATAACTATTTACATTTCTATAATGAGCGGTCTCTTCAACCGACTCGAAAAAAAAATTTCAGAAGAGGAAAAATTCGACATTATCTCTCATAATGTTAAACCCGTCTATGCAGATGTGCTAGCACTAAGTAGTGTGCAAACGTTAGACCAATTACAACAGGTTTGCAAAAACTATGAGAAATATAAAGCTAGGGCTACACACTACCATGAACCCAGCAAAAGTAATCTGAGCACTCTTGCACCAGAGTTTGCATACCACAGGCACAATAAGTCGAGTAATAGTTATAACACAAGTACTAATAATTCAGCAAAACACTACACTAACTACAAGAAACACTCTGCTCAGTCGGAAACAGAAAAGGTTTCAGCTATTAACACTAAAAAAGAATCACCCTCTAAAGGAGGTCCCTTCTGTCCTAGGTGTAGAGTAAACAGTCACTCATTGAAAAAGTGTACAGCAGAAAGATTTCCAATTTGCTTTAAGTGTGGTCTCAAAGGTGTGATTTTCCCAAACTGTAAAAAGTGCCACTCAAAAAACTAAAGGTTGTGGGTTGTTGTAACAAACCAAATAAAACTAAAAACGGTGGTGTGTGGGCAGATTGGCCACCAACATTAAAACCATCTTCCACTCATTATGCTGTTACAACAATCCACAATAAACCACTAAATGATACTAGGCCTTATGCAAGTATTCTAATAAATAACTTGCCTACTTGTGGACTGTTGGACTCAGGATCCGCAGTCACCATAATTGGAGATAACTTTCATGAAAAACTCATCGATTTGGGCTTAACCCTAAAATCATGTGAACAGTCTTTAAAATTTGTTGCCGCTGGGGGACAAATGTTATCACCAATAGGTATACTAAATCTACCTATAACCTTTGAAAGTAAACACCACATACTTAAGGCCTATGTAATACCATCAGTTGACATACCCATTCTACTGGGCATGGACTTCTGGAATCTTTTTGAACTGTTCCCAAAAAACACTAAGTCAATCTTTTTTATGAGTCATAATAAACAAATAATCAACTCTAATACAGACTTACACCCACTACGCCACAATATGGTACATCTCCAACTCTACTACAACCAAAACTGCCATGCTTACAGAAACCCTTGAGTAAGAGCTCTGACGCTATGGTTCTCCAGCCGACCAATAATCGCATTGCTGTCACACATCCAGCGCATGGATTAAAAGTTCTGTACGCATTTCTATGATGTGAATCGCCCGTGTCAAACATCCTGTCACACATCCAGCGCATGGATTAAAAGTTCTGTACGCATTTCTATGATGTGAATCGCCCGTGTCAAACATCGCCCGCCGATTATACTCTACGGTCTCTCCAGACCCCGACCTTCGCCATAGTTAAATCCGCATCGCGCACATACGGACTACTTGAGTTGCCTCAAGAGAACCCGATTCTTACCGGACTACGACTACGTAATAATTACTGGTACGGCCGAGCAAAATATGACCGACAGAACCCCTTACTCGAACTTCTACCACAACAGAAGGTTTCTCATCATCAACAAATTCAATATTATCAACATCAACATTAATCAACTTCAACTGGTACGTGACTTGCTGGCATCCTCCTTGACTTATTGGCATGTACATATTTGTGGGTACGCTTAAAACTAAAAGACTTCAGTGTATAACGGTCACCGTCCAAAATGGCCCCATGAGTTTTGGGTTAAATTTCGTCCAATTTCTCTCACAAACACTAATTTCATTACTTTATTGCCAATAACAACGTAGGTGCATCTTCATACCATAACGAACTTTGATTATGCACAATGCCCTGTTGCTAGGGTTTTCCACACTGCTTCCTGCACAGTATTCTTCCTTAAAAGAAAAGGTCCAATAAACACGTTCAACAAAACGAAGTTCCTGGCAAAACCGTTACGTAATCTGTGAACAGCTATAGGCTGTAATCGTACCAACGATTCTCAATAGATACACTATCAGATATGTCCCTCATATAAAGCACCTGCCCATCATCTTACTGGAGTCATTTCATCGATTCCTTATAAACAGATTCATCGCCACATGATACTCCTGAGCTGCGGTCAAGGGTTTTGACTATGAGTGCACACGCCGTTACCACTCATCACCTATGACATCTAATTCTCGAGGAACCTCTAATAAGCTCATGGAGGGTATTTGTTAACTCGCTTCGAGTCGAGCGCTTTTAGTCAATGTACAGTCGGCCAAGAAAGTGGTGTACCACCCTAAGGTTGAATATCGCTTGCAGATTCATAGGTGATAAAGATTAGTTTCGCTTGCAGATCGATCTGACAACTTCTATTGCTGTCTTTATCTGATTATTGATAACGACTATTACTGTTTGTAACGTGACAGCTGTTCTTAGTTTGAACTTGATGGAACCAATGACGTCGTAAAATCAACGGCGGGGGGCTGTAGATTTTGATGACAAAATTGTATCTACAAATTCAGAATTGTAATCAACAAGTTACATAAAATTGTAAAGGCACAAGGCGAGTCCACAAACCTACAATTTCTGTAAACTTGTAATTACAATATCAATAAAAAACAAGCTAAAAATAGATTTATCCTTTTATTAAATTTCTACAATCAATTTTAAAATACTTATAACAAACAAAAACATAGCATATATAGTAATATTTAGAAGATATTGAAAATTTTTAAAAATTAGAAACGGGTGTAACCGCCGTTGGCCTCTATAACCTCTAAAAGACGAGACCTCATTGAACCAACAAGCCGTGAGCAAATATCGGTTCCCCGCATTTCCTCCCAGATATAATTACAGTGACTAATAAGAGCTTGTTTGGTTCTTTCATTTTGATGCGACCATCGTTGGACCATAAGGCCCCAAAGATTTTCTATCGGGTTGAGGTCCGGCGATCTTGAGGGCCACTGAATTACCCTTACGTCAGTGTGTGAACGAAACCAGGCTCTTACGATCCTCGCATTATGAATTGAACAATTATCTTGAACAAAATCAAATTGTGGCACTTCGTTCTCCGGGTAAACATTACGGACTGTCGGTAGCATTGCATTCTGAAGCACGTCGATATAATTTACAGCCGTGGCTCGAGGAGGTAGAGAACACAATTCTCCTACACCATCCGTACTCATCCAGCCCCAAATATTTACGGAAATTCGACCTGATTCTCTATTTGGGATTACATGATCATCTTTATACCGTGTTGAATTATATCGCCAAAGGTGAAGACGTCCATGCTGACTGGATTTAAACGTTTTTTCATCACAAAACACTGTATTAGACCAATCAAACTCTAAGTGCTCTCTGGCGAAGTTCAGACGAGCAAGTCTGTGAGCATCCGTCAAATATATTTTCTTGGCGTAATGCCTGTGGTGTTGTAATATTGGTTTTATGGAATTTTATGTCTATGGTTTACTGGCAGGTTTTTAAGTCTATGGCATTTAAAACCAAAATGTTGTTAGGAATGTTTTTAAATGTGACAAGATAGATGAAAGGAAAAGTCAAGTAGAAAATATTGTAAGTTGAAGATATAGTCGTTAGTCGGAGTGGTTGTATATGGTCGATCATAAATGATTTAGTTTTTTTAGAGCAGTTTACCAATTTTATCAAACATGTATAGAATGTAATTTAGAATTTTGTAAAGGATTTTTGGAATGAAATAAAACGCAGTAAAACTACAGAATGAAGTAATTTATTTGAATAAAGGATCCCATACTTACAACATCTTGGTAAGAGAACTATTCGATATTTTAACAGGTTATGGGCTGCCCCCGGGCAAATTTAACCAGATGTTGTAAGAAGATCGACGAAAGATAAGTCTAAAAATTCTTTGGAGTACAAGATAAAATAATAATTGAAAATAAAATTTATTGAAAATGACTGAAGATTTAAAATTATCAAAACTGTCAAATGAGACAGAATATGTTCTTTGGAAACAAAAGTTAACGTTATTTTTGACAGCAAAGGAGCTAGATTCTGTGTTGGAAGATGATGCACAATCAAAGAAAGATTTTATTAAAAAAGATGCGAAAGCAAGATTGATAATAATATGCTCAATTAGCGACAAGTATATGGTTTATGCAATCAACTGTAAAACCACAAAGGAAATTATAAATAAATTCGACACGCTTTTTCTTGGACATAAGGAGTCTCAAACATCTCGCCTTTTGGAAGAATATTATAAATACAAATTTGAAAACAAAGATTTAATGACAGACATAGCAGAAATTGAAAATAAAGCGACAAGAATAAGGAATTTAGGATACGATTTTGATGACAAGCAGATCATAACAAAAATACTTTCGAATCTACCGGAAAAACTTTTTCATTTTAGGACAGCATGGGAATCAACATCTTCAGCAGACAAAACTTTAATAAATTTGATATCAAGGATTAATCTAGAATTAAAGATGAGGGAAGAAAATACAGACAGACATGAAGAACCGAAACCTTCAACATCTGTTGAGAATGACAACGTCAAAGAAATAGAAAACAGCCTTCATGTGCGAACTTGTTTCAAATGCGGGAAGAAAGGACACATTGCAAAATTCTGCAGAACATTGAAGGGTGACGCTAAAACATACAATAACATACTTCAATGTTACAAATGCATGAAGAGTGGACACAGACATGCAGATTGCAACATAAAGTTTAACTGTGTGAACTGTAAGGACAACTCGCACTATACAAAGTTCTGCCTAAAACAAAATGTAAGTGAATTCTATTCAATCAACACAACAGAAAGAGAAGTTGAATTCATAATAGATTCAGGTACCAGCAGTCATATTGTTACTTCAGAAAGTTATCTTGAAGATAAGAAGAAGATTAATTATAAAATCATGACTGCAGATGGAAATGTTCACCATGTGAACATCATGGGAAATATTTATACTAAACATATTACTTTTAAAGATGTATTATGTGTTCCCCAACTCAAAAAGAACTTAATATCTGTATCTAGATTAGCTGATGATAATTATTTGTTAAAATTTTTCAGAACGAGCTGTCAAATCAAAAGTAAGGACTCTGAATGCATAGAGGTTGGTGAACTGAAGCAAGACGGGCTATACTATTTAACTGTTAATGCAAATCAGTGGCCCTCAAGATCGCCGGACCTCAACCCGATAGAAAATCTTTGGGGCCTTATGGTCCAACGATGGTCGCATCAAAATGAAAGAACCAAACAAGCTCTTATTAGTCACTGTAATTATATCTGGGAGGAAATGCGGGGAACCGATATTTGCTCACGGCTTGTTGGTTCAATGAGGTCTCGTCTTTTAGAGGTTATAGAGGCCAACGGCGGTTACACCCGTTTCTAATTTTTAAAAATTTTCAATATCTTCTAAATATTACTATATATGCTATGTTTTTGTTTGTTATAAGTATTTTAAAATTGATTGTAGAAATTTAATAAAAGGATAAATCTATTTTTAGCTTGTTTTTTATTGATATTGTAATTACAAGTTTACAGAAATTGTAGGTTTGTGGACTCGCCTTGTGCCTTTACAATTTTATGTAACTTGTTGATTACAATTCTGAATTTGTAGATACAATTTTGTCATCAAAATCTACAGCCCCCCGCCGTTGATTTTACGACGTCATTGGTTCCATCAAGTTCAAACTAAGAACAGCTGTCACGTTACAAACAGTAATAGTCGTTATCAATAATCAGATAAAGACAGCAATAGAAGTTGTCAGATCGATCTACAAGCGAAACTAATCTTTATCACCTATGAATCTGCAAGCGATATTCAACCTTAGGGTGGTACACCACTTTCTTGGCCGACTGTACATTGACTAAAAGCGCTCGACTCGAAGCGAGTTAACAAATACCCTCCATGAGCTTATTAGAGGTTCCTCGAGAATTAGATGTCATAGGTGATGAGTGGTAACGGCGTGTGCACTCATAGTCAAAACCCTTGACCGCAGCTCAGGAGTATCATGTGGCGATGAATCTGTTTATAAGGAATCGATGAAATGATTCCAGTAAGATGATGGGCAGGTGCTTTATATGAGGGATATATCTGATAGTGTATCTATTGAGAATCGTTGGTACGATTACAGCCTATAGCTGTTCACAGATTACGTAACGGTTTTGCCAGGAACTTCGTTTTGTTGAACGTGTTTATTGGACCTTTTCTTTTAAGGAAGAATACTGTGCAGGAAGCAGTGTGGAAAACCCTAGCAACAGGGCATTGTGCATAATCAAAGTTCGTTATGGTATGAAGATGCACCTACGTTGTTATTGGCAATAAAGTAATGAAATTAGTGTTTGTGAGAGAAATTGGACGAAATTTAACCCAAAACTCATGGGGCCATTTTGGACGGTGACCGTTATACACTGAAGTCTTTAAGTTTTAAGCGTACCCACAAATATGTACATGCCAATAAGTCAAGGAGGATGCCAGCAAGTCACGTACCAGTTGAAGTTGATTAATGTTGATGTTGATAATATTGAATTTGTTGATGATGAGAAACCTTCTGTTGTGGTAGAAGTTCGAGTAAGGGGTTCTGTCGGTCATATTTTGCTCGGCCGTACCAGTAATTATTACGTAGTCGTAGTCCGGTAAGAATCGGGTTCTCTTGAGGCAACTCAAGTAGTCCGTATGTGCGCGATGCGGATTTAACTATGGCGAAGGTCGGGGTCTGGAGAGACCGTAGAGTATAGTCGGCGGGCGATGTTTGACACGGGCGATTCACATCATAGAAATGCGTACAGAACTTTTAATCCATGCGCTGGATGTGTGACAGGATGTTTGACACGGGCGATTCACATCATAGAAATGCGTACAGAACTTTTAATCCATGCGCTGGATGTGTGACAGCAATGCGATTATTGGTCGGCTGGAGAACCATAGCGTCAGAGCTCTTACTCAAGGGTTTCTGTAAGCATGGCAGTTTTGGTTGTAGTAGAGTTGGAGATGTACCATATTGTGGCGTAGTGGGTGTAAGTCTGTATTAGAGTTGATTATTTGTTTATTATGACTCATAAAAAAGATTGACTTAGTGTTTTTTGGGAACAGTTCAAAAAGATTCCAGAAGTCCATGCCCAGTAGAATGGGTATGTCAACTGATGGTATTACATAGGCCTTAAGTATGTGGTGTTTACTTTCAAAGGTTATAGGTAGATTTAGTATACCTATTGGTGATAACATTTGTCCCCCAGCGGCAACAAATTTTAAAGACTGTTCACATGATTTTAGGGTTAAGCCCAAATCGATGAGTTTTTCATGAAAGTTATCTCCAATTATGGTGACTGCGGATCCTGAGTCCAACAGTCCACAAGTAGGCAAGTTATTTATTAGAATACTTGCATAAGGCCTAGTATCATTTAGTGGTTTATTGTGGATTGTTGTAACAGCATAATGAGTGGAAGATGGTTTTAATGTTGGTGGCCAATCTGCCCACACACCACCGTTTTTAGTTTTATTTGGTTTGTTACAACAACCCACAACCTTTAGTTTTTTGAGTGGCACTTTTTACAGTTTGGGAAAATCACACCTTTGAGACCACACTTAAAGCAAATTGGAAATCTTTCTGCTGTACACTTTTTCAATGAGTGACTGTTTACTCTACACCTAGGACAGAAGGGACCTCCTTTAGAGGGTGATTCTTTTTTAGTGTTAATAGCTGAAACCTTTTCTGTTTCCGACTGAGCAGAGTGTTTCTTGTAGTTAGTGTAGTGTTTTGCTGAATTATTAGTACTTGTGTTATAACTATTACTCGACTTATTGTGCCTGTGGTATGCAAACTCTGGTGCAAGAGTGCTCAGATTACTTTTGCTGGGTTCATGGTAGTGTGTAGCCCTAGCTTTATATTTCTCATAGTTTTTGCAAACCTGTTGTAATTGGTCTAACGTTTGCACACTACTTAGTGCTAGCACATCTGCATAGACGGGTTTAACATTATGAGAGATAATGTCGAATTTTTCCTCTTCTGAAATTTTTTTTTCGAGTCGGTTGAAGAGACCGCTCATTATAGAAATGTAAATAGTTATATTTTCAGTTTCACCTTGTGTACGCTGCCTAATTTCAGAAAGGAGTCTATAGTCATAATCATCACTATCAAAGGCTGACTGAAGTTGCTTGATTAACTGGTCCCAAGACAATATATCAGCTTTTATGTGTCTATACCAGTGTAAAGCATTGCCAGTGAATATGTCATAGGAAAAATTCAACATGTCCTCCCTAGAAATTCGCTTACTTAGTCTGAACTCCTCAATTTTCTGAACAAATGACCTTACACACGTATTCCCATCGTATTTGGGTTTATTGCCATGGTGACTGGGACAAGTGACAACTATATTTGGGATTTCAGTGACACTTGCTTCAGCCTGCTGACCACTGGCCGAACTATCTGATGTACTAGGGGTGAGTTTACTCAGGAGAGTTTTGTACTGAGTGTCTAAGCAACCAAACAGTGAATCAAGTTCTCTCTTCAACCGAATAGAGTCTTGTGTGGTTGGAGTTATTCTTCCTAATCTATGGAATATGTGGTTCCTAATTGAAGTAGCTACACTAAGAGAACGTTCAGTGTTTATGGTTGATAAGTAGTTTTTAAAATCCTCTAGCGTCTGACTCAGACCACTCAAATCATCCCTCTCATCCATCCCGGACAGCAAAATATCCTCCGTGTCATGTAGTCTCGAAAGCTTGTTGATTTGCTTTCTAAGGTCAGTGACTGTGCCCTTTTCACCGCCTCTAATGACGACCTCATATTCCAATTCGGCCTTTCTTAGGTGGATAAATTTGATTGGGTTAGCGCTCATTGTGATCTTTACAATTTACAACAAAACCCTAGTAGCTGACTAACAAATTATATAAAAGTAACAAATTAAAAAAATACAGAAGAAAAATATAGTAATTACCCACTACTTACCGCCACGATGTGTGAGTCAGGTAAATAGCGACCAGTGAAGAAAACAAGACTGCTTTTTACATTCCTGGCCGTGGAACCTTCAGGTTCAAAACTACACCCTTTGGACTAACTAATGCACCTGCTACTCAACAGAGGCTTGTTGATAAATTATTCTATGGCCCGGAATTTGAAAACAGAGTTTTTGCTTTCTTAGATGACATAGTTCTGGTTTCTTCTGATTTTGACCACCATATATCTCTTTTATTAAAAGTCCTTAAAACACTAACTGAGGCCAATTTAACAATTAATTTAAACAAATGCCAATTCTTCCGGGATGAACTTAAATACCTGGGTTACATTGTAAATTCAAAGGGCTTGCACCCAGACCCAGAAAAATTAGAAGCAATCACAAAATTTCCAGTCCCAACTAATCCTAAAGAAGTAAAGAGATTCTTGGGAACAGCATCCTGGTACAGACGTTTTGTCCCAAACTTTAGTTCACTAGCAGCACCGTTAAATAAACTGACTAGCTCCAGCAAAAAGGCTCCACCTTTTGCTTGGACCAATGAGTGCCAAGAATCATTTGACAAACTCAGGAATATACTAGTTTCAGCCCCAGTCTTGTCATGTCCAGATTATAGCTTACCTTTTGAAGTACATACAGACGCTAGTAATCATGGTATTGGCGCTTTGCTCACTCAAACTAAAAATGGTATCGAGCACCCTATAGCATATATGAGTAAGTCCTTGTCAAAACCAGAACAAAACTATAGTATTACAGAGAGAGAAGCGCTAGCAGTGTTATTGGCTCTAGAGCACTGGCGATGTTATCTTGAAAATGGTCTAAAATTCACAGTCTACACAGATCACTCTGCACTAAAGTGGTTCTTAAAACTACAAAATCCTACTGGTAGACTAGCCCGCTGGGGAATAAGGCTCTCTGCATTTAACTTCGATATTAAACACCGCCGTGGTTCCGATAATACTCTTCCCGACGCTCTGTCCCGCGCTCTCCCAGTGGCTGAAATATCTTCTCAGTCCACCCCACCAGTAACTAACGATACTTGGTACCTAAAAATCTATAATGGCTGTATACAGAGCCCAATCTCTTATCCTAATTATCTTATTAAGAATAACAAGTGATTTCGGTACATGAATAGCAAATTTACTATTTGCTATTTTTAATGAGTTTGACTGGAAGGAAGTTATTCCATATGAATCTAGATCTAACGTTGTTATTGAAAATCATGCAGAACCCACAGCGGGTCATCTAGGCATTTTTAAAACTTATAAAAGACTAGCTCTTCGTTACTACTGGCCAGGAATGCACAGCGACGTAGTGAAAGCTGTAACTTCATGTGAAATCTGTCTAGCTCATAAACAAGTAAACCATGCTCCACTGGGGGTCATGGGGAAACCTAAAGAATGCTCTCGACCATTCCAGATGCTCAGTATAGACATTGTTGGCCCTCTGCCTGTCTCTAGACGCCAAAACGCATATCTTTTTGTAGTGACATGTTGTTTCTCTAAGTATTGTCTTCTTTTCCCAATGAGGAATGCTAACGCTAAAACTATCTGTAAACTAATGGAGGATAATGTATTTTTGGTACATGGAATACCTCAATGTATAATTTTAGACAATGGCACTCAGTTCACTTCAAATGAAACAAAAAACTTATTCAGTAAATATAACATACCTAGCATACACTATACTCCTAGGTATGCACCACAGATTAACACCGTGGAAAGGTACAATAAGACAATCATAACAGCTGTTTCTACTTACATTAATAATGACCAACGCTCTTGGGATCTACATATCCCAGCTGTACAATTTGCACTAAATAGCTCAACTAGTGAAGTTACTGGTTTCACACCTACATTCCTTCGCTCAACTTTCAAGAACTCAACAAATAAAAGTTGATAACATTATGAAACAATATGAAACTATATCTTCAAAAAACTCAAAGTCCTTGGTCTTCACCTATACCTCCCACACCCAAAAGGAATGACAAATTGCGGTTCTGCTTAGACAGTCACAAGCTAAATTCAGTAACTAAGAAGGATGCTTATAATTTACCTTATATCTCTGAAATTCTAGATAACCTAAAGGATGCTAAATACCTAACAAGTCTAGATCTTTATAAAAGTTTCTGACAGAGCATCCCACACACACGATGCCAAGGGAACACACACCCACGACCGCCTAACATACTGGTCGTGGAGGGTCGACTTGTACCTAACTACCTAAGTTAACTATAACTCTGGTTATAGCTATCCTAGTATCATATTTCACACCCACCTAAAGTGTGGTAATCCTAATTAAAACCTACTGACTAAAGTTACCAAACTATTATTCTAAAATTAACTATAATTATTTATCTTTTAACATAACTAAATACCTAGACTGCATGGCAATAGCCAGTCACTGCATAAGTGTTGCCACTCCGTGAAACCATAGACATTAAAGATTAGTGTGGTAGTCGACTTCTAGTTTAATCGACTACAACGCTACAGTACCCCGCCTGTTAGCGAAGGATTTTCCCTAGGATAAATCCGCTAGAAGGCCTAAACCACTATTACTGACTACCTATACGTTCATACATCCCATTCATGTGCTTCCATACTATTAATCATTCATCCATCCATTCTAAGTCCATCCCTGACTTGGAAGTAGTCCTAAGTCAGTGACGTACAATTACATACGAGAGGTAAGCTAATTATAGAGTAGTTTAACTCGAGACAGTCAGTAGGAAAAACAGCAAGATAAAGCAAGTGTATCTCCATAGGGTTAGGTAACCTTGGTGGACTGTTGCAGGCTATAGCTAATGTTAGGTTTCAAGGCAAGAAGTAAGTTCATCGTTGTATATTAAATTATCAAAGTTCTAACAACAATTTAATAATGAGTTAAAGTTCTATTTTATGTTTAGGTTTAAAATTAAATTATGTTAAAGTTCAAAGCTAAGAGTATTTTAAAAAAAAAATTAAAAAATTTTTTTTTTTGAAAAGGTAAAAAAAAATGTTTGTTAAGAGGGTGTCGAGCCTACGAGACGCGCGGAAAATAGGTATTTACTGCAGCGGGCTAGTCGTGTGCGTTGTCACACACACAATGACAAGTTCGCTCGAGGCCCGCTTGCCGTTGCACGACGAAGTTTGCTAACTTTGCATTTTTTAATTTTTTGTCGTTATGTTGAATAAACTTGAAAAACGAATATTAATTATTTAGATGGTTTTATTTATCACACTAATATTATAAAGGCGAAAGTTTGTGAATGAATGTGTCTGTTTGCATGTTTGTTACTTCTTCACGCTCAAACGGCTGGATGGATCTAAATGAAGCAAGTAGGTACTTAAATAAATCACAAAAATAAATTTAATAAATTATACCTATTATATAAAAATTAACGTTTGTTTTTACTGTAGTAATACATTATCCGTTCCCTCACTATTCATCCTATTGCAATAAAACTTTGATTTTATATATTAAACTCCTCAGATTTTTTTTTAAAGAATACAAGCAATGTGGGTACATTTCACATTACTAGCAATCTTGTTAACCCCTCCAACTAAGCTAAATATGCTTGTGTCTGGAGTGGGTTCACGTCAATAGTGTAATGGGTGGGGTTCGAACCTGCGACCTCTCGATCACAAGTCCGACACCTTATCCATTAGGCTATTGACGCTTCGAAACTGGGTAAGTAGCAAGTTAGGGTAGATGGGTATGCAGTACTTATTTGAATAATAAAACCAGTATGAAATAAAAAAAAATATTATGTAATGTCATAATAAAACCAGACTGAAATAAGTTTTGTTTATTAAAATTTCATTTAGTGCTCGTTTAAATTCTGATGTACTGTCATATTTTTAATAACATTCGGTACTGTATTATATATACGTGGGGCCATACCAAAAAAAAACATTTTTTCATTAATGCTGTCTAGCGAACTTACTTCGCAGAAAATATAAGCGTAATTTATTTCATAACAATATATGTATCAAGTGTAACTTAATTTAAAAGAAATAAAAGAAATCTATAAATCTAATGTTATATTGCTTATTATAACATTTTACAAAAATTGGCCAAGTGCGAGTCAGACTCGCCCATGAAGGGTTCCGTAGTAACTATAATAATATAATATAATATGTATATTTACTTGACAAAAAACTAAAAATTAACAAATTTCTTAAAACTAGCTTATTTACATTTTTTGCAACTACGCCAAATAACTTTGTTTTTCATAGTATTTGTATGAATTACAAAGTTATATTTGCGGTTTTAGAAAATATGCTGTATCTCAAAAACTGCTGACTCGATCTCTTTAAAACCAATTTTGATTGAAAGTTTACATTAAGATCTATAGATATATATATATATATATATACTACGTGTAATTTAAAGGGTATATATGTTACCGGCCAAACCCGATTTCAGGACAAACTAGTATTGCCTAGGCCAAACTAGTTCTTCCTATACGCGATAGGATTAACTAGTATAGCCTTGTCCAAACTAATTTGTCCTAAGCCCGATAGGATAAACCAGTCTAGCCTAGGCCAAACTAGTTGATCCTGATATAAATACGCACTCTCTAGGATAAACTAGTACGGCCTAGTCTAAACCAATTTAGAAGAGTCGAAAGTAATTGAGCAAGCATGTCAGGACTTGTACATGCGGGATTTCCCAAGTCACGCCCCGAGCGTCCCGCGCCGCTATTCGCTCGCCATTCGTCGCGTCGTTTTAAACGCATTTTGCGTCTAGTTGCCAGCCGTGCGTAACGTTTTATTTACACTACATTATAAAGCTTTCTTCTTTTTCAATATGGATGAACCTACGTCAAGTCGACAAGCAGATCAAAAACAAGGGAGGGAAAAGTTTTTGACAGAAATTTTACAAAGTGAAAGTAAAAAGTCTTCTCATTATAATGTGTTATCATCAGAGCAATATTTGGAACTCGTTGAAGAAGTTGAAGATGCAGAAAAGTCTGAAAAAAGAACACCATTACAACAAAGGAGATTGAAACGATTTGCTGTGTTAAAAATCGGGGACGTGAAAAAACTGATTGCACGCAGTGAAGGTAATATAAAATACTATCTTCCATCCGATGAACTTTATGATGTGATTGACGCAGCTCATGTGGCTGTCGGCCACGGTGGGCGTGACAGGATGTTAGCCGAAACAACAAAAAAATATGCCAATATCACAAGAAATGATAAGCTTGTATTTATCTATGTGTAGTGTCTGTCATCAAAAGAAAACAAAGAAGAAAAGAGGATTAGTCTCTAAGCCCATTCTTCATTCGGAAATGAATAGTAGTAGGTGCCAAGTAGATCTGATCGATTTTCAGACACAACCAGATGGGAATTTTAAATTTATTATGGTTTACCAAGACCATCTAACAAAATTTGTTCTGCTACGCGCTTTACAATCTAAGAGAGCGACAGAGATGGCTTACCATTTGAATGATATATTTCTAACTATAGGAGCGCCGTGCATTCTTCAATCTGACAACGGTAGGGAATTTGTAAATAATGTTATAAGTGAGCTTGCCAGTCTGTGGCCAGAACTCAAAATTGTGCATGGAAAACCCAGGCACAGTCAAAGTCAGGGCTCTGTTGAACGTGCTAATCAAGATATTGAGAATATGATAGGTTCTTGGATGAAAGACAACATTTCAACGAAATGGTCAGAAGGCTTGAGATATGTTCAATTCATGAAAAACCGCGCCTTCCATTCAGGGATAAAACAATCGCCATACAAGACATTATTTGGAATAGAACCCAGAGTAGGACTTTCGACTTCCTCTTTACCGCAAGAAATCATAAATGATATTCAGGATGAAGATGATTTAAGGAAAGTAATAGAAGATGATTGCAATGTTAACCTGACAGAAGACAGTGATGATAACATTACCGAAGTTAGTAACCCAGAAAAAGTTTCTGCATCTGAAAATGACATTCATAAAGCTAGAACAACTGCAGCAGAAAACCTTGTGAAACAGGCTAAGAAAATGAAAGCTACTTCTGACAAGTCTCATCCACCTGCCAACATTGGAGATAATGTGACTATACCGATTCCAGATGTTGACAAAGGCAAAGGTGATCTCAGAAACATCATTGGAGTTATTCTTCAGAAAAATGACGAAGGTTTTTACAAAGTTGGCACCAAACATGGTGTACTTCAAAAACTATATTGCAGGTTTTATTTTTTCTTACTTAATTACTTATCTATATTTCTGGAGCATTAATGATATTCTAAAGTAGCTAATATGTTTTTACTTTTTTTTTCAGATCAGAATTCGACATTTGCAATCAAAATTTTTTAACGGTAGCAGATGTAAACCAAGACTCTGAAATATCGTTAAGGACTGCAGCTACGAAACATTCAGTTGGATCAGGCCAAGGTTTTGTGAGATGCAGCTGCAACAAAAACTGTTCCACAAACAGATGCCAGTGCAAGAAGGCAATGATACTCTGCAATTCTAAGTGCCACCAAAGCACACCATGTAAAAATAAATAATAATAATAATTGAGATATGATTATTGCTTCTATTAAAAAATACACTTATTATTTGTTATAGTATGATTGTTTGTATTACCAATTATACATAACTATTAACGACGAATCGTTATCGTTTTAATAAAAATATTATTTTTCCAATTACGGAGTATTTTATTCAGTTTACCTATTTATTTTGACTTTATAGATATACTATAATGTTTAGACTAGGCCATACTAGTTTATCCTAGAGAGTGCGTATTTATATCAGGATCAACTAGTTTGGCCTAGGCTAAACTGGTTTATCCTATCGGGCTTAGGACAAATTAGTTTGGACTAGGCTATACTAGTTTATCCTATCGCGTATAGGAAGAACTAGTTTAGCCTAGGCAAAACTAGTTTGTCCTGAAATCGGGTTTGGCCGGTAACATATACATACCAATACCAGAGACCGAATTTTTCAAATTAAGAAGAACGAAAAGAATTATCGTGTTATTGGCAAGTGACGTGGAAAGTTATTGATCCTCGTAGTGCTGTGACACGTTTGTTATGATTGGTATTCAAAAAATATGTGAAACCAATAATTTGGTATCAATTCTTTAAGTCAGTTATTTTGTGCTGAAACTGTGCATAAAGACTCCATACCAAATGTTGTCTTCAGCCCTTTTGGTTAGATATGGGGTTTCCGTTACACGTTGTATATATATATTTATATTTTTCACTCCACTATTATAGAAGTTAGAGGGAGGGATACACATTTGACCACTTTGGAAGCTTATATCTTTTAAACGATTGACTTTATGAAAAAGTGGTTTCAGAAACCCCCATGTCATTTTTAAAGACCTGTCTATAAATACCACACACGCATAAGTTTCATGAAAAAAAAAAAAATTTTCAAATTTAGTTCCATGTATGGGGTAGTAGTATGTTCCTTTATTTTAAATGATTTTTAATTTTTTTCTCAATATCGGAAGGCGTTTCATAGAATACATCTACTTACCAAGTTTCACATGTATAGTCTTAATAGTTTTGGAATAAAATAGCTGTGACATACGGACGGACGGACAGACAGACAGACAGACAGACAGACAGACGGACAGACATGACGAAACTATAAGGGTTCCGTTTTTTGCCATTCGGCAACTGAACTCTAAAAAACGAGTAATTTCTTTAAATATATATTTTTAATTTTGGTACACTACACATATCACAGTATAGTAAGAAAAGAAAAAATGACAAAAAAATACTATACTTTGTAAGAAATAAAAATACAATAAAACTTATTTCGAATTTTGAAAATACAATCGTAGAAATATCAATGCATCCAAGGTTTGACTTCCAAGCCTGCTTCGTTTATTACCAACATAAGCAGCAGCTGAAAACGCTCGTTTAGGTTTTACACTGGTTGGAGGAATAGACAATAGATACTTATATGCTGTTTCTAAGTGATATCCACTAATTCCTCCATTTTAAAACAGGCTTATTTCACGTCTATTTTGCCAACCCCGATTAATTTTGTATTTGTACTTCACGATCTGGGGATTTCATACTCTTATCAATTTCCAGCTATAACTTTTCCTTTAGTGTCAATTGGGGTTGGGATTGGGAGGTTTGTGGCATTAACTCATCATCTGTTTGTGATCCTGATCTTCCTTCTTCTTCTTCCGTGTCATCTCGACTTTTAAGTTTTTTAACAATATACTTTTTAACAATAATGTAACAGACTCTGTTACATTGTTCTGAGATCTCAACTACCGTTTAATAAATAGCAATAGGATAATCGCTAATTGCAAGACTCTTGCGAGACTCTCGTTTGGGCAACACTATATGGTTTATTGGATGTTGAAGTCCACTTGTCGAAAGAAAGACTAAATCTTTCACCTGCACTTTTCAAATGTTTCAATTCTGCAGTTACTTGCTTTCTGATTTTTTCACTGTAATTCATGACACGTTTTTGAATGGTGACGGCTGACTTTGGTAAATCCGTGTATTTTGCAAAGACAAATTTTCTCGAATCATCTGAAGTTATGAATATACTGAATGGAAATCCATCTAATGCAATCATTCTTGCCAAAACATCATCGAGGCTATCGTCGGCACTTTTAGTAAAATAATCATTTAACTTTCGCTTGGCTGGCGGCGGTGCGGTGTTCAGATTATCAGGATCTAGACTTGTTGAAGCTGATATAAGCTTTATGTTATGTTTTGATGACAAATGTGTATGTAATCCCTTAGTCGATCCATCCAAAGTCTTGAGAATGGCTGAGCATCGGTTACATTTGGCACTATTCCTATCCTTCGCAACTAAAAAATAGCTCCACATTGACGTCGTATCACTGTGTTTTTTATGTTTAACAAAGTCTCCCGCCATTTGAAATACTTAATTTCAGATAATTGACTTTTAAATTTAAATGACGTAGGTCGTGGGTTTAAATTTAGAAAATATCTTGTAATGACCAAAGTTTTAAATATAATTAAGCATATCTTAAAACTGGAAACATATCTTACAACTATACAATAATATAGGTTATCCATCAGAATTCAGACAGGCTTTAATGTCCTCTCATAGGTATAATCTCATAGGTATAATAAAAAACAAAAACAAAAATTAATTAGGTAATTAACCTGTATTATAGATACATTGTAAGAATGATATTTTAAAAGAGTAACTGTGGAGTTTCTTGCCGGATCTTCTCCATAGAAAATGACCAATTTCGAACCGTGCCCTGCGCCAAACTGCTGACGTTTTATAAGTGCCCATGTAGGCCTATGTGAAATAAAACATTTTGAGTTTGAAAAAATCACAAGAAACAGTAGTAGGTATCTCTACTACTAAGTAGAGATACCTACTACTGTTTCTTGTATTTTTTTTTTAATTTTGGCTCGCGTTTGAATTTTAAGAAAAAAATTAATTCATTTCATATTAATTAAATTAAATAATTAAATTTCAATTTGAAATTAATTTTTAAACTGGCATGATTGCTCTATGTTATCTCTTAAAAAATAGTCTTTTTAAGAGATAACATAGAGCAATCATGCCAGTAGCGTGCAACCAGCGCACCACGCACCATGAGATCATAAGTCTAGTTTAAGCATATACTAACGGGAACCCGTGTGAAATTAGTACTTCCCACAATATGATTATAAATTAAAGCCTGTCTGAATTCTGATGGATAACCTATATTATTATATAGTTGTAAGATATGTTTCCAGTTCTAAGATATGCTTAATTATATTTAAAACTTTGGTCTATACTGTCGTAAAGAATAGATTTAATTTAAAGTCAATTAATACAGCACAATGGAATTACAAATAAAAAATATCCGATATGTTGGTCATCATGTATGTCATTGATATACACTATAAAAAGGAAAGGGCCAAGAATTGAACCTTGCGGAGCACTCATCTTGGCTAGGGATCCTGCAGATGTCGCTCCATTAACAATAACTTTTTGTTGCCTGTTTGATAAATCTGAAAGAACAAGGTCAGCAGAACACGAATCCACGAACTCCGTAATGGTGTAATTTACAGATCAGTGTTTTGTGGTCAACACAATCAAAAGCTTTGGAGAGGTCACAAAATATGCCAATTGCATCCTGAGATTTCTCCAAAGATTCCAGAATGTGACGGATGAGCGCTACTCCTGCGTCTGTTGTTGACCTACCTTTCGTGAAACTAAACTGCCGACTATGCAGAATTCCATATTAAAATATGATAGCATCTGGTCCAGCATGATTTTTTCGTATATTTTGCTTAATGCTGGAAGCACATATATCGGTCTATAGTTAGAGGGATCACTCTTACAACCCGACTTAAAAATTAGTACTACTTTACTATGTTTCATTAAATCGGGAAAATTACCGCTGTCTATACATTAATTAAATGTGCCTGTTAGGATAGCAGCAATTGAGTCAATAATATTACCAAGAACCCTAACAGATGCACTCCATAAGTCATCAGTGTTTGTTATGTTAAGACTTTGGAATGCTTTTTAATTACATCAATAGAAATGGGCTTAAATGAAAATGTTGGTATATCCTTATTGAAGTTTTCCTTTAAAAAAGATTCTGCTGATAATGGCGAAGAATGTAGAGATTTAGTAACCTCTACTGGAATATTGGTAAAGTAATTTTCCAACTTCTCAGCCACTTTTGACTTATCTGAGATGACCTGATCATCGATGTTCAAAGTCAAATCATTCTAACCCTGTTGGTTTGTGTTTCCAGTTTCTTTGTTTATCACCTTCAACACAGTTTTTATTTTATTGTTAGAAATGCTAATTTTATTACTTTCTGATTTAGACTTAGCTTAGGGCGCATACTCTTTTAAATATCTTTGAGTAGTTTCTTACATAATTATGGAAGGCTTCATCGGAAGTCAATGATTTTTCATGGTATAAGTTGTATAAATTGTCTCAGCTTATTCTTATTCCAGCAGTGGCCCATTCATTAAATTTAGATTTATTACTCATTTGAATTTTTTTAACTGGACATGCCTTACTAAATTCGTGGCATGGTGAAGAAAAAATATCCTGTAATTTTCATTGGGGTCATGGGAGTCAAAATTGGCCATTGAAAGATTACTTTACATGTTATCATTAAAAACATTAATTTCTTTTTAGTTAGTGGCCTAAACTTAATAGTCTTATTTAATTGCCGCTTTTTAACCAACTCAAAGGATACTAGTTGACCTGTATGGTCAGACCTAACTCCACTAATTTGAGACGAGTATTTTATGGCACAATTAGTATAAATATTACCTATGCATTGAGCTGATGTTGCTGTTATTCTTGTTGCTTCCTTGTATAGATAGATAGATAGAATATACTTTATTATACACCAAAATTTAAACACACCTATTTAACAATATGCAATGTGCATTTTAAGTTAAATGAACCAAACAATGAAGTAAGCTTGCAGTGTTCAGGTGAATTTACTAACAAATCAATATTTAGGTGACCACAAATGAAAACTAATTTATTATCTCTTATAAGCTTAGGTACTTAAAATTTCTCCCATTATCATTAAGAATGATGACAAGTTTGATGCTGGTGGTCTATAAACACTTAAGAAAGTTTGGCCTTCAACTTCTGTACATGCCACCTCACACAAGCAACCAACAGAGCAAGCGGTGATATATTTTTGTTCCTTATATCTAAGAGAATGATTACGTAATATTAAAGTACCACCTCCTACTGAGGACCTGTTGTATGCACTAGTAACAGAAAAATATTAATTTTAAACAACATTCTATCTGGTTTTAGCCAGGTTTCACAAAAACATAAGATATCTATATCATATTTATCTATTAACATTTCCTCATCTAATATTTTGCCGGAGAAACGATTTATATTCTGATGATATAGTAAAATTTTGTTATTATAACTCTCCTTTGTCACATCTAAGGGTTTAAACAATTAATTTCAGTATTATTAGATACCCTAGATAATACTGAATAGTCACTTAACTTAGGATCAGTTAAATTGTCAATAACCCAGTGTAAATTGTAAGCTAACAAAGTAGCCAATGAACTTTCGTCGTAAATTCTAAAATGAATGTAAGGATTGCAATCGGTATGCCCAAAAACCTATTACACGATGTTTGATGCAATATTTTGCAATCGACCACGTTTGCTGAGCAAGCGATATAATGCGGTCGCACTAAGTTCGCCGCGAGCTTAGTGTATTTCGAACAGCAACCGGGTGCACTCATTTTCATCATTTAGCGATAATTTTAGCCCTTACGTTACTTTGTTAATTATACTTAGCAATAAATCCTTGAAGGTTATCAGTGTATTTAACTTAGTAGACACACACGATATCCATATTGAATGTTGGAGAAAAAGTTGCATCCACCAAGGATGCAACTTTTTCTCCAACATTCAATATGGATATCGTATGTGTTTTAAATTGGATTTAAAAATGAATGCCAGATTTGCAATCACCACCCCCAAAAACCCATTACACGATACCTATATCGAATGTTTGAGAAAAAGTTGCATCCGCCATCTTGGATTTTAAAATGAATGCCAGATTTGCAATTACCACCCCCAAAAACCCATTACACGGTACCCATATCAAATGTTTGAGAAAAAATTGCATCCGCCATCTTGGATTTTAAAATGAATGCCAGATTTGCAATCACCACCCCCAAAAACCCATTACACGATACCCATATCGAATGTTTGAGAAAAAGTTGCATCCGCCATCTTGGATTTTAAAATGAATGCCAGATTTGCAATCACCACCCCCAAAAACCCATTACACGATACCTATATCGAATGTTTGAGAAAAAGTTGCATCCGCCATCTTGGATTTTAAAATGAATGTCAGATTTGCAATCACCACCCCCAAAAACCCATTACACGGTACCCATATCAAATGTTTGAGAAAAAGTTGCATCCGCCATCTTGGATTTTAAAATGAATGCCAGTTTTGCAATTACCACCCCCAAAAACCCATTATACGATACCCATATCGAATGTTTGAGAAAAAGTTGCATCCGCCATCTTGGATTTTAAAATGAATGTCAGATTTGCAATCACCACCCCCAAAAACCCATTACACGGTACCCATATCGAATGTTTGAGAAAAAGTTGCATCCGCCATCTTGGATTTTAAAATGAATGCCAGATTTGCAATCACCACCCCCAAAAACCCATTACACGGTACCCATATCAAATGTTTGAGAAAAAGTTGCATCCGCCATCTTGGATTTTAAAATGAATGCCAGTTTTGCAATTACCACCCCCAAAAACCCATTATACGATACCCATATCGAATGTTTGAGAAAAAGTTGCATCCGCCATCTTGGATTTTAAAATGAATGCCAGATTTGCAATCACCACCCCCAAAAACCCATTACACGATACCTATATCGAATGTTTGAGAAAAAGTTGCATCCGCCATCTTGGATTTTAAAATGAATGCCAGATTTGCAATCACCACCCCCAAAAACCCATTACACGGTACCCATATCAAATGTTTGAGAAAAAGTTGCATCCGCCATCTTGGATTTTAAAATGAATGCCAGTTTTGCAATTACCACCCCCAAAAACCCATTATACGATACCCATATCGAATGTTTGAGAAAAAGTTGCATCCGCCATCTTGGATTTTAAAATGAATGTCAGATTTGCAATCACCACCCCCAAAAACCCATTACACGGTACCCATATCGAATGTTTGAGAAAAAGTTGCATCCGCCATCTTGGATTTTAAAATGAATGCCAGATTTGCAATCACCACCCCCAAAAACCCATTACACGATACTTATATCGAATGTTTGAGAAAAAGTTGCATCCGCCATCTTGGATTTTAAAATGAATGCCAGATTTGCAATTACCACCCCCAAAAACCCATTACACGATACCCATATCGAATGTTTGAAAAAAGTCTTCATCATCACTTTCACTTCCTCAAATGGTGCTTTTCGGGAGCAACTGCACAAGGTACTATTAGAAATACCCAAAACGCTATAGGTGTGCCTATAATATTTAAAGAGTTCCCTCGCTTTATCCAGGATCCCATCATCAGATCCTGATTTCATAACAATGGAACCAACTAGAAAGTATACCCTTTCAAACGAAAAAAAAATTCCAAATCGGTCCAGCCGTCTTCGAGTTTGAGGTTACATACATAAAAAAAAGTTTAAGACGAACTGAGAACCTTCTCCTTTTTTTTGAAGTCGGTTAAAAAGCAATAATAACATCACAAAATAGAAATACGTACTTTTTATGAGAATGGCGTTTTTTTCGAAAATTTGCGCCAACTTTCTTCTAATAATATTTTTTTTACATTTTCCCATAATAAAACAAATATTGAAAAAAAAAAATGTTAAAGAAATATATATTGAACAATAAAAAGTAATCGTTGGGTATGCATAATAAATCGTACTCAAAAAACAAAAAATTAGACTTATGTTATTCAACGGATTGCTGCAATACATACGTACACAATAGATCGCGAATTATCGTTACCGGCGAAACGCTCCACGATGAGACGTGACCCCTCTCTGAGCTCCCGTGGACGACTGAATTTTCGACCGGTGTACGTTGCGTATGGTTCAAAATAGCGCGCAAATTAGAAGAAAAAATTAAAATTAAAACAACCAAGCGACATTTTTGAAATGTTAAAGCTGTAAATGATAGTATGATAATTAGAGAATAATATGAATTGAAGTTTATGAAAAAATTCAACAGTTTACTATCAAAATTCAGCGACGCACGAGCATGTTTTGTAAGGATTTTTGTCCAACTTTATGTATTTTTGTTTAATAAACTATAAAATATTTTTAAATTTTGCCAACTATGTTTGCTAACACATTTATTCTAGTGTTCATTACATATTTTTGTATGGTAATTAAAGTACTATTATAGGTTATATTCCTTTAGTAGTGAAGACCGTTTTGAGTTATTTTACTCGGCGCAGCCTTAAAGTTAAAAAAAAATTTTTTTTTTGGTGATGGTCCATGTATATGTTCAAATTGGTTTAAGTTTCATTACTGGAATACGCATCATATGTAGAAGTCCATTCGAGTGAGTTTCCGAACGTGAGTGTAATTTATAAAAAGTCCATATTCATACTGTTGCGAGAATATCCGCACGTTATAGACGAAATTCTAAAAGACAAGTATCCAAGGTTGGCAACTACGTCGAGATGTCAAAGTCAGTACGTAAACGTCAAAAATATAATATGTCAATGAGAAAAAAAAGCGCGGGAACCTTCAAGATTGTTAGGCGCCTTTTTTTTTTCAAAAAAAAACTTAATTTGTAATAAATAAAAAGCAACTCATTTTTGAACAAATTTATTAGATAACGTGGTAGAGATGGCCCGGAGCCGTAAAAAACGCAAAAAGGAACATTCGGCTGAAGACGGAGAGGCGGAGTCGGTTGATGAGGGCTCAGCGTCTGACGTCGGCTCTGTAATATCCGAAGAGGATACTGATAAGTATACTCCTTTTAGAATCCCAGATTACGTCCGATATTACCCCGAAGATGGTGGTAATTTTGAATATATCGTGTTTCTAGAAAGTATAGAAGAAGATAAACCCATTGGCTTGAGGGATATGATGTCCCTTGCAAATGCAATTAAGCGTTACAACAAAGGTGTCAAACAACTGCAGCGGATTAACAAGAGTAAGGTAGGTGTCATATATGAAAGACCAGCACTGGCCAATGCTGCTTTAAGTAATAAAAAGTTTCTTGACGGTCACAAATTAAAAGTGTCAATCCCGGCTGCCGCTACGGAGGTTACTGGAGTCATCACACATGTCCCCATTGAACTCTCAAATAAACAAATTTATTCCGCACTAACAAGCACCAAGAACATCGTCTCTATAAGACGTTTTATGAGAAAATTAGTGGAGAATAAAACTGTAAAATATACACCAACAAAAACAGTATCAATTACTTTCTCATGTCCAGTTTTGCCAGAGAGTGTCGACCTCAACAGTTGGCGTTTTGAGGTAAGACCATATATTCCTCCAGTGAAGCAATGCCTTAAGTGCTTGAGATATGATCATATTGCCAAATTCTGTAAAAACTCTGAGAGATGTTCTAAAAGTAATGAAAGAAACCCTTTCATTACTTTTAGAGCCATCTGTATAAATGTGGTGATAGTTTGGGTATTGATCTAAGAGGTTATAGACTTCTTGCCGATCTCTTAATTTGTTGTCAATTACTATATCCAGCTCATGAAATAGGCATTCAAACTCTTTCTCATAACACACCCATTCATTAGATTTGTGAAATTTAAACTGACCATCTAACTTGATCATGAATGAAAAATCAAAAAGCATAAATGGAATATTTTTGGTCAGATGAGTGTTAACAGGATACTTAATGTGAAGTGAAAATAACTTTTTAATCAGAGGATGATGATTTACAGAGAAAAGTTTAAGTAAATAACAGAATTTGAGATACTGAAAGCGTAAGATTAAGGGGGGAGTATTACATTCTACTTGTAAAGAATTAATGGGAGTAGTTCTCATGGCACCTGTAATAAGTCTAAGATTATGATTTTGAAGGATATCTAGTTTATTTACCAATTGACTATCTGAGGAAAAACAGAGGTAACCATATTCAAAGTGGCTTCGTACAAGGGATTTGTATAATTTTAAAAGAATTTTAGGGTCTGAACCCCAGTATGTCCCTGCAAGAGACCTCAGGACATTTAGGGCTTTTTGAGCTCTGTCACATATACAATCAACATATTTTCTCCAAGAGAGGTTGCTTGTAAAAATAACACCCAAAAATCTTGCACTATTCTCCACAGGCAAATCAGTGTTGTCATATTTAATATTGACTATAAAAGGCCCAATATTGCTAAAAACTACAACCTTGGATTTATCTATACTAATGTCTAATGCAAGATAATTAAAGTAACAATTTAGTTTATACAAGGCAATGTTAAGCTTGGAGCATACTTTACTGGTATTATTACCAACACAGTACACTACCAGGTCATCCGCAAACTGGAGATTGGATACTTCAGTGCCTAGGATAATATTAAGTTTGTGGATGTATAAAATAAATATTAAAGGACTCAATATACTGCCCTGACAAGTGCCCTTGTAAGAATACCTAGGGCCTATAAGCCTATTTTTACACTTAACAAATACTTTTCTACCATTCAAAAAGTTATATATCCATTCTATCACCTTTGCAGGCAAACCAACAGCAGCCAATTCTGAAGAGAGTATATGATGATTAACATTATTAAATGCACCTACCACATCAAAGAAAACACTGACAAGAGCATTCCTTGATTTGAAGGCTTCAAAGATATCGAGATGTAAATTAGCAATGCTTTCCCTTGAAGACTTACCCCTCCTAAACCCAAATTGATTCGAAGGTAGTATATGGTTCTTCTCAATAAAATGTTCTAACCTCTGTTTGATAAGTTGCTCGAAGATTTTACCCATACATGAAGTTAAAGCTATAGGTCTGTAAGAGTCAAAACTATTTTTATCTTTGTTGGGTTTGAGAATGGGAACAAGACAATCAGTTTTCCAATCTTCAGAAATTAGAGAATGCTGCCAAAGAAGATTGAAGATTTCAAGCAAAACTAATTTAGATTGATCAGGTAGATTTTTTAGCATTTTATAAGAGATATGGTCGAGGCCAGCTGCAGTATCCCTACGAGAATGGATTGCTGTAGTAAATTCAACAAATGTAAAAGGTTTAATTAAGTGAAAGTTACTAGGAGAAACAGGATGAGAAGGGTTGAAAATAAAAGCTGGCTCTACTGTATCTGGTGTAAATTTTTTAAGGAATTCGGGGATCCAAGAATATATGTTATTATTTTGAGATGTGGATGCAGAACTTTTATTAAATCTACGCATATATGACCAGACCACAGACATAGGTGTAGTTCTGTTGAAAGATTCACACAACTTCAACCAACTCATCTTTCTTTCATACTTGATAATGAACTTTTTCTTTGCTTGGAGTTTCTTAAAAGCTAGGTAATTTGTTTCAGAGGGATTGTGTTTGAAAGTTAAGTAAGCATTTTTACTATCTTCCACAGCTTTGCTGCAGTTAGCATTCCACCAGGGGAGTGGAGTTCTTTTCTTTCTGTTAGAGGTTGAAAGGGGCTGAGCCTGCCCCCCATCAGAGGAGTAGCGCCTTGGAGATGGAATTGAATCTACTAGTGCCAAATGTAAGAGTTTAATAAATTTATTATAGCTAAGCAAAGGATTGTGTCTGTCTATAGAAAAGTTACACAAAAGAGCATCAATGCCGGATGAATATGTTTTCCAATCAACAGTATTGCAATTATAAGAAAATGGAAGAGGAATACTGTCAGGTATATGAAAGCTAGAAGAATTATTGTTATTCACTAAGAATTTTGTAATTACAGGAAGGTGGTAACTGCCTAAAGGATCATCATGAACTGACCATTCACACTTCAGGGCTAGCAAAGGAGAGACAATGGTCAAATCAAGAGCATTTCGCCTCCAAGTGTGGGAACCAACAGTAGTCGTTTGACCATCATTTAAAAGAACAAGATTGTTTTTATTAATGGAATCCAAAATATCCCTACCTCTGCAGTTAGAAGCTGAACATCCCCAGGTTGTATGCAAACCATTAAAATCGCCAGCTAAAAAAATTGGACGAGGAAAAGATTGAATTAGTCTATCTAATTTTGTTTTAGAAAAAGGAGGGTTGCAATTAGTTGGACTGTAAAAACTTACAATAGTAAGTTCTTTATTATTAGCATAATTAATACGAACTGCTATATTTTGTAAGGAATCATCATAGATTGTGTTTATTTTAGTATACATAATAGATTTATGTAAAATAATGGCGACACCATTATGAGCATTCCCTGAATCAAGTCTGACTACATCATAACCACGAAATTTGATAGTGTGACGGGGCTTAAGCCAAGTTTCACAAACTAAAGCTATATGAATAGAATTGTCCAACAAAAAGTGATTGAAAATATGTTGATTGTGTAATAAGCTCTGAGCGTTCCATTGGACTATATTTAAATAATCCATTAAAATATATATTTTTTAATACCTACCTAATATTTTTAAAGGATTCTTGCAGGACATCTTTAATGCTAGTACTACAAATTGATTTTTCATTCATTTTATTTTGTGTTATTAATTTAACTATTGATTCTGAAATGGTTTTTAAAATCAGTTCTGAATTTAAGAGTGACAGAAATTGATCAGTTTTGTTTAGTTTCGGAAAGTTTGTGTCATTAAGAGTTTCAACATAACTTCTTTTTTTCTCATATTTTTGTTTATGTAGCAGAATCTTTTCTTTTTTTACAGGGCATAAAGAAGATATAGCAATGTGATTGCCCGAGCAGTGACAGCATTTTGCACCCGAGGCGGAAACTATACATGCTTTGTAATTATGTGCTTCTCCAGAAATTGAACATCTCTCAGAGTTTTTACAGAATTTGGCAATATGATCATATCTCAAGCACTTAAGGCATTGCTTCACTGGAGGAATATATGGTCTTACCTCAAAACGCCAACTGTTGAGGTCGACACTCTCTGGCAAAACTGGACATGAGAAGGTAATTGATACTGTTTTTGTTGGTGTATATTTTACAGTTTTATTCTCCACTAATTTTCTCATAAAACGTCTTATAGAGACGATGTTCTTGGTGCTTGTTAGTGCGGAATAAATTTGTTTATTTGAGAGTTCAATGGGGACATGTGTGATGACTCCAGTAACCTCCGTAGCGGCAGCCGGGATTGACACTTTTAATTTGTGACCGTCAAGAAACTTTTTATTACTTAAAGCAGCATTGGCCAGTGCTGGTCTTTCATATATGACACCTACCTTACTCTTGTTAATCCGCTGCAGTTGTTTGACACCTTTGTTGTAACGCTTAATTGCATTTGCAAGGGACATCATATCCCTCAAGCCAATGGGTTTATCTTCTTCTATACTTTCTAGAAACACGATATATTCAAAATTACCACCATCTTCGGGGTAATATCGGACGTAATCTGGGATTCTAAAAGGAGTATACTTATCAGTATCCTCTTCGGATATTACAGAGCCGACGTCAGACGCTGAGCCCTCATCAACCGACTCCGCCTCTCCGTCTTCAGCCGAATGTTCCTTTTTGCGTTTTTTACGGCTCCGGGCCATCTCTACCACGTTATCTAATAAATTTGTTCAAAAATGAGTTGCTTTTTATTTATTACAAATTAAGTTTTTTTTTGAAAAAAAAAAAGGCGCCTAACAATCTTGAAGGTTCCCGCGCTTTTTTTTCTCATTGACATATTATATTTTTGACGTTTACGTACTGACTTTGACATCTCGACGTAGTTGCCAACCTTGGATACTTGTCTTTTAGAATTTCGTCTATAACGTGCGGATATTCTCGCAACAGTATGAATATGGACTTTTTATAAATTACACTCACGTTCGGAAACTCACTCGAATGGACTTCTACATATGATGCGTATTCCAGTAATGAAACTTAAACCAATTTGAACATATACATGGACCATCACCAAAAAAAAAATTTTTTTTTTAACTTTAACAAAATTTTTTTTTACCTTTTCAAAAAAAAATTTTTTTAAATTTTTTTTTTAAAATACTCTTAGCTTTGAACTTTAACATAATTTAATTTTAAACCTAAACATAAAATAGAACTTTAACTCATTATTAAATTGTTGTTAGAACTTTGATAATTTAATATACAACGATGAACTTACTTCTTGCCTTGAAACCTAACATTAGCTATAGCCTGCAACAGTCCACCAAGGTTACCTAACCCTATGGAGATACACTTGCTTTATCTTGCTGTTTTTCCTACTGACTGTCTCGAGTTAAACTACTCTATAATTAGCTTACCTCTCGTATGTAATTGTACGTCACTGACTTAGGACTACTTCCAAGTCAGGGATGGACTTAGAATGGATGGATGAATGATTAATAGTATGGAAGCACATGAATGGGATGTATGAACGTATAGGTAGTCAGTAATAGTGGTTTAGGCCTTCTAGCGGATTTATCCTAGGGAAAATCCTTCGCTAACAGGCGGGGTACTGTAGCGTTGTAGTCGATTAAACTAGAAGTCGACTACCACACTAATCTTTAATGTCTATGGTTTCACGGAGTGGCAACACTTATGCAGTGACTGGCTATAAATTCTAACCTCCGGTTGGCTTAGTTCTTTTCTCGCTGCCTACTGTTGCAAGTAACTTATATAGAAACCCCTCTGTGCCAAGGGTAAGTGCTCATTGTGTCTGCCATTTTCTCTCCATCTTGCCAAATTGTAATCCTTTTATTTCGCCATAATCTGCAGCGTTTGTAAGTTTATATAATTGCCCGGTTGTCAAGATGGCTTCCTGCTGGAACATAACTGTGATATTTCATTGTCATCTGCTTTCCACTAGTGTTTCTAAATTTGTGGAGCGTACGCAAGCCGCAGCATTGTTTTCCTGCTGTGCCATAGCAGCTACGAGCTTAAACGCCTTGCACGCGGTTACTTCTTATATCGTTGCACGCGGTATGCGCACGCTTATCTCTATTTTACCTTTGTGAACCGCCACGATGGTGAGTCCCCCATCCATTTCCCGGGTACTGTTCCGTGGGGCTTACGGCTGGGAGACGCACGCATCGCTGGCGCTCACGATTCCTGCACCACGCTTACGGAAGCACCCTTCGTGTGATTCCAGGGTTTTTTTTTCTTTATCCTTCTTCATTTCAATATCAACTACTGCAACGTCTGCCACGCGACGGGTGTCACCGCTGCCTCCGTCACCACTGCCGGAGAGACGCGCTGTCGCGTGGTCTACCTGTCAACCTCTGCGCCTGCCTCGTGCGAGTTGGGTGAGGAGGAGAGACCTCCTCCCCCGTGGCCTGCCCTGCACAACCTCCGCTTCGGACACGTGGTCGCTGCCGGCTTCGGGATCTGCCCGCCGGTCTGCGTGCGTCGCGGCCTGAGCTCAGGGCAGTACCATTCTATACCTTCGACCAGTGAGGGAACCCAGTGTGAACCGAACCCACCCCCCCTTTTTTAAATAAATGCTGTAAACCTGTGGTCTTCTGTTTTTATTTTTACTCCACCTAAACCACAACGCCACAATATCAGTTGCCATTTGATGATGATAGATAGATCTGCAGTGAGGAGTTAATAATATGCCTGAAAGAAATATAGTTATGCACACATGGTATTAAGAAGAAAGGGACAACGTTTAAACTACGCGTTTTGGACGCAACATCCCATACTGCGGAAGAGTAAAGGCGGCGACAAAAGTATTAGAAACTACATAACTGGGAAACCATTGAAGGCCAATGGGAAGTTGTGAGTGGTCCAACTAAAGAAATTAACAGAGGAGAAGATACAAATAGATCAGAAAATGGAATAGAAAAGAAGAGCAAGGGTAAAAGTAAATAGTTGAAGATGTGAATTAATGATGAATGAAATAAATACCTCATTAAACCTTTCTGGTTAAAAATAAAATTAATTAAAACAAGGAAGGGATGTAGTGTATGTAGATATCAATATATCACACTACAAATCGATAACAACGATACAACGTTATAACGTCGATATAACGTTGCCTCGGGCGCATACGTCGCTAGGTTATAAATACCGGTCCGCGTGGTGGGGAAGTCAGTCACACTCTCCGCCCGACGCTCGCCCGAGACGGTCGTGCCGCACTGCGCTCCCGATCGTTCTGTGTTTGTGTCATCGCTTCGTCGCGCTCGCCGTGACGTCATTCGTAGTCGCTGACTACAACTCCCGATCCGGAACCGCCTTTTTCAAGGCAGTGAAGGATATTTTGTTTCTATAACAGAGTATCGTCAAAAACAATTTGGTTTGGCCCCTTCAGGGTAAAACCACAGTTTCGTGGTCCTTGGTTGGAAACCTCACGGTGTCAACAATACCAAGGGGGTGCTGACCCGACGCACCCGCTGATCCCCTTCAGGGTGAAGCAGTCAATTGGAGTCGAGTGCTAGGTTTTGGCCTTGGGGGATCTCCTAGTCAAACCTAGTTACTGAGTTTCCCTTTCAGCTGCACACCTAGTGTCGGTTGGGTGTGTCTACCCCTTCGCACTAGACCCAATAGGGCCCGGTTCGCACAATAAGACTGGCGACCGGTTACAAGCTTAGGGCTCACCAATAGGTACACACCTCCCAGTCTCCACCCGACTGGGAGGCTAACACATCCCCGGACCCATCTATCCGGTGAGTTAGGCTTTAAATAGGCCCCCCGCGGGAGAGAAATCTCCAAAATTCCCCGATAGATATTTTTTAATCCCTCGTCATGGAGGATGCCTTGGAAAAGGCGCACTTCTTGGACGAGCTAAGAAAGGACCCCGACTTTTGCGCCAGATATGGCGGAAAGCTCGCTGCTTTGCAGCGAAATATTTCCCTGGCTACTAAAGCCAAAGTCACTGATTTTAGCGACGTGCTCGATAGCCCGCTATCTCCCCCGCTCGCGGATCAAGGCCCTCCGGTTGGCTCATTCACCGAAAAGTTTATTGTTTCGGACCCCATTGTTCATCGAACAATGAAAAACTCCGAAACTAATAGCCCCTTACCGCCGCCGCCCGCTGACAAAGACGTACCGACCACTCGATTCCCAGACCCAGCTATTGTTGCCGGCCCACTCTCTAATCCCATTGTTCATAGAACAATGGACGCCGCGCAGGTGTGCGCTACACCTGAATTTTACGATATGGACACGTCGGCTCCGTTATCTAACCCACCCTCCGACCAAGACGAAGCCTCTTCTTGCCCTTCGTCCTCCGAAGACGAATTTCAAATCGTCACCGGAGGCAAGAGAAAGAAAGGGAAAACCTCCCAGGCCAGCAAGGCCAAAAAGACCACCGCGTCGCCCCCGTCCCCAACTCAAACGCCCGTACGACCCGTTAGCCCAGTCCCAACTACCTCTGCTCACGCGCAGAATAGTCGTCCCTCCAGCCCGATAGCCCAAACTTCCTCAGCCCAAAGGAAGCAACGCCCTCCGCCCCCCTTTTACATCCAGGACAAGGGTAAATGGACTGATGTGTCCAAGATGTGTGTTGATCGAAAGATCAACTACACAAACGCCCGTGCCTGCCAAAATGGCATTAAAGTCACCGTCCCTACGTCGAACGACTATAGGGAACTATATCGCGCCCTCCGTGAAAGGAATATTTCCTTTCACACTTTCTCCTTCCCCGAGGACACGCCTACTCGTGTTATTATTAAACGTGTCCCTAAAGAAATCCTAGTACAGGATATTAAAGACGACCTTGCCGATCAAGGTATACCAGTGATCGCCGTCCATCGCTTACATAAAGCGAGAGGCGGTGAATTGTACGACATGGTTCTTGTCATATGTGAACCAACCGAAGGTCATCACCCGATTTTCAAGATTAAGTCCATTTGCTCCCTATCCGGTATCTCAATTGAAAAGCCCTACAAAACCGCAACAGTGGGACAATGCCACCGTTGCCAACTGTATGGCCATGCGCAGAGCAACTGCTATGCGACTCCCAGATGCGTCAAGTGTCTGGGCGAGCACAGCACTGCGGACTGCCCTCGGCCCAAAGACCGAACCCTCTGTTCGGAACCACCCAGCTGTGTTCTCTGCGGCCAGACCGATCACCCGGCAAACTACCGCGGCTGTCCCGAAGCCCCCAAACTCGCTCCTAAATTAGCGAAGCGCGCCAACACCCGCCAACAAAGAGAGGCACCTTCTTCTCAAATTTCCCAACGTCTCGCTCCTCAGAGACCATCCCCGTGGAACAGGCTAAACCACGAAAAAGCCTTTCCCTCCTTGGCCCCTGCCAAACCTTTGCAGGCACTGATGGATATACCCATCGCAGCGCAGGTCCTGCCTATAGCCGTGGCTCCAGAGGCCGCAACCAGTCCCAAACCCGCGCCTCAAACCACTGCTGCTCCTGCAGCCAAACAACCGCCCAAACCCTCACCCGTCGAGAACGGCGAGTCTTGCGCCCAGACTCTACTGCGCCACTATAAAATATTTATGACCCGCCAAGCCAGGTCTCTCCGCGATGCCCTTCTGGCTGCCGAGCAGCAGAATAACGGCAAAATTACGACGGAAATGTACAGCCAAATATTCAGCACACACAGTGATGTCGTGCTAGGCCTCGACCAGATGGATGCGATGGAGTGATCCAATGGATTCCCAACGCACAAACCACACTAGGCCTCGATCCCTCAAATTAGGTTTTTTCAACGCCAATGGCATTTTCAACCAACGCGCCGAAATAACTAAATTCCTCCGCGACCACCAATTAGACGTCCTCCTTATACAGGAAACCCTTTTGAAACCCCACCGCGCTGACCCCAAAATTGCGAATTACCGTCTAGTTCGCAATGACAGAACACGCTGCCACGGCGGCGGTACCCTTATTTATTATAGGAAGGAGTTATACTGCATCCCTCTGACCCCACCCGCGCCTCTCTCTCACCTAGAGTACTCTGCCTGTCGACTAGGCATGACTGGTCATCCTCCGATAACCATCATCTCTGCCTACCATCCCCCACCATCGGTCGCGTCTCTTGCTTCAAACGATCCTATCGCGCTCAACAGTGATCTCACGACTCTCTTTGGCCTGAGTGACTCCGTCTTACTAGCGGGCGATCTCAACGCCAAACACCCCGCTTGGAACAGCAACACGACAAATGCCAGAGGCAGAATTGTGTATAACCTAGGCGCGATCCTAAACTATGACGTCATCGCTCCGATGACTCCTACCCACTACCCACACGACCCTAACCATAACCCCGATGTCCTCGATGTGGCGCTCCTAAAGAATGTAAACCTCCATTTACACTCCATAGAAGCGCTTCACGAGCTCAACTCGGATCACCGTCCCGTTATCCTACACCTAGGTTCCCGCTCGGGTAACCATGATCCTACCCAACCTCCTCCGTCCCAATTGATCACCGACTGGAGGAAAGTAAGTGAAAAACTGAAATCCACCACGTCACCTCAATTGGACACCATTCCTGACCACATAGTCTCAGTCGCTGACACGACGGTGGCGATCGACTCGCATACAGATCACGTACAATCCGTCCTGAACGATTGTTCAAGGGAAGTTCTTGTAGTGGAAGACAACCGCTGGAAACTCCCGGACGATGTACGGAATCTGATAACCGAGAAGAATGCAGCCATCCGTGCGTACAGCGCTTTTCCCTGCGCCGCAAACAAAGCTCACATGCGCAACTTACAGCGTGCTGTAAGGAAACGCATTGCCAAGCAGCGTGATGCGAGCTGGGACAAGATGCTGAGTGAACTTGAGCCCACCCATCTTGCCTTCTGGCAGCTTCAGAGGAAGTTACGATCCACTGAAGAGGCCACAATGCCTCCTCTCATTCGTCCCGATAAGAGTGTCGCCTTCGATAACTCTGAAAAAGCAGAATGCCTAGCCGACAGCCTAGAGTCCCAGTGTTCTCCCAGCTCTCAACCAGTAGACCAAGCCCACCTCGATATGGTGAACGCCGAAGTCGAACGTAGAACTTCCCTTCCGCCCGTCGAAGATCCCGATAATCCACTGGCCCCCATCACTCCTGATGAGGTCCAGGATATCATTAAAAGTCTCCAACCGCGAAAAGCCCCTGGCTCCGACGGCATCACCAATAGGGTTTTCAAACTTTTCCCCGCCCAGCTTATAGTGCTAATGACTGCCATCTTCAATGGCGCATTGAGCAATAATATGTTCCCTACAACCTGGAAACAGGCCACCGTCATAGTCTGACCCGTCTAGCTACCGTCTCATTAGCTTACTCAACGTCCTCGGTAAAATCTATGAAAGGCTTATATATAAGCGGCTCAAAGATTTTGCCAAAGCAAAGAGTCTAATACCCAATGAGCAGTTCGGATTTAGAACCGAACACTCATGTATCCAACAAGTCCACCGCATCGTAGAACACGTCAGCGCCGGCTTCCAACGGGGCGCAATAACGGGAGCCTTATTCTTCGACATAGCGAAAGCGTTCGACAAAGTCTGGCACAATGGCTTAATATATAAGCTATACCAACTCAGCGTGCCTGACCGTCTCGTGCTCATCCTACGGGACTTTTTATCGAATCGCACCTTTCGTTATCGAATTGAGGGGGAGCTTTCCTCCCCCCATCCCATTCGCGCAGGAGTTCCTCAAGGCTCCGTACTATCCCCCCCTCGTGTTCACGCTATTCACTAGTGATATTCCCAAGCATAAAAGTACCCATACCGGTCTTAAACCCGATGCCATTGCTCGCACTCTCCAAACTTCCGCAAACACTCTGGCCAAGTGGTTCCGGAAATGGAGAATCGAAGTCAATCCAGATAAAAGCCAGGCAGTCCTCTTTTCTAAACCGCGGATAAACCCACCCTCCCCCCGTCCGATTACCATGTACGGCAAGCCGATCCCTTGGGAAAAGCAAGCCAAATACTTAGGCGTGGTCCTCGATAGACACCTCTCCTTCACTGAGCACATAAAGCAGGCACGTTCGCGCGCCGCTTTCGCTCTAGGTAGGCTCCACTTCATTCTTAGCTCTCGCAGCAAGTTATCACTCAGGTGCAAGCTGCGTATTTTCACCGCGGTCATCCGTCCCATCATGACCTACGCCTGCGTTGTTTTCGCACACGCAAAGCTCATTTCGAACATAAAAGGGGGCTCCCGTGACTCTACGGAGGAATCGGTTTTGGAGGGTCTGCATCTTGTGGAGGAGGTAGGCTCCACAAGATGCAGACCCTCCAAAACCGATTCCTCCGTAGAGTCACGGGAGCCCCCTTTTATGTTCGAAATGAGCTTCTTCACGTAGATCTCAAGATGCCCACCATCCAGCAGTTCATGAAACGTGTTTCCAAGCGTTTCTTTGAAACTTCAATCCAACATAGGAATCCCCTTATCGTATCGGCCGCCCAATACGAACCCTCGCGTATCTCTAAGATTCGCCGACCAAGGCATACCCTAGTCACTCCCGATGACGCAATCACCCTGCTCCAAGAGAGCCGTAGGGAAACAAGTACAGTGGCACACAAACACAAAAACCGACCGTCCTTCCGTCCTCGCCGCCGAGGCCCGCCGCGACGTCCCCGTAATAGTCCACCCCGACCCTTGCCAGAGCCAGCCCGCGACGCTGAGCCAGTAGCTTTAAAATCCCTTATTAATAATAATAATGATATGATCCAGCCTGTCCCTAGCTGCCCTCCCCTGCGACGCCCTAAGCCGAGGTCCGTACCCCACAGAGGGTGCCCTTAGCGTGTAGTCGCCTAGTTTGTAAGTTTTTTTAATAAGCCCTGGCTGGAGGCTTTAATTAATTTATTAATTAAGGCAACCACAGGCAAGTCCGGTTAAGCAGCCGACAACCTCAGAGGTTGACCTGCGAGATGCACAACACAAAAAAAAAAAAAAAATGGGGAAGTCAGTCGTTGTCGGACTGTCGTCCTGTGCGGTGGTGCGTTGGCGAGTCAACTATGGACTATGGAAATGTGTCTACTATGGACTATGGATATGTGTCAACTATGGATATAAATAAATCAGCATATTCTACACAAACAATATAACATCCCACTAATACCAGGTTACAGCATGTTTAGTAGTAGTGTAAATTAGGTATAATCAAAACGACGGAGTAATAGTTTATGCAAAAAATCACCTAAATATCACGGTCGAGGAACCTATTATGCAGGACTGTAATAGATTATTAGTTAAGATTGGATCAGATTATGCAATACTAGCTATATACAGACCGCCATCTTTTAGAAATACAAATAATTTCATCGGATCATTAAATGACGTATTGCAAAAGCTATCACCCTGTAGAAATATAATTTTAACTGGCGACATTAATATCAATATTCGTCCCGACAGTACTGATACAAATATGCATGACTACCTCAACCTATGGGCCTTTCATGGCTTGCTTCCCGCTCATACGCTTCCTACCCATCAAACGGTTCCTGTTTGGACCACATTATACTGAAATCGGATTACGGCTCACTCACACTCGTTATGAACTCAACAATAACCGATCATAAAGCTACCCTACTAACCTTAAATTGTAAAATAACTAGAACAGGCAGCACTCGTATAGTTACTAAATTAAACATAAATAAACTTGAAGAAGACTTAAGCAACATCGACTATGACCCAGTCTATAACTCTGCTGACCCGCAGTTTTGTATGTCATATTTCATAACAAAGGTGCAAAATGCAATTCAAGAACACACGAACAAATATCGGCTAAATAACAAAAATTATTATATAAAACCTTGGATTACATCAGGTTTGATTCGCTGTATGAGGAATAGAGATAAAATTGTATTGCAGAAGGCCGGAACAAATAGTAAACAGCTCTGGAATTTTATAAAAACGGTAACATATACGCCTAAGCAACAGGAGTCTTCCTCAGGATTATTTCAAGCAAATTCATCACAGTTGACATCTGCTAACATTGCGAATGATTTCTTTGTAAATGTGGGAAAGCGTCTAGCAGAAAAACTTCAGGAACAGTCTCACTGCCTAACTAGCAAGCCTGTAATACGTAGCAATTCACTAACATCCTTTGCACTGTTGGACACGGATGAGTCCGAGATTGAAAACATAATCCTAGGTTTAAAAGACGATTGTGCAGTTGGATGGGATGACATATCTAACAAAATTGTTAAACGTTTTAAAAATATTTTAGTTTCTCCATTAACCCATATTTTTCGCAGTTGTTTAGCCGCGGGTCATTTTCCAAAGTGTCTGAAAAAAGCAGTTGTAGTTCCTGTACATAAATCTGGAAGTAAAGATCAAGTAACTAACTATAGACCTATTTCATTACTAGCCTGTATGTCTAAGATATTAGAAAAACTTATAAATAATAGGCTGGTCAAATATTTGGAGAAGAAATCAATATTGTCTAACATGCAGTTTGGATTTAGACCTAAAATATCAACTGCCGACGCTGTTCATCATCAGACTGACTATCTAGCACAAAAGCTTGATAGAGGTAAACACACTATAGGGATATTCCTGGACCTTGCCAAAGCATTTGATACTATCTCCATTCCTATTTTATTGCGGAAGATGGAAGCCATAGGAATAAGAGGAACCCAGCTGAAACTCTTTCAAAGCTATTTAGAGGAACGTACCCAATGCGTAAGGATTGGTAATGTTCTCAGTGATGATCGAGAAAATACATCCTTCGGAATCCCTCAAGGAAGTATATTAGGAAGTACTCTGTTGTTGATATATATAATCGATCTTTATAATCTAAAAATAGACAACGGCATAATTATATCATATGCCGACGATACCGCTCTACTGTTTTCGGCTGACTCAGATATAGAAGTCTATAGACATGCACAACACGGATTCAATATTGTTAATAAATAGCTTCAGCATAATTTACTAACACTAAATGCAGACAAGACAAATTTCATGAAATTCTCAATGCGCGAACTAACATCCCAAACTAACTGCACATTATATGCTCATCATTGTCGTGTTCCCGATAGTAACCAATGTAATTGTCCCAATATTAAAATCACAAACAAAGTGAAATACCTGGGAATTATATTAGATGAAAATCTTTCCTTTAAACATCCTATTGAAGCTGTAAACAAGAGAATTCGCAAGCTGATATTTGTTTTCAAAAAACTGCGTTACATTACGGAACCTAAAACAATTCATCAAGTTTATTTTGCTCTGTGTCAGTCCATACTAACATACTGTATTACTACATGGGGTGGGGTGGGTAAAACACTGCTACTTACCATTGAAAGAGCCCACAGAGCAATTCTCAAGGTGTCAACCTTTCGTCCTTTCCTTTTTCCAACCAACCTCCTACAAAACAAATCATGTGGTGTACTAACGGTTCGACAGCTATTCATAATGAGCACAGTACTAAAACAGCACGCAGCCCTTCCCTACAATAGTGAAATTTGTAATAAAAGACGGAAAATTATCGCTTGCACGGAAGAAACGAGCACAAAGTGTGCTTTTACATCGAAATTTTTTGTGTGTCTGGGACCGCTTCTCTACAATAGACTAAATGCAATTTCGAACATATATCCACTTGAATATAATAAATGTAAGAAAGCTGTAAAGTCTGCCCTCCAAAGTTTGTCCTACGAAGATACAGAAAAGTTATTAATTGTGCTAAAATAGCTATTAAGAATTTTATTATAATCATGTTATAATTAGACTTCATAATTATGTACCAAGTTATCTAATTATTTTATAGTTATAGCCAGTGTTTTGTTTTATTTATAATTATATTTTATGTTTAACGTTACACACAATTAGAGATTAATGTATTATTATAAGGTGAATATTTAAGATAATATTGGCACATATCGCCTGAAACACAGGTTTACCTAGTTCAGGCACATGTATTTAATTACCTTAAGCTAAGCATGTCCTTGAGTATACATCTAGTTGTAATGAATGATTGATTTGATTTGATTGATTGATTGATTTATTCATTACATTTTTAAAACACATTTTAAATAATAGCCCTCCGAGTATTGTAGGTTTATTATAAACTTTTCACTGAAAATTGAAAACTGCAAATGTGAACGCCTGTTTTGTAATCTTTAACACATATCTGTATATTCAGATGCTTGGTTCTTGTGAACGTACCTGGAAGGATGAAGGACTGTTTGAAACTATTTCCCTCAAAAATTTAAATGAAAATGAATATGTATATTAATATGTACACAATTTATTATTACATGCCCGGATCGGTTCTTTAACTCAAGGCTTAAGTTGTGTCGGACTTCTGATCGAGAAGTCGCAGGTCTAAACCCCACCCTACACTATTGCCTTGAACCCACTCCAGTCACACGCATATTTAGTTTAGTTGGAGGGGTTAATAAGATTACTAGTAACGTAAATTCTACACGCAATGCTAGTTCTCTTTATATAAAAAAAACTACACTACCTACACTACCGAACGCTACTTATTCTTAGAAGCGTTTAGTAGCGGTGAAGTTTTACTTTTGACAGGCACCTTTCCACTTCCCCTGTGGAGTCCAATCTAAACCTTGTCTAGGGTTGTTAGGATTTCTTCGGAGAGTGTGGATAATCCAATACCACTTGCGACGAGCGAGCTGCTGTCCTATTGGTTCTCATGGACAGACTTCCAGGTGTTCGTTGGTAGTCTATTCTCCACACAAGAATGTATATGAATTTATCCAGCAGCGTCACGTTAAATAACCGGCTACAGGAAAACGTCTAAATGCAAAATGTTAAGACCAACGTGCAATAAACTCATTATTTAACATAACCAGTTTGTTGGCAATGTTTATTTACATATGTTTAGGGTTTCCAACTCATATTTAAGGAACAACAGAACCCTTTTATCACTTTATTTTCCGTCTGTCTATCTGTCTGCCAGTCTGTCAAGACTATATTTCTCAGGAGTATGTAATGTTACCTAGTTGAAATCCATATGAAATCCACACGTCGCAGGAAACTTAAAAAAAGAATCTAAAAAAAATACTGCCACGTATTCGTAATATCTAAATAGACTTCGCAAGTAAATAAAAATATTTATATATATTACCTAGGTACGTCCCGTTGACATAGATTTGGCTAAAAGTATTACGTAATCGTCAGAGGGCAATGGGAACAGCGGTTACGGGCCAGACTTGCGAAAGGTCGTGGGTTTGAACGCAGTTAGGCACATTACCTTCCGTTAATTATATCATCACCACTGTACTCAAACTGGTAAAGAAAAACATTGTGAGGAAACAGACATATCCTAGGAGCAAAAATACGAAGACATGTGACAGCAACTAAACTGCACTGAGCCATTCCCTCTCATAGAGACGAAGCCCATGTCCTAGCAGTGGAAACGTAATAAATAACATGAATGATAATTAATTATGATTAGAGAGTTATGCTAGGTAGATAGGGCTTTAGAAAATGAAATAATAAAATTATACATAAGCTGCTGACTTTGTACGGAACTCTCTGTATGCGAGTTAAAATCGCACTCGATCAGATTTTTTACGTGCCTTCGACGACGCACGCGTCAGGAATATTTATGAGTATTGATAGTTTGTTATTTTTTTTCCTGCTAAGAGATTATGTGAGCAAAAATCTTAATAAAGCGTCTTTGCTATAGCAACTAAGCCAGCTTTTGTTTTGTCGTTTTTCCTGTTAGGCAAAATAATCATTATGGTAAATATATGTTGTAGGGATATTACATACCTTGATCTTGTCAACATCAGCGGCTAGTAGGCCTTGAAGTGTTAGTTAGGTACCTATATTATTTTATTTGTTTTTATAGCGTTTGCATAAATGTATACGTCAGGTATTTACCTCCTTAGAGCATTCTGTACCACCTTCTACACGTGCAGCTTGTGGGAAAAGTATTCGCAGGCATCGTATGGGGCCCTCCGTGTCCAATTCAATTTTGCCTTCAGAAAACTGTTGGGGTTGCCAAGGCGTTGCAGTGCGTCAGGGATGTTTGCGGCGGCGCCTGTTGATTGTTTACACACATGCGCAAACGTGCAGCATCGTTGGTGGCTCGTGTCATGGTTAGTCCCAACAGGATTCTGAAGATGGTCGCGGATAGAGTGGGCTGTCCATATATGGTTTACTGCTGTCAATCATATTATATTTCTCCGTATCGTGTTGTCTACTAACCCTAGTTTTTATGCTAATTATGTATTTACTAACCATAATTACATATATTTATGGGCTATATGGCTTTAAATAAAGATATTTGAATTTGAATTGAGTCACATACTATCCAAGATAATTCACACATTTTGATCCATTACTTTAAATACTTATTAGCTTATTACAGATTTTATTTTTGTTTCATTTCTCTTTTAGTAGTGAAGTCAAATGTTGTCGCTTGTCAAGTTGTGAATGGGAGAACACTGTAGACTCGTAGATTTGTTTGACAATTTTTTTATTTGTAATTTCATGGTGCTGTATTAATTGGTCTATACTTTCCTCTCATATCTAACGAACCTGTGTTATGGATACATTGTAAAAATTATATTTTAATGAAAAGAGTAACTCTGGAGTTTCTTGCCGGTTATAGAAAACGACCAATTTTGAACCGTGCACTAACTTCTGTCGTTAATAAGTGGGCATGTAGGCCTATGTGAAATAAAATATTTTGAGTTTGTATTTGATTGTATGTTAACATTGAAGCTAGATTTAATGTTAATCCTAGGACTTGCCAGTGAAACCTAAATTTTACCAAGCGTTACCGGTGTAAGCGTTACCGACTTGCACCATTACCGCTCGGGACTAATCAGTTATTGTTTAATTTGGTCTTTTACTCATAAGATAATAATCTTAAGGTTTGCCTCAGAGATACGTATAAGTTGAAAACACCATTACTGGTATTAATTTTATTTAATAATTGTCTAGTCTAAACGGATGTAGCTGATTATTAGTATTTTATATGGAAGAAAAATATGTACCTAGCCCAAGGTTATAGAAAACAACTTAAGTACTTCTACGCATTCTGAGTGGCTTTGTGATCTCCACAACCCAGTAACTGCCATGGGTAATGCAATATTCCTGGGCAAGACCAACCAGACCAAAACCTTGTCCATTGTGTTTTGATTTTGCTGGTTTGTAATTTAAGTTATAAACATAGATTAAAAATGCCATCATCAGCTTATAATTTCGCTACTCGGAGGACACGGTGTAGCCTACGGTGGTGTGCCCCGCATGGGCAGAGCCTCGCCATATTCTCTTTTAGGCGATCGGCAGCGGTGAATTCTCGCTACCGGCCCTGGTTCAGGACATGGTGCGGAGTGAGAGGGAATGGGATGCGGTCGCCTCCTCCTGCGAAGCAGTCATGCTGGCGAAGGAGGAGACCGAACGCGCGAGGGAGAGACAACTCTCTTCCTCACGCCCTAGCCGCCGCGGAAGACGACCCGAGCGTCGAGGATCGCTAACCGATCTCCGGACACTGTAGGCGCGGGCTTGCGGACAGCGAGCAGGGGTAGCTCTAAGTCCGGTAAGGAACAGGCCCGGGTCGGCAGCGCGTCGTGTTCCACGCGCGCCTCAAAGAGCTGTCAGCACTAGTGACGGGGCCCATAAGGCCATTGCCTGCCGGGGTTGCAGGAATGTTCTAACGAGATACCGCGGCCCCGGAACTTAAGGGCAGCTGAAGGAACAGGGCAGGATTTTAGGTCTGACACTTCCTTCCGCTCCACCCAGGGTGGGAGAAGTCCTTCGATGATTTTACCAATCAGAAAAAAAGCTTATAATTTTACTTCAATTGAAATATACTAAATTAATGTAATATAATATTCCACATATAGTCTTTACTAATTGAAACAGCATATTACAGTATAGCAGAGTTTATGAAAGAGGACCATTTACTTCGTTTTTGAGTTACCAAGGTTGAAATGCTATTGTAATATATTACATCATTATTTGGAATTCAATTTTTAATGACTGTAAATTATAATTTTATTAACAAATTTATTTAATAACTACTTTGACATCTAATTCTAGTGTAACCTAATTTTAAATAAATAATAATGATTGCATAAGTACTTAAATTATATCTATTATGTATAATTATAACGAATATTATCACGGTTTATGCACCATCTCTTCCTACTATTTTTATTGTCAGATTTGTGTATTTCAATATTATTTTGCATACAATGTATCATGTATATCATGTATAAATATATTTTTTTTTACCATATCTACAGGCCTCATCTGTTACTCAACTATTCCAGCCTAGAGCGAGTTAATGGATAATACATCACATTTTGTTTTCATAAATAAAACAGTAATTTGTAGTAGAGTTATATGTATTTACTGCAAATAACACCCCTTACTTTGCAGATAAGTCAAATATAAAGGGCTTCTGATACCGCGCACGATTTTGGTGGCAGTTCACATTTTGGGAAGAGTCCCAAAATATGAGCTAAGAGGTATATTACAAGAGTGTTTAATTTACTTCTAAGCATTATCTTAGGGTTACCATGACGATATTAAAGACTTTGAGACCTTAAGAGTAAGCTTTACTGAGTTACTTTAATTAAGGTTCTTCCTAAAAACAGAGAAAGACATTTAAAAACATAAGAATTTTAAATTAAACCATTTTAATCAATAACCAATTCGCAGGCTGGATTCTCAAGAAGTTGAACTAATTAATAAATAATATAACTGATAATTGACGAAACAACAGACAGTTTTCATCACGTCTTCATGTTCTCCGAGTGATGAACGTCGAGGAGTTGGACGGAAGCTCCACTATGGTACCGGTATACTCGCGGAGTTCCGTCAGTAACAATTCATCTGTCCGGATCTACAGCTGCTGTAGCCGGAGTAGCCATGAGCCCTGCAGCACTCGTCCTTCTCAGCATCGATACGGGAGCAGACCTGGTCGCAGGGTCCGACGCGGGCGGCCTCCACGGTGACCATCACCATGGCGAAGGCGACCAGCAGGAGGATGAAGGCGGTCTTGATGGCGGCCATTGTACTTGTTGTTTACTAGTAGATAAACGTTCGCGAGGAGATCTGGATACGTTGTGTGAAGCTTGACATATTTCCCTCCGTATTTATACAATATTATCTGCTATGATTTATTAAACATTATTAAACTGGTTTATGCTAGTGTTTTTAAATGAGGAAAACTGTGCTACTATACCTCGGCTTGGGTTATCTTAATTGCTAAGATTTGGGATTTTATTCATTTATTGTATAATACCCATTAGAAGTCATTCATAATTACTAGTAATTGTGGACTAGATCATTAGATTATAATAAGAGACCGTTGTAATAAGAAAACAGTTCATACAATTAAGAAATCTGTGTGTCTACTCAAATCTGTGTGGTTCTTTCCTCAAAAGGCCATTTCAGACTTATCTACATAATCCTCATATGTCATATCACGATTGTGAATATTGAACTATGTAGGTTATTTTATTCAAGTTAAACATGATTGTCTGCCAGTTTGAGTGCTTTTTGCGGCCTACCCAAACGTCCTTACCTTGGAATACCAAGGTAAAGACGTTCGTCAAATCTTTAAGCTCCTTGTTCTAAGTTGAGCTATACGTCATTTGACAAATGCTTGCACTGTGTGGACAGGCCCATTCAAATCTGTAAGCATCTTTCTTCAAAAGACCGCCTCAGACTGAAACCTACAAGGTTCCTATATAATTTAACCAGTGTAGATTGTATGGATTTTAAAAGCGACGGACCCCTGAGTTTGTTTCGGTGTTTCTTTTCAGGGTAGTCAGTTAGGAAACACTGGCCTCATCTAATTAATATTTACGAAAAAAAATGACGAGTAAAAGTGTTATTTAATAACCAATTTGCAAAATAAAGATCATTTATCATTTATGAAATAGGTGGTCAAACTAGTATTAAAATGATTAAAAAGATACTTCTGACCGTATGAGTGGTAGTTTATTCCTCTTTCACTAATAAACAAACAGAATAACATTCAGGCACTCATATTTATAAAGTGGGAAGTAGTAACTAATCTATAATGCACCATAATTGCATCATTTAAGATACATTTTCCTTAATTCAGCCGGTCATTACCTTTTCATGACGTACTCTGACTGTAATCTAATCTAGTTCACACTGACCCATATAGAACTCTATTCACCTGCAGTAGTTATGATAATATATATGAACTCTGACTTCTAAACTGATATTAAACGATACAATCAACTAATGAAATCCCATATCGTAGAAAGTACGATAACCTAAGCGGTCTGAGTTATGACCAAAGTTTTCCTTATTCAGTGTTGTTGTGTGTTATTATCCTATTCCCATATATGACGCACGAGCAAACGAATTTATTTAAGAGTATAAATACGGGGGGAAATATCTGAAGCTTCACACAACGACTTCACATCTCTTCGTAAACGTTTATTCACTACCAAAAATAAGTACAATGGCCGCCATCAAGACCGCCTTCATCCTCCTGCTGGTCGCCTTCGCCATGGTGATGGTCACCGTGGAGGCCGCCCGCGTCGGACCCTGCGACCAGGTCTGCTCCCGTATCGATGCTGAGAAGGACGAGTGCTGCAGGGCTCATGGCTACTCCGGCTACAGCAGCTGTAGATCTGGACAGATGAACTGTTACTGATGGAACTCCGCAAGTGCACCGGTACAATAGTGGAGCTTCCGTCCAACTCCTCGACGTCCATCGCTCGTTCAACATGAAGCGATGATGAAGACTGACTTGTTTAATTGTACATTATCAGTGATATTATTTATTAAGTTCCACTTCTTCAGAATCCCGCCTCTGTTTTGGTTATTGATTAAAATGTCTTAGTTATAAAATTTTACCTTTTATTTCTATTTTTGATCTACGTACATACATAGGGATTTTTTGGGGTTATTGGGATATATTTTTAAATTGTGTTTATATAAAAGAAAAACCAATAAAAAAATCTTTTTATATAAATGAAAATTTTGAGAAAAATTGTAGAAGGTCTAAAAAGTAAACAGTAAATAAGTGCAATATCGCAAGATATGAGTTGCGAATAAATAGGTTGTCGGCTTATGGTGACCCTGAAGTAACACCCTCTATATATTATTAGTTATTGGACGTGGGTCTGAACTCAAGCAGATGACTTAATTTATTTAATTTATATTATTTACACAGCTAGCAATACGGCATTAATTTTAGAAATCAAACATTGTTAACCTGCAATACCCGCCGATAGCTTGGTAGATAACGACAGAGTCTTTCTTCAGGACATTATCTCGACTCATCGCAGACGCAATGTCAGTGTGGAGCTACAAAATATGGCCTAGCTCTTGTCATGTCCATCGTGCACAGCTACTTGTACCTTACAGGATCATAACGAGGCCGATACACGAGCCATTGAGGTAGCTGCACACTGTACCAAAGAGGTTTGAGCATCGACTCAAAAAGTAAAAGAATTGTCTGCAGAAGTACTGATACAATTATATTACACGTATACTTATCATTGAGTATCGTAGGCTACTTGCTCAATAACTTGTTGACTGCACACAACTTACTCAACAAATAAAGCAAATACTTTCATAATCTTCAGACTGAGGGTGATATTGAAAGTAATTAAAATAATATTATCTTTCGAGACTTCAATGAAAAATACAATAGCATAAAATAATCCTTACTTCCTTACTCATTATATTCTAATATATAATATACATATCTCGTGTCAAAGTGATTATTATCGAACTCTTCCGAAACGGCTTCACCGACTTTTATGATTTTTGTTTATGTTTGTTAGGTCTGAGGTAAGGTAATAGGTTGTAGGCTATTATTTATGCCCTTAGGTGATAAAGCTGACCCTCTCCAGATATTTGGTTTTCATTTTTTAGAATTTTTAGACGCTTGTTATGGATTTCTCATGGGCCTTGTTTTGTTCGAATGACTTCCTTCGTATAAAACTTCATCGACATAACAACATTTATTTCAGACTAGCTTCTGCCCGCGACTTCGTCCGCGTAGAAATCGAAAATATTCCACGGGATCCCGTTCCCGACTTGCTTGACATAGATTATAACAGCTCGGCTAATATGTATGATATAAAGATAATTTATAGCCTACAGCACTCAGGGATAATGCAGCTACATGTAAGCGAAAGAATTTTCAAAATCGGTTCTGTAGTTTCAGAGATTACCCCCTACATACAAACTTACAAATTTTACCTCTTTATAATATTAGTATAGATATCCAGATTCATTTAGTTGGAATGACACATTTTATATTACCAATCGTTGTATTATTAAAATTATTTTTGTATTTGGATAATTCATGACATTTTATTTACTTTTAATAACTACTACTAAGTGGTATTTTTAACCCTATTATAATAGGGATGAAATCCTAACCACTACCGTCTACAAGATCATTTTACGGCTGCAACGCAATTTGCAGATCAGAGATGCTGCAATAACATTAAAACCGTCAGTGTTAAATAGCGCGAACATATCTGATGCAGTGTCCAACATAGGCAGTCCCAACACAACCTTGAAGATATTATTATATTGGATGCGCAGTGACATTTGGTGTAAGGTGTAAAGAATATGCCTTGAAAACTCCTCGATTAATGACAAAAGTAAACCATTCCATTTCGTCACACGACGTAAAATTGTTGAAATTCAATGACATAGAGGCGTAAGTGTATAATTTAATTTATTTATTGCATTCGGACAACATAAATCCATGATGTTAGTAAATATACACGCTTAAAACTAATGTTAGTATGAAATCTATCATATTTTTTAGCCAAAGAAGCGGCATTTACATTTTCGGGACATTGCCAAACAGTCAGTTCACTCTTTAAGGGCCCTATTTTAAATCAGTTTGAATTACTTCTTTTTTTTTGTGTCTGGGTGGGAGAATCATCGAATTACTTCTTTTTTTTTGTGTCTGGGTGGGAGAATCATCGAATGACTTCTCCCGCTCTGAGTGGAGCGGAAGGGAGTGTCAGACTTCTACTGACTAAAAACCTACCCTGTTCCATCAGCTGCCCTTAAGTTCCGGGGCCGCGGTATCTCGCTAAAACATTCTCGCAACCCCGGCAGGCAATGGCCCCGTCACTGGTGTTGACAGCTCTTTGAGGCGCTCGTGGAACACGACGCGCCGCCGACCCGGGCCTGGTCCTTTGAATGACTTCTAAGACTTAGTCAAACACCGAGAATAATGTCAACAAGTAATTTTTTTCATTCCTTATTCGTAGTATAGTAAAATTAGACATTTATAATCGGAAGTATTAACATTTCTAATCTTGCACAGTTTTCAGTTTCTGGTCAAATTTATATCTACGAGGCTATGAAAACCCATGGTGTGGAGAGAACCCGTAGCTCACAAGAGCTGCTAAACCTGCAGCTTTGATTTCCTTTTCCTATATATGTTTTTTTTTTTTTCGTTAAAGGAAATCAAAGCTACTCGTTCTAGGACCAACTACGAGTAAATGAAGATAAATTTTCCTTGTCGTTTATGGAGCTTACAGTTAAACTAATGAATATGTAATTATGAAATTTTAATATGTATTATTATATAGGTATATGCTGCGTCATTTTTATATACCAATACAAATAAATGATTATTGTTTTGACCATCAAAACGTCACTGTAACTCGAAGAAAGCAATTATATTCAATACCTATTAGCAATAATGAACAAAATAATATCAGCCGCACAGGTCAACCTTCAAGGTTAAGCAACACTCGCCGAGGTCAGCCTATGGATATTCCTCCTTGCCTCAGAAAGCAAGTTAAGCCATTAGTCCTGGCTGTCATTTGAACATCTTTCACAGTCATTACGGGTAGTCAGAAGTCAGAAAACTTGACACTGGTCTTGTCAAGGCGTATCAAGCTACTGGCTTGTGGAGGTTAGATAGGCAGTCGCTCTATGGAAAAACTGCACCCAGTTAGACTGGAAGCCGACCCCACGGAATAGATGAATAAGGTTGGAATGGTAATGTGGGCGTGGCGAGCGCGCCACAACTATGATATGAAAATCATAGCTCGACCGATTAATTCATTCACCGCGTTTAGTGCGTTTCGGATTACTTCGGAACACAGAGCTCTGCTTTAAAATGCCGTGTTGTGCAATTATAACCTGTAAAAATGCCTGTAAAACAAAAATTTAGGCCGCAAGTATAGAGCGAGGACGTATATTTTTCCATCGGTAAGTCGAAAATAACATTTTATTACAATTTTATTTGTAAAAAAACATAAATATATTCTGATCACTATGTAATTCAAAACATTAACAAAATTATTGCAACAAGTTACAAAAAATATACATTGTGTACTCGCTTAATCAACGCAATGACCAAGTCCGCTTACAATGTACTGAATGCGTTGTGTCCTCCATACTTCAACCATTGACGTTTCGTCCTTTGCCCTGATTGGCCGTGATGCACGGCGCATGTTTATCGACAGTTAGTTACAATCAGTAGTAAGCTCTCGATTTACGTATGTGTAATTTATTTGTGTGCGTAATTGGCATACGTAACGGGCCTCTTGCTTGTAGTGGAGCTAAAGAGTGGGAAACAAGCGGCGACACACGTTCTCATACAAATCAGGAACTATTTCCTTTCTAACCTCTTTTATCTGTTCTGTGGCCAACCCCAACATAGTTCATAAAAGTCTAAGCAGATGGTGATACTAGCTTCAAATCTTAAAGTTGCTTCAAAAAGCTACTTATTCCACCAGTTATACAACTTCGAGCTACACTTTTAAAACACATTTTAAATAATAATCCTCCGAGTATTGTACGTTTATTATAAACTTTTCACTAAACTCTCAGTGATTCTTTCAATACTTCAAGATTTCCCTCGGGACAGTTTTATCTCTTATTCTGTTGATTGCTGTGAAACTGTGTGGTGAAGTAACGTGTATTCTATGAAGCGATATTCTATACATCTCAAAGGATATCTCTGATTATAATGTTGTATTGTATGTTTGTAAATGCATACTTTTAGGCGACATATGAATGAATATTATATTTACTTAAAGGTATACAACGTGTAACGGAAACCCCGTATTTATCCAAAAGGGCTAAAGACAACATCTGGTATGGAGTCTCCATGCACAGTTTCAGAACAAAATAACTGACTCAAAGAATTGATACCAAATTATTGGTTTCACATATTTCTTGAATACCAATCATAACAAACGTCTCACAGCACTACGAGGGTCAATAACTTTCCACGTCACTTGCCAATAACATGATAATTCTTTTCGTTCTTCTTAATTTGAAAAATTCGGTCTCTGGTATCAGTGTATTGAAATTTGTAATAAGTTCTACACACGTAGACTTATGGTGAACGCAGACCTAGCCGCACCGCACGCGCCGCAGTCTTTGCATTCGAATTCTTTATATGAAGTTCTATGCAACCTCGCACACCTACCCGCGCCGCAGTCGCCGCAGTCCCTGAAACGACCGAACTCCCCTAGCCGCAGCTGATGACGTCACCCGCACGCAGCGCGGATGACGTCATTCGCATCCACGGCGCGCAGTGTTGCCAGAGTTATAAAGTAGACAGAGAATCTCTGTCAACGGTTTATAATAAAATTACTTATTCTCGTATAAATAATTACTTGCTTAGTCCCTGTTATAGCACCTACAGATAAAATTACACAAAAGAGCAAAATACCAATACCAAATACAGATTTTATACAGATTTTTTAAATCTTCGGATAGATGATGCTTCCAAAGATCTTGCAACACTGACGGGAACGACTGCAGCGACTGCGGCGCGGATTGATGTGCGAGGCCATTAACAAAAAGCGATGACTGCGGGGACTGTAGAGACTGCGGTGCGGCTAGGTCTGCGTTCACCATTAGGATTACAAAACCCTTGCCACATCGTTTGTTACCATCCAAAGAAGCCATGCACTTGGTATGTATATACCCTTTAAATTACACGTTGTATATTTGGTTCATATATTTTGCGTAGTGTTCTTACTTTTTTAATTATACCTTCCTCATTCTATGTTACAAAATGCAATTATTTTCTTAAACTTTATAATTTTTTCATATATTTCTTAAAATTTTATGTTTCCACATCTGTTAACATTAACACACTGTGTATCCAACTCTCCTCCAAAAATCTGCCAGAATTAACTACAATTAAATTTAGCAGCATTCTTGTTCAATTATCTCTGTCTTATAGTTTCTTAATCTTTCAACATAGTCTGGAGTCTGTGTTTCCCGACAGCTGCAACCTAGAAGTTTTACTTTTAGGATTACTTTTACGTAAGCGTGCTCCATCTTCGATCACATCATCACTTACTGAGATAGTGGTCAAACGCGAACCTATTCTCAATAAAAAAAAAAAAACATAATTATACACATATAAATTGTATTATAAACTATCTGATCCAACAGACGTTGTTTTTCTGACCTTTCCTGTATGACATAATACAAAATTAATTAATGAAATCAGTCCAGCCGTTCTCGAGTTTAAACGAGACTAATCCACAACAATTGATTAAGGATATATGAATATAAATATAAGAAGATAGAAGTAGTATTCATATTACTACGAAATATGTATTTTGTTGATTTTAATCATGTGAACGCCTGTTTTGTAATCTTTAACACATATGTGTATATATATGAATGACTGTTTGAAACTATTTCCCTCAAAAATTTAAATGAAAATGAATATGTATATTCATCTGTACACAATTTATTATTACATGCCCGGATCGGTTCTTTAACTCAAGGCTTAAGGTGTCGGACTTCTGATCGACAAGTCGCAGGTCTAAACCCCACCCTACACTATTGCCTTGAACCCACTCCAGTCACACGCATATTTAGCTTAGTTGAAGGGGTTAATAAGATTACTAGTAACGTAAATTCTAATTCACATTGCTGGTTCTCGTTATAAAAAATAACTTCACCACTACCGAACACTACCTATAGTTAGAAGCGTTCGGTAGCGGTGAAGTTTTACTTTTGATAGGCACCTTTCCACTTCCCCTGTGGGGTCCAATCTAAACCTTGTCTAGGGTTGTTAGGATTTCTTCGGAGAGTGTGGACAATTCAATACCACTTGCGACGAGCGAGCAAAAAAAAAAAATTTTTGACCATTAACAATTTTTTTTAATTTTTTTAATACTCTTAGCGTTGAACTTTAACATAATTTAATTTTAAACCTAAACATAAAATAGAACCTTAACTTATTATTAAATTGTTGTTAGAACTTTGATAATTTAATATTCAACGATGAACTTACTTCTTGCTATGAAACCTAACTTTAGCTATAGCCTGCAACAGTTCACCAAGGTTACCTAACCCTATGGAGATACACTTGCTTTATCTTGCTGTTTTTCCTACTGACTGTCTCGAGTTAAACTACTCTATAATTAGTTTACCTCTCGTATGTGATAGTAAGTCACTGACCTAGGACTACTTCCAAGTCAGGGATGGACATAGAATGGATGAATGATTAATAGTATGGAAGCATATGAATGGGATGTATGAACGTATAGGTAGTCAGTAATAGTGGTTTAGGCCTTCTAGCGGATTTATCCTAGGGAAAATTCTTCACTAACAGGCGGGGTACTGTAGCGTGGTAGTCGATTAAACTAGAATCGATTACCACACTCATCCCTAATGTCTATGGTTTCACTGAGTGACAACACTTATGCGGTGCCGGCTATAAATTCTAATCCCCGGTCTGCTGAGTTCTTTTTACACCGCCTACTACTACAAGTAACTAATATTGAAATCCCTCTGTGCCCAAGGGTAAGTGCTCAAACGTATCTGCCATTTTTTCTCCATCTTGCCAATCGCAATCCTCTTATTTCGCCATAATCTGCAGCGTTTGTAAATTTATATAATTGCCCGGTTGTCAAGATGGCTTCCGTCTAGAACATGACTGTGCTATTTCATTGTCATCTGTTTTCCACTAGTGATTCTAAATTTGTGAAGCGTCCGCAGGTCGCAGCATTACTTTCCTGCTGTGTCATAGCAGCTACGAACTTAAACGCCTTGCCACGCGGTTACCTTCTATATTGTTGCACGCGGCTTGCGCACGCTTATCTTTAACCTTTGTGAACCGCCACGATGGTGAGTTACCCTTCGTTTCCCTGAAGCTGTTCCTTGGGCTTACGGCTGGGAGACGCACGCATCGCTGGCGCTCACGAATCCTGGCACCACGCTTACGGAAGCACCCTTCGTGTTGATTCCAGGGTTTTCTTTTTACTGCCTTCATCTCTGATATCAACTACCTCAACGTCTGCCACGCGACGGATGTCACCGCTGCCTCCGCGTATAACCGCTAGAGAGACGCCCTGTCGCGTGGTCTGCCTGCATAACCTCTGCACCTGCCACGTGCGAGTTGGGTGTCAACGCTGCCTCCGCGGCTAACCGCAGGAGAGACTTCCTCTCGCGTGGCCTGCCCTGCATAACCTCTGCGTCTGACACGTGGTCGCTGCCGGCTTCGGGGTCGGCCCGTCGGTCTGCGTGCGTTGCGGCCTAAGCCCAGGGCAGTACCTTCCACAAACCTACAACCAGTGGAGGAACACCTTGGTGAACTAAATCCACCCCTCTACCGAGTAAATGCTGTAAACTTCTGTGGTCATCTTTCAATTCTACCACCGAAACCTCTACGCCACAATTTCAATATTATTTTGCATACAATGTATCATGTACATCATGTATAAACATAAAAAATATTCAAAAATTATCAAAAAAATTATCCAAGCGACATCAGACTAACTGTACAATAGAGCAGTTTAAAGTTTGAATTTTCAGAAAAAAAAATCGTTTTAATTCTTGTTATGGTCCAAAAAGCCTAATTCTTAGAAATTTATTTGGGTATTTTTTATCTACATTATAGTATACGTAACTATTTAAAATAATGCTTAGTTTTAAAGTTAGTGTCGCTTAGTAAAATTTTCCCTAAAAGTAGAAACGGGAAAAATTTACTAACAGTCTTTGATTAAGGAAGGTACGGTAAAAATGTATATGTAAAAATATATATCTTTTTTAGAATTTATATCAGAGTAAAAGTTGCCTTACCAAAATAAAAAAACATGTGGAAGTTGAAGCAAAACAACCTAAATATTAATTAAATATAATTTTTTTTATATTACCTCAATGCATGTAAGAAAAAAACCAAATATTCCTTTCCAGCGTTGATATATATCGACGCTGGAAAGGAAAATTATCTAAGCGACATTTTTGGCCATTTGGAGTTATATACATTGTTAGAATCGCCAGATTTTTCTGCGTCGTTTGGTCTTACTCACGTCCTTCTACGACGACTTTTGATATCGCTTCGATGTTTTGAAGTTCGCGAGAGTTCACTTTTTTTTCCTTACTAAACGACAAAATTTTCGAGCATTTTTGAAAATTTGGTGGAAGTCGTAATTGTGAAATGCTAAATTTGCCTCTGGTTAAGTTTGACATTTCTGTTCGTACGGTAATTATTCCACTTAGTTAACTTTTCCAGTATCTGGCGATATAGTGTTAGGCGCTTAGATAATTTTGAGTTATTTGTTTTTTTTCCTACATACATTGAGGTAATATAAAAAAAATATATTAAATTAATATTTAGGTTGTTTTGCCTCAACTTTCACATGTTTTTTATTTTGGTAAGGCAAATTTGGTGTAATTTGGTAAGGATAAATTCTAAAAAAGATATATATTACATTTTTACCGTACCTTCCTTAATCAAAGCTTGTCGGTTAGTCAATTTTCCCGTTTCTACTTTTAGGGAAAATTTTACTAAGCGACACTAACTTTAAAACTGAGCATTATTTTTAATAGTTACGTATACTATAATGTAGATAAAAAATATCTAAATAAATTTCTAAGAATTAGGCTTTTTGGACCATAACAAGAATTAACACGATTTTTTTTTTTTCTGAAAATTCAAACTTTAAACTGCTCTACTGTTAAATTAGTCTGATGTCGCTTGGATAATTTTTCCTTTCCAGCGTCGATATGAACTCTGACTTCTAAACTGATATTAAATGATAGAATCAACTAATGAAATCCCATATCGTAGAAAGTACGATAACCTAAGTGGCCTGAGTTATGACCAAAGTTTTCCTCATTCAGTGTTGTTGTGTGTTATTATCCTATTCGCACATATGACGCACGAGTAAACGAATTTATTTAAGAGTATAAATACGGAGGGAAATATCTGAAGCTTCACACAACGACTTCAAATCTCTTCGTAAACGTTTATTCACTACCCAAAAATAAGTACAATGGCCGCCATCAAGACCGCCTTCATTCTCCTGCTGGTCGCCTTCGCCATGGTGATGGTCACCGTGGAGGCCGCCCGCGTCGGACCCTGCGACCAGGTCTGCTCCCGTATCGATGCTGAGAAGGACGAGTGCTGCAGGGCTCATGGCTACTCCGGCTACAGCAGCTGTAGATCCGGACAGATGAACTGTTACTGACGGAACTCCGCAAGTACACCGGTACCATAGTGGAGCTTCCGTCCAACGCCTCGACGTGCATCGCTCGAACAACATGAAGCGATGAGGAAGACTGACCTGTTTAATTGTACTTATCAGTGGTATTATTTATTAAGTTCCACTTCTTCAGATTCCAGCCTGTGTTTTGGTTATTGATTAAAATGTCATTGTTTTGAAATTTTACTTTTTTATTTTTATTATTTAATCTACATACGTAGGACGTTTTTGGGGGGTGTTGCGATTGCTTTTTTAATATTGTTTTTACATAAAAGAAAAGGAGTTTTTTTTCTGTTTCTGTTGTAACATCTTTATTGTTGATTTCATAATGTAAAGACCGCTTTCAAGATGAACAGCTTGCAGTTAAGGTCAACAAAATCTTTAATATTATCACCTTCACTCTTCAAGTTCCAATTGAACGTAAAAAAGGGCAATTTTGCAAGATTCGGGGTTCGGGGTTCGGCGATTTGGATCAAATACATACGCTTTCGACTGATGGTGACCCTGGTGTAACACCCTCTTTATATTATTAGTAATTGGTCGCGGCTCTAAACTGAAGTAGATGACTGAATTTATTTAATTTATATTATAAAAATAATATTATAAAGAGATAAAATTTGTAAGTTTGTATGTAGGGGTAATCTCTGAAACTACCGAACCGATTTTGAAAATTCTTTCGCTTACATGTAGCTTCATTATCCTTGAGTGCTATAGGCTATAAATTATCTTTATATCATGCATATTAGCCGAGCTATTATAATCTTTGTCAAGCAAGTCGGAAAATTGTACCTCTTAAAATAGAATTATTTGCATGCGCTGCCTAAACAGTTGCATAAAACTGAAAACAATGTATGGCAATCTGGTCCGTCTTAAATAATTATATTTTATATTTTAGCAGATATAGGAGGATTTATGTAAAAAAAGCTTTTTCAACATACTTACGTTTCAGTTTCATTGGAGCAGCAGTCGGTATGTTCAATTGGTGTCACCTTTGTGTTTGCTGGTGACTTTCGGCAGACACTTCCCGTCGTCACAAAAGGAACCCGTGCGGACATCATAAAGGCGTGTCTTAAATCTTCACCTCTATGGAGCACGGTCCAAACTTTAAACTTACGAACGAGAGAGCCCACCTAATCGGAAATACAGATAACGATTTCCACAACAGCTACTCAAAGTTGGAGAAGGGTCCTTTTCTTCTCAAACTTTGGGCACTAACGTTGCGGAAATCGTTATAAATGAGACTGTAGGCCGAATAGCAATAGCACAATTTGCAGCAACTCATAGATGAAGTTTATCCAGACCTTTAATATTTATTAGATAGAGACATTCATTGGCTTTGTTCAAGGGCTATCGTCTCACCAAGAAACGATACAGTCAATGAAATCAATAACCTAATTTTACAAAAGTCCCCGGTCAATTCAAAATTTACAAGTCCATTGATACAGTGTGCAATGTCGAAGATGTAGTCCATTATCCGCAAGAATTTTTAAATTCCTTGAATCCATCTGGCCTGCCACCTCACGAACTGCTCCTGAAAACTGGAACGCCTATTATGCTTTTAAGGAATTTAAGCCCGCCCAACCTGTGTAATGGCACAAGGCTACTATTAAAGATTTAAAAGATAACTTAATTGTGGCGACTATTCTCATCGGACCAGGAGCTGGCCAGTTGGCGCACATCCCGAGAATTCCAATGATTCCTACGAACCTGCCTATACCGTTTAAGCGACTCCAGTTTCCCATAAAAACATCTTTTGCCCTGACTATAAACAAATCCCAAGGACAAACTTTCTCTTTAGTTGGCATTGACTTACGAAAATATTGTTTTTCACATGGGCAATTATATGTTGGTCTATCACGAGTTGGATCATCTGAAAAGCAGATTGTTTTGTTACCGGAAAATAAAACATTTTCAAATATTGTATACAGAGAAGCTTTAAATTAAACAGGGCCCTTACTTAAATTTTACGTTATTAAATATTACCTACGTTTATATTATTATCCGTATAGTTACGGTATAAAAACACTCTATTAAATCTATCTAGCCAGCGGGATATATTGAAGTAATTTGCCTACATTACCTTTGAGTCTCCTGTCCAGCCGTGGGATTTAATTCCATCAAAAACACCACCTGTAAAAATTGCACGCGGATGAAGTCATAGGCGAAATCTTTCATATTTAAAAATGGGATTGTAATAGTAATAGTAATAGTATTTATTTCATAATGGGATTGCAATGTTCACAACTGTTGGAATTCTGTAATTTTAGATTCTAATTATATTATACAATGCAATACAAAACAGGTGAGATACTGTTCTCCTAGCTAGGCCGAAAGTCGGCCTGTGTTAAGGAGAGACAGTGCCGATCCCCTGATTGGTCGATTTATATGTACTAATATAATGCAATAGTTTAATACAATAGTTTTTATTACTATTTATTCATATACATATTTTTATATTTTAATATTATTATTATTCATAGCATATCAATATGTGTGTAAGTGCGTCTGTGTGTGTGTGTGTGTGTGTGTGTGTGTGTGTGTGTGTGTGTGTGTGAGTGTGAGTGTTGTGTGGGCGTGTGTGCGTGATTACTTTGTGAGAAATAATTCAGTGTTATCATAATTGAGGTCCAAAAGGAATGTCCGTACAGATTTTTTACAATTGTGGAGTTAGAGTTTATATATTGGGCATATTGCATTAATTTTGTTATACAGAGATGGAGCAAGATAAAAAGAGAATCTTTTTACGTATGAGGTACGTGGAGGTGGAATAATACAGATTCTGTCTTTCCGACGCTTAGAAATATGTCTGTATGGTGTCCTGGAATGTTGGAGTAATACAATTTGTAAAATGTACTGTTGTCGTACATTTAAAACATTCCAGGATTTATAAAGTTCGGTGGTTGGAGACAAGATATGGCGGAAGGTTGCAACTTTAAGTATGGCTCTGTGAGCGATCTCTAAGGGCTTCATCACTGTCTTAGCAGCTCCTCCCCAGCAGGAAATACAATAAGTAACTAGTGATTGGCAAAGAGCGAAATATACGTTACGGATAACTGAAGCGTGAGCTACATGTCGCAGTGTTTTGAATATATATATAAGTTTGCGTACGCGGCCGGATAAGGTGTAAAGGTGTGATTTGAAATTCAAGTGTTGGTCAATGAAAATTCCAAGATATTTTATTTGTTCAACTCGAGTAAGTGATGGGCACTGGCAGGCCTGCTGAGACATTAAAGAACACAAGTGAGCTTTTAGAGAGATAGAGGGATTAGGTTGGGAATTTGATTTAATTGAAAAAGTAATAAAGTTAGTTTTAGAGGTATTCAGGGTCAAGGTGTGTGAGTAAAGCCATCTTAGTGTTGAGTTAAATCCTTTTTGTGCTATTGACTGTAGTTCTAACCATGAGTCAGCAGTAAAAGTTATTGCAGTGTCATCAGCATACGAAATTATTTGGGCATTTGGTATATGTAAGTTGCAGAGGTCGTTTATGAATACTAGGAACAATGTGGGTCCCAAAATGCTACCCTGCGGCACACCATATTCAATAGTGACTGTATCGCTATTGTAATTGTCCATCGTTACGAATTGCGAACGGCTTGTCAGGTAGCTTTTGAATAGATTTAGTGGTAGGCCCCTTACACCTATACGTTCTAGCTTGAGTAAAAGAGTCGGAATGGGCACCGTGTCGAAAGCTTTCGTAAGGTCTAAGAAAATGGTCAATACCTTTTTATTACTGTCTATATTTTTCACTATGTGATCAATCAACTTGTGTATTGCGTCGTTTGTGGATTTGTTTTTACGGAAACCAAATTGTTGAGGTGATAAAATATTAAAATGCTCAAGATAGTGAATGAGTCTTTTATTCATTAAGCGTTCGAGTATTTTTGATAAAGTACTAAGTACCGCTATGGGGCGGTAGTTATTAACGAGGCACCCATCGCCGCCCTTGAAAATGGGATGTATAGCTGCCTTTTTAAATGAAGTAGGGAAGATGGCTAAGTCAAAGCAAAGATTGAAAATGTGGCATAGTATAGGTGCGAGGATTGCGGAATAACGCTTCAAGAACAAGGTTGAGATACCATCCCAGCCGGTAGCCGCATTAGTTCGTAGCATATTTATAGTTGAAATAATTTCGTCAGGATCTGTTTTTTCCAACACTAACGATTTTTCGAAGTTAGACGTATGGGGAAGTGAAATGCGGCAAAGGAATTGTGAGTTATTTATGTTATCTGCAAGATTTCTTCCTATGCTCGCAAAAAAAATATTTACGTCGTTGCAAGACTGTATCGGAGATGATGAAGCTGATAACAACTGTGAGTAGGAGTGTTTGATTTTGGTAGTGTTTGTGATGTTATTAATGGTTTCCCAAAGTTTCTTAGGATTATACATAGCCTTATTTAATTCTTGAGAATCAAATTTTCTTTTTACTTTCTTTAATAATGCTGTACAAAAATTTCTGTATCGTTTATAGGTGGTACTGATTATGATGTTGTCGGGTGATTGCTTTACTTTTTTATGCAGAGAGTCACGGTTACGTATACATCTAAGCAAACCCGGTGTTATCCATGGTTTCAGAGTTTTTTTCTTTGCTGAAACCTTTATTGTTGTTGAGCATTCCTCTATTGCCTTTTTAGTAAGAATTATAAAGGCGTCTGCAGCATCGTTTGGATCTATCATAGACTGAATGGGAGCGAAGTCTAAACTTGCCATGACTGTGTCGAGAGCGTCGTAGTTTATTTTATTGACATATTTTATGGAATTCGACTTAATAGTAATTTTGTTAAGGCACAATAGAGAAGCATAATGATCAGTTACAGTTGAATCATAGACAAGTGTCAAAGGCTTATACTTAGAGCGAATTATAAGGTGATCTAAACAGTTACTTCCTCTTGTAGGCTCTGTATGTGCGGGTAAGAATCCATGATATATATGCTAAGGTGTTGAGATATTCATGAGTTCGTATGTCTAATGTGTTATGTTTGATATCTATGTTGATGTCTCCCGTTATGATCACGGTTTTGTAGTTATTCAGTGACTGAAGTATTAGATTTAGTGCAGAAAGGAATGAATGAATATTATCGTTTGCAGGCGATCGGTATATACAAATTATTGCTATATCTGAGTCTAATTTTATTATTAGACCAGAAGCAGAGCAGTGAAAGTCAGGTTCTTCGTAAGACGATACAAGAGTGGATTTAACATATACGACGACTCCGTCACTCTTATTTAAGTGTTTGGTGGTATGGTAGGTAATATAATTTTGTAGATAGGAATGTAATTATTAGTAGAGCATTTTAAGCAGCACTCAGTCAGCACTAGGAGTTCACAGTCAATACCAATTCGACGTAATAAAGTTTGTAGATCAGTGAAATTTACATTAATAGATCTAATATTTTGTGAAAGGATGTTCAATTGGTATGTAGTTTGTTTGATATACATTTGAGTCTGTTCTGGGGTGCATGTATATGTTTCTGATACAGAAAAATGATCCACATTATCGATTAAATCGTAAGTATTATTAGACATTGTTAATGTTCGTGATTAAGTGTGGGTTCGGAATAAGGCAGTAATTACGAGGTGTTATGAAAATGATTGCATGATATGAGTATGACCACTGGTGTTCTTTGGCATTATGTGGGAATATTCGTAGTATATGTGTAATGAGTGTATGAAAGTTAAGAGTGTGAGCGCTGTATTTGTGTGTCCAGTATGGTGTAAAATATGCCATGATTACAACAAAAACTGATTTTATAATTATTTCGATAAACTTGTTACAAAAACATAAACAGATTTAGTGCAAGAAATATTATTTAGTTTAAAATTAGTGCAATAAAAGAATACTAGTCATGCATTACTCTTAGAATGAAGTTGATTGAGCTGTAGTTCAGTTTTAATAACGATTGGTTGACTTTCTGGATCTTTCTTCAGCAAAATACGTCCGTTAGATGTCCAGCAAAATTGGTATTTGTTCGCCTTAGCATAGTTTCGAGCAAGGTAGAAGAGTCGCTTCGAGGTGGTGGTCAGCTGTTCAGCTATAAATACGGGCGTATTCGTTACCATACCTAGGCTAGCAGAGCTCAGTTTGCTGTTGGGGTGGTGTTTATTATAAGTTTTAACAGCTGATAAAAAGTTACTTTTAACGAGGGTATTTGTGAATTCAACTGTAATTGTAGAACTTGGGTTTTCTTTCTTTGAAGGTTGGCGTAGCACATCGCGTATTTCGGACACTTGTAAATTCAGCTCTAGTTGTTTAGATAACTCTAGCAAAGAGTTGTATAGCATCTCCTTCGTTTCGTTTGGCCTTTTTGGAACGTTACGTAGCTCAACACTAGTTTTCACTATAGAACGGTCGAAATACTCCAGTTTCTCTTCAAGCTCTGCTATCTTTGAACTCATGGAAATTCGTTCTTTTTCGAGAACCGTTATTTTGGACTCGAGTGAAATCAACTGATCAGAAATAGATGTCATGGATTTTTCTATTTCGATATTTGTTTCTTCTATTTTTGTGTTTATTTGTTTAACTTCGAGGATATGATTCTCCAGCTGGTCCATGCGTATGTTCTGTGAGCATATCATGCTGTGCAACATATTCTTTAAATCTACATCTATACTAATATTATAAATGCGAAAGTTTGGATGGATGTTTGTTATTAAATCATGCTATAACGGGTGAACGGATTTGAAAGGAATTTGACGTTGACACAGATAGATAAATATGTCCTGAAATAAAACATAGGATACAATTTATACCGGGGACGGGATCCCGTGGAAATATTCTACTTCTACGCTGACGAAATCGCGGGCAGAAAAAAAAAACTGCTAAAAGAATGGTAGTGAGATAATCTGTATTTTTTAGAAATCCAAAAATGTTTGTCTTAAACACAACAGGATGGCTTGGTAGATAGTGACTTAGACTATGAAGTCTAAGTCACTATCTAGCGGCCTCTCTTCTTAATTGATCAAGAAGAGAGGCCGGTGTCTCGAAATTATTAGCTGATAATTTTATTTTATTTTAATTTATTTATTAGGGACAAAAATCAGTTACATGCCAAGCTTAAGAATAGATTCTTAAATTAGCATAACATTATTAGATATACTGTTTTACTTAATCTATTCTATGTTTATGTTACTACACATGTAACCTTCACCATTGTCCACGAAATAACAATGATAGAATTATGAAAGGTGGTGGTGGTGTTGCTATTTACCTTCGGAGTGATTTTCCTTTTAAAATAATTCCCTCTTCTCCTTCAAATTACTCTTCTAACCCTGAGTATCTCTTTTGGAGGTCTACGTTAAAGGTGTTAAGAACTTACTAGGTGTTTTCTACTGTCCGCCTGCCGTTGACTACTATCCAAACCTTAAATTAGTTTTGGGATCTGTAGGGTCAGAGTATGCGCACTGCGTCATCATGGGCGATTAAATTAGAAGTATTATTACTTTTATACTGCCTCTTTGGGCGTATGCTGAGCACGGGGTCTCGGGTTCGATTCTGGGATTAGGCAACAAGTGCTATTGGGTTTTTCTATAAGAAATTTCTCAGTAGTAGCCCGGAGTGTGGAAGTTATTTATTTATTTATAATAATCTTACCTACACTATCATTACAGATCTATGATCCAATGCGACAGAGTGGACTTACTAACTAAATCCCAAATCTACACCTTACCTAGTTAAAAAAATCTTAATCTGAATAACTTATTACATATAGTGTAACTTTTGCGAATTCACTCAAGTTGCACTACAATACATCAACCCTTCCGTGAACCTCATTCACCACGCGTATGGCTCTAGTGCGAGGAGTTCTCGCCAGTAGGTTGGTCCTGGCTGCAGGCACAGCGAGCAGGGGCGGGCGGTGCCGCCTCCACACGTACCGGTCGGGCACACACAGCTGTAGGTGTCGCAGCACTCCCGGGTTATGCGCCATGCCACGTAGTAGTTTCACTAGTTGGTGGTGTGATGCCCCCGTGCCTCGGAAAGCACGTTAAGTCGTAGGTCCCGGCTGTTATTTGAACATGTGTGATAGTCGTTACAAGTAGTCACAAGCCAGTAAATCTGATACTGGTCTAGTCAATGGGTATTGTGTTACACAGATACTGGGTTGTGGAGGTCAGATAGGTAGTTGCTACATTTATATTACTTATGCCTCCTCCTGTTAGACTGGAAGCCGACCCCAACTTAGTTGGGAAAAGGGTTAGCAGGTGATGTCGATTTAAGTAGAAGTATATATAGTCTTTCTACATATACACCGTGAAATTTTAATGGTTGTTTTCCAAAAGTGAAATGGCTTTGTCTTGGTAATACAATCGTTTTATAAACAAATAAAATATTAGAAACAAAAAATGGCGCAGTGTAGTTAATGTATTATCACCATGCGTGAAAGCTTATTTTGCTCTGAACATTTATTAATCACTTTTTCCTTTGTTGGCAGCGCGCGGCGGTGCGTGTTTCGTGTATATACCTACGTTACGTCTACTGAACTACTAATGATTCTCGCGCTTTCAAGTTTATGAATATTTTTTTAATAATATGTAAAAAAAAAACATTCCTTTTTTAAAGTTTAACTATATGTTTCGATACTACTACTGATAGGTAGGACGTTGCCATCTTTCAAGTACGCATGTACAGAATTATTCTTAAACGTATCAATTTAACATTTTTAGTGAATATTTAAATATTAAAAAAGCATTTTGTTTTCGAATGGTAATATTTTTTTTAGCATGTATGGATGCTATACTATTGCGGGTTAACGGGAACGCACTCTGTTAGTTAACATACTGTATTTGTCTGCCGACATTTTTGTGTGGCTCAATTTATTTTATTTCCATATTTTATTTTCCAAAAGCAGGGAAAACTGCGGTGCGTTACCCTCTCCGACCTATCCACCCATCCAATTAATTTAAAACACGAAAACGTCTGTATACTTTGCGTTTCATTTTGCTTATTTTTGTTGCATATTTACCTGCAAGGGTACACCGCTAATGGATGAGGTGAATGCCTAAGTTCACAAAACTTTCGAGACGAGACCTACACGTACAATGCAAGCTTTTCTAAAGTTCAATCAATTTTGTAAAACACTTGAATTGTTTATACGTTGCAACTTGCGTCTGTTTGTGGCGGCTTCCTTCTGATTGTTACAAGCGGGGTTTAATTTGAAAATATAGGGTACGATATGTGGTACATGACCGTGCATGTACCTCATACCGCAATAAGGATGAAATTAGTATTTTCTTCTAATCCTTCCTCTTGTCTGTTTCTTATAAGTATACATATTATGTATCCCTATGTGTATTGTAATTGCTATATACCCAGATTTTTAATTCGATGCAGTAAGTTGACATAAGCTAATGTCACTTACTAAAATAATGATACCCTATTTAACCTAATAGCACAGTCTAAAGATCATACAGTCGTCCGACAAAGACGTCTAGACAGGGCAATCGTGCGGGGTGTGAGGGGCGAGACGCGGGAATGCCGATCCCAAGCTGCGAACAAAACTATGTTAGTAGCTTGGGAGACATCATTCGGGGCTAGCACGTGTTTGTTTTTTAATTATTTATTTAAAATGGTGCATATAACGTGTGCTGTGAGAGATTGCAAGTCTTCATCTTGTTTAATTAAAGATCTCCGGTTTCATCAGCTTCCACGCACAGAAGAAAGGTAAATAATTAATAATGTTTTGTTATCGTTTTATTTGTAATGTCGTGCCGCGTTGATAACGCTAACAAAATAGCCAAACTGCGGACGGTAAAAAATAATATCTAATAGGTAATCGCACAGGGCCGTGAGGGTTTGGACATTTTTATAACTAACTACTTAATATTATTAGGTGTTCTGTTTTTATTCAAAATGATAACGATACTTTCAAGCTTTATTCGAATACTGATAACTAAAATTGTAATTTCAAATTCAAGATGGTGAACTTTTTTTGTTATTTAATAAAGGTGAATTTTTATAATAAAATATGGGTGTCAATTTTGAGTTTAATTGGGGTGCTTGTTACGAAAATGCCATCTTTTTTGAAATCAAAGATGGCGGACGTCATTTTTTTTAATAATTTGATATGGGTGTCAATTTTAAGTTTAATTGGGGTGCTTGTTACGATAATGCCATCCTTTTTGAAATCCAAGATGGCGGATGTCATTTTTTTTTAATAATTTGATGTGTGTCAATTTTGAGGTTAATTGGGGTGCTTGTTACGAAAATGCCATCATTTTTGAAATTCAAGATGGCAAACGTCAATTTTATATTTATTGGACGTCAGTTTTTTATTATTTATTAATTTGTATTGTATTTTAACATTTCAGATGTAAATTATGGGTGGTATACTCCTAAATAATACGTTCAGTAAAGAGCGGGTTAAAATTGTTTTCATTATTATATTAAGTTATATTAAGATTGCTAACGATGTTGATCTACAATAAAAAAAAATCATTTCATAAATATTGTTTACTTGTGACAACCCTGGCCGTCGCGATACTGCTTAGACGTTGTCGGCATTTTCCACAAGATCAAAGGCGTCAACCTACTGTACGATCTTTATACTGTGCTAATAGTGATGGATTTAATCAATAGAATAATAAATGAGCGATCTTTAATCGTGAGAAATATAAATAAACGATAAACTTTGTACTATTATCTTTTATTTTGAAGTAGCAGCTAGTTTTTGTTCTAAATAGGTAAATCTATTTTTATTAAAATTATTCATATCTTACCAGACATGATTAAAGCCACTCTTTTGGAAATGGTTTCATGTGATAAATATTTTAATTAATTGCGTTACATTACTATTAAAAAAACTGCCCCCGCACCACTACTACAACCTAAACCCCGTTGGGTTGGGTTGGGATGGGGGTACAGGAACAGGGGCCATGGTAAAATATAAAAAATATAATTTTCCATTCGTTTTATTTTTCATTTTACATTTTGTTATTTTCATCCCATATTATTAAAAAAAATGTTTACATCGATATTCGTTTTTATTCCTGAATCGATTAATTTAGTTACATCACAATTTCGTAGTCATCATTATCTGACAACTCAGAAACTGTCAGTATACTGCATCGAATTAAAAGATTCACATTACTAGCAATCTTGAAAAACTCCTCTAACTAAGCTAAATGTGCTTGTGTCTGGAGTGGGTTCAAGGCAATTGTGTAATGGGTGGGGTTCAACCCCACGACCTATGTGCCGACACCTTAGCCGTTAGGATATTGCCGCTTCATAATTAATAAGCCTTTGTATTCATAAGCGGATAAAACGATGGTTATAATTCTAGAAAAAAAAAATATCCCTTCCTTTATTACTTAAAGATATTATACAACGTGTAACGGAAACCCCATATCTATCCAAAAGGGTTGAAGACAAAATCTGGTATGAAGTCTCTATGCACAGTTTCAGCACAAAATAACTGACTCAAAGAATTGATACTAAATTATTGGTTTCATATATTTCTTGAATACCAATCTTAACAAACGTGTCACAGCACTACGAGGGTCAATAACTTTCCACGTCACTTGCCAATAACACGATAATTCTTTTCCTTCTTCTTAATTTAAAAAATTCGGTCTCTGGTATCAGTGTATTGGAATTTGTAATAAGTTCTACACACGTAGACTTAGGATTACAAAACCCTTGCCATATCGTTTGTTATCATCCAAAGAAGCCATGCACTTGGTATGTATATACCCTTTAAATTACACGTTGTATAGCATGGTAACTTTTACACTTACTTTTATTCTAAACTAAGCATCAAATAATTTGCATGCTATCTGCCGGTAATTTACTCAAGAGACTGGCGGCAGGCGATATTACCGCGTTAGATTTTAATGTTTAGCTTTGCCCAAAGTAATAGCCAGCTCAAGCCACAGGAAGTGTCAACTGAAAGTTCTTCGAGAAGACCGTGAGCACAAAGGCGAGAGTGGTGCGAGAGTTTAGACACCAAAAGGCTCGAAAATACATCTATGGTAATATTATAAAGCGGAGAAGTTTGTTTAAATGCGCAAATCTTCGAAAGTACTGCGTGGATTAGGACGAAATTTGGTTCGAAGATAGAAGCTTGAGGAAGGCTTTTTATTACTTTGGCCAAAGGCTAAGTATTAAAATACAACGTGGCAATACCGCACGCCGCGCGCCGTCAGTCTCTTGGGTACATTACTGAATTGCAAGAGAAGGAATGTTTTTATCGTGATATTGTCCATACAGTCCATAAATAATGATACAGTCCATATAATATTGCTAACATTGAGAGTAGCTACTATTTCCGCGGTTAGAATCATTCGATTATTGAAAGATTTTTTAACAGACCAATAGTACAATTGGTCCATAACTTTATCGCTTTATAGAAAACTAGTTACTAACAATCAAACCAGTGTTATGTTAAAGGAAAGAATATAGAAAAAAACTCACTTTATAACTCTTGCACCTGACCTTTTATGGGTTGTACACAGTTGCTGTTAAAGACTGGCTTGGCTCAGGAAAGCCGTTTGGCGAGCGAACAAGTAAACGTATACGCGAGGAGTTTAAAATAATGTTTGTGGTTGAAATATATTGGTGATGCTAGAAATGGGAAGCACGGAGTAAATTCTGTTTAAAGCGTTTTAACTCTTAAATGGATTTTGTTGCCTCGGGTCTAGAGCATGGAATATCGGAACCTTTTCCCAATACCGGTTTTGTTTCGATATTCAATTTCTTAATATCGGTTTTCCGGTATTTCGATATTTTTCCGATATTATGGAAATAAAATGATCAAATTCGTTTTAACGTTGTAAGGGTCCAAATATTAGAAGTTAGAGAATGTATCAAAGTTTGCTAAGGAAATCACCGTCATTTATTATTAAAAATATTTCATTGCAATCTTATATCAATTCGAATTTAGAAGTATGATACACAAAAAATATCAACTTCTTAACATACTCTGCTATGTCATTAAATAAAAGATCAACACAAGTTAAAATAAGTAATTGAGTAACATAATATACGACGTGTAACAGAATAAACGCAATTCCTGAAAGTAGCTGGTTCAGAATCGGCTTCTGAATCAATTCCGTCATAAAAAATAGGTGTTACATTTTGACGGGAAAATCTTTCATTTAACTTAAAATGGAAACAGTGTCATGACAAATTAATACAATCCTTAAATCAAGGAAATGCGCTCGTGTGCGTGTCGGCCGCTAAAATTGCATGAATGTATGCGTCTGCGTAAGGATATTTAATGACGCACATACGTTTTGCGTTTAGTAAGGATAACTAGTCTATAAAAAATATCTAGGTTTGGTTTCAATTTATTTAGTTACGGATGTTGTTTTAGACTAATAATTTAATATTGTTATTGGGGTGTCTGAGGTATTGCGCTTAATCTGTTACACCTTTTATAAGTAACTATTACGATAAACGCAAAGAACTAGATACTCAATTGGAGGGGTGACTACATGCGTCATCTTATGGCTTTAAAGACGAAGACTACGGCAATTCACGAGATCGCTGTTGTTGAAATATGGAACGTCAGTTTTAGAAATTTACATTTAAGACGTCCATAAAGCCCTTTGTAGGCTAGACGTGAACAAAGCCAGCGGGCCAGACGTTCAGTGGCGTTTATTAGGTCTTCTAATGTACACGTTTTTGGGTCATTTGGACTCCAGCTAATGGGACATTGTTTAATCAAGAACGCCGTAATCGCACTGGGTGTCAGTTTGGCATATAATGCCTCATTTTGCTAAATTGCAGCGGCCTACTTGGGTTCGCAGTCCATTGATAGCTTTCCAAATTGGCCACTGCAAGCCCCGTCCGGGTGGCAGATGTTCCTGGGGCTGAACTTAATTAGGCGGTGGCGGAAGGTAGTTTAGCTACTTAGTGACCACCAGTATGGCTTCCGCCTTGGTGGGTCGACCCGAAATCTTCTTGTGTATGTTACGCACTGCTGGGGCGAGGCCATTAAGAAACACGGCAATGCTCTTGTAGAGTCCCTCAATATCTAAAAGATCTTTGACAGAGTCTGGCACTCTACTCTACTGAGCAAGCTTCCTGCATTTGGCGTCCCTGCTGGCTTCTGCAACTGGATTTCTGACTTCTTAAGTAAGCAGTCAATCCGAGTGGACATCGATGGCTGCTCATCGGATCTTATGTCTATCAATGTCAATGCGTATTCTTAAGAGGTCTGTTCTCTTTGCGACTCTTTTATGCTGCATATCAAGGACCTGCTCCAGCTCTTGGGTACGCGGATGACAGCACAGACTTAAAGATATACTTATCCAGCTGGGACGAAACAGACTGTCTTAGAAAGGCCATGTTGGAGTGAATCAATTTGACCCGACAATCTGGCCAAATTCAATGCTTTGAAAACACAGGTTTATCTCTTCACTGCTAAAAGGAGCCAATTTAAATTATCTCCTACTTTTCGACATGCATCTTTACCTATCAGTTACCGACCACCTGGAGCTCGTTGCATGGAGTTGACGTCTAACTTAAACTTCGGCTCAACCATTGAGTCAAAAGCTTTGATTGCAGCCAAAAAGCTGAAAATCCTTCACAGGGTGAGGCGATACTCCACACCTGTACAGCTTTTGAATTTGTATAAAGCACAGGTCTGTTCTTGTATGGAGTACTGCAGTCACTTGTAGGATGCTCAGCAAATACCAGCTTGCTGCACTTGACTCGGATAACGCAGAGCTAAAAGACTCATAGGCGATGCAGTGTTAGCAGACAAGCTTCACAGCCTGGCACATCGGTGAAACGTTCATTGCCTGTCGGTCTTCCACAAATTGTACTTCGGAGAGTGTGCGCAGGAACTCCACGACCCGATTCCTCCATCTACCTTATACTAACAATCTACCAGACGTATTGCATGGTACCATATCATTCATCATATCATATATTCTCACTTGTTCAATATACCGTCGTGTCGTACTAAGCGATTCTCTTCTACATTCATTGTGCGCTCCGCCAAGGTTTGGAACTCTCTGCAGGCTACTGTATGTGTATGTACTGTACGGCCCTTCTACATATGACCCGTCTGCCTTCAAAGCAAGAGTCAACGGGCTACTTCTGGGCTCATCAGTAATAAAACATATAAAAAAAGTAGCGGAGGGCATTCAAGGTATTGTCTTTGAGATACGATCTTATTTTTTGCAATGCCGGGCGCCGGCCCAAGTGTTGTACACTTTTATATGGAAATAATCATTAAATGACACTGTAGTATTCATATTATTATAATTAACCGATAGGTATTGTTTATATTAATTAAATTCAATGAAATAAATAAGAAAGATTCTATTTCGTCTGGTATTTTGTTTCATATAAAATATCGAAAAACCGATATTTGAAATCCAATATCGCTTTTTTCGATATCGGATTTATGGTCCGATATTCCGGTTTTTCGATATTATCGAAAACCGGTATCCATGCTCTACTCGGTTCGTTAAGGAATTTTTACCGCACACGATATTACGTCATTCAATATTATTTTATTAATGTATTTGAAATGCTACACATTCTTTAACATTATTTTAATTTTGATCAATTCAGCACCCTGCTCTAAGTTTACGAACATTCTAGATTACTACATAAATCGCTTTGCTAATTCAAATTGCAGCATTGTTTTTAAGTGCTCTTTTGTAAAATTAAAAAATAATGATAACCTATGCACACAGATCCGAAATACGAGTTCGTCTCAGTTTGGGAATCTGTGTGCTATGTTTGGTTGCTACACTGTACAATGATTTAACCATAATATACTGTTTGCCATATAATTTTGTTACATATTTACTTGTTGTACTTTTTGATGAAATAAATTTATTATTTAATTATTATTTATTATTACAGATGTTTATGTGATCTGTGCCTATGCTTGTACTGTTTAAAGCGTAATATTGGAACGGACAACATGGCTGAAGTCCAAAGTTGATAGATTTCTGGTTAAAGATAAATATTTACTCAGTAACAGTTGCACTGGGCTTTGCTCTCTTGGACTTTATCTGTTTGGACTTTATCTTTTTATCAAGATAAAAGGACAACTCTCCTTCTTTTACAGTCGGTTAAAAAATAAATAATAAATAAATAATCTTTATTGCTCACCGCTTGCAAACTTACGGAGTATAATTGAGTAGAGTGTGTGTGTGTGTGAGTAGAGAGTAGACAGTAGAAAAAACTTTTTACCGTTTCGGTCTAACTTTTTGGTAAAAAGTTTTTAAATGACTTCAAAAAAGGAGGTTTACAATTCGTCTTGAACTTTTTCTTTTTATGTATGTTACCTCATAACTCGGAGATGGCTGGACAGATTTGGAAAATTCTTTTTTTGTTTGAAAGGGTATACGTTCTAGTTGGTCCCATTCTCGTCACGTTTGGATCTGATGATGGCATCATGGAGAAATCGAGGGAACTCTTCAAATATTATAGGCACACCAATAGCGTTTTGGGTATTTCTTATAGTACCTTGTGTAGTTGCTCTCGAAAAGCACCATTTGAGGAAGTGGAACTGATGATGAAGTCCCCAGATGGCCACCGAAACTACTCAATAATAAGTATTTCGTTGATTGCGATTAGATTACTTGAATATGGATGTTAAGCACTTTATGCTCGTCACAATGCATATGGTGAAGTAGAGCTGATGGTGATTTACCAGGAGAACTCCTCAAAAATTAACGGCTCTGCACCGGGAAAAGCAATATTTTGTGTAAAGGTGATAAGTAGTTGACATTTTGGCTTTTGTAACTAGATAAATTACAAACCGACCCACTAAAATGCGTGAAAAAAAACTTTTTAGCAAAAAATAGAACCGACTTCCATATAAAAGCATTATAAAGGCAAAAATAACTTTAATTTCGGAAGGCAGTGTCTTTAGTTTTGTACTTATATATTTTCGTTTTTGACACCGCCTTCCGAAATTAAAGTTATTTTTACCTTTATAGTGTTTTTATATGGAAGTCGGTTCTATTTTTTGCTAAAAAGTTTCTTTTTATTTCACTCTTTTTAGTTGGTCGATTTTTAATTTACCTAGTTACAAGAGCCTAAATGTCAACTACTTATGACCTTTTACAAAATATTGCTTTTCCCAATGCTGGGCCGTTAATTGTTGAGGAGTTTTCCTGGTACTTCACCATCAGCTCTACATCACCATATGTATTGTGACGAGCATAAAGTGCTTAACATCCATATTCAAGTAATCGAATCACCACTTGCATACTTACAGAGTATAACTTAACTTACATAGGTACATGGTTTAAAAAAAAAAATAGCCCATAATCTTCCTCAAGCTTGAATCTACATTCATACAAAACTTCATCCAAATCAGTACTTACGAAGATTTATTAATTTGTTTCTTTAAAGGCTAGCGCCTTTAAAGAAACAAATAAATATTTACACTTTATAAAATTAGTATAGATAAAGAAATTTAAATGAAAATGAATATGTGTATTCATCTGTACACAATTTATTATTACATGCCCGGATCGGTTCTTTAACTCAAGGCTTCAGGTGTTGGACTTCTGATCGAGAAGACGCGGGTCTAAACCCCACCCTACACTATTGCCTTGAACCCACTCCAGTCACACGCATATTTAGCTTAGTTGTAGGGGTTAACAAGATTGTTAGTAACGTAAATTCTGCCCTCATTGCTGGTTCTCGTTATAAAAAAAAACTTCACCACTACCGAACACTACTTATTGTTAAAAGCGTTCGGTAGCGGTGAAGTTTTACTTTTGACAGGCACCTTTTCACTTCCCCTGTGGGGTCCAATCTAAACCTTGTCAAGGGTTGTTAGGATTTCTTCGGAGAGTGTGGACAATCCAATACCAATTGCGACAAGCGAGCTGCTGTCCTATTGGTTCTCATGAACAGAATTATAGGTGTTCGTTGGTAGTCTTTTCTCCCCAGAAGATACCGAGAATGCATAGGCATTTATCCAGCAGCGTCAAGCTAAATAACCGGCAACAGGAAAACGTCTTAATGCAAAATGTTAAAAGCAACGTGCAATAAGGCGAAAGGATTGGCTAAATTACAAAATAGACTTCTTTTTGAAGGACTACTACTACTAGACGGATGGACTAAATAGATAAAAAAAAATACCTAATACGCGTAACATATTTGACTTTAAATTTTAAATTTAATTTTTTTATTATTGTTCATACTTTTCTTGGAAAAAAATCGAATATATCCTCTTTATTTTTGCAATAATTTGCTTACTGCTTTAAAATAACTGAACCGATTTAAATATTTCTTTCACACTATTATAGAGAATTTATTGCTTTATTAAATTTAAATTCAAAATTTTACAAAATTATTACTTAAGTGCCGTTAAATCAATAATACCATATTATTACATTAGCGCCCGGCGCGCGCGCTCACTCATACGCAAGGGCCAGTCTCACCCTAGCGTTCGCACGGGGAGGCTGTGTTGCATGTTAGCGCGCCCCGCTCTTTAAACTTTGCGTCAAAGAGTAAACAGCGTAGATAGTACGTTTGGTACAGTGGTACGGTTGAGCTATTTAAAAATAGGACATTTCGTCTGCGCTTGGACGTATGTGAATATTTAGTTTCAGTGTTGATTGCGAGTGGACTAAACTAAATGTTAAGTAAATAAAGATATTATTTTTATATTTTAGTTTTTATTGTTTCGTAGCCAAATGACACAAACCATATTTTCTCCAAGTCAATTGTTTGAAATATTATTATTATTTAGCCTGCACTGTCCCACTGCTGGGCAAAGGTCTCCCTTCATTCCTTCCAACGGTCCCGGTTGTGCGGCAATTCCTTCCAATTCTCAAGGAAGACATCAAGTTCGTCCCGCCATCTCCTTCGTGGTCTGCCGCGACCTTGTGTCCCTGTTTTAGAGCACCAATCTTGAGGTTTACGGGCCCACAGCTCGTTCGGCATGCATATCGTTCGTTTGAAATATATTTATTTATTTTATTAACACTATGAAAAACAAAGTTGAAAGAAAAACTGCTTGCTACTATGGAACTCTTCATGGGCGAGTCCGACTCGCACTCGGAAAGTTTTTTATTAAGGTTCCGTAGCCGAATGGCAAAAAACGGAACCCTTATAGTTTCGGTATGTCTGTCCGTCTGTCCGTCTGTCTGTCTGTCCGTCCGTCCGTATGTCACAGCCATTTTATTCCGAAACTATTAGGACTATACATGTAAAACTTGGTAGATAGACGTATTCTGTGAACCGCTTTCCGATTTTAAGAGAAAATTTAAAATATATTTAAAATAAAGGGGCTCCCCATACATGGAACTCCCCCCTTTAACTTCTATAATAATGAAGTGAAAAATCTAAAAAAAACCATATGTTGTAGATCTTAATGTAAACTTTCAACCAAAATTAGTTTGAACGAGATTGACTTGGCAGTTTTTGAGATACAGTATATTTTCTAAAACCGCAAATATAACTTTGTAATTCATACAAATACTATGAAAAACAAAGTTATTTGGTGTAGTTGTAAAAATTGTAAATAAGCTAGTTTTAAGAAATTTTTAAGTTTTTTGTTTTTTTTCCATATAAATATATTAAGTATATTATATTTATTATAGTTACTACGGAACCCTTCATGTGCGAGTCCGACTCGCACTTGGCCATTTTTTTTTTTTTTCATTTAAATATATTAAGTATATTATATTTATTATAGTTACCACGGAACCCTTCATGGGCGAGTCCGACTCGCACTTGGCCAATTTTTTATATTTTTATTCACTCTAACTACAATAACTACTCACTAAAGAATATTTTGTTCTCAAAACAAGCATTGCAAATGTTCTGAGTCCGACTATATTCAAAAATGCTTCGAACGTATCTGCGTCCGGTGATACCTATGACATTCGGGGGAGCGCGCGGGCGCTCGGGGTGGTCAGCACTGGCCGCTTGTTTCACGTTCAATGCTCAAGGACGTTGGGCTATCCTTTCACCTTTATTTAACATAACCGGTTTGTTGGCAATGTTTGTTTACATATGTTTAGGGTTCCCAACGTATATTTAAGGAAAAACGGAACCCTAGATATTTCTCAGGAGTATGTAATGGTACCGAGTTCAAATCCATATGAAATCCACACGTAACATGGAACTTAAAAAAAGAATCTAAAAAAAGTACTGCTATGTATTCGAAATATCTAAATAGACTTAGCAAGTAAATCAAAATATTTAAATATATTACCTAGGTACGTCTCGTTGACATAGATTTGGCTAAAAGTATTACGTAATCATCAGAGGGCAATAGGCCCAGCAGTTACGGGCCCGACTTGCGAATTGCAGATCGTGGGTTCGAACGATTAGAGAGTTATGCTAAGTAGATTGGGCTTTAGAAAATGAAATAATAAAATTATACATAAGCTACTGATTTTGTACGGAACTCTCTGTATGCGAGTTAAAATCGCATTTTATCAGATTTTTTACGTGCCTTCGATGACGCACGTGATGGATTATTCAAATAATTTCAGTTGGTTTATTACATTAACTCAAGTTTGTTTCTTTAATTGAACACAAATTAAAATATCACTATAATAATTATAACCTTTTTAACATGTGATACACAAAATTTAACTATTTATTATCAAAACATTGTAAACACTATTACGAAACCTATTTATAAGATAAGAGTTTAAACTGTTCTTTCATTGTTGTCTTGTATAACAGAATATTTAAACGTTATTTAAAAAATAACGTTGCTTGTTTACTAATTCTGTCATCGTAAAACTAATAAGTAATTGAACTAATTAATTTCAACATATCTACTGTATTTTTATATCATTTAATCATAGCTTAATGTTAAAATACAAAGGTTAACAAATCTGTTTTAAAATCGTACGTTGTGATGTCACTTGTTTACACTGTGTATAAAAGCCGCCGCTCAGTCGTTCTAGACACAGTCACTCACAGTCGCTCTGGAGCAGTCTCACTGAACGGACCTAAGTTAAGTGAACTTGTGTTGTTTCTAACTTTTATTAATATTTTCTAATATTTTTATGTGTAGAATTGGTATAAAAATCCTATCGTATTGCTATTGTATTTGAATATAAATTAATTATTTTGTATTTGTTACTTTAATGTGACAGTGTTATTAATTGATAATTGTGTGATAATTTAATGAACATTTGGTATTAATTCTATAAATAACTTTACTTATATAATACATATTATATGGGTGGGGTTGTTTATGGAATTAATACTATAATAATAATTATGGAGTAATGAAATAGTAGATACACAAGTAAATAAAGCTATAAGTTATAACGATAGTAATCACACTGTGGTAATATTGTAAAGTACATATAGTGAATTGATGTTTATGTGAAAATGAATTATGTTTTGAAAAGAGTAACTGTGGAGTTTCTTGCCGGTTCTTCTCCACAGAAAACAACCCTTTCCGAACCGTGTGGTAAATGAATAAATTGATATTGCTATACAAATGGCTAAATTATTTCTATAATATACCTACCTGACAATCATGGTAATATCGATTAATTGATAATTAATCGGTAAATACATATAAATTGATATTGATAATTAATTACTTTTAAAAAATAACAACATTTTTTATACATATACTATATATATACATCTATTCTATATACTTAATCTCACACACGCGTCATGAATATTTATGAGCATTCATAGTATGTTATTTTTTTTCTGCTGAGAGATTATGTGAGCAAAATCTTAATAAAGCGTCTTTGCTATAGCAACAAAGCCAGCTTTTGTTTTGTCGTTTTTCCTGTTTTGCAAAATAATTACCATAGTAAATATATGTCGTAGGGACACTACATAGCTTGATCTTGTCAACATCAGCGGCTAGTAGGCCTTGAAGTGTTAGTTAGGTACCTATATTATTTTATTTGTTTTTATAATGTTTGCATAAATGTATACGTCAGGTATTTCGCTCTTTAGATCATTCTGTACCACCTTCAACACGTGCAGCTTGTGGGAAAAGTATTCGCAGGCATTGTATGGGGCCCTCCGTGTCCAATTCAATAATGCCTTCAAGAAAACTGTTGGGGTTGCCAAGGCGTTGCAGTGCATCAGGTATGTTTGCGGCGGCGCCTGTTGATTGTTTACAGACATGCGCAAACGTACAGCATCGTTGGTGGCTCATGTCATGGCTAGTCCCAACAGGGTTCTGAAGATGGTCGCGGATAGAGTGGGCTGTCCATATATGGTTCACTGCTGTCAATTACATATGTCTCCGTATCGTGTTGTCTACTAACCCTAGTTTTTATGATAGTTATGTATTTACTAACCATAATTACATATATGGGCTTGAAATAAAAATATTTGAATTTGAATTGAGTCACATACTATCCAAGATAATACACACATTTTGATCCATTATGTTTACTTTAAATACTTATTAGCTTATTACAGATTTTCTTTTTTGTTTCATTTCTCTTTTAGTAGTAAAGTCAAATGTTGTCGCTTGTCAAGTTGTGAATGGAAAAACACTGTAGACTCGTAGATTCGTTTGACAATGTTTTATATGTAATTTCATGGTGCTATATTAATTGGGTCTATACATTCCTCTCATACCTAATGAACCTACATTGTAAAAATTATATTTTAATGAAAAGAGTAACTGTGGAGTTTCTTGCCGGTTATAGAAAACGACAAATTTTGAACCGTGCACTAACTTCTGACGTTATTCAGTGGTCATGTAGGCCTATGTGAAATAAAATATTTTGAGTTTGTATTTGATTGTATGTTAACATAGAAGTTATATTTAATATAAATCCTAAGATTTGCCAGTGAAACCTAAATTTTACCAAGCGTTACCGGTGTGAGCGTTACCGACTTGCACCATTACCGCTCGAGACTAATCAGTTATGTTTGTTTAATTTGGACTTTTACTCATCTAATAATAATCTTAAGGTTTGCCTCAGAGATACGAATAAGTTGAAAACATCATTAGTGTAACCGGATGCAGCTGATTATTAGTATTTTATATGGAAAGAAAAAATATGTATCTAGTCCATGCCACACAACACAAAGTTATAGAAAACAACTTAAGTACTTCTACGCACTCTGACTGGCTTTCTTTTCTCCACAGTAACTGGGCAACGCAATATTCCTTGGCAAGACCAACCAGACCAAAACCTTGTCCATTGTGTTTTGATTTGGCTGGTCTCTAATTTAAGTTATAAACATATAGATTAAAAACCGGTCAAGTGCGTGTCGGGCCACGCGCAGTGTAGGGTTCCGTAGTTTTTATAACAGCCAAGTGCGTGTCGTATTCGCTGACTGATCGTTTCGTACCATGCTCTAATTAAAAGCCAAACATGACTACCTAACTAATTTGACTTCCTATACAAATCCTCACCTGATCCGACAATTTTGCACGGAAAGTTTAAATTTTTTTAGAGATTTGTATAAAACTTGTCATAGCCGGTATTTTGAATTTAAATACGGACATAGAGCTACACTACTCAATCGTCACAAGAAGCTAGCACGATGCAACTCGCGCTTAGCGCCATCTATCCACATTTCTATAGAGTTGTTCGAAATTTTCGAGTCAAATACAATTGGTCGACTTTTACTCGTAAACTTGTAAAGCCCACTTATGTGTGATAGTTTTCCTTTAAATTTCGTTATATATAGGTATTACTGCCGTGACATTTGAATTTCTAACTATAACCGTTTAGTTGATAGAGGGGGGAGACACTTGACTCTAACGAAAATTGGTACTTTAAAGCTTGATAAGTCACGAACGGTTTACTTAATCAAAAAACGGTCTTAGCAAACCCCTAATATTTTTAAAAGACCTATCCAACAATGTCCCACACTATGGGAAGAACGAAATAAAAAAATTATCATTCCACTTTACATGTATGGGAGGTACCCTAAATAATTGTTTTTTTTTCAAAATTTTATTTTACCACTTTTTCGGCGTCATTAACGTGTATATTCATGCCAAAGTACACCTTTCTAGTACCAATAGTTTTTGAGCTAAACCGCGGACAGACGGACAGACAGACGGACATGGCGAAACTATAAGGGTTCCTTGTTGACTACGGAACCCTAAAAATGGCATCATCAGCTTATAATTTCGCTTCAATTGAGATATACTAAATTGTAGTCTTTACTAATTAAAACAGCATATTACAGTATAGCAGAGTTTATGAAAGAGGACCATTTTATTCGTTTTTGAGTTATCAAGGTTGAAATGCTATTGTAATATAGGTACAACGAGTTATTTAAAGGGTATATACATACCAAGTGCACGGCTTCTTTGGATGATAACAAACGATACGACAAGGGTTTGGTAATCCTATGTCTTCATATGTGGAACTAATTAGAAATTTCAATACATTGATACCAGAGACTGAATTTTTCAAATTAAGAAGATTGAAGAGAATTATCATGTTTTAGGCAAGTGACGTGAAAAGTCATTGATCCTTGTAGTGCTGTGACACGTTTGTTATGATTGATATTCAAGAAACATATAAAACCGATAATTTCGTATCAATTCTTTGAGTCACTTATTTTGTGCTGAAACTGGGCATTGAGACTCCATACCAGATGTTGTCTTCAGCCCTTTTGGAGTGATATGGGGTTTCCGTTACACGTTGTATATTAAATTAGAAGTATTACTACGAGGTCTCAGGTTCGATTCTCGGATTAGGCAACAATTGCTGTTGGATTTTTCTGTAAGAAATTTCTCGGTAGTAGTTGTATGTATATGTATATGTACGTTGTATAAATCATTATTTGGAATTAAATTTTTAATGACTGTCAATTATAATTTTATTTACTAATTTATTTAATAACTACTTTGATATCTAATTCTAGTGTTACCTACTTTTAAATAAATAATAATGATTGCATAAGTACTTAAATTATGTCTATAATGTAATTATGAGGAATATTATCACGGTTTATGCACCATCTCTTCCTACTATGTTTTACGCCACGATATGCAGCTGAACATATTCTCAGAACTTTTCTGTATTTCAATATTATTTTGCATACAATGTATCATGTACATCATTTTTAAACATAAAAAATTTTTTTTTACCATATCTACAGGCCTCATCTGTTACTCCACTATGCCAGCCTAGAGCGAGTTAATGGATAATACATCACATTTTGTTTTCATAAAAAAACAGCAATTTGTAAGCAGATTTATATGTATTTACTGCAAATAACACCCCTTATTTTGCAGATAAGTCAAATATCTGACTTATCTGCAAAAAGCTTCTGATACTGCTTACGATTTAGGTGGCAGTTTACATCTTGGGAAGAGTCACAAAATATGAGCTAAGAGGTATATTACAAGAGTGTTTAATATACTTCTAAGCATTATCTTAGGGTTACCATGATAATATTAAAGACTTTGAGACCTTAAGAGTAAGCTATACTGGATAACTCGACAATTTTACTAGAGGTACCAAGGTACTTTACTTAAGGTTCTTCCTAAAACAGAGAAAGACATTAAAAAAACATAAAAGAAAAGTTTTAAAATAAACAATTTTAATCAATAACCAATTCGCAGGCTGGATTCGCATTAAGTGTAACTTAATAAATAATATAACTGATAATGAACAAAACAACAAGCAGTTTTCATCACGTCTTCATGTTCTCCGAGCGGTGCACGTCGAGGAGTTGGACGGAAGCTCCACTATGGTACCGGTGCACTCACGGAGTTCCGTCAGTAACAGTTCATCTGTCCGGATCTACAGCTGCTGTAGCCGGAGTAGCCATGAGCCCTGCAGCACTCGTCCTTCTCAGCATCGCTACGGGAGCAGACCTGGTCGCAGGGTCCGACGCGGGCGGCCTCCACGGTGACCATCACCATGGCGAAGGCGACCAGCAGGAGGATGAAGGTGGTCTTGATGGCAGCCATTGTATTTGTTATTTACTAGTAGATAAACGTTCGCGAGGAGATCTGGATACGTTGTGTGAAGCTTGACATATTTCCCTCCGTATTTATACAATATAATCTGCTATGATTTATTAAACATTATTAAGCTGGTTTACGCTAGTGTTTTTAAATGAGGAAAACTGTGCTACTATACCTCGGCTTGTGTTATCTTAATTGCTAAGATTTAGGATTTTATTCATTTATTGTATAATTCCCATTAGAAGTCATTCATTATTACTAGTAATTGTGGACCAGATCATTAGATTATAATAGGAGACCGTTGTAATAAGAAAACACTTCATTCAATTAAGTTATAGGGTGGTCAAACTAATGTTGAAATGATTAAAAAAGATACTTCCTCTGACCGTATGATTTGTAGTTTATTCCTCTTTCAAAAATATAAACAAACAGAATAACATTCAGGCACTCATATTTATAAAGTGGGCAGTAGTAACTAATCTATAATGCTCCATAATTGCATCACTTAAGATACATTTTCCTTAATTCAGCGGCTCATTTCCTTGCCATGATGGACTCTGACTGTAATCTAATCTAGTTCACACTGACCCATATAGAACTACACACATCAAAAGTGTCTAGCGATCAAGCATTTTTATGCGGATTTCTTGAGATTGAGATGTGGCTTTGTAATAAATTTATGATTTTATAAATTTATATGGATCCTTTTTGGTGCATTTCATAATTTGAAACAGGAATTGTTAATCAAATTCGAGTAAAAGATGAAAATCAGCTGTCAATATTTTCCCTATAAAAACATACAACGCATTGAAGACATTATTAGTGCTACTGTTTCCCTACTACTGATTAAAACCAACGTTATTATGGAGCGGCGACGTCATTTAAGCAGGGAAGAAATGCTCAGAGCCGTGGGAATGATAGAAGCTGGTTCCCGGAAACGTACTGTGGCTTTAGCTCTGAATACAAGTCAGAGTGTTATCAGTCGACTTTGGACACGTTACCGAAGCACTGGTACCGTGGCTGAGCGCCATGGAGGACGGTGTTGCTGCACCACACGGAGACAAGACCGATACATTCAAATCTTAACTCGAAGAGCTCCAACAATAACCGCCATGATGTTAGCCGTGAGGCTTCATCACTCTTCAGGGAACTTAATTAGCGACCAAACAGTCAGAAACCGCTTGCATGAAGTGGACCTTCATTCCCGAAGACCGCTACGGGTACCACCTATAGCAATGCACAATCGTAGGATTCGATATCAATGGGCTCTTGAACACAGAAATTGGGCAGAAGAACAATGGCGTTTCGTGTGCTTTTCTGATGAGTCTCGTTTTGGTATGAGACAGGATACAAGACGTATACGACACTGGAGAACCCTTGGACGCCAACAGCGATTAAAATCCTGCCAGGAAGTCCATCCTTATAGTGGTGGAACCATCATGGTATGGGCGGGTATTTGGATCGGCGGAAGAACTGAGTTGATTTGGATCAGAGGCAACCTCAACGCTCAAATTTATGCTGAGACGATTGTATCTGACGTCATCGTTCCTCTACAAGTGCAAATCGGTCCCTTATTTCAGTTAATGCATGATAATGCACGACCGCACACCGCAAGAGTTGTAAGACAGACTCTCGCCGCAGCTAACATCAATGTCCTGCTCTGGCCTGCTCAGTCGCCAGACTTGAACCCGATTGAGCATGCATGGGATATGCTACAGAGAAGAGCTCTGCCGAATATGGAGGGTATCCAGTCGCAAGAAGACCTTTTTTGTTGTTGCAACGAACATGGGCGGCCATTCCACAGCGTGATTTGGATGAACTCATTTTGAGTATGCCAAACCGATGTTCTTGTGTTGTTAGTGTTCGCGGTAGAAACACGGATTATTAATTGTTTAAGTTACCCAATAAAATTTTAAAGAAAACTGTTATTTCAGTCTTTTTTTCGAACTTTAATGTTAGTGGTTCAAATGTCAAAAAACACTTTATTTGATGAATCCTTAAAGAAAATTTTAATTAATATCAATCAGGAGAAAAGTTATTGCAAAAATATATGTTGATCCCTAGACACTTTTGATGTGTGTATATTCACCTACAGTAGTTATGATAATATATATGAACTCTGACTTCTAAACTAGATATTAAATGATACAATCAAATAATGAAATCCCATATCGTAGAAAGTACGATAACCTAAGCGGTCTGGTCTATGACCAAAGTTTTCCTCATTCAGTGTTTTTGTCTGTTATTATCCTGTTTACACATACAGACGCACGCGTAAAGGAGTTCGATTAAAGTATAAATACGGTGGAAAACATTTGAAGCTTCACACAAGAAATCCACACCTCTTCGTGACCACTTATTATACTAGTAAACAACAAGTACAATGGCCGCCATCAAGACCACCTTCATCTTCCTGCTAGTCACCTTCGCCATGGTGATGGTCACCGTGGGGGCCGCCCGCGTCGCACCCTGCGACCAGGTCTGCTCCCGTATCGATGCTGAGAAGGACGAGTGCTGCAGGGCTCATGGCTACTCCGGCTACAGCAGCTGTAGATCCGGACAGATGAACTGTTACTGACGGAACTCCGCGAGTGCACCGGCACCATAGTGGAGTTTCCGTCCAACTCCTCGACGTCCATCGCTCGAACAACATGAAGCGATGATGAAGACTGACCTGTTTAATTGTACATTATCAGTGATATTATTTATTAAGTTCCACTTCTTCAGATTCCAGCCTGTGATTTGGTTATTGATTAAAATGGCATAGTTTTAAAATTTTACTCTTTTATTTCTTTAATTTAATCTACCTAAGTAGGACGTCTTTGGGGAGTGTTGCGATAGCTTTTTTTAAATTGGTTTTACACAAAAGAAAAAGGTGATTTTCAACCTACGACAAAAAAAGGAGGAGGTTATCAATTCGACGCGTATATTTTTTTTATGTATGATCACCGATTACTCGAAGACGGCTGAACCGATTTGGAAAATTATTTTTTTGTTTGAAAGGGTATACTTCGAAATTGGTCACCACGTCAGGATCTGATGATGGGATCCTGGAAAAATCGAGGGAACTCTTCAAATATTATAGGCACACCTATGGCGTTTTGTGTATTTCTTATAGTAACTTGTGTAGTTGCTCTCAAAAAGTACCATTTGGGGAAGTGGAACTGTTGATGAAGACCACAGATGTCGCCGAAACTACTCAATAATATGTATTTCGTGGATTGCGATTCGATTACTTGAATATGGATGTTAAGCACTTTATGCTCTTCACAATGCATATGGTGATGTAGAGCTGATGGTGAAGTACCAGGAGAACTCCTCAACAATTAACGGCCCAGCATTGGAAAAAGCAATATTTTGTAAAAGGTTATAAGTAGTTGACATGTAGGCTCTTATAACTAAGTAAATAAAAAATCGACCAACTAAAAAGAGTGAAATAAAAACTATTTACCAAAAAATTGAACCGACTCCCAAAAAACACTGCAAAGTGAAAAATAACTTTAATTTCGGAAGTCGGTGCCAAAAACGAAAATACAAAACTAAAGACATCGACTTCCAAAATTAAAGTTATTTTTCACTTTGCAGTGTTTTTTGGGAGTCGGTTTAATTTTTTTGCAAAAAGTTTTTTTTTTCCGTTTCTGTTGTAACATCTTTGTTGTTGATTTCATAATGTAAAGACCGCTTTCGAGATGAACAGCTTGCAGTTAAGGTCAACAATATCTTTAATATTATCACCTTCACTCTTCAAGTTCCAAGTGAACTTAAAAAAAGTGCAATATTGCAAGATTCGGCGTGCGATCTGTATCAAATACATACGCTTTCGACTGATGGTGACCCTGGAGTAACACCCTCGATATATTATTAGTAATTGGTCGCGGCTCTAAACTGAAGTAGATGACTGAATTTATTTAATTTATATTATAAAAAACTGCTAAAAAGATGGCAGTGAGAAAATCTGTATTTTTTAGAAAAATAAAAATGTTTGTCTTGTGGCACCCATACACAATAGGATGGCTTGGTAGATAGCGACTTAAACTTCAATCAAGAAGAGAGGCCGGTGTCTCGAAATTATTTGCTGATAATGCCAATTCTAAGTTTCATACGTCAGGCAGTAAAATTATGTCAAGATGTACTGATACAATTAAGATTATTAAACGTTTACTTATCGGTGAGAATCGCTCTTGTTCAATAACTTGTTGACTTTAATCTGAAAATACCTATTTGCTTATACAAGCAAATAGGTATTTTAGTATAGTATACCTTTCCATTTCATCATACGACGAAAAAAGGTTGGAGATACATGACATATAGGCCATAAGTAACAAGGAATCTATAATTTTATTCAGCCAAAAATGTCTTTAGTTTTGTATATATTTTCGTTTTTGACACCGCCTTCCGAAATTAAAGTTATTTTTGCCTTTGTAGTGTTTTTATATGGAAGTCGGTTCTATTTTTTAGTTTTTATGTTGCCATGTTTAGTAATTGTTCTAGAGCTGTAAGAAATTCTGGCTTGTAAAATTGTTGCGGAGGGACACTGATCTTCTAAGATACAGGTTCTAACCTAGTTTAGAGGTCAGGGTTTCAATGTATTGCTACCTAGTATTTAAGTCTCTCAATGTATCTACCTCTACTATACCAATGTAATAGTTTTAAGGCTTTAGTTAAATAAAGATTTATTTATTTATTACACTTTTAAATAATAACCCGCCGTGTACTGTAGGTTTATTATAAACTTTTCACTGAAAATTTTCTTTCAATACTTCAATATTACCCACGGGACAGTTTTATTTTCTCTATTAGTTTGTGAAACTGTGTGGTGAATTAATGTGTATTCTATGGAGCGATATTCTATATATCAAGATCCCAAAGGATATCTCTGATTTTAATGTTGTATTGCAAGTTTGTAAATTTATACTTTTAGTCGACATATAAATGAATATTATAAAGTTACATAAAGGTATATATTTGGTTCATATATTCTGCGTAGTGTTCTTACTTTTTTTATTATACCTCATTTTATGTTACAAATGCAATTATTTTCTTAAACTTTATAATTTTGTCATATCTTATTTTCTTAAAATTTTATATTTCCATATCTATTAACACACTGTAAACACTCAATTGTTCAAAAATCTGCCAGAATCAACTACAATTAAAAATAGCAGCATTCTTGTTCTCTTATTTCTATCTTATAGATTCTTAATCGTTCAACAGATTGTGTACATAATTATATTATAAACTATCTGACCCGACAGACGTTGTTTTTCTGACCTTTCCTGTATGAGAGGAAACATAATATAAAAATAATTAATGAAATCAGTCCAGCCGTTCTCGAGTTTAAACGAGACTAATGCACAACAATTGATTAAGGATTTATGAATATAAATATAAGAAGATAGAAGTCGTATTCATATTATAGTATTTGTTATTATAAATACCAAATAACTTACGTTTTCTTTGTAATCATAATCCATAATTCATCCATCAAAACAAATATTTTCTTGTCATGACATTTTTTACGTCAAGGCTGACAAACTGTAATTTCTCCTTCTTTGTAGTCACTGAATGGCTAATAGACTAAAAAGGTTGTTCATACTTTTATTATATAATGGTTATTCACTTTTATCGATAGGACTAGCTTAATATTGTATATTATATTGTGGTTGTCTACTGATTAACGGCATTTTAAATTATAATTATAAATTTCTAAAACACACTCTCAGATTTTATCGAAGAGGTTTAATAAATTATGCTCGAATATAACTGGCTGATCAAATAACTGGCAAGATGGACTATTTTGGACTCTACAATTTGAATTCTGGTACAGAATGAGAATGGAATGGATTTTGAACGCTGAGCTGGGTATAAAAGGCGCTGGGGGCCATCTCCGGGAGTTCAGTCTTTGACCAGTTTTTGAAGAGTTTAGTTCTCGACGAGTTTCGACGAAGAGTGATGGAAGAGGAAGTGCAGTACCCGCTGCCCTGACTCCTTGTTGGGAGCCTGCTGCCTTGACGCCTTGTTGGGAGCCTGCTGCCCTGACGCCTTACTGGGAGCCTACTGCCCTGACGCCTTGCTGAGAGCCTGCTGCCCTGACGCCTTGCTGCGATCCTGCTGCCCTGACGCCTGGCTGGGAGCCTGCTGCCCTGACGCCTTGCTGAGAGCCTGCTGCCCAGACGCCTTGTTGGGAGCCTACTGCCAGACCGCCTTGCTCGAGCTGCTGTACGACGAAGGCATCGTGGAGTAGAAGGCGATCCTGGAGTGGTCTGCCAAGCCGTCCCGCAAGTTCTATACTCTAAACCTCCTCCTCTTCTCTCCTGAGAGTGTGTCAGATAGGTAGGTAGGCCGGTTTCTAGGATAGGTAGATAGGTAGGCAGGTTTTTTATAAAATACTGTATATTATTAATATATTAAATTTAATGGTACATCTATTTTACCCTCTTTTATTGGAGAAGTAGAAGGATGTGTGCCAAAACCTTAATATACCATATATTTATTACGAAATATGTATTTTGTTGATGGTAATTATGTGAACGCCTGTTTTGTAATCTTTAACACATATCTGTATATTCAGATGCTTGGTTCTTGTGAACGTACCTGGAAGGATGAATTACGGTTTGAAACTATTTCCCTCAAAACAACCCTACGAATTGTGATGAAAATTGAGCTTAAGCATCAGAAAACCGCAAACGGTAGTTAGGTTTTATTAAATTAATCAAATTTCCCCGTAAATACGGTACTTTAAATAGGTGTGTTTAAGTTTTTGTGTACAATTTATTGTACACCAAAACTTAAACTACTATAGTATATATATTATATAATACTTTAGTATATTCTATGTATCTATCTTTAGTTACGATGCATTTACCTTAATTCACTGACTTGTTTCCTTATTACAACGATCTCTAACTGCAATCTAATCCAGTTTAGATTGACTCGTAACTTACTCACTCTCAGTGGCAGTGTAGAAGATAATATATTTGAACTCTGACTTCTCTCTCTCTTTACATGTATCTACATCAGTCGGCATTATTTTAACGATGTTACCAGACCTCAAAGTAGTCATGGTGTACTTTTCAGATTCTATAATCATAGAGAGAAATTCTTTTAACTTCTTATATCAATGACTCTCGTGACGTATATTGGTTTTAGTTTTGGCGGTTTAGGTTCTGGTTTCCCCGTAAATACAGTACTTACTTACGATGCATTTTCCTTAGTTCACTGACTTGTTTCCTTATTACAACGGTCTCTAACTGTAATATAATCTACTCTAGATTTACTTTATTCTGTCTAACTTGTAGTGAAGATATTTTTATTCTGACTTCTAATGTACCTAGTTTGGGACCCTCTGTGTAAACCTGTGGCACGTAATAGAAATGTATGTCATCTAAAATAAATAAAACAAATTATAGTCTGATACTATTATACAATCATGAAACTAATATTCCATATTGCAGAAATTAAGATGATCCGTGCTACCTGGGAATAGAAGGAAAGATTTTCTTATTTAAACTATTGATATTTTTTTATCCTGTTAGCACATACACACGCGTAAACGATTTCGATTTAGAGTATAAATACGGAGGGAAATATCTGAACTTCACACAACATATCCATATCTCCTCGCAAACGTTTATCTACAAGTGAACAACAAGTGCAATGGCTGCCATCAAGACCACGTTCATCCTCCTGCTGGTCGCCTTCGCCATAGTGATGGTCACCGTTGAGTCACGCGGTGGCCACGGTGGACCCTGCGACCAGGTCTGCTCCCGTAGCGATGCTGAGAAGGACGAGTGCTGCAAGGCTCATGGCTACTCCGGCTACAGCAGCTGCAGAAACTGACAGATGCAATGTTACTGACGGAACTCCGTGAGTGCACCGGTACCATAGTGGAGCTTCCGTCCAACTCCTCGAAATCCATCGCTCGAACAAAATGAAGAAGTGATGAAGACTGACCTGTAGTATTGTTGTTTATCAGTTAGGTATATCATTTATTAAGTTCCACTTCTTCAGAATCCCGCCTGTGTTGTTGTTATTGATTAAAATGGTTTACTTTAAAACTTTCTTTGTTGTCAACGTTTTCATATCTGATTTTCTGTTTTTTTTTTTATTGTAAGCTTACATTTGAGGTTAATGTTTCAATTGAGGCGAAATTATAAGCTGATGATGCCATTCTTAAGCTGCATACGTCAAATTATCACTTTACCATCATAAATTTAACATGTTTATTTAGACTTAAAAAGCATGTACAGGCAAACATTTACACACTAAAACTACAATTGTACATAAAAAATAAAGTTAAACATTAAACCATCACTAATTTACTAAGTTATTCTTTCAAATGTTTGTGTGAACTCTGGTACCCAAGAAAAGATTTAACTTGATAAAGAATATTTCACTGATAGCTTTTCGTGACGTTTGCCTTGATGGGACAGCAGTTGCAAGACTACTTGGCAAAAAGTGCTATGGGGTTTTGATAATAGAGATATATCACTTAAATAAGTTTATAATCATAAGTCCTGTACTTACACTGCTAATTTAAATTATAGGTCAATAGCACTGGCATTACATGTGTGTTTTGTAATCGGCGTCTGTTGATATTCCCAGTCAATGTTTTACAGTTCTTAAAACTCTCTGAACATATTTTACTGTCACTAACAGTATATGAGCTACGATCACGTTTATTATAGAAGTAGATAAATACAAATCAAATGATTACCAAATGGTTTTTACAACATAACTTTAACACTGTAGCCAAATCACACCAAATGTCATGCCCGATTGACAAGTTATATGAGCTGTCAAATGAGTTGCATAAGTTTTAGTCGATCAAATAACTAGGGTTCCCAGAAACAAGCTAACAAGATGTACCTATAATATTTGAGGAGTTCCCTCGATTTCTCCAGGATTCCATCATCAGATCCTGACGTGTTGACAATGGAACCAACTAGAAAGTATTCCCTTTCAAACAAAAAAGAATTTTCCAAATCGGTTCAGCCGTTCTCGAGTAATCGGGGATCAAACATAAAAAAAATGTTTAGGTTAAAAATAATAACTTCCTACCTTCTTCTGTTTTCTCTACCAAATAGACACAAGAGTGAACAAGTATTCGGGCTAGCTTGTTTAATCGTTGACCACATCTATCGTTTACCATCAAGCGTGATCGAGGTCAAGAATCATATGGTCATGCCATAAAATAAATAAAAAATCAGTGATGTTTTGTTTAGTTACATTAAAATATGTATTTATTTATTTGCTTACTTATATCCATACAGTATCTTAGACTACATACATTTTTAGGAAAGTACTGCAATAACTAAAATGGTTGTGAGGTGCTGTACTCCCAGCTAGGTTATAGAATAACCCGTATAAGGAAGAGCAGTGCCGGGCCCCATTGGGTATTATAATTATATTGTTAATATTATTGAGTGATTAACTGATCTTCAATACAAACTTATCTCTGAAGTTTTAAATTAAGAATCTGCTAATTAGTATTTAAAGTCAGCATAATTATATTATTCACGGCACTGTTGCAAGCGCCATGATCATCCGTGATCATGGCGCTTGCAACAGTGCCGAAATATCGGAAACTCAAAACAATAAATACACATGGTGAATATCCATGTACAAGTCCCTCAATATGTAGTAGTTGTCCAAAAATAAATAGAGCTGACTGCGTAAAATACCTCGGTGTCAAAATAGACAGCGGTTTAAGATGGGACCAATACGTAGATACACTCTCCACCCGAACAATACGACTTATTACCATTTTTAAGTCGCTTAGGGGATCAGCTGACCATCATACCCTTAAAATGGTGTATTTTGCTCTATGCCAGTCGGTACTGGGGTACTGTATTAATGTGTGGGGTGGAGCCGCAAAGACATGTGTCCTGAGGCTCGAGAGGGCACAAAGAGCAGTCCTCAAAGTGATGAGGAAAAAACCGCGCAGATATCCTACAGCTCTTTAACTTTTAACTGTGAGACAGCTTTTTGTGCTTCAATCAATCCTTAGGACACATGGCAGTATGCCTCCCCCTGACCTTAACAAACGCAAACAAAACATCTCAACGGCAAAACACAGGACTACGTTTGCAAAACATCAATTTTACGTAATAAGCAGGCACTTATACAACAAAGCACACAAGAAATTAAATATTCTTGGTCTCACTAGGTCTAAACTAAAATGCACAGTAAAAGAATGGCTGCTCAATCTCGACTTTTATGAAACGGAGTCACTATTAACCTACATCACGTAATAAACAACTACACATAACATCATATCCCACAATAACTTAACATCTCACTTACTTAACTTCACCACATTTATAATACAACAAATACACACACACTCACACAAACATACACACACACACACACAACGACACACAACACTGCCACTACTACACACTCGCACTCGTCAAGTTTGCCACATAAATACGCATTACTGCTGACACATTCCACTTGCACGTCCGCTATGTGAATTTTATATTAATGTAACCCTATAGTCGGATACTGCCCCCTAAGATACAGGCTTTGCCTAGTTTAAGGGGCAGGGTTGAAACTAGTGTACATATCTGTAATTAATTTGTTAACATATAAATCTGTGCAAAGTACATCAAATTTGTGGTAAAATAAACTTATTTAATTATTTATCCCGTTTTAAGTTCCAATGATACTGTTAGTGACAATGTTAGCTTAAAAACTTATACAGCATAATTATGTATCACAATATATATTAATTTATAGTTAATCAACAGATTTTTCAGCTAACCATGATCGATGTTGGGTTTGGTAAAAAAGAAAAATACTGCACTAAATATAGTTAAAGATCGCATGCTTCATTTTTACAGGTAACATAAAGATATAAATAGTTAGGTAATTAGCCCTTTACGACGCAAGAACGATTCTTTGTATTTTTTTATTGAAAATAGATTTAGACGAGCTATATAATGATGGGAAAAATAATGAAAAAAATAATATGTAGGAAAAAGTATTTATTTTTGAATAAAAACATGGTGATGCAGATGTGCATCATGGTGTTAAAACATCAAAATGTGAAAAATCAAAACAAAATGTGAAAAGATCGAAAACAGTTGTTATTTTTGTTAAAACACAAGGCTATGCCGCACTTTTCACATTCTGTTTGGGCTGTTCCAGTACAACCAGGATATTTACACTTAAGCCTTTTGTCAGTCCAAATAGGCCAGTGCCCTAACTGATCCAATCTGACGTCTTTAGGCGGGATATGCTGACAAGGCCCTTTCTTCTTTTTCTCCTGGATGAGTGCATCTATATCGCTAGTGCGTTTCAGCCGGTTCACCCTTTTATATTTGACTAAAGTCTCAGCAATTGAATTTAGCACCTTCTCAATATTTGCCGTGTCAGTATGAATTCTTCTATATAGCAGCCAAGCATTTTAGCATTACACATGGTCATGTCAAAAAACGTTTGCTTCGAAGTCTAATTTTATAATGACCCATTACGCTGTCCATTAGGTCTACACCCCCCATGTGTCGATTGTATTCTGCGACAATAAAGGGCCGATCCGCAGTGATGTATGTAGGTCTTTTGAGACTTGTCGAATCTACGACAGATGTAGGGATTTTTCCAGAAAAGTTGGATACTAGGTGCACAATTTTATTATCTCTCCAGGCCACCAGGGATATGTCAATACCAGTCTATAGTTTTGGTTGATAGGAATCTCTCTGGCAAGTCTGACCACTATATTAGATGTGGCATCTAATTAAGGCTCACCATCTGCCCAGACTCACCATATATTCTCCTGGCCAGTGTAAACCTCAAACTTGTAACCATATGTTTTCCATATGGTATTTGGCTTAGGTACACATGTACTTCGAGAAATGGGTTCAGAACTGGTACTGGGTACTGAAACAGTAGGAAGTGTCTCACATGGATGAACCGTAGTGCTAGTATTGGTCTCAGAGATTGGTGGCAAGATGACATTGTCCTGATTTTCTGAGTTTGTTACTTCAGGTTCTTCGTCCGAGTCTTGACGTAAATACGGATCATTCAGTTCCAATATGTACGAGGGATCAGCAACATCATCATCGTTCGAATAGTCTAAGCAATCCTCAGTATTTTCACATTGGCCTAAAAGATTTTCCAGTCCATCAGTCGACAAATGTGGAAGCCTAGAACCTGAACGTGGAAGCCTCGAACTCATATTTAGCCTGGAATAAAACAGATACGGATTAGAAAAAAAAAGTAATAAAATATAACAGTTTTGCGCAGTGATGCATTACTGCATCAAAGCAAAACTCGAACCGAATTCAGTAAATACAATATAAAACATTTGTTTTACATCTAATCAGTGAATATCAATATCTTACCGTTACTCCACAGCAACTACACGTAGATATTTTCAGTATAACTATTTAAAAAAAGCAATTGAAATCGCGTGCGAACTACAAAAACCGGTTTTGACGGGTTCGTCCCTTCGAGTGACCATAAAATACAAATAACGCCATCAAGCGGTAAATGTGGTGTCTAATTCGATAGAATGGTTTGCTGCAGATATGCATTGCTGCGTTAAAAGGTATCTTATTCGTGTCTTTGAACGAATTTGTTAGTTCGAATGGTATGATGCAGAACTGCAATTCAGCGCCGTAAAGGGTTAGGAGTGTTAGTACTTATTACTACGAAAATTTGGTTCTACATACTATAAACGTAGTTACGTAATTTCATTGATTAGCGTTGCAATTATGTACAGTCAGGCCGTTTGTGTGGATGTCTATAAAATCATAATATTTGTTGATATGTTTGCGTAATCTTGGTTTTATGAATAATCATATAAATATGACTCACTATCTGACGAGAAATATACAAACACTATAAAAACAAATGAAATAATATAAGTATCTTACTAATCACTCCAAGGCCTTCTGGCCGTTGATGTTGACAAGATCAAGGCGAGTGGTACAGTCGGCCAAGAAAGTGGTGTACCACCCTAAGGTTGAATATCGCTTGCAGATTCATAGGTGATAAAGATTAGTTTCGCTTGCAGATCGATCTGACAACTTCTATTGCTGTCTTTATCTGATTATTGATAACGACTATTACTGTTTGTAACGTGACAGCTGTTCTTAGTTTGAACTTGATGGAACCAATGACGTCGTAAAATCAACGGCGGGGGGCTGTAGATTTTGATGACAAAATTGTATCTACAAATTCAGAATTGTAATCAACAAGTTACATAAAATTGTAAAGGCACAAGGCGAGTCCACAAACCTACAATTTCTGTAAACTTGTAATTACAATATCAATAAAAAACAAGCTAAAAATAGATTTATCCTTTTATTAAATTTCTACAATCAATTTTAAAATACTTATAACAAACAAAAACATAGCATATATAGTAATATTTAGAAGATATTGAAAATTTTTAAAAATTAGAAACGGGTGTAACCGCCGTTGGCCTCTATAACCTCTAAAAGACGAGACCTCATTGAACCAACAAGCCGTGAGCAAATATCGGTTCCCCGCATTTCCTCCCAGATATAATTACAGTGACTAATAAGAGCTTGTTTGGTTCTTTCATTTTGATGCGACCATCGTTGGACCATAAGGCCCCAAAGATTTTCTATCGGGTTGAGGTCCGGCGATCTTGAGGGCCACTGAATTACCCTTACGTCAGTGTGTGAACGAAACCAGGCTCTTACGATCCTCGCATTATGAATTGAACAATTATCTTGAACAAAATCAAATTGTGGCACTTCGTTCTCCGGGTAAACATTACGGACTGTCGGTAGCATTGCATTCTGAAGCACGTCGATATAATTTACAGCCGTCGCTCGAGGAGGTAGAGAACACAATTCTCCTACACCATCCGTACTCATCCAGCCCCAAATATTTACGGAAATTCGACCTGATTCTCTATGGGATTACATGATCATCTTTATACCGTGTTGAATTATATCGCCAAAGGTGAAGACGTCCATGCTGACTGGATTTAAACGTTTTTTCATCACAAAACACTGTATTAGACCAATCAAACTCTAAGTGCTCTCTGGCGAAGTTCAGACGAGCAAGTGTGTGAGCATCCGTCAAATATATTTTCTTGGCGTAATGCCTGTGGTGCAACCCCATGTAATGTAGATGATTCCTTATTGTTTGGGCACTCACATCGAACATCTCCGCAAAATGTTTTGTGGGCTTAAAACCATTGATTTCATATTCCCGTCTCATGAATTCTCTATCGTTATTGGAGAGTGCAGGCCGGCGACCACTTCTTCTGTGATCCAACAAACTTCCCTCCTCTCCTTCACGACGAATCCAAAAGCGGACAGAACGCCTCGATATATTCAAATTCCGGGATATCGCACTGATACTGCTTCCATCATTAAATTGGGCAATTATTTGTGCTCTTTCGGCAATGGTCAAGTTGGCAGGCATTGAGATGATTTTATATGCAGTTGATTGAAAAATAACACGGAAAATATATCGATTTTTTGCATATATTTGACAAAATGTCAATTGTCAGTTTTCTTTTTCAAATGGAATTCGGTTGTCTAAATAGTTTTTATTACTTTTGTTTGGAAACATTTCAATTGCTTTGTAGAAACTAATGTCCTTTTCATTTATACTAAAGGTTAAAATGTCATGTGACATATGACGTATGAATACTAAATACATAGGTTTACGTCATGATAATGTTGTCTCTTTCAGTAATATCTTTTTATAACGAACCTTGTTGTAATTTTCGATGACCGGGAAACTAAATCAAAACTGGTACACCACTTTCTTGGCCGACCGTATATTTACCTACAACATTTATTTACTATAACGATTATTTTGCATAACAGAAAAAACTACAGAACAAAAGCTGGCTTAGTTGCCATAGCAAAGCAGCGTTATTAGGATCTTTGATTCCATAACCTGTCAGCAAAAAAAAATTAATATAACATACTGTCAATACTCGTAAATATTCATGACACGTGCATTGTCGAGGGCAGAACCACGTAAATAAATACTCTTTTATTTCAGACTTAGTCCATAGACTGTTAAAAAATTGGCCAAGTGCCAGTCAGACTCTCCCATGAAGGGTTCCGTAGTAACTATAAAAATATATATTTATTCGACAAAAAACCTTACAAACTTCTTAAAACTAACTTAATTACAATATTTACAACTACGCCAAATAACTATGTTTTTCATAGTGTTTGTATGAATTACAAAGTTATATTTGCGGTTTTAGAAAATATGCTGTATCTCAAAAACTGCTGATCCGATCTCGTACAAACTAATTTTGGTTGAAAGTTTACATTAAGATCTACAGCATATATATTTTTTTAGATTTTTCACTCCATTATTATAGAAGTTAGAGGGGGGGACATATTTTACCACTTTGGAAGCGTATATCTTTTAAACTATTAACTTTATGAAAAAGAGTGGTTTTAGAAACCTCAATATCATTTTTAAAGACCTGTCTATAGATACTACGCATAGGTTTCATGAAAAAAAAATATTTTCAGTTTCAGTTCCATGTATGGGGAGCCCCCTTTATTTTAAATATTTTTTATGTTTTTTCTTATAATCGGAAAGTGGTTCACAGAATACATCTACCTACCAAGTTTCACATATAGTCTTAATAGTTTCGGAATAAAATGGCTGTGACATACGGACGGACGGACATTAAGTTCGCCGTCGTACTTTTGTGTTGCATAAAGTTTTAATAAATAAATAGAAATAAGTATTCCAAACTCCTTTCTGTAGAATATTTTTTATGTGTTGATTAAACTTTTTATAAATAAGAAATAAATAAACAAACAGTGTATATAAAGAAGCACAGTCATTTAAAAGAAAATTAACATAGACTCCTAAATTAATTTCATTATAAAATATTATGTATTTCAAAGTAGCAAGGTATGATTAATAATTATCAGTTTAACGTTTAATTAAAAAATATCCTTTGAGATGCACATAATAGAATATCATTTCATAGATTATACATTACTTCACCACACACTTACGCGATATTCAACAGAATACGAGATAAAACGATCCCGAGGGAAATCTTGAAGTATTGAAAGCAAATACTCAGTGGAAAGTTTATAAACTTACTATACTCGAAGGATTGTTATTTAAAATTTGTAAATAAAGTGGAGCTCAAAGTTGTGGTTGGTGGGAGAAGTAGCTTTGTGAAGCAACTATACAATTTCAGACACAGCTTAGTTGGAGGAGTTAAAAAGATTGCTAGTAATGTGAATTCTACCCACATTGCTAGTGATCTTTAAAAAAAAAGTTAAAGCAAGTAATTTTCGATATTGAATATTATAATGTCAAATTCTAGTGAAGCTTCATTGACCGATTATACAATTCCTTTTCATATAATAAAAAAGTAAAAAGGATGTCTGTACATTTAAATTTCATACAAAAACTAGTATTTGCGTGTTGCGCGAGGTGCAAGCAATTCGCGTGCTTGTGGTGGTGGATTGTTCACATTTAAAACCCCTAAATGTAGTAAAATGTCAAACATATCCCTAAACCCCCTTCACTCCACTCGGTCTCGCAGGTTCGCTCCACTCAGCCCCCACGTACCACCGGACAGGTTTAGACACCTACTATAATATTTGTTCAAACACCTAATGGCTATCTCTAATCGTTATGAAGTTACAGCCTTTTCAATTTTAGGGGAGGTTGGGGAGGGGAGGGCATGGCATAAAAAATTTGAAGGCCCGTTTATAGTTAAAAGTAAGAATCAACAGATTTTTCAGTAGTAAAAATCAAAATGGGAGGGGGGGGGTGATGGGGGGCAGATGGGGGGGGGGGTTGCACAATTATTATGACTAAAGAATTGCCCCTCTAAATGAATCTGAAAAAAAAAGTTCCAAGTCTCTTAATTTCCGAGATCCACCTAAAGGGGGTGAGAAGGGGGGCAAGGGGGGCGACTTTGAAAAATGGTTTTTACTTTACCGAGCCTCCTCTATACGAATCCGTAAAAAAAAAATACGGGTCTCGTAGTTTCCGAGATACGATAGGGAGGGGGGAGAAGGGGGGTGAAAAGGGGAGGTTTAGCACTTTTCCCGTAGGTTTGAGAGTTACTTGTTTACGAATCTGTCAAAATATACCCACCTCCCCATCCACCATCTGGGAGAACAATTATGTCAATGAGTGAGTCAGTGGTAATTTAGCTTTATACAACGTGTAACAGAATAAACGCAATTCCTAGAAGTAGTTGGTTCAGAATCGACTTCAAAATTGATTTCCGTCATAAAAAATAGGTGTTAAATTTTGACGGAAAAATCTTTCATTTAACTTAAAATGGAAACAGTATCATGACATATTAATACAATCCTTAATTCAAGGAAATGCGCTCGTGTGCGTGTCGGCCGCTAATATTGCATGAGCGGATGTTGTTTTAGAATTGTAATTTAATATTCTAATTGGGGTGTCTGAGGTATTGCGCTTAATCTGTTACACCTTGTATAGTATAATAATAATTGAGGTGGGTTAATAACACATAGGTTACGTTTTATCCCGAAATTCCAATGGAATCGGGATTTACGTGGGAAATCCCCCCACGCGAACGAAGTTGCAGACTGCAGCAATTCTATACTATGCTAATATAATAAAGAAGAAAGGTTTTTAGGGTTCCGTAGTCAACAAGGAACCCTTATAGTTTCGCCATGTCCGTCTGTCTGTCCGTCTGTCCGCGGTTTAGCTCAAAAACCATTGGTACTAGAAAGTTGTAATTTGGCATGAGTATACACGTTAATGATGCCGAAATAGTGGTAAAATAAAATTTTGAAAAAAAACAATTATTTAGGGTACCTCCCCTACATGTAAAGTGGGATGATAATTTTTTTTTTCGTCCTTCCCATAGTGTAGGATATCGTTGGATAGGTCTTTCAAAAATATTAGGGGTTAGGGAAGACCGTTTTTGATTAAGCAAACCATTCGTGACTTATCTAACTTTAAAGTACCAATTTTCGTTAGAGTCAAGTGTCCCCCCCCTATCAACTAAACGGTTGTAGTTAGAAATTCAAATGATACGGCAGTAGTACCTATATATAACGAAGCTTAAAGGAAAACTATCACACATAAGTGGGCTTTACAAGTTTACGAGTAATAGTCGACCAATTTTATTAGACTCAAAAATTTCGAACAACTCCATAGAAATGTCGATAGATGGCGCTAAGCGTCAGTTGTATCGCGCTAGTTTCATATTTAAATAAGTTTTATAAAAAAAACTTTTTAACAAAAAAAACCGACTTCCAAAAAACCACTAGGTACAATGTGAAAAATAACTTTAATTTCAGAAGATGGTGTCTTTGGATCTGTATTTTAGTTTTTTGCCACCGAATTCCGAAATTGAAGTTATTTTTCACATTGTAGTGTTTTTTGGAGGTCGATTTTTTTTTGTTAAAAAGTTTTTATTTCTCGCTTTTTAGTGGGTCTGTTTATAATTTATCTAAGTTACAATAGCCTAATGTCAACTTGCTTATCGCCTTTTACAAAATATTGCTTTTCCCGATGCAGGGGCGTTAACTGTTGAGGAGTTCTCCTGGTATTTCACCATCAGCTCCATTTCACCATTCGCATTGTGACGACCATAAAATGCTTATCAACCATTTTAAAGTAATCGGATCGCCACCCGTGAAATACTTATTATTGAGTAGTTCCGGTGGCCATCTGTGATCTTCTTCATCAGATACGCTTCACCAAATGGTGCTTTCTGAGAGCAAATGCACAAGTTACTATAAAAAATACCAAAATCGCTATACTATTGCCTTTAAAATTTGAGGGTTTCCCTAGATTTCCATGGGATCCCTTCAAATTCTAATTTGGTGACAATGGTACTACCTCAAGAACATACAATTTCAAACGAAAAAATAATTTTCAAAATCGATCCACAATTGACGGAGAACTTTCCGTGCAAAATAGTCGAATCAGGTGAGGATTTGTATAGGAAGTAAATTAGTTAGGTAGTCAAGTTTGGCTTTTAGTTAGAGCATGGTACGAAATGATCAGTCAGCGAATACGACACGCACTTGGCTGTTATAAAAACTACGGAACCCTACATCGTCGGGCCACGCGCAGTGTAGGGTACACTGCGCGTGACCCGACACGCACTTGACCGGTTTTTTTATTTGTTTGTACCCAACAGGCTCTGAAACTACTGGACTGATTTGAACCATTTTTACACCACTAGAAAGCTATTTTATGGGAATGAAACATAGGTTATAATTCATTTTGAAAAACAATTGAAATCCTCAAGGAAATTGCAATAGTGTAGCCCAATTTACTAGCAAAATTTTGCCAATAAACATTAATTATTTTTGAGAAAACTATTGATGTTACATAAAAATTATGTACCACGATGTGATAGTTGACATCATAGATAAAATAAATAAATATTTTTGATTTCTGTGATTCCAAGTGTAATTAAGCTAGAAGTACCTACATGATATGGAATTTGCGCGTAATGACTCTTTATTCTGCTAGCATTCATATTGTTTATTGATCCAATATTGCACTCCTGCCAGTTTCCGGTCAATTCTGCATAGAAAATGACACGAAAAGCCACGGTGTACACAGAAACTGTAGCTTTCAAGAGTGGTTTAACCGGTACCTTTGATTTCCTTTACAATTACTTACAAGTACTCGATCTAGGACCTAATTAACTGAATCCTCAACGGATATTTGAAAAGAAAGAAAAAATTAAGTTTTAAAACTAAACCATTTTAATCAATTACCAAAACACAGGCGGGATTCTGAAGAACTGGAACTTAAAAAATTATAATTTTCAACTTTGTACAATACAAAAGGTCAGTCTTCATCATGTCTTCATGTTGTTCAAGCGATGGACGTCGAGGAGTTGGACGGAAGCTCCACTATGGTACCGGTGTACTTGTGGAGTTCCGTCAGTAACAGTTCATCTGTCCGGATCTACAGCTGCTGTAGCCGGAGTAGCCATGAGCCCTGCAGCACTCGTCCTTCTCAGCATCGATACGGGAGCAGACCTGGTCGCAGGGTTCGACGCGGACGGCCTCCACGGTGACCATCACCATGGCGAAGGCGACCAGCAGGAGGATGAAGGTGGTCTTGATGGCGGCCATTGTACTTGTTACTGACTAATAGATAAACGTTCGCGAGGAGATCTGGATACGTTGCGTGAAGCTTGACATATTTCCCTCCGTATTTATACAATATAATCTGCTATGATTTATTAAACATTATTAAACTGGTTTACGCTAGTGTTTTTAAATGAGGAAAACTGTGCTACTATACCTCGGCTCGGGTTATCTTAATAACTGAGATTTGGGATTTTAATCATTTATTGTATAATTCCCATTCCATTCAATTATATTAATAATTACGTCCATAAAGTATTAGTATTACATCAAAGGAACTTAAAACTATGTTAGTAAATTACACACATACACGTAACAAAAGAAACAGAATAAAAATGTGAAAAAATATGTGAAAAAATTAGAAGTCATTCATCATTACTAGTAATTGTGGACTAGATCATTAGATTATAATTAGAGACCGTTGTAATAAGAAAACACTTCATTCAATTAAGAAATAGGTGGTCAAACTAGTATTGAAATGATTAAAAAAGATACTTGTTCTGACCGTATGAATGGTAGTTTATTCCTCTTTCACTAATAAACAAACAGAGTCACATTCAAACACTCATATTTATGAAGTGGGAAGTAGTAACTAATCTATAATGCACCATAATTGCATCATTTAAGATACATTTTCCTTAATTCAGCGGCTCATTTCCATTTCATGACGGAATCTGACTGTAATCTAATCTAGTTCAGACTCACCCATATAGAACTCTATTCACATGCAGTAGTTATGATAATATATATGAACTCTGACTTCTAAACTGATATTAAATAATACAATCAACTAATGAAATCCCATATCGTAGAAAGTACGGTAGCCGAAGCGGTCTGAGTTATGACCAAAGTTTTCCTCATTCAGTGTTGCTGTGTGTTATTACCCAATTCGCACATATGACGCACGAGTGAACGAGTTTATTTAAGAGTATAAATACTGAGGGAAATATCTGAAGCTTCACTCAACGACTTCACATCTCTTTGTACACGTTTATTCACTATCAAAAAATAATTACAATGTCCGCCATCAAGACCGCCTTCATCCTCATGCTGGTCGCCTTCGCCATGGTGATGATCACCGTGGAGGCCGCCCGCGTCGGACCCTGCGACCAGGTCTGCTCCCGTATCGATGCTGAGAAGGACGAGTGCTGCAGGGCTCATGGCTACTCCGGCTACAGCAGCTGTAGATCCGGACAGATGAACTGTTACTGACGGAACTCCGCGAGTGCACCGTTACCATAGTGGAGCTTCCGTCCAAGTCCTCGTCATCCATCGCTCGAACAACATGAAGCGATGATGAAGACTGACCTGTTTAATTGTAAATTATCAGTGATATTATTTATTAAGTTCCATTTCTTCAGAATCCCGCCTGTGTTTTGGTTATTGAATAAAATGTTTTAGTTATAAAATTTTACCTTTTATTTCTATTTTTGATCTACGTACATACATAGGGCTTTTTGGGTGTATTGCGATATATTTTTTAAATTGGTTTTATATAAAAGAAAAGCCAATAAAAAATCTTTTTATATAAATGAATATTTTGAGAAAAATTGTAGAAGGTCTAAAAAGTGAACAGTAAAAAAGTGCAATATTGCAACATATGGGTTGCGATTTGTAGCAAATAAATATGCTGTCGGCTGATGATGACCCTGAAGTAACACTCGACATATTATTATTGTTCTTTTCCTATTTTAAGGTTACATTTGAGGTTAATGTTTCAAGTGAGGCGAAATTATAAGCCGAGGATGTCATTTTTAAGCTGCATACGTCAAATTATCACTTTACCACCATCAATTTAATATGTTTATTAAGACTTCAAAAAGCATATACAGGCAAACATTTACACCCTAAAACTACAATTATTCATATAAAATAAACTTAAACATTAAACTATCACTAATTTACTAAACTTATTCTTTCAAATGTTTGTGTGAAAACTGATAACCAAGAAAAGATTTAACTTGATAAATAATATTTCAATGATAGCTTTGCGTGAGGTAACTGCCTTGATGGGTCAGCAGTTGCAAGACTGCTTGGCAAAAAGTGCTATGGGGTTTTCATAATAGAGATTTCTCAGTAATAGCTCGGAGTCTGGAAGTTAGTGGTGAGTTACCCCGTGCCTTGGAAAGTACGGTAAGCTGTTTGTTCAGCGCCTGATCTCTTAGGTCGTATTGTATTGCCGTCCAATTAGAAAGAAAGAAAAAACGTTTATGGACACATGCCACAAGTACACACAGTAAAAAAATAAAATAAATAAACAACATCTTATTTTTTATTAAAAGAAATTATACATTAAAATATAATGAATTCAACACATCTAGGACTACTAATAATACTGTGTGACTCACGGCTGCGCCAAAAATGCCGGACAACTAGTGCCCGAAGCTGGTTTTCAACTGGTCCTAATGGTGAGTGTACGGATGTCAATCATTTCTATGATATATAATATAATAATGATAAACATAAAATATAAACAGAATAGAAATAATAATAAAGTATTTAATAATCTAATAGATGAATATATATACAATACATATACATATGTGTATTGCCTGTAGTTGCACGCGCACTGCCCGTACACCACAAACCCACCACATTCCACTCAAATTGGCACAGCATCATATCAAAGAAACATTTAAATTACCATGTCCAGTCTCCGTTGTGCGTCTATCAAATACTGTCGCAAACGTTTTCTGAAGGAATTAGACGAGTTGGATGTTCTAATCGGAGGCGGCAGATTATTCCAGACTTTTGATGCCGCATAACGGAAACTGCCTCTGAATGCTGCCGTGCGGTGAGATCGAGACGCAAGCTGCTGTGAGCATTGCCTTCTTTCGCACCCTCGTGTACTAGTCAGCCAACTTAGCTTGTTGTCAGGTACTCTGGCTTTTTATGCTTTAGCACACCGAACAGAAGGCAGGCTAAGTGCAACTTGCGTCTCGATTTCATTTTGAGTGTGAAGTGTTTATTAAGTACGGGCGTTACGTGGCTCCTAGGGGGGATTGTGTAACAGAATCGGGCACAGGCGTTTGGCACCCTTTGAATAAGACGGTCTGTGCGGGCTAATAGGCGAGGGCCGTAAACTGTATCCGCGTAGTTTAACTTAGACAATACCAGAGTCTCGACAAGCTGCTCGCGTAGTGTAACAGACAAGTAGGGCCTCATCTTGTACAAAACCTTCAGTCGGTAGAAACAGTTTCGTACAGAGTCGGCTACATGTTTTTCAAACCGGAGGTCCTTGTCCATTATGAGACCAAGATTGCGCGCTTCGAAAACTCTTTCAATTGGTTCACCCGTCAATTCTAGGTTAAGGGTGGAGGGAAGTTTAAATAATTGCTGTCTAGTGCCAAATACAAGGTACTTTGTTTTGGTTGGGTTTAGCAACAAGCAGTTTTCTTCAATTAGGCTATGAGAGTAAATGAACAGAGAGTGACCTGTACCTGCACATATACTTGCATACTATCTCCTGCGCGGATGGCTTATCTCCGGAGTTGCAGGTCTATCGGTTTTCTATCGGTTACATTTCGGGGAGTCTGCGATGGAATTACACAATCTAATTCCGTTAAGCGTTCCAACATCGGACTACAAGACAAACGGCGAAGCGCCATCGTTACATGGTGGACATCCTACCCATACGCACATAACGTTTTGGGAATACTTTCATTGTGCGTAAGGCTAGGGAGTGGAATTCCTTGCCGGAGTCTGTTTCCGACAGCTATAACCTAGGAGTCTTTAAGTCAAGAGTGAATAGGTTACTTAAAAGTAACCTATTCACTCTTGACTTAAAGACAGAGTACCAGTGGTCGAAGATGGAGCACGCTTACCTAAAGGTAAGCATGCTCCATCTTCGACCACATCATCACTTACCATCACAGGTGAGGTGGTGCTCAAACGCGAACCTGTTTTCAATAAAAATATGCTATTTTTAATAATAATTTTTTGGAAGCGTACAGTTTCTTATAATGGTATTTACTCCTTAAATATACTTAATTATTGACAGTTAAACATTCGGTGGTCAAAATTAAAAACACCTCTATACCATATTTGGCGGTAAAAAGCCTAATTCAGAGGCATTAGGTTCCTAAATCGAAGGTACAAAAGGCAAAAGGAAAGAAAGAATAAGTACTACATAGTGCTCATAAAATCAACTCGTTTTATTTACCTTGTTCTTAATTCAGACTTATTTATCATTTTCACAGTCACTCATAAAGAATCTGTAACAATATAATAATAATCTAAAATATATTATTGTAAATTCCACACATTTTTCAAATTAGATTTATACTATGTAGGCATTTTCTTCTAAGTTTCCTCTCTTCTGCGTCGTTCACCAAATTAATATTTTTAAGTCCACCACTAAAATTGCAAGTATTGATTAAACTTTTTATAAATAAGAAATAAATAAACAAACAGTCATTTAAAAGAAAATTAACATATACTTTAGTTTTGTTTTTAGTTTTTTTGATTTTCGCTCGGGTCACAGTACTGTAACCGCGCTTTTAAAAGTGACTGATTACATCCGCTGGGCAATGGAGGATAAGTCCCTTACAGTTCTTGTATTGCTGGACTTCAGTAGCGCATTCAACTCAGTGGATTTCGACATTTTACTAGGTATCCTCAAATCTATCAATTTCTCTCCTTCCACTTTAGCCTGGTTCGGTTCTTATCTTCGGGGACGCTCTCAGTGTGTTCGCCTGGAGGAGTCCTTCTCTGATTGGTGTAGCCTCACTGAGGGTGTTCCTCAGGGTAGCGTTCTCTCTCCTCTTCTTTTTTCAATTTTCATAAACTTTGTTACCAGAGTAATTTCCTCTAGTTTTCATCTCTACGCAGATGACTTGCAGCTTTACCGACATTTTACTGTAGCTGACGCGGGTTCTGCAATTGCTGCAATTAATCATGACCTGGCTTGCATCAGCGTTTGGGCTGAGTCATTTGGTTTGCAAATTAACCCAACTAAATCCCAGGCCATAATCATTGGCAGCAGATTCGTTCGCAGTGCGGCTGTTGTTGCATCTCTGATGCCTTTATATCTCGATGGTGTTCGCATTGATTATACCGAAACCGCTAAAGATCTGGGTGTAGTTATTGACTCCAATCTCTCCTGGCGTGTTCAGGTCAATGAAGTCAGCCGAAAGGTAAATTTTTCCTTTCATTCGCTGAAATGCCTTCAAAGTCTTCTTCCCTTGAAAACTAAAATTTCTTTGGCACAAACACTTATTCAGCCGATTATAGATTATGCCGATGCCTGCTATTTGGATGCTACCGAGGAGCTATTAAACAAGTTTGAGCGCTTGCAAAATCTATGCATTCGCTTTGTTTTCGGTCTTCGAAAGTATGACCATGTTTCTCACCTTCGCAAGCAACTCAAGTGGCTCCCAATCCGTCTTCGCAGGAACACTAGGATTTTGTGTCTCCTCTTCAACATTCTACACAACCCGTCTTACCCTTCCTACCTGCGTGGGCGTTTTTCTTACGCTCGTTCTAGCGACGAACCGTGTAGATCACACCTTAGATCCCTCCTTAAATCTCATCCTCATAAAACTAGCTACTACTCTTATTCCTTTTCTGTCCATGCTGTAAGATTGTGGAACTCACTTCCGCCTAGCAATCGTGATTTAAAAACTATATCTCTATTCAAATGTCGATTAAAAGAGCATTACCTTTCCTCTTAACTGTGTTAATTATTTATGTATATATTTATATTATATGTTTATATATTCTAACATTATGTATTTATTTAAGTATATGTTATTTTTATTGCATTGTAAGTATGTGTAAGTATATTTAATATTTTAGTTTTAGACTTCACATATTCATATTTATTTCTCTTCTTGTTCTCACACACTATTGTCTACATTTCTTTTTCACTTCTCCTTTCGCAGGTCTGCTGGAAGAAATTTCTTAAGAAATAAGCAGTACCTTTGTACTCAGATATTATAATTATGCTTATCTTAATGTATTTTACTGTGTGTACATAAATAATAAAATAAATAAATAAATTAATTTCATTATAAAATATGTATTTCAAAGTAGCAAGGTATGATTAATAATTATCAGTTTAACGTTTAATTAAAAAATAACATTTGAGATGCACATAATAGAATATCATTTCATAGATTACACATTACTTCACCACACACGCAATATTCAACAGAATACGAGATAAAACGATCCCGAGGGAAATCTTGAAGTATTGAAAGTAAATACTCAGTGGAAATTTTATAAACTTACTATACTCGAAGGATTATTATTTAAAATCTGTATATAAAGGTTGTGGTTGGTGGGAGAAGTAGTTTTGTGAAGCAACTTTACAATTTAAAGCAATTATTTTTCGATATTGAATGTTTTCTTCAAGTTCTAGTGAAGCTTTACAGACCGAATATATGTAAATAAATAAATAACTAAATTTTATACATTTTATACAAAAATAATAATTGAGGTGAGTTAAAAAACGAAAAAAAAAACAATTAAAAAATAGTCTGTCTGTTTGTACAAGTTAATCTCCGGTCCTACTGGATGGATTTTAATGAAATTTGGTAAAAAGATAGTTGACATCCTGGAATAACACACACACTACTTTTTATCCCGGAATTCCAACAGGATCGAGATTTACGCGGGAAAGCCTCCACGCAAACGAAGTTGCGGGCAGCAGTTAGTCTATACTAATATAATAAAGAACAAAGATTTTTTTATTTCTTTACCCAATAGGCTCTGAAACTACTGGACTGATTTGAACAATTTTTTCACCAATAGAAAGCTATTTTATGGGAATGACACTTTCATTTTAAAAACAATTGAAATCCTTAAGGAACTTGCAAAAGTGTAACCCAATCAATAAAATTTTGCAAATAAACATTCATTATTTAGCTTGCGTTGAGAAAACTATTGATGTTACATAAAAATGATGTACTACGATGTGATAGTTGACATCTTGGAAATTATTCCAGGATGATGATTATATTAACATAGGCTACTTTTTATCCCAGAATTCCCAAGGGATTATGTCAATAAGTAACTTTATATTTAAATATTCAAAGATATGGAATTTGCGCGTATATGACTCTTTATTCTGCTAGCAATCATATTGTTTTTTCATCCAATATTGTACTGCTGCCAGTTTCTGGTCAATTCTGCATAGACAATGGCACGAAAAGCCACGGTGTAGACTGAAACTGTAGCTTTTAAGAGTGGTTTAACCGATACCTTTGATTTCCTTTACAATTACTTACAAGTACAAATCCTCAACGGATATTTGAAAATAAAGAAAAAGTAAGCTTTAAAACTAAACCATTTTAATCAATAACCAAAACACAGGCGGGATTCTGAAGAAGTGGAACTTAAAAAATAATAATTTTCAACTTTGTACAATTCAATTCAATTCAATTTATTTTATTTTACAAGTTACTATGACTCATTTGTTAGTAGCACTTATCCTATGTTAGTAATAATATAATAACAATTTAATCTTAAACAAAATGAAATACACTAAAAAATAATTTTAAGAACTACATATGCCGAACTGTACGACGCTTTACCGCGGCAACACCATTCCATGGGAAATGGTGGAGCAGTGATTCACGTACGAACAGTCCAGCCTGCTCGCAATTAGGGACAGGATCCTGTTATTACTGCCCCGCACCCTACACACCAGGGATGCACAGCGTTTACGCATTGTGGCAAAGAAACAATCCACATGTGCGTCCGCGAACATTCCTGACGCGCTGCAGTAGCGGGGCAGTCTCAACAGAATCCTGAATGCGTTATTGTACTGCACACGGAGGGCACTATACGACTGTTGAGTGTACCTAGCCCACAGGCTGCTCATGTAGAACGTAGTGCAGTACGCTCTGAAAAGAGTAATTTTAACTTCCGCTGAACAACGAGCAAACCTGCGGGCCAGCATGTTCGCTCTAACCGACAATGCCCTCCGCGCACGTTCAATGTCCTCATCGTCCTTCAGGTCAGGGGTAAGTACATGGCCTAGATAGTTAAACTTGTATGCCCTCTTTAATGGCATACCATTAAGGTAAACTGGTGGTACATAAACTGGATACCTACCCCTGGCCCCAAAGACCATGAGCTCACTTTTTTTACAGTTGTAAATTAGACCATGTGAGTTAGCATACTCCTCACAAATGGCCACCAGCTTTCTAAGGCCACAGATTGACGCACTCAGCAGCACCATGTCATCTGCGTAACTGATATTATTAACACAGACTCCATCTATATAACAACCGACCTTGATGCTGCTGAGCCTGCCAATCAACGCATCGACATATAGATTAAAGAGCGTTGGTGAGCTCAACCCCCCCTGTCTCACCCCGCACTCTAACCTATATGGATCAGATAAAGCACCTGCCCAACGCACATTGTTGACCTGGTGTCCATACCAGAATTTAAATATATTAATTATTACAGGTGGGACATTAGCTTTTTCTAGTTTATCCCACAGGATATCATAAGAAACCAGGTCAAATGCTTTGGACAGGTCCAAAAAGCAAGCGTAAATAGGAGTTCTGCGGTCGGTGTAGTATGTGACAGCATGCTTAAAAGACAACACAGCGCTTTCCGTTGATAGCCCAGGTTTGAACCCGAACTGGTTATCATGAGGTGTTATATACATATTTAACTGTCTATTAAGCAAGCTGTCAAATACCTTGCATATAACAGTTGCTAACGAGATAGGCCTATAATTATTTATGTCAGCAAGATCGCCAGACTTATTTTTTATTATGGGCACAACTACAGTCCGTATCATTTCCCCAGGCATATAACCATGTGACACACAGAAACTATACAGCATTGCAAGAACTCTGGATAAATGGGGACCCGCATATTTAAGGTGCTCAATGCTGAGCCCGTCATGTCCAGGAGATTTGCCACGTGACATCGACTTTATTATTTGCCTTATCTCTTTCGATTTGCACTTCAATCCTAGCTCCTTGCCAGACTCAACATTCAGCACCGACTGAGAAGATCCTAGTGGAGACTTCACAAAAAATTGCTCCTTAAAGAGGTTAGAAATCTCCTCAGGTTCAGTCACGCCGCCGACGCTCACAGGGAAACTCGGCTTGCTGTGCAACTTATTTGTACTTTTCCAAAAACTACGGAATTCGCGTTTTGAATGGAGTGAGGTTAGAATGTCCATCTTAATTTGATCTTGCCTATCCTGACACCACTTCAAACGCGATTTAAAAACTTTTCTAGCCTCACGCATTTGGTCATAGATATAACCGGAAGCAGGCTTATTATACCATACCCACATCATAAATGTACTCCGCGCCTCCCTGTGCGCCCCCGCCACGTATTTATTCCAGCCTACTACTTTCCTTCTCAAGGAAGGCGTACGTTTTTCTCTACCAACAACCGCAGCCTCACACAAAGCCTGAACAATAGCACCATACAATGTATCTATAACTCTACTGTGGCTACGAATGTTACAGGTGTTATCACAACAACTATGTAATTCTGAAGGAAAATCAATTAATTTTAGCCTATCATTACACTCTTTCGTGTACATGCGTATTTGTTCAGAATTCCTTTCAGCCCATACAACTTTGTTTTGTGGTACCTTAATGTCAGCACGCATTGGCGTTATCACATCTAGATTACATTCTATGACAAGAGGAAAATGATCTGACCATAACACATCATATAAAACATAAGCATTATTGACAGACTGTACAGCTGACTTAGTCACAACACAATGATCGAGCCAGCGCTTGGAGCCAAGTAAACCACAAGTACAATGGCCGCCATCAAGACCACCTTCATCCTCCTGCTGGTCGCCTTCGCCATGGTGATGGTCACCGTGGAGGCCGCCCGCGTCGGACCCTGCGACCAGGTCTGCTCCCGTATCGATGCTGAGAAGGACGAGTGCTGCAGGGCTCATGGCTACTCCGGCTACAGCAGCTGTAGATCCGGACAGATGAACTGTTACTGACGGAACTCCGCGAGTGCACTGGTACCATAGTGGAGCTTCCGTCTTACTCTTCGACGTCCATCGCTCTAACAACATGAAGAAGTGATTAAGACTGACCTGTTGTATTATTAATTATCAGTTATATTATTTATTAAGTTCCACTTCTTCAGAACCCAGGCTGTGTTTGATTATTGATTAAAATGGTTTAGTTTTAAAATATTTATTATTTTATTACAATTTGAAATCTCCACCTTTCAATTCTTTTTTTTTAAACAATGAAGTTGAAATATTTCAGAGTTATTCCTAATATATTTCTCAAGTAAGTAACGCTTTCAAAGTGAACAGAACAGCGTACTCTTAAGGCATCTTTAGTGTTATCATTGAACCCTAAGATAAAGCTCTGAGGTAGACAAAATAAGCTCAATATCACTGGTTACACATACTACAATGGGATAGTAGTCAATAATGAGCCAATTATATAAGCCTATAAAGATCTTGATGCTGAGACATAAGCATTAAGGCAGAAACATTTAAAATATAAATTTGATTATAAGAAAAAAGAGAACAAACACTATAATATACATACACTAGCGATACGGCCTGGCTTTGCCCGGTCTAATTCAGACACAGAACCTTAATAAATTCTACACTTAAACCTTCCCTTGAATCAATTTATTTATTGGTGAAAACTGTAAGAAAATTTGTTCAGTGGTTTTTGAGTTTATCGCATATAGACAAACAGACAGACGTGGCCGGAGACTATATAACATAGCAAAATATATATTTAAAAATAAAAAACCTGACTGCATTAAACATAATCTATACTTATAATAAATCTGTAGAGAGGTCAATTCTGTACGCTGTAAAGAACTGTCTATAAATACCACACATGCATCGATTTCATGAAAAAAAATATTTTCAGGTTTAGTTCCATGTATCGGGAACCCCCTTTATTTTAAATATTTTTTAATTTTTTTCTCAAAATCGGAAAGCGGTTCACAGAATACATCTACCTATCAAGTTTCACATGTATAGTCCTAATAGTTTCGGAATAAAATTGCTGTGACAGACGGACGGACGGACAGACAGACAGACAGACAGACAGACGGACAGACATGTCGAAACTATAAAGATTCCGTTTTTTGCCATTCGGCTACGAAACCGTAAAAAGAATCATATAAATCGGTATAGAAACACCAAAATTATACATGAAATACGCTTATAATAATAAGCCATCGCGCGTGAATACTGAATCATGCTATAAGGATTATTTTTGAGAATCGGTCGCCGCGCTCGACGCGTCTCGCGGTCGAAGCGTTCTCTAGGTACTTAAGCCTCATGTGAACGTGATCTAAACAATATTACCAATACATTAACTTACGCTGACGGAGTCGCGGGCACAGCTATATTGTATCATTACGCTAAGGCCAATAGGAGCGGAGCGCCAATGAAGAATGCTTCAAAATCGGAGTAAAATTTAACGTTAGCCCAAAGTAACTATTCCACGCGGACGAAGTCGCGGGCAAAAGCTAGTTTATAATAAAAACTGAAATGAAAAACAAGTACAAGCATAGCGCACAACATAGCGACCTTGCAGTCGGGACCCATATTGGGTAGAAAGATTTGAGTCTAGATTATTTAATGGTTCTCGATTATAAAGTCGCTATGACTAAACTTGTTTTTTTTTTCTTTCAGTTTTTATTTTAAGTTATTGAAAGTTAATGGATGGAGAGGTAGAAGAAGGCCAAAGAAAAGATGGATGGATTGTGTGAGTCATGGATGAAACAAAAATGAGTAAATTATTCTGAGACATCTGACAGGGAGGAATGGATGAAGAAAAAGTGTTGCGCTGACCCAAGTAACTGGGATATGGGCAGAAACATGAGGATTAAACGCAGTAACGCTTTAAAAAAATAATTTAGATTCCTTATGATTTAATTTGGTAGGTACCCATATTATATTCAAAATAAAAAAGAATATGTTTAATTTTTAACTATAGCATCCCATAGGCACCATGTTTGTTTTTTTAACGTATTTTTTCTACAAACACTTGGGTTATCAAACGTACTAACGATATCTTAAATATAGAAATCTGTTGTGTAGCTTGGAAGATATGAGGTAGTAAAGAATATTACAACGTTACCCTTTCCTTGCTGTCGGGTAAAAAAAGATAAGGTAAGGTAAAAAGAACAAAGAGTAGGTACAAATAACGGCGTAATCACTTCGCGTTGCACTTATCTAGATGTCTGGGACTTGTATTGATATTTTGTAATCACGCTTATTTTTTATAACTTATTTATCTAATATATAAAATTCTCGTGTCACAATGTTAGTTACCTTACTCTTACCAAATTTTATATGCATATTCAGTAGGTCTGAGAATCGGCTACTATCTACTTTTTATCCCGGAATTCCCACGGGATCGGGATTTACGCGGGAAATCCTCTCAAGCGAACGAAGTTGCGGGCAGCAGCTAGTATAAATATATGTTATTGCTGAAACCCGAATAACGGTAAATGTTTACGTAAAATTTACCGATGTTTACCGATTAGCGTGCGAACTGTTTTGTAAAATCGCTAGCACTCAATCGGTTAACCTTATGTTTTTCCTCAGAGGATTACATATTCATGACACTTTATATAGGTTTTCAAAGCACATGTAAGATATCTTAAGCTTAGATTCAAAATCAAAGTCGTCACTGCTAGTAGAAGCCAGAAAATTTGATACTAGTCTTGCTATCGCGTCTAACCAAACCAAACCATTCGGATGATCCGGGGATACCGCACGGTCTCCGGCGAGGCGACAAACCTCCTTGTTGGATTGCCGCCATGGTACCTAGAAGCGAGCGTCCTCGCGCTCCTGCACGAGGAGCGCGTGGAGCTGCTTCGCCGGGGCGAAACTCTGCTACCGCAACTGGTTGCGGCACGGCGGACGGAGCTCCGGCGTGAGATCATGGCGGCTTGGAAAGAGCGGCTATCGCAACTCAGAGCTGGGCACGGCACAATAGCGGCGGTAAGTCCCCTCTTTGAGGAGTGGCTAAAAAGGCGTTATGGCGTCCTCACCTTCGCCTGACGCAGGTGCTCACCGGACATCACCATATGCATTGTGACGAGCATAAAGTGCTTAACATCCACATTCAAGTTATTGAAGCGCAATCCATGAAATACTTATTATTGAGTAGTTTCGGTGGCCATCTGTGGTCTTCATCATTAGTTCCGAACTGAGAACCTCCACCTTTTTTAAAGTCGGTTAAATATTCATACAATTTGCACTATAAGAACCATGTAGGTGGTGAAATAAAATGAATTAAACATCCGTTTTGTCTCTCTTATTCCCAATAACTTGTGTGCGTCAATAAATAAATAATTCATATTTTATATTAAAATATGAAACATAATGCCTCCACTTGGATCTGCAACCTACAGAGTGATTATTGAGGGCGATACTTCAAGGTTAGCATCAGCCGAAGGTAAAAATCGCACTTTGCAAATATGCACCAGTGTGCTTTAGGGCTTATGATACCACTCCTAATTTCAAGCGAAAAATTTCACATTTGGTTATAAAACGACAATAAAAAAACACCATAAGAATTACACCAAAAATATTTAAAAAGGAAAGAAAAACAAAAGTTTTAAAACTAAACTACTTTAATCAATAACCAAACCAAAGATAAGCTATATCAATTATGATGTCAAATTAAACAGGTCACTCTTCATCTTCTCTTCGTGTTCTTCAAGCGATGGACGTCCGGGACTGCACTCGCTGAGTTCCGTCAGTAACAGTTCATCTGTCCGTAACTACAGCTGCTGTAGCCAGAGTGGCCATGAGCCCTGCAGCACTCGTCCTTCTCAGCATCGATACGGGAGCAGACCTGGTCGCAGGGTCCGACGCGGACGGCCTCCACGGTGGCCATCACCATGGCGAAGGCGACCAGCAGGAGGATGAAGGCGGTCTTGATGGCGGCCATTGTACTTGTTGTATACTAGTAGATAAACGTTGGCGAGGAGATCTGGATAAATTGTGTGAAGCTTGACATATTTTGCTCCGTATTTATACTCCTAATTGACCATGACTGATAAGATATTATCAAACCAGTTTGCGTTTGTGCGAGACAAGCAGGATAAAAACATAAACTTAGAATGAGGAAAACTTTAAAGATAACCTCAGACGTCTTTGATTATCGTACTTTCTAGGATATGGGATTTCATTTGTTGATTGTATCATTTTGATTAGATTACAAGTCAAAGAGTTCAAATATCTTTTCTTTACTTCTGCAGGTGAACAAGAGTTAGATTTATATGGGTCAGTCTGGACTAGAAACAGTTACAGATAACGTTATAAGGAAAATAAGGAAACAAGTTACTGAATTAAGGGATATATATCGCAAGTGCTACAATTATGGACCATTTTTATGTTAATGTATCATTCACTTGCCGTCCCCGGCGTCTCCGTTCGTAATAATAGATAATTTTGATAAATTTATAAGCTATTCTGCTGAAAAGTTTTATATAAATATATAATAACATGTATATTTATTCTAGTTTCGTTTCGTTTTCCAAAGATACAATATGAATATTCAAATAAAAATATCCTTAGGGATCTTTTTATAGAACATCACTTCATAGAATACACCTTAATTCACCACACAGTTTCACAGTATTCAACAAAATTAGAGATAACAATCCCGAGGGAAATCTTGAAGTATTGAAAGAAAATTCTTAGTGAAAAGTTTATAAACCTACAATACTCAGAGGATTATTATTTAAAATGTGATTATAAAGTGTGGCTCGAGTTTATTATTGGCGGAGGAGGGAATATATAAAATAAAACAGTATAATAGTTTGTCTTTAGAAACAGGAAAAGAGCAAGAATGCAAAATTAAATATCCGTCTGCTTGTCTATTTGTACACGCTAAACTCTGGAACTCCTAGACGGATTTGAATGAAACTTTTATTTTTACAACGTGTAATTTAAAGAGTATATACATACCAAGTGCATGGCTTCTTTGGATGATAACAAACGACATGGCAAGGGTTTTACAATCCTACATGTGTGGAACTTATTACAAATTTCAATACATTGATACCAGAGACTGAATTTTTCAAATTAAGAAGATTGAAGAGATTTATCGTGTTATAGGCAAGTGACGTGGAAAGTTATTGACCCTCGTAGTGCTGTGACACGTTTGTTATGATTGATATTCAAGAAACATATGAAACCGATAATTTCGTCTCAATTCTTTGAGTCACTTATTTTGTGCTGAAACTGGGCATAGAGACTCCATACCAGATGTTGTCTACAGCCCTTTTGGATTGATATGGGGTTTCCGTTACACGTTGTATAGCTATTACGTCTCGGCAACATAAAGGCTATAATTGGTTTCGGAAGCTGAAACTCATGATGCAAATCTTAACACGTGAGGGAAGCCGCAGTCAGAAGCTAGTTAATAATAAAAACCTTATTTGTAGGTTTATTTTATGTTAGCTTTTTTATTGTTGATAAGCTCGCGTATGGCTACCATCTCACCTGATGTTAAGCGATGATGTGGTCGAAGATAAAGCATGCTTGCCTAGAAGTAACCTATTCACTCTTGACTTAAAGACTCCCAGCTTTTAGGAAACACAGACTTCAGCAGAGAATTCTACTCCGTGCGCACAATGAAACTATTCCCAAAACGTTTTGTGCGTACCTATGGGTGGGATGTCCACATTGTAACGATGGCGCATCGCCGTTTGTCTTGTAGTCCGATGATGGAGCGAGTTTGGTGGAAACAGACTGTGAAATTCCATCGCACACTCCCCGAAATGTAACCGATGGAAAACTGATATTATTTTATTAGGACATGTTTAGATAACCATGTAATTTATTAGTAGCATAGTCATTTGTCTGGCATGCAGTAGGTTAATTAGCAGAGACACATATGTAGGTACATTTTGATTTTGCTTAAATTGTAATTAGAAGTGTAATTAAAAATTCCCCATTTTAATACCTACTATAATAAATTAATGTAATTTAAGTGAATTAACTTATTCCATCTCCCCCAATCACCCCCCCCCCCTTTTTTTTTTTCACTAGCACGCGAGGTGCTTGCACCTCGTGCAACACGCAAATATTAGTCTGTATATAAAGGTTGTGGTTGGTGGGAGAAGTAGCTTTGTGAAGCAACTTTACAATTTAAAGCAATTATTTTTCGATATTGAATGTTTTCTTCAAGTTCTAGTGAAGCTTTACAGACCGAATATATGTAAATAAATAAATAACTAAATTTTATACAAAAATAATAATTGAGGTGAGTTAAAAAACGGAAAAAAAACAATTAAAAAATAGTCTGTCTGTTTGTACAAGTTAATCTCCGGTCCTACTGGATGGATTTTAATGAAATTTGGTAAAAAGATAGTTGACATCCTGGAATAATACACACACTACTTTTTATCCCGGAATTCCAACAGGATCGAGATTTACGCGGGAAAGCCTCCACGCAAACGAAGTTGCGGGCAGCAGTTAGTCTATACTAATATAATAAAGAACAAAGATTTTTTTATTTCTTTACCCAATAGGCTCTGAAACTACTGGACTGATTTGAACAATTTTTTCACCAATAGAAAGCTATTTTATGGGAATGACACTTTCATTTTAAAAACAATTGAAATCCTTAAGGAACTTGCAAAAGTGTAACCCAATCAATAAAATTTTGCAAATAAACATTCATTATTTAGCTTGCGTTGAGAAAACTATTGATGTTACATAAAAATGATGTACTACGATGTGATAGTTGACATCTTGGAAATTATTCCAGGATGATGATTATATTAACATAGGCTACTTTTTATCCCAGAATTCCCAAGGGATTATGTCAATAAGTAACTTTATAATATATATTTAAATATTCAAAGATATGGAATTTGCGCGTATATGACTCTTTATTCTGCTAGCAATCATATTGTTTTTTCATCCAATATTGTACTGCTGCCAGTTTCTGGTCAATTCTGCATAGACAATGGCACGAAAAGCCACGGTGTAGACTGAAACTGTAGCTTTTAAGAGTGGTTTAACCGATACCTTTGATTTCCTTTACAATTACTTACAAGTACAAATCCTCAACGGATATTTGAAAATAAAGAAAAAGTAAGCTTTAAAACTAAACCATTTTAATCAATAACCAAAACACAGGCGGGATTCTGAAGAAGTGGAACTTAAAAAATAATAATTTTCAACTTTGTACAATACAACAGGTCAGTCTTCATCACGTCTTCATGTTGTTCGAGCGATGGATGTCGAGGAGTTAGACGAAAGCTCCACTATGGTACCGGTGTACTTGCGGAGTTCCGTCAGTAACAGTTCATCTGTCCGGATCTACAGCTGCTGTAGCCGGAGTAGCCATGAGCCCTGCAGCACTCGTCCTTCTCAGCGTCAATACGGGAGCAGACCTGGTCGCAGGGTCCGACGCGGGCTGCCTCAACGGTGACCATCACCATGGCGAAGGCGACCAGCAGGAGGATGAAGGTGGTCTTGATGGCGGCCATTGTACTTGTTGTTTACTAGTTTAATAAGTGGTCACGAAGAGATGTGGAGTTGTTGTGTGAAGCTTCAAATATTTCCCTCCGTATTTATACTTCAATCGAACTCGTTTAGACGTACATATGTGCTAACAAGATAATACACATAACAACACTGTATGAGGAAAATTTTGCACATAACTCAAGACTTCTTAGGTTATCGTACTTTCTACGATATGGGATTTCATTAGTTGAATGTATCATTTTATATTAGTTTAGAAGTCAAAGTTCATACATATTATCATAACTACTGCAGGTGAATAGAGTTCGGTATGGGTCAGTCTGAACTAGATTAAGTTACAATTATAGACCGTCTTGTTAAGGAAACAAGGCACTGAATTAAGATGTAGTAAGTGAAGTATGAAATAAATTGATCGTAAGTGGCTTCTTTTATTGAGCATTATTATACTTATCCAGGGTTGCGGGAATGTTCTAACGAGACACCGCAGCCCCGGAACTTAAGAGCTGCTTAAGGAACAGAGTGGATTTTTAGTCAATAGAAGTCTGACACTCCCTTCCGCTCCACCTACAGCGGGAGAAGTCATTCGATGATTTTCCTACCCAGAAAAAAAAGTTATACTTACAATGGGTTAGTTATATTTATATAGCAACCTACCCATTTTAAATAAATTTCTGCTCTTATTCTGTTTGTTTAGCAGTGAAATAGGAATAAATCTACCATTCGTCTGAGGTGGAACGAATTATTTTTTTTAATAATTTGAATACTAGCTTGACCGCCTTTTCCTTAATTCAATGATTTGTTTTCTTATTTAAACGAACTCTTGCTGTAAATATATCTCATTTGGACTAATTCGCACTCACTTTTAATGTGATTTAAATTATGCAATCAAAGTATAAAACCCCATATCACAATTAAGATAACTCGAACCTTCGACATAGTAGGAAAGTTTTCCTCATTCAACGTCTCGAGCTAGTTTTTATCCTGTTAGCACATACGCATGCGTAAACAAGCTTGATTAAGAGTATAAATACGGAGGGAAATTCATCAAGCTTCACACAACGTATCCAGATCTCCTCGTTAACGTTTATTTACTAGTAAACCACAAGTACAATGGCCGCCATCAAGACCACCTTCATCCTCCTGCTGGTCGCCTTCGCCATGGTGATGGTCACCGTGGAGGCCGCCCGCGTCGGACCCTGCGACCAGGTCTGCTCCCGTATCGATGCTGAGAAGGACGAGTGCTGCAGGGCTCATGGCTACTCCGGCTACAGCAGCTGTAGATCCGGACAGATGAACTGTTACTGACGGAACTCCGCGAGTGCACTGGTACCATAGTGGAGCTTCCGTCTTACTCTTCGACGTCCATCGCTCTAACAACATGAAGAAGTGATTAAGACTGACCTGTTGTATTGTTAATTATCAGTTATATTATTTATTAAGTTCCACTTCTTCAGAACCCAGGCTGTGTTTGATTATTGATTAAAATGGTTTAGTTTTAAAATATTTATTATTTTATTACAATTTGAAATCTCCACCTTTCAATTCTTTTTTTTTTAAACAATGAAGTTGAAATATTTCAGAGTTATTCCTAATATATTTCTCAAGTAAGTAACGCTTTCAAAGTGAACAGAACAGCGTACTCTTAAGGCATCTTTAATGTTATAATTGATCCCTAAGATAAAGCTCTGAGGTAGACAAAACAAGCTCAATATCACTCGTTAACACATACTACAATGGGATAGTAGTCAATAATGAGCCAATTATATAAGCCTATAAAGATCTTGATGCTGAGACATAAGCATTAAGGCAGAAACATTTAAAATATAAATTTGATTATAAGAAAAAAGAGAACAAACACTATAATATACATACACTAGCGATACGGCCTGGCTTTGCCCGGTCTAATTCAGACACAGAACCTTAATAAATTCTACACTTAAACCTTCCCTTGAATCAATTTATTTATTGGTGAAAACTGTAAGAAAATTTGTTCAGTGGTTTTTGAGTTTATCGCATATAAACAAACAGACAGACGTGGCCGGAGACTATATAACATAGCAAAATATATATTTAAAAATAAAAAACCTGACTGCATTAAACATAATTTATAATAAAAACTGAAATGAAAAAACAAGTACAAGCATAGCGCACAACATAGCGACCTTGCAGTCGGGACCCATATTGGGTAGAAAGATTTGAGTCTAGATTATTTAAGGCTGCGCCGAGTAAAATAACTCAAAACGGTCTTCACAACTAAAGGAATATAACCTATAATAGTACTTTAATTACCATACAAAAATATGTAATGAACACTAGAATAAATGTGTTAGCAAACATAGTTGGCAAAATTTAAAAATATTTTATAGTTTACTAGTACTCTCGCGGGGCTTCGCTCCCGTGGATTCTATCACGGTAAAAACATAGCTCTCCTTTTTTGCAGTCGGGTAAAAAGTAGCCTATAACCTTCCTCAAGCTTCAAGCTACTTCCATACCAAATTTCATCCAAATCCACCCAGTACTTTCGAAGATTAGCGCGTTCAAGCAAACAAACAAACAAACAAACTAACAAACTTTTCCGCTTTATAATATTAGTATAGATTAAACAAAAATACATAAAGTTGGACAAAAATCCTTACAAAACATGCTCGTGCGTCGCTGAATTTTTATAGTAAACTGTTGAATTTTTCCATAAACTTCAATTCATATTATTCTCTAATTATCATACTATCATTTACAGCTTTAACATTTCAAAAATGTCGCTTGATTGTTTTAATTTTATTTTTTTCTTCTAATTTGCGCGCTATTTTGAACCATACGCAGCGTACACCGGTCGAAAATTCAGTCGTCCACGGGAGCTCAGAGAGGGGTCACGTCTCATCGTGGAGCGTTTCGCCGGTAACGATAATTCGCGATCTATTGTGTACCTACGTATGTATTGCAGCAATCCGTTGAATAACATAAGTTATATTTTTTGTTTTAATTGTTGGGTATGCATAATAAATCGTACTCAAGTACGATTTATTATGCATACCCAACAATTACTTTTTATTGTTCAATATATATTTCTTTAACATTTTTTTTTTCAATATTTGTTTTATTATGGGAAAATGTAAAAAAATATATTATTAGAAGAAAGTTGGCGCAAATTTTCGAAAAAAAAGCCATTCTCATAAAAAGTACGTATTTCTATTTTGTGATGTTATTATTGCTTTTTAACCGACTTAAAAAAAAAGGAGAAGGTTCTCAGTTCGTCTTAAACTTTTTTTTATGTATGTAACCTCAAACTCGAAGACGGCTGGACCGATTTGGATTTTTTTTCGTTTGATAGGGTATACTTTCTAGTTGGTTCCATTGTTATGAAATCAGGATCTGATGATGGGATCCTGGAGAAAGCGAGGGAACTCTTTAAATATTATAGGCACACCTATAGCGTTTTGGGTATTTCTAATAGTACCTTGTGCAGTTGCTCCCGAAAAGCACCATTTGAGGAAGTGAAAGTGATGATGAAGACTTTTTTCAAACATTTGATATGGGTATCGTGTAATGGGTTTTTGGGGGTGGTGATTGCAAATCTGGAATTTATTTTTAAATTCAAGATGGCGTATGCAACTTTTTCTCACAAATTCGATATGGGTACCGTGTAATGGGTTTTTGGGGGTGGTGATTGCAAATCTGACATTCATTTTAAAATCCAAGATGGCGGATGCAACTTTTTCTCAAACATTCGATATGGGTATCGTGTAATGAGTTTTTGGGGGTGGTGATTGCAAATCTGGCATTCATTTTAAAATCCAAAATGGCGGATGCAACTTTTTCTCAAACATTCGATATGGGTATCGTGTAATGGGTTTTTGGAGGTGGTGATTGCAAATCTGGCATTCATTTTAAAATCCAAGATGGCGGATGCAACTTTTTCTCAAACGTTTGATATGGGTACCGTGTAATGGGTTTTTGGGGGTGGTGATTGCAAATCTGGCATTCATTTTAAAATCCAAGATGGCGGATGCAACTTTTTCTCACAGATTCGATATGGGTATCGTGTAATGGGTTTTTGGGGGTGGTGATTGCAAATCTGGCTTTCATTTTGAAATCCAATTTAAATAAATAAAATAAATAATAAATAAAAATAAAAATATTTTATTTCAGACCTCAAGATCCATAGTTTTGTTAGTATTATACATGACTTATAAACTATGTTAATAACAAACGCCTATACATTTAAATATTGTCAGTAGGTATACAATACTTACATACTATGTTAGTAACAATAAAATACACATCACTTCCTATACCGACCGCGCTCACCTGTCACCCCGGGCACATGCACGTGTACACGCACCCAGTGAGCCATGATGTCGCAGCACGGCTTATCACTGATGACCCTCAGAATGCTGTTAGCGCTCCCACGCACTCTACGCATCATGGACGCCATCCGTTTTCGTAGGATGGTGTTGAAACCATCCACACGTGCTTCGGCAAACATCCCTGAGGCGCTACAGTAACGTGGGAGCCCCAACAACATCCTGAAGGTGTTATTGTACTGAACTCTGAGGGCGTTGTATGCCCTTTGCGTATACCGAACCCACAGAGTGCACGTGTACACCGATTGACAAAAAGCCTTAAAAAGAGTTAATTTCACCTCTGGTGTACAACGCGCAAACCTGCGGGCCAGCATATTGCATCGGACAGCCAACGCCCTCCGTTCTCTTTCCATATCAGCATAATCTTTCAAATCCTCAGTTACAATGTGCCCAAGGTATTTAAAATCTGATACACGTTCAAGGGCCACCCCACTTAACATAACCGGGGGTACATGTGCCGGTTTTTTTTGGTTTACCCTAAAAACAAGTAGTTTGCTCTTTTGAACGTTATACCTAAGACCATGTTCCTCCCCATACGCCTCGCAGACGGCCAACAACCTTCTGAGTGCACTAACTGACGGACTGAGCAGGACCATATCGTCCGCATAGCTGATGCTATTGACATAGAGACCGTCAATAGAACAGCCAACCTGTTTGCTACTAAGCCCGACAATCAGCTGGTTTATATACAGGTTGAAAAGCGCTGGCGAGGTCAATCCACCCTGTCTCACCCCGCATTCCAACCTGTACTCGTCAGACAAATCATTGGCCCATCTGACTTGGTTGGTTTGGTGGCCATACCAATACTGAAACATATTTATAATGGCGTCGGGCACTCCCGCTTCGCGCAACTTACTCCACAATAAGTCATACCTAACTAGGTCGAACGCCCTGGAAAGATCTAGAAACGCTGCATATACTGGCGTATTTCTCTTTGTATAATACCTGACAGTATGCTTGAGGGCAAAGATAGCACTTTCAGTGGATAGCTGAGGCCTAAAGCCGAATTGCGCATCGTGTATTTGAAGGTGTTTACTAAGTTGTCCCTCGAACACACTGTCAAGTACCTTAGCCGTTATAGTCGCTAGCGAGATCGGTTGGTAATTACCCACGTCACTAACGTCACCTGTTTTATTTTTCAGTATTGGTACAACCACTGTTCTCATTAAATCAGCGGGTAGGTAGGAGTGTCGGATACAGAAAGTAAACAGTAATGCTAACAGCCGAGGGAGATGCGGTCCGGCATGTTCCAAATGTTCTATGCTGAGGCTGTCGTGTCCCGGCGACTTGCCACGTCTCAAACTTTTAATAATTAAACTAATCTGCTTAGCCGTAATACGGGCAGGCACCTCTGACACATCAGCCCCAGCAACAACGCCACCCTCAACGTCCGGTTTCACAGGAAGATGTAATTTAAAATGATTCAAAAACAAGTTTGCGATCTCCCTGGGCGTGCTAGCCCCGGCGACGCTCACCGGAATTCCAGGCTTAGGATTTAATTTTTTGGTGTGTTTCCAAAACCCACGAAAATCTTTCCTATCATGTTTTGATGCCAAAATATCCATTTTAATTTGGTCTTGCTTGTTTTGACAAAGCTTCAGCTTTTGTTTGAAAATCCTTCGTGATTCAACCATTTCGTTAAAAATAATTCCCGTTTGTGGTTTCCCATGCCAAACCCAATTTGTGAACTTTTGCCTGGAATTCCTGTGAGCATCCCTCACATACTTGTTCCATCCAAGAATAGGTCTACCTTTTCCTACACCCCCTCCACAAAAACCTTCATAGGAATACTCGGCAGCCTCTCGTAGTGATAAAATAATGTTATGGTATAAACCGTCTATCACTTCGTGATGTTCTGGCTCATTACACATATTATCACAACACTTACTTAGTTTACTTGGAAAACTAATTAGCCGCAATTTAGAGTTACATTTCTCGGTATAACGTTCAATCTGACCTATATTTCGCTCACCCCACATAACTTTATTTATTTCAAATACATGTAGTGTATTAGTCTTTGGCGTGGCCCTCGTCATATTACATTGCACCTCCAAAGGGAAATGATCTGACCAGTAAACATCGTAGTGTATCTTAACAGATTTAACCGATTCCCACGCGGCCTCAGTTACCAAACAATGGTCTAGCCACCGACGACTACCATGCGCATCACTAACAAAAGTATAGGAATCATTTCCTAGTTTCATTAAATCTGCACAAAACCAGTTTTGATCTGAACAAAAACTTAACATCTCTTTTCCAAAGAGTTCCCCAGGCTGCGCATTAAAATCCCCCAGTACGTAAACATTTTCAGTTTCACTACTTTCTATAATAGCCACTATCTCACTTAAGCAATCAATAAATTCTGGCAGATTATCGGTGGAGTCAGTGGGCATATATACATTAAAAATCAGGCTAGTCCTATCCAAAACATGTACTTTAATAGCGACCAGACGACTACTACTGCATGGGATCACGGTCACCGCATCAAAAGTGGTGTTCCGCCACATTAAGGCTACGCCTCCAAAAGGACGACCTTGTAACATTACACCGGTATCCATCGCAGACTTGCCAAAGAAACTAAAGTCTTTGTTTACATTTCCTAAATACGATATTTCACTCGGTTGTAACCAAGTTTCTTGAAGTGCTATCACATCAGCACTTGAACTTAACTTTTCAACACATTCAAAAGATCTTTTAAAAGACTTACAGTTGAAACTTATAAGTTTAATTGTAGTGTCCTTGTCCATAGCGTACACATCCATTATTTTTGTTCAAAATCACTAGCACTCGATTGTTGTTTTTTATCACTATTAGTCCACTTTTTGTTGAACAATACATATCTACGAAAGGATATTCCACTTGGCCACATATTTTCGTCCATAAACATAGATAGTGTATCCTTCGGAATCATAAATTTATATGCTTCGTAATCCTTTGCTAACTTCATACTATTTTTTTCTAATTTCACATCTACCCCCGTTCTATGTTATATATATTCGGTTATGTCGGATGACGGGCAGTCCTTGCTTACGTTATATATGTAAAACGGTATGCTTATATTTGCTGCCTTGAACTTGCATTCCGTTGTAACCTCTGCAGTCCCTTTCTTCCCAACGAATTTGTTTTTATTTCGTTTTCTTCGTACTGTTGTCCATTTATCGTCATCGTCATGCATATCCTTGTGTTGCCAATTACTGTGGGTTACTCCTTCGATGACGGCCACGGCCCCAGCGTACGATTTTTTGTTGTTGTGTTTTGATAATCGTGTTGATACCAAACCGGTTTCACTGGACGTGCGCGACTCAGATAAGGATTGCGCGAGCGAGTCAGTACTACGAATCTTTGGTGTAGGTATGACTGAAACAGATGTATGTATGTTCCGAGGATCTTCCGATTTATTATTCGTTGAGACCGTTGTTTCAAATCCCTTGTCTGGCGAAATGTGGGGTAATCCGATAGGCCCACTTTCGCAATCAAAACTGACCATAAGTCCAGCTCCTCTACGCCGGTTGTTTACAAAATCTTTCACCTCCGGAGATCGGACTTCCAACATGTCCTTGGTTACATAATTTTCTTTTATGACAGTTAAGTCTTGTTGCAGCTTTATAATATCCTTTAGCAGCCTCGTAGCATCTAAATGGTCGAAAGTTACTGGTGGAAGACGCTGAAGGTCCCTCGCAACGAAGATTGGCAGGCACTCAGGGTCTGTCTCCTTTATGACACGAAGAATATCCTCCATGTCACGTTTATCCTTCCCGTCTCCTTTACGGTTTATGTTCCGACTGCTGGTTTGCACTGACTCAAAAAGTAACTTTTTGGCCGTTACAATTTCGTCACTCTTGAACGCCGTATTGCACAAGCGTATGATACTGTCTTCATCCATCACATCGGCCTTGTTTTGCACAAAGGCAAGCAACTCCGATATAACAACATTACAATTGCTACATTTAACAGTATTAGCCATTATAAGCGGCACTCGCGTCGTCTCGCACACTTTTTACGTTAATGCGTTACATGTAGGTAGGTACGTGTGCACACCGTTGTGTCTCGACGACTGAAAAAGTTGCATCCTTGGTGGATGCAACTTTTTCTCCAACATTCAATATGGATATCGTGTGTGTCTACTAAGTTACACTGATAACCTTCAAGGGTTTATTGCTAAGTATAATTAACAAAGTAACGTAAGGGCTAAAATTATCGCTAAATGATGAAAATGAGTGCACCCGGTTGCTGTTCGAAATACACTAAGCTCGCGGCGAACTTAGTGCGACCGCATTATATCGCTTGTTCAGCAAACGTGGTCGATTGAAAAATATTGCATCAAACATCGTGTAATAGGTTTTTGGGCATACCGATTGCAATCCTGACATTCATTTTAGAATTTACGACGAAAGTTCATTGGCTACTTTGTTAGCTTACAATTTACACTGGGTTATTGACAATTTAACTGATCCTAGGTTAAGTGACTATTCAGTATTATCTAGGGTATCTAATAATACTGACATTAATTGTTTAAACCCTTAGATGTGACAAAGGAGAGTTATAATAACACAATTTTACTATATCATCAGAATATAAATCGTTTCTCCGGCAAAATATTAGATGTGGAAATGTTAATAGATAAATATGATATAGATATCTTATGTTTTTGTGAAACCTGGCTAAAACCAGATAGAACGTTGTTTAAAATTAATATTTTTCTGTTACTAGTGCATACAACAGGTCCTCAGTAGGAGGTGGTACTTTAATATTACGTAGTAATTCTCTTAGATATAAGGAACAAAAATATATCACCGCTTGCTCTGTTGATTGCTTGTGTGAGGTAGCATGTACAGAAGTTGAAGGCCAAACTTTCTTAAGTGTTTATAGACCACCAGCATCAAACTTGTCATCATTCTTAATGATAATGGGAGAAATTTTAAGTACCTAAGCTTATAAGAGATAATAAATTAGTTTTCGTTTGTGGTCACCTAAATATTGATTTGTTAGTAAATTCACCTGAACACTGCAAGCTTACTTCATTGTTTGGTTCATTTAACTTAAAATGCACATATAAAGAAGCAACAAGAATAACAGCAACATCAGCTCAATGCATAGATAATATTTATACTAATTGTGCCATAAAATACTCGTCTCAAATTAGTGGAGTTAGGTCTGACCATACAGGTCAACTAGTATCCTTTGAGTTGGTTAAAAAGCGGCAATTAAATAAGACTATTAAGTTTAGGCCACTAACTAAAAATAAATTAATGTTTTTAATGATAACATGTTAAGTAATCTTTCAATGGCCAATTTTGACTCCCATGACCCCAATGAAAATTACAGGATATTATTTTCTTCACTATGCCACGAATTTAGTAAGGCATGTCCAGTTAAAAAAATTCAAATGAGTAATAATCTAAATTTAATGAATGGGCCACTGCTGGAATAAGAATAAGCTGAGACAATTTATACAACTTATACCATGAAAAATCATTGACTTCCGATGAAGCCTTCCATAATTGGCCGTAGTTATGCAAAAAGGATCCAATCCAAACTTTTACCGCCCATAAGAGCGCCCATTGTAACACCCTTTGTTGATTTTTAAGTCCTTATTTAATTCTGTTATGGTGTACAATAAAGAGTATATGTATCTATCTATCTTTTCCGAAATTGAGTTATTTATACCAAAAGCATCTTCAGGGTGATATATTAAAGATATCAATGTAACTCAATTTCGGAAAAAGTGTGGAATGGATCCTTTTTGCATAACTACGTCCAATTATGTAAGAAACTACTCAAAGATATTTAAAAGAGTATGCGCCCTAAGCTAAATCTAAATCAGAAAGTAATAAAATTAGCATTTCTAACAATAAAATAAAAACTGTGTTGAAGGTGATAAACAAAGAAACTGGAAACACAAACCAACAGGGTTAGAATGATTTGACTTTGAACATCGATGATCAGGTCATCTCAGATAAGTCAAAAGTGGCTGAGAAGTTGGAAAATTACTTTACCAATATTCCAGTAGAGGTTACTAAATCTCTACATTCTTCGCCATTATTAGCAGAATCTTTTTTAAAGGAAAACTTCAATAAGGATGTACCAACATTTTCATTTAAGCCCATTTCTATTGATGTAATTAAAAAGCATTCCAAAGTCTTAACATAACAAACACTGATGACTTATGGAGTGCATCTGTTAGGGTTCTTGGTAATATTATTGACTCAATTGCTGCTATCCTAACAGGCACATTTAATTAATGTATAGACAGCGGTAATTTTCCCGATTTAATGAAACATAGTAAAGTAGTACTAATTTTTAAGTCGGGTTGTAAGAGTGATCCCTCTAACTATAGACCGATATATGTGCTTCCAGCAGTTCCAGCATTAAGCAAAATATACGAAAAAATCATGCTGGACCAGATGCTATCATATTTTAACTCAAATGGAATTCTGCATAGTCGGCAGTTTGGTTTCACGAAAGGTAGGTCAACAACAGACGCAGGAGTAGCGCTCATTCGTCACATTCTGGAATCTTGGGAGAAATCTCAGGATGCAATTGGCATATTTTGTGACCTCTCCAAAGCTTTTGATTGCGTTGACCACAAAACACTGATCTGTAAATTACACCATTACGGAGTTCGTGGATCCGTGTTCTGCTGACCTTGTTCTTTCATATTTATCAAACAGGCAACAAAAAGTTATTGTTAATGGAGCGACATCTGCAGGATCCCCAGCCAAGATGAGTGCTCCGCAAGGTTCAATTCTTGGCCCTTTGACATATGTACATGATGACCAACTTATCGGATATTTTTTATTTGTAATTCCATTGTGCTGTATTAATTGGTCTATACGACAGTATAGACCAAAGTTTTAAATATAATTAAGCATATCTTAGAACTGGAAACATATCTTACAACTATATAATAATATTTATATATATATATATATATATTTAATAATAATAATGTTATCCATCAGAATTCAGACAGGCTTTAATTTATAATCATGTTGTGGGAAGTACTAATTTCACACGCGTTCCCGTTAGTATATGCTTAAACTAGGCTTATGGTCTCATGGTGCGTGGTGCGCTGGTTGCACACTACTGGCATGATTGCTCTATGTTATCTCTTAAAAAATAGTAGTAGAGATACCTACTACTGTTTCTTGTGATTTTTTTTTATGTTTGGCTCGCGTTTGAATTTTAAGAAAAAAATTAATTCAAACTCAAAATGTTTTATTTCACATAGGCCTACATGGGCACTTATAAAACGTCAGCAGTTTGGCGCAGGGCACGGTTCGAAATTGGTCGTTTTCTATGGAAAAGATCCGGCAAGAAACTCCACAGTTACTCTTTTAAAATATCATTCTTACAATGTATCTGTAATACAGGTTAATTAGGTATGAGAGGACATTAAAGCCTGTCTGAATTCTGATGGATAACCTATATTATTGTATAGTTGTAAGATATGTTTCCAGTTTTAAGATATGCTTAATTATATTGAAAACTTTGGTCATTACAAGATATTTTCTAAATTTAAACCCACGACCTACGTCATTTAAATTTAAAAGTCAATTATTTGAAATTAAGTATTTCAAATGGCGGGAGACTTTGTTAAACATAAAAAACACAGTGATACGACGTCAATGTGGAGCTATTTTTTAGTTGCGAAGGATAGGAATAGTGCCAAATGTAACCGATGCTCAGCCATTCTCAAGACTTTGGATTGATCGACTAAGGGATTACATACCCATTTGTCATCAAAACATAACATCAAGCTTATATCAGCTTCAACAAGTCTAGATTCTGATAATCTGAACACAGCACCGCCGCCAGCCAAGCGAAAGTTAAATGATTATTTTACTAAAAGTGCCGACGATAGCCTCGATGATGTTTTGGCAAGAATGATGGATTGATGATGGATTTCCATTCAGTATATTCATAACTTCAGATGATTCGAGAAAATTTGTCTTTGCAAAATACACGGATTTACCAAAGTCTGCCGTCACCATTCAAAAACGTGTCATGAATTACAGTGAAAAAATCCGAAAGCAAGTAACTGCAGAATTAAAACATTTGAAAAGTGCAGGTGAAAGATTTAGTCTTTCTTTCGACAACTGGACTTCAACTTCCAATAAACCATATATGGCTGCCAACGTTAATTCATATAAAAAAAATTTGGAATTTAGGACTTGTTCCTATTTATGGAAGTATGAAAGTATGGCTGAAAATAGTCTTCGTATATTGAAAGAGCGTCTAAGTATATTTGATATTTCCCTGGATACTGGTTTTATGAAAAACATAATTATTTGCAAGACAGCTCTACCTCAGATGATACTATAAATGAACCACCTGTGGCTGTTGATCATATGGACGACATCCATGATGATGAACATTTAGAAGACTTAGACAGTCCAGAATCAGACTTAATCTTAATGTCACAAAATGACCTTGCGCTATAACACATACCAGATTTAACACAAAATGAAAACATTAATGAGCTGATAAAGAAAATCCGCAAAGTTGTAGAGTGTATTTCAAAAGATCACCATTGAAAAGTGAAACAGTACTTCAAAAATAAATGAAAATTGAACATGGAAAAGAGCTGTCACTTCTTTTGGACTGTAAAACCAGGTGGTCTTTTAACAATGCTGGAGCGATTTTATCTTTTAAAAACCTTCATTCAAAAAGCTCTTATAGATCTCAATCATCCAATTCGTTTGGAAGAAGTTGATTTTGAATTGGTAAACAAAATTGTTGATGTGCTGACCCCAATAAAATTGACAGTAGAAGCAATCTGTCGGCGAGATGCTAATTTATGCACAGCTGATTCCGCTTTGAAATTTCTTATAAAACAGCTATCTAGCATAATCATTTTTTGGCAAGTGCTGACACTTGCCAAAAAATGAAAACATCCTTAGTGGAACGTATGAAGCAACGACGAAGTGATGATTTGACTGTTGTGTTGAATTAATTACAAAATCCATGAAAAGATGATGAAAATCAGTTATTATCGGATTTGGAATGGCATGACTTATTTCCAGTTTCTGCACAGGCTTTAGTTTGGAAGCAAATAAAGTGTATTGTTAAAAAACTTAAAAGTCGAGATGACACGGAAGAAGAAGAAGGAAGATCAGGATCACAAACAGATGATGAGTTAAGGCCACAAACCTCCCAATCCCAACCCCAATTGACACTAAAGGAAAAGTTATAGCTGGAAATTGATAAGAGTATGAAATCCCCAGATCGTGAAGTACAAATACAAAATTAATCGGGGTTGGCAAAATATAGTATTAGACGTGAAATAAGCCTGTTTTAAAATGGAGGAATTAGTGGATATCACTTAGAAACAGCATATAATAATAATAATAATATTCCACAACTTTTTCACACAACGCCATCTAGTCCCAAACTAAGCAGAGCTTGTGGTATGGGTACTAGACAACTGATAAACATCGATTATTCCCGATGTCCAACACTTGTCTGGCCACCACTGGGGGACAGCGAGACAACATTAAAACATTATTCTCGTTGTCCACCACTGGGGGACAGCGTCACAACTTTGTAAATTATTTCCATTCGCCACCACTGGTGGCCGCCACTCACCTATGGTGAGTCAATTCAAAGTCATACCGAGTTTGATACAAAACATACCGTCATTTCAAAGCATCAAGTCAAGTTTATACAGACATAGAAATACAATCGCTGGAATGAAAAGACTTAATGCAAAAATGTGGAAGAATTCCATGTTCCAAGAAATTATAAGGACTTTCTTTTAGCAGACTATTCATATAACTGCAACCGAATTGTAGTGTTTTGTATTGAAGAAGCCAAAAATGTAATGTGTGAGATTCATCATTGGTACCTTTAAAAGCTGCACAGAATCATAATTTACAAAGTTGTGACGCTGTCCCCCAGTGGTGGACAACGAGAATAATGTTTTTAAGTTGTCTCGCTGTCCCCCAGTGGTGGCCAGACAAGTGGTGGACATCGGGAATAATCGATAAACATACATATATATTTCTAAATATGTATTTAGAAATCTGAATAGAAATTTTGTCTGGGTGTAATTTATCTATAATATGTATGTACATATTATAGATAAATTACACCCAGACAAAGAACAAATGACCGTGCTCATCACACAAACATTTGTCCTAGGTGGGAATCGAACCCACGACCTTGCGCATAGCAGTCAGGGCCACTGACCACTATAAGTATCTATTGTCTATTCCTCCAACCAGTGTAAAACCTAAACGAGCGTTTTCAGCTGCTGTTTATGTTGGTAATAAACGAAGCAGGCTTGGAAGTCAAACCTTGGATGCATTGATATTTCTACGATTGTATTTTCAAAATTCGAAATAAGTTTTATTGTCTTTTTATTTCTTACAAAGTATAGTATCTTTTTGTCATTTTTTCTTTTCTTACTATACTGTGATATGTGTAGTGTACCAAAATTAAAAATATATATTTTAAGAAATTACTCGTTTTCTAGAGTTCAGTTGCCGAATGGCAAAAAACGGAACCCTTATAGTTCCGTCATGTCTGTCCGTCTGTCTGTCTGTCTGTCCGTCCGTCCGTATGTCACAGCTATTTTATTCCAAAACTATTAAGACTATACATGTTAAACTTGGTAAGTAGATGTATTCTATGAAACGCTTTCCGATATTGAGAAAAAAATTAAAAATCATTTAAAATAAAGGAACATACTACTACCCCATACATGGAACTAAAACTGAATATATATATTTTTTTTCATGAAACCTATGCGTGTGTGGTATTTATAGACAGGTCTTTAAAAATGACATGGGGGTTTCTGAAACCACTTTTTCATAAAGTCAATCGTTTAAAAGATATAAGCTTCCAAAGTAGTCAAATGTGTATCCCTCCCTCTAACTTCTATAATAGTGGAGTGAAAAATCTAAAAAAATATGTATCTGTAGATCTTAATGTAAACTTTCAACCAAAATTAGTTTGAATGATATCGAGTTAACAGTTTTTGAGATATGGCATATTTTCTAAAACCGCAAATATAACTTTGTAATTCATACAAACCCTATGAAAAACAAAGTTATCTAGCGTAGTTGTAAAAAATGTAAATAAGCTAGTTTTAAGAAATTTGTAAGGTTTTTTTCGTCAAATAAATATACATATTATATTATATTATTATAGTTACACACGGAACCCTTCATGCGCGGCTCTGACTCGCACTTGGCCAATTTTTTACATTTGAGACCAATTAGAAACCACATAGTCTAATCCGGGGATAGCCCCAGGGTCCTAGGATTCAGCATCAAGAATCACGTAATCCCGGGATTGAAAAACATGCTCGGGATTGTATTCTCTAGTTGCAACTAAGAAAGGATTTCTATCGAAATTCTATTTTAGTTGCCAAATGTGTCGAAAAAAATAGAATTAATAAATTGTAAAAAACCAGATAGATAGCCCTACAGACCTCAATCTGAACGATAATTCTGTAAGCAATTGTATGTCGATAGGAGCCGGGTTTTCTGGTGTAGAACAAGTTTCAGCTTCCTTTGACATTCCCTCTATGTCCGACAAATTATACGCCAAGTGCCATAACAAGGTCTGTCTACTACGGGAATTAGCCAAAGAAAAATTGGCCAAGTGCGAGTCAGACTTGCCCATGAAGGGTTCCGTAGTAACTATAATAATATAATATGTAACTACTACAACTACCAGTCTGTCTGTCTGTCCATTCGTCCGTCCGTATGTTACAGCCATTTTATTCCGGAACTATTAGGACTATACATATAAAACTTGGTAGATTGATGTATTCTGTGAACCGCTTTCCGATTTTAAGAAAAAAATAAAATATATTTAAATTAAATTAAAAAATATTTTCAGTTTTAGTTCCATGTATGGGGAGCACCCCCATACATGGAACTAAAACTGAAATTTTTTTTTTTTTCATGAAACCTATGCATGTGTGGTATCTATATACAGGTCTATAATATGAGATTGAGGTTTCTAAAACCACTTTTTCATAAAATTAATCGTTTAAAAGATATACGCTTCCAGTGGTAAAATGTGTGCCCCCTCTAATTTCTATAATAATGGAGTGAAAAATATAAATATATATATACAACGTGTAACGGAAACCCCATATCTAACCAAAAGGGCTGAAGACAACATTTGGTATGGAGTCTCTATGCACAGTTTCAGCACAAAATAACTGACTTAAAGAATTGATACCAAATGATTGGTTTCACATATTTTTTGAATACCAATCATAACAAACGTGTCACAGCACTACGAGGGTCAATAACTTTCCACATCACTTGCCAATAACACGATAATTCTTTTCGTTCTTCTTAATTTGAAAAATTCGGTCTCTGGTATCAGTGTACTGGAATTTGTAATAAGTTCTACACATGTAGACTTAGGATTACAAAACCCTTGCCATATCGTTTGTTATCATCCAAAGAAGCCATGCACTTGGTATGTATATACCCTTTAAATTACACGTTGTATATATATATATCTATATATATCTATAGATCTTAATGTAAACTTTCAATCAAAATTGGTTTTAAAGAGATCGAGTCAGCAGTTTTTGAGATACCGCATATTTTCTAAAACCGCAAATATAACTTTGTAATTCATACAAATACTATGAAAAACAAAGTTATTTGGCGTAGTTGCAAAAAATGTAAATAAGCTAGTTTTAAGAAATTTGTAAGTTTTAGTTTTTTGTCAAGTAAATATACATATTATATTATATTATTATAGTTACTACGGAACCCTTCATGGGCGAGTCTGACTCGCACTTGGCCAATTTTTGTAAAATGTTATAATAAGCAATATAACATTAGATTTATAGATTTCTTTTATTATTTTTTTTCTTTTAAATTAAGTTACACTTGATACATATACTGTTATGAAATAAATTAGGCTTATATTTTCTGCGAAGTATGTTCGCTAGACAGCATTAATGAAAAAATGTTTTTTTTTGGTATGGCCCCACGTATATATAATAAAGTACCGAATGTTATAAAAAATATGACAGTACATCAGAATTTAAACGAGCACTAAATGAAATTTTAATAAACAAAACTTATTTCAGTCTGGTTTTATTATGACATTACATAATTATATTTTTTTTTATTTCATACTGGTTTTATTATTCAAATAAGTACTGCATACCCATCTACCCTAACTTGCTACTTACCCAGTATCGAAGCGTCAATAGCCTAATGGATAAGGTGTCGGACTTGTGATCGAGAGGTCGCAGGTTCGAACCCCAACCATTACACTATTGACGTGAACCCACTCAAGACAAGCATATTTAGCTTAGTTGGAGGGGTTAACAAGATTGCTAGTAATGTCAAATGTACCCACATTGCCAGTATTCTTTAAAAAAAAAATCTGAGGAGTTTAATATATAAAATCAAAGTTTTATTGCAATAGGATGAATAGTGAGGGAACGGATAATGTATTACTACAGTAAAAACAAAGGTTAATTTTTATATAATAGGTATAATTTATTAAATTTATTTTTGTGATTTATTTACGTACCTACTTGCTTCATTTAGATCCATCCAGCCGTTTGAGCGTGAAGAAGTAACAAACATGCAAACAGACACATTCATTCACAAACTTTCGCCTTTATAATATTAGTGTGATAAATAAAACCATCTAAATAATTAATATTCGTTTTTCAAGTTTATTCAACATAACGACAAAAAATTAAAAATTGCAAAGTTAGCAAACTTCGTCGTGCAACGGCAAGCGGGCCTCGAGCGAACTTGTCATTGTGTGTGTGACAACGCACACGACTAGCCCGCTGCAGTAAATACCTATTTTCCGCGCGTCTCGTAGGCTCGACACCCTCTTAATGGTTCTCGACTATAAAGTCACTATGACTGAACTTGTTTTTTCCTTTAAGTTTTTATTTTAAGTTATTGAAAGTTAATGGATGGAGAGGTAGAATAAGGCCATAGAAAAGATGGATGAATTGTGTGAATCATGGATGAAACAAAAATGAGTAAATTATTCTGTGACATCTGACAGGGAGGAATGGATGAAGAAAAAGTGTTGCGCCGACCCAAGTAACTGGGATATGGGCAGAAACATGACGATTAAACGCAGTAACGCTTTAAAAAAATAATTTAGTTTCCTTATGATTTAATTTGGTAGGTACCCATATTATATTCAAAATAAAAAAGAATATGTTTAATTTTTAACTATAGCATCCCATAGGCACCATGTTTGTTTTTTTAACGTATTTTTTCTACAAACACTTGGGTTATCAAACGTACTAACGATATCTTAAATATAGAAATCTGTTGTGTGGCTTGGAAGATATGAGGTAGTAAAGAATATTACAACGTTACCCTTTCCTTGCTGTCGGGTAAAAAAAGATAAGGTAAGGTAAAAAGAACAAAGAGTAGGTACAAATAACGGCGTAATCACTTCGCGTTGCACTTATCTAGATGTCTGGGACTTGTATTGATATTTTGTAATCACGCTTATTTTTTATAACTTATTTATCTAATATATAAAATTCTCGTGTCACAATGTTAGTTACCTTACTCTTACCAAATTTTATATGCATATTCAGTAGGTCTGAGAATCGGCTACTATCTACTTTTTATCCCGGAATTCCCACGGGATCGGGATTTACGCGGGAAATCCTCTCAAGCGAACGAAGTTGCGGGCAGCAGCTAGTATAAATATATGTTATTGCTGAAACCCGAATAACGGTAAATGTTTACGTAAAATTTACCGATGTTTACCGATTAGCGTGCGAACTGTTTTGTAAAATCGCTAGCACTCAATCGGTTAACCTTATGTTTTTCCTCAGAGGATTACATATTCATGACACTTTATATAGGTTTTCAAAGCACATGTAAGATATCTTAAGCTTAGATTCAAAATCAAAGTCGTCACTGCTAGTAGAAGCCAGAAAATTTGATACTAGTCTTGCTATCGCGTCTAACCAAACTAAACCATTCGGATGATCCGGGGATACCGCACGGTCTCCGGCGAGGCGACAAACCTCCTTGTAGGATTGCCGCCATGGTACCTAGAAGCGAGAGTCCTCGCGCTCCTGCACGAGGAGCGCGTGGAGGTGCTTCGCCGGGGCGAAACTCTGCTGCCGCAACTGGTTGCGGCACGGCGGACGGAGCTCCGGCGTGAGATCATGGCGGCTTGGAAAGAGCGGCTATCGCAACTCAGAGCTGGGCACGGCACAATAGCGGCGGTAAGTCCCCTCTTTGAGGAGTGGCTAAAAAGGCGTTATGGCGTCCTCACCTTCGCCTGACGCAGGTGCTCACCGGACATCACCATATGCATTGTGACGAGCATAAAGTGCTTAACATCCACATTCAAGTTATTGAAGCGCAATCCATGAAATACTTATTATTGAGTAGTTTCGGTGGCCATCTGTGGTCTTCATCATTAGTTCCGAACTGAGAACCTCCACCTTTTTTAATGTCGGTTAAATATTCATACAATTTGCACTATAAGAACCATGTAGGTGGTGAAATAAAATGAATTAAACATCCGTTTTGTCTCTCTTATTCCCAATAACTTGTGTGCGTCAATAAATAAATAATTCATATTTTATATTAAAATATGAAACATAATGCCTCCACTTGGATCTGCAACCTACAGAGTGATTATTGAGGGCGATACTTCAAGGTTAGCATCAGCCGAAGGTAAAAATCGCACTTTGCAAATATGCACCAGTGTGCTTTAGGGCTTATGATACCACTCCTAATTTCAAGCGAAAAATTTCACATTTGGTTATAAAACGACAATAAAAAAACACCATAAGAATTACACCAAAAATATTTAAAAAGGAAAGAAAACAAAAGTTTTAAAACTAAACTACTTTAATCAATAACCAAACCAAAGATAAGCTATATCAATTATGATGTCAAATTAAACAGGTCACTCTTCATCTTCTCTTCGTGTTCTTCAAGCGATGGATGTCCGGGACTGCACTCGCTGAGTTCCGTCAGTAACAGTTCATCTGTCCGTAACTACAGCTGCTGTAGCCAGAGTGGCCATGAGCCCTGCAGCACTCGTCCTTCTCAGCATCGATACGGGAGCAGACCTGGTCGCAGGGTCCGACGCGGACGGCCTCCACGGTGGCCATCACCATGGCGAAGGCGACCAGCAGGAGGATGAAGGCGGTCTTGATGGCGGCCATTGTACTTGTTGTATACTAGTAGATAAACGTTGGCGAGGAGATCTGGATAAATTGTGTGAAGCTTGACATATTTTGCTCCGTATTTATACTCCTAATTGACCATGACTGATAAGATATTATCAAACCAGTTTGCGTTTGTGCGAGACAAGCAGGATAAAAACATAAACTTAGAATGAGGAAAACTTTAAAGATAACCTCAGACGTCTTTGATTATCGTACTTTCTAGGATATGGGATTTCATTTGTTGATTGTATCATTTTGATTAGATTACAAGTCAAAGAGTTCAAATATCTTTTCTTTACTTCTGCAGGTGAACAAGAGTTAGATTTATATGGGTCAGTCTGGACTAGAAACAGTTACAGATAACGTTATAAGGAAAATAAGGAAACAAGTTACTGAATTAAGGGATATATATCGCAAGTGCTACAATTATGGACCATTTTTATGTTAATGTATCATTCACTTGCCGTCCCCGGCGTCTCCGTTCGTAATAATAGATAATTTTGATAAATTTATAAGCTATTCTGCTGAAAAGTTTTATATAAATATATAATAACATGTATATTTATTCTAGTTTCGTTTCGTTTTCCAAAGATACAATATGAATATTCAAATAAAAATATCCTTAGGGATCTTTTTATAGAACATCACTTCATAGAATACACCTTAATTCACCACACAGTTTCACAGTATTCAACAAAATTAGAGATAACAATCCCGAGGGAAATCTTGAAGTATTGAAAGAAAATTCTTAGTGAAAAGTTTATAAACCTACAATACTCAGAGGATTATTATTTAAAATGTGATTATAAAGTGTGGCTCGAGTTTATTATTGGCGGAGGAGGGAATATATAAAATAAAACAGTATAATAGTTTGTCTTTAGAAACAGGAAAAGAGCAAGAATGCAAAATTAAATATCCGTCTGCTTGTCTATTTGTACACGCTAAACTCTGGAACTACTAGACGGATTTGATTGAAACTTTTATTTTTACAACGTGTAATTTAAAGAGTATATACATACCAAGTGCATGGCTTCTTTGGATGATAACAAACGACATGGCAAGGGTTTTACAATCCTAAGTCTACATGTGTGGAACTTATTACAAATTTCAATACATTGATACCAGAGACTGAATTTTTCAAATTAAGAAGATTGAAGAGATTTATCGTGTTATAGGCAAGTGACGTGGAAAGTTATAGACCCTCGTAGTGCTGTGACACGTTTGTTATGATTGATATTCAAGAAACATATGAAACCGATAATTTCGTCTCAATTCTTTGAGTCACTTATTTTGTGCTGAAACTGGGCATAGAGACTCCATACCAGATGTTGTCTACAGCCCTTTTGGATTGATATGGGGTTTCCGTTACACGTTGTATAGCTATTTTGTCTCGGCAACATAAAGGCTATAATTAGTTTTGGAAGCTGAAACTCATGATGCAAATCTTAACACGTGAGGGAAGCCGCAGTCAGAAGCTAGTTAATAATAAAAACCTTATTTGTAGGTTTATTTAATGTTAGCTTTTTTTATTGTTGATAGGCTCGCGTATGGCTACCATCTCACCTGATGTTAAGCGATGATGTGGTCGAAGATAAAGCATGCTTGCCTAGAAGTAACCTATTCACTCTTGACTTAAAGACTCCCAGCTTTTAGGAAACACAGACTTCAGCAGAGAATTCCACTCCGTGCGCATAATGAAACTATTCCCAAAACGTTTTGTGCGTATGGGTGGGATGTCCACATTGTAACGATTGCTTAAATTGTAATTAGAAGTGTAATTAAAAATTCCCCATTTTAATACCTACTATAATAAATTAATGTAATTTAAGTAAATTAACTTATTCTATTTTAAATGCCTACATTGTGATATAACGAAATTATGTATATTTTTATTTTGACTAATCTGTGGAGAAGCGCTCGCTCACTCACATTTAGACGACTAACAACGTTCGTAGCATGTTTCGCATAACGAGATACCGTGGCCCCGGAACTTAAGGGCAGCTGGAGGAACAGGGTGGGTTTTTAGTCAGTACAAGTCTGACACTCCTCTTCGCTCCACCCAGAGCGGGAGAAGTCATTCGATGATTTTCCCATCAGGAAAAAAAAACATGTTTCGCAAAACAAATGGAAAATAATGTTTAAGCAATTACATGGCATAGCAAGATAGTACCTAAACACATAATTATGTGTACCAGTTTTATACGTTTACGTACGCGTTAACGTTACGTTCCAGTTAACGAGCCAATACAGCGCCGGGTAACATTGTATAGTTTTATGCTTGCATACGTTGCAAATGACTGGTTACAAATTTATTCAGTACGTAATGAATATGCAAAAGGAGTAAATTTTACACAACTTTATATGATATCTGGATTCTGGTGCCTATATTTTATGAAGAATTTATGCTTGGCATTTTGCTTTTACATTGAGTGTTCGATAGAGGAGCTTGCGGCTAAATGATAACAGCGGGTCATTTTTCAAGGTTAAGCAACACTTCCCAAGGTTGGTTTTTGTATGGGTGACTATTTTAACATATCGAAATTCTTCCGTGCCTCGGAAACCGCGTTAAGTTCATTTGGACATCCTTGACAGCCGTTACGATGAGTCAGAAGCCAGAAAATCTGACACTCGTCTGACCTCGGAGTGTGGTCTTACTTAGCTACTGGGCTGTGGAAGTCAGACAGGCAGTCGCTCGGCAGAGAACGGCGCGTGATCACCGACGCCCGGGGCGTGACCTGCGGCGGCAGGGGAGGAAGATAGTTGTCTTACCAATGTCCTCCATGGGGTCTCTTGTTGGGCAGTCAGTGTCTTTAAGGGCCTGCAATCCCGAACAGCCGCCTGCCTTAAGTACAGTCGAAGTTAAAGCATGTGATGAGTATGTATGCGTCTCGTCCACTGCCTCCGCAACGCCTCCTTTCCCAGCAAGACTGATCTAATTTAAGTGTCCCTACCCTCTCAAGTTCAAGGTTAGATTTCGGGGAGTGTATACAGGGTGGGTTTTTAGTCAGTAGAAGTCTGACACTGATGATCTTTAACCACATCGCAGCTGACCATCAGATGAGATGGTGAAAAATGAACTTTTTGGAATATTCTCGCATTGAACCCTGTACATTTTTTTTAAAATTGATAATAGTCTCGCGTTTGACCACCATCTCACCTGATGGTAAGTGATCATGTGGTCAAAGAGCATGCTTACCTAAAAGTAACCTATTCAGTCTTGACTTAAAGGGAAACACAGACTCCGGCAGGGAATTCCACTCCTTACTGGGAATACTTTCATTGTGCGTACGACACGCACAATGAAAGTATTCCCAAAACGTTTATTGTGTATGGGTGGGATTGGGGTGAAGGCTCACAAAGAATATGAATAAAAAACATCATAAAAACGTCCCTTTGAAACTCAACTCTTACGTTGGAAGGTGCTAAATGTTACAGTGTCATGTTTATTTTGATATTATTATCTTTGATGAGTGTAAAGGTGGCGATCTTGATGTGGCAAGCGTCATTAATATGTATGGCGCGGTGAAGCTTTTGACGCACGCTTTCGAAATCGCACAAAGGAAATGTCAGCGATTCACAGAACATTCAAGAATTATTGTAGTGTATATAAACATAGACGTTGTACGTAATTAAAACCCGAAAAATGTATTTTTAACCGACTTCAAAACAAGGAGGAGGTTCTCAATTTGTCGGAATCTTTTTTTATGTATGTATGTTCCCCGATTTCTCGAAGACGGCTGGACCGATTTGGAAAACTATTTTTTTTGTTTGAAAGGGTTATACTTTTTAATTGGTCCCATTTTCATGAAGTTAGGATCTGCTGATGCAATCATGGAGAAATCGAGGGAAATCTTCAAATATTATAGCGATTTGGATATTTTTATAGTATATTATGCAGTTGCTCTCTAAAAGCACCATTTGGTGAAGTGGAACTGATGATGAAGACCACAGATGGCTTCCGGAACTACTCATTAATAAGTATTTCGTGGGTTGCGATTCGATTACCTCAATATGGTTGCTAAGCACTTTATGCTCGTCACAATGCATATGGTGACGTACAGCTAATGGTGAAGTATCAAGAGAACTCCTCAAATATTAACGGCTCTGTATCGGGAAAAGTAATATTTTGTAAAAGGTGATAAGTAGTTGACAGTTAGGCTTTTGTAACTAGATACATTACAAACCGACCCACTAAAAAGCGTGAAAAAAAAAAGCTTTATAACTAAAAATAAAACCGACTTCCAACTCAAAACACTGGAAAGTTTTGGTTTTGTTAAAAGTTTTTTAGTTTTGTATGTCACTCATCTTGCATTGGTATACCTAAACTGAATAAATCATTTCCTCCTGACTCTCCAATCTTTAAATATTCTAGTGTATCTGTTTAGGCTTGGTGCATGTAATGACAGCGCATTTGGATGTAAGCATGACTAAAAAACCCAAAACTTAGCGCAGTAGTGTTGCACGCTTCAATGTGAAACCCGAGCGACGAGCGCTTTGTGACGATTCGAATTAAAACGCGGAACTGGATATTGTTGCGTTTGAACACCAGTGGTACCCAAAACATTGAGGTAGCGTTTTAAATCGAAGCCTCACAATAATAATAATAATATTCCACAACTTTCACACAACGCCATCTAGTCCCAAACTAAGCAGAGCTTGTGCTATGAGTACTAGACAACTGATAAACATATATATACATTTCTAAATACATACATATTATAGATAAATCACACCCAGACAAAGAACAAATGATCGTGCTCATCACACAAACATTTGTCCTGGGTGGGAATCGAACCCACGACCTAGCGCATAGCAGTCAGGGCCACTGACCACTAGACCAACAGGCCTGTCATGGAATAAAAGTGATTTAAGACTAAATTCCTGTTACTTCTAACCTTACTACTACTGTAAAGCCCGTTCCATCATCGGACTACAAAACTAATGGTGAAGCGCCATCATTACATGGTGGATATCCCACGGCTAAGGAGTGGAATTCCCTGCCGAAGTCTGTGTTTCTTGATTGCTATAACCTAGGGGTATATAAGTTAAGAGTGAATGGGTTAATTCTAGGTAAGCGTGCTTCATCTTCGACCACATCATCGCTTACTATCAGGTGAGATGGTACCCAAATGCGAGCCTTTTACCGATAAAAAATCTCCAAAATAATAAGGGTGTGTTACGAGTATTAAAAGAGCACCCTATGCATCGGTTAAGGGAGATTATGTACATTTAAACTTACTCAGTTGAGTAATTTTATGGAGTTTCTTACTCAACCCCAATAATATCAATAAATGAGGTCACTTTCAGTCTAAAAGTGCGAAATGTCTCCCTCTCCGACGTAAAGAGGGCTGTGAAGTTCCCTGCTACCAGTAGTCATACGTAAGTTCGTGGCAGTGGAAGTCATAATACGCACCCGCTGTGCCGCCCCAGACTCAAGCGAACGAGGAGACGACGAAGTGGTTTTAATAAGTACGAGTCTGACAAATCCCTCCAATGACCCCACGGCGAAGGACATTCGTGAGAATTTCCATCTCGATGAGAAATTAAAAAAGAAAGCATACGACCTTTAAGCACTTTTACGTGTTGCAGTTTGTAATGGAAATTAGTTACAAGCAGCAACTTGTTATCATAAAAAAGAATATCTCCACCGTCTTTGTGTTTAAGACACAAGTAATTAAATGTTGAGTACCACTGCTCTTCAAGTCTAGATGCAATTTCAAAGGACATTATGAAAATTTTAATGCACATTCTTTAGAAAGTCGATGTTTTGTATTGTATTGAAGTGAATGGAATTAAATGGAAGAAACAGTGTGGAAAATTGAATTGTTTGTCGTAAACGGAGAAAGGAATAACGATATTTTTTATAGTACTTGTTTTTTCTCTTCGTGTTGTTTAGTGCTTTATTAACAGTTGCAGGAATTACTCTTAAATATGAATTATCGTTTTATTGGCAAGTCACGTGGAAAGTGATGATCTTCATAGTGCTGTGACCAACGAATTAGGAATGAGCTGTGACACGTTTGATATTACTGGTATTCAAGAAACATATGAAACCAATAATTTGGGGTCAGCTCTGTGAGTCACTTATTTTGAGCTAAAACTTTGCATAGAGACTCCATACCAGATATTGTCTTCAGTCTTTTTGGATAGATATGGGGTTTCCGTTACACGTTGTATAAATTATATATTTATTTTATATAAACGACCTTAGCTTAATTTCAATTTGGTATATTTGATATCAAATCAAAATTAAACTATAGTCGTTTATATAAAATAAATAAATAATTTAAGAAATTGGAAATTATTATAACAAATATACGCTAAGATCGCTGCAACACTTAACTCTTTTGTTCTGCTACAATACCAATAAAAAGCTTAAGTTTATCTCTAACTAGCTTTTCCCCAAAACCTTTAAACTGATTTCAGTGATGAAATTTCATCAAAAACAGTTCAGCGGTTTTGCCGATAAGCTTACCTGACAGGAAAACTAACTTCGCACTGATTTCTTATTTTATTGATAATAGGCTCGCGTTTGACCACCATCTCACCTGATGGTAAGTGATGATGTGGTCGAAGATTGAGCACGCTTACCTAAAAGTAACCTATTCACTCTTGACTTAAAGACCCCTAGGTTATAGCTATCGGGAAACACAGACTCCGGCAGGGAATTCCACTCCTTAGCCGAACGCACAATGAAGGTATTCCCAAAACGTTTAGTGCGTATAGGTGGGATGTCCACCATGTAACGTATGATGAACGTATGATGTATGTATGAATGTTTAAGTTTTCCAGAGTTGCCTGTGCCTCGGAAAGCACGCAAAGCCTTAGTCCTGGCTGTCATTTGAACATCTTTGACAGTCATTACGGGTAGTCAAACCAGAAAACAACAGAAAGCATAAAACATATATAGTTGGGGAAAGCCTACGCAGATAATGAATCTACACGGTCCTACTGCCCCACAAAATAAAGATAAATCCTCCTCCCCAAGTCGCTCCCGCAGTGCTGAGGATCGTGGCTACGACGGAAACGTTGCAACAGGCTTCCCCTATCTAATTCGGTCTTTAGCTTGATGGAGAGGCTAGGACAACAGCATCTGCAGTACTTCGGACACCTGGTCAGCCCATCGTATATGTATACAACGTGTAACAGAATAAACGCAATTCCTGATAATAGTTGGTTCAGAATCGGCTTCTAAATCGATTTCCGTTATAAAAGATAGGTGTTACATTTTGACGGAAAAATCATTCATTTAACTTAAAATGGAAAGACAGTATCATGACAAATTAACACAATCCTTAATTCAAGGAAATGCGCTCGTATATGTGTCGGCCGCTAATATTGCATGAGTGTATGCGTCTGTGTAAGGATATTGTATGTCGCACATTCGTTTTGCGTTTAGTAAGCATTATTATTTTATAAAAAATGTTAAGGTTTGGTTTCAATTTATTTAGTTATGTATGTTGTTTTAGACTTATTCTAATTGGGGTGTCTGAGGTATTGCGCTTAATCTGTTACACGTTGTAGATAAATACGTATAATATAATTGTTGAAGGTAAACATTTGCAGCATAACCGCCAGACACGCGGATCCTAAATAATAATGCTTCGATTTCCTTTTCCCGACCCTTAGGGTGTCAGCACATGCGCCTGCTAACAATATTCAAGTATTTGAAATTTTATAAAAAGTTGAAGAACAAGTTTGCGTCTTTGGTTTCTTGAATGGGCAACTTATGATATGAATTCCTGCGGGTTTATTGTATATCATTTTATTTGTTTCAAATACTTGAGTACATTTAATTACTACACGCTGTTGTTGTAAAATTAATTTGAGGTTAAATTTTTTACCTAATATTATAACAGTAATAAATAAATGTAATAAATATCTAGAGATGTTGACATTTATAAACACGTGTCGAATGTGGTTTGCTTGCATGTGGTATATTTTTTATTGCATCTCTCTTGCATGTGCATATACAATTTGCGGGTGGGAGCGGTGCTTTAAACTGCATGCAAGATTAAGATTGATTGATTTGGTGGAATCAACACTAGATGTTTTTTTGAAATATTAGTTTGGTATGGATTTCCGCAAAGTAACGTCTTATTACGTTCTATTTACAACATTATAAATAATACTAATTTTTTTATATATAAATAATATCATGTTATTAAATTTAGTCAATTTTTTATCGTTTTATTAGAATATTTATTCGAAAACAATCTGCCGGGAAAAAAATCTCTGCAAAAAACCCTTTTTTTTTCCAATAAATGACGCATAGTTGTGTACTTTTGGCTAATATTTTTTATAGGTTCCAGTTTTCAATATAAACGCCTCCTACTAAAAATATGGACCCTCACGTCATAAGGAAAACGAATAAGACATGGCATTCACCCGCGAAAATAGATTCATCATTATGACACTCCCGTCCTATGATCGTCATAGAAACGCGCGATTGTATTCATGCTCTATGTGAAGGAGATTCTTTGGAGGGTCGAAAGTATGTCGTGTATCACGTATTTTTTTTTCCTATGTTTTTATGACATGGGTTGGCATTTGCCACTTGTTATTATTTATCTGATGTTCGACACAACCAGTTATCGACAGGTTCTATTAGGTATATGTTGCTATATCGGAAGGACATGGCATTGCATACTTTGGCTCAATGCGGCACATGGGAGGAGTCATATTGTGGTCTTGTTATAACAGTGGGAGGCGGATCTGTCGCTGCCGACCGTGGCTTGATCAGTAGTCGGCAGTGCAGTCCTAGGGTGCAGTGAACTTCTTCTATGAGGAAGAATCTTGCAGAAGCAGGCTGCGAAAAGCATGAGGTAGAGTACTATAATATAGTGCTCTCTCATTTCATTCGTACCAGCCGCATTGGGCGTTGATAGAGGCCCGATAATAACAATTTCTAGTTCTCATTAGTAACGCATCTTATAGAAAGTACCCTTTCAGTTATCTATACTAATATTATGAAGCGGAAAAGCTTGTGTTTCTTTAAACGCTGAATCTTTGAAAGTACTGAGTAGATTTGGATGAAGTTTGGTATGGAACTAGCTTGAACCTTAAGGAAGGCTTTTTACTCGACTGTACTAGAAAAAAGGGGTAAAATTTTTACCGTGATAAGATCCATGGGAGCAAAGACCTCGCGTGACTGGTGGTAAAATGTACGTAGGTACTAACGTAATTTGCTAGTACATTTACTAAATTCTATAATAATGAAAGTCTATTCTGAAATAGTTTATATGCTAATATAATTTGTAAGTAAATTTTGTTATTAACATTTAGAATTGTAAGTATTTATTATTATAACATTATTATTATTGTGAATCTTCTTTTCTCGAAATAAAGATGAAATATTAAACGGGATCCAAGGACGACGAATTCCACTGATAAATGCTTACACTGTCTGGACAAGTCCGCTCAAATCTGTGTGCTCCTTTCCACAAAAGAGCACCACAGACATGAACCTGCAGTTTATAACCAATTTAAAATAAACATTTCATTTAATTTCACGCCCCCTTCTTTTGGGACGAGTCCTGGAACGTGGAACCGGTTTAATCAGTACGAGTCTGACATACCATACACCTCCATAAACCCTACGGTACCCACTGATATGTCATTTTGTGATACTGCTACTGACGTACGTATGACATATGTCTGCATTTTTAAATAATTGTGTAAAGTAATTTTTGTGATTATTATTTTCTTTTTCGTTAAGCATATGAAAACGAAAATAGGGATATCATAAAAATAAAAATATTATTCATAGAAAAATAATTACTAAGCATCAGCCTTAGAGGTAACAAAATTAACACAGCCTTTTTTAACCGACTTACTAAAGGAGATTCTCAATTCGTCTTGAACTTTTTTTTTTATGTATGTTACCTCATAACTCGGAGACGGCTGGACTTCAAATATTATAGGCACACCTATAGCGTTTTGGGTATTTCTTATAGTAATTTGAGCAGTTGCTTCCGAAAAGTACCATTTGGGGAAGTTGAGCTGATGATGAAGACCACAGATGGCCACTGAAACTCCTCAATAATAAGTATTTCGTGGATTGCGTTTCGATTACTTGAGTACAGATGTTAAACACTTTATGCTCGTCACAATACATATAGTGATGTAGAACTGATGGTCAAGTACCAGGAGAACTCCTCAAAAATTAACGGCTATGCATCGGGAAAAGCTATATTTTGTAAAAGGTGATAAGTTGTTGATATTATGGCTCTTATAACTAGATAAATTACAAACCGACCCACTAAAAAGCGAGAAATTTTTTTTTTTTTGCAAATGTAGATCCGACTTCCATATCAAAACACTACAAAGCCAAAAATAACTTTAATTTCGGAAGGCGGTGTGAAAAAAAAAAAGAAAATGCAAAACCAATAACACCGACTTCCGAAATTAAAGTTATTTTTGGCTTTGTAGTGTTTTGATATGGAAGTCGGATCTACATTTGCAAAAAAAAAAAATTTCTCGCTTTTTAGTGGGTCGGTTTGTAATTTATCTAGTTATAAGAGCCATAATATCAACAACTTATCACCTTTTACAAAATATAGCTTTTCCCGATGCATAGCCGTTAATTTTTGAGGAGTTCTCCTGGTACTTGACCATCAGTTCTACATCACTATATGTATTGTGACGAGCATAAAGTGTTTAACATCTGTACTCAAGTAATCGAAACGCAATCCACGAAATACTTATTATTGAGGAGTTTCAGTGGCCATCTGTGGTCTTCATCATCAGCTCAACTTCCCCAAATGGTACTTTTCGGAAGCAACTGCTCAAATTACTATAAGAAATACCCAAAACGCTATAGGTGTGCCTATAATATTTGAAGTCCAGCCGTCTCCGAGTTATGAGGTAACATACATAAAAAAAAAGTTCAAGACGAATTGAGAATCTCCTTTTGTAAGTCGGTTAAAAAAGGCTGTGTTAATTTTGTTACCTCTAAGGCTGATGCTTAGTAATTATTTTTCTATGAATAATATTTTTATTTTTATGATATCCCTATTTTCGTTTTCATAATTATGCTTAACGAAAAAGAAAATAATAATCACAAAAATTACTTTACACAATTATTTAAAAATGCAGACATATGTCATACGTACGTCAGTAGCAGTATCACAAAATGACATATCAGTGGGTACCGTAGGGTTTATGGAGGTGTATGGTATGTCAGACTCGTACTGATTAAACCGGTTCCACGTTCCAGGACTCGTCCCAAAAGAAGGGGGCGTGAAATTAAATGAAATGTTTATTTTAAATTGGTTATAAACTGCAGGTTCATGTCTGTGGTGCTCTTTTGTGGAAAGGAGCACACAGATTTGAGCGGACTTGTCCAGACAGTGCCCAATCAATATGCATTTAAGAGAAAGTTGCGGGATTATTTTCTTAACAAATAGTGGAAGCCTGCCATGTTATCTCTTCACCACCCATGGTTGACTGGTAGAGAATGCCTATGGCATTAAGTCCGCCTTTGTACATTTTGTGTTGCATAAAGTTTTAATAAATAAATAAGCATTTATCAGTGGAATTCGTCGTCCTTGGATCCCGTTTCGGAAGGCGGTGTGAAAAAAAAAAAGAAAATGCAAAACCAATAACACCGACTTCCGAAATTAAAGTTATTTTTGGCTTTGTAGTGTTTTGATATGGAAGTCGGTTCTACTTTTTGCAAATTTTTTTTTTTTTTTAAATCAACACAAAATTAGTTTTCACCTGCTTTTTTATCTTTACTTTCGGACTTAAGAATGTTTTATTTGGAACAAACGCAGGCGTAAATATAAAAAATAAGCGATTTTTAACGATAGCTATTGCCGGTATGGAGCACTGAAAATATAAGCAGACCGATCTAACACATGCTTGGAAACCGTCCCGGGTTTTGCGCCCTTTCAGCTTAAAACATAAATACCATTTCTTCATAGGTTCAAATATCTGAATGTCATTGCATGGTTGAACAATATCAGTTGATTTATCCTTGCCTGAAATATCGCAGTCCGACTGAATAAAATCATTTCACCCACCGACAATTCATCGGATTCTAGAAGTAAAAGTTCGATTGTTGCTTCAATCATTTCCTTTTTATATTTATAGATGAGTCAGAAAAACAATTAGACCGCTTACGATTCATTTTATCTATTAATTAAAATGATCAAAGAATTAAAAATGTCACACTAACACTGACACTACGTACCACATACGTTATGTCGTCGCACACACCTGTTTAGTAACGTGCCACGCGTCCTCTTTCCACAGCCCCGTAAATGTCACTTAGTCCAGGAATATTAAGGGTTTTACCTCGGAATGAGTTGTATAAACCTTTATTTTGACACCCTAAAACTTGTCCCAAACGTACCTATCGTAGGGTGTCTGCGACCTTAGATATTTCAAGCTCAAAGGTCAAAACAGATTTTATTGGATCCGCCCAGAAAGTGCAAGCATTTTTGTCAAGTCTCGTGTAGATCAACTTAGGACCTTTATTTAATTAATTAAAAGGCATGCAATTTATAAAGGTGAGAATAATTCTGAAATCAATCTAGTAATTTTCGGGTTTATTTGTTACATTCAAAAGTACTAATCTGTCCTCATTATAATATTAGTACCTTATATTTATTGTGATCAGAGCATGATGCTGATGCTGACCGAATGAAATGAGGATAGATATGAGGGACCGACCAGACAGAGAGAGCTCAGGGTATCATGTGTTACGTGGAGGTTGTTAATGTTATTTGAGATCTCGTCCCACGGTGGATATCGTACGTCGCACGAATGCACGCGGAGAGTTTAGCAAAAATCGTCACCCACTGGACGCCTGAAGGAGGACAATTCCGTTGTCCACGGCGCATCTCGTCATGTTCGCCCGCCAAACATGGTCCGAAATTGCTCAAGATAGAGACGTTTGGAAGGAAAACAGGGAGGCCTTTGCTCAGTGGTGGGGCACAAAATAGCCTATGAAAAAAAGGATTAAAAAATAATCACATCTATTTGACAAGGCGACTAAGTTATATTATGTAGTATATATGTTTGTAGGTAGAACTTTTATTGACTTAAAATTTTATCTCAATTTGAACATGCAGCAAATCTGACAAAAAGGTAGGTTAGTGACCTTATTCACACTAATTTTATTCGTTATATTATTATGCCAAAATTATTAGAACATTAGGTACTTGTGGACATGACCTACATATTATGGTTATACAAACGCTAGGATAGACTGTATGCACTATTAATTAACGAGACAATGTGGACTGAAATGGCGTTTACTAATTGCTGGTTTGAACTGAATGGACATACATAAGTAGATATATTATGACCCTCCACTACCACTGTATCATATGTCTCTAAAATTCGTACTTACGTAAATCGTACTTTATATGTCTCTAAAATTTATATATTTCTTAAGAATGGAAAAAGATGAACAATGTATAAATATATGCAATAAATTATATTTATTTCGTAAATTGGTTTTAAATTAAACTTAACCCATCACTTTTTAGGGTTCCGTAGTCGACAAAGAACCTTTATAGTTTCGCCATGTCCGTCTATCCGTCCGTCTGTCCGCGGCTTAGCTCAGAAAGTATTGGTACTAGAATGTTGAAATTTGGCTCGCATATACATATTAATCACGCCGACAAAATGGTATAATAATAATAATAAACGTTTCGGCTCAACGACTGTCGGATCAGGTGCGGGTCATCCAGCGTAACCGTATGTTGGATGACGCCGTACTTGATAGACTACGCCTCGAATCACGGTGCAGCCGTGTCTCATCTGCTTCGCCACTGGCCGCGGTGCAACTACAAACCAGTATCTCACCGCGACCCGATCACGTCGGTGAAGATGATGATGACGAGGCTATAACCGTGAGTACCCAGTGCAATGAACAATTGAGGAGTGCTTTGGAGTGTGCATTACGGGAGTATCGCTCCACACCGCCTGAGCTTAGACCTCGTCTGCCTCGTTTGCCCATGCATAAGAAAAATAGGGCGCTAGTGTGTGCTCTAGATTCACTGCTGTCAAATTATTTTGACAATAGTGAAGACCTCACCGATACTCATTCGATCCTAAACTGTGCAGCTGTAGCGGCTTGTCGGGTAGCTCATGTCAAGTTCCCAAAGACTGACAGAGTTATACGACCAGCTGTACCAGCTTGGCAGGGCAGGATCGAACGTCGTATTGCTGAGGCTAGAGCACTCATTGGTAAACTTATCTGCTTCAGGCAGGGCAACACTCGTCCTAGAGTGATGCGCTTTGTGAGGCGGGCATTTGCGGGGACTGATATCAGTCCTCGGGATTATCTGACCCGCGTCACAGAGCGTATCGACTTCCTGAAGCAGAAAGTCTATGCATGGGCAAATCGAATTCGTCGATATAAGCGGCGGGTGGAGCGATACACTCAGAATCGCACATTCCAAAGCAATGAAAGGTGGGTTTATAGGGCCTGGGAGCGACCTGACCAAGGTGTGACTGATACGTGCCTACTGAATGATGATGCTATGTGTTTGTTCTGGCGCAGCATCTGGTCGGTGCCTGTCAGCCACACCGAGGGTGACTGGATGAGTGAGATCAAGCGCACGTGCGATCTTATACCAGAAATGGGGGCAATTACGATCAGCCCCCAAGATGTAACCTGTGCAGTCCGTCCGTTATCTAACTGGAAATCTCCAGGGCCGGACGGCTGCACAATTCCTGGATAAAATGGTTTCGAAGCTCGCACGCTCGCTTGGCCGCTCAGTTCCAGTCTGCCTTAGAGCTAGGATCGCTACCTCAATTCCTAACTACAGGAATAACCCACCTGCTCCATAAATCAGGTAGTACTTCGGAACCTAAAAATTATAGACCGATCACGTGCTTACCGACGGTCTATAAAGTTCTTACATCCATTTTGAGAGCCAAAATTAATAATCACATTCATACAAATTCAATCATGTCTGCTTCTCAGAATGGATGTAGGAACGGGTCCCGCGGTACGAAGGAGCTTCTCCTCATCGATATTGCCATAAACCAACAGGTTCGTCGTTCCCGAAGGAATCTGTCGACATGTTGGATAGATTATAAGAAGGCCTATGACTCGGTTCCACATACATGGCTCATGAAGGTGTTGGAGTTGTACAAAATAAACCCAATACTCCGCACTTTCCTTGAGTCATATATGGGGCAATGGAAGACGGTCCTCTGCTACCCAGGATGTCGACAGATCCAGGAAAATAGCAAACCGATTAGGATTGAGCGTGGTATTTTTCAGGGCGACAGTCTGAGCCCACTGTGGTTTTGTCTGGCTCTCAAACCTCTCAGTACACTGCTGGAGGGTTCGGGGCAAGGCTACCAGTTGAGAAGAGGTGGTCAGGTTATATCACACTTGCTTTACATGGATGATTTGAAACTTTTTGCCCCCAGCAACTTGCAACTCATGGAGCTACTGAAGGTAACGGAAACCTTCAGTAGCGCCATCAGGATGGAATTTGGGGTGGACAAATGTGCGGTCATGCATGTAAAGCGAGGGGAGATTATGGAATCCGTGGGAACTCCACTCTCGGATTCCATACACCTAAGATCTCTCGGCTCAACTGAAACCTACAAGTATTTGGGTATGTCAGAGGCACTAGGCATCGATGTTGCTTATGTTAAACAGTCATTGAAGGATCGCTTCTTTGGCCGCCTGAATAAAGTACTGCATAGTCTTCTTTCAGGCGGAAACAAGGTGCGTGCCTTCAATGGCTGGGTCATGCCAGTATTGATGTACTCTTTTGGCATACTCAAATGGACTCAGACTGAACTTGACGCCTTGGACAGGCGGGTCCGCACAACGCTGACTGCAAATCGAATGCATCACCCATGATCATCGGTGATGAGGCTGTATATCCCGCGGAAGTGCGGTGGTCGTGGCTTTTTAAATGCAAAGACCGTGCACAACCGCGAGGTTTGCAGCCTTAGGGAATATTTCCTAGAAGCCGACGTGGGTATGCATCGAGATGTGGTAGCGGTGGATAAAGGCCTCACTCCGCTCTCCTTAGGTACCGAGAATTGGCGCAAACCTGAAGTATTAGATACTAATGACCGCAGAGAAGTATGGCAGCGCAAGGAGCTTCACGGACGCTATTACCGGGCCCTTCATGGGTCTGATGTAGATACATTAGCGTCCGTAGCCTGGCTACGTTTTGGTGACCTCTTCGGGGAAACCGAAGGTTTTGTCTGTGCAATTATGGATGAAGTTATGATGACGAATAACTATCGGAAATATATTGTGAAGGATGGTACGGTAGACATATGTCAGGCATGTCACAAACCGGGAGAACCCATTCGTAACATTATCTCCGGTTGTTCTCGTCTGGCTAACGGAGACTATTTGCATAGACACAACCTTGTAGCTAGGATTGTTCACCAGCAACTTGCTCTTAAATACAATCTCGTGGAATCAGAAGTACCGTACTATAGGTATGTGCCCGACCCAGTTCTCGAAAATGGCAATATTACGCTGTAATGGGATCGGTCTATCATCACTGACAGGACTATTGTTGCCAATAAGCCTGATATAGTGGTAATAGACTGATTAGAGCGTCGCACGGTGATTGTTGATATAGCGGTCCCTCATGACGAGAACCTCGTGAAAGCCGAGAAAGATAAGCAAATTAAGTATCTTGACTTGGCTCGCGAGGTTGTTGACATGTGGGATGTGGATACAGCAATCATTGTGCCGATAGTCGTCTCAGCCAATGGCATAATATCCAAGAGCCTCGACAAACATCTTAGGAGGCTCTCGTTGGGCAGCTGGATCAAGGGCTTGATCCAGAAAGCAGTACTTCTGGACACGGCACGAATTGTTAGGAGGTTCCTCTCTCAAGAGCCCTGACCGCCGGCAGCTTGGACCCTGTTCCCGATGCCGGTGGGCTACTGTTTTTTATATTTTTAAATGTTTTTTGTTTTTATAGGAATGTTTAAAAATGTAAATAATATGTATATAAAATGTAATAAAGGAAATAATAATAATAATATTCCACAACTTTTCACACAACGCCATCTAGTCCCAAACTAAGCAGAGCTTGTGGTATGGATACTAGACAACTGATAAACATACATATATATTTCTAAATACATACATATTATAGATAAATATAAAAAAATAAAAATATATATAATAAAATAATAACAAATTTTTCTCGCCTACTCCATAGTGTGAGGTATCGTTGGATAGGTTGTTCAAAACTAATGGGAGAATGGTATGATCAAACTTCGATTCAGTGATCCGTTTGCGAAATATTAAGCCTTATAGTGCTAATTTTGTGAGGTGTACAATAAAGTATAATTATAATAAATAAATAATTTTCGTTAAAGTCCCCCCCTACCAATTTAGTGGTTGTAAGTAGAAATTTAAAGTCACGGTAGTAGTACCTACATACAACGAAGGTAAAAGGAAAACTATTAGACCGACTACCTGTATTCTACTCTCTTTCGGACAAAGTCCATTGAAAAATATTTAGATAAAGTTCTTATTTGTGTAAAACATAGTAGTTTGTTTTTGTTAGATAATGGTACGGAACTTTCAGTTAGCTAATCCTACTCGCTTTTAGTGTTGTAGTCAACTACGGAACCCTATAGTGCACGAAGTTCGACATGCACTTGACTGGTTTATTTTGTAAATTTAAATTGGTTGAGGCCATGAAGATCGTTATTGATATGGATAATATAATCACTGTGTGTTCGTGTTTATGAATCAGTTCACTTCTGGCCAGCAATTAGTTCGCTCCATCTAGCCATGCATTGTCAAACTAATTAATAATAGATATACGATAATATGTTGGAGTGTAGTTATGACGTTGGTTGGCGTTGCTGATTCTCATATTTTATTATTTTGCTGCCGTATTCGGTTTAAAGACATTCATTTAAAAAAAGAACATAAGAAATAGTGGAAGCAGAGTTTTCATAACCCGCTTTCTATAACTTTTTATTAATATAATTATATTATAATATATACTGGTATATATAGGATGTATATAAGTTTATTTAAATTATTAATGTATATATGTACTTCTAATAAAACTATAATCTTTCAATATATTATGATCAAATTAGTTTATTTTTGTATGCACTTGCCATGTTATCACTTGACCACCCATGGTTGACTGTTAGAGTATGCCTAAGGTCCAAGTCCGCCTTTGTATATTTTGTGTTGCATAAAGTTTTAATAAATAAATAAACATTACAGTTAAGTGAACTGTAATGTTTATTTATTTATTAAAATTGATTTGAGTAAAGTAAATAATTATTATACAAAAATGTAATTGACCACTGACCATACATCACAAAGGTATTAAATTGAAGTGGCTTTTTTAAAAGAATATAGGCTTACACATTTATTCACACTGTCGGGTAATTTATTATATAGTTTTGCTCCCTCATACAATATATTTTTCTTACCTTAGTTAGTTCGAACTGATCTTAGTTCTAGTTTCTCTCAAAGTCTTACATTGTATGTATAAGTTTTCTTTTTAAAGTTTAAGTATTGGTATGAACTTAGATAACGTAAGGTTAAAAATTAAATAAATTGATCCAGTAAATGATTATAAACTAAATAATTCCAGGATGTGCATTTTCGCACTAAAATAAGTAGCTTTGTCCTTCTCCAGAGTTTAATCTACCTCTGTATGAAATTTAGAAGATATTCGTGGTTTAGAAATAAGCAAATTACTACATGAAAGTGTAGCAGTCAGACATACTTGCACATTTATAATATTAGTAGGGATAAATAAAATGAGGCTGGTAGATAACTGACTGTGAATTAAAAATATAGATTTTTTCTCAAATGTTTGTTACTCGATTAGTTCCACGATATTCTTGGCTGCAATTATTTTGACCTTCTGTAAATTTTGGCACGAGCACGTTTGTTACATGTTCAACCTGAGCTGCGCAAAAAATGTTATCTAAAGTTACGTTTCCAAACACCATCATAACATACAAGAAGATAATGGCAGGTAAAACATACATAAGCTTGGCTACATCACTGAAAATACTTGTAGCAGGTAAGTAAACTTTGCCTCTTATGAATATAGAAGCTTCCTACACTATTAAAATGCATCGGTTCCGGCTCCCAATCTCCCGCTTCGGTATAATAGCAATATTGTGTTCAAAGCTGAACCCTGCTACCCAATTAGTGAGAAATCCTGAGGTTATGGCGGATGCAGAACGTAGATATTAATATTGATTATTGAATTTGTGCCCAGGTTATACACGTTATGCTGATGAAACTCAAACCCAACACATACAAACGCACACACAAATGCATAACATATGTTTGTACCATACTGTTTGGTAGTTTCAAAACTTGATACGGCTTACCTAAATGTCTTACTAACTATGGTGTAACTAACTATGGTTCTATATAATTATGGTAACTATTGTTCGTCAAATCGTTCGAGCTCTTTCATGTTCTAAGTTGAGCTACACGATAATTAACAAATACTTGTACCTACTACTTGAATTGAGCGGATCTGCTCAATTCTATTAGCGTAACATTTAAATTTACTTGCACAAAACAATATCAATAATCATATATTATACGTATACATTTTTACAGTATTAATATAAATATGTATTTTAACTTGAGGTGTGTATATATGTTTATTAGATTTTCATAATTTAGATATTGGTTAGGTATGTTATAATTACCGTATTTAGTATTTATACACACTGTGTCTATCATCTCTTCTTCAACTGTCTTGTCGCAGGTCTGTTGGAAGAAATTTCTTATGTAATAAGCAGCACCTTTGTGCTCTTTAAATGTTGTCTGTATTGGTTTTTCTCTTTTAAGTGTCATGTGTGTACATAAATAAATAAATAAACAATACTTTAAAACTTGTAATTCTCATTTTTTGTAAAACACTTACGCAATGCTTTATATCTCTACGAAACTAGAGAAACTTCTACCTCGCCTTATGCCAGTCCATCCTCTCATACTGTATCCCAGTGTGGGGTGGGACTCACTGGACGGCAATGCTGGGTATTGAACGAGCCCAAAGGGCTGTTCTAAAGGTGATGATACGCAAACCGCGTCGATATCCAACATCTAACTTATTTTCAGAATGCAATGTCCTATCTGTGAGAAAGCTTTTCATATTGCGAACAACTCTTAGGAAACATGGCTCCGTTTCATATGACAGAAATATAATTCTTCGCACGGGGAAACCTATATGTAGTACAAAGCCAACCAAAACCAGCTCCGCGAAACGGCAATTTTCCTTTCTCGCTTCGAAATTATATAACAAACTAAATAAATTACTATCCAGTTATTCCCTAAATAATTTAGAATTAAAAAACAAAGGAACGGATTACGTACTGCACTTGACGTATGATGAGATAGAAAATCTATTTACATGTTTATCTTAAATATTGCATTTACAAAGAGTTCATTCAAATTCCCCATCCCACAAACATGTTTCCACTCTCAAACTCTCACTCACTCTTTCACAACAGTCATCACACACGTACACACACCATAGAATACACTCACACCCACACTCTTTTCTATTATTAAAAGTTATATATTAATACTCGTCACCGTCGTTCCGTGTAAATTCAGGCTAAATTTATCGTAGCGTATTATCTAAGAGGAATCATTGACTTGGAAGATACAGGCATTGCCTAGTGTCTGAGCCAGAGTTTCAATCCCTGTATTTGCTAAATTACTGCAAACCCCAGATCAATGTATACCTACCAGAAATGTGATTTCACATCAAATAAAAGTAAAAGCTAATCAAATCCAGGCACAGTGATCAAACTAGTGCTGCCATTAACCCCCCTTGAAAAGGGGTAAGTCACAATTTGTCTGTGTCAATCAATTAACATAATCTTAATCCAGCCTATGACTTTCTCTGCCGGTGATATTTGTTGCGGTAATATTCTAACGAGATACCGCGGCCCCGGACGAAAAGACAACTGAAGGAGCAGGGTGGGTTTTTAGTCAGTAAAAGTCTGACACTCCCTTCCAGTCACCCACAGCGGGAGAAGTCATTTAATGATTACCCCATCCAGAAAAAACAAAATTGGCCAAGTACGAGTCAGACTTGCCCATGAAGGATTCCGTAGTAACTACGCCAAATAACTTTGTTTTTCATAGTGTTTGTATGAAATACAAAGTTATATTTGCGGTTTTAGAAAATATACTGTATCTCAAAAACTGCAGACCCGATTTTGTTCTAACTAACTTTCGTTGAAAGTTTACATTAAGATCTACAGCATATTTTTTTTTAGATTTTTCACTCCATTATTATAGAAGTTAGAGGGGTGGGGGGTACATTTCACCACTTTGGAAGCGTATATCTTTTAAACGATTAACTTGGTTAAAAAAGTGGTTTTAGAAACCTCAATGTCATTTTTAAGAAGACCTGTCTATAGATACCGCACACACATAGGTTTCATGAAAAAAATATATACAGTTTCAGTTCCATGTTTGGGGAAAAATAAAGATATATTTAAAATAAAGGGGGGCTCCCCTTTATTTTAAATATATCTTTATTTTTTTTTCTTAAAATCGGAAAGCGGTTCATAGAATACATCTACCTACCAAGTTTCACATGTAGTCCTAATAGTTTCGGAATAAAATGGCTGTGGCATACGGATGGACGGACAAACAGACAGACAGACATGACGAAACTATAAAGGTTCCGTTTTATGCCATTCGGCTACGGAACCCTTAAAGTCTATAACGTTCCAACTGCTGGGACACAAGTCTCCTCTCTATCAGAGGTAATGGGCCATAATTCATCACGTGGGCCCAGTACGGATGTCCGTGGTGGTTGTCACATTTTTTCGGATATTCGATCTTACGACTGGCCGATTTCCTCATGGTTTTTTTCTACACCTATTTGAGAGCCTACTGCTCTCGATAAACTTAAGGTGCAACAGATTAAGCATCATTCAGTTTCTAAACCTCGAAGATATCGAATCGTATTTTTTTATGAATATCTATCTATATATATAAAAATGAATTGCTGTTCGTTAGTCTCGCTAAAACTCGAGAACGGCTGAACGGATTTATCTTATTTTGGTTTTGAAATGTTCGGGGAGGTCTAGGGAAGGTTTAAAAGTAGAGAGAATTAAAAAAAAAATTGCTGGGAAAATCGTCAATACAGCCCTTTTCTATTTCCTATACAAACGTTTTCTAAATAAAATGGAGAGTAGGGTAGGGGTAGGGTTGGTGTAGGATAGGGGTAGGGTATTGGTAGGGTAGGGATAGGATATGGGTAGTGGTATCGGTTGGGTAGGGGTAGGATACCACGCGAACGAAGTCGTGGCGGGTCAGCTAGTCGTTAATACTTATTTATTCATTTAGATTTTTATTTATAGTGGTTTTCTTTATAGTGATATACAAGGTGCTTACCTCAGAGAGAAGCGCAATACCTCAGACACCCCAATTAGAATATTAAATTATAAGTCTAAAATAACATCCGCTACTAAATAAATTGTAGACATTTTTTTTATAAAATAGTTTGAGAAGCGGGCATTGGCAACGATGCACTGGTCGAGTCAAAGCTCCAGAGCCTTGAACATCGACGACGAGTTGCAAGTCTATCGGTTTTCTATCGTTTCCATTTCATGGAGTGTGCCATGGAATTACACAGTCTAATTCCGCCAAGCCCGTTTCATCATCGGACTACGAGACATACGGCGGCGAAGCGCCATCGTTACATGGTGGACATCCCACCCATACGCACAAAACGTTTTGGGAATACCTTCATTATGCGTACGGCTAAGGAGTGGAATTCCCTGCCGGAGTCTGTGTTTCCCGATAGCTATAACCTAGGAGTCCCACATTTTCCCCACTCGCTTTGAAAACTGCTTAGATCATGTATTTTTAAAAACAGATAGACCCTCCACAACTTTGGTCCTAGATTCATATTTTACAGATCATGCACCTATCCTGTTTTGTACTGAACGAAGCCCTCTTAATACTATAAAACCTAAAAATGTGATACGGCATTTAAACTTGCCAGAAATTATTAGCTGCTTAGAAAACTCCGATTACTCAAGTATTATAACTAGTACAGATCCCAATGAAAGTGCGGAAAAACTTATCTCTGTTATATCAGATGCAATCAATCAAAACAGTACACTAAAAAAAGTTCCTAACAGAAAGCAGACTATTAAACCATGGATGACTTCGGGTCTCCTAAGGTGCATGCGAAATCGGGATCAACTCCATAAAAAAGCAATACAAAATCCTAAAGACTTCAATGCTAAACTAATATATTCCAGATATCGGAATTACTGTAACAATTTATTGAAAACTATTAAATGCAATCATGACCAACAAGAACTTATGAAGGCAAATGGAAATCCCAAAGCAACTTGGGATATCATAAAAACTATTAGCTACAAAAATACGTCACCCATAAGCAAGTCAGGAGAACTCCTTAATATGTGCAGTGATCCAAAGTCTTCCGTTAATGCTATAAATAAGTATTTTGCAAATGTTGGGGCGGATCTTGCTAGGCAGGTTGTACAACGTGTATCTCGCCGTAACTTTGAATTTGACAGCTTAATAAATCCTCAAGGTAACTCAATTGTATTACTTGAAACCGATTTCTCAGAAATAGAAAATATAATTATAGAACTAAAACAGAATTGTGCAGTAGGTCACGATGGAATACCAGCCTCTGTTATCAAGTCTGCCAGACATGTACTTGTTCCAGCAATAACCCATATTTGTAATTTATGTATCCTACACGGTATTTTCCCTGACACTTTTAAAAAGGCTTTAGTGACACCAGTATTCAAGGGTGGGGATGGTGACCGTGTTGAAAACTATAGGCCTATATCTGTACTCACCACACTGTCCAAAATTATGGAGAAGGTTCTGAACAAAAGATTACTTAGCTATCTTGAATTCAACAACATACTAAATAATACTAAAAAATCAATACGGTTTTAGGAAAGGCGTATCAACTGAGGATGCTGTTCTTCAACTGACAAACCAAATTGTGAATAATCTTGATTCTAAGACTAAAACTATAGGTATATTTCTCGATTTAGTCAAGGCCTTTGACACGGTCTCTACTCCTATCCTTCTGCGTGGTTTAGAAAGCCTAGGAATAAGAAATAACGCTCTAAACCTCTTCCGTGATTATCTCACAAACCGTTACCAACGAGTTAAGGTAGACAACTACATCAGTGACGATGTCAAGCTAACCTTTGGCGTACCACAAGGCAGCGTACTGGGGACTACCCTTTTTCTTCTGTTTGTTAACAGATTGTGTCAGCTGTCAATCCCACACTGCCAGATACTTGTATATGCAGATGACACTGCGCTTATCGTGAGTGGAAAAACATGGGAATCTACTCACCATGCAGCTGAAAATGCTCTTGCCATAGTAATGGATTGGCTTTCATTAAATCTACTAACGCTAAATGTCTCTAAAACACACTTTGTCCCTTTTTCAGCGAACACTGCTACACAACCTAGTATGCCAGACATTCGAGCCCATAGTTGTCACTCAACACGAACTCGTTGCAGTTGCCCTAGTATAAATAGAAGCTCTTGTGTTAAATATTTAGGCTTGCACATTGATAACACATTAAGTTGGCACAAACATATCAGCGTGACAGTTACGCGTGTTCGCAAACTATTGTTTCCCATGAAAAAACTAAGAAGTGTAGTTGACGACCGACTGCTTAAAACTGTTTATTTTGCCTTGGCTCAGTCACTTCTTACCTATTGTATATGTGTCTGGGGTGGTACATTTAAAACGTATTTACTTCGCCTTGAGAGGGCCCAAAGAGCTGTCTTGAAAGTCATGCTTCACAAACCTTACCTATACTCGACTACCCAGCTTTATAAAGATATATCTGTACTTACTGTCCGACAACTCTGTGTACTAAACATCACTCTACGTGTACACTCATCATTGACCTATGACCCAAAATTATTAAAGCAAATTAAACGGCGTAAAGATCCTGTATGCCCGCTTGCCACCGCCAAGATTGCTCTGGGGAGGAGAAGCTATCCGTATCTTAGCACTCGTCTTTATAATAGTATTAATGAAACCTACAACATATATTCTTTACCGAAATTTAAATTTAAAGCTATAGTTAGTTGTTTTCTTCAAAAGTTAACCTACAATGAAACTGAAGAATTTTTTACAAAAAAGGCCTATTAACATTCTATATGATGACATACAAAACATACATACACACCCCCTCACATACACCCACAGATCACCTACACCACAACAACACATTCACTCTCATCACACCCACACATACACCCATCCTTTCTTTGCTTTTTGTTTATTTTAGTTTAATAATATAAATTATAATATAAGTTAGTTGATTTGTAGTATTAAGTTAAACTTTGGTTGTATATTTAAAGAAACTGCCACAAAAATGTAAAAAACTGTAAAAGGAAGGCGCCTGTGTCTGTAACACAGTGTATACTAGCACAGACACAGACGTACACTCTGTCTCAAAAAATAGCATTGTTCCTTATAAAATGTCGATTTTGTTTTGTTTTTTCTATTTATTGTGATGGACCAACTGTATTTGGCTTTTTGGTAATAAAGTTTTTATTTATTATTATTTATTATTAAGTCTTTAAGTCAAGAGTGAATAGGTTACTTTTAGGTAAGCGTGCTCCATCTTCGACCACATCATCACTTACCATCAGGTGAGATGGTGGTCAAACGCAAACCTATTTTTAATAAAAAAAAGTTATCCTTACTAAACGCAAAACGTATGTGCGTCATACAATATCCTTACGCAGACGCATAAACACATGCAATGTTAGCGGCCGATACGCACACGAGCGCATTTCCTTGAATTAAGGATTGTATTAATTTGCCATGATACTGTGTTTCCATTACAAGTTAAATGAAAAAAATTTCAGTCTAAATTTAACACCTATTTTTAATGACGGAAATCGATTCAGAAGCTGATTCTGAAACAACTTCTTTCAGGCATTGCGTTTATTCTGTTATACGTTGTATATTATTATGGTCTTTGCATATCTATTTCGGTTTCCTCACGTTTATTTATTTATGAAAACTGTATGCAACAAAAAATGTACAAAGGCGGACTTAATGCCATAGGCATTCTCTACCAGTCAACCATGGGTGGTGAGGAGATAACATGGCAGGTGCATAAAAAAATAAACTAAGTAGATAATATATTCAAAGTAAAAGTCTTATTACATATACATATAACTAGAACAAACTTACATACATATTTATTATAATACATACCAAAAATATATTATATATATTTAAAAAAGTCATAGAAAGGGGGTTATGAAAACTCTGCTTCCACTATTTGTTAAGAAAGTAATCCCGCAACTTTCTCTTAAATGCATATTGACTGGTGGCCGTCCTGATATCGAGAGGTAGTGCATTCCACAGAAGAATAGGCTGTATATAGAAGGAAGAATGAATAAAATCAGAAGTATGAGAAGGACAGAGTAAGAGAAGATTATTGGAAGAGCGCAGACTTTTAGCGTGTGAAGAACATAGAAATTGAAAATGAGCCGCTTTGAGAGCAAACGCGAATATCAATTACCCAAAGCAACGCCTCTGAATGAATTCAAATTCCTAAGTCGGGCCCGTAAGCACTGAGCCACAAATGCTTTGATGTTTTACATACATGAAAGAGCAAGCAGTATACGTAATATTACTAGAAATGGTTGACTACAATTCTCAGTGCAAGTGCAGAAACTAACACAGCGTTGTAGCAGGAGTTGCTAACCAATTACACTTCACACATAATTCACAGATGAAAATACAATACCAAGTTTAAATGGAAGTACGACAAGAAACACATACAGAAGGATCACTTTATAATTATTATTCTAGCGATGCAAACTTTTTAAAATTTTTATTTTTGACAAAAATATCAGTTTATACAACGTGTAATTTAAAGGGTATATACATACCAAGTGCACGGCTTCTTTGGATGATAACAAACGATATGACAAGGGTTTGGTAATCCTATGTCTTCATGTGTGGAACTAATTAGAAATTTCAATACATTGATATCAGAGACTGAATTTTTCAAATTAAGAAGATTGAAGAGAATTATCGTGTTATAGGCAAGTGACGTGGAAAGTTATTGACCCTCGTAGTGCTGTGACACGTTTGTTATGATTGGTATTCAAGAAACATATGAAACCGATAATTTCGTATCATTTCTTTGAGTCACTTATTTTGTGCTGAAACTGGGCATAGAGACTCCATACCAGATGTTGTATTCAGCCCTTTTGGACAGATATGGGGTTTCTGTTACACGTTGTATAAGTATGACTCCGGGTTTTCAACAATTTCAATTCTTCGTGCCAATGGTTCAGTCGTATATCCGTGAAGGCGTGGCAGGCAGATGGATATATTTTCACATCTAGATTAATATTATAGAGCGGAAAAGTTTGTTTACTTAAATACGCTAATCTTCGAAAGTACTGAGTGGATTCGGATGAAATTAATAGAAGTAGATTAAATAAATAAATAAATTCTTTATTGTCATTTGGCAAGCTCTAGCAAGCTTTATTTAAAGCTACACATTTAAAATTTAAATTACCTTAAAAGCCACTAACTAATACCGTACAAATAAAAAACTGGCAGTTATGCAAATTAAATAAAAAAACTGGCCAAGTGCGAGTTGGACTCACGCGCGAAGGGTTCCGTACCATTATCTATAAAAACGGCAAAAAAATGATGTTTATTGTATGAGAGCCCCCCTTAGATGTTTGTTTTATTTTAATTTAGTTATTTATCTTTAAAGTGAATACATAAATAAATATTCTGTGAATATTTCAAGCATCTACCTGTTGTCGTTATCAATACCAAGCAAAAAATCACGTTTGTATGGTATGGAGCCCCATTAAATATTTATTTTGTTCTGTGTGTGTGTGTTTTAACGACAACAGAAATACATGATCTGTGAAAATTTCAACTGTCTTACTATCACGGTTCATGAGATACAGCCTGGTGACAGACAGACAGACCGACGGACAGACGGACGGACAGCGGAGTCTTATTAATAGGGTCCCGTTTTACCCTTTGGGTACGAAACCCCAAAAAACACTGAATAATAAAAAAAAACATTAAAAGCATAGGTAATTTTTTTAAAAACTGGCCAAGTGCGAGTTGGACTCACGCGCGAAGGGTTCCGTACCATTATCTATAAAAACGGCAAAAAAATGATGTTTATTGTATGAGAGCCCCCCTTAGATGTTTGTTTTATTTTAATTTAGTTATTTATCTTTAAAGTGAATACATAAATAAATATTCTGTGAATATTTCAAGCATCTACCTGTTGTCGTTATCAATACCAAGCAAAAAATCACGTTTGTATGGTATGGAGCCCCATTAAATATTTATTTTGTTCTGTGTGTGTGTGTTTTAACGACAACAGAAATACATGATCTGTGAAAATTTCAACTGTCTTACTATCACGGTTCATGAGATACAGCCTGGTGACAGACAGACAGACCGACGGACAGACGGACGGACAGCGGAGTCTTATTAATAGGGTCCCGTTTTACCCTTTGGGTACGAAACCCCAAAAAACACTGAATAATAAAAAAAAACATTAAAAGCATAGGTAATTTTCCATGTCAGAATAGTTGTTAAAAAATTGAAGCTTGAGGAAGGTTACGACTACTTACCTCACCACAAAAGAAGTAGGGTTATGTTTGATCGTGACAGACTCCACGGGAGCGCGTTTAAAAAACGTGGTGTGCATAGGCCCTAAATCGTGACTCCATGGGAATTGCGGGACAAAAATGTGTTATTCCAGGATGTCAACAGCTATCTTCTTACAAAATTTCAATCAGATCCGTTCTGTAGCTTTTACGTGAAAGAGTAACAAACATGCTGTACAGGATGATGGATGTGTGGGTACATCCATCATTCTCACAAGAAAGAAAAAATAAAGAAAAAGTATTGATTGGCAACAGACAAACGACATGTTAATAATATTAAAAATTTATTTTAGTTCCTTAATAATAGAGTTAGTTAGTGTTACTTACAATTATGTTAGTAGGTAAGGACAAAGATTTAGATGTTAACAACTTACGAAGAAAAAAGAAACAACAAAAATCAAGTCAAATGCATGTCGTGGCCGTGGCAACAAGGCGGGCACTTAGTATTTATTATGCTATGCCATTTAGTTGCAAAATTAATTGTAAAATTAGAAGAGTTGTAAAGATGTTAAGTTAACAAGCATAGGATTAAAATCAAAACTAAAACTAAAATCATAATTAAACTAAAAATCCAATGAAAAGTAACAGAAAAATCAAAGTTACAGACAAAATTACTGAGATTAAAAATGAAAATTACAATGGAGATTAAAATAAAAACTAAGATTAAATAGAAATAAAATGGATTGCATGCAATCCATATCAACTTAACACATTTACACTTACATATTTTTATACACAGTACTTTTAAACTTTTTAAGTGAGTCGGAGTGCACATCGACAAGATCACTGAAGCTGTTTAATAATTTACATAGACGGGGAATAGCAGAATTGACATCCAAGACGGTTCTACGAAGGGGAGGACGTAATTTGGTAATAGGAGCTCGTGGGCTTTTTGTAGGTACACGGAATTTGAAATTGCTCAGCAATTGGGGACAGTAAATTTTATATCGCACAAATTTAAATAAAAACGTTGAATCCAGTAAATCTCTCCTTTCCACCAGTCCTCCATCATTTTGAAATGTAAGAGTCTGTCTTTATACGACGGTAATCTGTTCCCATCCTTTTGTCTAAATTGGAAAGAGTGGGCGTACGAGGTTTGGCCCTTAACATCTTCAAGGACTATCTCTCTCAGCTAATTGGCACTCTCTTACGGTGTTCCACAGGGAAGCATCTTGGGTCCTCCTTTATTCCAGGTTTTTATTAATGCCTCTGCACGTTGTCCTTTCCAAATACTAAGATTTATACTTACGCAGATGACAATGCAGTCTTTGTATGGGGACTAAACTGGCAGTCAGTTAAGGAGAGAGCCGAATACTCCTTCTCTAAAATAATGACTTGGCTAAGACAAAATCTGCTCACACTTAATCTTATAAAGACCAATTTTCTTCCCTTCTCTCTGAGATCTAACACTAAGCCACCACTTGATTACTCAATTAAGGCACATGTCTTGCGTGACCAGAATGAGTGCACTTGCACAGTAATCTCTGGGGTAGATTGTGTCAAGTATCTAGGCGTGCAGATAGATGACGCACTGAGGTGGGATAGGCAGATTACCATAGTTATTTCCAAAATCAGGCGACTGATTTATGTTTTCGAAACCCTTAGGGACTCAGCACCACTGAAAAAGCTGAGGATGGTCTATTTGGCCCTATGTCAGTCCATTATACAATACTGCATAACAGTATGGGGAAGTGCCGCCAAGACCTATCTTCTTGGATTGGAAAGAGCACAGAGAGCAGTACTAAAGATCATGACCAAGAAACCTTTTAGATTTCCAACTGTTCAATTGTTTGCAGAACTTAAAGTCCTTACAGTGCGTCAACTCTATGTGCTCAGGTCTATTCAAAGATTACATCCGCACATACCTACACGCGATCCAAATAAACGGAGTAGATCATCCATTTGCCCTTCTATTCCCTGCAGGACTACGTTTGCCAGACGTCAGTTGAACAGCTTAAGCAGTAAGCTCTACAACAGCATAAATAAAAAACTAAACATTGCTGGATTAAGCCGACGTGAAGTTAAAGAGAAAGTTGCGTACTGGCTCCAATCTCTAGATTATCAGCAGACAGAAGTTTTACTCGCTTTCATCACTTAGTATAGATATTGCACACCTAACTTATGCGCTCACATTTTATCTGTCACGTATATATGTAAGCGCGCACCCCACCAATCACTACTCACATACACTGAACACCACATACACTATACTCATCTTATAATTAACCTCACATACACTCACACTTACTCAATCCACTCACACACGTGCACAAATTTTTCATTACTATATCATTGTCATGTACTTGTATTAAGTTGACACTCTAAATTACGATCACTATTTGTATATAAAACACAGACCTTTTTTTTTTATCGTTGTAAAATTATCAAATAAGTCCTCCCACTCCGGGCAGGGTGGGAGGGACTGTCAGACTTTTACTGACTAAAATCCACGGTGTTCCTTCAATAACCCTTTACATACCGGGGCCACGGTAACGGGATGAGTCCCACGACCCCGGCAGGCTTCGGCCCTCTGCAGAGGGGGCCTCGTCATGTTGCTGACGCTCATTGAGGCGCGCGTGGAACACGACGCGCCGTCGACCCGGGCATGGTCCATGGTCGGACAGCGAGTTGCCCTTAACTCGCTGTCCGCATGCCCGCGCCTACGGTGGCCGGAGATCGTCGGCCGACGTCCGACGCCGTGGGCGTCTACCACTGCGGCTGGGCTGGAGGGAGGACGCCATCCTCTCCCTCACGCGGCCCGCCTCCTCCTTCGGAAGCATGACTGCTTCGCAGAAGGAGGCGACCGCTTCACACTCCCTCTCGCCCCGCAGCATGGCCTCGACCAATGCCGGGCGCGAGAGGTCTCTGCCTATCGCCGCCGTGAGGACACGTCGGTGCTCTGCCCAAGCGGGGCAGTCTTGCACCGTGTGCTCTACGGTGTCCTCAGGGCGACCCTCGCAGTGGTGACACCCAGGCGTTTCCTCCTTTCCCATAAGACACAGGTACCTCCCGAAACTTCCGTGTCCGGTGAGGACCTGCGTCATGCGGTAGGTCAGGACGCCGTGACGCCGATCTAGCCACTCCTCAAAGAGGGGTCTTACCGCCGCAGTTGCGGCGTGCCCGGCCGTCGGATGCGACAGTCGTTCCCTCCATACTGCCCTGAGATCGCGCCGGAGCTCTTCCCGCCGCGCCTCGACTTCTCGAGGCAGCGGGGATACGCCCCGGCGCTGCGCCTCCACGCGCCATTCATAGACGCGCTGGAGGGCAGTCGCCTCCAGATCCCAGGGCAGCAATCCGGCAAGGAGGTTGGCCGATTCGCCGGCGATCGTGCGGTATCCCCGGATCAGCTTAGGCCTAGTTTGGGAGTTAGCACCAGTTTTTGTGACGATACATTTAAAACAACTACCTAAAATAATTGACTATGTTATTTACTAAACGTGTATCCTTGCTTAGTGTCTAATAAACATTTTTATTTTATTTTATTATTTATTTAGAACTTTTTAGCAATCCTGGAAGAGTATGCTAAATGCCACAAAAATCGTTTCTGTACCCTTTCTAATCTTAGGGTGTGGTGGCATAGTGAGGTCTCCATAGAGTGCTACAATATTCTAACGAGCCACGAACCAAACAATTATAAAGTAAGACTTTAGTCTTGTGACGAAAGCAAGTAATATTTCTCATAACAAAACCCAAGCATTCTAGAGGCTTTTTTGACTACATTTTCAATGTGGGGTATAAACGTCAACTGCCTATCGAACAAAACTCCCAGGGCTCTCATCTGCTCCACTTCCTGAACTAAGTTGACACAAATATAGTAGGTAGATTGTGTTAATTTATATTTCTGGTGTACTTCACATGATAGCACTTGTTGGTATTTAAGCTCATATCATTATCATCACACCACTTTACCAATATGTCAATATCACTCTGCCATAAGATTGTTGAATATAGTCTTTCAACTAAAAACCGTTCCAAATTGACTTACTGCACCTTCTCTTTAATACAACAAGCAAGAAGTAACAAAGTATAAGAAGTTAGCTGTGCGAGATATTAAACAGCTTTGCACAAGTCGTATGTATCTCACTACTAACATTTATTCTTATACAAGAATGTAGTCTGTTTGTTTGTACGGAGTGCACCCGATTTGTGGGGCCAGTGAGAGCGTACGTATGGTAACGGTCATACTGGTCAAACATGGAGGTTAAGCACCACTGGCCGAGGTCAGTCTGTAGATGGGTCTTAGATCAGCCATCTTAAAATATCGAAGCTTTAAAAGCACGTTGAGCCATTTGTCCCGGCTGTTATTTATATATCTTTGACAGTTCTCACGGGTAGGCAGTGGCTCGTTTTGGGCACAACGCACCAACCTCGGCAATTGTTCCTTTACCTTTAAGACTGACACGTGGGAGAGTTATAATTTAGCGGTGAGGTCCTCTTTTTGTTACTTTTGGTTACTAGCCAATTTTGATTACCAATTTTTATTGGGAGAGTAGCCGATATCACTATATTTTTTTTAATTACTGTTTTTTATTACTTTACTAAACTGGTTTCATTAAAACAATTATATGTTTAGTTAATTTATCATTTCACACAGACAGGCGCTTAGGAATATACCTATGCAATGATCCAACACCACGTGTTAATGTCGACAACCTGTCGATTAACGACTTTACATTGATTTATTTATTTTTATAATTAATTTGCATATATCTACCGATTTTGATTTTTTTATCAATTAAAAAAAATATAAATGTATCGACATGGAGTAGTCATTATTTTTGTTAATATCAGTGTTAAAGGATTGATTAAAATATTAAGCCAACATTAGATCTTATAGTGTGTACTTAAATTATCGATAGATTAATGTTATTTATAATTATAGCATAGATTATATTTATATCTTAAAAAAACAAAAAGCTTAAAAATCAAAATCGGTTCAGAAGTTTTAGACTTTATTAATAACAACAAAGAAATAACAAATCTTTCCTCTTTCAAAATCCTAATTCTTGTACAGTTGTGTACATTTTGCTGTCATTAAAATTGGTAAAAATCAGATCTAGACATGTTGACGTGGTCTGTGAAATACGCGTAGGTTTCCTTATATTTTGTACAAATTTATACTCAAGCATGAGGTTAATAAATTGGTTTGCTTTTGTGCTATTTTCTAAAATATTAATGTTAAAATCGCCTCCTATTATAACGTTAAATTGACTAAAAAAAGTTTCTTCCTCTCTTCTATTCCAGTACATAGTAACAATTAAAAGGTTTTGTTTTGGTAGTTTACATGCACATGCTTCTATACAGATAAGATCTCTAATGTCAAAACATTTTATACATTCTATATCTTCCTTTAACATAATACAGAAACCGCCACCACTTCGAGAGTGGCGACTATATGATGCTGCAGTCTTATATCCACTAATTTGTAATGTTCCTAATTTATCTTCGGTGAGCCAGGTCTCGCACATGCATATCGCATTATAGGTGGGTTTGTCATTGATGAACGCTACTAGAAGATGCTGCTTGTTATAAATGCTTTGAATATTTTGGTACAAAATGTTAATTGTTGGCCTGGAATCTCGAAAAGTACGAGTATGGTTATCGCTATTTTCATTTATGTAATGATGGGATTGATTTTGTTCGTTTTGCATTTGATTTTTATTTTTATATGAGACGGTTTGATGGTCTTGTATCGGTGTTATTTTACCTTCTATAAACAACTGATTATTTTTTGAAGCTGTCTCTTTACTATAAAGGGACTAAAGATGCATAAAGACCGTGATCTAGTTGCTTGATTTCACCATATATTATCAGAACTTCAGAGGTCTTAAGACGAAATTGCATAACCTGAGCCTAGCAGCACAACTTAATAATTATGATGTGATTATTGGAATGGAGACATGGCTTGATGACGACGTTAATGATGGTGAATTATTCGATTCTCGATACATCATTCATCGTAGAAATAGAGCTTCTACTGCCCTTGGGAACAAAAAGGCGGAGGCGTATTAGTCGTAGTTTCCAGTAGTATAAATTCGACACCAATAAAAAATGGGAATCAGATGCCGAAGATCTGTGGGTCAAACTCAAAATTAATAACAAGAAAGGCTCGTGTAACTTATAGATATGTGCGTTCTATTTGCCGCCACCTGTCCAACCAGCCCCATTAAACTCGATTCTGGACAACGTCGGTACAGTGATCGAATCAACAGGAGAAGACGTAATTATTGCTGAGGACTTCAATCACAGCTTCATTGACTGTTACACGGACAATAGCGACTCTAGCTTACTGTGCACAATTGCTAAAAACTACGCGAACAGGTTAGGCTACTCATTTATTGATTTTATGCCGTTAAATAGTATTGTGCAAATTAACACCATTAGGAACTGCTACAACAGAACATTGGATCGTGTTTTATGCAACTTTCACGGTGGATCAGTCAGCGAATGTAGAAATCCAATGTCACTGGTAGATGTTCATCACCCTCCTCTTTACATCAGCATTAGCATTTCACCCGCAATATGATAAAGTAAGAGTTTGATCAAATATAACTTCTGGAAGACAAACTATGCACTCGCAAATGAGAGGTTGAAGAGCTTTCATTAGACGCGATTATTTTCAGATCTGACGGATGTAGACTTAATGGTAGATGCGTTGTACGCATAGTGTTTGAATAGTATAGTGGATGAGTTTGTTTCTAAATATACTACACGCAATAGGTAATATCCTATCTGGTTTTCCAAGTGTTTGATCAGACTCTTGAATGTAAAAGAAAAATTTACACTACGTTCTGAGATATACAAAAATCCAAGGGACATATACGAATACCGTATATTGGAGGAACGTTCCAAAAAATGATTAAAGCTTGCTACAGCGCATACATTAATAACACTGAAAGGAACATCAGACTTAATCCGAGAGCATTTTGGTCAAGCTAAGTCAAATGACATTCCACCTGAGATGCACTTCAACCAGAACGTGGCAACTTCTGGAGAAAGAGTGAGCAAATTGTTTGTTTCGCACTTTTCTTCCACTTTTACAACTCCAGCTGCCACTCTCGCTGTACCATTAGAGTTAAAAAACTACCCTCATCTTGCACTAGGAAGCCATTATTTCACAGAGCGAGACGTATTTAAAGAACTAAATATTTGCAAAGGGCCAAGCCCTGATTGTTTACCACCGAATTTCATTAGGCAATATGCCAAATATCTATCATTACCGCTCAAACTAATTTTCAACAAGTCCCTAATGTCTTCCAAGTTTCCTGCGCAGTGGAAAATTGCACACGTAGTACCGATATTCAATAAAAACTTTTTACCAAAAAATTAAACCGACTCCCAAAAACACTGCAAAGTGAAAAATAACTTTAATTTCGGTAGTCGGTGTCTTTAGTTTTGTATTTTCGTTTTTGGCACCGACTTCCGAAATAAAAGTTATTTTTCACTGTGCAGTGTTTTTGGGAGTCGGTTGAATTTTTTCGTAAAAAGTATTTATTTCACTCTTTTTAGTTCGTCGATTTTTAATTTACCTAGTTAAAAGAGCCTAAATGTCAACTACTTATAACCTTTTACAAAATATTGCTTTTCCCAATGCTGGGCCGTTAATTTTTGAGGAGTTCTCCTGGTACTTCACCATCAGCTCTACATCACCATATGCATTGTGACGAACATAAAGTGCTTAACATCTATATTCAAGTAATCGAATCGCAATCCACGAAATACTTATTATTGAGTAGGTTCGGCGGCCATCTGTTGTCTTCATGATCAGTTTCACTTCCCCAAATGGTATTTTTTGAGAGCAACTGCACAAGTTACTATAAGAAATACCCAAAACGCCATAGGTATGCCTATAATATTTGAAGAGTTCTCTCGATTTCTACAGGATTCCATCATCAGATCCTGACCTGGTGACAATGGGACTACTAGGACTACTCAAAGTATACCCTTTCAAACAAAAAAAGAATTTTCCAAATCGGTTCAGCCGTCTTCGAGTAATCGGTGATCATACATAAAAATATATATATATATATATATATATATATATATATACGCCTCGAATTGATAACCTCCTCTTTTGGTCGTCGGTTGAAAAAGGAGAGGCTAATGATGTAAAAAATTATCGACTAATATCGCTCCTTTCAATCTTCTCGAAACTATTCGAATCATTAATTTGTCCCGTATTGACCTCGCTCATTAAATCTCAATTTTGTTGTTTCTTTTGTTTTACATTTGATAGGCTTGCGTTTGACCATAGTCTCACCTGATGTTAAGCGATGATGGCTACTCAACAGCATGGTTTCTGTACCATAAGTCCAAACACTCACGATTTTAACTATCGTTAAAAATCGCTTATTTTTTATTTTTTCGCCTTCATTTTTTCCAATTATAACATTCTTTAGTCCGAAAGTAAAAATAAAAAGAAAGGTGAAGACTAATTATGTATTGATTTTTAAAAAAAGGTTGTGTTAACTTTGTTACCTCTAAGGTTATGTTTAGTCATTATTTTTCTACGAATAATATTTTTATTTTTATGATATCCCTACTTTCGTTTTCACATGCTTAACGGAAGAAAATAATAATCACAAAAATTACTTCACACAAAAACAGCAGAGATATTTAAAAATACAGACATATGTCATACGTACGTCAGTAGCAGTGTTACAAAATGACTTGTCAGTGGGTACCGTAGAGTTTATGGAGGTGTATGGTTGTCAGATTCGTACTGATTAAAAGCACCCTGATGGTCCAGGGCTCGTTCCAAAAGAAGGAAATGAAATGTTTATTTTTAAATCTATACTAATATTATAAAGCGGAAAAGTTTGTTTGTTTGTTAGTTTGCTTGAACGCGATAATCTTCAAAAGTACAGGGTGAATTTGGATGAAATTTGGTATGGAAGTAGCTTGAAGCTAGGACTGCACTGCCGACTATTGCTCAAGCCACGGTCAGCAGCGACAGATCCGCCTCCCACTGATATAACAAGACAATGATGTGGCCCATCCCATGTGCCGCATTCAGCCAACGTATGCAATTCCATGTCCTTCCGATATAGCAACTTATACCTACTAGAACCTGTCGAAAACCGGTTGTCTCGAACATCAGACAAATAATAACAAGTGGCAAATGCCAACCCATGTCATAAAAAAAATGTGATACACGACATAGTTCCGACCCTCCAAAGAATCTCCTTCACATAAGAGCATGAATACAATCGCGCGTTTCTAAAACGATCATAGAACGGGAGTGTCATAATGATGAATCTCTTTTCGCGGGTGAATACCGTGCCTTATTCGTTTTCCTTATTACATGAGGGTCCATATTTTTACTAGGAGGCGTTTATATTGAAAACTGGACACTAACTATAAATATTAGCCAAACTACACAACTATGCGTCATTTATTGGAAAAAAGAGGTTTTAGCAATGACCCGAGGCAGATTGTTTTCAAATATTCTAATAAAACGATCCCACCCATTACACTATTGTCATGAACTCACTCCACACAGGCATATATAACTTAGTTGGAGGGGTTAACAAGATTGCTAGTAATGTGAATTCTACCCACAATGCTAGTAACCTTAAAAAAAAAAAATGGAACGCAATCAGACGTTACTTTCATCCAAATCAAACTAATATTAAAAAAAAAAGATATCTTGTGTTAAGTCCACCAAAAAGTAAATGATTAATCTTGCATGCAGTATGCAGCACCGCCCTCCCACACAAGATGCAATAAAAACTATACCACATACAAGTAAACCGCACTCGACATATGTTTCGCCCCTCCATGGAGTATCATCAGATCTTACTAATATTATAAATGCGAAAGTTTGTGAGGATGGATGGATGTTTGTTACTCTTTCACGAAAAACTACTGAACGGATCTGAATGAAATTTGGTAAGTAGATAGTTGTCATTCTGGAATAACACATAGGCTACTTTTTATCCCGAAATTCCCACGGGATCGGGGTTTGCACGTGAAAACCTTCCCACGCGTACGAAGTCGCGGGCAGAAGCTAGTATAATTATATTATACTATATAAAGCTAAATTACCACTCACTGACTGACTGACTGACTGACTCACTCATTGACATAATTGTTCTCCCAGATGGTGGATGGGGAGGTGGGTATATTTTGACAGATTCGTAAACAAGTAACTCTCAAACCTACGGGAAAAGTGCCAAACCTCCCCTTTTCCCCCCCCTTCTCCCCCCCCCTATCGTATCTCGGAAACTACGAGACCCGTATTTTTTTCTTTTTACGGATTCGTATAGAGGAGGCTCGGTAAAGTAAAAACCATTTTTCAAAGTCCCCCCCCCCGCCCCCCTTCTCCCCCCCTTTAGGCGGATCTCGGAATCTAAGAGACTTGGAACATTTTTTTTTCAGATTCATTTAGAGGGGCAATGCTTTAGTCGAAATAATTGTACAACCCCCCCCCCCCCATTTCCCCCCCTCCCCTTTTTTCTTTTTGTTTTTTTCACAAGCACGCGAGGTGCTTGCACCTCGCGCAACACGCAAATACTTTTTTTTTTTTCACAAGCACGCGAGGTGCTTGCACCTCGCGCAACACACAAATACTAGTTATACTATATAAAGCTAAATTACCACTCACTGACTGACTCACTCACTCATTGACATAATTGTTCTCCCAGATGGTGGATGGGGAGGTGGGTATATTTTGACAGATTCGTAAACAAGTAACTCTCAAACCTACAGGAAAAGTGCCAAACCTCCCCTTTTACCCCCCTTCTCCCCCCCCCCCCTATCGTATGTCGGAAACTACGAGACCCGTATTTTTTTCTTTTTACGGATTCGTATAGAGGAGGCTCGGTAAAGTAAAAACCATTTTTCAAAGTTCCCCCCCGCCCCCCTTCTCCCCCCCTTTAGGCGGATCTCGGAATCTAAGACATGGAAAATTTTTTTTCAGATTCATTTAGAGGGGCAATGCTTTAGTCGAAATACTTGTGCAACCCCCCCCCCATCACCCCCCCCCCCTACTTTTTATTTTTTTATTTTTTTCACAAGCACGCGAGGTGCTTGCACCTCGCGCAACACGCAAATACTAAACCCCCCCATCACCCCCGCCCCCCCCACTTTTCTTTTTTCACAAGCACGCGAGGTGCTTGCACCTTGCGCCACACGCAAATACTAGTTGTATTATATAAAGCTAGATTACCACTCACTGACTCACTCACTGACTCATTGACATAATTGTTCTCCCAGATGGTGGATGAGGAGGTGGGTATATTTTGACAGATTCATAAACAAGTAACTCTCAAACCTACGGGAAAAGTGCCAAACCTCCCCTTTCCCCCCCCCCCCCTTCTCCCCCCCCCTCTATCGTATCTCGGAAACTACGAGACTGTTTTTTGTTTTTTACGGATTCGTATAGAGGAGGCTCGGTAAAGTAAAAACCATATTTCAGTCGCCCCCCCCCCGCCCCCCTTTTCACCCCCTTTAAGCAGATCTCGGAAATTAAGAGACTTGGAACATTTTTTTCTTCAGATTCATTTAGAGGGGCAATGCTTTAGTCGAAATACTTGTGCAACCCCCCCCCCATCTCCCCCCCATCACCCCCCCCCCCCTTTTTTTATATTTTTCACAAGCACGCGAGGTGCTTGCACCTCGCGCAACACGCAAATACTAAACCCCCCCCATCACCCCCGCCCCCCACACTTTTTTTTTTTTCACAAGCACGCGAGGTGCTTGCACCTCGCGCAACACGCAAATACTTGATTTAGAGGGGCAATGCTTTAGTTTTTTTCACAAGCACGCGAGGTGCAAGCACCTCGCGTGCTTGTGAAAAAAAAAAAAGTGGGGGGGGGCGGGAGTGATGGGGGGGGTTTAGTATTTGCGTGTTGCGCGAGGTGCAAGCACCTGCACTTGGAACATTTTTTTTTTCAGATTCATTTAGAGGGGCAATGCTTTAGTCGAAATACTTGTGCAATCCCCCCCCATCTCCCCCCCATCACCCCCCCCCCCCTTTTTTTTTTTTTCACAAGCACGCGAGGTGCTTGCACCTCGCGCAACACCCAAATACTAAACCCCCCCATCACCCCCCCCATCACCGCCCCCACTTTTTTTTTCACAAGCACGCGAGGTGCTTGCACCTCGTGCAACACGCAAATACTAGTTATACTATATAAAGCTAAATTACCACTGACTCACTGACTGACTCATTGACATAATTGTTCTCCCAGATGGTGGATGGGGAGGTGGGTATATTTTGACAGATTCGTAAACAAGTAACTCTCAAATTTACGGGAAAAGTGCCAAACCTCCCTTTTTCACCCCCTTCTCCCCCCTCCCTATCGTATCTCGGAAACTACGAGACCCGTATTTTTTTTTACGGATTCGTATAGAGGAGGCTCGGTAAAGTAAAAACGATTTTTCAAAGTCGCCCCCCTTGCCCCCCTTCTCACCCCCTTTAGGCGGATCTCGGAAATTAAGAGACTTGGAACATTTTTTTTTTTCAGATTCATTTAGAGGGGCAACGCTTTAGACGAAATAATTGTGCAACCCCCCCCCCCCATCACCCCCCCCCCCACTTTTTTTTTTTCACAAGCACGCGAGGTGCTTGCACCTCGCGCAACACGCAAATACTAGTATGTATATATAACTCAAAAGTGACTGACTGACATAGTGATCTATCAACGCACAGCCCAAACCACTGGACGGATCGGGCTGAAATTTGGCATGCAGGTAGATGTTATAACGTAGGCATCCTCTAAGAAAGGATTTTGCGAAATTCCCACGGAATCGAGATTTACACGGGAAAAACTTCCCACGCGGGCGAAGCCGCTGGCACAAGCTAGTGTTAAATAAATGTCAACATCTCTAGATATTTATTACAACATCTATAGGTATTTTTCTAAAGTATTAGTAAATTATGTAAAAAATTTAACCTCAAATTAATTTTACAACAACAGCGTGTAATAATAAAATGTACTCAAGTATTTGAAACAGAAATAAAATGATATACAATAAACCCGCAGGAATTCATATCATAAGTTGTCATTCAAGAAACCAAAAGACGCAAACTTGTTCATCAACTTTTTATAAAATTTCAAACACTTGGATATTGTTAGCAGGCGCATGTGCTGGCTGGCACCCTAAGGGTCGGGAAAAGGAAATCGAAGCATTATTATTTAGGATCCGCAAGACTGGCGGTTATGCTGCAAATGTTTACCTTCAACAATTATATTATACGTATTATACATCTATATGCGATGAGCTGACCAGGTGTCCGAAGTACTGCAGATGCTGATGTCCTAGCCTCTCCATCAAGCTGAAGACCGAATTAGATGGGGGAGACTGTTGCAAATTTTTCTTTTCAAACCATCTAAATAGCTTACAAATCAGAGTAAAACGCAACCACCCTTTGTAAATAAATGTGACTGACCTTAAATACCTAGGTAACAAGTGGAAACGTAGCGCGGCGTGTGTTATCTCTTGTTTTGGTCAGATTTATCGCTTTAAGGTGCATCTCATCAAAATCATTTGCGACTAAACTGCTTCTCCTATTTAATTGATTTTTGGTACAAAGCTTGAAAATCGTACTTAGTATACGCAGTTTAAAGGAAAGCCCCTCGGTCGTATCAACTTTGTATGTTCGGCTCTATTTTCAGTCTAACTGGATGTTGAATTAGCTGGGTTGGCTGCCCCTTGAGCAGACCAGAGTGAGTTTTTCTGGCTTTGACTACCCGTAACGACCGTCAAAGATGTCCAAATGATAGCCTTTGCGTGCTTTCCGAGGCACAGGCAGGTCTGGAAAACTTAAACATTCATACTAACATCATCAGTGCGAAGTTAGTTTTCCTATCAAGTAAACTTATCGGCAAAACCGCTGAACTGTTTTTGATGAAATTTCATCATTGAAATTATTTTAAAGGTTTTGGGCAACAGCTAGTTAAACTTAAGCTTATTCTTATTGGTATTGTAGAAGAACAAGAGAGTTAAGTGCTGCAGCGATCTGTATATTTCGCACCTTTAAAGTAAAACCGTTACTATACGAAATTATAAAATTTTACAGGAGAGCCAATATTTGAAACAGTTCAGTATCGTAATGTAGTCTAGGTAAGTCTACTTTAAGATTTTTTATGAGTTTATATGATAGATATCTGTTTACTTTATGACATATGCTTTAGAATAGCTTTTCTTTATTTACTTACAAAAATATTATTTAGATTTATATTTTTTTTTTGGTAACGATATGATTTAACGCTAGATGGCGAAAAGGACGATATTTTGGAATAATTTCAAGTTTAACCTGCAGTTTACTTATATTTTAAATATTAACATACGAGGAGTTTAGTACCGTATTTTTTCAAATTGAATGTCTTTTAAATAATCGACCTCTAAGCATTTTAAGCTCTGACCCGTCTGATATTAATGCTTTAACGCCTAATCATTTTGTAAACGTAACTCCGCTTAAATTTTTACCTGCTGAAGATGTCACAGACATTTCAGACAATCACTTATCGCGTTATCAATTTCTTAATAAAATAACTCATTCCTTGTAAACGCGGGAGAAGTAGAACACACCGTTATAGCCTATTGAAGTACGTATGAGTGATGTTATCAAAGACAACAACGCTCACCCGCTTTGTTGGCCTTTAGGTGTCATAGATGCAACTTATCCTGGAAAGGATAAGTCGCATAGTAGGGTAGTTAGGACTGTGATGGTTAGAACTGCTTCCGGTTCCTACATACGTCCGGTAATGCGGCTTTGTCCTCTACCTACACAATAATTACTTTATAAATTTTTCTTAACTCTATTTTAATTAAATCCATTTATTTAATTTAAGTTCTCATAAATTTTAGTTTAGAGGAAAACTTCTAGCCCGGGGGAGTTGTATGCGCCATTCGTATTATTTTGTCTATACTTATTATTATTAGTATTTTATCATAAACGCGTCCTTGCAACATTATATTACACTTCACTCATTGACTCACTCTTTGCTGTTCCAAAACTACCCAAGCCCTCACGCATAGGCGTGGGTCGTTACGTGATTTGCGCGGAACGTAACGTAACTAGTGACTTCGAAGGCAACACCTGTTTTGGAAACTAGTGATTTTAGTAACTAATTATTTTTGAAATTTTGTTGATTCGCAGTTACTCAACATGGTGATTTTATCGAAGTGTTACAGTTATTTACGAAACTAAAATAAAAAATTATTACCTACGTAATAATAAGTTACACAATGATCTTAGACAACACAAATGAACTTCCCTTCATACTTTTTTCAGGCTTAGGACTGACTGCATAATTTCTTCAATTTATTTTTTCTGCAATAAATATAATAAGCAGGCGTATTTAGAAGTCCATTTGATTGTATATACATATGTATATGTTGTGAACCAAGTGATAAGAGTCCATTTTTTTTTAATAATTTTGTTCTTTTTTCTTAATTTTTTTACGTTTTTACTTTTTCACTTTCACTAATTAAACTGTTTTTACATATTTACATATTAACACATAACTGGCGAAATGTGGCCAAGTATCAAACTTTTTGGGGATATCTGGCGTCGTGTTATTTTTATATTTTGTCAAATCTTTTAGGGTCAAGATTGACGTTTAGGTACGTTAATTGGGTTACTTTATTGGTTTTAAGTTGTGTGCGGCGGTTACTAATAGTAAGACCTGTCTTACTAAAAATTCTTTCACAAGGCACTGATGTTGCCATTATGTTACCATATCTGCGCAGAAGTATAGCAATGTTGGGGTAAATGTGGCGGTTTAGTCGCCACCATTTCAGGGGGCAATTAAATTGACCGTTCTCGTTGAACATCGGCAATACATCATCTTTGATGTAGGAATCCACTTCTTTGATCGCACGTGACAAAGGTGTTCCTACTTCTTGTTGCGTACCCACAATATTATTTAAAATAGACCAGGGAGAGAATTTGTCCAGTACTGGTTTGGTAGTCGTAGTTGAAGTGGATGGCTGCGCTTCATTTTCTGCTCGTCGCCGTCTAATAATGGCGGCAACCATCTCTTCCACGGTTTTCTTAGCTTTTACAGCCTCATTTGTGTCCGAGAAAACATTAATTTTGTACCTTGGATCTAAAATGGTACATATGGAAAATGTGCCACTTCTCTCGACACCGTCTAATCTTCTTTCCAAACCTGTCCGAAGTTCGACAATTATTTTTTTTGTTAAGTCCTCAAAGCCTTCCAGGAGTAGCTGGTCGCAAGAATCCTTAAGACAGCGTGTCATGACTATGATGGTACTAGCGGTCATATAATTTTCTCCACCCATGACTTTAGTGGCTTCTTCGAAAGGTTTTAATACCTTGCACAGTTCTTTAAACATCTGCCACTCTTCTAAAGATAAAACTGGCAAATCTTTTTTCAGAATGGCGATAGTGGCACATATATAATTTTCCAAGTCAACGAAACGTCATAACATATAAAATGTTGAGTTCCACCTCGTTGGTACTTCCTGAATCAGCCGCTTTGGTGTTGTCTCTGGATTTTCCTGTATTTGCGCTTTTAGGAGTTTCTCTAATGCAACTGTGCTTGTCCTAAAATACCGGACGATACTCTTTGCTTTCTCTAAAGTAGCTTGGACTGGACGTAGGGCATCCTGAACAATTAAGTTGAGGATATGGTCAAAACACCCGTAATGTTTCCAACCTATGTCGGTTATTGCTTTCTTCACGTTGGCGGCATTGTCACTTACAATAAAATTTATGTTATTGGTAATGTCCCACTCGTTGGTCGCTTCGAGCAATGCAGCTTGAATGTTTGCACTGCTGTACGTGTCCTGAAATTCTGCACATTTAAGTAACAATGTTTTTAATTCGAGCTGTTCTGTAATGTAATGCCCTGTTACGGCAATATACGCGTCGTTGACCCGAGACGTCCATAAGTCTGTAGTTAGTGAAATATATTCAATATCCTTTACTTCTTCTTTTTTTTGCTGGACAGTTTTGTCGTATAATGTAGGGATTAAGACATTCGAAACAGTTTTTCTACATGGTAATTGGTATTCAGGTATGTGATGGGCAAATTTTTTAAAAGAACGTTCTTCAACTAGCGAGAATGGGTGATAGCTATCATATAAATAAATCTAGAAGGTCACTATCAATTACTCTTTTTTGAGATTGGGAAACTTTTTTGGCTGTTCCGTACCTTTCGATACGCTGTTGCGTTGGGCGGTATATGGGCATAGTACCTATATCTATGGTCGCTGAGCTAGGTATTTGATGTGCGGACGTAGTGGACGCAGTGCCCAACGCAATAATTGAGCTGGACGATGAAGGCCCAGGTTGAACATCACTTGAAAGTTCTTGTCTACGACTTGTTTCTTGAGTCCTTGACTGTGCCGAGGAAACACTTTCATATGCATCAAGATGTTTCCTCTTTAAATGCATTTTTAAATTAGCTGTTGAAGTTTTATAGCTATAAACTTCACCACACTTGTTGCACTTGGCTTTTATTTCATTTCCAATTTTTTGAAAATATTCCCACAGGACACTCGAATTGCATCGAGACATGACTACCGAAAAACTTAATTATTTACAGTTTTTTACACTTACTACACTATTTAGATTTACACACTTTATACAACGTATTAAAAAAAAAAACATGAATGGAGGTCGCTTTCGAAATCGTAAAAAATAGTTACTTATTATGCAATATTCAAAGACGAACTAAATAAATAAGTAAACAAATAATAACACGAATTTCGATCTCAATAAATTTGTGTTTCTTCCCCCACCTGTCGCCCGAGCCGTCCATAAAATAATCGAAACTAATCTCTAAATGAAAATAGTTACGTATGAAAATTGTATACATTTCAATACACCTAACTCCGTTTTATTTTGTTCGGATTAAATCGTGTCATCATTCGGGGTTAGTCGGGATTCCTTTTCTAGTTTCCTGGAATTCAAATTCAAGGAATGCCATTATGCGATGGACATGCGCAATGGACATGCGCGTAAAATTGTAACGTCACTTATTTCATTCATTTAGTTTTTATCATTCGCCCCTTCGGTGATTCGGTCACTGCATTAACGTGTAACTCACATAAGTACCAAATCACTTGTTTATGAAAATCGCTAGTTTGTCTTTGGACTCGAAACTGGTGATTCGGTTACATGCCCTGTAGCCAGTTATTGTAAAAGGTGACGTGAAATAACGCCCATGTCTACTCACGCAGTCGCAAAACCGTTCGCTTACTGGCAACACGTATCTACGTGCGCCCGCGCCAATACTCTAAAATGTGATAAATTACTGGTGTTGTGTGGTAAACCCTCAAACTCTCTCTCCTCTCTCGTGAAGCTTAGTGGAAATATCGTTTGAACGCGCTGGGTATTCATATCATTCCTTCCAGTGAGCAACCGCTGCTCACCGTCCTAAAGCCCACCCGAATTTCAAAATGTACATTTCTCAAAGTGAACATTTCTCAATATGATTGTGGCTATTATCATAATTGGTCTCATTGGTAGTCACGTTCAGGTAATGTTATAAGTAGTTTTTTTCTATAAGTAAAGTAAGCTGTGCACTGCATCTATCTGTATCTTGGTAATGGGTGCAATTCAGCGACTTGTTTCATTATTATGACGGATTGTGACTGTAATCTAATCTAGTTCAGGCTGACCCATTTCTAACTCTTCATCTGCAGTAATTAAGACAAAATATTTGAATTCTGACTTCTAATCTGATAATAATTATACATTCAATTTGTAATACCTCATAAAGTATTTCAAAAAAAAAACCTACGCTAAAAACCTAATAATTCATTCATCATTATCAGCTTAGGCTTTTTCAATTATGACAGGGTTGGCTTCCATTCTAACTGGATACAGCTGAGTACTAGTGTTTTACATGGAACGACTTCCTATCTGACTTCCACAACGTAGGTTGTAAGGTATGGCTGAGTAATAAAATACCTCTTGGCAAGACTGGTGTCAGGTTCGATTTTCTGGTTTCTGAGCACCCGTAATGACTCTCAAATGACAGTGACAGTACAAATGGCACCCGTGACTAACGAATAACGTGAATTCCGAAGCACGAAGGAATCTCGCTATGTTAACATGGTTACAAAGCGACCTCGGTCAGAAAACCTAATAAGGCGCCTTTAATAATCAACATTTTCGTACGGATCATTGTCCACTAGTAATATGCCCAAAACGGTAGCGGCATTGGCACGTTGTATGGCAATGCTTACCCTCTATTCTAAGTAAACCAGCATCTGGATCACGTGATGAGAAGGAAGGCGTCTGGAAAGATCTTTAAATAATTATGAGCACTACGATTCCACGATCCTAAGATTTCAATGAAGTGAGAACCTCCTCCTTTTTTGAAGTCGGTTAATAACACAAAACTTTTCCTCATTTAACCGTAAACAAATTCGATAATATCTTATCAGTTATATTATGAGTGAGTTATGGTATTATGGGTTAGATTATGAGTATAAATATGGTGGGAAATATGTCAAGCTTTACACAACGTATCCAGATCTCCTCACGAACGTTTACCTACTAGTAAACAACAAGTACAATGGCCGCCATCAAGACCGCCTTCATCCTCCTGCTGGTCGTCTTCGCTATGGTGTTGGTCATCCTGTAGACCACCCGCGTCGGACCCTGCGACCAGGTCTGCTCCTGTATCGATGCTGAGAAGGACGAGTGCTGCAGGGCTCATGGCCACTCCAGCTGAAGCACCTGTAGATCCGGACAGATGAACTGTTACTGACGGAACTCCGCGAGTGCACCGCTACCATAGTGGAACTTATAAGAACATGTGGACCTACCTGATTAATGGTACATCATAAGTGATATTATTTATTAAGTTCTACTTCGCCGAACTCCTGCCTGTGTTTTGGTTATTGATTAAAATGGTTTAGTTTTAAAATTTTGCTATTTTGTTTTTCTTTTCCAAGTTTCCAATTTTGCTGCCAATTGCTGTATTAAACGAGAAGTGCTGTTTTACTTTGAAAAGCCAGACTTTCTGTTTTTATTGAAAGACATACCTAAAGTAAGTAAAGTTTTCGATGTAACTAGTACTCTCTCTCTGCAGTCGATCCTTCATGGCTGAAGATCGCGAGCACAATTCTTCAGCATCCCGCAATTACGGAGAACTTCTTCGAAACTGTGAGAGGTATTTGAGCAACTGAAGATAAGTTGCTCCGACCACCGTAAAGGGGACCTATCTCTAGATCTTTTGCCTCTTCAGATTCGCATCATGGCAACAAACCACAACGTAACCACATTCTTAAATTGTCAAAATCATTTATATTATATTAAAGCTTTGACGTACATCATACAATAGTACTACACTACCTTAAAACTACACTACCACTAGAAACTAGGTGTGGTATCAGAAGCCCTATCAGGCGCACTAGTACATATTTACGTGATACGGAATGCATTTTATAGCAAATATGTTGGCCTTCAGCTGGTAACCCTGAAGTAAGGCCCCCGATATTTATGTTGAAGGTGGCGGGTACGAACACAAGTGTATGATTCATTTTATTGACTTATCATAAAAATATTTTTTAATTCCTTGATCTAAAAATATCCTAGTGTAGGGTACAGTCGGGCACGCCGCAATTGCGGCGGTAAGACCCCTCTTTGAGGAGTGGCTAGATCAGCGTCACGGCGTCCTGACCTACCGCATGACGCAGGTCCTCACCGGACACGGAAGTTTCGGGAGGCACCTGTGTCTGACGGGAAAGGACGAAACGCCTGGGTGTCACCACTGCGAGGGTCGGCCTGAGGACACCGTAGAGCACACGGTGCAAGACTACCCCGCCTGGGCAGAGCACCGACGTGTCCTCACGGCGGCGATAGGCGGAGACCTCTCGCGCCCGGCATTGGTCGAGGCCATGCTGCGGGGCGAGAGGGAGTGGGAAGCGGTTGCCTCCTTCTGCGAAGCAGTCGTGCTATCGAAGGAGGAGGCGGGCCGCGTGAGGGAGAGGATGGCGTCCTCCCTCCAGCCCAGCCGCAGTGCTAGACGCCCACGGCGTCGGACGTCGGCCGACGATCTCCGGCCACCTTAGGCGCGGGCATGCGGACAGCGAGTAAAGGGCAACTCGCTGTCTGACCATGGACCATGCCCGGGTCGACGGCGCGTTGTGTTCCACGCGCGACTGGACTTATTTGATAATTTTACAATTTTTTTTTATTTTTATTAATAAAATAAATAAATAAAAAAATCATAACTGATCTTGAAAAGCTAAAGTATATTAAATAAAATAACAACAATTTAGAATCTATTGAGAAACTTGTACTAGATTAGAAAGACAACCCACGTCGTTATTATCTACCGAAGTATGTATCTTTGTGTTTATACTTACCTAAGTCGTTTTGTTTTCTTTTTGAATCCTGTTATGTCATGTGTTGCACAAGTGCCTCATATTTTTTATTAGCGACCCGCCCCGGCTTCGCACGGGTGCAATGTTTATATTAAATATACTATAGAATGTCTTTATATACAACGTTGACAGCCTGTCATTCAACAATACATACATGTTCTCTTTAGTAGTTAATCTTGAAAGTGATAATTGACAATGGGAAAAACATTCAACGCTCTATTAATTAAAAATACCAAATTTAAACTTTTGCAATATTATATAGGTATGATTGCTATTATTTAAAAACCTTTCTATTTTTTTGGGTACGAAAATCGTCGAATGACTTCTCCCGCTCTGGGTGGAGCGGAAGGCAGTGTTAGAATCCTACTGCTAAAAACCCACGCAGTTCTTTCAGCTGCCCTTGTGTCCGGGGCCGCAGTATCTCGTTAGAACATTCCCGCAACCCCGGCAGGCAATGACCCTATGAGGACCTGTTATTTAAACACCAAAAGATGTTATTATTTGTTAAGAACAATAACGTACCTACACATATTAAAAGCATAATCGAATAAATCAATATTGACTCATGATAGCACTAACTAAATATCCATGGTAATCAAATTTGTTAAAAAACAACGTACACCCCACCTTTATTTAAGGTGTTTTTCTAAACTGATTAAAATGACACAATCAACTAATGAAATCTCCCATCGTAGAAGGTAAGATAACATACGAGGTCTGATGTAATAATAATGTTTTCCTCATTCTAAGTCTTTGTTTTTATTCTGTTAGGACAAACATAAGCGTAAACTAGTTACATAATATCTAATCAATTATGGTCGATTTGGAATATGGGAAATATGTCAAGCTTCACACAATGTATCCAGATCTCCTCGCGAACGTTTATCTGCTAGTAAACAACAAGTATAATGGCCGCCATCAAGACCGCCTTCATCCTCTTGCTGGTCGCCTTCGCCATGGTGATGGTCACCGTGGAGGCCGTCCGCGTCGGACCCTGCGACCAGGTCTGCTCCCGTATCGATGCTGAGAAGGACGAGTGTTGCAGGGCTCATGGCTACTCCGGCTACAGCAGCTGTAGATCCGGACAGATGAACTGTTACTGACGGAACTCCGCGAGTGCACCGGTACCATAGTGGAGCTTCCGTCCAACTCCTCGACGTCCATCGCTCGAACAACATGAAGACGTGATGAAGACTGACCTGTTTAACTGTACATAGTTGTAAATTATTATTTATTATGTTCCACTTCTTGAGAATCCAGCCTGTATTTTGGTTATTGATGAAAATAGCTTAGTTTTATACCTTTATTTTTCTATGTTTTCAAATATCCGTTAAGGTGTTTTTCAATGAACTCAATGTTTATTTTTCTTATGTACAAAGTCATGCCATTTTTATGTTAAAACATTTTAGTTTCAATATGAGATATTATCTTAAATCAAGCTTTCGAGATAACGATATTGTATATTCCATAATAATATCAATACTATTTTCTCCGTTTACGACAAACGATTCTTTCTAGACTGTTCCTAGTATTTAGTTACTTTCAGTTAAATATAATAAAATAATTTCTATGATCTAAAAATTAATAGTTTAAAAAACACTAGAAAGACACGCCTTTATAAATGCACGTAAAAACAAAAATTTCTTTAGGTTTGTTATAACCTTGAAACCTGATCGTGTTCAAAGTCCATTACGTGGCCATTCTCATAAGTACAAACACGACTATGATACGATATTCCATCATGGAATGCCAGTGCCTATCTTCCGGCTTCATCATCAGACCTTGAAACCTAATCGTGGTCAAAGTTCATTACAAGACTTTTCTAAGAAATCCAAAACAGCTATGATACAATATTCCATCATGAAGTTCCAGTTCATATCTTCCGGCTCCATCATCAGATCAGTTCGACAGTATCATATTATTGAATTGTCATCAGAATTACATACAGCTGCCAATTTTCATTATGCTACGACCCTTGGAAGATGGTTAAATTAGTTACCTTAGATTCCATTATATAGTTACATACAGGTTGACCTAATAAAAGCGTGTTAAATAAAATCTAAAATCATTTTATTTCAGACATATTTGGTCCATTCAAATTCATTTTTCTTTTTTTTCTTTTTTTATTAATTTATACATAAATGGACTGATCGAGGCGCTGAGTGGACACCATATTGGTTGTTACATAAATGGCGTCTGTTTTAATAACATTAGCTACGCGGACGATATGGTGCTGCTGAGCGCCTCGGTCTGTGGACTCAGAAAGCTAATAAGTATCTCTGAGAGCTATGCTAATGATTGCGGGCTGCTATATAATGTTAAAAAGAGTCAGTTTTTCAGGGTGGGTGAAGAAAAGTTCTAGATACACCACCAGTAACTCTATATGGCTTACCTTTAGAAAGGGTAAAGGTTTTTAAGTACCTAGGCCATCTAGTTACCCCCACTCTTAAAGACGATACTGACATGGAACGGGAGCGAAGGGCGCTGTCGGTCAGAGCGAACATGGTGATCCGCAGGTTTGCTCGCTGCTCAAGAGATGTTAAGTTAACTCTGTTTAGAGCCTATTGCTCGAAGCTGTACATGTGCAGTCTGTGGTCAGATTACACGCAAACATCGTACAGCGCCCTTCGAGTCCAATTCAATAACGCGTTTAGGATGTTGTTGGGGCTCCCGCGCTTTTGCAGCGCATCGGCGATGTTCGCGGAGATGCGCATAGATTGCTTCTACACTACAATGCGCAAGAGAGGCACTTTGCTTGTGCGGCGAGTGCGAGGGAGCACCAACAGCATGCTGGCCGCGCTCGCGGGTAGGCTGGATTGTGCGTACATCACTCACTGTTGTAGGTTGCACATTACACGCAGGGATGGAACATATTTATAGAGTATTTTTAGTAATGTTAAAAATTGTAATATTTTAATTTGAATTTTAATAATAATTGTTTAATTTAATTTAATTGTATTTTAATTGTGACTGACATGTAATTGATAATTTGTATGAGCCTTATGATACCTGAGAATAAAATGATATTGATTGATTGATTGATTATTATATTATAAATTTATTATATTATTGTATTATTATTAATTCGATTTAATTTAAGTATTATGTCATCAGCATCACACTTATGTCACATCGAATAAATAAACATTAATTTAATTTAAGTTTTTACCTCCCTCTGGAGCGCCGGGTACGCGCACTTGAGTTTGAACCCAGTGTCCCAGGAGGGGGCTGTCTAGCTTGTGGCTGAGCACGTACAGGATGGTGTTGGCGCTTCCACGCGTACGGAACATCAGCGAGGCGATGCGGCGCTGTAGTACAGTGTGAAAGCCGTCTGTGTGCGCAGGCGCAGACGCACTACAGCAGCGTGGGAGCCCCACCAGCACCCTGAACGCGTTATTATATTGTACTCGGAGAGCGTTGATGGCCCGCTGCGTGTAGTTGAGCCACACAAGTGTAGAGAGTTTGGCAGAATGCTTTAAACAGAGTGATCCTTACATCTAAATTACACCTCGCAAATCTGCGTGTCATCATGTTACAGCGAACCGCCATCGCCCTCCTCTCCCTTTCTATATCTCTATCATCTTTTAAATCCTCGGTGACCACATGGCCGAGATATTTAAACTCACATACTCTTCGAAGAGCGACAGCGTTAACCAGCACAGGTGACACATCCCCCTGTTTACGACCCCTGGCATGAAATACCATGAGCTCGCTTTTCTGCTCATTGTACAGGAGACCGTGTACTCTCGCATACTCCTCACATATGCCTACCAGCTTCCTGAGCGACACCATATCATCTGCTTAGCTAATACTGTTGATACAGTGACTATCAATCAAGCATCCCACTCCAATGTTGCTCAGCTCAACAATCAGCCCGTTCACTTACACGTTGAAGAATGAACGAGATGTTAACCCCCCTCCACGAGAAAGTTCGTCAAGCCATTTTACCTGGTTAGTTTGGTGATAATAGCAATATTTAAACATATTAATTAGCTCACCCGGCACACCTGAACACTTCAATTTACACCAGAGTATATCATACCTAACCAGATCAAAATCCTAAGAGAGATCAAGAAAGGCTGCATACACAGGCGTGCAGAGACGTAACTGCGCATTCTATCGAAACTCCTGGTCTAAAACCAAACTGTGCGTCGTTTAAATTTAGGTGTTTCTTAAGCTGTCTCTCAAGCTGACCATCAAGCACTTTGGCTATTGATATCGGGCGGTAGTTGCACTTATTAGAATTTTCTCCAGTGTTGTTTTTAATTATAGGCACTACCACCGTCTTCATCAGTTCATTTGGCAGGTAGGAATGTCTAATACAGAGCGTAAATAATAGTCTCAGAAGCCTTGGGATGTGTGGCTCCGCATGCTGATAATGTTCGATGCTGAAGCCGTCGTGTCCGGATGACTTCCCTCGAGTCATGCCCTTTATTATTAGAGCGACTTCTTTTGCTGTGACATGCTCAGACACCGCTGACATGACGGCCTCCGCATCCCTAGTCTGCTCACATTCTAGTGGAGACTCTACTTGAAAGTGACATCGAAACACGTTTGCACTGTCTTTTGGTTCACAGATGCCGTTGATACTCACAGGGACGCTAGGTTTTGGACTTAATTTTTTTGTTTGTTGCCAAAATCCTTTAAGACTTTTGTTTTTATGTTTAATAGCTAAAATATTCATTTTTATTAATTCTTGGTTATTCTGACAATAGTGTAGTTTGCTTTTAAATTTTTTTCTGGAACAAACATTTCATTATAAAACTTACCACTGTTAGGTCGACCATAACACACCCAGGTTAAAAACTTCTGCCTAGCCTCCCTGTGAGCGTTACGAACATACTTGTTCCATACGACAACATGATAACCGCGGTGCCATCCTCCACTAACCCCACGACCCACATAGCTATCAACAGCAGCTTCCTGTAACGCTGTTACAATGCCACCATAAAGCGCGTCTATCGCTGCCAAGTGATCCTTGCTACTCTCACTACACATGCTATCATAACACTGTTGGAATTTATGAGGGAAGCCAAATTCCCTCAGTTTATCATTACAATTTTTTTTTCTATTTGGCTTAAGTCTCCCCATAGACCTTTGTTAGTTTAGATGAGCGGTGGCTTAATGATTCTACAGACTGCTTTGAAGTTATACTGAATCTCTACTGGACAGTGATCAGACCATAAAATGTCATAGCATACCCTTACTGAAGTAACCGTTTTTAGGGCGGCATCAGTAACAACAAATGATCCAATCACCTACGGCAACCTTCACTCACAAAAGTATAGGTATTCGAATTCAAGCTCAACATCTCTAGGCCGACACATCCAGTTTTGCTCATTACAAAAATTTCCAAGTTCATTTCCAAACAATTCCTCCGGATGAACGTTAAAATCCAATCAAACCTATACGTGTGTTGCGTCTGTAGATAGGTCTTTAAAATGACATTTAGCTTCTTAAAACCACTTTTTTGCAAAATCAAGCGTTTGAAAGATAGATACGCGATAGATTCAGGTTAAATTCAGCTTTGACGGCGCTCACAGATGCGGCAACATATCCTTCGGTATCTCTTGCGTTGGCGCCAGGCCCAAAAATCACGACAACCAAATTAATTTAGTTTTATCTAAATATATACATATAACTCAAAGGTGACTGACTGACATAGTGATCTATCAACGCACAGCACAAACCACTAGACGGATCGGGCATGAAATTTGTTATGACGTAGGCATCTGCTAAGAAAGAATTTTGCGAAATTCCTACGGGATCGGGATTTACACGGGAAAAACTTCACACGCGGGCGAAGCCGCTGGCACAAGCTAGTGCCGTATAAGGATCAAACGTTTCGAACTATCCATGTTTTCCTTTACTATTTTGAGAGCAGCTTGGTCCTTACCTAAATTATAAGCTTCTGCCGGCGACTTCGTTCGTGTGGGATGGTTTTTCCGCGAAAATCCCGATACCATGGGAATTCCGGGATAATAAGTAACCTATATGTTATTCCTGGATGTAAACTATCTACTTACCAAATTTCATATTTCATCATCATACATCATATTATATCATATATCATATCATCATCATCATCATATCATATCATGCATCATATCATATCATACATCATTCATATTCATGCATTCATTCATTCATACAGATTATAAATGTGAAAGTTTGTGAGGATGGATGGATGTTTGTTACTCTTTCACGCAAAAATTACTGAACGGATCTGAGTGAAAGGGGAATGCCACGGTTGCCTTCAAGACTCGGCCCGAACCGACATAGATGATCTATATATCATAAGAAAGGTAAATAATTACAGAATTTGACTGTATAATTAGTTTTCTATAAGAAGCACACCAAAAAAAGTTATAGTTCTTTGAAGTTAACCACTTAATACTTCTAATTTTAACGATAACATGAAATAAACTATTAAATGAATAATTAAATTAATGATTTTAATTGTTGGCACTTTATCCTCACATAATTATATGTTTTTATAGTAAATATATTTATATATCATATACCTACATTATTTAAGAATGTATGAAAAAAAAAATCACATGTATACTTTTTAACAATTTATTATTCATCAAACAGTACATCATCATATTTAATTAATAAATCGTCTAAAAACTGGGCTGGAGGGGTTATATTTGTTTGATGTCTTGCCCAACCGAGGTACCATAATATTGTCATTGTATGTGCACAGCAACCTACGGTTCTTCGCCCAACCATGCAATTACAACAATATTGCTCAATTTCCTCTCTCCCACTTCCATTATTATTAATTATGATATAAACATAATATATTTTTCGACTTATATGTCTGCTTTGAATTTTACCTCTAAGGAGCCAGTGATTTTGGGATAGTGACAATTCATCCCGTAGGTTGCTAAGATGAGCCTCTCTACATATTTCTATAGTATAGGAACCATTGAACCGAATATGTTCACCATAATAAGATCGTGCTTGTTTTATTTGGTAAGTACCACAAGCAATTAATATCAAATCTTCCTGTGTAAGTTGAGGGAAGTTACTTATATTTTGTGAATCAACATTTATGTTTGTGAAGGGTGCTCTCCTTCTATTATAATTATTATTATTTATAAAATCAGCTAAAACATTATTTTGATACGTTTTTTGATTTACTATTTCTAAAATCTGTGCAGCATCAGTTCTGTCTATATAACGACAATGAAACCGGTTTATCAATGCAGCAGCAATAGAAAAGTCTATCATCAAATGAGAAGATGCTCTGTAAAAAATTCATGGCGGAATATTTTAAATTGTTCTTTAAATATGCCATTTACTGTTTCCACTACCCAACGGCACATAGTTACTGCTCTTGATTTATTTGCTGCTAACATTGACAACTGTGTTTCATTATGTTCTAATGAAAGTGGCATGTGAACATTGTAGTTACTATTTTCTAGAACTGATACTGCATCTTTGAAACCCCTATCCAGAATAAAAACATCATTATTTTTAAAATACTGCCTTAGCGGTTGAGACTCATTTATAAATTCATTTTTCATAATTTCTGCATCTGATGTAGTTGCTGGATAGGGGCCAAGAACCTCCACAATATACCCATCACAACACACAAACAAAAATGGTTTCACAAGTAACTTATACTTATGTAAAGAGTATGTATCCTTTTGGTATTTATAATTTGTACTTTTTTGGCAATATATATAAGTGCCATCAACAATGACAATTGGTAGTCTCTCCCCATTCACATTTGTACCTCCAAAAAGACCATTAGGGATTAATAGATTTCTGTTTGCAATCTCTCCCCTCGTTATATGTCTTAAACCTAAATGCATTGGCACAAAATCTTGTTGAAGCAACTCTCTTGCTTTAGACATTAAATTCTCCAAATTACTGCGAGACATTTTAAATAAACTTGCTATTCGCTCATTCGAATCTCCATTTCTTAATTTCAATAATAATGCTGCTAATGCGGTTGACCCTCTATGCATTTGAGATAATCTAGGGACTTCTGCCAGCAATGTTTGGAACTGCTCTTTGGTTACACCAAACCAAAAATGTACTAAATGTTCATCCATAATGTTAATATTTTCAAAATCAATTGATTTTTCTTGTTTTAATAATGACACAAAGTCATATATATATGCCTCTGTGAAGGTATGGTTCACTTCAATTTCATTTAATTGGTGCCATAAATTACCTCTTAAATGATAATTGCAGATGCGACAATCTGCTGGGACATAGAATTTGTAATCAGTAAAAAGTCTTATTCTTATAGATAATGGCACTACAAGTCTTTCATTATGGTGACAACCTGGAAAGAAGCAGCGGGCCTGCGTGTCTGATGCTCTCCCATACTGAGACAAAACTATTGTTACCTCTTCTTGAGGGATGACCGGAGAAGATTCGTTTTCAACAGGTTGTATTACTTGCCCAGACAATGTAACTGGAAGATCAATATTAGTTTCTTCAGATGTTGATGGTAGAGATGGAACTGCAGAAGGTTGTGATTGCACTGAAGATGATGTGGATGGTTCAGTATAATGTTCAACCAAATTATCACACCTCTGCCAACAAGGGTGACAAATCCGATCAGATGTACGTAGCTGCAATAAAATATAAAATAAATTATTATATAAAATAAACACATAGTCCTTACCCCGCAGGAGGCGTGATGTTATCTTTATAAAAATAGTGTAATCTATACACCATTTATAACTCAAGAATGGCTGACCGTCCTCTAATATTTTTTTTTATTTGGCCCTACCTCAAATAACAGAAAAAACTATTAAAACTTGAGAAAAAGTCACAAAATTATAAAAATTAAGATAGTATTATTTTATATCAACTAGACACAGATCTAGACTCTGTAGTTCTCAGTAGCAGCCACGGAGTCTGGATCTGTGCCCGGTGATGGCAATAGGTTTGCCCCCTATTAGATGGGACTAAAACATGACTGGGGAAATGTGAGTGTACTATTAGGTACACCTCTGCCTAACCCTTCGGGGATTATAGGAGTGATGTTATGTAATATTCTGAGGTGGTACGAAGTTTTGCTTAACATGAATACATACTGAGCGTGGCAAAATCCTCTCTGCTACAACAGCTTGTATACGTGCTTCTCTTTCCGTATTGCTTGATAATGTATGGACTCATGACCGATACAAAGATCTGCCACAGTGTACACACAAGTTCCTATGCCCCACAATATGAGTAGATGATCCTGGTGTTTCAATTGATTGATGTAGAAGCAACCAACAAGCATGACACACAATACTATCCCTTGGTATCTGCAAAAAAAAAGAATCTTAGATTGTGACAGGGTCAGCAAGTAATACAGAGTCAGGTTCAGTTTCAACAGCCAAGGTAGTCGTTAGTAATACAGAAATCGGAGTCCGGTAACACAGCAATAAACAACACAAAACTTAAAAAACTCATAAATGCTTTTCGTCGCTTGTCGTAAAACGCGGGAGAAGTAAAACTTTTGACAATTATCAGTGACAACTACAAGATCAAGTGTTGCCAGCACTATATAACTATTCTAAACTGTATAGATAATTGAATTGAATTATTTTAAATTACTGCATTATTAAGTAATATAAAATAGAACGAAACATTATTTATTATTATAAGATTTACGAGTTAAGACTTTTGTAAGTAATAAATTCACTTACGTAGGTTTGTAATGATATTAATGTAAATTATTTGCAAGTGCAATTTCATATCAATATTATTTTATTTTGTTATTGGCAACATTTCTAATTGAAATTGTGGATAGAAAACGAGGTGATAAATTGAAAAACTATTTAAAATTACTTTTTAACGGTGTGCTTCTACAGATTTTATTTATACTGTATAATTCTTACTGTTTTATATACTGAATTATCATTAATTTAGAAAGTCTGTCGGACGCTACATGTTTCGAGCCGAAAAGTGGCATTCCCTTTTGGCAAGTAGATAGTTTACATCTTGGAATAAACACATAAGCTACTCTTTATCCCGGAATTCCCACGGGATCGTGATTTTACACGGGAAAACCCTCCCACGCGAACAAAGTCGCGTGCATAAGCTAGTGTTACATATTAGTATTAAATTCGATGTCTCGTAGGGGTGCATGAAAGGAGCCTCCCCGAGCGACGTATCTACTAAGCCACTATACGCCCGACGCGGCCTGGGCCGCCAGTGAATCCCGACGCAGACTGACTAATCCTTTCACTACGACGGCAATATTTGCACGCTAAGAAGAAGAATATTTCGTAAAATCTGTAGGTTTGATATTAAAACTAGAAGTTTTTCCATTGACTTCTTAAGAAATTAGAGTTCTAAGGATCTAATCATGGGTCATTTGATTTTTGAGAAGTAAATGCAAGAACAATCCTTTAGTGCCCACTTAACATTCTCCACGTTCCTGTAAAAAAATAGTATATATGTTGTGGTGATCAGTTGGATAGGAAAGTGCTCTCTTTATTTATATGAAAACTACTGACTAATCCGCAAATGAAAAAAAAAAAAATCAAGACAAACATTTGCGATTCTTTCGGCATCCCCAAATCCGTCATCCCTAAACCCATTTACATCGAAAGACATTTTTATTCGAGGTGGAAATCTTCATAGATTTTTTCCGACGTGGGGGTAAAGGGTGCTGTCAGTTTTTAATTGGCTAAAACCACCCCGTGTTCCCTCGCACACTCACGCCGGGGGCTGTGGAAGCACTTATATACTCTTATACACGCCCCCAGATGGACATTTAAGGCCCTACCTGAACGTTGAGCACCACAGGTCTTCAAACGCAACAATATCCAGTTCCGCGTTTTAATTCGAATCGTCACAAAGCGCGCGTTGCTCGGGTTTCACATTGAAGCCTGCAATTCTACACCGCTACCAACTTCACGCTTATATTGCGATGCTGGGTAAGTAGAGATATTAAACCTGGGTAGTCGGTGTGAACATCGTTTGATGTGAATGTAATTCAAAAGATGGTAAGATTTACGTATTAATATAAGGATACAACAAATAGTGTTTCAATAGCTGAGAAACATAAGAAATATATAAATTGCCGTTTTAGAATAATGTACTGTCATATAGGCATTATCATCATCCATCGGCTTCCAATCTAACTGAATGCAGCTAGTGTTTTGAAGCAACAGTTAATCTGACCTTCAAGCCCTCAGTAACTGGGTAATACTATACCCGATGACAAGACCATATTTTTTAAGGAGTGGCAATCATACAATGACTACCTCCCAATCTGGACGAAGCAGGAGGGTGTGTCAAGTTTTTACTGATTAAAACCCATCCGTGTTCCATCATATGCCCTTCGTATTCCGTGGCCGCGGTAACTCTTTCGAACAATTCAGCAACCTCGGCAGGCAACGGCCCCTTATGGGCCCCGACAATTTGCTGACACTCTTTGAGGCGCGCGTGGATTACGACGCGCCGTCTACACAGGCCTGGTTTCAGTTGAGCGGCGAGCTACCCATTGCTCGCAGCCCACAGGCATGCGCCTATGGTGGCTGGATGTCGCTCTGTGACTCCCCACGCCCGGAGCGTCTCCTGCGGCAGCTGGGGCGCAAGGACTGTGAGGGCCTTGAGAGCCGCCTCTCCCTCGCGCATCCCGCCACCTCCTTCGGTTGCGTAACTGCTTCGTAGAAAAAGGTGACTGCTTCCCATGCCTCCCCACTCCGGACCATGGATTGAACCAGGGACGGGAGTGAGAGGTCGCCGCCTATCGCCCCTACGCGGACACGGCGGAGATTTGCCCAAGCGGGGCAAATCTACACTGTGTGTTCCACCGTGTCCTCAGGGCGATCCTCGCAGTGGTGACACCCGGGTGTTTCCTCCTGCCGAATCCGACACAAGTAACTCCCGAAACAACCGTGCCCAGTGACACCTCTTTAGCTACTCCTCAAAGAGGGGACTTACCGCCGCTATTGTGGCGTGCCCAGCACTGGGTTGCGATAGTCGCTCTTTCAATGCCGCTATGATCTCGCGCCGGAGCTCCGTCCGCCGTGCCGCTACCAGTTGCGGTATGGAGTTTCGCCCCGGCAAAGCACCTCCACGCGCTCCTCGTGTAGGAACGCGAGGACTCTCGCTTCTAGGTCCCATGGCGGCCATCCGACAAGGAGGTTTGCCACCTCGCCGGAGTCCGTGCGGTATCCCCGGATCATCCGAATGGCCATCACCTTTTGGGGTTTGGTGGCAAGACTAGTGTCAGATTTTTTGGCTTGACAGTGACGACTTTGATTTTGAATATAAGCTTAAAATATCTTACATAAGCTTTGAAAACATTATGAATAAATTCTGAATTCCTCCATGCTATAAAGTGTCATGAGTATGTAATCTTCTGAGGAAAAGCATAAGGTTAACCGATTGAGTGCTAGCGATTTTACAAAACAGTTCGCACTCTAATCGGTAAACATCGGTAGATTTTACGGAAACATTTACTGTTATTCGGGTTTCAGTAATAAAATATGTATCAATAAGTTATAAATAAATTAATAGTTTAAAAAACACTAGAAAAACACGCTTTTATAAATGCACGTAAAAAAATGTTAAGAAAACCGATAACGGATTTTCTTTAGGTTTGTTATAACCTTGAAACCTGATCGTATTCAAAGTCCATTACGTGGCCTTTCTCACAAGTGCAAACACGACTATGATACGATATTCCATCATGGAATGCCAGTGCCTATCTTCCGGCTTCATCATCATCAGACCTTGAAACCTAATCGTGGTCAAAGTTCATTACAAGACTTCTAAGAAATTCAAAACAGCTATGATACGATTTTCCATCATGAAGTTCCAGTTCATATTTTTCGGCTCAATCATCAGATCAGTTCGACGGTACCATATTATTGTATTGTCATCAGAACTACATACAGTTGCCAATTTTCAATACGCTACGACCCTTGGAAGATGGTTAAATTAGTTACCTTAGATTCCATTACATAGTTAGTTACATACAGGTCGACCTAATAAAAGCGTGTTAAAAATAGCTGTGATTACAAAATCCTTTATCAATACAAATCGCAGACATCTAGATAAGTGCAATGCGCAGTGATTACGCAGTTATTTGTACCTACTCTTTGTTGTTTTTGTACCTTATCTTTTTTTACCCGACAGCAAGGAAAGGGTAACGTTGTAATATTTTTTATTACCTCATATCTTTCAAGCCACACAACAGATTTCTATATTTAAGATATCGCTAGATACGTTTTGATAACCCAAGTGATTTTTTTTTTATTAAAAATAGGTTCGCGTTTGACCACCATCTCACCTGATGGTAAGTGATGATGTGGTCGAAGATGAAGCACGCTTACCTAAAAGTAACCTATTCACTCTTGACTTGAAGACTCCTAGGTTATATCTATCGGGAAACACAGACTACGGCAGGGAATTCCACTCCTTAGCCGTACGCACAATGAAGGTATTCCCAAAAAGTTTTGTGCGTATGGGTGGGATGTCCACCATGTAACGATGGCGCTTCGCCGTTTGTCTCGTAGTCCGATGATGGAAAGGGCTTGGTGGAATTAAATTGTGTAATTCCATCGCACACTCCCCGAAAAGTAACCGATAGAAAACCGATAGACTTGCAACTCGTCGTCGATGTTCAAGGCTCTGGAGCTTTGATTCGACCAGAGCATCGTTGCCAATGAGTCTCTTGGCCCGCTTCTCGATAGACTCAAGCGCGTCCAGTTGGTATTTAGCAGATCCATCACAAAGATGAGAGCAGTACTCCATACACGACCGAACCTGGGCTTGATATAGATTGAGCAAATGTTCGGGTGTGAAGTACCGTCTCACCTTTGCTAGGATTCCCAACTTTTTTGATGCTAGTTGAGCCTTAGCCTCGATAAACGGGCCAAAATTGAGGGTAGAAGTTATTGTTACCCCCAGAAGCTCGATACGGTCGGTTTTTCGTTAAAAAACAAACATGGTGCCTATAGGACGCTGTAGTTAAAAGTTAAACATATTCTTTTTTGTTTTGAATATAATATGGGTACCTACCAAATAAAATCATAAGGAATCTAAATTTTTTAAAGCATTATTGCGTTCAATCCTCATGTTTCTGCCCGCATCCCAGTTACTTGGGGTCGGCGCAATACTTTTTCTTCATACATTCCTTTCTGTCAGATGTCACAGAATTATTTACTCATTTTTAGGGTTCCGTAGCTGAATCGCAAAAAACAGAACCCTTATAGTTTCGTCATGTCTGTCCGTCTGTCTGTCTGTCTGTCCGTCCGTCCGTATGTCACAGCAATTTTATTCCGAAATTATTAAGACTATACTAGGGGTGATCCAAAAGTAATGATAATCATAATAAAATACGGCAATTATGATTTAAAAAATATTTTATTTTTAAACGTTGTCTCCTAACAAATCAATACACTTAGTCCATCTTTTTTCTAAACTTAGGATTCCCTTAGAAAAAAAATCTTTATCTTGACTCTCCCACCACTTCACTATCGTCTTCAAATTTTCGCCTCGGAGGTATTCCTTGAGCCGAGAAAAGAGGTAAAAGTCACTGGGGATCAGATCTGACGAATAGGGGGGGTGTTCGAGCAATTCGAAACCCGTTTCTTGAATAGCAGCCATCGCAACTGCGGCTTTGTGAGAGGGTGAAACTGAAATAACACTCCAGCTCGCAATTTGCCGCGTGTTTTTTCTTGATAGCCTCCCGCAATCTACTTATTTGTTCTGCGTAGTAAGAGGCTGTTATAGTGGCTCCCTTTTGCAAGTATTCCACCATAATGATTCCTTTAGCGTCCCAAAAACGGATGCCATAACCTTCCCCGCCGAACTTGACGCCTTGAATTTCTTCGGCGTCGGTGAGGGGGCTCATTTCACGTCATCGATTGTTGCTTGCTTTCAGGATCAAAATGGTGAATCCAGGTTTCATTCATAGTCACAAAACGTGACAAAAAATTTTCCTTGTCTGCTTGGAACTATTCGAGATTCGTCCTCGAAATGTCGACTCGTTTCTTCTTTTGCTCTTCGGTTAACATTCTCGGTACCCAACGCGCAGATACCTTTTTCATTTGCAATTCGTTCGTAAGCATTCTTTGAATGCAGCCATATGAGATCCCTGAAACCTCAGCTATATGTCTGATGGTCACTCTTTGATCTGCTATTACAATATCTTCGACTTTTTTAACGTTCTCTTCAGTGAGAGACGTGGATGGGGGTCCCTCACGATGTTCATCTTCAGTGGATATTCTGCCCAGGCTAAACTCCTTGGCCCATCGTGCAACTGCAGAATATGGAGGAACAGAGTCCCCCAATGCTTCCACCAAGTCGCTGTGTGTGTCTTTAGTAGACATTTTTTTCATACAGAGGTACTTGATCACAGTTCTAATTTCGTTTTTTTCCATTTTGATGTTTCAACTTCGACGGTTTGTATTCTAATGAATGCAACTGCCTGGAATCGTGGTCTATTTATATGATTTTTTCATGGTAATTTAGTGGGTAAACAAGCTACCAAAAAAGAATTTATTTTTTATTTTTCTGAGAACTGGAAATATCCGATTATCATTACTTTTGGATCACCCCTCGTACATGTGAAACTTAGTATTTAGATGTATTCTGTGAACCGCTTTCCGATTTTAAGAAAAAAAAAATAAAAATATTTAAAATAAAGGGGGGCTTCCTATACATGGAACTAAAATTGAAAATATATTTTTTCATGAAACCTATGCCTATGTAGTATTTATAGACAGTTCTTTAAAATGACATAGTGGTTTCTAAAACCACTTTTTCATAAAGTCAATCGTTTAAGAATATAAGCTTCTAAAGTGGTAAAATGTGTGTCCATCTAACTTACATAATAATGGAGTGAAAAGTCTAAAAGAAATCAAACTTTCAAGCAAAATTAGTTTGAACGAAATTGGGTCAGCAGTTTTTGCGATACAGCATATTTTGTATAACCACAAATATAACTTTGTAATTCATACAAACGTTATGAAAAACAAAGTTATTTGGCGTAGTTGTAAAAAATGTAAATAAGCTAGTTTTAAGAAATTTGTAAGGTTTTTTTTCCTCAAATAAATATACATATAATATTATATTATTATAATTACTACGGAACCCTTCACGGGCGAGTCTGACTCGCACTTGGCCAATTTTTCTATCATTCATGAGTCATGACTCAGACAATTCATCCATCTTTTCTTTGGCCTTCTACCTCTCCATCCATTAACTTTCAATAACTTAAAATAAAAATTGAAAAGAAAAAAAAAACAAGCCCATTGCGACTTTATAGTCGAGAACCGTTAAATAATCTAGACTCAAATCTTTCTACCCAATATGGGTCCCGACTGCAAGGTCGCTATGTTGTATATTTTATTTCAGTTTTTATTATAAATTATATTTAATGCAGTAAGGTTTTCTATTTTTTAAATTTGTATATTTTGCTATGTTATATAGTCTCCTGCCGAGTCTAATGAACAAATTTTCTTATAGTTATCATCAATAGACAAAGTGATTCAAGGGGAAGGTTTAAGTGTAGAATTTATTAAGGTTTTGTGTATATTAAAAAGCAATTGCGGATGTATTTTCTGTGTAGAAAATACATCCGCAATTTCTTTTTAAAATTCTTTTAATGGGTGTCAATAAAAAAATTCCATATTTAGTTTTCATTTGCTCCTTAAGTATATATTTATTGGTATGTATTTATATAAGTATTTATTCATATATGAATGTAAATTTATGTAAGTTTCTATTTTTTTTATGATACTATAGTTTTTGTGTTATTAATATTATTATATACATATTTTTCCAATTTTACTTTTCACATACATATTGCACCTCCCACACTATCTCTTCTCCACCCATGGTTGACTGGTAGAGAATGCCTACGGCATTAAGTCCACCTTTGTACCTATGTGCACAACGTGTAAATAAATAAATTAGCTGAATTAGACAGGGCGAAGCCACGCCGGGTCGCTAGTGTATGTATAAAGTGTTTGTTCTCTTTTATCCTATATTCAAATTTATATTTTAAATATGTATTTATATAAGTATTTATTCATATATGAATGTAAATTTATGTAAGTTTCTATTTTTTTTATGATACTATAGTTTTTGTGTTATTAATATTATTATATACATATTTTTCCAATTTTACTTTTCACATACATATTGCACCTCCCACACTATCTCTTCTCCACCCATGGTTGACTGGTAGAGAATGCCTACGGCATTAAGTCCACCTTTGTACCTATGTGCACAACGTGTAAATAAATAAATTAGCTGAATTAGACAGGGCGAAGCCACGCCGGGTCGCTAGTGTATGTATAAAGTGTTTGTTCTCTTTTATCCTATATTCAAATTTATATTTTAAACTAGTATTTGCGTGTTGCGCGAGGTGCAAGCACCTCGCGTGGTTTGGTGTGAATCTGAAAAAAAAAAAATGGGGTGGGGGGAAGCTGATGGGGGGGGGGGGGGTTGCACAATTATTTTGACTAAAGCATTGCCCCTCTAAATGAATCTGAAAAAAAAAAAGTTCCATGTCTCTTAATTTCCGAGATCCGCCTAAAGGGGGTGAGAAGGGGGGCAAGGTGGGCGACTTTGAAAAGTGTTTTTTACTTTACCGAGCCTCCTCTATACGAATCCGTAAATAAAAAAATCGTAGTTTCCGAGATACGATATGGAGGGGGGAGAAGGGGGGTGAAAAGGGGAGGTTTGGCACTTTTCCCATAGGTTTGAGAATTACTTGTTTACGAATCTGTCAAAATATACCCACCTCCCCATCCACCATCTGGGAGAACAATTATGTCAGTGAGTCAGTGAGTGGTAATTTAGCTTTATATAGTATAACTAGTATTTGCGTGTTGCGCGAGGTGCAAGCACCTCGCGTGCTTGTGAAAAAAAAAAAGTGGGTGGGGCGGGGGTGATGGGGGGGGGTTTAGTATTTGCGTGTTGCGCGAGGTGCAAGCACCTCGCGTGCTTGTGAAAAAAAAAAAAAAAAAAGTGGGGGGGTAATGGGGGGGGGGGGGGTTGCAGAAGTATTTTGACTAAAGCATTGCCCCTCTAAATGAATCTGAAAAAAAAAATTTTACAAGTCTCTTAGATTCCGAGATCCGCCTAAAGGGGGGGAGAAGGGGGGCGGGGGGGGGGGGGACTTTGAAAAATGGTTTTTACTTTACCGAGCCTCCTCTATACGAATCCGTAAAAAGAAAAAAATACGGGTCTCGTAGTTTCCGAGATACGATGGGGGGGGGAGAAGGGGGGGGGGGGGAAAAGGGGGGGTTTGGCACTTTTCCCGTAGGTTTGAGAGTTACTTGTTTACGAATCTGTCAAAATATACCCACCTCCCCATCCACCATCTGGGAGAACAATTATGTCAGTGAGTCAGTGAGTGAGTGGTAATTTAGCTTTATATAATATAACTAGTATTTGCGTGTTGCGCGAGGTGCAAGCACCTCGCGTGCTTGTGAAAAAATCTAAAGCATTGCCCCTCTAAATCAAGTATTTGCGTGTTGCGCGAGGTGCAAGCACCGCGCGTGCTTGTGAAAAAAGAAATTGGTATTTGCGTGTTGCGCGAGGTGCAAGCACCTCGCGAGCTTGTGAAAAAAAAAAAAAAAAAAGAGGGGGGGGTGATGGGGGGGGGGTTGCACAAGTATTTCGACTAAAGCATTGTCCCTCTAAATGAATCTGAAAAAAAAAATGTTCCAAGTCTCTTAGATTCCGAGATCCGCCTAAAGGGGGGGAGAAGGGGGGCGGGGGGGGGACTTTGAAAAATGGTTTTTACTTTACCGAGCCTCCTCTATACGAATCCGTAAAAAACAAAAAATACGGATCTCGTAGTTTCCGAGATACGATAGGGAGGGGGGAGAAGGGGGGTGAAAAGGGGAGGTTTGGCACTTTTCCCGTAGGTTTGAGAGTTACTTGTTTACGAATCTGTCAAAATATACCCACCTCCCCATCCACCATCTGGGAGAACAATTATGTCAATGAGTGAGTCAGTCAGTCAGTCAGTCAGTCAGTGAGTGGTAATTTAGCTTTATATAATATAATAACTAGTATTTGCGTGTTGCGCGAGGTGCAAGCACCTCGCGTGCTTGTGAAAAAAAAAAATGGGGTGGTGATGGGGGGGTTTAGTATTTGCGTGTTGCGCGAGGTGCAAGCACCTCGCGTGCTTGTAAAAAAAAAAATGGGGGGGGGTGATGGGGGGGTTTAGTATTTGCGTGTTGCGCGAGGTGCAAGCACCTCGCGTGCTTGTGAAAAAAACTAAAGCATTGCCCCTCTAAATCAAGTATTTGCGTGTTGCGCGAGGTGCAAGCACCTAGCGTGCTTGTGAAAAAAAGCCGAGCCTCCTCTATACGAATCCGTAAAAAGAAAAAAATACGGGTCTCGTAGTTTCCGAGATACGATAGGGGGGGGGGGAGAAGGGGGGGGGGGGGAGGGGAGGTTTGGCACTTTTCCCGTAGGTTTGAGAGTTACTTGTTTACGAATCTGTTAAAATATACCCACCTCCCCATCCACCATCTGGGAGAACAATTATGTCAATGAGTGAGTCAGTCAGTGAGTGGTAATTTAGCTTTATATTGTATAATAATGTTTCTTCTGGCTTAAGGCTTATGTCTCAGCATCAAGAACTTTAGGCTCATCTTAGGCTACTATCCCATTGCAGTGTGGATTAACCAGTGATGGTGAGCTTGTTTTGTCTATCTCAGAGCTTTATCTTTTTTTTTTTTTTTTTTTTAACGTGGTAAAATTATCAAATAAGTCCTCCCACCCCGGGCAGGGTGGGAGGGACTGTCAGACTTTTACTGACTAAAATCCACGGTGTTCCTTCAATAACCCTTTACATACCGGGGCCACGGTAACGGGATGAGTCCCACGACCCCGGCAGGCTTCGGCCCTCTGCAGAGGGGGCCTCGTCATGTTGCTGACGCTCTTTGAGGCGCGCGTGGAACACGACGCGCCGTCGACCCGGGCATGGTCCATGGTCGGACAGCGAGTTGCCCTTTACTCGCTGTCCGCATGCCCGCGCCTACGGTGGCCGGAGATCGTCGGCCGACGTCCGACGCCGTGGGCGTCTACCACTGCGGCTGGGCTGGAGGGAGGACGCCATCCTCTCCCTCACGCGGCCCGCCTCCTCCTTCGAAACAGAGCTTTATCTTAGGGTTGAATGATAACATTAAAGATGCCTTTAGAGTATGCTGTTCTGTTCACTTTGAAAGCGTTAATTACTTGAGAAATATATTACGAAAGACTGAAATATATCAACTTCATTTGTTGTAAAAAAAAAAACAATTAAAAGGTGGAGATTTCAAAATGCAATAAAATAATAAATATTTTAAAACTAAACCTTTTTAATCAATAATCAAACAGCCTGGGTTCTGGAGAAGTGGAACTTAACGAATAATATAACTGATAATTAAAAATATAACAGATAAGTCTTCATCACTTCTTCATGTTCTTCGAGCGATGAACGTCGAAGAATAAGACGGAAGCTCTACAATGGTACCGGTGCAGTCGCGGAGTTCCGTCAGTTACAGTACATCTCTCCTTTAACACAGGTGTTGTAACCGGAAAGGCAATGAGTCTTGCAGCACTTGACCTTCTCAGCAAAGCTACGGGAGCAGACCTTGTCGCAGGGTTCGACACGGATGGCCTCCACGGTGACCATCACCATGGCGAAGGTGACCAGCAGGAGGATGAAGGCGGCCTTGATGGCGGCCATTTTACTTGTTGTTTATTATTAAATAAAGACGTTCGCGAGGAGATCTGAATACGTTGTGTCAAGCTTGATGAATTTACCTTCGTATTTATACTCTTAATCAAGCTTGTTTACCCATGCATGCATGTGTGCTAACAGGATAAATACAAGCTCGAGACATTGAATGAGGAAAACTTTCTTATTATTTCCAAGGTTATCTTATTTTTTGTGATATGAGATTTTATGCTTTGATTGCATAATTTAAAACACATTAAAAGTGAGTTATTTTAGACGAGATAAATTTACAGCTAGAGTCCGTTAAGAAAACAAATCATTGAATTAAGGAAAAGGCGATCAAGCTAGAATTAAAATAATTAAAATAAATAATTCTTTCCACCTCAGATGAATGGCAGATTTATTCCTGTTTCACTGCTAAACAAACAGAACAAGAGCCAGGAATTTATTTCAAATGGGTAGACTAAGTAAATATATCAAACCCATTGTAAGTATAACTTTTTTTTTCTACTTTTTCTGGGTAGGAAAATCATCGAATGACTTCTCCCGTTCTGGGTGGAGCGAAAAGGAGTGTCAGACTTCTACTAACTAAATATCCACTCTGTTCCTTCAGCTGCCTTTAAGTTCCGGGGCTGCGGTGTCTCGATAGAACATTCCCGCAACCCCGGATAAATATAATAATCCTCAATAAAAGAAACCACTTACGATCAATTTATTTCATACTTCACTTGCTACATCTTAATTCAGTGCCTTGATTCCTTAACAAGACGGTCTACAATTGTAACTTAATCTAGTTCTGACTAACCCATATTGAACTCTATTCACCTGCAGTAATTATAATAATATATTTGAACTCTGACTTCTAAACTGATATAAAATGATACAATCAACTAATGAAATCCCATATCGTAGAAACTACGATAATCTTATAACTAATATAATAGTCTTGAGTTATGAAAAAAAAACCTGTTTCAGTGTTGTTGTGTGTTGTTATCTTGTTAGCACATAAGCACGCGTAAACGAGTTCGATTAAAGTATAAATACGGAAGGAAATATTTAAAGCTGAACATTATAATATTCAATATTGAAAAATGCTTTAAATTATAAAGTTACTTCACAAAGAGACTTCTCCCACCAACCACAATATTAAGTTACACTTTATATACAGATTTTAATAATAAATAAATATATAAAATACATATTATATGTACATATATTAAATAAATGGAATAATAATATAATATTCCACAACTTTTTACACAACGCCATCTAGTCTCAAACTAAGCAGAGCTTGTGGTATGGATACTAGACAACTGATAAACATACATATATATTTCTAAATACATACATGTTATAGATAAATTACACCCAGACAAAGAACAAATGACCGTGCTCATCACACAAACATTTGTCCTAGGTGGGAATCGATCCCCCGACCATGCGCATAGCAGTCAGGGCCACTGACCACTATAATAATCGTTCAAGTATAGTAAGTTTATAAACTTTCCACTGAGTATTTACTTTCAATGCCTTGCTGCATTAAGTCCGCCCATGTAACACAATTGTACATACATAAAGTTTAAATAACTAAATACTTCAAGATTTCCCAAGGGATCGTTTTATCTCCTATTATGTTGAATATCACGTAAGTGTGTGGTGAAGTAATGTGTAATCTATGAAATGATATTCTATTATGTACATCGCAAAAGATATTTTTAGATTAAACGTTAAACTGATAATTATTAATCATAACTTGCTACTTATAAATACATATTTTAAAACGAAATTAAGGCGTCCCCCCTAGCAAAACGCCGCGTTAGCCGCTTTTTGTGCAGTTTTTAGGAGCTATCACCTTGTTATTTAAAAAGAAATATTAAATAATAAAAACACATTAAATTTCTTCATAATCTTGACTCCAAAAGTGTAAATTTCTTTTTTTTTGTTAAAGGTGTTTATGTTTCATTAATATACTTCTAACGAAATCATACAAATTTAGAAATAATGATTGGTAATCTGTATCTCCTCGTAAAGTAAACATGATTTAATATTGCGACTGACACTAATGGATAACAATTTAATAATGAACATTTTGTAGATTTTTTTTATTCAAATGACCAAAAATTGATTTTATAAAGATTTTATTCTAAAATCCGGGCGTATTCACATGCGCCCCGTACCGGGATTCAGTGTGCCACAAGCAGGGGGGGGACACTGCCGTACTTGACGTAGGCGTCCAATTTTTCACAAAGATACTAGCACCATCTCTTACGAAATCCGCGTTAACTTGAGAGATTTAGTACGAATAAATGACATAGATGGTGCTTACGCCAATTATCGCCAGTACGCCTTGTTGTTAATGAAAATTTAGTCAAAAATAATAAATATATATTCTAAACCAGAATAAATATTTCTTATTTTATTTATTATAACAGCATTTTGCAATTGCAATTTTTTTTAGTTCGGCAAAATATTACTATACTGATATACTCTCTATGGGTTACAAACATCTATATCATTATACTCTTTGGATGAATCATCTATGCTCTTTGGTTACAAAATGGTCACTACTTTCGGCGTTTGCGCGTGTTTGTAGATCTCTTCCATTTTGTGTAATTTTTGTGGTGTTTCGGTTTTATTAAAGCTCCAGAAAGTGCGTTTGAGTTGAGTGCTAGTCCTCCTCAAATACAAAATGTTTATAAAACTGATTTTTATATGGCCTGCATTCCAAATTACCCGCCTACCTATAAAAACCTACCTGTATAATAAGGATATAGATATATACCTATGTACGCACCAATAGTTTTTGGGATTAGTTCAGCGGATATAGTATCAGATGGCGACACCATCTAATATAGGTGTCAAAAATTCTCGAGAGAGGGTTCTCTATTCCATCTATATTACTATACTCTTTGGCCACAAGGCTTCGAGGGTGAGACACGTATAGTTTGTCGCCATTCGATCACGTGACACGTCACATTATCAGTACATAATAATATTTTTTTATCAATATAAACGTCAACAATTGATGTTTGTTTTGGTTATAGTATTTGTCTTAGTTATTTATTGTGCTGTTCACTGCGAAAGGACGCTATTGTTGTGTATTTTGAACTATTTATTTGCGAAAGAACGCTATTTTTTTGTAAGCACTCAAAATGCCAAAGTACAAGAAAGTTGTGCGAGTAGGACGTGCAAAAATTGCAAAGATGAACGTAGCTCGGTAAGCTGTCTCGTAATTACTTATATTCTAAATAACAGTGAAATTATTTATTTACGATACAATTTATTTATCAATCATTTTTTATAGCAGGGCTAAAAGAAAAGGACAAAATAGTTATGACGAAACCCCAACAATTCTCAACACATTCTTAACAAAATTACGTTGATAGCAGGTATGTACCTACCTACTATAAATCTAAGTACTGTTCTAAGAGATGAGTATTCAGTAAAGTAATAACATCTCATCATTGGCATATAATATTTTATCAACAAATAAAAATTAATCTTCGCGTAAATCTTCGTTATCATGCGTGTGCCGTAGAGTTATGAAACTACATTCATGAACATTTACTTTGATTCAGTACTTACGTGGTTCAGTGCTTGTCATGCACCTATTGTTTTTTGTGTGTAAATATTTGGGTGTATTTTAAAATAAATAATCTTTTTTAGGTAAAAAGATGTCCAAAGTGATGCACCTGTAATGGATATTTCTAATACACAACCGATGAAAATAAACAATAATGAGTGAGTATCCTTACTAATATTATAGATGAGACAGTGAGTTTGTTTGTTTCTTACGCTTTTACGCTAAAACAGCTGAACGCATTTGGATCAAATTTGGTACATATGTAAACTATGATCTGGCGAAGGACATAGGCTACTGTTCAAGCGGGATCGCTGACGAAGTCGCGGGCAACAGCTAGTTACGTATAATCTTTTTGTCGTACTTTTCTTTACAGGGTATATTTCCTTTTTAGCATGCTAAAGTACAATTTTATTATATGTCATATTAATTTTAATTGGCGATATAGATTTTTCATTTCATAAAAAGTAGCACATTTCTATAACACACCCTCTGTGTGGAAGTGAGTGTTCATTTCCCTTGCTAATGCGTTGTAAACTTTTTGCTCACCATTGTTTAGTAATTATTAATTAATTTAACTATTTATACACAATAAAACAGAAACCTAGTAGTGTAACAATCTCTCTATATCTTAATGATTTACGAATTTATAGAAATTATTTCAACACTAGTAGAGAATCATCCCTACTAGTGATGAAATAATTTCAATATGAAATATATCAATAATATGAATAATATATCATCATGTATTTACGCTACGCGGAACAAGGGCTTCGTTTCGAAGTACCTAATGCGCGCCCTGGTGCGGGCGGGAAATACTTGTTGTCATATAAATAAGAATATTTGAAATCGTATTTGCAAAAAAAAACTACTTTGAACTTCCAAGAATTTTATTTTTCGTAAAAACGATTATGTTCATTATACTAATAATAATACGGATCGATTTCCTATGCAAGTATTTTCATCTCTACAACCCGCGGTGGCGCGGACTGGAGCTGCCTATATAATAGTGGGTATTCATTTGTTTTGTTTGAAGACAGGTGTGCTTCCAAACTTTTAAACGGGTAGCCGATATCACTGTATTTTTTTTATTAATACCGTCTTTTTATTAAACTAGCACGGTCGCGTGTTGCTTGGCTCTCGTGGACTTTATAACGATAAAAACATAACACTCCTTTTTTTCAGTCGGGTATAAAGTGGTTTATAACATTCCTCAAGCTTTAAGCTACTCCCATACCAAATTTCATCCAAACCCACCCAGTACTTTCGAAAATTAGTGTGTTCAAACGAACAAAAATACAAACCTTCCGCTTTATATTATTTGTATAAATTTAAACGGCGATGCGCCATCGTTACATGGTGGACATCCCACCCATACGCACTAAACGTTTTGGGAATACTTTCATTGTGCGTACGGCTAAGGAGTGGAATTCCCTGCCGGAGTCTGTGTTTCCCGATAGCTATAACCTAGGGGTCTTTAAGTCAAGAAAGGATAGGTTATTTTTAGGTAAGCGTGCTCCATCTTCGACCACATCATCACTTACCATCAGGTGAGATGGTGGTCAAACGCGAATCTATTATCAATAAAAAAAAACATAAAACGATTAAGTTTGCAGACCTAATCGTTTTATGTTAATGTTATGTTTCTGACTTATTCTCATGACGTCTAGTTATTAGACGGCAAAGTTAATAAAACCAGTAAACTGGTTTCAATAAAACGATTATTTGTTTAGTTAATTTATCATTTCACACAGAGACTTAGCAATATACCTATGCAATGATCCAACACTACGTGTTAATGTCGACAACCTGTCGATTAACCTCTTTACATTGATTTATTTATTTTTACAATTAATTTGCATATATCTACACTAATATTATAAGGAGGAAAGATTTGTTATTTCTTTGTTGTTATTAATAAAGTCTAAAACTTCTGAACCGATTTTGAACTTTTTTATCAATTAAAAAAAAAATTATAAATGTATCGGCATGGAGTAGTCATTATTTTTGTTAATATCAGTGTTAAAGGATTGATTAAAATATTAAGCCAACATTAGATCTTATAGTGTGTACTTAAATTATCGATAGATTAATGTTATTTATAATTATAATATAGATATAAATATAAGACAAAAGCACAATAACAGTTGCATACAACGAATCAGTATTTAAGATTACTTTCGCTTTTTAGTGCGGTAGTGTTTTTGTTTGTTTTGAAGTGAGTTATTTTTTATTCTTTCGAAATCCACGCGAACGAAGCCGCGTGTGAAGTGCTCTAGTAAAATATACAGACAAAAACAACGATATAATAACTATAGATGCGTTGTCCACGCTCTGAAATGGCAAGTTGAAATCAAGGTAAGTGCCTCGTGTCTGTTTAGTTACGCACGAACCTGTGTCGTGAACGCGACACTACACATCTTTAGAAAAAATGTGTTTTAAAAGAAAATTAGGAAAAAAACATGCCTTTGTATGTTTTCAAACGTTGTACTAATTATACTGCTTCCGTGAGAGGCCAAAATGTGTCATTTCATAGGTAAATATCAACAGAAATACATTTTTTATTTTTATTTTTCAACACGGCTAATGGCGGCTAGCGTATGAATGAAGTCAGCCACGTGACGTTAGGGGAGGTTGGGGAACTATTATACCAGCTTTTTTGTGTTGTTAATTATTATATTGGATGAATATAATATTTTTATCATATTGCATGTTATTTATACTACCTATAGTGTTTATTTACATTTTAGATTGCCGGCACAGTCCACCCCATTTTTTAGTTAATCTATAATTTAAGATTAAGGTTTTTAATGTTTGTTTTATAATAATTGCTCAAAGGTGCTCCCACACAGCAATTATACATATAATGGTTTATAACCATGTGTAACACGATAACATTTCATAACAGTTTGTAACATTTTCCTACAACATGTTAAGTATAACATAAAAAAACATAACTTTTGTTACAATTTATTTAAAAAGTTCCATACAGCAGTTGTATAATATACAACATTGTATAACTGCACCTTAAAAATAACTACTGTTGTGAAATATTACATTAATATTTATAAATTAAAAATACTATTTTATACAAAAATCAAGTGTCCTTCTTTCCCCACATGCCTCTGATTGTTACGTCACACATACGCTTGACCAATAAGCATGCAGCGTTTCATATTCATCTCTCACTAACATCAGGTGTACCTAAAGATGGCATTTATTTTCTTTCCCTTTCTTTACACGTATTAGATAGTAATTTTCTAAGTGTGTGTTTCGTGCCGTTTTTGAGAGGTGCTTTGTGGGAATATGACGCGTCTATTTATAATACGTCATTGGACAAAAAGAAGGAAAATGAAAACACTATTATTTTTTGTCCAAACGTCGACATGATTTGCATTTTGAGTAATAAAAAACTTGATAGTTATGTAACTCAAAATGCAAATCATTTAGTCGTCTGGACAAACAAATAGATTTTGGAAAAACCACACAGCAAAAAACGACCTTATGATAAAAACTAGTTAACATTTACAAGAATTGTCAAAATGGTCACCTAGGACAGTCTATTATTTTTTGTGTTTAAAGGCATCGAACCCCTCGTTCGTGCGTCTGTCATAACTACCGCACGCGGCACGAGCACGGTAATATTTATGTATACAGTATTCCGACTTCATACAAACGGACGAAGCGCGAGCTATACCTACGCGCCTCGATCTCCGTGTGCGTTCGGTTTGATGACAGTCGCGACCGGCGACTGTACCGCAGTGACGAACGGACGGTGTGTTGTTTTTTTAACAATAACCGCGCGAATTTTCGCTATAAATAAGTTCAAGTTCATATTTAATATGACGAGTAAGATATATTGTGCTGTTTTTGGTTGCATGAATTCGTCAATAACGCATCCAGAGATAACTTTTTTTTAGATTACCTGGAAACTTTGAAAGGTACCTAAGACTAAAATAATTTTACTTACTAGTAGGTATGTACATAATGTGTTTCTTTTTAATGGACAAGTATTTCCTTTTATCTCCCGAAATAAAGATGTCTGGATTAATAAATAAAGTGAATAGAGTAAAGGAAAGTGATTGACACGAGTGAAATAGGTAGTTATAGGCGGTTCATGAATCATGTTACGGTAGGTACCTACGCTTGTGTTAAAATCTCGGGGCATGTGTGTTTTGTTTTGTTAGTTTGTATAATTCAAATTAAAGACGTGGTATTTTATTATTAATAATAGTTGTTTATTGTACTGTGTCTATGAATAATACTAGAAAAAATATAAACATATTTTTTAATAATTTAATCTACCAATCAAAAAACAACACGCATTTTTATTGAACATTTCCTAGTCAATTCACAAAATATTTTATTTGTTTATATAAAAATAGTATATTTACAATCACAAAACTAAATGGAAACGCAAAGTAGGCAAATGTAATTAAAATGCTGGAGGCGGGTAGCCCTATCGCATGTTTACGTGCCGCGCGGCTGTAGGCATTTATTTCTAAGATACGGCCGAGTCACAATACTGTATGATAATATTACCGAGGCACGGGTCAATTTACACGGTCAAGCAAGGCTTGCCGATGCGACGTCGGTCTCTGGATGAGTGACTATCGTAACATATCGAGTTCCCTCCGTGCCTCGACAAGCACGTTAAGGCGTTAGTCTCGGATGTAATTTGTAAATCTTTGTCAGGCTGTCAGATGCTAGAAAATCTCACACCAGTCCCTCCAACTAAGTTAAATATGCTTGTTCCTTTTTTTTTGTCCTGGGTGGGAAAATCATCAAATGACCTCTTCCGCTCTGGGTTAAGCGGAAGGGCGTGTCAGACTTCTACTGACTAAGAACCCACCCTGTTCCTTATACAACGTGTAACGGAAACCCCATATCTATCCAAAAGTACTGAAGATAACATCTGGTATAGAGTCTCTATGCAAAGTTTCAGCTCAAAATAAGTGACTCACAGAATTGACCCCAAATTATCGGTTTCATATGTTTCTTGAATACCAGTAATAACAAACGTGTCACAGCACTATGAGGGTCATTACTTTCCACGTCACTTGCCAATAAAACGATAATTCTCTTCGTTCTTCTTAATTTGAAAGATAACGGCCTCTGGTATCAATGTACTGAAATTTTAAATATGCTCCACACATATAGACATAGGATTAGAAAACCCTTGCCATATCGTTTGTTATCATCCAAAGAAGCCGTGCACTCGGTATGTATATACCCTTTAAATTACACGTTGTATATACCTTTTAAATTACACGTTGTAATGTTTTCAAGCCAGATGTTCCTATAGCTTGTCCTCTTTCTATTTCTTTGTACATTTTGTGTTATTTCTCTTGGGTTACATATATATCGTCTTAAGCTGTAATGTCGAGAAATAATGTCTTAATAATGTCCAATATAAACTAAGTCGGACTTGTGGACATTGTAAGTGTGGCCTAACTTAATCCAGGATTTAGTAATCCCGGTATAAAATACAAGGGATTTAGTGGCGAGATGGAATAAAAACTAGTGTCGTAACGTTTAATTTCTTTACGCTTGCTTCGCGTCTTACTGTAACACCTTATTCTATGTCATTTTTAGGGCTCCATACCCGAAGTGTAAAAACGGAACCCTATTTTAGTAATAGGGCTTCGCTGTCTGTCTGTCACCAGGCTGTATGTCATGAACCGTGATAGCTACACAGTGATATTCTCACAGATGAACGTATTTCTGTTGCCGCTGTTAAAAACAAATACTAAAAACAGAATAAAAAAAATATTTTAGGGGCTTTTATACAACGATAATGGTACGGGACCCTTCGTGCGCGAGTCCGCCTCGCACTTGGTCGGTTTTATTATGTAAATACTAACTGTGTGTAGCGATTTCGTTTGCGTGTGAGGTAAACATTTTTAAACTAAAAAGTAATATTTATGCGGTACCATATGTTATATTAGCGAGAACACTACATTATGCCAATAACTATAGTTGATTCACATTGAGAAAATAGTTACGTCATCAATGCAACTGCAGGGTAAAGGTGTTTTCACATTGGAGTAAAAATTCAAAATAAAAAGTATATTTGAAATGATTAAGTTTAATGGAAAAAATAAATGAATTGTCTTAAATTAGTAACATTTTTTAAACAGTGTCACTAGAATCTTCATATGATTTTTTTATGAAAGAATTTTGTTCCGCGTTCTCTATGACGTCATCCAAATTTCACATAAAATTTTCTTCTTGTAGCACGTGGTCGTAGCATTTCTTCCATCGACTAGCATCTATTAAAGTTATTGCGTCATAAATATTTTTTTTTATATCACTCACCTTGAATGTTGAGTTTTTGGCACTAACATATTTTTTTATGCGGGCCCACACCAATTCAATAGGATTGAATTCAATTAAATTATTTAATGTATGTAGGTAACGCATAAAAGACTGAAAGAAAGAAAGAATTTGTTTGCCTCAAAAGAAGTACAAAACATGCTTTCACAGCCAAATTTTATATGTTCCTTGGACCACCACTTTATAACAGACTAAACGCAAAATTAAACATTTATTCCCTAAACTAGCTTTTGCCCGCGACTTCGTCCGCGTGGAATAGTTACTTTGGGCTAACGTTAAATTTAACCCCGATTTTGAAGCATTCTTCATTGGCGCTCCGCTCCTATTGGCCTTAGCGTAATGATATATAGCCTTCTCTATAAATTGACTATTTAATTAAAAAATAATTTTTCAATTCGAACCAGTAGTTCCTGAGATTATCACGTTCAAACAAACAAACTCTTCAGCCTTATATTATTAGTATAGGTAGCTGTTGCCCGCGACTTCGTCCATGTTTCCGTCGTTTTTCGTAAAAAAAAGTAGCCTATGTCCTACCTCACGGTTCAGTTATTATTTTTATGTAACAGACAGATTAACTTTCGTAATTTAGTAGGGAAATATAATATGTCAATCTATAATACTGTTGAAAAATATCGCAATACCGAACCGCACAATGAAGACACAGAGAAGTTATTACTGGTACTTAAATAGAGATAGTTCGTATTTTATTTAAATGTAAGTAAAATTAAGAATAAGAGACTAAGAATTGTGTCATATTATTTACACCTTTATACATTACCTAAGATGACCATATAAGTACAGTTTATTTTATATAATTGTTATTATTAAAAAAAATTAAAATACATATTCCCGCCTGAAACACGGGATTACCTAGTTCAGGCATATGACACGTGTGAACTTAATGTAGATTTAAGCGAAATTGTATTATTTACCTTATGATTTAAAATAAATATTTTATTTATTTATTATTCATTTAACTATGTCGGAGTTGACTTACAGTCTGTCTATCAGGATGCAGTTGAGTAACAGTATTTCATATTGAGACTGATGTCTGACTACCCAGAACGACTGTCAAACATGTGCAATTCAAACTGTCAAACCCATCCAAAACCCGACCTTGGCAAGTTACTTATCATTGAAGAGAGACCCGAGAGACTGTCATTGTTTAACTACAAGCTCCTGTGAGCTAAAATGTTCTCATGTACATAAATTATTCTACAACGTTGTAAAACACAAAAATAATGGTAATTAATGTTTTGAACCACTAAACGCTCAACGCAATTTTTCACCAACTGATCTATATGGACCAGAGGATTTGTCTAAAGAATTCATATAAATAAACATTGAAACATTGTATTATATGTACACACAAGACACTTTAAAGAAAAAAAAAACAAATACAGATAAAACAGCACAAAGGTGCTGTTTATTTCAAAAGAAATTTCTTCCAGGGGACCTGCGACAAGAGAGTTGAAGATGAGATGATAGACACAGTGTGTATAAATACTAATTACGTTTTTTTTTAAGTTTCCTGGCGCTGAGGGTAGAATTCACATTAGTAGCAATCGTATTAACCCCTCCAACTAAGCTAAATATGTTTGTGTTTGGTGTGGGTTCACGGCAATAGTGTAATTTATTTTATTTATGTATTTATTGACACACCAGTGACATATTCAACTTAAAATAAACATTGTTTGTAACATGTATTCTTATATAATATGAATATGACTATTGAAGGCGTGCACATCACTTGTATAACAAATTAAAAGAAACATTACAATATGAAGGAAAAAAAAATTACAAAACTTATGAATTAAATCGAATTACAATGGCTACGCTTTCGCAAATTATTAGTATACAAGAAAGAATAAGTGACGTATTTAAATATTATAGTGTTGGCTAGTGTAGTGAACTTGATAGTGAATGTAAAAGCACGATGTCCTAATACTAATGAGAAAAAAAAAAACATGACAACAGATAAGCATGTAATAAAAAATAATAAAATAAAATTGAGTTAAACAGATCACACAAATTTATTATTGAACACTTAGGAACCAGGAACCGTTATATTACGTCTGAATTCCATAAGTTTGTTGGAAAATATATCTAAACTGTTTGTGCGTGTGCACAGCTTATTGTACGCAGACAGAAATCGGTTTAATGGGGCGGTGGAGCCTAGTTTAGTTCGACTTTTTGAGACTTCAAACGTGTTTGTTTTATGACTCGCTCTGTAGAACGTTTTACGTGGCACGGTTATATTTATTTCCGAAACTAGTTCCTGTACATTAGCCAAGTTATGGATTATTTTGTACAGCAAGATCAGATCAGAAATTCTTCGTCGTTGCTCCAGTGAAGTCATCTTAAAGTGAGAAAGCCTTTGGGAATAATTAGCGTCACGATCGCAAGATTCTGACCTGTGATTTAGGTACCTCGTGAACTTTTTTTGAATACGCTCTATCCTGTCAACGTGTACACGATATGCTGAATTCCATGCGGGAGATGCGTAATCAAGAATACTTCTCACAAGAGAATTATATAGAACCTTAAGTGTGCTGATACACCAGAAATCTTTACAGATTCTTTTTATAAATCCGGACATCTTATACGCTTTGGCGATAATAGTATCGAAGTGATTTATACAAGTTAATTTACTGTCGAGATGCACCCCTAAGTCGAGTATCGTATCAACCTTCTGGAGTGTTAAGCCATTAATGTTGTAAGCTGAAGGTTGTACAGTCTTTTTACGTGTGAACGTCATATGATAGCATTTTTTGGCGTTGAGGACCATCATGTTTGCATGGCACCACTCACAAATTGCGTCTAAATCCTTTTGAAGTAATGAAATGTCAGCCCTTGACTATTAATTTAACTAATTTTTTTAAATTAAACTAATGGGTGGGATTAGAACCCGTGACCTCTCTATCACAAATCCGACACCTTAGCCATTAGGCTATTGACTAATTACGTAAATTAAAACATACATAACTAATAAATAAAATGAAAAAAAAGCATGTAATTCAAGTAACGTAACTCTTAAAAGATTAACATAATCAGAAACACACACACCAAATATTCAAAGAATAAATTAAAATGATTACAAAAAAAAAAAAATTCAAAAAAAGAACTAGGTGAATAAAATAAAAACTAAATGAAAAAAAAAACTTCTGGAAGGTTTTTTGGATGACAGCAATTTGACATTTGCCGGGGTTACGTGAATGTTCTAAAGAGATACCGCGGTTCTGGAACGCAATGGAAACTGAAAGAACAGGGTGTGTTTTTAATCAGTAGAAGTCTGAAACTCTCGTTCACTCCACCCAGTGCGGGGGTACCTTTGACACCGAAGAGTTTTTTGTTTTTATTAACGTAATTAAATTTTATAAATATATACAACGTGTAACGGAAATCCCATATCTATCGAAAAGAGCTGAAGACAACATCTGGTATGGAGTCTCTATGCACAGTTTCAGCTAAAAATAATTAATGATTAAACGAACTTACCTGTACGTGAAGTTCTATCATAATTATACAAAGTGCATCGTCCGAAGAGATTAGTAACCTGAAAACGTTGAAATATATGTAGTAACACGCTAGTGACACCACTCTTACACTGTATGTTTAGAGTCCTGCGCTCTTTTTTATTTTTTTTTCTTTTGTTGGCAACCCCAGCGTCTCGGTCTTTCATTAAGTTTAGAGTTTGAAGCCACCATGTTCAGCTTTGACATTTCTGCAGCAAACTGGGAGACACTTTGGGTTGGGTGGGTGTTACTAATCTCTTCGGACGATGCACTTTGTATAATTATGATAGAACTTCACGTACAGGTAAGTTCGTTTAATCATTAATTATACTCGTGCATCGTCCTCGAGATTAGTAACCTGAAAACGTTGAAATATATGTAGACCTTGAGAGATAGCTGAGGAAATGTCAACTACCAAAAAATACCTGTGTATTAATCAATTGGTTTATTTCTAAAACTACTTAATTAGTATCACATTTTTTTTTAGTTATAATTCAATTTTGTTCTCCTTAAAAATCTAGTTTTATATCTAAGGGTAATTAACTAATTATAAATCAGTTAGCACTGTCGTGGCAGTTACGTTTCGTTAGAGTTAATCATTGCTCTGTTATAGAATTTTCCAAAAACGTTAGAGCTTCCGCTCTAGCTTGCCCTGTCGCGGATAAGATCGATGAGAAGTCGCATTGGTTAGGTTTAGACGTACCTAGCAGCGTGCCTTGTGTCGTGTGCACTCAGAGGTGTCAATCCCGCTATCTTTAAGGACGGCTATAATCCACTGACGGACGTAAGGATTGTATTTTTACCGTTTATGCGGTTTCTTAAAACCATTGAACGGCTTTATGTGTTTCCCACAAAAAGACCTGGCTTGGTTTTGTACTAATATTAAAAAGTAAGGTTTTGGGCACATTTCCATTTTCGGCTCAAGGTTGGTTGTTTTGAGCCCGCCCTGGAAGTTTTAAAATCGTCACTGGTCGGGTATGTTTATAATTTATTTATTTAAAAACAATTTATTTCTTTTATAATAATTTTTGTATACGTTATGCCGACGTTATCATCATTTTAAGTTAATTTTTAACGGCAAATTTTCCTTTGGAATTTCTAGTACAAGTGAAGTATACCACGTGGTATTATATTTAGGCCGTGGTTGAGCCAATAAGCTCCCCTGAAAAAAACCTTGTAATGAGAACCTACATGAATTCAAGGTGCCGTACTGGTTTCTCTGATTGAGTAAACCTGTGAGAAAATATAAAATGTTTGGGATTGACGCTTCATATAACTCAAAATGATATTGTTCTGAGCACAAAATTTAATTTTTCAAGTAATGTACGTCATATTGCTGGTAAGGATTTTCCGACAACGAGCCTATCATGGTGTCCGCTGTGGATGATCGATACCCTACGTTGCCGTAGCGCACAATGATCCGGCAACCAGTTTGAGGTTGTCTTGTAAAATAATAATGTTGTTAGGTTAAAGTTGGAATCTGAGCAACCATGGTTGTATGGGCTATTTAGGAACCACCATGATTGCCTTGCCTTCTTAGTAATAATTTTTCTCACGGTTTTTAACATTATTATGAAAGGACCAAGGGGCCTAAAAATTAATTGTTGTCCATTTGATTATGAATGCATTAACTGCCCAAAGTGTTTGGATTGTATTTACTCTACTTGTGAGGAGGTCCGCCGGCCGAATTTTTAAGCTATTCTTTGGAAAGCAGTGTGTGCCAGTATCCAATATCTGGGTGTACTCGACGAGAGCCTGCATCCGTAATTTTGTTATCTGTAATATATAAAAAAATAGATGTAGGTATTGGATGCTCCCCATGCGGTTTATGTAAGCAATGGCTATGGAGTTATCTATGTTAAGAATAATTCACAGTTTCTGAGGTTTTAGGCAAATACTTTAAGGCCAAAATAAGCTACCAGCAGCTCGAGCTGATTTATATGGATTTTTCTCTCATCTCGCGACCATCTTCCGCTGGCTCGTTCACCCCCACATGTGGCTACTCCCCCCCATAGTTGAGGCGTCAGTCTATATTTCTTAGCAGTATGCGTCTCATCATTTAAAAGAATCTTACATAGAGTTAGGTCTATTCATGTATTTACTCTTTCTTAAGTGTAAAGTATCTCATATTCATCCATGCAAGTATTCCAAAGAATTTCGCAAATTTTACACCTTATGCAATACATCTTATTAGTTCAGACTTTATGTTTGACAGTTTTTCGTTAGGTAATCTAATTAGGTTTCTTTGTTTTTTTCTTTTTTCTTAATTGTAGTTTATATCCATCAAACCTATGACAGTATAGTTTGATCTTTATTGATTAGAGATCGTGGAGCATAAAAAAGTAAATAATTGCCAGGTTATACACATTAAACCCATGACAACCTAGTTTAGTCTTCAGTGTTTAGAAGCCATTGAGCATAAAAAGAAAAACATTGCTAGTTTATACACGTTAACTTATGACAACATAGTTTGGTCTTCAGTGATTACCGACTATTGTATTTTACCGTATTTATCGGCGATGATTGCAGTTCGACGGACGTCACGATGCTTTCGCGGCGACTTGATGCGACTGTCTCACGCTGAGGGACCCGGCACCGGTGGGGGAAATGTTTCGCAACCTCGTTGTACTCCTGCGCACTGGGATCCCTTTTCTCCACCTTAAATTGTTCTTAACTTGTTATTAAGTTGAGGAAAAAGTTTTGGGTCCCGTTTTTGCTAGGTTTTCACTATTTGTAAATTTTTGTATCATTCAGATGTTTGTTTATGGAGAATATCCACTTCCACTATTTCGAATTTCCTTTTTGGCATTTTTGCTTGCGTATTTTCACTATAAAACTAATCACTTTTGTTTATTCCTTAAATAAAACGTGCGAGTGGTGGCGCACTGTGACGTGAATGGAAGACCGAGACGCTGGGGTTGCCAACAAAAGAAAAAAAAAAAAGAGCGCAGGACTCTAAACATACTGTGTAAGGGTGGTGTCACTAGCGTGTTACTACATATATTTCAACGTTTTCAGGTTACTAATCTCGAGGACGATGCACGAGTATAATGGACTCAAAGAATTGATATCAAATTATCGGTTTTATATGTTTCTTGAATACCAATCATAACAAACGTGTCACAGCACTACAAGGGTCAATAACTTTCACGTCACTTGCCAATAACATGATAATTCTGTTCGTTCTTCTTAATTTGAAAATTTCAGTCTCTGGTATCAATGTATTGAAATTTCTAATAAGTTCCACACGTGTTGACATAGGATTACAAAACCTTTGCCATATTGTTTGTTATCATCCAAAGAAGCTGTGCACTTGGTATGTATGTATATACCCTTTAAATTACACGTTGTATAAGAGTGTTTGAACTACCTGACGAAGTATTAGTAAATAGCCTAATCATTTGAAATTATGGTCACCCGATGATAGAAAAACTCCTGTAACATAAATTAATTTCAATGCATTATTTTATAACAATATCAGTTTTCAATATTCCGTCTCATTTAAACTAGCTGTGCCAAAATCCATAAACGTAAACTTCGTTAAAAATTTTACAAAGTTATTCCTATTTCCAAAATATATGAGACTACGATTTCCCGCATAAATCCCGAACTCATGGGAATTCTGGTATAAAAAGTAGGCTATGTGTTATTTCAGGATATCAATTATTTACTTACCAAATATCATTCAGATTCGTTCAGGAGTTTTTGCATGAAAGAGTAACAAACATCCATACGCAAACTTTTGCATTAATAATATTAGTAAGATTCTCCAGTTTTAGGGTTCCGTAGCAGAATGGCAAAAAACGGAACCCTTATAGTTTCGTTATGTCTGTCTATCTGTCTGTCTGTCCATCCGTCCGTCCGTATGTCACAGCCATTTTATTCCGAAACTTTTAGGACTATACATGTGAAATTTGGTAAGTAGATGTAATCTGTGAACCGCTTTCCGATTTTAAGAAACTACCACTTTTTCATAAAGTTAATCGTTTAAAAGATATACGCTTCCAAAGTGATAAAATATGTGTTTCCCCCCCCCCCCCCCCCCCCCTCTAACTATATATACTATAATACTGAAAAGGAGCTGAGGCAGGATGAAAATTCTAACTAAAAATCGGTAGAAGCTACGCCATCTGTTACAAAATCTAAGAAACTATTCCAAGACAGATGGCGTGACCAGTACCAACTCAAGAATTGAAGGGGAACAAAAACAAAAGCAAAATTCAAATGGCTTTCTCCACCATAAGGAACGCGGTAAGAAGCCAAAATAATGCATTTTAACTAATGGTATTTACGGTACATTGCAGTCTGTAGAGATGACTTTCAATCAATTTGATTATATTCGATATGTATCACCAAATTGTTACATAAGGCGTTTACTTGATAATTTAGACTACAAGTTACGTAATTATAGCATGATTGACTATTTTATCATTATGATAGGAGAAATAGATTTTAAAACTTCTAGTCCTGACTTTGCAGAATTAATAACGTATATTAGGAAAGCTGTACAGCATATTACTAATACACATATAATTATATGTGTACCTACCTATGTACGCGGTGCTCCTATTTATAATTACATAATAGAATTATTTAATAATCTTTTATATTAGAGCTTCAAAATAACACCTATGCATATTTTTATGATTCAAATCTTGTAGTGTCTCTCGATATGTTCTCATTATAAAAACTTTTTAACAAAAAATTAAACCGACTCCCAAAAAACACTGTAAAGTGAAAAATAAATTTAATTTAGGTAATCGGTATCTTTAGTTTTGTTTTTACGTTTTTGGCACCGACTTCCGAAATTAAAGTTATTTTTCACTTTGCAGTGTTTTTTGGGAGTCGGTTTATTTTTTTGTTAAAAAGTTTTTATTTCACTCTTTTTAGTTGGATAATTTTTAATTTACCTAGTTACAAGAGCCTAAATGTCAACTACTTATAACCTTTCACAAAATATTGCCTTTCCCAATGCTGGCCGGCCGGCTGGCCGGCATGGCTGCCGTTAATTGTTGAGGAGTTCTCCTGGTACTTCACCATCAGCTCTACATCACCATATGCATTGTGACGAGCATAAAGTGCTTAACATCCATATTCAAGTAATCGAATCGCAATCCACTCAATACTTATTATTGAGTAGTTTCGGCGGCCATCTGTGGTCTTCATCATCAGTTCCACTTCCCCAAATGGTACTTTTTGAGAGCAACTGCACAAGTTACTATAAGAAATACCCAAAACGCTATAGGTATGCCTATAATATTTGAAGAGTTCCCTCGATTTCTCCAGGATCCCATCATCAGATCCTGACTTTGGTGATAATGGGACCAATTTCGAAGTATACCCATTCGAACAAAAAAAGAATTTTCCAAATCAGTTCAGCCGTCTTCGAGTACTCGATGATCATACTATAAAAAAAATATATATATACGCGTCGAATTGATAACCTCCTCTTTTTGTCGTCGGTTGAAAAACAGGCAAGCTTACTAATTTAGGGTTAAGACATATCTATACATTGTAGCTGAAATAGTTATTATGGATATACGGTACTTATTCCTTAAAATGTGGAACAGGAGGATAGGTGTCCCAAGTTTTTCTCGCATAGACATAATTCGAGAAATGCGCATAGATCAAATAAAGCAGCTGTTCACAAAACTAAAGAAAACTGTAACAAAAATAAACAGACCAATAAATTATTGTTATATTATCAAAATGTAAGAGGGCTCCGAACAAAAACTACTTTATTTTACAATAATACTACAACAATATCAAGCGGTCTTATCATCCTCACAGAAACTTTTCTCAATAGCTCTGTTAGTGACGTGGAACTGTTTCCGCCTGAATATGTTGTTCTACGGAAAGACCGTCCGGGTGATGTTGGGTGGGGCGGTGTTCTGTTGGCAACTAGGAACTGCTATGCTATGAAAAGAGTTACAAATGTAGATGACTTAACAGATGATAAAGAATTATTGTTCGCTCTTGTTAGTGGGAAAAATATTAAGCTAATGGTCAGTGTCGTTTACCTACCACGCAGTTACAGCAGTAAACAATACCTAGACGTTTTAACATGCATGGAAAATACAATTAACATGTTTGCTGAATATTAATTTCTGATAGCTTTTGAATTTAATTTAAATTCGTGCAATAAAACTGTTAGATCTCAATTTAATCATTTTCTGGAGTATTCTAAGTTGCAAAAATGCAATAACATTAGCAATAAAATATGGATGTGTCCTGGATTTGGTGTTGTCTACTCTTGATTCCAATAGTATCAATGTTTCGGCCAATACTGAACATTTAGTCCCTATGGATGCTTACCACCCACCATTAGAGATACTACTTACACTTCCTAGAAGAGCAAACAATCCGCCCTCTTTGGTTCCAGGAAAGTATTTAAGTATGGAATGGAACTTCCGTGAAGCGAATTTACATAGCTTGTACACTAATATCGCTAATATTGACTGGACCGAATTACTTGAGCAACATAACTTAAATATAAACCTAGCTGTTGATATACTGTACAACGTGTAACGGAAACCCCATGTCTATACAAAGGGGCTGAAGACAACATCTGGTATGGAGTCTCTATGCACAGTTTCAGCTCAAAATAAGTAACTCAAAGAATTGATACCCAATTATCGGTTTCATACGTTTCTTGAATACCAATCGTAATAAACGTGTCACAGCACTACGAGGGTCGATAAATTTCCACGTCACTTGCCAATAACACGGTGATTTTCTTCGTTCTTCTTAATTTGAAAATTCTGCCTCTGGTATCAATGTATTGAAATTTCTATTATACTTCACACATGTAGACATAGGATTACAAAACCTTGCCATATCGTTTATTTTCATCCAAACAAGCCGTGCACTTGGTATGTATATACTCTTTAAATTACACGTTGTATAATAAACTTAATGACGTCATCAGTACACATGTTCCTTTAAAAAGAATAGCCCTTAAATAATAAATATATATATCCAAAATGGATATGTATACCAAAGAAATTATTCATTACATAAAATTAAAGTATTTTAATTTAAAGAAATTTAAATGTCATGGTTTAGAGTTTAACAAGGAACTTTTTAAATACTATAGGGCTAAAGTGAAAGAGCTCATTAATACAGCATTTAAAAAAATATATTGTTAAGGTTGAAAACAATATAAATTTAGATCCCTCAAGTTTTTGGCACTATGTGAAGGAAAAATGTAAAAATAGGCACCATATAAAAACATATACTTATAATGGTAAGTCTGTAGAAGGACAGACTGCCATTGACTCGTTTGCAGAATATTTTAGCTCAGTGTTCCATGATACCCCTCCGTCGTTAGATGTGAAGGCTGCGGAGGACGAGGCTAATCGTTTAGGCTGCCTGTCTATAGTGGCTATTGAACAAGTTACAGCTACGGATCTTAGGCGTGCAGTACGCCGACTAAAAGCGTTAACAGCTTGTGGTCCCGATAACATACCGGGTTTCTTAATAAAGGATTGCTTGTCGGCTTTAGAAGAGCCTTTACTATATATATATAATCTTTCGCTTAGACAATGCTTATACCCTGGTAAGTGGAAAGTGTCCAGAGTGACTCCAATACCTAAAAGTGGGTCGTCCACAGATATAACAAATTTTAGACCTATTGCTGTATTGTGTGTATTTGGGAAGAAATTGAATCTATTCTTAATAACGCCATTTGTAAGCAAATCAAAGGACAATTAAGTGATTGCCAGCATGGGTTTCGTCCTGGGCGCTCCACGGTGACTAATCATATCGAATTTGTTGATTATATAAATAATAGAGTTAATTCTGGTTGTCAGGTGGACGCCGCATACTTTGATTTCAAGAAAGCCTTCGATCTTGTAGATAATGATGTGCTTTTAAATAAATTTGCATTACTAGGATTATCAACTTCTCTCTTAAAATTCATGGCCCACTACTTAAAAGATCGTAAACAGTTTGTTAAGGTAGAAGGATATAAGTCGGAAGAGTATTTTACTAGATCAGGGGTAAGTTAAGGTAGTACCATTGGACCTACACAATTTATAATAGTGATCAATGATTTACCTACTGTTATCTCTAACGCAAAATGCCTTATGTTTGCTGATGACTTAAAACTGTACCTTTCTGTAACCGACGCTAAAGACTGTGAGGCGCTACAACATGATATTGACGCTGTGGTTGAATGGAATATGAAAAATAAGTTTTCGTTTAATAATTCTAAGTGTAAAACAATAACTTTTTCCCGATCCCGTAATCCGATTAGAAATGAATATAATCTTGCTGGCGCGTCATTGGAACGTGTTTTCTCGATCCGGGATTTAGGAGTAATAATGGATAGCAAATTAAATTTTCACGAGCATATTATTAAAACTTGCAAAGACGCTAATAAATGTCTTGGTTTCATCATTAGATTATCATCTCAGTTTAAGAATACTCAAGTTATAAAACAAATATACAATGCCTATGTCCGTAGTAAATTAGAATTTAATGCAATAGTTTGGAGTCCTCAAGAGTCACTGTACTGTATTATGATAGAAAAAAATCAACGTAAATTCTGTAGATACAAATCTATAATTAATAATTAATTATAATAAATTAATAAATTTATTATAATTAGTTTATTATCTATAATTCTTATACAAACGTCAATACGGATACTACCTCTTTCTATATCCTTCTTTGTTCGTGTCAGGAATCTCAAACTCAGACGAGAATCCGCACATATAATTAATTATTATCTAATATTAGTAGGTAAGATAGATAGTCCCGTTCTACGAGAGTCAATAAATTTTTATGTTCCTGACCAGTATATGCGTGGCGTTGTAAGACGACAACATAGACTTCTCTGCTACCCACCTACATGGCGTGCTCCCCGAACCAACATCTCTCCCACTGCCAAAGCAATTAATGACTTTTTAAAATATATTCCTGAGGCAGATTTATTTTTTGACTCTCAATGGACAATCGCTAAACATATGTATATTTTTTTAAATATTAAGAAGTAATTGTTATAATGTTTCGAATTTTATGTTTAAGGTTGTTTTTGTTTACAAAATGTTTTTCCGTTTTTTTTTGTATTTATTTTTAGTCTTAGAAGTTTTAATTTATTTTTTTATGTAATTTTGTAGAATTAGCATAGATATAAGAGATTTGGTGTAAACTGTCAGCTTATATTTGATAAATAAATGAATATGAATATGTGTCTGTAGATCTTAATGTAAACTTTTACCCAAAATTGGTTTGAACGAGATCGGGTCAGCAGTTTAACAGCAAATATAACTTTGTTTTCATACAAACACTATGAGAAACAAAGTTATTTGGCGTAGTTGTAAAAAATGTAAATGAGCTAGTGTTAAGAAATTTGTAAGCTTTTGTTCTTTTTTCGTCAAATAAATATACATTAATATTATATTATTATAGTTACTACGGAACCCTTCATGGGTGAGTTTGACTCGCACTTGGCCAATTTTTGTAAAATGTTATAATTATACTATATAAAGCTAAATTACCACTCACTGACTGACTGACTGACTGACTCACTCATTGACATAATTGTTCTCCCAGATGGTGGATGGGGAGGTGGGTATATTTTGACAGATTCGTAAACAAGTAACTCTCAAACCTACGGGAAAAGTGCCAAACCTCCCCTTTTCCCCCCCTTCTCCCCCCCCCTATCGTATCTCGGAAACTACGAGACCCGTATTTTTTTCTTTTTACGGATTCGTATAGAGGAGGCTCGGTAAAGTAAAAACCATTTTTCAAAGTCCCCCCCCCCCGCCCCCCTTCTCCCCCCTTTAGGCGGATCTCGGAATCTAAGAGACTTGGAACACTTTTTTTTTCAGATTCATTTAGAGGGGCAATGCTTTAGTCGAAATAATTGTGCAACCGCCCCCGCCCCCCCATTTCCCCCCCCCCTTTTTTTTTTTTTTTTTTTTTCACAAGCACGCGAGGTGCTTGCACCTCGCGCAACACGCAAATACTAAACCCCCCCATCACCCCCCCCATTTTTTTTTTTCACAAGCACGCGAGGTGCTTGCACCTCGCGCAACACGCAAATACTAGTTATACTATATAAAGCTAGATTACCACTCACTGACTCACTCACTCATTGACATAATTGTTCTCCCAGATGGTGGATGGGGAGGTGGGTATATTTTGACAGATTTGTAAACAAGTAACTCTCAAACCTACGGGAAAAGTGCCAAACCTCCCCTTTCCCCCCCCCCCCCCCTTCTCCCCCCCACCTATCGTATCTCTGAAACTACGAGACCCGTATTTTTTGTTTTTTACGGATTCGTATAGAGGAGGCTCGGTAAAGTAAAAACCATTTTTCAAAGTCCCCCCCCCGCCCCCCTTCTCCCCCCCTTTAGGCGGATCTCGGAATCTAAGAGACTTGGAACATTTTTTTTTTCAGATTCATTTAGAGGGGCAATGCTTTAGTCGAAATACTTGTGCAACCCCCCCCCCCATCACCCCCCCTCTTTTTTTTTTTTTTTTTTTCACAAGCTCGCGAGGTTCTTGCACCTCGCGCAACACGCAAATACTAAACCCCTCCATCACCCCCCCTTTTTTTTTTCACAAGCACGCGAGGTGCTTGCACCTCGCGCAACACGCAAATACTAGTTATACTATATAAAGCTAGATTACCACTCACTGACTCACTCACTCATTGACATAATTGTTCTCCCAGATGGTGGATGGGGAGGTGGGTATATTTTGACAGATTTGTAAACAAGTAACTCTCAAACCTACGGGAAAAGTGCCAAACCTCCCCTTTCCCCCCCCCCCCCTTCTCCCCCCCACCTATCGTATCTCTGAAACTACGAGACCCGTATTTTTTGTTTTTTACGGATTCGTATAGAGGAGGCTTGGTAAAGTAAAAACCATTTTTCAAAGTCCCCCCCTCCGCCCCCCTTCTCCCCCCCTTTAGGCGGATCTCGGAATCTAAGAGACTTGGAACATTTTTTTTTCAGGTTCATTTAGAGGGGCAATGCTTTAGTCGAAATATTTGTGCAACCCCATCACCCCCCCCCCTCTTTTTTTTTTTTTTTTTTTTCACAAGCACGCGAGGTGCTTGCACCTCGCGCAACACGCAAATACTGAATCCCCCCATCTCCCCCCCCCACTTTTTTTTTTTCACAAGCACGCGAGGTGCTTGCACCTCGCGCAACACGCAAATACTTGATTTAGAGGGGCAATGCTTTAGTTTTTTTCACAAGCACGCGAGGTGCTTGCACCTCGCGCAACACGCAAATACTAGTTATACTATACAAAGCTAGATTACCACTCACTGACTCACTCACTCATTGACATAATTGTTCTCCCAGATGGTGGATGGGGAGGTGGGTATATTTTGACAGATTCGTAAACAAGTAACTCTCAAACCTACGGCAAAAGTGCCAAACCTCCCTTTTTCCCCCCCCTTCTCCCCCTCCCTATCGTATCTCGGAAACTACGAGACCCGTATTTTTTGTTTTTTACGGATTCGTATAGAGGAGGCTCTGTAAAGTAAAAACCATTTTTCAAAGTCCCCCCCCCCGCCCCCCTTCTCCCCCCCTTTAGGCTGATCTCGGAATCTAAGAGACTTGGAACATTTTTTTTTTTCAGATTCATTAAGAGGGGCCATGCTTTAGTCGAAATACTTGTGCAACCCCCCCCCCCATCACCCCCCCCTCTTTTTTTTTTTTTTTTTCACAAGCACGCGAGGTGCTTGCACCTCGCGCAACACGCAAATACTTGATTTAGAGGGGCAATGCTTTAGTTTTTTTCACAAGCACGCGAGGTGCTTGCACCTCGCGCAACACGCAAATTCTAGTTATTATACTATATAAAGCTAAATTACCACTGACTGACTCACTCACTCATTGACATAATTGTTCTCCCAGATGGTGGATGGGGAGGTGGGTATATTTTGACAGATTCGTAAACAAGTAACTCTCAAACCTACGGGAAAAGTGCCAAACCTCCCCTTTTCCCCCCCCTTCTCCCCCCTCCCTATCGTATCTCGGAAACTACGAGACCCGTATTTTTTTCTTTTTACGGATTCGTATAGAGGAGGCTCTGTAAAGTAAAAACCATTTTTCAAAGTCGCCCCCCTTGCCCCCCTTCTCACCCCCCTTAGGCGGATCTCGGAAACTAAGAGACTTGGAATTTTTTTTTTCAGATGCATATAGAGGGGCAATGCTTTAGTCGAAATACTTGTGCAACCCCCCCCCCATCAGCCCCCCCCCCATATTTTTTTCTTGCGCACGCGAGGTGCTTGCACCTCGCGCAACACGCAAATACTAGTTATATTATATAAAGCTAAATTACCACTCACTCACTCACTGACTGACTGACTCATTGACATAATTGTTCTCCCAGATGGTGGATGGGGAGGTGGGTATATTTTGACAGATTCGTAAACAAGTAACTCTCAAACCTACGGGAAAAGTGCCAAACCTCCCCTTTTCCCCCCCCTTCTCCCGCCCCCCTATCGTATCTCGGAAACTACGAGACCCGTATTTTTTGTTTTTTACGGATTCGTATAGAGGAGGCTTGGTAAAGTAAAAACCATTTTTCAAAGTCCCCCCCTCCGCCCCCCTTCTCCCCCCCTTTAGGCGGATCTCGGAATCTAAGAGACTTGGAACATTTTTTTTTCAGGTTCATTTAGAGGGGCAATGCTTTAGTCGAAATATTTGTGCAACCCCATCACCCCCCCCCTCTTTTTTTTTTTTTTTTTTTCACAAGCACGCGAGGTGCTTGCACCTCGCGCAACACGCAAATACTGAATCCCCCCATCTCCCCCCCCCACTTTTTTTTTTTCACAAGCACGCGAGGTGCTTGCACCTCGCGCAACACGCAAATACTTGATTTAGAGGGGCAATGCTTTAGTTTTCTTTACCAGCACGCGAGGTGCTTGCACCTCGCGCAACACGCAAATACTAGTTATTATATTATACTATATAAAGCTAAATTACCACTCACTGACTGACTGACTCACTCATTGACATAATTGTTCTCCCAGATGGTGGATGGGGAGGTGGGTATATTTTGACAGATTCGTAAACAAGTAACTCTCAAACCTACGGGAAAAGTGCCAAACCTCCCCTTTTCACCCCCCTTCTCCCCCCTCCCTATCGTATCTCGGAAACTACGAGACCCGTATTTTTTGTTTTTTACGGATTCGTATAGAGGAGGTTCGGTAAAGTAAAAACCATTTTTCAAAGTCCCCCCCCGCCCCCCTTCTCCCCCCCTTTAGGCGGATCTTGGAATCTAAGAGACTTGGAACATTTTTTTTTTCAGATTCATTTAGAGGGGCAATGCTTTAGTCGAAATACTTCTGCAACCCCCCAACCCCCATCACCCGCCCCACTTTTTTTTTTTTTTTTTTTTCTTTCACAAGCACGCGAGGTGCTTGCACCTCGCGCAACACGCAAATACTAAACCCCCCATCTCCCCCCATCACCCCCCCCCACTTTTTTTTTTGTTTCTTTCACAAGCACGCGAGGTGCTTGCACCTCGCGCAACACGCAAATACTAGTTATACTATATAAAGCTAAATTACCACTGACTGACTGACTGACTCACTCATTGACATAATTGTTCTTTCAGATGGTGGATGGGGAGGTGGGTATATTTTGACAGATTCGTAAACAAGTAACTCTCAAACCTACGGGAAAAGTGCCAAACCTCCCCTTTTCCCCCCCCTTCTTCCGTCCCCCTATCGTATCTCGGAAACTACGAGACCCGTATTTTTTGTTTTTTACGGATTCGTATAGAGGAGGCTCGGTAAAGTAAAAATCATTTTTCAAAGTCCCCCCTCCGCCCCCCTTCTCCGCCCCTTTAGGCGGATCTCGGAATCTAAGAGACTTGGAACATTTTTTTTTTCAGATTCATTTAGAGGGGCAATGCTTTAGTCGAAATACTTGTGCAACCCCCCCCCCATCACCCCCCCCCCTCTTTTTTTTTTTTTTTTTTTCACAAGCACGCGAGGTTCTTGCACCTCGCGCAACACGCAAATACTAAACCCCCCCCATCACCCCCGCCCCCCCACTTTTTTTTTTTCACAAGCACGCGAGGTGCTTGCACCTCGCGCAACACGCAAATACTAGTTATACTATATAAAGCTAAATTACCACTGACTGACTGACTGACTCACTCATTGACATATTTGTTCTCCCAGATGGTGGATGGGGAGGTGGGTATATTTTGACAGATTCGTAAACAAGTAACTCTCAAACCTACGGGAAAAGTGCCAAACCTCCCCTTTCCCCCCCCCCCCTTCACCCCCCCCTATCGTATCTCGGAAACTACGAGACCCGTATTTTTTTCTTTTTACGGATTCGTATAGAGGAGGCTCGGTAAAGTAAAAACCATTTTTCAAAGTCGCCCCCCTTGCCCCCCTTCTCACCCCCTTTAGGCGGATCTCGGAAATTAAGAGACATGGAATTTTTTTTTTCAGAGTCGTTTAGAGGGGCAATGCTTTAGTCGAAATACTTGTGCAACCCCCCCCACATCTCCCCCCCCCCTTTTTTTTTTTTTTCATAAGCACGCGAGGTGCTTGCACCTCGCGCAACACGCAAAAACTAAATACCCCCAACTCCCCCCATCACCCCCCCTTCTATTTTTTTTTTTTTTTTTCACAAGCACGCGAGGTGCTTGCACCTCACGCAACACGCAAATACTAAAACCCCCCATCTCCCCCCATCATCTCCCCCCACTTTTTTTTTTTCACTAGCACGCTAGGTGTCCCCCCTCCGCCCCCCTTCTCGCCCCCTTTAGGCAGATCTCGGAATCTAAGAGACTTGGAACATTTTTTTTTTTCAGATTCATTTAGAGGGGCAATGCTTTAGTCAAAATACTTCTGCAACGCCCCCCCCCCTTCACCCCCCCCTTTTTTTTTTTTCCCAAGCACGCGAGGTGCTTGCACCTCGCGCAACACGCAAATACTGAACCCCCCCATCTCCCCCCATCACCCCCCCCACTTTTTTTTTTTTCACAAGCACGCGAGGTGCTTGCACCTCGCGCAACACGCAAATACTTGATTTAGAGGGGCAATGCTTTAGTTTTCTTCACAAGCACGCGAGGTGCTTGCACCTCGCGCGACACGCAAATACTAGTTATACTATATAAAGCTAAATTACCACTCACTGACTGACTGACTCATTGACATAATTGTTCTCCCAGATGGTGGATGGGGAGGTGGGTATATTTTGACAGATTCGTAAACAAGTAACTCTCAAACCTACGGGAAAAGTGCCAAACCTCCCCTTTTCTTCCCCTTCTTCCCCCTCTCTATCATATCTCGGAAACTACGCGACCCGTATTTTTTTCTTTTTACGTATTCGTATAGAGGAGGCTCGGTAAAGTAAAAACCATTTTTCAAAGTCCCCCCCCCCGCCCCCCTTCTCGCCCCCTTTAGGCGGATCTCGGAATCTAAGAGACTTGGAACATTTTTTTTTTCAGATTCATTTAGAGGGGCAATGCTTTAGTCAAAACACTTCTGCAACCCCCCCCCCACCCGCCCCCCCCTTTTTTTTTTTTTCATAAGCACGCGAGGTGCTTGCACCTCGCGCAACACGCAAAAACTAAACACCCCCAACTCCCCCCATCAGCCCCCCTTCTATTTTTTTTTTTTTTTTTTCACAAGCACGCGAGGTGCTTGCACCTCACGCAACACGCAAATACTAAAACCTCCCATCTCCCCCCATCACCTCCCGCCCCACTTTTTTTTTTTCACTAGCACGCGAGGTGCTTGCACCTCGCGCAACACGCAAATACTAGTTATACTATATAAAGCTAAATTACCACTCACTCACTGACTGACTCATTGACATAATTGTTCTCCCAGATGGTGGATGGGGAGGTGGGTATATTTTGACAGATTCGTAAACAAGTAACTCTCGAACCTACGGGAAAAGTGCCAAACCTCCCCTTTTCACCCCCCTTCTCCCGCCTCCCTATCGTATCTCGGAAACTACGAGACACGTATTTTTTGTTTTTTATGGATTCGTATAGAGGAGGCTCGGTAAAGTAAAAACCATTTTTCAAAGTCGCCCCCCTTGCCCCCCTTCTCACCCCCTTTAGGCGGATCTCGGAAATTAAGAGACATGGAATTTTTTTTTTCAGATTCGTTTAGAGGGGCAATGCTTTAGTCGAAATACTTGTGCAACCCCCCCCCCACAGCCCCCTTTTTTTTTTTTTCACAAGCACGCGAGGTGCTTGCACCTCGCGCAACACGCAAATACTAAACCCCCCCATCTCCCCCCATCACCCTCCCCCATTTTTTTTTTTTTTCCCAAGCACGCGAGGTGCTTGCACCTCGCGCTACACGCAAATACTAGTTATTATATTATATATATTTTTTCTTTTTACGGATTCGTATAGAGGAGGCTCGGTAAAGTAAAAACCATTTTTCAAAGTGCCCCCCCGCCCCCCTTCTCCCCCCCTTTAGGCGGATCTCGGAATCTAAGAGACTTGGAACATTTTTTTTTTCAGATTCATTTAGAGGGGCCATGCTTTAGTCGAAATACTTGTTCAACCCCCCCCCATCACCCCCCCCCCCCTCTTTTTTTTTTTTTTTTCACTAGCACGCGAGGTGCTTGCACCTCGCGCAACACGCAAATACTTGATTTAGAGGGGCAATGCTTTAGTTTTTTTCACAAGCACGCGAGGTGCTTGCACCTCGCGCAACACGCAAATACTTGATTTAGAGGGGCAATGCTTTAGTTTTTTTTACCAGCACGCGAGGTGCTTGCACCTCGCGCAACACGCAAATACTAGTTATACTATATAAAGCTAAATTACCACTCACTCACTCACTCACTCACTCATTGACATAATTGTTCTCCCAGATGGTGGATGGAGAGGTGGGTATATTTTGACAGATTCGTAAACAAGTAGCTCTCAAACCTACGGGAAAAGTGCCAAACCTCCCCTTTTCCCCCCCCCCTTCTCCCGTCCCCCTATCTTATCTCGGAAACTACGAGACTCGTATTTTTTGTTTTTTACGGATTCGTATAGAAGAGGCTCGGTAAAGTAAAAATCATTTTTCAAAGTCCCCCCCTCCGCCCCCCTTCTCCGCCCCTTTAGGCGGATCTCGGAATCTAAGAGACTTGGAACATTTTTTTTTTCAGATTCATTTAGAGGGGCAATGCTTTAGTCGAAATACTTGTGCAACCCCCCCCCCCCATCCCCCCCCTCCTCTTTTTTTTTTTTTTTTTCACAAGCACGCGAGGTGCTTGCACCTCGCGCAACACGCAAATACTAAACCCCCCCCATCACCCCCGCCCCCCCACTTTTTTTTTTTTCACAAGCACGCGAGGTGCTTGCACCTCGCGCAACACGCAAATACTTGATTTAGAGGGGCAATGCTTTAGTTTTCTTCACAAGCACGCGAGGTGCTTGCACCTCGCGCAACACGCAAATACTAGTTATACTATATAAAGCTAAATTACCACTGACTGACTGACTGACTCACTCATTGACATAATTGTTCTCCCAGATGGTGGATGGGGAGGTGGGTATATTTTGACAGATTCGTAAACAAGTAACTCTCAAACCTACGGGAAAAGTGCCAAACCTCCCCTTTCCCCCCCCCCCCTTCTCCCCCCCCCCCCTATCGTATCTCGGAAACTACGAGACCCGTATTTTTTTCTTTTTACGGATTCGTATAGAGGAGGCTCGGTAAAGTAAAAACCATTTTTCAAAGTCCCCCCTCCGCCCCCCTTCTCGCCCCCTTTAGGTGGATCTCGGAATCTAAGAGACTTGGAACATATTTTTTTTCAGATTCATTTAGAGGGGCAATGCTTTAGTCAAAATACTTCTGCAACCCCCCCCCCCATTCCCCCTTTTTTTTTTTTTTTTTCACAAGCACGCGAGGTGCTTGCACCTTTTAGCGATTTGCAATTTAGAGATTTTTGTTTTATTACAGCGAGTCCGACTCGCCCATGAAGGGTCATGGGCGAGTCTGACTCGCACTTGGCCAATTATTTATGATTATTCTTTGAGAATACATAAAAAATCATAAAAGGGTATCCCATTATTACCTTCCATCTGTCTGCGGGCAAGTTTGTTTCGTAACCCGTATATTAATTTGTCACTAAGTTCGAGTTCGACAGGGACAGGGGGATTTCAAACGTCACATAGCTTCTCCCCGCCCCCCTTCTCCCCCCCTTTTGGCGGATCTCGGAATCTAAGAGACTTGGAACATTTTTTTTTTTCAGATTCATTTAGTCAATGCTTTAGTCAAAATACTTCTGCAACGCCCCCCCCCCTTCACGCCCCCCTTTTTTTTTTTTCCCAAGCACGCGAGGTGCTTGCACCTCGCGCAACACGCAAATACTGAACCCCCCCATCTCCCCCCATCACCCCCCCCCCCACTTTTTTTTTTTTCACAAGCACGCGAGGTGCTTGCACCTCGCGCAACACGCAAATACTTGATTTAGAGGGGCAATGCTTTAGTTTTCTTCACAAGCACGCGAGGTGCTTGCACCTCGCGCGACACGCAAATACTAGTTATACTATATAAAGCTAAATTACCACTCACTGACTGACTGACTCATTGACATAATTGTTCTCCCAGATGGTGGATGGGGAGGTGGGTATATTTTGACAGATTCGTAAACAAGTAACTCTCAAACCTACGGGAAAAGTGCCAAACCTCCCCTTTTCTTCCCCTTCTTCCCCCTCTCTATCATATCTCGGAAACTACGAGACCCGTATTTTTTTCTTTTTACGTATTCGTATAGAGGAGGCTCGGTAAAGTAAAAACCATTTTTCAAAGTCCCCCCCCGCCCCCCTTCTCGCCCCCTTTAGGCGGATCTCGGAATCTAAGAGACTTGGAACATTTTTTTTTTCAGATTCATTTAGAGGGGCAATGCTTTAGTCAAAACACTTCTGCAACCCCTCCCCACCCCCCCCCCCCCCTTTTTTTTTTTTTTTTCATAAGCACGCGAGGTGCCTGCACCTCGCGCAACACGCAAAAACTAAACACCCCCAACTCCCCCCATCACCCCCCCTTCTATTTTTTTTTTTTTTTTCACAAGCACGCGAGGTGCTTGCACCTCACGCAACACGCAAATACTAAAACCCCCCATCTCCCCCCATCACCCCCCCCCCCACTTTTTTTTTTTCACTAGCACGCGAGTTGCTTGCACCTCGCGCAACACGCAAATACTAGTTATACTATATAAAGCTAAATTACCACTCACTCACTGACTGACTCATTGACATAATTGTTCTCCCAGATGGTGGATGGGGAGTTGGGTATATTTTGACAGATTCGTAAACAAGTAACTCTCGAACCTACGGGAAAAGTGCCAAACCTCCCCTTTTCACCCCCCTTCTCCCGCCTCCCTATCGTATCTCGGAAACTACGAGACACGTATTTTTTGTTTTTTATGGATTCGTATAGAGGAGGCTCGGTAAAGTAAAAACCATTTTTCAAAGTCGCCCCCCTTGCCCCCCTTCTCACCCCCTTTAGGCGGATCTCGGAAATTAAGAGACATGGAATTTTTTTTTTCAGATTCGTTTAGAGGGGCAATGCTTTAGTCGAAATACTTGTGCAACCCCCCCCACATCTCCCCCCCATCGCCCCCCCTTTTTTTTTTTTTTTCACAAGCACGCGAGGTGCTTGCACCTCGCGCAACACGCAAATACTAAACCCCCCCATCTCCCCCCATCACCCTCCCCCCTTTTTTTTTTTTTTCACAAGCACGCGAGGTGCTTGCACCTCGCGCAACACGCAAATACTAGTTATTATATTATATAAAGCTAGATTACCACTCACTCACTCACTGACTGACTGACTGACTCATTGACATAATTGTTCTCCCAGATGGTGGATGGGGAGGTGGGTATATTTTGACAGATTCGTAAACAAGTAACTCTCAAACCTACGGGAAAAGTGCCAAACATCCTCTTTTCCCCCCCCTTCTCCCCCCCCCCTATCGTATCTCGGAAACTACGAGACCCGTATTTTTTTCTTTTTACGGATTCGTATAGAGGAGGCTCGGTAAAGTAAAAACCATTTTTCATAGTCCCCCCCCGCCCCCCTTCTCCCCCCCTTTAGGCGGGTCTCGGAATCTAAGAGACTTGGAACATTTTTTTTTTCATATTCATTTAGAGGGGCAATGCTTTAGTCAAAATACTTCTGCAACGCCCCCCCCATCACCCCCCCCCTTTTTTTTTTTTTTCACAAGCACGCGAGGTGCTTGCACCTCGCGCAACACGCAAATACTTGATTTAGAGGGGCAATGCTTTAGTTTTCTTCACAAGCACGCGAGGTGCTTGCACCTCGCGCTACACGCAAATACTAGTTATACTATATAAAGCTAAATTACCACTCACTGACTGACTGACTCACTCATTGACATAATTGTTCTCCCAGATGGTGGATGGGGAGGTGGGTATATTTTGACAGATTCGTAAACAAGTAACTCTCAAACCTACGGGAAAAGTGCCAAACCTCCCCTTTTCCTCCCCTTCTTCCCCCTCTCTATCATATCTCGGAAACTACGAGACCCGTATTTTTTTTTTTTACGGATTCGTATAGAGGAGGCTCGGTAAAGTAAAAACCATTTTTCAAAGTCCCCCCCCCGCCCCCCTTCTCGCCCCCTTTAGGCGGATCTCGAAATCTAAGAGACTTGGAACATTTTTTTTTTCAGATTCATTTAGAGGGGCAATGCTTTAGTCAAAATACTTCTGCAACCCCCCCCCACCCCCCCCTTTTTTTTTTTTTCACAAGCACGCGAGGTGCTTGCACCTTTTAGAGATTTGCAATTTAGAGATTTTTGTTTTATTACAGCGAGTCCGACTCGCCCATGAAGGGTCATGGGCGAGTCTGACTCGCACTTGGCCAATTATTTATGATTATTCTTTGAGAATACATAAAAAATCATAAAAGGGTATCCCATTATAACCTTCCATCTGTCTGCGGGCAAGTTTGTTTCGTAACCCGTATATTAATTTGTCACTAAGTTCGAGTTCGACAGGGTCAACAAAATAAGGAAAAAAAAAACAAAAACCACGTCATTTATATCACGGTACGGCGTCCACTTATTTTTTGAATATTTTTCCTCAATAACTCAAAAAAAAAAACTAAAAAATATTAAACAAAACATGACATCATTGATGTTTATTTCAAACGTCACATAGCTTCTGTTGATGTTTATATAACTGTTCATAGGTTAACATAAAAAAAATCTCAATAAATAGTATAACTATTTTTTTAAACTATTGCATTACATTAGGATCAGCACTGTCTCTCCTTAACACAGGCTGACTTTTGGCCTAGCTAGGAGAACAGTATACCTATCACCTGTTTTGTAATCTATATATAAAAGCGAAATACCACTCACTGATTAATCACGAAATCTCAGTAACTACATACGTATACGTACGTAGATGCTCGCTAAGACGGGATTTTGCGAAATTCCCACGGGATCGGGATTTACACGGGAAAAACTTCCCATGCGAACGAAGTCGCGAGCAACTTCTAGTACATTATAAAATATTATAGAACCTAAAATTACAGAATACCAATAGCTGTGAACATTGCAATCCCATTATTATTAATTTTTTTTTATTTTTATTATTGATGGGCTCACTCTTGACCTCGATCTCACCTGATGGTAAGCGATAGATGAGGTCTAAGATGGGACGAGTGACCTCAGAAGATGCCTATTTACTCGTGCTTGAAAGGCTGAAAGATCATAAGTGGCAGGGAACACAGAAGCCGGCAGAGAATTCCACAGCTTCCTGTGCGTACAATAAATGTGGAGGAGAAGCGCTTGGTACTACAAGACGGTATATCAACCAACTGTGGGTGGTTTTAAAGTTTTTATTCTTAAAGGAGTTCTAGAAATGTGGGTAGAATTCACATTACTAGTATCTTGTTAACTCCTCTAACTTAGCTTAAAATGCTTGTATCTGGAATGAGACTTCACAATAGTGAAACAGGTGGGATTCGAACTCGCGATCTCTCGATCACAAGACCGACACCTTAGCCATTAGATAGATAGATAGATAGAATATACTTCATTGTACACCAAAATTTAAACACACCTAGGTAACAATATTACTTAATTCTATGGTTACAATGGCGGTCTTATCGCTAAAAGCAATATCTTCCAGACAACCTTCGGAAGGACTTTCAAAACTTTAATTAAAGTGGGGAGGGCTACATCAGTGTACTACATAATTATACCCATAAAAACAGAAAAAATATATTGTGTATACAAATACATAAATACAATACATAAATATATATATAATCTATACATATAATAAAATTGTAGAAAAGTGGTGTCTGTACAATGGAAATATTTAAAAAAAAAGTAGCAGGCGTTGTTATTATATCGATGCCGAACCCGAAATTGTAATTAATTTTTTTTTGTCTGTTTGTCTGTCTGTTTGTGCACGCTAATATCAGAAACGGCTTATTAGATTTAGATGCGGTTTCACTAGTATATTGTAGTAAGCTTCACTTAACATTTAGTGTTTATTTCATGTCAATCGGTTCATAAATAAAAAAGTTATGTCAATTTAAAGAATCACGGCGAACATTTGTTAAGGTATTCTATCAGAGTACGTACTACTTTTCTTGATTTTCGGGTATTTACTTATCTTAATTTTTATTTAGGATTTGTAAATAAATATTGTAAGCATTTGTTATAGGATATGCATTTCATTCCTTGATTTTCGGTTTACTTATCTTAATTTGTATTTAGGATATAAATATTATAAGTATTTGGTATTCTTTATTTCTTTTCTTGATTTTCTTTATCTAAATATATATAACTCAAAGGTGACTGACTGACTGACTGACTGATTGACTGACTGACATAGTGATCTATCAACGCACAGCCCAAATCACTGGACGGATCGGGCTGAAATTTGGCATGCAGGTAGATGTTATGACGTAGGCATCCGCTAAGAAAGGATTTTGCGAAATTCCCACGGGATCGGAATTTGAACGGGAAAAACTTCCCACGCGGGCGAAGCCGCTGGCACAAGCTAGTTAAGTATAAGTTCATTAGCTCAGGTTAATAATTAATTTTTCTAGCAATTCTTTTTTTTTACAAAGTTAGTACGTTTGGTTTACACGTCTTAACACTTATTACTTAAACTGTGATAATTTTAGACTGTATAATAATCTGTAAGTATTAAAATTTAATTGTTTACGATAGTACGTATTTACTAAATAACTGTGTGAAGTAGTAAGTGCTATTTTATTGTAAGAATGCCTCGAAGAAGATCCAACCCCTCACAATGTAGGAGAAATGCTAAAAGGATGAGATTAGTTCGATCACAGGAATCTGAGGAAGGTCGTGAGGCAAGGCTCTCTGCAACTCGGGAACATCAGGCTAGGTTTCGTGCTGCAGAAACTTCGACTCAGCGAGAATCTCGACTGAGTTCAAATCGTTCTCAAATGATGACAACTCCAAATAGGGAAAACGAGGAACAACGAAAGGCACGTTTATCTGTCGATCGCGAAGCTCACGCGCTATCGTGTGAGTCTGAGACTTTTTCTGACAGGGAAACCCGCCTGAGCTCCCAGAGAGTACGGACAACGAGGCAGTTTAGCGTATTTTAAGTTTTTTGATCCACGAGAGATATCCACCCGTCATCCACCTTGACGTTCATCTTGAAGGTGGACAAAGAATATACTTCAACCCTGATAATGTAACGGAGTGTTTGGACAACCCAAGATGAACCACTCTGCTCGCTTTCTTTAATCTTTGCGAAATAGACGCATTTGCTAAGACACTCTTATACAACGAAGTTCCATTATTCCATTCCAGGTATTTTTAAAGATCATGTCATTGGTAAGGTTTATACGGTTCATCCAAATAACTCCGAATGCTTTTACCTGCGCCTACTGCTGCACGTTGTCCGAGGGCCTTTTTATTTTGCCGATCTCCGAAAGGTGCAATTTCTGACGCTGCACAGTTGTGGTATACGTATCAGAACAAATTGGCTGAGGATTTTTTTAGGCACGTACAACTTAATGATAACAACCCAATTGAGGAGAGATTGACGTGAAAGTCAATTAAATCGTTGTTTGTTGGCTATTCAAGATATAGTTACATCTATTGGGGGTAATCCTATTTCTCAATATGGCATGCCGGAGGCATCATTTGACGGTGAACGTATTAATAGAGATTACGCGATGGAAACCAACTATGATCCAATTGACCTGGCCGAAATTTTACAAACTGATGTCTCGAGGCTAACTGATGAACAGCATTTGATATTTGATCGGGTGTGCCGCAGCGTTGATAGTACTTTGGGAGAAATGCTATTTGTAGATGCACCCGGTGGAACGGGTAAAACATTTCTTACGAAAGTTATTTTGGCGAAGGTACGAAGCCAAGGTAAAATTGCGCTTGCTGTAGCTTCATCAGGCATAGCAGCCACATTGTTGACAGGTGGGAAAACTGCTAATACAATGTTCCGATCGATTTAGATCGCACAGAAAGCCCTGTTTGTAATATTTCAAGAAATAGCGATAAAGCACCTTAGCTTCTTCGTGATTGTAGCCTTATTATATAGGATGAGTCCACAATGGCCAATCGAAAAGCAGTAGAAGCAGTAGACAGAACGTTGCGTGATGTCAAGCAAAATGATCAACCCATGGGTGGCATTACTATGCTTTTTTGTGGCGATTTTCGTCAGACTCTCCCTGTAATACCACGTGGAACAACAGCTGATGAAGTTAGTGCCTGCCTAAAGAGTTATCAACTGTGGCATTACAATATCCCTTTGCATTTGACATTAAATATGCGTATAATCTACTGTTTTTTTACCTATGTATATGTAAACAGATGACCCGAATGTGAATGTGACCCGTGACATTTCAACTGATTAGAATAGTCTTGTAAACCAATAATATACTAATGTAACAGACATTTATGATAACTTCACCAAGTTTGGGTTGGAAGCGAAGTTTTCCACGTTCAAAATATTGACTTTGTGTTTTCCTGTTTATAAACACGTATGCGGAAATCGGTTTGAAAATTCCTTATTAAATCTTGTTATGTTTCGACTATAAATACGGAAGGAAATATGTCAAGCTTCACACAACGTATCCAGATCCCTTCGTAAACACTTACTATACTAGTAAATAACAAGTACAATGGCCGCCATCAAGACTGCCTTCATCCTCCTGCTGGTCGCCTTCGCCATGGTGATGGTCACCGTGGAGGCCGTCCGCGTCGGACCCTGCGACCAGGTCTGCTCCCGTATCGATGCTGAGAAGGACGAGTGCTGCAGGGCTCATGGCCACTCCGGTTACAGCAGCTGTAGTTCCGGACAGATGAACTGTTACTGACGGAACTCCGCGAGTGTACCGGTACCATAGTGGAGCTTCCGTCCAACTCCTCGACATGCATCGGTCGAACAACATGAAGATGTGATGAAGACTGACCTGTTGTATTGTTAATTGAATATCATCCGTGATACTATTTTTTAAGTTCCACTTTTTGAGACTCCAGCCCCTGTTTTGGTTATTGATTAAAATGTTATAGTTTTAACGATATTGTTTTTTTCTGTTGTGGTTTTTTGAAGTGTTTAAATAGTTTTCACTTTGTGGCTAGTTCATGCTGGCACTTAGGGATATATCTACCAGAAAAAGTAGTTCGATTATTTCAGTGATTGTAATATTTACATAAATGTAGTATTTGATCGCTTCTGTAGTAACCTCTTTTTTCTTTCAAATCACTTCTTCCTCTTTGAGTCAGACTTCCAAAGACTAAAACTAACTCTATTCCTTCATCTGCGCTTTCGTTCCGTGGACACGGTATCTCGATAGACTGATCTAAGATCTTTGGATAGACTGAAAAGAATAAGATAAATTTTGTATTGTCAAAAACTAAGGCTGTTTAAAAAAGGAGGTTTTCCTTTACTTTTCAATGAGTAAACTCAAGTACTTGTACATGTATCAAATTAATATTACTACATACAATACTAGGCCTACAGTCAATAGGTAACAAAGATCCTACTGAAGCGCTTAAAGACCCGAAACGGAATGTCTAATAAGAAGCCGACAATCGACGACAGCCATTCTTTGTTACGCCAATTTGAACTTTAAGTTGGAAGGGTAAGGTAGTAAGTATTCTGAAGGGTTGTCAGCTAATTGATTGCGCGATCTACCAATGTTTGTTTAGCGATGTCTGAAAGGAAGGTGCTCGGATGTGGCAATAAATATTCGTACTTACTGGTTCTTAAAATTACATCGAAAGTTATTAGTTTCAAATCTAGTCCATTTTCGGGGTTGCAGAAATCTGTAACGAGTTTCCGTGGCCTCAGAATGCAAGGGTAATATTCAAGAAATATCGTGAGTTTTGCGGCAGAAGACTCCCTTCTGCTCCACCTTGACGGGAGGAGTCCTTTGATGGTTTTCCCCCGGAAGAAATCCAACTTTAGTCTCATTTATCCTACTCAACAACACACAACTACCTTCAGATTAGGTCAGTTTGTTAAGGAGTCGTCGAGAGTTTTGGGTAACGTTTATGGTAAAGATAGCGCGTAGAGTTGTGCCTCTTATATGTACAAACTGAAAGAGGACACCCAGGATTCAGTTACTTTTGTATCGTATCAAAATATAATTTATCTATCCATCAATTAGTCTCCCGTTTCGGTGTACGTATATTAACATACGTAATTCCAAGAACAAAAACATAAAGTTACATAAATCAATTTATACGTTGCGTTACTTATTGAATCTCTCTGTTTAAATTAAAAATTGTTTTCAGAGTTAATCAAACAACGACCGTTTTTATTACGGATGAGCCCACTCTTGACCTCGATCTCGCCTGATGGTAAGCGATAGATGAGGTCTACGATGTGACGAGCGAGCCCAGAAGATGCCTATTTACTCTTGCTTTAAAGGCTGAATGGTCATAAGTGGCAGGGAACACAGAAGCCGGCAGAGAGTTCCACAGCTTGGCTGTGCGCACAATAAATGTGGAGGAGAAGCGCTTGGTATGACAAGACGATATCTAACCAACATCTGAATGTTGCCTCCATGATCTTTACTTTTACCCCAACCGGTGCGATTAATATAATATAACATGACCGTTTTCATCCCGGGCCGGTTTATTGGGTGACATCTCCTGTAACTTGTATGTCTTCTTGTATAAAAGGTCTTGGTTTGCACCTTCGATCTACAACTTGTAAGTTGTGATAACCTTCTCTGATTAAATATAGGTTTATCAATCAATGAATCAATTAATTTATTTCAGGCAAACTTGGCCCATATAAATAAAATACTTACATACTTTAACAATAACTATAAATAAACTAATACATATTGGCTAACTAAAACCAATGCTAAGTTACGCAACAAAATAAACAAAATAATTATCTGATATTATAATAAACATCACATCAAAAACCTTATAAAACTATCACTTTACACACAATTTCGTCATGTCTTATAAACCAATGTTTATGTTTCACAACAGTTTTTTTTTTTGGTAAAATTGCCATATTCGGGGTGAATGAAATAAATTATGCAACTCCGACGCACATTCCCCGAAATGTAATCTATATAAAACCGACAGATCGGCGTCGATTAGATTAATTTCTAAATTGAACCACACGATAAGTGACAAATGCTTGCACTGTCTGGACGTTCCCCTCAAATCTGTGTGGTGCTCTCCTCAAAAACCCGCTTCACATATACCGTTCTTATAATGATTTGACTGCTACTTACCAAATTTACTTCAGATCCGTTCAGTAGTTTATGCGTGATAGAGTAACAAACATCCATATAGCCATCCATACATCTATACATCCGCATCTGTCTTCTCAAACTTTCGCATTTTTAATATGAGCAAGATTAATAAAAACAATAAGTATGAAGATGGACTTTAAAAGAGATTTTGATCTTTGTCTTTGTTGTCTTTGTTTCGGTGTTTCTTCTCAGGATAGTCAACTAATTTAAAATGACATTGTAAAGTGTTATTTAAACAAAATATAATTTATTATTGACCTTCATTTAGTTACCTACTGAGCATAACTTCACATACCTACAAATATAATGATGTTGATATCAAATCTCAATAAAAACAAAACAAAAACAATTCAGGGCTGTTAAGATGATCTACGTGACTAAAGTCTTGTTCGTTCATTGGCTTCTAACAGTGTAGGTACCTACATTATTTTTTCGAAATTACAAAACAGGAAAACTAAAGATAAATCAAAAACCAGCTAAAAAAATACCTACTCATTAGCTTGTTTCGGAGATTAGAAATGTAGGTATTTTATTAACTTATATAATTTTATCATTTGATATTTATCGACTCTCCTTATCCTATTCAATGATTAATTTGAATAAACTACTTATTTAGAATAGAAGTTTTATTAGCTCCAACATGTGTACACATACCTACAGAATTTAATATACTTGATACATCCATGCACGATCTTAAAGTTAGATTGGTTCACGACATGTCTGCCATTTCTCATGGCATGCAAATATGTTTACGTACAGGTATATCAATGATTATTTCAATTATACACACAATTTCATGATATAAATTTCTTAAATTAAATCATTTTACACAAACAAAAATCCTTAAACAAAACAGATCATAACATAATCCAATATTACTAATTAATGTATTATTTACATGAGTTCTTTAACAAATCTGCGAAAATTTAAAAATATATTTTTGTGTCAGGAATAATTTCAGTGTTTGTTTAAATCTAGGTACTGTTTTTTCTTTCCAACTTTTGGGCAATTTGTTGTAGACAATTGGTGCCATGCAAAAAACACTCTTGCGCATTTAACTCATGATCTACTTAGCCTTTTTTCAATTATGTCGGGGTCGGTTTCCAGTATAACCGGTTTCAGCTGAGTATACGTGTTTTACATGGAGCGACTGCCTATCTAACCCAGTAGCTGTGTAGGGGCCGGCGCTCACTGTCAGCAAGGCACGGCAGGTTGCACTACGGCATTCTGTGGCATCGCGCGGCATGCCATGGCATCTCGTGGCATGCCGTGGCATCCCGCGGTATCTCGTGGCATCATACTGAGAGCCCAGCCCCTCTGGCATCAATCAGTTTTGCTCCGCGCGTATTCGAAGTTGGTTGTGTCGTTATGGTTGACTGGGATTTAGTATTAATAGCACTTCTAGCTGAAGATGCTGCGCAAGTTTCAACCATATGTCAACAAACTTAGCAATCATAATTCCACGAAACAAAGTGACCCATTACGTCTCGCAGGATGCATTGGCGCGCCGCAAACGGCATGACATGTCATGCCGCAGCCTGCCGCGGCACGTCGCGGCATCGTGGTATTAAAATAAAGTAACATGAATTCTAAACTCATTGAAATAAGATTCAAAATAACTGTATTAGTAATAAAATCCTTTACCACGACACGCCGTGTCGTGCTGGCAGTGAGTGCCCTAACAGCGTATTCCTTTGCAAGACCAGCATCAGATTTTCTGGCTTGACTACACGTTACGACTGTCAAAGATGTACAAATGACAGCCAGGACTATTGGTTATTTTGCTTAACGTGATTTTCGAAACATGTTGAGATGGGCACCCATCCACACACCGACCTTGGCAAGTGTTGCTTAACCTCGAAGATTGACCCGTTTATTTGTTATTATTTAGCCAAGAGCTCTTCTACTTCTTGTTTAGTTCAAGTAGAATAATATCGCGGTGCGAAATTACCTAGGTATGTCAATTTTGCCTCATAAATCCCTATCCAGTAGGAATTCCGGGAAAAAGTATAGAGAAGGTCCCATTTAAATCGGCTCAGTCGTCCCAGAGATTAAGCACACAGAAAGAGAGACTATATATTTTTAAGTTTTTTTTTTATTATTGATAATAGTGTCTCGTTTAACCACCATTTCACCTGATGGTAAGTGATGCATTGATCAATGCGCTAGAAACTATAGCAACTTTAGAAAAAAAGGTGCCTAAATTTTTATTAATCAACTAAATATCACATATTTATCACTAAATAGGAAATTTATTACTTTCTTTTCAACCGACTTCAAAAAAATTGGCTAAGTGCGAGTCAGTCGCGCCCATGAAGGGTTCCGTAGTAACTATAATAATATAATATAATTTGTATTTATTTGACGAAAAAAAAACCTCACAAACTTCTTAAAACTAGTTTATTTACATTTTTTACAACTACGCAAAATAACTTTGATTTTCATAGTGTTTATATGAATTACAAAGTTATATTTGCGGTTTTATAAGATATGCTGTATGTCAAAAACTGCTAACCCGATTTCGTTCAAACCAATTTTGGTTGAAAGTTTATATTAAGATCTATGAAAAATAATATATATTAAGTTTAGATCTTAATATAAACTTAATATATATTATTTTTCACTCCATTATTATAGAAGTTAGAGGGGGGGGGGGACATATTTTACCAATTTGGCAGCTTATATCTTTTAAACGATTGACTTAATGAAAAAGTTGTTTCAGAAACCTCAATGTCATTTTTAACTATCTATAGATACCACAAACGCATAGGTTTCATGAAAAATAAATCGGCTTCAGTTCCATCTATGGGGAGCCCTCTTTACTTTAACCATTTTTTCTTGAAATCGGAAAGCGGTTCACAAATTACATCTACCTATCAAGTTTCACATGTATAGTCCTAATAGTTTCGGAATAAAATGGCTGTAACATATGGACGGACAGACAGACAGACGGACAGATATGACGAAACTATAAGGGTTCCATTTTTTGCCATTTGGCTATGGAACCCTAAAAAGGAGCTCAGTTGGTCGGAAACTTTTTTTTATGTATCTTCCCCGATTACTCGAAGACGGCTGGACCGATTTGGAAAATTCTTATTATTTGAAAGGCCTTTCTAGTTGGTCCCATTGTCATCATGTCAGAATCTGATGCTGAAATCATGGAGAAATCGAGGGAACTATTCAAATATTATAGGCACGCCTATAGTTATTTGGATATTTTTTATAGTAACTTGTGCAGTTGCAGCTCTTGAAAAGCACTATTTAGTGAAGTGAACTGATGATGAAGACCACAGAGGGCCACCGGAATTATTCATAAATATGTACTTCGAGGTTTGCGATTCGAAAATTTGAATATGGTTTTCGACCACTTTATGCTCGTCACAATGCATATGTTGAAGAAGAGCTGAGGCTGAAGTACCAGGAGAACTCCTCAAAAATTAACGGTTCTGCATCGGGAAAAGCAATATTTTCTAAAAGGTGATAAGTAGTTACATTTAGGCTTTTGTAACCAGATAAATTACAACGGACCCACGAAAAAGCGTGAAAAAAATTACTTTTTAACACAAAATATAACTGACTTCCATCTCAAAACACTGGAAAGCCAAAAATAATCTTTTTTTCACTAATAGGTACGTTAAGGTTGGCAAAAGTTGGGTTAAGCGACATCTCGCCCGCGCAAAAACTGGTCAGCGGGCCAGATGTTTACTTTTTCAAACGTGCATAGCTAGATTCGGCCCTACCAGTTATAGTTATTCTTTTTGTAATTTAATTTTTTTTGTTATTGCTTTTGCGATGTTTAGTAATTTTTTGTATCTCTGTATCTATAATTTAATGACTATTGCATGGCATGAGAGCCCTGAACTAATATAAAAATCCACTTAATATAAAAATACTGTAACATGTATTTTCGTTTATGCTTATACTAAAATAAATAAATAACTGAGAAAATAAAATGATACTTTTTTATGTTTTTGCGACACTATCGGCAAACAATTGAGTTATTTTGAAGGCGAGGATTATCAGCTTTACCATACCGATACATAGGGTAGCTCCCATGCATTGCAATCAAAAAAAATTCAATTTGGGCTACTTTACAACTACAAAATAAAACCTACTACATACAAACAGCTTCTTTATTCAAATTTCCTTTCGCATATTTGAATTTCTAATCTGCTAACCGGTATTTAAACTAAACAAAACACGATACTTTATTCAAATTTTCTATACCGAATTTAAATTCCGAATATTACCTCAGACTAAAAGTCTATGTTTCTTGGCTGCATGTCAACATAATGCCATTAAATAGGCTCTATCTAAAAAGTCAATAGTAAGGATGCCTATTAGCTCTGGTTTGTCTTAACACCATCGAAGACAAATAGATCCTTAATGAATTTATTTTGGTAATTAGAGCGTTTCGTTTTCCAAGAAATTTGGTTTGCGGTTTAAACAAATAGGTTTTCATTTTGAAGCTCTATTTTATTGTACAGATACCTAGATTAGGGTGTGCGGTTTAGTCATTATGTCAGTATTCTGACAAAGCTCCGATGCAGTCGATGGCAATTTTTTTCTGAATTTTTTGATCCTCCGATAAAGCATACACAATTGTAAATTAATAGCTTAGACTTAATGGACAAGGTGTCGGGCTTATGATCGAGAGGTCGTGAGTTCGAATCCCACCCATTACACTGTTCACTGTTGTAGTGAATCCACTCCATACTATTGAGCTTAGTTTGAGAGGTTTTCTAGTAATATCGATTCTACCTACTTTGCTAGTTCTCTTAAAAATAACAACAGGTAATCCAAGTGGTTAATTTTGAGTGCGTTTATTCAGTTGCAGGAGACGAAATTGAAAAGACCAAGATGAAAAGAGACGGACCACTTTTCATACACTGTTGGGCCAAAATTTTATGAACAACAAGTTTCAGGGTTCAAAACATACTGGGTAATTCTGCAGCGTTTCAGTTTTGTTTTTTACTCGAGTACGCGACGCAAAGGGAATTGATGTGTTTATTCAAATTGGAAGACAGAAGACTTCTGCCGGTCTGAGTTCTGCACGAGCTTTTCTAGGTAGAGCCCGGAAGAGCTAAATAGTGGATAAATCAGCTGCACGGGTCGTCGTTTGAGGTTAAGCAAGGCTTGTCGAGGTCTATATTTGGGTGGATAGCCATCTTAATACATCAAGCCTCCTCGATCCGTTGCGTCAAGCGTTGACTCCTGATATCATTTGAAAATCTTTGGCAGTCGTTTCATAGTCAGAAGCCGTCCATCAGCCGGAATCTGACACTATAGTCTTGCCAAGGACAGATTAAATAGACAGTATCTCCTGGATGTAAAACAATATTAATCAGCTGCATCTAGCTAGACTACATCTAGAAGCAGACGCCAACCTATTAGGAAAAGCTTAAGCAGATGACAAATATTTGATTACAGCCATAGCAACGGGCAGGTGACATTAATTTCTTTTTTCAACCCTTTTTAAGATTCCGTAGCCGAATGGCAAAAAACGTAACCCTTTTAGTTTCGTCATGTATGTCTGTCCGTTCGTCCGTATGTCACAGTAATTTTATTCCGAAAATATTAGAACTATACATGTGAAACTTGGTAGGTAGATGTATTCTGTGAACCGCTTTCATACTTTAAGAAAAACATAAATAAATATTTAAAATTAAGGGGGGCTCCCGATACATGGAACTGTAATTGTTTTTTTTTTATGAAACCTATGCGTGTGTTGTATCTATAGACAGATCTTTAAAAATTAAATTGAGGTTTCTAAAACGACTTTTTCATAAAGTTAATCGTTTATAAGATATACGTTTCCAAAGTGGTAAAATGTGTGTGTTCCCCTCTTACTCCTATAATAATGGAGTGAAGGATCTAAAAAAAATATAAGCTCTAGATCTTAATGTAAACTTGGTTTAATTGAAAAATTGGTTTGAACGAGATCGGGTCTGCAATTTTTGAGATATTATATCATATTTTCTAAAACCGCAAATATAACTTTGTAATTCATACAAACACTATGAAAAACAAAGTTATTTTGCGTAGTTACTACGGAATCCTTAATGCGTGAGTCTGACTCGCACTCGGACAGTTTTTGTAGCTGAAATTAATGTTATTCCTATCATTAAATATACAAAAACTCACCTGTGTACATTGTTTAAATATAATATTCAATTTAAATGATTACATTTAGAATTACATTACCATTAGGTAATGTAATTTTAATGTCATCGTAATGTAATAATTATTGTAAATTAATTGTGATGTGAGTGTATTAATTGCGTGTTTGTTATGTAAAATAATAAGTACTCAACGCTGTAAGTGCTGCACTTCTTTAAGTGACATAAATTCACCATACCCACAATTATCTGTGGTCTTTGTGAGTGTAGATCTTAGTGACTAAGACGTGGTAGTGCCTAAACAAAACATAAATAAAAGCGAGTAAAACCATAACAGAACATTGTTCTCTCTTGCCAGGTTATCGAAAAACGGGAGCGTATCAAAATAACGGCGACCGCAAAACTCGTAACTTAAAGCAAATAACAAATAAATGTTATAACCAAGCCGCAGTGCAAAGAGTACAAAGGGAAGTACAGTTAACTACACTGCATTGGCAACCATTTGTGATCGATCGAGTTAAACATGATTTTCTGGCAGATTGAGTACTTTTTGCGGCCTACCCAAACGTTCTTACCATGGTATTGTTCGTCAAATCTTAAAGTTTTAAGTTCAGCTATACGTTATTTGACAAATGCTTGCAATGTCTGGCCAGGCTCACTCAAATCTGTCTGTATCTTTCCTCAAAAGATCGCCTCAGACCGTAATCTACAAGGTTTCCATATAATTTAACCAGTATAGATTGTATGGACTTCAAAAAAGACTGACCTCTGAGTTTGTTTCGGTGTTTCCTCTCAGGGTAGTCCGTTAGGAAACACTGGCCTCATCTAGTATAAATTTACGAAAAAAATTACATGTAAAAGTGTTATTTAAAGACCAATTTTCAAAATAAAGATTATTTATCATTATCATGAACGCGCCCTTATTTCGTAGCAATAAGAGTGATAATCGTAGTTCAAGTGCTGTTTCAATGGTGGTTGATTGTACTCGTGCTGCAACTGCACGTGTTTTAACATTAAATTTTAATATTGTCGTGTTTAGTCGTGAAAGCGCGTTTTGGCGAAATGTCAAAAGTTTTAATAATATTTATTGAAGTAGATCATTAATCAAATATTGGGTCCTGAAGGTTTGCTTATTATACATAATTATTGTATGAAATATATAAAAAACCCGACAATGTTTATCCGGACGTATTTCACAGTTTTTTCCGATACTATTACGACTACACAGTTGAAGCTTAGTAAGTTTTAACACGTATCAGTTCCAACTGCACTGAGAGAAATTTTATTCTAGAAATAAAAAAAAACGTTTAGCAATGTCCGATAATACTATTTGATAACAAATCCAACAGAATTACAGTTAGTTATATGAAGCACCATTAGTTTAAAGTGTACTTTAAACTAATGGTTAATCATATTGATTACAAACTTTTGTAAATTTCTTATTGTAATAGCTATAAAATGACCTTTGTTTTTGACGGTATTATCAAAAAATCATAAAATATACAAAGTCTATTGATATCAATACAGTATTTATTCTTTTGACAAATGGCTTGTGTAATAACTACAAAACCTCCAAATGTTATAACAACAAAAGAATTTAAAATTATGGAATTACTTTAAAATATAAATTTTACAGTTCCCTCTTAATACGAAGTGTATGTATTTGTGAAGTTGAGTAAAATTGTTTTGTAATTTCTTCTCTTTGTAATTCCAAACTATAAAAAGTTAAAAGTCATCAACTGTGTATTTTAAACATTCCACCTACCGCTACTAGATGGCGTAGTGCTTGTGCATTTACGTCATGTTTCTGAATCGCGGTGTTAAGATTCTCCGCCAGTTAATGACCATCGAACTAAATATATCATCTTAGATTTCAACTAACAACGAGGTACATCTGTGGATCTCGTCCTACTTGGAAAGATCTCGCAGGACTCTTCTTAATAGTAGACATGTGCAAAACAGTGCACCACGAAGTGATGTGATATGTCATTACATTTCGTGCCGAGTAACATGACATTACACCATCACTTCAAACATCACGCGTGATGTTATGATGTAGCGCCATGCGATAGCACACCATCGCGCGTTCTAATGTAATGCAATGTAGTGTAATAGGACATGTTATTGAAATAGTAACATAGCAGCGAGCGATACGATGTTGTCCGCGTGTCATTATGATGATTCATAATTACACGAAAGAAAGGAAATAATTGCATTGCAATTCGAAATAAAAGGACAGTTGAGTATTTACCTACGACCGTACAACGGGTGGTGGTGTCAAGGAAATATAAACCCTTTCGTAATAAAAATAGAGTTCTAAATAGCATACTAAGTTACCTGACCGGGCGAAATACGAAATCGTACGCGCCTAGTTCCGGACTTCCGATATAAACCGAATATTGCCGATGCGATGCGTTCGGGAGGGCTCGGTACGAGCGAGTCTGCGAGTCATGTCGCGAGCTACTGCGCTGCTACCGCGCGCGTGATGTTTAGTGTGATGGTGTGATGCTTATTTTAGTCGAGTAATGTGTGATGTTACAGTACGCGCTCGGGTGATATTACGCGTAATGCATCACTCGCATTACTTACACATGTCTACTTAATAGTTGATATTCTTTTCGTACTTCGGTTCACATTATAAACCGAAAAAGAAGTACTAAAACATATGTAGAAATAAATAGTATCACTAAACAAATTCTGTAAGTAATACAAAAAAATTAGTAATGTTTACAGAGTTACTATTGAAAGGCACTATTTTGATTAACTTGAAATTACAAAAGTTTTATAAAGTTCGCTATAAATATTGTGTAGTTCCTACACATAAAATTTTTACTTATTTTCACAAAACTGAATTTACAAAAGTACGATTGTAATGGTTACACTAAACTTGCTGGTATGGGAGTAACACGTATTTTAGTCATTCCAACAATATTTTACTTTATTTTTTTCTCAGTGTAAACTGGGCAAACGTGCAGGGTGTTAGATCTTAAAAAAATAAATTGATGTTCCTAAAACCATTTTTATCAAAGTCAATCGTTTGAAAGATAGACAATTAGACACTTCCAAAGTGGTTAAATGTATAAATGGTTTGGATATTGTTCTGTATGTTAAAACAAGGATTGTACGTCTTCGTACCATGGCTGCGTCCCGGTACACTAACTTGTGTCTATGCGAATAAAGCAGTGTGACATTGACTAGCGTGTTAAAGGGTTGTCCGTAATTCCCCGCATATCTAACAGGTATACAACGTGTAACGGAAACCCCATATCTATCTAAAAGGACTGAAGACAACATCTAGTATGGAGTCTCTATGCAAAGTTTCAGCTCCAAATAAGTGACTCACAGAATTGAACCAAAATTGTTGGTTTCGTATGTTTCTTGAATACCAATAATAACAAACATGTCACAGCACTATGAGGGTCATCACTTTCCACGTCACTTGCCAATATAATGATAATTCTCTTCGTTCTTCTTAATTTTGATAATTCGGTCTCTGGTATCAATGTATTGAAATTTCTAATAAGTTCCACACATGTAGACATAGGATTAGAAAACCCCTGCTATATCGTTTGTTATCATCCAAAGAAGCCGTGCACTTGTTATGTATATACCCTTTAAATTACACGTCGTATACTTAATTCATGGGTGAATCTGACTCGCACTTGGCCACTTTTGTATTAATTAAATTTACTATAAATGCTGCAGCAAATATATACCAACAAAACAAACCTTTTATAATGAACACTTTGATAATTCAAGAGGAAAATGAAAAAAGAAACCATCCGTATTCTTTTGCACAGATTCAGGTTTCACAAAGGAGTATTTATATTCGCGTAACTTTCAGTTATCAAAGAAAACGTAATGTATCGAAACGTGAACGTTTGTTCGTAAAAACGGCAATTAAGGAAAGAACGTATTTTTTGTTGGAGGTAAGAACAGTCGAGGCGTTGAAGCCTTCGTTTGTTTTCAAAATTAATAATAATATTGATACAAATTCAATCATGTCTGCTTCTCAGAATGGATGTAGAAACGGGTCCCGCGGTAATAAGGAGCTTCTCCTCATTGATATTACCATTAACCAGCAGGTTCGTCGTTCCCGAAAGAATCTGTCGACATGTTGGATAGGTTATAAGAAGGCTTATAAAGTTGTTGGCGTTGTACAAAATAAATCCAATCCTACGCACCTTTCTTGAGTCATATATGGGGCAATGGAAGACGGTCCTTTGCTACCCAGGATGTCGACAGATTCAGGAAAACAGCGAACCGATAAGGATTGAGCTTGGCATTTTTCAGGGTGACAATCTGAGCCCACTGTGGTTTTGTCTGGCTCTCAACCCTCTCAGTACACTGCTGGAGGGTACGGGGCAAGGCTACCAGTTGAGAAGAGGTGGTCAAGTCAAATCTCACCTGCTTTACATGGATGACATGAAACTTTTTTCCACCAGCTACTTGCAGTTCATGGAGATACTGAAGGTAACAGAAACCTTCATTAGTGCCATCAGGATGGAATTTGGGGTGGACAAATGTGCGATCATGCATGTAAAGTGAGGGGAGATCATGGAATCCGTAGGAACTCAACTTTCGGATTCCATACACCTAAGATCCGTCGGCTCAACTGAAACCTACAAGTATTTGGGTATGTCAGAAGCGCTAGGCATCAATGTTGCTTATGTGAAACAGTCATTGAAAAAACGCTTCTTTGGCCACCTGAATAAAGTACAGAATAGTCTTCTATCAGGCGGAAACAAGGTGCGTGCCTTCAATGATTGGATCATGCCAGTATTGATGTACTCTTTTGGCATACTCAAATGGACTCAGACTGAACTTGATGCCTTGGACAGGTGGGTCCGCACAACACTGACTGCAAATCGGATGCATCATCCACGTTCATAAGTGATAAGGCTATATATCCCACGGAAGTGCGGGGGTCGTAGCTTTTTAAATGAAAAGACCCTGCACAACCGCGAAGTATGCAGCCTTAGGGAATATTCCCTAAAAGCTGACGTGGGTATGCAGCGGGATGTAGTAGCGGTGGACAAAGGCTCCTCCCCGCTCTCCTTACGTAACAAGAATTAGCACAAACCTGTAGTATTAGATACTAATGACCGCAGAGAAGCCGGGCCTTTCATGGGTCTGAAGTAGATTTATTAGCGTCCGTAGCCTGGCTACGTTTTGGTGACCTCTTTGGGGAAACCGAAGGTTTTGTCTGTGCAATTATGGACGAAGTTATGATGACGAATAACTGTCGGAAATATGTTGTGAAGGATGGTACAGTAGACACATGTCGGGCATGTCACAAACCAGGAGAATCCATTCGTCACATTATCTCCGGTCGTTCTCGTCTGGCTAACGGAGAATACTTGCATAGACACAACCTCGTAGCTAGGATTATTCACCAGCAACTTGCTCTTAAATACAATCTTGATGAATCTGAAGTACCATACTATGCTGCCGTGATTCTTTAAAAGGCATTCATCTGACAATTTACCGATTCTGAGTTAAACATTGAGAGACATCAGGAAAAAAAGGCGCGTCGTCCTACCTAACCCTATTTTCTGAAACTTATCTAGCTTTAGAGATATTTTTTCATAAAAAGCTGTGAAGTGGTTTTGATACCAGTACCCTTTTTTCCTGATGTCGCTCAATGTTTAACTCAAAATCGGTAAATTGTCAGATGACTGCCTTTTATAGAATCACGGCAGTATAGGTATGTGCCCGAGCCAGTTCTCAAAAATGGCAATATACTCTTGCACTCAAACAACAATCGGTCTATCATTAGTGACAGGACTATTGTTGCAATAAGCCTGACATAGTGGTGATAGACCGATTAGTGTCGCACAATGATTGTTGATATAGCAGTCCCCCATGACGAGAACCTCGTGAAAGCAGAGATAGAAAAAAAAAAGTATATTGAACTGGCGTGCGAGGTTGTCGACATGTGGGATGTGGAGACAGCAATCATTGTGCCGATAGTCGTCACAGCCAATGATATAATAGCCAAGAATCTCGACCAACATCTAAGGAGGCTTTCGTTGGGCAGCTGGATCAAGGGCTTGATCCAGAAAGCAGTACTTCTGGAAACGGCGCGTATTGAGAGGAGAGCTCTCTCAAGAGCCCTGACTACCGGTAGCTTGGACCCTGTTCTCGATACCAGTGGGCTACTATTTTTTATATTTTTAAATGTTTAAATTTTTTATATTAATTTAAAAATGTAACTGATTGTACATAGATCGAATAAATAGGATAATAATAATAATATTATATATATAATCTTTTATTTCAGGATTTTCTTCCCATAACAAATACAATTAATAACTAATCATCATTAGCAGCACTACTTAAAACTATGTTAGTAAATTTTTAAACTAAATTAAAATGATACTAATTAATGATGATGATGAACTAATGATTAATCAGAAATCCTTAGAAACAAATCGAGTTACTAAAAGTTTATAATGTGACCTAAGTAGACGGCGCAACGTGTTCTACGCGCATCTCTAAAGCCCGATTTACACTCCAATAAGTACAGTAGCCAGTTAAGAACTCAGACAGTTAAGTAATAAGTAGTAAGTTGTAAGTAGCGTCCAAACGTAGGCGAGTGAGTAGTCATAAGTTGCCCGTGAAGAAGAAAAGAACATAACACGTGTTCGCGGCCGCAACCTACAAATTTATGGACTGTACTAAACTCGCCCGTCTACATGCCAGCCAGTTAAGTTGGAGGGGTGCGGGAGACGCGAGAGAGGGGGCTACTTCGCACTGGACTCGCCGAAAAATAGGATCGCGATCTATTTAACTCAACTTAATCAACAACTTACTATTTAACTCGCTTTTGCCGTTCAAACTACTTTAACAACTTAACTCGCCGAAGACGCAAGTTAACTCGCTACTGCACTTATTGAAGTGTAAATCGGGGTTTAGAGCAATCAGCACTAATCACGGGGCAGCACTAATCTACCGAGATACCGCGGACCCGGAAAGCAAGGGCACCTGAAGAAATTATGTGGGATTTTAGTTAGTACAAGTCTGATACCACTTTTTATCCACTAAGAGCGGGAGATGTCATTTGATAATTTATCCCCAAATAAAGCGTTATCTTGTGAAACTGATATTTCAATCCATCGACCATCCGTCAATCAATGGTTTAATAACACTGAGTAGTTAGTAAGCATCAGAGCTACCACACAACCGACCCACGTCAATCAAATGTCTTAATGTTTTATCAACGATCTATTGGCATAGTAACATTCTAAAGCTGAGATTTTATCATGCACAAAACGAACATAAAGTGTCTTTATTCCTGCTAGGGTTTCGGAAATCTTCTAACAGTATTAGTCTAACACTAGCTTCCACTATACCCAGAACAATACAAGCCATTTGATGATTTTGACCCCGAAAACTAAAAGGTGGTAAACATATTGTTTCTGTGACTGTACTCTCAAGACTGACTGTTAGTCGAGTTTTCTTTTTGTGTAATTAAGCTTTTTTTCCGGGACGTTGTCAAGGCCCGGTTTTAGTAATTAGTGCTCGTTAATTAATTATTATCGCGTGTAGAATGGCCTTAAGACACTGGGATGAACAGTGTTCAAGAATGAATGGAAATAGAAAGAAAGTAACTTTCTGGCTCATAAAGTACAAAGCATTGGGTATTGTATTGCGTAGCTTTGGCTACAGGAGTGTGTTTTTGTTTTCCAAGTGTTGTTGCTTAATTTTTGAAGTGGCTATCAACTGTTTGGCTACCTGGTCACTAATTATTACAAGATATATTATTAGATAATAATAATTCAGCCTATTACGTTTCGACGCAGTCTCCCTCCCTATGAGAGGGAGGAAGCCTGTGCCGTATTCGTAATACACCATGCGGGTCCAGCAGTACGTGTTAGTCGGGCTACATAAAAATAAAAATCTCCAGAGCCTTGAACATCGACGACGAGTTGCAGGTCTATCGGTTTTCTATCGGTTACATTTCGGGGAGTGTGCGATGGAATTACACAATCTAATATCGCCAAGCCCGTTCCATCATCGGACTATAAGATAAATGGCGATGCGTCATCGTTACATTACATGGTGGACATCCCACCCATACACACAAAATATTTTGGCAATACTTTCATTGTGCATATGGCTAAGGAGTGGAATTCCCTGCCGGAGTCTGTGTTTCCTTATCGCTATAACATGAGAGTCTATAAGTCAAGAGTGAATAGGTTACTTTTAGGCAAGCGTGCTCCATCGCAGTGAGCCTATTCTAAATAAAAAAATAATAAATAATATCAATCCTTTTTATTGATACTAGGCTCACGTTTGACCACCATCTCATCTGATAGTAAGTGATGATGTGGTCAAAGATAAAGCTCGATTACCTACAAGTAACCCATTCACTCTTGACTTAAAATCGCAGGTTATCAGGAAACACTGACACCGGAAAGGAATTTCCCTCCTTAGTCGTACGCACAATGCAAGTATTCCCCCAAAACTTCAATAAATAATTGGCTATTTAATGTTTACTTTGAACAACAACATTTTCGAAAAAACAAAATGAATTTTTAGGATGACTGTTCACTTCTAGGAGATCTTGACATCAATCAGGTCATATAGTAATAGTGATATATAAATTCTAAGCAGGTGCGTTCACTCACACCTTGAAGGTACCTTACACTCACTAATATCTAACAAACACTAATATCTAAGGCTGTGGCAAATTACAAAAAAAAAAATACATTCTGCCCAAAAATATACAAAAAGAAAATTACGTACCAGTAATTAGTCACATAAAAAACCCAGCATCACCGTCGCACGTAATATAAAAGGCGGGTAAAAATAAACCCTCGCACTCACTGCCCAGAATTTAAATAGGGGAGCAATTTCATGCACAAATTTTCTTAAGGGCAAGGGTTCAAGTGGTGTTTAATTAAAGCCAGATGCGTCGGCACAGGATTCATTCATAGTTAATTTTCCTTCTTTTGCGGAAAATAGGCTCGCGTTTGACCACTATCTGACTTGACGATGATGTGGTCGAAGATGAAGCGCCATTACCTAGAAGTAACGTATTTAATGTTGACTTAAAGATCCTCAGGTTATTGCTATTAGGAAACACAGACTGCTTTTCATGAAGTTGTAAGTGTTCGGAAACCTCTCGAACAAACCGATGACGTCGATGGAAGCGGCACCGTTACCTGCTAGCAACGAGCAGCTCGTTGCCAGCTGGTTTTCTCGTAACACGACTTACTGACTGCACGAATGCTCGCTGTGAAACACGTTACATTACGCCCCGTAACGCCGGTCAGTACCCACCCTAACTCATCAACACTTGATATAACCGCGAGATTTTTAGGCCCTCGTATGACAAAAACCCGTGCCCGTTCGTCATGTCAATTTAGTGCTGACAGCGTCGCTTTACGCTTGATAGCCGTATTATAACATTCAGGAGGCTTTTGTGACAAGAACATTAGATGGTATGGAGTACATTATACAAAAATAATTGGTGTACAAGTAAGTTTATTGATCTTCAAGGTATAGCAACACTTGCCGAGCTCAATCCCTGGACGGGTGACTATTATAAAATAATTATTAATATCCCACTGTGCCATGCTATGCCATGGATGCCATGTTTAGCCACTGGTCTCGGCTGTCATTTATATTTGAGATTGGTTAGGTACTGGATAGACAGAAGCCAGAAAATCAGGCACTAGTCTTGCCAAGTGAGATGTTGAATGCTTTTCAGAGATAGGCTTTTATTTAAGTTTATCATTATATCTATTATTGGTCCTAATATGGTTCTTATTCATTTAATAAAACATATTAATTGCAATATAAATCTTAATTAAAGATCAAGCAATTTTGCTGCCTGCTAATATTGAGGCCGTCTAGCAACAGTCGGACAGTGCGAGCTTAAACTGATGAGGAGATGTCTTGTCCCAAACACTTATTAATATTAGTAATTGCAGAGCCATTTTCACAGTGCATACTTATCTCTTTTGTAGACTGTACATGAAAGAAGGTTACATGAGGTGAACGCACATAGGTTTTTTAGTTAACGCGTGCTGGTTCTAAGATCCGTATTAATAAACATGTCGCCTAAAATACGCCCGAGGTTACTCGGAGATACTAATCTGTAATTCTGGAGGGTAGACGTAGCTGAAAAGGCTTTTGCTATTTAGATGTCTCTGTATTTAGCATAAGCTTTGGGTTTAAACACTGTTAGTATCTCTATATAATGTGTCACAAAATTCAAAGATAAGCCTTTATAAAGAGGGTAGGCTTGCTCAATCAAAAGAAAGAAAACCGAAATTAGTTTTACTTGGGGCGAAAATCATCAAATGACTTTTCCTTCTCTGGGTGGAGTGGAAGGGAGTGTCAGACTTCCTGATGAGGTTATGAGGTCAGAAAAACCCACCCTGTTCCTTCAGCTGCCCTTAAGTTCCGGAGCCGCGGTACCTCGTTAGAACATTCCCGCAACCCCGGCAAGCAATGGCCCTATGGGGTCCCGTCACTAGGACTGACGACTCTTTGAGGCGCGCGTGGACATACATACATCTAAACTTTCACATTCATGATATAATTTGTAAGTATAGGTAGATGTGCGTGCAATGTCCCTTCGTGGCGTGGCTGTAGTTTAGTAATTAATTATTATATGATTGAGCTAATGAGTAGGAAAGCTCAGAGCATCGCGTTGTCCATTCGCGTGTGGTAGCGAGTAAAACTAATCTCATTACTGTTGTGTGGAGACAGGTAATATGATAGCCTATTTGCACAACCTTAATCTGGATGGCAAAATAATGTAACTACATACCAAATGGACTTATTTCAATTAATTTCATTTTTTTTCTGGGTTCCCACTGAAAAGGGAGGATCCTCCGACCAGACAAGGGTTTTGTCCCAATGTTTGTGATCGGGTGATTTGTATGTAGGCTAGTTGAGCGGTAAACTTTGCTTGCGCGATACAGGATTTCTATCGTTTTAGTTTGTATGTTGCGAGATAGATGTCGCTACATCATCGGATGAATTCTCCCGCTCTGGGTGGAGTGGAAGGGAGTGTCAGACTTCTACTGACTAAAACACAACCAGTTCCTTCAGCTGCCCGTAAGTTCCGGGGCCGCGGTATCTCGTTAGAACATTTCCGTAACCAAGTCTCCTAGGTGGGGCAGAGGGCGTCTATAGTGCTCCGCCATCGCGTTCTGTCTTGGGATACGCGCTGCACCTCAAGCCACGTTAACCCGATCTTCTTCAACTCCATCGCAATGGAACGCTTCCAAGTATACTTTGGATAATCACGTTACCAACACCTGTGGGGTCCAATAGGGATGTGGCTGGGATCCCTTCGCAGAGTGTGGCCAATCCAAGACCACTTGCGACGAGCGATCCGCTGTCCGATCGGTATCTCGTGGCGGACTTCCAGAAGTTTTTGTTGGTTGTCTTTCCTGGCCAAGAAATACCAAGAATATGTTGGAGACAGCGGTTGGTGCATCTGAATTTTTTCTGCATCCGGCGCATGGTGTCCTTGGTAATCTTCCACGTACACTGAAAAAAAAGAATTGTTGAATGTACTAAAGTAACGCTACTTTAGTACATTCAACAATTCTTTTTTTTTTTGTAATTTACTATACGGTTTGGTTACGGTGGTTATGTACGGTTGAGTAATGAACTGCCATAGTCAACCCTTTTCATAGTTAATTTTACTATAACAAGAGTGAATTTAACAAAATCCACTTTGTTGATTTTACATAACAAAACAGATTGACTAAAACTATTTTAAGTATAGTAAAATTTATCGAACAAATATTTGAATACACTAAAGAAAGTTTGTAAAATACTTTCGTAAGAGTTCTCTAAATTTTCAACAGGTGACGCTACTAAATTTGTTCGTAACACTAACAAATAAGAAAGTTGATTTTACTTGACACAAATCATGAGATACGTTTAATATAATTAACACTAGAAATATATACATTTTACACAAGCTTGTCAATAAAATCAACAAAGAAGTTTTGTTTAAACAACAGTACGAGTTTCGCAACACAGTTCTCCAGATATCCGACAGGTGACGCTTGCTAATCTACTAAAGTTGTTCGTAAAAACTAACAAATTGGAAGATTGATTTTACTTGACACAAATTATGAGATATATTTAATATAATTGACATTAGAAATATGTTAATTTTACGCAAGCTTGTAAATAAAATCAACAAATAACTTTTGTAACAACAGTACGAGTTTAGTAAAACAGTTCTCAAGATATCCGATAGGTGTCGCTTGCTACTGTACTAAAGTTGTTCGTAAAATCTAACAAATTAGGAAATTGATCTTACTTGACACAAATTACGAGACATATTTAATTTAATTGACATTACAAATATGTACGTTTTACACAAGCTTGTCAATAAAATCAACAAAGAACTTTTGTTTAAACAACAGTACGAATTTAGCAACACAGTTCTCCAGATATCCGATAGGTGTGGCTTGCTACTCTACTAGAGTTGTTCGTAAAATCTAACAAATTAGGTAATTGATTTTACTTGACACAAATTATGAGATACATTTCATAAAATTGACATTAGAAATATGCTAATTTTACGCAAGCTTGTAAATAAAATCAACAAAGAACTTTTATTTAAACAAGGGAACGAGTTTCGAAGTCAGTTCTTCCCGACAGGTGACGCTTGCTAATCTACAAATACTAAAGTTGTTCGTAAAAACTAACATACTGGAAGATTGATTTTACTTGAAACAAATTATGATATTAGAAACAAGTGTGTACATTTTACACAAGCTTGTCAATAAAATTTACAAAGAACTTTTGTTTAAGGTTAAACATTAGCCCGTGACATGACTCGCTATTGTAGACACATAACGTGGTTTCCATGGGTTTTATCTTCTACATTATATATTTTAGCGTGTTCCGACAACTAACGGCAATTTGTTCACTATGAACTATAAGAAAGCAAAATTATGTCATTATATGCAATATGTTTTAGTATTTGCTGAATACAAATTAAGTGTGTGCATATACACTCATTTGTACAAATCAAAGTTGTATTCGGCAAATACTACAAACATACCGAATACAACAGCATTTAATGAAATAATTTTGCTTTGATAGGTAACATAGTTCATTCATACTATAACCTTAACCGTTAAGTATAGTTACAGGAAATTGTTCCTATGAGAACATCCATAACTTTTTAAGATATTTTGAACTGCATTCACAGATTTCGGAAAAAGTTTACAGTCAGCAAAAAAAATCTAAAATAAAAAAAAATGCCAATCGATCCTATTTCATGTGGGGATCAAAAGACTCTATGGAACCATTTAAGGTATAAGTAATAGAAATGACAGCAATCGCCAAATACTTTTTAAGGCCAACTGAAATTTGAGTACAGAAACTACGGTAGGTAAGTCAAAACACCGGGTTCACACGCAGGCATAATCTTCTACAACATAAGAACTAAAAAAAGTAGTTTCTGCACTCAAATTTCAGTTAAATGTGACTTCACATATCCTAAAACCATAAGACAATTTAGACGCTTCTAACGATACTTCATTTATCAAATTATCATAAGTAATTTAGAAGTTATGAGGGAACATAATAATAATAATGAACATACTTTTGGGGTTGTAAATCGGGTGAATGCAAGCAAAGGCAAAACTAACAATGTATATTATATACAGCGTGGTATGGACATTGACGCACATCCTGTTACCATGGATTCAGTAAGTACATGATTCTGAATTATTTTTTTTTGGGTGGTAAGATCATCCAGTGAGTCCTTCCGCCCAGGGTGGGGCGGAAGGGACTGTCAGACTTTTACTGACTAAAATCCACCCGTGTTCCTTCGGATGCCCTTTAAGTTTTGGGGCCACTGTGTCCTGTTTAGACAGTCCCGCGGCTCCAGCTGGCATTTGGCCCTATGGCGGGTCCTGTCAGTTTGCTGACAGCTCTTTGAGGCGCGCGTGGAACACGACGCGCCGCCGACCCGGGTTCTGAAGCCCCCTGCGTTGAAAGTTTTTGTCGGTTATTAAAAAAAAAAGTTGATGTTTCATACATTTTGACCGCGTAGCTATTGCACTTTTCTGTGAAACTAATGATTTTTTTTTATAACCGACGAAAAATTTCTTCGCTAGAGGGTCTACAATCGTGTGCTGAATTTACGCTTACAGTTTGCGCGTCGATGTCCCTGCCACCCTGTATATTTGAAAAGTGCTTATTAAGTCCTTTCATTTGGTACCCAATTTTTTTTTTAACAAAATGTCACATATCCTATAATATTACAAATGCACGAAATTTCATCCAAATCCGTTAAGCCGTTTATGTGTGATTGAGTCACAAACATCTAAACATCTTCACAAACTTTCGCATAATTATAATATTAGTAAGAATAAATATAAAAAAGTAACGATTTAACTCTTTGTTTTGATCTATACCATACCAATATATCTACCTACATGTTACTTAATTAAAATGTTGATTTTACGAAACATCTTTGAGATTTTACTAAACTATAATGTCATTTGACGTGACGTCATACCTATTCTTCCACCAATTCGCGTTCCGTCTCGACTCGATACGACTTAGAGTTGCCAGATTAACACTTCTCCGCCCTTTTTAATTTTATTATAAGTAATTTGAAGTAGGAAATGACGGGAATAATTTTGACTAAAATTAAACGTTTTTAGGGTTCCGTCTAAAGGGTAATAACGGGATCCTATTGCTAAGACTTCACTGTCTGTCTATCACCAGGCTGTATCATAGGCTGCTGTATGATAGCTAGACATTTGAAATTTTCGCAGATGATGTAGGTATTTCTGTTGCTGCTATAAACAACAAATTCTAAAAACAGAATAAAATAAATATTTAAGGGTGGTTTCCATACAATAAACGTGATTTTTTGCCGTTTTTGCTCGATATTAATAACGATTGGTACGGAACCCTTTGTGCACGAGTCCGAATCGCACTTGGCCGATTTTTAGACATATTGCATACTGCCTACTGGTCATATCATGTCCGGACGTTTTCAGCGTGACAAATAGTATTCCTGTAGATTTTGGGTGGTAGGTACTGTGTTTTCCCGCCCGCATAAGTTTTTTTTTTAATTTTCATGATATTTTGACGCTACTGAACAAGATAAGAAAGGGTGTCGCGCTGACACCCTTGAGCGTTTCGTATAAAACTCATAATTATGCCAAGAAGCTACCGCCATTAAATAAACTTCGGATTTTAAGATTTATAATATCATGAAAATAAAAAATAAAAAACTTTTATGCGAGTACACGAAAACATGCTTCTCTCTCATTTGTTCCAAGCATCTACAGAAATAAGGTAAAATCTAAATAATGGAAATGAAGTACAGAAAATATGGCCAATACCATCTCTAAATATATTTTGGACTGAAAAAAAAATGCTAAGGCATGTTACTCGTGCGATTTACCCAATGAAGTAATCGTAAATAAAATAATATATAATATTTTTGGGGGAAAAATTCCAACTTGCATAGCGGAATTCAAAATATCTCGTTGGCAACACTGTTCTTCAAATTCTTTCTATTGACGCGTGCGCCGCGGTGCTCTGTGTTGGATTAGTTAGATATTTAATATTTATATCATTCATAGTTACGCTAAAGTAATAGTAGACTATAGAATAGTAGTTCAATCATTGTTCATAGCAGTTCATAGTGAGTGAAAATGGACTCGACGTCACAAAATACGTTAGGATTTACATTACACTCCAACTTCGCCATAGCACTTCTCGATTCCTGGGGAGTCTCGAAGGAAACACAAGCTGTATTGCAAGGTAAGTTCTTACTTTAGAGATACTGTAGATAAATGTATTCCAAATTTTAATATCACTCCCTGGGCCCTGTCCTTCTTTTTTTAGAATATGACTTGGATGTATTTTGCATAGAAAATATTTCTGATTCTGATATAAATGAGCTGATTCCAAAATCAAGAATAAAGGATAGAATTAAATTCAAGGCTGGATTAGCTCAATTTAAAAATGAAAATAAATCCCTGGTGAGTATTTTGTAGTATACCTATTATTGTACCTACTTTCCAGAATGTAGCGAGGCAGAGTGTGGTGAGGCTCGGTAATCTCAAGCACAGGCTTTGCTTGTTTTAAAACTGATTGATTTGTTCATATTATTTTGTTTTTGTACTATAAGAGAAAAGAAGTAAATAAACTACATATATATTACTAGCTTTTCGCCGCGGTTTCACACGCATTAATTTGAAAATGTCCCGCGGTTGTATGTAGCGTGATGATGATATATAGCCTAAAGCCTTCCTCAAATAATGGACTATCCAACACAAAAATAATTTTTCAATTCGAACCAGTAGTTCCTGAGATGAGCGCGTTCAAACATAGAAGCAATCAAACTCTTCAGCTTAATAATATTAGTAAAGATTATTATTTTAAAGATTTTTAGTTTTGGTAGAAATGTTACTAATGTATCTCAGATCAAATGCTCTTAATAGTATGAGCACTGATCTAGCTGGAGTCAACTTGAAATTGTTTTTTCACATTAATAAAATACAAACTTGTTCGTATAATTTATTATTAAATATTTAATATTTTTCTTTAAATATTTAAGTTTTTTGCAAATATGCCATTCAATATTTATGCTTGACAAAATTTGGCCTTATGATATTATGCTTTTAGAATTTTTAATAATAAATATTATGCCAATTGATATTTATGCCATTTAACAGTATAGGTTTTATGTTTAGGACAAAAAAAGTTTAAGAAAAAAAAAAGGTAATCATTCAATTTTATTTTTTATTTTTTCAGGTTGAATTAGATTTTGAATTCATGTACCCAAACCATGACCTAGAATTGTTCAAAAAGTGGCCAATATTCATGGAAAAAGCATTGCCAATTTACAGTAAAATAAAAAGTTGCGTGGATAATCTGAAAACTTTGAACGACGATAGTACCACACCAGGTCAGTAGATGTTAATTTATTTTCATTATATTAAATAAAGATAATAGATAGTCCTCATTTTTACAGGCTTATCTTTGTAATAATTTTTAACTCCTTGCAGATGTGAGAGATTATGTTTACCTAAAACTTATGAGTTCGAAGTTGCCACCCACCATTAAAATTCCAGTTCAACACAGTTCAATTCATTTTACATGTCGCGGTAAGTAAATAAAGTGCGCAATAAATTAAAAAAAAAAATAACACAGTATTTGTGTCTACCTGTGGTAGCCGATTCGTTTTTTTTTCTTATTATGACTTGCTCTTTGGTGAAGGAAGACATCGTCAGGAAATCAGCAAGTCTTAAGAACTCAACCCAATGAAGACTTGTGATATTAGTTTACAGGCAATGGGTTCAGTGTGGTAGATTATTTATGACCCAGAACATCTTGTATATTTGTATTTGTTCAACCTTGTATTTGTTCTATTACAGAATCAGAGCGAAATAGTAACAAAGATCAAGCTGCGTCAGGATGAGCACTTGGCCAAAGGACTTACTTGCCAACCACTGATAGTCGTGGTAGGGTCATCGATAAAAGAAATAACCGATTACTATGTCCATTATGAAACAGTCATTTATAAGATCGACACCCTACTAAAAGCAGTAGATGTATGCTTTAAAATTTTCCATGTTTTCAATTTAGAGTACCCGACAGAATGTGTTAACGTGTGGACCTTTATACAAAAATATTTTTACGGAATTGATTGCAAATCTGATAAAAAAAATTCAAGTGTAGCTTGTTTTATGGCGGATCTGTCTTAAAACCTTTTTAGACTGAAATTTCTATTTTGTGCCAAATATTTTATTTTGTGATTTGACTGTAAGAATTATTTAGCATATTTTGATAAAACTTAGAAATATTTTTTGTATGTATTGATATAGTATAAAGCTGAATTGTAACTGCGTTAGATGTAAACTTAGCAATAATGTTAAGTAATATAATATTAAGGTTTTGCATGGCGTTGGTATGTTGGACATTGTGGGCGGATAATTCTTTCTTTTTAGTGCAGAATGGGTCAGCATATCTAACTACCCTTAGAGTCACATGATTGAAGATGATCCCTTCTGGACATCCTTTAAGACGAGCCTTTTGTAAGAGGTTACCGCAACCTTAGTTTTAAGTACATTTAAATATAAATATGTTCATTCCATATGTTCAACCATCTCCATATTAATGTGATCCTGGTACTCTAAAATCTGTTCAGTCAGTTATTCCCATCTGTTCTAAGAATGTACATTTTGGGAAATATACATTAGGGGAACATTTCGGGAGTTGTACCTACTTTTTGAAACCGGTGTACACTATGGGAAGTGTTCATTTTGAACCTGAAAGCCTTTTATGATTATTTTGTGTCACATTTGTTTTGAGTTGATTATTTTATGTGATATTTCAGTTATTACCTCGCCTGTAAGTGAATTGTTTAAGTTTTATTGTAAAAGCAATTTGATAACAATTATAATATACTTAATTTTATTCATTTAATATTTTGTTTCCTTTTACTATTTTAGTTATAAACCGAACAAAATTATTGTAACATTTTATCATACAATTCAGATTTAATTTGTTTAACATTTAAATGTGTATTTTTAACAGTTATAATTGGAGTACTTTTTGGTAAATTTTGCTAAACATGTTCTTTTATTTTGTACTGTATGATACCGCTCACTGGCGGGTGATTTTGTCTTTCGTTTATTTTTTTATTGGTAGTTTACTGATTTGTAAATTAGGCAGCTGACTCCAAGTCTCTGGCGACAAAGTATACACGGTGACTTTATTAGTGCGCATAATTTTTGAGGATGTTCGTTCAGTCGGACCATTAGTTTGATGGTATGAATATCCTTATAAGTTATGCGCACTAGTCACGCAGTATATTACGCTACGAGAGATTTTCAGTCAACCAATAATTTACAGCTTTCATGCATAATGGCGAAACATGTTTAATAGAATATACCTACATCCTGTTCGTACATTTTAGGAGAGCGCATTTTGTATATTTTACTACTAAAAGTGAAGTAAAGTACCTATACGAAATGTGCTCTCCTAAAATGTACGAAATGGTATGAGTAAATGTTACAATACTAATTTTACATATTTTATTACAATACCTTACGTAAAATATGCAAAACTTATTTAATGTAATATACGAAATCATACGAGTAAATATCACAAAATTAGTTTTGCATATTTTAAGTAAAATATACTAAACCAACAAGAAGATATCTGGTAAATTGTATGAAATTAATTTCACATGTTTTACCAAACACTTTTAGTTAAACATATTAAATCAATATCGTTAAATGGACGAAAGTAATATACGTGAAATATGCAGGACTCGATTAGCTGAATATACTAAATTAAATGAGTAAATGTAGCAAAATTAATTTCATATATTATACATAACACATTTAGTGACATTCATTAAATCTCATCGTGAAATATACAGTACTGGATAAGTTGAATATACAAAATGAAATTAGTAAATGTAGCGAAATCAATTTCACATTGTTTACATAACACGTTTAGTGGTATTTATTAAATCTCATCGTAAAAGATCAAAAGTAATCGACGTGAAATGTACAGGACTTTTTAGTTGAATGTACAAAATGAAATGAGTAAATGTAGCAAAATTAATTTCACATATTTTACATAACACGTTAAGTGACAATTACTAAATCTCATCGTAAAATATCGAAAATAATCGATGTGAAATACACAGGACTCTTTAGTTGAATAAACAAAATGAAATGTGTAAATTTACTAAACGTATGGGTTACATAATCAACCAGTTCTATTTGGTAAAATCAACAATTTCGTGTGTAGGACCTATATTAACCCGCGGATTTGATAAAATTTACGCGGAATTTAGTAAAATCAATCATTCTTTTTTTTCAGTGTACGGTTTTACAAAATGTAAAACCAAAAGTTTGGACGTGAGAATATGTGGAAAAGCATGGTGGGACGAAATTCGCCGAATTCGTTGGTGATACATCATTATAATTATTATTCTATCCGTTTAGTAATGTAATTTTCTAAGCTCTCGTAATTATGAGTATAAGTATAATTATCTCGTAATTATTCTTCATAACATCAGAAACATGTTTTTTGAGGAGACATTTTGAGGAGATACATTTTTTCGTATCAATTTTGTACAATTTCTTTCAGTTTCTCAATCACTCCTGTATCAAAATACCTACGTAAGCTTTTCGAAAAATGTTGGTTTTTTTGGATATTACTTACTAGTGACCCGCCCCGGCTTCGCACGGGTGCAATGTTTATATTAAATATACTATAGAATGTCTTTATATACATCGTTGACAGCCTTTTTGTCATTCGACATCCATGTTCTCTTTAGTAATTATTCTTGAAAGTGCGACACATAATTTACCATGGGAAAAACATTCAACGCTCAAATCTAAGCAACATAGGCACGCGCGCCGTGCCTCCGCCGGCGCGGCACCGCGCCGCAACTGCTATGTCCTTGGATTTTAAATCTGTAATATCTTCGAAACTATTTATTTCAATTATATTCTGTAAAGAACAATATTGATTTATATTAAATGCACAATGTATTTATGGTACTTAATTGGATAAGGATTTATGCTGTATTGCTTAAAATCGCTTCGTAAAATATGCTCGTATTTGTCGCAAAAAGTAAAGGTTAAAAAATGGTTGTTGTGGGTTATCTATAAGAGATAGACAGATGCTATTGAGGACTTTTTGTTGAACTTTTTAAGGTGTACAATACTGTAATACATTATTTTGATCTATCTCGTAGGGTTCAGCCAGCGTTTGCAAAGCAAGCGCAAAAAATGTGTTTATTTGCGACATCACATTAGAAACCTCAAAAATTATCAGTGTTCCTCTACTATATTATGCATGTTATGTACTTAAAAACCTTCCTATTGAATCACTCTTTCTATTGAAATTGCATCAAAATCCGTTGCGTAGTTTTAAAGATTTAAGCATACATAGGGACAGACACAGGGAAGCGACTTTGCTTTAAGGGGCAGATATTCGATTTTCGATGATTTTTAATCCAAGATCACGTCTAAACGGCTAGTCGGTATGCTATGAAAAAAAATTATGATAAACTAGACTATTTCTTTAATAATTTGATATATGAATATTTAAATATTTTTTTGTAAAACATTGTGTAATTTATTTTTAAAAGTACGTCTAACGCGGGCATAAAAGCGAAGATCAGGCAACAACCATTGGATGTATTTTTATGAAACTTTCACAGTCTAAAAGATAATTTAATTGCCAATCTTTTAGTATACGGCTTTTCTTCATATTGTGTTTGGTAAAGTCATGGTGTATTATTATTCGAATAATCTAGGTGCGCAATGAATCGGGGGCTCTTGCGGGCGACGGGCGGCAGTGCATCGCTGACCACTGTCACGAGTAGACGCTAACGCTCTGTGCAAAAAATACAAAATGATTTTATTCGCATAGAAGTTTAACGCCAAAATGGTTGGTAAACCCAAAACACTAAAAAAGAAACGCCTTACAATGTTAAAAATAGATTAATGAAGTAACGAATTTTAATTATTTATATAATTTACTGCCGCCATGGTCGAGTGGTTTAGGGGTTTAACTTGTGTGTGGTCGTGGGTTCGATTCCCGCGGGACGCATACTTTGTAAATTTGTTTCCACTTTGGCTAGGACATTGCAGGCCTGAATCACCTGATTGTCTGATAAAAAGATGGTTCCGTGCTTCGGAAGACACATATAAGCCGGTAGTCCCGGTCGCCAAATGGCGGTCGTCAGAATAGACCACGTCAGAGGCTCTTGAGGCAGTCTAGAAACTCTGACACTAGGGTGTAAGGGGTCATTAGACATTACTACCCACACGATAAGAAGATTATTTATATAATCTCTATCAATAGTTTAAATTAGCATATTGGAATAAAATAAATGTGACTTAAATGTAGTAAACAAACTTTTATTTTATTGAAATAATTATGTTATTTCCTTTTAGGAGAACACCAAATAGTAAAGATTCTTGAGTCAAAAATGTAGAGACAGGGTGAGTATTGAAATGTAATTTACGAGTAGGTAACCATATTGGAGCGTAGTAAGGACAGTTCGATTAGAGTTTCAAAAAATACTTGAGTGTTGCTGATATTGGAATAGTTGTAGGTATAGCTCTTGATACGTAAGTAGCATGACCTTGAATGCGGAGATCTAATATTTAGTAGGTACTTACTTAAAATTATTTTTATTTTATTCAAATTATGTTTTTTTTTTGGAGTATATCAAATAACTTAGATTCTCGCCGCGAAAATGCAGAGACGAGGTAAATATTGCAATGTGATAGCACCATACTACAGCGTAGGTACTAAGGACAGTCCGGATTAGAGTATCAAAAAATACTTGAGAGCTGATATTGACACGAGTTGTAGGTATAGGTCTAGGGTAGGTACTTATGTAGCATGACCTTGAATGCGGAGATCTAATGTTTAGTAATTTTTTATTTCATTGAAATAATAGTGTTTTTTTGTGGTGAGTACGAGGTGAGTATTTAACTATAATGTAACCATACTACAGCGTAGTAAGGACAGTCCAGATTAGTTTAAAAAATATTTGAGTGCGGTTTTTGACATAGTTGTAGGTACTTATAGCTAGCTATGGTACGAAAGTACCATGACCTTGAATGCGGAGATCTAATGTTTTGTTTACGCACAACTCTCCAATATTCCAACTTTCGCCCATATGGTCAATCCTACTTTCGCGCCCGTGCCTATACTTACCTAAATTTAATTTATATTATATAACTCGCTTTATATTATATAGATCGCATCGAACTTCTTGAGGTTACATTGACATCCACCCTTAATTTTGGTCCGTTTATCAAGGCTAAGGCTCAATTGGCTGCCAAAAAGTTGGGAATCCTAGTAATTACACCCTAACTATTGATGATAATATAATAACATTAGATTCACAAGTCGCCACAGAATTTGAAAAAATTTTCACTGACATACCCGTATCGACAATCAAGTCGCTAAAATCATCTGCCATTGCTGCAGACACATTACTTAAAAAAAGTGTTCCAGTTTGTAGTTCAGAGTTTAAATTCCAATATGTTACTTCTAATGACATCATCAAAACTTTTAATTCTTTGAATGTTAAAAAGGCTGCAGATCTGTGGGGTAATTCTGTTCATGTTACTAAGTCCATTATACACATTATAGCTCCTACATTAGCTGTTATATTTAATCATTGTATTGATTGCGGTGAGATTCCTGATTTAATGAAATATAGTAAAATAATCCCACTATTTAAATCAGTTAGTACATCTGACCCTACTAATTATAGACCTATTTCTGTATTGCCCACTTTCAGTAAAATTTTTGAGAAAATTATTTTAATGCAGATGCAAAGATATTTTAATAAACACAAATTGCTACATAATAAACAATTTGGTTTTACAAAAGGACGTTCAACAACTGATGGCCGGTGTTGAACTTTTAGGACACATTTATAATGCATGGGAAGATAAGTGTTGGTAAGTGTTGGGCATTTTTTGCGATTTTTCAAAGGTATTTGACTGTGTTCCCCATGAGACATTAATCAGGAAACTGCACCACTACGGATTCCGGGGCGCCTCTCTGAATCTTCAGACCTCATACTTGAGTGAAAGGATTCAGAGAGTCGACTTGAACGGCAAAAGATCGCCGGGATCTGTGACGTCAAGATGGGGGTCCCCAAGGCTCAATTTTAGGTCCCTTTTTGTTTCTTATTTATATAAATGATTTACCGTACCTGATCAAAAATCATGACATAGTGTTATTCGCTAACGATACTTATCTTTTATTTAAAATCAAAGTTAACAGCAGGTTACTGAAGAAGTAAACAGTGCCCTTGCAACTGTAGTTAGCTGGTTTAATGTTAATAATCTTCTTGTTAATGAGAAAAATACCAAATGCCTAAAATTTACGTTACTTCATGTTAGACAAGTGAATACAAGTGTATCAATAATCTTTTATTTAAAATCAAAGTTAACAGCAGGTTACTGAAGAAGTAAACAGTGCCCTTGCAACTGTAGTTAGCTGGTTTAATGTTAATAATCTTCTTGTTAATGATAAAAAAACCAAATGCCTAAAATTTACGTTACCTCATGTTAGACAAGTGAATATTATTGAAACCCGAAGATACCACAGTTTTCTTGGGCATAAATTTGGGTGCGAAGCTTCAGTGGGGCCCCCATATAAATTGTCAAAATAGCCAAGTTCTGCAGCATATGCCGTTAGAAAAATACGTGGATTAACTGATATCGAAACAGCACGTTTAGTCTACTTTAGTTACTTTCACAGAGTGATCTCATACGGCATTATACTTTGGGGAAACGCCGCTGACATTCATACAATATTTGTATTACAAAAATGGGCCATTCGTGCAATTTATAAATTAAGTCCTAAGCACTCCTTAAGAGACAAATTTAAAGAGATTAATATTATGACTCTGAATGACTGTGACTATGAATATTAATCTCAGTATATTTATGAGAATCTCTTGTATGCACACAAAAATATTAATCTTTTAAAAAAATACAGTGATATTCATAGTGTAAATACAAGGAACAAAGACACATATGTCATTCCTAAAACAAGGCAAAAAGATTGGTGGATCGTTTAGATGCCAATGTATACGTTTTTATAATAAAATTCCTAGCCATATTCAAGAACTAAATATTAATAAATTCAAATTATTTATAAAACGTAAGCTATGTCAGAAAGCTTTTTACACAGTTACAGATTATATTGAGGACAAGAAGGCCTGGGAATGAGATGCTCCAGTGATATACGTGTGCCTTTTCTATTTAGTTTTAAAATTTTGATTGATGATTTATTTTTGATTGATTAGAATATTTGCGTTCTCAAGTATTGTATATCCTTATAATCAATAAAGAGAAAAAAAAGTATTGTATATACCTATTCATTTTGTTTTTGTTTTTTTTTATGTACAACGTGTAACGGAAACCCCATATCTATCCAAAAGGGCTGAAGACAACATCTGGTATGGAGTCTCTATGCACAGTTTCAGCACAAAATAACTGACTCAAAGAATTGATACCAAATTATTGGTTTCATATATTTCTTGAATACCAATCATAAAAAACGTGTCACAGCACTACGAGGGTCAATAACTTTCCACGTCACTTGCCAATAACACGATAATTCTTTTCGTTCTTCTTAATTTGAAAAATTCGGTCTCTGATATCAGTGTATTGTAATTTATAATAAGTTCTACACACTGTAGCGTAAAACCGCTACGGTTAAAACTTCCTCCAATTCTAATCCAAACTTTTCAATAAAATTTTTTCTTCATAGCTGTTATTCACATTTGAACAAGGAATCGTGAAAAATATCCTCGGATGTTTTGCCTTTTGACGGCGTCATTACATTTTTGGGACCCGATATGTGATGGTCGACCTTATTTTTTGATTCATATCGAAATTATGAAGTGAAAGTTTTTTTTTTGTTGGTGTTAAGCCAATAAAAAATATAAAGTGTCCTAGCAAAAGGATAGTCTGTGGGTGATTTTCTGGTTAATTTGGTATGTATTGTCGCCTTTTTTCTTTTCGATCCATTTCGCACTAGTTTCATAATTAATCAAAGATTCAGCTTGCATCGGTGGTCTGAAGTTTCTTTTTTGTTTAGATCCCGTTACAAGCCAATTTTTGGCTCCACCCTACGGGCAAGCGACGTCGGTTATCGACGACGGAGGTCGGGGCGCTCTCGTCCGGTATCCGAGCACATCCTGTGCCTGAGACGTCCATCTCAAAGGCCTGAAGCGAGTACGAGGTAGATGCGGACTCCGCAGCGCAGTGGCTCCGTGATTTCTACGTTACTTCCCACAGTCGTGTTCAGCCGTCCAGGAATTACCGAGTTTTCGCAGCAGGAGTTTTATTTTAAATAGTGCACCTAATTTGTATATTTCTAATCTAAAATTCTCACGTCAAAAACTCTTTCTAACCTAAGGCCTATCAAGACGCGTTGGATGCTCTTAGTGTTTTTGTAATTAAAATTACTAATAATGCGTATTCGCCTAGCTATAACCGATTGCAATCGATTTTTTTGTTAGGTAAGTTAAAAATATTTGCATAATACTTTCGATAACATTTTTTTTTTTCCGCTAAGTTAACCCACGCCATCACTGAAAGGTTCCCAATAATAACTAATATTTAACTTTTTTATATTTTTTAATTAAGTACTTGTTTTCTATCTTTTTCCTTTTAATCAAAATTAAACGTGTTAAGTAGCGGTTTGTGTTTTACTGTGCACTTAATTTTATTTACGCTACAATATGGCGCCCGAATTAAAGTAAGTTTGCATATTAATTATTACTAAAATACCTTTTTTTTTGTTATCTCGTGTGTGGTTGCTCTTGAGAGCAATCTTTAATTTTCATCTTTCTTGTTGTGAGTTTCAGGTTTTAGAATTGGTCAGATACCCGTATGGAAGTTAAAAGGATTACCTGTCTTGAATGTTTTCCCGATTCATACGACTGGACTACAGAATTGCTAACTGAATTTATGTTCTTTGCTAAATTGTGTGATGTTTGTGAAATTCAATTTTAAAGATTAACTTTGTAACTATACCCAATTTCCAATTCTTTTATTTTCTCCCAAAATATACGTATCTATCCCGAGTTTTATTTTATCCCAGTAGGTAGCGGTAGTTAGTTTCCCGTAGAGTGTGTTTGATGTGTGGATGGTTAGGCATCGTGACCAAAGGTAAGCTTTTTGAATGGTCGTGTGCTAGTGTCTACCTTTTTTATTTTTTTTAGCCCGTCTGTTTGCTTTTCTGCTATTTGCTAGTATCTGTTTTTGTTGGATTCTTAGCCCAGCGGATTCCTTTGACGTTCATTTTGTTGTCTTCTTCCCGTATCGATATTACGGCACGATATCTAACGATTTCCTGCTAAGTCCCGCTCTCTTTCATTTAATCTATTTCTATTTTGTGTTTAGAAATGTCTGAAGAAGGTTCTATCGGTGAGACTCCTTTACGCGAAAGTATTAATATTTCTAGACCTCCTCCCATTCCACCTAGGCCCACTCCGGGTACTAGTCGTTCTACACGTTTGATATCATTCATCGCAAAGGGTCGCAACACGTCGTTCCAGACGCTTTATCTAGAATGTACGCGAGTCCGGTTACATTCGATCAAGGACCTGACCATACCAATGATAGATGGTATAAAAAGGTGTATTTAGGGGCTCGTGACTCCCCTCAAACGTTTCCAGCCTACGCCATTCGGAACGGTGTTCTGTTAAGACGCATGCCAATCACTAACCCATTGTGCTCTGATCCTTGGCGCATAGTTTTACCCGTTGAAAAGGTTAAATCCGCTATATGGGAAGCTCATAATAATCCTCTCTCTATACATCCTGGAGTTTCAAAGACTTATTTTAAGCTCAAAGATAACTTTTACTGGCCAAATATGTTTCGAGATGTTTCTGAGACTTTAAGGCAATGTGAGGTTTGTAAAGCTTATAAGATCGCGAATTCCCAACCACGTGGTCATATGTGTTATCCAAAGGAAGTTTCTTTACCTCTACAAATGATTTCTATCGACGTTATTGGACCGCTTCCAATCGCTTATTATGGGTTCAAATACATTTTATCTATGGTCGATGTTTTTTCTAAATATGTTTGGTTAGTCCCCCTTAAAAGGATTGACGCCAATTCAGTTATAAAAGCTTTGGAATCTGAAATATTTTTTAACTTCGGAGTTCCACGGTCTATTCTCTGTGATAATGCTACCGTTTTTCGTAGTAATCAGTTTTTAAATTTTCTTAGATCGTTTCGCATTGAATCCCCTACGTATACCCCTTATTACACTCCACAAGCAAACACGGTTGAACGTTATAACCAAAGTGTCGTTACTTGTTTGAGCATATTGGTTGGCGAGAACCAAAGGAATTGGGCTAAATTGTTACCCAAGGTCAAACTTTACCTCAATTCATGTATTAATTTAGCCACAGGGTTTACGCCAAACTTTCTCATATTCGGTAGAGAAGTCTGTATGGATTCATCGCGTGCGAATAACCAGACTCTAAGCACTAATTTAGCTGAAAGTCGGGAACAACACGCGAGTAATCTGACTTCGCTCGCCGAGATTTACGCAAAAGTAGCGGACAATCTTTCTTCTGCTTTTCTCCGTAATTCACGAAATTACAATACGAACCGCACGGCTATTACACTCAATGCCGGCGACATTGTATGGAGGCGTAATTTTTCAAAATCGTCAGCTGCTGAATACTTTACAGGAAAGCTTGCTCCTCGTTTCATTAAATGTCGTGTGATCAGAGTCATCTCCATGACTACATATGTCCTACAAGACTGTGATTCTCATCATATTGGACAATATCATATAAAAGACATACTTAAATGAATTAATTTGTTCCATATTCTTAACTTAATCAGCATTACTTATGTTAGGCCATTAGTTTTCAATTAACGACACCTCTTTTATTATTTCGACCCTCATTCCTCCCTGGAGTTAATATTTATTCTTAACCATTTCCTCTCATTAAGCGTCGTATTTTTGATTTTGATTTAAGGTCCACCCTCTTCAACTTAACCCTCTCTCTTTAACTTAACCTTCTAACTTATCCCTCTATAACTTAAGCTCTTGACTTTGAGTCGTGTTAGACTTTGAGTCGTGTTTCACTTTGAGTCGTGTTTGACTTTGAGTCGTGTTTGACTTTGAGTCGTGTTGGACTTTGTGTCGTGTCTCACTTCGAGTTATTATCTGACTTCGAGCTTTTGTGTTCGACTTCGAGTTTTTGTTTGACTTCCTTGGAAGTTATTTTTAGGTTATTTCTTAATCTCAACTCTTATTTGTTTCGTCTTGAATATTGTTCTTTGTTCCTATTTATTTAAGAATATTATTCTAGTTCTATCGTTTGTTTTTCTATTCTAATGTAGGTTTAGGAGACGCATCTGAAGCTCGCACTGTTAACGTCTAAACTGGAGGCCGGCTTTCAATTTTATTCAGTATCAGCTGCACTTCGATGTCGTTGATTTGATGTATTTAGTTTAAAGTTAGTTAGGCTAGTTTATTTAATTTGTATATATTATGGTTTTTACTCTTGGTTGATGCTATCCCTTTTGTGTTGTCAGTCTGTTATTGTGTTTTCAATCTGTTATTGTGTTTTCAATCTGTTGTTGTGTTTTCAATCTGTTGTTGTGTTTTCAATCTGTTGTTGTGATGTCAATCTGTTATAGCATTGTCACCCTCTCACTGGGTTGATACATTCACTTGGGTTGATCTCCCACCTTTCTTTTAGGGTTGTCAAGCACCTTTCTTTTAGGGTTGTCAACCACCTTTCTTTTAGGGTTGTCAACCACCTTTTTTTTAGGGTTGTCAACCACCTTTCTTTTAGGGTTGTCACTCACCTTTCCTTTAGGGTTGCCACTCACCTTTAGGGTTGCTACTCTCATTTTTTTTTTTTTACTGGAAATGGGGTACTGTAGCGTAAAACCGCTACGGTTAAAACTTCCTCCAATTCTAATCCAAACTTTTCAATAAAATTTTTTCTTCATAGCTGTTATTCACATTTGAACAAGGAATCGTGAAAAATATCCTCGGATGTTTTGCCTTTTGACGGCGTCATTACATTTTTGGGACCCGATATGTGATGGTCGACCTTATTTTTTGATTCATATCGAAATTATGAAGTGAAAGTTTTTTTTTTGTTGGTGTTAAGCCAATAAAAAATATAAAGTGTCCTAGCAAAAGGATAGTCTGTGGGTGATTTTCTGGTTAATTTGGTATGTATTGTCGCCTTTTTTCTTTTCGATCCATTTCGCACTAGTTTCATAATTAATCAAAGATTCAGCTTGCATCGGTGGTCTGAAGTTTCTTTTTTGTTTAGATCCCGTTACAAGCCAATTTTTGGCTCCACCCTACGGGCAAGCGACGTCGGTTATCGACGACGGAGGTCGGGGCGCTCTCGTCCGGTATCCGAGCACATCCTGTGCCTGAGACGTCCATCTCAAAGGCCTGAAGCGAGTACGAGGTAGATGCGGACTCCGCAGCGCAGTGGCTCCGTGATTTCTACGTTACTTCCCACAGTCGTGTTCAGCCGTCCAGGAATTACCGAGTTTTCGCAGCAGGAGTTTTATTTTAAATAGTGCACCTAATTTGTATATTTCTAATCTAAAATTCTCACGTCAAAAACTCTTTCTAACCTAAGGCCTATCAAGACGCGTTGGATGCTCTTAGTGTTTTTGTAATTAAAATTACTAATAATGCGTATTCGCCTAGCTATAACCGATTGCAATCGATTTTTTTGTTAGGTAAGTTAAAAATATTTGCATAATACTTTCGATAACATTTTTTTTTTTCCGCTAAGTTAACCCACGCCATCACTGAAAGGTTCCCAATAATAACTAATATTTAACTTTTTTATATTTTTTAATTAAGTACTTGTTTTCTATCTTTTTCCTTTTAATCAAAATTAAACGTGTTAAGTAGCGGTTTGTGTTTTACTGTGCACTTAATTTTATTTACGCTACAACACGTAGACTTAGGATTACTAAACCCTTGCCATATCGTTTGTTATCATCCAAAGAAGCCATGCACTTGGTATGTATATACCCTTTAAATTACACGTTGTATATAAATATAATTATTTCATTATTGTACTTGTGAGGACAATGTAGGTTATTCTATCTTCGTAGTTTTTACTTTCACTATAACTTCTTTAATGATGTCAAGCAGTTTGAGTACTTGTGTGGCCTACCCAAATGGCCTTACTTTGGTATTGTTCGTCAAATTGTTGAGCTCCTTAAATTCTAAGTTGAGCTACACGATAACTGACAAATGCTTGCACTGACTGGACAGGTCCGCTCAAATTTGCTTGGTTATTTCCTCAAAAAAATACCACAGACATGAACTTACATGATTCTCATAAACAAATACAAATTGTCTGGACTTTAAAAGAGACTTTGACCTCTGATTTTGTTTCGGTGTTTCTTCTCAGAGTAGTCAGTTAAGAAATACCGGCCTCATCTAGCTAAACTAAACACGCAATAAAAACATGACGTGTAAAAGTGTTATTTATAACCAATTTATAAAATAAATATTTAATTTCATTTCATTTCAAAAGTGAGACGGTACTTCACACCGGAACAGCTGCTCAACCTATATCAAGCGCAAGTTTGGTCGTGTATGGAGTGCTGCTCTCATCTCTGGGACGGATCTGCCAAATACCAGCTTAATGCACTTGAGTCTATAGAGAAACGGGCCAAAAGGCTCATCGGCAACGAGAAACTGGTCGAGACAAAGGTCCAGAGCCTAGAGCATCGGCGACGTGTTGCAAGCCTATCAGTTTTCTATCGGTTACATTTCGGGGAGTGTGCGATGGAATTGCAGTCTTATTCCACCAAGTCCGTTCCATCATAGGACTACAAGACAAACGGTGATGCGCCATCGTTACATGGTGGACATCACCCATACGCATGAAACGTTTTGAGATTACTTTAATAATGGGTACGGCTAAGGAGTAGAATTCCCTGCTGGAGTCTGTTTCCTGATAGTTATAACCTGGAAGTCTTTAAGTCAAGAGTGAATAGATTACTTCTAGGCAAGCGTGCTTCATCTTCGACCACATCATCGCTTAACATCAGGTTAGATTATGGTCAAACGCAAGCCTATAAACTATTTAAAAAAATTCAGCTCTGGCTGTATACAAAAGGGAAAAACTCAACTCAGCATGTCGAAAATGAGGACATGATTGCTGACAAGTAAATTCATACTTATTTCAATATTCCGATTTCAATGTTATTAAAACTTAATTATTTACGAGTATCAAATGAGTCTAAGTAGCGTAGCCACATAGTCATTTTTATATATATAGATAGATAGATTTACTTGTCTAAATACACATAGTAGTTTTCAATGACCAGACAATTAAAGTCCAGAAAAACGTTGGATGGTGATAATAAATCAGGCAGTACAGTCTTTACTATTTGAAACGTATGGTTACCTTACGAAATTTCGAGCTTGCGTTGCGGGGGTGCATTGCGCGGTCGCGGGGAGTGACGCAAGCTTCTCCCCAGTCGCTCAAGGTCGCTGCCATATAATGTCGCCTTAAGATTAAGAAACTGCCACATTTATTACTATTTCTAGTATCTAATATAATACAAATAACTAGATGATTTTAGTTATTTGTTTTTTGTATTATTTAAGTGCTTTCAAAACTTCTTCAATGTAGTAAAATGCATAAAAAATTAAAACGATAGGAAAAGCTCGCTCCCTCTTGTAGCTTATTGTTGCACTATTTAGCAAACTTGTATTTCTTCGATCAAAAGTCAATTTGGGTAATGTTGATCTAGTTTGATGCTTTTGAAACAAATAGCGCTAATACAAGTCATGAGGATTTTTTGTTATTGGTTTTTTAATCAAGTAAGTAGCTTTTATTAACACTTCACGATATTAATGATTAGATCACCGCTCTAGAGATAATCCAATTTGATATGTTCTTCAATATGTTCATCTGTTTAAGTTCGCAAGGTGTTAAATCATTCGACATTTGTTGCAATTTATTGAAGCGGGAGGAAGTGTCAGACTTCTACTGACTAAAAACCCACCATATCCCTCGTGTATGCGGTACCTATCTCGTGCACTTTATACCTTTATTTTGAGTATTTCTGATATCTGTTATTGAAATTCTAATTATATCACTAAATTCGCGCAATACTCTAACACTCGATCTCATGGGAATTTGGGTATAAAAGTACCTAGCTCGTAAAAAGTGAAAAAAATGCAAAAAATGTTTTTTTTTTGTGTTTTAGTTTCGTGTTATTTTTGCATTTATTTTGGAACTACAGACAGAATCCTCAATTTTATTTTTAAGTATATAGAATAGATGTAGGTACAGATTGGAGTGCTGACCCTATATCTCGATGTAACGCTTACCTAAATGCTACACATGCACATAACTCTAGATTTTCTAACAGATATCTTGGAGAGTTTCCTGACCTTTCCTTGTATGCCACCCTCCAAGATATGAACTTAAACAGTCACTAGGCAGACGTTGGCGACGTGCCAAAATTAAGAACTTAAGAGGAGACGGAAGTACCTATTCCGAGTTGTTGAATACATGATTTAGAGGCGTCTTTGGCTTAACCCTTTTAGGTGGTTACTCTTTTTAGTGAATGGTCCCTAGTCACAGGTCAACCTATGAGGTGGTCGGTTGCTTAACCAGACTAGCTAGTGGCAGCATTAACTAAAAAAAAATACAGCCTCCAGCTAGGGCATAACAGTGGTTACTGGTAAAAACCACCTATTTAAATCGACATAGTGTAATTTCACGCCATCTACCGAATTCCGTTTATACTACGATAGTTAGTAAAAAGAGAGGTGAAGTTTTTGACTGATTCAACTAGCGCGCATTTTAGGAGTCAAATATTGCGTGCAGTTATTATTACTTCTAGTAAGTACTATATTATTGAAATATATTTCCATAAAAATACGGATACGAGGTTATCATTCTACAGCGACGTTATGTATACTCGAAAGATACATATTTATATATAAATGAATGCACATGCTGAAAATTAGCAATTTCCGGAGTTGCCGGCGCGGCGGTGCGCCGTATCCCACACGCGCCTGAAAACAGTCTGCGCAATTCCGCAACCCCACTTGCCTGCCTGGGTTGCGGCTTTCCTTCGAGATTTCGTGGCCATAAACACTGGCCACAACATATTTCCAGCCAGCGCGGGCAGTCTTGGGCTCCGAAAGCGACACTGCCACTAACATTGAAGTGTCATTTTGTTTGTGAAATTTTTTATTTTACTCTCGTATTACGTTTTCTGATTATTTTAGCGAAGAAGTTGTACAGTGTAGTGTTAGTTATAAGTTATAAGTGTAAAGTTTAATTTTTTTTTTGCTACAGGAATATTTTTTAAATTGTAAGTCTTGTAAATATTGTATATTGGTGTTTTTATGATTAGTGACAGTAGTGATGCCGTACGATGTGCGAGTCAACCTGCCACATCGCTGGATGCCCTAGTGCAATGCCCTCACTGTTCCCAAGCGCGGTTTTTTAAGGGTGAACGCGGCTTGAAGGTACATTTTGGCAGAAAGCATAAAGCCCAAAATGTACCTTTATCATGCCCAATTCTTTCTACCGTACAAACAGCCGAATCTCCCACTCAACCTTTTTGGAAAACCTTAGCTAAATTAAAAAACACAACCCCCGTACTGAAAAGAGTTCCTCGTGGCGCGAGACCATCTGTGGCCTCGAGTTTGGCGCGTTGTGTCCGTCTTGTCGTCCGAGAGAACTCAACAAATGCTTGGGAACAGTTACTAACCTTCCCTTTCAGAGTTCTACATGTGCAAAAAAATTTGGCAAGTAAAAAATCCCTAACCTCTCAAATTAAAGATAATTGTAATATTTCGGCACAAAGTTTAGAACCAAAATTATTTTCACACCTACCGCAAAAAGGTTTATTGCACCATGTGGAATCAAAATTAGGCGAAGGTGATATCAGAGGTGCTGCTAGGATTATTTTTAGCAGCGATGTGGTAGCGCCTTATTCTCCAGAGACCCTAATAGCTCTGGAGAGTAAACACCCCAAGCCGGGGAATGATCTCTCCTTTTCCGACTCCCCTGTTCCTGAAATCAATTCACTTGAAATTACAGCCCAACAAATTTGTGCGGCCGTCGGCTCTTTCCGGAGTGGCTCCGCTGGCGGCCTCGACGGCCTGACACCTCAACATATGAAAGATCTATTGTGCGCAGGTGCCGGGGAAGCTGGTGAGTCCCTTTTGAAGGATTTGACGGCCCTCATTAACCTCATGCTCTCCGGCAATGTGAACGAAGCCGTCACTGATATTTTGTACGGGGCAAACCTATGTGCCTTGCGCAAAAAGGATGGCGGTATTCGTCCCATTGCCGTAGGGTCTACTTATCGCCGTATCGGAGCCAAAATCTGCTGCGCCATTTATCGCGATGATCTGGCTAGCAAATTCCAGCCCCTTCAACTGGGTTTCGGTTCCAAAGGGGGCTGTGAGGCTGCGGTACATGCTTTATCTGGATTCCTAAATTCTAATGAAGGAGAGGTCATTCTTAAGGTTGACATCGAGAATGCCTTCAATTCCGTGAACAGGGACACCTTGTTGGCAGAAGTTAAAAAAGAAATACCCAAAATTTACAGTTTTCTCTATCAATGCTACAGGCACCCGTCTAAATTACTTTATAAGGAAAATCTTTTGGAATCAGCGGTTGGTTGTCAACAAGGTGACCCTCTTGGGCCTGTCATCTTCAGTTGGGCTATAAACCCTATCATTCGGCAACTAAATTCCAAATTTAATGTTTGGTATTTAGATGATGGTACCCTAGGAGGTGATGTAGACACCGTGTTAAAAGATTTTACTTTTTTGAAGGATAAATTTAGTTCCATAGGTTTGGAACTTAACTTTTCTAAATGTGAAATTTACCTCCCCCACACCACTGACAGACAGACGACCTTAGCAAAATTTAAAACAATAGCACCGAATATTAAAATAATTGACAAAAGTTCTCTTCACCTCTTAGGCTCTCCAATTTTTGATGAATCCTTTCCAACTTTCATTGAGCAAAAGATCCAAAATTTTAGTGATGTTTCGGAAAGACTTTTCAAAATTAGCATGCATTCGGCTTTTACACTTATTCGATACTGTTGCTTTGGACCCAAATTAACATATAGCCTTCGCTCATCTCATCTTTGGAAATACCCTCAACTTTGGAAAAAGTTGACCAAATTATAAGAAACACACTATCTTCCATTTTAAATGTGGCCTTGGATGACCGAGCGTGGCAGCAAGCCACACTTCCCATTCGCATGGGTGGTCTCGGCGTCCGCAAAATTTCAAGTATCAGTTTACCAGCCTTTCTCTCCTCGGTCCACGGTACGGATTCTTTGACCAGGAAAATTTTATCTCACTCACTGGTTAATTTTGATGTACCGTGTTTGTCCGATGCTTTGAACGCTTGGAAGATGACTTGTCCCAACACGGATTTGCCCGACAACCTGTCTTCCCAAAATCTATGGGACGCGCCGCTCTTCAGTATTTTACGGAATAACTTAATTAATACGTCTTCGAATACTGCTGAGCGAGCTCGTCTGTTGGCTGTGGGAGAATGGGAGTCGGGTCTATGGCTCCAAGCACTCCCGTCATCCACCATTGGCACAATGATGGATGACGCTTCGTTCAGGGTCGCTACTTGTTTACGTTTAGGCGTACCTTGTGTTGCTCCACATCGGTGTCACTGCGGTACAGCTGTTGACAGCCTCGGGCACCATGGTCTATCCTGTTACAAGAGTGCAGGGCGCATAGCTCGGCACGCCAGCATTAATGACATTATTCGTCGAGCTCTTGCCACCGCCAGTACACCTGCGATATTAGAACCAAGCGGCTTAGTACGTGACGATGGGAAGAGACCAGATGGTATGACGTTGGTGCCTTGGAAGATGGGTAGGCCTCTAGTGTGGGACGCAACTTGTGTCGACACTCTTGCACCATTTCATATTCCAAGTACGGCGAGCTGTGCTGGTGCAGCAGCCGCGACTGCTGAGGCCCTCAAACGGCGCAAATATTGTAAACTTTCTAGTAATTACAGTTTCGTGCCGTTTGGGGTCGAAACGCTTGGGTCATGGGGCCCGAGTGCGCGTCTCCTTTATAAGGAATTATCTCACCGGCTCGATTCCTTGCGTGACCGGAGGGCCGGCTCATTCTTTGCCCAAAGAATAAGCATTGCCATACAACGTGGCAATGCTGCCAGTCTTCTGGGTACGTTTCCGGACGACAGCGATGAGGAGGAGTACTTTGACGCCTAAGCTTGTTTCTTTTTTATTTTATTTCTTTATTTTATTTTTTTATGTACATAGTTAGGTTTAGTATATATGTATATATATGGCGGGATTGTTACTAGTTTAATTAAATAAAATTCAAAAAAAAAAAAAAAAAGTACTATATTGTAATTATATTATGTTTTAACTATAATTGTGTATTTATGCTAGGAAAGACCACTTTATTTTTATTACCACACACATTTATTTTTTAGTGTAAATTACACATACATATTCTAAAAATTGACATATTCCAAGTGATTACAAGTTTGGAAACGATTTTATTTTCATGTTTTTTTTAATTACCTTTTTGTGCTTATATTGGCCTGGAATTGGTGCTTATATTAACACAATGCAAAAATAAAGTTAATACAACTCTCTAAAAAAGTACGAGTCAGACTTGACCATGAAGGCTTCCGTATTAACTAAGCTAAATAACTTTGTTTTTCATAGTGTTTGTATGAAATACAAAGTTACATTTACGGTTTTAGAAAATGTGCTATATCTCAAAAACTGCTTATTCGATTCCGTTCAAACCAATTTTTGTTGAAAATTTTGATAAGCGGTAAGACCGAATCCCAATGCAGCTTACAGAACACATCTATCTACCAAGTTTCACGTGTGTAGTTCTAATAGTTTCGGAATAAAATGGCTGTGGCATACGAACGAACAGACAGACATGACGACTCTATAAGGATCTTGTTTTTTGCCATTCGGCTACGGAAACTTAAAAAATAATGATTTACAGGGTAACGTCGCGCGAACGCGCATCATTTAAGAAACAACGATATTCAAAAACCTTGTACTTAAACTAATTTTAAAGTGTCAATAGCTTAACGGCTAAGGTGACGGCCGTGTGATTGAGAAGTCGTGGGTTCGAACCCTACTCATTACGATATTGCCGTGAACTCACTCCAGACACGAGCATATTTAGCTTAGTTGGAGGGTTAACAAGATGGCTAGTAATGATTGTATTGCTATTTATCTTAAAATAATTATTAAAACGATATCTTTTAAACTACTAACAGCATTAAAAAAGTAACATTATTATATCATATACTTTGTTGTACACCTTACAATACATTTAAGGATACAAATTTAATAATAAAACTAGTGTACAATGGGCGGTCATACCGCACAGGACAATCTCTTACAGACAACCTTTGGATGGACAGAAATTAAAAGAGATAGATTTAGGGCTGTCAGTGTACAACATCATACATAATACTAATTAAACATAAGAATATAAAATACATACCAGAAAACATAATAAACTCTTTTGCAAAAAAAAAAGGCACTTTAGATTTTTTTCTCTACTTCAATGAAGAAGAACAAGAAATAGGTTTTATTAATTTGACGATGTATTGGCATGTTATTTGAAGCATCCTGGCATGATCCTTTACGTTCCAAATTTAAAATTTGAAATTAATAAAAGAAAAACAATTATTGTGGATTATTCTAAAATTGCTTTACTAATGGCGCGAATTGCTGAAACGATTTTTAACTGATTACGATATTTTAAAACTTTTTGGATATTTTCTGCAAATTAAACAGTTTAATCTTTCTTTTTACATTAAATACCACTTTTTGATATGAGTGATAAAGCGATAAGGGCCGGTAAAATTATAGCCCTACTTGAAGAAGGTTGTTCGCAAACTTACGTGTCTCAGCGGCTAAATGTGAGTCGTTCAACTGTCCAGAGGACTTGGCAACGGTATCAAGAGACCGGTTTGGTCAAAAGAAGACCCGGTTCGGGAAGAAAACGATGCACAGAACCAAGAGATGACCGCTTTTTGGTGAGTCAGGCGTTGCGGAATCGTAAAGCGTCAAGTGTGGACCTGAAGAAGAGCCTTGAAGAAGTAAGAGGAGTAGAAGTTAGCTTGTGGACGGTCAGGAGGAGGTTTTTGGCTGCCAATATCAGGAGTTATCGCCCAGCTCGGGGCCCTAAATTACTCCGTGAGCACCGTGTTGCTCGACTTCAGTTTGCTCGGAACTGTGCTTCATGGACTCTGGAGGAATGGAATAAAGTATTGTTTTCTGATGAAGCTAGAATCTCTTTGTGTGGAGTGGACCGACGCCGGCGAGTGCTGCGAAGACTACGAGAACGCTATGCGGAAGTGTGTTTCGAAGAAATCACTCCTTATGGCGGAGGCTCCGTTATGTTTTGGGCAGCAATTAATTCGACGGAGCGTACGGAGTTAGTTTTCATAGAAAATGGAACATTAAATGCACACCGGTACATAATGGAAGTCCTAATTCCATATGCACAACTCATATTGACTGCACTTGGGGAAGATTCTATTTTTATGGACGACAATGCTCGCCCGCACCGTTCTGGCGACGTGGAAGCGTACATGCAAGAAGTTGGGATCCGTCGTTTAGATTGGCAGCTCGAAGTCCTGACCTCAATCCAATTGAGCATGTCTGGGATGTTCTAAAGAGACGGGTAAGATCAGTGCAGCCTGCTCCACAAAACATCAGGGGGCTAAAAAGAATCATTGCAGAAGAGTGGGAACGTATTCCTCAAAACGTTATTAAAAACATCGTGGAAAGCATGCCCAGAAAGATTCAAGCTGTGATTTTGGCAAGAGGAGGTCACACTCGTTATTAGGTTTTTACATTTGTAACTTTATTTAATTAAAAAAAGTAAAAAATAAAATTTTGTCTTTATTGCCAACCACTTCTTATTGTTTGGGCGTGTACATCGGTTTTAAAGAATCCGTCGTTTTTTTTCTTTTAATTGCCCGAATTCACTTCACGCGCATTAATTTACACGATTATAAGTATACAGACTACGTCAAAGCAATAAATTTCATTTAATTAACTCAAATCGACCTTAGAACGTAAATTTCCTTAGGTGCCCGTTTTTTTTTGCAAAAGAGTGTATATAAATATACAACGTGTAATTTAAAGGGTATATACATACCGAGTGCACGGCTTTTTGGATGATAACAAATGATATGGCAAGGGTTTTCTAATCTTATGTCTACATGTGTGGAGCATATTAGAAATTTCTATACATTGATACCAGAGGCCGAATTTTTCAAATTAAGAAGAACGAAGAGAATTATCGTTTTATTGGCAAGTGTCGTGGAATGAGATGACCCTCATAGTGCTGTGACACGTTTGTTATTACTGGTATTCAAGAAACATGAAACCAATAATTTTGGTCAATTCTGTGAGTCACTTATTTTGTGCTGAAACTGTGCATAGAGACTCCATACCAGATGTTGTCTGCAGCCCTTTTGGATAGATATGGGGTTTCCGTTACAGGTTGTATATTAATTTCATAATAGAGAAAGGAGGGGAAAAAAATTATAGTGAGAGGGAATACTCCTTCACCATTCTTTTGAACGTAGGTAATGTTTGAGCACGCCTCACATCTATGGGTAATGCATTATTTGGACGATCCAATCCTGAACCTGATCCAGTACAAAAACAAATTCCTTCTTCTCTTCTCCTCCTCCTTAAATCTATGAGTAGTTACTTTATACGTTGTCTTTCACTTGGAAGTAGTCCTGTATAGTAGATACATTTATAAATATATAAACTTACAAATCAAGTACTAACAATTATCATTCTGTAGGTAGTCCATTTTTTTTCTGTGCATGCTTGAATCGAACACGTGACAAGCAGCGTAGCAACTTAACAATGATAACGTATTTATTTCTCTTAGCACAATATAAAGATACATTTGATCAATGACGTAGCAACGATTACATTATATTATACTGTGGGAGACTGGTGCCTAAACTAGACTTACGTCTGTGTTTCAGGACACCAGGTCTCCGCCCCTTAGTTGATTACATTTCATACATGTGAAAGGTACACGCTCACTGCCACATGCGGTAAACACTTTATAATTAAGTAAAAGTAGTGTTATTCTTGTTTATATGGATACATACTTATAATTAACTTGTTCTAGGGTTAGTAGAGTTAGTATTTGATTGATGGTGTCTGTGATAATGTGTGGTGTGTGAATGTGGAGTGCGTGTTGTGCGTGCATGAGTGTCCCAGCGATATGATACTTAGACTGGACGCCGACTACTATATAGTTGGAAAAAACTTAAAAGACAAGATAATGAAATAAAATTGGCTAAGTAGAGTAGGCACCTGAGAATACGTGCCGAAAACACAGATAAACTCACATTTATTATAGTGGCATGATGTTGAGACGTCTTGAACTCTGAGAGACGGATCTATTGTAATAAGACACTGTTCAAGTTTGCAGAAACTTTGTCTACGTCTTCTGAAGCTGGTGTAAGGTTGTGTCGCTTTAGGGTTTAATTATCGTGTTTGTAAATTAATTAGTAATGTAAAGGTTGATCTATAGGTGGCATCTATACAAATACAAGAATCGTCTAGACGCTAGACATATTCTACATCACGCAAGCCATACTTATTGGTTCCGGAGTCGAAGGCGTCCTATTCCACGCATGAAAAGGACTCGCTAAGACTAACTTATAAAAGCTCTCATATCATCACAACAAAAAAAAAATTATATAGTGTTATTATATACAACGGATTATTGTAACGGAACATAGAATGGATTATTGTTAGTGTCCAAATGTTTAAAATAATTTATAATTTAAGTACTTACATAAACATTTATTTGGGCCAAAATATGTTTGTATAATAATGGCTTTGTTTTCTTTCTTTTTTGTTGTATGTAATTCTAGTTTGTAATTACATAGTTGTAGTAAGTAGCTGTTTGGCTTATTAAAAAGTTGTCTCAATGTTTACGCAATGAAGAATATTAAATAAAATAAAAATGCCCGCTGTGGTTACAGGCATTTTGCAATAAGACAACTGAAGGTACAGGGTGAGTTTTTTTAACCATTATGGTCGGATAAGGAGTTGCTCCATGTTAAATACCTACTCAGCTGTATCTGGTTGGACTCAAAACTGACACTGATGTGGTAGGGACTACCAACCACTTATTAGGGCTAAGCAGTTAATCTTCTTCTTATCGTTTGGGTAGTAAAGTCTAACGACCCCTTTGTCAGAGTTTCTAGACCGCCTCAAGAGCCTCTGACGTGGTCTATTTTGACGACCGCCATTTGGCGCGATCACCGGCTTATACGTGCCTTCCGGACCACGGAAGCATCTTTTTATCAGACAATCAAACTGGAAACAACTTTACAAAGTATGCTTCCCGCGGGAATCGAACCCACGAACACCGTGTTCCAAGGCAAATGCCTAAACCACTCGACCACGGAGGCAGCGAATGATCTAGTAGAAACACACCCTTCGATTCTATGTTTGATTTAAACATCAATAAAAGCCTAATAGACAACCTTTCCTAGTTCACTTTAAAAAAATACATAGGTGGGCAAAACACTAAGCAAATGATTAACTATTTAGTTGATAGCATACTACAATTTGGGTGCATTATATTATTTTGTTCACTTTAAGGCCGTGCGCGCACTGCGTTGCGTTTTGGAAACGCAAAATTTGTGAAGTATGGAGTGTCATAGAAGTGCGCGCACTGCGGTCAGTCTACCGGTGCGGTAGAACTACTGGAATTGCGGCCACCGCAAGGCAGTGCGCGCACGGCCTACCATGTTAGTTTTTAGGGTTACGTACCCAAAGAGTAAAAACGGGAGCCTATTACTAAGGCTCCGCTGTCTTATAATAATATTTTTTTATTCAAATAACATGTTTACAGAAAAGTACATATAGTCCAGAACATAAAAATATATAATAGTTCTTAAACGGTAAATTTAAGTGCTTGAAAAACATTGGTAAAACGGTGATTTATCTTAAGTTTAATAGAGGTCTAATATACTGCTTACTATAATGTAGCGACCTGTCTGATGTAGGTTTGTAAAAAAACCTGTGTCTGTCTGTCAACAGGCTGTATCTCATGCACCGTGATAGCTAGACAGTTAAAATTTTCTCTGATGATGTATTTCTGTTGCCGCTGTAACAAAACACACGAAAATATAAAAATAAAAAATATTTATGGGGGCTCCCATACAACGAACGTGATCTTTTTTTGCCGTTTTTTATAAATAATGGTACGGGACCCTTCGTGCATGAGTCTGAATCGCACTTGATTTTTTATTTACAGTAAGGAAAGTTCTTGCAAATCTCCACAGTCCTCGTTCACAGTAAAATGTCACCGTTCTAACCACAAGCGCCCTCAGTGGGTGGTTAACGTGACATTAAGATGCGTTTAGCTAGAGAGTGTCACGGTGTGGTTTGAGCTTGTCTAGGCGATTTACGTCCAACAATCAAGCCCGGTTTGATAGCCAATTTGTAGGGAGTTACTGAGTAGAAATGTGTAGAAGATGTGAAAAGAAAAAAAAAACGTATTTTTTTAAAGAGCACTAGCGATGTGTGTAACATTTACATAACTAGCAATTTTGTTAACCCCTTCAACTAAGCTAAATATACTTGTGTATGAAGTGGGCTCATGGCAATAATGTTATTGGCAGCAAACAAGCAATACATTATACTCTTAGGAGAAACCCATTAATTAAGTCACACCTTAAGGGGAGGTACAGTTTGACGAAGTGTGACATTGTGTGACAAAGGGAGTCCTAAATTTTGTGGTGTTATATATTTTAATCTAAAATAACCAAGCATCAATATACGAAATTTAATCTACCCATTTACGGCAAACAAAAAATAACAAAAGTTTGGTAATATTATTACTGAAAAATAATTTAAACGGAAATAAAACTAAATTCGGAACTGTTGTTTTAATCATACTTCTAGGTGTCAAATTGTAAAATAATGATGTAACATCATACGAGGGAGGAGGGGTTGAGAAGTTGGCATGTAATTGCATAATTAAAATTAATTCATAAACGGTAGTCTAAATTTACTTGAAGTTTTTGAAATTACGTTTTTTTAAACATCGAGTATAAAATATGTGTTGTGTAGCTCGTAGCTAAATAATATCTGCCATATTGGGTGGCTTTCAAGGATAAGCAGAATGTATCAAGACTAAGAACAGTGGTGGCCCAGTTACTGGGCAATGGCTAATGCAAGCAGGGTTGCGTAATTGTTTGAAAGTGTTACCGCGGCCATGGAACACGAAGGGCAAATGACGGAACACGGATGGGTTTTAGTCAGTAAAAGTCTGACACACTGTTTCGCTTCACTCAGAGTAGGAGTCATTCGATGATTTTCCCACCCAAAAAAAGCAGCCATAAAATGTGATTTAAATCATCACCACAGCTGCTCTTTAAGCGAAATAGGAAAATATGAGGGAATCTGCATGTGGATTCGGGCCCATTCTATACAACGTGTAACGGAAACTCCATATCTATCCAAAAGGACTGAAGACAACATCTGGTATGGTGTCTCTATGCAAAGTTTCAGCACAAAATAACAGACTCAAAGAATTGATACCAAATTATTGGATTCATATATTTCTTGAATGCCAATCATAACAAATGTGTCACAGCACTACGAGGGTCAATAACTTTCCACGTCACTTACCAATAACACGATAATTCTTTTCCTTCTTCTTAATTTGAAAAATTCGGTCTCTGGTATCAGTGTATTGGAATTTGTAATAAGTTCTACACACGTAGACTTAGGATTACAAAACCCTTGCCATATCGTTTGTTATCATTCAAAGAAGCCATGCACTTGGTATGTACATATATACCCTTTAAATTACACGCTGTATAGAGAGGAGGTTGTTTCTCAGCTCTGAGAATGATATATGGGGGTTATTTATGTAGTATATGTGGGTAAACATTAACAGTGTGTAACATTCAATATTTATTGTAGGTAGTCTTGCTGATACATGAAGTTGCCGTTCCAATATCTATCTCCATTGGAATTACCACAGGAATTACCCTGTCTTTTACAGATATCGGCAAACTCACCGATCTTTCCAATCGACATTATTGTTCCAGTACACGCACACTATTGTCACTAATCACTTTTAATTATTGTTCTCGTCGCCAATGTAGTGTTCGGGAGGCACAAGAAAACACGGATATTCGGAAGCACAGCTGTATTTCGAAAAAGAATTAGCTAGCCCTAAAAATGATTGCAATTCTGCGACATTTTGGGGTTTCGGAAGTTTATTTATTTATTATATACTTTATTGTACACTTTACAATACACTTTACGATGCAAAGAATAAAATTAGTGTACAATGGGCGGTCTTATCGCACAGGACAATCTCTTACAGACAACCTTTGGATGGACAGAAATTAAAGTAGATAGATTTAGGGCTGTCAGTGTACAATATCATACGTAATACTAATTAAACATAATAATATAAACATATATATACATATCAAAATCATAATAGAGAAAAGAGGGAAAAAAATTATAGTGAGAAGCAATGCTCTTTCACCATTTTTTTTTAACATAGGTAATGTTTGAGCACGCCTCACATCTATGGGCAATGCATTCCATAAACGGGCCGCTTGAATAGTGAACGATTTAAAGATTTATCGAAGAAAGAATGCATACGGATACTTAACTCTAAATTTTCCTATGATCTCAAGGACCTTGAATGCGTGTCACAGAGAAACTGAAAGCGGTCTGCTTCAATCTATGCCGGGTCCACTTTTATACCATCCTCCGATAGCACATAGCCGAGATACGACAATTTATACTCATTATCACTTAGCCTTATCGCTTAGCCTTTTCTCAAGTATGTTCTGGTCGGCTTCCAGTCTAAACGGAAGCAGCTGAGTATTTTAGTTCGTTTATTTAAACGCGCTAATCTTCAAAAGTACTGCGTAACTTTGTATGAAATTTGGTAGAGAAGAAGCTTGAGGCTTGAGGAAGACTTGTTATTCGACTACAAAGGAAGTAGGTAATGTTTTTATCTTGACTGCTAGTGTGATATAAACTAATATTGTCTGTCCATCAGTAGGTATCACAATTTAATTATAACTAGCCACTTTGCCCTCCGACGCAGTGTTGTTTAAATAACTAATGTGTCAGCTCAGACCACACATCAGTCGTGTTGACGCCGTCACGTCATCGGTTAACCTCGGCTGTTTCAGTTGACGGCCAGCGTGACGTTAAGATACATTTGCAAGTGAAAGGTTGTCACGCGGTGGATGTGGCTTATCTGGGCAAGCTAGTAATTTAGCTACGAGTCTGTATTTTAAATTATAATACAACTAGTGACCCGTCCCGGCTTCGCACGGTTGCAATGTAATTATGTGCTTTGTATTTCTGGGCTTTTCTGTACTATATGCATGTATTATACTTCGATCAACAATTGAACAATTTACTATAATTGATCGAAGGTATTATACATATGATTATATATATGAAAATTGCATTAATTTAAAATGGTATTATAATACAACGTAATTATAGGCTTTTGAAGGAATTCGTGGTATTTTGTCGTACAGCTAGTTTTAAAATACAAAAGATGTGTTTGCTTTGTTATGGCGTGATTCATGAACCGTTTGGTTGACAGCAGTCGTAGGTTTTATTTATAAATAAATAAGTGAGACAAAGTTAACTTTATTTCCAAACAAATATACATAATTATGTACTAAAATACTTAAACTACAAACTAGAATAAAGCATAAAAAAATTGATCCTCAACGCTGTCGGCTGGCAACGTACCCAATATACCTACTAGCGGCATTGCCTCGTTGTATGGCAATGCTTAGCCGTTGACCAAAGAAATAGCCAGCCCTTGGGTCGCGGGAAGCGTCAACGAGCCTTTTCGAAATGTCTTATAAATAAGTCCAGATTGAATAGGTTACTTTTAGGTAAGCGTGCTCCATCTTCGATCACATCATCACTTACCATCAGGTGAGATAGTGGTCAAACACGAACCTATTTTCAATAAAAAAGTAGCTTATGTTTTTTTTCCGGATCTTCAGCTATGTACGTGCCAAATTTTATAAAAATCCGTTCAGCTGTTTAGCCGTGATCGTTTCAGACGAAAGCCTTTCAGATTCATAATAAAATATTATAAATTTAATAATAGCCGCACGAATCGACCTTTAACGTTTCCCAACGCTTGTCGAGATTAGTCCATAGAGTGAAGACTATCTTAACTTATCAAAATTTTGAGACTCGGAAAGCACGTGTAGCTGCTAGTTCCACCTATCATTTGTACATTCGTTTTGCCAAAGGTTGTACCAGTTACTGGTTTGTGAAGCTCAGATAGGCAGTATCTGGTACTTAGCCACATTTGGTTAGACTGGAAACTGAACCCAAAATAGTCGGCAAAAACCTTCGCAGATAATATCAGCAGTCACTATTTTGATATAGGTACATTAGCGAAATTGATACGTGTTCATTTTGACTCTTTTCATGAATAGTAGAGTTGCCTTGAACTTATGACTGAGTTGGGTTTGACATTTGGGGGTATAGTTAAGAATCTTAACTTGCTGTGCCGGCGATTTTGTTTGCGTGGTAGGTTTATCCAGCTTCAATCCCGATTCCGTGAGAATTTGGGAATAAAAAAAAGCCTATTTATATTGCCTTATACTTTTCTTTAACTTCCAGTGGAAGTTCAGCCGTTCCAGTAATTAGCCCGCACAAACATAAAATACAGCCAGAAGACTAACATAATCGTTCGGCCAGAACCTCAAAGAGCAGTCAGCAGCATTGGTGTCTCCAGAACGCAAGAGCAACTGATGAAACAGGGTGGGTTTTTAATCAATAAAAGACTGACACTCTCTTCCCACCAAGCAGAGTGGAAAGAGTCATTTGATAATTAGTCCACCGAAAAAAAAGAGACTTACAAAGCGACAAACAGACAAAAATGTATAAAAAGGTTGTTTGTGTTTTAGCGTCCCGTAGATAATTTTAAAGCACTTGATAAAACACAGTTATTTTGAAACTAGTACTCACGCGGGGCTTCGCTACCGTGGATTCTATCACGGTAAAAGCATAACTCTCCTTTTTTGCAGTCGCGTAAAAAGTAGCCTATAACCTTCCTCAAGCTTCAAGCTACTTCCATACCAAATTGTATCCAAATCCATACAGTACTTTCGAAGATTAGCGCGTTCAAGCAAACAAATAAACAAACAAACTTTTCCGCTTTATAATATTAGTATAGATAACAGACAGACACTTTAATTATATTTATATGTATAGAAAGATGCTGCTTAAAATAGATATTGGGTTAATTCGGAACATATTATGAAGGATGGTAGACAATTGCTAGAGGTCTTTCAAAGGGGATATTCTTGAGCCCCATCTAATTATGAAGTTAGACGTATAATATTGTTATCTTCATCCCATTTACAAAATAAGGATTATTTAACATTTTAAAGTCAAGTTTTTTAAATTTGACAGACAGATGTGCTGCTGGGGAGTTCGTTACGCTACTTTTCTGTCCCAGCTAACGCACTAGGAAGTGCTGACAGACTGACGTTAAGCACACAATCAGCACTTTTTGAAAGTCAAAAATATACATAAAGACAGTAAATTTTGACAATCAAAACGTCCTGATTTGCTGCCTTGTTTGAATGAATGACTTTATATTTTGATTCTGATATACAATGATTTCACTCCCAGTAACTAGGGGACTAAATTAAACTCGTTTCCAATAATCTCAAATTCATTAAAGCTCCTTGCATTTGTACGCCTGAATTTCAGTGCGATGACAAGTGTAATTAATGCATCGGGTGCTCGAATTCGAGTAAGTCTTTAACGATTGCACCAGACTTTTTTAATTAAAAGATAATAATTTTATTCTAGTAGTTGCGACTTAGATTATCGTATTGAGCGTTTTTATTTTGGTAACTACAAATTCAGATATCAAGTAGTGTCTACTAACTTCTATATAAATAAATTAACAATTAGCTTATAAATATCCCATTCCCCATCTAACTGATCATATACGCAACACCACACTACGCTCTAAGACGCGAATTGTTGACGTTGCTAAAGAGGCCGCTAAGTTGAAGTGGGTCTGGCCTGGCGACGTCTGCCGCATGCCCAATGTGTTATGTACCAAAATTATCGCTTTCTGGAGCTCTGACACAGCTAGATGGCGTTGCGGTAGACCTCGTAGAAGATGGTGGGACGAGCTGGACCAAACTAACGACCAGTGTGCATTACTTTGGCTCTGGAAAGAACCACCGGGAAACCATGGGAAGAGGCCATTGTCCAGCAGTTGTTGATGCAGACTAACAGGAACAGATGCCATTGCTGGAATACAGAACGCCTTTTTTATTGATAATAGACCCACGTTTGACCACCATCTCAACTGTTGGTAAGTGATGATGTGGTCGAAGATGGAGCAAGCTTGTCTAGAAGTTACCTATTCACTCTTGACTTAAAGACTATCAACAATAAAACAAACCTAGAGGAAGCCCAGTGGAGGAGAAGCAAAGCTAAGTAATGAAGATTCAGACTTAGAGGAATCTACAATGAATGTGTGGGTCCTGTCTGGCCTATTTTCAGAGCTAGCCGAACACGGCACAAACTGCAAAGCCGTGTCGTGTGTGTGTGAGTGGTATTGTACTGTGAAGTGGTGCGTGAGTCTGAGCGAATGTAGAAAGGCGAATGTGTGAATTTTTATGCGTAACATGCCCATATTAACTTAGCACACATCACGCAACGTGGTGAGAGTAGGGTGAACAGTTTTGTTGTTTGAGTTAGCCGCGTGTACATTGTGAAGGCTTACTTAGGGTTTGGTCCATATCCAAATATTCGTAATAGGTAGGTTGAAATAATAAGCTAACTATTTAAAATTAGAAACCGAAGCCTTTGTTTATAGGACTTGTGATTAGTTTTTGTAACAAAACTCTCCATATCATAAATCTGTAGAGGTCGTGGCTACATAATAACAGGTGCGCCGATCGATTGGCTAGATTAAGTAACACTTTCCGGGGTCGAACGGTTAGAAGCCAGAACATCTGTCACTGGGTTGTAGATGTCAGTTAGGCAGTATTTCAACGTACCTAAAATACTTGTACTCAGTTGTACGGGGTAGGACTAGCAGTCGACCCCAACGTAGCTGGGACAATGACGACACGGTTGGCGTAATTGTTGAGCGATTGACTGCTGTGCTGCGTGTCGCGGGATCGATTCCCAAATAAAATGTTTGTATGGTCTACAAATACTTGTTCCGAGTCTGGTTATTAGTAAAAATGCACCCAGGATATAAGATAAATTTTTAGTGTAGGGCAGAGTTTAAAAGAAAAAAGAAACGTTTTGGGTATAAATACACTTTCATTGTGCGTATAGTTAAGGAGTGGATTTCCCTGCCAGAGTCTGTGTTTCCTGATAGCTACAATCTTGAGGTCTTTAAGTCAAGAGTGAATGGGTTACTTCTAGGCAAGCGTGCTTTATCTTCGACAGCATCATCGTTTATTACCAGGTGAGATGGTTGTCAAACGCGAACCTATAAACAATAAATAAAAATGCTATGCAGATAATGGCAACGTGATGGCCAGACCAATTCTCACTTCATCTGTTTTTAGGGATCCGTAGTCAACAAGGAACCCTTATAGTTTCGCCATGTCCGTCTGTCTGTCCGTCTGTCCGCGGTTTAAGGTACTAGAAAGTTGTACTTTGGCATGAGTATACACGTTAATGACGCCGAAAAAGTGGTAAAATAAAATTTTGAAAAAAAAAAAAACAATTATTTAGGGTACCTCCCATACATGTAAAGTGGGATGATAATTTTTTTTTTCGTTCTTCCCATAGTGCGGGATATCGTTGGATAGGTATTTCAAAAATATTAGGGGTTTACTGAGACCGTTTTTTGATTAAGTAAACCGTTCGTGACTTATCAAGCTTTAAAGTTCCAATTTTCGTTAGAGTCAAGTGTCCTCCCCCTCTATCAACTAAACGGTTGTAGTTAGAAATTCAAATGTCACGGCAGTAGTACCTATATATAACGATATTTAAAGGAAAACTATCACACATAAGTGGGCTTTACAAGTTTACGAGTAATAGTCGACCAATTGTATTTGACTCGAAAATTTCGAACAACTCTATAGAAATGTCGATAGATGGCGCTAAGCGCCAGTTGTATCGTGCTAGTTTCTTGTGACGATTGAGTAGTGTAGTTCTGTGTCCGTATTTAAATTCAAAACACCGGCTATGACAAGTTTTATACAAATCTCTAAAAAAAAAAAAAACTTTCCGTGCAAAATTGTCGGATCAGGTGAGGATTTGTATAGGAAGTCAAATTAGTTAGGTAGTCATGTTTGGCTTTTAGTTAGAGCATGGTACGAAACGATCAGTCAGCGAATATGACACGCACTTGGCTGTTATAAAAACTACGGAACCCTACACTGCGCGTGGCCCGACACGTACTTGACCGGTTTTTTTTCCGTAACTTTACATACTTTTCTCAAAAAAAAAAAACAATGAGAATGCCACTCTGCTACAATATTCCAACACTTCCATAACAATATCTCGGTCAATATAGTATTCTATGAATACGTAACCTACCATCAATTTTTCCTCGATCAATCTTTACCTTCACTCCCAGTTCGAACAGATGACAGTTTCTTTTACTCATATTTCTTTTACACCATAGAAATAAATATGCCAAAAAGAAACTGATAGGGGGCTCGTCTATTGGTTCCCTTTTAGGTTAAATGCTTATTTCTTATCAACTGGTGGTCTAATCAGTTGGAGCTGCCGATTTCTTTTCTACAATTTATTTTCCCCCTCGAGTGACAACATATGGCGTCGTAAGGGTGCAGTTACATTGCTTAGGAGACAGCGGAAACTATTATAAAAACAATTATTATAAAGAAGTTATTTTGAACGCCACATATATGTATGACAGAATATGAAAAAGCTATTGAATCCTAATTTTAAGACGTTACAATATGTATTCAGACAAATAAACGATTATTATTTTCTACTATCTTTTGCCTCGGTTTCACGACCATGAAAAGTTTTTCAAAGCGGAAAAAATATATTTCCTTTTACAGGGTTTAATCTATGTCTGTGCCAAATTTCATCGAAGTCGGTAAAGTAGTTCAGTCACACAGACAGTGTTACTTTCACATTTATAATATTAGTAGGGATCTACACATTCACAAAGGCTTTTACGGTTCAGTTATCTTTCAAAGGGCAATGAAAGCCTTTGATTCCTTATTCTACGGTCTGAGCATTTTCCAGTTCATTTTGAATAGGTTTTGGGTAGGCGACATCTATCACCTTCTAACTCATAGCTTTACATCAGGTGAGGTCGAGATCAAATTCCTATCCTATGAATTATAAAACAAAATTGAATAAACAACATTATCTTGTGGGTATACTAACACAGTTCACGCCATCTTCATAAAATAATTCAATCTCAGATAAAGACTACGGTCTTCAGCGAGAATGCGATTCTTCTTTGCTAAGTGAGTGTTCCATTATTCATAACACGTTGGAATGTTCGTATGAGCATCCGCAGCCCCGGATTACAGGAAATGAAAAAAACAGTATGGGTTTTAAGTCAGCAGAAGTTTGACACTCCCTTTCGTTCCACCCAGAGTGAGTGTAGCCATTATTGATGATATTTGATAAATAAATGAATATGAATATGAATTTCCCCCTAAAATACCGAATAAGATGGCGTGAAACTCATAAAGATGGGTTTGACCAAATTGCTAGTTATACTGCAGAAACTGGGCAGCGCTTGCGATACCTTGAGCCCGTTATAAGGTTTAACGAATCTTTACTTCTTATAAGAACATACTCCCTTTCGTTCCACCCAGAGCGAGAGTAGCCGTTATTGATGACATTTCCCCCTAAAAATCTATACTAATATTATAAAGCGGAAAAGTTTGTTAGTTTGTTTGTTTGTTTGTTTGCTTGAACGCGCTAATCTTCGAAAGTACTGGGTGGATTTGGATGAAATTTCGTATGGAAGTAGCTTGAAGCTTGAGGAAGGTTATAGGCTACTTTTTACCCGACTGCAAAAAAGGAGAGTTATGTTTTTACCGTGATAGAATCCACGGGAGCGAAGCCCCGCGAGAGTACTAGTATCCAATAAGATGGCGTGAAAGTCATAAACATGGGTTTGACCAAATTACTAGTTATACTGCAGAAACTGAGCAGCGCTTGCGACATCTTTAGCCTGTTATAAAGTTTAAAGAATCTTTACTTCTTATATAAACATACTCCCTTTCGTTCCACCCAGAGCGAGAGTAGCCGTTATTGATGATATTTCCCCCTAAAAATATCCAATAAGATGGCGTGAAAGTCATAAACATGGGTTTGACCAAATTACTAGTTATACTGCAGAAACTGAGCAGCGCTTGCGACATCTTTAGCCTGTTATAAAGTTTAATGAATCTATACTTCTTATATAAACATACTCCCTTTCGTTCCACCCAGAGCGAGAGTAGCCGTTATTGATGATATTTCCCCCTAAAAATACCAAAAAAGATAGCGTGAAACTCATAAACATGGGTTTGACCAAATTACTAATTATACTGCAGAAACTGGGCAGCGCTTGCGACATCTTGAGAATATACTCCCTTTCGTTCCACCCAAAGAAACGCAGATTAATAGTGTAACTCTTTTTCTGTGTTTCTGATGCAATCACACTACTCTATGTCTAAGATATCTCGTAGACATTTAAGATGGAATCTGTCGATGCGAATTCGTCCTCTGTATAAGGCAGTTGTCCCATCGCCGACGATGAACGAGTAGCGCGTAGATCTAGCATCTGAAAACGAGTTGGCGAGCAGCGAGTGTGTTGTTCCGATAGTTCAGTCGCTGAGCTATCATCTCGTTGGCCTCTCAGCATGAGTTCTGACCGCCAAGTGATCGCTGAGCGAGTATTATCTTTGACAGTTCTAGTCAGCGACAAAAGGAGTGAAGCGAGTAGTCGCCGGCAGTGTGAACAGTCAGAGAGCAACTATTAATATATGCATCTCTTTCATTTACACAGAATGTGTATTTCATTGTGCGTTTCTTGAGCGAGTGAACCGCGGATAGATAGTCGTTTACTCGCTGGCAGTCGGACAGCTGCCTAAAGTCCTTGTCTCTGAAGCGTATAAATGTTCGCTAAAACAATCGTTATAGTTACACTTGTAGCTTTGTCTGCTGTTTTTTGCTTAAAGAAAAGAGAACTAGGAATGTGACTAGAATTGACATTACTAGCAATCTTGTTAACCCCTCTAACTAAGCGATCTATGCTTGTGTCTGGAGTGGGTTCACGACAAGAGTGTAATGGGTGGGTTTCGCAATCTCTCACTCGAAAAAGAAATCGATCGAAACACTTTCGTACGCACGTACCTACCGAAGGCTGCAGACGCAGCACCAATTCTGCATTTTGTAACAATACACTGTTTAATAAAACCTGTATCGAAAGATAATACTGCTATTACATATTATTACCTTTATCTAGTAGTCAATAATAGCAATATCTTTATTCAATAAAACACAGTAGGTAGAGTTTGCTCAATATAATAATATCTAGCTTATGTTACAATTTATGAATGGCCTACGTCCTACGTCTTCATCAGATTTATATTTAGAAAGCTGTTTGATGTTTGAACTCCTTTCATCTTATGAAAATAAAATATAAGATGACTAAAATGTTTGCTTTCCATCTAGCAAACAAAATAGTAAAACAATCACTAGCTAAGATTTACAAAAATTATTTATGTACTTTTTTTTTAATATTTCGTTATAGGCATTTTTAAAATTTAATGTTTTAACAATAATTTTAAAAATATTGTTAAACCTAACTATGCCGGGCACGCCGCAATTGCGGCGGTAAGACCCCTCTTTGAGGAGTGGCTAGATCGGCGTCACGGCGTCCTGACCTACCGCATGACGCAGGTCCTCACCGGACACGGAAGTTTCGGGAGGTACCTGTGTCTGATGGGAAAGGAGGAAACGCCTGGGTGTCACCACTGCGAGGGTCGCCCTGAGGACACAGTCGAGCACACGGTGCAGGACTGCCCAGCTTGGGCAGAGCACCGACGTGTCCTCACGGCGACAATAGGCGGAGACCTCTCGCGCCCGGCCTTGGTCGAGGCCATGCTGCGGGGCGAGAGGGAGTGGGAAGCGGTCGCCTCCTTCTGCGAAGCAGTCATGCTTCCGAAGGAGGAGGCGGGCCGCGCGAGGGAGAGGATGGCGTCCTCCCTCCAGCCCAGCCGCAGTGGTAGACGCCCACGGCGTCGGACGTCGGCCGACGATCTCCGGCCACCGTAGGCGCGGGCATGCGGACAGCGAGTAAAGGGCAACTCGCTGTCCGACCATGGACCATGCCCGGGTCGACGGCGCGTCGTGTTCCACGCGCGCCTCAAAGAGCGTCAGCAACATGACGAGGCCCCCTCTGCAGAGGGCCGAAGCCTGCCGGGGTCGTGGGACTCATCCCGTTACCGTGGCCCCGGTACGTAAAGGGCTATTGAAGGAACACCGTGGATTTTAGTCAGTAAAAGTCTGACAGTCCCTCCCACCCTGCCCGGAGTGGGAGGACTTATTTGATAATTTTACCACGTTAAAAAAAAAAAAAAAAAAAAAAAAAAAAAAAAAAAAAAAAAAAAAAAAACCTAACTATGTAAATAAATATAAAAATTAGGCTTCAAAGTACTCCTCCACATCGCTGTTGTCCGGAAACGTACCCAGAAGACTGGAAGCATTGCCACGTTGTATGGCTATGCTTATTCTTTAGGCAAAGAATGAGTCAGCTCTCTGGTCACGCAAGGAATCGATCAGCCAGCGGCAATCCTTATAAAAGAGACGCGCACTCGGGCTTCATGACCCAAGCGTTTCGATCCCAAACGGCACAAAAATGTAATTACTAGAAAGATTACAGTATTTGCGACGTTTGAGGGCCTCTGCATTCGCGGCGGCTGCACCAGCACAGCTCGCCGTACTTCTAAATATATATAACTCAAAGGTGACTGACTGACTGACTGACATAGAGATCTATCAACGCACAGCCCAAACCACTGGACGGATCGGGCTGAAATTTGGCACGCAGGTAGATGTTATGACATAGGCATCCGCTGAGAAAGGATTTTGCGAAATTCCCACGGAAACGGGATTTACACGGGAAAAAAATCCCACGCGGGCGAAGCCGCTGGCACAAGCTAGTTGAATATAAGATGGCGCAAGAGTGTCGACACACGTTGCGTCCCACACTAGAGGCCTACCCATCTTCCAAGGCACCAACGTACTATGTATTAACGTATTATTGTCAACGTATGTACTTACTAACTAATATCATCATTAGCCTTTTCCTAATTCTATGTCGAAAACGTCTCTAGTCTGAACGATCGCAGCAGAGTACCTACTAGAGTTTAAAATGAGGCGTCTGACCTGTACAACCCAGTAGCTAGATAGTATGATACTCCTGGGCAAGACTGGCGTCAGATTTACTGGCTTTTGACACACGTAATGACTGTCAAAGATTTTCAAAAGTCAGCCATGACCAACGGTTTAACCCATTGAATGCCGACTACGGATATATCCGTATATGGTTTCTATGCAGGACGCCGGCTACGGATATGTACGTAGAAGTTCACTACGAGTTTCTATAGAATGTACAGTAACTGGCCTCACCAATAGAGTATTTTAATGTAGGATGGCATCTCAAAAAAACAACCATTTTTAAAGAAATATCGAAAAGGCTCGTTGACGCTTCCCGTGACCCAAGGGCTGGCTATTTCTTTGGTCAACGGCTAAGCATTGCCATACAACGAGGCAATGCCGCCAGTATCTTGGGTACGTTGCCAGCCGACAGCGTTGGGGATCAATTTTTTTATGCTTTATTCTGGTTTGTATTTTGGTATATAATTTTGTATATTTGTGAGGAGAAATAAATCTGTTATTTTATATACAACCCATGGAGATCGATTAATAAATGAGTAACTTTATTGACTCTAAGTAACAAAAAAAAAATGTATCTGTACATAACCAAATGTATGGTGGCAAACGACTTTGGCCGTGTAGTCAATGTTGGCATTCAATGGGTTAACGTGCTTTTAAAGGCACGAAGGTATTTCGATATAGTAAGATGGTTACGCATTCGCGTACCAACTTCAGTGAGCACTACTTCAGCTTGAAGATAGATTTATGGGGCTGTTATTGCGTAGTAAAGAGCTCCTCTTTCGTTGAACTGTGAAATTATAAAAAAATCTACCTTCAACCTTCTTATTTAGATATATAGACTATACGTCGGTGAGTGTGCGCAGGAGCTCCACGACCTAATCCCTTCATCCCCCTCTTACTACCGGTCTACCAGACGTACCGCAGGATACCATCCACACTTATTCGATATACCGTCTTGTCGTACTAAGCGCTTTTCTTCAATATTTATTGTGCGCACAGCCAAGGTGTGGAACTCTCTGCCGGCTTCTGTATTCCCTGCCACATATGACCCGTCAGCCTTCAAAGCACGAGTAAATAGGCATTTTCTGGGCTCGCTCGTTCCATCGTAGACCTCATCTATCGCTTACCATCAGGCGAGATCCGGAATAAAAAAACATCATATTCTAAAGAACAACTTGTCTCCGCTTCCGCTCTTGCTTCCGTAGTCTCCACAGTGGTACAACCCCTTACCATTTTTCAAGGCTGTCACGCTTTGAGGAAAAAATGTGAGAATAAAACGTCTGCCTTCATCGTGATAGGAGATAGTTTGTTTTTCTTACATAAACTTCAAACTGATGTGAGTAGGTATTATGTATGGAGATCTGAATGCTTTTTTATTGTTAATAGGTTGTTAATATCGCGATTTACCAACATCTCATCTGATGGTAAGTGATGATGTGGCCGAAGATAAATCACGCTTGCCTAGAAGTAACCTATTCACTCTTGACTTAAAGATCCTGAGGTTATAGCTATCAAGAAACATAGACTCCGTAATTTAACTACTAACTAATACGCACTGGGCCCGCTGGTGGATTGCGGCCCATTTTGTCTTAAGGAGGAGGCTTGTGTCCCTACAGTAGTAACGTTATACGTTGATTTTTAATTAATTTATATACCTTGAAGCTATAACTAAAGACTACACGAAATCAAAATTTTTAAGTAAAGCTTTTTTGTGTTGATAATATCTCATTTCTTTTTCATTACTGATGTGCCCGCTCTTGACCTTCATCACGCGTAATGGTAAGTGATAGATGAGGTCTACGATGGAATAAGCGAGCCCAGTAGATGCCTGTTCAATCTCCCACAGAACACAGAAGCTAGCAGAGTTGCACGTCTTAGCCGTGCGCACAACAAATGAAGAGGAGTAGCGCTTAGTACTAACTAGAAGCTACTTACACTATGGTCCTATTGGTTATAAGGATAAAGCGTACATTTCGTAACCCAAACACAGCAAATATTAGCCTTGCACGTATATCCTGTTAATTGTTGTAGGTGTTTAAATACAATATTGTAGTGATTTCTTTACGATTACTGAATTAAACCATGTTTTTATGCTTATCAAAAAGGCGTCAGATAGTATGCAATAAACTCTGATTTGTATACAAAATAGAAAAAAAAAGTTATTTAAAATAAAAATGTGCTTGTTTCTTGCATTTCAGTTGAGCAGTCGGGTTTTTTAGATTTTTTAAATAACTTTCTTTTTTCAACTTTTCAGTTAAAATATTAATTAAAAAAAAAATAATTTTCCCGGTCATGTCACATTGGCACCCCACCGGATTAAGAAAGTGAAAGAGCTCTAAGTCCATTTTTTTTTTTTCGGACACGCCGAAATTGCGGCGGTAAGACCCCTCTTTGAGGAGTGGCTAGATCAGCGTCACGGCGTCCTGACCTACCGCATGACGCAGGTCCTCACCGGACACGGAAGTTTCGGGAGGTACCTGTGTCTGATGGGGAAGGAAGAAACGCCTGGGTGTCACCACTGCGAGGATCACCCTGAGGACACAGTAGAGCATACGGTGCAAGGCTGCCCCGTTTGGGCAGAGCACCGACGTGTCCTCACGGTGGCGATAGGCGGAGACCTCTCGCGCCCGGCACTGGTCGAGGCCATGCTGCGGGGCGAGACGGAGTGGGAAGCGATCGCCTCCTTCTGCGAAGCAGTCATGTTATCGAAGGAGGAGGCGGGCCACGTGAGGGAGAGGATGGCGTCCTCCCTCCAGCCCAGCCGCAGTGGTAGACGCCCACGGCTTCGGACGTCGGCCGACAATCTCGGGCCATCGTAGACGCGGGTATGCGGACAGCGATTAAAGGGCAACTCGCTGTCCGACCATGGACCATGCCCGGGTCGACGGCGCGTTGTGTTCCACGCGCGCCTCAAAGAGCGTCAGCAATATGACGAGGCCCCCCCTGTAGAGGGCCGAAGCCTGCCATGGTCGTGGGACTTATCCCATTACCGTGACCCCGGAACGTAAAGGGCTATTGAAGGAACACCGTGGATTTTAGTCAGTACAAGTCTGACAGTCCCTCCGGCCCTGCCCGGGGTGGGAGGACTTATTTGATGATTTTACCACGTAAAAAAAAAGAAAAGTCCATATTTTTAAACTTTCTCTTTGTATTATTTTTGCTAGTATTACACTAATGATAAATATGATATACTTTTTTGAAATCCTTGCAACAAGCCCTTTAATTTGATACCCATATTGTGGTATTCGAAACAAAACATTTTTTTTTCACTATGTATAATGGCTTCGCACAGCCGCCATATTTGATTTTTCAAATGTCACCTATCTAAGAACACTTTACCAATTGAAGAAACAGTGACTACCTACCATTCCTGTTCTGAATTGACCTTTTGTCTTTTTCCTTTTCTAATTTCATTTTGTCTCTAATCATACACACTTGCTTTTCCAATTTACTTTAGACATTGGCAGAATAGTCGACATCGGCTCCACTTGCCATTAACAAAAAATTTAATTGAATTGAAGAACACTTGGGCTGCTAAGACGAATCTAACGATGCCTCAATTATGTGAATCCGTGCAGCGGTTCTGGAGTTATGAGGTAATAAAAAATATTACATACATGATACGTGCGAAAAACATAACCATTCCTTTGCAGTCGGGTAATAAATTCACTCATGCATGCATGCCCATCCATCAACAGTGAATGCTCATTGAGATTTACTCCTACGCATAAAGTAATTCAACTGTATACGTGCTATCTGCCATAATATATATATATATATAAAGGCAGTAAAGTAATTTTAAAACATAATGATGTTGCTCCCTACTTATCTAGCGAACATTATAGCACAAGAAATCCCATCCTAAACAAACAACAAAGATTGAAAACGACCCGCTTAATTTAGCGTAAGAAATATTGCTCTAGAAAGCGTGTAAAATAAATAAACTTTTCAGTTTAAAAACTCCATTAGCTACCATATGCGATTTATAGTCTCAGTGCTAAATTAACAAACTCCAAGTCGTAGTCTCAGAGCGAAAGTGAACTAACTTAATTAATTTTTTTTGGATTCGAGCAAAAATCTCTTTAAAAATAGTATTGAGTAAATTTAAATGTAGGTTACTTATAAAGAAAACAGCTCGCTGAGGAATGTGAGGGACAGTCGCAACAGAATGATATGTGAGAGTGAGTCCTCTCCGATTATGAGGCAGTTTTTGCGGAGAGTGATCGGTAGACATACTAATACTGGGTAATAAAGCCAGTAATATTATTTTAAGTTACTAACACTAAGAATTCTATGACCCAAAATAAAAATAAATTATTATTGGGTATCTTTTTAGGGTTCCGTAGCCGAATGGCAAAACACGGAACCCCTAATAGTTTCAACATGTCTGTCCGTCTGTCTGTCTGTCTGTCTGTCTGTCCGTACGTCCGTCCGTATGTCACAGCTATTTTATTCCGAAACTATTAAGACTATACATGTGAAACTTGGTAGGTAGATGTATTCTGTAAACCGCTTTCCGATATTAAGAAAAAAATTAAAAAATATTTAAAATATTTAAAAAATACATGGAACTGGAACTGAAAATATTTTTTTTCATGAAACCTAAGGCTAATTTTTTAAAAGATATACGCTTCCAAAGTGGTAAAATGTGTGTCCCCCTCTAACTTCTATAATAATGGAGTGAAAAATCTAAAAAAAATATATGTATGTACATCTTAATGTAAACTTTCAATCAAAATTAGTTTGAACGAAATCAGTTCAGCAGTTTTTGAGATGCAGCATATTTTCTAAAACCGCAAATATAACTTTGTAATTCATACAAACACTATAAAAAACAACGTTATTTGGCGTAGTTGTAAAAAATGTAAATGAGATAGTTTTAAGAAATTTGTAAGGTTTTTTTTCGTCTAATAAATATACATATTATGAGTGACCAATGTATAGGCCTTTATTAGTCGTCATTTTGTTATTACTACGAGGATTCAGAAATATAAAATCCTGTAACTTTAAATATAATAATAAACTTTAAATAAGTAATCACAATCTAAAATTATAAGATTTTAGGGTTAGCTCACTTCGATTCTAAGAGTGCGGAATCGATTTAATCACGTTTCAACCAAAGTTACGAAACATTTCCTACTGATTTGAATACATTAACATATTGCAAGTTGATTGATTGATTAAATGAGGAAACTACATGGAGCTTTGAGACGATTGATCAATAGAGTTACATGATCGGGGTTGAGTCATTTTCAATAGTTCAGTATGTGTGTTGGAAATGTGAACTAATTAAATTTGGCACTGATTTTTCTTAATTTAATTAGCGAACCTAATTAAAAGAATTGTCAATCTAAATAGGTACATACTACAACATAATTTATTAGTATTAACTTTAGGTACAATGGTGGTACATAGGCGAACTTAATGCAACAAGGCATTCTCGACTAGTTAACCTTTGGGTTAAAAAGACCACCTTATCCATTATGCTATTGACGCAAAGAAATGAAAGAAATTCAGGAAACATCGCTGATCTAGTGATTGCAAGTGCGACTGCTGAGTGGTACCGGGTTCAATTCTAAACGGGCAACAAGTGCTTTTGGGTTTTTATATTGAAATTTCTCGGTAGTAGCTCAGAGCTTGGAAGATGGCGGTGTGCGTGTGATACCTCCGTGACTCGTGTGTCACGTACCCAGCTGTGTCAGCTGCCATCCCACTGGACTATGAGAGTTAGTGCGTAGCCACACTGAATACGCGGATGCGGAGGCGGCGCGGGTGCAGCGACGCGCGCCTCTTCAAGCACGCGGCTCGTCAGAGTGGTGTCGTGTCCAGTGTTTGTCAACTACAATATGGATGAAGAGGACTTATTTTTACTAGAAAATTCCTACTTAAAATGAAGTTAATGCTAAGTTTCTTAATGCTATAAGTGAAAAATGGAATTAAGTAATGATATTAATTTTATTAGTTATTTCAGTCTTGAAATAACCTTTTTGTTTTTATATTGCTTATGTTTTGACATCCAAAGTGCAGGTCGTGCTTGAATTGCTCTTATAAACTCTTCAATATTCAAATCAGAAGACGCCATGTTGCCAACGCACGCGGTTAGCTCGGAATAGTTTGAGATCCCCGCGCTCCGCGTTGTTTGCCGCTTGACGCCCGCGCACTCACTGCGGCCACTTGTATGCAGGGTTACCAGATGCCGAATTTTTTATCTCGTACTAGGGCTGTCAAATATCTCGTACTTTCAATACAAAATCTCGTAAAAATATACATTTTAAAAATCTCAGACCTTAATTTCGGTACACTATGTAATGTACTATAATTAGCTAGCCTGGGGTAGGAATATTCCTTAAGTTTGGGACCGCCAAATCAAAAAACTTTACTCTAGGTGATTCATATTTTTTTAATTATTTTACCAAAATCTTCAAAAAATAAAACAAATTATTAACTTAAGTAATACATTTTGTATGTACTTACTACTAGTACATGTGTAGTGTAATACATCTAGTGGGGTTTCCCCAGCCAACGACTAAAGATAGGAGACATTTAGTGATGAGGTAATGGATCTAGTGATGTGCTTAGTCGAGTTTGTGGCATGTACATACATTCTTTCCTTTAAATGTTTTTGGTTTGTATTAGCAACATCCCGTAAAAGAGTGTACGAGATTTTTTTTTCTCGTTTCTCGTACAGAGACTGCTAAATCTCGTAAAGGTACGAGATTTCTCGTACATCTGGCAACACTGCTTGTATGAACATCCTATTGCTTGAGTTGCCCGCGCTATCGCCGCGCCATACCGCCCGGTAGAGGTGGGCAAAGTGTATCATTTTTGAGATTGGAACATTTGCATCTCGATCACTGAAATGATCCGGAACAATGATATGTTTCATTTGGCTCATTTGGATCATCGGCTCAAATGATTCAGTAAACGCCCGCGACGCGACGTCATGTATAGAAACGTAACATTCTTGCGTTGCGGGCGTTTACTATTGAGACATAAATGTTTTGAGGCATCAATACTGAATGTTTTATGTCTACATATTTATTGTAATAATAAGTGAGATTATAAATAAAGTCGATCTTCGTGCGTAGGATACAAGAGTCAATAGTTAAAGTAACTCAGTGTGTCTAGGTCTCTCTCTCTCTCTCGCTCGCACACTGCTCAGTCGCCACAAGAGCGACGTGTCGCGTGAAATGAGCCAGAGCAAATTAATGTTTCAGATACAAATGATGCATTTGAAACGTTGTTACTGAACCAATCTTTTGAATCACTTCAATGATTCGAATCAGTGAGTCGGTTCCGTAAAGAGTTACACACGCCTACTGCCCGCGCCGCTCGTCGCGCCCGCTTGCCCAGTATGGATACTCAAATAGGTTTGAGAATTATGTTTAAGTACGTCGCACCGCGCCCGCCCCGCGCCCGCCCCGCGCCCGCCCCACGCGCGCCCTTGCTTTCAGTCTGGCCAAGCACTTAATGAACATAGAGTGTACTTGTTCCTGCGTACATACAATCTTCGCTGAGTTCGGTCACCGAGGCCGAAACGGGTCAGAAGGACTATCAATGTTACATAGTACCCAGGTTACATCCAGAGTTATTTTTTATACATTCCATGAGAGACCTTACATTTTTAACATACCTACTACTATTGGAATTAAAACGGTAAAAAGGCTCAAGATTAATAAGCTGATAGCCCCTGTTCGCAGCTTCGTGTGCGTGAAATGTTTTTTTTTTCTGCAAAAAACCTGTAGCACTATTCAGCTCTACAGCCATCTCCACACCAATAATCACATAGATTCATTGCTTGCAACCAACACACTTTTGCATTATAATATTAATAAAGATCCTAAGTGTGGACCCCCACAGGTTGGTCATCAAGTTTAACAACACTTGACAAGGTCAGACATTGATGGGTGACTGTCTTACTTAAAACATGATAATACCATAATAATAAAACCAATCCAAACTTGGTCGATATACCGTCTTGTCGTACTAAGCGCTTTTCTTCAACATTCATTGTGCGCACAGCGAAGGTGTGGAACTCTCTGCCGGCTTCTGTGTTCCCTGCCACATATGCGTCAGCCTTTAAAGCAAGAGTGAATAGGCGTTTTCTGGGCTCGCTCGCTCGATCGTAGACCTCATCTTACACTTACCATCAGGTGTGATCGAGGTCAAGAGCGGGCTCACTCGTAATAAAAAAAAGAACGTCAACCATCTTTTAGTGGTTGCTGGAAGTCAGAATCTAGAATACACCTGACACAAGTCTTAACAAAGTTTACTTATAGTTGCTAAGGTCCGATAAGTAGTCGTTCTATGTTCTACAATACTGTTATTCCATCAGAATCCTGTTACACTGAAACTGTCAACCCCAACATAGAAAAAGGTGAGGTAGATCATGATAATAAGACATCATAAACCTTAAGCCAAGGTCACCAAGGTGCTTAGCAACCGAGCTTATACTAGTGATAATCATTCATTTACACCTATAGGCCTAGCTCTGTTATGTCTCCAGTGTCCGAATACTCGAGTTGACACATGAAACAAAAAGCTGGCTTTTGCCGTGGCCAGAGATTACCCAACAATGATAGTATTTTTTTTATTACTGATGGGCCCACTCTTGACCTCGATCTCGCCTGATGGTAAGCGATAGATGAGGTCTACGATGTGACGAGCGAGCACAGAAGATGCCTGTTCACTCTTGCTTTAAAGGCTGAAAGGTCATAAGTGGCAGGGAACACAGAAGCCGGCAGAGAATTCCACAGCTTGGCTTTGCATGTATTACTAAGCTACATGTAATTGACTTGACAAAAAACTTAATTGAATAAAAATAATCTATGATGTGCACCGCGTCCAGTATAATAATGCTTTCCTGCCTCGTTACGTGTAGTGCCTCAGAAATGTTCGCACAAGCTCGTACGGACGCGTTTCAAGCGATTATACGCAAGAAAACAGCTTCACTTCTGAGGAAAGTAAGGGACAATCGTAACAGCATAATGAGAACGGTGAGTGAGAGTGTGTCCTCTCCGATTATGAAGCAGTTTGTGCGGAGGGTGATAGGTACTAACACTAGATAATAAGCTATTAGGTACAAGTTACTAAAAAAAAAAAGGTATAAGTTACTAACATTTTATGGATTTCACAAATTTTTCAGTCTGAAATAAAAAGATTGTATTCTATAAATAAATTATTTATTTACTGATCACTATTAGAATAACATTTATCTCGAATCGTTCCTTAGTAACCAAATTCTTGCAACATTACCACGCTGAATGGCAATTGCAAGTTTCAAACCACAGGCGCTCACCAATTTTCCGGACTAAAACTATAGCTTCCTCCTCCAAGAACAACACGAATCGAATGCCACCGGTACATACAAGTATCGCCATATATTTAGCGACTAAAGGACAATATATTTTACATGCTTCAACGACACGGTGGCCTCGGGCTTGTATATTACCTACTAATATCTCAAAATCTGAAAAGAAAACAGGATAGAATTTACTTTTTACATGACAATGCCAGAGCACACATTTGCAAGAAAACTCGTGAGAAAATACAGGAACTTGGATGGACCATTATTGCACATCCCCCTTATTCGCCAGACATTGCGCCAACCGATTACCACCTATTCAGGGCTTTATCTAATTACTAAAAAGTTTAAAAAAAAAAATTATGAGGAACACTTACTAAAATGTGACCTGACAAACTTTTTTGACGAAAAACCGAAAGCATTCTACGAGCGCGGGATTCTCACACTGGCAAATATCGTTGGCAGCAAGTTGGGGATAACGACGTTCATTAATGAAAAAGTAGTTGTTAATTTACAAATAAAAATTATAATAAAGTTTTCTGAATAATGGCGGATTTATATTTGGACAACCTGATATTATAAATACGAAAGTTAGTGAGGATGGATGAATGGATGTTTGTTACTCTTTCACGCAAAAACTACTGAACGGATCTGAATGAAATTTGGTATGTAGATAGTTAGTTAGACACATAGGCTAATTTTCATCCCGAAATTCCTACGGGATCGAGATTTACGCGGAAACACCCTCCCACGCGAACGAAGTCGCGAGCAGAAGCTAATAGTATAATAAATACATGTGTATGTTTATTTTATCGTGTTACCCAGTTACTGGGTTGTTAAGGTCAGATAGGCAGTGGCATATGTTAAATATGTTCTCTGCAGAAGTTTAATTTACATTAAATAATGTTGTATAAATGTACACATCTTTTTTTTATTGGTAATAGGCTCGCGTTTGATCACCATCTCACCTAATGGTAAGCGATGATGTGGTCGACGATGAAGCACGCTTGCCTATAAGTAACCTATTCACTCTTGACTTAAAGACTCCCAGGTTATAGCGATCAGGAAACACAGACGTCGGCAGGGAACGGGCTTGGATTAATTAAAATAATTAGGTTATGCCTACTACTAATTAGGATACGTTATCCTGATTACTTGGAAGAGCTTACCGATCCTTAAAAGACACTGACCTAACTATGTATTTATATTAGTGTAATCGCTCAAGGTCAACTATTAATCAGTGTAATTGTACCACATCACTATTATTTGTGCATTGTTATCTACCCCACGCTTTGTTGAACAAAATAGTTTTTTTTTTGGAGCCATAGTAAGTAACTCCAGTATTTTTCTGCCGTGATGACTACGCAACTTTTTGTGGTTAAAAAGTTATATAGGACTATGTCTATGAATTTCTCAAGTTTGATACCTATGTTCATTACTAGCTTTTGCCCGCGAAGTCAATCGCGTGGGAGGTTTTTCCCGCGTAAACACCGATCCCGTGGGAATTTCGGGATAAAAACTAAGTCTAACTAAACTAAAATCCTATGTCCTTCCCAGGGTCCTAAACTATTCTCATGCCAAATTTCATCCAAATCGGTTTAGCGGTTTGGGCGTGAAAAGGTAACAGACAAACAAAGATACATTCGCATTTATAATATTAGTATGGATTAAGTTCTTTTTTTGCTATCGTGGAAAAGTGCCTAAAGTTTTGGGGAAAAAAACAGAAAGTATGAGATTTATTGGACCTCACTAAAACCACACATAGAAGGGTTGCTTCTTAAAATCATTATTAGGTCCTACTCTCTAAAGAAGTTGTGAGAACTTGGAAGTAAGTACAATGTATGTTGGTAAGGCCGCGTGAGGCATTTACTTGGACGCCTGCTTGCGCGGTTCTAACTTTGTGGCGTCAACTTAAATTGTGTTTTACTGTAATATAAACTGTAGACGATGTTCGAGTTGCAGCACTTGGATTCAAATCAAAGCTAGCACATTAATATTATTATGTTTCAAATAATATTATATATGATGTTTGATCTGTCTCCTTTAGTTTTGTCCATCCAAAGGTTGTCTGTAAGAGATCGCCCTGAGCGATAAGACCGCCCATTGTACACAAGTTTTAATTTCTGTATCTAATGGAATATTGTAAGGTATACAATAAAGTATATAATAAATAAATAAATAATTACTTTGTATAATCTTCATCATCACTACTTATCTCAAAACGGTGCTGAAAAACTTCGAGAGAAAGGCGCCGTATGTTAAATGTTAGTAGATCACAGTCATATTTCCACACAGTGTAAAAATTGTTTATGAAGTAAATTACCCTTTTACCAAAAAAATCCGAAGATATCAAAAACGTTTTGGGAAGACTTTCATTGTGCGTACAGCTAAGGAGTGCAATTTCCTGCCAGAATCAGTATTTTCTGATAGCTATAATCTGGGGGTATTTAAATCAAGAGTGAATAGGTTACTTCTAGACAAGCGTGTTTCATCTTTGACCACATCATCGCTTACCTAAAACAGGCGACGTCCATTGACCCGCACTGGCCTGTATTCCGGCACTGATAACGATATTAGCTAATTATGTTATGTAGAGTGTGTATATTTTGTCTTTTGCATTGTTTGTGAGTGGTGAAACCCCTAGGGAGGGTCAAAACACTGCTCTAAAGAAATATTCAATCGGTGACTCGTGTCTCATGAAGGTGACATTTTGATAGCGCATGTAAATCTCATACCTTTAAACTATCAATTTATTTCAGTCCATCTTTGTATTTATATAGAGAGGTATCTTTCAATCTTAGAACCTGTTTTAACTCAAGTGATCGGTAATTTACTCGTCATGAATTCATACTAATCGTGTTCTATTTTCGAATGTAATCGATATAAAGAGGCTATTTAGATTGAGTACACTCACTAGAAATTTCGGTCGAAAATATTTGTAATACTTATAAATGTAATTTGTTCCTAACTTTACATATAGATATCATTGAGTTTCCTCTGAGTATCCATTCAAGGGTTTCGAAGAAAACAACCAATAAGAAGCGAAATAAAACAAATCCGCAACGAAAAGAAATGAGTTTCCTTTCGCCTAAGTAGTTTTTAGGATTACCTTAAATATACAGAAGAATAAAACCTCCCATAATATAGCCACAGAGGGATTTAGAACAAAGCCAACGAAAAAATAGATTTAAAGGATTTTCTAATTGCGCTCAATATCTTACAGCTTTCTCAAATAAACGGAGGTTTTTATTAGAAAAGGGAGAGAATGAAAGAATAAAAAGCCTTTAAGTCTGATATAATTTAAATATTTATTTCGTAATGTCAGTTGAAACAACATAAGAGCGAGCGGCGGGTCGCCCTGGACTCGCGAGCGGCCCCGTCGCGGCTTCATAGACTATAACGCGTAAAAAAAAACAATTGTCAACATCATCTATCATATACTTTATATTATTTACATATTATCACCGAATAAACGTATTTACACTATCTACTTAGTATGTATAACATACAGAAAGCGAAATATCATACATATAGGTTGAGTAACATAGTCCTTGGCCTTCGAGACCTCAATTATAGTATATAATATAGTAGTGATATTTTCGTTAGAACTTTTTATTCCGGCCTCGTCTATGAGTGCCGAAGAGAATACGCGCGAACGCCTGACGGAAGTCGGGGCTGAAGATGGTGTATATTACAGGGTTGAGGGTCGAGTTGAAGTATCCTAGCCACAAGAAAAAACTCGCTAAGTAATCACTGATCACACACGTTTGGCAGATTGGCATCACCAACGCCATGATGAAGAATGGAAGCCAGCAAAACACGAATGCTCCTGTTATGATTGCGAGCGTCTTAGCCGCTTTTCTCTCTCTCTTCGCTTCAAGAGATTCTTTCTTCTCGCGGTGAGTGGGAGCTGCGACGATGGCTTTTTCGGGCTTTGAGCCGTTTGTAACAGTCGAGGAAGACTTTTCAGGGGACACTGAAGGAGGCGGGACCTTCTCGTTGATCGTAAATGCTGTGGTCCTCGGCTCCTCGTCTAACGTATCAACAGTGGAAGTGCTCTGTCCTTCGGTTAACAACAACGCTGCAGCCAGCGTCTCAGCGCGAGTACGTTGGTTACATTTCTTTAGGTTCAAAAACCTTTTCTTGACAAACCGTCTGTCCCTGGCTGATTGGACAGGTCGTCCTGAGGGAGTGGCACCGTCTGCCGAGGTTGGTCTCGGAGGAGGAGGGTCTCGTCTCCTCCTGATACGTCTTCGGGCAGTTTGGAAGATCTTCCAGTACAAGATGAGGATGACCGCCAGCGGTACGTAGAACGTCGACATTGTCGCGAAGATTTGGTAGGCTAGGTCTTGGCTGACGAGGCACTTCTGTTGTTGTGTGATCCTGGCGAGGTAGTCTGGATCCTTCCAGCCGAGCTGAGGGGCCAGGGAGACGACTAGTGCCGCCCCCCAGACCAGCACGATCATCGTGAAGATACGTTTCTCGTTGCGTAAGTGAATGTAGTCTACGTTAGTCACAGCCCAGTACCTGGAAATATTAATATAGCTTAGTAGTTGTTTCATGTAGTTTATTGACTTTGACTATGGATAGGTGGCTTATAGCTAAAAAGGGATGGGGCACTCCCCCATAAAATCCTACAGATACGATTCGAAAAGACTGCGGTGTTTTCTGTACAGTCTAACGATTGAGTTTTAATTTTATTTATTCTAAAGTACAAAGAAGGAACCTATTTTTTCATTTAAATCATAATCATTTACTTTTTTTCTAGATCTTTTCTCTTTTTCTGGTAAAATTGAGTGATAAAAAATTGTCAAATCATATTTATTTTTCAAATTGGTTATAAATAACACTTTAATACTTCATTTTCTCTTATTCAAAGTTTAAACTAGATGAGGCCGGTGTTTACTAAAAAGCAACATCGAAAGAAACGCAGAGATTAACGTCTCTTTTAAAGTCCATACAATCCATACTGGTCTAATTACCATGTAGGCAGTTGACCTGACCAGACAGTGCAAGCATTTGTCAGTTATCGTGTAGCTCAACTTAAAACATAAGGATCTCAACGAAAACAATATTTTCTGGTTTTTAATATTAAATTGGCTAATCCACGCCTCTTTCACTGTCATCTCCAATGTCTTCTCATCAAAAAAGTAATTTAAGTATTTGACAAGAGAAACTTTATGCTACTAAAATATTATTGAAGAACCTATTCAAAGTCTATCGCTCAAGTCGGTTCGAACTTTGTGTAACTTCTTAGTTAAAAATTCTTACTTTGTTCTTGCATAAGAGAGAATACTAAAAGTCAACCTACTTTGAAATATTTCTTGTTAAGCTAAGATCAAAACTTTTAACAAATAATAATCTGCTATTGACTTTTATTCTAGAAATATTATTCCGAAGTATTTCTTTATGAAGTCACTAACCCTTTTTTTTGCTATACACTGTTTACTGTAACTACAATTAACTTTATTATTGAATATGAAACTGGTGATTAAATATACTATTGCAAATACCTATTTGAGCTTCATAGCGAAAGTGCTATGCCGTTTTGTAAAACCATTTATTTTGTATTTGTATTGATGTCGTACGAACTAGCGTTGCGGATATTTATTTTAATTCCTTGTCTATACATGTTTACCTAACAATAGACGCCGTACAGAATTTTTGAACTGTATATAATATTTAAGATATCTTCGTCATCATTTACAGCCTGACTTCATATAATAGAAAGAAAGAAAGAATAATAGAAAGAAAATTGCGTTTATTCATACATAATAATAAGAAACACACATTATATACAACATTAAAAATAAAAAACAATATTGTGACAAAAGGGCCTCAGCTCAGCATAATGTCAGGAGGGAACCCTAGGTATTACTACCTAACGCTGATTTTCAGCTGTAGCCCACGGGTGCCATACGCTCGCATAATGTGCAATACACACGCGTAAACGTTCTAGTCAAAAGTTAAAGAGAAATAACTGAATTATGCCGTAATAATATACATAATAATTTGGAATATGACTCATTAAAGAATTGAAAAAATAAAGAAAATGGAATAATTCAATAAATGATAGGCATCCCATTGCTTGTGATAAAATCCATAATCCTGTGCCAGTCTCATCCAGGACATATCCGCGATAGCAACAATGTCAATGAGCAGATGACATACACAGTTACATTCAAATTCAGAATTTAATTAAGTATTACTTTGCGGATTACGGATATCCGCAAATTATAATTCAATTCTGTATTAAATAGTTAATTTTCTATTGTCCTTGTGAGTGAGTGATATAAGGCCTTAAGTTGCGATAGAATTTAAACGTAACGTTTTTACGAATATTTAGAAAAATATCTTGTGTTCTTTCCGCCAAAACAAGTTCTGTAAGTACCTACAAAAATCAACGAAATCGACTGGGTTGATTTGGCTTTTCTTTTTTTTTTGGCCAGCAGTGGGACACTACAGGGTAATATATTTAATAATAATAAAGCAGTATGAAATTCACTGAATAGCTAGTTCTAGATATTTTTTCTGTGGTAGCCTTCAACGTTAAATACATACACTACATAAGCTGATTGGTTTAATATTTACCTGTCAGTAGCGATAGCAACAAGGTGAAGAATAGAGGCGGAGCTGCAGAGCACGTCACTGGAAGTCCACATGTCACACAGCTCAGGACCCAGGATCCAGCCTTGACTGACCTGAGGGAGAGGAAAAGAGAATTTTTAACATATAAATTACAGCTATGTAGGAGCATTTAAGGTGAGAACTGGTGGCTCACTGGTGAAAGGCATGGTTTACGAGTAGGGCTCAATTTACACCACCGCGGATTGGAATGGAAGCGACTTTTTGCAAAGATATTGTACATAGCATAATGAACTTTATGTCAATTGTATAACATACAATCGACAGTAGCTAAGGAAATCCTCGAGAATGCGCGAGGATTCCGCGGAAGAAGCGCGACCTTTTTTGGCTCCTATTTAGTTTGTATGTAATACAATTGACATAAAGTTCATTATGCTACGTACAATTTCGTTGCAATAAGTCGCTTCCATTCCATTTCGCGGTAGTGTTAATTGAGCCTAAGTGGTGAGTTCGGCATATTTCATAGTGGTGTATTTACTTTGGGAATTTATATCATCAGCAATCAAAACGATTAAGGAAAACATCGAGAGGAAACTAGCATGTTCTAGAACCGAAAATTCATAGACATGATAGATAAATAGCTATACTGTTAATTGTACACCATAACAGATAACAGACAACTTAAATAGGGTGATACAATGGGGGGGTCTTAATGCTAAAAGCGATCTCTTACAGACGACCTTTCATGCGTCATTCAACAACGCGCATTGAGCCTGCCTCGTGGATTACGACCAGTCGTTTACGGTGCAAGGCTATTCGGTTGTGGAATGGATTGCCGGTGTTAGTAAAACAAGCTCAGTCACTCGCTGTATTTAAAAGCTCGGTTGCCAATCATTTTGTTTCTAACTTATGATTATTCCTTTGTTTTTATCCACACGTTGTTACAGTATACATTATATATTTAATGTACTATGTATTGTATTTATATAATTGTGTGGAACTTATTAGAAATTTCAATAAATTGATACCAGAGACCGAATTTTTCAAATTAAGAAGAACGAAGAGAATTGTCGTGTTATTGGCAAGTGGCATGGAAAGTCATTGACCCTCGTAGTGCACAGTACACGTTTGTTATGATTGGTTTTCAAGAAACATAATTATGAAACCGACAATTTGTTATCAATTCTTTGAGTCACTTATTTTGAGCTGAAACTTTGCATAGAGACATGTATACCAGATGTTGTCTTCAGGCCTTTTGTATAGACATGGGGTTTCCGTTACACGTTGTATAATAATGTGTCATCCCTACTCTATCTATTATATCCCTTTTTTCCAACCCAACTCGGCTTCGCACGGTCTTATATTGCTAATTCATACAAAATTTTGATAAATTATTCACTGGAACCATCTTCATGAAACCATCCTATGCATTGGTTTTTGTTTATCACAAATAGACAGACAGACAGCGGCGGGAGATTTTATATTATAATACTAACAGTTGCGCAGGGCTTCCCTCCTGTGTACTTTATCACCATAAAAACATAACTCTCCTTCGTTTGCAGTCGGGTAAAAAGTATATAGATTTATGGACTTTTAACCTCTAGAGCCCCAGCGGCACAAAAACGTGCCAGTAATCAAGTATTAATTGAGTCCCGCTGGCACAAATTTGTGCCACCAAACCCCGACTGATTTAAAACTGTATTTGTAGTAAAGATAAGTCTTAAAATCGTTTGTGACCGGGGTCAGATTACGCTTACGATAAGAGCCCGCCCGCGGTGCTGGACGGATGGTTGACGTAAATAATGGCGGTCCTTGAGAGGTAAATATCCATTTTAACTTTCATTTTCAAAATGGACAATTAAAATTGCTCTAATTAAAATAATTGACTTCAACTTGACCTTATTGCTGCAGAATTGCTTGTAATGCAACGTGATCAACTGATTACCCTGCCGTAGTCTGTTTCTCGATAGATATTTCTAGGTAAGTGTGTTCTATCTTCGTTCATATCATGACTTACCATTAGGTGAGATGGTGGTCAAACGCGAGCCTATTATCAATAATCGCGCCCGCTAACGCTATCATGCTGTACAAGGCCTAAAGATTTCACCACAAATTTCACATTCAAATATTCCAACCAACTTATTAGTTTCACCATTTTCTTCCCCACGGCCACTGTTACAGAATTAGTATTTTAATATTTATACCCTTTCATTGTTGGAGTTTTAAAAGCAAAAAGTTTTTTTGGCTATTAATTATTATTACGTCTGGATTTGAATGTTCTTTGGTTTGTTTTCCGTTTTTCCTTGTGTTTTAATTTTTAATGTTGATTTAAGATCTTTGGGAAGCGAGGAAACATGTGTTTTGAGGCTCGTATTTTATAAATTTAAATAAACTGGTTTATTCCCGTGGAGGTTGGTGGATAATATAAAACCGACTACAATCCCTTTAAATGATATTTGTTTTGCAAATCAGTTGTACCTACATACCATTTAACCCTGAAGTTCCTGACCCTAGTATTGATAAAAAACTACCTGCCCGCGGTTATGGTGATTCCTACCTAATAACCAATATTTTTTATATAATGAGCTGATATAGTAAAAAATAAATAAATAAAAAGTATGTCTAGTATAAACTGAAACACAACAATTTGTTTGTTAAAATTACAACAACTTAATGCAGACATATTTTGCTAAATTTTAACAATTATCTTTTGATAATGAGCTCAATTTGAATAGGAATTAAAAATCACGGCAACTTGTACTTGATCCTCAAAATCTAACTGTCTTAACAAAATAAAATTATATAAAGAGGAAAATAGGTTTCTTTTAAAAAATTGCAAGTGGTATAGTTTACAACTTTTCATGGTAATCTGGACACATTTTTTGGTACAATCCAAGCAAATGGACTTTTTTGCATATAAAGCTTACGTGAAAAGTTTTTTCTTTCTTTAACGATTAAAGAATTAAATCGATTTTTACCCGCACACTGATTTTTATCGATTTCGATCGATTTCCTCTGAAAATGAGTCCTATATGCAGTCGACAGACTCGAAGTTTCTCTACATAACTACCTAAGCGCGGTCACCATGATCGCTATAGACTTTCTTACTCACCGTAGCTGAACGCGCGCGCGCAGAGCCTCACCGAGCACTTGCGCTATTTTAACCAAAACATAGAAAAGGTACATAGATGCACGTCAATGCTCGATGACGGTTAACAGATAAAATCAAATTCAAGTCAAGAGTGAATAAGTTACTTCTAGGCAAGCGTGCTTCGTCTTCGACCACATCCTCGCTTTCGCAACTATATAAAAATAAAAAAAAATGCTGGGGTCACGGTGACCATGGGCACGTACTTAAGGGTTAAATCCTCAGACTTTAAAAAATTGCAAAAAAAATGCAGAGTAATTTTCAAACAAATATATTTTTAAAAGCTAACTTATAAAAAGAATACAGGTTCGTATCTTACAAATATTACCCAATTCGAAATGGAATTAACATAAAATAAGTAAGTAATAAGAAAGGAATACGTACCTAACGCATTTATACCTAATCGATTGTTTCTCTTAAGTAAAGTTTTAAGTTATTAAAAGTTAATAAATTATTCTCAAATAACAACCGATTTTACTTTCTATAAATATAGACAGACAGTATTTTATTGGCTGTCTGAATCTTAGTTCATTTCTGTCAATAAATAATTACATAATATATAACATAATACAATACTAACTTTTCTCACAATTTAGAACGGTTATGCTATTTAGCCGGAACCATGAATTTTGACGAGATTAAAATAGCCTTAATAGCGAAGGTGTGTTTTGTTTTAAATACACTTGCGGTGTTCAGGGTAACACCACTCACATATTAAAGACGAAACTCCCTTTAAAAAAGTTGGCCCCAAAACTTTTAATCCTCGAATTAACAATGCAGTACTAAACACGTTACGTTACAAACAGCCAGCAAACAAACATTTGAGCAAATGTTTCGCCAACTAGTTGACGTGTAATTTTCCAAGTTCATATAGTTGTAGGTGGGTGTGGGCCACAGAAAATGGAATTAAAATGCTCACTGCGGCGCCATTTCTAAAAATATTCATGATCGCGTCATAAAAATATATTGTTACGAGCTGGGGTTCAGGATAGAAATAATTTACGCCAGTGAAACCAAAATTTACACTTTAATTAAATAAACACAAAATAAAAATTAACACAGTTATCTGCACTACAATACTTGTCACTTAACACTTAAATCGCACTGAAATTCACTTGTATAGCTTCGATTATATCGCCTCGTATCTTGTAACAAGACTGCCGTCTGTGTTCCTCTGCATTCTATTTATACCCCGGTCTATGAGTTCTAGAACATTCTTGTAAAATCGACTCACTGTCTATACTGCCAAGAATGTTCCAGAAGCTACTTGAGATACTCAGTACTGCTACTCGCCGACTGATGGCGTTAGTGTCTCGAACGTATTAGAAGCCGGTCGAAGTTTCTCGACGTACTTAGCTAAACGACTGGCGTAACAATATGTATGTAATCCTCTCGATCGAATTGCAGTCATGCCATTATCTGCTTAGCTTTTCGCGACTTTGTTGGGATCGGCTTCCATGCTTAACGTGGAGCAACTACCTATTTGATCTCCAAACTTAGTAGCTGGCTAACACAATCACCGTTGGCAAGAATGATGTCAAATTTTCTTCGGAATACCCGTAACAATTGTCAAATATGTAAATGACATCTGAGACGTGCTTCACGTGCTTTCCGAAGCACGTGCGCTTTCCGATTTCATAATATGGTCACACATCCGCAGACCAACAGCTCAGCTCGCAAGCATTGCTTGACTTTGAAGTACGGTCATTATTATTTAGCTACGATCTCCTCAACAAATAAAGTCAGGTATGTAAGAGATATTAAAGTGCACGAGTGTGTGTAAACATAGGTGCACTCGTTGTAACTTTCATCGCAAACTCCTACATGACAGAAATCCGATACAAGTGGGGAGAGACCAATTGCAGAAACATGCGCAATGCATGCATGAAGAAACAAAAACAGCACGGAGAATACATTCTACCTATCCACCATCAATGATAAATGATGCTATATTCAGAATTATCATGGTCCGATTATTTCTTTGCGTAACTGCTAAAACTGTCTGATATGTGTTTCTTTTTTATATGTCATAGTAGATGCAGTCCGCGACTCCGTTCACATGAAAAATTGTCACATTTTACATAAGTATTAGCTTTTTCATTCAGATAGGTCCAATTTCTGCCATCCATCGTCACAAACTTTCGCATTTAGAATATAAAGAATGAAGCAGCGATAGCCTAATGAATAAGGTGTCGGAGTTGTGATCGAGAGGTCACGAGTTCGAACCCCACCCATTACACTATTGCCATGAACCCACTCTAGACAAATGTCTTAAATACAAATGTCTGGAGTGCATTCATGGCAATAGTGTTAATATCAACTAAGTAGTTGTGGGGAACAAGGTTGCTAGTAATGTGAATTTTACCCACATTGCTAGTTATTTAATATTTCTTAATTTTTTTAATAAACTCATAAAAAAATAAACAATAAATGAAGTATGATGACAGTTCTTGCTGCGGCCATTAATGCGGTTCCATGCTCTGTGGTATATAGTACACGCGTTATTGCATGCATGAGAGCGTTTGCCTCAAGGTACGGTAGTTATAAACCCTTACACCGTTTGATTAAAACGGGGTAGTTGTAAAACATAAAGTTCTGGTGTTCGTTGAGGTGTATGCGACAAAACATATTTGTAGGTAATTCGAATTTGCGTAGTAGAAACCTAAACGATGATTGGTAGAAATAGAAAACCCCTAGATTTTGCTCAAACCTGATTTATCTACGTACTAGAAGTCATGTGGGGTTCCGCTGTTGTGGTCTTTATATCATAATAAAAACATAACCCTTCTTTTTTGCAGTCGAGTAAAAAGTTGAACCTTCCTCAAGATTCGAGTTATTTTCATACCAAATTTCATCCAAATCCACCCAGTAGTTTCGGATATTAGCGCGTACAAACAAACCAACTTCTCCGATCAAAAATATTAGTATAGACTAGAAATTGCGCAGGGCTTCGCTCCCGTGGACTTTATCACGGTAAAACATAACCCTCATTTTTAGCAGTCGGGTAAAAAGCTTCAATCTAATTTCAGTGTAAATTTCATCCAAATCCACCCAGAACTTTAGATTTCGAAATTTAGCGCGTTCAAACAAACTTTTCCGCTTTATAATATTTGTATAGACAAGTATCAAGCTAGATTAAGCAATATTTAGTGATCCTAATGGAAATGTAATTTATTACATAACCAGCCAATAATGTTTATACCGCTTAGACAAAGGCCTCTTCTGGCACGACTAACTGTGTTTCCTGATAGCTATAACGCTTGCCTGAGTCTTTAAGTCATAAAAACTTTTTACCAAAAAATTAAACCGACTCCAAAAAAACACTGCAAAGTAAAAAATAACTTTAATTTCGGTAGTCGGTGTCTTTAGTTTTGTATTTTCGTTTTTGGCACCGACTTCCGAAATTAAAGTTATTTTTCACTTTGCAGTGTTTTTTGGGATTCGGTTTAATTTTTTGGTAAAAAGTTTTTCTTTCACTCTTTTTAGTTGGTCTATTTTTAATTTACCTAGTTACAACAGCCTAAATGTCAACTACTTGTAACCTTTTACAAAATATTGCTTTTCCCAATGCTGGGCCGTTAATTGTTGAGGAGTTCTCCTGGTACTTCACCATCAGCTCTACATCACCATATGCATTGTGACGAGCATAAAGTGCTTAACATCCATATTCAAGTAATCGAATCGCAATCCACTCAATACTTATTATTGAGTAGTTTCGGCGGCCATCTGTGGTCTTCATCATCAGTTCCACTTCCTCTAATGGTACTTTTTGAGAGCAACTGCACAAGTTACTATAATAAATACCCAAATCGTCATAGGTGTGCCTATAATATTTGAAGAGTTCCCTCGATTTCTCCAGGATCCCATCATCAGATCCTGACGTTTATGAAAATGGGACCAATATCGAAGTATACCCATTCAATCAAAAAAATAATTTTCCAAATCGGTTCAGCCATCTTCGAGTAATCGATGATCATACATTAAAAAAAAATATACGCGTCGAATTGATAACCTCCTCTTTTTGTCGTCGGTTGAAAAGTGAATAGGTTACTTCTAGGCACGCGTGCTTTATCTTCGACCACATCATCGCTTACCATTAGGTAAGATGGTGGTCAAACATGAGCCTATCAATAATAAAAAAAAAACAGAATCCGACTGTAATCTCTGATTTATTGGAAGCAAAAGAGCCTTACGTCACAAATAGAGATTGAATAAGACAAAAACTCGTGTCACTGTCATAAATCACTTTATTATTTCGCTTTGTTTGCAAACGAGTCTTCTAAATACAATGTACGATATAATGTCTTGTCACTTGCTTCGTCGTCTAATTACTAAGCGGCATGACAGGGCACGCGAGCATAGAGGTTGCGAGCGTAAGTGACGTGATGGAGTGACAACATTCGTGACCGCTATAAGACCTACATATAAATTACTATAAAATCATCAAATATAGTTATTATTCTGGTCCATAAAACCGTAGTGTTAGTAAAAGAAACTTAAAATTATGTTAGTTATTTTGCAGGTATCAATTACCGGGTCGAAATATCAATCCATCCATCAACCAATCAGTTAATCCGTTAATTTTAGGCAAACTTGGCCCATACAAATAAAAACATAGTTTAACAATCACTATAAATAAAAGAATTCAGTCTCATCTAACTAAACATAAAATGGTAAAAAAATTAAGTGTAAAAGTGTTATTTATGACCAAAATAAATACAAGGTGTAACAGAATAAGCGCAATACCTCAGACACACCAATTAGATTATTAAATTATAATTCTAAAAAAATTGAAACCCAACCTAGACATTTTTTACAAAATAGTTATCCTTACTAAACGCAAAACGTATGTCCGTCATACAATATCCTTACGCATACGCATACACTCATGCAAAGTTAACGGCCGACACGCTCACGAGCGCATTTCCTCGAATTAAGGATTGTATTAATTTGTCATGATACTGTGTTTCCATTTTAAGTTAAATGAAAGATTTTTCCGTCAAATTGTAACACCTATTTTATATGACGGAAATCGATTCAGAAGCCGATTTTGAACCAACTACTTTCAGGAATTGCGTTTATTCTGTTACACGTTTTATGTAACCTGACTCACATCGCCTGATGATGGCATAAAATTCATCAACATTAGCCTCTATGTCGCAATGTCAGATTTCTGAAAGCCCACAAATTCCTTTCCCTTCAGTTACGGGGTCGCGGTATCTTATTAGAACCGTGATAGGTATAGTGTTGTCTTACCTCATAGACTGCTCCTAGTGGCATGACAAGGCACGCGACCATCAAGTCTGCAACAGCTAGGGATGCCACCAGGTAGTTGGCGACGTTCTGCAGGTTCCTCTCGATTATTATAGCTGCTATCACGAACACATTACCTGGAGAAAGAGAGAAATGACCTTAGATTAGGAAAAGCAACTATAGGTGGCGTCGCGTTTTGTTCCACGCGCGCCCTTTTCATAAATTTGGGAGGAAGCCAAATACTTCCTCTGTTTTTCAAGATTGGGCTCGTAGAGTTGTACCGGCACCAGTCGGGGCCTGCATTGAAGGCCTCTAAGACTATCGGACTAAAAGACAAACGGCGATACGCCATCGTTACATGGTGGACATACGCACAAAACGTTTTGGGAATACTTTCATTGTACAAACCGCTAAATCCCTGCCGGAGTCTGCGTTTCCCGATTGCTAGGGGGGTCTTTAAGTCGAAAGTGAATAGATTCCATTTAGGTAAGCGTGCTTCATCATCGACCAAATCATCACTCACCATCAGATGAGATGGTGGTTAATTGCGAGCTAGTTATCTTTTTTATTAAAAAAGGATACTTATGTGTTCCCGCAGCCCACGGCGCAAGTATGCGAGGTAACACAGGGTGGTTTTAGTCAGTTAAAGTCTGATAGACTCCTTCACCCGCTCCAGGGCGGAGGACATCCACGAAAATACTACCTCGAAAAAACAAAGAAAGGAAAAAGCAACTATGCATACTTCTAATATTGTGAATAGGAAATTGTGTTCATTTGTCCTTCCTTCACATTAAAACGGAGCAACGTTAGAGGTCTGTAGAGTGACATATTTTATGTTAAAAACCTTTTCGCGCGAGCAAAGCTGCGGGTACTATTTTATAAATAGTTTTTCAGTTATTTATTACTTTATTGTACACCTTATAATCATTCTACGGATACAATAAAAACTTCTTAACAAAAAATAAACTGACTCCCAAAAACACTGCAAAGTGAAAAATAACTTTAATTTCGGTAGTCGGTGTCTTTAGTTTTGTATTTTCGTTTTTGGCACCGACTTCCGAAATTAAAGTTATTTTTCACTTTGCAGTGTTTTTTGGGAGTCGGTTCAACTACTTATAACCTTTTACAAAATATTGCTTTTCCCAATGCTGGGCCGTTAATTGTTGAGGAGTTCTCCTGGAACTTCACCATCAGCTCTACATCACCATATGCATTTTGACGAGCATAAAGTGCTTAACATCCATATTCAAGTAATCGAATCGCAATCCACTCAATACTTACTATTGAGTAGCTTCGGCGGCCATCTGTGGTCTTTATCATCAGTTCCACTTCCCCAAATAGTACTTTTTGAGAGCAACTGCACAAGTTACTATAAGAAATACCCAAAACGCTATAGGTGTGCCTATAATATTTGAAGAGTTCCCTCGATTCCTCCAGGATCCCATCATCAGATCCTGACTTGGTGACAATGGGACCAATTTATACTTCGAAATTGGTCCCATTGTCACCCATTCGAACAAAAAAATAATTTTCCAAATCGGTTCAGCCGTCTTCGAGTACTCGGTGATCATACATAAAAAAAAATATACGTGTCGAATTGATAACCTCCTCCTTTGTTTGTCGTCGGTTGAAAAGCAAAACTAATGTACAATGGGCGGTCTTATCGCACAAGGCGATCTCTTATAGAAAACCTTTGGATGGACAGAACTTAAAGGAGACAGATTTAGGGATAGGTTATATCTAATGATATGAACTAACAGTTGCTCGCGAATTTGTTTGCAATCAAAGTTTTGATATATCTATTCCATGGATATCGTACAATTTTCCAGGATAAAATGTAGTTTATGTACTATTTCAGGCTATATAATTTATCTTTGTATTAAATTATCTCCAGATCCTTTTAACAGTTTTGACTTAACTGAGTCATAAACTTCCATCTCTATGTATATCTTAACATTCGCATTTATAACGGGTCTTCCAATGGGGACGTCCAAACTTTGACAGTCAGTAGCGGCCATCTTGTTGAAGCTACATCTGTCAAATTGGTTGTCATTTATTCATTCTGTTTTGCCAAATTATCATGGATAGCTATAGCATTCAACAACACGTGCAAATGATGAAATTGTTTTATCAAAATGAGTGTTCTGTTCGGGCAACGCACCGTGTGCTTCAACCATTTTACGGTCGCCATAATCGTCCTACCGAGAGGACTATTCGTCGTGTAGTGGATAAATTTGAGTCCACTGGTTCGGTAAATGATCGACCAACATCCGTACGTCAACGAAACGCAAGGTCTGCCGAAAACATCGCCGCTGTCCGTGAGAGTGTGCAGGAGAATCCGAGGCAGTCGATTTCGCGTCGCTCACAAGAACTCGGCCTTTCACAGACCACAACTTGGCGAATTTTGCGTCGTGACTTGGACCTGCATCCGTATAAAATTCAACTCACCCAGGAATTGAAGGTAAACGACCATAGACAACGACGTGTGTTCGCTGAATGGGCACTGGAGCAGTTAGCAACTGACCGTAATTTTCACAGAAAAATTATCTTCAGCGATGAGGATCCTATTTCTGGATGAATGGGTACGTAAACAAACAAAATTGTCGAATTTGGGACGATACCAATCCACATGAGATCCAAGAGCGTCCAATGATCCCGAAAAAGTTACAGTTTGGTGTGGGTTTTGGGCTGGCGGCGTCATCGGGCCATATTTCTTTGAGAACAACGTTGGCCAGACCATCACTGTCAACGGCGAGCGCTATAGGTCGATGATTACCAACTTTTTTTGTCATGAACTGGATCATCTGAACACCAACGACATGTGGTTTTAACAAGACGGCGCTACGTGCCAAACAGCTCAGGCCACATTGAATATTCTGCATGAGAGATTTGAGGGCATGGTCTCACGTGGAGCTGATATGAACTGGCCACCGAGATCTTGTGACTTAACCCCGCTAGACTTTTTCTTGTGGGGTTTTCTTAAGCCGCAGGTCTATGCGAATAAACCACAAACCACAGCGGCCCTCAAAGCCAACATAACCTATGCCATAGATCGAATTCAGCCTGATTTATGCGCAAAAGTCATGGAAAATTGGATATCTCGCATGCGCTCCACCCAGAGAAGCCGTGGCGGACACTTGAATGATGTCATATTCCACACATAATGGCATAAAATAAATAAATAATTTCGATAATATCTCACACACACTTTGTTGTATTTTTAATAAATGATTGGTTGAATTGCTTAAAAATTCAGTTAGATTAGAGCCATTCCGAACACAGTTACGAAAATGATTATTTTTTAACTTTATTTTTATAAAGAATACTAGCAATGTGGGTAGAATTCACATTACTAGCAATCCTGTTAACCTCTCCAACTAAGCTAAATATGCTTGTGTCTGGAGTGGGTTCACGGCAATAGTGTAATGGGTGGGGCTCGAACCCACGACCTCTCGATCTCAAGTCCTACACCTTAACCATTAGGCTATTGACGCTTCGAAATATAGATCAAATCAAATCAAATCAAATCATTTATTCAAATTTTCTTACAACTAGATGTATACTCAAGGACATGCTTAGCTTAAGGTAATTAAATACATGTGCCTGAACTAGGTAAACCTGTGTTTTAGGCGATATGTGCCAATATTATCTTAAATATTCACCTTATAATAATACATTCATCTCTAATTGTGTGTAACGTTAAACATAAAATATAATTATAAATAAAACAAAGCACTGGCTATAACTATAAAATAATTAGATAACTAGGTACATAATTATGAAGTCTAATAGTAACATGATTATAATAAAATTCTTAATAGCTATTTTAGCACAATTAATAACTTTTCTGTATCTTCGTAGGACAAACTTTGGAGGGCAGACTTTACAGCTTTCTTACATTTATTATATTCAAGTGGATATATGTTCGACATTGCATTTAGTCTATTGTAGAGAAGCGGTCCCAGATACACAAAAAATTTCGATGTAAAAGCACACTTTGTGCTCGTTTTTTCCGTGCAAGCGATATCTTTCCGTCTTTTATTACAAATTTCACTATTGTAGGGAAGGGCTGCGTGCTGTTTTAGTACTGTACTCATTATGAATAGCTGTCGAACAGTTAGTACACCACATGATTTGTAGAGGAGGTTGGTTGGAAAAAGGAAAGGACGAAAGGTTAACATCTTGAGAATTGCTCTTTGGGCTCTTTCAATGGTAAGTAGCAGTGTTTTACCCACCCCACCCCATGTAGTAATACAGTATGTTAGTATGGACTGAAACAGAGCAAAATAAACTTGACGAATTGTTTTAGGTTCCGTAATGTAACGCAGTTTTTTGAAAACAAATATCAGCTTGCGTATTCTCTTGTTTACAGCTTCAATATGGTGTTTAAAGGAAAGATCTTCATCTAATATAATTCCCAGGTATTTCACTTTGTTTGTGATTTTAATATTGGGACAATTACATTGGTAACTATCGGGAACACAACAATGATGAGCATATAATTTGCAGTTAGTTTGGGATGTTAGTTTGCGCATTGAGAATTTCATGAAATTTATCTTGTCTGCATTTAGTGTTAGTAAATTATGCTGAAGCCATTTATTAACAATATTGAATCCGTGTTGTGCATGTCTATAGACTTCTATATCTGAGTCAGCCGAAAACAGTAGAGCGTTATCGTCGGCATATAATATAATTATGCCGTTGTCTATTTTTAGATTACAAAGATCGTTTATATATATCAAAAACAGAGTACTTCCTAATATACTTGAGGGATTCCAAAGGATGTATTTTCTCGATCATCACTGAGAACATGACCAATCCTTACGCATTGGGTACGTTCCTCTAAATAGCTTTGAAAGAGTTTCAGCTGGGTTCCTCTTATTCCTATGGCTTCCATCTTCCGCAATAAAATAGGAATGGAGATAGTATCAAATGCTTTGGCAAGGTCCAGGAAGATCCCTATAGTGTGTTTACCTCTATCAAGCTTTTGTGCTAGATAGTCAGTCAGATGATGAACAGCGTCGGCAGTTGATATTTTAGGTCTAAATCCAAACTGCATGTTAGACAATATTGATTTCTCCTCCAAATATTTGACCAGCCTATTATTTATAAGTTTTTCTAATATCTTAGACATACAAGTTAGTAATGAAATAGGTCTATATTTAGTTACTTGATCTTTACTTCCAGATTTATGTACAGGGACAACAACTGCTTTTTTCAGACACTTTGGAAAATGACCTGCGGCTAAACAACTGCGAAAAATATGGGTTAATGGAGAAACTAAAATATTTTTAAAACGTTTAACAATTTTGTTAGATATCATCATCGTCATCCCATCCAACTGCACAATCGTCTTTTAAACCTAGGATTATGTTTTCAATCTCGGACTCATCCGTGTCCAACAGTGCAAAGGATGTTAGTGAACTGCTACGTATTACAGGCTTGCTAGTTAGGCAGTGTGACTGTTCCTGAAGTTTTTCTGCTAGACGCTTTCCCACATTTACAAAGAAATCATTCGCAATGTTAGCAGATGTCAACTGTGATGAATTTGCTTGAAATAATCCTGAGGAAGACTCCTGTTGCTTAGGCGTATATGTTACCGTTTTTATAAAATTCCAGAGCTGTTTACTATTTGTTCCGGCCTTCTGCAATGAAATTGTATCGAAGTTTATTTTCACCTTTCTTAGTAGGTCATTATAAAAATTCCGATATCGTTTGTATGATAATTGCAGTACTGATTTATTTGGGTTAGCTTTGGCTTTCATGTGCAATTTATCTCTAATCCTCATACAGCGAATCAAACCTGATGTAATCCAAGGCTTCATATTATAATTTTTGTTATTTAGCCGATATTTGTTCGTGTTTTCTTGAATTGCATTTTGCACCTTTGTTATTAAATATGACATACAACACTGCGGGTCAGCAGAGTTATAGACTGGGTCATAGTCGATGTTGCTTAAGTCTTCTTCAAGTTTATTTATATTTAATTTAGTAACTATACGAGTGCTGCCTGCTTTAGTTATTTTACAATTTAAGGTTAGTAGGGTAGCTTTATGATCGGTTATTGTTGAGTTAATAATAAGTGCGAGTGAGCCGTAATCCGATTTCAGTATAATGTGGTCCAAACAGGAACCGCTTTGATGGGTAGGATGCGTATGAGCGGGAAGCAAGCCATGAAAGGCGCATAGGTTGAGGTAGTCATGCGTATTTGTATCAGTACTGTCGGGACGAATATTGATATTATGGTCGCCAGTTAAAATTATATTTCTACAGGGTGATAGCTTTTGCAATACGTCATTTAATGATCCGATGAAATTATTTGTATTTCTAAAAGATGGCGGTCTGTATATAGCTAGTATTGCATAATCTGATCCAATCTTAACTAATAATCTATTACAGTCCTGCATAGTAGTAGTAGTATAGTAGTATCTAAATCATAGGAAGTTATACATACATAATAGATTCTAGTCGTTTTGTTTTCTGACATATAAAAAATGAGTGTGGCACTCGGAGACTGCCGCGGTAAAGCTATTGCATAGCGTTTTTTATCAACTTATGAAATTATAATTATTTATTTATTTTATTTATGCAGTATATTTTTTTGTTTGATATTAATTCAAGTTACACTTTTTGAGCGTGGTGAGCGATAAGAAAACATTTTTTTTTTCATTTATTGAATAAATGAGAAGTTAATATTGTTTAATATACTTTTATTATCTAACAATACATGTAGGTTATTCAGGAATTTTTATCATTGAAACTACAGGTTTATGGTAACTGAAATAAGAAACATAAGTTTCAGACTTGATATCCTCTAAATATCTGGAAAATACCGCGAAAATGGTGGTCCCATATTTTGTTGTGGATACGTCACACACGCATCGTCTAGTCGCACGCACTCAAACACCGTGCTGAAGTCTGCCGAACTGAAACGACGTTAGACGATGCACGGTCGGAGTGGGGGGTGTTAGGTTTATTTTCGTTTCGGAATTTCTTGATTCGGTCGCCGCGCTCAAAGCCCGCGATAAAAGCTATGCAATAGCTTAAAAACAATTCATCAAATGATTCCTCTTGCTCTGGGTGATGTAGAAGGGGGGAGTGTAAGATATTTACGGGCTAAATCCATTCTGTTCAGTTGCCCTTACGTGACGGGGCCGCGGTATCTTGTAAGAACATTCCCGCAAACCTAGCAGGCTTTTCTCTACTCTTAAGTTATATTTTATGTGTCATGGTTGAGAAGAAAATGCATAAGAATTTAAGCTTACATTGATGTTAATTTATACAACAAGTCAGTGGTTTGGTGATTTCTTCTAGCTCTTTTCTTACTGGTCTATCAAGATCGGTATGTCTAAACTCAAAACTTTTACATAAAATACATTTTAACTTCGCTGTATCCGAAAACTTATTCGGGGCTAGTAAAATATCAAACAGAGGTCTGAATAATTCCAGTTTTCCTAAAAGTAATAAATCATTCGCGACAATGGCCTCTGGCGTGGTTTAGGTAAAGTTTGTCAAAAGTTTTGTTTTAATAAAAAAATCTATTCCTCCTGTGTCCGTTCGAACTTTTAATCAAGGACCACGTTTTTGAGTCGAGGGAACGTTTGACGTCCACGTTTTTGACATGTTCCTATTTCAAAAGTATTGTTTTTCGTCTGGGTTCTGTTTTTTAGACTGGCAACATTTCAACAAACGCATTAATTTATTTTAAACTTCAAAAAGGGACAGAATATTTGAGATCTTGATGAAGATTTAATGGTAAAAATGTGCAATTATATCTGTCTGTGTGTTTATCGCTTTCGGTTCCCTCATACAATCAACCATATTAATCCGTGCAAAGCCGGGCGGAATCGTAAGTCCTATCCTACTAATCCTACTAATATTATAAATGTGAAAGTTTGTGAGGATGGATGGATGTTTGTTACTCTTTCACGTAAAAACTACTGAACGGATCTCAATGAAATTTGGTGAGTAGATAGTAGGCATCCTGGAATAACACATAGGCTACTTTTTATCCCGGAATTCCCACGGGATCGGGATTTACGCGGGAAAAAGCTCCCACGCGAACGAAGTCGCGGGCAAAAGCTAGTTTTCAATAAAAGAAATAGTTATCAAATCAGTATCTCCAGAATGAATACCTACATAAAAACAATTTACGTAACTGTTTTTATGTAGGTGCGATAACGGCTTCGATCTAGTAGTACCTACAATAGGTAGAATATTGCCATTTCGCCTCAGGTCTTTGCAAAAGACGTTTAGATATTGTATCGCGTGTTGTAGTTACATTTAGTTTTCGACGGGTAATAGATAGATACATTTCGTTTTGTGTGATTTGCAATAGTTTGTCTCTGTGGCATTGTACTCAATAATACAAGAGATTTCTCGAATTGTGTGGAATAAGTATGTGGTCTTTGTTCGGGCGAAAAGCGTTTGGAAAACTTGCTGATATTGTTTCACGGGAATATGCCAAATGATTCTTCAAATATGAATAATAAAATAAATACTGTTTTATTTCAGGTAAAATACTCATATACAATGTAAATTAGTGACAACAAAAAGATTTAAATTAAAACTTTTAGGTATGATGTGTCAAATTTTAACAAGAGACGTAATGATGTAATGTGTGTTTGTTATGTAATGAGTAATCTCCAGAACTAATTATTTCATTTCAGAACCAATTCTGACATTGGTAGTTAGGTGAAATTGGTGTTAATTTATTTATTATTTCGAAATCTACGCGGACGAAGACGCTGGCGAAGTGCTAGTAACATATTTATCCTATCTATTATGTCAGTTTTATTCTCGTTGAGGTGAACAGATATCCAGTACTTATTTAAGGGAATTGCTAAATTGCTCGGGATAGCACTCAAAATTTCGCAGGATGGTTGCTAGAACGTCTCATATAAACCAACAAGTTTTTAAACTTTTAATCTGAATTCCATCCAAAGGTGGTCTGTCATAGATTGCCCTGTGCGATAAAACCGCCCATTGTACACTAGTTTTATTATTTGTACCCTGAAGTGTATTGTAAGTTATACAATAAAGTATATAAAAAATAAATAAATAATAATAAATAAAACGCATCCTAATTTTTATATTATTTTGTAAAACGGTTTGGGAATACTTTCATTGTGCGTACGGCTAAGGAGAGGAATTCCCTGCCGGAGTCTGTGTTTCTTGATCGCTATAACCTGGGAGTCTTTAAGTCAAGAGTGAATAGGTTACTTCTAGGCAAGCGTGCTTCATCTTCGACCACATCGTCACTTACCATCAGGTGAGATGGTGGTCAAACGCGAGCCTATTATCAATAAAAAATAAAAATGAAAACTAACAATTAATTAACAGTATTACGTAGGTACTGTGGAGTTCTGCGATGCGAGCGGTAAGCCTATCGCACTGGATGGTATAGTTTGAATTTAGACAGCAATGTTTGACATGCCAGTTTTCCGAGTACACACACGCCCCCGTTACAGTACCTAGTACATAGCATTCGCCCGCGAATTCGTCCGCGATGTAATTTCAGACATTTTCCCGGGAAAAGTATCCCATGCGTTATACCAAATTGTAAAATATGTTTCGTCCAAATACCTAAATCCATTTTGTTGATTGAAACACAAACATACAATCTTATCATTAGAACTTAAAACGGGATTATTTATTGTTTTGAGTTTCGGGTAAATATCCCGTTTTAAATTCTAATGATACTGTTAGTGACCATGTTAGCTTAAAAACATACAATCTTTCCTATTTATAATATTAATAGTCTTAAAGCAGTCATTATTTATGGAGCATTAAACTCGCGCCACCGAGGTAATCGATTTACAACATTACCGTTAAATGAAACCTTTCGAAACAGGCCGTACGGGGCGCATTAATATTTGGGCCGGAACAAATATTATGGAGCGAATAATGATGTTTATTACTTCAACCCCTTACACTTGAGTGCTATTTGAGTGTTATTATTATAACCGAAGCACATGCATGTTTTTGGGCTGTGTGGAAAAGTATTTCTATTAATAACTGGCTATTGCCAGTGATTTTTTTTCTTCGGGAAAATCGTCCACCCACTGTGGGTGGAGTGTGAGTGATATACATCTACTGACTGAAAATCCACGTTATTCCTTGAATGTTTCTTACGTTCCGGGACAACGGTATCTCGTTAGATCATTCGCCGGCGGGTAAAGGCCCTATAGGCTCCAGTCATTGCTGTTTGCTATTTGATGCGGGCGTGAAACACGTCAATCGGCTCGCGATCCTTAAAGCTTTGGTTTCCTAGGAAAGCGGTGCCGTCATATAGCGGCCGTAATATTACGGACGCAAAAAGGCGGTCGTCTTTACGGTGACGATATGTGGAAAGTTCCACGGCCGTTTTAACACAGTCTGCTTCATCGCTATCAATGAAACGTTCACGAAACCATCTGTCACCGACAAGGCGGCCGTCATGCAAATGGCAGCACCGCTTTTTGACGTTACGGTGTCAGTTACCGCTCTCTAGGAAACCGCACCATTTTGTTTACATAGACAACGTTCTAGTGACGTCATTCACAGCTGTATTACGGCCGCTATATGACGGCACCGCTATCCTAAGAAAACAAAGCTTAACGCCCAGGGTGTCTTCTACAGTGGCTAGGACGTGGAATGGAAAGCACCGTACGGTTTTAAGTAGTTCCCGAAATACCAACGAAAATATTTTTTTGCTAGCAGTTGCGCAAAGCTTTGGTCCCACAGACTGTATCACAATAAAAAAAAAATCCTTTTTGCAGTTGGATTAAAAGCCATCGGTACCCTATAACCTTCCTCAAGCTTCAAGCTGAATACATACCAAATTTTATCCAAATCCACTTAGAACTTTCGATGATTTGCACGTTCAAACAAATAAACAAACTTTTCCGCTGTATAATATTAGTATAGATAGTGTAGATTGCGCTGATCTAAAAGCTTGTGATTTTTTGGAGCTCCTAGTGACCGTAAGCCTACGTATTTGATATAATTAATAAATTCACAGCTACACGATAACTGACAAATGCTTGCACTGTCTGGACAGGTCCACTCAAATCTGTGTGGTTATTTCCTCAAAGAGCACCAAAGACATGAACCTACATGTTTTTCATACGATTGGACCAGCACAAATTGTATGGACTTTAAAAGAGACGTTGACCTCTGAGTTTGTTTCGGTGTTTCTTCTCAGAGTAGCCAGTTAGGAAACACCGGCCTCATCTGGCTAAACTAAACTTAACAAACAAGAAAACATGTCGTGTAAAAGCGTTATTTATAACCAATTTACAAAATAAATATTTCATTTCATTTCATTTCAATTCCTTCTTAGGCTTATATTCTCGCTTGCAAAGGGACCACACTTCACTACCCACTGATACGCCACTGGCGACTTGACCTACTCACAACAGATTTTGCACTTACGGTTTACGTACAGCGCTGTTTCGAATGTGCAATTGCGATTGTTGGTGTATGGAGTGCTCTTGAAGCACTGATTGGAGCACTAGGATAACTCTGATTAGGTTTTTGTTGGTCTTTGTGTGAGGGGAAGAATGCTTTGAAGACTATTCTGTACAATACTGGGCTAGAGATGGAAAGTACCATGTTGGTGACTGAATCATGCTATGAATGATTAAATGTTTTATTTTAGAGTTGTGTTTAATCTTTTTGTTTAAATGTCATGTTCAAAAGTACCGTTTATTTTATTCAATATGTTATGTACAAGTACTCAATAAATACGAGCTTATAGCCTGTGGCTTTGATCACCTGGAAATTTTCCCCTTCAGAAATCGTACATTATTAATCTTTTTCATACGAAATATTAATCATTTCCTTAAAAAAAATCGCAAAGAAATCAGTTTTTAGAACCTAAAAACTATTTGTTTTATTATTTTTGTTACACTTAACAAAAATAATAAAACAAATAGTTTTAATATTATAGTACCTAAATACTTTCAATACTCTGAAATTATTTTTATTAAAAAAAAAAACTCTTAAACGCAGTCAGCCGCTTCATATTATTTTAATTTATTCTAATTGCTTTCTAAAAGGCGATGGCAGAAAGAAATTCATTACACCAAATAATTTTTCGTTCAGTCTTTATTAATTTTCCTGTCATAATTATGAGGAAAAATGGCCGTTGCCACGGAAATTCCTATTCTTATGAAGATATTTTGAGAAGTAAAACATAATATAGAACATAAGAAAAATATTAATACGGATACAAAATATAAATAAGAATTCCGATAAGACCCTCGTATTTTGGAGTCTAGCTGATTCATCTATATGTGGTATTCATATGAACTTCTCTTAAGCAACAAACTGATCATACCTAGCTTAAATAAACTCTTTTGTACCACTGAGAAATTTCTTATAGAAAAACCCAAAAGCACTTATTGTCCGATATGGAAATCGAACCCGAGTCCTCATGCTCGGCAGTCGCGCTTGCAATCACTTGACCAACGATGCAAACAGCTAGTAATTTATAAAAAACAAAAGTATTTATAAAATCATAATAACGGGTGGTTAAATTTTAAGGGCCGATGTTGAATGTGAACCACACCTAAACGTCAAGTTTTTTTCTGCATTTCATTTGACATTTCTCAATTTCAGACTAACTCAATTTGAACCATGGAAAGATACACAACCGAGCAACGCGTTAAAGTTATTCAGGCTTATTATGAAAATGGGCGTACAAATCAAAATGCACTTACTGTAGTTACTGTACTGCAGTTACTGTGAATGGCGTTCGCTATCGTGAGATGATAACGAACTTTTTATGGCCCAAATCGGAAGATATGGATGTGAACGATATGTGGTTTCAACAGGACGGTGCCACTTGCCTTCTTCTTCTTCTTCTTCTCGGTTTGGTTTCCGCACTTAGTCTCTGCACGAGACCATTGTGCGTGAGCCGTGTCGGCCGTCACTCCATCCAGCCAACCTCCTTCCAGAAGCAGATCAGGTCTCTCGGTCTGTTCAGGATTTCTGTAAGGGAATTCAAAGACCCGAGGGTTTGCTTTCGTATGTCAGTGATTTCCGTGCACTCTAGGAGCACGTGTGCCACCGTTTCCTCCGTCCCCATGCAGGCCCTGCATAAGGGACTGTCCGTTACACCTATTGTGTGGTAGTGTTTGTTCAGTGAGCAATGCCCGGTGATGGTCCCCGCCACCATTCGCAGGCTTTTCCTGTCCATGTGTAGGAGGCACCTGCTTAGTTTTTTGTCTAGGTTTGGCATCGCCTCCTTGGACTGCCTGCAGCCTGGTGCCGAGGACCAACATTTCTGGGCTTGAACGTGTGTGTGTTCTTTTAACCATGTGCGCAGCTGGGTGGGGGGGGAGCGGCACGATGGGCTCTGGTCCGAAAACCGTCGTGTTGGACCCCCTCCTGGCCAGTTCATCCGCCGCATCATTGCCGAGTGATCCGCTGTGCCCCTTTATCCATTGTAGTGTCACAGTGTTGCGGTTCTCGACCGCCGAGCGTTGCAGCGCGTTGTGACATTCTAGTATGAGTTTAGATGTGATATAGTTTTTCCCTAGGGATTGTAGTACTGAGGCACTGTCGGAAAGTATACGGATGTGGCTATCCGTAACTCTCCTGGCTTCCAAGGCATGGATCGCTTGGATAATCCCAATAAGTAACCCACACATTCCGCCTGGTATACGGTGTTGAGCTTGCCTAGCGGTCTGGATATCTTTATGTTGAGATCGTTGGAGAAGACTCCAACTCCAGTTCCAGTGTCTGTCTTTGAGCCGTCAGTGTAGATTCTAAGCTCCTTGGGTCCTGAGTTGTCCTCTGGCTCCGGCATGAGCTGTATTTGGTAATTTTTTTGGAAGTGGTGTGTCTTTGTAATCTTATCATAGGGTGCAGTCATCAGAGGTTGTCGTGCCACTTGCCATACAGCTAACGAAACAATGGCTCTTTTGCGCGACAAATTCAATGGTCGCCAAGATCATGTGATTTGACACCGTTGGACTTCTTTCTTTGGGGTTATTTTAAAGAAAAGGTGTACGTCGATAAGCCAGCAATAATTCAAGAGCTAAAAGATGAGATAATTCGGCACATTAATGGAATAGAACCTCAATTATGTCTCAGTGAACCATCGGATGGAGGTATGCCGCCGAGGTCGCGGCGGCCATTTGACCGATATTTTGTTCCATACATAATTGAACCATACCATATTATCATAATAAAAAGAAAAGACAATAATTTCCTAAATAATTTGTGTTTTATTCAAAATCAACATCAGCCCTTAAAATTTAACCAGCCTTTACATACAATTATGTATTTATTTCTACATCATACAGTTTCGATAAAATATTACAAATATAAAATAAATTTATATTCCTATATCCCAATACTTTTTATAATTTATAATAAAAAATTTAAATGGAAATGAAGAATGGAAAATTTTTAAAGACAAGACAATCTCAGAGACAGAGATTGTCTTGTCTTTTATTTGTCTCTTATATTTCTTTTTATTTTATAAATAAAACTAGCAATGTGGGTTAAGTTCGCATTACTAGCAATCTTGTTAACCCCTCCAATTAAGATTAAAATGCTTGTGTCTGGAGTGGGTTCACGGCAATGGGTGGGGTTCGAACTCGTGACCTCTCGATCACAAATCCGACACCTGAGCCATTAGGCTGTTGACATTTAAATATTGTTAATGGTTTAATATAGTAGAATGGAGCAGCTAAACAGAAACTGTCCTCAGTACCCCAGGCGTCCATTACAACAAGGCTTGGAGATAGATAGCCAAATGGGCCGGGGTGGTGTTGCATTTACTTTGACTGACAGACGAAGTGATGCTGAATTGTAGTGATAGTACTGAAGTCATAGGCGGCTGTTAGGCGAGTACATCTAAACCCATTAGATTACTACTACCTCACTAAAGAAATCTGATGAATTTAAACCTAGTTTTTTATTGGTTTAAACTTACCAATGACTTATATACAGGGTTGCCATCCGTCCGGGTTTTCCCGGATTTGTCCTAGTTTGGAGAGCGTCCTGGGGCGTCCGGGGGGATTTTCCCAATAAGTGTCCAAGTAAAACCCGGACACACGGTCTTACGGATACCAAAAAGCACGATATCTATTATTATTTTCCTATGGTATTTCATCTCATTGTTTATGTTACGTTGAATAAATGTAAAGGAAGGGACTGTTATTAAAAAAGTTTTAAAGCTCTACAATGTTATCACTCTATCAGTAAATAAAAACCATAATTAAACAACGTTGTTTTTAGTTTCAAGTTCAAAAATGTATTTTTCAACGGTGTTCGGGGAGAAACTGTGATTTTACCCAAATATCCGGGTCTTTGTCTGTGGCCGGCAAATTTGGTGATGGCAACCCTACTTATACAACGTGTAACGGAAACCCCTTATCTATCCAAAGGGGCTGAAGACATCATCTGGTATGGAGTCTCTATGCACAGTTTCAGCTAAAAATAAGTGACTCAAAGAATTGATACCATATTATCGGTTTCATATGTTTCTTGAATACCAATCATAACAAACATGTCACAGCACTACGAGGGTCGATAACTTTCCACGTCACTTGCCAATAACACGGTGATTCTCTTCGTTCTTCTTAATTTGAAAATTCTGCCTCTGATATCAATGTATTGGAATTTCTATTATACTTCACACATGTAGACATAGGATTAGAAAACCCTTGCCATATCGTTTATTATCATCCAAAGAAACCGTGTACTTGGTATGTACATATATACCCTTTAAATTACACGTTGTATACAACATAGAAGAGCGCGTGGTAAAATAATAACAGCCGCAAATGTCAATCTTCAAGGTAAAGCAATACTTGTGAAGGTCATTCCATAGATGAGTGAATATCTTGACGTACTGAGATTCCTCCATGCCCAGGAAAGAGCTTTAAGCCGTAGGTACTGGGTATCATTTGTTCATCTTTGACAGTCGTTAGGTACACCCGTACCTAACGACTGAAACCAGAAAGCCAGTCATCAGTTTTGCTAGGGTTCTGGTACTGGGTAGTGGAAGTCAGATAAGCAGTCTCCATGTAAAGCATTAGTTCTCAGCTTCACCTGGTTAGACTGGAAGCCGACCCTAACGTGGCAAAAAGATATACAGGTGATGATAAGATTTTATCTGTATCTTTGTTAAAATTAATTTTAGTAAATATTTTAATAACGTACTTATGTTTTACTAGCTTTTGCCCGCGACTTCGTCCGCGTGGAATAGTTACTTTGGGCTAACGTTAAATTTAACCCCGATTTTGAAGCATTCTTCATTGGCGCTCCGCTCCTATTGGCCTTGGCGTAATGATACAATATAGCTGTGCCCGCGACTCCGTCAGCGTAAGTTAATGTATTGGTAATATCACGGTAATATTATCATACAGTATTTTAATTCGGCCGTATCTTAGAAATAAATGCCTACAGCCGCGCGGTCGACCGCGAGACGCGTCGAGCGCGGCGACCGATTCTCAAAAATAATCCTTATAGCATGATTCAGTATTCACGCGCGATGGCTTATTATTATAAGCGTATTTCATGTATAACTTTGGTGTTTCTATACCGATTTATATGATTCTTTTTACGGTTTCGTAGCCGAATGGCAAAAAACGGAATCTTTATAGTTTCGACATGTCTGTCCGTCTGTCTGTCCGTCCGTCCGTCTGTCACAGCAATTTTATTCCGAAACTATTAGGACTATACATGTGAAACTTGATAGGTAGATGTATTCTGTGAACCGCTTTCCGATTTTGAGAAAAAAAAATAAAAAATATTTAAAATAAAGGGGGGCTCCCCATACATGGAACTAAACGTGAAAATATTTTTTTTCATGAAATCGATGCATGTGTGGTATCTATAGACAGTTCTTTAAAAACGACATCGGGGTTTCTAAAACCACTTTTCCATAAAGTCAATCGTTTAAAAGATATAAGCTTCCAAAGTGGTAAAATGTGTGTGTGGCGGACACAACCTCTAACTTCTATAATAATGGAGTGAAAAATCTAAAAAAAATATATGTCTGTAGATCTTAATATAAACTTTTAACCAAAATTAGTTTGAACGAAATCAGTTCAGCAGTTTTTGAGATACAGCATATTTTCTAAAACCGCAAATATAACTTTGTAATTCATACAAACACTATGAAAAACAAATTTATTCGGCGCAGTTGTAAAAAATGTAAAAAAGCCAGTTTTAAGAAATTTGTAAGGTTTTTTTTTTTTCAAAACAAATTTATTTGGCGCAGTTGTAAAAAATGTAAATAAGCTAGTTTTAAGAAATTTGTAAGGTTTTTTTTTCGTCAAATAAATTTGCATATTATATTATAGTTACTACGGAACCCTTCATGGGCGAGTCTGACTCGCACTTGGCCAGTTTTTTTTTATGGAATAGTTAATAATGTTAACTTTTTCAATTAGGGGTGACTGAGAGTGTTATAAACGTAAGAGTAGACAAATATAATCAGAAAGCTTCGAACTGCTAAGCTATCGGGAGTTACACGTGTTATTGTGAGTCAACCATAAAAGTTAGACATATGCTGTCGTGGGATATTTTTTATATAATTTTAAGGAGAACATTTCCGTCATGAAATGATTTGTGTTGCTTTAACCATTAAGGTTGCACACGCGACGGAAGCTTAAAAAATGGAGTAACTTCTCCCGTTTTCCCAACATTTCCCTTCACTGCTCTGCTCCTATTGATTGTAGCGTGATGAAAAGTATACTATAACCCGCTCAGGAGTATGAAAAATAATTGTACCAAGTTTCGTTAAAATCCGTCGAGTAGTTTTTGTTTCTATAACGGTTATACAGACAGACAGACAGACAGACAGACAGACAGACAGACAGACAGACAAAAATTTAACTGATTGCATTCTTGGCATGAGTATCGATCCTTAATCACCCCCTGATAGTTATTTTGGAAATATATTTCATGTACAGAATTGACCTCTCTACAGATTTATTATAAGTATAGATGTGCACTCAATATCTGCCTACCAAGATTCAAGATTCTTTATTTGTTGAAACATGATTACACATACAGAGCATGCAAGTTATTAAAATCACATTATACAACGTGTAATTTAAAGGGTATATACATACCAAGTGCATGGCTTCTTTGGATGATAACAAACGATATGGCAAGGATTTTGTAATAAGTCTACGTGTGTAGAACTTATTACAAATACCAATACACTGATACCAGAGACCGAATTTTTCAAATTAAGAAGAACGAAGAGAATTATCGTGTTATTGGTAAGTGACGTGGAAAGTTATTGACCCTCGTAGTGCTGTGACACGTTTGTTATGATTGGTATTCAAGAAATATATGAAACCAATAATTTGGTATCAATTCTTTGAGTCAGTTATTTTGTGCTGAAACTGTGCATAGAGACTCCATAGCAGATGTTGTCTTCAGCCCTTTTGGATAGATATGGGGTTTTCGTTACACGTTGTATAGATCAGTCATGTTTGGCCTTATGGCGTACAAATATTTAAATGTCACTGATATAAGTTAGTGAATAATTATAATATTAGATTAAATAGGAACAAAACAGTAAAATGTAAATTTTTAAAACAAAAAAATTAAATATATGGTCATAATTACGTAACAATTATTAAATGTTAATTAAAATTATTACACATCAATATTTTTTTTACCAACATGTTCCCACAGCATTAAATCATATTTTTTTATTGGTTGAATTTCCGTGTTAAACCGTTTTATGAACAACAAAACATAATATATAGGACCAAGGTCTTAAGCCTGTAATGTTATAGCTAACTCAAGTGTGCTCTTCACTGTAAGTAACAACATTTTATGGCCGTTGAGTTATAAGGTACTGTGTATTATTTTGTTTAATGTATTAGGCGTGTGTAACTCTTTTCGGAACCGACTCACTGATTCGAATCATTGAAGTGATTCAAAAGATTGGTTCAGTAACAACGTTTCAAATGCATCATTTGGATCTGAAACATTACTTTGCTCTGGCTCATTTCGCGCGACGTGTCGCTCGTATGGCGACTGAGCAGTGAGCGAGCGAGAAAGGGAGACTGAGACACACTGAGTTACTTTCACTATTGACTCTCGTATCGTATGAATGAAGATCGACTTTATTTATAATCTCACTTATTACAATAAATATGTAGACATAAACATTCAGTATTGATGCCTCAAAACATTTCTATGTCTCAATAGTAAACGCCCGCGACGCAACGTAAGAATGTTGCGATTCTATACATGACGTCGCGTTTTATTTGAGTCGATGATCCAAATGAACCAAATGAACCATATCAGTGTTCCGGATCATTTCAGTGATCGAGATGCAAATGTTCCAATCTAAAAAATGATACACTTTGTCCACCTTTAGAATGTATTAAAACTGATATTAACTTGATATTAAAATCGTCGTACAATTCGGCTTCTACATGTAGTTCTTAAAATTAATGTTTAGTGTATTTCAGTTTAAGATTAAATTATTATTATATTACTACTAAAAAAATTAAAAAAAAAAAATAGAACCGACTTCCATATCAATACACTACAAAGCTAAAAATAACTTTAATTTCGGTAGTCGGTGTTATTGGTTTTGGATTTTCTGTTTTTTTCACACCGCCTTCCGAAATTAAAGTTAATTTTAGCTTTGTAGTGTATTGATATGGAAGTCGGTTCTATTTTTTGTTAAAATTTTTTTTTTCACGCTTTTTAGTGGGTCGGTTTGTAATTTATCTAGTTACAAAAGCCATAATGTCAACAACTTATCACCTTTTACAAAATGTTTCTTTTCCCGATGCATATCTGTTAATTTTTGAGGAGTTCTCCTGGAACTTGACCATCAGCTCTACATCACCATATGCATTGTGACGAGCATAAAGTGCTTTACATCCATATTCAAGTAATCGAATCGCAATCCACGAAATACTTATTATTGAGTAGTTTCAGTGGCCATCTGTGCTCTTCATCATCAGTTCAACTTCCCCAAATGGTACTTTTCGAAAGCAACTGCTCAAGGTACTATAAGAAATACCCAAAACGTTATAGGTGTGCCTATCATATTTGAAGAGTTCTTTCGATTTCTCCAGGATTCCATCGTCAGATCCTGATTTCCTTACAATGGGACCAACTAGAAAGTATAACCATTAGAACAAAAAAAAAATTTTTCAAATCGGTCCAGCCATCTCCGAGTGATGAGGTAACATACATAAAAAAAAAAAAAAGTTCAAGACGAATTGTAAACCTCCTTTTTTTCAAGTCGGTTAAAAATAGGATAAGTGCTACTAACAAATGAGTCATAGTAACTTTGTTTTTTGTATTAAAATGCTCCATCTTCAACCACATCATCACTTACCATCAGGTGAGATGGTGGCCAAAATATTAAAAAAAAAATAAGTCTCTGGTATCAATGTACCTATTGAAATTCCCACAGATCATATATATGATCTGTGGAAATTTCTAATAAGTTCGGCTCATATAGACACATGTTTACAAAACCCTTGCCATATCGTTTGTTATCATTCAAAGAAGCCGTACACTTGGTATGTATATACCCTTTAAATTACACTTTCTATATTTCCTTGTCTCATTTTCCATGTTGTCACTTTTTCAATCCATAATATCATATTTTAACTCATTCTACTATAAACATTACAGTAAAGCAACTATTCCTATTTGGAAACATAATGAACATTGAAAAGCTTCAATCCTGCTTCAATTCCTTCCAAAGGTTGAAATAAAACAGATATACACTGATTAAATTCTATCAAAGTTGAATATATTAGACTAAATAGATTCAAATTGTTTGCTAATAAAGTTTTATATTCTAGGCTGTATAAACAAGATAAGATCAGGCCGCCAAAACATGGAAAGGTTGAAGTGTAGTGGAAGCTATGATGTAGCTATGTTAAGCCTGCAATACATGTTGGCCGAGCGTTGTCGAGTGAAGGCCAATACCAACATGTAGACGGTATATTTGCCTTGTCTTGCTATCGCTCGGTGTCACTTGCCTAGTTGGTCAAGTGAAGGCCAGCGCCAACGTGTATAGAGCTCATTTGGTGCAACTTGTCTTCGCTCGCCGTTTCTCGTGATCACTTGCCTCACTTCGGATCGGTGTCGGTTTTTGGTCACAAATCAAAGGCGCTCGCCTGCGCTCGGCCAACGATATAGATATATATATCCAGATAGGAATAGGGTAATGTTCTAAGAACAATGTTGAAACACCTAATTTAATGAACGCTAAGTCTGAAAAAATGTTGTTGAAAAATGTATACGTAATACTTTACGCTTCAGGGATGTTCGCGGAGGCGCGTGTGGATTGCTTTCACACAATCATGCGCAAGCGGTGCACATTCCTGTTGCGTAGGGTGCGGGGCAGCCGCAATAGTATCCTGAACGCCTTTGTTTGCAAAACGTTTTGACTGTCAGTACGTGAACCATTGCTGCATGGTTCACGTGCTGAGTAATGTTAAAATATTATTTTAAATTTTGTAAGTAATATGTTGGCTTTTTTAACAATAAGATTTACTTTTTGTTTTCCTTTAAATTTAAGTTGTATGATCCAAAGATGATTGAAATAAATAAATTAATAATAATAGTACAATTAAAACTGAAGTGCCTGTGATTTCAAAACTCAGTACAACTTACAGTTATTTACATATTTTTTTGTCAGTGTGTCTGTCTGTTTTTCTGTTGGTCAAGGCTGATCTCTAAAACTGCGAAACCGATTTCAATGGGATTTTTACTGTTAGAGAGATACGCTACTTTTTATCTCGGGTTTCCCACTGGCTAAGGATTTACACGGGAAAACCTTCCCAAGCGATCGCGGGTACACCTATGTAGGTAATCATAAATAACGTCTCTGCCTTTAACATCACATCCTCTCATCTGGGTGTGGACTCAGGCAAGCCACGTCCTCATCTTATTAAACTTAATAATATATATTGATGTACATACGTTATAAAAACAAATGCAGGAATTTTAAAAACAGTTACTAAGTGCAAGTTAGAGACCCATAAAGGGTTCCGACTTCCGTAGTAGCAACGCAAAATTACTTTGTCTTTCATATTATACTATATAAAGCTAAATTACCACTCACTGACTCACTGACATAATTGTTCTCCCAGATGGTGGATGGGGAGGTGGGTATATTTTGACAGATTCGTTAACAACTATCTCTTAAACCTACGGGAAAAGTGCCAAACCTCCCCTTTTCCCCCCCCTTCTCCCCCCCCCTATCGTATCTCGGAAACTACGAGACCCGTATTTTTTTCTTTTTACGGATTCGTATAGAGGAGGCTCGGTAAAGTAAAAACCATTTTTCAAAGTCCCCCCGCCCCGCCCCCCTTCTCCCCCCTTTAGGCGGATCTCGGAATCTAAGAGACTTGGAACATTTTTTTTTTCAGATTCATTTAGAGGAGCAATGCTTTAGTCAAAATACTTCTGCAAACCCCCCCCATCACCCCCCCCCCTCTTTTTTTTTTTTTTTTTTTTTCACAAGCACGCGAGGTGCTTGCACCTCGCGCAACACGCAAATACTTGATTTGGAGGGGCAATGCTTTAGTTTTTTTCACAAGCACGCGAGGTGCTTGCACCTCGCGCAACACGCAAATACTTGATTTAGAGGGGCAATGCTTTAGTTTTTTTCACAAGCACGCGAGGTGCTTGCACCTCGCGCAACACGCAAATACTATACCCCCCCATCTCCCCCCATCACCCCCCTCCTTTTTTTTTTTTTCACAAGCACCCGAGGTGATTGCACCTCGCGCAACACGCAAATACTAGTTATTATATTATATAAAGCTAAATTACCACTCACTGACTGACTGACTCACTCATTGACATAATTGTTCTCCCAGATGGTGGATGGGGAGGTGGGTATATTTTGACAGATTCGTAAACAAGTAACTCTCAAACCTACGGGAAAAGTGCCAAACCTCCCCTTTTCACCCCCCTTCTCCCCCCTCCCTATCGTATCTCGGAAACTACGAGACCCGTATTTTTTGTTTTTTACGGATTCGTATAGAGGAGGCTCGGTAAAGTAAAAACCATTTTTCAAAGTCCCCCCCCCCGCCCCCCTTCTCCCCCCCTTTAGGCGGATCTCGGAATCTAAGAGACTTGGAACATTTTTTTTTTCAGATTCATTTAGAGGGGCAATGCTTTAGTCGAAATACTTGTGCAACCCCCCCCCATCACCCCCCCCACTCTTTTTTTTTTTTTTTTTTTTCACAAGCTCGCGAGGTGCTTGCACCTCGCGCAACACGCAAATACTAAACCCCCCCATCTCCCCCCCCTTTTTTTTTTCACAAGCACGCGAGGTGCTTGCACCTCGCGCAACACGCAAATACTTGATTTAGAGGGGCAATGCTTTAGTTTTTTTCACAAGCACGCGAGGTGCTTGCACCTCGCGCAACACGCAAATACTAGTTATTATATTATATAAAGCTAAATTACCACTCACTGACTCACTCATTGACATAATTGTTCTCCCAGATGGTGGATGGGGAGGTGGGTATATTTTGACAGATTCGTAAACAAGTAACTCTCAAACCTACGGGAAAAGTGCCAAACCCCCCCTTTTCCCCCCCCCTTCTCCCCCCCCCCCTATCGTATCTCGGAAACTACGAGACCCGTATTTTTTTCTTTTTACGGATTCGTATAGAGGAGGCTCGGTAAAGTTAAAACCATTTTTCAAAGTCCCCCCCCCGCCCCCCTTCTCCCCCCCTTTAGGCGGATCTCGGAATCTAAGAGACTTGGAACATTTTTTTTTTCAGATTCATTTAGAGGGGCAATGCTTTAGTCGAAATACTTGTGCAACCCCCCCCCCATCACCCCCCCCCCCTCTTTTTTTTTTTTTTTTTTTTTCACAAGCTCGCGAGGTGCTTGCACCTCGCGCAACACGCAAATACTTGATTTAGAGGGGCAATGCTTTAGTTTTTTTCACAAGCACGCGAGGTGCTTGCACCTCGCGCAACACGCAAATACTTGATTTAGAGGGGCAATGCTTTAGTTTTCTTCACAAGCACGCGAGGTGCTTGCACCTCGCGCAACACGCAAATACTAGTTGTTTGTATAAATGCAAAAGTTATATTTGTGTTAATTCCCTGCCAAAGTCTGTGGTTCCCGATAGCTATAAGGGGGTCTTTAAGTCAAGAGTGAATAGATTACTTCTGCCACATTATCACTTACCATCAGGTGAGATGGTAGACAAACGCCCGCCTATATTACCAACAAAAAAAACTCAAATACTGCGGCTATATCTCATTGAAATCCTTTTTCTTTGATTTCTACAGCATCTATTTTCTTGGATTTTGGCTGTTAATAAAGTTATTCTTATTTGTACGGGTCAGCCTAAGCCTAACAATTCATATCAAAAATATAAAATATATTTCGTCTCGAACCTTGCAAATAGAAATCACGTTACAAGGGAAATAAATACGGCTATCAACTCAAAACGCTGACAATTCTGAGGCATAAAAACGTTATCAAAACATAAATTCGGACCTTTTCGGGTGCGCTTAGAGATAAAATGTCGTCACCTTCGGAGAAAAGGGAGGTATCGTTTACATTGGTTTACATAAAAAGTTAAAGGGAAATGGTAACTTAATGGTAACTTTGTGTTATTGTTATTTTGTATTTTGATAAAGAAAGTTATGTGCCAAGTTGAAACTCTGAAGGTAAACAAAAACAATGGGAATAGGCATCTTCTGAACTCGCTCGTTCCATCGTGGACCTCATCTATCGCTTAACATCAGGCGAGATTGAGGTCAACAGAGAGCTCATCCCGAATAATAAGAAAAAAGGAAAAACATGTAGTTATAAAAACTAAAAATATGATAATGTTTACATCATCACTACATCTACAACACTAACATCTACATTTGTAAACATCGCTTAAATAAAGCGATTTCTTACAAAATATTCATTAATACTCAAGGGCGGATCCGGGGGGGGGGGTCATGGGGTCATGCCCCCTGGGCTGGGTCCAGGACCTAGATGGACCACTAATTAAAATTTTTAAACATTGTTACTAGATAATACTACAGTTTCAGTCGTTGTAAACGAATATCGGCAGTGGATGGCCAAGTGGCAGCGGAGTCAGGAAATATAAATTATAACTTCTTGTGACTTGACCACGATTATGTGATGTCCACCCTGTCACCACAGCTGGATCCGCCCTTGTTAATACTATAGTATAAATAGAGGCACTTTGACTTTTGCCTGCGACTTCACTCACATGAAGAGGTTTTGTAAAATATCTTTATTTTATCAGGGTCGACTTCTATCTTGGGTCGAATTGAAAGCAGAAAATTGGATTTCGTAATAAAAGTTTTTGTCCTACTATCGGATATACGTTATACGATAACTTTTTAGACTGAACACTGCTTGAATAACCGTTAAGTAGTTTCGGAGATGTGCGTTCACTAACAAAAGGACAAACAAAATACGCTTCTTTGTGTTCCTGTTCTATTAAGTTCTGTTAACACCCCCTTGTTTTAAAAAAGGGACTATGTTCTCAATTTACACTGTAGATTTTAATCGTTTTTATTTTTGTTTTGAATCGTTCAATAATTTATGGAGGAAAACCAAACAGTGTTTGTAAACCTTTCGTAGTAAACATTTCGTAGTATTCCAAATTGACCGAAGGGTATAAATTTATAACTGTATTGAAAATGAAAAATAATATATTTTCCTTCGATTATCATCTAACTTTCTTTAAATATAATATATTCGCAAAAGGGTAAAGTTTGTTCAGCCAAGCTTATAATGATCGAAACCTTCGTAGAGAAACTTTATTAAGATGAAACGGTTATGTGATGTCCACTTGAGCATTTAGTAATGGAGGTTTTGAGGAAAATATGAGTTTTACAAAGAAAGATATATATTGGGTACGGTAAATAATATAAACCTCTATTATATATTTAGATTATTTGGTTTTTGTATACAATACACGTTATTTGGAGCGACTAATGGCGTCTTTCTGCTTATATGGACATTCGGGCAAATTGGTGTGTTATTTAGACCCATCTGGTTCCCAATGGAATTACGAAACGTCATATTGATATAGCTCATGGCTCCAAAGACCGTCATGGGTTCATCGATCAGCTGTTCTATGAGAATTACGCGGTGGCAGTGGTTATACGCGTGCCTTATGAGCAGAGGTCGGAATTAGGTAGAGTTATTTATGTACTTACACTGATTTCATACAACGAAAGAATAAAGTGGATATGCCCCAAATCCCGGGATTAATTTTGAAGGGCAGAAAAATCCCTGGTTTATTAAATAAAAAGTTAGTTACTATAACAAAATTTAAACCACTGCACGCGCGACGTTGCCAAATTTACATAATATTGTTGGTTACACGGGATTGTCTATCAGAAATCCCGGGAATATCCATATTCATATCAACATTTCGATGCAAGTACATAAATAACTCTACCTAATTCCGACCTCTGCTTATGAGTTGTAGGTTGTAGGTTGAAACTCTGTGAAAAACTCTGTATCTCAAAAAACGTGCTAGGTCCGAACAATCCGAAGACGTGTGACATACACCAACCCACACTATGCCCGTGTGGTGGGTTACGGGTTGTCTGATAAAGGGGAGGCCTGTGTCTCAAAAGTGAGAGCGTTATAGCCTGATTATGATGTTGTGCACAATGACGTCGGCAAAACTAAAACCCAAATAAAATTCTATTCCATATTAAAGCGGATCTTTTTGCAGGCTTACGTATGAATCATACGTAGACTGCTTTATTCAAGAAAGGACCAATCCGTTTTATATTATTCTTCAGTTATAGCTCCAGTATCGCTTCGCCTAACATCTTATTATACTGGACAAGCATCCTTTGACGGCCGTCCATATATTGTTAGTACCTCCAATTTGGCAGTCAGCCAGTATATACTGCGAGATCCCTCATTCATATCATTTTGATTAGAAAAAAGTGTACAAAGAACTTTATTACAATACATATTATTTTGCAAGTATAATTTTCTCAAATTTAGACTTTATCGCTATTGAGATAAAGGTGCAAATCGTTTGAAAACGATTGATGTACTCAAAGATTCGATCTTTTATGGTTGAGTGGTGTTAAATGCGAATTTTGTGAATATAAAAGCTATTTATTTCGTATTTTTGGTACTATAAAAGCGTTAAATGTGTGTGCTAAGTTGTCTGACGTTAAAATGAAGATGTATGTGGGTTTTGTCGAGGATCAATTTCAAAAGAATTTGTTGGTTACCAACTCCCGAAATAATTATATTCCTACTCGTAAAGTATGTGAGTATCCTTATTTTAGGAAACCAGTGTAAATATCAATGAATAATATAAATATTGTATTATTCTTCCCTCTGGGGATTTTTATAACCTCTTTCTAGAAATAATCTGTTTTGCGTAAGTATTCATACTTTTGGGGTTATGTGACATACAGATAGATGAAAGGAGTACTTACACTTAGTAGGTAATCGTTAGAAGCTTTTGAGTACGCAAAAACTTATTTTTAAACTACCTTTACGTGATTGCAAAAACTGCAGCAAATCTTAGCAGGTTACTTCTAGGCAAGCGTGCTTCATCTTCGGCCACATCATAGCTTACCATCAGGCGAGATAATGGTCAAATGCGAGCTTATCTACACTAATAATATTATAGAGGTAAAATTTGTTAGTAAGATTTTATATAGGGGGTAATCTTCGGAACTTCAAAAAAATTTTAATTTGATAGTAAGCTACATTATTGGGGAGTGCTATAAATCTATAAATAATTTTGAAACCCACGCAGAAAAAGTCGCAGGTGAAGTGAAAGATAGAAAATAAATACGAAAAAAAAAAACATAAAACTTAAACAAAAAGTTATTAAATAAAACTAAAACTTAGTTAATCAAACAGTGTTGCGTGTGCCTCACGGCTGTGCCAAATAGGCCCAGTGCAGCAAAAAGCCAGACAAATTTGCCTGACGCTGGTTTTCAACCGGACCTTATGTAGTGAAGACGTGCTACAAATGTAAATCAGCTTTAAAGTGACTTATGTGTGTTTGTAAGTGTGCTAGCCACCACTAAGAAAAGCAACTCACTCACCTACAATAGTAGCAAGTATGATAAGAGCTAGCACCACGGAGGTAACCGCCATGAGGACGAACGACGTGACGTCAGTGGTGGTGGCGTTGGTGCTGGTGCCATTGACCGTGCTGTTGCAGCCCCAAGAGACCGCGTCCACCCACGAACAGTTGCTGCCGTCGAACCACTCCGATGACGTGGGGTAGGGGACATCTTCTGGAAGGAGAAATATCATATTATATTCTATTCCCACTACTTCTAGTTTCATGCAGTACGACATTGGAACTTACACACCTAAAATCGGCGAAGCTTAAGATATTCATGTTTTTCCCGCGTTAATTCCGATCCCGTGGGATAAAAAGCTTATAGGCCCATAACCTCTTATATTTTCAAGTGAAAGTCCCCTAACAATCGGTTCAGCCATTTCAGAGATTAGCCCGGATAAAAGAAAAGAGGTAGTCGGACAAAATTAAAAAAAGTTTGTTTGTGTTTTAGTATTAATTGGATGCATTGACATTGATAGTATTTTTCTCGTCTTGGTTTGTTTTTTCCTGCTACATAAACAGAACAAACTTTACATAAATTTAGTCACAAAATATAACAGAAATATTACAAGCGTTCACTTAATTCAATATTGATAGCGATGGCAATCTAATTTTAATGATTAAATTGGCTATTTTACAAAAGTATAAAAATATCGTTGATACTGAAAGTAACAAGAATTAATAAGCATATCAAAGCCATAAATATAAACCAATGAATACCAATTCCACTTCTCAAATAAATAAACAAATTACTTGAAAATCAGTAAGTTTAATAACATTACGTTCATAGAAGTTTGCGCAGTCAATCGGGTTCGACGAAATCGCTAGCAGTTAGCAGAACTTCCACCAAACCTAATAAGTATTATGAAAATATCTCGGAATGCTTTGAATATGTAAAGAAAATAGTAGTTTCGGAAATTCCGAAACTTTGTATTCGTGCAGCCACAGAGCATGGAAAAGACTCGAAGGTCGCTGGTAGATCGAATAAGACCACACCCTTATTCGGTCAAATCTTAGATTCAATTTCAAGACAAAAAATATACACTTATTGTCCCTTAATTAAAAGATGTATTTATACAAACACTCAGACCCTTTTTACGGAGGAAAATACATTGAAAGACTTCCCCCAGTTGCATCCATCCATCCACACTTGGAGCCCACCTCAAAAAAGTTGGAAATTGGCTAAGCAAATGATGATTACTGAGTTCACATTCAGAATCCCGCAAGATAAGTCAAGATACTCGATTTACTTATCATTCAGTAATCTTTATAAAAAGGGTCCAGCCAGTTCAGCTATTCCCTGCTCTGTGTTTGCAACGGAGAAATTTTAAATTGGCTGAGCAGTGAAGTTAGTTCGCTTTTAGGGAGAAAGTTTCGCTAGATTCTACATGGATATTTTAGCGAAACACGGGATTAGAAGCTGGTTTTTTGAAAATAATTGTTAGGATGGTCACTGTAAAGTTTTGAAGAGAGGTAGTTAAAAATGGTTTTGTATATACATGTGCGATTTTTTGTATTGGATCATCTTGAAAATAGATAGGCGAATTTCCTTATTTCCTATTTTTTTTCTTTTGATAATTGGTTCGCGTTTGACCACCATCTCACCTGATGGTAAGTGATGATGTGGTCGAAGATGGAGCACACTTACCTAAATGAAACTTATTCACTCTTGACTTAAAGACCCCTAGGTTATAGCTATTAATTTGATTTGTAAGTAAGTAATTATGAAAATGTGTTACTTGCTGGACAGTAAAACTAACATAATCTACCATAAATACCTATGATAAGTAGATGCAGGTATTTTATGTAGTATAAGTATCCGTAAACTAAGTCGTTGGTCTAATGGTCGCAAGCCTGAGGTGAGCATGAGGTCTGGGACAAACATGCTATTGGGTTTTCCTATAACACATTTTAGTAGCCCTTGAAATCCAGTAACTGCCTCCCGATCTGAGCAAAGCGGGAGGATGTGTCAGACTTTTACTGACCAAAACCCATCCGTGTTCTGTCATTTGCCTTTTGTATCCCGAAGCCGCGGTAACTCTTTCTAACAATTCCGCAGGCAAGCAACGGCCCCCTAGTGGTCCCAAACAATATTGCTGACACTCTGAGGCGCGCGTGGAACACGACGCTCTATCTACACGGGCCTGGTTTCTGTCGGGCAGCGAGCTACACACTGCTCGCAGCCCGCAGGCCCACGCCTACGGTGGCTGAGTGTCACCCTGCGACTCCTGACGGCCGGAGCGTCTAGTGTTAGTAGTAGCCCTGAGTTTGGAAGTTGGCTTTGTGATAACTCTGTGCTTCGGGAAGTACGTTAAGGCGTTGCTCCCAGCTGTCATTTCGATGTCTTTGATAGTCGTTACGGGTAGTCAAAAGCAAAAAAACCTGACACTGGTCTAGCCAAAGCCATCGTGTTATTTAGCTACTGGGTTGTGGAGGTCAGATAGGCAGTCTCGCCATGAAAAATATTAATACTGTTACGCCAGTCGCTTAGCGAAGTACGTCGAGTAACTTCGACAGAAATCTAGAATGTTCGAGACACTAACGCCATCTAGCGGCGAGTAGCAGTACTGAGTATCTAGAGTAGTTTCTGGAATATTCTTGGCAATGTAGGCGGTGAGTCGATTTTGCAAGAATGTTCTAGAACTCATAGACCGGGGTATAAATAGATCGCAGAGGAACGCAGACGGCAGTTTGTCAGTCTATTACAAGATACGAGGCGATATAATCTGAGATCTACAAGTGAATTTCAATGCGATTTAAGTGTTTAGTGACAAGTATCGTAGTGTGAATAACTGTGTTAATTATTATTTTTGTGTTTATTTAATTAAAGTGTTAATTTTGGTTTCATTGGTGTAAATTATTTATATCCCGAACCCCAGCTCGTAACAATACTCAACTGCATAGGCATACGGTTAGACACGAAAGCCGACCACGACATAGTTGGGAAAAGACTAACCAAATGATGAAGTTTATCGTCCTATAAACACTTCTTTAAGTATCTTTAAGAAATTGTTTTTGTTGCGCAATGAAGAACCACAAAAATTATGTCATTTTGGAGCGTTAATTTGTCCCACATTATCAAAATTGGATCACATCAATATTGATCAACTTGTAGTCATCCAATAATGTGTTCTACCGTAATCACATTACGGATCAATTTCCTATAATTTGCTTCCAACCTCCATACAGCATTGATGGGGCAATTTATGGGACAAAATATGAAATATAACATCCTCAATACCTCAATTTTCCTTGAATGGATCCATATTGGGTACTAACGGATCCCATAAGTTCTGGGACGCGTGAAAAATATATTATTGGTTTGAGTGAAATCCACGCGATAATATACACGGTGTTTCAAAAGGGCGAACTCTAATATACAGGATTCTGAACGCAAGCACTTAACTCAGTCGGGGTAGTGGAAATATTCCAACGAGATAGCGAGGTCCCAGAACGTATGGGCTACTGAAGGAGCAGGGAAACTCCCTTCCACTCCACCTACATCATTCAGGAGTCATTTGATAATTTTCCCGCGCAGAAAAAAAAGCACTTAACATTGGTATTTTTCTTTCGTGTTTGAGTCTGAAACGTAAGCAATTCCATCTAATGCATAACACTTTTAGATATGTTCATTGAAAGCATTTCTGAAACAACCTCACGCTTAGAATGAAAGTGACCTAAATTAAAAAGATATATATTGTAATAATGTTTATTTCTTCTCACATAAGATTGCATCAGGTTGCATAAATGTTGTGGTTACAGATGTGGTGTTAAAGACTTAATTAAGTAAGACCTCTGTTCTTCAAACTAGGAACATCCTGTGTTTTGAAGAACAGTTACATGAATTACATAAGGGCAGCTTGAGACAATTTAGTAGCACTAATAGTCAGACTTAGGTACATTTACAACAAGTAATAGACATTTATCTTTGTAAGGGTGAATTTTTACATTTATGCATATACGATTCTTGTGTTGTTTCCTTGTGTGAGTGAGTTGGTGAGAAATTCGTATAGAGAAATGCAGTCACGTAAGTCACGTAAGTTAGCAAGGTTTTGGCGTTGTGGGGGTAAGTTCGCGCATCGTGCACTTAGTGGAAGAAAAAAGTGGTCACTTTTACTGCTCGCCATTATTCTATGGTTTTTGCCATCATTTATTTTTAATCATCTCTGTTCAAAAGAATGTTAAAGAAAGAAGAGAAATTCATTCGTTAATTCTGTATTATAAATAAAATAGATATAAAAGTGAACAAAATGTATTTAAAAAAATATTAAAAATAATATGTTCTCGTCGTCACAATTAGTTAATAAAACTGCTACCACTTTTATTCTTCTTTTTCCCAGTCTCCTAAACACAGTGACGAATTCGGAATTTCAGCTTTCCTTAACTATAGTGTCTAACTGTTCTTTCTGACGTTTTAATAGTCTGCGTAAAACGGTATTTGGTCCTGGCATTGTAATCAACGTAACAAAAACAACAACTCGTAACAAAAACAAAGGGTACAACTTTCGTGTACGCAAGTGTATTCGGGAGCAAATTGAACGAGAACTACTGACGCACCAATCGCGCGCTCGGAGCGGCGCTACGTCGTACCCCGCGTCCCGCTGACAATCGCTGACACCTAAAAATCAACTTCTGCACATTGGACGACTCTTGCCAAGTTATTTGAATACTACTATATCAATAAGAATAAAATATAGTTTGATTACAATATATACACATATCAAATCATAATATTTGTAAATTTAGAACTATAGTTATGAGTAATTTGTCTTTATTAAATAAAGAACGTTATTATTGTAGGTGCTAGTAGTGCTAGTGGCCAAGTGGTCGAAATCCAACCGTAATTCATTTAAGTTTGAACTTTATTATAAAAGTTTAAGCTTTCTGCACTCGATATATACTCCTGCGACCATGTAATTATCATAAAAGGGGTCACAAAGTTTGTGCCTCACGTAATAATGTATATGTAGGGACATGGTATATGAACAACATTAAGTCATCATGTAGGTAGTTAGGTTGTACGGTTGATCGTCCGGTAAGCAATAACAGGTAGGTAGATAAGTTCATGGCCGATTTCAGAAGGACGTGGGTAATCGGGCAAGAAGAATTAAACGCTGTTTTTCACACGAAATATAATCAGGATCTTATAACAGAATAATCAGGAACACCAAATCAATAGACCCTCCACCAAAAACATAACGCGCCTCGGAGATGTAAACGGATAGCTCTTGAGGTCTCAACTCGATTCGCTACTGCTGACTACTGCGCCGTCCGTTCCCTCCCACGCTAGCAGCTTCTGGTGTTGCGTCAGAGTAAACAACAAACCATAGACCATAGACATCATAGACCATAGACGATTGATGAGCTTGACAGATGTCATTGATACATGACATATCCGGTCGTCATTCACTCTCAAATAATTGAACACGCCGACATATAGATATATGTATAATACGTTCAGTTTACAGTCAGCACCAACAGTATTTTCGCCATCTTTTCGGATAAAATTGATGGTCATTTTCTTAGGCACTGAGGTTTACATATTGTGATAGCGGGAGTTCATGTGCCAAATCAAGTGTGTTTATATTTTTTTCATCCCCCCATCTCGGAAAGAGTATTTTTGCTCTTCGATATCTGAGTGCAAAAGCCGTTTTTATCCGCTAGAGGATAAAGTAAATTGAATTTACAGTACCTAACAAAATATTACATATTACACTTAATTTAAGTAACTGTAGCAACGTTACTTTCAATTTTTCTTAATTATACCTAAGTATTATTTGTTATAATTTAAAAATTATTCTGTAATACTTAGCATAATGTAGTAGTTAATACCTAAACTGAAATAAAAGTATCTTGTGAATGTAAATGTTTTTTTTTTTGCATTTAGTCATTTCCTCGCTGAGGTGGGATGAAAAGTTACGTGTTGCACTCGAGTGCAAAAATTTTTCACCTCGTGCTCTTTTGATTTCCTCGCTAACGCTCAGGATTCTAATGAATGCTTTGAATCCTTCGCTTGCTCGGTCATCAAAATTGAGCACGTGGTTAAAAAGCAACTTTGCAATCTAGTATAACAAATAACTATTATTTGTGTATGATATTTATGTTTGTGTATGTGTTTCTACTAACATACCTAGGTTTTAAGATTGTACTAACAAGAATAATGTATCTTTGGTTTGAAATGAAAATATATCATTATTAAAGACTAATAATTAATGGCTGAAAACTGATTATCACAGACTACAAAAATAAAAATCAATTATATCTGACCAGATTTTTTCAAATTAATCAGACATATTCATATATGTAAGTAATTAATTTATTTGAGAAAGAATACAATTTTAATTCAAATAAAAACCCTAAACTACATATACACACCTAAAAATAAACTAAAATATTGCATCCAGAAATTCGTGCGCATCGCTGTCCACTGGCAATGTGCCCAAAAGACTGGCGGCATTGCCACGTTGTATGGCAATGCTTAACCTCTGTCCAAGGTAAAAGCCAGCCCTTGGGTCACGCGAAGTGTCAACTAGGCGTCTGGACAGATCTTTAAATAATTTGTGAGCACTCGGACCCCACGACCCCAAGGTTTCAACCCCAAACGGCTCGAAAATATAACTACCAACAAGGTTATTATATTTCCGCCGCTTGAGGTTCTCAGCAGCCGCAGCGGCAGCGCCAGCGCAACAAGATGAGCTAGGAAGATGGGATGGCGCAAGAGTATCGACACAAGTTGCGTCCCACACTAAAGGCCTACCCATCTTCCAAGGAAATAAAGACATACCGTCCGGTCTTTTGCCATCGTCGCGTGCCAGGCCATTTGGTTCTAAAACAGCTGGAACGCCGACAGTGACAAGAGCTCGTCGGATAATGTCGTTAATATTCGCGTGCCGTGCTATGCGACCCGCGCTGCGGCCGCATGAAAGGCCGTGGTGACCGGGGCTGTTGACAACTTCGCCACAGTGACAGCGATGAGCAGAACAGCAGGGAGCACCTAATCGAAGGGAAGCAGCGAGGCGGAAAGTAGTATCATCGAACAAGGTGCCTATGTTCGATGACGGAAGTGCATGGAGCCAGAGACCCGACTCCCATTCACCCACAGCCAGCAGGCGCGCACGCTCTGCAGCCGAAGCAGATGTGGCAATAAGGTCACTCTGAACTGCTTTACAGAGCGGCTCATCCCACCGCCTCTGAGATGATGGATTGTCGGGTGGATTTAGGTTCGGGCAAGCGAGTCTCCAGGTATCTATAGCCTCGGTGAAATACGGCACATTGAAATCAACCAGTGATGGAGCTAGGATATTCCTGATTAATTTCTCAGTGCCGTGTACCGAGGATACAAAAGCCGGTAGACTGATACTAGTAATTTTGCGGACGCCGAGACCACCCATACGAATGGGAAGAGTAGCTTGTGCCCAAGCTCGGTCGTCCATATGTAAGTATAATTAAATCTGAAAAGATAAAACGTTAGACCATTCCATTTATTATTTCTAAACTTCACTTTCTTATTGCAACTAGATTATTAGATTAATGAATGCCGCGAATAAAACTATTGCAAAGAAAAAGTATTGGACGTAGATTTATAGAAAAAGTAAGCACGCGTGTAGAATAAGGTTTTATGGCTTTGGGACACTGATTTTATTACTCTGTGATTGTTATCCCAAAATGGAACGTGATTGCCGCGAAGGTTTTTGTCCGCGGAAGTTTTATCAGAGTACGCATTTCGGCATGAGTGTCGGATGCCAAAATCTTGGTATCGCTTTTTTTATGTTTGAGGGAAATCTTTAAAAGGTGCTCAACAATTGGCCGCGACTTTTTTATATAGAGAACTAGCATTTTGGGTAGAATTCACATTAATAGCAATCTTTGTTAACCCATCCAACTAAGCTGATAAAATATGCTTGTGTCTGGAGTGGGTTAACGGCAATATTGTAATGGGTGGGGTTTGAACCCGCGACCTCTCTAAAACATGGCCTTAGCCATTAGGCTTTTGTCGCGCCACTAAGAAGACCCACCGTGGTATTAGTGGGGTAAAATTCACCTCTTGTGGTGGTCATCACCAGCACATGGAAAGATACTCCGTGTCCTCTTAAGTGACCACATCGGATACCCCAGGTGAAAAGTGGTATCCTTCAGTGCAGGTGTAGTGTTGTGCAGTGCAGTCACAATAATAAACAAATTATTGTGCTTATTAAACAAGAATACAAAGGAAAATGCCAAGGTTTCCTTTAAGACTCGGCCAGAGCCGACAAAGATGAAATATATCATAAAAAAGGAAAACAATATATATAATTTGACTGTATAATTCGTATTCTATAAGAAGTGCACCAAAAAAAGTTATAGTTCTTTGAAGTTGATCACTTAGTACTTCTAATTTTGATGATAACAAGGAATAAACTATTAAATGATTGAATAATGACTTTTGAATTCAGTTTCAATAGCAATACAGAAATTGGAGTCCGGTAACACAGCAATAAACAACACAAAACTCAAAAAACACATAAGACACTTCGTCAAAGTAAGTAAGTAAAACTTTTGAAAATTATTAGTGACAACTACAAGATTAAGTGTTACCAGCACTAAATAACTATTCTAAACTGTATCAATAATTGAATTAAATTATTTTTAATTATTATCAGATATAAAAAAATAACTAAACATTATTTATTATTATAAGAATTGCGAGTTATGACTTTTGTAAGTCACAAATTCACTTAAGTAGGTTCATAATGTTATTAATGCAATCGATTTGCAAGGGCAACTTCGTATTAATATTATTTTATTTTGGTACTGGCAACATTTCTAATTGAAATTGTTGATGGAAAACGTGTTGATAGATTGAAAAACTATTTAAAATGACTTTTAAACGGTGTACTTCTACAGATTTTATTTATACTGTATAATTCTTACTGTTTTATTATATAATGAATTATCATTAATTTAGAATTTCTGTCGGACGCTACATGATTCGAGCCGAAACTTGGCATTCTCTTTTAACAAGTTTATCAGATATCCATAATTTGTTATTTAATTTCAAATGAGTAATAGTCATGATATAATGTAGGATAGGATGAGAACCTTAATTGGTCATCATTTCCATTCATAAATTTAAATAAGATAAAAAAAATACTAATAGCGATTACAACAAAGTCAAATTCAAGCGTCAATTACCCACCCATTACATTAATGCCGTGAATCCATTCCAGACACAAGCATATTTCGCATAGTTTGAGTGTTAACAAGATGCTAGTAATGTGAATTCTACCCACATTGCTAGTATCTTAGTTATAAAGAATAAATTAATTTGTAGGTGCTGTGTGTATTGTGTACTTACACAGGTATGCATTTCAATGTCAAAGTTTACTTATCGTCAAAGAATTCTTTTAAAGTGTAGGTAATACGATTATAATCTAAGGTATTTTTGGAGAAAGTTTTTGAATTTATCTTCGTATTATTATTATTTATGTACTAAATAAATGCGCTAAATATGTGCTAAATAAAATCTCTAACCATTTAATTCACCTGTGTTCCAAAATTCACATGAATGATTAGCAAATATAAAACCTTTCACGTTTATTATACTAACAGCAGATTAATCAATCAAAAAGAAAGGATTAATCAAACGCCTCATTAACTTCAAGATCCTGTATTTAATCACGAGGCTTTAGTCTAGAATTCCGAGCCATATCTACCAGGGCTGCATACTAATGAGAAAGTGCATTAAAATGCAAGGTGTGGACACACCTAGGACTGACGAATACTAAGCACTGGAGAACAAGACGATTACTAACGATGTTTTACTCATTTTATTTATTCTAAAAGGAGCCTGATTTCTTAGTAAGTTGGACCCAGTTGTGCCAAAATGTTCCAACCCAATTTGACAGTATTGAGTTATGAATACCTACCTACCTAAAATGAATCTTTGTGTTCATGTTGCAAGTCACTTTGGTATCTGTTACCTAGGAAATACTACCTATGCGTAACAAAATCAGAATGTAAAATATGTAAAATGGTAAAATAATGTTTAAATGTGTAATGTTGGAATATGAACTTAAATAACTCAAATTATATTTACTGTGGATTGGAACATTTTGCCACAACAGTTTTAGGTTGGATTCTTCCGTAGTCTATATTAAAACAGAATACACTTTTATTTTAAACTTCACTGCCTAACGATTCAGTAAAGTTGTGACCAACGGGTCAGGTCAGGCCCTGGCTGGGGGCCTTTAAATTTAGAGGTCACTATAGGATTGTCCGGTTAAGTAGTAACCAGCCTTAGTATGCTGAACTTTGAGCAGGACTATCAAAAAAAAAGTCAAGAGGTCACAAGCGCGACCGCTGAGCATGGGGTCTTGGTTTCGATTGCCGGGTCGGACAGTAAATTTAGTGCTATTAATAATATTCCACAACTTTTCACACAACGCTATTGGGTTTCCAGTAGCTCAGAGTTTAGAAGTTGGCAGTGCGACAACCCTGTGCCTCGGGAAATACGTTCAGCTGTGGGTACCGGACTCCCGGCTGGCGTCTGACATCTTTGACAGCCGTTACGGGTAATCAGAAGTCAGAAATTAATCTATGTCAGAAAGTCTGACACTGACACCAAGAGGTATCGTACTGGTCTAGCCAGCTACTGGGTTGTGGCGGTCAGAGAGGCAGTCCATGTTAAACACTCAGCTGCATACTGTTAGACTAGAAGCCGAACGACATAGTTAAAAGGAAAAAGCTTCAAAGATAGTGTTCAGGACTGCAATAAGCCAGCCAACGGTAACTGGACGTGTCCGGAACTTTCCACGATACGTGGATCTATAAACGTTGCTTACAATAAACAAGGTTACACAATAATCTACAGGCTCTCCGGCCGACAACAATCTATAGCCTCCGAGGCCTTACAAATAGTTACAAATAACACTCACCTGAGCTGTAGACGGCAACCTAGGATCTGTTTGATCACGTCCAAAGTGTTTGTATGTAATATGAGATGAGTAATTGAAACGTGTGATGTAAGTCAAGTGTGTTCTAGGACGTTCCCAAGGCGTCAATCTCCAGATGGCGCGGGTCCCACAGCATCACAGCCTAACTCGTTTCCAGCAAGCGCGCGCTACGCGTGGTAGGCAATAAGGCGATGTGTTCCGAGAAATATCCCTGGATTCTCGTCAATCCGGGAGTACAAAGTTCAATTAAACACTGTTCACAATCAATCTGCTCATATCTCGTGAGATCCAATTCGATTTCCAACAAATTCCGCGTGTCAGCCGACCGACGACAATACGGCGTATAATCCAGCAATATCCCGGGGTTTTCGACAAACGGGGATTTCAACTTCAAACAACAAATAATTCGCGCCCCAATTATCGGTCTCAACAGGCGAATCCAACGATATTTTACCAATTATAATTAACTCAAGAGGGTCCCGACGACCGGCATTTTTTCCAACCAAGCAAAGTCTATCCTGTCAAAGTCAAGTAATGTCAAAATCAAATTCTTTATGTCAAAAGGGTGCGTTCTGTTTCACGTCGGACCGAACATCTACCCCCCCCGGACGGGACTACCCGTCCGCTAATCAATTGGAAGTCTTGACAAGGTTGCAAATTCAACACAGCTTCAATGCGGCCAAATACTTTTTAATCGTTCCTTGTCGGAAGGAATCTTCCCTGGTGCTTGGAAACAGGCTTACGTAACACCTGTACATAAGTCAGGACCTAGAGATGATGTTGAAAATTATCGCCCAATATCATTATTATCATCATTGTCGAAACTATTTGAAAGGCTAGTGCATAGTGAACTATACCCATTGCTCCATAATTCTATTATCCCACAACAACATGGTTTTGTTAAAAAACGATCAACTGTTACGAACCTTGTGGAATATTCAGATTATTTGTTTAATAATATGGACGCTGGTATCCAGGTCTATTCAGTTTACACAGACTTTCAGAAAGCGTTCGATAAAGTCGATCACGAGTTGCTATTGAGTAAGATTGTTTTCAATGGTATACGGGGGAACTTGTTGAGATGGTTTGCTTCATATGTTTCTAAAAGAACGCAGCGCGTAGTGATCAATGGCTTTCAATCCGATAGTACTATAGTAACCTCAGGAGTTCCGCAGGGATCGATTTTGGGTCCCCTTTTATTCATAATGTTCATTAATGACATAGGTAGCTGTTTTCAGCATTCTAAATTTCTCTTGTATGCTGATGATTTAAAAATATTTAAGCCAATTAAAGCCACTTACGATTGTCTTGCTTTACAGAGTGATTTAGACAGATTAACGGAATATTGTATAAACAATAAACTCAAACTAAGTGTCCCTAAGTGTTGCTGTATGAGCATTACTAAAACGAAAACAGTTCTGAAGTACCAATACTGCCTAAATCACATAGCTTTAAGTAGAGTTACTATGGTGCGTGATCTCGGAGTAATTATGGATGATAAACTGAAACTCGATACACATATAAATAAAGTGGTTAAAAAGGCCTGGTGTATGTATGGTTTCGTTATGCGCTCCGCGACCAAATTCATGCTCGCCGAAACCTATTTATACCTGTACAAGACCTTAATTAGATCTCAGTTGGAGTATGCAGTTGCGGTGTGGAACCCTCTCTATAATAAATATACTGATAGTATTGAAAAGGTGCAAAAGAAATTTTTGAGATCAGTAAATTATAGGTGCTCCCGCTCTACGGCCTCTTACGCTGAACTCCTGAAGAAATACAATCTCCTAAGCCTAGCCAGTCGTAGAATTTTTCTAGAGACTATGCTTTTGTACGACTTTTGTAGTAATTCCCTTGATTGTTCTGGTATTTGTAACAAAATTTGTTATTTGGTTCCTAGTAGAGTCCACATCCGTGCTGTGCGTAAACAACCACTGTTCGCTATAAGGCCATGTCGAACAAATGCCGGAGTACGAGCACCACTGCGTCGTCTAACCGACAACTACAATAGGTACTTTCTCGATATTGATATCTTCCATTTAAGTCCAGGAAGATTTAGGAATTCTACTCTCAAAGCAATAAAAGGCTCAAATATGCACATAATAACAAATAATTTATAAGAATGTTAAGTCAAGTAACGTATTTATTTATAATTGATTTTTATTGTTTCCTTAAATATCCATTTTTTTTTCTTTGTTGTATTTTAAAAAAACTTGTTTGATTTGTTTAAGATATTTACATATATTATATGTTTTAATTAGTTTTGTCTTGTAGTCGAATCTTAGTTTTAATTATTGCATTCATTGTATGTTAGTGCACTATCTTTCTTAATCTTGTTTTTCGTTTCATTTCATTATTATTTTTATAGCGCGTACTATGTTTCTCATGTATATGTTGTGGATAACGCTGTTGGTTACATAATTGTAGTTTCTTTGTAATATTTTGTATATGTTTTATTATGTGACTGTTTGTTATTCCTAATAAAAATAAAATAAAATAAAATAAAAATACCGTAGCTAGTTCATTAAAGGTGAGAACGGTGTCTCCCAACAATCTCCGCCAGCGTCCCTTTGCCGCTTTCACCGCGGCCCCAAAAATACCCCCCCAATGGGGGGCAGGCTGGCGGGTCAAACAACCAAGTGACCCCTCGGCGGGCCAAACTATTACCAATATCAACCTGGCTCTCATTAAGGAAGGCGTATACCTCCTTCAAATAGTTACTTGTACCCTTGTAATTCGTACCGCAATCAGACCTAATCAACGAAGGTAACCCACGGCGAGACACAAATCCTTCCAAAGTCGCCTCAAGGGCCTCTGTCGAGAGGGAGGTTACCAGCTCCAAATGTACTGCCTTGGTTGACAGGCAGACAAACACACAAATAAGCCCTAACAATCTTGCTATTACGAAGGGTGGACGTCTTCAACAAAGGGGGACCAACAAAATCCGTTACGACGCCAGCAAAGGGCCTCGTCTCATTGACGCGATCAGCCGACAAAATCCAAAATTCTCGCTGCAGAATGGCCAACAGCGCATTGCAACCGGCATGCGAGTTCTTAGTGTGACGATCAGTCACCAACAATTGAACCAAGTTCAGTTATAACAAGGGCAGGAGCACCAATTTTAGGGTAAGGACAACTCACAAGGGTGATTTCAAACCAGGTCCTTCCCTCAACAGTGGTGACAGCCGTTTCGCCAATTCCCCAAATCCTGCCTGAAAGGTCGTTCACCTTCAGGCCAACCTGTCCCGCTAACCAAGACGACAAAGGCAACCCCGGACTCCCGTGCCCAAAATGGCACGAACCACAATTGAGTCACCCAAGGGTCCCCAGACCTTGACCGAGGCCGTGGGCAACAAACCGTCTTGATCGGGGGGGTCCTTTAGCGGGCAGGCGTCAATCTCTTAGTGATGCCTGGGCGGCGACCGATCGCCGCTTCCAGGCTGCCTTCGTTCACGACGAGGCCAACAATCCAAATATTCGTCTGCGCGGTGTCCCGAGCCGCTCGCCATCACTGGAGGGGCATATCCCACCGGATGCCCGAATGGCGGAGGGCGCGACTCCAGCCGGGGACGTTCCGCCAACGGAGGGGAAAGGCAGCGGTGCCGACCCGGCCACTGCTGCCTAGCAGCCAATGCGCGTTCTCCCTGACGAGGGAAGACCAAATGGCGCTCGTGGGGCTCCCGTTCAACTTGCGCGGGGGGTGGAGTGCGGCGTACAGAATCGCGGGTCTCAGCCCGGTGCTCGTCTCCGGGGTACCCCCCCCTGCGCGAACCCTCCTCAGAAGATGGTCTGCTGGAGCGGTTCGCGTTGGCGCACAAAATCTCCAAGTGGGACCCCTTACAAATTCTACACGGGCGGGGGTCGGGGCAGTCCCGATGAAAGTGGGCCCCCAAGCACGAGAAGCACAAACGGCGTGCGTTGACAATGCGGCGGCGGGAACTTACGTGCAAATTCAAAAAGTCCCGGCAACGCGCCATGACATGCCCCGTTGCCTTACAAAAGTCACAATGATAAGGACTCCGGGCACCATCAAAACGGGGGGCGGGGCGAACATCAACAGGCCCCCTAGCCCGAGGACTCCGGGCGCCAGCCAAACGGGGGGCGGGGCGATCATCAACAGGCCCCCTAGCCCGAGGACTCCGGGCGCCAGCAAAACGGGGGGCGGGGTGATCATCAACAGGCCTCCTAGCCCGAGGACTCCGGGCGCCAGCAAAACGAGGGGCGGGGCGATCATCAACAGGCCCCCTAGCCCGAGGACTCCGGGCGCCAGCAAAACGGGGGGCGGGGGGAACATCAACAGGCCCCCGAGCCCTAGTCCGTCCCTGGTCTCTGGGCTGAGAAGGTAGTGGGGGTGACCCCGTGGCGCCACGAGTGTTATCCGCAAACCGACACTCGTCTTCCAAAAATTTGAGGAGGTCGTCAAAGGGGGGAAGATGGGTGGCACTATCCCCACCATACTTCTGCTCAAAACGTGACCTCAACTCCGCGGGGAGCAACTGCAGCACTATGTGCACCAACAAGTAGGACCAATGTTCCACCGGTAACTCCAAGCGTCTCAAAGCGTTGGTTGCTGAAACCAACGGGTTCAGCAAGTCAGTGCGCAACGTCGACGTGCTGACAATGGCCGGTAGCCCCAAAATCTGGTCGATGTGCACATCAGCCAGGCAGCGCTTGTTCTGATACCGTCGGGAGAGAAGCTGCAGAGCGGTCGGGTAGGAGGAATCCGTCACCGGCAAGTGCTGCACCAAGGCTCTGGCTTCGCCCTCCAGGACAGACAATAAATAGGCCAGCTTCTGGGCAGGTCCGAGGTCCGAGCGTGCATCCACAAGACTTTCAAAAAGATTTAGGAAGCCCAGCCAGTGGTCCAAGCGACCGTCAAAATGTGGCAGCTCCAGGGTGGGCAGCCTACTCAATAGTCCAGGGCCTGCAACAACAGGGGTCTGCGGCTTGGCCGCATCAGGCACCCGGCTCTTCAAAATTTCCCGCGCTCGTAGACATATGACATCCCCCAGGTGGATAATCTGGTCATAGTCACCCAAAATCTTATCGCGGGCTGTCTGATCCATCACCCCCAAATCCACGTCCATGATGTACTCGTTGAAGCGCGTGAGCGCAGCATCAGCTGACTTGATCCTCTCAATCACTTGCCCATACCGAGCAAGGGTGAGCTCTTCCAATTCCACACGCTCAACAGTTGCAGCTGCCGATGTGAACCATCTCAACTGTGAGGTCAATCCCGCAGCAGCCTCCCTGACTGCCCTTAATGAGGCCATTGCAACAATCAAATATTAATACAAAACACCAATCAACAACCAACAATCAAATATTAAACAAACAGCAATGACTTGTTAGCCGACCAAATAATTTCACCAAAATAACAACTTAAATTCAATTATTTCAAGTCCAAATCCGACCCTGTACTTATTCCAAGTATGAATCTAGCTTGGTACAGATGGCTAGTTACAAAATAAATAACAATTCAATGTATATCTTGTGCAGGATCACACCAATTATATACATCAATAAGCACAACAATTGTCTGTATAATATTGAGCCGGAGAATCTCTATCAACACAGTCCAATAAGTACCACAAATGCAATAACCAATACACACAATTCAAGTCCTATTATGTTAGACTATGTGTAATTATTATTTAGATAACCTTTTAAATTCAGATCAATGACATTCAATTATTAATTGCCACAAATACCAAACAACTTTTACAACAATATACCAACTTATGTACCAAATACAACCAATTCCTAATTTCACAAATAAATCTTACTTGTCAATTCAACAAAGGGCTACAGTACAAATTACAAATACAACTTCAATTGATTCAACTTCAATTAGATAGCCCGGATGACATGGTAATATATTCAAACTTATTAAGTTATAAGTTGTGTTAAGTAATTAACTCAAGTTTTAAGTTTTAAGTTTTCAACAATATTCAAAACTTCCAATTAAACCAGTGGATCTTATATTATAAGAGCCGCGCTTACTACCAGAATGAATCAGTGGATCTTATAAGAGCCACGCCTGCTACCACTTTGTTCAGGACTGCAATAGGCCAGCCAACGGTAACTGGACGTGTCCGGAACTTTCCACGATACGTGGAGCGTACCGTTGCTTTTCAAACAATATCCCGGGGTTTTCGACAAATGGGGATTTCAACTTCAAACAACAAATAATTCGCGCCTCAATTATCGGTCTCAACAGGCGAATCCAACGATATTTTACCAATTATAATTAACTCAAGAGGGTCCCGACGACCGGCATTTTTTCCAACCAAGCAAAGTCTATCCTGTCAAAGTCAAGTAATGTCAAAATCAAATTCTTTATGTCAAAAGGGTGCGTTCTGTTTCACGTCGGACCGAACAGAGAGATAGATATATTCTTTACTAACTGTGCCCGCGTCTTCATCCGCGCGGAATAGTGATTTTCGGCAGCATTTTTAATATTTTAGACTAATTATTTTGAAAATAAAACTCATACATAAATAAGCTATTTACAATATTTTACTGCTAATAGCTTATTTAAGTACATTTTTATAATCAATAGTCTAAAAAATAAGTTTCAAGCTTCTAGCTTTAAAAATGACGTAATTTCCATACAGACTTTCATCCCCTATTTCAACCCCTTACAGCCCTTATTTCGCATTAAAAAGCACGCTATGTCCTTTCTCAGGCTCTAGCACTGAAATCTTAATAATTATTAAGATTTCTGTGGGCTCTAGACTATATCCTTACCAAATTTCATTTAAATATGTTCAGTAGTTTAGGCGTGATTGCGTAACACACAGACATACAGAGTTACTTTCGCATTTATACGATTTTCCATCATGAAGTTCCAGTTCATATCTTCCGGCTCCATCATCAGATCAGTTCGACAGTACCATATTATTGTATTGTCATCAGAACTACATACAGCTGCCAATTATCATTACGATACGACCCTTGTAAGATGGTTAAATTAGTTACCTTAGATTCCATTACATAGTTAGTTACATACAGGTCGACCTTATAAAAGCGTGTTAATAAAAACAAGAAATAACATTCTCAAAACATATATATACATAGGTATAAAATTAAAAAAAAACAAAGACATACCTACATAATAACAACAATTTAAGAAGAGAGATAAAGATCCTTTACCAAGTTTTTTAAAGACGATAGGGTTAGTGCTTGTCTTACTGACACGGGTAGAGCATTCCACAGCTGTACTGCTTGAGTTTCGAACGACTCACCATAGTAATTAATGGCGTGACTCGGTACCGTAAGCCTTAAGTAGATGATGACACATGTCTTAAAAACTACACTACACTACATATTATAAATGAAATTTATATAAATGTATTTATTTTTAGTGTAGTTCTGTCTATGATTTTAAATATCTGTGTTTTCTCAAGTCATAAAAGCGACAACCAGGCCTAAACCTTTGGTCGTACTCCAAGACAATTTGATTACTTTGATACGGCATTTCATTTTACTGTCAAATAATAAAATGGAAAGTTGTTTTGTTTGGTCAAACTTGGGACGAACCTGTTCTTCTCCATTAAGGTTATTAGTGTCTGTTTTCGTGTTAAAGCTACTGCAATCAAGCTCATCGTGAAAATGCAAGAACAAAGGACAAACAATAAAAACCCTTTTTTCCTGAAAAAACAATGCCTCTCATAAGAACTTTATTTTACAAAGATGCGTCTTCGCGTTATGTTCGCACAGTCGAAAGTGTCTTTTACGAAAACTACTAAGTGGTTACTTTGGATTTTCTTTATTATGGTGTCACTGGGTGAATGATTGCTATAAACCAATTTTAGTATTCTTTATGATTATTTCAATTTTATTGGCAGACTACCTATAATAAACAAATAGATGATCAGATAGACCGACCAACACACAAAAAATAAAAATAAATATTTAATGTTTAGGTTCGTGTAATACGTATAAATACATTTATTTTGAAATTACAGGCAAAAACATCAATTTTATTTGCATAATTATATTTATAGAATAGGTACAATAAATTATCAAATCTAGAATGTTGAGTTACTGCAAAAGGTGTTTTGTAACACCTTTGGGCTGAGAAAACTCTAGACTATAATGCCAAGCATCTTACAAATTATTAAGTCTTAAATGACATATCGCTTCCATTCAGAATTAAAAATCCACACCTCTTTTAATAAGGTCGGCCTCTAATCTGCTTGCATTTAAAAAGCCTTGGAATCTTACAATAAAGGCTGGTACGACGAGTACGGAGGCATTCCCCTCCGATTCGCTTTTAATTATATTTTCCGCATTTAATTAGGAGCGGCAATTACGTACGGAAATTCATATGGAAGTACTTCAAATGACTTTGATGAGGCAGTTTTGAGATGAGGTGCACAACATTTGGGTCGCGAATGTAGGTTCAGTTCTTTTTTTGATAATTTGTATGCCTGTCATGTTTAGGGACTGTAAATACTTTATCTGTTTTTTTTTACTCTTTCTCTTTGGGTGGTTAACAGTGGTGAAGGGAAATTTTATTTATTGAGGGCAATAAAGTAATTTGTTTTTATTTTTGTGTTTGGAATCACAACGGTTTCGACGTTTTGGGTATTAGTTACTATATGTATTTACATATTATCATTATGATTTTATGATAGTTATTTGTTGTATTAGTTACCATGTTCCTTGATTATATCAAAAATATTACCTATTTAATAGATATAATTTTTCGGTCAGATTTAATTTTTTTTTTATTTTTTATTTCGTATGAGCCCGCTCTTGACCTCGATCTCACCTGATGGTAAACGATGATATGACGTCACAAAACCTTTTAATACTTTGTATTTATTATTGTTAACGTGACCCTATAAACGTAGGACTAACTTCTTAATTAGTAGGTTTGCACCGTAACAAATATCTTATTTGTTCATGCTTTGTAACGAAGTTCAAAAATGGAGGTTCTCAATTAATATATATTACCTTTAAATATTTTTTTTATTCTTAATTCAGAGATAATATTTAATCAAATGCAACATAAATAATGGCGTGTTTGAAAACAATCGAGTTCTAGAAAAAAATATTACTTTACGGGTAATATTGTATGTAATATTATAATATCGATTTACAAGTTAACCCTAACTGTCATAAAAGTTACGTAAGCCAATAAAGAGAACTGTGTTAAGATATTTTGAAATATGAAAGCCAGAACTGCAAATGTTAATTTTATTCTCACCAGATGGTGCTTCGCAACAGCAGGGGTAAATGGCTAAACCCGAAGACGAACAAAGTCTTCCCACAATGAGGCTTATAAGCCACGATAACAGCTATAATATCTTCCACAACTAACCATAAATAAGAAGTAGCTAATTCCATCACGTTATTCTTTTTTTAACAATTAGCATACTTACACGTTTTTAAGAATAATTTATTCCAAAAAAGAACAGTAAACGATTAATTAAAAGGCTTCCTCTTTTTGAAATGTACAAAATACCGCACCAAAAAGGTTTTCAACCTCTACGCCGAAAGAATCGGTCGACCGCTTTTTTGCGCAAAATTCACCCTCTGATTTTAAGTATGGCGCGGTCGACCATTTTTAATGCTAGTTAAAATCAGGCCATAATTCATGATTACAGCAAAAACGTATCAGAAAACTACGATTAAGGTTTGTGAAAAACTCTTATATGGATCAGGATTTTGTGTAAAATATTCCAGTTATCGTTTTAAAGTGCTATAAAGACAACCGTTTGAGGTGTTAAACATTTTAATGTTGCGATAAAAATAATGCGGAGCTAGAGGTAAAGTTTCAAATATGTAAGTGTTAAATTCAACGAAATGGTGTATGAGGTTTCACGTTTATTCTTTTTAATTAATAGGGCGTATTTCATATTTTGTATTAGTTGAGCAATTTGTAATTTTTATTAATTATTTAGTAACATTATTAATCTGTGTAAGCCCAATGACTAGACTTTTGAGCACTTTCATATTTTTATCTGACATCCTGTATTTACCAAAGGTCACATGAATAAATGATTTATGATTTAATTTGAAAGTTCGTGGATAAATTATTATAGCCGGATGGTTCGATATTTTCCTTCCGGGGTTGCGGGAATTTTACGATACCGCGGCCTCGGAACACAAGGGAAACTGGAGGAGCAGGGTGGGTTATTAGTCAGCAGAAGCAGACACTCCCTTCCACTCTAACCACAGTGGGAGAAGCGATTTCATTATTTTCCCACACACAAAAAAATTATTGATATTTTAGATGAAGCAGTGCGCCTGTGAATGACTGAGTACGAAGTGAAATAAAATTATTGACTGAAAAAAGAAATCCAAAAACGACTAAAAGCCGTATTCAGAATTATAACAACTGCCGCAAAGGCCCAGGAGTTACTTAGTTACACCCACTTCTATAAAAAAACAAAGATGTTTTTCTTTCGGGTTTGGATCAGGGAGAAAGTTCGAAACGGAATCTCGAATATCCGAAAATTTTGCTAGGAAATGTAAAAATTAAAACTTCGGCCGGCGCTGCCCTACCAACTGTTGTAAATGATTCATAAAAGAATTTGTTGAATTAAAAACTTTGGAGTTCGCTATCTCGTTCCGATTGTTATAATGTTCAAACGGGTCAAGGATTTTTGTGGGTGAAAATAGATTTTTTGCTGAATTCTTGTGAACAACCTTTTTGTTGGAGATTTTTTTGTGTGTTGTTGGTTGCTGGCTGGTGAGAATAAGGCTTAGAAGCCAATAGCCAACAAGTTTTAAACTTCTTTTTCAACTGTTTGTATTTTATGCCTTGATGATACTGGGCTAGTCACTGACTTGGAAACCTAAGGTACTTTTCCTATCTCAATGGGGCTAGTTTATAAGCTATAAGCCACCGAGTTCCCGAGCAGCTGGTAAACTCGCTTTGTGTCATTGAGCTTTTTTACAAACTACTTTTGAGTATCCGATAGTAAAAAAAGTGTTTGAAAAATAGAAAGCCGAGCTAATTTACTCGCCATTTGCTGGCGTGTTGGCCTGTAAGTTAGCTAGCTATAGGTAACTCTAAATAACTTGGCAAGAGTCGTTCAATGCGCAGAAGTCGATTTTTAGGTGTCAGCGGTTGTCAGCGGGACGCGGGGTATGACGTAGCGCCGCTCCGAGCGCGCGATTGGTGCGTCAGTAGTTCTCGTTCAATTTGCTCCCGAATACACCTGTGTACACGAAAGTTGTACCCTTTGTTTTGTTACGAGTTGTTGTTTTAAATTTATTTTTTGTTATCTTGATTACAATACCAGGACCAAATACCGTTTTATGCAGACTTAAAACGTCAGAAAGAACAGTTAGACACTGTAGTTAAGGAAGGTTGAAATTCCGAATTAGTCACTGTCTTTAGGACACCAGGAAAAAAGAAGAATAAAAGGGGTAGCAGTTTTATTAACTAATTGTGACGACGAGAACATATTATTTTTAATGTTTTTTTTTTTAATATTTTTTTCACTTTTAAATGTATTTATGTATTATATCTATTTTATTTATAATACCGAATTAACGAATGAATTTCTCTTCTTTCTTTAACATTCTTCTGAACAGATATGATTAAAAATAAATGATGGCAATAACCATAGAATAATCGCAAGCAGTAAAAGTGACCACTTTTTTCTTCCACTAAGTGCACGATGCGCGAACTTACCCTCACTACGTCAAAACCTTGCCAAGTTATTTGGCGTCATCTATAGCTGTGTGTTATCATCGCTTTAGAATACTGTGATGATGAGCTCGCGTTTTACCACCATCTCACCTGATGTTAAGTGATGATATGAACATAAAACGGAAACATGAGTATTTATAACAGTGCCGAAATATCGGAACTCGAAACAATAAAAATACACATGGTAAATATCCCGTTTTAAGTTCTAATGATACTGTTAGTGACCTTGTTAGCTTAAAATGTTTACTATGATGACATGTTTGAAGATGAAGCACGCTTACCTAGAGATAACCTATTCACTCTTGCCTTAAATTTCACCAGGTTTTGGCTATCAGGAAACACAAACTGCAAAGTCCAAATATTGAATTGAGATTATGTATTTACACGCTTTTTTATTTTATTAAAAATGACTATTGTTATGTTCGCTTTTTGTGGCATAGAATGTCACTTTTTTGAGCAAGTGGTACGAAAAAAATATTTTCTCACCACAATACAGTGTTTTATTATACGTTAGTACTTGTTCACGTTGGAAAGCGCGGACGCGGCGGCGGGTGCGGGCGCGGTGACGTGGCGAGTTCGTGTTCACATTGGCCGCCAGGCGTTTGCGCGATTGTGATGTGTTGTCAGAGGTTGTAAACATGGATGACGATCTTTTATTTTTAACCGAAAATTCATACCCAAAGTGGGAGATGATAAAAATTAGAACTGGTGTGTATGAAATTAATAAAGAAAGAGAACGGTATGGTGAATTTCATACTTTATATAGGTAGTAATTTGAGAGAACATCCTTTTTATCATACCAAAATTTCCTTCTATAACTTATTGAGAATATTTCTGTTCATATGATGTCCATGTTTGCTTTGCCAAATCGGAGTTCTAGCCTGAACAGCACTAATAAACTCTTCTGTATTGAACGACATGATGAAAACGTGTTACCGTTTCTAGCGACAAGTTCAAACTGTTTGAACTTACCCGACGACGTCGCGAGTAAATCGCACAAACAACTCACACGTTTGATATGGCCGCGAGCGGGACGCGCGCGCCAGTCGCTAGGTTGCCCGCTACCTAGCCCGCACGTGCGTTTTGTACGTGAACACTTGGATATTACGCCATATGTTTGATATTTCGAGACCGCGCCCACCACCGCGCCCGCGAGTCAACGTGAACAAGTACTTAGGTACATCAGATCTAAATGTTATATAAATTTGATAAAGTACTGTGGGAGACTGGTGTTTAAATTAGATGGAGAGTCTGTGTTTCAGGATAGCAGACCCCTCAGACATGTTTTCACCCCTCAGACATTTCAATACGACAAATAGAAATAAATATAAAAATATGGACACAGACACTTTTAAGTATGGTAAGTATTATTTTTAACCGACTTCAAAAAAAGGAGGTTTACAATTCGACTTGAACTTTCTTTTTTATGTACGTTACCTCATAACTCGGAGACGGCTGGACCGATTTGGAAAATTCTTTTTGCGTTTGAAAGGGTATAGTTTCTGGTTGGTCCCATTGTTACGAAATCAGGATCTGATGATGGGATCCTGGAGAAATCGAGGGAACTCTTCAAATATTATAGGCGCAGGCGTTTTGGGTATTTCTTATAGTACCTTGAGCAGTTGCTTTCGAAAAGTACCATTTGGGGAAGTTGAACTGATGATGAAGACCACAAATGGCCACTGAAACTACTCAATAATAAGTATTTCGTGGATTGCGATTCGATTACTTGAGTATGGATGTTAAACACTTTATGCTCGTCGCAATACATACGAGTATGGTGATGTAGAGCTGATGGTCAAGTACCAGGAGAATTCCTTAAAAATTAACGGCTATGCATCAGGAAAAGCAATATTTTGTAAAAGGTGATAATTTGTTGACATTATGGCTTTTGTAACTAGATAAATTACAAACAGGCCCACTAAAAAGCGTGGAAAAAAATTTTTAACAAAAAGTAGAACCGACTTCCATATCAGAACACTACAGAGCCAAAAAAAAAAGAAAATCCATAACCAATAACACCGACTACCGAAATTAAAGTTATTTTTGGCTTTGTAGTGTTTTGATATGGAAGTCGGTTCTATTTTTGTTAATTTTTTTTTAAATATAAATGTAATATATAGTACATATTATTTTTAAAAGTTGTGTTAGTATGGTTAGTATTGATGTTTATAAGTGGTGCGCATGCTTTTGTGTGTGTGTGTATAAGTTATGAGCATACTTGTGTGCAAATGTGTTGTGTGTGTATTGTGATGTGTGTGTAGTGTACCCATGGTTATGTGTGTGTGTTTGTATACAAATATTTTATATGATGTTGTGGTTGTATGTGTTAAGCCTGAACATATAAGGTGCTATAAAAATATCTGCCACGGCTCTAATGGGAGACAGTATTGTGTTTATAGATTAGAATAGTAAAGATAAATTATTGATTATTTGTCTTTTTTTTTCATACAAAAAATCGTACGTATAAATTTGAATTGAATTATTGGTATAAAACCATCCCGTAGGCTTAATACGCTGTTGCCGTACCGCACCGAATTCCATTCAATCATTTCGCAAAACGCCGGCGCCGTTCATACACTGTTGCCACTCTTATCAAACAATGCCGCCGCCGGTGCGCGGAGGCCATTCGGTCATCAAAGCGCAGCCCCGCGCACCACCCCCCCCCCCTCACCCGCACTACCCCGTTCATCGCACGCGCCAGCCGACCGCCCGCTCCGCTTGCTAAGTCGCCAGTCGCTCCCCGCCCGCTCGGAAGTTAGGTTTAGCGGTCAGCGAAGGGAATATCACGCACGCTTTCGTTAAAAATGCCTCCCAGACGACGGTATTCTAATTAAGAATAATTATGTTGAAATGGTATTATGTTATCGCGAGTGTAACTCCATAGCTGCGCATGCAGTAAACTTATATCAGCAGAGGTTTGGTGTGCGAGTTTGTCATCATACCATTCTGGATGCCGTGTACAGATTAAGACAACACGGTCGCTTTGATCCGCCTCCGGTTGACGCAGGCAGGCCTCCATACTCTGCCGAACTCGAAGAGGAAGTGTTGGACTTCTTCCGGCGTCATCCTCTTGCGAGCACCAGGGATGCTGCTCGAGTCTTCAACGTGAGCGACAACTACGTGTGGCGACTTTTAAATCGAGAAGGGCTCCATCCTTACCACTTCACAAGAGTACAAGAATTGCATCCATATTACTACGCGGCTCGCCTCGCGTTTTGTAATTGGATTCGAGAAGAACGCCGCAACATTCTGTGGACTGACGAGTTCACATTCACACGGGTTGGTATGTTCAACATACACAATGCGCATTATTGGACTGAGGCAAATCCTTGTGTTGTGCGGCCTGACCACTTTCTGACTCGGTTTAGTGTTAATGTGTGGGCCGGAATACTCGGCAACAGAATTCTATACCCTATCCAGATTACGAAAAAATAAAATGTAAACAAACAAACCAATGGTTCTCAAACTTTGTTTTCATTAACCGACTGTACATTAAAAAGGTATGCTATGGTAATGAGTTAATTACTCGAAAATACTTGTGTTTTATCTATGTTGGCACTGTTATTATTTTCAAAATATTACATGGACAACGAAGAAAATATGGAAAAAAAACAAGCATTTCATTTAAAATATATTTATTCAGAATCTAAATCTGTATCAGAGCTTTCACTATCACCCACATGAATTATGAAATGATCAACCACATCATCAATTATCCCATCAATTTTCAACATTTTCTGTTCCTCTTTTATGACATGGTCAATGCACTTTTTCCAATTTTCAGCTGTTATGCTTTTGATTGCATCAGCTAACAATATTTTTACTTCATTTAATTTAAATGACTTATTATGTCTAGCAACATAGCCTTTGACCTGGGCCCATATCAGCTCAATTGGATTTAGTTCACAGTGGTAAGGTGGAAGCCTAACCACTGTGATACCGTTTTCTTGAGCCATATCATCAATAATGTAACTTTGGTATTTGTCTTTTTCTTTTTTAATTTTTTCTATTAATTGTGCTTTAACTTCTGAATGGTCAAAGGGTATATTTTTCTCAAGTAGCCATTTTTGTAATTCATCTTTTTTGTTAGCCATGGTAGGTACTTTTTCCTTCCTACGGGAATGGTAAGGTGCATTGTCTATGACAACAACAGAGTTTGGTTCTAAAATAGGGAGTATTTTGGTAAACCATTTTTCATAATTGTATGAATCCATTTCTGAATGATAATCTCCTTCGGTCTTCTTAGCTTCAAATATTAAGTCACCTCCTTCCAAAAAGCCTGTATCTGATCCTGTAAACAAAATATAATAAAGTACAAATCCAATTCAGAAAGTTTTTATTTTTCAGTAGTTAAACTGGCAAAAACAGCAAAACACAGAAACAGGAATTCTTACACATAATCATAATTTGTACAAAACATAGAATGGTGATTGTATTAAATGTGTTGACATAGAGGTCTGTTCATTTACAATAGAATCATTATAAATTATCATAATGCATGTATGTAAAAGAAGCAAAAGTAGTGTGTTCGGATCAAAGTATGTGACAATCTGTAGTTACTATAAATATGGGAATCAGATGTTATGTACATAATTATGCGAGTATTATTAATGGAGAACTTACCAATATGCAATATTATCAAGCGTTTGCCTTTACCGCTTGGATTTTTTAATCCCATTGATAGGCCTTCACGGTGAGCTTCTTTTACAGACATTATTGTTTGGTCTTGCCATACTTTGCTCATAGTGTGTCCTGTAACAAGGTCAGAATAGATATATATCAAAAAATTACACTATGCTTGTTGGATCTCCAAGAATTGGATGGTTAGAAAGTGAATAATAAAAATTGTAAATATTGTTGATTACTAAAATTATAGCTAACCTTCATTAAGCCAAGTTTCGTCCGTATAATATATATTTCTCCCTTCAGCCCTCATTCGAACAATCTCATGCAAATATTTAATTCTCCAGCGGACAATATCATCCCGCTCCAATAATGCACTGTTTCTGCTGCGTTTCACATATTTCATTTGTAGTTTTTGGAAAACTTTATAGAAAGTGGTCCTCTTGAAGTCGGGCAATGTGTCATCCGTATTCACAGCTTCCAGAACTTTGTCAATGGTGGGTAATTCTTTGTTAAAAAAAAAAGTGTGGATTTTGCGACGTATAGCTCCCAATTGCAAATCGTCCAAATTGTCAATGATTGATCGCCTTTTCGATCGTGGCGTAGGGGATTCCACACGGCCTTTTTCTTTCCTCTCACGAAGAATTTTGAAAACAGAGCTTCGAGATATCCCCATGATCTCTGCAGTTTTATTAGCTATGTCGTACTTGTAGGGATAAGAATCCTTAGGCCACGTCTCTTCTACATGCTTGTAGACATTAATAAGAGTCTCCTTATCCACTGAGCGCATCACTGTCCTCTTGGACCGCTTTTTCTTCGGCGAAGAAAAAGTGCAGATATTGCTCGGCCCAGGTTCACTCATTTAAAAAAATATAACAACAAAACAAGTAACAAACAAGACAAACTTAATAATAACAATAACTTAACGAAAACACAACGAAATATCGATTTATAACACGGAGAATGCACGCTAGCGTCAATAAATTCAGCAAGAGTTAAAAAAACATGGAGGGTATAATCCAACCGAATTAAGAAATACTCGCTCCTATGTAAAATAGTCTTTAATATAGTACTCTTTAAATTATCAGTATATAAAATCGTTTCGAGTTTGGAAACATTGTCTTTTTAGTTTCTTTATCATGCTCGCTTACATTATTTTTTATTAAACGTTTTATTTTGTATTTATGTAAATTTTATATGTTAATATTGTTATCAATTTCAATTGTGAAATTAAAAGCTTTTTATGTTATTCATAACTCTTAAGAATATAGGTGGGTATTTGTAATAAATAATTAAATTTTGCTATGATAATATTATTATAAAGTTTATCATTGCAAAAATGACATCCAAAGAATTCTTTTTACGATTTGTTTACATTTTATTTTTTCGTAAGTTGAATAGAGTATAGGACCAGTGTTCTTGGACAAACTGAACGGAGACACTATCTGCGCTTACTACGAACCCGTGTCAGAAGAATGTTGGAACGTATTCCTCTTGAAGAGATAAGAGGGCTGTGCTTTCAACACGATGGAGCACCACCTCATTTCTTGAACTAAAAAGGCGCATCAAACGCGCATTTAATCAAGTAAAAAGTGAAACGGACACATTAAATAAAGTGAAGAGACACGTGCCTACATTTTTGTGCAACGCGAAGGCGGACTTGTGCAACAGTTTTGTAGTTAAGTAGGTAGGGAGTGTGTAAGTAACTGTAAATACGGTGCAATTGTTGTAAATAAGATGATTTATGATTTATTTATGTACGTCAGTTTTTTGGAAGAATGCGGTAGCAGGTAAGTAATTGAACTTTTAAAACACTTGTATGCCTGCGTATTATTGCGTACGAATAGTGACGAACTAGTCAGCTGATTTCAGTTTTCATTCACAGAACAGATGGAAAGAGATAGCAGTTGTTTTCATTGACGCACATATCGCGCGTAATCCGTGAACAACGTTATGCAGAGTAGAGTCAATGTTTATTTAACTACTTTATTTTCGCCGACTACGACGCCTGGTCCGGATCCGCCTTTTTCGAGGCGGTGAAGGATATCCTGTTTCTATAACAGAGTATCGTCAAAAACAATTTGGTTTGGCCCCTTCAGGGTAAAACCACAGTTTCGTGGTCCTTGGTTGGAAACCTCACGGTGTCAACAATACCAAGGGGGTGCTGACCCGACGCACCCGCTGATCCTCTTCAGGGTGAAGCAGTCAATTGGAGTCGAGTGCTAGGTTTTGGCCTTGGGGGATCTCCTAGTCAAACCTAGTTACTGAGTTTCCTTTTCAGCTACACACCTAGTGTCGGTTGGGTGTGTCTACCCCTTCGCACTAGACCCAATAGGGCCCGGCTCGCACAATAAGACTGGCGACCGGTTACAAGCTTAGAGCTCACCATTAGGTACTCACCTCCCAGTCTCTACCCGACTGGGAGGGTTACACATCCCCGGACCCATCCATCCGGGGAATTTGGCCAGTTAGGCTTTGAATAGGTCCCCCGCGGGAGAGAAATCTCCAAAATTTCCCCATTAAATTTTTGATTCATTCGCCAATCATGGCAAACTCCAATATTTTGGAGATATTGCTAGAAATACTTAAGGAAAACCCTGCTATTTCCGCCAAATATGGCGGAAAAATCCAGCGTGAAATCGCTAACTGTCCTCCGGCTACCGAAGCCAACGTCGCTGATTTTAGTGACGCGCTTGACAGCCCATTATCTCCCCCGCTTGCTGATCAAGGCATTCCGGTTGGTCAATTCACGGAAGTGTTTATCAACTCCGATCCCATTGTTCATCGAACAACGAACGACTTCCAGGTAGATAGCCCTCTATCGCTCCCGCCCGCCGACAATGTCGTGCCGACCGCCCAATTCCCGAAATCATCCATTGTTTCCGACCCACCTACTAATCCTATTGTTCATAGAACAATGGACGCCACGCAGGTGTGCGCTGCAGTTGAATTCCGTGAAATGGACACCACCGAACCTGTGTCCAATAACAACTCTGACAATGATTTGTCATCATGCCCCTCGTCCTCGGAAGACGACTTTCAAGTCGTCACCGGCGGCAAGAGAAAGAAAGGGAAAACCTCCCAGGCCAGCAAGGCCAAAAAGACCACCGCGTCGCCCCCGTCCCCAACTCAAACGCCCGTTCGACCCGCTAGCCCCGTCCCAACTACCTCTGCTCGCGCGCAGAATAGTCGTCTCCCCAGCCCGATAGCCCAAACTTCCTCAGCCCAAACTTCCTCAGCCCAAAGGAAGCAACGCCCTCCGCCCCCCTTTTACATCCAGGACAAGGGTAAATGGACTGATGTGTCCAAGATGTGTGTTGATCGAAAGATCAACTACACAAACGCCCGTGCCTGCCAAAATGGCATTAAAGTCACCGTCCCTACGTCGAACGACTATAGGGAACTATATCGCGCCCTCCGTGAAAGGAATATTTCCTTTCACACTTTCTCCTTCCCCGAGCACACGCCCACTCGTGTTATTATTAAACGTGTCCCTAAAGAAATCCTAGTACAGGATATTAAAGACGACCTTGCCGATCAAGGTATACCAGTGATCGCCGTCCATCGCTTACATAAAGCGAGAGGCGGTGAATTGTACGACATGGTTCTTGTCATCTGTGAACCAACCGAAGGTCATCACCCGATTTTCAAGATTAAGTCCATTTGCTCCCTATCCGGTATCTCAATTGAAAAGCCCTACAAAACCGCAACAGTGGGACAATGCCACCGTTGCCAACTGTATGGCCATGCGCAGAGCAACTGCTATGCGAATCCCAGATGCGTCAAGTGTCTGGGCGAGCACAGCACTGCGGACTGCCCTCGGCCCAAAGACCGAACCCTCTGTTCGGAACCACCCAGCTGCGTTCTCTGCGGCCACACCACACCCGGCAAACTACCGCGTCCGTACCGTCCCAAAGCCCCCAAACTCGCTCCTAAATTAGCGAAGCGCGCCAACACCCGCCAACAAAGAGAGGCACCTTCCTCTCAAATTCCCCTTCGTCTCGCTCCTCAGAGACCATCCCCGTGGAACAGGCTAAACCACGAAAAAGCCTTTCCCTCCTTGGCCACTGCCAAACCTTTGCAGGCACTGATGGATATACCCATCGCAGCGCAGATCCTGCCTATAGCCGTGGCTCCAGAGGCCACAGCCAGTCCCCAAGCCGAGCCTCAAACCACTGCTGCTCCTGCAGCCAAACAACCGCCCAATCCCTCACCCGTCGCGCACGGCGAGTCTTGCGGCCAGACTCTACTGCGCCACTATAGAATATTTATGACCCGCCAAGCCAGGTCTCTCCGCGATGCCCTTCTGGCTGCCGAGCAGCAGAATAACGGCAAAATTACGACGGCAATGTACAGCCAAATATTCAGCACACACAGTGATGTCGTGCTAGGCCTCGACCAGATGGATGCGATGGACTGATCCAATGGATTCCCAACGCACAAACCATACTAGGCCTCGATCCCTCAAATTAGGTTTTTTCAACGCCAATGGCATTTTCAACCAACGCGCCGAAATAACTAAATTCCTCCGCGACCACCAATTAGACGTCCTCCTTATACAGGAGACTCTTTTGAAACCCCACCGCGCTGACCCCAAAATTGCGAATTACCGTCTAGTTCGCAATGACAGAACACGCTGCCACGGCGGCGGTACCCTTATTTATTATAGGAAGGAGTTATACTGCATCCCTCTGACCCCACCCGCGCCTCTCTCTCACCTAGAGTACTCTGCCTGTCGACTAGGCATGACTGGTCATCCTCCGATAACCATCATCTCTGCCTACCATCCCCCACCATCGGTCGCGTCCCTTGCTTCAGACGATCCTATCGCGCTCACCAGCGATCTAACGACTCTCTTTGGCCTGAGTGACTCCGTCTTACTAGCGGGCGATCTCAACGCCAAACACCCCGCTTGGAATAGCAACACGACAAATGCCAGAGGCAGAATCGTGTATAACCTAGGCGCGACCCTAAACTATGACGTCATCGCTCCGATGACTCCCACCCACTACCCACACGACCACAACCATAGGCCCGATGTCCTCGATGTGGCGCTCCTAAAGAATATAAACCTCCATTTACACTCCATAGAAGCGCTTCACGAACTCAACTCGGATCACCGTCCCGTTATCCTACACCTAGTTTCCCGCTCGGGTAACCATGATCCTACCCAACCTCCTCCGACCCAATTGATCACCGACTGGAGGAAAGTAAGTAAAAAACTGAAATCCACCACGTCGCCTCACTTGGACACCATTCCTGACCACATAGTCTCAGTCGCTGACACGACGGCGGCGATCGACTCGCTTACAGATCACGTACAATCCGTCCTGAACGATTGTTCAAGGGAAGTTCCAGTAGCGGTAGACCACCGCTGGAAACTCCCGGACGATGTACGGAATCTGATAACCGAGAAGAACGCAGCCATCCGTGCATACAGCGCTTTTCCCTGCGCCGCAAACAAAGCTCACATGCGCAACTTACAGCGTGCTGTAAGGAAACGCATTGCCGAGCAGCGTAATGCGAGCTGGGACAAGATGCTGAGCGAACTTGAGCCCACCCATCTTGCCTTCTGGCAGCTTCAGAGGAAGTTACGATCCACTGAAGAGGCCACAATGCCTCCTGTCATTCGTCCCGATAAGAGTGTCGCCTTCGATAACTCTGAAAAAGCAGAATGCCTAGCCGACAGCCTAGAATCCCAGTGTTCTCCCAGCTCTCAACCAGTAGTCCAAGCCCACCTCGATATGGTGAACGCCGAAGTCGAACGTAGAACTTCCCTTCCGCCCGTCGAAGATCCCGATAATCCATTGGTCCCCATCACTCCTGATGAGGTCCAGGATATCATTAAAAGTCTCCAACCGCGAAAAGCCCCTGGCTCCGACGGCATCACCAATAGGGTTTTCAAACTTTTCCCCGCCCAGCTTATAGTGCTAATGACTGCCATCTTCAATGGCGCATTGAGCAATAATATGTTCCCCGCAACCTGGAAACAGGCCACCGTCATAGGTATTCCCAAACCAGGCAAGCCCAAGTCTGACCCGTCTAGCTACCGTCCCATTAGCTTACTCAACGTCCTCGGTAAAATCTATGAAAGGCTTATATTTAAGCGGCTCAAAGATTTTGCCGAAGCAAAGAGTCTTATACCCAATGAGAAGTTTGGATTTAGAACCGAACACTCATGTATCCAACAGGTCCACCGTATCATAGAACACGTCAGCGCCGGCTTCCAACGGGGCGCAATAACGGGAGCCTTATTCTTCGACATAGCGAAAGCGTTCGACAAAGTCTGGCACAATGGCTTAATCTATAAGCTATACCAACTCGGCGTGCCTGACCGTCTCGTGCTCATCCTACGGGACTTTTTATCGAATCGCACCTTTCGTTACCGAATTGAGGGGGAGCTTTCCGCCCCCCCATCCCATTCGCGCAGGAGTTCCTCAAGGCTCCGTACTATCCCCCCTCGTTTTTACGCTATTCACTAGCGATATCCCCAAGCATAAAAATACTCAGCTAGCCCTATTTGCCGACGATACGGCTATCTATTATACCGGTCTTAAACCCGATGCCATCGCTCGCACTCTCCAAACTTCCGCAAACACTCTGGCCAAGTGGTTCCGGAAATGGAGAATCGAAGTCAATCCAGACAAAAGCCAGGCAGTCCTCTTTTCTAAGCCGCGGATAAACCCACCCTCCCCCCGTCCAATTACCATGTACGGCAAGCCGATCCCCTGGGAAAAGCAAGCCAAATACTTAGGCGTGGTCCTCGATAAACACCTTTCCTTCACTGAGCACATAAAGCAGGCACGTTCGCGCGCCGCTTTCGCTCTAGGTAGGCTCCACTTCATTCTTAGCTCTCGCAGCAAGTTATCACTCAGGTGCAAGCTGCGTATTTTCACCGCGGTCATCCGACCCATCATGACCTACGCCTGCGTTGTTTTCGCACACGCAAAGCCCTACCTCCTCCATAAGATGCAGACCCTTCAAAACCGATTCCTCCGTAGAGTCACGGGAGCCCCCTTTTATGTTCGAAATGAGCTTCTTCACGTAGACCTCAAGATGCCCACCATCCAGCAGTTCATGAAACGTGTCTCCAAGCGTTTCTTTGATACTGCAATCCAACATAGGAATCCCCTTATCGTATCGGCCGCCCAATACGAACCCTCGCGTATCTCTAAGATTCGCCGACCAAGACATACCCTAGTGATGACGCACTCACCCTGCTCCAAGAGAGCCGTAAGGAAACCAGCACAGTTTACAAAAACAAAAATCGACCGTCTTTCCGTCCTCGCCGCCGAGGCCCACCGCGACGTCCCCGTAATAGTCCGCCCCGACCCTTGCCAGAGCCAGCCCGCGACGCTGAGCCAGTAGCTTTAAATTCCCTTATTAATAATAATAATGATATGATCCAGCCTGTCCCTAGCTGCCCTCCCCCTGCGACGCCCTAAGCCGAGGTCCGTACCCCACAGGGGGTGCCCTTAGCGTGTAGTCGCCTAGTTTGTAAGTTTTTAATAAGCCCTGGCTGGAGGCTTTAATTATTTTATTAATTAAGGCAACCACAGGCAAGCCCGGTTAAGCAGCCGACAACCTCAGAGGTTGATCTGCGAGATGCCAATCACAAAAAAAAGCCTTTTGATTGAGAAGTCGTGGTTGCGAGGCCCATCCATTACACTATTGCAATTTTACGGTGACATGTATTACTAACGTGACCATTTATTTTTTGTCTCAAAACGGGACACAAGTTTATTAAGGTCAATTAACAGGTTGTCAATGAAAAAAAAAAAACACTTCATGTAAGTTTTTTATTTAGGAATAGTCAGTTAGCTTAAAAGTTACGAATTAAAAATATATATATACTTACCCGAAAAGTTAAGTTATATAAAATTTATATTTATCAGATGAAAAAATTGGCTTTAATATAGCTGGTGATGATTTTAAGTAAGAATGAAATTCTTAGCTCGTTTTTTTTTATATTCACCTTAATTATCAAAATCGCGGTTAGAACTGAAATTTGTAACTGGGTTTTCTCAGATGTCTACAATTTTTGAACAATTTCCCATGCGGAAACCTTTTTTAAATCAGCTCAATAAAGTATCTCCATTTCTATGGTAAGATTAGTAGTATGCTGTGTTATTCTGTAAGACCTCATTCTGAACTTCGAATCTGAATCCGCTGTGAGTTTATTGATTGGTATTCTAAAAACTCGGTTGATAATTCGAATTTACACTAGCGCTACCCTTGCGAGCGTGTCAGCGAGTTGAACTAAAGATTTTGACAGATAACGTATGAGATGACGTGAGAAGTGGCATTCGGTAAGGTAATTCCTCCGTCACTTCGACGCTGTTTACAGAATGCAAAATCAATGTCACTTTGAACCATAAGTGAAGTGACAGTGAATAGCTATGTGAGATGCGAGTTGTTGTTCGAATTTTACAGAATCGACGTACTGATCTTCAAGTTTCAATACAGCTTGATGAAAACTTGCTGCCTGAGCGTGTAAAAAATAAAGCCACAGTTTGGATGTGGAATCATCAAAAAAGTTTTTTAGTAACAGTGGATATTTTTCAATACTCAAAAAGTAGTTTTTTAATGGCTGATACATTTTTTAACCCTTACCAAGGCAGGCATGAGAGGCTTTGCTATAGCCGAGCATTTGTTGATATTCCGTTTCAGTTTCGGCTCAAAACTCCTTTAGAGCTTCAACTCGAATCGAGTAAATACAAAAAAATATATATATATCTTCACAACAAGTCTTTCGTATGCGCGATCAAAACATGATTGAATTAATTTCGATGCACAATCATTAGACCGAAAGCTGTGGTTTTCTTGTATCGTGTGATAATCCCAGACGTCTTCTGCCGCGGCCATATCCAAATCCTGAACGAACACTTGCGTTTCGGCATTTTAACTTAATAGTTCATTTAATTTATTTTATAAACAATTTTAACCACACTATTTTAACAAGGGATGTCCACAATGTAACGATGGCGCATCGCCGTTTGTCTTGTAGTCCGATGATGGAACGGGCTTGGCGGAATTAGACTGTGTAATTTCATCGCACACTCCCCGTAATGTAACCGATAGAAAACCGATAGACTTGCAACTCGTCGTCGATGTTCAAGGCTCTGGAGCTTTGACTCGACCAGTGCATCGTTGCCAATGAGTCTCTTGGCCCGCTTTTCGATAGACTCAAGCGCGTCTAGTTTGTATTTCGCAGATCCCTCCCAAAGATGAGAGCAGTACTCCATACATGACCGAACCTGGGCTTGATACAAATTGAGCAGGTGTTCCGATGTGGAGTACCGTCTCACCTTGGCTAGGATTCCCAACTTTTTTTATGCTAACTGAGCCTTAGCTTCGGTAAATGGGCCAAAATTTAGTGTGGAAGTTAAAGTCACCCCAAGAAGCTCAATATGATCGGTTATCGGCACGGTTACACCACGGAAGGTAGGAGCCGGTTCAAATTGGCTCCTTTTTGCGCAAGTTCAAGCGTCCAACCATGTCCTCACGGAGAGACTGGATCTGTGACCCACCACCCTGCACTGGACACATATCTCTCAGAAACTGTGCTGTCGTCTGCATACCCAAAGGTACCGGGCATTAGCAGATCGTTAATGTACAGCAAGAATAAAGTTGCTGAGAGAACAGACCCCTGAGGGACCCCGGCATTAATTGCCAATTGACCAGATGAGCAGCCATCAATGACCACTCAAATGGACCGATCTCTCAGGAAGTCTTCAATCGAAACGCAAAGTAAACCGAAGGAAGGAAGCTTAGCAATAAGGCTCTCGTGCTAGATCCTGTCAAAGGCCTTAGAGATATCAAGGGATACAGCAAGTACTTCCCCGTGCCTCTCAATGGCCTCGCTACAGATATGAATGTTAATGTCAAATATAAAGTACGTAAAAAATAAGTAAATACAAATCCCATCATTAAAAGTAAGAAGAATATTCCAAAATAAAAAGTTCAAGTTACAAATATCGAGAAGTGGGCGAACGAAAAATCTGTCAAATAAATAGTCAACAAAGCGCGAGCGACGACGTCTTGGCCATTCTCGGCTATCTTGGCATCGACCGATGAGTCCGATGACGCGGTCTCAGAAAACGGGACAATTTTGCGTCCCAGAGATCATTGCGGGGACACCGGGACTCGTAATTATAAAAAGGGAAAGTCCCGTTCAAAACGAGACGTCTGGTCACGTTATGTATTACTTACACCTCTGGTTGCCTTTGGGGAGAGCAGGTGTGAAGTTTATTTACGTTTATATTAGTCTATCGTTATCTCGAGCCAGGGATTTATAATTTTATTTAGGACGCCATAAACATTGAAGGTGACCTGTCCTTTAAGGCCGAGAGATCCCAATGGGACACTAAAAGGCTGGTTTTACTGAAAAGGGCTTGATGTGTTAGTATAAGAAGACAGGTAGTCTAAAGTATTCATACAGGGTTATTGGTAAACCACTAGCAACCTCTCCGGACTATGTTAGGGACATCATAAACAACAATGTTTGTTCTATGACTTTTAATAATTCATCAGAATAATATTTTAGTTCATCAGATTTTCATATGTTACGCAGTCTGCGAAGCAATAGAAAGCGTTAGTAATATAGATAAACTGATAAAAAAGGCAGCGGAACGCTAGTAATGACGATGGGTCACGTAAACTCATTTACGAAGCGGGGACCTGATGCCACTTCTTCTCCAGGGCTCCATATCTGAATCCAATACGTATGGTATGTACTCGTATTATAAAATACTTTTAACATCTACGATACTTGGGATTGTGGTCAGGTGATTTATTCATAGTTAAGACCCATTGACGTATTCATAGCCCAACTATCGAGTAATTGGTTAACGGTACGAGTTGAATAGCATTTAATTTAAATTTTCGCAGAAAAGTTTCGATCAATTTAAATTTTGATTTATTATTGTTTTTCGTAACAATGTGAATTATGAGTGTTCAATTGATAGATTCTCTAGGAATGAAGAGTTTAGAGCGAAAAGTTGTCTGGGAAATTAATGAATCGCTTTTAATAAAATTTTGTGCCTATACTCGTACTTAGGTTTAATAAGTTACTTAATGGCGTCTAAGAACAAGAGTGAGCAATTTTAAGTTTTTTATATAAACTGCAAAAAAAACATTATCTCTTTGTGTACATTAACTGTGTATCTTTCTTTGCTTGAATTTTATAATAACAGATATTTTTATTTACTATAGGATACCGAGTTACTCAGCTAAACTGTTGTGGAGAAGTTTACTTCTGGGACTTCCTATCTCATAGGAAGTCCCAGAAGTAAAATTAAACACCAGAAAGACAAGGTCTGTCGGCTTCGCGAGATTTAATTGAAATGAAATGAAATATTTATTTTTGTAATTTGGTATAAATAACACTTTTACACGTCACGTTTTTTTGCGTGTTAGCTTTAGTTTAGCTAGATGAGGCCGGTGTTTCCTAACTGACTACTCTGAGAAGAAACACCGAAACAAACTCAGAGGTCAACGTCTCTTTTAAAGTCCATACAATTTGTGTTGGTCCAATCATATGAAAAACATGTAGGTTCATGTCTGTGGTGCTCTTTGAGGAAATAACCACACAGATTTGAGCGGACCTGTCCAAACAGTACAAGAATTTGTCAGTTATCGTGTAGCTTAACTTAGAACTTAAGGAGCTCAACGATCTGACAAACAATACCAAAGTAAGGACATTTGGGTAAGCCACACAAGTACTCAAACTGCTTGACATCATTAAATAAATTATAGTGAAAGAAAATTGAAATAGACTTAATATTACTTCATCTACTTAGGCTTTTCCAACTACAACGTGTAACGGAAAGGGTATATACACACCAAGGGCACGGCTTCTTTGGATGATATCAAACGATATTGGAAAGGTTTCAACTCAAAATAAAATACTCTAAAATTGATACCAAATTTTCGGTTTCGTAAGTTTCTTAAATTGAAATCATAACAATCATGTCACCGCACTACGTAGGTCAATAACTTTCCACGTTACTTGTACCTAAATATCACGATAAATCTCTTCTGTGATGTGCTTATTTCAATTTGAAAAGTTCGGTTTCTGGTATCAATGTATTAAAAATTCTCATTACTTCTGAACATGTTGAGATAGGATTTAAAAACCCTTCCAATATCGTTTGATATCACCCAAAGAAGCCGTGTCCTTGGTATGTATACAACGTGTAATTTAAAGGGTATATACATACCAAGTGCATGGCTTCTTTGGATGATAACAAACGATATGGCAAGGGTTTTGTAATCCTAAGTCTACGTGTGTAGAACTTATTACAAATTCCAATACACTGATACCAGAGACCGAATTTTTCAAATTAAGAAGAACGAAAAGAATTATGGTGTTATTGGCAAGTGACGTGGAAAGTTATTGACCCTCGTAGTGCTGTGACACGTTTGTTATGATTGGTATTCAAGAAATATATGAAACCAATAATTTGGTATCAATTCTTTGAGCCTGTTATTTTGTGCTGAAACTGTGCATACATTTACTCTGTTTAGGCCAATCTTATGCCAATCTTTTTACACCTGCAGCCTATGGACCAGATACACGCTAAAAACGTACAATGCCTTGCGCGTGCAATATAACAATGCATTTAGGATACTGTTGTCACTACCACGTTTTTGTAGCGCGTCAGGGATGTTCGCAGAAGCACGCACTGACGACTTTTTTGCAATAATGCGTAAAAGGTCTGCATCATTGCTGCGTTTGCGTGACAGTGCCAACAGTCTCCTGAATGTGATTGTTAGTAAGACCGAGGGCAACTTGATGGGACACCTGTGCGCAATGCATGTGCTGCAACCGGGTGTTCCCAGAGGATGGTAGATCCTGGTCTTGTTTGTTTAATAGTTTTAATTTTGTCGAGATTTATTATAAGTATATACTAACATAGTTTAAGTCAATACTAACACATTTATGGGTAATACCGAAATAAAGAATAAATAATAATAATAATAATAATCTGTGGCCCGGCTGTCAACAGGCTGTCAGAAATTTTCATCCCGATTTTTTAAATAATATTTTATTGTGCAAACCATCACAAAAGATGAACTTACTGCAAATTAAAAACCGTAAAAAAAGGAACAAGAAAGCAACAAATATGAAGTAGCACCATCTTGGACAGAACACAATAATATTATAACAGATTGATTTAAAATGTTGACAAGAAGCCGGGCACAATTACAACTATCCACACGCCCAACACCTGCGGAATCGTCGCTCAGCTCCGCCTCGCAGCTGCCGGGACCTGCTCCAGCCGTGAGTGAAGAGACTCCGGCCGCTGCAGTAGCGTCGAGCTCGAGCGACGAATACTTCTCGCCGCCGACGACACCACCACCTGCGCGTCGGCGAGGAAGAGGCCGCCCTCCGGTCGGCTTAGGACTTCGAGGCCCTCCGGCCTCCAATGGGGTCCCCGCTGCCGGTGGAAGTGTGCAGCGCATGCGATGGACACATTCCATCAATGAAAATGTCATGCGCTCATACTTTGGGGCTACAGAGGGGGGAACTAACCTGACTGCGTACCGTGGTCGGATGCTCTCTCTGTTTCAGGTACTTGAACCAGCTGTCAACGTTTCGGCCCAAAGACTATCGGATCAGGTGCGGGTCATCCAGCGTAACCGTATGTTGGATGACACCGTACTTGATAGACTACGCCTCGAATCACGGTGCAGCCGTGTCTCATCTGCTTCACCACTGGCCGCGGTGCAACTACAACCCAGTATCTCACCGCGACCCGACCACGTCAGTGATCATGATGATGACGAGGCTATAACCGTGAGTACCCAGTGCAGTGAACAATTGAGGAGTGCTTTGGAAGACGCATTACGGGAGTATCGCTCCACACCGCCTGAGCTTAGACCTCGTCTACCCCGTTTACCCATGCATAAGAAAAATAGGGCGCTAGTGTGTGCTCTAGATTCACTACTGTTAAATTATTTTGATAATAGTGAAGACCTCACCGATACCCATTCGGTCCTGTACTGTGCAGCTGTAGCAGCATGTCGGGTAGCTCATGTCAAGTTCCCAAAGACTGACAGAACTATTCGACCGGCGGTACCAGCTTGGCAGTGCAGGATCGAACGTCGTATCGCTGGGGCTAGAGCACTCATTGGTAAACTTATCTGCTTCAGGCAGGGCAACACTCGTCCCAGAGTGATGCGCTTTGTGAGGCGGGCGTTCGCGGGGACTGATATCAGTCCTCGGGATTATCTGACCCGCGTCACAGAGCGTATCGACTTCCTGAAGCAGAAAGTCTATGCATGTGCAAATCGAATTCGTCGATATAAGCGGCGGGTGGAGCGATACACTCAGAATCGCACATTCCAAAGCAATGAAAGGTGGGTTTATAGGGCCTGGGAGCGACCTGACCAAGGTGTGACTGATACGTGCCTACCGGATGATGACGCCATGTGTTCGTTCTGGCGCAGCATCTGGTCTGTACCTGTCAGCCACACCGAGGGTGACTGGATGAGTGAGATCAAGCGCACGTGCGATCTTATACCAGAAATGGGGGCAATTACGATCAGCCCCCAAGATGTAACCCGTGCAGTCCGTCCGTTATCCAACTGGAAATCTCCAGGGCCGGACGGGCTGCACAATTTCTGGATAAAATGTTTCCAAAGCTCGCACGCTCGCTTGGCCGCTCAGTTCCAGTCTGCCTTAGAGTTAGGATCGCTGCCTCAATTCCTAACTACAGGAATAACCCACCTGCTCCATAAATCAGGCAGTACTGCGGAACCTAAAAATTATAGACCGATCACGTGCTTACCGACGGTCTATAAAGTTCTTACATCCATTTTGAGAGCCAAAATTAATAACCACATCGATACCAATTCAATCATGTCTGGTTCTCAGAATGGATGTAGGAACGGGTCCCGCGGTACTAAGGAGCTTCTCCTCATCGATATTGCCATTAACCAACAGGTTCGTCGTTCCCGAAGGAATCTGTCAACATGCTGGATAGATTATAAGAAGGCCTATGACTCGGTTCCACATACATGGCTCATGAAGGTGTTGGAGTTGTATAAAATAAACCCAATACTACGCACTTTCCTTGAGTCATGTATGGGGCAATGGAAGACGGTCCTCTGCTACCCAGGATGTCGACAGAGCCAGGAGAACAGCGAACCGATTAGGATTGAGCGAGGTATTTTTCAGGGCGACAGTCTGAGCCCACTGTGGTTTTGTCTGGCTCTGAACCCCCTCAGTACACTGCTGGAGGGTTCGGGGCAAGGCTACCAGTTGAGAAGAGGTGGTCAGGTCATATCACACTTGCTTTACATGGATGATTTGAAAATTTTTGCCTCCACCAACTTGCAACTGATGGAGCTACTGAAGGTAACGGAAACCTTCAGTAGCGCCATCAGGATGGAATTCGGGGTGGACAAATGTGCGGTCATGCATGTAAAGCGAGGGGAGATTATGGAATCCGTGGGAACTCAACTCTCGGACTCCATACACCTAAGATCCCTCGGCTCAACTGAAACCTACAAGTATTTGGGTATGTCAGAGGCACTAGGCATCAATGTTGCTTTTGTTAAACAATCACTGAAGGAACGCTTCTTTGGCCGCCTGAATAAAGTACTGAATAGTCTTCTATCAGGCGGAAACAAGGTGCGTGCCTTCAATGGTTGGGTCATGCCAGTATTGATGTACTCTTTTGGCATACTCAAATGGACTCAGACTGAACTTGACGCCTTGGACAGGCGGGTCCGCACAACGCTGACTGCAAATCGGATGCATCACCCACGTTCATCGGTGATGAGGCTGTATATCCCGCGGAAGTGCGGGGGTCGTGGCTTTTTAAATGTAAAGACCCTGCATAACCGCGAGGTATGCAGCCTTAGGGAATATTTCCTAAAAGCCGATGTGGGTATGCATCGAGATGTGGTAGCGGTGGACAAAGGCCTCACTCCGCTCTCCTTAGGTAGCGAGAATTGGCGCAAACCTGTAGTATTAGATACTAATGACCGCAGAGAAGTATGGCAGAGCAAGGAGCTTCACGGACGCTATTACCGGGCCCTTCATGGGTCTGACGTAGATACATTAGCGTCCGTAGCCTGGCTACGTTTTGGTGACCTCTTCGGGGAAACCGAAGGTTTTGTTTGTGCGATTATGGATGAAGTTATGATGACGAATAACTATCGGAAATATATTGTGAAGGATGGTACGGTAGACACATGTCGGGCATGTCACAAACCGGGAGAATCCATTCGTCACATTATCTCCGGTTGTTCTCGTCTGGCTAACGGAGACTATTTGCATAGACACAACCTTGTAGCCAGGATTGTTCACCAGCAACTTGCTCTTAAATACAATCTTGTGGAATCAGAAGTACCGTACTATAGGTATGTGCCCGACCCAGTTCTCGAAAATGGCAATATTACATTGTACTGGGATCGGTCTATCATCACTGACAGGACTATTGTTGCCAATAAGCCTGACATAGTGGTGATAGACCGATTAGAGCGTCGCTCAATGATTGTTGATATAGCGGTCCCTCATGACGAAAACCTCGTGAAAACCGAGAAAGATAAGCAATTTAAGTATCTTGATCTGGCTCGCGAGGTTGTCGACATGTGGGATGTGGATACAGCAATCATTGTGCCGATAGTCGTCTCGGCCAATGGCATAATAGCCAAGAGCCTCGACAAACATCTTAGGAGGCTCTCGTTGGGCAGCTGGATCAAGGGCTTGATCCAGAAAGCAGTACTTCTGGACACGGCGCGAATTGTTAGGAGGTTCCTCTCTCAAGAGCCCTGACCACCGGTAGCTTGGACCCTGTACCCGATACCGGTGGGCTACTGTTTTTTATATTTTTAAATGTTTTTTTTTTTGTTTTTATAGGAATATTTAAAAATGTAAATAATATGTTTGTAAAATGTAATAAATGAAATAATAATAATAAAGACTCCATACCAGATGTTGTCTTCAGCCCTTTTGGATAGATATGGGGTTTCCGTTACACGTTGTATACCCTTTCCGCTACACATTGTATATCGGGGTTTCAATCTAACCAGATACTAAGTACAGTGACTGCCCTTCAAACCTGTACAACCCTCTTGCTAGGTAACACATTTCCCCTTGGCTAGAATTCTGTCAGATTGTCTGGTTTCGGACTAACCGTAACGAATGTTCGCAAAGTGCTGTAGGAATCTCGATTCTTGTAAATAGTCACCCGTCCATGGGCCGACTACAGCGAGCGTTGCTTAACTTTGAAGTACTACCCTTGTGGCTGTTATTAGTTAGCCAAGAGCAAATTTTTGAAGTGAAAACTTCTTTAGCGGCGTTGTGCACTTTTTTTGTAATGGGTAAAAAATTTTAAACTCGCGTCAGGACACGTGACCTGATCAAAAATTCGTAAGACGGACGGGGAGTACACAGCCGGCGCGGCGTAGGAGAGGAAGTATCCCCCTCTCTTTCTACGATGCGGCGAAAATGTATGCCTGCGCAAACTTTTTAATGTAATATAAATTGTCATGTTTGTGTACGATAGCGCAATAAATAAATATTGTATTCTACCACATAAATGACAGTACTTTTATACTGACAATTAAAGCAATTCGTGCAAAATTATTCCCTAACCATTCCAAAATATCAAAAATGCACAACGTTAATATTCAAGTTTTCACTTCTGCCGACACTCCCGGAGTGCAACCCGTCGTTTTTTTTTCGTAATTGTATCACGTGTAAGTGCTAGATTTTTCACTCAGAAAGTGATCTAGCACTTTCACGTGAATTTGCTATGTAAACTGGAATAAGATCCTTCCTTTTTACCTTAGTTTTAACAAAGATGACGCTACTTGGCGGGAAACAGAATGATTTTGGCCGCCGTGCTTTTTACCCAACTGCAAAGGAAGGGTTATGTTTTTTCCAGGTGATTTCACTATAGCTTCATATTGACAAAACATAATTTATTCGTTTGGATTGTAGAAATGTATTCTTATAATCTTTAAATGTCGTTTTTTTTTGTTTTCAGTTAATTTATATTTAAGTAATAAATTTCTTTTTTTTTATTAAAAATAGGTTCGCGTTTGACCACCATCTCACCTGATGGTAAGTGATGATGTGGTCGAAGATGGAGCACGCTTACCTAAAAGTAACCTATTCACTCTTGACTTAAAGACTCCTAGGTTATAGCTATTGGGAAATTTTTTGGGAATTTCATTTGTGTTTTATAAATAATAATGATAAAATAAAATATTCTTTATTTTCAGAGCAACAACAGGTTTTCTTTCTTTCTATACCTACACCCAATAAAATAAAGAAATAGTCTTATAGGTATTATTCAATACAATATAACTGTAAATAAATTTAAAAGTTCCCGTTGTTGCCACATATAATTGTTCTCACAAAAGATGTAAATGTATTGTGTTTGACAAGCTGGCATCTGACTTTTATAATTCTTTTCAACAAATTAATTTGTTTTATGAAGAATGAGGCAATTTTTTTTTTTGCATATAATTGTATTCGTTATTTTGTATATAATTTGTATATAACAGATTACACAAAAGTACTACTACAGCCTCGTTGGTCGAGCGCACGAAATAGATGAATAAGGTTGGAATGGTAATGCGAGCGTGGTGAGCGCGCCACATTTATGATTCGAAAATCATAGCTCGACCGATTAATTCATTCACCGCGTTTAGTGCGCTTCGGACTACTTCGGAACACAGAGCTCTGCTTTAAAATGCCGTGTTGTGCAACCTGTAAAACAAAAAAGTCAGACCACAAGTATAGAGCGAGGAGGTATATCTTTCCATTGGTCAATTCGCATACGTAACGGGCCTCTTGCTTGTAGTGGAGCTAAAGAGTGGGAGACAAGCGGCGACACGCGTTCTCATACAAATCAGGAACTATTTCCTTTCTAATCTTTTTTATCTATTCTGTGGTCGAGTGGTCGCAACCATGAGTGCAGAGCACGAGGTTTCAGCTTCGACTTCGGTTCGACAAAAAGTGCTATTGGGTCTTTCTGTAAGTAATTTCTCAGTAGTAGCCCGGAGTATGGAAAATGGCGGTGTGATACTCCTGTGCCTCAAAAAGCACGTTAAGGCGTTGGTCCCGGCTGTCATTTGGACATTTTTGACAGTCGTTACGGGTAGTCGGAAACCAGTAAATCTGACACTGGTCTAGGCAAGGGGTATCGTGTTACCCAGTTACTGGGTGATGGAGGTCAGATAGGCAGTCACTCCATATATAACACTAATACTCAGCTGCATCTGTTTAGACTGGAAGCTGACCCAAATATAGTTGGGAAAAGGGTAAGCAGATATTCGAAATTCAATTTAATTTTTTCATTTGTGAGCATAAGTGTACAATAGATGTTACAGTCGTATAATATACAGTATGTTAACTAATAGAGGGCGTTCCCGTTAACCTGCAATAGTATAGCATCTATACATGCTAAAAAAATTACCATTCGAAAACAAAATGTTTTTTTTTTTAATATTAAAATATATGTTAAATTGATACGTAAAAGAAACACTCTGTACAGGCGTTCTTGAAGGACGGCAACGTCGCAATTTATTTATGAATGACGGGCTGCGTGTGCAGCGATCTATTTGATGTGCTGATACTATTGCGGGTTAACGGGAACGTCCTCTTTTAGTTAACATACTGTATAAGAATCACTATGTCCTACCATCTGATGGTGTATAAATACAAAGTAAATTAACGAAATTTAAAGCAGACTTCGATTAAAATTACAGCATTCAATTCAAGAATAGACAAACTCCATAAAATAAATTTAATAAGGATGTCAGGAAAATTGATTCATTGTCGAAATTAAACCATAATTTTTAAAATTAATTTTTTAAATATATAAATATTAGCTTTCTGCATTCCTTCTGGTAAATTGTCACTGTGCCAAATTTCATACTCCTGCTTAAACGTAGCTTTCGTAAAAAGGGTTTTTTTCTGGGTGGGAAAATCATCAGATGGCTTCTCCTGCTGTGGTTGGAGTGGAAGGGAGCGTCAGACTTCTACTGACTAAATACCCATCTACCAGTGGTTGCGTCACGAATTAATATTACAGGTAAATAGTGCTGAAAGCTATTATTTTAATAGTAAAGTCACAATTTAAAACTTACTGTGCAGGTGTGGGTAGTTGCCAATTTTATAGTTATGTTAGAATTAAAAAATCTAATGCAAAAAAGTGCAAACTTAACAACAACAAACAAACAATATTCCCAGTTACTAAGGAGTGCAAATCCTTGCCAGAGTCTGTGTTTCCCGATCGCTATAACCTGGGGGTCTTTAAGTCAAGAGTGAATAGGTTACTTCTAGGCAAGCGTGCTCCATCTTCGACCACATCTTCTATTACCATCAGGTGAGATGGTGGTCAAACGCGAGCCTATTATTAATAAAAAAAAATAAGATTTTAGTTCTAAAATTCACGCTAGCAATTATTATTAACTTAGTGTTAAAATAACTACACCCACCCGAAGGGCTAGCCGTCAAGGGCAGTGTTCAACTTGAAATTAATAAGATTTTAATTAATCTTCGTAAGAAACTGGCTGGCGCAATTTTGCCAATCCGACCTATCAAGTGAAAATCCGGCCAATAGGCACACACAACTACAATAAAACAGAACATTTGTTCATTTAAGCATCGAACTTAAAACACAACATTATTAATCTTTACTTAGAATCCATTTGGTTAAGAACTAATATTCGTTTTATAAGTTGCATGTATACTAACAACTTATAAGAACTTATGACTACCAGAGACACAGAGATTAAAACAAAAAAAAAATATTTGAAAAGTAATTCTGATGCCAGCTGATTCTATGATATGCTCCCATTCATACTCTAAAGTTATAGGATATTAAAAAACATTGTATTATCTAAGGTCACGCCCGTCATTGTCACCTGCATTTACACTTAGCAAAGTCGAGTGAGTGACACGCGGATTCCTACGACGCAGTAGATGCGATTGGCGAGTGACTTTTATTACGCTAACAGTTTAAAATATGTCACATCTTTTAAACGCAGGATCGAACCATTGGATAATTCTGATGCCAGCTGATTCTATGATATGCTCCCATTCATACTCTAAAGTTATAGGATATTAAAAAACATTGTATTATCTAAGGTCACGCCCGTCATTGTCACCTGCATTTACACTTAGCAAAGTCGAGTTAGTGACACGCGGATTCCTACGACGCAGTAGATGCGATTGGCGAGTGACTTTTATTACGCTAACAGTTTAAAATATGTCACATCTTTTAAACGCAGGATCGAACCATTGGATTGAGTTACATAACCCTCATGTCTTCTCGACAGAACGCCACTATATACCAAGACTGGTAAGGGAAGCGATTGAGATTACCAAATACGACAATTTCAACCGGGAGGATGGGTTTCAACTATCTAGGGCCTGGAATCCAGTGGTTCAAATGTGTAAAAACCGAAAAAGTTCCGTAGAAAGTTCGCGAGTCGACACGGTGAGTTTTGTGTGTCGGGAACAGAATCGAGTGTTTAGTGATACATGTGACAGTGATAGCGGTGTCGCTAACAGAAAACGAACGAGAAAGAGGGTAGACAGATTTGTCTGCTCATAAGCTTCCGCCCGCAATTACTTCAGTTCATCCGTAATCATGGCGCTTGCAACAGTGCCGAAATATCGGAAACTCAAAACAAAAAATACACTAGTAAATATCCCGTTTTAAGTTCTAATGAGACTTTTATTACGTTTCTGAGACAGAATAATACAATTTAATTTCTCAGTAACTATGCCACAGTGTTTTTTTTAAATTATGATTAGTGATGAGCCCACTCTTCACCTCGATCTCGCCTGATGGTAAGCGATAGATGAGGTCTAAGATGGGACGAGTGAGCCCAGAAGATGCCTATTTACTCGTGCTTTAAAGGCTGAAAGGTCATAAAAGGCAGGGAACACAGAAGCCGGCAGAGATTTTCCCAATCTTGTGGGATTACTGGGTTCTTCTTCTTAGCGTGTCGATAGTAAGAATATAGAGCTTATTTTTACCATCGTGGTGAAAGGATTAGCCAGTCGACAGGAGTCGATCGCCTAGGGTGCGCCAGACGTAACAGAAAGTGGTACGGTGCGATACTCGCGGAGACTCTTGCACTCTTTGTACGGATACGTATTGCAATATCTAAAATTAAAAGAACTAACATAAAATAACCTACGTTCAAAATTCCTAATGATTGTTTCACCTATATTCCAAATATCGAAAGTTTGAAATGTCAAATGGATACGTTCCTACTGAATTTCATAAAGCTAAAAAATTAAAATACCAACGGGTAAAATTTCAATGTTCAAAACGTTCAATGTTTAAATGGTGAGCACTTAAACATTTCATCACAACAAAATATTCATTTTGCCTACCAAAATGTATAAATGCTGGCCAAATCTTGTTTGCCTGAAATAGCAACATTAATACCCAAAATGACAGTTCTAAATACATTTAGTACTCTAAATTGTAACCATACACGGTTGACGTCAGGGGCACCCCGAAGTTCGGTTTAGTTAGGTTCCTATAAACTCTTGAAATAGGAGCCCCGCCCAGCGGGACTCCGCCGACAATTTGGTGGAGTTTGACCTCATCTAAACCAAATGATTCACCAACAATACAGGGGATGTGGCGTTAATTTACACTATTCTAACCTAACCTAATCTAAGACATTCGACACTCTGTACTTCGATATTAATTTGGTGTATCAAACTTAGGTGTAATAACTGTTGATATTTTAAACATTAGATATTTAGTCCAATCAGTTTTTTAAACTTAGGTAAATCGTAGGTAGGTGTTAGTTGCTTAGGTATTTAAAAACATTAGGTATTTAGATTTTAGGGATTTTGAACGTAGGTTATTTTACGTTAGTTCTTTTAATTTTAGATATTTCAATACTTACCTCTTTGCACTGTGTTAAAAAATAGCGTATTACCGATTTAACTCCTTTGTTCATCTTTGTTCGTCGAACTTGGATCGATCTTAAAGTTTAAGCACTTTCCAAGGTCGTGCCGTGTATGAGTGACCATCTCAGCACATAAAGCAGCATCTGATAAGACTAGAAACCAACCCTGAAAGAGTTGAGAAAAAGGCTACGCAGATATGATATTTCAGTTAAAGTCCCATTACAATGGGTTCAGCCGTTTCAGAGATTAACCCGGACGAACAGATAGACAGAAAATTAGAAAAACGTTTTTTGAGTATCGTGTATCAAGAAGAAGCAGAACACTTATTATTCTACTTCTTCTTTGGTTTCACTGCTGAAGGGAATGCCCGTCCTGGAAAGCCTTGATCGAAATCCGACGAGATGCCTCCAAACCACTATGTCGTCAGCTTGCTTGAGCGCAGTCATCATGTTCAGTCCCATTACCTCCATGTTGTGAATACCGTGGGCAGAACAAAGAACAAACCAATCTATTCTCCACCAGTAAGGGGTAAGGACCAGACTCTCCACCGTCTGCTATCAGGGTATACTAAGTTACTTTGGCCACATTGCTAGGGTACAACCGGATAACCTAGATAAGCTGGCTATTGTTGGCAAGGTGGATGGCAAGAGACCCCGAGGCCAACCACCAACCCGCTGGTCTGACTTCATAAAGGGGGTCTTTTTAAATTTCAGGCAAACACTTTTATTTTTACGTACTGATGGATTTATTGTCAGAGTCTTTCACTCCAATCGTATAAGCACTTGACTGTTAAACCAACAATTAAACGGAATCGGATTGAATGTTTGTTTTCAAAACTCGAGAATGTGATTCAAATTTCATCTCAGCCAATGCAAACTGAAAAGTCAGCTAGAATCTATCGCTAGAATGTTAAATTTGAATGTTCGTGTTTCAATCACGTCAAATTGGCTTAATGGATCCGAATAAAATTTGGCACAGTGATAGATTATAGTCTGAAATACCGCAGAGGCTACTTTTTGTCTCAGGATAATGTGTGAATTTTCCGCAAGAATGAATTTGCGGGCAACAGTTAGTACTAGATCTACATAATATAAATGGTTTTTCATTAAGAGCTTCCTAACTTTAAATGTAAATAAAAGAAAATGTGTGTGAGATATCATAATTTTTTTTTCTTTTGAAAGTTCTGTCGATGCCATTATGTGTGTAATATAACATCGTTCAAATGCCCACCGCGGCTTCTTTGGGTGGCGCGCATCCGAAATTTTCAATTTTCCATGACTCTAGCGCATAAATCAGGATAAATTAGACCGATGGCATTGGTTATGTTGCATTTGAAGGCCGCTTTGATTTGTGGTTTATTTGCATAGACATGTGGCTTAAGAAAACCCTACAAGAAAAAATCTAATGGAGTCAAATCGCACGATCTCAGTGAAAACGATTTTTCAATGAAAATTATAAGAGTCAATTGCCAATGGCTCCGACCCCATTCAGCGAACATACGTCGTTTACCTTCAGCTCCTGGGTCGACTAAATTTTATTCGGGTGCAGACAGTTCAGGTGACAAGTCATGATGTAAAATTCGTCAAGTTGTGGTCTGCGAAAGGCCGACTTCTTGTGAGCGACGCGAAAACTACCGTCGCGGTTTCTCTTGCATACTCTCACGGAGAGCGGCGATGTTTCTGCAGATCTTATGCTTTGTCTACGTACGGGTATTCATTGATCGTTTACTGAACCATTGGACTCAAAGTTATCCACCATACTTCGAATAGTCGTCTTGGTATGGCGACCGCAAAATGGGCGAAGCGCGCGGAACGTTACCCGAACAGAATACCTATTTTGATAAAACAATTTTATCATTTGCACATATTGTTGAACCCAATAGCCTGCCATGGTGATTTGGCAGATAACAGACTGAATAAATGGCAGCTAATTTGACAGATGTAGCTTCAACAAGATGGCCAGTATCAACAGTCAAAGTTCGGAAGTCCCTATTGGAAGACCCTATATTTATCTAGATATATCTACACTAGTATAGTATAGTATACACTTGTATAGTATTTTGAAGCGTTAATAGTTTAATGGCTAAGGTATCGAACCCGAGAAAGAGAGGTTGCGGGTTCGAACCCAAGGAGGGTTTGTACACTATTGCTGTGAACCCACTCCAGACTCAAGCATATTTAACTTAGTTGAAGGGATTAACAAGATTGCTAGTAATGTTTATTCTACCCATATTGCTAGTTCTTATTTTTTTTTTTAAAGCAGTTTGCACTAAATATACAACGTGTAACGAAAATCCCATATCTATTTAAAAGGTTTGAAGACAACAGACAACTGGTATGGAGTCTCTATGCACAAATGATAAATGATCTTTATTAACCGACTTCAAAAAAAGGAGGAGGTTCTCAGTTCGTCTTAAACTTTTTTTTTAAATATGTATGTTACCTCATAACTCGGAGACTGCTGGACCGATTTGGAAAATTATTTTTGTGTTTCAAAGGGTATACTTTCTAGTTGGTCCCATTGTTACGAAATCAGGATGTGATGATGGGATCCTGGAGAAATCGAGGGAACTCTTCAAATATTATAGGCACACGTATAGCGTTTTGGATATTTCTTATAGTACCTTGAGCAATTGCTTTCGAAAAGTACCATTTGGGGAAGTGGAACTGTGATGTAGAGCTGATGGTCAAGTACCAGGAGAACTCCTCAAAAATTAACGGCTATGCATCGGAAAAAGCAATGTTTTGTAAAAAGTGATAAGTTGTTGATATTATGGCTTTTGTAACTAGATAAATTACAAACCGACCCAACAAACGCGTGAAAATTTTTTTTTTGCAATAAATACAACCGACTTCCATATCAAAACACTACAAAGCCAAAAATAACTTTAATTTCGGAAGGCGGTGTGAAAAAAAAGAAAATATAAAACCAATAACACCGACTACCGAAATTAAAGTTATTTTTGGCTTTGTAGTGTTTTGATATGGAAGTTGGTTCTATTTTTTGCACAAATGTTTTATTTTGCAAATTGTTTATTAAATAACACTTTTACACGTCATTTTTTTTTGTAAATTTAAACTAGATGAGGCCGGTTACAGCTTTCAAAATAAGTGACTCGAAGAATTGATACCAAATTATCGGCTTCAGAATCATAACAAACGTGTCACTGTACTGCGAGGGTTAATAACTTTGCACGTCACTTCCCACTAACACGACGATTCTCTTCGTTCTTCTTAATTTAAAAAAATTCGATCTCTGGTATCAATGTATTGAAATTTCTAATAAGTTGCAGACATAGGATTAAAACCTCTGCCATTTCGTTTGTTATCATCCAAAGAAGCCGTGCACTCGGTATGCCCTTTAAATTACACGTTGTACATATACACTACAGTATAATAATATAAGGAGTAATGTTTGATTTTCTATTTCTTTGTAATAAACACTAAATCCACTCGAACCTTTTATATCAATCCTTAGCAACATAAAGAACAATATACAGCAACATTTTGAGCAAATTACACGTGAAAATTAATTTTGCGAGAAAATCCTTTTCACATGAAAAAAGCCGCGGGCAGAAGCTAGTTTCTTACCAAGATATTAATCAACAATAAAATAAAACTTAGATCTTTTATTATTCCGCCATACCGTCATCGTATCTATTAATTCTACCTTCGTTTCGTCCTTTTTGTCGAATCATCGTACCTTATATGTAAGATTACAGAGCACGGAGTCGTGATGCGGACCAAAGCGTTTTACAGAATTGAGGTATGTAGGAAAAACCGGAAAGTTTCTCTGCCTTCATAGAAAGGGTAAACTCGTAAAGACGGATGTTATCATTTGCTATAGGGTTATTTTTCAATTGATGATGTGTGAAAGAAAATTGGAAGCATAATAAAAAATAACATCATATATAAGTATATGATGTTATTTTTTATTATGCTTCCAACTTTTATAGCATAAGTGCTATTTACGTAGACAATGTGGAATTTATAACGAGACTTGTTTATATGTTTAGTTGCCTAAAATCATTTATTAATTTGAATTATAAATACTATACATCATTGCTGTGTTCGACATGGACCATGGGCCATAATGATATGTTTAGAAACCTACTACCTAAGTTCACATTGTGGATAGCAATAAAATTATGTTATTTATATATTTATTTACACTTTATGAATTGATTATTTATGAACTTGAATTCAACATAGGTTTACGTATATATACAAATGTTATACAATACAATATTCAATCATTTGTTCATTCGTCAACGAATGAATAAATGATTGAATATTGCGTACTGCGTGTTAACTTGAGCGGTAGAGGATTTCTGTTACGTCTGAACTGCGTTGTAGCATTGTTTATTATGTTGGAGAAGTAGCCACATCTGTAAATACTGTTAAAATAATGTGGTACCTACCAAAAGTAGATTTATGAGATGACACGCCTGGCGTGTATCTTCTTTTTTCGTTTTTCGTTGGTATAATGGTCAGTGGCACTGACTGCTATGCGCAAGGTCGTGGGTTCGATTCCCACCTAGGACAAATGTTTGTGTGATGAGCACGATCAATTGTTCTTTGTCTGGGTGTAATTTATCTATAATATGTATGTATTTAGAAATATATATGTATGTTTATCAGTTGTCTAGTACTCATATCACAAGCTCTGCTTAGTTTGGGACTAGATGGCGTTGTGTGAAAGTCGTGGAATATTATTATATTATTATTAATTATTTGTTTTAACGATTCTTTTACCTATTGAAGGACTTCATTATTACAGCATCAAAGGTATTATTTAGAACTTCACAAGTAACTCATGAGCTGCGGAAACGTTTTAACAAGATACTGCAACCCCAGAACGCAAGGCAATTGAAGAAATAGGTAACTGTAATTTATAAGATTGTATGTACACTCATGTTTGAGCAAATAAAGTATCTGAATCTGATACTCCCTATCACTCCACCCAGAGCAGGATGAGTTATTTGATGATTTTCATTCATCAGCAGCCTCTAGAGGATAATATCGAGTATACCGAGTATAGAGATAATATAGATAATAATTCCCCATTCATCCCAGTATAGTTCCAGCAGTGTAGGTACTTGATTTGTATGAAAAGCATTGACAACGCCAAGCACCACCGCGATGTTTCCTTGCTCTGTGTGTAACTAAGATATATGTGAAATAACTCACGGCTAGTGTCATTGAACCCGGGCAGCCGTGACGCGTTCATATTCTCAGTCGCTCGCCCTCCTGCAAAACAAAAGGAAAACACGTTTAATAGATGTTCCTACGGGGCCTTAGTTTTGTCCCAAGTAATATTGGATGGTATTGTATTACATAATTATATTATACATTATTAAGTTCGGCTGAGTAAGTTGACGTTAGGAAATTATTTGTTACGTGGGAATATCAAGCAGAGTTTAATAGAACAAAAACAAAAATAGCGGTTTGTAAGGTTTTGTTTGTGTTTGATGTTGAAGCGTTTATTATTTAGTCTATATTTCATGGCAGCTGAAGGAAAAGAGTATGATTTCAGCCATTAAAATGTATCATGTTCTGATAACCATTAACACAGAGAAAAGGTCACCATAAGGTACCACAACAAAAAAGTATTTATTCCATGTATTTATTCATTCATTTTCACGAACACATGTGCGATAAATACATCGCTCGTAAACAAAACGTAAAAACAGTTTTCCGTAGAGGATAATAACGTTTTAAATGGTTTGTTGACTCGTAATATTGTTACCGAACCACGGGCCACGCCGCCTCTCCAGCATTTTGTAAACGTATTTAGTTAAATTGTATTCAGTATGTATTTGTGGCGTTTTCAGTTTTAAATAAGGAGGTATTCCTCGAAGTGCTACCATTTTGAAGCACACCTAATGAAGTGCTCCTTTTTAGGGTTCCGTAGCCGAATGGCAAAAAACGGAACCCTTATAGTTTCGATATCGCCACGACCTGAATGTGAAACCATGTCTGAATGCTGCAATGCATTCCCTACCCGTCAATCGAAATAAAATTGTTTTTTAGTAATAAGTGTCCGTTATTCTTATCTCTTCTCTTAATTCTTAGAAATTAGTAGTTTCTATCGATCACGGGGCAATAGAAACACGTGCCCAGAGCATCTAGTGGGCAAGATGGGCCAGTATATTGGAACACTTCGAATGAAAGTGGCCTAAGTCCAAATTCCTTTACCTAACTTCTGATGTAGATATAAACTGCTCGTAAACACTACTTTTAATCACCGTGATAATAGGGTTTCGAATACCGAATACTAAAGAGATATCTTATACATCGGTTGCGGGAGAGATATGATTCATAATTTAAATTTACTCAACACAGATTTTTCAAAGCCTTTTTTTTTTCAAACACAAAAATCTGAATTTTGAGTAAGGTAATTTTATTCAAAGAGTGCAATATGCAAATCAACGTAAATATGTTAGAACTGTCGGACAGTTTCCTTAATTTCATCAAAACCTGTGTTTCCCTGATAGTCATAACCTGGGAGTCTTTAAGTCAATAGTGAATAGGTTACTTGAGTTACTTCTAGGTAAGCGTGCTTCATCTTCGACCACATCATCGCTTACCATCAGGTGAGATGGTCATCAAACTTGAGCATAATAAATTATCAATATAAAAAATCAAATGAAAAGATCGATGGTTTAAAGTCGACCATGCGAGTGGGTCTAACTCTAAAAGAGGAAGAAATTTGGTAATTTTCGGAGTAAATATGTATATCCGAGCCCCATCTGATCAACCACTGAGGGGCCATTTTACTATCAAACATTAAATATTACAGACTTTAAAATCTTTATTAGTTTTTGATAGGATAGGATACAGCGGCTGAAAGTAACATAACATTAAGCGATTGAAGTTTAATCAAAACCCTTTTTAGGGTAACAGAGAAATATTTCATTTTCAAAGTAATTTAGCGAAATGATTGATACATTACAAAGTTGAGGGATTATGTCCAAATTGTAATTAGTATTCTATTATCTTGGTGATTCAAATTGCTCAAAAACAATGAAAGCTGGATAAAAGGATTTCGTTATCAAGCATCTATGTATTCATAGATACTCGATTTAAACTGATTAATGGGATTTTTTGTCTGGAGAATAGAATTTATATTAAAGTTGGGTTTCATTGTGTGAAACGCAGCTTTAATATGTGTGAGTTACACGAGAGTGAGGTCCTTTAGGTTTAATGATACTAAAAAACAACTTTGGTTTGTTGGCTCGTAATATTGTTACTGAACCCCGAGCCACTCCTACACGAACTTGAACTTTAAAATATTCTCACTGGGCATTATACAGGCAATTCTAAAGTCATTTGCCTCGCTGTGATGGTAGTAGGATATTTTTTTTTACATGTTTTTCAAATCATAAACTTTTCATGTATTTAAATACGTTAGGTAGGATACTTTTTACCCTTAAATACTCGATAACCTAGAGGTTACGCATACGTCTTTTCTTTAAGTATGGAAAATCATGTAATGACTGGCTCCCAAACTGGGCGAAGCGGTTAGATTTTTGCTGCCAAAAACTCATCCGTGTACCGTCATTTGTCTTTCGTGTTCTGAGACCGCGGTAACTATTTCGAATAATTCCACAACCCCGCTTGCGACTCTCACAACACACACACAAACACGTTGGAGACTCAAATGTGTACCTACTTAATTTGAACTGAATTGGTCGAGTAGATTAAGAGAAAATTAGCTGTTAGACAGAAGGATAGAGAGACAAAAACAAAAAAATAAAGGTATACCGTTTATTCATAAAGTCGAACGAATCTCCGGTGAATCATTCACAACAATGGATAAAGTCTGAAACGATGACGATGACACTAATAACCTCCGTCATGGAAGGGCTTGATGGACTGAACGATGAATTGACAACCTAATTGGCGCACCGCCCAAGTGCTTGACTTGCTACGGGTCACGAGTTTGATCCCTTTACTCGGCATGTGTGCGATGCAAAAACCAGTAGTTCTTGTAAACTTGTACATTCAGTATAACGAACGATGGAAGGTTTTGAATCATACTATTGGAGTCAAGGTAGATAGATATACTCTTCATTGTACACCATAACAGAATTAAATGAGGACTTAAAAACTACAAAGGGTGTTACAATGAGCGGTCTTATCGCTAAAAGCGATCTCTTACAGACAACCTTTATATGGATCTGACACAGCAGGAGAATTCAAATACGTGGGTAGTCCATGGTGTACTGTTCACTTATATACAATAAGTAAGTAATAACCTACATAATCAATACACATATACATATATGTACTTACATAAAAAAAAACAAAGTTGAGATATACAACGTGTAATTTAAAGGGTATATATATACCAACTGCATGGCTTCTTTGGATGATAACAAACGATATGGCAAGGGTTTTGTAATCCTAAGTCTAAGTGTCTAGAACTTATTACAAATTCCAATACACTGATACCAGACACCGAATTTTTCAAATTAAGAAGAACGAAGAGAATTATCGTGTTATTGGCAAGTGACGTTGAAAGTTATTGACCCTCGTAGTGCTGTGATACGTTTGTTATGATTGGTATTCAAGAAATATAATGAAACCAATAATTTGGTATCAATTCTTTGAGTCAGTTATTTTGTGCTAAAACTGTGCATAGAGACTCCATACCAGATGTTGCCTTCAGCCCTTTTGGATAGATATGGGGTATCCGTTACACGTTGTATAAAAATAGCAAAAATTAAAGAGAGAGATAGAGATCTTTTACCATGTTTTTGAAGTTACATACACATCCCACTCATACGCACAAGACGTTTTGGGAATACTTTCTTTGTGCGTACAGCTAAGAGGTGGAATTCCATGGCAGAGTCTGTATTACCTGATTGCTATTAACAAGGGGTCTTTAAGTCAAGAGTGAAAAGGTTACTTCTAGGCAAGCCTGTTTCATCTTCGACCATATCATCGCTTACCATTCGGTGAGATAGTGAGATAGTGGTCAAACGCGAGCAAATGACTGACAAATGCAAATGTGTCTGACAAATTGCTGCACCGTACGGATAGATACACTCAAATATGTAATTTTATTAAAGAAGCGCCTCAGACATTACCTTACGTGCATCCCATATTATTTCTTTTTTTTGACGCGTTAATTTCAGGAAAAAAAAAACAGAATTCAGTCTAATCGATTAATTGGTTTCTCATACAAACTTTCCTCCCCTATTTTAAACCTTAAGGGGTTGATTTTGAAAAACGTAGCCTATGTTTGACCCGAAGTTTTCAACTATTTGCATTCAAAATTAATCCAAATCGGTGCTATGATTTAGCCTTGCTAGTGTAACAAACAGACTGACAGATAAACAGACAGAATTTATTTATAATATTAGTACGGATAGTATGGATACCTCCCTTGTTCGTCTCGGCTCCAACAGAGTCCCGTAGTTATCATCAGATCTCATGGAAGACCATCCTTAGGGCGCTTTCAAATTAGCCGCGCTGCTGCTGCGCGGCTAATTTGAAGGCGCCCTTACTGTATTTTCCGTTACGTGGTCGTCACTCCAGAAGGAATTAAAAGACTTTCGAACGTATCGACTAGTTATCTACGTGAGCACTTTTAATTGGTTTGTTTTAGACCGAGGCCTTGAGTTCTAGATATAGTAGCTTTCTATCAGCAATATCGATTGAAAAAGTACATGTGTTTATGGTTTGTGTGCTGGATAGGTACATGTTGGCATGGGATACGGTTTGCGCAGTGGTTTAGCGAATGGCTGTTGTGGTGGGTATCATGGGTTCAATTACAGCTCTGGATCAATTATTTGTATGACCTACAAATAGGTCCAGGACTGGGTATTTATATAAACGTACACACGATGCATGAAAAAAATCCAAGCGTGGGCAATTTACCGAACAAAAAAATAAAAAAAATACGGATTTTAATGTAAGTAAGTCAATTTATTTTTATTATGTTCAAAAGACATTGCCCATTTTTGTATGGGGATTCGTACCAACTTGTGTCAACCCAAATTTAGTGTCAACGCCAACCACATTTTTGAGATATTCGAAAAAATAACGCTTGCCGTTTACCAATAACAGGCAATATCTCGACACAGCACTGTTCTCAGAGTTATTATCTTGATACGCTAAAGCACAAGAGTCACTATATCAACACTGTCAATGGTTATTACAGATATAAATACATAAAAAATAGCAGAACGCCTCAAACACAGCAAATACATCAATTGACCGACATAAACATCGATTGATTGACATTGACACTTGACAGTTCCATACATCGGTGTTCCGTTATGCAGTTTTTAATAAAATACGCAATTTTGTATCATAAATAGATGAAATAAAACGATTTAATACACATTACATTTATGGTACTCAGTAACTATACATGTTTTTGAGTTGAAACATATCCCTAAAACGAATAATTTTACATAAAACACATAGTCACGTGACTTATGTTAATTAACGTCATATTTTCTTAAATGATGCTTAGTTTGACGTTCCTTCTGAATACTTATCAAAGCCTTAACAGCAGTAACAGAAAACACTGGCTGTTTGGAACAAGAAACAAAATTTTATTTACTTGCATAAAAATACCAATCACAAAAATAAAAGCCTATCAGATTTACTGCCCCGGACCGCAAACCAGTAAAGTAACAATACAAAAAGAACCTTTTATCATACAAAACTCTAGTAACTCCAATAGAAAAAGGGAAGACTAGACTCCAAGGAAAAGGATAAAACTCGAAGGAAACTACCTATCTAACTTACTTTATTAAGTCCTTAACTGACACTAAACTAGCTTTTCTTAATAAAAACTGAATGTCTATAAAACTAGTCTAAGGAGTAAGAAAGATCCCGGAGACGCGAAACCCTTTTAACAAAATACGGAACCCGATATAGATTCGTCAGCTTTGTTTGTCTGTCCTTCAGTACGTAACAGCCATTTTAATCCGAAACTATTAGGAACAAAACATTTTATTAAAACAGTTTATATTAAAAATCTTAATTTAATCACAATGTCGCACAAAACCGTTTACACCGTTTGTCTGTGGGTACAGGTATTCAATTATAACATTGAAACATAATATATGAGACATATTATTGTGTGAAAAATATTACATATTATGTAGATTCGACAAAATTAAAGGACAACAAATAGAATACATGTATTCTATTTGTATAGCATTTAAAAATAGAATTACAGTTTTCAATAAGGAGACCTAAGTATATTATATTATTTATTATTATTATTTATATTAAATTGATAATATACCTACCACTTTTAGAGTGCTTTAGCAAATATACCTGTATAATCTTTTTACTATCGTTGATAGGTTGCCGTTTGACCGCCATCTCACCTGATGGTAAGCGAAGAAACTACTCACTGCCCACCACCCTGGAATTTTATGGGTGTACTTATGAAGAAAATGAAAAAATAATCATCTTTCAGTGAGGCCAGCCATCGCTGTACCAAGGAACACTGACTCCCATAACACAGATTACTCTAGCTTGGGAGTCAGCAGACTCACATTTTATGACACTCTTTCAATAACAGATTAGAATTTCAGATGAGATGGTGGTCAAACGCGAAACTATTTTCAATAAAAAAAAAACAGCTAACACAATATAAGAATTTGAACAAATAAACGAATCTTTATAATCTGTTAACATTTTGACAAATTAAAATATTTTTTTTTAATTTTTGAAGTGAAAACTTCTTTAGCGGCGTTGTGCACTTTTTTTGTAATGGGTAAAAAATGTTAAATTCGCGTCAGGACACGTGACCTGATCAAAAATTCGTAAGACGGACGGAGAGTTGAAAACTTCTTTAGCGGCGTTGTGCACTTTTTTTGTAATGGATAAAAAATGTTAAATTCGCGTCAGAACACGTGACCTGATCAAAAATTCGTAAGACGGACGGAGAGTCTAAGAGATAAACTTTTTAATGTAATATAAATTGTCATGTTTGTGTACGATAGCGCAATAAATAAATATTGTATTCTACCACGTAAGTGATAGTACTTTTATACTGATAATTAAAGCATTTCGTGCAAAATTATTCCCTAACCATTCCAAAATATCAAAAATGCACAACGTTAATATTCAAGTTTTCACTTCTGCCGGCACTCCCGGAGTGCAACCCGTTTTTTTTTAATTCAGAATGAGCTCACTCTTGACCTCGATCTCGCCTGATGGTAAGTGATAGATGAGGTCTACGATAGAACGAGCGAGCCCAGAAGATGCCTGTTTACTCTTGCTTTAAAGGTTGAAAGGTCATAAGTGGTAGGGAACACAGAAGCCGGCAGAGAATTCGACAGCTTGGAAGTGCGCACAATAAATGTGGAGGAGAAGCGCTTGGTACGACAAGACGGTATATCAACCAAGTGTGGATGGTATCCAGCCGTGCGTCTGGTAGACCGGTAGTGAGAGGGAGATGGAGGGATCAGGTCAAGGAGCTCACCCCCTGGAGTACAATCTGTAGAAAACCGACAGGCAAGCAACGGTTCGCCGATGACCCATGCTATGAAGCTTGCCCGATAGCGCCTCGTCACCTATAAGCCTTTTAGCCCTGCGCTCGATCGACTCCAGTGTCTTGTCTGAACAATATAAATAATTACCTGGTGAAATTATTAAACTCAACAAAAATAATTAAGTATTATTACCGTAGCCGTTAGTACAAAAGTGATGCGTACATACATTTGGTAAATATTTTTTATTAATATAGTCTAAATCTATTGGAGTGTTCGTTGAACGCAAAATTTACTATCAAATTTGGCTTCAGAAGTCCAAATCACTGCTTTTACACAACAAAAACATAACAAACGCGCATCGCAACTGATGTACACAACACCTTTAGAGTTAATTCTCTCGTCTCCGCCTAATAAAAATTAACTAAAGCATAATACTAGTCTACATCAACATTAGACTAGCGGCATTGAAAAGTTTATTCAAATAAAGAGGCTTTATTCAAATAAAACTTTATTTAATGAATACGGCTCTCATTAAAGTTAACTCTGGACGACGAATAGTAAACTACTAGAGAATTCTATGTAATTTTTTGATGAAATATACATTACGAAAATATCGTTACGGGTCAAGCGGGCCTGTTGGCAACAGTCATTTTGGTTTAAACTTAATTAATGTGCTCTCATTGCGGGGCAAGGGTATTTTTAGTGTGCAGAATGAACGAACGTGATTACACAGTGTAGATAAGTTTGGCTCAATAAAACTTGTAACTAGAAAGTTTTTTGTGTATGTAATTAAGGAATTAGTTAAAAAAGAGGACCGTTTATGAAAAAAGGTGAAGGTAGTTTCGCCAGGTTAGCGACGAGAGCAGCAAAATGTTGTATCTCCGCTTCTATCCTTAGCTCAGCAGCATTGTAAAGTACACTTGTAGATAATTATAAAAATGATCTCTCAATAAATAATTATATATAATTACAATGTCTAGGCACCAAACCAATATCGATCCGCTCGTATTAGAAAAAAGAACTAATTAAGGCTTTTGAAGATAAGAAGAGTTTTTTTATATTCTACTAGGAAGGACACACTTCAAAGCTTAGTCGGCTAGATCTTTGAACACTATACTAAAAAATGCCAAGCAACCATACCATCCACACTTGGTTGACTTAACGTCTTGACGTACTAAGCGCTTCTCTTCTAAATTAAATACATAAATAATTATTACTATTACATTAAAATTTATTGTAACAGCACAGCCAAGGAAATTTCTGCCGGCATCGGTATTCCCTACAGCATATGACCCCTCAGTGTGTAAAAAAGTGAATAAGCATCTTCTGGTCTCGCTAGTTCCACCGTAGACCTCCGTTACCGTGGCCCCGGTATGTAAAGGGTTATTGAAGGAACACCGTGGATTTTAGTCAGTAAAAGTCTGACAGTCCCTCCCACCCTGCCCGGAGTGGGAGGACTTATTTGATAATTTTACCATGTTAAAAAAAAAAAAAAAAAAAAAGACCTCATCTACCGCTTACCATCTGACGTGATCGAGATCACGAGCGGGCTCATCCGGAATAAAAAGGAATACACAGAACAGTTTCTTTATATCCATTTGCAATAAAATGGCTTCGTTGGCCACTTCATTACAATATCACAACGAGAATAATTCTAACACGCAACAAATATTTATCATGGAGTAGAACACAAAATCAATTCTAACGGGTGGTTAAATTTTAAGGGCCGACGTTGAATGTGAACCACACCTAAACGTCAAGTTTTTTTCTGCATTTCATTTGACAATTCTCAATTTCAGACTAAATCATATTGAACCATGGAAAGATACACAACCGAGCAACGCGTTAAAGTTATTCAGGCTTATTATGAAAATTGGCGTTCAAATCTAAATGTACTTAGTGTAGTTACTGTACTGCAGTTACTGTGAATGGCGTTCGCTATCGTGAGATGATAACGAACTTCTTATGGCCCAAATTGGAAGATATGGATGTGGACGATATGTGGTTTCAACAGGACGGTGCCACTTGCCACACAGCTAACGAAACAATGGCTCTTTTGCGCGACAAATTCAATGGCCGTCAAGATCATGTGATTTGACACCGTTGAACTTCTTTCTTTGGGGATATTTGAAAGAAAAGGTGTACGTCGATAAGCCAGCAACAATTCAAGAGCTAAAGGATGAGATAATTCGGCACATTAACGGCATAGAACCTCAATTATGCCTCAGCGTCATCGATAATTTGAACCATTGGATGGAGGTGTGCCACCTAGGTCGCGGCGGCCATTTGGCCAATATTTTGTCCTATACATAATTGAACTATACCATATTATCATAATAAAAGGAAATGACAATAATTTCCTAAATAATTTGTGTTTTATTCAAAATCAACATCAGCCCTTAAAATTTAAACACCCTTTATGAAGTAGACGGTTACCAGTAAGGTTGATTGACCAAATGAAAAAGAGGTTCAACGGACTGCACAAAACTGCACAAAGAGAGAGAGTTCGTGAAATGTGTCGTCGGGTTATGAAGCAGGCCACTAATGTTTATATGCAGACAACAAACACTCTGCAAAAGAAGAAAAGTTGGTAGGGTCAGTTTCACGGATTAAATTAAAATGACGTACTACTAATAAATAGAAGCGTGCATAGCCTTATAATGGCTGAAGTGTCGGACTTGTAATCAAGAGGTCATGGTTTCGAACCCCACTCAAGCTTATTATGTGCCTATTGCCGGGAACTCACTCCAGACACAAATAGCTTGGTTGGAGGAGGTAACAATATTGTTAGTAATGTGAATACTACCCACATTGATAGTTGTCTAAAAAAATACTCCACAATACTATTTAGCTAAGCTTCATTGTTGTTAATTGTCAATTTAAGATACATTCCCAAGGTATAAGCCAACATTTTTACCTACACTAAAGTTACTCAACCCCTAATTACCGAAGCACTAAACGCGTGCGAACACGTTACTCGACTGGAGTGCTATTAGCGTGACGTCACGTGACTGCGAGCGAAGATAGCCACTTACAGAGTCTGACACTGAACACTGTAGTTTTTGATCATTTATTTATAAGTAAGCTAAGGGAGCTCGGCGTTTTTAGAGTTCTGTAGTAAACAACTACAAAAAACTCTTATAACTTCGCTGATTCCGTACGCGGGTTAGCTCAAGCTCAAATACTACTTTTGCCATAGTTATAGATTAAAATAAAATAACAAACTTCTTCCATACATGTAATGAGGAGATGTTTATTATTGTTATTTATTCTATAGTGCATTTGTTTATTAACCGACTTCAAAAAATAGGAGGAGGTTCTCAATTCGTCTTGAACTTTTATTTTTATTTTTTTATGTATGTTACCTCATTACTCGCAGATGGCTGGACCGATTTGGAAAATTCTTTTATTGTTTGAAAGGGTATACTTTCTAGTTAGTCCCGTTGTCATGTTTGGATCTGATGATGGGATCATGGAGAAATCGAGGGAACCCTTCAAATATTACAGGCACACCTATAGCTTTTTGGGTATTTCTTATAGTACCTTGTGCGGTTGCTCTCGAAAAGCACCATTTGAGGAAGTGGAACTGATGATGAAGACCCAAGATGGCCACCGAAATGACTCAATAATAAGTATTTCGTGGATTGCGATTAGATTACTTGAATATAGATGTTAAGCACTTTATCCTCGTCACATTGCATATGGTGAAGTAGAGCTGATGGTGATGTACCAGGAGAACTCCTCAAAAATTAACGGCTCTGCACCGGGAAAAGCAATATTTTGTAAAAGGTGATAACTAGTTGACATTTTGGCTTTTGTAACTAGATAAATTACAAACTGACCCACTAAAAAGCGCGAAAAAAATTTTTAGCAAAAAAATTAACCAACTTCTATATAAAAACACTACAAAGGCAAAAATAACTTTAATTTCGGAAGGCGGTGTCAAAAAAAAAAGGAAAATACAAAACAAATGACACCGACTACCGAAATTAAAGTTATTTTTGCCTTTGTAGTGTTTTTATATAGAAGTCGGTTCTATTTTTTGCTAAAAATTTTTTTATAAACACCTTAAACAATCCTTACAATATTCAATGTTAATTCAATTAATACAGACTGCATATCAGTGATGAAAAAAAAGCAAAATAAAACTGGGCTCCTATTCTCAAAAAGCTTTGTACCACACTATAACCTAGTTCACCAATAAATGGGTGTTTACGTTCACGTATGAAGTACTAGGACATCTAGTAAAATCATATCATCTTCTTGCTCTTGTCCCATTTACTTGGTGTCGGTGCAACCCGTTTTCGTCCTCCATTTTCCACTTCCAGACTTCACGATATCATTTACTCCTATGCGTCCTTATCTTAAAACTTCCTGACACACTACAACATCCACACACCGTGTTTTTACACAGCACACTCGCACTTCACACATTCTCAAGCATCTACTGCAAACCAGATAACATACAGAAATACATCCAATTATGATTAATTTAATGCTTAGTATAAATGTAATATAAATTAAAATGCTACATGTATTTTATTACAAATAAAGATTAAAGGCATAAAGATTCAGTTTTTTTTTTAATTTAAATTACTAGCTCACAATTTAACTTCATTCGCGTAAAAGTCGATATCACCTGCGCGATTTTTCCCGTGAAACTCTCAATCTTCCGTAAAAACCTACACCTGTATTTCGCCTATAATTTCCACTATCTTCCATTGGAAGTCCCATTAATGTTCTGCCGCTCCATAGATTAGTCCGGACAAATAGAATGTCAGTCAGGCAGATAAAAACACTCTAACTCTTGAGAAAATGTCATCAATCTGTGATTTCAATTTTATTTATACAATGTATAGATATCGAACGTCATCTATAAATAGGATCACCCACCTCTGAAATACACGTCTTGAATCAGTCAGCTATACTAACTTAAAGTGGGCCGAACTTACAAAATTAGGTATCAACCACCGTAGGCATATTTTAACTACGAGTGATTCATTAATACGACAAAAATTGCTCATAATAGGTCCTTTTATATCCCCGACGCTTATTTTACCTTTCTTGTATAATTCGCTAATTGTAATGTTTATAAATAATGTTGAATTTAATCTTTAGTCATTCTAATTTATTTGGTATTCCGTCGTTTTAGGTCCTTACGCTCATACATAAATAATGGTTAAATAAATAAGATATCGAGTTTTATCCGTGTCTCCGAACGGTTGTTGTACATATTTGACAATCTTTATTGTCCAAAAGGGTGTCAAAACACAAAATTCAATATCAGTCTCGCGATGGGTTCTGAATTTCAAATAGGTGAAAAATACTAGGTCGATTTGATATAGGTAAACACTTTTATAGTGACCTAAATCCACCTCCCTCAACTCAGAACTCATTTATGCGTATTACATGCCAAAACTCAAACTCAAATTATTAAGTATTTATTTTTAAATAAACCATTTCCAGACACTTTTAACTGTCACAGGCATTCCAAAGCGTCTATCTCAATGGAGAAGAACGTACAAGAATCTCTATAGACAAACTATAAAATAGTATATCATTACAAATCGTACCAATATAATCGAATCCACATCTATTCAGCCACTACCGCCTAAAGATAATCAAATGTACCTATATTAATTTCTAATTCTAGCTATACGTATAGAACTTCAAATATTAAATAATGCACAAATACCACAACGTCATTGTGTTCAATTGTCAAAAAAATAAAATGTCAATTTTCGAAAATGGAACTGTCCAATATCGCGCGCCATATTGATTACATCAGATGACGTCACCAATAGGTTTGACTGTCACGGAACATGATGAAAACAGATGAAAACTATTTGGGCACTATGTTGCAGTGCGGATGGACAATATTTAGCAATATTACAAAATTAGATAACTGTTTGTGTTCTGCGTTTTTGATGTATTTTCAGGTTGGATTGGATACCTGGATTGATGAGTAAGGAATGTTTTGATTTTTTTAGCTAATATTTACCTTCGTAATAAACATAAATAAAATAAAACATAAAACACAGTAAGTAACTTTTATTGTGCTACAGTTTGAGAGGTTCATCATCATCTTCTCAGCTCTTTTTACCATCATAGACTATGAACAGAGCGATTCAGGCTATTTATATAATAATTATACTTATAAGGTCACAGCGTTGATACACCAGTACAGTCAGTTCCACGTCTCTCTGACACTTTCTCTCTTTTTGTTGCAGTAACAGTCAAAATAATAATATTAATTTATAAGCACATTAATTTCAAACCACAGATAATGGTCCAATATTAATCAATTTTAAATTAGACTCCTTCAGCGAAATCTGACATTCGTTTGGCCAAGGGTTACCGTTCCATGTAAAACATAATATGTACTCCGGTTAAACTGGCAACTGACCCCAACATCAAGAGAATAGGCTAAGCATTTAGATGAAGATAAATGAGGGACATTGATAATCGATTAATGTTCAAAAATATTACAAGAAACCCAAAACTGTTGTGAAAAGGGGCTAATTCAATATTTTACTCATAAGTGACAAATAGTCAGCAATTTGTTACATTTAGCTTCGAGTAACTAAAACTACTATTAATCATCGACAGATTATATTAATTCTACTTTAATTCTTCACTGAACTGGGCCATAATGTCGTATATTTTAAAAATTACTTGCCTATTGACTGACTAACGAATGACAGGCCCGTTGGTATAGTGGTCAGTGGTCCTGACTGCTATGCGCAAGGTCGTGGGTTCGAATCCCACCTAGGACAAATGTTTGTGTGATGAGCACGGTCATTTGTTCTTTGTCTGGGTGTAATTTATCTATAATATGTATGTATTTAGAAATATATATGTATGTTTATCAGTTGTCTAGTATCCATATCACAAGCTCTGCTTAGTTTGGGACTAGATGGCGTTGTGTGAAAAGTTGTGGAATATTATTATTATTATTATTTCATTTATTCAATCTATATACATATTAATTACATTTTTAAATATTAATAAAAAAAATATAAACATTTAAAAATATAAAAAATAGTAGCCCACCGGTATCGGGAACAGGGTCCAAGCTACCGGTGGTCAGGGCTCCATAGAGAGGAACCTCCTCACAATACGCGCCGTTTCCAGAAGTACTGCTCTCTGGATCAAGCCCTTGATCCAGCTGCCCAACGAGAGCCTCCTTAGGTGTTGGTCGAGGCTCTTGGCTATTATGCCATTGGCTGTGACGACTATCGGCACAATGATTGCTGTCTCCACATCCCACATGTCGACAACCTCGCGTGCCAGGTCAAGATACTTATTTTTTTTATCTATCTCAGCTTTCACGAGGTTCTCGTCATGGGGGACTGCTATATCAACAATCATTGTGCGACGCTCAAATCGGTCTATCACCACTATGTCAGGCTTATTGGCAACAATAGTCCTGTCGGTAATGATAGACCGATCCCAGTATAGTGTGATATTGCCATTATCGAGAACTGGGTCGGGCACATACCTATAGTATGGTACTTCTGATTCCACAAGATTGTATTTAAGCGCAAGTTGCTGGTGAATAATCCTGGCTACGAGGTTGTGTCTATGCAAATATTCTCCATTAGCCAGACGAGAACAACCGGAGATAATGTGACGAATGGATTCTCCCGGTTTGTGACATGCCCGACATATGTCTACGGTACCATCCTTCACAATATATTTCCGATAGTTATTCGTCATCATAACTTCGTCCATAATCGCACAGACAAAACCTTCGGTTTCCCCGAAGAGGTCACCAAAACGTAGCCAGGCTACGGACGCTAATAAATCTACTTCAGACCCATGAAGGGCTCGGTAATAGCGTCCGTGAAGCTCCTTGCTCTGCCATACTTCTCTGCGGTCATTAGTCTCTAATATTACAGGTTTGCGCCAATTCTCGTTACCTAAGGAGAGCGGAGTGAGGCCTTTGTCCACCGCTACCACATCCCGCTGCATACCCACGTCAGCTTTTAGGAAATATTCCCTAAGGCTGCATACCTCACGGTTATGCAGGGTCTTTGTATTTAAAAAACCACGACCACCACATTTCCGGGGGATATACAGCCTCATCACCGATGAACGTGGGTGATGCATCCGATTTGCAGTCAGCGTTTTGCGGACCCGCCTGTCCAAGGCGTCAAGTTCAGTCTGAGTCCATTTGAGTATGCCAAAAGAATACATCAATACTGGCATAACCCAACCATTGAAGGCACGCACCTTGTTTCCGCCTGATAGAAGACTATTCAGTACTTTATTCAGACGGCCAAAGAAGCGTTCCTTCAATGACTGTTTAACATAAGCAGTATTGATGCCTAGTGCTTCTGACATACCCAAATACTTGTAAGTTTCAGTTGATCCGAGGGATCTCAGGTGTATGGAATCCGAGAGTTGAATTCCCACGGATTCCATAATCTCTCCTCGCTTTACATGCATGACCGCACATTTGTCCACCCCAAATTCCATTCCGATGGCGCTACTGAAAGTTTCTGTTACCTTCAGTAGCTCCATCAGTTGCAATTTGCTGGTGGCAAAGATTTTCAAATCATCCATGTAAAGCAAGTGTGATATGACCTGACCACCTCTTCTCAACTGGTAGCCTAGCCCTGAACCCTCCAGCAATATACTGAGAGGGTTGAGAGCCAGGCAAAACCACAGAGGGCTCAGACTGTCGCCTTGAAATATGCCACGCTCAATCCTAATCGGTTCGCTGTTTTCCTGGATCTGTCGACATCCTGGGTAGCAGAGGACCGTCTTCCATTGCCCCATACATGACTCAAGAAAATTGCGTAGCATTGGATCTATTTTATACAACTCCAACACCTTCTTGAGCCATGTATGTGGAACAGAGTCATAGGCCTTCTTATAATCTATCCAGCATGTCGACAAATCTCTTCGGAAACGACGAACCTGTTGGTTTATGGCAATATCAATGAGGAGCAGCTCCTTGGTACCACGGGACCCGTTCCTACATCCATTCTGAGAAACAGACATGATTGAATTTACATCAATATGATTATTAATTTTAGTTCTCAGGATGGACGTAAGAACTTTATAGACCGTAGGGAGGCACGTGATCGGTCTATAATTTTTAGGTTCCGTAGTACTACCTGATTTATGGAGCAGGTGGGTTATTCCTGTAGTTAGGAATTGAGGTAGCGATCCTGACTCTAGGGCAGACTGGAACTGAAATGCCAAGCGAGCGTGCGATCTTTGGAACCATTTAAGCCAAAAATTGTGCAGCCCGTCCGGCCCTGGGGATTTCCAGTTAGATAACGGACGGACTGCACGGGTTACATCTTGGGGGCTGATCGTGATTGCCCCCATTTCTGGTAAAAGATCGCACGTGCGCCTGATCTCCCGCATCCAGTCACCCTCAGTGTGACTGACAGGAGCCGACCAGATGCTGCGCCAGAACGAACACATGGCATCATCATCCGGTAAGCACGTATCAGTCACACCTTGGTCAGGTCGCTCCCAGGCCCTATAAACCCACCTTTCATTGCTTTGGAATGTGCGATTCTGAGTGTATCGCTCCACCCTCCGCTTATATCTGCGAATTCTATTTGCCGACGCATAGACTTTCTGCTTCAGGAAGTCGATGCGCTCTGTGACGCAGGTGAGATAATCCCGAGGACTAATATCAGTCCCCGCGAACGCCCGTCTCACAAAGCGCATCACTCTAGGGCGAGTGTTGCCCTGTCTGAAGCAGATAAGTTTGCCAATGAGTGCTCTAGCCCCGGCGATACGACGTTCGATCCTGCACTGCCAAGCTGGTACAGCTGGTCGAATAGCTCTGTCAGTCTTTGGAAACTTGACATGAGCTACCCGACATGCTGCAACAGCGGCACAGTACAGGATCGAATGGGTATCGGTGAGGTCTTCGCTATTGTCAAAATAATTTGACAACAGTGAATCTAGAGCACACACTAGCGCCCTATTTTTCTTATGCATGGGCAAACGAGGCAGACGAGGTCTCAGCTCAGGCGGTGTGGAGCGATACTCCCGTAATGCACACTCCAAAGCACTCCTCAATTTTTCACTACACCGGGTACTCACGGATGTAGCCCGGTCCTCATCATCTTCACCGACGTGGTCGGCTCGCGGTGAGATACTAGGTTGTAGTTGCACCGCAGCCTGTGGTGAAGCAGATGAGACACGACTGCACCGTGATTCGAGCCGTAGTCTATCAAGTACGGCGTCATCCAACATATGGTTACGCTGGATGACCCGCACCTGATCCGACAGTCGTTGGGCCGAAACGTTGACAGCTGGTTCAAGTACCTGAAACAGAGAGAGCATCCGACCACGGTACGCAGTCAGGTTAGTTCCCCCCTCTGTAGCCCCAAAGTATGAGCGCATCACATTTTCATTGATGGAATTTGTCCATCGCATGCGCTGCACACTTCCACCGGCAGCGGGGACCCTATCAGAGGCCGGTGGGCCTCGAGGTCCGAAGCTGGCCGGAGGGCGGCCTCTTCCTCGCCGACGCGCAGGTGGTGGTGGTGTCGTCGGCGGCGAGAAGTATTCGTCGCTCGAGCTCGACGCAACTGCAGCGGCCGGAGTCTCTTCACTCACGGCTGGAGCTGGTCCCAGCGGCTGCGAGGCGGAGCTGAGCGACAATTCCGCAGGTCTTGGGCGTGTGTTCAAAATCAGTCGTGCCCGGTTTCTTGTCAACATTTTGGTTTGTACGTTTATTGTTCTGTCTATTTATGCTTCCATCCATTCATGAATAGTTTTTTTTTTACTATTTTGGTTTTGTTGAACATGATTATTGTTATTTGTATGGCTATTTAATTTATAAATAATTCTGAAAAATGTGGAGGAAAAAATTTTCTGACATATTCTTTGACAACCGGGCCACAGATTATTATTATTACAGTTAGATCTGTTACTTAGTACCTTGCTGCACTACTTATTCTTGAAATACTACAAAGCTATAAAGCGCGATCGTTTTGGAGGACTAGCGTGCATTCTCAGTCTTGATAGGAAATTCGGAAAACACCTTCGACCTTCTTTACATAGTGTAAGATAAAATATCTTCCCTCCTCTGTATGCTTAGATCTTAATAAAATAAAACTTTATATTTCAGATCATAGAATTCATAGTGTTAGTAACTTATAAGTATCTACCTACCTACCTAATTATATTTTAGTGCTTGTTTAGTTTTCATTTATAGACAGAGTGACAGAGTATCTTTGAAGATAGCAGAGATTTAAAATGTGGGGCAGAGCGGCCGGGCTAATGTCCACTAAATTAGTATATACATTGCACTCGTGCGAAGCCTGGACGGGTTACAAGCCATAATTAAACCTTTTCACACTGTAATTATAATTAACGACATTCTATCTTGCTTCGTATCATTTGTACACTTGTTGACGTTATGTCTGCATCTGCGAACGGAGTTCACGTAGCTTATTTTCGAGTCAAATTTACAACTATAAGAAGAAGAACTGTATAAACTATTGTGAACGAACATCATTCCAAAAATTCAACGTTTTGAAAATGTAAAAACAGGCGAAAAGATAGATTACATTACATTGATTACTTAAAAAGTTAACTGAATTAAGCACGGTGGACCTTCTTCATTGGAATGAGCTGACAGCTGACGGTGATCTCTGAGAGCTCCTTTGCGAACTCAGCACTCTTATCAACCTTTTAGATTATTAAATTAATTAATTAATTTAATGTTTCTGAATTTTCTTGACTTGAATGGTAGTGACGGTCTTTCTATTTTTTTAATGTAGGGCTCGAATATTTTCTCGGTGCAGAAATATAGCAGCTTATAATATTACGTAAATCTATACTAATACTTAATTATTATAAAGACGTAAGATTTGCTTGTAAGTCTGTATGTAGGGGGCAGTAGTGAAGGATGAATTTTCATAAAAGGGAAGCCGGACCAAAAAATGTTTACTTTGCTCAAGTGTGATGCGTGAATTCCAGTAACTGTGGCCCTGTGGCTGACTTCGAAATCTTATAACTTCGTAAATAATTATTTGTTTAATTGAAAATAATAGATTACTATTTATATATTCATATATAAAATAATAGACTAATATTTGCCATAATTATTTCAAAAGGGAAGCCGGTAGGAATCGAGTTGTATGGAGCCTTCGCCACTGTAGGGGGTAATCTCCGGAACAAACCTAATGACCTAATTCTAAAAATAACTTCACCGGTAGTAAGGTGCATTATTGGTGAGCTACATGCTATAATTTATTTCGGAATTCACGGAGACGAAGTCTGAGAAGAAGAAGAAGAATTTTGAACTTTTCGTCAATATAAAATACTGATAGTTTTGTAAGACAGTGAGAATATTTAGTTAAGAAACAATGCATGATAAAACATGCAGATAATTTATATTTATTTATGTTTAATATTGATACATAAAATAAACTAGGGACTTATTTCACTCTTTCACGTTAGAGAAACCATTTCTAATTGGATGAATTTTATTAAATAAAATAAAACCCCTCAAATATTTCTCGTGAAAACATTTGCTTTTCATTTTATGAAATGGATTGGTAGTTAAATGAAAATTAAAGTAATATTGGTAGGTAAAATAAGCAAGATGCAATACCTACAATAGCATATGGAAGAAATTTATCAAATAAAATGCAACTAAGAACTTAATAGAAATGGTTGTCGTCAAAACTCCAATGTTAGCAGTAAAAGTTTGTTTTTAATTCTGGATGAGCCCACTCTTGATTTCGGAAAATTTGAGACTTTTGATGCCTACACATTCCACTAAATTTTACGACCATTCTTTTACGGTGCAGGCTATTCGGTTGTGGAATGCATTGCCGGTGTCAGTAAGACAAGCACAGTCACTCGCTGCTTTTAAAAGCTCGGTTGCCAATCATTTTCTTTCAAATTTATGATTATTTCTTTGTTTTTCTCCACACGATGATAAAGAACACATTACATTTATATATTTTATATAATTATGTATTGTATTTATATATATATATATATATATATATACTTATATATTTCAATTAGTTTTTTTTTTCCGTTATGAGTATTTGTAGTACACTAATTTAGCCCTCCCCAATTTCAATTAAAGCTTTTAAAGTCCTTCCAAAGGTTGTCTGGAAGATATCGCTCTCAGCGATAAGACCGCCATTGTAACCAAAGTTATATAAATAAGGTTATGTAAGTGTGTTCCAATTTTTGGTGTACAATAAAGTATATTCTATCTATCTATCTATCTATCTACGATGAAAGAAGCGAGTCCAGGAGATGCTTGTTCAATCTTGCTTTAAAGGTTGAAAGGTCATGAGTGGCAGGGAACACAGATGCCGGCAGAGTGTTCCACAGCTTGTTAAAGAGAGTGTTCTGTGCGCACAATAAACGCAGAGAACAGGCGCTTAGTACGACAAGACGGTAAACTAAATATTATGAGTAGATATATCGCCGTATTATATTCAACACTGTATCATTCGATATGAAAATACCCACGAGGGTGTCAAGGTTAACCGTCCTAAATTCATTTTTGTTTACATTCGATCACTCAGTTTCGTTCAAAATGGTTGAGATTAATGTGGCACGCGTCACGTAAACGACCCTTTGAGTCAGTTGAGACTTACCATCTATTTTTAGGGTTCCGTAATGGAAAAGGAATAAACAGAACCTTTATAGAATCACTTCGTTGAACATCTGTCTGTCAAGACTTTATGCGTCAGGGCCAGGTTTAAATTACATTTCTATAATAATAAACAATCAAGCTAGTCTATGGTTTCTTTAAACTCTAAAAATTGTAGCTTCTTGATGCGTACAGCTAAGAAGTGGAATTCCCTGCTGGAGTCTGTATTTCCTGATATCTATAGCGTGGCTATCTTTAAGTCAAGATTAAATAGGTTTCTTCTAGGTAAGAGTGATTCATCTTCAACCACATCAACGCTTACTATCAAGCGAGAGGCTGGTGAAACGCGAACCTAACATCAATAATTAAAAAAAAACATTCCAAAGAAATACGGATATTTAAGTCATATATCTTGATCATTCGCAAACAATCTCTATTAAAAAAAAATACATATATTAATACATAATTATTTCCGGTTACATTTACCCTAAGTGCAAAAGTCTATGGCCTATACAAAATCATTTTGAGGGACACATCCTTTACTCTAATGGACTCCAGTTGCCACGAAAACGGGAAAAAACCTTTAATATCAACAACAATAACAACATTCACTTTGCGCGTGAGGAAAATGACTTGGAATAAACAGGATGACATTTTTTATACAACTTTTAAGAAGAAGATAATACAGAACCAGAAAATTGCTTTATTAGAAGACTAGCGACCCGCCCCGGCTTCGCACGGGTGCAATGTTTATATTAAATATACTATAGAATGTCTTTATATACATCGTTGACAGCCTTTTTGTCATTCGACATACATGTTCTCTTTAGTAATTACTCTTGAAAGAGCGACACAATTTGCCATGGGAAAAACATTCAACGCTCAAATCTAAGCAACATAGGCACGCGCGCCGTGCCTCCGCCGGCGCCGGCACCGCGCACCGCTTTAAATCTGTCATATCTTCGAAACTATTTATTCAAATTATATTCTGTAAAGGACAATATTGATTTATATTAAATGCACAATGTATTTATGGTACTTAATTGGATAAGGATTAATGTAGTATTGCTTAAAATCGCTTCGTAAAATATGCTCGTATTTCTCGTAAAAAGTAAAGGATAAAAAATGGTTGATGTGGGTTATCTATAAGAGATAGATAGATGTCATCCAGGACATTTTTGTTGAACTTTTTAAGGTACAATACTATAGTACATTATTTTGATCTATCTCGTAGGGTTCAGCCAGCGTTTGCAAAGCAAGCGCAAAAAAATGTGTTTATTTGCGACATCACATTAGAAACCTCAAAAATTATCAGTGTTCCTCTACTATATTATGCATGTTATATACTTAAAAACCTTCCTATTGAATCATTCTTTCTAATGAAAGAAACTGCATCAAAATCCGTTGCGTAGTTTTAAAGATTTAAGCATACATAGGGACAGACACAGGGAAGCGACTTTGCTTTATACTATGTTAAGATGTAATAAAATCGGTTAGAATATTTTTGTGGTACTTTTTTTGTATTTTTTTTATTATTATTACCGATGGGCCCACTCTTGACCTCAATCTCGTCTGATGGTAAGCGATAGATGAGGTCTGAGATGGGACGAGCGAGCGCAGAAGATGCCTATTTACTCGTGCTTTAAAGGCTGAAAGGTCATAAGTGGCAGGGAACACAGAAGCCGGCAGAGAATTAGGGAATAACAAACAGTAACACAATTTTTGTAAACTATTAAATCATAAAAAAATAAATGTAAGTAAATGTGCACCCACACCGTTATCCACATAATATATAGTAGGGTCGTGACATAAATTAAAAAAAAATCCAATCTAAAGTGTGGTGTTTAAATGCAAACACCAATTGCAAATTAACTTTTCCCACTCGGGGTGTAGCAGAGGTGAGTGTCAAACTTCTACTGCTGCGGGGCTTAGCTGCCGTGATCATCCGTGCCTATCTCATGTTACAGAAGGCCGTACCTAATCCTCATGGATTAGGTACTGCATCATTGCAGTACTACTGCAGGTTGGTGACATGCACGTCTTCGGATTTTTCAGTCCTAGAACTTGCCGATTCCCCCACCATATCTTCCTCCATCGTTTCGATAAAAATCACACAAAGAAATTATGCCTGCCTTTATTCCGGTGAGAAAATCATCTAATGACTCCTGTCGCTCTGGGTAGAGCAGGAGGGAGTGTCTATATTCTACTGCCGAAAAAACCACTCTGTTCCTTCACTGCCTTTACGTTTCGGGGCCCCGCTATCTCATTAGAACATTCATGAAACCCCGGATTATGCCTGCCAGGATTCGAAGCCATAAGCTACAAGTCATAAGTCATGCCTGTTAGAACTGAGTCACCATTGCTTTTCAACGAATATAATCACGTAATTCTTAATTACTTATGTTTGATGCAATAAAAAATATATCATTCGATCAAAAATATTTTTTTTTTATTGAAAATAGGTTCGCGTTTGACCACTATCTTACCTGATAGTAAGTGATGATGTGGTCGAAGATGGAGCACGCTTACCTACAAGTAACCTACTCACTTTTGTCTTAAAGACCCCTAGGTTATAGCTATCGGGAAATACAGACTCCGGCAGGGAATTCCACTCCTTAGCCGTACGCACAATGAAGGTATTCCCAAAACGTTTAGTGCGTATGGGTAGGATGTATACCATGTAACGATGTCGCATCGCCGTTCGTCTTGTGATCCGATGATGGAACCGGCTTGGCGGAATTAGATTGTGTAATTCCATCGCACACTCCCCAAATTGTAACCGATAGAAAACCGATAGACTAGCAACTTGTCGATGTTCAAGGCTCTGGAGCTTTGATTCGACCAGTGCATCGTTGATTCATTGCCAATGAGTCTTTTGGCCTGTTTTTCAATAGATTCAAGTGCGTCCAACCACACCGACCAAAAGTCGTGTTATAAAAGTCAGTCGCTTCACTAGTGCCGTTTAGAGAGGTCTACTTAAACATTTATTTTGACTGTTTGTTTGCGTGCACGGGGTTCACGCAAATACAGCTCTGGCTCACATTTAGCACCGTTTTCATGCAAGCTAGAAGCAGCCATGTTTTTATTTGTTTAGCTTTGTAACGTGGTCCGTCGAGTTCGACTGACGCTGTTGCAACATGGCTAGCGTTTGTAGATTTGACTGTGTGGAAGTTTTGTGTGGCTTTATTGGCATGCCCACGGTTCATTCATACTTATTTCATGAAATAAAATTAATTACACATATACTAATATTATACACAGGCAAAGTTTGTGAGTTTGTAAGAAGTTAATCTCTGAATCCGATTCTGACATTTTTTTTACTAAAAAAAATCTTATATTATTCCTGAGTGACATTAGCTTCTGTGTCTCTCTGTTTAAGATTCTGAAAAAATAAATAAATCGCAAGCCTAGTACGAATAAAATAAAATAAACATTAATGCGAGAAAATCCGCAGATTGAATCTAGTTAAGAAATATAAAATATTAGTCCGCGGATTGACGCTTGTGATTCTTTTTCAGAAATGAAAACAATTCCTGTGTCTCACTACCTAAAATCACATCGAGTCCTTAATTCACAAACCAAAATTATGATGATGCCATCTAGCCGGTTTCGGCTACAGCGACTGCATTTAATGACTTTTTAGGGTAGTTAAAGATAGCTTTGATGAGCTGCTCCTTCATGGAGCACATTAAGGAGCAGCTCACCAAAGCTATCTATCTTGTAGTAACTTACATATCCAACTTTGTCCGAAAACATCGGTGAACAAAGAGGACGTATAAGAACACCATTAACAATACTGTAAGTGATGGCCATGGGTGGTCTAACTTTTAGGTCATCACGTTTTTCATCTAATTGTGCCTTCCTTTTGTCTTCAAAGTCGTAGACCTGCTATAGGATGATAGGATCTGACGTCTCCAGTCGGGCCGGTTTTGGGCCTGTTTCTCACATGTAGAGGGGTCAATTTCGCATCTTTTGAAGAGTAGTAGTAGACCAGTAGTAGTATTGCCATTTATATAATATTAATGGCAATTGGTACATAAACTATTTAAATATACAATAATAGGTTCTAGGTTCACCTCACGTGTAGTCATAAATAACTCTATTACCATTCTTCAAACACTTTACGGACACTGGGCCCCTATAAAGCGCTCAATAAACATAGAAAAGACATTATGTAATTATCCATTATAGGCCTCCGAGAGCTCGTAAACATGTCCTCTTGATGTATCGCTAGATGGCGCTGTTCCCAAGAGGAAAGTTAACCATAAGGACAATGGGTTTGAGGACAAGGGTTGAAATATCTTGTATCGATGCTAAAATTATAGAGGAGCTCGTGATGTTAGAATTATAGAACAACAATAAGGTTAATAGTATATTTTGATACAAGTGGAGAAAGTTTGTTATTGCGGCCGAAGCGGAGTTACGCCCGAGCTGCAAGGCGAGGGGGTTATGGAGCCGAGTACTACAGTAACAAATGTCCACGTGTATCAACGACGTTGTTCAATACACTTTCAAAGAAATAAAATAATAGGACGAAAAGTATTTTTGTCATTAAAATATTTTTCCCCGCGCTTTACCTTCGCGGGTTAAAGGAGAAGCAAAGGTATGAAGCCGCAAAACAGCCTGATATTAAAATATTTTTTTTTTATTTATAACACAAATGTTAATTTATTGATAAAAGCAAAATTATTTTATAAATAATAATGTTTATTATTAGAATATAATATAGAACTTAAAAACATGCGCTTCTTTGCTGTGAAAAAAAAAAGCAATCACCGCCGAATATAGGGAATTGAATAGTTGTTGTGGCAAAATCTGGAATGGTAAACCCTCGTGTGTGAAAAATGAAAAAAATCCACGAGTGTGAAATACATTGCATGTTGATCGCTACTTTAATTCGTTGCTAATCGTAGTGCGATAAGAACCAGTTTTCGAGGAAGTGTGTTGAAAAGAATGTTTCAATATCGAGATTCTTCCGTGCCTTGAAAATCATTATAATCAGTTGGTCTCGGCTGTCATTTGCACATCTTTGACAGTCGTCACATGTAGTAAGAAGTAAAAAATATGGCACCAGTCTTGGCAAGGGATATCGTGATACCCTGGTACTGGGTAAACCACTACGGTTTAGTGACTAATCTAATAACGAGAATATTATTGAATGACGAACATTATTATTTTTTAAACAACTTTTTTTTATTGATAATAGGCTCGCGTTTGACCACTATCTCACTTGACGGTAAGCGATGATGTGGTCGAAGATACAGCACGTTTAACTACATAGAAGTAACGTATTCACTCTTGATATATTTAATACTTTTTATGCACCTGCCATATAATCTCTTCACCCATGGTTGACTGGTAGAGAATACCTAAGGCATTAAGTTCGCTATTGTACCTTTTTACGTTGCATAAAGTTTTAATAATATTTAAACGTTTGTAAATAAATCAAAGCCAATTATATTGTAGAAGTTTCAAATCCTCTGAGATGTAAACAGAGCAAGGTATGTGTTGCGTCCCAAATGTAATTTTGAACGCTCTTTTTGGTGTGGCAACATTCTATTGTCTTTGACGTTGCACTTGACAAAACCTCTCTTGACTTTGCTTGTTGGAAAAATGTCCGCACGTTTGGGACTTTGATTTGATTGTAATTGGTAAAATATTGTTGAATTCGCCTGTTGAGACCGATAATTGGGTCGCGAATTATTTGTTGGTTGAAGTGTATTCCCCATTTGTTGAAAACCCCGGGATTTTGTTGAATTATACGCCGCCTTGTCGTCGGTCGGCCGGCACGCGGAATTTGCTGTAAATCGTATTGGATCTCACGAGATATGAACAGATTAATTGTGTTCAGTGAGTGATTGAACTTTGTAGTCTCGGATTAACAAGAATCCAGTGATATTTCTCGGAACACATCGCCTTATGGTCTACCACGCGTAGCGCGCGCTTGCTGGAAACGAGTTAGGTGTGATGCTGTTGTGACCGCGCCATCTGGAGATCGGCGCCTTGGGAACGTTCTACAACACTTGACTTACATCACACCTTTCAATTACTCACCCTCATTACATACAAACCACACTTGGAGCGTGACCTTGGAAGGTCGAAGTTGGCGTCCCCAGCACTCAGGTTTGTGGTACATTTTTGTTTATTGAAATAAGGCCTAAGAGCCTACCACAACGTAGGGCTCCGCGTAATCGCGGACAGTTCGACATACCAGTTACCGTTGGCTGGGCTTGGGGTCGAACAAATTGGTATGCAGAGCGTGGTTTTAATATAAAATTGGTAGCAGAAGCGCGGCTCTTATAATAATAAGATCCACTGGTTTAATTGGAAGTTTTGAATATTGTTGAAAACTTAAAACTTGAGTTTAATTACTTAACATAACTTGTAACTTAATAAGTTTTGAATATATTACCATGTCATCCGGGCTATCTATTTGAAGTTGTATTTGTAATTTGTATTGTAGCCTCTTTCATTGCATTGACAGGTAGGATTTATTTGTGAAATTAGGAATTATTGGTATAATTTGGTATAATTGGTACATAATTTGGTACATAAGTTGGTATATTGTTGTAAAAGTTGTTTGGTATTTGTGGCAATTAATAATTGAATGTCATTGATCTGAATTTGAAAGGTTATCTAAATAATAATTACACATAGTCTAACATAATAGGACTTGAATTGTGTATTGGTTATTGCATTTATAGTAATTATTGGATTGTTGATAGACATTCTCCGGCTCAATATTATACAGACAATTGTTGTGCTTATTGATGTTTAATTTGAGGTTGATCCAGCATTGTATTATACATTCAATTGTTATTTATTTGTAACTAGCCATCCTTAGCAAGCTAGATTCATACTTGGAATAAGTACAGGGTCGGATTGGGACTTGAAATAATTGAATTTGAATTTTATTTTGTTGAAACTATTTGGTCGGCTAACAAGTCATTGCTGTTTGTTTAATATTTGATTGTTGGTTGTTGATTGTTGTTTTGTATTAATATTTGATTGTTGCAATGGCCTCATTAAGGGCAGTCAGGGAGGCTGCTGCGGGATTGACCTCACAGTTGAGATGGTTCACATCGGCAGCTGCAACTGTTGAGCGTGTGGAATTGGAAGAGCTCACCCTTGCTCGGTATGGGCAAGTGATTGAGAGGATCAAGTCAGCTGATGCTGCGCTCACGCGCTTCAACGAGTACATCATGGACGTGGATTTGGGGGTGATGGATCAGACGGCCCGCGATAGGATTTTGGGTGACTATGACCAGATTATCCACCTGGGGGATGTCATATGTCTGCGAGCGCGGGAAATTTTGAAGAGCCGGGTGCCTGATGCGGCCAAGCCGCAGACCCCTGTTGTTGCAGGCCCTGGACTATTGAGTAGGCTGCCCACCCTGGAGCTGCCACGTTTTGACGGTCGCTTGGACCACTGGCTGGGCTTCCTAGATCTCTTTGAGAGTCTTGTCGATGCACGTTTGGACCTCGGACCTGCCCAGAAGCTGGCCTATTTGTTGTCTGTCCTGGAGGGCGAAGCCAGAGCCTTGGTGCAGCACTTGCCGGTGACGGATTCCTCTTACCCGACCGCTCTGGAGCTTCTCTCCCGACGGTATCAGAACAAGCGCTGCCTGGCTGAGGTGCACATCGACCAAATTTTGGGGCTACCGGCCATTGTCAGCACGTCGACGTTGCGCACTGACTTGCTGAACCCGTTGGTTTCAGCGACCAACGCTTTGAGACGCTTGGAGTTACCGGTAGAACATTGGTCCTACTTGTTGGTGCACATAGTGCTGCAGTTGCTCCCCGCGGAGTTGAGGTCACGTTTTGAGCAGAAGTATGGTGGGGATAGTGCCACCCATCTTCCCCCCTTTGACGACCTCCTCAAATTTTTGGAAGACGAGTGTCGGTTTGCGGATAACACTCGTGGCGCCACGGGGTCACCCCCACTACCTTCTCAGCCCAGAGACCAGGGACGGACTAGGGCCCGGGGGCCTGTTGATGTTCCCCCCGCCCCCCGTATTGCTGGCGCCCGGAGTCCTCGGGCTAGGGGGCCTGTTGATGTTCGCCCCGCCCCCCGTTTTGCTGGCGCCCGGAGTCCTCGGGCTAGGGGGCCTGTTGATGATCGCCCCGCCCCCCGTTTTGCTGGCGCCCGGAGTCCTCGGGCTAGAGGGCCTGTTGATGATCGCCCCGCCCCCCGTTTGGCTGGCACCCGGAGTCCTCGGGCTAGGGGGCCTGTTGATGTTCGCCCCGCCCCCCGTTTGGCTGGCGCCCGGAGTCCCCGGGCTAGGGGGCCTGTTGATGATCGCCCCGCCCCCCGTTTGGCTGGCGCCCGGAGTCCTCGGGCTAGGGGGCCTGTTGATGTTCGCCCCGCCCCCCGTTTTGATGGTGCCCGGAGTCCTCATCATTGTGACTTTTGTAAGGCAACGGGGCATGTCATGGCGCGTTGCCCGGATTTTTTGAATTTGCACGTAAGTGCCCGCCGCCGTATTGTCAACGCACGCCGTTTGTGCTTTTCGTGCTTGGGGGCCCACTTCCATCGGGACTGCCCCGACCCCCGCCCGTGTAGAATTTGTGAAGGGTCCCACCTTGAGATTTTGTGCGCCAACGCGAACCGCTCCAGCAGACCAGCCTCTGAGGGGGGTTCGCGCAGGGGGGGGTACCCCGGAGACGAGCACCGGGCTGAGACCCGCGATTCTGTACGCCGCACTCCACCCCCCGCGCAAGTTGAACGGGAGCCCCACGAGCGCCATTTGGTCTTCCCTCGTCAGGGAGAACGCGCATTGGCTGCTAGGCAGCAGTGGCCGGGTCGGCGCCGCAGCCTTTCCCCTCCGTTGGCGGAACGTCCCCGGCTGGAGTCGCGCCCTCCGCCATTGGGGCATTCGGTGGGATATGCCCCTCCAGTGATGGCGAGCGGCTTGGGACACCGCGCGGACGAATATTTGGATTGTTGGCCTCGTCGTGAACGAAGGCAGCCTGGAAGCGGCGATCGGTCGCCGCCCAGGCATCACTAAGAGATTGACGCCTGCCCGCTAAAGGACCCCCCCGATCAAGACGGTTTTGTTGCCAACGGCCTCGGTCACGGTCTGGGGACCCTTGGGTGACTCGATTGTGGTCTGTGCCATTTTGGAGACGGGAGTCCGGGGTTGCCTTTTGTCTTCTTGGTTAGCGGGACAGGTTGGCCTGAAGGTGAACGACCTTTCAGGCAAGATTTGGGGAATTGGCGAACCGGCTGACACCACTGTTGAGGGAAGGACCTGGTTTGAGGTCACCCTTGTGAGTTGTCCTTACCCTAAAATTGGTGCTCCTGCCCTTGTTGTAACTGAACTTGGTACAATTGTTGGTGACTGATCGTCACACTAAGAACTCGCAAGCCGGTTGCAATGCGCTGTTGGCCATTCTGCAGCGAGAATTTTGGATTTTGTCGGCTGATCGCGTCAATGAGGCGAGGCCCTTTGCTGGCGTCGTAACGGATTTTGTTGGTCCCCCTTTGTTGAAGACGTCCACCCTTCGTAATAGCAAGATTGTTGGGGCTTATTTGTGTGTTTGTCTGCCTGTCAACCAAGGCAGTACATTTGGAGCTGGTAACCTCCCTCTCGACAGAGGCCTTTGAGGCGACTTGGGAAAGATTTGTGTCTCGCCGTGGGTTACCTTCGTTGATTAGGTCTGATTGCGGTACGAATTACAAGGGTACAAGTAACTATTTGAAGGAGCTATACGCATTCCTTAATGAGAGCCAGGTTGATATTGGTAATAGTTTGGCCCGCCGAGGGGTCACTTGGTTGTTTGACCCGCCAGCCTGCCCCCCATTGGGGGGGTATTTTTGGGGCCGCGGTGAAAGCGGCAAAGGGACGCTGGCGGAGATTGTTGGGAGACACCGTTCTCACCTTTAATGAACTAGCTACGGTATTTGGCCGCATTGAAGCTGTGTTGAATTTGCAACCTTGTCAAGACTTCCAATTGATTAGCGGACGGGTAGGCCCGTCCGGGGGGGGTAGATGTTGCGTCCCAAATGTAATTTTGAACGCTCTTTTTGGTGTGGCAACATTCTATTGTCTTTGACGTTGCACTTGACAAAACCTCTCTTGACTTTGCTTGTTGGAAAAATGTCCGCACGTTTGGGACTTTGATTTGATTGTAATTGGTAAAATATTGTTGAATTCGCCTGTTGAGACCGATAATTGGGTCGCGAATTATTTGTTGGTTGAAGTGTATTCCCCATTTGTTGAAAACCCCGGGATTTTGTTGAATTATACGCCGCCTTGTCGTCGGTCGGCCGGCACGCGGAATTTGCTGTAAATCGTATTGGATCTCACGAGATATGAACAGATTAATTGTGTTCAGTGAGTGATTGAACTTTGTAGTCTCGGATTAACAAGAATCCAGTGATATTTCTCGGAACACATCGCCTTATGGTCTACCACGCGTAGCGCGCGCTTGCTGGAAACGAGTTAGGTGTGATGCTGTTGTGACCGCGCCATCTGGAGATCGGCGCCTTGGGAACGTTCTACAACACTTGACTTACATCACACCTTTCAATTACTCACCCTCATTACATACAAACCACACTTGGAGCGTGACCTTGGAAGGTCGAAGTTGGCGTCCCCAGCACTCAGGTTAGTGGTACATTTTTGTTTATTGAAATAAGGCCTAAGAGCCTACCACAACGTAGGGCTCCGCGTAATCGCGGACAGTTCGACATACCAGTTACCGTTGGCTGGGCTTGGGGTCGAACAGTATGAAAGAAATAATTGCAACCTTCAAAAGTTGGAAAGGGTGTGAGCGATTGCCTATCTATGTTTGAAGGTAAGCACTAACTAGGTACAATTATACGGGGATGATTTTTTTTAATAACACAATAACTAAGGCAGTTCTTAAAAATGAAACAAGAGGAAAATTTAATAGTTATCGCGTTTTTACGTGACTGCGTAAGAATGTTTTTCAAGTGTATATTTGTATGTATGTATATTTTTTTTATTGTTGATAGGCTTGGTTTGACCACCATGCCACCTGATACTAAGCGATGACGTGGTCGAAGATGAAGTACGCTTGCCTAGAAGTAACCTATTCACTCTTGACTTAAAAACTCCCGGGTTCTAGCTATCCGGAAACACAGACTCCGGCAGAGAATTCCACTCCTTAGCTCCTCCTTATTTCTTTGGAACGTTCTATCGCCTAAACGGCTAAATAGATTATTTCCTTATATGCATTTCTAAAAACAGGGAATCTTGATCACAATTTTGTACCTAATACTTCAGATAACAATAAAGCATCTTGGTTTTACAATACAAATGATTATTTTTGTATTGTTTGATTAGTAGTACCTTTAGATAAACTGATTGACTTTGAAGAGACACTCCTCAAAGATGGGTCTTACCGCAGCAATTGCGGCGTGCCCGGTCGTTAAAGGGCTTGGCAAAAAAAAGTATTTTATGTGCTTAAATTGTTACACTTATCTAAATATTATGCAGCATTACTAACTACATTATACAGGCAGATGAAAATGATCCTCATTTATTTGAATAAATGTTTAAAAATAAAAGTTAACACTGGTATAAGTATGTTTTTCAATGTAAAACATTTACTCGGCAATTTACATATAAAACGGTATTCAATTACTTGACGACCTATTCTTGTTTATGAGCTCGCAATATTTTTTATAACGATATTATTATAACAGGGCTATCATTTTTGAGTTAACTATTTAAGATTATAAGAGTCTGCAAAACATTAACAACTAATGATGAAGCATGCTTAATCTCAAAGTAACCTATTCACTCTTGTCTTAAATCAATAGCTATCAGGAAACACAGATTCCGATAGGGAATTCCACTTCTTAGCCATACGCACAATGAAAATATTCCCAAAATATTTTGTGTGGGTGAGATGTCCACCATGTAACGATGGCCCATCACCATTTGTCTTGTAGTGTAGTCTGATGGTGGAACGGGTTTGGTGGAATTGTGCAATCGACAAGTGCATTGTAGCCAATTATGATAGAAGGTTATAATAAAATTATTAAATAAAAAATGAAGTATCAAATTGCTCAAAAAATATTATACGATTGGCGAATGATAACGATGGTAGCCCATCTGCGAACGGACCTTATGGCAGTTCTCATTTAGCTACGAACTCCCTACATAATTCGAGATTCACTCGCTGAAAAATGTCTAATTGATGACAGAACCTAAAATAAAACATAAGGGTTTACAATACCTAAAAACGCCAGAAGTTAAGAATTCTAAACAATTCTTCAACACCAGCTAGCAATCACAATGAGATACGCAATCACTTTAACCAAACGGTGTCAGGGTTGCAATCCTTTTCAATACAAGCCACAAACAACCACATAAAAATACATTTATACATCCATACATTTTACGCCTCAGATATAAAACGAAAGTCATTCGAACTAGACGAGTTATCTTCGGCTTTTACTAAGCCATCTTCTTCATAGTAATCTTAGCGGTGCATTTCCAAGTTATTGATTTTGCGCTACATAAAGCGGTGGTCGGATGCATTCAGCGATTTTTGTGCTGAATATTTTCTCGATGAACGCGGTGAAGTGGTTTCGTTATTATTTATTACGGGCTTATTCGTGATTTTGCATGTTTCGATAATTTTTTGTTGGGGATGGTTCAGTACATTTTTATAGGGTGTTCGTATTTTCATGTAGTGATAGAGGGATTTTGAAAGTCATTTATTCCATCAGATTTATTTATTTGTAAAACATAGGTAAATACAAGTAAAGGTCTTACATGAATAGGAAGTTTTCGATATTTTGTTTACAACAATTACAACCTTAACTATAACATCGATATCAGACATGAGCCATCATCATATATTTACTTACATATTATTATACGTCTTCAAAAATATTACGTGTTAATCCACAGCATATTTAGATTCAGTGATCCGTTTGTGAAACATTCAGCTTCAAAGTGTTGTTTTTGTTACTCATGTTTCTGCCACTTCTAACTAATAAACTAGTGCCTTTTGGATAATTTTATACTACGTATGACAAGTAGATTAGGTACGCATTTTAGTAGTATAATTATAAAACAAAATTTAAATATATATGATCGATAATAGCTAAGTCGGTTGTTTCAAGTAAGCTGTTTTTGATTAACTTATTATTTCTGTGAGAAAGAGACGCACTGATTTCATCACGATGACTGTTTTCCTTCACGTTTTTAAGAACATGTATGATGTTGAGAATTTTGCAACGTAATGAACCTGTATGGGTTTGAACCCAGGGCCTTTTTTTTGTTATCGGGGGGAAACCTTCAAAAGGCGCCTGGACTTTTGGGGAAAGACCAGGGAGTGTGGGATTTCTACCTCACTAAAACCACCCCGGTGATCACCATCAGCACATAGAAAGGGTCCTGGTACCTCTTAAAAGACCACTCCGGAACCCCCTCTGCGCATCGCCTATTAGGGCACATCCCGAGGGAGACTGTAAAAGGGTCTCCCCTGAGCCTCGCTGTGCACGGTGACACGTGACCACTGTGCCACCGTCTTACAACTCGTAAGTCATGCCTGTAACTACTACGCTACCACTACACTGCACTGCTGTGTTTTGTTTAATATATCTATATAATAAAAATGAATCGCTAAATGTGTTGCTAAGCGCAAAACACGAAAACGGCTGGACTGATTTGGCTGATTCTTTTTTTGTTGTATTTGGTTTTGTCAGGAGGAGGTTATTATGAAAAAAAAAAGTAGGAAAGGTCTCAAGGGTAGGGGTAGGGTAGGGTAGGTGTAGGGGTAGGGTAGGGTAAGTGTAGGGGTAGGGTACGGTACGGTAGGGTAGGGTAGGGGTAGGGTAAATAAATAAAATAAATAATTATTATTTATTGAAAAAAAAAAACAGTTTTCGTACAACATAGCATAGTGATTGGAGCCTCCTTTTAGACAAATAATGTCTGTATTAGGAGACTCCGCTCTTCCATAACTAAAACTAAACATTATAGGTAGTGCTTAGATACAATTAAGAATAATACTATTAAACACTGTAAAAGGAACTTAAAAGAAATTAAAATAAAATTGAAAATTTGTGAACGTGTGTGTTTAAGTTGTGATGTGGTGATGTGTGTCTGTGTGTTTTTGAGTAGTGATGTAGGGTATTGGTAGTGTTTGGGTAGGGTAGGGGTAGAGTAAGGTATGGATAGGGTATCGGTAGGATAGGCGTAGTGGTATTGTTTGGGTAGGGGTAGGATACCACGCGAACGAAGTCGTGGCGGGTCAGCTAGTGATTTATAACTATAATGAGCTGACGCAGATTAAAATCCCTCCTATTTTGGGGGTCAGCTTCTAGTAAAATCAGATGTAGCTAAGTATTCGTGTTTTACATGGACCGTCTGCCTATCTGACCTCCACAACCAGTAGTTGGGTAACGCAATACCCTTTGGCCAGACCAGTATCGGATTTTCTGGTTTCTGACTCCCCGTGACGACTGTCAAAGATGTCAAAATGAAAGCCGGGATCAACAGCTTATCGTGCTTTCCGAGCCACGGAGTTTATACTCAAAACTCAAACTCAAACTCAGAATGTTTTATTTCACATAGGCCTACATAGGCACTTACAAAACGTCAGCAGTTAGGGCACGGTTCGAAATTCGTCGTTTTCTATGCCGAAGAATCGGCAAGAAACTCCACAGTTCTCTTTTCAAATCAAAATATCATTTTTACAATGTATCCATAATACAGGTTAACATTTTGATCGCCATGTCGGACACGTCGGACACATGACCAACATAACTTGACCTCTAATTTTTTTTTGCTATATCGATTATGCGACGGCTCGCTGTTGTCAGGGGGGGGGAGCCTCCCAGTGCTCAATTTTCATTCCAACCCCACCTAATCTCACCTATCCTAACCCCCTGACAACGGCGAGCCGTCGCTTAATCGATATAGCAAAAAAAAATTAGAGGTCAACTTATGTTGGTCAAGTGTCCGACGTGTCCGACATAGCGTTCAAAGTGTTAATTAGGTATGAGATGACAGTATGGACCAATTATTAATAATAATAACATTTATTTCACCATAAAAATACATCAGCTTGTAATACAAAAACTTAAAGGCTAGTATTTAGTACACAGCAAATGAGTATCTGTAGCCGAACTAGGACATGTCCTGTATCTCGGCATACAGCGCCACACCCCTAGTAAAAATGGTAATTATAAAATAGCCCAAGTGATTGAAAATTAATACAACACAATGGAACTACAAATAAAAAAAAAAAAAAAAATCTACGAGTCTACAGTGTTCTCCCATTCACAAAAAGCTTTATATTATATTAAAATAAACTTGAGAAGCGACAACATTACACTTCAGTAGTGAAGGATAAATTAATAATAAAAATTAAACAAAATCTACAACATACATCGCCAACTTCCAAACTCCGGGCTTCTAATGAGAAATTCCTTACAGAAAAACCCAATATCACATTTTGCCCGGGAATCAAACCAGAGACCTCGTGCCCAGCAGTCACGTTTGTCACCACTCGACCAACAACGCAGTTCAATAAACGTACATACGATTGCAATATACAAGATCAAACCCGAAAAATAAAAGAGCACGAAAATAAGCGTCGTGAACAAGAGCGGCCAAATCCGTCGCCATAATCCGGTTTTGGTTCACTCAGGCCGGATTAGCGACGCCTTTTGACGCCACGCCGATAAACAGAAGGTGCCTACATATTTTGTAGGGACGGAACGCAGGCCATCTTGGCAGAGCCAGAAAAATATTTCCAAGGAATCGACATGGTATTATCGAAAAATCGACATAGTAATTCACCATTTTTTCATTGGATTTTTATTAGATTTTAGTTTGATTATGATTTGTATTTTAGTTTTAACTATAATTTTATGCTCGTTAACTTTATTGTGTTCTGTAATTGATAACTCTTCCGATTGTAAGTCACCATTCGATCATGTAATATGCACATTTTGCTTACCTATAAGAAGTTGATCCTAAAACACCGATACAAATTGACAACACATTCAGTAGGTTTATGGACTAGTATCCATAAACCTACTGAATGTGTTCTTAATTTGTATCAGTGTTCTATTGGTGAGCCAAATAAATAAAATAAATTGAAATAAAATTTCTATGAAACTCCAGAAGGGGCTCGTGGCTAAATAATGTCAACCGTAAGGGTGGTTCTTTAAGGTTAAGCAAGGCTAGCAGAGTTTGGGCCGTGCATGAGTGACGATTTTAAGAGGGGGCTCCCTAAATTGTGTGTAACTTTGCATTAACATTCTGAAACAATCTCGCATACAATCAAAATGGAGCTTTAGTATATGATTTATTGGATCTTTTTCTTTACAAGTTTACATGTCTAAGACCAGTTACGTATCTGGAACATTTTCGGTCAATTAATTTTTTAATCGAAAATCATGCCTTTTTTAAAGATTATTCAAAATTTAATCAAGATTAAAAAATAGTATTGACAGTAATATTTTCTTACTGTCAATACTAATTGAAGCATAAAATATTTTTTTTTTTTAAATAAAGAGTGTTCAGGACTACAATAAAGCCAGTGCAACGATACTGGTGTGTCCGAACTTGTCCACGGTTCGTGGAGCTTAACGTTGCTCTTCAAAACAAAACTACAGGCTCTCCGGCCGACAAGCAATATATTCAAATAACTAATCGGTACCACTTACCTTCTGCGCTGGGTACGCCAACTTCGGCCTTCCTAGGTCACGCCCAAGTGTGGTATGTATGTAAATATGAGGTGAGTAATTGAAAGGTGTGATGCAAGTCAAGTGTTCTAGAACGTTCACAAGGCGCCAGTCTCCAGATGGCGCGGTCCAGATCAGCATCACAGCACAACTTATTTCCAACAACTCCGCGTGCCATGCGGTGGCAACCAACCGGCGATAAATCCCAAAATATCCCAGGTTTTCATCAAATGGGTATTACAAATTCCAATTAATCGTTACTCGCGACCCAATTATCGGTTTCAACAGGCGATTCCAAACGATATTTTACCAATTACAATTAAATCAACAGGTCCAACGCGGACATTTTCTTTCAACCGGGAACAAAGAGTATCTGTTAAGTCAGTAATGTCAAGATCAAATTTCTTTATGTCAATGGGTACGTTCGGAAACGTTTGGTACTAAACAAAGAGTCTTGATTAAATTTTGAATAATCTTTAAAAAAGGCATGATTTTCGATTAAAAAAATAGATTATTATCCAAATATGAGATAGTTTTTCTCTAGATCAATTATTACTTTAGTTACAAACGAAATAAAAATTGAGACTTACGACATTTAGTTTGCACCCGAACATGGTGAAAGAGTGCACGCGATATTCAACTTTATTACTGCAGCGTTAGCGTTTAGCACACAATGGCAGTTTTGAACTTGAACATGGCGAAAGAGCGCATGCGAAATTGAACTTTATTACTGCTACGTTAGCGTTTAGTACACAACGGCCTAACCGGGGTGCATGGGGGCGGAGCTTGCGTGAAAATTATTTTAGAGTGCCTGGTCTTAACATATCAAGATTCGTCAGTGTCTCGGATAGTACGACTATAATTTGTACTTCCATCTTTCACAATCGTTCCAGGTAGTCAGAAGCCCGAAAATCTGAAACCAGTTTTGCCAAGGGATATCATTTTATGCAGCTTTAGATTCGTGGAGTGACTACCTTTCTGACGATTGGTAGTCGCTCGATGTAAAACCCTAGTACTTAGCTGCATTTGGTTATTTATTTATTTATTTATTGACACACCAGTGACATATTCAACTTAAACTAAACATGGTTTGTAACATATATTCTTATCTATATATATATATATAACTCAAAGGTGACTGACTGACTGACTGACATAGTGATCTATCAACGCACAGCCCAAACCACTGGACGGATCGGGCTGAAATTTGGCATGCAGGTAGATGTTATGACGTAGGCATCCGCTAAGAAAGGATTTTGCGAAATTCCCAAGGGATCGGGATTTACACGGGAAAAACTTCCCACGCGGGCGAAGCCGCTGGCACAAGTAAATGATATAAATTCTAATATAAAAATTAATATGAATATGATCATTGAGCGTGCACATCACTTGTGTGACAAATTAAAAGAAACATTACAATTGAAGGAAAAAATACAAAACTTACAAATTAAATTAATTTACAGTGGCTACGCTTTCGCACATTATTAGTATAAAAAACTTTTTGGCAAAAAATAGAACCGACTTCTATATAAAAATACTACAAAGGCAAAAATAACTTTAATTTCGGAAGGCGGTGTCAAAAACGAAAATATATACAAAACTAAAGACACCGCCTTCCGAAATTAAAGTTATTTTTGCCTTTGTAGTGTTTTATATGGAAGTCGGTTCTATTTTTTGCCAAAAAGTTTCTTTTTCACGCTTTTTAGTGGGTCGGTTTGTAATTTATCTAGTTACAAAAGCCAAAATGTCAACTACTTATCACCTTTTACAAAATATTGCTTTTCCCGGTGCAGAGCCGTTAATTTTTGAGGAGTTCTCCTGGTACATCACCATCAGCTCTACTTCACCATATGCATTGTGACGAACATAAAGTGCTTAACATCCATATTCAAGTAATCTAATCGCAATCAACGAAATACTTATTATTGAGTAGTTTCGGTCAGAGCCGGATTAACCCATCAGGGGCCTATAGGCAATGGAATCCTCGGGGCCCTCTTATACCGACTTCAAAAAAGGAAGAGGTTCTCAATTCGGCTGTATTATTTTTATTTGTCTTTACTCATAACGGCTGGAGTAGACTGATTTGGAAAATTCTTTTTTGTTTGAAAGGGTATACTTCAAGGTTGGTCCCATTGTCATCAAGTCAGGATCTGATGATGGAATCCTGGAGAATTCGAGGGAAAACTACAAATATTATAGGCAGAAAAGCACCGGTTGGTGAAGTGGAACTAATGATGAAGACCACAGATAGCTACCGGAACTACTAAGTATTGCTTGGGTTGCGATACGATTACTTGAAAGTAGTTTAACGAATCGAGGATTCCACCAACGTGCATGAAGTGCATGCGTCACAAAAAATTATACTTCTTGTTATTGAGAAAGGAAAATTTAGGAGAAAATTGTAAGATTTACTAGCAGACATAAAACAATTGTAGACTACGTACGTATCGTAACCTCGCACTTAACAGCCGATACTACCTCAATTGGCTTAGCATGATCGTCCGTTATGTCGAAAATACTGCAGCAATAATTTTGAAATAAATACATAGTAAAGTTGAGGATTATTATTAGGTACTATGTTTGACGAAAACACGATTCCATAAAATTTTCTTGATAGAAAAAAAATCCAAAGTTACCTCCAAACCGAACAATAAACCGCTGGTATTCAAAAATAACTTCAAATTAGATAATGAAACTTTGCATATCAATTGAACTAACTATAAAGCAAGTCTTATGTTATTTACTTTTTAAATCACCATTATTTTCACCATAAAAAGAAATAAACTAAATTATCTGTGTATTGGAGTCTTTTCCCTGCCACCCTGTCTCGCTTGCTCACGTGACCGTGGCCAGTAGTGTGCGAGCGAGATAGTGAGAAGCGCTGAGGTAGTATAGGCCCTTAAGTGCGGTCCGGTTACCAGGGTAAGGACTTAAGAACCTCGCATTTAATTCTACTACTAAATCTAAGGATTTGTATTTTGAGAGTGTGGTCCCTCAGTTCACACGCACTTCTAAATTCTCGTTCGATGAGTCAATTTTTTTTCTTGGTGCGTGCAGTGGGCCCCTTGTGGACGCGGGGCCCCTAGGCAGTTGCCTACTCTGCCTAATGGTTAATCCGGCCCTGGTTTCGGTGGCCATCTGGGGTCCACTTCCTCAAATGGTGCTTTTCGAGAGCAACTGCACAAGGTACTATAAGAAATACCCAAAACGCTATAGGTGTGCCTATCATATTTGAAGAGTTCCCTCGATTTCTCCATGATACCATCATCAGATCCAAACGTGACGACAATGGGATCAACTAGAAAGTATACCCTTTCAAACAAAAAAGAATTTTCCAAAGCGGTCCAGCCATCTCCGAGTTATGATGTAACATACATAAAAAAAGTTCAAGACGAATTGTAAACCTCCTTTTTTTTAAGTCAGTTAAAAAGAAAGAATAAGTGAAGTATTTAAATATAATAGTGTTAGCTAGTTTGGTGAACGTGACAGTGAATGCAAAAGCACGATATCTTAATACTAAAGAGAAAAAAAAATCATGACAACAGATAAGCATGGAATAAAAAAAGAATGAAATTGAGTTAAATAGATGACACAAATTAATAATTGAACACTTAGGAACCAGGAAACGTTATATTACGTCTGAATTCCATAAGTTTGTTGGAAAATATATCTAAACTGTTTGTGCGTGTGCACAGCTTATTGTACGCGGACAGAAATCGATTTAAGGCCGTGCGCGCACTGCCTTGCGGTGGCCGCAATTGCGGTAGTTCTACCGCACCGGTAGAATGACCGGGGGTGACTCTACCGCACGCGTTTATTCCACCGCAGTGCGCGCACTTCTATGACACTCCATACTTCACAGATTTTGCGTTTCCAAAACGCAACGCAGTGCGCGCACGGCCTTATGGAGCGGTAGAGCCTAGTTTGGTTACATTGTAACAACTGTATACGTATATACGCTATACGGTATTAAGTTTCCATTAATGTCATTTTAGATTAAAAATAAGTAAAAAAATATGGGCTAGAAATTCGCTTCAAAACGAAAATAATTTAGATAATAAGTTTGCCTAGACATAATTCAGTCGAAGGCCTCTTAGCGATACCAAACTACATAAATATTAGACTTTTGATTTCCACATTTGCGATTGTCGTAGGTGTCACAGCCCTACTGCTTTGACTTACGACCACTGATGTTGGTGCTTTCTGCCTTTGACTCCAAGAGTGGAGTGTTTAAGTGGTATCAGTGACAAAGCTTTGTAGAAAGCAGTAGTCTGAAAGATTTTGAATGATCATTTTGCATTGTGTAAATGCATAGTTAGTTTCTACAAAGATGAAAAACGGAGTGGGATGATTCCTTGCTAGTTCTTCTTGTTAGAAAGGAGTTTTTATTCCAATTGCGTACACTTTATATCATAACTAGCTTGTGCCAGCGGCTTCGCCCGCGTGGGAAGTTTTCCCGTGTAAATCCCGATCCCGTGGGAATTTCGCAAACTTCTTTCTTAGCGGTTGCCTAAGTCATAACATCTACCTGCATGCCAAATTTCAGCCCGATCCGTCTAGTGGTTTGGGCTGTGCGTTGATAGATCACTATGTCAGTCAGTCAGTCAGTCACCTTTGAGTTATATATATTTAGATTCGATGTATTTATTCGTCTACATAGTATATCGTTTGAGTCATTCGTCTGTAGTACAATGAATCACCTATCCCATGAATCGGCTACCGGTTCGGAATCGGTTAAGAGATAGCATTCTTAACCACCCTTGGTTGACGGGTAGAGAATACCTACGACATTCAGTGCGACTTCTTACAGAAGTGCATGTAGTTTAAATAAATCAAAACAGCAAATAAATGGAAAGGAAATTATTTTATGTTAAAAACTAGTTATTCATACTTAAGGACCTATACTACCTCAAATGATTTAGCATTATCCTCCGTTATGTCGAAAATACTGCAGCAATAATTTTGAAATAAATATATGATAAAGTTGATGATTAATGTTAGGTCCCTGTACTATGTTTGACGAAAACACGATTCCATAGAATTTTCTTGATAGAAAAAAAAGTCCAAAATTACCTCCAAACCGTACAATAAACCGATGGTATTCAAAAATAACTTCAAATTAGACAATGATGCTTTGCATATTTATTGAACTAACTATAAAGCAGGTCTTACGTAATTTTTTTTTTAAATTACCATTATTTTTATCGTAAAAAAATAAACTAAATTATCAGTGTCTTGGAGTCTTTTCCCTGCCACCCTGTCTCGCTTGCTCGCGTGACCACGGCCAGTAGGGTGCGAGCGAGTGAGAAGCGCTGAGGTAGTATAGGCCCTTAATAGTATGTAACACCCCGCCCGTAAAACAAGGCATATGCAGAAATCGCTCCGTGGAGGGATAAAACACGTCCGGGGTTGCGGGGGTGTTCTAACGAGAGAACGCGGCCCCGAAACGTAAGTGCAACTGAATTAACAGGTTGGGTTTATGTCAGTAGAAGTCTGATACTCCCTTCGTCTCCACCTGGAACAGGGACAAAACATTTGAAAATTTCTCACAAAAAAATTGTGTCTATTGTATCTAAGTGTCGACTGCAGATGGATAACCCAACTACACTAAGACCATAAAAGAGACGTCTAGTATACAACGTGTAATGGAAACCCCATATCTATCCAAAAGGACTGAAGACAACATCTGGTATGGAGTCTCTATGCAAAGTTTCAGCTTAAAATAAGTGACTCACAGAATTGACCCCAAATTATTGATTTCATAATTATGTTTCTTGAATACCAGTAATAATAAACGTGTCACAGTACTATGAGGGTCATCACTTTCCACGTCACTTGCCAATAAAACGATAATTCTCTTCGTTCTTCTTAATTTGAAAAATTCGGCCTCTGGTATCAATGTATTGAAATTTCTAATATGCTCCACACATGTAGACATAGGATTAGAAAACCCTTGCCTTATCGTTTGTTATCATCCAAAGAAGCCGTGCACTCAGTATGTATATACCATAGATATATTTCAATGGTATATACCCTTTAAATTACACGTATAAAATCTGGTGTCAAAAATTACTGGATTTTGAAATCCGAACACTCTCTTAGTACATATAAAACTCAATAATACTCACGTTTCATATATATACACAATATTACATATACATATAACAACCAGTCATATCACAGCTTTATTGCATCGTTGGGAAGAATAATAAACTATATTATTACAATGTATCGTTCATTGGAGCACTTAACTTGGCATTACGACAATGAAAAGCGACAGAAGGCCCAATGTTTTTGTAAGCCTTTTATGGAAACATTTTTCCAGATTGGTGAGTGCTTTTTCATTTCGCATACTAAAGCTTTGACCAAATATTATAAAGGGGTGATTGGTAATGGAGTGTGTTTCGCCAAATGGGATGTTTTGGAACTACTGTGCATCCGTTTTATATGTCCATATAACATTACGCTTTATTCAAAAAGCTTTTTGGGAAGAGCACCCGCGAACTTTTTTTTTTTTTAATTTTGGAAATGCCAACAGCGTAAACAATTTTACATGCTACATTAATATCTTACAAAAAATCTTGATAGCTTCAATCCCAATTATAGGTAACCACATGCCTAAAAACATGACATATAAAAGTAAAAACAAAAACTAGAAAAATTCATACAAATGGTTCACCTAGACTGTTGTGTGTATGAATGGCTAGTTGCAGTTTTAAAATACTTTGTAACAAAAAATCAAACCGACTTCCAAAAACACTGCAAAGTAAAAAATAAGTTTAGTTTCGTATTTTCGTTTTTGGCACGGAATTCTGAAATTAACGTTATTTTTCACATTGCAGTGTTCCTTGGAAGTCTGCTTATTTTTTTTTTTGTTAAAAACTTTTTATTTCTCTCTTTTTAGTTGGTCAGTTTGTAATTTACCTAATTACAAAATATTGCTTTTTCCGATGCTGGGCCGTTAATTGTTGAGTTCTCCTGGTTTTTCACGATCAGCTTCACTTAACCATATGCATTGTGACGAGCATTGTGTTTAATAACCATATTCATGTAACAGAAGCGGAATATATACGCGTTGACTTGAGAACTTCCTCCTTTTCTTTTCATTGGTTATAAATAGACATTTATTTGTGCATATTACTTACATATTTTATTTATTTCTGAGAGGTAAAACTTCATTGAATTCGTTTTAACGTGAAATAAGCTTTTCTGCCGTTTTAACGTAAGCGACATTAATTAGAAAAACGATTTTTATCTTTAACTCTCCTTGTTTAAGGATACTTATCGAAAAACGTAGCTTACGATACGATGGTGATAAGAGCTCGATATATCCCTGCCTGGGTCGCAGGAATTTTCTAACGAGACCGAAACCGGAACGAAAACCAACCCTGGGTTTTAGTCAGAAGAAGTCTGACACTTCCTTCCACTCCAAACAGAGTGGGAGAATCATTTGATGATCTTCCTCCGAAGAAGTAAAACAATTTCCTCGATATCCACGCAACAAAATCAGACACGATGTGGTTTTATCCTTTTGTACTTTCACTTTTCTATGCCAATAACAGGCATTTAATAAATATATTGATTGCCGAAGTACTGGAATATGGCGTACTCATAAGACATATTAGGACAAGGATTTAGTGATTGAGGTTAAGCACTAATAAATGTGGTTGGAATTGTACCTAGACGACTAGAGGTTCAAAAAATAATAATAACGATAATGCGAATGGATTGAGGATATTTTATTTTATTTATACAGGAAAATAGACAATACATATGATACACAAGGCAGCTGTACTACTCGATACGAATCTTTTCTGGACAAAATTTCTTTCTCTGGAGACTTTACCCCCGGTAGCTAGAACCCTGCCTGATACCAACGGTATACTATTTTTTACCCGACTGTGGAGGGTCAACTAAGGAACCCTAAAAATGAGACAGGCCGCCGGCTTGTCTCCTTTTTAAATGAAAATGTGCTTGTTTTTTGCATGTCTTGTAGAGCAGTCGGATTTTTTAAATATATATTTTTTTATCTTGTTTGTTGAACATTAAACTCAAAATTATTTTTTAAACAAAGATATACATAGTATTGCTACCTACTTAGTCTTTAGGCCCACACTTTTTTATCAAACTCATAAAAGCCGACCTTATCATTAACGTTTCAAACTGGGCACTATAAAATAACAACATTCGCAAAACACGACTAGGGTGCTTGTAGTAAGTTTCTGCACGTATGATCAATTTTAAAGAACACCTGCGCAAAAACAGCACGGATAATAGAACTTGTATTCTTCAAAAAGTTTCGGGTACTTTTTACACCGGTAGTATTAATCTTTTGAAAGAAATATTTACACGAATAAAAACAGAGCATTTTACTACATTTTTTTAAACTTGAAAGTCATCATGTACAGACGCCAGTACACGAAGCTACCCGAAACTGTCAAATTTTCCCAATCAACCTTGAACCTAATTTCTTTAATATTAAAGTTGAAAATCTATTAAAGAAATTTGACAGATTGTTGTAGCTTGATGTGCTGGCGTCTGTACTTAGCCTTTTCTCAACTACATTGGGTCGGATTCCAGTCTAACTGGATGCAGCTGAGTACTAGTGTTTTATACAGATCGTCTGCCTATCTGACTTTTACAACACAGTAGCTACGGGGTAGGTAACCCTTGACAAAACTAATGTCAGAATTTATGGGTTCTGGTTACCCGTACCGACTATCACAATTACACGACCACCCATACGCACAAAACGTTTTGGGAATACCTTCATTGTGCGTACGGCTTTTTTTTAAGGATGGGCAAATCATCCTATGACTGCCTTCCGATCTTGGCGAAGCGAGAGGGTGTGTCAAACTTCTACTGACTAAAACCCATCCGTGTTCCATCATATGTTCTTCGTGTTCCGAGGCCGTGGTAACTCTTTCGAACAATTCCGCAACCCCGGCAGGCAACGGCCCTGTTATGGGCCGAGGCCCTGTTATGAGGCGCGCGCGGAACACGACGCGCCGTCTACACGGGCCTGGTTTCAGTTGGGCGGCGAGCTACCCATTGCTCGCAGCCCGCAGACCCGCGCCTACGGTGGCTGGGAGTCACCCTGTGACTCCCGACGCCCGGAGCGTCTTCTGCGGCGGCTGGGGCGCGAGGGCTGTGAGGGCCTTGAGACTCGCCTCTCCCTCGCGCGTCCCACCGCTTCCTTCACTTGCATAACTGCTTCACACAAAGAGGTGACTGCTTCATATGCCTCCTCGCTCCGGACCATGGACTGAACCAGGGCGGGGAGCGAGAGATCGCCACCTATTACCCCTACGAGGACACGGCGGAGCTCTGTCCAAGCGGGGCAAATCTCCACTGTGTGTTCCATCGTATCCTCAGGGCGATCCTCGCAGTGGTGACACCCGTGCGTTTCCTCCCGCCGACCGCCGCTATTGTGGTATGCCCAATTATGCGTACGGTAAATGAGTGGAATTCCCTGCCGGAGTCTGTTTCCCGATAGCTATAACCTAGGTGCCTTTAATTCAAGAGTGAATAGGTTACTTCTAGGTAAGCGTGCTCCGTCTTCGACCACATCATCACTTACCATCAGGTGAGATGGAGGTAAAACACGAAAATATCATCAATTAAAAAAAAGGATCTTCATATGTTAAGATCACCCATCCACCTATCAACCTTCACAAGCGTTGGTTAACCTTGAAGATCAACCCACACGGCTGTATTTAACCACAAGCTCCTCCAATCTCCTACACCTCAGAGTATAAAAGACAAAACACGACCGAGAACTACGTCGACGTCCTGTCGCTTTCCACGCGTGTGATCAATTTAACAGCGGCCGCGCAAATCGTGGCACGGATGATAGGACTTATACGCTCCCATAAATACGATTTTGACGAGCTCCTTTTTTGGCGGACCGTTGCAAAACCGTTTTAGGTCCAGTAGAGATAGGATTGTTATGGGAAATTCTTTGAATGGAAAGTTTTAGGAATTTTTGTGCAGTGGCAAAGAGCTGCTGTTTTAATTGCTGGCCGATTTTCGTTCGATGCGCATTTGTATCATTATATATGACACTAGTACTCACGCGGGGCTTCGCTCCCGTGGATTCTATCTCGGTAAAAACATAACTCTCCTTTTTTGCAGTCGTGTAAAAAGTCTATAACCTTCCTCAAGCTTCAAGCTACTTCCATACCAAATTGCATCTAAATCCACCCAGTAATTTCGAAGATTAGCGCGTTCAAGCAAACAAACAAACAAACAAACAAACTTTTCTGCTTTATAATATTAGTATAGACTAGTACTCACGCGGGGCTTCGCTCCCGTGGATTCTATCACGGTAAAAACATAACTCTCCTTTTTTGTAGTCGCATAAAAAGTAGCCTATAACCTTCATCAAGCTTCAAGCTACTTCCATACCAATTTTCATCCAAATCCACCCTGTACTTTCGAAGATTAGCGCGTTCAAGCAAACAAACAAACAAACGAACAAACTTTTCCGCTTTCTAATATTAGTATAGATGTAACTTTTTTATTGTTCATAGGCTCGCGTTTAACCACCATCTCACCAGATGGTAAGCGACGATGTGGTCGAAAATAAAGCACGCTTGACTATAAGTAAGTAACCTATTCGCTCTTGACTCCCAGGTTATAGCTATCAGGAAACAACAGAGTCTGTCTGCCACAGCCTCTGGCAGGAAATGTATTTATTAATTTACACTTCATGCACATAGGTACAAAGGCGGACTTAATGCCGTATTCCATTCCTTAGCTGTACGCACAATGAAACTATTCCCATAACTTTTTATGCGAATGGGTGGGATGTGCACCATAAAACCATTGTTGTTTTATGTAAACAAAAATATATAAAAACAGGTTTCCGGTTTTTAAAACTCCGAGCCTGAGGTAAGGCCGTGCGCGCACTGCCTTGCGGTGGCCGCAATTCCGGTAGGTAGTTCTACCGCACCGGTACACTGACCGCAGTGCGCGCACTTCTATGACACTCCATACTTCACAAATTTTGCGTTTCCAAAACGCAACGCAGTGCGCGCACGGCCTAAACCGTGGTTTTTGTACTACTGCTACTGCAGTCCTTATTAAATACCACCGCGGCTAATAAAGTCCGTCTTTCTGCTTGTCCGAATCTAATAATTGAAACCGATTTAATGGGGACTTTCACAGTAAGATAGAGTTTATAGAATAACATATAGGTTACATTTATCGCACATTATACTGGTTAGAGATTTACTTGGAAACAAGTTTCTTTCTTCTTTGGCAAGAAGTATACCTTTAAAGGAGCTTCTTCGCTCACAGGTGATAAGGTCAAATTTAATGTTATCTTAGACCGAACTCTCGCCGAGTTCCAGAACTCCCTAACGGAGCTGGGAGACGTCGTCGTCGCCTTCGGTTCCCTCCCCGCCCTCGTCCTCGGGGACTTCAACGCCAAAAATCCGGCTTGGGGTTCCCGGTCCATGGACCATGGGCGGGGCAGGATACTCGAGCACTGGGCCCGTGCGCAGGGCCTGGTAATCGAGAACCGGGGTTCTGTCCCCACGTGCGTGCGGTTTACGGGCGAGTCGGTGGTGGACGTTACGTTCGCCACCCCTAGCCTGTCACCGCGCGTCACCGACTGGCGCGTTGTGGAGGAGGTGGAGACCTATTCCGATCACCGGTATATCCAGTTCGACGTCTCCGCCCAGACCCCAGACGCGCCGGTCCGACGGGACCTGAGTGGTCCGCGATGGGCGCTGAAGCAGATGGACCGGGAGCTATTCCTGGAAGCCTCGATCGTGCAGGCCTGGGGGTCACCCCCGGACAGGCCTGCCGACATAAACGACGAGGCGGAGTGGTTCCGGGAGGCCATGTCGGAGATCTGCGACGTGGCCATGCCCCGGGTCCGGCAAGGACGCGCCCGGCGTCAGCTGTACTGGTGGTCGAGCGAGCTAGCAGCGCTGCGCGAAGCGTGCGTTGCGGCGCGACGCCGGTACACCAGGTTCCGCAGGCGCCGCACCCGACCTTCGGATGCGGTGACTGTAGAGGCGGAGCTGTACGAGGGCTACAGGGCAGCGAAGGCCGTCCTCCGAGACGAGATCTGGCGGGCCAAGGAACTGGCCCGGGAGGAAATGCTGGCGACTCTGGACGGGGACCCATGGGGCCGCCCCTACAAGTGGGTGCGAGAGAAGCTCCGCCCCTGGGCTCCCCCGTTGACGCAGAGTCTCCAGCCTCAGTTCTTGGAGGACGTGGTGAGCGCCCTGTTCCCATCACGAGGGGAGCACGCTCCCCCGCCCATGGCTCCGTCTCCGACGGAACCTGAAACTGGCGCAAACGCGGACCACAGCGACGATGACGTCTACGACGCTCCAGAGGTGACCGAGGTAGACTTGAGAGTGGCGGTACAACGGCTCAAGGCCAAAAATACCGCCCCAGGACCTGACGGCTTGCCAGGGAAAGCGTGGGTCCTGGCCTCGGAGACTCTCGGGCCTCGACTAGGGGGGCTCTTTAGCGCATGCCTGGAGAGGGGCCAGTTTCCGCTTCGCTGGAAGACGGGAAAGCCGGTCCTGATCCAGAAAGCCGGGCGCCCTGCGGACTCTCCGTCCGCATTCCGGCCCATCGTGCTGCTCGACGAGGCGGGCAAGCTCTTGGAAAGAGTAATTGCAGACCGCCTCTTCGGGCACCTGAATCGGGTGGGCCCGGATCTTGCAGAGTGCCAGTTTGGCTTCCGCAGGGGGCGCTCGACGGTGGATGCCATCATGCGCGTGAGAGCCCTCACGACGGGGGACGCGGTATCCCGGGGCAGGGTCGTCTTGGCGGTGTCTTTGGACATCACCAACGCCTTTAACACCCTGCCCTGGAGTTGCATCAGGGAGGCACTACGGTATCACCGGGTGCCGACCTACCTCCGTCGCATAGTCGAGGACTACCTGACGGACAGAGCCGTCATCTACCCCGGTCACCGGGGAGAATGGAACCGGCGAGAGATGTCGTGCGGTGTCCCACAGGGATCGGTCTTGGGGCCGCCCCTGTGGAACATCGGATACGACTGGGTGCTGCGCGGCGACCTCCCTGACGGCGTCAGCGTAGTATGTTACGCTGACGACACGCTCGTACTGGCGCAGGGAGAGTCGCACCAGGCGGCGGCCGACCTGGCGACGCAAGCGGTTGCGACAGTCGTTCATAGGATCCGGCAGTTGGGACTCGACGTGGCGCTGCACAAGACCGAGGCCATGTGCTTTCATGGCGCTCGGAACGCGCCACGGTCCGAGTCCCACATAACGGTGGAGGGGGTTCGCATCGGCGTCGGGAGGACGATGAAGTACCTGGGACTCGTCCTCGACAGCCGGTGGAACTTCAGGGAGCACTTCCTGAGTTTGGCCCCAAAGCTGAACCGGGCAGCAGCCGCCTTCAGGCGACTCCTGCCTAATCTCAGCGGGCCAAACGCCTCCTGCCGAAGGCTGTACGCCGGCGTCGTGCGGTCCATGGCCCTCTACGGGTCCCCAGTGTGGGCCCTGTGCATCCGGACGCGACCACTAAAGTTGGTCGCATGCCAGAGGGTCATGGCTATCCGAATGATCCGGGGATACCGCACGATCGCCGGCGAATCGGCCAACCTCCTTGCCGGATTGCTGCCCTGGGATCTGGAGGCGACTGCCCTCCAGCGCGTCTATGAATGGCGCGTGGAGGCGCAGCGCCGGGGCGTATCCCCGCTGCCTCGAGAAGTCGAGGCGCGGCGGGAAGAGCTCCGGCGCGATCTCAGGGCAGTATGGAGGGAGCGACTGTCGCAACCGACGGCCGGGCACGCCGCAATTGCGGCGGTAAGACCCCTCTTTGAGGAGTGGCTAGATCGGCGTCACGGCGTCCTGACCTACCGCATGACGCAGGTCCTCACCGGACACGGAAGTTTTGGGAGGTACCTGTGTCTGATGGGTAAGGAAGAGACGCCTGGGTGTCACCACTGCGAGGGTCGCCCTGAGGACACAGTCGAGCACACGGTGCAGGACTGCCCAGCTTGGGCTGAGCACCGACGTGTCCTGACGGCGACAATAGGCGGAGACCTCTCGCGCCCGGCCTTGGTCGAGGCCATGCTGCGGGGCGAGAGGGAGTGGGAAGCGGTCGCCTCCTTCTGCGAAGCAGTCATGCTTTCGAAGGAGGAGGCGGGCCGCGTGAGGGAGAGGATGGCGTCCTCCCTCCAGCCCAGCCGCAGTGGTAGACGCCCACGGCGTCGGACGTCGGCCGACGATCTCCGGCCACCGTAGGCGCGGGCATGCGGACAGCGAGTAAAGGGCAACTCGCTGTCCGACCATGGACCATGCCCGGGTCGACGGCGCGTCGTGTTCCACGCGCGCCTCAAAGAGCGTCAGCAATATGACGAGGCCCCCCCATAGAGGGCCGAATCCTGCCGGGGTCGTGGGACTCATCCCGTTACCGTGGCCCCGGTATGTAAAGGATTATTGAAGGAACACCGTGGATTTTAGTCAGTAAAAGTCTGACAGTCCCTCCCACCCTGCCCGGAGTGGGAGGACTTATTTGACAATTTTACCACGTTCAAAAAAAAAAAGGGACTTCAAAGTACAGAGCAGTGGTAGCCCAAGCACGAGTTACGAGGTGTTGGTTTCGGGTTCGAAACGAGCGAGGCACACAATACTTTGGGTAATTTTCATCATCACCGGGGGCTGAGTGGGGCCGAATCATATTCCACCGAGCCCGTTCCATCATCGAACTTCAAAGCGAACGGTGCGGCGGCGATGCGTTATTGATAAATAGTGGACATTCCAACCCGTTACATAAAAGCGATAAGACCGCACTTGTAATCACAGATTAAACAATATTGGTAAATATATGTGTTTAAATTTTGGTGTACAATAAAGTATAATCTATCTATCTATCTATAAAATGTTTTGGCTTTAAAATCGTGTGAGTGAACAGTTTGAAAAGTTACTTGCCGGAGGCAGTATTTCCTGATACCTACTATAATAAGTCAAGAGTGAATAAGTTTCTTCTAGATTACCTTGTTTCACATTCGGTTACCTTATCGCTTACCTAACATCAGGTGAAATGGTGGCCAGACACGAGCCAACAATCAGTAAAAATAAACAAACATTTAAAAATTAATTTATGAAACACATTTTCATTCACTACGAGAAATAAAACTCATAAAAATAAAATAAATCAAATAAAATTCATTGATTTTTAAAATACAATTTATCACACCGTCCAAAAGTAACACCTACAACCACAAATTAAAGTAAAACGTAATTTAATATTATTTATTTTCAGCCTGTGTTGAACTACTAATTTAATAAAATAATTATATCGGACAGTTTTGGAATTCCCGTTGAATATTCAATGTTGAATACCCGTTGGGAATACAACGTTGGTGGGAAAATTCCCATTGGCTCAAAAGTGTTTTCAGTGATATTTTAAAATATTATCCTACCTGTGGGTTTGCGGTAATTAATTTTGTAATCAGAAAATTATCGAGAGCGTAGGTAGTGATAATGAGGCAATTAAAATATGATATTATATTTCGGAATACAATTTAATTTGCTGCGGTTTTGAATTTCAGTATGCTCGTTATAATATTGTCCGTTTTTACATTAATAATATTAATATTAAATGACATATCTAATATAATTTAATGAATTAATTTTAAGTTTTTATTCTAAAGAAAACTGTGTTTTATTAATAATTCTAAGTAAGAATACAAAGTATATCTACAAATACACACATCAAAAGTGTCTAGGGATCAAGCATTTTTATGCGGATTTCTTGAGATTGAGATGTGGCTTTGTAATAAATTTATGATTTTATAAATTTATATGGATCCTTTTTGGTGCATTTCATAATTTGAAACAGGAACTGTTAATCAAATTCGAGTAAAAGATGAAAATCAGCTGTCAATATTTTCCCTATAAAAACATACAACGCATCGAAGACATTATTAGTGCTACTGTTTCCCTACTACTGATTAAAACCAACGTTATTATGGAGCGGCGACGTCATTTAAGCAGGGAAGAAATGCTCAGAGCCGTGGGAATGATAGAAGCTGGTTCTCGGCAACGTACTGTGGCTTTAGCTCTGAATACAAGTCAGAGTGTTATCAGTCGACTTTGGACACGTTACCGAAGCACTGGTACCGTGGCTGAGCGCCATGGAGGACGGTATCGCTGCACCACACGGAGACAAGACCGATACATTCAAATCTTAACTCGAAGAGCTCCAACAATAACCGCCATGATGTTAGCCGTGAGGCTTCATCACTCTTCAGGGAACTTAATTAGCGACCAAACAGTCAGAAACCGCTTGCATGAAGTGAACCTTCATTCCCGAAGACCGCTACGGGTACCACCTATAGCAATGCACAATCGTAGGATTCGATATCAATGGGCTCTTGAACACAGAAATTGGGCAGAAGAACAATGGCGTTTCGTGTGTTTTTCTGATGAGTCTCGTTTTGGTATGAGACCGGATACAAAACGTATACGACACTGGAGAACCCCTGGACGCCAACAGCGATTAAAATCCTGCCAGGAAGTCCATCCTTATAGTGGTGGAACCATCATGGTATGGGTGGGTATTTGGATCGGCGGAAGAACTGAGTTGATTTGGATCAGAGGCAACCTCAACGCTCAAATTTATGCTGAGACGATTTTATCTGACGTCATCGTTCCTCTACAAGTGCAAATCGGTCCCTTATTTCAGTTAATGCATGATAATGCACGACCGCACACCGCAAGAGTTGTAAGACAGACTCTCGCCGCAGCTAACATCAATGTCCTGCTCTGGCCTGCTCAGTCGCCAGACTTGAACCCGATTGAGCATGCATGGGATATGCTACAGAGAAGAGCTCTGCCGAATATGGAGGGTATCCAGTCGCAAGAAGACCTTTTTTTGTTGTTGCAACGAACATGGGCGGCCATTCCACAGCGTGATTTGGATGAACTCATTTTGAGTATGCCAAACCGATGTTCTTGTGTTGTTAGTGTTCGCGGTAGAAACACGGATTATTAATTGTTTAAGTTACCCAATAAAATTTTAAAGAAAACTGTTATTTCAGTCTTTTTTTCGAACTTTAATGTTAGTGGTTCAAATGTCAAAAATCCCTTTATTAGGAAAATGACAAATTTCTTTATTAATGCAAAGGTGACTTGGTTTATCGTTACTGTGACAAACGAAAACACTTTATTTGATGAATCCTTAAAGAAAATTTTAATTAATATCAATCAGGAGAAAAGTTATTGCAAAAATATATGTTGATCCCTAGACACTTTTGATGTGTGTATATGAATAGTCTACATATTGTTGTTACGAATATACCCGGACTTTTAATTTGATGCAGTAAGTTGACATAAGCTAATGTCACTTACTAAAATAATGATACCCTATTTAACCTAATAGTGATGGATTCAATCAATCGAATAATAAATTAGCGATTTTTATTCGTGAGAAATATAAAAAAATGAATAAAATATATTACCTACGATTTATTTTTTAGTAGTAACTAGATTTTATTATAAATAAATCTATTTTTAATAAAAATATTGATGTATAACCAGACATGATAAAAGCCACTCTTTTGCAAATTGTTTCATGTGATGAATATTTTAATAAAGTACGTGAGATTACTATTAAAAAGACACCCACACTACTGCAACTTAAACCCCGTTGGAATGGGTACTGGTACAGGGGCCTATTGCAAAACAATAAAAAAATATTATCATGATCTAATCGATTTCTTACACAATATTATTAAAACATTGTTTTCATCGTTATTCGATTTTCGGTTCATGATCGACTTTAGCAGGACGTGGGTTATCGGGAGAGAAGAATTAAAGAATTTAATCTATACGAAATATAATAAGAATCTTATTATAAGGTAATCAGTAACACTAAATCAAGAAACACTCCAACAAAAACGTAACGCGTTTCGGGGATGCAGACGGATTGCTTCTCCTGTCTCAACTCGACTGACTACCGCTGACTATTGCGCCGTCTGTTCCCTCGCCCGCTAGCTCGTGTTGCTGTGTACGACCACACATACGCACATAACGTTTTGGGAATACTTTCATTGTGCGTACGGCTAAGGAGTGGAATTCCCTGCCAGAGTCTGTTTCCCGGTTAGTTTTAGGTAAGCGTGGTAAGGCTAATGTACTACTTAACCGGTCTGTCCTGTGGTGACCTCTAATAAATTAAAGGCCCCCAGCCAGGGCTTACAAACTAAAATATACTTAAAAACTAATGACCGCACGCTAAGGGCACTCCCTGTGGAGTACGGGCCTCGGCATAGCGGGGTCATTTTGGGAGGGCAGCAAAGGGACAGGCTGGGTCATATTATTTACGGGAGTATTTATTGCTACTGGCTCAGCATCGCGGGCTGGCTCGTTTGGCAAAGGTCGGGGAGGATTTTCATTACAAGTACGCGGACGTCGCGATGGGCCTCGTCGGCGAGGCCGGAATAAGGAACGCGTTTTGTATTTGTGTTTTCTAAAAGTGCTGGTTTCCCTACTGCTCTCTTGTCGGATGGTGGTGGGGTCGTCAGGCTCGTCTAGGACGTTACGCGGGCGACGAACGGGTGAAGTGTCTATGTTGGCGAGCCCTGCGAAACAGGACTGCTTGACTTTTGTCGGGATTTACCTCAATCCTCCATTTCCTAAACCAATCGCCTAGTGCGTTGGCTGAGGTCTGGAGGGTATGAGCGATGCTATCGGGATTATGTCCCGAGTAATAGATGGCCGTGTCGTCGGCAAATAGGGATAACTCTACTGGGGGCTTTTTGGGGATATCGCTAGTGAATAGCGTGAAGAGTGGGGGGGAGAGCACGGCGCCCTGAGGGACGCCGGCTCTGATAGGGCGGGGAGTGGAAAGCGCTCCTTCGATACGATATCTGAAGGGGTGAGATGGTGGTCAAACGCGAACCTATTATAGTCGTCGGCACGTAAGTTGGCAAGGTTTTGGCGTAGTGGGGGTAAGTTCGCGCATCGTGCATTTAGTGGAACAAAAAAGTGGCCACTTTTACTGCTTGCCATTATTCTATGGTTATTTCCATCATTTATTTTTAATCATATCTGTTCAGAAGAATGTTAAAGAAAGAAGAGGAATCCATTATTTAATTTGGTATTATAAATAAAATAGATATAATACATAAATACATTTAAAAGTAAAAAAATGTAATAAAAAAAAACATTAAAAATAATATGTTCTCGTTGTCACAATTAGGTAATAAACTGCTACCCTTTTTATTCTTCTTTTTTCCCGGTGTCCTAAAGACAGTGACGAATTCGGAATTTCAACCTTCTTTAACTATAGTGTCTAACTGTTCTTTCTGACGTTTTAATAGTCTGTGTAAAACGGTATTTGGTCCTGGCATTGTTATCAACGTAACGAAAAACTAAATTTAAAACAACAACTCGTAACAAGAACAAAGGGTACAATTTTCGTGTACGCAAGTATATTCGGGAGCAAACTGACGCACCAATCGCACGCTCGAAGGGGCGCTACGTCATACCCCGCGTCCTTCTGACATCCACTGACACCTAAAAATCGACTTCTGCGCATCAAACGACTCTTGCTAAGTTATTTGCCTATCACTATATCAATAAAAAAAAAAACAAACCAATGACCATAGACGACTCATGAGTGACATTGGTACATGACATATGCGATCATCATTCACTCTCAAATTATTGAACACGCCGACATATTCGTTTTGCCTGTTCAACACAATGTTCTTTACTTTATTATTCTTACATGTAATAATTAAAGATCTCTATGGTATTTTTTTTAAATATTTTTTTATTATTATTAACTAACTATATATTAACCATACAATAGATACAAAACACCAACAACTGGTTAGTTGATAGTCATCATCTTTGAAAACTCGGACAAGGCTTTCCAAATTGAGGACACCATTCTAAGCAAAAGTGCTTATCTCCAATCAAGATCATGGTCAAACAAAACTGAAACGACCACCGAAATATAATCTACAACGTAAGAACTTTTTTGTAGCAAACAGTCTGTGATATTCGATACGATATTCCATCTATAACTCTTAGAAACAACGGACTGTCCCAAACAGTGCCACAATCCGTCTCTGTCACCATTGCCTATATATACTCTGTTCCACAGAGTACGGAACTCACAGACAGTTAATAGAGCTCTTTTTAAGCGTCAATATCCCACTGATTGTGTCGGACTTGTTATCGAGAGGTCGCGGGTTCAAACCTCACCCATTACACAGCTTAGTTGGAGGGGTTAACAAGATTGCTAGTAATGTTAATTCTACCCACATTGCTATCTCTCTTTTTAAAGAAAAAAATTGGTTGTAACTTGATTATTGAGACATGCATGCAAGACCATCGCGACAAATCGACGCTCTAGAGATGTGGTATTGGAGACCTAAGGATACCTTGCGTTCCGAACTAACAACTCGATTCTAAAGGAACTCCGCTTATTTGATAGACTTTCGTCCATTGTACAACTACCCAGTCTGAAAATATTCGACCTGAAACATTTCACACATCTCAAGGAAAAACCAATCCGCAAGGAAGCTTCTCGTACATGTATCCTGAAGACTTTAAACAGGGAGATAAAAATTTTACGTGGCGCCATGCCATTTTATACCGGCTAAAGTTTGAAGTTCTTAAATCATTGGATGTTTTTTATTTGAAAAGGTAGAAATATTGGTTTGCAATATTTCACAATTTAATATTGTAATGATATGTATTTGATTAGGTACATATACCTCTGAATCTTACTAATCTTATAACTAGTCCTATCCTATCTGTATGCGCCATTCGCATTATTTTATCTGTACATATTGATATAAGTAGTTTATCATGAAATCATACTTGCAACACTATATTACACTTCACTTGTTCATTCTTTCTTATTTTCCTGTATCCGTTCGTTCATTGTGAACACTGCCAGTCCTTATCCAATCTCTCGCAAACCACGTTCGCTTCCTAACGCTACGTATAAAGTGCGCTCGCGCTAAAACTCTGAAAAGTTACAAAATCATAGTGTCGTGTAGTGACCACCCAAACTCTATCTCCTCTCGTGAACTTGGAGGAAATATCGGCTGAACCGGCGCGCTGGGTACTCATATCGAAGGGACTCATAACCTACACTCCAGTAAGTACCTTATCCTCCACTATCCAATCATACTATAATATTATGAATGCGAAAGTTTGTCAGGATGGATGGATAGATGTTTGTTACTCTTTCACGCAAATACTACTGAACGAATCTGAATGAAATTTGATATGTAGAAATGGCCGGAATTCCTGCGGGATCGGGATTTACGCCCAATTTTAGAAAACCCTACCAAGCGAACGAAGTCGCGAGCAGAAGCTAGTAGGTAAATGTATAGTATTTGTGTCCAAATATATTGTAAAAAATACTAATTTGTATACTTACGTCTACAATGTGTAACGGAAAGGGTATACATATACATACCAAGGGCACGGCTTCTTTGGGTGATATCTCCTTTCTCGCGCCGACAAAAGAACTCCGCCTTTACGCTAGGCTACTACAGTACTAGGCGCACAGAATTACGGAAGAGATTTATCGTGATATTTGCAAGTAACGTGGAATGTTATTAACCTACGTAGTGCGGTGACACGATTGTTATGATTTCAATTTAAGAAACTTACGAAACCGCAAATTTGGTATCAATTTTTAGAGTATTTTATTTTGAGTTGAAACCCTTCCAGTATCGTTTGATACCATCCAAAGAAGCCGTGCCCTTGGTATGTATATACCCTTTCCATTACACATTGTATATAATTAGTGTTGACAATTACGAGCAGAGGTCGCCGTAGTGATTCCGTCCTCTATGGTCGCATTGTAGGTACTTGTGTTTGAGATGTCATCTGACAAAATATCGACGTCTGCGGCCGGCAGCCTTTATGGATGTCTAGTATAACTTGTACACTATTTTTAATAGCTGTAGTATTGTCTGTTTTATTTCTAGAGTGCCTGTATCAGGTTTTCTTTATAGCCTGTAATGTAGCCTGTATATTACTTTAAGTACCAATGGTCATGGATATTATTTGAACTGAATGCTATATGTAATAGAATACATGCTGTGTAAATAGCAACGAGACGCTGGATGGTGTGTAAAGAATGATCCGTACTAATAAAATTACAAGTTAATTCTGTCTGTCTGTTGCATTTTTTTTTTTATTTTTTTTTTTTACACCGATTTTTATGGGTACAGAGTTAGATTGGACCTTGGAGACGGTGATAGGCTTCTTTTATTTTTCGCTGAAAAATCTTTTTACTTGATTAAAGCCGTGGGCAGAAAATAGTGCACTATTAAGTAATATATAGGGAACTTTAGCCTTTTCAAAGAAATTTCTAAAAGGTTTGAAGACACTTGCGGTGATCCAAGGGCTGGCTTTTACTTGGCCAAAGGTAAAGCATCGGTGACGTGGCAATGCCGCCAGTCAGTTTGCGTAATAGTATTTTAGATCTTTTTGGTAGTATGAGTTGGAGCGCGGGTGCGGGGGAATCATATCATCGTGCAGTGATTGGCCCGGGTGTGCATTTTATTTTGCCCTAAGTAATTGTACCGCCGAGCGCTCGTGATCCGTACCGGTATCTGTAAGTTAGTGTGGCAGCTGCTGGTAACCACATAAAACCACATAAAATAAAGATATAAAGTAGACTGTATTTTGAATTATGCACAATTAAATAAAAGGAATAATGTTACACCGACAGGTTGCGAATAGTGACTGAATGAATGGAATGGGAATGAGTGAATTATTGGTATGTATGCTTCATACAGTTAGCTTAGTTTCTTTCTGATTAGATTATTATAGTAGGTATCTTATATTAAACTTCATCACTTAAGACCGTACTTTACTTTTCAAAGTGTTTTATAGTAATAATATTGAAGGTATTGGGCCCAATAATGTCTGCAGTTAGGCTGTTATAACGATAAGTTGAAGATAAATTGGTTGAAAGCTCACCCCTTTTTACATATAACCAACCGGTTGGTAGTTAGTTTGGTCTCGTTTTCGTGAATTATTGAGGTAATTTCACGATTATATCAATGGTAAGATGCAGGACCAAGTACTTTGCGGGAGCTTAATAGCCTCTTTATGTAACGTCGCTAAAGACCTAATTTCATTTCAGGGTATCTCTTTATTCTTAAGAAAGGTACCAACTATTTCGGTCGCGTGTTTTTACCTGACTGAGCGACGCAAAAAGAGGGTAATGTGTTTTTTTATGTACTTGTAGCGACATCTATCTCGCAACATACAAACTATCCTGTGTCGTGCAAGCAGAGTTTACCGCATGTTCAGTACTACAATAGGCCAGCGCAACGATACTGGTGGACATTTTTCAACAAAGGAAGCAAAGTCTATCTGTCAAGTGAAAAAGTTATGTCAAGCCCACAGATAATTAATGTTGCCAACCAAAGGTGCGTTCTGTTTTACGTCGGACCGAACACCGCACAACTAGCATACATACAAATCACCCGATCACAAACATCGGGCAGTTGCCCACCAGGCAAAACACCTGTCTGGTCGGAGGATCCTCCCTTTTCAACGGGATTGCGGGACATTACACCCTGTTCCACATATCCCCAAACTGGTAACCCCGGGCATGATCATCAGCGCAGCCTTCGTGCAGAGCTAGTTCAGCGTGACGTCATCATCACTTCCTTCAAGCTTTCGAGCAGCGAGTCATACAGCCAGCCAGTACCCTCGGTTTCTACGGGTATCCTGACCACCAGCATGCTGCGGACGCGCATACCTGGTCATCACCCTCAGCCTCTTCAGCAACCTTGGCACAGCACCCTGCACTTCGGCCGGTCAGCAAGTAGAGACGTACTTCTCTCCTGGTCGACGCAGCAGCCAGCCACTACGCAGCACTGCACCACTCCGACCCACTGGAGACTATGCAGCATCACTCCAACCCACTGGAGTATCATCCCGACTCACTGGGATATCACCCCGACTACTCCGACCCACTGGAGTATCATCCCGACTCACTGGGATATCACCCCGACTACTCCGACCCACTGGAGTATCATCCCGACTCACTGGGATATCACCCCGACTGCTCCGACCCACTGGAGTATCATCCCGACTTACTGGGATATCACCTCGACTCAAAGGGGGCAGCACCGCAGACAGTTCCGACTCACCGTGAACTATGCGACTTCCGGTTCCGACTCACTGGAACCTACCTTCCACTGGCCCGGCAAGCATCACAAGATGTATGGACGACTCATCCTGCTACGACCTCCGGTCTCGGAGGGGAGTGATGTAGCGACATCTATCTCGCAACATACAAACTATCCTGTATCGCGCAAGCAGAGTTTACGGCACAACTAGCATACATACAAATCACCCGATCACAAACATCGGGCAGTTGCCCACCAGGCAAAACACCTGTCTGGTCGGAGGATCCTCCCTTTTCAACGGGATTGCGGGACATTACACCCTGTTCCACATATCCCCAAATACTCATCTGAAATGCATGAAACAAGCACATTTTTGTATTTATTTAAAAAAGTAACAAGCAGGCGAAACCCAATTGAACACATAATTATAAAATTGGGATTGGTCCCCGCCTGCTTGTCACTTTATTGTGCCTGTGTCATGTTTCAAGTACTCTTCAATAAGTTCTGGGCCAAAATCACCACATTTTGGGGCAGTAATTTCACCATTGCAGTGTTTTGAAATGTCTCAGTCCTCGATCTTTTTATTTAAGTCCGAACGCCTTCTACAGCACCATTTTCCTTTAAAAGCTGAAGAAATTGTTTACAAACATCTTAAGTTGAAGTAAGCAACGTCCTACTGGCCTCTTATACAAAAGGCTTAACAATTTTCAAACCTTAAAGCCAAAATAACAAAAGTTGCCAACACAATAAAGTTGCCCTTTCAAATATAACAGACACTACTCGTAAAATATAAACGGCAGACTTTAGAACACAACATAGCTAATAATATTGTTTGCAAAGTGTTTTTAACTGCGGTCGTAAAGTTGAGGTTGGCGAAACATTTTCATGGCTCTTCAACAGATCTACTTGAGTTAAACCTTTGCACTGAAATATACGAAGTGCTTATCGTATTTTTACATGAAGATAGATTTAGTAGGTATCTACACTACAAGATTTTTTATTAGGGTTTTAATTTGGAGCCATCAAAATGTTGACGACTTTTTACCTCCCTTCCCCCTTTCTTGTCACAGCTGTTTGACTTTGTTGTGTTTGTTTGTGAGACTTTTTGAAATAATAACCAATATTGAAATAAGTTTTATTTCCTTATATTGCAATAATATCCTTTTTAACCGCCTTCAAAAAAGGAGGAGGTTCTCAGTTCGGCTTGAACTTTTTTTTTATTATTTATGTTACCTCATAACTCGGAGATGGCTGGACCGATTTGAAAAATTCCTTTTTTGTTTGTTTGTTTTGTTTCATGACAATGGGACCAACTAAATAATATATAATATTTAATTGGTCCCATTGTCATGAAATCACGATCTGATAATGGAAACCTTGAGAAATCGAAGGAATTCTTCAAATATAGCGATTTGAGAATTTTTCATAGTAACTTGTGCAGTTGCTCTCGAAAAGCACCATTTGGTGAAGTAGAACCGATGATGAAGACCATAGATGGCTATTAGAACAACTCAGTAATAAGTATTTCATTGGTTGCGATTCGGTTACTTGGATATGGTTGTAAAACACTTTATGCTCGTCACAATGCATATGGTGATGAGGAACTGATGGTGAAGTACCAGGAGTACTCCTCAAAAATTAACAGCTCGGCATAGCAAAAGAAATATTTTGCAAATGGTGATAAGGTGACATTTAGGCTTTTGTAACTAGGTAAATTACAAACCGACCAACTAAAAATCGAGAAAAAAAACTTTTTTACTATAAATAAAACCGACTTCCCAAAAAAACACTTCGAAGGAAAAAATAACTTTATTTTTGGAAGGCGGTGTCAAAAAAGAAAATTTGTAAAAAAGTTTTTTATCCTTATATGCATATGAAAGCTTTAAAAATGCAACCTATTAGGTGTATCTGAATAGCCAAGTCGTTTATTTTTTTAGTTTTGAGATAGTAGGCAGTTGAAATTCGTTTGAGTTTAGGACTCTTCCACCTCTTGTCGCACAATGTGACATACTCAACCTTCCCCTCCTACCCTTTAACGTGGGAAGTATTTTCTAAATTAAAATAAAAAACAGCATTCTCTATTTCATATTAAGTCACCTAGAGTACTGCAGTGTTGTCTGGTCTCCTAAATATAATGTACACATCAAGCGTATCGAACGCTTGCAGAAAAGGTTCATATGGCATCTGACTTATTATTGTAACATGGGAAAAAAGCTCAAATCGTACCAAGACAGATTAAAATATTTTAGAATGGCTTCATTAGAGAAACGTAGAGACATGTTTGACTTAATTTTCCTTAAGAAACTAGTAACAGGCTCTTTGAATTGTCCGGAGTTGCTCAGTAAAGTGTCTTTTCATGTGCCACGGAAGAATCCAAGAAGCCATCTACCAAGAAGATCTAATAGGAAACTATTTAGGACGCCAAAAAGTCATACAAATTTAAGGCAGCACTGCTCATTGTCGAGAATGTATACTGTGTATGAAAGCCACGATGAAGACATTGATTTGTTCCTTACACCTGTGTCTTCTATGAAGAGAATTTTAAATTGTAATTAGGTAATTTTTTTTAATACATAGTTTATTGTAATTGATTAATTAAGAAATTCATTTTGTTTAATAGTTTACGCGTATAAAATAGTGCATGCAGTGCTCTTCTCTAAGTGATGGAGCACTTAAACATAGATTAAGATGTAAAATTGTGTATTTAATAGTGTTTTCATTGTTGAAGAGCCAAATAAAATAAATAAATAAATATTTTCATATTACACGTCAAACGAATTATACAGTTGTTTTGGATTACCCCTCTACTTCATGTTTTCAATATAACTTATAATTAGTCGGAATAGGAACATAAGGAACATAAGTGTCAATGAGGTTTTTAATGAGGAAGTATTCATCTTCCGGGCAAATACCTCACCAATTCTTTCCAGATATTCGTATTCTCGAACCTGCAACCAGGCTGCACTACGCTACGAAGGTTCAGGAGCGTACGACGGTACGTGCGAGCTAAGACCAACTGGACTTTGAGGGTCCAGGAGTTGAAGTCGCGTCATGAAACGAATTTTAACCAACTCATCTATTAGAGACAATCCTCAAGCAGGAATTTTGGCCAAAAGCCGTGGTTTGGTCGTGTATCAACGATTTCGCGGAAGATTACGCAACACAATGCCGTCTATTCGTATTAACTAGTTTTTAAGTGTTTAAAATTTGTTATGTATTAGTTTATTTATAAGAATTTGTATTTGTTTATTGTTTTTGTATGGGCCTAGTTGCCTGAAATACAGGATATAAGTATTATTGTTACGAGCTGGGGTTCGGGATAGAAATATTTTGCACCAATTAAACCAACATTAACACTTTAATTAAATAAACACAAAATAAAAATTAACACAGTTATTCACACTATCCACATACTTGTCACTAAACACTTAAATCTAAACACTAGAACATTCTTGTGAAATCGACTCACTGCCTATACTTCCAAGAATGTTCCAGAAGCTACTTGAGATACTTAGTACTGCTACTCGCCGACAGATGGCGTTAGTGTCTCGAAAGTATTAGAAGTCAGTCAAAGTTTCTCGATATACTGAGTACTGCTACTCGCCGCCAGGTGGCGTTAGTGTCTCGAACATTCTAGATTTCTGTGGAAGTTTCTCGACGTACTTCGCTAAGCGACTGGCGTAACATTATATGTATTTAGACTAGCAGTCACGCGGGTCCTCGCTTCCGTGAACTTTATCACATAACCTTCCTTCTTATATTTGCCTGTAACATTTCTAGCTTCAAGCTATGTACTTCCATACTAAATTTCATCCAAATCAAAAACCTTTGAAGATTAGCCCGTATAAATAAACAAACTTTTCCGCTTTATAATATTAGTATCTATAGATATTGGTACAATGTACTTTGCGTGTGGCAATCTCAACAAATGTATTTTTTTTTAATTTTTAAAACATAACGGATAGATATGTTGTTGGGCAGTTTGTTGCGCCACACTATGACGCTACTTTATTTCCAGCTAACACAACAGGAAGTGGTGACGGGTGGGTGTTTTGAGAAACTGTCTTTATTTATTTATTAGGGACAAAATGTATATGTCTGTCTTTATATTATAAATCTAGGTCTACACTCCAATTCTCTATAGGTTGACCTCGGTCGGTAACACCATCTATCCTTAGGCTCCTACTGCGTGTAGACTAATGTAGGCATTAGTCTTCAGAAAGTGGGTGCTTCAGGAATATTGGTGCGGTTACTGTGCATGCAATTAACGTTTTTAGTTAACAAATAATAAAGTATAGCATCTAGTTCTCATAGCATCTAGTTAAAAAATTGTAAGTTGGTAGGATAATAATAGCACCTACAATAAATACACGACTTGTAGTAGGTACATGAAACGCACTCAGATTAATGATATGTTTAACACAGGCGCAGAATTCAAAGTTTAATTATTATGAGTACATTATCGCATTGTCTGGCAGTTCGAGTACTTTATATGCCCTACCCTAATGTCTTTACTTTGGTATTGTTTGTCAAATCGTTTGAGCGCGTTGAAGTTCTAAGTTGAGCTAGGCTGAGCAGGACTGCCGCGTTGAAGAATAATTATGTTGCCCCCATGGTGCAGAGAGAGAGGGAATGGGATGCGGTCGCCTCCTTCTGTGAAGCAGTCATGCTAGCGAAGGAGGAGGCCGAACGCGCGAGGGAGAGGCAACTTTCTTCCTCGCGAGCCGATTTCCGGCCACCATAGGTGCGTGCCGGGTCCTTACCGGACGGCGAGCAGCTGTCGCTCACCGTCCGGTAAGGACTAGGCACGGGTTGGCGGCGCGTCGTGTTCCACGCGCGCCTCAAAGAGCTGTCAACACCAGGGACGGGGCCTCATAGGGCCATTGCCTGCCGGAGTTTGTGGGAAAGTTCTATCGAGATACCGCGACCCCGGAACTTTAGGGTAGCCGAAGGAACAGGGTGGGATTTAGTCAGTAGAAGTCTGACACACCCTTCCGCTTAACCCAGAGCGGAAGAAGTCATTCGATGATTTTCCCACCCAGAAAAAAAAAGGCGCATGTGTACGAGGGAACGCAGGGTGGTTTTAGTCAGTATGAGTCTGACAGACCTCTTTGCCCGCTTGGACAAAAACTCTGCCTGTTCCTTAAAACTTTAGTATTTCGTTAAAACATTCTCGCAATCCCGACAGGCAAAGCCCTTTTTAGGCCCCGTCATTACTCTTGTTATCTCTTTATTATTACTGCCCATTACGTGCACTGTTTGGACAGGTCCGCTTAAATATTTGTGTTCCTCTCTCAGCTAGGAAAAACCAGCCTCATTTAGTTTTAATTATTGAAAAAAAAAACTGTTAATACCATTTACTACTTAAGTAACAAAGATGTTATTACGAAATAACTACTATTAGCTTTAGGAAATTTTGTCCCCTCAAGAGTTGGGTTATTTCTAAAGAAAATATCTTGGCTAATTTAGTATTTGTGCATTATATTAAGATATTACACAGGCTTTATTAAATTCTCTGTCTCAATTTACAAGCACGCCGAAAAATTAATCCATATTTGAAACGCAAAAGCCTAAAAAACAAAAATATGCCGAAGAACTACTGGGCATCAAAAATTCGATTGGTTTTTGTGCCCCGATGACTTTCGTTTTGCGCTTTCCTGTAGTTCAAATTTAATGGCGACCATGTTTTTATTTTAAAACACGTGTACCGCGGTTTGTTCGTAGGTCAGATATTGCCGGAGCGGACCGTTTGATGGAGCGCGATTTATGTTCAAGTTGTGTTCTTGAAGGTTTCAGTTTAATGTTTATTGAAGGGTTGAACATTTTAATATAACGGTAATAAAAACTTTTACAAAGTTGTATTTACTTTTACTAGTCCGTCGAAACCTGTATTCATAAACGGGATAGTTAATTGAATCTTATGTGACATGATGTACATAGACATCTAAACACATTGATTGACATTTTGATTATTTTAATTTCAATTTAATTTCTATGAGAGGGCTGGCTATTACTCAAGCCCGATTTACACTTCAACAAGTACAGTAGCGAGTTAACTTGCGTCATCGGCGAGTTAAGTTGTTATTGTAGTTTGAACGGCAAAAGCGAGTTAAGTAGTAGTACATTAACAACTTAACCGCCAATGACGCAAGTTAACTCGCTACTGTACTTGTTGAAGTGTAAATCGGGCTTAACGCTAAGCATTGCCATAAAACGTGGCAATGCCGACAATCTCTTGGGTATCTTACCAGCCGACGGCATTGAAGAATTTTTTGATGCTTCATTTTAGTTTGTAGTTTAATTTAAATAGTTTATTAAATAATGTATTGTATTGGCGAAATAATAAATTATATTTCTATCTATTTATTACTGTTATTTGAATAATTTTATTGTATCATTAAAACTTAAAACGGGATATTTTTTTTTTATTTTTTTTTTTATTTAGAATAGGTTCGCGTTTACCATTTACCATTGTAATTATTGTTTCAAGTTTCACACATGGTAAATATCACGTGTTGAGTTCTAATGATACTGCTAGTGACCATATCAACTTTTTTTCTTGTATTATTTACCTTCATAATTATGCTATAAATTTTATTATTATTTTCACTGGACCACATTTCTTTTCATAGATAGAGAGAGAAAAACGTCTTTCATGTACAATTTAGCAACCAACAACTAAATATCAACGACACGCTGGATATGTGCTGATAACCAATCATATGACAGATTGTTGGCTCTAGTCACGACTACGCGAGTGCAGTGCTGACCCAGTCGTTCCAACCATTTGTATCTATTTTGATTTTCAGCCATGATAGGAAAAGTTTTGGAGAATTTTCTATCTTGAAAAGGATTTAGTGTGCTTGAAAGTCGATTTTTCCTTGTTTCAGACGAGCACAGCTCGTGCATTTCGGGAAAAATTGGCGAGGCAGTTCGATAGTAGCTGGGTTGATAGGCATTTTGTTTGTTAAATGAGTGTAAGGCTCAGAATTGAATAATTTAATTCCGCTTGGCGTGTACAATTATTGGGCAATAAGACGAACAGCAATGCGTCATTGGTAGATGGTGCAAACATAACTATGCACACAATGTTTTGAAAATACTTTCTTTGTGCGAAGAAATAAGAAGTGAAATTCCTTGCCAAATTTTATATACAGACTAGCTTGCTTCGCTTTGCGGTTTCACCCGCATTAATTTGAGGAAACACCAATAGATTAATATATTCCATTATTTTAAGATAATCTACTACTGTTTTATAAACAGATCTGATCAGTGCGATCAAAAGATTCAAAGATTGGTGACATCGCAGTGGGATAGCTTGGTGGATTACGATGCATTCACTCACATAGAAAGGAAGCCTGTTTCACAGCAGTGGCTTTGTTATAAACTGAATAGAGTTTTTAATAAATTACTTTACTTTAAGCGGGCCAAGAGACCCATTAGCAACGATGCACTGCTCGAGTCAAAGCTCCAGAGCCTTGAACATCGACGACGAGTTGCAAGTCTACCGGTTTTCTGTCAGTTACATTTCGGGGAGTGTGCGATGGAATTACACAATCTAATTCCGCCAAGCCCGTTCCATCATCGGACTACAAGACAAACGGCGATGCGCCATCATTACATGGTGGACATTCCACCCACACGCACAAAACGTTTTGGGAATACCTTTATTGTGCGTACGGCTAAGGAGTGGAATGCCCTGCCGGAGTCTGTGTTTCCCGATAGCTATAACCTAGGAGTCTTTAAGTCAAGACTGAATAGGTTTCTTCTAGGTAAGCGTGCTCCATCTTTGACCACAACATCACTTACCATCAGGTGAGATGGTGGTCAAACGCGAACCTATTCCGAAAAAAAAAAAAAAACGTAAACACCTTTTTTTTCCGGGTGGGAAATTCGTCGAATCACTTGAGTGAGTGTCAGACTTCTACTGACTAAAAACTCACCTATTCAGCTGCTCTTGTATTCAAGGTCCTCAAGTATCTCGTTAGAACAATCCCGTAACCTCAACAGGCAATGGCCCTATGGAGCCCCTGCACTAGTGCTGACGACTCTTTGAGACGCGCGTGGATATTAATTTTAAATATAAAAGACAGTTTTTATTAAAAGATACACAGCGTCAGGTAGATTAAAAGCAAATGTTCATGGCCTTTTGTGTAAAGCAATCTCTGCGTCTTGGGAAATAAGTCAAACAAATGAAGCGTAATCTAATCCTGCTTTCCATATTCATAAGATTGTCATCTTGTTCTGTCTTCTGCAAATACAGTACAGAATTTGCATTACAATTTACAATAGCGACATAGATGCTCAAACTATTTGCTTTGCCATTTCTCAAGCGTTTTGAAGTTGTCTTTATTTTAAACTAGCTTTTGTCCGCGACTTCGTTCGCGTGGGAGGTTTTTCCCTCGTAATTCCCGATCCCGTGGGAATTCTGAGATAAAAGCTATCCATTGTCTTTCCCAGGGTCCTAAACTATTTCAATGCCAAATTTAATTTAAATCGGTTCAGCGGTTTAGGCGTGAAAAGGTAACAAACAGACTGACAGAGTTACTTTCGTATTTATAATATTAGGATGGAAGGATGGGTGAGACTTAGCACCAGTAACTGGGTAACAGATTTTCTGGCTTCTGACCACTGGGGAGCAGTGATGGCCCAGTGGTTTTAAGCATGACTTAAGTGTTAAAGGTCGTGAGTTCGAACCCAGGCAGGCACATGACTTTTTGTTAATGTCATCATCATTACTGCTCCTCAAAACGGTATAGGAAAACACCGTGAGGAAACCGATAAGACCAAACATTCAAAGATAAACGACATCCAGCAACCGCCGCCTACCGTGGCCGGAGATCAGCTCACAATCCCCGACGCCCGGGGCGTCACCTGCGGCGGCTGGGGCGCGAGGAAGAGAGTTGCCTCTCGCTCGCACGTTCAGCCTACTACTTCGCTGTATTCAGAACTTCTTGAATAATGATACAGGCACACTACATTTTCCTCGTTTTAGTCACCATTATTATTATCCACTGCCTGACTTGATCTACTGCTTGACTTTACCCACTGCCTGACTTCACCCACTGCCTGACTTCACCCACTGCTGGGTTAAGGCCTCTCCATGTGTTTGTGCCACGCTCCACGTTCCTGTGACAGTCTCATTAGTGATATATCCATGATAGCAACAATTTCGCCTTCCCATCACGCTGCCGGACGACAAACACTCCTCTTTTCAGTTCTTGGACGCCACTCAATCACACCTTACTCCAGCTGCAAACACCGCACATTACTAGGTGTCCTGCCCAACTCCATTCGAGTTCCATTATGCGATTTCTGATACTGAAGACCTTCGTACGTTAGGTTACGGCCTTGAAAGAAATGGAAATATACTTAACATGAGCCGAAAATTTATATATATAGAAAATGCAGACAAGGAGAGCTGACCTCAGATATTGGGAAAAGGTTTCAGAGAAGAAGAAGGCCACACACAAGTCTACTGTATCTGGTATCCAATGTACTATTCTGATGCTGAACATAGAATACTCTCTGTGTAAGCACCCATGTCTCAGCACCCGTCTTGTGCAGCCGAAAATTTGTATCGCAAATTACCATAACATCATAGTTATTGCTATAGAAGCATATATCTACATGGCATACGTCTCAAAACCTTCGTGCTAGCTTGCAATGCGTGTCCTAGCAACGTTTGTCGGTGTGTCACGGATAGATACGTCTACTTTTGTCATAGCTATCTTGGAACTACGAGCGTCAGCCCACAGAAACAGCGGATCAGATAAGGCCATAATAAACTTTTCTTATGATCAAATGTGTCTTTACAGATGAGGACAGTTAAGGACGAATCAATCGCTTGTGATTTATGATCTTACTAGGACAACTGTCGTCTAGTAATCGAATTTTGACTTAGAGTCATTTGAAAATGGTTTTTTTTTTGTTCAGCTTTCTGCACGACTTTTCCATGTAACCTTTAAGTGGGCCCATACTTCTCCATCCGCGTATTTAACCTAAAAGGGGTTGGGTACAAAGTAATCCAAGTGTGAGTCGTAATGTTACTTTAAAATTATAATATTCGCATAGGTTTCATTGTCACACGTAAGATTTTCATTTTTTTTATAGTTGGGGTTTGTTTAAATTTGTAAGTGTAACTGCCTTGATGGCCTAGTGGTTGAAAGCGCGAGAGCTGAGCAAGAGGTCTCGGGTTCGATTCCCGGGTCTGGCAAGAAGTGCTTTTGTTTTTTCTGTGAGAAATTTCTCAGTTGTAGCCCGGAGAATGGAAGTTGGTGGTATGATAAAACCTGTGCCTCGAAACACGTTAAGCCATTGGTCCTGCGCCTGATCTCTCTCCGGTCGTTTCAGACGGCCGTCACATTAGACATTGAGAGTAAAAGAACAGAGACGGCACCTGTATCTGCGTACATACTTAAGCACTGTAATATCTCCTACGCACATGGCTAATTAATTATGAGATTGGCCATCGTGGCCGAAATTGGTTATGAGTATGTGTAGTATTATATAGGTGTATGGTGTATGGTGTGCCAGTCAAATCTTCACATGAAACCTTTATAAACAAGAACGTTAAAAAAAATGGAGAGGCATTGGTGCGGAAATTTCTCGAAGGACCGTAGCGGGAAAATAATTTTTGCGGTGAAATATTGACCACACAGTAATGAGCTGACCAGGGGTAGGAAAAAGGACTTACTTGGATATCTTGAGCTGGTTATCTTGAGAAGAAGGTGCACGTGGGTTGAATCTCTTTCTTCTTGGTTGCTGAACACTTTCACTTTGGTCTTTATTTCTTCACACGCGTGTATGGCCAACACGAATAGTTGATAGTTTTTAGATATATAGATACATTAGTGGGTTCATTATCTCGGCGCGGCGCGGGGTGATAACTTGTCTTGGCGTGGTATTGGTTAGCTCAAAAACCGCGGTCAAATAGGAATCTGTATTCTAATATGTAAGATGCGTTCGGATATATCATAGTAGAAAATTATAAATTAAATAAAACTTGCGCAAGCAGGCATCGTTTTTTTTTTTTTAAAGAGTACTGTTAATATTGATGGCGCGGCGAGCTAATTTAGTTTATTTTAGTGGACTGTATTTGCGATGCGGAACGAAATGATTAACAAGCGCTTGGATATAGGTACACGAGTTGCAAAGGTGTTGGACAGTAAAATGTAACCCGATATTTAGGGATAGGAAAACACAAACCTTTGCTGAAGCCACGTGCCTGGTCGACACCAGTGCAGAAGTAGTTCTGCTTCAATTTTGCTGTCCTCACAAATTCACACATTAAACACAAACACAAATTGTTGTTATTTAGTCAGTGAAAATAGGATGAATCCAAGATTGTCAATTGTTCTTGATAAGCGCAGGCTGACCCGTGTTGCGCACGCGATGCGCTTTAAATTGGAAGTGCTCTTGCGACAAACAAAATTGGCGCGGCGAATGTCCTTATCGTCGCGAGGTTTATGCGAGGAAGGGAGCAATTAGGAAACGGATGTCAACCGAATTCTGAATGTTGGCGCAATCAAACATAGGCAGGCAGTCGTGTAATCTAGATTGTACCACTAACGCAAAACAAATAAAGTTACAAAATATTCACACCTCTTTGACGCCGAAAACACTTTCCCTAGTAGGTTAAATTTTACTAACACAAAAACATTGACTCAAATAATTGAATTGAACTAAATGCAATCAACGACGAAAGGATTGTTATCAACAAAATTTTAAAAACAAAAGGCTTTTTTTAAATTGCTGTCATTTGCAGATCTCTTTTGTAGTGCTGAATAAAAAGAATTCGCTTAAAGAAATGTCTGGGCATTTCTTTAAGCGTTATTAAAAGGCTGTTTGTTTTGAAATGTATACCGGAATGAAGCTTTAAAGTAAGCTTACATTATGTTGAAAATCATAAATTTAATAATAACTGACATTATTAATTTTTAAGCTATTGCATAGTTTTTATCGCGGGCTTTGAGCGCGGCGACCGAATCAAGAACTTCCGTAACGAAAATAAACCTAACACCCCCGCTCCGACCGGCCGCGGCACAGCGGTGCGGCGTTGAAAGCCGTGCATCGTCTAACGTCGTTTCAGTTCGGCAGACTTCGGCACGGTGTTTGTGTGCGTGTGACTAGACGTATGCGTGTAGACTAGCTGCTCATAAACCTATAGTTTCTATGATAAACATTCCTGAATAACCTACATGTATTGTAAGATAATAAAAATATTTTAAACAATATTAACTTCTCATTTATTTAATAAAAGAAAAAAAATGTTTTCTTATCGGTCACCACGCTCAAAAAGTGTAACTTGAATTAATATCAAAGAAAAAAAAATACTGCATAAATAAAATAAATAAATAATTATAATAGCATAAGTTGATAAAAAATGCTATGCAATAGCTTTACCGCGGCAGTCCCCGAGTGCCGCAATCATTTTTTTTCTTAAATTCTGATAAGAACAGAACTTTGATAGGCACTCGGTCCATGTAAAACATTAGTGTTCTGCTGCATCTGATTAGATAGATAGGTAGATAGAATATACTTTATTGTACACCAAAACTTAAACACACCTATTTAACATTATTTCTTAATTCTATGGTTTTATTATAGATTAGACAAGCCGACCCCATCATCAGTTAAGAAAAGCCAAAGCAAAATAAACCATTATTTTGCTTAGGCTTTTCTCAACTATTATATTTTAAAAACGTTGTCCTACACTAGGAATTTGACATTTTTTTAAACTCACATGCGTAAATACCTACACCACTAACAATTACTATGTATAATACTTGTTCCGGGGTGGGAGTCGAACCAGCGATACGCAGCGTAAAAACCAATATATCAACCACTGCGCCAACTGTGTTGGCAAAATTACCTATTGGTAATGTTTGCTTCAAAGATGCGTTCTGAATTATTATTTTAGCCTAATATTGGAAGTATTTTTTTGGAAAATAGATATTTAAAATGACTATTCACGAACCTACGAGTTATATACTCGTTTAAGATTGGTACCCTTTATTGTATACCAAAACAGAAATAAATAGATCTTTTACAGACAGCCTTTGGACGTATTTGACATAGAAGGAGAAAATAAATACACAGGCAGTCTATGGTGTACTATTTTCTAATACCATTACACTATTGCCGTAAACCAACTCCAGACACAAGCATATTCAGCTCAGTTGTAGGGGTTAAAATGATTGCTAGTAATGTGAATTCTACCCACATTGCTCTTTAGAAACCTATGTATGATTTACGTACTTCATACAAAAACTGAGATATATACAACGTGTAACAGAAACCCCATATCTATCCAAAAGGGCTGAAGACAACATCTAGTATGGAGTCTTTATGCACAGTTTCAGCTAAAAATAAGAGACTCAAAGAATTGATACCAAATTATCGTTTTCATATGTTTCTTGAATACCAATCATAACAAACGTGTCACAGCACTACGAGTGTCAATAACTTTCCACGTCACTTGCGAATAACACGCTAATTCTCTTCGTTCTTCTTAATTTGAAAAATTCGGTGTCTGGTATCAATTGATTGAAATTTCTAATAAGTTCCACACATGTTGACATAAGATTACAAAATCGGTGCCATATCGTTTGTTATCATCCAAAGAAGCCGTGTACTTAGTATGTATATACCCTTTAAATTCCACGTTGTATAACAAGAAATAAAAAAAGAAGAAATGGGACATTACGGAGGCATAATTCTACACCTATTTTCCATTTGGTCTGTCAAAAAACGCGAATTCCCTAGCCACAACATACTCGCTTGGAAAAATGCGATGTTCTCTCCCATTTCGTGTAGAATTTCAGAACCTATTTGAATGAAAGTCGTTGTTATTATACGCTGATACATTCTTGCATATTATATGCTCTAGCATATCGTACCAGCATATTTTTGCATTGTTATTTTGTTTTTGATTTTTACTAAACGAATAATAGTGTATTTTTAGACAGTACTATTTTTTAGATGAATTGGGTTATTTATTATTTGAGAAGTTCGTGGTTAAATATTAACAGCCACGCGGGTTGTTCTTGGAAGGTGCCGCACCGCTTGCCGAGGTTGATTTGTGGATAGGTTTGTGGAAAGGTATTTTATTGGAACATATAGGTTATAATTTTAGTAAATATCAAACTAGTGTAATAGAGGTATTTAAACATGTAACCCACACCAATGTCCGCTAAAATAATCTAGCCTGCAATACATGTTGACCGAGCGTATGCCAACGCGAGTGTTGGCAAATAGGTACAAGGCAAGAAATAATATCCACACGTTCGAGAAGTTCGTCGAATGCCAATGCAGACGACCAATGTAGAAGAGGGTCTGTAGAGCTGCCCACACGTCGGCCAAGCGCAGGCGAGTGCCCTTTAATTTGTGACCAAAAACCGAAGTGAGGCAAGTGATCACGAGCAACGGCGAGCGAAGACAAGTTGCACCAAATGAGCTCTATACACGTTGACGCTGGCCTCCACTCAGCCAAATAGGCAAGTGACACCGAGCGATAGCAAGACAAGGCAAATATACTGTCTACATGTTGGTATTGGCCTTCACTCGACAACGCTCGGCCAACATGTATTTCAGGCTTATTAAGTGGACTTAAAACAAAATAACGCATCTGGAGGCGATTTGGGTTCGTTAGAATAAGTAATCATTATTGTGCAAGCAATTGAATAGCCATCCTTTTAAATTTTGATTGAGATAATGAAAATATACGAAGATCGAAAAAGTGTGCGTTATATGTTTCTAAGAGACGACGGAGCCCTTGCGCCAGCATTGGTTCTGCACTTTACAGTGTGAAACAGCCGGGGCACGCGCGCCGCCGTAATACAGTTCTGGGTACAACATAACAAAGTTTATTGGTGACTAGCTTGTGCCAGTGGCTTCGCCCGGGTGGGAAGTTTTTCCCGTGTAAATTCCGATCCCGTGGGAATTTCGTAAAATCCTTTCTTAGCGGATGCCTACGATACAACATCTACCTGCATGCCAAATTTCAGTCCGATCCGTCCAGTGGTTTGGGCTGCGCGTTGATAGATCACTATGTCAGTCAGTCAGTCAGTCAGTCACCTTTGAGTTATATATATTTAGATATCAGAGCAGTCAAAGTTGTTATTACATATAATTATAATATCGAGATTCTTTCGTGCGTCTGCACGTGAAGCCGTTGGAGTGGGTTGTTCGGCTGTACTTCTTTGCCAGCCGTCAAGGGGAGTCAGAACCCAGAAAATCTGATACCAATCCCATGCCACGGGGTATCGTGTCACCCAGTTTTTTTTTTATTGAAAATAGGTTCGCGTTTGACCACCATCTCACCTGATGGTAAGTGATGATGTGGGCGAAGATGGAGCACGCTTACCTAAAAGTAACCTATTCACTCTTGACTTAAAGACTCCTAGGTTATAGCTATCGGGAAACACAGACTCTGACAGGGAATTCCACTCCTTAGCCGTACGCACAATGAAGGTATTCCCAAAACGTTTTGTGCGTACGGGTGGGATGTCTATCATGTAACGATGGTGCTTCGCTGTTTGTCTCGTAGTCCGATGATAACGGGCTTGGCGGAATTAGATTGTGTAATTCCATCGCATACTCCCCGGAATGTAACCGATAGAAAACCGATAGAAAAGCTTTGACTCGACCAGTGCATCGTTGCCAATGAGTCTCTTGGGCCGCTTCTCGATAGACTCAAGCGCGTACAGTTGGTATTTGGCAGATCCATCCCAAAGATTATTCTGGGCTGTGAAGGTAAGATAGGCAGTTGCTTCATGTGAAACCTAGTACTTAGAGTCATTAGTGAAAGCTGACCCTAACATAGTTGGAAAAAAGCTAAGCAGATGTCGAGGGCTGTCTTTTCTTATACATTTTTTTGAATTATTAATATCGATAATAAAATGGTATTTCACTCTTTATTATTTACAATATGAGTATGTGATATCCTTTGACCCGCACAACCAAGCCATCTCTTTATACACGAGTAATTACTAACTAACAGTTAGTTTAAGGAAACGAATTCCAAAAAAAAATACGACGGAAAAGTGAGACTCACACAGCAAAAGATTATTTTCAGTTATAGAAAATATCAACAATTGATTCCAAAACCATTGTTATCTGTAAATCTATATTCTACATTTAATTTGAAATAACCGCCACAATTTATAATGAAACCAGCTCCATCGACAACTCAATCCAAATTCAAACAATTCGAACATCGACACTAATTTCAAATCTTAAAAACATCGAACGCGACCACTAAAGACCCAATCACGGCCCGTAATTTAAAATATCGAACAAAAAGTTCTTCGAACCGTTATTCATTTAAGATAAAAGATCTATTTCCCTCTCCGGGCGTGACCTAGAAACTGAATGGCGCATTTTTTTTGCATTTCACGATGCAGAGGGCTTTATAGCACTCATTAGTGCACAGTTTTTGTATTCTATGAATGTTCTATACTCTATGTGCCTGGGTTTAGTCTATGCGTTGTGCAATACGTTTATTAAAAATGCTGGACTGGCTTAATTAGTGGAGAGAAGTATTGTTTTTCGAATGACCTTTGAGTTTGTATAAGAATATTTTGTTTAATGAATATTTTTTTATTACCTACTAATACACTGAATAGAAACCACTAAGATGATTCAAATAAACCTAAACATTATCCACTTTTCTGAACACCAGTTCTAGTGACCTCTCAAGGAGTAACCTTATCTTCGGTTAAATACTATTCGAAGTGGCAATGCTAAGGAATGTTTTCATGCCTAAAGAATTCTTTTTGTGCACCGCTTTTTTATTACGAATGAGCCCGCTCGTGACCTCAATCACACCTGATGGTAAGTGTAAGATGAGATCTACAATCGAACAAGCGAGCCCAGAATATGCCTGTTTACTCTTGGTTTAAAGGCTGACGTGTCATATGTGGCAGGGAATACAGAAGCCGGCAGAGAGTTCCACACCATGGCTGTGCGCACAATAAATGTAGAGGAGAAGCGCTTAGTATAACAAGACGGTATATCGACCAAGTGTGGATGCACTACATTACGTCTGGTAGACCGGTAGTAAAAGGGAGATGAAGGGTCGTTTTGAATTTAGTATACCTATAATTTATTTATACATTTGTACATTATGTTTTTCTAAAAAATACTTGCATAAGTAACACGTTACTCGTGTAAAAATGTTACTTAAGACTAACTTGCTAAACCCAACAGGATGATTACAATAAAACACGATTGATACACTTACCACCAGGTTAGATAGTGATCATATAAAAAAAATATTACACCTTACTAAGAAATCCACTAATCACCCTCCGGTTTCATCATCAGACCCGAATTTAAACGTAAATTTAGTTATATTGACAGAGGTACAAGAATTTGTCAGTTACTCTACAGCGTAACTAAGACTTTTAAGGAGTTCAAACTCTCATGTGCTTTCCAAGACATTGGCTAATCTCACCCACCATTCTACTACCGTCCTCACTAAGTATTCCTTAACCTTGAAACCTAACCTGTAATGTTTATCCTATTTACCAATAAGCTAAAAATTACCATAAAAGCACGAAAAAGCGACGAAACGAAGAAAGAATCAATGGAAAATTGTTATTTACATGCAAATAAGGGGCTTAAAAATGGGCAAAAAATATTTGCGCAACAAAAGTTAGTAGGGGTTCTCAGAGAACCCAGGTTCATTTTTTGCAATAATTTTGGAAGCTATCGCCTAGCGAGGTCGTAAGTAGGATTTACGAGTAATTATTATGAGGTACATCGTATGTTATATTAAAAGTAAATGTAAAATAAGGAACTTAGGCGCAACCGCCTCAATTAAGGCAGACGGCTTTGGGGTTGGCCCTAAAAGTGGGGACTCTGACCGCCAACTCAGTGACCCTAGGAGGATGATGGCAAAGTGGTCACGTGCTACCGATACACAGCAAGGCTGAGGGCAGACCTTTTTACAGTCTCCCCAAACACGTACCCCAACTGGTGTTACACTAGGAGCCATGTAGAGGTCTTCTAACAGGAGCTTAGATTCCTCTTGAATTTATTTAATTAATTTGTTAGTTAAAGCTTTGGATAGTTTAAGTTTATACCAATGTTCTTGAGACTAGGTTTCGGTAATTCCTTCAACGATTATCGTATTCTAATTCAATTAACATTACAATGAATTACACCGTTACTCTCAGACAGCCATAGTGTTTACTGCTACTTTTTTCAGCAACGTCGCTGAAAAAGTAGCAGTAAACTAGAATCTGAATGTAACACACATATGTCACACTTCAGCGTTGTACTCGTTACTGCTCTTGACCAAATGAAACCATTCATTGGTTTTGAAACGTGGGGTGGGCCAATATGAGGGCCTGATATGTTGAAACTGGTGTCAATTGCAAAAAACAACTGCCTTTTGGATAAGCGTTTGGCAACGACTTAATGGTGGAAATTATCCAAAGAGACCGTGCAACGTTGATTATTGAACAATTTTATAAGAATAGAAAATTAATGTAATAATATGCTTTCATTTTGTCTAGTCTTTAAAGTAGCCATGTAGTAGGTTTGTATACCAATTTAATAACATCTTTGTGATTAAGTTTTAAGTTTATTTTAGTTTAAATAGTAAAGTAATTTATTTTTTTCATTATTTTGTATACCAGCTATGGTCAATATAAAATGCAATTTAGTATAGGTACTGTTTGTAAAGTGGTCATAGATGTTTTAAACTGTGCTCAAGTATGTAAATTTTATTTTACGCCCGTTGCGATTTTTATTTTTTAATCAGAATGATAACCACCAATTTTTTATGGTTTAAACCATAAAAAATTAGTGGTTTAAACTACAAAAATTACGATTTACCATAACAGCTTTCATCCGCTATTTAACTGTTTTAGGGGTTGAATTTCTAAAAATACTGAAATACGTGCTTATTAATTTTTAACCAGAATACTAACCATCAATTTTCATGGTTCTAACTTCAAAAATGACGATTTTCCATACAAACTTTCATCCCCTATTTAACTCACTTAGGGGTCGAATATTAAAAAATTCTTCCTTATTCCTTATATAAATATAAAACGAAAAGTCCTGACTGACTCCTTCATCAACTTCTTGCCACAAATCAAATAATAATTAACATGGAATACATACAATCAATTCATAATCATTATAAATACCCTTTCTAATAAAACATGTCACAAAATAATATCACACATATTCCAAAAATTCAGTAGATGCCCTCAATGTCTGCGGGTATCACTGAATTGAACGATACACGAATTTGAATTTCAAAATGGCGGCGATGGTTGGGACACTGCCTGTTACTATAAATTTAGTTATCTATTTGCAAGAGCGAGAATAGATCGGAGTTCCAAGGCCGTTCCTTAATAGAATATGTTTGGTTGTTGCAATATTTTTATGCTGAAGGAGCTAGAGAATTTTGATTAAAAGAAGTGTGTGAGAAGCGTTTCGGGAATATAAATTGTTAGGTAAACAGAAAGATGGAAGAGAATATGGGTAAAGATAATATCATACGCAAGACTTTCTTTTTTATTTAATACTACAATAAGATTCTGCCGGCGGCTTTGCTCATGTTTAAATATTTTTATCAACAATAATAAAGGGTAAGTCGCTCTTCAGCATTTCATCTGTCTCGACACCAAAAATCACAACGGTCTGTAGCCCCGTTTTGACGTGAAAGAAGGATGAACAAAAGCTTCCGTTATAATATTAGTATACACAGAACAGTCTTATACTATGTTTTTCTTAGTAATCTGTTTTTGGATCTCTTAATGGGCAAAAACATCAGAAGGCTTTTATTAAGCCCCGTCACTTCATTTATCACTTGTGTGAAATATGTTATACGTCTTGGTTAGAATATATCTGTCTGTGTAGTGGTGGATAATATCATGTTGTAACCAATTTATGTATACAAAATTGAAGTGTCATTTGTCATTGAAACAAAACATCCAATTTCTTGTGTTTCTGTCGTTTGTTTCTTCAGGCTTATCTCTGGACTGGTTGAACCGATTTGAATGGGAGCTAAACGGAATTGGGATTTACACATTTTACGCGAGAAAAAACATGCAAACGAAGTCACGGATACAGCTGCTAGCTGATGCTGACAAATAGGAACAATGTGGCAAAAATATAATATATACCACTAGTAGGGAGATTTGCGTCAGCAAATTACTCTATACTATGAACCTACAACTTTCCTACATTAACAAGTGTTTACATAAAGTAATCGTCAAAATCGCAATACCACGGACGCAAAGATTGGTTTTTAGGATTTGACCACCATCTCACCTGATGGTAAAGTGATGATGTGATCGAATATGAAGCACTCATGCCTAGAAGTAACCTATTCACTCTTGACTTACAGATCCCCAGGTTATAGTTATCAGGAAACACAGACTCCGGCAAGGAGTCCACCTTAGCTGTTTCACACATTCACGTTTTCTCAGACAACTCTTAAGTTGTGACTGTAACCAATATCCCGTTACCGCCTGAGCTCGTTCAGCAATCAGATAATCTGAGAAGTTAAAGAAGCATCATCTTCCAATAATTTTCACGTTGCATTAAGAACAATGATAGACAGGAACTAACGAATTTTATTGACAGTATTGTGAAGCTCATTTTTAATGTAAATTATATGAGAACACTGTAGACTCTGAGATTCATTTCTGATTAGTTATAACATCGTATTATGTCAATAGGGTAGTTTCCTAAAATATTTTATTTAGTCCGTCACCTAGTTTAACAAAAAACATTGACACAAATTTTTCATTTTATCGTATTTGAAAAATTAAGACGCTACAGTGAGTTGATATTTCGCGTGACGTCACACTCCGGTATAATTCTTAGCACTGTGTGACCTCAGCAGCTCCCACTCCTGTACTTTGAAGCTCTCCATCTTTGTGAATATTTCTTAACTTTAAAAGGCAAAAAATACGTGACTAATATTTTTTGAAAATCAACCTAATGGACCAAATAAAATAATTATTTTGTAACACAGGAAACTACTCTATTGGTCTATACTGTCCTCGCATAACTAAAAAAAAAACTGTAAGTATTATGCAAATATTGTGAAAATGAGTTATTTTTAAAAGAGTACCTAATCGTGGAGTTTCTGGCCGGTTCTTCTGCATAGGAAACGACCAATTTCGAACTGTGCACTAACTTTCGACGTTTTATAAGTGCCCATGTAGGTAATATAAAATAAAAATATTTTTCATTTTGATTTTAAAGAACAATCATTAAAGCAACAAAAGCTTGATGATCACGATTCTCAATAAAGAAGAAGTTATCAGAGAGACAGTTTATGCTACTAAGGCACCTTTACTCGCGATAGTTCAAGCTTTAACAGCAAACGATCGTGAGAATACGTAATTCTCGGAAATAAACTCGTTATCGGCAATATCCATTGAAAGCCGAGCTCCTAGAACTTGATGTAAATGGAAAGTTCAGGGTTTGTGATTATCTGTCACTGTAACTTCAATATTATGAGAAAATGATTTAGGTTTATTCATATGTAGAGTTGCACGGTCCTTAGAAGCTTAAATATGTTCGATATTCAATAAACAATAGCTGAGCAAACTGCAAATAATATTTACGAATTATACATGTTATTGTCCTAAAGTCTCCTATGAACAATTATTGAAACGGTATAATATTCTCAGTCTGGAATCTAGATGATTTCTACTGGGTGTAATGACGCTGCATGGAATATGTAATAACAGATTTGACTGCATTCCATAGTCAAATAGTTTCCATTATATAGTACCCAGATCTGTCATGTGTCGTAGGGTGCGTGTGCCTCGAATATTCCATACAAATTCGTGTTAGACTAACGCCGGGATGCGCGTGCCTCTTCGTCGCCTTGTTGATACATACAACACTTACTTCATGAAGCTTGACATAATTACTCTTTCTAGACATAGTTTTAAGGCAAGAGCAATAGAGATACTAATTTCATAAGTATGTATAACCTTTTTATCCTTCTTTTTAATAATCATTTATGATGCAAACTATGTCTGTTTTCTTATAATATTTTTTTTTGTGATTTCGTGGACAATGGTGTGGGTTACATGTGTAGTAACATAAATATAGAATAGATTAAGTACAACAGTATATCTAATCGTTGATTTAATTTAAGAATCTATTATTAAGCTTGGCATGTAACTGTTTTTTGTCCCTAATAAATAAAATAAAATAAATTAGTCCACGACGTTCCCACTGCTGGGACAGGTCTCTTCTCTATGAGCGGGAATAGGCCGCTATCAACTACGAGAATCCAGCGCAGGTTGGTGAATGTAACATGTCTTGAATTTATGGTCCTAGGGCATTTGATTTCCACACGATAGTATCCTTCATCGTTTTGAGAGGAATGGTCATGATAATATAAATTACACACAGTAATGTACCGGACTGGGATCGGACACACGACTCGTAAATTGACCCTGCAACTACAAGGCCACCACCAAGTGAGTGGTATTCCTTGCCAGAGTCTGTTTCTCCTGACAGCTTATAACCTGAGGGTGTTTTAATGTGTTTTTTAAGACTGAGTAAGTTACTTCTAGGTAAGCGTGCTTCATCCTGAACTATATCATCGCTTACCATCAGGTGAGATTTTGGTGGTGTGGAACCCAGGTTCTTTTTTGTAATATATGTATCGACAAATATATATACAAGAAAATGTTCTATAGTCTTTCTAATATGAATAAAGATGAACAACTAAAAAGTTGCTCAAGTATACTTTATGAAAGGAGGAAAGGATATGTTATGAAATACATCAGAAGATGCATCCAAGGATATAGTTGAGCCACTTTAACGAGATTCTTGCATCGTAAACTGTTTTATCATGGCGCGTTTTACGATGGAGACGATCCTACTCTCAATCTATGCAGGTTATCACGTCCGGTTAAATCTTTTATATTTATTTAAATCATACCACGCTATACAGCGGTGCAATCAAATCTTCCAGTAACTATTTACAAACTCAGAAACCTGTGATAGGCAAACTTTAGAAATAAGGAAAAGTTTTAAGTATCTAAGTATGATCTTAAGTACAGACGCCAGCACATCAAGCTACAACAGTCTGTCAAATTTCTTTAATAGATTTTCAAGTTTATTGTTAAAGAAATTAGGTTCAAGCTTGATTGGGAATATTTGACAGTTTCGGCTTCATGTGCTGGCGTCTGTACCAATCTGGCACCACTCATGAGGTGCAGCTGAACGTGCATGAATAGAGTATACTTCATAATTGTTATCTGGATGGACGTTTAGAAATACTACGTTTAAGGTATGCCCAAGGAGAAGGGATACCAGATGAAAAATTTCCGGGGTTCAAGAAATTTTTATTTAGAGAAATTATACCGGATGTCATTTTTTATCGTCTCAAAAATAATATGATGTATTGTGTAAGTGAAACGGAAGTCATACACGACAACATTTATTGCGCGAGCGCCTCCTGTGGCTTCGAAATAATATCAAAAAGGCCGAATGCGCTGCGTGTCACATATTAATTTATTATGTTATAAATATTATTTAGGTAATTCCTACAATTAGCAATTACCTGAATAATAATTTTTTTAAACGATTACACACCAGATGGTGTGTAATGGTATAAAATAACAAATGATTGAGAATTACTGCACTGGTCATTACGATACTGTTTATTTATATATAACCTCAAACTTTGATTGACTTTATTGTGAACGTCACTATTACCTACTATTGTTTATTTATTTATTTAAACTTTATGTACAATGGTGTTACATTGTTATTGTTCCGTCATCTCTAAAGATATATCAGAAGACTAGCGTCAGATCAATTATCTGTCTGGTTTTCATGCTAAAATGGGCCCTTTTGGCGCGGCTGTAAGCCATGTAGGTACTGTATTTTTTTTTTTGCTTTCGTTTCTCTTTTTCTATTACCAATTTAAAGAAGATTCTCTTTAGATTAGTAATGAAGCTCTGTGGTCTGTAAAAGTGTTAAAACGTTCCGTACGAGTTATTTGATATTAAGGACGTACGTCTCTTCTACGTTATTCCCTCGGCCTGCTATGATAGGGTATTTGAAACCCAATTCAGTCCAAGTCTAGCTGTATATGCTGGGCATGAAGGAACCAAGGATGAAGAATATTTATTGATAGATTACAATAATGTATTACAAGTTTTTAATATTCCACAATTTTCACACAATACCATCTAGTCCCAAACTAAGCAGAGCTTGTGCTATGAGTACAAGACAACTGATAAACATACATATCTTTCTAAATACGTACATATTATAGATAAATTACACCCAGACAAAGAACAAATGATCGTGATCATCACACAAACATTTGTCCTGGGTGGGAATCGAACCCACAACCTTGTGCATAGCAGTCAGGGCCACTGACCACTAGACCAACAGGCCTGCCTGTTTAAGCTAAACATAGTCATGAAAAGTATCATTAGAACTTATAACGGGATATGTACCATTTGTGTATTTATTATTTCGAGCCCAATATTCTGGCACTATTGCAACCGCCATTTTAATTAACATTTCAAGTTCTAATAATGTATTAGGAAAAAAATGCTTTAGTGATCAAATATAATATCACCAATAACGTTTTTCACGTAGGAACTGTGGAGGTCTGCTATGCGAGCGGTTAGCTTATCGCACTGGCTGGTATAGTTTGAATTTAGATCGCAATGTTGGACATGCGAAGGAATTGTTGAAATGAACAGAACGGCTTGAGACGCCGCATAGCAAACTCGACATCATTTTAACTTGAATAATATATTTAGATTGTCTTCCATAAATGTGAACATAATTATATATAAAGTAAAAAACCTATCGCGTTTATACTGAAGTTCCCGACACACACGCCCCCGTTACAGTACTAAACTAAAACCCAACAATAAAAAAATTTCATCCAGATCTGTTCAGCTATTTTTGAAAAAACAAACATCCATTCATAATCTAAGCTTTCGTATTTATAACTAGTATTATACTAGTATCTATTGACTAATACAATTTGTATTTTCATCAAAAGAAGAGGAGTTCGTGTCTAAATAACGACAGCTGCATGGTTCGATTTTCAAGGTTAAACAACACTAGCCGAGGTTGATCCATGGATGGGATCTTAACATACCTATCGAGTTTCTTCTCTGCCTTTATTTCTTTTTTTTTTCGAAAATATGTTATGCCGCTTATCCCAGCTTTTATTTGTACCTTTTTGACTGTCGTTATGGTAGAAGTCAATCTGAATCACCGACTTGCCAAGGGGTATCATGTTATGCGCTACATGTAAAACACTAGTAGCTATTCAGCTGCACCCCAGCCGCAGTGGTAGACGCCCACGGCGTCGGACGTCAGCCGACGATCTCCGGCCACCGTAGGCGCGGGCATGCGGACAGCGAGTAAAGGGCAACTCGCTGTCCGACCATGGACCATGCCCGGGTCGACGGCGCGTTGTGTTCCACGCGTGCCTCAAAGAGCGTCAGCAATATGACGAGGCCCCCCCGTAGAGGACCGAAGCCTGCCGGGGTCGTGGGACTTATCCCATTACCGTGACCCCGGTACGTAAAGGGTTATTGAAGTAACACCGTGGATTTTAGTCAGTAAAAGTCTGACAGTCCCTCGCACCCTGCCCGGGGTGGGAGGACTTATTTGATAATTTTACCACGCTAAAAAAAGCTATTCAGCTGCATCCGGTTAGATTGGAAGATGACCTTAATATAGTTGGAACGAGGCTAAGTAGACGATGATTAATTTGTTCTTGAAATTTACAGCAGGTACATTAAAATAATAAAATAAAAAAAATATATTGAAAAAACCAGTTTTCGTACAACATAGCATAGTGATTGGAGCCTCCTTTTTTAACCGACTTCAAAAAAAGGAGGTTTACAATTCGTCTTGAACTTTTTTTTTATGTATGTTACCTCATAACTCGGAGACCGCTCGACCGATTTGGAAAATTCTTTTTTTGTTTGAAAGGGTATACTTTTTAGTTGGTCCCATTGTCGTCACGTTTGGATCTGATGATGGGATCATGGAGAAATCGAGGGAACTCTTCAAATATTATAGGCACACCTATAGCGTTTTGGGTATTTCTTATAGTACCTTGTGCAGTTGCTCTCGAAAAGCACCATTTGAGGAAGTGCAACTGATGATGAAGACCCCAGATGGCCACTGAAACTACTCAATAATAAGTATTTCGTTGAATGCGATTAGATTACTTGAATATGGATGTTAAGCACTTTATGCTCGTCACAATGCATATGGTGAAGTAGAGCTGATGGTGAAGTACCAGGAAACCTCCTCAAAAATTAACGGCTCTGCACCGGGAAAAGCAATATTTTGTAAAAGATGATAAGTAGTTGACATTTTGGCTTTTGTAACTAGATAAATTACAAACCGACCCACTAAAAAGCATGAAAAATAACTTTTTAGCATAAAATAGAACCGACTTCCATATAAAAACACTACAAAGGCAAAAATAACTTTAATTTCGGAAGGCGGTGTCTTTAGTTTTTACCCGACTGCAAAGGAAGGGTTATGTTTTGTATATATTTTCGTTTTTGACACCGCCTTCCGAAATTAATATTTTGGATTTGTAGTGTTTTTATATGGAAGTCGGTTCTATTTTTTGCTAAAAAGTTTTTTTTAGACAAATAATGTCTGTATTAGGAGATTCCGCTCTTCCATAACTAAAACTAAACATTATAAGTGCTGCTTAGATACCATTAATAATAATAAAAAAATAATAAAAAAATCCTTTGTTGCAGGCACGCAGGCCCATATAAAAACCTAACGAAATACAAAAATAAATAGATAAAGAAATACGCTTACAAATCAATTCAACTATACAATTAATTCCATTCAATTCAGTCAGTTCAGTGGTTAAAATCATATTAAAACATTATAAACAAATAAAACAAAAAAAAAATTCAGATCTATTAAATTAAACTAATTAGCAGGAATATTGACAGCCGTATACAAAAAAGTAATTAGCTCCATATATGGCTCTCAATATTCCATTGTCAGAATCATGAATACGGCTTATAAACGAGGCCCTAGCTTTGCGTAATACAGCATGGAAACCGTCAACCCTGTTCTCCGCGAACATGCCAGACGCACCACACCGCCACGGTAACCTAAGTATGCATCTAAATGCGTTGTTACATTGCACGCATAATGTATTATACGCGCGCTGTGTGTGTTTGTACCAAAGGTGGCCAGTGTATAGCGACCGACAGTACGCATTGAACAGAGTGACTTTTACCTGTTTGGTACATTTTGCGAAACGCCGTGCAACTCAAGCATATTGCTCTTAGCGGCCAACATTCGTCTTTGCCTCTCTAAGGCTGAGATTCAGAGACGAGTCTAAGCTTGAACTTACACTTCCATCTGTCAAAATCAACGACTTACCCTTAAATTTGTATTCAGAGACGTTCGGAACACGTCTTAAACTTGCGTGAACTAAGATAAGCCAAGTAGTCAATATCGACTACTTAAGACGGAACTAGCGCCACCAAGTGGGCTAAGGTGTAACTAATTTCGACAATGAAAAAGTTGACATTTATTCGAGCGCGTGGTATTCTTTTCTCTTTTAGATTGTAAAATTACGATTGTAAACTCACCGATGAACATTTTGCTTTTAAAAATGGCCATAGAGAAGAGAGTGTAAGCTTAGCTAAGACCTTGCTAAGACCGACGTAAGTTTGACAGGGACTGTGTCTCTGAATACGAATTTCTAAGATGCGCTTAGCCACGACTTGGCTTAGAGCGGTCTTCGCCCGTCTTATGTTCTTGTCTCTGAATCTCAGCCTAAGTCATCGTCATCACGCAGTTTTTCCGTTACGATATGACCAAGATATTTAAAACTTTTAACCACTTTCAGTTTAGTGTTACGTAACAATATGTCTGGTACAATGAGTGGACTGTTATCATATTTAAATACCATTATTTCCGTTTTTTTAACATTATATTTGAGACCATGCTTATTTGCGTAAACATATTAGAAGCACGTAGAGAATTACTGAAAAAGCAGATGGAAGCAGCCCAAGCCGCAGCCGCGCTAGCCCAGACCGAGATGGAACTTATTCAATACCAGTCAGAGGACGAATTAGAAGAGGAAAATTATGTCGTGTGTATGTGTGCATGTTTGTATGTAGGGAAGGAGAGAGGGTGTATGTGTATACATGCGATTGGTAGTGTTAGTGTGAATGTTGGAGAACTTTCTCAGTCTCATTGTAGGTAAGAGTTTTCACCCATTCCGTTAACCTTACTTACTATCGTAATTATTTCTTGGGTATATATAAATGTGTTTGTTGATTATATTATATAGGTGAGCTGACCTTTAACGGAGTTCCATACTGGCAAACATGGTCCAAACATTTCAGGTTTATTGTTTAGTTAAGTTTATTAAATAAATTTGCACACAATTTGTTTTAAATTTTTATGTTCCGACCGGTACCTTGTAGTACCTTCTACTTTAATTTCGTATTCAATATCAATTGTCTGATAGTTGAATCGGAATTGTTAGGATACCAGACGATTTACAAATCAATGTCATGACAAAGTATAAATATTTTACTAAAGTATTTGTAATCAATACCGTTTCCGTAGAAATGTTTCGAATTAAAGGAAACGGTCTTCGCGCTAGCAAATTGCGCCTAAGTGGCTAGGTCGTTATCATGATGTAATTTCTTAACCGACCTCAAAAAAGGAGGAGGTTCTCAGTTCGTCGGAATCTTTTTTTTTATTTATGTTACTTCATTACCAGAGGTCGGAATTAGGTAGTTATTTATGTACTTTCAAAATGATGATATTAATATGGATCTTCCCGGGATTTCTAATGGACAATCACGTGTAACCAACAATATTATGTAAATTTGGCAACGTCGCGCGTGCAGTGGTTTAAATCGAGTAAAAGCAAATAACTTTTCAACCGACGACAAAAAGAGGAGGTTATCAATTCGACGCGTATAATATATTTTTTTTATGTATGATCACCGATTACTCGAAGACGGCTGAACTGATTAGAAAAATTCCTTTTTTGTTTGAAAGGATATACTTCGAAATTGGTCCCATTGTCACCAGGTCTGGATCTGATGATGGGATCCTGGAGAAATCGAGAGAACTCTTCAAATATTATAGGCACACCTATGGCGTTTTGGGTATTTCTTATAGTAACTTGTGCAGTTGTTCTCAAAAAATACCATTTGGTGAAGTAGAACTGATAATGAAGACCACAGATGGCTGCCGAACCTACTCAATAATAAGTATTTCGTGGATTGCGATTCGATTACTAAAAAATCGACCAACTAAAAAGAGTGAAATAAAAACTTTTTACAAAAAAATTAAACCGACTCCCAAAAACACTGCAAAGTGAAAAATAACTTTAATTTCGGAAGTCGGTGCCAAAAACGAAAATACAAAACTAAAGACACCGACTACCGAAATTAAAGTTATTTTTCACTTTGCAGTGTTTTTGGGAGCCGGTTTAATTTTTTGGTAAAAAGTGTTTTTATTTAACATATCACGGGATTTTTCTGCTCTTCAAAATGAATCTTGGGATTTAGGGCATATTATTCTTTCGTTGTATGAAATAAGTGTAAGTAGGTACATAAATAACTTTACCTAATTCCGATCTCTGCTCATTACTCGAAAACGGCTGGACCGATTTGTAAAATTCTTTTTGTATAAATAAAAATCAATTATATTTGTCCTCTTTGCGTTCTTAAAACACCGATCTGATTGTAATAATAAATAAACAAATGTTTACTTTTGGCTACTAGGCTCAGTTGTTAATTACAACTACTACCGACAGCTTCGTACGAGTAGTAGAACAAGTGTGCGGGCTCTGTCTATGTGTCTATTACACTTTCACGTCTAAACTACTTAGCCGATTTTGATTCGGTACACAGAGAGATTAGACCTTGGCTACCTAGTTTCGCTGAAAAACTTTCCATGTGAGCCAAACCGTGAGCAGAAACTAGTTATCTATTATATTATGCTGTAGTCTTTGAAATCTATAAATCAAATTACAAACATCAATTTGTCAATAGCCGCTGCCGTTGTAAGCCGTCAATTTGTGCAACTTTGTTTCATGTCGAATCGCGTTCCGTTCGAGTCGTGTTTGGTGAAATTAACCAATGGTTTTCCGTTGTACTGAAGGTGAATTTGTCTGACTTCGATCATTAGTAATGAAATAAAATATTTATTTTGTAAATTGGTTATAAATAACATTTTTATACGTCATGTTTTTTTACGTGTTACTTTTAGTTTAGCTAGATGAGGCCGGTATTTCCTAACTGACTACTCTGAGAAGAAAAACCGAAACAAACTCAGAGGCCATAGTCTCTTTTAAAGTCCATACAATTTGTATTTGTATATGAGAAGCATGTAGGTTGGTTTGTGGTGTTTTTTTTGAGGAAATAACCACGCAAATTTGCGCAGACCTATCCAATAATTTGACGAACAACATGGGTAGGCCACACAAGTACTCAAACTGTTTGACATCATTAAAGATCAATGATCGAATATTTCTGAGATGATACACATTTTTGAATGGCACTGATGTCGTGTCTTTTTTTAATCGAAACATTAAACTTTAGTTTTGATTCAATTCTCCAAAAAGCAGGTGGTTTTCAATAGATCTGTTATGTGTAATATTATTTATAATTCTTTTCTGTTATTGACACAATCACATTCGTATTTCAAAATAGTAATGAAAAAAATAATAGCGCACAATGTAAAAGGATCATGAACAATGGCTATTATAGATAATTTTTTCGTATCACATGTAGCCGATGTGATATTCGAGTAATTATTCCATCTTAATATCGATTTTCAACCAGATCCATTTAACTATTATGGCGTGAAACTTCTAGTCATCTATACATCTAAACTTACGCATTTATAATATTAAAATATTAGAACCTTGAGCTTTGGTGCAAAATAACACTAACAAACAATTAACAATACATGTAAATACAGTACAGTCAGTAGGTATCACTAAACTGGATATGATCTGAAAGGTGAATAATGAAATGAAATAACATGTTTAATTTTCAAAAAGGTTAAAAATAACACTTTCACACGTAATTTTTTTCGTAAATGTAATCTACATGAGGCCAGTGTTTCCTGACTGATTACTCTGAGAAGAAACATTGAAACAAACTCAGAGATTAACGTCTCTTTTAAAGGCCATACAATCTGTAGCGATCAAATTATATGAGATAGAGGCATGTGGGTATATGTCTGTGTAAGGCCTTTTCAAACAGTGCAAGCATTTGTTGCGAACTTAGAATTTTAAGGAGCCCGAATATGAGAGGAAGTTTCAGTGTCGCTTCTATCACTAAAAAAGTCAGTAAGAATCGTCTCCTAAGGTATGAATGACGGAGTGATGGTATTGGTCGTAGAAGACCTCCAGATACTTGGTTGATGACGATAAATGATAAATTTGAAAGAAGTACAATTTCGGACGCCAACTCAGCTCAAAACCCGAAGAACCCGAACCCGGAAGACCGACCTCAAATAAATAGAATAAGACAGAGAGAGTGAGACAGACTTGTAGACACTAATAAACTGTTAAAAGGTTTCGCTTATGGGTGAAGCAACCGCTTAGCTAGCAATGGTGTAATAACACCAACTCTCGCGCTAAACTTTTCATACATAACTCTCACTAAAAGCCGATGAAGCTCTGTTTAGTAAATACTGTCTTCAACTAAAACACAATTGACACTAGTCCCCTCTTCTTCCACAGCGATTAGCATATAAATAGGTTTAATGTTCTGTGTCCATTCTAGTCAATATGTTTGACCCAAATCGTTTTTATGGTCATTTTAATGGCTTTAGAGCGAGCAGAGATCAGTTGGGTGTTTAGTTTTAGAAGACGTGACATGGTTACGATTTGAAGTCGGTATCCCGAGTCAACGGCGCATCGTGTTCGGGGCATGATAAGGCCATTGCCTGCCGGGTCGCCTGTGCTCGGCTTCAGAACACGATGGCAACTGATGGAACAGGGTAAGTTTTTAGTCAGTAGGAGTCTGACTGAAAGCGAACTCTGACCTAGTAGGTGAAATGCTAAGTAGATGATGAACGGCATAATTGGTTACTTCTAAGTAAGCGTGCTTTATCTTCGTCCATATCATCGCTTACCATCAGGTGAGACAGTGACCAAACGTGAGACTATAATCAATAAAAAAAAATATACAGGGTTAATTGTAAAACACCGAAAACCTCTCAGGACTATGTTACTAACATCATAATCAACAACTTTTGTTCTATGACTTTTAAAAATTCGTCATATTTTAGTTCACCAGATTTTCATACAAAAATAAAAATATTTAAATGGAACGCCCTAAATGTTACGAAGTCTATGCGAAGCAAAAGAAAGCGATAGTATAAATCGCTGCATAGTTTTAACTAAGATAAACTTATTGTATATACATTTATGTATAATGCAATCAGTAGTAAAATCTTTAACTTGGCCATAAAATTAAATTTACAAAGCTATTTGGCTTACGAAACTTTTTGTCTGCATCGGAAGAAATAAAGGCTATTCTCTATATTTTATTTTCCATAAAAGTTTGGCATATGTGGGACAGAAATAAATGTCATGAGTTCATTGACAGATATTACGTTGACACGATTGAAATTCTTGTCTAGTATAACATAATTGAATCTTTATAATCCGTTAATAAATGGGAAAACATCCAAAACAATGAACGTGCGGGAGCTGTACTCTGGATCTGGATTTTGATACAGTGTACAGTCATCGCATTTGGACACCGTGGTCACACTATGTTTATGTCGGAACAATAGTGAAGATATTTATAACATGATTTACATTATTACAATATAGGTAAATATATTAATCTACATTATTGTTACGACATAAAATTAAACCATTAAAATCTAGAAACGGTTACCGATCTAAAAAACTATTCTAATTTTTACACAGAACCAAATACAAATATGTTGATAGATAGAAGTGTCATTGTCATAGTTCGTTGTGTGCGTTACGAAATGGATAGTGAGTACTTATGTAGGTATATATGAGGGTAGGTACATTGGCTAATGATATCAATAATTCTGATTTCTTTAATTGTTTCATTGTTATTTTTACTGTACTCTTCTTTGCATGCTTATGATGATAAATACATCTGTTTTTCCTTTTGTTTCGGGTGGGAAAATCTTCGAATGACTTTTCCCGCTCTGGGTGGAGTGGAAAAGAGTGTCATACTTCTACTGACTAAAAACCCACCATGTTCTTTCAGCTGCTCTTAAGTTCCGGGGCCGCGGTATTTCGTTAGTACATTCCCGCAACCCCCGGCAGACAATAGCCCTGTCACTAGATGATAGATACATCTAATCCTGCCACGGATTGTATGGGTATATTATATACGTATATTGATGTGTACTTTCCCATCTTAGGGGATGCGATTATGAATCAATATCTCTCACGAAGCCACACTTCTCTAACCCAACAAGGAATTACTATATCCATTTTAATAATGACGATAGAAATGTTGCTGAATTTTTGAAGGCAATTAATTAATTTTTACTTTAAATTCTCAGTCAATATGTTATTTCCACATTTATTATAAACAAACTTAATAAATACGTACCTACTTTCCTTAAGGTTTTTTTCAGATATTGTTTACCTACCTTTAACTAAGACAAGAAGTTTGATAGGTATTTACACGCCGAAAACGGCAGAGTATTATAATAATAATAATAAATTTATTTCATCAAAAACTACAAAAAGTAAATATGTAACAAAATTATATGGCAAACAGTATATGGTTAAATCGTTGTACAGTGTAGCAACCAAACTGGAAATTTATGAACAATTATACAACTCAGTAACAATATTATTATTAAATTAATAATTATTAATTATAATAAAGATTGGGCTCATCCGAAAAAAAGGTAAATGTACAGTTTCCGACCACGGTAAGTGGTATATATATCTCAAGTGGCTAATATATGTAATTAGGTGATAATTATGTAAGAAAATACAAATCGCAGTACATGAAGTAGATTACAAGCCCCCAAACTTAGTCTTAAACTCACAGCCAGCAGACGTCTCGTTCACTTCACAACCGTTTGAGAATCATTGTTTTACCTGTCAAACAAAAGAAATAAATATTATTATAATTAGAAGCAAACATGAATGAAATAATGATGTTTATTTTGCAAATAGGTCATAACGTCGTTGCGCCTGCCAAGTTCCATAAGTGATTTTTGTAAGGTTTTGGGTAACAACAAAAACATGTTATTGAATTGAAAATAAAAAACTCGGCAAAATTATTGATACCACAGTACGGACGTTTATTTAATATATTATAAAAATACAAAAGTTGCTAAAACCATCAGTCATTTAAGGGACTAGATTTTTTTTAAGCAAAAAAGTGCACATAAAAATAAAAAAATGCACAAATGGAATTTGGCAGGCGCAGCGACGATAAATAACACTTTTACACGCCATTTTTATTCCGTAAATGTAAACAAGATCAGGCCGGTGTTCCCTGAGAAGAAAGACAAAAACAAACTCAAATGTCAACATCTTTTTTGAATATTCAGAGGCCAGTGATTACACATTGTCCAGAAAGGCACTTTAATTAGATTTAATCCTACTATAATATTATAAATGCGAAAGTTTGTGAGGATGTATATATGTTTGTTGCTCTTTCACGTGAAAACTACTGAATATTTGACATCTTGGAATAACACATAAGCTACTTTTTATCCCGGAATCCCCACGGGATCGGGATTTACGCAGGAAAACCGTCCCACGCGTACGAAGTCGCGGGCAAAAGCTAGTCATAAATTATAATTGTAAAAAAAAATACATACATATACACACAGGCTAATGTGCAAAGAATCGAATTAAAAATAGAATAAAATCATAAAAAAAAAAAATGAGAAGAGGAAAAGGGAGTGTCAGAGTCCTACCGAATACGAACCCACCATCGTGAGCTGCGTTTTTCTCGTTAGAAAATTCCAGTTACCCCGGCAGTTATTGTTTCTATCAGGCCTCGTCTATGATACTGACTGATTTTACCAGTATGTTGCACTGGGAAGATGGGATGCAAGATGTGTTTATTTAAAAGTATGTTTGTTGTAGCATCACGATGCAGCTTTTGTAGTACCAATACACGATGTTCAACTATGTATGGCACTACAAAGAGTGTAACCATAAAATAAACCATTTGAGTGTGATGTAAGTAGCCAACATCACGTTATGAGCTTTTATGTTCATTTTTATGGGAACTGTAAACAGTGGCCGATGGGGATTGAACGACATGTAATTTAAACGGTCAGGCGGTAACTACATTTTAGGTTCCGTAGCCGAACGCCAAAAACGCAACCCTTATAGATACGTCATGTCGTAGTTTTCGTCATTATCACCACTCTTAAAACTGCAAAGAAAAATATTGTAGGAAAACCAGCATATCCGAGGATCGAAAAATCCGAGGACTTGTAACATCTACCAACCAGTACCGCGTGGATAATCACTCATACAGAAGACGCTTGTAACCCAACTGTGGGAACGTTTTACTGACTACGTTATATTTTATCAGCAACAAAAAACAATCTCAACTTAGTTCATGAGGTGACATAAAGTACGTTGACTTGGCTGTCATGCGCCGATTGTCATTACGACCGATGATTTGATGGCCTATAGTTCCGACAACCATCTATCGAAGTTTTTTTGTTAAGGATGGAAAATCATCCAGTGACTGCCTTCCGATCTGGGTGAAGCGGGAGGGTGTGTCAGACTTTTACTGACTAAAACCCATCCGTGTTCCATCATAAGCCCTTCGTGTACCGAGGCCGCGGTAACTCTTTCGAACTATTCCGCAACATCTGTCGAAGCTGCTGATCATCGCATGTTTGATGTCAACGATACGGCTTGTATTGTAAGGAGGTTCCTTTCTTAGAAACTCCAACCATCGGTATTTTGGATTCAGCTTACAATATTAGCGCAAAACTAATTATTTGTTTAACATTTATTAATCTTAACATAGTATAAAGCAAAGTCGCTTCCCTGTGTCTGTCCCTATGTATGCTTAAATCTTTAAAACTACGCAACGGATTTTGATGCAGTTTCTTTCAATAGAAAGAGTGATTCAATAGGAAGGTTTTTAAGTATATAACATGCATAATATAGTAGAGAAACTCTGAAAATTTTTGAGGTTTCTAATGTGATGTCGCAAATAAACACATTTTTTTGCGCTTGCTTTGCAAACGCTGGCTGAACCCTACGAGATAGATCAAAATAATTTACTACAGTATTGTACACCTTAAAAATGTCAACAAAAAAATTCTCGATGGCATCTGTCTATCTCTTATAGATAACTCACAACAACCATTTTTTATCCTTTACTTTTTACGAGAAATACGAGCATATTTTACGAAGCGATTTTAAGCAATACAGCATTAATCCTTATCCAATTAAGTACCATAAATACATTGTGCATTTAATATAAATCAATATTGCCCTTTACAGAATGTAATTTAAATAAGTAGTTTCGAAGATATTACAGATTTAAAATGCAAGGACATAGCGGTTGCGACGCGGTGCCGACGGAGGCACGGCGCGCGTGCCTATGTTGCTTAGATTTGAGCGTTGAATGTTTTTCCCATGGTAAATTATGTGTCGCACTTTCAAAAGTAATTACTAAAGAGAACATGTATGTCGAATGACAAAAAGGCTGTCAACGATGTATATAAAGACATTCTATAGTATATTTAATATAAACATTGCACCCGTGCGAAACCGGAGCGGGTCGCTAGTATAATATACAAAGAGCAACCAATCACATAATATTAAATAAATTAAGTTTTGTAAATGGTTGCATGAATGTTGTTTTTATAGTTTAAAGGAATTTTTAGATAAACAATATTGATGGTTGATGCCTTCTTCAACAAACTTTAAAATTTTGCATGCTATGTTTTATACTAGCTAAACATGTCTGTGCCATTATTATTGTATGTAACACCATTGTATAACATGTTTTACGCAAATAAATAAATATTTTTTTATTTTTTTTTATTTATTCGGGAAAACAAACAATTATACACTTTAAATGAACTTAAAATTATCATGCAACAATAAACACTGTAAATGTATAAGTGTGTAACCCACTACGTTATCCACATTTTATATAATTATAAACTAAGTCGTTTTAACACATGCACGAGTGACGCTATATTCTATGTTTCTGAATTTTTCATTTCAACACTAACAATATTGCGAAAGTTGGCAGACAACGAAAATATATCAATATCTGCAAAATGTGAGTTATAGGTTTTCACTATGCGACGCAGCACTATGGTTCACAGCATTAGTATGCAAGGTATAAAATAGTATTAATATTTAGAACTAGGTATTTATTACATTTAATTAAAATACCCATTTTGCTCGAAAGGTTGAAAGAATAATTTAGTCCATGAAGTCTACTACTATTCAAAATTAAAATGTTAAACACAATCTTCTCTTTTGTAAAACATAACCACTAAAAAAGTTATGAATATGTACGAGAAAGGTTGGTGTACCGCAAAGAGAGACGACGACCAAAGAAAAGATTGATAGATTGCTGGCTATAACAGACCTCATTTTCATTTAACATAATATGAAAGAAAATGAAGTATGTGATAGCATGATGGTTGACAAGATAGATTAGAAAAAAAAAATTGGCCAAGTGCGAGTCGGACTCGCCCATGAAGGGTTCCGTAGTAACTATAATAAATATAACATACTTAATATATTTATTTGAAAAAAAAAAAACAAAAAACCTTACAAATTTCTTAAAACTAGCTTATTTACAATTTTTACAACTACGCCAAATAACTTTGTTTTTCATAGTATTTGTATGAATTACAAAGTTATATTGGCGGTTTTAGAAAATATACTGTATCTCAAAAACTCCTGACTCGATCTCGTTCAAACCAATTTTGGTTGAAAGTTTACATTAACATCTACAATATACGGTTTTTTTAGATTTTTCACTTCATTATTATAGAAGTTAGAGGGGGAGGACACACATTTTACCACTTTGGAAGCTTATATCTTTGAAAATTTAACTTTATGAAAAAGTCATCTTAGAAACCGTAATGTCATTTTTAAAGACCTGTCTATAGATACCACACACGTATAGGTTTCATGAAAAAAAAATATTTTCAGTTTCAGTTCCATGTATGGGGAGCTCCCTTTATTTGAAATATTTTTTTAAATTTTCTCTTAAAATCGGAAAGCGGTTTACAGAATACATATACCTACCAAGTTTTACATGTATAGTCTTAATAGTTTCGGAATAAAATGGCTGTGACATACGGACGGACGGACAGACAGACAGACGGACAGACAGACGGACAGACAGACGGACAGACAGACGGACAGACATGTCGAAACTATAACGGTTCCGTTTTTTGCCATTCGGCTACGGAACCCTAAAAAACATCGTGGTCTCGGTAATATAGGACAAACGGGTAGGATGATATTTCCAATGGGTCAGATTTCAGAAAGAAGAAGCTCTCTGCCGGGGTTCGCGGGAATATTCAACGAGATACTGCACACATGGAACGTAAGAGCATCTTTTTTTTTTTTCGGTGGAAAAATCATAAAATTGACTCCGCTCGCTTTGGGTAAAGCAGAAATGAAATGAAATGAAACATTTATTTTGTAAATTGGTTATAAATAACAATTTTACACGTCATGTTTTTTTGCGTCTTTAGTTTAGCTAGATGAGGCCGGTATTTCCTAACTGACTACTCTGAGAAGAAACACCGAAACAAACTCAGAGGTCAGTCTCTTTTAAAGTCCAGACAATTTGTATTTGTATATGAGAAGCATTTAGGTTCATGTCTGTGGTATTTTTTTTGAGGAAATAACCACGCAAATTTGAGCGGACCTGTCCAGACAGTGCAAGCATTTGTCAGTTATCCTGCAGCTCAACTTAAAACTTAAGGAGCTCAACAATTTGACGAACAATACCAAAGTAAGGACATTTGGGTAGGCCCCACAAGTACTCAAACTGCAGAAGGGAGTCTCAGAGTTCTACTGACTAAAAACCCACCCTGTCCCTTCATTCCTTCCTTTTTTGGTAGTGACAATCCTTTGCGCTTCACCCTAAGCGGGAGGATACTTTTGATGATTTTCCCCCGAAAAAGAACCATATACATTTAGACAAATTCACCAAATTCATCCTTTTAAGCTGTATTTCGTTTAAGTCTAAAGTAAAAAGACAAGCGTATTACAGATCTTTTTAATCGACTTCAAAAAAAGGAGGTTTACAATTCGTCTTGAACTTTTTTTTTTTATGTGTGTTACCTCATAACTCGGAGATGGCTGGACCGATTTGGAAAATTCTTTTTTTGTTTGAAAGGGTATACTTTTTAGTTGATTACGTTGTCGTCACGTTTGGATCTGATGATGGGATCATGGAGAAATCGAGGGAACTCTTCAAATATTATAGGCACACCTATAGCGTTTTGGGTATTTCTTATAGTACCTTGTGCAGTTGCTCTTGAAAAGCACCATTTGAGGAAGTGGAACTGATGATGAAGACCCCAGATGGCCACCGAAACTACTCAATAATAAGTATTTCGTTGATTGCGATTAGATTACTTCAATATGGATGTTAAGCACTTTATGCTCGTCTGAATTTCGGAATGCGGTGTCAAAAACGAAAATATATACAAAACTAAAGACACTGCCAGACACTGACTTTTGCTAAAAAGTTTTTTGTTTATTAAAACTTGAATGTAAATAAGAAAAAGAAACAACAACATTTTTCCAATATGAATGCCGTAAATAAACCGAACGGTCCGAAATGTTTAGTAAGCCTTGGGTTTTAATTAAACTCAGTGTGTCACGTAAATAAGTTGCTTTTGGTAACTCAAGCCCATTGTGTTAAGTTGTCGGCTTGAAACGAATATTGGCAACAATAGGCCAAAATTAAGTGGAAAATATGTGGTAGATAGGAGGGATTCGAATAGTTTTACCTATGTTAGTTGTCAGACGATCCCTAGGTTAAAAGATAACAGACGTCGTAGAGCAGTGCTTCAAGGTTTAGATAAAGGTGTGCCTCATATTACATTAGACATAAATCCGCCGCACCTTTCTCTTATTCTGATATTTCTATGGCTTCTTATCTTATTGAATGTGGTTCTAAATTACAAAATAATTGAATACACTTCTTTTTCTGCTCTGGTTCGGTTTCCGCACTTAGTCTCTGCACGGGACCATTGTGCGTTAGCCGTGTCGGCCGTCACTCCATTTTGGACACATATGACTACTTTGGAAGCTTATATCTTTTAAACGATTGACTTTAAGAAAAGTGGTTTTAGAAACCTCAATGTTATTTTTAAAGACACTGCACACGATTAGGTTTAATGAAAAAATATCGACGCCTCCCACGCAGAAGGTCGGAACACTATTTTTAACTAAAATCGTTTTTTTGTGCCATTACAACCACCCTGAATAGTATTTATTTATTTATTTATGTATATTAAGTACAGCCACATCACATACATTGCACAATATAAAAAATCTTACTTACAAAATAACTAATGCACATGACAATTAAGGCGTACATAGCGCTCACCAGAACAATAGTGCTGCCTTGAAAAAATTACTTATAACTAATATTTAACATAAACTCACTACTTAAAATAAAATACATTTTTTATGTTGCAAAAAGTTAATATACAATAAAGGAATAAATTATACACATTAATAATTATTATTACAATTAGAACAATTGGGTAACAATGTCAATAGAATAAATATTAAAATAAACTGAATAAAAAATAAACATGTCAATAGCGTAAATAAAAAATAAAAACGGAATTAATATCATGTCAAAAGCATAAATTTATAAAAAAAATTAAAACTTGTCAATAGATTTTAATAATATAAAAATAAAATCATAAAATCAAATCAATTAAAATAAGTTCAACACATTTGAATAAAATAAGTTAAATTGAAATCGTTAAAAACACAGAAAAATATAAATGTAATTTAAAATATAATTAACAAAATTCTAAGAATAACCTGGTAAGGATAATGTGATTTTTTTTCGAAACCGCTGCAGGGTGTCATTGAAAATGTCCAATTCAGGCATGTTCAAGACTGTAGTATTATATTCATTACACATTCTTACAATGGGAGACTGCAAGCCTAGGTTGGTTTTGATACATGACGTGTCAAAAACCTTTTTAATTTTTTTAGCTCGTGGGTAGATTCTTGGAACTGCTAAGGAAACGCTCTGTAAAAGGTAACTGCACTGAATATTTCCATTAATGACTTTATGGAGGAAGCATAAGTCCAAAACACGTCTACGATCGCGAAGGGTAATCATTTTAAATTTGTTCAAACGTTCCGAGTAGGATTTTCTGTGTGAAAAACCATTTGTAGAGAATGCAAGGTGTCTCGTGAAAGCTCGTTGTATACTTTCCACACGTTGAGAGTGGACTGCATAAAAAGGGTTCCACACACTGCTTGCATACTCGAGATTGCTGCGTACTAGGGCATTATATAGTAGCACTTTGGTCTTATCGAGTTTAAAACCTCTGGAGTTGCGCCTCAGAAATCCAAGCATCTGGGCGGATTTTGTCACTGCCTTATCAATGTGTGAGGCAAACTTTAGCTTACTGTCAACGATCACACCTAAATCTCGAATTTCATTCACTTGGTACAGTATTACGCCACCAATGTCATACTTAGTAGGAACTGGTGTTTTTTTCCTTGTGAATGATATGTGATGACATTTTTTAGCATTTAGACTCATACCGTTAACGTGACACCAGCGCTGAATATTATTCAAGTCAGCTTGAATTAAATCTGCGTCTGTTCGAGAGTTTATCACTTTAAATATTTTTAGATCGTATGCGAATAGAGACATTCTACTATGTCGTATGTGATTAGTTATTTCGTTGATAAAGACAAGGAATAACAGTGGCCCCAAGTGAGATCCCTGTGGAACTCCTGAGTGCGCGTAATATACCTCAGATTTAAAGCTACCTATCACTACATATTGAGGTCTTTTTGACAAATATGATTTGAACCAGTCTAGCAATTCACCACCGATACCAAACCATCTCAGTTTTTCGACAAGTATGGGGTGATTTACTTTGTCAAAGGCGCTGCTAAAGTCGGTGTATATCGCGTCTGTCTGCATTCCCTGGTCAACCTCACGTGATACTTCAGAGACAAAGGGTACGAGATTAGTCACTGTTGAACGCCCACGTCTGAAGCCATGCTGATAATCCGACATGCTCGAATCCACCATTTGTGAGATAATGGGGCATAACATTGATTCAAACAGCTTGGAAAAACATGAATATTATGTATTACTGAAATCCAAATATTAATATCTTATTTAAATAATGAGTTTTTTAATGGATAATGGTCTTAACATTTAAACGCTCCCGCGCATAAAGTCGCACGGATAGTTTCGACGGTATGCTCCGATCGATTGGACCGCGGCCGGCCAATCAGAGCGCAGTACCGACCCCGACGTCAGGTCGTATGTCAACAATAGAGAAATTTGCTTTTTAAAATAAAACTGTTGATTGTGTGCGTTATTGTTTATGTAGTTTTAGGAGTATTAGTAATAGTTATATTAAAATGAGTAACTTACGTGCTTCCAAGATTATGAAACTAGTGTTAAATCAACAAATAAACCAAAATAGTGAATCAACGGTCGATGATAATTTTGGAAATGCTAAGTTTTACTGATTTGTCTTATATTATTTTTATTTTGCTTGTTTATATGTGTGGTACTAATATAATAATTAGTATGTGATAAAATTGAATAGGTCTAACCAAATAAAATAATGATTACGACTGTTCCGACGCATAACGTCGAAATGTTTATGTTACGACTATATACCCTGTAATCAAACGTTAGCAGTGATCAGTTACGACTTTATACTACACAAAAATTAAATTCTAGGAGTCGTAACTTATACTTGCGACCATATGCGATGTTTAAATATAACAATGAATAAACGAATAAAGGCGTATCATATACATACGGTTTTTTGCTCCGTTAAAAAAAAAGATACGATTCTCTGCTTTTTAAATTATCGTTAAAATATCGTTAAAATTAACTTCCTAACTACTTCATTGGTCTAGTGGCCGCAAGGATGACTGCCGGCCACGATGTATCGGGTTCGATTCCTGCGTTGGGCAATTGTTATTTGGTTTTTCAATTTCGAAATCCTCATAACATGGAGTCTGGAATAGTGCCTAGTGTTTGACAATAGGCATTATAATGGGACAAATAAATAGCCCAAAGTGGGTGGACTATAATGTTATCCTATCTCTTACCTTTCTTAACTCTACCTATCGCTTTGGGGAATAAAAGCCGTGATGCTATGTTTGATTCAACTAATTGAAAACTTGTATTTTTAGAATCGCCGGTACCGCTTGAAGCTGAAGAGCAGTGGGATCAGTACAAGGCGATGTTTGGGCAATCTTTTATTAATAGTACAACAAGCATTGACAACAGTTTTATACCAACTATTACCGAGGTAATAAATAATCCAGCTGCAATGTTACCGTCAATTTCATCCCCAATACCAAATGAAAACCTACAGAACGCATGGATTCAGAGTACTGTGTTGAAGAATTTTCACACGAATCAGCTGTTATAATAGAACCTTCACTGGACATAACACCAATTCCTTCCCCAAATAACGATTTTTTGATGGCCACTTCCACTCCACTCAGAAATTTACCGATTGGTGATACTGGGAATTCATCTAGTAGTACTAGTAGAGCCTGTACACCACAGCCCAGTAACGCTTCGAGTCAGGACTCTTTGATTTGCTCGTCAAGTGAAAATACACCGTCAGCTAGAGTTGCAAGAAAACGTCACCGTCGCCGTGATGAGTGGATAGATATCAAACGAAAATGTTTAAAAATTTTAGGAAAAGCGTATTTGAGTAGGAATGGAGTTCAAAGAGATGGAAAGATTTTAAAACAGCCATGTCCGGATACTTGTCGTCTTAAATGCTTTCAAAAGTTTGATGCACACCAACGGGAACGTATATTTAGTTCTTTTTGGAAAATTGGAGATCACTGTCGACAGTGGGATTATATCGTCAACCACACCGAAGTAGGTGATACTAAGTATTCTTCTACGAAAAAACTTGTGTCTAGACGTAAAAGATCTATTAAGTATTGCTTACCTCTTATTGAATCTAATTCTGACTTACCTAATAAAGTGTTTGTTTGCAAAAATATGTTCCTAAATACACTTTCTATTGGAGAGAGAACTGTTCAAACAGCTTTGGCGAAATGGCGCTCTGGTGGTGGCTCTATTTCTCCTGATCTACGCGGTGGAACTAGAACTATAGTCTTAGATGACGAAATAAAACAGGGTGTTTTAAGACATGTCAACACGTTCCAGCCCGTTGAATCTCATTATGTACGCAAAGATACAAGTAAAATTTACTTAGACGGCGACCTTACATTTACAAAAATGTTTTCATTGTACAATGAGTGGTGTATAAATGAAAATATCACCAAAAAGGTATCGACAGTTAGACAGTATCGTGATATAATAAACCAAAATTTAAATATATTTTTTTTTACAAGCCAAAAAAGACATATGTACCGAGTGCCATATATACAATGCAAACAAAAATACAATGACTGAAAATGAAAAAGAAAAACAAGAAATTCATATAAATAACAAGATTAAAGCTAGAGAAATGAAGGCAAATGATAAAAAAGAAGCATTGGAAAGTGGAGGAAAAATAGTTACAGCGTGTTTTGATTTCCAAAAAATATTAAACTGTCCTCATGGCAATGTCGGTTTATTTTATTATAAACGGAAATTATCGATGTATAATTTTACAATATTTGACCTAGCGAGTCAAGAAGGTTATTGTTACATGTGGCCTGAAATTAATGGGAAACACGGGGCTTGCGAAGTAGCAAGTTGCTTATCCAAATTTATTGACAGTAAAGTTTTAGGCGGCGCCAAAGAATTCAGATTTTGGTCGGACAATTGTGCCGGTCAAAATCGCAACCGTATTGTGTTTGCTTTTTACACATACGCTGCAAAAAGTATGGCATAACGATAGTCCATAGGTTTTTAGAGCGAGGGCATACACAAAATGAAGCTGATTCAGACCATGCTCTCATCGAGCGAAATGCAAAAAATAAGCTTATATATACCCCTGCACAATGGTTTGGCTTAGTCAGATGGTCAAAAGTAAACCCACCAAATTATAATGTCATCGAAATGAGTGTTACAGATTTTTACAACTATAAAATATTACTAGACGGTAGAAACTGGGCTAAAAATACTAAAAAACAAAAAGTATCATGGACCAAAATTAAAGAAGTTCAAGTAGTGTCAAGCGAACCTTATATTTTGAACTATCGTTATAATTTTGAAAAAGAAAATGTCATGAGTTTGATAACAAAAAAAGCTTATTCATCAAGAAGAAATAATAACTCATTAGATACAGGATTTTTGGAAACATGTTATTCTGATAATTTACCTATTACATTGGCAAAATTTAATGATTTACTAAGTCTATGTCAAGGACGTATAATACCCCAAGTGTACCATAGTTTTATCAACAGTTGACACACAGTGGTACTGTTACTCAAAAGAACAGTCGTGATTCCTCTGACTAATCATCAAATACTTTATGCATAATATACGTAATTGATGATTTGTTGCTTTGTTTCAAATGTTCTAACTTCTATTATAATTATTGTGTTACGTACAAGAAAGATTAGTAATCAATTTTAAGTGATTTTGATTTAATTTAGAAGACAATTATTATTTCATTTTAATTTCATTTCCCTTTTAAGTTGATTTATATTATGTCGAAGATATTACACTTTTTTTTATTAAGTTTTGAATAGCCGCTGCCAGTTTTAACTGTGTGTGTTTTTTTTTAATAAAAGTTTGTAATAACGTGAGTTGTGAGTTAAGAAGATTGAATTATGTTCCTATGATAAAAGTTATTGTGATTAAATTAATTTGAGCTGAAATTTTATGGTAGTTTTTATTAATCAAGTACCTTATTACGACCCCTTTTTAGAGAGATAAGATAGTTTGCACGTCGCATATAGTCATAATTCAAACTTACGACTTTATTTGTGTTTTTTGTAGCAAGTTTATGAACGCATACAGTCGTAACAATAAGATACTATCATTTTTTAATTAGTATAAGGTCGTATGTAAGTAAAACGAGTTTTTTTCGGTAACTACAATTCCTTTTAATGTCCAGCGCCTGGGAATACATTATTTAACTAATAATTGAGAGCATTGTGCAAAAACTTCTGATGAAAATCTTTCACAATAAATTTTATCATTAATGTACACAAAAAATGCTCTCCTGTAAAAATGGTCTTTTAGCCTTACGACCTTATGCGTAGGAGGCGTCGATATATTTTTGGTTTCAGTTCTAGGTATGGGTGAAAATATTGTTTTCTTTTGTTTGCAGACAGAGACACACTCAAGGCTTGGTTATTGGTGTACCGTTGTTTATCCTTCGGATACTTTTAAGTCTTTGTTATAAGTACTTGAGAGTAATTTGTTGGTCTTTTGGAGTATTGACCCGATCGGTCTACTGAGCCTGAGATCATGTTGTATGCGATATCCCGTCTTATCAGATGCAATTGAGCACTAATATTTTACACGGAATGACTGCTTATCTAACCGTCAGTCCAGGACTGAGTAAAACGATCTGTCAAAGATCTACTAATGACAGCCTGGGCAAAAGGCTTAACAAACTTTTCGGGGCACCCATCCACGGACTTACCTTGGTAGGCGTTGCTTAACTTTGAACATACGGCTGTAATATTATTGTGTCTAGATGAGAAAAATGAACAAAAAAAGGCATGTTGGTAACAATATTCATAAGAGAACTATTTAAATCTCCTTAACAATACAGGGTGGCAGGAACATCGACGCACAAACGCTTACCAGGGATTCGGGACATGATTCTGGACCCCTCTTTTTTTTCTGGGTGGAAAAATCATCGAATGACTTCTTTCGCTCTGGGTTAAGCGGAAGAGTGTGTCAGACTTCTACTGACTAAAAACCCACCCTGTTCCTTCGGCTGCCCTAAAGTTCCGGGGCCGCGGTATCTCGATAGAACTTTCCCGCAAACCCCGGCAGGCAATGGCCTTATGAGGCCCCGTCGGACCCCTTCAGCGTTGGTATTTTTCGTCGGCTTTTTCTTAATTTTTCAGGTTTCTATCTACCCCAACGAGATTTTAATTAAAAAATAAAATTCACTTGTTTCAGTTAAAACAGCAATGTATATAAAACTCGAAGGGGCTACCATCAGGTAGCCCTTTTCAGCTATTTTGCTAGAGTTAATTTGCATGGTCAACACAGCTGATCAGGTAGCCATTCCGAGTTTTATTTACATTAGTATTTTAAGTGAAACCACCGTCTTTATTTTCATCTGATTTTTCTTAATTTTATTAAATTACGAAAAAGCCGACGAAAAATTTCAACGCAGGGGGTTCCAGAATTATGTTCTGAATCCATGGTAAGCGGTTGCGTGTCGATGTCCCTGCCACCCTGTATAACAGCGACAAAATACTACTTATGTACTCTACTGTATCACTGGCATCGTACATCCTAAAAACGACGTTCGAAACTGTAAAATAAATATATATTTTTTCCACGTTGCTTCGCTGCTTTTCCAAGAAAATATAATACAAACATTTTTCTAAAATTAAGTCCTTAATATGTTTGTAAAGAAAAATGGGTTTTCAAAAAGTTTTATATTTATTTGTTGGACACAATGGAATTACGATAAGGATTTTGTTTTATTTCGGATAGTTATTACGAGGATAAATTGTATTTTGGTTATCTTTAAATAATCTCGAAATTTTGTCGCATTACGTTTACTGAAACACTTAGATTATACAAAAATCCAGATAGATAATATTACTCCCCAACGTGGCACCATTGCAAATGTAGAAAAACCATGAATGTATTTTAAATCACACACATTTCCTTTGATTCCCGTAGTATTAAAATGATCGCCAATACTAAATAAATTCTTTATTTGCATAAACAGTTACAAATGATGTGAGACCCTGCCTCCAGAGCTAGGTTAGAAAACTTGTATTTCAGGTGCCAGTAGGAAGTTTTATGCAACAGAGGTACAAAATTAGAATTTACTTGTTAAACAACTATAAAAAGAAATAATCAAAATAAAAACAAAATCAGAATCAGGTTATATTAACAATATAGTGAAACGCAAAATCACAAGATCGCTAAATCTTTTTATTTTGTCTGTCACTACGCGACGCGGTATCTGGATATTTATAATAATCTAAGCCACACTAGAAAACATTTTTGTGAAAGGGTGAAATTTTTATTGGAATTCTTTTTCTTATTGTTAGGGACATAAAAAGACAAAGAAGTTTATTTTAGCTCATAAAAGGTAGAATTATAAAGCTAAGTTTTTTTAATGATTTATTTCTTATGTATTCTGATCTTAAATAATATTGAAAAGAGTTAATCTCGCAGACACAAGCTAGTAAATAAATGTCGAAATTAATAGTTTTTCTCGAGGCTTGCGTTGCTTTTTTAATGCGTGGTAGCCAGTGGCTTCGAATGCAGGCAGGTCAGGCAGGACATAACTTTTTTAGAAACACCCTCGCTCTCTTAACGGCGATGGAAAACTCCGCAAGAACACCGGCATGACTTATAGTAGTATTGAAAACCCGAAGGCATGCGACATCTACCAACCGGCGTTGGAACCCCGTGGTGGATTACATCTCATATCCTCTCATAAAGATCTACGAGGTGTGTGTGAGTAGTGGGAATGTCAAGGCTGATTTTGATAAGTCTATCAACTACTTCAGTAATACAATATATCAAGAAACAGTAAACGAATGTACACATAATATTGATAAAACTCATTGTTACAGGTATAAGATTAGGTATGCGATGATACAGAAGTATTTTATTTTGCCATTAACTACATTAATATGGAAAAAATTGCAAAAACCAAAGCCCAATAATAGTATTTTTAGAAGACTGTTTTTAATCTTTCCTGGCACACGAATGTGTATCAATCGATTCATCGTGCTCCGTCCATCACAGCACTAGTAATCCATCCATTAGCCTGGATACGTTCCAACAGCGGTCGTGACGTCACCTTGTATCAGTATTACCTCACGCTACCTGAATGTAATAATGCCTCATATATATCCTTTTAGGGTTCCGTACCCAAAGGGTAAAAACGGGACCCTATTGCTAAGGCTCCGCTGTATTTTTGTCACCAGGCTGTATCTCATGAACCGTGATAGCTAGACATTTGAAATTTTCACAGATGATGTATTTTTGTTGCAGCTATAACAACAAATACTAAAAACAGAATACCAAAAATATTTTAGGGAGCTCTTGATTATTTTTTGATTGATATTGAAAAACGTGTTTTTTTCCGTTTTTTATACATAATGGTACAGAACCCTTAATGCGCCAGTGACTCGCACTTAGCTGTTTCTTTTTCTTTGTGGGATATCATCAAATGACTTCTCGAAATGGAGAATGATGGGAGTGTCAGACTTCTACTGACTAAAAACCCACCCTACTTCTTCGTTTCTTCTTCTGCTTCTCCTTCTTCAGTCTTGAAAAATGCTGATTTTGAGCATATTGTTAATGACTTTTAATTATTATCGTATATTAATAATTATACTCATGTTTGTGGTATTCAAAGTAAATGTCTACCGAATTTATATTATATCGCTGTAGTCAGGAACTTTCAGAAACACAAGTTATTAATTAAGCGCTTCGTTTGCTCACAATTGTGATTGTCATAACATGGAAAATAACAAGAAAAAAATAAAACAGTCAATACTGTACGATTACGATATACACTGTTTGCTTCTCCCGCGCCTTCACTCGCGTGAAAAAAACCTACAACCCTTTTTAGGGTTCCGTAGCCAAATGGCAAAAAACGGAACCTTATAGTTTCGTCATATCTGTCCGTCTGTCTGTGTGTCTGTCTGTCCGTCCGTCCGTAGATCACAGCCATTTTATTCCGAAACTATTAGGACTATACATGTGAAACTTAGTAGGTACCTAGATGTATTGTGTAAAGCGCTTACCGATTTTATGAAAAAAAAAATAATTAAAAAATGTTTTAAATAAAGGAGGGCTCCCCATACATGGAACTAAAACTGAAAATATTTTTTCATTAAACCTATGCGTGTGTAGTGTCTATAGACAGGTCATTAAAAATAACATTGAGGTTTCTAAAACCACTTTTTGATAAAGTTAATCGTTTAAAAGATATACGCTTCCAGATTGGTAAAATGTGTCCCCCCCTCTAACTTCTATAATAATGGAGAGAAAATTCTAAAAAAAATAAGTCTGTGGATGAAAATGTAAACTGTCAACTAAAATTGGTTTGAACGAGTTCGGGTCAGCAGTTTTTGAGATACAGCATATTTTATAAACCGCAAATATAACTTTGTAATTCATACAAACACTATGAAAAACAAAGTTAATTGGCGTAGTTGTAAAAAATGTAAATAAGCTAGTTTTAAGAAATTTATAAGGTTTTTGTAAAAGAAATATACATATTATGCTATATTATTATAGTTACTACGGAACCCTTCACAGGCGAATCTGACTCGCACTTCGCCAATTTTTTACCCCTATTCTCAACTATCCCCACAGCAAAAAATTACATCTGTCGGTGGATTCGTTTTGACGGGAAAAAAGGAGAAAGAGACACACTACGTACGTAGACGTAGACGTACTTGTAGGACGGCAACGTCGTAATTTATTTATGATTGCGTACGCGTGTACAGAGTGTTTCTTTTACGTATCAATTTAACATTTTTAGTGAATATTTTAATATTCAAAAAAATTAAAACATTTTGTTTTCGAAGGGTAATATTTTTTTAGCATGTATGGATGCTGTACTATTGCGGGTTAACGGGAACGCCCTCTGTTAGTTAACATACTGTATAATTATATATTTTGTAAAATTTGGGAAATGTTTTAGATAAATTAATACACACAAACAAACTTTCGCATTTATAATTATTACTAGTAGTTAGATAATCGATACAATGAAAGGCATGTAAACGCATGTAAACGTTTTAATAAATACATTTGTAAACGGTACCGGTGTGTATGTAATAATTATTAGTATGAAAGGGACATTATACTGCTCATTCCATATGATTAATGTCATCCGGGGGTGCAAGTAATGAGCGAGGAGCGAGTTGAGTTGGTACGGCAAATAATTATTCTGATTTTTTGCTATAATACTTGCTATGACTATTTGACTGTTACTTGGGTCTTAATATAAACGTATCTGTAGAATAAAAATGAAAAAATAAATTACATATAGTGATAACGATAATTATTTAAAATTTAGGAAAACATAATAACGATGAGGAATAACTATTCTACCTAACTTTTCGAAGCCGACAGGGCTTCTAGATAAATAATAATCATAGTATGTTCAAATAATGTAAGTATTAAGCATCAGAGTTCAGTTTTTGCCCGAAATCTCCTGTGATAGTTGCTTATTTGTGACTTCTGGATTTTGTTTCATAAACGTGTCTTTGGGCACTGAAGAGTGTGTGTGAAGAATGTGAGTTGAGGCCACTAAAGCCATGCCGTTGGTCGTGGAGGAAAGACTGGGGTCCTCTTAAGAAACCCTGGAGCTGGAGTAACGTCTGTTAGGACAGCCTTATTGAATATCTAAGTAAGGTTGTCAGTAAAATAGCACTTTTAACGATAAGACCGCCCATTGTATCACCTTTTTTGTTGGTAAGTCCTTATTAGATCCTGTTATGGTGTACAATAAAGAGTACATCTATCTTAGTGGCTATAACCTGAATACCATCGCTCAAAAAGCATTGGACGAAACCACAATCGACGAAAATATGCAAAAACACATACAGTAGCGTGTATACGCACTTTCCATATTCCGCTTGTCTCTCAAAACTTTCATCCTAAACACTTTACAGTTCATTTTATCTGCACAGTACGTCTGAAATTCCCAACCTAATTAGCGGTTTTGCGTATCTACATACATAACGATAAGTACAACGCCCGGATGATCGTGTCATTAGGGGTTAGTGAGTGACATCTAAGGCTCAAAACGTTTTTGTTGTGGTTTGCGCTTTGAGGCCAATTATTTGAGAAATGGTGATCGATGCGGAGATTCTGTTTGAGGAAATGTTTGTGTCCAGGGTTTTTTTTTTATATATGCCATTAACAAGAAATTTCTCACATTTTTTTTGTTTTTGTTACAAATGAGCTGGCTCTTGACCCCGATGACATCTGATGGTAAGTGTAAGATGAGATCTACGACCGAACGAGCGAACCCAGAAGATGCCTGTTTACTCTTGCTATAAAGGCCGTGACGGCTCCCATATCGTAGGTGCATTTTTACTAATGCTTGGAATAACGATTTGTAGGATATACCAACTGTTGCGTAGATTTCTTACCGCACTGTAAGGCAGTTTGCTATATGCGGCTTATGTCCTTACGTTGGTATTGTTCAGCAAATCGTTCTAGCTCCTTGAAGTTCTAAGTTGAGCTACGCGATAATTGACAATCTGTTTGCATAGGTTCATGAAATTTGTGTTATTCTTACCTAAAAAGAGCACGAGCACCACGGACATAAACCTGCAAGGTTCTCATATTATAATTTGACCAGTACGGATTGTATGGATTTCAAAACCAAAACAAACCCGGAGGTCATCGTCTCGTTGACCTCCGGATTTGTTTTTGGTGTTTCTTCTCAGGGTGCCAGCTCGAAAATAACGGCCATATCTAATTTAATATACGAAAAATAATTATCATTTGTGTGTTTAACGCCATCGACTAAAAGAACTGAAGATACTCTCAAAATGAAACCTATAGATTAATTATCGTATAAAAAATTGTATTCAGGTATTTTTCCCGCTCAACTCAACTTTGATTCAAACAATCCTCAGGCAAAGTGATTGATAAAAGTAAAACATGTTTTGATGTTGTTCTTCGAAAAACAACTTTGAATACGAAAGCCATTTGGTAAGTTGAAACTACGATGTTCTATTGTTTGTCGTTCGCTATACCACCTACGTATTTTAGCAAAATATATAGTAATACTTGTACGAAACTAATTCAAACCGAAATGCGAACTAAACTAAAGTTTTTGTAATGTATGCGGCTATAGTTTGAGGGGTGAAACTTTTGCCATCATTTTATCATCGTCAGCCGTCGTCCCACGCAGGTCCATGAGTTGTTCAGCTCAAAACCTAGAATTAATACTTTAGAATGATACATTGATATGCCTTTTTACCCGACTACGGCGAAGCAAGGAGGAGGGTTATGTTTTTACCGCGTATGTATGTATGTCCGTTCCTTTGTTCCCTCGTAACTATTACACAATTGAACGGATTTTGATACGGACGTCGTTGGATTTGTCTTGAAGGCGCGAGTGTTACTGGATTAAAACAAAAACAAACAAGTCAAGTGGGGTATCATTAAATAGATCTTTAAAAAATATTTTGAGGTTTCTTTCACAATTTTTCATTTTAGCCAACCGTTTAGGAAATATAACGTTTTATAACGGAATTCAATCGTATAAAAGGAATGAAAAATTGTTAATTAATATTCAAACAAAAAAGCTGTAAATAAAAAAGTTATTTAAAAAAAAAAACTAAAAACCCGACTGCTCAACTGAAATGCAAGAAACAAGCACATTTTCATTTTAAAAAGTGACAAGCAGGCGGGACCCTATTGAACATAATATAATTTAAATTTAAAAAAATGAGATAGGTCCCGCCTGTTTTTTTTTATAACTTTTTTTCCTTGGGAAAATTATCAAATGACTTCTCACGCTCTAGGTGGAGTGGAAGGAAGTGTCAGACTTCTACTGACCAAAAACCCAACCTGTTTCTTCAATTGCTCTTTACGTTTCAGGGCCGTGATATCTCTTTAGAACATTTCTGCAACCACGGCCGGCAACGACCCTGTCAAGCCCCAACAATGCTGCTGACTGCTCTATGCCTAGCCTTTCCTTTTAGGGTCTCAGTACCAGTATTTTTTATGAACCAACTACCTATCTGTCCTGTACAATCCATCATCCATCATCGGACTACAAGACGAATGACGATGCGCCATCGTTACATAGTGGATATCCCACCCATACGCACAAAAAGTTTTGGGTATAATTTCATTGTAGTACGGAGGCGGAGGAGTACATCAACCTACTCCAATCTGTCAAAATACATAATAGATTTACAACTTTATTACAACATGATAAGGTTCAAACTCAATTGGAAAGATTCGGATAGCTTGATGTCCTGGCGACTGTACATACAGCTAAGAAGTGGAATTCCCTGCCAGTGTCTGTATTTCCTGATAGCAATAACTTGGGGGTCTTTAAATCAAGATTGAATAGGTTACTTCTGGGCAAGCGTGATTCATCTGCGACCACACCATCGCTTACCATCAGGTGAGATAGTGGTCAAATGCGAGCCTATCTAAATATATATAACTCAAAGGTGACTGACTGACAGTGATCTGTCAACGCACAGCCCAAACCACTGGACGGATCGGGCTGAAATTTGGCATCCATGTAGATGTTATGACGTAGGCATCCGCTAAGAAAGGATTTTGCAAAATTCCCACGGGATCGGGATTTACACGGGAAAAATTCCCACGCGGGCAAAGCCGCTGGCACAAGCTAGTCATGAATAAACAAGAAACTTGGTAATACGGTAACCCTTAGTTAGCAAGACCGTTGTTTGATTTTCTGGCTTTTGAATTACTGACTTCACTGTCAAATCTACAATTTACAGCTGAGACCACGGGTTTACCGTGCTTTTCGAAGCACGCAATTTTTTTAGAATAATGACAACCACATTTCAGTTTCTTTTTCTTCGAATCGATGGTAATAATCATTTGTTCTTTTTATGGGTGTAATTTATCTATAATATGTATGTATTTAGAAATATCTATGTATGTTTATCAGTTGTCTAGTACTCATACCACAAGCTCTGCTTAGTTTGGGACTAGATGGCGTTGCGTGAAAATAAAATAAAAAGTTGTATAAATAATAATTTTAATATTATGTCGGTCCCAGCAGGTAGCCACGGTAGTCGTGGCCTCAGTGGCGTTTATAAGGTCGTTAAAGGCACACGTATATGGGCACGTTGGAGATTTCAGCAGTGACATAATATTAATTCTACTGACAGAGAAATTTAGAAGTACTTTAGAAGGCATAGGCATCTAAAGTCCCTTCTCAGCAGTGAGAAAGTCATAGGCTGTTTATATTGGTACTAGTACTCACGCGGGGCTTCGCTCCCGTGGATTCTATCACGGTAAAAACATAACTCTCCTTTTTTGCAGTCGCGTAAAAAGTAGCCTATAACCTTCCTCAAGCTTCAAACTACTTCCATACCAAATTGCATCCAAATCCACACAGTACTTTCGAAGATTAGCGCGTTCAAGCAAACAAACAAACTTTTCCGCTTTATAATATTAGTATAGATAGTTGAAGTGTTAAGCACAAACAGCATGACTATTTAAACAACAGTGTGTACATTGTTCGGGTCAAGCCAACATTGACAATGCAACATCAAATTGATTGTTGTGGTATTCCCATAATGAGTTAACAATGTCAGTAAACTACCCTGCAATTAAAACTATTTGTTCCACGTTATACTGTTCCATTACCGTTTGATGTGTTTATATTTTGGTCAATATATGTAGAACGCATAACAAACAAATTAGTAGTATAATTGCATAATGCATCGTTGATTGGATTCTGACCCATCTTCCCTGTTGTTCTTTTCCTGTTAACGGCCCTGGGCATATTAAGAAGATAGGATCCGAATGACCTTGCCAGTACACTATTTTGATAGAATGTACAAAGATTCGCAGTATAAAAATTTGATAATGTCGGAAAGACTGATTTTCGGGCAAGAATAGAGCAGTTTCGCACATGCAAAACGCTATTAAGCAAGTTGGAAGTCTGTCTTTATATTTTTTTAGTAAATATGTTTTTTGGTAATAAATACTAATTCTTTTTTGGTTATTAACCGACTTCATAAAAAGGAGGTTCTCAATTCGTCTTGACCATTGACTCGTTGGCAACGATGCACTGGTCGAATCAAAGCTCCAGAGCCTTGAACATCGACGACGAGTTGCAAGTCTATCGGTTTTCTATCGGTTACATTTCGGGGAGTGTGCGATGGAATTACACAATTTAATTCCAACAAGCCCGTTCCATCATCGGACTACGAGACAAACGGCGAAGCGCCATCGTTACATGGTGGACATCCCACCCATACGCACCAAACGTTTTGGGAATACCTTCATTGTGCGTACGGCTAAGGAGTGGAATTCCCTGCCGGAGTCTGTGTTTCCCGATAGCTATAACCTAGGAGTCTTTAAGTCAAGAGTGAATAGGTTACTTTTAGGTAAGCGTGCTCCATCTTCGACCACATCATCACTTACCATCAGGTGAGATGGTGGTCAAACGCGAACCTATTCTAAATAAAAAAAAAAATAAAAAAAAAAAAAAAAAAAAAAAAAAACATTTTTTTTTTTTCTGTATGTTGCCTCATAACTCGGAGATGGCTGGACCGATTTAAAAAATTCTATTTGCGTTTGAATAGGTATACTTTCTAGTTGGTCCCATTGTTACGAAATCAGGATCTGATGATGGGATCCTGGAGAAATCGAGGGAACTCTTCAAATATTATAGGCACACCTATAGCGTTTTGGGTATTTTTTATAGGACCTTGAGCAGTTGCTTCCGAAAAGTACCATTTGGGGAAGTTGAACTGATGATGAAGACCACAGAGGGCCACTGAGGGTCCTTAATAATAAGTATTTCGTGGATTGCGTTTCGATTACTTGAGTATGGATGTTAAACACTTTATGCTCGTCACAATACATATGGTGATGTTGAGCTGATGGTCAAGTACCAGGAGAACTCCTCAAAAATTAAGGGCTATGCATCGGGAAAAGCAACATTTAGTAAAAGGTGATAAGTTGTTGACATTATGGCTTTTGTAACTAGATAAATTATAAACCGACACACTAAAAAGCGGGAAAAATTTTTTTTTGCAAAAAATAGAACCGACTTCCATATCAAAACACTACAAAGCCAAAAATAACTTTAATTTCGGAAGGCGGTATGAAAAAAAAAAGAAAATCCAAAACCAACAACACTACTTGCGATTTTTGCCTTTGTAGTGTTTTGATATGGAAGTCGGTTCTATTTTTTGCAAAAATTTCTTTTGCATAGAAATTAGGCGGTACTGAAAGAGTTCCCAGTGCGGTTGGTGGGAAAGATGAGCCTGGTTATATAAGGAGCTCGTGGCTAAATAACCTTCTAAACAGCCGCGTGGATCTTTTAAATTAAGCAACGCTTTATGGTTCATATACACTACTCGCGATCATCTATAGATCATATCTACAGCACGCATCGTATCACTCACATCAGCAAGTTACATAAAGAATATAGCTTAGTTTTTTACGTCTCATACGCAAAAAAATTCCCTCTCTTGACTTCAGTCATGCCTCAGAGCCTGTAGTCAGAAAAAATATTTAAAATAAAGGGGGCCTATTTTAAATAATTTTTTTTTTAATCGGAAAGCGGTTCTATATCTACTTACCAAGTTTTACATGTATAGTCTTAATAGTTTCGGAATAAAATGGCTGTGACATACGGACGGACGGACGGACAGACAAACAGATAGACGGACAGACATGACGAAACTATAAAGGTTCCGTTTTTTGCCATTTGGCTACGGAACCCTAAAAATTGACCAAGTGCGAGTCAGACTCGCCTTGAAGGGTTCCGTAGTAACTACGCAAAATAACTTTGTTTTTCATAGTGTTTGTATGAATTACAAAGTTATATTTACGGTTTTAGAAAATATGCTATATCCATTAATTTAAATAGTAAAGATACGGTCATCAGAACATTTGACGGACGCGGTCGCCCTACAAAACACACTAGCGCCATCTATGATAACTAAGATGTCAATCGGCGTGGTCTGCTCCTAGACGTAGCCTTGTAAGAGCGGGGTGTGGTATTTTTCGAGGTACAAAGAAATAAAACAAAACCTTTTAGTTTCAGAATTTTATATTTGTTATACATAAAAATACATTTTAATTTGTTTTTAATAAACAATAAAAATTAATTTTGTACATAATTTAATCTTATAGTAATATTATTAAATCTTTTTATTTCATCGGCTGCAACGCGCGCCGCTGCAAAGTTATGTCGCACTTTTACGCGGCTTCGCGTTGTCTATGCTAAAGGTTGAGACAAACAAGAAAGAAAATTGTTTTAAATAATGTTATAAGTTGATTTAATGACATATTTTTAACTTACCGGTGATATGAAATATTATATTTTTTTTATTGTGCTTTACGTCGTAGTTCACGCAACCCTTCACGACACAATTTGGCATTTTTGCTTGTAAAACTGACGACCCCCCCTGAAGATAGCCGATCGCGTTCTAGTTCACTTCGATAAAGGTTAGACCACTTTGGGACCAAGTTCGAGGCGTCATTATATCATGCGATCCGCCCAGTCCTTACGAAGTAATATATATGTCAATGGCTATATCTGAAAAACTGCTGACCCGATCTCGTTCAAACCAAATTTCATTTTTACATTAAGATATACTGCATAATTTTTTTTTTAGATTTTTCACTCTATGATTATAGAACTTAGAAGGGGGAGGGGGAATTTAATATTTTTTTTAAATCGGAAATCAGTTAACAGAACATTTTTTTTTTATGGTTGATAGGCTTGCGTTTGACCATAATCTCCACTGATGTTAAGCGATGATGTGGTCGAAGATGAAGCACGCCTGCCTAGAAGTAACCTATTCACTCTTGACTTAGAATACATCTACTTACCAAGTTTCACAGGTAGTCTTAATAGTTTCGGAATAAATGGCTGTGACATACGGACGGACGGACAGACAGACAGACATGACGAATCTACAAGGGTTCCGTTTTTGCCATTCGGCTCTAGAGGTCATTTTATATTTTAACGAGCATAAATTCTCATCTTTGTTGTCATTTGTTCATCATCAGCTTAGCATATTCCCTAATATATCAGGGCCGACTTCCAGTTTAACTGAACACAGCCTAGTATTAGGTTTTACAGACCGATCTCCACAATCCATTAGCTGGATCCAGTATTCTCTGCCAGAGTCTATGTTTCCTGATAGCTATAACCTGGGAGTCTTTAAGTCACGAGTGAACAGATTACTTCTAGGCAAGCGTGCTTCATCTTCAACCACATCGTCGCTTAACATGAGATTGTGTTCAAACGCAAGACTATCAACAATTAAAAAAATATATAAAAAAGCTGGATAACAGGATAGCTCTGGGCAAGACTGGAGTCAGATTCTTGGCCAGCATGGCTTTTGACTACCCTTCTGCCGCGAGATCCACAAAAAGGTTCTCAATGTGATAGTATTTTTAATGTTCCATATCTCCAAATGAAAAGACGGTACCTTTATAACTTCACTTCGTTGTAAGTTTATCAAGTTCCTTTATATTAAATTCAAGTTTTCGTCAACTAAGGCTCTAAACAAGTAGCATTATATAATTGGTAGGGTGGCAAATGGGTGGCAAACGCGATTTTCTAAACGTCAAAACTGTCACGTGTTTAATATCATGTTTTTTGACTGATACAATGGTGCTTTGTGTATAACTTGTGATCAGCTAGTCTCCGATTAGTAAATCTGCTGTTAGTTGTCACGTTAGCTGCTCTGATTGTTTGCGGACACAACAGCAACCAATCAAATACTAAATTTGAGGATTGACTGCCGATTAAATTGGTTTTCCGCCACGTTTAGAAACAGTTAACACCTACATTAGAAATTCTAACAAGAAAGATTAAACAGCGCATTTGAAAAACGAATGACAAAAGCCTGTTAATTTGGGCCTGGCCTGGGCCTCTGCGGTACATTAAGACCCAGTCCCTCTCGTAGAGAGTATGTCTGACTCCCAGAAGTGGGAATACTTTAGGGTCATATGACATACCACACATATCAACTCGAAAAAGGACAAAATTGAAATTGCAAAACATTTATTCGGATAAAGACAAAATTAACCGTATGGAATCGAAAGTTTCGGACCTTAGGGCCCTTGTACAGTGTTTTCAAGGAAATTTCGTAAAGACTGGTTGACACGTTCCGTGACCTAATAGCTGGGTATCATTAGTCTAACCAAGGGTTAAGCAATGCTTTACAATGTGGCAATGACGCCAATCGACAGCGAATGTTTAATGCATAATTTTAGCTTGCAGTATAGTTTAATGCGTAGTTCTATAGATGGTTCTAAAAGAATTGTGGGGATATTCTAACGAAATAGCGGCTCCGGAAAGCACGGGTAACTGAAGGATCAAGGTAAGTTTTTATAGTCTCTTGAAATTAAAACCCCCGCTCACCACAAAGCGGGAGGAATCATTGGAATTATTAGATGATTATCTCCCCAAAAAGAAAGTTCTATAAAAAGAAGTACAGAATGATTAGACAGTTCTTATATTTCAATTGGAAAGCATGTCCTTTATCGCTTTTATTTAACAAGCCTTCAGCAAGTTATCGTACAATTTCACACACCAGTCACTGAGAGAGACTAGTCAAAAAACTCAATAAAACTTCTTCCGGCCGCGTATGTGGATGAATATCAATATTTCATTCCGGAATGACTTCTGTCAGCCTTGGTACGGATAGATTTTTATGTACATATGCCGCACGATGGTTAGAAAAACGGTATTTGGCGGAAATGCTGGGAGTTTTGCAAGAAACCGTATTTCTTTCATGTATAAGAAATATCTTGTATGCATTCGAAAACGAACTTTACAAGTATAGTAGCTTTTCGATCACAGTGTTTTATTATTATTTTTAGTTGATAACGGTTGATGACGAAATTCGAGCAATTTTTTTTGTATTGTTTTCATGTACGAAAGTGTGACATGTTATGTTATTATAGTAAGAGAAAGTATCTCTTAATATGGTACATTGTTAGGTCTTCAAATTATTATTCAATAGCTTCTTCACTTTTTGCCAGAATATGTGTTGTGCAAATATCGGTGTTTACATCATTAATATAATTGAAAACAAATTTGTTAGCTCATTCTTAATGGCTATAAAAAATAACATTAAAATAAAAAACTGTTAAAAATATTATTACAATTTCATGGGATGTTAAGATTTTATACAATGTTAGACTAATTTATGTTAAAATATATTATAAAAGAAAAACAATTCAATTATGATGTCAAAGTATCATTCAGATAATCATTTAAACTACAATAGCATTATAGCTTCACCTGAACTGGTTATTTTTCTTCTTTTATTTTCTATAAATAAACGTTGCTCCACTCTAGGATTTTCTAATGCATTTCCTCGGCTGTATTTACTAACATTTAACTTAACTTGCAGAAACACCCGCCCGGAACAAATATCACAACTATTAATGCACAAACTGTGTCGTCAAATATTACGTGATATTATATTGTACACTACTTTGATCTTTTCACTTTATATATAGGTATATTTTGTACTATTTGAACGACAAAATTATTAACTACTAGCTGTGCCCGCGACTTCGCCCGCGCGAAATAGTGACTTTCGGCAGAATTTTTAATTTTTTATGCTAATTATTTTGAAAATAAAACTCATACATAATTTGAATGTCGTATTTATTAATATCTAATCAAAAGTAAAAAAAATAAGTTTCAAGCTCCTAGCATTAAAAATGACGTAATTTCCATACAAACTTTCATCCCCTATTTCAACCTTTTACAGCCCTTTCTTCGCATTAAAAAGTAGCCTATGTCCTTTGTCAGGTCTTTGTATTTCATTAAAATCAGTTCAGTAGTTTAGGCGTGATTGCGTAACACACAGACAGACAGAGTTACTTTCGTATTTATAATATTAGTAAGGATTTAAACTATAACACATAAATTACAAACTAGAAAAAAGCATCAAAAAATTCATCCTTAACGCTGTCGATGGTACTTAACTTACCCATGAGACTGGCGGCATTGCTTCGTTGTATGTCAATGCTTAGCCTTTGGCCAATTAATAGCCAGCCCTTGGGTCACGCGAAGAGTCAAACAGCCTTATTGGTATTTCTTTAAAAAAGCTGTGAGCTCACGGGCCTCACGGTCCGAGAATTTTGACCCCAAACACCTCGAAAATATAGTTATCACCGAGATTACTGTATTTACGCCGCTTAAGGTTTTTCGCAGCCGCAGCAGAAGCGCCAGCCATTTTTTTGCTTTCATACATGTTCAGGACTTTTGCATATAGGTAATTAGTTTATCGAATGCACAGATGACTAAAGGATTTAAAAACTATTGACTCATAGCTCTAAGTGGTTACCAATTACAATTTAGTCAAATTGGAAGCGTCAATAACCTAATGTAGGTGTCCGACTTGTGATCTAGAGGTCGCAGGTTCAAACCGCACACTATTGCTCTGAACCCACTCCAGACAAAAGCATATTTAGCTTAGTTGGTGAGTTTGACAAGATTGCTAGTAATGTGAATTCTTCCTACATCGCATGTTCTCTTTAACATAAAACTCAACAGGATCAAATATTGCAATCTGATCCTAAGATAGACCAATCATTCGCATTAAAATTTTCAATAAATAGACAAGATTTATTACAAAGATCCGAAGCTAGCCCAAAACTCAGTCCTTTGTAAAAATCCTAGAATTTTCTCCAAAGCACGGTTTTTCCAATTATCCTGCGACCTAAATATAGGCCGCAGTGTGACTAGTATTTTTGGTCGTATGTCTAAAACAATGTGATTGCCTGTCGCCGATACTGTTGGAGCGTATGGCAGGCGGAAACGAAGATTTATACGAGTGATTTGTATAGACACGACAGTGCAAACGAAGCGTGTATTAAGTAGTATTGGAAAACCTAAAAAAAAAAGGTTCCTTTTCGCAAATTTTTTTTTCGTGGGTTTATCGTCTAATGACCCGCTCTGGGTGGAGTAATCAGACTTCTACTGACTAAAAACCTACTCCATTCCTTAATTTGTCATTTCGTTCCGGGTTGGTATATCGTCAGAACATTCCTGTAAACCAGGGTGTTCGTCCACGCGCGCCTCAAAGAGCTGTCAACACCACTGACGGGGCCTCATAGGGCCATTGCCTGCCGGGGTTTGCGGGAAAGTTCTATCGAGATACCGCGGCCTCGGAATTTTAGGGCAGCCGAAGGAACAGGGTGGGTTTTTAGTCAGTAGAAGTCTGACACACCCTTCCAGAGCGGAAGAAGTCTTTCGATGATTTTCCCACCCAGAAAAAAAAAAGAAAAAAGGGGTGTTCGGTTTGACACTTGGAGTTTTTTACTAAATTGGAAGATCTAATTATGTTCGTATAGGGATAAGAAAGGGAGTCAGTAAACGTGTTTTAAAGAATTTAAAAGTTTTACTTAATCATTCTTGTACCATTAAAGATCTTTGCAAATAAAAAGGGGGTTTACAATTATTGGTCTTTTGTATTTATTTTTTCCGGGTGGGAAGATCATCTAATGACTTCTTCCACTCTGAGTGGAGCGGCCCGCCCTGTTTCGTCAGCTGCCCTTAAGTTCCGGGGCCGCGGTATCTCGTTAGAACATTCCCGCAACCCCGGACAATGGTCGGTCTAGTATTTAAAAGCAACCTTTACTAACAATCTTTGAATGGATAATAATTAGGATTATGTAGATTTTATGGAAACAAGTTTGAAATAAATTTGTGGAGAGTGCAAGACACTTTTTACATCTACCAAATTATTCAAAATCAGTTGAACGAAAAAAATGTCCAGAATATTCATCATAAAAGAGTTCATATTTTCACAAACAAAAAGTCAAACTGCCCATTACCCCTGACCACATCCCACTCAAAAATTTTAATTGCACTTGTAATAAAAAAGGCACACATAATTTAGTTGATAGCACTTGGCGACCGTCCTATTGAGGCGGGATATTAGCCAGAGAGCTTACATCACAATGGTCGGACAAGTTTGGCACATGATCAAGTTTTGAGTTATAACCATAGATCTTGGAACACCAGACACGCCATTTCTTTGAGGCTGCATATTGCGCCGAACTCGAGTTTTAGCTGTCAAAACCGTAGACATAAAATTCACAACTATATAATAAAATCCACATGGGTTTATATTTATGGTTAAATAACGCTCGCTATGGTCCCACAGTGGTTGGGTGACTATCTATTTTCTTATGAATATTTAAATATCTTAATTTAATTTGACAATTAATAATAATTCTTTACCGCATGTAATTTTGAAATCAATAATCTAGCAAGCCGAGCCAGTCTCTTGGGTACGTTACCAGCCCACAATAGTACTTGAATTTGTATTTTAATGTTATATAGGTCACGGATCTGAAATAAATGTTTATTAACAAACGATCGTAAAAATCCAGGATATGACATCATTCTTGCCAATATAAGTAGGTATTTTTCTGTTATAATTTGTGTATTTTATCTATTTGAAGTAACTAGTTTTATTCTGTTTTACGAGTAAATATCACTTATCAGACACAATGATTGCACCTACTATGCTATCTCTTCACCAGCGTTGGTTGACTGGTAGAAAATGCCTACGGCATTAATTCCACCCTAATACCTATGTGCATGAAGCGTAAATGGCTTGTTTGTGCAGCACTCCACTTTGTAAACTACTGGTAATGAATAACATTCAGTTGATTGGATTCCAACATAGTTGGGAAAACACTAGGCACAATAAGATTTAAGATTATGTGGTTTATATTGACACGGCGGTGGAGCGAATTAATACATATGTTGACTGTCATTGACACAATTGGTTTGCAAGATGAGTTTTTTTTTCCCTCCATCTCCCTTTCACTACCGGTCTACCAGACGCACGGCTGGGTACCACCCACACTTGGTTGATATACCGTCTTGTCGTACCAAGCGCTTCTCCTTCAAATTTATTGTGCGCACAGCCACACAAGTTGTGGAATTCTCTGCCGGCTTCTGTGTTCCCTGCCACTTATGACCTTCCAAACTTTGAAGCAAGAGTAAACAGGCATCTTCTGGGCTCGCTCGTTCCATCGTAGACCTCATCTATCGCTTACCATCAGGTGAGATCGAGGTCAAGAGTGAGCTCATTCTGAATAAAAAAAAGAGAACTAGCATTTCACATTACTAGCAATCTTGTTAACCCCTCTAACTAAGCTAAATATGCTTCTATTTGGAGAGGGTTCACGGCAATTGTAATGGGTGGGGTTCGAACCCGTGACCTATCGATCATAAATCGGACACCTTAACAATCATGCTATTAATATTGACGCATCTGTGTCCAGCAGTGATCTGTGTTTTGATTTATGACCGAGGGACGTTCGCAGTCATATTATCGTAATTTTGGCTGGCTTATTTCCGTGTTATACTGTCCTTTGGGGCAACCGGTGCTGATATTAAGAAGGGTTCTTGATTACTGAGCGATGGCTTTAGTAAGAGGAAAGTTTACAACGTGTAACGGAAACCCCATATCTAACCAAAAGGACTGAAGACAACATCTGGTATGGAGTCTCCATGCAAAGTTTCAGCTCAAAATAAGTGACTCACAGAATTGACCCCAAATTATTGGTTTCATAATGTTTCTTGAATACCAGTAATAACAAACGTGTCACAGCACTATGAGGGTCATCACTTTCCACGTCACTTGCCAATAAAACGATAATTCTCTTCGTTCTTCTTAATTTGAAAAATTCGGCCTCTGTTATCATTGTATTGAAATTTCTAATATGCTCCACACATGTAGACATAGGATTAGAAAACCCTTGCCATATCGTTTGTTATCATCCAAAGAAGCCGTGCACTTGGTATGTATATACCCTTTAAATTACATGTTGTATCCATGTTGAATCCAGAAGAATGTGGTTATGGTTGCAACCAGTATTATAATGATTGTTAAATTAATGACACTTAAAACTTAAATTAAGTTATCTAATTAAGTCTGGGTTTTGTCTAATTAAGTATTATTTTATCTAATTCAGTTTTTGTTTTAATTTTATTTGTATTTATCATGTGCCTTTGCATCTGGATCAAATAAATATATTTGAATTTTCATTCTACCTGCTTCAAATTGCTTTATTAGTGATTTTATATTTATACTTTTTAGTACTGTTTTTGCGGGCTGTGCTGACGTACTGTGTTGTCGTCGTTCTAGTAACAGTCAGTTTTATTTACCCGGTTTTACCCGCGTAATTCCAAAGAGACACGTATATTATTGTTACGAGCTGGGGTTCTGGATAGAAATAATTTACTCCAATTAAACCAAAATTAACACTTTACTTAAATAAACACAAAACAAAAATCAACACAGTTATTCACAGTACAATACTTGTCACTTAACACTTAAATCGCACCGAAATTCACTTGTAAAGCTTCGAATTATATCGCGTCGTATCTTGAAATAAGACTGTCTGCGTCCCTTTGCGATCTATTTATACCCCGATCTATGAGTTCTAGAACATTCTTGTAAAATCGAACCACCGCCAACACTACCAAGAATATTTCAGCAGCTACTCGAGATACTCAGTACTGCTACTCGCCGCTAGATGGCGTTAGTGTCTCAAACATTCTAGATTTCTGTCGAAGTTTCTCGACGTACTTCACTAAGCGACTGGCGTAACATTATGCTACTATACTATTCCCCTCTAACGTCCTCTATCTTACCTTGAAAGTTCCATTTCCATTGTGTCAGCCGTCCCAGAGATTAGTATAGATAATCAGAGAGACAGAAAGACAAAAAATTTGAAGTGAGTCTTATAACTTGTTGTGTAACTTTAAACTAGAATGAAACTTTTTGCGCTTTTATATTAAAATGCGAACATTAGTCCCGTAGGCTGTAAGTGACTCGTAATAAAACTAATTTATCTAACTCCTATTGAAATTTGTGAGCTGGGTCAGCTCAAGGATAAAGTAACTTTATTTTTTTTTCAAGGGGAAAATCATCAAACGCCTCTTCTCGCTCTGAGTAGAGCAAAAGGAGGTGTCAGACTACTTGTACTGACTAGAAACCCACCTTGTTCGTGCTATGATACTATATAATTGTATTGAGCTAATATTTTTATCTTATAGTTTGACCGAATTGTTGCAGTTTTCCAATATCTCCCTGTTCCTTTAGTTATTCTTGCGGAGCCCAGGTATCTGTCTAGAACATTCCACCATCTCGAATGGCTTTAAGTATCTATTGATACCAAATGAGTGGTCGTCTGTATTTAATATCACAAAAAATACTATTATATTAAACAATATTATTATAACATTCAATACGAAATAAAACATATATGTACGTCTACAATCTCGCTAAATATCAGGGCACTGCCATTTTATAGATATTAGGTATGTAAAACTGTGTACCTAGTTATTTAAGAAAGACAAGCTGCTTCATGTTCTTATGTCGAAATATAATTTGCGATAGTATTTTTAGAGGATATATTTATTCTGAAAAGACATAGTATTTATAGAACTAGCTGTGTTTGTAGCGACTTCGTTTGTGTTCAAGTTAATATTACTTACGTGAACTTTTGACATCGATCCTGAAAGAATTCTAGGATAAAAGTAGCTAATGTGCTATTTCAAGATTTCCGCTATGCACATACCAAATTCCATTTAGATTTGTTCAGCTGTTTGGGCGTTATTAAATAATAAACATCTATCTAAATTTTTGCGATTAAAATATTACCAACATTTAAAATTTGTAGTCTTACTTCTAAGAGCCCAAACTCAAGGTTTGCTAACGTGCTATGGAGCGCAGTATATGTTGCAGTATATTATGTGTTAAATTAACCTTTTCGCCGCCAACGTACACAAAACGCAATGCCTCGCCGAGCGCCAAGCTATAAATGTATAACTAAATACACAGTAAACAGTAGTGATGGGGATATCGTCATATCGATGAATAAGATTTGTACGCGTAAAGTTAAGATTTAAAGTTGATTTTACGAATATAAATAAAAACTGATTAAATATTTCCAGATTTGTTTTATTTCACAGTATCCTTAATAAGAAAAAAACAGTATAAATTATGAGTATCAAAGAAACTAATACATAACTCAATTAGAACTATAAGGAATCGGGTACATCTCTATTTGTTTCATGATCTCATTCTTTAACTTCATATCAAGTTATTGGCACTGAGGGCACGTTGAATTCGATTCTGATCAGGGATGGGGTCTATGGTCTTTCTTTCTTCTATTTTTGTTTATTCCTGTGTTTTTTTAATAACTTCAGTCAACGTTTTTTACCGTAGGTATCTAAGTGGTAGAAAAACAAAAACAGTACCTAAATCTACTGTAATTACAGTGCATCTGGAGATACTGGGCTCACCGAACATTTTACATACTTATTGAATTCCTACTCTTTGATGAATAAACATTATTATTATCATCCAGTTAGACATACCTCAGAATTATCTTCTGGTTCAATGTTCTCCACAAAATACTCCGAGTCCGATTCTACACCTTGCAAAATTTTAAGAAGTTCGTCCGAATCAAGTTCTTCACTCATTTTTCTATTTGTTATCAAGTGAAAGAAAGAAAGATGCGTGCACGCGAATCCGATTTTGTGCTGCACTATGCCAAAGTGACCTTGACAGCCGCACGCCTATGACGTCACTGACCAACTTCTATAGTAGTTCGTGGCACTCGGTGGCGCACAGGGGCATAGACGACCAATTGTTTTGTAGAGATGGGAAAATAACTATCGACAAGAATTGGTAACAACTTTATAATTACGTATCGGCATCTACCTGAAGGTCGAAATTCATATACTATCCTTTGTAATGAAGTAGATAACTAAGTTCATATTTTATTGACCTCAAATTGTTTTCAATATTGGTAACTTTCCGTATTTATAAATATTTCAATGGTGAAATCAACCTTTCACGGCACATCACTGGCCAACTTGATATGAAGTGATTGGCGTTCTGAGGAAAGTAACAAAATTCGGAGTTTCTGTTTTTGCCGATTTTAGGACAAACTAGGGCTTATTTTGTGTAGAAAAATAAAAAACAGGGTAGTAGACAGTGCTATCTTAAATAATAAAATGAAACAAAGCTTTTAATCACAGTAAATTTATTTTAATAAGATAGTTAAAATGAACAACTTCTATAGAAGTTGTGGCGCTGGTGCTGGTGGTGGTGGCACGAAAATCCCGAACTTCTATAGAAGTGCTTGGCGGTGAAAAGGTTAACAGACCGTGTTCGCAACAACACGTTGCGCACTCCAACACGCAAATCAGCGATATGGCTCAAAAAGCTGCCCATCTTAGATGGAACTGGGCCTGTAAAACAGAGGATTGGTGCCTCGAGACATTTGACCATTTTTTTTACCGCAATATATTTATAAAGGCCTATCTCACACCCCGCACGTAGTTTTGACGACATATTTTTGTAGGTTAATTCCATGTATCAGGAGCTCCCAAAGATATTATTTTTGAAATTTTTGTATAAAAATCGTAAAGCGGTTCACAGAATACATCTATCTACCCAGTTTCAATTGTGTAGTTCTAATTGTTTCGGAATAAAATGGCTGTGACATACGGAAGGGCAGGCAGACTGACATGACGAATTTATATGCATTCCGCTTTTGGCCAATCGGCTACTTGGTCCTAAAAATGGAGGATCGCCTTTGCCCAGCAGTGGGGCTACACAAACTTGTTGTAATAAAATAATAATGTTACTCTTAAGTAACCTGTTAATATGGAATATGGTTCCCTTTGACCTGAAAGTTGAAAGCGAACTTTCCTTGAAGCGAATTACTCTCTTACTCGAACTACTTAAAGACCTCTCATATTTAGTTTAATCTTCGGTATTATCATAATACTATGTTGATTATTATTTTGACTTATAAATGAGCTTTATTAGTATTATATTAAGGTAACTTATTTATATTTTAATATAACGTATGCTTTGTTAGCAAGTCAAGCGGAAAAATCGTGCGTTACTTTTACAAAACGCCTTCATATACGGAGATAGAACCGTTGTTGTAGTTGGACATAATACCCCATCGAACAATTTAGGTAAAATTAGAACCTATTAGCTTTCACTATTTCATCCCATTTAAAACACACTGGGAAGTGTTTGTGTGATGTGACGTACACTGTCACGGGCGTATTAGGCTGCCCGCCCACGTCCGATAATCGGTGACCGATCTTTTGTAGGAGAAAAATAGAACACACTGATTGCAATAGTTTGCACACGTCCTGCAAAAAGTTGGTCAGAAATAAAATCGGCGCATCCTGACCGATCCGATTATCGGTAAAAAATGGAACGTTCGGAAATGTAGCGTAAAACGCTCACTACGCGCACTACTCACCGACAGTCGGCCGCATGCACTTGCAAGGGAAGGACAAGTGTTGCACTTCAATAATCGCTGAGAGATTATTGGATCAACCCAGAACTTTCTTTTCTCTCTTCTGTTCCTCAAAAGCCAAAGACAAACCTTCCTCTGTAAATCCACCTTCCTCCTTATATTCATGAGATTCTCTCTGTCAATGACGTGCTGCTCCTTCGATAGCCACAGACAAAGAGACGGACGTAGGCATTGAGTCGACCACAAAATCGGTCCTAAGAATCGCAGGAAAAATCGGCCCGATTATCTGTCCTACAAAAAGTCTGACGTGGGCGGGAACCCTTAAGGGGTTGACTTTATGTAAATTTTTTACGTTTTAAAAATGTTGTATCCAAACCTAGTTTTGATTATGTTTGCTAGTTTTAGAGGGGAATAAAAAATAAATAAAATAAAAATACATATATTTTAATTTAAAATATATTTTCATATCTTTAAAATATATTTTAAATTGATACAAACCTTTCATGATACGATATCATTACTCTGGTTTGAGCTTAATTTTCATACCACTTTTCCTCTACGGGCACAGCTGAGACTAATTACGGGCCAAAATTGTGACCATGTAATTTTAACAATATTTTTGGAGGTAAAGGAAAATTTAAATATCATCACTTTAGAATGGTTTTACAAAGGATTTTAAATTGTGTGAGAAGTATACGCAGGTGGACTAATAATAAAACGGTGCTTGAGGTAATTTATGAAAGCTTTGTGCGTGGCAGGTTTTAATTTATTAGTGTACTTATCGTTTAGTTTTAGTTTGTGTGAGAAATTATTATTATTAGTGTGTTAGTGACGTTTTATTGGGTAAATATACTTGGTAACGCCATCTATCGGCGTAATATTCATTAATCCTAATCTATAGTTCATTCGCCTATGATATATAATTGCCCTAGACACCTTCCGAACCTTTTCCGCTCCTCTATGGTTCGTTCGTTTATGGCATACTTGTCAGAGCGACTCGAGAACCTTCTCAGTTCCTTATGACTGCTTCTGCTCCTCACCGAAAAGCACGCTCGCCGCGAGGGAGCCAACGCTCCCGACAAAACTCAAATACACCATACCGCAAACTTATAGAACTAAGGTGAACAGTTAAATCCAGTGCCTGAGACATTCCTGTGATAGAAATCAGTGCTTCGAAGCAGGAACGCCGTGTCGCCGCCAAGTTAAGAAGAAGGTAAGGCGTGCCCTACCACTGATACCCAGTTCTTTCAAATCGAACACCGCCATCTTTAGAATACAGTCCACTGAAAATAAAACCACCTTTTCAATTCGCCTTATAAATTGGTAATATTCCGGAACATTTTTATGGTCCTTTACATACCAATAGTTCAGCTCTAACTCACGTTTTCGAACACGGTGTCTCGTAATCTCGAATCAATGAAGCGCCTGTTTAATTAGCTTAGCCTTTATTTAGTTAGCCTTCATTATCCTACTGCTGGGCAAAGGCCTCTCACCATGATTTCCAGGTGGTTCTGTCCAAGGTCAAAGTAAATCACTGGTCATTGGTTTAGTCTAGCTCTTCCCAACATCTTCTAACAGGTCTACCGCGACTTGTTGCTGTGTCAAGGCTCCGCTAAGTGATGATTTTGTGTCCCAAAAATCATTGGGCATTCGACAGACCTGGCACAGGCCCACTTCAACTTAGCGGCCTCTTTAGCAACGTCAGCAATTTACGTCTTATAGCACATATTTAATTAACAGGAATTCTATCCCACTTGGCCATAGCTATCGTTATATGGTGGAATCGTATGTGGAATGCATTGCCGTTGTCAGTTAGACAAGCGCAGTCACTTGCTGCTTTTAAAAGCTCTGTTGTCAATCATTTTTATACACTTCTATGATTACACCTTGTATTTCTCTCCTTATGACATTTTTATATGTACAAAACACATATATTTATTTATACTTATTTATGTATTGTATTTTATTATATACTAGCTTGTGCCAGCGGCTTCGCCCGCGTGGGTAGTTTTTTCGTGTAAATCCCGATCCCGTGGGAATTTCGCAAAACCCTTTCTTAGCGGATGCCTACGTCATAACATCTACCTGCATGCCAAATTTCAGCCCGATCCATCCAGTGGTTTGGGCTGTGCGTTGATAGATCACTATGTCAGTCAGTCAGTCAGTCAGTCACCTTTGAGTTATATATATTTAGATATTAACTACTTTAGTTACTTTTTGTGTAAGTTATATACTTGAAGTAGGTACACTAACTTTCCCCTCTCATCTTTGTTTTATGTTCTTAAAGTCCATCCAAAGGTTGTCTGGAAGATATCGCTATCAGCGACAAGACCGCCATTGTAACCTTATTTTGCAGTATTGTAAATCAAGTGTTGGCTTAAATTATTGGTGTAAAATAAAGAGTACTTATTATATCTATCTATCTAATATGCACAAAACATTTTGGGAATACTTTCATTAAGCGTACAGCTAAGGAGTGGAATTCCCTGCCACAGTCTATGTTTGCTGATAGCTATAACATAAATACCATAAGTAATATAATGCCTTCTTTAATATTATGTGGAGAAAAAAACCCGACAAATAAGGCACCCTGCCAATTTGCAAGCATTAACTATGACATAAAGAAGACAGCAGAAAAAGAAAAAAAAACGACGAATCTCTAAAGGGGTCACACGTCGGCACACCCATATAATGCTTAGATAAGATTGACAAGGCAGCCAAGGAACCTGAGTAACTGTACCTATAAAAACTCTTTGGGATATGCCACCAAACAACAAAAAAATGTTTTTCTTCACCTAAGTAATCACAAATAATCTTATTAACAGACTAGGACATGGAATTCATCATGATAAAACATAACCTCCTTATTTTTCAGTTGGGTAAAAGTCTATACCCTTCCTCAAGCTTCAAGCTACTTTCATACCAAATTTTATCCAAATCGACCCAGGAATTTCGTAGATTAGCGCGTTCAAACAAACAAATAACTTTACGCTTTATAATAGTACAGATTAAAAAATGCTAAATTACTAGCTATATTCGGCTTGAAGTTTGTATCATACTTTGGGCTTTTCTGCATCGGAACCAGGCGATAGGATATTTATATATCATCGCTCGTTTTATTAATTTCGTCATTTATTAATCTCGGATTGCATGTTCATCCCCTTAAATATATGTCAAAACGTATTTTGCAATAGAAAAATTACGTCTGTAAATACTTGAATTTTTGACAAAATAGCTTTTTAACCAATTTTTTTACAATATTTTTATTTAAGTGTGATTCAATTATTGGTTCACAATAAAGTATATTCTATCTATCTATCTATTTACCTTATCAAATATTTGATTGTTTAAAAGTGTCGACTTTTAAACAATCAAATATTTGAAGCTAGGTATTTAGTTCTGCCATGCTAGCGAACTACAAGAGCAAGAGTAGCAAGTTGAACCACAGCGATAAACAATCACCGCATCTATCGCAATTGCATATTCCAAAACATAGCATCGATGAAGCAGAATACGCAAGAAACCACTAAGTCCCACTAATTGACAAAGGCCTTCTAATGTCAGACGTTCTAGGAATTCGTTTCCTACGGTACAATGTACCAGCCTTCTTGATTTGAGACGATAAAAATCTCTAGTCTATCACTAGCCTCATTCAAGGAATAATAAACGCTCTAATTTCACTCAGAAACGCAAATACAATCAGCACATTTCACAATCATTCCATTTAATGTGACCTATATTTTCCGCGTATGAACAATAAAAGCCGCATCAAATAAAGGTATGGTGATGATAATGACGGTAGTTATGATTGGGAATCGTGTATCACTGAGTAGATAAATGCAGAAGTTCAACTCCGTACTACAAGCAAGGAGGAGTTTGTATATGTTTTTCTTACAGTTGTCTGTAAAAGATCGCTTTTAGCGATACGACCGCCCATTGTGACACCATTTGTAGTTTTTAAGGCCTCATTTAATTCTGTTATGGTGTACAATCAAGAGTATATCTATCTATCTCCTGTATCGTGGACGCATTTTTACAAACACCCTGATTTTTTTTTCAGGGTGGGAAAATCGTCAAATGACTTCTCCCGCTCTAGGTGGAGCGGAAAGGAGTGTCAGACTTTTATTGACTAAAACCCATCCGTATTCCGTTATTTGCCTTTCGTGTTCCGAGGCTGCGGTAACTCTTTCTAACATTTCCGTAACGCCGGCAAGCGTCACTAGAGCTGAAGGCTCTTTAACCTCCTGCGTACATTTGTACTGCTGCATGACGCGCCGTCGACCCGGACCTGGTCCTTTCCGGACGCTGAGCTACTTCTGCTCACCGTCCGTAAACCCACAACTCTTGTAAACACCCAGACCTGGAATAAGAATTTTAGGCCATTTGATCTGGTGCACACACACATTTGATCTTGTGCAGGAAACAAATCCGTTACACGTAGCATTGCGGCCATTCGTTCAACCAGATTGCACCGTAATACGTTGTCAGTTACACATATGCATGATTTATAATTTGTATACGAGTTACAGACAATTGCTTGTTTTTTTTTTATTCAGATTAGGCTCGCGTTTTACCACCATCTCACCTGATAGTAAGCAATGATGTGGTCGAAGATGGAGTACGCTTACCTAGAAGTAACCTATTCACTGTTGATCTAAAGACCCTTAGGTTATAGCTATCTGGAAACACAGACTCCGGCAGGGAATTCCACTCCTTAGCCGTACGCACAATGAAGGTATTCCCAAAACGTTTTGTGCGTTTGGGTGGGATGTCCACCACGTAACAATGGTGCGTCGCCGTTTGTCTTGTAGTCCGATGATGGAAAGGGCTTGGTGGAATTAGAAAATAGACCAGCATAAGTTTCTTCAATATTTCTAAAAACTTGCGTATCAACGTGTAATCGTTCCTCATTCCTCCTCCACACAATACATGCAATACCATTGCAAGCAATTTTCTCACACCTACTTGGTAACCGGACCACCTTTATGCTCATTTCTTATTCTGTCGTCATTCGCGCAACACCACATATTTCTCTTAGTATTCTGATCTCAGATGCATGCTACGTGTGCTTTGTGTGTGTGTAAAATGTAATGCAGAATAATTTAAAAAATATTGTCAATTTATTTATATACAACACTAGCAGTTACAAGGGGCTTCGCTCCCATGGAATTTAACACGATAAAAACAAAACAACTCAATACAAACAAACAAATTTTCCACTTTATAATTAGTATACATAGTATACAATGTGTAACGGAAACCCCATATCTATCCAAAAGGGCTGAAGACAACATCTGGTATGGAGTCTCTATGCACAGTTTCAGCACAAAATAACTGACTCAAAGAATTGGTACCGAATTATTGGTTTCATATATTTCTTGAATAGCAATCATAACAAACGTGTCACAGCACTACGATGGTCAATAACTTTCCACGTCACTTGCCAATAATACGATAATACTTTTCGTTCTTTTTAATTTGAAAAATTCGATCTCTGGTATCAGTGTATTAGAATTTGTAATAAGTTCTACACACGTAGACTTAGGATTACAAAACCCTTGCCATATCGTTTGTTATCACCCAAAGAAGCCATGCACTTGGTATGGAATTACACGTTGTATAATATTACACAAATCTATACCTACTAATAATAATAATACATAAAATATGTTAGTTAGTCAGTTTGTAGGTGCAAAGTAATCTTCGAAACTACACATCCTATTTTTTTTTTTGTATAATGCTACTTTTTCACTGAGTTGTAGTAGTGTACAGTATCACTGAGAAATGCTTTTTTCAGTTTATAATGTTGTAGCCTATGTCGGCAAAATTACACATTAATTAGTTAAGTGAAGACATGGGCAAAAGCTAGTATTTGCTAAAGCAAAATCCATTTCCAAACACGGTAAATAAACCTTGTATTTCAGCTCATGAGGCCATTCCCTACGGGAAAGTGAGCTTAGACTAGCCTATTATAAGTTAGGCAAATCATAAAACAAACACTTAAGCGGGCTAAAATTTAATAATAAACAATGTTTTAGTGAATGTAGAACCACTAAGCTTTGTTATAATTTTGTTATAGGTATGAAATGTGGGCTGAGATAATTAAAATGAGGTAAGTATTCTTTTTGAAAAGAGAACTAGTGATTTATTTATTTATTTACACTTTATGCACATAGGTACAAAGGCAGACCAGTAAGGTGCAATATGTACGTGAAAATTATATTGGAAAAAATAATTACAATAACAAAGATAACACAAAAAAACTAATATAATAAAATCGAAGTATCATAAAATAGAAATCTATATAAATAATATATATGAATAAATACTTATATAAATATGTACATATACATATACATACATATATACTTAAGAAGCAAATAAAAATTAAATGTGGAAATTCTGCTCATTGGTGTAGAAAGTGCATCCGCAATTTCTTTTTAAATGCGTAGCGATTGTCAGCCTTCCTGATCTCGAGAGAAAGCGCATTCCAGAAGAGAATCGACTGGATATGAAAAGAAGAATGAACAAAGTCAGAAGTATGAGAAGGACAGAGTAAGTGTGAATGTGAGTAGGATTCACAGTACTACCAATCTTGTTAACCTTCAACCAAGCTAAACATGTCTGTGCATGGAGTGGGTTCACGACAATAGTGTAACAGGTGAGGTTCGATCCCGCGACCTATCGATCACAAGTACGACACCTTAGCCATTAAGCTATTGATGCTTAGAGTAGCGTATAGCTCTCTGTTTTTTAATACTAATAAATTACTTTTAGGATTGTATTTAATAAGGGTTAGCCAGGGTTAGCCGGCAGATGACATTCGCTCTGCCTGAAAAATATTTTTTTTCTTGTGATGCATTTTATCAAAGATAGATAGATTTATATACTCTTTATTGTACACCATAACAGAATTAAATGAGGACTTAAAAACTAAAGGGTGTTACAATGGGCGGTATAATCGCTAAAAGCGATTTACAGACAACCTTTGGATGGATTTGACACAGCAGGAGAAAATAAATATGTGGGTAGTCCTTGGTGTACTTACACAGAGTTGATACGACCGAGGGGCTTTCCTTTAAACTGCGTATACTAGGTACCATTTCCAAGCTTTGTATCAAAAATCAATTAAATAGGAGAAGTAGTTTAGTCGCAAATGATTTTGATGAGATGCACCTTAAAGCGATAAATCTAACCAAGACAAGAGATAACAGACGCCGCGCTACGTTGCCACTTTGTTACCTAGGTATTTATGATCAGTCACATTTATTTACAAAGAGTGGTTGCGTTTAACTCTGATTTGTAAGCTATTTAGTTTGTTTGAAAAAAAAATTTTTTTGGCTTTGATTTTATTTTTTAACTGTTTCAAATTAACACTAAGCACGTATAGTATACATAGTGTAATTTAATGCCCCTCTGTCGTATCAACTCTGTTTACAATACATCAGTAATGACCTACATACACAATACACACATATATTATATATACATAAAAAAAGCTAGGATGTATAAAAAATAGCAACAAATTAAATAGAGAGATAGAGATCTTTTACTATGTTTTTGAAAGAAGGAAGGGTTTGTGCTTGTCTTACTGACACGGGAAGAGTATCTTCCACCCTGGGCAGGCTGAAGGCCTGTTAGATGAAAACTGGCTAAAAATACCCTCTACATTTATTGTGCGCATAGCCAAGGTGTGCAACTCTCTGCCAGTTTACCATCAGTTTTGATAGGGGTCAAGAGTGAGCTCGACCAATGAATAATAGTAAAAAACCCTATAATCGCCGGCTTTCAACTAGTGCTGATCACGGTTCACCAAGTGGGGGAGTGAAGTTTTTCACACCAGTCTACATAGTTCAACAACAAAAAGCGACCGCGTTCCTCTTTACGTGTCATATGTGCGTGCGTTTTCGCTCGTTATATGAAACGGAACTTCTGCTTATGTCTGTATGTGTGTTTGCGGTGGGGATATTATCACAATTGAGGCGTCATTACCGTTTCGCGTTGCAATTTAGACGCTCGGTAATGATTGACGGGTAGTGATAATTAACAATGTAAGTATTGAATAATTAAGTTTTTATATGGGATCTAAATTTTAATTTTTATTATTATTTTTAGTGATAATTAAATTTTTGAAGTTAAGTTTTACGTGCCTGGAAAGTGTATGCTAGTGAATTATCAAAAACATTATTTTGCAACATGACAATTTATACCTTATTATTTATTAAATAAAAAAAAATCATTTAATCAATACAAATCAGGTTAAATAAAAAAAAAACAATAGTTCTGTCTGGTATTATACAATTGTTTCAATACATATTTTTGTAAACATTACCCAACTCTAGGAATTTTATACACACAAAATACACATATTTGTTCCGGTGCGGGAATCAAACCCGCGACACTCGGCGCAGCAGCCGCTTAACCACTGTGCAAACCGTAACCTCAAAACAAAATTCATTATTGGAAATCAGTCACAAAAGTTGATATACATGATTTGATATTTTCACAATAATTATTAGAAAAAATAAAGCAAAGAAAACATAACATTTTTATTTTGTTACAAAGTCAGATTGATGATCCGCATTTTCTACAGCAAATAAATAACATTGTAGTATTTGTTTCAATTAAATTTTCAACGTGTAGCCGTCTATTATTAAAACTCCCAAAAACATGTAATTGAGGCCGAGACTATCCTCATTAATAGGTAACCAAACTCAATAAGAACATTTTAATGAGGCATTCGAATATAATATGTTATGAGAAAAAGACTGAGTATCATGCTGCTAGATTATATTTATCGTAGACAAATATGTATAAAATTTACCATTATTACGTTTCCATTGCTGGGACACAGACCTTCTTTCTATGAGAGGAAATCGGTCATAATCCACCACGTAGGCTTAGAACGGGTTGGTGGATGTAGGCTTAGAACGGGTTGGTGGATGTAGGCTTAGAACAGGTTGGTGGATGTAGGCTTAGAACGGGTTGGCGGATGTAGGCTTAGAACGGGTTGGTGGATGTAGGCTTAGAACGGGTTGGTGGATGTAGGCTTAGAACGGGTTGGTGGATGTATGCTTAGAACGGGTTGGTGGATGTAGGCTTAGAACGGGTTGGTGGATATCACATGTCTTAGGATTTTTGGTCCGAAGACATGCCCATTTACTCATGATGTTTCAATACCTGTTTGAAAGCAGTGGTAAGGATATAAACTACACAAAGTAATGTGCCTGATTGGGTTCAAACTTCGAACCCAAAACCTCGTAAGTCGGTCTCGTAACCACTGGACTACCACTAATCAGTCCACTGGCTTCATCTGATGTAGACATATGTATATCACATTGTAATATTATCATACCGTAATGGTAAAATGTATTGGGTATTGTATTTTTTTTAAATATAATATATTTTAATTAATCTTTAACCGTCAAACATTAGTGTAGAAATTATTATCATAGACATTCCTACATTTTGACATTACTATTATTTTATTATTTACACTATATTGACGTTATTATTTCTTTTATTCAACACATATCTCAAAAATTACATTTTTAAATATTTTTCTACAAAAAAACTTACAATAAAAAAACATTTAAAAATATAAAAAAAATGGCAGTCCATCGGTGTCGGGAGCAGGGTCCTAGCTATCGGTGGTTAGGTCTCCAGAGAAAGGGACCTCCTCACAATACGAGCTGTATCGAGGAGAACTGCCTTCTGTATCAGGCCCTTTATCCAGCTGTGCAACGCCAGCTTCGACAGATGGTCGTCGAAGCTTTTAGCTATCAGCCCATTGACTAATATGACAATCGGCACAATGACAGCCGAGTCCACATTCCACATGTCAACAACCTCATGAGCTAAGTCGAGATACTTTATGTGTTTCTCTTTCTCAGCTTTCACGAGATTCTCGTCATGTGGGATGGTAACATTGATTATCATTGCGCGGCGCACTAATCGGTCTATCACCACTATATCAGGCTTATTGGCAACAATAGTCCTGTCAGTGATGATAGACCGATCCCAGTACAACGTGACATGGTCGTTTTCGAGAACTGGGTCGGGCACATACTTGTAATACGGTACCTCAGAATCGACAAGTTTGTATTTCAAAGCAAGTTGCTGATGGATAATTCTGGCTACTTGGTTGTGTCTATGCAAGTACTCGCCGTTAGCAAGACGAGAACAACCGGAGACAATATGTCTGATGAACTCACCAGGATGATGGCATGCCCGACACACGTCAATCGTCCCGTCCTTCATAATATGTCTTCGGTAATTATTCGTCAAGATAACTTCGTCCATAATTGCACAGACAAAACCTTCAGTTTCCCCGAAGAGATCCCCGAAGCGTAGCCAGGCAACGGAAGCTGTCAAATCTACATCGGACCCATAAAGAGCCCGATAGTAGCGACCATGAAGCTCCTTGCTTTTCCATACGTCCCTGCGGTCATCTGTGGTAAGTATAACAGGTTTGTGCCAGTTCTCTTTAGCCATGGTCAGCGGGGTGAGTGTGTTGTCGACTGCGACCACATCTCGGTGCATACCCACATCGGCTTTAAGGAAATATTCCCTGAGACTGCAAATCTCGCGGTTGTGGAGAGTTTTGGCATTTAAAAAGCCTCGACCTCTACACTTCCGCGGGATGTACAGTCTCATCACCGATGATCGTGGGTGATGCATCCGATTTGCGGTTAGCAGTGTGCGGACCCTCCTATCCAGGGCGTCCAGTTCAGTTTGAGTCCATTTGAGTATGCCGAAAGAATACATCAACAGCGGCATGACCCAACCGTTGAAAGCGCGCGCCTTATTTCCTCCTGACAAAAGGCTGTTTAATACCTTTGTCAGGCGGCCAAAGAAGCGCTCCTTCAATGACATTATTATTATTGTGTTATTACCGTTATTATTTTGGGCTACATTTAATTAATGACGCTGGACAATGCTGTATTTAATTGTATATTTTAAAATTTGATTTAGATATATATTGTATAAACATTGTAAAATTTAGCACACCGTAATGGTAAAATGTATCGGGACTCGACTAAATCTAAGCAACTTATATGTATACCTACATTATGGCTTTATGTCTTTATTATCATTATGATTTCTTTCTTTCTCATCTAGTTGATATTGACGAAAAAAAATTACGTGTGAAAGTGTTATTTATAACCTACCAACTTCTGCCCCCGACTTCCTTCACGTGAGGGTTTTCCCGCGTAAATCCTCATCCCGTGGGAAGTTCAGGATAGAAACTATCCTATGTCCGTCTCCTGGTTCTAAGCTACCTCCCTACTAATTTTCAGGCAAATCGGTTCAGCCATTCTTGATAGTGTAACTAACACGACTTTCTTTTCATATAGATTTGCAAAATAAACATCATTATTTCATTATTACTAAGCGTCTTCTCCATATCAATCGTCTAATGACTTCTCCCGCTCTGGGTGGAACGGAAGGGAGTGTCACACTTCTACTGACTAAAAACCCACTCATTTCCTTTACTGACCTTACGTTCTAGGGCCGCAGTATCACATTAAAACATTTCCGCAACCCTGGCAGGCAATGGTTCTGTCGGGCTCCGTCATATACCAAATTACCAAAAAACCCAGATTTGAGTTGATTCAGTTTAGATTTCTTCTTAGTCGGGCACTCTTGCCAGAGCGATCTCTATCTTATTTTGGTTAGCTCTTATGCTCTGCTCTTGAGATGCTTTGCTCAGTAGCCCTAGTTTGGCAGAGTGAGAGCAATCGGTGACTCGTGTGCGTCACAGCTTTTATTACGTCTGTCCATCGTATTGAAAAGTGCCAACGAGATCTCTTGTCCTTGCACCACCATTCGATCCATTAAGTAGATATGGTGATAGTCCCAAAGAACTCTTTGGGGGGAAGGAGACGGGAGACTCATCGAATAATGCACCGCTCTACATAGAGTTCAGCTCCATACAGGAAGTATCAGAGTTCTACAGATTAAAAACCCATCCTGTGTCTTCAGAAGTTTTTACGATTCGGGTTGCGGTATCTTGTTAGAACATTATCGCAAATATAATTACATTGACATAAAAATTAAGGATATTTCAAAGTCCGAATGTATATTACAGACGGAGATATGGGCCAAACTCAGATATAAATATAGGTCCAAACCGAAGATAAAACAAACTTTTTATTGCTCCAGCGATATAAAGTTAGTGAACCTTCTTTATACTTTCTTATCCATAAAGTTACATCTGTAGGTTATACTACTTTTAAAATTGCGATAAATTTTATAGCATTCCCCAGGTTTCAGATAGTAAGTACTATTAGGCCATAATTTTTAAGATTATCTGTATGGATTGCCCCAGAGGGACGGCGAGTTTTCACATTACTGTATAACTTTGTTACAGAGTACCATTATTTCTAGTTTAAAATAGGAATGATTTGAATGCGGACTTGCTGGATAAGCTTGATCGTATCTTTAGTAACTGCATTCGGTTCATATTTAATTTAAGGAAATATGACCATGTCTCAAGTTTCAAGTCTGAGCTTAAATGGATGTCCATTCGTCAAATAAGAAGTTTACGCGCTTTGACAACGCTTTTCTCTCTACTCAACTCTCCCAGCCTACCTTCTTATCTAATGTCTCACTTTTAATTTCTATGTTTTTCACACAATAAGAATCTACGTTCATCCAATAATCTTCTGTTACTCTGTCCTTCTCATACTTCTGACTTTGTTCATTATTCTTTTAATATCCAGTCGATTCTCCTCTAGAATGCGCTTCCTCTCAAGATCAGGACGGCTGACAATCGCTACGCATTTAAAAAGAAATTGCGGATCCACTTTCTACACCAATAAGCAGAATTACTACATTGAATTTTCATTTGCTTCTTAAGTATTGTATATGTATTCATATATATTATTTATGTAGATTTCTATTTTATGATACTAGGTTTTTTGTGTTATCACTATTATTATTATTTAATTCCAATATAATTTTCACGTACATATTGCACCTTCCACACTATCTCTTCATCACTCATGGTTGACTGGTAGAGAATGCTGACGGCATTAAGACCGCCTTTGTACCTATGTGCATAAAGTGTAAATAAATAAAAAGATACATTATGCTAATACGTCATTGTCATTTCACAACCTATTCATAACTATGTAGGGGTCGCGAATGCAACTGAGTACCAATTTTTTACATGGAGCAACTGCCTATTGGACCACCACAACCCAGTAACTGAGTAACATGATAGCCCTTGTCAAGACTGGAGTCAGATTTTCCAGTCTGTGACTATTCATACCGACTTTCAAATATGTAGAAATAACAGGCGGGACTAAGAGTGCGTTTCCACCAGAGATGTGCGATGGAAATGTGTCGTGCGAGGATGTCTAGCTGTGCTGTGAAAATGTGTGGGTGTTTCCACCAAAGCTGTGTGATGAAAATGTGCCTACGAGGATGTGTGGCAGAGCTGTGAAAATGCGCATTAATGTGTGGTGCGAGGATGCGCAAACCTCGCAACACATCATTCTCAACACACATTCCTCGCAACACCTCCCTCGCAACACATCTCTCGCACACATCCCTCGCACACATCCCTCGCTTGTTTTGTATGCGCAAAAATCTAGCTCCGCTGAGCCGTTTCCACCAGAGCTGTGCTGACCGAGGCGAGGTAAATAAAGCGATTCTATTGGTTCTTTACAAACACATCCCTCGCTACGCATCCTCGCACATCTCTGGTGGAAACGCAGCCTTAAGGCTGATAAATTAATGAATAGCAGCTTGTATAGATACAAAAATATTTATCATTTACTCTTTGTGTGTATGTATATTATTTGTATTTTAAACTAAATAAGGTAAAGTAATACAGCAGGTATATTTGGTGGTAAAATAATACTGTTACGGGTTTGGGTTCGGGATAGAAATAATTTACACCAATGAAACCAAAATGAACACTAGGTATAATTAAATAAACACAAAATAAAAATTAACACAGTTATTCAAACTACAATACTTGTCCCTTAACACTTACATTGCACTGAAATTCACTTATATAACTTCAATTATATCGCCTCGTATCTTCTAATGAGTCCGCGTTCCTTTGCGATCTTTTTATACTCCGATCTGTGTTCTAGAACATTCTTGTACAATCGACTCACTGCCTATACTGCCAAGAATATTCCAGAAGCTACTTGAGATACACAGTACTGCTACTCGCCGCCAGGTGGCGTTAGTGTCTCGAACATTCTAGATTTCGGTCGAAGTTTCTCGACGTACTTCGCTAAGCGACTGGTGTAACAATACTCAACGAGATTTGCTGGCTTCTCCTAGACTATACTGTCGGGACCATAGAATACGTGCTCTCCGTGGCATGGAGGAATCTAGTATGTTAAGATGATGCCCCATCTACAGACCGAACTCGGCAAGCAAGATTAAAAATATATTTGACTACAAACTCGAAGGTCAATCATTAGAGTTAAAGCATGTAGCCAGAAAGTTTCTCATCGAATATCGCGGCGTTGTTGTTGTTCGATGAGAAACTTTCTTTCAGAGACCATTACGACTGTATCACGAATAGAGCATGTAAGCTTCTCGGTTTTATATACAGGACAACCAAAGGATTTAAAAACGCCCATAGCTTCCTATTACTTTACAAAAGTCTTGTAAGAAGCATATTGGAGTATTGTTCGGTAATTTGGTCACCGTACTATGCAGTGCACTCTGACAGAATCGAGAGCGTTCAAAGAAAGTGTTTAAAATGGGTCTCGTACCGGTATAGCTTCGCAAGATCACTACAAACTTATTCGGATCACCTTAGTAAGTTTAATTTGACGCCTTTGTGTGTTCGTCGCAAGCAGCAAGATTTAATAAACCTTCATAAGATCCTACACTCCACACTGAACTCATCCACCCTGCTGTCCTCTATTAATATCAATACTAGGTATACCTCCAGAATAAGTGGATTGTAACCTGTTGTAATTGCCTTGTGAATAAATAAATAAGCGTTGCTTAACCTCAAAGATCCATTCGAGCGTCTATTATTATTTAGCCACGAACTCCTAACGGTAATAACATGAAATAATGATTCTTGTCTGATTTTACAGCGATACATGAATCCGTTGTTAGAAAGTGATAGAGCTGCACACGACATACAGCGTTGTCCCTTTTACCCATTGGACTTGTGTTGGCAGTGACATGTCAATATAACGACGCTCTGAGGATACTGCTGAAAAAGCCTCGGTATTGCAGTGATTCCGCTATGTTTGCGGAAGCAGGTATCGATGATTTCTTCGCCTTCATACGCAACAGAACGGCATCTATGATGAGCAGGGTCCGTGGTAGTACCAGCAGTATCGTCAGGGCGTTAGCGGACAAAATAAATAGTCCGTTTATTCTATATTGGGCAATCTAATAAAAAGTTTTTTTTGTCCTGTTTATTAACACATACTAACTTATATATAATACTTTTTGTACCTACTAACAACCTACTAACATTGTTTGTAATGATTTCTATGGGCCCTTGGGTCTGAAATAAAGATAATAATAGTAGAGGCTGTTATGTTAGTGGTAATGTTAAAATATATCGCAGGTTCGGAATAGCCTTTACGTACTTTAAACGTACTGAATCATCTATCCTTTCAGTATTAGGCATCTCATACATACATTTGTGTGTACATTCTACTTTTATAGTGGTTGCAGTTCATATCAGCTTACAGCGTTTCTACTGCTAAGAACGAAATAGGCCGTAATCCTCTACTTAGGACATGCCGATTTCCATACGATGTTTTCATTCGATGGTTTGAGATCTGTGGAGTTTAATAACATTATAAAAGTAATGTGCTTCAAGTCGTATCTGTAACAACTGGGCCAACACTAATCTGCTAGGTGTAGCAGGAATACTTAGAAATAAAGCATAATAGGTTGACATAAAAAAATAAAAAGGATCAGCCAAGCTGTACGTTCAAGCGTTTAATACCTCGTGTACCCAGCTCTTTGCACGCCAGTGTACGTTTGCAACGTCACACGAAAGTGGGTCGGTTATTTGACATTCGTGTACATTGTACGTCCACAAAACGAGTACACGTGACCCTTAACTATTTGTCTTCAAATGTTTAAGTAAATACTGTTGGATAGAACAGTGGGGTTAGTCACGTTCTTTTAAAATGTTTGGTAACAAAGCAACTTAGCCCAGCTTTTAACTTAACATTTAGTTGTGAGAGTACGTTTAGACATGTTTTAGGTATTAGATTTTCTTCGCTGGGCTACGGGGTCTGTTTAAGAATGCTAAACCGGAAGTTGCATTTACCGTGGACGGTGATTTGTTTACAGAACACGCTGAAACGTAATATTAAATTATATGTTATACGCTGAGATATATTATATTATATACGGTGGTTGCAGAAATGTGCTGGGGTTGCGGGAATTTTCTAACGAGATACCGCGGCTCGGGACAACAAGGGCAACTGATAGATAGATATACTCTTTATTGTACACCATAACAGAATTAAATGAGGACTTAAAAACTACAAAGGGTGTTACAATGGGTGAGCTAAAAGTGATCTTTTACAGACAACCTTTGGATGGATTTGACACAGCAGGAGAAAATAAATACGCGGGTAGACAATGGTGTACTATTCACTTATATACAATAAATAAGTAATAACCTACATACTCAATACACATATATTTACATAAAAAAACAAAGCTGAGACATATAAAAAATAATAACAAATTAAAGAGAGAAATAGAGATATTTTACCGTGTTTTTGAAAGTAGGAAGGGTTTGTGCTTGTCTTACTGACACGGGAAGAGTGAAGAGCTACTACTGACTAAAAACCCACCCTGGGTTTTAGTCAGTAGAAGTCTGACACTCCCTTCCGCTCCACCTGTAGCGGGAGGAGTCATTTGATGATTTTTATGTCTGTTGTTTTCATTTAAAACCACGGATTCCAAGAAGAAAAGAGTGTAGTTTTCTTCTTGGAAACCTTTTTGGGAACTACTTTTGCCTTGAACATTTAAATTTAATTTTATTATATTTTATTTATTAGGGACAAACAACAGATACATGCTAAGATGATGATATATTAATATTAAAAAGGTAAATATTTTTAGGGTTCCGTAGCCGAATGGCAAAACACGGAACGCTTATAGTTTCGTTATGTCGGTCTATCTGTCCATTCGTCCGTATGTCACAGCCATTTTATTCCGAAACTATTAAGACTATACTTGTGAAACTTGGTAGGAAGATGTATTCTGTGAACCGCTTTCCGATTTTAATAAAACAATATTTAAAATTAAGGGAAAATATTTTTTTTTTCATGAAACCTTTGCGTGTGTGGTATCTATAGACAGGTCTTTAAAAATGACAATAAGGTTTCTAAAACCAATTTTTCATAGAGTCAGCCCTGTAACTTCTATAATAATAGAGGAAAAAATCCAAAAAAAAATTGCGGTAGATCTTAATGTAAATTTTCAATAAAAATTAGTTTGAAAGAGATCGGGTCAGCAGTTTTTGAGATATAGCAAACTAGCTTTTGCCCGCGACTTCGTTCGCGTGGGAGGTTTTTCCCGCGTAATTTCCGATCCCGTGGGAATTCCGGGATAAAAACTATCCTATGTCCTTCCCAGTGTCCTAAACTATTCCCATGCGAAATTTCAGCTCAATCGGTTCAGCGGTTTAGGCGTGAAAAGTAACAGACAGACAGACAGAGTTACTTTCACCTTTATAATATTAGTATAGATATGGATTTTCTAAAACGGCAAATATAACTTTGTAATTCATACAAATACTGTGCAAAACAAAGTTATTTGACATAGTTAATACGGAACCCTTCATGAGCAACTGACTCGCAATTTGCCAATTTTTGTAGCCTTAGTGATAAATTCTCTACTGCCTCCGTTCTCTGTTTCCGAATGCCTCGTTGGTCTAGTGGTTGCAAGCGCGGCCGGTAAGCATGAGGTCTAGGGTTTGATTCCCGAGTCGGACAGAAAGTGCTATTGAATTTTTTTTTAAGAAATTTCTAGGCTACGTAGATGATGAGTGATAAATTCTCTAAACACGTCAACATGTCACATTATCACCGATGCACGTAGCACTTAAATTGGATACCGGTATTTATTGCTGTGGTGAGGTGCTTTAAAAGATCGTTTATGTTACCTCAGCAGTTTATTTACTTATTTATTTAAACTTTATGCAACACAAAATGTACAAAGGCGGATTTAATGCCTTAGGCATTCTCTACCAGTCAACCATGGGTGGTGTAGAGATAACATGGCGGGTGCATAAAAAATAAACTAAGTAGATAATATCGTCGGTGAAATAGTAAACTTGCCAATCTGCAAATGTCAAACTCAGGAGAGCGAAAAGAAAACAAAAAACTGGCACTTACATGTGTATCCTTTTCAAGTTTGTAAATTTATTAGTCAAAAATAATATAGGTACTTTGAGTCAATGCTTTGAGTAGATATTGTTAGAATTATTATTGAATAAATTTTATTTTTGTAACGAGAGAACAAAGACAATTTTATACAGATAAGCATTAGGAATAATGTCAATAGCTTCGAAATGAAAAATGTTACAGATATCATATTTTACCACAGGGAAGATATAACAGTAATCATAGCAATTCTATATTTAAGAAAAAATAGGCAAAAGTCAGTTCGGTTACTTTACTATTGCGCCGACGATATATTCAAAGTAAAAGTCCTATTACAAGTTATATACAGCAGTGTATTCCGTTACTGGAACTTCTAACTTGTGGTGCAAGAAGAGGTGGTCTCGTAGCAAAACTGAAAGCAGCTTTTAGTTCCCTACATTTCACACAATGACCAAACATACTACACTCTACTCCCTCATACTCATCTACACACATACACAAAGACACATACGGTCATTTTAATTTTTGTATTTTTACTTTTTTTTTTATTTTAACTACTTGTAGTTTAGGCTGGAACAAATTGTCTTCTTTTTTTTTGTATGGGTGCTGACAGTTGCGACACAGTTGTAGACTTTTGTAGCTATCATCGTTTTCTTTGTAATGCCGTCTCTTTACGTTGGCCAACATGGTGGTGGTGACATAGTCACCAAGATGGAATCTTGGTGACTATGGTACCTATAAAAATATGGACATATATTTTTTTATATATAAACAAAACGTCTTCCTTGTCATGCAATATTCAGCAGGAATTCCACCCGGAACTTACATTAGCCGTGAACCGATCTGTTGTCTAAGCACGTCGACGTGTCACGTCTCGCCCGTTCGTATTGTGTTACGTTATGGCTACAAATCCTGCTAGATGGTATGTAAACGTTACGTTAGTACGTAAGATACAGAGTTTAGTTAATTGTATAGTCAGTAATTCAATTATACTGTTGTAATTTGGTGGTTAGTATTAAAGGTCAGTTTAATAACAAATTGTTATGTCATCAGTGAAGACGTCTGAACGTAATTTAAGAATCTGGCGTGGATTTGTTGCAGCAACGCTCGTAAGAATTTTTTTTTATTGTTGGTAGGCTTCCATTTAACCACCATGTCACCTGATGGTAAGCGATGATGTGGTCGAAGATGAAGCACGCTTGATTTGAAGTAAACTATTCACGCTTGATTTGAAACCCTAGGTTGTAGCTATCGGGGAACACAGAAAGGCAGAGGCAGGGAATTCCACTCCTTAGCCCTACGCACTACACGTAACTGTTTCATTTATTGATATAGACTTTATTTTACATAAAGATCATTTTATAAAATAATAAAGAAGATAGTAAAGAAAAAATACATCATGCCTTATTGCATTCCGCAAATGCAAAATTTAAACAGACTGCTAATACAAAAATAACCAAAAAATGCAGTATTATTCTTGTAATGTAAGAACGAAAATACATTTATAGAACACAATCTTAAAAGTATACAGCAAGTTTTCAAAATAGAAACTTCTTCAAAATGTAACTACGTGTAAACAAGCGAACCATTTCAAAAGGTCTTTTAGAACCGGAACTAAAATAATTTGGTTTTCACTTCACGAAATGTGGCATTTTAATAAAAACTACAACTACAATATAACATTCATGCAAGAACAGCACAGATGCTTGTAAAATATAGCTCCACTAATGGACATAAAAACTTTATGGAAACTTTTGAAAAATTCGCGCAGAAATTCTTATTGCAATGAAGTTTCAGTACAGTATTCTCTCGGGATTTTTTACATTCGATTATCACATTCTTTTAGCTTATATTGTACTCGCTGTTTTTGGCGTAGAAAATATTATTTGTGCTTTTATGATAAAAACTTTGATTCGACACTATGCAAGGATACAAGTTTAGTTAGTAACGCAGTAAATTTTAAAATACTATTATTATTAAATATATAGCCTCAAAAACTGATGCTAACTCCCAAACGAGGACTGGCTGGTGTGGATTAGTGCTTAGACATGACACAGTGCAAGACTTTAGTGATTTGTTCTTTTTTCATATTAAGAACAATACTCAAACAGGCATTTAAAAAAACATATTTACAAACTGTAAATTTCAGTACCGGTAATTAAATAAGATCAAAATACTATACAAGCATATTTAGGCACTATTGCCAAAATACCAGAGAACACTTTGAATTGAATTGAACGTATTACTCTTCTCTAAATTATAATTCTACACACGTATTAAATTAAACTCACACCCATCCAAACTAAATTTCAAGCAGCCTGACATAATACAACGTACGTTAGAAACACTCCTTAAACTGTCTCAATTGAAACAATAAACACGCAATTGCGCCACAGAGGCAACTTGTTATGACGTGTTATGACGACATGACATGACGCCGATACGCGCGCTAGCGTGACAGTGACAAATGACGTGAGTGACATGACGCGAATAAGCGAGAGCGTGATGGCTTGTGCTAGAACTTAACGTGTTTAACGGGTTGCTATTAAAAGTTACGTGTTTGGCGTGACAAAATAATACTTTCCAGTGACTCGTATGAAAAAAGAGCAATTAATATAAGCCCGTTGCAGTTAATACTCTTTTCTTATTTCATGAGCTTGTGTCCTATTTACGAACGTACTCATTTGTGGTCAACCTTCTTTATTGTTTCCTAATGAGTATCCTTCTATTGACCATTTTTTACAATATTATTGTTGAGATCTTTAGACGAAGTTTATCTGGCTTGGTTACTCAGATAAACATCGTCGTCGTTTTATTTGTGTATAAGAAAGATTTAAATAGAAAATAATAATACAATTACATACATATGTATTCCACTCTTCGATCTTATAGCCATACGATACACGATGACTTTACTGCACCATTTGGACTATAACGGCTGTTGTCAATCTGCTTTTAGGTATTTCGTGGACACGTTTCTTCCTGGTCGAGGTTTATTTCAGTCTCTTGAAGGTCCGTTTGATGACGCTCAGCAATATTTCGAAAGCATTTTAAGAGTAAGTTTTATTTCCGTAATGATTTACAGATCATGGAGATAGATAGATAGGTATCCTCTTTGTCATAAACAATCAAACAACAAGAAAGAGTGATACAATGGGCGGTCTTATCGCTAAAAGCGAATAAACTGTTCGAGCCATACGAGACAAAGTTTACATGAATCAAAGATTAATACTATGTATTATGTACTTTAACCTCTAGAGCCCCAGCGGCGCAAAAACGTGCCAGTAAACAAGTAGTAGTTGAGCCCCGCTGGCACAAAATTTGTGTGCCAGCGGGGCTCAACTAATAGTTGACGTAAATAATGGTGGTCCTTGAGAGGTATTTATGTATATATGAACAAGCTATTTATAGCCACACCACCACATCTCTACTAATATAATAAATGCGAAAGTAACTCTGTCTGTATGTTTTTTAAACAAATTTTTGTCGAAAAGAAAAAACAGTATACTTCAATCTTGAAATAGTTCTTTATATCTCAGTAATCCGATCACCTGTGACGAGCCGTTTTGTCAAGCAGTGTTGGCGGGTTTCTTTGAGAACAAAGCGCAACTTTGGACCAAATGAATCAAGCGTACGGACCCTTAACGGCTTAAAACCATAACTATTTGCTTCCACGGTTGCAGTGGCAGGGCCCGCACGGCCTACCTTTTTTTTGGTGGAAAAACCATCAAATTTCTCATCCCGCTCTAGATGATGCGTAAGTGAGGAAAAGACTTCTACTGACTAAAAACACCAACACTTTTCCTTTATTTGCCGGGTACCCGAGGATCGCGGTATCTCGTTAGAATATGCCCAGAACCCAAGTAGGTATTGGCCCTATTGGGCCCCGTCCATGCTGCTGACTAATCTTTGACACCGATCCGGGCCGGATCTTTACCGGACGGTGAGCTGTTTTGCTCGCCGTCCTCAAGCCCGAACTTATGGTGGCTGGAGAGCGGCTCGCGATCCCGACCCCCGGGGCACCCCCTCAACGACTGGTGTGAAAGCCCACCGTACCTGGATTATAAGATGGCTCCATGGTGTCGACACAAATCACTTCCTACACCACGAGCCTACCCACCTAAACAACGAGCCTACCCACCATGTACCTTACTGAAGTCGTATTCTAATTGAACAGATTTGATAGATAGAATATACTTTACTGTACACCAATAATTGAATCACATTTAAATAACAATATTGTAAAAAAAATTGTTACAATGGCGGTCTTATCGCTGAGAGCGACATCTTCCAGACAATCTTTGGAAGGACTTTACGAGCTTTAATTAAATGGAGCTTGTGTCGCTTGCGCTTACGCACGTATTTAGTAACATAACGATGAAAATTGAATGAAAATTCATTGTAGCGTATTTGAAATGGGGAACAAAGTAAAGAAATCAAGACAGGGAAGGGGTTGGCGAAAAACCAGAAATCTCAGTCAACCGGCGCGCGATCCCCGCCGTGTTTTTATCTGTCTAGCCTAGCCAGCTCACGTACACATACACGGAGCACATAGAATACCTACAATCGATTAGCGCAAGAAACTCGGTGCGCCCTTAACGAAGGAATAATCATACGTTTGAAAGAAAATGATTGGCAACCGAGCTTTTAAAAACAGCGAGTGAATGAGCTTGTCTTACTGACACCGGCAATCCATTCCACAACCGAATAGCCTGCACCGTAAACGAATGATCGTAAAATTTTGTGGAATGTCAATGTGTAGGCATCAAAAGTCTTTGTCAATATGAATCTGATACAAAAATTTTGGAGTCGCACAAGCTTATCTAGCTGCACTCCTTGATCCTGATATTCCTGATCCCGACATTAATATACATTTAATCTTTGGTATCTCACCAGAATATACGTGCTGCAGTTACGCAATATGCTGCTTACAAGCCTTTACAAACATACATCAAGAACATGCTTACACTAATATTCATATTGAGCCATCTATTACACTCTAAAACGCTTGTGTTAGCAGCGTTTGTTCACATAAATCCCTATTATTATCGTACAGCGCTCCATGCGAGTGCATTCTAAGTACTGTTTATCATGAGTATGCGCTCACTCTACCTTAAGCTTGCAAACAATATGCTTGATGTAATATGTAGTTGGATCCTTTGATGCTAGAGATTGAAGGAATATCTTGACGATACGTAAGACCTTTTAGAAATGGATTATCCAGTCTGTTTGCACGGATTTGGGAGTTTGTTTCGAGGATTTGGTGTTATGCTATGTATGCATGTATAGTATAGCGTTACATACCCAGCCTATAATGTTCACAATGTTGGGACACAGGCTTCCTCGCTATGACAGGGAATGAACTACGTCATGGTCTAGTGCGAGTTGCGTGGATTTTTGATGCCTTCACATTTATCGCTCCTAGTTGATGTCGCTTTCCTCACGTTGTTTCCTCAAGTTCGAATTTGAGCTACACGATAACTGACAAAGGCTTAGTGCAAGCCTTTGTCAGTTATCGTGTAGCTCAAAGTCTGGACAGGTCCGCTCAAATCTGCGTGCTCCTTTCCTCAAAAGACAGAACAGACATGAACCTACATGCTTCTCATATGGTTTAATAAATACGAACTTTATAGACTTTAAAAGAGACGTTGACCTCTGAGTTTGTTTCGGTGTAGTCTTCTCAGAGTAGTCAGTTAGAAAACACCGGCCTCATCTAGCTTAACTTAAAACACAAAAAAATGACGTGTAAAAGTGTTATTTATAACCAATTTACAAAATAAATGTTTCATTTCACTGTTTGTGACGGGAGCAGTGGTGTAAATTACAAAAAGTAATTAGTCTGTATGGGTCCGAAATCATGACCTTCAACGCGTGACATATTACAATACACAAAAGTTAATTAAGTAATATACCTACAGTCATGTATGCAAATTACAGAATATTTTTATTAATATTATGGAAATAATGCATTGATACGAATTTCAACTGAAAACTATCGAAGCTTGAGAGATTTGACTACTTGTCAAATCTCTCTCACTCTCAATTTACGGGAGTAATATTTTAATTTTCGGCTTTGCAATTACGAAAATGGATTTAAAATCATATTCCACGCCAGTCATGCATATTTCTTGATATGGGTTGGTTGTAATTTTCATAATTACGAAGGCAATTACGAAACCCTACACTTGACCGGTTTTCTCTATTAAATTAACTTACTGATACGGATCAGTACTTAATACTCATACGGATCAGGACTTAGATACTCGAAAACATTGAAAAGGGCTTAGCAACAACGGTGTTGCTAAGCCCTTTTCAATGTTTTCGAGTATCTAAGTCCCAAGTGAGTGAATGCGTGGCCCAATAGGGCGATTGCCTGTTGGGGTTTCGGGAATGTAATAATACCGTGGCCCCGGAGCGCAAGAGAGCCTTACGCTCCCCCCACAGAGAGTGGAATCCCCAAAAAAATTGTATCTGTGTACCTACTACTTGCCTAGGTTACCGGTCAAGCTGAATTTATTTATTTTAAATTACCTGTGCCCCGCGCAGGTGAAGCCGGACCTGCGTCTATTTGAGAAAGAAACCGAAAAAACCCAGCAATTCAGCAAATGAAGGGTTGATTTTTGAAAGAAAATGTACCCTATTTTTCTTGGGTGCGAAAATCATTGAATGACTTCTCCCTCACTGGGTGTAGCAGAGGAGAGTGTCAGTCTTCTACTGACTAAAAACCCAACCTGTTTCTTCAGCTGCCCTTAAGTTCCGGGGCCGCGGAGTCTTGTTAAACCATTCATGATTGATCCTGGGTCTTCAACTATTATCATCCCAAATTACATCCAAATCGGTACTGAGGCTAAGCTGTGAAAGCGTAGCAGATAGACAGACAGACATTCGCATTTATAACGTTAATATGGATTAATACAACTCATTTGCCTTTGTCTATAATATTTTATACGTATGTAGATATAATGTTAGTGTAGCGTCCTCACATTCATTAATGGATACCAATAATATTGTTAAAGTTTAATTTGTTTTTGTGAAACTGATCCTAACCATTCAAACCTAATAAATAATTAGAATTAACCTTGTTTGTTACTTAAAATGATTTGATTGACTATTTCAGTCTTTGGAAGTTTCAGAATTTCAGATTTCTGATTCTAATACAGTCCCGCGCAACCTCAGAACACTTTCCCAAAGTTGAAAAAGCAAACAGACTTTAGATGATGTGCAGTTTTTCGGTATTAAGTCAACAAATTTCCTCCCTTTCTTTTGACCTGTTAATGTAATTGAACGCGCCTAAACCGCGTTATTCTTACGAATCAAGAACGCACCCTAAGAGAGGAGCGGGCGGTTGGCAACACTGGCTGCAGCGGACCGACCCGGCGGCCATATATATATATTCGGCGAGAAGCAGCGTCGCGCGCGCGCGCATCTGATTTTTCTATATCGATTTTTTATGTCGCGATCGCGTTTCTATTTTGTACTGTGCCATTTTTACCATATACAAATATATTAATTAGTAAACAAGTTGAGTAGATTTCTCATTTAACTCAACTCTCAACATATGGCGACCGTAAACAGAAGAACTTGGTCAAGAACATTGTAATATGAAGATACCACACGTGGTGCCCCGGCGCGGCATTTTTTCGTTCCGCTAAATGGCGGCGGTGCCCGTTCGTCGGTGGTGAAGACGCTCTGCGTGTTCAACGAGTCAAGGTTCCTGGTGAGCTCCGTGCTACGTCTCCGACTTCGAGTGCTGCCTTCATAAGTCGTGCCAGCGTGGGCGTGGGTCACCTCTCCACTTCTGAGCTACGAACATTCGGCGGCGCGGCGAGGCGTAGTCACACATAATATGGAAGTAAGCCCGTTCCTAAATGTACTCTCCTTTCCCTATTTCTGTTTGATGTGAGGCCTAGCTATTTTCTTTAGCCTAGGTATTTATTTGCGCTTATATACTGGCGCAACGCTTCCCCACATACCTTCGGAAAAACGGTTCTTAATTATATACTTGTGCCGATTGTATGTCTCTATTCGGTACTTTATTTTGTCCGCCATGCCCGGCTTGAGCTTAAAGGTTTAATTTAAGGTGCACGACCGCATGTCGCACGGAATTCTCTATTCGAGATCGAGAATATTCCACCATTTTGTTTGTCACACATAATATAACTTTTTTATGGTTTATAGCACTCTAAAGCTAACTTCTTTAATTATAAAAATATTAAATAAATAAAAAATTTCAAAGCATTTTGCCGAACATTCCAGCGTTCCTGTACCGCGCGTGTGACCCACGTGCTTAGTGCCTCGCTGCGTCCGGTGCGCGCTGCTGTTGCTGCGACGTGCTGTGTTGACGAGCTCAGCGGCAGCGGGTTGCTGGTTCGCTGCAGCCGTGTGGTTTGAGCTGTTTGTCTGCTGGATTGTATAACCGGTGGGATTGCACATATTTATAAGTAGCTAGTTTCTGCTAGGTTGCCCAACTCAGTGTTTGTGCGTATTGTTTACTGTGGTGTTTCTATTCCATTCATAATGACGGAAGATACGGTTACCTCTCCTGATGTGGAGGGTAGCGACTTTAAGTTGTTGATCCGCAGACGTGGTGGAATACGGAGTAGACTTACAATATTCAAACAGTTTATTGGTAAATACCAAATTGAAGAGAAAACCTCTAGCCTTAGTCCTTTAGAAGTGAGGGAGCTATCTTTGCGACTCACACAGCTACAAGATTTAATGTCAAAATTTGACAGTGTGCAATCTGATATAGAAGAGATTGCTCATAATTTAGATGAACAAATGTCAGAGCGAGATGCTACAGAAAGAGAGTTTTATTCTATGATTTCTTTTACACAAGAATTAATAAGTTTAAATTCAGAAGATGGTAAAGAAAATAATTGTGACTCTGTACATTCTAGTTGTAGTAAAATGAACAATTCGGTTAAATTACCAACTATAAATTTACCCACATTTGATGGGAACTACTCTAAATGGTTAGAGTACCGAGATACATTTGACTCTTTAATTAATAACAATGAGTCCATACCGTTGATAAATAAATTTCATTATTTAAGAAATTCATTAATAGGGAGCGCTTGTAACATAGTGAGGTCAATAGACTTTACCGCTGCAAACTATCAAATAGCATGGAAGTCTCTGTGTGACAGATTTAATAACAAAAATATTCTTATAAATAATCACTTGCAGGCATTAGTTAGCATCAATCCGATTCAAAAGGAATCGTTCAAAGCTTTAAGATATGTGATAAATCAAATTCAAAAAAATTTACATTCTTTAAATATATTAGATATTCCCACATCTGGCTGGGATCCTATAGTTATATTCTTGGTGTCAGCTAAGTTAGACCCTAGAACTAAGAGTAAATGGGAAGAACATAAAGGTCATTTAACACACCTACCTTCTCTTGAAGAATTTGTAATTTTTTTAGATAATAGAGCAAATGTCTTAGAGACTGCTTATGGTAGTCGGTATTATGATAGTAAAAATTCAACTCATAGTAAGGAAAATAAATCTGTGAAGTCATTAACAACTACGTTTGATGATTTTAAAACAAAGACATGTTTTATATGTAACAAATCACATTATGTACATAAGTGTAATAAATTCAAGGCTTTGAGTTTGAAGGATAAGCTGTCTGAAGTGGCTAAGCATAAGTTGTGTACCAACTGTCTTCGTAGTGGTCACAACAATTCAGAATGTCCATTGAATAGTTCTTGCCGGACCTGTAAGGAAAAGCACAATTCAATGTTGCATAACAACAGTACAGTTACAAATGTAGTCACAGAAAGTACAGAATCCACTCAACCGTCTACTATTCCTGTTAGTTTGTCAGCCCATTCACCAGGCCAAGTTTTATTATGTACTGCACAAGTTGAAGTAATGAATACACATAACAATAATACTTACCTTGCACGTTTGTTGCTTGACAAAGGAAGTCAGTCTTCATTTATAACAAGGAACCTGAAAGAAAGGTTAGGGTTACAAGCAACTCAAATAAGTTCTTTTAATGTTAGTGGTATAAATAATGCAGCCTGTAAAATTAAAGAACGTTGCAATATTGTAATAAAATCTAGAATTAGTTCATTTAGTAAAACTGTTAACTGCCTAGTAATCCCTAAAATTACAGGAATGCTACCTGGTGCTCAAGTAAATGCTGAGCATTTGGGATTGCCCACTGGGGTAGTTCTGGCAGACCCCTTGTTTTATGAGCCTGCTGAAATAGATATTTTGCTTGGTGCAGACCACTATTTTGATATTGTAAATAATAATAGAATATTCCTAGGTGTGAATAAGCCTATATTACAGGAAAGCAACTTAGGGTGGTTAGTTGCCGGCCCTATAGGTGAAGCACATTTTAATAATAATGTACATTGTAATTTAGTAAAAAATAATAAGTTGGGGTCGCTTAAAGATCTTCATAACTTGGTTAAAGGGTTCTGGGAGGTAGAAGAATTGCCTACAGGCTCTAATAATTATTCAATTGATGAGAAATATTGTGAGTCTCATTTTATTAAAAACACTTGTCGTTTACAAGATGGACGATTTTCTGTAATGATGCCGCTGACGGAGGCCCCGGAGCAGGCACTTGGCAAATCGTTTTCTATTGCAGTAAAACGTTTTATGGGACTAGAAAATAAATTAAACAAAAATAAAGAACTTAAGAAACAATATAGTGAATTTATACAAGAATATAGTAGGTTAGGGCATTTAAGCGAAATAGAAAGACCTAAGTTTGGTTGTTACTTACCCCATCATTGTGTAATTCGGGAACAACATGATACCACCAAACTGAGAGTAGTCTTTGACGCTTCGGTTAAAACAAGTTCAGGAAAATCTTTGAATGATATCCAGGCTATTGGCCCAACTGTACAGAGCGACTTATTTTCCATTCTTATTCGTTTCAGAATACATAAATTTGTTTTAACAGCAGATGTCGAGAAAATGTACCGACAAGTAGCCTTAGATGAATCACAGCGGCACCTACAGCTTGTGTTGTGGAGGGATCAAATCGACCAACCTTTTAAAATTCTACAGCTCAACACATTGACATATGGGATGGCTTCGGCTCCCTTCTTAGCTACTAGGTGTCTAGCTGAGCTGGCTGATAAATGTCAGGACAAAATTATTGCCAATGTCATTAAGAATGACTTTTATATTGATGATCTCAATACAGGGGCCTCTACCGAAGAGGAGTTAAAAACATATTTATTTAAATGTTACCAAAAAATTAAATTCGGCTTGTTTTCCCTTAAGAAAATTTCGCACTAACTCTAATATTCTTAGTGACACATCAGAATCATCTAATTGTCTTAATTTTCATGACGACGCTAATGTCCTAGGTCTGAAGTGGTCACCAAAAGCTGATGAGCTGCGTTTTCCTAATGGAATTGAGTTTGCTTCAAAGGTCACCAAACGAGTGATTATTTCCACCACATGTAAGGTATTTGATCCCCTAGGGCTAGTTAGTTGTTGTATCATTAAAGCAAAAATATTGCTCCAGCAATTGTGGATTGCAAAACTAGATTGGGATGATCCCGTACCTGAGCCTTATGCTAAAAAGTGGTTTAATTTCATCCAAAACTTACATAATTTATCTAATATTATAATACCTCGTTACGTATTGGGTGATAATTTGGAAACCCAGTCAGCTGAGTTACATTGCTTTGTAGATGCAAGTCAGCAAGCATATGGAGCGTGTGTTTATTTACGTTCCAAAGATAGTAAACAAAATGTTACAGTTAGGTTACTGTGTGCAAAAACGAGAGTTTCTCCAATTAAAGAACTCACCATCCCGCGTTTAGAGTTATGTGCAGCTCTGTTAGGGGCTCAAGTTGGTGAGAAAGTTTTACAAAATGTACCGGGTAATATTACAAAAACACATATGTGGACCGATTCCACAGTTGTACTTGGATGGCTGAAAACTCAAAATAGAGTCTTACAAACATTTGTACGTAATCGAGTCAACAAAATTAATGAAATTACCAAAGGTTTTGAATGGAAACATGTTTCAACCGACCTAAACCCAGCAGATTTAGCTTCAAGGGGCATTGACCCACAGCATCTGCAGTCATCATCTTTATGGTGGGAAGGTCCTTCATTCTTAAAACAAGAAGAATCTTATTGGCCTACTCAACCTCATACTATACCTAAAAATTTACCTGAGGTCAAGGTACTAGTCTCTGGTAATGACATGTCAAAAGATAATTTATCAGTACAACTTGAAAAATATTCAAGTTATAGTAGACTTAAAAGAATTTACGCATATGTTTTACGTTTCATTAATAATTGCAAAAATAGACAGTTAAAATTAAATGGACCTCTGCATGCTGAAGAACTAGAGAACTCTTTAATACTATTACTTAAAGTCAGTCAATCAGAGTCGTTTGCAAAGGATATGAAGCACATTCAAAACGGATTAGAACTGCATCACAAAAGTAAATTGTTACCCTTAAATCCAATTTTAGATACCAATGGTTTAATAAGAGTAGGTGGCAGGTTAAGTCAGTCTGATTGTCAGTATGACAAAAAACACCCAATTGTACTAGACGCTAAACACCACCTTACTAAACTGATGATGAGATATGAACATTTACATTTAATGCATGCAGGTCCACAGTTGCTTCTGTCATCAGTCCGTGAGAGATTTTGGCCACTAGGTGGTAGAGTCTTAGCTCGCACTATAGTTAGGCAATGTGTAGTCTGCACTCGAATAAAAGGTCAAACTGCACAACCATTAATGGGTGACTTACCGAGTGTAAGAGTCAACCCAGACTTTCCCTTCAATTCCTGTGGGATTGACTTTGCTGGACCCTTTATGATTTCCTCTAAAAAGGGACGAGGTAACCGTATCAGCAAAGCCTATTTATGCGTATTTGTATGTCTTGTAACTAAAGCCCTACATTTAGAGGCTGTAAGCGATCTTACCACTGAGGCCTTCATATCATGTCTGCGCAGGTTCGTGTCGCGTCGTGGCAAGCCCTATTCCATATACTGCGATAACGGAAAGAACTTTGTTGGCGCAAACAATGAGTTGGGTAGGGTTATACGGTCCAGCGTTCAGGCAGTTTCAAATTACGCAGCCAATGAGGCCATTAAATTCAATTTAATTCCCGCATACTCTCCACATTTTGGTGGCATTTGGGAGGCCGGTGTAAAATCCGCTAAATTTCATTTGAAACGCGTTGTTGGCAATGCTTCACTCACGTTTGAAGAGTTAGCGACGGTCTTTACTCAAATAGAAGCAATTCTTAACTCCCGACCCCTTTCTCCCCTGTCATCAGAACCCACAGATACCACTCCTTTAACCCCTGGGCACTTCTTAATTGGACGCCCGCTGATGTCTATACCTTCACAACCTGTGAAAACTTCAAGACCCAACAGGTACCAACTTATGGAGCAATTGAGACAAAGATTCTGGGAGAGGTGGCGGAAAGAGTTCATGGCTGAGCTACAAAACCGAGCAAAATGGAGGAAGGAATCCGCACCAATTAATGTCGGGGACCTTGTCATATTAAAACAAGACAATATAATGCCACTCCACTGGCGCATGGGTCGCGTCTCCAAATTGTACCCTGGAGCCGACGGGATCTGCAGAGTAGCAGAGATCTACACCACTGGCGGCACCATCAAAAGGGCAGTAAACAAATTGTGCCCCCTGCCTGTGAACCAGTTAAAGGTTGAAGATTTCAACGTCGCGGAGGATGAACGCGCCTAAACCGCGTTATTCTTACGAATCAAGAACGCACCCTAAGAGAGGAGCGGGCGGTTGGCAACACTGGCTGCAGCGGACCGACCCGGCGGCCATATATATATATTCGGCGAGAAGCAGCGTCGCGCGCGCGCGCATCTGATTTTTCTATATCGATTTTTTATGTCGCGATCGCGTTTCTATTTTGTACTGTGCCATTTTTACCATATACAAATATATTAATTAGTAAACAAGTTGAGTAGATTTCTCATTTAACTTAACTCTCAACAGTAATTAAAATACGGCACATCCCTCCACGAAATCGAGGTAGGAAAATTATTACAAAACAACTACCCTATCCCTATACATCCCTTCACTATCAACATACCATCGTACTATCCTATAAATGCATAGAATCACAACCACATTTGCCGGTCACTAGCCACGTCACAGTTGACTGCCTTCAAACCCAGGGAGGGTTAAAATATGACCTCTACCTATATACACATACGTCGCTGTAGACTAAACTAGTGACCCTGCCTTGCTTCACACGAGTATAATCTACTTAAATGGCAACTAGACAAAACATTGTGATTCTTGTATTATTAAAACTCTTCTAATTTTACTTGTCCGTCATTCACAAATCATTGTAATAATAAATGTTCATTTCACCTCTTTCTTTTATTTTGATGAATCAGAAAAAAATCAAACGACCACTCACTCTGGCTGAACAGGCAAGGAGACTTCTAGTGATTAAAAACTCACGTTGTTCCTTCAGCTGCCTGAAACAAGTAGGTACCTACGACTGTCCTGTGACTGTGTGTTCAAATTGGAAAATCATGTATCTTAAAGACCAGATTTATTTTCAAATCTTCTTGATCGATTCATGTTTAAAATTTGTAAACAACACACAAGAATAAAAAAATATAGGTACACAAGAACTTCTGCGACCCAAACATGTCCGCTAAAGTCCAAATATACCGTGTGATATCAAATCAAATTAATGAGAAGAATAATAAATTAATTAAACATACCAAACATACCAAACATATAACGTTTATTGTCCAAAAGTTATAACAAACAATTTTGGGTTTGGAGTCTTCAATTAAGCAAATAATGCCTGTATTAGAAGACTCCGCTCCTTCACAGCAGTAGGTATTTACTTAAAACACAATAATAAAAATAAAAAATAAAAAACACAGTAAAAACAGTTCATGGGTGTAGTAAGATAAAATATAATTATGTGAACGTGTGTGAGTGAGGGTATGTTGTTGAGTGTAAATGAGTGTTATGGATGTGTGGTTGTATGAGTGTGAATGTACGAGTAGGTAATTAGGTATAGGGAGAGTCGCTGTGTGTGTGAGCGGGTCGTATACATGTATTACGTTACGTTTTGTAGGAGAGCTTCAGTTTTTTCATATGTCAGTGGTTTTATCCAGTCAATTAACATTTCTTTACATATATGATACGACTTTGCATATATGAAAATTTCTTTATTTATTTTGTTATACAGTTGAGCTGAACGCTTACTAAATTGCATAGATCCGAATTTGGTCTTGGTTAAAGGTATTTGAACTATATTGTGTTTTCTTCTCCTAGAGTGTATATCTGGATTATAAGGTAAGGTTTTGTGCCTTTTTAAAATTATTTGTGTAATGTATAGTTTCCTAACTGACAGTACATCACTAAGTTTGTAGAGGTTCTCTGTAGAATATCTCCTTTTTTTGAAATGCATTATTTTGAGCAGAGCTCGTTGTGCTCGCTCCAATTGGATGAATTTAGACTTAGCTGCCCCACCCCAAACAGGAATACAGTACATCAATGTTGATTGAGCAAGAGAAATATATATCTGAGTGAGCACATTTCTAACAGGCTTACCGCTACTCTGTATAGACCTAGGGAGCACGTGACGCAGAGTCTTAAAAATCCAATTTAGCTTGCGGACTCTGTTTGCAACTTGCTCAAGATGGGGGTACCAACATAATCTCTGATCCAACAATACCCCTAAATATTTTGTGCTAGAAACTTTGCCAATACTAGAACAGTTACAATTATCAACATTAGTACCATCACAAGTGTGTATAATGATTCGAAAATCGCCGGTTGGTTGAGTACGATTGCAGATGCTGAAACTTATAAAGTTTGTTTTGGATGTATTTAATGTGAGAACATTAGCGTTAAGCCAGTTTGCAACCTGGGACATTCCTATTTCAGCACTTAGCCGCACATTATGCCATGTCCTACCATAGAAGATGACAGCTGTATCATCGGCGTACGACAGGACTTTGGCATTAGGAATTTTCATGTTACACAGGTCGTTTATGTATATTAAGAAAAGCGTTGGACCTAATACACTTCCTTGGGGGACGCCGTATGATACATCTGTGACATCACTTATATATTGCCCCACTTTGACCCTCTGCTTCCTATTTGAAAGATAGTTCTTAAACAGAACAAGAGCGATATCTCTAATACCTATTTTTTCTAACTTGTTTACAAGGATAGGCATAGAGACGGTATCGAATGCCTTTCTAAGGTCTAAAAAGACAGTTAGGCACTTGTCTCCATTGTCAAGATGATTTGCCACTGAAGAAGTTAGTGATATGACGGCGTCCTCAGTGGAAATACCCTGGCGAAAACCAAACTGTGAGTCGGAGATTATATTGTATTTGTTTAAGTAATTAATAAGCCTGACATTTATTAATTTTTCAATAATTTTGGATATACTAGTAAGAACAGAAATTGGTCTATAATTATTTATATCGTCTTTACCTCCACTCTTGTGTACAGGGGTAATAATGGCTGTTTTTAACGGGGCAGGGAAGATGCCAGTTTTAAAGCAGAGGTTCGCAAGATGGGCTATGATAGGGACGGCTTCCATGCCTATATACTTTAAAAATTTTGTAAAGATGTTGTCCCAGCCAGGGGCACTGTCAGCTTTTAGGTTAATTAATATTCTGAATACTTCGTTGGCGTCAGTTTCAAGAAGCACAAAAGAATTTACTATATTTGATGCGTTACTGCTCTGACCGCAAGCATAATTGACAGTTGTAGGTAGGATTTGTTGGGCCAGGTCATGACCAATTTTAGAAAAATAATTGTTGATAAAATTTACTGAATCAGACGGGGTTGGCTGAAGTTTTAACAATTCTGTGTCATAATTATTTGTTTTCTGTGAATAGGTAATAGCTTTTATATTTTTCCACATTAATTTATTGTTATTAACTGATTTAGATAGCAGATTCCTTTCATATTGTCTTTTTAATTTTTTAATCAAATTGTTACAGTAGTTTCTGTAACGTCTGTATGTAATTTTTAGAATTTCATTGGTTTGATCCTGACGAAGTTTATATTGGAGTTTATTCCGATTTTGTATACAGCGCAAAATACCATTGGTAATCCATGGTTTTAAAATGCGATTCTTGCAAGGGATCTTTAATGTGATTGTATTTAATTTGATGGAGTCAGCTAGAGTTTGTATCAACAGAGTACACAGAGAATCAGGATCATCACAGAAAAGTAATTCGCTTAGGTTCTTTTCTTTTAGATAATATAGGGCCTGTTCAAAGTCAACAAATGTCTTAGTTTTACGAACATTTTGTAAACATTTTTGCTTAGATAATACTAGAAGGGTTGTGTAATGATCAGTTACTGTGGTATTAAGGATAGCGATAGTGGATGAAAACTTTTTCTTATTTACTTTAAGCATGAAGTGGTCTAGGCATGATTTGTCTCTCGTTGGCAACAGATGCCCTGGAAGGATACCGTGTAAGGACAACATGTTAAGGTAGTTCATTCTATTTTTCAGTTCATGAGACTGCTCAGTTAGTTTAGGTATAATATTAATGTTTATGTCACCTGCCACAATAATGTTTTTATTTGGTGTTATGGTCTCTAAATGATTGTTAAGCGAACTGATAAAACTGTCGGTGTTTGAGTTTGATGGTGATCGGTAAATACAGAGAATGACGTTATTTAATATTTCCAAGCTTAGACAGGAGGCCTGAGATAATGGTATTTCTGTAACCTGATGTTCGAGTGCACTCTTCACATAAACGACTGTTCAAGTCCACATGAACATATAGAATACTTATTTAGCTAATCATTTTTGTTTATATAGTTTAATTTAGTAATTTTAGTTGATTATTCGTCCTTTTATTATCTTTGGTAAATCTCTAGTTATTAAGTTGGCAACATTGTTTTGGACTGAGAAAATTTGTCTGGGTCATGGCGCACGTTGTGCTCTTTTATTTAATATAATAAAAGTTAATTAACTTCAAAATACACGCATTTCATTTCGAACATGCGTAGTGGTCCTTCGAATTAGTGGTGAAGTAACTTCAGTGCCTTTGGTGAAGTTTTTTCGTCTTGCACCGTGTGCGTGGTGGTTTTGTTCGGGCCGCGTTGCCCCCGCGGAGCCTCACCCTGCTCATAGGTTGGGTAAAAATCCCGACTTTGCATCAATTCCAGCCTCCATCAACCTAAAATCGCCAATTGTGAGCGATTTTCATCATCAAGGTGGTAAAATTCAAGAAAACCTAAATTTTTTACCGTTCGGAGGTAGGTACTTCCATTGAATAAGTAATACCTACTCAAAGAAAAAGTTTGACATCCCGCCAACGAACTGTCAGATTGACATTGTCAATTTTTCAAGTTTACGAAGTAAACAAAGTTCACAAACAACAACGAAAAGTTGCATAAAGCACTTCAAAAGTGCATTAATTAAAGGTGATAGTGACCTAGTGTTAAAGCATACAGTGAATTTGTGTTGCGTTGCAATGGCCGAGCTAAAGAAACTAAAAATTACGCGTTCGCAGTACAAAGGAACATTAACACGAGTGGAAAACTTTGCCAGTGATCCAACTATTATAAGTTCAGCAACAATTGATATGTTAGAAGCCCGCAAGGATAAATTAAATTCTGTTTTTAATCAATACGAAAGTGTACAATTAGATATTTTGAGCTTAGATCCTGAGGACTCTGAAGATGTTGGTGCATTTGAAGAAAAGTTTTATGCAACTCTTGCCATTCTAAATAAAAATATAAAATCACGTAACAAGTCAGATTCAGAGCCCTCCCAGACTGGATATGTCAGTTCTTCAAAATTACCTAACATTGACATTCCTACTTTTGATGGGAAAGACTACACTAAATTTAAACCATTCTATGAGTTGTTTATTGCTGTCATTGATAACAACACAACATTGTCGGATGTTCAGAAGTTATTTTATTTAAGAAAATATTTATTAGATGAGGCCTTATCTGTAATTGTGAACCTGCCTCTCACAAATAAGTCCTACACAGAGGCTTTAGAATTATTAAATAAACGATATGACAATAAGTCAAGATTAATTTGTAATCATATCTACCTACTTCTGGATATCCCATCAATGCCTAAGGGCACAGCTGCATCTATAAGGACATTTGTTTCCAATATTCAGCAACAGTTGCATGCATTGAAAAATTTAAACGAACCAGTCAATGAGTGGGATCGACTTTTGATTTGTGTGCTTTGTAGAAAGATTGATCCATACACATATCGCGCTTTTCAACTTGACCGCAATCCAGAAACATTACCAACAATGACAGACTTTTTATCTTTTCTTGAAAAACGTGCAACAGCATTGGAGGAAAGTAACCCTCATAAAGTTAATAATGAAAATAAAGGTAAGTCTGTGACACGTGTATCTAATTTAGCTGTCCCCACTGGTTTAGTGTGTTCCTTTTGCAGTAAAAAAGAACATGCAATTTTTAATTGCCCACAATTTAAAATGATCCCTATAGATGCTCGACTGACTTTTGTTAAAGATAAAAAACTATGTTCCCTCTGTTTGAAAAGTCATGCTGACAATGTTTGTAAGTATAAATTTAAATGTAGAATTTGTAAAAAATCACACAATACACTTTTACATTGTGATGACCAGCCAGAGACTCCAGTCTCACTTTGTTCAAATTCTCAAGTTACAACCTGTAATGTTATGCTGCCTACTGTAATGGTAAAAATTATTGACAAATATGGTCATGATTTTAAAGTTAGAGCATTGCTTGACAGTGGCAGTCAAGGTTCCTTTGTAACTAAATCAGTTGTTGAAAAGTTAAATATGATTCCTACTCAGCAGGTTACCAATATTATTGGGATCGGCAATAATTCTTCAAAAATTAATCAAACTGTTAATTTTAACATAAATTCATGTCAATTTGACGATGTTAAATTCAATGTAACTTGTTATGTTGTTGATTCTATTACTACACCTTTGCCTCAACAATTTGTTGATATTTCTAAATTAAAGATTCCTAAAAATATTCAATTATCAGACAGTGACTTCAATATCCCTTCAGAAATCTCAATCTTATTGGGTGCTGAAATATACTTTAACTCCTTGTTAAATGGTTGTATGAAGATTCCAAATGGTCCTGTACTCCAAAACACTGTATTTGGATATGTTATTGCTGGCACAATAGGAGAATGCAACAAACAAATGGTATGTAATAACCTGGTATCAAATTTTGTTATAAGTGATAATTTAAAATTAGAACAGGTGATGGAAAAATTTTGGCTTACTGAGAAGTTACCTGAACCTGTCGATAAGTGTGCAGATGAGTGTCAAAGATCAGAAACTATCTTTCAACAGTCTGTATGCCTTGAAAATAATACATTTCATGTTGATATGCCACTTATCTGTTCCAAGGAACAATTAGAGCTTGGAAATTCTTTTTCTATTGCCCTTCAAAGATTTTGGTATCTAGAACGCAAATTTAAACAACATCCTATGCTATTGGAGAAATACAAAGAATTTATAGATCAGTATGTTGCGATGGGACATGCAATTGAAATTGATATAAGTTTATATGATATTGACTGTGGCTCTGTTTATTTTTTAGCTCACCATGCTGTCTTTAATGAGGAGAGCAAGACCACTAAGTTGCGAGTGGTTTTTGACGGAAGTATGAAGAGTAAGAACAATACTTCATTAAATGATGTAATGCTGAATGGGCCTGTGGTACAGGGTGAGCTTTTCGATATACTACTTCTATTCCGAACATATTTGTTCACCTTAATTTGTGACATAGAGAAGATGTTCAGGTGTGTTTTTATTAATAAAAACTATACCACCCTGCAGAACATTCTCTGGAGAGATCACCCCAGCGAACCAATCAGGTGCTTGCAATTGCAGACCATCACATATGGGCTAAAGTCGTCTACCTTTTTGGCCACTCGGTGCTTATTAGAGCTTGCCAATAGATATAAGGAGCAATACCCTCTAGCGGCTAATGTTATCATTTCTAGCACTTATGTGGACGATGTCATTTCTGGTTGTGATAATGTAGAAGAGCTACACCTGCTAAAAACTCAGTTGATAGAGTTGCTTAGATTAGGCAATTTCAATTTGCATAAATGGTGTTCAAACCATTCTTCTGTTCTCAAAGACATTCCAGTTCAACGTCAATACTTTGATGAAGTTAATCTTAATACAGATAAGGTTGTTAAAACACTTGGTCTAAAATATGATGTCGTTTTAGATAATTTTACTTTTCAATCCCCACAGTGTGAGGAAGAAACTTTAAATACTAAGAGAAAGGTACTTAGTTATATTGGTAAAATTTTTGACCCTTTGGGTCTTATTGGGCCTATTATAGTAGTGGCCAAGTTAATAATGCAGGAGTTATGGCTTTTAAAAATAGAGTGGGACTCTACTTTACCTACTAAACAATTATTACCATGGAGAAATTTTCTTGCAAATTTAAAACTTATGGGCAAAATTACAGTCCTCAGATCTATAAAAAGTCATAATTTAGTATTGGTTCAGTTAGTTGGTTATGCTGATGCTTCACAGAAAGCCTTTGGCTGCTGTATTTATTTAAGAGTTTTATATGAAAATGGAAAAGTAGAGACTAATTTACTGTGCTCAAAATCGCGCGTTGCTCCTGTAGCTAAAAAATTAACAATACCTCAGTTGGAACTAAATAGTGCATTATTGCTAGCACAGTTGGCAAGTAGAGTCGGTAGAGTACTTGCATCTAGATTTAATCTCTCAGTTTATCTCTATAGTGATTCCCAAATTGTACTAGCTTGGATACAGGCCGAAAAATTAAAATATAATGTTTATGTTCAAAACAGAGTACGAAAAATTGCTGAACTTACACAAAAATCTTCTTGGTTCCATGTTAGGTCTTCTGATAATCCAGCTGACATACTCTCAAGGGGAATAGATCCGCAAAAATTGCAAAATCACGCTCTATGGTGGCATGGTCCACAATATTTGTCTAAGGCCGATTTCTGTCACGAAGAACAAATATTAAATAATATAAGTAGTACAGAAATTGATGAAGAGGAAATTTCTTGCTTCTTGCAAAAAGTAGAGCAGTCCTACATATTGGAGATTTTTGAAAAATTCTCTGATTTAAATAAAATTGTAGATATTGTGTCATACATATATAGATTTTATAATAATACTTTAAAAAATAAAAAAGAGGCTATTGACTCAAATCTGTCACCTAAAGAATTGCAAGATGCTCTTTTAATTATAATTCGTTGTGTACAGAAACAGCACTTTGCTGAAGATTTTAAACTGGAAAAGAAAACTACTCTTGCAAGTTTACACCCTTTCATAGACGCACATGGATTACTTCGCGTGGGTGGCAGGTTGCTTAATGCAGATATACCACATGATAAAATGCACCCCTTAATTCTTCCAAAAAATTGCCATATAACTTCTTTATTAATTAAGAGAGAACATCTCAGATTATTGCATGCTGGTCCCAGACTTGTCCTTAGTTCCCTCTCGCAGAAGTATTGGATCATTAGTGGCATTAGAGAGGTCAAAAAGGTATTGCATAAATGTTTAATATGTGCGCGTTTGAAGGCTGAGACTGCAAGGCAGCTTATGGGTTCACTACCAGCTGAAAGAATTACTGCTACTAGACCCTTTCAGCATGTGGGTATTGACTTTTGTGGCCCTTTTAATATCAAGGTTGGTAGAATCCGTAAACCACTCGTAACGAAGGGGTATATTGCCCTCTTTGTCTGCTTTGCTACTAAGGCCATCCATGTGGAAGTGGTATCAGATCTCACTACTGAGAATTTTTTGGCATGTTTCAACCGTTTTATCTCCAGAAGAGGCATGCCTACAAAAGTTTTTTGCGATAACGCAAAGACATTTAAGGGTGCACAAAATCAACTTAAAGATTTATATGAGTTACAAAACTCAAAGTCTCATAGAGACTCAGTGCATAATTTTTGTAAAAATAGTTATATTACCTTTGTATTTATTCCTAGTTACTCACCGGAGTTTGGTGGATTGTGGGAAGCGGGAGTAAAGAGTGTAAAACACCACCTTAAAAGAGTAGTAGGCACCTTAAGTTTGACCTATGAGGAATTTAACACAGTTGTGGTGCAAATAGAAGGTGTTTTGAATTCTCGACCTCTGCTCTCACTAAACCCAAATGAAGGCAAGTATTTATCTCCTGGTCATTTTGTGATTGGCACGGCTTTGTGCAGCTATCCTGAGGTTGATTTGACAGAAGTCCCTATAAATCGTCTACGATTTTGGAAGGTGGTAACCAAGCTTAAGCAAGACTTCTGGAAAACCTGGTCAAATGATTACTTGACTCAGCTGCAAAGTCGTCCCAAGTGGAAACATGAATCACCAAATATGAAGGAAGGTGATATTGTTTTGGTAAAGCATTTGAATACGTCACCATTAGTGTGGCCTATTGCTAGGATAATAAAAGTATATCCAGGAAATGATAAATGTGTTAGAGTGGCTGATGTAAAGTTTAATGATAAGATTTATAGAAGGAGTGTCTCAAAGTTATGTCCGCTACCTATTAATTAACAATGTTATTTTCTATCATTGTTAAATTCAAATTAATCTTAACTATTGTGTTCATTGCAGTTATGATTCTTGGCCTGGCCCAACTATGTTCAAGTCCACATGAACATATAGAATACTTATTTAGCTAATCATTTTTGTTTATATAGTTTAATTTAGTAATTTTAGTTGATTATTCGTCCTTTTATTATCTTTGGTAAATCTCTAGTTATTAAGTTGGCAACATTGTTTTGGACTGAGAAAATTTGTCTGGGTCATGGCGCACGTTGTGCTCTTTTATTTAATATAATAAAAGTTAATTAACTTCAAAATACACGCATTTCATTTCGAACAACGACCACCCCGTCATTTTGGTTTAACTGACTTGAGGTCATATATGAACTATAACTGTTTAGTTGAGGAATAGACTTATTAGAATTTAACCTACATTCTGTAAGTATTATGATATCTGTTTCGAAGTTAAATGTAGACATTGTCAATAAAAAATCATCAAAGTTGCAATAAATGCTTCTAATGTTCTGCGAGAAAATGGTTAGGTCACTTTTCTTTACAAAAATGTGTTTAGACAGCTCATTACTGTCGCATTCAATAGAGCGCGCAATCTCAAAATTGTCTATATCAGTAACTGTTTGAAGCGTATCACTCATTTAGTTGGTATTTTAAAAGAATTAATGTCATTACGTGGAGTAAGTACTCTGTTGTACTCTCATAATTAATGGTTACAAGAAAAGATAATGTAGAATTTATATAATAACGAAAGATTGCTCTTTTTATATTACTAATGTACCATGATATACAGCACGGTGTGAGGTAAATGTTAATAGCGAGTGAATGTGTTATAAGTGTAAGTAACAATGTGTATAATATGTAAAGGTGAGTATTGGTTGGCGATGCGTAGTATAAGTCTATGAGAAATAAGATTGTTTTCGATAAATGATTGTTGTGTATGTGTATAATGCATGTATATGAGTTATGTGTAAGCATATGTGGTATACGATTACGACGTGTTAAATAGCATCTATTTATAACTATGGTGATTAGCACCGCGCAGAAAGTGTAAACAGTATACAGTAAAAAGCGGGTGACTGAATAAAAAACACGACCCGAAGCGGTAATGATGTATACAATATTTATAGTATAATACCTGTAGTGGCACAAATACCGGGGGCAACATGTATGTAGTCATTTCTGCAGAGTCAGACTGTGAATCTGGTCTTCACTTTTAATAATAATAGTCGGCGATTGATCGTCCTTTTTTACATACACCTTACCGTAGGCTGTCCAACAGTATTTATAGGCGCCTGATTTTACTAAGTCTCGGGCGAGGAAATGTAGGCGAGATCCTTTTGTTGTTAAATGCTCCGTAATAAATATGGGGGTATCTTCCTGCGTTTTAAAGCCAAGATGTTTACAACATAGTTTAGTTTTGTGTTTGATATTAAACGCTTTTCCCATCTTCAATATTTCGTTTTTTAAAAGAGTGGAACTCGTTTCAACAATAATAGGTGGCTGGTTATTGTCTCTGTTGGTACCTCGCAGTCTGTAGATATCCTTAATGTCATATTTACTAATTTTACAATCAATGCTTTGCGACAGGAATATAGTCAGATCTATAAGATCGTCCTTGGTTTCGTTACTTTTTTTCGGAACATTTTTTATTACAAAGTTTGATTTTCTACTGCCAACTTGCATGTCCTCAAGTTTGTTCTCCAATGTAAATATGTACTCCTTCTCTTTCTTCGCCTCGTTTTCTAATTGGTGAATTTTTTTCTTGAATTCATCATTTTGTGCGGTAAGAAAAGCTATTGAGTTCTCAATATTGGCATTTGATAGCTGAATTTCCTTCAGAGTAGCGGAGATTTTTGACATCTCCTTACCTTGATTAACTGAAAAAAGAGACATCATCTTCCTCATCTCTTCTTTAAATTCTTGCAATTGCCTAGAGAGACAATCATCCATATCCTCTCTGCTCCTCTTGACTCGTTGAAAAACATAATTATTTGGGGTCTTGCTTGTACTTCCCAATATGTTTATATCAGTATCTGATAGTGATTTATTCAACGAAGTGTCCGTAGTAGTCATGGTACTTGTAGTAGATCCTATGAAGTAAACTTGTAGTAGAAGTGCGGCTGCGTTAGATCGTAATAATTTTCTTCGGCGCTCGTTATGAAAAGCACTTAATGTTTGTTTACGCTGCCACCGGGCGCCGCCGTGTAGCAAGCGGCTAGGTACACAGTATGTCCTACTCGCACAGGCACACCGCGTTTGTCAAGGTCGGGCTTGCCCTTCACTTTACCGCACAGATAGCACTGAATTTAGGGTTTTATAGCTAGTTACTTAAGTAATATTTCCGAGTGCCAAAACATTAAGATGCAAAAATTATTTAAGTAAAAATAGTTAACACGTCCGATAAGGAAGACGGCACGGACGAAAGAGATTCAATTCAATTAATATAATGATAGAATCATAACAAAATACAGTCTATGATTTAAATAAATACTCACACACAGACATGAAGGAACCGACTTTGTTTCATGCTATGTATTTGTATACATACATATTATCTACGTCCATCTGTAGGTATATAAGGCGAGAGAGGTCTCTCGTGACCGAGGTTAAAACATTGACCTTTCAAAAATACAGGATGATTTTAAAAGGTATGACTTAAAGTGTCGGATGTGAAGTTAATGATGAGTCGTAAATATGACGCCGTTTGGGCTTGTAAAAGTGCTTTACGGTTTTCAACGCGGTTTCCTCTGGTGATATATTTTGTTAAACAAGAGTGTTTTTGAGTATCTTTAAGGTAGGTAGGTACTCATGACAGCCGATACGAATGGAAAGATATTTTGTGTAAATCATTTATATATTTTTTACACTGAAATCTCATAAAAGGAACATCATTGGTTGTGAGGTCAGGTTCGATACTAAATGGGTGCAGCTGAGTACTGTTATTTCACATGGAGCGACTTCTTATCTGACTTCCACGAAACCCAGTAACACGGTACATCTTGGGCAGAATTTTATTAAATTTCTCTATCCTCCGACTGCCCATAATGACTACCAAAGATACATACAAATGATAGCCAGGACCAACTTAACGTGCCCTCTACGACATAGAAGAATACCGGTATGGTAAGGTCGCCCATCCACGAAACGATCCGTGAAAATTTACCCTTCCGGCTTTTAATAATATAGCAACGACCTAAGCGAGAGCAACCATATTTAAGGATATTTGAAGAAAATTATAATCGAAAACGACAAACTATAATCTTCTAGTCTTCGCGTTGGTACCTTTATGTTTTCAATATTAATAATTTTTGGAGCAAATTTGTTTTTGTTCCTTATCCCACGTTAGGTGGGGTAGGCTCACTTTATAAATAGGAGCCATGTCGCATGGTCTCACACTCCAAAAAAAAAAACGCATTTATTTAAATTGAATCAATTAATTTAAGTAGGTGAATCGGATCTATGGAGATTGCAATTTATTCTTAGACCACAGCGTATCGAGCTCTGGCCTTGAGCGGTATTATTGTGCAGTGTATCGATACAATCAGATGTAGTGGCTGGTTGAATCTTGAATACACTGTGGCCTTGTTGAACACTTGAATGCTTGAAGCTACAAAGTGCACAGATACGAATGAGTTTGACATTTGCTGCGTTTGATGGTCTATCATTGTACGCTCGTGTTATTGGAAAAACTGTGGTGGCTTCTTCATAAAAGCCACTTATCAAGAGTTGAAATTCAGTTTGACATAACGTACCCACACTAGGAATTTCTCCTGTAGCGTGGTTTCATTCCTACAAATACCCAGACATGGAACTAATATTTGGAAGTCATACAAACATTCCTCTCATAGAAAGGAGACCTGTGTACCTAATACAAACATTAATACAAAAATTATAATTATAACAAACATTAATATATACTGGATAGCCTTCGTAAACAAAAATGACTAGCAAATATTCTACAAATTCATAAAATATTGTTTATATCTAATTTCAACTATCTATTAAGAAATAATGTTAATGACTTACTAACCCTTACTAATACTAATTTAAACATTGATAAATTTAGTCTTATCTGTTTTAAAACTATGTTAAGCAGACAAGCAGCTTATGTACACCCTTACACACCACACACATTTTCAATTAAGAACACTGTTACTCAATTTGCAGGAATAAATTTACTAATTACTCTTATACTATTATTATTTAACTTGGACAACCAATGTACAATATATTGTAAACATTTACTGTTATGCTTGCTGGATTTGTTATATTACTACAGCACTGTTACTTATACCTTAAGTTACAAAAATATTAAATCACATTTAAAATGCATAACAACTCCAAAAATGAATACAGTTATTAACAAAATATAAAATTCGATAACACAATTAATAATAATATACAAAACATAGATTCTGTCTCTGTGTCGGCCTCATCCACCTGTGACCTGGATAATTGTATGCCACCTAACTTAAAGCCTAATCAATCACTCAAAATACTTAATCAAAATATTAGAAGTATTACAAAAAATATGGCAGGTTTACATACTATTATAAGTAGAACTAAGATTGAGTGGGACATAATAACGCTGACTGAATGTTGGCTTCCTACTAACCATTACATCCTGGACCTCCAAGATTACAATTCATTCAAAACTGTAAATAATATGACACAAAATGAGGGTGTAGTTATTTACGTTAATAAAAGTCTAAGAATTTCCGTAGAAGAACCTTCAATCGTAGAAGCAAACTGTCTCCTAGCAAAAATTGACCCATGTACTGTTCTATTAGCAATTTATCGTCCTCCGGGTTATAGAGATATCAATAAATTTCTTAATTCTCTTAACATTATTCTGTCTAACATATCACACTATAAGAACATAATTATCACAGGTGACTTAAACATAAACATTCACGATAGTTGTATTGACACTTCTAAACATAGTTATCTAAATCTATTAGCCTCACATGGTTTACTACCTGCTCATACCCTGCCCACGCGCTTACTAGCCTGCCTTGACCACTTTATACTTAAAACTAACTTACCTGCTTTTACTTTTGTGGCCCATTCTGCTTTAACTGATCATGATACTACTTTGTTATTCCTGGACAAGAAGAAGACAAAACTGAACACAAAAAGAACAGCTATCCGCATTAAACATGAACAAGTGGATTTAGACTTAAAATTAATTAGTTTTGAGGAGGTTTATCATTCCCAGGATCCTCATAAAGCAGCTGAGTTAATGATCAACCTTATTAGAGGAGTAATTGAATCCAATTCAAAAACAGTAAAGATACCTAATAGGAAAATTATTGTCAAGCCATGGCTCACTCCGGGCTTACTTCGATGTATCCGGCACAGAGACAATCTTCACAAAAAATTAAAACAATCACCTGAAAATGAAATTCTAAAAACCTCTTTCACACGATATAGGAACTATTGTAACAAACTATTGAGAAAGACAAAGGCTTACTTTGAGAGAAAACAATTAAGTGATGCTGGTAATAATACAAAGCAACTTTGGTCAGCTATTAATACCATATCAAACAGAGTTAAAAATAAAGACACCACAGCTCATTTATTACAAATTGCAGCCACCCCGTTACAATCAGTTAACATAGCCAATAAATTCTTTGCCGACGTCGGCAAAAACCTGGCTGATAAAATCAACAATCGGTCAACCAACATCTCAAACTACACTTTGAACAATGGAGCCTTGCAGTCTATGACATTATTACCTACGGACGAAAAAGAAGTAGAGAAATTAATTATGTCATTACGTAATGATTGTGCTATGGGATGGGATAGGATCTCAAGTAGTCTTCTAAAAAAACACAGAGCCATATTGGTACCGCCTCTAACACATATCTGTAATCTCGCACTCACAACCGGTCAATTTCCCAAAGCCTTTAAGAAATCGCTCATACATCCCATCTTCAAGAATGGAGACAGAAACCGTATCAATAACTATAGACCGATAGCAGTACTTCCGGCCCTATCCAAAATATTAGAGCGGATCATGAACAGTAGGCTCGTGGACTACTTGGAAAAGTTTAATTTGTTATCACCTTCACAATATGGTTTTCGCGCTGGTAAATCCACGTCCGATGCTGTTCATGATCTGATAGACTATGTCGTAACAAACATGGATGGGGGTCAGAAGGTCCTAGGTATCTTCTTAGACCTTGCGAAGGCCTTTGATACGGTTTCTGTACCCATCCTCATACAGAAGATGGAAAAAATGGGAATTAGAGATACTCAACTCAAACTCTTCGAAGACTATCTGAGTGATCGTACCCAGTGCGTTAAGATAGATGACGTCATAAGCGAAGAGTGCGCTGTCACTTGTGGCGTTCCACAAGGTAGCGTACTCGGCCCGAGTCTCTTTCTCATATATATTAACGATCTGGGTAAACTTACTCTTCCTATGGGGAAAATTATAACCTTTGCAGACGACACGGCCCTTCTCTTTTCTGCTAAAACATGGCATGAAGTATATTCGTATGCACAGATAGGTTTCAACATGGTGACAGAGTGGCTTCAAAATAATGTCCTCACATTAAACGCGGACAAAACCAAATATATTACCTTTTCCTTAAAAAATCTCACGCAAGCGGATTCAATGACAGCTATGTATTCCATTGTAGCTCACTTATGTCTAAACCCAAACATCAACACGTGCGCTTGTTCCCATATTAAGAAAGAAAACAGTGTAAAGTACTTAGGCATAATTCTAGATAACACCTTAAGATTCCAGGAGCACATTAACAACCTTAGTAATAGACTGCGCAAAGTAATATATGTCTTTAAAACACTGAGACATGTTGCAGATGAAAGAATGAAAAAAATTGTATATTTTGCTCTCGTTCAATCACTACTAACATATTGCATAACATCATGGGGTGGTGCCCCAAAATGCACAATCTTGATATTGGAAAGAGCACAGAGAGCTATTCTAAAGGTTTCTTCATACCTACCTTTTCGATATCCCACTGAACTACTATACAAAGAGACCAAAGTTCTGACTGTACGTCAGCTTTTTGTTTTTCATGCGGTTCTAAAACAGCATGGACTTCTAACCTATAACCCCACACTGCTACGTGGTGGAAGACGGTTTGAACCCGTAGGCCGTTGTCAAAATAGGCTCTACTCGATGTTCTCGAAGCGCTTCTTTTGCTATTTAGGACGATATCTATATAATAAAATCAACAAGTCACTTTTTGTTTATAATCTCACCAATACCAAGTGCAAAACCAAGTTGAAGGGTTGGCTCCTGGAATTGAACTACGATGATACAGAGAAACTACTTGCTGCCCCAGTTTAACTAGCTTATAAATTAACACCGGTACTACATATTCCCTGCTACACTTATATCAGTTTATACCAAGTTTATACACACACTATTACTTACATACACACAACACACTCTACTATACACACATACATATTCATATACATGCACACACAATTACTAATTATACTAACACTAGAATAATTTATGTTAAATGATATTGTAAATTGTAAACTTATTTTTTTTTTTTTTTTTGTTTTTGTTTTTTGGTTTCTTATTGTGTATTTACTACTTTTAACATACTGTACTGACCATGTTACAGATTTTTTCACCTGCATATTTATATAAATGTAACTGTTACCTTAGGGGTGGAGACCTGGTGTCCTGAAACACAGACCTTCCGTCTAGCTTAGGCACCAGTCTCCCACAATATTTTGTAAAATAAAATTGTTGTTTAATGTACCGTTTTATATTGTGGTGAGAAAATAAATTATTTTGATTGATTGATTGATTGATTAATACAAAAGTTATAATTGTTACAAACATTAGTCCCGGTGCCAGAATCGTACCCGCGATAGAGCGCAGCAGTCGATCGCTCAATCACTACGCCATCCGTAACATGAAATAATCTTAGGTATCTTTTATTTCAGCACATAAAAATCTGATCTGCTTACACTCATATTTAAAATACATTTTATCGCTATAAAAATCAAGAAATTTTTACGTATCTTAAAACAAAATTAACATTTACTTGAAGCGGACGTCACTTTCGTTTTATTTGAGATTGATTTTAACAATATACACTCAACTCAGATTAATGTGAGGATAATGAAATTAACCCAAATTATACTGGATGTTCAAAAAATACATCGTCATATTTAAGGTGAAGAGCTCGTTATTTTATTGATAAAAGACAAAAATAAAAAAAATTAGACGAGTGCGAGTCCGGGAAGGGTTCCGTAGTAACTACGTCAAATAACTTTGTTTTTCATAGTGTTTATATGAATTACAAAGTTATATTTGCTGTTTCAGAAAATATGCTATATCTCAAAAACTGCTGACCCGATCTCGTTCAAACCAATCTTCGTTGAAAGTTTACGTTATCTATTTATTATATTTATATCATGTATTTTTTTAAATTTTCCTTTCATTATTATAGAAGTTGGGGGGGGGGGGGGGGCACACATTTTACCACTTTGGAAGCGTATATATTTTAAACGATTAACTATAAGGGTTCCGTTTTTTGCCGATCGGCTACGGAACCCTAAAATGAATTTTTAATCAGCTGTCTCTTTAAGGTTCTGTAGCCGAATGTTTGTATCTTCTGTCCGTCCGTATGTCACAGCCATTTTATTCGAAAGCAATTAGGACAAACATGTGAAACTTTGTAGGTTTAGGTAGGTATTTATTTATTAAAACTTTATGCAACACAAAAGTACAAAGGCGGACTTAATGCAATAGGCATAGGAGTAAATTACTTTGAAGTTCTCACATTTTTTATTAATGTCAATCGTTTAAAAGATAGACTCTTCCAAAGTGGTAAAATGTGTGCCTCCTTCTCTCTAACTTTTATAACAATAGACTAAAAATTTTAAAAAAAGGATGTGTGTCTTAATGAAAACTCAACGAAAATTAGTTTGAACGAGATAGTCAGCAGTTTTTAAGATATAGCACACTAGTACTCACGCGGGGCTTCGCTCCCGTGGATTCTATCACGGTAAATACATAACTCTCCTTTTTTGCAGTCGCGTAAAAAGTAGCCTATAATCTTCCTCAAGCTTCAAGCTACGTCCATACCAAATTGCATCCAAATCCACCCAGTACTTTCGAAGATTAGCGCGTTCAAGCAAACAAACAAACAAACTTTTCCGCTTTATAATATTAGTATAGATTTTACAAAACCGCAAATATAACTTTATATTTCATACAAACAGTATTAAAAACAAAGTTATTTTGTGTAGTTACTTCATGGGTGAGTCTGACTCGCACTTGACCAATTTTTTATAGGACGAATGCCGCGACTCGCGTTCGACTTTTTGAAAAAGTCTTCTTGAATCTTTCTTTGAAATTTTTATTTAATGTTGTCTTTTATACAACCTAAACAAAAAACGAATATAATGTAAATGTAATGGGCCTAAGAGACTGGTGGCATTGCCATTTTGTGTGGCAATGCTTAGTAGTAGACTAGTAGAGTTAGAATTTATGTTTGCTTAATTACTTCTTCACTGTGCACGAGTTATGGCGGAGTACTTTTGTATTGCACTGGTAACAAGTTAATGAATGGAAAAAGAAAATCAATATCTGTTTAAAAGGTTAAAAGACTAGTAGTAGTAGTAGTAGTATTCAGTAGCCGAATGGCAAAAAACAGAACCCTTATTGTTTCGTCATGTCTGTCCATTTGTCTGTCTGTCTGTCTATGCGTCTGTCTGTCTGTCTGTCGTCTGTCCGTCCGTCCGTATGTCACAGCCATTTTATTCCGAAACTATTAGGACTATACATGTGAAACTTGGTAGGTAGATGTATTCTTTAAACCGCTTTCCGATTATAAGAAAAAAAATTATTTAAAATAAAGGGGGCTGCCCATACATGGAACTAAAATTGAAAATATTTTTTTGGACAGGTATTTATAGACAGGTTTTTAAAAATGACATTGAGTTTCTAAGACTACTTTTTCATAAAGTTAATTGTTTAAAAGATATACGCTTCCAAAGTGGTAAAATGTCCCGCCCCCCACTTCTATAATAATGGAGTGAAAAAATTAATATGTAGATCTTAATGTAAACTTTCAACGAAAATTGGTTTGAACGGTTAGCAGTTTTTGAGATACAGCATATTTTCTAAAACCGTAAATATAACTTTGTAATTCATAAAAATACTATGAAAAACAAAGTTATTGGGCGTAGTTGTAAAAGATGTAAATAAGCTAGTTTTAAGAAATTTGTAAGGTTTTTTTTTGTCAAATAAATATACATATTATATTATTATAGTTACTACGGAAACCTTCATAGGCGAGTCTGACTCGCACTTGGCCATTTTTTTATTTATTAATTCAGCCTGTAGTATTCCTGCTGGGTAAAGATTTCGTTCCATTTTTTCCAGCGGTCACGGTTCTATCCCTCATCCTTCCAATTCTTTTTTCTTTTCACAAATTGCTTCCAATTTAATAGAATTTGATTGAATCAAATTTCACGAAAAGCAATGAATCAAATAAAAAAATATGGGTCACAATGATTATTCTATTTTTATTTTAACTAGCTTCTACACGCGGCTACGCTCTCGTGAAATAAAATAACCTATGTCCTTTTTCAAGGTCTAATCTATATCTGTACCAAATTAAGTCAAAATCTTTTAAATGGTTGGGACATGAAAGTGTTACAGACAGACAGAGATTACTTTCCCATTTTTAATATTAGTAGGGATTTAATAAAGTTAGATTTAGAATGTACCAATAAACCAGGTATTTTCATTTTTATAAAGAGAACTAGTAATAGAATAGAATATAATGTTTATTTATTCAAGTAAGTTTGACTCACAAAAATTGTTAGTAGAATGGTTACTTCTATAAGTTTTTAAGCTAACATGGTCACTAACAGTATTATTAGAACTTAAAACGGGATTAGGGCGGTGAAAAATAATGATGTTGATGATGAATGGATATAATATAATATAATATAATAATATTCCACAACTTTTTCACACAACGCCATCTAGTCCCAAACTAAGCAGAGCTTGTGGTATGGGTACTAGACAACTGATAAACATACATATATATTTCTAAATACATACATATTATAGATAAATTACACCCAGACAAAGAACAAATGACCGTGCTCATCACACAAACATTTGTCCTAGGTGGGAATCGAACCCACGACCTTGCGCATAGCAGTCAGGGCAAATCACACAGCGTAGGCAAAAACCTAGTTCTAGACACCAGAAGTGCGAGGTTGAGAGGCAGCCAGCATTCTTGCCGTACGTGAAAGGAGTGACAGATAAGGTTGAAAACATTCTACGGAAATATGCCGTAAAAACTATCTTCACTCCGTTCAAGAAAGTCTCTCAGATGCTGTGTTCACTGAAGGACAACTTCCCTCTGGAAAAACCCGGTGTCTATAAAGTGGACTGCAGCTGTGGAAAGTCGTACATCGGTCAGACAAAACGTACCGTAGCTTGCAGAATCTCGGAACACATTAGGGCGGTGAAAAATAATGATGTTCAAAAATCGGCAATAGCACAACATCTTTTAAACGCAGGATCGAACCATTGGATTGAGTTACATAACCCTCAAGTCATTTCGACAGAACGCCACTATATACCAAGACTGGTAAGGGAAGTGATTGAGATTACCAAATACGACAATTTCAATCGGGAGGATGGGTTTCAAATGTCGAGGACCTGGAATCCAGTGGTTCAAATGTGTAAAAACCGAAAAAGTTCCGTAGAAAGTTCGCGAGTCGACACGGTGAGTTTTGTGTGTCGGGAACAGAATCGAGTGTTTAGTGATACATGTGACAGTGGTAGCGGTGTCGCTAACAGAAAACAAACGAGAAAGAGGGTAGACCGATTTGTCTGCTCATAAACTTCCACCCGCAATTACTTCAGTTCATCCGTGATCATGGCGCTTGCAACAGTGCCGAAACATCGGAAACTCAAAACAATAAATACACATGGTAGATATCCCGTTTTAAGTTCTAGTGATATGGTTACTTCTCTTTATAAAAATATAGATATAGAATTCACATTACATTTGATTTGATTTGTTGCTCAACTAATATTGATAATTATTCACTCCTTTATATTCACGACATAATTATTTGGGTAAATTTATTTATTTTATACTAACTGCTGCCCGCAACTTCGTTCGTGTGGGAGGATTTCCTGCGTAAATCTCGATCCCGTAGGAATTCCGGGATGTTAGCCTATGTGTTATTCCAGGATGACAACTATTTACTTACCAAATTTCATTAAAATCCAACCAGTAGGTCCGTTGATTAATGTGTACAAACAGACAGACTTTTTTGCCGTATTACCGTTTCTTAACCCATCTCAATTAATATTTTTGTATAAAATTTAAATGTACAGACACACTTTTTTTACTGGGTCAGTATAGATTCCAGTTTCACCGAATACGTCTACATTATAAAATAAAATATTAAAATGCATAATCCATGATAACACTATTCTGACGTCATAATAACATGCATTCTGGTTATTGGTAACCCCGATGAAAATATAGTCATATGACCAAAACCGACCGTTTAACGTGCATCACGCATGGACGGAGAATTCTCGATTCATTGAGAACAAGGTGGTACCATTATCGGGAATAATCTATACTAATATTATAAAGCGGAAAAGTTTGTTTGTTTGTTTGCTTGAACGCACTAATCTTCGAAAGTACTGGGTGGATTTGGATGCAATTTGGTATGGAAGTAGCTTGAAGCTTGAGGAAGGTTATAGGCTACTTTTTACGTGACTGCAAAAAAGGAGAGTTATGTTTTTACCGTGATAGAATCCACGGGAGCGAAGCCCCGCGTGAGTACTATTAATTATATACACCGTAATCTATCTTTTGTATAAAGATATAAAATAAAGAGGAATGACCTGTTTGGGTTTCCGGCTATATTAAATTCCGATAAGGTTACGGGTTCATTCCAAATAGGTTACGAGAACCTTCAGGTTAGATTCGTTACATACCGGTATTGTTGCAGACCGGTAACGGTTCAGGTAGATTACGTTATAGACTAGTTACCGGTCTGTAACACAGCCAGCTATCATAAAAGTTACCGTAAGTGTACAATAACCTCCATGTTTGCTGTTACAGACCAGTAACGTTCCAGAGTGGTTACGGTAACCTTCAGGTTGGCAACGTCACAAACCAGTAACGTTCCAGACTGGTTACGGTAACTTTCGGGCTGGTAACGTTACAAACCAGTAACGTTACAGACTGGTTACGATAAACCTTCAGGTTGTCTACGTAACAGCCTGGTTACGTTACTGTAAGGATACGTTACGTTTCAGTTGGGTTATCGGCTACATAAAATGCAGTTACGGACGAAAGCTGCAGATGACGACATGTTTCGCTTTATTATTTACCAGCTTTGCCCATGATCGCGTTTGCTTGGAAATCAATATTACCTGCGCTGTATTCTCACGTTAATTTCGGCCTTATGGTTATTTAGGCATAAAAAAACAGTCCATGTGTTACTCTAGTTCGGATGTGTGTAGGGATTTTGGACACGTCACCGATCATGAAATTCATTACACACTTAGAAAAAAAATGAAGTGAAGTATTTTATGAATAGCCAACGTGAGTGACACAACACTACAGAGTATTGGAAGAGAAATATTGCAAAATATACCTTTTTTGTAGTAATTAAAGTACAGGGTTTTGAGTTGATACTATTATGATTATTATTTAATAATCACAAAGTCAAAACTACTTGATGTTACGTCTATGATCTTATTAAACATTTCTTTAGAATAAATGGCACGTTGATATATAAAGGTTCGCCAGACCTGCTCTAGGATATCAGCTATCTACATACCATTATTTCAATTAGATCAGTTCAGCAGTATTGACATTATTTATTAACAAATATTCAAATATCTATTTAAACTTTCCTATTTATACTATTAGTAAGATCTTTTCGAGATAAAAAGAAATCTAGTTAAACAAACTATAAGCTTACTCAAGAAAACTCTTCCACTTAATAACTCCTTAAAATCTGTTAAGTTCTTTAACTACATTCGAAGTTATAGTCTTCGTATTTACTTACTGTTTATTTTAATTTCGTAAGACAAAGTTTGTAAATAGTGACAATAATATACTGAATGTCTTGTTGGTACTTACTTAATTATAAATAATGAGACTTGTTAACGGTGTAACGGTATATATGTAGGTACCTATATACCGTTACACCGTTATACCGTTCTTGCAGGTGCATCCGAGTGTACAGAAAATAGTAAGACTTTGTAGAGCAACGCCTTTATAAACATTACATTAAAAACATATTCAAGTAAGTTTATAGAAATGTACATAAAGTCCAGAAGTAAATTATAGTACAATGTATCTTATAGTCTCTGTATTTTTAAGTTACTTGTCTAATTCCGACTTCTATCCACAAGCGGTAGATGACGCTAGTGGTAGTACGAACAACACACATAAATTGGTAATTGTTAATAGATATTAAGTTTATGGTCTAGTTTTATACAATAAGTAAATATTATTATAATGTATTTAAGTTATTCAATTGATGATACGTACTGATTGTTAATTATGTAATTGTATTATTTAAAATGAATAAAAAAAAATCATATAGCTGAACCCAAACACTTGATGTGGTATTCTTCTAACCCAATCACTTACAGACCATCTATAAAACAAGTCACTCGAATTTATCATTTTAGGCCGCCCCCTCTACCCTTCCTACCCTCCATGTCACAGTTAGTCACATTTCTGATTCTCTCTACTCCATAGTGTGACGATACACATTTTGCAAATTTGACAAATTATTATTAAAATAGCAGGCTCTGTTTAAAAAAAACACAGAGCCTGCTATTTTAACACAAGTATTTTAACTGCTATTGTAACAAAAGTTACTGACCTTAGACTCATAAAGATAGAGTAAAATTTTCGTGTTTTAATAATTAGATACATTGAAATGTGAAGTATGACGAAACAAAATTAAGCACCTCTCCCACCCCTTATACACCATCTCACTCTTCGTCGAACTTCATTGAACTTCTCCCCCTCTCCTTAATGTGACGCAACTGAAGTATAGCCACTAATTGGCTCTCAAGATTGACATGGCTGTCAACATTCTTGTCTAAATATTAACTTATACCGTACTTATACAGAACCCTTTTAATAAGTCTAGAAACGCATCGATGTATTTCGATCTAGTGTCGATGTCAATATTTTATTGGCTGTTGACATTTCGCTCCACCAATCACAACAGCTCACATGACATTCGATAGCAGTTGACTGATCATAGATATCAAAGACACAATGTAACCTTCAGAAGCCCTAGGCATACATCGTTGCGCTAGATGTAAACTGAGTCAACTCAACATTTTTGTTTTTTAAACGAAAAAAGGAGGAGGTTCTTAGATCGTCGGGATTTTTTTTAATGTATGTTCCCCAATTAGTTGTAGGCTTGACCGATCTCGAAAGTTCTTTATTGTTTGAAAAGGTAAACTTTATATCAAGGTAGGATCTGATTATGGGATTCTGGAGAAATCGAGGGAACTTTTCAAATATCTTAGGCACACCTATAGAGATTTGAGTATTTTTAATAATAACTAGTGCAATTGCTTTCGAAAAATAGCAAAATGAAATGAAATGAAATGAATTGAAATGAACTGAATTGAATTGAAATGAAATGAAATGAAATGAAATGAAATGAAATGAATCGAATTGAATTGAAATATTTATTTTGTAAATTGGTTATAAATAACACTTTTACACATCATGTTTTTTTGCGTGTTAAGTTTAGTTTAGCTAGATGAGGCCAGTATTGTGGTGTCTTCGGATGTTGAGTCCTAGGACATGTTGGATTCCTCTCCTTCACTGTTTTGAAAGCAGTGGTGATGATATAAATTATGCAAATTAATGGAAGTATCTGTACGGTTTCAAAATACACCTCCATCTGTGACTGTTTACCTAACAATCTTAGTGGTGGCAAGCAAGTATCCTTACTTTCATATTAATATTACTAGCTTTTGCCCGCGACTTCGTCCACGTGGAATAGTTACTTTGGGCTAACGTTAAATTTAACCCCGATTTTGAAGCATTCTTCATTGGTGCTCCGCTCCTATTGGCCTTAGCGTAATGATATGTAGCCTATAGCTTTTCTCTATAAATTGACTATTTAAGTAATTACAAATATTTTTTCAATTCGAACCAGTAGTTCCTGAGATTATCGCGTTCAAACAAACAAACAAACTCTTCAGCCTTATATATTAGCATAGATAGCTGTTGCCCGCGACTTCGTCCACGTTTCCGTCGTTTTTCGTAAAAAAAAGTAGCCTATGTCCTTCCTCACGGTTCAGTGATTTTGATGTAACACACAGATTAACTTTCGTAATTTAGTAGGGAAATATAATATGTCAATCTATAATACTGTTGAAAAATATCGCAATACCGAACCGCACAATATTATTGTTAATAGCTGTGCCCGCGACTCCGTCAGCGTGTAACTCCGTGTGTGTTATTAAGTTAATGTATTGGTAATATTGTTTAGATCACGTTCACATGAGGCTTAAGTACCTATAGAACGACAATACTTCAGCGCAAAGCTTCCGGGTAAACTATGTTGAAAATTTACCCGTCCGGCACGTGAACATAAAGATTTCTAGAACTGCTAACCCGGGAAAAAGCGACGTACAACTGACCATGCGAGAAACAACTGACACCGAGATCTACTCCAGCAACACGAAAAGTCTGCCCTTGAGCCTTATTAATTGTCATTGCATAACACACCGATACTGGAAATCGCGTTCTTTTAAATTGGAATGGAAAATTAGTTGGTATTATGGTAATTCTGGGAATAAAGACGGTTTCTCCTGCACCGCAACCTGTTAAAATTTGAGCCTCGATTATATTTTGTTGCAACTGGGTTACTTTTAGCCGAGTTCCATTGCAAAGTTGTGGTGGTTTTAAATTTCGGAGCAGAATAATAACCAGAAAGCTTCGAACTGCTAAGCTATCGGGAGTTATACGTGTTATTGTGAGTCAACCATAAAAGATAGATATATGCTGTCGTGGGATATTTTTTATATAATTTTAAGGAGAACATTTCCGTCATAAATGATTTCTGTGTAGCTTTAACCATTAAGGTTGCACACGCGACGGAAGCTTAAAAAATGGAGTAATTTCTCCCGTTTTCCCAACATTTCCCTTCACTGCTCTGCTCCTATTGATTGTAGCGTGATGAAAAGTATACTATAACCAGCTCAGGAGTATGAACAATAATTGTACCAAGTTTCGTTAAAATCCGTCGAGTAGTTTTTGTTTCTATAACGGTTATACAGACAGACAGACAGACAGACAGACCGACAGACAGACAGACAGACAGACAGACAAAAATTTTACTGATTGCATTTTTGGCATCGGTATAGATCCCTAATCACCTCCTGATAGTTATTTTGTAAATATATTTCATGTACAGAATTGACCTCTCTACAGATTTATTATAAGTATAGATTAAAGTGAAAGTGTTTATTTGTACCTCTTTTGTTTCAAAGATTAATGTGGTTTTTAACCGACTTCAAAAACAGGAGGTTTACAATTCGTCTTGAATGTATGTTACCTCATAACTCGAAGATGGCTGGACCGATTTGGAAAATTATTTTTTTGTTTGAAAGGGTATACTTTCTAGTTGGTCCCATTGTCGTCACGTTGGGATCTGATGATGGGATCATGGAGAAATCGACGGAATTCTTCAAATATTATAGGCACACCTATAGCGGTATTTCTTATAGTACCTTGTGCAGTTGCTCCCGAAAAGCACCATTTGAGGAAGTGGAACTGATGATGAAGACCCCAGATGGCCACCGAAATTACTCAATAATAAGTATTTCGTTGATTGCGATTGGATTACTTTAATATGGACGTTAAGCACTTTATGCTCGTCACAATGCATATGGTGAAGTAGAGCTGATGGTGATGTACCTGAAGAACTCCTCAAAAATTAACGGCTCTGCACCGGGAAAAGCAATATTTTGTAAAAGGTGATAAGTAGTTGACATTTTGGATTTGTAACTAGATAAATTACAAACCGACCCACTAAAAAGCGTGAAAAAAAACTTTTTAGCAAAAAATAGAACCGACTTCCATATAAAAACACTACAAAGGCAAAAATAAATTTAATTTCGGAAGGCGGTGTCTTTAGTTTTGTATATATTTTCGTTTTTGACACCGCCTTCCGAAATTAAAGTTATTTTTGCCTTTGTAGTGTTTATATATGGAAGTCGGTTCTATTTTTTTGCTAAAAAGTTTTTTTATATCAAGATAGTAAATGGGCTGGAGAGTCCTGAGTCTTAATCCTCGTGTGCCTCAAATAGCAGTCAGCATTAATAACGGGGCCAGATACGGCCATTGCCTTTTGGGGATGCGGGAATATTCTAACGAGATATTATGACCCCAGGACGCAAAGACAACTGAAAGAACAGGGTGGGTCTTTACACAGTAGAACTCTGTCTTTCCCTTACGCTTCACTTAGCGTGGGAGGAGTCATTTGACGCTTTTCCCCCCAAACTTAAAAGGTTGGAAAGTGACATTTTTATTTGCTGACGCGCGACTTCGTCCGCGTGTATTTAGAAATAATTTAAAACACTCACAAATAATTAATACTTACTACCAATGAAAACATGTTAGAATTGGATCATTAGTTCCGGAGATTACATACAAACTTACAAACATAAAACTTAGTAACAAATACCTCTTTATAATATTAGTATAGATAAACAACTTTAGTTTCAAAAAATAAGACGATTTCACCGTAATTATTTTGTAAACACATCTGTGTAAGACCACAAAGAGCGATACTACGAATTGCTAACTGCTGAATTCACAGTTGCGAACCGTACCTTTAATAAAGACTTTCCAGTTAGAGACTACTTTGGCTATCCTCCGAATAATGTCCGATACAGATGGCTTGGTTTAATTAAAAACTAGGCTGCATCGGGAGCCGAGCAGCTTGGCAAGCCGATTGGTTACCGCACTATATAATGCGGTCACGATTCTGTCTGTTATTGTTACACGGTTATCAAATAACAGTCTTAACACTTTGAGTGGAGCAACGTATACGCAAAAATTCATAAACGCTGTTTGACACAACGTTTAATCACGTTAGCAATAGCTACGTCTTTCTTTTTTATAGAACGTGTATAAACGGCTGCGGTTTATACCAATTTCTTCAAGCTAAGTCATCGCGCCGCGCCGTATTACTTAATTTTTTTGGACTGCTAGCGCCACTCCACGTTTGTTTTTTTTGTACAATTTATAAGGCTACTCACACACATATATTCTTATTACGATTACATTCGCAAGGTCATATAATACGTCCTTCGGCTTAGGACGTCAACGTGGTTAGATGCTGTTCTTTATTTATACGTGGATTGCATATGGCATAATATGGATAAAAGTCGACGTGTAGTTAACGGTTGTTGACATTTCGTATTACCTTTACTTGTATTAAAAGCAGAACGTCAAGAAACGTCATTTATTTTGTATGAGATAAAAACTTTTTACCAAAAAATTAAACCGACTCCCAAAAACACTGCAAAGTGAAAAATAACTTTAATTTCGGTAGTCGGTGTCTTTAGTTTTGTATTTTCGTTTTTGGCACCGACTTCCGAAATTAAAGTTATTTTTCACTTTGCAGTGTTTTTGGGAGTCGGTTTAATTTTTTGGTAAAAAGTTTTTATTTCACTCTTTTTAGTTGATCGATTTTTAATTTACCTAGTTAAAAGAGCCTAAATGTCAACTACTTATAACCTTTTACAAAATATTGCTTTTCCCAATGCTGGGCCGTTAATTTTTGAGGAGTTCTCCTGGCACTTCACCATCAGCTCTACATCACCATATGCATTATGACGAACATAAAGTGCTTAACATCCATATTCAAGTATTCGAATCGCAATCCACGAAATACTTATTATTGAGTAGGTTCGGCGGCCATCTGTGGTCTTCATCATCAGTTCCACTTCCCCAAATGGTATTTTTTGAGAGCAACTGCACATGTTACTATAAGAAATACCCAAAACGCCATAGGTGTGCCTATAAGATTTGAAGAGTTCCCTCGATTTCTCCAGGATCCCATCATCAGATCCTGACTTGGTGATAAATGGTACCAATTTCGAAGTATACCCTTTCAAACAAAAAAAGAATTTTCCAAATCGGTTCAGCCGTCTTCGAGTAATCGGTGATCATTCATAAAAAAAAAAAAAGAGAAAAAAAAATATATGCGTCGAATTGATAACCTCCTCTTTTGGTCGTCGGTTGAAAATAGTGCGCCGCGCAACAAATATTTAAATACCCCGATGCTCAGCTGAAAGTGTTAATATTGTAACACTAATTCTATCGTATAATATAGAATATCGTAAATATCGTAGAATAGTTAGTTCGTGTCTAAATAATAACAGCCGTACGAGTTGATTTTGCATGGGTCCACGGATGGGTTACCCGTTAATCATACCTCGCGGGGGCTATAAGTAGATACGCCATGCCATTTTTGTCGCGAAATCACTTCCGTTTCAAATCGCGTCGCGCGCGCATGGCGTCAGCCTGCTCTAAGTAACAACTGACTAAGTAACAACAATTTGTGTTTGTGTTAAATGTGTGATTTTTGTGAGGACAGCAAATTGAAGCTCAACTACCTCTGCATCGGTGACAACAAAAGCACGTGGCTCCCGTAAAAGGTTTGTGCTTTCCCTCCTTAATTTTCAGGTTGTATTCTACTGTCCAACACCCTCGCAACTCGTGTACCTAGTACCTATCGCCAAGCGTTTTGTTAATGGTTTTGTTCCACATCGCAAATACAGTCCACTTAAATAAACTAAATTAGCCCTCCGCGCCCCCACCCCTGTCTCGGAAAGCACGTCATGCCACTGCTCCCGGCTGTCATTAGGACATTTTGTATAAGAAAATCGGACACCAGACTTGCCAAGGAGTATCGTGCTACCCAGTTACTGGGTAGGTCACTATTATATAATATTACACTTTTCAGTATAAATTTAATTGTTACCATTGAATATATAAAAAGCTGAAGCGACTTCGATTGCTTGTTCACTCCAGTGCAGATTTTATTGGTCTGCCAAACGCAGAAATGCAAAATGTATCTCTTGACAAGTGTGTTAGTTATACAAGAGCAATCCCTACCTATGTTTAGACGAACCTCAGTGTACCTTTTTAGGGTTCCGTAGCCGAATGGCAAAAAACGGAACCCTTATAGTTTCATCATGTCTGTCTGTCTGTCCGTCCGTCCGTATGTCACAGCCATTTTATTCCGAAACTATTAGGACTATACATGTGCAACTTAGTAGGTAGATGTATTCTCTAAACTGCCTTTTGATTTCAAGATAAAAAGTGAAATATTTAAAATGAAGGGGGGCTCCTCATACATGGAACTGAAACTGAAAAAAAAGCTTTTTCACGAAACCTGTGCATGTGTGGTATCTATAGAAAGGTCTTTAAAAATGACATTAAGCTTTTTAAAACCACTTTTTCATAAAGTCAATCGTTTAAAAGATATACGCGTCCAAAGTGGTAAAATGTGTCCATTCCTCCCCCCCTGCAACTTCTATAATAATGGAGGGAAAAATCTAAAAAAATATGTGCTGTAGATCTTAATGTAAACTTTCAACGAAAATTGTTTTGAATGAGATCTGGTCAGCAGTTTCCGCAAATATAATTTTGTATACAAACATGAAAAACAAAGTTATTTGGCGTAGTTACTACGGAACCCTTCATGTGCGAGTCTGACTCGCACTTTTTATTTTTCTTCTTTTTTAACGTTTGTAATTTTATATTGTATGTTGCTATGTGTGTCTTTATCCGAATAAATGTTTTTCAATTACAATTTGTAAACAAAACTTAAACTAAGTCTAAGCTTAAACGAAGTAAGGGTTGCGAGAATGTTCTAATGAGATACCGTGGCCTCTGAACTTAAAGGCAGCTGAAAGAACGGGGTGAGTTTTTAGTCAGTAGAAGTCTGACACTCCCTACCGCTCCATCCAGACCGGGAGGAGACATTCGATGATTTTCCCACCCGGGAAAAAAATGATCTAAAGTACAATGAAAATCATTGGCATTGATTGTGGCGGTTGTAGAGGTTACACAGTGTGTTGACCCTGTCTCCTGTACAAGGTAAATTGTATACATATTTTAGATTCGCATACTTAAGAGTATATACTTATTTCACAATTATATATGAGCTGATGTTGAGATATCGATCTCGGGTGTAACGAAAGAACATTCCTTAGTTATCTTCGGATATTAATAAAAAGCTACCATCACATAAAATTACCTTATCCTATTTTGAACACGCAGATAAGAACCTCAATATTGAAAATGTGTTGGATAAAACTGAATACCTAAGCGGATATCAGTTTACAACATCCGACCCGTATGGATCTCATTAATTATGTTGTACCTATAATTACAGGTTGAGAAATGAGACGCTAAGCACCTTTTTATTTTCGTTCGTTATGTGGCGATGGAATTTTTGAGAAATTTGCGTTAATTTTTCACGCCTTGAGTTTCACTCAAATCGTGAAAACGTAACGCAAGTTTCTTTTTTAAAGTAACGCCATCACGTATTATTACAAATGTATGATATTGTTACGCCAGTCGCTTAGCGAACTACGTTGAGAAACTTCGACACAAATCTAGAATATTTGAGACACTAACGCCACCTGGCGGCGAGTAGCAGTACTGAGTATATCGAGAAAGTTCGATTGACTTCTAATACGTTCGAGACACTATCGCCATCTAGCGGCGAGTAGCAGTAATGAGTATCTCGAGTTGCTTCTGGAATATTCTTGGCAGTATATGCAGTGAGTCGATTTTACAAGAATTTTCTAGAACTCATAGACCGGGGTATAAATAGATCGCAGAGGAACGCAGACAGCAGTCTTATTACAAGATACGAGGCAATATAATCGAAACTCTACAAGTGAATTTCAGTACGATTTAAGTGTTAACTGACAAGTATTGTAGTGTGAATAAATGTGTTAATTTTTATTTTGTGTTTATTTAATTAAAGTGTTAATTTTGGTTTAATTAGCGTAATTATTTCTATCCGGAACCCCAGCTCGTAACAATATCAAAATAAGTAACACGTTGATTTTTTGTCAGTACCCACATATTTTACATATTTTAGCGTCTAATTTCTTCAAATTGTCTAAGTCATAATTATTTTGTGTCATTTGACATAAATTATGCAAATATCTTTATAGGGAGAGTTTCCTAATTATGATAAAAATACCTTCCTAGATGTAAAAAGATCTTGAAATGCTGGGAAGATAAATGTTTGGTTATCATGGGTTAATACCTTGTACAAACTGACTGATATTTCCACAATAATACTGCTATGTGCCTATAAGCATATTATTTTCCCTCAGTATATGCCGCAAATAAATGAGGATCTCTATTTAAGGGGCAGCTCTTTGATCTCAAAGAGCTTCGATCATTTAAAGTGTAGTCACCTGTTTTTTCTGCGAACCCAGACACGCTGTCAATGCATGTGTCACTTTGAAAGAAATCTTTTGATCACAGCTTCGTGTCGCTGTCGACATTTTTCATTAAGAAGTATGAGATAGCTATGTCAATATCGATGGCAGCGAAGTAGAAACGGACGTATACATTGCGGAAATACTTTTTTTTACAAAAATGAGATTTAGGTATCAATCCCATTTATAGATTTGTATTAAAACTGTATATTAACTTAAAAATAATGAAGAAAATTGGGCACGTAAATGAACACATCTCAATTTATATGTATAAACATTGCGGTAGATTCGGATTTGATAACGAAATTTTCTTTAAACATATTTTAATACATAAATATATTTCTGTATAAAAATATATTTAAAGAAATCTTTATAAATAAATATTAAAAAAAAAGAACAGTCATATTTAACACGGATTGAGAACTAAAGAAATTAATTTAAATGGTAGATATGATAGAGTTTAATGGTAAATAACTCATTTATTTATAATGCAATCGGTCATAGATAAGAGGCCTGTATCCTAGCGGTGGGACTGTAATAGGCTGAATTATTATTACTTAATTATATATTTATAATATATAAAAAATCAATACAAAGTAATCCATAAAATTTTAAGAAATGAGTGGAGTATCTACTGTTTGCATGTTACTTAAATTTTCTTTATATATACTTAAAGGTAGTAGTGGTGATTATTATTACTGGTGATAATTATCTTAGCTTATAATAATTACATTTTAATTGTCATAGACGCTTTTTGAATGAATCATAGAAAATGTATTGTTGTCGGTCGGTAACTCTCAAAATCACCACGATTTTCCATTAAATCTACTCTACTGTAAAATAATGATTTTGAAAATTTTGTTTACAATGTCCTTTCATCGATATTATACGTCATAAAAAGCGAGTGATCCTAAAATATCCCTTCTCCATATTATTAATCCAACTTTAAAGTGATAAACAATGTCATCAATCAGTTTTGTCATTATAATCTATTTTATTCGACAGCCATCCATTTTCGAGTTTGTTTTAAGGTTCCACAAGACGAATTAAAAAAAGCTGTTTACGTCATTATATAAAAAGTAAACCACCGAACTTAACTGAAGTGTTAAGTTAATAAAGAAATTATTGATTTGGTAAGTACAGAGAGAGTTTTAAGTAGGTACAGACGCCAGCACATCAAGCTACAACAATCTGTAAAATTCCTTTAATAGATTTTCAACTTTATCGTTAAAGAAATTAGGTTCAAGGTTGATTGGGAAAATTTGACAGTTTCGGGTAGCTTCATGTGCTGGCGTCTGTACAAAAATAAATTACGTAGTAGTTTAAGTACGTACTTTTTTGAAACGTCATAAGCCTAATGGCTAAGGTGTCGGACTTGTGATAGAGAGGTCGCGAGTCCGAACCCCACCCATTACACTATTGCCGTGAACCCACTCCAGACACAAGCATATTTAGCTTAGTTGGAGGGGTTAACAAGATTGCTAGTAATGTGAATTCTACCCACATTGCTAGTAATCTTCTTAAAAAAATAATTATATATATATATATATATATCTATTCTGTAATTTTTGAAGAATGCGAGTCCGCATAGTGGATTGGCGTAGCTCATTTCCTCTCACAGAAAGGAGGTCTATGGTACAAAAGTAGGAACCTTATAAACTGAATTTGATCACTACGGTATGTGTGGACTTCAAAAAATACGACCTCTGAGTTTGTTTGAGTGTTTCATCTCAGAGTAGTCTGGAAACACTAGCCTTATATGGCTTACATAATTTACAAAAAAAAAATTACGTGTAAAAGTGTTATCTATATTTTATTTGCAAAATACATCAATATTTTGTTATCTTTGAAAATTATATTCATTTAAAAATATTTTTTTGGTTCCTTCATAGTTCGCATATAGCCGTTATAATTAAAGGCAACGGCCGATTACACTAAAATAGAAATGAGGTGAGAATAAAATTCACTAACTCCAACAAATGTAATTAATTAATTACGAAACGGTAATAAAATCGCTTCGGCCTCGTCGTGGACAGGCCCCTCGGGCTGTAGGCTTAGCTACTCCCTGTTGATTATATTTTAATATGTATGCAGGTAGGGAGTGATATGAAGATTCGAATGATGTTATTGCGACGCACGCTATTTCGAAAATAATTAAGAGTGGTACACCAGTTCGAAAACACTTTAAGTCGAAAACCGCTATATCGAATGACGTTGTCGCGAACACGCTGATTCGAAAAAATGTTTGAATGATACGCTAGTACGAAAGTTTTGGCATTGAATGTTAGTACTTAGTGAATGATTTTTTCATGGATAGAACTTTTTAATTACCTACATAAGAATATATAATATTTGTAAATAAATATTCATTCTGACGTCCTAAAATATCAAAGGAATTTAATTTAATGTATTTGATTGTATTTTCTTGACTTATCTTTAATATCAATTATACTAACCAAGTTAATTTTGACATACATAAATGTTACTCTCTTTTCTGACATTTTAAATAGATGTTAAACATTCATTTGATTTAAATTTTAATAATGTTTAATTAACCGTGACATTATAATTTGACATACAGCAATATTTTTCTAGATTATAATTGTATTTATTATTATTACTAAGTTCACATTTTTATATTATACCTGGTTTATAACTAATTGTATAAAATTTTGCGTGCCTGTCTCAACGCATAATGTACATGGCTCATTTCTGAAAACTGTACTTACCACCTTTATTTTTATTGTACCTACATTCGTGCAAATAAATGATTGATTGATTGAAATCCACTGTTGCGAATAGCATATTCCAATCTGAATTTGTCTGGGGTTTAATTATGTTGAAGTCAGCTTCCAGTCTAACCAAATCCATCTGAGTATTAGTCTTTTACATAGGGCGACTGCCTATCTGACTTCCAAAACCCAGTAGATTAGTATTAAATTTTCTGGCTTCTGGCTACATGTACCGACTGTCAAACATGTCCAACTTACAACCGGGACCAATGGCTTAACGCGCATTCCAAAGCACGAGGGTATTATACCGTAAACTTCCAAACTCTGGACTACTAATACAGATAGGCGGACTACCTATCTGTAGTACCACAGAACAGATAAAAGAGGTTAGAAAGGAAATAGTTCCTGACTTGTATGAGAACGCGTGTCACCGCTTGTCTCCCACTCTTTAGCTCCACTACAAGCAAGAGGCCCGTTACGTATGCGAATTACGCACACTTAAATCAAGAACTTGCTACTGATTGTAACTCACTGTCGATAAACATGCGCTGTGCATCACGCCCAAACAGGGCAAAGGACGAAACGTCAATGGTTGAAGCGTTGAGGACGCGACGCATGCAGTACATTGCAAGCGGACTTGGTCATTGCGTTGATTAAGTGAGTACACATCGGGCAATGTATATTTTTTGTAACTTGTTGCAATAATATTGTTAATGTTTGGAATTTCATAGTGATCAGAATATTTTTATGTTTTTTTACAAATAAAATTGTAATTAAATGTTATTTTCGACTTACCGATGGAAAGGTATACCTTCTCTCTCTATACTTGCGGTCTGACTTTTTTTTTAAAGGGTATAATTGCACAACACGGCATTTTAAAGCAGAGCTCTGTATTCCGAAGTAGTCAGAAGCGCACTGAATTAATCAGTCAAGCTATGATTTTCGAATCTTAGTTGTGGCGCACTTGCACGCCCACATTACCATTCCAACCTTATTCATCTATTCCGTGTGTAGTATACTACCTCTATGTAAAACACTAGTTCTCAGCTACATCGGTTATACTGGCAACTGACCTCGACGATATACACTTAATACTTTAAATTTATATTATATAATTAATAAATTAAATGTGTATTATATATTATACATTTAATTCTTTAAATGTATATTAAAAATATACATTTCGTCTAATTTAAATTTCAACTAACCTTACTTTTTCAATTTGAAATGTATTTTTAACCGACTTCAAAAAAAGGAGGTTTACAATTCGTCTTGAACTTTTTTTTTTTTATGTATGTTACCTCATAACTCTTCTTTTTGCGTTTGAATAGGTATAGTTTCTAGTTGGTCCCATTGTTACGAAATCAGGATCTGATGATGGGATCCTGGAGAAATCGAGGGAACTCTTCAAATATTATAGGCACACCTATAGCGTTTTGGGTATTTCTTATAGTACCTTGAGCAGTTGCTTCCGAAAAGTACCATTTGGGGAAGTTGAACTGATGATGAAGACCACAGATGGCCACTGAAACTCCTCAATAATAAGTATTTCGTGGATTGCGATTCCATTACTTGAGTACGGATGTTAAACACTTTATGCTCGTCACAATACATATGGTGATGTAGAGTTGATGGTCAAGTACCAGGAGAACTCCTCAAAAATTAACGGCTATGCATCGGGAAAAGCAATATTTTGTAAAAGGAGATAAGTTGTTGACATTATGGCTTTTGTAACTAGATAAATTACAAACCGATCCACTAAAAAGCGTGAAAAAAAATTTTTAGCAAAAAATATAACCGACTTCCATATCAAAACACTACAAAGGCAAAAATAACTTTAATTTCGGAAGGCGGTGTCTTTAGTTTTGTATATATTTTCGTTTTTGACACCGCCTTCCGAAATTAAAGTTATTTTTGCCTTTGTAGTGTTTTGATATGGAAGTCGGTTCTATTTTTTGCTAAATTTTTTTTTAATATTTTGCTCTGAAGAAGAGACGCACAAAAAATTATACCTACTCACTACTAATCAAATACTGACATATTTATGTTGTTATTATGCTGGAGGCAATATTTACGAATAACTTAAAAACCTTTTCAACGAAATTACATTAGTTCAGATATTAAAATACTCGTGGGATATACTGTCACTCTCGTGTTTTAATAACATTTATTGTGTAACTGTTAATTACATAACATAATCAGCTAACGTAGCAATAACGTTCCATTGCTGGGGCAAAGGCCTCGTCTACTAGTTAGGGTTCCGTAGCCGAATGGCAAAAAATGGAACCCTTATAGATTCGTCCTGTCTATCCGTTAGTATGTGACAGCCATTTTGTTCCAAAACTATTAAGACTACATTTATGTGAAACTTGGTAGGTAGATGTATTCTGTAAACCGCTTTACGATATTTATACTAAAATAAAAAATATATAAAATTAAGGGGGCTCCCTATACATGGAACTGAAACTAAAAAATATTTTTTCATCAAACCTATACGGGTGTGGTTTTACATTGAGGTTTCTTTTAAAAGATAGATACTTCCAAAGTGGTAAAATCTGTCCCCCCCTTTCTAACTTTAATAATAATAGAGAGAAAAAAAAATTATAGACCTTAATTAAAACCGGTTTGGAATGAAAATATGTTTAAACGAAATAGAGTCAGCATTTTTTGAGATATCAAGTTATAATACCGCAAATACAACTTTGTATTTTACTGTATAATAAAAATTGGTCAAGTGCGATAGGTTTGATGAAAAAAATATTTTCAGGTTTACTTCCATGTATGAAGAGCCCCCCTTTATTATAATATTTTTTTTTATTGAAATTGGAAATCGGTTCACAGATTACATTTACCTACCAAGTATCACATGTATAGTCCTAATAGTTTCGGAATAAAATGGCTATGACATACGGATGGACGGACGGACGGACGGACAGACAGACAGGCATGACGAAACTATAAGGGTTCCGTTTTTTGCCATTCGGCTACGGAACCCTAACAAAGTTCTTTTACGTAGATACTACGGAACCCATCATGGTCGAGTCTGACTCGAACTTGACCAATTTATTTTTTACACGTAGTTACTGCTGGCAGTCACATCATGTAAACATACTAACTTGTGTTAAACTGTAGCTGGGTAACAAGATATTCCTTGGTAAGACCAGTGCCAGGTTTTCTGGCTTCTGACTGCCCGTGACGACTGTCAAAGATGTACAAATGACAGCCGGGACCACCGGCTTAACGTACTTTCCGAGACGCGAAGGAAACTCGATACGTAATGCTTGCAATACATGTTGGCCGAGCGTTGTCGAGTGAAGGCCAATACCAACATGTAGACAGTATATTTGCCTTGTCTTGCTATCGCTCAGTGTCACTTGCCTAGTTGGCCGAGTGTAGGCCAGCGCCAACGTGTATAAAGCTCATTTGGTGCAACTTGTCTTCGCTCGCCATTGCTCGTTGCACTTGCCTCACTTCGGATCGGTGTCGGTTTTCGGTCACAAATCGATGGCGCTCGCCTGCGATTGGCCAACGTGTGGGCAGCTCTACAGACTCTCTTCTACATTGGTCGTCTGCATTGGCGTTCGACGAACTTGTCGAACGTGTGGACATTATTTCTTGCCTTGTCTTTTGCCAACGCTCGCGTTGGCCTACGCTCGGCCAACATGTATTGCAGGCTAAGATGGTCACCAATCTATAGACCAACCTTGGCAAGCGTTGCTTAACCTTGCAAATTGACTTATGCAGCTATTATTATTTAGCCACGAGTTCCTCCTATACTACCACTTGGACATAGATAGATAGATATACTCTTTATTAAAATAAGAAACCATTACTTAAAAGCCTATATTAGGCCGTACTTGAAGGACGGCAACGTCGCAATTTATTTATGAATGCGTACGCGTGTACAGAGTGTTTCTTTTACGTATCAATTTAAAAATTTTAGTGATGATTTTAATATTAATAAAAATAAAAACATTTTGTTTTCGAATAGTAATATTTTTTTAGTATGTATGGATGCTATACTATTGCGGGTTAACGGGAACGCCCTCTGTTAGTTAACATACTGTATATCGACGCTTGAAAGGCAATCCTAACTAAGCGACATAAATCCGTAAAATGAGTTATATATACCATTCGAACCGGCAGATTTTTCTGCGTCGTTTGGTCTAGGTCTCATAGTTCTACGACGAGTTTTATTGTCGCTTAGATATTGCGTGATTTCGGTAAAATCTACATTTTGTGCTTACTAAACGACCAAAAAATAGTGATTTTTTGAATATTTAGCAGTTATGACGTTCTAACAATTAGGAATATGAACTTAGTCGGTTTTTCATGTATTGACTTTTTAATTTATTTGTATTGACGTATTTTTACTTGTTAAGAATTTTTCCTTGAAATTACTTAGTAGATTTTACCTACATAAAGCAATTGTAATTTATGTGGTTATATATTTTAACTCGATAATATATTTTGTGACAGTGTCATTTGTATAAGTTAGCCTGAAATAAAGTGGAAGAATATTAGAGCTTAGATATTTTTACTTGTATATCATAATATTTATTTTTTATTCTTAGATATTTTTATTTAACAACGCTTAATACTAATGATGTCGGTTAGATAGTCTTACTTGATTTGCTAAATGGCTAACAATGGCGCCTAGATAAATTTACCCGTACGCAAAATTATATTTTCTCGTCGCTAAAGAACCGCACGAGTTTAAAAAACGTCGTGTAGGTATGCGCGACACGCGTCGTGACACGTCTATACAGGTTCTAATTCAGGCACCCGCCGTCGCTTAGGGAGGACGTACTTCACATTTTGGCGCATATTCTATGAAGACATGGTAAGTATTCAATCAAATTATGCAAAGGTAGTACCTATTTCAAAACTGCATTTTGTTTCGGATTATTTTTAAACCCTATTATGTTTTAGATGGAACAAAGTACTCATTTTAAATCAATTTTATTATCTTTGCAGTTAAAAATGAGTTGCTTTTTTATAATTTGTTTGAGTACCTACAAGACAAATAAACATTAGTTATTTATCTTGTAGTTTCACTTAGTAAAAATACACGGTATAAATCTGACATCATCGAATTGATTTTTTTTGCAGTCTGCGGCTTCGTCAATTAATAGCAACACAAACAGTTTAACAAAACATTAGAGTCAGCTTCTATCAGCATTGACACTTCGAAAGATTTAGCTTTTCCGGTTCTTGCCGATAGTTTATGCACCACAACAGATCACACTGAAACGACTGCATCGATTACTGCTCCACGTATATCGGTTGATCACGCATTTAATATGACTTTAACTGCTGAACCAGACATTGAAAAACCGACTTTGAATGATCACCAGGTTGAGGAAAACACACAATATACATCACTTACGTCCGATCATGATGTACCGTCTACATCGGCATGAAAGTGAAGAATCTACCGTATCAAATCCAATTAAAAGTAAAGTTGGTAAAAGAAAATCCAAGAAAGATATTAAATATATTGATTTTATGTGTAAATACAGTGCATGCTATTATTGAAAATAGATTGAAGAATACAACTGTTTACGCACCATCACAATGGTTTACAGTTTTTCCAGATCCACAGATCCAGTCTCTCCGTGAGGACATGGTTGGGCGCTTGAACTTGTCCTTGAAGGCTGTTTCCGAATGGGGCGATGCCAACTTGGTCAAGTTTAATGCAGCTAAGACCCAGGCGTGTCTCTTCTCTGCAAAAAGGAGTCGATTCAAACCGGCTCCTACTTTCCGAGATGTAACCGTGCCAATAACCGATCGTATCGAGCTTCTGGGGGTAACACTAACTTCTACCCTCAATTTTGGCCCGTATATCGAGGCTAAGGCTCAATTAGCATAGAAAAAGTTGGGAATCCTAGCAAAGGTGAGACGGTACTTCACACCCGAACAGCTGCTCAATCTCTATCAAGCCCAGGTTCTGTCGTGTATGGAGTACTGCTCTCATCTTTGGGATGGATCTGCCAAGTACCAGCTGGATGCGCTTGAGTCTATTGAGAAACGGGCCAAAAGACTCATTGGCAACGATATACTGGTCGAATCAAAGCTCCAGAGCCTTGAACATCGACGACGAGTTGCTAGTATATCGGTTTACTATCGGTTACATTTCGGAGAGTGTAAGATGGAATTACACAATCTAATTCCGCCAAGCCCGTTCCATCATCGGACTACAAGACAAACGACGATGCGCCTTCGTTACATGGTGGATATCCCACCTATACGCACTAAACGTTTTGGGAATAGCTTCATTGTGTGTACGGCTAAGGAGTGGAATTCCCTGACGGATTCTGTGTTTCCCGATAGCTATAACCTAGGGGTCTTTAAGTCAAGAGTGAATAGGTTACTGTTAGGTAAGCGTGCTCCATCTTCGACCACATCATCACTTACCATCAGGTGAGACGGTGGTCAAACGCGAGCCTATTATCAAAAAAAAAAGTTGAAATTCAGTCTAAAACCAAGGTATCTCTTTTACGTTGTTATCGATCGCAACTTCCCATATCAAAAGCAATTGTGAGATATAATTTTTTTTAGAAACTGGATGATGAAGATGCTAGGTAATTTATAATTGCGACAGCAATAATTGTTCAATTAAAAATATACTAATCTCAGACTGAATGTTATGTCATAATTAGTTTCTTGGTCGGCACTACATAGCGTATTTGTTTAATTTTCAATAAAGACTTTTATTCAATAATAATTGATTTCATTTATTTTTGTGCATGATAATAATTACCTATACAGTTCTTGGTTAAATGTCGGTTATGAAGGGAGGTTTGGGGTAATTTTAATAACTAAGATACAATTTCCAAAATCACAAAAACCATTAAAGAATGCTTAGGTAAATTTACTTATTTTATTTTAAACTGTCAGATCTTTTTAGATCAATCTTTATGTTTCAAAATTCTAAACTAAGTAAGTTTACCTATTTTTACATGTTACTGCACACACTACAATGATGATTTAGATAATTTTACCTGTTTATCAAATCAGGTAAATTTTATCTAACCGACACAAACCGGTGTTATTAAAAGTGTCAGGTGTCTTATTTTGACAATTTGGATAGCTATAAAAAAATGATTTCTAGGAGTGTTAACATCATTTTAATCGAACAATTAGGAAAATTTTTATGATTTTTTTTGTAAATTTTTGAACTTTAAATCGCTCTCCTGTAAAGTTTACTCAATGTCGCTTAGTTATGATTGCCTTTCAAGCGTCGATATACATATATTATTTCGATAGTGAGATTTATTTTACTTGTACACCTACCACATAGTGGTCTTTTGAACCCAAAGGATGACTGGAAGAGGATGCCTTGTTGCATTAAGTCCGCTGTACCACTATTGCACAAAAAGTTTAAATAAATTAAGTAATTAAATAAGGACTTAAAAATTACATGATGACAGATGTTTGTTACAATTGCCCTTCAAGTGGCACTGAAATGTCATTGAGAATTCCTTAACCTTTTCGTTCCGCGAGCGTACCTGACCTCATTACTTATTACTACTAATAATAAAAGAATCCCTCGCATTCAACAATAATATCTGTAATGAGTATGACCTCGCTGAGAGATAAGTCATGTTAACTCCGACCCTGAACATAACTTGGGTACGACTACGACGTCAAAATGAAAAAAAAATATCAAATTTATTTTTAAGAATAGCCTGGAGTGAAAAAATAAATTAAATCTTTGTTCATAAAAAAAAAAATTAACAAAAAATAGAACCGACTTCCATATCAAAACACTACAAAGCTAAAAATAACTTTAATTTCGGGAGTCGGTGTTATTGGTTTTGGATTTCCTGTTTTTTTCACACCGCCTTCCGAAATTAAAGTTATTTTTAGCTTTGTAGTGTTTTGATATGGAAGTCGGTTCTATTTTTTGTTAAAAATTTTTTTTCACGCTTTTTAGTGGGTCGGTTTGTAATTTATCTAGATACAAAAGCCATAATGTCAACAACTTATCACCTTTTACAAAATGTTTCTTTTCCCGATGCATAGCTGTTAATTTTTGAGGAGTTCTCCTGGTACTTGACCATCAGCTCTACATCACCATACTCGTATGTATTCCGACGAGCATAAAGTGTTTAACATCCGTACTCAAGTATTCGAATCGCAATTCACGAAATACTTATTATTGAGTAGTTTCAGTGGCCATCTGTGGTCTTCATCATCAGTTTAACTTCCCCAAATGGTACTTTTCGAAAGCAACTGCTCAAGGTACTATAAGAAATACCCAAAACCAGAGAGTATTTAACCTAGAGAGCTTATAGGCCGATTTCTTTGAAGGACACAACTCACCAATACGGGTTGGGAGGCGAGGAAAAAACGCGCTACTGCAATTGGTCAGTTCAAAGTCAAGCTTCATAGATATGCCGAGTTAGGGATTGCTCTACTTGATTGAGGGAAAGTTATCGATATCGATAAAATGAACTTTAACATTATAAAATTACTCAATAAAATCACATAATAATATTTAATCATTATCAGTCTCAATTACAAAAAGAAAAACAAGTAAGTATGCTGTTATTATTGATTTTTAAAATGAATTAATTTGGTAAATGTTTTTCGAATTAAAGTTTTAGGGTCCTGATTGTTTTTGCTAAAAAATGATAACCGAGCGTCTACATATTTCTGAATTATGCATCTTGCTAATTCAATCAAATGATTGGTAGTTTCTATTTCATATTGATGAAAATTAATATCCGGGAATAAATTATACCCAATCAGTGATTTTAAAACCGATCTCATAAAATAATTGGAATTATATTTCTGAGACAGCACTTTCGAACCACTCTCGTTGATCGCCCTTTTAATATAAATTTCACAACGACTACTCACCACCATTAGATGATTTATCTAATGACTCCTCCCTCCTACATACACTTAACCCGTGGACTCGACATCGAAACAAAGGAACCTGTTTCTTTTTACTGAGTGGGAAAATCATCGACAGACTTCTCCCGCTCTGGGTAAAGTGGAAGGGAGTGTTAGACTTCTACTGACTAAAAACCCACCCTGTTCCTTCAGCTGCCCTTAAGTTCCGGGGCCGCGGAATCTCATAGAGACCATTACCGCATCCCCGGAACCAAAATAACTAACGAGGGCGATATTGTAATGCAAAGGTCCAAGTTAATTAATATTAGACTCCGTCATACTATTTGAAGCCTAGAAAGATTGGATATAGGTATCTTATATTATTTTGACTTTTCTCAACATTATATCAATAAAAACCAAACTAGAAACCAATATTGCCTAGTAACCTTATCCATCCACTTTTCTTTTTAATATGGAATCTTGGGAAATCTAAAATGAAAACATGCATGTCACACAGAAGAAAAAATATCAGAACTTTCTCCTTTTTAGGGTTCCGCAGCCGAATGGCAAAAACGGAACCCTTATAGTTTCGATATATCTGTCCGTCTGTCTGTCTGTCTGTCTGTCTGTCTGTCTGTCCGTCCGTATGTCACAGCCATTTTATTCTGAAACTATTAAAACTATACATGTGAAACTTGGTAGATAAATGTATTCTGTAAACCGCTTTTCTATTTTAAAGAAAAAAATTAAAAAATATTTAAAATAAAGGGGGTCCCCATACATGGAACTAGAACTGAAAATATTTTTTTACATGAAACCTATGCGTGTGTGGTATTTATAGACAGTTCTTTCAAAATGATATAAGGGTTTCTAGAACCACTTTTTCATAAAGTCAATCGTTTAAAAGATATAAGCTTCCAAAGTGGTAAAATGTCTGTCCCCCCCTCTAACTTCTATAATAATGGAGTGAAAAATCTAAAAAAAATATATGTCTGTAGATCTTAATGTAAACTTTCAACCAAAATTGGTTTGAACGAAATCGGCTCAGCAGTTTTTGAGATACAGCATATTTTCTAAAACCACAAATATAACTTCGTAATTCATACAAACACTATGAAAAACAAAGTTATTTAGCGTAGTTGTAAAAATGTAAATAAATAAGCTAGTTTTAAGAAATTTTTATTCGTCAAATAAATATACATAATTATTATATTATATTATTATAGTTACCACGGAACGCTTCATGGGCGAGTCTGACTCGCACTTGGCCAATTTTTTTAAAGTCGGTTAATGTAGATAGGTATTTTATGACAACTATCTGGATTGAATTACAAAAACATAAGTTTAATTTTATAATTATCGATATCGTATCCAGCCGTTATAGGTAACAGCACAGATTTTTACGATAAAAATACAGATGAAAAGACAGGGATAAAAGAATTAGAATTTCTTCATGTAAGAAAGAGACATTTCCAAAAGACATCAACGCGCGACACAATTTTGTCCTTGACCACCCAAACCACCATTTTAAATGGACCTCTGCGGTAGCTTATAATCGGATTAAATGATAAATAATTTTCATATTATTTCATTACTGATGAATAGTTATGTCATCCATTTGGTATCTAGATGTCTGGGAATATTTTCCACACCACTTCAACGTGCATGAAAGCATTATTATGCGTTATAAATTGGATACAAAAATTTAAAATTTGTAATTGTTTAGCATGCACACAGGCCTAATACTTGGTCACAACTAAAATGATTCGTGTATCGTAGCCAATATATAGGAGCAAAAACTCGCATAGTTTTCGTGCGTCGGGGCAATGTATGTTCGATCAAGTGGTTTTCAAATCAGTGCCCAAAACGCTATAGGTGTGCCTATAATATTTGAAGATTTCCCTCGATTTCTCCAGGATTCCATCATCAGATCCTGATTTCGTAACAATGGGGCCAACTAGAAAATATACCCTTTCGAACAAAAAAAAAAATTTCCAAATCGGTCCAGCCATCTCCGAGTTATGAGGTAACATACATAAAAAAAAAAAGTTCAAGACGAATTGTAAACCTCCTTTTTTTCAAGTCGGTTAAAAGACAACATAGATCCATATTCAACACATTACAACAATAAAATACAAAATGACTGGTAGAGAATGCCTATGGAATTAAGTCCACCTTTGTATTTTTTGTGTTGCATAAAGTTTTAATATATAAATAAATAAATACTTAATAACACTTAGTTAATAGCGATCTAGTCCGCTGTGATAGTCAGGTTTGCTACACAATGCAGCAATGCAGGGCGTTTAATCCACTCTCAAGATTTTTTAAATTTTATATAAAATATGTCGGCGGTATTTATATTTGTTTATCAACTGTGCCTCCTCTGCCTTTTTTCAACTTTGTTTGGGGGCAACTTCTAGTCTTACCGGTGCTGCTGAGTGCTAGCAGTTCTTATAGAGAGACTATATCTATCCGACCTCCTCAACCCAGGCACTGGGTAGCACAATACCACTTCGCAAGACAGATGTCAGATGACAGATGTACAGTCAGCGTCAGAGAAAAGGAACCCCCCAAAGACTTAAAATACTACCAAAAATAATGAATGAACTTCCTGTGGACATACAAAATGAATACCTCTGCAACCCTAAAAAATCAAAATGTAAACTAAAAAAGCATTTTTTGCAATAGAATGAATTAGTTTAGTTAAGCTTATTTACTAACATAAAAAAAATGTAAAGCTTACAAATTCACTTATTATTTAAAATGTTTATAACCCAATTTATCCGAACTCACTAGCCATATAATCTCAATAGCCAATAAGGGCTTTTGTGGTTTTTTGTATAAGAACGATATGTATGTATACTGAGATTTTGATGATATTTATAATTAAAAAATACTTAAAGAATATCGACGCGCCTGCCGCGGCGGACACGTCACGAAGGGGTTCTTTTTCTCTGAAGCTTACTGTAGAAATGACAGACGGAACGAAAAGCTTAACATGATTTCCGAGGCGGGGATATTGATATGCTAAGATGGGTACCCATCCACGGCCAGACCTTGGAAAGTGTTGCTTAACCTTGAATATGATATATTCGTGAGGCTTTTGTTGGTACAGGGTATATAACGAGCCAAGTGTTTCTTATATATCATTATTTGGGATTTTTTAAACCCATTACACAAGCAACCTACAATAAACTATCTTTTTTTTTCAAGTATTTCAAATTATTCTACAAATTGACTATTTCTTACTTTATTTTTCTTTCAATGTCAAATAGGGTGATTGTCCCAGTTGTCAGTAATTACAGTAAACTGTCATTACGTAATTATTTATTCTTAAATTACATAGTAACACGGTTTAATAACATGAATAACGTGTCCAACTGATTTAATATTTATTTTGAAGGTAGGTACATTTGATTTAAAATAATGTGGGAGTCCTGTCTCTGATTAAAATTTTCGATATTGAATATTATTTCTCCTTTAATTTCCCAGGATTGCGTAATAAAGAGCTCATAATAAATTATTATTCTTTAAAAAATAAGACATGAGGAGTTTTCTTGTATTGTGGCTGCGTTTATAAATATTTAAACTTACATACACAAACATTTAGACGCGGAACAATTATCTGTATGCCACACAAATATTTTCAGAAATCAATCCCGCGTCAAGCAGCACCGCAGCCCAGCGCTCATGCACTGTGCCAACCCGTTGACAGATTTTTATGTGTGATTTCATAGTAGTAGGTGAGTAAAACGCTGTGCCCATTTTATATATATTATAAAACATATATGTGAATTTCGTTCAAAAACTAAACTATGTTCAGCACTAATTATCTTAATTGCAAAATCCGTACAAAACTTAAAATCTTGCTCAAATTAATTAAGTTTCAAGTCAGGTCTTTCAATTCGAGGTTCCCAATAATTATTTAGAGGGGGGAGGCAATTTAACCAACTTCGACGGGTGGTGTTGAGTAATTATTATCCAACTAAATTACAGAGTAAACGATGATTATGAGACTAAATAAAGGCTGTCCAAACAAGTTTTGTCTGTTCCTAGTAAATTGAATTTGTTACGTGAAAATTTGTAATACTTAGCGGGTCTAATTAAGAATAATAATTCGACTATGCGCTAATATCTTGAAGACAAATGACGTCATCAATTATGATTGTTTTGAATGGAAAATTTCTTGTTTTACGTTGACTCTTTTTGACGGAAAATCATGATATAGTAGACTACAGTTCTATAGATTTTTTTTCTATACAACGGGTAATTTAAAGGGTATATACATACCAAGTGCATGGCTTCTTTGGATAATAACAAACGATATGGCAAGGGTTTTGTAATCCTAAGTCTACGTGTGTAGAACTTATTACAAATTCCAATACACATCAGTGTATTGGAATTTGTAATAAGTGTTCTTAATTAGAAAAATTCGGTCTCTGGTATCAACCAGAGACCGAATTTTTCTAATTAAGAAGAACGAAAAGAATTATCGTGTTATTGGCAAGTGACGTGGAAAGTTATTGACCCTCGTAGTGCTGTGACACGTTTGTTATGATTGGTATTCAAGAAATATATGAAACCAATAATTTGGTATCAATTCTTTGAGTCAGTTATTTTGTGCTGAAACTGTGCATACAGACTCCATACCAGATGTTGTCTTCAGCCCTTTTGGATAGATATGGAGTTTCCGTGACAATAAATAATAAATAAATAAAGTATTTATTGAAGCCATATACACAAGGAACAAAGCAATTTTACAATATTTATATTCGGCTAGGTCGATACACATAACTTGAAACTTCCGACACCCAAGCTAGTACACATCCTGTATCTCAGGTGTCGGGGTTCCTTCCAAGCTGGTCACAAAAATATAGCCTAAAAGAATATTCATTACAAGACAAAACTAAAAATTATAAATTAAAAAATAAAATTAATTAAAATTAATATGAAACTAAATGAATCTAAAACAAAACAAAAAGCAAAAAGTTTGTCCGAAAATACTAAGTAAATAAACTGCTCATAGATGTGTGACAAGTGTGTATGTTGTAGTGTAACTGTGAGTGTATGTGAGATTTAATATTCTAGGGGAATACAGATTATAATATAATGTGTGTTGTGTGTTTGATAACTTAATAAAATTACTTAGGCATGGCAGCCAATAGGTCCTCGGTTTCCTGGTAGGAGAGAGAAGTCAGCCAATCCTTTAATTTCATTTTACAGGTTTTCCTATTAAGATATAATATACCTAACTGTTTATTTACTTTATTGTACAGCCTTGCGTTTAGGGAGAAGTAATGGTTGCGGGCAAAGACTGTTCAAAGAAGTTACACGTTGTAGAGAACTAGTGTTGTGGTTAGAATTCACATTACTAGCAATCATGTTAACCCCTCCAACTAAGCTAAAATATGCTTGTGTCTGGAGTCGATTGGGTGGGGTTCGAATCTGCCACCTTTCGATCACAAGTCCAACACCTTAGCCATTATGCTATTGACGCTTTAATTAATATTAGGCTTGAAACATAGATTGCTTTTTATTACTTCAGAGATTTAGGAGAGATTTTGCTTCTAAAGCGTAGATCACGAATTATTTTTATGACGCCCTCTACAAAATTAATTCGGCACAAAATGATCCAATTATGGCTTTGAAGTAAAATGGATTACCTACTAGACCGAAGTAATTAAATAATCGAATCATTAAAACAAAACAAGCAAAGTAAGATTTTTTGGAGAGAAAACTATCAAAAGACTCCTTCCGCTCCACGCAGAGCGGTGACAGATTTCTACAGAGTAAAAACCCACCCTGCCCCTTTAGTACAGAAAATTCTAATCTAATACCACCAAGCCCGTTCCATCATTAGACTACAAGACAAACGGCGATGCGCCATCGTTACATGGTGGACATCCCACCCATACGCACAAAATGTTTTGGGAATACTTTCATTGTGCGTACGGCTACGGAGTGGAATTCTTTGCCGGAGTCTGTGTTTCCTGATCGCTATAACCTGGGAGTCTTTAAGTCAATAGTGAATAGGTTACTTCTAGGCAAGCGTGCTCCATCTTCGACCACATCATCACTTACCATCAGGTGAGATGGTGGTCAAACGCGAGCCTATTTTGAAAAAAAAAACCCGCAAACTCGGCAGGCAATAGCCCAGTCGGTCCTCGTCAATGCTGACTGCTCTCTGAAGCGCGCGTAGAAAACTAAAGATATTTTTCAAGTAAATATGTAACATTCTAAATACAGTACTCTACGTGACAACCAACACTTCAGTCTTGGTTATCATGTTGAGTACTCTAACTCCATTGCAAGTATGCTTTTAACCGGTTTTATTTTTTGCTTAACACCAATTACAACCTTGTGGTTTTTAAACCCTGGATTAAAAGTGACATTTCGTTTTTTTTTAATTGTTGATAGGTTTGCGTTTGAACACCATCTGACCTGATGTTAAGCGATGATGTGGCCGAAGATGAAGGGCGCTTGCCTAGAAACAACCTATTCACTCTTGACTTAAAGACTCCCAGTCACAGTCCCAAATATTTTTATTTATTTTATTTGATATTAACTTTCAAAGAAATTGTTTAATCTAAGCTGTTGGCCAGTAATGTACCCAAGAGACCGGTGGCATGACCACATTATAAGGCAAGGCTTAGTATTTGGCTAAAGTAATATTCTAGGCCAGAATAAATAACCTTCCCAATACATTATACGTGTGTTTAGTACCTAATAAATTAATAGTTTAAAAAACACTAGAAAAACACGCTTTTATAAATGCACGTAAAAACAAAAAAAATGCTAAGAAAACCGATAACGGATTTTCTTTAGGTTTGTTATAACCTTGAAACCTGATCGTGTTCAAAGTCCATTACGTGGCCTTTCTCACAAGTGCAAACATGACTATGATACGATATTCCAACATAGAATGCCAGTGCCCATCTTCCGGCTTCATCATCAAACCTTGAAACCTAATCGTGGTCAAAGTTAATTACAAGACTTTTCTAAGAAATCCAAAACAGCTATGATACGACTTTCCATCATGAAGTTCTAGTCTATATCTTCCGGCTCCATCATCAGATCAGTTCAACAGTACCATATTATTGTATTGTCATCAGAACTACATACAGCTGCCAATTTTCATTACGCTACGACCCTTGGAAGATGGTTAAATTAGTTACCTTAGATTCCATTACATAGTTAGTTACATACAGGTCGACCTAATAAAAGCGTGTTAAAAAAAGTGCGAGTCAGACTCGCCTATGAAAGGTTCCGTAGTAACTACGCAAATTAACGTTGTTTTTCAGAGTTTTTGTATCAAATACAAAGTTATATTTGCGGTTTTAGAAAATGTGCTATATCTCAGAAACTACCGACTATATCTCATTTAAATCAATGTTCGTTGAAAGTTTTTATTAAGATGTACAGAATATATTTCTTTTAGAGTTTTCACTCCATTATTATAAAAGTTAGAGGTTGGATGAAACACATTGTAGATAGACAGAATATACTTTATTGTACACCAATAATTAAATCACACTTAAATAACGATATTGTAAAAAAAATAGGTTAAAATGGCGGTCTTATCGCTGAGAGCGATAGCTTCCAGACAATCTCTGGAAGGACGTTACGAGCTTTAATTAAAATGTACACTAATTTAACCCTCAAATTAGTGTACTACTTTACAAATACATACTCATCAAACAGAAAAACTAACAAAATATAAATCTATACTAATATTATAAAGCGGAAAAGTTTGTTAGTTTGTTTGTTTGTTTGTTTGTTTGTTTGTTTGCTTGAACGCGCTAATCTTCGAAAGTACTGGGTGGATTTGGATGAAATTTGGAATGGAAGTAGCTTGAAGCTTGAGGAAGTTTATAGGCTACTTTTTACCCGACTGCAAAAAAGTAGAGTTATGTTTTTACCGTGATAGAATCCACGGGAGCGAAGCCCCGCGAGAGTACTAGTATAATTATATATCTATATCGGAAAAGTTTGTTTGTTTGCTTGAACGCGCTAATCTTCGAAAGTACTGGGTGGATTTGGATGCAATTTGGTATGGAAGTAGCTTGAAGCTTGAGGAAGGTTATAGGCTACTTTTTACGCAACTGCAAAAAAGGAGAGTTATGTTTTTACCGTGATAGAATCCACGGGAGCGAAGCCCCGCGTGAGTACTAGTAAATACATAAAATATATAAATATTATAATGTACCGCTTTGTAACTGTATATTTTTTAAACGATTGACTTTAAGAAAACGTAGTTTTAGAAAACCCCAATATAATTTTTAAAGACCTGTCTATAGACAGACGTATAGATTTGATGAAAAAAAAATATTTTTAGTTTCAATTCTATGTCCCGGCCCCTTAATTTTTTATTTTATCATGTAATGAAAATCGGAAAATGTTAAAAGAATACATGATCTACTTACTAAGTCTCACGGGTGTTGTTCTTATAATTTTGGAATAAAATGGCTGTGACATACAGACAGACGAAAAGACAGACATGACGAATCTATAAGGGTTCCGTTTTTGCCATTCGGCTACGGAACCCTATAAAAACTGCCTTATACTACGGAACTACTGGATCCCTCTGACCCCACCCGCGCCTCTCTCTCACCTAGAGTACTCTGCCTGTCGACTAGGCATGACTGGTCATCCTCCGATAACCATCATCTCTGCCTACCATCCCCCACCATCGGTCGCGTCTCTTGCTTCAGACGATCCTATCGCGCTCACCAGCGATCTCACGACTCTCTTCGGCCTGAGTGACTCCGTCTTACTAGCGGGCGATCTCAACGCCAAACACCCCGCTTGGAACAGCAACACGACAAATGCCAGAGGCAGAATCGTGTATAACCTAGGCGCGACCCTAAACTACGACGTCATCGCTCCGATGACTCCTACCCACTACCCACACGACCCCAACCATAACCCCGATGTCCTCGATGTGGCGCTCCTAAAGAATGTAAACCTCCGTTTACACTCCATAGAAGCGCTTCACGAGCTCAACTCGGATCACCGTCCCGTTATCCTACACCTAGGTTCCCGCTCGGGTAACCATGATCCTACCCAACCTCCTCCGACCCAATTGATCACCGACTGGAGGAAAGTAAGTGAAAAACTGAAATCCACCACGTCGCCTCAATTGGACACCATTCCTGACCACATAGTCTCAGTCGCTGACACGACGGCGGCGATCGACTCGCTTACAAATCACGTACAATCCGTCCTGAACGATTGTTCAAGGGAAGTTCCTGTAGTGGAAGACCACCGCTGGAAACTCCCGGACGATGTACGGAATCTGATAACCGAGAAGAACGCAGCCATCCGTGCGTACAGCGCTTTTCCCTGCGCCGCAAACAAAGCTCACATGCGCAACTTACAGCGTGCTGTAAGGAAACGCATTACCGAGCAGCGTAATGCGAGCTGGGACAAGATGCTGAGCGAACTTGAGCCCACCCATCTTGCCTTCTGGCAGCTTCAGAGGAAGTTACGATCCACTGAAGAGGCCACAATGCCTCCTCTCATTCGTCCCGATAAGAGTGTCGCCTTCGATAACTCTGAAAAAGCAGAATGCCTAGCCGACAGCCTAGAGTCCCAGTGTTCTCCCAGCTCTCAACCAGTAGACCAAGCCCACCTCGATATGGTGAACGCCGAAGTCGAACGTAGAACTTCCCTTCCGCCCGTCGAAGATCCCGATAATCCACTGGCCCCCATCACTCCTGATGAGGTCCAGGATATCATTAAAAGTCTCCAACCGCGAAAAGCCCCTGGCTCCGACGGCATCACCAATAGGGTTTTCAAACTTTTCCCCGCCCAGCTTATAGTGCTAATGACTGCCATCTTCAATGGTGCATTGAGCAATAATATGTTCCCCGCAACCTGGAAACAGGCCACCGTCATAGGTATTCCCAAACCAGGCAAGCCCAAGTCTGACCCGTCTAGCTACCGTCCCATTAGCTTACTCAACGTCCTTGGTAAAATCTATGAAAGGCTTATATATAAGCGGCTCAAAGATTTTGCCGAAGCAAAGAGTCTTATACCCAATGAGCAGTTTGGATTTAGAACCGAACACTCATGTATCCAACAAGTCCACCGCATCATAGAACACGTCAGCGCCGGCTTCCAACGGGGCGCAATAACGGGAGCCTTATTCTTCGACATAGCGAAAGCGTTCGACAAAGTCTGGCACAATGGCTTAATCTATAAGCTATACCAACTCGGCGTGCCTGACCGTCTCGTGCTCATCCTACGGGACTTTTTATCGAATCGCACTTTTCGTTACCGAATTGAGGGGGAGCTTTCCTCCCCCCATCCCATTCGCGCAGGAGTTCCTCAAGGCTCCGTACTATCCCCCCTCGTTTTCACGCTATTCACTAGCGATATCCCCAAGCATAAAAATACTCAGCTAGCCCTATTTGCCGACGATACGGCTATCTATTATACCGGTCTTAAACCCGATGCCATCGCTCGCACTCTCCAAACTTCCGCAAACACTCTGGCCAAGTGGTTCCGGAAATGGAGAATCGAAGTCAATCCAGACAAAAGCCAGGCAGTCCTCTTTTCTAAGCCGCGGATAAACCCACCCTCCCCCCGTCCGATTACCATGTACGGCAAGCCGATCCCCTGGGAAAAGCAAGCCAAATACTTAGGCGTGGTCCTCGATAAACACCTTTCCTTCGCTGAGCACATAAAGCAGGCACGTTCGCGCGCCGCTTTCGCTCTAGGTAGGCTCCACTTCATTCTTAGCTCCCGCAGCAAGTTATCACTCAGGTGCAAGCTGCGTATTTTCACCGCGGTCATCCGTCCCATCATGACCTACGCCTGCGTTGTTTTCGCACACGCAAAGCCCTACCTCCTCCACAAGATGCAGACCCTTCAAAACCGATTCCTCCGTAGAGTCACGGGAGCCCCCTTTTATGTTCGAAATGAGCTTCTTCACGTAGACCTCAAGATGCCCACCATCCATCAGTTCATGAAACGTGTCTCCAAGCGTTTCTTTGATACTGCAATCCAACATAGGAATCCCCTTATCGTATCGGCCGCCCAATACGAACCCTCGCGTATCTCTAAGATTCGCCGACCAAGGCACACCCTTGTCACTCCCGATGACGCAATCACCCTGCTCCAAGAGAGCCGTAGGGAAACAAGTACAGTGGCACACAAAAACAAAAACCGACCGTCCTTCCGTCCTCGCCGCCGAGGCCCGCCGCGACGTCCCCGTAATAGTCCGCCCCGACCCTTGCCAGAGCCAGCCCGCGACGCTGAGCCAGTAGCTTTAAATTCCCTTATTAATAATAAAAATGATATGATCCAGCCTGTCCCTAGCTGCCCTCCCACTGCGACGCCCTAAGCCGAGGTCCGTACCCCACAGGGGGTGCCCTTAGCGTGTAGTCGCCTAGTTTGTAAGTTTTCTAATAAGCCCTGGCTGGAGGCTTTAATTAATTAATTAATTAAGGCAACCACAGGCAAGCCCGGTTAAGCAGCCGACAACCTCAGAGGTTGACCTGCGAGATGCCACACACAAAAAAAAAAAAAAAAAAAGCGGAACTACTGGACTGGAAATCACACATATCTACATAATATGTCATTATATATAACGTTAAGTTTTTCTACTTTAAGAAGAATTACCATGTTTATTTTCTTCCACGAGTAAAGTTCGCAGCAATATTCTGCTTCAAAGCGCCCTAGGTTCCAACAATATATCGAAGGTCGCTCAAGGTCAGGGGTTAGTGATGTCATACATAATAAAACAAAGTTTCCGACGATCTCGTTAATGTTCCGAACTTTTAGAATACATTAAAAGACACACAGATATTTGTCGTCGTAAATGTATCTTTCTACCTGATATGTATGTTTAGTAGATAGATTGATAGATATATACAACGTGTAATTTAAAGGGTACATACCAAGTGCATGGCTTCTTTGGATGATAACAAACGATATGGCAAGGGTTTTGTAATCCTAAGTCTACGTGTGTAGAACTTTTTAAAAATTCCATACAGAGACCGAATTTTTCAAATTAAGAAGAACGAAACGAATTATCGTGCTATTGGCTAGTGACGTGGAAAGTTATTGACCCTCGTAGTGCTGTGACACGTTTGTTATGATTGGTATTCAAGAAATATACGAATCCAATAATTTGGTATCAATTCTTTGAGTCAGTTATTTTGTGCTGAAACTGTGCATGGAGGCTCCATACCAGATGTTGTCTTCAGCCCTTTTGGATAGATATGGGGTTTCCGTTACACGTTGTATACTCTTTATTGTATACCACAACAGAATTAAACAAGGACTTAACAACTACAATGGGCGGTCTTTACTCTAAAAGCGATCTTTTACAGACAACCTTTGAATGGATTTGACACAACGGGAAAAAATAAATACGCGGCTAGTCCATGGTGTACTATTTACTTATATACACTACATAAGTATTACCTACTCATATAGGATCTACCTATATTTCGAAGGCGCCTCCTTCGTTGGTATAGTGCTTGCAAGCATGACTACTGAGCATGAGGTCTTGGGTTTTATTCCCGGGTCGGAAAGCAAGTGCTATTGGGTCTCAGTAGTTGCCCGGAGTTTAAAAGTTGGCGGTGAAACAGCCCCGTATCTTGTAAAGTATGTTACGGGCCTATACTACCTCAAATGGCTTAGCATGATCCTCCGTTATGTCGAAAATACTGCAGCAATAATTTTGAAATAAATACATGGTGAAGTTGAGGATTAATGTTAGGTACTATGGTTGACGAAAACACGATTCCATAAAATTTTCTTGATTAAAAAAAATTCTAAAGTTACATCTAAACCGAACAATAAACCGCTGATTTTCAAAAATAACTTTAAATTAGATAATGAAACTTTGCATATTAATTGAACTAACTATAAAGGTGGTCTTGTGTAATTTACTTTTTTTGTAATTACGATTATTTTCACCGTAAAAAGAAATAAACTAAATAGGGTAGTTTCCTGTGTTACAAAATCATTATTTTATTTAGTCCATTAGGTAGATTTAAAAAAAATATTGGTCACGTATTTTTTGCTTTTTCAAGTCAAGAAAAATTCACAAAGATGAAAAGCTTCAAAGTACAGGAGTGGGGGCTGCTGACGTCACACCTTGCTAAGAATTATACCGAGGTGTGACGTCACGCGAAATTTCAATTCACTGTATCGTCTTAATTTTTCAAATCCGTGAAAAAATAAAAATACGTGTCCAATGTTTTTTGTTAAACTACGTGACGGACTAAATAAAATATTTTAGGAAACTACCCCATTATCGGTGTTTTGGAGTCTTTTCCCTTCCACCCTGTCTCGCTTGCTCGCGTGACCGCAGCCAGTTGTGTGCGAGCGAGATAAAGAGTGAGAAGCGCTGAGGTAGTATAGGCCCTTAAGCTCCTGGCCTCGGCTGTCTTAGGGACGGCTTTGACAGTCGTTACCGGTAGTCAGCAGCCAGAAAATCTGATACTGGTCTGGCCAAGGAGTATTGTGTTACCCAGTTACTGGGTTCTGCCCTCAACATTATAGGGAAAAGTAAGCAGAGGATGAGGATCTTTGTTTCGGAGGCGAGAATTTGAATGTCAGTAGAAGTCTGACACTACGTTCCTCTCCACCCTGACCAAATAAAATGGGTTCACCACTACTGCTGCTCATAAAGTTGATGGTTTCAGAAAAAAGGAGAGGAATATGGTTAAACAGATTTTTTTAATTAGCTCAAATATTTCCTAAAGTTACAATAAAGCTTTTTCTTCAGTCAAACAAACTCTAACAAATGTTACTTAGATAAAAAAAAAAATAATAAAGTCCGACATTTAAATTCACCGACATGGCCGATTTTCATACTATTTTTTTTATTCAGTATGAGCTATAGATGAGGTCTACGATGTGACGAGCGAGCCCAGAAGATGCCTGTTTACTCTTGCTTTAAAGGTTGAAAGGTCATAAGTGGCAGGGAACACAGAAGCCGGCAGAGAATTCCACAGCTTGGAAGTGCGCACAATAAATGTGGAGGAGAAGCGCTCGGTACAACAAGACGGTATATCAACTAAGTGTAGATAGTATCCAGCCGTGCGTCTGGTAGCCCGGTTGTGAAATGATGGAGGGACTATCTACTATACTACTTTAAAAAAAGTAATTAAGCTCTAATTAACCACATGTTAAGTACTTCGTACCAACACGTTTCACAATCGTAAAATATTCTACTTAATAAATTCAACTGTGACGGCATTATGAACAAACATCATCAAAACTTTAGCAATAAAATAATTGTGAAACTGTTTTTCTGTCTGTACACTAACATATTCGCGTCGCGCGTCGTAAGAATACACTATTATGTAGGAACTATGTGAAGTTATAAGGAATAAGTTTGTTATCAAGTGTTGGACCTGTTACCTGATGAAGTCTTCTAGAGACGGTTGGATATGAAACGCAAAGACACTGATTGTGCCAAAATGCACGTGGGGACTATATATGTAGTACTAATGTCAGGGTCCTTTACAACCATTGCCTGTCGGGGTTACGAGAATGTTCTAATTAGATACCGACAAGGGCAACTAAGGGAACAGGTTTGGGTTTTTAGTTAATAGAAGTAAGATTCGGAGTCAGGAGAAGTCATTCCTATGATGAAATGTTGACGATATTATATTTACGTGTTAGTTACCTTATATTATTCCAGCTGAAAGAAGTTCACAGTGGGACATTGGTAGAGGGGCCGTTCAACTATTACGTAAGCACATTTTTTGCATTTTTTAACCCACTCCTCCCCCTCGTCAGCAAAAGTAAGCAAAGCTCTTACCCCTCCCCCCATGCATACGTAAACATTGGTACAATTGATTGATTCATGAGCAGCAGTTATAAATCTAGAAATAAGGAATAGGGTTGGAATAGAAGTCTGTAATTCATTTAAATAAACTTTACTGACACGGAAAACAATTCATTATTTGTAGGAATCCCCGAAAATGCATTTCGTTTTGAAGCATAGACAATGTGTGTTGCTATATGTGTAAAAAATTAAATAATTACTGCTGACGTAATCATCATTTAAATCCTCCCACCCCCCATGCCTCCTACCTCCAGAAAATATGTCATCAGCCTTGCCAAGGGGTATCGTGTTAGCCAGCTACTGGGTTGTGGAGGATAGATTAGCAGTTTTTTTTTTTTAACACTAATTTCTACTCAGCTGCAATTAGACTGGAAACCGACATAGTTTCGAAAAAGCCTAGCTGATGATGATAGTTGAATAGACCATTCATCTAATTCTAAACTAAATACAATTTTATATGTATACAGGGTGGCGATTAGGTTATCACATTAAATTGTACAGCAGGTATTACAAGTTGTCATCAGTCCGTTAAAATAATAAAATAAATAATTTTACTAAAATTAAGAAAATGCATTTTTCAAACAAAACAAATGGCGTTATTGGTAAAAATAAATAATCCTTTATAATATTAGTTTACTGACCTGTAAAAGCGGCAACGCCGCGGCGCTGGCGCTGGCGGAGCACGTGCCGAGTGATTGGTTGATTACGTTTATGCAATACATGATGTTGTGAAATATTGAAATGGAAGAAAAGGTCCCACAGCTATAATATTGTTTATTATTAAATTATTTTAATTATTTATGATAAAATACCTAATATAGATTACGTGGTTCCAATTAATGTGATAACCTAATCGCCACGCTGTATATTCTAAGAGATAACCAAGGGATATCGTGCAATGCAGGTATTGTTGTGGGGGCCAGCTAGGCAGTTGATCCTTGTAAACTCAGCTGCACCCGGTAACACTGGAAACCGATTCCGACATAGTTGAAGAAAGCCTGACCAGAGGATTCTTGTTTAATACTTTTGTGTAAAATCTGAAAAATATGCGCTGTAGATTTTTATGTACGGAAAAATGAAAAGTAAATCACAAAAGCAGAGCCGCAGGCATATCATGTAATGAAAACAACTCGTCAGTTTTCGTGTAAAACATACGTCAGACATTTTCCCTTCTAAGCAGTTCAAGTAACGTCGGCTGACGTCAACTGATAAATATTTGTGCTAAGTTTTCCTTAGAGGGTGAAGGGTACATGGAAATTATTTATGTATCAGACGCGTGCGACTGAAGAAATACTCGTAGATTACAATGAGGTAGATCTTTGTTGGGTATGCGACTTTTTAAACGTAGATTTTTTTAAGGTTCCGTACCCAAAGGGTAAAAAAGGGACCCTATTACTAAGGCTCCGCTGTCTGTCTGTCACCAGGCCGTATCTCATGAACCGTGATAGCTAGACGGTTGAAATGTTCACAGATTATGTATTTCTGTTGTTGCTATAACAACAAATATTAAAAAATACATATTTAAGGAGGGCCCTTCACATACAACAAATGTGATATTTTAGTAGTAGATTTTTATAGATAATGGTACGGAACTCTTCAAGAGCGAGTCCGACTCGCACTTGGCCGGTTTTTTATCGTAAGATACAGCAAACAGTTGTTAGAAGAAGTTCTTATAATTAGTTCTAAGTTCTTATTAATAACTTAGAACTAGTTTAACGAAGTAGCATGTTAAATATGATGTATTCCACTACGCTGTCCACAGCTGGTATAGGAAGACATGGGAGTTTTAAAAAAGGTTTCTAATCTCTAAGTACATGGATGGATATCAGTTCGAGCAGCAAAAGTATAATGAACATCATCATTATCTGGTTAGCCTTTTCCCACCTTAGGGGTCACCTTAAGAGGAGTCTCCCTAAATTGTATGTAATTTTGTATTAATATTCTGAAACAATCATGCATAACTACAATCAAAATGGAACTTTAGTATATAATTTATTGGATCTTTTTCTTTACATGTCTAGACCAGTTTCGTAATTGGAACATTTCCGCTCGGTTCATTTTTTAAACGAAAATCATCTCTTTTTTAAAGATAATTCAAAATTTAATCAAGATTACTCGGCTATTATGTCTAAAATTAGTATTGACAGTAAGAAAATATAGTTTATTATCCAAATATAGGACATTTTTTCTCTAAATCAATTATCACTTTAGTATTCGACATTTAGTTTCAAACCAGAATATGGTAAAAGAGCACACGCGATATTCAACTTTATTACTGCTACGTTAGCGGTTAGCACACAACGGCAGTTTCGAAACCGAACATGGTGAAAGAGCGCACGCGATATTCAACTACATTACTGCTGCGTTAGCGTTTAGTATGCAACGGCCTAACCGGGGTGGATGGGGGCGGAGCTTGTGTGAAAATTATTTTGCACTGCCTGGTCTTAAAGTCTAACCAGATGCACTCGTGTTTTACATGAACCTACAGCCTATCTAACTTCCAAAATCTAGAATAGCTGAGTAGCATGATACCCCTTGGCCGGATTAATGTCAGATTTTGAGGCTTCTGACTATCCGTAACGACTGCCAAAGATATCCAAACCCAACGGCTTAACGCGTTTTCTGAAGCATGGAAGAGTTTTGATATATTAAGATACCCACCCATCCTCAGCCCGACCGCGGCAAGCGTTGCTTAACCTAGAAAATTGATTCGTGTGGCTGTTGTTATGAAAGATCGAAATCTAAGGGAATATGGTACAAAAGTTACAATGCGAACCTCTGCATGTCCCATGGTTTACCAGTGTGCAACTGAGCAGACATCAAATAGTGACCTCATGTTGATTGCGGTCCGGACACATTCCTAATATTTTTTTTGTTGGAAAGGGTATACTTTCCAAATGGTCCCATGAAAATTTTATCGAAATCGGACAAGCCGTTTCTGAAAAATAGACAAAAGTCTGAAAAAAATATTTACATTGACGATCTTTTCATTTACTCTGCTGGTGAAGGTGATAAGTAGTTGACATTTTGGCTTTTGTAACTAGATTAATTACAAACTGACCCACTAAAAAAATTTTTTAGCAAAAAATAGAACCGACTTCCATATCAAAACACTACAAAGCCAAAAATAACTTTAATTTCGGAAGTCGGTGTTGTTGGTTTTGGATTTTCTTTTTTTCACACCGCCTTCCGAAATTAAAGTTATTTTTGGCTTTGTAGTGTTTTGATATGGAAGTTTTTGCTATTTTTTTTTATGTACAGAAATCCCTTATAATCAATAAAGAGAAAAAAAATCGTTCGTGGTACGAATTCCAACCCTCCAACTGGAGACTTTTCTCAAAGAAGAGTTTTGGCCACAGGGTGTCATGTATCGACGATTTCGTGGGAGACTACGTGACACCCCGCAGCGTAACACGACGCCGCGCGCCGCCACTTCGTGCATAGTGATAGGGATAGTGTTATAAAAATATGTGTTAGTATATAGTTTATTGTGTAATACAATGTATTTATTTTTTGTATGAATTAGAAAAATATGTATTAGACTATTGTTACTTATTATGTATGTATATTTTCTATAGGTCTTAGAAGCCTGAAATAAATAAAATATTTTTTTTTTAATTAAAATAGGTTCGCGTTTGTCCACCATCTCACCTGATGGTAAGTGATGATGTGGTCAAAGATGGAGCACGCTTACCTATAAGTAACCTATTCACTCTTGACTTAAAGACTCCTAGGTTATAGCTATCGGGAAACACAGACTCAACACACAAAAACACACACAGAACAAACATAAAAAGGACCACCTAATACTAATTAATTGTAGTATTATAATTAGTATTAGCATTTATATTAACTGTGTCTTCTCTTACCTAACACTTATTATGCCGTAATTGGTAACTTAGTCGTTACTAGTAATATAGTGGAAGTTCCCAAGCAAACATTTCTAGGGCCAAAAAATTGCATTGTGCCCGCGCAGTGAATAGGTGGCCATTCCTTCTCACAGAGAAGAGGCATGTACCCCAGTAGTAGCAATATTATAGGCTGATTATCGTTTATAGTGTAAACTTATATCAGTGAAATTGGTAAATTGGCTGGCTTTTACCTTGGACAGAGGGCAGCATTGCTATACAACGTGGTAATACAGCCAGTCTTTCGGGCACATTACCAGTGGATAGCGATGCGCACGAATTTCTGGATACCATATTTTAGTTTATTTTTAGATGTATATATTTTATGTTGTTTAGGGTTTTTATTTAAGTGTTTAAAGTGTTAAAAATTCAATGTTAAGAACTAATAAAATAAACGAACTTTTAGGTCATGAAAAAAGAACATCAGTGAAATAGGTAAAATAGATTACCCATATTCCTAAGGTAAACCATTTAGATTATGTAATGTGGAAAATCACTCTGTGTTTATCTTACTTATATATTATTAACACTTGCGAAACTCCGTCTTGTGGACCATACATGGAATTTATTTATTTATCAGACTTTGGCATAGAGGTAGTAATCAAGCAAATTGGCTTTATCTATGGAACAATCTCAGCGCATGATTTGCCTTTTTGTTACGGCTTTAATATCGGTAATAAAACAGATACAAGTCTTATAATTACCATACCTTTTTTAAGTATGGCAAATTATCCAATGACTGCCTAACGATCTGGTCGAAGCGGGAGGGTGTGTCAGACTTTTACTGACTAAAACCCATCCGTGTTCCATCATATGCCCTTCGTGTACCGAGGCCGCGGTAACTCTTTCGAACTATTCCGCTACCCCGGCAGGCAACGGCCCCCTTGTGGGCCCCGACAATTTTGCTGACTCTGAGGCACGCGTGGAACACGACGCGCCATCTACACGGGCCTGGTTTTAGTCGGGCGGTGAGCTACCCAATGCTCGCAGCCCGCAGGCCCACGCCTGCGGTGGCCGGGAGACACCCTGCGACTCCCGACGCCCGGAGTGTCTCCTGCGGCGGCTGGGGCGTAAGGGCTGAGAAGGCCTTGAGACCCGCCTCTCCCTCGCGCGTCTCGTCAAGTTAGGACACCTAGCACACGTACCTACTTGTACAAACACTTAATATTAATATAATTTAGCAATTGCTAAATTATATTGCTTTATTTCATTGCTGCATCATTGCTGGGTCACAGGCCTCTCTTTGAGAGGAAATGAGCCGTAATCTAACACTCAGGCCTCGTGCGGATTGATAGATATCAGATCTCTTAAAATTTTTGGTCCTTGGACAAACCGGGTTCCTTGAAATGTTTTCTTTCACCTAAATGAATAGTATTGTAATTGTAGCATATTATGTTCGAATAACTGTTGATTTAATTTGATGGAAATTAAACACAGTGAAGTTTTGAACCTATGACCTACGAGCTCGTATGCCTATAGACGCTGTGCAAAAATAAAAGAAATATCACATGAATAATTGAGATCATTCTTTTTTTAATTAAAACCACTTACTAGGAGATTACACTTGTTGAATAACGTGCTATTAATTTAAACAATAAATATGTGTTAGCTTTCGTGTAGTTTTGGAAAACACACGGGTGTCATACATCAGAAAAACTGACACGACTTTAATACTCTTCGTAAATTTACTTGGTAAACTGTATATATAATGTTTAAACATACTGTACAAATGCTTACTGAAATTCTAAGGCCCTTTTTTAGAACATATCAGGTGCATATATTTGGAAAGATTAATTGAAAAAGTACATATTATATAACAAAACGAACGAATCTACACTGTGATGTTTCTACCAACTTCTTGCATATATGTATGTGCCCTCCAATTCAAGGAGAAAAAGAAATTTTTTTAATTATCATTATAAAGGCATTCCGACGCAGCTTCACATGATTAACACCGTCATGGATATAAGTAACATAAATTATATTCATTTCTTTATTTGGCGGTTCCCAAATACCACAAATAGTTTTATTGTGCGAACAGCTAAGGAGTGGAATTCTCTGCTGGAGTCAGTGTTTCCTGATAGCTATAACCTGGGAGTTTTTGAGTCAAGAGTGAATAGGTTAATTCTAGGCAAGCGTGCTTCATCTTCGACCACATCATCGTTTAACATAAGGTGAGATATTGGTCAAACGTAAACCTATAAAAAAATATATAAAACAAGATCACAGTAATTTTTTTTAAATTTTAAAAAATACATATACATTTGTATCATACAAATGTGTAACGCCAAACGTTATCCACAGCATACTTTAAATTACTTTGTTACTTTTGAGCATATAACAGCATCCTAAAAGAACTTATCAATCCTTTCTTATCAATAAATATTAAAAGTATTTGTTTAACATCAATAAATCACTTGCGATATTTATTAACGTCATCGTAAATATGCCCAACTAATTAATTTGAAGTTTTATTAATTGTTTATTTTATATTCAAACCCATCCGTAGCACAAAAATTCATAATTCCAAAAACAAGAATATAAAAAAGAAAATAATAAAAAGTAAAAAACTAAAACCCGACTACGACAAAAAAATCGATGCTAAAAAGGATGAAACAAGATTTTCAGGATGCTGAAATCAACAAGGTTACTGGAAAAACAAGAACAGAACAAAAATAAAAGCCGTAGTCACACGTCACGTTATTAATTGTTTTGTTACGGTTGATATCCTATATAACGTGTGACTACGGCTTTTATTTTTGTTCTGTTCTTGTTTTTCCAGTAACCTTGTTGATTTCAGCATCCTGAAAATCTTGTTTCATCCTTTTTAGCATCGATTTTTTTGTCGTAGTCGGGTTTTAGTTTTTTACTTTTTATTATTTAAGCTATTTTGGTGTTAAATCACTGTGCTTCTATACTATTTACTTTATTTTTAATAAGTTCAAGTGAAACCCTTTCAAATGATACCAAACACGGTATATCATCTTACTTTTATTTTTTACACATGACTTTTTGACCGCTAGAGGGCGCCACGTTAAATTTAAGCAATATTTTTGATAAGTAAAAGTGAAGCCCTTTCAAATGATACTAAACACGGTGTATCTATCTTATTTTTATTTTTTTACACATGATTTTTTGTCCACTAGAGGGCGCCACTTTAAATTTAAGCAATGTTCTGGAAATGTGCATGTGACGCCTTTTCAAATGATATCAAACACGATGTGTTTATCTTACTTTTATTTTTTAACACAACACTTTTTGGGCCCTAGAGGGTGCCACATTGGGTTTTGTGACACGTCACGTAGCCTATGTTCAGCGGACGGTCAAGACGGTTCTAACGATACCTCATTTGTCGAGTTCCGATAAGCAGCTTTGGAGCTATGAGGGAACAGATGAACATACACACATACATACATACATACGTACATACATACATACATACATACATAGCCTGTCAAAATCATAACCCTCCTTTGGCTTTGCCGTAGTCGGGTAAAAACAAAATAAAAATACACAAATAATTTAACAATAAAATAAAATAAAAATAAACCCATAGTAATATAGTAATAAGTTTATGAACACGAACCGGGGGTGTGCAAAGTATGTAACATGGCTGACTGTGTTCGAACCACAACCTGCAGCTAAGGCCGTGCGCGCACTGCCTTGCGGTGGCCGCAATTCCGGTAGTTCTACCGCACCGGTAGACTCACCGCAGTGCGCGCACTTCTATGACACTCCATACTTCACAAATTTTGCGGTACCGCAATTCCGGTAGTTCTACCGCACCGCAAAATTTGTGAAGTATGGAGTGCCATAGAAGTGCGCGCACTGCGGTGAGTCTACCGGTGCGGTAGAACTACCGGAATTGCGGCCACCGCAAGGCAGTGCGCGCACGGCCTAAAGTAAGTATATTATAAGTCGTACGAGTAATCACTAGGCAACACTACTCTCTCTCTAACACCGTTCATTTTAAATATTATCTAGAGAATAAATAATCTCTTCGTACAGCTCATAGTTAGATAAATCTCGTAGTACCTATGTATAGAAAATTGTGTTTAGTTTAAAATAAGATGATTGTTCTATTGTAAATGTCATTCACTTTATTTATGAATGAGTCATTATAAATTTTAAAATTATTATTTTTATTTTAGGGTTCCAAAGTTACGTTTGAAGTAAGGGGAACCCTATAGCAGGGTATTATGTATATATTATGTATTATATTATATATATACCTTTATGTATCAATGTGCCATTTTTTGAAAAGAAATTTTTAATGTGATCGTAAACGGTCCGTCATTTAACTTTGACTTTGTTATTGGAAAATAATAATAACAGTATCAACTCAAAACCCTTTATTTAAAACAAAATGATAAATTTTAGAATATTTGTCATCAAAAACTCTGTAGTGTAGGGTCACTCGCGGTCGCTCGTCATATAATACCTACTTTGACTTTTTTTCTTAGTGCATAATGAATTTCGTGATCGGTGACATGCCCAAAATATTATGTCGCTTACCATTGGTTCGTCATCCCTGCCCTATAGGATATTCTTGCATACGTATTGTACTGCTAGATCTAAACTGAATTAACTCAAAATGTAATTTTGTCAGTTATCGTTTCATTCACATTACATTCGAATGCTATACGCACCTAACCAACTTTAACTGAAATGCTAAAATATTTATAGATTGAGATTGATTTTGCAACTTGATTACATATATAATTATTTTTAAATTTAGTTACAAGATGTAACCTCAAAAATAAGAAAAACTCAAAAATTTAAATTTTTGACTTAATTTTGTTTATATCTCGAAATATGATATATCATTTATGTGTCTGTTTGTCCATACGTAACATTCAATATGTTTCGACTATGATTACCAAACTTAAACAGAATCGGTCCAATATAACCGATTCAGTTTAAGTTTTTTATACGTAACAATAACAATATAAACTCGTTGGTCGAAACGCAGATGGGGTAAGAAATATCATATAATTTTAAAAGTTTTCGAAATGTTTACCCAATGACTTGGGCACATTGTGAGCCTTTTAAAGATTTCTCTTTATTTTATTTATTGGAGAAAATAAACAGCCACATATATATTTCACTAGTACTTCGACCGCGACTTCGTTTGTGTGAATTTCGAAATAATTTATTTTTATTTATTTAATACCAATAATTTTTAGATTTAGATCACTAGTTTCGGAGATTACAAATTTTACCTCTTTATAATAATGGTATGTATTGTGTAAAAGAAAAGAAAAATATAATAGTAAATGGTCAAAACTGTGCCTTCAACAACCTTTTCCGCAAAATACACATAAATGATTGTTGCAATGCGTGTTCTATTCTTTACTATAGAACAAGTCAATTTAAATTTATTAATTAACGAACACCTGTATGAGTTAGACAATGCCTTATTTCACAAACCAGCAAGCCATGTTTTTAAATATATAAATCAATTTCTTCGGAATCCTCTACGTGCAAGCCCGACTCGCACTTCACCGGTACGACACATTATTTAGCTAAACATACTTTCACAAAAAGACGTGTAAAATTAACATTTGCATGCAATTTTTTTATGTTTGATTTAAGTTATATGAAAAAATTATAAAAGAGGCCTGTGTTTTCTAGCTGACAACTCTGAGAAAAAACACCGAAACAAACTCAGAGGTCAACGTTCCTTATAAGTCCAAATAATTGGTACTGGTCAAATCGTATGTCAAGCTCGGTATGAAAGTTAGTTGAAGCAATAAAAGCTACAATACAAGAATTTAAATTAGTTTTAGTTGAATTATAAGTTTTGAGACGCAATAAAAATTGTTTTTATTTTCTACGAGTATGTGCAAGAAACAGATTCTATTATAGGAGAGTTTTTAACTTAATAACTACTTATAATAGCAGCAACCTTTGAGATCGTCACGACTTATGTAATTTTATCATTATTCTTTTATTATTTTTCATTAATAACTAAGTGTGCCGTAACATACATTTTTCAAATATGTTACTGTCTCATTAATTAACTTTTATAAAAAAAACATGTCAAATTCGCGAACATAATTTTCAACTGCATAATGTAATGAAGACAATATATTTAATTTACAATAATGTACACCACGGTGCTAAGGAACGCTTAAAAATCAAAACATTAACTGCTGTTTATCTATTTAAGACATAAATTTTAGAATATTTATTAATATAAACTGATTTAGAAACAAGAAATAGCTGAATCTCTATTCGAATTACCTATACAGAATTTGAATCCGCTGATCACTATGTAAAAATCTTATTTGATTTCAAGAATTACTATTTATTATGAAATTAATATCTTGCCACTTAAGAGTTTTTGGTTGTAAGTAATACTCTGTAATTCTTGCGTAATTATATTATGTACGAGTTAAAACATGGAAATTATTTCGCACTTAACCAAATGGGCAATACAAACAAACATTTTATACCAACTTGACAACTATTTGTGACTTCCCTACGAAAAAAGAAAAACCGGAAAATATATAAATTTTCATCTTGTATACATAAACACAAATTATAATACCATCCTACACTATTTTGCAGACAAATAATTTTACAGTAAAGCCAGGAGAAGTAATCATCACGTATGTTTAAGATGTCTTACAGATTTCTCTCATAACTAATTAAAAAACCCCTAGTTAGTGTCATGATATTACAAATTATCAGATTTTTCACGATAAACGAATCATAACTTGTAACGTCTATATTACAAGTGAAACTTAAAAGATGATTTTTGAATGACTAAATCGTAACTCGTTATTCAATCATTCAGCCTATAAGGAAAAAGGTGCGTTCGTAATTTATTAGCTAGGTACTACAGGGTCACACATTGTCCCACCCCATTTAAGTGTCACATAATTTACTGGATAACAGCTTGAGGCTTACCAATAAGGAAATAAAGCTCAAATAAATTATTTTCGAAGAGTTTTATATCAATTATGAAAAGTTTCTTTCAGTATTTATTATTAATAAAAAATATAGCGTTGTTTTGAATTAAATTATATACTTAAAGAATAATAAAAAGCACAATACCTGGCAGTATCAGTTCAAATCCTAATATCTTCAATCATTTTATCATCGGAGGGATGACATTTCGGCTACCCCACATCTGAAATGTACCACATTATTCGCGTAACCACTGGCACACGACACTCAAAAATATTTTATTAAAATATCCGTTGAATTTAAGGACGCGCGTTTTTTTTTTAAATTTAGAACATCGGTAAGATAGGTTTGGTAGGGACGTGCGTTCGGCCCAACAGCACAGGGTACACTGAGGGGGTGGGTTCAGGCGCGCGCAAAACTGTTGAATCCGTCACTGGACCAGTCTCGCGAGTTCTATTTTTTTTAAATTAGGTACTGCACGTTTAATGTTATTGTTCTTTATTCGATTTTTTTTTCTGTTATGTCAAATGAAAGTGAAAGTTCTATCGACAATAGGGATGTTTGATATCGGTTTTTTGAATCGGTACCTAAAGCTTATGCGATCGACGGTGTTCAGTTGAATCTACTTATTTATTTTCCATCAGGCGGGTTCTACGTTATTTTGTTAAAAAATTTTTGTTCAACAAAAATAAGTTGTTGCGGCAATGTTTTAATATTCTAAACAGTGTTATATGTCGAGGATTGATAATATCTATGTATAAAGTTATAATGTATTAAATATGTTAGATGTATTTAATTGCCTGTTGAGATTCCATTTTACATTTACCTTGGCAGTAATTGAGTGCTTATTACAGAGGGCAAAATTAATATGAAACGTTTTTAAGATCGGCATTTTCACGTTCCAAGGATTATATTTTGTATTTATGAGGTACGTTTTAAGGAATATAAATAGTGCTAAAATTTTTTACACTTCGCAATGTGTCATAAAGATTAGTCGCCAAATCTGGTTTTGGCATGTAAAATGTTAACAACTTTTTTGCAAAAGGGAGTGTCAGACTTCTAATGACTAAAACCCCTTCAGTTTCCCTTGTGTTCCGGGGCCGCTAAGATACCGTTATCTTATGAGAACCTTCCCGCAACACCAGCAGGCAATGGCTGTATTAGGCCTTGGCAATACTGCTGAGTGTTCTTTGAGGCGCACGTGGAACATGACGCGCCGAAAATTTACAGCATAATTCCTTCATTCAACATTTTTCTACGACAATAAAAACCGTTAAGTTCGTCAAGTTCTCAATAAATCGACTCCCTGGCGTAAAACCATCAATATTTCAGCGCAGCCCTAAAGTCATAAAGCGGATTGATACAAACGTGTCTGCCAGAGATCACAGCCCGCTAACTCCCGCGTCGGTAAGTAGTCAAATCAAAGGCTGGCACGTACTAAAATTGCAGCACAATTCGATACTAAATGTATAGAAAATACTAGTGTCGTACAAAGCGATAGAAATTTAGACGCGTATCGAATTTTATTTGAATATAACTTCGAATGTCGTTTTCGAATTTCGAAATGGAACAGTTTTTGGTGATAACTTACTGTCGGTGGAAGCTATGAATGGCTAGAAATATATTCTTTTTTATTGTTTGATTGTGTTCGTTTGTACAATACATTTTTGCGCGTGAAAACTGTAATTTTTTGCAATGACAGAGTTTGCCCGCGTAAAAAAGTATTATGTGTGAATATACATCTTCATACACAATACATTTTTGTGTGAAGTGGAACAGACGATTAAATCAAAGACAAGGCCGTTATACATTTGTATATATTAACGATGTAATAAGTACGCATTTTCTGTCTTTTTAAGCTAGGAATGTGTTGGAGAGAAAATGCGCTGCCTTCTAATTAATAATATTCATTGTACTTGAACTGACATATTTTTTGGATGATGATGACCAAAGTTTTTTTTTTATTTTGCTTAATAACTTTTTTATTCTTGCCACCATGTAGGTACTTCATCCAATTAGACATTACAATCGAATATTTTAAACTTAATAAGTATTTGTGTATTCGCCACGAACAAAAATTAGGAAAAATCGGAATATATAATACAATCTTATACTGCCTACCGTTCTAGGGTAAGGTATAAAAAAATGGCCAAGTGCAAGCCAGACTCGCCCATGAAGGGTTCCGTAGTAACGTTTCTGTACGCAAAATAACTTTGTTTTTCATAGTGTTTGTAAGAAATACAAAGTTATATTTGCGGTTTTAGAAAATGTACTATATCTAAGAAACTGCTGATTCGAACTCGTTCAAACTAATTTTCGTTGAGTCTTTATTAAGACCATACATTTTTTTATAGCACATATTTTTTTTGATTTTTTTACTCTATTATTATAAAAGTAACACGATTTTTTTTGAGCAAATCCGAAGTCAGAGAGAAGTATAGTATATAGCTAACTAGGAAAAATAGAGTATCTACCTTGTTTCAAATTTTTTGTGAGAAATGGATTATGGCTCGCAGTTAATTTTTAGGGTTCCGTACCCAAAGGGTAAAAACGGGACCCTATTACTAAGACTTCACCATCTGTCCGTCCGTCTGTCTGTCACCAGGCTGTTTCTCAAGAACCGCGATAGCTAGACAGTTGAAATTTTCACAAATTATATATTTCTGTTGCCGCTACAACAACATATACTAAAAACAAAATAAAATAACTCCCCTACAACAGACATGATTTTTTGCCGTTTTTATAGAAAATAGTACGGAACCCTTCGTGCGCGAGTATGACTCACACTTGGCCAATTATTTTTATATACACAAGGTATATGAAAAAACCGGCCATGTTGTTTTATTTCTGGATGAAAAGCCAAGTTTTGTTTTATTGATAATAGTCTCGCGTTTGACCTCCATCTCACCTGATGGCAGTAATGATGTGGTCGAAGATAGAGCACGCTTACCTAAAATAACCTATTCACTTTTGACTTAATGACCCCTAGGTTGTAGCTATCGGGAATCGGAAGTGTTGTCAAATATCTCGAATATAAAACAGTAATAAACATTCTGAGGTATTCCTCGAAGCGCTACCATTTTGAAGCGCACCTAACGAAGCGCTCCTTTTTTATTCCTCAAAGCGCTCCTTTTAGTAGCGCTCCCGATAGCAATTAAAAATATTAAAATTTTATTCCTCGAAGCGCTCCCACGTTTACAAATACTTCATGGTCTTCCCTATTTGTAAACGTGGGTGCGCTTCGAGGAATAAAATTTTAATATTTTTAATTGCTATCGGGAGCGCTACTAAAAGGAGCGCTTCGAGGAATAAAAAAGGAGCGCTTCGTTAGGTGCGCTTCAAAATGGTAGCGCTCCGAGGAATACCTCAACATTCTTGTATTAATCGCATGTTCAAATCATCATCACCATCTGCCTTAGTCTAACCGAATGCACCTGAGTACTGGTATTTTATATGAAGTGACTGCTTATCTGACCTCCATAACCCAGTAGCTGGGAAACACGATATCCGTTGGTAAGACCAGTGTCAGATTTTCTGGCTTCTGACTACACGTAAAGACTGTCAAATATGTAGGTACAAATGACAGCAAAGACCATCGAAATAACGTGCTTTTCGAGGCGCATGGGGGAATCTCGAGAAAAGGACCAAGAGAATCATTGGCATTGGCATTTATGAAATTAATATCTTGCCACTTAAGAGTTTTTGGTTGTAAGTAATACTCTGTAATTCTTGCGTAATTATATTATGTACGAGTTAAAACATGGAAATTATTTCGCACTTAACCAAATGGGCAATACAAACAAACATTTTATACCAACTTGACAACTATTTGTGACTTCCCTACGAAAAAAGAAAAACCGGAAAATATATAAATTTTCATCTTGTATACATAAACACAAATTATAATACCATCCTACACTATTTTGCAGACAAATAATTTTACAGTAAAGCCAGGAGAAGTAATCATCACGTATGTTTAAGATGTCTTACAGATTTCTCTCATAACTAATTAAAAAACCCCTAGTTAGTGTCATGATATTACAAATTATCAGATTTTTCACGATAAACGAATCATAACTTGTAACGTCTATATTACAAGTGAAACTTAAAAGATGATTTTTGAATGACTAAATCGTAACTCGTTATTCAATCATTCAGCCTATAAGGAAAAAGGTGCGTTCGTAATTTATTAGCTAGGTACTACAGGGTCACACATTGTCCCACCCCATTTAAGTGTCACATAATTTACTGGATAACAGCTTGAGGCTTACCAATAAGGAAATAAAGCTCAAATAAATTATTTTCGAAGAGTTTTATATCAATTATGAAAAGTTTCTTTCAGTATTTATTATTAATAAAAAATATAGCGTTGTTTTGAATTAAATTATATACTTAAAGAATAATAAAAAGCACAATACCTGGCAGTATCAGTTCAAATCCTAATATCTTCAATCATTTTATCATCGGAGGGATGACATTTCGGCTACCCCACATCTGAAATGTACCACATTATTCGCGTAACCACTGGCACACGACACTCAAAAATATTTTATTAAAATATCCGTTGAATTTAAGGACGCGCGTTTTTTTTTTAAATTTAGAACATCGGTAAGATAGGTTTGGTAGGGACGTGCGTTCGGCCCAACAGCACAGGGTACACTGAGGGGGTGGGTTCAGGCGCGCGCAAAACTGTTGAATCCGTCACTGGACCAGTCTCGCGAGTTCTATTTTTTTTAAATTAGGTACTGCACGTTTAATGTTATTGTTCTTTATTCGATTTTTTTTTCTGTTATGTCAAATGAAAGTGAAAGTTCTATCGACAATAGGGATGTTTGATATCGGTTTTTTGAATCGGTACCTAAAGCTTATGCGATCGACGGTGTTCAGTTGAATCTACTTATTTATTTTCCATCAGGCGGGTTCTACGTTATTTTGTTAAAAAATTTTTGTTCAACAAAAATAAGTTGTTGCGGCAATGTTTTAATATTCTAAACAGTGTTATATGTCGAGGATTGATAATATCTATGTATAAAGTTATAATGTATTAAATATGTTAGATGTATTTAATTGCCTGTTGAGATTCCATTTTACATTTACCTTGGCAGTAATTGAGTGCTTATTACAGAGGGCAAAATTAATATGAAACGTTTTTAAGATCGGCATTTTCACGTTCCAAGGATTATATTTTGTATTTATGAGGTACGTTTTAAGGAATATAAATAGTGCTAAAATTTTTTACACTTCGCAATGTGTCATAAAGATTAGTCGCCAAAACTGGTTTTGGCATGTAAAATGTTAACAACTTTTTTGCAAAAGGGAGTGTCAGACTTCTAATGACTAAAACCCCTTCAGTTTCCCTTGTGTTCCGGGGCCGCTAAGATACCGTTATCTTATGAGAACCTTCCCGCAACACCAGCAGGCAATGGCTGTATTAGGCCTTGGCAATACTGCTGAGTGTTCTTTGAGGCGCACGTGGAACATGACGCGCCGAAAATTTACAGCATAATTCCTTCATTCAACATTTTTCTACGACAATAAAAACCGTTAAGTTCGTCAAGTTCTCAATAAATCGACTCCCTGGCGTAAAACCATCAATATTTCAGCGCAGCCCTAAAGTCATAAAGCGGATTGATACAAACGTGTCTGCCAGAGATCACAGCCCGCTAACTCCCGCGTCGGTAAGTAGTCAAATCAAAGGCTGGCACGTACTAAAATTGCAGCACAATTCGATACTAAATGTATAGAAAATACTAGTGTCGTACAAAGCGATAGAAATTTAGACGCGTATCGAATTTTATTTGAATATAACTTCGAATGTCGTTTTCGAATTTCGAAATGGAACAGTTTTTGGTGATAACTTACTGTCGGTGGAAGCTATGAATGGCTAGAAATATATTCTTTTTTATTGTTTGATTGTGTTCGTTTGTACAATACATTTTTGCGCGTGAAAACTGTAATTTTTTGCAATGACAGAGTTTGCCCGCGTAAAAAAGTATTATGTGTGAATATACATCTTCATACACAATACATTTTTGTGTGAAGTGGAACAGACGATTAAATCAAAGACAAGGCCGTTATACATTTGTATATATTAACGATGTAATAAGTACGCATTTTCTGTCTTTTTAAGCTAGGAATGTGTTGGAGAGAAAATGCGCTGCCTTCTAATTAATAATATTCATTGTACTTGAACTGACATATTTTTTGGATGATGATGACCAAAGTTTTTTTTTTATTTTGCTTAATAACTTTTTTATTCTTGCCACCATGTAGGTACTTCATCCAATTAGACATTACAATCGAATATTTTAAACTTAATAAGTATTTGTGTATTCGCCACGAACAAAAATTAGGAAAAATCGGAATATATAATACAATCTTATACTGCCTACCGTTCTAGGGTAAGGTATAAAAAAATGGCCAAGTGCAAGCCAGACTCGCCCATGAAGGGTTCCGTAGTAACGTTTCTGTACGCAAAATAACTTTGTTTTTCATAGTGTTTGTAAGAAATACAAAGTTATATTTGCGGTTTTAGAAAATGTACTATATCTAAGAAACTGCTGATTCGAACTCGTTCAAACTAATTTTCGTTGAGTCTTTATTAAGACCATACATTTTTTTATAGCACATATTTTTTTTGATTTTTTTACTCTATTATTATAAAAGTAACACGATTTTTTTTGAGCAAATCCGAAGTCAGAGAGAAGTATAGTATATAGCTAACTAGGAAAAATAGAGTATCTACCTTGTTTCAAATTTTTTGTGAGAAATGGATTATGGCTCGCAGTTAATTTTTAGGGTTCCGTACCCAAAGGGTAAAAACGGGACCCTATTACTAAGACTTCACCATCTGTCCGTCCGTCTGTCTGTCACCAGGCTGTTTCTCAAGAACCGCGATAGCTAGACAGTTGAAATTTTCACAAATTATATATTTCTGTTGCCGCTACAACAACATATACTAAAAACAAAATAAAATAACTCCCCTACAACAGACATGATTTTTTGCCGTTTTTATAGAAAATAGTACGGAACCCTTCGTGCGCGAGTATGACTCACACTTGGCCAATTATTTTTATATACACAAGGTATATGAAAAAACCGGCCATGTTGTTTTATTTCTGGATGAAAAGCCAAGTTTTGTTTTATTGATAATAGTCTCGCGTTTGACCTCCATCTCACCTGATGGCAGTAATGATGTGGTCGAAGATAGAGCACGCTTACCTAAAATAACCTATTCACTTTTGACTTAATGACCCCTAGGTTGTAGCTATCGGGAATCGGAAGTGTTGTCAAATATCTCGAATATAAAACAGTAATAAACATTCTGAGGTATTCCTCGAAGCGCTACCATTTTGAAGCGCACCTAACGAAGCGCTCCTTTTTTATTCCTCAAAGCGCTCCTTTTAGTAGCGCTCCCGATAGCAATTAAAAATATTAAAATTTTATTCCTCGAAGCGCTCCCACGTTTACAAATACTTCATGGTCTTCCCTATTTGTAAACGTGGGTGCGCTTCGAGGAATAAAATTTTAATATTTTTAATTGCTATCGGGAGCGCTACTAAAAGGAGCGCTTCGAGGAATAAAAAAGGAGCGCTTCGTTAGGTGCGCTTCAAAATGGTAGCGCTCCGAGGAATACCTCAACATTCTTGTATTAATCGCATGTTCAAATCATCATCACCATCTGCCTTAGTCTAACCGAATGCACCTGAGTACTGGTATTTTATATGAAGTGACTGCTTATCTGACCTCCATAACCCAGTAGCTGGGAAACACGATATCCGTTGGTAAGACCAGTGTCAGATTTTCTGGCTTCTGACTACACGTAAAGACTGTCAAATATGTAGGTACAAATGACAGCAAAGACCATCGAAATAACGTGCTTTTCGAGGCGCATGGGGGAATCTCGAGAAAAGGACCAAGAGAATCATTGGCAACGATATATAAGTTCGACATAGGTAAGCGTGCTCCATCTTCGACCACATCATCACTGTTCGACCCCAAGCCCAGCCAACGGTAACTGGTATGTCGAACTGTCCGCGATTACGCGGAGCCCTACGTTGTGGTAGGCTCTTAGGCCTTATTTCAATAAACAAAATGTACCACTAACCTGAGTGCTGGGGACGCCAAGTTCGACCTTCAAAGGTCACGCCCTAAGTGTGGTTTGTATGTAAAATGGGGTGAGTAATTGTAACGTGTGATGTAAGTTACGGGTTCTAGGACGGTCCCAAGGCGTCGATCTTCAGATGGCGCCGTCCCGACCAGCATCACACCCAACTCGTTTCCAGCAAGCGCGCGCTACGCGTGGTAGACAATAAGGCGATGTGTTCCGAGAAATATCACTGGATTCTTGTTAATCCGAGATTACAAAGTTCAATCAATCACTGAACACAATTAATCTGTTCATATCTCGCGAGATCCAATTCGATTTACAACAAATTCCGCGTGCCGGCCGACCGACGACAAGGCGGCGTATAATTCAACAATATCCCGGGGTTTTCAACAAATGGGGAATACACTTCAACAATTAGATAATTCGCGACCCAATTATCGGTCTCGACAGGCGAATCCAACAATATTTTACCAATTAATTAACTCAACAGCGGTTCCCATGACCGGCATTTTTTCCAAGAAGCAAAGTCAAACTGTCAAGTCAAAGAGGTTATGTCAAGTGTCAACATCAAAGACAATATAATGTTGCCACACCAAAAGGAGCGTTCAAAATTACATTTGGGATGCAACATCTACCCCCCCCGGACGGGCCTACCCGTCCGCTAATCAATTGGAAGTCTTGACAAGGTTGCAAATTCAACCCAGCTTCAATGCGGCCAAATACCGTGGCTAGTTCATTAAAGGTGAGAACGGTGTCTCCCAACAATCTCCGCCAGCGTCCCTTTGCCGCTTTCACCGCGGCCCCAAAAATACCCCCCCAATGGGGGGCAGGCTGGCGGGTCAAACAACCAAGTGACCCCTCGGCGGGCCAAACTATTACCAATGTCAACCTGGTTCTCATTAAGGAAGGCGTATACCTCCTTCAAATAGTTACTTGTACCCTTGTAATTCGTACCGCAATCAGACCTAATCAACGAAGGTAACCCACGGCGAGACACAAATCTTTCCAAAGTCGCCTCAAAGGCCTCTGTCGAGAGGGAGGTTACCAGCTCCAAATGTACTGCCTTGGTTGACAGGCAGACAAACACACAAATAAGCCCTAACAATCTTGCTATTACGAAGGGTGGACGTCTTCAACAAAGGGGGACCAACAAAATCCGTTACGACGCCAGCAAAGGGCCTCGCCTCATTGACGCGATCAGCCGACAAAATCCAAAATTCTCGCTGCAGAATGGCCAACAGCGCATTGCAACCGGCATGCGAGCTCTTAGTGTGACGATCAGTCACCAACAATTGTACCAAGTTCAGTTACAACAAGGGCAGGAGCACCAATTTTAGGGTAAGGACAACTCACAAGGGTGACCTCAAACCAGGTCCTTCCCTCAACAGTGGTGTCAGCCGGTTCGCCAATTCCCCAAATCTTGCCTGAAAGGTCGTTCACCTTCAGGCCAACCTGTCCCGCTAACCAAGAAGACAAAAGGCAACCCCGGACGCCCGTCTCCAAAATGGCACAGACCACAATCGAGTCACCCAAGGGTCCCCAGACCGTGACCGAGGCCGTTGGCAACAAACCGTCTTGATCGGGGGGGTCCTTTAGCGGGCAGGCGTCAATCTCTTAGTGATGCCTGGGCGGCGACCGATCGCCGCTTCCAGGCTGCCTTCGTTCACGACGAGGCCAACAATCCAAATATTAGTCCGCGCGGTGTCCCAAGCCGCTCGCCATCACTGGAGGGGAAAGGCAGCGGCGCCGACCCGGCCACTGCTGCCTAGCAGCCAATGCGCGTTCTCCCTGACGAGGGAAGACCAAATGGCGCTCGTGGGGCTCCCGTTCAACTTGCGCGGGGGGTGGAGTGCGGCGTACAGAATCGCGGGTCTCAGCCCGGTGCTCGTCTCCGGGGTACCCCCCCCTGCGCGAACCCCCCTCAGAGGCTGGTCTGCTGGAGCGGTTCGCGTTGGCGCACAAAATCTCAAGGTGGGACCCTTCACAAATTCTACACGGGCGGGGGTCGGGGCAGTCCCGATGGAAGTGGGCCCCCAAGCACGAAAAGCACAAACGGCGTGCGTTGACAATGCGGCGGCGGGAACTTACGTGCAAATTCAAAAAGTCCCGGCAACGCGCCATGACATGCCCCGTTGCCTTACAAAAGTCACAATGATGAGGACTCCGGGCACCAGCAAAACGGGGGGCGGGGCGAACATCAACAGGCCCCCTAGCCCGAGGACTCCGGGCGCCAGCCAAACGGGGGGCGGGGCGATCATCAACAGGCCCCCTAGCCCGAGGACTCCGGGCGCCAGCCAAACGGGGGGCGGGGCGATCATCAACAGGCCCCCTAGCCCGAGGACTCCGGGCACCAACCAAACGGGGGGCGGGGCGATCATCAACAGGCCCCCTAGCCCGAGGACTCCGGGCGCCAGCAAAACGAGGGGCGGGGCGATCATCAACAGGCCCCCTAGCCCGAGGACTCCGGGCGCCAGCAAAACGGGGGGCGGGGGGAACATCAACAGGCCCCCGGGCCCTAGTCCGTCCCTGGTCTCTGGGCTGAGAAGGTAGTGGGGGTGACCCCGTGGCGCCACGAGTGTTATCCGCAAACCGACACTCGTCTTCCAAAAGTTTGAGGAGGTCGTCAAAGGGGGGAAGATGGGTGGCACTATCCCCACCATACTCCTGCTCAAAACGTGACCTCAACTCCGCGGGGAGCAACTGCAGCACTATGTGCACCAACAAGTAGGACCAATGTTCTACCGGTAACTCCAAGCGTCTCAAAGCGTTGGTCGCTGAAACCAACGGGTTCAGCAAGTCAGTGCGCAACGTCGACGTGCTGACAATGGCCGGTAGCCCCAAAATCTGGTCGATGTGCACATCAGCCAGGCAGCGCTTGTTCTGATACCGTCGGGAGAGAAGCTCCAGAGCGGTCGGGTAAGAGGAATCCGTCACCGGCAAGTGCTGCACCAAGGCTCTGGCTTCGCCCTCCAGGACAGACAATAAATAGGCCAGCTTCTGGGCAGGTCCGAGGTCCGAGCGTGCATCGACAAGACTCTCAAAGAGATCTAGGAAGCCCAGCCAGTGGTCCAAGCGACCGTCAAAACGTGGCAGCTCCAGGGTGGGCAGCCTACTCAATAGTCCAGGGCCTGCAACAACAGGGGTCTGCGGCTTGGCCGCATCAGGCACCCGGCTCTTCAAAATTTCCCGCGCTCGCAGACATATGACATCCCCCAGGTGGATAATCTGGTCATAGTCACCCAAAATCCTATCGCGGGCCGTCTGATCCATCACCCCCAAATCCACGTCCATGATGTACTCGTTGAAGCGCGTGAGCGCAGCATCAGCTGACTTGATCCTCTCAATCACTTGCCCATACCGAGCAAGGGTGAGCTCTTCCAATTCCACACGCTCAACAGTTGCAGCTGCCGATGTGAACCATCTCAACTGTGAGGTCAATCCCGCAGCAGCCTCCCTGACTGCCCTTAATGAGGCCATTGCAACAATCAAATATTAATACAAAACAACAATCAACAACCAACAATCAAATATTAAACAAACAGCAATGACTTGTTAGCCGGCCAAATATATTCAACAAAATAAAAATTCAAATTCAATTATTTCAAGTCCAAATCCAACCCTGTACTTATTCCAAGTATGAATCTAGCTTGCTAAGGATGGCTAGTTACAAAATAAATAACAATTCAATGTATATATTGTGCAGGATCACACCAACAATTAAATACAACAATTGAAGTATAATATTGAGCCGGAGAATCTCTAACAAAATCCAATAAATACAAAATGCAATAACCAATACACACAATTCAAGTCCTATTATGTTAGACTATGTGTAATTATTATTTAGATAACCTTTCAAATTCAGATCAATGACATTCAATTATTAATTGCAACAAATACCAAACAACTTTTACAACAATATACCAACTTATGTACCAAATTATGTACCAATTATACCAAATTATACCAATAATTCCTAATTTCACAAATAAATCCTACCTGTCAATGCAATGAAAGAGGCTACAATACAAATTACAAATACAACTTCAATTGATTCAACTTCAATTAGATAGCCCGGATGACATGGTAATATATTCAAACTTATCAAGTTATAAGTTGTGTTAAGTAATTAAACTCAAGTTTTAAGTTTTCAACAATATTCAAAACTTCCAATTAAACCAGTGGATCTTATATTATAAGAGCCGCGCTTCTGCTACCAATTTGTTCGACCCCAAGCCCAGCCAACGGTAACTGGTATGTCGAACTGTCCGCGATTACGCGGAGCCCTACGTTGTGGTAGGCTCTTAGGCCTTATTTCAATAAACAAAATGTACCACTAACCTGAGTGCTGGGGACGCCAAGTTCGACCTTCAAAGGTCACGCCCTAAGTGTGGTTTGTATGTAAAATGGGGTGAGTAATTGTAACGTGTGATGTAAGTTACGGGTTCTAGGACGGTCCCAAGGCGTCGATCTTCAGATGGCGCCGTCCCGACCAGCATCACACCCAACTCGTTTCCAGCAAGCGCGCGCTACGCGTGGTAGACAATAAGGCGATGTGTTCCGAGAAATATCACTGGATTCTTGTTAATCCGAGATTACAAAGTTCAATCAATCACTGAACACAATTAATCTGTTCATATCTCGCGAGATCCAATTCGATTTACAACAAATTCCGCGTGCCGGCCGACCGACGACAAGGCGGCGTATAATTCAACAATATCCCGGGGTTTTCAACAAATGGGGAATACACTTCAACAATTAGATAATTCGCGACCCAATTATCGGTCTCGACAGGCGAATCCAACAATATTTTACCAATTAATTAACTCAACAGCGGTTCCCATGACCGGCATTTTTTCCAAGAAGCAAAGTCAAACTGTCAAGTCAAAGAGGTTATGTCAAGTGTCAACATCAAAGACAATATAATGTTGCCACACCAAAAGGAGCGTTCAAAATTACATTTGGGACGCAACAATCACTTACCATCAGGTGAGATGGTGGTCAAACGCGAAACTATTATCAATAAAAAAAAATTAACCTCTCAAGGACCGCCATTATACGTCAACCATCCGTCAAGCACCGCGGGCGGGCTCTTATCGTAAGCGTAATCTGACCCCGGTCACAAACGATTTTAAGACTTATCTTTACTACAAATACAGTTTTAAATCGGTCGGGGTTCGGTGGCACAAATTTGTGCCAGCGGGGCTCAACTAATACTTGTTTACTGGCACGTTTTTGTGCTGCTGGGGCTCTAGAGGTTAAGAACCCATCCAAAGACCGACTTCGGCTACCGTTGCTTAACTTTGCAGCTCAACCTGTGCGAGAGTTATTATTTAGCCTCTAGCTCTTCGTTTATACAACGTGTAATAGAATAAACGCAATTCCTGAAAGTAGTTGGTTCAGAATCGGCTTCTGAATCGATTTCTGTCATCAAAATAGGTGTTCTGGATGGAAAAATCTTTCATTTAACTTAAAATGGAAACACAGTATCATGATAAATGAACACAATCCTTAATTCAAAGAAATTGTGTGCGTGTCGCGTTGCCGCTAATATTGCATGAGTGTATGAAGCACATACGTTTTGCGTTTAGTAAGGATAACTATTTTATAAAAAATGCCTAGGTTTGGTTTCAGATTATTTAGTTATAGATGTTGTTTTAGACTTATAATTCAACTAGTATTTGCGTGTTGCGCGAGGTGCAAGCACCTCGCGTGCTTGTGGTGGTGGATTGTTCACTTTTAAAACCCCTAAATATAGTAAAATGTCAAACATAACCCTAACAGAGCAGCAGCTCCAAATTAAACTTTTCAATTTTAGGGGAGGTTGGGGAGGGGAGGGCATGGCATAAAAAAATTGAAGGCCCGTTTAGAGTTAAAAGTAAGAATCACCAGTTTTTTCAGTAGTAAAAATCAAAATGGAGGGGGCGGTGATGGGGGGGGCTTGCACAATTATTTTGACTAAAGCATTGCCCCTCTAAATGAATCTGAAAAAAAATGTTCCAAGTCTCTTAATATTCTATTTGGGGTGTCTGAGGTATTGCGCCTAATCTGTTACACGTTGTATATTAAAAGCAATATGATTATTTTTTTATTGATAATAGGCTGGCGTTTGACCACCATCTCACCTGATGGTAAGTGATGATGTGGTCGAAGATGGAGCACGCTAACCTAAAAGTAACCTATTCACTCTTGACTTAAAGACCCCTAGGTTATAGCTATCGGGAAACAAAAACTCCGGCAGGGAATTCCACTCCTTAGCTGTACGCACAATGAAAGTATTCTCAAAACATTTTGTGCGTATGGGTGGGATCCACCATGTAACGATGTCGCATCGCCGTTTGTCTTGTAGTCCGATGATGGAACGGGCTTGGCGGAATTAGATTGTGTAATTCCATCCCACACTCCCCGAAATGTAACCGATAGACTAGCAACTTGTCGCTGATGCACAAGGCTCTGGAGCTTTGATTCGACCAGTGTATCGTTGCCAATGAGTCTTTTGGCCCGTTTCTCTCCATCTCCATCTCTGATACCCTCCATGATACTTGGCACCTGGGCCACGCGATACTACATACATACATACTAAGACAGGTGCCTGATTTTCTTGGCTTTTGACAACCAGTAACTGTCAATGATCTAAAAATGACTGGCCAAAGCTGAAAGTTTTTCCAGGTACGCAGGAATCTTGGTATGTTGAGATGTATTTCTATCGACAACGGATCGACCGAGGCAAGTAGTATTGCTTAATCTTGACGGTGCTCGACAAGGCCTTCACCAGGGTTGCGGGAAATATCTAACAAGATACCGCGGCCCCGGAACAGCCAGAAGGTGCTTAAGCCTCAACCTTTTCAAGTATTAGTGGTTATGTTATGCTGTTAACTCATTGCAAACAAATCTTTATACAACGTGTAACGGAAACCCCATATCTATCCAAAAGGACTGAAGACAACATCTGGTATGGAGTCTCTATGCAAAGTTTCAGCTCAAAATAAGTGACTCACAGAATTGACCCAAAATTATTGGTTTCATATGTTTCTTGAATACCAATAATAACAAACGTGTTACAGCACTATGAGGGTCATCGCTTTCCACGTCACTTGCCAATAAAACGATAATTCTCTTCGTTCTTCTTAATTTGAAAGTTTCGGTCTCTGGTATCAATGTATTGAAATTTCTAATAATATGTTCCACACATGTAGACATAGGATTACAAAACCCTTGCTATATCATTTGTTATCACCCAAAGAAGCCGTGCACTTGGTATGTATATACCCTTTAAATTACACGTTGTATATTATGTATTTCTTAGTGTTTAATTGTAACTTTAATTTATAATTCGCTTTATTATTGTTTGTTTGTATGCTTATAAAAGGCTTATAACTTTATTTTAGTATATAGTCTAAACGTGAGGACTTGTTATTGGCTCTTTGGCGACTATGTATTCCTCTTTTTATGTTTTTATTTGCTGTAAGTCCTCCATAAAGTAAATATATAAACAAATAAACGAACGAAGTGTCAGACTTCTACTGACTAAAACCCCATCCGGTTTTAGTCAGTAGAAGTCTGACACTCCTGCTCCACCTGGAACGGGAAGAGTCATTAGATAATTTTTCCACCGAAAATAAAAATTAATCAGTGTTCTTTAACCTTGAAGATCAACCCATGCAGTTGTTATTTATTTTTATTTTATCAACGTTATAGTGTAAATTAATAGCAAACCTAGTATATTACATCAATATTCTTGTGACACATTACGTATCTGTGTCATTTGCGGTTAAATGTTGACCACAGGACTAGCTCTCACAATCTCAATTAAAGTTACTCAAACGATATCATAACAATGAGAAGATTATATTGAAAACCAAATAATAGAATTCGCCAAGTGCGAGTCAGACTCGCCCGCGTTCCGTAGTAACTACGCAAAATAACTTTGTTTTTCATAGTGTTTGTTTGAAAAACAAAGTTATATTTGCGGTTTTAGAAAATGTGCCAAAAACTGCTGACTCGATTTAGTTCAAACCTATTTTCCTTGAAAGTTTTTATTAATATCTACAGCATATAATTTTTTTAGATTTTTTACTCCGTTATTATAGAAGTTAGAGGGTGAGGACACACATTTAACCACTTGGACGCATATATCTTTCAAACGATTGACTTTAGGAAAAAAGTGGTTTTAGAAACCTCAATGTCATTTTAAAAGACCTGTCTATAGATATCACACATCCAACCTACTGAAGAATTAGAAATAGAGAAACTGATAGACCAACTTAAAATCGGTAGCGCCCCCGGACTTGATGGAATCAGTGCGAGATTAATTATAATACTCAAAAAATCGTTACTTAAGCCACTCGCTCATATATTCAACCTATCGTTAGAAAACGGAATATTCCCAGACTGTTGGAAGATTGCCTGTGTTCGCCCCATTTACAAAAGTGGACCAACAGATTTAGTGGAGAACTACCGTCCAATTGCTCTCTTAAGCATTATATCCAAACTGCTGGAAAAAGTTGTTAACCACCGCCTAGTTAACTATTTTGAAAAAAATAATCTGATATCAGAACGACAGTTCGGTTTTAGAAGAGGTAAGTCAACAGAAGACGCTGCAATGCTTTTAGCCAACTCTGTTGCATCATTTATCGAAAATGGAGAGCAAGTTCTAGGAGTCTTCTTAGACTTAGCTAAGGCATTCGATACTATTTCAATAGACCTTCTCTTGTCTAAACTAAATGGAATAGGAATACGAGGAGTCGCACTAGACTGGTTCAAGTCCTATTTGTCAAATCGTCAGCAACTGGTAAAAGTAGGTAACGCGTCAAGTGGCTTGCTTCCAATCAGCTTCGGAATTCCTCAGGGTAGTACTCTCGGCCCGACCCTCTTTTCTTTTTATATGAATGACATCCTAAATGTTTCAATAGGTAAAGCTGAAATTATATCTTATGCCGACGACACAGCAATCATATTCCATGCCAAGACTTGGGATCAAGTTTATCAAGTCGCTGAGAATGGATTGCTGACTATTACTGAGACTCTAAGTAGAAACCTTCTCACAATAAATGTGAAAAAAACAAAGTACGTCACTTTTTTCAAAACCATAGCTTCCGGCCCTCAACAACACTTAACGCTTAAATTACACACATGCGGCAAACATCCTCCCATAGACTGCACTTGCGTCTGTATAGACCGCACTCCATCCATTAGATACCTTGGAATAATAATAGACGAATACCTATCATATAAACCACATATATATCTGCTCGCCGCTCGTGCCAGAAAACTTATTTATATCATGAAAAGATTAAGGGACTGCACACCAATAGAAATTTTACGTAAAATATACCTAGGTCTATGTCAGTCAGTCTTACAGTATGGTATCTCGGTCTGGGGAAGCGCCGGCAAAAGCACATTTATAGATATAGAAAGAGCTCAAAGGGCCATCATTAAAGTGATGTTAAAAAAACCGTACAGGTTTTCGACGGATCTTCTCTACACCGAATTCCCGGTTCTCCGAGTACGGCAATTATATATTCTGAGTGCTAGTTTACATGCTCACAAGGCAATAAAAAATAGACCTGACTACCTAAATCTTATCTCAAAACGTGTTTTTCATGCCCCTCTTCCCGCTGCAAAAAGTCTTCTAGCCCGACGGTGCCCTTCCTATTCCCATACACATGTCTACAATAAAGTAAACAAACGCTGTGACATCAAAAGCCTTAACTACAGTGCATGCAAGAAAATGACCAAAAAATTACTCATCTCACTATCATATGATGAAACAGAGGAAATTCTCAAATGATAAGTTCCTACTCAAATCGACAATTGTTTTTGATTCAATCTTAACTCTTTGTTTTGATAAAAACTCACTACGCAACACTTACAAACTACACACACACAACACTAACAACAACACACAACCCTCACACCACACTCGAATTAGAATATATTTTTATTTTGTTATTATATTATCTTATTTTTTATTGTGCTTTCGTTTATTTTAGTTTTAGTTTTAATTAAAAATGTACTCTTTCTTACCTAGTGTCAAATTGGATTTATGTTCTCATAATATTGACCACTTTGTACTTACCTTACTTATCGCCTTAATTTAATATTTATTGAAATGTACATTAACGATGACGCAACCCCGGCTCCCGAGATACAGGCGCTGCCTAGTTCGGGGACCACTGTGCAATTCTATTTTATGCTTATCTTGTTACATAATCCATGTAGGTAATATTAAGTAGCATTAAGAAATATTGTAAAAGTGGTTGAATAAAGTGATTTTAAATAATGAGGCGAAAAAGCAACTATGATTGAAAAAATAATTTTTTTTTAGCCCCCTTAATTTATTATTTTTTTTCTTAAAATCGTAAAGCGGGTGCACAGAATACATCTACCTACTAAGTTTCACATGTGTAGTGCTAATAGTTTGGGAATAAAATCACAGCCATTTTATTCCCAAACTATTAGCACACACGGACGGATAGACAGACATGACGAAACTTAGTTCCGTTTTATGCCATTCGGCTACGGAACCCTAAAAAGTAAGTAAGAAAATTAATTCATTGTATATTTCATCATCTGCTTAGCCTTTTCTCAAATATGATGTGGTCGCCTTCTACTCTATCAAAGCTGAGTATTAGTGTTTTACTGATCTGACCTCTAAAACCCAGTATCTGGGTATCACGATACCCCTTGACCATCCCAGTAACGACTATCAAAGATCCAAATGACAGGCAACGGCTAAACGAGCTTTCCGAGCCACGAGGGTATACACCGCCATCTTCCAAACTCCAGGCTTCTACTGAGAAATTTCTTACAGAAAAACCCTATAGCACTTTTGCACTTTGCCCGACCAAGAATCAAGCCTGATACCTCGTGCTCACCAGTCGCGCTTGCGACCACTCGACCAACGAGGCAGTTAATTCTACAACGTGTAACGGAAACCCCATATCTATCCAAAAGGGCTGAAGACAACATCTGGTATGGAGTCTCTATGCACAGTTTCAGCACAAAATAACTGACTCAAAGAATTGATAACAAATTATTGGTTTCATATATTTCTTGAATACCAATTATAAAAAACGTGTCACAGCACTACGAGGGTCAATAACTTTCCACGTCACTTGCCAATAACACGATAATTCTTTTCGTTCTTCTTAATTTGAAAAATTCGGTCTCTGGTATCAATGTATTGAAATTTCTAATAAGCTCCATACATGTAGACATAGGATTACAAAACCCTTGCTATATCGTTCGTTATCATCCAAAGAAGCCGTGCACTCGGTATGTATATACCCCTTTAAATTACACGTTGTATAAATAAAATTGAAGTGTCTGTCTGTGTTCTATAAATAAGTTTCAAGTGCTTATATTAATTTAAATGCTACTAATACACAAATATTTTTTCCTTCTATCTACTTTTTGTTCAAGCTCTGGAACGGCTGTACAGATTTTAATGGGTCTTCACTGCAACATATTTATAGGCTACTTTTCATTCCGGAATTCTCACAGGATTGGGTTTTATGCGGGATGTATATATACTATTTTTTTTTTTTGTTATTTGTTTGTATCCCATTACCGGTAAAAGGTTTCTCCCTTAAGAGGAAAGAAGATTCCTTCCACTTTTTCCTACAAAGTTGTTCGTGACCATTCTTTAAGATAAGAGTCGAGCTCGTCGCGCCAGCTTTATTTTTTTTTTAAGATAACTTGCAATGTGTGTAGAATCACATTTCTAGCAATCTTGATAACTCGACAAACTAAGCTAAATATGCTTGTGTATGGAATGAGTTCACGATAATAGTTTACCCATTAGGGTAGGGCTTGAAACCGCGATCAAGCATTTGCTTTATTAAAGAAAAAGTCTGCTTAGGCCTGCTATCGAGAATATTGTCTTGAAAACTAAATAATAAGAAAATTTGTAAGATGACCCAAAATATAATTAAGCTTATTTAATGCTTCATTGTGATTGGTTCGAGGAATTTGCTAATTGTTGTAATGTGTGCTTTATAAAGCGAAGTTTCAAAGTGTTTGTGGGTAAAAGGACCAGGTTTTAAATATTGGAAGAATTAAAAGAGCAATATCGGTATTAAACAACATTTAATTACAGACAATTAAATTGAAGTAGAATGATTTGCAATGCGGAAAAGTGACATCCAATTTTGAGGTCGTGGGATCAAACCCAGGCATTACTTTGTGTAATTTTTTCTTCTCCACAAAAAGGCATGATAAATAATAAATGATCTTTATTTTGCAAATTGGTTATTAAATAACACTTTTACACGTATTCTTTTTTGTAAATTTAAACTAGATAAAGCCAGTGTTTTCTAACTGACTAACCTGAAACGAAACACCGAAACAAACTCAGGGGTCCGTCTCTTTTAAAGTCCATGCAATCTATACGAGTTAAAAATAATGTATGGGAACCTTGTAGGTTACCGTCTGGGTAACCTTTTGAGGAAAGACGCTCACAGATTTGAGTGGTCCTGTCCATACAATGCAAGCATTTGCTAGATAACGTATAGCCCAACTTAAAACAAGGAGCTTAACGATTTGACAAACAATACCAAGATAAGGACGTTTGGGTAGGCCGTAAAAAGCACTCAAACTGCCAGACAATCATGTTTAACTCGAATAAAACAACCTACATAATTCACATATTCACAATAGTTTATGAGGATTATGTAGATTGGTCTGAAATGGCCTTTTGAAGAAAGAACCACACAGATTTGTGTAGACCCATCCTGTCAGTGCAAACCTTTGTCAGTTAGTTTGTATGTCCTAGGATCAGGAATCCACCCTCTCTGGGTAAGGCGGAAACGAGTCAGACATCAACTGACTAGAAACCCACCCTCTTCCTTCAGGTGACCTTGCGTTCCTAGGACACAGTACCTTGTTAGAATATTCACACCACCCGGTAGGACCTTACCTTACTCTATCGTAGTCTATGTATGGTAGTCACACTTATGTGGTTTTTCCCCGCATTAATCCCGATTCCATAGGAATCCCGGGATAAAGCGTAATCTTTAATTATCATATGTCCTGTACTTTCAGGTGAAAGTCTCATTAATTTAAAGAGACTGACAGACAACGTTTTTAAAAAAAAAGTTTGTTAGCTTTTTTAATATCTTATAAAAATCTATCCTAGTGTCTACGCAGAGTCTTAGGGCCTGTGCACACTACGTTATTTATTTTTCAGAGCAGCTTGCGTGCTTATCGCTACAAACGCGCGGAAACGGCGCGTTTAAAAAACGTGGTGTGCATAGGCCCTTAGAATACTTATTTTTATTTTTTATTTTATTTTATTTGGGAAAACCAACAATTGTGCAATGTGTCTGACATTTAAATACATTAAAAAAAATAGGTTAAATTACAATTCACTACCTTTCCACAGGTTACAATCGATTTTAAAAGTACATGTGGCTTATTATAACTTTTAATATTACCAACTAAATATTATTGTAAATATATAATCTAACTTGGTTGTAACATCTTTACAATACTTTTCTTAAACTTAAGTCGAGATTCGGTCACATTGCTAGGAAAGACGGTGGCAACCTCGAAAAGCTCATCGTGTCCATCAAAGTTGACGGGAAAGGCCTCGTGGACGTAGCTCCGTATGTTGGTCTAACCAGATCCGCACCGCTCTCGACTCTACAGTTCACAACGCCTTTCACACCGCCAGAGATAGAAACATACGGAGGAAGATAATACCGGAGAAAGTGATGTAGAAGGGAGGTCACGACCCTTAGTCATGAGGAAAACGACGCAAGGAGTAGGAAAAAACCATAAGCACTTAAGAAAACACAGTTACTTTGAAATCACAAACTCTTAATTTTACTTATATTTATGTATAAAAGATGTATAGACACCTTGATCTGCTTACCGCTTCAATTCACCGCGTGATGCTATTACCCACGGTCTATGTAAAGGAAAATATTTATTTTTACGCTGATTTTTCGCCAAAAGTGAATGGATGACCTGTCAAAAACGTTTGATTGAACGCAACTTATTGTTAGTAGCTTTCGGGAAAAAAGATGAGGTAGGTAACCGTGGTAAAGTAATAATAATCTTCTTTCTTCTTTTTGTTCTTGTTACACTGCGGGGGCGCGATGTGTAAGCAATAATTAATTGGACTTTTGTGATTGCATGATCGACCATGATTGGACAGGTAGGTAGTTATTTTAGTATTGTACGACAGAAAGAACAAAGAAAGAAAAAAAAAACGTTTATTGACACATGGCAAAAGTATGTAAGATTAATTTCAATATATAAATTGTATGTAGCTTATTTTGCAACATTTTAATTTTAGCTTAATTTGCTGCGCCCTAATGTACCTATATACATTAGTTATAAGCCACGTCTGTGACTGTGTGTCCATTGTTCAATAAATAAATATCACATACAATAACAATACAAGGACTATGTAGTTTAGTATTAAACGTTCAGCATTGAGGAGCCTAGTATTTTAGTATTACATTACTTATAATATTACTTAGCGGATTAATTTTGTTCGATGGAGTTGACATATCCTTATTGGACGAAAACCTCAAATAAAAAAAAAGATATAAAAAAATATAACGATTAATTATTGTTGTAACAAAAAAATATTAAAATAATTATTAGTACTATTTTTGATGTGATATGGCTGTACACGTGGGAAGTTTTCCCCAGGTTAATCCGGATCCCGGGGTAATCCGGGATAAAAAGTAATCTATTTGTAATAATAGTAATCTATCTATTGACCAGAGGGCTGGCCTTTTCTTTGGACAGAGAATCAGCATTGCCATTCAACGTGGCAATGCGGCCAGTGTTCTGGGCACTTTTGCCATTGATAGCGATGGTGACGAATTTTTCGATGCCCTATAATTTCTTTTTATTTTTGCCTGTATATACTTTATTTCATTAAATGATATCCATCTATTTGTTATTTTGATATAGGTATATCCCATTTTACTCTCAAGTTTCATCTAAATTCATTCAGTAATTTTGGTGACAAAGAGTAATAAATATCCTCCTCACAAACTTTTGGAATTATAATTTTACTAACTTCTGCTCGCGACTTCGTTCGCATGGGACGGTTTTCCCGCGTAAATCACAATCCCGTGGGAATCCCGGGGTAAAACGTAGCCTATGTAGTGTTATCGCAGGATGGAACTTACCAAATTTCATCCAGATCTGTTTAGAATTTTTTGCGTGAAAGATTAATAACATGCATACATTTATACATCCACACTCACAAACTCTCGGATTATAGTATAAGTAAGATATTATCTTCTGCTAGCGACTTCGTTCGCAAGGGAGGGTTTTCCCGCGTAAATTCCGAACCCGAGAGGATTCCGGGATAAAAGTATCCTATGTGTTATTCCTAGGATGTCCATTATTTCGTCAAAAATCATCTAAAATTACATAAAACGCCATAAGTGAATTATCTTTTATATTTACCTCCATTATTTTGGCGATTAATTAGTAAAACGTGCTTGTCGCTAATGAGAGGTGAAAATATCTGTCACGTTATAGCAAACTCAGAAAAAGACGTTATTACTGTCCTCCACAATCCAGTTACTTGGTAATATTCGAACCCTTTGGAATATCTGTTGACTTTTTCTATGACAGCCATCCACAGACTGACCTGGAAAATTAAGTTTAACCTTCAAACGCGTTGTACACTCCAGTTAGTGGCAATGAGCTGCAGTATAATTGAAAATGGCGTTTTATTGACGGACCGTGGCAACTATATTGCCACCACATTTTACAAAAATTTCCCATTGATTTTCCAAAAAAAAAAATACATTATTTTCATCATAAAAGTATTACTCACTTACTATCACTTTTTGTTTGTTATACATTTTTATCACCTTTAGTTTCCTTGGCCTTATAAAGGGTTAAACCCACAGCCTATTTGGACATGTGTTTTAGTGACCGAGTTGAGGAGCTCGTGGCTAATTAGTAAGAGGCTGTTGAGGTAAATCCGTAGATGTGTGGTCATCCATTACATCCAAGTTTTCCGTCGTTACTTGTCCCAACTGTCATTTGACCGTCTTTGACAGTTATTACGGATTGTTAGGACCAGAGTTGGTTTGGTGTTTCTACCCAGAGTGGTCAGTTAGAAAACAGAAACCTCATCTAGTTTGAATAAAAGAAAAACGTCATTATTATCTTGATAGCAAATTTGCAAAAAAAATGTTTTTAATTGGCACAAAATTATTGAAATTTTGCAAATTGGTTATTAAATAATAACGTCTTTTTTTTTTCAACGTCATATTTTCATCCCGGTATTTCCGCGACGTATTTACATATAATTACTATAAGTAGATTAAGAATAACAACAAAGAACTCAAATGACATTTACATAACAATCACAAAGAACAAATCAATGCAAATAACATTCTCGTAAACAAAGATACCTATTGTCTATGATTTGAACTTGAAGAATCGATATGATTGCTATTATTACATATATTTCTAGCCAGAAGGTTGCGCTCACATTAGCTTCGGAGGGCCTGCTGGCTTACAAACTGTCGATGTGCCCTTAACCTATATGTAATCGTACTTAAGTCATTTTCTATCTACGATCATGCAATATTATTATTATCTACTTAAGTTACATTTTGTGTATGTTATATACTTGAAGTAGGTACACTGACTTTCCCCTCCCATCTTTGTTTTATGTTAAACATCGACGACGAGTTGCTAGTCTGTCGGTTTTCTATCGGTTACATTTTGGGTAGTGTGCGATGCAATTACACAATCGAATTTAAGATCATATCGTCCTATCCACGCTGTATATATTTTATTTTATATAGCTAACACGCTTGGTGGAGGCACTGCCATGCCCCCGATATTGCTAACGGTTTATTGCCAGAAAAGAAAAGGTACATAATTATACACAGAGGTGTTAAGCCTTCCATCTCATACTAAGATAACACGTTTTTACAGTAATCACTGTGAGGTTTCTTAAAAATAGATATTACATAATTGCAAACAGTGTTAAAATATAGATACAGATAGATGTACTCTTTATAGTATACCATCACAGAATTAAATCGAACATCAATGACATATATCTGTCAAATTTCACTTGAAAAGTACGGTTTGCAAAGAAAACGGTTTATTTAAATTTGTTTACCTGACTTCTTACATCGAATTTAAATACCTATATTATTTAAAAGCTTAATTAGGTTTTTAAACCATATTTTTTCTCTCTTATTTTCATTGTTGACACCGCTCTCAGGCGACTGAGAGTAAAAGGGGACGCATGGCGCAAAGGCCCAGAAGCTGCGGAAAAATTATTAAAGGCTCTTCTTATTGATCATTGGCTCGCGTTTGACCACCAAAATAAGGAAAGAGGACTAATTTTTTTTTCGTTAACAAAACATTTAAATAAATTCTTGTTTTGCTCACTCTATCTTACTTGTTTGATTTGACAGTTAGGACGTCATATTTTGGCGCAAAGTCGATCCTATATCTGTGTGCTTAGTATGAGTTTGAAATACTTTTGTCGTTTTCGAAAACTATCGCTTTGTCTCTTTCACACGTACCAGATTAGTGTGAAAGAGACAAAGCTATAGTTTTCGAACACGATAATAGTATCGCAAACTCATACTAAGGCCGCTGGACTTTTAATTCGATGCAGTAGACTGACAGTTTCTGAGTTGTCAGATAATGACGACTACGAAATTGTGATGTAACTGAATTAATCGATTCGGGAATAAAATCGAATAAACTCGAATAACTATGTAAACGATTTTTTTAATCATGTTGTGTGAAATTAACAAAAACTAAAATGTGATTCTGAAGGGATGTGAAAAATAAAACGAACAGATCATGATAATGTTTTTTATTTTATTTTTTTGCAATATGCCCCTGTACCTGTACCCATTCTAACCGCTAAATTTATTAAAATATTCATCACATTAAACAATTTGCAAAAGAGTGACTTTTATCATGTTTAGTTAAATATGAATAGTTTTAGTAAAAAATAGATTTATTTATTATCAAATGTAGTTACTTTTTCAAAATAAATGATAATAGTATACATTTTATAATTTATTTATATTTCTCAAGATTAAGAATCGCTCATTTATTATTCGAATGATTGAATACATCACTATTCAGTTAGGGTATCATTATTTTAGTAAGTGACACTAGCTTATGTCAGTTTACTGCATCGAATTAAAAGTCCGGGTATAGTCTTAATTGAATCGCACTGTACCTCCATACCATTCTCATATGCATTTTCAGTAAATAAAACGCGTCAAGTTCCGAAGCGTACATGACCGAGTTATTTCGAAATGAGAAGTTAAAAGTTTGACTTCCATCCCGATTAACTGTTTGAAATAACTGCCAGCTAGCGAAGAGGGTTTAATTGAAATTGTAGAACATATTTGCTGTGAAATTGTTTAGTTACTTGAACTAACAATAAGTTGTGACGGGGTTGAGATATTTTCGGAGTAATCAGTTTGCTAAGTTAAATATGGATTGCTGAAGGCAGTAATGGTTAGAAAGTGACTCATTTTTTAACACGCTTTTATTAGGTCGACCTGTATGTAACTAACTATGTAATGGAATCTAAGGTAACTAATTTAACCATCTTTCAAGGGTCGTAGTTTAATTAAATTTGGCAGCTGTATGTAGTTCTGTTGACAATACAATAATATGGTACTGTCAAACTGATCTGATGATAGAGCCGGAAGATATGAACTGGAACTTCATGATGGAAAATCGTATCATAGCTGTTTTGGATTTCTTAGAAAAGTCTTGTAATGAACTTTGACCACGATTAGGTTTCAAGGTCTGATGACGAAGCCGGAAGTTAGGCACTGGCATTCCATGATGGAATATCGTATCATAGTCGTGTTTGCACTTGTGAGAAAGGCCACGTAATGGACTTTGAACATGATCTATTTTGTTTTTACATGCATTTATAAAAGCGTGTTTTTCCAGTGTTTTTTAATCTATAATTAATTTATTAATTTCTTAAGACAGAGTTGAAAAGAAATGTTTTTATGTTTTTTTTTATTGATAATAGGTTCGCGTTTGACCACCATCTCACCTGATGGTAAGTGATGATGTGGTCGAAGATGAAGCACGCTTACCTAGAAGTAACCTATTCACTCTTGACTTAAAGACCCCTAGGTTATAGCTATCGGGAAACACAGACTCCGGCAAGGAATTCCACTCCTTAGCCGTACGCATAATGAAGGTATTCCCAAAACGTTTAGTGCATATGGGTGGGATATCCACCATGCAAAACCAAAGTCATCTCCATGCCCAAAAGCTCCAGGCGGTCAGTGACTGGTACAGATGTACTTCGGAAAGTAGGGGATAATTTAAAAATAAAGAACAAAACATAAAAACAAAACATTTAGATCGTCTCACGACGCCCCTGGGATGATACCGCGGAGCCCCAGGGCGTCGCGATGCACAGTTTGGGAAGACCTGATTTAATCAATATCATTTTGTTTTCGTTATAGGTCAGAAGCTTGAACCCAGGCATATTAGTTTGTGTAATTTCCAATATCACATGTTGAAAACAAGCGACATTCACCAGCATGCACTGGACCAGCACGGTGGAATGCGATTACGTAAATCTATACTAATATTATAAACCGGAAAAGTTTGTTTGTTTAAACGCGCTAATCTCCGAAAGCACTAAGTGGATTTGGATGAAACTTGGTAAGAGAGTAGCTTGAAGCTTACTCGACTGTAATAGAAGGAGGGTAATGTTTTTATCATCAATGACTTTTTTTTCTCCGCGGGAGCAAGGCCCTGGACGACTGCTAGTATTTGGTTGTAAGGATATATAAAACATCTAGGTTTTTAGTTGTCTTAGTTTAGTTCTGGCAGTGCGACATGAAGATTTCGACACCAATCCTTACTAATATTATAAATGCGAAAGTAACTCTGTCTGTCTGTGTGTTACGCAATCACGCCTAAACTACCGAACCGATTTTAATGAAATTTGGTACGGACATAGTATAAAGCCTTAGAAAGGACATACGCTGCTTTTAATGCAACAAAAGGGCTGTAAGGGGTTGAAATAGGGGATGAAAGTTTGTATGGAAATTACGTCATTTTTAAAGCTAGAAGCTTGAAACTTATTTTTTAGACTTTTGATTAGATATTAATAAATACGACATTCAAATTATGTATGAGTTTTATTTTCAAAGTAATTAGCTTAAAAAATTAAAAATGCGCGAAAATTAAAAAAAAATTAAAATTAAAAAACGCGCGGAATAGTGACTTTCGGCAGCGAAAGTCACTATTCCGCGCGGACGAAGTCGCGGGCACAGCTAGTATTATCGTGTACTTACCTAATAATGAGTAATTTATGTATTTTTCCTAATACGTAGTAAGCCTTCCTAACACCTTTTTTAGGAAGGCTTACTTGGGTTTCTATCTAATTAATGTAGGCACAAGCTAAAAATCCAAGTATAGAGCAACCAGGTTAAAATACCTCAAACAGGCAACGTTTACGTTCTCGTCTTTAAAATCACTAGACCAAAGCAGTTCCAAAATTATTTTACTCTACCAGTTTTTATTATAAAGGGGAAGAATTCACATTATTAGCAATCTTGTTAACCCCTCCAACTAAGCTAAATATGCTTGTGTCTGGAGTGGGTTCACGGCAATAGTGTAATGGGTGGGGTTCGAACCTGCGACCTCTCGATCCCAAGTCCGACACCTTAGCCGTTAGGTTATTGACGCTTGTGGCTATTAATAATAATAATATATGTTTATTTTCTCTCCACAATATTTACAATACATCATTTAGATTTGTATATTAACAACTTTATTATTGTGGGAGACTGGTGCCTAAACCAAGCTATAAGCCTGTATTTCAGGACACCAGAACTCCACCTTTTAACATTAAGTATTGAAAACAGATAGTTGAACCTGAACATAATTATTATCAATAAATGTTTGTTAGTAAGTCTATGTATAAAAGTGTGTGCGTGTGTTTTGTATGGGAGTGTGCGTGTTTTTGTGGATGTGGTGTTGGTAAGTGTTGGGGTGTGATAACAGTGGGTTTGTGTGTATGACTGAGTTTTACCTTACATTTACAAGATTACACTATGGTAGCATTGGTAGCGAATAGGTTTTCGGTGTCATCATAATTTAATCCTTGTAGAAAGGAAGATATTTCCTTTTTACAAATTTGCGTGTGATCCCGCTTGCACGTGTACTTAAGAACCCTACTTATCATGGGTATGATTCCGACTTAGTTTATCCAAAACCCTCTCCATTCCCTAATTAACGCTGAAAACCTCTCTGTAACCCTTAATCATCTTTCGGCTTCACCTCCGTTCCATTGTCCCGCAAATCCAGGTGATATGACCGGTATTTATATGTGTTATCAAATAGGGTAAAGGTGGCAAGAAATATTCGCGGCGTTTTGAATATCCGAAGGCTTTCGTGTAGTTGGTTTGGTGTGCATTGGCTTGGAAGTGTTAATGTTATCATTGTTTTTTGTTTAAAACTATCACGACCACGTATCGGTGACTTCGTTCACGTCGAGGTTACCTACGTTAACATCAATTCAGTGGGAATTTCGGGTTAAAAAGTAGCTATATTATGCTTCTCCATAACCTCTTCTATCTTCCAGCGAAAGCCTCATAAAATCAGTTGAGTCGTTTTAGAAGTTAGCCCGGATAAACAGTGACAAACCGGCAAAAATTTATAAAAAGTTCGTTTGTGTTTTAGTATCGTGTAAATAATAACTATTTATAAGAAAACACAGTTATTTTGAAATAAGAAGACACCTTAATTTAATTAATATGTACCGATAGGTGTATAATAGATGCATAATAAAACACATCAACGTATTTGAGATGTATTGACGGAGAAAGATTTTTCGCCACCGAAAGAACGAGCAAATCTCTTGAATCTAGAATAAGCTTCACATAAAAACCAGACTCTCAACAATATGTTACCAAAGAATTCCTGGTGCTTCTACGTCGAGATGAAAACGAAAAGGAAACTGGCACTGGAACTGGAATCTGAAGACATGCAGCATTCACCAACACGACCTAGGGCCGCAATAAAGGCCCTTTGCTCTCACAGAGAGGAGACCTATGTCCTAGCAATGGGAATGCTATAGACTGATTATGTTAAAGAAAAAAAGAAAGAAAAATCGTTTACTACCACCTGCCACAAGTACACACAATAACAAAACATAAAACAACATATGGGTAATTATAACCAAAAGAATGGTATAAAATAAGAACTAATATTGACACGATTAGTTGAATAATATTTCGTACTAGCTTTTGCCCGCAACTTCGTCCGCGTGGAATAGTTACTTTGGGCTAACGTTAAATTTAACCCCGATTTTGAAGCATTCTTCATTGGCGCTCCGTTCCTATTGGCCTTAGCGTAATGATATATATATATAGCCTATAGCTTTTCTCTATAAATTGACTATTTAATTAAAAAATAATTATTCAATTCGAACCAGAAGTTCCTGAGACTATCGCGTTCAAACAAACAAACAAACAAACTCTTCAGCATTATATTATTAGTATAGATAGCTGTTGCCCGCGACTTCCTCCACGTTTCCGTTCTTTTTCGTAAAAAAAGTAGCCTATGTCCTTCCTCACGGTTCAGTGATTTTGATGTAACAGACAGATTATCTTTCGTTATTTAGTAGGGAAATATAATATGTCAATCTATAATACTGTTGAAAAATATCGCAATACCGAACAGCACAATATTATTGTTAATAGCTGAGCCCGCGACTCCGTCAGCGTGTAACTCCTTGTGTGTTATTAAGTTAATGTATCGGTAATATTGTTTAAATCACGTTCACATGAGGCTTAAGTACCTATAGAACACAACCTATAGTCACATTGTGGAATGCAAATAAATGTATTGAGTATTGAGTAGAACGAAAATACTTCAGCGCAAAGCTACCGGGTAAACTATGTTGAAAGTTGACCCGTCCGGCACGTGAATATAAAGATTTCTAGAACTGCTAACCCGGGAAAGAGCGACGTACAACTGACCATGCGAGAAACAACTGACACCGAGATCTACTCCAGCAACACGAAAAGTCTGCCCATGGGCCTTATTAATTGTCATTGCATAACACACCGATACTGGGAATTGCGTTCTTTTAAATTGGAATGGAAAATTATTTGGTATTATGGGAATTCTGGGAATAAAGACGGTTTCTCCTGCACCGCGACCTGTTAAAATTTGAGCCTCGATTATATTTTGTTGCAACTGGGTTACTTTTAGCCGAGTTCCATTGCAAAGTTGTGGTGGTTTTAAATTTCGGAGCAGAATAATAATCAGAAAGCTTCGAACTGCTAAGCTATCGGGAGTTACACGTGTTATTGTGCGTCAACCATAAAAGATAGATATATGCTGTCGTGGGATATTTTTTATATAATTTTAAGGAGAACATTTCCGTCATAAATGATTTCTGTGTTGCTTTAACCATTAAGGTTGCACTCGCGACGGAAGCTTAAAAAATGGAGTAACTTCTCCCGTTTTCCCAACATTTCCCTTTACTGCTCTGCTCCTATTGATTGTAGCGTGATCAAAAGTATACTATAACCAGCTCAGGAGTATGAAAAATAATTGTACCAAGTTTCGTTAAAATCCGTCGAGTAGTTTTTGTTTCTATAACGGTTATACAGACAGACAGACAGACAGACAGACAGACAGACAAAAATTTTACTGATTGCATTTTTGGCATCAGTATCGATCCCTAATCACCCCTGATAGTTATTTTGTAAATATATTTCATATTGTACAGAATTGACCTCTCTACAGATTTATTATAAGTATAGATAATAATTATGTTAAATAATATTCCATAGTTGCCACTGGCCAATTAAACTTCGACCCAAATACTTCGTAAACGCGAAAGTTTACGAAGTATTTGGGTCAAGTAGGTAGTCGCCATGGTGTATGGCGACTACCTACTTGACCCAAATACTTCGTAAACTTTCGCGTTACAAACAAAACGCAATTTTCGCGTTTGAACGTAAACGTGTGCATTATTGTTGGGACCTACGTATAGCGTAGTTACAGAGTGACTGTGTCCAGTCTTATTGTTTATTTTAATTGTGTTCCTTTTATCTATGCCATTTAATTGTATTTATAAAAGATACGAAAAGGGATATTTTGGTTTCTTTCATTTTAACTGATTGTACCTATGCTTACGATTTGGAAACTAATAAGTACCTAAAATGAAGACTAATTTTAACTACATATACAACGTGTAATTTAAAGCGTATCTATATACATACCAAGTGCACGGCTTCTTTGGATGATAATAAACGATATGGCAAGGGTTTTCTAATCCTATGTGTACATGTGTGGAACTTATTAGAAATTTCAATACATTGATACCAAAGACTGAATCTTTCAAATTAAGAAGAACGAAGAGAATTATCGTTTTTATTGGCAAATGACGTGGAAAGTTATTAACCCTCGTAGTGCTGTGACACTTATTTTGAGCTGAAACTGTGCATAGAGACTCCATACCAGATGTTGTCTTCAGCCTTTGTGGATACATATAGGTTTTCTGTTACACGTTGTATTGTGTTTTAGCTGGTTTTATAGTTTCATAGGTATATCATTCACTGCCTCGTTAGTCTAGTGGTCGCAAGCGCTAATGTCGAGAAAGAGGTCTCGGATTTGATTCCCGGGTTGAGTAAAATGTGCTATTGGGATTTTCTATTACAAATTTGTCAGTAGAAGCGATTTGAAAATTGGCAGTTTGATATCCCTGTGCCACAGAAAGTATGTTACGCCGTTGGTCTTACGCTTGATCTCTCTTCGGTCGAATCAGATAGCCGTTCCGCCCTCTTTCGGCCCCCCTAAATGGGTCCAGGGACGGTGGACTTGGGGATGCCCGCCGTCCCCTATAACACGAGACCCGAGATGACGGCGCGTTTTGTTCCACGTGCGCCCTTCTCAGTAGTCACAGGGGGAGCAAAACACCTCACTCCCCCCACTTGTAGAGATGGGGCCCGTAGACGCGGGCCGGCACTAGTCGGGGGTCGCGTTGAAGAATACTTATGTGTTCCCGCACCCCTGGCGCACGTGTACGAAGGAACACGGGGTGGTTTTAGTCAGTATGTGTCTGACAGACCCCTTCGCCTGCCCCAGGGCGGAGGACATCCATGAGGATATCCACCTCGGAACAAAAAAAGAAAAGATAGCCGTTCCGTCGGCCTATGAGAGTTAACATACGTACGCGTAATAATGTTTCCGGCGCATGAACAATTCACCATCGCCAATTAATCACCTCTTCGTTCTCACCCTCGCTTAACATTAGGTGATATGGTGCTCAAACGCTATTAACAATAAAAATGGTTGTTCTATTAGAACGTGTATAAAAATTGATTAAAACATTGAACTCCACTAAGGTAACCATATAAATAACATTATCAAGTGGAAAATCAAAACAACGCAAGATCTTAAACTATCAAACGCACGTCCATCAGTTCAATTCCACAAAGACAATAGAATAGACTCCGATACTACACAATAGCAGTTGAGAATAGACTGAAAGATTTCATTTAAAGGTGGGTAGTCATTCGCGTGTAACGCAATCTTTGAGCTCGAATTTGCGTCTATTATAATTATTAGCATTTATTTTTGTATATCCATTGTCTAGTAGATATCGCTGTCGGCGATAAACCACTATTGTTAGGTGTATTGAGGTCTGGTTTATGAAAATAGTTGTGTAACTATTTTCGGTGTAAAATAAAGTACATTCTGTCTATTATAATAATTATGTATGTAGGGTGGTGTGGATGACCAAAACATCTCAAATACTTCTTTATTTTATTAACTTCTTAAAATTTTTAACATCTTTGCGTCTTAACTGGCCTGTTCCACTCAATGCTGCCTCAACGAGCACATTAGTGGAAATAGCAGCCTATTTTGTTACTTTGGGTTGTAAAATAGCGGTTTAAGGGTTCAAAAAGCAGTTCAAAGTTGCATATCTGCATCCGTAAACGTCTATAGCTATAAAAGTTACTTAAGGTGCTATAAGCTGAATCAAATACTACCCTAGCCTTCAAAGTAGTCCACGGTAGAACTCATTTACCACTCACACCTTTATATGAGAGTTACGAAGGTCATTCTGCCACTCACAACTGCACAGTGGTTTCCATTGTAACTTTTATAGGTTATAGTTATAGTAACCACTATTATACTACTATATGCTTCATTATAGAAATAATAGAAACTCTTATGCATACTATAGTTACAAAAAATCATCAGTGTAACTAAGGCCTTTAATAGCAATATTCATTCCTTGCAGGCTCAATCCATTCGCCATTTTACAGCCGCTTTTGTAACTATTATAAAACATTTAATAAAAAGGGATGCTAAACGAATAAGTACGTAACTAGATCTTATAACCTCAAAAACAGTAAAATAGGAGCTTTTTGTGGCTGTGAGTTGCACTAGGGTAACAAAAATCACTGGAAGCGTTAGAAGGGTGAAAATTAGCGCTATGATTCTCAAAAGGGAGTTATTAGAGCTAAAACTGCAGGTTATGACTACATTACAATGACGCCATGATGTTTTAAGAAAACTTATAATTCACTTGCAAAATTGAGTTGATATACATTGGTTTTTCAGTTAAATGTGCATTAAATATACCGGTAAACAATCGGCCACTTGCGAATAGTAAGTTATCGACACGTAAAAATACGGAAATAAAATTTATTCTGTATAACAAATAAAAAATATCTTTTGTTAATTTTTTAAATATCATAAAAGCGCGTTAAAATTACTCGAAAATTATCGTATATATCTACAGTAAACTGGACAGCGTTTTAAGTATCTTTATATATCTTGCTAATACAGAATACAAACATTTACTTCTTTTTGTTTTATTTTCATGATGGCGACGAAAACACTTTACCAAAATATTACAAATAATGTCAACTGAAGATATACAATAAAGAACTATAATCAATTCATTCGTTCAAAGTAGTTCAAAATCATTCAAAAGTAGAGCTACGAGAGCTTTAGTATAGCGTTAATAAATCGTTATAGCTATTAAGGAACCTTTATGCAACCGTTGTGCAGGTTAAATGGAACTTTAGGTTGCATAAAATGGCGCCCAAATAGCGCTAAAGCGGCTGCTTTAGGTCTGTAGTAGACGCTCTAGCGCTTACGTCTATTACCATAAGTAATAATCGGATACGTTCCAAAGCCCTAATGCAGCCCATTTGTGGTAGTTGGGGCGTTCTTACTCAATTTGTTTCTTAAATTTATTAAGCGTTCTTAATTAACATCCTACATATATGATATACATACACACTTTCATCCCCTATATCAGCCCATGAAAGATATATAAATATTAACTTCGAAAAACTAAATAGTTTTTGTTTTACTCCAGGTCATCAACTATCTTCGGGATCGCGAGAATGTTCTAACGAGATACCATGGCCCCCGAACACAAGGGTGGCTGAAGGAATAGGTATAGGTAGAGTAGGAACCCACTCTACCTAAAGCGAGGGGAGCTGAAGAACTCGTTGAATGCTGGCAGCGAAGGGGTGGACTTCGTTGAATCTGGTAGGATTTCTTCCAATGAAACTCGAAGTACAAACGATTAGGTTTAATGATGACTTTACAAAATATTAATTAAATTTGATTTTAAGTACAGGCTCGACACACAACTATAACGACCGGTGATGTCGGCAGACCATAGATGATCTCGAACAGTGCAAAAAGAATGTAATACACTATGGAATAGTGGGTGACGCAAGCCGCGTCCTCTCGCCACAGATGAATAATGTTCACGCGCCGCCGTGCCGTATGCGTGTGTAAAGGCGTGTACACATGCAAGGCGTCAACAAGTTGCCCCCCTCGGCAAGGGATCGTGGCTTGTAGATACATCAGGTCGATCTTCAACTGGTAGCGGGCACAGTCGATTGAAGGCGCGCCGAAGTGTGCCCGATGAAGTCTTCACGTCTGCTACCCTAGTTACACCATCGGAGCCTGGATACACGCTGGTTATTCGCCCAAGCAGCCATCTGTTTGGTGGCAATCTATCATCCTTGACTAGCACCATCTCTCCAAGTTGTAGGTCTCTTCCACCTCTGCACCATTTCTGTCTTTTTTGCAGCTCTGTAATGTATTCTTTATAAAATCTATCCCAGAAATGGGTTTTCAACTGTTGAGTTCTCATATATCGTGAGAAAGTGCTCAACCTTGTAGTGTCTTGTGCCTGAGGAGAAGGGAAAATAGTTAATGTTTGTCCAAGAAGGAAATGTGACGGTGTGAGGGCTACTAGGTCTGAAGGATCAGAAGATAAAGGAGTTAGAGGCCTCGAGTTCAAGATAGCCTCTATCTGGGTAAGTACTGTGTTCATTTCCTCGTAAGTAAGGTTTGCAAGAGCAAGTATTCGCTTCAAATGATGTTTAACTGATTTCACGGCACCCTCAGCTAAACCATTAAAGTGTGGGCTATAAGCTGGTGAGAACTTAAAGTTTATTGATAAATTTGAAGCATGTTCACTTAAATAGTTTGCATTAACTTTTAAAAACCTAGCCAGTTCATTACACGCTCCTATGAAGCATGTACCATTGTCCGAGAAGATGTTGACAGGTTTTCCTCTACGGGCAATAAATCTGTTTAGAGCAGAAATAAAGGTTTCGGAGCTGAGATCTGTCACAAGCTCTATGTGTACTGCTCTAACAGCCAAGCACACAAAAATGCAAATATATGCCTTAATTAAATTACTACCTCTACCCTTTCGGTTCAAAATCATCAATGGTCCTGCATAATCTACTGCTGTGATTATAAATGGATAATCAGCATGTAGGCGCTGCTCAGGAAGGTTGCCCATTATTGGCTGTGTGATTCTTCCTGAAAACCGACAACATGTAACACAGCTATGTACTGTTTTTCTAGAAAGATTTCTACCATTTAGTGCCCAAAATTTATGACGAATGTTTGACAGCAGTAATTGTGGGCCCGCATGCATGAGTAATTTGTGATAATGTTTAAAAATAAGTACTGTAATGTGGTTAGATGCATGTAGCAATATAGGATGTTTAGTGTCATATCTATAATGTGAATTAGAAAGCCTACCTCCAACTCTAATTAGACCATCAGAATGTAAAAATGGATTCAAACTAGTCAATTTGTTTTGTAATGGCAATTGTTGTTTGTTTTTTAATAATTTATACTCCTGATGAAATGATTCATGTTGTGAAATTCTACATAATGTAATTAAAGACCGATTAAGTTCACACAAAGTTAAGACCCTTTACATTTGTTTTGGGAATTACGACAATTATATATAAATCTCAAGATATAGGCTGTAATGCGCTGCAGCTTACTAAAATCTGAAAATCGGCTCACGAAGTCGACTGATTGTTGCTCCGAGACATTTAAATGATTTTGAACCTTGAATTCCGGCAAGTCATCTTCCTATGTTTGTTGGTGGGCCAGGCCAATTAAACTCTGGTTCTGTTAAAAATGCAGGTCCTGACCACCACAAGCTATTAGATTCCAGATGGCAAGCATCTGCGCCGCGCGACCCTATATCAGCAGGGTTCAACTTTGTAGGTACATAACGCCAAGTACCTGGTTCTGTAAGAGACTTCAGTTCATGAATTCTGTTATAAACAAATGGTTTCAATAGATTGGTCTTGGAAGTATTAATCCAAGCTAATACAATGGTCGAGTCACACCAGTAAGTACAACTGTGAAGTCCCATTAATGAAGTTTTTACTTTATCAGCTAAACGAGCTGCTGTTAGAGCTCCACTCAATTCCAACCTTGGCACTGTCATTGGTTTCAGTGGAGCTACACGGCTCTTTGCAGTCACCAACTTCACTGTCACTTCATTATTTTGAGAAACAGACCGTAGATAAATACAAGAACTGTAAGCTTGTGTGGATGCATCGCTAAAGGCATGCAATTCACAAATGACAGGATAGTCACAGCTGACATGTCTTGGTATTCTTATTTTCCTAATGTCATCTAATGATTTAATAAAGTTACACCAAGCTGCTTGAATCTCACTTGAAACATTTTCATCCCATGTTATTTTTAATGACCATAATTTTTGTAGAATAATTTTAGCTTGCAATATGCAAGGGTTAATGAGTCCAAGTGGATCAAATATTTGAGCCATGGTAGACAAGATTGTGCGTTTCGTAATGTGTTCATGTTTCTTAATGTTTGCTGAAAATAACAACACATCTTCTTTACAACCCCAAAGTAATCCTAATGTTTTTGAATACTCATGGTTACTCAAATTAAGTAATTCATCTTTGCTATTTTCGCCTATGAGTTGTTGTATAATGTGTGAATTATTTGAATTCCATTTTCTTAAAGAAAATTGTCCACTTTCAAGTTGGTTAATGACGCCTCTGCAGATGTCTACCAGCTTAGACATGTCGTTGTGACCATATATAAAATCATCAACATAAAACCCTTGAATGATAGCATCTGAAATGGACTTATCAGTGCATACTTTTCCCAGCTGAACTAGACATCGTGTTGCAAGATATGGTGCAGATGCGGTACCATAAGTTACAGTGTTGAGTTTGTACTGTTTGAGTTGTTCGTTAGGTTCGAAACGCCATAGTATCTGTTGTAACATATGTTGGCCTTGATTTACCTTTACCATTTTATACATCTTTTCAACATCTGCAGTAACAACATATTTAAACTGTCGGAATCTAATTAATATACTAATGAGGTCACTTTGTACTGTAGGGCCTACCATTTGAATATTGTTAAATGATAACCCGGATGAGGTTACTGCAGATGCATCAAAAACAACTCTCAATTTAGTTGTTAGACTTGTTTCACGTAACACTCCATGATGTGGCATAATGTATGTGTATTCATCCTTATCTGGAGTTGTATTTTCAGCCATGTGACCTAATGATATATATTCCTTAATGAATTCAGCATATTGCTTTTTGAATAAAGGGTCACGCTTGAATCTACGTTCTAATGATATGAACCTAGACAGGGCTTGTTCATATGAACTACCTAGTTGTTGAGGCGATTCTTTTAATGGAATTGTTACAATGAATCGACCATCATTATCACGAGTAGTAGTTTGTATGAAATTGCTTTCACATTCCTGTTCCTCTTTGGATACAGGTTTGTGCAATGTGACCATTTCAAGTTCAAAGAATTTGGTTAATTGATCCTGAAGTTGATCATCATAATGTATAATTGAATGATTGCAATGGACTGTATTAATGCTATGTTGTAATGAGTGTGTGGGCCCTGATATCAACCATCCAAACTTTGTTTCACTTAATGTGGGCTTATTCTTACCTAATGAAATATTATTATTTAACAATACACTCCAAAATAAGTCCGCTCCAAGCAGCATATCTACTTGTGACGGTGTGTGGAATAAAGGATCCGCTAATGTAATATTTTGGGGTATATCTAACCCTTCAGGGTTGACTTGTTTGCAAGGTAATGCTTGAGTAATGTGTGGAACCACAAAACAATGTACACTCTCAGAATATGAATTGATAAGTGATGATATAATGACATCACATCTTTTAGATATGCAACTAGATTGACGATTTAACCCTTCAACTAATGTCGAGGTTGAACGAGTTGGTAATTTGAGTTTGTCACATAGACTCTTTGTAATGAAGCTTGATGTACTACCATTGTCTAATAATGCACGGACCTTGTGTTTATGACCACTGTGATCAGTAATATTAATGGTAGCCGTTGACAGCAATATAACGCATTGAGGATTGTGAGTGGTGGACAGAACCACATTATCTTGTGAGCTTGTTGACAACTGTGTCTTTGACTGTGCCGTGCAGAGTGCTACACTACTAGTACCAGGAGTAGGCTGTGTAGAAGTAGGTGGAGAATCAGTATTGCCATTCTTTGTATCCTGTGTACTGGATGGCTCATTCAGATGCATCATGGTGTTATGCCGTTTATGACAACGGCTGCAGCCACCCATCCTGCACTTAAATGATTTATGACCAATACGTAAGCAGTTAAGGCACAGGTTAAGGGATCTTGCCTTCTCAATGCGAGCTTCAATGGAAAGCAACTTAAAGCTTGAGCACTGATAATGGCATGGTTACCCTTACATAATGGACAACTGTACGGTTTGTTATTGCTAGAAGACTCCGAGTTAGCAATAAATGTCTTTTGCTTATGTGTACTGTCACCTTGTTTGTGTGTACTGACACTATGTCTCCTTTTAGAACCATTGTTATGAACTTCCGCAATAGTTTCTAATAAATCTGCCCGATTCTTAAGAAATTTGTTAAAATCAGCAAGTGTGGCTAAGTCAATTACGGTAAGTTTCCCATTCCCTACTTGTCACCGAATCCAATTTACTAGAGACCATGTGTAGAATGAGCACATCCCAACCATCTGTGGGCAACTTAAGTGTTTTCAAAGCTCTTATATTACGATTGACTGTATCAATGATGTTGCGCAGAGCTTGAAAGGATTCTTGTGTTCCTTGTTCAATATTAATGATAGCTTGAACATGATTGTAAACTAGAAGCCGTCTGTTATTATAGCGGTCACATAGTAGCTGCCATGCAACATCATAATTCTCATCGGAGAAGTCAAGAGAACTTATTACTAAAGCAGCACTATCCTTTAACGCAGCTCGCAAATAATGGAATTTACTAATTCTCGGAATACTGTCATTAAAATGTATTAATGAGATATACGTATCATGGAACTCAAGCCAGTTGTGATATTGACCCGAAAAGGTAGGTAAATGTATTGTAGGAAGTTTAAGTTTTATCCCACCTTTATTTCCAGCAACAGTACTAGCACCTGTAACCGATTCAGTGCCCGCAGAGGGCCCCTGCTTACTCAACAGCTCCTGGGCAGCAGCAATCGCAGCATAATACTGGACCTCGTAGGTTTCGCGTTCCTTATACTGGTCTTCTGGAATTTCAGATAAATTTTCTATATCACTTTGTAAGCTATCATATTCGGGATATAACTCCTCTATTTTTGTTAATCTTATTTTTAATTCACTAATCTGTAAGGAACTTAGAGTATCACAACTAGTTACCACTTCTAAATATGATTTAAATTGAGTTAATTTAGCCTTACAGGTTCCACGTTTTTTCATTAATGATTTGCAATCCATGTTAACGATCTACTATAAACTTAATGGAATTATAGTTCAAGACAAGCTACGAAAATCTTTAAAGTAAAGAGTGCAAGGTTATACTTAAATTTTATCTGCAAGGAAGCAGTGAGGGTGCGCATGAAACTAACCAAACACCAAGCAAGCGAGTTTTACGCGCTCGCGGGAGCCCCACGGCACGCAAACATGCCACGCGGCTAGCGAAGCGCACCCGCCCAAGCAGCTTAACCGCGGATAGCAACAGCGAACACGTTTTCGCAATTTAGGTATGAGCTGTGAACATGAAATAATAACATTATGAGTTTATGAACACAATAAATAACCATTTACAGAGGCGTTTCAAGACGCTAAAGACCTGACATGACAATGGGATTTTTAAAGAAACGAATCGAACATTCGTCGTACTTATAATTAGTAACAAAGGGACGTAGCGTTGGTTAGCCCAACGTTAATTATGGAATTTATAATGAAATGAGGATGGACTTTGCACTCTGACACTCCTTTTTTCAATAAAGGTTGGCACTATGATCCATGAATTCCATCCATGATCTTCTATTTTCCTTTCAAATTGATATTTCGCACGACTCCACTGGGTGCGTAGTAGTCCACGTAATGGCCGCCTCGTGCGCAGTTTCTTTGTTCTCATAGCGTCGCGTCGTCTGTAATCCGGCTCGAAGGACCAAAATGAAGAACTCGTTGAATGCTGGCAGCGAAGGGGTGGACTTCGTTGAATCTGGTAGAATTTCTTCCAATGAAACTCGAAGTACAAACGATTAGGTTTAATGATGACTTTACAAAATATTAATTAAATTTGATTTTAAGTACAGGCTCGACACACAACTATAACGACCGGTGATGTCGGCAGACCATAGATGATCTCGAACAGTGCAAAAAGAATGTAATACACTATGGAATAGTGGGTGACGCAAGCCGCGTCCTCTCGCCACAGATGAATAATGTTCACGCGCCGCCGTGCCGTATGCGTGTGTAAAGGCGTGTACACATGCAAGGCGTCAACAGGAGCCATTTGACGGTTTCTTCCTGAAGGTCTTCAATTTTCTGCAAGCCAAATTACATAAAAATTGTAATTCATTTTTAGGGATCCGTAGCCGAATGGCAAAAAACGGAACCCTTATAATTTCGATATGTCTGTCCGTCTGTGTGTCTGTCTGTCCGTCCGTCCGTATGTCACAGCGATTTTATCCCGAAACTATTAAGACTATACATGTGAAACTTAGTAGGTAGATGTATTCTGTGAACCGCTTTCTGATTTTAAGAAAAAATATTTAAAATAAAGGGGGCTTCCCATACGTGGAAATAAAACTGAAAATATTTTTTTTTTTTTTTTATGAAACCTATGCGTGTGTGGTATTTATAGACAGGTCTTCAAAAATGATATAAGGGTTTCTAAAATCACTTTTTCATAAAGTCAATCGTTTAAAAGATATAAGCTTCCAAAGTGGTAAAATGTGTATCCCCCCTCTAACTTCTATAATAATGGACTAAAAAAAAAAAATATAAGTCTATAGATCTTAATGTAAACTTTCAACCAAAATTGATTTGAACGAGATCGGGTCAGCATTTTTTGAGATACAGCATATTTTATAAAACCGCAAATATAACTTTGTAATTCATACAAACACTATGAAAAACAAAGTTATTTAGCGTAGTTGTAAAAATGTAAATAAGCTAGTTTTAAGAAATTTTGAAGTTTTTTTTTTTATTCCTCAAATAAATATACATATAATATTATATTATTATAGTTACTACGGAACCCTTCATGGGCGAGTCTGACTCGCACTTGGCCAATTTTTGGTCATTAAAATTTGCAGATTTCTGCATTTATAACATAATGCAGAAATCTGCAAATTATAAATATATTTAAGAGCTTTAACTTATTGTAGCTACATAGGTGCATTTGCTTTTACAAGTCCAAAATATACGGAATTAATTGACGAATGATTACTTTTTATTTTTTATACCTTTTGAAAAGTTCACTGAAATAATGATTTATTCCTATTCAACGCATCAAACCAGAGCAGTATTATAAAATAACTAGTATTTGCGTGTTGCGCGACGTTCGCGTGCTTGAAAAAAAAAAAAAAATAATAATAATAATAAAAGGGGGGGGGGGTGAAGGGGGCAGAAATATTTTGACTAAAGCATTGCCCCTCTAAATTAATCTGAAAAACACTTTTCCCGTAGGTTTGAGAGTTACTTGTTTACGAATCTGTCAAAATATACCCACCTCCCCATCCACCATCTGGGAGAACAATTATGTCAATGAGTGAGTGAGTGAGTCAGTCAGTCAGTGGTAATCTAGCTTTATATAGTATAATGTTCAAAATTGAATCGTGTATGATTATACTATGTGTATCTATAGATACAATTTGTAATTTAAAGGGTATATTCATACCAAGTACACGGTTTCTTTGGATGATAATTAACGATATGGCAAGGGTTTTATAATCCTATGACTACACGTGTGAAATATAATAGAAATTTCAATACATTGATACCAGAGGCAGAATTTTCAAATTAAGAAGAACGAAGAGAATCATCGTGTTATTGGCAAGTGACGTGGAAAGTTATCGAACCTCGTAGTGCTGTGACACGTTTGTTATGATTGGTATTCAAGAAACATATGAAACTGATAATTTGTTATCAATTCTTTGAGTCACTTATTTTGAGCTAAAACTGTGCATAGAGACTCTATACTAGATGTTGTCTTCAGCCCCTTTGGATAGATATGGGATGTCAGTTACACGTTGTATAATTCGCACCCTTCCTGTAAGAAAGCGGTAAGTGAATTCGGACAACTTTTCAGGAGCTTAAAAAATAGTGTCCAACATTGTTCAAAAAATCCCAGGAGTACCTTATAAATAACAAAAGATGGCATTTAGCAGCGGCGAAATGATAAAGTTTCCGATTTTTCATTGTGTTATGTATACTGTGAAATAAGGTTGAATTAAACGGTTACCTAAATAATCCCCGAAACTGTTACAAAAGATGGCCGGTGTAAAAATGAATATTGCTTTGTTATGATCTTTGGTGTACCGCATCGGCTGCGTTAAGTGTAGTTATTCCATTATTCATGTTACAATTTTAGGCTAGTCTGAAAGTGTAAGTATGAATTACGTAGTTTTTACACGAAAAATTCATTTAAGTAAACAGAAATACATACTTTATGCATGCGAAAGTATCTACGTTTTGCTGGAGCTTCTGAATAAACTTGTTTATTTATTGGAAAAATATTCAAATAATGAAGTGTATCATCGTAAACTTCTATTTTACTGTTCACAGCTTGTCATGTACAAAAATTGTATGTCAATACTATATAGATTTATAGTAATTAAAGAAAAAGTTAAATTGCTGTGTTTCAATCATATTAATCGATTTAGATTATGTTTGTATGTGTGCTAAGAAAAAACGTGCTGTAGAAGTGTAGAAGTATGTAAAATGAAGTGGCCAAAAGTTAAAAAATCGGAAACCTTCTATTAATTACTCAAACACAGAAAAAAATACCTTTGTTAATGTTAAAACAGTTTGACTCTACACTGAGAAAAAAAAAACAACCAGATTTCATGTTGCTTCAACAAGTTTTCGGGTTAAAATAGCGCCTACGTGCTGTTTGGTTGAAACTACAAGTTTATCTTGTAACCGTGCATCCACACCGCTGTTACTTTTTGTAGATCAACGTTTCCAAGTGTTACTCAGCAACATCCGACAGCAAAAGTTATTTATTGTTAATATGTGTTGCTGTTTTAGTATAAGTCAAGCAACGTTGCTCTACAATCGATAACATTGTTAGATAATGTTACCTCAAAAATGCAACAAAAAATATCACTGTCGATTAGTGTCGAAAGTTATTCTTTGTTATATTTTGTTAATTTATGTTGTTGGCGGTATGGACGCGTAAGTAACAATCATCAAATAGTAACAAGGAGCCACATAAGTTACAGATAGTTACCTAATGTTACTGTGTTGCATTTTGTTGCTCCACAAAAGTTAACTGCGGTGTGGATGCACGGTAAAGTGTAACTTGTTGATCCTACAAGCTACGTATCATGTTATTTCTACGTTACATCAGGTCGAATTTACGTTAACATTTTCCGATTATTTTTACAAGTTTAGCAAGTAGATTTAACATGCTCAGCACGTTGTTGTGACATGACTAGCTTGTTGAATCTACAAGGAGCTTGTTAATTTATCTTGTTACTCTTACGTGCTGGGCATATAGTTCCAACATGCTAGCCTTGTTGTTTCAACATGCTTGAAATGTTGTTGTGACATGACTAGCTTCTTGAATCTACAAGCAGCTTGTTAATTTATCTTGTTACTCCTACGTGTTGGGCATATAGTTCCAACATGCTCGCCTCGTTGTTTCTTTTTTTCATAAAAAAATAGGTTCGCGTTTGACCACCATCTCACCTGATGGTAAGTGATGATGTAGTCGAAAATGGAGCACGCTTACCTAAAAGTAACCTATTCACTCTTGACTTAAAGACTCCTAGGTTATAGCTATCGGGAAACACAGACTCCGGCAGGGAATTCCACTCCTTAGCCGTACGCACAATGAAGGTATTCCCAAAACGTTTTGTGCGTATGGGTGGGATGTCCACCATGTAACGATGGCGCTTCGCCGTTTGTCTCGTAGTCTGATGATGGAACGGGCTTGGCGGAATTTGACTGTGTAATTTCATCGCGCACTCCTCGAAATGTAACCGATAGAAAACCGATAGATTTGCAACTCGTCGTCAATATTCAAGGCTCTGGAGCTTTGACTCGACTAGTGCATCGTTGCCAATGAGTCTCTTGGCCCACTTCTCGATAGGCTCAAGCGCGTCCAGTTGGTATTTAGCAGATCCATCCCAAAGATAAGAGCAGTACTCCATACACGACCGAACCTGGGCTTGATAGAGATTCGGGTGTGAAGTACCGTCTCACCTTTGCTAGGATTCCCAACTTATTTGATGCTAGTTGAGCCTTAGCCTCGATAAACGGGCCAAAATTGAGGGTAGAAGTTAGTGTTACCCCCAGAAGCTCGATGCGGTCAGTTATCGGCATGGTTACACCCCGGAAAGTAGGTACCGGTTCGAATTGACTCTTTTTTGCGGAGAAGAGACACGCCTGGGCCTTAGCTGCATTAAACTTGACCAAGTCGGCATCGCTCCATTCAGAGACAGCCTTCAAGGACAAGTTCAAGCGCTCAACCATGTCCTCACGGAGAGACTGGATCTGTGACCCACCAGCTCGCTCGCTGGACACATATCTCTCAGCAAGTGTGCTGTCGTCTGCATACCCAAAGGTACCGGGAATCAGCAGATCGTTAATGTGCAGCAAAAACAAAGTTGCTGAGAGAATAGACCCCTGAGGGACCCTGGTATTCATTGCCAATAGGCCAGATGAGCAGAAAACCGTTTTATTTATGCTTTTTAGTGTATCATTGTTTACTTAACTTGAGATACCTATATACCGTTTGCACTTAATTTTTTAAAAGCGAGTTTGCTGTACACCTCTTTTTCACCCACTTAAACCATATTTCAGACGTGATTCAAAAGGTCTGTGCCTCAGCTGTGGTGATATTAATAACTAGGCTGATTATGCTAAAACATCTATGTAATGTACGAGGGCAGCAATCGTGAGAGATTTGCTGTTCTTAGTTGAAGAGTTCCATCACAACTATTTTATTTTTTTGTCGCAAAAATACACATTTTTTGTGACAGTACCTTTATTTTTGGCGCTAGCTTCATGAAAATTTGTGAGAAGGTGTATTAGGAACATTAGGGTTATTTGGAACATTTTTTTTTTCAGATTCATTTAGAGGAGCAATGCTTTAGTCGAAATAATTGTGCAACCCCCCCCCCCATTTCCCCCCCCTTTTTTTTTTTTTTTCACAAGCACGCGAGGTGCTTGCACCTCGCGCAGCACGCAAATACTTGATTTAGAGGGGCAATGCTTTAGTTTTTTTCACAAGCACGCGAGGTGCTTGCACCTCGCGCAACACGCAAATACTAAACCCCCCCCCATCTCCCCCCATCGTCCCCCCCACTTTTTTTTTCACAAGCACGCGAGGTGCTTGCACCTCGCGCAACACGCAAATACTAGTTATATTATATAAAGCTAAATTACCACTCACTGACTGACTGACTGACTGACTCACTCATTGACATAATTGTTCTCCCAGATGGTGGATGGGGAGGTGGGTATATTTTGACAGATTCGTAAACAAGTAACTCTCAAACCTACGGGAATAGTGCCAAACCTCCCCTTTTCACCCCCCTTCTCTCCCCTCCCTATCGTATCTCGGAAACTACGAGACCCGTATTTTTTGTTTTTTACGGATTCGTATAGAGGAGAATCGGTAAAGTAAAAACCATTTTTCAAAGTCCCCCCCTCGCCCCCCTTCTCCCCCCCTTTAGGCGGATCTCGGAATCTAAGAGACTTGGAACATTTTTTTTTTCAGATTCATTTAGAGGGGCTATGCTTTAGTCGAAATACTTGTGCAACCCCCCCCCCATCACCCCCCCATGTTTTTTTTTTTTTTTTTCACAACACGCAAATACTTGGTTTAGAGGGGCAATGCTTTACTTTTTTTCACAAGCACGCGAGGTGCTTGCACCTCGCGCAACACGCAAATACTAAACCCCCCCATCACCCCCCCCCCCCCTTTTTTTTTTTTTTTTTTCACAAGCACGCGAGGTACTTGCACCTCGCGCAACACGCAAATACTTGATTTAGAGGGGCAATGCTTTAGTTTTTTTCACAAGCACGCGAGGTGCTTGCACCTCGCGCAACACGCAAATGCTAAACCCCCCCATCACCCACCCCAACTTTTTTTTTGTTTTTTTCACAAGCACGCGAGGTGCTTGCACTTCGCGCAACACGCAAATACTAAACCCCCCATCTCCCCCCATCACCCCCCCCCCTTTTTTTTTTTTTTTTTCACAAGCACACGAGGTGCTTGCACCTCGCGCAACACGCAAATACTTGATTTAGAGGGGCAATGCTTTAGTTTTCTTCACAAGCACGCGAGGTGCTTGCACCTCGCGCAACACACAAATACTAGTTATTATCTATACTAATATTATAAAGCTGAAGAGTTTGTTTGTATGTTTGTTTGTTTGCTTGAACGCGCTAATCTCAGGAACTACGGGTCTGATTTCAAAAATTCTTTCAGTGTTAGATAGCCCATTTATCGAGGAAGGCTATAGGCTATATATCATCACGCTAAGACCAATAGGAGCGGAGCACTAATGAAGAATGTTTCAAAATCGGGGGATTTTTTTTCCACGCGGACGAAGTCGCTGGCGAAAGCTAGTATTATATAAAGCTAAATTACCACTCACTCACTGACATAATTGTTCTCCCAGATGGTGGATGGGGAGGTAGGTATATTTTGACAGATTCGTAAACAAGTAACTCTCAAACCTACGGGAAAAGTGCCAAACCTTCCCTTTTCACCCCCCTTCTCCCCCCCCCCCCTATCGTATCTCGGAAACTACGAGACCCGTATTTTTTTTTACGGATTCGTATAGAGGAGGCTCGGTAAAGTAAAAACCATTTTTCAGTCGTCGTCCCCCGCCCCCCTTTTCACCCCCTTTAGGCGGATCTCGGAAATTAAGAGACTTAGAACATTTTTTTTTTTTCAGATTCATTTAGAGGGGCAATGCTTTAGTCAAAATACTTCTGCAACCCCCCCCCCCATCACCCCCCCCCATTTTTTTTTTTTTTTTCACAAGCCCGCGAAGTGCTTGCACCTCGCGCAACACGCAAATACTTACCCCCCCCCATCACCCCCCCCTTTTTTTATCTTTTTTTCACAAGCACGCGAGGTGCTTGCACCTCGCGCAACACGCAAATACTAGTTATACTATATAAAGCTAAATTACCACTCACTCACTCACTCACTCACTCATTGACATAATTGTTCTCCCAGATGGTGGATGGGGAGGTGGGTATATTTTGACAGATTCGTAAACAAGTAATTTTCAAACCTACGGGAAAAGTGCCAAACCTCCCCTTTTCACCCCCCTTCTACCCCCTCTCTATCGTATCTCGGAAACTACGAGACCCGTAGTTTTGTTTTTTTACGGATTCGTATAGAGGACGCTCGGTAAAGTAAAAACTATTTATCAAAGTCGACTCCCCCACCCCCCTTCTCACCCCCTTTAGGTGGATCTCGGAAATTAAGAGACTTGGAACATTTATTTTTCAGATTCATTTAGAGGGGCAATGCTTTAGTCAAAATACTTCTGCAACCGCCCCCCCCATCACCCCCCCCCCTTTTTTTTTTTTTTATTCACAAGCACGCGAGGTGCTTGCACCTCGCGCAACTCGCAAATACTAAACCCCCCATCTCCCCCCATCACCCCCCCTTTTTTTTTTTTTATCACAAGCACTCGAGGTGCTTGCACCTCGCGCAACATGCAAATACTAGTTGTACTTATAACAATAAATACACATAGTAAATATCCCGTTTTAAGTTCTAATGATACTGTAGTGACGATGTTAGCTTTGAAGACATGTCTTTTTTTTTATTCCGGATGAGCCCACTCCTGACGACCACGATCTAGCTTGATGGTAAGCAATAGATGGGGTTTACGTTGGAACGAGCAAGCCCAGAAGATGACTGTTTGCGGGAATGTTCTAAAGAGATACCGCGGCCCCGGAACTTAAGGGCAGCTGAAGGAATAGGATGGGTTTTTAGTCAGTAGAAGTCTGACACTCTCTTCCGCTCCACCCAGAGCGGGAGAAGTTATTCGACGATTTTCCCACCTGGAAAAAAAAGAAGATAACTGTTCATTGTTTGTTTTAAATTACGAACGAATGGTCTCAGTGAATGACCACCTTATTCATTTTCTTAGAACAACTTGCTATTGTGTCCGTTAAAAAATCTATCGACCAAGCTTTTAATTGTGATTGTCGTTCCGAGGGAGAATTGTTTTCTTTTTCTGCGTGATTTGTTTACAGAACTGTGTTTATTTTTAAACCGCCCTGTTACTTGGGATCAATCTAGAAGTAGGTAATGATTTCTTTGGATCAAATTGTGAAGGTTGTGCGAGTGTATTCGCTTTTTCTTATTACCGTTGAATTTCTAAATAATAAATATAAGAGATGTTGTATTTAGGTTTTATAATATTGTCAAAATGTTACTATCTTTGTGTAATTATTATCTAGTTATCTAATTGTGTGCAGTTATATATCCAGTATTTTTTTTGTTCATCTTTATATTTTGTGACGTTACACGATATTCAGGTGGTTATTTAAGGCAATGTTCGCGCATATCGCATGAAACACCGGTTTACCTAGTTCAAGAACACGTACCTATTTAAGTATCTTAAGCTAAGCTAGACTGTAAGTTTAAGTCTAATTGTAAAGAAATTTTAGGAGCATAAAACGAGCCTCCCCAAGTGACGAATCTACTAAGCCACTATACGTCCGGCGTACCCTAGGCAGCCAGTGATTCCCGATGCTGATTGGCTAATCCTTTCACCACGAATTTTAACGTTATCGACTAAGAATTTATGAAAAATACCTTTACCTTTTATAATATTATTATGCATGGTTGCAGGAACAGAATTTCTATGTGCTTTGGAAGGAGAATTTTGATCAAAGGTCACAAGAAAAAGTAATCTGGTATAGAACGATCCAACCGCAACCATCGAACTCACCATGGATAGATAATCAGCTGTTGAACAGAAATGATACTGTTATAGTTCTCAGACGTCGTTCCGGACACATTCCGTGCAATAAATTCTTATACTTAATGACCAAATCAACAACACCTAATTGTGATTTTTGTAGTAATTCTGTTGATGATGTTTATCACATATTAACGGAGTGTGTCTGCAACTAGGAATTTAGAATTAGCTTAGACTGTAAAATTAGAGAAGTAGGTTACTGTAATGCTATTCTAGCTGAGCTACTTTCTGACGCAGCTAGAGTACTTTACAAACTATCTGGGCTAAGATTATGAGTGTATATGTATATGTTATTTAAAACTTGTTAAGACAACCAGGGTGGCATAACCGCATGTGCGATAGAGACCTTTCTATAATGTTGGGGCCACACTATCGCGATAACGCGAAGATTTGCGTTGTCGCGACACGTCTGGCCAAAGAATTCGTCCTATCGCAAATCATCTTTGCGAATACGAATGCCCTTCGCGCCACTGTCGGTAAATTGCCGCACATCAAAGGGTTTTGTCGCGACAAACTTCGTGCGGTTGGCTACACTTCGCCCGCTTTAGGAGACTTTTTTAGTTTTATTCCCATTTCTGACCTTTTCATATTTATTGTATTATATAAAGCTAAATTACCACTGACTCACTGACTCACTCACTCATTGACATAATTGTTCTCCCAGATGGTGGATGGGGAGGTGGGTATATTTTGACAGATTCGTAAACAAGTAACTCTCAAACCTACGGGAAAAGTGCCAAACCTCCTCTTTTCACCCCTCTTCTCCCCCTCCCTATCGTATCTCGGAAACTACGAGATCCGTATTTTTTTTTTTACGGATTCGTACAGAGGAAGCTCGGTAAAGTAAAAACCATTTTTCAAAGTCGCCCCCCTTGCCCCCCTTCTCACCCCCTTTAGGCGGATCTCGGAAATTAAGAGACTTGGAACATTTTTTTTTTCAGGTTCATTTAAAGGGGCAATGCTTCAGTCGAAATAATTGTGCAACCCCCCCCATCACACCCCCCCCCCACTTTGTTTTTTTTTTTTCACAGTCTCGCGAGGTGCTTGCACCTCGCGGAACACGCAAATACTAGTTGTAATTATAAAGATGCAGTAAATAATTTTTATCCGCTATGTGATACAGCCATAGGATACAGCGCAACCGCCTCGTCCATGTTTCCCGCAAAATTAATTATCGCGACGTTCTAGATTATCTCAACGTAGTAAAGTTTTTTTTTATGTGGCCAAGCACTTCGTCATAGATCGAACACGAATTTTTATCGTGACAACGCGAACACGAATCTTCGCCTTCAAGTCTGGCCGTAGCATAAGAATTAAAAAAAAAGATTAGTGTGGCACTCGGGGACTGCCGTGGTAAAGCTATTCCATAGCATTTTTGTTAATTTATGCAATTATATTTATTTATTTATTTTATTTATGCGGTATTTTTTTTTCTTTGATATTAATTCAAGTTACACTTTTTGGGCGTGGTGACCGATAAGAAAACAATTTTTATTTCTTTTATTGAATAAATGTGAAGTTAATATTGTTTAAAATATTTTTTATTATCTTGTAATACATGTAGCTTATTTAGGAATTTTTGTCATTGAAACTATAGGCTTATTAGCAGCTAGTCTACACGCATACGTCTACTCGCACGCACACAAACACCGTGCCGAAGTCTGCCGAACTGAAACGACGTTAGACGACGCACGGCTTTCAACGCCGCACTGCTGTGCCGGTCGGAGTGGGGGGTGTTAGGTTTATTTTCGTTATTGAATTTCTTGATTCGGTCGCCGCACTCAAAGCGCGCGATAAAAGCTGTGCAATAGCTTAAAAATGGTGGGTATATTTTACTTTAAGGCAAATATTATACGACTGTTTAGAGTCAGATCTGCGTAACCTTTTCCCAAGTATGTTGGAATCGGCTACTAGTCTTACCGGTTGCAGCTGAGTATTACGCTTTGCTAAAGTTCCGTGATCACGAAAGTATGTCAACAGTTCACACGTATCGCTACACGCTATATGCTGATTTCTGAATGAGTCCACTCACAAGTTACTAACTACACGTTACTCCCTAAAGAAAAACGAATACTAAAACTCGGTCCCGCCCGGGTGCTCGAAGGACCATATAGAAGTTAGAAAGATTGCTAAACGATACGGCGGATGATTACAAATAAGCTAAATATATTTTCGGACCAAAGGTAAATACAAAGGAGCGAGGGAGCACACGCGATGACCGCCAATCGTGTACTGAATAGTCGATTGATATTAATGAGTAAAGTAAGGTAAAAATGCACGAGTGCATTATTGATGTATGGTTTAACCGTACAAGTGTTTTTCAGGGAGCAACTGCCTATCTGACCTCCACAACCCAGTAGCTGGGTAACATGATACCCTTTGGCTAGACCTGTGTCAGATTTACTGACTTCTGACTACCCGTAACGACTGTCAAAAATGTCCAAATGATAGCCGAGACCAACTGCTTAGCGAGTTTTGAGAGGCATGGGGGTATCACATTGCTTGACTTCTAAATTCCGGGCTACTACTGAGAAATTCCATAAAGAGACACTCAATAGCACTTTGCACGACGTGGGAATGGAACCCGAGACCCCATGCTCAGCAGTCGTGGTTATGACCGCTCGATCAACGAGGCAGTTTCATACATACAGACGCCAGCACATCAAGCTACAACAATCTGTCAAATTTCTTTAATAGATTTTCAACTTTATTGTTAAAGAAATTAGGTTCAAGGTTGATTGGGAAAATTTGACAGTATAGGGTAGCTTCATGTGCTGGCGTCTGTACAAACAAAATTTTTCCAGCCAGTAGTGAGTGGAAATTGTCAAAGGATATTGTCAGCCGAAACTTACACAGTTTACACTGTTGTGGTTGACTAGATTAGAGAGATTTTCACAGAGCACCCGAGCGGTCTAGAAACCATGCATTAATTATTGATAGTGTGCCACTGGTATAATAGAGCATCAATCAGCTTTGTCAGTCGTGAATGATGCCTAAATTATTAGGTTATTTCGATCTTTAAGTCCGATTATGAATTCATACGTTACAAACAAAAGCAATGATGGTTGCAGGTACGACTCGTAAGTTAAAGGTCATGAGTTCAAATCTAGACAGATACGTTAGTTAGTGTTATTTTCAACATCATCACTGCTCTCGAGAAACGGTGAAGGAAAATCGTGAGCGGTAGCTGGCATGTTCTAGGACTGAAAATCCCAATGTGTGATACGAGTATGTTTCAACTCAAACTGTGCTAGCGTGGTGGATTGAGGCCATTCCCTCGCATAGGGAGAAAGCGGGGCCCATTACCACCCTTAAAGAGGAACTCTGTATCTTATTAGTGAAAACCTTACATGCTCATTATGGTATATTATCGTGAAACGATACTAAAACAGTCATGTATTGGTCGTTCTTGAGCATAAAATTCCCAAGTATTTATATCCTACTATAATCTTATAAATTCGAAAGTTTGTGAGGTTGTATGTTGCTCTTTCACACAAAAGCTACTGAACGGACCTGAATGAAATTTGGTAACTGGATAGTTGACATCCTAGAATGGGCCACTTTTTATCTCTGAATTCTCACGGAATCGAGATTTACGCTTGAAAATTCTCCCACGCGAATGAAATCGCGGGAAGAAGCTTGTATCTACATATTTTAAACAGGTCTTACCATAGAACTTAAAGTGGCGGGAAGAATCTTGCTTAGATTTTTTTGCGTGATAAATAACAAATACTGACATACTTCGAAGAATTGTCAAACTTAAGTGACGGTAGGAAGGGTACACTTTTCGCAGAACCATCTTAACAGCCAAAAGGTTTTAGAGTGGCGCAGTGAAGTAAGGGCTCCCACAAAGAGGACTGTCATCTGATGAATGATGAGAGATGTAAAACTAGTCAATGTGTAGTCTAGAGGTCACTCGTGGGATGCCTATTCCCTGCAGTGGCCATCTTTTGGCATAACAATGATAACGGTGATGATCCTTTTAAAATCATAGACTTCGAAACTATTATACGAAAAAACTTTTTAGAAAAAAAAAATAGAACCTACTTCCATATAAAAACACTACAAAGGCAAAAATAACTTTAATTTCGGTAGTCGGTGTCATTTGTTTTGTATTTTCTTATTTTTTTTTGACACCGCCTTCTGAATTTAAAGTTATTTTTGCCTTTGTAGTGTTTTTATATGGGAGTCGGTTCTATTTTTTGCTAAAAAGTTTTTTTACGCTTTTTAGCTGGTCGGTTTGTAATTTATCTAATTACAAAAGCCAAAATGTCAACTACTTATCACCTTATACAAATTATTACTTTTCCTGGTGCAGAGCCGTTAATTTTTGAGGAGTTCTCTTAGTACATCACCATCAGCTCTACTTCACCGTATGCATTGTGACGAGCATAAAGTGCTTAACATCTATATTCAAGTAATCTAATCGCAATCCACGAAATACTTATTATTGAGTAGTTTCGGTGGCCATCTGGGGTCTTCATCATCAGTTGCACTTCCTCAAATGGTGCTTTTCAAGAGCAACTGCACAAGGTACTATAAGAAATACCCAAAACGCTATAGGTGTGCCTATAATATTTGAAGAGTTCCCTCGATTTCTCCATGATCCCATCATCAGATCCAAACGTGACGACAATGGGACCAACTAAAAAGTATACCCTTTCAAACAAAAAATGAATTTTCCAAATCGGTCCAGCCATATGCTAGTTATGAGGTAACATACATAAAAAAAGTTCAAGACGAATTGAGAACCTCCTCCTTTTTTTTGAAGTCGGTTAAAAAGGACAGCGATGAGAGAAAAAAACTTTTATTTTTTCATTTAATGAAAAGAGTTACTCTTGTCATTTTTAGTCCACTTTCATTGTGCGCACAGCAAAAGAGTAATTTAGTTTTTTTTTATTTAGTACGTATAGGCTCACGTTTGACCACCATCTCACCTGATGGTAAGTGATGATGTGGTCGAAGATGGAGCACGCTTACGTAAAAGTAACCTTTTCACTCTTGACTTAAAGATACCTAGGTTATAGCTATCGGGAAACACAGACTCCGGCAGGCAATTCCACTCCTTAGCCGCACGCACAATGAAAGTATTCCCAAAACGTTTTGTGCGTATGGGTGGGATGTCCACCATGTGACGATGGCGCATCGCCGTTTGTCTTTTAGTCCGATAATGGAAAGGGCTTGGCGGAATTAGATTGTGTAATTGCATCGCACACTACCCGAAATGTGACTGAGAGAAAACGGATAGACTAGCAACTCATGGTCGGTGTTTAACATAAAACAAAGATGGGAGGGGAAAGTCAGTGTACCTACTTCAAGTATATAACACACACAAAATTTAACTTAAGTAGATCATAATAATATTGCATGATCGTAGATAGAAAATGATTTAAGTATGATTACATATAGGTTAAGGGCACATCGACAGTTTGTAAGCCAGCAGGCCCTCCGAAGCTAATGTGAGCGCAACCTTCTGGCTAGAAATATATGTAATAACAGCAATCATATCGATTCTTCAAGTTCAAATCATAGACATTAGGTATCTTTATTTACGAGAATGTTATTTGCATTGAATTGGGTTTTGTAATTTTTATGTAAATGTTATTTGAGTTCTTTGTTATTATTTTGAATCTATTCATTATAAGTATATGTAAATACGGCGCGGAAAATCCGAGGCCCCGATATAAATACATAATTAACGAAGAAGCGGTTGTTACAGAATTAATTGATACGGTTTAGTCTGAAGTAGTAAGCATTAATTGCACCAACTCCTCGGTAAACCTTTTAATCAAGACAGTTTCCACTTCAATCGCCAAAAACTCCCGCAAAGTAAATGTAAGTCGTAGAAAATACAATATCAAACCCTGGATAACTCCAGGCCTAATTAAATGTATAAGGCATCGCGACAAACTACACCTAGATTTAAGGTCTCAACCAAAAGACGACATGCGACGCTTAATTTATACTAGGTACAAGAATTATTGCAATAATTTGTTACATAAACTAAAAACAGATTACAACAGCAACCTCATAAATAAAAATAGTAGCAACCTGAAAAAGCTCTGGAACACACTCAAGTCTATCTACAACCCAAATAAACAAAATAAAGATTCCAACCAACTAATATCTAAAGCACAAGACCCAGATGATTCTTTAAACACATGTAACGCGTACTTCGCCTCGTTGGGAAAAAGACTTTCAGACGTTATTTTGACGAGACTGTCCGAAACGCAAGAATCAATAGCTTGTAATTTATACAGAATGAGTGGAACTCCTCCTCATTCTTTTTTCTTCCAACCTACTGAAGAATCAGAAATAGAGAAACTGATAGACCAACTTGAAATTGATAGCGCTCCCGGACTTGATGGAATCAGTACCAGATTAATTATAATACTCAAAAAATCGTTACTTAAGCCACTTTACATATATTCCACCTATCGTTAGAAAACAGAATCTTCCCAGACTGTTGATAGGTTGCCTGTGTTCGCCCCATTCACATAAGTGGACCAATAGATTTAGTGGAGAAATACCGCCCAATTGCTCTCTTAAGCATTATGTCCAAACTGCTGGAAAAAGTTGTTAACCACCGCCTTGTTAATTATTTTGAAAACAATAATAATCTGATATCAGAACGACAGTTCGGTTTTAGAAGAAGTAAGTCAACGTAAGACGCTGCAATGCAACAATCCAACTCTGTTGCATCATTTATCGAAAATGGAGAGCAAGTTCTAGGAGTCTTCTTAGACTTAGCTAAGGCGTTCAATACTATTTCAATAGACCTTCTCTTGTCTAAATTAGATGGAATTGGAATACGAGGAGTCCCGCTAGACTGGTTCAAGTCCTATTTGTCCAATCGTCAGCAACTAGTAAAAGTAGGTAACGCGTCAAGTGGCTTGCTTCCAATCAGCTTCGGAATTCCTCAGGGTAGTACTCTCGGCCCTAACCTTTTTTCTTTTCATATGAAGGACATCCTAAATGTTTCACTAGGTGAAGCTGAAATTATAATATCTTACGCCGACGACACAGCAATCATATTCTATGCCGAGACTTGGGATCAAGTCTATCAAGTCGCTGAGAATGGATTGCTGACTATTACTAAGACTGTTTCGTCCAACGTGAAATGGACCGCACCTTTTTGGTTGGCAACATTATTCTATTGTCTTTGACTTTTTTCACTTTGACGTTTTCGTTCCTTGTAAAAACTAACTGCCTGCTTGTTGAGATAGATTTATTGGTTTTGTGGAAAATCGAGTTGAATCTGCGCAGTTAAAGATAGATTAATCGTGATCAGTGACTAATTGAACTCTAGAATCCCGAATAGAGTGGAAACCTGGGATATTTTGAACTACCACGCCGAATGTCGTTAGCCTGTCTGACACGCGAGATTTGCTGAACGTAATTGTGCTGTGATTGCTGACGGACCGCATTGGGAGGACCTGCATATTTGAGAACCTTCGTCCATCCACACTTGACTTTCACTATACGTTCAATTACTCATTACCTAAACACACACACACGGGCGTGATCAAAAAGGGTCGTATCCTGGCGTCCCAGCTCAGAAGGTAAGTGGTAATATTAGGTATTGATAAAGCGTGAGAGGCGACATATTGTGTTAGCAAGCAACGGTCAAGCTCCACGTACCGTGGACAGTTCAGCATACCAGTTACCGTTGGCTGGCTTGGTACTGAACAAATTGGTAGCAGAGCGTGGTTTTATAATATAAAATCCACTAAGTAAATTGGAAGTTTTGAACATTGTTGAAAATAACTTTAGTTTAATTACTTAACATAACTTATAACTTAATAAGTTTTGAATATATTACTTTGTCAGCCGGGCTCTATGAAGTTGTATTTGTAGTTTGTACTGCAGTACTGACAAAGTAAGATTTATTTGTGAAATTAGGAATTATTAGGTTGTATTTGGTACATAATTTGGTATATTTGTTGTAAAAGTTGTTTGGTATATTTGTTGTTGAGTTTATCCGAGTAATAATCACACATTTGTTAACATAACAAGACTTGAATGGTGTGGATTGACTTATTGCTTATAGTATTTATTGGATTAAGTTGTTAGAGATTGTCCGGAACAGTATTATACATCCAATTTTTGTGTTTAATTGGTGTGATCCAACATAATATATACATTAAATTGTTATTTATTTTGTAACTAGCCATCTGTACCAAGCTAGATTCATACTTGGAATAAGTACAGGGTCAGATTTGGACTTGAAATAATTGAATTTAAGTTTTTATTTGGTGAAATTATTCGGTTGGCTAACAAGTCATTGTTTGTTTGTTTAGTTAATTTAGCCTATTGGTATTAATATTTGATTGTTGCAATGGCCTCATTAAAGGTAGTCAGGGAGTCTGCTGCTGGATTGGTCTCACAGTTGAGATGGTTCACATCAGCAGCAGCAACGGTTGAGCGTTCGGACTTGGAAGAGCTCACCCTTGCTCGGAACGAGCAAGTGAATGAGAGGATCAAGTCAGCTGATGCTGCGCTCACACGCTTCAACGAGTACATCATGGACGTGGATTTGGGGGTGATGGACCAGGCAGCTCGCGATAAGGTTTTGGGTGACTATGACCAGATTGTCCACCTGGGGGATGTCATAAGTCAACGAGCCCGGGAAATTTTGAGGAGCCGGATGCCTGAGGAGGCCAAGCCTCAGACCTCCGTTGTCAAGGGCCCTGGACTATTGGGTAGGCTGCCCACCCTGGAGCTGCCACATTTTGACGGTCGTTTGGACCACTGGCTGGGCTTCATTAATCTCTTCGAAAGTCTTGTGGATGCACGCTCGGACCTCGGACCTGCCCAGAAGTTGGCCTACCTGTTGTCCGTTCTGGAGGGCGAAGCCAGAGCCTTGGTGCAGCACTTGCCGGTGACGGACTCCTCTTACCCTACCGCTCTGGAGCTTCTCTCCAGACGGTATCAGAATAAGCGCTGCCTGGCTGATGTGCACATCGACCAGATTTTGGGGCTATCGGCCATTGCCAGCATGTCGGCGTTGCGCACTGACCTGCTGAACCCATTGGTCTCAGCGACCCACGCCTTGCGACGCTTGCAGTTACCGGTGGAACATTGGTCCTACCTGTTGGTGCACATAGTGCTGCGGTTGCTCCCTGCGGAGTTGAGGTCCCGCTTTGAGCAGAAGTATGGTGGGGACAGTGCCACCCATCTTCCCCCCTTTGACGACCTCCTCAAATTCTTGGAAGACGAGTGTCGGTTTTTGGACAACACTCGTGGCGCCACGGGGTCACGCCCACCACCTTCTCGGCCTAGAGACCAGGGACGGACTAGGGCTCGGGGGCCTGTTGAGGTTCGCCCCGCCCCCCGTTTGGCTGGCGCCCGGAGTACTCGGGCTAGGGGGCCTGTTGATGTTCGCCCTGCCCCCCGTTTTGCTGGCGCCCGGAGTTCTCACGATTGCGACTTTTGCAAGGCCACGGGACATGTCATGGCACGTTGCTCGGCCTTTTTGAACTTGCACGTAAGTGCCCGCCGCCGTATTGCCAACGGACGCCGTTTGTGCTTCTCGTGTTTGGGGGCCCATTTCCATCGGGACTGCCCCGACCCCCGTCCGTGTAGAATTTGCACGGGGTTCCACCTGGAGATTTTGTGCGCCAACGCGAACCGCTCCAGCAGACCATCTTCTGAGGAGGGCTCGCGCAGGGGGGGGTATTCCGGAGACGAGCACCGGGCTGAGGCCCGCAATTCTGCACGCTGCTCTCCACCCCCCGCGCAAGTTGTACGGGAGCCCCGCGAGCGCCATTTGGTCTCCCCTTGTCAGGGAGAACGTGCGTTGGCTGCTAGGCAGCAGTGGCCGGACCAGCACCGCTACCTCTCCCCTCCGTTGGCGGAACGTCCCCGGTTGGAGTCGCGCCCTCCGCCATTCAGGCATCCGGTAGGATATGCCCTTCCAGCGATGGCGAGCGGCTTGGGACACCGCGCGGACGAACCATTCCAATCTTACCCTCGTCGTGGAAGAGGACAGCCTGGATGCGGCGATCGGTCGCCGCCCAGTCACCGCTAGGAAATTGGCGCCTGCCCCGCTAAAGAACCCCCCCGGATCGAGTCGATTTTGTTGCCAACGGCCTCGGTCAGGGTCTGGAGACCCTTGGGTGACTCGATTGTGGTCAGTGCCCTTTTGGACACGGGAGCCCAGGGTTCCCTTTTGTCGTCTTGGTTAGCGGGACAGGTTGGCCTGAAGGTGAACGACTTTTCAGGCAAAATTCAGGGAATTGGCGAAGCGGATGTCACCACTGTTGAGGGAGAGACCTGGTTTGAAATCACCCCTGTGAGTTGTCTGTACCCTAAAATTGGTGCTCCTGCCCTTGTTATGCCGACTATATTGGGTAGCCATCCCGATTGTCAGTTGCCTTTGGATGTTCTACGGTTGACGTCAGGTCTGGATTTGGCTGACACCCGGTTTGATTCCCCTTGTACGGTGCATTTGTTGTTGGGTTCCGATGTTTAGGGGAAAATATTGTTGGGAAATATGACGGTCTTGCAGCCGGAGACCCCATGGTGCCACCCGAGGGGTCTGGTGGCGGTCTCAACCATCTTCGGCTTTGCGATTATGGGCCCAGTGTTGAACGTGCCCCCTCCACCTGAACCTGTCTTTGCGTTGGTGTCCGGCTCAGCCCTCTCTGACGCCGTTCAGAGGTTTTGGGAGGTTGAGGAGCCCCCTCAGGTGACCCGCTTGAATCCGGAACACGAAGAGTGCGAGTTGTTCTATCAGAACAACACTGGTCGACTCCGCTCCGGTCGGCTTGAGACCCGGCTGCCTTTTGTTGCGGTGCGACCACCTCTCGGCCAATCCAGACCTACGGCTGAGAAAAGATTGTTGGCAATGGAGCGCCGCATGGCCAGGGACCCGGTGCTGCAGCAAAAATATGTAGATTTTATGCGTGAGTATGCAGACTTGGGACACATGTCGGTGTCAGATTTGGATTGGCGCTCAGTAGAGCATTTCTTCTTGCCACATCACGCGGTCCTCAAGCCATCCACTGGTAAACTGCGCACAGTGTTTGATGGGTCTGCGCGGACTTCTTCCGGCGTCTCCTTGAATGATTGCCTGCATTCCGGCCCCAAATTGTTGAGGGATCTTTGTGACGTCATCACGTCTTTTCGTCGTCATCAAGTAGTCTTTGTGGCCGACATCAAAATGATGTTCCGGCAAACGGTTATTCACCGGGATGACAGACGTTATCAGTTGATCCTGTGGCGGGAGCATCCCCAGGATCCCATGATTGTGTACGAGCTCAACACGAATACGTACGGCCTTCGATCAAGCCCCTTTGTTGCTATTCGTTCGCTTTGGGAGCTTGCGGACCGGGAGCGTTTGAGGTTCCCTCGTGCGTCCGCCATCTTGAAAACGGACCTGTACGTCGATGATGTCTGCACTGAAGCTCCTACGGTTGAGGAAGCTATCCTGTTGCGTGACGAGTTGGTCCAGATTCTGGCTTCCGCTGACTATGAGTTGCGTAAATGGGTGTCCAACTCGCCAGCGCTATTGGAAGGTGTGTTGGAGGATCATAAGCAGGATCCTCACTTGTTTGAAAACGTTGACAACCCCGCCATGATGGCCGTCCTCGGCGTGCAGTACCGACCAGTTCAAGACACCTTTACGTACGATGTCGACTTGGAGTCTCCTCATACTTGGACTAAACGACTGGTGTTGTCTACTGTAGCAAGGACCTTTGACCCTAATGGTTGGATCTGCCCCGTATTGTTTTGGGCGAAATGCTTCCTTCAGCGCCTTTGGACCGCTGAACTTGGTTGGGACGAGCCACTTTGGGAAACCCTGTTGAATGACTGGCTCCAATTTGTATCCGAGCTCCCTGTGGTCAATGAGGTCGCGCTGCCACGCGCCATCCTCCCCCCCTCCGGGGTTTATACTGCCACCCTTCATGGGTTTTGTGACGCGTCCTCTCACGGTTATGCCGCCGCTGTTTATTTGCGCACCGTCAGCGCCGCGGGCCAGGTGAAGTTGTCACTGGTCATGGCCAAGAGTAAGGTGGCCCCCCTCCGGACGGCATTGACCATCCCTAAGTTGGAGTTGTCAGGGGCGGTGCTTCTTTTGCATCTCCTAAATCACGTTGCGCACACTTTGGGTGGAACTGTCGACATTCGGGCTTCTTACGCCTGGACGGACAGTCAAATTGTTTGTGTTGGTTGAAGACGTCCGTCCACTCTTTGGAGGTCTTTGTTGCGAACCGAGTGTCGCAGATTCAAAGTTCTGAAACGACTTTGATTTGGAGGCACGTGCCTGGTGACCTGAACCCGGGCGACGTAGCCTCACGCGGGTGCATGGCCCCCCACTTGATTGCCCACCCCCTCTGGTGGGGACCGGACTGGCTGACTCGCCCCGAGGACGATTGGCCTCGAACGCCAGTCTTGATGTCGGATCCTTTGCCCGGACTTAAGGTGATCGCTGTTGGGACGAAGTATCCTCCGTTTCATCCTGATTTTTTGTTGAATCGATACAGCTCCCTCGACAAATTGTTGAACGTCACCTCGTGGATCAGGCGTTTTGGCCATAATTCTAGGAATCCAGGGGACAAGCGCCTTTCACCAGTTCTCTCTCCTCAAGAGCGACAGGAGTCACTCCTCCTTTGGGTCCGCTCTGTGCAGGCTACACACTTTGAGAAGGAGATCGAGGTCTTGAAGTCTGGTAGGGTTAAGTTGTCGGGAGCTGTTAGTAAGCTGAATCCCTTCTTGGATAAGACGGGTCTTTTGCGTGTTGGAGGACGGTTGAGGCACTCTAGCCTTCCTTATGGGGCCCGTCACCCCCTTTTGTTGCCCAAGGAGGGCCACTTGGTACAATTGTTGGTGACTGATCGTCACGTTAAAAACTCGCATGCCGGTTGCAATGCGCTGTTGGCCATTCTGCAGCGAGAATTTTGGATTTTGTCGGCTCGTCGTACTATTCGTAGCATTGTCTTCCGTTGTATGCCGTGTTATCGGACTAAGGCCTCCACTATGCAGCCCCTAATGGGAGATTTGCCGGCTGATCGTGTCAATGAGGCGAGGCCCTTTGCTGGCGTCGGAACGGACTTTGCAGGTCCCTTTTCGTTGAAGACGTCCACACTTCGAAATAGTAAGATTTTTAAGGCTTATTTGTGTGTTTTTGTCTGCCGGTCAACCAAGGCAGTACACTTGGAGCTGGTAACCTCCCTCTCGACAGAGGCCTTTGTGGCGACTTTGGAAAGATTTGTGTCTCGCCGTGGGTTACCTTCTTTGATTAGGTCTGATTGCGGTACGAACTACAAGGGTACAAGTAACTATTTGAAGGAGGTATACGCCTTCCTTAATGAGAGCCAGGTTGACATTGGTAATAGTTTGGCCCGCCGAGGGGTCACTTGGTTGTTTGACCCGCCAGCCTGCCCCCATTGGGGGGGTATTTTTGAAGCCGCGGTGAAAGCGGCAAAGGGACACTGGCGGAGATTGTTGGGAGACACCGTTCTCACCTTTGAGAAACTAGCTACGGTATTTTGCCGCATTGAAGCTGTGTTGAATTCGCACCCATTGTGCCCGCTCTCTTCGGACCCGAATGACTTGGAGGCTCTAACCCCGGGCCATTTCTTGATTGGACAGCCACTTGTCGCCTTGCCGGAGTACCCCTTTGTTGATGTGAGCCAAAATCGGCTCTCACGGTTTCAGTTGGTGCAACAGCTCGCTCAGAACTTTTGGAAGCGTTGGAGCTTAGAGTATCTGCACATCCTCCAGCAACGCGTCAAGTGGACGGATAAAACTCATCCGCCCAAGATCGGAGACCTCGTCCTGATTAAGGATGCCAACCTTAAGCCTTTGTATTGGCGCAGGGGGCGCATTCTCAATTTGGAGGCTGGCACCGACGGGGTCCCTCGTTTTGCTGAGGTTTTGGTGGACGGATCCATCATAAAGAGAGCGGTCGCAACTTTGTCAAGGCTTCCAATTGATTAGCGGACGGGTAGGCCCGTCCGGGGGGGGGGGGAATATGTTTCGTCCAACGTGAAATGGACCGCACCTTTTTGGTTGGCAACATTATTCTATTGTCTTTGACTTTTTTCACTTTGACGTTTCCGTTCCTTGTAAAAACTAACTGCCTGCTTGTTGAGATTGATTTATTGGTTTTGTGGAAAATCGAGTTGAATCTGCGCAGTTAAAGATAGATTAATCGTGATCAGTGACTAATTGAACTATAGAATCCCGAATAGAGTGGAAACCTGGGATATTTTGAACTACCACGCCGAATGTCGTCAGCCTATCTGACACGCGAGATTTGCTGAACGTAATTGTGCTGTGATTGCTGACGGACCGCATTGGGAGGACCTGCATATTTGAGAACCTTCGTCCATCCACACTTGACTTTCACTATACGTTCAATTACTCATTACCTAAACACACACACACACGGGCGTGATCAAAAAGGGTCGTATCCTGGCGTCCCAGCTCAGAAGGTAAGTGGTAATATTAGGTATTGATAAAGCCTGAGAGGCGACATATTGTGTTAGCAAGCAACGGTCAAGCTCCACGTACCGTGGACAGTTCAGCATACCAGTTACCGTTGGCTGGCTTGGTACTGAACAAAGACACTAAGTAGAAACCTTCTCACAATAAATGTGAAAAAAAAAACAAAGTACGTCACTTTTTTCAAAACCATAATTTTCAAGAACACGGCGGAAATGTTGAAAATGATTTTTTTTTTTCATTTTTTCATTCTCGTTTTCACTGACTACTTAGCGATGTGATCGAAAAGTGATTGTGGTTAATAAACTATGACGTATTATAATATTAATAAATTGATTACTGAATAACTCGCTGGTGAATGGTGCCTGACTATTTCGTAATAATCTGTGATTTGTGTTAATAATAATATTAATGGCGCCAAAACATTACGTCGCTACGCGGTGTCCATGTTGTCGCCGGCCGCCGCGAATCGCGCGCGCGCATGCTTAAACCGCGCTTTGTTGCCATTCTGCGTCTCTTCGTACAGGTCATTGAACCAATATTTTTAAATGGTGTTCTATTTGGTGTATAATTTTATTCTATTTAGTTTGTTTGACAAAATCGTTTGTTTTGAATTTCGATGTTAGGATATATTTGATAGTTTATAAATGTTTCTAGGAACCAGCAATGCCAGTGTTTTCAATTAAAGTCCTATCGTCATCTCCACGCTGTATAATATAAGGTGCTATAAAAACATCTGCCACGGCTTTAATGGAAGGTAGTATTGTGTTTATAGATTACAATAATAAAGATAAATTATTGATTATTTGTATTTTTTTTTCATACAAAAAATCGTACGTATAAATTTAAATTGAATTATTGCTTTAAAACCATCCCGTAGACTTAATAAGCTGTTGCCGCACTGCACCGAATTCCATTCCATCATTTCGCAAAACGCGCCGTTCATACACTGTTGCCACTTTTATCAAACAATGCCGCCGCCGGTGCGCGGCGGCCACTCGGTCATCAAAGCGCAGCCCCGCGCACCCCTCCCTCCACCCACGCACGCGTGATATTTCCTACGCTGACTGGTTTAGCAGTCAGCGTAGGAAATATCGCGCGCGCTTTCGTTATATTTTTATAGCACCTTATAAAGATATAAAGAATGTTGTTATTTATAAAGTAATTAAAAATCAATATCAATTTAATACGTACTTACCGATTTAATATCAATTAATCGATATTACCATGATTGTTACGTATATTATAGAAATAATTAGCAGTTTGTTAGGCATTATCAATTTATTCATTTATGGCACGGTTCGGAAAGGGTCGTTTTCTATGGAGAAGAACCGGTAAAAAACTCCACAGTTACTCTTTTCAAAACGTCATTTATTGTCACACAATCATCAATTCATCAAATATATTACAATATTACCACAATGTACGTAATACCATCATAACTTACAGCTTTATTTACTTGTGTATCTACTATTTATTTATTCCATTACATAACATATAAGTAATGCTATTTATAAAATTAATATCAAATGTCAATCCATTAAATTATCACATAGTTATCAATTCTTAATACTGTCACAATAAGGTAACAAATACAAGACGATCAATTAATATTGAAATACAATCGCAATAGCAAAATAAATACAGTTTACTTAACTTACGTGTTTCCTGATCCGAATAGTACTACTGTAGCTCACCACAGAATGCCCACTGTTTTTGTTTATTTTTTGGATAGGGTCACTCGTAATTCAGCACACTAAGGCTGGTTACTACTTAACCGGACAATCAAGCCCGCTGTTCTTCCCCGATAATTCTACACACTACACGTGGGTGACTCATTTAGTGTTCTTTTTTAGATTAATGTTAAATTAAATAAAAGTTTGTACCTATGAAAAAAAAAAAAGAATTGTGTTCTAATATTTAATCTAATATTTTTAATCTAAGATAATTATGATAATAAATAACATTTGTTTTAAACACCTTTACTAATGAAAATCAATAATAATAATGAATCTAAGATGTTTTATCTATTACTCAATAATGAAAGTCAATACAAGTATTTTTATTTATTAAATTCTACAGATTTTACGTGGGTACCTAGTCAAACCAAGTGTTTGAATATTTAAATCTAATATTTTTAATCTATGATAATTATGATAATAAATAACATGTTTTTAATACCTATACAACAATGAAATTAAATAATAATAATGTATACAAGATGGTTTTACCTTATATTGCTCAATAATAGTCAATACAAGTATTTTTATCTATTAAGCGCGAAGTAAATATTGCCGTACCATCCTTTTCTAGAACAATTTCGACATATTTTCGTACCCTATATCAGGACCTCTGGATAGATTTAGAACGCTGAAATTATCGTCATCTAGTAAGCTATAAGCACACATTTGTCGTAAACTACAAATTTTCATGTTTTTAGCTTATTTATTTCCTAAGTTATGCAAAAGATACATATTAATACGTGAAGCTATTAATATGTATCTTTGTACCCCACTTTACGAAAATTTTGCAGCCGGTCGAATATGAAATTTGGCACAGTTAAAGTTTGGATTTATTAATTAGTTCATTCGAAGTTATATTCTGGCCTATGACCCTAAGTTATTTTTATTACGTTCGCTGACAGTGAGCAGTTACCCTGACACCACATTACGATAGTAGAATTTTCCACGACGTACTCTTAATAATAAGTGGCCCGTCCCTCGACGTACTGTCATAACGCACTATTTTAATTTCCCGCCTAACGACGTACTGTCAGCGAACGTGTTATTATTATCATCCAAAAAAATTTAATCCACCAATGAGCGAACCTGAAACCATGTCGTAACTAGACAAACTACGCACTACTTGTAACATAGTACCTATAGATACGATCGTATGTGCGAATATTGTATGATGCATAAAGGAATCTGCATATATCTAAAGCATTTCACGCCGCCCGATCAAAAGCCGTGGCCGAGCTATGGAGTAATTATAACCGGTTATTACTAGCTATTACTAGTTAGTGCTTGACAAAAGCTACTCCTGGCTTCAGTGCATGCATATGTCACATAGATTGGAACAAGTTATGAGTGGTATGTCTAAATTAATGGAGTTTACAAAGCTCTGACTTAAGTTACGTTAAATTCTAGCTGTTGCGAGCGGTTACTGTTACATCATCGTTACATGGTAGACATCCCACCCATAAAAGCATGAAATGTTCTGGGAGCGTATGGCTAAGGAGTGGACTCTGGTTCTGTGTAGCAATATTCGGGAGGTATTTAAGTCGAAAGTGATGTTTCTTATATGTAAGCGTGCTTCAATTTTAAACACATCGTGATGGTGGTCGAACGAGAGCTTATTATTAATTAAAAAAAAACTTTATCGGCGAGTGAGAGATAAAGATAAATATATTTTTATATTTATCTTTATCTCTCACTCGCCGTTCTAAATAATGCGGTCAATTGTAGCATTAAACAGCTATTTCTTAAGTGATCGGCTAAATGGAAACCCACCATTATAATTTAAAAATTAAAAGAAATAAGATATTCAATTTATCAAGATTATAAAGACGCGTTTTTCTCACCCTAGACAGTTTTTGGTGAGGTGATCTGTAAATTAGTTTTATACTTTTTGACCGTTTTTTCCGGAGAAATTTAAGATTCCAGATTGTGCTATAATTTCGTTATACAAAGCTATACAACATATTGTGCAGAAGTGTTCCACGCGCGTCTCTCTTAGATGTATATGGAGTTGTGGCCAGCTCCCTATAGTCGGTACGAGGCCAGCTCCCGACAGACCAATATCAGTCCGGGGCAGCAGAAGTCACATCAGCATCCACAGCTCTGGTCGCAAGCGAAGCGAGGAAATACCGGGGTAGTTTTAGTCAGTACGAGACTGACAGACCCATCTGCGGACACTATAGTGTCTATAGAGCGCGATCTCGCTTGATGGCAAGCGGCAGATGAGGTCTACGACGAGCGAGCCCAAAAGATGCCTGTTCACCCTGCTTTAAAGGCTGAAAAGTGGCAAGGAATAAAGAAGCCGGCTGAGAGTCCCGCAACTTGGCTGTGTGCACAATAAATGTGAAGGAGAAGCACTTGGTACGACAAGCCGCTAAACTAAAAAAAAATCATCAAACCTATACGTGTAGGCTTTCTATAGAAAGGCCATTAATAAAGACATTGAGGTTCCTAACACCATCTCAAAGTCAATAGTTTGGAAGATCCAAATTGGCAAAATGTATGTGTCCCTTCTCTAACATTTAGGATAAGAAAGTGAAAAATCTAAAAAATCTGTGCTGTAGTTCTTAATGAAAAGATTCAACAAAAATTGTTTTAAATGAGATTTAAGTTATAAAGATTTTCAAAAAACCTAAATAAAACTTTGTCATTCATACAAACACTATGAAAAACAGTTATTTTGCATAGCTACTATGTAACCTTTCAAGTGCTAGTCGCACTTAATGTTTTTCTATCTTTGTGCGGCATTCACACTCATTTTTCCGATTGTGTACCAACAATATATCAAATCACACACATTTAATATTTAAAACTTAGAAAAACTGGCGAAGTGCGAGTCGGACTCGCGCACGAAGGGTTTAAAACGGCAAAAAATTACTTTTGTTGTATGGGAACCCCCCTTAAATATTTATTTTATTTTCTTTTTAGTATTATTTTGTTGTTATACTCTCCCATCTAACATTATTGTGCATAAAGTTAAAATAAATAAATAAATCATCTGTGAAAATGTTAACTATCTAGCTATCACGGCTCATGAGATACAGCCTGGTGACAGAAAGACGGACAGACACCAGATAAACCAGATTTTCAATTATTTATAGGCTTGGTTGTATAAGATTCAAAGAAACCTAATTCCCAATAAAAACATAACATTTGTTGAGAACAATAATTACGTTTAAAACGATCCCGCGGCCCCAAAACGCAATAGTAACTAAAGGAGGTGGAGGGTGGAGTTTTAGTCAGTAGAAATCTGATCTACCTAGAGTGGGAGGAAATTTGATGATTTTCCTCCCAAAAAATAACGACTAAGAAGCTTGCCATATGTTACCTTGACTATTTTTTTATATCTAGTGAGTTATAAATCGCTTCAGCTGATGAATTGCACCTCGGTATAATTTCGTACCGCTCACGATTGCGGAAACGCTCGCAATGGTTCCGAATTGAGTTGGAAAATTGGAATTTTAAAACTGCGAGTTCTAACTGACATATCTGACAGACTATGTGAGCTCTTAATTTAGCTCTTGTTAACTCTCTTCTTTCATGTGGAGTTTCCACGTCCTACTGCGATGTGCCGATACCATCATGAACACGAAGTATAGGTAACACGAAGTTATATACATACACATGACTATCAGAGGATCAGAACCCAGAAAATCTGACACAACTCTTAACGAGGGGGTATCGCTGTATTGTCCTAACATAGATTTTCTTCTGTGGGGAAATCATCTACTGACTCATTTTGTTTTGGTTGAAGCGAAAGGGAGTGTCAGACTTCTGATGACTAAAAATCCATCTTGGTCCTTCAATTTCCCTTATGTTCTAGAACTGCTGTATCTATAAGCATCAATAGTCTCACGGCGGTCGCGGGTACTAACCCAACCCGTTACAATATTGCCGTGAACCCACTCCAGACACAAGTATATTTAGCTTAGTTGGAGGGGTTCAGAGGATTGCTAGTAATGTGAATTCTAACCACACTGCTAGTAATCTTTATATATAAAAAAAATCTCGTTAGAACAGTTCCACAACCAAGCAGGCAATGACATTGTCGGGCCTCTTCATTGGCGCTGATAGCTTATTGAGGCGCACTTGAATCGCCGACGACGACGCGCCGCCGACCCGGGCCTGGTCCTTTCCGGAAGGTAAGCTACCCCTGCTCGCTATACGCAAGCCCGTACTTGCGATGGTCCCTGCACTAGGGCCACTTTACTTATGGAGTAAATATGGCTTCCTCTCTACGAGAGAGAATGTGCTAGAATCCACCACGTACACCCAGTGTAGGTTGGTTGGATGATGCTTTTTATAAGGATGTGTCGTTTATGACATGTGATTGTCTCACAATGTTTCCATCACCGTTTTGAGAGCTGTGTTGAGCTCATAATAACGATATGCTTAGAAATATTCAGTTCATATTATATATGTATACACCGTGAAATTTTAATGTTTGTTTTCCCAGAGCGAAATGGCTTTGTCTTGGTAATACAATCGTTTTATAAACAAATAAAATATTAGAAACAAAAAAAGGCGCAGTGTAGTTAATGCATTATCACCATGCGTGAGGGCATATTTTGCTAATCACTTTTTCCTTTGTTGGCAGCGCGCCGTGGTGAGTGTTTCGTGTAGGTACCTACGTTACCTCTACTGAACTACTAATGATTCTCGCGCTTTCGAGTTTATGATTTTTTTTTTTATAAATAATCGTTTTTTAAGTTTAACTGTATGTTTCGATACTACTACTGATGGGTAAAAGTCCTGCCGCGGGAAAACAACCATTTAAATTTCACGCTGTATATGTATATATACCTTGACTTTGCTTTTGGGCTGAAATTATGATAAAGTTTTCCTTTGTCTTATTTTATAAAACGCGGACCGTTTGACCACTATCTCATCTGTAAGCGGTGATGTGGTCTAAGATGAAGCACGCTTACCTAGTAGTAACCCATTCACTCTTGACTTAAAGACCCTCTTCACTAAATGACAAAGGTTTTTTGTACATGGGTGGGACGTCGACCATGTATCTTCCAAGGTTGACACTAAACCAAATAAAACAGTCATCCGATCTGCGACAGATATCGGCTTACAATTTCAGCATGGTCTTAGTACACAATGAGAGTTTACAGATAAAATGTCGTTGCATGTTGGGTCCAATTAGGCTAGAGAACCTTTTCTTTGAAAACGTTACTGACAGGTTGAAACTTTTTTTTTTGCTTTTTTCTTGGGTACGTGTCAATTCAAATAGCCTTTATTTTTGATAGTATGTACGTTATAATGTGATTATATTATTATAACCTTTTATAAATTGGTTCTATCAGATGTGCTAATACCGTATACAATATTATCATGCAAAAAAAGGTACTTTATTACATTTAATTATTATTATTTGTTAAATAATATTTTAAGCTGCTTTCAGAGAAATATGGAAAACCTACCTTCAAGAGCAGGCTTATCCTAAACAACAAGCTGATATTTATGTGATGAAAGGATAATATAATATATTATCTTCAATACATATATAAAAATGAATTGCTGTTCGTTAGTCTCGCTAAAACTAGAGAACGGGTGGACTGATTTCATTAATTCTATTTGTATCGTGTTTCCTATCATACAGGGAAGCTTTAAAAGGTGAGAAAATATTGAAATAAAAAATAGCGGTGCAAAGTTCGCCGGGACAGCTAGTTCTTTATAATTATATTGTCTAATAACAAATTTATTCACATTACATAATTATTAACTAGCCCTATAGCATAGGCCTTTCCTTGGAATTTCCCTATTTCCCCGATAACAGCTTTTCATTGCCACATTCATTCAGCTATTTGCTTGATGTCATCTTCCCATCTTCTTTTTTGCTGTCCTTTTATTACCTTCTGCATATGCATATATTTGAGGGCGAGAGAAGCACCGCCTTTCTGTCCGCATACTGCAATGAAGCAATCATCATGCAGATGACCTTATGGTAGTAATGTCAGTTTGGCTTAAGATATGCGAAAGCCAATCAATCAGTGTAATATGCGTGCCCTGTCAACTGCTCACTGCAGGACTTGATGGAAGCTACCGAAAATGCCAAACTTGTTGCCCAGTTCTGGGCTGACTCCATCTAACTATTTGCCATCGACACGCTAAGAAGAAGAAGAAGAAGTGTAATATGTAATCATAACTATTCTTTTTATAATTTTTTATGTTGTTTTGTATGTTAAAGTCGAAGTTATTGTTAATATATATTTTAATGTAATTGTAATTTCTTGTTTTATTTTTGTTTTTGTACAACGTGTAATTTAAAGGGTATATAAATACCAAGTACATGGCTTCTTTAGATGATAACAAACGATATGGCAATGGTTTTGTAATCCTAAGTCTACGTATGTAGAACTTATTACAAATTCCAATACACTGATACCAGAGACCGAAAATTTCAAATTAAGAAGAACGAAAATAATTATCGTGTTATTGGCAAGTGACGTGGAAAGTTATTGACCCTCGTAGTGCTGTGACACGTTTGTTATGATTGGTATTCAAGAAATATATGAAACCAATAATTTGGTATCAATTCTTTGAGTCAGTTATTTTGTGCTGAAACTGTGCATAGAGACTCCATACCAGATGTTGTCTTCAGCCCTTTCGGATAGACATGGGGTTTCCGTTACACGTTGTATAGTGGTTTTGTATATATGTTATTGTGATTGTTTTTTGTTAGCCGTTATAACATAAATAAATATATAAATAGTTCATCTTCCTTGTTTGGGAAAATCATCAAAAGACTCCTAAAGCTGTGGGTGGAGCGGAAGAGTGTCAGACTTCTACTGACTAAAAACTCACCCTGTTCCTTCAGTTGTCTTTGTGCTCCGGGGCCGCGGTATCTCGTTAGAACATTCCCGCAACCCCATAAGGCATTAGCCCTATCGGGCCCCGTCAATGCCACTGGCGGAACAAGGCGCGCCGCCGACTCAAGCCGTGTAAGTGTAGACAAGCTCAACAACTATTTTTCTTTTTTTCCTCTTTTTTATAATGTTTGTAATTTTGTATTGTATGTTCTTGCGTGTGTCTTCGTCCGAATATATGTTTTTCAATTTCAATTTCAATGCTTAAAATCTGTCACTAATTCTCTCTTGAATGAAATACCCCTTCGTTATAACTATCAAAAAATACAGACTAACAGACAATTCCACTTCTTAGCTGCACGCATAATGAAAGTATTTTGAGTATTTTATGCAAATAAATAATTATGATTATGATTTCCAAAATGAATCTGTAGGAAATAAAGTTACTTTAATTTCATTTATTGATTGAGTTGAAATATTCAATAATACGTGTGATTTTTTTCACATCATTCCATGTTGAAGAAGAAGCAATGAATGAAGATGTAACAGATGGAAAAAAAAGCTTGTTGAGCCAACCCTAAATAAATTGAATGGTACCCGAGGAAGTTGATGATTGAATTGAAATATTCAATTAATCTATCTACACTTCTTCTACCCACTGTGGGCATTTATTTTTTTATTGAAAGTGGCAAGCAGTGAATTGATTATACATTTTTCAATTAAAAACGTTTCCTTCGTTACACTAATATCCCTAAGCTATAGTGTTCTTTCATTTACCCTCGCTGTCACTCCTAATTAACTTGCGCTTAAAAACACAGTGTCACAAGTAATAAAGTTAATACTTAAGTATTAACTTTATTACTTGTGACACTGTGTTTTTAGAAACCCATTAATTTTGTTTCCATTTTAATTTAATTCATAGTGTCGGGTGATAAGACATTGTTTTTTATCATTTTTCTTTTTATCTTGTACGGGATTCTAACAGCTAATATTTTTATTAAATAGTTTCGAAAATAATGATCTTGATCGTTGGTATATTGTACCATGGATGCTATACTTTTCTCATGGTAAAATATTCTTAGGATTGCACTACTAGATCTAAAATGAGCTAACTCGAATATTATTAGTTATGTTTATATGTAAATGCGCTGGGACCCAACCTCTAACCAACTAAACAGATAAACTAATTTATTGATAGATTGAGAAGTCAAGTCTTGCCACTAAATAAAATTTTGCCAATTGCAACTCGGACTCGCTCATGTAATGTTTCGTAGAAGATATATGCAAAATCACTGTGTTTTTTCATAGTGTTTGTATAAATGACAAAGTTATATTTGCGTTGAATCAAAAACTGTTGACTATAAATCTCATTCAAACCAATTGTCGTTGCAAGACCTGCAGCATACATTTACACTATATTAGTTTTAGGTAAGCGTGCTCCATCTTCGACCACAACATCACTTAACATCTGGTGGTCAAACGCGAACCTATTCTCAATATAAAAAAAAATATTATGATAAAAATAAGGGGGGGACATTTTACCACTTTGCAAGTGTCGTTTTGTTCAAACGATTGACTTTAAGAAAAACTGGTTTAAGAAACCTTTAATGGCATTTTAACGACCTATCTATAGATATCCCGTACGTATAGGTTGAATTTTTTGTTTGTTTTAGTTCCATGTGTGATGGGAAAGTACATAGTTACCTACCAAGTTTCAACAATTAAATCCTAATATTTTCAGAATAATGGCTGTGACATACGGACGTACAGATAGATAGACATGACACCATATTTATTGACTGAACCTCAATTTTAATCCTGAAGCAATAAAGTGCAAAGTCATTTCAAAGCCTCATCACCAAACTGAAGATACCAAATCTCGATAGCACAGTTCATTAAAAAAAAACCATAACTTTACTGTAATTTACATAGGTATAGAAAACTGGTATCCGGTAGCGGTATCGTAAAATCCGAAACCTATCTCCGATCAGTGGATTATTTAAATATGGTTCACAATTTACATAAAAAAGATACGGTTGTTGCTTTAAAAATTGTGGTGTTCATAAAAGTACTATAATTTTAAAAATTTGCGTCAATATGGCTGCTATTTTTCCATGAGAATGATAATAGTTTTCACAAGCTTTTACTTCACTTGCCTAGTTAGTTCGTTCGTCAGAATGTCTATCTGTCTCTTTAATTTTTGATCATCTCAGCTTTTTTATGTATATATATATATATGCATAATATCGAGTATACAGTTTATTATTTATGTATTGTATATAAGTAAATAGTACACCATGGACTACTAATATTTTATTTCAAAAGGTAACTGGCAATGTGGGTAGAATTCATATTACTAGCAACTTTGTTAACCCCTCCAACTAAGCTAAAATATGCTTGTGTCTGGAGTGGGTTCACGGCAATAGTGTTCGATAGGGGTTCGAACTCGGGACCTCAATCACAAGTCCGACACCTAATCTATTAGACTATTGACGCTTAATACACGGGGTATTTATTTTCTCCTGCTGTGTCAAATCCATCCAAAGGTTGTCTGTAAAAGATCGCATTTAGCGATAAGAACGCTCATTGTAACACCCATTGTAGTTTTTAAGTCCTCATTTAATTCTGTTATGGTGTACAATAAAGAGTATATCTATCTATCTATCAATTTTAAACCAAAATAGTTTGAGAGTTCTTGATACTTTTTGTAATGTTACACTTCTGTCAGAAAAGAATCCAAGGGGAAATATAGTAATAATGCTTATTATGAGAAACATGTTTTGTTATTAACGTAAGTTTTATGAAAATAAGTATTTCAGAAGTCAGTTTAAATTAATAATTGGACTTGTCTCTAGAAATTGTCTATGTGGAAAAACTATGTAGTTGGTAACTACATATTTATATTATGTCATACCAATATCAAACTCAGTATCTCAGCACCACCAAATTCATCCAAAAATTGTTTGTAAAAGATCGATTTTTGCGATAAGACCGTCAATTGTGTCATCCTTTTCAGTTGTTAAGTCCTTATATGCTTTTTTTTTTTTAAGATAATAGGTTCGGGCACGCCGCAATTGCGGCGGTAAGACCCCTCTTTGAGGAGTGGCTAGATTGGCATCACGGCGTCCTGACCTACCGCATGACGCAGGTCCTCACCGGACACGGAAGTTTCGGGAGGTACCTGTGTCTGATGGGGAAGGAAGAAACGCCTGGGTGTCACCACTGCGAGGATCGCCCTGAGGACACAGTAGAGCATACGGTGCAAGACTGCCCCGCTTGGGCAGAGCACCGACGTGTCCTCACGGCGGCGATAGGCGGAGACCTCTCGCGCCTGGCATTGGTCGAGGTCATGCTGCGGGGCGAGACGGAGTGGGAAGCGGTCGCCTCCTTCTGCGAAGCAGCCATGCTATCGAAGGAGGAGGCGGGCCGCGTGAGGGAGAGGATAGCGTCCTCCCTCCAGCCCAGCCGCAGTGGTAGAGGCCCACGGCGTCGGACGTCGGCCGACAATCTCCGGCCACCGTAGGCGCGGGCATGCGGACAGCGAGTAAAGGGCAACTCGCTGTCCGACCATGGACCATGCCCGGGTCGACGGCGCGTTGTGTTCCACGCGCGCCTCAAAGAGCTTCAGCAAGATGACGAGGAGGCCCTGTAGAGGGCCGAAGCCTGTCGGGGTCGTGGGACTTATCCCATTACCGTGACCCCAGTACGTAAAGGGCTATTGAAGGAATAGCGTGGATTTTAGTCAGTACAAGTCTGACAGTCTCTCCTGCCCTGCCCGGGGTGGGAGGACTCATCGGATGATTTTACCAAGTTAAAAAATAAAAAAATAAAAAAAAGATAATAGGTTCGCGTTTGACCGCCAGCTCACCTGATGGTAAATGATGATGTGGTCGAAGATGGAGCTCGCTTACCTAAAAGTAACCTATTCACTCTTGACTTAAAGACCCCTAGGTTATAGCTATCAGGAAACACAGACTCCGGCAGGGAATTCCACTCCTTAGCCGTACGCACAATTAAAGTATTCCCAAAACGTTTAGTGCGTACGGGCAGGATGTCCACCATGTAACGATGGTGCATCGCTGTTTGTCTAATGGTCCGATGGTGAAACGGACTTTGCGGAATTAGATTGTGTAATTCCATCGCACACTCTCCGAAATGTAACCGATAGTTTTCTGCTTAGTTTCTGTTATGGTTTACAATAAAGAGTATGTATGTACAATAAATTCCGGGTATCAACCATAAATTGATTGCCCATTCCAAATACAAAATCCTCCATAACAATTTATCATTATTGTAGTTTGCAATGCACAATTTTATTGCACACTTTAAGCAATAAACTAGAAAAATCAATATTTCTATATCCATAAACAATACATGTTTTCCCGGCGAAAATATTCAATGCATACTATCCAAACCATTTTATTTGTAGATTTTGACTGTTCGTGTTACTAAAGATATATCATGTGGAGCATAAAAAGATTTGTATGGCAATGGATTCTGTATGATATGTATTATCATTTCGAGTTTGTTTTTTCATAGATGGTATTCGGAACATGATGTACCATTACGCTTCTCCCAAAAAGCTAGACAGTTATGTACCTATACTTTCCTTTTTTCGTGGTGAAAGTTATGAAAAGACTACCCCGATATGTTAAAAAGCAGAAGGGAATGTCAGATTTCTACTGACTAAAACCCATCCTGTTCTTTTAGTGGTCTTTACGTTCTTGGGTTGCGTCATGTCTGTCTGTCTGTCCGTCCGTAGGTCACTGCCGCTTTGTTCCGAAACTAATAGGACTACAGAGTTCAAATCCAGTAGGTAAATGTATTCTGTGAACCGCTTTATGATTTTTAAACAATATCAATTTTTGAATTGATTTCGACATGCGTTTGACAGCAAAGGAACAGAGAGTGCTCCGTCCTGAACCTGCGCACATACTGCGCACTATAATATCACGCTCACGCTTCGCATATTCTCAAGCAACCACTCACAACACACAGAAAGAAATACAAAAAGAACCCTACGATATAAGTACTTATAAGTAGTTTAAGAAACATGCCTTAAAAATAAAAAAATTGTCGCGGCGGAGTATCGGTGTGTAATAAACTTTAAATATCGATTCTGAATTGGCGATACCCCGCCGCGACTATTTTTTTTTCAGGAATGTTTCTTAAATTACTTAGGAGTTTTTAAATTTCTATTTTTATTTTAAGCTTTTTAAACGTTTCATCTACAATAGCTTTTGTCAATTTTACCATTTTCATGGAATGGACAGTTTTTCTAATATAGTACGCGTCGTTCCCTTTCAATTGATACGGTATATTTGACAATATTCAATTATTCATCCCCACTTTCACTCCCCATGACAGACAATACATGTTTGAAAACCATTGCAGGCAAACCTGCTTTCTAACAAAAAAAAACGCATCGAAATCCATTTACCCGCTTAGAAGCTACAGTGCCACAGACATATACGCAGATACACACGTTAAACTTCGTTAAACGTCGGAGGTTAATAAATGCATACAATCATGGTTTTAATAGCAGCACTTATTTGCTAAATGCTTAGTTTGTAAGTTACTTCTTCTTAGTTAAGTAATTTTTTTTTTGTTTTGCGTTTTCTGTTAATTTGGAACTCTGACTATTAAATTCTAGAGGAGGGCGTTAATAGCTACAACACAGTTTGTAACTAATGTAGCTATTATCGTTATATAATAAAATTATGTAACATGTGTTTTTGTTCCAAATAAATATAAAATTTAATTTAATTTGTAATATTATGTGAAATTATTCGACTTCAAAGACATTAATAAAAACCAGCCCTTAGGAAACTTTCCTCAAATGAATAACATCACTTTAGATCTAATCAGAGTAACTACCATACAACGACTCACCCTTATAACTTACCCGGTGGCTCGTTATAATGTCATTAAGATACACGCAATATTCTTATTTTGTTCCAAACTATCACAAATAGGGTGTAATATTTATTCAGAAAAAAAAACCGGCCAAGTGCGAGTCAGACTCGCGCACCGAGGGTTCCATACAAACTTGTAGGTCTTTTGAAAATATTTTTATTATATGATGTAACCAAAAATTTATATTTGTCGCAATTTTTCCTTTATTTGTACTATAAGACGTTGCTTTGTACCAAATTTCAAGATTCTGAGTTCACGAAAAGTACCCTCTTGGTTTTGATTCCCTTGCGAGTGTCGAAAATGCGGCATAAAGAAGTTTGATTTTTTCACAGCTCTTAGGGACATTAGATTTTAGTATTTGATATGAATCGCGATCTAGAGAAAAAAGGGTCTCTGACAGACATACAGACGGACAACAAAGTGATCTTATAAGGGTTCCGTTTTTCCTTTTGAGGTACGGAACCCTAAAAATGGAGTTGAAAACATCATGAGCATCGCTGTCAACTGTAACACATCCAAAAGACTGGCGGCCTCGCGACTGCAATACTTCTTGCGTTGAGTATTGCAGCCACTTGTAGGATGGCTCTGCAAAGTACCAGCTTGCTGCATTGGACTCGATCGAGCGCAGAGCTAAAAGGCTTATAGGCGACGAGGTGCTGGTGGACAAGCTTCATAGCCTGGCTCATCAGCGAACCGTTGCTTGCCTGTCGGTTTTCTACAGATTGTACTTCGGGGAGTGTGCGCAGGAGCTCCATGACCTGATCCCTCCATCTCCCTTTTACTACCGGTCTACCAGACGCACGGCTGGGTACCACCGACACTTGGTTAATATACCGTCTTGTCGTACCAAGCGCTTCTCCTCCACATTTATTGTGCGCACAGCCAAGCTGTGGAATTCTCTGCCGGCTTCTGTGTTCCCTGCCACTTATGACTTTTCAGCCTTTAAAGCACGAGTAAATAGGAATCTTCTGGGCTCGCTCGTCCCATCTTAGAGCTCATCTATCGCTTACCATCAGGCAAGATCGAGGTCAAGAGCGGGACGATTGGTAATAAAAAAAAAAAGACTATAACCTTATTTCTTTCAGAATTCTGTCGATGCTGCATTTCCACGACCTACACATTAAAAATATACAACACTGTTTCCACCTAGTCACGTACTTCTACTACGGTCGGCTTCCAGTCTAACTGGATACAACTGTCTCAGTCAGGCCTGGCCTTCACAACCCAGTAGCTGGATAACACGACATCCCATTTTTTTTTTAGCGTTTTAAAATTATCAAATAAGTCCTCCCACCCCGGGCAGGGTGGGAGGGACTGTCAGACTTTTACTGACTAAAATCCACGGTGTTCCTTCAATAATCCTTTACGTACCGGGGTCACGGTAATGGGATGAGTCCCACGACCCCGGCAGGCTTCGGCCCTCTACGGGCCTTGTCATATTGCTGACGCTCTTTGAGGCGCGTGTCAGAAATGGAAGATATATGGATATAAAGATATATAGAGAATGTTGTTATTTCTAGAATTAATTAATTATCAATATCTATTTATTACGTATTTACCGATTAATTACCTATTAATCGGTATTACCATGATTACTAGGTGTTTTATAGAAATAATTAGTAGTCTGTATAGCAATATCAGTTTTTTAATTTACCACCGGTTCGGAAGGTAGTTATCTATGGAGAAGAGCCGGCAAGAAACTCCACAGTTACTCTTTTCAAAACATTCACATAAACATCAATTCACTATATGTACTTTACAATATTACCACAATGTGATTACTATCGTTATAACTTTAGCTTTATTTAGCTTTATTATAAGCGTCAATAGCCTAATGGATAAGGTGTCAGACTTGTGATCGACAGGTCCCGAGTTCGAATCCCACCCATTACACTATTGCCGTGAACCCACTCCAGACACAAGCATATTTAGCTTAGTTGGAGGGGTTAACAAGATTGCTAGTAATGTGAATTCTACCCACATTGCTAGTCATCTTTTTTAAAAAGAAAAAAAAAAAAAAAAAAAAAATTTACTTGTGTATCTACTATTTCATTACTCCATTACATATTATATAAGTCAAGTTATTTATAGAATTAATACATTAAAGTAACAAATACAAAATAATTAATTTATATTCAAATACACATAAAAATATTAATAAAAGTTAGAAACAACACAAGTTCACTTAACTTAGGTCCGTTCGGTGTGACTGCTCCAGAGCGACTGAGTGACTGACTGTGTCTAGAACGACTGAGCGGCGGCTTTTATACACAGTGGTAAACAAGTGACGTCATATCGTACGATTTTAAAACAGATTTGTTAAGCTTTGTATTTTAACATTAAACTATGATTAAATGATATAAAAATACAGTAAATATGTTGAAATTAATTAGTTCAATTACATATTAGTCTTACGATGACAGAATTAGTAAACAAGCAACGTTACTTTTTAAATAACGTTTAAATATTCTGTTATACAAGACAACAATGAAAGAACAGTTTAAACTCTTATCTTATAAATAGGTATCGTAATAGTGTTTACAATGTTTTGATAATAAATAGTTAAATTTTGTGTATCACATGTTAAAAAGGTTATAATTATTATAGTGATATTTTAATTTGTGTTCAATTAAAGAAATAAACTTGAGCTAATGTAATAAACCAACTGAAATTATTTGAATAATCCATCACGGCCAAACTGACCTGTACTTCGCTCTCGAAGTACCAACTAATTATAATCAATACAATAGCCTCTGGCCTTGACATACCAGTCCTATCACCTGCGGCGCATGAGTTTCAGAAAGGTATCAGGGCAGGGCTGCCAAGCAGTCTACATATGGCCGCTGGCCTTGACATACCAGTCCTACCACCTGCTGCGCATGGATTTCAGAAAGGCATCAGGGCAGGGCCTCAGCAGTCTACATATGGCCGCCGGCCTTGACATACCAGTCCTACCACCTGCTGCGCATGGATTTCAGAAAGGTATCAGGGCAGGGCCTCAGCAGTCTACAACAGCCTCTGGCCTTGAGATACCAGTCCTATCACCTGCTGTGCATGAATTTCAGAAAGGTATCAGGGCAGGGCCTAAGCAGTCTATAATAACCTCTATATTTTTTATAAGATTATATTCAATAATTTCAAACAAACATCGTTAATTGAACACAAATTAGAAACGAGGTATATAGTTTCAACACTTATTTCATTATACGTCATTAACGATTTTGGTCTTGAAGTACAAAGAATTGTCAAATGTGATTAATAATATTTTCTTACCTCAACGTCTTTTCATTTCATTCTTATTTTCTATGTTGTAATTATGAGTTTGTTTATGTTTTGCCAATTGCATAGATGTGTCATGCCCCCTCCACCCGCTGCTAGTGGGATAGGCAAGCACCGAACAAAAGAGCGACCAGCGGAAACATATCTAACTATCATTTAACTCATTGTGTTCCAATTATGGTTATTAGAAATATATTATTAATCACATTCAACATTACAAACGAACTATAATGACTTATGATTATAATAAAGATTTAAAAACAAAAATCATGGTTACCTCAACAATACAAACTTTGATTCTCTATTTAAATTAATTTTCACGTAACCTCTGGGGAAATTATGAATTTAAAAAAAAAATCCTTCCCTATTCCTTGTTTACAATAAAAAGGGAACCTCTGAGCAAAATCTCAGCTGTTAGGTCCAAGGGTTTGGGCTAGGCGTTGATGAGTCAGTCAGTAAGGACTTCTCTTTTTGTTTATATAGATATTTTTATTTCCCAGGAAACCATAGTAACCATTTATATTTAATTATTTAACTACAATCCAATTTTATGTTATTATATTTTATATTATTATATTTTTATTTTTTAATATTATGATAGAATTACAAGAAATAATTTAATTAATATTAACACTAATTTTATTGATTTTGTTGTTATTATTGAATTTATTTACTTTACTAATTCGTAAAGCTTATCGTTTCTCCGGTAATAAGTGACAAACAAATAATAATGATAACAAAATAATATGCATTATTAAGTAAGTAATATTGTTCTGTATAATATAGCACACTTTAGTTAGAAAAAAAAAGAAACATTTTAAAATTTATGCCACGTCCCTAATATATAATTTGTGGATAACGGTGTGGGAGCACATTAACTTACATTTATTTGTTATGATTTTATAAAAATGTGTTACTGTTTGTTATTCCCTAATAAATAAATTAAATTACATTTATTTAAATTCATTCTAAAGCAGCAATATCTAACCAACTTACTCCATACTTTGAGGAATATATTTACTAGTTGATAATCCAGAAAGGCTTTAGAAAAAAAAATCTATTGATGTAGCCATATACGATTTCTTGCAAACAGCAGCAGAGTCGACAAAATAACTACCAACTCTAGCGCTTTACATGGATATGTCAAAAGCTTTTGATCGCGTAGATCATAAAATACTAGTAAATAAACTTAACGAATATGGAACAAAAGGAAACGTATTAAATTTAATCGAATCTTATTTTAGTAATAGGCAGCAAATAACTGTAGTAGTCAGGAGTAGTGAAAAAAAAAAAAAAAACAGATATATTTTTCAAATCTGACCAGAGAACTGTAACGTTTGGTTACACTAATGACTTTTCAACAGCTTCCATTTATCCAATGAACAGTTTGGAGACGATAGTACTTTACTTTTTAATAGTGATGAATTAAGTGCACTAGAGACGGATATTGATTCTAGCATAAAATCGGATGTAAATTGGCTACAGAATAATAATTTTGGTAATAAATCTAGACAAGACAATTATAATGAATTTCCAACAGAGGCTTTTCCGGAATCTGAACTTCAATTAGTTACGATGACAAAACTATTAATGAGACCAAAGTGACGAAATTTCTCGGATTAAATATAGAAAGCACATTAAAATGGCATAAACATATTTACAATGTGTGTACCAAATTAAAGAAAAATTAATATGCCTTGCATATGTTAAGTAAAATAACAAATCAAACAACAGTCTTAACAGCATATCACGGCCTGGTTACCTCAACATTGAGATACGGAATTATATTTTGGGGTAATGCAACAGATAAAGATACGGTATTTAAGTTCCAAAAAAGATGCATTAGAGCGATTTGTAATTTAAAGAGTACAGACAGTTGCAAAATACTCTTTAAAGATACTAAAATATTAACAGTTCCCTCATTATATATACGAAATATACATGTTTGTCAAAAATAATTTACATAAATTTTCTAGAGTAAATAAAACGTCGTTGTGACCAGTTACAAATAGTTTAATGGCTCCAAAACTATATATTACATTGCCAAAGGGTGAAGAAGAAGAAGAATGAGGGAAACGTCAGCCATTTTAAGCGTAAATTCACTTTTATTTCTAGTTGAAAAGATATAAGTATTAATGAATTTTATGACCGACAGTATTTATTTATTTTATTATATTAATTAATTTATTGAATTTATTTACTGTATTTAGTTTAATTTATTTACAGTATTTTTTTGTAATTTAATTTATTGTATTTATTTTTTTGTAATTTAATTTATTGTATTTATTATTTTTAATTTAATTTATTGTATTTATTTTAATTTAATTTATTTTAATTTAATTTATTTAGATTTAATTTATTTTAAATTAATTTATTTAGATTTAATTTAATTTATTTTAATTTAATTTACTGAATTTGAAATTGAACCGAACCCGAAATTGAACCGAATCAACATGAATTAAAATAAATCAAATCTAAATAAATTCATGTTGATTCAGTTCAACCTCAAATTCAGTTCAATTTCAAATTCAGTTCAATTTCAAATTCAGTTCAATTTCAAATTCAGTTCAATTTCAAATTCAGTTCAATTTCAAATTCAGTTCAATTTCAAATTCAGTTCAATTTCAAATTCAGTTCAATTTCAAATTCAGTTCAATTTCAAATTCAGTTCAATTTCAAATTCAGTTCAATTTCAAATTCAGTTTGTCATAATGAAATGAATTTCATTTTTATTAACGGATCTGGACAGCAGGTATCTGCTTTAATACACAACTAGTTCAATTTCAAATTCAGTTCAATTTCAAATTCAGTTCAATTTCAAATTCAGTTCAATTTCAAATTCAGTTCAATTTCAAATTCAGTTCAATTTCAAATTCAGTTCAATTTCAAATTCAGTTCAATTTCAAATTTAGTTTGTCATAATGAAATGAATTTCATTTTTATTAACGGATCTGGACAGCAGGTATCTGCTTTAATACACAACTGCCTCATCCAAATCAAATTATCGAGAGAAAAAAAAAGTGACGTTATTAAGTTAATTATGTTTTAGAACAGAAACTTGGTAGTAGCAAAATAAAGGTTACTTATTATTTAACATGATTTGGTATACGCAAAGGAGAGAAAATGGTAAATGTTTGTATCATTGTGATAACCAATCCTTGAATTACACATAGACCGTTCGGCCAATCTGACTATTCAGCAAACATACTACAAAACATACTAAGGCATTTAGTTACAGTGAATACATATCGTTCTACTGCTAAAATTGGTTCAAACTTATTTAATTGTTTTTTTTTTTTCTTACTTGACTCCCGTTATCATCGGCTTTTGTAACTGTTTTCATGCTGGTCCATCAAGGTTATTCACAAGGTTCCTTGATGTTATGGCACCATCAGGCTGAATTGCTGTCACTGGCTACTGGATCAAGGTCCGGAAGCACCAAATCATCATTTGAACGTTGGCAATAGCCCGAGACAGCATCACGGATGAAGAGGCTTTCCAATATTGCGGGATCCATTCTGAAACTTTTCACACAATGCATTAGATTATTATTAGGGCAATAGTGACATACATGTACCCTCTACTTGAAATAACATCAAGGCCTAAAACAAATGTACAGTTAACCAAAACTAGAACTGAAAAGAGTTACTAGAAAACAATCGGACAATCGTGACCTATATTCAAGTACGAGGGTACTTGAATATTTTATTCTTAAAATAAAATCACATGGACTATGAACCAAGACTCAATAAACCGAAACAAAATAAGTGGGCTGAGAACAATCCCACTTCTGATGTCAGAAATGGAAGATATATGGATATAAAGATATATAGAGAATGTTGTTATTTCTAGAATTAATTAATTATCAATATCTATTTATTACGTATTTACCGATTAATTACCTATTAATCGGTATTACCATGATTACTAGGTGTTTTATAGAAATAATTAGTAGTCTGTATAGCAATATCAGTTTTTTAATTTACCACCGGTTCGGAAGGTAGTTATCTATGGAGAAGAGCCGGCAAGAAACTCCACAGTTACTCTTTTCAAAACATAATTCATTTTCACATAAACATCAATTCACTATATGTACTTTACAATATTACCACAATGTGATTACTATCGTTATAACTTTAGCTTTATTTACTTGTGTATCTACTATTTCATTACTCCATTACATATTATATAAGTCAAGTTATTTATAGAATTAATACATTAAAGTAACAAATACAAAATAATTAATTTATATTCAAATACACATAAAAATATTAATAAAAGTTAGAAACAACACAAGTTCACTTAACTTAGGTCCGTTCGGTGTGACTGCTCCAGAGCGACTGAGTGACTGACTGTGTCTAGAACGACTGAGCGGCGGCTTTTATACACAGTGGTAAACAAGTGACGTCATATCGTACGATTTTAAAACAGATTTGTTAAGCTTTGTATTTTAACATTAAACTATGATTAAATGATATAAAAATACAGTAAATATGTTGAAATTAATTAGTTCAATTACATATTAGTCTTACGATGACAGAATTAGTAAACAAGCAACGTTACTTTTTAAATAACGTTTAAATATTCTGTTATACAAGACAACAATGAAAGAACAGTTTAAACTCTTATCTTATAAATAGGTATCGTAATAGTGTTTACAATGTTTTGATAATAAATAGTTAAATTTTGTGTATCACATGTTAAAAAGGTTATAATTATTATAGTGATATTTTAATTTGTGTTCAATTAAAGAAATAAACTTGAGTTAATGTAATAAACCAACTGAAATTATTTGAATAATCCATCACGCGCGTGGAACACAACGCGCCGTCGACCCGAGCATGGTCCATGGTCGGACAGCGAGTTGCCCTTTACTCGCTGTCCGCATGCCCGCGCCTACGGTGGCCGGAGGTCATCGGCCGACGTCCGACGCCGTGGGCGTCTACCACTGGTCAGATTTTCTGGCTTTTGACGACCCGAAACGACAGCCACAGATGCCAATGAAAAATGTATATGACAGCCGGAACTAAAGGCTTAACGCACTTTCGAAGATACGAGGGTATCATACTGTCCTGCCACATTAATGACCCATCAGCCTTTAAAACAAGAGTGAACAGCCATCTTCTGAGTTCGCTGGTTCTATCATTGATCACATCTTACATCTAATATCAGGTATGGATCGAGGTAAAGAGCTAGCTCATTTGTAATCCTTACTTTAATATTATAAATGCGAAAGTAACTCTGTCTGTCTGTGTGTTACGCAATCACGCCTAAACTACTGAACCGATTTTAATGAAATTTGGTACGGACATAGTCTAGAGCCTAAGAAAGGACATAGGCTACTTTTTAATGCGAAAAAAGGGCTGTTAGGGGGTTTGAAATAGGATAGGGATAGGATGAAAGTTTGTATGGAAATTACGTCATTTTTAAGCCAGAAGCTTGAAACTTATTTTTTAGACTTTTGATTATATATTAATAAATACGACATTCAAATTATGTATGAGTTTCATTTTCAAAATAATTAGCCTAAAAAATTAAAAATGCTGCCGAAAGTCACCATTCCGCGCGGACGAAGTCGCGGGCACAGCCAGTATTAAATAAAAATAAGAAAACTTCCAAACTCCGGTCTACTGAGGAATTTCTTATAGCAAAATCCAACAACTCTTTTTGCCCGATCTGGAAATCAAACCTCATGCTCAGTGGTCACACTGTAACAACTTGACCAACGGGGCATTCAGGCACACCGCTTTATGTAATTATTATTATTGCTCTCAAAATGGTAAAATAAAACATCTAAAGAAATCTAGCGTGGCTTGAGACCGGAATCTGAAGTCCTTCAAAAGGTTATCTGGAAGATACCGTTTTCACCGATAAGACCGCATCGTCACCATAGAATAATAGGTGTGTTTAAATTTTGGTGTACAATAAGGTATATTCTATATCTCTATCCATTCCACCAATTCGCACTGGGACAACGTAGTGGAATACGGCACATTTCTTCTCTAAGAGAAGAGCTTTGTAGGCCAGAGTGGGAACGTTGACGATGAAAATCTTATAATAATATTCTACGTCTGTTGGCTCAGGATAAATAAACATAAAAGTTCTTAGAAAAAGCACTTAACACAACCGTCATAATCACAATTTTGTTGCATTCAAATTTGGTTCAGATAAACCTTCACTATACAACGTGTAACGGAAACCCCATATCTATCCAAAAGGGCTGAAGACAACATCTGGTATGGAGTCTCTATGCACAGTTTCAGCACAAAATAACTGACTCAAAGAATTGATACCAAATTATTGGTTTCATATATTTCTTGAATTCCAATCATAACAAACGTGTCACAGCACTACGAGGGTCAATAACTTTCCACGTTACTTGCCAATAACACGATTTAGACACGCGGGAGCGTGTCAAGCCAAGAACTGGCGCGCAGCTCACCGTGTGTGTATAACTTAGGAGAATATATTGCAGCCTAAGGTCTGACTTGGCTAGTTTTCATATACGAATTATATTATAGCCTTTGCAAGTTCTAAACCTGTTACTTGTCGGTTCTTATTTTATTATTCCGAAAATTTGGCTTGCTGATAGAAACTAACCATCGAACATAATAATTCGTATATAAGAACTAGCCAGGTCAAACCTTAGGCTGCAATATATTCTCCTAAGTTATAAGAATAAAAGATATTTTATGTTGTTATAAATAAATTTCAGGACTGACCATTGAACTTGGCACCCATTTAGATTTCACTTCTTTTGTCGTTGAAGTCAACAACCAAGGCATTTATGATAATATTGAACTTGGCTCTCATTTCACATTTATGTTTTTCATGGGATAATTCTTTTCGTTATTCTTAATTTAAAAAATTCGGTCTCTGGTATCAGTGTATTGGAATTTGTAATAAGTTCTACACACGTAGACTTAGGATTACAAAACCCTTGCCATATCGTTTATTATCATCCAAAGAAACCATGCACTTGGTATGTATATACCCTTTGAATTACACGTAGTATAAGGTTCATATAATTTGTTCACTATAATAATTAAGTTGTTAATTCGATTTCATAATATGGATTGCTTTCTTCGGATTAGATATCGGTTTCAGAAGAAATAGTTCCTGAAGTTTACTTAATTCACCTGGGTTAATTCGCCTGGATGCGTTAACCATACTTTTTGTAAATATTATTCATTAGGTATACTAAATGTAAACTTTATTCACCTAATTCACCTAGGTGCATAAAAATATTCCAAAATATAACAGCAACTTATCAGACCTGATTGTGGCCTTTAAAAAAGATGCTAACTCGAAACGTAAACCAAAACAAAGCAAATCTAATAGTGTAATAAGTGATGAAATTATTCAAGAGGGCCAACTAAGTCTGCTGGATGGACAAGTTACTGTGGGTCATTTTTTAGAAATAGTTCGTTAAATTGAACACAATTTAACGAACTATTTGTAAAAAAATATATGTGTTGTTGCGGCGGCTTAAAGCCTTGGTTTGAAAAACGAATTTTTCTTAGTGGACTGTATCAGGGGCGGTTCTATGATGCAAGTAGGTGCTGGTGGTGTGGGGAAATGAGGATCGTACCTGCCTGGTGAGCTATGGCGGAGACACGGCGGGGGTTCCTTAGCCACGTGGCGGCGGCGCGTCCACGATGTCGTGTATGTACGGACGAGGATCTGCACTTTCCACAACACACAAAGACACGCACTTGCACAGTTTAATAACAATCTTCGTTCTTCGCGGTGAAATATGAGTTCTCTTTGACTTAGGGTTTAATTGCGACCCGCAAGTCTTGATAGCGGATGAGAAACTGGCGGTTTATTTTTTTCAAGGCGGCACGCGACAGCGTCCGCGCATCGCGGATCTTCCTTCTCGCTCTCGCTCAGGCATTATAAGGGTTGCAGAAGGGAAAGGGAATGCGGAAGGAAATTTACGTTGCACAGATACTAATATTATTTAGAGTTGCCAATAATTAGGCGTGAAAATATAAGAAATAAATTATGGCGTTAACATTCCCCGCGGCCTTAAAGAGTCACCTTTAAAAGAGATTAATACAATAGAAATTACACTTAAATCTAACTTAAAGAGGGAATGGACTGAATAAGATATTACTGAGTAGGAAGGGGACATAAGCGGACCACAGGTCTCACAAGAATCCCATTAGAAGTGCGTACGGAAACGACTCGCGTGCTACCGTCTTTAGACGTATGCAATTTATCAATAACACCTAGAGGCCAGGATAAAGGAGGCGCATTATCATTAACAATCACTACTACAGTACCTTCCTTAATCATGTCTCCGTCAGGTTTATTCCATTTTAAGCGCGATTGTAAACTATGAAGATACTCGTTTCGCCATCTTTTCCAGTACGACTGGACTAATTTATCCATAAGAGAATGTCTTTGAAGCAGGTTGTCAGACGATAAACCTACTTCCGCGGCCGGCAATGAGTTAAGCGGAACAGTGTGTAAAAAGTGTGAAGGGGTGAGAGCCTTAGGCTCTACCGGATCAGCGCTAAGCACAGTAAGAGGCCTGGAGTTCAACAGGCACTCTATTTGAGAAAGAATTGTAACTAATTCTTCATAAGAGAGGAGTTGTTGACCTATTGTCTTGAAAAGATGAGTCTTTACGACCTTCACCATGGACTCCCAACATCCACCGAAATGCGGTGACGCGGGTGGAATGAATTGCCAATGAATGCGATGCTCAGCGAGCTCCTCTTCAAAGCGCGGGCGGTATTCTTTATTTATGAAAGTATATAAGTCGCGTAAAAACGAATTAGCTCCTCGAAAATTGGTCGCGTTATCCGAATATAAACATTGTACCGGTCCGCGGCGGGATAAAAACCGTTTCAACGCGGCTATGAACGAAACAGTTGTAAGATCTGTAGCTAATTCGATGTGAATAGCGCGAGTGGTCATACAGGTAAAGACACATAAGTAGCCTTTGCGACTCTTCGCACCTCGACTGCGTATGGGCACGTACTGTATAGGGCCAGCGTAATCACACCCTGTATGAGAAAAAGCTTTGAGAGCAACATTTACTCTAGATTTCGGAAGATCGCCCATCATGGGCGGACCATGAGGTCGCGGTTTCCACCTATGGCATGCATTGCACTTGTGAATTCTATGACGAATAATTCGTCTAGCGGACAAGATCCAATACCTATGGCGTAATAACGACATAGTGAGTTCTGGACCTGCATGTAAATATTTTTTATGATAATAGTCTACGAGAATTTCAACTATGCGATCATGTCGGGGCAACACTACAGGATGTTTAGTACTATAGGCCTCAGCCGAATGAGTTAATCGACCTCCGACGCGGATTAAGTCATCACCATCTACGAATGGCTTTAGTTTAATAAGAGCGGGTGAACAAAATTTATTATTTTTTAACTCGGAAAAATCCTTTAAGAAGTGTTTTCGTTGAACATGACGCAACAAAATGGTTTCAGCGAATTCGAGGTCGCTAGCGGAAACGGCGTCAGTTCGACGCGGGAGTTTTTTCATGAAGCGGTATATGAAAACAATAATACGCCGCAACTTGTTCCAAGACGACGTACGTTCTGCGAGTGTGAGTAGAAGCGAATTGTCTGAACTTGAGTCCGCGACTATGGGGTGCGCGTGGACCTTTTCTTCAGGAATGGGTTCCGAATTCAAGTCATTAACCTTATGTATGGGCCATCCGGAAGGATCAAGCTTAGCCCAAGCGGGTCCGTGCAACCATAATGGGTGCTCAATGAATTTGTCAGGTGTTAAACCACGTGACAAACAGTCCGCCGGGGTTTCAGTACCAGCCACATGATAGAAATGCTCCGCGGGGACGTTGTCTATGATGCGAACGACACGATTGGCCACAAACGTGTGCCAACGATGCGGAGAGGAATTTATCCAGCAAAGAGTCACCTTTGAATCGGTGAATGCGTACATAGCGGTAACATTATAACGCGGATTATAAGTGTCATGAACACGGCGAAGAAGCTTAGCGAGGAGCTCGGCACCGCAGAGCTCCAGTCGAGCTATAGTTAATGGTTTAACCGGCGATACCTTCGACTTTGCACAAACCAGCTGAAGGACCACGTCGTCGTTGCGAGTAATATGCGCATAGATGACAGCGCCATAGGCGCTTTCGCTGGCGTCAGAAAATCCAATTAGGCGGAGAATACAGTTTTCAACAATACCTAAATGGCGCGGAATTTTAAAATCATTTAAAAGCGGAAGGGCAGAGCGAAAGGTTTGCCAAATATTCATGATGTGACGCGGGGGGGTGTCATCCCAATCGAGCTTCAGTAACCATAACTCTTTGATAAGCAGTTTAGCGTAGAGAACTACAGGTGCGACAAGACCCATAATGTCCCACAGTCTAGCTACGGCCGATAGTATAGCACGTTTAGTACACGTATCTGGCGGTGCGGAAATAAGAAATTCAAAGCAATCATTTGACCTACACCAGCGCAAGCCGAGGACCTTTTGCTCTACCGACTTGTCGAACTCTAGTTGATCGGTCAATCTATGCGACGCCGGAATACTGTTTAGTACAGTTTGAGAGTTACTAGTCCACTTGACTAACTCGAACTGACCGCCTCTAAAGAGTTTGTCAGGCGGGTGCGAAACATATGAGCAACAAGCTAGTGCCGTCTCGTTACGACGCACAGGCAACACGGGCACAGTGCCCATGATGACGTAACCGAGTACCGTCTGCATGGCGGGCGGCGCGGAGGAGTTGCTGCTAACTACGCGGGGCAGCAGAAGATGCGGGAAAAGCGATGCCCCGATCAGCACATCGATGCGACCGGGTGTGCCGAACGATTCGTCGGCGAGCGGTAAACCATATAAGTAAGGCAAAGCGGAAATATCTACGGGGGCGATAGGTAGATTGTCGGTGACTGCATCGACAACTAACGAATTAACGTTATAAGTAACGTTCGGATTAAAGCGGGAAAAGAAAGTAAACTGTACGGAACCCTTAACGGATTTTTCCGTACCACCGATACCCTTAACGGAAGGCGTATCAGATGAATGCCTAGTTAAACCTAATCGTTTGCAGCATTCTGCGGTAATAAAATTAGTTTGTGAGCCACTATCTAATAGACAACGAATTAAATGTTCCTTATCAAATGCATCTCGAATTATTACAGTAGCGGTTGACAACAAAATAGTAGTATTCGTGTTACCTTGCGGCTTTGATACGCGGGAGTTCGAGTCGTAAAACCTCGACGCAGCAATGGACGCGTTACATTGCGGGGCGCTCTGGGCGGCGGCATCGTGCGCATGTTGCTCGCGTGGAGCCTGTGCGTGCGACAAGGACAGCTGCTCGGGAGCAGCAGTGCTATCTCTAGCGCGAGCCGTGGCGTTTGAATCGGCTTGTGTACGTGCGGTATTATCAATATCGTTCGATAATGCAGTCGCATGCGATTCGCGATTAAAGTGTAAAAGCGTGTGATGTTTATTGTTACAAGTTTTACATCTAGATTCAGACTGACAGGATTTGGCCTTGTGTTTAATACTTAAACAGTTAGTGCATGCTTCGATTTGCTTCACTGATTTGAAACGATCACTTGGCGTCATTTTAGAAAAGGCGGGACATTTAAATAAATGTTCATGGACAAAGCCATCACACAAACATTTTGCGGATTTATCAATTACAGTGTAAGATTGCGGTTGTGGAGTTTTAGACGTTTTTTTATTTTTAGCATTGTTATTAGACTGAGTGGAGCTCGAGCTGTCTAAAGCTTTAGTATTTTGTAAAATGCGAGATTGATTTTTAATAAACTGTACTAAATTCTCGAATTTAGGAATTTCGTCCTTCGAATCCATTTCGAAAAGTCGAGCGGTTTCAGAATCGACCTTCTTTATAGCGACATGGAAAAAGATCAAATCTGTCAAATCATTTATTTTAAGATTTTTTAATGCGTTTGCGGCGGAAACAAAATTATCAGAAAAGGATTCGAAATTCTGAATAGATGCGGTATTAAAAGATTTATGTTCAAACATCCGATTAAGGTAACCAGAAGCCAAAATACGTTTGTCTTCGTATTTGTTTACGAGTGAATTAAAAATTAATTGGTAATTATCGCCATTAGGGCAAACTCCTGAGAACGCGGTTTGAGCCTTAGCTGTCAATTTCCCCATCAAATAATATAGTTTTTCCGAATCAGTCAATGTATTATTTTCGTGTACCGTGCTTTTAAAATTAGCGTAGAATAGGGGCCAGTTACGAATATCGCCATCGAATGACATAATTTCAATGGGAGGCAAGCGAACTGTTTGCTTAATGACACCACTACCATTAGAAGTATGAGCTGATTTTGAGTAATTCGAATGATTATATTTAATTCGGCAATATAATTCCTCAAAACTAATCCACGACTGTTCATCAATCGTATTTTTAGGGTTTTGTTTTAGAAGAAGCGAATTATGTTTATTAAATGCCTCGAGGAACTCGGTACGCATCGCATCGATATTGACACACGCACACATAAACTTTTCTAGCGGTTCCATACCGGACTTCATTTTTTCCATTAAATCGTAAATGATCTGCATGCGGGCAAAAATCATATTACGACATGACAGTGCTATTTGAATGGCGGATTCTATCGGATCATCCGATTCAATGGTTACTTTTTTAGACATTTTCGATATTTTTGTAGGTGTTTATAATACTTAGCTAAAATAAATCGCAACGATCTGCGCGCGGTGTGGTATTGGTAAGTACCTACGGTTATCGTAAACGAAAGATGGCGAAGCGGGCGAGCGGTAGGTAGGTTATATTTTCCTATGTACCTACATAAATTAAATATTATGTTGAGCGGGATGCGATATACCTTTGAATGTACGCAAGGACGACGTAGGTAGGTATTGTAATAAATGAAAGCGGTTTATTATATGAGTTTAAGGAACGAAGATTGAAATGAAATATAATTGCGGGATGATGATATACGGATAGAATAATTATATCCGTTATCGAAAGAGTATAGAAAAAAGGTATCCGTGATCGTAGGATCAAAAAATGTTGCGGCGGCTTAAAGCCTTGGTTTGAAAAACGAATTTTTCTTAGTGGACTGTATCAGGGGCGGTTCTATGATGCAAGTAGGTGCTGGTGGTGTGGGGAAATGAGGATCGTACCTGCCTGGTGAGCTATGGCGGAGACACGGCGGGGGTTCCTTAGCCACGTGGCGGCGGCGCGTCCACGATGTCGTGTATGTACGGACGAGGATCTGCACTTTCCACAACACACAAAGACACGCACTTGCACAGTTTAATAACAATCTTCGTTCTTCGCGGTGAAATATGAGTTCTCTTTGACTTAGGGTTTAATTGCGACCCGCAAGTCTTGATAGCGGATGAGAAACTGGCGGTTTATTTTTTTCAAGGCGGCACGCGACAGCGTCCGCGCATCGCGGATCTTCCTTCTCGCTCTCGCTCAGGCATTATAAGGGTTGCAGAAGGGAAAGGGAATGCGGAAGGAAATTTACGTTGCACAGATACTAATATTATTTAGAGTTGCCAATAATTAGGCGTGAAAATATAAGAAATAAATTATGGCGTTAACATGTGTACTGTGTAAAAAACTATTTAACAAAATAGTTTTTTACACAGTACACATATAACTGGATTTCTTGGATATTTTTTTTATGCATTGAATGAATTCAATATTATTTTTTTTAATGACTGCGCTAATGTAGGACATTAATGCCCTTAACAACTTTTACATAGCAAGTGAGTTCCAATTTATAATATAGTTTACTTAAAAAATATAGACTGAAATTTTAATTATAAATACAAGTGGTGATTAAAGTTTGCGAATAGTATAGTTAATGCACCTAGGTGAACTGACCCGGGTGATTTAAGTGAAATCCAGGAAATAGTTTCGCTTTTGCATAGCCTCTTCGATATTCTTCCACTATTCCCAGCCATGGGTTCCCCTGTTCTACAGCTTTCCTACCAACTTTCCAGCTGCCAAATCATTGCAGCTCACCTATGTATTACCTTTTTCTTTTCTAATTAACATTTATAACAACAGTAAGATATTCACGATTTCATAGCATTACCAGTCAAAATAACTCCCTGTCAGTGTTACGGGAATGATCTAGCGAGAAACCACGGCTCTGGAACGCAAAGCAACTGAAGAAGCAGAGAGGGGTGGTTTTTGATCGTTCCGCTCCACCCACAGCGGGAAAAGTGGTTTGATGATTTTCCTAACCAGACAAAAAACTAACACTAAAAACTAACACTAACACTAAAAAACTAACGCCATATTAACACCATCTTCCTTAAAATTACTCAAGTACAATCCAAAACACACTAGCTTCCTTAGTATCAATCAATTACCATTAAATTGATTCCATTCACAATTCAATTACTTTCCATTATTTAAAAATACACCGACATTCTTTCAACAGTCGCGTCCAATCAGTGGCCGGTCCGTTGTGGTGGACATTTAATTTAAAGTATTGCTTTGTTCCGACTGTCCGGTTATTATTAGAACAACTGTGACCGTTGAAACAGCTGTTGGGTTAATAATACACAAGTATAATCAGCTAGAAATTTATTATCGGAGGACTAGCTTACACAATGATGCAATGTTTTGGTGGAATGTATAAACAAACACAATTTTATTTTACTGTAATAAAATTAGCCGCTTTATTTTTGATAATTTTTCAGTCAATAGCTGAGAAGCATGTAGCTAAATTAAAACAGCCGCACGAGTTGAAACTTAACGTTAAGCATTGCTTGCCGAGGTAGATTAGTAATACTTTTTTATAGAAAAATATTTAAAAATGTAATTTTTGAGAAATGTGTTGAATAAAAGACATAATAATAATATAATCTTTATTTGTACGAAAAATAATTACATAAAACGAGTTGAGTCCCTGAGTGCTAGGTGATAAACCTGTGTTACAGGAGCCAGTGTCCTCTCCCGAGAGGAGATCCGAAGATTACAATCATAATTTTGAAAAATCTATTTAAAACTTAAAGATATGATATCAAAAAAGTTGTTAGTAAACTAAGTAATGTAGTAAGTTTATGTCATGCGCGTGTGTGCGTGCTTATGTGTGTGTGTGTGTTTTCTTGTTTGTTTGTATATGTGTGTGTGTGTGCTTGTTTGTGTGTGTGTTTGCGTGCGTGGGTGAGTGTGTGAGTATGCGTGTACGCGAGTGTGTGTATGTGCCTGTGTGACTACATAATTATACTACTACAGTGTACAAGGGACACCCTATCATAGGTATTGAGATTTCTCCGTGGCTCGAAAAGTAAGTTAAACCCTTGGTCCCGGCTCTAATTTGTACATCTTTGGCAGCCGTTATGGTTTTGCCAAGGGGTATCATAGCTACCAGGCTGTTGAGGTCAGTTAGGCAGTTATTTGCTATAAAACTCCAGTACTCAACTACATCTGGCTACACTGGAAGCTGACCCTGACATAGTTGAGAATAGGATTTTAAATTAATTAGGATTTTAATTTTTTAAATTATATAAGGTGTATCTATTCATACACGAAATATTTTAAGGAATATACCTATAGCCGGTAAAGAAACCATAGCAACAAAAAAAAAACCTAGGTATATTATTAAAAAAAAAAATCAATAATTTAATATTTCTTGACACACTTAATAAATACTGGTTCCTTCTTATTTTTTGACATCCAATACGCAATTTTACGTGGGCGGCGGTGGTATTTGAGACGGCGCGCGGTTTTTATGATGATTAAATAGTGTTTTTCTGTTTTATCATATGAAAATTATAATCATTTCGTGTATGAATAGATACACCTTATATATAGGCTCGCGATTGACCATCATCTCACCTGATGGTAAGCGATGATGTGGTCGAAAACCCCCAGGTTATAGTTACACAGAGTCCGGTAGGGAATTCTACTCCTTAGCTGTACGCACAATGAAAATATTACCAAAACGTTTAGCAGGTACGTATGGGTAGGATATCTGTTGATTCTCTATCTAGTTAAATGAACATTATTGAATTTGAAATGATTTTTAGATTGAATAAATGTCTATCCTTCGAGTGTTGTAATTAGTCGGATTGTATTAGGTTTAATTGTCATAGGAGGTTTATATAAAATAATAAAGAAAAACACGTTACTAAACTAAACTGCGTCTGATCAAAATTTTGGGTTTTTTAGTTAATCTTGCATGTAACTAAAAGTGTAATGGGTCTGAATGTTGGTGGATCGAGAAGTAGAGAAAGGCCAAAAAATATGGATAGATCGTGTGAGGAACGTTATGAAAGTGAAAGGAGTAAATGATGTTTTGACGTCTGACAGGGGAGAATGGAAAAAGAAGACGTGCTGCGAAAAATAAGTTTAAGGGGGGCCGACACCGAATAGAGAAGAACCAGGAGATTGGTTGATTTAAAAAATCTGTTATAAGATGTGACGTCAAATGAAAGAATAACTAAAGAATTTAATTTGAGCTGTTTCAGTTTAGATTTAGTAGTACGAATAGTAATATGCTCTGTAAGAGAAATCCTCATGATTCACGATCTCTTTATCATGTATCAGCTGTTGTGGACAAACACTTATTTAAAGTATAATTTTCTTTGTTTACAATGACATTCAAAACCACAGAAACATCTGTTTCGAAATTCACTAATGTTACATTAGTTTTACTAACTGGATAATTTAATGAATTATTTTAAAAAGGACTAGTTGAGGAGCTCGTGGCTAGATAGGCTTAGATCAGGGTTTCTCAAACTTATTATTCCACATACCTTTAATAGACTTTCAAGACCACAACGAACCCTTTAGAAGAAATATTGATAGGCATTTATTATAAAATAAAACCTTAAAATCAACTCTTCAGCAATTACTAACTAGAAGAAATTCGTTGGAATCTCTCAAGACCTAGGTAGCTCAGTTGGTTAGAGCAGTCGCTCGGAATGCGAAAGGACGTGGGTTCAATCTCCAAAATCCACTTACGACATAAGACTTTGCTCAGTGTTTAATGTTATTTTTTTTTGGTTTAGTCGCTTGTGCGCCGTCACATTTTTCGCATTTCCCTTAGCCACCGCCATTACATTAATTTTATCGCGTACCCCCTATGTCTTAATGGCGTACCCCCAGTGGTACGCGTACCCCAGTTTGAGAAACCCTGGGCTAGATAATAAAAGCTACACGGGTTGATCGAAGGTTAAGCATCATATGCCGAGGTCGTTCTGTGGACGGGTGATGGTCTTAATAATAATATGTCGTAAAACATGTTAAGTCGTAGGCCCTGCCAGTCATTTGTACATTTTTTTGGTAGTCAGAAGCCAGAAAACCTGACACTAGTCTTGCCAAGGGATATCGCGTAACCCAGGTACTGAGTTGTGGAGGTCAGATAAGTAGTCGCTCCATGTTGAACACTAATACTCAGTTGCACGGAATAGATGAATAAGGTTGGAATGGTAATGTGGGCGTGGCGAGCGCGCCACAACTATGATTCGAATATCATAGCTCGACCGATTAATTCATTGACCGCGTTTAGTGCGCTTCGGACTACTTCGGAACATAGAGCACTGCTTTATAATGCCGTGTTTTGCAATTATAACCCGTTAAATAAAAAGTCAGACCGCAGTTATAGAGCGAGGAGGTATATCTTTCCATCGGTAAGTTGAAAATAACATCTATACTTATAATAAATCTGTAGAGAGGTTAATTCTGTACATTAAATATATTTACAAAATAACCATCAGGGGGTGATTAGGGATCGATACTGATACCAAAAATGCAATCAGTAAAATTATTGTCTGTCTGTCTGTCTGTCGGTCTGTCTGTCTGTCTGTCTGTCTGTATAACCGTTATAGAAACAAAAACTACTCGACGGATTTTAACGAAACTTGGTAAAATTATTTTTCATACTCCTGAGCTGGTTATAGTATACTTTTCATCACGCTACAATCAATAGGAGCAGAGCAGTGAAGGGAAATGTTGGGAAAACGGGAGAAGTAGCTCCATTTTTTAAGCTTCCGTCGCGAGTGTAACCTTTATGGTTAAAGCTACACAGAAATCATTTATAACGGAAATGTTCTCCTTAAAATTCTATAAAAAATATCCCACGACAGCATATATCTATCTTTTATGGTTGACTCACAATAACACGTGTAACTCCCGATAGCTTAGCAGTTCGAAACTTTCTGATTATTATTCTGCTCCGAAATTTAAAACCACCGCAACTCTGCAATGGAACTCGGCTAAAAGTAACCCAAATGCAACAAAATATAATTGAGGCTCAAATTTTAACAGGTTGCGGTGCAGGAGAAACCGTCTTTATTCCCAGAATTCCCATAATACCAAATAATTTTCCATTCCAATTTAAAAGAACGCAATTCCCAGTATCGGTGTGTTATGCAATGACAATTAATAAGGCTCAAGGGCAGACTTTTCGTGTTGCTGGAGTAGATCTCGGTGTCAGTTGTTTCTCGCATGGTCAGTTGTACGTCGCTCTTTCCCGGGTTAGCATTTCTAGAAATCTTTATGTTCACGTGCCGGACGGGTCAACTTTCAACATAGTTTACCCGGAAGCTTTGCGCTGAAGTATTTTCATTCTATAGGTACTTAAGCCTCATGTGAACGTGATCTAAACAATATTACCAATACATTAACTTAATAACACACAAGGAGTTACACGCTGACGGAGTCGCGGGCACAGCTATTAACAATAATATTGTGCGGTTCGGTATTGCGATATTTTTCAACAGTATTATAGATTGACGTATTATATTTCCCTACTAAATTACGAAGGTTAATCTGTCTGTTACATCAAAATCACTGAACCGTGAGGAAGGACATAGGCTACTGGCTTTTTACGAAATACGACGGAAACGTGGACGAAGTCGCGGGCAACAGCTATCTATACTAATAATATAAGGCTGAAGAGTTTGTTTGTTTGTTTGAACGCGATAATCTCAGGAACTACTGGTTCGAATTGAAAAATTATTTTTTAATTAAATAGTCAATTTATAGAGAAAGGCTATAGGCTATATATCATTACGCTAAGGCCAATAGGAGCGGAGCGCCAATGAAGAATGCTTCAAAATCGGGGTTAAATTTAACGTTAGCCCAAAGTAACTATTCCACGCGGACGAAGTCGCGGGCAAAAGCTAGTTTAGTTATAATTTTATTAGTAAAAAACATAAAAATATTCTGATCGCTATGAAATTCCAAACATTAACAACATTATTGCAACAAGTTACAAAAAATATACATTGCCCGATGTGTACTCGCTTAATCAACGCAATGACCAAGTCTGCTTACAATGTACTGCATGCGTCGCGTCCTCAACACTTCAACCATTGACGTTTCGTCCTTTTCCCTGATTGATGAGATGATGCACGGTGCATGTTTATTGACAGTGAGTTACAACCAGTAGCAAGCTCTCGATTTGTGTGTTTAATTTATTTGTGTGCGTAATTCGCATACGTGACGGGCCTCTTGCTTGTAGTGAAGCTAAAGAGTGGGAGACAAGCGGCAAAACGCGTTCTCATACAAATCAGATTTCCTTTCTAATCTCTGTCATCTGTTCTGTGCTCAGTTGCATCCAGTTAAACGAAAGACAACTCCATTATAGCGGGGAAAAGGCTAATCAACATCATTTTTTTTTCGAAAAGTACAACTTTCGTGAAGTTAGCAATACATGGTACTGTAACGGGGGCATGTATGTACTCCGGAATTTCAATATAAACGCAACAGGTTTTATACTTTGTATATTATTATGATCACATTTATGGAAGATTAATCTAAATATATTTTTCAAGTTAAAACGATGTCGAGCTTGCTATGCTGGCGGCGTCCCAGCCGGCTCTGTCCATTTCTTAAAACAATTCCTTCGCATGTCAAACCTTGCGGTCTAAAATCAAACTATACCAGCCAGTGCATTAGACCGCTCGCATAGCAGAACTTCACAGTACCTAGGCCATGATTGCGCATAGATATAGGTACTATGACATTAAAGTTATAACAAAACGGGTAAAGTTTAGCAACTCCTCTTGGTTTCCTTTTGGTATTATGGTGTCAACATAAAGAATGGCGGTTAATATTTTTGCTTGAACTGTTTCATAAAATAAACTATGGTAAAAGCTGGATTCTTGTTTCAATAAACACAGTCATGATTCCGCGGTGTTCACTTACCTACATTTTGAACTAGGTTTTGTCCGTTGGATTCACTCTCGGATTCTACAGGATACGCATAGCCCACGGCAAATACGCAGAGCTTAGCTTACCATTACTGCTTTTGAGGACCAAAGCCAAATGGTAATAAAACCAGAAACTTTATAGATACGTCTATATGTCTGTCTGTCCGTATGTCACAGCTATTTTATTCCGAAATTATTAGGACTGCACAGTGGAAACTTGGTAAGTAGATGCATTTTGGGAACTGGACTGCTTTAAGATATTTGTGCAAAGAAAAAAACATTAAACCCCTTACATGGAACTAGTTTTTTTTTTCTTCAATGTTATACGTGCAGACAGGGTGTCTATACAGAAAAAGGTCACATTGGGTAACTATCGCAAAATTGGTTTAACAATTTTATGGTTTTTAAGTTATTTACAATTTTAAATATATATAAAATTTATATTCTAAGTTACTGTAAATATTATTTGGTTAGACAGCAAATTTAAACATAAATTCTACTTAAAAACTTTGTGTGAAATATTAGATTATTTAAAATTTTACCGAAAACGAGAAGTATAATTATTTATGCTAGGCTTTTTCTAAATAAACTGATTCTCATAATTTACTAATTTGTACATTGTACTAGCTAATAACATTAGTTACAATAATTGTGTAATAATAAAATTATTACACAACTATTAACACAAGCACGTTATTTCAGATTAAAATATTAATCTAATACACGCGACGTCTCATGTACCGCCTCTTCTGTGCTCATTAAAATCTAACCTCATTCTTCTTAATAAAATACTTTTACAGGCAGGTTTATTTCTAAGTATTTGACTAATTTGATAGTAATATTCGAGCCTATGTTTTTTTTATTGTTAATAGGCTTGCGTTTGACCACCATCTCACCTGATGTTAAGCGATGATGTGGTGGAAGATAAAGCACGCTTGCCTAGAAGTAACCTATTCACTCTTGACTTAAAGACTCAACAGAAGCACAGACAGAGACATCAAGTTATTTTCCTACAGTTTGTCTCCATACTGAAATAAAATAAAATATAAATTTAAAACAAAGTCGGAAAAAAACCCAAAAAGCCGAATCAAAAACAACTGGAAGATATGAATGTCAATTTATTGTATTTAAATGCGTCGCAAGTGATGAACGAATCCAAGTGGTATCGATACAGAGCGTATAAATTATTCATATCGATTCTTTTATAAATTGAGTTAACGCAAACAATGAACGGCCGGTCTCTTTATTGGATTCCCACAAAGACCTTGACACAGAATAGAGAATTACAGAAGGGCTGTTTCGAAAAACCAGATAAACCTATTCATACATACATAAACCCGCTTCACGGATAGTGTAGAATTTGCGAGTAACATTTGATCGCAATCAGACCAAAATGACTGTATAAGCACACATATATCTACTCGTATATTTACGAAGAAAAATAAAAGTAAATGAACTATGTGAGATTACCGAAGCGCGTTTCGGTTATATTCGTGTTTCTAAACTTGCATACGTTTACAAATGTTTGGTTCGGTGCAAAGCCCATGGGCTTCTGAGTATACCTTTACCTGAGTATCGTGACTCCGTAGACTCAATAGCACGCCTCCGTCAGTTATGTTCGGTGGATTGGTAATTCTGTTATGGTGTACAATAAAGAGTATATCTATCTATCGGTGCAGTGCAATGTTGTCCGGGATACCCAGCTACTCGGATATCTGGTCCGACCATCGCTTCGGGCTGCGGCCTTTTACCCTTCACTTTACCCGTTACCATCATAGTTCAAAACTGTCATCGCACCTGCGAGCGGTGTAGCTAAAGTATTTCAGGTTTTTCAGTAGGAAAACTTGAGAAAGTCGCTGGGCTTTTTCAATATTGAGTTTTTTAGGAGACATTTATGCTGTGCGCTGTTCAAGGAATCTTTAGTAGACGGTATCAACACCACACATATACCTCTACACGCACATACAGGAACATTTATGTACATAACTATTTAAATGTAGGGTAAAATATCATTTTTCTTCCATAACGGCTGCACAAAAAATCTGCTGTTATGGGAGATATAACAGACTACTTATAAATAGTAACTTGACGCTAGTTTTCAACTTTATTTCTCTTTAAATATACGGGTGCAAACTCGTTGTAATTAAATAGATAGATTAAAGTATACATGACAATGGATTAATACATTAAATGAAATCATTGTCTATTTATGGAAATACGATGATTTCCAAAGAATAATTTCTATATGCTTACATCTGGTCTGTGTGTAAGCGCGCCCGTTTCGCTTCTTGTATATGTAGTCAGGCTTCTGTGACTTTATATTCTGTGACCCATAGTACGATTGATGAACGAAGCGAGTATCGATTGTTAGAACATTCGATTCCCGGAATGGATTATCCGTTAGATCAGTTGGATTAGAATTTTAGGTGGTCGCGTTTAATTGGATCTTGAGGTATTAGATGGAGCTTGCGAAATTAATTAATATATACTTGTTTATAGGATACGGCAAAATTCTAAATTCTCGTCGACTCGTACCTTCTACATTACCTTTGGGCTCTGAATATTTTGACTTAAGAACACATAAGCTGAAAGTAAACTTCATGATCATAAAGCTCAATTTACACCGCCGCGGATTGGAAGCGTCATATTCACCTCATGACGCGAGTAGTCGCGCGAATTCGCCTTGCTTGCTTGGCACCGCACTGCTGTAACCGACCCAACCGACTCCCCGTTCGCACCACATCCCGCGGATTCCACAGACGGCGCCGACAGTAGCTAGGGGAATTCCCAAAAATGCGCGAGGATTCCCCGGAAGACGCGCAACCTTTTTTTGGCTGCTATTTAGTTTTATGTTATACTATAGACATAAAGTTCATTATGCTATGTACACTTGCGTTGCAAAAAGTCGCTTCCATTTCATTCCGCGGCGGTGTAAATTGAGCCTAAAACAGAAGAACAGTGCGTCTACTGGTCTACTGCGAGGTATTAATGTTTATGCTATTAGAAAGAGATTCTGTAGTTGGTTTCGGCAGTCTTTTGTACATCTTTGACTGTCATTAGTCAGAATTCAGAAAATCAGACGCTAGTCATAGGCAGTGGCTCCATGTAAAACACTAAAACTCAGCTGCATACCGTTAGATTAGAAGCCGGCCCTAACATATTTGGGAAAAGACCAAGCAGATGATGAGACTATACAGTATGTTAACTAACAGAGGGCGTTCCCATTAACCCGCAATAGTATAGCATCCATACATGCTAAAATATGCTATGAAAAAAAAACATGCTATACATATTATACAGGGTTAATTGTAAAACACCAAAAACCTCTCAAGACTATGTTACTAACATCATAATCAACAACTTTTGTTCTATGACTTTTAAAAATTCGTCATATTTTAGTTCAACAGATTTTCATGTAAAAATAAAAATATTTAAATTGAACGCCCTAAACGCATGTAGCGTCTATGCAAAGCAAAAGAAAGCGATAGTATAAATTACTTTCTTTTGCTTCGCATAGAATTCGTAACATTTAGGGCGTTCAATTTACATTTAACCCTGTATATATTAATTTATTTGTAGTTATTTATTGTAATAGGATGTATTTTATTTGTAGGGGCCAAATTGCCTGAAATAAATATAAATAAAAAAATAAAATAAAATATTACCATTCGAAACAAAATGTTTTTTCTTTTTTAATATTAAAATATACACTAAAAATTTATTTATGAATGCGTACGCGAGTACAGAGGAGTGTTTCTTTTACGTATCAATTTAACATTTTTAGTGAATATTTTAATAACACAACAAAATACATTTTGATTTCGAATGGTAATATTTTTTTAGCATGTATGGATGCTATACTATTGCGGGTTAGTGGGAACGCCCTCTGTTAGTAAACATACTGTATTATGATATATTAGGTACCGCAGTTATGTAACTGTATTTTTCTATGAAAAAGATATTACAATGAAATACACAAGGATAAAAAAAGAACTCACTAAAATGTCGGAACTAAAATAATACATTTATTTATGTTCCACAACAGATTCGATAGCCTTACCTAGTTTAAGTTTACGAATCAAAATTGACGTGCAAAAGTGAAGAATATCCGACCACCAAACGCATATTGTTTTCTTTATTACTTCTCTCATGGCTAAAAACAACCTTAGGGGTTCAAGGTTCAAGGCTAAGAAATACAAGCTAATGTCCAGCCTTTAAGTCAAGATTGGGTAGGTTCTAGGTAAGCGTGCTTCATCTTCGACCACATTATCGCTTACCATCTGGTGAGATTGTGGTCAAACGCGAGCCTGTAATGAATCAATTAGGAGTCGGGCGTTGGTAGCTACGCCACAGTTTTAACTTTTGCAGCTACCATCGTTGAATTTAGGCGGAGACCTCTCGCTAGGCGGAGACCTCTCGCGCCCGGTATTGGTCAAGGCCATGCTGCGGGGCGAGAGGGAGTGGGAAGCGGTCGCCTCCTTCTGTGAAGCAGTCATGCTACCGAAGGAGGAGGCGGGCCATGTGAGGGAGAGGATGGCGTCCTCCCTCCAGCCCAGCCGCAGTGGTAGACGCCCAAGGCGTCGGACGTCGGCCGACGATCTCCGGCCACCGTAGGCGCGGGCATGCGGACAGCGAGTAAAGGGTAACTCGCTGTCCGATCATGGACCATGCCCGGGTCGACGGCGCGTTGTGTTCCACGCGCGCCTCAAAGAGCGTCAGCAATATGACGAGGCCCCCCCTGTAGAGGGCCTGCCGGGGTCGTGGGACTTATCCCATTACCGTGACCCCGGAACGTAAAGGGTTATTGAAGGAACACCGTGGATTTTAGTCAGTAAAAGTCTGACAGTCCCTCCGGCCCTGCCCGGGGTGGGAGGACTTATTTGATAATTTTACCACGATAAAAAAAAAACCATCGTTGAATTGTTTGCTTGTCTATTGTTTGTGTTCCAAATAAACATTTGTTTTAATATTATTATTAAAAACATACTAAGACTCAGCTTCATCTGGTTAATATGGAAGCCGGCATAGTTGAGAAAAGGCTTGGAAAATGATTGGTATTATGTATTTCAATTCAATGGTACGCATCTACTTTGTGACACGTTTGATCACCTACTTACATAAATGTTTACGATAGAAATTCTATTTGAAATTACATTGAATGAAAAGTCTTTTCATCAAAAATTTACATGCTTAGCCTGTTGTACCATCTGTCAACATTCACAAAATCAAATCAACGTGTTCAACAAAAAATACCTTTCAAAAATTAATCAGCTCTCTCATACATATTGTATAAAGGCGTTACATGAAAAATACGAACACATACGCCTATAGAATAACAATGGCTATGCCAAATAACACGAATATAATAAAAAATAAATTCCTAATTGCGTGCTCAAGGGAAAATAATCACTATGAATGTTATAATAGAGCTTAAGATGTATTATTTTCGGTGAACGAGAGAAGAGTGAATTACTAAATTATTCGAGCCATCCGTTATAAGGCCCGTTTGGTTTAAAGATGGGTTACTTGCCTTTTGATGCCTTGTTATAACGTGGAAATATATTAAAGCCTTTTATATGTAGAACAATCTGATTCGGTATTGTTCTTTCTTCTATTATTCTAACAAATGATTTGTGTAGGGTGAATATTATTATCTTACGCGTGTTACAAAATTTGCTTTACGTACGTTTTTCGAATAGAACATTTAATATTCGTATTTTGCATATGAAATGTCCATTATTAACCAAAATATTTCTACAGACTTAAATGTAGAGAAGACAATAGGCACAATATAAGTATTACTCGTTAGGGTGATAGGTAGGTTGTTGCGCGAATGTTCTAACGAGATACCGCGGCCCCGGATTACAAGAGCAACAGAAGGAGCAGTGTGTGTTTTTTAGTCAGTAGAAGTCTGACAATTCCTTCCGCTCTACCCACAACCGGAGGAGTCTTTGGATGATATTCCCACCAAGAAAAAAAAATGGTAGGTAGGCTTCGGGTTTACGGTAATGTTCTAACAAGTTAACGCGGACCTGGAACACAATGGAAACTGAAAGAACACGATAGGTTTTTACTCAGTAGAAGGCTGATACTCCTTTTTAGGGTTCCGTACCCAAAGGGTAGAAACGGGACCCTATTACTAAGACCGCTTTCTGTCCCTCCGTCTGTTTGTCACCAGGCTGTATCTCAAGAACCGCGATAGCTAGACAGTTGAAATTTTCACAAATTATGTATTTCTGTTGCCGCTATAACAACAAATACTAAAAACAAAATAAAATAAATATTTAAGGGGTGCTCCCATCGGTAAGACCCCTCTTTGAAGAGTGGCTAGATCAGCGTCACGGCGTCCTGACCTACCGCATGACGCAGGTCCTCTCCGGACACGGAAGTTTCGGGAGGTACCTGTGTCTGATGAGGAAGGAAGAAACGACCGAGGACACAGTAGAGCATACGGTGCAAGACTGCCCCGCTTGGGCAGAGCACCGACGTGTCCTCATGGCAGCGATGGGCGGAGACCTCTTGCGCCCGGCACTGGTCGAGGCCATGCTGCGGGGCGAGACGGAGTGGGAAGCGGTCGCCTCCTTCTGCGAATCAGTCATGCTATCGAAGGAGGAGGCGGGCCACGTGAGGGAGAGGATGGCGTCCTCCCTCCAGCCCAGCCGCAGTGGTAGACTCCCACGGCGTCGGACGTCGGCAGACGATCTCCGGCTACCGTAGGCGTGGGCATGCGGACAGCGAGTAAAGGGCAACTCACTGTCCGACCATGGACCATGCCCGGGTCGACGGCGCGTTGTGTTCCACGCGCGCCTCAAAGAGCGTCAGCAATATGACGAGGCCCCCCCTGTAGAGGGCCGAAGCCTGCCGGGGTCGTGAGACTCATCCCGTTACCGTGACCCCGGTACGTAAAGGGTTATTGAAGGAACACCGTGGATTTTAGTTAGTACAAGTCTGACAGTCCTTCCGGCCCTGCCCGGGGTGGGAGGACTTATTTGATAATTTTACCACGTAAAAAAAAAACGGGTGCTCCCATACAACAAATATGATTTTATAGATAATGATACGGAACCCTTCGTGCGCGAGTCTTACACGCACTTGTTTCCATTTTGATGATTTTAAAGCTGAAAAAAGAGGGTAATTATTAAGTAGATTGATTAATACTCATAGAGGACGGTGTCTCAGCAGTTATGTTACTGTATTTGATATAGGCACAGTTTAATACTGTTATTTACAAATGACTATCCTGGATAAGAAAAAACGATTTTATAATGTTGAGGGTCATTATGTGATGTGATCCCGTCGCAGCCTTTTGATGGAGATTACACATACTACTCAAACCTAAAGAGTGAACGAATAATAATTTTAAGTATATTTAAGTTTACATAGCCAGTATTCTATTATACGTATATTTTGAGTCGCCTTAAAATATTCTTAACGACTCGCACCAGTACTAGTCCCGTTCAAACGGGACTTAATGACACTGCTGCGTACGCACTCATATGTCAAATGATACCACGTAGAATAATGAAAACGTCTTCTATACACGTACATTTGGAAACACCTCGCGATCCTAGCAATACGGTTTTCTTGTAGATTGATTACTTTTTAGTAATTGTAAAAAGGATAGAGATGGGATCTGCGTAACATAATATGGAGATATTAAACATCACATGAGACAAAGCTCGGATTTGGTTTGCCTGTAGCATTAAAAAACTTTTTTAACCGTTGTTTTTGCAAACAGAGAGATGCAAGTAGTTGCTGCATACCGTATTGCTTGAACTACTATGTAGTTTTTAATCGATTTAACATTTAATTGTCCTAAACTTGTTTTAAAAAGATTCGAAAATTTTCCATAGATCAATAACAATCTACAAACAGCTCGTTAATTAATATGGGTTTGTTAGCAAAGTATCCGAAACATTTTAGTGCCTGAATTTGTAAAGTGACTAGACGTATTGTTATTTGACACTAGCTTTTGCCCGCGGCTTAACTTACATCAAAAAGTTGAGCTTACAGACTAACTGACAAAGGCTGGCACTGACAGGACGGGTCTACTCAAAACTGTGTGGTTCTTTCTTCAAAAGGCCATTTCAGACCAATCTACAAAATCCTCATAAACTATTGTGAATATGTGAACTAGGTAGGTTGTTTTTATTCGAGTTAAACATGGTTGTCTGGCGGTTTGAGTGCTTTTTACGGCCTACCCGAAAGTCTTTACCTTGGTATTGTTCGTCAAACCGTTAAGCTCCTTGTTTTAAGTTGAGCTATACGTTATCTGACAAATACTTGCACTGTATACACAGGCCCACTCAAATCTGTGAGCATCTTTCCTCAAAAGATCGTCTCAGACGGTAACCTACAAGGTTCCCATATATTTTTAACCAGGATATGTATGGATGGATATATTGTATGGACTTTAAAAGAGATGGACCGCTGAGTTTGTTTCGGTGTTTCTTCTCAGGGTAGTCAGTTAGGAAACACCGGCCTCATGTAGTTTAAATTTATACAAAAATGACGTGTAAAAGTGTTATATAAGAACCAATTTGCAAAATAAAGATCATTTATAATTTATAAAAGTTTTTTTTTTTCAGCAAAAAAGGTAACCTGTTTCGTTCCACAAGATCTAATCTCTATCTGCGCCTAATTTCATAAAAATCGGTTAAAGTTTTTAGGAGTGAAAGTGTAACACACTGATAGAGTTACTTTCGCAATTTTGTTTTTTTTTGTTTTTTTTTTTAAGAGAACTAGTAATGTGGGTAGAATTCACATTACGAGAAATCTTGTTAACTCCTCGAACTAAGCTAAATATGCTTGTGTTTGGAGTGAGTTCACGGCAATTAGTGTAGTGGATGGGGTACAAACCTCTCGATCACAAGTCCTTAGCCATTAGGTATTATTAAAAATATTATATTAACGTTGTTATTCTAAACGAAACAACATTTACAGCGTTTTTATGAGCCCTTAATTATATATCTATCACTAAACTCTGGGAGAAGACCTACACAAGAGCTCAGTAAAATTCACAAGAACAATTATTAAGTTATCAGCCAAAACTACTACGCAATGCTGGGAAGGGCTTCCTGTTTTGCTCGGGTACGACAAAATTCATTCCTAACTTGTAGAGGTTACTCAATACACATTAAGTTAGATTTAAATATAGTTTAGTTTTGTGAGTAGGTGGTGGCTCAGTGGTCCAATTTGCGTGTTGTAAGGTCGTGAGTTCGAATGCTATCAGGCACATTACTTTATGTTATTAATATCATAACCTCTCAATACGATGAAAGAAAACATCATAAGGAAACCGGTGTATCCTGGAGCAAAAATTCTAAGATAACTATGAATATCGACAAAACTGCAATGTGTCCGCATGGTGGATTATAACCTTTTCTCTCTCATAGAAAGGAGGGCTGATTCCCAGCAATGGGAAAGTTATAAGCCGATAACAAACAATAATTCCCTCTGCATGCTCTTCACTATTTTGAACGATCCTTTTGCTTCTGATTACTTAAAACCAAATTTTAAAGTGTTGGGCATGTGGGAAAGTTGATGAGCAGCCAATATAAACGCGGAGGTTTAGTCAACACTACTTTTGTTTTTTTTTATTGATAATAGGCTAGCGTTTAACCACCATCTCACCTGATGGTAAGTGATGATGTGGTCGAAGATGGAGCACGCTTACCTAAAAGTAACCTATTCTCTCTTGACATAAAAACCCTTAGGTTATAGCTATACACACAGACTCCGGCAGGGAATTTCACTCCTTAGCCATACGCATAATGAAGGTATTCCCAAAACGTTTAGTGCATATAGGTGGGATTTATTGCGTTTGTTGTGATAACTGGACACAGGACTACAATATGTATGTAACTATACTAAATATAAAGGCCAATTTGTTCTCTTCGTCACTGTTTTGGTCACTGTGACATGCGTACGTGTAGAACGCACGAGATGAAGATGGCTACTGAAATTGGCATTGGGCTCCAGTGTTGTGCTATGCGTAAAGAAGCTATAGACATGTGCACAGTCATAATTGACTAATCTTAGGTCTTAACCTTCGCGCATCCAAAAACTTACTTCTTCACATTCCTTCTCATCGCACCGGGTTTATGGCTAATTCCTATGCTATTTCTACCATTAAAATCTGGAACATGCTACCCCTTGACATCAAAAAGGCCGAATCTAAATTCTCTTTTAAGCGTAAAAAACTTTTTAGCAAAAAATAGAATCGACTTCCATATAAAAACACTACAAAGGCAAAAATAACTTTATATCGGAAGGCGGTGTCAAAAACGAAAATATATACAAAACTAAAGACACCGCCTTCCGAAATTGAAGTTATTTTTGCCTTTGTAGTGTTTTTATATGGAAGTCGGTTCTATTTTTTGCTAAAACGTTTTTTTTCACCCTTTTTAGTGGGTCGGTTTGTAATTTATCTAGTTACAAAAGCCAAAATGTCAACTACTTATCATCTCTTACAAAATATTGCTTTTCCCGGTGCAGAGCCGTTAATTTTTGAGGAGTTCTCCTGGTACATCACCATCAGCTTTACTTCACCATATGCATTGTGACGAGCATAAAGTGCTTAATATCCATATTCAAGTAATCTAATCGCAATCAACGAAATACTTATTATTGAGTAGTTTCGGTGGCCATCTGGGGTCTTCATCATGTTCCACTTCCTCAAATGGTGCTTTTCGAGAGCAACTGCACAAGGAATACCCAAAATACTATAAGAAATACCCAAAACCCTATAGGTGTGCCTATAATATTTGAAGAGTTCCCTCGATTTCTCCATGATCCCATCATCAGATCCAAACGGGATGACAATGGGACCAACTAGAAAGTATACCCTTTCAAACGCAAAAAGAATTTTCCAAATCGGCCCAGCCATCTCCGAGCTATGAGGTAACTACATAAAAAAAAAAAGTTCAAGACGAATTGTAAACCTCCTTTTTTTAAAGTCGGTTAAAAATGAGAAACCATTACTTAAAAGCCTGTTATTTGTACCTGTATTGTATATAATCTAAATATATATAGCTCAAAGGTGACTGACTGACTGACTGACATAGTGAATCTATCAACGCACAACCCAAACCACTGGACGGATCGGGCTGATATTTGGCATGCAGGTAGATGTTATGACGTAGGCATCCGATAGGAAAGGATTTTGCGAAATTCCCACGGGATCGGGATTTACACGGGAAAAACATCCCACGCGGGCGAAGTCGCGAGCAACTGCTAGTGTTTAAATAAATAAATAATTATGTTAGCTGCGAAAATGCTTGAAGCGAATTAAATCGTTTTAATTTTCCGGCTGTTTTCTGTGACGCAATAACTTATGAAGCAGTCTAAATCCTCACAGCTTCACACTAAATAATTTGCCTAGCGACAAAATATGCCTGTTAAAAAATAGAATCCCGCCGGTGTCGGGAACAGGGTCGAAACCAGGTATAAATGTACTAATTGCTTATTAATTTAGGCTCTGAAACTATTTTACTTACCAACGTTCTATGAAGTTCTTACGTCTATACATAAGAACTTCATAGACCGTCGGTAAGCACGTGATTGTTCTATAATTTTTAGGTTCCGCAGTACCTACTGTCTGATATATGGAGCAAGTGCGTCGTTCCTATAGTTAGGAATTGAGGTAGCGATACTGAATCTAAGGCAGACTGGAACTGAGATGGAAGCGATGCCTGAGATCTTTGAAAATATTTTGCCCAGAAATTGTGCAGCTCGTCCGGTCCTGGAGATTTCCAGTTGGATAATGGACGGACTGCACGAGTTACATTTTGGAGACTGATGGTAATATTGCTCCCGATTTTAGTATAGGATTGCACGTGCGTTTGATCTCTATCATCCAGTCACCCACAGTGTGACAGACACCGACCAGCTATAAACATTCCTCAATTTTTTTTGTTGATCTTTAAACTATTATTTGATGGAAATAGCATCCTAAAATAATGCTCTAAGAACTTATATTACTATCTAGTCTAGATTTTGAGTATTTTATGTTTGATTTTTTACTCTAGTATTTTAGAAATTAAAGGAGGGGAGGGGGGGGTCATTAAACGAATTGACTATAAGAAAAATTGTTTTAGAAACCTCAATGTCATTTCTAAAGAACTACCTATAGACACTCCGCAAGAACAGAACAGATGAAAAATAAATTGATCCATGTATCGAAAGCCCTCCTTAAAGTTTAATTTTTGTATAAAGACCGTAAAGCGGTTCATAGAATACACCTACCTACCAAGTTTCAACTATGCAGTCCTAATAGTTTCGGAATAAAATGACCGTGACATTACATGACGTGACGTGACAGACAGAGACGCATGATGAATCTATAAGGTTTTCGTGTTCAGGGTTACGTACCCAAAGGGTAAAATAAGACCCTATTACTCAAACCAAATCAAATCAAATCATTTATTCAAATTTTCTTACAGCTAGATGTATACTTAAGGTCATGCTTAGCTTAAGATAATTAAATACATGAGCCTGAACTAGGTAAACCTGTGTTTCAGGCGATATGTGCCAATATTATCTTAAATATTCACCTTATATAATACATTAATCTTTAATTGCGTGTAACCTTAAACATAAATTATAATTATAAATAAAACAAAACACTGGCTATAAATATAAAACAATTAGATAACTAGGTACATAATTATGAACTCTAATAATTACATGATTATAATAAAATTCTTAATAGCTATTTTAGCATAATTTATAACTTTTCTGTATCTTCGTAGGACAAACTTTGGAGGGCAGACTTTACAGCTTTCTTACATTTATTATATTCAAGTGGATATATGTTCGAAATTGCATTTAGTCTATTGTAGAGAAGCGGTCCCAGATACACCATAAATTTCGATGTAAAAGCACACTTTGTGCTCGTTTTTTCTGTGCAAGCTATATCTTTCCGTCTTTTATTACAAATTTCATTATTGTAGGGAAGGGCTGCGTACTGTTTTAGTACTGTGCTAATTATGAATAGCTGTCGAACCGTTAGTACACCACATGATTTGTAGAGGAGGTTGGTTGGAAAAAGGAACGGACGAAAGGTTAACATCTTGAGAATTGCTCTTTGGGCTCTTTCAATGGTAAGTAGCAGTGTTTTACCCACCCCACCCCATGTAGTAATACAGTATGTTAGTATGGACTGACACAGAGCAAAATAAACTTGACGAATTGTTTTTGGTTCCGTAATGTAACGCAGTTTTTTGAAAACAAATATCAGCTTGCGTATTCTCTTATTTACAGCTTCAATATGGTGTTTAAAGGAAAGATAATATAATTCCCAGGTATTTCACTTTGTTTGTGATTTTAATGTTGGGACAATTACATTGGCTACTATCGGGAACACAACAATGATGAGCATATAATTACCAAGGCTCCATTGTCTGTCTGTCTGTCTGTATGTCACCAGGCTGTATCTCATGAACCGTGATAGCTAGGCAGTTGATGTTCTCACAGATGATGTATTTCAGTTGACGCTAATACAACAAATACTAAAACAGAATAACCTAAATATTTAAGGGGGGCTCCCATACAACAAGCGTGTTTTTGTTTTGTTTTATGGATAATGGTACGGAACCCTTCATGCGACTCGCACTTGGCCGGTTTTTCCTTATTTTGACTACGGAACCTTAATAAAAAAGTATTAGGGTGCTACTGGTAATCTCTACCTATCACAATATAATTCAACTTGGCTCAAATTACCCGGTACACCCACAGCACAGGACCGCAGTGATATTATGCAAAGATATATAATACTATTCATTTGTATGTAAATCTCCGCTGCACCCTACACGGCTGCATGACAAATTTAAACTGTAACCGAATTTGACCGAAGCTAACTAAGTATTAGAATATTTATAGCGTTCCGCGTCTCGGTGAAATTTTCAGAGAATTGTGGATAATGTAATCCATTAATTTTAAGGCTGAATTTTAAGGCTGCGGGCACGAAACTTGCGACGGCCGAGCGATGGCGGGGCAGCGCGACGGTGATGTATACAAAAGCATATACAACGTGTAACGGAAACCCTATATCTATCCAAAAGGAGTGAAGACAACATCTGGTATGGAGTCTCTATGCAAAGTTTCAGCTCAAAGTAAGTGGCTCACAGAATTGACCGCAAATTATTGGTTTCATATGTTTCTGGAATAACAGTAATAACAAACGTGTCACAGCACTATGAGGGTCATCACTTTCCACGTCACTTGCCAATAAAACGATAATTCTCTTCGTTCTTCTTAATTTGAAAAATTCGGCCTCTGGTATCAATGTATTGAAATTTCTAATATGCTCCACACATGTAGACATAGGATTAGAAAACCCTTGCCATATCGTTTGTTATCATCCAAAGAAGCCGTGAAAGAATTACACGTTGTATATACCGTGCAATGCTTTTGTATACATCGCCGTCGCAGTAGTAGATGGTTTCGAGTTTCCTTTTTTGAGGAGCTCGTAGCTAAATAATAGATGCACAGGTTGATTTTCAAGGTAAAGCAACGCTTGCAGAGGTCGTTCCTTGGATGAGTGATCGTCATCGCATGTCCCGATTCTTCCATATCTCGGAAATAATGTTAAGCCGTTGATCCAGGCTGTCATTTATGCATCTTTGATAGTTATGAGTAGTTAGAAGCTATAAAGTCTGACACCAGTCTTAATATGGACCTGTACACTTAAATAAACACCATTTTTTTTTTTTAACGTGGTAAAATTATCAAATAAGTCCTCCCACCCCGGGCAGGGTAGAAGGGACTGTCAGACTTTTACTGACTAAAATCCACGGTGTTCCTTCAATAACCCTTTACGTACCGGGGTCACGGTAATGGGATAAGTCCCACGACCCCGGCAGGCTTCGGCCCTCTGCAGAGGGGGCCTCGTCATGTTGCTGACGCTCTTTGAGGCGCGCGTGGAACACAACGTGCCGTCGACCCGGGCATGGTCCATGGTCGGACAGCGAGTTGCCCTTTACTCGCTGTCCGCATGCCCGCGCCTACGGTGGCCGGAGATCGTCGGCCGACGTCCGACGCCGTGGGCGTCTACCACTGCGGCTGGGCTGGAGGGAGGACGCCATCCTCTCCCTCACGCGGCCCGCCTCCTCCTTCGGAAGCATGACTGCTTCGCAGAAGGAGGCGACCGCTTCCCACTCCCTCTCGCCCCGCAGCATGGCCTCGACTAACGCCGGGCGCGAGAGGTCTCCGCCTATCGCCGCCGTGAGGACACGTCGGTGCTCTGTCCAGGCGGGGCAGTCTTGCACCGTGTGCTCTACGGTGTCCTCAGGGCGACCCTCGCAGTGGTGACACCCAGGCGTTTCCTCCTTTCCCATCAGACACAGGTACCTCCCGAAACTCCCGTGTCCGGTGAGGACCTGCGTCATGCGGTAGGTCAGGACGCCGTGACGCCGATCTAGCCACTCCTCAAAGAGGGGTCTTACCGCCGCGATTGCGGCGTGCCCGAAATAAACACCCTAAACTATATACATACTTCTTAACTCGTCTTGCTGTGCTGGCGCTGCCGCTGTAGCTGCAGAGAACCTCAAACGACAGAAATATACAGGGTGGCGATTAGGTTATCACATTAAATTGTACAGCAGTGTTCAAAGTTGTTATCAATCCGTTAAAACAATAAAATATTTTTTTTTTACTAAAATTAAGAAAATGCATTTTACAAACAAAATTAATGGCGTTGTAGGTAAAAAATAAATAATCCTTTATAATATTAGTTTACTGACCTGTAAAAGTGGCAATGCCGCGGCGCAGGCACCGGCGGAGCACGCTCCGTGTGATTGGTCAGCTGATTACGTTTATGCAATACACGATGTTGTGAAATATTAAAATAGAAAGAAAGGTCCCATGGCTATAATATTGTTTATTATTAAATTATTTTAATTGTGTATGATAAAATACCTAATAGTACGTGGTTTCAATTAATGTGATAACCTAATCGCCACGCTGTATAACCTTGTTGGTAGTTATATTTTCAAGTCGTTAGATTATTCAAAGATCTTTCCAGACGCCTGGTTTACACTTGGCGTGACCCAAGGGCTGGCTTTTACTTTAGACAGAGGTTAAGCATTGCTACATAGCGTAGCAATGGCCCCTGATACAAATTTCTGAACTCGATATTTTAGAGTCGTTTTTAGATTTATGTAGATTATATAAACTTAAATATTTATGGAATAATTGTATATTGATAGCTTTAAAGTTATTTTATTGTTTATTTTCAACAGAACTTAAATATAATAATTTACAACTGGATATAGCTGAGTACTAGAATTTAGTCTATTACTGACCGACAAACTAGTCTGTCCACCTGGGTGGATAATTTTATTTTCCCAACTAATAATCTGAATGGTCGAGAGATATTTCGTTTTTTTAACTGACAACCTGGTTGATCGGTTAGTAATTTTATTTTCTCAACCTGATTGGTCGGTTGATATTTATTCTTCTTTACTGACCAAATGGTGAGTAATATTTTTTCTCAAGGATACGTTTCCACTTCTAGTTGGTTCTCATTAAGAAAATAGTGACGTCATCATTATCCGCCGCCTCTCGACCAATGAGGTCACAAGAAATTAGAAAGCTAAGTTCACAGTGACTAGTTGACTGCACATCTTTTGGCGAAACGGTTATCTCTTTCAGGCGTTATCTGCATAAAATAATTTAATTTAATTCAATCTTATTGAATTCGTGTGGGCCCAAATAAAAAATTATGTTGGTGCCAATAACTCAACCGTCAAGATGACTTATATAAAAAATATTTTGTGACGCAATAACTTTAATAGATGTTAATCGATGGAAGAAATGCTGCAACCACACAGTACAAGAAGAAAATCTTATGTGAAATTTGGATGACGTCATAGAGAACGCAGAACAAAACTCTTTCATAATAAATACAAATGAAGATTCTAGTGATACTGAATAAAAATATTACTAATTTAAGACAGTTAGTTTGATTTTTATCCATTAAAATTATTTTGTAACATAAATTTAATTTTGAATTTTTACTTCATTGTGAAAACGCCTTTACCCTGTAGTTGTACTGATGACGTCACTATTTTCGTAACGTAAACCAACTATAGTATCAAAATAATAACAAATAATTAATCATATCATTTAATCCAGGACACTTTGATTATAATAAATGCATATGGGGGAAAGTTAAAGAATTAAAATTGACATCACGAAAGCTTAGATACTAGACGCATTATTGGTCTGTGTGCAGTGCTAACTGTATTGCCTCATGATAAAATACTCGATGGCTGGGACTACATAAAAACAGAATAAATAAAATTGGAGAACAAAAACTGCTTGCTGAACTTTTTCAGTTACTTCGAAGCGTCAATACCTGCAGACACCTCTGCCGGTGTGCCGCAGGGTGGCGTTTTATCTCCTTAACTTTTCGTACTTTTTAATTATTTTATCACTCAACGACTATCTTCCTTCTACCACTTGTATGCTGATGATTTGCAAATTTACACGCATGCACCCCTCGTCGACTTATCTGATGCTATTGGGACAATTAATACAGACCTCGCTCGAATGAGTGATTGGAGCACTAAGTTCGGACTGAATATCAATCCTGCCAAAACCCAAGTGATTGTTGTTGGTAGTTCCCGGACCATCTCTAAGATCGATTGGTCGACATTTCCCCAAGTTTCCTTTAATAACACCGTCATTCCGTTCAGTCACGCCGTGAAGAACTTGGGCATATACATCGACAAAACTCTGTCTTGGACGAAGCAACTGCAGGAAGTCAGTCGTAAACTGTTTACTTCTGCAGGCTCCCTGAGACGCCTTCGTAATTTTCTTCCCATCACCACTAAAATTGCAATTGCACAATCTCTTCTTCTTCCTATTTTGGACTATGCTGATGCCAGCTATCTTGATTTGACCCAAGACCAATTCGACAAGCTGGAGCGACTTCAAAATCTCTGTATTAGGTTTATATTTGGCTTGCGCAAATATGACCATGTTTCTGAATTTCTTACTAAGCTCAAATGGCTTCCTATTAGGTTTCGCCGGAATGTTCATTTACTTGCTCTGATTTATAATGTGCTATTTAATCCTTTCACTCCTTTTTATCTTAAAGACCGCTTTCGGTTTCTCTGTGACACACATTCAAGGTCCTTGAGATCCTCGGAAAATTTAGAGTTAAGTATTCGTATGCATTCCACTTCTTTTTTCGATTAATCTTTCACTATCCAAGCGGCCCGTTTATGGAATGCGTTGCCCATAGATGTGCGGCGTGCTCAAACATAACCTACGTTTAAAAAAATGGTGAAAGAGCATTACCTCTCACTATAATTTTTTCCCCTCCTTTGTCTATTATGTTTTTGATATGTATTAGTATCTATTAATATGTTATATCTCTATATATTATAATAATGGTATGTATTTTATATTATTATGTTTAATTAGTATTATGTATGACTTTGTACACTGACAGCCCTAAATCTATCTCCTTTCATTTCTGTCCATCCAAAGGTTGTCTGTAAGAGATTGTCCTGTGCGATAAGACCGCCCATTGTACACTAATTTTATTATTTGTATCTTTAAGTGTATTGTAAGGTGTACAATAAAGTATACAATAATAATAATAATAACAAAAGCCCAATGCCTAAGGTGTCGTCCTTGTGATTGTGAAGTCACAGGTTCGATATGCAGTAAGCAAATTAATATAAACAAAGTCCCTACAAAACGTCCTAATAAGAAAAAAAACTTTTTTGCAAAAAATAAAACCGACTTCCATATCAAAACACTACAAAGTCAAAAATAATTTTAATTTCGGCAGTCGGTGTTATTGGTTTTGTATTTTCTTTTTTTTCACATCGCTTTCCGAAATTAAAATTATTTTTGACGTTGCAGTGTTTTAATATGGAAGTCGGTTTTTTTTTTTAAGTTTTTATTTTCGCGCTTTTTAGTAGGTCAGTTTGTAATTAATCTAGTTACAAAATATAAAATGTCAACTACTTATCACCTTTTACAAAATATTGCTTTTTCCAATGCAGAGACGTTATTTTTTGAGGAGTTCTGGTATTTCACCATATGCATTGTGACGAGCATAAAGTGCTTAGCATCCATATTCAAGTAATCGAATCGCAATCCACAAAATACTTATTATTGAGTGGTTTCGGTGGCTACCTGTGGTCTTCATCATCAGTTCCACTTCCCCAAATGGTGCTTTTCGAGAGCAACTGCACAACTTACTATAAGAAATACCCAAAACCCTATAGGTGTGCCTATAATATTTAAAGAGTTCCCTCGATTTCTACATGATTCCATCATCATTGTCATCACGTTAGGACCTATCCTAATAATGGGACCAACTAGAAAGTATACCCTTTCAAATTAAAAAAGATTTTTCCAAATCGGTTCGTAAATGACGGAGTTATGCGCGAACAAATAACGCTATGCAGAGTAAACGAAAAGATCGTCAATGTAAATATTTTTTTAGACTTTTGTTGATTTTTCAGAAACGGCTTGTCCGATTTCGATAAAATTTTCATGGGACCATTTAGGAAGATTCCAACAAAAAAATAATTTTTCAAATCGGTTGGTAAGCGACGGAGTTATGCCCGGACAAACATAAAAAAATATATATATACAAACATCCGAATTGAGAACCTCCTCCTTTTTTATAAGTCGGTTAAAAATTATGACTGTGTATTTATTTTTGACAAACGATGAATAAACATTTCTATTTTCCTTTCATTTCTATCAAATGAAAATACATAAATCTGTACAAAATGTACAGATTTATGTACTTTCTAATATGTATATACTCGTCTATGACTGTATGATCAGCCGTCTTAAATAACACATAACTGTTTACTAGTGGAAGTTTGTAATTGGCCTTTTTCTACATACTGTCAATGATCACTCAAATGTATTACCTGTACGTTTCCTTAAAATTGATAAAATAAAATATACCAGCATAATATACTTGAAGCGACGGCCTGTCTGATTTGTACGTGTATCTATGTAACACGTTACCCCTCAGCAAGAATGCTGTCACAACTGTCAAAGATATACAAACTTTCCAACTTGTTAACATTATTATAATAAACAAACAACATGTAAGCACTCTCCGTCCCCAGTAGACTAACCAGAATTTCAATCAACATTATCGCCCGTTGAAAGTAATTTCAGTGAAAACATCTTCAGTACAAGTTCGGTTATGTAAACATGTACTGTTAACAAAAGTAAATAATAAGTATGCAGGTAAAAAACTACACAATGTGTTTTTTTTTTTTTATATTCCATAACTCAAGAATTTTATTTTTAGGTAGGACTACACATAAATTGTGTGCCAAAAATGCATAGGTTCAAAGTTGGTGCGGTCGGTTAAGCGAATGACTGCAGAAGTGCTTGTCTCAAGTTCAATTCCCACACCGGAAAAAATGTTTGTGTGACCAAAAATATTTGTTGCGGGAATGTACCAACGGGATACTGCGGCCCCGGACTACTAGGGCAACTGAAGGCACAGGGTGGGATTTTAGTCAGTATAAGTCTAACACTCCCTTCCGTTTCACGTAGAGTGGGAGGAGTCAGATGATGAATTTCCCACCGAAAAAAAAGTCTCGATGCGTGTATTAACAATGAAACTTAGATACCAATTTCATTGTTAATACGAGAAATTAATTTTTATCTTACTTATTCATTTTACAACAAAAACACGCTCCCTATATTTTGCAAAAATAAAGATAGTACATATTTAAATAGATATCTTGATTTCTCGTATTCTTTATTTAGTTTTTAGAATGTATAAGAGCCAACTGCTTCGTGAAAAGGAGATTCTTACGTTGGATTTACACGGAAAGGAGAGAATTTATACAGGACTTTTTTACATAAGTCCTTCTGAAACATGTGTAACTAACAATATAAAAAATCTGTTTATCGGTCTGTGTAGATTTCACGGTTAAACTGGTGGACCGATTTTATGATATTTGGTATGTATGATACCAAATTCCAGAATCGATTAATTTAATTACATCACAATTTTGTAGTCGTCATAAACTTGCAACACTGAAACTGTCAGTTTACTATATCGAATTAAAAGTAGCAGTATTGTTGAAAACCTGGAGCGAAAAATAGGCTAATTATTTTCGAAAATCTCCTAAGATGATGAAAGTTTGTATGAAGTTCGTGCAAACAATATCATGGGCAACTCCCAGTAGAAATAATACTCAAATGATGAAGTGTCAAAACATGTTTATAAGTAACAGTCCTATTAAATAAATAACCAGTCTTGACACGTTTTCGGTACAGGAACTTAAATAAAAATACCAACATTTTTGTCGACTGTACTCCTGTTGTCTCTAGGGACGTTAGTATTATATATGGGATGGTTATGGGTGTACATCGTCGTTCCAGCTTTACAACAAGGGTTTAGAGATATCTATGTTTATGATATTGAATGTTTTGGTAAACTTACTCTGTGTTTCCCGATAGCTATTACCTGGGAGTCTTTAAGTCAAGAGTGAATAGGTTACTTCGAGGCAAGCGTGCTTCATCTTCGAGTACATCATCGCGTACCATCAACTGAGATGTTGGTTAAACGCAAGTGTATAAACAATAAAAAATAAGGATGTCTACAACGTGTAACGGAAACCCCATATCTATCCAAAAGGGCTGAAGACAACATCTGGTAAGGAGTCTCTATGCTCAGTTTCAGCACAAAATAACTGACTCAAAGAATTGATACCAAATTATTATCTTTCTTGAATACCAATCATAACAAACGTGTCACAGCGCTACGAGAATCAATAACTTTCCACGTCACTTGCCAATAACACGATAATTCTTTTCGTTCTTCTTAATTTGAAAGATTCGGTCTCTGGTATCAGTGTATTGGAATTTGTAATAAGTTCTACATACGTAGACTTAGGATTACAAAACCCTTGCCATATTATTTGTTATCGTCCAAAGAAGCCGTGCACTTGGTATGTATATACCCTTTAAATTACACGTTGTATAAAATTATTTGGTATCAGGTTTTTTAATCAGTGCAGATGACATCTTTAAAAAACGTTTCTAGTAAGTTATGTGTAATAGTCAGTGATAGAGTAAACTCAATTTTTAAATCTTGCATAATTTAGTAGTCAGACGTTTCGACAGTAAACTTTATATTGTTGTAAAAATTAATCACAAGACCTTACCTTGTATTTTTATATTTTTGCGTACAAAATAAACGATGTATTATTATTATGTACAGCAAAAAGAAACAGCCTATTTAGCCTATTAGCCGGCCTAGCCGTGCCTCAGTAAGCAGGTAAAGCCGTTTGTCATGCGCTTATTATCTCTCCGGTCGTGACGGATTGCCGTCCCATCGGAATCAGAGACTAAAAGGAACAAAGCGTACACCTGTACCCGCGCACATTCTTGTGCACTATAATACCTACTGCGCAAATGGCTAATCTTTGCCCAGATTGACCGAAATCGGTCATAAAAATTAAATAAGGTTCTCTTGAGCTACAGCGGCAGCGACCGCACAGCAAGATGAGCTAGGAAGTATACAGGGTTAATTGTAAAACACCGAAAACCTCTCAGGACTATGTTACTAACATCCTAATCAACAACTTTTGTTCTATGACTTTTAAAAATTCGTCATATTTTAGTTCACTATGTGTGTATGTTACGAAGTTACACTTCGCAAAGACTTCGTAACATTTAGGGCGTTCAATTTGACAGGCCACTGACCACTAGACCAACAGGTCTAGGGGTCAGTGGCCCTGACTGCTAAGCGTAAGGTCGTGGGTTCAATTCCCACCCAGGATAAAGGTTTGTGTGATGAGCACGATCATTTGTTCTTTGTCTGGGTGTAATTTATCTATAATATGTATGTATTTAGAAATTTATAAGTATGTTTATCAGTTGTCTAGTACTCATAGCACAAGCTCTGCTTAGTTTGGGACTAGATGGCGTTGTGTGAAAGTTGTGGAATATTATTATTATTTTCATATTATTATTTAAATATTTTTATTTTTGTATGAAAATCTGGTGAACTAAAATATGACGAATTTTTAAAAGTCATAGAACAAAAGTTGTTGTTTATGATGTTAGTAACATAGTCCTGAGAGGTTAACGGTGTTTTACAATTAACCCTGTATATGTAGTTTAGGGTATTTATTTAAGCGTAAAGGTCCATATTAAGACTGGTGTCAGCCTTTCTAGCTTCTCACTACTCATAACTATCAAAGATGCACAAATGTAGCCGGGAGCAACGGCTTTACATTATTTCCGGGGCATGAAGGAATCGGGACATGAAAAGATAATCACCCATCCAACGAAAGACCTCAGTAAGCGTTGCTCAACCTTGAAGATCGATCGGTGCGACTATTGTTATTTTGCCACGAGCTTTTCAAAAAAGAGAACTCGAAACCATCTACTTTACCGAGCCGCGAAACGATATAAATATTACGCGAAACGATATAATACTTAGCTTCGATCAAATTCGTTGACAGGCCCGTTGGTATAGTGGTCAGTGGCCCTGACTGCTATGCGCAAGGTCGTGGATTCGATTCCCACCTAGGACAAATGTTTGTGTGATGAGCACGATCATTTGTTCTTTGTCTGGGTGTAATTTATCTATATTATGTATGTGTTTAGAAATGTATATGTATGTTTATTAGTTGTCTAGTACACATACCACAAGCTCTGCTTAGTTTGGGACTAGATGGCGTTGTGTGAAAGTTGCGGAATATTATAAAAAAAAGAAAAAAAAAGAAACGTTTAAATATATTATACATGAAATGAATTCTGATAGAAGCTAGTTGGCTGAATGGTTCCGTGCCATTCGTAAATGGAGCACATAATTACGCTACCCCAAAACTTATATCCCAAAAACTAAAAGCCTGACTTTAATCCCTAAAAAGATTTGGTAAGCAAAACCCAATTCAAATAACTTACAAAGGCCAGAATACATGGAATTAACAAAGTCTGCCTACATTGACAGTTGACTTTATTCGTCAGATTTCCTCCGATCTCAGTCTCATAGACGCTCAATCTAATTAGACCTTTGCTACGCTCGAAATCGTAGCAGCTTCGACTATAGTGTAGTCGGAGAGCTAGCACACTTTTAATATACGTGAAAATGTGACATTAAAAAATAAATCTAAAATTGTTGTATCAATATAACGGAAATATTATCCTGGGCTTTGAATAATCGAATCTTATCACTATCTCCAGAATTTAAAAAAAAGACCCCCAAATTCTTCTAGCTCTATTTAAAGATAGCACAACATGCATGTTATCTTTTCATTCGTAGTCGCCATCTCAAAAGTCATCCCATTTTCAGATACAAAACATGTTTGTTTAATTATGCAGGAGAGTGTTGTACTTGATAATTATGTCCAATACAAAAAAAAAAAACATGAAAAAAAAAATGATTTAATTATCTAGACCTAAAAAAAAAGAATAAAACAGAAAATTTTTCTAGTACATTGCAGTTGGTAGCATCAAATGTGAGACTGAACTAATAGAAATGCGATGAGGCAAAACTGTTAGTCTTCAGCTCTCGTAGCAGTGGAGCGATCGTAGCAGCGAGCTACGAGCTACGACTTTCGTAGCGGCTACGAAATCTAATTTTAGTTATACGAGGCCTTGTTTCGGTTGTTTGTTGGTTCCTATAAAAGTTTGTTGGTGAATATTTGATTAAGTTTATTGAGGAGGGGAGTATTGAATTAATTTCTGTATTGTATTCGAGGAAAATAATAAAATATAGTATTGTTTTACGATTTATGAATTTTTGTGCAAAGCGGTTTTGTTTTTATTGTAATGAAAATATATAAATCTCGGCCCTTACGTTATATGTGCCATGTAATTTTTAAATAATTAATTTAATGAATGAAATAATTAAATGGCTATATTCAACTTCGTTCAGTCGTGAAAATACTCGTATTTGACGAAATTATAAAATACCATACAATTGCTCTAAAGTTAATCACATTAAAATCCAGTCAAGAGTTAGATGAATTATTACGGTTAGACGGTCAATAAATAATAAAAAGAAAGCAAGATACATAAAGCCTCGTTTGTATCATATACATACTTTATAGTACATCAAGATTACACGAAAAAAGGTAATCCTAAATGAAAAAAAAACACCGACAAATGGCGGCCTATTCGCAAGAATAAATTTATTCATATTTCTTCTTTTTCAGAAATAGTGTTAGCATAAAAAGTTTTAGGACAGTTTTATTACCATTACATTTTCATTTTCTTTATATGATCTCAACGTTTTATTCGTGTTTTCTTTAATATGGTCTAACTTCACTTACTATATCAAGCTTTCTAAAAATCATGCCATCGGATACAAGTGAGTATCAATAATTTTACATACAGTGACTATCGCTCGTATAGCTATCCAGTATCAGAAGAGAGAATCTACTTGGTAAACTTATGCAAAAATTGGTAAGTATCCGAATTTATGGTTAATCTCAATGTTCGGTACAATATTTGCAACCGAACAGCTCAGCACTTTTGTCTGCGTGCATTTCCATAAATGCATGTATCGCAGCTATTACCAGTTAGTACGTGTTCGACTACCAATCGCGTAACTCAAACCAAACTATATCAAACCATCTTAGTGCTAATTTAGCTTAGATTTACCATTTAATAATTATTACCAATATTCAATATATCCTTTAAACCATATCATTTCGTATTATTAAACCAGTCTAATATAATACCAAATCAACCAAATATCAACCAACTCGGAAGTTAATGCTAAACCAAACAAGCGTTAAATTCTACATGGTCCTTCGGGTATTAAGGGCCTCGGTTCGCGAAGTGCAGTGAAGTGTTTGTGTACCGGGACCTTGCAACCAGTGTGAAGTGTCTGTAGGGAAAGTAGGGAGGAGATTTACCAGTTGTGGAGCGTAAGCAGCATATAAGGTCAGACCAAACCATTTTATATATCCTTTTTCTTAACAATTTATCTGTTCGTGAGAAAAATGGAGCAGTTAGCAATCAACCAAACTGAAATATATGACTCTCTAGTTAAACTTTTAACCAATATCAAAAAAGACGGAGCAGACCGCAAAAACATAGATTACTGCAAGCGGAAGTTGGAGTTATTAGAGAATTATTGGAGAGATTACCAACGTAACCATAGGAAATGTTGTGAGTTTGCGGAATTTGATCATGTATATTTTACCAAAAACTGTTTCGATAAAGCAGAGGAAATTTATGTGTCGATCAAGCAACTAATTACCAAAACCATGGAGAACCTGTTACCAAAGCATCAAGGCGTCAACCAGCCGCTGGCAGAGGCCAGGACCACTAACCAATCTGGGGATTCATCTCGTTCTCAGGCATCCCAAATGCAGCACGGTGGGATACCAGTACCAGAAGAAAACAGCAAGTTAGAGGGATTGATTAAAAAGCAAATAATTAACTTCAGAGCGTTCATGAGAACAGTGACCACCATAGAAATCGACCAATTGCAGAGCAAGTGGGAGTTCGACGATGCTTTGAAATCTCTCCAAAATCGGTGGACCATCATCGACAATCTGCACTGGGAAATAGAAAGCGAAAATGGGAATGAAGATGTTTGGTACCAGGAGGAGTTTACCAGATACGAACGAATGTATAATGATTTGAAGAAAACGATCAGCTCAAAAATGTGGTCTGTATCCCATCGTGACAAATGCACACCACAGATGGATATTCCGACTTTCCAGGGTAACTACCACCAGTGGACCTCCTTTAAAGATTTGTTCACAGAAACCATCCATAAAAACCCATCCTTATCCAACGCACAGAAAATGCAGTTTTTAAAAAGTAAAGTGTCAGGTGAGGCTGAGCGTCTGATACACCATCTTCAAATTAGTTCCGAAAATTATGAAGTATGCTGGGAAATACTTAACCATAGATATGGCAACAGCAGACTTATATTTACATCTCACGTGAACATATTGCTGAACATACCTAATATGCAGCAACCATCCATAAGTATGTTCAAAAGACTGCATGACATCACCAAAGAATGTCTCCATGCTATACAAAATATGGGAGTGGATATCACTACTTGGGATCCACTACTAGTACTTTTGTTGGGTCAGAAACTAGACAGTGAATCATTCGCTGAATATATTGAGTCAGTGAAGAACCCTAGGGAACTACCAATTCTACAAGAATTTCTGGATTTCCTGGAAAACAAGTTTACAGCCATGGAAGCATCTCGCCGTAAACAAGAATCAAACCATCAAAAGTCGACCACTCAACCACAGAACCATTCGAGTTACCAGGCAAACCAAAGGAGAAATTTCAATTCTAATTATAACCAGCAAACATCTAACAAAAACAACCATAACATGAACCACCACGGGAAGTCACTCCACGTTTCGCGTTCAATGACCTGCCCATTGTGTAACAATGACCACGGGCTTTGGATGTGTCCCCAATTTTTGCAAATGTCGGATGAGCAAAAATTAAAAACTGTCAACAAGCTGAAGTGTTGCGTAAATTGCCTATTCAACCATTATGATAAAATATGTTTTTCTAGCAAAACATGTCGCAAGTGCAACGCCAAGCATAATTCATTATTGCATGAAGCAATCGCTACGAAAAGTAAACCAACCATATCAGCAAAATCTAACCATAAGGCTGTGCACACACCTAGCACGTCTTGCGTAACCAATAATGAACCAGTACCAACTTCAACTCATGTGTCCTGGGATGAGGTATCGGAAACACTTTTGGCTACGGCTATAGTCAAAGTGATGGGATCCGATGGTACATATCACACCATGAGAGCCTTGATTGACCAAGGTTCGCAAATTTCCTTGATAAGCGAGAAAGCGGCGCAAGTTTTAAAATTACCAAGACAACATTGCAAAGGGACAATATTTGGAGTAGGAGAAAAAGAAAATAGCTGCAAGGGAGTGATGAACATACGAATAAAATCTATTCATAGCGACTTTGCCTTAGAAGGGAACGTCCTAATAATGAACAACCTAATAAAGCACCTACCAAACAAATCTTTTGTAAAACCATCGTGGCCTCATATTCAAAACATTAATTTGGCAGACCCAGAATTTAATACCAGTCGACCAGTGGACCTATTGCTTGGAGCAGATGTATACTGCAAAATAGCTTTAGGTGGCCTTTTGAGGGGTGATAGCGACGACCAACCAATAGCCCAACAAACGCAATTAGGATGGTTGCTTTGTGGGACAATGACACCCAAGTACCTATGTAACGTCGTCCTTCACAATATGGATGATTTACGTAGATTTTGGGAAAACGAAGACATCAACCAGCACATCGAAATTTCCACAGAAGATCATGAATGCTTACAGTATTTTCTCTCAACCACGGAGAAACTCGAAGATGGGAGATACCAAGTACGCCTACCATTCAAACCAGAAGCCAAGGAACAACTGGGTTCCACGAAATCATTAGCCTTAGCCCAATTTCAGAATTTAGAAAAGAAGCTACAGAAAAATTTTGTTCTTAAAGATCAATATGCAAAATTTATTGATGAATATCACACGCTAAACCATATGAAACTATCAACCAGGAGCACGACACCCGAGTGCTATTTACCACACCACTGCGTCACTCGAGCTGAGTCCACCACCACGAAGCTGCGTGTAGTTTTCAACGCATCAGCTAGGTCATCATCAGGACTAAGCTTGAATGACGTTATGTACCGAGGTCCCAACCTACAACAAGATCTGCAGGAGCTGATTTTAAAATGGAGACAGTATCAGTTCGTTTTCACAGCTGATATCGAGAAAATGTACCGACAGATAATGGTACATCCTGAAGATCAGTCGTACCAGAAAGTATTATGGAGGGACTCACTATACCAACCTATTCAAACATACCAACTTACAACCATAACTTACGGCACAAAGCCTGCACCATTTTTGGCGATGATGTGCTTAAAACAACTAGCTGCCGAGGAAAAACACAATTTTCCTGACGCAGCAAAAGCATTAGAGGAGTGTTTCTACATGGATGACTATTGTGGAGGGACTCATTCAATGGAACAAGCAAAACAACTTAAATCAGACCTTATAAAACTACTCAGCAAGGGTGGGTTTAATCTACGAAAATGGGCCACTAATGAACCCAAATTACTCGCTGACTTAGAAAAAGATTTGTGGAACCAGCAAATCTACGAGTTTAAACAGTCAGACTCAACGAAAACACTGGGACTTGGATGGAATCCGCAACAGGATAAATTTATTTTTGACTCAAAACTGGAGCCAGTACCAATATCAAAACCAACCGAAAGATCGCTTCTCTCCGACATATCGAAAATCTTCGACCCATTAGGCTGGCTCACACCATTAACTATAACCATGAAGATGCTATTCCAAAGTGTCTGGTCATCAAGTCTTAACTGGGATGACGCGCTACCAGAAGATATCAAGATCAAGTGGCTAAACTTAAGAGGAGAAATAAAAGACATAAATACCATAGAAGTAAAACGATGGCTAGGAACAAAGAAAAACAATACCTTGCAATTACACGGATTCTGTGATGCGTCGAATAAGGCGTATGCCGCTGTTATATATTGCAAAGTCAGCAACCATAATAATTGTAACGAGGTAACCCTGGTCACAGCAAAAGCAAGATTAGCGCCCGTTAGTAAAGATATATCAATACCAAGGTTGGAGTTGATGGGTGCCCAACTATTATCACAGCTGATGCAAAAGGTTCAAACTTGCTTAGATTCTTATAACCAGGAAATATATTGCTGGAGTGATTCAACAGCAGTGTTAGGATGGATTCAAGGGGATCCCGCGAGATGGAAACCATTCGTCCCAAACCGCGTGAAAGCTATCACCAAAATAATACCAAAAGAAAAATGGAGTTATGTCAAAACCATGGAAAATCCAGCTGACTGTGCAAGTCGTGGATTGAAAATTAACCAGCTCAGAAAACATGATCTATGGTGGCAGGGACCATCATGGATTCAATCATTTCAAAACCATGATACACCTAAAACCACGTATGAAACCAGCTTAGAGATAAGACAGTCGAATGCAGTAGTTGTGGAAAAACATCTAAAAGCAACCATGACCGTACCAAACATTATTCACCATCTATTAAACAAATTGAATTCCTTTGCAAAAATCGTGCACGTTTTTACATGGATACTACGATTACCTACTGCAAAGGCCGGCCGTCAACCTTATCTCACATTGCATGAACTCCGTCGCGCAAAACTGCTGATTATTAAAAGTGTGCAACACATGGAGTTTGCCGGTGACGTCAATTGCATGCTTAAGAATGGAATCGTACAATCGAAAAGTAAACTTTTACCATTACACCCTATCCTAGACCAAGATGGTATCCTACGGGTAGGGGGTAGATTAAGAAATGCACAGATAAGTTCAGAGATGAAACACCCGATCTTATTACCACACAACCATCGAATCACCACGTTAATCATTAAATACGCTCATGAGCTAACCTACCACGGTGGAGCACGCCTTACCTTGTCAAACATTCGACAAAATTATTGGATAATCAGCGGATATTCAGCCACAAAGAAAGTCATACGACAGTGCGTTACATGCAAGAAGCAAGAGCCTATACAACAATACCAACTCATGGGTGATCTACCAACATCCCGAGTGAACCCTGAAAGCGCCTTCTATCATTGTGGTGTCGACTACACAGGCTTTGTGAAAGTGAAAGCGAACAAAGGACGCGGGATAAAAACTACCAAAGGCTACATAGCGCTTTTCGTATGTATGGTGACGAAAGCGGTGCATCTAGAACTCGTCTCAGATTTAACGAGCTCAGCTTTCTTAGCTGCAATAACCAGAATGGCAGCACGACGCGGAGCTCCACGTCATATATATAGCGACAATGGAACCAATTTTGTTGGAGCCAACAGAAGGCTGCAAGAGGAATACGACCATCTTCAAAATATTTTCAATGAATCCTTCTTCAAAGAGATAACAGAATTACAAATCGAATGGCATTTCAACGCACCTTCTTGGCCTCATGCGGGAGGACTTTGGGAAAGAGCCGTGCGCAGTCTCAAACACCACCTCAAACGCGTGATTGGACAACAAAAATTTACGTTTGAAGAATACACCACATTGTTATCCAAACTAGAAGCTTGCCTGAATTCAAGACCACTCTGTGCGCTATCAGAAGACCCGGAGGATTTAAATTTCCTCACACCAGCCCATTTCCTTTCGGCAAAACCAGGTTTAACAGTACTTGACACAGCAAAAGACGCCAGAACTAGGTGGCATTTAGTGTCGAAATTATTCGAAGATTTATGGAAGAGATGGAAAACAGAGTACCTAACTCAACTATCAACCAGAAACAAATGGACGAAATACCAGAAGAACGTCAACGTGGGTGATCTCGTAATGATACATGACGACAACTTACCAGCAGGGAAATGGCCAATGGGTCGAGTGATGGAAGTCCATCCAGGAAAAGATGAACTGGTCAGAGTAGTGACCTTAAAAACCAAAAACGGCTACATGAAGCGCCCTATTGTTAAACTATCCGTTTTACCAATAAACCAAACAGAGCCAACCTTACCAGAAAAACAAAAAGGTGAACCACTATTACAGCATCAAAATACTAGAGCCGAAAAGGAACCACGTAATAGCCCGCAACCAAACACCAGAACGTACAGGACCTATCCCAAGATAGTAAACATTGCAATGGCATTATTACTGTTCTTAAGTATAATATTACCAACAACAGCTTCATACAATATTACGCAATTTAATACCAATAAAACTCTGTACTTTGACACTGTGGGGAAAGTTCAATTGATCCGGGATAAGTGGAAACTAGTCACATACTTTGATATGTCTCCATATTGGCAAGGAGACAAAGCCATAAATGACTTTACAAGCTACCTCGAGAAAACATGCGAAATAATTATGGAATCAAGTCACTGTCATATGATACTCCTACAAATACGTCACGATTACAATGAACTGCAATACTACAACCAGCTGCTGCTTAGCCAGCATTACGGCGAGCGTATACGAACACGACGCGGCCTTATCAACGCGGTCGGCTCAATTGCAAACTCATTGTTCGGAGTATTAGACGAAAGTTTCGCGGAAAAATACAGACAGGACATTGAACTTGTGCACCGTAATCAAAAACACCAAGGTCAGTTATGGAAGAACTTGACATCCATCGTCGAAGCAGAGCACAATGTACTACAAAGGACTGAAGACATAATAGCAAAGCAACACAAAACCATAAATAAACATTTAAATACTTTGGACAAGGTTAATAGCAAGCTGCAACAAGAAATCGATGTGATGACAATACAACAGGACTTCACATTAGTCTCTATAGCTACCATAAACATGATGCAAAACTTGAATGAGATACAGGATACTTTAATCGATACAATATCAGAAATCTACCATGGTCAAATCAGTCTGCATCTATTGACACCAGAACAGCTCAGACGGGAGCTACAAATTATCTATGGCCAAATACCTCAAGATTTAGGCCTACCAATCGAAAACATAGAGACAGACCTTCAGCACATCTACAAGCTACTGAGAACAAAAGCTCGGGTAACTGAAACATATATTATCTTCGAAATTACATTCCCGCTCATAGCAAGAGAAAGTTTTCAATTATATAGGATAATACCAATTCCACAACAAACCATCTACAGTATGACCAGCATAATACCAATATCGGAATACGTCGCAGTTAACCTAAAAAAGGATGCTTACTTTGTACCAACCATCCATGAACTCGACACATGTTTATATCACGGCGAATCCTTCATGTGTGAGCTCTTCAAACCCATCCTAAATTTGGAAAAAGACGAAAATTTTTGCGAAACAAGTCCAATAAATCAAAGGTGCAAAACAGAAAAAACAGCGTGCAAAAACAGATGGGTAGAATTGCACTCAACGTCACAATACCTATATTTTTGCTGTAACACGTATTCTATCAAAATCATATGCGACGATCAAGTTACTGTTCGTCAGCTGACTCGAGCAGGGATCATTAGCATGACTCAGAAATGCTTTATTAAAAGTAAAGATTTCACACTGTATTATTTACAACAACAATCCAACCAACTGAATTTTTCACCAAATATACTCGTACCAGAGCTCGACCAAATAAACCATATTGTGAACGTTGAAATACCAACGGAAACTGCATTACCAGAAGACATAAGTCTTAATAGATCTCTATCCATTCTTGGAGAACAGATCAAAACATTGAAATCCACCAAAGCAGAGGTCGATGACATATCATTCCATGACATTCACCAGTACACCATTGTATATCTACTGCTGGGAGTTGTCCTATGCGCGGCAGCAGTCTGGGTCTGGCAAAGAATGAGATGCAGTTCGCCTTCTTCGGCCAGCCGGGCGGAGCCTCACCACAGACAGGAGTCTATGGCGACTACATCGGAGTCAACCAGAGTGCAAAGTGAAGTGCAACCGCGAAAGCAGAGCACTGCTGACCGTCAGCAAAGTGAGAGTGAATCGATAGGTTTAAGTACATATTTCGCCAGACGGTGGCCAAGTGCTATGCGTAGCACAGGTAAAAAGCAAAGGGCTACGTTGCCTAAAGTGAGAAAAGAGCGTACGCTTACAGTTGAAGACTCACTAGTGTAAATTAGAATTTATGTTTTAAGAACAACTGGAATTAATACTTTACCTTTATTTACCATTTTAAAATACTTTTACTTTGTTTACTATTTTATAAGAATTTTACCTTTATTTACCATTTTGAAATACTTTTACTTTTTTACCATTTTATAAGAATTTTGTACCATCTTATAATTACTTTATTTTGTTTACCATTTGACTTGTATTATTATTTCAACTAAGGTGATTTGATGATTACTTTATTCTTTTCTTACGAGTATCTCATCTTGTGCTCGGGAATATGTTCGGTACAATATTTGCAACCGAACAGCTCAGCACTTTTGTCTGCGTGCATTTCCATAAATGCATGTATCGCAGCTATTACCAGTTAGTACGTGTTCGACTACCAATCGCGTAACTCAAACCAAACTATATCAAACCATCTTAGTGCTAATTTAGCTTAGATTTACCATTTAATAATTATTACCAATATTCAATATATCCTTTAAACCATATCATTTCGTATTATTAAACCAGTCTAATATAATACCAAATCAACCAAATATCAACCAACTCGGAAGTTAATGCTAAACCAAACAAGCGTTAAATTCTACACTCAATGTTCTTATTGAAAATAATTCGTATTTAACCAAGAGCTCCTTCTTAGTGTAAGAATACAAGAACCAAATCTAAAAGCCTTTTTTTGACTTAATGACTTCTTCCGCTCTGGGTTAAGCGGAAGGGTGTGTCAGACTTCTACTGACTAAAAACCCACCCTGTTCCTTCGACTGCTCTAAAGTTCCGGGGCTGCGGTATCTCGATAGAACTTTCCCACAAACCCCGGCAGGCAATGGCCCTATGAGGCCCCGTCACTGGTATTGACAGCTCTTTGAGGCGCGTGTGGAACACGACGCGCTGCCGACACGGTCCTGGTCCTTACCGAACGGTAAGCGACCCCTGCTCCCAGTCCGCAGGCCCGCGCCTACGGTGGCCGGAAATCGGCTCGCGATTCCCAACGCCCGGGGCGTCTCCCGCGGCGGCTGGGGCGCGAGGAAGAGAGTTGCCTTTCCCTCGCGCGTTCAGCCTCCTCCTTCGCTAAAATCTAAAAACCTAGATGTGATTTTAATAATAAAATGGCGGTCCTGGTCCGCTTCCAGTCTAGTCCAGTTGCAGCTGAGTGCTATTGTTTTATATGGAGCGACTATTTATCTTGTTATCTCTTATTGTTTGTTTATCTTTGACTACCCGTAACGGCTACTACTCATGTATATGTATGACAGCCAAGGCTAACGGAGCTACCGCGGGAGACGCCTCGGGCGTCGGGGATTGGAGACGATCTCCGGCCACCGTAGACACGGCCCTGCGAATGGTGAGCTGGGGTAAGTCTCCGACCGGTAAGGACTAGCTGTCAATACCAGTGACGGGGCCTCATAGGGCCATTGCCTGCCCACGTTTCGGGAATGTTCCAACGAGATACCGCGGCCATAGAATAAAACGTCAATTGAAGGAGCAGGGTGAGTTTTTAGTCAGTAAAAGTCTGACACTCCCTTCCACTCCGTCCACAGTAGGAGAAATAATTTGATGATTTACCGAACCCGGCTAATAATAACGGTTTAAAGTCGTTTCTGAAGCCTGGAAAATTCTCGATACATAAAAATTCATAAAAACGAAGAAAATATTAGACAATCCATTAAAACTCTTCAATCCACTTCAAGCCAGATGAAAACAATAAAAATGTACTTCCCATGAAACCCTTACCATATTTTCCTCCATTAAAAACTTCAACCAGTTAATAAATGGTTTTTGATTTAGCAAACGATTTCCGGATACACCCTTTTGTTCAAGAGATAATAAATCCATAGGGTTCCGTAAGCGATTTACTAAACTCCCATTTAAGAAATTTACTAACTGATAAGATAAGACTGTGATTTGGAATCATCTTTGAATCTGATTAAAGTCACTAAAATCTTACTGTTAGAAGTAAGGACTTTATTTAAAAAATAAAAATACTCATTTACTATCAATTAATTTTATAAATAGGGTGAAATTATTATTGTGTGTGTTAGATATATGAAGCTTTAGTCATTCACTTTACTATTGAAGCAATCTTTCATCAGAGTTTAGGTAACAAGCAGTCAGTTTTGTCCATTTTTAGGGTTCCGTATCCAAAAGGTAAAAACTAAACCCTATTACTAAGACTTCGCTGTCTGTCCGTCCGTCCGTCTGTCTGTCACCAGGCTGTATCTCAAGAACTGCGATAGCTAGACAGTTGAAATTTTTACAAAGTATGTATTTCTGTTGCCGCTGTAACAACAAATACTAAAAATAAAATGAATATTTAATGGTGGCTCCCATACAACAGACATGATTTCTTGCCGTTTTTTTATCACTAATGTGATCTGTTTTTGATTCTCAAGAGCATTGGCCGAGTGCTAACTGGCTTGGCTTGCCAATTGCAGGTCGTGAGTGTGAATTAAGTCAGGCACATTACTTTGTATAATTTGTATCACTATTGTTCTCACATCGGTGTAGGAAACCATCGTGAGGAAACCGACTATCCTAAAATCAAAAATCCGAATACATGTGACTTCCACAAACCCGCACTGGACCCACGTGGTAGATAATGGCCCATAATCTCTCATAGAGAGGAGACCTAACACACACACACAAGGCTTTCATAATAATGCTGTATATACGGATAGGTAACGTGCAAGCCTTTTGCGATACTGTATTCATATAGAAATAATGAAAAATCTGTTTTTTTTTTATTGAATATAGGTTCGCGTTTGACCACTATCTCACCTGATGGCAAGTGATGATGTGATCGAAGATGGAGCACGCTTACCTAAAAGTAACCTATTCACTCTGGACTTAAGGACTCGTAGGTTGTAGCTGTCGGGAAACACAGACTCCGGCAGAGAATTCCACTCCTTAGATATATATAAATAAGGTTGGAAATGTCAAATTATTTTTAAATATTAGGAAAATAAACTGCGAATAATAGTCACAAAATATTGTTAAAAATACAATGAATAACTACCATGTAGCATTTTGCTATGGACGTGTTTTCAATTAATGCATTTCAAAAAATAAATGACAATATTTTTGTTAATATTTTCCAGATTTTTCTTCTTCGGCAATATTTTTCTCTTTTAATGTCACGTGTTCATTTTTTGGGGAGGAAATAATCAAATGACTCCTCCTGTTCTTAGGAGTATCAGACTTCTTCTGGCTAAAAACTCACCATGTTCTTCACCTTTGCGTTCCGTGACGGCTGATATATCTCATTGGAATATTCCCGCAGCCCCGGTAGATAACTACCTTAAAGTCCTGTCTTTGAAATCGTGCCTTAAAATCATACTTATACACTCGTTTATTTTCTACAGAACCCTAATGGATTTGAATCAATTTCGGCTGTTATTTTTCATTTTATACAGCTCAATGCCGGAAATTAAACCTCGTTGGTGATTCGTTACGATTTCTTTTTGTTTTCTCTCAATTAGTTTGTAAAAAGCTTCGATTCTAAACCCTGCTTATTGTTTGCTTGGGGAAAATCAGGTTTCTCCGTTTCACATTACTAGGATACTTTGATAAAAATCGATATCTACGTTTTATTTTTATTTTTTCTATAAAATAATTAACACAGACAGACAGGAAGACAGACAATTTTTTGTATATTTTTTGTGTTATGTTTTCGTGTAGATAATTTGAGAAAACACCATTATTTTGAAATCACAAATAGATAGTTCTACTTCTTTCTGCACTTAGTCCCTGCACGGGATCATTGTGTATGACAGATATTTCAATTTTATTTATATAAAAATAGAAAGAAGAAATAAAATTGCGTTTATTGGTACTTTGAAAAAAAAATAAGAATAACACTTGATCGTATTTGTGACAGCGCCAATAGTCTCCTGGATGTGATTATGAGTAAGACCGAGGGCTACTTGATGGGACACCTGTGCACAATGCATGTACTGCTACCGAGTGTTACCAGAGCATGGTTGGTCCTGGTCTTGTTTCTAAAGTTCCTTTTTTAATTTTTCGTCATTTATTATATGTCGACACTGGAAAGGAAAAATCATCCAAGCGACATCAGACTAACTTTACAGTAGAGCAGTTTAAAGTTTGAATTTTCAGAAAAAAAAAATCGTGTAAATTCTTGTTATGGTCCAAAAAGCCTAATTCTTAGAAATTTATTTGGATATTTTTTATCTACATTATAGTATCCGCAACTATTAAAAATAATGCTCAGTTTTAAAGTTAGTGTCGCTTAGTAAAATTTTACCTATAAGTAGAAACGGGAAAAGTTGACTAACCGACAAGCTTTGATTAAGGAAGGTACGGTAAAAATGTAATATATATCTTTTTTAGAATTTATCCTTTCCAAATTACACCAAATTTGCCTTACCAAAATAAAAAAACATGTGGAAGTTGAGGCAAAACAACCTAAATATTAATTTAATATAATTTTTTTATATTACCTCAATGCATGTAGGAAAAAAAACTAAATAACTCAAAATTACCTAAGCGCCTAACACTATATCGCCAGATACTGGAAAAGTTAACTAAGTGGAGTAATTACCGTACGAACAGAAATGTCAAACTTGACCAAAGGCAAATTTAGCATTTCACAATTACGACAGCCACCAAATTTTCAAAAATGCTCGATAATTTTGTGGTTTAGTAAGGAAAAAAAGTGAACTCTCGCGAACTTCAAAATTTCGAAGCGACATCAAAAGTCGTCGTATAAGGACGCGAGTAAGACCAAACGACGCAGAAAAATCAGGCGATTCCAACAATGTATATAACTCCAAATGGCCAAAAATGTCGCTTGGATAATTTTTCCTTTCCAGCGTCGATGTGTATACTAACATAGTTTAAGTCATTACTAACACATACATGGGTAATACCTGAAATAAAGCATAAGTTATTGGGAGTGCCTCTGCTGCCGGCGCCGGCTACCAAAAATATCACTATTGGGAACCGGCGGTAAGTATACTGCCGGCAGCCGAGATTTAAATCAATGGCTGCCGGCGCCGGCACTCAAAATGGGAACCGGTGACAATGCGCAAAACGCTGGGTTCCAGTGCCGGTAAAAAAAATTAAAAAAGAAACATAACCTCAAAGATTTACGGTTACAAAAAATAATGACTTGGCAGCTAATATTAACAGACGGATATCAAACATTGTATTATTAGCAACTATTGGTTAACACCCCGACTCAGAGTACCCGACTCGGATAGGTTAGGTTAGAAAGGCTAAGGCGGGAGCTCCGCTCCGCTTCGCTCCCGCCTTAGCCTTCTTGGTTATTTTTTTTAAACCTGAAATAGGAGCTCCGCGATGCGGATCTCCGTCGATTTTGCGTAAAAACTGTTGTCGCCTAACAATAAGTTACAGTAAACCCAGTAAAACAGTTACAGTAACATTCAGTTGCTACACCATAAAATCACTGCCAACTTATATTTAAACAAAACTTGGAACTCAATATAAAGCTGGTACTTTATGCTTAAAATGCTACTTCACTGTAGCTGCCAACCTATTATTTTCCTACTCATTTTAATTATTTTTAAAACCCTAAATCGAGTTTGGAGTGACTGTTAGAGCATTTTTAAATTAGGTTTTTGTAATAATTCTTAAAAATTCTTGACTGACTTTTTATTTTCAAGAATAATTAATCAAAAATTTTTATGATGTTCTGTGAGTGTTCTATTGGGATAGGTTAATTTAGTAACCGTAGCCGACATCCTTGTCGGCAACCGGCGCCGGCAATCTATATAGCAACCGGCGCCGGCAATCTATTCAACAACCGGCGCAGGCAGCCTATTCGGCAACCGGCGCTGGCAGCGGAGGCACTCCCTAAGTTATTATAATTATGACAATAAAAAATAATAATACTTCACCAAAAGAGCCTCAGCTCAGCATAATATCAGGTGGCAATCTTGAGTATTACCTCTTAACCCTGATTTTCAGCTGCAGCCCACGGGTGCCAAACGCTTGAATGCGCAACACACGTGCATATACGAGTATATTATAGAAGATAATTTTATCGAACGTGCATTTAAAAAAACAGTAACTACAACAATTATACCGAGTTTACTGGCCCGATTCAGTTGAAGTTTCGGATAAATTAATTCAGAAGTAACATTTTACCTAGTAATATTATAAAAAGGTCAAAAGTCTTGTGCTTATAGTATACTTTTTATCACGGAAAAATATATAATTTTAGATGAATATATGTATTCAGGTTTCCACGTAAACAAAGCCGCGGGCAAAGGCTAGTACAATAAAAAATATAGGTTTATTGCGAAAAATATAAAATTAATTAAAAAAATGAAACGTAGTTTATAGCAGTACTTTTATACTTTAAGACAATGACAAGATTTTTTTAATTTTTCACACGCCATCCGAAATTATCACTCGTAATTAACTCCATGATCATAAGCGTAGATAACATTATTCTTCCGTCTTACTCACTCAAACGCCGGATATTTGATTCAGCCGGCTTATGCGTACGTCACTGAGTTTTATCTCATCACCACGCAGTACCTACCCATAACGTCTAAAAAGAATGGCAGAAAAAGTTATATACAAAAACACTTTTTGTTACGAAGGTTTATTACGATTTTCTGCTGTTCATATAAATGGTTTTTTTGATGAAAGAAAAAATGTTTTTCAATGGAGAAATAAATCATGACCACACCGTAATTCTAGATGTAAATTGAATGATTCATAGTTTTTTTTTTCAGATCTGACATTCAAGCTGATCATAATGTAAAGGAATTTGAAAAGAGCAATGCTGAGTGTCCATAGTAACTTTGGCTCAATATAAAATTCTCATGGCCAGTGATGAAAATAATTTTATTGTGTGTAGTTCAATACTAAGAACTGTTTCTTAGCATTTAATATAGTATAGAACTTCTGACAAAAATACTAGCATAAATACAAATATGGAATTATGAGGTTATTACAATTTGACGATCTCTATACAAGTTTGTACACGCTAACATTTAGCACTAAAGTAATTACTTCTGTCTAATTAAATAAAAGTACTTTACTTCGAGAATAGAGGTCCACTGCTGTAACAGTGAACGAACTTCTTCGCATTCTACTAAATACCTCCACATTCGGAAAACATTCAATCCACAATTAGTGCAACGTTGTTGGTTAGACATGGTCACAATAATGGATGTACTTCAACACTTCGAAAAGCAAAAGAGTCTCAAAAAACAGAGAAGGAAACGTAAACACATGCACTTCGCAATATCACCGACAACAACAACTCAAAGAGAATGTAATACACTATGTTTTACAACAACTGTTTGTGTTTGTAATGTCAATCAATTCCCTTTGTGTCACTTTTGACACTTGTTCGAGATTTTATTTGGCAGAATAGTCAACATCGCCTTTGCTTGCCATGTATAAAAATAGAATAGAGTTTTTATAATCAATAATTAAAATATTATTTCAGATTTTTTATGTAATCAAATGCGATTATTGTTCACCACATATTGTTACTATTTTTAGTATAGAAAAGAATGCATAAAACAATAAAGAATTTGAAATAAAATCTGATTAATAAGTTTAATTGCAGCATACTGACAACTCAACCTTTTTACGACAATTTCCGGTCAGCTATTTGTTTATTAATAAATCAATTCTAATGGAGCAGTTCTCGAAAGAAATTAAATACAAACTTATAGTTTAGATTTTATTGTATAGATTCTTATACATTAAAGATAAATGGCCGAGCCATTTTAAATTTAAAAGTTGTGTAGGCCAGGATCCGTCTTTGTTCTTTAGTCTTTTTCAATTTATAAATTATCATTCCGTTAATATTAAGTCTATCTGTTAAGTTGGATAGGTGCGTGTAGGCAGAGAGCATGCGACTATAAGAAAAACTGAAAATTCTAAAATTTTAGTAGACTCAGTACAGTTCTCGATGTGTAAAACTTAAGATACTCAAACATACTGAAAATTTTATTTATTATGGTCTAGTTTCGACCAATGAGTGAGAATTTGTTTCTTCAATTATTATTTAAGCTTCTTTTCCTACTGATACACTATGTTCAGTCTTTCATTCAAATCTCCTGACGCAAGCTTGCTGCACCTTTGGTACGCTTGGGCTGTAGTCATCAAATGACTCCTGGTGGGGTTCACACCGCTCTGGTGGGGTAAAAGGGAGGAGACTTCTACTGACTAAGAACTCACACTGTTCTTTCAGCTGCCCTTGCGGTCCGGGGCCACGGTAACAACATTCCCACGATCTCAGAACTGTATGTTCTTTTTATTTTTATTATTGAAAATATTCATTAATATGTACAACATGAAATTTTTAAGCATCGCTTAGGTGATGGTTATTCGATGTATAACGTAAATAATGGAATATGAAATGCTAAAACACGCCAAAAATACAAAGCACTTGACTACAGCAGATCAACTTTCTAGATTGCATTATTCCTCAAGCCAACTTCTTACTTTACATCACACCTTCTGAAGCAAGTGCCATCAACTCCATTAATTTAATCTTCCATTCTGAACCATTGTACAGATTTAAATTGGACAACAATCTCGTAAAAGCGAGCTTATCTCAAAGCCCCGAAGTTCAGTCAGAAAAAGGCGAGGGAACCAGTCGCAAATAAAAGAATTCGGTCGGTGGGTATAGATAAAAAAAATCTGGCGAAAACACTTGTATGGAGACAAGACTGGAATATCAAGGAAAGGATAAGAAAGATTGATAAATTGGTTTGTTACACGATATGTTTTAACAAAAAATTTTAAAAAACATATTCCCTTTATTATTGTTCTCTACAACGTGTAATTTAAAGGGTATATACATACCAAATGCACGGCTTCTTTGGATGATAATAAACGATATGGCAAGAGTTTTCTAATCCTATGAACATGTGTGGAGCATATTAGAAATTTCAATACATTGATACCAGAGACCGAATTTTTCAAATTAAGAAGAATGAAGAGAATTATCGATTTATTGGCAAATGACGTGGAAAGTGATGACCCTCATAGTGCTGTGACACGTTTGTTATTACTGGTATTCAAGAAACATATGAAACCAATAATTTGGGGTCAATTCTGTGAGTCACTTATTTTGAGCTGAAACTTTGCATAGAGACTCCATACCAGATGTTGTCTTCAGTCCTTTTGGATAGATATGGGGTTTCCGTTACACGTTGTATATACAAATAGAACAATAACAAAAATAAAAAAGTTAATATAATTTTTGTTATATAAAGAGAACTAGCAATGTGGGTAGAATTAGCTTTCCTATCAATCTTGTTAACCCCTCCCAACTAAGAAAAATATGCTTGTGTCTGGAGTGGGTTCACGACAATATTTGAATGTGTAGGGTTTGAACCTGCGACCTTTCAATCACAAGGCCTACACCTTAGCCACTAGGCTATTGTCGTTTGCCTAATTCTTTTTATCAAAATAAATATCAAACAAAGACAATTGGCGCAGTAAATAAGCGTTCGATAACCGCACTGGAACCAAATATGTTTGTATTTGCTACAAATTGTTATTTCGGATTAAAGTGTCTATAAAAATGCACTCACAATACAGGAGAAGTTTCTAGTTACGTGGTTGACGCTGAGAAAACTAATAATCTACACTAATTAATATTAGTACTTATAGATTTAGACTAATTGATGTTAGTATAGAGATAGCTTTCACCCGTAGTTTAGCTTGCATTGTTTGAATTGTAAAGAGGGAAAAATTGTTTGTAAGTTTGTAAAATATTACCATTCGAAAACAAAATGGTTTTATTTTTTTTAATATTAAAATATTCACTAAAATGTTAAATTGATACGTAAAAGAAACACTCTGTACACGCGAACTTGAAGGACGGCAACGTCACAATTTATTTATGAATAAGTACTATAATAAGTTAGACATAAATGATGTAACATCTAAAAGGAACACAATTTCAAAGCTTTTAACAGCACGAAAATACCCAGTGTGGTTTGTTATTCCCAGTTCCCCTTGACAAGAACTTGTATAACTCATCCGTTTGTAAACTTGCCACTCAATTCGCTAGTCACTGCCGCTGCCACTTCAAACGTTCAAACTCCGCGTAACATCCTTGACACGCCAACTCCATACTTCTCAAATGATTGACGTGAGTGAGTTGCGTCGCATCCGCTGAGTGTATGTAATTTCTAAGCGTGTTATGGTGTTTTGAATTAAAGCTTTCTGAAATAATGTTCACCAGGTAGCAGCACTGATGCGTCAAGTTCGGGTAACTGTCAAACTCTCAAGGTTTTTGACATCTGTCACATTGACGTCAATGTCGTGTTTACGTTTCTAAAGAAGACTTCTAGACTCAGTGGATAAGATTTATGATAATTATTACGTCAATATATGCCAGTGCATAGTGAATGTTGTCATAATGCTTACATTTAATGTACTTTCTTTTATCTATCTATGCTAATATTATAATGCGGAAAAGCTTTTTTGTTTGAAGACGCTAATCTTCGAAAGACCTGGGCGAATTTGAATGAAATTTGGTGTGGAAGTAGGTTGAAGCTTTAAAAAGTTTATAAGCTAATTATTACTCTTATACTTTTTACCCGACTGCACAGGGTTATGTTTTTATTGTTTTGTTTTGTGATAAAGTTCATGGAAGCAAAGTCCCGCGTAACTGTTAGTTGACAGACGCCAGCACGTCAATCTACCCCAATCTGTCAAATTTTACCAATCGAAAATTAACCTTCCACTATTGTGATAAGGTTGAAAATCTATTAAAAAATTTTGACAGATTGAGGTAGGTTGATGTGCTGGCGTCTGTACATAATTTTAGCAAATTGATTGAGTGTCGGACGCTTTTTGTGTCGGCACTCTAACACCATCCCACCTTCCTAGCTCACTGTGCTACGCTGGCGGTTCCTGTTCCCAGTTCCCAGCTGCAAATAACGTCAAGCGTAGAAAATACAGCATTAAAATTACCTTCACTAAGTCTTATCCATCTTTGACATGTCTAAGCAAACAACAATACCGACCGTTGCGATGGCCCATTGTCACGGACAAGCAAGATGGCTGCCGCCTTTTTTATTTAGCCGCAAAACCCGAGTATAAGGATTTTTCGCGTTATTGTTGCGTATTGAGCTTTCAGAGGGTATAAGAAGAAAATAGCACGTCTGCCGGCGAAGGGGAACTGTCGGGGAGCGAAGTGTTTGTAAATAAAAAAGTATTGGTAATCTGTGATTGTGAGTTGTGGATGAATGTTGGCTTTTGAAGTTTCTAAACCTATGATTTTTTTTATTACTGATGGGCCTATGAAGAGCTATGATTCAAAGAGCCCTATAGGGTCATTGTCGGGGTTGCGGGAATGTTTACGTAAACCCCGGAAGGCAAGGACAACTGAAGGAATAGAGTGGGTTTTAAGTCAGTACAAGTCTGACACTCAGAAGGAGATTTTTAAAGATTTTTTTCCCGAAAAAAAGGTAAGCTATGTTCCCCTGGGAAGTCTAGAAGAAGAGGAACATCCGAATTGATTCACTCACTTAGACTTTACAGACAGACAACGGTCTTAACCTTAAGTCTGAGCCCCATACAAGCAATTCCCCGATGAAAAAAAACTCTATAACTTTCTAACAACAACAAAAGACATCTGTATAGATAATAAATCAATGTTGTATGTTTAGCCTAAAACTATCATTCAGATTGTGATAAATCTTTGTCACGGTTTTTTATTCCCATGCAAATGAAGTCGCAAACAATAGCCAGTTTTAAATAAATTTTTTACAACGCACAGGTCTTAAATTATTATTTTCTGCATTTTTATAGCTGTTTGATATGATACACTATACAACGTGTAACGGAAAGGGTATATACATACCAACAATATTGGAGGGGTTTTTTAATCCTATCTCCTTTCTCGCGCCGACAAAAGAACACCGCCTTTACGCTAGGCTACTACAGTACTAGGCGCACAGAATTACGGAAGAGATTTATCGTGATATTTGCAAGTAACGTGGAAAGTTATTGACCTACGTAGTGCGGTGACACGATTTTTATGATTTCAATTTAAGAAACTTACGAAACCGAAAATTTGGTATCAAGTTTTAGAGCATTTTATTTTGAGTTGAAACCCTTCCAACATCGTTTGATATCATCCAAAGAAGCCGTGCCCTTGGTATGTACATACCCTTTCCGTTACACGTTGTATACTATGCAAATTATAGTGCAGGGAACTGCCTCGGTGATCTAGTGGTTGCAAGCGCGACTGATGAGCAAGAGGTCTCGGGTTCAAATCCTGGGTCGGGCAAAAAAGTGTTATTGGGTTTTTCTGTTAGAAATTTCTCAGTAGTAGCCCGGGGTTAGGAAGTTGGTGGTGTGATAACACCTGTGCCTTGGAAAGCACGTTATGCCGTCTTGTGCCTGATCTCTCTCCGGTCGTGTCGGATTGCCGTCCCATCGGACAATGAGAGTGAAGGAACAGAGAGTGCAGTATAATATTTCCTGCGCAGCTGGCTAATCAATTATGAAATTAGTCGCCCTGGCCGAAAATCAGTTAGGAGGACTATACAATGTGTAATGGAAACCCCATAACTATCCAAAAGGGCTGAAGACAACATCTGGTATGGAGTCTCTATGCACAGTTTCAGCTCAAAATAACTGACTCAAAGAATTGATACAAAATTATCGGTTTCATATATTTCTTGAACACCAATCATAACAAACGTGTCAGAGCATAGGAGGGTCAATAACTTTCCACGTCACTTGCCAATAACACGATAATTCTCTTCATTCTTCTTAATTTGAATTTGAAAAATTTGGTCTCTGGTATCAATGTATTGGTATTTGTAATAAGTTCTACATTACAAAACCTCTTGCCATATTGTTTGTTATCATCCAAAGAAGCCATGCACTTGGTATGTATATACCCTTTAAATTACACATTGTATATAGTGCCGGGATAAATTAAAATCAACACTTGCCTAGGTTGGTTTAGTAAGGCTGACCATTATAACATATCGAGATTTCACCGTGCTTCGGGGAACACGCTGTTGACAGCCGGGACACTTGTATCTGTATTACAAATTTTGTCAAACGGTATCGTGTTACTCAGCTACTAGGCTGTGAAGGTCAAATAGATTCGCCTCATGTAAAATACTAATACTCAGCTGAATCCAGTCACATTGGAAGCCGATCCGAACATAATTTAGAAAAAGGCAGATGAAACTACTTATGTCGCACATTGTCACATCTAGGGCAAACTTACGAATCTGCAGTTTTAGTAAAATAGATATTTAGATATTTTTTTTTTTTTTTTTGTTTTATATAGTTATTTTTTTTATTTATTTAATTCAACTAAATTACATGACATAGTTATGAAACAACATTTTTAAACATAATATGTTTATGTTATGTATGTAAACTGAACTAGTTGAACACTGGTACCCAAAGTAAGATTTAACTTGTGTTTCAGGTACCAGAGCTCTCGCACTTTAACAGGACATAAACTTAAGTCTATAAAATTAGGTCGTGTGAGTTACGTAAACAAAAAAAAACATTGTTTTCAACAGTAGTAGAAAAAAAAAGAAAGCAATAATATAAACTTATTAAAAAAAAGGAACAATAACAAGAGTGATTAATAAGATAACAAACTTAAGATAAAAACTGTAGGTAATGTCATAGTACCACATAACCTACCCGTTTCCCGACAGCTACAACTTTTTTTTTTTTTTTATTAGATGCACCCGTCATCACAGGGCATTGAGGCATTCTTTCCACTGGCATGGGGGACCAGTGCTCTTTTCTTTTCTGATTCTGTTGCCGCTTTCGCGGTTACAAAATTTCCCTTAGTGGGCCTAGGACTCTTGGTCTCTCTGTTTCTTACATCTTCTATCGTACACTTTTTTAACACTTTCTGTGCCTTTTGCTTATTAATTATCTCTACATACTAAGTTTTTCTATGCTTACTTTCTACATTAATTTCTCTTTTCCATTTTTATTGCAACGTTTCGTTGCCCTACTTACTTATTACTATTATTTTCCATTTTTATTGCAGTCTTTGTTGCCCTTTTCTTACACTCTATTATAACTATTTACTTGCTATGTTTTTTTTTTTTTTACTATGTTTAATTTTTTTTTTTTATATTTAAACTTAATTCCTAATTACTTACTACATAATTTTTCTACTATCGTATTTATGTAAACTATGCTTATATACTATATTATATACTCTAGTTTATCTATTACTCTACTGTTTTATTTCTATTTCTTACTTCCTTTGCTACTTTTTTACAATAATTAAGGAATATTGGTCTAGCATGTTTGTTCCTCATAATTTCAGCTATTTGCTCTTCTGTTATTTTGCTGTTAATTTCCTGCTCTACATCATACCTATCTTTTCCATAAATTGAACAGTCTATCAACAAGTGTTTAACGCTTTCTATTCGCACGCCGGACTCTCCTTGCACTTGAATCTGTGCAAGTACTCGGAGAATCCGCCGTGCCCAGTGAAGACTTGCACCAGCAGCGGGTCCAGTTGCATCTTTTTGACTATTTGGTATGCTTCTCGGGCATCTGGGAAAAACATCTTGGTCACTCCAAAGGTTTGCCCGTCCTTGTATCGCGCGTTCCATTGTTCGAGCGTTTCTTCTCGGATCTGGCGCTTAACGTACGATACGGGGCACTTGGTGTAGTTTGACTTTGTCTTAAGCCACAGTGCTGCTTCCTTGGCCAGCTCGTCTGCTCTTTCATTCCCCTCCATGCCCACGTGTGCTTTAATCCAGTAGAGATTGACTTTTTGGCCTTTCTCTGCTAGGGTCTGAATGTGGCCTCTGATTCGGGTGGCAATGGGATGAAGGGAGGTTGCTCGCGTGACCGTCTCCAGAGTCAGCTCTGGAGACGGAGCCTAGCGTAAAGGCGGTGTTCTTTTGTCGGCGCGAGAAAGGAGATAGGATTAAAAAAACCCCTCCAATATTGTTTGATATCACCCAAAGAAGCCGTGCCCTTGGTATGTATATACCCTTTCCGTTACACTTTGTATAGTGTATCAATCATATAACAGCTATAAAAATGCAGAAAATAATAATTTAAGACCTGTGCGTTGTATAAAATTTATTTAAAACTGGCTATTGTCTGCGACTTCATTTGCATGGGAATAAAAAACCGTGACAAAGATTTATCACAATCTGAGTGATAATTTTAGGCTAAACATACAACATTGATTTATTATCTATACAGATGTCTTTTGTTGTTGTTAGAAAGTTATAGAGTATTTTTTCATCGGACAATTGCTTGTATGGGGCTCAGACTTAAGGTTAAGACCATTGTCTGTCTGTAAAGTCTAAATGAGTGAATCAATTCGGATGTTCCTCTTTTTCTAGACTTCCTAGGGGAACATAGCTTACCTTTTTTCTCACACCAGCACCAGCATATACAGCGACTCAAGGTCAGCCTTGAGTCGCTGTATATGCTGGTGACCTCTTCCGTATTTCCTCTGTCCGCCAGCTCGACCGCCTTTTCCAACGCCAGCAGTTCCGCCTGATAGACGGTGCAGTATTGCTCCAGTTTGAGCTTTTTGTGCTTGGTCTCCACCCCATTATCCCACAAAGATACGGCGGCGCCGACCTTGCCCTCTATTTTGCTGCCGTCAGTATAAATTTTCGGCCCGCTCTCCTCATTCTGGACCAACTCTGCACCGTCCGTTATCAGTCGGAACTTAAGTCCTTGTTGCGTTGCTGGGTGTGGCGTGTTTGTATATTTGATCGCCATCTCCACGTTTCGGTCTCCAATCACTCTCCGGGATAATCCTTTCTTTAGGCTGCCTCCCCGATCCTTAGATCTAGTGGAAGCAGCCCGGATAGTGCTAGCGCCGAGTTTAGAGACACCGTCCTGTACGCTTTTATGAGCTTTTGGACGAACCCTCGCTGAACTGAGTTAAATTGCTTCCTGGTTCCTAATTTCTCCGCTGCCGGTGCCCATGCGCTAGCTGCGTACATTATGATGGGCTCTACTGCTGCAATGTAGATGGTCCTGATTATTTCCGGCGAGATCCCCCACTCTACCCTGGCCGCTCTCTCAAGTTGTTTGAAGATACTGAGCGCTTTACGACAGACGTTCGACACGTGCTGATTAAATGTCAGCTTGCAGTCGATCGTCAGGCCCAGTATCTTGATTTCTTTGGACATAGAGACGGGCTCCCCCCTCATGCTTAGGTGTGGTGTGTCGTATTTCAGCTTCTTTGTTACGGTCATCGCTTTTGTTTTTTGTGGCGCAAACTTCAACTTATTCCCGACACCCCACTCCCAAACATGTCTGAGGGCCGCATTTGCCTGTCCTTGTCCTGACAGCTACAACTTAGGAGTATTTAAGTTCAGAGTGAATAGGTTACTTTTAGGTAGGCGTGCTCCATCTTCGATCACGTCGTCACTTACCATCAGGTGAGATAGTGGTCAAACGCAAACCTATTTTCAATAAAAAAAAATCCACTTCTTCGGAAAACTTACGAATCTGCACCTTTAGTAAAATCGATATTTAGATGAAAAACTGTAGGTAATGTCGTAGTACCACATTACCTACACATCTTCGGCAAACTTACGAATCTGCAGTTTTTGTAAAATCGATATTTAGATAAAAACTCTTCGATATTTAGATGAAAAACTGTAGGTAATGTCGTAGTACCACATTACCTACACATCTTCGGCAAACTTACGAATCTGCAGTTTTAGTAAAATCCATATTTAGATGAAAAACTGCAGGTAATGTCGTAGTACCACATTACCTACACATCTTCGGCAAACTTACGAATCTGCGGTTTTAGTAAAATCTATATTTAGATGAAAAACTGTAGGTAATGTCGTAGTATCACATTACTTACACATCTTCGGCAAACTTACGTATCTTCAGTTTTAGTAAAATTGATATTTAGATGAAAAACTGTAGGTAATGTCGTAGTACCACATTACCTACACATCTTCGGCAAACTTACGAATCTGTAGTTTTAGTAAAATCGATATTTAGATAAAAAACTGTAGGTAAGGTCATAGTACCACATTACCTACACATCTTCGGTAAACTTACGAATCTGCAGTTTTAGTAAAATCGATATTTAAATGAAAAAATGTAGGTAATGTGGCACAAATGTGTGTAAACATCGTGGCAAAAAACCTGAACGTCCGGACGGATCGAACCAAAATACGTTTACGTACTAAAATTGCAGAATCGTAAATTTGCCGCGGATGTGACGACATATAAAACAGACATTTATCTGACTAAAGACGTTTAGAAAAAGTAATATTACAGAAATAAAATATATTTCCAGGTAAGCACCTGAGCAATCGGCGAAACAGCATTTCATGAGGATGATTTCATAAATAACTATGTTTAAGGGGCAGATATTCGATTTTCGATGATTTTTAATCCAAGATCACGTCTAAACGGCTAGTCGGTATGCTTTGAAAAAAAAAAATGATAAACTAGACTATTTTCTTAATAATTTGATATATGAATATTTAAATATTTTTTTGTAAAACATTGTGTAATTTATTTTTAAAAGTACGTCTAACGCGGGCATAAAAGCGAAGATCAGGCAACAACCATTGGGTGTATTTTTATGAAACTTTCACAGTCTAAAAGATAATTTAATTGCCAATCTTTTAGTATACGGCTTTTCTTCATATTGTGTTTGGTAAAGTCATGGTGTATTATTATTCGAATAATCTAGGTGCGCAATGAATCGGGGGCTCTTGCGGGCGACGGGCGGCAGTGCATCGCTGACCACTGTCACGAGTAGACGCTAACGCTCCGCGCAAAAAATACAAAATGATTTTATTCGCATAGAAGTTTAACGCCAAAATGGTTGGTAAACCCAAAACACTAAAAAAGAAACGCCTTACAATGTTAAAAATAGATTAATGAAGTAACGAATTTTAATTATTTATATAATTTACTGCCGCCATGGTCGAGTGGTTTAGGGGTTTAACTTGTGTGTGGTCGTGGGTTCGATTCCCGCGGGATGCATACTTTGTAAATTTGTTTCCACTTTGGCTAGGACATTGCAGGCCTGAATCAACTGATTGTCTGATAAAAAGATGGTTCCGTGCTTCGGAAGACACATATAAGCCGGTAGTCCCGGTCGCCAAATGGCGGTCGTCAGAATAGACCACGTCAGAGGCTCTTGAGGCAGTCTAGAAACTCTGACACTAGGGTGTATGGGGTCATTAGACATTACTACCCACACGATAAGAAGAAGATTATTTATATAATCTCTATCAATAGTTTAAATTAGCATATTGGAATAAAATAAATGTGATTTAAATGTAGTAAACAAACTTTTATTTTATTGAAATAATTATGTTATTTCCTTTTAGGAGAACACCAAATAGTAAAGATTCTTGAGTCAAAAATGTAGAGACAGGGTGAGTATTGAAATGTAATTTACGAGTAGGTAACCATATTGGAGCGTAGTAAGGACAGTTCGATTAGAGTTTCAAAAAATACTTGAGTGTTGCTGATATTGGAATAGTTGTAGGTATAGCTCTTGATACGTAAGTAGCATGACCTTGAATGCGGAGATCTAATATTTAGTAGGTACTTACTTAAAATTATTTTTATTTTATTCAAATTATGTTTTTTTTTGGAGTATATCAAATAACTTAGATTCTCGCCGCGAAAATGCAGAGACGAGGTAAATATTGCAATGTAATAGCACCATACTACAGCGTAGGTACTAAGGACAGTCCGGATTAGAGTATCAAAAAATACTTGAGAGCTGATATTGACACGAGTTGTAGGTATAGGTCTAGGGTAGGTACTTATGTAGCATGACCTTGAATGCGGAGATCTAATGTTTAGTCATTTTTTATTTCATTGAAATAATAGTGTTTTTTTGTGGTGAGTACGAGGTGAGTATTTAACTATAATGTAACCATACTACAGCGTAGTAAGGACAGTCCAGATTAGTTTAAAAAATACTTGAGTGCGGTTTTTGACATAGTTGTAGGTACTTATAGCTAGCTATGGTACGAAAGTACCATGACCTTGAATGCGGAGATCTAATGTTTTGTTTACGCACAACTCTCCAATATTCCAACTTTCGCCCATATGGTCAATCCTACTTTCGCGCCCGTGCCTATACTTACCTAAATTTAATTTACATTATATAACTCGCTTTATATTATATAGATCGCATCGAACTTCTTGAGGTTACGTTGACATTCACCCTTAATTTTGGTCCGTTTATCAAGGCTAAGGCTCAATTGGCTGCCAAAAAGTTGGGAATCCTAGTAATTACACCCTAACTATTGATGATAATATAATAACATTAGATTCACAAGTCGCCACAGAATTTGAAATTTTTTTCACTGACATACCCGTTTGGACAATCAAGTCGCTAAAATCATCTGCCATTGCTGCAGACACATTACTTAAAAAAAGTGTTCCAGTTTGTAGTTCAGAGTTTAAATTCCAATATGTTACTTCTAATGACATCATCAAAACTTTTAATTCTTTGAATGTTAAAAAGGCTGCAGATCTGTGGGGTAATTCTGTTCATGTTACTAAGTCCATTATACACATTATAGCTCCTACATTAGCTGTTATATTTAATAATTGTATTGATTGCGGTGAGATTCCTGATTTAATGAAATATAGTAAAATAATCCCACTATTTAAATCAGTTAGTACATCTGACCCTACTAATTATAGACCTATTTCTGTATTGCCTACTTTCAGTAAAATTTTTGAGAAAATCATTTTAATGCAGATGCAAAGATATTTTAATAAACACAAATTGCTACATAATAAACAATTTGGTTTTACAAAAGGACGTTCAACAACTGATGGCCAGTGTTGAACTTTTAGGACACATTTATAATGCATGGGAAGATAAGTGTTTAATAATAATAATTTATTTATTGTTCTAAAATACATGATACAGTTTTTCCACTAGTTTTGGACATACAAACAAAAATGCGACATGGTACCAATTATAAGTAGAAATGATCACCTGTGTCCTGTGCTAGTTAAAAAAGAAACTGTATTACAGGAGACAGGGCCTTCCATTACGAGATAAACATTTTATATCTGTGCAAACTGTTGAATATTGGAAAAAAAAAAATAATATACAAGAAGGTAAAAAAAAAAAAAAAAAACAAGAAAAAAAACAAGAAAACAAGAAAAACAAGTTGGTATAAAATATAAGAATTAAAATTAATTAACTAAAAGTGTGTGTAAAGGTGTATTATGTGGGATGTGATGTGTAGATGTATTGTGTGAATGTATTATGTGGAGTGTGTTTGCGTGTGAATGTAGAGTTTCAATGCAGAACTATATTACTGTTACTAAAAGACTTTCAGTATCGCTGTATGTCAGTTTCAGCAACCAGTCACGTAGCAACAACTTGCACTTGGAGAACGAGGCTTCGTATATTTTTAGATATTTGTTCGCTTTATTGTAAAGACGAGAACCAAGAACATAGAAGTGACGGCTAGCTAAAGTAGTCCTATGACGTACGTTGGGACATACGTGGCTTTTTCTTCGCTTCTCATCCATAAGACCTGGAACATAGGGGAGAGAAGTATGCTGGCGAAGTACAGCCTGGAGAACAAAGAGCTGTCTCACAGTGAGAAGTTTGCACTCGCTGTACAAGAGAGTTGTAGGGTACATTCGTGGTTTTTTAAACATAACCTTCAGGACAGCTCTTTGTGCTCTCTCGACTTTAAGCAATGTCGTGGCATAGGCACCTCCCCATACAGATATGCAGTATGAGAGGAGGGACTGAGCCAATGCGTGGTATACTGTCTTAAGCGAGCTACTCTGTAGAGTAGATCGGAGTCTTGTGAATGTAAATATAAGTTTACGTATACGTCCTGTTAGTACCTTAAGATGTGTTTGCCAGTTCAGGATGGAGTCAAGAAAGACACCAAGGTACTTGATGGTGTTTTCCCTGGCTATGCATTGGCAGTTGCAGGTTACAAACCTGCTGTTTATGTCAGGACAACTGTGAGCTTTAAGCGAGAGCATGTTACCAGATGGTTGAGATTGTGTAGATGGGGAAAAAGCAACATAAACAGTTTTAGTGACGTTAAGAGTGAGTAAGTTAGTATTTAGCCAGGCCATAATAATTTTGAGAGCATTATCTGCGTCAGTTTGAACCTCTGCCCAAGATTTGCCACACACGAGTACAGTGGTGTCGTCTGCATAGGCGATAATTTTACAATTTTTTAGCTGCATTTTGCAAAGTTCATTTGCATAAATTAAAAAGAGCGTGGGGCCAAGTACGCTTCCCTGGGGCACCCCAAACCCATGGAGAACGATGTTGTCACTTTGCAAAGATTGTATTTTCACACACTGGCTTCGTCCTGTAAGGTAATCCCTGAAAATATCGAGGGCCACGCCCCTTATTCCTATGCATTCCATTTTTTCCAACAGTAAGGTGACAGAGACAGTGTCAAAGGCTTTGGACAGATCTAGAAATATGCCTAGTGCTTTACTTTTGTTTTCCAGGGCATGAACTATGCTATTAGTTAAATCTAAAACTGCATCTTCGGTGGATTTGTGTTTCCTGAACCCATATTGGTTGTGCGCTAATATTTTATTCTTTTCCAGGTAATCAGTTAAGCGCGAATTTAAAGCCTTTTCAAAGACTTTTGATAGCGAAGTCAGGACTGATATGGGTCTGTAGTTACTGACACTGTCTCTGTCCCCTCCTTTATGAATGGGATGCACCAGTGCTCTTTTAAAAACACTGGGAAATACACCCTTACATAGACAAACATTGATTATGTGTTTGAGGGGTGCAATGAGAAAGCTTTTCGCAGCTTTAATAAACGCGGTGGGTATTTTATCAACACCAGTAGCACTATCGGAACGTAAGCTCATGATAATAGAATTTATTTCTGCCTCGTCAACTGGTAGTAGGGCCATAGAGTTGCCAAGGGGATTGCAATTTCTCACATCATAGGGTAGAGAAATGGGGTTTAGCGGTGGTATAATCTTTGTTGCTAGTACATTGCCAACATTCGCAAAATATTTATTGACCTTGTTAATCGATGCAAAGGGGTCACTCGCAATGTTTAAAAGACCCAATGCTTGTTGGGGTGTCTTTTTCATATTAGCTAATTCTTTAATTATGTTCCAGGTTGCTTTCGGATTTTTGCGGTGTTTAAGAAGTTCGGACTGGTTATAAATACGTTTTAGTTTTCTTAACAGGTTGTTGCAGAAATTACGATAGCGGATGTAAATCTTTTTTGACGTTTCATCACTTGGTGATCTTTGTGATTCTTTATTTAGTTTATCACGATGTTTAATGCACTTTAAGAGACCGGGTGTGATCCAAGGTTTAATGATTCTGTTTTTGTTGGGAGCTTTTACTATTTTGGTATGTTTTTTTATTATAGTCGTCAATGTGTCAACCAAGAGTTTTGAGCATTCATTAGGATCCTCACTGCAAAAGATTTCAGTAAATTGGGTAGATTCAATGTCCTTAACTGCGTCTGGAATGTTTGTACGCTCCCGGTTGACCTTAGAATTATAATTTAAGCCGGTAAGTTCAGTAGTGAAAATAAGTGGAACGTGATCGGTAAAGGGAGTATCGAGAACTATTGTTTTAGATTTTTTCGTACTCTTAAGCATCACATGATCAAGACAGCTAGTTAAGCGCGTTGGGAGAAGATGAGCAGGCAGTAAACCGTGTGATGCTAGAGTATTAAGGTAGTCTTCATAATTTGGATCAACACTGTTTGGGGAGATGTTAATGTTAATGTCTCCGATAATGACAATTGTTTTCTGTGCTGACAGAGATGTGAGAAGGCTATCAAGGCTTGCTACAAATGGTTTTGTGTTGCGAGTTGATGGAGAGCGATAAATTGCGATAACAGCTAATTCTGTGCCACATTTGACAACGAGGCAGTTGGCATCACATACTTCCACTTCAGTGATTGTCAAGTTAGTCAGGCTATGTCGAGCATATACTATAACTCCATCATTTTGGTTTTTATAATTACTTTTAAAAGGGGTGTAATCCTCCAGGTGTGGGCATTCATTATTGACCTTGCTCAGCCAACATTCGGTTAACACTATTAGATCACATTTAATATCAATCCTTTGCAGTAAAACAGTTAGGGCATCAAAGTTACAGTTAATGCTACGTACATTAACGTGTAAAATACGAATAGACTTAGGGCCGCTATAGATAAACTTTGAGCACTGTTCAGGCGTGCATACAAGGTAGTCGGACACTTCAAAGTTTTCCAGTTCGCGAGCAATATCATCCGTATCAACCATTGTCCTTATATTTTAAGTAATGACTCAAATTGATAGCGTATCCTGCAAAAGTATTATAACAGTGAAAGTTTGTACGTGTGGTAGTGTTTGAAATTGTATGATTGAGGTGAATTCTACATTTGTCTGTATAAAATGTTTGTTTGGAGTGTGTTTTATAATAATAGTATTGTTTAATACATGCATTTACTATATAACTAAGAGTATACAAAACTAAAATTAACGACCAATTATGGCATAACAATAAGCAGTAACTCAAGGGTAACATGCAAATACGATAGAAGAATAATATTGTGAGTCAAATATATTCCTGCATTTTTTGAAGATCAGTCTCCGTATCTATTCGAGTAGCTTGGGTACCTTCCTTTTTCCGAATATATATTCTGCCATTATTTTTCCAGCAAAAGGTATATTTATTTGCTTTAGCAAAACTTCGAGTTATGGAATACAGCCGTCTCGTTTGGAAAGTAAGGTTTTCAGATATATAAATAGGCTTTTTTGGACCTTCTAGCTGTAGAGTATTTGTAGATAGCCTGCCTTCTTTGTTTTGTTTATTGAAAGACCTAACAGACTGCAACATACTTTCCTTTGTCAATACTGACGTGAACTCCACTACAAGTGGCTTTTCCAAAGCAGTTTTGGTTTTGTATCGGTAAATATCTCGAATATCCACCCTTTTTAGAGGTAATGATAGAGTATTGCCAAGATTAATAATCATATTGCATAACTGATTTTTTGTTTCGGTTTTTTTAAAGGGAATATTTCTTAACTCAATACAAGTGGACCTGTTGTATCTTTCTAAGTGGTCAATTCGTTCCTCAAGACTTTGGAAGTATCTTATCTTCGTCTCACAGTCTATTTTTAGCTTGTCAAAGTTCTCCTTAAGATCATCATACTGTTTTGATATGTGTTGTACCGATTCTATGATACCTGAACTTTGTTGTTTTATTACAGTAACCGTTTCTAGAAGCGCATTGTATTTTTGTTCCTGTTTCTGTTCAAAAGATGCAAACATGGCTTGAAATTCCTTTATTACGTTTGCTATGTCATCTCCGTGCTCATATTTACGCTTAAATCTGTTTGTAACAAACGTTGGCTCGAATTCAGGTGTTTTTAGTAATTGTAAATTTGGTTCGGAGTCGCAATGTGTTATTGAGGCATTCGCAAGTGGTGGAGTACGATTAATTGGCATTGTAGTATTCGGAGTAAATCACAAAAAGAGAACGTCAGTCACTGGATTCGAACTTGAGATTGGTGACTTAGTTGCTTTTTCAGTCCACCGCTATCTAAGTACAGCCACTGTTACTTAATTTTTGACTATGAAATTGGGCGTTATATGCTTGCACGAATATTACCGTGTCAGATTTTATGTGTTCCTGGTACTTTGTGACTAGTGTAGGCAATATTATTGGTGTTTCTGTCTTGCTCTCACCTAGTTAGTGACCCGGTGCATGTCTCCTTTGATACAACTCTGCGCGCTTTTGATGTCCTGGTGCTTAGATATTCTTTGCGATGTTAGTCCAGACGATACTGCTGATTCCCTAAGGATGACGTCTCTTCTCTTTCACTCTTAAAGATGGCCGTGGCGTTTTATACTCCTAACCAGAGTTAACAGGACAGACTATTCTTTGATTTTAAATTAGGATTAAAGTAAATAAGTATTTTATAATTTAAATTACGAGAATGCACAAAACACACGTCTATTCACGGTCGTGGCACGGACGGAAGGGGCAAAAGTAAGTGTTGGTAAGTGTTGGGCATTTTTTGCGATTTTTCAAAGGTATTTGACTGTGTTCCCCATGAGACATTAATCAGGAAACTGCACCACTACGGATTCCGGGGCGCCTCTCTGAATCTTCAGACCTCATACTTGAGTGAAAGGATTCAGAGAGTCGACTTGAACGGAAAAAGATCGCCGGGATCTGTGTCGTCAAGATGGGAGTCCCCAAGGCTCAAATTTAGGTCCCTTTTTGTTTCTTATTTATATAAATGATTTACCGTTCCTGATCAAAAATCATGACATAGTGTTATTCGCTGACGATACTTATCTTTTATTTAAAATCAAAGTTAACAGCAGGTTACTGAAGAAGTAAACAGTGCCCTTGCAACTGTAGTTAGCTGGTTTAATGTTAATAATCTTCTTCTTAATGAGAAAAATACCAAATGCCTAAAATTTACGTTACTTCATGTTAGACAAGTGAATACAAGTGTATCAATAATCTTTTATTTAAAATCAAAGTTAACAGCAGTGTTCAAACTAGAACATAACTGAGTACACGAGCCTCAGCATCACAGCGTCAGCAACACACATTCGTTACACGCGCCAGGGTCACCGGCACACCGTCAGCACTAAGAAGTGACCTAATGAGATCTTCGCTTCATCGGCTCAATACACATACAGCACACATGTAAATAGCCATCAATGTGTATTGACCATAATATTTGTATATAATATAGTTAATTTATGTAATAAATCAGTCATCAAGCTGGAGTTGCGTGTGATTCATACTTCCTCTTACTGTGGCCAAGACACCTTTAGCCATCATCGGTCCTATGAGTCTGTGGGATCGGCAGTAAGAAAACCATTTCCTGTGTACATTGCACGACGTACACAACCCTTATTCCTACCCAAACTCCGTCTGTTACCGTAGGTCTCCCTGTAACAGACTGCCCGTATATAAAACCAACGCAGCCTGCGCTTGGTCTGGTTTGTATGGTAGGATAGGGCTTTAGGGTAACTAAGGTGATAGGTAGTGGTGTAGGGTTAGGTTGATAGTCAGTAGGGCTTAGGTAATTATTAGGTACCAGGCTCAACTGTCTGGAACATAGCCATCACTGTACGCACTTGGACTCGACCGTATTGAAAGGTTGGTGCCGGTGTGTACATTTGGTCCTTCGAGTTATTGGTTTTTTTTAGGGACTCCAGAGTAATCTGGTTAATCGGTACTTGAACAAAATAATAAATCGTTACAGCGCGAGCGTTTATAAAATAATAGTAAACAAACGGTTTTTATTTTTGTCCCACGCAAATGTTGACCTGTAGGCATACTTCAAGCTAGCGCACACTATTCAATACACGCTGGGTTGTTGTTTGGCCGACATACTTACACGTAATTGTCATCGTAATTATATGTTTGGCGGATTGGAAGTCGGTTCCCACTAAACGGGTTCACAAACATTTTGAGAAGTTAAGTAACATTTGGAACAAGTACAACTAGTAGGGAGAGTCATGGAAAATGGATATACAAGAGATAAACGAAGTTATAAGAAGCCAAGAAGCAGATTATAATGAGCTACGACAAATATTCACCAACATTAAGAAAGATTCACCATCAAGAAAATCTCTGAAGTATATTACGCAGAGAAGGCAGCGACTCACAGAAATATTTACGAGAACAACCAAAAACCATTCACGACTAAAAGACCAAGAGGTGTTGTGTAATCACAAATACATTACTAGCGACTACTTTGATTCTATTAACACACAGTATACACAAGCGATTGAATACCTGTTAGAATGTGAAAAAAGGCTACAAGTACTAAACCAATTGTATGAGCCAGAAGATATAGAACCTGAAGAAGAAGAACGCGTTAGTTCACCTAAACTATTTATTCAGCTATTTCGGATTAATCAGATGCAAAGGAAATTACAGTCAGTAACTCAAGCGATAACTGAAGAGCAAGCGAGTTGGTACTTAGAATCGCTAGTAACTACGTTACAAAAACAGTGGCAAGAAATTGAGGAAACACATGTCCTAATTCTAATGGAAGAAAGTACGTTAGGACACGCATATTTTCAAGAAAATATGTTTGAGAAAACACAAACGGAGTTCGATCTTGTGATGGGTAAAATGTTTGCAAAAATAGGCCAAAGATCGCCACACAACAACCAAAAATCTGCAGTTAAGTTACCGAAAATAGTAATTACAACATTTAGCGGAAGTTATGAGTCATGGAACTCTTTTTATGATTTATTCTTGAAAATAATACACGAGGATAAAACGTTGAGTGACACGGAAAAAATGCAGTACTTAAAAACGCACGTATGAGGTGACGCCGTTAAGCTGATTAAGGATTTAACAGTTTGTGACGCTAATTACATAACTGCATGGGATTTGCTAACAAGACGATATAAAAATGAAAGAATAATCATTACAAAGCATATTGATAACATTCTAAGTATGACAAAAATAAAGAAAGGTAATTCCTCAAATTTGAGAAATCTCCACGATATGATCAACGAGAACCTAGAAGCACTAAAAAGTCAAAATATCAACATTTCAACTTGGGATCCAATTTTAACAAGAATACTTAGTAGAATATGGGACTCAGAGTCTGACGAAAAGTACGAACATCAATTAAAAGAGCCTAACAAATTACAAGAGTTTTCAACAATGATGCAATTCCTAGAAAAGAGGTTTAAGTGTCTGGAATCATCACGTTCATTTAGGGAAGATTCGTGTATTTACGGATCGCGCCATGAGTCATTCCAATCGACAACCAAACAAATAGATAAACGAGTATGTTGGTTTTGCCAAAGTCACGAACACAGCATTTACCAATGTGCTAGTTTTAAAATGAAATCAGTGCCAGATCGCAATCAGATAGTAAGCGAAAAACAAATGTGCAAAAATTGTTTAACTCACGAAACCTCGGTAAAATGTCACAGCACTATAAGTTGTGGATACTGTGGGAAGAGAGGTCATCATTCCTATTTATACTATAATAACGATGATAAAACTACAAGACAGGACAAAAATCAGTCAAAACAGGATGACTTGTCAACTCCATCTACAAGTAAATCCATGAAAAAAACTATGGCTAACACAGCTACAATTTACGAAACTAATTTACCAAAAACAACATTACTAGCGACGGCCTTAGTAAAAAGTCAATCGTCGGATGGGACATCGCACTTACTAAGGGTTCTATGTGACCAAGGGTCAGAGGCATCATTCTGCACTGAGGAGGTTGCCCAACTATTGTCACACCCACGTATTAAGATACATACCGAAGTAATCGGGATTGCTGACGAAAAACCGAAAACATCGAAAAACTCTATCAATGTGTTGAGAGTTAAGTTAAATGAGAAATCTACTCAACTTGTTTACTAATTAATATATTTGTATATGGTAAAAATGGCACAGTACAAAAATAGAAACGCGATCGCGACATAAAAAATCGATATAGAAAAATTAGCTGCGCGCGACGCTGCTTCTCGCCGAATATATATATATAGCCGCCGGGTCGGTCCGCTGCAGCCAGTGTTGCCAACCGCCCGCTCCTCTCTTAGGGTGCGTTCTTGATTCGTAAGAATAACGCGGTTTAGGCGCGTTCATCCTCCGCGACGTTGAAATCTTCAACCTTTAACTGGTTCACAGGCAGGGGGCACAATTTGTTTACTGCCCTTTTGATGGTGCCGCCAGTGGTGTAGATCTCTGCTACTCTGCAGATCCCGTCGGCTCCAGGGTACAATTTGGAGACGCGACCCATGCGCCAGTGGAGTGGCATTATATTGTATTGTTTTAATATGACAAGGTCCCCGACATTAATTGGTGCGGATTCCTTCCTCCATTTTGCTCGGTTTTGTAGCTCAGCCATGAACTCTTTCCGCCACCTCTCCCAGAATCTTTGTCTCAATTGCTCCATAAGTTGGTACCTGTTGGGTCTTGAAGTTTTCACAGGTTGTGAAGGTATAGACATCAGCGGGCGTCCAATTAAGAAGTGCCCAGGGGTTAAAGGAGTGGTATCTGTGGGTTCTGATGACAGGGGAGAAAGGGGTCGGGAGTTAAGAATTGCTTCTATTTGAGTAAAGACCGTCGCTAACTCTTCAAACGTGAGTGAAGCATTGCCAACAACGCGTTTCAAATGAAATTTAGCGGATTTTACACCGGCCTCCCAAATGCCACCAAAATGTGGAGAGTATGCGGGAATGAAATTGAATTTAATGGCCTCATTGGCTGCGTAATTTGAAACTGCCTGAACGCTGGACCGTATAACCCTACCCAACTCATTGTTTGCGCCAACAAAGTTCTTTCCGTTATCGCAGTATATGGAATAGGGCTTGCCACGACGCGACATGAACCTGCGCAGACATGATATGAAGGCCTCAGTGGTAAGATCGCTTACAGCCTCTAAATGTAGGGCTTTAGTTACAAGACATACAAATACGCATAAATAGGCTTTGCTGATACGGTTACCTCGTCCCTTTTTAGAGGAAATCATAAAGGGTCCAGCAAAGTCAATCCCACAGGAATTGAAGGGAAAGTCTGGGTTGACTCTTACACTCGGTAAGTCACCCATTAATGGTTGTGCAGTTTGACCTTTTATTCGAGTGCAGACTACACATTGCCTAACTATAGTGCGAGCTAAGACTCTACCACCTAGTGGCCAAAATCTCTCACGGACTGATGACAGAAGCAACTGTGGACCTGCATGCATTAAATGTAAATGTTCATATCTCATCATCAGTTTAGTAAGGTGGTGTTTAGCGTCTAGTACAATTGGGTGTTTTTTGTCATACTGACAATCAGACTGACTTAACCTGCCACCTACTCTTATTAAACCATTGGTATCTAAAATTGGATTTAAGGGTAACAATTTACTTTTGTGATGCAGTTCTAATCCGTTTTGAATGTGCTTCATATCCTTTGCAAACGACTCTGATTGACTGACTTTAAGTAATAGTATTAAAGAGTTCTCTAGTTCTTCAGCATGCAGAGGTCCATTTAATTTTAACTGTCTATTTTTGCAATTATTAATGAAATTGTACTGATAAATTATCTTTTGACATGTCATTACCAGAGACTAGTACCTTGACCTCAGGTAAATTTTTAGGTATAGTATGAGGTTGAGTAGGCCAATAAGATTCTTCTTGTTTTAAGAATGAAGGACCTTCCCACCATAAAGATGATGACTGCAGATGCTGTGGGTCAATGCCCCTTGAAGCTAAATCTGCTGGGTTTAGGTCGGTTGAAACATGTTTCCATTCAAAACCTTTGGTAATTTCATTAATTTTGTTGACTCGATTACGTACAAATGTTTGTAAGACTCTATTTTGAGTTTTCAGCCATCCAAGTACAACTGTGGAATCGGTCCACATATGTGTTTTTGTAATATTACCCGGTACATTTTGTAAAACTTTCTCACTAACTTGAGCCCCTAACAGAGCTGCACATAACTCTAAACGCGGGATGGTGAGTTCTTTAATTGGAGAAACTCTCGTTTTTGCACACAGTAACCTAACTGTAACATTTTGTTTACTATCTTTGGAACGTAAATAAACACACGCTCCATATGCTTGCTGACTTGCATCTACAAAGCAATGTAACTCAGCTGACTGGGTTTCCAAATTATCACCCAATACGTAACGAGGTATTATAATATTAGATAAATTATGTAAGTTTTGGATGAAATTAAACCACTTTTTAGCATGAGGCTCAGGTACGGGATCATCCCAATCTAGTTTTGCAATCCACAATTGCTGGAGCAATATTTTTGCTTTAATGATACAACAACTAACTAGCCCTAGGGGATCAAATACCTTACATGTGGTGGAAATAATCACTCGTTTGGTGACCTTTGAAGCAAACTCAATTCCATTAGGAAAACGCAGCTCATCAGCTTTTGGTGACCACTTCAGACCTAGGACATTAGCGTCGTCATGAAAATTAAGACAATTAGATGATTCTGATGTGTCACTAAGAATATTAGAGTTAGTGCGAAATTTTCTTAAGGGAAAACAAGCCGAATTTAATTTTTTGGTAACATTTAAATAAATATGTTTTAACTCCTCTTCGGTAGAGGCCCCTGTATTGAGATCATCAATATAAAAGTCATTCTTAATGACATTGGCAATAATTTTGTCCTGACATTTATCAGCCAGCTCAGCTAGACACCTAGTAGCTAAGAAGGGAGCCGAAGCCATCCCATATGTCAATGTGTTGAGCTGTAGAATTTTAAAAGGTTGGTCGATTTGATCCCTCCACAACACAAGCTGCAGGTGCCGCTGTGATTCATCTAAGGCTACTTGTCGGTACATTTTCTCGACATCTGCTGTTAAAACAAATTTATGTATTCTGAAACGAATAAGAATGGAAAATAAGTCGCTCTGTACAGTTGGGCCAATAGCCTGGATATCATTCAAAGATTTTCCTGAACTTGTTTTAACCGAAGCGTCAAAGACTACTCTCAGTTTGGTGGTATCATGTTGTTCCCGAATTACACAATGATGGGGTAAGTAACAACCAAACTTAGGTCTTTCTATTTCGCTTAAATGCCCTAACCTACTATATTCTTGTATAAATTCACTATATTGTTTCTTAAGTTCTTTATTTTTGTTTAATTTATTTTCTAGTCCCATAAAACGTTTTACTGCAATAGAAAACGATTTGCCAAGTGCCTGCTCCGGGGCCTCCGTCAGCGGCATCATTACAGAAAATCGTCCATCTTGTAAACGACAAGTGTTTTTAATAAAATGAGACTCACAATATTTCTCATCAATTGAATAATTATTAGAGCCTGTAGGCAATTCTTCTACCTCCCAGAACCCTTTAACCAAGTTATGAAGATCTTTAAGCGACCCCAACTTATTATTTTTTACTAAATTACAATGTACATTATTATTAAAATGTGCTTCACCTATAGGGCCGGCAACTAACCACCCTAAGTTGCTTTCCTGTAATATAGGCTTATTCACACCTAGGAATATTCTATTATTATTTACAATATCAAAATAGTGGTCTGCACCAAGCAAAACATCTATTTCAGCAGGCTCATAAAACAAGGGGTCTGCCAGAACTACCCCAGTGGGCAATCCCAAATGCTCAGCATTTATTTGAGCACCAGGTAGCATTCCTGTAATTTTAGGGATTACTAGGCAGTTAACAGTTTTACTAAATGAACTAATTCTAGATTTTATTACAATATTGCAACGTTCTTTAATTTTACAGGCCGCATTATTTATACCACTAACATTAAAAGAACTTATTTGAGTTGCTTGTAACCCTAACCTTTCTTTCAGGTTCTTTGTTATAAATGAAGACTGACTTCCTGTGTCAAGCAACAAACGTGCAAGGTAAGTATTATTGTTATGTGTATTCATTACTTCAACTTGTGCAGTACATAATAAAACTTGGCCTGGTGAATGGGCTGACAAACTAACAGGAATAGTAGACGGCTGAGTGGATTCTGTACTTTCTGTGACTACATTTGTAACTGTACTGTTGTTATGCAACATTGAATTGTGCTTTTCCTTACAGGTCCGGCAAGAACTATTCAATGGACATTCTGAATTGTTGTGACCACTACGAAGACAGTTGGTACACAACTTATGCTTAGCCACTTCAGACAGCTTATCCTTCAAACTCAAAGCCTTGAATTTATTACACTTATGTACATAATGTGATTTGTTACATATAAAACATGTCTTTGTTTTAATATCATCAAACGTAGTTGTTAATGACTTCACAGATTTATTTTCCTTACTATGAGTTGAATTTTTACTATCATAATACCGACTACCATAAGCAGTCTCTAAGACATTTGCTCTATTATCTAAAAAAATTACAAATTCTTCAAGAGAAGGTAGGTGTGTTAAATGACCTTTATGTTCTTCCCATTTACTCTTAGTTCTAGGGTCTAACTTAGCTGACACCAAGAATATAACTATAGGATCCCAGCCAGATGTGGGAATATCTAATATATTTAAAGAATGTAATTTTTTTTGAATTTGATCCATCACATATCTTAAAGCTTTGAAAGATTCCTTTTGAATCGGATTGATGCTAACTAATGCCTGCAAGTGATTATTTATAAGAATATTTTTGTTATTAAATCTGTCACACAGAGACTTCCATGCTATTTGATAGTTTGCAGCGGTAAAGTCTATTGACCTCACTATGTTACAAGCGCTCCCTATTAATGAATTTCTTAAATAATGAAATTTATTTATCAACGGTATGGACTCATTGTTATTAATTAAAGAGTCAAATGTATCTCGGTACTCTAACCATTTAGAGTAGTTCCCATCAAATGTGGGTAAATTTATAGTTGGTAATTTAACCGTTCATTTTACTACAACTAGAATGTACAGAGTCACAATTATTTTCTTTACCATCTTCTGAATTTAAACTTATTAATTCTTGTGTAAAAGAAATCATAGAATAAAACTCTTTTTCTGTAGCATCTCGCTCTGACATTTGTTCATCTAAATTATGAGCAATCTCTTCTATATCAGATTGCACACTGTCAAATTTTGACATTAAATCTTGTAGCTGTGTGAGTCGCAAAGATAGCTCCCTCACTTCTAAAGGACTAAGGCTAGAGGTTTTCTCTTCAATTTGGTATTTACCAATAAACTGTTTGAATATTGTAAGTCTACTCCGTATTCCACCACGTCTGCGGATCAACAACTTAAAGTCGCTACCCTCCACATCAGGAGAGGTAACCGTATCTTCCGTCATTATGAATGGAATAGAAACACCACAGTAAACAATACGCACAAACACTGAGTTGGGCAACCTAGCAGAAACTAGCTACTTATAAATATGTGCAATCCCACCGGTTATACAATCCAGCAGACAAACAGCTCAAACCACACGGCTGCAGCGAACCAGCAACCCGCTGCCGCTGAGTTCGTCAACACAGCACGTCGCAGCAACAGCAGCGCGCAGCGAGGCACTAAGCACGTGGGTCACACGCGCGGTACAGGAACGCTGGAATGTTCGGCAAAATGCTTTGAATTTTTTTATTTATTTAATATTTTTATAATTAAAGAAGTTAGCTTTAGAGTGCTATAAACCATAAAAAAGTTATATTATGTGTGACAAACAAAATGGTGGAATATTCTCGATCTCGAATAGAGAATTCCGTGCGACATGCGGTCGTGCACCTTAAATTAAACCTTTAAGCTCAAGCCGGGCATGGCGGACAAAATAAAGTACCGAATAGAGACATACAATCGGCACAAGTATATAATTAAGAACCGTTTTTTCGAAGGTATGTGGGGAAGCGTTGCGCCAGTATATAAGCGCAAATAAATACCTAGGCTAAAGAAAATAGCTAGGCCTCACATCAAACAGAAACAGGGAAAGGAGAGTACATTTAGGAACGGGCTTGCTTCCATATTATGTGTGACTACGCCTCGCCGCGCCGCCGAATGTTCGTAGCTCAGAAGTGGAGAGGTGACCCACGCCCACGCTGGCACGACTTATGAAGGCAGCACTCGAAGTCGGAGACGTAGCACGGAGCTCACCAGGAACCTTGACTCGTTGAACACGCAGAGCGTCTTCACCACCGACGAACGGGCACCGCCGCCATTTAGCGGAACGAAAAAATGCCGCGCCGGGGCACCACGTGTGGTATCTTCATATTACAATGTTCTTGACCAAGTTCTTCTGTTTACGGTCGCCATTATGTTGAGAGTTAAGTTAAATGAGAAATCTACTCAACTTGTTTACTAATTAATATATTTGTATATGGTAAAAATGGCACAGTACAAAAATAGAAACGCGATCGCGACATAAAAAATCGATATAGAAAAATTAGCTGCGCGCGACGCTGCTTCTCGCCGAATATATATATATATGTATATTACTTTACTCTTTGATATATAGCCGCCGGGTCGGTCCGCTGCAGCCAGTGTTGCCAACCGCCCGCTCCTCTCTTAGGGTGCGTTCTTGATTCGTAAGAATAACGCGGTTTAGGCGCGTTCACAATGTGATCTTACAGCCAAGATTTCCGAGTGAATATAAGTTACCTGTTACTTTTATAGTACTGCCAAAACTGACTGGCTGTCTACCAGAGAAAAATGTACCAGAACTTAAGTCAGATTGCCTACAAAACAAGCTATTTGCTGATCCTACATACTTCAAAAGAGGACCAATAGATATAATATTGGGGGCTCGAGAATATAGTAACTTGTTATTAAACGGGTTACATAAGATGCAAGACGGAGTGATCGCTCAAAATACCGAGTTTGGGTGGATTTTATCTGGTATTTGCGGCACTATTACCAATACCAATACAGTCATCAGTATGATGACACGAACTACAGAAAGTCAACAACTAAACAAGTTTTGGGAATTAGAGGAAGTTCCTGAAAAATACCATTTTACCAACGAGGATCAGGCTTGTGAAAAGTATTACCAAGAAACGACTATAAGAAATCCAGATGGAACATACACAGTGAAGCTCCCAATCAAGAATAGCAACATAGATTATGGGAACTCGCGCAAGACAGCTGTCGCAAGGCTGCTACAGTTAGAAAGGAAGTTCAGCAAAAATGAAAACTTACAAAAAAAATACCAAGATTTCCTCGATGAGTACTTAGAAATGGGCCATATGAGGAAAGTTACCAGTACTAACTATTACCAAGGTAAATACTATATACCACATCAACCAGTAATCAAGGAAGACTCACTAACTACCAAGTTACGTGTAGTATTTGATGCGTCGAGCAAGTCAAGTACTAACATAAGTCTAAACGATAACATGTTTACGGGACCAAGACTACAGCAAGATTTAGCAGTAATACTGTTACGCTGGCGTAAGCATAAAATAGCATTTATGGCGGACGTTGAGAAAATGTACCGATTCATAAATATTAACGAACTAGACTTCACATACCAACGAATATTATGGAGAAAATCGCCGAAACATGTTATCGAAGAATACGAATTAACTACTGTAACCTACGGGACTGCAGTGGCCCCATACTTAGCGATTAAGACGCTACAACAACTCGCTATTGATGAAAAAGCGAAATACCCAATAGCCAGCCAAAGAGCTCTCCAGGATTTTTACGTGGACGATATTTTGTCAGGAGATACCTGTGTCGAGTCAGCAAAAGTGCTACAAGAAAGTTTAATAAAAATGCTACAAAAAGGCGGATTTAATTTACGAAAATGGTCGTCTAACAGCATAGAATTGTTAGAAAATATACCAAATGGAAACAAAGATGATCAAGTAATGAAAATACCGCCAGATGAAACGAGATATTCGTTAGGAGTATTATGGTCACCATTAAAGGATAGTTTCTGTTTTCAGGTTACTATTAACCAAACTGAAAAACCAACGAAACGATTCATTTTATCAGAAATCGCTAAGATATTTGATCCCCTGGGTTGGTTAGCACCGATTGTCATAAATATGAAACTGATGATTCAGGAACTTTGGACAAATGGCACAGAGTGGGATCAGCCTGTAGAGGAAACGATTAAAACTAGATGGATTGAGCTACAAAAACAACTAAAGTCAATTGAGAAGATTTCTATCCCAAGATGGTGTCATGTTTCAAGCAGTTCGAGAGTCGAGTTACATGGGTTCGGTGACGCTTCTGAAAAAGCATACGGTGCAGCTATATACTGCCGTATACGAAATAATAATAAATGGTACATAACCCTTTTACAAGCTAAATCAAAAGTGGCGCCAATAAGGCAGAAAACTACATTACCAAAATTGTCCTGATGATGTCCTGAAGTATTGTTAACACAACTTATGAATAAAATTATTACTGGAATGGAGATGCAAATCGAAAACAGTTATTGTTGGACCGATTCAATGATTACTCTCGGCTGGATCAAAGGTGAAGCTGAGAGATGGAAAACGTTCGTGGCTAACAGGGTATCCGAAATACAAAGAACATTACCACAAGCAAAATGGAATTATGTAAATACACTACAAAATCCAGCAGACCTAATTACAAGAGGTATTGCGCCAAATAAATTACAGCACTCATCTCAATGGTGGAATGGACCAGACTGGTTAAAATCTGATAACATTCCTAGCATAAAAACTGTGCCAGAGATCTGTGAAGAGATTAAACGATGTTATCATATAACTATTAAACCTGAACCGAAGAACGAAATTTGGATAAGGTTTTCAAGCTTCCAAAGGATGATACGGGTTCTATCATATTGCTACAAATTCATAAATAAACAAGAATGCAAAACACCATTAAGTTGTACGGAAATTAACGTAACAACTAAAAAAGTACTTTTTTTAGTTCAACAAGAAATGTTTTCTGAAGAATACAAAACTATTAAAGCCGGACAATCATTGAAGAAAGGAAACAGGTTGTCGTGCCTAGATCCGTTCATTGATAATGAAGGTCTACTACGAGTAGGAGGAAGACTTCAAAACTCTAATTTACCATATGATCAAAAGCATCCAATATTGTTATCTCATGATCATCATGTGACATTGATCATAGTTCGTGATGCTCATTTAACCACATTACATGGAGGTAATAATCTAACATTGGCATATATACGACAGAAATATTGGATACTTGGAGGAAAGCGAACAGTGAAAAGTAACAATAGAAAATGTGTAAAGTGTATTAGATACAGATCATCTACAGCTTCACAAAAAATGGGCTCATTACCAAAACCAAGAGTGACGGCGTCATACCCATTCAGCCACACTGGCGTAGATTATGCTGGACCAATATCAGTAAGAACAATGAGAGGTAGGGGTCATAAGTCTTACAAAGGCTACATTGCGATATTTGTCTGCCTATCCACGAAAGCGGTACATTTGGAGCTGGTAGGCGACTTATCGACAGAAACGTTTATAGCAGCATTACGAAGATGTATGGCACGTAGAGGTCCAGTGTCACACCTGTATAGTGACAACGCGACAAATTTTGTAGGCGCTGCCAATTACTTGTATAAAGAAATATTAGACATAACCCAGTCTGACGAATTTCAAAACACAATGACGAACATTGGAACACAATGGCACTTTAATCCTCCATCATCTCCTCACTTCGGAGGGATTTGGGAAGCAGGAGTAAAATCTATGAAACACCATATACGTAGAGTGATAGGAGAGCAAACACTCACGTATGAAGAAATGAACACGTTTTTGCATCAAACAGAAGCATGTTTAAACTCAAGACCATTATGTGCACTAAGTGAAGATATAAACGACAATATCGTGTTAACACCTAGTCATTTTCTAATAGGAAGAGAAGTAGTAGGAGTACCAGACCCACTATCGGAAACTAATACAGATCACATAAACAGGTGGAAATTGATACAAAAAATGAAAAAGGATTTCTGGGACAGCTGGACTAAAGACTATTTACACCAACTTCAACAGAGGTACAAATGGAAAGCTAATCAAGGAAATCTGTCAGTTGGAACGCTAGTAATTATAAATGATGAAAACGTTTCTCCCAGCAAATTGCCACTTGCAAAAATAAAGGAAATACATACGGGTCACGATGACTTATCCCGAGTTGTGACACTTCAAAAAGCGTCAGGATCCACTCAAAAACGGTCAATTCACAAATTAATACCATTGCCAATCAATACAAATACGTGTAGTAGTAGTAATGAATCTACGCAAACAGTACAAACAAATACCGCTACAATACAAAGAAATTACAAAACGAGTCAACCTAAACAATCTAGTAAGATATCTAAATGGTTTACAGTGCTTGTCATCCTGTTACAGATATTGGGTTCAGCACAATCAACTACAACGACGTATTCAGTAAAAAAGGTGCCACCAGGATTGTATGGTGAACAAATAGGAACAGTAAGCATTGATAGAGGAATATTTAGAATAGAAATAAATTATGAAAAACAACACCTAGAGCAAGAGTTTGGCAAAATTAAAACAATGACGTCACAATTTAGTCAACTATGTAAAAATGCAGGACAAATAACGAGTTCTGTATTTTGCAACCAATTACACCACCATTTGGTAGAAGAAGTATCGAAATTTGAGCGAACTAAAGAATATTTAACAGAAGTCAACCAAACTAGGAAGAAAAGAGGTATATTGGGACAATTACTAACATCTGTCTTCGGAGTGAATGATGAAGCATATCGAGATATAGAGGCATTGGATTCCAACCAAAAAAAGTTAATTGAAGCTGCAAACCATCAAACCAAAATTATGATATCAACAATCTCACAAGTCAACAAAACTGAAGAAAGAATAACACAGAAGGTTAAAAGATTTCAAACTAAATTAAACCAAGTAATAGCTTACATTGAGGGTTACAACCATTGGTTCGTTCAAGTCGACCACAACAGTATAAACATACATATTATGCAGACTTACCAATTAGCATATAATTACATGGAAGAAATCATGGGTAATTACAACGGGTTACTAGAAATATACGTAACCAAGGCAACAGTATACAGTGTATTAACACCAAAAAACGTCAGTGGCCTGATATTGTCAGCAAACAAGAAATTACCGTCTAACTTAAGAGTTGTTCAACAACAGCTTCTGGACACCAAGATCTCTGGAAACAATACTCATATAAAAGTATACTCCTATTTTCCTATACAAGACCCAACTAAATATACCTTACTATATATTACACTAGTTCCAAAGGTAAATTCTGATAAGTCGGCCCAAAGTATAGAAGTACCTAAAGCGTACATAGGATTGGAGTACAATAAAGAACTATATTTTGATTTAAACTACGAGGAGTTGTTTAGAATGGACAAACCATTTTATTTGTTTTCCTGGGGCCGTGAAAAACATGCAATCAAATGAAAATTGCATTGTAGATCAATTATTTAAAAACCAGACACATGCGAAATGCCCCACCAAAACGGTGTATCTTTCTAATAAAGTAATATGGAAACAACAACACATGCCAAACACTTGGTTATTCATTGTAAGAGATCGGGTTACGATTTCAATACTTTGTGATGGACAAAGAGAAGAACTCGAGCTTCAAAATGTCGGTGTCATACGAATCGCGGATAACTGCGTTATTAAAACAACTAATAACATATTAACCGCCAAAAGATTTGTTTCAGTACCGATTGTAACATCATACTCAAAACAAATAGATTTTCCCATTAACACTAGCATAGTGACTAAATCTAGGCTAAACATTACCAAAGAAGAAGTCATAGATAACTCAAAAGAGATTTTTCAACATTTAATTAATAAAGAAAATGCGTTACAAACCGAACTAGATAGCACAGTGTGGAATCAAATTAGTTGTCATACATACCTAACGAGTGCAATATGTTGTTTATTTATATTTGTAATATTTCTGTTTTTGTTTTTCTACGGCCCAGCAATGCTGAAATGGATTGGAGGCATAGTGCAGCAGCAGACCATACGAAGAAGCGCCGAGCCAGCCAACCAACCAGCAGGGGAACCAAACTCACCTGTGGACCACGAGATACCTACACAACGAGCAACAGGCCAACCAACTACTTCTACGACGCCTGTGTATGCTCTACCACATCAACACGAAGTCCTGAAGTTACACCAACTGAAGCCCAGGTCCTGAGAGGCGCCAGAATGTTCAAACTAGAACATAACTGAGTACACGAGCCTCAGCATCACAGCGTCAGCAACACACATTCGTTACACGCGCCAGAGTCACCGGCACACCGTCAGCACTAAGAAGTGACCTAATGAGATCTTCGCTTCATCGGCTCAATACACATACAGCACACATGTAAATAGCCATCAATGTGTATTGACCATAATATTTGTATATAATATAGTTAATTTATGTAATAAATCAGTCATCAAGCTGGAGTTGCGTGTGATTCATACTTCCTCTTACTGTGGCCAAGACACCTTTAGCCATCATCGGTCCTATGAGTCTGTGGGATCGGCAGTAAGAAAACCATTTCCTTTGTACATTGCACGACGTACACAACCCTTATTCCTACCCAAACTCCGTCTGTTACCGTAGGTCTCCCTGTAACAGACTTCCCGTATATAAAACCAACGCAGCCTGCGCTTGGTCTGGTTTGTATGGTAGGATAGGGCTTTAGGGTAACTAAGGTGATAGGTAGTGGTGTAGGGTTAGGTTGATAGTCAGTAGGGCTTAGGTAATTATTAGGTACCAGGCTCAACTGTCTGGAACATAGCCATCACTGTACGCACTTGGACTCGACCGTATTGAAAGGTTGGTGCCGGTGTGTACAAGCAGGTTACTGAAGAAGTAAACAGTGCCCTTGCAACTGTAGTTAGCTGGTTTAATGTTAATAATCTTCTTGTTAATGAGAAAAAAACCAAATGCCTAAAATTTACGTTACCTCATGTTAGACAAGTGAATACAAGTGTATCAATAAAGGGCGAAATATTGAAACCCGAAGATACCACAGTTTTCTTGGGCATAAATTTGGGTGCGAAGCTTCAGTGGGGCCCCCATATAAATTGTCAAAATAGCCAAGTTCTGCAGCATATGCCGTTAGAAGAATACATGGATTAACTGATATCGAAACAGCACGTTTAGTCTACTTTAGTTACTTTCACAGAGTGATCTCAAACGGCATTATACTTTGGGGAAACGCCGCCGACATTCATACAATATTTGTATTACAAAAATGGGCCATTCGTGCAATTTATAAATTAAGTCCTAAGCACTCCTTAAGAAACAAATTTAAAGAGATTAATATTATGACTCTGAATGACTCTGACTATGAATATTAATCTCAGTATATTGATGAGAATCTCTTGTATGCACACAAAAATATTAATCTTTTTAAAAAATACAGTGATATTCATAGTGTAAATACAAGGAACAAAGACACATAATATATGTCATTCCTAAAACAAGGAAAAAAGATCGGTGGATCGTTTAGATGCCAATGTATACGTTTTTATAATAAAATTCCTAGCCATATTCAAGAACTAAGTATTAATAAATTCAAATTATTTATAAAACGTAAGCTATTTCAGAAAGCATTTTACACAGTTACAGATTATATTGAGGACAAGAAGGCCTGGGAATGAGATGCTCTAGTGATATACGTGTGCCTTTTCTATTTAGTTTTAAAATTTTGATTGATGATTTATTTTTGATTGATTAGAATATTTGCGTTCTCAAGTATTGTATATCCTTATAATCAATAAAGAGAAAAAAAAAGTATTGTATATACCTATTAATTTTGTTTTTTTTTATTGTTTTTTTTATGTACAACGTGTAACGGAAACCCCATATCTATCCAAAAGGGCTGAAGACAACATCTGGTATGGAGTCTCTATGCACAGTTTCAGCACAAAATAACTGACTCAAAGAATTGATACCAAATTATTGGTTTCATATATTTCTTGAATACCAATCATAAAAAATGTGTCACAGCACTACGAGGGTCAATAACTTTCCACGTCACTTGCCAATAACACGATAATTCTTTTCGTTCTTCTTAATTTGAAAAATTCGGTCTCTGGTATCAGTGTATTGTAATTTATAATAAGTTCTACACACGTAGACTTAGGATTACTAAACCCTTGCCATATCGTTTGTTATCATCCAAAGAAGCCATGCACTTGGTATGTATATACCCTTTAAATTACACGTTGTATATAAATATAATTATTTCATTATTGTACTTGTGAGGACAATGTAGGTTATTCTATCTTCGTAGTTTTTACTTTCACTATAATTTCTTTAATGATGTCAAGCAGTTTGAGTACTTGTGTGGCCTACCCAAATGGCCTTACTTTGGTATTGTTCGTCAAATTGTTGAGCTCCTTAAATTCTAAGTTGAGCTACACGATAACTGACAAATGCTTGCACTGACTGGACAGGTCCGCTCAAATTTGCTTGGTTATTTCTTCAAAAAAATACCACAGACATGAACTTACATGCTTCTCATATACAAATTGTCTGGACTTTAAAAGAGACTTTGACCTCTGATTTTGTTTCGGTGTTTCTTCTCAGAGTAGTCAGTTAAGAAATACCGGCCTCATCTAGCTAAACTAAACACGCAAAAAAACATGACGTGTAAAAGTGTTATTTATAACCAATTTACAAAATAAATATTTAATTTCATTTCATTTCAAAAGTGAGACGGTACTTCACACCGGAACAGCTGCTCAACCTCTATCAAGCGCAAGTTCGGTCGTGTATGGAGTGCTGCTCTCATCTCTGGGACGGATCTGCCAAATACCAGCTTAATGCACTTGAGTCTATAGAGAAACGGGCCAAAAGGCTCATCGGCAACGAGAAACTGGTCGAGACAAAGGTCCAGAGCCTAGAGCATCGGCGACGTGTTGCAAGCCTATCAGTTTTCTATCGGTTACATTTCGGGGAGTGTGCGATGGAATTGCAGTCTTATTCCACCAAGCCCGTTCCATCATAGGACTACAAGACAAACGGTGATGCGCCATCGTTACATGGTGGACATCCCACCCATACGCATGAAACGTTTTGAGATTACTTTAATTATGGGTACGGCTAAGGAGTAGAATTCCCTGCTGGAGTCTATTTCCTGATAGTTATAACCTGGAAGTCTTTAAGTCAAGAGTGAATAGATTACTTCTAGGCAAGCGTGCTTCATCTTCGACCACATCATCGCTTAACATCAGGTTAGATTATGGTCAAACGCAAGCCTATAAACTATTTAAAAAAAAAAATCAGCTCTGGCTGTATACAAAAGGAAAAAACTCAACTCAGCATGTCGAAAATGAAGACATGATTGCTGACAAGTAAATTCATACTTATTTCAATATTCCGATTTCAATGTTATTAAAACTTAATTATTTACGAGTATCAAATGAGTCTAAGTAGCGTAGCCACATAGTCATTTTTATATATTAGATAGATAGATTTACTTGTCTAAATACACATAGTAGTTTTCAATGACCAGACAATTAAAGTCCAGAAAAAATTTGGATGGTGATAATAAATCAGGCAGTACAGTCTTTACTATTTGAAACGTATGGTTACCTTACGAAATTTCGAGCTTGCGTTGCGGGGGTGCATTGCGCGGTCGCGGGGAGTGACGCAAGCTTCTCCCCAGTCGCTCAAGGTCGCTGCCATATAATGTCGCCTTAAATTAACACATTTTTTTTCGGTATAAATATTAATTCTTTTGGATTTCCGCAAAGGTACGCCTGATTTTATTCGGTATAAGTTTTTCCGAAGGTCATAAAAGTACCTGTTGAGATTGTTCTGTGGGGTTTTCGATACGATAATCTCAATATATCTGATTCAATTTTCTACCACCAAGATAAGCCCCAGATGACTCCAATACATTTATATTCATAGTCTATAATTATATTTATTCATATTTCTGATTGGTTCATATTCATTGCTTACTGAATAAGATCTAAATAAGTAAGGTCTACAGAATAGGAGCAAATAGACTTGAAGTAATTTATATTATTATGTCTTCATAATCCAGTAAATATTTTTTTCTAAACTAGTGGTCGGCTATTGGTCGAAATTCAACCATAATTTAAATGATTTCGAATGCATTATTATATGAAAATATTAGCTTTCTGCAGTCCTTCATATATGTAAACTGTGCCAAATTTCATATTCATCCGTCTGCATAATTCTGTAAATAATGGGTACAAAGTGCTTTTGCTCGTACTATAAGTACATGAAAAATATATAGTGTAGTGCAAAATTTAAAAAAAACTCATCTTGTATCTTAACTTTTTTTAAAGTTATTGACATTTATTGCTCAGAGGATATAGAGACATGAATATAAAGAAAAATATATATAATAATAATAAGCAACTTATTTATTTAATATTTTATGGCATTCTATAATAATTGGACGTAGTTACGCAAAAAGGATCCAATCCACACTTTTTCCGAAATTGAGTTATATATACCAAACGCATCTTCAGGGTGATATTATTGAAGATATCAATATAACTAAATTTCGGAAAAAGTGTGTATTGGATCCTTTTTGCGTAACTACGTCCAATTGTTAGTAATATTATACCTTAAAACTATTTTAGTATATGCAACTTACTTACAATCCTATTTGCAAACAATTTATGTAGGTAACAATTGAACTGAAGTATCAATTATTCTTCAACGAAAAAATATTCAATGAAATTTAGATCAATATTCATTTTAATTCATATTCATTTATTCATTCATATAACAATTCTCATTGTGTTTGAACATGTATGTACATTACAATTAATTACAGCTAAGAGAAATAACTCATAAATAAAAAATTAAAATAAACAAGCATTAAAAATAATAATCGATAACATATATACATTTATGATGTCAATCAATTGTCAAATTACTATCCTAATATAAATTATTGTTAATAATATATGATGTCAATGATTATAAATATCTTGTATAAAATGCAAAATAAAAATAAAAAAATCCAATGAAGTGTCAAATATAATTATGTTAAGTTTAATATAAATTATTTACCATCATCCGTCACCAATTCAGACAGAGAATACAAACATTTATCTAATAGGAATGTTTTAATTTTAGCTTTGAATAGAGTACCTTTGTAAATCAGTGATCTTAATGCTAGAATTCTTAACCAAATACATGATGTAAGATCCAATAAATTTGGCAGTTTATACCATAAATGTAATACAAAATACACAATGTCACAAGCAGGCAAAGCACAATAATTTATTGCTATTTGCTCCAGTCCTACCTATTTCACAGCCTTACCATCAGCTGCAGACAATCTAGGTCCAAATAAATTGTAAGAGCAAATTCCGCCTTCCCTTCCATTTTCATTTCCTTCTATCCAAAAATTCCTTCAATTTCGGTCTAGGATGTAACCGGACATACTAGGAATTTCCATTTTCTTCAGACATTTAGGGTGCCTTTCCATTAGTGACATTCACCTCAACACCTTGAATTTAGGCGTGAGTGTATTGTGTGTGTACCTTGCGACGTGCGAAGAAGTGAAGTTGTAATGCTGTGTGAACCTAAGCGTTGCGAGAATGTGTAGCATTTTTGGGGTTGCGGGAATGTCCTAATGAGATACCGCAACTCCAGTTACTACTGAAGGAATAAGGTGGGTTTTTATTCAGAGTGTGAGGAGTAATTTGATGATTTTTTCTACGAAAAATGACATAATTATGTCAAAAAAAACTGTGAAATTATGTGATTGTTTCCATAGTTGGCTGCAAGGTTATTCGGTCCAATGACGTGTAACGAAAATATTAAGCGGTGTGTAGCAGAATTAAGCGAGGATGTGAAACACAGCTGTAAAGTAGTCCCTTACTGAGCTGTGCACAACTCTGTAACGTTGTAGAAAACGTGTATGATTGGTTCCACTAAAATTGAGTGCGAAGAGCTTACGAGGTGCGAAGATGTGTAGCGAAGCTGGTAAGTGGAGTGTACGAGGACGTTACGCGGGCTGCGATTACACCTTGCAGTCTTGTATCCCTTGCACATATCTAAAGCTTTTTTGTATGTGCCTAGCTATAAGAGCTGCGCTAAGCTGAAACAGGAAAATGAATGTATACTAATATTATAAAGCGAAAATGCTTTAAACGCGCTAATCTTCGAAAATGCTAAGTCGATTTGGATGAAACCTGATATGGAAGTAGCTTGAGGCTTGAGAAAGGTCAAAGGCTACTTTTTATCTTACTTCAATAAAAAATTAAACCGACTTCCAAAAAACACTGCAAAGTGAAAAATAACTTTAATTTCGGTAGTCGGTGTCTTTAGTTTTGTATTTTTGTTTTTGGCACCGCCTTCCGAAATTAAAGTTATTTTTCACTTTGCAGTGTTTTTTGGAAGTCGGTTTAATTTTTTGGTAAAAAGTTTTTATTTCACTCTTTTTAGTTGGTCAATTTTTAATTTACCTAGTTACAAGAGCCTAAATGTCAACTACTTATAATCATTTACAAAATATTATTTTTCCCAATGTTGGACCGTTAATTGTTGAGGAGTTCTCTTGGTACTTCACCATCAGCTTCACTTCACCATATGCATTGTGACGAGCATATTGTGCTTAATAACCACACTCAAGTAATCGAAGCGGAACACATGAAATACTTATTAATCCTACTTATATATTGAGTAGTTCCAGTGGCCATCTCTGGTCTTCATCATCAGGTCCACTTCACAAATGGTGCTTTTCGAATGCAACTACACAAGTTACTATAAAAAATACTCAAATCACTATATGTGTGCCTATAACATTTGAAGAGTTCCCTCGATTTCTCCAGGATCCCATAATCAGATCCTGACTTGGTGACAATGGGACCAATTTCGAAGTATACCCTTTCAAACCAAGAAAGAATTTTCCAAATCGGTTCAGGCGTGTCCGAGTAATCGGTGATCATACATTAAAAAAAAATATACGCGTCGAATTGATAACCTCCTTTTTTTGTCGTCGGTTGATAAGGAGGGCTACGTTTTGTCGTGATAACGGAAGCGAAGCCAAGCGCGACCGCTAGTTACCCTAAATTTTTACCTCACGCATCTCCAATGGGTAGGCTTCCTTAGTAGGATAAAAGTTCGTAGCCTATGGATATAAGAGTGGATTTTGTAAACGTTGCTTAAATAAAGTGTGTAAGGTCGACTAGTACACAAGATGTAGGCGGGGACCTTGGACCTTTCCGAATTAGGATTGGCGTCTCGTAATTTGGCTTTCGTGAAAGCTTTTCTGTTTATTTTTAGTCTTTTCCTTGGGATTAAATTCCATGAAAGGTATTTTTGGTTAGAATTTGATTTTGTTTTCCACGGCTAGTTAGTGTTTGATCCGAATCAGATTTTCGACCTAAAGGTTCATTTTAATTGAATGTCGTAGGTATAAGAATTTTATTCTCTCTTTTTTTTCTTATTACGTTGTTACTATCGCTTTGAAATAATCAGTTCAATGTTAATCGAGGTCAAATAAAAGCCTTGTTTTTTCCATACATTTTCTTTTAGAATATATTTTATTTAGATCTGGGGGCACGGCAGTGCCCCCGCCAAGTCGAGCAAAAAAGCGGCACGGCCGTACCATTCTTTTCTCGAAGCAACTCAGGCCATTTTCGACCCCCTATAACTTCGTTGTGGATAAAACTAGAAGCCTGAATTTTCAGTAACCAAACAGGCATTGTATAAACACGGTATATTTCAAATTTCATTCAATTTGAACCAGTAGTTTAAGAAATATAACGAGTCAAAGTTCCTTAATTTTGTAAATTTTGTCACTCACTGACTGACCGATCATCAAAAGTCTAAAGCACTTCTAGCAGACATAGAAGCTTTAAATTTAGAATAAAATTAGTGTTTAGTATATGAATCAAGGAAAAACTATAATATTTTTCTATTTCGTTCCAGTTTTCTAGATACATCAACTGCATAAATAACTTTGTAATCCCATATAAATATATAGGATTACAAAATTACATTTGCAGTTAATTAATCAGTGTACCTGTATAATATAATGAAATAATAGATGTAGATGGGTACTTTTTTTTTTGGTGAAAAAAATCATCGAATGACTTCTTCCGCTCGGGTGTATCAGAATTCTACTGACTAAAAACCCACCCTGTTCCTTCGTAAGCCCTAAAGTTCCGGGGCCGCGGTATCTCGATGGAACTTTCCCGTAAACCCCGACAGGCAATGGCCCTATGAGGCCCCGTCACTGGTATTAACAGCTTTTTGAGGCGCGCGTGGAACACAACGCGCCGCCGACCCGGGCCTGGTCCTTACCGGACTGTGAGCGACCCTTACTCGCCATCCGCAGGCCCGCGCCTACGGTGGCCCGAAATCGACTCGCGATCCACGACGCCCGGGGCGTCTCCCCCGGTGGCTGGGGCGCGAGGAAGAGAGTTGCCTCTCCCTCGCACGTTAGGCCTCCTCCTTCGCTAGCATGACTGCTTCGCAGCAGGAGGTGACTGCATCCCATTCCCTCTCGCTTCGCACCATGGTCTAAACCAGAGCAGGGCGCGAGAAGTCGCCGCCGCCGATCGCCTCTATGAGGATACGACGGTGCTCCACCCATGCAGGGCACACCTCGACCATATGCTCCACCGTGTCTTCCAGTGTAGATAGGTACCTAGATATAATAATTATGCTCAAAGGTAACTTGTTAAATGGTCAACGGAATAAAAAAGCAAGAAGTATTAAGAGTATTGGGGAGTATTAAGTAGAGTAAATTGCCCAAAATTGCATAATTACTTACTTATGGATTAACTTTAACCGAGACGTGTGACGAGTGCGGCATTAATTATTACTAACTAATGCAAAAGACGTACGTGCGTATCCATATGTGCGTATCAAAGCCTCCGAAAAAAACCCATAGAGACAGGGAGTGGGCTTTGAAAAAAACTTTAGCTGAAGTTCAAGAAGTAGTACCGGAAAATAAAAAAAGGAAGGCTACCTACAAAAATAAGAAAAGCTCATAAGACAGAGAGAGGGCTTTAAGAAAACTCGTTGTTGGTATACAAGAAGTAGAAGGTACCGGAAAGGAAAAAAGTAGGACTTTCTACAAAAAGCAATGAGATTCCATAAAAAACAATACTTGTCAAAAACCCAAGTCTCGCAACTTTTTTCTACCGTAAAAAGTTGTGAGATCCATGTAATACCAAGTCGGTTATTAATTTATTCAGTCCCTACTTAAGGGACCTTCTGTCTTAAGTTGTTACGTAATTATCTAACCTAACGTTATCTTATAGTGACCATATCAATATTAAAATTTTTTACCGTTTTAAATAAATAGATTGACTTGGCAATCGCAATAAACAATTTAATTTATATATGTATTACTTGTGAGATATATTGTGTTTTCATGCGATGGCCGAGTCAATCTATTTATTTAAAACGGTAAAGATTTTTAATATTGATATGGTCACTATAAGATGTCGTTAGGTTAGATAATTACGTAACAACTTAAGACAGAAGGTCCCTTAAGTAGGGACTGAATGAATTAATAACCGACTTGGTATTACATGGATCTCACAACTTTTTACGGTAGAACACTAAGTTGCGAGACTTGGGTTTTTGACAAGTATTGTTTTTTATGGGATAGAAATATACACATCACTCATTGCGAACAAATTATTTTCCAGAAATTTCAAGCGTGTCCAATACGCACTGGGTCTGCGTGGAGGATAAGGGCCCGTACTCTCTCATGGAGAGGCCGCCTGAGTCCCAACAGGGGACAGTTACAGGTAGATTATATTAAGTTCATAATTACATACTTCATCAGTTGCCCAAACTGCTTGATTAATATAATAATATAATATATGCGTTTATTTCTCCTCACAATACAGGTAAATAATAACTTAATATGTTACAGCCTTGTATACAACGTGTAATTTAAAGGGTATATACATACCAAGTGCATGGCTTCTTTGGATGATAACAAACGATATGGCAAGGGTTTCGTAATCCTAATTCTACGTGTGTAGAACTTATTACAAACCATTATTAAGAAGAACGAAGAGAATTATCGTTTTATTGGCAAGTGACGTGGAAAGTGATGACCCTCATAGTGCTGTGACACGTTTGTTATTACTGGTATTCAAGAAACATATGGAATAATAATTAATTTAAATAATTTAAGGTCAATTCTGTGAGTCACTTATTTTGAGCTGAAACTTTGCATAGAGACTCCATACCAGACATTCAGTACTTTTAGAAAGATATGGGGTTTCCGTTACACATTGTATAATTACATACTTCATCAGTTGCCCAAACTGCTTCATTAATATAATAATACAATATATGCGTTTATTTCTCCTCACAATACAGGTAAACAATAACTTAATATGTTACAGCCTTGTATATGTGAGGAGCTGGTGTCTGAGTTAGGTTTGGCCCTGTATTAGAAATCACCAGGTCCCCACCCCTGAGAATTTACAATTTGGTTCAACTAAGATTACCATAAAAAAAAGTTTTAGTAAAAAATAGAACCGACTTCCATATCAAAACACTACAAAGCCAAAAATAACTTTAATTTCGGAAGTCGGTGTTATTGGTTTTGGATTTTCTTTTTTTTTCACACCGCCTTCCGAAATTAAAGTTATTTATCTAGTTACAAAATCCATAATGTCAACAACTTATCACCTTTTTCAAAATATTGCTTTTCCCGATGCATAGCCGTTAATTTTTGAGGAGTTTTCCTGGTACTTGACTATCAGCTCTACATCACCATATGTATTGTGACGAGCATAAAGTGTTTAACATCCGTACTCAAGTAATCGAATCGCAATCAACGAAATACTTATTATTGAGGAGTTTCAATGGCCATCTTTGGTCTTCATCATCAGTTCAACTTCCCCAAATGGTACTTTTCGGAAGCAACTGCTCAAGGTACTATAAGATATACCCAAAACGCTATAGGTGTGCCTATAATATTTGAAGAGTTCCCTCGATTTCTCTAAGATCCCATCATCAGATCCTGATTTCGTAACAATGGGACCAACTAGAAAGTATGCCCATTCAAACGCAAAAAGAATTTTTCAAATCGGTCCTGCCGTCTCCGAATTACGAGGTAAAATACATAAAAAAAAAGTTTAAGACGAATTGAGATCCTCCTTTTTTGAAGTCGGTTAAAAAGAGACCATACACTAACAATTAAAAAAAGGAGATACATATGTCGAAAAACTAAAAAAAAAACAAAAACATTTGTAACTCTTAAGCATAACTAATAAAAAAAAGTTCAAGACGAATTGTAAACCTCCTTTTTTTGAAGTCGGTTTAAAATATTAATCATTTTGATTATGACCGTGTGTGTTTGTGTGTTTGTTTGTGCGTGTGTGTGTGTGTGTGTGCGTGTGTGTGTGTGCGTGTGTAATTCTGTGTGCATGGATTCCGTGTAGTTAAGCTTTTGCAACCATTCTTTAACTAGAGATTTGGTCTCGTTAAGTGGTGGCAAGCGCGACAACTGAGTATGAGATCTCGTGTTCGATTGCGGTCAGGCAAAATGTGCCATTGGATTTTTCTACAAGAAATTCCTCAGTAGTATCCCGGAGTTTGGAAGATAATGGTGTGATAAAATTTCTCCCATTACTGACGTGATTATTATTGAAACTTAGGATTAACTGATTACTTTTTCATTATTATATTGACACTTATTTCATTCAAAAATACATTTCTAATTGGATTATTTGTTTAATAATTGCATGATCATGAGCAATTATGAACTTAAATGTAATATGTATTTTAATATTTGCACGCCGAAATTAAATTTTAAAAAGGCAGGATAAGAGAACAATATTGTACACTTTACCAACCTTCTGTACCTTATTTATGCAAATAAATGAATTTGATTATACAATACTCAGATTTAATCGTTTAGACTGGTAGCCGACTCCAAAATAGTTAGAAAAAGGCTAAACAGATTATATTAATGATGACTTATATACTTCATGAAATCTATACATAATCTTCAGAATATTTCAGTCTTAACTTATCACGACCTTACACACCCCGCGTTAGATATCCCATTACCCACTACAAATACGCTTAAAACATTTTAGAACCCCTATTTACATTATTACATTGACAAAACGTTGGTCCCAAACATTGGTTGTAATTTATTCAAGAACCAAGGACCCTCTCGTTGCCTTTATGAACATAATAATTATGTGTGTGTGTGAAAGTTAGAATCAGTATTTAATATTTGTATTCGTGGTGAAACTATGTAAATAGAAGTCGGGGTTTATTTTAAATTCTGTAACTGTGTATTTTTTAATATTAGTTTAATTATATTTGATGAAGCAAAAGAAGGCTGGGTGGTAACAAAATGCCTTTTTATTTTCAACTAGCTGACCCGCCACGACTTCGTTCGCATGGTATCCTACCCCTACCCAACCGATATCACTGCCCCAATCCTACCGATACCCTACCCATACCTTACTCTACCCCTACCCTACCCAAGCCCTACACTACCCCTACCCTACCCTACCCCTACCCTACTCTACCGTACCGTACCTTACCCCTACCCCTACCCCTGCCCTATCTCTACCCTACCCTACTACTACCTTTGAGACCTTTCCTACTTTTTTTTTTTTTTTTCATAAGAACCTTCTCCTGACAAAACCAAACACAACAAAAAAGAAACAGCCAAATCGGTCCAGCCGCTTTCGTGTTTTGCGCTTAGCAACACATTTAGCGATTCATTTTTAACCGACTTCAAAAAAAGGAGATTCTCAATTCGTCTTGGCTTTTTTTTCTATTTTGTTTTTTTAATGTATGTTACCTCATAACTCGGAGACGGCTGGACCGATTTGAAAAATTCTTTTTGCATTTGAAAGGGTGTACTTTCAAGTTGGTCCCATTGTTACGAAATCAGGATCTGATGATGGGATCCTGGAGAAATCGAGAGAACTCTTCAAATATTATAGGCACACCTATAGCGTTTTGGGTATTTCTTATAGTACCTTGAGCAGTTGCTTTCGAAAAGTACCATTTGGGGAAGTTGAACTGATGATGAAGACCACAGATGGTCACTGAAAGTACTCAATAATAAGTATTTCGTGGATTGCGATTCGATTACTTGAGTACGGGTGTTAAACACTTTATGCTCGTCACAATACATATGGCGATGTAGAGCTGATGGTCAAGTACCAGGAGAACTCCTCAAAAATTAACGGCTATGCATCGGGAAAAGCAATATTTTATAAAAGGTGATAAATTGTTGACATTACGGCTTTTATAACTAGATAAATTACAAACCGACCCACTAAAAAGCGTGATTTTTTTTTGCAGAAAATAGAACCGACTTCCATAAAATACATTTTTTTCATGTTATGGATAAAGCTTACTTAGAATTTGTTTATTCAGCAGTTTTATCAAGCGTTCGATAATGTGTACATATATATATAATTCGTAGTGCTTTAAGTGAGTCATTATGTGTTATTTCAAAGATTTACAGGAATTGTGGCTGATGTTTTTATTATTATATAGATAAGTGTACGGTGTACCTACCAAACCACAAGTAAAACTGTGTACATTTGTTTTTCGCTATGTATGTGATACACTTTCATTCTGGACTCAATAAAGTATTTGTTATTAATTGGAGTGCAAGAAAGGGTGTTGGCCGCGAGTGTCGTACCATAATACCTTCTGTTACGTCCGACGCAACCTTTTTTTTAGTTCTTTTTAGGGTTCCGTAGTCAACAAGGAACCCTTATAGTTTCGCCATGTCCATCTGTCTGTCCGTCTGTCCGCGGCTTAGCTCAAAAACTATTGGTACTAGAAAGTTGTACTTTGGCATGAGTATGCACGTTAAGGACGCCAAAAAAGTGGTAAACTAAAATTTTGAAAAAAACAATTATTTAGGGTACCATACATGTAAAGTGGGATGATAATTTTTTTTTTTCGTTCTTCCCATAGTGTGGGATATCGTTGGATAGGTCTTTAAAAAATATTAGGGGTTTGGTAAGACCGTTTTTTGATTAAGTAAACCGTTCGTGACTTGTCAAGCTTTAAATTACCAATTTTCGTTAGAGTCAAGTGTCCCCCCCCTCTATCAACTAAATGGTTGTAGTTAGAAATTCAAATGTCACGGCAGTAGTACCTATATATAACGAATTTTAAAGGAAAACTATCACACGTAAGTGGGCTTTACAAGTTTACGAGTAATAGTCGACCAATTGTATTTGACTCGAAAATTTCGAACAACTCTATAGAAATGTCGATAGATGGAGCTAAGCGCCTTTTGTATCGTGCTAGTTTCTTGTGACGATTGAGTAGTGTAGCTGTGTGTCTGTATTTAAATTCAAAACACCGGCTATGACAAGTTTTATACAAATCTCAAAAAAAATAATTAAAACTTTCCGTGCAAAATTGTCGGATCAGGTGAGGATTTGTAAAGGAAGTCAAATTAGTTAGGTAGTCATGTTTGGCTTTTAGTTAGAGCATGGTACAAAACGATCAGTCAGCGAATACGACACGCACTTGGCTGTTATAAAAACTACGGAACCCTACACTGCGCGTGGCCCGACACGCACTTGACCGGTTTTTTATTTTTGTTCTGGGTGGGAAAATCATCGAATGACTTTTCCGCTCTGGGTTAAGCAGAAGGGTGTGTCAGACTCCTACTGACTAAAAACCCACCCGGTTCCTTCGACTGCCCTAAAGTTCCGGGGACGTGGTATCTCGATAGAACTTTCCCGCAAACCCCGGCAGGCAATGGTCCTATGAGACCCCGTCACTGGTGTTGAAAGCTCTTTGAGGCGCGCGTGGAATACGATGCAGTGCCGACCCTGGCCTGGTTCTTACCGGACGGTGAGCGACCCCTGCTCCCCGTCCGCAGGCCAGCGCCTACGGTGGCCAGAAATCGGCTCGCAATCCCCGACGCCCGGGGTGTCTCCCGCGGCGGCTGGGGCGTGAGAAAGAGAGTTGCCTCTCCCTCGCGCGTTCGGCCTCCTCCTTCGCTAGCATGACTGCTTCGCAGAAGGAGGCGACTGCATCCCATTCCCTCTCGCTCCCCACCATGGCCTGAACCAGAGCAGGGCGCAAGAGGTCACTGCCGCTGATCGCCTTTACGAGGACACGACGGTGCTCCGCTCAAGCAGGGTACACCTCAACCGTCCTCACCGGTCCTCACAATGACGACAACCGGACGTGTCCTTCTGCTATATCCGAAACAGGTACCACCCGAAACAGCCATGTCCAGTCAGCACCTGCGTCAGGTGGAAGGTGAGGACGCCGTGGCGTCTCTCCAGTCACTCGTCAAAGAGGGGACTTATCGCCGCGATTGCGGCGTGCCCAGCCTTCGGTTGCGACAGCCGCTCTTTCCATGCTGCCGTGAGATCGCGCTGGAGCTCTTTCCGCTGAGCCGCGAATTTTTGAGAGGAAATGGATCGTAATCCACAACATGGACCCAGTGCGGGTGATGGGTCTCTTTCTTCGGATTTCTGTCCTATGACTTTTTTTTATTATTATTACTGATGGGCCCACTCTTGACCTCGAACTCGCCTGATGGTAAGCGATAGATGAGGTCTAAGATGGGACGAGCGAGCCCAGAATATGCCTATTTACTCGTGCTTTAAAGGTTGAAAGGTCATAAGTGGCAGGGAACACAGAAGCTGGCAGAGAATTCCACAGCTTGCCGCAGAAGCGAAGTTTCACCCCGGCTCAAAACCTCCGCGCGCCAATTATGCACGCGCGCGAGGGCTACCGCCTCCAGATCCTACGGCAGCAATCCTGCAAGGAGGTTTGCCGCCTCCCCAGAGATCGTGCGATATCCCCGGATCATCCGAATAGCCATGACCCTTTGAGACGCGACCAGCTGGCGAGCTGGTCGCCGCTGCAGATTCAGCGCCCACACAGGGGCCCCATAGAGGGCCATGGACCGCACTATCCCCGCATATAGCCTCCGGTAGGAGGCGTTTGATCCCCTAGATTGGGTAGGAGCCGCTTGAGTGCAGCCCCGGTCCGGTCCAGTCTTGGAGCCAAACGTCGGAAGTGTTCGACGAAGTTCCACCGGCTTTCGAGGACAAGTCCCAGGTACTTCATCGTCTTCTTGACGCCGATGCGAACCCCTCCCACCGTTCTCACTCTTTGTACTACCTGTGGGTTTTCCCATGTGTGATATTTTTTAGAATAAAATGAAATAACCTATATCAATTTATAGCCGTTAAACTATCTCCTTCCCCAAATCACATCAATCCATTGCTACATTTTTACGTCAGTGAAGGAAAAACATACATACACACTCTTTGATCTATCTTATTATAGTTCAGAATAAATAATGATTATAGTATGGATTATCAAACGGTATCTTAATAAACATTGAGATATTACAACAATTTTATAAATTAAATAGATGTTATTGGATAAGAAGAAAAAAAAACACTTAACCCCAGCGGCACAAACACGTGCTAGTAAACCAGTATTAGTTGAGCCCCGCTGGCAACAAATTTGTATGCCAGCGGGGCTTAACTAATAGTTGACCTAAATAATGGCGGTCCTTGAGAAAATCAAAATACAAGTTTGTACCGATTATAAATTATTGAAACAAGTTCTAAACAAATAGACATCGTTAAACCTAGAATGAGACCTTCAATTATAAATTATACTAGCAGTCAGCAGGGCTTAACTCCAGTGTATTTAATCACGGTTAAAACTTAACAGAGGGTTAAGTTTTAACCTTTTGCATTCGGGTCAAAAATAACTTTTCTCAAGCTTCAAGTTTCTTCCATACCAATAAATAATAGTGCGTTTAAAAAACTTTTCCGATTTATAATAATAGTATAGATTTATTATATTACTTGGATCCAATAAGCAATGACTTAGTTTATTATATCTAATAAACTAAGTCATTGCTTGGATCAGGAGGCTTTTGCACGTCACTCTTTTTTTTGTTAGCTTAAACTAGGCTGATATTGGAAAGTTTAATATGACACTGATTATCTAGAATTGGCCTTAAGGTGAGTTTTGTAACGATCGCTTTAAAATACATAGCAATTTGTACTTTAACAGAATAAGCAATTTTTGGTCCATTATAACGACAAACCATTTAAGTATGAGTTCTGTAGTTAAACTGAAATCTTTTTGTTTTGCTACGTCCGAGGTTTGATTAAGAGTATTTGTGTTTATATAAGTATTAACAATTAATAGTATCCAAAATGAAGTTAAGCGATGTAACTTATTTTAACCTTCTAGCGGTTGCACGGAATCGAATCGTTCTGACAATTCGACGAATTTTAGTATTTTTTCGAATTCTACTGTTTTTAAAATATTAGCTTCTCCATAGAAACTTTAATTTGCCAAAGGGAAATGTCCATTTGATAAAGAAGTATTGGTGACGCCCACAAAAAAAAAGAATTGCAGGCATAAGGGCATAAGAAACAAACACTATTTTTTACATAAAACTCGGTTGAACTTTTATAAATCATAATATAAAAATTCAATTTTAACAAAAAACATTTTTATAGATTTTAGTAGCTACTGTAACGTTACAGTTTCCCTGGGTAGAGAGAAATGTAAGGTTGCAATAACTAATTAGGAGAAAGCACGTTTTAATAGGGAATATGACCAGGAAAAGAAATCAAAGTGAAGAAAAATGAACAGGATTTATAAAAGAAATAATTATAAAAAAGACACGGTACCCTAAGAGCACAGGAGATGACAGAGATTGCGAGCAGAACGAAGAGGTGGCTGTAGAACGGCTGGCCTTCAGTCGGATGGCCTCAGTTTTCCTACTTCCTTCCCTCCGGCCGTAGTAGTGGGACGGGGGATGATCAGGCTCCGTCGATGCAGCAGTCGGATGGTGATGGTGGAGAATTCGGAGGATGTCAGCATGTCTGGAGGTCCGGGCCACGGATGGAATAAATCCAGGCCACGGTTCGTATTTTAGAAGATGATCATCTCACTTCGATGGCTATTAACTACTGTTAATAGCCATCGAAGTGAGATATAATGAAGAATACTTTCTTGCTGACTTCTTCTCTGTTTGAGCTCCAGGCGTAGTCCTCTCCCCAGTCATCTCTCTACTTAAATCGACTTTTACGCATTTGAATGAGGTTCTAGAAATAAAAGTAATTTATCACGAGATACAATATCAGTTACATATGCGACTTAACCTAGCTCCAGCAATGAATTAAGAAGAAAAACTAGTCCTGTCACTAATGACTTTACAGAAACGTAAACAAACAAAGTATTGCATAAAAAATAGCTTAATATCAGCATATTATGAAATTCTAAACAAATAATGATGTTATAACGTAAGTATCAAAGCCCTATAAAAAGGCAACATTACACTACGCAATATAAGTTCTTGAGTATGTAACTTGTATGTTTTTATAATTAAATTACTTGCTGTGGTGCAATCCATTGCTGAAATATAGACCGAACTTCCACATTGCTCAAGGCAAATCTCTTAAGTCTTCGTGTATCCACGCCACAATTGACACAGAGATGACTCCGTGGTAAACTGGTAAGTTTGTGTAAATCAGGTTGGCTTATTCCCAACGGCCACCACTAAAACTGCCACCACTGGTGGCCGTTGGGATAAAATTTTACATTTGTTCCCAACCTCAGTGGAATAAATAAATAACAAATATACATTCACTTGAATTATTTTTTTGAAATTATTATTATATTATTTATTTGGTATGCAACTCATATAATTTAAGACATGATAAAATACGTACTTCATTTTCCTTTCCTGTTCAAGTGGCGACTCGTATCAATTGTTTTAGGGGATAATACGAATAATGGGAACGTCATAGTAACAATTACGCCAAGTGCGGTTTAAATAACATTATGCTGTGATTTACAACTGCAAACTCAAACCTTAATCCCCGGTACTTTGCTTTTGTTATACCAATCGGTTATCAATTTTTATGGTCTTATTTTGTTGAAGTAGAACAAAAGAATTTGAAATGTTGGACCCAGATGTTTTATTAACTCTTCTAATGCTTGCCTATTAATTATTGTTAATTTAGTTTGTGTAATATTAATAATTGTTTATTCCTAAATATATTCATAATATAGAAATACTAGCTGACCCGCCACGACTTCGTTCGCGTGGTATCCTACCCCTACCCCTATCCTACCCCTACCCTACCCTACCCCTACCCTACCCCTACCCAACCCCTACCCTACCCCTACCCTACCCCTACCCTACCCCTACCCTACCCCTACCCTAACCCTACCCTACCCCTACCCTACCCCTAACCTAACCCTACCCTACCCCTACCCCTAACCTACCCCTACCCTACCCCTACCCTAACCCTACCCTACCCCTTCCCTAATCCTACCCTACCCCTACACCTAACCTACCCCTACCCTACCCCTACCCTACCCCTACCCTACCCCTACCCTACCCCTACCCTAACCCTACCCTACCCTACCCACCCCTACCCTACCACAACCCTTCCCTACACCTACCCTACCCCTACACTACCCTAACCCTATCCTACCCCTACCCTACCCCTACCCTACCCCTACCACTACCCTACCCTACCACTACCCTACCCTACCACTACCCTACCCCTACCCTTCCCCTACCCTACGCCTACCCTACCCCTACCCTACCCAACCCTACCCCTACCCTACCCCTACCTTACCCCTACCCTACCCCTACCCTACCCCTACCCTACCCCTACCCTACCCCTACCCTACCCCTACCCCTACACTACCCCTACCCTACACCAACCCTACCCCTACCCTACTCTCCATTTCTTCTTCGTTCGCGTGGGATGTTTTTCCCGCTTAAATCCCTATCCCGTGGGAATTCCGGGATAAAAACTATCTTATGTCCGTCTCCTGGCTCTAAGCTACCTCCATACCAATTTTCACCCAAATCTGTTCTGCCGTTCTTGAGTTATAAGTGGCGTAACTAACACGACTTTTTTTTTTATATATAGATTTGCAACTAAGAATATATGTAACTAATGCAGTAGTACCTATGACAAAAACCGTATAATAGTATTTATAATAAAAGAAGCAAGAGAAGTCATTCTTCAATGTAAAGATGTTTTTTAGCGATGGTACATTCAAAAGCTGTCCAAAGCCTTTTGCCAAATCTATACAATCCATGGAGATTTAAGAAGCCATCACAATTTCACAAATATTGTACCACTTATTTACGCTTTCATGACACGGCGGGATGCTGCATCTTACGAGATTTTATTCAATTTAATAAAGAGTCAAATACCGAGTTGGGATCCGCAAACTTACAAAACAAATTTTGAGAACGCCGCCAAGAAGTCCATTAAGAAAGTATTACCATCAGCTAAACTCAAAGGTTGCTTACACACATTATAAAAAAGCATATGCTTTTTCAAGCAATTTAGTTATTTTAGTTCAATTCGTGGGCTTTGTCCCATATGGGACAAAGCCCGCGAATTGAACTTGATCGATTTGTAGTTTTATATTTTTATACTATCCGGGGATTAATATGATTAAAAACTGTGATGATTTTTTAATACACAAATACGGAATTTAAACTTTTATTTACAATGTCTATGGCGGCCGTTGGGACAATATCTAAAGCTTTGTTGTAACTGGCACCACTGGTGGCAGTTTGGTGGTGGTCGATGGAAATCAAATTACAAGTTGTCTCTTCGACCGCCACTGGGGGCGGTTGGGAACAAATGTAAAATTTTATCCCAACGGCCACCTGTGGTGGCAGTTTTAGTGGTGGCCGTTGGGAATAAGCCATCAGGGGTTCCATAATCGTGTCAAATCCTTCGTGAAAAACAGGTACGGTCTGAATTGGGAGGCCGGTGTCGTCGAAGACGGTTACAGAACCCAATATAAAGCCAAGATCATCATCGGGAACGATTACAGGGTCCATAATCGTAATCAAAGTCGTCAGAATATCAAATAGAAAAATGCAGTAGAAAAGAAATCACGGTTCACAAAGAAACAGAACCAAACAAAATGTTAAATGTCAGTCAGTTGTCAATTACGATTTTTTTGACGTAGGGATGGCGCTAGGAAATCAATTTATCGAAAAATCTACATTTTTGAGAAACTGGAAACACGGAATCGGTTAAATGGTTCGTATTTAGAAGCTCGATAATGGATAAACCTTTTTTGTCTCTAAATAAAATAATAAAAGCGAAACAACTACATAATAAAAATAGATTTTTCGTAAATCGACTTTTGGAAACCGGTATTAGTGTATCGATTTTTTTTTCAGTAAAAGTTTCCATCCCTACTTTGACAGGATTTACCAGCGACCGGAAGTGTGAATAAGGCAATAAACGATTGAGTTTCTTGAACAAATCGGCTTTTAATTCCGGAGTTTTCATTACCATTAAATAATAGCAATATTTTAGTTACTAAATGGGTTTTTTTTTTGTATTTATCACATTGATGGGCAAAACTAGGCCAAGAATAGACGTTTCCTTTTCATACCTTATTCATTAATAAGGTATGAAACTTTTTTACAGAAACTCGAAATCGAAAATGGATATAAAATTTTGTATCCATTTTCGATTTCGAGTTTCTGTAAATAATGGTAACAAAATTTTTGTTTTGCGTACTGATACATATATGTGTAGGGTGGTGTGGATGAACGAAATAATACTAACTTCCCGAATACTTATTTTATTAACTTCTTATAATTATTTAACGTCTTTGCATCTTAACTCTCTTGGTTCGTTCCTTTACTCTAAACGCAATGATTTCTTAATTTTATTATGCGTTCTGAATTAGCATCCTACATATTATGTATGTCTAGATTTCTAAACTAAACCTCCTTTTTCGTATGTTTTAAACGAGGCAGTTTTATTTTTCATCGGTACTGTAAATGGCCGAACCCTGACATTTAAAGTTATCTGTGGTCACAATCCTGACGTAATATCAGCAAATCTTACAAATTGTTATTATTTATTTACAGAAAGCCAGCCGGAGGTCTTAAATGTCGAGCGTGGCTAGTGACTGCCTACTGCGCTTAGCGAAAATAAAGTATAAAAAATCTCCAAGCTTTTTGTTGATTGCTGAAAATGCTGAGACGTTTCTGGTTTTCTTGTGTTGTATTGATGTTTTGTTTATTTTTGTTTCGATAGCTAGGGCTAGATATTTTTTCGGTGGGAAAATCATCCGACTTCTCCCGTTATAGGTGGAGCGAAAGGGAGTATCAGACTTAAAAACCTACATGGTTCACATATGATTTGATCAGAACGGAATATATGGACTTCAAGAGACGATAAATTCGAGTTCCTCAGAGTATTGAGCTAGGAATCACTAAAAAAAATTACGTGTTAAAGTCTTATTTAGAACCAATTTGCAAAATAAATCTTATATAGTTAGTATATATAATCTTAGTTACAAAATATTTTTAAATTACTTTAAGAAGTTGTTTTAGCGAAGGTATATTTTTATAGACGTTCCCAATTGTTTACAACGAAACCGGAACGCATTAATGCTCGCGAACCGAGCATCACCACACAAAGATGGAACGCAACGCGATGACGAGATCCTGTGGCGGCCATCTTCTCTTCCCTTTTTTTCTCTTCTGCCGAATCGCGTGAATGTAGTATTTGTAAAAACTTAATTATAACTTTCTAAAACGAATAAACGAATGTAAAAACTAAACGACTTCGACTTTGCTTGATCGCCAGCAACACCAATAAAGCCAAAACAAAAAATGTCTACTCGGGCACCTTATAAGAAAGTACATAAAAATCCCCATCTACGTAAAAACGCAACGATCCTGCAAATATCCATTTCAAATGCTTCTATAACTCGCCCTGGACCATTCACGTCCATTGGAGTCCATTTTGGCCCATTACGGAGGCCATCAAATGAAATGTAATCACCACCCTGAACGTTTCTTTGTCTTAAGCTGCTGCTGAAATCTGTAAATCGTTTGTTGTAATTGTTAGTTGTAAATCTAAATGTAAATGGGCCTCATCAAAAGACTTTACGTCACCCAAAGGGCTAATGTATAAATCATCATCTTTATTATTAAGGTCTGAATTTCCTTACGTATTTGTATCAAAATCCGAAGACCGCCGACATATCCCGAAGTGTGGGCAGTGGGAAATTGCCGCAGAACAAGTATTCGGAGGGGCCAAAAGAAAATGGCCGACAACGTTTTTTTTTTTTCAGCTGGAAAATCATCAAATGAATCTTCACGCACCGTGTGATGCTGCAAAGACTTCCAGACTTTAACTGACTAGAAACCAACCCTGTCCTATCACGTTACAACATTCCCAAAACCCTGGTAGGCAATGGTATTATTGAGCCCTGTCACTAGTGCTGACGGCTCTTTGAGGCGCGCGTGGAACACGACGCTGGTGACCCGGGCCTGGTCTTTACCGGACTGTGAGCTGCCATCTGCAATCTCTAGGAACCACTATCAGCAATTATGACAAGATAGATACCGAATCAATGAACCTTGACGAGTTCTGGAGAAAGGATCCGACTCCGCAACGAAATATTAAAAAAATACTATCGTTGCTGATGACTGTTCTTTGAGGCGCGTCTTGACTTCCACGCCATCCGGAGTGAGAGATCTGTTACTTTTTTTTTCACAACTTTTACACAACGCCATCTAGTCTCAAACTAAGCAGAGCTTGTAATATGAGTACTAGACAACTGATAAACATACATATATATTTCTAAATACATACATATTATAGATAAATTACACCCAGACAAAGAACAAATGATCGTGCTCATCACACAAACATTTGTCCTGGGTGGGAATCGAACCCACGACCTTGGGCATAGCATTCAGGGCCACTGACCACTAGACCAACAGGCCTGTCATATTATAAAGATTAAGTACTACCAATCTGGGTGGATTTCACATTACTAGCAAATCTTGTTAACCCCTCCAACTAAGCTAAATATGCTTGTGTCTGGAGTGGGTTCACTTCAATAGTGTAATGGGTGGGGTTCGAACCCGTGACCTCTCGATCACAAGTTCAACACCTTAGCCACTAGGCTATTCACGTTACTGGATGATTTCCCCCCAAAAATCGAATAGAAAAGACTTGCGATCACGATATTCCCGTTTGCGCTTTGTCTAATCTGGGCTACAATCCTAAGACCCCGACAATTTTGGTGTTAATGCGAGGTTTAATACTGCCCCAAAGTGATATTTACTCGCTCAGTTAATCGGTAAAAACATTGTAAGAAAATGAACTTAATCGCCTGAAACCAAAGAACTTAATGAAGTGAATTCGACTTGGCACACTTCCTTTTCTGTGAAAGGTTAATGGTTTATGCTCTGCAGTAGAACAATAGCGTGTTTCCTGTACAAGAAAATAATCATTCTGTTTGGTACCTACGTCATTTAGATTTTCAGCCAATATCAGACAATTATATATGTTTTTATTAAAAAAGCTAAGGGGTTGTTGACGGCAGTTATTGGTATAAAACACGAACTAAATGTTAGCTTGTTACCCGGTACAACTATTTGTAGAACATACAAACATTGTTTCCAACGCAGGAATCGAACCCGTGACATGAACGGCAGTCAATTTCTCAACTACTACGCAAACTGTATCGTCCAATTAATTTATTGCTGTAATAACTGTTTGTTGCCTAACGATTTTTTTGTTGTCGATGAGATAAATTGAGATTGAGAAAAGGTATTTAACGAAAATAATAAATGTGTTGCGCCGACCCCAAGTAACTGGGACAAGGACAGAAAGATGATGAGCCATAATGAGATATTCAAATATTCGTAAGATAATCTATTATTATTATAAACATTAGCTGAGCTTTGGAACTCACACTCGTATAATATTACATTTTTTATTTGGCATTACATTTTTGCTTAACCCATTGAAACGCAAACATAATATTAATGATCTGCTGCGTACACAGCATAGTGCTATGGTGTTTAGCCTTAATTATACGTTATCATATATACTCGTACAATGTCACTTTTGCGTAAAACTGAAAGACTTAATATTCCTTCCGTAGGAAAATATTTCTGAAATATTTGCCTTAAAATTGCACAAATTAAAAGCGGCGGAACAATATTGAATAAAGATAACCAATTACTAAAAAAACTCATGGCTAGAGGCAACGAGACCAATAAACCACTCAATTCCACTTTATCCGGCCAAGAAATACGTGAACACAGAAAATCCACGAAATTTTTAAGAAGCTCAAAAAATTATTTAAGAACCCTTTTACATACATGACCTATTTTGTATTGTTTTTATTATGATAGGCTCAGGTTTCACCACCTTCTCACCTGATGGTAAGCGATAATGTGGTCGAAGATGAAGCACGCTTATCTAGAAGTAAACTATTCGTGAACCTATGCGGGAAACCTTCATATTTTGGGATTTCATTTTTATTTAAGCCAAGGAGAACTACTAGTCAAGTGGTTACAGGCACGACTTGCGAATATACAACGTGTAATTTAAAGGGTATATACATAACGAGTGCACGGCTTCTTTGGATGATAACAAACGATATGGCAAGGGTTTTCTAATCCTATGTCTACATGTGTGGAGCATATTAGAAATTTCAATACATTGATACCAGAGGGTGAATTTTTCAAATTAAGAAGAACGAAGAGTATTATCGTTTTATTGGCAAGCGACGTAGGAAGTGATGACCCTCATAGTGCTGTAACACGTTTGTTATTACTGGTATTCAAGAAACATATGAAACCAATAATTTGGGGTCAATTCTGTGAGTCAGTTATTTTGAGCTAAAACTGTGCATAGAGACTCCATACCAGGTGTTGTCTTCAGTTCTTTTGGATAGATATGGGGTTTCCGTTATACGTTGTATAGGTCGTGGGTTCAAACCCAGAAAGGCAAAAGGCACTTTGTGTAATTTTTATCGTCAGAACCGCTCTCTAAGCGATATGTCCTCCTCCATCTCCCTTTCACTACCGGTCTACCAGACGCACGGCTGGGTACCGTCCACACTTGGTTGATATACCGTCTTGTCGTACCAAGCGCTTCTCCTCCACATTTATTGTACGTACAGCCAAGTTGTGGAATTCTCTGCCGGCTTCTGTGTTCCCTGCCACTTATGACCCGTCAGCCTTTAAAGCAAGAGTAAATAGGCATCTTCTGGGCTCGCTCGTCCCATCGTAGACCTAATCTATCGCTCACCATCAGACGAGTCGAGGTCAAGAGTGGGCTCATTCGTAATAAAAAATAAAATAAAAAAAAGTCATAGGACAGAAATCCGAAGAAAGAGACCCATCACCCGCACTGGGTTCATGTGGTGGATTACGATCCATTTCCTCTCGTGGAGAAGAGACCTGTGTCACAGCCTTTGTCCCAGTAGTAAGAACATTACAGGCTGATTAAGCTATGTTAAGTTACCAGTACAAAAGGAAGTAGTGTAGTAAATATTTTTTTTTATTTATTTAATTTATGCAAGGCATAAGACACCTACGATATATTTAAAATGCAATATAATACAAGCAGACTAAGGTTTCAGATACAAATAAATACAAAGTACTTGCCATATAAATTAGATAATTATTTTTATGGCGATTTCCTCATGAAGTTTTCCTTCACTATTTTGAGTGCAGTGCAGATAATTAAAATTACACAAAGCAATGTGCCTGCTATAAAAATTGAAATTTATAACACGACGCCTTACGCCATCTATCAGATTGTATATACAGTACCTGTAGAGTACTAGTGACATCTAACATACGACGTGTGAAGTATCGTGACGTTAACGAGTTACAAACACATACAAGGATCATATGATGAAGACGCACACTAATGTGTCAAGCCGCCTATATAAGCCCTCACCAAGGAGAAACGTTTCTCGATCCTGCTCCGACGCTCGCCCGCGACAGTCGTGCCGCTCCGTGCTCTCGATCGTTCCGTGCCTGAGTCATCGCTCCGTTCGTCACGCCCGCCGTGACGTCACCCGTAGTCGCCGACTACGACGCCTGGTCCGGATCCGCCTTTTTCGAGGCGGTGAAGGATATCGTGCTTCTCTAACAGAGATTGTCAAAAACAATTTGGTTTGGCCCCTTCAGGGTAAAACCACAGTTTCGTGGTCCTTGGTTGGAAACCTCACGGTGTCAACAATACCAAGGGGGTGCTGACCCGACGCACCCGCTGATCCCCTTCAGGGTGAAGCAGTCAATTGGAGTCGAGTGCTAGGTTTTGGCCTTGGGGGATCTCCTAGTCAAACCTAGTTACTGAGTTCTCTTCACAGCATACACACCTAGTGTCGGTTGGGTGTATCTACCCCTTCGCACTAGACCCAATAGGGCCCGGTACGCACATTGAGATTGGCGACCGGATTACAAGCTTAGGGCTCACCATTAGGCACACACCTCCCTGCTATCCCCGCAGGGAGCGAACTCACCTCCGGGTCATTCCCGCCCGGAGGGTTAGGCAAATAGGGCCCCTCAGGCCACATCAGACGGCAACACAGCTACCGAGTTTGTCTGGGTTTCTCTTCTCGGTAGCGAAGTGTTAGGAGAAACTCCGGGGCAGGGCTCTTTGGGGACCGTCTGCTCGGGGAGCTCACGTTTGACGTGTCTCCTCGAGGCGCTTATGTTAGGGTTAGGAGATTAGGATGCCCACCTTTGTCGCCTCCAATATGGAGGACAAGATGGAGGATCTCATGTCCAAAGTCGAATCCCTATCGGCTCGGTTAAATAGAACAACCGATATATTAGGAAAGATCCTATTTGAAAACCCCGCCCTACAAAGGAAATATGGGGAGGAGATTGACTCCTTACCCCCCGCGGTGTTTCCCGCCCCACAGCCAGATTTAGGTCCCACCCCCGCGCCCAACGCAGATAGGTCCCCCTCCCCCCCAGACGTCGAAATGGACTCTGAGGAGGAGGAACAAGAAAAAGAGGGCTCGGAAGGCGAGCGCTCGGAGCGCGCAGAGAGCATACACTCTGAGCGCTCGGAGCGAGCGGAGTCCGAGCACTCCTCCTCCGATCAAACCTCTTCCTCCGACGAGTTTATCCTCGTCGAGGGAAAGAGGAAGAAGAGGTCGCAGGCCTCGTCCTCCACCCAGGCCCCTAAGGCCAAGAAACCCTCCCCTCCCGAGCCAGCACGCTTAGTGCAGAGCCAGCCCTCCACTTCCTCGGCCACTAGGCCCAGCCCTACTCAAACCCCAGTCGTCAGCGCCTCAGTGCGCAAGACCATCCCTCCCCCACCCATCTTCATACATGATAAGGGGGCTTGGACAAACGTGTCCAAAGCGTGTGGCGAGCAACGCATCGCCTACACGAATGCCCGCGCCGTTCAGAACGGCATAAAAGTAGGGTTAGCGACAGCTAACGACCACCGCGCGCTTTCGAAGCTACTCAAGGCTCGAAATATCCCCCACCACACTTATACGCTCCATGAGAGCAAGCCCGTTCGGGTGGTCCTCTGCCGGATCCCCAGTGAGATCCCCACCACCGAGATCGTCTGCGACCTAGAGTCACAGAACATCCCGGTGATTGAGGTGCACCGTATGCACGGCAGAGGTGGCAGGGCGTCTAACAACGTCCTCGTCATTTGCCACCCCGTCTCCGAAGGTCCCCACCCCATCTTTGCGCTGAAGACTGTATGCAGTCTTTCAGGAATTTTAATTGAGAAGCCACACAAAAGTGGCACGGTAGGCCAATGCCACCGTTGCCAGTTATACGGCCACGCGCAACGGAATTGCTTCGGCAAACCCCGGTGCGTAAAGTGCCTGGGCGATCACGGCACCGCGGAGTGCAGTCGCCCAAAAGATAGGTCCCAGTGCCCAGACCCGCCCAGCTGCGTGCTGTGCGGGCAATCCGGCCACCCCGCCAACTACCGAGGCTGTCCGAAAGCCCCGAAAACCTCCGCCCCTAAACTGGCAACGCGCGCTAGCGCACGCCAGGGACGAGAGTGTCCTACACTCTCGTCTGAGCTCCCCCAGACCCTCAGTCCCCAGCGTCCAACTCCTTGGACGGCGGCGAATCACGCCCAAAACTTCCCGGCACTAAGGCCGAAAGTCCCTGGGCTGATGGATCAACCCATCATGCCCTCCGCTCCGGTTGTTGTGGCTTCTCAGCCCCCACCTCCTCCCCAGTCACTCCCTCGCTCGGATGAGCCGGAACTCGATGCGTTCCTCATCCTTGGGAAAACATTCAGTTTCTTCCAGTCCCCCCGCGCCATCCAAATGGCAAAGGAGGTCGTGGCCTGCAAAAGCATTGAATCCCTGATTCAGGTATACTATAAGTATTCTGATGTAAAAAGCCATTTTGACAACCTCTTTAAACAGCCATAATGTATAACACGGCTAGTAAAAGATTAAAGCCCCGATCCCTAAAGCTAGGTTACTTCAATGCCAATGGCATCACTAATCAACGGGACGAGATCGCGACTTTCCTTCGCGATCATAGTCTCGACATCCTTCTGGTCCAAGAGACCTTCCTCAAACCCCACCTTAGGGATCCCAAGGTAGCCAACTACCGGCTAGTTAGGAACGATAGGACTAGATGCCACAGAGGTGGCACTCTAATATATTATAGGAACTCCCTGCACTGCATCCCTATGGATCCGCCGCCCCTTGCCCACTTAGAGGTATCCGTTTGCCGGCTAGGCATGACGGGCCACCCCTCTATCACAATAGTATCCGCGTATCTCCCACCGCACAGCGACGTAGATTCAAATTCTTCGATAAACGCCTCACTACGAAGCGACCTTACAGCCCTTCTTGACATGAGTGACTCCGTCCTTATAGCGGGGGATCTCAATGCCAAACATCCCGCATGGTGTAGTCGTATTACCAACCCCCGTGGGAAGGTACTATACGACCTTTGCACACCTCTCCACATAGATATCATAGGTCCTATGCGGCCTACTCACTATCCGTTCGAGCCATCCCACTTGCCCGACGTACTCGACATTGCCCTCCTGAAGAATGTGAACTTACGTTTGCACTCTTTAGAGACGGTAGACGAACTTGACTCTGACCATAGACCGGTGATCTTGGAGTTAACTCCGAGATCGGGTCCCTATGACCCTAACCGCCCCCCTCCCACACAGGTGATCACTGACTGGAGGAAAGTAGGCGAATTGCTGAAATCCAACACGTCTCCTCACCTGGACAAGATCCCCGACCACATCCAGTCCGCCGCCGACACGACGGCTGCGATCGACTCACTCACGGAGCACGTACAATCTGTCTTGAACGACTGTTCAAAGGAGATTCCGGTGTCAGAGCACTGGCGCCGGAAACTCCCGGACGATGTACGGGCCCTGCTGACTGAGAAGAACGCAGCAGTCCGTGCCTACAGATCTTTCCCCTGCCAGAATAACAAAACTTTCATGCGGTACTTACAGCGCAAAGTAAGTAACAGCATCAGAGAGTGGCGTGAAGCCGGCTGGGAAAAGACCCTGAGCGAACTGGAACCCACCCACCATGCCTTCTGGCAACTTCAGCGGAATATGCGCGCCACTGAGGTTGCCTCAATGCCTCCCCTTATCCGCCCGGACAAAAGCATTGCCTTCGACGACGAAGACAAAGCCGAATGCCTAGCCGACAGCCTGGAGGCACAGTGCTCTCCCAGCTCCCAACCAGTCGACCCAGCCCACCTTGCCCACGTGGATGCTGAGGTCGAACGTAGATCTGCCCTACCCCCTGTCGAGGACCCTGATGCTCCCCTCCCCCCCGTCACGGAGGACGAGGTGGAGGAGATCATCAAGAAACTCAAACCTAGGAAAGCTCCCGGGACTGACAGACTGACCACTAGGGCACTTAAACTCCTCCCACGTACGATCTTAGTCCTACTGACTGCCATCTTCAATGGCGCCTTGTCCAACAACTTGTTTCCACAAGCTTGGAAAGAGGCTATAGTGATAGGTATCCCAAAACCCAAAAAGCCCAAGAACCTCCCGACTAGCTATAGACCCATTAGTCTGCTCAGCGCCCTCGGCAAGGTCTACGAGCGGATTATTCTTAATCGGCTCAAGGACTTTGTCGAGGCCAAGAGCCTAATCCCTAACGAACAGTTTGGCTTTAGAGCCCATCATTCCAGTGTCCACCAAGCCCACCGCATCGTAGAGCACATTAGCGGCCGTTTTCAACGCGGTCTGGTGACGGGGGCCCTATTCTTTGATATAGCAAAGGCTTTCGACAAAGTCTGGCACAATGGCTTAATTTATAAGCTTTACCAACTAGGTGTGCCTGACCGTCTCGTGCTCATCATTCGAGACTTCCTGTCAAACCGCTCCTTCAGATATCGTATCGAAGGAGCGCTTTCCACTCCCCGCCCTATCAGAGCCGGCGTCCCTCAGGGCGCCGTGCTCTCCCCCCCACTCTTCACGCTATTCACTAGCGATATCCCCAAAAAGCCCCCAGTAGAGTTATCCCTGTTTGCCGACGACACGGCCATCTACTACTCGGGACATAATCCCGTTAGCATCGCTCATACCCTCCAGACCTCAGCCAACGCACTAGGCGATTGGTTTAGGAAATGGAGGATTGAGGTAAATCCCGACAAAAGTCAAGCAGTCCTGTTTCGCAGGGCTCGCCAGCATAAAAAGTTCACCCCCCCACGCCCGATCACTATGTTCGGCAAGCCAATCCCTTGGGAGAAGCGAGCCAAATACTTAGGTGTGATCCTCGACCAGTTCCTGAATTTCAGTGAGCACATAAAGTCGGTTCGCTCGCGAGCCGCTTTCGCTCTCGGTAGGCTCCACGCCCTGCTGAATAAACACAGCAAGCTCTCCCTTAAATGTAAAATCCGAATATACACGACATGCATACGTCCTATCATGACGTATGCCTGTCCGGTGTTTGCTCATGCCAGTCCCAATCAGATCCATAGGATGCAAGTCGTTCAGAACCGTTTTCTCCGAAAGGCCACGGGCGCGCCCTGGTTCTGTAGGAACGAGGATCTCCACGTAGACCTCAAACTCCCGACCATAAAGCAAGTGTTGAAACGCATGTCAGTGCGTTACTTCACCTCTGCTGAGACCCACACTAACCCCCTGATCGTATCGGCCGCCCGATACAGACCCTCCAAGATTTCTCGGGTTCGTCGCCCGCGTAACATCCTAGACGAGCCTGACGACCCCACCACCATCCGACAAGAGAGCAGTAGGGAAACCAGCACTCTTAGAAGACACAGATACAGAACGCGTTCCTTATTCCGGCCTCGCCGACGAGGCCCATCGCGACGTCCGCGTACTGGTAATGAAAATCCTCCCCGACCTTTGCCAAACGAGCCAGCCCGCGATGCTGAGCCAGTAGCAATAAATACTCCCGTAAATAATATGACCCAGCCTGTCCCTTTGCTGCCCTCCCGAAATGACCCCGCTATGCCGAGGCCCGTACTCCACAGGGAGTGCCCTTAGCGTGCGGTCATTAGTTTTTAAGTATATTTTAGTTTGTAAGCCCTGGCTGGGGGCCTTTAATTTATTAGAGGTCACCACAGGAAAGTCCGGTTAAGTAGACTCACAGCCTTAGTGTGCTGATCTACAAGTGGCCCTACCTAAAAAAAAAAAGTCAAGTGTTTGAGTAAAGTAAATAAAACCCTATCTGTCATCCAACGTTGGTTTTATTCCACCGCCACCATCATAAATTTTATTTTATAAATTTTTTATAGCACTTCTTTCTACTTTTCTTAATTAATCAAAAAACCTTCTGCCTTTTAGCTTTGCAGGAACTTTTTTGAGTTTAATCGAGACGAGTGCGTTTGGTTGCACTTGGTCGAGTATTTCCAAATGTACCCGATCAGTTCGAACGAAAAAATTTTCATGCATTGAGAATAGTTTTTAAACGTTAAAGGACCTTGTGCTAAACAAAGTTAGATAAAAATGAGAAATTATTTACGATAAAAAAGTAGCTAACAGCTTCTTCACAAAATAAATGAAAGGCTTCTTAAATGATAACACTAAAGTAAATAAAATCATCATCTTTTTTTATTACGCATGAGCCCGCTCCCAACTTTGGAGTCGGCTTACAGTCTAACTAGATACAGCTAAGTATACAATGTGTAATTTAAAGGGTATATACATACCAAGTGCATGGCTACTTTGTATGATAACAAATGATATGGCAAGGGTTTTGTAATCCTAAGTCTAGGTGTGTAGAACTTATTACAAATACCAATACACTGATACCAGAGACCGAATTTTTCAAATTAAGAAGTACGAAGATAATTATCGTGTTATTGGCAAGTGACGTGGAAAGTTATTGACCCTCGTAGTACTGTGACACGTTTGTTATGATTGGTATTCAAGAAATATATGAAACCGATAATTTCAAAATCAATTCTTTGAGTCAGTTATTTTGAGCTGAAACTGTGCATAGAGACTCCATACCAGACGTTGTCTTCAGCCCTTTTGGATAGATATGGGGTTTCCGTTACACATTGTATATGTGTTTTACATGGAGCAAAACATACATGATTCAATTATTTGATTGAATTGTGTTACCCAGCTACTGAGCTGGCTAACACGATTCCCCGTGGCATTACTAGTGTCAGATGTGTTGGCTTTTACCTACGAAGAGATTGTTTTTTTTTTTTTTTATAAAAAAGAAGGATTTGAGAAAGGATTTTAGTAACCAGGGGCTATGATAATATTCAAGCAAGATACCACGGCCCCGAAACGTGAGGGCAACTAAAGGAACAAGATGGGTTTTTACTCAGCAGAAGTCTGACACTTCTTTTTACTCCAGTAATTTATTGATTTTTACACACCCGAAAGAATAATGATAAATGATCTTTATTTTGCAAATTGGTTATTAAATAACACTTTTACACGTCATTTTTTGTAAATATTAACTAGATGAGGCCGGTATTTCCAAACTGAATACCCTGAGAAGAAACACCGTAACAAACTCAGGGGTCTGTCTCTTTTAAAGTCCATACAATCTACATAACACTGGTTTAATTATATGGGAACCTTGTAGGTTTCAGTCTGAGGCGGTCTTTTGAAGAAAGATGCTCACAGATTTGAGTGGGCCTGCATCCATACAGTGCAACCATTTGTCAAATGACGTATAGCTCAACTTAGAAGTAGGAGCTTAACGATTTGACGAACAATACCAAGGTTAGGACGTTTGGGTAGGCCGCAAAAGGCACTCAAACTGCCAGACAATTATGTTTAACTCGAATAAAATAACCTACATAGTTCACATATTCACAATTGTTTATGAGGATTATGTAGATTAGTCTGAGATGGCCTTTTGAGGAAAGACCACAAAGATTTGAGTAGACCCGTCCCATCAGTGCAAGCCTTTGTCAGTTAGTCTGTAAGCTCAACTTTGGACTACTAAGGAGCTCAACGACCTGACGAACAGTGCCAAAGACGGGAAATAATAATGAAAGTACTGATTAAAACCACACCGTCTTTCACACGAACATGCTAGCATTCTCCACAATCACACTAGCTCTGTCGGTTTGCGGTCGCAGCCCCTATCTTTGATACGGTGAGAAGTGAACAGCTTCTCAACCTTTCATGATATTTGAGAGGTGCGTGGAAACACCACGCGACGCCAACTCGGATCTATATGATGAGATGACGCACTTCCACGAGTCTGTTACCCGCTAGCCACTTTACAACACCACCATTTCGGGGCACTTACGATGTGATCAAACCTATATATACATTTGTCTTGGCACCGACTTCAACCTCATCAGACAACACGACAAGTACCAGCTTTCGAATATAAAAAGAATCACTAAAATTGGTACCTACTCCCGGTGAGCAGATATCATGTAACACACACTAAAAAAAAATACAATCGAATTGAGAATCTCGTTGTGTGTATGTATATAAGTATGTTGGACAGGTATCCGCAACTCCACGAACAAACGCGTATTTTGCGTAAAAGAATCTCCTCCGTTTTTCGTCGGTTAAAAAGAAAATTGTAGGTCTTTTTTTCTAACTTTGTTTAGAACGCTATTAGAATATAAATCGAGGCGATGTGAATCGCCTCTGAAAACTATTACAAAGGGCCCGATATTAACATAATTTGAACTTATTGTGTTCGCCCTTTGTGTGGTTAGTGCTTCACAAAGAAGTGTTGTGTAAGCAACCTAATTCTTATTCCGAAATTGTATTGAGAATCTTCTGCGTATTATATACCAGTTATCCATACTAATACAACAAGAGCCTCATAGATTTCAAGAAAAAGTAAGTTTGTCTATTCGCTTACTTATAATATTATAAACATTATTTTCTGATAGAAGTGTCACACAAAATGTGAAATTTATATCTATACTAATATTATAAAGCGGAAAAGTTTGTTTGCTTGAACGCGCTAATCTTCGAAAGTACTTGGTGGATTTGGATGCAATTTGGTATGGAAGTAGCTTGAAGCTTGAGGAAGGTTATAGGCTACTTTTTACGCGACTGCAAAAAAGGAGAGTTATGTTTTTACCGTGATAGAATCCACGGGAGCGAAGCCCCGCGTGAGTACTAGTTTATTCATAAAAACAGTAGTAATTAAAATGGCGAGTCAGCGATTTGATATTACCACTGTCGACATCCAGGGCCGTGGAACGCAAAGGGCAGCTGAAGGAACAGGGTGGGTTTTTAGTCAGAAGAAGTCTGACACTCCCTTCCACTCCACCCGTAGCGGGGGGAGTAATTTGATGATTTTCCCACCAGGAAAAGGAAACTGTCGACTAAGACTTATGTAGGTATGTAGAGTTATTTGACTTCTTGAATTAATTAGAGATCTAACTCTATGTATGTATACCCTTTAAGCGATATTTTGATTTAATTAAAAGAAAAGTCGTAACGAAATCGTTCTAATGAATACTGAAGAACTTTGTTCACATTCGGTTACATTCATTTAGAATTCAAAACTGTTACAAGCGAATTTCACACATATTAACAACGAAACAGTTCATGAAACATGACACGAAGTTTATTTATTTGTTAAAAGGAAAATTATAGATTCTGAACAACTGCTCCGTTAACTTCTAGAACTTTCGTTTCGAGCACATTGATCAGCTCATTTATTTTGATATTGGATGTGTACTTTGCCATTTCAAAATTGACTTTATTTTGTCGACAAATAAAGTTTTAATTTGCGCAGTAAGCTGTTATAAAGCGTTTCAGTGCTACAAATTATATTGTTTTCTGTTCTCATAGTCTGTTTATTGCTTTGGCTCGATGTTGGTCCAGCTTTATATTTAATGTTTGTTTCATCACATGCACTCATTTATCGTATTTATCTGATATAATTCTTAAGAATGTAAAGACACTATGAACCACGGATGGACGCTAAATAGTTTGGTTTGTGCTGTTATTCGTATGCCATGTATATAATATTGTGTAATATCCATAACGCTAATCCATAGTTCCAAAGGTTGTCTGGAAGATATCGCTCTCAGTGATAAAGCCGCCATTGTAACCAATTTTATTTACAATATTGTTTTTTAAGTGTTATTCAATTATTGGTGTACAATAAAGTACATTCTATCTATCTATCATTGCGGATAAATAAGATTGTGTTTTCCTACAGCATTGGACTCGCATGCATGGCGGTGAAGCTGATGCTGCGGGAAAATATATGAATTAGGTAGTTTTTAGTTCATTATTTTAATTTTTTATTACTAACGTAGAATGTAAGGTGTTTTAGTAGCAAACTTTGTATGTTTTTTTTCCGAAATAAATAAATTAATAATAAATAATAATAATTGAAGTAGGTATGTAGTTGCTTTTCTTTCGCAAAATGGCACAAATATCAAATGGAGCAAACGTTAATTTTAAAATGTTTCTATCAGTGTATATCTTGTGGAAAGCAGTGGAGGTCCAGTAACTTTAGGCATGACTTATAATATTGTGTAATATCCATAACGCTAATCCATAGTTCCAAAGGTTGTCTGGAAGATATCGCTCTCAGTGATAAAGCCGCCATTGTAACCAATTTTATTTAAAATATTGTTTTTTAAGTGTTATTCAATTATTGGTGTACAATAAAGTACATTCTATCTATCTATCTATCATTGCGGATAAATAAGATTGTGTTTTCCTACAGCATTGGACTCGCATGCATGGCGGTGAAGCTGATGCTGCGGGAAGATATATGAATTAGGTAGTTTTTAGTTCATTATTTTAATTTTTTATTACTAACGTAGAATGTAAGGTGTTTTAGTAGCAAACTTTGTATCATTTTTTTCCGAAATAAATAAATAAATAATAATAATTGAAGTATGTAGTTGCTTTTCTTTCACAAAATGGCACAAATATCAAATGTAGCAAACGTTGATTTTAAAATGTTTCTATCAGTGTATATCTTGTGGAAAGCAGTGGAGGTCCAGTAACTTTAGGCATGACTTACAAGATGTAGGTCATAGGTTCAAACCCAAGCAGACTCATTTCTTTTTGTAACTGTTTTCATGTCCTCTGCTCTCAAAACGGTAAAGGTAAACATTTTAAAGACATCGGCATGTCCTCAGACCTAAAAATTCGAAGACATGCAACATCTACCAACCCGCATTGACTCCGCGTAGAAGATTACGACTCATTCCCTTTCTATAGAGAGAACGCCTATGCCCCAGTAGTAGAAACATTAAAGGCTCATTATACAGGGTGGCGATTAGGTTATCACATTAAATTGTACAGTAGATATTACAAGTTGTTATCAGTCCATTAAAATAATAAAATAAATAATTTTACTAAAATTAAGAAAATGCATGGTTCAAACAAAATAAATAGCGTTATTGGTAAAAATTAATAATCCTTTATAATATTAGTTTACTGACCTGTAAAAGCGGCAACGCCGCAGCACTGGCACCGGCGGAGCACGCGCCGAGTGTTTGATTAGCTGATTACGTTTATGCGAGTTATTCCGTTCGGATTCCTTAATCTGATCCCCCGCTTGTATTGTTTTTGTTTTGATTCCGTTTTGATCGCTTACAAACTTTGTCATTCCGATCTGATCCCCTTACTCTTATTGAAAGCTAAGTACAATCAAGACAAAAGTAGTTCATGTATAAAAATATTTGCTTTTATTTGTTTAACTGTTTAAAATCATCACTGGCAATCAGCCACTTGGTCTAAAACTTTTATTAAATAAATTACAAAATCTGCAGTGGTATGAGTAATTACGTCTTCTATCTTAAAATGATTATGATTATTATGAATAAAAAATAAAATTAGTAAGAGTTTCGTTTGTTGCCATTTGGCTACAGAACCCTAAAAAAGGTCCAAACCGGATGCGGTTACTTGGCCAAAAAGAAAATTAAGATTCTTTGTTTCTCGATATTAACATACACGTTTCCGTTAGTATAACAGAATTATGTATATACAAACAGTATTTAATAACCCTGTACGTATACTTTTGCTGACTCTCCAAAAACTCTGTTGGGTATCCGGTCGGAACAAAATATTTGACTTTAATTGTAATACCCTGCGCGGTGGATCAGACCGGAATAAAAAATAATTATAAAATAAAACCGATCTCCCAGGGGATCAGACTGGAATAACTCGTTTATGCAATACATATTATATTATCGCATTAGGTGATAAGCCTGTAATGATAATTATAATTGTATGATGATAAATAAGTAAATAAATAAATGATGTTGTGTACACCGTTTGATACAGTTCTACATTCATCTGGAGTTTTACTTGAACACCCCATACGCGCTATAAAATATTAAAATGGAAAAAGGTCCCACGGCTATAATATTGTTTATTATTAAATTACCTAATATAGAGTACGTGGTTTCAACTAATGTGATAACCTAATTGCCACGGTGTTTATCAATGTTTAGTATACGACAACCTTGACTACCTAACTACGTCTATGAAATCGAATATTAATTAATCATTTTGCCAACACAAGTTTTTATTCAAGTCACCACTCAAAATAGCACCTTTATTCTCGTGTGTTAAGGTTCATAAGTAGCAAATCTGTATCAGTTCCCGTCATTGGTCATTGAACCACATAATTGCTTTGGAAAGTCAGTCAACGACGTCCAAGTTTGTAGAATGTTCGTCGTAAGTTCGGCCAAGTTCGTCAAAGTTCGGAAGTGACGAATCATGTCGGCTGCCGATGGCGTACGAAAATGTTATCATGGAACCTACGCTCCTGGTTTCCGGGTCAACATTAAAATTATTGCAAAAATATTTAATAGCTTGGGAAGTGAATAAATTACACGTTTATCTGTACTTGTATGATAAAAGTTTGTGAAAATAAAAGCAGATACATAGATGGAAATGATAGAATATTCTTTATTGTACACCAATAATTTTAAGCCCGCTCCCTCGCCGTAACATGCCGCCGAGGCGCCGATTGCTGCGCTCCGCGCTTACTCGCTCAGTACTTCCGGGAACGTCGTACGTGCAATGCGTAATTGTTTCAAAAATGAAATCTTTCAAAAACAACCATTAAATTTCACGGTGTATGTAGCTGCTCTCTGACTGTTCACACTGCCGGCGACGACTCGCTTCACTAGTTCTGACGCTGAGTGACAAGAGCTGTCAAAGATAATTTATTTATTTATTTATTATATACTTTACTAGCTTCCGCCAGCGACTTCGTCCGCGTGGAAAAAAAAATCCCCCGATTTTGAATCATTCTTCATTAGTGCTCCGCTCCTATTGGTCTTAGCGTGATGATATATAGCCTATAGCCTTCCTCGATAAATGGGCTATCTAACACTGAAAGAATTTTTCAAATCAGATCCGTAGTTCCTGAGATTAGTGCGTTCAAGCAAGCAAACAAACAAACAAACAAACAAACAAACAAACTCTTCAGCTTTATAATATTAGTATAGATTGTACACCTTACAATATTTCTATGGATACAAAAAAATTAAACTAGTGTACAATGGGCGGTCTTATCGCACAGGGCGATCTCTTACAGACAACCTTAGGATGGACAAACTTAAAAGAGACAGATTAAGGGCTGTCAGTGTACAAACATCATAATAATATAAAATACATACAATACCAAAATCATATACTAATAAATATTACATGTATAATTTAGAAAGAAGGGGAAAAGTTATAGGGAGAGGTAATGCTCCTTCACCATTCTTTTGAACGCTTGTAGCGTTTGAGCACGCCTCACTTCTATGGGTAATGCATTCCACAAACGAGCTGCTTGTATAGAAAAAGATTTGTCAAAGAAAGAAGTGGAATGCATACGAATACTTAACTCTAGATTTTCCGATGATCTCAAGGATCTAGAATGTGTGTCACAGAGGAACTGAAAACGTTCCTTAAGTTGAAAAGGAGTGAAGGGATTAAATAGCACATTATAAAGTAGAGAAAGTAAGTTAAGATTCCGGCGAAACCTAATAGGAAGCCATTTGAGCTGAGCCCGGAAATCAGAAACCTGGTCATATTTGCGCAAGCCAAATATAAACCTGATACAGAGATTTTGAAGTCGCTCTAGCTTGTCCAATTGGTTTTGGGTCAAGTCGAGATAGCTGGCATCAGCATAGTCCAGAATAGGGAGAAGGAGAGTTTGTGCAATTGCTATTTTAGTGGAGATGGGAAGAAAATTACGAAGGCGTCTCAAGGAGCCTGCAGACGCAAATACTTTACGACTAACTTCCTGTAATTGTTTAGTCCAAGAAAGGGTGTCGTCATTGTGTATTCCCAGGTTCTTTACAGTGTGACTGAAAGGTATGACGGTGTTATTGAAAGAAACCTGGGGAAGTGCCGTCCAATCAATCCTGGAGATAGTACGAGAACTACCAACAACAATAACCTGAGTCTTAGCAGGTTTGATTTTCAGCCCAAACTCAGCGCTCCAGTCACCAATTCGAGCAAGGTCTATATTAACAGTTTTAATGGCATCAGCTAACTCTACGAGTGGAGCTTGGGTGTAAATTTGAAGAACATCAGCATACAAGTGGTAGAAAGAAGATAGTCGTTGAGTGATAGCATTTATAAAAAGTACGAAAAGTAAAGGAGATAAAACGCCACCCTGTGGCACACCGGCAGAGGTATCACACCAAGAAGAAAAGGAGTCTTCAATGGAAATACGCTGCCGACGACCAAACAGGTAACTATGAAACCAGTCAATTACCGATGGAGATATTTTAAACGAGCAGAGAATGCCAAGCAAAATGTATAAGTCAACTATATTAAACGCATTACTAAAGTCTAGTAGTGCAAGTACAGTTAACTTCCCCATCTCCATGCTAGACCTTATATCGTCCGTAATATGTACGAGTGCAGAAGTAGTGCTGTGACCAGGACGAAAACCAGATTGGAAGGGATTCAGAAGATTGTACTTAGAAAGGAACGAGCTAAGTTGTTGGTGGACAAGCTTTTCAAGGACTTTGTATAGGAATGGGAGAATAGAAATAGGTCGGTAGTCAGAAAAAGATGCAGGACGAGTTTTTTTGAGTAAAGGGTTATCCAAATTATTTTGGGCGTCTTTCCAGGCTTGTGGAAAGACACTACTAGAAATTGAGAAATTTAGGATGTATAGAATGAACAGAAGAACGTTATCAAGGATGGGAATGATCATCTTACGGCTGACACAGTCACTACCCACAGCGTTGGACGTAATCAACATATTATAACACTTCTTTTAACATCACAAGCAGTAAATTGACGTATGACAAAAGGAGAATAATCAGGTATCGGAAGTTTAGAAAGATAACTTAAAGTAGCAGTTTTAGTAGCCCTATCTATTGATGGCGAAGTAGAAAAATGACTATTAAGAGAGTTTATTAATTCAATGTCTTTAGGAATCGTTTCATGAGATGTTTTCCCGATACCTAATGTTTTGAGAAATTTCCAGACCTTAGCTGGATCACTACTCTGAACAGAATTATGGATATGTTGGCGTTTTGCATTTCTACACACCTTGCTGCAGTGATTTCTAATTGATATAAATTTCTCCCTGTTGGCGTCACTAGGTCTAACTTCTTTTTTATGGATTAAAAGTTTTATTTCACCCGTCAACCAAGGCGCCGGAAGATGAAGATACGGAAGAGCTCGAACAGGTGCATGTCTGTCGTAAAGCTGAATTAGTGCAGTAGTCAAAAAATCAACCTGTTCGTCGACTGATGACGAATCAACCAGAGGCGTCCAGTCAATGTTGTTGGCATCCTCTCGAAGACAATCAATGTTCATCCCATCAAAATTGTGAAGCAGAATAGTTTTGGACTTATGCTTAGGGGGGCGAATTTTATAAGATGTGAAAATTGTGTCATAAAATAAAAAATAATACTCGCTCAGTGATGCTCACTTGGCAGTCAGAACTCACGCCCAGAAACCAACTAGCGGTCCAGCGGACCAACTAGCGAGTAATTGCCCGTCGCAACGAGTGGGCACTCGCTTATAGCCCAGCGCCAGTACTATCGGAACTACATACTCGCTGCTCGCCAACTCGTTTTCAGATGCTAGCTCTACTCACTACTCGTTCATCGTCGACGATGGGCATGGACCGCACTAAGCTCGCATGGTGGATTACGGCCCATTCCCTCTCAAAGCAGGCCTGTTTTCCGTCAGTGAGACCGTTTTTAGGTTTCCGTAGCCGAATGGCAAAAAACGGAATCCTTATAGTTTCGTCATGTCTGTCTGTCTGTCTGTCCGTCCGTCCGTATATCACAGCCAAAAAGGTTTTATTCCAAAACTATTAGGACTATACACATGAAACTTAGTATAAAGATGTATTCTGTGAACCGCTTTCCGTTTTTAAGAAAAAAAAAAGTATATATTTAAAATAAATACATGGAACTGAAACAGAAAATATTTTCTTTTTCGTAAAACTTATGCGTGTGTGGTATCTGTAGACCTGTCTATCTTTAAAAATAAGGTTGAGGTTTTTAAAATTACTTTTTCATAAAGTTAATCTTTTAAAAGATATACGCTTCCAAAGTGGTCAAATGTTTGTCCCTCCCCCCTCCCCCCTCTAACTGCTATAATAATGGAGTGAAAAATTCAAAAAAAATGTAGATCTTAATGTAAACTTTCAATGACAATTGGTTTGAATGAGATCGGGTCCGCAGTTTTTGAAAAACCGCAAATATAACTTTGTTTTTCATACAAACACTATGATAAACAAAGTTATTTTGCGTAGTTATTACGGAACCCTTCATGGGCGAGGCTGACTCGCACCTGGCCAATTTTTTATATTTAACTAACCGTTGATGTCCCACAGGTAGGCAAAGACCTCCCCCATATCCTTCCAGGTTCTCTTTTCGAATGGCACTTTAGACTAGGGCTTCCAATCGCGCAGCCTGAATTCAATCTCGGTATTTGCGGGACTACGAATTTTTGATCCCGCGGGATCTCGGTATTTGCGAGATCCCGCATATTGAAAAAATTACATGTAAAACAATGAAACAATAAAGGCAAATAAAACAATGAATTAATCAACTAACTCCAAATTTATTTACGTATTACTATTAGTATGAGATCAATCAAATTACACCGTTTAATTATCACAAAAAAAAAAACAATGAATTAATCAACTAACTCCACATTTATTTAATTATTACTACTATGATCACAAAAAAACAATGAATTAATCAACTGGGTGCGGGATCCGCAAATCTCGCATTTGAGCCTGGCAGCCTTTTTACCAGTGAAAAATTTATAGGCTGATTATGTTATGTTATTTCTAAAAATAGTAAGCTCTAATAAAAAGTTGTATTATACAGCCTCAAAACTAAGCATATGAAGCACTAAAGCGTCTTAAAACCTGCACCTAATAAAGGCAGCATGTGTTGAAGTTAATTTAAAGTTGGCACGTGCGCTCTGCCCCAGCTTTGGCTTTCTTTTGGGATATTTATGCAAGTTTGTGCACGGCGGCGATAACATCGCTGAGGCGTGAATCACAATATTGCATTGTAAGGCTATACAACGTGTAATTTAAAGGGTATATACATACCGAGTGCATGGCTTCTTAGGATGATAACAAACGATATGGCAAGGGTTTTGTAATCCTATGTCTACATGTGTGGAGCATATTAGAAATTTCAATACATTGATACCAGAGGCCGAATTTTTCAAATTAAGAAAAACGAAGAGAATTATCGTTGTATTGGCAAGTGACGTGGAAAGTGATGACCCTCATAGTGCTGTGACACGTTTGTTATAACTGGTATTCAAAAAACATATGAAACCAATAATTTGGGGTCAATTCTGTGAGTCACTTATTTTGAGCTGAAACTTTGCATAAAGACTCCATACCAGATGTTGTCTTCAGTCCTTTTGGATGATGGGGTTTCCGTTACACGTTGTAGAAGCGGATACAGTTTTCATAAATAGAATTGTGTGTTTTTCTTCCTCAGATACGACAACTTTAATTTACACAAGATTTCTGCCTGACTTCTTTAAAGCTATTTTATGTCCTTCCCAGGGTAGGTATTAAGCTATATCTATGTCAAATTACATCAACATCAGTCTAGTAGTTTCAGAGCTTTTTCAATGTAAAGGTAATAATAGGTGGAGTTCTTGGCTATATATAACAGCTTTAGCAACATCTTTCGTCGACCCGTGGATGGGTCCGGTCAATACATTATCTAGATTCTTCCGTGCACCGAAAATTACGTTTACTGCAATCAACGGCTTACAGTGCTTTCCAAGGTACGGAGAAATCTTGATAATGTGTTACTGTTATTATAAAGCTATTCATCACTCATTTATCACACTGCAAAAAAATATTAAAACGTCTAAATGGAACGACACATGAATGTGATTTTTGAAGTGGCAATAGTTGAAGACTCATAAACTTGAGAGTGCTGAAAAATGCGTTTTATCTTATAGTATTTAATAGTCTTATCCTTTTTTACGTTAATTAAGAAGTTTGATTTTTTCACAGCTTCAAGGGACCATGTTTCATTTTTAAGTCGATATCTTCACACGTTCCTGAAATAAAGGGCCTTAACACACAGACGGACAACAAAGTAAGCCTATAACGGTTCCTTTTTTTTTGTCCTTTTGAGGTACGTAACTAAAAAAAGTCTATCTTTTTTATTCTTAAAGAGCCCTAGCAATCTACATTACTAGTAATCTTGTTAACCCTCCAACTAAGCTAAATATGCTTGTGTCTGGAGTGGGTTCACGGCAATAGTGTAATGGGTTGGGTTCGAACTTGCGACCTCTTGATCACAAGTTCGACACCTTAGCCATTAGGATATTGTCGCTTACATCAATGCCAGTTATATCATTCCTCAACAACTTTGCCATATACAAAAGCTTGACTGTCATCATTATTGAAAGGAAACCTTCAATGTAGTGATAGCTATACATTTGGCAATACGATAATAAGATAATAGCAGCCAAAACATTCATAACATAACAGACATTAAGCAGTAGTTCTGCGGCTGGTCTCATTGAGCTCACGTAAATATTTCATTAGGCACAATTGGCGCGCGTCTAAGTTTGTTTCATATAATGAGTTGCGAGCTTTCACTTTGAGCGACCGGTTGTGTGCACCTAGTCTTGAGATACACTGAGATCTATTTATTCCAAAATAATACTTTTCAAGGTAGATGTAGTATGACCTTAGACGGAGCAAAAGGCGTATACAACGGAGATAAAAGCGAGAGGTATTAAATTAAACTACATTTACTATGTATAAATGATACATACATCAGGCTAAACACCAAAAAAAAAAGTTTTGAAGTTTTGCTTAAGGCTGCTCTCTCGAAAAAAGCTTGAAAAAAGCATTCAGATGAAGCAACTTTTCGTCGGCAATTACAGAGAAATTACATCTGAAAAAAATTGTTAGTAATCTACATGATATGAACCGTAATTTGGTTTAGCCACAATTTTTCTATCGGTATCACATAATAAGAAAAAAAAATGCCAAATCACCTCCAAATAATTGAGATGAAACCATTTTACTCCTTAATTTCATATCAAAAGAGTATAAAAAATATACTACTGTTTTGCAATACAAATGAAAATAATTTGGTTTTGTTACTTTTTACAAATATGTATTATTTTTATTACAATAAATTAAAAATGCGTCCAATTAAAGACTGCGTTTACATCACCCCCGCACTCGTCCACAAATTCAGTGCGGGGCGCATCGTGTTGCTAGGTGGACGTACGTCGCGTTGCGAGAGCTCAAGCATTACGAAATAATATCGTAAAATATTACTGCAAAAATTAATTTTGTAAATAGTGGAATAGCTTTTTAACCGACTTTAGAAAAAGGAGAAGGTTCTCAATTCGTCTTGAACTTTTTTTTATGATGTTACTTCATTACTCGCAGATGGCTGGACCGATTTGGAAAATTCTTTTTTTGTCTGAAAGATTATACATTCTAGTTAGTTCCATTGTCGTCATGTTTGGATCTGATGATGGAATCATGGAGAAATCGAGGGAACTCTTCAAATATTATAGGCATACCTATAGCGTTTTGGGTATATCTTATTGTACCTTGTTTAGTTTCTCTTGAAAAGCACCATTTGAGGAAGTGGAACTGATGACAAACACCCCAGATGGCCATCGAAACTACTCAATAATAAGTATTTCGTGGATTGCGATTAGATTACTTGAATATAGATGTTAAGCACTTTATGCTCGTCACAATACATATGGTGAAGTAGAGCTGATAGTGATGTACCAGGAGAACTCCTCAAAAATTAACGGCTCTGCACCGGGAAAAGCAATATTTTGTAAAAAATGATAAGTAGTTGACATTTTGGCTTTTGTAACTAGATAAATTACAAACCGACCCACTAAAAAGCGTGAAATAAAACTTATTATCAAAAAATAGAACCGACTTTCGATTCGTCAAAAAGTTTTATTTCTGATTCTTGTTTATAAGTTAAAGAGTATTCTATGTATCTATAAGTAGTGTTAGTGTTATAAACTCATAGTATTTTACAGTTTTAGTAGTGTTTAAATTTAGTTTGTAAAACATGGGAATAAGCAGAAACGAATGAAGAGAGGACTAAAAAAATATTACAAACAAAAGGGTATACATTTATTATCAAGGTAAGCTTAAAGTTTTATCTACATATTTCATTATAAACTATCGCTTTACTTACCTCGCATAAAAGTAGATAGCACAGAGTAAACGGACAGAGGGTAAGCTTCATACAACTGCGCTATGATAGGTACACTACTACAAGCAAGGCGCGTGTGTGCGCTTCAACTGAGCGAGGCCTGGCTTGAGCCGATATGCACCGGTTTCTCTTCGTACCACAGAAATCTTAATAATAAGGCAATAGAAGTCGCATAGACGCATGACCTTGTCGCCGCGCATGTGACACGTAGGCCACAAGTGCGCGTGGAGCGTTTGTTGCGGTTACTTGTGTTGTTTGAGACGCGGATAGGTAAACATGGTGTTTTGCAGCATATCCAACTGCGCAAACTCTTCCAAAATTTGTAACTTTACAAATAAAGGGTTAGCATTTCATATACAAGTACTTAATTTTTGAAATAATGTCGTTTTTAAAAAATATAATCAAATCAAATATTTTCGCCACCATTACTACGATTATCACAGAAATAGATTTTTTTTCTCAATTCAGTTAGTTACCATTAATACTTAAGCTTGTTCATGCCTACTATTACAACTACTAAAAGCAGCAATGAAATATAATAGCCATGCGCAATAAACAATATCGTCGTTTACGTACATTCCAGGAACACGCCGCACGAGTTGGCCGCGAATTAGTGACGTGCCACTACTATTTTGTATCGGTAATTTATTACCTTTAGCTTAATAGTTAATACGTAGTTTTACCGAAATTCGAATGAAATATAATTTTTCGTTAATTATTTCAATACGTATTTTCATTAAGCATGTTTTTTCCTGTTTAAATAGTTGATAAAAAGTCGTTTTTGAACGATTATATATCTGTTAATTCGTACTTTTTAACTATTTTTCATTCAGAAAATTAATAGGAGGTAGGCTTATTATTGTTATGTACGTAGGTAAGTTAAATAACAGTCTGCTTTGGGTATCCTTGTATCATTGAAGTGTTCAATTTTTATCTTTTTTTATGACAAAATAAGGATACATATTATTATGTATATTGTACGTATAATGGATTAAGTTGGATCGGATCGATACGTTTTAATATTATTTATGCATCTGTTCTACTTTATTCAATGCTATTATTACACATTTCCGAAAGATCCGGATATCATCAATCCATCCTAAGATTGTCTCGAATATATCGCTATAAGCGATAAGACCGCCATCGTAATCATAGAATTAACTTAAAACAGTTGTGTAACAATTTATGTGAATTCATGATTCACTGTTGTGTTTATAACTTGTGAGGAGAAATGAATAAATATATTATTATTTTGATGAACAATAAAGTATATTCTTCATTGTTCGGTATTAAGTTATGCCATTATTGATCTATTTGATTTGGTCATTGTTTTTTTTTCCCATAAGGTGAAGTATTGGAGAGCATTTAAGATTTGTATAACTAAATAATAAAGAAATATACTTACACTTAATATTTTACTGTATTCCCTTTTCTCCTAAATAAATCGTCTAAAAGCGCGTCGAAGAATGAAAAACTTTCAATAAATTAGTTATCTATTGTTACGAGACTCCTTGGCTATTAACGCTCAACAGAAAATTATCGATAATAATATGAGCATTACGAGCTTTGCACTGCACTATTCCTAAGTGAGAGTGAGCGTGCGATATCTTTCTCTGTTTTTCGCACACGTTACGCCACCTGAGATTATGAGTTTTTAGAAAATATTGCGTAATGTCATCGCTTAAAGTTTAATTTTGTTGTAATAATGCAAAATGCATGTGTAGGCGAAAGTGTGTATCTATTGTTTGTTTATGTGGTGGTAGCTGCGAACCGGCGACACGCGTCCTAGTATTAAACGACAGTAGATAGCATTTCTATTGCCTTATTATTAAGATTTCTGTGCTTCGTACGGACGAAGCCGCCAGTTGAGATAGAGAGATAGAGTCAAGATAATGTACAAGAGAAAGAAGAAAACAACAAAGAGAAGGAAATAGAACTAAGGAAAGAAAAATAGATTGATGAGAAAAATGAAGAAAACGAGAACGAAGAAGGACGAAAAGAAAACATAGAACAAGATTTTATATGGCCATCAAAATTTCTAAAAATAAATATATGTGAACACGGAGAAATAAATGAGGATGAAGAAGTTCAACCAACCAAAAGAATAAAAATACTTGGTGAAAGAAAGTTAAATTTCAGTGAATTTTAGTTATAATCTATTTGTTTATAAAAAATGTAACAAATATTATGACATACACTAGTAATAATTATACTACCTATCTACCTTACTCTAAGTTCCTACCTACATACCTACCTTACCTACCTACCTACTATTTTTCTCTTAATAGAAACCTTCCTCAGACTATAACGAATATTCGAAAAAAAAAATCCGTATTGGTCCAGCCATTCCTGAGTTTTGCGCTTAGCAACACATTTAGCCATTAATTTTTATTTATATATAATTTAGTTAAAAAGATACATCAAGTTGTTTACCTCAAGTTTCGAGCCAGGCTGATCTATTATAATAGAGGTATAGTTTCTACAGTACATACTCAAAGTGCATCTATATCAATAGATAATAAATAAAAACAAAATTTGACCACTTTTGATGCGGTAAAAATAAAAATGAATTTAACTTTCACGATGACTTGACCTTCTGTGATTTCGATACTCTGTGCCGAGACTAGGCGAAGCGACGACGCATGCTGGCGGCGCAGGCGCGGGCCGAGCGCGCCTCTCTTTTCTGTTGCATGCGGGTAGCGGAGAGCTGCGCGGAGTGGCGCGCGGAGAGGGGTCGTTAGCTCCGCCCAAATGGTCAAGGTTATTGGCATGAATACAAGCCTTAAGTAAAAACACGATGTATCTTCCGAGCAGCTTACACCTTAAAAGGACAAAATTAACGCTACGATGCCGCTGAAGTTCACAATACAAATAAGGAAATTTTACTTTGAATATTCCGCTATTTAAGTTCATAAAAAAAGATTTTTCGTATTTTTTTTTAATAGTTTTTGACTAACCGTTACCACGTATAGTGCATGTGGTTTAATTTCTCTGGCTTTTATCAACGTTGTATAAGTTTTATAACAGACTGCGATCTGTAGTTCTTACCTACTTACATGGGGTAGTTTCTGGAGTCAACATTTCAAATGTCCCTTACATTGACTACGTGATATTTCGACGACGCTTCTCTAATTCCATACAACTGGATGAAAAAATTAAAATTATTAGCCTTGTTTTCACCGGTAACCAGCTCGCATGCAAGTAGCAATACATTTCGGGCCACTGAGGTATACTGCGAACAATGTGGTGTGGATGAAGCGTGTTTGCCTAGAAGTACCTAACCTATTAACTCTTAACTTATAAACAAAACATGTCCGTCTGTGATTTACATGATACTAAAACACTTATACAGGTAATTCTATAAGCTCAGAACACAGTATTTCACCACCATTTTAATTATAATGTTGACATGACAATCATACTTTTTTTAATATTGTCCGTCTATCTGTTTTCTTCCCATGGGATCGGGATTTGCAAACGACGTTGTGGACGCATGTAGTAGGAAATAAGTCACATTCAAATTACGCAGTAAAAAAAATTTGTACTATACCCAGTGTATCCCAATCCTGGTCCAGCATAGCAGTGCTTAATTGGAGCAGCCCGAGTTGTCTTGAATTCTGCATCTATATTGCAATTTTATTGCTCGCTAGTGTACACCGGCTTTATTTGAAACTATTTACTGAGACAGTTCATAGCTACGAGTGAAATTATATTTTTGCGCCTACGTCAATTTTTTTTGTATCTGAAAATTCTTCATTCGAATTTATTTTGGATGTGCTGTTTAAGAATAATTGCTTGCTAGATGAGTTTGTTTTTTAGGAATAAAGTTTTTTAATATAATATAAAAAATCCACCAACTTGCACTGGGACCACGTTATGGTTTGTGGTCTCAAAGGGAGGAGGTTGGTGTCACAGTAGTAGGAACATTTTTTTTAAAGGTTGGTTTTTTTTAAAGAACGACTTAAAGAAAATATATTTTAAAACCGGTTATGTTCGTTGTTTACTTGTAAAGCTGAATGTTTTATTTTATGATTGTTTTATTTGTCAATGCAAACTGGAACACCACGTTCTGTGTTTGTACCACCCTAATTTTTTTTTGTAGAAAATAGCAAAAGCGTCAAGTCTGTCTATGTATAGTATTATTATTAGACAAAATGGACGAATTAATGGGTATTTGTTATTAAATCCAGCTAAAGTACTGCACTGGTAGTAGTAGTGATTTGCCGGTTCTGGCGCACCAATCCCGTGGCTCACCGGTTCTGGCGCACCACCGCTTCTGGCGCAATCGCGGTCCAGGGCGTTTCAAACCTAAAAAAAAAAAAAAAAAAAAAAAAAAAAAAAAAAAAGGTTTTGGGGTCCGCTGATCACGTTTCTGCAATCCGTTTTCGCGTAAGATGCATGGTTCCGGAGATACAGAAATCAATTAACAACAATCTGTTTCATTTCCGGTGACCCGAAACCCTCATTATCGACTTTCATTGTTCGCCTTTTCTTATCTATTGTCCGTGCGTCCGGCCGCTCACCCTCATTAGGATTGCATTGACGTATGCATGTATTACTCATTGTTACTGCTACTGCTATTGTATACTTTTATTGTTCATAAACCATTGCTTACTTTGCTATTCGGGGTCATCAAAACGGAATCAATAAAACACATGCGTCATTAACAAATTTTATTTTTATCTACAAAATATGAGCGGAACATCTCATCCACTAAAATATCGTTGTACAGTGTGTTCCCTGTAAATATGTTTGTAAAACTATGCATTGAACATCCCTGAAACTTATATAGCAAATACATTAAGCAATATTCACCACAAACTGAAGTCCAATCATTCTGAATCCTATCAATACTCCAGCCCCATCTTTTACAATTCCTTTTCAAAAACTCGAGATGATATCGCGCAGGTGTTCGCCCATAAGAATCAAAATATTGACCGATGCCATTCGTATCGATATGTACAGCTACCCAGTGTGAACCTGGCTTATCATCCGCATCCAAATTGCATATTATATACGTTGGTGCATGGGTATACATAGGGAGTCTATTAGTAGCATAAACATTATTTTCTAGACTGGGATGAATCTTTTTCAGATGTTTTTGTACTTCTAATGTATCCATGATATAGCATATTATTACACTACCAATCTATTCAATGGTTGTCATAGGAATGTTCAATTATAGTGATTTGTAAATATTAAATCGCATTATTTTGTAGCACTCACAAAACAGGTTGATGCCAGCAATGTGAGATAAGTTTGTTGACTCATAGAGTTACTATCAGTTTCCGGAGGAACGTGAGATAATTTTGGTGATTCATAGAGTTACAATCAGTTTCGTCGTATTTAGGAATTTGTTTTAGATAAGAATGGTGCTATATAAGATCCTACCATTGCAGTCATGCAGTCAGTCTATGGTCCTTTGACCGCAGTGGATTGTATACGTCTACCAATACTACGTTTGTGTTACTTCAACGCATCAATGGCCATGGAGGTAAGTGTTTATTCTATTGACAAACTTACTTGTATTCTTGTTGTTGTTTCCTAACGTGTGTGATTAAGTGTAAACAAATTGATATTAACATGATAACTGTCTTGTTGCAGAAATCATTCAACTTCGATGAAAATACCTATAAACAGTATTACTACTCACCGCTCTCCCCTCAACATGAAGAAGAGAACGATGACATCGTTATTAATAACACATGTGATGGTGGAAAAAGGAAATCACAACCGATTGATCATTTTTTTGAAGTGGCACCAAAAATAAAAAAGAAGAAACTGTTATCGTCAACCGTGGCACGAGCCGCTAGAGATGGTGTATCATACATTTCTAGTAATTCTGACGACGGAGACCAAGCGACGCATCTCATTAAAATTGAAATGTACGATATGAAGAAGCTATGTAAGATTCCAACTACTGATCATTGGAAACACGCTACCACGAGGATTAAATATTATGTAAAGAATAATAAGGATAGCATCTACGACAGCACAAACGGGCTCGTATACAACATTACAAAGACAATAGCAGAAAGTGAAAAAGTTAAAAAATACTTTTTTAACAATGACACCCATTAGTTGATTAGTGAATGTGATTCTGTTTACTTAAATTACTTCTGTGTACTCATTAGATTCTACCTGACTTTCTAATCCTTTGCTAGACTCTATGTAATGAACATTATTTGAAATTGGGTATCGGTTTGTCTACCAACACTTAACTGTTACTTACTGTGCTACCTAATTTCTTCTTTGCTATAAAGATGGAAAACTTCAGTGAAGTGTGTACCAGTGCTTTCTTTTCCGCACCCATGGAAGAGAATATGGAACTATTCATCAACGAATTCGATCAGGAGCTGCCTAAAGTTTGTGATGAAATGGAGAAGTGTGAACTGTTTGATTCATCGTATGATGATGAGTTGTATAATCACTGTGCGATGGTTGAAACAGCGTTGATGTAAGTATTAGAAGTACAAACTCAATAAGAAAGATTATTGTTGTATTGTTTTATTTTAAGATTTGTCTAATAATTTTCTTGCTGTTTTGTTACAGTCAACCACAAGTTGGAAGAGGTATCAAACGAGGTATCACTACTGACGAAAATAAGGTTCCCAAGAAAGCAAAATTTGATGAAGGAGCTTCTACATCATCGACTGAAACAAATAACGTGGACAACAATAAGGTGGAATGTGACACATGTCATGTTTTTATTAATAAAAGGTATCTAAATAACCATTTAAAAAGCAATGTTCACAAAAATAATCTTTTAAAATCACATAATTCACTAGCAAATGTTACAGTTGTTGAAACCGCTTTTGGCAACCGAATTTTAACATATAGAATTAATAGTAAAACAATTCAATCGGGGCAATATTTTGAAACACCGGAATCGTTTTTAAATTCATTAAAAATTGATATCTTATTTTTAATCAATGAATGTATTCAACAACATACAATTTTTAAAATAAACTTCATATTGCATGCTGATTTCATACAACAAACTAAAGATATTAAAAATACATTTGATTTTCAAACGTTTAATTATATAATTTGTCAGGGTGATGACTTAAATATATTTTTTTCATCATTAATAGACACTGTTGTTGGTAAAATTTGTCAATTTGAAAAAAAAGATAGTGGTTGGAGTCTTAATCAAATTAAATACATAGATATGAATGTTAACAAATTCAACCCCTTACGTGGTAGTTCATATATCGATCTTCCTCAGGATATTAAATTAAAAAAAGCTGTAATCAATGTTAAAAATAATGATAATATGTGTTTCAAATGGGCATTACTCTCCGGTTTATATCCTGTATGTAAAAGTGTAGATCGCGTAACATCATACGCAATTCATGAAAATAAACTAAAATTTACTGGTATTTCTTTTCCGGTTAAAATTGTAGATATATCAAAAGTAGAGAAATTAAACAATATTAGTATAAATGTTTTTGGTTTAGAGTATAATAAAGAAAAAAAGTGTAATTCAGTTGTAGGTCCTTTATATTTAACAAAATGTCGTACACCTAATCATATCAACCTACTATATTTATCGAATGGTACTAACAATCATTACTGTTATATTAAAAAGTTATCGCGGTTAGTTAGCTCACAAATCTCAAGTAATCATCACGCAGTTTATATATGCGATTCATGTTTACTTCATTTCCCATCAGAGGAAAGACTTAATAACCATCAACAATATGATTGCGCTCACATTTGTACGGAATTACCAAACGGTAAGGATTCCAAAAAGGATTGGTTCGGTAAAGCAACATCAAATAATAAAATAAAATTTGATAAATTCGTGAAAAAGTTGGAAATGCCTTTTGTGGTTTATGCAGACTTTGAAGCATTTTTGAACCCAATAGAATCATGTAGTAACGATCCATCCAAGCCTAGTACAATTAATATTCAAAAACATGAAGTGTATAGTTTCGGATATTACATTAAATGTTCATATGATGACAGATTATCAAAATATGAGACGTATAGTGGGCCAAACTGTGCACAAGTGTTTATGAATCGCCTTTGTGAAGATGTGAAAACAATAGTTAAAAAAAATTGTTTCCAAAAATGTCCCGTTCCATTATCAGATGAAGATAAAATTAAAATTTCAAATTCAAACATTTGTCATATTTGTGAAACTCAGTTAAATGAAGATCCTTTTTACGATTTTGATTGGTACACTGGCAGTTTTAGGGGTGTTGCGCATCAAGTGTGTAGTTCTAAGTACAGAACCCCTCGTTATGTTCCAATATTTTTACATAACCTCGGTCACTACGATGCTCATTTTATTGTCCATGCATTAAACCTCGATGATGGCAAAGTTGAAGTTATTCCACAAAATAAAGAACGATACATATCATTTTCAAAACAGTTAACAATAAATAATCAACCTGTAAGTTTAAGATTCGTAGATTCATTGAAATTTTTATCATGTAGTTTAGATCAGCTAGCTAAAAATCTTAATGACGATCAGTTTAAAGAACTAAAAAGAAACTATCCTATTAATGAAGATTTTTTACGTTTAAGACGGAAAGGTATTTATCCTTATGAATTTATGCGTAATAGTGATTGCTTGAAACATCCGTCACTTCCTGATCAACACCAGTTTTATAGTTCACTCACAGATTCAAATATTTCAAACGATGATTATAATCATGCAAAAGATATTTGGCAACATTTTAAGTGTAGTAGTATGTCTGATTATTCCGATTTGTATTTAAAAACTGATGTTTTACTTTTGACCGATATATTCGAAAACTTCAGAAAGCTTTGTATTAAAACTTATGGATTAGATCCTGCCCATTACTATACTGCTCCAGGTTTAAGTTGGGATGCAATGTTAAAATTTACGAAAATAGAATTAGAATTGTTAACGGACTATGACAAAATTGCTTTTTTTAAAGCTGGTATTAGAGGGGGTGTATCTCAGTGTAGCAATCGTTTTGCTAGAGCAAATAATAAATTCATGGAGGATTATGATGGTGAAAAACCTAATTCATATCTAACATATTTTGATGCGAATAATTTATATGGTTGGGCAATGTCCCAATCCCTTCCTGTTGGTGGTTTCGAATGGATAAATTGTAATACAGATTATAATGTGTTGGATACGTCTGATTTTGGTTATGTTTTAGAAGTTGATTTGGAATATCCTGATGAACTTCATAATTTGCATTCTGACTTTCCATTATGTCCTGAAAACATATGTGTGGGTAATACTAAAGAAACTAAATTAGTTCCTAATTTAAATAATAAAAATAAATACATCATTCACTACAGGAATTTAAAACAATGCATTGAAATGGGAATTAAATTAATTAAAGTACATAGAATTTTAAAATTTAAACAGAGTTCTTGGCTAAAGAAATACATAGACTTAAATACTAGTTTGAGAACGTTAGCTAAATCAAACTTTGAAAAAGACTTTTTTAAATTAATGAACAATTCTGTCTTCGGTAAGACAATGGAAAATATTGAAAAAAGAGTAAACGTTAAACTACTAACTCACTGGGATAATCGTGGTAAAGTTTTAGGTGCTCAGGAATTGATTGCAAAACCAGAATTCCATAGTTTATCAATATTTTCAGAACATTTAGTCGCAATACAATTACGAAAAACAAAATTGATTTATGATAAGCCAATTTATTTAGGATTTTGTATTTTAGATATATCTAAGACCCTTATGTACGAATTTCATTATAACTACATGGTTAAAAAGTTTAATAACAAAATTAAGTTATTGTACACCGATACCGATAGTTTGATATATCAAATTTTTACAGATAATTTGTATGAGGATATAAAACCTGACCTACTTCACTATTTTGATACATCAGACTATCCAGAAAATAATATTTATGATTATCCAAAATTAAATAAAAAGAAGTTAGGTTTTTTTAAAGACGAGAATAATGGTAAAGTGTTGAAGGAATTTGTAGGGTTGCGATCAAAAATGTATGCCTTGGAAGTAGAAGATAAATTTATAGCAAAGGCAAAAGGGGTTAACAAAAGTGTTACCAAAAAAATGAATATGGAAAATTACAAATCGTGTTTGTTTAATAAAAATGTGCAATATTGTAGTATGCTTCGGTTTAAGTCAATCAAACACACTATTTTTACACAAAAAATAAATAAAGCATCTTTATCATATAATGATAGCAAACGATGTATTATGGACAACAACATTGATACATTGGCTTGGGGACATTATAAATTACGTTAAGTGTTGATACTTTTTACTTTTACTTCTGTACCTATACGAAATTTATATTGATTGTAAAATTATGATATTACTATAATGTTATATAATAGTTTATTACATATTTAAAATGTATTGTTTGATTGTAAATAATGTAAGAAAATTGTGGTTTTTATTTGTAGGTTTAAATTTGAGATTGTAAAATTCTGATGTACTAATTGTGTTAGTTTTAATTATTCGATTGTAAATAATAATAATAATAATAATTCTTTATTTTCAGACAACAATGATCCAGCGTGTTAGTAAACAATAATATAACTTATTACTAGTGTTAGTAGTTAAAATACAATAGAGAAGAAGACAGACCATATAGTATTGTGAAAAGGACATCCCCGAATTAATGGTTAGTGATTGTCCTTCTCACAAAACTTTTAATAATCGGAGAGTCGATACTCTCCGCCACAGTTTTTAGAATGCTGTTGCCACTCGCCCGCAACCTTGACAACAGCGACGCGGTTCTCTTGCGAATGACGGCGTGGAAGCCGTCAACTCGGTTTTGCGCAAACATAGCAGATGCGCTGCACCATCGTGGCAGTCCCAACAGCATCCTAAAAATATTATTATACTGAACGCGTAGGTCATCCAGCGTTCTTTTGGTATAGTTGACCCAAAGATTCCCCGTGTAAAAGCACTGGCAATACGCCTTAAATAGTGTTACTTTCACAAGACTGCTACACCGAGCGAATCTTCGGGCCAACATGTTACCTCGGACCGCCAATGCCCTACGCTCCCTTTCAATATCGACATTGTCCTTAAGGTCGTCAGTGAGAAGATGCCCTAGATATTTAAATTTCGTCACTCTTTTGACGTTCAAGCCGTTTAGGGTAATGTCAGGTATAGTATCTGGGCATTCACCGCTGGCCTTAAAGACAATGTATTCGCACTTCATAACATTATAAACAAGTCCGTGCGAGGCAGCATACGCCTGACAGACCCGCAGCATTTCATTTACAGCACTTGCCGTCGGCGCCAGCAAAGCCATGTCATCAGCATAGCTGATACTATTTATTGTTACACCATGAACGCTACATCCGACCCGCATATTGCTGAGGTCCACGATTAGGCCATCTATATATGTGCTAAATAGCCTAGGAGACGTCAGACCACCCTGTCTCACACCGCATTCCAACCTATAAGTCTCAGACTGTGCATTGGACCACTTAACAACATTTTCTTGGTTCGCATACCAATACTGTAGGATCCTGAGGACTCCTGCCGATACACCCCTGTCCTCAAGCTCTCTCCAGAGTACATCGTAATTTACCAGATCGAAGGCTCTGGAAAGATCCAGAAAACAGGCGTATACCGGCGTCCTACGATCAGTGTAATACTGGACCGTATGTTTGAGACTCACTATGGCACTTTCCGTTGACAGTCCAGGTTGAAACCCGAACTGTGAGTCATGCATGGATAGACATTCCTTCAAGCTAGAATCAATCATACCGTCCAGCACTTTTGCCAATGTGGTTGCGAGAGATATAGGTCGATAGTTTGACTTATCAGATATGTCGCCCGTCCTGTTCTTAATTATGGGAACCACCAGTGTTTTCATTAGTCCTGCGGGCAAGTAGGAGTGACTTAGGCACATGGTGTAAAACAACGACAACACCCTTGGCAGATGTACCCCCGCAAATTTGAGATGTTCAATACTGAGCCCGTCATATCCAGGAGATTTGCCTTTGCTCATATTTTTAATTACTGTTGCAACTTGTTTGGCCGAAAAGAACATGAATGAATCCACTCTCTGATTTTCAGGCCCAGCATTGTTCATATCAATTGAGGGACCCAGCGGAGACTGCACTGTAAAATGTTCCTTGAACATATTAGCAATCTCCCCCGGATTACTCCTCCCACCTACATTCACGGATAGGCCAGGCTTAATATCAAGCTTACTCGTGGACTTCCAAAACTTAGCGAAATTATTTGTTGCTCTTGCTTTTGCTATCATATCCATCTTTATTTGCTCTTGATTTTTTTGGCACCATTTTAGCCGAGCCTTGAAGATGTTACGGGCCACTCGCATTTCTTCAAAAATAGCTCCAGAGGTTGGCCGTTGGTGTAAAACCCACACTTCGAATTTACGCCTGGCCTCCCGGTATGCATCTCTTACATGGTAATTCCACCCGCATAATGTCTTGTGGTTCCCACCTCTACACACAGTCCCTACCTTTTCGTATGTTTGCTCGGCGGCGTCACACAATGCATATGATATTTTACAATATAATTCATCTAGAATAGTTTTATGCTCGCTTAAATTACAAAAACTATGGCTACACTCTTGAAACTCCAGAGGAAAATCAATTTCACGCAACTTACCGTTACATAGCTCACGGTATCTGTCAATTTGCGAGTCATTTCGGTCCCCCCAAATTACTTTATTGCAAGGAGTAGGCATGGTTACCAGCTTAGGTCTTACTAAATTTAAATTACACTCAATGCAAAGTGGTAGATGATCTGACGTATATACATCCTCTTTTATTGTAACCTTATCCACTGCAGCCCAAGCTGACAGAGAGACTATACAGTGATCAAGCCACCTCCTACATCCATGTGCCTCACTCATAAAAGTATAGCTACTAGAATTTATTCCCAGCTTTTCAATATCAGCACAAACATACGATTGATCTGCGCAGAAACTAGTAAGTTCCCTAAAAAATAATTCGTTTGGATGTGCGTTAAAATCACCCAATATAAACAAACTCTCGACTCCACCGCCCGCAACCACTGCACTGATCTCACCTAACACTTCCGTAAACATATGCAAGTTATCGGGCGAATTAGTCGGCATATACACACATGCTACAATAATCGAGCGCCCGCCAATGCTAGCTTTGACGGCCGCCAAGCGACAGCTGTTACATTCTAACACAGTGACTGTATCGAAAACACCTTTTCTCCACAGAATGGCTACTCCCCCATACGGCCTTCCAATCAGCAATCCGGCAGTTGTGTCAACGGCTGACTTACCCGTATATTCAAATTCATCTGATATGGTACTTAAAATAGGAATATCATGGGGTAGAAGCCATGTTTCTTGGAGGCATACAATATCGCTCATATCACATAACTTTCTAACACTTTCCATCGATCGCTTAACAGACTTACAGTTAAAAGAGATGATATTACAGTGTTTGTTATTATTTTTGTTCATAAAGAAAAGTGGTATCAAGCTATAACCTGTTCTTGTCCCTTACGGTACATAAACCGCACAAAACGCCTAAATGTTATGCCGTCTGGCCACAACTCGTCATTAAGAAACAATTCTAACTTATTCTTAGAAACAAATAACTTAAAGGCATTGTATTTTCTAGACGTTTTCATATTTATCATTTTTAACGACACAACTTCATTAGTTTTTTCCTTAATATAACTTATAATATCGTGCTCACTAGTTTCAACACTAACATTTGATATAAATAGCGGTATTTTTACATCCGCCGCCTTAAACTTGCCATCTGGGGAGGTAACTGCGCGACCTCTTTGACCATACAGTTTATATTGTTTTGACGCTTTTCGTTGCACTAACGTCCACTCTGTATTTTTTTCCCTTCTTACTAGCTCACTACTTAACTCAGACTCCGACGTAGTCATACCCTTCGCAATCAATTGCGGACATGTTGGCACGTTCGAGTTAAACATAGCACAATGTTTCGCTGTTGTGGTTACTGGCGAACTGTTGACGTCGGGTGGGGATTCTTCTAACGCGGTCCCTACATCGTCGCCTCGCGAGTTCGAAACCGCGGTAGTCGCCTCGTTCTGCACGCGCCTGTCATGTTGCCTCTCGCTCGTTACCATACATACGCGTTGTCCTTGAGCCGGCACGGCACCGTTCTCGCTCGCACTGTTCGAAACCCGCATCGCCGCCTGCGCCTCCATGTGTCCGCATGTATCTGTCGCTTCTTTTAGTTTCTGCGAGAAAGAGATAGGACATTCCTCGCCAGTTCTTGTCAACGGGGAATGACTTGCGCGTTTTGTGCGGTCGTTCACCTCATCAGCTGTTTGTGTCCTACATATAGGCACATAATTAAGCCCCAAAGGTCCACTATCAGGGGGGCTTTTTTGTAAACATGCTCCTCGCCTTTTATTCACATAATTGTTTGATGACCAATTATCTCGCATAGATGCATGCTTCATGTTCTCAATTTCTTGGTTAAGCACGTCAAACCTTTCTGTAGTCACAAATTTCTCCTCCAGTGCAACGAGTTGATTTTGTAGTCTCAATATATCCTTCAGGAGCCTCGTCACATCCACGTGATCAAAAGTCACTGGGGGAAGTTTATGCAGTTCCTTTGCCACGAATATTGGAATCAGCTCTTCGTCCGTGGTAGTCATAAGTCTGATGATGTCATCAAGATCTCGAGACATCTTCTTCTTCCCGTCCTTTCTTCTGAGTGGCATCTTCTTCGCATTTGGAAGCGATTCAAATATCAAAGATTTGGCTTTCACGATGTCGTCAGCCGTAAAAGACGTAGTACAAAGTTGATGTATGCTTTGCTCATCCATAAATCCCAGCACATTTCGTAAAAATGCCAAAAGTTCGTTAATGACAATATTGCAATTAACACACTTCACCGTATTAGAGGTCATTGTCCTCCGCGTGAGCCACCGACCGGTTAAAACAGTAACGCGTCCGATCGTTGCCGTGCGCGCTTGCAGACTCAAATAAATAATGATATCTAAGTAATAATAAAACGGTGAACATACATTTGAGAAGATTGTAAAGTTCTGATAAGTAATAATTTTAGCAATATATATATTTAATTTTTACAACATAATTTTCATTTTTTATTTCCTCCCTTTGAACTCTAGACGTGTGAAATGTTTCACTTTATCCATCCGTTTACTGCTATTGTGGCAGGACCAAGTGGATGTGGGAAGTCAAATTTTGTAACAAATTTCATAAAATCAGTTAAAGAAATATGTAATTGTGATTTTAATCAGATCACATGGTGCTTTGATGAAATGCAACCTTTATATAATTTACCAAATGTTAACTATCATCAAGGAATTCCAAATCTTAATATGTTTGATGGTGAAAACCCACATCTTGTTATTATTGATGATCTAATGAGAGAGTCTGATGGAAGAATTGTGGATATATTTACAAAAGGTAGTCATCACAGGAATCTGAGTGTATTTTATTTAACACAAAATTTATTTCATCAGGGTAAAGGTCAAAGAGACATTTCTTTAAACTCAAGTTATATAATATATTTTAAAAACCCTCGAGATAAAACTCAAATAAGATATTTAGCACGACAAGTGTCACCAGACAACCCAAAATTCATTGAAGATGCCTATAGGGATGCAACTTTAGAAGCGCATGGATATTTAATGGTTGATTTAAAACAGAATACCAATGATTTTTGTCGTATCAAGACAAATGTCTTCCCATTTAATGGACACTGTACAGTCTACGTCCCCACAAAAGAGTTTAAATACACCAAGAATCAAACAATTCAAATCATTTCTAAATGATGCATCGTCGACTCACAACGCATAAACATTTGCTAAGCGCTTTGCATACGCTTAAACCAAAATATCAAAGAGCGTTACTTAAAACATGTGATGAAGAAGAAATAAACTGTATTTGTGAATGTATTCATAACGTTTTACAAGGAAAGGTACCTCTTAAAGATCAAGATAAACAAAAATTGAATAAACACAAAAATATACTCCGTAAACTGGTGCATAAGTGTAAACATAAACTAAGAAAAAATATAATCATACAAAAAGGAGGGGCTTTCTTACCAATAATATTAGGTGCAATATTGAGTGGATTAGTAAGTGGACTAGCCAGTTAACATGGAAAATGCAAAGAAAATGATACTTATTGAACCTGGATTGATTGAAAAATTAAAACAAGAAAATAAGGTTAATAGTAATTTGTCTCGATTAGATATTGAAATGCAAAATATTATGAATAGTAAGACGGAAGACCGCAAGAAGTGGATGTTATATTTACAAACACTACAAAGATACCTTCACTTTACCGAAGAGGATCGTCAACCACTCAGATTACCAATTTATTCTGATACATCTAATGAAGATTCAAATGAATCTAAAATTGGTTTTAAAAATAAAGATAGAGATCTAAAAAGTTCAGTTGATGCTGAATCTTTGTTGGATGAGAAAGGATCCATTAAAAGTAAAGAAAATGACACAAATCCACTTTACACACCAACTCAAATACTCAGTTTAATACCAAAAACATATAATAAAAAAGGTGAGTCATTATTAAACTTAATTGGAACAAGTAAAAGTAAAATACATTGGGATAATGAAGGCACAGTCATAATTGATAATGAAAAAATTCCTGGAAGTAATATTGTTGATTTAATAAATGATTCACTAAGACCCTTAAAAAGAAGTGATCCGATAGGGTGGGATAGATTTACTAAAGCATTAAAAGATATTAAAGTACCACTTACTTATATTGGAAATCCAAAGAGATGTGAGTTTATTAACCAACTTCAAGCAAAAGATCTGAACAAAACCTCTGAGATTGAAGTTCAAGAGTTTTCTACACCGAGCAGTGGAGATAAAAGATCTATAACTAAAATACGTAAAAAGCTCGATTGGGAAAAATGGACCCCGTACTAGAAGAAATTAACAGGATTTATTATGATCCATCTAACCCCGCTGGTTTTGGTAGTATTGATAAACTATCAAAAGCCATGAAGGGTAAAATGGATAAAAAGCAAGTAAAGGAATGGTTACAATCACAAGAAACATATACATTACATAAACCCAGTCGGAAAAAATTTCCACGTAATAGGTACATTCTATCAAATATTAATGAACTGTGGCAAGCTGATTTAAGTGATATGCGAACTTATTCTCAATATAATGATGGTTTCAACTATATACTTTGTGTTATTGATGTATTTAGTAAATATGCTTTTGCAAGACCAATGAAAAAGAAAAACTCAGAAACTACTAAAGAATGTTTTGAAAGTATATTTACTGAAAGTAATTCCACACCTACTCACATACAATCTGATAAAGGTACAGAATTTGTTTCAAAAGATGTACAAAAATACTTTAAATCCAAAAAGATAAATTACTATACCACTAACAATCCTGATATTAAGGCTAGTATTGTTGAACGATTTCAAAGAACTCTAAAAATGAAAATGTGGCGTTATTTCACTCATAACAATACTTATAGATACATAGATGTTTTACAGGATTTAATATACTCTTATAATCACAGCATTCACTCTAGTATTAAGATGTGCCCATGTGATGTAAGTTCCGCCAATATTATGACAGTTTGGACTAATCTTTATAATAGAGGATCAAACAAACTTTCTTTAGAAAATCCAAAACCAAATTTCAATGTGGGTGATTATGTTCGAATAACTAAATATAAACATGTTTTCCAAAAAGGATATGAATCAAATTGGAGTGATGAAATATTTATTATATCTTCAATAATTGATAGATCTCCATGGGTTGTTTATACAATAACAGATTTACAAGATGAAGCAATAGTTGGTACTTTTTATGAAAGAGAATTACAGAAGGTCACTTACAACCCCACCTCACAATATAAAATAGATAAAATAATTGGTACTCGTTATTCGGGTAACAGAAAAGAAGTATTAGTGAAGTGGAAAGGTTATCCAGATAAATTTAACAGTTGGATTTTAGCTTCTAGTTTAAAAGAAATATGAATAAAGAAAGTTTTTATTTAACTTTGCTCAGCAATAGTTCAATGGAATACTTTCCTGATAACAAGACCACAAATTTTTCAACAAAATTACCAAAAGCTATGAAATTAGAAGGTGAATGGTCGGTTGGAGTTGTCGAGTTTCAATATCCATGCACCATGTTTACTGTTCAAGATCATGAAAATGTTGTGTACATTACAAAAACCATGTTAATGCCTAATGAAGATAAACCATCAACAGTGTACTACAAAAAACATATTCCGGCTACCAACTATGATAACGTTGAACATATTTTAAGAGCGTTAAATGGTATCAGAGAGAACTTGAAATTTCGTTATGATGAAATAACAAAATTTGTGTCTATTTCTGTTTTGGATAAAAATATAACATCCGTAACATTATCACCCAAATTAAGTTTACAACTGGGTTATGAACCAAATACAAATCTTCTAGACAGAAATTTTGGGAAGTGTCCTGCTAATTTACACTTAGGGTTACCATCTCAACTATTTCTATATTGTGACATTATCGATCCTCAGATTGTGGGTGATGTTATGACTCCGCTATTAAGAGTCATTTCATTAGATCCTTCAAAATACATTTATGGTGCGAATAAAATGCACGTTTTCTCTCCACCTCACTACTTACCTGTAATGCGAAGAGAGTTCGATACGCTGGAAATAGATATAAGATCGAGCACAGGACAAAAAATACCATTCCAGTTTGGAACCGTGTGTATTAAACTACATTTCCACAAATTATAATAATGTATTCTCCTCATGATCATCATAAATGTCCATATGAAAATTATTATTCACATCAAGCTGGATCAGGAGTTGGTGTAATTTATAAGGGTTCACCATACCAACGCGGTCATGGTATTGGGAGCTTCTTAGGAGGGTTATTTAGATCAGTTTTACCTTTACTTTCAAGTGGTGTTCGAGTGGTTGGTAAGGAGGCATTAAACGCTGGAGTAGGACTTTTATCGGATATGGTTCAAGCGCGTCCTATGGAAGCCTCAATAAAAGATCGTCTTAAACAAGTTAGTACGAACTTAAAACGAAAGGCTGATAACAAAATTGATCGATTTAACATGACAGGATCTGGATATATAACTAAAAGAAAACGATTGGCATCGTTCATTCCACCACTAACTGCTAAAGTGAAAGCTACGAAAAAACTTGGTCTAAAACCAAAAAACATCGAAGATATATTTTCAAATTAAATATGTCTTTCCTTCATAATCATTCTTGTGAGTGCGTTAAGTCTAGTAGTAAGAATTAGATTTATTTGCATTACCGTCTACACAAACAAGCATTGAAAATGGATTGTGGATTCACTATAAACCAATTTCGTCTCTTGCTGATGATGGACCTATCGAGTTTCAAGTTCCTGGAACAGGCGATGACTACATAGATTTGTCTCATACATTACTCCAGATAAAGGCAAAAGTATTAAATCAAGATTCATCAAACTTGATATCAGCTACCGCAGTAGCACCTGTAAATAATTGGCTGCATTCACTTTTTAGTCAACTTGATGTTTATTTAAACCAAAAACTTGTATCACCACCTAATAATACCTATGCCTATCGAGCATACATGGAAACTCTTTTAAACTATGCTCCTGCTGCTAAACAATCTCATCTTACTTGTAGCCTTTGGTATGAGGATACAGCAGGAAAAATGGATTCCACAGATGGTAAAAACATAGGATTTGTTAAAAGACAGGAATTAGTTAATGAAAGTAGGGAAATAGAAATGATTGGTCATCTTCATGGTGACATTTTCAATCAAGATAAATTTTTAATGAATGGCGTTGAAATGAGTGTAAAATTAGTTCGATCAAGAGAGAGTTTTAATTTAATTGCTGGGTCAAATGATGTAAAGTTTAAAGTTTGCATTACAGACGCAACTCTTATTGTTCGAAGAGCACGAATTAATCCAAGTGTATTACTCGCACATCAGAAAGTTTTAGCTTCTACCACTGCTAAATATCCTATTACTCGTGCTGAAGTTAAAGTTTTAACAATTCCATCAGGTGTTCAAGGAAAAACTCTTGATAATATATTCTTAGGACAGGTACCCAAAAGATGTATTATTGGATTTGTAAACAATTCTGCATTTAATGGTTCGCTTACTAAAAATCCATTTAACTTTGAAAACTATGGTATTAACTCTTTCAGCTTATATATTGATGGTCAACAAATACCTTCAAAAGCTTTGCAACCATCTTTTAATAATAATATATTTACATCAGCATATCATACTCTATTCTCGGGGACTGGTATTCACTTTCTAAATGAAGGAAATGCAATCTCTCGTGAACAGTATGCTAAAGGTTACTGTCTTTTAGCATTTGATTTAACTCCTGATTTATCAGCTAACTCATCAGCTCATTGGAATCTCATAAAGCATGGTAGTGTAAGATTAGAAGTACGATTTGAATCCTCACTAATACAAACAATTAACTGTATTGTTTATGCTGAGTTTGATAATATAATTGAAATAGATAAAAATAGAAATGTTACTGTAGACTATAGTAGTTAAGGTTATGTGTATGTAACTAAAGGAAACATTATAAAATTAAATAAAACAAATTATATGCAATATACTATTTTTTTATTTCATTATAAACACCCTATTCAATCTTATACAGAACACTGATCGAGTTTAAACTTTACATAAGCACACTGACTAAACCACTGAACATGCTGCTGCCAAGGATCATCATCATCTTCCCAATCTTTTAAACCGCCACCACAATGGAAACACTTGGTCCTGTCTTCATGACCAGTATAAAAGAAACCGGATTCTGCAAGATCTTCAGGCTTCTGTTTCATAACGAGTGGCCAGTCTCCGAAACTGAACAACCGTCTAGATTTTGAACTGAAAAATGGATATTCAGCTCTTGGGTACTGCATATTCTTCACTTTTTCTTCTCCAATCAGTTTTGTAGTTTTGCTTTTCAATGAAGTGATCTGTTCACGTATGCCACACTCATCTCTTCCTTCTAATCTTGTTTTTCTCTCAGCACCACAAGACGACACCTCCTTGGATCTAATGAATACACAGAAGTAATTTAAGTAAACAGAATCACATTCACTAATCGATTAATGAGTGTCATTGTTAAAAAAGTATTTTTTAACTTATTCACTTTTTGCTATTGTCTTTGTAATATTGTATACGAGGCTGTTTGTGCTGTCATAGATGCTATCCTTATTATTCTTTACATAATATTTAATCCTCGTGGTAGCGTGTTTCCAATGATCAGTAGTTGGAATCTTACATAGCTTCTTCATATCGTACATTTCAATTTTTATGAGATGCGACGCTTGGTCTCCGTAGTCAGAATTAGTAGAAATGTATGATACACCATCTCTAGCGGCTTGTGCCAAGGTTGACGATAACAGTTTCTTCTTATTTATTTTTTGGTGCCACTTCAAAAAAAAAATTATCAATCGGTTGTGATTTCCTTTTTCCACCATCGCATGTGTTATTAATGACGAGTCAGGTAGAATCTAATGAGTACACAGAAGTAATTTAAGTAAACAGAATCACATTCACTAATCAACTAATGGGTGTCATTGTTAAAAAAGTATTTTTTAACTTTTTCACTTTCTGCTATTGTCTTTGTAATGTTGTATACGAGCCCGTTTGTGCTGTCGTAGATGCTATCCTTATTATTCTTTACATAATATTTAATCCTCGTGGTAGCGTGTTTCCAATGATCAGTAGTTGGAATCTTACATAGCTTCTTCATATCGTACATTTCAATTTTAATGAGATGCGTCGCTTGGTCTCCGTCGTCAGAATTACTAGAAATGTATGATACACCATCTCTAGCGGCTCGTGCCACGGTTGACGATAACAGTTTCTTCTTTTTTATTTTTGGTGCCACTTCAAAAAAATGATCAATCGGTTGTGATTTCCTTTTTCCACCATCACATGTGTTATTAATAACGATGTCATCGTTCTCTTCTTCATGTTGAGGGGAGAGCGGTGAGTAGTAATACTGTTTATAGGTATTTTCATCGAAGTTGAATGATTTCTGCAACAAGACAGTTATCATGTTAATATCAATTTGTTTACACTTAATCACACACGTTAGGAAACAACAACAAGAATACAAGTAAGTTTGTCAATAGAATAAACACTTACCTCCATGGCCATTGATGCGTTGAAGTAACACAAACGTAGTATTGGTAGACGTATACAATCCACTGCGGTCAAAGGACCATAGACTGACTGCATGACTGCAATGGTAGGATCTTATATAGCACCATTCTTATCTAAAACAAATTCCTAAATACGACGAAACTGATTGTAACTCTATGAATCACCAAAATTATCTCACGTTCCTCCGGAAACTGATAGTAACTCTATGAGTCAACAAACTTATCTCACATTGCTGGCATCAACCTGTTTTGTGAGTGCTACAAAATAATGCGATTTAATATTTACAAATCACTATAATTGAACATTCCTATGACAACCATTGAATAGATTGGTAGTGTAATAATATGCTATATCATGGATACATTAGAAGTACAAAAACATCTGAAAAAGATTCATCCCAGTCTAGAAAATAATGTTTATGCTGCTAATAGACTCCCTATGTATACCCATGCACCAACGTATATAATATGCAATTTGGATGCGGATGATAAGCCAGGTTCACACTGGGTAGCTGTACATATCGATACGAATGGCATCGGTCAATATTTTGATTCTTATGGGCGAACACCTGCGCGATATCATCTCGAGTTTTTGAAAAGGAATTGTAAAAGATGGGGCTGGAGTATTGATAGGATTCAGAATGATTGGACTTCAGTTTGTGGTGAATATTGCTTAATGTATTTGCTATATAAGTTTCAGGGATGTTCAATGCATAGTTTTACAAACATATTTACAGGGAACACACTGTACAACGATATTTTAGTGGATGAGATGTTCCGCTCATATTTTGTAGATAAAAATAAAATTTGTTAATGACGCATGTGTTTTATTGATTCCGTTTTGATGACCCCGAATAGCAAAGTAAGCAATGGTTTATGAACAATAAAAGTATACAATAGCAGTAGCAGTAACAATGAGTAATACATGCATACGTCAATGCAATCCTAATGAGGGTGAGCGGCCGGACGCACGGACAATAGATAAGAAAAGGCGAACAATGAAAGTCGATAATGAGGGTTTCGGGTCACCGGAAATGAAACAGATTGTTGTTAATTGATTTCTGTATCTCCGGAACCATGCATCTTACGCGAAAACGGATTGCAGAAACGTGATCAGCGGACCCCAAAACCTTTTTTTTTTTTTTTTTTTTTTTTTTTTTTTTTTAGGTTTGAAACGCCCTGGACCGCGATTGCGCCAGAAGCGGTGGTGCGCCAGAACCGGTGAGCCACGGGATTGGTGCGCCAGAACCGGCAAATCACTACTACTACTGGTCGAGCTGAAAATGGGCATAGATCTAAATTATAGTCCTAGGAAAGCTAGAAAATAAGTACAGGTCACTTTTGACAGCAAATGACAGTTCTACGTTATGGAATTTTGTTCTAGCTTCCTTCCCCCAGGAGCTCTATTCGATTAATTGAAAAAATATGCAATTCAAATAGATGATCATGACTGGTTGACTGGTAGAGAACGTCTACGGCATTAATTCCACCTTTGTACCTATGTGCATGAAGTGTAAATAAATAAATATGTGGTATTCTTTTTAGTTAAGAAGTCTTGTTAATTTCTGTTAAGGTGTACAATATATAAGAGTATATCTAGTTTAAAATCGCCAGAGGACTGAACCTTTCCACTCCTCCTTCACACGCTAGGAACCTGTTTTCTTCTGAAAATTTCTTTCTGCTTTGCCCTTCTCACTTCTGATATGGTTTATTTTTTTCTTTGTATACAGAGAATTATTCCGTAGGATATCCTTCATCTTAATATAAGGACGGCCTCCAGTCAATATGCATCGGCCAATCATTTTGAAGCGTCAATAGCCTAATGGATATTGTGTCGTAGATGGTGTCGGCCTTGTGATCGAGAGGTCCCGAGTTCGAATCCCACCCATAACACTATTGCCGTGAACCACAAAACAGATAAAAAAGGTTAAAAAGGAAATAGTTCCCGATTTGTGTGAGAACGCGTGTCGCCGCTTGTGTCCCACTCTTTAGCTCCACTACAAGCAAGAGGCCCGTTACGTATGCGAATAACGCACAGAAATAAATTACACACACTTAAATCGAGAGCTTGCTACGGATTGTAACTCACTGTCGATAAACAGGCGTCGTGCATCACGGCCAATCAGAGCAAAGGACGAAACATCAATGTTTGGAGCGTTGAGGACGCGACGCATGCAGTACATTGTAAGCGGACTTGGTCATTGCGTTGATCAAGCGAGTACACATCGGGCAATATATATTTTTTGTAACTTGTTGCTATAATGTTGTTAATGTTTGGAATTTCATAGTGATCAGAACATTTTTATGTTTTTTACAAATAAAATTGTAATTAAATATTATTTTCGACTTACCGATGGAAAGATATACCTCCTCGCTCTATACTTGCGGTCTGACTTTTTGTTTTACAGGTTATAATTGCACAACACGGCATTTTAAAGCAAGGCTCTGTGTTCCGAAGTAGTCCGAAGCGCAATAAACGCGGTGAATAAAATAATCGGTCGAGCTATGATTTTCGAATCTTAGTTGTGGCGCGCTCGCCACGCCTACATAACCATTCCAACCTTATTCATCTATTCCGTGCCGTGAACCCACTCCATACACAAACATATGTAGCTTAGTTGGAGGGTTAACAAGATTGCTAGTAATGTGAATTCTACCCATATTGCTAGACATCTTAAAAAAATGTATTTAAGAGAAATTTATGAATTATTTTCTAAACAAATAGTAGGGCTAAACAAAACCAGAAAATAAATATAAATGTAAGTTGATTTCGGCTACAAAAATAAACATACACTTTTGTTATAATTAAACTTGCATATTTAATTCATTCGTTGTTTACATTTTGCTTGTAGCTAACATTAACACCGGGGTTGCGGGAATCTTCTAACGAGATACCGCAGCCCCGGAACTTAAGAGCAGCTGAAGGAACAGGGTGGGTTTGTAGTCAGTAGAAGTCTGACACTCCCTTCCGCTCCCCCCAAAGCGGGGGAAGTAATTCGATGATTTTCTCACGCAACAAAAAAAATAAAGTTACAAATGTTAAATTGATACTTAAGTAAAATAAACACTGTACACGCGTACCTACTTGAAGGACGGCAACGTCGCAATTTAATTATGAATGCGTTGGCGTGTACAGAGTGTTTCTTTTACATATCAATTTAACATTTTTAATGAATATTTTAATATTAAAAAAATAAAAACAATTGTTTTCGAATGGTAATATTTTTTAGCATGTATGGATGCTATACTATTGCGGGTTAACGGGAACGCCTTCTGTTAGTTAACATATTGTATATCAATCTATATTAGAGCGCGTGTTAGCCTGTGGCCTATTCCATTCCATAAAGAAGAGAACTATGTCCCAGGAGTAGGAAAATATTATTAATGAGCTGCATCTAACTCCGACTTAGTTAGGAAAAGGCTAAATAGACGATGCTTGCTTATATTTTTATGCACCTATGGTAGAGATAAGGTTTTTTTTTATTATGGGCCTAGTCTTGACTTCAATCTCGCCTGATGGTAAGCGATAGATGAGGTCTACGATGGAACGAGCGAGCCCAGAAGAAGCCTGTTCACTCTTGCTTTAAAAGTTGAAAGGTCATAAGTAGCAGGGAACACAGGAGCCGGCAGAGAATTCCACAGCTTGGAAGTGCGCACAATAAATATGTAGGAGAAGCACTTGGTACGACAAGACGGTATATCAACCAAGTGTGGATGGTATCCAGTCGTGCGTCTGGTAGACCGGTAGTGAAAGGGAGATGGAAGGATCAGGTCATGGAGCTCCTGCGCACATTCCCCGACGTACAATCTGTAGAAAACCGACAGGCAAGCAACGGTTCGCCGATGAGCCAGGCTATGAAGCTTGTCCGATAGCGCCTCGTCGCCTATAAGCCTTTTAGCCCTGCGCTCGATCCAGTCCAGTGCAGCCAGTTGGTATTTTGAAAAAAATATTAACTACGCTTTTGTACCTTTACGAGCCGCAGGTACTCGAGTACGCTTATACGAGTAGATTATTGGAAACCAAGTATAGATTATGTGTATAACCTCAAAACAATTACCTGCTTCCACTTTCAGGGCATCTCAAGACCGCAAACTACAGGAATTCCAATTATGTGACTCGTAATGAAAGGCAACTTGTGACCAATGACCGCACGGCACCGCATGGCTTGGGGTGCTTTTACACTAATCATGAGCGAGCTAAGCGGCGTACGAGGAAAAAATGAATCAATGATATAAAAAAAAACTAACTTTTAAAATTAAATAAACCCGACTGCTCAACTAAAATGCAAGAAACCCTTTTACCATTTCTCATTTTAAGCAACTGTTAAGGATATATATAGTTTTGAAATGGAATGAAATCGTATAAAAAGACTGAAAAATTCTTGATTAGTATTTAAACTAAAAAACTTTACAAAATAATCTAAGACTCCCGACTGCTTAACTGAAATGCAAGAAACAAGCACATTTTCATTAAAAAAAAGTGACAAGCAGGCGGGATCTATCCCATTTTTAAATTATATTATGTTCAGTTGGGTCCCGCTTGCTTTTCGTTTATTTAATGAAAATGTACCTACCTAGTCGTTATGAACAATATTTACTAACCGTATTACATATAAGTCATGAGTCAAAATACAGATGAAACTCATTGAAAGAAACTGCAGAACCGAGTATTTGATAAAATGTTCAATCTGATATTATAATATACGCATTGACATTAAATATACGCCTATCCGAGAAAAAGAGTTTTGCTCGACTGACGCACAAATGGACAAAGAAGTTATCCTATTAGGTTTATTTATAAACGTCATTAAATTATGTGCAAAGGTACACTCGTTTCGCTACGCTTACTCGCTCTACTCAATGCTTTGGTGAAAAACATTACCTATTTTCAGAGTACCGTTATATCTTCGCAACGTCTGTGTACCTCGCACAACTTTCACCGAAAAGCAACCTTAGGCATAAAGGTCGCACGGGAATTATCGTGACAAGGTACTTGACTTATCTGTGCGGTGACTAGTCTGTGACCTACTTAGTACTTATTGCCGTCTGAATTAGTATTAGTGGTTACTCTCTCTATCAATCTATTGTTGGTTAAAGATCGTTAGTTAGCGAGTATCCTGTTAGTGAAGGAGGAGGCGAATGCGTAAGGGAAACAGACAGCTTTCTTCCTCAAGTCCCAGCAGCCTTATAAGATGCCCCGGGTGTCAAGGATCGCAAGCCATCTCCGGCCACCGTAGACGCGGACTTGCGGACGTCGTGTTCCACGCGCCCCTCAAAGAGCACTCAGCACTAATGACGGTGCCCAATAGGGGCATTGCCTGACAAGACCTAACGAAACACGACTAAAGCACCAGCATCAAGCAACTGACGGAACGAGGTAGTTTTTATTCAATAGAAGACTGACACTTTCTTCCATTCCACCGACAGCGGGATAAGCCATCAGTCTCAAAGCAAGTTTCATGTGCGCTGGCAATTGGAAGTATATATTTAGAGATTTGAGTTTTTAAGTTAAGGTGGTATATTTATTTTTACCTTGTTGTAAAACACGCAATCCGCAACGAAACGGTATTTGTTAAGATCTGATTGTGAGTGCGGTGAAATTTGGTACTTATTTCAATTAATTTAATCTGATAAATACTGCCTCGAATAGGTATTTAAAGCATAACCATGAAATTTAATCATATTTTCCACGGTCATAGTTCAGCGAAATAAACCTGTTATGGATTTTTTTTAATTCCACGGTTAATATTCTATGTATGTTTAAATGGTAAAACATGAATAAAGCTTAGAAAGTGCCAAGGCCAAGTGCGAGTCAGACTCGCCCATGAAGGGTTCCGTAGTAACTATAATAATATAATATGTGTATTTATTTAACAAAAAAAAACTTACAAATTTCTTAAAACTAGCTCATTTACCCGATCTCGTTCAAACCAATTTCGGTTGAAAGTTTACATTGAGATCTACAGAAATATATTTTTTTTAGATATTTCACTCCATTATTATAGAAGTTAGATGGGGACGACGACACACATTTTACCACTTTGGAAGCATATATCATTTACATGATTAACTTTATGAAAAAGTGGTTTTATAAACCTCAATGTCATTTTTGAAGACCTGTCTACAAATACCACACACGCATAGGTTTAATGAAAAAAAATATATATTTTCAGTTTTAGTTTCATGTATGGGGAAAAACCCCCCTTTATTTTAAATATTTTTAATGTTTTACTTAAAATCGGAAAATGGTTCCCAGAATACATCTACCCACCAAGTTCCACATGTATAGTCTTAATAGTTTCGGAATAAAATGGCTGTGACATACGATCGGACGGACGGACAGACAGACAGACATGACGAAACTATAAGGGTTCCGTTTTTTGCCATTCGGCAACGGAACCCTAAGAAGTGTCTTTGAAATCCGAAGTAGCAAACTTTTGCATATTATATAATGCTTATAATTTGCCTTATATATTTTTTTTAATTATTTTATTTGGCGTGTGCTGAGAAACTACTACTGTGTAGTTACTAGATAATTTAAGAAACTTCCAATCTGATTATCTGATTTATCTTATCTTACCTAAAAGTTAGCAAAGGCATCTAACTATTAGAAACAAAAGCCAGTAAGAAAAAAACGTATCGTAGCTTTAATTCTTATTCAAATAAATAGTTTAATCATCAAAAGTTTTCATGTAGCAGTAAAACACTTTTTATTCTATTCGAATCGAACATATAACTTCGAAGTTATACTTAAGTATAAAAATGTAATACGCGAATCATAATGAAAAATTTCTCAATACATTTATGCATTCCACAATGTGAATTTATCTACATAAATTCAAATTGTGGAATGCAATAAATGTAGTAAGTACATACAAAATAAATACAGTATAGTTTATAAATCATTTTGGACGCTTTCGGGTACAGCAAATCAGGTTAAACGCTATTATATAGCTTTTAACTATAATAATTTACAATTATAAAGCTACTGGAACGATTTAAATTTATTTTACGTAATAGGTAACATAGTTAAGTAACATAGGCTATACGCGGACTTTTAATACGATGCACTCTCAGTCTACACTGACAGTTTCTGAGTTGTCAGATAATGAGGACTACGTAAATTGTGATGTAACTAAATTAATCGATTCAGGAATAAAATCGAATAACGATGTAAACAATTTTTTAAATAATATTGTGTGAAAATAACTAAAAGAAAAATGTGATTATAAAGGGGCGTGAAAAATAAAACGATGATCATGATAAGATTTTTTATTTTTTGCAATAGGCTCCTGTACCTGTACCCATTCCTACGGAGTTTAGGTCGCAGTGGTGCGGGGGCAGTCTTTTTAATAGTAATCTCGCGCAATTTATTAAAATATTCATCATATGAAACAATTTCCAAAAGAGTGGCTTTTATCATGTCTGTTTAGATATGAATATATTTAATAAATATAGATTTATTTTACAATAAAATCTAGTTACTACTTTAAAATAAAAAATAATAGTATTAATTTTATCATTTATTTATATTTCTCACGATTAAAAATCGCTCATTAATTATTCGACTAATTGAATCCATAACTATTAGGATAAATAGGGTATCATTATTTTAGTAAGTGACACTGGCTTATGTCAGCTTAGTGCATCGAATTAAAAGTCCGAATATAGGTACATTTTTTTTAAACCCGTCATTGGACCGACTTAGACTAACATTGTTTAACGTTAAAGATCGACTCATAAGGCTGTTATTATTTAGCCAATAGCTCGTGTTTACGTATCGGTAAATCGATAAATTTAGAATAATCATACAAAAAATATCAAACCATCCTTCCCAAAGCCTGCTTGACAAACCCAGCGTGGTGCACAACAATCAGCCCTTCGCTTTAACGGCAGCCATCAATGAAAACATTTATTGTCAACTGATCGGCCAAGCAAGGGCAGTTACAATGATTTCCCTGGGGCCCGGTTACTTTTCAGAGATATTACATAAACTAATTTTATTGGAACGGTTTCGATAGTGGAACTTTAAAATTAGTATTCTGTGTATTGTTACATTGAGGAGCTCGTGGTTCAATAATAACAGCTACAAGGATCGACCTTGGGTTGCGCGAATGTTGTAACGGTGACTGAAGAAACAGGGTGGGTTTTTGATTTGTTTTACAATTTTTTATTTGTAATTCCATTGTGCTGTATTAATTGGTCTATACTGTCCTCTCATACATAATTAACCTGTATTATGGATACATTGTAAAAATGATGAAATACCAACTGGACGCGCTTGAGTCTATCGAGAAAAGGGCCAAGAGACTCATTGGCAACGATTCACTGGTCGAATCAAAGCTCCAGAGCCTTGAACATCGACGAGGAGTTGCAAGTTTATCGGTTTTCTATCGGTTACATTTCGGGGAGTGTGCGATGGAATTACACAATCTAATTCCGCCAAGCCCGTTCCATCATCGGACTACGAGACAAACGGCGAAGCGCCATCGTTACATGGTGGACATCCCACCCATATGCACAAAACGTTTTGGGAATACTTTCATTGTACGTACGGCTAAGGAGTGGAATTCCCTGCCGGAGTCTATGTTTCCTGATCGCTATAACCTGGGAGTATTTAAGTCAAGAGTGAATAGGTTACTTCTAGGCAAGCGTGTTCGATCTTCGACCACATCGTCACTTACCATCAGGTGAGACGGTGGTCAAACGCGAGCCCATTATCAATTTAAAAAAAATTATATTTTGATTTGAAAAGAGTAACTGTGGAGTTTCTTGCCGGTTCTTCTCCATAGAAAACGACCAATTTCGGACCGTGCCCTAACTGCTGATGTTTTGTGAGTGCCCATGTAGGCCTATGTGAAATAAAACCTTTTGAGTTTGAGGTCAGTAGGAATCTGACCCTTACCACTAAATAATAACAGCCCCACGGGTCGATCTATTAGGTAAGCAACGCTCGGCGAGGTCGGTCTACGGAAGGATGACCATCTTTCGAGATTCCGTCCTGTCTCGAAAAGCACGTAAAGCCGGGTATTTCGTCGTTTCGCACCACGAGTGGTTCGGACCGCGGTGTGAAATGCCGAAGAGCTCTTGGGAATAGGCTGTTTCGGACCGCGATGTGAATCGACCATAGAAGAATTTGAATGGGTTTATTCGAACCGCAAATGGAACAAAAAGTTTTCTCAGTAATAATGCTTAAAGTACAGCTAGGCACAAAATAAAATAGCGAAAAAAAAATTTATTAAATTTTGTTTTACACGCATTTGTTACACATGGCTTGTCGCTTACTCTACGTAATACTTTTGGCATCTATTTACAACTCTTATTTTATAATAAAAAATAAAATTAACAACATTATTAATTGACCGTTGGTCTCGGCTGTCATTGGTACATCTTTGACAGTCATTACGGGTAGGTAGGAGCCAGAAAATCTGAAACTGTTCTTGTAGAAAGGGTATCGTGTTATCCAACTTTTGGGTTAGGGAGGTCAGATACCTACGCAGTTGCTTTATGTAAAACACTCGTACCTACTCGGCTGCATCCGGGAAGACTGAAAGCCGACGGCTAAGGCTCAATTTACACCGCCGCGGAATGGAATGGAAGCCACTTTTTGCAACGAAATTGTACATAGCATAATGAACTTTATGTCAATTGTATAACATACAAACTAAATAGGAGCCAAAAAAAGGTCGCGCGTCTTCTGGGAAATCTTCGTGCATTCTCGAGAATTAATATAGATACAGACACACGCACACACAACCCACACACACACATCTCGTACAACCAATACTTTTATTACCAAATTTTTATTTTTATTGTATAATTTTAATTCTTAGTAACCCTGTTTACGTAATAATAACGGATTGTTGCACCATACATAGCATGTAGTGTACTGTTGCTTATAGCACAGGTGTTTATACCTAGTTTAAGTGACAGTGTTCATATTGTAACCATAATTTATTTAAGCCAATAAACGTTATTTATTTATTTAAACGTAATTATAATTCCATTCCGCGGCGGTGTAAATTGAGCCTTAGGAGATGATGATTAAAAGATTGTTCTAATATTCACTTGTAACAAAATCCACCGAAGGTTTTATTTTTAAATCTTTGTAAAGTTGTCTAGTTAAAAAATGTGAGTTCAACGATTAACAAGTTTCATAAAACCAAAGTGACGCAACTGGGGCTTAACAAAGCGCCATCTTTTTATCACTTTGACACCTGTCAGATTTGTAAAGGTGTTCGATTACTGTACCGGTGTACGGTGAAGTTTTCACGAAAAAGATTTCGTACCTAAGGAGGAAAGTTTTTAATAAAGTGTCGAGAGAACTTATTTTTGGGTGCGTTTACTTTTTGCTGACTGGATAAAGTTTTGGGAGTACGCAGGGCCCTGATTTGCGAAATTTTCAAAATACTACGTGCATTTAAAACTAATAATATGTCTCAAGAAAACTGGCTGAATGTAAGTCGTACTCGCACGAAAAGGGTTCCGAAAAAGTAATACTTTTTGACAAGTAATTTCAAATCAGTAGGCGAATATATTTTAGTTGTTATCTATAAACTAAGAACCATCATCATTTGAAAAGATAACATAGGAAATGTCAATTTGAAATAACTTCTAAGTTATTTATTTTTAAGCGGTTTCAAAGAAGGAGATTCTGTATTCAACCAGTATGTATGTAAGTTTGTATGTCCACAATATTTATTGCATGTCTAATTCCGTTTTTTTAGTGATAATAGGCTCGCGTTTCACCACCATCTCACCTGATGGTAAGTGACGATGTGGTCGAAGATGGAGCAGGCTTACCTAGAAGTAACCTATTCACTCTTGACTCAAACACCCCCTGGTTATAGCGATCAGGAAACACAGACTCCGGTAGAGAATTCCACTCCTTAGCCGTACGCACAATGCTAAAAATAATGGTCACCTTTTTTTTTCTGGGTGGGAAAATCATCAAATGACACCTGCCGCTGTGGGTAGAGCGGAACGGAGTGTCAGACTTCTACTGACTAAAAACCAAGTGCCAAGCCAAGGAATAGTTTTGATAGGTTAAGTACGCCGTATTCTGGGGCACGCCCGTGATCGTGATCAAACCTAGTTACCCCTACTCGCCGTCCGCAAGCCCGCGCCTACGAGGGCATTCATCAATACCTATTTTTATTTATTTATTGCACAATGTATACAAAATTACAGGCATGGCTTTTAACTAATGTATACACAACTCTGTTAGGGCGCAGCAAAAATTATCTTGAAACTGACATGTAAAGTAAGCTACATACAATTTATATATTAAAAGTAATCCTATGGTTAGTTTGACCTACCATTTTAATTGAGACTCACAACTACTTTATTATATCTTTCCTCACAACAACTTCTTCTATAAAACCCACTACACGTAGCAGCTTATCTACCAAGCACAGCGCCAACCGTCAAAAACGTAAATATTGGTAACAACAATATCACATTTTTATTATTCAATAGTTACAAATACTTTCTATCAAACGAGTATAAGTTCATCCGCAAACATCGATCACGTCACCGTTGCGTTACCGATCAGTCACTGTTTAGGCCACAACAGTTGCCAACGACCTGAAGGGAGACGAAGGGAACCGCTCTTCACAAGCGTGTGACCCAAATTTTAGTAGGACAAGAACTACTTTCCGTATAAGGGATATATTTATTTTAAACAATAATGGAATATACACTTAAATAAAAACCCTAAACTACATAATCATATACATCTAAAAATAAACTAAAATATGGCGTCCAGAAATTCGTACGCATCGCTGTCCACTGGTAATGTGCCCAAAAGACTGGCGGCATTGCAACGCTGTATGGCAATGCTTAACCGCTGTCCAAGGTAAACGCCAGCCTTTGGGTCACGCGAAGTGTCAACTAGGCGTTTGGATAGATCTTTAAATAATCTGTGAGCACTCGGACCCCACGACCCCAAGGTTTCAACCCCAAACGGCTCGAAAATATAACTACTAACAAGGTTATTATATTTCCGCCGCTTGAGGTTTTATGTTTATGTTGTTTTCCGTATTATGTTTTTTCATTGATTTCAAATAAAAAGTACATAATCTTTATTACTAATATGAATAATTGACGTCAGTATTAAATTTAAATTATTTAATTATTATTATTATTTAATTAAATTTACGGTTTTATGTGGCAGTGCTACAGGCACCCCTCCAAATTATTATATAAAGACCACGTTCTGGATTCAGCAGTTGGATGCCAACAAGGTGACCCTCTCGGACCAGTCATTTTCAGCTTGGCTATCCATCCAATCATTCGACAACTAAATTCTAAATTTAACGTGTGGTATTTAGACGATGGAACTCTAGGAGGTGAAGTAGACACCGTAATCAAAGATTTTATTTTCCTGAAAGAGCAATTCCAATCCATCGGCCTTGACCTGAACCTCTCGAAATGTGAACTCTATATCTGTGAAAATACTGACAGACAAGCGACACTAAACAAATTCCATACAATAGCCCCTGATATCAAAATCTTGCAAAAAAGTTCATTGCACCTCTTAGGCTCCCCAATTTTAGAAGAAAGTTTTCCCTCTTTTATTGATAGCAAAATTAACCATTTTAATGACATTTCAGAAAGATTTTTCCAAATTAACATACATTCGGCTTACACCCTCATAAGATATTGTTGTTTTGGTCCAAATTTTATTTATTTCCTCCGTTCTTCTCCACTATGGAAGCAATCTCAGTTGTTGGACAAAATTGACCTTATTATAAAAAACACCCTTACTTCAATTTTAAATGTGGCTCTGGATGACCGAGCGTGGCTACAAGCCACACTACCCATTCGTTTTGGTGGGCTCGGCATCCGCAAAATTTCCAGTATAAGTCTACCGGCTTTTCTGTCTTCGGTCCGCAGCACTGAGACTTTAACTAAGAAAATTTTAACACAATCTCAGGTTAGCTACGAGGTGCCGTGTTTGACCGATGCAGTTAATGCCTGGAAAATGGCTTGCCCGAATACAGCGTTGCCCGAGAACCCGTCCTCCCAAAGACAATGGGACGAGCCGCTCTGCAGTTTGGTACGGAATAACCTTTTAAATACGTCAACCAATACTGCTGAGCGCTCGCGCCTGTTGGCTGTGGGTGAATGGGAGTCGGGCCTTTGGCTACAAGCATTACCTTCACTTAACATAGGTACTATGTTAAGTGATAACACGTTCCGGATCGCTACATGTCTACGTCTGGGTGCTCCCAGCGGTGCTCCACATCGCTGTCAATGCGGTGCGGCAGTCGACCGCCTCGGACATCATGGCCTTTCCTGCAGCAGAAGCTCTGGTCGGATAGCACGGCATGCCAGCATAAATGACATCATTCGTCGGGCTCTTGTCACCGCTGGAGTACCATCTGTTTTAGAACCCAACGGCTTGGCACGGGACGATGGGAAGAGACCAGACGGGATGACTATAATGCCTTGGAAGTTGGGTAGGCCTTTGGTGTGGGATGCTACTTGTGTTGACACCCTTGCACCATCCCATCTTCTCAGTACGGCGGGCTGTGCTGGGGCGGCAGCTGCAGGTGCAGAAAATCTCAAACGGCGCAAATACAACAACCTAATTGGGTGCTATATGTTTGAGCCGTTTGGGGTTGAAACATTAGGACCATGGGGTCCGAGTGCGCATCGACTCTTTCGTGACATCGGCAAACGATTAGTCGACTCCACAGGTGATCAGAGGGCTGGCCTTTTCTTTGGACAGAGAATCAGCATTGCCATTCAACGTGGCAATGCGGCCAGTGTTCTGGGCACTTTTCCCATTGATAGCGATGTTGACGAATTTTTCGATGCCCTATAATTTATCTTTATTTTCGTCTGTATATATTTTTATTATGTCAATAGAATATATGTTATCTGTTTACAAATAAAAAACAACATTTTAAAATAAAATATCTGTATATACTTAGGTCTGTGTTTTCTCAAGTTTTTTTTTTTCTTTTTAAAGATATCTAGCAATTTGAATTCAGCTTCCTAGCAATCTTGTAATCCCCTCCAACTACGTTAAATAGCAAACGGAAATAGTGTTATAGGCGGGGTTCGAACCCATGATCTATCAATCACAAGTCCGTCACCTTAGCTATTGATGCTTCAAAGTTATTCACACAATATTAAGAACGCCTCATACCTTATTTCTCATTTTCAATTTTTATGTTCTTCACACGCTAAAAGTCTGCGTTCTTCCAATAATCTTCTCTTACTCTGTCCTTCTCATACTTCTGATTTTATTCATTCTTCCTTTTATATAGTCTATTCTTCTGTGGAACGTACTACCTCTTGATATCAGGACGGCCACCAGTCAATATGCGTTTAAGAGAAAGTTGCGGGATTATTTTCAAAACAAATAGTGGAAGCAGAGTTTTCATAACCCCCTTTCTATGACTTTTTATAAATATATTGTATATATTTGGTATGTATTATGATAAATATGTATGCAAGTTTATTTTAGTTATTAATGTATATATATATACTTGTAATAAGACTTTTACTTTGAATATATATTATCTACTTAGTTTATTTTTTTTTATGCACCTGTCATGTTGTCTCTTCACCACCTGTGGTGGACTGATAGAGAAAGCCTATGGTATTAAGTCCGCCTTTGTACATTTTGTGTTGCTTAAAGTTTTAATAAATAAATAAAAGATAAAAACTTTAACACTTTGGCCCGTGTGTCTGTCTGTCTCTCCGTCTTTCTGTTACTCCGAGATAATCTCTGGAATGGCTGAACCCTGATCCTTTTTATCCGCGTCAGTTTTATTACGGTTTTTAAGGTGGGAATATCTTCCAATGACTGCCACCCGATATGGGCGATGCGGAAGGCTGGGTCAGAGTTTTATTGACAAAAACCCATCCGTGTTACTTCATTAATTTATTTATTATTATTAATATAGGTTACATTAGAATCTAACAAATAAGCCAATGCCCCACAAAACCATTTACACGGTTGGTCTGTGAGTACAAATATTTTTTTAATATAATTTTCGTGCATCTCACCAACCTCCTCTCTTTTACTTCCAATACTCCTCTCAATACATAACGTATTTGCCCTTCGTGTTCCGAGGCCGCGGTAACTCTTGGGAACAATTCCACAACCCCCGAAGTATTCTGTCCAATTTGCAATGACCTGAGAAACTCTTGGCTAAATTATAGGTATTTCGTCCATGTTGAGGACCATGAAATGAATGCATTATATTTTTATTTATGTATGCAGCGCTGGACGATGTATTGCGTCGATGGCCATCACCCATTGCACATCGAGATTATACGTAAATTGGAAAGCATGACCAGCCATGGCCGTCATTTTCATGATATGGCTGTTAATTGATGATCCAACTCTTGACCTCGATCTCGCCTGATGGTATGCGATAGATGAGGTCTACGATGGAACGAGCGAGCCCAGAAGATGCCTGTTCACTCTTGCTTCATAAGTGGCAGGGGACGAAGAAGCCGGCAGATAGTTCCACAGCTTTGACAGTCAACAAGGATAAATTAAAAACCAGAAAATCCGTCATCAACTATGGCAAGGGTTTTTAACGTGTTACTGAGTTGTGGAGGTTATATAGGTAGCTCCATGTAAAATACTAGTAGCTCTAACTCAGCTGCATTACAGACTGCATACCGGTCCCGATATACTTGAGAAAAAGCTAGGTAGCTTGATTATGCACGAAGAACCGGCGTGAACATACATGATTTTAAAGTATTAAAAATTAAAATCAATATATATGAAGGGACTAGGTCCTCATCTGCGATATTAATTGGATCCATGATCTCAATTCTGAAGTTGCACTTTACAGGCGTGGATTGTTGGGCGAAAAAATAGAAGCACTAGTTATTATAGCCCAATCACTTCAATTCAATAATAATTTCCTTTTAAAATAATCACCATTAAATTACAGTTATAATAAGATAACATTATAGGTAGCAAAACTCAGACACTCCACCGAACGCGTAGTACGACTGTGCGATCCCGACCGAGTCTCAAAACATACTGCCAGTAAATCGGCGCTTCACTGCGCACTAGCGCTCAGTGTTGTGTCAGAGTGTCATGTCATCGGATATGACGTAACAGACACAGTATTTACACGACACTCTAAACTAACAGCGACAGCTATGAAATCTAACACTAATAAAAATATAAAGCGCCGTCATAATATAAAACGCTTACATTACTGATTGACAGACAACGCATAGCCAAAACTACTGGGCACAAGAAGCTGAAATTTGGTATGTATGTTCCTTGGGGGGTATGTGGGGAGCACTAAGAAAGGATTTTTGGATTTTCTTACGGGATCTGGATTTACACGGGACAAACCTCCCACGCGAACGAAGTCGTGAGCAACAGCTAGTAAGTAATAAAATTATTTTATTTCAGACAGAATCCATTTGGTTAGTACACAACTAACTTATAAAACGAATGTTAGTACTTAAAACTACCAGAAAGACGAAAACAACTAATTATTGAACGCCACAGAAGTATTATGGCTACTAAACTGACGTCTAATCACTTGACCGACTAATATGACAGGCCCGTTGGTATAGTGGTCAGTGGCCCTGACTGCTATGCGCAAGGTCGTGGGTTCGATTCCCACCTAGGACAAATGTTTGTGTGATGAGCACGATCATTTGTTCTTTGTCTGGGTGTAATTTATCTATAATATGTATGTATTTAGAGATATATATGTAAGTTTATCAGTTGTCTAGTACTCATACCACAAGCTCTGCTTAGTTTGGGACTAGATGGCGTTGTGTGAAAGTTGTGGAATATTATATTAAATTTGGTACAGATAAAGAATTGACATTGGTCATAGAAATGTTTTGGCTGAAAAACCTTCAAGCAAGGGCAGAAGCTAGTGTATTTTCTCTCAAAAATACTTTACAGTAAAACCGTTTCTTCATATATTCCGTTTCCATCTAAAAACATACATTTCCTCCCGAGCTCTTGCAGAGATTGTATGTTCTACCAACCAAACCATTGACAGTTTTTATTACCTTAAAAGAATAAAGTGCACGATAAAAAAATATTGAGCTACTAAGAAAATGGTTCCCTTATGGGCGATGTACTGAGATAGAAAATAATATACTCACGTTATCTTATCTCGAAGATTATTTGTTATTTTAAAACTTTGTAAGGAATTTACAGAGAGAATACGGTTGAATATACATGTTCATTTAAACATCTTTAGTGAAAATATACTTATGTGCGTCCGGCTCGCAGCAGTCGGATTATGAAATTATCCTATCCTACTTCCTACTATAATATTATAAATGCGAAAGTTTGTGAGGATGGATGGATGTTTGTTACTCTTTCATGCAAAAACTACTGAATCGATCTGACTGAAATTTGGTAAGTAGATAGTTGGCAGCCTGGAATAACATATAGGCTACTTTTTATCCCAAAATTCCCACGGGATCGGGATTTGGGCGGGAAAACCTTCCTACGCGTACGAAGTCGCTGGTAGAAGCTAGTTATTAATAATTATACATAATATTTTTTTATTATTTTTATTTAGAAAGAGCCCACTTTTGACCTCGATCTGGCCTGATTTTTTTTTTAGAGGACATGTTGGCTAAGTTATCGCAGCTGGACGGTGTAATCTACTAGGTTAAGCAACGCTTACCGCGGTTGGTTTGTAGATGGGTCACCATCTTAACTTATCGATTTTTCTCAATGCCACGGACAACACTTTGGTACCGGCTTTCATTTGAACATCTTTGACAGTCAGTTTGAAGTGAAAGCGCATCGCAAGAGCTGCTTTATCTACAGAAAAGGCATTATCATCAACCACAACCATTCTGTCAAGAATGCATGAGCTCCTTAAGTTCTAAGTTGAGCTACACGATAACTGACAAATGCTTGCACTGTCTGGACAGGTCCACTCAAATCTGTGTGGTTATTTCCTCAAAGAGCACCTATATGTTTTTCATATGATTGGACCAACACAAATTGTATGGACTTTAAAAGAGACGTTGACCTCTGAGTTTGTTTCGGTGTTTCTTCTCAGAGTAGTCAGTTAGGAAACACCGGTCTCATCTAGCTAAACTAAACTTAACACGCAAAAAAAACGACGTGTAAAAGCGTTATTTATAACCAATTTACAAAATAAATATTTCATTTCATTTCATGACTGAGGAAGAGAACGGGTTGCCTGACTTTTTGGCTGGTGGCGTTCAGAAAGTCAATCGCTTCATGTAAAATACTAAGAACGCATTCACACAAGCGTTTGTCCAGCGTAGGCGTTCGATGAACGTACGCGCAGCGCAGACGCCGCGACTACGCAGCGCAGGCGTCACGTTGTCGCGGCGTCAGTGCAAGGGTAAATTAATACGCTGTGCTAGCGCAACGCGCGACGCGTGCGCCGCGTTACTACGTTACTTTTTAAAAGCAAAGCCAACAATAAAGTTCTTTGTCAGAATACATTTTTTTAATGATATTTCCGAAACGACAACGCAGTTGTGTGACGTCTGCACCGCGTTAGCGCAGCGTTTAACTGACTCCAGGGGAAACGCCGCAACAATGCGACGCCTGCGCCGCGGCGTCTGTGCTGCGCCATACGTTTATTGCGAACGGCCTATGCTGGACAAACGCTAGTGTGAAGGCGCTCTAATTCTGAGCGGCATCTAGTTAAACTAGAAGCCGACCCCAACATATTTGGGAAAAGACTAAGCAGATAATGATGAATTTATTATTTTAATGTTAAATGGCTGAATCAATATCGCATTACGCATATTTATATATATATAATTATACAACGTGTAACGGAAACCCCATATCTATCCAAGAGGACTGAAGACAACATCTGGTATGGAGTCTCTATGCACAGTTTCAGGTCAAAATGAGTGACTCAAAGAATTGATACCAAATTATCGGTTTCACAAGTTTCTCGAATACCATACATAACAAACGTGTCACAGCACTACGAGGGTCAATAACTTCCACGTCACTTGCCAATAACACAATAATTCTATTCGTTCTTCTTCATTTGAAAAAATGGGCCTCTGGTACAATCTATTGAAATTTCTAATAAGTTCCACACATGTAGACATAGGATTACAAAAACCTTGCCATATTATTTGCTATCGTCCAAAGAAGGCGTGCGATTGTTATTTATATACCCTTTATGTTACACGTCGTATATACTAGCTGATCGCCGCCACGACTTCGTTCGCGTGGTAACCTAACCCTACCCAACCGATACCACTACCCCTATCCTATCGATACCCTACCCATACCTTACTCTACCCCTACCCTACCCAAACCCTACACTACCCCTACCCTACCCTATCCTACCAATACCCTACCCTACCGTACCGTACCCTACCCCTACCCCTACCCTACCTCTACCCTACCCCACCCCTACCCTTGAGACCTTTCCTACTATTTTATTGTTTCTTCATAAGAACCTTCTCCTCCTCCTCGACAAAACCAAACACAACAAAAAAAGAATCAGCCAAATCGGTCCAGCCATTTTCGTGTTTTGCGCTTAGCAACACATTTTTATTAAATAGAAGATGTTAAGATAGTCTATGTAGACATAGTATATTAATACCTATATAATAACCTTAACCTACTATCTCATAGCCTTTTTTGACGACTTCTCCCACGTGGAGTGAAATGAAGTAGAGAAAGGACGGGGTGGAGTGGGAGAAAGGTGTCGGAGTGCGTTTTACTGACATAAACCCCTGTTCCTTCAACTGCCCTTGTTTTCCGTGGCCGCGGTATCTCATTACAACATGCCCACAGCCGGATTATAATATCAAGCATAATAATACACTTGGGGCTCGAGTAGTATCGTTTTTTGTGACATCACAAAACTATAGTTCACTAGTCAAGAGGGCTGGTTTTTACTTCAAATAATCTTCTAGAACGTTCTATAAGTGACCGCAAACATGTTGATATATAATTGCTGGTAGACCAGAATATGTCTTACCTACACAATACCTAAGAAAATAAACAGATCACACACACCTCTCAACCTTCTAGGAAAGCCAAATAACTTTTCAAGATTACCTCCTCAGGTACCTACATTGGAGTTTGTCGTTGTAATATGCCCCAATAGTACAATTCTGAGTACTAGATATCAAGTTTGTATGTCAAACTGACTGGATGAAATGTTTCCCACAAGTACGATACGCATTAAAAACAGACATCAGTAACTATTGGTCGGCTCCAAAAGGTCGAATTGTGGGATATCACGTTGTTTTTTATGTACAGTACCAAAATTGCTCTTATTTTGTAACTTTCTTTTTTTTTTTTTTTTTTTTTTTTATTTAGAATAGGTTCGCGTTTGACCACCATCTCACCTGATGGTAAGTGATGATGTGGTCGAAGATGGAGCACGCTTACCCAAAAGTAACCCATTCACTCTTGACTTAAAGACTCCCAGGTTATAGCTATCGGGAAACACAGACTCCGGCAGGGAATTCCACTCCTTAGCCGTACGCACAATGAAGGTATTCCCAAAACGTTTGGTGCGTATGGGTGGGATGTCCACCATGTAACGATGGCGCTTCGCCGTTTGTCTCGTAGTCCGATGATGGAACGGGCTTGTTGGAATTAAATTGTGTAATTCCATCGCACACTCCCCGAAATGTAACCGATAAAAAACCGATAGACTTGCAACTCGTCGTCGATGTTCAAGGCTCTGGAGCTTTGATTCGACCAGTGCATCGTTGCCAATGAGTCTTTTGGCCCGCTTCTCGATAGACTCAAGCGCGTCCAGTTGGTATTTAGCAGATCCATCCCAAAGATGAGAGCAGTACTCCATACACGACCGAACAAAGAAAGAGAACTACCTTTCTTTCTTAAAAAAAGAGAACTACCTATTTAGGTAGAATTCTCATTACCAGCAATCCTGTTAACCCCTCCAACTAAGCTAAATATGCCTGTATCTGGAGTGGGTTCACATGTTCGAACCGCACCAATTACACTAAGTGGGTGCGGTTCGAACAAGCGATTGCCTGATTTTTTTAAATTACTGTGACATGACTGTGACCTTGACAGAGCTTACATTTATTTTTGTAATTGAGTTTAAAATTTAAATTGTGTTTCAATTATGCCTTTTGCATACCCATGTGTCGGTGAAATATATAGAACTTAATATGTTAAGAAAAAAGATTTATGCATGTATCTTTTTCCATGCTTGCAAATGCAATAAATGATACAGTTTTTTTTTATCCTTGAAATTGTATGATCAGACAGCAAGTTCTGTGGTGTAGGAAATGATCGCTATAGATAATTTCTTACATTCGTACCATGTTTCATGAATAAAGAATGGGGCCATTTTTAGGGTTCCGTAGCCAAATTTAAGTGGACAACCCAAAATTAAATGGTTATTAAGATTATTAAATAACTTATTAAAAATTCCAGTTGTTTCTTCTTCTGGGGTTGCGGGAGTGTTCTAACGAGATACCGCGGCCCCGGAACTTAAAAGCAGCCGAAGAAACGGTGGGATTGAGAAGACTATCCTCTCTTTGTCGCTACACCCAGAGAGGAGTCATTTGATTATTTTCGCACCAAAAAGTTATTTCTTCAATACCGTTGTAAGCATTCCCTCGTGTATTCTTCGCCTTACCTCCGATTGTGAATTTATTATTTTAATTCGTTTATAAAATGTTATTATCAAGGCTACTATAATGGTCATACTTTTAAAAAAGCTGTTTTTTAAAGTATTTAATTAAGCCTTTTTTTGCTGTTAATATTTTCAGTAAACATTTTTCATTCGCAAACATTTAATATTTAACCAACAAATATATTATATAAAACACAGAGATTTGAATAAATACATATTTTTGCGAGTGAATATTTAAAGGCCATGAAAAGGATTGAGCAAAGATTTGATAGACTATTTTTTTTATCTTGAGTTAGTTTCCCATGTCCAGACTTGAGGCTGAAGTATGCCTAGGTAAAAACAATAGGCTCGCTCCTATTACATAATAGGTTATATGCACCGTTATATGGTGGACATCCCACCCATACGCACAAAACGTTTTGGCAATACTTTCATTGTGCGTACAGCTAAGGAGTTCAATTCCCTGTCAGAGTTTGTGTTACCTGATAGTTATAAACTTGGAAGTCTTTAGGCCAAGAGTGAATAGGTTACTTCTAGGCGACTGTGCTTCATATTCGACCACATCATCGCTTACCATCAGGTGAGATGGTGGTGAAACGCAAGTCTATCGACAATTTAAAAAAAACACGTTTTTTAAGCAGTCTGATGCGGTCAATTGCTTTCATCTGTAATTAAACTAAAATGATACCAACAGCACTAAACTTGGTGTTTCATTTGCATCTTTTAAGACTTTTTTTGGCATCTATATTAATTTAATTTCCTGCTAAATCTCAACATCTGAGCAGGAAATATAAAACCCATTTTATTATAAATCCAACTTGACAGCAACGCCATTGTATACAAAATCATATTTTACATTCATATTGTGGTATCTCACAGGTGGCGCGAGAAACATTACATTACGAAAACCAAATTATTTTATCACTTTGATGTAAACATTTTTACTTTTATGGCATTGTAATAAGAACCAGAATATATTTTAGAGACTGCTCCAATTATTTGGTTAAGGAGGCAGCAGTTTCTATCGAAATATCGAATGAAACTTGACAAATGAATAAAGTTGGTTGGAGCACAAATCTTTGGGCATTGTTAGGACGAAGCTAGATGACTTTAACTTGGACGCTAACTGTGACACCTAATTTTAAGTTGGAAAGCTGTAGGGATATATTTCAGCCTGGTATAGGTAGGCAATGGATCAAACGTTCCTGTGTTCAGGATACCGTATTCGACGGATATACGTGATGAATTGTCTGTTATCGGCCTGCATCTCCGAAACCTAATAATGTATAGATATTAATTTTCTTAGGCGCTTGTTGTTTGTCTTTTTTAGCTTCAAGGTTTGTTAGTAATATATATAATTAATTATTCTTGTTTTTTCTTACTGATATCTCACGTAGCAACACATTATTTATTTATTTATTATTAAGGTCATCCAACAGCTTCTGTATATAGCATTTCATGGGTATAAGTAACAAACAGCCTTGAGTCTTATACAGTCGCCAATTACAGGAAAACCAGCATTCAACATAATTAATAACATTAAAAAACAAAAAAGTATTACAAAATTAAATTAAATTGATTGAAATTAAATGATTAAATTACTATTAGAATTAAATTATAAAGATTTGAATAAACCTGCCATTACATTTTAAATTCTAACGCATTAAAAAGCAATATATTTCTTATTCTATATTATATTATTTTAATTAGTAGTACGCTAAGTTAAATTAATTTTATTTAACTTAGCGTAAAAATTTTAATTAATTTTACATGTTCATATACAATGTAGATTGTACTACAAGTGTTTTATGTCCCAAAAAAGTCCTGGGTTTAGCTAAAACACTACGAACTAATGACAGGCGGGTGATTTTGGGGACTCTCTTCATGTAATTTCTTGGCTTTCAAAAAGTGCAAGTGTAAAGAATAAATCCATGTTTATATTTGTAAACGCAACTCAAGTTCCGGGTAGGTGGTCCCGGGCCGAAACCATGATAAAATTTAATAATTGTGTCGGGTTTTGTAAGACCCGCCGTTCATTGCAACTTTTTGTCACCGTGACTTTTTGTCACTTAGTCAAGTGCAATGAAAACTATACTGTGTGCGCTCATTATGGTGACTTGATAAGACGATGACAAATAGTTGCAGCGACAGGCAGTACCGGAGTGACGTGACTGTCACTCGCCCTGTACATTACTATGGGAGTCCGCTCACTGGTGACTTTTTGTCACTCAGCCGTAAAGATGGGCGTTTAAACGAAAAGCATATAATAAAACATGTTATTTAAAATAAGCGTATAAGCAGATTAGTTTGACAACCTCGTTGAAGTCCATTACAAAAATGAACGCGTCGCGTAGACATGTGTCAGTTATAACAAAACGCAACTGAAAACGGTTGCCGTAGCAATAACGTTAGGTATCGGTATCGTCTCAACCGGCAACGGTTATCAATCTGCAGAGTACGAGTAGCGAGCGAGTAGCTACAACTCAACGCGCAACTACGAAAACATTAGAAACCGAAACCGATGATAACCAACCGGCAACTGGCAACCATGCCTTCCCTCTCTCACTTAGCCGATAATTAGGTGCAAGAAAGAGAAGATGCGATTATCGTTTTGTTGGCCTGCATTGGTTATCATGGATATCAGGAAATAATATGGTCGTATATACCAATTGCTAGTCTAATGATGAACAGTTTTGATGTGTTTGTCCGTTATCACAGATATTTTTGCTAAATAGAAATACCTACCTTTTAGAACTAAAGTTATTAAGGAACTGAATTTATTAGATACACTCATTTTGAAGTTGCTGACTAATTTGAAAGTTTGTAGAATTATAAAAATATAATAGTTTACTTGAATGTGAACTAAACTGAACTAAACTAGCTTGACTTTTCATCTTATCATACCTCTTAGCTAATATGTGGAAAATGTTGTTGTGATTACATTGTTTTTTTTTTTGTTATAACTTACTTATTATTATTATGTTTAATGTAATTACGTTTTTTCCAACATGTTTCTGTGTGTGTCTGTTTCGAATTATTGAGTGAACTGGAAAGTATAGGTCCAGTCGTCTTCGAGTAATCGGAGAACGTACATAAATAAAAACTTTTTACAAAAAAATTAAACCGACTCCCAAAAACACTGCAAAGTGAAAAATAACTTTAATTTCGGTAGTCGATGTCTTTAGTTTTGTATTTTCGTTTTTGGCACCGACTTCCGAAATTAAAGTTATTTTTCACTTTGCAGTGTTTTTGGGAGTCGGTTTAATTTTTTTGTAAAAAGTTTTTATTTTACTCTTTTTAGTTGGTCTATTTTTAATTTACCTAGTTACAAGAGACTAAATGTCAACTACTTACAACCTTTTACAAAATATTGCTTTTCCCAATGCTGGGCCGTTAATTGTTGAGGAGTTCTCCTGGTACTTCACCATCAGCTCTACATCACCATATGCATTGTGACGAGCATAAAGTGCTTAACATCCATATTCAAGTAATCGAATCGCAATCCACTCAATACTTATTATTGAGTAGTTTCGGCGGCCATCTGCGGTCTTCATCATCAGTTCCACTTCCTCAAATGGTACTTTTTAAGAGCAACTGCACAAGTTACTATAATAAATACCCAAAACGTCATAGGTGTGCCTATAATATTTGAAGAGTTCGCTCGATTTCTCCAGGATCCCATCATCAGATCCTGACTTTTATAAAAATGGGACCAATTTCAAAGTATACCATTTCAATCAAAAAAAAAATTTTCCAAATCGGTTCAGCCGTCTTCGAGTAATCGGTGATAATACATTACAAAAATATATATATATATGTACGCGTCGAATTGATAACCTCCTCTTTTGGTCGTCGGTTGAAAAACAAAAACATGTGTGCAATTCACACGTGGTAAAAGTGAAACCTTCAAAAAAAAAATTATTTGTCTGTTTCTTTTTACTGTCGCTTTTTCGACTCCGCACGAGACCCCCTTTCCCCCTTCCCATCTCCGCCCCCTCTTAGGGCTACCTCACCCCCCGCAACCGATCTCCGTACGTTCCCGTGGTCGCGAGATAGCCGAGTTTGGGCTCATTTTAAAGGGCATCAAAAGCTCTCCCACTTGGCCCCAACAGAATTCTAAAATTCGGAAATTTATGTGTCTGTCTCTTTTTACTGTCGCTTTTTCGTTTCATAAATTTTCAAATCACAACGATGCTAAAGAAGTTTTCACTTCAAAATACAATACTCAATAGTAATAGCAACGGTTGTTTTCTTTTTTCAATTTTGTTTATTAATGAAATATCTTTATCGAAGATACCAACTATTAAAAGAAAGTGAGACTAAAGAAATAAATAAAGTTTATTTGCGCCGTATTATTTAAAACTTGCTGTTGCCCGAGACTTCGTTCGCGTGGGAGGTTTTTCCCGTGTAAATCCCGATCCCGTGGGAATTTCTAAAATTCCTGTCTTAGTGCTCCCCTACGAACCCCAAGGAACATACATGCCAAATTTCAGCTTCTTGCGCCCAGTAGTTTCGGCTGTGCGTTTTCTGTCAGTCAGTCAGTAACGGAAGCGTTTTATATATTGACTAGCTTGTGCCAGCGGCTTCGCCCGCGTGGGAAGTTTTTCCCGTGTAAATCCCGATCCCGTGGGAATTTCGCAAAATCCTTTCTTAGCGGATGCCTACGTCATAACATCTACCTGCATGCCAAATTTCAGCCCGATCCGTCCAGTGGTTTGGGCTGTGCGTTGATAGATCACTATGTCAGTCAGTCAGTCAGTCAGTCACCTTTGAGTTATATATATTTAGATTGATCATCAACTTTAAACTAAGCATAACATCCATGCTATACGGTCAGCGGAACTATACGAGATAATGACATAGCGATGAATGAGAACGACGGACGATGAGAGAGAATGAGACAGTCTGATGGAATGACAAATGGACAAAAAAGTGATTTTATAAGGGTGTAGTGACGTTAAATATTATACTAGGTTTTTCATTAAAAACATTTATAATATTTAACGTTTCATCATCCCTTTTATTAAAACCGCAAGAAAAGCAGATTATTATTTGAGTTTCAAACGAACAAATACTGAACCAAACAAATATAATTCAAAGCTACTTTCAAAATTCTACGAATAAAATATTGCTTTTTCACATAAGTCCTTTGAAAATATTGTTTGAACTTTTGTTGTGAACCGCGGACAATTGATTGAGAAGACTGAAAATTTTCAAAGGCTTTAAAAGGTAGCAGTTGAATAATTAAATGCAGAGTGACGCCAGTGTCCAACTTATCCTAAAGTTAGCAGTTTTTGATTTTTTTTGGTGTGGCCCAAATGGCTAAGTGGGGCGGTTTTATTATCCCCACTGACCAGCTTTACATGTGCATGTCACAGATGCCTAGCAATATAATATTCTAGCAATTCTCCCGCGCTTTCACCTGCTTGGATTTTGAAATAATTTAAATCCTATATAGTACTCACAAATAGTGCACTTTAATACCAATTAAATAAAATTAGAATTGGATCATTAGTTTCGGAGATCATCCCCTACATACAAAACTTACAGCTTAGCATAGATTGTATTAATAAAAAATTGGCCAAGTGCGAGTCAGACTCGCCCATGAAGGGTTCCGTACAACTACGCAAAATAACTTTGTTTTTCATACTGTGTGTGTGAAATACAAAGTTATATTTGCGGTTTTAGAAAATTAGCTGTATCTCAAAAACTGCTGACCCAATCTTAAACTAATTTTTATTGAAATTTTTTCTTATGATATATTTTTTATACAATTACACTACAGTAACACATTTTACCACTTTGGAAACATATATCTCTATATATCTATATATATATATATAAAAAGTGAATCGTTTAACGATTCACTTTTTACTACACACGTATACACGGTTTGGTGAAAATAATTTGGTTTCAGTTCTATGTATGGAGAGGCCACTTTTTTTCGTGTAAAAATCGGAAAGCGGTTCACAAATCACATCTTCCTACAAACTTTCATATGTGTAGTTCTAATAGTTTCGGAATAACATAGCTGTGACATACGGACAGACAGACAGACATGACGAAACTATAAGGGTTCCGTTTTTTACCATTCGGCTACAGAACCCTATAAAGCAGGTCTTTTAGTGGGGAAAAGTATCAAATGTCTCCTCCCGCTTTGGATGAAGGGAAGGGGAGGAAGGGGAGTGGTAGACTTCTACTGAATAAAATGCCATCCTATCTTTTTAATTGCCCTGGCCTTCTGGGGCCGCGGTATTGCGGGTAGGAAAAGAAGGCCTGGCAAAAAACATAGGTTCTTTAGAAGCCATTAACGCCGTGTGCATATATGCCAACAGTACAAAATAATATCTCACGTCCGCCTCGTCAAAACGAAGAAGACCAGCTGTGTTATTCTGTAAGACCTCATTCTAAACTTCGAATCTGAATCCGCTGTGAGTTTATTGAATGGCATTCTAAAAACTCGACTGTTAAGTCGAATTTACACTAGCGCTACCCTTGCGAGCGTGTCAGCGAGTTGAACTAAAGATTTTGACGGATAAAGTATGAGATGACGTGAGAAGTGGCATTCGGTAAGGTAATTCCTCCGTCACTTCGACGCTGTTTACAGAATGCAAAATCAAGGTCACTTTGAACCATAAGCGAAGTGACACTGAATAGCTATGTGAGATGCGAGTTGTTGTTCGAATTTTACAGAATCGACGTAATGAGGGAATAATACGTTTTGTCTCCAGAGACCAGACGGAATATCCCGTACGAGATTACGTATTTTCTTAACTTAACGTACCCAGACGTTTCACTAAAGAAAATACGTAATCTATTCTACAACACCGAATACATTTTTAGGTCCAAACAATGAATACGGAGCATGAATACTTATGAACTTAACGTAATTATAATTATACTGTTTTAGTTTTGAAAGACGCCGACTTCATTGTGTTGGTAACGTTTAATTAAAAGCATCTTTCTAAGACCTTATAAATATTCTGTCTGGTGGATATTTTTCACATTAAGCCACTTATATTTATGCTAATAAAATCTTACTTCCATTATAAACTTTAGGGTTAGTGGGTTTGGATGGATGGATGTATGTTACTCTTTGACGCGAAAACTGGTAAACTCTTTTGATGAGATGTAGCACAAATGTAGTCCTCAAAATATCTATATTAAAACAGACTGAGGTTCGAGAGTAGAATTATTGTAATTATGTAAGAGTTATACAGTATGTTTACTAACAGAGGGTGTTCCCGTTAACCCGCAATAGTATAGCATCCATACATGCTAAAAAAATATGACCATTGGAAAACAAAATATTTTTTTTTAATTAAAATATTCACTTAAAATGTTAAATTGATATGTAAAAGAAACACTCTGTACACGCGTACTTGAAGAACGGCAACGTCGCAATTTGTTTATGAATGACGGGCCGCGTGTGCGGCAATCTAATTGATTTGCTTATACTATTGCGAGTTAACGGGAACACCCTCTGTTAGATAACATACTGTATACTGTAGTGCCATGCAGTAAAGAAACAATTTAAAGTGAGTCAATCATAGATTTGTTGCCACTATAGAACATGAAAAATCATACTCAACCCTTCCCCCCAAATTCAATTTTGAATTGTTTTTTTATTTATTGTTTTTATTAATTTCGATACCTAGCAGACTTTCAAAATCAGGATGCAACTGGATGTCGATATTTTATGATTCTGCAAGCATTCTCCGACAGTCGTTTCTCCCTTGAACTGATCAGGACGTTTCGTTTTAGAGTGGACTAGATGCCTATCTCGCCTCCACAACCCGGTAAACAAGACTTATTTGTCAGATTTCTGGCTACTGATGACCCGTAACGATCGTCAATAATTTACTATGATCATAACGGAATAACACTTGCATCAGAATTTCTCGCTTCAGATTACCGACTGTCAAATATGTACAAATGGAAACTGGGACCAACATTACTTAAGTGCTCCGTTGTTAAATTCTAGTTAATTATTTTGAGGAGATAGATCCCTGCTCCGGGACTCATCGAGCTTCATTGATAAGGTATTTATCTCGTTTCATACCTTTAGTGGTTCTTAGGGGTTGCAGTAGTTAGCTCGCCATCCGGTAAGGACCAGGCCTGGGTCGGCGGCGCATCGTCTTCCACGCGCGTCTTTAATAGCCGTTAGCACTAGTGACGGGGATACCGTGGCCACATAACGCAAGAGGAGCTGAAGGAACAGGGTTGGTTATAAGTCAGTAGAAGTCCGACACTCTCTTCCACTCCACCAAGCATGGGAACAGACATTAGATGATTTTCCCACCCGAAAAAAACTGGTTGCAGTGGTCCCGTCGGAGTTTCGGTAATGTTCTCACGAGATACCGCGGCCCCGAAAGGCAAGGAAAATTGAAAGGACAGGTTGGGTTATTGGTCAGTAGAAGTCTGACACACACTGCCACTCCTTCCAAAGTGGAAAGACTCGTATGATAATTTTTGAGGGGAAAGAAAAGAAAAAAGATATTGCAGTGGTTGGACCAAAAAAATACCAATGGCATAAAGTGCTTACCGATTCATGTTGGTCTATAATTCTTACCCAACTACGGCGAAACAAAAAGGGGCATTATTATTTTGACCGGTATTTAGGTCACAAGTTCTTCTATTAAGCTAAAAAACATACATGAATGTATTAATCCCTCCGTTTTTCGCCAAACACATCCATTCCTAATTTATTATCAGCACAGAAACTTTCTCTATTTTCTAGTTAACGTTGTCGTTTTTCATGCGGGCCCGTTATGGGGTCATTAAGGGGACTAAAGAATCTTCAGTTATCTTCGTATGGGGAAAAAATAGGACTAATACTGATAATGGGGTCGTGGAGGGCAGTGGGTTCTAAGGAAAAATATTGAGAGATCTCGCCAAAAATTGTTTTCATACGTAGTCATTATATTAATATTGTCTATTAAAATGTATATCATATCCACATACACAAAATTATGGAGATGTGAACACCTGCCCGCAACTTTGAACTTCACCACTCATGGTTGACTGGTAGAGAATGCCTATGGTATTAAATCCGCCTTTGTACCTATGTGCAGAAAGTGTAAATAAATAAATAAATATAGGTATTTTAGAGAAAGAGTTTTAACGTGCTTTCCAGGGCATAGATGTAGGGATGTCACACCGCCAACTTTCAGACTTCGGGTTACTACCAAGAAATTTGTAATAGAAATACCCAATATCATTTTTGCCCGACGCAGAAATCGAACCCAAGCCCTCAACTCAGCAGTCGCACTTGCGTCCACTAGACTAACGAGGCAGTCAGAGAGGTTAAGTACACTATGAAGAGAATAATGAAATGCACGAAGACTGTCAGTTCGAAGACATTGTGAGACGTTTTTTATTTTATTTTTGTCTGTCTGTCTTTTTGTTTGTCTGGGCTAAGCTCTGAAACGGCTGAACTTTTTTTTCATTGATATTAGGTCCGCTTTTGACCACCATCAAAGATGATGATGATGATGATGGTCGAAGATGGAGCACGCTTACCTAAAAGTAATCTATTCACTCTTGACTTAAAGACTTCTGCAGGGAAAATTCCAATCCTTAGCCGTACGCACAATGAAGGTATTCCCAAAACGTTTTGTGCGTATGGGTGGGATCAGTGGGATGTCCACCATGTAACAATGGCACTTCGCCGTTTGTCTCGTAGTGCGATGATGAAACGGGCTTGGCGGAATTAAATTGTGTAATTCCATCGCACACACACAAAATGTAACGCTTTCTGGAACTTAGAGGTATTTATAGGGCAACATACATATAGGCTTCTTTTTATTCGAAATTCCAATAGGATCGGTGTTTATACGGGAAAAACCAAGTAGATAATAACTTAAACGCGATTGAAGTCACGAGCACAAATAGTATACAAAATTATGTTCACTTGTGGTAAGTGGAAATTAAAAATGGTTTATTCATTTAAAAAGTAAATCTTAGCAACTGGTGAAAGGAGGCTCCTTTTAAGCAAATAAGCTTGTATTATGAGCCCCCGCTCTTCCATATCTTAGGGTAGTTTGTAAGTAGGTATACCGACTTCCTCACTGTCTCAATATCTGGGGGCACGGCAGTGCCCCCGCCAAGACGAGCCAAGCGAAGCGCAAGGGCGCTATCTACCTTTTCTCGAAGTGTTTCGTCGTTTTTTTGAACCCTCATAGAGTTGGTTTCCGATGTTTCAGATAATTCATATTCACAGGTTATGATGTCAATAATAGACTTATTAAATATACAAAGTCTCAATTGAATAGCTCTAATACTTTAGATTTTATTGATATCTATAATAAAAAGTAACAAAACTAAAACCCGACTACGACAAAAAAATCGATGCTAAAAAGGATGAAACAAGATTTTCAGGATGCTGAAATAAACAAGGTTACTAGAAAAACAAGAACAGAACAAAAATAAAAGCCGTAGTCACACGTCACGTTATTAATTGTTTTGTTACGGTTGATATCCTATATAACGTGTGACTAAGGCTTTTATTTTTGTTCTGTTCTTGTTTTTCTAGTAACCTTGTTTATTTCAGCATCCTGAAAATCTTGTTTCATCCTTTTTAGCATCGATTTTTTGTCGTAGTCGGGTTTTAGTATCTTATTTTTATTTTTTAACACAACACTTTTTGGGCCCTAGAGGGCGCCACATTAGGTTTTGTGACACGTCACGTAGCCTATGTTCAGCGGACGGTCAAGACGGTTCTAACGATACCTCATTTGTCGAGTTCCGATAAGCAGCTTTGGAGCTATGAGGGAACAGATGAACATACACACATACATACATACATACATACATAGTCTGTCAAAATCATAACCCTCCTTTGGCTTTGCCGTAGTCGGGTAAAAATACACCGATTTCGTCACTGACACACGCACTGATTTCACTCATCAAAATGTTTGGCTACTACCTGAAGTGCTAGAAAGCTGTAATTTGGTATGTAATCTAATAATCTAAAGTTTAGTATACAACCAACAAAAAAATTCATAAACCTATAACTTTCGCCTCCCATCCCCTAAAATGGGGGGTGGAAGTTTGTATGAGATTTCAGTGTTAGGGTACTTCCTGAAGTGATTTGATATGGGTGTCAATTTTGAGGTTAATTGGGGTGTTTGTTACGAAAATTCCATCCTTTTTGAAAACCAAGATGGCGGAACTCATTTAAAAAAAATTAAAAAAGGGTGTCAATTTTGAGGTTAATTGAGGTGCTTGTTACGAAAATGCGGTCCTTTTTGAAATCCAAGATGGCGGACGTAATTAATTTTTAATAATTTGATATGGGTGTCAATTTTGAGGTTAATTGGGGTGCTTGTTACGAAAATGCCATACTTTTTAAAATCCAAGATGGCGGACGTAATTTTTTTATAATTTGATATGGGTGTCAATTTTGAGGTTAATTGGGGTCCTTGTTACGAAAATGCCATATTTTTTTAAATCCAAGATGGTGGACGTTATTTTTTTTATAATTTGATATGGTTGTCTATTTTGAGGTTAATTGGGATGCTTGTTACGAAAATGCCATCGTTTTTGAAATCCAAGATGGCGGACGTCATTATTTTTAATAATTTGATATGGGTGTAAATTTTGAGGTTAATTGGGGTGCTTGTTACGAAAATGCCATCCTTTTTAAAATCCAAGATGGTGGACGTCATTTTTTCATAATTTGATATGAGTGTCAATTTTGAGGTTAATTGGGGTGCTTATTACGAAAATGCCATAATTTTTGAAATCCAAGATGGTGGACGTATTTTTGTTTTATAATTTGAAATGGTTGTCTATTTTGAGGTTAATTGTGGTGCTTGTTACGAAAATGCCACCCTTTTTGAAGTCCAAAATGGCGGAAATCATTTTTTTTATAATTTATTTATTTAAAAAACCTTCACTTAAACAACATTACAGTACAGTAAGTGTCACAGCACCTAGTTATCACGGGTATCAGTTCAAACTTTAAATCTCTTTGTATACGCCTCATCTGCATTTTTATAGTCACCCTCAACTCCTAAATAATACAAGCAGTGAATAGCGGGTTAAAATTGTTTTCATTATTATATTAAGTAATAATATTGCTAACGGTGTCGATCTGCAATAAAAAAATAATTTCATAAATATTGTGTGCTTGTGACAACCCTGGCCGTTGCGATACTGTCTAGACGTTGTTGGCATTTTCCACAAGATCAAAGGTGTCGTTCTACTGTATGATCTTTATACTGTGTTATTACTATACATAAGAGTCAAGGTCTAAGTTTGAATAATGCTCTCATTGATATTGGGTCATCCACTTTCTCTTGTGGGCAGGCTTATGTAGCACTCTCTAGAGTGACCAATTTACAAGGTGTTCACCTTATAAATATAAACCTTGCTAGTATTAAAGCACAACAGTCAGCTATAGTTGAATATAAGAGTGAAATATCGCCCTGATTTATCGCTTATGGTAATCAGTAAACCATCAAAGAAAAAAGGCAAAGACAAAGAATGGGCTATGAAAACCGGCACTGCTGATGTGCAAGAAATACACCTCAAAAAAAGAAGAAAAAAATAAACACTAAAAAGACTGCCTAGCAACTTACAAAAATAACTGAAATCCCACCAAAAACATTTCATGTAAAATGTTGCCAAGATGACCACATAAGGTTTGCCCTGTGAAAAAGATATCAGATCTCATGTAGAGCCAAGCTTCTGAATCTACACGGCCTAACTCTACCGACCCTAACTTCACAAATTCTACATACCTATTAGTAAAATTGTATGGCTTGGCTGTTTCGTTACTTACTTCAGAAACTAAATATTCGCATCACCTCCACGACGGTAGCGCACACGCTGTCTATCGGCGAGAAATAGGGGTTTTGTTGCTTCATGTCTTCTTTCCAGCTAAAACATATAACATAATTTTCAATAAAATGTCATGAAATATACAAATAATATGAAATTCTGGGACTTTAACAACAGATTACTCAAAATCAAGAGCTGATAGACACATAGTTTCTTACAGGATTATGTATAATCCTGTAAGAAACTATGCATAGTTCTTTACGAAATCAATATTGTTTGAACTGTCACAATATTGTTTTAATTGCCGGCTTCTGTGTTTCCTGCCACTTATGACTTATTGATGTTCAGAATGTGCTATTTTGAATAAATTACTTTAGATTTTGATTTTGAATCTTGTTGGTGTATGTATAATTTTGTATAGAGTTGTCTTTCTGTACTTATTTACCCTTGTGTTTCACGGCGAGTTGGTGCGAACTATTCTAACGCTCCAGTGCAGGAATTTGGATACAATCCTCTCTTAATGAGTTTGTAATCTTATTGTTTCGTATTTTGGAAGCTAGCCACTACTAATTTTGTCTTTGGAGATGTATTTTGTTTATGCTTGAGGTTGGGATAATGATGTAAATAATCAGCTAAGTTAAGCTAAGTTGAAAATAATGATTCTGTTGTTTGAAAATAATCGATTTTAGTGACATCCTAAGAGTTTGGGATTTGGGCGAATTGATCCAATCACTGGAGGCAGTGCGGTAGCTCACCTTCCGGGAAGGACCCGTCGATTGCGTGTCATGTTCCACGCGCTCTTCAAAAAATTTCAGCAGCATTCCAGGAGAACCGATACGGTCTTTGCTAGCCGGCGTTACAGGAATGTTTTAACGAGATACTGTGGTCCCAGAATACAAGGGCAACTAAAGGAACAGGGTGGGTTTAATATAGGATGACACTCCCATGCGTCCACCTAGAGCGGGAGGAAGTTAATTCTTAAAGCAAACTTTTCTTTTTTTTTTCAACCCTACACTAGGAATTTCTCTTGTATCGTGAGTGTGCGAACATTTAAATTCGCTTCTAAAATCACTCAGATACGGAATAACTATCTGTAAGTTGTACAATCAATTATTCTGGTGCAGCGTAGCACCCAATCGCTCAACCACTGCGCCTACTGTATCATCAAATTAAGTTGTCTTGATTTCTATACAAATACAAAAATAAAAAAAATACAAAATACAAAATTGATGTGTAATAATTTTAATTGACATTTAATAATTGTTACGTAATTATGACCATATATTTAATTTATTTGTTTTCAAAATTGACATTTTACCATTGTGTTCTTATTTAATATAATATTATAATTATCTACTAACTTATATCAGTGACATTTAAATATTTGTACGCCACTAAGGCCAAACATGACTGATCTATATAATGTGATTTTAATAACTTGCATGCTCTGTATGTGTACTCATGTTTCAACAAATAAAGAATCTTGAATCTTGAATAAGGAACATAAGCTGGCTTATGTGAGGTGAGTGTTTTGAGAGTGGATATACACTCGATACCTACAATGAAAGTATTCCCAAAACATATAGTACGTATAGGTGGTATGTCCACCATCCACCTTGCTTATCATGTCCCTTATTTGTACGCTGGAGGCTTTTTTTTATTGAAAATAGGCTCGCGTTTGATCATCATCTCACCTGATGGTAAGTGATGATGTGGTCGAAGATGGAGCACGCTGTCTGTTTCCTGGTAGCTACAACCTGAACGCCCTAATCAAGAATGAATACGTTACATCCAGGCAAGTGTGCTTCACCTTCGATCACATCATGTCTACCATCATTTGAGATGACGGTTAAAGACGAGCCTATCAACAATAAAGATAAAAAATTAACAAAAAATAGAACCTACTTCTATATAAAAACACTACAAAGGCATAAATAACTTTTATTTCGGTAGTCGGTGTCATTTGTTCTGTATTTTCTTTTTTTTGACACCGCCCTTCCGAAATTAAAGTTATTTTTGCCTTTGTAGAAGTCTGTTTAAATTTTTTGCTAAAAAGTTTTTATTTCACTCTTTTTAGTTGGTCTATTTTTAATTTACCTAGTTACAAGAGCCTAAATGTCAACTAGTTATAACCTTTTACAAAATATTGCTTTTCCCGGTGCAGAGCCGTTAATTTTTGAGGAGTTCTCCTGGTTTTTCACCATCAGCTCTACTTCACCATATGCATTGTGACGAGCATAATGTGCTTAACATCTATATTCAAGTAATATAATCACAATGCACGAAATACTTATTATTGAGTAGTTTCGGTGGCCATCTGGGGTCTTCATCATCAGTTCCACTTCCTCAAATGATGCTTTTCGAGAGCAACTGCACAAGGACTTATAAGAAATACCGAAAACGCTACAGGTGTGCCTATAATATTTGAAGAGTTCCCTCGATTTCTCCATGATCCCATCATCAGATCCAAACATGACGAGAATGGGACACGATAGAAACCCTTTAAAAACAAAAAATAATTTTTGAAATCGGTCCAGCCATCTGCGAGTAATGAGATAACATACATTAAAAAAAATTCAAGACGAATTGAGAGGATTTTAAGTCGGTTAAAAAGTAAAGCATTTAACGGCAAAAATGTACCATTTTATACGTTTAATCACCACTTTATTATTTAACATTTTTGTAAGTAAACAAAAGAGAATTTACTCAACCAAATAAAACCATGACACATCATAAACCAAGCCACTTTAACTGGTCCCCTATTTAATTGCTTCGCCTGACGTGACATGTCCAAACGTGTCGGCGTTTTTGCCTTTATCAATGTTTACTTTGTGTTACAGTTACGGGGATTTTCTTTTCAAATTAAGGTCGGTTTCTGACCGATATCCGAAAGTCGGTTATACAAGGTCTTTTACTTATTTTTTTGATACTGTGCTTTGTCATTCACAAAGGATTTAAAAGGGATTATTTGACGCCTTTATTACCTTTGTTTTCTACAACCTTTTGTGTTTTGAGGCCTTATTAAATTCCCACAGAAATATACATTTCAAATTTCACCGATTTTTTTTTTGTTATTGCCAAACCTTATTCAGACTATTACGAAAATTAAACACAACCTTTTGAGCTCCACCATAGTCGGGTAAAAAGAATAATTCTAAAACTTCGACTCGTTCTCAGGTGATGCGCTTAACAACAACAGTTATCCTTCCAACCGAATATTGATCTGCTGGCCAACTGTTACTGAAATTAGTCTAATTAATTCATCAGATTTAACTTACGTATACAAAATTGTATGAAATTTCTGGATGTAAGTTGTAGATATTTAAGTTATTGGAAGAGCGGAGTCTCGTAAGACGGGCATCATTATGCTTAAAATGAGACTCCAATCATCCGCTAATACATATAGATAAATAGATATAGTCTTTATTGTACACCATAACAGAATTAAATAAGGACTTAAAAACTACAATGGGCGATCTTATCGCTAAAAGCGATCTTTTACAGACAACCTTTGGATGGATTTGAGAGGAGGAGAAAATAAATACGCGGATAGTCCATGGTATAGGTACTATTCACTTACATACAATAAACAAGTAATAACCAACATACTCAATACACATATACATATACAATGTGTAATTTAAAGGGTATATACATACTAAGTGCACGGCTTCTTTGGATGATAACAAACGATATGGCAAGGGTTTTGTAATCCTATGTTAACACGTGTGGAACTTATTAGAAATTTCAATACATTGATACCAGAGACCGAAATTTTCAAATTAAGAAGAACGAACAGAATTATCATGTTATTGGCAAGTGACGTGAAAGTTATTGACCCTTGTAGTGCTGTGATACGTTTGTTATGATTGGTATTCAAGAAACATATGAAACCGATAATTTAGTATCAATTCTTTGAGTCACTTATTTTTAGCTGAAACTGTGCATAGAGACTCCATACCAGATGTTGTATTCAACCCTTTTGGATAGATATGGGGTTTCCGTTACACGTTGTATATACATAAAAAAAAACAAAGCTGAGACATACAACGTGTAATTTAAAGGGTATATACATACCGAGTGCACGGCTTCTTTGGATGATAACACACTATATGGCAAGTGTTCTCTAATCCTATGTCTACATGTGTGGAGCATATTAGAAATTTCAATACATTGATACCAGAGTCCGAATTTTTCAAATTAAGAAGAACGAAGAGAATTATCGTTTTATTGGCAAGTGACGTGGAAAGTGATGACCCTCATAGTGCTGTGACACGTTTGTTCTTGGTATTCAAGAAACATATGAAACCAATAATTTGAGGTCAATTCTGTGAGTCACTTATTTTGAGCTGAAACTTTGCATAGAGACTCCATACTAGATGTTGTCTTCAGTCCTTTGGGATAGATATGGGTTTCCCTTTACACGTTATATAAGAAATAGTAACCAATTAAAGAGAGAGATAGAGATCTTTTAAGACTACGGAAAAGGAATTTGTATCATCTGCTAAGTGGTTACGGGTACGTCAGCGTCAGCTTTCAGTCAGCTGAGTCTAGTATTTTACTTGGAACGACGGCCTATCTCACCTCTACATCCTAGGATCTGGGTAACACGATACCTACTGCCTCTTGGCAAGACTGATCTAAGATTTTCTATCCATAATGAATGACAAAGATGTACAAAATAACAGCCGGACCAATGACTAAACGTGCTTCCGAGGGTCGAAGGATTCTCGATTAGTCAAGATGGTCACCTTCACTGACAAGCTTTGGTTAGCATTGCTTAGTCTTGAAGATCTTAACGATATTTAGCTACGAGCTGCTCAAATTAGTGATGTTAAATACATTTGAAATAAAGTATTTTACTACGGTTTGGTACAGACATAGCTTGTATGTAATTATGAGTTATTCCGGTCTGATACCCTGATCTGATCCCCTGGTGGATCGGTTTTATTTTATAATTATTTTTTATTCCGTTCTGATCCACCACGCACCCTGCGTGGTGGATCACAATTAAAGTTAAATATTTTATTCCGGTCGGATACCCTAACAGAGTTTTTGGAGTGTTAGCAAAAATATACGTACAAGGTTAAAATATTGTTTGTACATAATAGGGTAGTTTCCTAGAATATTTTATTTAGTCCGTCACGTAATTTAACAAAAAACATTGGACATATATTTTTTTATTTTTTCACGTAATTGAAAAATTAAGACGATACAGTGACTTGAAATTTCGCATGACGTCACACCTCGGTATAATACTTAGCAATGTGTGACGTCAGTAGCCCCCACTCCTGTACTTTGAAGCTTTCCATCTTTGTGAATTTTTCTTGACTTGAAAAAGCAAAAAATACGTGACCAATATTTTTTGAAAATCTACCTAATGGACCAAATAAAATAATTATTTTGTAACACAAGAAACTACCCTATTCTTATAATAATGGAAACGTGTAGAATTGAGAAAAAAACACTCTTAATATTCCTCTTGGCCAAGTAATTAAAATAAAAATGATTTTTTTTTAAAGATTATTAGTAATATTGGTAGAATTCACATTACTAGAAATCTTGTTAACCCCTCCAATTAAGCTAAATATGCTTGTGTCTGGAGTGATAGATATTCGTCTTCGAGAGATATTCTTTTAATAATAATTGGAATAGTTTAAGGTAGGTTTCTTAATTTTTTATATTTAGTAATGCATATAATTAAGGCACAATTCGTGACTATTGTTTAGTAATTTTAGGTTAAAATCTTGTTATTGAATTAAGATGGTCAAATATTAAAAGACCAAGTATTAAATTACCAGTGATGGTTTTAAACAAATAAAAACTAATATTTTACTACATAAATTTTTTTCATGACTGTACTTAGCATTCAAAAAGAGTGAGGGGATCAGACCGGAATGTCAAAGTTTGTAGGGGATCAGACAGGAAAAAAAAAATAAGCAGGGGATCAGATCAGGGGGATCCGAACGGAATAACTCGTAATTATACATATTCATAGTGTGTAGGTATGTGTACGAATGTCTCGTTGGTCGAGTGGTCGCTAGCGTGATGGCTGAGCATGAGATCTCGGATTCGATTATTGGGTCGGGCAAAAAGTTCTATTGGGTTTTTCTATAATATCTACAACGTGTAACGGAAACCCCATATCTATCCAAAAGGACTGAAGACAACATCTGGTATGGAGTCTCTATGCAAAGTTTCAGCTCAAAATAAGTGACTCACAGAATTGACCCCAAATTATTGGTTTCATATGTTTCTTCTTACCAGTAATAACAAACGTGTCACAGCACTATAAGGATCATCACTTTCCACGTCCCTTGCCAATAAAATGATAATTCTCTTCGTTCTTCTTAATTTGAAAAATTCGGTCTCTGGTATCAATGTATTGAAATTTCTAATAAGCTCCACACATGTAGACATAGGATTACAAAACCCTTGCTATATCGTTTGTTATCATCCAAAGAAGCCGTGCACTCGGTATGTATATACCCTTTAAATTACACGTTGTATAGTAATGGTAATATTTTTTTAATCATGTATGGATGCTATACTATTGCGAGTTAACGGGAACGCCCTCTGTTAGCTAACATACTGTATTGTGTATGTGTACGCGTGAAACAAAAACTTTGTACCCCTTTTTACGACGTTGTGATTAAGTAACAAACATCCATACATCAAAGTATTCGCATGTTTAGGTAATATTAATAACAGACATTGCGTATAATGCTATTTTTGTAACAAAACATCTTGACAAGTTTCGTTAGATAACCTTTTCGTGGTTATATTTAGCAAAATACGATACTCTTACAATGACATGATGAATGACAAGCGTTCCATTGAAGTTTTTTTTTGTTGGGTCTATTTATATGTCGAAACGAAGAAATGTTGGATAATGTTTCGTTGTGACTAAGCTTTTTATGGAGCTTTACTGAACGTACGCAAGCAATAAAGGTTTGTAGAAATCTATTTTTAGAATGACAAGTGTCTCGTAAATTCTGTTACTTTACCAAACTATCTCTCAAAGACCAGGATACATATTAATGTCAGTAGTGTTTTGTAAATTACGATATAAGCATAAAGTTTTCAGAAATTACTATTGAACGGTTAAAGGACGACTACCTACTAAAATCTGTAGGAAATAATATTTTAAAATGTATTAATTAAATAAATAAATAAAACAAAAACGTTTATTCACAAAAACATACAGATTAATACAAAAAAGACACGTATAAGTAAATGAGGAATAGTACAATTTTAATATTAAATAAATATTTTTTTTTTTTTTTTTACTTTATAATAATAAAAAAATGGATATAATATTATAATAATCCAGCCTATAACGTTCCCACAGCTGAGGCGCAGGCTTATGAAAGGGAATCGATGGGCCCAGTGCGGATTTTTTTTTTATATTTTTTATTCCTGATCAGCCCACTCTTGACCTCGATCTCGCCTGATGGTAAGAGATTGATGAGGTCTACTATATAACGAGTGAGCCCAGAAGATGCCTGTTCACTCTTGCTTGAAAGGCTGACAGGTGGCAAGGAACACAGAAGCTGGCAGAGAGTTCCACAGCTTGGCTGTGCGCACAATAAATGTGGAGGAGAAGAGCTTGGTACGACAAGATGGTATATCAACCAAGTGTGGGTGTGTGACAGGGAGATGGAGGGATCAGCTCATGAAACTTCTGCGCACACTCCCCGAAGTGCAATCTGTAGAAAACACTCAAAATGATTATTCTAGACAGGTAGAAATCTCGTCCTTCTTCCCTAGTGAAACATTCACTAACATTGAATCATTTCGTATTCTTGTTCGAGCCCAAAATGATGGGTCGTAATGATTTTATAGGCGGTACCGTTTGAGATATATTGTAATGAGATTATGATCGTACGGGTGCGTACCGAATAGAGAATTTATTGTTGAGTTAACTTTGTTGAATGGGGGTTGCTCGGTTTAGTTTTTGAATTTAATGTTACGTAGTTCCCGATCTATAATTTAGATAAGCTAAATAATAGAAGGCGCACGTGTCCATCTTCTTGGTTAAGCTACACTTACCGAATCTGGTCTGTGGATGGGTGGCAAGCACAGCTGGGCATTAACTCGTTAATCCGTTAATCGTTAATTAACGAAGTTAACATTTCGACTAACGGATCAACTTTTAAGTTAACTTTAATAAATGTTAATGGACTCCTTAACTTCCGTTAAATTACCTTAAGAACGTTAATCGTTAATCCAGTACCTACTATTTACCAAGCACCTTGCCGGCTGCGCCGCCGCCACCGAGAAAATCACGTTCGGACAGGTTCGGGCCGACCGACAAGTGCGGTGGCGACGCGACGCGTGCCAGTGCAATGTGTGTGACTGAAATGAAACTAGTTAAGTACCTATTTCTTGCAGTGTGTGTGAAGAAGAAAGAAAACTTCCAGAACGCAAACCAACAGTTCTTATGAGTTTATCATTATCATGACGACATAATAAAAAATGCAATTTTCATCATGTGTTAACGGATTAACGATTAACGTTAACTTGCGTTAAATTTTTCGAAATGTAACGCTTTAACGTATAACGAAGTTAACTTTTTTAGTAACGGATTAGCGATTAAAGAAGTTAATTATTTGATTAACGGTGCCCAGCTTTGGTGGCAAGACAGCGTGCAGCGGTCTGATCGCTGTCTCCCAACTTACAGGCTTCATCTTAGTTTGGGAAACAGTTTCTCGGTATCTTTTGGGTAATACACCTTATAATATAAATTACAATTTGTCTGAAGCGCAGGAATATAAAATGTTGTATGTTGTTATTCTGTGTCAAATAAACATTTAATTTAATAAAAATATTAAAAATAACCCTTCCTTTGCATTCGGGTAAAAAAAGTTAATTAAAAAGTCTAAAAACCCAACTGCTCAACTGAAATTACACAGAAACAAGCACATTTTTATTTTTAAAAGTAACAAGCAGGCGGGACCCAATATTGAACATAATAATTTGTTTTAATGGGATGTGAAAAATTAAAAATGTGCTTGGTTTTTGCATTTCAGTTGAGCAATCGGGTTTTTTATACTTTTTAAATAACTTTTTTATTTTCAGCCTTTTAGTTCACTATTATTTTTTTATATTTCCCCGGTCGTGTCACATTGACATCCCACCGGATTCAGAAACTGGAAGAGCAAAGTCCATATTCTTAAACTTTCTCATTGTATTATTTTTATTAGTAATAATGATAATTATGATATACCTTTCTGAAATCCTTGTGTGAGCCCTTTAATTTGGTTATATTGCAATATATATATATACAAGGTGTAACAGATTAAGCGCAATACCTCAGATACCCCAATTAGAATATTAAATTATAAGTCTAAAACAACATCCGTAACTAAATATATTGAAACTAAACCTAGACATTTTTATAAAATAGTTATCCTTAGTAAACGCAAAACGTATGTGCCTCATACAAAATCCTTACGGAGACGCATACACTCATGCAATATTAATGACCGACACGCACACGAGCGCATTTTCTTGAATTAAGGATTTTATTAATTTGTCATGATACTTTGTTTCCATTTTAAGTTAAATGAAAGATTTGCCGTCAAAATTTAACACCTATTTTTTATGACGGAAATCGATTCAGAAGCCGATTCTGAACCAACTACTTTCAGGGATTGCGTTTATCCTGTTACACGTTGTATATTACAATAATTGACAAAAAAATTTTTTTCATTGAGTACAATGGCGTTGTACAGCCGCCATGTTTGATTTTTTTCACGTCACCTATCTAAGAATACTTGGGCTACTAAAACAAAAGAGAATGCCAAGTTTCGGCTCACAAATCATGTAGCGTCCGACAGACTTTCTAAATTATGATATTCATTATATAAAATAGTAAGAATTATAGAGTATAAATAAAATCTGTAGAAGTACACCGTTTAAAAGTAATTTTAAATAGTTATTCAATTTATCAACACGTTTTCCATCTACAATTTTAATTAGAAATGTTGCCAATACCAAAATAAAATAATATCGATACGAATATGCACTTGTAAATCGATTACATTAATATAATTATGAACCTACGTAAGTGAATTGATTACTTACAAAAGTCCTCTTAATTCTTATAATAATAAATAATGTTTAGTTATATTTTTGACTATTTTATAATAATTTAAAATAATTCAATTCAATTATTGATACAGTTTAGAATAGTTATATAGTGCTGGTAACACTTAATCTTGTAGTTGTCACTGACAATTGTCAAAAGTTTTATTTCTCCCGCGTTTTATGACGAGCGACGAAGTGTCTTGCGTGTTTTTTTTAAGTTTTGTGTTGTTTATTGCTGTGTTACCGGATTTCTGTATTACTAACGACTACCGTGGCTGTTGAAACTGAATTCAGTATTAATTATTCAATCATTTAATAGTTTATTTCATGTTATCGTTAAAATTAGAAGTATTAGGTGGTCAATTTCAAAGAACTATAACATTTTTTTGGTGTACTTCTTATAGAAAACAAATTATATAGTGAAATTCTATAATTATTTTCCTTTTTTATGATATATAGTTCATCTTTGTCGGTTCTGGCCGAGTGTTGAAGGAAGCCTCGGCATTCTCCTTTAACGGTACCTCAATTATGTAAATCCGTTAAGCGGTTATGGAGATATGAGGTAATAAAGAATATGACATACATACAAGATACGCGCGAAAAACATAACCCTTCCTTTGCAGTCGGGTAAAAAGTCCTATCTGGTTAGACTGGAAGGCAACCCAAGGCTAAGCGGATGATGAGTCCATCAAGGACAGAACATCACCATGATTAGTAAAATCTGATGCATACCTTAAATGTCATCACTTATACACAGTCTTTAATCGACAACATTGCTGGCTGCGACTCTTCAAGACAAAAGCAATTCCTCTCTGTAACCCCAGCTTACTAAACCTGATTCTTATAGTCCTTAATAATTAAGCAATTAAGGTAAGGGCATTGCTCTTATCTCTGTTATTTCCTTTATTTATTTTTCTAGCGCGATCGCTTATCGAATATTTCTACTGCTGGATAGCGGTAGCTACGCAGACTATGCCGAACTCACGACCTTGAAACTCTAATTAAAAGTTTTTATTTCCATAATGAAATTTTCTACCCTTCTATCCTCACTCGTGATAAACCTGTGCAGACTACTTCGCCATAACTTAGCTGTTAAAGACGCTTACTTAGAAGTCACTTTCATAACATAATGAATAAATACCTATGTTAATTCATTTAAAATATATATTTAAAAAAAAGTGTTCGTTGAAAAAAAACAAAAGATTGGAGATAGAAGATTTACTTTCATACAAACTATTAAATATAAACTACAAACAAAAATAAAGCAAGAAAAACTAGTCCCCAAAGCTGTCGGCTAGTGATGTGTCCAAAAAGCGGTATTTCTGCGTTGTATGGCTTTTGATTGTTTTTTATTCAGTTAAAACTGTTCATTTTAGTGTTAGAATTAGTTAGAACCTAAAATATTTTTATCTCTTCTTTGATTTTTACAATAGAACCTACAAATCAAACATTTTCCCTTCGTATATCCAGTTTAGCATTCACGGGGTAAACTCAAATGATTTACAGTACATAATGATTTTATGACAGTGGCAATAAACATAATGGTTCCGTATTTTTATAGACCGCACGGTGCGTGGGACGAATAATGTATTGAATGATAGGTTTCAAATCATCTACTGAATTTCATTTGTTGAAAATTATGGGCCAGTTTTATACATACCATATAAAAAGCGAAAAAGCAATGTTTTTATTTGAAAATTGTTTTAAATCCAGTAAGTGCTTTTATCTTATACATTTATCTTTGTTCATCAATTACAGCTTATCTCATTTGTACAAAATAATACAGCAATATTAATATTAAATAGCAACCAAAAACTAGTATGATTTAAGTTCAAACTTGTGTTATCATGAGTTTATCTCAATATCGAACTATACAACAATGAATTTATAAATGTGTACGTATAACTATTAATAACATCTTACGCCATATATATTGTTAGGGCGATATGTACGGTTAGAATTAATTTATTTCTAAAGATCACTTATACAGAAATAAATACTTAATATTACTTAATTTGTAAAACATTTGCGTTGTCCAGGAGTAGTAAGAGCTTATTGTGGGTAATTTATACTGTATACAAAATATGAAAGTACTTTTAAAAGTTTCACAAGTTAATTGTATTGCCTACTGCCACGCGTCGCGCTGTCGCGGCCTATATAAATAAATAAATACGTACAAGGCCTTTTTTCGGAAATTGCCCGAGTGCGTACAGGATGTTAGGATGTATGAGTACACCATCTCCTTTTCAACCGACGACAAATAAAGGAGGAGGTTATCAATTCGACGCGTATATTTTTTTTGTATTTTTTTTTTATGTATGATCACAGATTACTCAAAGACGGCTGAACCGATTTGGAAAATTCTTTCTTTGTTTGAAAGGGTATACTTTGAAATTGGTCCCATTGTCACCAAGTCAGGATCTGATGATGTGATCCTGAAGAAATCGAGGGAATTCTTCAAATATTATAGGCACACCTATAGTGATTTGAGTATTTTTTATAGTAACTTGTGTAGTTACATTCGAAAAGCACCATTTGTGAAGTGGACCTGATGATGAAGACCACAGATGGCCACTGGAACTACTCAATATGTAAGTAGGAATAATTAGTATTTCATGGGCTCCGCTTCGATTAATTGAATATGGTTATTAAGCACAATATGCTCGTCACAATGCATATGGTGAAGTGAAGCTGATGGTGAAGTATCAGGAGAAATCCTCAACAATTAACGGCCCAGCATTGAGAAAAGCAATATTTTTAACCGACTTCAAAAAAAGGAGGTTCTCAATTCGTCTTGAACTTTTTTTTTTTACTCGGAGATGGCTGGACCGATTTGGAAAATTATTTTTGCGTTTGAAAGGGTATATTTTCTAGTTAGTTCCATTATTACAAAATCAGGATTTAATGATGGGATCCTGGAGAAATCGAGGGAACTCTTCAAATATTATAGGCACACCTATAGCGTTTTGGGTATTTCTTGTAGTACCTTGAGCAGTTGCTTCCGAAAAGTACCATTTGGGGAAGTTGAACTGATGATGAAGACCACAGATGGCCACTGAAACTATTAAATAATAAGTATTTCGTGGATTGCGATTCGATTACTTGAGTACGGATGTTAAACACTTTATGCTCGTCGCAATACATACGAGTATGGTGATGTAGAGCTGATGGTCAAGTACCAGGAGAACTCCTCAAAAATTAACGGCTATGCATCGGAAAAAGCAATATTTTGTATAAGGTGATAAGTTGTTGACATTTTGGCTTTTGTAACTAGATAAATTACAAACCGACCCACAAAGAAGCGTGAAAAAAAATTTTTAACAAAAAATAGAACCGACTTCCATATCAAAACACTACAAAGCCAAAAATAACTTTAATTTCGGAAGGCGGTGTGAAAGAAATGAAAATCCAAAACCAATAACACCGACTACCGAAATTAAACTTATTTTTGGCTTTGTAGTATTTTGATATGGAAGTCGGTTCTATGTTATGTGAATTTTTTTTTTTTGTAAAAGGTTATAAGAAGTTGAGATTTAGGCTTTTGTAACTAGGTAAATTATAAATTGACCAACTAAAAAGAGTGAAATAAAACTTTTTACCAAAAAATGTCTTTAGTTTTGTATTTTCCTTTTTGGCACCGACTTCCGAAATTAAAGTTGTTTTTAACTTTGCAGTGTATTTTGGAAGTCGGTTTAATTTTTTGGTAAAAAGTTTATTTTATTTTATTTTCTCTCCGGATGGGAAAATCATCGAATGACTTCTCCTGCTTTGGGTTAAGCGGAAGGGAGTGTCAGACTTCTACTGACTAAGAACCCACCCTGTTCCTTCAGCTGCCCTTAAGTTCCGGGGCCACGGTATCTGGGCAATGGCCCTATGAGGCCCCGTCACTGGTGCTGACAATTCTTTGAGGCGGGCGGGCATACCAAGTCCTGGATTTAAAAAGTTTACGTTTGTTTTCATGCGATCATTGACTTACTATGGTCTTGAGCTCTAAATAATGACACTATAGCAGCAGTGGTGATTAGTGTTTTTCAAAAGAGACCCGACTTAAAGAAAATAATATATCTGTCGACTATAACAAGCACACAACTATTAAATGTAGCGAAACTTTTTTCCTTTTAACAGACGGGAAACTAAAGAAAAAGCGAACAAAACACATCCTTCCGTTACAAGACATCAAACGGTTCTAATTGCCACTTAAAACTTGACAACAAAAAGTGTTTTAAAAATCGAATCCCTTGTGCTCGATCACGGCTAATGGTAAGTGAAAGATGATGTCTGTGATGAAACAAGCGAGCCTAGAAGATGCCTGTTCACTCTTACTTTAAAGGTTGGTGGCAATTGCGACTGCTGACGAGGTCTCGAGTTCGATTCTGATCGGGTAAAAAGCGCTAATGGTTATTTCTGTAAGGTATTTTTCAGAGTAGATCGGAATTTGAAAGTCGGTGGTGTGAACATCTTTGACAGTCGTTATGGGTAGTCAGAAGTCAGTAAATCAGACACTAATCTAGCCAAGGTTGTGTTACCAGCTGCTTAACTCAGCTGCATCCAGTGAGACTGGAAGCCTCCCCGAACATAGGTAAAGGTTAATCAAATTTTTCATATCATATTATGTGGTAGGGAATACTGTAGTCGGTAGAAATGCCACAACTTAGCTGTGCTCACAATACAATTTAGAATCTAATTTTACAAATTGCGTGTTTCATTTTGTCCGTAGAGCAGGAGCTTTTGAAACCTATCCTGGTCGTTTCCTCTATTACTAGTGCTTATATAATTTAACGTGAGGATAACCTTAAAGCAGTGGGGATTAGCCCCAGCGGCGGGCCGCTTATTACTTTATTGAGTAACTCTACAGTCAGAGCCTACGCTGTCGGAAGGGGGCCAGTCGTTTGAAGAGCGGCTTGTCCCTCTCTTTTTTATTAATGTATTCAATTTCACCTACTCTAGTTGCGAAAAGAAAGGGGTTGTGTTGTCCATAGCGCGTGTACGCGCGCTTTGTTCTTGTAGACCCTCGATCGACAGAGATTTGAGACGTTCTATCATGTCGCCGTGGAGATCATGCGCACGAATGTGCCACGGGTCTTGTTGCAAGATTTTCCAGAGTAGATCGGTGTCAGTGCGTCTGGGTAAATGTGCGGCGCTCTTCAATGCCATTTTATACTGCCTCTCAAGCTTGAGCAGGTTTGTTTTACTGAACCTCGGTAGCAGTTGTATTACTCCGTAGTCTATCACTGGCAGTAAGCATGCTTGGATAACAAGTAGCTTGATGTCGACACTTAACTTGGAGCGGTAGCCGATGATTGGATACAGCGCTCCTCTGACTCTCTTGGCCTTTTCAATGTTTTCCTTGGCATGTTTATTCATCGAAAGCCTTTTGTCCAGCCAGACTCCGAGGTATTTTATTTCTTGTTTGAATACGATGCGTTCGTCTCGTATTTGAACATAATTACGATACCCCGTGTTCAAATTGTTGAGTCTTGGTCTCTTGTGCGATAACATTATGCATTCTGTCTTATCGACATTGCATTTGAGGCCCCATTTTTTGTAGTAGTCGATTATGTCGATAGCAGCCCACTCTGCTCGGCGCGTAGCGTGGTCTGGTCTTTCAGCTGCGTTGAGTATACATAGGTCATCGGCGTACTGTGACAGCATCTGGCCTGCTATTCTTCCGTTTGGTAGGTCAGCCACATAGAGGTTGAAGATCGCCGGATCGAGTATCGATCCCTGGGGCACCCCATGTGGCACACGTTGCTCAGTTCCCAAAGTGGTTCTGAAGCTTCCTCTTGTTGTCCTGTTGCTTAGATAGTTCTCGATCATCTTTATGATGTTGTTGCGTTCTCCAGCGTCGATCAGTTTTCGACAGAGCCCTTTATGGTTGATTGAATCGAAGGCTTTGCTGAGGTCAGTCGATATCATGGCGACGCTATGGCCCTTATCCAGCGCGTCGGTGATGTATTTGCCAGTACGAAGGGTTTGGGTGGCGGTGCCTCTGTTCCTCGTGAACCCATGCTGGTGGCTGGGTATTATTTCGCTTAACTCTGTCTCGATGCGGTTGAGTATTATTCTCTCGGCCCATTTGCCGATGATGTTGAGTAGGCTGATGGGTCTATACGATTTGGGATCACTGTGATCCTTACCCGCCTTATGCAGAAAAATACAGGTACTGGTTTTCCAGCGCTTAGGGAAGTAACCCGTCTCGAGAATGTAATCCATGATACGTTTGAATATTGCAATCATGGTGTCGCCGCCTAGTTTGAGTATGTCGGCTTTGATGCCATCAGGTCCGGGGGCTTTGCTGTTCTTGAAGCGTCTGAGAGCTAATTTAAGCTCGTGTTTTGAAGTTCGATCGAGTGGTGCGAATGGTGTTGTAATTTCTGTACATTCGTCACTTGCATCGATAGTAGATTCCTTGACTATGGCTGTATCGACCATTCTATTGATGATTTCTAATTCATTGGTGCAATCGCTGAAGTGAGGCAGTTTCATGATGGGCTTTTTCATTGCTCTTTGCACGGCCCACATGCGTTTCCTATTATCTTTAGTGTTTTCGAGTAGCTTGATCCACTCGGCTTCTTTATGTTGGATTATTTCTTTAGACAATTGATGCTTACAGGCATTGTATTGCCTTCTTGCCACTGTCCTAAGACCAGTGTATCTAAGTCGCCAGGCGCGTTGCTTCTTGGTGTTACGCTCGGCTATTCTGTCTCTTATGTGTGTTGGAAGTCTCTCTTTAGAGTCAACGATTCTCCACGGGGCCAACTCGTCAAGTGTTTTCACGACGGCCTTTTCTACTTCCGCGATGTACATTTCGCAGTCGTCGTTATATATACATATTGTTAGCAAGTAGTTCCTCAAAAGCTTGTCTGCCTTCTCGGGTACCTTTTATCTGCATGAGATCGCGACTCATCGGTTGTTGGTAATCGCTATCGATTATTATATCCAAAGTCCATGGGAGGTGGTCCGAGGAAATACACTCCCTCTGCTGACACTTAAATTCCAATAGTGTGTGATCGTGGTTCACGATTGCTGTGTTGAGTATACTGTTTCCTGGACTCGTAGGCCGAGATGGTTGACCAGTGTTAATGAGTCTGACGGAGCCGCGTTGAATTGCGTCGCGGAGTACGATGCCCAGGCCCACGTCTCTGGTGTGATTTAGTTGTCTCGTGCGTAGGTTCGAGTCGACTATGATGATGGCGCTTTCACCCAGTATCAGCGTCTCGAACTCGTCGACGAGGTCTCCCTGTCTCGGTATCGGTATGTAGATGCCCTTAATTGTGATCTTGTCACTGTTTTTGTGATTAGTGTAAAGATTGATACTGCATCCCTCGATGCGTCTGTCCGTGTCGTCGATACTATCTATAAGACGGGTTTGAGTCCATCTTAGGCCCCGTTTGATGTACATTACGGTGCCTAGATGTTGCTCTTTTCTTTCGTGAATTTTGTCGTAGCCGGGTATGTTGTACCTTTGCTCGTCCAGGTTAATTTTTATCTCGTTGAGTATAAGAATGTCGGACGTTATACTTGTTCACAATATGCTTGACTTCGGTGAATTTGCTACGTAAGCCTTGCACGTTGATGTGCATTATACGCACTTGTTTCTTAGTCCCAGTTGCGGTTAAGGATAGCATCACGCAGTTCTCTGAAGCAACGCTCGAATATCTCGAGGAATTCTTGTTTTGAGAGTTTACAACTCGATCTTGTTGTCTCTTGTTGTTGGGTGTTAGCGGTGACGTTAGCATAGTTACGTTCACCTCTTATTAGTCTCTCGCGAGCGCGGGATTGATGTTCGCGTGGTGTCTCCTGTTTGGGAGGCTGCTGTTGATGCTTGTTATAATGTTTCTCCTCCTCACGGAGGATTGCCTCTTCACGTTTTGTTTTTTGCTTGTTCATCTCGCGTTGAAATCGCGGGCATTTGCGCTGTGTCGCCGTATGTTGTTCGGGTTTCACGTCTCTACAGTTCGCGCACACTTTGATCGTTTCACCGTGACTGTTCACGATATCGACTGTCGGGTTGCGCTTTTGAGCGTAGCAGGCACTTGTTGCGTGTTTAAAAAGAAGACAGTTCTTGCACTGCAATATCCTGTCACTACTCGTAGTGTACCGCTCAGGTTTAATTCTGTGGGCGCAGAAAAAGGCCTCAGTGGCATTCTTCATTTTTTCCGCCAGCTCCACATATGAGAAAGAGCCGTCGAAAATACATAGTTGCACATCAGACGTGATGCGTTTGATACTCAACGGGCGAATGCCGATGCACCTCTCCATTTCATCTAGTTGTTCTTCGTGAGTGCAGTCGTGTGTCATATTCCTGATTATCACTTTGGTAGTTTGTACTTGCTGTGAACGAGGTTTGGGAGCTATGAAAGCTAGATCTGGTTTAAATTTCTTTATTTCTTCGATGCAAATGCTGCGTTTGTCAAGGTCCGTTACCGTGATGAGAATATTCTTACCTTTCTCGTTACAGCTGACTCTTGCATTATGTGTTGCCAGGATGCGCGATAGGTCACTGATAAGTTTGTCTGATATCGTTTTCTTAATGTCCTTCGCGTTGCTGAATTACCGCGAATCGTTGATAAGTATCGGGGGAACGTATCCATTCTTGTTTACTATTGTGTTTTCCTTGCGCGTCAATAGGGGACTTTTCTTTTGCGCGGCTGTCCTCTTTGCTTTCGGGGTGTTGGTATCCCCACCCTCGGGTAGTGTACGCTTGCGTGACAAACTGCGCGAGTTAGCTGAGTTTGAACGCAACGATGATGCTGTTGACAATGAGCGCGCATATGCGGGCTCATTTGCCTTACAGCGAAGTAGTTCAAACCGGTTTGAGGTATTAATCGCCGGTGCGCGTGCGTCGACGCTTGTCGGTACTTCGGCGTGTTTACATTGTTTATTCAGTGCATTTGTACTCGTTGAGTTTGTAACATCTTTTATCGACCGTTCACAAACTTTATTATTGCGTCGTAGGTTTAGTTCATCACTGTGCACGTACACCGTATTAACTTTTTTACAACTGCATACAATTGTTTCACTAGCGAGAAATTCGTCCTGTGGGATGGCTCTCACTATCAATTGCTTATTACAGCTCTGGCAGTTGTGAAATAAGCTTTTGCACATCGTGTTTGCACAGCTAAATATTTTATACGATACTTCGGTCACAAATTTATTGTCCAATAGCTTCTGTGTAGTATTTACGTAAATTTTCACGGCACTTTGTTTATTGCAGTTTTTGCACTTAAGTGTCTTTATTTTTGATTGCCTATTATTAAACTCCACGAAGTTCTTTACCTTGTTAACAAAGTTACAGTTGTTGCAGTCAACCGAGAAGGTTCCCGTCCTCATTATTGAAGAGATGTTTACGGGTTTCACACAACACTCCGTTACAGTTTCTAATGTATATTTTTTCCTTAAAACTATTCGTAAAGTCCATCCACATTGTTGGAGAATCGCTTGTTAGTTCATTTGTCTAACTCATGTTCACATTTTATTAGTCCAATAATTTTATTTCACTATTATAAAACAATAAATCACTATTCACTAAATGGGGTAGTTGAAAAATAATGATGATACCGCGACGCGCGCCCGATTGTCGCTGTGGCGCGAGCGCTCACTCATAAAATTTAGAGGAAGCGCTTTGTATGACAAGAAGGTATATAAGGTGTAACAGATTAAGCGCAATACCTCAGACACCCCAATTAGAATATTAAATTATAAGTCTAAAACAACATTCGTAACTAAATAAATTGAAACCAAACCTAGACAATTTTTATAAAATGTTTATCTTTACTAAACGCAAAACGTAATGTGCGTCATACAATATCCTTACCCAGATGCATACACTCACGCAATTTTAGCGACTGACACGCCCACGAGCGCATTTCCTTGAATTAACGATTGTATTAATTTGTCACGTGTTTCCATTTTAAGTTAAATGAAAGATTTTTACGTCAAAATTTAACACCTATTTTTTATCACGGAAATTGATTCAGAAGCAGATTCTGAACCAACTACTCTCAGGAATTGCGTTTATTCTGTTACACGTTGTATAAGCCCGGAGTGGATGGTACTATGCAGTACGTCTGGCAAATAACTGTTACTGATATAAGATTGCTGACAAAGTCACGGCAAGATATTAGTGGCAATTACATCAAAACAGGTTATTTTTAATATCATTTGTTTTCTATTTAAATATAGTCTTTAATGTTTCTTCAGCAACAAGCTCGCTTGTAATGAGCTATTCACGGCCCTTTGAAGAGTGTACAATGAGATCAGCCGTTTGAGCTTTGGTTATGGTGATAAACGGTTTTGTGGAGTGTCACGAAACCGTGTAGCGGGTGCATTACACTATGTGACGGGGTGACATCCTAAGAGGGCAAGAAATATAGTCGCCAAATCGCAGTCACTTCAATGCCCTTGCTCGCTCTAGTCACTGAGCGTTCGTTCTAGACTCGAACTCCGTGAGTTAGTAATGAGTTTAAGCTCAGGAAAGTTTTGTTAAGAGACAATTTGGCCAGGAAACTTGAAAATTTTGCCATGCTTAAACTATTTGAGATGCTTATTACCGACTTCAAAAAAGGAGAAGGTCTACTGTATGTAAGTAATTTTTTTATGTATTTCCACCGATTTCTCTGCTAATATAAATAAATGTTTTACCTAACAGCATTCTAACTATCCCAGTGTCGTAGTATTTGGCTGTCGTGCCTCGGAAAGTACTAACGTGCTTTCTTACATATTCTTAGTCGTTAGTACTGCGTCTGATCCCTCTCCGGTCGTGTCGGATTGCCGTCTCATCGGACAATGAGATTAAAGGTGAACGCAGACCTAGCCGCACCGCAGTCTCTACAGTCCCCGCAGTCATAGGTTTTTGTTAATGGCCTCGCACATCTATCCGCGGCCGCAGTCGCTGCAGTCGTTCCCGTCGCCGCACGCATCGCACTTGCAGTGTTGCCAGATTTTTGAAAGCATTATCTGTACCGAAGATTTAAAAAATCTGTAAAAAATCTGTATTTGGTATTGGTATTTTGCTCTTTTGTGTAATTTTATCTGTAGGTGCTATAATAGGGAATAAGCAAGTAATTATTTATGCGAGAACAAGTAATTTTATTATAAACCGTTGACAGAGATTCTCTGTCTAAATTATAACTCTGGCAACACTGCGCGCCGTGGATGCGAATGACGTCACCCGCGCTGCGCTAGCCGCAGCGTCCGCTGCGTGCGGGTGACATCATCGGCTGCGGCTTGGGGAGTTCGGTCGTTTCAGGGACTGAAGCGACTGCGGCGCGGGTAGGTGTGCGAGGTTGCATAGAACTTCATATAAAAAATTCGAATGCAAAGACTGCGGCGCGTGCGGTGCGGCTAGGTCTGCGTTCACCTTTAAGGAACAGAGTGTGCACCTGTATATGCGCATATATACTTGTGCACTATAATAAGCTAATGGCTAAGGACTTGTGATCGAGAAGTCGCGGTCCATTACACTATTGACGTGATACAGACAGATGGAAGCCTATAAGGGTTCCGTTTTTTTTTTCATTTTGAGGTACGGAACTCTAAAAAATTAGTCAAGTGCGAATCAGACTCGCCCATGACCCTTCATGGGCAAATACGCAAAATAACTTTGTTTTTTATAGTGTTTGTATGAATTACAAAGTTATATTTGCGGTTTTAGAAAATATGCTATATCTCAAAAACTGTTGACCCGATCTCGTTCAAACTAATTTTCTTTAAAGTTTACATTAAGATCTACAGCATATACATTTTTTAGATTTTTCACTACATTATTATAGAAGTTAGAGGGGGAGGGGGGCACACACTTTGGAAGCGTATATCTTATAAACGGTTAACTTTATGAGAAAGTGGTTTTAGAAACCTCAATTTCAACTTTAAATACCTGTCTCTAGGTACAACACACGCATAGGTTTCATGAAAAAAAATATTTTCAGCTTCAGTTCCATATATGGGCAGCCCCCCTATATTTTTTTCCTTAAAATCGAAAAGCGATTCACAGAATACATCTTCCTACCAAGTTTCACATGTATAGTCTTAATAGTTTCGGAATAAAATGGCTGTGAAATACGGACGGATAGAGACAGACATGACGAAACTATAAGGGTTCCGTTTTATGCCATTCGGCTACGGAACCTTAAAAAAAAATTAAAGTTCCTTTATATTAATTCTACACAAATTGTTAGTTCCCTTTCAAAAAATAATCTCCTGCGCCGATGGCTTATCAAGTATGAGATTGGCAGCCATGACCAAAATCAGTTAGGAGGACTGTTATTATAGTGCTGTAAGGGTGCTCAGGAATCGCTTTTAGAATGCTGTTGTTACTTCCCGTACCCTTTCAAGAAGTGACGTCACCTTCTTTCGCCTGATGGCATGAACGTCACTTGCTCATTTTGTATCAGTTCGTACGTTACAGGTATTCGTATAAACTTCGACTTTACCGCCCGTTTGACCTACTTCGGGCTGTCAATTGATCTAACTCAGGATATTCCGTCCTACTTACAGTTCTCTAATGTTACTGAATGTACGGTATTTGTGTTGTAACTTGCGATTGCGTTCCGAATAGAACCCGTTTGTGCGAGGCTTTAAACGTACTTTAGCGTGTTTACGTAAACGTTTAGATATCTCGATTTGCATGGAAGAGAAAAATAGACTGGCGCGCAAAAAGCTCCAAAAATATCATATTTTTTTATGAATATATTTATTGAACAAAATAAATCACTGAATTTCAAAAAACACTGCTGAACCCTGAAACATACATACATGCTGAAACATAGTTAATGTTAAAAAAAAAAACAAGCTTAGGCGTCAAAGTACTCCTCCACATCGCTGTCGTCCGGAAACGTACCCAGAAGACTGGCAGTATTGCCACGTTGTATGGCAATGCTTATTCTTTGGGCAAAGAACGAGCCAGCCCTCCGGTCACGCAAGGAATCGATCAGCTGGCGAGATAATTCCTTATAAAGGAGACGCTCACTCGGGCCCCATGACCCAACCGTTTCGACCCCAAACGGTACAAAACTGTAATTACTAGAAAGGTTACAGTATTTGCGCCGCTTGAGGGCCTCTGCAGTCGTGGAATATGAGATAGCGCAAGAGTGTCGACACAAGTTGCGTCCCACACTAGAGGCCTACCCATCTTCCAAGGCACCAACGTCATACCATCCTGGTCTCTTCCCATCGTCACGTACTAAGCCGCTTGGTTCTAATATCGCAGGTGTACTGGCGGTGGCAAGAGCTCGACAATAATAAAAAAAAAAAAAATAACATCAATAGAATATAATACTAGTGCAGAAATAACGCTAACAACAACTAGTTCGTAGTTTATATAGTAGACATAGAAAAAAAAACAGTACGGTAGATTATTTTTGATGGACTTGATTTTTTTAAGTGTTGTAGAAAAAATGTTTATTGATTCATCGCAATTATTAAGAAGCCTGCAAATTCTGGGGATAATATTGGATCCTGATACAATTTTGCGGAATGGGGAAGCTGGAATATCTGACCATTTCAACCCAGGTACTGGGTTTTGGAGGTCAGATAAGCAGTCTATGGGTCAGTTACGCCAAAACATCGCTAGATGTGCTCCGCGTCCAATATAATAATGCTTTCAGAATGCTCTTACGATTGCCTCGTTACTGTAGCGCCTCAGAAATGTTTGCACTAGCTCGTACGGATGCGTTTCAAGCGATTATACGCAAGAAAACGGCTTCACTTCTGAGGAGGGTAAGGGACAGTCGTAACAGCATCCTGAGAACGGTGAGTGAGAGTGTGTCCTCTCCGATTATGAAACAGTTTGTGCGGAGGGTGATGGGTACTAACACTAGATAATAAACTATTAGGTATAAGTTACTAACATTTAGACATATAGACAGAAATGCCTAGGCATCTTCTTAGACCTCTCGAAGGCATTCGACACCGTCTCTGTCCCTATCCTACTCACCAAGCTGGAGTCGATTGGGGTGCGTGGTGATGCCCACAAAATATTTAAAGACTTTTTGGTGAACCGTACGCAGCCTGTTAAGATTGGGGACGTCCTAAGTGACGAGGAATCCTTAGAATACGGCTTGCCCCAAGGAAGTTTGCTTAGTCCTCTGCTCTTTCAAATATACGTGAATGACCTCTGCGCCCTCTCTCTGCCTTCCACCCAAATCCTGGCATACGCAGACGACACAGCCATTCTCGTATATGGGAATGATTGGGTCACGACAAAACTGACTGCCGAAAGGGCACTACGTGAGACAATGTTCTGGTTGGCTAGCAATAGTCTTACGTTAAATGTAAGCAAGACTCACTTCGTCACTTTTGGACTCAGACCCTCTCTCCTGCCACCAGACCATTCCTTAACAGTTAAAGCACATACATGCGACTTCAATGATCCGAAATGCTCGTGTCCTTCGTTGTCGCGAGCACCGGTGGTGAAATATTTAGGTCTACAGGTTGATGCCTGCCTATCATGGCAATACCAGCTAGAAACACTATCCGCGCGTGTCAGGAAATTGATTTACATCTTCAAAAAACTAAGACTATCCGCACATAAGGAAATCCTAAATATGGCATACTGTGCTCTATGTCAATCAATCCTAACTTATTGCATCACGGCCTGGGGCGGTGCAGCGAAGACTGCTCTACTTCAGGTTGAGCGTGTCCAGAGAGCTGTTATTAAGGTACTTCTTAGCAGACCTTTTAGATTTCCCACGCAACAACTTTATACAGAATATAAAGTTCTTACAGTCCGACAACTATTTATATACCGTGCACTAATTCACAAACACTCAAATGTACCGTTAAAAGTTATTAACCCTCCTACAGCTAAGAGACGACCAGAACAAGCATGTCCAACGAAAAGTACACACACAACCTTCGCTAAGCGACATTACCCATTTTTGAGTGCCCTTATTTATAATAAACTTAATCAGATTCTTAATATACACTACCTCAATAACTTCCATTGCAAAACCAAATTAAAAGAATATCTCCTCACACTAAATTACCACCAAACAGAAGATCTACTTAAACCTCTATACAAATAGACACACATAAACACTACACACACATTCACTCACCACACCCTTTTTTACTAATCTCTGCACGTTATTTTTAAGTATATTTTTTTTTAATAAATGCTCTACTACTGTTTAACACGGATTGTACACATAACGGACGGATGGATGACCCCTTTAACACAGGTACCACCTAGCATAGGGGTCATTGATCAAATATAATATGCACCTGTAAATCCTTCACTGTAAACAGATGTGCATAATCTGTACTTTACTTTGGATAAAAAATAAATTATTGTATTGTATTGTATTTTATTAACCGAATTCAAAAAAAGGAGGTTCTCAATTCGTCTTGAACTTTTTTTTTTTATGTATGTTAGTTACCTCATAACTCGGAGATGGATGGACCGATTTGAAAAATTCTTCTTGCGTTTGAATGAGTATACTTTTTCGTTGGTCTCTTTGTTACGAAATCAGGATTTGATGATGGGATCCTGGAGAAATCGAGGGAACTCTTCAAATATTATAGGCACACCTATAGCGTTTTGGGTATTTCTTACAATACCTTGAGCAGTTGCTACCGAAAAGTACCATTTGGGGAAGTTGAACTGATGATGAAGACCACAGATGGCCACTGAAAGTCCTCAATAATAAGTATTTCGTGGATTGCGATTCGATTACTTGAGTACGGATGTTAAACACTTTATGCTCGTCACAATACATATGGTGATGTACAGCTGATGGTCAAGTACCTGGAGAACTCCTCAAAAATTAACGGCTATGCATCGGGAAAAGCAATATTTTGTAAAAGGTGATAAGTTGTTGACATTATGGCTTTTGTAACTAGATAAATTACAAACCGACCCACTAAAAAGCGTGAAAAAAATTTTTAGCTAAAAATAGAACCGACTTCTATATCAAAACACTACAAAGCCAAAAATAAATTTATTTTCGGAAGGCGGTGTGAAAAAAAAAGAAAATCCAAAACCAATAACACCGACTATAAACAGGTCTTTAAAAATGACATTGAGGTTTCTAAAACCACATTTTCATAAAGTGAAGCATTTATAAGATATACGCTTCCAAAGTGGTAAGTCCCCTATAACCTCCATAATAATGGAGTGAAAAATCTAAACAAAATTATACTGTAGATCTTAATGTAAACATTGGGTCAGAAATTTTTGAGATATACCAAGAATATTTTCTAAAACCACAAATATAACTTTGTAATTAATACAAACACTGTGAAAACAAAATTATTTTGCGTTGTTACTACGGAACCCTTCATGGGCGAGTCTGACTCGCACTTGGCCAATTTTTCTAGATTAAGAAGATGGTCAGGCACTATTTCAGGTTATAATCTATCTCAGCAATCTTATCCAGATTCATTTAGCCTTTTGGTTCGATTAATCTACAAACATACATCTTTACATCTAAGCTTTTGCATTTATAATATCAAGTATTGCTGGTTATCGCTAATCGTTCCTTTTATGCCACTAAACGCTCATTTAGGCTCCTCAAATGAAATCTACCTGTATAACCTTTAGTCTGAATATACGTAGAACATATTTGTTTGTAAATTTGTATTATGACTCCTTATTACGAGCTAAAGGATTAACTTGACTTCATTAAGTGAAAATGCTTATTAAGTAGAAAGCTTAGGCTCGGTTTTTTGGTATTGGTACAAAGGGATACCGACAGAACCCTTTTATTAATACTACGATTGTGTTTGTCTGTCAGTGGTCTCTCCAGCTGGCTGTATATCATATATATTATGATATAAGTAGACAACTAATCATCCTAATGCCTCCATTAACATAATCAAATCTGCCTGTTACGTCATGGGACACAAGCGTCCTCTCTATGAGAAGTAATGGTCCGTAATACAAAATGCGGGCCCCGAGCGGTTTAATGCAGGGCTTCCCAAACTTTTATCAATGATGACGCCCTTGGGAAGTTGCCATATTTTTGTGACCTACCTACCTACCTACTAGTTGTAGTTCTAGCGTAATAACAATCTATCAGAAAAACTAAATAACATGTAAATTTGTTATTAGAAAATAATATATATTTTTTTTGCAAAAAATAGAACCGACTTCCATATCAAAAAAATTTTTTTTGCAAAAAAAATTTTTTCTCGCATTTTTCGGAAGCAACTGCTCAAGGCACTATAAGAAATACCCAAAACGCTATAGGTGTGCCTATAATATTTGAAGAGTTCCCTCGATTATTAGAAAATAATATATATTTTTTTTTGCAAAAAATAGAACCGACTTCCATATCAAAACAATTTTTTTTGCAAAAAAATTTTTTCACGCATTTTTCGGAAGCAACTGCTCAAGGCACTATAAGAAATACCCAAAACGCTATAGGTGTGCCTATAATATTTGAAGAGTTCCCTCGATTTCTCCAGGATCCCTTCATCAGATCCTGATTTCGTAACAATGGGACCAACAAGAAAGTATACCCATTCAAACGCAAAAAGAATTTTTCAAATCGGTCCAGCCGTCTCCGAGTTATGAGGTAACGTACACAAAAAAAAAGTTCCAGACGAATTGAGAACCTCCTTTTTTGAAGTCGGTTAAAAAAAGAACAAAACTGTAAGCAAGCTGCCTCGCACAAGTATAATGTCGCAAACGGTAATAGAACCTTCAATGCTGCAGTGCATTGGCCGCCCGCTCCCGCCGCATCACAATGCCCATGGCGTTCACTCGACGCGGTCGCATCGACACATACAGCCAACCTATTTAGACCGCCTCACGACGCCTCTGGGATAATACCGCAGAGCCCCAGGGCGTAGCGAAGCACAGTTTGGGAAGCCTTGGTTTAGTGGATATGGCATGTCTTCGCATGCCAATTTCCTCAAAATGTTTTCCTTTACCGGCTCAAGAACTGTGGTTAAGAACTATGATGAAAAATAGGATATTTATGTGCCAGTCTAATTATATTATTGTACATATAAAATAAGCGAGGGGAATGGTACTGGTCGAGACTACAATTGGCCAGTGCAACGCTAACTGGGTGTCCGAAACTGTCCACGGTACGTGGAGCTATAAACGTTACTTACAATAAACAAAGGCCTACTTCTACTAGGCTTCGGCCTACAAACCATACAAATTACAGGTCTAACCACTAACCTTCTGTGCTGGGTTCGCCAAGTTTCGACCTTCCCCAAGGTCACGCCCAAGTGGTTTGTATGTAATATGAGGTGAGTAATTGAAAGGTGTGATGTAAGTCAAGTGTTGTAGAACGTTCACAAGGCGCCAGTCTCCAGATGGCGCGGTCACAACAGCAATCACAGCACAACTCGTTTCCAGCAAAAGCGCTATTTATCACTACTTTTTTCAACAAACGCGCGTGCCACGCGATGGCAACCAACCGGCGTTAGATCCAAAAATATCCCGGGGTTTTCGTCAAATGGGATTTACAACTTCATACAATAGATAATTCGCGACCCAATTATCGGTTTCAAAACGCGATTCCAAACGATATTTTTCCAATTATTATTAACTCAACAGGTCCGCCGCGGACATTTTTTCCAAGCAAAGTCTATCTGTCAAGTCAGAGAAGTTATGTCAAGCCCACAGATAATTAATGTTGGCAGCCAAAAGGTGCGTTCTGTTTCACGTCGGACCGAACATCTACCCCCCCGGACGGGCCTACCCGTCCGCTAATCAATTGGAAGTCTTGACAAGGTTGCAAATTTAACACAGCTTCAATGCGGCCAAATACCGTAGCTAGTTCCTTAAATGTGAGAACGGTGTCTCCCAACAATCTCCGCCAGCGTCCCTTTGCCGCTTTCACCGCGGCCCCAAAAATACCCCCCCAATGGGGGCAGGCTGGCGGGTCAAACAACCAAGTGACCCCTCGGCGGGCCAAACTATTACCAATGTCAACCTGGCTCTCACTAAGAAAGGCGTATACCTCCTTCAAATAGTTACTTGTACCCTTGTAATTCGTACCGCAATCAGACCTAATCAAAGAAGGTAACCCACGGCGAGACACAAATCTTTCCAAAGTCGCCTCAAAGGCCTCTGTCGAGAGGGAGGTTACCAGCTCCAAATGTACTGCCTTGGTTGACAGGCAGACAAACACACAAATAAGCCTTAACAATCTTACTATTACGAAGGGTGGACGTCTTCAACAAAAGGGAACCAACAAGTCCGTTACGACGCCAGCAAAGGGCCTCACCTCATTGACGCGATCAGCCGACAAAATCCAAAATTCTCGCTGCAGAATGGCCAACAGCGCATTGCAACCGGCATGCGAGTTCTTAGTGTGACGATCAGTCACCAACAATTGAATCAAATGGCCCTCCTTGGGCAACAAAAGGGGGTGACGGGCCCCATAAGGAAGGCTAGAGTGCCTCAACTGTCCTCCAACACGGTTTCCCGAAGTGGCTCGTCCCAACCAAGTTCAGTTATAACAAGGGCAGGAGCACCAATTTTACGGTACGGACAACTCACAAGGGTGATTTAAAACCAAGTCCTTCCCTCAACAGTGCTGTCAGCCGGTTCGCCAATTCCCCAAATCTTGCCTGAAAGGTCATTCACCTTCAGGCCAACCTGTCCCGCTAACCAAGACGACAAAAGGCAACCCTGGACTCCCGTCTCCAAAATGGCACATACCACAATCGAGTCACCCAAGGGTCCCCAGACCGTGACCGAGGCCGTTGGCAACAAAACCGTCTTGATCGGGGGGTTCCTTTAGCGGGGCAGGCGTCAATCTCTTAGTGATGCCTGGGCGGCGACCGATCGCCGCATCCAGGCTGCCTTCGTTCACGACGAGGCCAACAATCAAAACATTCGTCCGCGCGGTGTCCCGAGCCGCTCGCCATCAGTGGAGGGGCATATCCCACCGAATACCCGAATGGCGGAGGGCGCGACTCCAGCCGGGGACGTTCCGCCAACGGAGGGGAAAGGCAGCGGCGCCGACCCGGCCACTGCTGCCTAGCAGCCAATGCGCGTTCTCCCTGACGAGGGAAGACCAAATGGCGCTCGTGGGGCTCCCGTTCAACTTGCGCGGGGGATGGAGTGCGGCGTACAGAATCGCGGGTCTCAGCCCGGTGCTCGTCTCCGGGGTACCCCCCCCTGCGCGAACCCTCCTCAGAAGATGGTCTGCTGGAGCGGTTCGCGTTGGCGCACAAAATCTCCAAGTGGGACCCCTTACAAATTCTACACGGGCGGGGTCGGGGCAGTCCCGATGAAAGTGGGCCCCCAAGCACGAGAAGCACAAACGGCGTGCGTTGACAATGCGGCGGCGGGCACTTACGTGCAAATTCAAAAAGGCCGGGCAACGCGCCATGGCATGCCCTGTTGCCTTACAAAAGTCACAATGATGCGGACTCCGGGCGCCAGCAAAACGGGGGGCGGGGCGAACATCAACAGGCCCCCTAGCCCGAGGACTCCGGGCGCCAGCAAAACGGGGGGCGGGGCGAACATCAACAGGCCCCATAGCCCGAGGACTCCGGGCGCCAGCAAAACGGGGGGCGGGGCGAACATCAACAGGCCCCCTAGCCCGAGGACTCCGGGCGCCAGCAAAACGGGGGGCGGGGTGAACATCAACAGGCCCCCGAGCCCTAGTCCGTCCCTGGTCTCTAGGCCGAGAAGGTAGTGGGGGTGACCCCGTGGCGCCACGCGTGTTATCCGAAAACCGACACTCTTCTTCCAAAAATTTGAGGAGGTCGTCAAAGGGGGGAAGATGGGTGGCACTATCCCCACCATACTTCTGCTCAAAACGTGACCTCAGCTCCGCGGGGAGCAACTGCAGCACTATGTGCACCAACAAGTAGGACCAATGTTCTACCGGTAACTCCAAGCGTCTCAAGGCGTTGGTCGCTGAGACCAACGGGTTCAGCAAGTCAGTGCGCAACGTCGACGTGCTGACAATGGCCGGTAGCCCCAAAATCTGATCGATGTGCACATCAGCCAGCCAGCGCTTGTTCTGATACCGTCGGGAGAGAAGCTCCAGAGCGGTCGGGTAAGAGGAATCCGTCACCGGCAAGTGCTGCACCAAGGCTCTGGCTTCGCCCTCCAGGACAGACAATAAATAGGCCAGCTTCTGGGCAGGTCCGAGGTCCGAGCGTGCATCGACAAGACTATCAAACAGATTTAGGAAGCCCAGCCAGTGGTCCAAGCGACCGTCAAAATGTGGCAGCTCCAGGGTGGGCAGCCTACTCAATAGTCCAGGGCCTGCAACAACAGGGGTCTGCCGCTTGGCCGCATCAGGCACCCGGCTCTTCAAAATTTCCCGCGCTCGTAGACATATGACATCCCCCAGGTGGACAATCTGGTCATAGTCACCAAAAATCTTATCGCGGGCTGTCTGATCCATCACCCCCAAATCCACGTCCATGATGTACTCGTTGAAGCGTATGAGCGCAGCATCAGCTGACTTGATCCTCTCAATCACTTGCCCATACCGAGCAAGGGTGAGCTCTTCCAATTCTACACGCTCAACCGTTGCAGCTGCCGATGTGAACCATCTCAACTGTGTGGTCAATCCGGCAGCAGCCTCCCTGACTGCCCTTAATGAGGCCATTGCAACAATCAAATATTAATACAACAGGCTAAAATTAACTAAACAAACAACAATGACTTGTTAGCCGACCAAATAATTTCACCAAAATAAAACTCAAATTCAATTATTTCAAGTCCAAATCGGACCCTGTACTTATTCCAAGTATGAATCTAGCTTGCTAAGGATGGCTAGTTACAAAATAAATAACAATTGAATGTATAATACAATGCTGGATCAACCTCAAATAAATATCAATAAGCACAACAATTGACTGTATAATATTGAGCCGGAGAATCTCTAACAACAATCCAATAAACAAATAAATGCAATAAGTCAATCCACACCATTCAAGTCCTATTATGTTAGACTATGTGTAATTATTATTTAGATAACCTTTCAAACTCAGATCAATGACATTCAATTATTAATTGCAACAAATACCAAATTATGTACCAAAATACAACCTAATAATTCCCAATTTCACAAATAAATCTTACCTGTCAATGCAATAAAAGGGGCTACAGTACAAATTACAAATACAACTTCAATTGATTCAACTTCAATTAGATAGCCCGGATGACATGGTAATATATTCAAAACTTATTAAGTTATAAGTTGTGTTAAGTAATCAAACCAAAGTTACTTTCAAAACTTCCAATTAAACCAGTGGATCTTATATTATAAGAGCCACGCCTGCTACCAGAATGAATCAGTGGATCTTATAAGAACCACGCTCTGCTACCACTTTGGTCGAGACTACAATTGGCCAGTGCAACGCTAACTGGGTGTCCGAAACTGTCCACGGTACGTGGAGCTATAAACGTTGCTTACAATAAACAAAGGCCTACTTCTACTAGGCTTCGGCCTACAAACCATACAAATTACAGGTCTAACCACTAACCTTCTGTGCTGGGTTCGCCAAGTTTCGACCTTCCCCAAGGTCACGCCCAAGTGGTTTGTATGTAATATGAGGTGAGTAATTGAAAGGTGTGATGTAAGTCAAGTGTTGTAGAACGTTCACAAGGCGCCAGTCTCCAGATGGCGCGGTCACAACAGCAATCACAGCACAACTCGTTTCCAGCAAAAGCGCTATTTATCACTACTTTTTTCAACAAACGCGCGTGCCACGCGATGGCAACCAACCGGCGTTAGATCCAAAAATATCCCGGGGTTTTCGTCAAATGGGATTTACAACTTCATACAATAGATAATTCGCGACCCAATTATCGGTTTCAAAACGCGATTCCAAACGATATTTTTCCAATTATTATTAACTCAACAGGTCCGCCGCGGACATTTTTTCCAAGCAAAGTCTATCTGTCAAGTCAGAGAAGTTATGTCAAGCCCACAGATAATTAATGTTGGCAGCCAAAAGGTGCGTTCTGTTTCACGTCGGACCGAACAGGTACTGATAGCAGAAATACAGGCTATGCCTAGTTTGGTTTCAGACGCTAAACTGTGGAGTTTACGGAACGGTTGCCGGAAATTGTTGCCACATTTCTATTGTTAAGTAGTTATATATTTTTTTTAATAAACATTATTATATGTATTACTAGCTTTTGCCCGCGACTGTGTTCGCGTGGGAGATTTTTCCCGCGTAATTCTCGATTCCGTGGGAATTCCGGGATAAAAACTATCCTACGTCCTTCCCAGGATCCTAAAATATTCCCATGCCAAATTTCATCTAAATCGAATGAACGGTTTAGGCGTGAAAGGTAACATACAGACAGACAGAGTTACTTTCGCATTTATAATATTAGTATGGATTAGACTAGGTTGGAACCTTTCGACCTATATAACTCGTAAGTCATACATGTAAGCACTAGTCCACCACTGTTCGAATCTTTTTGTTTCGCACTGTTTTAGAACGAATAACAAAATTGTTCTTAATTTAAGAAGATACTTGTCAAGAAGTAAAAAACATAAGTAACCCCTTTTTTAAGAAAGTTTACAGATCTTTATTCTAAAAAAAACATAAGAACATGAATTTCTTCACTACACCACTTATCATAACTATAATATAAATTACCTTTCAAACTGTGTAAGATTATTTCCTACACACCAGCTAACTAAGGGTAGATTTCTGTCGATGAGACTTATGGACTGAGTTCTTGCGCATGATGAGATTACATTAGAAATAATAAAAAGTAAAAAACTAAAACCCGACTGCGACAAAAAAATCGACGCTGAAAAAGTATGAAACAAGATTTTCAGGATGCTAAACTAAACAAAGTTACTGGCAAAACAAGAACAGAACAAAAATAAAAGCCGCAGTCACACGTTATTAATTGTTTTGTTACGGTTGATATCCTACATAACGTGTGACTGCGGCTTTTATTTTTGTTCTGTTCTTGTTTTGCCAGTAACCTTGTTTATTTTAGCATCCTGAAAATCATGTTTCATATTTTTTCAGCGTCGATTTTTTTGTCGTAGTCGGGTTTTAGTTTTTTACTTTTTATTATTTAAACTATTTTGGTGTTAAATCACTGTGCTTCTATACTATTTACTTTATTTTTTATAAGTTCAAGTGAAGCCCTTTCAAATGATACCAAACACGGTATATCTATCTTACTTTTATTTTTTTACACATGACTTTTTGACCGCTAGAGGGCGCCACGTTAAATTTAAGCAATATTTTTTATAAGTACAAGTGAAGCCCTTTCAAATGATACCAAACACGGTGTATCTATCTCATTTTTATTTTTACACATGACTTTTTGTACGCTAGAGGGCGCCACGTTAAAATTAAGTAATATGTTTGATAAGTACAAGTGAAGCCCTTTCAAATGATATCAAACACGGTGTATCTATCTTATTTTTATATTTTTACACATGATTTTTTGTCCACTAGAGGGCGCCTCTTTAAATTTAAGCATTGTTTTGGAAATGTGCATGTGACGCCCTTTCAAATGATATCAAACACGATGTGTTTATCTTATTTTTATTTTTTAACTTAACACTTCCACTTGCCATTAACCAAAAATAGAATAGAATTAACTTAACACTTTTTGGGCGCTAGAGGGCGCCACATTAGGTTTTGTGACACGTCACGTAGCCTATGTTCAGCGGACGGTCATTTGATAAATACTTAGCCTACAAATGAAAACATCAAAATTTTGCAAAAAATAAAATTTATTTTTCAATGTAGTCTCCGTTTAGTTGAATACACTTGGTCCAGCAGCGTTCCAAATTTTTTAACCCCGTTGAAAAAAATGCTTTCTCTTGGACTGCAAAATAGGCCTCCGTGGCGGCGATTATTTCGTTATTGGAGTGGAATCTATTCCCAGCGAGTGAATTTTTTAGGTTCGGAAACAAAAAAAAAGTCACACGGATCCAAATCTGGAGAATGCGTTGGATGGGGCAGTAGTTCATAGCGTAATTCAACCAATTTAGCCGTGGCGAGTGCAGACGTGTGAGCCGGTGCATTATCGTGGTGGAAAAGCACTTTCTTTTTAGACAAATGGGACCGTTTTTCTTTTAACACGGCGTCAAATCGGCTCAATAGTTCGGCGTAGTACCATCCTGTGACCGTTTTGCCCTTCTCCATGTAGTCAATAAAAATCACACCTTGAGAATCCCAGAAAACAGTGCCCATCACCTTTCCGGCCGACGGGACCGTCTTCGCCTTCTTCGGAGCAGGTTCACCGGATAAGGTCCACTGTTTTGACTGCTCCTTGGCCTCTACTTTAGAAAGTAAATATTTTCTTGAAGCAGTTCCTTATTCAAACGCAAGCACCCCAAGACAAAATAAAAACAAATCTCAATCTACCATTCATCAAAACAAAATAAAATCCTAATAAAACAAATGGCCTCTTGACCTCTCTCTTACATTAGTCCTTAATGAGGAAGTACTTTATCCTAATGAAGGGGAATGATATTCCTTTCATTGTGTAAATAGCTGGAGTCTCACTAAATGAGATCCACGGAATTAATTTTTGCTTTCGTTTACAGAGGATAGTTCTGAACGTGACTAGATTGTGTTTTTTTTTACTAACAATCCCCATAGTTTTCGTTCATTTTCTTCGCTCGTTATGTGTCTGATTGAATTCTAAGATAATTAAGCGTGCTTCATCTTCGACCACATCATCGCTTAAACTCAGGTGAGATAGTGGTCGAACGCGAGCCTATAATCAATAAAAAAATCTACTAATATAATACGACGCTTTACGCCATCTATATGCAGAGTACTAGTGACATCTAAAAAACGACGTGTGAAGTGTCGTGACGTTAACGAGTTACACTTACACACACATACAAGCATCAAATGGTAAAGATGCACACTAATGTGTCAAGCCGCCTATATAAATCCGCACCAAAGAGAAACGGCTTACAATAAGCTCTGGCTGGAGGCTTTAATTAATTTATTAATTAAGGCAACCACAGGTAAGCCCGGTTAAGCAGCCGAAAACCTCAGAGGCTGACCTGCGAGATGCCAACCACAAAAAAAAGAAACGGCTTCCTCGCAGCTTAGAAGGCACAGTGGTCGATAACCCCACAGTCACCACTGTTGAACTGAGCTTGAACTGAGCGGAGGCCCCATCGCCCTCAGGAATAGCGAGCTAGGAGGTTAAGGGATAGGATAGCCCCGCAGTCCATCCTTAGGACCACTAATAGGTATTACGTCACTCTAACTTTGTTTGCTAAAGTCTGTCAAGTGTTTGAAGTATAGTAAATAAACCCCAATCTGTCTTCCAACGTTGGTTTTATTCTACCGCCACCATTATAGTGTTACGCCAGTCGCTTAGTGAAGTACGTCGAGAAACTTCGACAGAAATCTAGAATGTTCGAGACACTAACGCCATCTAGCGGCGAGTAGCAGTACTGAGTATCACAAGTAGCTTCTGGAACATTCTTGGCAGTATAAACAATGAGTCGATTTTACAAGAATGTTCTAGAATTCATAGACCGGGGTATAAATAGATCGCAAAGGGACGCATTCAGTTAGTCTTATTTGAAGATCCGAGGCGATATAATCGAAGCTTTACAAGTGAATGTCGGTGCGATTTAAGTGTTGAATGACAATTATTGTACTGTGAATAACTGTGTTAATTTTTATTTGGTGTTTATTTTAAGTAAAGTGTTAATTTTGGTTCAATCGGTGTAAATTATTTCTATCCCCAACCCCAGCTCGTAACAATAGTAATCATTTTTTCATGAACTTTCTTACTTCCGATATATGTATAATTAGTCATCATCATCATCATTTGTCTAGCTTATTTCCAATCCGTAGTGGGTTGTGAAGGCATATCTTACGTGCACAACCCACAAGCTGGGTAACACATCATACCACCGGCGAGACTGGTGGTTGATTTTCTGGCATAATACATAGGTATACAACGTGTAACAAAAACGCCATATCTATCCAAAAAGGCTGAAAACAACATCTGGTATGGAGTATGTATGCACAGTTTCAGCTCAAAATAAGTGACTCAAAGAATTTATACAAAATTATCGGTTTCATATGTTTCTTGAATATCCATCATAACAAACGTGTCACAGCACTACGAGGGTCAATAATTTACAATCTCTTCGTTGTTCTTAATTTGAAAAATTGGGGCTCTGGTATCAATGTATTGTTTGTAGACACATAGTATTACAAAACTTTTGACATATCGTTAGTTATCATCCAAAGAAGTCGTACACTTGGTATGTACAGACGCCAGCACATCAAGCTACATCAATCTGTCAAATTTCTTTAATAGATTTTTAACTTTATTGTTAAACAAATTAGGTTCAAGGTTGATTGGGAAAATTTGACAGTTTCGAGTAGCTTCATGTGCTGGCGTCTGTACATAATTATATACCCTTTAAATTATACGTTGTATACAAATGACAGCCGGGGCCAACGGCTTAACGTACTTTCCGAGCCACGGAACAATCTCGATAATCTTTTGTAACCACTTACTACTTTTGTGATTCTGGTTTCCTGGTGATTCGTAATACAGGCTTTATTTCCGACACTAGCTCCATACATTTTTCAATTGGTTCATTTTATGTAATTATATTTTAAAACCTAATTTGCGAGAATTCAAATAGAAAACATGTGTTCAATTCACACGTGGTAGAAGTGAAACCTTAAAACAAAAAAGAATTATGTGTCTGTCTCTATTTACTGTCGCTTTTTCGACTCTCCACGAGACCCCCCCTTCCCCTCCCCGCCCCCCTCTCAGGGCTATCTCACCGCCCGCGACCTAACTTCGTTCCCGTGGTCGCAAGATAGCCGAGTTTGAGCTCATTTTAAAGGGCATCAAAAGCTTGGCTCCAACAGAATTCCAAAATTCGGAAATTTATGTGTCTGTCTCTTTTTACTGTCGCTTTTTGTTTCACTTCAAAAATCGGTAATTATTATACCAATAGTCATTTCAGCCAATGGCTTAATTACCATGAGCCTCAATTAACACCTTAGGAGGCTCTACTAAGGATCAAGGGTTGATTTAGAAAGCAGTGTTTCTGGACACGGCGTGTATCTTTAGGATGTTCTTCTTTCTGGAGCCTTGACCGGCCAATAGCTTTGACCCTGTTTCCAATATCAGTTGCACTTTTTTTATTAGGCTTTTTTTTATTGGCACTAAAAAGTTTTGTAATCAGTTTGTCGTAAATATTTTTTTAAAACTCGTACATTAAAGTTATTTTTCACTTTGCAGTATTTTCCTTGGAAGTCGGGTTTTTTTTAATATAAATTAATACGCTTGATGATTCTTTGAATAAAATATCAAAAGGGATACTCTTCTACCACAAGTGAACATATAAGTAGCTACTTCTATATATATGTGTACTTATATAATCTTAACTAACACAAACATACTTAATGTTTTGTCTGACTATCCACTGTAACGGAAAACAATTATTGACATTCAGAATGAAGTTTAGCCGTAAAATCACATACCCCGGTGTATACACCATTGATGTAACTTAAGGCAACTACAGCTGCCTTGCTTACGTCCTTGAGAGATTAAAATGCAACCTCACGATCCAAATTTCTGGTGAAAATTCACTTAGAATTTGTTATCCTGAGATCCTCAAGACCTGTGATGCTATTAAGTCCAAGACTGTTGGCTGTGATGGTGTCAGCAGAACTATGTTATCCCTCATAATTAAAAGTATTCTCCCTTTTATTACACACGTAATCTATGCTTCCCTACAGACTGGGGTTTTCCCAAAATCTGGTGTAGATTTTTAGGTAAAAACCTCTAAATATATACAGATTTAACAATAAGATCCTGCGAGTCATGTATCCAGAAGTTTCTTGTTTTTCAGGTTTTCAGTATATCTGGTGGAGAACTTATAACGCTGCAGGTTCTGGTATCTGTTCTCCTCTTCACAAGTATTCAGCCCCATCGACCGTGATTTGCGAGCAATGTTCACTGCGCTCTGCCGCTTCAGATCGACGATTATTCTAATAGTTAAATAAAATTACCATTGAGCCGAGATGTTTAATTAAAAACCATATGAAATCGCTTATCTCCCCCTTAAGTACCTACACACTCATAAAGGAGGAAGCAACTACGTATAATTACCGAGGCTTACACTCATTGTGTAAACAGCACGGTCTTGAGTCAACGCATCCTTCGGCTTAGTGGATGTACCAAATTAGCTTTACATGTTTCTTACATGTTACAATATGGTAGCCATAAGAAAATGAAGAAGGAAGTAAGTAAAGAATCTTTTATTGGCACATACCACAACTAAAAGAAATAAAGTATCATCTAAATTCAGCAAGCGCGTTCCATCATCGGAGGCGATGCGCCATCGTTACATGGTGGACATGCCACCCATAAGCCCAAAACGTTTTGGGAATACATTCATTTTGCGTACAGCTAAGGAGTGGAATTCCCTGCCTATAAGTCAAGAGTGAATAGGTAATTTCTAGGTAAGTATGCTTCATCTTCAGCCACATCATCGCTTACCACAACAATAATAAATAAAAACTCAAAACTAAAATGGCTGTGCCAAATACGCTAAGTTTAGCAAAATGCTAAAAAGCTAGTGCCCGACGCTAGTTTTCAACAAAATATGAATAATCTTTTGTTTTCATTCCTAACTCATTAATCCATGAACTATTAAACAAATAAATGAACTATCCTAAGATGTAGTATCAATCAAACATTATAACAATAGTCCAAACTGTTCTGGATTGAACTCATGACATTTTGGAAGCGAATTTTAATCCCATAAATTGTGTGCTTTTTAACAATCATAGCTTCTCGAATTTTTCTTTATTTAGTTTTTCTTGCATATAGGGGAACCCTAAAAACAAAGTGTTCAATATTAAGTCGATCTGATTACAATATAATTATTGACGTATAATAATATATATATATATATATATCGTAATTATTATTGTATTTTACGGTGAATCTCTAGCTTTTTTAATATTTTGAGTTACTTTCTTCCATGTATTTATTGAAAGAGATTAGTGAACTTTGAAAAGAGGTAGTCTCTCTGGGGAATCAAATCCGCTACAAGGATATCAGAAAAAGAGTGATGAAGGCAGAGACAACCAATTGCATGTCAGGCCACACATTATTAAAGCGTGCTTTAGTCCTTGGCTCATAAACTCATTATTAAATATGACAAGAAGTACAAAGTTACAAATGCACTTAATTTTAAGTGATTTTTATGGTATTAACACACTTATCATATACCAGCCTATAAAGCACACGAGTAAGTATACTCATGTGCTATAAAATTCCTTAATTAATGGGAAAGTTTTCGTAATTTTTGGTCCGAAGTCACAGTGCGTCGGTTCCCGCTCAATGTTTTCTTGCCTTAAATTTAAATTATTTCGAATACAATCTTATTCATACAAATATTAGTTTCTATACTACTTGATATAAGCTTTCTCTGTGCTAGATTTTTTAATCGTGCTTCTGCGTATGTTATGTAAAAAGGGGTACTATACAACGTGTAATTTAAAGGGTTTATACATACCAAGCGCATGGCTTCTTTGGATGATAACAAACGATATGGCAAGGGTTTTGTAATCCTAAGTCTACGTGTGTAGAACTTATTACAAATACTAATACACTGATACCAGAGACAAAATTTTTGAAATTAAGAAGAACGAAAGGAATTATCGTGTTATTGGCAAGTCGCGTGGAAAGTTATTGACCCTCGTAGTGCTGTAACACGTTTGTTATGATTGGTATTCAAGAAATATATGAAACCGATAATTTGGTATCAATTCTTTGAGTCAGTTATTTTGAGCTGAAACTGTGCATAGAGACTCCATACCAGATTTTGTCTTCAGCCCTTTTGGATAGATATGGGGTTTCCGTTACACATTGTATAGATAATATGTAGATGATATATATATATATATAGATTATATACAAGCTTATACTAATAAAAAAACGTAAACAATGCTTTGAATGCCACATCTCTCTCAGAGGTGCATCAGTGTTCCTAATAATATAATTACTAGCAAAAAGGCTTACGTCAAATCAATTTATGATACTATGTAGTTATAAGATAGCGAGGTAACTAATAGTATCACCTCGTGTTGAATAAATATGTCTTTGCAAAAGACGTATTACGGCGAGGGTCGTATGTATGTAGTTAATACAAAATCAACCGTACGGGTTGATCTTTAAGTTTAAACAACGTTCATCAAGGTTGTCCCTAGGACTGGCAAACACATTAAAACAAAGAAATTCATCCTTGCCTTTAAAAACACGCTATGCCGTACTAAACTGTAATTTCTACATCTCTACTACTAACGGGTAGACTCAAATCTGACACCAGTGTTTCTAATGGGTGTATTATACAACGTGTAACAGAATAAACGTAATTCCTGAAAGTGGTTCAAAATCGGCTTCAAAATCGATTTCCGTCATAAAAAATAGGTGTCAATAATTTAATATTCTAATTGGGGTGACTGAGGTATTGCGCTTAATCTATTACACCTTGTATAGTATTTCTATGTTAGGTTGTGTGGTCTGGAGATCACCCAGGGTCCCTAACATAGTCAAGAAAAACCTAGACAGATAATGATGATTTTGGCTCAATCGTCGAAATTCGACCGCTATTGAAAGCATTTTTTTTTTTGTTTTTTTAGAAGATAAAAAATAATATTATTGTACTATAAAAACTTTTTACCAAAAAATTAAACCGACTCCCAAAAAACACTGCAAAGTGAAAAATAACTTTAATTTCGGTAGTCGGTGTCTTTAGTTTTGTATTTTCGTTTTTGGCACCGAAATAAAAGTTATTTTTCACTTTGCAGTGTTTTTTGGGAGTCGGTTTAATTTTTTGGTAAAAAGTTTTTATTTCACTCTTTTTAGTTGGTCGATTTTCAATTTACCTAGTTACAAGAGCCTAAATGTCAACTACTTATATTTATTTACAAAATATTGCTTTTCCCAATGCTGGGCCGTTAATTGTTGAGGAGTTCTCCTGGTACTTCACCATCAGCTCTACATCACCATATGCATTGTGACGAGCATAAAGTGCTTAACATCCATATTCAAGTAATCGAATCGCAATCCACTCAATACTTATTATTGAGTAGTTTCGGCGGCCATCTGTGGTCTTCATCATCAGTTCCACTTCCTCAAATGGTACTTTTTGAGAGCAACTGCACAAGTTACTATAAGAAATACCCAAAACGCGATAGGTGTGCCTATAATATTTGAAGAATTCCCTCGATTTCTCCAGGATTCCATCATCAGATCCTGACGTGTATGAAAATGGGACCAATTTCGGAGTATACCCTTTCAATCAAAAAAAGAATTTTCCAAATCGGTTCAGCCGTCTTCGAGTAATCGATGATCAAACATAAAAAAAAAAAAAAATATATATACGCGTCGAATTGATTACCTCCTCTTTTTGTCGTCGGTTGAAAATAACACAATTTTAGCAAAAAGCCTCGGGATCAATTCTCGGGACGGGCAAATAGTGCTATTGGGTTCTTCTAATAGTGTTTCTCGGTAGTAGGCCGGGGTTAGGAAGTTGGCGATGTGATACCTCCCCCCCCCCCCTTACTTGGGAACGCATCTTAAGCCGTTGTTCCTGCGCCTGTTCTACGGTCGTGTCGGATTTATGTCCCAACAAGCTTTGAGAGCAAAGGAACATAGAGTGCAACTGTACCTTTTTTTTTTCTGGATGGGTAAATCATGGAATGACTTCTTCCGTTCTGGGTTAAGCGGAAGGCTATATCAGACTTCTACTGACTAAAAACTCACCCTGTTCCTTCGGCTGCCCTAAAGTTCCGGGGCCGCGGTATCTCGATAGAACTTTCCCGTAAACCCCGGCAGGCAATGGCCCTATGAGGCCCCGTCTTTGGTGTTGAAAGCTCTTTGAGGCGCGCGTGGAACACGACGCGCCGCTGACTCAGGCCTGATCCTTACCGGACGGTGAGCGACCCCTGCCCGCCATCCGTAGGCCCGCGCCTACGGGTGCACGTGTACCTGCGCACATAGGTACTTGTGAACTTATAATGTCTTTTGCACAGATACAATTTCCGCTGGAATTGCTCAACGTGGTCGAAATCGGTTAGGAAAACTATTCATAAAAATATTAGGTTTCTGCACTCCTCGTCCAATATAAACTGTAACTGTACCAAATTTCCTCTACCATCTGCGTAATTTTTGTAAAAAGGGGGTACAAAGTTTTAGCTTCACATATTAATAGCTATTATTAATTTGTGTTACTGTTTACAATTATTAAATGTTTAACAACGTAACATTATTAAGACTGATTCTCTAATCAAATGTGACACTGAAACCTAAAATGTGATTAGATTTAGATTGTTATTATTACTTACAACACTGATTTCAATTACATTGTTAGTAAAATTGTGATATTACGCATTATATAACTTAACAAGCAATAAAATGGCTGTAGCATAAGTACATTTATTTATACATTAAATAAAAGTGAAGGGTAAGGCTCAATTTACACCGCCGCGGAATGGAATGGAAGCCACTTTTTGCAACGAAATTGTACATAGCATAATGAACTTTGTCAATCGTATAACATATTGACATACGGGCGAAGGGACAGACAGACAGACAGACGGACAGACATGACGAAACTATAAGAGTTCCGTTTTTTGCCATTCGTCTACGGTACCCTAAAAAGGGACTTTGTAAAAAGGGGGTACAAAAGTTTAGCTTCACATATTAATACATAACTATTATTAATGTGTGTTACTGTTTCTCCTTGTTGCTGTCACAGAATTCACACCGCAGACATTAATAGTCTTTACCTAACTCAGTATTTGTAGAACAAACCTCATAATGAAATATTTCACTCCATATTACATTGTAAACTATGCCTGTAATGACGGTTATGAGTTATATATTTGCCGCCTTGTGGTGTTAACCGAAGAAGGAAGGGAAATGATAATTTGGTTAATTGATTTATGTTGGGTAAGTAGAGGACCGTATCAAATGGATAAAATTTTTTTTAGAGTAATGGAGAGAGCTCATCTAGGACTTTTCTTGCAAGATCGATTCGGATCTACAGACACTGGATCTTTTATCTTGATCCGCCCTGTCACGAGTGTGCATTTAATGCACCTCTCTCTATGTATTTGTCTGTATCTGTGAGCGGAGTTCATGTTGTATCTGATTTTAGGACAAGATTGGTTGAAATATTTTTGTCATCGACTCGCTAAGAAACATAATCGAATCAGAAACAAAGCTATTCACATGAAAACTGAAGTCAACGTCATAGCTTCAAGAATCACCAAACTTAAGGGCACATTGTGCTATAAGCAAGAAATTATTTCATTTTTTTGGGAATTAGACTAATAATTATGCTTAGCTTTAATATAATATCAAATTAAAAAATCAAGGCTAAAAATATCTACTCTTTTCCCATTAATGTAATACAAATAATTCTCTTCTTATACTGTAGGTATTTGCAATATGTAGCTAATTACTTAAGTATAGTATGTAAGTACTTATTTCAGTCTTTGTAGTTACTTCATGGACTACCTGAATTAATTTTCTTCTCACGGAGATCGCTTTTAACGATAATACCGCCCATTGTTACAGACTATTATTTAATAAACCCCTATTGTTATTTGTTATAGTGTACAAAAAGAGTAAATTTAATCCAGCAAAATTATCAAGAATAGCTTCTGTTTGGTTTTAATTCATCATAAATTAGTCATAAATATGTATCTTAATAAATGCATTAATTTGTATATCTTTAACTGTCATTACTGATTTGTCACAAGTCACAAGCTCCAAAATCTAACACCTATCTTGCCAGGTTCTAGGCTGTGGACGTACTTACACGGGCTTGCGGACGGCGAACACGGGTGCTCACCGTCCCATAAGGACCACGCCTAGGTTGACAGCGTTCCGTGTTTCAAACACGCTTCAAAGAGCAGTCAGCCACATTAACGGACCCTGACAGGGCCATTGTCTGCTAAAAAAGAAAAGGATGGGTTTTTATTTAGTAGAAGTCTGATATTCGTTTCCGCTCCACTCAGAACGAGAGAAATCATTAGATGATTTTCCCACCGAAAAAAAAGCTAAGCCCGCTAGTTCGTTTGCGTGGAACTCGATATTATTCGGGTATATTTCGAGATAAAAAAATAAGCCCTATAACCTACTACTCCCTTCAAGTGAAAATTCCATTATAGTCGGTTCAGCCTTCAGATTACCTCGGACAACCCGAAAGGCACACAATGAGTTTTGTGGAAATACCTAAAATTTTAAGAAAATACAATTCAATAGGTTTTAAATCACAGAGAGACACTTTAATTTTATTTATATGTACTTATATAGATATATTTTGGTATTTTTTTTCGATTATGCAGTCTTAATCTCAAAAGTAGGTGAGACGTAGAACTAAATAGGAAACCAACTGAAACGTGACATAATATCTCACGCTCTTTGAGTCGGTATTTTAGGTCACGAAAAAGGATGTTAGCTCTTTGAAAGCTTTGATGGACCGTTGCGCTTGCAGTAACCTAGTTATGTACGTTTACCGCGTTTCAGTTTTGCAGGAACTGAAAGCTTTTCTTTCATTTAATCTTCTAATGATTATATTACCAAAATGAACAGAAACTAATTGATGCGGACTTTGCAATTATCGTTTATTGAAAAGCCAACAAAATTTATTTCTTAGGAGAATTAAAAAAAAAACAAAACTTAGCTATAAAAATAACACTTACCTTTTTTAGTTAAAACAAAAATAATGTTGGAGCCCAGTGCAGCGTCACAAGCCTCTACTCTATGAGTGGGATAGATAGATAGACAGATAGATAATACTCTTTATTGTACACCATAACAGAATTAAATGAGAACTTAAAAACTACAAAGAGTGTTACAATGGGCGGTCTTATCACTAAAAGTGATCTTTTACAGACAACCTTTGGATGGATTTGACACAGCAGGAGAAAATAAATACGCGGGTAGTCTAAGGTGTCCTATTCATTTATATACAATAAATAAGTAAAAACCTACATACTCAATACACATATACAAATATATACATAAAAAAAACAAAGCTGATATATATAAAAAAACTAGCTGACCCGCCACGACTTCGTTCGCGTGGTATCCTACCCCTACCCGACCGATACCACTACCCCTATCCTACCGATACCCCACCCATACCTTACTCTACCCCTACCCTACCCAAACCCTACCCTATCCCTACCCTTGAGACCGTTCCTACTTTTTACCTTCCTACCTACCTACCTTCCTACCTACTTTTTACGTTCCTACTTTTTACCTTTTTTTTTTATACCGGTTTTCTCACAATGTTTTCGTTCATCGTTTCGAGAGCGGTGGTGATGTTGAAATTTACACAAAGTAATGTCAGGCACATTACTTGGGTTCAAACCAACTTATTTATTTATTTGAATCAATAAATAGTTACATGTTATAATGTTTTTCACGTATTAACAATATAAACTTAAGTACCAGGTAAGCGTTTAGTTGAATTGTTTGTTAGAAAGACAAAATATACAACGTGTTACGGAAACCCCATATCAATCCAAAAGGGCTGAAGACAACATCTGGTATGGAATCTCTATGCCCAGTCTGGCCAATTGGCAATTAATGCCGGGGTCCCTCAGGGGTCTGTTCTCTCAGCAACTTTATTCTTGCTGTACATTAACGATCTGCTAATGCCCGGTACCTTTGGGTATGCAGACGACAGCACAGTTTCTGAGAGATATGTGTCCAGCGCGCGAGCTGGTGGGTCACAGATCCAGTCTCTCCGTGAGGACATGGTCGGGCGCTTGAACTTGACCTTGAAGGCTGTCTCCGAATGGGGCGATGCCAACCTGGTCAAGTTTAATGCAGCTAAGACCCAGGCGTGTCTCTTCTCCGCAAAAAGGAGCCAATTTGAACCGGCTCCTACTTTCCGAGGTGTAACTGTGCCGATAACTGACCATATCGAGCTTCTGGGGGTAACATTAACTTCTACCCTCAATTTTGGCCCGTTTATCGAGGCTAAGGCTCAACTAGCATCAAAAAAGTTGGGAATCCTAGCAAAGGTGAGACGGTACTTCACACCCGAACAGTTGCTCAAACTCTATCAAGCCCAGGTTCGGTCGTGTATGGAGTACTGCTCTCATCTTTGGGATGGATCTGCTAAATACCAACTGGACGCGCTTGAGTCTATCGAGAAGCGGGCCAAAAGACTCATTGGCAACGATGCACTGGTCGAATCAAAGCTCCAGAGCCTTGAACATCGACGACGAGTTGCAAGTCTATCGGTTTTCTATCGGTTACATTTCGGGGAGTGTGCGATGGAATTACACAATTTAATTCCAACAAGCCCGTTCCATCATCGGACTACGAGACAAACGGCGAAGCGCCATCGTTACATGGTGGACATCCCACCCACACGCACCAAACGTTTTGGGAATACCTTCATTGTGCGTACGGCTAAGGAATGGAATTCCCTGCCGGAGTCTGTGTTTCCCGATAGCTATAACTTAGGAGTCTTTAAGTCAAGAGTGAATAGGTTACTTTTAGGTAAGCGTGCTCCATCTTCGACCACATCATCACTTACCATCAGGTGAGATGGTGGTCAAACGCGAACCTATTCTAAATAAAAAAAAAAAAAAAAAAAGTTTCAGCACAAAAAAAATGGCCAAGTGCGAGTCAGACTCGCCCATGAAGGGTTCCGTAGTAACTATAATAATATAATATAATATAATATAATATAATATAATATAATATAATATAATATAATATAATATAATATAATATAATATAATATAATATGTATATTTATTTGACGAATAAAAAACCTTAAAAATTTCCTAAAACTAGCTTATTTACATTTTTACAACTTCGCTAAATAACTTTGTTTTTCATAGTGTTTGTATGAATTACAAAGTTATATTTGCGGTTTCAGAAAATATGCTGTATCTCAAAAACTGCTGACCCGATTTCGTTTAAACCAATTTTGGTTGAAAGTTTACATTAAGATCTACAGATATATATTTTTAAGATTTTTCACTCCATTATTATAGAAGTTAGAGGAGGGGGACACACATTTTACCACTTTGGAAGCTTATATCTTTTAAACAATTGACTTTATGAAAAAGTGGTTTTAGAAACCCTTATATCATTTTTAAAGACCTGTCTATAAATACCACACACACATAAGTTTCATGAAAAAATATATTTTTAGTTCTAGTTCCATGTATGGGGACCCCCCTTTATTTTAAATATTCTTTAATTTTTTTCTTAAAATCTAAAAGTGGTTCACAGAATACATCTACCTACTAAGTTTGATATGTATAGTCTTAATAGTTTCGGAATAAAATGGCTGTGACATACGGACGGACGGACAGACAGACAGACAGACAGACAGACGGACAGACATATCGAAACTATAAGGGTTCCGTTTTTTGCCATTTGGATACGGAACCCTAAAAAGTGACTCAATGAATTGATAGGTACGAAATTATCGGTGTCATATGTTTCTTGAATATCAATCATAACAAACATGTCACAGCACTACGAGGGTCAGTAACTTTCTACGTCTCTTGCCTATAACATGATAATTGTCTTCAATCTTCTTAATTTGAAAAATTCAGTCTCTGGTATCAATGTATTGAAATTGTTAATTAGTTCCACACATGAAGACATAGGATTACCAAACCCTTGTCATATCGTTTGTTATCATCCAAAGAAGCCGTGCACTTGGTATGTTATATATACCCTTTAAATTACACATTGTATAATTGTGCATGTTTATGGACATTGACATATTTTCTCTTCTCTCTTGTCGGGTTTCTATTCATTACTCAATACTCATTATGAATATTAAATTCCACAGTGTTTTTATCATTATTTATTTGACTTATTCTTAACCTTCTGTCCCCCAAAATAAGTAGTAATTAAATCTTTTTCTGATCATGTGGAGGTAGTAAGATCTAACGACCCCATACACCCTAGTGTCAGAGTTTCTAGACCGCCTTAAGGGCCTCTGAGGTGGTCTGTTTTGATGACCGCCCTTTGGCGACCGGGACCACCGGCTTATACGTGCCTTCCGAAGCACGAACCATCTTTTTATCAGACAATCAGGTGATTCAGGCCTGCAATGTCCTAGCCAAACTGACACAACTACTTTACAAAGTATGCTTCCCGCGGGAATCGAACCCACAACCAACTTAACTTTTGATGGTTTTTTTTTCATTTAACTTAAAATGGAAACATAGTATCATGACAAATTAATACAATCCTTAATTCAAAGAAATTGTGTGCGTGTCGCATCGGCCGCTAACATTGCATAAGTGTATGCGTCTGCGTAAGGATATTTTATGAGGCTATATGCGTTTAGTAAAGATAACTATTTTATAAAAAAGATGCCTAGGTTTGGTTTCAATTAATATAGTTACGGATATTGCTTTAGACTTATAATTTAATATTTTAATTGGGGTGTCTGAGGTATTGCGCTTATCTGTTACACGTTGTATAACTTTCCCAAACGCTTCCACACAAGAAACTTCACCGCTAAGAACCTAATCGGAATCTTGGCCTTGGCTGTAAGATGTCAGTCTAGTCGTAGGCATCACTCGAGCAATCGCTCTAAAAGCCGGGCGACGCACCTGACCTAAACGAGCGCCAGCTACTTGCAAACTACTGGTAGCAAAACAGAAATGAAATAAACAAAAATACACACTGTGAAACTAAAGGTAAGTAAGCAGGAATATTTATATTTCTTCAATGAAAAAAAAATTAGGCCCACGCAAAAAAAAACTTCCTATCCTGAATGCATTTTACGAAAACATAGAGATATTTCTTCCGATCAATGCAGGAATTAAACCCGTTATGCACGGAGCGTGAGCATGTTCGCCTGTAGAGACAGTGAAAGCATTTTTCAGATACGTATTGTGTAGGTTTATTTAGAACTTATAGGAGCTCAAAGATTTAAAAAATAATACCAAAATAGGAACGTTTGGGTAGGACGCATATATTACTCAAACTGCCATAAAATCATAAAATAAATCCCAAATATTACAATCTTCATAATTCATATATTCACAATAGATTATGAAGATAAGTGTCAGAAATGAGGAAATCTTGTGAGAAATAAACCAAACATATTTGAGAAGACAGATATGAAAGCCTTTATCTTAATTTACTGAACAGCTGCTCAATTTGTATCAAGCACAGTTCGGTCGTGTATGGAATACTGCTCTCATATTTGGGATGGATCTGCGAAATACCAACTGGACGCGCTTGAGTCTCAAGAGGACCAAGAGACTCATTAGTAACGATGCACTGGTCGAGTCAAAGCTCCAGAGCCTTGAACATCGACGACGAGTTGCAAGTCTATCGGTTTTCTATCGGCTACATTTCGGGGAGTTTGCGATGGAATTACACAATCTAATTCCGCCAAGCCCGTTCCATCATCGGACTACAAGACAAACGGCGAAACGCCATCGTTACAAGGTGGACATCCCACCCATACGCACAAAACGTTTTGGGAATACCTTCATTGTGCGTACGGCTAAGGAGTGGAATTCCCTGCCGGAGTCTGTGTTTCCCGATAGCTATAACCTAGGAGTCTTTAAGTCAAGAGTGAATAGGTTACTTTTAGGTAAGCGTGCTCTATCTTCGACCATATCATGACTCACCATCAGGTGAGATGGTGGTCTAAAACAAACCTATTTTCAATAAAAAAAAATTTAGAACTACTAAAGAGCTCAACCACGTACATTTGTGGGCGCAAAGATGTCGATGTTGTTACGTATCTCCTACTGGTACACAGGCTTCCTCGCTGTAAGAGGGAATGTACCTTTTTTATACATAATTATAAACGTGTAATTAAAGTGTCTGTCTGTCACTTCAAAATACGTATGCTTTCACAAGTGTTTATTGTTATTCACACGATACTAAAACACAAACTATGTTTACTTCCAAACCAATTTTCAATCTCTGGGCTAATGAGAAGATTCTAATAGAAAAACTCAATTGCTCTTTTGACCGGCACGGAAATCAAACCCAAAAATACTTGCTCAGCAGTCGTGCTTACGACCACTAGACTTGACTAGACCAACAAGGTAGTTAATATTCATGACACTCTACCGAAAACTGCCGTAAACCAAACTTTATGCCATAACCTGCATGTTAGTAACCCTAATTGTAATAACCTAATGAATTGTAAAGTGTAATCATCATTCAACTGGCTCTAAAGCGTTCCATCGTAAAATTCCATAACGCATGTTTTTAGTACTGTTTAGTTAATTAAACTAAACATGTAATTCCCTGAATGAAAAACAAGTTTGAACCGACTGAGTAATTAATAGAATTTTATTTGGTAATTTAGTTATTGTATTTTTTTTTGTTTACGTATTTATTAACAATAATAAACGATATTATGATTATGATGATCAAGCGCAAGTTCGGTCGTTATGGAGTATTGCTCTCAACTCTGGGACTCTGCCAAATACCAGCTTGATGCACTTGAGTCTATCGAAAAACGGGCCAAGAGACTCATTATCAACGAGAAACTCGTTGAGGCAAAGCTCCAGAGCCTTGAACATCGGCGACGTTGAAAGCCTATCGGTTTTCTATCGGTTACATTTCGGGGAGTGTGCGATGGAATTGCACAGTCTAATTCCGCCAAGCCAGTTCCATTATCGGACTACGTTGAGCCATCGTTACATGGTGGACATCCCACCCATACGCACAAAATGTTTCGGGAATGGTTTCATCGTGCGTACGGCTAAGGAGTGGAATTCCCTGTCGGAGTCGGTGTTTCCTGACAGCTATAACCTGGGAGTCTTTAAGTCAAAAGTGAATAGGTTACTTCTAGGCAGGCGTGCTTCATATTCGACCAAATCATCGCTTAACATCAGGTGAGATTATGGTCAAACGCAAGCCTGTCAACAATTAAAAAAAATTATTGTAAATAAGTTAAAAACAACACTTACACGTCAATTGTTTTAGTCTTTTTTTACTAAATGGTGTTTTCTAACCAAGTGCTTTGATAAACATAAAAACTTAATAAACTCTCTTTTAAAGTTCATACAATATACAATGTGTAACGGAAACCCCATATCTATCCAAAAGAGCTGAAGACAACATCTGATATGGAGTCTCTATGCACAGTTTCAGCTCAAAATAACTGACTCAAAGAATTAATACTAAATTATCGGTTTCATATATTTCTTGAATACCAATCATAACAAACGTGTCACAGCACTATGAGGGTCAATAACTTTCCACGTCACTTGCCAATAACACGATAATTCCCTTCGTTCTTCTTAATTTGAAAAGTTCGATCACTGATATAAATGTATTGGTACTTGTAATAAGTTCTACACACGTAGACTTAGGATTACAAAACCCTTGCCATATCGTTTGTTATCATCCAAAGAAGCCATGCACTTGGTATGTATATACCCTTTAAATTACACGTTGTACAAATATAATAGAAAACTACTGACTTACTATCTTCTGTCAAATTATATGAGAACCATGCATAAAGCATACATTTCTTTTATAGGAGGTCTATTGAGGTGTGAATCACCCAGATTTGAGTAAACAGTCATGTCCTGTCCTGACAGTATAAGTATCAAACTAGAGAGCGGCTTTCAAAATAAAGTTTATGCTAGAAGATTTTATTTAAAACTGTATTGCCGGTGTCTATTTCAAGTAATCATCATAGTTTATAACAAAATCCACAGCACTTAAGCAAGTTCTTTATAGTATCTTATGTCTAATTTTATAGCAAATTACGGATTTACAATTTATTCACTAAAAGTACGAGTAACAACCCCACTGCTAGATTTTCGTTTTCAGATGTAGATATTCTCCTTTGATTTCGCCTGATGGTAAGCGATGATTAGGTTCAGACCTAACAGTGAAGAGTCATTTTGTGGGCACGCTCAGGCATGCCCACAAAATGACTCTTCACTGTTGCTTCTTTCACTGCTTGAGCCAATCCCCACAGTCATGTTTCAATCTCATCTAGATGTTATCTACAACAGTTACGTTGGACTATCACGCTACACGATTCGATATCGATATGATTTGTTATCACTAGATAAAAAATCATATCGAACAAGAAACTCAGTTCAAATTTAACGGGCAAAGTCCTCCTGCATCTGTCAATAATGGCGAAATGTAATTATTCTCTTGACCGTAAACCGTAGTGGTAATTGAGGAGGCCAAACTAATTAACATGCAAGTGTGATGACGGAAAAATTAAAATCTGGCTCAAAAACAGGCGCACAGTCAAATCTAGGGGCTATAAAAACTTCTCTTATTAATATAGTCAGGTGTTAATTCAAGCGTCATTACCCCTCACAGGCTCGTAAAATTCCGGGTCCACGTTCATCAACGTATATTAGTATTCAGAGGTCCGAACTTTAACCAAGTAGCAACCATCACTCAGTGCTTAATGCTTTCCAAGCTTAAATTAAAGTAGGGCTACGTCAGTCTTTATTAACTAGAACAATCGTACATCCCTAGTGAGCAATCCGACCAAAAAGTTACAACCATAAAGGTATCTGTCCCAGTCTACTGAGATCGTTAGCCCAGAAAATGAGTTTTAATTTACACAAATCGACCACCAAGGACTGGCCACTCTTTTGCATGACTTTTAATGGGTTGCCAGAGTAAATAAATTAAAAACGTTCGGTATCATGGAGTTTATTTATGAGTAATGTGGAGGTGTCAGCCTCTCTCGCGGAACACGGTTCGTACATTATGGTTTGTTGAAGTTATGGCAAGTTTCGACCGTTATTATGCAAATGGTAGTACTTACGTTCGTATTTTTGGGATCTTAGGTGTCTGTTTTATTATAATATGGTGTGGTAGGGTTTTAAGAGAGGGTTTTAAAAACTCCATTAACATTTCTTTAATACTCTATTAATTAACATGATAAAAATAAAGGCGAAAAGAAAAAAACATCAGATTTAATGATTAAAACATTTTTTTTTCTTACTTATTACTGTTTCAGCTACAAAATCCGTTTCAGTTTTATAGCTAAATGTTTTATACTAAGACGTTTTCTTTGTTTTAAACTCCAGTTGGATTTATCGATCTAGGATTTAGAAGTACCCTTGTCAAAAGTGTCAACAGCAAAAACGTGATAAGACATTTTTTTGTCTCTTTTGTCTTGAGTAGGCTATCTTAGGTAATTCTTTTAGCTTAGACTAACGACTGTATTAATAATAATTAAATAGGTCACAGTACTTGTATGTGGCTCTTGTATTTCATTGAATTGATATATACTAGAAATTATATAGAGGCGGTGGGATGAGCCGCTCTGTAAAGCAATCAGAGTAACCTTATTGCCACATCTGCTTTGGCTGCAGAGCGTGCGCGCCTGCTGGCTGTAAGTGAATGGGAGTCGGGTCTCTGGCTTCATGCACTACCGACATCAAACATAGTCACCTTGTTCGATGATACTACTTTCCGCCTCGCTGCTTCCCTTCGATTAGGTGCTCCCTGTTGTTCTGCTCATCGCTGCCAATATGGCGAAGTCGTCAACAGCCTAGGTCACCACGGCCTTTCATGCGGCCGTAGCGCGGGTCGCATAGCACGGCACGCGAATATTAACGACATTATCCGACGAGCTCTTGTCACCGTCGGTGTTCCGGCTGTATTAGAATCCAATAGCTTGGCACGCGACGATGGCAAAAAACCGGACGGCATGTCTTTATTTCCATGGAAGATGGGTAGGGTACACTAAAGTGTGGGACGCAACTTGTGTCGACACTCTTGCACCATCCCATCTTCCTAGCTCATCTTGCTGTACTGGTGCTGCCGCTACAGCCGCTGAGAACCTTGTTGGAGGTTATATTTTCAAGCCATTTGGGGTGGAGATCTTGGGATCGTGGGTTCCGAGTGCTCACAAATTATTTAAAGAACTATCCAGGCGCCTAGTTGACACTTCGCGTGACCCAACGGCTGGCTTGTACCTTGGACAGCGGTTAAGAATTGCCATACAGCGTGGCAATGCCGCCAGTCTTTTGGACACATTACCAGTGGACAGCGATGTGCACGAATTTCTGGACGCCATATTTTAGTTTATTTTTAGATATATATATATGTGGTTTAGGGTTTTTATGTAAGTGTATATTCCATTATTGATTAAAAAAACTTGAAGAATATAATTATATACTTATTGAACAATATTTTTTTATGTTTATTTTTTTTCTGACATTAGAAAAACTCATCAGCTCATTACTCATTGTGCAAAGTTGGTCACTCACTGAACAACAAAATCCAAACTCAAGATTTGCCAGCGGGCGTTGGAACGCAGCATAAAAGGTATTATGCAAATAGATCGTGTTAGTAATATCACCCTTTTTTTTAAGGATGGGACATCATCCCATGCTCGTCTCCCGATTGGATTGAAGCGGGAGGGTGTGTCATACTTTTACTGACTAAAAACCTTCCGTCTTCCGTCATTTGCCCTTCGTATTCCGAGGCCCCGGTTACTCTTTCGCGGCAGGCAATGGCCCCCTAGTGGGCCCCATCAATTTTGCTGACACTCTTCGAGGCGCGCGTGGAACACGACGTGCCATCTACTCCGGCCTTGTTTCTGTCGGGCGGCAAGCTACCCATTGCTCGTAGCCTGCAGGCCCGCGAAGTAATATGCACTCAATTTAAATAAAATAAAAAAAGTTTATAATGTATTAAGAATAGTAGATAACAGTCAATTCTAAAATACTTGTAGTAAATGTATCGCCCAAAAACCTGATGTTAACCCCAAAACTATTTTTGCTGATAGGTTATAGTTATAGGTTATAGGTATAGTTATAGGTTATAGTTATAGGTAATGTTGGAGTTAAAACAGCAAAGCTCAACTAGCGTTGAGCAGACTACGTCGCGCGAATAAATCCTGGGAGGTGAGCAAAAATTGAATTTTTCCCACGTCCACGTTTTGCGTCCGCCTGAAGGAAGATATAGCTGCTGGTGCAGTAACAATAAAATTGTGATTGCGGGGCAAACATGGTTGTAAATCGAAGAGGACAGAGGTTTGGAAGGCGAAAGTGAAGGCCTTTGGCTAGCTGTGGGACACAATATAGGCTGAGATTTTTTTTTGTTAGTAAATCAAAGCTAAGCAGTTACTTATATTCTGTTATGATACGTTATAACAAAATGTTATTTTATTTTTACCATTATGAATTGGTTAAATATCCATAGTTTAATTAAGACTAATTTTGTAATTTCACCATTATAATTATTGAGTAAAGATTGTTTATTTATTTTATCTCATGTACAAAGATAAAGAAAGTCCGATGTCCTACAGTGACCTACTAAAACTTCACTTAATGAAAACGTCAACAAACAACGTTAATTTTCCTGTGTTGCCTTCTTATGTTTTCCTCATGTAATTGAAACTCCAATTTTCCTTATTTTTCCTTAGTCTTTCATGTACGATATTTTGTCATACACATGTTTAAGTTTAACATATTTTATTTTATGTGACAAGAAATATTTTTCTGTAATCACTGTCTAACACAAAATACATTGATACCACCAAAAAATAAATCTCAATGCCCATTAAAAATATCACCCTAAAAACCCACAATTTTATCGTTTGAAAAAAAATCACAAAATCGGTTAAACCCTGTTTTATCCTGTCGAAGCCAGTTCAATCCGAATTGACCTCGACATATAAAATGTCAACACCATTAACTTTTTTGCTGTCGCTACAAGTGGCGGTGTGAGGCGTCATTAGTCGTATTGTTGTAGGTATCGACGTCCTGATATCTCAGCCTCCACCGAGTCTTGTATCTAGGTGAACTATTAGGCATCCTGGATTTCGGTAACTTGCTGTTAGTAATAGTCATCGTTTAGTCGCGGCAGCAGCGCGGCTAATTTGAAGGCACCCTTAGGCATATTTTTTCTGCTAGTTACCTCTCGTAGATCAAACTTATGAGGTTGCCGGCCGCTTAACTGGACTTGCCTGTGGCGGCCTGAATTATAATAATTAAAGCCTCAGGACTTATATTTTACTTACAAACTAGGCAACTACTCGCTAAGGGAAACCTCTGTGGGGTACGGAACTCGGCTTAGAGTGTCGCTGGGGGAGGGTAGCTAGGGACAGGTTTAGATTTAACAGTTATTTTTAGGGTACTTGTTAGTACAGATAGGTAGGACCTTCTTACTCTGGGCTTTAACTGGTCTCTCTGGGCATGTGTCCAGGATCCCGCTGTCTATAAATATAGAGGTGCCTTAGTTTCTACCAGATAGTCAAACTATAACCGATATTTAGTACCGAAAAACATAATTATTCCAAAAAACAAAACAATAAGAACTGACTAAAATAATATTATTTGTTTGTACACTGACAGCCCTTAATCTGTCTCCTTTAATTTTTGTCCATCCAAAGGTTGTCTGTAAGAGATCGCCCTGTGTATACACTAATTTAAATTTTTATATCCATAAAAATATTGTGAGGTGTACAATAAAGTATATTTATAATAAAATATCTACTTGCTTATTAGCGTTTTACGTGCGTTAAACTGCTCTAGTCTGGCCAGAAAATCAGTCTTCCCGATTTCAGCTTGTTTGTGTATTGCAAATCTGTGTACGTTCCATGAAAATACTGACCTGCCACGGTAATACAGGTCCCATGACCCTAATGTCCCAAGGCCGACAACTGGTTAAAGATAGCTTAGTTGATAGTCAACACATTAACTCTCAAAATGTTGCTATAATGGCTGATAGACCGAGAGAAACATTAAAGTTCCTTAGTAACTATGTTAATATGTACATGAATGAAGCATCAATAGCCTTAAGGTGTGTCCAAACATTGAGCAGCAAGAGCGCAGCAGCAACACGCGGCATTTCTAGGACACGTTTCTGCCGCGCTCTAGTTAGGACAAAGCCGACTAATGTTTGCGCGGCAGTCGTCTAAAAACAGGGCGGCGGGCCGCGCGCTGCAGCCGCGCTCGATTGCCGCTCGATGTTTGGACACACCTAAACACCTTAATAGCTAAGGTATCGGACTTGTGATCGAGAGGTCGTGGGTTCGCTCATTACACTATTCCACTCCAGACACAAGCATATTTAGTTTAGTTGGAGGGGTTAACAAGATTGGTAGTAATGTGAATTCTACCCACATTGCTGATTGGTTGACTGATAGAGAATGATTAAGGCATTAAGTCCGCCTTTGTACATTTTATTTATTTATTTATTATATACTTTATTGTACACCTTACAATACACTCAAGGATACAAATAATAAAATTAGTGTACAATGGGCGGTCTTATCGCACAGGGCAATCTTAAATTAAAATAAATAAATAAATGGTGATTTCTCATCTTTGAATAAATACCTATATTAGTGTTGATATTGGATCTTTTATTTCTAATCGTGTACCTTTCAAAAGCATTGCTCAGGACAAAAGGTTGGCTCACAAAATGAAGATGATTTTTTATTAATAGTCTGCGTTATATTTAATCAAAAAAAAATACATTTCTCTAGGTATGACTTTTATGTTGACACTATCACAATCGTAATACATTTTATAGTTAAATCTTACTACTAATATTATAAATGTGGAAGTTTGTGAGGATGGATGGATGTTTGTTACTTTTTTACGCAAAAACTACTGAACGGATCTGAATGAAATATGAAAAGTAGATAGTTGACATTCTGGAATAACACACAGACAACTTCTTATCTCGGAATTCCTAAGGGATCGGGTTTGACGCGGGAAAACCATCCCACACGAACGAAGTCGCGAGCAAAATCTAGTTCTTAATAAATATTCAATGAACTTGCATTGAGCATTTACTTCACGGGTCATAATGAATTTAAATTCGATCTGACGCTTAACTCTACTCTTTGTATTGTGCCTGTATAGTTATTGGATTTAGACTCCACCTTTTTAAAGTCAACTATCAATTTATTGGAGTATTTCCTTTTGTGATGCTGCTTTGGTTTAGGCTTTGCTGTAATACTTCGTGTTGTTCTAGATTTGGAATAAGGTGTTATTGGATTTTTCCATTTAAAAGTTCGCAATAGCAGCTCGGAATTTGACAGCAATAATAAAACATTTATATATTTTGCATTAATAGTAAACATTTATTTTCCAGTTACATATATCTTAGACCTTAGAACACACGTATAAATAAAAATACCCAGAATGGTAAATCAAGTAATATCAAAGTAAAAAGTAATATCATTAGAACTTAAAACGATATCGTTTTAAGTTCTAATGATATATTGTTACTGACAGTTTAAAAACTTATGTATATCGATAATAAAACTTAGAACTAATAATAATAATTCAGGTTATTACGTTTCCATAGCTGCAACACAGACCTTCTCTCTCTGAGAGGGGAAACTTAAAACTATGTGAGTGAAACTATTTCACACGAAGCGACAGCGTCATGTGCCACTGCGTGGTGTCGCGTACCCTTCCTTGGATCGCCAATACACGACACCCTTCGGCCAAAACTCTTCAATGAAGAAGGTGTCAATATGATATGTCGGAACCCGCCAACACGAACGACTAGAAGTTTGAATTGTGGCACGACTCCAACATCTCTACCCTCAACTAATCCTCTCATAATACCTACTTAAAAGTAAAAGTAAAGTAAGAAGTTTTTATTTTGGAAACATAGACAGTTGACTACATTACAAAGAAAACGATGATAGCTACAAAAGTTTACAACTGTGCCGCAGCTATCAGCGCCCATACAAAAAAAGGAGACCATTGTTCCAGACTAAAACTACAAGTACTAAAATAACTGCCTTGTTGTATTAAAATAACTGCCTCGTTGATCAAGCTCTTGCTCAGCAGTTGTGACTGCTTACGTGACAGCATTTAGGCATTGTGACAAAAAAACAATCCACGTTAAGCGTCCACAAACATCCCTGATGCGCTGCAGTAATTATGGCATACAGTTTTAAAATACGGATTGTGCTCGTAAATTTGCTGACCTCCAAGATAATAATTTTTTTTTTTTTTAAAGTTTATAAAATTGCTGAGTTTATTTTGAAATAAACAACAAAATAAAGAGCTGTTGTGTCGCGCAACTGTATTTTTTACGAACATACATTTAATATTTCACAACAACCGTTGTACATAGGGTGGTGATATTAACGTATAGGTGCTCTGTTACTATAAATTGAACTCAAACCCAGTTTATCCAGAAAACTTTATCTACTCGTATACTAATATTATACAGGAATGTTAAGATTTTTGTTTCTTAGTAATGAATACACTCAAATAGTGCTTGACTGAATTCAAATTCTTTCACCAACATTATTGGCAAGTTAAACGACGCTGATGATGACGGTACAGACATCGCAAAGTCCCGTTGACTCTTTAACTGACCCAGCAAACCTGACTTTGCCAGCCAAGCACAGATTCAAGATGAAAACCGAGATATTTAACGCAAGAGCTAATAGGGATGTACCATTGAAAATTATAGGAGAGACAGGAGCGAACTAACTGCCACTCTATCGATCATACGCGAGCTTCCAAACAAAATCTAATTTACAAAGGCTATTTTAATTTCGGTAAAAAAAACCTTTTCACGCTAGCGGAGTTTCGGGCAAAAGCTGTTTTAAATAATTTTTTGAACGTAATAAGTAGATTTTTAATAAGTCATAAAATTAAATGAAAAAAATATTTTGTAAATTGGTTATAAATAACACATTTACACGTCTTTTTTTGATTAGCTAGATGAGGCCATGACCATGTTGCGCTCAAAATCACAAATTTGCATCAAAGGTTCTCTATCTGACTTCTGTATATATGCTCATGCTGTGGTTTAGGTTGTGTATCACTTCATTATCTCTACCATTATAATCCTCCGGTCTTTCGGCCACAGTGGCTATCCTTAACTGAGATTAGTGACCTAGATTAAGCAAGGGATTTTAATACGTTACATTCGAATTAAAATCTCTTTGTTTATATACTCTCATAGTTAGGAGGTAATCTGATATGAGCTGGGAGACATTAGACCCAAGACCAATGGAGGCTCAAGCTTTTATTTTATTGATAATAGGCTCGCGTTTGACCACCATCTCACCTGATGGTAAGTGATGATGTGGTCGAAGATGGAGCACGCTTGCCTAGAAGTAACCTATTCACTCTTGACTTAAAGACTCCCAGGTTATAGCGATCAGGAAACACAGACTCCGGCAGGGAATTACAGTCCTTAGCAGTACACACAATGAAAGTATTCCCAAAACGTTTCGTGCGTATGGGTGAGATGTCCATCATATAACGATGGCGCATCGCCGTTTGTCTTGTAGTCCGATGATGGAACGGGCTCCGGGGTATTACTGCGAAATTTCTTTTAGAAAAACACATTAGCACGTTTTGCCTGATCCGGGATTTGAACCCGACACCTCATGCTAAACAGTCACGCTTGCTTCCACTGGACCAAAGAGGCAGTCGACGAGCTAGTATTTTAATAAAAAATAAGATGAAAGAGCAGACGCTTACGTAATATAAATCTTGATGCACCTTGTAGCAAAAATGTTTTAGTCTTAGTAAAAAATCTAAGACACAAATTGCATCACCGTCACCTTCAGGTTTGAAATAACATTTTCTTTACTCGTTGGAAATTCTTTGAAGAAGAACCTGGTAGATGCCGAGAGGTATGTATATATAAATAGTTGATGTAGCATCGCTTTTACTCAATATTACATATACTTAAAAACATAAAAAAATTCAAGGAAATTATGTGTTATTTTTTTGTATCTGGTTCCCTATTTATAGTTTAAGAGCATATTGAATCACATTTTTACGATAGTATGTACCTATTACCTATGTATTATAAATTAATCGCCATACGTACAACTTTTAATACATTGTTTTATAATCTGTGCAAAGTGTCTTGGTTGTCTATTACTGTGTGTCCAAAACTGTTTATTTCCCTGAATAAATAAAATAAACTTAGTGGAATAGACGCCTGAGATCGGCTGGAACGCTTGAGATCGGCGGGAACTTTCATTGTAAATTCGGCACCATTTACCATCATACTTGCTAGGAAAAAATCATATTCCCAATATTTTGAATTCAAATAAATGTTATAGATTCTATTTAATGTATGATTTTGTTTAAACATTCCGGTACAGATAGCGAATTCTTGACACGCAATTCAGCAGCTAATCGCCCAATCACTACGCCAATCGCGTCGTCATAATCACGTCTGTCATTCTGGCAGTTCTGGTCATTGGCTAGCAGCCATACAACGCTTCTTATTAAAACTGGAAAGTCAAAAATAACTTTAATTTTGGAAAGCGGTGTCAAAAATTATAATACAAACCCAAAAACACCGACTTTTTGGGAAGTTGGTTTTATTTTTTATTAAAAAGTTTTTTTATCGCTTTTTAGTGGATCGGTTTATAATTTACCTAGTTAGAAAAGCCTAAATGTTACCTTCTTATCAACTTTTGCAAAATATTTCTTTTCCCGATGCCAAGCCGTTAATTGTTCAGGAGTTCATCTGGTACTTCATCATCAACTCTACTTCACCATATGCATTGTGACGAGCATAAAGTGCGTAACAACCATATTCAAGTAATCGAATCGCAACCAATGAAATGCTTATTATTGAGTAATTCCTGTAGCCACCTATGGTCTTCATTACTCATGGTTGACTGGTAGAGAATGCCTACGGCATTAAGTTCGCCTTTGTATCTATGTGCATAAAGTGTAAAAAAAAATCCTTAGTTCGACTTCACAAAATGGTGCATTTAGAGAGCAACTGCACAAATTACTTAAAAAAAAAGTAATTTAAAAATTTAAAAACCCGACTGCAACCTTATACTAAAACCAACTGAAAAGCTAATAAAAACAAGCCCATTTTAAATTAAATGAAAGTTGGAAGCAGGCGGGGCCCATTCCATTATTATAGTTTCAAACTCAAATGGGTCCCGCCTGCTTCCAACTTTCATTTAATTTAAAATGGGCTTGTTTTTATTAGCTTTTCAGTTAGTTTTAGTATAAGGTTGCAGTCGGGTTTTTAAATTTTTAAATAACTTTTTTTATTTCCAGCTTTTTAGTTTACAAATGTGAAAGATTTCGCAGACGATTTAGTTCTTGATACGTGTTTTTTACGACTTGTCACTTTGAATTACTTTTAACCATATAAGTTATATATATGTTTGGAATCACATTTAAAACCCTTTATTTTGATACCCCACTCGATAGGTTTTGAGAAAAAAAAAACTTTTTTAAAGGCATAATATGGCGCCAAAAATCCGCCATTTTAGTTTTTTTTTTATTTTGATATACCCAGTGTCACTTTCACAGTCAATACGAATCTAACGATACCTCTCAAGCTAAAATCCGTCGAGCCGTTCAGGCCACAGAGCGTGCCAAACAATTATACATACATACATACTCTCAAAAAACATAACCCTCCTTCTGGCGCAGTCGGGTGAAAATATCCAAATCGGTATAAGTGTGCCTACAATACTATTTGAAAAGTTTCCTCGATTTCTCCATGATTTCACCATCAGATCCTGACTTCATGACAATGGGACCAACTAGAAAGTATACCTTTTCAAACAAAAAAGATTAATCAGCTAACATACGTAAAAAAAGATTACTCCTCCTTTTTTTGAAGTTGGTTACAAAGACGAGAAAAATTAAATATCTTCTTATCTCATTTCTTCACTACTGTTTTCAAGACGGTGATGGAAACCATTCTGAGGATCGCAAAGGGTTCATGTGGTGAATTACGACCCATTCCTTCTCAATGAGAGGAGGCCTGTATCCCAACAGTGGGAACATTATTGGCTCATTAAGGTTCATGTAAATCTAAATAATTTCTAGACTAGAAATATTTACATAGTAGTTTTCGAAAAGAAAATCCTATAGGACAGTGTACAAAAATAACATATTTTTTTGATTATACATATACTAAAGTAAATTCGGCAGCAGAAAATCTCAAGCGATGCAAGTTTAGTAACCCAGTAAGGTTACTACGAGTATATTGGGTTAACTATGTTCGAGCCATTTGGGGTCGAAACTCTCGGACGTTAGGTACTCTTGTGCCCATGTTGGTTGACACTTTCCATGACCCAAAGGTTGGATATTACTTTAGCTAAAAGCTTAAAATTGCCATACAACGTGGCAATGCCACTAGTATTGTAGGTACATTTCTGGCCGACGGCATTGAGGACGAATTTTTTATGCTTTATTTTGTACGGGATACCACACAGTGCAATGTATACCAATCAGTCAGTTCACGTTTAGCCCGCGTCATAGCAACACATTTCCATTCTTCAGAATTAATTAACTTGATATGTTTTATAGTCAACAAAGTACCTTTAATTTAATGCAGTAGGTCATAGTCCCTACAATTTTATTTCGCAGTTTAGATTATATAGTTTGTACAAACCAATAAAACCAATAAAAAAAACAAAAAACATACTTTTTGATAAGTCGCGCAACGCTCAATAAAGGTCCACCTTCCAAGATCCAATGCAAATAAGAACTTCACCTTAAATCTCTTTAACACGAAACTTTGTGCCGCGCAAACAAAGACGCTCTCAAGAGACTTAGGCGCAGTTCTATTAAGGCAGTTAATAAGGAGAGATAAGCTAACAAATAGGGCCCCTCGGAAAGCCCTCCAGAATTTGATTCGCAGTAAAAAAGGAATTAATGCGATTCTGGGCGCTTCCTTCATTGTTTTCCTAACGCTTTTCGACTCTTACCAATTATGCTTTTATTTGGTCAGACAATAGAGCTTGATTCTTTTGTTTTTATCAGTTTACTTGGAGATTTTGTCACCCGTATTATTTTCAAGAAAGGAAAAGAACCAGAGGGGGACTGAAGTACCTTTTTTTTCTGGGTGGGAGAATCATCGAATGACTTCTCCTGCTCGGGGTGGAGCGGAAGGGAGTGTCAGACTTCTACTGACTTAAAACCCACCCTGTTCCTGCAGCTGCCATTAAGTTCCGAGGCCGCGGTATTTCGTAAGAACATTCGCGCAGTCTCGGCAGCAATGGCCCTATGGAGTCCCATCACTGGTGATGACGACTCTTTGAGGTGGACGTAGAACACGGCGCGCTGCCAACCCGGGCCTGGTCCTTACCGGACGGTGAGCTACCCCTGCTTGCCATCCTCAAGCCCAGACTGAAGGGCCCATGGAGTGGAGATATAATTTAAAATCGCTGGCGACAACTGGATCAACCTAAGCGAAAGATAAGGAACATTGCAAAGGGTTGGAGGTGCCCTATACCCGAGAAGAGCCCATAACCTACTATTATAATCATTATTTTATATACTTAACATAAACCTACGTATATTACCTTTTCTTTTCAGATCAGTCTTTGTTAATTATGGATGAAAGAAGGTTTTATTTTTTTCACCCATACGCACAAAACGTTTTAGGTATACTTTCATTGTGCGTATGGCTAAGGAGGGGAATTCCCTGCCGGAGTCTGTGTTTCCCGATAGATATAACCTAGGAGTCTTTAAGTCAAGAGTGAATAGGTTACTTTTAGATAAGCGTGCTCCATCTTCGACTACATCATCACTTACCATCAGGTGAGATGGTGGTCAAACGCGAACCTATTATCATAGTATGTTACATGGTCACTCATTCACCGATAGACCTTGCTACTAACCAAATTTGCTACTAAACAACTTCAAAATTGATCCGTGAAGCTATTATTGTTTAGCTATTTATGTTGTTTGCACACTAACAGCCCTTAATCTGTCTCCTTTAATTTTTTGTCCATCCAAAGGTTGTCTGTAAGAGATAGCCCTGTGCGATAAGACCGCCCATTGTACACTAGTTTAAATTTTTGTATCCATAGAAATATTGTGAGGTGTACAATAAAGTATACAATCAATAAATTTATAATAGTATAGAATGCGTACGTTAGTGTGGATTGACGCAACATAAAATGAATACTAGGTAAAACACAAAAAATATACTTAGTCAAGACCAACTTACCGCCCATTGTACACTAGTTTTACTGTTTGTATCCATAGCAACATTGTAATGTATACAACAAGGATCTTCTACCTACTGTATACAATAAAGTATATAATAAATTAATAAGAATAATTTTTGTATCAATCAACATAAGAAGGTACCGTTTACTTACAATTTACTCACAAAAGGCTCAGATTAAAAATTCGCGCACAATATTTCAAAGCAAATTATTTTCAACGAGCTACTCAAATAACACAACTTTGAGTGTCTCAAATTCACCCAAAGCCATACAAATTACAGCGATATTTGCGCAGAGTAAATCTTTAACATATGTACCAATCTCATCTCAGTGTGATGGCAAACCGTACGCACAATATAACACTACAAGCCTGCTTGTCACTCAAGGCATCTTGAGATAAAACGCTTGTATTAGAGATAAAATAAACGTCTGAGGAATGACTCCCCTTAGGGGTTAAGATGGGTTGTATGGTAAAAGTCATAAGAGACTTTTTATCTCGAGAGAAATCTTTACCTGTACATAAATTATGTACATAGATGAAATTGAAGTGTCTGTCTGTGGTTTCAATAATTGTGATTTCTTAAGTGTTTATTTATACACAAATTATTTAAACGATGTAGTGATTTACATGAAAATAAACCACAAACGAACGTTTATTTTCATTTTTTTTTCTGTCTGTTTGTTTATCCGGGCTTTCACTAGATGATAAGGGCCAACATATTATAAACATAATATTAATTTAATCTGGAATTCAAAAGAGTAGTTGACGCTTTCGTCGCGAGCCCGGAAAAAATCTCCCCGAGTAGGGTTGCCAGATCAAAAAATCAATAATCCGGAGTAAATTCCTTACATTTGATGAAAATTCCTGACTTTCTTTCATTTGAAATAAAAACATTATATTTTTTCTATGATTTTTTCTATTTATTCTATAAACATTATATAGTTTCACTCTTTCATTCAATTGTATAAATTGATTTAATACATTTGTAAAATTAATAAAATTGATGAAATTTCCTGACTTTCTTTAATTTGAAATAAAAACATGATATTTTTTTTTTATATTTCACTCTTTCATTCAATTGTAGAAATTCCGGATGGTTTAGGATTCCCTCCGCATTCCGGACAAAGACCTATATTTCCAGACATGTCTGGAAAATTCCGGTCATATGGCAACCTTATCCCCGAGTACCCTGGATAAATCAAAATCTGATCTTATAAAGATAAATGATATACGAAATAATTAATATAAAAACCGAAGTTCATCATCATTCGCTTAGTCTTTTCCAACTGTGTATGTTTGGGTCATTAGGGTTAGGGTGGACATTTCGCGAGTTGGAAAAGGGGAAGATAGATGCTCTGGAGATGTGGTGCTGGAAGAAGATGCTTAGAATATCGTGGACAGAATTCCGCACGAACGTGTCCATACTTCGGGAGCTCGGCATCACGCAGCGTCTGTCGGCCTTAGTACAGTCACGCATACTGCAGTACTTTGGTCACGTCTCTAGGCGGGGGAACGACTCTATAGAGCAGCTGGTCGTTCAAGAATTTTGATAAAAGATCTTTGACAAAGGGCATTGCACAAATTGCACGCATTTGGCATTGGTACAAAACAATCCAAACATCTCTCCCTTGCATGTTAGGGTTCGGGGAGAGCGGGATCCATAGACAAGAACTGGTGACAGCTTTTAGGCTTCGGTCCGGTCACATCCCGCTAAACAACTTTGGTTACCTCATGCGTAAGATAGACTCGCCTAACTGCAGTGTGTGTGGGGTTGTGGAAGACGCTCAACATATTTTAACGGAATGTGCCCGGACGAGGCCACAGAGACAGTCAAGTTTTGGAGATCATATTTATAATTTAGGATTTTATAACAGTATCCTGTCCTGCCCATTGTCGAATGAGGCCAGGAAGCTTTTAAAAATTGAGATTTTAGGCTTAAGGTTACGAGTAAGTTAGGTTAAGATTTTTTGTATTCAATAATGGGGGTGACATTTTCGCTATTGAAAAAACCCCCTTTCAATAAAAATAAAGATTAAAAAAAAAGGAAAAGGTGGAGGGAACCAGGTCGCGTGGTAGGTCACCAATGCGCTGGACAGACCAGGTGAAATCAGCACTGGGAAGCGGCGTATCTGTGCGGCAAGCACTCTGCCAACAGGGACAGAGGGCGCGAGAGGCGGCGAGCTGCTGTGTCCGCCCCTACCACCAACGCGGACGCCTCGACGTGACCACGACGCTCTGTCAAGAGCGAAGCGACAAGGAAGGAAGGATGTTTGGGTCGGCTTCCAGTCCAGGCGTATGCAGCTGAGTATCAGGGTTTTTCATGGAGCGACTTCCTATCTGACTTCCACAACCCGTCAGCTGGGTAACACTAATTGTCAGATTGAAGATGTCAGAATGACGGCCGGGACCAACCTAGGGTATCACACCACCGTAGGCGCGGGCATGCGGACAGCGAGTAAAGGGCAACTCGCTGTCCGACCATGGACCATGCCCGGGTCGACGGCGCGTTGTGTTCCACGCGCGCCTCAAAGGGCGTCAGCAACATGACGAGGCCCCCTCTGCAGAGGGCCGAAGCCTGCCAGGGTCGTGGGACTTATCCCATTACCGTGACCCCAGTACGTAAAGGGTTATTGAAGGAAGACCGTGGATTTTAGTCAGTAAAAGTCTGACAGTCCCTCCCACCCTGCCCGGGGTGGGAGGACTTATTTGATAATTTTACCACGTTAAAAAAAAAGTTATCACACCGCCAACTTCCAAACTCTGGGCTACAAATAAATTTCTTATTGTCAAATCGAATCCGAGATCCCATATCCAGCAGTCGCCTGTGCGATCACCAGACCAACGAGGCAGTCCCAAACCCCAAATAAAACCAAAGTTGATTACTGCTAAAAATAATCCTTACTAATATTATAAATGCGAAAGTAACTCTGTCTGTCTGTGTGTTACGCAATCACGCCTAAACTACTGAACCGATTTTAATAAAATTTGGTACGGACATAGTCTAGAGCCTGAGATAGGACATAGGCTGCTTTTTAATGCGAAAAGGGGCTTTAAGGGGTTGAAATAGGGGATGAAAGTTTCTATGGAAATAACGTCATTTTTAAAGTTAGAAGCTTGAAACTTATTTTTTTTACTTTTGATTAGATATTAATAAATACTACATTCAAATTATGTATGAGTTTTATTTTTAAAATAATTAGCCTAAGAAATTAAAAATGTTGCCGAAAGTCACTATTCCGCGCGGACGAAGTAGCAGGCACAGCTAGTAAGAAATAGATGTTGCTATGTATAATTGTTTTCAAACGAGTATTCATTTTTAACCGACTTAAAAAAAAGGAGGAGGTTCTTAGTTCGTCTTGAACTTTTTTTAATGTATGTTACCTCGTAACTCGAAGACGGCTGGACTGATTTGGAAAATTCTTTTTTTTGTTTGAAAGAGTTTACTTTCTAGTATGTGCCATTGTCATCACGTTAGGATCTGATGATGGAATCATGGAGAAATCGAGGGAACTCATCAAATATTATAGGCACTCCTATAGCGTTTTGGGTATTTCTTATAGTAGGTACCTTGTGCAGTTGCTCTCAGAATGCACCATTTGGGGAAGTGGAACTGATGATGAAGATCACAGGTGCCCACCGAAACTACTCAATAATAAGTATTTCTTGGATTGTTATTTGATTAATTGAATAGGGATGTTAAACACTTTATGCTCGTCACAATGCACATAGTGAAGTAGAGCTGATGGTGAAGTACCAAGAGAACTCCCCAAAAATTAACGGCTCTGTATCGGAAAAAGAAACATTTTGTAAAAGGTGATAAGTAGTTTATATTTTGGCTCTTGTAACTAGATAAATTACAAACCGATCCACTAAAAAGCGTGAAAAAAAAAACTTTTTAGCAAAAAAGGAAGGCGGTGTTTGAAAAATATAACGATACTGGAAATATGAAATAACGTCAGGGACAAAACTAAGGTTTTCAGGAGAGCAAAAATAAGATATTTTTCTTACAAAACTGGCTATAATTTTTTAACTATATGTTTTATGTAAAAAGTGTCTAGGACAAAGATTCTTAGATTTCTTCATTCTTTGAAGCTAAAATAGTACAAAATCAATAAAGCCTACAGTTTCAAAGATAGCATGTCCCTTACGTTAAATAATAATGATTACGAGTGATATACGTTTACAAAATTTTAGATATAAATAAACGGCATTGATGTATGGGACGCTTAAGGAAATAAACATATAGAGTTTTTCAAAGTAAAGGTCTCTTCATGGTACATTCTATATTGTTAATGATGTTAACAAATATAAAAAATAGAATTTTATACATTCATGACCTACTATGCCTATCCCATACAGTTTAAAACTACTTGCTAACTCATAGGGATAAAAAATAAACGAATAAAATAGATCAAAACTTTTATTTGTGCTCACTAATTCTCTTTTATAAACGAAATTTAGGTACTGTCGTAAATTACGTTAAGTATAACATTATTAAATTAAATCACAAAAAAAATAGCTATTTTGGCTTACTAAAATTAGACTCATTGTTACAAAAGAAAAATAAAATTCACTTAAAAAATAAACAAAATCAACAAATCAGTCTTATGTAAATAGTTATCATTAAACGTAAAAAAAAAACAAATTAACTTCTTCCTTAATAGAAAGCCTACTAATTAGTCTTTGTCTTTATCAGTCTCATCATCGTCAGTGTCATTGAGCCTATCTTTAATTATACTCTTATTAGGAAGATTCAAATATTATATTGTGAAACTGAAATTGGCAGTTTTTCCTTATACAGAAATGGTAAGCTGTCTATGCTACTAGACACAGCTAGATTTTCTTCCACTATCTTTAAGTTCGATTTTTGAAATGTATTCGAATTTTCTTGAAATGCAGGTCTTTGTTTTTGAGAGTAGCAGGAGTAAAAACTGATTCAGCAAAATCATTGAAATCAAAGAAATCCTGATGTCCTAACACATTCACTCGATAAGTTGTAAGTGAATAAATTGTAAATCCGTAATTGGCTGTAAGATTAGATATAAGTTACTATAAAACATTGTTTTGAGAGCTGTGGATTTGGTTATAAATAAATAAATAAATAAGCATGAGGTCTTTTTCTGGCTGATTCCATAAATGATGGCCACTGGGAAGGTCCCCAAACAATCAGTTTTTTAACCTCCCTTTCAATGATAACATACATGCTATCTACTGGCATGTATATATGTCCAGCTAATAAGTAATTTATTTGAATCGTTTGTATATTCGCAGAACGTTCAAAAAATATTTTGACATTGAGAAAATCACTTTGTATTTATTCTGCCTCGTACAGTTATCACTACCTCCCATGGTTAAACCGAATGGAACACTGGCTTATACCGCGCAAGAGAAAGCAAGTTTATTTGCCACCCTCTTTGCGGAAAATTCGCGTCTTGACACAAGGTCTAATTTACCGCGTAACTTACCTCACTGTGATTCCGTAATGTGGGAAATTGTAATTCACAATAAAGAGGTCCGTAAAGCCCTTTGTAGTCTAGACGTGAACAAGGCCAGCGGACAGGATGGAATACCTGCCCGAGTCCTTAAAAGTTGTGCTCCAGAGTTGTCACCTGTCTTGACTCGCCCGTATCGCCTTTCCCTCAGAACCGGAGTGGTACCAGTGTCCAGGAAGCTTGCTAATGTGCAACCAGTACCCAAAAAGGGAAGCCGTGCCGATCCTGCCAATTATAGACCAATCGCCTTAACCTTCATATTTTGTAAAGTGATGGAAAGGGTACTCAACAACAAGTTTCTGCCATACCTTGAAGACAATGAGCTCCTCAGTGATCACCAGTATGGCTTTCGCCGTGATCGGTCCACCGGAATCTTTTTGTGTATGTCACGCATTATTGGGGCGAGGCCATTGAGAAACACGGTGAAGCCCTTGCGGTGTCCCTTGATATCTCAAAGGCCTTTGACAGGGTTTGGCACGCCAGTCTGCTGAGCAAGCTTCCTGCATTCGGTATTCCTGCTAGCTTATGCAACTCGATTTCCGACTTCTTGAGTGAGCGGTTGCTCCGAGTGGTCATCGATGGCTGTTCGTCGGATCTTATGGCAATTAATGCCGGGTGTTCTTCAAGAGTCTTTTCTTTCTGCGACTCTTTTTCTGCTGCATATTAATGGAGCAGTTGGGTACGCGGATGACAGCACAGTCGCAGAGAGATATTTATCCAGTGCTAGAGCTGGCAGAGACGAAATTGCCACTCTCAGAAAGGCCATGGTAGAGCGCATGAATTTGACCTTAAATCTCGTTTCCCAATGGGGCGACGACAATCTGGTCAAATTCAACTCTTTGAAAACACAGGCTTGTCTTTTCAGCGCTAAAAGGAGCCCATATCAATTATCCCCTACTTTCCGAAGTGCATCTGTGCCAGTTACCAACCGCCTGGAGCTTTTGGGCGAGTTGACGTCAGACCTCAACTTAGGCTCAACCATCGAGTCTGGGATGTTTTCATTCGAAATTGTTGGCATACGGCAAGTATGCCAACAATTTCTAATGAAAACATTAGACATAAATCAAACATTTATTTTATACACAATTAAAAATGCCTACGCAGGTTTATCTCGTCCAGATGGTCGCAAACGGTCAGCGCCAAACAAATAATAATAATAAATATGACGAAGCCACCAAACTTGCTGCAAAAAAGTTCGTTGAAATGTTACAAGCTTTGCCATCCCATTATAATAGAAAGAAGTCAACAAAATATTATCTTCCAGAAGAATTTAAAAATACATCTAATTTATGCAGAATATAAGTTAAAAATTGTAACGAGAAATCCGAGGCATTTTTAAGCGAAAAGCTTTTCATTAACCTATTTCGAGAGTAAAACATAGCCTTTCATGTCCCTAAAAAGGACAAATGTTCCTTGTGTAACAAGTTGCACCGTTTTGCGTGCGTGACAGAGAAGCATAATAATATTCATTCAGATAAATTTTGAGAAATAGTACGGATCACGCAGTCCTGTGTGATGTTAAGGACAAATCAATTTATTTTCGATGCTGACAAATTAACGTAAGGGTCAATATAATTATGATAATTTGAGTCACAATTTAATGTAAGGGACATGGTATTTGTACCTTCTCAGGGAACACTAATGTATAAGACAAAAATAAAACATCTCAAATTATGGAATAACTTATGTGACCTGTTGTAAAATGTACTCGATTTTGATTTAATGTAAATACCAAATACTGTTAGTAAAGAGATTTACATTAGTTTTTATAAAAAATATTAATTTAAATGTCATATACAGCCAGTTTCTAGAAAAAAAATGGTCTAGGCCTACGGAAAATATGTGATGTAAAGGACATTTTTTTAAAGATATCGAGATTTTAAATATACCAATCGATAGTGCAAAAAATTCCGAATCCAACGATATATATAACTCATTTTCGACAAAATGTCCCTTACGTTATTTCATATTTCCAGTATCGATAAGATAAAATACGAAACCAATAACTCCGTGTTATTATACCGAAATTAAAGTTATTTTTGGCTTTGTAATGTTTTGATATGGAAGTCGGTTTTATTTTTTGCTAAAACGTTTTTATTAGATTAGATTCTTACGTTATAAATATTAAACAGGGGAGAAGTCGATTCTTATTTTTCTTACATAGGGGTGGGGGAGGGGGTTAAACCCTAACCAAAATCATCCTACGCATTAAATGTATGACTCTTTTAAATCTACACTAATATTATAAAGACGTAAGTTTACGTTCTTTGTTTGTTTTTAATGGATAAAGACAAAACTACTGGACTATTTTCAAAATTCCTTCAACGGGTATAAAGCAACATTATCAGCAAATAACACTACGACTACTTCTTTAATTTCTTTCAAAATAAAACTTTTTTACGCAAGCAAAGCCGCGGGCAGGAGCTAGTTCTTCTATAATTAGAATCTTGTAACTTACGCCTTTGTTATGGGATGCGCAAAACATTACGATCCAAGACGCTTCTAACAAATGGTACCAACTGACTCCGGTTTACCATAGCAATACATTCCAAATCGCAATATCCTTGTATTGAAATATATCCCTTGAAAACGTATCGAAAATGTTTCAGGAACCGACTTTTTATTTTATTTTCTCGCTGTACGGATGTTAATTCCTGTTGGCACATACATTGTAAGGCAGTTTTTATGTACATTTTCGTGTGTTTCCCTTTTTCGGTGTCGTCAGAATTTGTTTTTAATTAATTGTGTGTATATTGGTTTTTGTGTCAGTGCTGCGGTTTGTTTTAAATTGCTCGAGTATTTATTACGTTTTAGAAGTATGAAAAGGGTGATTGAGGTATATTTGCGCGTTTCCTTGTGTTTCTCATGATTATGCACAATGATCATATGACCATAGAAATGTATCACACAGAGAGAGTTGTACTGAATAAAACTCACAGTACCTACTTATTAATTTTTTTTTATTATTCATGTTTAAATGTATGGATGGAACGAAATGTCGATGTTTGTTACTCAGTTACGCCAACATGGTTGAACGTTGAAAATAACTTTAAAACCGCCTACATCTTTAGCTTCCTGCAAATGCGAATTATTTTATTGCATACCTTTTCATGACCCTTACGGTTTGTTCGAGTGTCATTATATATTTATTTTATTTTATTTATTTTTAAAAGTTCAATTTATGACCACTTAATAAACAAAGATTAATAAAGCTTTGCACTCGATTTATAAAAATTGTTTTGCAGTACCAGTCTTAATTCGCAGTCTCAAGTGATCAGCTGTTGAGATTATGTGCCGCCATTCTGTATAAGGTGCGCAGAAACAAAGGTTTGTCTAGTATTCACCATAATTATTATATATAAATTTATTTAATTATCATCAGAGATATTTTCACACCTGTAACAGTTAGAGTGCGGTCGAAAGAACTTTCTGACCTTATACAATCCAAAATCAAAGAAATAAATCAACCAATAATATTATTTATTTATTTATTTATTTATTTATTTACATGGGAGACCAACAGCTACTTAAATCAATCAAGAAACAGTGTGAAAATTTGACAGCCAATTACAGGTCTCCACGTATAGTTACATGTTAAATTAAGGAACACTGTGAACGACATAGTACTGTCAGCAGGAAAACGGCAAACTTAATAACATAATAATATGTAAAAACCTAAACAACTAAATAAAATTACATGATTACTTAACACTAATTATTTCTTAAAAAATTTAAGACTTAAGCACCTTCTCGCTGATGATACACTTGTTCTAAATGGATCAATGTCATGCTGCCTGCACACCTCATTAAAGCTCCTGCTTGCACGCAACACATACGAATTCTGTCTATATTTAGAGGTAGCGAGTGGCATTTTTAGCGGTGGATAGAACCGTTTAGACTTACAAGGAACATTAAAATGAAATTTTGATTATAATCATTTTATTACCAAACAGAAAGTTCCTGCAGGTGACCTGTTGAATATACAGGAAAACCCTGGTGAAGCAGTTGAGGTAGTCAATAATTATTTTGCAAGCGCCGGAAAGCTATTAGCAGATAACATTTCACGACCTTACCTCTCAAGATAGCTCAAATGAACCGGAAATATCACATCCCCTTAACTCAACGGCTCTGCTTCCACCTGGTGAAAGTGAAATTGAGTCCATTATCATGAATCTGAAGAATGACAGTGCGATGGGCTGGGACTGTATTTCAAACCAATTTCTTAAAATGGCTAAGCACATTATAGTCCCGCTTTTTACCACTATTGTATCACTGTGTTTTGATCAAGGCATTTTTCCCAGAGTCTTTAAAAGAGCACTTATTACACCTGTTCACAAGAGTGGGGCACGAGACAGTGTTGCAAACTATAGACCAATCTCTGTGCTTCCAGCACTCTCCAAAGTGTTGGAAAAACTCCTAAACAGACAACTTGTAAGTTATTTGGAACATAACAACATTCTCTCAAATTCCCAATTTGGCTTCAGAGCAGGACGTAGTACTGATGGAGCTGTCAGTTCATTACTGGATTATGTCACAGGTTGTCTTGACCACAAACAAAAGTGCGTGGGAGTTTTTATCGACCTCGCCAAAGCATTCGACACTGTCTCGATCCCTATTCTTGTGGACAAGCTAGAAAAACACGGTATACGCGGTAAGGTGCTAAAAATTTTTGCTGATTTTCTTACAGGTCGTCAGCAACAAGTCAAAATTAGTAATTATGTTAGTTTTGATGCTGCTGTCACCTGCGGTGTCCCTCAGGGCAGTATACTCGGTCCCAGTCTCTTTCTTGTATATATAAATGACCTGTGTCAAATGTCACTCCATAAAGGCAAAATTTTTACGTGTGCCGATGACACAGCTTTTGTATTTCAAGGGGAGACTTGGGACGAAGTACGACAAAATGCGGAAAAGGGACTTCACAGGGCTCAACAATGGCTAAGATTTAATTTATTGACCCTAAATGTCGCTAAGACATCGTTAGTGCAGTTTAGTAATTCTCGTATAAAGCAGCCGAACTGTGAGATTTCTATTCACACATGCGAATTCTCAACAAACCAACAGTGTTCTTGCCAAACTATTACTAAAATCCCTGCAGTAAAATACCTTGGAGTATTATTAGACGAGAAGTTAACCTGGAAGCCGCATATAGACATGATAGCCTCAAGAGTAAGAAAGCTAATATGGGCGTTTAAAAACCTTAGGGACGTGGCTAATTTAGATCTTCTTCGTTCTGTATATTATGTACTGGTTCAGTCGGTTATTGGTTATTGTATCGGTGTTTGGGGAGACGCATGTAAAACGCATTTCATCCTTTTGGAGAGAGCTCAACGATCCCTGCTTAAAACTATGACTCGTAAGCCGTATAGATTCCCTACTAAAACACTTTATGAGATTTGCAAAGTCCTTACTGTAAGGCAGCTATTTATTTACAATATAATTACCAGTAAACATATCTGTACTCCCTATAACCCAACAAAATTTAGCAACAAACGTAAAATTATTAAAGTACTTAACTGCGTTAGATGTCGTACCGCATTAGGAAGAAGACAAAAGGCTTTTCTCTCGGTGCATCTATATAATAAAATAAATAATATTCAAAATTTTTACCCCCTCTCCTTGCGTGAATGCCAATCTAGGCTTAGAGACTGGCTTCTTACGCAGAACTATGAGGAAACTGAAAAATTACTGCAATAACTTGTGGATATACTATATATATATTTTTTTAAGTAAATCGTTCCTACCAATTTCAGATAAGACATACTCACACACATACACACACACACACACACACACAATCAAGCACACATGCATGTAGGTACTCACTATACACTTATATAATTCATACTAATGCATAAAATATAATTTATAAATTTAATCCAATTCAATGAAATTTATTTTAAACTATTTCATTTTAATTTAAGTAATTTAATTTAAAATCTGTTATTTTTTGCATGCTCTCATACCTGTAAACATACTCTGTAAACATGGTTTTTGACATTCAAAACAGAAAAATGGAAGAAGGCGCTGATTCCTGATATACAGGTTCTAACCTAGTTTGGGATTCAGAGGCTTCACAGTGTCTTGTAACCTCATTTTATGTCAATAAAGATTTATTATTATTATTATTTATTATCATACTATTGGATGATAAGAGATCACAAAATGCGACAGAACTACCAGTTGTATAATTTTATTATTTAAAATTTTCTTTTTTTCATATAATGAACTTAATGTACATAATAAAGTATACAAGCTCGGTTACTTTTTACCTATAAAAACATTCACCTTATGAGAATCGCAATATTCACAAAAACTCCATATAAGATAATCCCTAACGTATATTATTGTAACGACGTGAACGTATTACCGGCTGATGTAATCTCCGTAGCTAAGCGATGAGGGTGCGAACGATAGTAATAATCAATAAGACGAGACAAGGACAGGGAAAAATGAGGGAAGAGATGTCGTGGAGGGAATATACAGGAAATTACGACAATGGTATTAATATAAGCGCTGATTTAAGTTCTTGAAGTGTAAATTATTCAGATTTCTTTATCTATACTCCTGTTTGAGTCGGTAAGTAGTTATGAAACCAGGGATGCCGTTTGGTTTGGCACTGAAAAGTGCCTTGGTTGAGGTTGAGTTTGAGTCTTCGTGGTGTAAGGATTAGTCAGTTAGACTCTGCGTTACAGAGTGCTAGCTGTCGAGGGTGAGCCAGGCGTTTGGAATCGCTTTACGATGTATTTAACGCCGCTCAGGGAGGCTCCTTTCACGCACACTATCTCTTGAATCTATACTTGTACCTACTATAAATTCGAAAGTTTAGAATTAAATGTACGGATTTTTTTTTCAGAAGAAATTCAATTGACTCATGTCGCTCTGGATGGAGCGGAACGGAGCGTCAGACTTCTACTGGCTAAATAATGGCGCCGTCGACTTGTGCCTGGTCCTTATTGGAGGTACCTACGCTACCCCTGCTCGCCGTCCCAAACCTGACTGATGGCTGATTGTCAATACGGCTCGCACAATGGTTAAGCGATTGGTTGCTGTGCTGCGTGTTGCGGGCTCGATTCCCGCACTGAACAAATGTTTGTTGAGCCTACATATTGTTGTTCTGGATTTAGATAGATATTATTATTTCTCCATAGACAAACTGTATATTGATTTTTATTTGCTGTGAAATCCATACTAAAATTTATTAGTAAAAAATCGCTTTTAAGAGATAATACCGCCCGTTGTAAGTTTTGAAGTACATATATATACAGATATTTGTGCATGTAAATTACCATTGCCACTAACACACACCATACCATGAATTTCACTTATATTGTGGGTGCATTTACAATCAAATGCACCCACAATACAATACTAGTGAAATTGTATGAATGTATCTAACTCAATTGAAGAAATTTGTCACTAGAGAGATTTATAGATGTTTGCTGTAGTGGAACACACGTACATCAATACAAACACATATTGCACTGCTAGATCTGAACTGAATCAACCCAAAATTTTAATTTTTTCAGTTATCATTCCATTCACGTCTCATCATGTGACTGAATTGTAAAATAATTGTAATAAAATTATGTTGAAATACGGCACCTATAAAACTTTTAATATTTTCGTCTATGTATTTAGTGTACGTTATATCAGAAATAACTAAACATCTCAAATTTAGAGTTGAATCAGTTTAAATCTCGCCGTAGTATAAGTAATTATGTAAATACGTATGATTCGATTCAAAAACTAACGATATCAATTAATGTATTTACCTCCGAAACTATTAACCGTTTTATTATAAACCTAAAATAAAGGTGAAAAATATAAAATACTCGTCAACCTGAAAAATCTGTAAACCTTTACTTTGGCAAAAGTTTCAATATTAAATCAGTCCGCCCATCTGCCAGTCTTCTTATTAAAAGGCAAAACACGACCTCCTTAAAAACATCAAACACACGCCCTCACGGCTTTCGGCACTTAAACCAAAGCAAGCCAATTACTTCTCGTTATCTAAGACTGTTCAAAAATACGAGACGGCTAATTAACTTCAGAAGACGTTCGTAAACGAATAGAAGGCTGTAATTTAGGAAGAGTCAGAAGGCTCAAGGAGGGGTTGCGGGAATGTTCTGCCAAGATACCGTGGCCACGGAATGCAAGGGCAACTGAAGAAACAGAGTGGGTTTTAGTCAGCTGAAGTCTGAAGCACCCTTGCATTTAACCAAGAGCGGGAGAAGTCTATCAATAATTTTCCTTTCGCAAAAAAGGGTTATTTAGAAGATACATAAATAATAAATACAATAATTTTAGCCTCACAGAACAATCTTCAAGGTTAAGGAACGCCTGCTGATGTATGTCAGAGGATGGGTCCCCTTATAGAGTTTCCTCAATCCTTAGAAAACGATTTTTAGTCGTTGGTCTCTATGTATGAGTGTGAGGGTGTGTGTGGGTGTGTGTGGGTGTGTGTGTGAGTGTGTGTGGGTGTGTGTGGGAGTGTGTGTGTGTGTGTGTGTATGTCAGTGTACATATTTGTCAGTGGTTACAGGTAGAAGTCAGAAAATCTAACACCAGTCTTTCCAGGTATCTTGATATCAGTTTGTGGGAGTCAAATAGTCATTTCTTTTCCCTCCAAATACTGATTCCTATCTGAATTTAGTTTATCTGCATAACGACTCTAACATATTTGAAACCAGACTAGATGAATCATCATTTAAACATGACCACACCGTTAAGAGAAAATTGTTAAATGCACTATGAAAATTAATTAATTATATTTGTTATAATGTATATTTTATTTAAATTTAGGGTGGCATTTTGATAAGAATTCTAATTATAATCCTAATTTATTTTATTACTGAACTTTAATATAAGTTCACATTTTATTCAAATTTTAGATTATATTTTTTGAATAATAAATTTTAAGCACAACTGAATTTAAATTGTAATAATTTCTATATACGCTGCAATTGGCACGTACATCAGACCAATTATGAATATTTATTTTCCTCGAAATTGCGAAATGTACGTGATGTGGCAGAACTTTTTAAATTTATGAATAAATAAGTAAAATCATTGAAGAGGAAGTTTCTACGTAATAGCTTTACCATACTAGCGGAATTGTTCGAAAGAGTTACCGCGGCGTCGGAACACGAAGGAAAAAACAGGACCAAGGATAGGTGTATCTGATATCTGATAGATAGATATCTGATGTAATCAGTGAAACACTTACACACACAAAAAGCCCTACCATACATGATCATCGTTTAATTTTTCAAACCGTGATCCTAATTTATTTAAAACTCTTGCATCATATCTTCGATGTGATCATCACTCTCAATAATCTCTTCTTCTTATTCATATACTTCATTGCTGAAGGTCGTCCTCTGATGCATCTACTGGTGAGCTGCTTCCAGGAGATTCCGTCTCTGGATCTTCTCAGGATTGGGGTCATAGTAAGTTCTGTCGTCGACTGGAATTTACAGAACAAGAATTACAAAACGATCACGCGGTCTTTTTCCGTTTCTTTTCCAACTCTTTATTGCACATAAGTTGTGACTAATACATCACTACCATACCCGTTACTATTTAAGAAATATGCAAAGTTAGAATTTGGCCTCATGTCCTGTGGTCCATTTGGCTAGTTGGCTCAGTTGTTGAGTGATCGACTGCTAAGCTGCGTGTCTCGGGTTTGATTTCCGCACGGAAGAAAAGACTGTGTGGCCTGCAAATTGTTGTTCCGGATTTAGGAAACTCACGATACAGGAGCAATTCTTAGTTTTAAAACATTATAAGGTTTAATCGGCATATAATGTTCCCACTGCTAGGACTGGGAATGGGCTGTTATTCACCACACAGATCCATTATGGGCTGGTCGATGATAAATGTCAGTTTGTTGGTGCTAAAATATGCCGTTTCTTCACGATATTTTTCTTCATCAGTTTGAAAGCAGTGGTGATGATGAAAATGACCTACACAGAGTAATGTGCCTCCCTGGATTAGAAACCTGGGTTAATTAGGACCCTAGTTAGAACCCTGAGTTAGACTAAAAATTAAGATGTGACAATTTGTGTATAAGCTGACAATTCTTTCTATAATGGAAGATAATAATCTTACATAATTATAATATTTTACATTATTATTCGATAATTATATTTAGAAAAGAATTAACGGTGGTTATTCAAAGAAATAAAAATAAAAAATGAAAGTTGAAAAATAATTATTGCATACTGAAAGACATCATACATTTTGTTTATTTTAGGTTTCCGCGTTTGGGCAAAAATTAATAAAATTCGCCCAAAACAACCACAGTGAAGAGACTGTGAGAGTGGTTACCATCCAATCATACTTATGTGTGTTCGTTGTATTTTCGCGAAGAAGATAAATATACCACCAAATATACTACGAATATCGTGCTGAAACCGCTAGGCCACCAATGTTCTTAAAAATAGTTGTGAAAGTAAAAAGTATATTTACGCTATTATTGTTTTGCGAGTAGGAGTAAGAGCACTCTGGCCGAGGTTGGTCTGTAGATGGTAACGTTCCATCTTAATATACCTATCGAGATTACGTCGGAAAGCATGTTAGGCCATTGGTCCAGGCTTTCATTTGGACGCCGAAGGCTGGGCACGCCGTAATCGCGGCGATAAGTCCCCTCTTTGAGGAGTGGCTGGAGAGACGCCACGGCGTCCTCACCTTCCGCCTGACGCAGGTACTGACATGGCTGTTTCAGGTGGTACCTGTTTCGGATACAGCGGGAGGATACGCCCGGGTGTCGTCGTTGTGAGGACCATCCGGAGGACACGGTGGAGCATCGCTGTGTCCTCGTGGAGGCTATCGACGGCGGCGATCTCTCGCGCCCGGCCTTAGTTCAGACCATGGTGCGATGTGAGAGACAATGGGATGCAGTCACCTCCTTCTGCGAAGCAGTCATGCTAGCGGAGGAGGAGGCTGAACGCGCCAGGGTGAGGTAACTCTCTTCCTCACGCCCCAGCAGCCGCGGTAGACGCCCTTGGCCTCGGGGATTGCGGGCCGATCTCCGGCCACTGTAGGCGCAGGCTTACGGACGGTGTGCCGGGGTTAGCTCACCGTCCGATAAGGAACAGGCCCGGGTCGGCGGCGCGTCGTGTTCCACGCGCGCCTCGAGGAGCTGTCAGCATTAGTGACCACCGGGGTTGCGGAAATGTACTAACAAGATACCGACGATATGAAGACAGGGTGGGTTTTTAGTCAGTAGAAGTCTGACACTCCCTTCCGCTTAATCCAGAGCGGGAGAAGTTACTCGATGATTTTCCCACCCAGAAAAAAAAAAAGACTTTCATTTGGACATCTTTGATAGCTACGAAAAGACTAAGAATATGATTATTGTTTTGTAAGTAAACATTTTACAAACTCTTTTCTATGACCATGCAACAATGATGGTAAGCATCGTCTGTTATTATTTAGATTGGAACAAAAATATTGGGAGTTAGAGTACGCACTACGAGCTAAAGCCGGTAAATAAGAATGATGGTCCTAATTAAAGGGGATCGTGAACCGCTGTCTGGATGTTGTTACGTAACAAACGGTCAATCTGGGATCCGGGTACCTTTAGAATCGTTTGTTTTCTAATTACTTACGTTATTCTGTCCTTCCTGGCTCGTTGGTTGCTAGCGAGTCTGCTGTGAAAGTAGTATCGTTTTTTAACCGACTTCTAAAAAAGGAGGAGGTTCTCAATTCGGATGTGTGTATTTTTTTTTTTTATGTTTGTCCACGCATGACTCCGTCGCTTGCCAACCGATTTGAAAAATTCTTATCTTGTTAGAAAGGGTATACTTCCCAAATGGTCCCATGAAAATTTTATCGAAATCGGACAAGCCGTTTCTTAAAAATCAACAAAAGTCTAAAAAAAATATTTACGTTGATGATCTTTTCGTTTACTCTGCACTGCGTTTTTGTTCGCGCATAACTCCGTCATTTACGAACCGATTTGGAAAATTCTCTGACCCACTAAAAAGCACGAAAATAAAAACTTTTTTGCAAAAAATAAAACCGACTTCCTTATCAAAACACAACAAAGCCAAAAATAATTTTAATTTCGGAAGGCGGTGTGAAAAAAAAAAAGAAAAAAAAAAGTAATTAAAAAATTTAAAAAAACCTGACTGCAAGCTTATACTAAAACTAACTGAAAAGCTAAGAAAAACAAGCCCATTATAAATTAAATAAAAGTTGGAAGCAGGCGGGGCCCATACCATTATTATAGTTTCAAACTCAAATGGGTCCCGCCTGCTTCCAACTTTTATTTAATTTAAAATGGGCTTGTTTTTCTTAGCTTTTCAGTTAGTTTTAGTATAAGCTTGCAGTCGGGTTTTTTAATTTTTTAATTACTTTTTTTTTATTTCCAGCTTTTTAGTTTACAGATGTGAAAGATTTCGCAGACGATTTAGTTCTTTATACGAGTTTTTTACGATTTGTCACTTTGAATTACTTTTAACCATATAAGTTGTATATATTTTTGTAATCGCCTTTTAAAACCCTTTATTTTGATACCCTACTCCACAGGTTTTGAGAAAAAAAAACCGTTTTGAAGGCATAATATGGCGCCAAAAATCCGCCATTTTGGTTTTTTTATTTTGATGTACCCAGTGTCACTCTAGCAGTCAATACAAATCTAACGATACCTTTCAAGCTAAAATCCGTCGAGCCGTTCAGGCCACAGAGCGTGCCAAACAATTATACATACATACATACTCTCGAAAAACATAACCCTCCTTCTGGCGCAGTCGGGTAAATACAAAATCAATAACACCGACTACCGAAATTAAAATTATTTTTGGCTTTGTAGTGTTTTGATATGGAAGTCGGTTTTATTTTTTGCAAAAAAGTTTTTTTAACCCCCGACGCAAAAAAGAGGGGTGTTATAAGTTTGATCGCTTTGTGTGTCTGTGTGTTAGTCTGTGGCCACGGTGCTTCGAAACCAGTGAACCGATATCACTGGAATCTTCACTTACTGTCTCTACTTTATAATGTGCTCTTTAATCCTTTTACTCCTTTTTATCTTTAGGAACGTTTTCAGTTCCTCCGTGACACACATTCTAAATTCTTGAGATCATCGGAATATCTAGAGTTAAGTATTCGTATGCATTCCACCTCTTTCTTTGACAAATATTTTACTAAACAAGCAGCTCGTTTGTGGAATGCATTACCCATAGAAGTGAGGCGTGCTCAAACACTACCAGCGTTCAAAAGAAAGCGTTCAAAGGAGCATTACCTCTCCCTATAACTTTTCCCCTTCTTTCTCAATTATACATGTAATATTTATTATTATATGATTTTGGTAATGTATGTATTTTATATTATTATGTTCAATTAATATTATGATGTTTGTACGCCGACAGCCCTCAATCTGTCTCCTTTAAGTTTGTCCATTCAAAGGTTGTCTGTAAGAGATCACCCTGTGCGATAAGACCGCCCATTGTACACTATTTAAATTTTATATATATTATATATTAATATCCATAGAAATATTGTAAGGTGTACAATAAAGTATATAATAAATAAATAAACAGCAGCTTATAATTGACAGTGTCAACATTTTGTATGGTTTTGAAGTTTAAATAAACATGATTTGTTACTGAAAATATTAATGTTTTATTTTTTTTCAAATTTTTTAAGGTATAACAGAGCAGTAGATCCGACCTTCGAGTTGCAAGTTGTAGGTTTGAATCCCGGCTAGCTCATTAACTTATGTTATATACAACGTGTAATTTAAAGGGTATATACATACCAAGTGCACGGCTTCTTTGGATGATAACAAACGATATGGCAAGGGTTTTGTAATCCTATGCCTGCATGTGTGGATCTTATTCGAAATTTCAATACATTGGTACCAGAGACCGAATTTTTCAAATTCCCGCATAGTGCTTGTGACACGTTTGTTATTACTGGTATTCAAGAAACATAATGAAACCAATAATTTGGGGTCAATTCTGTGAGTCACTTATTTTGAGCTGAAACTATGCATAGAGACTCCATACCAGATGTTGTCTTCAGTCCTTTTGGATAGATATGGGGTTTCCGTTACACGTTGTATATTATCACCACTGCTCTCAAAACAGTAAAACATAACACCGTGAGGAAAATCTAAATCTGTACGGTGACATTTATAAACCCGCCCTGGACCCGCCGTGTCGTAGATTACAGTTGTATCTTTGCAGTAGGTACTTAAATTTTAGGCTGGTTATGTATTGAGTTGTGTGGAAATAGGCCTTTGTAACCAAAACATCTATTTCCAAGTAAGTATACAGTTCGGTAACTACAGTAGGGGTTTTAAGGGGCCTATTTAATACGAATTTTGTACTTATGTACACACGCGGTAAAATTGGGTCCTGAATGGTGCTTACACTGATATTGCTGCTACAATCAATGGTAATACAATAAATACCTGGCTAAATACAATGGACTATAATGATGTAGAGAATCTTCTAAAAACATAATATTAAATCTATTCTGCAAAACACACACGTTCACACAGCCATACACACAAACACATAAAGATATACACACGTACATATACAGACATACACACACAAACACACAAATGCATTCACAGATATACACACAAACATAAACTCGCATGACAACACGATTGTCAAATTAAGTTTATTAAATTACTAGTTTATATTATTTTCTCTAGCTTTAAATTTCGTGTTCAAAATTGTTCTCTATGATATAAGAATATTGTTACTATATATTAAGGAGAAGACATTAACACCTGCAACACAGTGTATACTAGCGCAAGTGTTAGAGATTCCTATGATGCTATTGTTAAACTTATGTCATTGTCAATAAATAAATAAAAATAAATAAATACAGTGGCAAATGGAAATTAATTTATATTACAAATCCATACTGATGTTATTAATACCAAAGTGTGTTTGCCTATTTGTCAGTTTGTCCTTCTTTTCTTTGTTGTCCCAACTATTCTCTAGAATGACTGAAGCGATTTTAATGGAACTTTCACTGGAATATAAAGGGTTCATAGTTAACATTTTTCTAATCCTGGTATTCCCATGGATTCGTGATTTACTCGGATAAAACCTCCAACGTGAACGAAGTCGCGGGCAAAGCTGTGTATAAAAATCTGCATAAAAACAAACTGCGTCCTCATTGTAACTAAACAAATTAAATTCAACTCGATTCATCCATCACAGGCTTACAGTAACAATGCAAGAACAACTGTAATTCAAAGCGAAGATTTGTTGAAAATTCGTTTAAAAAATCACTTTGCTCTTAAGACTTGATTGATTTTAAAATTGGATGGTTGAGTCAGACAGGCGACTGATGGGAGGCACTAATCTGTCACTCTGTTCACGTTTCTTGACAGATGAAGCCAGTTGATCTATTGGTTTTGTAATTAGCAATCGTTTTGTGGAGGCTTTAAATTGACAAATTGAAACAGAATATCTTAAAGTTTCAATCGCTTTACATTTGCTGTTTTAATGCTATTAATTTTTAAATTTTTTATACATCATCACTATAAACTAAACACTATACTAAAATATAGCATAGAAATTTCTATGAAATGGCTGTTAGCACTTACAAACTAAAATATAAATCCGCAATGCTATTAGATAGTAATGTGCTACGAGAATGGCAGCATTGCCACGTTGCATTGCAATTCTTAGTCGAAGTAAAAGCCAGCCCTTGAGTCACAGTAATTTAACCAGCCTTTTCGAAATTCCTTTGAAAAGACTGTCACCACGACGGCCCCACGTTCCATGGTTTTCAACTCTAAACGAAATGAAGTTATCACCAGTATTGCTACATTTAGTTCATAGTTTCAAAGATACTTAAAATCGTCGTCGTGATCATCATTATTAGGTACTATCATTGTCATTCCAACCCACCCTAAGCGTGGCAACATCGACTCATCCGTACGTGAAGCCGAATATTTAGGTTGCGAGAGGTCAGAAACAGCAGTGTTTCCAAATCAAATACTCAACTATCTGCTTAAAACTGCTACAAATATATCCATCTACAAATCTATGGACAAAATACGTTCCAAGCGATACGCAATGCAGATATCGCTTCTCATTTGGTTCTCCGACGTAACAGCCAACGAAATCCACACTTGCATATCACGTCCCACCAAATCCTGGAAGTAATCGGCAGAACATCGATACTTCGATAACCGTGTCACGTCTCTAGCGCTCCTTAGAAGGGAACGTGTGGCTCAGAGCGCCTCTATTTACAGAGATTCACTAAATATACTCGCTTGCAAGTACTAGGAAGAAGTGTTCTCATTTCTGTTTTGATGAGATGTAATCTAGACTTTTATACTACACTAGTACTCTCGCGGGGCTTCGCTCCCGTGGATTCTATCACGGTAAAAACATAACTCTCCTTTTTTTGCAGTCGGGTAAAAAGTAGCCTATAACCTTCCTCAAGCTTCAAGCTACTTCCATACCAAATTTCATCCAAATCCACCCAGTACTTTCGAAGATTAGCGCGTTCAAGCAAACAAACAAACAAACAAACAAACAAACAAACAAACTAACAAACTTTTCCGCTTTATAATATTAGTATAGATTAGCAGTCACGCAGGGCTACGCTTCCATGAACTTTGTCACGATAAAAACATTACCTCCTGCATTTGTAGTTGGGTAAAAAATAACCCCAGCCTTTCTCAAGCTACAAGCTACTTCAACACCAAATTTTATTCAAATCCACCCAGTACTTTCGAAGATTAGCGCGTTTAAACAAACAAACAAACTTTTATGCTTCATAATATTATTTTATTATCTATTCTACTATACAGTTAGTTATACCCTTTATTGTTCATTATTAACACTTTAAAAACTTAAATAAAAACCCTAAAGTACATATAGACATCTAAAAATAAACTAAAATATGGCATCCAGAAATTCGTGTATTATTTTGTTTCCACGTAATTCAATCAAGTTCACTCCGCAATATTTTAGCATATAATTGTATGATTCGTGATTTAGTATTTAATCAAATAAATCTAACTAACTAAATCTTGAAATAGTCTTAAATTTTGCGTCGCAAATTCATACACATTGCTGTCCAATGTGCCCAAAGCACTGGCGGCATTGCCACGTTATACGACAATGCTTATTAACCTCTGTATGTACTAGATCAGAGATCTTGAGCCACGCGAAAGTGTCCAATTAATTTTTTTTTAGTTTAAACGCTGTATTCAAAATTAAGCTTTTTGACGCTGTTATTTTCGTGATAAACATTCATATATGTAAATATCAAGGTTCCTAAGAAACTCAATGTTTTATTTTTGTATAAAAAAATATACACACACAGAAAATGACTGAGTCCAATGACGGTAGGTATCTGAAAATATATTTTTGCAATGTTGTTAGACTTCACATTACTACCTATCTTGTTAATCCCTCCAACCTGGAGCCTGAACCTCAATCTGGAGTGGGGTTCGAACTCGTGAACTCTCGAACACAATTCCGAAAACTTAGCTAAACAAAAAAATATTCATTGAATTTTTGTACTTACTGGGGCTCGCCTAGTGGTAAAATTTGGTTATATTGAAAATTATTTTCTAACACATTATTATACAAAAAATTAGTTCTTTTCAGTCCTTTTTATTTAAACTTTATATTAATTTGTGCCTTAATAAACTTATACTCTCCGCTCCGCTTATTTTTCGTACAAAAGCTGTACAAAGATATTGTTTCACGTATATAATAACCTCACAAATACTCGTACCGAGCCGATCCGTAATATGTAATAGAATGTTATAGTACCTAGACATCCATCACTATCAAGGTTAAAGTTACGTAAAAGTTAAGCATTAAGACAGTCTAGGTTCGGTCAAGGCTTACCTAACATAGCATACATGAGATAAAATAAGATAAATGATACAAAAAATTTGTCTACCTAGCTTTTTTCATCTCATTTATAATATTAGTAAGTATGGATTGAACACAAAATATTAGTACCCAGATCTGTCATGTGTGGTGGGGTGCGTGTGCCTCGATTATTCCATACGAATTCGTGCAAGACTAAAGCCGGGGTGCGCGTGCCTCTTCGTCGCCATGTTGATACATAAAACACTTACTTCATGGAGCTTGACATAATTACTCTTTCTAAACATAGTTCTAAGGCAAGAGCAATAGAGATACTAACTTCATAAGTACGTATAACCTTTTTATCCTTCTTTTTAATAATCATTTATGATGCAAACTATATGTCTGTTTTCTTTTAATATTTTTTTTGTGATTTCGTGGACAATGGTGTGGGTTACATGTGTAGTAACATAAATATCGAATAGACTAAGTATACCAGTATATCTAATTGTTGTGCTAATTTAAGAATCTATTATTAAGCTTGGCATGTAACTGTTTTTTGTTTCTAATAAATAAAATAAAAAAAAATACATTAAAGCCTCAATAGCTTAATGGTTAAGGACTAATGGACTGGTGATCGACTGGTCGCGGGTTCGAGCTCCACCCATTATACTAGTGCCGTGAACCCGTTAACAAGATTGCTAGTAATGTGACTTTTACCCACATTGCTAGTTTTTTTTTTTGAACTAAATAGATGTCAGTATGAACTGCACACAATATATACATACATAGGTATATATATATTGTGTATACAAATGTAATATTAAACCATAATGAAGCCCAATTACTGCAAACACCAGTGACATAAAAACACTCCGAAAAAATTATCCTTAAATTTGAAAATACCGAAACGTTCCAAAAGCCCGAACTTATAAAGGAAAGGACCGCGCATAAATAACTGTCGCCCGCCTTACACCCGAAGAATTTGTTTTAATTTACAAGTAATTAACGAAATGTTCGCTAGCTAGTTATCTTGGCTTTCTGCTGATGACCATTATTATTCGAATCGGAAATTAAACGGCCCGTTTTGTCGTCTAAGGGTCTTAATTTTTGGAATTTCTTTGGAATTTATGAAATAGAAAAGATTTATGTTAAGCCCTGCAGGTTTGTGTTTATTAAATTATTTCGCGAAAATTCGTGGAAGCTCTGAATGAGGATTACTATTACGGAAGCTGTGAAGCAAATTTTTTTCGAACTCATTGGTTTTAGTACTGTAGTATTGGTTGTAGTACCGAAAACATAATCAATTCACAATGCACATATTTACTTTTACTGGTTCGTCAGACAATCACAAAAAGATTTTTAAAGTATTCGTTTTTAACACAGGAGATCTTGGCTAAGTAATAATAGCTGCACGAGGTGCATGGGTGAATCTTCAAGGAAAAGCAACGCTTTTCGAGGTTAGTCTGTGGATGGTCACCCCATCTTCATATCAAGATTCCTCCATGCCAACAGTCTTGCTAAGGTGTAATATCTAGCTAATAGGTTAAGCAGGCATGATAACCAGTAGCTCAATATAATATAATAATCAGCTACATCCATTGATGTATTAAAAGGATGAAGATATGTTACTCTCTAACATCGCAATCAGTAAACCTGGGCTCGGAGCACGAATACATGCACAGTAACTCACACATCTGTGTTCAGTGTCGTCATCAGTCATAGAGATAGGAGACGGCGCTCGCTTATGAATGAAATAAGATTGCATGTATTAGGTAAGTACGTAATAAGTGATCCCATGACCCATGTCTCTTATTTTTCTTCCTGGTGTAAATAAAACACTGTCTAGCTACACAAGAAGTCATTTTGATGCGTATTTATTCAAAAAAAATCTTTAAAAACACGAAGAGACGAGAATTTCTTGAGCTGTGTGATCAACAACGTTCCGTACGCGACTGAGAGTGAGCGCCCGCCAACTACGGACAATCACTTAGTTTTGTAGGACCAAACGCTGTCTAGTACCGTATCTTACACCTTTTAATATATCAATGGCTGCATCCAGATAAACTAGGAGCCGACCTAGACATATATGAGAAAAGGCTAAGCAGATAATAAGTAGGTAATTTTAACGGGAGTGATATGAAGATTCGAATGACGTTATTGCGACGCACGCTATTTCAAAAAAAATAAAAGTGGTGCGCCAGTTCGAAAACACATCCACTATATCGAATGACGCTGTCGCGAACACGCTGATTCGAAAACTGTTTGAATGATACCCTAGTACAAAAGTCTTGGCATTGAAATCCACTGTTGCGAATAGCATATTCCAATCTGAATTTGTCTAGGGATCGAATTTGCGACCCAGTGGTTACCTAGAACTACCTACGCTACGATGATAAAACTGACATTGAGCTAGTTTTCTATACTACTAAGTATAAATGATTAATATTAGTACTTATTATGATTTAGCAATATATCCCTAGCATGCTTCCCGTTTTGTTTTATTTTATTGGGACATAAAACAGTTACACGTTATAATTTTAGTAAATATGAAACTAGTGTTTTGATAAGCTAATATCATTACAAATACTACAGTATTGACTTCTAGGTAAAAATGTTACTTTTGGGGAGGATAATGGTCACTTGTTATTATTTGTAACTGAAATGAACTTGCACACGTTAAGTGAATCGCAAGTTGTGTTTGTGGATGGGACATTTCAAACCTGCCCTGTAATATTAACACAAATCTTTTCAGTTCATGGCATTGTTGGCACTGGATATTGCAAAATTTTACCCTTGGTATACGTATTTCTTCACAAAAACAATATTCTTCTGAATTTGACATCGAAGATAACAGTGTGAATTTTAAGTGAACACAAATATAATTATGATTTAATTATTTAACGTTAGATAGAGAGATGTAATACTCTTTATTACAGACCAATAATTAATTTAAACACCACCTGATTCACAATATTTAATATAGCTTTATATATTTTTACGCGAACGAACTCGCGGGCAGCAGCTAGTCTATATATAAATTTAATTGATGTGTCTACCTATGATTTCAAAATAACTGTTTTCTCTTGTGTTATTTATTCGACTATAAAACACAAAAACATCTTAAACAATTTTGTCTGTTTTTCCTGGCTAATTTCTGGAACGACTATCTTCCATTGAGCGTCTTATTAAAATGAGTTCCGCTATTTCAGCAATGAGCTTGGTTTTGTCAGTGCAAACAGATAGACAGACAATAATTAAAGGCGAAGGGCAAATGACGGGACATGGGTGGGTTTTAGTCAGTAAAAGTCTGACACACCGTCCCGCTTCTCCCTGATCGGGAGGTAGTCATTGGTTGACTTCCCATCCTTAAAAAAAAAATACAGGCACTCGTAAAAGTACTATACAAAGGCAGATTTAACATCTTATTAAATGCATATTCTTCTGTCTACTTTTTCTTTATTCTTGTAAAGTTCTACTTTCACGCAAATCAAGACGCTATTAAAAGCTAAACCGCACAAACCATCTCTTTAATTAACACATTCTTCATTGCTCCACTGTAATCTTACAATCCAAAACTAAAGCACAACTTATGCATCTCTAAGTGCATAAATTGCGCGGAAATAACAGCGTACTCTGCGGAAATAGAGATGGCAATGGAAATTAATATATGTACATACCATTTCCAGCCTGTACAGACTGTCTACTGATGGGAAAACTGGGCCTCTCTCTATTCTTTCCAAGTAATAACAATAGTAATTATTATTGTTTTTTTACTTATATAAGAAGTATTATGGTTTGCAATGAATGGTAATGAATAATACTGGTATGGTATGATTTGTAATTTTGAATTGAATTTATGGCTTTAAATTGTAATGTTAGAAAAGATATTATTTGGGCGCGTTTTGAGCTACATTTGGGTTTATGGTGTATATGACCCGTTAAATTTTAGGTGTTTTCATACGCCAAGTACCTAAGGCATCTCTGTATTTGTTAATTACTCTACGGCTAAGACAGAAGGAAGTTTTAATTTAAGCGCATCACCTGTTCGGGCACGCCGCAATTGCAGCGGTAAGACCCCTCTTTGAGGAGTGGCTAGATCGGCGTCACGGCGTCCTGACCTACCGCATGACACAAGTCCTCACCGGACACGGAAGTTTCGGGAGGTACCTGTGTCTGATGGGAAAGGAGGAAACGCCTAGGTGTCACCACTGCGAGGGTCGCCCTGAGGACACCGTAGAGCACACGGTGCAAGACTGCCCCGCTTGGGCAGAGCACCGACGTGTCCTCACGGTGGCGATAGGCGGAGACCTCTCGGTCCCGGCATTGATCGAGGCCATGCTGCGGGGCGAGAGGGAGTGGGAAGCGGTCGCCTCCTTCTGCGAAGCAGTGATGCTTCCGAAGGAGGAGGCGGGCCGCGTGAGGGAGAGGATGGCGTCCTCCCTCCAGCCCAGCCGCAGTGGTAGACGCCCACGGCGTTGGACGTCGGCCGACGATCTCCGGCCACCGTAGGCGCGGGCATGCGGACAGCGAGTAAAGGGCAACTCGCTGTCCGACCATGGACCATGCCCGGGTCGACGGCGCGTCGTGCTCCACGCGCGCCTCAAAGAGTGTCAGCAACATGACGAGGCCCCCTCTGCAGAGGGCCGAAGCCTGCCGGGGTCGTGGGACTCATCCCGTTACCGTGGCCCCGGTATGTAAAGGGTTATTGAAGGAACACCGTGCATTTTAGTCAGTAAAAGTCTGACAGTCCCTCCCACCCTGCCCGGAGTGGGAGGACTTTTTTGATAATTTTACCACGATAAAAAAAAAACGCATCACCTGTTTATAATACTGCGGTTAAACTATCCTTATAGTGGTTATAAACAACTACTTACATAAGTTTAGGGTGTGCAGAGCAACAATAAATATTTAGTAACCTCAAAGCCCTACGCCACTGACTGTCACCTCATACGCCACTGTATTATGGAACTGGCAATCAATAGCATTTATGTGTATGTATAAATAGATGCCACTTGGTGGCAATCCACGTGGGGCGACTGGGACCATTCGGATAGATATATTCTAGATAAAACATTGTACACCATAAAAGAAAAACAAATAAGGACGTAACAACTAAAAAGGGTGATACAATGGGCGATCTTATTGCTAAAAGCGATCTTTTATATACAACCTTTGGATGAATTTGACACAGAAGGAGAAAATAAATACTCGGATAGTCCACGGTGTACTATTTACCTATATACAATACAAAAACAATAAATTACATTCTCAAAACATATATATATTTAAAATATAAATATAATATACCTGTATACAACGTGTAATTTAAAGGGTATATACATACCGAGTGCACGGCTTCTTTGGATGATAACAAACGATATGGCAAGGGGTTTCTAATCCTATGTTTACATGTGTGGAGCACATTAGAAATTTCAATACGTTGATACCAGAGACTGAATTTTTCAAATTAAGAAGAACGAAGAGAATTGTCGTTTTATTGGCAAGTGACGTGGAAAGTGATGACCCTCATAGTGCTGTGACACGTTTGTTATTACTGGTATTCAAGAAACACATGAAACCAATAATTTGGGGTCAATTCTGTGAGTCACTTATTTTGAGCTGAAACTTTGCATAGAGACTCCATACCAGATGTTGTCTTCAGTCCTTTTGGATAGATATGGGGTTTCCGTTACACGTTGTATATATTGTATATATAAATATTAAAAAAAGAAACAGAGACATACATAATAACAGCAATTATTATTATTAATCTCTTTATTTAAGGAGAGAGATATAGATCTTTTACCATGTTTTTGAAAGACGATAGGGTTTGTGCTTATCTTACTGACACGGGTCGAGCATTCAACAGCCGTACTGCTTGAGTTATGAACGACTTACCGCAGTTTTTTGATGACCTCAGAGATTTTGCATGTGTGTCGTGAAGGAACTTCATCGAAGAATAGTTCTAACTCCATGCTTCACCACATCCGCGGTCTACCCACCAGAAAGAAAACATGTTTATTTGGCACGAACACACATACACAATGTAGGAACAAAACATATACCTACTTAATCTGAAGTAACAAAATTGTGTGCCTCGAGGCTGCGCCAAAGCCTTCAATTCAGCAAAATACCATACACTAGAAGTTTCCTATATTTTCTCTTTATTCTTTTTGGCTAAAATTATAATGAAAAGGAGTATGAGACGGCAAGTGATTTAATTCAAATTCAAATTCTTTATTACGGATGTTTAAAAATTCATAGATGTGTTAGTATAATGTTTAGGCTAGAGTTAGTACATAATATCAACAAAAAAAGTTATAACTAGCTTTATGGGAAGGACCATCAATTTATGGGAAACGTGAAACCTTTTTTATGTGAAACCCATAAAAGGAGAGTTTAATCTCCCCACCACAGTCGACAGAATGCTGTTGTTACTCGCCCGCACTCTGCTGGCCAGATTAAGACACATACGCTGTTCTTTAAGTTGCACTTTTGTAGTAATTCCAAGACAGAAACTCATAATTATCCTCAATATTGCTTCTTTTATTCGAACAAACGAAGTCAAACTACTACTCCCGCTGTGTGTCGAGCGGAACGGAGTGTCAAACTTGTACTGACTAAGGCCGTGCGCGCACTACCTTGCGGTGGCCGCAATTGCGGTAATTCTACCGCACCGGTAGAATAACCGCAATCTCAGGTGCGCGCACTGCGGCGAGAAAAACGCACCTTTTGTCTGACAATGTTGCCATACATACAGATTTCTTCGTATTTATACATATTTTCGATGTCTGATTCAGATTAACACTCGATACAGATTTTTATACAAATTTCACACTGTATTGATAAAATTAACTGTTACAACTAAAGACAGAACTTGGTAAAATAAATCACCTAGATACATTTATTACGTTACACACGCCATTGTATGATTCTATTCTTTATAGTTATTTTTAATTTTTTATAAACAAAAAGTAAACAACGTTAATTTGCTGTGCTTAGGAAATCTGTCAAAGATTGTTGTGTGCTATCCAAGGCTCTCGCATTCGTAGTGTCACGCATACGTAAAATACGTAAATAATTAATATCATAGGTACAAACTTTTATTTAATTTAATATTAATCTAAAAACCCAGAGTCATGCAAAAATTGTCATTCTGGCTATTGGATAAACTGCAAACCAACTTACTAAGTTTCCGTAAGATATATACGTTCTTATCCAAAAAAGGTTTTCTCAGGGAAAAACCGGCCTTATCTAGTTTACATTTACGAAAAATACCTATATACTAGCGGCCTGGCCTGACTTTGTACGGGGTCCTTAACAATTGTTTTCTTCGACAAACGATGTAATTACAAAACGTGGGTTTAGCTATCATTTAATTTAATATATATATATATATATATATAAAAGTTTCATCTTGAATCAGACCTGTGCCAGCCGATTCGCTGCAATGAATTTTAAATCTGTGATAACTTCTAAACAAAAAGTAAAGTAAAGGGCAATTTTTGATCTACATTAAATGACCAAGGTAAATAATATACTTATTTGGATAAAGATTAGTATTTATTAGTAGAAATTACCTTTTGCAAATAGAGTAATATTTTAAATTAATTATTTAGAGATAAAAATGGTTAGGTACTATGAGTCAACCATATGAGATAGATATATGCTATCGCGGACTTTTTATCGGCCTTTTTATGATATATACATTTCCGTAGTACATTATTTTAACGTAGGAATCTATTGACGTAGTACTTGCAATGTAAGTACTTGAAAATCGATTTCTTTTGGCGGTATTATCACAAAATAAGGAATTTTCTCCTTAATACAAATACTCATCAATAAAAAAAAACTAAATTATTTTTATAAATTAACGTTGTACCTATATGAAAAAATAAAAAATAACCATAAAGAATAGAATCATACAATGGTGTGTGTGTAACGTAATAAATGCGGTATCTAGGTAATTTATTTTGCTAAGTTCTGTTTTAGTTGTAACAGTCACTTTGATCAATACAGTGTGAAATTTGTATAAAAATCGGTATCGAGTGCTAATCAGTATCACACATCAAAAATATGTATAAATACAAAGAAATCTGTATGTATGGCAACATTATCAGACAAAACGTGCGTTTTTTTCACCGCAGTGCGCGGTACTACATACATTCCTATGCAATACAAAATATATGTGGTAGACTCACCGCAATTTTGCAGCGAGGGGCCACCGGTGACTCTACCGCACGCGTTTATTCCACCGCAGTGCGCGCACTTCTATGACACTCCATATTTCACAGATTTTGCGTTTCCAAAACGCAACGCAATGCGCGCACGGCCTAAAACGCACCCTTTCCGTCAGTTGCAGTTAAGGCATAATTATGTGTTAGTAAATAATTCATTGTTAGTAATTAAGTATTTTACAGGAAGCATTGCTGGCCCAGTGGTTACAGACATCACTTACCTAGAACCCAGCTACACACATAAATCATCAATCATCAATATTTATGTATATAAAACGCTTCCGTTACTGACTGACTGACAGACAACGCTCAACCGAAACTACTGGGTGAAAGAATCTAAAATTTGGTATGTATGTTCCTTGGAGAGTGTAAACGAGCACTAAGAGAGGATTTTTGGAAATTTCTCCCTTAAGTGGGTTAAAAAGGGGGTCAAAGTTTGTATGAAACTTTTTATTTCTTTGATGGATTCACTTGAAACTTTGTATATAGATTCCTCAAGTGGCGTCAGTAAACACTAAGAAAGGACTTTTAGAAATTCCTCGCCTAAGGGGATAAAAAAGGGGGCCAAAATTTATATGAAACTTTTTATTTCTTCGATGGATTCACTTGAAACTTTGTATATAGGTTCCCAATTAAGTACACGCTTCATACTCTTACAGAGTAGGGACTTGGCTAAATTAGGCCTGTAGTTGGCCGGGTCAGCATGACTGCCCTTTTTGGGTATAGGCTGTACGTTAGCCAGCTTTCATGGTTTCGGCACCTTTCCAGTCTCTAGCGAAAGGCGAAACAGGCGTGTCAAGATTGGTGACAGTTCAGGTGCACAAGTTCTAAGAACAATTGCTGGTATCCCGTCGGGGCCACTAGCTTTGTCCACCTCAAGATTACGCAGCACTCTACGGATGTCCTTCTGATGGATGCCAATGTCCGACATACGTGTCTCGCATCCAATAGGAGCATCAGGAGAGTGAGCGCTACTACTATCCAGAGATGAAGACTCCGCAAAGAAAGCGGCAAACAAGTTTGCTTTTTCCTCAGCGGAGTGGGCTAGAGACCCGTCAAGTGTAAGCATAGTCGGAAGTGTTTCTCTCATGGACAACATCGATTACCTCCCAAGTCAACTCCTCTCTAATCTGTTTATACTGGCAACTAATAATAATATTAAAAATACACAAAATACTACCCTACGACCGCAATTTGACTTTGAGAAGAAGGAAAGACATAATCGGTGAAGTTCCCTATACAAAGACTAAAGCCAGTAGACAGTATAAAAAGAGATCGGCACAACTCTATAATAAACTAAATAAACAAATTTATATATATGAAGATAAACTATGTGATTGTAAAAAAATTGTTAATAATTGGATAAAAACACTTACCTACGAACATACGGAGGCATTGCTAGAGTAAAATCATCTTAACACAGCACATTACAGACAAACACACAACACACACACACACGCACACACCCACACACACACACGCACTACTTACATTCACTCAACAAGTATAAATACATGGCATGGTTCTCATACACTCATACCCCATAGACATACCCAAAAATCCACTCACGCAAAATATGTAGTTATATTTTATATTATTATTCAGATTGTGTCATGTCATTGACAGTTTACGTGATCTTGTATTAGTATAAGTAAACCAGCTTCTTAATCTTAATCTTAATTTTACATTCACATGTACGTAAATAACGATATGGAAGAGCGGAGTCTCCCAATACAGGCTTTATTAGCTTAACGGTAGGCTCCAATCACTAAATGATAATATATGTAAACTTTATAAACGAATAAAATATTTTGATTTGATTTGATTTGATTTGAATATAACAAACAAGTATTTCAATAAAAAAACCGCCTTCCAAATATCTACAACACTCCGGAACTAAAAAGCAAAAAATAAGTAATCTCCGCTCCACCCAGAGCGAAGAGAGAGAGAAGAAAAAAGTAAGTTAGCTGAATGAATATAATATGATAGAAACATATGATATATGAATGAATATATGTTAGGAACATATGAAAAGTATACCATTTCAAAACAAAAAAATAAATTTTTCGTCAATAAGTCGTGAAGTTGCAATCTTGCAAATAATTGTAAAGTTTGTGAGGGTGTATGAATGGATGTTTGTTTGCTAGTTTGTGTAATTTTTATAATTACCACTGCTCTCAAACCGGTGAAGGAAGACATCGTGAGGAAATCGGCCAATCTGAGGGACGAAAATGCGACATCCACCCTCCAACTCGCACTAGGCTCGCGTGGCTACAGCCCATTTTTTCTCATAGAGGTCTGCGACCCAGTAGTGGAAACGGTAATTATATATACAGAATGTGGCTTAAATAGTGGTCCACCGTTAAGGATTCGATTTACCAGATAATTTACTATAACATACTACAATTTTAACCCATTTTATTTGTAATGTGATTTGAGTGGCATGGCTGAGGCAAACTAAAGCACGACCCTTTTTTACCTGAACATGTCTGTTAACAAAAAAATCATTGAGGGTAAAAATGCTTAAAACTGTAGTAGGTTATAGTAAATTATCTGGTAAATTGAATCCTTAACGGTGGACCACTGTTTACGCCACATCCTGTATATCAACTTTAAGTCGTTCGTGGTACGAGTTCCAACCCACCATCTACAGACCTGCCTGAAGGAGGACGTTTGGCCGAAAGGTGTCGTTTATCGACGTTTCCGAGGACACCTCGCAGCGAAACATAATGCCGTCAACTGCATTGTGTGTAAAGTGATAGTTTTACAAGGTTTTTATACGTTTTAGTTTATTATAGTACTAGCTTTTGCCCGCGGCTTCGCCCGCGTTAATATACACTTTGTCAATAATTCTTGTTGCCAAAAATGTGTATCGTATCTATTTGGGTGGTTAAAAAACGCATATAATATTTAAAAAACCATCACCCGGGTCCTCCATCCCCAAAAACAGACAGAAAGTTAGTATTTAAAATTTATCTTTTTAAAACCAAAAACGTAGTTTATAATACATTTTTGTAAACTACGTTTCTGGTTTTCCCGTCCTTGGCGTGTTGATTTTGTACGCTGGATACTCGTGAGCACGCCACATACAATTGCCCATGGGAAAAGCAGTCTTTTTCTAAATGTACACCTGCGACTTTCAGTGTCTGTCCTTGAGCTTTGTTACTGGTCATTGCGAATGCCGCTTTTAGGGGAAATTTGAGTTTTTCGAACTGAATGTGAGGAAGAAATACGTTTTCACCGCTTGCTGTTCCTGTCATAATGATTGCTTGAAAACATTGCATCCAAGGTATGTAATTTGTAGTCGCATGCCATTACAGAGCCTTGGTGCGCCCTGATTACGCATCAACAGGACTGGGACACCAAGTTAAAGCCTCAAATAATGTGATGGGGTACCCTGACAATTCCAGAGAGTTGATAAACTCTACAGAGTACGACGTCACTTGCTTTGTATCCATGACAATGTCGACGGACAGATACTCAACAACATCACAATCCATATGAGACATAATCTTTTCGTTGATCTGCCCTACAATTTCGTTAGTTGGTGCCAAAATTACTCTTTCACGCAGCCATTCTTTATCCCTCATATTAGTTTTCAACAAATATGAGGGATAAAGAATGGCTGCGTGAAATAAACTGCGATTAATCAGAATAAACGTGGTTTATTAAATTATCTGTATCTTGGACTACGTTCACTATGTATGTTACTACAGTTTCAGCTTCAGTTTCAGTTTCAGCTTCAGTTTTGGTTTCAGCATCAGTTTTAGTTTCAGCTTCAGTTTGGTTTCAGCGTCAATTACAACTACAGTTCCAGTTTCAGCTTCAGTTTCAGTTTCAGCTTCAGTTTTGGTTTCAGCATCAGTTTCAGTTTCAGCTTCAGTTTGGTTTCAGTTTCAGCTTCAGTTTCAGTTTGATTTCAGCGTCAGTTTCTGTTCCAGTTTCAGCTTCAGCTTCAGTTTTGGTTCCAGTTTCAGATTCAGATTCAGCTTCAGCTTCAGTTTTGGTTTCAGTTTCAGATTCAGCTACAGTTTTAGCTTAATTTTCAGCTTCAGATTCAGCTACAGTTTTAGCTTAATTTTCAGCTTCAGTTTCAGCTTCAGCTTCAGTTTTGGTTTCAGCATCAGTTTCAGCTTCAGCTTTAGTTTCAGTTTCAGCTTCAGTTTGGTTTCAGCGTCAGTTTCAGCTACAGTTCCAGTTTCATCTTCAGTTTCAGTTTCAGCTTCAGTTTTGGTTTCAGCATCAGTTTCAGTTTCAGTTTCAGCTTCAGTTTCAGCGTCAGATACAGCTACAGTTTCAGCTTCAGTTTCAGTTTCAGCTTCAGTTTTGATTTCAGCATCAGTTTCAGTTTCAGATTCAGTTTGGTTTCAGTTTCAGCTTCAGTTTGGTTTCAGCGTCTGTTTCAGCTACGGTTCCAGTTTCAGCTTCAGCTTCAGTTTTGGTTTCAGTTTCAGATTCAGTTTCAGATTCAGTTTTAGCTTCAGTTTTGGTTCCAGTTTCAGATTCAGCTACAGTTTCAGCTTAATTTTCAGCTTCAGTTTCAGTTTCAGCTTCAGCTTCAGTTTTGGTTTCAGCATCAGTTTCAGCTTCAGCTTTAGTTTCAGTTTCAGCTTCAGTTTGGTTTCAGCGTCAGTTTCAGCTACAGTTCCAGTTTCAGCTTCAGCTTCAGTTTTGGTTTCAGCATCAGTTTCAGATTCAGTTTCAGCTTCAGTTTGGTTTCAGCGTCAGTTTCAGCTACAGTTCCAGTTTCAGCTTCAGTTTCAGTTTCAGCTTCAGCTTCAGTTTTGGTTTCAGCATCAGTTTCAGTTTCAGCTTCAGTTTGGTTTCAGTTTCAGGTTCAGCTTCAGTTTCAGTTTCAGTTTGGTTTCAGCGTCAGTTTTAGCTACAGTTTCAGCTTCAGCTTCAGTTTTGGTTTCAGTTTTAGATTCAGTTTAAGCTTCAGTTTCAACTTCAGCTTCAGTTTTGGTTTCAGCATCAGTTTCAGCTACGGTTCCAGTTTCAGCTTCAGCTTCAGTTTGGTTTCAGCATCAGTTTCAGCTTCAGTTTGGTTTGAGCGTCAGTTTCAGCTACAGTTCCAGTTTCAGCATCAGTTTCAGTTTCAGCTTCAGTTTGGTTTCAGTTTCAGCTTCAGTTTCAGTTTGATTTCAGCGTCAGTTTCTGTTCCAGTTTCAGCTTCAGCTTCAGTTTTGGTTCCAGTTTCAGATTCAGATTCAGCTTCAGCTTCAGTTTTGGTTTCAGTTTCAGATTCAGCTACAGTTTTAGCTTAATTTTCAGCTTCAGATTCAGCTACAGTTTTAGCTTAATTTTCAGCTTCAGTTTCAGCTTCAGCTTCAGTTTTGGTTTCAGCATCAGTTTCAGCTTCAGCTTTAGTTTCAGTTTCAGCTTCAGTTTGGTTTCAGCGTCAGTTTCAGCTACAGTTCCAGTTTCATCTTCAGTTTCAGTTTCAGCTTCAGTTTTGGTTTCAGCATCAGTTTCAGTTTCAGTTTCAGCTTCAGTTTCAGCGTCAGATACAGCTACAGTTTCAGCTTCAGTTTCAGTTTCAGCTTCAGTTTTGATTTCAGCATCAGTTTCAGTTTCAGATTCAGTTTGGTTTCAGTTTCAGCTTCAGTTTGGTTTCAGCGTCTGTTTCAGCTACGGTTCCAGTTTCAGCTTCAGCTTCAGTTTTGGTTTCAGTTTCAGATTCAGTTTCAGATTCAGTTTTAGCTTCAGTTTTGGTTCCAGTTTCAGATTCAGCTACAGTTTCAGCTTAATTTTCAGCTTCAGTTTCAGTTTCAGCTTCAGCTTCAGTTTTGGTTTCAGCATCAGTTTCAGCTTCAGCTTTAGTTTCAGTTTCAGCTTCAGTTTGGTTTCAGCGTCAGTTTCAGCTACAGTTCCAGTTTCAGCTTCAGCTTCAGTTTTGGTTTCAGCATCAGTTTCAGATTCAGTTTCAGCTTCAGTTTGGTTTCAGCGTCAGTTTCAGCTACAGTTCCAGTTTCAGCTTCAGTTTCAGTTTCAGCTTCAGCTTCAGTTTTGGTTTCAGCATCAGTTTCAGTTTCAGCTTCAGTTTGGTTTCAGTTTCAGGTTCAGCTTCAGTTTCAGTTTCAGTTTGGTTTCAGCGTCAGTTTTAGCTATAGTTTCAGCTTCAGCTTCAGTTTTGGTTTCAGTTTTAGATTCAGTTTAAGCTTCAGTTTCAACTTCAGCTTCAGTTTTGGTTTCAGCATCAGTTTCAGCTACGGTTCCAGTTTCAGCTTCAGCTTCAGTTTGGTTTCAGCATCAGTTTCAGCTTCAGTTTGGTTTGAGCGTCAGTTTCAGCTACAGTTCCAGTTTCAGCATCAGTTTCAGTTTCAGCTTCAGTTTGGTTTCAGCGTCAATTACAGCTACAGTTCCAGTTTCAGCTTCAGTTTTGGTTTCAGCATTTGTTTCAGTTTCAGCTTCAGTTTGGTTTCAGTTTCAGCTTCAGTTTCAGTTTGATTTCAGCGTCAGTTTCAGTTCCAGTTTCAGCTTCAGCTTCAGTTTTGGTTTCAGTTTCAGATTCAGATTCAGCTTCAGTTTTGGTTTCAGTTTCAGATTCAGCTACAGTTTCAGCTTAATTTTTAGCTTCAGTTTCAGCTTCAGCTTCAGTTTTGGTTTCAGCATCAGTTTCAGCTTCAGCTTTAGTTTCAGTTTCAGCTTCAGTTTTGTTTCAGCGTCAGTTTCAGCTACGGTTCCAGTTTCAGCTTCAGCTTCAGTTTTGGTTTCAGCATCAGTTTCAGCTTCAGTTTGGTTTCAGCGTCAGTTTCAGCTACAGTTCTAGTTTCAGCTTCAGTTTCAGCTTCAGCTTCAGTTTTGGTTTCAGCATCAGTTTCAGTTTCAGATTCAGCTACAGTTTCAGCTTCAGTTTCAGTTTCAGCTTCAGTTTCAGATTCAGTTCAGCTCAAATAAATCATCCCGTTGATATCTGTTGCCACACGATCTTCTCCTATTTTCAAAAGGGCAAACGCATATTGCCCCGATTTTGAAATAGAAATGATTCGTATATTAACTTGATTGGTTATTAAGCGACACGGTTGGCGTAACTGTTAACTGGTGCACGACGTGGGTTCGATCCCAGCTCTAAACAAAGATTTGTATAGCCTACATGCAGTTGTGTAGTTTTAAAAAAATGTTATGAGTGGTTCTTCAATACGTGATTTGAATGAATTGAGAGGGGGAATACAAAGTCCCAACACCCCATTACATCCTTAAGGGATGATTTCCAGAATAAAAACTATCCTATGTCTTTTCCAGGGTCTAAAACTATCTCCATAGCAAATTTCATCCAAATCGGTTTAGCGGTCAAGTGTATTATTTGGGTGGGGAGGGCGGGGACATCATTGATTCCCTAAACAAAATTCCAGCACCATTTTTACATCTTTTAGGAATGATTTCCGGGAATAAAAGTATACTATGTCTTTTTCAGGGTCTAAAACTATCTCCATACCAAATTTCATCCAAATCGGTTTAGCGGTCTAAGTGTATTATGTGTGTGGGTGGAGACATTATTGATTCCCTATACGAAATTCTAACACCCCTTTTACATCCTTTAGGAATGATTTCCGGGACGAAACCTATGCTATGTCTTTCCCAGGGTCCTAAACTATTCCCATGCCAAATTTTATCTAAATCGGTTCAGCGGTTTAGGCGTGAAATGGTAACAGACAGACAGACGGACAGTTACTTTCGTATTATTATAATATTAGCTTGGAAGTATTGATGGATATGGAAGTATGCATAGTATAGATATGGATATGGAAGTATGGAGTTATTTTATTAGTATTAAAGTATGGATAGCTTTTGTCCGCGACTTCGTTCGAGTGGGAGGTTTTCCTCGCGTAAATCCCAAACCCGTGGGAATTCCGGGATAAAAAGTAGCTTATGTGTTTTTACAGGATGTCAACTGTCTCCTTACCAAATTTCATTGAGATCCGTTCAGTAGTTTTTGCGTGAAAGAGCAACAAAGATACAATTCTAAAACTATCCTGCGGAAACCTTACATCGGGATAAAAACTATCCTATGTCCTTCCCAGGGTCCTCAACTATTCCCATGCCAAATTTCATGTAAATCGGTTCAGCGGTTAAGGCGTGAAAAGGTAACAGACAGACAGACAGAGTTACTTTCGCATTTATAATATTAGTATGGAAGTATGGATAGTATGGATTAAAATATCTTCGCGTATACATAAAATACAGCTATCAACCCATAAACATGGCCTAAAACACTTAATTTAATCATGCTCTTAATAAACTAAAAGCACGAAGAGTAAGAACTGACTTGTCACCGCATCTATAGTGGAACCAATTTAACTTGAATTCTCCCCTTTGCTCAGTAGAACAGGATAAAGGCGTGAAAGGGGGTGAGGTATTGAAACCTGGAGATCTTGGTTATTTGGCTGGAGTGAATGGAGTATATCATGCGTGTGGAGAAATGCGCTATACGGTTCACCAGCAGAATTTCGGTTCAAGTAATGATGTTGTGGTGTAAGTTTTAAGCGGGTGGAAATGGGTAGTGATTTTATTTAACATCTTTGGTTAAGCGTGAATATGAGCTTGATTGTGGATGACTCAATGTCTTGAGTCATCCACAAACACAAAAAGGCTGTTGTAGTTAACAAAAGGCTATTTTGCCTTACACAGAAATAATCTACTTTAAGGAAGAGTTCATGGCTATACAACGTGTAACGAAAAGGGTATAAACATACCAAGGGCACGGCTTCTTTGGATGATATCAAACGATATTGGAATGGTTTCAACTCAAAATAAAATACTCTAAAAATTGATACCAAATTTTCGGTTCCGTAAGTTTGAAATCATAACAATCGTGTCACCGCACTACGTAGGTCAATAACTTTCCACGTTACTTGCAAATATCACGATAAATCTCTTCCGTAATTCTGTGCGCCTAGTACTGTAGTAGCCTAGCGTAAAGGCGGTGTTCATTTGTCGGCGCGAGAAAGGAGATAGGATTAAAAAACCACGTACGTTTGATATCACCCAAAGAAGCCGTGCCCTTGGTATGTATATACCCTTTCCGTTACACGTTGTATAATAACAGCAACGTTCGGCGAGGTTAGCCCGTGGAAGGATAACCATCTTGACATGTCGAGATTCTTTCGTGCTTCGGAAAGCAAGTTCAAGGATCTGCTAAATACCAACTGGACGCACTTGAGTCTCTCGAGAAGCGGGCCAAGAGACTCATTGGCAACGATGCACTGGTCGAGTCAAAGCTCCAGAGCCTTGAACATCGACGACGAGTTGAAAGTTTATCGGTTTTCTATCGGTTACATTTCGGGGAGTGTGCGATGGAATTACACAATCTAATTCCGCCAAGCCCCTTCCATCATCGGATTACGAGACAAACGGCGATGAGCCATCGTTACATGGTGGACATCCCAACCTTACGCACAAAAGGTTTTGGGAATACTTTCATTGTGCATACGGCTAAGGAGTGGAATTCCCTGCCAGAGCCTGTATTTCCCGATAGCTATAATCTGGGGGTCTTTAAGTCAAGAGTGAATAGGTTAATCATCACTTACTATCAGGTGAAATGGTGGTCAAACGCGAACCTATTGTCGATAAAAAAAAATACTATTGGTCCCGGCTATCATCTGTCCATTTTTGACATTCGTTATGGGAAGTCAAAAGCCAGAAAATCTGACAGCAGTCCTACCATCTTCGACCACATCATCACTTACCATCAGGTGAGATGGTGGTCAAACGCGAAACTATTATCAATAAAAAAAAAATCGGTTGTCTGTAAAGTCGGTTTACTAACGATAGTTGAACGTGACAACGTCATAAGAAAATACGATTTATTCCGGTCGGATCCCCTCGATCTGATCCCTTGCTTGTATTTTGTTTTGTTTTTTCCGGTCTGATCCCCTACAAACTTTGACATTCCGGTCTGATCCCCTTACTTTTTTTGAATGCTAAGTACAGACAAGATAAAAGTAGTTCATGTAGTAAAATATTAGTTTTTATCTCACAAAAACAAGCGTATTTTTATATTTTTATCTATACGTATTCTAAACATATTTAAATTAAATTAAATCATATGTTTTTTTTAATGACTGTGTTAGCTCGTTTTTACATGATACTTTTAAATTTAAACAAACATTTATTTCAATAGCCGCTTAGTCTTTTAATATTTGACCAAACCTTCTTCCAATTTTTGAGGAGTTCTCCTGGTAATTCACCAACAACTCCACTTCACCACATGATGCATTGTGACGAGCATAAAGTGTTTAACAACTTATTAAAGTAATCGACTCGCAATCCACGAAATACTTATTATTGAGTAGTTCCGGTGTCCACCTGTGGTCTTCATCATCAATTCCACTTCAATGAAAATGAATGAAGTGACCTATTAAACAAAATAAATTTGAAATCGTTCAAGCAATCTAGCTGCTCTTCAGTGAGATCTGGATAACTTGCATCAGCATAGACGATTATAGAAATTGGAGGGTATTAGGCTGCCACTAACACTGCGCTTACGCAGTGTTAGTGGCAGCTGGCAGGAATTCGCGCAATCTGCGCAACCACTTTGCGAGTCATTTCTTGCAACAAGCATTTGTCTTCGCGAAACGAAGAGGAGGGAGAACGCCCCCTATAGTACAGGGGGCATTCTCTTTCCTCTCTTTCTTCTTTTCGCCAATAGTAGTATTTCACCATGAAGATGATAAACCTTCAATGGAAATAGGTTATCGACGATCACACAAGTAAGTACGAAACCAAAAACCTTAATATTAAGAGACCCCGAACAATCCTTTCGCAAGTTGACACATCGCCATAAGCTCCAACCAGTTTTATACTGTTTCTTCTTTGTGTGCTGGTGACAAGCTCGTAGTAAAACTATGCCACCGTTTCTTTTTATATATATTAAATTATCGGAATTTTCATAGGATTTCGACGGCTGATTACTATTACTATCTTCAGACATTCTAGAATGGAGAGATATTGAACATTTATTTCAATATTTTATTTATATCAACAAATTATAATCACATCTTGGTTATTTTGTATGGGCTACGGTAGAAGCTTAATGTAAAGAAAATTCTGTAAAACTTGTCTTTATCTTAGAGGTTTGAAAAATCTTATATATTTACATATATATATATAGATCGGTTACGGTATTATTCCAGATTAATGAAAATGGATGACTTTTGGCCATTGTTGTCAATGATGATTCGTTACAGGCAATGTGTTACTCATACTATACTTCGAAAGAATGCATTGGATATACATTGAATAATAATAATAAGTAATTAATCAACCATTAATAATTAATAAAGACTGTATTTAATCAACCATTAATAAAAATCATTTTTTTTTATTGATAATAGGCTCGCGTTTGACCACCATCTCACCTGGTGGTAAGTGATGACGTGGTCGAAGATAGAGTACGCTTGCCTACATTTTTACAATAAGTCATTTTAGCTCCACATTGATGCGTACTAAGTAACGCAAATGGTCTCTATGAACACAGAAAGAATATCTCGGGTCTATAAAATACTTCTTTTACACTAACTTTTTATTAGCAGTAGCACAGAATATCAGAAGTTAGAAAGGGTCATTATTTAAAATTAAGAAATACTTACTTTTTCGGAAGAACCCTTTTTGTACAGTGCACAATAACCTCGACTTTCAATTTCATCTTCTACACATATAAGAGTATCTATCAATTCCGTAAATTTCGTGATTTCGAAAATAAGTAACTTCTAAAAAGGGTCCAAACCGGATGTGGTAACTTTTTTTTAAATTTTTGGCCAAGAGGAAAATTCAGAGTATTTGTTTCTCAATACTAATTGTATACTACACGTTTCCATTACTATAAGAATTATATACAAGGAATATTTTAATAACCCTGACCGAATATTTTTGCTAACGCTCCAAAAACTGTGTTAGGGTATCGGACCGGAATAAAATATTTAACTTTAATTGTCATACCCTGCGTGGTGGATCAGACCGGAATAAAAAATAATTATGAAATAAAACCGATCCCCCAGGGTATCAGATGAGGGTATCAGACCGGAATATTTCGAAAATACTGATGGAATGGTTGCATTTTTCAAAAGAAAATTTTAATTTTACATCACTATTACTGCACTTCTTATGACAATGGAAGAATCCCTACACAGTGACGTCATCTCTTAGCGTTTTATGATAGCCTAGTACTTGACTCGTTGAGTCATACATAAATGTCAAAGAATCCCTACACAGTGACGTCATCTCTTACCATTTTATGATAGCCTAGTACTTGACTCGTCGAGTCATACATAAATGTCAACTTGTAGATCCAATTTGATTTGCTTTGGAACGCCTCAGAGCGATGGAACGCCTCAGAGCGAGGTAACGCCGCATGAGTCATGTATTTTCGTGCGTGCAGCCAGCTTCATCGAATTATAAGACGTTGTCACGTCAAAAACCAAGGGGTATCGTGTTACCCAGCCACTGGATTATGGAGTTCCGATCTCCATATCAAACATTAATACTCAGCTGCGTCCAGTTAGAATGGAAGTCAAATCCAACACAGTTGGCCGAAAAAGCTTAGCAGACGATGATGTGTATCTACTTTATAAGGATTACTAATTTTTTGATCTATAATCTTTGAGACATTTATATAGACTTTGATTATACGCAAGCGTTAATAAGGTCGTAGCACATGTATCAACTCGGAAAGGGATCGTCACCGTAACAACTCGAGCCGTTCAGTGTTATTTGTATGGAACTCCCTACTGCAACGCATACTAATCGAAATCGTAACGTAATCGTCTCGCCTCGGGATAAGCTCACGAACCTCGGTGCAGTGCGTGGTCGACTTGCAGTTCCCGAGCTTACGGTTCTCCGTACCCTAGCTTACGGCTCTCCGTACCCTTTTCTTTTTTTTTTAACGTGGTAAAATTATCAAATAAGTCCTCCCACCCCGGGCAGGGTAGGAGGGACTGTCAGACTTTTACTGACTAAAATCCACGGTGTTCCTTCAATAACCCTTTACGAACCGGAGTCACGGTAATGGGATAAGTCCCACGACCCCGGCAGGCTTCGGCCCTCTGCAGGGGGGGCCTCGTCATGTTGCTGACGCTCTTTGAGGTGCGCGTGGAACACAACGCGCCATCGACCCGGGCATGGTCCATGGTCGGACAGCGAGTTGCCCTTTACTCGCTGTCCGCATGCCCGCGCCTACGGTGGCCGGAGATCGTCGGCCGACGTCCGACGCCGTGGGCGTCTACCACTGCGGCTGGGCTGGAGGGAGGACGCCATCCTCTCCCTCACGCGGCCCGCCTCCTCCTTCGGAAGCATGCCTGCTTCGCAGAAGGAGGCGACCGCTTCCCGCTCCCTCTCTCCCCGCAGCATGGCCTCGACCAGTGCCGGGCGCGAGAGGTCTCCGCCTATCGCCGCCGTGAGGACACGTCAGTGCTATGCCCAGGCGGGGAAGTCTGGCACCGTATGCTCTACTGTGTCCTCAGGGCGACCCTCGCAGTGGTGACACCCAGGCGTTTCTTCCTTTCCCATCAGACACAGGTACCTCCCGAAACTTCCGTGTCCGGTGAGGACCTGCGTCATGCGGTAGGCCAGGACGCCCTGACGCCGATCTAGCCACTCCTCAAAGAGGGGTCTTACCGCCGCAATTTCGGCGTGCCCGAGCTCTCCGTACCCTAGCTTACGTCTCTTCGTCCACGCCCTTCCCGCGGTCTGCGTTGCCGAACGTGCTTTCATTGGCTGTCATTCACAAGGCAGCTTCCAGTCGTGCCGCCTAGCCGTCAACCAGCGTAGGCGAGCCGTAAGTGCGGCGCGTCGCCTTGCTGTAGCCGAGTCGACGTGCCGGAGATTCTGATCCGCTTACGTTACGTGGACGCCCGTTTGACGCCAAGGGGAAAAGCGAGGCGGTGATGATCTGCTCCTGAATTGATATGTGTGCTGTGACCCTTAAGTCTTGAAATGATTAAGTCAAATTCTCTGAATGGCTTTATTTCAATGTTGAAGTAATCGAAAGCTATTTAAAAGGAACTGTTTAAATGAGTAATCTTCAACCGTATTAAAATTTAAGGTACTTATATGTGTATATATAGACATTTATACTCTTAAGCGCAAAAACACAAACTTGCCAGACAGAACGGAATACACCATCGCGTCCCGGGTAAAGTTTAAATAAAACAAGAAACAAAATGTACTCGCATACAAACATAATACATACATACAATGAGGTTCCTTTAAAAAGTTTTCAGCCAGCTGTCACCTCTTAGGTAAGACATGTGAATAACGACAGTTCTAAATTCAAATGCTCAAGCTGAGAATATTTCTTTAGGTTATACTCGTATGACACGTGGAAGAACAAAAGTGATCGTTTATTTATTAAACATCTGTGTCGAGATGACGCTTAATGGAATTGCAATACTGCCACAATTTGAATGTCTCTTTTAAATTTAAGCATCGTTGTGTATATGGGTGAATTTCCCGAATGACTTATTTTTTTGTCTTCGGTGAAATTTGTATTTGAAAAAAGAATATTGTTCTAAATTATTTTTTTTAGTAATCAATAGGTAGTTATTGGGTTGTGGCAAAAATATAATTTGCCTAGGACTATTACAAAGGTAGAAATAAATACATAAACCGCTATTTTTTTCAAATCGGTGCTGTCCCTCTACTTTTTTTACAAACAAAACAGCTTATACACTAATAAAAATAAGTAAGTTAAGTATATAACTTATTCTATTTCATAGAATATTAGTTTTGTTATTAATATATAGCATATTTTAATACATAATTAACGATTATTATTACTGAGAGGCACAAACGTATTGGTCCTGAAAAATGTTCTCATATCGCTGGACAAAAGTAATTTAAATCTAACTTTACATCGACGAGTCCGACAGCGTCTCCACCCCAATTGTACTTCCCTCGTTGGTGTGTGCTAGTGCGTAGTCAGGATGGACGTGTGTGAAATCGCTGCATATACCCGCAAATAACATAAGTACGCCATTTAAGTTGCTCCCGGACAATTATTTTATATTATCGGTGGTTGCATTTTTCTAGTGTAATGAGTAGTTTTATTATTGTTGTTTGGTTCTAACAGAGGTAGTAAGTGAATTAGCTTCATTGTCTGTTATTGAATTTATCGTAGATATTATGCATTTTTTCTAATTTTCCAAAAAGTGTGTTATTTCTCACGTCGCTGTTCTCATATCGCTGTAATCGGTGGTCTTTATTACCACCGATGTGATAATTTACACCGAAATGATAAGAAAAAATCAATCGGTGTCTTATATCTAATATCGGTGTTTTGATTCATGATCAACGCACAGATTTGTCACATCGGTGGATTGTTTATCATATCGGTAGATCATTTTATCATCTCGGTGAGTCGTTTTATCATATCGGTAGATCCCATCCATGTCATTTCGTTAAGTTTACAAAGAAACAATGGAACATACAAACATACAGACACATACATACTTACCAACATAGACTGCCAAAATCATTACCACGATACCACTGGGTAGTAGAAGCTGTATAAATGTATCATTAGGGGAGGTCTGTGCGGCCGACCTGGCGACGCAAGCGGTTGCGACAGTCGTTCGTAGGATCCGGCAGTTGGGACTCGACGTGGCGCTGCACAAGACCGAGGCCATGTGCTTCCATGGCGGTCGGAACGCGCCACGGTCCGAGTCCCACATAACGGTGGAGGGGGTTCGCATTGGCGTCGGGAGGACGATGAAGTACCTGGGACTCGTCCTCGACAGCCGGTGGAACTTCAGGGAGCACTTCCTGAGTTTGGCCCCAAAGCTGAACCGGGCAGCAGCCGCCTTCAGGCGACTCCTGCCTAATCTCAGCGGGCCAAACGCCTCCTGCCGAAGGCTGTACGCCGGCGTCGTGCAGTCCATGGCCCTCTACGGGTCCCCAGTGTGGGCCCTGTGCATCCGGACGCGACCACTAAAGTTGGTCGCATGCCAGAGGGTCATGGCTATCCGAATGATCCGGGGATACCGCACGATCGCCGGCGAATCGGCCAACCTCCTTGCCGGATTGCTGCCCTGGGATCTGGAGGCGACTGCCCTCCAGCGCGTCTATGAATGGCGCGTGGAGGCGCAGCGCCGGGGCGTATCCCCGCTGCCTCGAGAAGTCGAGGCGCGGCGGGAAGAGCTCCGGCGCGATCTCAGGGCAGTATGGAAGGAACGACTGTCGCAACCGACGGCCGGGCACGCCGCAATTGCGGCGGTAAGACCCTTTGAGGAGTGGCTAGATCGGCGTCACGGCGTCCTGACCTACCGCATGACGCAGGTCCTCACCGGACACGGAAGTTTCGGGAGGTACCTGTGTCTGATGGGAAAGGAGGAAACGCCTGGGTGTCACCACTGCGAGGGTCGCCCTGAGGACACCGTAGAGCACACGGTGCAAGACTGCCCCGCCTGGGCAGAGCACCGACGTGTCCTCACGGCGGCGATAGGCGGAGACCTCTCGCGCCCGGCATTGGTCGAGGCCATGCTGCGGGGCGAGAGGGAGTGGGAAGCGGTCGCCTCCTTCTGCGAAGCAGTCATGCTTCCGAAGGAGGAGGCGGGCCGCGTGAGGCAGAGGATGGCGTCCTCCCTCCAGCCCAGCCGCAGTGGTAGACGCCCACGGCGTCGGACGTCGGCCGACGATCTCCAGCCACCGTAGGCGCGGGCATGCGGACAGCGAGTAAAGGGCAACTCGCTGTCCGACCATGGACCATGCCCGGGTCGACGGCGCGTCGTGTTCCACGCGCGCCTCAAAGAGCGTCAGCAATATGACGAGGCCCCCCCATAGAGGGCCGAAGCCTGCCGGGGTCGTGGGACTCATCCCGTTACCGTGACCCCGGTACGTAAAGGGTTATTGAAGGAACACCGTGGATTTTAGTCAGTAAAAGTCTGACAGTCCCTCCCACCCTGCCCGGAGTGGGAGGACTTATTTGATAATTTTACCACGATAAAAAAAAAAAAAAAAAAAAAAAGGGGAGGTCTGTATTCGGTAATGTACATCTATAGGCTGAGATGATGATGGTGAGGTGGAGCAATTGAACGCATTGAAGGTTTCTCTAGAAAATATTTTTTAGTTAAAAAAATAGTAAGTAGGTACATAATAATAAATAACAAAATAATAAATAGATAAAAAGAAAACATAATAAAAAAGAAAACATAGTAATTAGCTGGATCGTCCACAGTAATAAATGTGTATTATGCAATAACAAAACAATAAATAGATGAAAAGAAAACATAATAAAAAAGAAAACATAGTGATTAGCTGGATCGTCTACACTAATAAATGTGTATTGTGCAATTTGATCCTTAGATATATGATTTTTGATTTTTTTATACCTTTTTTTTAATAAAGACAATGATAATAAAAATAAACATTTTTTTTTATTTTAATTCTACTTACCTGTAGTAAATATAATAAAATAGGTACATAATTTAAAAAAAATATTTTAATTGTATTTCTAAGAACTCAGTTCTCTTTGGATGTGATCTGCTTACATAAGACCCTAAGTTCAGGTCTTCAGTTCTAAGTCACCCTTGTAAAAATATATAGGTACCTACTAACTATTTCCTTTTTTATGTTCAAAGGTGGATAGATTATCATATCGCTGGATATGTACATCATTTCAGTGGATAAATTTATCATATCGGTGTACAGAAAAAATAATCGGTGCCGGTTTGTCATATCGGTGGAAACCAGAATTCAAACTGAATTTTCTCCTTGGTCTTAAATGATACGTTGATGATATTAAATTTGGGGATATTTGATATCCTAAAGATTACATAAAACCTGAAAAATATACAAAAAAAAATATAATTGAAAAAGTTCACCGATATGATAAAAAAATGGCATTTGTTGAAATTCACCCATATAGGTTTTGGGTATTTTCCTTCTGTGACCCTCGTATTTTATTTAATTTTCATCGTATTCTACAAAAAATATATTTTGTATGACATAGTTATTGAACAAGCATGAATCGATTATACCAAACGCTGCTACAATTTCATTCACGTCGTCTCACGTCAATTTTAATAAAAAATGCACAAGACATCGCCTCATGCAACGTAATTATAATAAAAAATGAATGACTATTTTAATACAATTTGTATAAAAGTGACGTTACCATAAAAATACGAGCATAATTTACCAACAAACACGCTAAGACCCTTCTCAAGAAAATAAAACGTCGAGAACACATCAAAAACAGCGACCTTTTTTACTTGAGCGATCGATACAGGCGTCTCGCTTCTAACATAATCAAAATTAACGTTTCTCCGTCAGTGGGACCACTCTAGTGTTCATATATCACGAATAACACATAGTAACGACACTATCTACCACTCTATAGCTCCAAATTGTTACTCGTATTAACTGAAATTATTGCGTCGTAAGTCTTAACTGAGTCGACCATTTTGGGTGAGATTAAACGTTAATACGTCAAGCCAAATGATTATAGCTATGATGGACTTTAAGTGTGGTTTGTTAAGAATAATTGGTGGTAATGGAAGCTTTCATAGCTCTTTAGCTAAGTATTAAATCTCTTTCTATTGGTCTACTTGGAATTTGGCTCTGATTTTCCCGGTCCCTGATGGACATTCAACCTCTAGGCACAAAAGTATTTCGAAATATACCTATTATTAATAATTTGTGTCGTACAGGTGAGGAATGAAAATCAAAAAAATTGGCCAAGTGCGTGTTAGACTTGCACATGAAGGGTTCCGTAGTAATTACGCAAAATAACTTTGTTTTTATAGTGTTTGCATGAATTACAAATTTATATTTACGGTTTCAGAAAATATGCTATATCTCAAAAACTGCTGACCCGATCTCTTTCAAACTAATTTTCTTTGAAAGTTTACATTAAGATCTACAACATATGTTTGTTATAGATTTTTCACTCCATTATTATGGAAGTTAGAGGGGGGCGACACATTTTTCCACTTTGGAAACGTATATCTTTTAAAGGTTTGACTTTATGAAAAAGTGAAAAAGTGATAGATAACAAATACGCATAGGTTTCATAAAAAAAATAGTTTTAGTTCCATGTATCGAGAGTCCCCTTAATTTATAATATTTTTTTTTTAAACGGTAAGCGGTTCACAGAATAGGTACATCTACTTACCAAGTTTCACATGTATCATCTTAATAGCTTCGGAATAAAATGGCTGTGACATACGGACGGACAGACAGACAGACAGATAGACATGACAAAACTATAAGGGTTCCGTTTTTGCCATTCGGCTACGGAACCCTAAAAACACTACGACAGAATTACGCTCATCATCTGAACTCCTTTTCCGAACTATGTATTTCCGGGTCCGCTTACATTCTAACCTATTGAAGCTGAGTACTCGTGTTTTATATGATGTGGCTGCCTGTCTGACCTCCACAACTCAGTAGCTGGGTAGCATGAAACCCAAGACTGCTGTTAAATTTTCTGGCATCTGACTACCCGTAAGGACTACCAAAGATGCACAAATAACAGCCGGTAATAACATCTCAATCTGCATTCACGTGCTTTCGATACGTAAATGACCCATCTACGCACCGACCCCGGCAATCGCTGCTTAACCTAGAAAATCTACCTACTGCAGCTGTTATTATTCCGACGAATTCTAGCCAAAATGGTTATTTACAAAGTATTTTAGTATAACCGAGTCAATGAAGTGTGTGACATTTATTCATTCAATCTAAGAGATTGTCGAGTCACCGTTGACAAATGGCTGCATGGTTTAACCTATTGCCGGCTCTTCACGTTGGCCAACACAGTGGCGAATGTAGTGGCCAATGACTATTCGCCAACGTGTAGAGGGGGTGTTTGTACACCCAACATGTACAAACACCCCGTCTACACGTTGGCCAATATGCATTGGCCACTACATTCGCCACTGTGTTGGCCAACGTGAAGAGCCGGCTTATGAAGAACTTGAAAACCTTATTAAAACATAACATTCAACTTCTTAAATCACTACGCATACTTAAATACGCACTCACACGCTAACACCTACACACATCACAACACCAGTATCACGCACTCACACGTACAATACACCACACGCACAACACATCCCACACACGTACAACACATCACACACGTCCATTCATGTTAATTACGTATTTTTTTATATTATTGTTTCATCTTTAATCTTTGTTTAAACTTACCTTGTAATGGTTTGTTTACGATGGAACGCTGACGCGTAAACTACTTGTATGGGCGTTAATGGCTGCAACACAGTTTACAACTAATGCAGTCATTATCGTACTCTAATTTATTGTATTTGTGTTTTAGTTCCAATAATGTTATTATTTTATTTATTTATTATTTTTTATTTATATGTATTAGTATATTACTTACACGTTATATATTTCATACAGCAAAAGATATACATGTGTTCAAAGGATTGCTGTGGTCGTATACCATTTCACCCTAAAGCTAGTTGCTTGTGTTATTTTGTTAGAGCAAGTCGTATACGAAAGAAGATATTGAAAATCCCCATATTGTTCCAGTTTACCAAGGTTAGTAAAAATCAATCCCTATCTATTTGAGAAAATCAACCTAAGCCTTCCAGTCCATTGGAAATCAACCAATTTATCCTCTATTCGGCGTTCAAGGTCCAAGGTTGCCGACAGCGTAAATTAAATGCCTTAATAATACATTGGGCTAAACGATTATGAGAATGACCATTGGAATTGAAACCAGGGGTAGGTTCGTCCTAGTGTGATTGTCTTTCAATCTTTAACATATAGAAAGGTTTTATCAAGCGTACTTTGAAGAGAATGAACTACCTATTTTATATTCTTATCGGACTGCGGAATAAAATACTCATTCGTAGCAAACAGCACCGTTGGATAATAGAATAGGAAGTGAGTGAATTGCTTTGAAAAACTTTTTTGTTCTATTTTCTTAGAATCCTTGATCTTGGAAAGAAAGTAAAGTCTCAATTGACACTTCATGTGTTTGTATCTCGGAATCTTCTACAATAGGGGTATGCGATACGATTTTATTCTCACGAACGATCTTTTATCGGTCCCATATCAATACTACATCGTTGTAACAAGTTTTAGTAGAAAAGAAACAATGATAAAAGTATCTATAAAGATATCGCTTCGATTTCAGATGGTATCGTGTCGGCTTGCCGCTGATCTTAGGCCCATTTCTTGAGGATTTGTTTCTTGTCAAAAGTTGATCTTGTATATGTAATAACATTATCTCCTTTTTTTGTTATATAGAAATATTTTTCTGGCTAATCTAAGGAACGGCTGAACCGATTTTAATGGGAATTTCACTGGACAGAAGAATTATAAGACAACGTATAAGCGCGAGGCAAACCTGTCAATCGAACGAAGTCAGGAGCATAGCTAGTTTCAAATAAAAACCTTGAAGTTTGATTCTAAATATCAAGTTTTTAATGCTTTATTTCGGTGGGAATATCATCTATTGATCCCGTTTTGGGTGGAGCGAAAGGGAGTGTTAGACTTTTACTGACTAAAAATCCACCTTGTTCCTTCAATCGCCCTAAAGTTCCTGGGCTTAATTATCTCGTCGTACTGCAACCCCGGTCACTGGGCATTTTCAGTCCTTTGGAATTTTTCATAATATAATCGAAAGCGCTGTTAACATGTTTTTTTTTTATTGATAATAGGTTCGCGTTTGAACACCATCTCACCTGATGGTAAGTGATGATGTGGTCGAAGATGAAGCACGCTTACCTAGAAGTAACTTATTCACTCTGGACTTGAAGACCCCTAGGTTATAGCTATCGGGAAACATAGACTCCGGCAGAGAACCATCCACCAGTCCACCATTTGTCTAAACCCATTGTTCGTTCATTCGGTTAGATGATCAGCCCCTTTAAACATTTATAGCATTAAATCATACATTTACTCATTCCATACACAAAACTTTTGTCCGTAGCCCAGGTAAAATCGGAACTAAAACTTTTTAACAAGCCACAATGCCTTAACTCCACAACTAATGACACCACATTTGTCTGAATCGGTTGAAAAGTTTTGTTTCTAAAATAGTTCTCACTTTTGCTAGTTAGCCAAACAGTCTGATTATAATTAGTAGACCTTTTCACTATGCCACATCACAATTAAAATAGGATTTATATTTTACGTACGAGTATTTAACGTAATTTACAAGTTTTAAAATGTTTAATTTAAATACTGCTGTATTCATTCAAGTTTTTCAAACATAACAGAATGGAGAGTTTCTGGGGAGCAAGTAATTCATTTGCCATTTTAGGTACAATTTTTTATTTTATTTAAGGACTAGTAGCGGCTCGATTCAAGCCTAGAAGTAAACCAAGGCTTGCGAAGTCTCCTCCATGCCTCGAAAAGAATATTAGGCTGTAACTGATACTTGAAATTCAAAAACTCTAGACACTCGCTCGTAAAATGGTACCCAGTTACTGAGTAGGAAGTGGATGTAAGAAAGGCAAATTTCTCAACGAAAACACTTCATGGATGTTTGCCAGAAAATAAAAGGCATTGAACAAAAACTGTGAGATTATTTACGCCTTGTATGCCATAAATACAGTTTTGAGCAGTATATTATAAGACTATGAGAAATAGACAACATGGGGCTATCTGATGTCAGCATGCTTAAGAGAGACAACATAAACTGGTTGGTTTTTATCTACGACCTAACTTGTGAAAGATTCTAATTGGACATACAGGACACCGCATAAATATTAAAAAAAAAACGAATATAGATTGGCTATAGGTTTATTTTTTTATTGTAATAGGTTCACTGCTGTGACATATCCTCTCTATGAAAGGGAATGGGCCATAACACACCACGCAAGCCCAGTCCGGATTGGTGGATGTCACAAGTCTCAGAACTTTTGGTCCTCGGACGTGCCGGTTTCGGGCGTTGGTGATCGCGAGCCATTTTTCGGCCACCGCAGGCGCGGGCTTGCGGACGGCGAACAGGGGCAGCTCACCGTCCGGTAAGGACCAGGCCCGGGTTGGCGGCGCGTCGTGTTCCACGCGCGCTTCAAAAAGCTGTCAGCACCAGTGACGGGGCCCCATAAGACCTGCCTGCCGGGGTTGCGGGAATGTTCTAACGAGATACCGCGGCCCCGGAACTTAAGCGCAGCTGAAGGAACAGAGTGGGTTTTTAGTCAGCAGAAGTCCTAGAAGTCTGACACTCCCTTCCGCTTCACCTAGAGTGGTAGAAACCATTCGATGATTTTCCCACCTGGAAAAAAAAGTACGTGCCGGTTTCCTCACGATGTTTTCTTCACGGAATTGTGAGCAATGATGGTCATATACATTACAGAAACTAATATATTGGGTTTAAACCCACGAGCTGCAACTTGCAAGCGAGGATCGTAACCTGGGCTACCATTGAATAAAATAAAAGTTAATAAAACAAAATACTGTCCAAGAATCAGTAATTTATTAGGGTTCCGTAGCCGAATGGCAAAAAACGAAACCCTTAGAGTTTCATCATGCCTGTCTGTCTGTCTGTCCGTCCGTATATCACAGCCATTTTATTCGGAAACTATTAGGACTATACACGAAACTTGGTAGGTAGATGTATTCTGTTAACTGCTTTCCGATTTTAAGAAAAAAAAAATTAAATCTAAGGGGTGGAACTGAAACTGAAAATATTTTGTTTTCATGAAGCCTATGCATGTGTGGTATCTATAGAAAGGTCTTTAAAAATGGCATTGAGGTTTTTAAAACCACTTTTTCATAAAGTCAATCGTTTAAAAGATATTCGCTTCCAAAGTGACGAAATATGTGTCCCCCCTTTAACTTCTATAATAATGAAAGGAAAAATCTTAGAAAAAAAATGTAGATCTTAATGTAAACTTTTAATGAAAATTAGTTTGAACGAGATCGGGTCAGCAGTTTTTGAGATACAGCATATTTTCTAAAACCGCAAATATAACTTTGTAAATTATACAAATACTATGAAAAACAAAGTTATTTGGCGTAGTTACTACGGAACCCTTCATGGGCGAGTCTGACTCGCCCTTGGTCAATTTTTAATTTTATTAATTTTTATTTTATCTATTTGGAAACCGACACCGAAGAGAAAAGGCTGGGGCAGTTTAGTTAGAATTTTCAGGGTTACGGGAATGTGTGAACGCAAGGGCAACTGAAGAAATAGGATGGGTTTTAGTTAATAGGAGTTTGACTCTCCCTTCCGCTTCTCCCAGAGTAAGTGGAGTCATTAGGTGATTATTCTTCGGAAAAAAAAAACAGATTATTTACAATTTTACACGTACATCATTCAGTTATCCACAATAAGGCAATCTACGGTGTAGGTACTTGTATAAATCAGTTGGCATTATCCCAGTACTAGGCAAAGGCCCTCCCTTGGGAAAAGGACTTACAGCAGCTTTTGTTCGGAATTTGATCATTAGATGTTATTGTTATCTAGCTCTTTTGTATTGCCTTATCATCTTAATCTACCGCGACGCCTTATAGCGGTGGGAGTCTCGTAGCAAAATCAGGACCAGTAACATAGAGTTTGTTTAGAAAAGTGTTTATTCGTAGCATCAAATCCTAAAAATATGGAATCAATAACATAGTAACTAATTATAGTGACCATTCCGGCATGACGAAAAACTCGTAGAAGCCGAGAAATATAAGAAATTAAAATGTCTTGACTTGACTGCCAGTTTTTTGACTTGTGAGATGTGAAGTCGGCAACCATTGTGCCGATTATCGTGGCTATGGATTTTTTTTAATAATCCGAAATAAAGAACATTATATAGGTATATAAGCTACGAGCCTGGACCAAAATCTGTTGTTGTCCAAAAGCTCTTGCTAGGCAGCTGAATAAAGGGCTTGTTTAAGAAAACGGAATTATGGCTTAATAGTTATGAGGTTTTCCTTGGACTTTGCTCTCGTTACAAGTGGGCTACTTTTTAGGATTCCGTAGCCAAATGGCAAAACACGGAACCCTTATAGTTTCGTCATGTCTATCTGTCTGTCCGTCCGTCCGTATGTCACAGCCATTTTATTCCCAAACTATTAGGACTATACACATGAAACTAGGTAGGTAAATGTATTTTGTGAGCCCTTTTCTGATTTTAAGAAATAAATAAAAAAACATTTAAAATTAAGGGGGGCTCCTCATACATGGAACTGAAACTGAAAGTATTTTTTTCATGAAACCTATGCGTGTGTGGTATCTATAGAAAGATCTTTAAAATTGACATTGAGGCTTCTAAAACCCTAAAAACCTAAAAAGCTTTTTCATAAAGTCAATCGTTTAAAAGATATACGCTTCCAAAGTGGTAAAATGTGTGTGTCCCCTAACTTCTATAATAATGGAGGGAAAAATAAAAAAAAATATGCTGTAGATCTTAATGTAAACTTGCAAAGAAAATTGATTTGAACGACATCGGGTCAGCAGTTTTTGAGATATAGCATAATTTATAAAACCGCAAATATAACTTTGTAATTCATACAAATACTATGAAAAACAAAGTTATTTGGCGTAGTTACTTGGCCAATTTTTATAAAACTAGTTGTTTCCGTGACTTTGTTTGCGTGGGAATCGATATTACCTACGCATTTTTTCCCGCGTAAATCCTCATCCCGTGAGAATCTCGGGATAAAAAATGATGTAACCTAGGTATATGTTTCCCGGTAACCTCTTTTATCATCCAGTGAAAGTCCCAATAAAACAGAAAGACAGACAGACTGACCAACAAATCTATAAAAAATCTTTCAGTTTTAGTATCGTGTTAATTAATAACTAATACTATTTATTTTGAAAGAATTCATAGAGACACTTCAATTTTATTTATATCTTTATATAAATAATATTTCATACTGATGATTAGATTAGTCTTCAATTCATTGGATCACACAGCAAAAATATAAACAAACCCTTTATAGTAATAGCATAGGCTATGACAATAATGGCAACACAACTTGGGCAAATGATATCCCATCTCAGATTATTGGATTTCGATACGGAGGCTCATCAATCCAAGATTGAGGATACAGATCTTGTCAGGAGTCTTCAATCAGTAGCTAATCGTATAATTGATGTATTGCTAACATTTGTGGAGTGAATCGATGGCGTTATTAGTGATCTGGGTATTTCTCATAAGAGTATTGCTCTGCTTGTTGTCGTTTGTTTTGTTCATAAAAGTTTGTGCGAATGTATGAATATATGTTTTCTACTCTTTAAAGAAAAATCTACTGCATGGATTTTGCTGTAACTTTACAATACTAACTGTACATAAGAATAACACTAGGTTATTTTTTATCCCGGGAAATTGTTGGAAATTTTCAAGCAAACGAAGGCAGCAGCTAGTTTCATAATAATTAGTCATCGTCGAGGCGAAGTATGCCAAGGAAAGTAGTACGATAGAACAATATTATAAAAAATACAAATACATCAGACGGGCAGGTATATCAAATTTGATATTACAGCTTTCTTTTTCTGCTAATATTAATCATGGTATGTACTAACTATTAATATCGCACCCAAGGCATAAAAGAATTTACCAGGGTCGCGGGAAAGATCAAAGAGGGTGGAATTTTAGTCAGGACCTGATACTCCTTTCCGCTCTCATCCATACCGGGAAGAGACCTTTATTTAGAAGAAGAAGAACTGTCGGGTGTCTTTTGCCCAGAAAATGCTGATTTGGTTATCATTTCGGTGTAGACATTCAGCGCAATTTTTTATGTTATGTTGTAACTTTGTATTGTAGTTGTTGTGTGTTTGTATTCGAATAAATGTTTTTTTTATACTATTTTAACTGCAGCAGTGGCCCAGTCATTATAAGTTGTAGGTCGTGGCACGACCCATGGTTATCCTTCGACTAATTTTCAAATTAACCACTGCTTTTAAAACGGTGAAGTAAAACATCGTGAGGAAAGCGGCATGTTCTACGACGAAAAATTTGAAGCCATGAACTCCTGGACTATAAAACGTCTAATTCTGGTATTTGGCGATTAATTTCGGTTAATTCACCACTAAGGGTTACAGCACACATATCAACTCAGGAACAGATCGTCACCGTCTCGCCTTTCCCTTACGCGTCAAACAGGCGTCCACGTAACGTAATCACGTAACGTAAGCTGATCAGAAGCTCCGGCACGTCGACTCGGCTACAGCTAGGCGACGCCGCGCTTACGGCTTGCCAACCGCTGGTTGACGTCTAGGCGGCACTAGTTCAATCATTTCTAACAAGAGACATAAGCTAGGGTACGGAGTGTCGTAAGCTAGGATACGCAGAACCGTAAGCGCGAGAACTGCAAGTCGACCACGCACCGCACCGCTGTTCGTGAGCTTGACCCGAGGCGAGGCGATTACGTTACGATTCCGATTAGTGTGCGTTGCAGTAGGGAGTTTCATACAAATAATACTGAACGGCTCGAGTTGATACGGTGACGATCCTAGGCGCAAACAAATCTCGAGTTACAGTGGTGCCCCGGTACCCCTATATATTTTAAATTACGAACCGACTAATTCTCATATTCGGCACCTAATTTCGACTAAATAATGTGTGAATCTGGGTGTGATTAGATTTCAGATCCAAGACCGTGGCCAAGACAGGAAATGCCACGTTGTGAGATTATACATACATAATGTAGGTTGGTATCAATGACCGAAATAATACTCTTAACTTTCCGAATAGTCCTTTATTTTATTAACTTTTAATTATTTAACGTCTTTGCGTCTTAATTCTCTTGGCTCGTACTTACGAAATTGGTTTCTTTATTTTATTATTATGCGTTCTAAATTAACATCATATATACATATTTTAAATGATATCAGCGATAAAGATTAGTCTCCCAATTACCTAATTGAATTAATTGCTTTTGTGGACTTTTCCGTCAGCTTACATTTTCGTGTCATCTTTCAAGCTTCATTACGAAGTACCACATCATTTTCTTTATGATCTTAGTCAACTTCATTATACTTGATGTTTCCTCAGGTTATGTTCTTAATATTTTTAGGTGAATTCGTGCCACGGGTTCGATTCCCGCACGGAAGAAACATTAGTCTGACCTATAGGTAATATTCAGGGTCTAACAGTTATGAGAGTATAAATATTTGCAAACGCGGAACATGAAAAATATTGCTTATAATTATTATTGATTTCACAAAAAAAAAAAACTCGTTACATGACATTCGCTAGACTTACCCCAACATACAAACATTCGATCATATTTAATTTATTCTATAATAAATCATCTATATTTTAGTGTCGTAAGTATGAAAACACTGTAACTAATTACACTGGCTTTCAACATATCTATCGTGGTATATCAGTTCTTGAGTTGTTGTACCAGTTCGATGAAGCTACACAGAATACTCCTATTATAACAAAAAGAAACAATAATGGTTCAACACCAAATCCGTATGTCATGCAAATTAGGTATTAACACAATGTAACGCCCAGTTGAGCGTAAAACACAATCATTGTCCAGAAAATGGGCGCCCAATCACTACTGCAGTATGATAAATGATAGTCATATTGTAGCTATTCGATTCCAAGATGTTTTTCTCGTTTCGTAACTTAGTTATGTTCACGGTCTACTTCCTATAGTTTTGGACATTTCATTTTTTTTGTGAAACATAGGTTTTTACATAGGTATTGTTTACATAAATAGGCCACTCTCTATTGCAGTAGGAAGCTAACCTAGGTACTAGGTACTGAGTTTGTTGGTTACCTAGGTTAGTTTCCTGCTGCAATGTTTACATTAAATTTCTGGTTATATGAAATTTCATGAATGAAGTTGGATGTTTTTAAAGTGAATAAAGTAAGTCTCAAAATGTCTCAACTTCTTTTTCCTTGGGTAGCAAGAATACTCTGTAACTGTTATAAAAATAGAAAAAAAAATCAACTGTTTATAATTAAAATAAGATTAAATAAAGTACAGTAGTGACAGTAAAAACAAAACGACTTTTCGACTCATGAAATCAAATGAACGAAGTTTTTAAAAGCCCTATTTTATATTTCATATTATTGCTGTGCTCTAACAGGGTCCATAATTGTTCCATTTATCTTTAAGACCATAACATCTCTAGCAAATACATAGTGGAAAGCACATAAATAAACATGAGTAATTATTATGTGTGTTTTCACTAACCACAAAATGCAAAAAATATTCCCCAAAACAAGCTAATGAAAATTCTTTCAACATTCTACAAATGATTGTCGTCTCAGCTCCATCATGGGAATATAGCACCGACATTTGTCATCGTGTGGACAGACCGCCATTATTTAACTTCTTCTGCAATCCTATATGACATAGCACCATGTGACCGTTATGCGCCGTACGGGGCAAATTTAACGAATTTATTACTTATATGTTACAATTGTAACAATATATTGTGGATTTCTTTTATCGGGCAGGTCAGCGTAGTGGTTGGGCGTTTGGCTGCTGAGCTGTGTGTCGTGAGTTCGGTTTCTACACAGATCAAAACCTATAACTATAGTAAATACATATAGTCTATATACTATATATGGTCACGAGTTCGAATCCCACCCATTACTCTATTGCAATGTACCCATTCAAACTCAAGCATATTTAGCTTAGTTGGAGGGGTTAAAAAGATTGATAGTACTGTAAATTACTACATTGCTAGATATTTAAAACAAAATAATGTTTGTATGGCACAATACAGAAGATCTAATATCTAATGTGTGGCTACGTTTTCTTTGAAGATAAAAAAAATACTCGAAGTTTGGCATCAAAAGAATGGTGACTATATTTTGTTCTTCGACTTTCAAAGGGTTAAAGTGTTCATGAAAATCATTCACTTTCTTTATGATGTCAACTATAATATATGAAAAAAGAATAATATTCAGCGTCCGTTCGCAGAACTCAACAAAATGAAAAACTCATATATTTTAAATTCATGATTTATAGGTCCATATTACGGACTACAAGTTGTTCAAAATCACGATGAGTAAGTACTTTCACTATTTTAAAAATTGCTTAAAACTTCAAAGGCACGGTTCTTAAAAAGGTTAAAAAGGGTGTCTACATAATATTCCTCCTATAAGTATAGTATAATTATTAACATGTTGTCGACGATCGCCACCATCCATTTATACATTTAGGTAAGTATAATTTCCTTCAAAGTCTAACAGTGAATATATAATTACGTAAGAATACATAACATAATTAATTACCTTCTCCACGTTTTTTCCACGAAACGTAGAAGGTAACAAAGGACATCTCACGCCAACTCCAAGTCTTCGTTAACCGCTGTCTCCGTCGCATTTTCGGAATACACTGGCCCGAGACCATTTCCAACGAGGAACTGCTGGGAAGATGCCGCGAGAGCCCGATTGACCGACAGAGTAATAGGAAGCGTGGCTGTCCCCGACAAACCTGGCATCGCATCGTGGTGGCGAAGTGAAGCGGGAAGCTCAAGACCGATCGCGATGGAGGACTACTGTGCACGCCCTCTACCCCCTCTACAGGATCCTCATAGAATATTAAGTCAAAGTAAGTCATATAACATAATATAATCAGCATTTATCGTTCCACAGGCTTACTCTCTATGAGAGGAAAAAATTGGCCAAGTGCGAGTCAGACTCGGCCATGAAGGGTTCCGTAGTAACTATACTACTAAAAAATACCTTACAAGTTTCTTAAAACTAACTTATTTACATTTTTTACAACTACGCCCAATAACTTTGTTTTTCATAGTGTTTGTATGAATTACAAAATTATGTTTGCGGTTTTATAAGATATAGCTGTATCTCAAAAACTGCTAACCCGATTTCGTTCAAACAAATTTTGGTTGAAAGTTTACATTAAGTTCTACAGACATCTATATTTTTTTAGATTTTTCAGAGTGCTTGTGTGATGGTGCGTCGAGTTTTCAAAAAATAGATGGAAGAACTTCGTTGCGTGGGTTTGGTTTCTCAAAACTTTGATTTGCGTGGTACAATTATCTCCGGTGTCTGTGAATTTATTTATTTAATAAAATATTGTAGCGAACAAATATAAGGTAACGTAACTTATAATCAAAACACAGTTTGTTTGCTTAAACAGTTTTTGTATATTTTTTACATAAAGGATTTATTTTGATTTTCGTGGTCGCGATTTGCGTGGTTTACGTGGTAGTTTTGACCCACGCAAATCAATTTTTGACCATGCAAATGAAATAACTTTGAGTTTTGTACTAGTTATGAAGGAAAATATTTTTTATTACTTTAGTTAAATGTAAATTCGTTTAAATTAAAACTTAAAATGTCATATTCGATGGATTTCTGTCTTTATAAGTACCTAGTAATATTAAGAATAGAACAATTTATTACTTAATGAGTTTATTCCAGAAATGAGAGTTTAAACAAAAACGCCACATAAGAATTATGATTTGAAACGATCAACGGATGAAATTGAACTGTCAGATAATAATCCAGGAATACGAAGAACTGATGACCCCAAAGCCGACGAAAACTCGAGCGATTCCGATTTGACCATTTTATAAAAAAATATATAAATAAGGAAGTAAATGATTGTGATAATAATAAATACTGTTATGTTCCTAACAAATGACTAATAGTCTTATTTTTTTAAACGTTTAAATTAGTATTATATTTTTGTAATTTCTTTAACAAATAATAAATAAAGTTGGACTGATTCTACTAAAAAAAGTTTTCTGCCCTAGTAACCTACCTATTTTTTTATCTTATAATAAAATAACTTCTTTAAGTAACAATAAGTAACCCATTTGAGAAAGTCAAATTAAAATATTCATTTTCGTGGGGTGTTTTGTGATTAGCGTGGCCTCCATTTTTTTAACTTCGATTATCTCTGTAAGCATATTGCTCTCTGAGGTGCCTTTTTTATAAAAAGTATTACTTTTATGTATATTTTAAGATTCTGAAATCAAATTAAAAAAAAAATGAATTTGAAAATTGCCACGAAAATCACCGAAGAATGCCTTACTCGAAGAAGCACCCTTAAACCCGAGATTAACATGAAAAAAAAATATGCCTGCCCGAGTTCAAACAACCCACGACTTACAACTGCTTAGTCGTGCTTGTTACCACAGAACCAGCAGTACTCAAAATGAATAATATTCATTAATATAAATGTTCACTTTTTAGATAACTCAAATAACAAAACTGTCACAAAGAAACAGTGCTATACACCCAAAGCTCTAAACCACTATATTACTATGTTTTCTTTCACACAAACTAAAAACAAAAATCACCGAACTGACTTTAATTAGAAAACCTCCCTCAATAAACTTTGTACCAATCTGACTTGCTTATCATAATAGAGTTTCAGACTTAATAATTAAAACTTCAAAATCACAGCAAGTTTTTTCGACACTCGTTCGTAAAGGCTTAAGTTAATTAATCTGTATTAAGCTTCAGACTCGGGTTGTAATTAATTTATGTCCCACTTATTATTTAATTAGAATGCTGTAACGATCGGGCTGAAAATGGAATTGAATTGTGTTGATATTTTGGGAAAATGTCAATAAGGACGTTTAACATGTTATTACGTTACGTACTATCTGAACAGAGTGGTTGTCTGCACTGTGAAGCAAGTTATAAAGAAGAGGTGGTCACTGGCCATGCAATTCCTATGGGCAATCTAGGTGGCATGCGGTGAGACTTAAATAAAAGATGTTCTGGTAACTATTCCTGTATTTCTTGTTTATCAAGCAGTTCACGAATAGCGAGTAATTAATAACATATTTAGTCTTAACATAATAGGCACTTATACTTATGGGTTTAGAATAAAATATTAGAGAAAAACGTGTTCTCACCTCGATGACATTTTGACAAGAGGAAGTGAAAATATATAGTCTTTGTAAAGAGGGAGTATGCTCTATGCTAACAGATAATTAAAGCGTAGAACACACTAGTTTCATCATAAAATTATCTGCTTAGTCTTTTCTAAACAATTTTACCGGATGCAGCTGAATGGTAGTATTTTACATGAAGCGACTGTAAATCTGACCTCCACAACCCAGTGTTTGGATAGATAGATAGATATATTCTTTATTAACCGACTTCAAAAAAAGGAGGAATTTCTCAGTTCGGCTGGAACTTTTTTTTTTATCATAACTCGAATACCGCTGGACCGATTTGAATTTTTTTTTTTTCATTCGAATATGTATACTTTCTAGTCAGTCTCATTGTTATGAAATCAGGTTCTGATAATGGGATCCTGGAGTAATCGAGGGAACTCTTCAAATATTATAGGCACACCTATAGCGTTTTGGGTATTTCTAATAGCACTTTAAGCAGTTGCTCTCGAAAAGCACCATTTGGGGAAGTGAAACTGGCCACCGAAACTACTCAATAATAAATACTTCGTGGATTGCGATTCGATTACTTGAATATGCATGTTAAGCAATTTATGCTCGTCACTATGCATATGGTGATGTAGAGCTGATGGTGAAGTACCAGGAGAACTCCTCAAAAATTAACGGCTCTGCACCGGGAAAAGCAATATTTTGTAAAAGGTGATAAGTAGTTCAGATTTTGGCTTTTGTAACTAGATAAATTACAAACCGACCCACTAAAAAGAGTGAAATAAAACTTTTTAACAAAAAATAAAACTGACTTCCACTACAAAGCCAAAAATAACTTTAATTTCGGAAGGCGGTATAAAAAAAAAGAAAATACAAACCCTTTTCAACAAAAAAAGAATTTTTCAATTCGGTTGGCAAGCGACGGAGCTATGCCCGAACAAACATAAAAAAAAAAAACAAACAAACATCCGAATTGAGAACCTCCTCCTTTTTTAGAAGTCGGTTAAAAATAAATAATAACAACAATTTAAGAAGAGAGAAAAAGATCCTTTACCAAGTTTTTGAAAGACGATATGGTTTGTGCTTGTCTTACTGACACTGATAGATCATTCCACAGCCGCACTGCTTAAGCTGCGAACGACTTACCATAGTAATTGGTGGCGTGACTCGGTACCACAAGCCTGAAGTTTCCTGATGATCTCAGAGATTTTGCATGTGTGTCATGAAGGAACTTGAATCGTTCTTTAAGGTAAGTGGGGGTTTTAGGATTAAACAGAACACTGTAAAGCAGAGACAAGATGTGTAAGTTCTGGCGAAGACGTATTGGAAGACATACTGGATAACACGTTACTCCTTGGCAAGACTGGACACAGATTTTCTGTCCGCTTGTCAATGATATACAACGGCTAGACATGGTATCCGAGGCAGGGAGGTATCTCGATATTTTAAAATGTCACCATCAAAGGACTGACTTCAGTATGCGTAGGTATTATTACGCCATAATCTACTCTGTTCTCTCACGCTTAAATATCTTGTTGGCAAAGGATAATAATATTATAGGTTTAAGCTCGAAAACACTGCCACTTCGTTGCCCCACGGCTCTACAACAGAATTGGTCACGAGAAGGGGATGAAACATCTCAAGGGACTAACCAACTTTCAGTTCAAAAAGACAATAATGCAGTGGTTGGACACCTTTGACTACGAAGGAACGGAAAACTTATTTCGATCAGTAACGACTCATGACACACACGCTACACTATACAAATACTCACCCACTCACCTCACATCCACACCGCACACACACTCACACGCTTAGGGGGAGTGGTAACTCTAGTTTAACGTTTTTTTTTTTTTATTTCCTACCATTTTTTAAATTATATTCAGATTTTAATTTCAACTTTTGGCATGCAGAAATTTATTTATTTATTGATGTAATAAATGTTTTACTGCTCATTGTTTTGTCTGTCATTCATCTTTACTATGTATCTTGAGAGGTCTGGCTCTTGTGATACAGGTTGTCCTAGTACAAGAGCCAAGGCAACACTGATGTTTGAATTTCACACTTAAGGTGTGTGAAATATAATAATAATAATAAATTGGTTGTCACAATATAACAAAAGGTAAAAATACTTACTCAAGAATGAAATCAACATAGAAATAAATATAATGCGTTTAAGTCACTCTTTTTATGTTACTATACTACATTTACCATCTATGAAATACACATAATCAGCTTGTAACGTCATTTTTGCTGGGACACAAGCGTGTTGGTGTATATCACAGGTCTTTTTTGGTTCAAGGACACCACCGGCTTTCTCTCGATGTTTTATTTCAGCATTTTGAGAACAGTGGCGAAAATACAAATTGCCCTAAGAAATGTACTTGACTGGCTTCAAATCCATGACCTACAACTCGTAAGTCGGAGCTATAGCTCTCCCTATATAATATAATAATAATAATATTCCACAACTTTCACACAACGCCATCTAGTCCCAAACTAAGCAGTGCTTATGCTATGAGTACTAGACAACTGATAAACATACATATATATATTTCTAAATACATACATATTATAGATAAATTACACCCAGACAAAGAATAAATGATCGTGCTCATCACACAAACATTTGTCCTGGGTGGGAATCAAACCCACGACTTTGCGCATAGCAGTCAGGGCCACTGACCACTAGACCATCAGGCCTGTCGATATAATAATAGTAGTAAGCCTTTTTATTCTCAAGATTATCCACAATAAAGTATTTCTAAAATTTGGTTCAATTAAACAAAATTTTCAAACAAAGTTTTATTTTTATATTGTATAGGCTCTACCTTAACAAAATAAAACATTAATATTTTCAGTAACAAATCATGTTTATTTAAACTTCAAAACCATACAAAATGTTCTCATTGTCAACACTTAGCTGTTCTTAATACTATCAAGTACATGTCGTATTATGTACACAAATATATTTAATTCGTAAATTTATTAAAACATAAGCAAAGCTGTGCATTTTGTTAATTACAATTGTATATTTAAATTAAATTATTTATGAATAACATATCGGCTTTATAAATTATTCCGTACCAGTTTTAATGGCGAAATTATATTTTATATGAAACACTTCTCGTGAAACAATGTCTAAGTTCCTGTCACTTTGGGTTTTAATCGACTATTGAATAAATTCTGAATTTTTATTGATTCAAAAGGCATAAAATACGTGTACAATATTTTAAAATAATCTAACTAACGGACCTAATAGATTAATTATTTTGAGACACATGAAACAACCCTATTTCAAGCAAAGAAACATTACATGATATTCATATAAAAATAAAGCCAATGACATACATATTATCAATACTCGATCAAAACTACCAATGAAACTAGAGTATGTTTAGTGACAGAAACTTATGACAAATATAGAAATATATATGCCGTATACATACATAATAATGTTTTATTTTGTCGTGTCGGCACGGAATAATAAGGGTGAGGACATGTTGAAAGCAGGGGCGATTTGCTTTAGTACGTCATTATAGAAGCTAGCAGAGTAGCAAGGATTCTAAATTTAGAAAAAAATTGTGATGATGAAATATGATTTGAGAAGTAGTGTACTTATGATTTACTAAAAATTAAAGCTGAAAAACAAGTTGAACTTGACATACAAATATATAAAATACTAGCTGACCGAAGACTATATCTTTTTGACCAATAAACCCTTTCCTGTATTGAGAGGGAATATAATACAAAAAAAAAAAAATAATGAAATCGGTCCAGCCGTTCTTGATTTTTAGCGAGACTAACGAACAGCAATGGGTTTATGTATATAGATTTTTATAACCAATATTCGTGATTTTATTAGAAGAAGAAATTTGGCCTCGTTTAGATTTGATATCATATAAATATAACCGCGCATGCTATCACAATGTCCCTCTTCTAAAATATACTTCTTTTTTTGGCACAAATTTATTACTTCGGATACCTTATTTCGTAAGCATTCGATTTCGTAGGAAAATTATTAGGCTAGGACTAGATGAAGGTACTATTCAGAATTTCAGATATTGTTTTAAGAATATATCTGATATAAATTTATCTGCAATATAATAAAATAAGTTATATGAAATAATATTATACAGTTTATATTATATCGTTCTTTAATATATAAATATTTTTACTCCTATTTATCTTTGAAACTATTGTCAATTATTACGACTTTAAGTCAGGTAAAGGTCTTAAATTAAAAAGACAATTACAATACATTTATTTGAAATCGACTAGTAAGATTTACAAGCAAACAAATAGACTAAAAGCTACATTTAATGAATATGGCCACATTTTTTTGGTTTATTTTATATGACTACCGTTCAGTTCATATCGAATATATTATATTTACATTTCGTTTATTTGAATAAAATATTAATTTAAAACTTTATCAGCTTATTTCAATGTTACAATTCGATTTAATATCATAAATGCTAAGTTCTTTATTTAAAAAACATTTATAAGTTTATATTCTAAATGCTTTTTTATTTTATATTTTACTATTGAGCTTTTTATGACAACTGTATAGGTTTCTGTTCTTATAAAAACTTAATAGATTGAAAAAAAAAGGGTTCTGATCCCGACAATATCTCTGTATTATCACTCCAGACTCACTGAAGTGGATTGAGAGCATAAAACTGACTATAAACATGCTTGATTACTTGAATTAAAGTGCTACAGATCAGAAAATCACTTTTGAAGTATTTGTTTCCGTTAAAAAATATTCTTTTGAACTCAATATAAAAATCTTTATGCAAGCAGCCTAGTTATGCTTGATGGCATTGTATTGTAATACTTTGTCTTAAAACCAGTTCGATCATATGTATTCATATCATATTTTGATCATAGTAATTGTCGTCTTTGAATTTAAAATTCGAATACGAATTCCAAGATGGTCGCTTCAATATTCTGTGACCTTTCAACCAATCGCAGTCAAGAGACAGGCCTGAGGGAAATCTCTGGGTCTACCGATTGACCATCTGTCTTTTAGTGATAAAGATTGGGATACTGATCGACTGACCTTAATAAATTTAAGATTTGAATCAAACATAGAGACAAAAAATAAATCAATCCTGCCTTTTCTTTAGATTTGCTAAGTCAAAGTTCTCGTTTAAATGTTAAAATTCCTTATCCTCTTCGAAGTTCTATAAATAATTTAGAAGTTTATTTTTGAATTTACGTTAGCCGCTTAAAATGTTCTGGATAACATTGTTGTTTGAAATTCCAAAGAATTGAAACTTGCAATTTGGAAGAAAGCTTGTTTATTTTAAAATAAAAAGTGTGGTTTTACATTTTGCAAAGAAAACATAATGATTTGGTATAAAAGAGTATTTTCGAAATAGAAAACGATCATCGTGTTACAAACTTTTGTTCGTAATGCTGTTTATCTGAAAAAGAAGAAAAAATAAGTTGATTAATAAAGCAATTGAAATGTATGTTTTGTAGCAATCAGCCTTTGTATATCTAAATTTTTTTGGTTTCCAAAAAAATATTAACTTAAATTTGGGATATAGGTACATATTTAATACTAGCTTATGCCTTTCTGTGAAAAGTATTTTCAGTGAAAAACCCTCTCCCCTTCTTCAAGGTTCACAAGTGTGAAAGACGTGAAAAAGTAACAAACATAGACAAAGTTCCTTTTGTTTTTTTTTTTAACCATAAAGTAATATCTAAAACTTGGAAACTCATTGTCTTCAGAAATAGTTTTTTTTTTGTTTCTTTTGTCATATTTTCATCAAGTTACCAAATACCAGAAAATATTTACGAAAATGTTCGTGTATCACAAACTCATTCGAGAGAGACAAAATCTGGCCTTAATGGTAGTACGCACAGCGTCCTTAATAGCGTAGCATCAAATTGGTCTGCCCTATAGTGAATATACTGTTACAGCATACTATGTTATTTTCAAGGGCGGATCCAGCTTTGGTGCCAGGGGAGGGGGACACATAATCGTGGTCAAGTCACAAGAAGTTATAATTTATATTTCCTGACTCCGCTGCCAATTGGCCATCCACTGCCAATATTCGTTTACAACGACAGAAACTGGAGTATTATCTAGTAACATGTTTAAAAATTTTAATTAGTGGTCCACCTAGGTCCTGGACCCAGCCCAGGGAGGGGTCATGACCCCATGAACCCCCCCCCCCCCGGATCCACCCTTGGTTATTTTATTGTGACGTATATGTCTTTTCTATCTAGGTTGTCATTGTAATATTTAATTTTTGATTACCTACAAAGTAAACTCACCTTAAAACACTTGTACCCTATGATTCTCCCGATCGCAGACAATAATGTTTCCACCGGACATGACAGCAATACCTTCCAGGCCCTTGAACTCTCCGTCACCAGATCCCCAAGAACCGAAAGCTCTTAGGAAGTTTCCGTCAGGATGGAAGATCTGGATTCGATTGTTGCCGGAATCAGCCACCACGATGTAGCCTTGGTCGTCTACTGCTACACCCCTGGAGAGAAAAAGAGACGGAATTTAATTGTTTGTTTGTTTTCTTCACGGAATAGATGAATAAGGTTGGAATGGTAATGTAGACGTGGCGAGCGCGCCACATTAATGATACGAAGATCATAGCTCGAACGATTAATTCATTCACCGCGTCTAGTGCGCTTCGGATTACTTTGGAACACAGAGCTCTGCTTTAAAATACCGTGTTGTGCAATTATAATCTGTAAAACAAAAAGTTAGACCGCAAGTATAGACCGAGGAGATATATCTTTCCGTCGGTAAGTCGAAAATAACATTTAATTACAATTTTATTTGTAAAAAACATAAAAATATTTTGATCACTATGAAATTCCGAACATTAACAACATTATTGCAACAGGTTACAAAAATGTACATTGCTCGATATGTACTCGCTTAATCAACGCAATGACCAAGTCCGCTTACAATGTACTGCATGCGTTGCGTCCTCCACACTTCAACCATTGACGTTTCGTCCTTAGCCTTGATTGGCCGTGATGCACGGCGCATGTTTATTGACAGTGAATTACAATCAGTAGCAAGCTCTCGATTTAAGTGTGTGTAATTTATTTGTGTACTTAATTCGCATACGTAACGGGCCTCTTGCTTGTAGTGGAGCTAAAGAGTGGGAGACTAGCGGCGACACGCGTTCTCATACAAATCAGGAACTATTTCCTTTCTAACCTCTTTTATCTGTTCTGTGGTTTTCTTCAAAATAACACTACCAAAGGCCAATTACATAACTTGAAAACATGAGCGGAGCAACGTTATAATACGTAAAATTTTATAAACGCTATTTGACACGACTAACTTCAAGACGAACGGCGATGCGCCATCTTTACATGGTGGGCATCCTATCCATATGCATAAAACGTTTTGGGAATACATTCTTGCACACATCTAAGGAGTGGAATTCCCTGTCAGAGTCTGTATTTCTTGACAGCTATAACCTGTATTGTGTATTACTTCTGGGTAAACGCGCTTTACTTCGACCACTATCAGGTAAGATGGTGGTCTAACACGAGCTTATCATCAATAAAATAATAAACGACAATGGCACAGCCAGTTTATTTGGTACAACAGAACATACAAAATACTGCAACTTTGACCGTCCTTACGAGTAGTAAGAAACCAGAAAATCTGACAGCAGTGTTACCCAGTTACAGGATTGTGTTATTTTAAATTCTGGTACTTAGTTGTATATGTTTAGACTGGTAGTCCTTACTATCGTAATTGATAATGAGATAGAATTATGAAGTTAATTGAACATTTCAAAGCGTAGTTTTTTGATGATCGATAAACTCCTTGCATACTCTTAAATCGTGTTATTTATTAAAACCAACACATGTTGTTGCTGCTTTATATACTGTAATTATAACATAACAAAATAGAAAAAGAAAGTAATTAAGGGATAAAGTGTGTCAATCCTGTAACTTACTACGAGTACGTGTAATACTGATGTTTGCTGCTAGAGCAATGTTTTTTTTCTTGTCTTTAGAATAGGGTGTTACATACATAACATAACATAATCATCCTATAAAGTTCCAGGCCTCCTTTCCATGAGAGGAAATGGGCCATAATCCAACACGCGAGTCCAATTTCTTGGTACTAGTAATGGGCTGCAAACTTACTATGAGAACATTAAAACATTTCTTTTGCCAAATATTACAGAATTAGCCCCAAAGACAGAGTTCTATAACAATTTTCATTTTTCCAAAAAATCTGGTCACACAGTTAAGTGCATTTTCGTGTCACAGTTTCATAGAAAAATAGCAAGTATTTTAGAACATAGGCCGTTTTTAGGTCACTACAAAATTCAACTAAAATTACGAAACTAAAAAGGCCATATTTCAAAAGCTACTAAATGTCACACACATTTTCGGTGTACGTTCACGGAATTAATAAAGTTATCACATTCAACTTTTCATACAATAAAATTGGACTTACAAGTTACTGGATTGGGGGACGTAAAAATAGCAATAATGTACGAAGTCTTTTTGATCTTGAGACGTAAAGCTGTAAAACATAGCTGGCCACGTATTTCAGTCATATTTTATTATTGCGAACAGAATTCGGTCAAGGTAAGTCTCGGCACAGGTTGGAAAATATTGGCATCATTGTAGCGAAGGCTGGCACTGAGTTTTATAGTCGGCTAGTGATTTGAGAGAGTATTTTGTTAGACAAGGTTCGGTTTATCACGTTTGCTCATGTATTTTTTATTATGACCGAGATTCCAAGACGTCGCGCTGTCAGCGAAGATGTCAAGATTATTAGTGGGGCAGATTCTTTCCATGACAAACATAAATGTATTATTTTTGTTAAAATGTTTTAAAAATTAGGGCAGTGGTAGCCCAGTTGTATAGGCATGACTTATGAGTTATGGTCGTGGTCACATTACTTTGTGTAAAACTGTCTCCTATAAGTTCTGTCTATCGAAAGGTCCCCGTGCAATAAGACACACATTGTACACTATCCTACTAATATTATAAAAGCGAAAGTTTGTGAGGATGTATGTATGATTGTTGATCTTTCACGCAATAACTACTGAACGGATGTAAATGAAATTTGGTAAGTAGTTAGTTGACATCCTGGAATAACACATAGGTTACTTTTTATCTCGGAATTCCCACAGGATCTGGATTTATGCGGGAAAACCTTCCCGTGCGAACGAATTCACGGGCAGAAGTTAGTGAAGTATAAATATAGTACATTTTACACTCCACATACAAGTGGAGAAATTTTGTTATTGCGGCCGAGGCGGAGTTACGCCCGAGCCGCAAGTCGAGGGGTTTATGGAGCCGAGTACTGCAGTAACAAATGTCCACGTGTATCAAACGACGTTTTTCAATACACTTTCGAAGAAATAAAATAATAATTCCGAGGCACGAAGGAATCTCGATTTGTAGAGATGGTCACCTGTCCATGCTGACCTTGGCTAGCTTTGCTTAACCTCGATCGACCCGTATGACTGTCATTATTTAGCCACGATCTCCTCGAGGTTTTAAACGCTGATCTCAATTTAATAATTTACAGTTAATCTGAACATTAAATACTAGTAACAGTCTTGATCTCGCTTAGCATAAATCAGGATTCAAACCATTAACACAAAGTCAGCTTTGGTAAACTGCTATAAGATCTTGAATGAAATAGGTACAAAGTTCCTTACAAACCGGTCAAGTCAACGTTTTCACCAGAGTTTCTAAACCATTGGTTCTCAACCTATGGTCCGCGGACTATTAGTGGTCCGCTAAAGGTAAAAAAATATATGGTCTGCAAAAGAGAAAAATGTCATACGCGGAAGATTTAAAATATCAAACTATAACAACCTCCAACTGAAAAGTAATATTTTCTTTGACTTTTCTTTTATATTTAAAAAAGATTGCTGGCAATGTGGGTAGAATTCACATTACTAGCAATCCTGTTAACCCCTCCAACTAAGCTAAATATGCTTGACTCTGGAGTGAGTTCACGGCAATAGTGTAATGGGTGGGGTTCGAACCCACGACCTCTCGATCACAAGTCCGACACCTCAGCCTAATGGCAATTGATGCTTAAATTAGCTCATAACTCATATTGAAGCAAACTAACTTAAGTATTTATCATAACTGTTGCTTTTTATTTATTAGATAACAAAATAAAACATTGAATTTTAAAAAAACATTGCTAAACCTAACTATGTACAGAAAAAAAATAAAAAAAAAATAAACACAAAACCAATCTTAGGCGTCAAAGTCTTCCTCCACATCGCTGTCGTCCGGAAACGTACCCAGAAGACTGGCAACATTGCCACGTTGTATGGCAATGTTTATTCTTTGGGCAAAGAACGAGCCAGCCCTCCGGTCACGCAAGGAATCGATCAGCCGGCGAGATAATTCCTTATAAAGGAGACGCGCACTCGGGCCCCATGACCCAACCGTTTCGACCCCAAACGGCACAAAACTGTAATTACTAGAAAGGTTACAGTATTTGCGCCGTTTGAGGGCCTCTGCAGTCACGGCTGCTGCACCAGCACAGCTCGCCGTACTTGGAATATAAGATGGCGCAAGAGTCTCGACACAAGTTGCGTCCCACACTAGAGGTCTACCCATCTTCCAAGGCACCAACGTCATACCATCTGGTCTCTTATTTGTTGTTTATTGATTTCAAAGAACAGGCGAGCTAACATATTTTATCTTTGGTTAAATTTTCTTCGGGACTTCTGGTCCCTGCCATCAATATTGAAACCAGTTGAAATGGAAAGAAAAAGAAAGAAATTTCTCAGTAGTAGCCCGGAGTTTGGAAGTTGGTGGTGTGATAACACCCGTGCCTCGGGAAGCACGTTAAGGCGTTGATCCTGCGCCAGATCTCTCTCCAGTCGTGTTGGATTACCGTCTTATCGGACAATGAGAGTAAAGGAACAGAAAGTGCATCTGTACCTGCACATACTTGTGCTCTATAATAGTTCCTTCATGACACACATTGTAGAGATTTGAGATCATCGGAAAATTTGAGACTTTTGATGCCTACACATTCCACAAAATTTTACGACCAGTCGTTTACGGTACAGGCTATTCGGTTGTGGAATGGATTGCCGGTGTCAGTAAGACAAGCTCAGTCACTTGCTGTTTTTAAAGGCTCGGTTGCCAATCATTTTATTTCAAACTTATGATTATTCCTTTGTTTTTCTCCACGCAATGTTAAAGAACACATTATATATTTATTTGTTTTATGTACTTGTGTATTGTATTTATATATATATATATATATACATCCTAGAATCTTTTTGGCGTCATGCACGTCATGCAACCTTACGACGTCCCCCAGTTCCCCTTATATTTTTTAACAAGTCTCAATGAATATTGCTTAGTTTGTCGATTTCCAGCAACGTGGGGTACGTCATTTTACAATAATTTTATTTTTCGCGATATATCTCTTGCAGTCATGCCCCAACATTTTTGAACCCCGAACCATGGTAATACATTCTATGCGTCCTGGATATATTGATTGCGATTTACCTATTGCATTGACTACTTAACGTCCCCGCAGGTATTTGGGAGTGCGACGTTGCCAGCTTTCGATTTATATACTCATCTCTTTCTTTTATTATTGCTTGACAGTAGTCCACAGTTTGAACATTACACTTATCACAATATTCGTAAGATGTGCTAATATACGGATGCCCGATATTGATATCTATGAATATCGCATATTATGCTATTAATATTATTAAAAAGTTTGTTGTGTTGTTAGGAGCGTTGAATAAGAGGATTGAATAGTAAACGTATGGCTTCTCTTTCATGCAAAACTTAACGAACGGATTTGAATTACATTAGGGACTGAAATACCTAGTTAATAATAAGATGAATAATTATTGAGGTTCCAGTGAGATGTTACATAAGAAGTCGCGGGACATATCTAGAATGACATACTATTGTAAATATTTGTCTACTTTTTTACAAATTTAAACAATGTGCGCAGTAAGTTCATTGGTGAGTCAAGTTAAGATTTAGTATGATAGAACTAGCTTAGCTAAGCTTAGTATGTCTATGCAAAACATCACGAAGACGTTTGCATGTCTCTCTTTTCCTCGTGGGGTCTGCTTACAGAGAGAGAGAGAGAGAGAGTTAAGTACTTCTGGTCATCAAATCCTCAGGTAATGGGCCACATAGGTGATGAAGGCCTAGTGTCTCCGTCGCCGGGTAAAGGCCGGTTTCCAGCAAGTACATGGTGGGATCTTATGAAGTTAGTAAAAACTAGTCAATTTACAAACTGAGCTTCCCTGAACACGAAAGTGCAACCGAAAGTACTGCGGGCTTTCTCGTTCAAATCTAGTGCAGACCGATTGGGTATATAGTACATCCATCTTACAGTAGTTTGCAGCCAAATAGCATTCCTGCGATTAAGGTTACCAGGCTATTGGACGTCCGTATATAGCTATTGATGTCCGTATATACCTATTGCACGTCCGTATATATTGTGGTTATTGATGATGGGCTCGATTCTGACTACTATCTCACCTGATGGTAAGCTGCATTTATTGTATGCACGGCCAAGGTGTGGAAGTATCTGCCGGCTCCTGTATTCCCTACCATATATGACCTGTCTGCCTTCAAAGTTAGAGTGAACTTCTAGGCTCGCTCATTCCTTCTTAGAGCTCATATTTATTAATAAAATGCTCACATTTGACCACCATCTCACCTGATGGTGAAGCGATGATGTGGTTGAAGCTTAACTTAAAGAGCCCTAGTATAACTATAATAGAATTTAATACAGTTCCACTCCATAGCTATAAAATGAAATTTATCAAAACGTTTTGCGCGTATGGGTGGGATGTCCACCATGTAACGATGGCTCACCGTTCGTCTTGTAGTTCGATAATGGAACGGGCTTGATGGAATTAGATTGTGCGAGTCCATGGCACACTCGCTAAAATTTAACCAATAGAATTGCCTCGTGTCGCCGATGTTCAAGGCTCTAAAGCTTTGACTCGACCAGTCCCTCGTTGCTAATGAGACGTTTGGTCGTTTATTGAATGAGTCAAGTGCATCAAGATATTCCGATGTAAAATACTGTCTCCTTTGCTAGAATTGCCAATTATTGGCAACCAGTTGAGTTTTAGCCGCGACGAACAAACCAAAAGTAAGGGTCAACGTTACCCCAAGAAGCTCGCTATGATCGCTTATCGACTCGTTTTCACCACGGAATGATGGAGCCGGTCGGAAACGCCTGGGTCCAAGCGGCATTAAACTTAACCAAAGTTAGCATCAACCCATTCGAGACAACCTTTAAGGACATATTAAGCGGCCCATCATGACTTCACGTAGACCAAATCTGAAACCCACTAGCATGGGCGCAGGATATATATCCTTCAGCAACTATGCTGTCGACTGCATAACCTTAAGTACCGTGCATTAAATAGCTATGGAACGTCCGTATATGGCTATTGAACGTCCATATATAGCTATCGAACGTCCGTATATAGCTATTTAACTTTCGTATTTTGGGCACTCTATTAGATAGGACATGATTTTACCAGGCAAGAGTGCCCGAGTGCGAGATTGGCAGTCGAGAGATTGTTTTCCAAACTGGCTTCTGTAGGTCACGTCCGGGAGGTAGATGCTCCTAGAGCTGAACGATATTAGGCAGATGCGGAAGCAGTATTAATTCCACAACACTTTTCTTACATGTGGAGGTTCATCTCGGATGGACCGAGTGCAGCAAAAAAAATATACCCCGCACTTGAGTCTACCTGGTATTGTTAAATTTTCGTAAAGAAGATGACGGGAATCGATTTCTTGCTTGTATTTTTCAAGCGCGCATGCGACTTTCCTTCTTATGACAATGTTTTACTGCGGCCGGTTCTTACATTGATGCTCACGTGGTTGATCATGTATTGAGGTAAAATAAAGACAAGAAGCTCAAAGACACAGTGCCCTATCCAAACATACTATGTAGTTCGGCAATACAATACCCATTTGGGAGGTTTGGCTCTTGCGCACATGCTGATGGCAATTTACCGTGGGGAAATGTGAGCCCATAGACATAGCTCTATTCTCGCAAATGGTTGAGTTAAAATGTCATAAACCTAGGAAGACTTTAGATACGCTATAGATAACATTCTCATTATTGAGGTTTGGGAAGTGTGTATTTTGTGTCGGAATGAGCATAGAAAAACGTATTGAATGGTAAACGTATGTTTCTCTTTCACACAAAACATATTTTTCTAGTGTCTTTCTCTCTCTATAGATTTAGTTAGTAGTCAAGTTCTTCTGGTCATCCGTCCATCGTTATGAAGGCCTAGTCTCTCCCCCGGAGGAAGGTCGGTGTCTCGGCGAGTACATGGTGGGAACATCTAAAGATAGTAAAACTGCTCGAATTGCAAACTGGACTTCCCTGAAGACAAATACGTGAGCACTGTGTGATTTTTCGTTCAAATCTGGCGCAGCCGGACTGGGTACAGTGCTTTCATCTTACAGTAATTTGCAGCCAAATAAGAATACCTTAAATAGTATCGTATTCCTGCAATTAAAGCCGCTAGGCTATTGAACGTCCGTATAAAGCTATAAGACGTCCGTATATAGCTATTAATAAAATAAAATAAGGTTTGGATCTTGCGCACGTACCGATTGCGTTTTATCGTGCAAAAATGTGAGATAGATGTACATACCTCTATTCTTTCAAAATTAAATTTATCGACGCGAAAGTAAATGTCCGAAACTTATGAGGATTATAGATGCACTATAGGAAGAAGTCTCATTAATGTTGTTTGGAAAGTGGGGAAGTAAGTCTGAGTAACTATGTGTTACTAATAATAATAAAAAAATTAACTGCTTTCAGAGTTAGATTTAGTGGTCATTAAATGAAGCTGCAATAATGTTTATTTATAATTAAAAGTATTTTATGTTCCTTCTTTTAATATTGCAAATTGAAAATGTGTCACACATAAATCCAATATATTAAAATACAAATCAGAAACTCTGTCAAGCATGAGGTGAGCGAGCTGGCAACGTCGCAAGTGCGGACGCCAAATATGCAGATTCGCAGTCAGGAAGTCCCCGAGATATACGGCTGTGAATATACGCGCTACAGCAGCGCCTCGCCTGCGCTGAGATTTCTTCGGGAACTTTTTATTATATTTTTGCAGCCATTTATCAAATTTTTTGGCTTCTATCGAATTTTGTCCTACGGCTAACCAGGACCAATAGGACCTAATTGCCACCGACCAAAAAAGTGGCGTCCGGTATGCGGACGCCATATGCCGGTGGACGCCAGTTTAAATGTATTTTTTTCTTCAGAGGACGGCTAATTGGTTGCAGGATAAATATATATATATATATATTTGTATATTTTTATTAGTTTTTCCGTTATTGATGAACATTTGTACAGTAGTACAGTAATATAGTCCTCCCCATCTTAATTAAAGCTCGTAGTCCTTCCAAAGGTTGTCTGGAAGATATCGCTCTCAGCGATAAGACCGCCATTGTAACCAATTTTATATACAATATTGTTATTTAAGTGTGATTCAATTATTGGTGTTCAATAAAGTATATTCTATCTATCTGTCTAAACTATCCAGTAGCTGATAGTTACGAACAACACAGCACTTATGGTCTTGGCATCGCTCTTAACGTAAATATTCGGTACAAGTTCGGAATTTAAGGGCCCGTAAAGCTAAATTAGAAGACCAACGAACCACAATTTATAGGGTTGTTGAAAACACACGTTGATACCAAACCGGTTTCAGTTACAAAAGCTTATGGATGTAAGGTTTATGAGCCGATTTCGCAAGTAATTAGTTAAGTAAATGACCTCGTTTTTCTGGAGTTTGGCTAAGGAAGTTGATAATAAAGAAACGGAATGCGGTTAATGGGGCTTTAGAATTGTATTTTAATTGTAAGAGCTCTCTAGCGTTGACAATAGGAAGTAGCCTGGTACTTGGACTGGCTTTGGCATGAATAAAGGTTGTTTTTCTTGTACTTTGAGCGAAAATAAATACATTGCGTACATTTAAATTTGATAGAAGTTTTAAATAATATTATTACGATGTACAGCGAGCATAGTATTTGTAATTATATATATTTTTTTCAAACTAAGTATTAGAATAGAATAGAATAGAATATACTTTATTGTACACCAAAATTTAAATAAAAGTACACCTATTTAACATTATTTCTTAAATCTATGGTTACAATGGCGGTCTTATCGCTAAAAGCGATATCTTCCAGACAACCTTTGGAAGGACTATCAAAACTTAAATAAAGTGGGGAGGGCTAAAATAGTGTACTCATAAAACAGAAAATAATATATATATATATATATATATATATATATATATATATATATATATATACATCCTAGAATCTTTTTGGCGTCATGCACGTCGTGCAACCTTATGACGTCCCCCAGTTCCCCTTATATTTTTTAACAAGTCTAAATGAATATTGCTTAGTTTGTCGATTTCCAGCAACGTGGGGTACGTCATTTTCCGATAATTTTATTTTTCGCGATATTCCTCTTGCAGTCATGCCCCAACATTTTTGAACCCCGAACCATGGTAATACATTCTAGGCGTCCTGGATATACTGATTGCGATTTACCTATGGCATGGACTACTTAACGTCCCCGCAGGTATTTGGGAGTGCGACGTTGCCAGCTTTCGATTTATCTACTCATCTTTTCTTTTATTATCGCTTGACAGTAGTCCACAGTTTGAACATTACACTTGTCACAATATTCGTAAGATGTGCTAATATACGGATGCCCGATATTGATATCTGTGAATATCGCATATTATGCTTTTAATATTATTAAAGAGTTTGTTGTGTTGTTAGGTGCGTAAATAAAAGGATTGAATAGTAAACGTATGGCTTCTCTTTCATACAAATCTTAACGAACGGATTTTAATGACATTTGGGACTGAAATACCTAGTTAATAATAAGATGTACAATTATTGAGGTTCCAGTGAGATTTTTACATGAGAAGTCGCGGGACATATCTAGAATGACATACTATTGTAAATATTTCTCTACTTTTTACCAATTTAAACAATGTGCGCAGTTAGTTCATTGGTGAGTCAAGTTAAGATTTAGTATGATAGAACTAGCTTAGCTAAGCTTAGTATGTCTATGCAAAACATCACGAAGACGTTGGCATGTCTCTCTTTTCCTCGTGGGGTCTGCTTACAGAGAGAGAGAGAGAGAGTTAAGTACTTCTGGTCATCAGATCCTTATATAATGGGTCACATAGGTGATGAAGGCCTAGTGTCTCCATCGCCGGGTAAAGGCCAGTTTCCAGCAAGTACATGGTGGGATCTTATGAAGTCAGTAAAAACTGGTCAAGTTACAAACTAAGCTTCCCTGAACACTAAAGTGCAGCCGAAAGTACTGTGGGCTTTCTCGTTTAAATCTGGTGCCGCCCGATTGCCTATGTAGTACCTCCATCTTACAGTAGTTTGCAGCCAAATAGCATTCCTGCAATTAAGGTCACCAGGCTATTGAACGTCCATATATAGCTTTTGACGTCCATATATACCTATTGCATGCCCGTATATATATTGTGGTTATTGATGATAGGCTCGATTCTGACTACTATCTCACCTGATGGTAAGCTGTATTTATTGTGTGCACGGCCAAGGTGTGGAACTGTCTGCCGGCTCCTGTATAATTAAGAGTGAACAGACACTTCTGGGCTCGCTCATTCCTTCTTAGACCTCATCTTTATTAATAATATGCTCACATTTGACTACCATCTCACCTGATGGTGAAGCGATGATGTGGTTGAAGACTAAGCACGTTTATCTGGAAGAAACCTATTGACTCTTAACTTAAAGAGCCCTAGTATAGCTATAATAGATATTTAATACAGTTCCACTACATAGCTATAAAATTAATTTTCTCAAAACGTTTTGTGCGTATGGGTGGGATGTCCACCATGTGACGATGGCTCATCGCCGTTCGTCTTGTAGTCTGATAATGGAACGGGCTTGATGGAATTAGATTGGCATGAGTCCATGGCACACTCCCTAAAATTTAACCGATAGAATTGCATCGTGTCGCCGATGTTCAAGGCTCTAAAGCTTTGACTCGACCAGCCCCTATTTGCTAATGAGACGTTTGGTCGTTTCTCGAATGAGTCAAGTGCATCAAGATATTCCGATGTGAAATACTGTCTCTTTTGCTAGGATTCCCAATTATTGGCAACCAGTTGAGTCTTAGCCACGACGAACAGACTAAAAGTAAGGGTCAACGTTACCCCAAGAAGCTCGCTATGATCGCTTACTGGCTCGTTTTCACCACGGAATGATGGGAGTCGGTCGGAAACGCCTGGGTCCAAGTGGCATTAAACTTAACCAAGTTAGCATCAACCCATTTGGGACAACCTTTAAGGACATATTAAGCGGCCCATCATGAAATCACGTAGACCGAATCTGAAACCCATTAGCATGGGCGCAGGATACATATCCTTCAGCAACTGTGCTGAAGACTGAATTAACCTTATGTACCGTGCATTAAATAGCTATTGAACGTCCGTATATAGCTATTGAACGTCCATATATAGCTGTGGAACGTCCGTATATGGCTATTGAACGTTCATTTATAGCTATCGAACGTCCATATATAGCTATTGAACTTCCGTATTTCGGGCACTCTAATAGATAGGACATGGTTTTACCAGGCAAGAATGCCCGAGTGCGAGATTCGCAGTCGAGAGATTGTTTTCCAAACTGGCTTCTGTAAGTCACGTCCGGGAGGTAGATGCTCCTTGAGCTGAACGATATTAGGCAGACGCGGAAGCAGTATTAATTCCACAACAATTTTCTTACATGTGGATTCGTTCATCTCGGATGGACCGAGTGCAGCAAAAAAAAAATATCCCGCACTTGAGTCTACCTGCTATTGTTAAATTTTCGTAAAGTAAATGACGGGAATCGTTTTCTTGTTTATATTTTTCAAGCGCGCATGCGACTTTCCTTCTTATGACAATGTTTTACTGCGGCCGGTTCTTACATTGAAGCTCACGTGGTTGATCATGTATTGAGGTAAAATAAATACAAGAAGCTCAAAGACACAGTGCCCTATCCAATCATACTATGTAGTTTGGCATTACAATACCCATTTGGGAGGTTTGGCTCTTACGCACATGCTGATGGGGCTTTACCGTGGGGAAATGTGAGCCCATAGACATAGCTCTATTCTCGCAAATGGTTGACTTAAAATTTCCGAAACCTAGAAAGACTTCATATACGCTATAAATAACAGTTATTGTGGTTAGGAAGTGTGTATTTTTGTATCAGAATGAGCATAGAAACACATATAGAATGGTAAACGTATGTTTCTCTTTCACACAAAACGTATTTTTCTAGTGACTTTTCTCTCTCTCTTTTTTTGTATCTCTCTATAGAGTTAATTAGTAGTCAAGTTCTTCTGGTCATCCATCCATTGTTATGAAGGCCTAGTCTCTCCCTCGGAGGAAGGTCGGTGTCTCGGCGAGTACTTGGTGGGAATATGTGAAGATAGTAAAACTGGTCGAATCGCAAACTGGACTTCCCTGAAGACAAATGCGCGAGCACTGTGTGATTTTTCGTTCAAATCTGGCACAGCCAGACTGGGTACAGTGCTTCCATCTTACCGTAATTTGTAGCCAAATAGGATTACCTTAAATAGTATCGTATTCCTGCAATAAAAGCCACTAGGCTATTGAACGTCCGTATAAAGCTATAAGACATCCGTATATAGCTATTAATAAAATAAAATAAGGTTTGGATCTTGCGCACGTACCGATTGCGCTTTATCGTGCAAAAATGTGAGATAGATGTACATACCTCTATTCTTTCAAAATTGCATTTATCGACGCGAAAATAAATGTCAAAAACTTATGAGGGTTATAGATGCAATATAGGAAGAAGTCTCATTACTGTGGTTTGGAAAGTGGGGAAGTAAGTCTGAGTAACTATGTGTTACTAATAATATCAAAATTTTTAACTGCTTTTCAGAGTTAGAGTTAGTGGTCATTAAATGAAGCTGCAATCTTTATTTATAATTAAAAGTTGATTTTATGTTCCTTCTTTTAATATTGCAAATTGAAAATGTGTCACACATAAATCCAATATATTAAAATACAAATCAGAAACTCTGTCAAGCATGAGGTGAGCGAGCTGGCAACGTCGCAAGTACGGACGCCAAATATGCAGATTCGCAGTCAGGAAGTCCCCGAGATATACGGCTGTGAATATACGCGCTACAGCAGCGCCTCACCTGCGCTGAGATTTCTTCGAGAACTTTTTATTATATTTTTGCAGCCATTTATCAAACTTTTTCGCTTCTATCGATTTTTGTCCTACGGCTAACCAGGACCAATAGGACCTAAATGCCACCGACCAAAAAAGTGGCGTCCGGTATGCGGACGCCATATGCCGGTGGACGCCAGTTTAAATGTACTTTTTTCTTCAGAGGACGGCTAATTGGTTGCAGGATAAATATATATATATATATATATATATATATATATATATATATATATATATACTTACAAATATATAAATACAATACATAAGTAATTATATATAAATATAATGTGTTCTTTAACCTCATGTGGAGAGGAAACAAAAGAATAATTATAAATTTGAAAGAAAATCGGTATCATCTCTTTTTGTTACTTTTATAGCCACTCTGAGGTTGTCTTTTAAGAATCACTTTTAGCGATAAGGCCCTTCATTGTGTAAGGTTCCTATAATTTATGTTTTCTACAGCTTGTATGGTGTGTTTTGCGTTTGACTACCATCTCAACAGATGGTAAGCAGTGATGTGGTTGAAGATGAAGCTTAGAAGTAGCTTATTCACTCTTGACTTATATAGCAGGAAACACAGACTCCGGCAGGGAATTTCTTGATTCTTGTTAATTTACATTTTTTCATAATTATCTGCAGCCTTGCACATTTTTTTCGCTGGGTATATCATCCAATGTCTCCTCGCGCGCTGGGTGGAGCGAAAGAGAGTATCAGACTTCTACTGACTAAAAATCTACCCTGTGTCTCTACCTGCCCCTACATTCCGGGGCCGCGGTATATCGTTAAAACTTTTCCGCAAACCCCGGCAGGCAATGGCCCTGTGCCCAATGCTTACATACCTCTACCCGGAGATGGTCGTTTAAACGAAAATCTTATGCTTATTCTGCTTTTTGTTAAAATTAAAACGCAACCGCGTTTTGATTATTTCATTCCATAATTTTTATTTTCATTCATTCCATAACGTAAGTAAGAACATGCTCAAATGAATTACGCAACAACTGATAGATGGCGCCTGATTAAATTTTAATCGATAGCTAAACAATTATCATGCGTAGATCTGCCTACACCCTACTTATTAGGTAAGTAGTTTTATTTTCCAAATAAGCCAAATCTTACCTCGGGAACTTAAACTGTCCATCTTCAGAGCCTTCCTCGCCGAAAGACGAGAGGACCCTTCCATTGACGTCGAACACCTGGATCCTGTGGTTGTTGGAGTCTGACACTAAGACTCTGTTGGTGCTGGACACGGCGATGTAGTGGGGGTGTTCTAACTGGCCAAGCTTAGAGCCGAAGGAACCAAACTTGCCAACAAACGTGCCATCGGATTGGAACACCTGAGGAATCAAATAAATTCATTAAAAAGCTGAACATGTTTACAATATTTGGAATATTCACAGCTGTACAAAGACTATAGAAAAAAGCATTAGACATCAATTTCAGACGAGTTTTATTGAACAACTAGCTGTTGCCCGCGACTTCGTTCGCATGGGAGGTTTTTCTCGTGTAAATTCCGATCCCGTGGGAAATTCCCAAAATCCTTTTTTAGTGCTCCCCTACACACCCCAAGGAACACACATGCCAAATTTCAGCTTCTTGTGGCCAGTAGTTTCGGCTGTGCGTTGTTTGTCAGTCAGTCAGTAATGGAAGCGTTTTATATATATTGATTAGCAGTAGCGCTGGGTTCGCTCCTGGACTTTATTAAGATAAAAACATAACCCGCCTTCTTTCGCAGTCGGGTAAAAAATGCCTCGAAAAGCTTTAAGCTGCTAATTTGTAACAGACAGTGTCTGTGGCGCAACTACTTACTACATTAATGGGGCATGCGGTGCTAACCTTAAAGAAATTGTTATACTAACCTAAGATAGTTTTAGAACATTTAATTTATTTATTCAAATGTATAAGTTGTTGATTCGCCAAATAAAGAAAATAAATAATAGTATAGATTAAAGGAAAATAAAAATAGTATAGGTTAAAGGAAAAGTCGTGTTAGATCCGTTAAGGGCGTGGAGTACCCATTATTTCTGACTTATTTCACTATGAAACACCCTACCCTAAACTTAACCCTTTTCGAGATATTCGACTTTAATTTTTTTTATTGAAAATTGCCGATTTTTAGGCTACTAAATTTAATTTTGTTTATTTTGTGTGTCTTATTATTATTATTATTGCATTTTTACATGTGTAATAAGATGCTTTAGCACGTCAATCATTAAAATAGTGCATAAGTTAATTGAATAGGCCGTAGTAGACAAGTGAAAGTTAAGAAATTAAAAAAAGTGTTAGAAAGTTTATTTTTCTGTAAGGGATATCTAAAAAAAATATTATGGCAGTTGTTGGGCAGATGTATTTTTAAATATCTACGTTTCATCAGCTATCTAACGAGGTATAACAATCTAGGATTTGTATTACATTTCGTGGAAAAAAAGTAGTTGGGACGCTCCAGGTAGTCCAGTTCTAACGGTCCCGCGCCTATTGTCCTTCAAGATAAGACGCACCGTGCGAGCGAGACAAGTGACGATTTATATAGGTGCGAATGAAATTGTGTGTCTGCGCAAGCTCGCAACGAATACATAACTCGATTCCCCAGTCGTCGAGTGCCGGATGTGGCCGTTTTTGACAGAGTTCATCGAAGAATTTCGAGAAACTGGCTCTGTTTTGAGACGAAATACAGACATGGGAAGACCATGAATTGTTGACGACGAAGAAGAGGACAATGAGATAGTGGAACGTTTTCGAGCGGATCCGACTACTTCCACTAATATTGTTGCCCGTGATCTGGGAATTTCGCAATGGAGAGTGTGGTCTACAGTGCATACTGCTGGAGTATACCATTACCATTACACGCCGGTACACACTATTGAAGAAGGAGACCCCGCGAGAAGGTTGGATTTCTGCAGATTTATGCTAAATGCTGACGTAGAAGACCCAGATTTTCTAAGAAATATCTTGTGGACAGATGAATCCAAATTTGATAAAGATGGCATAACTAACTATCACAACGCCCATTACTGGGCCTCCAAAGAAGTAAGGAATCCCAATAAGAAAAGAGTGAAGGGGTCCCAACGAAGATTCAGCGTGAATGTGTGGCTGGGCATTATCTCCAATCATTTGATTGGACCTTACTGTCTCCCGGACAATCTAAATGGGGAAACGTACGAAAACTTTTTGAGAGGAGACTTGAGTAATTTGCTGGATGATCTGCCACTCAACTTGATCAGGGACATGTGGTTCCAACATGATGGCTGCCCTGCCCATTTCAGGAGAAGTATCAGAGACTGGTTGGACACAAATTATCTAAACAAATGGATAGGACGAGGTGGGCCGTTGCCATGGCCAGCAAGAAGTCCGGACCTAACCACCATGGATTTTCATGTGTGGGGGCGCATGAAAAGTCTTGTCTACATCGAGCCAAATCCAGTTTCATCTGTGGAAGAATTAAGAGAAAGGATTGTGGATGCAGCAAATCAAATGAGGACAACGTTGACCACTGGAGTAGTGAAGACTGGCCTCCGTAGAAGGATGCGACCGGGTCCGGTGCGACGTGTTTTCGTGTTTGCAAACAGTAAAACAATGTTTGCTAACCGAATATAGGCGTGGCTTAACAGTTTGGTTAGCAAAAACACAATAACATGTTTGCCGTCTCGAATGGATAACATCCCCCGCGTTCGTCTGCGGGGAGGGAAAGTGACGCATTTTGTATTTGCGCTCGCTAGAGAAAGATGGAATCGTTCGAAGAGTGTGTTGATTGTGTATGACAATTCTCTTTGGTTTGTGATGGAATGGAATAAAGAATATACTTTGTCTTTTGTTACTTTGTTTTCTTCTCTATATCCGGTAAAATTAACGATAACAGCTCTTGATAATCACTCTCTGAACATCTAAAACTAAACAAAAACATTACAACAATTGGCGCAGCGGACGTGCGGTTTTACTAACATGCAAGGCTCGGAACCGGTTTAAAAAATACCGGTTAATACCGGTTTATTTCGGTTTTCCTCCGAACTTTTCTTAAGAACGTGAACGTTTTGAGAACTTTATTTTAACCTAAATTAACCGGTTTATTCGACGAACGGCATGTAGGTAAACGCGTTGCAACTTGTGTGTGACTACCGCGCAAAGCGGCGCGTAGACGTATTTACGATATTTCTTTTCATTCGATTCATGCTGGTAGACGTCTGCTGCGCAGTGAGATTTAATTACGAGCTAATTTTATTATTTGTGTTTAACATGGGTAGAAAGCGGACAAATTTAATCTATACATACTTTGACTACAATTCAACCGTCAAAAGGAATTGTACCAAGTTGACCAACTGGGAAAAAATGTCTCGCTTGTTCAACGATGGAACTACAATAAGCACCCAAATTTCATAACGCCCGATCAATCATAATCTGAATAATTTCAAAACAGATTGCTAATCCATTGCTTCATATGTTCGAAAAATTTGTCTGCTCAATTACTTAAATAACGCAATGAATGTTGTTGACAGATTGTGTGTTACGCAATTAGGGTGCAGTTGAACTAGCGTATAGTTTTACTATTTTCAACCGACGACCAAAAGAGGAGGTTATCAATTCGACGCGTATATATTTTTTTTTTTTTTTAATGTGTGATCATCGAGTACTCGAAGACGGCTGAACCGATTTGGAAAATTCTTTTTTTGTTCGAATGGGTATACTTCGAAATTGGTCCCATTATCACCAAAGTCAGGATCTGATGATGGGATCCTGGAGAAATCGAGGGAACTCTTCAAATATTATAGGCACACCTATGGCGTTTTGGGTATTTCTTATAGTAACTTGTGCAGTTGCTCTCAAAAAGTACCATTTGGGGAAGTGGAACTGATGATGAAGACCACAGATGGCCACCGAAACTACTCAATAATAAGTATTGAGTGGATTGCGATTCGATTACTTGAACATGGATGTTAAGCACTTTATGCTCGTCACAATGCATATGGTGATGTAGAGCTGATGGTGAAGTACCAGTAGAACTCCTCAACAATTAACGGCCCAGCATTGGGAAAATCAATATTTTGTAAATGGTTATAAGTAGTTGACATTTAGGCTCTTGTAATTAGGTAAATTAAAAATCATCCAACTAAAAAGAGTGAAATAAAAACTTTTTAACAAAAAGTTAAACCGACTCCCAAAAAACACTGCAAAGTGAAAAATAACTTTAATTTCGGAAGTCGGTGCCAAAAACGAAAAAACAAAACTAAAGACACCGACTACCGAAATTAAAGTTATTTTTCACTTTGCAGTGTTTTTTGGGAGTCGGTTTAACTTTTTGTTAAAAAGTTTTTTTTTAATTAAGCTACCGAATTGTAAAAGAAGAGACTGATTAAATAACTGACATATTGAAAAGCATTTAATTTTTTTTTGTGTAGATTAATAGATTCCTGGATTTAAAATAATATTTCGCTCTTATTTTCCTTTATTTATCTTTTCAACCGACGACCAAAAGAGGAGGTTATCAATTCGACGCGTATTTTTTTTATGTTTTTTTTTTTTTATGTATGATGATATTATGTATGATGTTATGAACCGATTTGGAAAATTATTTTTTTGTTTGAAAGGGTATACTTCGAAATTGGTCCCATTGTCACCAGGTCAGGATCTGATGATGGGATCCTGGAGAAATCGAGGGAACTCTTCAAATATTATATGCACACCTATGGCGTTTTGGGTATTTTTTAAAGTAACTTGTGCAGTTGCTCTCAAAAGATACCATTTGGGGAAGTGGAACTGATGATGAAGACCACAGATGGCCGCCGAACCTACTCAATAATAAGTATTTCGTGGATTGCGATTCGATTACTTGAATATGGATGTCAAGCACTTTATGTTCGTTACAATGCATATGGTGATGTAGAGCTGATGGTGAAGTACCAGGAGAACTCCTCAACAATTAACGGCCCAGCATTGGGAAAAGCAATATTTTGTAAAAGGTTATAAGTTTATGCACTTTTAACTAGGTAAAGTAAAAATCGACCAACTAAAAATAGTGAAATAAAAACTTTTTACCAAAAAATTAAACCGACTCCCAAAAACATTGCAAAGTGAAAAATAACTTTAATTTCGGAAGTTGGTGCCAAAAACGAAAATACAAAACTAGACACCGACTACCGAAATTAAAGTTATTTTCACTTTGCAGTGTTTTTGGGAGTCGGTTTAATTTTTTGGTAAAAAGTTTTTTATTGATAACATTTCAGTACGGATAAATTGATGTTTCGCATGTTCATCCAGGCACATTATACAAATTAAATATTTATTTGTTTTATTTCTCACAGTGTTGATATTTTAAAACATCTAGGTATATACTTTAAAATATTGATATATGCTTCAGAGCGCATACATGGCGGCAAAAATTGTAATTCACCTGTTAGCAAATTTCAAAATAATAGTTTCGTTATCGAGGTCCTTATCATTCATTCATTATGACATTCGAAGTAGTTTCTTCTCCTGGTTTAGCAGTGATATCTTCGCCTGATTTGTTTTCGTTACTATAAGAACTATTTTCTGCATCCTCTTTCACAATTTGGGTGTTTATTTTGTACGTGTTAGATGCGTTGATGATGCGCTTTTTAGGTGCTTTTTTAGTTCCTGATTTGTATGAGAACGCGTGTCGCCGCTTGTCTCTCACTATTTAGCTCCACTACAAGCAAGAGGCCACGTTATGTATACGAATTATGTACACAAATAAATTACACACACTTAAATCGAGAGCTTGCTACTGATTGTAACTCACTGTCGATAAACATGCGCCGTGCATCACGGTCCATCAGGGCAAAGGACGAAACGTCAATGGTTGAAGTGCAGAACGCATGCAGTACATTGTAAGCGGACTTGGTCATTGTGTTGATTAAGCGAGTATACATCGGGCAATGTATACTTTTTGTAACTTATTGCAATAATGTTGTTAATGTTGGGACTTTCATAGTGATCAGAATATTTTTTTATGTTTTTTATAAATATAATTGTAATTAAATGTTATTTTCGACTTACCGATGGAAAGATATACCTCCTAGCTCTATACTTGCGGTCTAACTTTTTGTTTTACAGGTTATAATTGCACAACACGGCATTTTAAAGCAGAGCTCTGTGTTTTGAAGTAATCGGAAGCTCATTAAACGCGGTGAATGAATTAATCGGTCGAGCTATGATTTTCGTACCTATCATAAATGTGGCGCGCTTGCCACGCCCACATAACCATTCCAACCTTATTCATCTATTCCGTGGTGAAAAGTAATATTATTTTACCAATTATTTATCGTCATTATCAACTTAATTTCACCAAAAAAATATTAGATACTTACCCATTTTTAGGGTTCCGTAGCCGAATGGCAAAAAACAGAACCCTTTTAATTTCGATATGTCTGTCCGTCTGTGTAGGGGCGTGACCTAAGTGGTACCTTGTGGGATTCGCTATGCTACTAAGTTAAACACACTGATAACCTTCAAGGGTTTATTGCTAAGTATAATTTAACAAAGTAATAAAATTATCGCTAAATGATGGAAATGAGTGCACACGGTTGCTGTACGAAATACACACTAAGCTCGCGGCGCACTTAGTGCGACCGCGTTATATCGCTTGCTCAGCAAACGTGGTCGATTGCAAAATATTGCATCGAACATGCTCCCGAGGGGAAGAGATGAATAATGAGATAAGCTTATACAAAAATAAATGGTTACGTGAGTGTGAGCTTAAACGCTAAGGAGTTAAGACAATATAATATGAGCGATGATTTACAAGGTGATCGAACAATTATATCATAATCTTATAGCTATACATAAGTACTCAAACGGTTGAGTCACCAATCGAAAACACAGGTTGTCTTTTAGCTATGGGAGACGTCGACGTGTCTCGCCGCTTGGAACGTAAACTAGACCAACGTTTAGAAAAATAAGCTACGCGCGCACTATCACTGACACATGACCCCTGCTCGGGCAAGGGTTGATTTCGCGCACTTGCACTAGAGCCTTGCTCGTGCTCAAGTTTATTAATACACACACTCACACTCGCTGGCATACTGTCATTCCGCTCTTGATTGGGCGGACCTCCCGCCCCGGCTCGCTGACACCTCCTCCTCAGGAACCACAGGACTGCTGCGACGGCTGCTACTAACAGACTATATGACAACGCATACTGATGTATGTCATGTGTCGTTAAATCTTCTGTCTGTTGGGTTGATTCCTTCATCGCTTTAATTTATTCACCGAGATACTTTAAAGAAGCATTTATCGGTGTGCTATCTTCGTTGACCTTGTAGTCTTGGAAATTTTGGATAGGTAGCGTAAGATTACTAATCAAACGGTTTATGGGAGTTAATTTAGTCTCCAATATATTTGGTTTAAGTGTAAGCGTATTCTCTAATTGCTGATGAGAATAAAGTGTTACGTCATGACCCTTCACGATGCATTGCTTAGTTAGTTGAATAAGTCCAGCCTTGCTGACTTCGCTCGCTTGTAAGTCGTCGTCGCATATGACTCTCAAAGAGTATGAGTCACAACAGAAATACAAATAGGTAGAAAGGTCGTGTAATGGAACCCATTTGTTTTCACAGCTGGATTTGCTTATCCTGCAAGTAGACTGCTCATCTTTTTCGCAGAATTGTTCATTAGGACCTAAACTCTGGACAGGCCCTCGAAGACGACAAAGGTAGGTTTCCGCTTGATATTCGCAACTCTGCAGGTCATTGACGCTGGCTGTTAAGTATGAATCTCTTCTCAAGTTAATCGCAACATATTCGGATGCTGGCGTGATGCTGATCATACTTTTGTTAATTTGAACCGGTATTGGTATCAAATTGTATAGCTGGAACGTATCTCTGCTAATTAACGGTAGGGTAATTTCAAATATAAAATATTCCTCCGTCATTCTCGCTTTAACTTTTAACAATTTGTAGACCTCATACAAGTTGAACTGAATATTATCTACGGGTAATGCTAGCTCTTTAGAAACTTGACTAGATACAATCTGTAACTCCCCAAGGAGCTGTTGTGGAGTCAAGAGATGCAGATTGATCTGACCATGATATATCTCAGTCATAGTATCAAGAAAAGTATCCTGAATCCGCTTTAAATTATGGATCATATTTATGGTCGCTAACGCTGCTAAAGAGAAATCTTGCTGAATAGACATTACGTCGATCTCTTGCTGTAATTTATTGGTGACGCTGTCTAAATAATTTAAGTGCTTATTAATTATCTTATGCTGCTTTTCGATAGTCTCTTCTGTTCTCTTTAAGATATTATACTCCGCTTCTATGACCGACGTCTGATTCCTGTACAGCTGACTTAGGTGGAGTGTATTCTTACGTATAAGGTCAATGTCACGTTTGTATTTTTCTGCGAATTCCTGATCCAGTACTCCGAACAATGAGTTAGCTATAGAGCCGACTGCGTTGATAAGCCCGCGTCGAGTTCGCGCACGAGCTCCAAAGTGCTGATTGAGCAACAGCTGATTATAATATTGTAGTTCATCGTACTCGTGTTGTATTTGTAGGATGATAATTTTACAATGGCTCTGCTCTTGAATTTTCCCGCATGTTTGCTCGAGATATTGAGAAAATTGTTTGACTGCTTTGTCTCCTTGCCAGAAAGGAGACATATTATAGTAAGTTATGATTTTCCACTGATCACGAATAAGATGCATTTGTCCCAAAGAGTCAAAATACAATGTTTGATTGCTATTAAATGTAGTTACTTTGTAAGTCCCTTCAGTGGATAGTATAAAGCTCATAAAAAATAGCAATGCTAACGCTATGCTATAGATTTTAGGACAACTGCTAGACTGTTTGCTCGCTTTCTCTTCCGCTTTTGCTTTATTGCTTTGCTGATGTTGCTTTATTGTTGCACTTTTTTCTGGCTTTTGCTTACTTGCTTCCTTTTCTGCTATAGGTAAGATAGAAAGTTTAACGAATGTTAGACGAGGATTTAATTGTTCCTATGTTGTCGTTAATTACTCCTCAGATCAGAAGGTTGTAAATTTAGACAATAAGTAGACACCTTGAAAACAGATAAACTTGTATTTATATATCACTTAAATTAAATACAAAGACACGGTCTATGACGTAAGTCTATACACGGTGTATACGCGGGTCTATACTGTGGCATATGGGTAGCGACTGACTTCATTAGGAGCGGTTGGCCGTGAGAGCTCTGAAGGAGCTAGCTCAGCAAAATACAATGTGTCGCCACAAAAGCTTGATAATCGGGCGCTTTATATAACCATTTTGTGTTTTTAAAGTTACCACTCGGACAGCTCCATTTTTCCCTGGATGGACCTCTACCACCCGACCAACGGGCCATTTTCCAGGGGTTAAATTGTCGTCATGAATGGTTACCATATCGCCTATCTCTATATTGTTTTGTGCTTTTAACCATTTGCTGCGTATCGATAACTGGCTAAGATACTCCGCTTTCCACCGCTTCCATATATCTTGGAACGTTTTATTGACTAAATACCATCTCGTCCTTGCATCTTGTGCCGTTTCTATTACAGTAAGACCAGCACGAGTGGTAAGAAAATGCGCTGGCGTGAGAAAATCGATGTCGTCAATGTCTTCAGATATTGGGCACAATGGTCTTGAGTTAAGGCTTGCTTCGATTTGGGACAAGATTGTGCTGTATTCTTCGAATGTTAAAGCTTGTTCCCCTATTACTCTTTTCAGATGTTGCTTTAGACTCCGAATAGATCGCTCCCAAATCCCTCCAGCACTCGGCCACGAAGGGCAGTTCCAGTGCCATTCTATCTTCATCTCCGCTATCTCTCGGTGAAAAGTGTCATTAAAGATTCCCTCGAACTTTTGCTGTTCCTCCTGAAGGATCTTGTTGGCACCCACGAAGTTAGTGCCATTGTCCGAATAAATATGTTTTGGTGTCCCTCGTCGAGCCGCCATTCGACGCAACGCGGCTATGAATGACGTACTGCTTAGGTCGGAGACTAGCTCTATATGGACCGCTTTTGTAACCATGCAAATAAACAAGGCGATATATCCTTTAGTCGTTTTAATACCTCTCCCTTTGTTTGCTTTTACTCGAATAAACCCGGAATAATCTATTCCAGTATGATAAAATGGAGGCGCGGGATTAGTTCGACAATCTGGCAGATCTCCCATTATTTGCTGTAGCCTTCTTGGTTCTTGTTTTTTGCAGGTCACGCATTTACGAAGTTGCTTTTTCGTAGCTCTGTTTCCTTGAATTATCCAATATTGTTGTCTCAATAGAGACAAGGTAAGTCGAGCCCCGCCATGGAAGGAGTGCTCATGTGCTTGCTGGATAAGAAGTTCCGTTAATCTCCCTATATATGGGATTATGATTGGATGCTTCATATCAGAGTGAATGTTGGCGTTTTTAAGACGTCCCCCGACTCTTAATATGCCATTTTCATCTAAAAATGGTTTCAGATTTAACAATTTGCTTTCAGAGTTGAGTTTATTATTCATCAAACTCTCGATATCCGAGCCAAATTCGCTGCGCTGTATGCATTTAATTATAATTAATTTTGCTTTTCTTAGCTCTTGTAATGTGAGATATGACGGCCTTTGTTTACTTGTGCGTGCAAGTGCTCGTAATAGCCATGCTACAATTCGATTTAATTTTATGAATGAGCTATGGCGATCTAATAAATCTTCAATTACGCTTTTTCCCGGATTGCTATTTTGAACGGTTATAACTTGCTTCCGGACCTCTTCCTCCGTTGTATACTCTGGTACTTGCTCTTGCTTAGGCTTAAAGGAAGGAGTCGATAGCCAAGCTGGGCCTCGCCACCACAACGTATGCTCCATTAGTTGTGTAATAGATAGTCCTCTGCTCGCTGAATCAGCTGGATTTTCTTTAGTCGATACGTAATGCCAAACGTCTGGTGATGCTACGCTAATAATTTTCTTTACCCTGTTCGCTACAAAAGGCTTCCATCGTTCTGGATAGCCCTGTATCCAGCTAAGGGCTACCTTAGAGTCGCTCCAGGCATAGATTTCGTAATCTATGCCAGTCATGCTAGTGACTACTTTCGTAAATAGTCTGGATAAAAGTTCCGCTGCACATAGCTCCAATCTAGGGAGCGATACTGCCTTGCTGCTAGGTACTAATCTTGTTTTAGCTGCGACTAGTACTACGGATGCTTCAGTTTTTGATACAACTCTGGCATATACGACACATGCGTACGCTTTAAGAGATGCATCACAAAATCCGTGGAGTTGGATAGTGTCACCTCGTTGGCTTTGCAACCATCTTGGGATTTTAAATTTAATAATATATCCCATATCTTCAGTTAATTTTACCCACTCATTTCTGATCTCAGCTGAAACTTCATCGCTCCATTGTATTTCATCAAGCCAGACCTTTTGAAATAACAATTTGAATTTTGTAGTTAGCGGTGCTAGCCAACCTAAGGGATCAAATAACCGAGATATTTCCGACAGAAGTAATCTTTTTGTAAGCTTTGTATTATTCGCTGATACAGAATATTGGAAAGTGAATTCATCTGTGTTTGGGTCCCACCTCAAGCCTAAAGTTTTTGCTGTGTTTTCAGTTTTGAAAATGAATGATGGTGCTTGATTATTTTGCTGCGATGAATTTATCTCTTCCAATAGTTTATTTTCATTTGATGATCATTTTCTCAGCGAAAATCCGCCGCTGCTTAGACATGAATTGAGTTCTGAGATACTGCTTTTCCCTTCTTCGATAGTATGAGCGCCAGAAACCAGATCATCCATATAAAAATCTTCTAATATTATTCTTGCTGCTGTTGGAAAGTTATTCTTCTCGTCCGCTGCTAATTTTCGAAGGGTCATCATCGCCAAAAAGGGAGCTGATTTTGTGCCATATGTAACCGTCATTAACTGGTATGCTTTAATTGGCTGCGTAGTTTGTGCTCTCCAATAGATTTGTTGAAGCTTTTGATCCTCTTCACTAACTAGTATTTGCCGATACATTTTTTCGATATCGGACGTGAATACATATCGATATTGTCTCCACTTAAGTAACAGTGCCTGTAGATCTTGCTGCAAATTAGGTCCACGATGCATGACGTCATTGAGACTAAATCCCGAAGAAGTCTTTGCGGACGCATTAAATACGACACGTAACTTTGTAGTGGTAGATTCTGCTCGCTGAACCCCATGGTGAGGTAAATAACACTTTGTTCCCTCGCTGCAGGGAGTTGCTAATTTCATATGCCCCAATTCTTCATATTCGCTTAAGAATTGCTTATATTGCTGTGCTAATGATTCTTGTCTGCTAAGCTTTTTCTCTAGATTTTTTAGTTGCGCAAATGCTATTTCCTTTGATGATCCTAACTTCTCGCTCGCTTGCTGCTTCATTGGCAACCTAACTTCATAACGACCGCTTTCCAGACGTTTTTGTCGTGGATAGGTAATACTCGACACATTGCTGATCTTCCGCTGATATTTCATTTTGCTCGTGAATATCCTCAATTTGCCAAAATGTATGAATATCCGCTGTATTGTTTATTATGACGTTACAATGGAACTGTGGCTTTATGGTTCCACACAGTAACCATCCTAGGTGTGTTTGCTGTGCTAAGGGCGAAGACGAGTCCGTACCTCTTATCAAACCATCTAACATAATAAGAGAATAGGCGTCTGCCCCGAGTAATAAGTCAACAGGACGACTTGTGTTGAACTCTGGATCCGCTAAATTAATATGTTCCAAATGCGACCAAGAAGGTTTTTCAAATGATCGGTTTGGTAAGTTTTTGATTAGACTTTTCATAATTAAAACATCCATATGAAATTTAAAGCTAGTGTACATAGACTGGCATATAATGTTTAGCTTGCCTGTACAGTTCGACTCTTTTTCTGCTATTCCGGAAACTGCTCCATCAAATTGCTGTCGCTTCAGACCTAACTGCTGAGCTGCCTTCTCCGTAATTAATGATACCTGTGAGCCCTGATCAACGAGAGCCCTCAGGACCAGCTGCGTGCTATCTGCTGCTGTCACCCTCACTAACGCTGTAGCTAAAAGTGTCTCGGTGAGATTTCGCTGAGATGTGTGAACACCATTGCTGCTGCTTTGCTTTGAGTACTGTTCTTGTTTAAGATTTTCATCATTCGTTTGCTTGACATCAGCAAAACAATCATGTAATAAAGTATGATGCCTGCCAGAACACGTGAGGCATCGTTTTTTTGAATGGCATTTATTACCATTATGATTAAAAATGCAATTAATACAACATTTCAGTTGTTTGACGGTTTTAAGTTTCATTTCCTTTGGCATTTGAAGAAACTTTTCGCAATTGTGTAATTTATGCTCAGCAAAACAATGAGGACATTTAATTTCCTGCACGTGCATTGCTTTTGTGTTCTTGGTAATATTATCGTTTGTTTTTTGATTCGTGTTATATTTGTTACGAAATGATTTTATAGAACCCGCTTGTTGCTGATTTTGCTGTGATTTTTGCATGGTTTCTTGTCGTCGACGAGATGTTTCTAGACTTGTGAACTTATTTTCTAAAAAATCTAAATACTCCTGTAGGACCGGTAGCTCTCTAGGGTTGCGTAACGACTCAATATACTCGGAATATGATTCACTATCCAGCTTTTGCGACATAATATGCGCAATTAGAGGGCCCCACGTGCTAATATCCGCACCTAGGTTTTTGATGGAGTGAAGACTCTCTAATGTAACGTCATGCAATTTTTTGAAGGCTGAAAACGATTGCTGCTGTATGCTGGGAATATTCAGGAACATATTGGCGTGCGCTGTAAAGATGATCCTTTTGTTATCAAATCTATGATTAAGAATATCCCAACAAACGTTATAGTTCTCGGAGCCGATTGGAAGGTGCTGAATCAAACGCTCAGCTTCGCCTTTTAGCTTGCTTTTCAAGTATTGCATTTTCTGAGCGTTTGACAAAGCGTTGTTCTTGTGTATTGCTTCGCTGAATAGATCCTTAAAAGACATCCATTGCTGATAATGGCCTGTAAATACAGGTATATCCATTTGCGGAGTGGATTTCTCGCGATAAGATGTTGACAACATCTTGGAGTTGATAGCTTTCTTCATACTGATAAAAGTCCGCTCGTGCTTGGTGAAGTTATACTCATAATCTTCTGCTAAGTCTTCCCCCGATTCGCTAATGATTTCCCAATGAAGGGTGTCAATGGTAGTCCACCGACTGTGCAGGTTTCGAAGGGCGTCTTCGAACTCCCACTTGTCAACAATAGTTTCTACATCAATATTGTCGACTGCTCTAAGAAATGCTCTAAAGTTGACCGACTGCTTATGAAGCATGTCGTCAAGCTTACTATTGGATCCTCTTGACTGAAAGGTCGGAGTTGCTGCTGCTGTCTCTGGTGGTCCCTGCTGAATTGCTGAGGTTCCAGGAGTCTCTTGCTGTGGTAGTTGAAGAAGATACGGTGATTTTTCACGTCGTTGCGTCAAATCTTCTTTATATTGGCTTATAAGGCCTTTAGCTGTTAAATAAAGCTGATTCGTACTCTCAAATTCAGACTTGGTAAAATATCTATGATTCGTCTGTTCAAAAGGAAGAATCTTTTCATGGTTTACTTGAAAGTCCTTCCAGTACTTCTCAAGTAACTCGAGTTTACGCTTACAGTAATCGACCGTTTTACGCTCTACGCTATCCTTTTTAAAATTGATGAGGAGTTTTTTAATGCTCTCCGCAATCTCGGATTGAATAAAATAAAGGCTTTCCATCTCGCTACTGGTGTAAGAAAATTGAACGATCTTACTTGGGATACTCCTCTGCCTCTGCCGCTGTCAACCTGACGAGGGTTGCTCCCCACGTCAGTGATACGCTGATGTCGCTAGTGTGAGCTGTGAACTCACTGCTGCTGGAACGGAACTCCCAGAGTGCCGCTGTTGCTGATACCGCTGATAACTATTGAGCACTCCTACTCAATATACTGCCGCTAAAGTCACTCCTAAAGTTTCGCTGCTAAGGTAACCACTACAGTCACTGCTAAGCTACGCTAAGAAACACTGTACTCCAAAATGTCACTAGTTAAATTCAAGTTCACTTCACGACCGACAGTCCCGAAAAACTAAAAACCGACCGCGAAGTCCTTGATAGAGGCTCAAAGGACCAAAATGTAGGGGCGTGACCTAAGTGGTACCTTGTGGGATTCGCTATGCTACTAAGTTAAACACACTGATAACCTTCAAGGGTTTATTGCTAAGTATAATTTAACAAAGTAATAAAATTATCGCTAAATGATGGAAATGAGTGCACACGGTTGCTGTACGAAATACACACTAAGCTCGCGGCGCACTTAGTGCGACCGCGTTATATCGCTTGCTCAGCAAACGTGGTCGATTGCAAAATATTGCATCGAACAGTCTGTCTGTCTGTCTGTCTGTCTGTCTGTCCGTCCGTCCGTATGTCACAGCCATTTTATTCCGAAACTATTAAGATTATACATGTGAAACTTATTAGGTAGATGTATTCTGTGAACCGCTTTCCGATTTTAAGTAAAAAAATAAAAATACATTTAAAATAAAGGGAACTACCCCACATGGAACTAGAACTGAAAATGGTGTGGTATCTATAGACAGGTCTTTAAAAAAGATATAAGGTTTTCTAAAACCACTTTTTCATAAAGTCAATCGTTTGAAAGATATAAGCTTCCAAAGTGGTTAAATGTGTGTCCCTCTAACTTCTATAATAATGGCGTGAAAAATCTAAAAAAAATATATGTCTGTAGATCTTAATGTAAACTTTCAACCAAAGTTAGTTTGGACGAAATCGGGTCAGCAGTTTTTGAGATACAGCATATATTCTAAAACCGCAAATAAAACTTTGTAATTCATACAAACACTATGAAAAACAAAGTTATTTAGCGTAGTTCTAAAAATGTGAATAAGCTAGTTTTAAGAATTTTTTAAGGTTTTTTTTATTCGTCAAATAAATATACATATTATATTATAATATTATAGTTACTACGGAACCCTTCATGGGCGAGTCTGACTCGCACTTGGCCAATTTTTTATGTTTTTACAGCGGAGCTTATTGATGCAATGGTATAAATAAACGTCCGACCCAAAACAAAAAACTTTTTTCCAAATAATTAAACCGACTTCCAAAAACTCTTTTTACAACAAGTCTTTAGTTTTGTATTTTCGTTTTTGGCACCGACTTCCGAAATTAAAGTTATTTTTCACTTTGCAGTGTTTTTGGGAGTCGGTTTAATTTTTTGGTAAAATGTTTTTATTTCACTCTTTTTAGTTGGTCGATTTTTACTTTACCTAGTTAAAAGAGCCTATATGTCAACTTCTTATAACCTTTTACAAAATATTACTTTTCCCAATGCTGGGCCGTTAATGGTTGAGGAGTTCTCCTGGTACTTCACCATCAGCTCTACATCACCATATGCATTGTGACGAACATAAAGTGCTTAACATCCATATTCAAGTAATCGAATCGCAATCAACGAAATACTTATTATTGAGTAGGTTCGGCGGCCATCTGTGGTCTTCATCATCAGTTCCACTTCTCAAATGGTATTTTTGAGAGCAACTGCACAAGTTACTATAAGAAATACCCAAAACGCCATAGGTGTGCCTATAATATTTGAAGAGTTCCCTCGTTTTCTCCAGGATCCCATCATCAGATCCTGACTTGGTGATAATGGGACCAATTTCCAAGTATACTCTTTGAAACAAAAAAAGATTTTTCCAAAACGGTTCAGCCGTCTTCGAGTACAATCGGTGTTGTAATCGCTGATCATACATAAAAATATATATATATATATACGCGTCGAATTGATAACCTCCTCTTTTTGTCGTCGTTTGAAAAATTCTTACGACTAAATAAAAACTGAACAGTGCGCGACGTTTGTTTATCGTGCGTCTGTATTAACCGGTTTTTATTGCTCTAAACCGTTAAATCCGAAAAAACCTGTATGTAAATGCTCTTCCAAATACCGGTTTAAAAAAAACGGTTTATGCGAACGAAACCGAATGTAAAGGTTTTGGCGTCAAGTACATCATACCGGTTTGAAAATTTAACCGGTATCCGAGCCTTGCTAACATGTTTTGTTAGAAAATTGGCGCAGCGGACCCGGCTTTAGAAACAGAGGCCGCCATGTTGAACATGAACTGTAGAGTAAAAAAAAGTTGTGTGAAAACCTGATTTAATAAATGACATTTCATGCTTACCTATTGTTTTATTTTACTTTTTAGGGCTAAGTATTTATTTTCTTCTCCACTGTCGCCTATGAAGCTAAGTTTTTTTCAATGCATTTAAATAAAACCCTAGATTGTTACACCTCGTTAGATAGCTGATGAAATGTAGATATTTAAAAACACAACTGTCACAATATTTTTTTTAGATATCCCTTAGAGAAAAATAAACTTTCTAATATTTTTTAATTTCTTTTCTTTCACTTATCTACTACGGCCTATTCAATTAACTTATGCACTATTTTAATGATTGACGTCCTAAAACATCTTTTTACACATGTAAAAGTGCAATAATAATAAGACACACAAAGTAAACATAAATAAATTTAGTAGCTTAAAAATCGGCAATTTTCTATAAAAAAAATTAAAGTCAAATATCTCGAAAAGGGTTAAGTTTAGGGTAGGGTGTTTCATAGTGAAATAAGTCACAAATAATGGGTACTCCACGTCCTTAACGGATCTAGCACGACTTTTCCTTTAACCCTGTATATTTATTGTATAGATTACATATTAATCCAGTAATTGATCATCATGTTTATATTATATAACTACATTTTCTTGATACACCGTGTCCTTTGACCGGGTGAAAAAAGACAAAATATTTTATCAAGGACAAATAATTTCTTGCTACAGTCTGGTTTAAATTAAATTGAAATTATATCTTTGTACAGTAAATGGAGCGCCTTAGTAATAAGTTATCTACGAATAATTGGAGAAACTTTATGTTGAGCTAAATAATTATAGCTCAACAATGCAAACTAGTCAAAGAAATAATTATATAATAACAGAGACTGCTAGTTTATTTGAGTAAGTCAATTAAAGAGATGTGTATTGAGCATAGCTTTAAATACGAAAACTAAAATGACTTGAATAAAATTGTTAGTAGAAGTTTTTTGCATTAGGTATAGCAGTTTAGTTTTTAACCATGTTTAAAAAGGAAACCATTGGCTTAACACCTGCACGGCTCAATTTTCTAGGTTAAGCAATATCGCGGTTGGTCTTTGGGTGGGTGACATGATCTAACCATATCAACATTTTTCTGTGCCTCGAAAAGTACGTTTGTAAGTTGTTGCACCACTTTTTCTTCCCAGCTTCAACACTTGGAAGTAATGAGGGAGCCTTTTGGGCGACTATATGGACATTAAAATTTGTTACAAGGGCTAATTTCCAGCCTAGTTTTCATATCAACATTTTTCCGTGCCTCGAAAAGTACGTTTGTAAGTTGTTGCACCACTTTTTCTTCCCAGCTTCAACACTTGGAAGTAATGAGGGAGCCTTTTGGGCGACTATATGGACATTAAAATTTGTTACAAGGGCTAATTTCCAGCCTAGTTTTCATAAAAGTTATTATTAACTAGGTAGTACCTAAAAATTACTAACACAAATATAAAACTTTTATTCCTCAACAAAAATGAGGTCGACGTTGTTTAATGTGAACCTTTTTTATACGTACTAACACCTATTTATTTATTAAAACTTTATGACAACACAAAAGCACGAAGGAGGACTAAATGCCTTAGGCAATCTCTACCAGTTAACCGTGGGTGGTAAAGAGAAAACATGTCAGGTGCATAAAAAAAAACTAAGTAAATAATATTTTATGGTTCAATACTTATTACCAAAATATACCTGAAATAGTATCTATGTTCAAATAAAGAAAACACATACCTGTACTCTATGGTTTTCCTTGTCACAGACGTAGATAAACCCGAGCGCGTCCGTAGTGATACCCCACGGGTAGTTGAACTTGCCGTCTCCTGTGCCTTGGGTGCCAAACGCCCTCAGGAAACGGCCTTGAGGGTCAAATACCTAGGACAAAAAAATTAGGGGTTCAATCGTGTTTGGTAGTGAGTTTTGATTAGGCTTAATACACTCGAGAGCAATGAATCCGGGTCACTTAAAGAATCCTAAAAATCTCGGAAACTAAAAATGCTAGGTTAATGCAATAAATTGTATTTAATAGACAATGTAATACTCCGTAAATGAAAGTAAAAAAAATATGAGTCACCATACATTTTATTAACACAAAATTACATAAAGAAAAAAACTGCTGATCTCTCCTTAAAACAAAAATAGAAAACATGAAATTTTTGAACTTTATTACGATTTTCTTGAATTTTAATACTTCGTATTGCCTCCTCGTGCTTTCATTACTGCGTTTACGCAGTTTGGCATGCTGCACCAAGTTCCTTATACTATTTTGGGGAATATTCTCCCATTCCTCTGTGAGAGCAATTTTGAGCTCACGAAGCGTGATTGGGGGAGGGTTTCGTTGTTTTACGCATCTGCCTAGCTCGTCCCAAGCATGCTCCGATCGGGTTGATATCCGGGCTGCGCGCTGGCCACTCCATACGAGTAATGTTCATCTCTTGAAGGTAGTCATTCACAATCCTACCTGTATGAGGTCGGGCATTGTCATGCATAAATATAGCATCCTCACCTAAATTGACCATAAATGGACCAATGTGATCATTGAGGATTTCTTCCACATATCTTACGCTAGTTAAAGAGCCGTTTTCTATGATCACCAGCTCTGTGCGACTTTCAGAAGAAATTCCGGCCCACACAAGTACATACCCACCACCGTAGGCTACTTTTTCTTCGATGCATGCTTGCTTGAATCTTTCCCCTGGTCTTCGATACACTCTGTGTCTTCCATCATGCTTGTAGAGCATAAATTTTGATTCGTCGGAGAACATAACTTTTGACCAATCTTCAATACTCCAATTTACGTGGCTCTGGGCATATCTTAGTCTTGAAATACGATGCCCACGCTCCAGTTTAGGGCCGTTTGCAGGTCTAAGGGGTTTTAAGTTAGATTCAGCAAGCCGACGTCTTAATGTCCATGCACTTGGGTTACTTCCTCCGAGGCGTCGAAACTGATTGGTGAGTTCAGTTCCTGTGAGAAAGCGATTTCAAACCATGGTGTACACCAAGTATCGGTCTTCTCGTGCTGTGGTACACCTGGTTCTGCCCGTTCCTGGTCTGCGTAGGTTAGAACCAGTTCCTTCGTAACGTCGGAGAACTCTTTGTACTGTTGACAGCGACACACCGACAGTCCTGGCTGTATCGCGCTGACTCCGGCCGGTTTCCAGCATTGTAAGTATTCTGGTGCATTCTTCAGGCGTAAGCGACATAATTTCAGCTTGAATAATGAATATAGAGCACTATCAACATGGTTTATGTACCCACATAAATGACAGATTACAAACAAAAGCAAAACCAAATGCTGTAATTTCGTAGTTCCATCTTCGAAAGTGGCCCTTTTTCAAATTTGATTTTTTTATGATATAACTTTACAATAACTAAGAAGTTTTAATGCCTTCATTTAAGGAGTATTACATTGTCTATTAAATACAATTTATTGCATTAACCTAGCATTTTTAGTTTCCGAGATTTTTAGGATTCTTTAAGTGACCCGGATTCATTGCTCTCGAGTGTATTACTAAAATACTAGATATGTAATACTATTAATATTTAGCAACACTGTTATGGTATGGTCATTTTATAGCGAAAACATTGGTCTTCGCGATGAGGAATAAAGAAATAAATAATTAATTGTGTTGACCATATTCAGTTAACACGCACGAGATATTTTTAGTTGTTACAACAAAAATGGTATGCTAAAAACTCTATGTGTTTAAATGTGCCCAGGCATATATTATTGTGTTTTGACACTGCTTCTGGGCCTTAGCGCCATGCGTCCTCTTTACTTTCAGACGAATTAGTGCCAACAATAAAAATAAGAGAGAAAGAGAATTATGACAATAAAATTTTAATTTGATGTGAAACTCGCTTAACAAAGAATTTACCGTTATTAATTTTGCGCAAATACGTTTTCTTTGCAAACCGTACTTTTCAAGTGAAATTTGACAGATAGAGGTCATTGACGTTATTATTCTTATTTAAATCGCATAGTACTTGTATACACTAAAAAGTTCTTTAAACCGAAAACATACTTGTACTACGCAGTCAAACGTGCACCAAACACGTGTTAGAATTTGGAACCGAGCCAAACCATGGGACAAAGATTGTCAAAATATCCCAAACGAGTAATTCCGTGTTATTATTCTGGTTGAAGTACCTGGCGAAGCCAAATCCCGGATAATATGTATTAAATGAGTCTGTGAGCTTGTTTTTGATACTGGTATTACATGACTTGTAACTTGTACCCATTTTTTATGGTCGGCCGTAGGGCTTAATGTTTGAGCTATAATGTTAGTCTTTGTCTTCTATTTAATAACTCTAAACGAATAAATAAATATATTTTTTTGGCTTTGTATTTATGTCTATCTGAATAAAAATGTTTGTATGTTTGTCCTCTATGGGTTTTTATTTTAAACTATTGATTTGCTTGTCATAAAACTTTGGCAGGGAAACAAAAATTAAAGATTGTAAAATAGTATCCTAGCTCTGCAAAAGCAAGCACAGAGGCTCGAGATAAACGATATCCTGTCAGCGGCAGAGTTACCAAAGTAATTATTAAAACGTCTAAATGTATGGGATAGATCGCTGTCGAAAAAACACGTGATTAATTTTGAGATTGGCATTTTGTCTAAAGCCTCAGGACAGAATTAGGTAAATAATAGTTTACTGTACACAACATTCGTAGGAAACAAACGAGTGTCCCACAAAAACTTCTAAATCATCTTTATTGCAGCTTACATTAGCAAGAAACGTTGTCAAGTAATCCTTATAGCCTAATAAAGCAGATAGATAGTCACCAAAAAGAGCAATTTGTCTCCACCATCTTAGGTATAGCCATTTCCGCAACCTCACGTCTCAGCCAATATTCGGGCCCTTCGAGACGGTCAGCGGCTTAACTGACACTAATGAATTACAGGCAGGACAAATAGACGAATGGAATACAAATTCAGGTCTCCCGGGAAATATGCGGAGATGGGATCACTGAGTTAGAGTTGTTCGGTTTCGAACGCTGCGTCAGAAGCGTGTCTGTAGATACCTTTACCGAAGTATCCCTAGTGATTAAAGGTGCGTACGGACTGTTTGAAGCGAAATAAAATATCAAAGAAAGCAGTTCTGAGAAACAGCCTTTGAACGTAGTCAATACGTCGCGATTAATAAAATGTTATTAAAAAAGAAACAACAAGCTTCGTTCCAAGAAAAAAGCATGTATTAATTACGAGCTTTTCCGAGAATGTTCAACGTGTGAAACGTAAAGGACATGAATATAATGTCCGCTTCTAAATTTGCTCTTATAATATTTTTTACAAGGAACATAAAACATACATTTTCCCGCAAAATGAGAATGATGACGCATAAACATAAGCCTATATTTGTTAAGGTAAACACGTCCCAAATGGTACCCTGTTTTTTGAAGCCAAATGTGGCAAAAATATGTTGACATTAATGGTTTATTGCGAGAACAAAAAGATGAATGGAATTGAAATACTTACTTCTAGAGAAAAATGTAGGAAGGTAGGCAAGTTCACCAAACGCAATTCCGGAGTTGCAAATCTGTTTTAGTTTTCAGATCATAGCGGGAAATATGTAAGTACCTACGCGAGATACATTGATGATATTGCAAATGTGATTTCTGCTTCAGTAACCTTGTAAGCAAAAATTGTATTGGATTTTTGTTGATGTACCTATTTGATATTTTCAACTATCACTGTTTTATGGATGGATGAATGAATTTTTGTTTATCAATCACGCTAAAATGTGTACTGAGATTTGGATGGAATTGGGCACATATAATATTCTGGAATAACAAAGGCTGAGTAGTATTTTAAAAGTAAAAAGGCCCCCTTCTGTGTTTAAGGCAAAAGACCTATACTCACTGGTCTTTCTCCCAGAAGTCCAGACAAATTTCTTTTTTTTTTAATGATAATAGGCTCGCGTTTGAGCACGCTTGCCGAGAAGTAACCTATTCACTCATGACTTAAAGACTCCCAGGTTATAGCGATCAGGAAACACAGAATCCGGCAGGGAATTCCACTCCTTAGCCGTACGCACAATGAAAGTACTCCCAAAACGTTTTGTGCGTATGGGTGGGATGTCCACTAAGTAACGATGGCGCATTGCCGTTTGTCTTGTAGTCCGATGATGGAACAGGCTTGGCGGAACTGGATTGTGTAATTCCATCGCACACTCCCCGAAATGTAACCGATAGATTTCTGTCAGGACTGTCGCATTTAATGACACTCAAGCGATGTTTTCGTGAAGTAAACTTAAGTACAAACAGATGAAACTATAAATAATGTTTAAGTGTTAATTTTAATATAGGTTGAATATTTTGTGACCTTGCTCTCTTCTTTATTTCAAAAGTGCTTTGTACGCATCACAGATGTCGACCGAAATACTTTTTAGTTCAAGTGCAGATATTTTGAATGTGCTAAAGCAGTGTATCATTTTAATTTATAGCTTTTAGTATTTAAGTAATATACGACTTACAAAGTTCAAAGACGTTAAACTGTTTGGTACTTAAAAGGAGAATTTGAGAGTAACTTCTTTTGTGAAACTTTAATTTGGAGAAATAACAATAATGGTGAACCCAGGTCTCGTATTTGACTTTAGAATTAGTTTCTTACACTTAAAAATTCGGTCATGCAAATCCTTCTTAGCATAATTGAAAGTTTTGAGACCAAAAACAAACTAGATCGTTTTTCTAAAAAGTGCTAAAATAAGGCGTCCTCTGAACAGCTAGTAAAGAACAAATTCACTTCTTTCACTTAAAAAAAGCAATGTTAATAGATCTAGACAGAACGTCCCTCATGGCGCAGTCGCGCGAATTACTCGAGCATTCCAGCGAATTTGCGCGCCTTCTCGCGTCAGTAGAAGTTTGACACTCCCTTCCGGCCAAGCATATATAAAGGCGTGTTTAGTAGAGAGTTTAGTTCAGAATTTTCACTTTAAGCCACACTTTTTTCTTAAAAACGGAAAGCGGTTTACAGAATACATGTACCTTAATTTAAATTAATTTTAATTTAATTAGGTTTTGTGTTTACGAACTACGTATGATTATGTTGATTTGACGTTTTTTCAATTATACTGAAACAATTACAGACATTTGTAAATCCTATTGCCTAAATTAGTACAGAATTACTAGCTGTTCAGGCGACTTCGTTAGCGTGTGAGGCTTTCCCGCAAATCCTGATTCCGCAGGAGATCCAAGATAAAATTTGCCAGGCCTATATATGCCCTGTAACCTCCTCTAGCTTCCAGTGGAAGTCCGATTATAAATCAGTTTAGATGTTCCAGAAATTAGCTGGGACAAACAATAATAAAAATACGTTTGTTTGTGTTTAAGTCTCGTGTAAATAACTGTAAACATTTGATAAAAAAAAAATATATAAGACGAACTGAGTTCCTCCTCCTTTTTTTGAAGTAGGTTAAAAATACATTTATTTTAAAAAATCACAGACGAAAACACATCAATCTTATTTACATGTTTACAGTAAAGAAGATTGAAGCTTTCGTTATTTTATGTAGCAAAATATTAACTAGAATTACCATTTTGTATTGTGAATGTATAATCAGAGGGTACTTTGAATTTTAAATTTTAATAGTATTCATATTTGCGAGCTACCACTTTGCTGGCGCTTCTTCATTCCCTTTTGTTTTAAATGAATGTACCTAGTGGCTGCAATGGTTTTATTAGCATTAGGAACTGGTGCATATTTGTGAATGCAAATAATTGGCGACGTGTCAAATATGTTGCTAGTATTGTAAATATTGGAATATGTAGGTGAGAATTTAATTTGTTTGAGCAGCTGTTAGTAAGAATATAAGTACTAGTAAGTATTTATTTCTTTAAATAGCATACGGAACTAGTTTCCTAGTAAAGCATCAAATTTTTTTTGAATGAATTTGCGATTACATATTAACATTTATTTCACCATAAAAATACATCAGCATGTAATACAAAAACATCTGTAGCCGAACTAGGACATATCTTGTATATACATCTCGGCATACAGCGCCACAAGGCCACAACCCTAGCAAAAATGGTAATATATACCTATCGTAATTATTAAATAGCCCAGGAGTTGAAACATGAGTTAACAATACTAATATTATAAAAATAAATTTAATGAAATATCTGTGCGTCTGTGTGTGAATTTATGTGTGAGAGAGTTTTTAAATAATTTCTAAAGAGTGAATTTGTTCAATAATATCTCCACAGTCCGACTTCGCTCACAGCTGAGCTACTTTAAGTTCCAATCCCCATTGATTACCTCTACTTTTTTACTATACTTTTTGTTTTTGTTATCGAAGGGAAACCTTCAAAAGGCGCCTGAACTTTTGGGAAAAGACCAGGGATTTTGGTTTTTTTTACCCCTCAAAAGACCACTCCGGCACCCTCTGTGTGCATCGCCTATTAGGGCACATCCCTGGGGCCACCGACGGACCTAGTGTGGATTGGTGGATGTCGCATGTCTTTGGATTCTTTGTTTCTAATATATGTCAGTTTTCTGAGACGGAATGGGTCATCTGTGAATAGAGATCTGTGTGTATCTTACCTCAAAAGATCGCCTCAGACATTAACCTACATTGTTCTTATACAAGGTGTAACAGATTAAGCGCAATACCTCAGACACCCCAATTAGAATATTAAATTATAAGTCTAAAACAACATCCGAAGCTAAATAAATTGAAACCAAACCTAGACATTTATACAAAATAGTTATCTATACTTATAATAAATCTGTAGAGAGGTCAATTCTGTACATGAAATATATTTCCAAAATAACTATCAGGGGGTGATTAGGGATCGATACTGATACCAAAAATGCAATCAGTAAAATTTTTGTCTGTCTGTCTGTCTGAATAACCGTTATAGAAACAAAAACTACTCGACGGATTTTAACGAAACTTGGTACAATTATTTTTCATACTCCTGAGCTGGTTATAGTATACTTTTCATCACGCTACAATCAATAGGAGCAGAGCAGTGAAGGGAAATGTTGGGAAAACGGGAGAAGTTACTCCATTTTTTAAGCTTCCGTCGCGTGTGCAACCTTAATGGTTAAAGCTACACAGAAAACATTTATGACGGAAATGTTCTACATAAAATTATATAAAAGATATCCCACGACGGCATATATCTATATTTTATGGTTGACTCACAATAACACGTGTAACTCCCGATAGCTTAGCAGTTCGAAACTTTCTGATTATTATTCTGCTCCGAAATTTAAAACCATCACAACTTTGCAATGGAACTCGGCTAAAAGTAACTCAGTTGCAACAAAATATAATCGAGGCTCAAATTTTAACAGGTTGCGGTGCAGGAGAAACCGTCTTTATTCCCAGATTTCCCATAATACCAAATAATTTTCCATTCCAATTTAAAAGAACGCGATTCCCAGTATCGGTGTGTTATGCAATGACAATTAATAAAGCTCAAGGGCAGACTTTTCGTGTTGCTGGAGTAGATCTCGGTGTCAGTTGTTTCTCGCATGGTCAGTTGTACGTCGCTCTTTCCCGGGTTAGCAGTTCTATAAATCTTTATGTTCACGTGCCGGACGGGTCAACTTTCAACATAGTTTACCCGGAAGCTTTGCGCTGAAGTATTGTCGTTCTATAGGTACTTAAGCCTCATGTGAACGTGATTTAAACAATATTACCAATACATTAACTTAATAATACACAAGGAGTTACACGCTGACGGAGTCGCGGGCACAGCTATTAACAATAATATTGTGCGGTTCGGTATTGCGATATTTTTCAACAGTATTATAGATTGACATATTATATTTCCCTACTAAATTACGAAAGTTAATCTGTGTGTTACATCAAAATCACTGAACCGTGAGGAAGGACATAGGCTACTTTTTTTTACGAAAAACGACAGAAACGTGGACGAAGTCGCGGGCAACAGCTATCTATGCTAATAATATAAGGCTGAAGAGTTTGTTTCTTTGTTTGAACGCGATAATCTCAGGAACTACTGGTTCGAATTGAAAAAATATTTTTAATTAAATAGTCAATTTATAGAGAAAGGCTATAGGCTATATATCATTACGCTAAGGCCAATAGGAGCGGAGCACCAATGAAGAATGCTTCAAAATCGGGGTTAAATTTAACGTTAGCCCAAAGTAACTATTCCACGCGGACGGGAGTCGCGGGCAAAAGCTAGTCCTTACTAAACGCAAAACGTATGTGTGTCATACAATATCCTTACACAGACGCATACCTTCATGAAATTTTAATGGCCGTTACGCGCACGAGCGCATTTCCTTGAATTAAGGATTGTATTATTTCCTTGAATTACGGATTGTATTTGACATGCAGCAATATTTTTGTAGATTATAATTGTATTCATTATTATTACTAAGTTGACATTTTTGTATTATATCTGGTTTATAACTAATTGTATAAAATTTTGCGTGCCTGTCTCAAGGCAGAATGTACATGGCTCATTTCTGACTGTGTTTACCACCTGTATTTTTATTGTACCTACATTCGTGCAAATAAATGATTGATTGATTAATTTGTCATAATACTGTGTTTCCATTTAAAGTTAAATGAAAGATTTTTCCGTTAAAATTTAACACTTATTTTTTATGACGGAAATCGATTCAGAAGTCGATTCTGAACCAACTACTTTCAGGAATTGCGTTTATTCTGTTACACTTTGTATGATTTGACCAGTGCATGTTCTATGGACATCTGAGTTTGTTTCTGTGTAAAAGTGGTATTAGAAAAACAATCAAATTGGCTTTCAAAAGAAATATCATTGTTCATAGACAGGAGGTCTGTGTTCCAGCAGAGGTAAAAAAACAACATAATTTGTATTATTAACTCGAAACAATAAATTTACATGGTAAATAATAGTACATTGTTCATCGAGGGGAGAAAGTGACCGATTACCAACGAGGGTGTAGTTTTAGTGATACATAGTGCTTTATATTATACCTACGAGGAAAATAATAGAGAATAATAATAATAATAATCTGTCTTTTGGCATTATAAGTACTTTTAAGTAAGCTACTGAATTGGTCTAAATGAAGATAAAAACAGCGCGTTAGTAATGGATTTTCATACACTTCTCTCTCTCTCCAGTGTCTTCAGCACGTTAGTAATGAATTCTCATACACTTTTACGATACGCACATTTGTACTACAGTAATGACGTCCTTTCTGTGAAACTTTTTAAAAAGTAATAAGGCACTTTCCGAGCAGGTATAGTATAAAAACTTATAACATAAGCTAATTATGTTGTAAATGTTAATACTTGGGGCGTTTCAATCTATTATGTGAGAGACTTAAGAAGTATGTACCGAAGAATCTACTGGTTTACATAACAATACTTTTTCTATAAAGCACCTAAACCCTGCAATTGGGATAAACATAAGAAATGGGTACATAAAACATTTATCTTAGAAAACGGGATACGAATGTAATATGATTTAGAAAATAAGCTTTCCATATTTACGTCGCGGTCGGTTTGGAATACGGTTAGTCTCGTAAATATTGTTGTTCGTTTTCTTGTGTTTGTAAAATGTCTCTTTTTATTTTGGCCTAAATTGTCTCAATAATATTGTGTTAAAGTAAAGAAAGTATGTTTAACTATTACTTACATTTACTGATACTGGTCAGTCTTCATTAAAAAAACTTATGACCTTTCAGCCTTTAAAGCAAGAGTAAATACATCTTCTGGGCTCGCTCGTCCCATCGTAGACCTCATCTATCGCTTACCATCAGGCGAAATCGAGGTCATAAGTGGGCTTATACAGAATAAAAAAAAATGTATTTCACATAAGCCTATATGAGGACTTATAAAACGTTACAAGCTAGTGCACGGTACGAAAGTGGTTGTTAATAAATCGGGTATTGTAATATCTGCTTTGGAACGCGCTTGCTTGCTTTATAGGTATTGAATTAACGGACCTTTATAGAAATAGTATCTATACACATACTTCTCCTTTTTCTTCTTAGCGCGTTGATTGAAAGTATATCAAATATGTATGGCCCAGAAATCAGCTAGATGAACTCCGCCCGCTGATACCGACATAAGATCATAAAGTGTGTAAGGCATGCGGACCAAGATATAAGATGGGCCAAAAAATACTGAACAGTGTTAATGAATACGTTTGACGGATTTTAGAATAGAAATAAGCCAATTAGAGGGAGCCAACCACCTAGGATTCCTTTTCCAAATTTAAAAGCTGCATAATTCTGCTTCACAGCTCAAATATTCTTAATCAAATAAAATGACCTATTACGAACAGCCAGTGCTTTTCTAATAAAATAAAAACTGGACTTTCTCACCAAGGATTCCGTACAAGCTTATCTATACTCATATCACAAAGCGGAAAAGTTTGTTTGTTTAGACGCGCTAATCTTCGAAAGTGCTTGGTGGATTTGGATGAAATTTGATATGAAAGTAGCTTGAGGAACTGCAAATGAGGGAAATTATGTTTTTATCGTGATAAAATCCACGGGAGGGAACCGCGCGACTGCTGGTCTAAAAAGTTTAGTAGTACTGAAATTACTACATATTTAAGGCTTTTAGATTTTTAATTTAACATGTGGAGTAAGACAATGTATCTTGCCAAATTTCCTGATTCTAAGTCAACGGGAAGTAGCTTTTGATTTCCTTTAGAAAACGCGAATTATGTGAAAATATACTACATAAACGTATATTTTAATCGCGCTGACTTATGCGTTTGTTTTTTTACAACTAAAAAGATAGTAAATCCGAGTATTTGTTACATATTATTTCAGTTCGATATCGAAATGATCCGATAATGGTTATTTTTTTTTCCTTTATTGATATTCACTAAACGTTTTGGTAATACTTTCACTGTGCAAGTACAAATTCCCTGCCAGAGTTTGTATTTCCTTATAACTTATAACCTGGGGGTTTTTACGTCACGAGTGAATAGGATACTTCTAGGTGAGCGTGCTCCATCTTCAACCACATCATCGCTTACTAGTAAGATGGTGGTCAAACGCGAGCCTATACTCAATAAAGAAGGTACGGAACTCTAAAAAACCTGTTAATTTCACCGTGATATGTTGATGTAGCGAACTTATCAAACCGATATATTTAACAGCACCACATTTTGGCTTTACTCTAGAAGTTTCAAATAAGTTATAGCAGCTGCTAAATAGCTATCGTTATTTATGGTAGTTATTGGTAAGTCGCGGTGAATATTAATTGCTATTGGTTTTGACTGGGTATTTTGTATTGATGTTTATTTATAGTTATAGTGTTAATCTGTTGTGGTTTATTGGGACAGATGACCTTAATGAATCCCAAAACAGAAATATGTGCACACTTTATCATAGTAATACATGAATATCAAGTTTTAATATAATAATATAGAGTTACAAATCGCTTTAAAAGTACCCACAACAATTTATTTGAAAAATACGTCATCAAGTCTGCTCTTTTTAAGGGTTAGGCAGGGGTGTACTCTTATACAACGTGTAAAAAGGGCGTGTTTAAAGGGTACATACATACCAAATGCATGGCTTCTTTGGATGATAACAAACGATATGGCAAGGGTTTTGTAATCCTATGTCAACACGTGTGGAACTTATTAGAAATTTCAATACATTGATACCAGAGACCGAAACTTTCAAATTAAGAAGAACGAACAGAATGATTATGTTATTGGCAAGTGACGTGAAAGTTATTGACTCTTGTAGTGCTGTGACACGTTTGTTATCATTGGTATTCAAGAAACATATGAAACCGATAATTTGGTATCAATTCTTTAAGTCACTTATTTTTAGCTGAAACTGTGCATAGAGACTCCATACCAGATGTTGTCTTCAGCCCTTTTGGATAGATATGGGGTTTCCGTTACACGTTGTATAGTTAAATAAAATCCTATTTATTTATTTCTATCAACGGGATTTATTTTTTAAATTATATCGTAATAAATCCCTCGTAATTATATCAGCCGAAAATTGTCTAATGCTCAACATGTACTATCCCTAATCATTTTAACAGGCTTAAAATATTTCAATAAACATATATTTAAATACGCATACATATTGTTTTCAGTAAACCCTTTCATATGATACCCAATTAGTGCACAAAAAAAAACTACCAGTCCGCCATATTAAATTTTCAATTACGTAGGTAACTTAGCTAATCATGCATTGTCATCCAAACGAAACGTGTATGCAAAATTCTATCTTAATCAATTGAGAATAACTGCTTTAATATTAATTTGCAAGATTCGACCCCAACACCGCACTCTATGCCTCATCTCAAAAATTCCTATTTTTGAGGTTGAGTTAGAAAGTCTTTAAAATAGCAGTGTTGTGTAAATCGTAATGTACGGATCCTGCGATAGATGTAAAAACTTTCCCTTCATTGCTCGTAATTCAGACCCTTATTACCTCCGGGAAGAGAAGGTAAATGTCAGTTTATATCAATATCAGAAGTTATAGGAATTTAGAGTTACGTAAGTTTCATTATAAAGGACTCTACCCACTACAACGTATCATACTATGACCGTAACAGGAACGCGTCAGGAAAAAAAAATGTATTGAAAAGTATGAGACTATGTCCACTAGATCGTTCCGTCACCGATAAGCACCGTCACGTGGCATGCACGGAGCGTCAACAATATTGTCGGCGAGAATATTGTGCCGGTGACGATACGTTCCGTGCAGGGCATGCGACGTTGCCACACCGCTGCGCGCAGGCGGCGAAACATTGAGTACCCGGGTTATAACCGCATACGATGGCCGTTATAAACGCATTGCCTACAAAGGCGACAACAGGGACCGCTCAGATTTAGCACTCGGATGATACGGAGATGATATGCGGACGCTCCCGTCACTAAAATCGTTAAGCACGGGTATGAGACGCGGATGATAATGAGATAATATGCTGACGCTCCAATCGTTAAAACATACGGCTTTAATACGTAATTGATACGCTCTAATGGGCATAGTAAAGCATATCGTGTTGCTTTCCGATCCTGACACGTTCCTATTACGATCATAGCATGATACGGTGTAGTGGATAGAGTCCTTTAGAGTGCAATACATACTAAATAACGTCAAGTCGGACTTGTGATTGAGATGACGCGGGTTCGAACCCCACCCATTATTGCCGTAAACCCAGTCCAGACACAAGCATATTTAGCTTAGATGGAGGGGGTAACAAGATTGCTAGTAATGTGAATTCTACCCACATTGCTTGTTCTCTTAGCAATGTGGGTAGAATTCACATATAAAATATATTTATTATTATTTATTTTTTATTATTTATTTATTGTTTAAAGTCACATCAGTTTTATTTTAAAAGTGCGATACATACAAAAAAAAAAGAACTTCAAAAGCCAACTTACTTGTATACGATGATTGTATCTATCAGCAATGATGTACTGTCCGATTCTATTGACAGCTACTCCAGCAAGGCAGTCAAACTCTCCCTCACCGCTCCCATACTGACCGAACTCTTTCACGAAAATACCGTTGGAATCGAACACCTGAGAGAAAAAGGACCATTAGCACTCACTTTCGTTGAAAAAGATCGTTAGCGTATTTCGTTACTGTTTTTAGGAACAGTATTACACACATGTTTTTCTCGGCGTACGTGTGTCTTGCCTCTTGGCGGTTATTTTTAGAAAGATATCTTTGTAAATTGTACCAGCTGTTAAAGAACTACACTGAGTGTTCTTTTTATAAGTGAAGTTTTTTTTTCTTTATTTTATTATAGTTTTTTTTATATTGCACTGCGTATGACCGTTCTATCATATCATAGTTATATTCATTGATATATCTAAATCTTATATTGCGCCAGGAACTTGATCAGACTCTACATACAACCTTGATATTTCACATTTTATAAACTGTTAGGATTTTTCGTAGAATTATTTATCCCAAATCATTTTACATTTAAATACTAGATTTTGCCCGCGATTTCGCTCGTATGGAAAGAACTTTTTAGCGAAAAAAAACCTTGACCTAGGTCTATTCCATCTCTGTACCAAATTTTATTAAAAAAATATTTGTGGCTTAGACAGAAATATATTAATATTTATAGTATTATAAGAAAGGATTAAAACATGATAAAAAATAATAATGATGCTCAAATAACAAAAAGCAGTCTCTCATTATTTGTGGATTTACATTATTATCACTTCCAAAGCTTCCTGTTTTTATTAAATATTGGTTGAACTGAACAAAAAGAGGTAAACTTGTATGAAATTCAGATACAGAATATATACAAATACAGAATATATAAATTTTTAGTGAATTGTATTTTCCCAGTATATTTGTTCGCCTCCTAGCATAACATAATGCTTTTTCATAAACATAACACATATACATAATTATACTTTACCTATTTTAACAAATAAATAAATATGACTTTGATACAAGTTAGGCAGGCAAAATAACAGGCATTGTATATTTGTATACAAAAAACACATTAATAAATTTTCAATATTCGTTTCATATGAAAAATACAAATGCATTCTTTTCGTATATCAATAATTTCCAAGTATTCAAAGCAAAAAGTAAGACTAAACAGAAATATAGAATCCCTTTCGCTTTGATTGTAGAGACCTTCAATTGAAATTGTATGAAGCTTCAATTGAAGATGCATAAAAGCATCATTTGAAACTACTTTACAAGGAATTTTGTATTCTATTTGAAGGATCTTATAACACATTTTGCCTTGAGCTGAGAGTTTTCCTATGTATGTAATAAATGTAAGGCTGTTGGTATGTTTGGATATCTGTTATGTATTTATATACTAATATTGTTTAATATTACGCTTTAATGGCTTAAGTTGCAACTCGTTTATCACGTAAAATGGATTTGAAATTAGAGAAAAAAGGAAATATTTGGTCCAATATTAAAGCACAGCCTCATACAGCCATAATATGATATGTGTTTTTTTTAAATCCCAGTACTCTAGGGTTATATTCTATAAGTAAAAATAAAAAAGTCCTAGAATGTGTAGTCCAAAAATGCATAATCTCGAAGATATCGTCAATCATATTTAATCGAGGTAAAACATTGTTACTCATAAGTTTCATTGAAAAATACGAGTAATTCATGTTCATTCAAACCAATCAATCATATTTAAAGTTACGAAAATGCGAGGTTGTCATTTTTCACGTTTTTTAATCGTGAGTTAGTCGAATTTGAAAATTTTGTATGATAAATGAAAAAAAAAGATGACTAAAAGTAATTATTATACTAGTTGATTCTTTGATATGGTCCGATTCATACCCTGTGAAGTTATGGGATATTAAAAAAAAAACACCTTGTATATAGAATGTACAAGGTGAAAACTGAAGAAAACTCTTGTTTATTAAATGAAACACCTATGACACAGATCATTTCATAAAATTGACGTTTTTCAAATTTTTATAATTATTTATCTCTTGCTTATTAAATGAAACACCTATGACACAGATCATTTCATAAAATTGACGATTTTCAATATTTTATATATACAAAAACAACTTTCTCTAAACTTCTTTTTTTCTGTTGGTCTTTCTGTTTGTTTGAGCTTTTTTTTAATCTCAAAGTATTGGGATTTACTCGGGAAAACCTCCCTCGCGAACCAATTCAGAGGCACAGCAATTTTTATATCCAATACATACACACGTATGTATCTCACATACATGACGTACATACATAAGTGCTGTCAGTACATATAATTATGTTTACTAATATTATAAATCTGAAAATTTGGATATGTGTATTCAACAGTCAGGTAATAATGGAAAAAGCTGGAACAACACATAACCTACTCTCCAGAAAGTATGCGCGGATTCCACGCGATCGAGGAAAACAGCGTGTATAATAATGTATAATGAAAGTTTATAAGATCATTTCCAATTTTAGCCCTTCAAGTGTATTCCAGCCCAAAATACTTCAGCAATTATCAGGCAAATGTTTACGTCCCAATTAAAATTGGAATAGTTCGAAATTTTTGTTTTGTCCTTGTGCCAAAATGAAACGCAAACGGCCAACATCACTACATCATTTTATATTTGGACCAACGGTAATTGAGTTTCGTTTACAACTCGAAGTTATGACGCTTTCTTTAGTGCATCGAATCGAAATTAAATTGCTGATTTTTTAAACAGTTTCAAAAACATGATTTTGCAGAATTGGATCCAAATGTTCAGAATTTATTTTAATAATAAATATATTGATTTGCATATTTAAGTGCATGTGGATTTATATTTGCAGTTTCCAGAATATTTCAAGACTTATTGGTTACTAGTATAGCGACTGCTTAGAATATCAAATGCCGACACTGGTTCCATCCATAGCTTATATATACTAGGTATAATAATATAGCATGTTTTTTGTTACTAAATTAATCTGTTAAGAATTAATTTATTTTAGTTTATTAAGAAGTTCAATATAATGAACCTCAGTATTTTTTTAAATATTGTCTCGTACGCAATAGTAACAAAGGTAGTGTATTTTTTTCAGGTTAGTCAGCTCGCAAACGTTGGCCGCATTTAGTTTATTTGCCAAAAAGAGTGGCGTGTTAAATGATATTTTCAATTATTCTTAACATGTATAAATAATAAATATGCCCACCTGCACTCTGTGGTTAGAAGAATCAGCCACGACCATAGTGTTGTCGGGACCCACAGCGATACCACGAGGCCAAGTAAAGCATCCGGGTTCGCTCCCCCGACTCCCCACGCTGAATTGTAAACGGCGTTTCTGCATATACTGGCTCCTAGGGGAGGAACCGGCTGCTGCGAAACCTACATCAGAAAAATAGATTAGCATACAAGGGTATTACTAGAGCACATTATCTGTCAAACCAAACCTGTAAGCACTCTATATACACGGCAGTTTTCTCTTTCTAACCTGCTACCGCTGCTGTAGCCGCCGTAGGGGAGATGGGGGAGCCTGCCGCGTTTTTTGAATCGTCATCAGAACTGGCAAGCTCGTTAGCCGAGCGCAATGGTAGCCCGAGAGACAGGCGACGCGAAGTGCTCGACGTAGTACTAGCAGGATCGCGGTCCTTGCCGCGTGACCCGTACTTGTTCTTTAAATATCTCGCCCACGAACTGAGGGCCGCTCCGTCTTTTTCGCTGGGAGGAGGCCGTTCGGGCGAGCTCTCTCTAGACTTTAAAGCGTGCGAAGATCGGCTGCGAGACAACTCCGAACCAGTTCCAGAGCCGTATCGAGCCGCGAGGTACGCAGACGGCGATGCTGTTGTAGGAGACACTGGTTCATCTTGATCGTCGTCGTCTCCCGCACCGAAAGCGGTGTGACTGCTCTTGCTTCTAGCAAGACGGTTGCGGCGTTCTTTCAGGGCAAGGTATCTCGATCTAGCCGTAGGATATTTAGTCTCGTCATCCAGAGACGATGCTGGTTCTTCCTCTCTGGGCTTGCTTCCGTATCTGTTACTGAATGAAGACGCGGCGCTGTACCTAGGCGCGGGCTCTTCTTCTGTTTGCGACGTCTGTCTCGTGCGGTATCGGGACTGGGTGGGGGTGTCTTTCGTCTTGTCGACGGCGTCGTTTCGGGCGTTGGTGCTTCGCGCGAGAAGCGGGCCGATGTCGCTTCGGGCCATCGCCTGGCTCTCGGGCTTTCTCTGCGTGACAGGCTCCTCATCAGTGTCCTCAGACGAGTCGGTTTCCTCCTCGGAGCTGGTGTCGGAGTCTTCGTGCGCCGGCTCGGCGGGTGCGGGAGCAGGCGTGGGTCGCTGTGAGCCAACAAAGCGGCTCTGCACACGTTGCGCACCACCGGTTGTGCCGTTAGTCGCTGCGGGAGCTGGTCTCTCGTTGCCTGCGGAAGAGAAACGAGATCCAGGAGTTGTTGGGTGCGCGTTAGGGCTGTACTTTGCTTTTAATTCTGCGATGCTTAAAATGGCACCTGTGTGTTTCACCGCCGAGCCGGAGCTCTCAGTTGAAGCACTCGATTCCGTGCTAGGAGCGCGAGCGGCCACTCGGTGCGGTGCCGGCGTCTCAGTGGCTGACGGTCTTCTAGTCGTCGATACCGGCTTTTGTGGTGCAGGCACATTTTTACGCTGATTTCGCTGCAGAGATCCAACAGATTCATCGGATTCACCATCACTGGACGCCTGAGAAATTACATTTAAATCGATATTGACACCAAAACGGTAGGTATAATTTTTCGTAGTGTTTGTGTATGTGTATATAAATGAGTTAAATGTGTACGGAGTGTATTTTATGGAATGCCGTTAGTTGTTGCGTTTTTTCTTGTTAGTATCGATGATTTTCTTATAATCTACGTTGTACTGCTCTGGCTTAGTGGTCACTCTCTATCTTCCTCCCAACTCACCTCACGCGCGGGTGTAGGTGGTTTACGGTTTATTGCAGTGCGTTCCTCTTCAGCTGGACGAGCGGGTGCACGTTCAGGTTCTTGAGATGAGGCTGCTGCACCGGCTTTATTTTGTCTTTTCAGGCGCGTGATCTCGTCATCTTCACTTTGCTGCCTTTGCGCAGGTGGTGGGCGACGCGGCTGAGGTGCGGGCTGAACTGGCTTAGGAGGTGGAGGAGGTTCCTTTTTTTCTTTCTTCTTTCCGCTGTCAACATCTAATATCCTTTGCATGACACGCGGACAGTCGCTCAATCGGAATATGCCACTGAGAGGTCCTCGGGTAGCATCTTCCGTATCAGTGACCTTCTCTTTCTCTTTGTGCTGTTGCTCGGTCTTAGCAGCGCGAGTGGTTTGTTCTGAATCAGAGTCATTGTCTAGATGACTCTTGACGAATCGAGAACGGAACCTAGATCTAGTTGGCCTATGTTCAGACTCGTAGCCGCTGTAGTCTTCAGTGGCACCATAGTCTCTGGTGTGCTTTTCAGGAGGCGGAGGACGACGTTCACCGAATTTACGACCACCCAATACTGGCTCATCATTTTCTTGCCAACCCTTTGCTTCTTCTTGCGTACGGAACTGCGTAGCTAGGCGGTGATCACTCTTAGACCGTGTAAGGCCTTGGTTCTGTGGCATGCCCGAAGAATACGCGTTGGGCTGAGTGATATTCAGTTCACCATAGCTTGCGACATGCATGACCAGTTGGTTCGGGTCATGTGTCATAATAAACCGTACTCTACGGTTATAATCACCAGCTTCATAATCGAAGTTTCTGAGGAACTCGACCGTTTTGAGGAAAATTTCTTTAGTGTCTACTAACTCCGTATCTTCCCATTCTACGTCGTCGTTCATATATTTATCGGCGAGATCACAATTACTTTGTATATTACTTAATTCTAACTCTAGGTTATCTTTCAAATTAGTGAGGTTTCTAAGTTCAGTAGCTAGGTAGCGATCAACTTCGTTTCTTAAGAAATCGGTTCTATCTTTCAATGCCTTGGCTAGTCTTTTATGTATTTCGTCAACTTCTCCAGCTACTGCGCCGCAGTTTGTCTGTAGGTTAGTTGTATTGCGTTCAACTACTCCAAGGATGTCTTGAAGCCTGTTGAGGCCACGACGTATTTGATTGTTGATTCTTGAAATTTCTCTACGTAAGACTTCCATGTGTGCAGACTTGCAGTCTTCGCAGACTTTCTTGTCGCAGTGGGCACATGGCGCACAGTAGGCTTTTTCTGAGCATACGTTGCATCTTTCCATGACCTGTCCAGCAGTGGGATCTGGGAGTTCTCCAGCAATATTTGCATGAAGCTCCAAAAATCGCTGGAGAGTGACATTTGTTGGGAATCCCTGGACTCCTTGGTATGGGATTCGGTGCTCGGCACGGCATTCTGGACATTTGACCTGCAAAGGAATTTAATTTAAAGTTTTATATTTCTTGTCTTTATATTCTATTCTAAACAAACTCACATGCATTAATTAATGATATTTACATATTTACAAGTCATGTAGCCCCTTTACCTTCAGATCACCCCTTTGAAGTTGCATGTTTGTACAAAAAAGCGGAATTAGTAACTTAAATTAAAGTTATGCTACAACCACTACCAAGTGTCTCCAACGGCACTAAGGAGAAAAATAACTCCAACGTATTGAAGAAAGAAAACTGTAGATCATACCTGTCTTCTGACGTAGTCGACGAGGCCGTCCATACACGGCTCCATGCAGAAGCTGTGCTGGCATGGCAACAGCTTAGGATTCCGGTACCGGTCCAGACAGACGCAGCACGTCAGTAATGACTCAAACTGCTCCATAGTTACTCAGTACTGCTTACGTACCTGATGAAGAGAATGAGATTATAAATATATAAAATGTAGTAGTGTAGTAAATAGTAATTTAGTTAATAGACTCAACGGAATCCTCACCGAGATAAACTTTCGAATTATTCAGAACAAACAGTATAGCATTTATATAGCAATATCCCCGTAAAACATTTAATAAAGAGAAAGTTTCACATCAGTGTAACAAAATGTACTTGGCAACCAATACACAAGCAAACATTGCTCTCGACAATATTAGCCCTATAATAGTGAAACCTTCCCACATTCCCAGTAAAAAGGCACAAAAAATATTTCATAAAACATATTACGATACTAACAGGACAGAAACTCGATACCGAGATATTGAAAACCTGCTAATGTGTTTTTGAAATATCTATACCTATATCATTTATCATCAATGGCTTCCAGGAATAAGGGAAAACATCGTGAGAAAACCTACACGTTCATAATGGAGTCTAATGTGTTTAGGAGTGTAATGCTTTAAAAATGGCGGCAGTAAGTGAACTATTGGCATTTTATCCATTGATATCAGAAGCCAGTTTAAAAGATGGGAGATGGATTTCAGTAAAGTATAGTACTTGAAAGATCGTTTTAGGGCTGTCATTTTGTTTTCAATTACTGTTTTATAAACGGTTTAGTAAGGGTTTTGATCAAATAGTTTGTTTGAAAGAGATGCCATTAGCCGTGAAGGTCGCAAAACTGAGCGGCTCGATGTGACACTATTATTTTTCGCTAATACGCATTTTTTGTACATTGTTATTTTTCCAGACATCCGTTCTCCTTTTCGTCGCCTCATACGCCTACACATGTGATGAGTATTCTATTTTGAGGTACATAAAATTACAGGAAATCGATTAATTCTGTTAAATACCACTTATTTCCGGTTGATTTTCGTACTTCGTAAAAAGCAGATTTTAATCTAAAACTGAAATCTTGAAAAGGAAAGATTTCGTTGAGATTTGCATTAATATACGATTTGGCGACGGAGACAGAGATCCAATATTGATCAAAGTCGTATTTCTTCGGAAGGTGAACGAATTTTGCTTTAAAATTCAGATGGCGAGTCTTGTGACATTGGACGCTTAGAATATTCAAAGGGCTATACGGAAGACTATATCAAGGACGAAGAAATAAAAATAAAGATGATGTAAACTAGACGCAATCTATGGCCAACATATTTACTCTCTCTACTAAATAACCTTTCTCTGCCTCAAACGACCTTCACTTAATATAGAATTTTATGGCGTCAAATACGGAGCTATCGTTATAGATGAAGCCGAAAGTTAAATTTGGTGTTCGCACAAGGCACATCCTCTGAAATCCGGCTGCCGTTATAAATAGAAACGTTTGGTATTTCATGCGCCTGTTGACTAGACGTTTAGTGCGAGTTACGGCAAATGAATTTCAATCTTGTGATAAAGGAAATTAAACAGGTATTATAACGTAGATACTTCTTACATTTCAGCGGTTACATCAGGATATGACTGGCAATAGTGATTTTGATACCTAGACAACATGACTCTTAAAGTAATTCTACAAAGTAAACTATGTTGTCAAGTCATTTTGCTGGTTTCGAACAAATGTGGTCAAGTGCGCGCAAATAACTGTTTCCTGTCTGTCTGTCTCCTAAAGCAATTTCCAACGTATGTTCTCTCTTTAAACAGTTATTTTGAAAGCATAGATAGACATAACACAACTATATATTATGTTTTTATCATAATAAATGTATACATTATTAATGTGGTATGTAAAATCTAGTATTTTAAGTGTGGTTGAGAAGCTGATAACGAACACTAGTCCACCAACGCAAAAATACTAAGAATGATTTCACATGTGAAAATAGCCGTTTCCAGATTTTTTTGTTCCTATGACTAAATTAGAAGTTGAAGTGTTAGATAATTAGAATGTGTCGCCATCGACACATTCTAATTATCTAACACTTAACAAAAAATAGAAAAAAAAAAAATAGCTTAACGAAAATAGCTTAACGTAGCCAAGTCACCCATGTGACTTGGCTACGTTAAGCTATTTTCTGAGTCATTTCGCGTTACTCAATAGACAACTAGGTTATTTGTGAAAAATTACAGTATAGTACTAATTTGGAGCACCCATGTAATTGCGAGATATTTTTCTATATTTTTATACTTTATCGGAACAAATTTACTTTTCATTGACAGGCCTGTTGGTCTAGTGGTCAGTGGCCCTGACTGCTATGCGTAAGGTCGTGGGTTCGATTCCCACCTAGGACAAATGTTTGTGTGATGAGCACGATCATTTGTTCTTTGTCTGGGTGTAATTTATCTATAATATGTATGTATTTAGAAATATATATGTATGTTTATCAGTTGTCTAGTACTCATAGCACAAGCTCTGCTTAGTTTGGGACTAGATGGCGTTGTGTAAAAAGTTGTGGAATATATTATATATATTATTGTTTCTGGGGTTTAACCAGAGATACAATGCGTTCGTGGGTGAATAATAATCACGTCTCGGCTGTCATTGGTTGTGTATGCACATCTTTGATTGTCGTTACTTCGCCAAAAATTATTGTATTACCCAGCTTCTGGAAGTCGCTCCATATAAAACTAGTACGTAACTGCATCTAATAAAACTGGAAGCCGACCTTGACGTAGTTGGGAAAAGGCTAAGCTAAGCTAAGATGATGATGATGATTTTGTAGTTTAACTCTAGACGTACGATAGAACTCTCTTTGTATTTCTTTTCAAACTGCGTACCTTGTTTCATCATTTGATATGATATCACTTTCCTATCTAGACATGAACCGTCATATCTTTCTCTGCAAAATCCTGTTTTTCCTCTGACGAAGTAAATATAATTAGAATATATCGCGTCATGTACGACGTCACAAGATGAATAGGAGCTTTGACGTATGGAGCCACATCATGGACAAAAACAGACTGGATGCGATCTTATCTCACTTTATGTTCTATCTATATTTCTGAAGACAGATTTGTTATTTAGTTCTGTGGAGTTGCAGATTTTCAAAGAGCTGTTTGATTAAGAGACAATATATTTTCGACAATTCTAGATTCGACTTGTCAGCTGATTTTTATAGGTTCATAAATATAGAAGATCTTTCAGAATTGATTGAAGTACAAAAACTAAAATTATTTTGATTTGCACATTGAAATGAAATGTTTTTGTAAGGACTAGGAAACAAATTGGTTCAGCAGTTTGAAAAATAAAGAAGTTAATAATTTATTCACAACTAGAGCTTTATAAATAGAAGCTATTATGAATTCCGCACATTTCAAACGACTCATGCAATAACGTTTTCTAGATAAACAAATCATTTGTTTCTTCAATATAAAATTCAGACTTCGATGTTTTGCTTCCAGTGTTAATATATTAATTCCGTTGCGTGGGTTGTTATGAATACGTTTCGGTTCTTCCTTTGTAGGCGAGTAATGGAAACGTCATTATTATTTTTAGTCGTTTGGCAGACGTTGTATTTTTTTTTACTTTTCATTGAACACTTTGAATCACTTTTCTACGTATTTGGCTTGTACACAAAGGAGCTTCTGTGCGTTTGTGCGTTTGCCACGCTTTCTTTGATACCTGTGTACGGCATTGTTTTCTCGGTTCCGGGTTAATTAAATCGTAAACTTCTTGATGTTTTATGTATTTCTCGTTAAAAATATCAATTGGTTATATTTTGAAGTGGAATTTTACAGCGATATAAGAAAATGGAAAAGGCCGTGAATAGTAAAATATCACTGAAACACACTTAATGACATTTTTTTTTTCATTTCAAATGTCGGTAGGTGGGTAAGGCCGTACATTTTGCCACTTAGTAACATAGAGTAAAAAGACACTTCTATGTTACGGTAACGTAGAAGTAACGCGAAAGTAACGCATAATGTTTCTAAGGCCAATTACATAATGTGCATTTTAGCCGACTTCAAAAAGGAAGAAGTTTCAACGCATTGAAGCTAAGCTCACAACTGGCGAACTGAACAGTTAGTCTGTTCAGTTCGCCAACTGTGAGAAGTGATTTTTTCGATTTTCTTAACTGTTTCGCACGAAAGATTAAAGTTCATTCTTTTTGAGGTAGTTTTTAACTATTTTTAGTTTATTTTAATTTCCACTGAGTGGCGCTAAAAACATGGTTAAAACATCCTTCTTTTTCAGTTTCTACAAATGTCCAAACTCCTTAAATGACACTGAACCTAACAAGTTGTTAAGGCAACTAAACTTCTGTTGTTATGTGTTTTTTGAATTTCGTAAAACAATCTATACCAGTAATTAAAACTGTTAAATAAGGAATTTGTACATGCTTGAAAACTGAAAATTAAAAAGAAATGCCGTCTGCATATCAAATAAAAAAATACTGAGCAGCAGCGCCGTGAAAACTTGGGTGACGTGTGCTGTCAACCTATAGAATGATCCATAGCATTAGGTGGAATGACAGCTCACTTCGTGCTCACATCACCTAGATTTTCACGACGTGGTATGTACAGCTACACAGTTAAAACTTTGAAAAAAAAAGTTTATATTTTTTATCAAGCTTCCTCCTCTATGCAAAAAAAAATCTATATTTAATCAACTACGATATGCACAAACCTTTACAACAGTAAAATGTTACGAAACACACAACCAACGTTGCAGTGACATCGAAGGCACATAGAAGTAACGTAAAAGCGCGATTTTTCAAGGTTATAAGTAGCCATAACTCGACATCGAGGTAAATTTTAAATAAAGACACATCATCATGCTCTTACTAGATACAAAACGCATAATACTACATAAGAAGTATACAATAAAAACTGTTATTTACTTTAGAATTCGCCAAAATTCACAATTAAAATTAACTGATGAAACACACAAGTGCACCTTTGACAGACTCCAGAGACGAAAAGATGGCGTCTTTTTGTTATTTTATTGCGCTGCCTGAATATTTGGTGAAGCCATTGCAATCACAACATACTACCAAACTGTTTTCAATGCTTTTTAAGGAAAATTTTTGGTAACATACAAAATAGTAACATAAAAGCAAAAATATGGAGCATAAGTTTGAATAGTAATAAAACTATAAAGGACGCGTTTTTAAGGCCACAAAAAGCACGATGTAGCAGCTTAACTTTGACACATTTCAGATATCATAATTAATTAAATGTACATTAGAAAAAATATAAGTTTTTATAGTGCTAAGTGCCAAAAAGACAGCATGTTTTTCGTTAAATTTAGGAGTCTGGACGAATTTAACTCGTTGTATTTTTTTTTATGTGCAACTTACATTCATTTTAAAAATACGGTGTAAGAGTTTACGAGATATACAACGTGATAAAAATACCTTCTTTACAATTCACCTACTATATTGTTTTTTATAAGCAATCAAAATTTAAGATTTATTTTAACTTCAAAAAGTGACAAAATCTACGGCCTTACCCAGGTACAAAATAGCTAGACTGACAAGTAAGAGCGTTTTTTAAAATGGGATATTGTAGATCTAGAGCTTTAAAAAACCGATAACTTGAGGCCAGGGCCACATTCTTTTTAATTAATAAAACATTACTCTTCACTAGGAGTTTCTCCTATATTGTGGGTGCGTTCAAAAATATTTAAATTCACTTGTAAAAGTACCCACACCCAAAACAAACTACAATACGCCATTTAAAAAAATTATTAGTAAAAATGTTATTTCATAACTGATTTGCAAAGTTGGGATATTTATAAAAAAACCGTTTCGATTTGGGAAAAACCCACGACAGCATAGCAGCTAATTGCTCAACCCCTACGCCAATCGTGTCGCCAATCTCTTTTATTTTGGATGGTTATTATTTTATTGGTTTCGTAAGCCGTTATAATATAAAATAAATAAATAAACAGTAAACTGATTCTGAAAACGTATGAACAAATAAACCCTTCAATAATATCCAGTTTATTAAAATATTCTTATACCTCTAAAATTTAGCGTTGTTTTGCGTACATGCTATGTTATATATTCGTAAGATAATAAACAAGATGTAGATAGACAAAACCCAACTTTGTTCACCAGTGGACAAAAGTTGAATATTCGCTCTAGAATATGTTTTTGAACGAGCGCACTTAACCACCATATGCACCTATACTATACGCTGAAATATACGCTGTTTTATTGTTTATAGACTTGCGTTGACCACTTTTTAACCTAAAGGTAAGCGATGATGTGGTTGAATAAAAGCACGCATGCATAGAAGTATCCTATTCAATCTTCACTCACTTAAATACCCCCAGTTTATAGCTATCAGGAAACACAGACTGCGGCCGGGAATTCCATTCCTTAGCTGTACGGACAATGAAAGTATTCCCAAAACGCTTTTCTGTTAAACTTACTTTTTGATTTAATTCATACTAACAACTCTTTTTGTTCTCTAATATGTGGAGTTCCATACCAATTTTACTATAGGTACTAAAGTGATACTAAGCGACTCTGTCTGGAGAAATATTGTCATAATCCCTTTCTTGGCAAGCGAATTATGAGATCACAGACTTGCGCGTATGTAATAAGTGAAAACGAGAATTCTATTGTCATTATTCTAGCTTATATGACATGGTAAACTAATGGATAAATAAGCTTCGGTTTGTTGGCAGATTAATTCTGTATTTTTCCAAAGAAAAAGACTTTTCATATTGCGAGTCGGGCCTCAAACATAGTTAAAATTCATGCTTATCAACATTTAAAATCTCAATGTTTTGTCTCTAAGACAACCCAATGGGAATATTCATTTATTTTTCTCCAAACCTCGTCCAGTGCAAATCTGAGTATTTTACGTAATGTAACAGTAGTTTACATAAAAGACTTTTGTAAAACACGAATAACAAAGAACATTTTTGATACTGAACTGAACTTAATATTATTTCGCGCAAAAGTGTCATATTCTGCTGACAGTACATCGGAATAATGTTAGCTGAGAGTACTATGAGAGGTGAACGATGAAATCTTTTTATATTATTGTGACGTTTTGAAATATGGCGTGTAAGGCTTTTAGGGAAGACGAGTTCCGAGGAGGGTTTTGGGGTTAGATTAACATAGCTTTTTGTGAGATATAGGACACGAACTGTACTGAGATCTCTTACCCTTTTTATTATGTATCATGGTATCTAGTAGTAACGGCAGGCTCATGATTCCAAAATAGAATTTAGCATACCTATTTATAAATGTCTTGGTGCCAAGATAATTTATCTAACATCTTAATAAAAGTGCATATTTTGTACTTTCATATATGTACACTCGTGTTTAATTTATGAGTCTGAAAGCGATTTTACAAAATGACAAGAAGTAATTTAGGGTCAGCTTCCAATTTAACAAGACACAGCTGAGTTCTAGTGTTTCGTATGGAGTGACTGTTACCTGATCTCCACAGATGTTAACGGACTTTCTGAGTCATGGAGGAATCTCGGTATGTAAAGATGGTCACCCATCCACGAACAAACCGCGCAAGTGTTGCTTAACCTTTAAAGTCAACCCGTGCTTCTAATATTAATAAGCCACGAACTCCTCAATTATAAAGTATAGTAACCACGTAAACAGTTTTCATCACAAATCTTCAATTTTTTTTGGCATCTCGCAGGTCGACCTCTGTGGTTGTCGGTTGCTTAACCAGGCTTGCCTGTGGTTGGCTTAATTAATAAATTAAAGCCTCCAGCCAGGGCGTATTATAAAACTTACAAACTAGGCGACTACCCACTAAGGGCACCCCTGTGGGGTACGGACCTCGGCTTAGGGCGTCACAGAGGAAGGGCAGCTAGGGACAGGCTGGATCATATGATTATTATTATTAATAAGGGAATTTAAAGCTATTGGCTCAGCGGGCTGGATCTGGCAAGGGTCGGGGCGGACAATTACGGGGACGTCGCGGTGGTCCTCGGCGGCGAGGACGGAAGGACGGTCGGTTTTTGTATTTGTACACTGTACTGGTTTCCCTACGGAAGTCTTGGAGCAGGGTGATTGCATCATCGGGGGTGACTAGGGTATGCCTTGGTCAGCGAATCTTAAAGATGCGCGAGGGTTCGTATCGGGCAGCTGATGTGATAAGGGGATTCCTGTGTTTGATTTCAGTATCAAAGAAACGCTTGGAGACGCGTTTCATGAACTGCTGGATGGTGGGCATCTTGAGGTCTACGTGAAGAAGCTCATTTCGAACATAAAACCCCTTTTATGTTCGAAATGAGCTTCTTCACGATCCGAACCGATTCCTCCGTAGAGTCACGGGGGCCCTAGCTCCCGTGACTCTACGGAGAAATCGGTTTTGGAGGGTCTACATCTTGTGGAGGAGGTGGGGCTTTGCGTGTGCGAAAACAACGCAGGCGTAGGCCATGATGTGGTGGATGACCGCAGTGAAAATACCCAGCTTGCACCTGAGTGATAATTTGCTGCGGGCGCTAAGAATGAAGTGGAACCTACCTAGAGTGAAAGCGATGGGCGAACGTACCTGCTGCTACTGCTAAGCTCAGCAAAGGACAGGTGTCTATCGAGGACCACGCCTAAAATTAGGCTTGCGTTTCCCAAGGGATCGGCTTGCCGTACATGGTAATCGGACGGGGAATCTCCAATTATTATTTGTTGTAAAAGTTTTTGTATACAAACACTCAAGTTTGAGTTGTTTCCTAAGTAAATACTGAAAACAATAAACTAATTTCAAGGAAATCCTAAATTAATAAAATATTTCCGAAGTTTGGAATTACAGTAATAAATCCTGAAACTAAATTTATATTTTGGTAATTGAGTTTACCAATTCAAACTGTTTTGTATAAGATTCATGATACAATTTTTAGTTTGGTGAGTTTACAACCCCAGTATAATATTGAATATTTATTGGGGTAATATTTTTCGAAGGCATTTTACCCATAGTTTTCAATTTATTGAGTTCAAAGAAATTATTATAAATGATCTTCGAGATCAAGTCGTTTTTTGTTGCGATTACATTTTATTGCTAAAGCCCATGTGTTTTCGATGACCGTGAATATTTAAAATGAGTTATCTCTTAAAATTATTGCTGAATCATGTTTTCATTTGAAATGTTCATCTTGTTTCTTTTTTTTTCCGGAAAACTGTAAATTCTTTAAGACGCAAATATGTATGGCAAAGATGCAAACAGCCAAACTAAGGTGTTAATGTTACTGCCGTCTGTCTATGCAGAGAGAGATAGTGATATAGATCTTTCTTTTAAACTGCATATGCCCATGCACTTTGGGAATTTATTATGACCACTCTAAAGATAGTTCTGCATTGGCAACAATCTATTAAACCTACCCTAAGTATTAATGACCCAAGGTATCAAGTTGACTGTATATACCTAAATAAGCTGTCTCTTGCTTCTGAATACATTGAAAACAGTCAAAAGCTTATCATTCCAAGCTTAAGAGTATATTCCAGCTGATTGGTTATTTCAGTCAGCTAGCAAAAGCTGACACTTATAGCTCAATTTACAACTCAGAGGGGCAATTAATTTTCCTTTATAAACGGGCATTTTCATTCGCTTTGCAACTGATATTTGTCAAATATCTCTACATTTTGGCATTATGGTCGCTGAGATTTGAATTTTGGATATTGAGACATCAATATGAAAATTTTAAATAAGAGATTTGCGCCTTCTTAAGCTCACAAAACATGTTCATTTTTTATAACGGCTAATCGAAATCTGCTAGAAGTAAATCGGTTCCAGCTATCCCATTAAAAATAGCGTATTGGATTCTCACAGTTATCCCATTAAAAATAGCGTATTGATTGCTTCCTATCTCGCTTTAGTTTGTCAGTTAACCCAATTTACAGTACCTGGTCATTGTCAAACAAATATTTATCTTGGGAGATCTTTGCTATTGTATTTCAGAAGTGTAATTTTGTTTTAATTTTCAGGGTGAAGTTCAAATTAACTACAAAAAGATATAACACACTTTTCGTGATTTAGTTATGAACTTCATTTCTACGCAATGTATCAATATAACCAGTCATCTGTCTAGTTCAATCAGTAACTCCATAAACCAAACGAATGTATTAAGAGATTAAATATAGTCCATAAATAGTCTTAGGACAATCTTAGTTTGTTAACAATGTTTAAAATGACGCAGTTTTACAACACGTGCTAAAACACGTATTGTATTGTGACGTCATCGTCATGCAGAAAACTCGCTTATTTTTGTCAGTGGCAGGTGAGAAAAGGGTAACGCAGTAGGTTGGGTAAATGCAACCTCTTTGTGTGGGGTAAAATACCTAGTACGTACTTGATAAGAGGGTTTGAATATTCTTAGATAGTTAAGGAATAAAGAGCTGACAATAAAAATGCGTGCCATTCAATAGTTTGAAAGTTATTATTTAAAAAAAAACTACGACTTCGTTTCGCACTAAAATTAACCAGTCGTGTCTTTGTGAAATTGTTTGTTATTTTTCTTTGTCACTATAAAATGTCAGTGTAAAGCGTATATATAAAAGTTTTAATTAAAAAACAAAGCGGATACTTACAGCAAAATTATAGCCACATAAAAACACTGGGGTAATCCAATCACACAAGAAGGGTTATTGGGGGTAATGCAATAGGTTTACAGCACTTTACTTGTCATATTGTTGCAGCTTGAGGCACTATGGAGGGTTTGTACGACTAGAGAATTATCACAGGCTTGAGGTGTGCCTTCTAGCACACGCTAGTTAAAACTGAGGGGAACTCGATACCTCGTGCGCCTGACTTTATTTTGGGACGTTCTCTGCGCTTGCGCCGTTCAGATTTATTTTCCTCCCGTCACAGTTTACTTTTGGTCTTCGAAAGGTCATTGGACAGGTTGAGGCTGATTGTTTTAGTAATCATATGTTTAAAGTTTTTGTTATGATTGTAGGGTAATTAGGCTCACTTAATTACTATTAGGGTAATCATTCAATGGGTACCTAATATCAGTTCAAAATTTAAATTGTTTGTTTCCTGGTTGTTAAATGATAATGAGTGTATTGACATTTTCGTTGACTGAAATAACAAACAATAAATGCCAGTGAGAATTCTTCACGTGTTTAGTTACGATGTGATTCTAACAGGTTACACTAGCTTCAAATGGTTATCAATTAATTTTCAAATAGTATGAAAATTTAATTAAACACATGTATTTGTGGCTATGCAATGGTGAATCTTTCCCTTAATAAATTCCATCGAACTGCATGATAATTTAAACCTGCACTGAATCGTGTAAGAATTTTGAATGGCGAAATATTTCCGTGTCAACCTATATCTTTCAACGTAAAAGTATTATTTGATTTCCCAATTGCTATAAAAAAGGACCATAGAAGTTTTTTATTAACAAATAGTGGTTTTTATTATGTCTCCACTTAAACGATATAATTACCACTTTATGCTTCAATGTGATCAATTTCACGTTTCTTTTCTAAGAGGTTGGTGTTGGCTCAAAGTAGTTATAACTTATTATATGTAGGATGAATTTCTAAATAGTTTCAGTATATAAACGTCGGACGAAGGTAATATGGAGGAGAGTTTCGATCTTTTTCTTTTGTATTCTAAAGCAACTTTATATTATTATTTTCCATATAAGTAAATAAATTGTAGCATTCATTTGTAATGCTAAACAGATCATCAATAGTAATAACTAGGAAATGAGAACAAAATAACGAAGTCCTTGACCGATTTTAGTTCACGTGAGAATATTAAGACATCATTTTCTGAACATTTCGGTTAAAAATAAAACTTATTAGTTGCAGCGTCATTGCGTGACCGCTCTTCCTGTCAAAACTTAATCTTCTTTGGCTCTGCAACCATCTTGTTTTACGTATAGAAAATAAAACGTTTTAAAATGAAGGCAGGAAGTAATTTTTTCAACGAAACGAGTTATAAAATGTAAATAAACATTATTATAACACTCTCTTCCGGTTTCACATTTGTGAGATTCAAAGTAGTCTATTAATGAGACTTTTGTAGCCAACTAACATCGGAAAACTTTCGTAATCATATCTACGGGTCGGCTCTCATTCTCACTGATGCTACGGAATGACATCCTACTTCACTTAACTTTGAAATTTAAACAGTAGTACAGTAGGGTTATTCTGCTTAAATATCAACATAAATAGAATTTTGTGATCTTAGTCTTTGCTCAAACATATTGGGATCGGCTGCCAGTCTAACCGGATGAAACGGAGTACTTGTGTTTTACATAGACCGATCACATATCTGACTCCGCAACCCAAAACTGGGCTACACAATACCCCTTGCCAAGATTTTTATCAGATTTTCTGATTCTGACTACCGGCAATCAATAGTGTATGTCATAATTATTATTTTATCTCGAATATATTTACAAAAGATCGGTTGTTACACATAAGTCGTCGTCGCCACCCTACCACTGAAATGTAGAATTAGATTCATGGAAGAACATGAAGCAGTATACTTATCTATGCACATGCACATACAGAGCTGCACACGACGCACATAAACCACATTTCCTTCATAACGTGATGAAACATGTACGTCAGACCACAGAGCAAGAAATTACCGCGCCGCGCCGGCTTGGATATGCGACGCCAGTTTTAAGAACTTTATAGTGAGTAAAAGTCTTAACCGTCGGAACCAAAGTCTTATTCAATTTATTTGTTTAAACCTTGACTGATATACTCGATGTGTATCATAAGATTTTTTTTTCTGTGTTAGTAGTTATCATTTGTTAGCAATATCAAGATCAAACGAGATGATTGCTCTCTTTGTAGAAAGTGACCAAGCGACTATGGAGCTGAAGGACGTAATGATGAAGAGGACATGAGGTCATAGCTAAACAATAACAACCGCACGAGCCAATCTTAAAGGTTAAACAACCCTTACTGATATCGTCGGAATACACGCATTTGTCTTTGATTTGTCATTTATTTATTTATTTTTAGTAATTTGTACGTCATTGACTGTCATTACGGGTAGTCAGCTCATATAAAATACATGTTGGTCTGCCAAAAAAATGGGAGTCTAATCCAACTGAAATATAACAAATATAAAATTAATATAATACAATATAATAAATATAAAATATTGTTAAATTTAAACACACCTATTTAGGTGTGTTTAAATTTTGGTGTGCAATAAAGTATATTCTATCTATCTATCTAACTGACTAGTCGTTTAGACATTACCGTTTGTAGCAGGGACCAGTGTAGCATTTCCTTGCTCTGTGCGTCATGCGCACACAAAGCGTTGTTGCTTTGATTCAATTCGTCTTTTCTCCGCCGCGTTTTATTTTAAGACATGCGCGTTTTATTTCTGTAAACAAAGCGTATCGTGGCCTTTCCTGTTTATTGTTTGACCACTATCGCGATTAGCTGGCCTGTGGAATTGTGACCTTTGTGGGAGTTTTGGCAAATGTAGGATTATGATTTCTTTTGTTAAACTAAACGTTGTGAAGATTTTGTTGTCCCTAATATTAGTGTTATTGACTTAAGTAAAGAATATGTTTAGATGTTGATATTTTTGTCATGATTAATTAGTATCATTAGAATTTAAAACGGGATATTTACCATGTATATTTTTTGTTTTGAGTTTATATAGTTATATTTCAGCACTGTTGCAAGCGCCATGATCACGGATGAACTGAAGTAATTGCGGGTGGAAGTTTATGAGCAGATAAATCGGTCTCCCTCTTTCTCGTTCGTTTTCTGTTAGCGACACCGCTACCACTGTCACATGTATCACTAAACACTCGATTCTGTTCCAAACACACAAAATGGGAACCTTTTATATATTGTTGCTATCGCGGGTAAGTCCTGGATGAGACTGGCATACCGTCGCCTTAGAGTGAAAACCTCGGGAGTACATTTTTGTCCAAATTTTTTATTGCGTTTCCAGAAAGCAATCCTAGCAACGCACATCCTGATCTCACTAATATGTTCATTCTATACTCGAAACGCTATCTATGAAAGTAAATGAGAACCTCTTAAACACTCGCATTTCTGAACTGTTCGATATTATGTATAATATTTTTCATATTATACATAATATCGAACAGTTCTGGATATAAAAACGGGTTAAATTGTAAAATAATAAAAAAAAAAACATAAATGAAACCGTACAAAAATTTTATAGCACGCAGATTTTTCATCCTCCTGAAAATTTACTCCTTTTTCACTTACGAGGTTTTCACTCTAAGGCCTAAGGCGTCGATACCGAACCATATCGCACACACCCATACACACCCATGTGTGTGGCATAAAAAAACTCAGTGCTAGTAATATGTGCAGCCAGTTTGTTGATAAATTATCAAGGCGAAAGATTTTGTATTTTTTTTTTTGTTTAAAGGCTCACGTTTGACTAGCGTCACCCCTGATGGTAAGCGACGTAGTTTATCGATGAAATTAGATAGATTATCGTAAATAAAACAATATAAAAGGTAAATAACTATCCCTGACACATCTCCAGCATAATTAAAAGTGTCGAACTTGTGATCCAGAGGTCGTGGGTTCGAACCCCACCCACAATTGCCGTGGACCCACTCCAGACACAAGCATATTTAGCTTAGTTGGAGGGGTTAACAAGATTGCTAGTAATGTGAATTCTACCCACGTTGCTAGTTCTCTTTAAAAGTAATAAAAATTGTGCGAACGACGAATTTTAACGAAAATTACCAGAAATAAAAAATATACTCAAACATCATTTCAAATCTAGCGTCTTCATTGCCTTACTTAAAGAAGGTCGTCTCATCTTTGTCACTTTTTCAAGAGACGATTTTATACCTACGACGAAGTTTTGAGCGCGGAAAGCTTCGAGTGATAGTGCGAATCGTTCTAAAATCTAGGTGAATTTCGCTTGGCTAATTTTGAACCATACCATGTGTTACTCTTCGAAACTAGCCCGACCTGGATATAAGACAAAGATTTCGTTCTACCATGTGTTATAATAATATAATGGTACTTTGTATTTGTTTTGATTTGAGTTTGACTTTTCAATAAATTTGTTTATTTATTTTCAGTCGAAAAATAAAATTATAAAATATTTTTATTGTCTTTAAAATATTTAACCCTATCGGTTAATGCCCTAGTTGTCTGAATATCAAAATAATATTGTGTGGTAGCCAATATGTGGCATTGCATTAAATTTTATTCACTAGATTTTTTTATAATTATTATACTATATAAAGCTAAATTACCACTGACTGACTGACTGACTCACTCATTGACATAATTGTTCTCCCAGATGGTGGATGGGGAGGTGGGTATATTTTGACAGATTCGTAAACAAGTAACTCTCAAACCTACGGGAAAAGTGCCAAACTTCCCCTTTTCACCCCCCTTCTCCCCCCTCCCTATCGTATCTCGGAAACTACGAGACCGGTATTTTTTTTTTGTTACGGATTCGTATAGAGGAGGCTCGGTTAAGTAAAAACCATTTTTCAAAGTCTCAAACCCTTGCCCCCCTTCTCACCCCCCTTAGGCGGATCTCGGAAACTAAGAGACTTGGAACATTTTTTTTTTCAGATTCATTTAGAGGGGTAATGTTTTAGTCGAAATACTTGTGCAACTCCCCCCCCATCTCCCCCTCCCTTTTTTTTTTTCACAAGCACGCGAGGTGCTTGCACCTCGCGCAACACGCAAATACTTGATTTAGAGGGGCAATGCTTTAGTTTTCTTCACAAGCACGCGAGGTGCTTGCACCTCGCGCAACACGCAAATACTAAACCCCCATCACCCCCCCCCATTTTTTTTTTCACAAGCACGCGAGGTGCTTGCACCTCGTGCAACACGCAAATACTTTTTTTTTTCAAAGCACGCGAGGTGCTTGCACCTCGCGCAACACGCAAATACTAGTTATATTATATAAAGCTAGATTACCACTCACTCATTGACATAATTGTTCTCCCAGATGGTGGATGGGGAGGTGGGTATATTTTGACAGATTCGTAAACAAGTAACTCTCAAACCTACGGGAAAAGTGCCAAACCTCCCCTTTTCCCCCCCCTTCTCCCCCCCCCCCCCCCTATCGTATCTCGGAAACTACGAGACCCGTATTTTTTTTCTTTTTACGGATTCGTATAGAGGAGGCTCGGTAAAGTAAAAACCATTTTTCAAAGTCCCCCCCCCCCGCCCCCCTTCTCCCCCCTTTAGGCGGATCTCGGAATCTAAGAGACTTGGAACATTTTTTTTTTCAGATACATTTAGAGGAGCAATGCTTTAGTCAAAATACTTCTGCAAACCCCCCCCATCACCCCCCCCCCTCTTTTTTTTTTTTTTTTTCACAAGCACGCGAGGTGCTTACTTTTTTTTTTTTCACAAGCACGCGAGGTGCTTGCACCTCGCGCAACACGCAAATACTAAACCCCCCCATCTCCCCCCATCACCCCCCATTTTTTTTTTTTTCTCAAGCACGTGAGGTGCTTGCACCTCGCGCAACACGCAAATACTTGATTTAGAGGGGCAATGCTTTAGGTTTTTCACAAGCACGCGAGGTGCTTGCACCTCGCGCAACACGCAAATCCTAGTTTATATTATATAAAGCTAAATTACCACTCACTGACTGACTGACTGACTCACTCATTGACATAATTGTTCTCCCAGATGGTGGATGGGGAGGTGGGTATATTTTGACAGATTCGTAAACAAGTAACTCTCAAACCTACGGGAAAAGTGCCAAACCTCCCCTTTTCACCCCCCTTCTCCTCCCCCCCCTATCGTATCTCGGAAACTACGAGCCCCGTATTTTTTTCTTTTTACGGATTCGTATAGAGGAGGCTCGGTAAAGTAAAAACCATTTTTCAAAGTCCCCCCCCCCCGCCCCCCTTCTCCCCCCCTTTAGGCGGATCTCGGAATCTAAGAGACTTGGAACATTTTTTTTTTCAGATTCATTTAGAGGGGCAATGCTTTAGTCGAAATAGTTGTGCAACCCCCCCATCTCCCCCCACCCCCACTTTTTTTTTTTTTTTTTTCTCACAAGCACGCGAGGTGCTTGCACCTCGCGCAACACGCAAATACTAAACCCCCCCATCACCCCCCCCCTTTTTTTTTCACAAGCACGCGAGGTGCTTGCACCTCGCGCAACACGCACATACTAATCACCCCATCACGCCCCCATTTTTTTTTTCACAAGCACGCGAGGTGCTTGCACCTCGCGCAACACGCAAATACTAGTTATTATACTATATAAAGCTAAATTACCACTCACTGACTCACTCATTGACATAATTGTTCTCCCAGATGGTGGATGGGGAGGTGGGTATATTTTGACAGATTCGTAAACAAGTAACTCTCAAACCTACGGGAAAAGTGCCAAACCTCCCCTTTCCCCCCCCCCCTTCTCCCCCCCCCCCCCCCTATCGTATCTCGGAAACTACGAGACCCGTATTTTTTTCTTTTTACGGATTCGTATAGAGGAGGCTCGGTAAAGTAAAAACCATTTTTCAAAGTCCCCCCCCCCCCGCCCTCCTTCACCCCCCTTTAGGCGGATCTCGGAATCTAAGAGACTTGGAACATTTTTTTTTTTCAGATTTGTTTAGACGGGCAAGGCTTTAGTCGAAATACTTGTGCAACCCCCCCCCATCACACCCGCCCTTTTTTTTTTTTTTTTCACAAGCACGCGAGGTGCTTGCACCTCGCGCAACACGCAAATACTTGATTTAGAGGGGCAATGCTTTAGTTTTTTTCACAAGCACGCGAGGTGCTTGCACCTCGCGCAACACGCAAATACTAGTTATACTATATAAAGCTAGATTACCACTCACTGACTCACTCACTGACATAATTGTTCTCCCAGATGGTGGATGGGGAGGTGGGTATATTTTGACAGATTCGTAAACAAGTAACTCTCAAACCTACGGGAAAAGTGCCAAACCTCCCCTTCCCCCCCCCCCCCTTCTCCCCCCCCCTATCGTGTCTCGGAAACTACGAGACCCGTATTTTTTTCTTTTTACGGATTCGTATAGAGGAGGCTCGGTAAAGTAAAAACCATTTTTCAAAGTCCCCCCCCCCGCCCTCCTTCTCCCCCCCTTTAGGCGGATCTCGGAAATTAAGAGATTTGGAACATTTTTTTTTTCAGATTCATTTAGAGGGGCAATGCTTTAGTCAAAATACTTCTGCAACCCCCCCCCCATCCCCGCCCCCCTTTTTTTTTTTTTTCCACAAGCACGCGAGGTGCTTGCACCTCGCGCAACACGCAAATACTAAACCGCCTCCATCTCCCCCCATCACCCCCCCTTTTTTTTTTTTTTTTCTTTTTCACAAGCACGCGAGGTGCTTGCACCTCGCGCAACACGCAAATACTAAACCCCCCCCATCACCCCCCCCCCACTTTTTTTTTTTCACAAGCACGCGAGGTGCTTGCACCTCGCGCAATACGCAAATACTAGTTATACTATATAAAGCTAAATTACCACTGACTGACTGACTCACTCATTGACATAATTGTTCTCCCAGATGGTGGATGGGGAGGTGGGTATATTTTGACAGATTCGTAAACAAGTAACTCTCAAACCTACGGGAAAAGTGCCAAACCTCCCCTTTTCCCCCCCCTTCACCCCCCCCCCCCTATCGTATCTCGGAAACTACGAGACCCGTATTTTTTTCTTTTTACGGATTCGTATAGAGGAGGCTCGGTAAAGTAAAAACCAATTCTCAAAGTCCTCCCCCCCGCCCCCCTTCTCCCCCCCTTTAGGCGGATCTCGGAATCTAAGAGAGTTGGAACATTTTTTTTTTTCAGATTCATTTAGAGGGGCAATGCTTTAGTCGAAATACTTCTGCAACCACCCCCCCCCATCACCCCCCCCCTTTTTTTTTTTTTTCCTTAAGCACGCGTGGTGCTTGCACCTCGCGCAACACGCAAATACTACACCCCCCCATCTCCCCCATCACCCCCCCCCCCCACTTTTTTTTTTCACAAACACGAGGTGCTTGCACCTCGCGCAACACGCAAATACTTGATTTAGAGGGGCAATGCTTTAGTTTTTTTCACAAGCACGCGAGGTGCTTGCACCTCGCGCAACACGCAAATACTAGTTATATGGTATAAATTCAAAATCTTCAAGCATAACGAGCACAAATAATATTTCTTCTTGAACAATGTAGGTGTTTTGGGGGACCATTTATGTATTTTGGTGGCCAAACTGTCTCGGCCTGACAAACCCCACGTCGGTCTTAAAAAGGTTAAGGCAGTAGTGGACGTATATAGTACCTACTACCTACTACCTACCAATAATCACAATTATCTACTAATTCCCAATAAAACTGAGTACGCGACCCTTTTGCCATCAATTGGGCTCAATTTAGACTCAAGCCATGCTTTCAACTACTAAACATACCAGAGTGGCTTAAGTCTAGGTCAAGTAAAAGATAGGAAATAACATTAAGGAAGTCTTGCTTTATATACAGTTCCTGTTTCCGGCAAAGTTTATTTAACTGTCGTTTATTTTGGCAGCGGTAGCACTGCCAAATGCAATATTTGTAAAATAGTTCTCGGACGTAAATACTCCCACTGCCTTCTTAGTTAAAACAAAGGCTTAATCAGAATATTTTTATATTCTATTAATAAATTGCGTTAATCAACCTTTGTGTCAAATGCAGTGATTATAGAATTTTGGGTATGAATGCAATCAACCAGTTGAATGATAGACTTAATTAGTTTTCATTAAGGCAACACGTAAGTACTCAAAATTTTAATCTATTTTACTTTAATTGTTTTTGTCATCTCAGCCGTTGCAGTTGAATGCACCACGTGGTAAGGATTTTAGGGTTACTTAAATTTGTACTTCTGTTTTTGCCAAAAAAACTGACCTTGACATTATTGGATTCGACTTTCAACTTTCAACAAACGTTTAAATTAGGTATTTGCAAAATACATACTTTAAAAATTACGTACTACAGAACGCTATAGAATAGTTTTCTAAGTTTCTGAAATAAACAATTTTCGCTAGCTACAAAATTCACCTGAAATGGAGTTTAGACTATCACGTTACGAAGCGCCTTAATCACCTTTAGCCAAATCTGAATGTATTAAACTATTGATCATATTTAGTAGTGGCTGCCTGAACGCTTTGACTAATTACACTAGAATCTATTTCTCGCCTCAAATAATAGAATTATGATGAGTAAGCACTTATTAATAACGACTTTCAAGATAACCTGGGAATGACCAAGTAGTATTCTTAAATAGTTCGTTGACCCTTGGATTGATTGTCTGGGGATATTCAATTCATGTACATAGGTTTTGTGGAGTGAATTGACGCCTTTTACAGCAAAATAGATGCTTATCCATTTAATTGAATTGTATTACGTTACGTGTTATTTGAAACTAAAATCTTGAATAAACCTTTTTAATGAGAGATGTCTACAATAACAAATTACGAAATTTGTACGTAATTTAATTTCTTGATAGCACCGTTAGCTTAGTAGATAGGTTTTCAAGTTTATTTTATTGATTGAATTAAACTAGGACAAACGGATTTAAAGATTATATTTTACTAGTACTCACGCGGGGCTTCGCTCCCGTGGATTCTATCACGGTAAAAACATAACTCTCCTTTTTTGCAGTCGCGTAAAAAGTAGCCTATAACCTTCCTCAAACTTCAAGCTACTTTCATACCAAATTGCATCCAAATCCACCCAGTACTTTCGAATATTAGCGCGTTCAAGCAAACAAACAAACAAACTTTTCCGCTTTATAATATTAAGTATAGATTTTAATGATAATTTAACAGTGGCTTTATTATTATTGTTTTGTTCAAAGTAAAAGATGCAGAACGTTCAGAAAAACTTTTTATGCGTTTAAAACTTCTGTAACTGAATTAAAACTGGGTGATCATAAAAGGATACCAGCCTATAAAAATAAATAATATAAATAAAAATATGGGTTGCACTCCGGGAGTGCCGGCAGAAGTGAAAACTTGAATATTAACGTTGTGCATTTTTGATATTTTGGAATGGTTAGGGAATAATTTTGCACGAATTGCTTTAATTATCAGTATAAAAGTACTATCATTTATGTGGTATATCGTATCGTACACAAACATGACAATTTATATTACATTAAAAAGTTTATCTCTTAGAAAAATCAACTTTCATCCATAATTTCGACGACCTTGAACATCGACGACGAGTTGCAAGTCTATCGGTTTTCTATCGGTTACATTTCGGGGAGTGTGCGATGGAATTACACAATCTAATTCCACCAAGCCCGTTCCATCATCGGACTACGAGACAAACGGCGAAGCGCCATCGTTACATGGTGGACATCCCACCCATACGCACAAAACGTTTTGGCCTTCATTATGCGTACGGCTAAGGAGTGGAATTCCCTGCCGGGGTCTGTGTTTCCCGATAGCTATAACCTAGGAGTCTTTAGGTCACGAGTGAATAGGTTACTTTTAGGTAAGCGTGCTCCATCTTCGACCACATCATCACTTACCATCAGGTGAGATGTTGGTCAAACGCGAACCTATTTTAAATTAAAAAAAAAAAATCATTATTACCAGAGCCATCATCGCCAATCTCTAAAACTACGAAACAGCAGGCGCAGGCATACATTTTCGCCGCGCCGTAGAAAGAGAGGGGGATACTTCTTCTCCTACGCCGCGCCGGCTGTCTACTCTCTGTCCGTCTTACGAATTTTCGATCAGGTCACGTGTCCTGACGCGAGTTTAACATTTTTGACCCTTTACAAAAAAGTGCACAACACCGCTAAAGAAGTTTTCGCTGTCTACTCTCCGTCCGTCTTACGAATTTTCGATCAGGTCACGTGTCCTGACGCGAGTTTAACATTTTTTACCCATTACAAAAAAGTGCACAACGCCGCTAAAGAAGTTTTAGGGTTACGGGGCAATGAAGAAGCTGACCGACTGTCTAAACGGGCAGTTGTGACGGGCAATGTTATTTCATATAAGGCTGATTACTGGGAATATTTCTCTAGATTTAAGAATTTTTGTTTCGACCAATGTAAGAAATACTTCAATGAAATATCCAAAGAAAAAGGCATTTGGTATAAAGCCATTCAAAATCAATAAATGTTCACCTAGAAGTTATGTTAAGTTAGCGCTAAGGCTTGGTTCTGGCCACTTTCCATCAGCAAAATTTGCCTTCTTAATCCGAAAGGCTGTTTCACCTAATTGTGAAGCTTGCAATAAAATCGAAGATGATGATGGAATGTGTAACAAAAATGAAAGGGAATCATTGATTAAAGAGTTTAAAGTAACCCGGATGTTGGACTTATTATAGATATTTTGGCATACCCAAAAACAGAAAGAACTCAACGCATAATTTGTGGCTAGTGCAGAATCCTAGCTAGTGATTCCCTTTCCCGTTTATTAATAGCTGTAAGTTAATTGTAGATTGTAGTAAAAATATAGTATAGTCATAAGTATAGTGTGTGTATTATAGTATTGTAAAAATATAGGATAAAATACAATGGGGTTGACGTATTCTTGTGGATAAAAAAACCCTAATTAAAAAAAAATAAGTTTTCACTTCAAAAAACTTGGAAACTGTATTACAAGAAGGCATGAGCCTGACCCAGTGCTTGAAAATGAGCATGCCTCGTTGTACTAGAATTTGCCTATCATCATTAAAAATATATACCTAATTGTTACCACTAAGTCTGTATGGCGTTAGACCGATTAGTATGTCATGCAATTTTAAGTCGATGTACTATACTATACCAAAGGACGAGAACCTCGGGATGTTGAAAAATTTAATGAAGTTAAAACGTTCGGTGACAGTGAGCGCTTACCCTGACACCACATTACGACGGTAGAATTTTCCACACTAAATGACAAATCAACGTAGTACTCGTGCACAAGCAAGCAATATGAAACTACCCACAAAATACTCGTATTACGGCAATAAGAATATGAAATTGCTCATAATATGACAGTGGATACTGCTCTTCATAATACTAATATGAAAAATATAAAATAACTATAAATATAATAAGTGGCCCATCCCTCGTCGTACTGTCATAACGCACTATTTCAATTTCCGGCCTAACGACGTACTATCAGTGAACGTGTTAAGTATCTCAAGCCTATCATTTTGACTATTTTCAGTACCACCAATGGGCTGACGGTGTTAAACAGTGGGATACAGATAAGCCGTAATTTACCACTCAGATCCAGTGTGGGTTGGTAGATGTCACATGTCTTCGCACATTCGGTCCTATCTCATGCCAGTTTCCTCACGAGATTTAACTTCACCGTTTTAAGAGTAGTTATTTATTTATTTATTTATTTGGGAAACAAACAATTGTACAATAAGTATTACAAATAAAATAGTATTACAAAGTATGGGTGAATGTACCACCAACAACATTTCCACAGTATACTTGTATACATTATTAATTAATTAGGTAAGTATAATTACACTTAAATACCTTAGGCACATTACACTTTAAACTTTTATTTACTGTCACTCAAACATTGAATAATTTTTTTCTTAAAATTTCTTTGGGTCAAAAAGAAGATATCTAACTGAGAAAAGTGGTTATTAATGTTTTAGCTAGTCGACAGAGAGGGGCTCGCTGACCAGCGTTTGTTCGGCATGTAGTTGTCGCAAACAGAAGGTAAGCACGCACCTCACGTCTTATTACTGTTCTAGGTACAATGTAAAAAATATTATTTATTAATTCGATACAGTTAAACTTATTATGAACCAATCCGTGAAGCATCATGGTTTGAAGAAGTAGGCGTCTTGATTGCAAAGTGAGCAAATTAAATTTTTTTAGCGATTTCTCGTACGACTGGCATATGAGGTTACATTAGACTCTCTGTTATGATGTTGGAAATGACATAATGCATGCCTGTCTGTGTTGAACTGGAGACTTTTTTGTTGGTAAAATCGTCGAATGCCTCTTCTCGCTGTGGGTGGAGCGAAAGGGAGTGTCAGACTTCTACTGATTAAAAACCCACCATGCTCCTTAAGTTGTCCTTGGATTCCAGGGCCACGGTATCACGTTAGAATAATCCTGTAACTCTGACAGGCAATGGCCCTGTCAGGCCTCGTCATTGCTGCGGACCACTCCTTGAGGCGCGCGTGGAAAACGACACGCTCTCAACACGGGCCTGATCCTTACTGAACGGTGAGCTACTCCTGCTCGCCGTACGCAGGCCCATTTTAGGAAAAAATGTAGAACGCTTCACGATTCTGCGTCTCATCCTTACGCTTCCGCGTAAGGAGGTCAATGATAATTATTTATATAGATGGATCTTTGAGTTAAAGAGCTTTAACTTGACTCATTGAATTTATATTTATAAATCCAGATTTCATCCTTATAATTGATCCTAATGATCAATGCAATAATAGTACAGGGTGTATTTTTACAGATTTTAGTCGGTTTGATTCCCGGGTGTTCCAAGCGTATTTTTTAATATCTTGAATGCAGTTTTCTTTCTATTCAAAAATAAAGGAATGTTTTTTTGAGTAAAATTTTCTAATTAATTATGATTATTAGTATTAAGAGTATTTTCCCTTCAGGTGGCATTACAAAATTCTACCCTGTATCTATACTGCCGAAGCAAGAACCGACGATGTCCTACAAAGACACGACTTCAAGTCTTAGGTCGTCGACCGCTGGGCCACCATACTAAAAAAACTTACTGTAAGTTGTGTGAGGAGCTTTCTTTCTCTGAAGTCATAAGAATCAGTAGCTTGGATCCTGCTTCTGACATCGACGAACTAATACAAATTAATATTTATTTAAGAAACTTTTAATATATCACTACGTATTCAGTTAAATGAGTAAATGAGTTTCCTGTATTTTTATTGTGTTTATCAATAGTTTCTCACTCATTATTCTTCGCCACGCTTTCAACACTACCCTTGTTTCACTGGTACAAAACGCCTACGGCATTAAGTCCGTCTTTGTAGCCAATGTGCGTAATTAAATAGGGAAAAATAGTAAATTGCTAAAAGCTTTAAAACAAATTCATTTTTATACAAAAAAAAACCTATATTGCACTGAAGTCTGTTTCTGTCTTAAGTCAGTTGTTTTTTCATCATATGAAACATTTTGCCGAAAACAAGCCAAGTCGAAAAAATCAAATTTCGATCGAGGTGCACATCTCAACTGAATAACAATTTGATCTAAAAATAAATCAATCGGCTATCTATCTGTCCTGTCCGCCACAAATGCCAATGACTTCATTGCAGTATAAATAAAAGCGGCTGGTGCCAAAATTACATGCAATGGTATTCACTTCTTTGATGTTGGTACGAAATTAGTGAGAAGTCATTCTGGGATCATATTGACCCCTGAGAATAGGCTGGACTTCCTAGTACAGAACGTCATAAAAGAATAACGGTAAGCGCAACTATTTGAACCAGTATAGATGAAAGGCTTATTAGATGAAACAACTGACGGATGAAGAATATTTTGTTAGTCTTTTGTTTGTAACTAGCCTCTGCTGCCATTTTAATCGACTAGAGGTTTTTGACAAAATGATATTTATTAGAAAAACCCGGCCTCATATAGACACAATTGAATAAAAAAACTACCGAACTGACCGGCGAACTTTTCAAATTTCCCTAGACTTACAAATTATAAAACCAAATTGGACAAATCGATCCAAATAAAGAAAGAAAGAAAGAAAAAACGTTTATTGACACATGCCACAAGTACACACAGTAAAAAAAAACTAACAAGAAACAAACAAAATCATATTATTATGAAAATAAAATATATTAAAAAAGTGAAATTGAATAGATCCAGGATGATTAATATTACTGTGTGACTCACGGATGCGCCAAATAGGCCCAGTTCAGCAAAAAGCCGGACAACTAGTGTCCAACGCTGGTTTTCAATTGGTCCTAATAGTGAGTGTATGGATGTCAATCAGTTTATCATATAATATAGTAAAAATATACAAATAATATAATAATAATATATATAAAGTAGAAATATAAAGTACTTTACGAATCCAATAAATATTTATATACAATACATAATAATTATATGTGTATTTCCAGTAGTTGCACGCGCATCGCCCGTAAACACAAACATCCCACTCAAATTGACACAGCATCATATCAGGGACACATTTATATTGACCATGTCCAGTCTTCGCTGAGCGTCTATCAAATACTGTCGCAAATGTTATCGAGTTTTAGCGGGACTAACGAACAGCAATTGATTTATATTATTTTCAAGCATTACTCTCAAGCACATTACTTTGCGTAAATTTTAACATCGTGACGAAACCAGCATGTCCTAAATTAGAAAACATGTGACATCCACCGAACCGCACTGGGCTCACGTGGTGGATTACGGCCTATTCTCTCTGATAGAGAGGACGTCTGTATCCCAGCGGTGAGAACGTTATAGGCTGATTACAGCCTATTATTCTCTCTGATAGAGAGGACGTCTGTATCCCAGCGGTGAGAACGTTATAGGCTGATTACAGCCTATTCTCTCTGATAGAGAGGACGTCTGTATCCCAGCGGTGAGAACGCTATAGGCTGATTACAGCCTATTCTCTCTGATAGAGAGGACGTCTGTATCCCAGCGGTGGGAACGTTATAGGCTGATTACGGCCTATTCTCTCTGATAGAGAGGACGTCTGTATCCCAGCGGTGGGAACGTTATAGGCTGATTACGTCCTATTTTCTCTTATAGAGAGTACGTCTGTATCCCAGCGGTGGGAACGTTGTAGGCTGATTACGGTAAGTTATTGCAAACGTTTTTATTATATTTAAATCTTAAGGTAGAAAGACGACTTACGAACCGTTGAAAATTCATTAATGCAATATTTTTCAAAAGTATGAGTAGGCGGTAAACAAATGGAGCACATTTCACAAAGTTATTGTAACACTGAATACGTTGAACTGTAGATATTCTGAATCGAATTCTTCGTAACAATGATTTAGAAGAGGCGTTCCAATTTAAAATTAATAGTGATTATATTGAGAAAAAGTATTTTAACAATAAAAGATATTTAGATCTGTTATTTACCTTGTTTTATTTGCAAATTTACTAGTTATATTTCTCCACTCTCATGGTTGTTCTTACAAGAAATCATATGTATAGGAATATTTATGGGAAAAATGTAGTAAGAGTTGTTATTAGTAATTTTGTTTGAGACTAGATGCCACCCGCAGTTCCTTTCACTTTGTAAGTGAAGCGTCACTAGCCTAATAGCTAAGGTTCCGGATGAGTGACCTAGAGGTCACGGGTTTGAACCAAACCCTATAGCAAACACTATAGCTGTGAACCCACTCCAGACACAAACATGTTTACCTTAGTTGGAGGGGTTAACAAGTTTGCTAGTAATGTGAATTTTAGCAACATGGCTCTTTAACAAAAATAAAAAGAAATTGTACTCCCCTCTATAATAAACCATATAAATGTATCTTATAAATCCGGTGATAAGTTCTTGCGTGAAAGAAAAACATAACCATAGCTCCGGGCGCAAAAGTTCAAGGGATAGTATTAGTAAGTCAGAGTCTGACCCGCCCCAGGACGAAGGCTTTCCACCTCGAGATAAAAGTTTACCGCGATGTTATCTGTCATTTAATTTGAACACGTATGTTGTTGTGTTTTTTTAGTTTTAATCAAGACGGCATCTCTCAATAAAAAGTGACCACCGAAGATTTTTAAACTTTATTGACGAAGCACAAAATCTAATACTGTCAAACTACATATTTCATGAAATAACTTTTCTTTTTCAATTCACTGATGGCACCATACAAATGACATTTCTATTTTTAGAAACTATTTTTAAATTGAGATTTAGTATTAAATCCATCACTTTGTTCTCAGATAAATCACTATATATTGTCATAAGTGCTACGATTCTTGGCAAGCAGTTTGGTAGGTGTAGAATTTTAATGATTATTGATTTGGTATGTTTAACCCGTTGATTGGTGCCTGTTCTAAATGTAGCCATCTGCTTCGTATTCCCTCTGATTTGTTTGTGCGTAAACTGCTCGCGTACAAGCCAAAATCTAGGTCTGTCGGGTTGATAGTAACTGAGTACGGTTGGTTGTAGTTCTATTTTTGGATTCTAAATTTTTTTGCAGAGCAATATAAGTGTTTCGTCATCAATAGGAGATTACAACAATTTCAGGCCGTTGGCATTTTAATCTTAGCTTTAATAGGATAAATTTACTTAAATCTACAAGTTTTTGACCCCTGTTGAGACTGCATACTGACTTTTTAAAAAATCCTTCTGGTTCTTGAAAACACATAATCGGCCTTTTTCCTAGACGTATGTATTTTCCTTCAAGATCAACGCGTATTTAGCCAAAAATAACAAAGAGGTCAGTATATATACCCAAGCGCTCACCTCAGATTAAGTAGAATCAAAACAATTTATTCTTAAAGCCCCCAAAAGGTCACTTCATTCAGAGAAATACCAAAAAAGAACCAGTACAAATGCTTTCTTCTAGCGACCGCGAATATTTATGTTAATTTGTACCGAAAACAAATACATTATAAGGGCTATTATGGGACTTTTTGAAGCCAACCCAAAGACAAATTGGCATAAAGAATTAAAGGAACTAGGTAGACGCTGTGATTTCCATAAACAATGGCTGCATGGGGAGCAATTAAATAAATTAATTTTTCTTTCACCACCTCCTCGCATTTTTTCCACCCCTAATGTTTAGGGAAGCGGTTTGTTCCTAACAAGTTTCATCTTTATTTGAGTTATAATAGATGCCTATTTATTTGACTCAAATTAATAATTATAAATAAGTAAAACTTGACAGTAAAAATAAATATGATACGATCCATTAAGAAAACTTTAATACACATAAAATAATATATATTGTGAAAATTTATCTCGTGATATCTTAAAATAAATAATGTTCAGTCAAAGTAACAATCTCGTTGCTTAATGTCAACATACCTGTTTCAATATATTTCTGAAAGGCAAAACTACTATAAAATTCTCAAACAGAACAAATTGCAATTTTACAGCAAAAACCTCTTGAAAATACGTATGAAACTTTTTCACTAACTGGATTTATTACTTTAAGTATCGCAACGTTTTACCCAAGATCTCCATTTTATTACAGCCGAAACGTTTAACCGTCTGAGAGACAAAACAGAAAATAAAAACACGAAAAAAAACCTTCAATTCTTATGCATTGACATCTTTCAATTTAAACAGAAGTGTTTCTGATTTTTCTTTATTAGAAAAAAAAGGCGGTAAATGGTGAATTGCGAATTGGAAAAGACCCGTGCGAGGTCTTTGTTCAATTCTAGTGAGAAAATGGAATTGGCGCTAAGGTTTGTAAATGAGGCAACGACGGAGCTGTCTGCATTCTTTAGATGGGAGTAGACATTTTCAGACTTCAAAGTATTTGATGTACTTCGTTTGTAACTTTTGTGGTGGCAATAGAAATTATTTTTTCAGGCTGGCTTTACTTAAGTGTGAACTTTAGGTAGTTGTCCGACTGCCGGCGAGTAAACGACTAACTATCGGCGATTTATTCGCTCAAGAAACGCGCAATGAAATATACATTCCGTGTAAACAAAGGAGATGCAGATATTAATAGTTGCTCTCTGACTGTTCACACTTCCAGCGACAAATTGCTTCACTCGTGTTGTCACTGAGCGACTAAAGCTGTCAAAGATAATACTCCCTCAGTGATCACCTTGGCGGTCAGAAGATGATAGCTCAGCGACCGAACTATCGGAACAACACACTCGCTGCTCGCTGTTCGCCCACGTTTTCAGATGCTAGTTCTACTCGCTACTCGTTCATCGTCGGCGGTGGGACAATCGCGTTATTGGAAATGTTGGGTTGCGGGAATGTTCTAACGATATACCACGGCCCCGGAACGCTAGGGCAGCTAAAGGAACAGGGTGGGTTTTTAGTCAATAGAAGTCTGTCACTCTCTTCTGCTCCACCCCGAGCGGGAGAAGTCAATCGATTATTTTACCATCCGGAAATGAAAATAAAAAGGTACGCTGTTATAGACTGTGGTTCCAACTTAGCTTTGAAGTATCTACATAGATATTGCAAATCAAGTAAGTATTCTCCTTTAAAAAGCTAAATTTCTTCCCTTGGTCGAACACATGCATTCAACTAATTATTTCACGGTGCTACTACCTATATCTATATTTTCGTTTAATTTTTTTCAAAATCCAAACGTGTGAAAATGTTTGCTGAAATATACGAATAAGAGGTCGAAAGCCATAAAATATGGATAGAGCTGTCGAAGGAACTAATAAATAAGAATTATTTGTAATCCAGCATCTTTATTCGAAGGAACTATTGTCCAAAGTCGAATACACAATATCAAGGGCAATGTTCAGTGCCACATCATAAAAGCACAATACATCAAACCATTGACAGGATCACTCTGCTACTACACCAACTGATTACTCAAAAAAAAACACTGTTATTCCCATCTGGAAAACATTTTCAGACGGCAATAATAAAATATTCTGAAATATTCACCGTTCTAGGCATGAAAAACACAGCGATGAATCCGACGTGTTACGGAATAAAATCTGGGACGTGTATGAAACGCTTTTGGTCTGAAACTGTGCCATCTATCATAGTGCGTATAAAAAATCGGAAATTCACTCACGAATTGCGTAGGAAGGAGTGTTCCGTACATTACCTATTAGTAGAAATCATACACTCTAGCAATAGATGGATGGATGGATGTATAGAATATACTTTATTGTACACCAATAATTCAATCACACTTAAATAACAATATTATAAAGAAAAAATTGCTTACAATGGCGGTCTTATCGCTGAGAGCGATATCTTCCAGATAACCTTTTGAAGAACTTTACGAGCTGTCCTTAAAATGATGGCGAGGGCTATATTAGTGTACTACTGTACAAATACTTATCAAAACAGAAAAACTAACAAAATATAAATATATATGTATATAACGTGTAATTTAAAGGGTATATACATACCAAGTGCATGGCTTCTTTGCATGATAACAAACGATATGGCAAGTGGTTTGTAATCCTAAGTCTACGTGTGTAGAAGTTATTACAAATTCCAATACACTGATACCAGAGACCGAATTTTTCAAATTATGAAGAACGAAAAGAATTATCGTGTTATTGGCAAGTGACGTGGAAAGCTATTGACCCTCATAGTGCTGTGACACGTTTGTTATGATTGGTATTCAAGAAATATATGAAACCAATAATTTGGTATCAATTCTTTGAGTCAGTTATTTTGTGCTGAAACTGTGCATAGAGACTCCATACCAGATGTTGACTTTAGCCCTTTTGGATAGATATGGGGTTTCCGTTACACGTTGTAAATAAATACAATACATAAGTACATAAAATATATAAATATAATGTGTTTTTTAACATCGTGTGGAGAAAAACAAAGGAATAATCATAAGTTAGAAAGAAAATGATTGGCAACCGAGCAATGGACGTCACTCGCCAAGACGTCTTTTCCAAATTATGTTAAGGTCGGCTTCCAGTATAACCGGTCGCAACTGTAATTTACATGGAACGACTATCTATTAGTCCTCCACAACCCTAGACAAAACTGGTTTCATATTTTCTGACTTTTGACTACCCGTAATGACTGTCAAAGATGTTCAAATGACAGTCGGGACCTACCACTTTGCACGGTTTATGAGGCACGAAGGAATCTGGATGTGTCAAGATAGTCACTAATCTACGGACCGACCCAGCGTTGCTCAATCTTGAAGATTGGGCCACCCGCTCCACATTTGGCACTATAATGTACTGCATCAAAATGCCATGTCGATCGCATCTCGCACCAATTTAATATAATTGAGGCCAGGAGAGCCAGAGTGGCCTAACCGTAAAATCGACTTATTGAAAAAATTACAGCTAGGCCACTCTGGCTCTCATGGCTTCAAAAATTTCAACTGTCTAAATAAGGTCAAAATGTTGAACTAAATTTTAGGCCGTTGTGGTGCTATAACTTTTACCGTTTAGAGCAGTTTTATCAATTAAAATCAGTATTAAAAAATTACAGTTAGGCCACTCTGGCTCTCATGGACTCAATTAGGCCCTGCTTATTCTATTTTATTTTTCTTGAAAATACAGGAGAATCAAAGCAACGAAACCAAAATGTGCTTAGTGCGTCAAAATGTTTTTATCTTCCCGTTATTTATGTATAATGAAATGAAAATCCGTAAGATGATGAAATGTTGAAGGTGTCATGCTATTGAATTCTATGCGTGTACCTATGTTTATAACTTACTTTCTTATATTTCTTCAGTTTTTATATTTTTGAGGCATCCATAGGGTAGCATAAATATGAATGTAGTCAAACATACAAAATCTTTCCACGAAGGTTTCCTTTACAATTTTTCCGAGGAACCCTAAAACCGGAGTAAAATGGGTTTTACGGAATGGTAAAGTTCATTGCGATATTGTCACCGTAAGTAATTCTGGATTCTTTATGAGTGTGAATTCTGCGCTGTGAGGTATTTTTTCGGGATGATACGTTATTTCTACGTAGGCTAGGAATGTATTGCTACTTGTTATTCTGTAAGTCGTGAATTGAGATAAAAGAAAGGATTTTTGTAGATAACGTGGGTTATATGTTCTGGTCTTCTTATTCTTTTCTTTTAATCAGGACTTTATTCGAACTTTTTCACTGAGTTTTAGACGATGACGTAGACAAATGGATATTTTGTCACCGATATCCCGGTGGTATCACAAAGTTATAACGTGATTAAATTACCGAAGGAACTTAAATACCATATTTTACAATCGAATTTATGTTCATAAATAAATAGCTAAACGTGAACAGCGATTGGTATCGGCCTATCAATTATATTAGGTCCCATCACTTATTGGTATTCATAGAACGGCAGCATATCCTTCCAAAAAGCGGAATAACTGCGCATCACTATAACTAACACTAATATAGCCCTCCCAATTTTAATTATAGCTCGTAAAAAGGTTGTCTGGAAGATATCGCTCTCAGCGATAAGACCGCTATTGTAACCAATTTGTTTTACAAATATTGTTGTTTTAGTGTCATTCAATTATTAGTGTACAATAAAGTATATTCTATCTATCTAACTTACTTATAAAGACTAACTTAGTTACATAAGAAGCACTAAGTGTCCTATTTTATTTGTTCCGTCTCAGAACGTAATTCATATTCCCGGAATCGTAAACATGGTTTATAAATACAAAACAATAAACAAGATCCGTTTGCAATAAAATAGGGTACTTTAATCTAAAATTACAGGCGGCGTCGGGTGAATCAGTAGCCTAATAAAAAACAAACAAGGCCCAAATAAAAACAAACAGCCGTTCCTGAGAAAAATTTGGACCCACCCACAATACAGTGGAGGCCAGAAAACCCAAAACAAGCTAAACTATGTGGACATTATTAAGGGTTTATTTGGAGGTAAATATTGCAGAAATTTTGGTGCAACCCAAACCGTAACTCTACACGTGTTTTGCTCCTCTACATTCTTTATCAGTTTACATACCATATTACATAACAATGTGCCTGTTTTCCACCTCTTATTCTTAAATATAATCAGCAAAGGAGTACCAGTAGCCATATAAATTATATAATCTACATTAATTCATCGTAGCCTATATCGCCGCCTTACAACGAAAACCAATTAAATCGAAATTTTGACGAAAATGACTTATGAATGCCAAAGTACTTAAAATGTTCTGTTCTTTCGTCTGCGAAAACCCATTAATCGCTAACTCTTATAGTTTCGCTGATAGCTAATAAGATAACCAATTATTTCAAGCATTTCCAAGGTTTGTTTTCAAATACAAAACATTAAGCAGATTTAACTTGACTGTCGACATATTTGTCTGCAATGATTGACAGTTAATCTGATAAAATTTGTTTTTCTTAAGAGAGAGCTCATGAAATACTCTATTATTCCCTCAGTAACAACCATTTACTAAGATTTAAATCTCAAAACTATATTAAAATGGTCAAATAAAAGCTATTAAAACCGTTTAATTGATTTTACCTGACGAATTCCATTATAACAATACAATCTAGTCGTCTACGAATACATTGTATATCCAGATAATTGTTTTTCTCTGACGATACTTATTCACAGATGCAACCTAATCACTACAGCGAAAAACGATTAAGCCAGATTAATTTGTTTTACCTGACGAATTCCATATTAAACAATACAATCTAATCGTCTAAGAAAATATTGTATATCCAGAAAAAAGTTTTTCTCTGACGATACTTATTTACGGATGCAACCTAATCACTACAGCGAAAAACGATTAAACCAGTTTAGTTCCGTGTCACTGGCGCTAGTGTCGGACTTTCGGCCATTTGCATTTGCAAGAAGTGCGCTCGCGTATCGCGGAAAAAGTTAGTTTTCAAGTTTTTAATTGTATTTTGAAGTTTAAATTAACATTAAAATGAGCTCAAATTGTGTCAAGGAACTTGATTTTGATCGTGCAAAAGAAAAACAAGAAAAAGGTGAGTAATTATTATAGTGATTTGAATGAAAAAAGCCGCGAAAGTGAGGTTATGTCTGATAATTTTTACTTTAGTTACCGATTTACAATGTAGTTAATGTCTGTGATATTTATAATTGATGTGGAAAATTAAGATCGAAACACGACGGTTATTTGTTATTGATGATCGTACCTGTAGGTTGTTGAGGTTGTTACCCATTTAAATACTTGTCTATCTATTTTTTAGAATGTTTTGCTGACAGCGACGAGGACGATCTTTTGTCTCAAGCTTATGAAGACTTTTTATTAAAAGACGGCAGCAATGAAAGTGCACCTGGAGGTTCGTATATATCTATAGTTTATAGGTACTTTCTTTGTTTTATTTTAATACATAGGTACCTACTTATAAATGCGAAAGTAAGTCTATTTGTTACTTCCATATTGGACTGGGAGCGATAGAAAAACATACCTAGACTGTTTCAGCTGCTTCTTTTCCCGGGCATACTCTAGAAATCAGTAGAGGGAATCGAGAGTTTCAGAGTATTGCAATTTAGGTGATGGGCTGAGAACCTATAACTATAGCAATACAAAGTTAGTTTTTCCTAATGTGACCCTCAAAACTTGTCAGACGTAGCAAAATCGTTGACGCTCTGCCTTTCCCGTATGGGATACAGGCATGGCTATATACAACATGTAACATAATTAATGCACATCCTGAAATTAATTTGTTCAGAATCGTTTACTGAATGGATTTTTATCGTTTTTTTTAAAAAAAAAAACAATATTTTTATCCCAAAGCAATTAAATCTACGTAAATTACAAATTACACTTTCGCTGTTAGTAAAAACAAACTCACTATGGACCGTAAATTAAAGTAGTAACTTTTTAAATGCAGATTCATATAAATTCCGTCATTCAGTACACATTACAGAAAAATGAAACTCATTTAAAGAAAGTTAAAGTCTTAAAAAAACTGTTTAAACAAGTAAAACTAAAAATTCAGAGTATGTGTTATGATAATAACTTTATTTTCTAATTGAGGTGCTTGAGGGTGTGCGTTAATTACGATACATGTTGTATAATGTCTGAAGTCTGATTTTAAAAATTTGGCAAGGAAAAAGTTTTGAATTTGTTTTTTATAAACATCCAAACATAGAAATCTTTCCTTTTTATAATATAGTAAATTAAGCTCTGAGATTAAGCTAAGAGAATTAAGACACTAAGTATTACTTTGTTTACTTTTTCACAGATCAAACAAATGATGCGGACTCAATATTCAAAGATTTAGTAACTTTAGAAGACTTACTTGGACCTTCTTTAAAGACTTGTACAGAGAACTTGCCTACTATAAATAAAACATTAGGTAAATATTATTATTTTATAAAGAAGACTACAATACTAATATCTCTGGTTGTGAAAATATATAATTAATTATATCTTTAACCACACGTGGTTCAATGATTTGTAATTCGCTTTTGTACACTGTATTACTATTTATCTGTTTAGCTTACAATACTTACTTTTGTTTTTTTTTTTATACAGTTCAAACTAACGATGTGGATTCAACATGCAAGGAGAAGATTAATGACTTTGACATGACACAAGAAGATTTACTTGTAACTTCCTCAAAGACTTGTAACGAGAGCTTGCCTACTTTTCATGACCTTATCAATAATGATCTACAGCAAAGTTTTAGGGTGGTGAAGACTTTGAGAGATCTTGCTTTGGAGGCTTTGAACAAAGCAGATAACGACACAATACCTGAATCTTCTGTAATTGCGACGATAATTTTAATAGAAATTTTTGATAAAGCGTGTAAAATAACCAAGCAATTAAAACGTTGGAGAATTTCTAATCCTGCTTCATGGAAAGTAAATGTGGCAAAGAAAAGACGCGCTGAAGGGTCAGTTTATGCTATAAAAAATAAGATTAGACCTGCAAAAGTACCTAAAAAAGTTGATTGTTCGAAATGCTCTCATCGCTGTTCAGAGAAAATTAACGAAGAGATTAGAAATAAAATTTGTAGAAAGTATTGGAACTTTGACTTCATTGGACAAAAAAGTTTCATATTAGCTAATGTTGCAGTGAAAAATACAAAAACGTTATCGCTAGAAAGAAAAAGAACAACTACAAGGGCTTATTCCACACAATGTTCTTTTGAAATCGAAAATGAGAGACTCAATGTTTGCCAAAAGTTTTTTTACACTACCCTGTGCATCAGTCAAAGCGTGATACAAATTGCTATAAAAAATAAAGATTTTGTTGGACAATACAGTAAAGATAAAGACCCTCGTGGAATGTGCGGGGCACATAATAAGACACCTCCTGAAAAAGTTCAAGAGGTTCATAACCACATACGATCGTTTCCATCCATGGAGAGTCATTATGTAAGAAAGGAGTCTAAACGTCAATATTTGGATAGAAAACTGTCTATTGCCAAGATGTACAGTCTTTATGTTGACGAATGTAAAAAGAAAAGCAGTACACCCGTATCTGAGATAACATATCGAAGAATTTTTTGCAATGATTTCAATTTGGGATTCTTTAAGCCGAAAAAGGACCAATGTCTGATTTGCACTAAATATGCACGAAGAGATGCTAAAGATAGACTGGAACTCGAAAAACAATTTGTAGAGCACAATGCCAGGAAAGAGGCTTGTAATAAAGAAAAGGAAAATGATAAGATAAGAGCCGATGCTAATAAGGATTTTTTATCTGCTTCTTTTGATTTACAAGCCATACTTCAGATACCTAGTGGAGACATCGGTCTTCTATATTACACTCGCAAATTAATTGTATATAATCTGACAGTATACGAGAGTGCTCTTCCTAACAATGCATATTGTTTCACTTGGTCAGAAGTAAATGGCAAAAAAGGTAGCGCGGAAATAGGTACTATTTTGTACCACTACTTGTCGAATTGCATTCCAAATTCTGTAACTGAAGTAAGTCTTTTTTCTGATACCTGTGGCGGGCAGAATCGGAATAAGAACGTGGCGGCAATTCTACTCTGGGCTGTTCAAAAAATAGAAAACTTGCAAATCATTGAACAAAAATTCCTTGAAAGTGGACATTCACACATGGAGGCAGACTCTATGCATAGCGCTATTGAGACGGAACAAAAATATACAGATATTTATTCTATGCCAGATTGGATAAATGTATTTAAGAAAGCAAGATCAAAAAAAGTATATAAGAAAGAAAATATAAGTAAATATAAGTATATAAGAAAGTTGTTAAGAATCCATACGTAGTGAAAGAATTTAAATATGATGAGTTCAAAGATTTAAAAGATTTGTCTGCCAAAATTTTGTTAAATACAAAAAAAGACACAGAAGGAAAGCAAGTTCAGTGGTTAAAAATTAAGCGACTGAGATATATTAAAGGAGAAAACAAAATATTCTATAATTACAATATGTCGGAGAATTTTTCTACAATTGATGTTACTAAAAAAAAATGAAAGAAAAGGAAGTAAAGCCAGTGAAAACTTAGATTCTGAACAACAAAGAGAACATAATTACGGAACAAGAAATAAAAAGAAAAGGACTCTGGACGAAGTGGCAACGTCCGTGATTTCTGAAAGATCAGAAATCAGTGAAGTGCAATACTTTCCTGATAAACTATTGCAACTCTACAAAAAACCTTTATCTATAAGTGTTGCAAAAAAAAAAGATTTACTGCAATTATGCAGCAAAGGTGTCATACCAGAGGAGTACCATCCCTGGTTCAACAATTTGAATAGCGATGTTGTTTGTAAAGACAGGGTACCTGATTGTACAGTCTCTGATGGCGAATCTATAATATCTTCGGATGATGACTAACAACAACCCAATTCAAAATACTTAGTTTATTTTTTGAAGTACCTAGGTATTTTATTTTTACTGTCTTAATTATCTTAATTTAATTTTAATTATAATTTTATTGACATATTCTCAGTTTAACCTAGATGGAAATGCTTAGTCATAAACAAATTAGATAATTTTGTTTAGAATTTAAGATTTTCAAAAGTAAAAAAAAATCCTTATTAAATTATCTTATTTGATTATGATTATTATTTCAATTACCTATTCTAGATACTGTAGCGTAAAACCGCTACGGTTAAAACCTCCTCCAATCCTAATGCAAACTTTTCAATAAAAAATGTTTTCTTCATAGCTGTTATTCACATTTGAACCAGGAATCGTGAAAAAATCGTCGGTTGTTTTGCCTTTTGACGGCGTCATTACATTTTTGGGACCCGATAAGTGATGGTCGACCTTATTTTTTGTGATTAATATCGAAATTATGAAGTGAAAGTTTTTTTTCTGTTGGTGTAAACCCAATAAAAAAATATAAAGGGTCCTAGCAAAAGTATAGTCTGTGGGTGATTTTCTGGTTAATTTGGTATGTATTGTCGTCTTTTTTCTTTTCGATCCATTTCGCACTAGTTTCATAATTAATCAAAGATTCAGCTTGCATCGGTGGTCTGAAGTTTCTTTTTTGTTTAGATCCCGTTACAAGCCAATTTTTGGCTCCACCCTACGGGCAAGCGACGTCGGTTATCGACGACGGAGGTCGGGGCGCTCTCGCCCGATATCCGAGCACATCCTGTGCCTGAGACGTCCATCGCAAAGGCCTGAAGCGAGTACGAGGTAGATGCGGACCCCGCAGCGCAGTGGCTCCGTGATTTCTACGTTACTGCGGACCCCGCAGCGCAGTGGCTCCGTGCTTTCTACGTTACTTCCCACAGTCGTGTTCAGCCGTCCAGGAATTACCGAGTTTTCGCAGCAGGAGTTCTATTTTAAATAGTGCACCTAATTTTCATATTTCTAATCTAAAAATTCTCACGTCAAAAACTCTTTCTAACCTAAGGCCTATCAAGACGCGTTGGATGCTCTTAGTGTTTTTGTAATTAAAATTACTAATAATGCGTATTCGCCTAGCTATAACCGATTGCAATCGATTTTTTGTTAGGTAAGTTAAAAATATTTGCATAATACTTTCGATAACATTCTTTTTCTTTCCGCTAAGTTAACCCACGCCATCACTGAAAGGTTCCCAATAATAACTAATATTTAACTTTTTTATATTTTTTAATTAAGTACTTGTTTTCTATCTTTTTCCTTTTAATCAAAATTAAACGTGTTAAGTAGCGGTTGTGTTTTACTGTGCACTTAATTTTATTTACGCTACAATACCTAGAAAATGAAAACTCTTAATGTAGTTATAAACATTGAAGATAAAATTTATTTAGAATTGAAGGTGCCTGCGACTTTACATAATTATTTTAATTTTTCCCAAAAAATATTTTTCCGTGGTATTTTCGGGATTTTTTAATTTGATTTTTCAAGCAGGATTATCAAAGGTCTCAAAGGTACATTTATGTACAATTTTAGACGTCTAGCTCAATAATATTGGCTTTGCTTTGGTATGTCACAGTCAGTCGGTCGGCCACTCAATAATAGGTCAGTTTTTCCTAATTTTTTTGGCACCTATTACTGGCATTTGAAGCGCACTTTTATTGTTATTTGAACTAATCAAGCTAATTTGTACTTAATTAATTATTTCGAGTTATAAATTTGATAATAAATGAACGTACTGAAACTCTAATAAATTACTTGCTTAACTTATTATGTTCTTAAATTTTCTGCAGGGAAAACCAATTATCTTGATACATTTTCACTTGTAACTTCTCAAGGGACAGCTGTATAGGTATTTTTTTTAACATGGTTAGTCTTAATTAACTAAAAGTAAAAAGTAATTTCTCAGGATTTGCTGTATTGCTATTGCCTTAAAATATATAAACATTTATCAGTTCTCAGGGAAAACCAATTAAATAGGTGACCTTTTGACAATTAATTGAAAATTTCATTACAAAGCAATAACTTTTTTAACCTCAATAGACAAGTTTAAATAGAACATTTTATCAATGTACTGATGCTATGAAGTAATAATAACAATATAGTACTACAAATGGTATTTTCAACCCCATAAACTTTGTAATCGCGATATCTCTGTTTGCACTTTTTATGATTTAATTGGTTTTCGTTGTAGGGCGGCGATATTATATGAATGGCTTTTTTAATTATTTGTATATCTACTTCAAATATTTACCGAGTGACCTTGACACTTAATACTCGTGTTATTAAGTAAAAACCGAAGTGAAAAACTAATAAGTGATACTACTGAGTGATTAACTACATTACGACATCGAGACTACGCTCTTTTTCTCCAAGCAAGGTAGTTTTGAGTAATGCCGTAATTATTCTTTTGGGAGTGAGTAGGTACCCACATACTTTGTTTGTTACCAACAATCATTTTTGGCGAAGTTATATATATCTTATCTTTTTTAAATATTATCCTCATTTTAAATGAATTCTTTATGATCAATCTTTAACCGTTTTATAATATTTTCATCAGTGCAGTGCATTTCAGATGTTACAACAAAAACACAATTATCTGTGTACTCGCCAAAGTCATTGTTACTGTCAAGACGCGAAACAAACTGCAAATTAAATGTAATAAGCAGCGACATTGGCCCCAGCTGCAGTAATACTCCAAGAATTATTATAGTCACACACAGTAATCACGAAATAAATACAGGAGTTGCACTGGGAATTACAAGGCATTAAATGACGGAACTAATGTTATTTAGTAGCGTAAGTAAGGAAAGACAAATCGTGTCCGCAGTTTAATATAGAACAATAATGTTATTGTAGTTTATTTGCTCGTATTGTTTGTTTCCAAAAAATATGAATTTCGTTTTAAGAAATTGAAATATCTTTTGTCGTCAGGACATATAAATTTAGTTTAAAAGCTATTTAAATAATTTAGAACATTACAAACAAACTCTTAACAATATAACTGTCGCACAGTGTCGAATCGACCACACTTGATACATTTTCGTTCATACAGATTTCTAATCACAAGTAGGTATGCTTATTTTCAGTACCCTGTCATTTATTAGTTTTCTGTATTCAAAAATACTGCATACCGCACTTATGCATTTTTTTAACTCGTGGGTTTCGGAAAAACTACAGGCGCATTAACGAGAAGACTGATGTTTATCTTGCGAATGTCTACAAAGATCCACTAAAATTGGTAGATTGATTTTCAAGAACAAGGACTAATTTAAAAAAAAAAAAAACAACGAGTGAAATAACTTTTTAAAATTAAAATAAATTATCCAAAAACTCAATGAATCCGTCTTAATCGCTTTCACTGGGGAATGTACACACGAGACTGGCAGCATTAACACGCTGCACTTTGAGACGCAATCAAAGTTAAGCCTTTAGCCGAAGTAAAAGCGAGCCCTTGGGTCACAGAAAATGTCAGACAGGGTTGGCAACACAACATTTAGTTTGTTTATTTGTAGGACACAAAGGCCCAGAGGCTATATGCCTAACATATTATTTTATTTATCTGTCAATGTCACTAACGACAGTACTGTACCATGCAACGAATACACCATGGAAATGCTTCTGCAGTTTTATTATTTAAATAGTTCATAAAGTCAAATTCCCCAACAGCCAGTATATTCGAATTTTTATTCAAAGCGAACAACCTGCGACCACAAGCACCTTACAAACACAGACTGTGTAATATTACTACTTAAAGCAATAGTTTGATGAGTTGGTAATTCTTAATTAAGAGATTTAGTACTTTGAAAATCTTTGGTGGATGTCTGCATTTTTTAATTATTTTCTTTCTTTAAAAGCTTAACAACCTACATTAATTAATTAAGTAGAATATGTAGTTAGTTATCAAAGTAGCACATTTTTATGTTGATATTTAATTAAGAAAATAAATCAGAAAAGTTATATTTTCCACACATGCGCCTTTTCCTTTACTTTCTTCGGCTGTCAAGTCGTGAACCGCGTATCAATAAATGGTATCCCTTAGATACAGTCATGTTAGTAGCATTTAGTGCGTGCTAGTAGAACTGTGGACTAACAGAATATGGACTACTCGTCTGAAATAAATGTCTTATTATTATTATATGAAACTCGAGTCAATCAAGGTTAAGGTTTCAAGGTTAAGCTATGTCTACTACGATCATTAATGATTGACCACTAGTGTTGCAAAAAACTCGAGTCTTCGAGTCCTGTATAAACGGACTCCGATGATGAATTACAAGACTCGACTCATTACAACAGGACTCCAAGACTAGAAAACTAAGTTCTCTACGAGCCCTTGTATGTGACATGAGAGCTCGAGTCTCTTTGTGCGCTCGAGTCCTTTTTATGCGGCGAGTCGTACTCAAGTTCTTTTCGTGTATGAGTCTAGCAATTAAATTGTTACGTTAACAGGTACAGGTAGTATCTCAAAATATAAAGCCAGTTTACCTTCACATCCCTATTTTCATAGAAGTGAGTTTTTAGCTGATTTGTAATGACTTTTTCGTGTCAGTTTTTATTTAGTGCAGAATTACATAACCATTAATATAAACTTATCACCTATTCGAGTCTTTTCGAATGATGAGTATCAAGTTTCATCTTCATGCTTCGAGTTTTTCTTGAAGACTCGAGTTCATATTAAGACTCGAGTCCTTTTGTAACACACAAGTGGTTGTTAAATGACTCGGACTCGGCTTGACTCTAGACTCCGAACCTTTTTAGCACACCGAGTCTTGCTTATTTGAGTCGACTCTTTAAAATTAAGACTCGAGGACTCGAGTTTTTTGCAACACTATTGACCACTCATTATAATATGTATACCAAGACTATTTCGTGCTTCAAAATGTACGTTGAGTTAGTGATGTCGATTATCTGAAGCCAAGACACTTCTACTTTATCAAGCAGAAGTGTGTTACTCAGTTACTGGGTTGTGGAGCTCACATAAGCAGTCACTTTAAATAAAATAAAGGTACTATGCTGGTCTTGATTAGACTGAAAGCCAACTCTAATATTTTTTGGAAAAGGTTAGGCAGATTGGGCACAACGAAATGATACCATTGCGATACAAATTACGACATTTTTTTCCTAAATCGGATCACAACACATTCATTTCACATTCACCACACACACGCGTCTTCGAATTGCATTATGCTATACGGGACCAAACACAGAATTGCAAATTACATTAGCAGCATTCCGCGATACTTTATGTAACCCAATGTTGCAGTTTACACCCTACGGGAAATAATTTAGTAAGCAGACAACAGCGAACAAATCAACTGGAGAATTCAAACAGAAACATACGATCCCAGAATAAATAATTCCCATCATGTTCCTTCAGACTTGTTACCGAACCAGGAACTTTGCACAAAATTCTTGTTCCCAACTCAAAGGCATCGCGATGTAATTACGAAACGCGTACCAACTGACAGTTCCATTGACTTTTTCATGTAACTGTTAAGGGGCATTCTAGTCTTTATTTCTATTGACACATGGTCCATATTGGTTGAGTGATGTACGTAATAAGATTGTGGAAATGAACAATAGAGTGACATATCAGCAAATTCGGACAAGCTTAGACATCGGTATGAGTCAAGTGCACAAAATCCGCCATGAATATTTAGCGGTTAGGAAGCTTTGAGCCCGGTGGACACCTCATAATTTGACAGAGGTCCAAAAACTCCGTCGTGTTATTTATTTATTTATTTTATTATATCCAATACACATTACACAACAAATTAAAAAAAAGTTTTACCATACATGAAAGGGTCATTCTTTTGGACAGGTTTTTCAAGCGGCTTTACTTAAAAATAATAGAAATCGAAACGTCAGCAAGCCATTTTTTTTTTCGCGCAAACCTTATGTCCTCTTTTAACAGGATTACTGATTATTATTCAATTATCTTTATAATTAAATATTATAAAAAAAATAAAATACCCCCATTCTTTGATTTTCGTGTAGTGTCCCAAGCCCCGATCTGGTCACTTAGTAATAATAATAATAATAATATTCCACAACTTTTTTTCACACAACGCCATCTAGTCCCAAACTAAGCAGAGCTTGTGGTATGGGTACTAGACAACTGATAAACATACATATATATTTCTAAATACATACATATTATAGATAAATTACACCCAGACAAAGAACAAATGACCATGCTCATCACACAAACATTTGTCCTAGGTGGGAATCGAACCCACGACCTTGCGCACAGCAGTCAGGGCCACTGACCACTATACCAACGGGCCTGTCAGTAAATTATATATTTTAAACTAAACGCTACATGCTTACCAAAAAAAAAACGCTAAGTCCTTAGAAGTTCACCATGCTATGAAAAAATAGACCATAGTTCTAAAAGAACTAAATTTCCTACAAAAAAAATTAAATGTAACTGTCCCGAGGTAATTGCTGATTTGCGTGGATTATTATAATTTCACTCACACATCTCTCAATTCGCGGCCCAATGAGACATCATCGTAATTCAAGTTACACCTAGTCGCGCTCCGACGGCTGGCCAGAGTGCTTATGTGATGGTGCGTCGAGTTTTCAAAAAATAGATGGAAGAACTTCGTTGCGTGGGTTTGGTTTCTCAAAACTTTGATTTGCGTGGTACAATTGTCTCCGGTGTCTGTGAATTTATTTATTTAATAAAATTTTGTAGCGAACAAATGTAAGGTAACGTAACTTATAATCAAAACACAGTTTATTTGCTTAAACGGTTTTTGTATATTTTTTGCATAAAGGATTTATTTTGATTTTCGTGGTCGTGATTTGCATGGTTTACGTGGTAGTTTTGACCCACGCAAATCAATTTTTGACCATGCAAATGAATTAACTTTGAGTTTTGTACTAATTATGAATGAATTTTTTTTTATTACTTTAGTTAAATGTAAATTCGTTTAAATCAAAACTTAAAATGTCATATTCGATAGGTTTCTGTCTTTATAAGTACCTAGTAATATTAAGAATATAACAATTTATTACTTCATGAGTTTATTCCAGAAATGAGAGTTTAAACAAAAACGCCACATAAGAATTATGATTTGAAACGATCAACGGATGATATTGAACTGTCAGATAATAATCCAGGCTTGACCAAAGAATACGAAGAACTGATGACCCCAAAGCCGACGAAAACTCGAGCGATTCCGATTTGACCATTTTATAAAAAAATATGTAAATAAGGAAGTAAATGATTGTGATAATAATAAATACTGATTATGTTCCTAACAAATGACTGATAAAGTTTTATTTTTTTAAACGTTTAAATTAGTATTATATTTTTGTAATTTCTTTAACAAATAATAAATAAAGTTGGACTGATTCTACTAAAAAAAGTTTTCTGCCTTAGTAACCTACCTATATTTTTATCTTATAATAAAATAACTTCTTTAAGTAACAATAAGTAACCCATTTGAGAAAGTTAAATTAAAATATTCATTTTCGTGGGGTGTTTTGTGATTAGCGTGGCCTACATTTTTTTAACGTATTACTTTTATGTATATTTTAAGATTCTGATATCAAATTAAAAAAAAACTGAATTTGAAAATTGCCACGAAAATCACCAAAGAATGCCTTACTCGAAGAAGCACCCGAAAGCTTCTTAGGGCTTATCTGTGTGCTGGCGAGTCGTAATTAGTTAATTAATTGACTATACAGAGAAAGATGTAACGGAGGTGACTCAAATGCTGTGTTCGACATACTTACGGGTGATGAAAGCTGGATTTATTGTTATGATCCTGAAACTAAGAGTCAGTCTGCTGTCTGGGTGTTCTTCGGAAGGACAGGTCATTACGCAACAATTGTTTTAGAGGATCGAAAAACAGTTACTGCAGAGTGGTAAACTAACAATTGTTTGCCACTTGTCTTGGAAAAAGTTCGGGAGAGACGACCTCGCAGTAGGATCTTCCTTCACCACGACAACGCCTCGTCGCACACCGCCAAGCAAACAATCGACTACTTGTCGAAGTTAGACGTGAAATTACTGGGTCACTCGCCCTTTAGACCCGACCTCGCATCTTGCAATTTTTATTTATTTCCGAAAATAAAAGAAAAACTTCGAGAAAAACGTTTTATGGACGCCGAGGAAGCAGTGGCTGCGTTTCAAAATGCCGACGAAGAGACCCCTAAGGACGAGTGGGTAAAGTAATTTTCTCAGTGGTTCCTTCGGATGCAGCGATGTATTGATGTAAATGGACACTATTTTGAAAAGATGTAATAAAACTAATTACCTTGCTGGTTTGTTCAGTTTTTGATTTTATAAGAACTTTCAGTGTCAGCCTCGTAGTTGATTAGCAGTGGGAACATTATGACGACTATGGTTTTGATGATTATTTTTCTTACATGTTTCCATCTTTTCCAAAATTTTGTCAATCAACGACGGTTGATTGTTTTCTCCCAGTATTTTTGACGTTGACTGTGTTTTATGTTTAAACATTATAAGTTTTATTTTACTAACCAAACTATGAGTTCAATATGAAAGTAGTAATAATTCAGATCGTACAGCTTAAGAAATAAAAATTCTCAGCTATCACCCCATTAGTACTTTTCTATAATTGCATTCTCTCCAGCTGGGACATTTTTGCATAAAGACCCCGGCTTCTTTATCTCGTAAGTCCAAGTTTGAAGCAGAGTTAGGTATTTAATCCTGCATTGAGAGCCAGCGTTATATTTTACAATGACAAAAAAAAAAAAAACTTTTAAAGGAACATGTAGATAAATTCTGTGAAAATATCGATAGCCATGTCAGTCAAAGAGTCACGATCCCTAAATTAGAATTTTAAAATGTTAATAAAAATATTAGTTAGCGAATTTAAAAGACTGAAATAAGTCATTTTTATATATTATAGACAAAACTGCAACTGATTACACTAGAACTATATTATAAACTATGTTTAAAGATTTCATGCATTTTTTGTGGGTTATCTACCCATAACTATCTATGCCTTAGCTCATAAATGAAACAAAATCACCAGGAATGGCGGGAACATATTAGGGGAGCCGACTCCGTATAAGGCCAGAAGAGAATGTGTTATTTAAGGTGAAGATGTCATTAAAGCAATTGCCTTCCAGGCCTATCTTTTATTATACAACACAAGTAAAAAAAGTTAATAGCGGTAGGTTTGTATTAATATCTTGTGTCAACTTGGCTCATTACAATTCAGAGTTAGGAACAAATATAGGTACTTGGATACGAAGTTGAATAAGTATCGTACGAGCACCTAGTTCCTTGTCAAACTTTTATGATCTCAAGGCCGTATCACTAGGTATCTAGAAGAAGTTAAGTAAAGCTATATCAATAACGAAAAACTTTAGAAGGAACTAAATTATTAATGGATCATATACCATTACATTAACTGGAAGCTTATTAGTTTGAAGTTGTTTTGTAAGTTATTATGGAAAACAAACATTCTATTCGTTTTGAACATTTTATGCTGAATTAACAATCTACGGTAGTACCTAAGTTATATTATCAAATTATCACAATCGTTAACTTTATTATGTAACGAGCTCGACTTGTGAGTTACAGGGCGTGGGTTCGAACCCAGTCAGGCGCATTATTTAGTATAATTTATATCTTCACCACTGCTCTCAAATTAGTGAAAGAAAAAATCGTGAAGAAACCGGCTAGAACCAAAAAATTGAAGACATGTGACATCCACCAAACCGTACGGTGGATTACGGCCCAATTCCTCTCACAGAAGAGGCCGGCTGAATGATTATTATTAATCTTTATTGTAATTAGTGTAGGTTTAGAGCTCAGGACTGCAACTACGTTCGCGTAGAAATTCTTTAAATTTAAGTCAAGAGTTAATAGGTTACTTTTAGGTAAGCGTGCTCATCACTTACCATCAGGTGAGATGGTGGTCAAACGCGAACCTATCTATACTTATAATAAATCTGTAGAGAGGTCAATTCTGTACATGAAATATATTTACAAAATAACTATCAGGGGGTGATGAGGGATCGATACTGATGCCAAAAATGCAATCAGTAAAATTTTTGTCTGTCTGTCTGTCTGTCTGTCTGTATAACCGTTATAGAAACAAAAACTACTAGACGGATTTTAACGAAACTTGGTACAATTATTTTTCATACTCCTGAGCTGGTTATAGTATACTTTTCATCACGCTATAATCAATAGGAGCAGAGCAGTGAAGGGAAATGTTGGGAAAACGGGAGAAGTTACTCCATTTTTTAAGCTTCCGTCGCGTGTGCAACCTTAATGGTTAAAGCTACACAGAAATCATTTATGACGGAAATGTTCTCCTTAAAATTATTTAAAAAATATCCCACGACAGCATATATCTATCTTTTATGGTTGACTCACAATAACACGTGTAACTCCCGATAGCTTAGCAGTTCGAAGCTTTCTGATTATTATTCTGCTCCGAAATTTAAAACCACCACATCTGTACAATGGAACTCGGCTAAAAGTAACCCAGTTGCAACAAAATATAATCGAGGCTCAAATTATAATAGGTTGCGGTGCAGGAGAAACCGTCTTTATTCCCAGAATTCCCATAATACCAAATAATTTTCCATTCCAATTTAAAAGAACGCGATTCCCAGTATCGGTTTGTTATGCAATGACAATTAATAAGGCTCAAGGGCAGACTTTTCGTGTTGCTGGAGTAGATCTCGGTGTCAGTTGTTTCTCGCATGGTCAGTTGTACGTCGCTCTTTCCCGGGTTAGCAGTTCTAGAAATCTTTATGTTCAAGTGCCGGACGGGTCAACTTTCAACATAGTTTACCTGGAAGCTTTGCGCTGAAGTATTGTCGTTCTATAGGTACTTAAGCCTCATGTGAACGTGATCTAAACAATATTACCAATACATTAACTTAATAACACACAAGGAGTTACACGCTGACGGACTCGCGGGCACAGCTATTAACAATAATATTGTGCAGTTCGGTATTGCAATATTTTTCAACAGTATTATAGATTGACATATTATATTTCCCTACTAAATTACGAAAGTTAATCTGTCTGTTACATCAAAATCACTGAACCGTGAGGAAGGACATAGGCTACTTTTTTTTACGAAAAACGACCGAAACGTGGACGAAGTCGCGGGCAACAGCTATTTATGCTAATAATATAAGGCTGAAGAGTTTGTTTGTTTGTTTGAACGCGATAATCTCAGGAACTACTGGTTCGAATTGAAAAAATATTTTTAATTAAATAGTCAATTTATAGAGAAAGGCTATATATCATTACGCTAAGGCCAATAGGAGCGGAGCACCAATGAAGAATGCTTCAAAATCGGGGTTAAATTTAACGTTAGCCCAAAGTAACTATTCCACGCGGACGGAGTCGCGGGCAAAAGCTAGTGTTAAATAAATAAATAAAATCTGCATAATTCTCCGGGATAAAAATGAGCTGTGCTTTATCATACTATAATTATCTTTATTTGATTCATTGAAACTGCCGTGTAAAAGTTTTATTCAAAAACCAATTTGCAAAATAAAGATCATTGATCATTTCAAGCAGATCAAGTGATAAGGAAACAAACATAACACATACATCCATGGTCATGAAATAATTTAAAAAATACTGGCTTCTCCGACAAATGTTAGCAGCTCCAAATAAAATTTAGCCTCAAGTGCACAAAAAGTCCGCAGTCATAAAAATAAAGTTGCAATAGAATTGAAAATGAGTGATGCATAATAAGATTTTTTTAAAGCAACGCGAAAGAAATTCTAAGATACACTAACTGGAGTAAAATGTAAATCTTAAGAAATCTGTAAACATTTATGTATGTACCTTGCAATTCTTTTGTCGCACCGTTTATACAGTTCTTACATATTCATTCGTTTTACTGCAAGTGCGGCTTTGATTAAACCTAACGAGAACTGTCTTACAAATCTAGAATCAAACTGTACATAGTCATAGCCCTAGTTTTTGTTAACTTTTAGAGTTTAACCTTCAGTATAATTTAAAATCAAAATGTTGCCAGAACTACTGCTAAGCGTGACGTCATAGATTTAAATTTAAGCTCAACGACACGATTGGCGCAGTTCTTGAGCTATTGGCTGCTGCGCTGCTTAAAGCGGGTTTGAATCTTGCACTGAAACAAACGTGTGTATGGACTACAAATAGTTGGTCCAGGTTTTGCAATTATTTGAACAAATGAATTTAATTGTTTGTAAAAGTACACAGGATATAGGAGAAATTCTTAACGTGGGACAACGTTTAAAGAAAGGTGTTTTTGCATTTATACGTAAGAAATTTCACATTAGCTATCCATAGCCCGGATATGAAATTACAGGGTTGCCATATAACATGATACTTGGACATAACTGTTAAAATTTAAGTCCAAATCCGTCGGAGTTTCGGTAGGTAGGTAGATTATATTTTGGATGATAAAATGATGTAGAGTATTAAAAAAGGATCACAAATGAAAACAAAATTACACATAACATTTCAACTGTCATATCCAGTATAACAAAAAAAAAACGCAAACTATGGCAAGCGAGTCGCATTAAGAAATTTGGAGCTAAAGAAATGAAAAAAAAAAACTTTTTAGCAAAAAATAGAACCGACTTCCATATAAAAACACTACAAAGGCAAAAATAACTTTAATTTCGGAAGGCGGTGTCAAAAACAAAAATATATACAAAACTAAAGACACCGCCTTCCGAAATTAAAGTTATTTTTGCCTTTGTAGTGTTTTTATATGGAAGTCGGTTCTATTTTTTGCTAAAAAGTTTTTTTTTCACGCTTTTTAGTGGGTCGGTTTGTAATTTATCTAGTTACAAAAGCCAAAATGTCAACTACTTATCACCTTTTAGAAAATATTGCTTTTCCCGGTGCAGAGCCGTTAATTTTTGAGGAGTTCTCCTGGTACATCACCACCAGCTCTACTTCACCATATGCATTGTGACGAGCATAAAGTGCTTAACATCCATATTCAAGTAATCTAATCGCAATAAACGAAATACTTATTATTGAGTAGTTTCGGAGGCCATCTGGGGTCGTCATCATCAGTTCCACTTCCTCAAATGGTGCTTTTCGAGAGCAACTGCACAAGGTACTATAAGAAATACCCAAAACGCTATAGGTGCGCCTATAATATTTGAAGAGTTCCCTCGATTTCTCCAAGATCCCATCATCAGATCCTGATTTCGTAACAATGGGACCAACTAGAAAGTATACCCATTCAAACGCAAAAAGAATTTTTCAAATCGGTCCAGCCGTCTCCGAGTTATGAGGTAAGTTCAAGACGAATTGTAAACCTCCTTTTTTGAAGTCGATTAAAAAGGAAAATGTCTGCTATTCCACGGTTGCATCTATCACGTGATGAGATAAACTGTATAAGGAATTAATTTTATCAATGATCTATGGTAGCCGGAAGCCAGAAAATCTTACAATGAACTGGCAAAGGGGTACAGTGTTACTTAACTAAACAATTGTGGAGGTAAGGAAGGCAGTCATTCAATGTTAAACAGTAATACTCAGCTGCCTGCAGTTAGACTGAAAGCGCAACCCAAAATAGTTGAAAAAAGCTAATGAGGTATTCCTCGAAGCGCTACCAATGAAGCGCTCCTTTTTTATTCCTCGGAGCGCTCCTTTTAGTAGCGTTAGTTATCGGGAGCGCTACTAAAAGGAGCGCTCCGAGGAATAAAAAAGGAGCGCTTCAAAATGGTAGCGCTTCGAGGAATACCTCAAGCTAAACATAAAAAGTTAAGTTAAGAAAATAATTTTGCTGATTGCAAGCTTTTGCTGGGATGTGGAAATCAGATAGGCGGTCGCTCTATGTAAAAAAACGAATACCTACTCGGCTAAAACCGGTTAAACTCGAAGACATAGATATGGAAAAAGAGGCTACCTTTTGCGTCACGATATAGAAAAATCAAACCATAAAACAGCAAGATTCTACTAGTATACAGTATGTTAACTAACAGAGAGCGTTCCCGTTATCCCTCAATAGTATAGCATCCATACATGCTAAAAAGAATATTACCATTCGAAAACAACATGTTTCTATTTTATTTTTTTATATATATTAATATATTCACTAAAAATGTTAAATTGATACGTAAAAGAAACACTCTGTACACGCGTACGCATTCATAAATAAATTGCGACGTTGCCGTCCTTCAAGTACATGTGAACAGAGTGTTTCTTTTAGGTATAAATAAAAAAAAGTTGTGTATATTTTAATATGAAAAAAAAGACATTTTGTTTTCTTTCATATATGGATGCTATACTATTGCGGGTTAACAGGAACGCCCTCTGTGAGTTAACATACTGTATATCACGACAAGAAGCCGAAGCAGAGAAAAAGCAAATATCACCGAGCGCACGAGGGAGAGGCAACTCTCCTCGCGCCCCAGCCGCCACGAGAGACGCCCCACCCCGGGCGTCGGGATTCGCGAGCCAATTTCCGGCCACCGTAGGCGCGGCCCTGCGGACGGCGAGCAGGGGTCGCTCACCGTCCGGTAAGGACCAGGCCCGGGTCGGCGGCGCGTCGTGTTCCACGCGCGCCTCAAAGAGCTGTCAACACCAGTGACGGGGTCCTATAGGGCCATTGCCTGCCGGGGTTGCGAGAATGTTTTAACGAGATACCGCGGCCCCGGAACTTAAAGGCACCTGAAGGAACAGGGTGGGTTTTTAGTCAGTAGAATTCTGACACTCTCTTCCACTCCACCCAGAAATCATTCGATGATTTTCCCACCTAGAGAAAAAAAAATACATTAAAAACAAAACAAAACAGCAAATATATAGATACTTAAATGAAATCTAACCAGACATAACGAAATTGTGCTAGACAAGTTTACAAACAAACAAACTAAATCCCAATGCATCTGTCTGGACACTAAACAGTTAGCCGCAAACAGAAAGAAACTAAATAGAAAGCTGGGAATTTGCGGGAGATTTGCACTTACACAATCATTGTCTGGTTTTTCCTGCTTCGTCTAAATGTAACCAGTTCCATAGTAATTGCATTGCCACGTACAATTCCAACTGTTTAGATGGGTAGGAAATCTCGTTTAGTGAACTACCGAAAGCATGATTGTTTGTGGGCATTTTGTATACCTAGTTGGATTCAGTTGGTAGATACTATGATGACGTGAAAACACTTGAACTTTTACGAGTACTCAACGATGCTATAAGAATAATGAAGTAACCATTAAGTAAAATTAATGTTCTAAATAAGTATCATATTTGTCTGCTTTAACTGTAATACAGAAAAAATTATGATAATATACCGCTTTTGGAATTTTAATTGAAGTTTCTGTTAATAAAATATTCTCCTTCGTCTTCACTTTCTAGGGAGAAATAAACATTATTGTTTATCTCCTGATTTCTTGAACAACACATTATACTGAGCATATATGTAGGTACCAACAAACAAATAAGGGAAAATCCAAAATGGGACAAAACAGTTCCCCGAGGAAGTCCCAAAAGGAATAAAAAAGCGTGTATCTAAGTGTTTTTGTTAACAAAAGTAATTTCTCCGAAGATATCGATACGTAAGTTGGCGAGTAATTTGTCTTTTCTTGACAAACCCTAATTTGTCTTTTGCGTAGTTATCTTTGATTAGGAGCATTATGTATGTAAAATTAATGTTATCGTCGACTAACAGCGATCATTTCTTCATGTGAATATTGTAACAGATTTGAATAATATTCATTTAACTTCTTATACGGGTTTGGCAGACATTAGGAGCTCGTGACTAAATTACAAGTCGCACGGTTCGGTCTACAAATTTAAGCTTCACTTGCCGAGCTAGGTGGATGGGTGACTTTAACATTCGTTAAGCCGATAGATGTTGGCGCCAGCAGTAATGTAGTAGTCTAAAGACGAAGAGTCAGACGCAAGATAATCTGACACCAGGCTCACAAACTGGTATCATGATACCTAGCTATTGTGTTGGTGATTCTCAGAGGAGTTTAAATAAAATAGCGGACTGTAACTATAGGTAGGTTATGTATTGAGATAATAAGAACGCGCGCTTCTGGTCCGTGTCGTATAAGTCAATGGTGCGTTTGTTCGGTGGCGCGGCGGCGGCGGCTCGGCGACTCGTCCCCCGCTCCCCGCTCGCCGCTGTCGCCCTCCCGTCGCCGGAGTGGCTCATGGTGCCTTTTGTCTCCAACAATTGGGTAGTGTAGGTCAGAAAGGGAGTCACTCCATGTAAAACTCTAGTAGGTAGTTTTCTGTATCCGGTTAAACTAGAAGCCAAACTGAACGTAGTTGGGAAAAGGCTAAGCAGATGACATTAATGATTGAATTAAATAACAACAACGACTTTTGTATCAGTCTTTATATATTGATATTTTCCTTTGTTTAATGTTAATCGGAAGTTAGATGTACCTTCTAACGAGATACCGCGGCCCTGAAGGAGCAGGGTGGGTTTTTTAGTCAGTAGAAGTCTGACACTCCGCTCCACCCAGAGCGAGAGAAGTCATTTGATGATTTTCTCACCCAGAAAAAAAGTTAGATGTACCTACCTAAGTATCTTAATATCATACATAAATTTTGGAAGCTTGCAATTAGCAATTTACCCTATCCACGATTGCTTTTTAGGGTTCCGTAGCCGAATGGCAAAAAAAAGGAACCCTTATAGTTTCGTCATGTCTGTCGTCTCTCCGTCCGTCCGTCCGTATGTCACAGCCATTTTATTCCGAAACTATTAAGATTGTACACATGAAACTTGGTAGATATATGTATTCTGTGAACCGCTTAAAAAGTAACAAGCAGGCGGGACCCAATTGAACGTGACATATATATTTTTTTAATTGGGATGGTTTCGCCTACTTGTAACTTTTTAAAATAAAAATGTGCTTGTTTCTTGCATTACAGTTGAGCAGTCGGTTTTTTTAGACTTTTTAAATAACTTTTTTAAGTCAATAGTTAATTAGCTTAGCCTTTTCCCAACTACGTCGAGGTTGGCTTTCAGTCTAACCGGATCCAGAAAACTACTAGGGTTTAACATGGAATGACTCCCTATCAGACCTCCACTACCCAGTAGCTAGGTATATACCCGTTGGTGAGACTGGTGTCAGATTATTTTGCGTCTGACTACTAATATCTTTTTTTTCAACTATTTTTTTTAATAGGTTCGCGTTTTACCACCATCTCACCTGATGGTAAGTGATGATGTGGTCGAAGATGGAGCCCGCTTACCTAAAAGCTAAAAGTAACCTATTCACTCTTGACTTAAAGACCCCTAGGTTATAGCTATCGGGAAACACAGACTCCGGCATAGAAATCCACTCCTTAGCCGTACGCATAATGAAGGTATTCCCGAAACGTTTTGTGCGCATGGGTGGGATGTCCACCATGTAACAATGGCGCTTCGCCGTTTGTCTCGTAGTCCGATGATGGAACGGGCTTGGTGGAATTAGATTGTGTACTTCCATCGCACACTCCCCGAAATATAACCGATAGAAAACCGATAGACTTGCAACTCGTCGATGTTCAAGGCTCTGGAGCTTTGACTCGACCAGTGCATCGTTGCCAATGAGTCTCTTGGTTGAGTCGCAGTTTAAATATTAATTAACAGTTTTTTGGTTTTTCTGGTCGTGTCTCATTAGCACCCCACCGGATTCAGAAAGTGAAAGAGCTAAGTCCATATTTTTAACATTTTCAGTGTAAATTAGCTTTACTTGTATTACACTAATGATAAACATGATATCTTTTTTTAAATCCTTGTGTGAGCCCTTTAATTTGATACCCATATTGAAGTATTCGAAAAAAAAATTTTTTTTCACTATGTATAATGGCTTCGCATAATCGCCATATTTGTTTTTCTTCAAATTTCACCTATCTAAGAACACTTGGGCTGCTAAGACAAATCTAATGATATCTCAATTATGGTGAATCCGTTCAGTGGTTCTGGAGATATGAGGTAATAAAGAATATTACATACATACATACAAGATACGCGCGACAAACATAACCCTTACTTTGCCAGGCCCGTTGGTATAGTGGTCAGTGGCCCTGACTGCTATGCGCAAGGTCGTGGGTTCGATTCCCACCTAGGACAAATGTTTGTGTGATGAGCACGGTCATTTGTTCTTTGTCTGGGTGTAATTTATCTATAATATGTATGTATTTAGAAATATATAAGTATGTTTATCAGTTGTCTAGTACCCATACCACAAGCTCTGCTTAGTTTGGGACTAGATGGCGTTGTGTGAAAAGTTGTGGAATATTTGTGGAATATTGTGGAATATTTGCAGTCGGGTAATAACAACTCCGACTTTTGTATCAATCTTTATATATTGATATTTTGTTTTGTTTCATGTTAATCGTAAGTTAGATGTACCTTCTAACGAGATACTGCGGCCCTGGAACTTAAGGGCAGCTGAAGGAACAGGATGGGTTTTTTAGTCAGTAGAAGTCTGACACTCCGCTCCATCCAGAGCGGGAGAAGTCATTTGGTGATTTTCCCACCCAGAAAAAAAGTTAGATGTAACTTCCTAAGTATCTTAATATCATACATACATTTTGGAAGCTTGCAACTAGCAATTTTCCCTATCCACGATTGCTTTTTTTATGTTTGCCATTAGTCTGTAGGTTTTTTGTAAAAAAGGTATCTCAAACTCATATCCTTTTCTCTCACTCTAATTATTACAAAGGTATAACTGCCATAAATTCGAGAGGCGTATCATCACCAATTGAAAAGGTATTCTGTGACGGAATGACAAGTGGGAATTTATTAACCCATCAAGAATTTATCCAAACATCTGTTTGCCCTGTGAAGGCAAAGGGTTTCAACGTAGGTACACACCACAGGTAATCCAAGGATATATTGAATTCCACGAAATTAGGGCAAAGTACAGAAATGTCTTGTTTGCGTCGTAAATGTTTTCTTCAACATATTATGTGTGCAAATTCAACGGCATTTAAAGTAGTACACTTTACAAACAAAGTAGGTACACATTACTTAAAAATGTATATGTTTACAGGGGTACTTGCAGAGTATCTGGGGAGACGTATGCCCCACAGTCGGCAAAGATGCACTCAAGCAGAAAAAGACGCATCTGCAAAATAATGTTTATTTTACTTTGAAGCAGTGTTGCATTTTTTTTAGTATCTAAATTTTATATAACCTATAGTTTAGATGTATGAATTGATGTTAGGATGTGTGTTACTAAGTCACAATAATGGTTGAACTGAACTGACTGAACTTTAAATCTGAAATATATATATATATATATATATATATATATATATATATATATATATATATATATATATATATATATATATATATATATATATATATATATATATATTGATTATAATTTTTTATATTGCTATACATGTTTCTATAAAAATATTGACTTGTTGACTATTAAAATTGTACATCACCTTAGACGACTTTGTATTTTAGACATTATAATTATGACATGTAAAATAATCTATTTGAATTGACTTAACTTAAAATTTATTAATATGCATGTACTAGATTAATACCGTAAAAGTCTGCATAGATACCTTACGTTGACAATGTCAATTAAATCATATTTGTACGCTTCTAGGCAGAACATATACATATATCTGACATTGATTTTGACATTATTATTATTTTAATTTATTTTATATTTAACTTAGAGTTGACAATTAATGTAACTTAACTATTTTTTTTTTTAATTTATCTATTTTGCATTGTATACTATTGTCACATCATAATATTATAATTAATGCATAACTTAAATTCATAATAATATATTTGCACGCCATATTTGGCAAACATGATTGAATCTAAATTTTATTATGTTACCTTGCATGCACGTTTTTTTTATTCTTGTATGTATACACATGTTTATGCAAATAAATGAATCTGAATCTGAATGGCTAGAGCTAGTCTCATAATCAGTTTTTTTTTTAACTTTTATTCAATAATCATACAGTATGCAATCCTCGATAATCATGTCTAATTCCATATTTATTTTACACTAGTAATTTAAACAGTTTAACGGTTTTTGTTTAATGTTCGATTCGAATGTTCTTTTAATCTATATTATTTGTAAAATTAATATCAATAAAATTAGGTTCTCAAGGTTCTTTTGTTTCTCCCCATCAGACATCCCACCATTTTTTTAATGAAAAATCCAGTGTGTTATCGATAAGGAAATTATTCATACTAGAAATTCTCACAAGATACCACTGTAGAACTGTGCTACATATAATACCCTCTGTACTTATAAGAGTTTTTCGCTGCCCAATGCCTATTCTCAAAACAGCGTTCGCACGAAAACATTATTTTGCCCTGGCTCCTCGAATATATAACATTTTGCACAAAAATACAACATTAATCGTAGATAGATAAAGAAAATAATTCGGGAATGGTTGAGTAACCTTGACTATGGTGCTGTGGAGGACATCATTAAAGGCAAGTGCCTCCAGTGATGTTTTCTTCAGCGCTATGGTCGGGACTAGCCACACTCGTAGCCAAAAAAATTAGATTAAACTCCAAAAAAAATATTGAACTCCAATTTAATGACGGTATTTAGAGATGTCCCTCAGGGATCTGTTTTGGGTTCAATTTTCTTCATTATTTTCCTTAATGATTTAATTGAGTACATAAAAAACGTTTCACAGACACTAGGCTCGATATTTTTGCGGATGACACTAATGCAATAGTGTCTGCAAATAACTTAGATAATTTAGATCTCAAAATTAATAGCTTATTAAAAGCTTTTGAACACTGGTTTGCTACAAACAACCTTAAGCTCAATGTAAAAAAAAAACAAAATGTGTATTATTCAAGTCGAACGTGCGGAACAGCACTAGTCTCGAGATTTATTAATTTTTTTTATTGATAATAGGCTCGCGTTTGACCACCATCTCACCTGATGGTAAGTGATGATGTGGTCGAAGATGGAGCACGCTTACCGAAAAGCAACCTATTCACTCTTGACTGAAAGACCCCTAGGTTATAGCTATCGGGAAACAGACTCCGGCAGGGAATTCCACTCCTTAGCCGTATGTCATGTGGTAACAGAGTTGAAATGGTTGACTACGTAAAATTCTTAGGTATTCACATTGATGCATTATTAAACTGGAAGGTTGAGACATCGTTTGTCACTAAGTCCGTTAGCTCTGCATGCTATGCAATCAGAAGCCTGAGGGAAGAACCGACCTTGGCCCAACTTAGGATGGTTTACTTTGCATTGGTTGAGTCTAGGCTTAGATATAGTATTGAGTTTTGGGGCAACAGCTTTAAGTACAATATCCACTCGGCATTTGTAATTCAAAAAAGAGCTTTAATGACAATGCTCCGCTTAAAACAGACGGATTCGTGCAGAGATCATTTTATAGAACTCAATATTTTAACAGTGCCATGTCTTTATATACTGGTACTGCTAACCAGTTTCGTCAAGAACTTGCACTTTGAAACTGATGAACAACGAAAAGTTAGAATTAATACACGCAGGAAAGACTTGCCTAACACAATCCAATCAAAACTAAATGTAGTTCATCACAGTCCAGTACCAATCAGTATTTATATACAACAAGCTTCCATCAGAATTTAAGAGCATAAACAGCGCCAACTTATTTAAAACAAATTGAAGACATATTTACTGAGGAAGGGCTATTACAGCGTCGATGAATACCTAGATGACAAGCGATAACCGTAATATTATTGTTTTAGATTAAAATTAATTTTAATGATATGAATGTCTATTGTTTTTTATTTTTATTTTATAATATCACTATGATCAGATTTTGTTATTTTGTTTATTATTTCAAGCATAATTATAAATTTTATCTTTGACATTTCATTTTACAATTATATGAGATACTAATACTCACGCGGGGCTTCCCTCCCGTGGATTCTATCACGGTAAAAACATAACTCTCCTTTCTTGCAGTCGCGTATAAAGTAGCCTATAACCTTCCTCAAGCTTCAAGCGTCTTCCATACCAAATTGCATCCAAATCCACCCAGTACTTTCGAAGATTAGCGCGTTCAAGCAAGCAAACAAACAAACAAACAAACTTTTCCGCTTTATAATATTAGTATAGATTATTACGGACATTTTTTTTATTATTACATTTTTTTATTATTATATTAACAATTTGTTTATTATTATTTATTTCTCTTTTTTATTTATATTTGACATTCTAGTTTTATTATTGATCATTCACAGACATAAGATGACATATTATTAATCTGTTTTACACATTTTTATTTAATTTAATTGTAATGTATTATTCTTGATTTGTTTTTACACTAATCTGATTTTATAATGTACAAAAACTACAATGATTCTTTTTACCCGACTGTAAAGGACGGGTTATATTTTTCATGCGTATCTTGTATGTACCTATGTATGTATGAAACATTCTTTATTACCTCATACTCGTATCTCCAGAACGGCTGAACGGATTCACATAATTGAGGTATCATTAGATTTGTCTTAGCAGCCCGTGTTCTTAGATAGGTGACATTTGAAAAAAACAAATATGGCGGCTGTGCGAAGCCATTATACATAGTAAAAAAAAATGTTTTTTCGAATACTACAATATGGGTATAAAATTAAAGGGCTCAACACAAGATTTCAAAAAATAATACAATGAAAACGTTTAAAAATATGGACTTAGCTCTTTCACTTTCTGAATCCGGTGAGGTGCCAATGTGACACGACCGGGATAACCAAAAAATTGTTAATTAATATTTCAACTAAAAAGCTGTAAAAAAAATTACTTAAAAAGTCTAAAAAACCCAACTTTCATTTCGCATTTCAGTTGAGCAGTCGGGTTTTTTTTAGACTTTTTTAAAGTGTTTTGTACTATGTTTTACTAGATCGAAAATAAATGAATAATTATGAATATAAAATTATCTCAACTATGTACTTTCGAGATTAAACTTAATGCTGATCTCCATATTATTCCTTCATTTAAATAAATGATAATAAAAAATTAAAATGTAAATAGACTCACAAAACACAGGGCTTCGTCGATTAAACCAATTCGTTAATTCAAATTCCAGAGCCGGGTAGACCTAGGCCCAATATGTTTTTGCTTGACAACGTGACCCGACTGTTATAACGATTAACACAGACCCTTTAGGAGATAAGCGATAGAAAGCCTTAGGAATTAATAATAAGTGTCCTTCGGGTGAATTTGCTGTAGTAGATTTATCGATACATTTTGGTAATGGTGGGTAGCCGTATCGTCTTAGTATAAACTAGTTGTAAACTAGGTTAAAATTGTTTATTTAATGTAGCTTTTGCCTGCGACTTTGTTCGCAAGAATTTCGTAGTAACTTTTATATCCTACTAGCCCTGAAGGGGGTGATATTTTTACAAAAGTGTTGTTTGTTGGATTCCACCAGATCCCACGTCTTTAACTATCTCTATGCAATGAGGTTTAGCCGTGGAAGCGTAATACACAAATCGACTATCGAATTTACATTATTAGTGCGGAATTACTGATATATGTATACGACAAGACAAACGGCGATGCGCCATCGTTACATGGTGGAAATCCCACCCATACGCACGAAACGTTTTAGGAGTACTTTCATTGTGCGTACGGCTAAGGAGTGGAATTCCCTCCCGGAGTCTGTGTTTCCTGATAGTTATAACCTGGGAGTCTTTAAGTCAAGAATGAATAGGTTACTTCTAGGCAAGCATGCTTAGCCTACTCTAACACCTAGACATACTCGTATACTTATAGTTATAGCAAATATATATCGGTGTACCTAAAAGAACTAACGAATGTGCGAATATTTTTGATTGAGTTTATTTTTCTTATATTTTAATAACGCGGGAAAGGGAATATCTTCTTACTAATACCTATACGCCCACCCATACCTCAACCCATGTACCACTATTGTTTATAAAGTAAAATAAATAAATAAATATTATAAATGCGAAGTTTTGTAAGGATGGATGTAGAGATGTATGAATGTGAATGTTTATTACTCTTTCAAACAAAAACTACTGAACGGATCTGAATGAAATTTGGTAAGTAGATAGTTGACATCATGGAATAACACTTTTTCAGTCACGTCCATACTCTGTAAGAGTATGGAGCGTGTACTTAATAGTAAGCTCCTGGCATAGGTACCTAGAAGCCAACGACATCCTCAGTGACCGGCAATACGGCTTTCGCAAAAACCGGTCAACTGGGGATCTTCTAGCGTATGCCATTCATATCTGGAGTGAGGCCATTGAGAAGCAAGGGGAAGCACTTGCTGTTTCCCTTGACATCTCCATGGCTTTTGACAGGGTCTGGCACGATAGCCTTATTGCTAAGCTTCCTTCTTTCGGTTTACCCCCTCAACTTTGCGTTTGGATTGAAGACTTCCTGAGGGAGTGGTCATTGATGCCCGGTACCTTTGGGTATGCAGACGACAGCACAGTTTCTGAGAGATATGTGTCCAGCGCGCGAGCTGGTGGGTCACAGATCCGGTCTCTCCGTGAGGACATGGTTGGGCGCTTGAACGTGACCTTGAAGGCTGTCTCCGAATGGGGCGATGCCAACCTGGTCAAGTTTAATGCAGCTGGGACCCAGGCGTGTGTATTCTCCGCAAAAAGGAGCCAATTCGAACCGGCTCCTATTTATCGTGTTGTAACCGTGCCGATAACCGATCATATTGAGCTTCTTGGGGTGACTTTAACTTCCGCACTCAATTTTGGCCCGTATATCGAGGCTAAGGCTCAGTTAGCATCAAAAATGTTGTGAATCCTAGCCAAGGTGAAACGGTACTTCACACCGGAACAGCTGCTCAATTTGTATCAAGCCCAGGTTCGGTCGTGTATGGAATACTGATCTCATCTTTGGGATGGATCTGCGAAATACCAACTGGACGCGCTTGAGTCTATCGAGAAGCGGGCCAAGAGACTCATTGGCAACGATGCACAGGTCGAGTCAAAGTTCCAGAGCCTTGAACACCGACGACGAGTTGCAAGTCTATCGGTTTTCTATCGATTACATTTCGGGGAGTGTGCGATGGAATTACACAATCTAATTCCGCCAAGCCCGTTCCATCATCGGACTACGAGACAAACGGCGAAGCGCCATCGTTACATGGTGGGCATCCCTCCCATACGCACAAAACGTTTTGGGAATACCTTCATTGTGCGTACGGCTAAGGAGTGTTTCCCGACAGCTACAACCTTTGAGTCTTTAAGGCCAGAGTGAATAGGTTACTTTTAGGTAAGCATGCTCCATCTTCGATCACATCATCACTTACCATCAAGTGAGATAGTGGCCAAACGCGAACCGATTTTCAATTAAAAAAAATTAAAAAAATCCCACGGCATCGGGATTTACGCGGGAAAACCCTCCCACGTGAACGAAGTCTCAGGCAGAAGCTAAATTATCAATAAAGAAATAAAATATATTTGCCACACACAGACACATACAATGTTGGAAAAAATTAAATACAGCAATCTTATCGTGCGCTGCGCCAAATAGGTCCAGTACAGCAAAATGTCGCACAGCTAAAATTTGTCTGATGCTGGTTCTCAAGAGATACCATGATAATTATTATATCATTTAATTATAATTATTATATCACTAAGTAATCTCTATCCATATGTAAATAAAGCTTAGCTAACGCCCAATCTATTCTGAAGGCGAATCATAATACAAACGTCTACTCAGACGCTGGGCTGTCCACCCCAAGTTAGGGATGCCCAATACGATGCGATATATCGAAATATCGATACAGCGCTATACGATATATCGATATTTAATACGATATTTTGGCCATACGATGCGCCTCAATATATCGTATTCCAAAAAAATATCGCATTAACGTATCATATTAAACTATGACTGTTTAAAATTTATTTATTTTTTATTTATATTAAACGTACCTACCTTAAGACAATATTGTCATTCGTAATAAGCAGAGGTCGGGATTATTTAGAGTTATTTATGTACTTACACTGATTTCAAACAGCGAAAGAATAAAGTAAAGAAATATATGTCTTTCTTTAATGTTTACGATAATATCACGTATCGATACAAACGCATTCGATACGGTTACGATGCGATATATCGATACAACAGACTTTTTTGGGCATCCCTACCCCAAGTAAATCAAACTTGACAACGTGTTATGATAATAAAAGAGTAATTAAAGTTAACCAAATTCAATAAGACTTTTGATGAGATTTTTATTTTTCTATTTGAAGAGAATGCAAAGGTTATAAATGAAGTCTGAAAATGAGTACTTTTCAGTAAGTAATGTAATTGTTTTACACGTTTAGAAATATTTAATTTATTAGACACTTCATTTTATACATCATCAATTTTTATATGGATACAAAAAGTAAAACTAGTGTACAATGGGCGGTTTTGTAACACAAGGCAAATAAATATATCTCCTTTAATTTCTGTCCTTCCAAAGGTTGTCTGTAAGAGATTGCCCTGTGCGATAAGACCGCCTATTGTACACTAGTTTTATTATTTGTATCCTTAATTGTATTGTAAGGTGTACAATATAATATATAATAAATATATTTATATAGAGATTAAAGAACAAACAAGATCCGTATTACTGATAAGGGCTTATGGCTCTGAGGCTTAAGGTTGGGAGTAAGTTAGTTCAATATTTATTTTGTTTGAACTCAGTAATGGGAGTGACTTGTTTGAAAAATCTATTGACAAATATAAAGATTAGAAAAAATTAAATACTTCTCAAAAAAGACGCAAATCGTTCAACTATTTTGAAAGCCTGCCACGTGACTGTCCATAAACTTTCAATATAACTGTTTTTTTTTTATGTATTCCATAACTATACTAAGATTTAGTTCCCAAAAAATCTTGAATTCAGTTTTCGCACAGTTTTTCAGAACTACTAGTGAAGAAAAAAAAGAAATAATAAAACTTATATTACTTCAGTACACCTTATTTATTTTCTAAGTAAATAAGCTAGTTTTCAACAAATTTCGCTAACAATACGTGTAGATTTACTTCACTGGGCGTTTCTTAGATGACTAGTAACACGTTGGACCGTTGTACCTACATATTGGCAACGGAAAATTGTTAAGTAAACAAAACTTTCAGAAGAAAAGATTTATAGTGGGTAAATTGACTTTCTTTGGGCTAGCTATAATCTACAAGCCAGTGAGATCGTATACTTAGGTGTTAATTTATTATTTGTTATTAATTTCTTCATAAATTATTGTTAGTATTCTGATCGCTTAAAATATAGTCTATTGTTTCGGTATGAATATCAACGTTATCAAAATAAACATCTATTTTTAGTCTTAACTGAAATAATAAAAAACAGGCCAAGTGCGAGTTGGACTCGCGCACGAAGGGTTCCGTACCATTTTCTATAAAAAAGGCAAAAAATCATGTCTGTTGTATGGGAGCCCCCCTTAAATATTTATTTTATTATGTTTTTAGTATTTTTTGTTATAGCGGCAACAGATATACATAATTTGTGAAAATTTCAACTGTCTAGCTATCGCTGTTCTTGACATACAGCCTGGTGACAGACAGACGGGCGGACAGACAGCGAAGTCTTAGTAATAGGGTCCTGTTTTTACCCTTTGGGTAAGGAATCCAAAAAAAAAAATAACTTGACGGAGGGAAAATTATTTTTTATTGTATTTTTAGAAATAAATACCAAGTCGCAGCTTAGTTTACTAATTCAATTTAGTAGGACGGTAATTATTAGAATTTTGAATTCATTTATTTTCTAAATACTTACTATAAAGTCTTTATGGATGGTAGACTATAAAGTAATTACTTTAATGAAGACACAGGCTAACCGTATAGTGACAAAATGGTCGACCTTGAGGCGCTCCTTAATCTTGGTTTTAAACTACATAGCTGGGCTTGACGTTAAGTGTTCTGCTCAAGTACTTGGCTCAACATTGTGGGTTCAAGTCTGGCTGTAAGGAATTGTAATTCTCATTGTCTCTGGCAATGTTTGTTTAACGTATTTTGAAGTCCATAATGAATCACTATAAGGAGCGTTTTGAGCCACAATATGTTTAAAAATCCAATGAATTCAACAATATTTTAGAATTATGAACAGTTTTCAGATATTTCAGTAGTAGTTATCAGCATAGTTAGCTTCTCATTATAAAAAAGACCGAATGAGACCGTTATTGAAAGGACGTCGTCATTTTGAGTTATGAGTGCAGTTATCCACGATGTTACGTACTCTTTATATATTGTAAGGGTTCCCACACCTCCAAGACACCGAAACGCCACTTTATTCCTAATGTCGGTGTAAGGGAAGTTTTACACGCTACGTTTAAGGGTTTATGGCACGTGAACGTTAAAGGGTTATTTCGTAACGAAACGGGTGATTTAACCCCCTCGCGTGATGATAAATTAGTTTTTGTTGATAGAAATGTTAAGGTAAGATTGCGGAAAAATTGTATGTTTATAGAGGTGTAATTTATTGATGTGTTTACCCCTTAAATTATGGGGAAGATTGAAGTAGGTAGGAATTAATAGTAAAAGATGCGACACACAATTTAGTTCTTAAGGCAAAAATATTCCATCCACATCGGTTTTCCAAACATTATTTTTCTATACTTATTGTCGAATCAAGATTTTTGTATTAAATAAAGTTACATTATAATAACATTTCTTATAATTTTAAGACACTGATCAAATATATCTCCAAAATATCCCAAACCCTGTCACATATAACTCCATACAATCTAAAGACAAAGCCTAGAGTGATAGATATCACGGACTGTCATGTCAGGCATGAATTACCGCTAACACAAGCATAAATCGAGCCAATTCAGACTATGATTAACAGGCAATGAAGTGGAACTATGATATGAAATGATTAAAATTTTAGTTATTTAGGTCATTATCTGCTGCCGCCGGCAATATTTCAAATTTGGTCGACAATCGCTGCTTCGTAGTTGGTAGTAACTGAACATGTTTAGGTATGTTGTAATGGTGGAGCGCCGTTCAATGGCTATGTCGCAGTAAGATAGATACAGCCGTAATATGGTTATATCCCTAGGGATATAATTATATACCGGAACATAGTTATACGAATGCGATTCATTACTATCTTACGGTCGCAATCTAGTAATATGCTTATCTGACTAAACTAATCTAGTTAAATAGTTATAAATCTACCACAATATCAAATCTATACTAATATTATAAAGCTGAAGAGTTTGTTTGTTTGCTTGAACGCGCTAATCTCATGAACTACGGTTCTGATTTGAAAAATTCTTTCAGTGTTAGATAGCCCATTTATCGAGAAAGGCCATAGGCTATATATCATCACGCTAAGACCAATAGGAGCGGAGCACTAATGAAGAATGTTTCAAAATCGGGGGAATTTTTTTCCACGCGAACGAAGTCGCGGTCGGAAGCTAGTAAAACAATATATTGGTTTTTATTTTTATTACAAAATCAACTTTTTGCAACTTGCAATTAGTTACAATACTTTTTAGCAATAATACGTAGTTGGCAGTGATTTTATGGTGTTTACGCAAAATAAAAAAAGCGGGGCTCCTATTTCTGGGTGGTTTAAAAAAAAATTTAGCCCGCCTTAGCCTTCTTACCTAACCTATCCGAGTCGGGGTACTCTGAGTCGGGGTGTTAACCTCAGCCGCACCCCCGCACTACACTCCTACAATTATTTTACTAAACTTAATCCAGTAATATAATTATAACAATAAACTTGAATGGTATTATAATTATATTCCTAGTAATAAATTACCACTGACTCACTGACTCACTCACTCACTCATTGACATAATTGTTCTCCCAGATGGTGGATGGGGAGGTGGGTATATTTTGACAGATTCGTAAACAAGTAACTCTCAAACCTACGGGAAAAGTGCCAAACCTCCCCTTTCCCCCCTCCCTATCGTATCTCGGAAACTACGAGACCCGTATTTTTTTTTACGGATTCGTATAGAGGAGGCTCGGTAAAGTAAAAACCATTTTTCAGTCGCCCCCCCGCCCCCCTTTTAGGCGGATCTCGGAAATTAAGAGACTTGGAACATTTTTTTTTTTCAGATTCCTTTAGAAGGGCAATGCTTTAGTCGAAATACTTGTGCAGCCCCCCCCATCTCCCCCCCCCCCCATTTTTTTTTTTCACAAGCACGCGTGGTGCTTGAACCTCGCGCAACACGCAAATACTAAACCCCCCATCACCCCCCCCCTATTTTTTTTTTTTTCACAAGCACGCGAGGTGCTTGCACCTCGCGCAACACGCAAATACTAAACCCCCCCATCTCCCCCCATCACCAACCCCCCCACTTTTTTTTTTTTCACAAGCACGCGACGTGCTTGCACCTCGCGCAACACGCAAATACTAGTTTATTTTATTTATTTTTTTATTTTTATTTAGAATAGGTTCGCGTTTGACCACCATCTCACCTGATGGTAAGTGATGATGTGGTCGAAGATGGAGCACGCTTACCTAAAAGTAACCTATTCACTCTTGACTTAAAGACTCCTAGGTTATAGCTATCGGGAAACACAGACTCCGGCAGGGAATTCCACTCCTTAGCCGTACGCACAATGAAGGTATTCCCAAAACGTTTGGTGCGTATGGGTGGGATGTCCACCATGTAACGATGGCGCTTCGCCGTTTGTCTCGTAGTCCGATGATGGAACGGGCTTGTTGGAATTAAATTGTGTAATTCCATCGCACACTCCCCGAAATGTAACCGATAGAAAACCGATAGACTTGCAACTCGTCGTCGATGTTCAAGGCTCTGGAGCTTTGATTCGACCAGTGCATCGTTGCCAATGAGTCTTTTGGCCCGCTTCTCGATAGACTCAAGCGCGTCCAGTTGGTATTTAGCGGATCCATCCCAAAGATGAGAGCAGTACTCCATACACGACCGAACCTGGGCTTGATAGAGATTGAGCAACTGTTCGGGTGTGAAGTACCGTCTCACCTTTGCTAGGATTCCCAACTTTTTTGATGCTAGTTGAGCCTTAGCCTCGATAAACGGGCCAAAATTGAGGGTAGAAGTTAATGTTATGTTAGTTATAATTATATTCCTAGTAAGATAGTAATGAATCGCTTCCGTTTATGTATGTTCCGGTATATAATTATATCCCTAGGGATATAACCATATCACGGCTATATCTATCTTACTGCGACAGCTACATAATTCATCATTGTCTACTTAGCCTTTTCCCTACTAACTCTTTTCCAGTCTAACCGGATGCAGCTGAGTAGGCATTAATGTTTTATATTTAGCGACTGTCAATCTGCTCTCGATAACCAAGTAACTTGGTCACATAATTCCTCTTGTGAAGGCTGACTATCTGATTTCTTGCTTTTCTTTTCGGCAGAAGTCATTCCATGATTTTCTCACCCGAACAAAAAAAAACACAATTCAAGTTTGTATGAAGCAGAAATACAGAAAACTAGTATTACATACTTTAGAGCATTTAATGCTCTAAGTTTCACAATGACGCATTTGATATAATTTAATTTACGTTCAAATTTCGACCACTGATGACGACTGCCAGTATGTATGTGCAATTCAAATCGCAATTAGATAGACACTGTTAGCCGGCTTAAACAGGATAAAACATTCGCAGAATTAAATAACACACACGTTTACTTCATAATTTTAAAATAAAAAATAAAATTAATTTATTTCAGGTCCAAGACCCATATTAATTACCCATATATATTTAGCTGTCAATTCACTTTCATGTGTAAACGGGATGTAAGCGCTCGCCAAGTGTTGATTCGACACCGTTTAGAACGACCTAGTACGACACGAGTTCTCAAGTCGAACTACTGTTACTTGAAGGAGACTCAAGTTTGTAGGGTGTGCTTTAAGTTATAAACTTTAGCGGAAAGGCAAGATTTGTTTTCAACTAACTCTTTCCTGCGACTTCATCCACGTGGATTTTTTTGTGGTTCTTTAATTCTCTATTTAAATTTCAGCCCTTTAAGGGTTGATTTAAAGAGTAGCATAGGTTTGGCTCGGGGTCGTTAATTATCTGCATGCCAATCCGGATCAAATCGGATCAGTGGTTTGTTTAGCCGTGAAAACGTAACAGACAGAAATATAGACACTTTCACATTTATAGCATTATTCATATTATTATAAAAAACTAAATAAATGATTAAAGAAATATATATACATTCTTAATTATTGTAAAAATAAAACTTAAACATATATCAGAATCACATCTAGATTCAATTGCAATAATATTTTCGCAAAGTTATACATATTTCATCCACATCCATAATCAGCCGCCGGCTCTAATTCCTAGTTTTTTTTACGTTTGATGAACATATTTGAAACGTGCAGATAAGATTGCAACTATTCTTAAAAAAAGTCCTTAAAGTCTTAGTCTTAGTTATTTATGTAAATAAATAACTAAAATAAACTAACATATATATGTATCATAATACATACCAAATATATATAGGATCACTGCGTAAAACCAACGTAATAAAATATTTTATTTAGGGACTATTTTACTTATCTCAAAGCAAAAATTTGGCGCAGCCGTGAGTCACACAGTATTATTAATAGTCCTAGAGGTGTTGAATTCTATTATGTTTTAATGTATAATTTCTTTTAATAATAATATGTTGTTTTTTTTTTTTACTGTGTGTACTTGTGGCATGTGTCAATAAACGTTTTTTCTTTCTTTCAATAAAAACCCATATGAATGTATGGCTGAATTTGTAGATCGCTCAATAGCTATCCATACACACACGTAAATAATATCAATACATTTTACATTTCAGTTAGTGTGCGAAAAATAAAATATTTAATTTAAGGAAGATTAATCCTTAATTCCAAGCAGTACATCTTACTTAACTGCACAACCAAATTTGTACTTTGTAGTTCGGTCACTCATAATAATAATCATATCTATCGTTACACACACACACCTATTGTACGTAATTTAAAGAAATTTCAACCTTATTTCAAAGCAATAAAGCTTTTTTAAATGCATGACTGAATTTGTAATTCCGCAATCTTTTGTTGAGAAATGACAAAATATTAGAAAATCTAAGTTACATTTTTTGCAAACGCAAAATCAATATGAAAGAGCGAGATGCAATAATTTACCGACTTAGCCCTTTGACGTTTGATATGCCGCCGCGCACACGCGCCACCACCGCCCACCCGATATCAAACAAAATCAGTCATCCGCCGCGCGCCGCGTTGTTGTTGTTACTTGTTTACGCACGCGATGGCTTTTCGGTATAGCAATATCCAGTACACGGAGATGGTGAGGACACTGGCTCGTTGCGACGATAATGTGGGATTAGCGTGTCGAGTGTTCAATGAACGACATGGTACCTACCAGAGTGAGCGCCAGGACAATGCTAGGTGCAACTCAGCGCCTGAGGGACTCCGGAACGTTTCATCCTAACACGGCAATGGATACAGGGACGAATGTGCGCTCTAGTCGTTTGCAGGAAAACATTATCGATTATTTCGATGAAAATCCAGGGATCAGCACGAGGGAAGCAGCGTCGTTGTTTAATTGTAGCCACATGTACGTGTGGAGAACATTACGTGCTGATGGCGAACACCCTTTCCACTTACGACGTTGCACTATGGGCCAGAACCAGGCGTACCGTCTCAAAAGTAGGTTTTCGTAATGTTCTATATTCAATATTTTGTCAATGCACATGTCTAACTGAATGTCCAATGCATATTATATAGCAGTTAAAATATACTATTTCTCATTTTTACTATTAGACTAAGGCTTGCAAGTTGACGCTCAAAATTATGTCAATTATGTAGAACACAATTTCACCAGTTCACATGGTCATATTTTCATTATTTTCACAGTAAATTTGTAAGTGTGATATATGGTTGGAATGGTTATGAAGTACTCTATTTAAAAATAATTTAGTTAGACCATTATGTAAAAACTGGGGAGGTATAGAACTTTTATTTCAGGACCTAATATTCTATCCTTATTAGAAACTTTACATAGACTTTTGACAGTTAGCAATGTCTGCCCATGTCGTAATTTTGATAGCATCACATAGAGCATCTAATAAAGAAGTCAGGGCAAAAAAAAATAATTGCCCGAATCTGCCCCCCTTGAAATGAAACGAAAAATGCCTGATGGGAGGAAAATACAAAACATACCAAAAATTATTTTTATTGTGATTGATGAGATTTTTGGATATTTAGATTACTTTTGACCTTTTATTTTATTAACCCGGCGCCTGCTAGGTTGGGTCATAATGACTCGTGATGGTTTTGCGGATATAATGCGGATATTTAAGAAAATTATAGTGTAACATCACCACGCTTCTCAGTAGCTGCAGTTAGTGCCCCGCCTCCCTCGTTTCTTATGTCAACAAAGACGGTGTGCTCCTGCATAGGAAGATAGACGCGGTCAAACAATAACAAGGTAAATATGACCCAACTATACATTCGATGATACCATTTCGTGCCAATTACGTTGAGTTCATTATTTGATTATTTAGTGTATTTATTTGTACCGACATTACGTATATTACATTATATTTTGTTATTTTTAGGTTATATTCGAATAAGATAAAGAGGAACGCGAAAGGCGAAAAAATTCTGTCAATATAAAGCGACTCGAAAGAAAATTCTTCGGAAAACGAGGAAGATCACGTTAGCGAGCGTTCTCAACAGAGTGATACCGAGCAAGAGGCATCAGACAATGATGATGATGATGTACCTTTGAGTGTCATCCAACGTCACATGTATTCCTCCGTACGAAGACAGAAAAACTACCCATACCTATCAAAGATGCAACAAATTTATCTGCCCTGAATATATAATTTCTTTCTGTGGCGGTTGCGTAGATGACGGTGCTAATAGTAATTAACCCTAAGATTCCTTATAATTTTTACATATTATACTTTCTTAAAGATCTCACATTTGTCATTCCAAAAAGTTAAAAATAAGTGATAATTAGTAATTTTTTTTTGTTTTGCTATTAATAAGTTTCTAGAAGTTGAATTTTTTGTTGTAAATTTTATACTGACTTCTTAAATACATAAAAAGATCTTTATATAACTTATTTTTTTATTTTACTCCAAAATATTATAATTTAAGAACTATTCTTCAAGTTAAACACAAATTTACTCTAAATATCATTGAAATGGTAAAAATCAGGAACGGTTTAAAATCCGGGTAATTATGACCCACCATGCAGTTGTTGTACCTATTTTCTACCATGCTGACGCCAGGTTAAATAATATTATCTATATACTTAATCTTTAGGTAAGGTGGGAGTATTAGGTAATGTATTAAAATTTTTTATCGTTCGGTCAGATGTGGTTTATGTTTTGTAATCACTGTGTGGATTACATGTTTATCAGGAAGTTTATGTATTTCTCTATCGCTGTGAAGGAAAAGGGAAGAAATGGTAGTTAAAGTTTTTATTGTACATTATATCAGTACTAATAACCACCTTCATAGATAGTGGTTAGGAAAGTGATAATGACACTAGATAATACTATTTTTTCACACAAAGTTTCAGTATAAAAGTTATTGATTTACGTTGTCATTTACCAGTACTTTAGTGTGCTTTGACATAATATAGTCTTCACCAACCTTGGGAAAAAATTAGTAGTTAGAAGGAAAAACAAAATGAGTGAATTTGTTGTGCCTTGACGAGTATTATGCGAATTTTTCATTGATCATGGAACAAAATCAGAAGATATTCAAAAATACTTAGAAGAACACCACCATTTGTCGTCTGAAAAAAGTGAATTAGTTGTAAAACTTATTCAAAAATGGCTTATAACAGCGTTTAACGATCGGTGGACCAAATCTAACTGAATTAAAATTAAAGAACGTTTGTTTAATAAAATACATCGTGGTTAGACGGTGAATTTAAGGTATAATTCGAAGAAGCACCGATAGATATTATACCTACAATATCTGGAGAACGTGGACGTCCGCAAAAGTCTTATGAAGAGCTATCAGAGAAATCGAAAAAAGGAGGAATATGGAGTTGGTACATGAATATGGACTCGAGTATATATATAATGCATACGTTCAAGGATTGCAGTCTGAAGGAGAACTCGAAGAAGCTACTGCTGTTACAATGATGCGGAGTTGTGATAGAAATGAAAAATTATTGCATGAAAGTCGCAATGCTACAGATTTCACGGTGGGTGAAGCTTTAAGTATATTTGCAGATTTATATCTTTCGAAATCACAATACGGATTTCTTCGAGCAAGTCTAATAGTTTAATCTAATAGTCTAATAGTTTTATTAATCAACAAAACTTCGACATATTGCTATCATATAATATACTGACGAACGCCGTTACTGTGTTATCCTCCACCATCCAGCATTCAAATAACCGATATAAGTGCCAAAGTTAATCTACAAGATTTGCTGGACCTCACTTCTTCTCACTTCTACATAAAATCTTAATACATGGGGAAAGTATAATAAGACATTTTGCTGTTCTGCCCATTGGAAATTTATCTGAGGGTGCCCAAGAATCTCGTAATAAAGATTACAAAAAATTCAGATTGCATCACGCTAGAAAATGCTCTAGGTCCGCAACGAATCAAGACGTATTTCATGGTCTTCTATTTACGTTCGATCCATACACATCACACACATCAGACGAATTCCAAGGAATTGTTAGACGAAGCTAAGAACCTCTTAGCTATTTAAATAGAAGTAATTACGTAGGTACATTAATTGAAAAATATATTTTTGGAGTGGATTATTATTATATATTTGTCATTTATTTAAATTTAAGATTTATATGTACTTAATATAAAATAAAATAGGTTTAATATCACAAAACTGTAAAATTATAATTTAATAAGTTAAACAAACTTTTAAACCCTTTTGACATAAAGAAATTTGATCTTGACATTACTTTGACTTGACAGATAGATTTTGCTTCCCCGTTGAAAATGCCGGTCGTAGGGACCCTCTTGTAATTGTAATTGTAATTGAAATATCGTTTGGAATCGCGTTTTGAAACCGATAATTGGTTCGCGAATTATCAATTGTTTGAAGTTGTAATCCCCATTTGATGAAAAACCCGGGATATTTTGGGATTCCTCGCTGGTTGGTTGCCATCGCGTGGCACGCGCTTTTGCTGGAAACGAGTTGTGCTGTGATTGCTGTTGGAACCGCGCCATCTGGAGACTGGCGCCTTGTGAACGTCCACACACTTGACTTACATCACACTTTCACTTACTCACCTCATATTACATACATACCACACTTGGGGCGTGGCCTTGGGAAGGTCGAAGTTGGCGAACCCAGCACAGAAGGTTAGTGGTTAGACCTGTTATTTGTATTCATAAAGCCTCAGAGCCTGTAGATTATTGTGTAACCTTGTTTATTGTAAGCAACGTTTATAGCTCCACGTACCGTGGACAGTTTCAGACACCAGTATCGTTGCACTGGCCAATTGTAGTTCTGAACAAAGTGGTAGCAGAGCGTGGGTTTTAATAATAAAATCCACATAGTACATTGGAAGTTTTGACTATTGTTGAAAGTAGCTTTGGTTCAATTACTTAACACAACTTATAACTTAATAAGTTTTGAATATATTACCATGTCATCCGGGCTATCTAATTGAAGTTGAATCAATTGAAGTTGTATTTGTAATTTGTACTGTAGCCCCTTTTATTGCATTGACAGGTAAGATTTATTTGTGAAATTGGGAATTATTAGGTTGTATTTTGGTACATAATTTGGTATTTGTTGCAATTAATAATTGAATGTCATTAATCTGAGTTTGAAAGGTTATCTAAATAATAATTACACATAGTCTAACATAATAGGACTTGAATTGTGTGTATTGGGTATTGCATTTGTGGTACTTATTGGACTGTGTTGATAGAGATTGTTCGGCTCAATATTATACAGTCAATTGTTGTGTTTATTAATATTTATTTGAGGTTGATCCAGCATTGTATTATACATTCAATTGTTATTTATTTTGTAACTAGCCATCCTTAGCAAGCTAGATTCATACTTGGAATAAGTACAGGGTCGGATTTGGACTTGAAATAATTGAATTTGAGTTTTATTTTGGTGAAATTATTTGGTCGGCTAACAAGTCATTGTTGTTTGTTTAGTTAATTTTAGCCTGTTGTATTAATATTTGGTTGTTGCAATGACCTCATTAAGGGCAGTCAGGGAGGCTGCTGCCGGATTGACCTCACAGTTGAGATGGTTCACATCGGCAGCTGCAACGGTTGAGCGTGTAGAATTGGAAGAGCTCACCCTTGCTCGGTATGGGCAAGTGATTGAGAGGATCAAGTCAGCTGATGCTGCGCTCACACGCTTCAACGAGTACATCATGGACGTGGATTTGGGGGTGATGGATCAGACAGTCCGCGATAGGATTTTGGGTGACTATGACCAGATTGTCCACCTGGGGGATGTCATATGTCTACGAGCGCGGGAAATTTTGAAGAGCCGGGTGCCTGATGCGGCCAAGCCGCAGACCCCCGTTGTTGCAGGCCCTGGACTATTGAGTAGGCTGCCCACCCTGGAGCTGCCACATTTTGACGGTCGCTTGGACCACTGGCTGGGCTTCCTAAATCTCTTTGATAGTCTTGTCGATGCACGCTCGGACCTCGGACCTGCCCAGAAGCTGGCCTATTTATTGTCTGTCCTGGAGGGCGAAGCCAGAGCCTTGGTGCAGCACTTGCCGGTGACGGATTCCTCTTACCCGACCGCTCTGGAGCTTCTCTCCCGACGGTATCAGAACAAGCGCTGCCTGGCTGATGTGCACATCGACCAGATTTTGGGACTACCGGCCATTGACAGCACGTCGACGTTGCGCACTGACTTGCTAAGCCCGTTGGTCTCAGCGACCAACGCTTTGAGACGCCTGGAGTTACCGGTAGAACATTGGTCCTACTTGTTGGTGCACATAGTGCTGTAGTTGCTCCCCGCGGAGCTGAGGTCACGTTTTGAGCAGAAGTATGGTGGGGATAGTGCCACCCATCTTCCCCCCTTTGACGACCTCCTTAAATTTTTGGAAGACGAGTGTCGGTTTTCGGATAACACTCGTGGCGCCACAGGGTCGCCCCCACTACCTTCTCAGCCCAGAGACCAGGGACGGACTAGGGCTCGGGGGCCTGTTGATGTTCCCCCCGCCCCCCGTTTTGCTGGCGCCCGGAGTCCTCGGGCTAGGGGGCCTGTTGATGATCGCCCCGCCCCCCATTTTGCTGGCGCCCGGAGTCCTCGGGCTAGGGGGCCTGTTGATGTTCGCCCCACCCCCCGTTTTGCTGGCGCCCGGAGTCCGCATCATTGTGACTTTTGTAAGGCAACAGGGCATGCCATGGCGCGTTGCCCGGCCTTTTTGAATTTGCACGTAAGTGCCCGCCGCCGCATTGTCAACGCACGCCGTTTGTGCTTTTTGTGCTTGGGGGCCCACTTTCATCGGGACTGCCCCGACCCCCGCCCGTGTCGAATTTGTAAGGGGTCCCACTTGGAGATTTTGTGCGCCAACGCGAACCGCTCCAGCAGACCATCTTCTGAGGAGGGTTCGCGCAGGGGGGGGGGTACCCCAGAGACGAGCACCGGGCTGAGACCCGCGATTCTGTACGCCGCACTCCACCCCCCGCGCAAGTTGAAGGGGAGCCCCACGAGCGCCATTTGGTCTTCCCTCGTCAGGGAGAACGCGCATTGGCTGCTAGGCAGCAGTGGCCGGTTCGGCGCCGCTGCCTTTCCCCTCCGTTGGCGGAACGTCCCCGGCTGGAGTCGCACCCTCCGCCATTCGGGCATCCGGTGAGATATGCCCCTCCAGTGATGGCGAGCGGCTCGGGACACCGCGCAGACGAATATTTTGATTGTTGGCCTCGTCGTGAACGAAGGCAGCCTGGAAGCGGCGATCGGTCGCCGCCCAGGCATCACTAAGAGATTGACGCCTGCCCGCTAAAGGACCCCCCGATCAAGACGGTTTTGTTGCCAACGGCCTCGGTCAAGGTCTGGGGACCCTTGGGTGACTCGATTGTGGTCTGTGTCATTTTGGACACGGGAGTCCAGGGTTGCCTTTTGTCGTCTTGGTTAGCGGGACAGGTTGGCCTGAAGGTGAACGACCTTTCAGGCAAGATTTGGGGAATTGGCGAACCGGCTGACACCACTGTTGAGGGAAGGACCTGGTTTGAAATCACCCTTGTGAGTTGTCCGTACCCTAAAATTGGTGCTCCTGCCCTTGTTATAACTGAACTTGGTAGGGACGAGCCACTTCGGGAAACCCTGTTGGAGGACGGTTGAGGCACTCTAGCCTTCCTTATGGGGCCCGTCACCCCCTTTTGTTGCCCAAGAAGGGCCACTTGGTTCAATTGTTGGTGACTGATCGTCACACTAAGAACTCGCATGCCGGTTGCAATGCGCTGTTGGCCATTCTGCAGCGAGAAATTTGGATTTTGTCGGCTGATCGCGTCAATGAGGCGAGGCCCTTTGCTGGCGTCGTAACGGACTTGTTGGTCCCCTTTTGTTGAAGACGTCCACCCTTCGTAATAGTAAGGCTTATTTGTGTGTTTGTCTGCCTGTCAACCAAGGCAGTGCATTTGGAGCTGGTAACCTCCCTCTCGACAGAGGCCTTTGAGGCGACTTTGGAAAGATTTGTGTCTCGCCGTGGGTTACCTTTGATTAGTTCTGATTGCGGTACGAATTACAAGGGTACAAGTAACTATTTGAAGGAGGTACACGCCTTCCTAATGAGAGCCAGGTTGACATTGGTAATAGTTTGGCCCGCCGAGGGGTCACTTGGTTGTTTGACCCGCCAGCCTGCCCCCCATTGGGGGGGTATTTTTGGGGCCGCGGTGAAAGCGGCAAAGGGACGCTGGCGGAGATTGTTGGGAGACACCGTTCTCACCTTTGAGGAACAAGCTACGGTATTTGGCCGCATTGAAGCTGTATTAAATTTGCAACCTTGTCAAGACTTCCAATCGATTAGCGGACGGGTAGGCCCGTCCGGGGGGGGGTAGATGTTTAGTACCGAGCGTTTCCGAACGCACCCTTTTGACATAAAGAAATTTGATCTTGACATTACTTTGACTTGACAGATAGATTTTGCTTCCCCGTTGAAAATGCCGGTCGTAGGGACCCTCTTGTGATTGTAATTCTAATTGAAATATCGTTTGGAATCGCGTTTTGAAACCGATAATTGGGTCGCGAATTATCAATTGTTTGAAGTTGTAATCCCCATTTGATGAAAAACCCGGGATATTTTGGGATTCCTCGCTGGTTGGTTGCCATCGCGTGGCACGCGCTTTTGCTGGAAACGAGTTGTGCTGTGATTGCTGTTGGAACCGCGCCATCTGGAGACTGGCGCCTTGTGAACGTCCACACACTTGACTTACATCACACTTTCACTTACTCACCTCATATTACATACATACCACACTTGGGGCGTGGCCTTGGGAAGGTCGAAGTTGGCGAACCCAGCACAGAAGGTTAGTGGTTAGACCTGTTATTTGTATTCATAAAGCCTCAGAGCCTGTAGATTATTGTGTAACCTTGTTTATTGTAAGCAACGTTTATAGCTCCACGTACCGTGGACAGTTTCAGACACCAGTATCGTTGCACTGGCCAATTGTAGTTCTGAACAATTAAAAAATATACATTTTTATTTATATTAATATTATTTATTAAACATTTGACAATAAATGTGTAATTATTGGATTGTATATACTCTGGAGATACTATGTGCCAAATTTCAGCTGTTTACTTCAATAAACAAAAAGTTACAGATTTTTGAGACGGTACGCACGGTTCTGTCCCATAGTGCGTTGTCAGGAGCTGATGCCGACTGACTATTTGCCACGACTACAATTTTGTAGATGGTTGTTGGAAAACTGGCAACAAAACATCATCTGGACGGACGAGAGCACCTTCACACGAGTTGGTATTTACAACCAGCACAACATGCATTTGTGGAGGCACGAAAACCCACATGCATGTCGTACGGACTCATTCCAGCACAGGTTTTCCGTGAACGTGTGGGCGGGCGTTCTAGGTACACGCATACTCGGCCCTGTATTTTTACCGAGGTTGAATGGAGATACCTACCTACAGTTCTTGCAAGAGGTATTGCCCCAGTTATTGGAGGACGTCCCTCTCTCGTTGTTATGAGACGTGTTTTCGACGGAGCTCCCGCGCATTTCACGTGGAACGTCCGACGGCATCTTGATGCGGAATATGGCCCTCGTTGGATAGGTTGTGGGGGACCTGTTCAGTGGGCTTTTTTTTTGTGGGGTCGAATAAAATCGCTCGTGTATGTAAATGAAGCAGCAAGTGTCGATGACCTCAAACATAAAACTGATCACGCGATTGTTAAAGTGAAATGTGAAACTGAGGTGCTTAACAAACTAAAAACTAACTTAAGAAAACGTGCAATAATGTGTATCGAGCAAGGCGGTTGACATTTTGAAAATCTTTTAAAAAGGGACGAAGAAGACGTACTTAGTAATACCTCCTTAGTAGGTACTGTAAATATTATGATTTAAATCTTTTAAACACGCCGACTTTGAATATTTTTTAGTCAGGACAACTATTTTATTTAAAAAAAGCTGGGTTCTTTAAGTAAATTAAATTACAGATGTTGTTTTAGTTCTATAATTTAATATTCTAATTGGGGTGTCTGAGATCTTGCGTTTATTCCGTTACACGTTGTATATTAATAAAAAGTCATAGAAGGGGGTGATGAAAACTCTGCTTCCACTATTTGTTTTGAAAACAATCCCACAACTTTCTCTTAAAATCATATCCATACTAATATTATAAATGCGAAAGTAACTCTGTCTGTCTGTCTGTCTGTCTGTCTGTCTGTCTGTTACCTTTTCACGCCTTAACCGCTGAACCGATTTACATGAAATTTGGCACGGGAATAGTTGAGGACCCTGGGAAGGACATAGGATAGTTTTAATCCCGATGTAAGGTTCCCGCAGGATAGTTTTAGAATTGTATCTTTGTTGCTCTTTCACGCAAAAACTACTGTACGGATCTCAATGAAATTTGGTAAGGAGACAGTTGACATCCTGTAAAAACAAATAAGCTACTTTTTATCCCGGAATTCCCACGGGTTTGGGATTTACGCGAGGAAAACCTCCCACTCGAACGAAGTCGCGGACAAAAGCTATCCATACTTTAATACTAATAATACTTCCATATCCATATCTATACTATGCATACTTCCATATCCATCAATACTTCCAAGCTAATATTATAATAATACGAAAGTAACGTCCGTCTGTCTGTCTGTTACCATTTCACGCCTAAACCGCTGAACCGATTTAGATAAAATTTGGCATGGGAATAGTTTAGGACCCTGAGAAAGACATAGCATAGATTTCGTCCCGGAAATCATTCCTAAAGGATGTAAAAGGGGTGTTAGAATTTCGTATAGGGAATCAATAATGTCTCCACCCACACACATAATACACATAGACCGCTAAACCGATTTGGATGAAATTTGGTATGGAGATAGTTTTAGACCCTGAAAAAGACATAGTATACTTTTATTCACGGAAATCATTCCTAAAAGATGTAAAAATGGTGTTGGAATTTTGTTTAGGGAATCAATGATGTCCCCGCCCTCCCCACCCAAATAATACACTTGACCGCTAAACCGATTTGGATGAAATTTGCTATGGAGATAGTTTTAGACCCTGGAAAAGACATAGGATAGTTTTTATCCTGGAAATCATCCCTTAAGGATGTAATGGGGTGTTGGAACTTTGTATTCCCCCTCTCAATTCATTCAAATCACGTATTGAAGAACCACTCATAACATTTTTTTAAAACTACACAACTGCATGTAGGCTATACAAATCTTTGTTTATAACTGGGATCGAACCCACGTCGTGCACCAGTTAACAGTTACGCCAACCGTGTCGCTTAATAACCAATCAAGTTAATATACGAATCATTTCTATTTCAAAATCGGGGCAATATGCGTTTGCCCTTTTGAAAATAGGAGAAGATCGTGTGGCAACAGATATCAACGGGATGATTTATTTGAGCTGAACTGAAACTGAAACTGAAGCTGAAACTGAAACTGAAGCTGAAACTGTAGCTGAATCTGAAACTGATGCTGAAACCAAAACTGAAGCTGAAACTAGAACTGTAGCTGAAACTGACGCTGAAACCAAACTGAAGCTGAAACTGATGCTGAAACCAAAACTGAAGCTGAAACTGGAACCGTAGCTGAAACTGACGCTGAAACAAAACTGAAGCTGAAACTGAAACTAAAGCTGAAGCTGAAACTGATGCTGAAACCAAAACTGAAGCTGAAGCTGAAACTGAAGCTGAAAATTAAGCTAAAACTGTAGCTGAATCTGAAGCTGAAAATTAAGCTAAAACTGTAGCTGAATCTGAAACTGAAACCAAAACTGAAGCTGAAGCTGAATCTGAATCTGAAACTGGAACCAAAACTGAAGCTGAAGCTGAAACTGGAACTGAAACTGACGCTGAAATCAAACTGAAACTGAAGCTGAAACTGAAACCAAACTGAAGCTGAAACTGAAACTGATGCTGAAACTGGAACTGTAGCTGAAACTGACGCTCAAACCAAACTGAAGTTGAAACTGAAACTGATGCTGAAACCAAACTGAAACTGAAGCTGAAACTGGAACCGTAGCTGAAACTGATGCTGAAACCAAAACTGAAGCTAAAGTTGAAACTGAAACTGACGCTTAAACTGTAGCTGAAACTGAAACCAAAACTGAAGCTAAAACTGAATCTAAAACTGAAACCAAAACTGAAGCTGAAGCTGAAACTGTAGCTAAAACTGACGCTGAAACCAAACTGAAACTGAAACTGAAGCTGAAACTGAAACCAAACTGAAGCTGAAACTGAAACTGATGCTGAAACCAAAACTGAAGCTGAAGCTGAAACTGAAGCTGAAACTGGAACTGTAGCTGAAACTGACGCTGAAACCAAACTGAAGCTGAAACTGATGCTGAAACCAAAACTGAAGCTGAAGCTGAAACTGGAACTGTAGCTGAAACTGACGCTGAAACTAAACTGAAGCTGAAACTGAAACTAAAGCTGAAGCTGAAACTGATGCTGAAACCAAAACTGAAGCTGAAGCTGAAACTGAAACTGAAGCTGAAAATTAAGCTGAAACTGTAGCTGAATCTGAAACTGAAACCAAAACAGAAGCTAAAACTGAATCTGAAACTGAATCTGAAACTGAAACCAAAACTGAAGCTGAAGCTGAAACTGGAACCGTAGCTGAAACAGACGCTGAAACCAAACTGAAGCTGAAACTGAAACCAAACTGAAGCTGAAACTGAAACTGATGCTGAAACCAAAACTGAAGCTGAAACTGTAGTAACATACATAGTGAACGTAGTCCAAGATACAGATAATTTAATAAACCACGTTTATTCCGATTAATCGCAGTTTATTTCACGCAGCCATTCTTTATCCCTCATATTTGTTGAAAACTAATATGAGGGATAAAGAATGGCTGCGTGAAAGAGTAATTTTGGCACCAACTAACGAAATTGTAGGGCAGATCAACGAAAAGATTATGTCTCATATGGATTGTGATGTTGTTGAGTATCTGTCCGTCGACATTGTCATGGATACAAAGCAAGTGACGTCGTACTCTGTAGAGTTTATCAACTCTCTGGATTTGTCAGGGTACCCCATCACATTATTTGAGGCTTTAACTTGGTGTCCCAGTCCTGTTGATACGTAATCAGGGCGCACCAAGGCTCTGTAATGGCATACGACTACAAATTACATACCTTGGATGCAATGTTTTCAAGCAATCATTATGACGGGAACAGCAAGCGGTGAAAACGTATTTCTTCCTCACATTCAGTTCGAAAAACTCAAATTTCCCCTAAAAGCGGCATTCGCAATGACCAGTAACAAAGCTCAAGGACAGACACTGAAAGTCAAAGGTGTACATTTAGAAAAAGACTGCTTTTCCCATGGGCAATTGTATGTGGCGTGCTCACGAGTATCAAGCGTACAAAATCAACACGCCAAGGACGGGAAAACCAGAAACGTAGTTTACAAAAATGTATTGTAAACTACGTTTTTGGTTTTAAAAAGATAAATTTTAAATACTAACTGTCTGTCTGTTTTTGGGGATGGAGGACCCTGGTGATGGTTTTTTAAATATTATATGCGTTTTTTAACCACCCAAAAAGATACGATACACATTTTTGGCAACAAGAATTATTTACAAAGTGTATATTAACGCGGGCGAAGCCGCGGGCAAAAGCTAGTTGACTATAAAATATGAATGAATATTGAAATATGAATATAAAATATATGTATGGATTTTTGTTACTCTTTCGCGCAAAAACTACTGAATGAATCTGAATGAAAAGAGATAAGTAGCTAGTTGACATACTGGAATAAGACATAGGCTACTATTTATCCCAGAATTCTCACGGGATCGGGATTTACGCGAAAAAATCCTCCCCCACGCGAATGCAGTAGCGGGCAGAAGCTACTTAGATATGTAAAAAAATATAAAGCACGGCACTTACACCGCTTATCGTTCATAACTTAAAGCTTCTTACAAAGTTTAAAACTCAAGCGCCACTGAGCTATCTCGGCCCCTAGGTTCATCTACACTTTAATGAAGATTTAACGAGTACCAACCGCACTGGAATGAATTTGCGTTTTCTTAGCCTAATGTTGTATATGTGCTGCACGTGTATGAGATGCGGTGCATTTTAATTAATTAAGGCAACTGCTGTAGTAATAAAGGATTTTAGTATGTATATAGTGATGTATAAAGTGTAAAACCCATCACTGTTGCAGTGAGAAAGAGAGGGACAAAGCTATGTAGCACTAATAGCTCTGTCCTTTTTCAGTACAATATCAATCCTATATAAAAACCATAAATGTGAAATGAGAGCTAAAATTAATGTAAAAAATTGCGTCGTTCGCGAATTTATCGACAAAAGAAGCTTCGAGATCTATGTATATGGGTGCCAAAATCTATGTTGACTCGGGATGTCATTCAAGATCAAGATTTGACTCGGCTCTTTTTTACGTACGGGCCATATTATAATTGCGAGTTAGTGTACTTCGAGTTTGTACTGGATTAAATTCTATAAGGTATATTTGGTACCTAGGTAAGTAAAAAATTTAAAAGTAATGATTATTTTGACGTGACAACGTCTTATAATTCGATGAAGCTGGCTGCACGCACGAAAATACATGACTCATGCGGCGTTACCTCGCTGGCTGGCTAGCCTGCTGACCTCGCTCTGAGGCGTTCCATTTAAGAATGGAACGCCTCAGAGCGAGGTCAGCAGGCTTGAAGTGCAAACGAGAGCGCAAAACGAGCGACAAAGAAGCACAATCGGCCTCCGCGTTCGGCAGCGTTCGACATCTGTCTCTCTCCTACTTGAGTGAGCGATGCGTCCGCGTGGACAGCTGCTATACAATAATACGTTTACATGTTTTCGTCAAGTATGAAGTGCAGTGAAAAGTGAATGTGGTGTCAATTGTTTATAGCAACGATAATTGCGGCGATAAAGGTAATGATTCTTTCGATATTAAATATACTTTAGCAACGCCATTCGCGCAGCCAATAATCGCTGCTTTAAAATCGAAAGCACAAAAAATACGTGAGTACAGACAGCGTATTGCAGCATCTAGAACTCCTGCTCAGGCGGCTGCTGAGAGAAAATCAAAAAACGAAAGACAACAGATTACGCCAAGCTGCTAACTTGGCTATTGCCATTGGTTCTCTTGAAGCGACAACTACATCTTCATCTCGTTCAAGGGCAGAGTCGAACAATGTTACAACAAAATATCTATCAAACAAATAAAATTAAAATTTTCTTTTGAAAAATGCAACCATTCCATCAGTATTTTGTTATGACGTTGTCACGTTCAACTATCGTCAGTAAACCGACTTTACAGACAACCGACTTTTTTAACAAAAACTCGAATCGTCTTCAAAACATGACTGGAATAAATAGCGAAAAATAATCATTGGATATTTTATTTCATTCATAATAAGGGTTAGCTTTATTTTGAACGAAATTAGACATCCAATGATTATTCTTCGGTCAGATGAGCAGGTACCCAGGTACCATCTCACTTGACAGAAGTCGGTGCCAAGCTGAATCTGAATACATCCCAAGTGAACACAGAACTTGCCATAAAAATCTCGATTTTTTTGTCTACATATATGACTATAATACTTAATATGACCAATAAAAGTAAGTGATCTACAGTCAAAATATATTTCTAATGTTCTACATTGAATTAAGTTTTAAGTTCCAAGTAAAAGCTACGCCCCCTTCAGAAAATTTACTCATTGCAAAAGATACTTACCATAAAGAAGTCAACAAGTCCCATAAGCGAAAAAGTCTTATGGGAACACATAATTAAAGTCTGTAACAACATGTACAAGAATACTTTAGCAAAGTTTAAATAGAAACGTATGAGTTTACGGAACGACGCATCAAACATTTGTTGTTCTAACATCTCACTCATATAGCTGTCTGGGTAGATAAATTTTATAGAATCTACCATGATTGCTCTGTTTATTTTAGACCAGATTTAAAATCGTAAAAGGGTTTTTTAAATCAGCGAAATTAAAATACCGTTACTTGCAGATTATGCAAGTTTATATTGTTGAAATTATTTTTGGAATCGTTCTAGTATTTTTAATGCATCCATTACAAACAAACATAAAAAACACAAAAAATGTAGTGACTGATCTTCGGTTAAAAACATTAATTTAGTCGATGGTTTGTTTTATCCTTTTCGCCCTTTTTCCCTTTTCGGATGAAATGAAAGAATGAAAGCTGATATTCTATGTCCCTAATATAGAAATATCTTAAGCGTAGGTTTACATACTGTCTGACTTTCAATGTTTTTTTTTCAGATATCCGATCATTATTGGCAGCCGATTTTCAGAATAGTTGGCTATTATTAGTTCTTACCCTAAAATAGACGTAATGAAATTTGAATACCGAAGCGGGTAGTTTGTACGGAAAAATCACTGACGATAACTTTTACAACACACTTGAAAACAAAAATTACTGCAAATTATTCAGTCAATTTCATAACAGGACAAAAACAAGTGAAATATGATAAGAAAAAACTGTTAAAGAGCAACTACAGTCTTGCTAATAATTTAAGAATACGATGCAGCCGTGACTTTAATTCGTTGTTAAGTGTTTCGTATTCGTGAACTTTTCCCCTTTTCATGAATATGAGAGAAAATCTTATTCTAGATTATCAAAAAAATAGGTAAGTAACACAATAATGTTTTGTCAAGACTGGTGACATAAAGACTATCAAGGAAGTAGTACTAGTGTTATTGGCTTTGCATTTTCTTTTTTTGACACCGTCTGCCGTACCTAATTAAAGTTATTTTCAACCGACGACAAAAAGAGGAGGTTATCAATTTGACACGTATATATATATATATATATATATATTTTTTATGTATGATCATCGAGTACTCGAAGATGGCTGAACCGATTTGGAAAATTCTTTTTTTGCTCAAATGGGTATACTTCGAAATTGGTTCCATTATCACCAAAGTCAGGATCTGATGATGGGATCCTGGAGAAATCGAGGGAACTCTTCAAATATTATAGGCACACCTATGGTGTTTTGGGTATTTCTTATAGTAACTTGTGCAGTTGCTCTCAAAAAGTACCATTTGGGGAAGTGGAACTGATGATGAAGACCACAGATGGCCGCCGAAACTACTCAATAATAAGTATTGAGTGGATTGCGATTCGATTACTTGAATATGGATGTTAAGCACTTTATGCTCGTCACAATGCATATGGTGATGTAGAGCTGATGGTGAAGTACCAGGAGAACTCCTCAACAATTAACGGCCCAGCATTGGGAAAAGCAATATTTTGTAAAAGGTTATAAGTAGTTGACATTTAGGCTCTTGTAACTAGGTAAATTAAAAATCATCCAACTAAAAAGAGTGAAATAAAAACTTTTTACCAAAAAATTAAACCGATTCCCAAAAAACACTGCAAAGTGAAAAATAACTTTAATTTCGGAAGTCGGTGCCAAAAACGAAAAAACAAAACTAAAGACACCGACTACCGAAATTAAAGTTATTTTGCACTTTGCAGTGTTTTTTGGGAGTCGGTTTAATTTTTTGGTAAAGAGTTTTTATTGGCTTTGCAGTGTTTTGAGATTGAAGTTGATTTAATTTTTTGATAAAAAGTTTTTTATATTTAAAATAGTACTCACGCGGGGCTTCGCTCACGTGGATTCTATCACGGTAAAAACATAACTCTCCTTTTTTGCAGTAAATAGTTTTTACCTTCCTCAAGCTTCAAGCTACTTCCATACCAAATTGCATCCAAATCCACCCAGTACTTTCGAAGATTAGCGCGTTCAAGCAAACAAACAAACAAACTTTTCCGCTTTATAATATTAGTGTAGATTTACGGCCAAATCTCAAGTCAATCTTCTCATTTCAGATAAAGACTTTCTATGCTGTCTACTATAGTGAATTTAGGAAGGAGATGGCGCTCTATAAAACGCATAAGACTATTATTTTTCACATCACACCTATAGCTATGATGGTATTGGTTGGATAGTAAAGGAGTTCCGGTTAAACCTTGTTCCTTAACGTAACCACAACACTAGCTATATATATACGTACCTATTAAAATTTCACAGCATTCCAGTACTTAGCCATCCAATAAGATATATCTACACAATACAAACAGGATGTCTATAACACAAGCTTGTAACTTAATTAAGTGTGCATGAGAGAAATAACGCGAGCGACACATCAATTAATAACAAGTTGTGGTTTGGCAAAGATGGTGACACGATCTTGTGAGCAATTTCTACGAGGTATTAAGTTTGGTAGATTTTGGTTTATGTTGTCAAGTGGAGGAGCGATGAAATGAAAATGTGTAGCTTATAAACTAATATTTTATCTAGCAAATGAACTTCTAACGTACCTGTCTAAGATGCGGCGTAACGTATTTGTTTTGTATTGGTCCACCAACAATTACACAGGCCGACAAAAATTTTAATCAGAAACCAGACTATAATATATTTCTGAAGATTTTCGATGCGTTGTTTCCAAATCTGGCCTCAGAATTGCTCTATCACGTCAGGTTTCTGAGATATCCTAACCTAAAAGTGCAAAAAGAACCGTTTTTGCCCGATTTTGAAGTTATGTAGACTCACGAATTATTTTTTCTAAAAAAAATAAAGGTTTGAGGTTATGTAGAATCAAGAATTACTTAAAAAAAAAAAAAGGTTACCATATTAAAGAACAAGTCTTCCTCTTTCAAATGCCGTTGAGTTTGCTCAAATATTTTTTCGGATTCAGCGCACCGAAAACCTTCGGAAATGTATAGTTTAGTTTCTGGTTAAGAAGTTTGGTTAAATTTTGTTGGCCTATGTTATATACGGTACGGTATTAAAACAGTGTTTTCATGAACTAAATTTGGTGTTACAAATTATTATAGATTAGCAACGTATAAACAAATTATAAAAATAATGATACAATGTGATATAAATGCTAACCGTATAAAACAATATGACTTATACAATATGTAGGTATACGCATTTTGAATAGTTGTTTGGTGGAACTTCCTTAACGAGTCATGAAATTATTAGTCATTTAGTCAACACATGAACTATTGTGGAACGAAGCGTATGAACTATGTAATATGTTCGAACTTACCGTGTGGTTTTATTGTTTCGAGTTTCCGATATTTCGGCAATGTTGCAAGCGCCATGATCATGATTATAATGGAATACGCATAGTAAATATCCCGTTTTGAGTTCTAATAATACTGTAACTGACCACGTTAGCTTAAAATCTTACATGTAATATGGCGCCTATCAGATAGATAATTTATAAAGTCGTTTTTAGATTAAGATAATTATAAAAAAACATTATAGTAAAACTACCTTAATAGGTGCGAAGAATAGTGGCAGACTTACTTTCTGAAACAAAAAGAAAAATAAATGTTTTATGTAATGAATAAAATAGGTAGATGCGAGTCATACTCGCGCGCAACGTGGTTCGATCGAGTAAATATAACTTCGAAGCCATAGACCTACTTAAAAGGTATTGTATGATTATAAAGTATAGTTTCTATTTCCATAATTTTAAGTGTTTTATAATATATTTCTTTATTTAAAAATTATGGTATATTTTCTTAAATAATTAATCATGAAAATTACACAAAGTGTCCTGGTTTGACAAAAGTCACATCAAATAAATTATCAAACCTAAATAAAAAAAAATTAAGCATTGAGTTGTTATCATATATCCCTAAAAACAACATGATGATAAAACTTTTACTGCCGTCAAAATTCTTACACTCATCGTTTTCAACAAATCATTACATACATATTTTTTCTGATTTATTTTATGTATCTTCCTACATCCGATCTTTTCAACGTCGGAACCATTTCCTTTTCTCTTTATATGAAGTAAAATACTTATATATTTATTCCAATCGTTAGCTCTATCGGCGAAGAGCGATAACGTAGAACAGGGTTGACAAACCTTTGGACATCTAACGCATTAAGCTAATACATTAATTTTAAAGAAATAATATATTGGATGAATCAAAATGAAATTATTCATTTACGAGTGCCTTTTGAATTTTTAAGCAATAAGAAAAAAAAATGCTACGGTGCTGCATATTATTTTTTCTTAAACAACCTAGTCTTTATATATTTCTTTCAAGTATATAGCTACAGATATTTAACTATTTTACTACACATGTAGGTGTGGGCAATGCATCTACCACGCCATCTATCACACCGAAACGCCTGAACAGGTCCGAATGAAATGTAGCACAGGTATAGATTACAGTCTGAAATATGGATTGGCCATGGCAACAGCTAATCTATATCCATACTAATATTATAAACTGGAAAGTATGTCTGTTTTTTTTTTCTTTGACGTCGCAACGGAATAATGGATCAATGTCGTTTTTGGTGTGAAGATAGTTGAAGGCCTGGAGAGTGACATACAATATGTATACGTGAGAAAAAAATCTCTCGGATGACGCCGCGAGCAGTAAGCTAGCTATAAGTTTACAAGCCAATGTACCTATTCCTATATATCGATTGATTGATTGCTATGCTCGCCCCTTCTTACCACCGCAGGTTTGACATCCCTGCCTGAGGACCTCCAGATAACTAAACACATTCAACATTTACACTCCACTGCGCATAACACATGTCGTAAAGTAAGGAAGTAACGATAGCAGCCAATAGAAACGATTTCACTGCCCTGACTTCGGCATCTAAGAATATTGGTTCACTGCTGTTTTTATTCGTAGGAATTAATCTATGGATGTTTTGAAAGTAAATGTTATTTGTACATGTTTCGGAGAATGGGGTTATCGGATCATCAGTTTGGTTCGTAAATGTTAAGTGGTATTATGTTTGTATATGCGGAATTTTTCGCAGTAAATTATCTTTGTAATACTATGGTTCATTTAGCTTCAGTCTTAGGAAAGTGTTGGTGATCTATGTATGCACGTTGCGGGCAGCACGATTATTTCTTTTGTTTTGAAGACTCATAGACTAGTACCTAAAAGTCTAGTAAACTATTAATAAAGGTTGTTGAAGTCAGTGATTTTTATAAAACGTTTAATGGAATTATGATATTTATTTGAAAATTGGTTATAAATAACACTTTTATATGTAATTTTTTTTTTGTAAATTTATAACAAATGAGGCCGTTAAAAAACATCCGATTGTTCCTTACCTAAATTTGCAAGAATATTTAATATACATATACATATAGATATACCTACCAATATGTATATTATTATTATATGCCTATATTTATTTCTTTAAACAATGGTACAAAGGCGAATAAAAATCGCAATGACGGGGTCCGATTGCCTGCCGTGGTTGCGGGAATATTCTAATCAGATACCGAGGCCCCTAAACACATACGTAACTGAAGGAAACGGGTGGCTTTATCTATCTACCTATCAGTAGAAGCCTGACACTCTCTTCCGCTCCACATAGAGCGGGAGGAGTCATTATATGATTTCCTGCCTAAACCATAAAAGAAGTATTCTTTACCGATTAACAATTTTTTTTTGCTATCGAGAAACCTTCAAAAAGCTTCTAAACTGTTGGGGGAAAGACAACAGGGAGACACAGGGAGTGCGGTGTGGTGTGTTCCTGGCCTTTCCCCCACATTAAATTCATTTAATTATGCAACTCCCCACATTAAATTCAAGGTTTTAATGATCTCATTAAAAGCACCCCGGTGATCATCCTCAGCACATAGAAGGGGCACTGTTACTTCTTAAAAGCACATTCAATCAAGGGTCTTCATATTTCAGTTGTATAAAAAACTAAAAGCTGAATTTGTTTTCCTAATGCCTACATTATTGTACATACACACAAAGGTACGTATCTATGTATGTATATACAAAACGTATGCTTACTTATTACTTAATTAAAATTATGAGACACTACTTTGTGACACTTCTTACTACCTTTTGTTGAAAAAAAAAAAAAACAGGGTTATAACCAATAGGAAAAACAGATCCCGCAGGAATTTCCACTATCGCCGCCACAGACCATACCTATTCCGCCATATCACGATTATATTGACCTTCATAGCCAAATACCTAGTCAAAGCAAAGATCTTTAACTCTTCATAAATTTTTATTTTATTTTATTTATAGAGGAAAACCAACAATTACACACTACATGGTTAATATTAACTTATAATCTAGGTATATTAGTGCGTAACTAACAACGTCATCCATAAAGTACAAATTAAGTGAGGTTCTAAAGTGGGACGTCGGTATTACTGAGTCGGTTAACTAAGCGTTTCGAACCTGACCACAGAGCCCCAAGACTTCGGTGACCAGTGCTAGAAGCGGTATCTTAGTACTTTTATTACAAAACCAAGTGTGTTAGTAAGTGTTACCGTTTATATATAGAAAGGGTGTGTTTTACTGGTTAGCGACTTCCATGCAAGTAAAATACCTTGCGGGTACGATCGTGCGATTGATCATGTTATGCTTTGACTATGTAATGCATACTTGCCATGCAAGCCACAAGATTGTAGGTGACAACTTGGCCTAAGAATATGATAGTTTGGCGAATAGGAGCATTTGTATATAATATACTAGCGGACTTGGTAGACGTCGTCCCGCCCGGAAAGCAGTGTCACCTACCGATTGTGTTTTCAAACCATGTAGGAACCTATTGAAATACAGGTCGGGCCTACACACAAACGTCCAGATTGGTCCAGCCGTTTAAAAGGATGTACGTAACAAACACAAATACAGAAGAATTATTATACATAATATGATAACAATAGATTAAGTTTTGATACTGTCTGGATTCGCATTTGAATTAAGAAGCCTTCTCGTTTTCAGCCAATACATCTTTGGGCTCCTTAAATTTGAATTAAGGAGCTTTTTAGTAGTCAAATTGATAATGTGGTGGTGAGATATATTTTTTTCAAATGAGGTTGAATATGCATAGACCTCTTCAGTCGCTGCTAGCACTACTGGCCGATTCGAAGATCTATGGTCCAGATAGAACAATGAATACTGGGACAAACTTAGCCTTTGAACTATCAATCGAATCTGCTACGGTCAAGACAGGTCCCTAGTTGGTGAGCCCTAGCTTGACTTCAGATTTAAAGATTTTCGTCCTCTACGGAGTGTTAAGCATGCTCTAGTTACCTTTAATCAATCCCCTGGTTGGTTTAAGATCAGTACAGGAAAATGTCCTGACTAAACTAATACAGATAGGTATATAATGACAGGCTTTTTAGGGTTCCGTAGCCGAATGGCAAAAAAACGGAACCCTTATAGTTTCGTCATGTCTATCCGTCTGTCTGTCCGTCCGTATGTCACAGCCATTTTATTCTCAAACTATTAGGACTATACATGTGAAACTTGGTAGGTAGATGTATTCTGTGAAAAAAATATTTAAAATAAAAGGGGGCTCCCCATACATGGAACTGAAACTGACAATATTTTTTTTTATGAAACCCATGACATGATGACATTGAAGTTTCTAAAATGACATTTTCATAAAGTTAATCGTTTAAAAGATATATGCTTCCAAAGTGGTAAAATGTCCCCCCCCCCCTAACTTCTATAATAATGGAGTAAAAAATCTAAAAAACATATGCTGTAGATCTTAATGCAAACTTTCAACCAAATTTGGTTTCAACGAGATCGGGTCAGCAGTTTTTGAGATACAGCATATTTTCTAAAACCGCAAATATAACTTTGTAATTCATACAAACACTATGAAAAACAAAGTTATTTGGCGTAGTGATAAAAATTGTAAATAAGCTAGTTTTAAGAATTTTGTAAGGTTTTTTTTTGTCAAATAAATATATTATATTATATTTATTATAGTTCGAACCCTTCATAAGCGAGTCGAATCTGACTCGCACTTGGCCAATTTTTTTTTTTTTGTAATATATGAAATGGGCAACTTCGAAAAGTTATTTAAATAAATTAATCTGCTTAGCATTTTCCCACTAGTACTTTACATAATACCAGGAACTGGGTAACTAAATACCCGTTGGTAAATGTTCCGTCACTTTGGATTTTGGTTCAAGAATATTTAGGCTACATTTAGTGGTTACAAAACATACTTATAGAAATATATACTCGTATAAACGTATTCAAAAATGATCAATTACTAAGTAAATTGAAAGCCAAAATGATGTTCAATTTCTGCCTTTCAATATTAGGCCGGCATAAAATGTTTTCGTCGCGGCGTGAGCGTGTCACAGTATTTGAGATCCATCCTTTTTTCAATTTAAGACGCCATGTCGCAGCATATGACGGTTATGTACACCTGTATGTTGTAGTCAATGTGGGGATTTTGACGTTGTTATGTTGTGTGAAAAGCCAAAATTGGCTGTGGCAATGTGGTTAAAATGTTAACGTCCCCTGTCGAAAGTCCTTCAATATTCCTTAATTTGTGTGGAAATTTAAATAAATCTAAAAGTAATCCATGAGTTTTTCCTGAATATAATGAATAGGACTCTCAGTGGATAATTTCAATCAGATACTATTTAAGCATGACTGAGTAACAAATATCCACACATCTATAAACATCTAAACTTTTGCATAATATATGTTAGCATAGAAGTACATAATTATAGATAATTACAGGAGCGCATGCTCGGCTATTCGATTTTTTGTTACTTGTTAAAGCTGATAGAAAATCATAATATCCAACCCCGCCTGTTATTCACGGCAAAAAGAAACACAAAACCGCAATTTTAACTTCCATCATCTATACGAAGTTAGACATAACTGAAACTGTCCAAAACCAAAACATATCAACAACATGCGAAAGTAAGTACTGCTCCTTAGATATGAGCTCGCAAATGTTGGGTGAAACGAGACTTAATGCCGCTTTATGTGCGTTTTGATGCGTTTTTTATATTACTGTATCCGATAAATATTCCTTCGTGTGGTAAGAAATTGCTGTTCTCAATCTTGTACGCAATATGAAATGAGTGATGTGTAATATCTTGTTGAGTTTTGAATTGAGTTATTTCCAATAGCTATAACCTTCTTCGTTATTGCTTTTGGGAACAACCTTGGCCTTCGTAACAACTTAGGGATTTTTGTGAAATAAGTATTGCGGGATTTTAGGTTATTTAAAGAACATGAACGTCTTAAATTGTTATTCTTTGAACATGATTATGAATAAGTATTAATCACGTAAAAATATAAACCAGCTTTTGCCCGCGACTTCGTTCGTGTGGGAGGTTTTTCCGCGTAAATCCTGATCCCGTGGACATTCCTGGATAAAAAGTAAGCTATGAGTTATTAAGATAAGATATTTTTATTTGTTTAAACATGGTGTACATGATACATTGCATGCAAGATAGTATGAGGTACAGAAAGTTCTGATGACATGTTCAGCCGCATATCGTGGCGTACAAATTGGTAGGAAGAGATGGTGCATGAACCGTGAATAATATTAATCAAAATTACATTATACTTATATATTATGTAGGTACTTATTAAATAGTTCTCAATTAAGTTCATGAAAGATTAGGTATCTTTACAATTAAAAGTCAAAATGGTATTTAAATAAATTAGTAAATCTTCAAATACTATAGGCACACCTATAGCGTTTTGGGTATTTTTTATAGTACCTTGTGCAGTTGCTCTCGAAAAGCACCATTTGAAGAAGTGGAACTGATGATGAAGACCCCAGATGGCCACCGAAACTACTCAATAATAAGTATTTCGTGGATTACGATTAGATTCCTTTAATAAAGATGTTAAGCACTTTATGCTCGTCACAATGCATATGGTGAAGTATAGCTGATGGTGATGTACCAGGAGAACTCCTCAAAAAGAAACGGCTCTGCACCAGGAAAAGCAATATTTTGTTAAAGGTGATAAGTAGTTGACATTTCGGCTTTTGTAACTAGATAAATTACAAACCAACCCACTAAAAAGCGTGAATTTTTTTTTTTCATTTCAATTCAAAAAATAGAACCGACTTCCATATAAAAACACTAGAAGGGCAAAAATAACTTTAATTTCGGAAGGCGGTGTCAAAAAAAAAATAAAAGAAAATACAAAACAAATGACACCGACTACCGAAATTAAAGTTATTTTTGCCCTTCTAGTGTTTTTATATAGAAGTCGGTTCTATTTTTTGCAATTTTTTTTTTGCGTGATTTTTTGTCAGATGAAAACAATTAAGTAGTAGAACTTAAGTTTAAGTATTCAATGGTTTTTATGTTTACCAACACTACTTTAACGATAAAAAACTTAGCCTTAAGATTCGGAAGCAGTTATTACTTCAAAGCAAAATAAAACTACACATTTTTTTCCGTTCCAAAATGCAACATACAATGAAAAATAGCCAGAAAAAGGTTTTGTTTACAACCCTTACCTACTGGCTGAAATGAAAGAAGTTTCACATCAAAAAACTGGTTGCATAAAATATTACGAGAACATTTGAATTGAACCCATTTCTTTTGCTATGTTTTATTATGAAAAGAAAAGTGAGAATGATGCCTTCCCGCGCATATAAATTTTGAAGAAAATATGGGTGTCTGCGTACCATTGTTCACTTAAATAATGTTTGGAATACATTAATTTTCACTCTGTGTTTCTGTTCTTTATAACTTCGTTTTTGTGATCTTATTTCATTTAATTTATTGCCACAAGTAAACTTTTATTAGTACTATATAATCTGATCTAAACTACAAACCAAAACATAGAATCGAAAATATCACCCTCTACGCTGTCGGCTGGTAATGTACCCAAGAGACTGTCAGTATTGCCATAGTATTTGACAATGCATAGACTCTGGCCAAAGTAAGAGCTAGAACTTAAGTCAGGCGAAGATTCAACGGGTAAATCAAGGGGTAGTTTTAGTCCGAATCTGCCAAACCCTTTCGCCCGCCACAGGACGATTTTTACGTCGCAAAAAAAAGGTAAAATTCAAGCAGCCTTTTAGAATTTCCTTTGAAAAGGCTGTGAGCACAATGCCACCAAGGTACGGAAGTTTCAATCCTAAACAGCTCAAAAATCAGTGAGGTTACTATTTTTTTTACTAAATTCTTGACTATTTTGAACAAACGGTTAAAAACCGAACTCCTTGCACAATTATTAAATATTTTTCATCTATAGGTATCGCCTGGTGTTAGTTATAATGTTTACTATATCAGGTACATACATCAATCAATTTATAATCAACTCGGAGTACCGAAGTCCAGTAAGGGAAAGGACCTTTCCAAATTATTATGAAAATGACCTTCTCTTTTTTTGACCTTCAGACAAATAGAGGCTCGTCCACTTAAGTACGGTATGAAAAAGGTAAACTTTACGACTTATAAAAGTTCAGCACTCAACTTTATGACGAGCGATTTCCTTCAAATTTAGAGCAATTGATTTTTCTGTTGACGCTACAGGTTTTTTATTAGGTTTACCTGCGGTGGACTGCTGGCTATCATGATTTATGGGTCCCGGAAAAACAGTAAAATTTTAATGCACATTTTAATAGGTTTTTCATAAGTACCCCCACAGATAGCGATATAACACTTAGCTTTTAAATCGTAACAATATCTGCTTGTAATTGTCAAGAAGTAATATAAAATCAGGGGGCCATGCTTAACTGCTATATAAAAAGTTCTGTGACGTCTAACAGAACAACAAATATACAATTTATAAAATAAGATAAAGGTGGACCATAGAAAATTGGCGCGTAATCTTCGGACACGGCCGGTATTCTTCGAAAGCAGTCATCGGAAGCAACTTATAAACCGTTTTCACAACCTTGAGACATATTTATATAGGTTTTTACATTGTTTTTTTTTTACTATCTTAACAAAACGATGTATTACTTATTAAATCAATGTATCGTTTGGTTTTATTGGAATAATAGCAGCTAACCGCCATTATAATAATATCATGAATATAAAACTTTATATGTATGCATGGTGGTAAGCTACTTTAAAAAAAAATGCGCTTTGAATTTTCAGTTTTTTTTTCTATGTCGATGTCATCTCAATTTAGGATAAAGGCATTGTAATTAGAAAGAAGCTATCCTGACAATTACTTACAGAGGTCTAAAATTTGAACAAAAGCAGTGCCATTAAACCAAAGATAGTATCATCAACTATCCCATATTCCATTATATCTGGTTCATAATCGATTTCCCTCCGATTTAATCATAATCGACTCAGTGACTTTATCCGAACGTTAAACGACTTTAACAATTACCGTATAGTAATAAAAGCTATGAAACGATTTTATAGCGTGATAAAATCATGTGTAAGTGCCTGGCAGCCCTAGAGTAACGAGATTTCACATATTATGAGGGTATTGTTAATAGATGGCGTTGTTATAAACATATGTTGGCTATTGAAATTGTGAATTTCATATATGGATACATATTATAATGTGATTTTAACAACTTTCGATATACACATTGGCATAAATGGCATCTGTTTAGCCCCCTGCCTTTATATGCCAAATGTTTTACGAACGTTATGAAATTATTAGAAAATTAGGTTATAGCAAAGGAGTTTTAGCGAACTTTATAATGTTGTTATAGGAGCTCGGTATCAAACGTTACTTATCCACAATATACACTATTTCAGTCACATTATCCGCCGCCAAGAACAAAACTTGGAGAAATTGATTATCTGGGCATACGTAAAGGGCATGGAATCTAGAAGAAGACCCCCTTTGAGGAGGTTGGACCAACTGAAGCTGAGCAGTTCCTATAGGTTTGAGAAAGTGTTCTGATTGGCTACTGACCACAACAAATAGAGAAGCCTAACAAACACTTGGGTCAAGAATGGTAAATGATTATTAATAACGTTTAAATAAAAGATTTATGCACAACAGTGGTACATGGGCGGACTTAAGGCAACAAGACATTCTCTATAAGTCAACCTTCGGGTTAAAAAGACCACAATTATATTTATCCCATGAAAAACATAAATGTGAAATGAGAGCCAAGTTCAATATTATCATAAATAATATTGAACAACATAAAATATAATTTATTCTTATAACTTAGGAGAATATATCGTAGCCTAAGGTTTGACCTGGCTAGTTCTTATATACGAATTATTATGTTCGATGGTTAGTTTCTACCAGCAAGACAAATTTTCGGAATAATAAAATAAGAACCGACAAGTAACAGGTTTAGAACTTGCTAAGGCTATAATATAATTCGTATATGAAAACTAGCCAAGTCAGACCTTAGGCTACAATATATTCTCCTAAGTTATAAGAATAAATTATATTTTATGTTGTTATAAATTAATTTCAGGACTGACCATTGAACTTGGCACCCATTTAGATTTCACTTCTTTTGTCGTTGAAGTCAACAACCAGGGCATTTATGATAATATTGAACTTGGCTCTCATTTCACATTTATGTTTTTCATGGGATATCATTACTTTTTGTACATAAATTAGTAGTAGGTACTTACTTATAACAAAATTAATACTAAATGGTTTTTTGTTAAACTACTGTATTTTCCTACGTTTACGAGGTATAATTGTCCTTTTTGTGTTATTTTCTATATTTTCTTATATCTTTGAAATGTTCGAATGAATTGCCCATACAGTATCCGGAATTATTTTTACGCCTTTTGCCTCCATGATGTAGTGACCCTCTAAGATAATAGGTGGCGCTAGTGGTTGTAGAATACGGTTAGTTACGCGTAATAAATACGAAAATTTACTATATTCTTATTTATACGTACAAAAACGGAAATACTTGGATTAAAAAAATTAAGGGTGGTATTTAACTCGTTATATATTCACGTAAAGATCTTAAAATCCACATATAGAGATTTACAGGCACTAATTATAAATTAAGTGAAAATTATAATAAAATGATAAAAAATTACCAGTTTCTGATTTTTTCCTTTGTATTCACCTAATTACCTATCTTCATGCCAAATTTGAACTTTCTAGGTCATCTGGAACTGTGTTATAGTTTTGATCTATAAGTCAGTCATAAAAATGTCGATTTTTGGACGTTAATATCTAAATAACCGTTTGAGTAATGTTTATAAAATTTGGAACATATATGTATCTCGCCAGTCTCAATATATGAGCCAAATTTGACAAGTTTAGGTGAAATAGTTTTTGAGTTATGAGGTGCTCAAAAGTGGCTCCAAATGGTTCGTGTAATATTACACACGGTGAGCTGCGCGCCAGTTCTTGGCTTGACACGCTCCCGCGTGTCTAGATTTTTACAAATTAGATAAAAGGAACACTTTTACTGGTATTTTTTTTTGGATATTTAAACAAAATGAGGCATGTGTTTCCAAACTGACTATCCTGAGTATAAACACCGAAACAAACTCACATATCAGCTTTTGAAGTCCATAACCACTGTGCAGGTCAATATGTACAACGTGTAACGGAAACCACATATTTATCCAAAAGGGCTGAAGACAACATCTGGTATGGAGTCTCTATGCATAGTTTCAGCTCAAAATAACTGACTCAAAGAATTGATACCAAATTATTGGTTTCATATATTTCTTATAAAGAAAGAAAGAAAGAAAGAAAAAATATTTATTTGACGTCAGTACAATAAGCACACACACAATAATAATATTAAAAGAAAAAAAGAAAAAAAAAGTTACAGAAAAAGAAAAATACAATCATAATACTATATGCCTACTGTGTGCCTCACGGCTGCGCCAAAAAGGTCCATTTCAGCATTCATGCCAGACAGGTTACGCTGTCTGACGCTGGTCTTCCAATGAACCTTGAGGGGGTAAGTGACAGACAGAAAACAGTTTCAAACATAATAAATAAATAAATGGTTATAATAAATAGATATCGAGTAAATTATTTAAATGTATGAGTTCGGTTTGAGAAAATTTCCAGTAACAAAAGTATTTTATTGTGTATTATGGTCTTATGGGACTGGTCACAATAAACAACATTATAAAATAAACAGCATTTTAATAACAAACAACTATTTATAGAAATAATAACAATCACCACTACAAAAAATATATATTAAAGAAAGAGAGAAAAGTATAAAATTATTAAATTAGCAAATTAGCAGCAGTATTTAAAATACGATATGAATCACGAAGATTAAGAAGAACAATGAACACTGAAAAATATATACATACATATGCGTAGGCCAAACGAAAACATGTTGTATGCATAAGTAGGTACGTACACGGTGCAGTCTGTAATTACTGAGCGTTTAAATGATTGAAACATTAATTTTGACCATATCCAGTTTCTGCTGTGCAGCTATCAAATACTGCCGCAGTCGTGTTCTGAACGTGTGAATAGTGCCCAGTACCCGTAATGGTGGAGGAATATTATTCCACACTTTAGATGCAGCGTATCGGAAACTACCTCTGAAAGCTGCTGTCCTATGAGATTGTGTTGATAATTGCTGCGCACAAAGCCTAGGTGCGCACTCTCGTTTACTAGCCATCCAACTTAACTTGTCGTACAAATACTTCGGCTTCGTAGTCCTAATAACACCAAAAAGAAGACACGCTAGATGTAACTTTCGCCTCGACTTCATTTTGAGCATACAGTGTTTGTTCAGATAAGGGGTGACGTGACTTCTAGGGGGAACCGAGTAACAGAATCGAGCACACGCATTTTGGACTCTTTGTATAAGTCTATCCGTACGGGCCAGCAAGCGTGGGCCGTAAACCGTATCAGCGTAATTTAGTTTGGATAGTACAAGGGTTTCGACTAGCTGTTCGCGTAGCTTTTCAGACAGGTATGGCCTCATTTTATATAGCAGCTTCAGACGGTAAAAACAGTTTTTCACGGAGTTAGCCACGTGTTTCTCAAACCTAAGGGTGTTGTCCATACACAACCCTAGGTTCCGCGCCTCATTAACTCGATCAATAGGCTCGCCCATTAGAGTCAAATTAAGGCTTACAGGTAGCTTCTTTAACTGCTGCCTCGTACCAAACAACAAATACTTAGTTTTCAATGGGTTTAAAGCTAAACAGTTCTCATCTGACCAAGTGGCGATTCTTTCCAGGTCGGCATTTAGGTCTTTAATAGCCGAGTCAATGTCGTCAGGTTTAAAAGACAAATATAGTTGCACATCGTCAGCATAAATGTGATATTTGCATTTCTGCAGACACTTTATTATGTCTGCACAGTATAAAATAAAAATAATCGGACCTAAGATAGATCCCTGAGGAACTCCTCTTTCTATCGAAGTAAGGGCCGAAGTCAGGGTAGTACCGTCCGGCAAACGTGTCACAGCACTACGAGTGTCAATAACATTCCACGTCACTTGCCAATAACACGATAATTTTTTCCGTTCTTCTTAATTTGAAAAATTCGGTCTGTGGTATCAGTGTATTGGAATTTGTAATAAGTTCTACACACGTAGACTTAGGATTACAAAACCCTTACTTACAAAAGCCATGCACTTGGTATGTATATACCCTTTAAATTACACGTTGTATATTAATAACTTATTCAACCTAGTTGGTCTAGTGGTCGGAAGCGAGATTGCTGTGCATAATAAGGTTTCGATTTCGATTCCTGGGTCGGGCAAAAGTGGTAACCCAGAATTTGGAAGATGACGGTTTGATACCCCTGGGCCTCGGAAATCACGTTATCGAGTTACCCAGCTACTGGATTGTGTAAGTCAGATAAGGCAGTCGCTCCATATAAAAATACTGTATGCAGCTGCAACTTTGAAGCCGACCCTAACATACTAAAGAAAAAGAGTAGGAAGCAGATGAATAATCTATTCAACCAGTAACTTAGATAATCACACTGTACACGTTATTACATTATCTCTCCTACTCATTTTGAATTTGGTGTGCCCGACAAGTTCCATAATTGTTTCTTTTTTTTTATTGATAATAGGTTTGCGTTTGACCACCATCTCACCTGATGGTAAGTGATGATGTGGCCGAAGATGGAGCACGCTTACCTAAAAATAACCTATTCACTCTTGACTTAAAGACCCCTAGGTTATAGCTATCGGGAAACACAGACTTCGGCAGGGAATTCCACTCCTTAGCCATACGCACAATGAAAGTACTTCCAAAACGTTTAGTGCGTATGGGTGGGATGTCCACCATGTAACGATGGCGCATCGCCGTTAGTCTTGTAGTCCGATGATGGAACGGACTTCGCAGAATTGGATTGTGTAATTCCATGGCACACTCTCCGAAATGTAACTGATAGACTTGCAACTCGTCGTCGATGTTCAAGGCTCTGGAGATTTGACTCGACCAGTGCATCGTTACCAATGAGTCTCTTACCACGTGTATGTGTACATTATGGATTGCAATTAATACTTAAACACTATGAGCTCGAACTACAACGACTCCAGTATATCCTTCAACTTTCTAGCTAAGAGTAACTAAGAGGGAGGCTTTAAAACACATCTTATATTTACATACAAAGAAAGATAATACTAGGTCATTAGCCACCAATTCCTATTCAGCAAACAATTCACATACAATCCGTCGGCTATTTATTTGCACAGATGCTAATGTTCCCATCGATATGGTTGTCAATTGTTAATACCATTGTTGTTGTTTCAGTCAACAATGGAGTGACAAAGTGATGTTGGTTTATTTAAGGGCTTAGCTGACAACTACGGTGAAATAATATATGCATATTGCTTTGTGGGAGCTGACATACGTAGAAAAGTCTATGGAGGTAACGCTTGGTTTATATTGATGCATACTACGTTTTAAAGTATCTTACAGATTTAGGGATTGTCATCATGATCACCAAAGCTATTTCTAACAGCTTTTGCAATTAGAAAAATAAAACATGATGTGGTTGGCAAACCCTTGAATTAACAAACTATTTTGTGAAGGGACACAGAAATAAAGTCACAGAGCAAAGGCTTGTTTTAATCCCTTACATAATATTGGTTAAATCCCATTATGCTTACTGACACGGTTCGATAAAAGCTTTCTTTTTGTATTATTCATAATACAAGTTCTTATATGTATAAAAAACGCGGTTAAAATATTAATAATCATAATAATATCTCAAAACAGTGCGTTAATTTCGAAAATTGCCAAACGCATCAAAACTAATCCGATGTACGCAAATCTAATTTTAGACAACCAATACGTACCGCACAAAACAAATATTTGTACTAAATACACCACGCTAGTCACTAACTAACAAAACGTGCGTTTGTTCATTACCGAGAGCAAATATAATACATTCAACAAAGTGCGTTAACAGAATTGTCACAAAAGACTGGGCGGGTGAGAAAATGAATGAGATAGACTCGTCCATACTTGGAATGATATCTCATTCATTTTAATTGGATATGGAAGAAAAGAAAATTTTAGATTTTTGATTGAGTTCGGCTTCCAGATCAACCAGATGCAGCTGAGAATACGTTTGTGTGTGTGTAGTAAGTAGAGAGGGCGTGCCAGCACTAACAGTCTCCTAAACGTAATCGCTCGCAAACAGGATTGTCCTTTAATGTATTTTCTAAGTCAGTTGCATTTACTAACATAGTTTTAAGGTATAATGTTACTAACAATATTATGGAATGTCACAAGTTCTGCTGATGGTTTCGCTGCCATCAGACGCAAGCGCGCCGCGTCCATGATGCACAGAGTGCGTGCCAGCACCAACAGTCTCCTAAACGTAATCACTTGCAAACAGGATTGTCTTGTAATGTATTTTCTAAGTCAGTTGCATTTACTAACATAGTTTTAAGGTATAATGTTACTAACAATATTATGGAATGTCACAAGTTCTGAAATAAATGAGTTTATTATTATTATTATATCCTGTAACTGGATTACACGACACATCTTATAAAGACTGATGACATATTCTGGCTCCTGGCCACCCCGTAACGACTTTACGGTGTATAAATGATAGTCGGGATCAACGGCTTAACGTGTTGTCCGTGTTGACCCGTGCGAGTGTTATTAAATAGCCAAACGTTAGATACTGCAAACATTACTAGAGATACGTAGTGTAAAATCAATGTCGCATAAATTAAACAAAAATAGCACAGTGATGTACTTACCTATTGTCGGTGATAGCGTTTAAATATAGTACCTTTTTTTTTTAATGTGGTAAAATTATCAAATAAGTCCTCCCACTCCGGGCAGGGTGGGAGAGACTGTCAGACTTTTACTGACTAAAATCCACGGTGTTCCTTCAATAGCCCTTTACGTACCGGGGCCACGGTAACGGGATGAGTCCCACGACCCCGGCAGGCTTCGGCAGAGGGGGCCTCGTCATGTTGCTGACGCTCTTTGAGGCGCGCGTGGAACACGACGCGCCGTCGACCCGGGCATGGTCCATGGTCGGACAGCGAGTTGCCCTTTACTCGCTGTCCGCATGCCCGCGCCTACGGTGGCCGGAGATCGTCGGCCGACGTCCGACGCCGTGGGCGTCTACCACTGCGGCTGGGCTGGAGGGAGGACGCCATCCTCTCCCTCACGCGGCCCGCCTCCTCCTTCGGGAGCATGACTGCTTCGCAGAAGGAGGCGACCGCTTCCCACTCCCTCTCGCCCCGCAGCATGGCCTCGACCAATGCCGGGCGCGAGAGATCTCCGCCTATCGCCGCCGTGAGGACACGTCGGTGCTCTGCCCAGGCGGGGCAGTCTTGCACCGTGTGCTCTACGGTGTCCTCAGGGCGACCCTCGCAGTGGTGACGCCCAGGCGTTTCCTCCTTTCCCATCAGACACAGGTACCTCCCGAAACTTCCGTGTCCGGTGAGGACCTGCGTCATGCGGTAGGTCAGGACGCCGTGACGCCGATCAAGCCACTCCTCAAAGAAGGGTCTTACCGCCGCAATTGCGGCGTGCCCGTAAATATAGTACTAAGTTAAGATATAGGTGTATCAATCATTTGAGTATACACTGTACGTCCTAAATCGAGCATGAATTAAGTCAGTTCTGCAGAATCTATACATATATAAACAAAAAAACAAAACCGACTTTCAAAAAAAGCACTGCAAAGTGAAAATAACTTTAATCTCGGTAGTCGGTGGCTTTGGTTTTGTAGTTTCCGTGTTTTAACACCAACTTCCAGAATTAAAGTTATTTTTCACTTTGCAGTATTTTTTGTCTGAAGACCGTTTTGTTTTTAGTTTTGTATTGAAGCGGAAAAATCACAATGAAAGTCACGTACAACACTAATTCCGAAATAAAACTACTCAAAACCTTATTCATACTCAACCAGCAGTATTTAGGCATAACAAACCATTCTTAAACGTAACGTTAAATTGAAAAACAATATTATTATTATTATTTTTTATTCAGAATAGGCTCGCTTTTTACCACCATCTCACCTGATGGTAAGTGATGATGTGGTCGAAGATGGAGCACGCTTACCTAGAAGAAACCTGTTCACTCTTGACTTAAAGACCCCCAGGTTATAACTATCTAATATTGAACTAGTGACCCCAGTATACAGGTATGTGTCATACACATTAAAATGCTCCATCAGTCTAGGGATATGATTGCAAACAACGCAGCGTCCATCATTAAACAGAATTAGAGAAACTCAATTGAACACGTTTCGTCTGTATTTTCATTTAATCCAAACATGTTTGCCACAAATTAAACAATCATTTCTAGTATTTCGGTTTCAGATTGTGACGCAATCACTAGATTAATTTCAGTAGGTTTAGTTTTAGGGTGAGTCTCTGGTAATTGGAAATCCGTATCCATTATACAAATACAATTTAATAAGTAGAAACAGCCTACATGTCCCAGTAGCGGTGAAGAAATGAGTGGTTTGCTTGTAGTGGATTCTTTGCTGTCTTGTTTTAGATCGATTTTTTTTCTCTTCGACGATAACCATAATTGAGACTAGCGTGGCTACCAACTGGGCCCAAAATAATATTTAAACAATAGATTTACCAGACCAACCTACCGACTCCAAGAACAAGAGAAAAACCAACATTTCTTTATAAATACGATTTGAAACTAAAGTCAGTCGCATTTGACTCAGTTTCTTAAATTAGTTTGAGAGACAATAGTTATTACTTGCTGGCTAGCGGCTAGCGTGGAAAGTTCTGCATCTGGTGTTCCAGTTTTCAAAATCAATTGCCTAATGTTGCCAGACTTAAAAGCTACCTATATAACAAAAAAAGATTCATTCAAATCTGTCTAGTTTCGGAGATTAGTACCACTCAACAGATTTTCGTGAATACATAGGTATATTCATTGTATAGACACACATTTTTAATGTTTTATTATGTACCTACATGCATTTGATATAACATTCCGATAATATCATTTTAATAAAGTTCATAGTAATTGTTTAAACTTAATTAATCTTTCAAAATTTTTCACTAGTAGGATAACAAATAAAGAAACAGAGTTACAGGTAGTACAAAGTAGCTCTTGAATTTGATTCAACTATTTTCCATCGGAATAGATAATACCTTGAAAATATGTATTGGCACCCTTTGATATGAAATAAACCATTAGTTTACTGAGCATAAAACATCCAATACCGTGGCCATGACAGCTTATTATCTCATCACAGACTATCCCGTAATATGAACAGCTCTGGAGCAATTTTAATCACCTAATTCAAATCTTCAATACTGAAGAATTTGTATAGCAAGCGATCTACTTGAGAATTTTCATTAACTTCCAAGTGTTGAAATTGCTTTCGTGATAATGCGGCCCTCTCTATTTCTTGTAGTGCAAAATGTACATAGGATAAACTTCTACAAATATCGGGGATGAAATCAACTTAGCTGTATTCGTAAGACGAAGGTCTGATGTGAAGTACCTATTGTCAAATGGGGTACATAGACCTCAAACCCTCAACCCTTCTCGATTGAATTAACGCTGACTATTGATTTTTTATTGATTCTGTTAAGTCTATTTATACGTAAGTTGTAGTTTATCACTGAATTTATTCTAATTTTATACAGATCAGGGTTTTCTATTTTGCACAGTCTATACGACGCGTTTATACAGATAGAAACATGTATTTATTACTGTATGATAAAGAGATTACTGTTTTTTTGTTACATATCTACATAAATTGACTGGACCTTGACCACATAATATAATAATTTGCGGTTTGTGTTACCAAATGTACGCATCAAAAGATTGTGAACATCAACTTTTTTTTTAAAGAGATACCATGAAGTTTCTTCCTGGTTCTCTTCCATAGGAAACGACCAATTCGAACCATGCACTAGTGCAATGCTTCTGACATTTCATAAGTGCTCATACATTTCCACGTATTTCACATAGGCATTTAAGGCCTATGTGAAATACATGAAAATATATGAGCAAAATATCTTTTATTTTGATTTTTGATTTGATTTGATTTGATTTGATTATTAGTAGTTATTACTAATGATATCATAACATTAGTAGTGATTACTAATGATATCATAACGTTTGTAGCGTGTAGTTAGTGCAAAACGCTGGCCTGCCAGTGGTTTCTATAAGAGACCTACCTTCTCTTTGTTTTCAAATTAACTTAGTATTCGAGCCTTTCTTATTCGCTAAATATTGGCATGCGTTAAAATTCATTACAAAGAGATATCGCTCGTTAAAATTCACTTCGTCTTCGTCAATTCTAATTCTGTCCACTAAATTATATTATGTTCGAATGGACATCGATTACAGTACACCCAACTCACATCAAAGAGTCAACATAAAAAACGCGAGGAATCCAATAAAAGTCTGCCTATGTAATTTAATAGGATCAGACGTCTCGAACGTTGAAATGACCTTCTACGCCACTGTACAACTCCGTCGAGGCTTTACCGACTTTATAAAGTTTGTAATTTGCATTTGCCACCCTCTTATTAAAGATCGGTTACGTTTTAAATACGGTTGAGAGAACGTCTTGAATTTGAGTTCTTGTTATTAGTTTTTAATAAGATTGTGAGCTCTGCAGTTATTATTTTGCTTTAGTAAATATTTTTCATAAAATAATTAATAAATTAGTAACACTCAATAATTGATAAATGTTTCATATTAAGCGACTGCCTCTCTGACCTCCACACGCCAATAGCTGGGTAACACAAAACCCCTTGGGAAGACCAGTGCCAGATTATCTGACTTCTCACTAAAACGTTACACACAAAAAAATCTTCGAATTTGAGTGGCAAAAGGAGTGGGTTAGGCAAATGTTGCCGTATGCAGCTTGGCCACAACATTTGGTAACGCGATTTACAGACCGCCACCTTTCTCACACAAATCAATATATACAACATGTAACATAATTAATGCACATCCTGCAATTAGTTTGTTCAGAATCGTTTACTGAATCGAATTTTACCGTTTTTAATTTAAAAAAGATATCGATATTTTTATCCCAAAGCAATTAAATCTACGTAAATTACAAATAACACTTTCGCTGGATAGCAAAAACAAACTAACTATGGACCGCAAATTAAAGTAGTAACTTTTTAAATTCACATTTATATAAATTCCGTCATTCAGTACACATTACAGAAAAATGAAACTCATTTAAAGGAAGTTAAAGTCTTAAAAAAAAACTGTTTAAACAAGTAAAACTAAAAATTCAGAGTATATATTATGATATGTATAGATATAACATAATTTTCTAACTGGGATGTTTGAGGGTGTGCGTTAATTACGATACATCTAAATATATATAACTCAAAGGTGACTGACTGACTGGCTGACTGACATAGTGATCTATCAACGCACAGCCCAAACCACTGGACGGATCGGGCTGAAATTTGGCATGCAGGTAGAAGTTATGACGTAGGCATCCGCTAAGAAAGAATTTTGCGAAATTCCCACGGGATCGGGATTTACACGGGAAAAACTTCCCACGCGGGCGATGCCGCTGGCACAAGTGTCGTATAAAACGCTTCCGTTACTGACTGACTGACACAACGCACAGCCGAAACTACTGGGCGCAAGAAGCTGAAATTTGGCATGTATGTTCCTTGGGGTGTATAGGGGAGCACTAAGAAGGATTTTTGGAATTTCCCACGGGATCGGAATTTACACGGGAAAAACCTCCGACGCGAACGAAGTCACGGGCAACAGCTAGTCTAATATTATTATTAATCGTTATATACATTTTTGTCAACATGTATCCTTTACAAAATACTTACGTCAATACACAAGAATACTCAAGACACAAGCATACTCGTATTTAGCTTAGTTGAGAGGGGTCACAATATTGCTAGTAATGTAATTTCTAACCATGTTGCTAGTTCTCTTTTAAAAGAAATAATACAGCTCCAAGATAGTAAGTAATATATCACATGATTTCAAACTCTTCATTTGCTAAATTGAAACAGCGAAGACTGAAAAGCTTTATAAAATCTAATTGAAATTATTTTTATCCAGACTCTGTTAACTTGCTCTCATTTTGTTTTAGTCGTTCCAGAAATTACTCGGATGAAGTGCCCACTTAAAATAAGTATCTCTATTTACAATAGATTTACTTTAATAAAATTCTGGCTCCCTATATAACAAGTTGGGTAGTAACAGTTGAATAAGTTTGGTACCAAAGACAAAATGTTATTATTTTTATAGCTATTGTTTTAATTAATGGAGATTCTGTTTACTGGTTATGGATATGTGGGCATAAATATAATATTTTTATTGTAATTAGGTCTTTAACTCAAGGGTGAATAGGACTTCTAGGCAAGCGTGTTTCATCTTCGACCACCTCATGGCTTACAATCAGGAAAGATAGTGGATCATGAAAAAAAAAGACTGTTATATCCGTTATGTATTCTATAAAACATAAATACCAAAACTGTTGCTATACTTAACATTCTTGGCTATAGTGCGATCGCGGCATACGCTGGTTAGTATTCAAGAGGAACTTACTTCATCCCATAACTTAATCCTATAATACTTCTTACGCTACCCAAGTTGAAGAAAGGACAGTCTTTTTTCACACATTCGGGTCCAACCGGGGATTTGTCCTAATCGGGGATTATAAGACAATTCTTAACAACTAACATTTGACGACGTGTTCGTCAAATGTTAAGGCTAAGAAGCTAACATTTGACGAACATGTAAATACTAGAGTAGGTCTTATAAGCAGGTAGCAAATACCTTCAAAAAGAGTTTTCTTATAAACACCAAGACTTTTTTTTCAAAAACAATCCGTCACCACAATGATATAGATACTAATTTTGAATAGTTTACTTTCATTGATTTGTGGTCATACGAGCACATATTATGACCACTACACTAGCGTACTTAATATTAATAAAAAATTGGCCAAGTGCAAGTCGGACTCGCCCATGAAGGGTTCCGTAGTAACTATAATAAATATAATATACTTATTTAAAATATTTATTTGAAAAAAAAAACAAAAACCTTACAAATTTCTTAAAACTAGCTTACTCACAATTTTTACAACTACGCCAAATAACTTTGTTTTTCATAGTATTTGTATGAATTACAAAGTTATATTTGCGGTTTTTGAAAATATACTGTATCTAAAAAACTGCTGACTCGATCTCGTTCAAACCAATTTTGATTGAAAGTTTACATTAAGATCTACAACATATGGTTTTGTTAGATTTTTCACTTCATTATTATAGAAGTTAGAGGGGGGGACACACATTTTACCACTTTGGAAGCGTATATCTTTTAAAAGATTAACTTTATGAAAAAGTCATTTTAGAAACCATAATGTCATTTTTAAAGACCTGTCTATAGATACCACTCACGTATAGGTTTCATGAAAAAAAAATATTTTCAGTTTCAGTTGGTGCCCCCTTTATTTTAAATATTTTTTTTAAATTTTCTCTTAAAATCGGAAAGCGGTTCACAGAATACATCTACCTACCAAGTTTTACATGTATAGTCCTAATAGTTTCGGAATAAAATGGCTGTGACATACGGACGGACGGACAGACAGACGAACAGACATGTCGAAACTATAAGGGTTCCATTTTTTGCCATTCGGCTACGGAACCCTAAAAATACGGTATGCCAAAACCGAAGTGTGTTTGTTTAAACGCGCTAATCTTCGAAGGTAGGTACTGGATAGATCGCAAATCCAGGTGGGTCTGTATATTAAGTACCTTGGTCTCACACTGGATGGACGCTGGGGCTTTGAAGAGCATTTTCAGCGCTTGGTACCTCGAGTCGAAAAGGCAGTGGGTGCGCTGCATAGACTGCTGCCCAATCTCGGAGGACCAAGGGAAGAAGTTTGTCGCCTCTACGCCGGTGTTGTGCGATCGATAGTCCTATATGGGGCACCTGTCTGGTCCAACAGATTGTCAGGTGTCCGACGCTGCAGGACCAAAGTCAACAGCCTGCAGCGAAAAATAGCAATTCGAATCGCACGTAGGTACCGTACAGTATCTTTTGAGGCGACGACACTCCTGACACGCTTTCCACCACTGGATATCCTGGCGAGTATGGATGCGAGGGTCTATTACCGGATTCAAGACATCCGCTAAAGTGGTAATAGTGTGCCAGGAGATGCTCTGGTAAGGCTGAGACGGCAGGAGCGACGACACGCGCTCGAGCAGTGGCGTGAGCGACTACAGCAGCCGCAATTTTCACGCAAGCGCGTTGTCGAAGCCATTCTGCCGCACTTCGAGGCCTGGCTAAGAAGAGCGGAGCGCATCACCTACAGGCTCACCCAGGTGCTGACCGGGCATGGTTGCTTCGGTGAGTACCTGTACAGGATCGGGCGAGAGACCACGGCAAATTGCCATCACTGCGGAGGCGACCTGGACTCTGCACAGCACACGCTCGAAGAGTACCCTGCATGGGCCGCTGAGCGGCGGATCCTAGTCGTGAGAATAGGGCGAGACCTATCTCTGCCAGCAGTTGTGAGAGCTATGCTTGCAGAGACAGAAAACTGGAGAGCGATGGCCTCCTTCTGTGAGACTGTAATGATCCAGAAGGAGGCAGCCGAGCGAGGTCGTGAGAGGGCTATCCTGCTCGGAGAAGAAGGCGTCTAGGTGGCAACCGACTCGACGCCTAACACGCCGAAATCCCCGCCTGTATAATTTGGATCAGGTGGGTCTCCGGGGTCACAGGCGCTCAGAGTGGGGAGCCTGCCACCGAGTGATTCCAGGGAAGACGGTGGTACAGTGATCACGTGCCACCGTTCACAGCGAGGCTCAGGGGAGACCCATTTACAATCTCCTCAGGGATGAGCTCCAACAGGCGTTACACAGAGGGGGCTCCGGAGTGGTCTTTTAAGAGGTAACGGGGACCCTTCTATGTATTGATGGTGATCACCGGGGAGGTTTAGTGAGGTAGGAATCCCACACTCTCTGTTCTTTTTCCCCAAAGGTTTAGGCGCCTTTTGAAGATTTCCCCCGATAACAAAAAATGGGTACTGGATAGATTTGAATGAAATTTGGAAGTAGCTCTAAGCTCAAGGAATGTTATAAAAAGCTATTTTATACCTGACTGCAAAAGAAGGCGGGTTATGTTTTAGTATGATAAAGTCCACGGGAGCGAAGCCCCGCGCTACTGCTAGTATGGAAAGAAAGTAAACATGTTTATTTCGCACACACAGATACAAACAATATGGGAACAAAAGATAAGGAGACAATTTAGAACAGTAACATTGCGTATCTCGCGGCTGCGCCAAACGAGTCCAGTTCAGCAAAATATACATATATATTTCTTATTTATTGTAAGTAGAACGAACGGCTAAACTACAATGATTGCAGTGATATTAGTAACACAAATCCAATTACAGGTTCCCACGGATAAAAAAAGGAAGTAACTGAATTTTCCGGGATCCGAGTTGCACCAACTAGCACAATTAAGATACTTGTAGTAATATAAATATAATAAACATAGAATTGAGACCGTTTAAACAAACCAACTGTCAGCCGATTGCACGTAAAATATGGTATTGAAATCGTTTCACAGAGTATTAAAGTCCTTTACTGGCTCGCCCTATGAGATTTCCCTATATTTGGACTGGAAAGGGGGATATATGTAGATCTACTACATCCAAACTGCCTTATAGCTAACGTAGGTGATAGGCTTGCGTTTGACAATAATCTCACCTGATATGAAGCGATAATGTGGTCGAAGATGAAACACGCTTGCCTAGAAGTAACCTATTCACTCTTGACTTAAAGACTCCCAGGTTATATCTATCAGGAAACACAGACTCCGGCAGGGAATTCCACTCCTTAGCCGTACGCATAATGAAAGTATTCCCAAAACGTTTTGTGCGTATGGGTGGGATGTCCACCATGTAACGATGGCGCATCTAAAAAGCTTCATAATTACCATATGCCTTTTCCTAACTACGTAGGGGTACACGTACAGTATACAGTCTAACTGGATACAGCTGAGTTCTAGTGTGGAGCGGAGTTTAGTGGAGCGACTGCATAACTGAACTCCACAATCTAGTAGCTTCGGTAACACGATACCCAAACTTGACAAAACTGGTGGCAGATTTAAACTAAACTTGAACTTGTTGCCAAGCAGCTGTTATTGCAGCGGTGACCTCTCGCAACCGGCCCTGGTTCAGAACATGGTGCGGAGCGAGAGAGAATGAGATGCGGTCGCCTCCTTCTGCGAGGCAGTCATGCTAGCGAAGGAGGAGACCGAACGCGAGAGGGAGAGACAACTCTCTTCCTCACGCCCCAGCCGCCACGGAAGACGTCCCGGGCATCGGGGATCGCGAGCCGATTTCTGGCCACCGTAGGCGCGGGCTTGCGGACGGCGAGCAGGGGTAGCTCACCGTCCGGTAAGGACCAGGCCCGGGTCGGCGGCGCGTCGTGTTCCACATGCGCCTCAAAGAGCTGTCAACACCAGTGACGGGGCCCCATAAGGCCCTGCCTGCGGCCTGCCTGCCGGGGTTGCGGGAGTGTTCTAACGAGATACCGCGGCCCCGGAACTTAAGGGCAGCTGAAGGAATAGGGTGGGTTTTTAGTCTGACATTCCCTTCCGCTCCACCCAGAGCGGAAGAAGTCATTCGATGGTTTTCCCAACCAGAAAAAAAGCAGCTATTATTATTTAGCCACGAACTCTTCTCTACATTAGCTTCATCTTCCAGAATAATAGATCTTAATCTTAAAGAAAACAAACATTCTCTCTGGATATTGATGTTTCACAAGCAATGTAAGATAGTGCATTCAATATTTCACATCAAGATCTGTTGGGGAATTTACAGTGAAACTCATTTTCTCATGTGGGGTAAACTATTAACATCGCATCAGATGAAACGATTTCGGGGATATAAAACACATATACTTATACTTAATGTCACAATTTCAAAAGAGGAAAGAAAACCTTGTAGTGTTCACAATGGACGCACACAACAGTTGTTTAAAATACCAAAAAAAAAACTAAAATATATAAAATGAGTTAGAATTTAACTTATAAAAAAAATTCAGAGGTTTTGAGAGAATTTTTTTCAGGGGAATATCATGAAATGACTCTCCTCAGTATGAGTGGAGAGGGAGGGAGTGTCAGCCTTGTACTGACAAAAAATACCAACCCTGTTCCGTTCCGGGGCCGCGGTATCACGTTCGAATATTTCCATAACTCCTAATTTTAAGGCCTCGTTACGTTAAACTGCTGTACAGATTTTGATCAATTTTGAGCATGTTTCAATAGATCCGTGGATAGATTCACAATTAGGACCAACAGATGGCGCAATAATGTTTTATTTACGAAAAACTACCATTTGGGCAGAATAGCGATTTTCAGGATCGTCAATTAAATTATTAAAATGTAATTTTTTAAATTACAGTTATCGCTGAGACACTAATTGTTAGTAAAATGTAAATGTGAGTAGGTACTTTAATCTTCAGTAGGTAGGTCTAGCGTAAAACTTCGATGTTCATTTAATTAACTTAACTAAATTAAAGAAGTTTTAAGCACAGATTGTCAAAGTAATAGTATTTAAGGGTACATTTATATGTACATAAGTCGTATAGACATACATTAGCGCAAATATGCAGAGTAATAACGATTAGTTTTCACTGCGGCTCAACACACAACGCTTTACAGTAAATGTAACTTGAATAGACCGTATTATTTTAACCAAGGAAAATGAGAGAGAAGCACAGATTTGCGTAGAAAAGAGTTCTTAAAACAATACGTGTTTATTAATTAAAAGAACCTCGTGTGCCTAAAATAATTAATAAAAAAATTGACAAAGGTTGACTGGTAGAGAATGCCTTGCTGCATTAAATTTAAATAAATAACCCAACCCAACCTTCTCCACACCAGAATTTTTTTGAGATGTTGGTGTGTATAAAACCATTTAATCTCACATGTACAAACACTCAGACCCGGTACAACTATCTATATACCATACAAATATTCTGCTCCGTGTGAAAATTGAACCCACTTCAGTCAGCGCAACAACCAATCAATCATCTAACTGCACCTATTGTGTCGTAGGTATACTCTGTACTTTAAAAATAATTAGTTTCTTAACGGTGGTATTAAAGAAAAGATTACAATTAATTAAACGATAATTAATTAATTTTATTATCTATTACGATAATAAGATACGCATAAATTAAACTTATCTTGTACTCAAAATAACTGAATTGTATGGCTTTAGTTTTAGGATAATCTTAAAGATTTTATTTAATCCTAACTAATGTGTGTTCTTTTTATTTTGACTGAGTAATTAATACCTATGTGTTTTGTTATCATTTAGACTGATTTATCAAACATCTTTTTGTAGGCATCATAGTAATTAAAGTAGAATCAGCTTTGTGTTTATAAAGTGATTGATTCCATAAACGAAGTCAGACATAGGAGGACAAGAGATAGTTTTATTTTAAGAATTTCAAGTTAGCAAATAACATCTCTAATTCCTTTCTTATTTGCTAAAATCCATATCCATGCTAATATTACGTATGTCACGGATAAGGATGAAATTTGGCATGAAAACAGTTGAAGACCAGAGCCAATCACAGGCAACTTTTTTTTTTAAATCATCCCTTAAAGGCTTCAAATAGAGTATGGAATTTTGTATGAGAAATGTAAACCGCTTAAACGATTTGAATTAATTTTGGATTTTTCCTCTAATTAGCGCGGGTGAAACCGCAGAGCACAGCTAGTTCTTGATAAAATTTCATTATCAAATAACTGAATAAAATATTGAAAATATTTTTACTACGTTGGGACTGATAGCTGTATCAGTTGCCAAGGTCGATTCATCAAATTAAAATTCCTCTACGCCTCCGAAAAAACGTTTAGCCATACGCTCCCGATTGACATTGAATTTGTATGTCACAGCGGTTATCAGTCAGAGCCAGTTCTTTTAAGCCAGTTCTGCCAAGGGGTTACTTTGTCAATGGTTTGTCGAGGTCAGACAGGCAGTCGTTCAATATCCAATAGTGTTACTTAGCTGCCTCTGGTTAGACTGGTAAGCTGACCCAGACATGGTTGAGAATTAGGCAGACTACTCGTACTATCGACCGATCTTCCGCATGCTCACCTTTAAGGCTATAATCGCATAGCACGGCTCACAACTCGATCGCCTAATGCATGTATTTCGACCAATAGGATGCACGAAGCGTATTTTAGTAGTGTTCGTAATAATAAGTATTAATATAGTGTTGTACCCTGTACTCACAAAATCTATATTGTCTCTAATTGGGCGAAACCAGGAAGGGGTGTGGTTTCTCACTAGCTGCGCTTCCACCGAAATATTTTCTTAAGTGAGCATGCGTATCTATCGCCGATAGTACATGTTATCTTGATCCAGATAGTTCTAGTTTAAAAATTTTAGAACTAGTTTCAAGGTTTTGCAAAAAAAAACCTTATAATTGACCAATTAAGTTCCATTGCCAGTTAGTGGCAGTAGTACTTGGTAAGTTTAAAAAATCAATAACAGTTATCACACTGATATGAAGAGAAATTTTGGCAGCATTTCTATAATATTAAACGCAAACTTGTCTGCATTTAAAGCGCTTCGTACAGCGGATTAATTTCTGGCGAGCGACCCGTCTTCCGCATTGAAACAAATGAACGGGATTACTCGCTATATCCTCGTTTTAAATACGGTCATTTCTGGACATTGTAATACGGAATATTCCCGGAAAATAATACAGAACTAAATATAATAGGACTTGTTCTATAAACGAAATTGTGAACCAAATTCTATTTGGGACGAGTATTCAAATTTTAATGCAAACCAGAGTCCATTTTCAAATTTCAAATGAAAGCCAATACCACTGTTTGAGCAAATAGTTTTCATACCATTCTTTTTAAGTACTCTATAAGTTTTAGGATAAAGGTTTAAGTAAACTGGAATTGTCTGGAACTCGGTATTATGTACAGAAATGGGATGAAAAAATATTTCAACTTTTCCCCTACTATATGTATGTCATGATTGAATTTCAGTCTCCACCGGATACATCTGTGTAGGTACCAGTATTTTACATGGAACATGTGCCTACCTGACTTCCAAATAGGCAGTCATTGAGTAACACGGTACCCCTTAGCAAGACTGGGCTCAGATAAGTATGTAATGGTGGTCAGTGGTCACAAATCCACAGAAGAACCAATGCTTAGTTATATTTGTTTAATTTATTCATCAAGAATACCTAATATTTATATTGTTTTCATATCAATTTGTTTTGTGTCTTGCGGTCTAATCTGTATCAAATCAAATCAAAAATATTTTTATTTCAAATAGGCTTACATGGGCACTTAGAAAGCGTCAGAAGCACGGGTTGAACTTGGTCGATTCCTATGGAAAAGAACAGGCAGGAAACTCCACGGTTACTCTTATAAAAAAATTTTTCACCATCTATGCATAACACTGTTTGTTTTGGGTATGAGAGGACAGTATACACCAATTGACATAAAACAGTGTAGTAACAGAGTTTAGAGTTCTCGCCATACTCGTCCACATAAAAAATGAGCTTTACATAGCTATTAATAAACTAAAGTAAAGCACATAACAAAAAATATATAAAAGTAAAATAAAATGAAAATATCTAAATATAAATATAAAAACAACAAGTACACAAAATATATCGGACAAACCTAGAACACACGCGTAAATATGACCACGCATATCAAAAACACCTGTATATTATTATAGGTGCGTTCATGTATGAATGTGCTATGAGAATCCCATTATCTCCGTTGAGTGCATAATACAAGATGTTGCCAAAATTGATATTGCTCGCTACGTTTACGTAATAACCGTAGATTTTTATTATTATTGTCGTTATTTACATAATACCTGCGTTTGGGGTCTTTTCGATATATAGAGCGTTCAGATTGGCACACGGAGGCATTGTTTAGATTTTATATTAAATGAAAACTTGTCAATAGTTGTTAATGAAACAACTAAAACTATCAATATCGAACCACAAAGGGTGAAAATCATGTGATTGTGTTCCTTAATTACGTGGAAATAAATACGTTTAAAGTATCTCATCTATATAAAAAATTAACTATGAAGCTTCAGAAATACAACATTAAAAAAAATCATAACTAAGAAACCGAAACGACATGAAAATACTTAATATTATAAAGGGGAATGCCCATCAGCCACACAAAAAAATGCTTGAAATGAACAACAATGAAATATACGCCGAATTACACTGCAAATCATAGGGATCGCATAACAATTTCAATAATTATCAAAAAACTAGGTAGAAACCAGTTCCAACCATTTTTCTAAAATATAGGTTAAGTCAGGTTAAGAATTAATATGCAATAAATAAACAACAAAACAGCATTTAAATGTTTTAATCATCATTAAAAACCACTAAAATGTCATCAAGAAACTGTGCAGGAGGATAGATATTGGATTGGTACGGGGCCCATGCTTTGTACCATATTATTGACATAGTATGGGCACAGGTACCAACTGTTCGCCGTCCCACTAGGCAATTACAATAACGATGCTATAGAGTTTTACTTCCAGACAAAGGATTGTTAACTATTATGTAAACAAAATATATTTTTAGAGAAATATGCCTACTTTGTATTTTTCCTCGTAGTAAAAAACAATTACTCGGAAGAGCTAAATCCTCAACCAATGCATTATCCATTTCTCTGCTTATCTCAGTCTTATACATACCATTAGCTCGTGCATGCTCGCCATAGTATGAACATGAACGAGCCTGTTTTATTTGGTAAGTTCCACATGTCAACAATACCATTTCCGAAAAAGCCGAGTCGTCGTTTAGGCGGGTGCAAAAGTCCGTGTTGAAAAATGGGTAACGTGTGCAAAAGTCAAATCAAAATCCTTAAAAAATGGCCACAGTCATCGTTAAATATCGTTAAAAGAAATCTGTTTAAAACTCAAGTCGCACATGCAAAACCATAAATCAATCAAGTAATCAATCGAAAAAATTAAATGCAGTAATGTCAAAATATCAGACGTCAGTAAGGCAAAGGACATAATTATGATTCATATAGCCTACGATACGTTTTCCATTTTGAAAACAACTTGATAATAATTAATATTGATACGCATATATTATTTTAATGACATATACCGTATAAATAGGTCAAATAATATTAAATTCATGATTACTATGCAATAACTATAAAATAGTTCGATAACGATTATTTGACGATTCTGGTTTGGCTGAACGTCGATTACTCACGTCAAATAAACACTGACCGCCAATTATTAGACGGTTATCAAGTTAAATATTTTTATGATCGTGATATTTTCTCCCTAGGTTTACAAACTTGAGAATTATTTCATTATTTATATTTTATTCTCAATAGAATTAAGGACTATTAGTCGTTTCTGTCCATTTCAAGCATTTTTTAGGCGTTCCCCTTTGAAAGTAATAAAAAAGAAGAGAACTAGCAATGTAGAATTCACCTATAAAAACTATCAGCCCAGACTGATACGACAATCGGCACAATGACAGCCGAGTTCACATTATAAATATCATTGTTATTGTTAGCCTATACTGTTTCACTACTAGACAAAAGCCTCCCTCCTTTTTAACCGACTTCTGAAAAAGGAGGAGGTTCTCAATTCGGATATATGTTTTTTTTTTATGTTTGTTCGGGCATAGCTCCGTCGCTTGGCAACCGATTTGAAAAATTCTTTTTTTGTTGGAAAGGGTATATATACTTCCCAAATGGTCCCATGAAAATTTTATCGAAATCAGACAAGCGATTTCTGAAAAATCAACAAAAGTCTAAAAAAAATATTTACATTGATGATCTTTTCGTTCACTCTGCATTGTGTTTTTTGTTCGCGCGTTTTTAGTTTTTTGTAGTTGACATTTTGGCTTTTATAACTAGATTAATTACTAATTGACCCACTAAAAAGCGCGAAAATAAAAACTTATTTGCAATAAAATTAAACCGTGTTCTATATCAAAACACTACAAAGCCAAAAATAATTTTAATTTCGGAAGGCGGTGTGAAAAAAAGAAAATACAAAACCAATAACACCGACTACCGAAATTAAAATTATTTTTGGCTTTGTAGTGTTTTGATATGGAAGTCGGTTTAATTTTTTTGCAATAAAGTTTTTATTTGTAGTTGTCAAGTCCTTAAGAAATAATAATATATGTATTAAGAAAAACCTAGTATTGTTGAAATCCCAATATATAAAAACTTTTCCAGTCGCAGCAGCAGCAGCACCATACCAAACCATAGCAGTTTCCACTAAGAATTTAAACTGGACATTTTTCTCCATGTCGTTTTAAGTACAGTTGAATGAGCTTTACTGAGAACAATATTCTTGAATGGAGTATGCGGACCAGTAAAGTGGGACGCCCTGCAGCCAAATGCACTGTGAACGACCTGGAGAAAATGGTTACTTGGGAAAAAGGAAAAGAATTGAGTGTTTTAATGCAAATGTGGCTGGCCAAGAAAATCTTTATGGAGGTTTTATAAGCAAAGTGCGTCAGCGAAAAATTGTTTGGAAAGTGGACCAGCCAGCAGGATTTTTCTGTTGTTTGATAATGTAAGCGCTAATTCCAAACATTGGTAACTGTTTTCAATTGTTTGACCTTTTTCGTTCATGATAGGTTTTCGTTTGACCGCCGTCTTACTTGATGGTAAGCAATGATTTGGTCAGAGTTAACTATTTGCTCTTGACTTCAAGTCTCCCAGGGTTCAGGTATTGAGAAACACAGACTGCGACAGGGAATTCTACTCATTAATTGCAAACATAATGAATGTATTCACAAAATGTTTTGTGCGTGGTTCGGATGTCCGGTCTATGTAACGATGCCGTATCGCCGTTCGTCTTGTAGAGAGGCTAAAACCCATGTTAGCGAGGTCTTCAATCTGTTTTTGATAATAGCTTAATATATATGTGCTAAGTTGATGACAAATAGGCCTACCCTCTTTAACAGAAAGATTAGCAATACCTGGGGAAATGTACCGAATAGAAACACAGTCAGAAGTTAGTTAAGACCGAAGAAATAATTGAACAATGAAGAGAATTAAGGTACAATTAACTAATTGAATCACCTATTTTACCGTAAAATGAGAGGGCGAAAACACGGACAGAAAACAAATGAGGATCGCTGCTTCGCCGATCCGTAAAAAAAAATATTGCCACAGCCTACCAATTACCACAATGTGCCAACTCGATTACTACACAGAGTGGCAATTACAGTACTGCCACAACATTATATATTAAGCTATCCACCAAATCTCTAACAACTTCATCGTGTAATGTAATTATCTGAATAACACTTTTTTTCATTCTGTCTTCGCTCCCGTTTCTAGGTTTCTTTTTCGCAAATGTTTTCGTCCCAAAACAGCGGTTGTGAAAAGAAATATATACACCAGTTTCTGGAGGGATGGAAAATGTTGAAATGTCTTTGAATAAAGTTTTTTGAAGTATAATATGACACGAAATCTTTAGTTTTTATTTGTGACAGTGTTTATTAATTTTGAGCCCATGCCACAGCTCTAATCTTTCTATTCCTTACTTTAATGTAGTTTTTATAGACATAAATATATATTTCTGTACTTAAAAATTAACAAAGCTTTAAAAAAAATAGATTGTAAAAAATACGACTAATTGAGAACCTCCTCCTTTTTTGAAGTCGGTTAAATATACAACGTGTAACGGAAACCCCATATCTATCCAAAAGGGCTGAAGACAACATCTGATATGGAGTCTCTATGCACAGTTTCAGCACAACATAACTGACTCAAAGAATTGATACCAAATTATTGGTTTCAAATATTTTTTGAATACCAATCATAACAAACGTGTCACAGCACTACGAGGGTCAATAACTTTCCACGTCACTTGCCAATAACACGATAATTCTTTTCGTTCTTCTTAATTTGAAAAATTCGGTCTCTGGTATCAGTGTATTGGAATTTGTAATCAAATAAGTTCTACACACGTAGACTTAGGATTACAAAACCCTTGCCATATCGTTTGTTATAATCCAAAAAAGCCATGCACTTGGTATGTATATACCCTTTAAATTACACGTTGTATATTGCTGATCAATAGATCTGCTATGTGTGATAAACAATTAAAATTATTTGCATACAAAGAAGGCACTGAAATTCTTATATGATTCCATAAAACCTAACTAACTAGAAATTTTGCTGTCTACAAAGTATTTATTATTTTGTTTTCTACCTCACCAAATCTAATTATGTTTAAAAGTGCTCACATTTTTAAATCATCCTGATCCCATTTACATTAATAAAGTTGAAATCATGTGAAGGGATATCTTAGGCACTCAGAAACCCTCGTTTTATATAATAAGGGTCCCTAATAGGGGTTCTTTCAAATTTCGTGCGTTTTTTCTCGCAAAAACATTACTCGCATAAATGGACGATACAGTTGGTTTAATGTTTCGGATATGAAAATGAATTGTAAAATTAAATTTAATGGATCGTTCAAAATGATAGGGAGAGGAAAACACAGAGATTTTACGAGTTAATTAGCGGGAAAAACATGCGTTCGAACAGCTTGAACTCAGGTATTATGGAACATAACGCATGGTTGTACTCAGAAAAAGATTTCGTCATTGTGAAAATAAAACGTACAAAAATGTATATTATGCTAAAGAGAAATAAAAGTTTAAAAGTAAAGTTTGGAGTTAACAAAATATCAAAAAAGCTGTAACTGGGAACATGGTACTCCATAGTTAGACTATGTCAAATTTTCTGGCATCTGAAACCATTCAAACATCTTCAAATAATAGCTGAGACCGACGATTTAACTTAATTTCTTATACACCAAGAACTTTGATAGGTAATTATTATAATGTTATTTAATTTAATATAAGTAACCTCAACTAATGTAATGTTTAGTCACCCCTCCACGTACTGACCTCGGTAAGTATCACTTTGTTCACGGATGTTACGTTGATGACGGATGTTACGTTGATGACGGATGTTACGTTGATGACGGATGTTACGTTGATGACGGATGTTACGTTAATGACGGATGATACGTTGTGACGGATGTTACTATTTAGCCATGCCTCCTATTTATTGCAATAGATTTAGTAGGTATGTATTTGTATGCATTGTGGAAATGTATTCAAATGATACACATTTTATGTTTCGTTAATTTAACATAAATACATACACTTTCTATTTAATTATAACATGTGACCTTCATAATTATTGGCGTAACTTTTAAGTAATCATTTTATATTTTATACCTGTAAGCTATGAAGCTACGGTTTAGAAATTAATAAATGAATCCAATATTATCACAAAAGAATATGTAAGTAATATTATACCTAATGGACGTACGGATTTTTGTCACACAATCACGCCTAAATTGCAGAACGTTCGTTCTAGTTTAAGTTGAGCACAAAGATAAATTGTAGTCTAGAATAGCCCAAGTTTTATTGCCAGATCATATACGAAATAGTATATATTTCGTATATGATCTGGCAATAAAACTAAAACGTGTAACAGAATAGACGCAATTCCTGAAAGTAGTTGGTTCAGAATCGGCTTCTGAATCGATTTCCGTCATAAAAAATAGGTGTTAAATTTTGACGGAAAATCTTTCATTCAACTTGAAATGGAAACACAGTATCATAACAAATTAATACAATCCTTCATTCAAGGAAATGCGCTCGTGTGCGTGTCGGCCTTAACATTTCATGAGTCTATGCGTCTGCGTAAGGATATTGTATGACGCACATACGTTTTGCGTTTAGTAAAGATAACTATTTAAAACAAATGTCTGGGTTTGGTTTCAATTCATTTAGTTACGGATGTTGTTTTAGACTTATAATTTAATATTGTAATTGGGGTGTCTGAGGTATTGCGCTTAAACTGTTACACGTTGTATATTTTGATCGCGTTGACTTATGCGTTTGTTTATTTACAACTAAAAAGACAGAAATTCCGAGTATTTGTTACATATTATTTCAGTTTGATATCGAAATGATCCGATGATAGTTAATTTTTTTCCTGTATAGATACTCACTAAACGTTTTGGGAATACTTTCATTGTGCAAGCACTGGTAAGGAGCCAATTTGAATGGTCCCCTACTTTCAGAGGTGCATCTTTACCTATTACCGTCCGCCTGGAGCTCTTGGGCGTGGATTTGACGTCTGACCTCAACTTCGGCTCAACCATTGAGTCTAAAGCTCAGACTGCAGCCAAAAAGCTGGGCATCCTACAGAAGGTGGGGCGATACTTCACACCTGGACAGCTATTGAATTTATATAAAGCACAGGTCCGTTCCTGTATGGAGTATTGCAGTCACTTGTGGGATGGCTCAGCCAAATACCAGCTAGCTGCACTTGACTCGATCGAACGCAGAGCTAAAAGGCTCATAGGTGACGAGGTTCTGGTAGGCAAGCTTCACAGCCTGGCTCACCGGCGAAACGTTGCTTGCCTGTCTATCTTCTACAGATTGTACTTCGGAGAGTCGAAGGTAACAGCTACTACTTTATAAAAGTAACTACCGTGGACTTTATCACGATAAATACATAACCCTCCTTATTTTGCAAGTCGGACCTATATCTTCCTCAAGCTTCAAGCTACTTCCATACCGAATTTCATCCAAATCCACCCAGTACTTTCTAAGATTAACTAACCCGTTTAAATAAACAAATAAACTTCTTCGCGTTATAATATTAGATGGATAAGTAGATATGCTCTTTATTGTACAACATAACAGAATTAAATAAGGACTTAACAACTATAAAGGGTGTATTAGTATAGATTGCGACACATGAAAAGGCCATTAAGTTATTAAAAATAAGGATTACTAAAGGACTCTCAGATATTCATTAGCAAAAAAACATAAGCCAGCAAACAAACAATGAATACTTAATGAGCACTCAGCGATTTTGTACAACCACTCGTAATTTTAGAGTCTTTACATGAGCTTACAGTAAACGTAAATAAACTACTGTAGTTTTGCATTTCGCCATCACAGCAAAACATAGCTTTTACACGACAAATATTGTTAATGCATGGTTTGAAACTGGATAATTAAAACCGCAATTTAATAGGTGGTGTTCAACTATTTAGTGATGTGTCACGGTTGGGGCAGTGGTTGAACGACTGGATGTTGTACTGGGTGTCGCGGGTTTGATTCCCGCTCTGGAATAAATCTTTCTATACCCTACAGATAGTTTTTCGCTACGGATTTTTTTTTCTTTGTAACACAAAGTTGTTTCATTAAAAAAAAATACAAATTTGAAGACAGTAGGTATGGCGAAAAACATTATTTTAGTCCGGTTAATGGTTTTTTTTTTTAATTTCTTTGTAAACAAAGTTGTTTCATTAAAAAAAAACTATCAACCGCACCCATGTTGGGTATTTTCAAATTATTGGTTTTCTTTTCAGCCTTTCTCACGTAAAAGTTTTATAAGATCAATTACACTAAAAGATTACACATTAAGGTCTAACGTAAAAGTTACACACACAATGAACAGCAAAACTAAACTTAAACACACCAAACCAACCACACATCTTCGCGCCCCATTCAAAACAATTTGCTTATACCCTTTCGGCCACAACACAATAAACGTGACTAATGTTATTAATAACACGGTACACAACTTTAACGATTGATGGTTTATGTTCCGAGTTTATATTTGCGCCTGATGTTAGTTTCCTGGTTTTGGCTGTACCGAAATACATAAGGTGCAGGCAGGGGTCCAGAAAGTTTTTGGAGAAAAGTAGTTTGGAATTGCCAACGAATATGTTGTTTGAATTTACTTTCTAGTCTGGCCTTATTTCATGAGGTATACAGAAAATATTTTATTTAATGTATGTAGTTGCATTCTGTTGCAAATTTATATCACGTCAGAGAAAAACAGATCTAAGAAGTAAATCGTTTGTAACCAAAGTTTTAACAATATTGTTATTTAAGTGTGTTTAAATTTTTGGTGTATAATAAAGTATATTCTATGTATCTATCGTTTGGTTATTTGTCAAACATGTTATATTGGGCAGATATTTTTTCTTTTGGGAACGTCACGCTTTAAAACAATTTTGGCAACATTTGGTGCACTTGAAGTATGATGAACATCATCTTTGCTCACAATCTATTAATTAATAATAATGTATAACATAATCTTAGTTAGTAAATAATTTAATTTAATTTTGTAAAACACCAACCGGGGAGGCAAACTGTATCTCCTTAATACAGGTTGCCCAGCAACCTAGCTAGGAGAACAGTTGGTCACCGAAAAAATTTGTCGATTTGTAATACATACAACATAAATTTTGCTAACATCATGTACAAATACCCTTTGATGAAATAAACAATTTTATCTTTACATTTTTTTATTGATCAAGGTATAGTTCTCTACCATTTATATTTTATGAAAAGGAAACTGACAGACAATATGGAATTATTATTCGTCTACCAAGATTCCCTATTATCACAGTTGCGATCACAATAAAAGCAAAACGTTTAGTTATAGTTTTAAAACTACACAATTATATTACCGTTCTGAACAGGCTTCTTTGAACATCCTACAGATTCATTAATGTGAAAAGACTTCAAACACTTACAAGATGATTCTCTTTTTTCCAAGATTTTCTTTGAGTTGAACAAAAAGGTTTTCTTCGGTATAAAACAGAGGTTTTCACGCCCTGTTGAAATGGTACGTGAATCAGCAAACACTATGAATTTGTTAAATAAAAAGATAGACGCCGTGAGCTGAGGCGAATATTCAGGACGAAGTCTAATCTAAAACGAGTGAAGAATACAAATTATTATTATTAGCCCATGTTGAGCAAATGAGAAAGTAGGTTTCGTATCCTAGTCAGGCCATAAAAGTTCTTAAAAAGATACAAAGAGGTAGGGCACTAAGTTTTAGTGCAATTTATTAAAAAAGGAATATTTTATTTATTTTTTAAGGTTTATTTTTTAAATAGAGAGTTGAGAATGCTCAGTAGCGGGACGAAATTCGTGCTGATTATAGTTTTGTGTTACATCACAATACTTGCTCTTTCTGCATGTGCATATTTGAGTGTGAAAATGCTTTTAAAGGCTGAATATACTAACTACACAACAACAGATTGAAATTCAAAACGTTAAAATACATACCAGTTCATTACGTCATGCAGTTTAATTTTATCTTATCTTTTAATTTTACTACTTATCACTTAACTAAATGTAAATTAATTTAATCACCAGAGCACTTTTTGCATGGAACATCATTTCATCACTTCTGTATCTGGAGAAGGGCCTTGTTAGCTGCACTACAGTTTATACTTTTGCAGCTATCATCGTTTTCCTTGTAGTCCTTAGCCTTGTGATCCGAAATATGTTTTGTAATGTTTTGTTTTAATGACTTATTAACTTTACAAGTTAAGATTCACATCTGGTAGGTGTCAATCTAGCATATTATTTAGTGACTTAAGTTTTTACATGTGTGATTGTACACCAGTTTTGTGAAATAAAAAAAAGCTTTTTATTAATTATAAAAAGATAGAAATTAGGCACACACTTGCTACTAAGGACCATTTCTTATACATTACATCAAATATATATTTGATTTATTCAACTGGAATATAGATAGAAAACGTCTATTATGATTAAAAAGACTCATAACCAGATGTAACTGACCTAACCAAATCGTAACTAAAAATAAGTCCAAATATTCTTCATCTTAAACTAAATATAATTAAGATAATCTTCATGGTCAAATAAAATGTTTAAATTATTATTAAATAGATTACGCGAATCACAACAAATTTTATTCCCCCAATAAACCCAGTTCCTCGCACTAAAATATTTAAGAATTCATAAAAATAATACGTTAAATCTGGACGCATCCTTACTTCAAAGTATTATTGAATTTGTGAATCTGACGAAAACATGTTTTCTACTAAAATATCTGTGTTTTTAATATGTAAGTGGTGATGAGTTAACAGATTTGTTTATATTTTTACTTGAACTTTATTTTATATTTAAGACACAAAAAATATTTTATGAGAAAAATAACATAACGATGTTATAAATAAAATGTAATTATGTCGTTAAAACTAAATTTACGACACGGTTCTTTATTTAAAACCATTTGAGAAATAATACAAACTATTAAATCTTACTAAAATATAATTCTGAAAGTTGTCGGGTGACAATGTGCCCAAGAGTCTAGCGGCATTGCCATGTTGAATTGCAAAGCTTCGACTCTGGTTAAAGTGAAAGCTAGCCAGCCTTTTAGTCAAGGTAAGTGTCAACAAGCCTTTTCGAAATTACTATGAAAATTTTGTGACGCTTTATTCACAAAATTTTCATAGAGATTTCCTCACAGGCTCACAGCTTCACGGTCTTGTGGTTTTTCTCAGAAATATAGTCGTGACAGCGACAAGACCACCATCGTATCCATAGATTTAGCATTTTTTGTGTATTTATTTATTTATTTATTTATTTACACTTTATGCACATAGGTACAAAGGCGGACTTAATGCCGTAGGCATTCTCTACCAGTCAACCATGAGTGGTGAAGAGATAGTGTGGGAGGTGCAATATGAACGTGTGATGTAAAATTAGAAAAAAAAATATATATATATAATAAAAGTAATAACACAAAAACCCTAGTATCATTTAAAAATAGAAATCTACATAAATAATATATATAAATAAATACTTATATATATATATATATATATATATATATACATATACAAATATATATATATATATATAATGAAGAAGCAAATGAAAACCGAATGTGGAAATTCTGCTTATTGGTGTAGAAAATAGATCCGCAATTTCTTTTTAAATGCATAGCGACTGTCAGCCGTTCTGATCTCGAGAGGAAGTGCATTCCAGAGGAGAATCGACTGGATATGAAAAGAAGAATGAACAAAGTCAGATGTATGAGAAGGGCAGAGTAAGAGAAGATTATTGGATGAACGTAGATTCTTATTGTGTGAAGAACATAGAAATTGAAAGTGAGGCATTAGATAAGAAGGAGGGCTGGGAGAGTTGAGTAAAGAGAAAAGAGTTGTCAAAGCGCGCAAACTTCTCCTCTGGCGAATGGTCATCCATTTAAGCTCAGACCTGAAACTTGAGACATGGTCATATTTCCTTAAATTAAATATGAATCGAATGCAGTTATTGAGGAGACGATCAAGCTTAAATTTTACAATAAAGTAAATTCTATATATCTATCTATATTTCCGCCGCTTGAGGATTTTCCGCAGCGGCAGCGCCAACACACATTAATATATCCTTAAATTAATATGATTGGTTATAAACTTTATTGAACTTGTAACTGACCATCGATGTTCATAAATCACATATGTATATGTATTATGAACCTTACTTACTAAGACTTGTCTTTCTTTCCGATTATTATCTTATTAAATAAGGCATTGATAAGTCGTTGCGGAATAGTTCGAAAGAGTTACCGCGGCCTCGGAACACGAAGGGCATATGATGGAACACGGATGGGTTTTAGTCAGTAAAAGTCTGACACGTTGGATGATTTACCGTTATTAAAAAAAAAGGCTTTGATAAGTTGACAGCTTGGTAGAGATAAATAAGTTTATGCTTAGGCAGGTATATACGTTTTGGTTAAAAACTTTGAACAGAAGTTAGTAAAAATACCATCCATATACATCATTAGGAGCTAAGATTTTTCGTTTATTTAGAAAATGATTACTTCACAAACTCGACTTAGCACATCTTCAACTAAGCAAACAAATCAATTACTACTCGGACTTGCAAATGGATTTCGAACGAAACATATTTTGTATTTATTTTTATTGTGTCTTTGAAATCAAGCAGAAATCTTACTTATGGGTTACCCTGTAATCTAAAAGAGAAGATTCATATTTTAATTTTTGTAAGTAGGTTCAGAAAACTATATAATAAAAATAATTACAGTAAATTAATAATAATAATAATAATAATAATATATAATAATATAATAATAATAATAATAATAATAATAATAATAATAATAATAATAATATATAAATCTGTGGCCCGGCTGTCAACAAGCACGTCAAAAATTTTTTCAACCCGATTTTATTAATAATTTTGATACAAAATAGTTATTTAAAATGTTCGATAAAACGAAAATAGTAAAAAAGAAACGACTACTACTACTACTATTAATCCCACACTACATCTTCTATATACTATATCTATAAAAATGGACTAATGCGAAAGAAAACATCGTGCATTGAAAACCATGTTGACCAGAAACCGGGCACGATTGCTCAGAACTACACGCCCAAGATCTTCGGATTCGTCGCTCAGCTCCGCCTCGCAGCCGCCGGGACCAGCTCCAGCCGTGAGTGAAGAGACTCCGGCCGCTGCAGTTGCGTCGAGCTCGAGCGACGAATACTTCTCGCCGCCGACAACACCACCACCTGCGCGTCGACGGGGAAGAGGCCGACCTCCGGCCAGCTTGGAATCCCGAGGCCCGCCGGCTTCTGATAGGGTTCCCGCTGCCGGTGGAAGTGTGCAGCGCATGCGATGGACTCAATCCATTAATGAGAACGTCATGCGCTCATACTATGGGGCTACAGAGGGGGGAACTAACCTGACTGCGTACCGTGGTCGGATGCTCTCTCTGTTTCAGGTACTTGAGCCAACTGTCAACGTTTCGGCCCAGCGTCTATCGGATCAAGTGCGTGTCATCCAACGTAACCATATGTTGGATGAAGCCGTACTTGATCGCCTCCGTTCGGAAATGAGTAGCTGTGTCACTTCACATCCGACGCCGACTGTGGTGGTACCACCACAGCCCAACATCCAAGTTGAGGAGAGTAGTGACAGAGTTACAAACGTAAGTACCCAGTATAATGAGCAATTGAGGAGTGCTTTGGAGTGTGCTATTCGGGAATATCGCAACATGCCGCCTGAAATAAGACCACGCTTACCTCGTTTGCCCATGCATAATAGGAATAGGGCACTGGTGGCTGCTCTGGATTCGCAGTTGTCAGACTATTTTGATAACTGCGAAGACCTCGCCGATACCCACTCTGTCTTATACTGCACAGCTGTCGCGGCATGTCGTGTAGCTAATGTTAAAATTCCTAATGACATAGCTACACGACCTAAACCCGCTGTGCCAGCTTGGCAGTGTAGGATCGAGCGCCGTATTGGTGAGGCCAGGGCACTCATCGGAAAACTTCTTTGCTTTAGGGGGGGCAACAATCGCCCGAGAGTGATGCGCTTTGTGAGACGGGCGTTTTTGGGAACCAATATTCACCCACAAAATTATATGTCCTGTGTCACAGAGCGCATCGACTTCCTAAAGCAGAAGGTGTATGCATGGGCAAACCGTATTCGGAGGTATGGACGGCGTGTGGAGCGATTCGTCCAGAATCGCACATTCCGAAGTAACGAAAGGTGCGTATATAGGGCTTGGGAGCGACCGGAGCAAGGTGCGACTGATATGTGCCTACCTGATGATGACGCCTTATGTACATTCTGGCGCAACATCTGGTCGGTACCTGTCAGTCACACCGAAGGCGATTGGACTCGGGAGGTCGAGCGAGTGTGCGATCCAATACCAGAAATGGGGGCAATCACTATCAGCCCCCAAGATGTAGCCCATGCAGTCCGTCCGCTGCCTAATTGGAAGTCTCCAGGGCCGGATGGACTGCATAACTTTTGGATCAAGTGGCTAACAAGATCGCACGCCCGCTTGGCGTCTCAGTACCAATCTGCCCTAGAATCTGGCTCGCTACCTGAGTTCTTTACCACTGGAGTTACCCACCTGCTCCACAAATCTGGTAGCACCGCGGAACCCAAAAATTATAGACCAATCACGTGTCTACCAACGGTCTATAAGGTTCTGACATCCATTTTGAGGGTTAAAATTAACAAACACATTGAAGACAATCACATCATGTCTACCTCTCAAAATGGATGTAAGAATGGATCCCGCGGTACTAAGGAGCTACTCCTCATTGATATGGCCATTAGCCAACAGGTTCGACGTTCCAAAAAAGATCTGTCGACATGTTGGATAGATTACAAGAAGGCCTATGACTCAGTGCCCCATACATGGCTCATGAGGGTGCTGGAATTGTATAAAATTAATGCAACTTTACGCACCTTTCTGACATCATGTATGGGACAATGGAGGACAGTTCTTCGCTATCCAGGATGTCGATATATCCCAAGGTACAGCGAACCGGTAAGGATCGAGCGAGGTATATTTCAGGGCGATAGTTTGAGTCCGCTTTGGTTTTGCTTAGCCTTGAATCCTCTAAGCACACTGCTGGAGAATTCAGGCCTAGGCTATAGGTTGAAAAGAGGTGGTCAGGTTATTTCTCACCTCCTTTACATGGATGATTTAAAACTTTTTGGCGCCACTAGTCTACAACTGACGGAACTACTGAAGGTAACTGAAACTTTCAGTAGTGCCATTAGGATGGAGTTTGGTGTCGACAAATGTGCGATTATGCATGTAAAGCGAGGGGAGATTGTGGAATCCGTGGGATTTCAACCCTCGAATTCCATAAACCTGAGAAGCCTCTCCCCAACCGAAACCTATAAGTATTTGGGAATGTCGGAAGCGTTAGGTATCAATGAAGTTGACATGAAGCAATCGCTGAAGGAGCGCTTCTTTGGACGCCTAAAGAAGGTATTTAAAAGCCTTCTATCGGGCGGAAATAAGGTGCGTGCCTTCAACGGTTGGGTCATGCCAGTGTTAATATACTCTTTCGGCGTACTCAAATGGACTCAAACTGAACTTGACGCCCTGGATAGGCGAGTTCGTACATTGCTGACTGCATATCGAATGCATCACCCACGCTCGTCAGTGATGAGGCTGTATATCCCGCGGAAATGTGGAGGTCGAGGCTTTTTGAATGCTAAAACTCTCCACAACCGCGAGGTATACAGTCTCAGGGAACATTTCCTTGCTTCTGAAGTGGGTATGCATCGAGATGTAGTAGCAGTGGACAAGGGACTCACCCCGCTTTCCTTAGCTAATGAGAACTGGCGCAAACCTGCAGTGCTGGACACTAACGATCGAAGGGGGATATGGCAGAGTAAGGAGCTACACGGACGTTTTTTCCGGGCCCTTCATGGGCCCGATGTAGACCAATTAGCGTCCGTAGCTTGGTTGCGCTTCGGTGACCTCTTTGGGGAAACCGAAGGTTTTGTCTGTGCAATTATGGACGAAGTTATCATGACGAACAACTACCGGAAATTTATTGTGAAGGATGGCACGGTTGACATGTGTCGGGCATGTCACCGTCCGGGTGAATCAATCCGTCACATTATCTCTGGTTGTTCTCGTCTTGCTAATGGAGAATACTTGCATAGGCACAACCTGGCAGCCAAGATTATTCATCAGCAACTTGCTCTGAAATATTCTCTTGTGGAATCGGAAGTGCCGTACTATAGGTATGTGCCCGACCCAGTTCTCGATAATGGCCTTATCACATTATACTGGGATCGGTCCATCATCACTGACAGGACTATTGTAGCCAATAAGCCTGATATAGTGGTGGTGGACCGAAACGAGAGGCGTGCCATGATTGTCGACATAACCATCCCGCATGACGAGAACCTCGTGAAAGCCGAGAAAGATAAGCAAATCAAATATCTTGACTTGGCGCATGAGATTGTCGACATGTGGGATGTGAACTCGGCAGTCATTGTACCGATAGTCATCTCAGCCAATGGCTTAATAGCCAAGAGCCTCGACCAACATCTTAGGAGGCTCTCGTTAGGCGGCTGGATCAAGGGCTTGCTTCAGAAAGCGGTACTCCTGGACACGGCGCGTATCGTTAGGAGGTTCCTCTCTCTAGAGCCCTGACTACCGGTAGCTTGGACCCTGTTCCCGATACCGGTGGGCTACTATTTTTTATATTTTTAAATGTTTTTTTGTGTTTTATAGAAATATTTAAAAATGTAATTTATATGTGTATAATTAGAAATAAAGGAAATAATAATAATATGAGAGAGAGCGAGCTTGGGAGCGACCCAATCAAAATGTGACTGACGTGTGCCGCCCGGATGATACCGCCACGAATTTATTCTGGCGCAACATCTGGTCGGTACCCGTCTGTCATGTTGAGGGTGACTGGATGCGTGAAGTTGAACGCGTGTGTGAAGCTATACCACAAATGGATAAAATAATCATTAACACTTCTGATATAGCCAAAGCAGTTCATCCGTTAGCAAACTGGAAGTCTCCAGGACCGGATGGACTGCACAACTTCTGGCTCAAATGGTATAGCAGCTCGCACGCGCTTTTGGCTTCTCAATTCCAGGCATCCTTAGAGACTGGGTCTCTACCAGAGTTTTTAACGACAGGCTGTACCCACCTGCTTCATAAGAGTGGTAGTCCCACGGAACCCAAAAACTATAGACCGATTACCTGTCTGTCTACGGTCTATAAGGTTCTTACGTCCATTCTGAGAGTGAAAATAAATATGCACATTGAGTGCAACTCAATTATGTCCGCTTCTCAGAATGGATGTAGGAAAGGGTCCCGTGGTACTAAGGAGCTACTCCTCATTGACATGGCCATTAGCCAACAGGCTCGTCGATCCCGAAAAGATCTATCGACATGCTGGATAGACTACAAAAAAGCCTTTGATTCTGTTCCTCATACCTGGCTCATCAAGGTGCTAGAGCTTTACAAAATACATCCAACTCTACGCACGTTCCTTGAGTCATGTATGAGGCAATGGAAGACGGTACTTTGCTATCCAGGATGTCGACCGATTCGAGGAAACGATGAGCCTATATGGATCAGACGGGGAATATTTCAGGGCGACAGTTTGAGTCCACTTTGGTTTTGCTTGGCCCTGAATCCTCTAAGTACAATGCTAGAGGAGTCAGGCCTAGGCTATCGGTTGAGAAGAGGAGGTCAAAGTATATCCCACCTCCTTTACATGGATGATTTGAAACTTTTTGCCCCCAACAACTTGCAACTGATGGAACTACTGAAGGTAACTGAAACTTTCAGTAGCGCCATCAAGATGGAATTTGGTGTGGACAAATGTGCAATCATGCATGTAAAACGAGGAGAGATTATGGAATCTGAGGGAATTGAACTTTCAGATTCCATACACCTTAGATCTCTCTGCTTAACCGAAACTTATAAGTATTTGGGTATGTCGGAAGCTTTGGGCATTAATGTTGCTGACATGAAGCAATCGCTGAGGGAGCGCTTCTTTGGCCGCCTGACAAAGGTATTAAACAGCCTTTTGTCGGGAGGAAATAAGGTGCGCGCTTTCAACGGTTGGGTCATGCCGGTGCTGATGTATTCTTTCGGCATACTCAAATGGACTCAAACCGAACTGGACGCCCTGGATAGGTGGGTCCGTACACTGCTAACCGCAAATCGGATGCATCACCCACGATCATCGGTGATGAGACTGTACATCCCGCGGAAATGTGGAGGTCGAGGCTTTTTAAATGCCAAAACTCTCCACAACCGCGAGATTTGCAGTCTCAGGGAATATTTCCTTAAAGCCGATGTGGGTATGCACCGAGATGTGATTGCAGTGGACAAGGGACTCACCCCGCTGACCATGGCTAAAGAGAACTGGCACAAACCTGTTATACTTACCCCAGATGACCGCAAGGAGGTATGGAAAAGCAAGGAACTTCATGGTCGCTACTATCGGGCTCTTTATGGGTTCGATGTAGATTTGACAGCTTCCGTTGCCTGGCTACGCTTCGGGGATCTCTTCGGAGAAACTGAAGGTTTTGTCTGTGCAATTATGGACGAAGTTATCTTGACGAATAATTACCGGAGACATATTATGAAGGACGGGACGATTGACATATGTCGGGCATGCTATCGTCCTGGTGAGTCCATCAGACATATTGTCTCCGGTTGTTCACGTCTAGCTAACGGCGAGTACTACGAGACACAATCAAGTAGCCAGAATTATCCACCAGCAACTTGCTTTGAAATACAAACTTGTTGATTCTGAGGTACCGTATTACAAGTATGTGCCCGACCCAGTTCTCGAAAATGACCATGTCACGTTGTACTGGGATCGGTCTATCATCACTGATAGGACTATTGTTGCCAATAAGCCTGATATAGTGGTGATAGACCGATTAGTGCGCCGCGCAATGATAATCGATGTTACCATCCCACATGACGAGAATCTCGTGAAAGCTGAGAAAGAGAAACACATTAAGTATCTCGACTTAGCTCATGAGGTTGTTGACATGTGGGATGTGGACTCGGCTGTCATTGTGCCGATTGTCATATCAGTCAATGGGCTGATAGCTAAAAGCTTCGACGACCATCTGTCGAAGCTGGCTTTGCACAGCTGGATAAAGGGCCTGATACAGAAGGCAGTTCTCCTCGATACAGCTCGTATTGTGAGGAGGTTCCTTTCTCTGGAGACCTAACCACCGGTAGCTTAGACCCCGCTCCCGATACCAGTGGACTGCCATTTTTTATATTTTTAAATGTTTTTTTATTGTCACTTTTTTATAGAAAAATATTTAAAAATGTAATTTTTGAGAGGTATATGAAATAAAGGAAATAATAATATTCCACAACTTTTCACACAACGCTATCTAGTCCCAAACTAAGCATAGCTTGTGGTATGGATACTAGACAACTGATAAACATACATATATATTTCTAAATACATACATATTATAGATAAATTACACCCAGACAAAGAACAAATGACCGTGCTCATCACACAAACATTTGTCCTAGGTGGGAATCGAACCCACGACCTTGCGCATAGCAGTCAGGGCCACTGACCACTATACCAACGGGCCTGTCTAAATCTAATCTAATCTTTTAAGTTTATTGTCTGTTAGAAAAGATTTTTGATAATTTTGTTATTTTTCCCCTATTTTCTTTTTTTTAATGAGATTACTAGCAATCTTGTTAACCCCTCCAACTAAGCTAAATATGCTTGTGTCTGGAGTGGTTTCACGGCAATAGTGTAGTGGGTGGGATTCGAACCTGCGACTTCTTGATCATAAGTCCGACACCTTATCCATTAAACTATTGACGCCATAATTGAACCCATACTTTAATTTTGGTATCCAAGTTGCACGGCACAAAATTACAGACTACGTATACGAGTATCTAATTTCTATAAAATGCAGACAAAGATACGGAGAAAATTTCACTCTGACAGATGGGTTGATAGGTTTTGTAAACGCTTAAACTAATAAGGGTTTTGTGTTTCCGTAAGAATATTCAAAATCCTAAAAACGCATTTCCTTGAGCACAATCTGTCCTCATCGCCATAAAAGATTCACTATCAACAGATTTATTAGTGTCCCTCACAAAATAGGGTACAGAAGTAATTTTACTGGCGTCGAAACTCAGAGGATTTATGGTTGGAAGGAATGGCCTTCGGAAAGCATTAACTTAAGGCCAAATAGTTTTAAATGAAATAAATAATACCGGGGTCGTGGCAGACCCAGTAAAAGATGGCGGGTTACCTACCTTAGATGTTTGGTTTGAAAATAAAATAAGGACAACTTTACCCACCTGATTTTGATCATGGTGACAAATCAAAATAAAATGCAGAAGAGAGTACATAAGGTCAAGTACACTCGCTGTTCTTTTTAACCCCCGACGGTAACAGAGGGGTGTTACAAGTTTAACGTGTGTATCTGTCTGTGGCACCGTAGATTCTAAGCGGGTGAACCGATTTCGATGCGACTTTTTTTTTGTTAGAAATCAGGTTTTCCGGCAGTGGTTTTTAGATATATTTTGTCAAAATCGGTTCAGCCATTTATGAGATATGGGCGGTGAAAGTGGGGATGATTCATCGAATGTTGTCAAATATACCCAAGTGGGGTATCAAATGAAAGAACACGACGTTTTTATTACAACCAGAATGTTTTATAAAAATCGGTTTAGCAATTTACTAGATATGGGGAGTGAAAATGGGGATGAATAATTGAATATTGTCCTGTGTATATACCAAAGTCGCGTATCATTTTAAAGGGAACGACGCATACTATATTACAAAAACTGTCCATTCCATGAAATTGGTCAAATTGACAAAAGCTTAAAATAAAAATTAAATTAATAATTTAAAAAGTATGCCCTACGCAAAAAATACTTATAAGCAGTTTAAGAAACATTACTTAAAAATAAAAAAAAAATAGTCGCGGCGGGGTATCACCAATTCAGAATCCATATTTAAAGATTTTTACATAGTGATACCCCACCGCGACTATTTTTTTCTTTATTTTTGGAAGGAATTAAGCAAATTAATACTGACTAGGCCAAATGATCGAAATTAGACCTTAATTTAAATTATTAAGGATGCATTATTTAATGAAAATATAGGCTGTCTGCACTACATGTAAACTTGAAACTTGTGCCAAATTTCATATCTTCCGTCTGCTTAATTTTCGTAAAAAGGTACAACTTCAGGTGTTGATTATTTTGATATAATTAATTCAGATGATAGATATCTATAACTATCAAAGACCAAAGCTAGAAAGATTTTTGAATTACTTACATTAAATAAAGCTTGTTGCGATGGTGGGCCCAACCTGCAGGCGGGCCCACCTGGACTCCTTTTGTGAAGCCCCCTCTAGAAGTCGCTGGCGACTCCTGGAATTGAGAAATAAGTCTAATTAAAGAAAGGAATGTCAAGACTGGCGGAATATTCTGGAATGACTTTTAAAGATATGAAGATATTAATTAGCATGTAATAAAAAATTCAAGTTATTTGCATATTACCACTCCGTATTTTTAGATAAAGAAAATGGTCATGGGAGGAATTACTGTCTTTGTGTATCACTTCGACGTTCAGAATCTTGGCTCCCAGTCATATGTGCATAATTTTGTTTTTACCATTTTTATTTTTGTATTTTGAGAAGGTTTTTTTTTAACCTGGTAAAATTGTCAAATAAGTCCTCCCACCCCGGGTAGGGTAGGAGGGACTGTCAGACTTTTACTGACTAAAATCCACGGTGTTCCTTCAATAACCCTTTATGTACCGGGGTCACGGTAATGGGATAAGTCCCATGACCCCGGCAGGTTTCGGCCCTCTGCATGGGGGGCCTCGTCATGTTGCTGACGCTCTGAAGCGCGCGTGGAACACAACGCGCCGTCGACCCGGGCATGGTCCATGGTCGGACAGCGAGTTGCCCTTTACTCGCTGTCCGCATGCCCGCGCCTACGGTGGCCGGAGATCGTCGGCCGACGTCCGACGCCGTGGGCGTCTACCACAGCGGCTGTGCTGGAGGGAGGACGCCATCCTCTACCTCATACGGCCCGCCTCCTCCTTCGGAAGCATGACTGCTTCGCAGAAGGTGGCGACCGCTTCCCACTCCCTCTCGCCCCGCAGCATGGCCTCGACCAATGCCGGGCGCGAGAGGTCTCCGCCTAATTTTGAGAAGGTAGAATATATTCTACCAGCAAGTCTGTGTTTCCCGACAGCTACATCCTAGGAGTCTTTAAGTCCAGAGTGAATAGGTTACTTTTAGGTAAGCGTGCTCCATCTTCGATCACATCGTCACTTACCATCAGGTGAGATAGTGGTCAAACGCGAACCTATTTTCAATAAAAAAAAATAAAAAAAATCGGTGTGAACCGTCTTCACTTTTCACACACACATAACTCTTTATTTATAAAATCCTATTTAATTATGTAATGGTGTACATCAAGAATATATGTATTTAGATATCTATCGACAATCCCAGCTATAGGTAATTTAATTGTGTGTCTTTCAAATACAAATCTGTTAATTTATATTTAATCCCATCGTACAGCAGTTTAATCAAGAGAGAGTAAAAACATTACTTCCATTTGGTATCAAAATAAAGATATACATAGTTTCCAAAATCGCAACACATAAAAAAATAAAAACATGACAACGCGTTGTCATGTTTTTATTTTTTAACGTTGCAACGTTACGAAGTGAGCAGAGAACAACCCAATAACTAAATGATCTAAAGCAAACATTTCACGACTGCGTTACGTTCATGTATGGCCACTCTTGTGTGGATACACTCACCAGGCTTTAGGATCATGCAGGACAACATTCATGAAACTTTTAAGGTGAACCCTCGACAGGAGAGAGAGAAATCGATGGAAAATTAAGTAGAACATATGACTTTTGGGTACCATAATCTTTTTTTCTTAGCCGCAAAAGGCAAGAGACTATACAACCCTGCAACTAACTACCTATACAATAAGCTGTAATCAATCAACTGAATATAATTCACAATCGAAAAGAACCTGGTTTAATTTTGCAACTCCAGAAATTAATAGTCTAAGTAAAATCAGATGTTAAAAACTTTTAAGGAATACTTTAATTCTGCGTATGGCTAATGAGTGCAATTCTCTGCCGGAGTCTGTGTTTTTTGATAGCTACAACTTGGGGGTCTTGAAGTCAAGAGTGAATAGGTTACTTCTAGGTAAGCGTGCTTTATCTTCGACCACACCTATGCTTACCATCAGGTGAGATGGTGGTAAAATAAAACCAACGGCGGCCTTAATGAGTCTTTAAGTCCGCCTTTAAACATTTTGTATTACATAAAGTTTTAATATATAAATTAATAAATTAAATGCGACAGTATTAACAATAAAAAAATATTTAAATATATTTCGACGCATATAGCAAACATCTGTATACACATTGGCAGAGCTTTCACATAAATTTTGCAAGTGTCCCAATTCGGTGGTTACAATTCATCTAGCGACTGTGTGCCAAAAAATCCATAGAAAATTGAATATCCCCAGGAATACCTGGCATCTAGTCCACCTACCACTGACTGCCTCGCTTTATTTCTTTTGTCGTCTATCTCAGCTTCCGCAGGCTGTGGTGCTTGGCAGCAAGCCAAACAAATGTAACAGCTCAAGTTGTAGGCTCCCGCGAATTAAGCTAAGTTAATTACGCCCAACTTGCGACATCTGGCAGCGGTCAGCGAGGACATTTTTTTTTTTAAGAAAACTTTACATTTCTTGAGTTTTAAAGCGATATTATGATAAGTAAGTTTCAGCATATAATTTATAAACTATTTAAACTGAAATAAAGCGTAAAAAAATTCGTCGACTGCTGTAGTAGTATTTATTTATTTTATTATTTATGTACATACAGTAAAATACATAAGGATAAGCATAATTATAATATTTGAGTACAAAGGTATTGCTTATTTCTTAAGAAATTTCTTAGCTGTCGGCTGATTAAGTGCCAAAGAGACGGGAGGAATGCTTAGGCTATGGCCAAAGTAATAGCCAGCGTTTGGGTCACGGGAAGTGTCAAACCGGTCAAGTGTTTCCACTATAAGTATTTAAACGAACGTTTAAAATAAATGATGACGGACTAGTATCACATAAACAACAAAGATGAGGGCGCATAAAACTACATCTTTGTGCGTGTTTCATATTTGGTTTTGTATAAAAATAGATCGCTAACCGTGTATTATAATCCATACCAAACGTGTGGAAAATTTTAGCTGAAGCGATTGGAGATAACTGGTTTAAAATTCAGTCACAAGAGAAGTCCATGTAGATTAACTAACTAATACAGATAAATATGTATGTATAAAAGCTGGTTAAGATTGACGTGAATGATAGTTTTGAACCGACTTCAAAAAGGAGGAGTTTCTCCATTCGTCTGTACGTTTTTTTCAGTACCTACGGTAATCACCTATAGCCTAAGGCCCTCCTCCTAATTCTAAAGAGGTAATCTTATGTTTGTCTGAAATTTTCTTGTACATAGGTACCTATGTAGACTTACAAGGTTATAAATAGAAAAACGACATCACAATAAAACACTATAGATCGCCGATTATACGCAGTATAATATTTCTTCAGGATAAATCACTAGAATTCACATATATCACTGCAAAAACTTAAGTTCAGTAATCGCTTTATCTTTTCAACTTGAGTATTCAAATCAATTTATAGTTAATATAATCGTATTGTATTAGTTCGCGTGTGAATTACGCGGGGGGATGTCGCGCCGGCTGCCCCACATTCGTCCATGTTTGTTTTTGGATTCAACGCCGTCTTGCTTTCAACGAATAGCAGATGTTTTAAAAATCATGGTTTGTTTCTAAAAATCTTGAATTTTATGCTTCCTTCGAGTTCGAAGGAAGGAGGAATCCATTTTTTGGTGTAGATAATATCGATATACAACACATTTTATAAAAGCGAAAGTAACTCTGTCCGTCTGTTACACTTTCACGTCTAAACTACTTAATCGATTTCGATGAAATTGGCCTTGGAAGACATAGACTACTTTTTTCGCTTTTACGCAAACGAAGAATAGTTAGCTGGTAAACGATGTTTTATATATTAAGTCTGCCGTTGTACCTATCTGCATGAAGGGTAATTTTATTTAAATACTAAGAAGTGGAAAAACAATGGCATAAAATAAATAGGTTAAAGAAAAAAACTATAACAATAACCCAATTTATCATCTAAGTTATTTGGAACAGAAGCCAACGATATTCCACATATCTTTATTTCTTTAAAACTTCACACAACAGCAAGTTGCATTGAAAATTGACCGCAAAAGCTTCCAGTAATAAGCTACAAGGAACAATAGTGAAGATTTTATACAAGTGCATACAGACTGCTAGGTTGGCTTGGAGCCAAGGAAGCTTTGTATGTGACCTTTTGTAAACTTATTGTAAGTACTGCTTAGAAAAATTTACACTTTCTAGATCTTTAAATATAAAGGGTATTAAAGTTAAACCTATTGTACATGTAGTCCTTTTTTTTAACCACATTAGGTATGTCTCCTATATCGTGAGACTTTTTTACAAACTTTCAAACTCGATCATCAATTTGTAGGCCATACAAACATTTACCAGTTTTGCTGGAATACCGGGGTTGCATAAATGTTCTAATGATACACCGCGGCGTAACGTAAGGTCAGTGGAGAACAGGATGGGTTTTTAGTCAGTGGAAGTCGTACACTCCTTTCCGCTCCCCGCAGCGGTCGGAGTCATTAAATGATTTTCCCACCGAAAAATAAAGGTCATACAAACATTGTTCTGGTGTCGAATCGAGCCTGCGACATGCAGCGAAGTGGCAAATCGCTTAACCACTGCGCTGACCATGTTCTTATTTTATTAACACTTCATTGACGCTTCATAAAAGCTAGGTACAAAAGCGGACTTAATGTTGTAGGCTTTCTTTACCAGTCAAACAGATATGGTGAAGGGATAGCGTGGTAGTTACAATAATTGATAGATTAAAAGTTTAACATGAGAAGCAATAGTTAAAACAAATTAAAGTAACAGGAACTAGGTCTCAATTGTTCAATATTGACTTGAATTTCTTAGCATCACTATTTATTTATTTTATTTTACAGTTGTCACAATTTTACATCTTAATCTATGTTTAAGTGCTCCATCACTTAGAGAAGAGCACTGCATGCACTATTTTATACGCGTAAACTGTTAAACAAAATTAATTACTTAATTAATCAATTACAATAAATTATGTGTTCAAAAAAATTACCTAATTACAATTTAAAATTCTCTTCATAGAAGACACAGGTGTAAGGAACAAATCAATGTCTTCATCGTGGCTTTCATACACAGTATACATTCTCGACAATGAGCAGTGCTGCCTTAAATTTGTATGACTTTTTGGCGTCCTGAATAGTTTCCTGTTAGATCTTCTTGGTAGATTCCGTGGCACATGAAAAGACACTTTACTGAGCAACTTCGGACAATTCAAAGAGCCTGTTACTAGTTTCTTAAGGAAAATTAAGTCAAACATGTCTCTACGTTTCTCTAATGAAGCCATTCTAAAATATTTTAATCTGTCTTGGTACGATTTGAGCATTTTTCCCATATTACAATAATAAGTCAGATGCCATATGAACCTTTTCTGCAGGCGTTCGATACGCTTGATGTGTACATTATATCTAGGAGACCAGACAACACTGCAGTAATCTAGGTGACTTCGGACTAGCGAGTTGTACATAACTTTTTTTGTTCTAAAATTTTTGAAATTTTTGCACTCGCGCATCACGAAGCCAACTATTTTTGTAGCCTTTAATATAACATTGTCAATGTGATCAACAAAACGTAGCTTTTTGTCAAATTGCACGCCTAGATCTCGTATAGATTCCACTTCTTCCAGCCGGTGACCGTTAATGTTATATAATGTAGGTACCACATTTTTTCTTTTTGTAAATTTGATATGCTTACACTTACCAATATTTAAAGACATTTTATTATGTTCGCACCACTTACTCAATCTGTCTAAATCACCCTGAAACTGTACCGAATCAGCCGGCGTTCTAATCTCCTTGATTGCTTTAAGATCATCGGCAAACAGATAAATATTAGAGTTCAGAAAGCACTTGTATATGTCGTTGATGAAAAGAATGAATAAAGGTGGTCCTAAGTGAGAACCTTGTGGTATTCCAGATGTGGCTATGTATGAATCTGAGTTGCAGCCATTGACCACAACTCTTAGCGTCCGCTTTGACAGATATGACTTGAACCAACACAGCAAGGGATCCGACACACCGTACATCTTAAGCTTTGCAACAAGTAAATTGTGATCGACTGTGTCGAACGCCTTGCTGAAGTCAGTGTATACTGCATCAATCTGAATACGCGCATCCGCAGCATCAATGATTCCTTCAGCATAAGTCACCAAGTTTGTAGCCGTTGATTTACCCTTTAAAAATCCATATTGGTTATCTATCTCCATTTGCGACATATGTCTATATAGTAAAAGACATATAAGTGCCTCAAAAACTTTTGCCAATACCGAGAGAATAGCTATGGGCCTATAGTTGGTCACATCAGACTTATCACCGCTCTTGAAAATGGGCACGATCCTAGTGTCCTTCCATATGCTTGGGAAAATACCCTGTAGTAATGAACTATTGAATATAATACTTAACGGCAACGAGAGATTATCTGACAGTTTATGCAATAATAGGGACGGAACATTATCAGGGCCAGTGCCCTTGTTAACATCAAGTCTTTTTAATTCGTTCCGGACCTGATCCTGGGATGATATAATATGACTCAAAATATTACTGCTCAAGCAGGCATTTAAATCTATTTCGTCATTATTGTGATCAGTATGGTACACTTTAGAAAAATGAGTTGCAAAGTAGTTACAAATTTCATTGATATTCTCAGAACTGCTTACACCATCTGTCATAACGCTTGGTAGTTACTAACTCCACCTCTCTTCAACTTTAAATAACTCCAAAAATACTTTGGATTTGATGTAATTTTAGCCTCTATATCAGCAATGTATGCTCTATAACAAGAAGTAGCCATGCGGTTGCATCTTTTCCTTATTGACTCCAAAGCAATAATATCTAAGGGATTTTTGTATGTTTTTATTCTAAGTCGCAAACTGTTTATTTCATTTAGTCTTTTAATGAGCTCTTTGGAGAACCAGTATGGATATTTCTTTTTTCTAATTTTAACAATTGGTACATATCTCTTTATTAACTTATTCAATATGCTATAGAAATTGTCTACCATCTGGTCGATAGTCATGGAAGACTTTAACTCTTCCGCCCAATCAACCTGCATTAAGGCTGCATTAATAGCTACATAATCTGCTTTTAAATAATTCATTTTCGTTCTGGAAACACATTTCTGCAGTTTTATTACATATTATTATTTATATTACACAATAGGAGGATGGTGTGCATCGATTTTGGATAGAATATCCACTGGTGAACATATAATGACATTATCTAATGTCGTTAACACTAAATCAAGAATTCTATTATTTTGGTTGCATATATAATTATATTGAGACAAATTGTTAAGTAAGATAAAATCCCAAAGAGTCTGTTCCATATTAGAACAAGTCCTCTGAGGTCCTCTGAGTCTCTCTGCTATTAAGTAAACAAAATGGAGTTTGGGTTTCCTGATTTATTTATTTACAAAAGGTTTTTTTTATTGATAAAGGCTCGCATTTGACCACCATCTGACCTGATGGTAAGTGATGATGTGGTCGAAGATGGAGCACGCTTGCATAGAAGTAACCTATTCACTATTGACTTAAAGACCCCCAGGTTATAGCGATCAGGAAACGCATACTGCGGCAGGGAATTCCACTCCTTAGCCGTACGCACAATGAAAGTATTCCCAACACGTTTTGTGCGTATGGGTGGGATGTCCACCATGAAACGATGGCGCATCGCAATTTATCTTGTAGTCCGATGATGGAACGAGCTTCGCACACTCCCCGAAATGTAACCGATAGAAAAACGATAGACTAGCAACGTCGTCGTTGATGTTCAAGGCTCTGCAGCTTTGACTCGACCAATACATCGTTGCCAATGAGTCTTTTGGCCCGTTTCTCGATAGACTCTAGCGCGTCCAGTTGGTACTTGCATGGCAGATCCATCCCAAAGATGACAGCAGTACTCCATACATGACCGAACCTGGGCTTGATACAGATTGAGCAGCTGTTCCGGTGTGAAGTACCGTCTCAGCTTTGCTAGGATTCCCAACTTTTTTGAACCTAGTTGAGTTATAACAATTGTGACTCTTGTCATTCCGGCAGTTTGAGTGCTATATATGGCCCACCCAAATGTCCTAACTTTGGCATTGTTCGTCAAATCATTGAAACTCCTTAAGATATAAGATGAGCTACGCGATATTTGACAAATGCTTGCACTGTTTGGACGAGCCTGCTCAAATCTGTGTGATTCTGTCCTTTAAAGGGCGCCACAGGCATAAACCTACATGGCTCTCATATGATTGGATTACTACACATTGTATGGACTTTAAAAGAGACATTGACCTCTGAGTTTAATAATATAATAAAAATAATAATATTCCACCACTTTCACACAACGCCATCTAGTCCCAAACTAAGCAGAGCTTGTGGTATGAGTACTAGACAACTGATAAACATACATATATATTTTTAAATACATACATGTTATAGATAAATTACACCCAGACAAAGAACAAATGATCGTGCTCATCACACAAACATTTGTCCTGGGTGGGAATCGAACCCACGACCTTGAGCATAGCAGTCAGGGCCACTGACCACTATACCAACAGGCCAGTCAAAGTTTGTTTCAGTTCTTTCTTCTCAGCGTAGTCGGTTAGGAAACACTGGCCTCATCTAGTTTACATTTACGAAAAAATGACGTGTAAAAGTGTTATTTATAACCCATTTGCAAAATAAACATCATTATTTCATTATTTCATTGAACATATTTTTTTACTTTAGCATCACTTATGAGTACCATTGCGCAACGTACCAATGAAAAAAAATTTTAGTAAAAAATAGAACCGACTTCCATATCAAAACACTACAAAGTCAAAAATAACTTTAATTTCGGAAGGCGGTGTCAAAAACGAAATATATACAAAACTAAAGACACCGCCTTCCGAAATTAAAGTTATTTTTGACTTTGTAGTGTTTTGATATGGAAGTCGGTTCTATTTTTTGCAAATTTTTTTTTTTTTCACGCTTTTTAGTGGGTTGTTTTGTAATTTATCTAGTTACAAAAGCCATAATGTCAACAACTTATCACCTTTTACAAAATATTGCTTTTCCCTGTGCATAGCCGTTAATTTTTGAGGAGTTCTCCTGATATTTGACCATCAGCTCTACATCACCATATGTATTGTGACGAGCATAAAGTGTTTAACATCCGTACTCAAGTAATCGAATCGCAATCCACGAAATACTTATTATTGAGGAGTTTCAGAGGCCATCTGTGGTCTTCATCATCAGTTCAACTTCCCCAAATGGTACTTTTCGGAAGCAACTGCTCAAGATACTATAAGAAATACCCAAAACGCTATAGGTGTGCCTATAATATTTGAAGAGTTCCCTCGATTTCTCCAGGATCCCATCATCAGATCCTGATTTTGTAACAATGGGACCAACAAGAAAGTATACCCATTCAAACGCAAAAAGAATTTTTCAAATCGGTCCAGCCGTCTCCGAGTTATGAGGTAAAATACATAAAAAAAAAACATGCATGACGAATTGTAAACCTCCTTTTTTGAAGTCGGTTAAAAAGGATTTTGGGGTCTTAAGTGTTTTTTCTTTTTCATAATTGTATATTAATAAATGTCTTTAGAAAAAAAAAATGCAAAATTACCATTGAATACAAAATACCAAATTTACTAAGAAACAACAGATAATATTGATCTATTTATGAGTACTTAATTGTAAATCTGTAGTAAGCTTAAAACTAAAATGCATTTACGTACAGCGGTATTTTTTTAATTAGTTTTATTCCTACTCCATTCCTCACTTAAGCAAGTTTAGGAGTATCTTACGAAATCCTTCTTTATTGTATTAACAGAGCTTCGCCCTCGTCTTTGTTTGTAAATCCTTTAATCTCGCGAACTTCTTTCATAGTTCTAAAGATTAGTCCTTATTCCCAACAAAAACACAAAAGTTACGACTTTTAATAGAGTTTTAATTAAAACGCCACATTATTTCTGTTTATAAGAACAAAAGCACACTAAAGTTCCTAAGATATATATTTTTATTTATGGATATACAAAATAATACAGTCTTAGTCTACTTAGGCTGTGAGATTCCAGAATTATATATTTTTGTTTTAATGTTATGTTTAAGGACAAGAAGGGGAGTACCTGTGTGTTTTGGTCAGCCGAAATGATGATAAACATCTCAAATAAATCATCTCATATGCAATGCTTGGTGTATGTATGTTGTGCGTAGCTCAGTTCAATTCTTGCCTTGGGCAAAAACCATTTGTTAGAGATGATTTTGCATTAGTAACATTTAACTTAAATGGTGCTGTTATGAACCTTGTACCTATATGCAATAAACGCATAGTAAGCGATTCACCCCGTCACTTCCACATTTATGCCGAGCATATATAAAGGCAATTTACACGTGTTTAGTAGAGAATTTAGTTCAGAAAATTCACTTTAAGCCACACTTATGTAAATAGTTTTTAGTCAGTCAAAATTGTAACCTCCTTGAATGTAACAGTGTTTTTTTAATTAATAAAAGTAATTATCGCAGCAGTGAAGTGTTTTCATAAAAGGACCCACGGAGCGCACTCTTAACAGTGCGAACATGTTTGAAAGTATAAATGAAAGTGGAACTTACAAAAGTATTTAAAAAGCCGTATAAAAAATAGGCTGAATGCGTAATACCTACACGTTAAAACAAATAAATTGTAGCAGGTAGCGTTTTGTAGTGCCCACCCTTATTAGAAAAGGGGTATTATGTATGTCGAAGGCAGGATCAGTGTTCGGTTGAAGGCCATAGATTGACTAGTGAGACTGATATTTTTTCCACGAACTCTGATTTTTATCTATATAATCTATCTATTAATTATATATATATATATATAAATGAATCGCTAAATGTGTTGCTAAGCGCGAAACTCGAGAACGGCTGAACCGATTTGGCTGATTTCTTTTTTGTTGTGTTTGATGAAGTCTGAGGAAGGTTTTTATGAAGAAAAAAAGTAAAAAAAAAACGAGAAAAATAGTAAAAACATCAATTTTCTTTTCCCATACAAACCACTCTGTTCCCAGCTGTCAACACTGTGTCCAGCTAGTTACAAAATAATATTTGGCATAGAAAATTGTAATTTGTCAAGAGGGTGGTGATATTATTATAGAAACTATTAAAAAAACCGGTCAAGTGCGTGTCGGGCCACGCGCAGTGTAGGGTTCCGTAGTTTTTATAACAGCCAAGTGCGTGTCATATTCACTGACTGATCGTTTCGTACCATGCTCTAACTAAAAGCCAAACATGACTACCTAACTAATTTGACTTCCTATACAAATCCTCACCTGATCCGACAATTTTGCACGAAAAGTTTTAATTTTTTTTAGAGATTGTATAAAACTTGTCATAGCCGGTGTTTTGAATTTAAATACGGACACAGAGCTACACTACTCAATCGTCACAAGAAGCTAGCACGATACAACTGGCGCTTAGCGCCATCTATCGACATTTCTGTAGAGTTGTTCGAAATTTTCGAGTCAAATACAATTGGTCAACTATTACTCGTAAACTTGTAAAGCCCACTTATGTGTGATAGTTTTCCTTTAAATTTCGTTATATATAGGTACTACTATTTCTAACTACAACCGTTTAGTTGATAGAGGGGGCGGACACTTGACTCTAACGAAAATTGGTACTTTAAAGCTTGATAAGTCACGAACGGTTTACTTAATCAAAAAACGGTCTTACCAAACCCCTAATATTTTTGAATGACCTATCCAACGATATCCCACACTATGGGAAGAACGAAAAAAAATAATTATCATCCCACTTTACATGTATGGGAGGTATACTAAATAATTGTTTTTTTCAAAATTTTATTTTACCACTTTTTCGGCGTCATTAACGTGTATACTCATGCCAAAGTACAACTTTCTAGTACCAATAGTTTTTGAGCTAAACCGCGGACAGACGGACAGACAGATGGACATGGCGAAACGATAAGGGTTCCTTGTTGACTACGGAACCCTAAAAAGTAGTATGACATGTGCTACCAAAATCGTCTTTTTTAACTTCATTATCGCTATCAAATCTGTCGCATGAGAAACAAGAAATGAGCAAAAAACCGCTGAATAGATTCTATTAAATGAAATTCGATCTCACAGGAAGCCGAAGTGAAGATGGCGGGACGAGTTGACTCCTACCTAAAACACAGGCTCAACTTGTTTGAGGGCTTCGAAGGACTTCTGTCCTTTACTAATGAGTCACACTTTCTGCGAGCCAAAAAGACAACGAAACATTTGCCCAGCAGTGGGGAAAATGACATGCTACATACATGGAATATGCGAAATTTTGATTAAGAACCTAGGACAGAATAATACTAATCAAAATAATTATTTATTTGTACCTGTATTAAATTTCCGTGTTTGGATTTGTCACAACTGTGACTGTAGAAGAAAACACACGTAGCTCTCACACAGAAGGAGCACGTGTTACGTTAGGTCAGCCGTTTGAACAGTGACCGCTTGGAAAAGTCCCTAAAAAGTCATGATTGGCTTCACCTTATAGGAACATACTTACGGCAAAATTTAATTTAGAATAAAAATATTTCTAAAATATTTCTAAAACCCCTTGACTCAAATTTTCGTTATAAATCTTAGTTCTCATAACAATTAATAACAGAATTTTCCCCAATATTAAATCAAGAACAAAAGCACGATCAGGCCCGTTTGCAAGAGATTTATTTATTCCCTAAACATCCGTTATGTTCTCGGCTTTATTTTCTCCTGGCCCATTTCATCGAGTCTGGGTCAAAAATATTACATTTAAGGTTTTGTTATACTTTGATGTGGTAAGTTATTTATGTTATATTTGTAATCTTCGGTTGTAACTTTACTATCAAAGTAGTAAAACAAAATCTTGTCTGCATTAAACCAATACTTATTTTAATGAAACAAAAATATTTCTAATACAAAGATTAAAAATAAAACATTACATGCATTAACAAGTTATTTTATTGAGCTCGTCACCTAAAAATGTGGACTAGAATTACAAAGCTTCAAAGAGAGGTCGGGAAGTTTACAAAGGTCACATTTTCTACTAAATTACTGAGATCAAGGCTGGAAGTATCATTTACGTAGAAAAAAAAGCCTAAATTCTTCGGCACGATATTACCCACATTTGAAAGAATGTCTAAAAAGCAGGCTTTATTTAGTACAGTTTTGGAGAACTGCGTTAATTATATTTTCTTGTTTAAACCGGCAATATGACATATTTTTAAGAGAATTAATACTTAAAACCGACTTAAAAAATAAGTAGTTTAATTGAATGTTTGTTTTCTTAAAACCTAACTGTTATTTTTAACCGACTTCAAAAAAAGGAGGTTTACAATTCGTCATTTTTTTTTTTTTTTATGTATGTTACCTCATAACTCGGAGATGGCTGGACCGATTTGAAGAAATCTTTTTGCGTTTGAAAGGGTATACTTTCTAGTTGGTCCCATTGTTACGAAATTATGGATCTGATGATGGGATCCTGGAGAAATCGAGGGAACTCTTCAAATATTATAGGCATACATATAGCGTTTTGGGTATTTCTTATAGTAACTTGTGCAGTTGCTTTCGAAAAGCACAATTTGAGGAAGTGGAACTGATGATGAAGACCCCAGATGTCCACCGAAACTACTCAATAATAAGTATTTCGTTGATTGCGATTATATTACTTGAATATGGATGTTAAGCACTTTATGCACATCACAATGCACATGGTGAAGTAGAGCTGATGGTGATGTACCAGGAGAACTCCTCAAAAATTAACGGCTCTGCACCGGGAAAAGCAATATTTTGTAAAAGGTGATAAGTAGTTGATATTTTGGCTTTTGTAACTAGATAAATTACAAACCGACCCACTAAAAAGCGTGAAAAAAGCTTTTTAGCAAAAAATAGAACCGACTTCCATATAAAAACACTACAAAGGCAAAAATAACTTTAATTTCGGAAGGCGGTGTCTTTAGTTTTGTATATATTTTCGTTTTTGACACCGCCTTCCGAAATTAAAGTTATTTTTGCCTTTGTAGTGTTTTTATATGGAAGTCGGTTCTATTTTTTGCTAAAAAGCTTTTTAAGGAATACTTTTAGATTCCTATTCGTTCATGAGTAAATGTGGGTACACTTTTGTCTTCTTGCGTGCACTAGCTTCTGGCGTTTTATAAGTGAATTAAAATTAAATATTATTAGTTTGAATAATAAATTTGAAAAATCTTTTATGATAGACATAGCGATATGTATGGGCGCATATACCTACAGTGCTTCAAAATAAAAAATACTTTAAAATTTTAAATACAAAAATGAAACTGTAATTAAAATATGTTTGTACCAAGGATTATTAAGAAAAGCGGGACGAAGAACTTCGGGTGTTTTATGTATTTGTAAAACATAAAACACCAGTCAGTGAGTTTGCTTTACTAATAGTTACTTTACTATAGTTTAAGCAGTTTTTCTGTATCATCATAGTTTAGTGATAGTTGTCTGTAATTACTGCCTACCGTTCTGTATGAAAGGCACGATTTTTGTATGTTCTGATGGCTTATTTCGTTTGCTGTGTTATAAAAGGAAACATTTTGAGGAGTTTTTAGGCGTACAAACGGGAGCAAGCCACGTTACGAGTGTAGACGTGTTTATTCATGTGCGTTTTTAGGAGTTTCCTAGCGAGTTGATTGACAAATGGTCTGTGTCGAAATCTAAAAGGTACTTTAACTAGCATTGAACTTACGTCGACTTTATCGTCTATTCACTCTGAATCGCAGGTACATACTTGTATATAAAGCATTCAAACATTTGTAAGTTACATTGGCCATTCGTAAAATACTTCTCCCAGTGAATTTCTTAGTACAACCTTAGATGTATGATCGTCAAATAGTTAAGTTCCTTTAGTTCTTAGTAGAGCAACACAATAACTGAAGGCTTTATAGCAAAACATATCTAATATTCGCAAATGTCTCTTACTCATAACGTCGCTTTCTTTTTTCTCTTTTTTTATAGAGGGTTTGATAACAACGTCGCTTTCTTAGAGTGCTACTTTCGCAGAATGTCTCTTTCGCAAAATGTCAAGTTAGTCATTTAGAATAAAATGTTAGGGTTTAATAAAAAAATATATTCCGTCTCTAAAAACACAGTGGTATCTTATGTTTTTCCGTACTTCAAACTTTAACATACACATAATTTAGTTGTTTAATTACTCAGATTAATAGCATCATAACCAATGCCGTTCCTTTAGTTTTACGTGAGTTGTCACGATTACAAACATTTACAAATGTTGGCCTTTATCGTTTAACTAATACAGTATTATGACATTAAAATTATAAATACCTACTATTAAAACAACAAACAAAAACAAAAACATAAACCAGAAACACTACCCAGAACTAATGCTAATTACTTTAGGGACAAAATTTATCCACAAACCTAGACAGGAAAATGGCTTATTTACACTAGAGGAGTTTCTCGCCACAAAAAGATAATTTATAAACCTACTTTCACGAGTAGAATTATCGCGTGCGCGATTCGATTCATAGATAAAAACAAATATTTCTATGAATGTATCTGGTCAAATATATTAGTTAAAAAATCATATTGCGTTGAGAGAAACTACTTCACACTAGTTCGAGTTCTACATTTATTGTGCGGACAACCACGATGTGGTACTTTGCCGGCTTCTGTGTTCCGTACGTGAACAAACAGGCATTTTCTGGGCATGCTCGTTCCATCGTAAGCCTCATCTATTGCCTACCATAAGGCATGATCGAAGTCAAGAAAAAAAACCAAATGCCTAAAATTTACATTACCTCATGTTAGACAAGTGAATACTAGTGTATCAATAAAGGGCGAAATATTGAAACCCGAAGATACCACAGTATTCTTGGGCATACCTTTGGATGCGAAGTTTCAGTGGGGCCCCCATATAGATAAATTGTCAAAAAAGTTAAGTTCTGCAGCATATGCCGTTAGAAAAATACGTGGATTAACTGATATCGAAACAGCACGTTTAGTCTACTTTAGTTACTTTCACAGTGTGATGTCATACGGCATTTTACTTTGGGGAAATGCCGCCGACATTCACACAATATTTGTATTACAAAAAAGGGCCATTCGTGCAATTTATAAATTAAGTCCCAAGCACTCCTTTTTTTTTTTTTTTTTTTTAACGTGGTAAAATTATCAAATAAGTCCTCCCACCCCGGGCAGGGTGGGAGGGACTGTCAGACTTTTACTGACTAAAATCCACGGTGTTCCTTCAATAACCCTTTACATACCGGGGCCACGGTAACGGGATGAGTCCCACGACCCCGGCAGGCTTCGGCCCTCTGCAGAGGGGGCCTCGTCATGTTGCTGACGCTCTTTGAGGCGCGCGTGGAACACGACGCGCCGTCGACCCGGGCATGGTCCATGGTCGGACAGCGAGTTGCCCTTTACTCGCTGTCCGCATGCCCGCGCCTACGGTGGCCGGAGATCGTCGGCCGACGTCCGACGCCGTAGGCGTCTACCACTGCGGCTGGGCTGGAGGGAGGACGCCATCCTCTCCCTCACGCGGCCCGCCTCCTCCTTCGAAAGCATGACTGCTTCGCAGAAGGAGGCGACCGCTTCCCACTCCCTCTCGCCCCGCAGCATGGCCTCGACCAAGGCCGGGCGCGAGAGGTCTCCGCCTATTGTCGCCGTGAGGACACGTCGGTGCTCTGCCCAAGCTGGGCAGTCCTGCACCGTGTGCTCGACTGTGTCCTCAGGGCGACCCTCGCAGTGGTGACACCCAGGCGTCTCTTCCTTACCCATCAGACACAGGTACCTCCCGAAACTTCCGTGTCCGGTGAGGACCTGCGTCATGCGGTAGGTCAGGACGCCGTGACGCCGATCTAGCCACTCCTCAAAGAGGGGTCTTACCGCCGCAATTGCGGCGTGCCCGCCAAGCACTCCTTAAGAGACAAATTTAAAGAGATTAATATTATGACTGTGCCATCTCAGTATATTTATGAGAATCTCTTGTATGCACACAAAAATATTAATCTGATTAAAAAATACAGTGATATTCATAGTGTAAATACAAGGAACAAAGACACATATGTCATTCCTAAAACAAGGTTAAAAAAAAATAGGCGGTTCGTTTAGATGCCAATGTATACGTTTTTATAATAAAATTCCTAGCCATATTCAAGAACTAAGTATTAATAAATTTAAATTATTTATAAAACGTAAGCCATGTCAGAAAGCTTTTTACACTGTTAAAGATTATATTGAGGACAAGAAGGCTTAGGAATGAGCTGCTCCAGTGATATACGCGAGCCTTTTTTATTTTTTAAATTTTGATAGTTGATTAATTTTTAATTGATCAAAATATTTGTTTTGTTAAGTATTGTATATACCTATTTATTTTGTTTTTGTTTTTTTTTATATAATATAATTATTTCATTATTGTTAATGTGAGGACAATGTAGGTTATTCTTTCTTCGTTGTTTTTACTTTCACTATAATTTATTTAATGATGTCAAGCAGTTGGAGTACTTGTGTGGCCTACCCAAATGTCCGTTGGTATTTTTTGTCAAATTGTTGAGCTCCTTAAGTTCTAAGTTGAGCTACACGATAACTGACAAATGCTTGCACTGTCTGGACAGGTCCGCTCAAATTTGCGTGGTTATTTCCTCAAAAGAATACCACAGACATGAACCTACATGCTTCTCATATAAAAATACAAATTGTCTGGACTTTAAAAGAGACTTTGACCTCTGAGTTTGTTTCGGTGTTTCTTCTGAGAGTAGTCAGTTAGGAAATACCGGCCTCATCTAGCTAAACTTAACACGCAAAAAAACATGACGTGTAAAAGTGTTATTTATAACCAATTTACAAAATAAATATTTCATTTCATTTCATTTCATTTCAAGAGCGGACTCATCAGTAATAAAAAAAATTGTTACAGTATTACTAAATACGAAAACTAACTTGCTTGGAAGAAAAGAGCGCAGAAATAAATGTCAATATTCGGATTTCAATTCAACTGACGAGTTTTCAAATTCAACGTACCAAATATTATCGACGTTGATAGTATTTTCAAAAAAAGATTACTTTATTAATCACTAGTTTCTGCCCTCGATTTCGTTCGCGTGGGATGGTTTTCCCGCTTAAGCCCCGATCCCTTAGAAATTTCTGGATGAAAAGTAGCTTATTGTTATTCCAGGATATCAATTATCTACTAACCAAATTTCATTCAGATCCGTTTAGTATTTTTTGCGTGAAAGAATAACAAACATCCATCCATCATCTTTCACATTTATAATATTAGTAAGATCTTTGCTTCATATGTTTGTAAATCATTTATTAAATTGAAAGGCGTGGCATCACGGTTTTGGTACGCAATTTCCCCGCTAGTTTAAAATAATCCATAGTTATTCTCGCTTCTCGCCAGGCAAGAAACTCTCCTCGTATAAACAGCCTCAACTACGAAGGTTAGTATAGATGTGAGCAATAACGGCCGAATCCGACCGGACGCGGTGTCCCATGTTGGAGCCTGTCCTGACCATTAATATTGCGACATTAATGATTGGCCAGCAGATAGCGATTTTGTTGGTATTGTGTTAAATAAGTTTATTGATTTCTTTTTTTTTTATTACGAATGAGGCCGCTCTTGACCTCGATCACACCTGATGGTAAGTGTAAGATGAGGTCTACGATCGAACGAGCGAGCCCAGAAAATGCCTATTCACTCTTGCTTTAAAGGCTGACGGGTCATATGTGTCAGGCAACACAGAAGCCGGCAGAGAGTTCCACACCTTGGCTGTGCACACAATGAATGTTGAATAAAAGCTCTTAGTACGACAAGACGGTATATCGACCAAGTGTGGATGGTATTCTGCGGTACGTCTGGTTGACCGGTAGTAAAATGGGGATGAAGGGATCAGGTCGTGGAGCTCCTGCGCACACTCTCCGAAGTACAATCTGTAGATATAGAAAGGCAAGCAACGTTTCGCTGGTGAGCCAGGCTGTGAAGCTTGCCTGCCAGAACCTCGTCACCTATGAGCCTTTTAGCTCTGCGTTCGATCGAGTCAAGTGCAGCTACTTTCTTCGAGCTTTTAGTTGAAGATAGAAATATGAAACGTCACATAATCAGCCTATAAAGTTCTCACTACTGAGACACAGGCTTCCTCTCTTTGCAATGGAATGGGCCGTAATTCCACCTACGTAAGCCCAGTGAGGGTTCGTGAATTTCGGAAGTTTCCAGATTTTTGGTCGTAGGATATGCCGGTTTCCTCACAATACTTTACTATTTTGAGAAGAGTGGTGGTGTATTACACAAACTTATCTATTTATAATTAAATAAGTAATTATATATTACGTATTTTTTTATTATATGATATTATAACTTCCAAAAATCAGTAATGTGCCTGTCTGGGTGAAACCCACGAAGTAAGTATACCTAATTAGAAAATAAAATTATATAGCAGAAGAGTGTGTTCATATTAAAATTTAATATTATAATTAATTCTGCATGTTTTTTAATATTAGTTAAAACACAATAACATTACAAAATATATTGTTCGATTTTGGCCTATATAATCGATGTGAATATAAATTACATGATAATTTTCATTTCTTTTTATACTGCTTAAAACATATTTTAGTATTCCACGGATACTTCAAATAAATAAATTAAAAATAAAAAGTTGGGTTACGATTGACGAATGCGTAGTGCCGTAAAAAATGTCTATTGGCCAGCTAGTGTTGCCGATTTATGAGATTTTTCCCCGATTTTGGGAAATACGGAAGGTTGTCGTGATTAAATCAGAAATTGATAAAATTCGGAATATTTCGGGTATTTTGAACCAATAAATAGGTAGAAATAATAAAATATTGAATGGATTACGTTATTAATTTAACCCTAGTGAATAATATATAATCGTTAACTAATTGAGGACGGGAAATCCCCCATGCTTCTTCAGTCAGACGCTTTGTCTCATTCACTTAGTGAAGCTCACATTAGTTTGTTCAATTGACTGATGATTTCTGAATTTGAGTTGAGCACATATAGGCACTGTATCCTATTCTTGACAATAAATAAATGAATATCTAAAAATAATATTTTTTAAAAAGAAAAACTGGGTTAAAACTATACCTAGGTATAAGAAGAAACTTAAACTAAAAAGTAATAAATAATATTTTAATTTATATATCTATTTAATACTAGCCCGTCGCCTGTGGCTTTGCGGCTTTGCTCTCGTGATAGGTTGATGCCGGCAAAGTCGAGGGCGGTAAAGTAGCCTAAGTTACTCCCTATACCATTAGCTATCTGCAAGTAAAAGTCCCGTCAAAATCGGTGCAGCCGTTTCAGAGATTACCCGGAACAAATAAACAGACAGACAAATATTTAAAAAATATATGTCTGTCTATTTATTAAATATAGCCCGTTCCATAATCGGACTACAAGACAAACGGCGATGCGCCATCGTTACATGTTGGACATCCCACCCATACGCACGAAACGTTGGGAATACTTTCATTGTGCGTACAGCTAAGGAGTGGAATTCCCTGCCGGAGTCTATGTTTCCTGATAGTTATAACCTGGGAGGTTTTAAGTCAAGGGTGAATAGGTTACTTCTAGGCAAGCGTGCTTCATCTTCGACCACATCATCGCTTAACATCAGGTGAGATTATGGTTAAACGCAAGCCTATCAACTATAAAAAAAAAAACTTTCCTTGGACTTCAACTCCACATGTAATTGTTAAATCGTAATTAATTTCCCGCGTGGTAAGTTGACGCGAGCAAAGCCAGGGGTGGAAGCCAGTATCATAAATTATCACCTATGTGTTATTGTGTCAGCTAATTGTGTATTTTTGATATACATGGAATAAAAATTGTCAAATACCCAATTTGCTGAGTAATCAATCAGGTAACAAACAAACAAAAAAAATCAACATACGGGTCGAATTGAGAACCTCCTCCATACCTAACCTCCTCATATAATACCTGAATTGACTAGCTGGAGAAGAAAATGTATTCCATATTTTTTTATCTGAAATCGGGAATTTCAGGCATGGCATTCGGGTATTATAGCTTTTCGTAATTGGCAACACTGGTGTGCTTATACGTCACTTCGTTTCAATTTTTAATTTTTGTTACAACGTTCTTTTCTTTGCGATTCTCTATGCGTTTTATGGTTTTATTCTAACAACTTTGGCTTGATAACGGACTCTGATCAGATTGCATACTTGGTAGACTCGGCTATGTATAAAGGACTCTGTGAATCTTACTACCTGGCTATTTTCTGACTTGATTTCACTCTGTGATCGAACTTAGTTGCTTTACAATGGATGCAGAAAATAATTTAAATTGTATAAAATATTGTGGATCTGCTGGAGGCTCTATGATATTAGAAAACGAAGATATTCTTCGTTGTATATAGCATTGGACTGCTCCACGTATTGTAAGTGGTTTACGAATATATTTTTATAAGTATAGATATCCACTGAACTGGCGTTTTGAGAATATAGCTATAAGTACCTATGTACCTACCTACTTGTTTTCCTATGTACACGATTTCTCGTTGTTTAAAAGTCAGTTGCCACAATTGCAAGCTAAAAAATAATATTAATAGTTCTATATAAATATATTTGTTATAGGTTGAAGCTCATGACCTTATATGTACGACGTGTTGGTCTGAAGCAGTGGAACACAATAAGGCTCAATGCACTGTTGGACATGATTGTGTACTTTGTAAGGTCCCACTACCATCACGCAAACGCACTCATCAAATTATTGCTTTGAGAACTGATAATGAGCATCACATAAATATAAGAAATATAATCCTCGAAAGACTCAGTCCACTGGAAGTAAGTAAACACACTATCAAATGACACATTTTATTATGCATTTCTTCTATTTTTCATGTAACAATAATTTATTTAACAGGTTCGTGCTTCACATTTTATTTGCCATCCATGTTGGCAAAGAGCAGATCGAGCTGCGGCTCATTTTTCGCAACCATCTACATCCAGAGGTATAGAGTGTGTAGAAACCCATTGAGATGTGCTGCCTGTGACATCAACATAGTAAGACTGAAGAGGCATATTTTAAATGATGAGTCATCATTAATAACAATAGGATTTTAAATAAAAATCCATTGTTACATTACTACTTACTTCATCAAGTACAGCAACATGTTACACACCATGAAGTAAGTAGTAATGTAACAATGGATTTTTATTTAAAATCCTATTGTTATTAATATTTTTACTTTAGGATGACCTGACTGGTCATTTCACTTACATTGAGTCTAGGTACTTTTTTGTGCATTGTTTATTACATTCATTTTTTATTGTTATATTACAGGTGACCGCTAATGACTATATATGTGGTGCATGTCATGCACGGTTTTTGAGAACTGAAAGCCCCATCTTATCATCTCAAGAAGAATTTTCTGTGGGTCACCGACAAGTTTGTTTGGGATCTGGACATTCATTGTTGCATCAGCAACATCATATAATACTGGAAGAAGAAAATATTAATATATTACATGTTGTTCAAAATTGGATTCACCCAAGAGAGGTAATAATCTTTTAAAATATATATAGTTTTTTGTACATATAAACCACATTAAATATCAATCAAATATATAATAAAAAATTAATTATCTATCAAATAATTTAAAGCTTTTGAATACTTTTCTTCACTTGCAGTTTTTTAATTATTTTCTTAATATAAGACTTTCATAGTACATAATTATATTTTTAGGTCCAAGCTTCAGATATGATTTGCAACACATACTTCCGAAGAGCTGAATCAAGAGTCTTGGTACCAGTACCAGATCCCGATAGAAATCCAACTAACCAACAACAACCAAATGAAAGAATTACTTTGCCTAATTATCATAGAGCAGCAGACACACATGCATGCTATATGTTTCCACATTGTAACAGCACAAGACAGAGAAGAGTCCCATTTTCTGTGAGGGTAAGGCTCTTCAGTGACCACAGATATTATGTGCCACAAAAGTATAAAGTGTGTGAATTCCATTTGAATACACAACCATGGAGTGATCTTATTGAAGTTGAAAATCCAAATCATAGTTTTACAGCTAGTTATATTGAAGATTTTGTTGAGTTATTGAAACATGATAATAATATTATTGATTTTGAAAATATAGAACAAATAAATGATAATGTGTTTTGGTATTATACTGGTCGCACAAAAGATCAGTTCAGAGAACTGGAACTAGAATTGCCTTATTTTCAGAGACGTGGTGTTGCTCTAGGAGCATATTTAATAAAGTTGAGAACAGGGGACAGCGATGAAAGAATTTCAAAATTATTGAATATGTCAAGAAGCTCATTAACAAAACTAATACAAAAAGTAAGGGATTCCATGACACAGCATTTTGTACCTGTGCAACTGGGTTTAGCCCATATTTCCAGACAAGAAGTTGCTCGTAGAAACTTGTACATACCAGAATCTTTATTTGGGAACCCTGGAAGTTCTATTGAAGATAGAAAAGCAATTGTAATGATGGATGGTACGTACATATATGTTCAAAAAAGTAGTAACTATGCGTATCAAAAGGATACATACTCATTGCATAAATTCAGAAATCTTGTAATACCATTCATCATAGTATGTTGCGATGGCCATATTATAGATGTTTTGGGACCATACCCTGCTACAAAATCGGACGCCGATATATTAAAAACACGAATTTAGTAGCTCCTCCCAGCCCATGCGACAATATTTTAGAGAGGGTGATGTAATGATATTGGATCGTGGCTTCAGAGACTCCATTTCCTTACTTCAAAGATTAAATTATTCTGTCCACTTTCCACTATCAATAGAACCTGGAAAAACTCAAATGAGTACTCACAACGCAATTTATGAGTCTCGAAAAGTCACCTTATGTCGCTGGGTTGTGGAGGTTGTCAATGGGCGCTTTAAAAGAGATTATAAGCTGCTGCGACAAGAGTATTTCAACAGGGCTTCAGGGCATTTAATGCAAGATTTTAAAATCGCAGCAGCTTTGATTAATAGATTTCACCCTCTCCTAGAAGACAGGGATGATGCCAGAAATATTATATCTATTATTCAAGAAAAAATGTTTTTGACTAATTCATTAGCCGATTATGTAGAAAGGTATAATTTAAATAGGAGACGGTCTCAGTTTCAAAGTATAACTGTGCATGAAAATGTTGTGTTAGATTTTCCTCGAATGGAACTGAATGACTTAATATTAATATCTTTAGGTGTATACCAAATTAAACAGGCCCGCTCATACTATGGTGAGCATGTTCGTGGAGCCGGAAATTATGTTATAGAAGTGTGCAGGGACGTCGATCAAGATTTATCCAACACTCTCCACCTCAATAGTGAAAATGTATGGCTCCTACGGGGGAAAATACAAAGCAGACACATTTCACGGAAAATATATTTTGTTTATATATTAATTGACAATTCACAAATGGGGAGGGAGGCTATAAGAGAGTACTGTTGTAATTGTATCGTTGGACGTAGAACAGTGGGCTGTTGTGCCCACATAATGACTATTATCTGGTATTTGAGCTGGGCGAGATACCAAAATCTAATTGAACCCCCTGCACAGTTCTTAGATAATATATTAGTGAGAAATATTGATGATTAAAAAACTGTTATTGAATATACATATTGTTTTTATTGCCCATGCTAGAAAACCTCTTTTATTCTTATTGATATATCTTACTATAACTTTTAGGCTTATGATTTTTATGTAGTAATGGTAGTTTTAGTATGATTTTTATTCTCGCAATTACTTTTGTATCTTCAAGTATCCGTTAGTAAAAATTGATTTACTATGATTCCATAAAATATTTAGAGTCTATCTAAGTCATTTTCGATTCAAACGATTCTTAGGCCTGACATGTATGGAGCCGGAACAATGTCCTTTACTTTATCTTAAACCTTGGCCTCAAAAAATTACTAACAAGTTCCATACACGTTTATTGCGATTTTTTATTCCTTTGTTCAACTTTTTCTTTCTGTGTTTATGTACTAAATTTCTACATTAAATCACCAATAAGTATGTAAGCTATGTATAGCGTTAGGCTTTTATATGGGTAGTTCTACAAACTAAGGAATTATCGGCGGCTCAGTCAAAGTATTACAACAAAAAAATGTTCTAAGCATTTTTTTTGTATAGCATACTGTTATTTTCAACTGTTTCTAGAGAAGCGGCATTGAAATAGATGGGATGTGGCCTTCCTTCCTTCCAGCCTGACCTTCGCTTCGCTGACGATATTGTCGTATTCTCTTCCAAAGCAGCATAACTTGAGCTTATGTTGAACCTACTCAGTAAGGCAAGCCTTGAGGTTAGAATGGCGATGAACATGTCGAAGACCAAACTTAGAAGAAAGAAGTTTATGGTGAAGAACTGCAATATTATGTCAATGATTATATTTATCTGGGCCAGGTAGTCTCTTTCCAGGCCAGAAAAGACAGAAGTCACAAGACGAACCGAAAATGCTTGGAAAGGAACTTATGAAAAGAAAGCTTTCTTTGTCACTCAAGCGCAAAATAATGGACATGTGCATTCTGTCCATTTTTACCTATGGATCCCAGACTTGGTCTTTGACAAACATTCAAAAGTCCAAACTCAAGGTCTGCCAACGTTACAATGGAGCGTAGCATCATAGGCGTCAAGTTAACTGATTACATACACATTCACCATACTCCGCTCCGAGACGCAAATTGCTGACTTTGCTAAAGAAGCCGCTAAGCCGAAGTGGGTCTGGGCTAGCCGCGTCTGCCTCATGCCCAATAAGTTGTGGGCTAAAATCACCACTTTCTGGGAGCCCTGACACAGCTAGAAGATGTCGCGGTAGACCACGTAGAAGATGGTGGGACGAGCTGGATCAAAGTCATGACCAGTGGATTACTTTGGCCCTGGACAGAACCACCTGGAAATCATGGGAAGAGGTCTTTGCCCAGCAATGGAATGATGCAGGCTAACAGTAACAGAAAAAATGGCAAAACCGAAGAAAGAATATAAAAAAAGGATAGCTGAAAAATTAAGATATGAAAAAATTAAGAACGACCCTCAGAGATTAGTGGCTGAAAGAGAAAAAGGAAGCAAAAGTATAAAAAAAAACTGAGTAGTAATGTAAAACAAAATAGTAATGCTCAATGATCATATGTTCTTTTACAAGACTGTTTGAAGTAGAGAATTAATATCCAAGCTAAGCATTAAGCTGATTTTCGTTATTATAAATGTTTACTTAGATAATTACAAATTATTACTAAAAAGCAAATTTAATAATTTGTTAAATATACGAGACACAAACTTTGATCTCAATTGATTTTTGTTATTTTCCTCAGTTTCCTGATTATACTCTTACGTTTCCTGTGGCTTGATTTTCTTTAAATGGCCATAAATCCAAAACAAATACATATTTCGACTTTATACTCTTGTTATTAGAATGAATTTCCCAACCACAATATTAAAAAAATGTCGGGCCGAAATTATACATAGGTACTCATATTCTTCCTTAGGTTATAGAACTACCCATATGACAAAAAAATACTATTTTACTAATTCACGCCATAATTGAAAAATTAAATCAGGAAACAATTCTTGGACCCGATTTTGGCACAAAGCGGTAAATCTGAACCAACTTAACATAATAAATTCTTTCTGCAGTAAGAGAAATTACTAACTCGAGTCAGATAACCACGAAACTTTGAATATTAACCAAAATCTCATTAATTGTCCTATCAAAAATGTAGCGAAACGCAAGACTACCATCGTAAGACAAGAGTTCGATTCTGATCACGTACGATCGGCTTGGCACTCACCAGCGTCGGATAACTAAGTTTTATGCCCGGCTTTACTTGCTAATGCCTTTACGCCACTTTGAGGGGCAATGGTGTTTGATTTAAAGCCAGCCCAACTCATTTGAGCTTATCTTTTTTCGAGATCGGGGTAACTTGATTATGATATTTTTTGTTTGGTAGGTAGTTTGTTTATTTCAAGCACAATGTAAAATGCTGCAATGGGTTAATGATATAAGCTTCGTTTTTCAAGAGTTTTATAGTTACACGATACTAAAAAATAACTTTTTATGTATGTGTGTCTTCCTGTTCAGTCTAATCTATGGTACGGCTGAACTACATTTTATCCCGAATTTCAACGGGATCGTGATGATACACGCAAAAACAAATCTGTTACACTGTACCCAATTATGTTCGGGTGAGTTTTCAAGCTGAACGAATGGAGCGTGCTAAGACTTCACTCCAGTAACTGGATAACACGATAGCCATTAGACAAGACTGCAATCAGATTTTATGTCTCACTTAGAACGACTACCAAATATTTACAAATAATTACTGGGACTAACATATTAACGCAATTACACCCAATTATGTTCGGGTGAGTTTTCAAGCTGAACGAATGGAGCGTGCTAAGACTTCACTCCAGTAACTGGATAACACGATAGCCATTCGACAAGACTGCAATCAGATTTTATATCTCACTTAGAACGACTACCAAATATTTACAAATAATTACTGGGACTAACATATTAACGCAATTATACGAGGAAACTAGGTATTCTACGAAACGTACGGGTTCCTGTACCAATCTCGGTAATCGTCACTAAACAGTGAAGTTTGACATCGAATTTATTTTATGAGTACTACGTGCCTATAGATTAGAGATCTTTAAAAATCAAAAGAAGGATTGCGAAGACTATCAGTCTAATCGCATGTCGCTCAGAACAATTATAGCACTTGAAACGACGGTATGCCTGACTTCTCATTACAGTAACTCTCTAAGATTGGTGACAGATCTCTGGCTTCTGACATACGAAACAATTGTCTGAGAGCTGCAAGATCTACAATATCTGAGCCGAACTTGAAATCGTAGATCTAACCGTGCAGCTGATATTATTTAATAGTATCGAAAAACCCTCGAACAGTTACTAAATAGTTCATTGAGACTCAAATACGGTGTCGTGCTGGCTCATAGGCGTAGTCCTAGAAAATTATACAAAGAACCGAGCACTATTAAATCCTTTTCTCTGCTATCACGTACAAAACACAACCCTATTTAGCCTCCAATTCAATCCGTGGCCTGTTTACACGTAAACGTCCGAAAAAAATCTCAAGTCTTTTGAACGCAATTTCTCATAGTCTTTGAAACCTGACCGTCAGGGGTGCAACCATTTGTCTTCTTCTCATATTTCCCCCGAGAGGGCCTTTTATGCGATTTTTTCATCTGAAGATAAATTTAGAGAGCCCTGAGCGACTGTTGCAAACTTGCAAGATAGAACGCTATGAATATGTATGATTTGTTTTTATTTTTTCGCTGTATGAAATATTCTGTTTGTTGAAGAGAGTATATTTTATAGTGACGTCACACCTGAGGCCGGCTATGAATTGCCAAAACCGTATTTCCGTCGTGAGAAAGAGTTAGTGCTATTTGACGTGTATTGTTTCGTCCTTCTCTCACACTTGAATCATGATACAAGCAAATCTATACAGTAGCTAGCTGTCGCAAAATACTCAATCGGCTTTAAGATAATAGACATTTAAGTAACATAAATACTAATAATGCAGTTCAACCTTTACCAGAGTAGTTTTACTAGATCTTGCATAACTCGAGTCAAATGAAAATTGCGTGACTTTATTAAATAGAAGGCGAGCCCTTAACTATTTATTCATATCAATTTGCATATTTTGAAATCCACCATGACCATGAAAGTTGGTAACAAACGGCTTTAAGTTCAGAAATAATTTAAGACCTTATTAAGGCACAGTAACGTGTTTTAGCTTAAATAATATCAAAACAATGTAAGTTCAAAACCTATTTTATAACCTAAAGGTATATTGATTATTATAGATTGGGTAATGACACTAATGACTATTGGAAACTGCAAGTCCATTCACACATCTACACATTTTACGTTAAACGATGATAATACTGTACTTTTGTAAATCCACGTACGAAATATTCTTTTTTCCATTCCATTATTAAACAACCAGATAAACAGAGCAGTAAAGAACAGATTAAACCTTACTTCAGCACAAAAAGATCTCCGTATAAATCTCGCAAAATGCCTGAAAATGGATAATGTGGAAATTACAATGTAGCTCATTTTGCGACCAATCTGCCGAGCAATGCAAAAAAATAAAACTGTACGAAAGAGTGAATGAGGCGTTAAGGGGTGCTTCCGAGGCAATGGGCGTGTTTTTTTATCATATTACATAAAAGTATTTGATTCTAAAAGAGAATGTTTGTTTGGAGGTCTTATGGAAAAATATTGAGATGATCGTTACATTTATTTAAGGTTACGTTTTATACAAACTTCGATTGAATCCAAACTGAACTACAAACCAAAATACATAAATAGCATCAATAAATTTGTCCTCAATGCTGTCAGCTAGTAATAAACCTTAATAATGTAGTTTATTTATAGTATTTACTCGTTCAATTGCAGTCGAAATACGAACATAGCATCTAAAATTCCGACTTTATTTTTACTTTATATCTTCTTTTATTTGGAAGCAAGAAATTTAGTATTTTTTTTCCAATTCATAAAATTAGGAATATTTGCAGCATTGCGAAATCATAAACCAAACAAAAATAATCTACACCGAAGCGTTCAGCAGTTTATAAACTATGATAAGTATAGATGCTAAAGTTTATGAAATATCACGTTCCAAAGTTAGTTATTCTGAGTAAAAACCGCCACGATTCGTTTCGTTTAGTGAACAGATTAAAATTTTATTAGTATAAAGGTTCCGTATGAAAGTTTATTATTGTTTTCCTAGAACAAAAGTATGTATTTTGGCCTTTGCGAATTTTGGGCAAATAAGTATTGTTTGATGAATGAATGGGTTACTTGTTCTTTGGTGTGTTTGCTCAGAAAATTTCAAGGTCTACGTTTGTTTTGTGGAAAATTGTGGATATAATTTGAGTTATATTAATTTCGTTTGAAATAAAGGTCTAAATCTAATGAATTTATAGACAGCCTCAGTATAGACTGATCGTATGCTTAAAATTCATTAAGCAAACAAAATTAGTATTTAATTATAACAATTATGTACTTAAAAGAAACCTAAGCAATATACAACGTATAACGGAAACCCCATATCTATCCAAAAGGACTGAAGACAACATCTGGTATGGAGTGTCTATGCAGTTTTAGCTCAAAATAAGTGACTCACAGGATTGACCCCAAATTATTGGTTTCATATGTTTCTTGAATACCAGTAATAACAAACGTGTCACAGCACTATGAGGGTCATCACTTTCCACGTCACTTGCCAATAAAACGATAATTCTCTTCGTTCTTCTTAATTTGCAAGATTCGGCCTCTGGTATCAATGTATTGAAATTTCTAATATGCTCCACACATGTAGACATAGGATTAGAAAACCCTTGCCATATCGTTTGTTATCATACAAAGAAGCCGTGCACTCGGTATGTATATATCCTTTAAATTACACGTTGTATATTGATTCTAAAAACTTTTTTTACAAAAAATTAAACCGACTTCAAAACTTACAAAAAAGACTTGCACTACAAAGAGAGAAATAACCTTAAATTTTGTTTTATTGGATATCTAATTCCGTTAAAAATAAGAGCTATGTAGGTATCTACTCACATGGCTGAAGTAGGTGCCAAGCCAATGAATAGTTTTGATAGGCAAAGAACGCCGCATTCTCGGGCACACCCGAGGTGATGAAACCTATTCATTTATCTTGGCACCGACTTCAGCCATGTGAGTAGATACCTAACCCTTATTTTTAACGAAATTAGACATCCAATAAAACAATATTTAAGGTTATTACTCTCTTTGTAGTGCAAGTCTTTTTTGTATGTTTTGAAGTCGGTTAAATTTTTTGTAAAAAAAGTTTTTATTTTATGCTTTTTAGTGTATCGTTGTTGTGTTACTTAAAATACCTACTTACCGTTCGCACTTACTTTTTAAAAAGAGAGTTTGCTGTACACGTCTTTTTACCCACTTAAACCATATTTCAGACGTGATTCGGAAGGTCTGTACCTCAGCTGTGGTGATATTAATTGGCTAATTATGCAAAACAGTGATGTACGATGGCAGCAATCGCGGGAGATTGCTGTTTTAAATTGAAGTGTTCCATCACTTATCTCCGAAGTTCTTCATCAGAACCTGATGTGTTATATACTAAAACCTTCCTTGTAAAATATGTTTTCAAACAACGATCGAACGCGATCGAAATCGGATCAGTAGTTAGGTACTGAGAAAATCGCGGATATACAAACATACATACAAACTGATCGAATACAGAACCTCCTTTTTTGAAGTCGGTTAACAAGTAAGCTAGATTGAAATATATGTAGGTACAGATTGACTTTCTCTTCAAGACATACTAAAGTAGCGCTTGATACCAACAGGATCAAGATATGAGATTAATTAAGAGCCGTTTGCGCGTGAGTTCAATTACACCTGGCTGTGCTTTTTTTAATATTTTCGTACTAAACACTGAAACTTAGCTTATTAATCAAACTCAAAAAATAATAAATAACCTTCAGTGTTTTCTTAAACACTGACAATTGACAATAATTTTTCATAATAACTTTTCTGCAATAAAATGTTTTTTTATGATTGCATTTCCGATATTTTTAAAGGGTTGCTTTGGTTTGTTAGCGTAATTATGGTTCTAGTATCTTGGTTTCATAAATAAAACTACCAAAAGATATATTTACGATTAATCTTTGGTATTTAAGACTGGAACCGAGTTTTATCCCTATTGGAGCAGACCGCAAATAGTTTGGTTCAAAATAAAACAAAGATTGCTTTATTAATGTGGGATCAATATTTTCGACCCAGAATTTTTAATACAACGATATGGTTTGCATAAATTATATTGATAAGTTTTTTTTCGCAATAACACAACGTTTTGCAATTTTCTCTACATTATTGTGACATTATAAAACCAATTCTGTTTTGAAAACATTTCGGTGCAATACTAAATGGACAGTTTAGTTATTACTCAGCAAAATACACTTTTTATTTGCTTTTTGTAACTATACTAATATTATAAGGCGTAAAAGTTTGTTTGTTTGTTTAAACGCGCTAATCTTAGAAAACTCTGGGTGGATTTGGATGATATTTGCCATGGAAGTTGCTGCTTTCTAAAGCTAAACATTTAAGGTCATTGAGAAATAAAACCGAAAATGAATAAAAACGAACTTAATTCAAACTAAAAGTACTTTGAATTAAGTTCTTTTTTATTTATTTTCATAAATAATTAATAAACGAAAACGAAATCACGAATTCGCGCCTTCGAATGACATTGATTGATTTTTTCATCTCATTTGACGTTTCTTGAGTTTTTATAATTTGGCTTCTAGCATTTTTATCCACCTTCGAAATCAACAAAAAGCCACAGTTATTATGGACCAAACGTTGTATTTAATATTTACGTAATGCGTTAACTGATATATTTAGACTTACAAAATGGATCTATTTTTAATAATAATATACAAATTAATGAGAAATCATGACCCCTCTACATACAATATTATACTATTTAAACCCCCTGGCAGCCCTGGAATTAGGAAATGCAGATGTCATGGCTGACAGATAGTTTATTCACAATGACTTCCACTATATCTTCTTTTTATTGTGTTTTTCACTACCCCATGATTAAGTCGTATAAAAATTACGATAAATAACTATTAAATAAAAGTTTTTTTAAAATATATATTTCATTTGTGTCCGCTATTTACATTGCTAGTGGACCTAATTTCGTTTCTTTAGGAAGGTTATTAGCTACTTTTTATTCGATTGCAAAAGAAGGAGGTAATGGTTTTATCGTGATAAAGTCCATAGGAACGAAACCCGCGTGACTGTCAGTTAACTATAAAAAACATAACTAACAATAACTTTACGCAACCCTTTCTGTCAGAATTTTATGCAAATGATCCGTGAACCGACTCGACGATTCTCTGTAACGCGCCAATCAATTGTGGGGACGGTTAACGGTTGTAACAGTAAAACTTATCTGCTTTTCCAGTTATACTATAGTCGGAACAAATGCGTTGTTGATTTATGTAGTAGTCGGGGATATGGGACGCAGAGTTTATGTGTTAGTAAGTTTGTGGAATTCTATGTGAAAGTAGAAGATTGATTATGAACATAATATGTAGAAAACTAAGTTAATGTTATAAACTATACTGATAAAAGCCGGTACTGTTATTTCAGTGGTAAACTCCGTAAAAAACGTGTGGGGTTGGCGCAGTGGTTGAATGATTGGCTGCTGCGCTGAGTGTCGTGAATTCGATTCGCGCACCGAAACTAATGTTTATATGGTGTACAAAAAGTTTTTCCGAATCTGGCTATTTGTAAAAGCGCACTCACGGTATAGGAGAAATTCTTAGTATGGGGAAATGTTTAAAAAAAAACTTTAATTCGTAACTAAATAACCAGTACGTGTATCTTTTTAAGTTTAGATTCTGTAGTTCCTGAGATTAAAAGATCAGAATTGCTAAATTATCACCTACTACATAAATTAACTTCAAAATATTTATGTTTTTTGGCCGCATTTATGGTCATATTATATTTATGTGTGAATAATGTCAAATAAATTGGTTCAGTATATTCGGAACCCTAAAAATTTATAAGGACACAAACTTTTTTGAACTCTGAACATTTTCATCACACAAAAGTCCGATAGATCGTTAGTTCTGAAACTCACACGCTTATACTTTTTCTTATTGTTATGAACGTTCATTTTAATGATCATCTCTAGCTATGTTACTGTACTCTCAAAAACGGTAAAAGAAGCGATTATTTCTACAAAGCCTATAGTTTTGGTCATTTTATAAAAGAAATTGGAAAACATTCATACATATAATGCAAAAACAATTATTACAATTGCGTGTTGGGTAAAATATGAAGAACTTTCAAAAATCTTTGCTTGTTTACCTACTATCATTATTTTGGTTACGAAGTATTTTTTGATATAGAACGTTACTCCACACTATTTTTTTCCAGCAACGTTGGCGTATTTACAACTATAAAATCTCACATGCATAAACAGCCAATCTTGGAACAACTATCTGTCCCTGCCCATAATTAAATCTTTTTTCTGTACGGCAAACAAACCCGCAACTAGCATTGCAGTACCCTATTGCTCATCCACTGCGCCAACCGTGTTGTCTCTTCTAATTTCCTTGTTGGATAATTTCATACAAAATAATGTTCCATTTTTGTATTTATTCGGTGAATAGTGGCCATTCCGATTGGTCTTAAAAAGGTGATGTAAAACTATGTTGTGACTTCTTTAAAGTACTCTGCCTTTATTATCTTAGCTATTTATTTATTATTTATTATATACATTACTGTACACCTTACAATATTTCTATAGATACAAAAAATATATTCATTAAAACTTAGACGAATTATGTATTTAAATACCGGTGAATGAAATAACAAACGTAGTTACTGACTTCGGCAGTTTGCGTATTCTTAGGCCCATATTACAGAACGAAACTCGAGCACTGATCTCTGTTTAAAACTAGTTTTGAGTCGAGATTTAATTTTAGAATGTTTCTCAAGTACAGGTTCATCAATCATAGTTCAGCCGGTTACGGCTTTATTCTAGATCGTTACTCAGTTGTAGATTCCTCATCCAAGTATGGTCGACACCGTGCTTGAGCAGGGATTTCCTTGTCAGTTAACTATTTGCTTTTCAGTTTATTATTTGATATCAAAATGGTAATTTTTGGCGAATGATGATGAAATCACATTTTATTTTGCTAATTGGTTACAAATAACACTTTTACACGTAATTTTTTGCCATTTTAAGTTACTAGATGAATCCCGTGTTTTCTAACTTAAACAGATTATAACAATGATTTTTTCACCGATGATTTGAACAGAAAAACAGAACTTCAGGGTTCCATGTGAAGGGCCCGTACAATTTTGCTAATAATTATTTTAAGAAATTGTATAGATTTTCACAAGATGAACATTTTTGACAATTTGTAATACTGCCATCTATTGACCAAGAATTGGTAAAACATATACATTTCTGTTTTGTTTTAACTATAACTTTGTTTCCTTTTAATATTTTTATTGATCGTTGTTCCCAAGTCATTATTTATTTGAATATTACTTATTATATGATTAATGAGCAATTCAAAACAACACTGTCACAGACATTATTTAGGATCCACTCCGTTCCACGAACAAGTTACTCTTGCTATATTTTTATATGTTAGAAAATATTTCCTTAACACCTTGCAACAATTTGCTTTTACAAATTCTTAAAAAATTATTTCTATAGTGAAACCGTGCAATACATATTTTATGTTCTTAAAAATTTGGTATTAAAGTAAATTGAATTATTTACGATCATTCGTAGATCAGAACAGCGGAGACGAAGAAAATAAAACGTAAACGAAAACAGACTGATGCATAGACAATTAGATATTCTCTGCTTGAGGCTCGATTTGAATCTGAGTGTAGTTTTATTACCATTCTGGAATAAGACCAATGCTCAAGTGCAGATTCTATATTTAAACTGAGATCGGGCGAATTAAGCTCAAACTGGACTTGAGGAACGTTCTGTAATACGGACCTAAGAGTCTACAGTGTTCTCTCATTCACAAAAAAGCTTTATATTATATTAAAATAAACTTGAGAAGCGACAACATTAGACTTCAATAATGAAGGATAAACGTGCCTGTCTATCTGAGTTTGTTTGTTTGTTCTGAACTAAGTGAGACCCAAAAATCGTAAGCCTGTAACCCCTAGGTCACCACTGCTCCTAAGGTTTGCACGGCAAAAATGTATGGAATTGGAAAACGCTGCTAAAATGTCAAGTGAATTAACCCTTCTATTTTGACACATTCATAAGTTACGGATAAAAAGTTTTACAGAATAAACCTGCGAACCAAAAAAAAACTAGTTCACAGACCATTTATCGGGGGTATATAAGAAAATAGCCACATAAAAATTTACTTCAAATATCCTTTACGGCGGTATTTTGATAACAAAAGTGGGATAGCGGTATTTTTATATCGGTACCAGGGTGTAATACGAGATACCGACTTTCGGCCCAATAAAACGAATGCGTGGATTTATACCCAGATTATTGGAATAACCTCCTTTGCGGAAACCTCTTTTATCGAGACGTGCCGCGGCTATTTGCAAATTTTATGATTTACCGAATTTTTAGTGTTGACGATACTTTGGACTAAAAATGCAGATTAATTGAGAAGTAACACCTGATTTTCTTTTGTTAGTATTGAAGTAAAGACTTGAGTTTTATTTTCAATTTCTAGCTTTATATCAAGGTGGACGTGTTTCCCGAGTGAACCATCTTGTAATCCCGATATATTCAAAAGGTAACCCATCCAAGATTTGACCTCGGCAAACATTCCGTATCTTTGAATATCGGACCGTATGGTATTGATAAGCTACAAGACTTCCATTTGCAAATAAGTAAAAAACAAAAAATATACTTAAAACTTCCACATGAGACGGAATGTGTACGTGACTTTAGGGACTTGTTCCGTCCACTGGTATTTTATTACGCCTATCTAGAGGATAGTAAAATAAAATCTGTACGAGTGTTATTATGAAGCTTCTCGTTGTAAAGTGTTACTTGGGGAACATTTTTTTGTGTTGTAAAGGTTCATAATGTGTCCCTACGTATTACCCAGGCATTCTACACGTGTTGGACATATTGAACGATGTTAATTTTATTTTCCACTTATAAATATTATCTGAACGTTTTTTAGGTTTGATGATTCCTAAATTAACTAGGTACATGATGGACATCCCGCCCATACGCACAAAACGTTTTGGGAATAGTTTCATTGTGCGCACGGCTAAAGAGTGGAATTCCCTGTCGGAGTCTGTGTTTACCGATATCTATAAACTGGGGTCTTTAAGTCAAGAGTTAATAGGATACTTTTAGGTAAGCGTGTTTCATCTTCGACTACATCATCAGTTACCATCAGATCAGATGGTGGTCAAATGCGAGCCTATTATCAATGAAAAAAACTGTTTGAAACATGATAAATTAAACATAAAAATACGAGGAACCTGAGTTATGTTTCCTCGAAATTCCTCCTTCAACAAACCGTAGAATAACAACCGAAAATAAAACATTACTCTTTTACGTCTCAAAATTTACATAGAAATGTACTTCTAAAAGATTTTAAGTTCGTAAACTTGTATCCGAAACATTTGTTCTCCGATCCGGTGATTCGGCTGAATAGCCACTTGAAGAGTTTAAACATCGCATTGGAACGTATCAAACCCCGTTTGGTAGCAAACGCAGCGACTTCAAACTTCCAAAAGTCGACGAAACTCTGAATTACTTGAGAAAGTCTCCCTATAAATTTTGTTGAAACACTTCAAAGTATTTCATAAGGAAAATGGTAAATAAATTCGGATGGGTACAGGGTTGGCGAGGAGATCGTGAATGATTGATTACAGCTGCACAGATACAATTTTCAAGCTAAACAACGCTCGCTTTTCGACCTCGATAAGCGGATGGGTGACTATTTCAACATATCGAAATTCATCTGCGCCTCAAAAAGTATAATTATTTGAAATAATAATTTGTACCTACATCTTTGACAGACGTTACGGTCAATCTGCAAAACAGTCCGATTCCTCAATTACTTGTCTTCCATGTAAAATACTGGTTGGTACTCATCAGCGTTCGATTAGACAGGAAGTTGAACTAAACAAACATGAAAAAATTAGGCAGATGTCAGCAGAAAGAACAGAGTACCTACTTATACAAAAAAAATAACGGTTTTAACAAACTTTTATATATAGACATTTTTGTCGTTAATATACTTATACGGAGTTCTGTTTCAATAAAGTCATCTCCGAATTTGTCCATATTTTAAGCATTGCATGCTTTAAAAAATTATAATACCTATGTGGTAGCTGTTAACTTATGTCATAACGATTCAATTATAATTAAAACAGCTACATAGCATAATTTTGTAAAAAATAATCGCGAGATATTTACTGCATGCGATATTAGTGCAACAAAACTTAAATTATAAGTACACGATACCAGAACTAAAAATATATCAGTACAAAACACAACAATTTCCTTACACGCTCAACCCTACAAAAGAATTCGAGCACCTTTCGCGGTAATCTTTAGGACTGAAGGGAGCGATATCGTACTACGTATTTACTCTACCCCTCGCCTGATACTTATAACGTCGCTGACGTTATGAATCAATTAAGATAAACTCCAAAGAGGCTGTTTGATGTAGATTAAGTTGAAGCTGAAGAAGATTACCTATTATTTTTTAATGGGACGGTGTTGTCGGTGTACTATATTTGTGAACTTTTGAGTATCAATTAAGTAGGTAATCAATGAAAAAGTATTTTTGAAAATTTTATGAGGAACATTCAAATCAATCAAACACAAAAATTCCATGTCAGATAACTATGCCTTTGATTTTTAACGTAGGTATTGTCAAAAACAAGCTTGCAGGTGGTACGCAGGGATAGCACACCGTACGGTAAGGACCAGGCCAGGAAAAAGGAGTCAGCAGTATTGACAAATCCCAACAGGGTTTACTCGTTACAAAAATCCCAACAGGTGAATATTACGAGTTCCATCATCGGACAACAAGACAAACGGCGACGCGCCATCGTTACATGGTGGACCTAGACATCCCACCCATACGCACATAAGTTTTAGCAATACCTTCATTGTGCGTCCGGCTAAGGAGTGGAATTCCCTGCCGGAGTCTGTGTTTCTAGATAGCTACAACCTTTAAATCAAGAGTGAATAGGTTACTTCTAGGTAAGCGTGCTCCATCTTCGACCACATCATCGCTTACCTACCATCAGGTGAGATGGTGGTTAAACGCGAGACTATTCTGAATAAAAAAAAATATAAAAAAGTTACCGCTGCTAAGGAGGAGTCATTTGAATTTTCCACGGAACAAAACAAAGGATCGACAAAAAGATGCCTTTCTTGTACCGGGAAACTCCCAGCGTAAATTAATTAAAAAAGAGGATTAAAGTAGTCAAACCAAACATTCTTTAGCTGAAAAAGAGCTTCCTCAAAATTTCGTAACTTCTGTTTAATTACAATTTAAAAAATGAAAGGTGAAAAAATTAAAATAAAAGCAAAAATGTCCATCCAAAGTTACCAGCGATAAGACCGCTAATAATTGTACCCGTAGATTTAAGTTTGTGTATAAAAGATGTTTATGTAGTATATTTTGGTCTAATAATAAAGTATATTCCGTTATGAAGGTATACGTTGTTTGGTAATTGTATGCCGGGCACGAAAATTACAGTCAGCTAGGTAAGTAGTAATAATATGTGGCAAATAAATATAAACACTAGTGAAACGTTTGTATGCATTCAGTAGTATCTCCGATAGGTCCCTGCCATGATATTTATCCTTAAAACTCAATTACAATTCACAATATCTTTCAATATACTCAATCATTCATTGCACTGTATATGTGGTACATGGGTGGTTACAAACAATTTAGAAAGTCATAACCATATCATCTATACTAATATTATAAAGAGGTAAAATTTGTAAGTTTGTATGTAGGGGGTAATCTCTGAAACTACCGAACCGATTTTGAAAATTTTTTCGCTTACATGTAGCTGCATTATCCCTGAGTGCTACAGGCTATAAATTTTCTTTATATCATGCATATTAGCCGAGCTATTATAATCTTTGTCAAGCAAGTCGGAAAATTGTACCTCTTAAAATAGAATATTTGCATGCGCTGCCTAAACAGTTGCATAAAACTGAAAACAATGTATAGCAATCTGGTCCGTCTTAAATTTTTAAAGCTTTTTCAACATATTTACGTTTCAGTTTCATTGGAGCAGTAGTCGGTATGTTCAATTCGCAAAAATGGGCCCCTTGGACAGTTATTACAGAATACGTCGCGGATAATGTGGGATGAATGCACAATGAGCCATAGAGTTCATGTTGAAGCACTGGATCGAACGCTTAAGGACTTGACAAATTCAGCTGCTATCATGGGTGGTGTCACCTTTGTGTTTACTGGTGACTTTCGGCAGACACTTCCCGTCGTCACAAAAGAAACCCGTGCGGACATCATAAAGGCGTGTCTTAAATCGTCACCTCTATGGAGTATGGTCCAAACTTTAAACTTACGAACTAATATGAGAGCCCACCTAATCGCAAAAACAGATAACGATTTTCCACAACAGCTACTCAAAGTTGGAGAAGGGTCTTTTTCTTCTCAAACCTTGGGCACTAACGTTCGAAAATCGTTATAAATGAGATTGTAGGCCAAATAGTTCACAATTTGCAGCAACTCATAGATGCAGTTTATCCAGATCTTGAATATTTATTAGATAGAGACATTCATTGGCTTTGTTCAAGGGCTATTGTCTCACCAAGGAACGATACAGTCAATGAAATCAATAACCTAATTTTACAAAAAGTCCCCGGTCAATTCAAAATTTACAAGTCCATTGATACAGTGTGTAATGTCGAGGATGTAGTCCATTACCCGCAAGAATTTTTAAATTTTAAGGCCTGCCACCTCACGAACTACTCTTGAAAACTGGAACGCCTATTATGCTTTTAAGGAATTTAAGCCCGACCAACCTGTGTAATGGCACAAGGCTACTAATTAAAGATTTAAAAGATAACTTAATTGTGGCGACTATTCTCATCGGACCAGGAGCTGGCCTGTTGGCGCAAGAGAGAAGCGCGAGAATTCCAATGATTCCTACGGACCTGCCTATAACGTTTAAGCGACTTCAGTTTCCCATAAAAACATCTTTTGCCCTGACTATAAACAAGTCCCAAGGACAAACTTTTTCTTTAGTTGGCATTGACTTACGAAAATAATGTTTTTCCCATGGGCAATTATATGTTGGTCTATCACGAGTTGGATCATCTGAAAAGCAGATTATTTTGTTACTGAAAATAAAACAACCTCAAATATTGTATACAGAAAAGCTTTAAATTAAACAGGGCCCTTACTTAAATTTTTACCTACGTTTATATTATTATCCGTATACTTAGTTATGGTATAAAAACACTCTATTAAATCTATCTAGCCAGCGGGATATATTGAAATAATTTGCCTACATTACCTTTGAGTCTCCTGTCCAGCCGTGGGACATTAAAGAGCTGAAAGCTCTTAGATTAGTATTGTATTTAATTCGAAAAAAAACACCGCCTGTAAAAATTGCACGCGGACGAAGTCATAGGCGAAATCTTTAATATTTAAAAATGGGATTGTAAATCTATATCTATACTAATATCATAAATGCGAAACTTTGGATGGATGTTTGTTATAAAATCACGCTATAACGGGTGAACGGATTTGAAAGAAATCTGGCACACAGATAGATAAATATGTCTTGGAATAAAACTAGGATACTATTTATCCCAGGGACGGGATCCCGTGGAATATTTTCGACTTCTACGCGGACGAAGTCGCGGGCAGAAGCTAGTGTTGTAATGAATTCTTAAGTATTTTTTTTTTAATTACGAGTGCGCCCGCTCTTGACCTCGATCACACCTGATGGTAAGTGTAAGATGAGGTCTACGATCGAACGAGCGAGCCCAGAAATGCCTGTTCACTCTTGCTATAAAGGCAGACGGGTCATGTGTGTGTGAATAAAGTTGCCTGTTGCGTTTTTATGTTAATTTTTATTTTTCTGTACATATTTATTAATGAGAAGTTCGTAGCTAAATAACAGCAATCGTACGGTACGGGTCGATCTTCATGGTTAAGACCAGGCAGTTCAAAATAATTTTCAAGCAAGCTCCGCCCCTATCCACCCCGGTTAGGCCGTTGTATACTAAACGCTAACGCAGCAGTAATAAAGTGAATATCGCGTGCGCTCTTTTACCACATTCGGGTTCGAAACTAAATGTCGTAAGTCTCAATTCTTATTTCGTTTATAACTAAAGTAATAATTTAAATAATAAAAAGAATAAATAATTTTAGACATAAAAGCCGAGTAATCTTGACTAAATTTTGAATAATCTTTAAAAAATACATGATTTTCGATTAAAAAATGAATCGAGCGAAAATGTTCCAATTACGAAACTGGTCTAAACATGTAAAGAAAAAGATCCAATAAATAATATACTAAAGTTCCATTTTGATTGTATGCGTGATTGTTTCAGAATATTAATACAAAATTGTATGTAATTTAGGGAGCCTCCTCTTAAGCATGCTTGCTGAGGTCTCTCCACGGGTGGGTGGAACTTAACATATCGAGACTGATGCGTGCCTCGGAAAGCACGTTAAACCACTGGTCACGGCTGTCATTTGTACATCTTTCTGGTAGTCGAAAGCTACCAAACCAGACACTAATCTGGGCAATAGGTACAGTTACCTGACTATTAGGGTGTGGAGGTCAGATAGTCGCTCTATGCAAAACACTATTACTCAGCTGTATCCGGTCAGACTGAAAGCTAACCTCAACACAATTAGGATACCTTTAGATCATATTCCATTTGCATCACCAACAAAATCCCCATAAAAACAACACAAGCCGTGCCGAGTCACAGCTTGGCAAAAAATATAGTCTATATACCACAAGGACACTTATAAGACAAAAAGTCCCAGCGGCCACGCACGCAAATCTCCACAATGCGCTGACTAGGTGCCGTAACCGCTTGCAAATAAGTGGGGGGATACGGGAAGACAGTCGGGGTGGGCACGTCAGAAGTGGCTCAAAACCAAAAACCAAGTTACAACTATGAATAGATAGCGAACCACAAAAAAGATAGCGAATAACAAAAAGTACCCGAGGGAAAGATTTTGTCATAGATCCTAGTTTCTTTTTACACTAAGTTAGGGATTAATACGAATACAAAACTGTGAAGAGTTTTTCAGGGAATAAAGTTCATATTTTATTAGGTCTGCATGACAAGCTTATTTTACTTACTTCAGTACGATTTATGAATCTTACCCGGAGCGGTAGCCATAAATTCAGCTGTTTCGCGCATTAACCCACCGCCACCGAGTATTTTTTTATAGGGACAGGAATAGTGAACCCGGCTCATGTACACGTTTTCTTGGTGCGCGAAACAAGCTCCGAAAAAGGTAGTTTCGCAAGTACGTTTCACTGCCGATAGCGGTGTAAGTTTAGGTTTGATCAATGCAATCGCCGCCGCTTATTCATTTGACGTTCGCTACCATTCTGGTTAGCAAATACTGCGTCGGTCTAAACAGGCCTACAAAAGTCAAAAATACTTAAAATACTTGAACATGATAACATCATCACCCCACCTGCGCCGTGGTGGATCTCGACGGGAATAGCCAATGAACTTTGTCAGATAGTTGTCAATATTAATGAAGACTCTGAATTCAACGTTTCTGCAATAGCAAATACATACGTTTGTGTCAGCTTTACTAGAAGATTTATGTGGAAAGGGAATATTGAAATGCATAAACAATGAAATACCTCAACAAGTATGCATTTTACCGTTCCTCGCTCAAATATTTGCCACTACCATCCGGCCAAGCCCGGCCCCCGTATATTTCTAACAAAAGAGAGGTCTCCGCATTATTTCGGGCTAATGCCGTTTTATAAACGAGATAAAACCTCAGGACGGACGCATGAAAGAGATTATAATATTCCTGAGATATGAAATTTTCACGATAAGTTTTCAAACGGAAGGTTTCATGGGCTATTAGGCTTAAGTTGGGAGGGAGAAATAAATGTGAATATTGTGAGAACTAGTTTTTTCTACATCACAATCATTACCTATGAAACTGTGCATTTTAAGAGGCTGATAATAAAATGGAATCTAATATCACAGTCACTTTCCAGCCCAGCCTCTCTGGCGTGCAACTTCCAACAAGTTCCACCAAGTTTCCACCCATAACGGTACCAACATAAGCTTAGGTTTGATCAGTACAATTAGCGCTTCCCCAACGACTATTTTCGACGATGAATAGCACTCCCCTTGTTTATAATGGATTCACGATGGCAATAATACGTCGTAGTTGTTTCAAACTGGCTACTAAGCCTATAAAAAGCTGTTGTAAGCTGCAATAAGTGAGCGTGCTTCAGCTTCGACCACATCATCCCTCACCACCATGTAAAAACCTATTTCACATGGTGGTAAGTTACGCTCAGGTTTAACCAGCCAAACGCGAGCGTAACATCAATAAAGAAAAATATAATTATGATTTCGGCGACAGTCAATATGTGTGTAATAATGTAATATAATATAATGTAGGGAACTTAGAGATATGTAAGATTGCAAATGACATGCAAATATCAGTCATAATTTCATCTGGAAAGCGTCTTATCTTAATCTTAGTCTACGGCTTCTGCCACGTGTCGTAACATCGATCGGCTCAATGTGCCTCGCATTCTGCTTATCCGTTCTTTTACTAATACTAATTGCCATAATTGTCATGTGCTTTAGCTATTATGTTATTAAGAATATTTTAAATTATGCAATATATGTGATGTGGCTGTACTTAATTTAAATTAAGTTAAATAAATTGCCAGTTAAATCAGCAGCGTAATCACATAGTACAAAAAAATTGGCCAAGTGCGAGTCAAAGTCGCCCATGAGGGGCTCCGTAGTAACTACGCAAAATAACTTTATTTTTAATAGTGTTTGTATGAAATAACAAGTTACATTTGCGGTTTTAGAAAATGTGCTATATCTCAAAAACTACTGGCTCTATATCGTTTAAACAAATTTTCGTTGAAAATTTTAACTAAGATAATGATAGCATATATTTTATTTAGATTTTTCACTCTATTATTATAGAAGTTAGAGGGGGGACGCCCATTTTACCACTTTGGAAGTGTCATCTCTTAAATGACTAATTTTAGGAAAAAAATTTTTGAAATCTCTATGTCATTTTCAAAGACCTATCTACATAAATACACCAAACACGTATAGGTTTGATAAAAAAAAATATTTTCACTTTCAGTTCGATGTATAGGAAGCCCCCCTTAATTTTATATATTTTTGTATAAGAATCGGTAAGCGGTTCATAGAATACATCTACCTACCAAGTTTCAAATGTGAAGTCCTAATAGTTTCGGAATAAAATGGCTGTGACTTACGCATGGACGGACAGACAGACAAACATGATGAAACTGTAAGGGTTCCGTTTTTTGCCATTCGGCTACGGAACCCTAAAAATTGAATGCTACCTACGCTACGTTATGAATAGTCGTATGATTGTGCCGATATTTAGTACCGTATTATGTAAGATAATTCGTACAACAATCAACCAATGCAAATAGATTTCGTCTCATACGTTGTCAAACAGATCACGTTACGTTACAAAGCATTAGATCTGTAATGACACGACTAAGTATAAGATTTAATTAGTTACACTATAAAGATGCTGTACGTCTAGATATTAGGTTTTACAAACAATGTTACCTTTGTATAATATTGGTTTAGATGGGCGGAAAAAAAGCGTACCCTACATGGTAGTTTATTGTATTCACGCAATGTAACGTTAGCGGTAAAAACACTGATGTGAATATAGCACGTAATACAAAGGAGTATTTTCGGGTTAAGTTCCTTTTTCTTACGCAGTAGACAATTTCTTGGAGGTTCATGAAAGTATTTTTTAAGTAAGAATACTATTTCATCGGCTTAGTCGGTATAGTAACAGAGTGAATTGTTTTTTTGCTCGGTAGCGATTTTATTACGCAGTACGCTTTTTTTACAACAGGTTCCTTTTGATATATCATAACTTTAAGGTAACCTACATTATAACTATGAATAATAATGATGTAAAATGTCTAAGAAATATGGGGTCTTAAATGCTACACAGATAGCAAACGTATAACGATCCCCAATTTGGCGACAGTGTAGCAATTTTTTATTTTTGCCTCGTTGACAACTTTGCTGATTTGTGAAGTTATGGTTTACTTGGTAAAAAAAGGTGCTTTGAATTTTGATTATGTATATTTCTTAACTACAAAATACCTACGATATAGTTACGAAAGCCGTTATTGTCATGTACAATAGACATTCGCGGTGCCATCTGGCAGGCCTTTTAACGAAACCGCGGAAGAGACATTTACCTAATCCTTTTTTTTTTCATTCTATTAAAATATTCGTTGACTGATTATTATGCTTGAGTTATAGCATGTTAAAATAAACACATTTTATGAATAATAGAATGAAGTAGATTAAAACCATTCATTTAATTATCTCAATACCAGCGTTTGTGCTCCGGAAAAAGCTATCTTTAGATACTCAGCGCAGCGACAATATAGCTTTTGATTAGCGAAATATTTCCATAATCTGATTAGTAGGTACTTGCCTTTACAAATAAATAGTGAAGCCATATTTAAATTAATTTGATGAGAAGCTTTTTTTAAGGATGGGAAATTATCCAATGACTGCCTCCCGATAAGGGCGAAGCGGGAGGGTGTGTCAGACTTTTACTGGCTAAAACTCATCTGTGTTCCGTCATATGCCCTTCGTGTTCCGAAGCCGCGGTAACTTATTCGAACAATTCCAGAACGTTAATAAGAAGCTTGTGGCCAAAATAATAAGAGCCGAACGGGTCAATATGTGTCTGTGACGTGAAGTGACGCTTGGTTAAGTCTGGTCGTAGGTACGTGACCGTCATAACTTCATCCATATATCCGTTAAGCTCTTGTTTCCAGCTGTCATTTAAACATCTTTGACAGTCGGGATTCAAGGGTTATCGAGTTATCCAGTTGCTGGGCTTGGAGATTAGAAGAGCGATTCTTTAATTCGATTTTACAAAATCAAATTAAATATGATTCAATTTAATGATTGGAGCGTTCCTCAAAATTAGGATTTTAGATTTGGATAGAAGTTGCTTTCGAGTATTAGATAAACATAGGAATCAGGGGTTACTTTGCGAAAACCCATAACATAAAATAGTTTAAAACAAGTAAGTATTTAATATAAGTTTACTCTACTAAATATCCAGAATATCTCCCTACAAGGTTACAAAATTATCACCCAATTTTCTCAGTTGACCTAGCAATTTTGTACGTGCTTACATTTACCCGTTCCACTCCCCAACACGAATTGATGTGATGGTCAATTTGCAACAGAAACAAAGTCATACATTCCAGTAACCGTGTAAAGTAAAACCAATTTCGTTTGAAAATGAACCGTTTTAAAACGTTAACTCGTATTGTGCAATTTAGCGCCTACATAATAGAAACGGTGTGTCTAAAATAATAAAATGTCAAGATAAATTATGTGGATGTTTGTAAACTAGATTTTTGAAAAGGTCTCTGACCGAGTATACAAACTGGCAAAGTTCATTTGAAACTTTAGTGGACGTGATACGCATTTTAATGTATTTATTTATTTATCAAAACTGTATGAATTGGTATGCAGTCCGGAGACAGAAATTGGCAGGTGCAGCCTAATCGAAAGACAAACAAAAATACAGTACCTAATTAATTATATAGGTACGAGTAGATTAGATTCTTTGATGCATATTAAATGTGAGGACACAGTGGATTCCATAGATTGATATAATATGTTCTATTTAGATACACGTTTTTGTAAAATGTTTTTTCAAAATGTGACATGTAAATATCTAAAAACCTTAAAAGCGTAAGCTTGTAGCGTTTTTTCCCGGGTATTCTCGGTAGGAATCAAAAATGAAACCGCGTAATAACTTGGGACGTTATACATATTAGCGCCATGTAGGTAAGTAAGAGAAATAAAAATACTTTTTTATTATAAGTTACCTATTGTAGGTATACGCGATTTTTGTTTCATTCCCGTAACAGTGGAATTATCCCTAAAAGTGTACAGTTTACATGGAATAGGTAACGGAAGCCAAGCCGCTGGAATAACTCAGCACGTAATATGCAATAACGCTACAAAGTGGCCCATTTTGAATTTTCATTTTTCCCGTTGGAGAATTTAACAGTACGCCGTATAGCAACGAGACCCTTTATGTAGTTAGAATGGTGAAAAAATTAAACAATAATCGTTGTACGATATGGGGTTTTGTCAGGTATTGTGCAAAAGGGTATTTGAATACGGGCTTATGAAATATTTGATAAGGGCTAACCAGTGTAAAGTGGCAATTTTTTTGCGAAAATTATACTCCGCTGCCGGTCATTTGTTTGAATGAAAAAATATGAGGGTAAAGTCATAGAGGACAATGTCGTAATAAACCCCTTGGAGTGTGGAATGAATTAGGTATTATTATATATAGGTATACATTATTTTATGTAAATATTTTGTATAGCTTATGACCTGAATTTACTCGTTATAAACGTTACATTGGATGTTTTTTTTTTATGTAGGTTTTGGCAGCTAATGAGCGGTTGGTGGCAAGAGCGCCGCCTCTGCCGCTGTGGCTGCGGAAAACGTCAAGCAGCAAACCTCTCTGTTAATGTCATGTGTCAATGTGACATGTTATTTTCGAGTAGTTAGGGGTCAAAACTCCAAAGCTTCCGTGGTAGAGTGGTTTAGACGTTTGCCTTGTGACCCGGTGGTCGTGGGCTCGATTCCCGCGGGAAGCATACTTTGTAAAGTTGTTTCCAGTTTGGCTAGGACATTGCAGGCCTGATTCACCTGATTGTCTGATAAAAAGATGGTTCCGTGCTTGGGAAGGCACGTATAAGCCGGTAGTCCCGGTCGCCAAATGGCGGTCGTCAATGGAGGCGGTCTAGAAACTCTGACACTAGGATGTATGGGGTCGTTAGACCTTACTACCCACACTATAAGAAGAAGAAGACTTCCAGGATGCGGGATTATTCTAACGAGATACCCCGGACCACAAGGGCAACTGAAGGAACAGGGTGGGCTTTTTAGTCAGTAATAGTCTGACACTCTCCAATAGGGGAGAGTGTGTATGAAAGAGCCAAGCTTTGAAAGAGCCGATGCGATTATCTCACACTTAACAAAATCCTACCATAATTATATTTTGTTCTTTATATAGCAACACTGGACAGCTGTCACCCACAGACATTTGATAGTTCTAGGAAATCAAATGGCGTCGTAGGACTGTATTGAAAATTTTGAAGCCAAAATGTAAGTATTTTTGGGTTTACTTAAGTTTTTTTGACAATAAGTGTAAAGTGTAGGTTGACAAAATGAATATGGAGTATTGTTATGCATCTATTTGGCATCATATTACGCAAATATTATTGTTATGTTATCAAAGCAAATTAGCTGTAGTTTGAGGTTATATTTTTTAATACAAAATGTTTTGAAAGAGCCAATTGTCGAGTTCATGAAAGAGCCGGCTCTTTCATGGCACGAACATTGGCTCTTTCAATATGCTTTATATAAGCTTTTAGTTTAACATTGCCATCTTTGTGATACGTATTTAATAGTCTTAATTTTTTAGACTACAAAACATGTCTTCACGAGCAACAGCACCAAAAAAACGGCATAGGCCTACAACTGCAGCAATAGAAGAGGCTGTACAAGAAGTAATTGCGAAAAAACAATCAATAAATCAAACAGCTATATCATTTGGTATTTCAAGGGCCTATTTGGCGAAAATTGTTAAGAAGGCTAAGAATTCCGAGGACGAGTATGTACATCGCCCAAATATAGGTAACAAACGCATTTTTTCTCAAGTTCAAGAAGACTTATTGGTTTCATATTTAAAAACTGCATCTAAAATGTGCCACGGTTTGACGAAAAAACAAACTAGGGAATTAGCTTTCCAGTATCCAGAGGCAAATGCAATATGTCCAAAAAAATGGAATACTGACAAAATTGCATCTGTGGAATGGCTCCGAGGCTTCATGTCCAGACACAAAGATTTGTCAGTCAGAAAACCTGAGAGCACTTCATTGTCCAGGGCGACAAGTTTTAATAAGACGAATGTTGGCACATTCTTTGAGAAGCTGACCTCCCTTTATGAAAAGTTTAATTTCCCACCACACATGATCTTTAATACAGATGAAACAGGATGCAGCACGGTTTCAGCCCCTCCTAAAATCATCGCTGAAAAAGGCACGAAACAAATTGGGCAGGTTACTTCAGCCGAGCGTGGTACGCTCGTAACCACTCTGTATTTCATTAATGCTGCAGGTGGCACTATACCCCCTGTCTTTATTTTTCCACGCGTGAATTATAAAGACTATATGTTAAATAATGGGCCTTCAGGAGCATTAGGTTTAGCCCATGTTTCAGGCTGGATGACAGAAAATAATTTTATAAAAGCTATGGAACATTTTGTGAGCCATGTTAAACCATCAGAAGACAATCCAGCATTGCTTTTATTGGATAACCACGCCTCCCATGTTAATCTCCGTGTGATAGAATTTTCCAGACAAAATTTTATAAAAATGCTGACTTTTCCACCGCACTGCAGCCATAGGCTACAACCTCTGGACGTCACGGTGTATGGGCCGTTCAAAACCAGATATCGAATATCTATGAATGAGTGGATGCTTTCGAACCCTGGTAAAACTGTTACCATCTACCAAGTTGCACAGTTTGCTAGAGATGCTTATTTGGCAGCTTTTAGTCTGCAAAATGTTACTCAAGGATTCATCAAAACTGGCATTTATACTTTGAATTCTAACGTATTTTCCGATAATGACTTTCTTGCATCATACGTGACCGACAAACCTAATCCAGTTCCTTTGGATGATTCTACGCCAGAAAACGTGAGACCAACAACACGAGAGTGCAGTACTTTTCATATTAGCACTTCAGAAGGTCCTAGAATTCTAAATGTCGGACCCATGCCCACAGATAGTTTGATTGAAAACATCCCATTGCCAGAAAGTTTACAGCCATCAACATCAGTACAACAAATTGCAAGTCCCGAAGTTTTAAGACCTTTCCCAAAATCAGGACCCAGAAAGAATTCTAAACCTAACAATCGTAAAATGACATCAGCTGTAATCACTGATACTCCTGAAAAAAACAAAATAGAAGAAAAAGAAAGTAAAAATAAATCTAGAAAAACTAAGGTTAAGACAATGACTACAATTCAAAATATCAGAAAATTGAATTCCAAAAAACAGGATGATTCCAGTGACACTAGCGCCAACATGTCTTTGCACGATGATACGTCATTAACAAGTTCAGATGATGAAATAAATTTATTAGAATTTAAAAAGCGGGATGTGAGCTACAGCATTATAAAAATTATTGTATTGTGTGTAATGGACATTATTTTAAGAGCAAAGAAGAATGGTACCAGTGCAAAGTATGTGGAGGATGGACACATGAGTCTTGTGGTAACAAAGGAGTGATTAATTTCTTCTGCCAAAATTGTTTTTAATTGTTATATCAGCGTTTCAATGTTATGTAAGACTGATTTTTATAAAAGTATTATTAGTAATTAAGATTGTTATTGTAAAATGATTATTTGAGACTGATCAAAAACTGTGATTTTCACTTATGTTTAAAATTGATTTGATTTTTTGGTCTATTAAGAGATTTTAATTGTTTAAAAACTAGTTTGTTTCTACAAAGTGGAATCTGGCTCTTTCATAACACATGATAGCTCTTTCATTGACAGGTTGTTTTGAAAGAGCCGATTTCCCTTTTTTTCTTAAGTAGCTATATTTCAGAGTACTTACATTGTTACCTTTTTTTTTTTAATTTGAGTACCTTTACTATTATACTGATTATTAAAAAAAGCATTTTTATTTAAAAACAATCAGCCTAAAATGTCTTTTTTGTACACTTTTTAAAACTGGATCTTTCAAACACACTCTCCCCTACTCCACTTAGAGCGGGAGAAGTCATACCATGATTCTCCCAATCCAAAAAAAGGCCTGTTTTAACTTTGGCCTGTAACTAAACATTGCCATACAACGTGGCAATGCCAACAGTTTCTTAGGTATATTACTACCCGATAGCGTTAATGGCGGAAGAATTTTTAATGCTTTATTTTTTGTTACCCATTTGGTATTAAAGTTGAGATAAATGAGTTATCGTTAGATGTTTTTCAAAAATCTTGCGAGGATTATTATAATGACAAGAATAAGTCATCTCAGAAGAATAATATTTACCACAAGGTCTATTGAAAAAAAAAACATAAGAAAAAAGCTAAACAAACTATAGTCTCCATACAACCACTAAGCAACACAGACCCATTTACGAAAAAAAAAATGACGTTATTTGCAAAATAAACATCATTATTTCATTCATAACCTACAAAAACTAACATTTATACCCCACCCCATCGCATTGATATCTACACAAGTAACCGGTGTTCATATGTAAACACACAATGACAGCGGTTGGACAGAATTGGCTTTGATTATGAAAGGGGTATGACAGTCATTGAATATTGATTCGTTTCAACGGGTTGTGTACCGTTGTGGCGAACGTGGTTAGGTAGAAAATTGTTTATTGGATACTGGAAGACTGGCTGAAATATAAAAGCAATTAATACGGTTTTGTTTTATGAATAACCGTCAAAAATGTTATCAATTTTCTCGTTTATTTTTAAGATTTTACTTCAAAATATTTTTTTACTTAGTTCTAAAATTTTTAACCCCACACTAAGATACCCAGTTTTGTTCAGTTCTAGCCTCTCGTCGGTTTTGCTCTTTTTAAATAAAACAAGTTCATATTATAAAAGGTGTAGTTACAATAAAAGGTACGGCAATGGAATACTTACATTTACTCTGAAAAGCTAGTAGCTAAATGATAACAATTGTGCAGGCTTAGTCAACATTAAGCAAGGTCGTTTAGTCCACGAGCACGTCATTTGCAGACCTTTGGCAGTTATTTTTTTTTCTGTTTAAAATACAGATTGTCAGCTAGATTTATAGCTAGAACAATATAATTGCAAAAAAAACACGTAGATATATAAATCTCTTAATAATAAAGAATAGTTCAGCCTATAATGTTTCCACTGCTGGGACATATACAGTATGTTGACTAACAGAGGGCGTTCCCGTTAACCCGCAATAGTATAGCATCCATACATGCTAAAAAAATATTACCATTCGAAAACAAAATGTTTTTATTTTTTTAATATTAAAATATTAAAAAATAAAAATAAAAATAAAAATGTTAAATTGATACGTAAAAGAAACACTTTGTACATGCGTACTTGAAGGACGGCAACGTCGCAATTTATTTATGAATGCGTACGTGTGTACAGAGTGTTTCTTTTACGTATGAATTTAACATTTGTAGTAAATATTTTAATATTAAAAAAAGAAAACATTTTGTTTTCGAATGGTAATATTTTTTTAACATGTATGGATGCTATACTATTGCGAGTTAACGGGAACGCCCTCTGTTAGTTAACATACTGTATATAGGACATAGATTGGAAGCGTGAGAGAGAATGGGCCGTAAGCTAATACGAGGGCCCAGTGCAGGTTGATCAATGTCAAATCTTCGAATTTTAGGTCCTAGGACATAAAGGGATAGGTCTTGTCGCATTTTTTCCTCCACCGTTTTGAGAACAGTGGTGGTTATGATGAAAATTTGACAAATTAATGAAAGTGACTGAGTTCGAACTCACGACCTGCAACTGTTTAGTCCGTTTCGTAACCACTCGGGTACCACTGCTACTGCATAAATATCTTACACATATAAAACTAATCATTTCTGTAGATACTCTTTCTGTAACACTATTCTCATCGTCAGTACCTACATTCGCAATACTCATGTAAATATCGAGAGAAACAGTACTACCAATCACTATCCACTATCGGCTTGATTGACAATAGACTCACATTATGTATATACTATACTAGTTTGTGTTATTGTGTTCGAGATAAGAAGTTACTTAAGATTCCACTCTCATCGTTAATGTTGTAGGTATTTTGTCATCGCATTATATTGTTAGAGAAATAAGAGTACCTACTCATCAGTCTGTATATCCCCACATATTACAAAACGAGTCTCTCGCCGGATGAATGTGTATGTCTATTTGTTTGCGATAAACTCAAAAATTATGAAACAGATTTTGGGAAACCAAGGGAAAGCGATTCAAGAGGAAATTTACGTGTGAATAAGTAGAATCACACTGCAAAGCTATCCGGGTCAGTAGTTAGTAGTAGAGTAGTTCTTAATCAAAACGAGCGAGGTAAGAAATGCTTAATAAACAAATGCAAGTTGTTTTCATATTTTTCTATTGAATTATTTAATAGCATTATAAAAATCTAATATATAAAATTCTCGTGTCACAATGTTAGTTGCCTTACTCCTCCGAAACGGCTTTACTGATTTTACCATATTTTATATGCATATTCAGTAGGTCTGAGAATCGGCTACCATCTACTTTTTATCCCGGAATTCCCAGGGGATCGGGATTTACGCGGGAAATCCTCCCACGCGAATGAAGTTGCGGGCAGCAGCTAGTAAGTACATATAACCACATGTTTTTAAATAGTTGTAGGAAGGTAGGAGGAACATATAGTTGTAATTATAAAATTTCGATACTATTATACTTGATTAAACTGACGAGGGGTATCTTCTTGATGGATATTACCTAATAAAATAATATCTGCAACCATACAACGCCATAGTAAATATTTTTATGACAGCCACAATAAATCTCTAACAGCGACATAAAACATAGCAACACTAAACAACTCTATCCGTAGTGTGAACACTTGAGAGGTGCGGGTACGGACGTCCGCTGTCGTCGGCGGCCAACGCATGGCTGAGCTAATTGCGCTACTTTGTGACGTCATGTGCAATGTGCTGGCAACACCTCTCTGTGTGTTTCGTTTTTTGTAGCTTGGCAATCCTTATGTCAGTGCTGCGTGTGTAGTTACTGCGTAGTAGTTGGATTGTGAAACGTTTAACAAAGGTTTTGAAAAGAGACAAAAGGCGTAGAAAATAATATAAGCTGAGAATTCTCACTATCTTATTTATTTATATAACTTTGTAGTTTCGCTCGCGTGAACAGTATTTTTCAACGAATAAAAAGTTGCTTATGTCCTTCCTCAAAGACCCCGTTAGACCATAAAACTGAAATTCTAACGTACCAGTTAGAATCTGTTAGGAGACGGAAAGATTCGTTTGTTTAGCCGTCTGTTTCTATAAAACACCTAATGGCTGGATTATTCCCGGACCTATTATTAATTATACGCGAAAAAATACGCCCATAATCTAAGTCTGTACCAAAAAGATGAGAAAGTTTAATAGACAAACAGACAGAGTTACTTTCACTTGTAAGGATATAAGCAAATAAGAATCGAGACAGTTTCTTTTAAAATCTTTTGGAGAACTAAAGTATATCAACAATCTCAAGTGTCCCCGTCACATTAACGCACTCCACCGGAAGTAGAAGCCTCTAACGAGCAAGGTGATGGTCACTTCCGCGTCACTGGCAGTTTATCGCTTTGAAGATTACGACGTCTTTTTAAAAACGTTTTTTGTACACAGTTACCTATAGTTTATTGATTAGGTACTTTTATACCCTGAAATAGTGTCTGAAGATTGTGAAAATGTATATAAATATGAACCTTGCCTTTGCTACAGACTGCATCGACATGAAAATTTTATTTATACACGAATTCTTATCTTGACTTATCCGTTGATTCTGTTCAGGTATTTAAAACAGCAATAAATATTTAAAATTACTAGCTATTGAGACTTATTTCGCGCATAACTCTGCATAGAAAAGTATAGCTCAGTATCTCGATTCGGACTTGCAGATTATTAAAAAAGGTTTAGTTGTGAACTAACACGATACTCCTAAGGCTTCTGACTGTCCGTAACAAATACCAAAGATGTATGTTCGGTTCAAAAGATAATTATTGGTAAATCTATACTAATATTATAAAGCGGAAAAGTTTGTTTGTTTGTTTGCTTGAACGCGCTAATCTTCGAAAGTACAGGGTGGATTTGGATGAAATTTGGTATGGAAGTAGCTTGAAGCTTGAGGAAGGTTATAGGCTACTTTTTACCCGACTGCAAACAGGAGAGTTATGTTTTTACCGTGATAGAATCCACGGGAGCGAAGCCCCGCGTGAGTACTAGTCAATTGATAAAACTTTACTAAGATAAAGGAATTGGATATGATGTCATTTTATGTTACTGCTACGCTATCTCATAACCTTCAGCAGACTGGAAGAAAGTGCCTAGAGCATCAAATCCACCTTTGTAAATAATGTGTATGAAATCTTAATAAACAAACCCCATTTCTGCGACCAACCAGATAAATGCACACGGTAAAGCTTGGCGGGTCCTAGGAAAATGTTGGCCTGTTGTGAAACTGGCAACGAAATTAATATTCAACGGAAAAGAAAATTGTAGCTGTAGGTAATAACAGTACTTTCCACTCTTCTACACATGAAGCGCTCAGAAGACAGAAAAGAAAAAGTGGTTGTTCAAGTAAACTTTTATAATAGAACGATAACCGCATTTAAAAAAAAAATTTTTTTAAATACCTATTAAAATAAAATAGGACTAAAAAATTATAAAAATAAAACGGAAACACGTTTTAGCATTCTTATTTATTGAATAGCTAAAAAATTAAGTTGCGCATAATAAAAAAAAAACATAAAACAATTAAAAACCTCCGTACTTTTGAAAAAAGAGACCCAATACTTATTTTATTTTTATGATTTTTGCAACGTCTTATGAAATAAATATTTTTTTTTCTCCTAAAAATTACTAATCTATTTTGACGGCGGAACATTTTATTTGTTAGTTAATGACCTCATCTACACGCCCTTAACAGGATCGGGACGTATTTCCAACCAAATAACCCTGTATATGATGATTCGTCGAGACATTAAATGATCTGTTTTCATGTAATTTTTATGACTAACGCGACGTGTAGGTTGGAAGAATCTCTCATGCTTCTAAGGACTTATCTAATCATGTATACTTGGGGTCGTCACATCTCCAGAGCTGCGGGAATATTCTAACGAGATATCGCAATCCCGGAACACAAGAGCAACAAAAGGAGCAGGGTGAGTTTTTAGTCAGTAGAAGTCTGACACTCCCTTCCACTCCACTCACGGCGGTAGGAGTCATTCGATGATTTTCCCCTTCAGAAAAAAAGGGTCGTCACATCTGATGCCCGTACAGTCTCTAGCTCAATTTGGAGAATTTTTCGGTTAGGACAGAACAAAATAACTGACTGCTGGTGTTCCTAACCTACTTTCAATAATTATAACTGTAAGACCGATAGATTGCAATATGAATACACTTCCAACTCCATGCAACTTACAAAAGGAAATTCTTAGCAAAGAACCTCGTTTTAAACATACGGTATGGTTGAGCTCTATTTACCTCTTATCCGCTTAGTTTAGTTTTACCAAATATTTACTTTGCGGGCAACTGTTCACATATTAGGTACATATGCAGTTTAAATATAATATGCTTTTAGTTGGAGTTTATAAGAATACCTACATTACTTTTTGGTAAACTATTAAAGCGACTTAATAGTAATGACTCCACACGGGTTAAATAAAAAAAAATTGGCAAAATCATACAGACGAAAACAATAAGTACTCATAGCTTCCATGTTTAAGCAGGCGATAGCGATTATATCCTAAATAAATTAGTTTTAGTGTATTTATTTATTTATTACACGAATTTCTGGACGCCATATTTTAGTTTATTTTTAGATGTATATTATTATGTAGTTTAGGGTTTTTATTTAAGTGTATATTCCATTATTGATTAAATAAATATATTAAACGTCGACAAGTTTTAGTGTTACAAAAGAGAAAATAAAAAAATCATGAAGATGTCATCGAAATCTAGTACAGTCTCTCACCTTTTTCTAATGAACAACGATACATAAAAAGCAACAGCTACATTTAAAGAACTACAAGCTGATTTCTAAAGCTAATTCTTGCTTTTTTATACCTCTCACCAGTAAAATTGGTCACGTAATGAAAAAGTAAATCAATAAAATTTCATTGACAATCACAGCCCTTTCAATGTAACAAGGGTACTATTACTTTTTCCATTACTGAACTACTACAAACTTAAAGAGAATAATGAAAGTACCAACTGAGCTAAAAGCAAAATAAAATAATGGACAACCATAACACCTTATCGCTATACAAGTTTAAAGAGTTTCCCCTATAAAAATAATCGTAAAGTGTTGCAGGAGTATTGTGCTTCGTCTTTATAGGTCTTAGATCGAATCGACATAGAAACGGTATCGTTTTTAATGTAATTCGTAGCTTTTCCTGTTTTGTAGAGTTTTTCCTTATGAACTTCAAGCATAAAAGCTCTTGACAAGATCGGTGAGAACAAATAAAGAAATTAAAAAAGTTATTGATATTTATAAAAATGCTAATTTAGTTTTGTTTCTATTTAATTGAGTTTGCCTTGGAGAACCGCAGGCTACGCTGGCGCCTGTAGGGAGATCGGCGATAAGCCTAGTAATTACCTAACTAATATAAATAATTTTTTTTTTGTAATAATATACTAATGACTTCCCCTGCAGTGGGTGGAGCGGAAAGGAATGTCAGACTTCTAGTGACTTAAAACCGTTTAAAACTGTTCTATCGGCTGCCTTTGCTTGCTAGGGCCGCGATATTTAGCTAGAACATTACCGCAACCAGGGCACAAACTACCATACTAGATTAAAACCTAACCAAAGAAGAAAGTACGTGACCTTTATTATTAGTTCAACGCCTTTTTTCTCTAATTTATTTTATTGATATTTTATTGTGTTTAACTTAAAATAGTGCTGAATTATAAACTATTTTATGAGGTCTAACAATATTTACGAACATTAACATAATAAGTAGCTATTAAATATTTATTGTAAAAATTGGTTTAAATTTTTTATAAGGTATTTAGTGAAACGTGAATGTTTTAGAAAGATAACGGCGCCTTTGTAGAATACTAATATGTTCGTAAGTATTCAAAATCAAAAGAAAATCAACACTATAAACAATATTCGCAAATTTACTTTAAGCTCACTGATTGGATAAAATAAAACTCTGTTTTATAAAAATCTAATTTCAATTATTATCAAATTGACGTTATTTATTATTCAAATTCGATTTGATGAAGGAAAAAAAGTCCGTCGTATTTTTCTTCATCAAACCAATACGGAAGTCAAAAATAAACTTAACATGGTCTTGCCTCTGTATATTTATGCAAATAAATATTGCTCTAGCGTGGACCTCCTGATAACTTTTATGATATCTCTGGGCTTCACAATTTAATCAAAAAAATTTGCTCATTTATATTCCATTCGTAGCTTTCTCCAGAATATACATAAGTAGGTATAAGTCTCATATTTACGTTAATCAAGTAACAGACACATGTGTTTCAGAGAACTTGATCAACATTTGATTTAATACTAGCTGGTGCCAGCGACTTTGTTCGAGTGGTACTTTATCCCGGGGAAATGTACGGAATTCTGTACATTTCCCCGGGATAAAGTAGCCTGTATGTATGTGCTATTCCAGACTATTAACCGTGCCAAATTCCATCCAGATTCGTAATTCGCATTTTCCGGTGTTACGGAGGCAAGTTTAAGAAAAATGTGTTAAAATTATACTTTAAAAAAATATGTTAGTAAAGAAGTAATAATGTTGAGAACCACCAAATTAATTATTTAATAGCTTTAGCTTGCGGCTCCGCTCGCTCGAGACGTTATTTTTGCAGCAAAAAAGTATAGTCTATGAATGTCACTCTCCATGATCCATCTATCTTCACACCAAAAATCACATCGATCTATTGTTTCGTTTTGAACTAAAAAGAACAAACCAACAAACACAGTTTCACTATTATAATATTAGTATGAATTTCAGGCGAAAAACGTATGTACTTATTTACCTACACGGTAGTTTGCGTGAGTCTACAAATCTTTGTACCAGATACTAAAAAAACATGTTTGCTTGTTGTATACCTATACAATTCAACTAAGCCGTATTTGGCGCACAAATACATAGGACAAATTTTCTGGTTCAGTAGTTCATAATTCAATAACGTGTCTACCATACATTGTTTTTGTGTAAGTGCTCATATTAGTTGCTGTCACCTAGCTCAGCGAGGCGAGTTTCAGTAATTGCATTCAATCGTCAAGACTAACAGAGTTAGTTCGCAGCTCGGCTGAGTTTCGCAGCCGAATAAAATGTAACAACGTTTGCCTTTAACTAGATAATTCAATTTTGTAAGGAACACGAAAACTGGAACGTTAAGGCAACTCCAACACAAGGCCGGATGTGGTGAGAAAAGGGTTCGTGTTTTGAGAATGTTTTTCGGAATTGGGTTCTGCTTTAGCAGCCGTACGTATATATATGTACGTACTGCTGTGTATATATATAGCATCAGAAAATTGGTAACTTAGAGCTTCGAACATTCTGGGGTTGCAGGAATGTTCTAACAAGATACCGTAGCCCCGGACCACAAGGTCAACTGATGGAACAGGGTGGGTTTTTAGGCAGCAGAAGTCTGACACTCCCTTCCGCTCTGAGTGGAGCGGCAGGAGCTATTTGATGATTTTACCACGGAAAACGGAAAAGAGCTAAGGAGCTGTGTGGACAGTAATAAGTTTATTTATCAAAATTACAATTACAGAAATAAACACAAACAGTTGACAACAAGTAACAAGTAGATTAATTAAGGCATTACAGTATGTTACAAAGTTTCTGTACTTAAATATAATAACCCTGCCTCTTAAACTAGGCTGGCCTGTATTCTAAGAGACATTGTTCAGCTAATTAGTATATTCAATATGCTTAGTCATACAACAGTGGACTGCGCCGATCTACTGTTTGTCAGCAGTCAGTTTTCTTTTTGAAATTTTTGGATGTCGAATGTGGATGTGTATTGATGTATGAGAATGTATGATGTATTTGTGTGTATGTATGGGTGTGTATGTTTGAAGGTGTGCGTTCTCCGATTTAAGCGACGTAAGTGAGCAGACTCCGTGTAGGAATAGTCCTTCTGTATCAGCCAATCTGTGAAAGTATTCCTAAATGTTCTGTGAGTGAGCGGGACTCCCGTCGTTCTCTATTCCGGTTATACTTAGTACGATTCAATTAACTTTGTTATGAAATAAGGCAACCTTTTATCAATAAGCAAAAGCAAATAAGATCAATAAGATTATTTGCGCTTACTTAAATACTACTTCCCAATGCGTTAGCTTAAAATAAAGGGCCCATATCACTTAATAAAGTTGAAGAAACTGTTACAAGTTTACGACACCCCCTTCTCTCACGAAGCGTTATCCTTACTAATATTATAAATGCGAAAGTAACTCTGTCTGTCTGTGTGTTACGCAATCACGCCTAAACTACTGAACCGATTTTAATGAAATTTGGTACGGATATAGTCTAGGGCCTGAGAAAGGACAAAGGATACATTTTAATGCAAAAAAAGGGATGTGAGGGGTTGAAATAGGGGATGAAAGTTTGTATGGAAATTACGTCATTTTTAAAGCTAGAAGCTTGAAACTTATTTTTTTTTTTACTTTTGATAATAATAAGAACGACATTCAAATTATGTATGAGTTTTATTAACAAAATAATTAGCCTTAAAAATTAAAAATGCTGCAGAAAGTCACTATTCCGCGCGGACGAAGTCGCGGGCGCAGCTAGTATAAAATAAAACAACTGCGAACTGTGTGTTTAGAACGTCAATAGCCTAATAGCTAAAGTGTCGTACTTCTGATCGAGAGGTCGCGAGTTCAAACCCCACGCATTACACTATTGCCACGAACCCACTCCAGACACAAGCATCCAGACACAAGCATCCAGACACAAGGGCTTAACAAGATTGTTAGTAATGTGAATTCTAACACCCACATTGCCAATTCTTAAAAAAATAAACTGTATCACAATGTGCAGTATACTGTATACTTGACCTTTGGCGAAGTTTTAAACCATCCAGCACACGATACACGTATTCACTAACAATCTCCTAACTGAGGACACACATAGGTACAATATACCGCATTACCAACTAGCCCACTCCCATGCCAAGTCAATTGCAACCAACCGTGCCAAGAATCGCGAAGTTCATTATTTCCATTGAAAACTGGCATGAAACACCACACAGCTTACTTTAAACAATACTTGGACAGGGTTGGACTTCAATTGTTAGCGCCTACAGCTTTTCTCTGAGCAATGACGCCGGGAAATGTTAAAGAAAATTGCTGAATGAAAAGGCACGGAAAATTGTATTGAGAGGAATTTTGTTCATGTTGATACAATACGAAATGAAATGCTGTTTCAAGGAGTATCTGAAGTTTTTGTGCAGTTTTCCGAATCTATTTAAATGATGATTGTTATGCAGGATGCGAGGAGTATTCAATAATCAAACACGGAGCTCATGACGACGTGGTATATCTCAATCAGCGTTCCAGGAAGTCCCGTCGACAATCATAGACTTACGGCTACAGATAACTAATACAGATTATATATATCTAACATCCCCCCTTTTCAGACAGATCTTTATTAAAACAAAATGTTGCAGACTTAATCTAAACTTAAAGTAGTTTTGTTATCTATGACAGCTAAAAATCTAAACCGATCTTGCTTATCTATGACAGTTATATTGACAGTTGATAAACAGTGACAGTGACAGTTGACATTGCATAATAACAACGAAAAGAAATAAAACATTAAACACTGAAAATACAATCACTTATTAACAGGAAACAAATTACTTAATTTACTATTCACAGTATCTCTGAGGCTTTCGGATTTGTCTACCATAAGATGAGTATTTAATATTTTCTGTGTTATGATTGTGTTCATTGTGTTGTGTGACAGGAGAGTGACTAATATTCGTTTTATTTTGCAGGTGCTGTGGTGGCGGAGGACTAGAAGGAGAACGTGTAAGTTGGGGTGAAGTCTTGGGCTTCAGGATATGTACACGATTGCGGCGGTAGGAACCATCTCCAGTGTCAACAATGTATGACCTGGGTTGTGGAGTGACATCTGTGACTGTGCCTGGTGTCCAAACATTATGTGGATTGTGTGGTTGTTTTTTGAAATATATTTTATCACCTTTGTTAAGACTAGGTAAGTTTTTTGTGTGTGTATTATAATAATGTTTTGAATATTCTTTTTGTTGTTTCATTTTATCCTCTACCAATTTGTAGTCAGGAACTTTAGGGTGTAGTACTTTATTTGAAATAGGTAATTTAGATCTAAGTGTTCTAGACATCAAAAGTTGAGCAGGGGAACATAAACCTTGCTTAGGAGTGTTTCGGTATTGTAAAAGAGCAATATATGGGTCAGTTTTGTCCATAAGACATTTCTTAAGTAAATGTTTAATTGTACCAATTGCCCTTTCCACCATACCGTTAGAACGGCTGTAGTAGGGACTAGCAGTGACATGTTCAATTTGCCATTGAGTAACAAATGTTTTAAATTCATGTGAGTTGAAAGGTGGACCATTGTCTGAATTTATGTATTTTGGAATACCATGTCTTGCAAAAATTGACTTTAGATGTGAAATGACCTTACTAGCAGTTGAATTATTATTTAAGTGAGCAAGTTCTACATACTTTGAAAAGAAGTCAACAACTAACAAGTACTTTTGAGAGTTAAAATCAAATAAGTCAATGCCTACCTTGTACCAAGGAATCGGCTTAATTTCTTGTTCACAAAATTGTTCTTTACTGTTGCTACGTCTGTGTGTTAAACATATGTGACATGAGTTAATGTAAGTCTCTATGTCTGCATAAATATTGGGCCAATATACTGAATTTTTTGACAAATTCTGACAACTTTTAATACCAAGGTGTCCTTCATGTAATAATTTCAAGATATCATTTTGAAGTGAAGTAGGGACAACAACACTGTTATGTTTTAGGATGAGGCCATCTATCACTTGCAGTTCATTTTTTATAAGAAAATATGGTCTAATATTTGCAGGGACTGATTTTCTATGTTCTGGCCAGCCATTCTTGCAGAACTTTGAAACAAGGACCAAGTCTGAATCTTGAGAAGTATGGTCTTGTAATTCTTTCATTTTATGTGGACTAATAGACAAAGATTTAATTACTAAGTTGGCATGAAGGTCAATATCAGCTTCAAGGTCAGTTAGGGCTTGTTCTGGTAAAGCACATCTCGACAGTGTGTCAGCTACGTACAGGTATTTACCAGGTTTGTATACAACGTCTAGGTCATAAGGTTGAAGTCGTAGCATAATTCTTTGTAATCGAGCTGGAATACTGACTATTGGCTTTTTGAATAATGGGACTATCGGTTTGTGGTCAGTTTCTACTATGGCATGACGTCCATAAATATACTGGTGGAATTTGGTACATCCAAAGAGAATGGCTAATAACTCTTTTTCGATTTGGGAGTAAGCTTGCTGAGCTTGACTGAGAGAAGCGGATGCATAGGCTATTGGCTGTTTGTCATGACATATAACAGCACCCATAGCATCTTTGGAAGAATCTACTGATAGGATAATATCCTTATTTGAATCATAGTATGTAAGCACTGGGGCATTTGTTATCAGTCTTTTTAATGTATTGAATTCTATATCATGTTTCTCCGACCAGTACCAATCAGTGTTTTTAGACAAAAGTGATCTCAGATTAGTAGTTTTCTGTGACAAATTTTCAATATAAGATCCTAAGTAGTTAACCATACCCATGAATCTTTGCAATTCAGTCAGGTTAGTTGGTGGCGACATTTGACATATGGCTTGGACCTTACTTGGATCTACTTTAACACCTTCTTTACTGAAGATATGACCTAAGTATTTGACATGACTTTGACATATATTAGACTTTTCTTTGTTGAACTTTATGCCTATTTCTTGTGCTCTCTGAAGCACTTTTTCAAGCCTTATATCATGTTCCTGTTTGGAACTACCATAAATTAGTATGTCATCCATCATGACCTTGACACCTTGTATGTCACTAAACTGTTTAGTCATTTCAGAATGAAAAATTTCTGGGGCAGAATTAATTCCAAATGGAAGCCTAAGGAATCTATACCGACCTAGTGGTGTAATAAAAGTGCATAGTTTAGAAGAGTCTCTATCTAATTTTAACATATAGAATCCTTTATTAGCATCCAGAGCCTTGAACATCGACGACGAGTTGCAAGTCTATCGGTTTTTTATCGGTTACATTTCGGGGAGTGTGCGATGGAATTACACAATTTAATTCCAACAAGCCCGTTCCATCATCGGACTACGAGACAAACGGCGAAGCGCCATCGTTACATGGTGGACATCCCACCCATACGCACCAAACGTTTTGGGAATACCTTCATTGTGCGTACGGCTAAGGAGTGGAATTCCCTGCCGGAGTCTGTGTTTCCCGATAGCTATAACCTAGGAGTCTTTAAGTCAAGAGTGAATAGGTTACTTTTAGGTAAGCGTGCTCCATCTTCGACCACATCATCACTTACCATCAGGTGAGATGGTGGTCAAACGCGAACCTATTCTAAATAAAAAAAAAAAAAAAAAAAAAAAAAAAAAAAAAAGAGTGGAAAAGAATTGGGCACCTGACAAACTATGTTTTATTTCATCTATAGTGGGAAACTGATAATGTGCCCTCATGATGCTTTTATTAAGTTTTCTGGGGTCTATACATAACCTAAGTTTACCATTTTTCTTAGAGGTAAGTACTATTGCATTAACCCAGTCTGAAGGTTCTTCTACCTTTTCTATGACATTGTCTCTTTCTAGTATTTCTAGTTCTTTTTTCAGTTTATCAAGCAAAGCGAAAGGAACTCTGCGACATGCCTCTACTGAAGGTACGGCATCGGGTTTCAAGGTAAGGTGACACTCAAAATCCGTAAGACAACCTATGCCTTTGAATAACTGAGAATACTTTGACATGACATTATTTAAATTCGTATGATCATTGAACTGAACATTATGTATCCTTTTGACTAATTTCAGATCCTCACAACTTCTACGACCTATGACATTTTGGCAATTAAGATCTACTATGTGAAAATTTAATGAATGATCTTTATTATTGAGTTTTACATTCACTTGGCACTGACCAACAGTGGGTAGTATTTCACCACTGAATGTTGATAATTTATGGGTACTTTTTGTTATTTTTGACAAAGGTATGTTGAGTTTTTTAAAAGTGTATAATGAGAGTATGTTTGTGTCTGCTCCTGTATCTAAAAGAAATTTTGTATCTTGTGAGTTAATTATAAGATGTGTCGTGTAATTATTTTTATCATTATATACAGCGGATAGAAATAAAGAGCCTAGAAAATAATTATTGTCTGAATCTATTGACAAATCTTTGTTTTCTTTAGTCATGTTTACCTTTTTAGCCCTAGTCCGGGTATGACAAACAGATGCGAAGTGGTCTTTGCGGCCACAGCTGCGACAGGTTACACCTATTGCTGGGCAGCGAACTCGATGGACTTGTCCACACCTGGTGCAGGGCTCTTCTGACTTCTTTTGTGGTCTTGACCGACTAGCTGATCTTGGTTTGCTTGACTGCCTATGTGTTGAACTGTTCTTCGGGTATCTTGCTCCTGACCGCACTGAATTGACATCCTGGCCTGTTTTTGTTTCGTTATCATTCTGACTTATCTTCTGTGTGTCAATCTTCGAATTTCTGATCGTCTTTGCTAGCTCGACCGCGGCATCAAATGTATCTGGTTTCTCCATTAAAATTCTCTCTTTAATGTAAGCACAACTGGATTCCAGGTTCCATGAGAAAATATCTTTGAGTATGCTGTCATTGAGGGTCCCAAAATCGCATTGTAGGCTAATATTTTTCAAGTCCGTGGCATATGTTTCTATGTCCTCGTTTTGACCTTGTTTCCGGTTAAATAATTTGTGCCTCTCTATTGAAATGTTTACTTTTGGTAGGAAATATGACTCGAACTTCTTGACGAGGTCTTTATAGCTTATTTTCTTCATGTCAACATCAAATGAGTAGAATATTTGAAGGGCTTCTGTGCCGATAGTGTTTAACAAAATGGCGACCTTCCTTGTGTCCGGTTCGTCATCTAAGTTATTTGCAGTCATATAGATACTTAGAGCCGTTGCGAAGTTTTTCCACGCAAGAGGCATGTTTGAGGCATGAATGTCCAGCTGAAATTTCGCTGGCGGCGCGTTTGGCGCTTGCTTGTACGTTGACGAGTCGTTCGGCATATTGGTTTTTGGTTAGAAAAAACGTGAGCAGACTTGCCTTGACGTTGACGATGCGCTGATATATGCTGACGAAACTCCGTGACGACGAGTTATGATGAGTGACGACGACTTGTTATGGTTCAAGTTGAACTTCTGACACCATGTTATGCAGGATGCGAGGAGTATTCAATAATCAAACACGGAGCTCATGACGACGTGGTATATCTCAATCAGCGTTCCAGGAAGTCCCGTCGACAATCATAGACTTACGGCTACAGATAACTAATACAGATTATATATATCTAACAATGATTGGCTGGTTTTAAGGTTTTGTTGTAAGCAATAAGGATTCTTTTCATAACTGGATAGGTCTTTCAAATATAATAAGGGTTGGCCGCAACCAATTTCCACTCTGAAATTTGTCAGTGGTATTGTTTGTTAGACTAATATGTGCACTCTACCAGATAAAGCATTGCTTTTGAGAATATAAACAGAAGTTGCATTTATAAAGAAATTCATAGGAAATTAATATGTATATTGTATTTAAATAACTCATAATATGGGTATGATAAAGGCAAAATATCTACTTAAACTACATATACTCAAAAGTAAATATTTTACAATTTAGTTTGTCATGGGTGTTATTTAATCGATATTCAGGTTTGCAATAACAAAACTTGAGAATTTGTAACTCTTTATAACAGAGTAACCAAGCGATTTAGGATTATATTCATCGTTTACCTAGTAGCGTAAACAGAAAATAATTTAAGCGGGTCAACTAATTTCTTAAGTAATTTCGGACATGGGCCTAACTCGAGTGATTTCAGACTTAAAGCTAAGTCTTAACCCAATACCTAAGTTAGATTTAATTACTAGGTTTAATAGGCGTGTAAATTGATCCATTTTCCTAAGTCTTACTAACAAAATGTTGGGATATTTTATCGTACACGCGTTTATTAGAATGTGATTAACTCGCAGTATTAAAATACCTTATTCACAATCTTCACTGAATCGGTTACACGGTAGGACGAAGCTATACGACTAACAGATTGTTCCCGGTCTAGCTAAGTACAAGTAAAAAATGTTTATTTCACCTTACCGTCTAAGATATTAAAATTCTGAGCTGATTATGCTATTTTGTACCAGAATTAACGATACAGCAACCAAAATTTATGAAAGATTTTGCCTACTTTTTTTTTAGTATTGGCATTTATTTATTTGTATTTTTACAAGACATGTTAGAAATAATTTTGTCTTTATGAAATGTAATTGGCCTTCGGCTGGATTAAAAAGTTAGTAAAATTTAAACATTTTCCTTTGATAATGATTGAGGATTTTAACTTAAAAAAAATGATCGAGTAGTATAGAATGCCTAAGGCAGTATGTCCACATTATTACCCAAGTGCTTGAAATCTAAATAAATCAATCAATTTAACCGTCAATAGCCTATGGCTAAGGTGCCGGAGTTGTGATCGAGAGGTCGCGGGTTCGAACCCCATCCGTTACACAATTAATCGTTAAACAAAAAAAAAAAAAATTGCTGTGAAACTACTCCAGACACAACCATATTTAGCTTAGTTGGAGGGGTTAACAAGATTGTGAGTAATATGAATTCTACCCACATTTTCTTTTAGAAACGAAATACAAATCGTCTTGTCGCATGACAAAAAAAGCAATTTCAAGAAATATTCTAATATTTGTGTGGTATGTGGTACCTACAGGTGCCAAGATTCCACCCTGATAGTTTCCATATGCTGATGCCGCAGGGAAATTACGTTTGTACGTTTCCAGTGAGTTTCTGTCTTGCTCCCGTTACCGTTTTCTGAATATTTTGATAGCTTCAACGTGCTCCGTGGTAATTAAATAATGGCTTTGCTGGAAAGCTGAAATTTTCGGCGTCTTCATTAGAGGAAAATATGCAAATTTTTAGGAGAATACTGTCTAAGTACTATTTTATGCGTAAGTACCAAAATCCAATTTCGCTTTTTTTGCTCGGAAATTACACATTTTTGTTCTAATTAGGACACTTCTTCGACGAAACATACATAAGAAATGCGAAAGTGAGTCTGTGTGTAAGTCGGCCTTATTAATCAATAGCATAGTGTGTAAGAATTACCTATCGTAGTATATAGGAGTTATGTAATGTTATGCAAGACACACTTCTACTGAAACCTTAAATGCGATCATATCATATGAACTTAATACAACACTGGTTTGGGTTGCATGTTGCGTCACCCATAAAAAATTGTATTTGTCATGGATTTCATTAAAGTAACGAATTAATATTTTTTTTTCCATCCCCTATCCATACTATTACAAATATTATAAATGCGAAAGTAACTCTGTCTGTCTGTTACCTTTTCACGCCTAAACCGCTGAACCGATTTAGATAAAATTTGGCATGGAAATAGTTTAGGGCCTGGGATAGTTTTTATCCCGATGTGATCCCGTGTGATAGGTTTTCGAATTGTACGCGAACGAAGTCGCGGTCAAAAGCTAGTAATATTATAAATGCGAAAATAACTGTCTGTTTGTTACACTTTCACGCTTAAACCAGAGAGCTAATTTTGATGAAATGTGATGGTACAGAGATAGATTAGGGTCTTGATAAGGATAAAGCCTACATTTTCTCGCTGAAAATACTTTTCAGACGAAGCCGCGGGCAGGAACTAGTTTACTTTAAGGATGAATTTTAATCCATATACACTTGCAAAGAGCAAATCGATTACTTTAATTTGATCTAAGGATTTTATAAATAGCAAGGACCTTTTAATTTTGCAAAAAGCAAACCTTTAAATTTAATTATTTTAACTGCCAAATGTCTGACCAATTGAGATAAAGTGAAAAAGTTAAAATGGCATAACAATTAATAAACCTTTCGCAAAAATTACTGTGCCGAAGAATATTGCACTCATCAATGTCAGTATTGAGCTCCGCAAAATAAAATAAGAGCAAAACAAAATTTTGTTTTGTTACGAAAATACAACTCCAAAATTAACCAGATGAATAAATAGGAGATTTACTTTTGAAATTACTTTTATGATTTACAATGCTTCTCGCCTCAGTTGCACGTGCAAGACCTGTTTTAAACGATGTAATTTCAGATTGCAAGAATAAAGACTGTGTACCTATGTTATTTTATTAATGTTCTGATGGTAAAAACCGGCCAAATGCGAATCGGACTCCCGCACGAAAGATTCCGTACCATTATTTATAAATACGGCATAAAATCACGTTTGTTGTATTGCCCTCCTTAAACATTATTGTTTTAGTATTTGTTGTTATAGCGGCACCAGAAATACATCATCTGTGAAAATTTCCAATGTCTAGCTATCACGGTTCACGAGATACAGCCTGGTGACAGACGGACAGATAGCGGAGCCTTAGTAATAGCGTTCCGTTTTTACCCTTTGGGTACGAAACCCTAAAAATCTGCAAATAAAAGTACGTAATTTTTTATATACAGAGTTGATACGACCGAGGGGCTTTCCTTTAAACTGCGTATACTAGGTACAATTTTTAAGCTTTGTACCAAAAACCAATTAAATAGGAGAAGTAGTTTAGTCACAAATGATTTTGATGAGATGCACCTTAAAGCCATAAATCCTTTTTTTTTTTTATTTAGAATAGGTTCGCGTTTGACCACCATCTCACCTGATGGTAAGTGATGATGTGGTTGAAGATGGAGCACGCTTACCTAAAAGTAACCTATTCACTCTTGACTTAAAGACTCCTATGTTATAGCTATCAGGAAACACAAACTCCGGCAGGGAAAAAAAAAATCTAACCAAGACAAGAGATAACACACGCTGCGCTACGTTGCCACTTTGTTACCTAGGTATTTAAGGTCAGTCACATTTATCTACAAAGGATGGTTGCGTTTTACTCTGATTTGTAAGCTATTTAGTTTGTTTGAAAAAAAAAAACTTTTTTGGATCTTTTTATTTTTTAACTGTATCAAATTAACACTAAACACGTATAGTATACGTAGTGTAATTTAATGCCCCTCTGTCGTATCAACTCTGTATATTTTTATCGGTGACGAAGATATGAAACTTTTAAGTTTATTAGAAAGAGACGAGTAACTCGTGGCTAATTAATAACAGCCCCACAGGTCGATTTGCAATGTTAAGCAACGCTTGCCGAGATCAGTAGGTATCTGGATGGGTGATCATCCTAACATATCGAGATTCGTCCGTGCCTTGAAAAGCACGCTAATCCGTTGGTCCCGGCTATCATTTATACATCTTTGACAGTTTTTACGCGTAATTAGAATCCAGAAACAGAACACTGGACTTGTCAAGGGGTAGGTATCGTATTACGCAGCTACTGGTATACAACGTGTAATTTAAAGTGCATGGCTTCTTTGGATGATAACAAACGATATGGTAAGGGTTTTGTAATCCTAAGTCTACGTGTGTAGAACTTATTACAAATACCAATACACTGATACCGGAGACCGAATTTTTCAAATTAAGAAGAACGAAGAGAATTATCGTGTTATTGGCAAGTGACGTGGAAAGTTATTGACCCTCGTAGTGCTGTGACACGTTTGTTATGATTGGTATTCAAGAAATATATGAAACCGATAATTTGGTATCAATTCTTAGAGTCAGTTATTTTGAGCTGAAACTTTGCATAGAGACTCCATACCCAGATGTTGTCGTCAGCCCTTTTGGATAGATATGGGGTTTCCGTTACACATTGTATATGAGTATTGAGTATGTAGGTTATTACTTATTTATTGTACACCATGGACTACCCGCGTATTTATTTGCTCCTGCTGTGTCAAATCCATCAAAAGGTCCATCAAAAGATCGCTTTTAGCGATAAGACCGCCCATTGTAAACACACTTTGTAGTTTTTAAGTCCTCATTTAATTCTGTTATGGTGTACAATAAAGAGTATATCTATCTATCTATCTGGGTTGTGGAAGACACATATACCCGGACTTTTAATTCGATGCAGTAGACTGACAGTTTCTGAGTTGTCACATAATGACGACTACGAACTTGTGATGTAACTAAATTAATCGATTCAGGAATAAAATCGAATAACGATGTAAACAATTTTTTAATAATATTGTGTGAAAATAACAAAAAGTAAATGTGATTATAAAGGGAAGTGAAAAATAAATCGAATAGATCATGATAATATTTTTAGATTTTTTTGAAAAAGGCCACAGGTCGCAGTACAATGTGGGGGCAGTCTTTTTATTTAATAGTAATCTCGCGCAATGTATTAAAATATTCATCACATGAAACAATTTGCAAAAGAGTGGCTTTTATGATGTCTGGTTTGTAAATCAATATTTTTAATAAAAATAGATTTATTTATAGTAAAATCTAGTTATTACTTAAAAATAAATGATAATAGTATAAATTCTATTCATTTATTTATATTTGTCACGATAAAAAATCGCTCATTTATTATTCGACTGATTGAATCCATCACTATTAGGTTAAATAGGGTGTCATTATTTTAGTAAGTGACATGAGCTTATGTCAGCTTACGGCATCAAACTAAAAGTCCGGATATAGGCAGTCGCTCCATGTAATACACTTGGGCTGGAAACAGTGCTCGACCGACGGTCAGCGCCGACCGTACATTTTGACCGTCAGCGCTGACCGTCGGTTAAGAAAATCGTCAGCGTAGCTGAGTGCGTATTCATAGGCTTACATAGATATAGCTACGCCGACTGACGGTCAGCGCCGACCGTCGGTCAAGCACTCTTTCCAGCCTAATACTCAACTGCATCCGGTTAAACTGGAAGCCGACCCCAACATAGCTAAGAGTAGTCTAAGCCACAGAACAGACAAAACAGGTTAGAAAGGAAATAGTTCGTGATTTGTATGAGAACGCGTGTCGCCGCTTGTCTCCCACTCTTTAGCTCCACTACAAGCAAGAGGCCCGTTACGTATACGAATTACGCACACAAATTAATTGCACACACTTAAATCGAGAGCTTGCTACTGATTGTAACTCACTGTCGATAAACATGCGCCGTGCATCACGGCCAATCAGGGCAAAGGACAAAACGTCAATGGTTGAAGTGTGGAGGACGCAACGTATGCAGTACATTGTAAGCGGACTTGGTCATTGCGTTGATTAAGCGAGTACACATCGGGCAATGTATATTTTTGTAACTTATTGCAAAAATGTTGTTAATTTTCGGAATTTCATAGTGATCAGAATATTTTTATGCTTTTTACAAATAAAATTGTAATTAAATGTTGTTTTCGACTTACCGATGGAAAGATATACCTCCTCGCTCTATACTTGCGGTCTAACTTTTTGTTTTACAGGTCATAATTGCACAACACGGCATTTTGAAGCAGAGCTCTGTGTTCCGAAGTATTCCGAAGCGCACTAAACGCGGTGAATGAATTAATCGGTCGAGCTATGATTTTCGTATCATAAATGTGATGCGCTCGCCACGCCCACATTACTATTCCAACCTAAGCAAATATCTATATTTGCTTAGGTTAGAGTTAGAAAGAGACGAACGAAATAGACTCTGACGTCGACCGCAAGTATGTGTGTCATTCATATAATACACCTGTCATATCGAGTTTTCGTGAGGGAGGCAAAAACAATATCTCGTCTGTTTTCCTATATCAATTTCGATACTGTTTCAGTATTAATATTTTTTGGCCAAGTAAATATTTTTTTTATTTCCATGTATATTCCATGTGCGGTCGTGCTATTTTGTGGTAATTTGATAATGTTTTTTACTTTTTCACCGTGTGTGTTGGGGCCTCTGTAAATAATCATCACAATCTTTGATTATCAGGTTCAAGTTATTCCACAATAACTATAGACTTTATCAATGCATATACCATTCTTCGTGCTTCGATACAAGCCTCTCTATCATATGGTAGAGAAGCTTGTGGTCCAACAGGACTAAAGACAGCAGGAAAAGAGCAGAGAAGACCTTTAGAGTATAGATCCTAGAGGTCCACCACGCGACACCGTGTGGGTTGGAGGATTATTCAGTTCTAAGAGATGCCAGTTTTGTTCACCGTTTGGATCTCCAGTGACGATAATATAAATTAAACAAAGTAATTTTATTTTGTATATAGGTTTAATTGATTTTCGATAAGCTCGCGTTTGACCTTCTTTTTTTTCTTTATTGATAATAGGTTCGCGTTTGACCACCATCTCATCTGATGGTAAGTGATGATGTGGTCGAAGATGGAACACGTTATGGTTAGCGACAATATAATCTAGATAGGTAATAAAGCAGATCCGTCCCAGAGATATTTCATAATTTATGACAAGTGGCCACTCAGAAACACGCTGGATAAAGATTTCAATTTAGTTTTCTAACAATTATGCTAACCTAATAATAACAGCCTCAAGGTAATTTTAATCCAAACTGTTTACTAACAACAATTCCAGGTATTTTCCAGGCAACCAACCACTATCTTAATTAATCACAAAGAAAACAGTCACGAAAAACAATTGTATTGTCTTAGAAACACAACGTCTGCTTCAAAATTCTACTCTTGCTAAAAAAACCTTGAGTCATAATCATAACTGTTCCGAACTCCGAAAAAGTACTAACAAAAAAGTGAAAATGTACCCAGGCCTGTTTTAAAAGAGTATAATATAATATAAACAGAACTTTTGTCAGGTAACAATACAATTTGTATGTTAACTGGCAAAGACGTTATCTAAGAAGAAAGTTGATAAGGGGAAGTGAACCGTACATGATGTGAAATAGGACAAAACAAGGGAACTATTGCTTTCACACACTTGTGGGTAGGGTGACCAGGGTTCTTTAGACTAGAAGTCCATTTTTTTTCTTAAATTCAATATTTGCTGCAATTTTTTTTATATTTTTATGGGTATAAACCTAGTGAGGCTAGATTTCCAAATTAGATTAATTAGGTTAGATTTTCAAATGGCATATTTTAAGTTTGTTTAGGATTCTTTCCTTCTCACTTTACAAAAAGTGGTCTAGTTATCCACCTAGTATTTTAGATGAGTATTCGCATTTATACAAATCTCCTGACAACTGGCAATCAGACCCCCACAACTCAGTAACTGGGTTCAGATTTTCTGGTTTCGGACTGCTTTCCAAGGCTCGGAGGACTAGATATTTTACTTTGCAAGCTTGGCTCATGTAGATGTTATTATTTAGCTACGGGCCCGTACAATATTGAAAATGTCGATTGGCAAAACGTTATATTTTGCTGCAGGTTATTGAGGTCCATTATAGTGACACTTGAAGATAACAAATGAACATGGCTAGCCAGAACTTTTTCGACCTATTAAAAGTATTTATATACATCACTATTTTTTATTAAAAAAATCAGATGGAGAGTTATACTCAACTTTATTATTTCCCTTACATCTTTCTTAAACTTTTTCAATGCGTATGCGTACCAAGATTCATTAAAATCAGGTCGTTAATTTCGAACAAAAAAGAGACGGATTTTTTTTTGTAAAAAGAAAACTAGGAATGTGGGTAGAATTCACATTACTAGCCATCTTGTTAACACCTACAACTAAGCTAAATATGCTTGTGTCTGGAGTCAATTCACGGCAATAGTGTAATGGGTGGGGTTCGAACCTGCCTCTCGCTAACAAGTCACCTTAGCCGGCTATTGACAATTTTCTGAATTTATCCCATTTTCTTACTTCAAGTTGGTCGTCCTACATACAGACAATAATACAATTACCTCTCGCAAACTAAGTTGCAAGTTAAATGCTCAAAGGCGGGCAGATGGTAACTTGATGCGCGATACGTTTCACTTAATTCGACCAACTTTGCTGCGCGCTGGATATTACATTTTTCTTTGACTGTGCGAGTTTGGTATGGTACGTATTAGTTGTTTTACTCGGATTTTTGTGTTAAGCTTTACAAAAAGTTGTGTGACTACGTGTCTGTCTGTATGTCTTTTTTATTATGTAATTTATTTATCTGGTAGCTGTGCCCGCGATTTCGTACGCGTGGGTGGTTTATCACGAATAAATCCCGATCCCGTGGGAATTCTAGGATAAGAAAAAATATTTGCTTTCATTATCGACCACGTCGGAGCAGGGTAGGTTGGCAGATGTCGCATGTTTTCGGATTGTCGGTACTAGGTTCTGGTCGGTTCTGGCGGGCTTTCGGAATTATTTGAAAGAGTCACTGCGGCCTCGCAATACGAAGGGCAAATGACGCAAAATAGATAGGTTTTAGTCAGTAAAGGTCTGACACACGCTCCCGCTTCGCCCAGATCGAGAGGTAGTCGGTGGATGATTTACCATCCTAAACAAAGCACATTCTTCTTTGGATTCTTCGTTTTTGAAAGTCAATGATGATGAAGGAAATTGCACAAAGTTACGTAACTGGTCCGAAAGATCCGTGGTTATGATATTTATTTATTTATTTACACTTTATGCACATAGGTACAAAGGAGGACTTATGCCATAGGCATTCTCTACCAGTCAACCATGAGTGGTGAAGAGATAGTGTGAGAGGTGCAATATGAACGTGTGAAGTAAAATTAGAAAAAAAAATATATAATAAAATAGATTATTGGATGAACGTAGATTCTTATTGTGTGAAGAACATAGAAATTGAAATTGAGGCATTAGATAAGAAGGAGGGCTGGGAGAGTTGAGTAAAGAGAAAAGCGTTGTCAAAGCACGCAAACTTCTCCTCTGGTCATCCATTTAAGCTCAGACCTGAAACTTGAGACATGGTCACATTTCCTTAAATTAAATATGAACCGAATGCAGTTATTGAGGATACGATCAAGCATATCGAGCAAGACCGCATTCAAGTCAAAGTAGCACACGTCACCATAGTGGATTAATGGGAAAATTAATGTCAGCACAAGCATAGTCTTCGTCTTAACGGACAATAAGTTTCTCAGACGATACAAGGAACGCAAAGTGCCATTGGCCTTTTGGCTGACACTAGAAACTTGATTTTGCCAACCAAGTGTCGCGTCAAGATGCAAACCAAGATCTTTTACGCTAGGGCTGATGGGAATGACGGCACCATTAAAAATAATAGGTGGAAGAGAGTTAGCCACCACTCTACCCATCATGCGTGAGCTACCAATAATAATAGCCTGTCATTTTGAGGGGTTTACTGACACCCCAGTCAGACCAGCTATTAATAGCATCCAAATCTCGGTTTACATCCCTTATAGCATCCGACAAACCTTCAACCCGCACAGCAGTATAAAATTGTAGATCATCGGCGTAAAGATGATACGAACACCGAAGACAGTGAGTTATAAAGTGAATGAAGACAGAGAATAATAATGGAGAAAGAATGTCGCCTTGTGGAACACCAACATCCAGACCACGCCAATTTGAAGATCTCTCATCAACGCGGACCGACTGCTGACGTCCCCGAAGATAAGAAGAGAACCATTCCAGCGCCTCGGGAGAAACCATAAGATGGGAGAGGATAGCTAGATGGATAGATAGACATATTCTTTATTGTACACCATAACAGTAAAACAAAATTATGGACTTAACAATTAAAAAGGGTGATACAAGGGGCGGTCTTATCGCTAAAAGCGATCTTTTACAGACAACCTTTGGGTGGATTTGACACAGGAGAAAATAAATACGCGGATAGTCCACGGTGTACTATTTATCTTTATAAAATACAAAACAATAAATACCGTTCTCAAAACTTGTATATACATATAAATATTAAAAAAAAAGAAAGAAACAAAGACATACATAATAACAACAATTTAAGGAGAGAGATAAAGATCTTTTACTAGGTTTTTTAATGAAGATAGGGTTTGTGCTTGTCTTACTGACACGGGTAGAGCATTCCACAGCCGTACTATATCGTGAGTATATCGTGACTGACGGCGTTAAAGGCATTGGAGAAATCAATTAATACTAATACAGTAACTTTAGTATCCTCCATAGCTTCTCTAATGTCGCCAGTTGATATCAAGAAGCACAGATTCTGGCAAGTAATTCTAAGCTGCAGGCATAATAAAAATATTCCGAAAACAACGTTTAAGCTTACCTAATTCTGTGGTAGTGGACTAGTTACAATGATAAATAAGAAATAAATTGAAATCAATCTCAAAAGCAGATACCTTTTTTTTCTCAGATCCACTTTACGCATTTATTTTTTTCTCATAACAAGTACTTTCAGAGATATTAATCCAGCATGCCATTAAGTCTAGTTTATTTCATTCAGCCAGATATTAACATTTTCTTCACCTCCCACGTATACCTATTACCTAAGAGCTAAATATCTAATGTTCATGAAATTGGCATGTCCGGCTAACACACATTTTGTAAAAATAAAATGGGTAATTTTAGCTTCACTATAACGTAGTGTGGGTATATCCTAATTTTGTCACTGTCACTTGCAACACGTTTTTATTGTATACTAGCTGTTGCCCGTGGCTACGTCCGCGTGAATATTATACCTATATACTATCATAGACTTTAATCTATCTCAGAGCCAAAATGCATCTTGATTTTTTCAGCTTTTTGGCATGAATTAACAAGCATAGATTGTTTACTGTTAAATCTCCCAGCTATAATCTATTATATACACATTTTTATAATAAGGGTCAGTGAATCGTAAAGACTAAATCGATAGTAGCTACTGATGAACTATGTAATTGGAAAATGGATTATTTCTAGCCGTTGTTAATTTCATCTGTAATTAATTACAGCTAATCACATCTGCGTGAATATTATTTGAATTAGCGGCTCAATATAATGGGCAGCATAGCAGGCATAGACCCTAGCGATACCCGTTTTTACTGCTGATTGCTCTTTGAGACGCGCGTGGAACACGAGGCGCCATCGACTCGAGATATGAAGTGAAAACATAATAATTGCACACATAATTCATTAAATGCTCTTTCAGTTAAATTATCACAATCCGTTTCGAAGTTAAAAAGAAGCAAGTGAAGAAACCGACAAACAAGCTTTGTATAATGAGATATTTTTACTATATTTTATCGTACTTACACATTGTACGGATGGATAAAAAAATGTGATCGGATTTACAAGTTCATATTCCGCCATTTATACACAAAATTCGCGGACAAATCCAGGCCAAAATCTTGTTACGAATAATGACTATATTGACTGGTGTTCCAATCTGTTTTATTGCCAAAATTCTTCCGGAATATATTCTAAATTATAGTTTTTACGAACTGTCTGCGGACTTAAGATCGGGTCCATGTCAATTGTTAATCCCTGTTGGCAAGATACCAAATACAAATGTGTGGTAGGAATAATTTTGTTACGATTATTTAACTATTGGATAAGATGGAGGTGGTGGGTTTATTAGTTTTCTATTACTTTTTCTTGCTGATTCGCCCGTGTTGTAGCAAAAACATAAAGATTTTTTTATAGAAACCAACTCTTTGTGTTATTTTACCAACCAGTCATAAAGAAAAAGAAGAGCGCCAAAGAAATATTTAGTAAATCTATGAAACACGCACAGCACATAAAATAAACAAAAAATACGGTATGCCAAAACCGAAGTGTGTTTCTTACGGCTGAAATAAAACGGTTTATTTCAGCAATATATTAGACAGATTCTGTCTAAATCTACTAATAGTATGGTTATATATTTTCGTGAATAAGCCTGTAGCAACACAAGATAGCTACAAAAACAGAGATATAGAGACATGCAGACACAAAATTTATCAAAAGTATATTACATCACTACAGTCAAAATATGTGCGCTCCTAAGTATGTCTTGTACCTATTATTAATTTTATATCTTGGTAATTGTTACGTGTACCTACTGAAATAACAAAAAATCTGTTACCTTTCAGCCTTTAAAGCAAGAATGAATAGGCATCTTCAAGTCCTACCAAAGCCTATTACCCAGTTACTGGGATGTACTCAGATAGTCGGACGCTCCATGTACAATTCGATCTCAAGATAGGCATTTTACAGCAGTTTTCTTTTTAATGATAATAGGTTCGCGTTTTGCCACCATCTCACCTGATAGTAACCGATGACGTGGTCGAAGATGAAGTACGAGAGTCACTTCTAGTACGAGAGTCACAAGTCAATGTGCTCATAAAAACATTTGATCGCCTCACGCCTCAGATAGGAAGACAAAACAAATGACAGTCGATAACAGAGATGATTGCTTGGCGCGTATTATTATTCAGTAGGCAATTTTCGCTTGTGAGTGCCAAAATGATGGCGCTAAATCACTCATCGACGCTATGAGTGATAGAGTTCGGTTTTTATTGAAAGACGAGACAACATGTAACGTTAGTAAAAGGAAAATAATATTTGTTGTATGTATGGAACTTATTTTAAACAAAATCGTTTAGATAGCGTAAGAGAATAGTACAGAATTTCTTCAAATCCTACCTTTGCCAGTCCCATGGGAATTCTGGGATGAAAAGGCTATTTATTTCCCTATAAACTCTTCTATTTTCAAGTGTAAGTATCGTTAAAATTTAGTTCAGCCATTCCAGTGATTAGCCCGGACAAACATACACACACAGACAAAAATTTAAAAATGATTCTGTTTTAGTATCGTGTGCCATTTTATTTACATACAGACAACACTGATTTATATTGAAAAAGGTCACAGGCAAGGAAATAGTCACCACCCCATCATATTCAAATCGCCTGATACTCCCAAAATACACGATGTATCAAACACCCATAAACAAAATCATCCAAAAATAACCTGTCCATTTATATCAACATGTTGAAACGAATGAATTGCTCGCAGGTGAATCTAGGAAGTGTTGCGTGCCAGCTCCGAATACTAGTTGAGTCACTGGCACACCTGACAGGTGCAAAGGTCTTAGTGACAGAGCTGGCATTGTAAAACAGAGATTTTGAGGACAAGCTTAAGACCAGAGATACATAGCATTGGTGAGTTTGTGTGTGAGTGAGTGAGAGAGCCGGAACAAAAAAAATGACAATCACTTTTTTTAATTATTAGAAAAGAGACTTTATAACCAATAGTAAGTTTTTATTCTAAACTATCTAAGTTCGCATGAGAGACCATATTACCTACGCGGTTTCTCCTGAGTAAACCCTGGTCCCGTAGAAATTCCGGGATAAGAAGTGCCTATATTTTTTCCCTAAAAAGTCCTCTATCTTCCCATTAATATCGGTTTAGTCATTCCAGAGATTAACTCGGACAAACACAAAGGCAGAAGAAAAATAAACAAACGATTGTTTTAGTATTGTGTAAATTACTATAAGCAATTGAGAAAAAAATCAGATTAGTAGGCATTTTGGGCGCAGTGTTTGGTCCGGTTCGGTCGCAAAAAGATTTTCATTTAATTTTTGAGTGGGACGATTCTTTTTTCCATATGTTGTACAGTCAGAATGAAAAATCTTATGTATGGTTTTGACGTGTTAAAAAAACGGAATACTTGGAGGGAAAAATAAGTTAAGATATCCTGAACAAAGGTATCATTGTTTTATTCATAACAACCATTAACGATTGTCCTTTGAGATAGGTGTACCTTCCAAATATGTTTCCTAACTAGAACGCAAGAAAACGTTCGCCAAAATCGCCCAATGAGCGAACGACACGTGATAAGCGCTTAAGCACGCCCCATTAGTCGAAGATCACAAGCTTAAAGTCTTTACCTGAAGTCTAGCCGCTAACTATGAGAGATAGAATATAATGCCGGTACTATCTTCAAGGTAGTTAGCAACTATTAAGATACGTGATAACGATATAATGAACTCTCAAAAATATATAACGGTATAAGGATACTGTTATATATTTTTGATAGCTCATTATATCGTTATCAACAAGGATTTATAAGGTCTAGCTTCAATATTCTCCAATATTGTGTTTGCTAAAACTTTAAAACCTTTTCCTGCCTTTTTTTTAATACGCGCGTACGTTGGCCGGATATCAGCTCGTGACCGCCGGGTACCTGGGGCGTTTCTGCGGCTTGGGATACTTCGTGCATTCTTCGTGTCTCTATTTATAGCATAACTACGTTAAATCTTAGTTAAAATAAATCAAATTCCCTTCAAAATGCATTTTGTTTCAGATTCGAAGCAATTTTTATGGTCTACTTACTATTGAGGATAGCTCAAAACACGATTTTATTAAAATATAGTTATGTAATTAATAGCCGATTTTATTTTATTTAACGAATCTTAAGGCACAATACGATGAAGTACATACTTAATGCTCACGTAAAAAACCTACTTCGCATAATATGTTGAATCCCCAAATACCAATAAAATTGATAGAAAAACTCAATCCTGTAGGCGGAAAACGTTAATAAAGAAGGAGGACTTACCTATCGATAGGAAAAGTTGCACCATGTTGTCTATTCTCACGTCGACAGCTATTTTCACTTCACTATGGCCGCGCACCTGGAAGCAAAACGTTTATTAAAAAAAAGAATAATAAGTCCTTTTAAGACATTTGTTGGTCGTTAACTATCTAATTATTTATAGAAATAGAGAGTGCCCAGGGGTTCTAGGTAAATGTTATTCTGTAAGTTGAAGCGTGTCGAACGCAATTATCCCAGGTGACCACAGTAACTATCGATTTGAACTATTTTAAACCCTAAGTTCATTGAGCAATATACAATAGTTCGGACGATATTTCCTAGTGGAGAAACATCGAACCAGTTTCACAAATCTCCTTTTAGATTCCATACAATTCGTACCAGCCCAGTTTCCATTAACATCCAACAAACTGTAACGTTAGTTTTAAATTAAATCATAACGAACCATAAACAATAATCATGTAAAATATCCAAAAAACATGGTTTTTAAATTACATGGTTACACCGATGCAATCGTAACATTAGTTAACAAATCCAAAAATTTACACCAGTTTAGCAGGTTATAATTTTAGCAACCATGCTAAACTAACACTGAGATTGGGATCACCACTTCTATCTCACTCACTCTAGAATGCGACCTTGTCCTTATTCATATTAAAGTCTTTTGCATGGACAAACCTAAAATTTGCCTTAACATTTTATATGACAATACTAAAGGGAAAAATAAATTGAGTTTTATTCCCGGGTCGGGTAAAAATTGCTATTGGCTTTTTTTGATAGTTTCTTAAGCCTGCAATACATGTTGGCCGAGCGTTGTCGAGTGAAGGCCAATACCAACAATTGTAGACGGTATATTTGCCTTGGTATCGCTCGGTCACACTTGCCTAGTTAGCCGAGGGGAGGCCAGCGCCAACGTATATAGAGCTCATTTGGTGCAACTTGTCTTCGCTCGCCGTTTCTCGTGATCACTTGCCTCACTTCGGATCGGTGTCGGTTTTTGGTCACAAATCAAAGGCGCACGACTGCGCTCGGCCAACGTGTGGGCAGCTCTACAGATCCTCTTCTGCATTGGTCGTCTGCATTGGCGTTCGACGAACTTGTTGAACGTGTGGACATTGTTTCTTGCCTTGTACCTATTTGCCAACGCTCGCGTTAGCTTACGTTCGGCCAACATGTATTGCAGGCTTTAGCAGTAGCCCGGAATTTGGAAGTTAGCAGTGTATTACCAACCGAGGCTTAACGTGCCTCGGAAATTACGTAAAGTTGTTGGTCTTGCGCCTGATCTCCCCCCAGTCGTGTCGGATTGCCGTCCCATTGGACTGTGAGGGTAAAAGAACAGAAGCTGCGCCTGCGCACATACATTTGCACTATAATATCTCCTACTCAGATGGCTAATCAATGATGAAATTCGCCATGGCCGAAATCGGTACGGAAAACAATAAATAATGTAATTATATGTAACACAATGTGTCTGATTGATACCCTAGATATATGAGATAACGTTAAAAACACGGTGTATGATTTAGTTAGGTCTTCAATTCCATTACAATTTGAGTACATTGCCGTTCAATTAAATTAATACCTAGTTATCGCGTTAACATAATTAAATTAAACACGACAAAATTTTAAAGTAATACCGTTTGTAAACGGGCATAATTCTCTCAGGACTGGTACCGTAATTCTGGGCATAAATTCAAGCTTAACTTGTATATGGAGGTGATTATGATATATGTGTACCTACTTATGTTTAGAATATATATTAATGTCGGATCTACGACACTGGCTGGCTGTTGTCTTAGAATAAAATTGAAGACGCTATAAGCCTTATAAAAGGTACGTACCTATTCATGATGCGAAATTCCTACATAATCCCTACTTAGACCCAAGACTATAATTAACGTTAATCATGACGTTAACAAACAAAATTGATCGTCATCAATTTTCCATCACCGAGCTAATGTTATTATTTGGCTTCGAGTTCTTCAGTTTTCCTTTTCTATAGATAATAAAAACTTTTTTGCAAAAAATAAAACCGACTTCCATATCAAAACACTACAAAGCCAAAAATAATTTTAATTTCGGTAGTCGGTGTTATTGGTTTTGTATTTTCTTTTTTTTTCACACCGCCTTCCGAAATTAAAATTATTTTTGGCTTTGTAGTGTTTTGATATGGAAGTCGGTTTTATTTTTTGCAAAAAAGTTTTTATTTTCGCGCTTTTTAGTGGGTCAGTGAATTTTCCAAATCGATTCGTAAATGACGGAGTTATGCGCGAACAAAAAACGCAATGCAGAGTAAACGAAAAGATCATCAAGGTAAATTATTTTTTTCGACTTTTTTTGATTTTTCAGAAACGGCTCGTCCGATTTCGATAAAATTTTCATGGGACCATTTGGGAAGTATACCCTTTCCAACAAAAAAAGAATTTTTCAAATCGGTTGGCAAGCGACGGAGTTATGCGTGGACAAACATAAAAAAAAAAATAAAAAAAAAAAAAAATACAAACATCCGAATTGAGAACCTCCTCTTTTTTTAGAAGTCGGTTAATAAAACTACACCTTTCCCAACGTTCAAAAACGAATACATTCCTAGAATTTACTATGAAAATCACTTGTCATTTTTCATATTTATAGAAATAATGCAAATTAGCTCAAGTAATTAACTCAATTACCTACCAGTCACCCGAAAAAGGTACCTTTTTAGGATTCCGTAGCCGAATGGCAAAAACGGAAACCTTATAGTTTCGTCATATCTGTCTGTCTGTCCGTCCGTCCGTATGTCACAGCCATTTTATTCCGAAACTATTAGGACTAACTACACAATTATACATGTGAAACTTGGTAGGTGGATGTACTCTGTGAACCGCTTTCCGATTTAAAGAAAAAAAATTAAAATATAGGGGGGCTCCCCATACATGGAACTGACACTGAAAATGTATTTCTTTTTCATGAAAATAGGTCTCATTAAAAAAAATATTTTCAGTTTCAGCGTGTGTGGTATCTACAGAAAGGTCTCTAAAAATGACACTGAGGTTTCTAAAACCACTTTTCCATAAAGTCAATCGTTTAAAAGATATACGCTTCCAAAGTGGTAAAATGTGTGTGTGTGTGTCCCTCTAACTTCTATAATGATGGAGGAAAAATCAAAAAAAAATATATGCTGTAGATTATAATATAAACTTTCAACGAAAATTGGTTTGAACGAGATCAGGTCAGCTATTTGAGATATAGCATATTTTCTAAAACCGCAAGTATAACTTTGTAATTCATACAAATACTATGAAAGTTATTTGGCGTAGTAACTACGGAACCCTTCATGGGCGAGTCTGACTCGCCCTTGGCCAATTTTTATGTTATGCCTGCTTACTTTCTGCCTAGTAAACATACCACTTGGATACCAAAAATTGTAAATAAACCTGCCAACCACACGGAACAATATCAAACGAAAGTCGTCTATGAATTTGCACAATAAACTTTAATTAGAAACTTCAGCTGGCGTTCTTCGCAAATTACCTGAATATTAATTTCCAATCAGGAAAATGCTTTAAATATTAACTCAACATGTTTATAACAGCAAGGAGGACAGTTAAGAAGAATCACTTGAAACGAATTACTCCAAAATAGAAATTAAACTGTCAAATAATTCTAAATTTTCAATGTTTCAAGTTTATGGCTATTTTTACTACAGTGACTTTAACTCTTATTAAGTGAATTTTGTGGAGGAATTTTACTATAGTGTCTCCTGTGTGATTGTAAAGTAATTACTGCCATTTGACATTATTTGTTACACAAAACTGGCAAACCGCCATTTTAAATAATCTTAGGCAACTGTCATTTACCTACTCTTAAACAATCGACATAAATTATAAATAATCTTAATAATCATAAATAAATTGTAAATAAAAATAAAATTAAGTAGCAATATTTTATCACGAAATTCTGAATTAATTATTTATTTAGTCTAAGACTATGCACTACGGCTCATGGTTACGGGACTTCTGTCTTTCCTAATTAGTGTACAAACCGTTTCCCTTTATGTTAATAACGCAATTAATCTTCCTTTTGTTGAGTCAAAGTTTCATAAATTAATTTATATATAACTACTAATAGGTTAGCGACGGCGGCTTAGACAGATTAACGAGAATTACTTAATGTGTGCTTAACTTAGGTGACTTTGAACTTGGGAACTTCGCATGAAGGGCCATTAGTCACTACTTTTTTGCCTGAGGCGATGAGAATACTGATGTAGATCAAAGAAAGTATCAAAGTTTTATATCCTATAAAAAGAAAAATGTGGGTTATAAAACATTGTATATTAGCTACCTTATAAGCAAAGAGCGCGTTTGCATACTAATAATATTATGTTTTACTAACACCATGGACTCATGTCTGACAAGAATCTTTTGAATTTCATATAACTAAGGGCAACAAGATTGCGGGAAAAAAGTTGTAGGAATTATTTGAGGTTGATCCTAAAACACCCTTACGGCGCGGCGTGACGACATGTTCGATTCATGGTCGAATGAGCTTATTGTAAGGCCACCACAACATAAAATACACAACTTATTGATTCTATCTGTGTGTGTCAAGAAATGTGGAACCTACTTGTGTTGCCATGGGGTGCCGGGTTCCCAGTTAATAAGTTATGGAATATAGATAATTATGTAGTCTTTACATAATATAAAACACTGGTACCTATTCGCCTGTTTGGTTTGATCGGAAGCCAACGCCAAAAGATTATGCAGATTTGAGGTTATAAAAACAACTGTCAAAGTTAATTACCTACTTAACATAATATTAAAATTACATCATTACTCTCTTACTGAAGGGGTACACAGATTGAACTCGCACTGAGCTCGCGTAGTAGATTTTGGGAAGGTCAAAAGTCTACCACGGGAGAAATTAAAGGTAAGATCCTTCTTAGAAGTGAGACCTGGGCATTTGGAAGGTTAAAGGCTGATTATAGTATCTTCTTCTTCTCAGTCGTATCACTCTTGCCAGAGTGGTCGTGATATTAATAAACAGATTAGTGTCCATTTTAAAACACAAGGCTATTTATGTTTGATGATATACGAAATGCGATGAAAACAACACTGCATAATCCGGTCACCGATCCCAAAGCTCATGGGCGAGTCCTTTAATTTCAACGAGCGTCCGCATTCATATGGAGGAGTGTAGACAGAAACTGGACCAAGAAGGTCGTCAGTTAGAAAATATAATTTTAATCATTATTTTGACTCAGACTCAATTAATGGAAGAGACAATACTTTAGGCTGAGTTGTCAGGTAACCCGTCAGTCAGTTGTCAGAGATGTCAAAAAGGTGTTAAAGAAGCAGTGAGGTTAATCTAATCTAATTAATTTTAACGAGTTAAAATGTTGAGTTATGACTCAAACATTACCTAACTATCTCTTGAAAGATAAGACTGCTATGTAAAGTTAAGTAGAAACGGTATTTCTGCGAAGTTTGCGAAGTATATATATTATATACATAGCTTAAGAATATTTATATACACTAAAAATAATAAGTTTTTAAGCTAACATGGTCACTAACAGTATCATTAGAACTTATAAAGGTATATTTACCATACGTATAAATTATTGTTTCGAGTTGCTGATATTTCGGCACTATTGCAAGCACCATGATCATGGATATACTGAAGTCATTGCGGTTGGACTTTTATGAGCAGATGAATCGGTACTACTGTCACAGGTATCTCTCAAAACTCTGTTTCCGACACACTAAACTCACTGCGACTCTCGAACTTTTTGGGCCTGAAACAATATATTCACATAGTTGTGTTGTGATTTTGTTTTGTTGATGAAAAGAATTAGAACATTCTATAAGGTTAAATTCTATAAGGTTTAATTATATTGATGCCTATACCTGATGTATATTCACTACAATCCGGTATGGTTTGGCTCGTTAGTGACATTGTTTTATTTCAATGGTTTCAAACCTTTACAGGTGAACAGTTTCTGAACAGCATGAAAAAATTATATTACCAATATCATCAGCTCATCTTTTTTCAATTAATTTGGGACCTGTTGAAAGTTTCAATGAGTGCAGCTGCGTACCAGTATTTTAAATAGAGCGAGTGCCTTACTTATCTCCATAACACAGTAACTCGGTAACTCAAGCCCCCATAGGCAAGACTGACTTTGGTGGTACCGGCTGAATAGTTAGAATCTTGAAATGACACCCGTCTTGACTAAGGTATGTCGAGTGACCCAGCTACCACGTTGTGAAGGTCAGATAGACAGTTGTTCCATGTAAAAACACAAGTGTACAGCTATATTCCGTTAGACTGGGAGCTGATCGCAACATGGTTGGAACAAGGCTAAGCAGCGGACTGAGGCACGGACGAATCTTGATATGTTTCTAATACATATAATTATGCACGGACTGACCTTGCAACCATTGCTTGCCCTTAAAGGTCGACCAGTCAGGCTTATACTATGTAGCCATATGATCACCATTTACCATTTTTGGAGTTTAAAAATTCCCGCGAAAAGATTTACGATCAAAGATGTCTCTAATCCATTTCAATCTGAATTCTTTTAGATTTCTCAACTGGAATAATGCCAATTTTACGTTCTAATCTTTATAACCATAAAATATGGTCTTTTGACCTCGAAAAATACGGACATTCGAACCACACATTTTATGGCATTTTGCAAACGACAAACGACCCTATAAATGTTGGCCAAGTTCAAAGTTTATATACGTAGAAACGTTACAATTTACGACGACACACTTTAAGCTATTTCGTGTTTAAGTGTTCGAGAATTATCGTTATTAATTACAGTTATTGTATTAATGATATTATTTGCTATTTTGGTGCCTAAAACGCTCTAATTTTAGGCGTACCACGACGTTTTGGTAGGTAAGCGTCTTGTATGGTATGAATGGAGATGGGTGTAAGATTAATGCTACATTTCTTCAGAAGCCTGATTGATTACGTAAATGATTTCAATATTCTGTTTGCTTTATTTTCTTTTAAATCCACACTAGTATTATGAAATATGAGAAAATATATCCATCTGTCTCTCTGTTACGCTTTCACGGCTAAAAAACAGACCCGATTTGGATGAAATTTGGAATAAAAATAGATGACGATCCCGGGTCAAAAACATAGGCTACTTTTTTGTCAAAAATCAGCCCGTAAAGGGTCGAGCAATAGGGGATGAAAGTTTGTATGAGAGATTTTTATTAAAATTAGCACTAATATCATTGAACACGAGTGAAACAGCGGGGCACAGATAGTTAAATAATATTTTATAAATGTTTATCAGTACCAGCATAAAATAAAACAATTTGCACCGAGGCGGCGAAGTAGTTAAGTAGGTACATGTAAGTGTCGTCCAGGAACATGCCCAGAAGACTGGCAGCATTGCTACGTCGAATGGCAATGCACGCATAAGCAGACAAAGGAGCCAACCCACTGGTCACGCAAGGTATCCATCAGTCGGCGAGAAACGTCCTTGAGAAGATGCGCATTCGGGTCACTTGACCCTAAATGGCTCAAAACTGTAATTACCAGTTAGGTTACAGTTTTAGCGCCGTTTGAGAGCTTCTGCAAAGGCAGCAGTAACGACGTCATAGCTCACCGTCCCTTGTACTTCGAATATGAGATATTGCAAGAGTATTGACGAAAGTTGCGTCTCGTCTCACACCAAAGACCTACTCGCTATCCACATTTGCTTGATTGTAAATTAGGTTTTTTATTACGTAACTTGATGATTTATTCGAAAATTGAACTTGATAAAATGATAAAGTGCGAGTTGGACTCGCCCACGAAGCATTTCCTAGTAGCAAGCATATATTACCGATACTAACTTTGTTTCTCATGGTGTAAACACCATTAAAAGACAAAGTTATATTTGCGGTTTTTGAATATGTTCTATATCTCAAAAACTACTGACTGTATCACTTTTAAACCAATTTTCGTTGTGTGTCTATTTAGAGCTACAGCATATTTTTTTCATGTATCAATCTCTTATTTAAAAAGTTAGAGGGGGTAACTAGCTAGCTAAATTAGGTGCTAAACACAGTAAACAAACCTAAAAATAAGTAAATAAATTATGACAGAAAGTGTTGAGATAATAATGAAATACATTACTAAGTAATAGAAAACTGTATCCCATTTAAGTTCTAATGAAAACTGTATTGTCTTCCAATGTTATAGGGCATTTTTAATGCATTTTTTTAATGTCCTGGTTCTTTGATAGTAATCCACAGTTACAAAAATAATTTGATATAAAAACAAACTACTTAACTGACTTCAATAAAAAGGTAGAAAAAATTATAAGTGAAACTGAAACTATATTCTAGTACCTAGTCAATAACTCAAGACTTGAACTTTTTTCACAACTACACACATCAAAAGTGTCTAGGGATCAAGCATTTTTATGCGGATTTCTTGAGATTGAGATGTGGCTTTCTAATAAATTTATGATTTTATAAATTTATATGGATCCTTTTTGGTGCATTTCATAATTTGAAACAGGAACTATTAATCAAATTCGAGTAAAAGATGAAAATCAGCTGTCAATATTTTCCCTATAAAAACATACAACGCATTGAAGACATTATTAGTGCTACTGTTTCCCTACTACTGATTAAAACCAACGTTATTATGGAGCGGCGACGTCATTTAAGCAGGGAAGAAATGCTCAGAGCCGTGGGAATGATAGAAGCTGGTTCCCGGCAACGTACTGTGGCTTTAGCTCTGAATACAAGTCAGAGTGTTATCAGTCGACTTTGGACACGTTACCGAAGCACTGGTACCGTGGCTGAGCGCCATGGAGGACGGTATCGCTGCACCACACGGAGACAAGACCGATACATTCAAATCTTAACTCGAAGAGCTCCAACAATAACCGCCATGATGTTAGCCGTGAGGCTTCATCACTCTTCAGGGAACTTAATTAGCGACCAAACAGTCAGAAACCGCTTGCATGAAGTGAACCTTCATTCACGAAGACCGCTACGGGTACCACCTATAGCAATGCACAATCGTAGGATTCGATATCAATGGGCTCTTGAACACAGAAATTGGGCAGAAGAACAATGGCGTTTCGTGTGCTTTTCTGATGAGTCTCGTTTTGGTATGAGACCGGATACAAGACGTATACGACACTGGAGAATCCCTGGACGCCAACAGCGATTAAAATCCTGCCAGGAAGTCCATCCTTATAGTGGTGGAACCATCATGGTATGGGCGGGTATTTGGATCGGCGGAAGAACTGAGTTGATTTGGATCAGAGGCAACCTCAACGCTCAAATTTATGCTGAGACGATTGTATCTGACGTCATCGTTCCTCTACAAGTGCAAATCGGTCCCTTATTTCAGTTAATGCATGATAATGCACGACCGCACACCGCAAGAGTTGTAAGACAGACTCTCGCCGCAGCTAACATCAATGTCCTGCTCTGGCCTGCTCAGTCGCCAGACTTGAACCCGATTGAGCATGCATGGGATATGCTACAGAGAAGAGCTCTGCCGAATATGGAGGGTATCCAGTCGCAAGAAGACCTTTTTTTGTTGTTGCAACGAACATGGGCGGCCATTCCACAGCGTGATTTGGATGAACTCATTTTGAGTATGCCAAACCGATGTTCTTGTGTTGTTAGTGTTCGCGGTAGAAACACGGATTATTAATTGTTTATGTTACCCAATAAAATTTTAAAGAAAACTGTTATTTCAGTCTTTTTTTCGAACTTTAATGTTAGTGGTTCAAATGTCAAAAATCCCTTTATTAGGAAAATGGCAAATTTCTTTATTAATGCAAAGGTGGTTAAGGTTTATCGTTACTGTGACAAACGAAAACACTTCATTTGATGAATCCTTAAAGAAAATTTTAATTAATATCAGTCAGGAGAAAAGTTATTGCAAAAATATATGTTGATCCCTAGACACTTTTGATGTGTGTATTTTCTGCTCTCCAATATTTACTGAAAAACTTTAATGTTGAACAAGACAATGCAAATATTTTGGCTATTTCCACTCATAAACAAGAATATCAAGAGCAGATGTGTTGAATCATTGGCTCGCTGTCTAAGTACCTTGGCCTACTAATATTACATTCTTTTCATAACATCTAGTGTTAGCGGCAAGTGGAGAGAATATATTTCAATTGTCAAATGAGTTTGAAAGCTACTATAGAATTTAAAAGCCACTGAGTACATTTTGAAAGCCACTATAGAGTGTTAATTATGTAGTTTTAATTGTCATATCACTTACATCTTTTTATAGTTAATTACAGCTTAACTGTTGAGTCTACCTACTAACTCTAGAAATAGCTTTACTTATAAATATTTAATATTAAGTCGGTTGCCTATACTAACATAGTTTTAAGGTATAATGTTACTAACAATTAATATGGAATGTCACAAATTCTGAAACAAATAAGTTAATTATTTTTAGTTATTAGATATTATTTCAAGACTGACAAGGAACCCAAACCAGCTTGCGGAGCAGCTCACTATCCCTGAAACCATATGTCAGCTTAAAAAGCAGCGAGCAGCATCTTTGATTAATGGAGACCAGGTCCAGTGAAAGTTAAAGAGCACCTGTTCCCATCGGAAACTGGTCTAAGTGATGAAATTCTGACACTAAATCTGTTTATAGTCGGAATAACTGATTGCAAGAAAAAAAAAAGGTATTATTTCAGGGGGTGTAGGAAAAATATATCACTTAGGAATTTTATTTTTCATAAGCTATCTTAAAACTTATAAGTAGCAGTAATTTGAAATTTTAATTTTTGGTATTCAATTTGATTTTACACTTCAATAATTTACAGCGGTAAGATCCACCACCCTCCCCCCTTTCTGTTACACCCTATAGGTGTATAATTATCTTAACTAGTTCTCAAATCTCATATTGTAACTGTGCACTGCTCCTTGTCATAAAAAAATAATATCATTATATACCTACTGCATTGTAAGCCCTTACTATTTTAACTGACATTGCCACAGTTTGGTCTCCAGTTATGAATTTTAATATTTTTATCATACTTAGTTAAGATTAAATTGCTTTATAAATATACAGCTCTGTCCCTACGGATACCCACTGATCCAGCTGAGGCCTTAGTGTGAGCTTTTCAATGTTCTTTCATGTATTATTATCAATTAAGGAATATTATTGTCAGTTATTGGTTCTTCTAAAGTAAAAAAAGTTTTTTTTTTACTTGACTGTCTAGATTCAATACAGATATTGTTTCTCAGGTTTCATATGAATAAATATGTTAGTAATGTTTATGTTAAAACAATATCACCTACAATAGAATAGACAAGGCTATCAACAATCAGGCTCATTCATAAAAAATTGAAATTTAAATAATGATTTGTAGATTAATTTACTTTCAACAATTTTAATATAAAATGCTAATCAGTACATATTTAAACTAATTATTTATTTTTAGCCAAAGTTATGTTATAAAATAACTAATGAAAGTTATATAGAATAAAGTTTAAATTCTCTGATTTCTACCATTTCCCAATTTTGATGTATCATGTGTCTATTAGTTACAGGCAGGTTCACACAGAATTTAGGCAGCTCTTTTTGAATCGGAACCAGACACCAATCCGCGAGTTGACAACTTTGCAAAAATTGTCTGAAACGCTTCGAAACGCTTCACGTGTACTCGTAAAATAATATTTTATTCATTACTTAACGTTTCAATTAAAATATAAGTACATTTTTAATTTATTAAAAAACTAAGGCCTAAATCACGGCATTGTGGTCACGTGACTACGTATGACGTCATCGTTCAAAAAACAACTTCCCCGCATTTGGCACATAAATGTACTTCGGGTATTTTATGATATTATACTCCATTATGAACGTGAAAAATTATTATCAGTGCTGTGCAGTACCTTGTTGTGGGAATACAACTATAAAAACGCTCACGAAACTATTTATTCATGTCCCTTTAAAAAGAGATATTCGCAAGAAGTGGTTAGAACTTGCTCGAATTAATGCAAAAAATGTATCAGCCAAATCAAATTTATTTTTTTGTGAAGATCATTTCGATGTAAGTAAAAAGTTATCGCAATAAGTACCTATTATTATTTACATAATATATTGTACTTACTTAATAATCCTAACCATTTTAAAGTTTATGTTATGAATTTATTGAAGAAGAAAGTACTGCAATAATATATAAGTTTTTATGTTTCAGCTCCCCAATGACATGGAGAACTACACTGAATACCATTTGTTAGGTTGTGTTAAAAGAATATTAATGAAACCAATGTGTTTGCCATCAAAATTTGCATGTCAACCTGATCGAAAAAAACGAACCACAGCCACTCCCCGAACTGCTTTTATAAAAAGACAAAGAAAGGAACTCATTGAACAACTATTACAGGACGATAAGACAAATGAACCAGAAGAAGTTAGTGGGAACGGTACACACTTTCCTCAACCCTCAAATACAGGTATTCAATTAATTTTGGAATTCATACAGATAAATATAGTGACTACATAGGACAACAGGCCATTAGCCATATATTCCTTAACCCCATAACATAATAAATGACAAATCTTAAAAATATTTGAATGAGTTAATTTGCACCGAATAGGATCCTACATTACTATAATAAATCCCCTACATTAATATGCACTAAACTTTGTGTATGGTATAATTTCAATAAGTATTAAAATTACAGAATATTAGTATTCTATCTTCTTTTTTCTTCTTTCATAGTTTTTTTTTTTACAGGTAATACTTCTGAACAAATAGTGGTTCAAGCTTTATCTGAAGTTAATCAACCAGATCAAGATCAGAAAATGTCTCCAGATCTACCAAAGTCGTCTAATAAATCAGTCCAAGCATATTTTCCTAAGAAATATAGAAGTAAAGGCAGTCAAACTTGTATTAGCAAACGGAGCTCTATGACTTCACCTCTAAAAGTTGAAAAAGTGAATATTGCGGTATCTCCTTTCAAAAATATGATTCCTTCGAAGTCAGGTGTTGTAAGGAAGCTAAATTTTATAGAAAAAGATACTTATGACAGTGACATTTCAATTGTTCCATCCTTATCAGACTCTCCTCTGTCGTTGAAATCTATTAAGGTTATTTCTGACAGCAGTACTAATGAAGAAATAAATAAAGCAGAGGAAGTATTTAAAAAGCAATTAAATTTACAAAATACATTAGCTAAAATTAAAAATAAACCAAGGCTTTATATTGGTGTACCAAAATCTTGTTACTTTTTTATTAACATACTAGAAAAACATTCAGGCATTTCAGAAAAGTTTATTTTACTATGTTTAAAAAAAATTAAATTAAATACAAAATTTGAAGAACTTGCAGATGAATTTGGTATAACTAAATCATTTGCAAGTAACATTTTTCGCAAGTATATACCAATCATAGCTCATTTCTTATTACCATTTATAGTTAAGTTAGATCCTAAAGCAATAAAATTAAATCTTCCCATGGCCTTCAGACACAAATATCATGAAGTCCTGTGTATAATAGATTGCCTAGAAATAGAAATTGAAAAGCCATCAAAAGCTGTACATCAAGCTTTGACATGGTCACAGTACAAAAAATGCAACACTATAAAATATCTGATAAGTTGCACACCTGATGGCCTCATCAACTATATCTCACCTGGCTATGGTGGTAGAGTAACGGACATTGAGCTAGTTGAAAACTGTAATTTTTTGGATAGTCTACCACCTAATACTACCATCCTAGCAGATAGAGGTTTTAAACATTTAGAACCTTTGATAATAAAGAAAGGAGTCAATTTATTAAGACCACCTAGTGTACCCAGTGGCTCAAAAATGACAAAAACAGAAGTCAAGAAAACAAAAGAAATAGCAAGTTTGAGGATCCATGTTGAAAGAGTAATTCGCAGAGTGCGAGAATTTACTTTTTTGAAACCACATGCAGTAGTAAATATAAAGTTAATTCATCTCTTAGATGAAATCATAACCATAGCTTGTGCTCTGATCAATCTACAAGATTCAATGATTAAAAAGTAAGAATGTAAACTGTATTTGGTACCTATACTTTGTGTTTAATAAGTTAAATTATATTTCTGTACTAGCTGTGCCCGGTTTCACCAGCATTATTCCACAGAAACATTTAACCAGGATAAAAATCATCCTTTTCTAAAATAAAAGTACCTAGCCTAAGTTACTGCTTATAACGTTAGCTATCAGCAAGTGAAAGTCCCATCAAAATGGGTTCAACCATTTTAGATTAGCCAGAACAATAATTTTAAAAATAGATTTTTTGATTAAGTATTGTTATACTTTCATATGCAATTATTCAAAAGCTATTAATTTGAAATTACAAACTGACACTTCAATTTTATTTATTTGTATAGATAGTAATTAATTAATACTTGTGATTGTTTTTTATATGATAAATAAAAGAATTTGAAATGATTGTACTTATACTTTTATTTAACAACTAGTACTCATGCGGGGCTTCACTCCCGTGGATTCTATCACGGTAAAAACATAACTCTCCTTTTTTGCAGTCGCGTAAAAAGTAGCCTATAACCTTTCCTCAAGCTTCAAGCTACTTCCATACCAAATTGCATCCAAATCGACCCAGTACTTTCGAAGATTAGCGCGTTCAAGCAAACAAACAAACTTTTCCACTTTATAATATTAGTATAGATATATTAATATGTAAGTCTAGCACTTTGATGGAGTAAAGGGTATATATTCTCCTTCCAAAATTTTATAAGACTCAATATTATATTTTTTGAATATATTTCATTATATTCTACCTCTATTATTTGCACTTTTTTTGTGGTTTCAAACGAACTGTCAGCAATGCAAAAGTAACATTTCTTTATATTTGTGATGTGCATTTGCACTTGCACTTGGCAATAATATTTTTCTGTTAATTTTCTTCCTTGAATATAGTTTTTAACTGTTTGGTTGTTAGTTGGACATTTAATTTCAATTAATGTGTCACTATTAAATAAACCATCTGGTGAGGCAGCCAGTATTTGATAATCTTTACATAAAAATAATCCACATTTAGTTATTTTTGTTTTTAGCATTTTTCCCACCTCCTCCCTCACTTTATTTTCTAGAAAACAACCTCTTCGCATTGCTGGCGTATCAGGAGTTCGACCGCCCATTATTTTTGATATCAAAATACCATCAAAAGTGTTGCATCTTGTAACTTCATATGCTATAGATGCAGTTATTCTTCCATATCTTAATTTATACCAAAGAGCATTCTTGTTTTGGTCCTTTGTGTCATTTTCAATTCTTTTAATATATTCATCAGTAAGAATATCTTTTATTTTGTTCAAAAAGATACTGCAATCATTTTGTTTGTCACATTTAATGAAAAGATAATGCAGACAAAACATTTTTATTCCAGTCAGCTCATACTCTGGCTGGTGCTTCAAAAGTTGACAATTATCAAGTTTTTGTCGCCTTGCTTGTGATAAAAACTCTAAAAGAACTACTTGGTTATTTCCACCAACTGTGGATGGTTCTTGTTTTGTTGTTGTAAGCTCTTTGGTTTTTATATACTTTAGAGTACTGCCTACCTGCAACCAAAAATTAAAAAATGTGTGACAACAGTGTAAACAAAAATTAGATAAGGATACTAGATAGATACAAAAGTCTGGAATACTAACCTGTGCTAACTTGGGTTTTTTCCAATAGCATTCTCTAGAGGTAGATGGAGGCTCTTCACTTCTTCTATGAAGCCATAATAGAAATGCAACTGCATGTTTACATCCGCCTTGTGAGGCTACGCAGTCGTGACACTGGACATCCATGACTTTGCCTTCATTTTCGTTAACGACCAAACTAACATTATACGGCTTGGCGTGTACTTTATGTTCAGGGCAGATTCTTGATTTTATTCTACACAAACCAGCGCTTCGGCTTATCTGAACGTACCCAACAGCGTCGTCGCCGTAGCTTTCTCTTGAAGACCTGATAGCAAAATGATTGTGATTAACATCTAGATCAAAAAAATAAGATAGGTACGGCAAATGTAAAGGTAGCTCTATACTTACATAGAAGTTTTAACATTTCTGTATTCAGAAGAACAAAAGTTAGAGTTCGTGGCAAAATAGTTCGCTACCATAAGGGCGTCTACTTTAGGCAAGTTTGTACTGTCAGCTTTTATAAATCCTTGCTCCATCTTTAAATTTTCACATCACCAAAACAATAAATTTTGTCTTACGCATCAACCGAAAATAACCTGTCCGCTGTCAAAATATGTAAATATTGAACGATGACGTTACGTTTTCTGATTGGTGTTTCAAATCACGTGACTTACAGATAAAAAATCTCATTTTTCTCAAGGGAAAATAAATTAAATTAATAATAATCTTTTCTTCATTTGTACTATTTTGTGCTTTATATCAATAGATTTACATAATTAAATAGTTATTTTCAATTTTTAAACATACTGTCAACTCGCGGATTGGAATCTGATTTCAATTCTTAAACTAAATCAACTTTTTTTATGTTTATGTAGGTATAGTTTCAGAAGTTTCTACAATAATTTAATTAGAAGTAAGGACAAATGGCACTTGAACAAACAAAATATAGCTTAGGGTCAGTGGGTATGGTTAAAATCTAATATTGCTCAATATTAATGTGAAAACTGTTCAAATTTATGGTTAAACTTCCTATAAAAATTAATAACGAATATTTCGTAAAAGTTGAAATAAAGTTCTACACTAGAAAAGAAACAGTTAGCAGACGTGTTAGTTAAATATATCGAAATAAAGTGTTAGAAAGAAACATCTGAAAATAGAATGTCGCGCCTGGGCACTCTCCAATTTCACACACACCAGAAAAAAAAAAGAACTTGTCACACGAATAATTATCACTAATCGTCACTTGGTCACTAACACTTATAATACTAATAATAATAAGCACCAACTCATTAAAAATCTACACATTATTGATGATTACACACAAACCAATTTGCATGATAAATCGTGGTTTTAAAACTTTTGACAGATCGACATTTGCGGCGGGAAATTTTTTTAGCTAATCTGTCAAATGTCATTGCATTTTTTTACATTGCAATATTTTATTAGAAACTTACTGTAGTGCGCGCGCCTAACGCAAAGATACTGCTTCTATTCAGCCCATCGCCGCTTCGTTCGCTAAATTCTAAAAAAAGATGAGACACTCATTCGTTTTGAGTGCGAGAGTACATATATCGGGACGACATTGTAGATTTTTTTGTTTGATATTGTAGCATTTGTAGCACTGTAACTAGGCTATTGGTGCACCTGACTTTTTGTAAACATGTTAAGAAATGAATGTTTTAGTATTCATGATTGATCGCTATTCAAAATTAATGTGAGAACACAAATGCAAGCGATTATTAAGTCATGTTATGTTTTTAACCGACTTTAAAACAAGGATGAGTTTCTCAATTCGACTGTATTTTTTTTAATTTGTTTTATCTCGTAACCCGTAGATGGCTGGACTGATTTGGAAAATTATTATTTTGTTTGAAAGGGTATTCTTTCCCGTTAATGAAATATTAATATAGGCACACATAAAGCGATTTGGGTATTTTTAACCGACTTCTAAAAAAGGAGGAGGTTCTCAATTCGGATGTTTGTAATTTTTTTTATGTTTGTCCGGGCATAACTCCGTCGCTTGCCAACCGATTTGAAGAATTCTAGGGTATACTTCCCAAATGGACTTCTAGTACTTCTCATGAAAATTTTATCGAAATCGGACAAGCCGTTTCTGAAAAATCAACAAAAGTCTAAAAAATCTACATTGACGATCTTTTCGTTCACTCTGCATTGCGTTTTTTGTTCGCGCATAACTCCGACATTTACGAACCGATTTGGATTTTTTTTTTGTTCCTAAGCCTATGCTTTCCAGTTGGTCCCATAGTCACTAAGTCGGGATCTGATGACGGAATCTTAGCGAAATCGAAGGAACTCTTCAAAGATAAGAAAACGAAAAGCGATTTTAGTATTTTCTAAAACAAGTTAAGCATTTGCGTTAAATAAGAACCATTTTACTATGAGATCTAATGATGAATCCAAGATCCGGAACTCCATAACAAGACAATGTATCTTAGCTGTGTTTGGGCTTGTTGGAATTGTAAGGGTATGCACTTTCCAGGTGTACCTACCATGAATAATAAAAACTTTTTACCAAAAAATTAAACCGACTCCCAAAAAACACTGCAAAGTGAAAAATAACTTTAATTTCGGTAGTCGGTGTCTTTAGTAGTTTCGTTTTTGGCACCGACTTCCGAAATTAAAGTTATTTTTCACTTTACAGTGTTTTTTGGGAGTCGGTTTAATTTTTTGGTAAAAAGTTTTTATTTCACTCTTTTTAGTTGGTTGATTTTTAATTTACCTAGTTACAAGAGCCTAAATGTCAACTACTTATAATATTTTACAAAATATTGCTTTTCCCAATGCTGGGCCGTTAATTTTTGAGGAGTTCTCCTGGTACTTCACCATCAGCTATACATCACCATATGCATTGTGCCGAGCATAAAGTGCTTAACATCCATATTCAAGTAATCGAATCGCAATCCACGAAATACTTATTATTGAGTAGTTTCGGCGGCCATCTGTGGTCTTCATCATCAGTTCCACTTCCCCAAATGGTACTTTTTGAGAGCAACTGCACAAGTTACCATAAGAAATACCAAAAACGCCATAGGTGTGCCTATAATATTTGAAGAGTTCCCTCGATTTCTCCAGGATCTCATCATCGGATCCTGACTTGGTGACAAATGGTACCAATTTCGAAGTATACCCTATCAAACAAAAAAAGAATTTTCCAAATCGGTTCAGCCGTCTTCGAGTAATCGGTGACCATACATAAAAAAAAAATATACGCGTCGAATTGATAACCTCCTCCTTTTTTTGTCGTCGGTTGAAAAAGAAATAGAATCGTTATTCTTTCTCATTTTCAGTTCGACGCCGTTTTCTCATACGAGAAGCATATTTACTAGCGCTACCTATATTTTATAAGATTAAAAATATGTCACTAGAAACTACCAAATATTTTTTTTGCAATAAAGAATTCGACTACAAAAAACCATAAAAGCACTAAAAAATTAAAAATAATACTATAAACTACCTATAATAATAAACCTAACCTAACCTACGGTGCCAAGCAATGTACGATACCTAAACGATTATAATATAACTAAAGACTAAGGCCAGAAAAAACAAAAATAAATCTTACAGCTTCTAAATTTAGATTTTATTCAGAAAACAAAAACAAAATACAAAAATACTTTAAGATAGATTACATTATACCTAATATTTAGACACAAAGAAAAAGATACTAACGTTAATACTTAATCAATAAAATCAGAGCAAACACAGTTTACACAATGCAACAACGCAAGAAAAGCAAGGAGTTCGAGGATTAAAATGGGAAAATACTCTGGAAATACCAGTCATTTCATTACCTAGCTTGACTCCAAAAAATTGTTAAATTTTATTATAGGTTAATCGTAGGTTATGTTTATTAGTATAGGTAGGTTATAATATTATTTTTAACTTTTTAGAGATTTTATGGTTTTTTGAAGTCGGTATATTTTTTATTGGGTATTTTTTATAGTAACTTGTGCAGTTGCTCTCGAAATTTTCAACTGAATTAAGATTAATAATCTAACTTCTATTTGACAATTTATTAAATTGATTTCTTCTTATTTGTTAAAACTAACAAATGTCAAAGAAACCATTTCTTGTTTTTTTTTTAAAAGAAAAAAGTCATTCATGCCAACAAATTAAGGATAAGCTTCTACTTGTTTTTGGTGTACCTAATATATGTATAGGCAAATAGCTATGCCCTGCGGTTTCATCCGCATTAATTTGCGGAAAATCCTACAAAAATAATATATATCACATTACTATAAGATTACTACATAAGCTGTATTAACTCGCAGCAGCGCCGAAGCGGCGGCCGGTCATCGCACGTGGTACTTGAGCATGATCTCAACGGAAAAAATTAAGTTTCAACAATTTATTCAAAATTGAATATGTAGGTAGGTACTTCCCAACAAACAAAAATTGCTCTTGTAGTGGCTTATATTGCCAAAAATAATATTTTTATAAGAGCCGTATTATCGCTAATAAGGGTGCGTTTGGGCACAAATTATAAGGACAATAACCTTATACCCCCCTTATAGTTGCTTTCTTGTCCGCTTTTTTTCCTTATACGTGTTATATTATGACAATGAAGATGGCCAATATGCTTGTAGGAATCATATACAAAGCGTTAATACGGGCGATCAACCTTATACGTGTTTTATTATGGTCCGACACAAGGGAGTTAAACTCATTGCGGCAAATAAAAGACTCTTAAAAAGCCGTAAGCCCTTATAGCCGTTTGCTTATGATTCTACAATAAATCTTTTTCTTAGTAATTTACATTTTCGAAAGTTTGGCGAATAAAGAGAAACGTCAACCATTTTACTGAAAAGTGAACGGTAAGTTATTATTTTATGTAGTTTATCTACCTGATTTATGTGCTCGTTTATAGTGAAAAGTGGATGGGAATTCAAATGCATGATAAAATCTGGTACGCTGAGTGTTGTAGTATCAACCCGCCCTTGAATTTAAGCGGTTTTTGTGCTATAAAATTTACTAATTATTTAGTCATGTTATATACAGTGCTTTTATGAGAGCAAAACGATTCGCACATCGTCTACAAGGAATCTATGAGAGTGAAGACTTTTTAATGACATCATTTGCTGCTTATGCTATCGCCATTTTACACATCGTTAGGGTTCCTTTCTCCCGAACAAAATCCTGTACCTAGTCAGCCTTGTTCCCATATGTATAAAATTTATGTTTCACTATGGTTGGGTTGGCTGGAAGAGATCTCCTTTAGGGATAAGCTTGCTTTAGTGCACTAGTTTTAAGTTTGGAATATAATTATAATTACACAATAAAGAATAAAATTTTATATATAATATGTTTGTCCGCAGATATTGCAATGGTAGTATACATATTGGCAAAAGTTGACAAATTCCTACAAAGAAGAGACCTTAATTTACATAATATGCGATGGCCATGGAAGTGGACCCATTTTATTTTAAGAAAGGAATGTTTTATTTGTACCTACATATTCGACCCCTTCTAGTTTACCTTTACACTTTGTAAAAACTATATTCTAATTACTATGTTACAACATGCTAAGTTCCTCTACTGTTTTATTATTAAACTAGCTGTTTCCAGAGAACTTGTTCGCTTATGTTAATTTCTAAGATATTTTTTTTTACTTTTAAATTGTTGTTAGAAAGACTGATGATTGAAGTCCTGTCTTAGGTAAGGTTTAAAAAACGAGTTTTGATAGTAAACCAAGTAGTAGTAGTATACCAAGAGATAGCTTCCAAATCAGGCATCTTTCACAGGTTATGTTCAAACAGCAATTTCTGTTGTTAACCCACCAACTGTTTCGCAGGCTAACTGAGAGAATATTGAGGTCAGTCCTTAAACCAACAAATACAACATTTTAAATTAGCCTTCCTTTAGACAATGCTCGATTTAAGAGCCACTCTTCTTCTAAATACGGCGGCATGATAGCCTATAAAAATGATGAATTTAATAAAAATACGTGATATTCAAATTGGTTGTTTTATTTTATAAAGTATGGATTAATGGTGTAAAATACAATACCGAATTATTTTCTACGTTTAACAATTTACATTTAATGTCAGCGCATGAAAAGTCACATAATTTTTTTGATTCACTATGTGTGTAATCTTCACATTTATAAATATTAATTAATGAAGACTTTAAGGGGTAGTCAAATGCGTCAACTAAATTATCCATGCAGTATCCTTCTATTTGTATGTCTTCAGTTTCACTTCAGGGCACTTCATAGTTTTGTAAGGTTTTTTGTAATCGTGTAAGTAATCCATTATGCAAATAATGTCCAGTACCGATTTCAGTAGTGCATATTTCTACTTTATTTGTTTTGAGCAATATACGCGCATCCAATGGCATTTTGTTTGGCATTAAATGGTGTAATATTTTTAATAAGTCACTTAAAGCGATATGGGAAATGTTGAATTTCACTGCCCATTTTCTGATATCACTATGAATATCAATATTCATCAACTCTTCATTTAAAAATATGTCTGTATAACTTTCGCTACAATTATATTCTTCCTCACTGGTTTCCTTTTCATTCTTATTTTTTATAAAATAATCCTCTGTGGAACCACTGGCTGATCGTTGGTATTGGCTTGGACACTTTGTAGCATCATAGGAGTTGAGGTAGTGGGTGTAATGCTCACAACCATGTTTTCATAGACTTTTTACTTTTCTTCTGTGTGTCCAGTCTTTTGAATCCATTTTTTTTTGCTCCATAATAAATTTACAAAATCTCCTGTACTTCAAAATGACGAATATAGTTATGTAAAACATTTTAATGTAACCATATAGAGAATAATATCTTTATAATCACTGTACAAGGGAAAGCCTTTATATGACTTTGAATATTATATGGCTAAAAAGCAATGTAACTAGCCTCTATAAGAAGAACACATTTTGAACCCTTATTGTAGCCGTATTAATTGGATTTATTAACGTATACCCAGCTAAATTATAAGAATAAAGGTAATATTAGCCAAATATTCTAATAATGTGTCACTATAAGGCACATTGACATAATAAATGCTCTTTTATAACAAGTATAAGAATTTAGAACTTATAGACATAATTTTATAAGCTTAGTTTGTTTGTTGGATTATGATGAATAACCGAAGGCTGGGCACGCCGCAATCGTGACGATATGTCCCCTCTTTGAGGAGTGGCTGGAGATACGCCACGGTGTCCTCACCTTCCGCCTGACGCAGGTGCTGACCGGACATGGCTGTTTCGGGAGGAAACGCCCGGGTGTCGTCATTGTGAGGACCACCTGAAGGACACGGTGGAGCATACGGTCGAGGTGTGCCCTGCTTGGGCGGAGCACCGTCGTGTCCTCGTAGAGGCGGTCGGCGGCGGTGACCTTTCGCGCCCTGCTCTGGTTCAGACCATTGTGCGGAGCGAGAGGGAATGGGATGCAGTCGCCTCCTTCTGCGAAGCAGTCATACTAGCGAAGGAGGAGGCCGAACGCGCGAGGGAGAGGCAACTCTCCTCCTCGCGCCTCAGCCACCGCGGGAGACGCCCCGGGCGTCGGGGATCGCGAGCTTATTTCCGGCCACCGTAGGCGCGGGCTTGCGGACGGCGAGCAGGGGTCACTCACCGTCCGGTAAGGACCAGGCCCGGGTCGGCGGCACGTCGTGTTCCACGCGCGCTTCAATGAGCTGTCAATACAAGTGACGGGGCCTCATAGGGCCATTGCCTGCCGGGGTTCGCGGGAAAGTTCTATCAAGATACCGCGGCCCCGGAACTTTAGGGCAACCGAAGGAACAGGGTGGGTTTTTAGTCAGTAGAAGTCTGACACACCCTTCCGCTTAACCCAGAGCGGAAGAAGTCATTCGATAATTTTCCAACCCAGAAAAAGAAAGGTACTTGTGATGAATAACTTATTTATTTAGATATGGATTAATATTGTTTATTAAAAGACATTTTAAAAGACACATTGAAAGACCATCGTGAATAATGAATTATTTAGGAACAAAGGAGGTCGGCGAAATTAGGCCCACTAGCAGTGTAATAGCGGACACAAATGAAATATATATATAAAAAAAAAGTTTCATTTAATAGTTATTTATCGTAATTTTTATACGACTTTTAATCATGGGGTAGTGAAAAACGCAATATAAAGAAGATATAGCGAAAGTCATTGTGAATAAATTATCTGTCAGCCATGACATCTGCATCTCCTAATTCCTGGGTTGCCAGGGGGTTAAATACACACATCAAAAGTGTCTAGGGATCAAGCATTTTTATGCGGATTTCTTGAGATTGAGATGTGGCTTTCTAATAAATTTATGATTTTATAAATTTATATGGATCCTTTTTGGTGCATTTCATAATTTGAAACAGGAACTGTCAATCAAATTCGAGTAAAAGATGAAAATCAGCTGTCAATATTTTCCCTATAAAAACATACAACGCATTGAAGACATTATTAGTGATACTGTTTCCCTACTACTGGTTAAAACCAACGTTATTATGGAGCGGCGACGTCATTTAAGCAGGGAAGAAATGCTCAGAGCCGTGGGAATGATAGAAGCTGGTTCCCGGCAACGTACTGTGGCTTTAGCTCTGAATACAAGTCAGAGTGTTATCAGTCGACTTTGGACACGTTACCGAAGCACTGGTACCGTGGCTGAGCGCCATGGAGGATGGTATCGCTGCACCACACGGAGACAAGACCGATACATTCAAATCTTAACTCGAAGAGCTCCAACAATAACCGCCATGATGTTAGCCGTGAGGCTTCATCACTCTTCAGGGAACTTAATTAGCGACCAAACAGTCAGAAACCGCTTGCATGAAGTGAACCTTCATTCCCGAAGACCGCTACGGGTACCACCTATAGCAATGCACAATCGTAGGATTCGATATCAATGGGCTCTTGAACACAGAAATTGGGCAGAAGAACAATGGCGTTTCGTGTGCTTTTCTGATGAGTCTCGTTTTGGTATGAGACCGGATACAAGACGTATACGACACTGGAGAACAGCGATTGTGACAAACGAAAACGCTTTATTTGATAAATCCTTAAAGAAAATTTTAATTAATATCAATCAGGAGAAAAGTTATTGCAAAAATATATGTTGATCCCTAGACACTTTTGATGTGTGTAGTATAATATTGTATGTAGAGGGGTCATGATTTCTCATTATTTTGTATATTATTATTAAAAATAGATCCACTTAGAAAGTCTAAATATATCAGTTAACGCAGTACGTAAATATTTTTGTTAATTACAACGTTTTTGGTCCATAATAACCGTGGCTTTGTGTTGATTTCGATAGTGGATAAAAATGCTAGAAGCCAAATTATAAAAACTCAAGAAACGTCAAATGAGCTGAAAAAATCAATCAATGTCATTCGCGCGAATTCGTAATTTCGTTTTCGTTTATTAATTATTAAATGTTTGTGTGATGAGCACGATCATTTGTTCTTTGTCTGGGTGTAATTTATCTATAACATGTATGTATTTAAAAAAATATATATGTATGTTTATCAGTTGTCTAGTACTCATACCAAAAGCTCTGCTTAGTTTGGGACTAGATGGCGTTGTGTGAAAGTTGTGGAATATTATTATTATTATTTATGAAAATGAATAAAAAAGAACTTAATTCAAACTACTTTTAGTTTGAATTAAGTTCTTTTTCATTCATTTTCGGTTTTATTTCTCAATTACCTTTAATGTTTTTACTTTTCATAACCTCTAAAACGTTTTAGTTATCTCTCTGTTATCTCAGTATATGATCAATATTTATATTGATGTTTTATAGTAAACGAGATTTACTTAGATGCAAATACAAACACGAATACTACATCAATTCTGAAATCTCGTGACAAATACTATGCGTTTCAAATGCTAATAGGAATTTCAATTACCTTTATCTGTCAAATGCATCTAATACGTCCATGGTCAAATGTCACTCGCAAAGAAAACTTAATTGCGTAAAATAATAATGATTTATTTTATTTTGTTTAACCGAGTCTCATATCAAATTTAAATATAATATTTAATTATGTAAATTCATAATTAGTTCTTTTTAAACATACTTTTCTCTCTTCTTGTTTTCATTGTTGGCACCAATACCGGCCAATATGCTTGAAAGTAAGAGAACGCATGGTGCAAAGGCCCAGAAGTCCTGTCAAAGTTATTAAAACTTTATTTTATTTTATTTTTGATGATAGGCTCGCGTTTGACCAACAAAGTATGGAAAGGGGACTAGTTTTGTTCCACTCAATATTTGTAAATTAATAATTTAATAAATCCTTGTTTTACCCACTCTAAATGGTTCGATTTGACAGCTAAGACGTCACTACATGGCGCTAAGTTTTTCCCAATAGTAGTTGAAAGGCACTGTAAACTTATTTAACTGCAACACCTGCAGCTGTAGAAACAGTTTATTTATTTATTTATTTATTCTCCACCAGGAAGGTGCAATATGCACGTGAAAATTATATTGGAAAAAATAATGATAATAATAGTGATAACATAAAAAACCTAATATCATAAAATCGAAGTATCATAAAATAGAAATCTACATAAATAATATATATTAATAAATGAATACTTTAATAAATACATACACATACATATATACTTAAGAAGCAAATGAAAATTAAATGTGGAAATTCTGCTTAGGTGAAGAAGTGGATCCGCAATCTCTTTTTAAATGCGGAGCGATTGTCAGCCGTCCTGATCTCGAGAGGAAGCGCATTCCAGAGGAGAATCGACTGGATATGATAAGAAGAATGAACAAAGTCAGAAGTATGAGAAGGACAGAGTAAGAGAAGATTATTGGATGAACATAGAAACAGGAGAATCGACTGCATATGAAAAGAAGACTGAACAAAGTCAGAAGTATGAGAAGGACAGAGTAAGAGAAGATTATTGGATGAACATAGATTCTTATTGTGTGAAGAACAAAGAAATTGAAAGTGAGATATTAGATAATAAGGGGCTGGGAGAGTTGAGTAGAGAAAAAAGCGTTGTCAAAGCGTGCAAACTTCTCCTCTGACGAATGGTCATGAATTTAAGCTCAGACCTGAAACATGAGACATGGTCATATTTCCTTAAATTAAAGATGAACCGAATGCAGTTATTAAGGATACGGTCAAGCTTATCCAGCAAGACCGCATTCAGGTCATAGTAGCACACGTTCACCATAGTCAATCAAAGGGAAAATTAAAGTCTGCGCAAGCATAGTCTTGGTCTTAACAGGCAAAAAGTTCCTCCGATGCTACAAGGAAAGTGCCATTGGACCTTTGGCTGACACAAACCAGAAATGCATTCTAACTTTAACCTGTGCTTTAATTGTATCTTTGTATTAGATACCTACATTTTTACAATAACCTTCCCTATATAAATAACTAGCTTCTGCCCGCGACTTCGTTCGCGTGGGAAGATTTTCCCGCGCAAATCCCGATCCCGTGGGAATTTCGGGATAAACAGTAGCCTATGTGTTATTCCAGAATGTCAATTATCTACTGACCAAATTTCATTCAGATCCGTTCAGTAGTTTTTGCGTGAAAGAGTAACAAACATCCATCCATCCTCACAAACTTTCGCATTTATAATACTAGACTAGATTCTGCCCGCGACTTCGTACGCGTGGGAACGTTTTCCCGCGCAAATCCCGATCCCGTGGGAATTTCGGGATAAAAAGTAGCCTATGTGTTATTCCAGGCTGCCAACTATATACTTACCAAATTTCATTCAGATCCATTCAGTAGTTTTTGCGTGAAAGAGTAACAAACATCCATCCATCCTCACAAACTTTCGCATTTATAATATTAGTAGGATTAGTAGGATAGTAGGAAGTAGGATATTAGTAGGATAGGATAGTAGGATAGTGTTTATTACCAGTCAATTTAGTATTCATATTATTATTGTCTGTTGAGTTGAAAAAGTGGGCCGGACAAAGTATGGGCCGTTGCCGGAGTCCTTTGAATACCAAAAAGTGGTGTCGTGGAACTTTTTAACCGACTTCAAGAGGAAGAAGAAGAGGAGGTTCTCAATTCAACTATTTTTTTATGTACGTTACCTCATTACTCATAGGAGGTTAGACTGATTTGGAAAATTCTTTTTTGTTTGAAAGGGTATACTTTCTTGTTGGTCCCATTGCCATTCTCTCACACAACAAATCGAGGGAACTTTTAAATTAATATAGGCATGCATATGTAGTAATTTGAGTACTTTTTATAGTAACTTGTGCAGTTGCTCTTAAAAAGCACCATTTGGTGAATTGAAACCAATAATGAAGACACACATAGCTACCGGAACAACTCATTATTAACTATTTTATAGGTTGAGAGTAGGTACTTGAATGTGGTTGTTACGCACTTTATGCTCGTCACGATGTATTTTGTGAAGTAGAGCTGAAAGTAGTTTTTTTTTTTTATTAAAAATAGGTTCGCGTTTGACCACCCTCTCACCTGATGGTAAGTGATGATGTGGTCGAAGATGGAGCACGCTTACCTAAAAGTAACCTATTCACTCTTGACTTAAAGACTCCTAGATCATAGCTATCGGGGCACACAGACTTCGGCAGGGAATTCCACTCCTTAGCCGTACGCACAGTGAAGGTATTCCCAAAACGTTTTGTGCGTATGGGTGTGATGTTCACCATGTAACGATGGCGCTTCGTCGTTTGTCTCGTAGTCCGATGATGGAACGGGCTTGGCGGAATTATACTGTGTAATTCTATCGCACACTCCCCGAAATGTAACCGATAGAAAGCCGATGATAGACTTGCAACTCGTCGTCGATGTTCAAGGCTCTGGAGCTTTGATTCGACTAGTGCAAAGTTGACAATGAGTCTCTTGGCCCGCTTCTCGATAGACTCAAGCGCGTCTAGTTGGTATTTAGCAGATCCATCCCAAAGATGAGAGCAGTACTCCATACACGACCGAATCTGGGCTTGATAGAGATTGAGCAACTGTTCGCGTGTGAAGTACTGTCTCACCTTTGCTAGGATTCCCAACTTTTTTGATGCTAGTTGCGCCTTAGCCTCGATAAACGGACCAAAATTGAGGGTAGAAGTTAGTGTTACCCCCAGAAGCTCGATACGGTCGGTTTACCGCGTAAATTCTGATCCCCTAGGAATTCCGGGGTTAAAAGTAGCCTATGTTATATTCCAAACTATCAACTATGTAGGTACTTACCAAATTTCATTCAGATCCGTTCAGGAGTTTGTGTGTGTAAGAGTATCAAAAAGATGTTTGTTACTATGTATGTTTGTTACTCAACTACATCCATCCTCACAAACTTTCGTATTTATAATATTAGTAAGAGTAAGAAGTAAGATTAAGCTATCAAAGGAGATGTTTCATTTTGGGCTACCATTAGTACACCACTTAGATAAATAGAAAAAATAATAGCGATTACCATAAAAATACTCAAAAAATTATTTGGAGACGGGTAGAGCTGTGATAAATTATTATTTGGGAAGATTTTTATTATGACAACCCTTGTTTTAGGGCAGCCATGACAGTCGTGTTTGACAGATTTAAGTTTCATGACGTTTGGTGACTTTCTGTGAGTCGTAGAGATGGGCAAGTGAACAAAATACATCGATGAATTATTATCAAGTCAAAAATAGATATTTTCCATAAAGGTAATGCACGTAGGTAACATTGACTCCAGCCACCACGGGAGACGCACCGGGCGTCGGGGATCGCGAGACGATCTCCGGCCACCGTAGGCGCGGGCTTGCGGACTGCGAGCAGGGGTAGTTCACTGTCCGGTAAGGCCCAGGTCCGGGTCGGCGGCGGCGCGTTCCACGCGCGCCTCTAAGAGCTGTCAGCACCAGTGACGGGGCCTCATAGGAATATTGCCTGCCGGGGTTGCGGGAATGTTCTAACGAGATACCGTGGCCCCGGAACTTAAGGGCAGCTGGAAGGGAACAGGGTGGGTTTTTAGTCAGTAGAATTTTGACACGCCCTTACGCTTCGCGAGGCCAAGAAAAGAAAACTAATCTGAAATTATGTGCATATTTTGATGGCGCAAACGTGCTGACGATCTGGTGCGACGTTTGGACTACTTTCCAGATCTGACAAGATTAGTGTAACTAAGACCAATAGTATAGTGAATTAAAAAATATCGATTTATTAAGATTTAAAATATTGTCTATATTTATCGATTATTTTATAAAAATATCGATATTTCTACCCAAGCTTATTGAGTCGTTATGTGTTTTCGCTGTGTTGGATTGAATGTTTTCGGAGTTTTTAATGATTATTTTTTTTCGACCCAGATTATTTCTAAAGATATTGATTGATTGCTTCTCTGTTGATCCCAGCTTTGTTATATGGTTTTTGATTCGCCTGTGATTTAGATATCGTCGATACGTCAAAAACATGATCCAATTGACATTCACATCATTGTTTAATAGCAACATGGCTGATCCGCCATATTTATTGTGTTGCTCTCCTCGACCGAGTTAATTTGAATATCACACTAAAATAAAGCGAAATCATAGAAAATTAATATTATAAAACGGTTACTACATTATATAGCAATATTTACATGTGGTGTACTAATGGTAGCCCAGGTTCGATACATTTCTGGAACATCTCCTTTGATTTGTGTATCTAAAGTAGAATCCGATAGTTGAGTTGGTGGTGATGGATCCAAATTATCTCGAATTCAATTGTAGAACACTCAAACAAGTGCAGCACTTTTCAATGCCAATACGCGAAAATTAAGTGGGTGACTGTAGGTAATAATAGCTCTAAGTTGTGTATCCGTATTGCTCTTGGCACATTGCGGAATTTCATAATGTCACTACTCCTAGCTCCGATATTTTTTTTGTGCAATAAATATAGTTCCATTTTTGATTCTATATATTTGTATGGCCATGCACAATAAATATAAAATAATTATTTTATACACCTGCGTCACCGGATAGCTGCAATGTATAAGACTGCCTCTAGATTCTCTGGACTGATTACTAACACTCGTTCAATAACGTGTTCACCTGAAGATTTCTTCCACAGTAATGTGAATCAGAAATTTTATCAAAATCAGTTCAAAGGTAAAGCCGTTGAAGCATGACAATATAGATGCACTAACAAACTTTTGCATTTTGTTTTTAGTTATTTATTTAACTCAAATTATTTAATAAAAATACAATCTTTAATTCTGCCAAACTGTAAAACAGTTTCGGCAGCTCATCTTGTATCATCGTAGGTACATAACCCGTATTCACAAAACTTATTATATTTAACTAATAATATACTTACAGCAACGAATTAGTATAGTCTATTAATTATATCTACTAAACAAAAACAAAAGCGAAGCTATTACATTTATACCGATAATATACCTACATTTCATCTCTAAACTGCTGTTTATCAATGTATCCATAGGAATACTGTGGACAAATTGATAAATAGTGGTTTATTAAAATCTTCTTATGACATTTTTTGGCTGTAGCACACGATACCAACTTCGGTGGCAACTCATTGATTAACATCAGCGTCATATTTTTACGTGTGCGTTTCCCAAAGTAAATATTTATAATTGTAGAAGGATATTCGATAGGACTGTATTGTTTCCACAGGTTAACACTAGTATTAGTTGAAACGTATCATAGTTATATTGAATGTTAAAAATGTTTCTGTAATTGTGATTTGTGAGATTTAAGATTGTAAATGTTACCAAAAAACATTGTGCTTTGTGTCTAAAAATTTACAAACTTGGAGTAAAATACTAGATTGTTTTTATAAACACTGCCTTATAAAAATTTACGAGGCAAATTTAATGATTGTTTTCGAGATATTAGTTTACCTACTTAACAGATTTTTGTACCGTTTTCACGAATAGATAGCGTAATTCCTGAGGAAGGTTTATGTAAGTATAATTCATTAATATTTTGTGTAAATTGATTGAAATGTAACGATTATTGACCTGAGAGATTTACTCAAGTACGCCGCGTAAACCAGCAGAGATACATTAAAGTAAGATACTAGAGAATTGTAGATCTATAATTATAATGGAACAAAAATTTTCACGATAGCATATCTCTCTCCTATGATTGACTCACAATAATTACTTTTATGTCCAAATATAGATTAAAATTTTACGTTATTTTAGAAGCTGTTTTCTATACAATACGTTTATTAGCTTCGGCATTTAATGCAGATTAAAATTTTCCTATACACTAAATGAACCAAATAAATACTTTCGAAGATATGATATGATAGATTCAAAATTTTATGTCAATAAAAATTATTAAGTCGGAAAGAGCGAATATTGCAACCTGCGAGGGCTGGGCACACCGCAATCGCGGGTATAAGTACTCTCCGGCTATCGTAGGCGCGGGCTTGCGGGCAGCGAGCAGGAGTAGTTCGCCATCCAGTAAGGACCAGGCCCGGGTCGACGGCGCGTCGTGTTCCAGGCGCGCCTCAAAGAGCTGTTAGCAATAGTGACGAGGTCCTATAGGGCCATTGCCTGCCGGGGTTGCAGGAATGTTCTAACGAGATACCGCAGCCCCGGAACTTAAGGGCACCTGAAGGAACAGGGTGGGTTTCCAGTCAGTAGAATTCTGACACTCCTTTCCGCTCCACCCAGAGCGGGAGTTTCCGGCGAACTAAGTCGGCTAAAATCACTCAGACTTAAGACAACAGCCAATGTTGAGAATCGTTACCAGGACCACGATGTGAAACCGACTTTAGCGACACACGATTCAGTCAGTCAAAGTAAGAAAAGGGGCCCGAGAATTCCATTGCCTAGGGGTTAATCCGGCTCTGGGTGGTGCTTTAATATTATGTAGTTACTCTCCATTCTGTCAGTAATAAAGGAATAAAAGGATAACATTGCTTGCTCTGTTGATCGCTTATGTAAGGTAGGATGTGTGGAGGTTGAAGGCCAAACTTTCTTATGTGTCTACTACCAGCATCACTTTTTTCTTATTCCTAAATTATAATGGAAATAGAACACCCCTATTAGAAAATTATGTTCTAATCATGTACTACATACACATTTTTTAGTTGTATTAATAGTTTTTTTTTTAAACCTAACTTTCTTTAAATTTAATTTGTATTGAACGACAGAATCAGTACAAAACAGTAATTAAAAAAGTTATTACTTTGATATACGCTTCATTTGACTGTACAGTGATAATTTACGTAGATTTAATTATTTTAAAATACTCTATCAAAAATGATTAAAATCGATTCAGTAACGATCCTGACCAAAGCACAGGTTTACTTTCGTGTTACATGTTTTAGATTATTACACAGACATACACAAATCATTACAAAAATTCATAAACGTCTACACCGTTCAGATACACAAACACACAATGTTTACACATAATTATGTACGTCGTGTTACCTTCTGTTATTTTATCTGTGTACTTCATAATCGGCGTAACGCTTGAAATAATTTCTACCTACCAGCTGCGAAGCTACATTTTATAAATAAATTCATAAAATATACAAATAATGAAGCGTTAAGAATAATAGCAAATAAGTGAATGATCTAGTGGATCATTCACTTATTTGCTGTAATTTGAAAAAGCACAGAAAATTAATACTTTAAATACATGAAAATTCGTTTACTTCCGATTAATCCTTCCTTAATTATGTAGGAGATTATTCCAATATAAATCAAAATCAATACGTAAGAAAATTTTAGTAGTAACACAATTGTACATAAAGTTTAAATAAATAAATAAATAGTAAATTACGTTTAAATATTAAACTTAAAAAACATACAGTGCATTTCAGATAACAATAGGACCGACTGAGCCACATAGATATTGTGACGTCATAGCTGTCAAATTGAACAAATTAAGTAAGGTGAGCAAAAAAAGAATTTATTTAAATATCTATTTACAAATATTCAACGAAACAAAATTAGTTCCTTTTCCTTACTTTGGTGGTCAAACCCGAACCTATCATAAAAAATATAAAGAAAGATTTAATCATTTTGGCATGGCTTCTGGGCCTTAGCGCCATGCGTTTTCTTTACTTTCAGGCGAATTGTTGCCAACAATGAAAATAAGAGAGAAAAGGATGTTTAAAAAAAACGAATTAGACGTTAAATAATTAAATATTATATTTAAATTTGATGTGAGACTCGGTTAAACAAAGTAAATGAAACCGTTATTAATTTTTGCTATTAAGTTTTAATTCCAGGTAATCAGGACGTCCTGGATACCTTGCCTTCCTTTAGAATTAAAAGGATGAAATGGAGGGAGGCCCTTGTCTAGCAGTGAAACACTACAGGCCAATATAATAATATATTTTATTTGCAAACCGTACTTTTCGAGTGACATTTGACAGATAGAGGTCATTGACGTTCCTATTGTGATTTGAAACGCTTAGTAGGTAGAACACAGAATGGCTCTCGATCATTACTGCATAGCATTCATTGAAGTGGGCATGTATACATAGCTTGAAAATTTTACTAGAACTTATGATAAAAGAGCCTCACGTGTTTACACCACGTAGCACCAATATTGAGTATTTGGAATTTCTCCAAATGTGCCGACATTAATTGATATCGCTATATAACTCATATTTACCTACGTCTTATTCTTGTTGACACTGATAATTAATATTATCACCTTAATATAATTATTATAAATACACAAGGTACCTGTACCTCAGACTATATGGGGTATACCCCTCTATCCCTTGATGTATCCAACCTTGTTTGTTTTAGGCATGGTGGGATACAACAGGTTGGAAACAAGAAGGGGTCTAGCGTTGGCGTCGTATGTCCTTTCAGTGTTCAGGGGTAAGACAAACAATCCGGGTGTGTTACAGAGCATTGGTTTGTTCGTGCCCGATGGGTACGTGCAGCGCCGTAGACGGCCTGACTTGTTTGCACTGTCGCGTGGTCGAACCAAACTAATGGCCAACGTCCCACTATCGCGGACTATGCGCACCCTGAACCAGATTGCTCACGAAATTGACTTGTTCTCTTGTTCGTTGGGCGAGTTCACTAAAGTCACATTATACATGTTGTGTTATAGAGGTGTGTGATGACGAATTGTTTTTTTTTTAATGATTATTTTTATTAATTATGTTTTATTGATTATGTTTTTATTGAATGTGTTGTATTGATTATTTTTTATGGATTATTTTTAGTGACTATTATACTGAATTGTTTTTTATGATTATTTTTGTATTGACTATTTTGTATTGATTATGTTTTTATTAATTTTTTTTTTCATTAAATGTGTTGTATTGATTATATTTATGGATTATTTTTAGTGACTATTGTACTGAATTGTTTTTTGTGATTATTTTGTATTGATTATGTTTTATTGATTATTTTTAGTAACTATTTAACTCATATTTTTTATATTTATTGTGTTTTACTGATTATGTTACATTGTTTTTTTTTTTGTTGATTTTTTGTCCATTAATAATTTCTTAATTCTGATTAATTATTTCCATGATTATATTTTTGTAGACTTTATCATGATGAAATTGAATTGTACGAAAATATGTTTTTCTTTCCTACACTATCAAATTGGGAATTCCTGTAAAGATAGTTGTATGTATGTAATAATAAATAAATAAAATAAATAAATACTTTACTTTATTTTTCTATAATTACTTTAGATTAGTCTATAAGCACTATAATATTAGATATATGGATAAATTTCACTCAATTTCGTCAAAATGGCTGAATGGATCTAAATAAAATTATGCATACGCAGAGATAGATTATTGTCTGGAAAGGCTACTTTTATGCAGAAAAAATTACGACTATGTACAGTTCTCGTTGTCAAAATTTCTAGGCGAACGAAGTCGCTGCTTGTATGAAAATATTAATGCAATTTCTGTATTCTCTTTTTATTCAGATAATCTGCACAGATGAGGATTTACAGATGGCTCAGATCTAAAATCTATGTGCGGCGTGACGCCACAGACAATGGGTCACCTTCTATCTTGTTCCGCAAGCCCTGACGCCTGTACTCTTGATGATCTTAAGTCTGCATCAGCGAGCAGCATTTGCGTTCCTAGCTGAGTTTTGGGCTAAATATTATTGCTATCGACAAGCTAACAAGAAGATTCAGTTTATCCAAAAGTGGTTTGTAATACATTGACATGAAAATTTTACACTTTTCTTAAAATAACTATATTTGCTTTTTAATGTAATGTTTGTCTTTGTACAATAAATTGCTTTTATCGAATTAGATGCAGTTTTTCAATCCTAGTTACCTTACCTTCTTCTTCTTCATTATTTTGAACTAATGAAAGGGGTCATACTTATGACTGGATATTAACCCGTGAGAAGGCGCGCTATGAGCAATTTACTCACACAAAAATTTAAAGCAATTTTTTTTGGTGATACCGACGCCCTAACGTCTCAAGCGCCTAGTTACCTTCCTAACTATTCATCCCCTCCCCTTTGACGCAACTCTCATGCCGGTCTGTTCTGTTGCGACCGCGCAGCTAAGTGTTTGTGGAGGCTGCGTACCATCGTGCGGTAATTTGCTCATCACGCGCCCATCCGTGTAAGTATTTATTTTTACCATTAAAAAAGTATAATTGTATTTTCTAGATTATATTATTTTATTTATTTATATTAAAGTGGTTAATTATTACGTAAATACTCTATAGTAATATTTTAATAATAATATTTTTTGTTTTTTGCTACAACACACATGTAAAATGGGCGACCAACGTCAAGCACAAATTTGTTCGTGGTTGGACGAGGATTTTAGTGATGAAGAATTGGATGCGGATCTTGAGAATGTATAACAACATCGTGTTGACACCATATAAAACGATACTTCCATCATTTGCAGTCCTCATGATAGACAGATACAGAGCAATCTTCGGATGAAGTAATATACAAAGCTAACACCAAAACTTTGATTGAAATACGTACATTCCTAAAAGAAGTGGCGCTTAAGCTGGTAAAACCACATATTTCACGCTGAATTTTCATGGAAAACATATCGTCAGATCTCAAGTTTCTAATGAAGCAATTTGTGTCGGCTCTATTCAGACCTATTTCAGAGCCTAGGCCAAGAGGATTCTGTTCTATATGTCCTAGACGTAGGAATAGACGGTCAAAAATAGCTTGCACTTTGTGCAAGCAATTACTCTGCACCGAACATATCACATATATGTGTTTAATGTGTTTCGAGAGGCACACTTATCCAGATCTCATCGAAGAGTATTTTTTTTTAAGGTTTTGTTATGTAAGATTTTTTATTGTGATTTATATGAAGACTGTCAAAATTAGAAAATAAAAATTAGTTGATTTGTTATTTGTTTTAGAAGTTGCATTTATGTTTCATAGTTTTAATAAAAATACTTATTTTCTTCCTTATTAAACCTTTTTCTATTCATATAAATCCATTATAAGTCAATAAGTACAATAGAAGCAGAAATATGAGCATTTAAAGTAGTGTGAGTAATTTGCTCGCGCGCGCCTCTCCATGTAACAAACAGAGGCGCGCCTTCTCACCGGTTAATGCTTCGGTAAATGAAAAGTAATATTCTTACTTTTAACAACAAGGATATTTTGTTCAATCCAAACTGTCCCTACACCGAGTTCCGTATCACATAGGGGGTGCTCTAGCGTGTAGTCGCTTAGTTGGTAATTTTATATTATAAACATGGATATCTCATTTCGATTGTACAAAAAGGTTTGTATGTGTAAGTAAGGCTTTTTCTGGTTGTTTACTAATACTAGAAAAAAAACTAAAGTTAGAATCATTTTCTTTAATTGTGGTGATTTTATTTTCAGTTATTTTCACTTGTCTTTTACGTGCGGGAGGTTTTTTTATGGATGGGTAATCATCCAATGACTGTCTCCCAATCTGGGCGAAGCGGGAGGGTGTGTCAGACTTTTACTGACTAAAACCCATCCGTGTTCCATCATTTGCCCTCCGTGTTCCGAGGCCGCGGTAACTCTTTCGAACAATTTCGCAACCCCGGCAACTAACGATAAAAATAAATAAGACTAAACTTCACAATATTAAAACGGGCAAACAGGTGTTCTCATCTTCATATGACTATCAAACTCATCTCTCTTAACTCAACACTACTAATTCCCAACAGCCGATAGCCCACTATCTAGATCATCTGGCAAAAATGCCAAACATCCTGGCTGATGTGAGAGAGGTGTTGGCATCTGGCACGCGGTCGCTCCAGCGGCTATTTATGTGATGCCGAGCAGGTTAAGGGCGCCTACGTCACGATAGTAACGTAAGTAGTTTGTCGGCGTAATATAAATAATATCTGTGCCCACGGACAAACTGTGAAAACGGTTTTGGGGAGCATTGCTTTTTTTTTGACGAAGTGGCAATCTCCATAGGTTATATATACAACGTGTAATTTAAAGGGTATATACATACCAAGAGCACGGTTTCTTTGGATGATAATAAACGATATGGCAAGGGTTTTATAATCCTATGTCTACATGTGTGAAGTATAATAGAAATTTCAATACATTGATACCAGAAGCAGAATTTTCAAATTAAGAAGAACGAAGAGAATCACCGTATTATTGGCAAGTGACGTGGAAAGTTATTGACCCTCGTAGTGCTATGACACGTTTGTTATGATTGGTATTCAAGAAACCGATAATTTAGTATCAATTCTTTGTGTCACTTATTTTGAGCTGAAACTGTGCATAGAGACTCCATACCAGATGTTGTCTTCAGCCCTTTTGGATAGATATGGGGTTACCGTTACACGTTGTATATATATGTTTTCCACACTGGGGCGGGTGAAGAGGTCTGCCAGACTCTAACAGAAAAATCTCAAATTATTTCCATCAATACCATTTTTTTCTAGGTGGGAAAATCTTCAAATGACTCCTTTCGCTATGGGTGGAGTGGAATGGTATTACACTTCTACTGGCTAAAAACCCAATCTACTCCTTAAGTTTCCCCTGCGTTCTAGGGCCGCGGTATCTCGTTAGAATATTCCCGCAACCACGGCAGGCAACGGTCCTATCGGGCTCCGTCATTACTTACACAAGTTTCTCTAAACATGATCTGTTTTAGCCTTTTCCAAAATATGTTGGTGTCAGATTTTAATCTAACCGGATGAAGTGGAGTACTAAAGTTTTACATGGAGCGACTTATCTAACCTCCATAAGCCAGTAGGTTTATACAACGGAACTCTGGCAAGACCAGTGTCACATATTCTAGCTTCTGACTACGCGTAACGACTGTCAAAGGTGACAACTGGGACCAACGGATTGAAGTGAAAAGAAAGAAAGAAAAAACGTTTATTGACACATGCCACAAGTACACACAGTAAAAAAAACTTACAAGAAAAAATCAAAATCATATTATTATGAAACTAAAATATATTAAAAAAGTGAAATTGAATATATCCAGGATAATTAAGTGCTTTCCAAGGCACGGAGAAATCTCGATAAAAATGATCACCTTGAAGATCGACTGATTATTATTTAGCCACGAGCTCCTCAAAAACCAACATATATTAAACAAATAGAACACGCGCGCCGGTAATCAATAATATTAGGAAGGAATTGTGCAACAGTCTATTTCTGATCTCACCAAAATAACCACCAAGGTGTGATGTACCTACATAAGCTAACAACGTTTACACATTTAAATTCGCTAGCAATTTAACACAGTATTTTTAGCGAACTATAAACACTTGAAATCATAATCAGAATGGAATTATGTTGTGGGTGAACTCCAGCGTGGGTTGCCAGAGCAAACGCGTGCGCTGCAATGTCAGTGGTGCATTATTTTTAAAACTTGCAACATTCACGTGTGACCTGCTTGTAAGATGATTTGATTTTATGAGTTATGTTTTTTTTTTATATTGCTTGCTTTTATGAATGACAAGCTGTGCCCGCGACTTTGAAAGATTGGGAGGTGTTTACTGCGCCAACGGTCAATTCCGATTCCGTGGAAATCCCGGGATAAAATAAGAAGTTTATATGGTTCCCTATAGCATTCATCCATCATACAATACAGTTATATAATTCTCTTTAAATTCGGTTCAGCCGTTCCGGATATTTATTAAAACTGCAACATAGAAGTACAAAGGCGAACTTAATGCCTTGGGCATGCTCTACCAGTCAACCATGGGTGGTGAAGAGATAACTTGGCAGCTCAGACAAACACCACCACCACCCATTACGCTATCGCCGTGAACCCACTCCAGATACAAGCATATTTAGTTTAGTTGGAGGGGTTAACAGGATTGCTAGTGATGTGAATTCTACCCTATTTACCCTATTCTAATCTTTTGTTTTTTAAGAAAAAGCGCTTGAATGAACACAATTATTTTAGATAGATACCCTTACACACATCTAATACATACTACATCGACTGTACACGAAACAGATATTTAGTGCTACGGTTGAGCATTATTTTTAGAGATTATACTTAAGGTAGCAGAGATTTACTGTAGACAGCACTTTGGAGAATAGTCGCAGTAAAGCATTAAAAAAAAAAACTTTTTACCAAAAAATTAAACCGACTCCCAAAAAACACTGCAAAGTGAAAAATAACTTTAATTTCGGTAGTCGGTGTCTTTAGTTTTGTATTTTCGTTTTTGGCACCGACTTCCGAAATTAAAGTTATTTTTCACTTTGCAGTGTTTTTTGGGAGTCGGTTTAATTTTTTGGTAAAAAGTTTTTATTTCACTCTTTTTAGTTGGTTGATTTTTAATTTACCTAGTTACAAGAGCCTAAATGTCAACTACTTATAACATTTTACAAAATATTGCTTTTCCCAATGCTGGGCCGTTAATTTTTGAGGAGTTCTCCTGGTACTTCACCATCAGCTATACATCACCATATGCATTGTGACGAGCATAAAGTGCTTAACATCCATATTCAAGTAATCGAATCGCAATCCCCGAAATACTTATTATTGAATAGTTTCGGCGGCCATCTGTGGTCTTCATCATGAGTTCCACTTCCCCAAATAGTACTTTTTGAGAGCAACTGCACAAGTTACTAAAAGAAATACCGAAAACGCCATAGGTGTGCCTATAATATTTGAAGAGTGCCCTCGATTTCTCCAGGATTTCATCTTCAGATCCTGACTTGGTGACAAATTGTACCAATTTCGAAGTATATCCTATTAAACAAAAAAAGAATTTTCCAAATCGGTTCAGCCGTCTTCGAGTAATCGATGACCATACATTAAAAAAAAAAAAAAAAAACAAAACAACGTCGAATTGATAACCTCCTCTTTTTATCGTCGGTTGATGAATGTTCTTTATTAAAATAGAATTGTGAATATATAATTCGTAATGTTTACATAGGTTGTAACAGCGGTCATTGTATGAGCATGGCTCTCAGGGCACGCGTGTCGTATGTCTGTTTACATTTATTTTATTTATTGAATTTAGAAAAGTATTCCTCTTTGTTCATTGTAATATGAGCGGTTGGTAATCAAAGCGAAGGGTAGATATTCATGTTGGCTACAGATATATTATTCAATAGATAATAATATTATAAAGTTTTGTGTGCAGTGTGACTAGTGATGATTACGATGATATAATTGTACCACTGGAAAATATACAGTACTCTGAGAGAGTGCGTTTATTTTGCTGTAGATACCTATTTAGGCTCTTAGCACTCTGGGCTTTAGGACGCAATACCTAAGGTCATGTTTATTTTAATAATAGGCATGTTTTCACGTTCTATTTCTCTTGTTGTTTACCTATACTAAATGTCTAGTAAAAAAAAAAAACACATTTGAAGATCATTAACGAGATAAAATAATGAAAAATCTTATGGATCAACGATAATTACACGTCAGTTTCTTTTTTCTATGCCAATGCTAAAAACACCTGAAAAGAGTTAGTCTTAATCTCTAATCGGGATTAAACCACATGATGAACAAGCTTGATAAAAGACCTCATTTTTAACCCGTTCCAAACTCAAATTACAATGTCAAAATTATCGCATACAAAGTTAAGACTTATTTTATAACCATAGACATCGACAAATGGACTGAGCATACTCTATCTGGCTGCTTTTTCTAGAATTCTAATGATATACATGATTTTCACTCTAGTCTTAAAGACTTCTAGTAAAAATTATGTTGGTTATATAATAAACTATTATGTACTCCATCAGTATACTTCAAAGTGTAAAATAGCCTGGCGTTAAGAACTACGTATTACAGGCACTTGATGCTTACCCCATAATTACACTAAGAATAACGTTTCCCAATCTAGGTAAGCAGATATTAGGTGGCGAATCAGTATTACCTAATATTAACCAAGTTCAGTAATTCCCCGACTTATGCTTACCCGTATTACGCAGATTCGACTCGAATCTCCTAAAGCACCAGAAACAATCATCTATATATAGAGGTCTTCTTGTAGCATTGTCTAACATTTCATTACATTTGTTTCAACATTATTGCTTTCTTTAGTCTCTGGTCCCAATTGTAAATATTTATTTGCAAGTATTTAAATTAGACCTCGAGTTACGCGATTATCACTGATCGGTCCCACCTACCGCGTAAGTCCGGGGTATTACTATATTTGGTACTAAATAGCATAAGATCGCACAGTGACATTGTCTCATCCATCCAACAGGCTACCAAATTTTCCAACGCTATTGCTCAGTCCATTCTCTTGGTTGGAAATAATATCCATATTCACATTATGGTTATCGTATTTGATCTAACAAGGATCATCCATCATCGCAAAGCGATGTTGTTTTTCGTCAAAAATCTGATCTCGGTCTAATGTACCATTACTAATGCCACTGCAAGTTGCTCGCTGTATGGAATACGTTTTTACAGCTTTTAGATTAGAAGGGACTGACCTTTCTATCAAAAACTTTAGGATTTGTTAGAAATTAAAAGGTGATTAGAGTGTAAGTAATGCGATGACTAATGAAAGCTGAGGCGTTATCGCTATGATATTAAACGTCCTTTATTATTTTTGAATTATAGTTTAAATTGGGTAGGTACTTAACTAGATTTGACCTTTACTATGGTTGACGATGATCTAAAGGAAATAAAGCCTAAGAAATAAGGCTAATTATATCCTGATAACTGAATTAGGTAGGTAAGCATTAATAAAAGTGCTATTAGCTTAGCGTAGAGCACAGTCTTAAATTTAGAACCACCTAGTTCTAGTGTTAGCATTGTATAATCTCATTAATTTGCTTGATTATTCTCATGCGTGTTGTTTTTTAGCAAAAATAATATGTATATTTATTAAAATTGAATATAACTACTTACCTAATTGCTGAAAGACTGTTTAATAACCGTTTTAAAGATATATGTTTAAGGGTTGTGGATTTTGTAAAAAATAAAAAAAGTTTCATTTTATTCATCCATAATATAATCTTAATCACGTGAACCTCATATTTCATGCTTCTCAATCTTGCTGTCACCGTTGACGTTATATTAGAAAAGCATTCAACAACGTTCAAAAATTACTTCGGAAATAGATCAGGAACACCCTGTGAGTACGGGGTATCAATACACGAACTGTGTCAAAAGCAAAAAATTTTGCATTTTACGTTTTAAGAAATCGTCTGAAAAGATGAATAAGGTTGGTATGGTAATGTGGGCTTGACGAGCGCGCTACATTTGTGATACGAAAATCATAGCCCGACCGATTAATTCATTCACCGCGTTTAGTGCGCTTCAGATTACTTCGGAACACAGAGTTCTGCTTTAAAATGCCGTGTTGTGCAATTATAATCTGTAAAACAAAAAGTCAGACCGCAAGTACAGAGCGAGGAGGTATATCTTTCCATCGGTAAGTCGAAAATAACATTTAATTACAATTTTATTTGTAAAAAAAACATAAAAATATTCTGATCACTATGAAATTCCGAACATTAACAACATTATTGCAAGAAGTTACAAAAAATATACATTGCCCGATGTGTACTCGCTTAATCAACGCAATAACCAAGTCCGCTTACAATGTACTGCATGCGTTGCATCCTCCACACTTAAACCATTGACGTTTCGTCCTTTGCCCTGATTGGCCGTGATGCACGGCGCATGTTTGTCGACAGTGAGTCACAATCAGTAGCTAGCTCTCGATTTAAGTGTGTGTAATTTATTTGTATGCGTAATTCGCATACGTAACGGGCCTTTTGCTTGTAGTGGAGCTAAATAGTGGGAGACAAGCGGCGACACGCGTTCTCATACAAATCAGGAACTATTTCCTTTCTAATCTATTTTATCTTTTCTGTGATAATTTCTGGCCATTCGAAAAATTTTCCTGGCCTACCTCAAAAATAAAACTTAGAAAAGTAATATTATCGTTACACACAATTTCTCCCTTCGTCCTTATTAAAATCACCGAACCCAATTCCATAGAACACCTCTATCTACCGTGATTAAGCTATTTTTCTAAAAAAGGTTCACATTTTCCCGAGCAAAAGTTTGCATAAAGAAGACGTTTCCAATTGAAAGGAACCAACACCTTTTCACGGAAGACGATGGAAAGCCATGTACCTATTTGCTACCAAAAATAGCTTTTGTGAAACTGTCGAATTAAAAAGGGCTAGGTCACCGTTTGGATTAAATTTCAAGGGTTTCCTGAAGGAAAAAATGTCAGAACATTTTTATTTTTTCATATCTTCCGGTGAGTTGGCTTTATTATACCTTCTGGCAGTCTCAGCATTTAAGTACCCACCTATTGAAGAATTTGACGTTATTTAAGAAAAGGTTGGTCCAGTTTAGGATTCCCTTTTGCGTTTAATGTAGCGGATTGCTTCTTGTGATACCTTTAATCATTTTCACTACCCATAAACTTCGAGCATGTGATTCAGAACATCCGCATAATATTTTAAGTCTATTTTTTAAGCATTACTCATGCTTTATATTGCTTGTAAGCTTTTTATTTTTGCCTGCTTCTTTGAAATTAGTTTTTTTAAATTATCAGTCATTGTATATTAATATTTTGTTAGTACTGATGCTTTTATATCTGAAAATATAACCGAGAAATACACATTATGAGCTTTTCAAATAAGATACCCAAAACGGACTCACTATAAAGAAAAAACGGCGCACTAAAGATGTTTCCTAAAAAGTTTTTATAAACAAAAGTCGAACGTTTCTTCCTTAGAAGATGTACGAATTTCCATGTTTAAATGCCAATATTTGTGCCTTTAACGGTAAAGGTAACGTGTGTACATGCCACTCCGACTTCGAATTGGCTATCGAAATGTCGATTGACCCTTTTACCAGCACCGTCAGATGTTTGTCCTAGTAATGGTTTTTAATACTCGACAGTTTAGAGCGATCGTTCCAAAAGCAATTCAGCAAACATACGGAACCGGTGTTTTTGATGAGGAAGAGAGGAAGTTTGAAAGTGGTGGTTTTGTTTCATTGTTGTTCATCATTCTCTTTTAAAAGAAAAGATATTTTTATTTTTTATATCTTATTGAAGTGAAAACTTCTTTAGCGGCGCTGAGCACTTTTTGTATGGGTAAAAACTGTTAAACTCGCATCAGGGTCACGTGACCGATCAAAAAGCGTAAGACTTTTTTTTAAGTGAAAACTTCTTTAGCATCGTTGTGATTTGAAAGTTAATGAAACGAAAAAGCGACAGTATCTATCTGTTGGGACCTAGGAGTTAGGTCGCAGGGGTTGAGGTATCCCTGAGAGGGGGCGGGGGAGGGGGGGGGGGGGGGGGGGGGAGAAGGTGAGAAAGGGGTGAGTTGAGGGGTGAGTTAAGGGGTGAGTTGAGGGGTGAGTTGAGGGGTGAGTTGAGGGGTGAGTTGAGGGGTGATTAGAGGGGTGAGTTGAGGGGTGAGTTGAGGGGTGAGTTGAGGGGTGAGTTGAGGGGTGAGTTGAGGGGTGAGTTGAGGGGTGAGTTGAGGGGTGAGTTGAGGGGTGAGTTGAGGGGTGAGTTGAGGGGTGAGTTGAGGGGTGAGTTGAGGGGTGAGCTTAGGGGTGAGTTAAGGGGTGAGTTGAGGGGTGAGTTGAGGGGTGAGTTGAGGGGTGAGTTGAGGGGTGAGCTTAGGGGTGAGTTGAGGGGTGAGTTTAGGGGTTAGTTGAGGGGTGAGTTGAGAGGTGATTTAAGGGGTGAGTTGAGAGGTGATTTAAGGGGTGAGTTGAGGGATGAGATTAGGGGGATTTTTTACCCAGGATTAAACTTCTTAGGGCTATTAGCCCCAAATTTAGGGTAATATAATGCTTATTGGGATTTTTTTGGGCCCAAAAATAAGTAGGGCTATTTTTAGGGGCATACATACATTTATAAGCATCACATATATGCCCGTGGGGCGCGCGGCCGTCAGCGGCCTAGTACTACTACATTACAGATTATCTATGTACTAGTACTAGGAAGTAGTATATCTATGTATAAGCCTGGACAAAAAGAAAGTCAGACCCACTGACAGATAAAATTGAAATACTGATTGTTTTAGTATCGTATTAATCTCTACTTCCTAATACTAAGGTAACATTTAGTTTGTATGTTTGTATGTAGGAGGTAATCTTCGGAACTCATCATCTGCTTAGCCTCTTCCAGACTATTTGTGTCGGCTCCCAGTCTAATCAGATGCAGCTGAGTATAGATAGATAGATAGATAGATATACACTTTATTGTACACCATAAGAGAATTAAATGAGGACTTAAGAACTACAAAGGGTGTTACAATGGGCGGTCTTATCGCTAAAAGCGATCTTTTACAAACAACCTCTGAATGGATTTGACACAGCAGGAGAAAATAAATACGCGGGTAGTCCATGGTACTTTATTGTACACCAAAATTTAAACACACCTATTTAATAATATTGTTTACTAGCAGTTGCTCGCTACTTCTCGAATTTCGCAAAATCCCGTCTACGTACTAAAAGGCAAAATATTAGAGCCCTACTACTTGTAGTTTCTGAGATTTCGTGATTAATCAGTGGGTGGTATTTCGCTTTTTAGGGTTCCGTGGAACCGAAATTAGTTTGTTCAGAATCATTTACTTAAACGATTTTTATCGTTTTTCCGTCATTCAGTACACAGTACAGAAAAAAAACTTTTTTGCAAAAAATAAAACCGACTTCCATATCAAAACACTACAAAGCCAAAAATAATTTTAATTTCGGTAGTCGGTGTTATTGGTTTTGTATTTTCTTTTTTTTCACACCGCCTTCCGAAATTAAAATTATTTTTGGCTTTGTAGTGTTTTGATATGGAAACCGGTTTTATTTTTTGCAAAAAAGTATTTATTTTCGCGCTTTTAGTGGGTCAGTTTGTAATTAATCTAGTTACAAAAGCCGAAATGTCAACTACTTATCAACTTCACCAGCAGAGTAAACGAAAAGATCATCAATGTAAATATTTTTTTCCGACTTTTGTCTATTTTTCAGAAACGGCTTGTCCGATTTCGATAAAATTTTCATGAGACCATTTGGAAAGTATACCCTTTTCAACAAAAAAATATTTTTTCAAATCGGTTGGCAAGCGACGGAGCTATGCCCGAACAAACATAAAAAAAACAAGCATCCGAATTGAGAACCTCCTCCTTTTTTAGAAGTCGGTTAGAAATGAAACTCATTTATATGAAGTTAGTCTTAAAAAAACTGTTTAACCCTTTAGCTCGCAATGATAAGCAAGTAAAACTAAAAATTCAGAGTATGTATTATGATAATAACATAATTTTCTAATTGGGGTGTTTGAGGGTGTGCGTTACGATACATGTTGTAAATAGATTCTATGGATACTATGTAATGGTAAGGATTTTCAAAACTTTTATTTATGTGGGGAGGGCTTAATTAGTGCTTTACATGGAGCGTCTGCCTATCTGACCTCCACAACCCAGTAGCTGGGTAACACGTTCCCCTTGGTTAGACCAGTGTCAGATTTACTGGTTTCTGACTACCCGTAACGACTGTCAAAGATGTTTAAATGACAGCCGGGACCAACGGGATAACGTGCTTACGGAAGCACGGAGGTACCATAGCACCAACTTCCAAACTCCTGGCTACTACTGAGAAATTCCTTACAGAAACACCCAATAGCACTTTTTGCTCAGCAGTCGCGCTTGCGAACACTCGACCAATAAGGCAGGTAATCTTCAGAACTAATTATGCAATTTCAAAAATTATTCCTTTTTTGAAATTGACATTGAAAGCCATCTATTCGGCGATAAACACACACACAACAACATACAGTAGAAAATTACAAATATAAAAAAATAACATTAATAATTTCGCTGAGCATGTCCACACTGAAAGGACATTTGATTGTAAGATGTCATTATTTCGAAATCCTTGCAGACGAGTCGCGGGCAAAGTGCTAGTAATAAATAGTACAGGGTGGCGAATAGTTTATCACATTAAATTGTGCAGCGGGTATTACAAGTTGTTTATCAGTCCGTTAAAATAATAAAATAAATAATTTTACTAAAATTAAGAAAATGCATTTATCAAACAAAATAAATGGTGTTATTGGTAAAAAAAAATAATCCTTTATAATATTAGTCTATTAACCTGTAAAAGCTGCAACGCCACGACGCCAGCATCGGCGCAGCATGCGCCGAGTGATTGGTCAGCTGATTACGTTTATGCAATAGGTACATGATGTTGTAAAATATTAAAATGGAAAAAAGTTCCCACGGCTATAATATTGTTTATTATTAAATTATTTGAATTGTATATGATAAAATACCTAATATAGAGTACGTAGTTTCAATTAATGTGATAACCTAATCGCCACGCAATTTGAAACAAAAATGACACAAAATATTCGTATGAAATAACCTATGAATTATTATCTGCATTTTTCCAGGTCAAGAATATTTCAAGAAATTATTGGATCAAAGACAACCTTTTCATAAAACATTGGTATTTTACGTAAAAATCACAAAGTATTACCGCTCATAGATATTCGAGAAGCTACCGCGGAATCCAACGAATTTTCAACGTGCTTACGGAAAATAGAACTGTTAAGACACTTCCACACTTGTTTATAATCCCAGTGGGAATTTAGGGAAAAAAAATCATCCTTATTTTAACCCGCTGCCATAAAACACAGAAATTATGCCTGTGGGAACCGTAAAAAAAAATTAAATGCGACAAAAGGATTTTGCTATTTTTATGTGCGAAGTTTTTCAGAGAAAGAAACCGTTTACAAGTATTCAGTGTTTATTTTTAGGTAAACAATGCTCGATGATACTTATTGGCCAATTAACTATTGCTTGATGATTTTATTTTGCAATTTTGTTGCCGTGACCATAATCAGCCTACAACATTCCAACTGACACATAATTTAATTTAATTTAATTTTTTATTTTTTTAATTTATTTATTGCATTCGGACAACATAAATCCATGATGTTAGTAAATATACACGCTTAAAACTAATGTTAGTATGAAAAATCAATTACAAGTACAAATAAAAAATAATAATAAAATGAAATAATTAATAAGTCGAGTACATCTTGCATGAGGGATGACATAGACCTCCTTTCTTAGATTTACTTACACTGTTTTTTTTTTTTCACCGTTTTGGAAGCATCGGTGACGAAATAAATAACACAAAGTAATATGCCTGTCTGGGTTTGAACCCATAACTATCTCGTAGATAAGTCGGGACCTAAGCAATTCGTGATTTATATCTATAAACGCGCCAATAGACCGCTTTGCAGCATTAATAGTCTCCACGAAAAGACAGATGGACATAGCGAAACTATTATAGTTTTTTTAATTGTCAATAGGCTCGCGTTCCACCATGGTCTCACTTGATGGTAAGCGATAATGTGGTTGAAGATGAAGCACGCTTGCCTAGAAGTAACCTATCCACTCTTGACATAAAGACTCCCAGGCTACAGCTATCAGGAAACAGAGACTCCGGCAGATAATTCCACTCCTTAGCTATACACACAATGAAACTATTCTCAAAACATTTTACAAGGTTTTGGGAATCGTTTTTTACAAGGTTTCTTGATAAAAAAGTACTCAAAATGTTTTATTTCAACCTTTTATTAGGCCTACATGGTCACTTACAAAACGTCAGAAGATAGTGCACGGTTCGAAATTGGTCGTTTTCTATGGAGAAGGACCGGCAAGAAACTTCACAGTTACTCTTAAAAAATTTTTTTACAATTAATCCATAATACATGTAAATTAGGTATGAGAGGACAGTATATATCAATTAATACAGCACAATGGAATTAAAAATGTTAAAAATTTAATTAAATCTAAGAGTCTAGCTTAAGATTATAATTATTTAATTATACTAAACATTAGACTTCAAAAATGAAGGAAAAAAGAATAATAAAAATGAAACAAAAGAAAGTCTGTCAAATCGGATAGATTATCGTAGGGAAAAATAAAAAGAAACACTCACGTAAGTAGAGTTGTTAATACACTAGTCGATAACGCAATTACAATAAGCTAGGGAAGCCGCGTGTGCAGAAGGAAGGAATCATTGCCAAGCAGTCATGTCTTCAACGTAGTCCCGAATCTTATAATACGCTTTTTTGATAAGGACACGTTTGACGTTGGTTTTAAATTTTCTCACGCTAAGTTCTGTAACAGACTTTGGCAACGTGTTTTAAAAGCGTATGCTATTCCTGAGGAATGACTTGCTTGTTTTGGCTAATCTTCATTTAGGTATAACAATTTCAGGTTTGTTGCGTGTATTTATTGTGTGAATATCGCTTCTAATCTTACATAGTCCTAAGTTTTTGCGTACAGTGTATATAATATGCTTTCTAATACGTAAATGTTCGAGATGTTTTTAAAGAGACATCGACCTCTTTAAAACATCTCGAACATTTTGTTCTACAAGGGAACCTTAAAAATCCCTATCTCGACACTCAATTACACTCAATTTCAAACGAATAAAACCGCTATTTCCTTAAACAAATACACGAGCGAATGTAAAAGCCCCATTACACTAAGTCAGTGAATTTACAAAGGAAATTCCGGATGCAGCGAGCGGAGAGGTGCTTACTTTTAGATGTTTAGTACTCACATGTTTCCCCTCAGAATTAATATTGTCACTACAAATAGGATAAGTACTCTTATTTTTGTTTATACGGAAAATTAATACGGAATGTCACACTTTTTATTTGGGAAATCAAATCACTAGTTTCCGCTATGGAAAGGTTAAGTAAGGGGTTTGTTCACATTTCGATAGTCAGTGATGGGTTAGTAAGTACGTTTGTATATAATTTATTCCCATAAAATGTAGTATGAAAGATGTTATTCAATTTATATGTAACGTTTTTTATACGTACTGTAATGTGTAAATTTATAACATTAAATTTCTTAACACATATCTACGTATAAATTAACATATTTTTAAAACAGAGTTAAAGATTATAAATACATTAGCGGGGCTTCAGTCTCGTGGACTTTATCACGATAAAACATAACCTTCTTTTGTAGTCAAGTAAATAGCTCAAGCTTCGAGCTACTTTCATACATTCTATCCAGATCCACCCAGTATTTTCGAAGATTAACGCGTTTTAATAAACAAACAAACTAACTTTTCCACTTTATAGTATTAGTATTTCTTATTATATTACCTTGTTATTTAGCTTAAATAACAAGGTTTTTATCTATTTATTGTCATATGATGTCGAGTTCATTTAGAAACTTCTCTTACATGTTTCCTCAATCCAGTTCTCGTAGAAAGCGTTCAGTTCATAAAAAAAAAAAAAAAATGCGAAAAAAAAAATAACATCCGTACATATTTAGAGAAAGCATAAAGTTTCTTTCTGCCTATTTTCTGCTTGTTATCCTACAAACTTATATTGAAACTGAAATAAACAGTGACGAAAGAAACTTTAATATTACACTAGATGTCTTGTCGTTAGATCTGGTAGAAGCACAGTGGAATTTACATTATAATAATTGATAGGACCACGCTACCAGCTTTTCAATACATTTTATTTAACTCAAGAACTTTTTCTTCCAATACACTGTGTATTTCTTTCTCGTTTTTATTCAACTTTCTACCCACTTTGAAAGGTTGCTCGTTGGGCGTCGATGTTGTGAACTTTAGTCGGGGTCTCTAAGAAAAATAACTCTTCAATGTTGCATAAACTTTGCGGATTTACTTAAATTTTTATTAATCACTTAAGCTTTGGCTTATCAGGAAATACCTATATTTACTTATAACTAGACTTTGCTCGTGATTTCATTCGCGTGTGCACATTTTTTCGCAATAAAAAGTAGCCTCTGTATTATTTGAATTGTAAACTATGTGTGGGCGAAGTTTCCTCTAAATTTCTCAAAGCGCAAACATGCGTTTTTGTGAAACATAAACATACAAACATCAAAACTTTCAGATTAACATTAGAAGGATAAAATAATAGATATAATAGTTTTACAGCAGAACCAGAAGGCGATTGCGATCTCACGTGATGGTAAACAACGAACGAGCTCAGAAAATATTATAATATATTGTATTTTATATTATGTATATATTTGTTTTCACATTTTTTTGAAAGGGCTGTATTTAGCTGATAAGGAAAACGGTGCAGAAATGAGACAGAGTATTGTAATACTCTGTCTCATTTCTGCACCGTTTTCCGTTAGCCAAAGCAAAATAATTATTCTATGCTTTGGCTATGTATAATGTAAATGTAGTAAAGCGCTTAGAAGAACTTAAAAATATATAATAAAATGTATGGAATACAATGGAATCTATACTAATTGTAAATACGAAAGTTTCTATCTCTCGCGGTCAAACTGCTCAGCCGATTTACAAGAATTACAATGGGTGAGTCGCAAATTATTTGCTTCTGCCAGTTCCCTAAGACGGTTGCGTAACTTTCTGCCAACTGCACATAACATTACTGACTTACATGACATAGACTACGCTGATGTCAGTTATCTTGATCTCACAGAGGCACAACTTGATAAACTTGAACGACTTCAAAATTTTTGCATAAAATTTATATTTGGCTTACGCAAATATGGTCACGTATCCGAATTTCGTATGAAACTCAAGTGGCTTCCTATCACACCTACACATCTTGTCTCTTACAGTATTCTGTTCAATCGTAAAACCCCTCTTATCTTAAAGAACGTTTCAAGTTCCTCCATGACACACATGCCAAATTTCTGAGGTGAGTGATGGTGGTCAAACGTAAACCTTACAATGATAAAAAAAAATCGGAAAACTTGAGGCTAGAGGTACTGAGTCACGCCACCAATTTCTTTGGTAATTCGTTCGCACCTCAAGCAGTACGACTGTGGAATACTCTTCCCGTGTCAGTAAGACAAGCACAAACCCTTCCTTCTTTCAAAAACATGGTAAAAGATCTCTATCTCTCTCTTTAATTTTTTTTTATATGTGTGTATTATGTATGTAGGTTATTACTTATGTATTGTGGACTACCCGCGTATTTATTTTCTCCTGATGTGTCAAATCCATCCAAGTTTTTAAGTACTCATTTAATTCTGTTATGGTGTACAATAAAGAGTATATCTATCTTTCTATTTATATGTCAGTTATGCTAACTGACATATAAAGAGATAGTTGAAAATCCAGGGTTAAATGGAGGCTGAACGCGTGAGGGAGAGACAGTTATCTTCCTCACGCCCCAGCCACCGCGGGAGACGCCCCGGGCGTCGGGGATCACGAGCTGATCTCCGGCCACCGTAGACGCGGGTCTGCGGACGACGAGCATAGCTTACCATCAGGTAAGAACCAGACAGGGGTCGGCGGCGCGTCGTGTTCCGCGCGCGCCTCAAAGAGCAGTCAGCAGCATTGATGGAGCTCGATAGGGCCATTGCCTTACGGGGTTCTGGGAATTGTTCTGACGAGACACCGAGGCCCCGGAATGCAAGGCCAACAGAGGGAGCAGGGTGGGTTTTTAGTCAGTAGAAGTCTGACACTCCCTTCCGCTCCAACCACAGCGGGAGGCGTCGTATGATGATTTTCCCACCCAGAAAAAAAAGAGTTAAATGGCAACTTCAGAAACAAACCCGCGGCTGAAATAGAGTATAGAATGTTAACTGAAAAATCATGCAAAACATATACAACGTGTAACGGAAACCCCATATCTATCTAAAACGACTGAAGATTACATCTGGTATGGAGTCTCTATGCAAAGTTTCAGCTCAAAATAAGTGACTCACAGAATTGACCCCAAATTATTGGTTTCATATGTTTCTTGAATATCAGTAATAACAAACGTGTCACAGCACTATGAGGGTCATCACTTTCCACGTCACTTGCCAATAAAACGACTATTCTCTTCATTCTTCTTAATTTGAAAAATTCGGCCTCTGGTACCTATCAATGTATTGAAATTTCTAATATGCTCCACACATGTACACATAGGATTACAAAACCCTTGCCATATCGTTTGTTATCATCCAAAGAAGCCGTGCACTCGGTATGTATATGTCGCAGGTTTTTCATAAAATTAGGTTTTTGATCAAAAACCTGAACTAGTTTGGGTTTATGATAAAGTTCTTGTCAAAATCACGGGTTTGCTTTGTTTTATGACCAATAAATCAATTTAAATAAAATAAATAAAACAATCCATCATCATTTGCAACGTAGTAGAAAGAAAACAATTAATTATTTATCAAAATTTTACATCTAATATCCTCCAATCAAAATTCTCCTCCTTCAATCCAATTATGAAATAAAATGTTTCAATATCACGTAACTATATTAATCTGATTTTGATAAGCCGCGAAAATAAAATTTTCTTAACTATTAAATATAAACTGAGTCAAAATTAAAAAAACAGAATAAAAATGTAATAAAGGAACGTTTACGTGGTTGCTTTTTTATAAATCTGCTAGTATGCTTTATTCATTATAACAGTTTGTTGACTTGTGACATCTAGAGTTGCATAAAACATATTTTTTTCTTGCATGCACATCGATTTGTCTTGCAGCGCACTTTAGATTTTTCGCACGAGCATTACTTAAAACCTTGGCCTCCAAATAAAGACATATTTGAAGCAATTTCACGCTAACTCAGTTCATTTATCGATACAGGTTCGTTAAAAGCAGTAGTTGATATTTGAATAGATGTTTCGAGGCAGCCAGTCTTTTAGAACCCCAGCTGAAGAACCAATTTTGAATTAATCGTTCTTTTTATCAATTACCTTTCCTATAATGTTACTTGCATCCAGTGGCCCTCTATCTATTTTCAGCACATCAACTAAAAACTGTTCTTTTTGACATAAATCACACAGAATCTTCATACCCTTCAACAACCAGTTCATCAAATTCGCAGGAAGATATTATCAGAAGAAAATGAAGGGTGTGGAGTACAGGCCTCGGCATAGCGGAGTCGTTGGTGGAGGGCAGCAAAGGGTTAGGCTGGGTCATATTATTATTAATGGGTTATTTATTGCTACTGGCTCAGCATCGCGAGCTGGCTCGTTTGGCAAAGGTCGGGGAGGGTTAACGTTACAAGTACGCGGACGTCGCGATGGGCCTCGTCGGCAAGGCCAGAATACAGCACGCCTTTTGTTTATGTATTTCTTTAGAGTGCTAGTTTCCCTACTGCTCTCTTGTCGGATTGTGATGGGATCATCGGGTTCGTCTAGGAGGAGACGCGGACGACGAACCCGGGAAATTTTTGAGGGTGTGTATCGGGAGGCCGATACAATCAGGGGGTTTGTGTGTTTTTCAGCAGATTCGAAGTAACGCACTGATTGGCGTTTCAACACTTGCTTTATAGTCGGGATTTTGAGGTCTACGTGGAGATCCCCGTTCCTCAAGTACCAGGGCGCGCCCGTGGCCTTTCGGAGAAATCAGTTATGGATAACTTGCATCCTATGGATCTAAGCTGGACTAGCATGAGCAAACACCGGACAGGCGTATGTCAGAATAGGGCGTATGCACGTGGTAAAAATGCGTAGTTTACATTTTAGGGAGAGTTTGCTGTGTGCATTCAGCATGCAGTGTAACCTACCGAGAGCGAAAGCGGCTCGCGAGCGAACCGACTTTATATGCTCTTTTAAATTGACTTATTTGTCATAAAACAAAGCAAACCCGTGATTTTGACAAGAACTTTATCATAAACCCAAAATAGTTCAGGTTTTTGATAAAAAATCTGGATTGTTACAGGTTTATGATGAAACTGAGTTTAAAATGTGTCATCTTCCGGTTTTTCATCAAAAACCTAATTTTATGAAAAACCTGCGACATATATACCCTTTAAATTACATGTTGTATAATAATATTATATTATGTGACTAACTTGACGATAACATCGTTTGCTACTGCTGTCCTTAATAATAAAACTAAACCTAAAAACTTTAAACTCGCAATATTCCCCAAAATGTTTACTCAAAATAATTAAATTAGCAAATTAATATTACATCCGTGTACCCAAAACCTGAAACCTCATACTAAACAAACTAGAAACCGTAATTACAAAGTGGTAAAAGCGGAGAGAACAAACTTACACACAATGTCAAATGTAAATATGTATGTAAACGTTTTCAGTACGTATTTACTAGTAGATAATGCCATAGAACTGAGAGGCGCAGAAGGTTGGCACTACGAACAAAATCATATTATCACTTAATTCAAACTGAACTGAAGTTTCAATAGCATAATGGCTAAGGTGTCGGAATTGTGTTCGAGAGGTCGCGAGTTCGAACCTATTACACTATTGCTGTGAACCCACTCCAGACACAAGCATATTTAGCTTAGTTGGACGGGGTTAACAAGATAGTAATGTGAATTCGATAAAAATGGCAAGTTCCCTTTAAAAAAAACGGCTAAAACCAGCACTTTTTGAACGTCGTTATATTGAAGTTAATTTTTGAACGTCGTTATATTGAAGTTCATTTTAGAACGTCGTTATATTGAAGTTCATTTTTGAACGTCGTTATATTGAAGTTAATTTTTGAACGTCGTTATATTGAAGTTCATTTTTGAACGTCGTTATATTGAAGTTCATTTTTGAACGTCGTTATAATCATGGTGGACATCCCACCCATGCGCACAAAACGTATTGGGAATACTTTCATTGTGCGTACAGTTAAGGAGTGGATGACCTGGGGGTTTTACAGCCAAGAGTGTAAAGGTTACGTCTAGGTAAGCGTGCTTCATTTTCGACCACATGAACGCTTGCTATTAGGTAAGATGGTTGCCATATGCGATGGACGTGAGACAAATGTGACGCGAAATGACGAATTGACGACTGATTGGTTTCACAAAGGTAATAATATATTTATATTGGCGGTAAAAAAATCTTTGGGGGTGAAAATTACTTATAATAGGGTAACATGGAAAGTATCTCGAGACGAATTTGTAGGTAGGTACTGTTTTAAAACGACACAATAGGATTCTAAGTCCCTTCTACCAAATAACTTGATGTATACTATCTATACCTATACTTATATAACATTTATAAAAGAGGTAATATTTGTGAGCGAATTTATATCTATCTACCCGTAGAATGCTACGTTATCACTGAGTGTCATGGGCATACAGAGAACCTTTTCACGCGAGAAAAGCTGCGGCCAAAAGCTAGTGTCATATACTGATATTCATGCTTTGTAAAAAGCTAATCACACTGATTGATAAGATCGGCTTTCTAAAGCGAGGCGAACCGCTCATGAGTCTTTGTATGTACTCATTTTGCTTGTGTAAGCGCACTAGCGATTGTTATTCACAGTTGGCATGATAGTTAAGTGATTGGCTACTGCGTTCGGTATAGCGGGCTCGTTTCCCACTTGAAACAAATATTTGTATTGCACAAAACAGTTATTCCGGGTCTGTATGCGTCTAGGATGGAGAAGACATCCTAATAGGAGGCAAAATTTGGTAAAAGAAGAAAATAAAGTAATATTTTATTTAAATAATTTAAAACGAGCTATTGGTTATATTATTAATCAACTCAACAAACCCTTTCATTTCATAACCATGTCATGGGAGTGGGGTATCCGCTACATTGAATTCAGAATAACATAATTAAGCTAATTAATCATCCAATCTAAACAAAAGTGTGTGCAACATTTCAGCTTAATCGGTTGGGATTTACTGGATCAAAATTAAGTTGTAAGTGACCCGGACATGAACTTTTAATTTTTTTTATTATTAATAGGCTTGCGTTTGACCACCATCTCACCTGATGGTAAGTGATGATGTGGTCGAAGATGGAGCACGCTGGCCTAGAAGTAACCTATTCACTCTTGACGTAAAGACTCCCAGGTTATAGTTATCAGGAAAAACAGACTCCGGCAGGGAATTTCACTCCTTAGCTATACGCACAATGAAACTATTCCCAAAACGTTTTATATGTATGAGTGGGATGTCCACCAATAAGAAACCACTAAGAAATATGGTTTAATAAATGTCTGTAAAAAAGTCCAAACGTGTTTATGTTTGTTTGCTTCTGATTATCTTTATTGTGTGGAACTAACCTTCTTCTGTTTCTACCTATTTCGTGATAGCGGTCCGCGTAGTGTCGGACTATTCATATGCAGATCTGTGAAACTAGCGGACTGTTTAGTTTGCGTAGTAATCATGTATGAAAGGAAAATAGAGGCGTTGTTGATATTAATGCAATAGCCCAACTTCTATCTAGCTCCTCATGCCCTGTCACCTGTACGTTTGATAATCTAATGTCTGCATCAGCGAGCGATGTTCGTATAGCTGATTTTTGAGCAAATTTTATGGAATTTTCTTGCCATCGACTCGCTAAGAAGAAGAAGAGTATTATCGCCATTTACTAAGGTGACAACTGCTGCCAATGACTTTAATTTAAAAAACCGGCCAAGTGCGATACAGACTCGCGCACGAAGGGTTCCGTACCATTATCTATAAAAAACAGCATAAAAATCACGTTTGTTGTATAAGAGCCCCCTAAAATATATTTTTTATTCTGTTTTTGGTATTTGTTGTTATAGCGGCAACAGAAATACAATATCTGTGAAAATTTCAACTGTTTAGCTATCACAGTTCATGAGATACAGCCAGGTGCCAGACAGACAGATAGGGGAGCCTTAGAATAGGGTCCCGTTTTTACCCTTTGAGTACGGAACCCTAAAGATGGACACGGAATTTACACATAATTTTGAAAAATAATCTACTCTTTTAAAATTGAAAATCGAAAGCTGTAAATATAATCAATGATATAATGTAATATTGCACTGCTACTCAAAATTTGAGATATGTAATTAATCTACCATACAAATACTCTGTGCCTTACTTTTCAACAGTCTTGCAAATTAATTTTCAAATATTTCTGACATAACTCCGTTACAAGACGAGATGTCGAATGGTAACTGAAAAATTCAAAATTATTATTTTAAATCTAACCTAACGCAGGCTCTCAAGGCTCTAGCATAGACTCCTACACTATCTCCTTAGTGTCGTAGCACTAGACTCGTAGTCAGTTCACTTACTGTTATTGGTATAATTTACGGTATTGTATGCTACATGTATAGGGTTGCCATATTTGCCAAGGCTCATGTCGGGACGCAACGAGAATAAAAAAATTAAGAATGAATATTTTATTTATAAGAAATATCTTCTGAGAGCAGTGCTAGACAGTTGGGTATCGCGAGCCAATCTTCGGCCACCGTTGGCGCGGGCTTTTCGGGGTTGCGGGAGTGTTGCAACAAGATACGGCAGCCCCAAAACGTAAGGGCAGTTGAAGGAACAGGTTTTTAGTCAGTAAAAGTCTGACATTCCAAAGGATTCATTAGATGAATTTCCCATCGAAAAAAAAAAAGCAAAAAGTTGGACCTATTTTGTTGTAGACTTTACTTTTGTAAGTTATTCTTTCTGTCCTTTTACAAATACATAAAGTCATATTGAAGACTAAATTTATTAAAAAAAATATAAGTAGAGACGATATTAATTATAAGTATATTTTTAATGAATTCTGATTGGACTGTATAAATTGGAAAGAAATTTCACTGAATGGACTTTTATAAAATTAGAAATATTAAAAAAAAAATGTTTTTAATGGAGTCTAAAGTTTGAGGATCCTTTCCAGCGCGGGCATCAGGGAAAGCCTTGTTATTGAGTAAATTTTGAATATTCATAAGCTGATTTATATATATATATATATAAGCGCAAAATTACTTCAACTTCTCAGTCCTGACAGTATATAATATGGAAAAATAATTAAATATTTTCAGGACGATGATTTCGACATCCACAGATAAGATTCCAACTGCACTTGATACAGTATTATGCAGAATATGGGATGGGTACCCAATTCCTTCTAAATTTTTTCCGAGTTTTTTATATATTTTATCAGCAGGAAATGGCAGGAAGCCTCATTTTATAAAAATCATTGTATTGGCCACGTCGTTCAAGCCCTCGAAGTTGGTATTTGTCTCAAAAAAAAGCGATTAGTGTATCTATCGATGATATGGAAGGGAGACACAATTAGTTGAAATTGCCTCCCTTATCCAGCGCCGAAGTCGCGGTGTAGTCGCAAGCGCGCGGCCAAGTAATTCAGCGCGCGTATTCAAATTCCCGTAACCGCGCGATAAAACGGGACGTAATAGTGCTTTGTCAGGACGTCGGGATAGAAGACCTAATGACGGTGACAGTCCCGATATATCGAAACGAGTGGCAATCCTATACATGTAGCAAAGCTTTCATATCAACTTATTCATATAACTTAGTGCGCATTTTCTAGCAAAACCTACGCAGCGTAGCATACGCTCCGTAGCGTTCATTTTTTAAGCAAGCGTAGTACTGACACTTGAGTTTATTGCAAACTTTTTTCCATAGTGAGACGCGGTTGTACCGTATTCGGTTATGATAATATATTTAAACAAACGTTTGTATATACAGTGCGCCCATTGTGGAATAGCTGATGTCAGCTTACTATTCATATGCAGATCTGTGACAATCTAACGCAGCGTGGTTGTTTAGTTTGAGCACTAAACTTTTGTGAAAATACTGACAGATTCAAATACAATGCTGGTTGCGGAGGATTGGTATTGCACATTAAAAAAATAATGTTAAGGGTATCAAAAATAAAAGCCGTAGCTCCATGTAAGTTATTTGATGATTAAAGAAAAAGAAGTAATCAAAGGATCTTTGCGGGATTTATTTTGTAACTTTCCTATTGAAAATCCCCTTGCAGTAGGTACCCCCTTGGTGAAAATGCGTAAAGTCAATAATGTCTCATAATCATTCATATCTGTTTAACCTTTTCCCAACTATGTTGATAGCTGCATCAACATAGTACATACATACACCCACCGCATACATAACTCATATACATATTTACATAATTTCACCTACATTACTCTTTTTAAACTCATCCTTGACTGTTGGTCGGAACTTATATCTAAATGAAATTGTTATTAACAAAGAAAATGTGTCACCTACTTGCAAAATATATTTGATCTAAGAAGTTCACATGGACGGATTCAATGTCCCCATGCCATAACACAGGATCTTCCTAGCATGGGGGTCATTAATATTTTTGATAATTGTCTTTTCTTTAAGAGCTTTGATTGCATCTTTAAATGTACTGTAAATCTGTTAATGACAAATAAACTTAAACTTAAACTAGTATTTTACATAGAGCGACTGCCGAGCTGACCTCCACAACTCAGTAACTGGGTAAAACCATAACTTTTATTTTTATTTTATTTTATTTTAATAAGTACAGAGGCAGACTACAGACTAAGGCATTTAGTACAACTATAACAATATACATTACATAAATCTGAGGTCTAATTATTACTGTACACAGCATTCATACTTCATTAGTGAGAGTTGGGTTATGTTAATATAAAGCTTAAAGTTAATAAATGATAATTATGGTTGTAATTACATTTAATACAGCAAATTTTTAAATTAAAAGAAAATTATCAAGACTCGTGTCAGTTTTTTCAGCTTAACGTATTTTCTGAGACACGGATGAATTTCGATATGTTAATATTATCCATCCACAGATAGACTTAGGCAAGCGTTGTTGAATCTTGAAGATCAACCCTACACTAGGGACACGAAAAAAGTATCGATACTTTGTGGTATCGAGTAGGTTTCGTTTCGATACCGATACTTTTGTACTCGATACTTTGTATTTGATACTTTTACTCAATGAGTACTTTTTGACAGGTATCATATCGAATAAATCTTGGACAGCAACGCCATCTGGTTCAATTTAACTGAACCTTCTAAATCATTACATTGAGCTCGAAATCGTTCCTTCAGTCTTTCTGTTCACAGTTCAGATCCTTTCCTTCACTAATCAGTCACTCAATCGTTCGCCGTTAGAAAATTGTTTTGTTATTAATATTTATTTATTGTTTATAAGGTATAATGTAGTTCTTATAATATGCAACTATATCCCATAAAACCGTATTATTTGTATTATTCTTCGTGTTCGTATCGCGATTTGTTTTTCTCCGGTTGATCGTTATTGTGCTTGATTATTTGACTTACTAAATGTGAACGTGTGCCATCTAAAAGAACCTATTGTTCCGTGCTGTATATCTATTATCGATTGTACGAAGGAGGAATGGGTACTATAATAGGTTGCTAAAGGAATAAATAATATAATAAAGTTTAAATAATTTGTAAAGTCACAGTTGTCTTTAATATTATTACACTAGTGTACCAATACCATTAGTGTTGATGTTCTGTTCTTCTGTCCTACTGAACTGAAGCTAAATTGACGTTACTGACTGACATTGACGGCTTGACGTATGCGCATTAGGCCCTAAGAAAAGTACTCGATACTTTGAAGTATCGATACTTTTGTTTCGATACATTTATGAGTACGATACTTTCTTTTCGATATTACTCATGACTACAATATTGATACTTTCTTATCGATACCGTGTCCCTACCCTACACCCGTAATTATTTATGCACGAACTCAAGGTCAGTCATGTAAATATTAAGATTTAGAAGACTCGAAAAAGTAAGCTATTATGTGCCAACTTCACAGAAATACCTACTTTTCCCACCATTAGGTATGTCTGTATGCGCTTCTAAGCGACGCTTACTAGTACTCTGTATTCCATTTGGCTCTCTCGTTCGTGTGTTGAAGAGATCTTGCGAATAATGCAAGATAAGGCAAATGTTTCTACCGTCTTTACGCGATTTCATATGACGATAAGTTGTGCTGAGTATTGATATGTTTGTGAAACGGGATAGTTAGAAAAGAAAGACATAAACACGAAAGAAAAATACAAACAAAAAATACAAAAAATAGAAAGATACAAACGCTCATTTCTCAACATAGATACAAATATAAAATTTATTTAAGGAAAACATAAATCATGAAATGATTATTGTTGCCATTGACTGAGAGGTCTGATGTCAGAGCAGTGTTTTGAAACTAATTTCAAAGCAGATAGATACGGCAAGTATCTTCATTACATATTTGTTTGGGTCTAAATACTCCACTGCGAAAGAAGTCTCTTCTTAGTTGAGCACTCTTGTCAGTGGTTGTGGTTGCATTTCAGTCAATATGTAGCCCTATTATAAGGAGTGAGAGCAATCGTTGATATATTCGAGTGCGTCACAGCTTTATGAGGTCTGTCCGACGTGTTGCAAAGCGCCTACGTGATTTCTTGACCTCAACTTTTCTTTGCCCCAGCAATCATCCATGCGAGAGGAGTGTGATTTTTTCCTAAGCCTATGATGTGACCTGCTACTGGGCAAAGAACTCCCCTTTCTAATTCTTACTCTGTATATCCTGTGTGTTTTTATTTACTATATTTGTCACGGAAACATGATCAAACGTCACTACACCTGCGTCGTGGTTGACCTCGACGGCGATATTCTACTTCAGGCGTCCAATGAGTGACGGTCTTTGCCCACCTCTCTGCATTCATTTGACGTGGTCTGCTCACTCCCACTGCTCAGCCCACTTTGACTGTTTATACTCCAACATCAGCTATTGGAGTAATAGAGCGCAATCAGGTATTACAAACGCGATTTACACGTGTGTTGGTAATTGTAACGCTTTAAACGCTTCATATATTATTCTGCGTTAATTTAAAAAAATATTAAAAACTGAAGAGTAATTAGTTTTAAATAACGTTCATTTCTATTGTTGAAGGAAATCTGTACGAGTATAATTTTATTTTGACTCACTAGAACGTTAGAGCAAAGAATTAGAGTTAGAATGTTAGAACCAAACTAACAAAACATATGCTATACACCGACATATTTTACGGATATCAAACTGCTCGACACATTGGCAGCTGCTGCTATCTTTTATCTTTGCTGCCAAAATGCAGACCTATTAATGTCCGAGACTAAAATATTGCCGTGCTGGTATAGTTTTATAAAATATTTGTGTATTGATTATATTTATCTATTACCTACCTATGACTATTTACCTGGGGTTAATTGTAAGGGTGTTGCATGGTAAATTTATTTTGTTTGTTTTAAATATTATTATAATATGCTTCGGGATGTGGGGCATATGTTAAGAATACGATATGAGGGTTCCATCAGAGAGAAAAAAAGAGATTATTATATGCTAGTATTCTTTTCTTGACAACATAATATATGAATAGGTTTTATCAAGGTAAGCGTGAAAGTGTCGTTAGCCGATCAAAGAAAATAATATATATGTGTTTTCACTAATAAAATGGTAAATCGATCTATGTAGTGAAACTAATCAAACAAAACTGACGTGTGACACTGATCTTTTAACCTGTTGGTGAGATAAATATAATTTACAGAATCAAATCAGGCGTTTGCAGAATTACTTGGTAAATTATTTTTTTATTCAGGACAAATTGGTAATGTTGTTGCGCGAATGGAATTTCATTTGCATTTTAGCGATAGAAGAAACTCTCTCTCTGATAATGCCACGTGAAGGGGTGAAACACGTAGGTATCGAATAACGTTTCCATGCTTTTTAGGGTTCCGTAGCCGAATGGCAAAAAACGGAACCCTTATAGTTTCGACATGTCTGTCCGTCTGTCTGTCTGTCCGTCCGTCCGTATGTCACAGCCATTTTATTCCGAAACTATTAAGACTATACATGTAAAACTTGGTAGATAGATGTATTCTGTAAACCGCTTTCCGATTTTAAGAGAAAATTTAAAAAACATTTAAAATAAAGGGGGCTCCCCATACATGGAACTGAAACTGAAAAAATATTTATTCATGAAACCTATACGTGTGTGGTATTTATAGACAGGTCTTTAAAAACGACATTAAGGTTTCTAAAATGACTTTTTCATAAAGTTAATCGTTTAAAAGATATACGCTTCCAAAGTGGTAAAATGTGTGTGTCCCCCCTCTAACTTCTATAATAATGAAGTGCAAAATCTAAAAAAAACCATATGTTGTAGATCTTAATGTAAACTTTCAACCAAAATTGGTTTCAACGAGATCAAATCGGCAGTTTTTGAGATACATTATATTTTCTAAAACCGCAAATATAACTTTGTAATTCATACAAATACTATGAAAAACAAAGTTATTTGGCGTAGTTGTAAAAATTGTAAATAAGCTAGTTTTAAGAAATTTTTAAGGTTTTTTGTTTTTTTATTTATTATTAAATATATTAAGTATATTATATTTATTATAGTTACCACGGAACCCTTCATGGGCGAGTCCGACTCGCACTTGGCCAATTTTTTTTATTGATAATAAGCTCGCGTTTGACCACCATCTCACCTGATGGTAAGCTATTGAGCTATTTGACAAGTACGAAATCGTGTCCTAGTGTATGTTACATAATTAATAGTAAACTATTAATTTAAACATCATTTCATAAATAATCATTTTACAGTGCAAGATCCTGAGTTCCACTGTAACTATAATTAATTAAGCTCCAACTCTATAATCTATTTTAAACCGGAGGCCACACGGAAATACACAATTTGCATAACAATATGGTAAGGCGGAACATACATAACATTAATTTAAATCAGTATAAACCTTCACGATCGTGGCTAAAAAATAACAAACGCACGATTCTATCTTCAAGAGTTAGCAACGCTCGCTACGGTCAGCTATTTATTGGTTACAGGGATTTAATATTTTTTGAAGTTTACACCGTCTCACACGGGCTGTATAAATAAATAAAAAATCATTTATTTCAGGTCCAAGACCCATATAAAATAAAATAAAAATACACAAATTCAAATAATTGCTCGGCTTCCTAATTTAAAATACAAATGCAGAAATTTACATACAAAGAGATTCAAAGATATATTAAAAGTCAATTAAATTAATAATAACAAAAAATAAAATCATGTCAAATTATCAAATTAAATTATAAAAATTCTGTTTTTACCGTCTCCCAAGATACAGGTCTTTGCCTAGTTTGGGAGGCACCAGGCTACGTACATTTGTTAAATTATTGCACCTACTTGTTCTAGATATTAAGACACATGTAATTTTATGGCTGTGTTCCAAATAAAGATTATATAATATTATATATTTATTCATACATGCCTCGGAAAACATGTTATGCTGTTGGACCCGCCTGTCATCTGGATATCTTTGACAGTCATTGCGGGTAGGCTTGGTGTCAAAAAATCTAACACCAGTTTTGTCTAGGGGTATCGTGCTATCCAGCTACTGGGCTGTGAAGTCAGATAGGTCAGTCGTTCCATGTAAAAACGAATTTTATAAAAAATTGAACAGACTTCAAAACTTACAAAAAAGACTTGCACTACAAAGAGAGAAATAACCTTAAATATTGTTTTATTGGATGACTAATTCTGTTAAAAATAAGGGCTAGGTATCTACTCCCATGGCTGAAGTCAGTGCCAAGCCAATGAATAGTTTTGATACGCAAAGAACGCCGCATTCTCGGGCACACCCGAGGTGATGAAACCTATTCAATAGGTTAGGTAGCCCTAATTTTTTGTAAAAAAAGTTTTCATTTTATGCATTTTAGTGTATCATTGTTTGTGTTACTTGAGATACCTACATACGAGTACCGTTTGCACTTACTTTTTAAAATCAGAGTTTGCTGTACACGTCTTTTTTACCCACTTAAACCATATTTCAGATGTGATTCAGGAGGCCTGTGCCTCAGCTGTGATGATATTAATAGGCTAATTATGCTAAACAGTACATAGATGTACGATAGCAGCAATCGTGGGAGATTTGCTGTTTTAAATTGAAGAGTTCCATCACTTATCTCCGAAGGTCTTCATCAGAACCTGATGTGTTAAATACTAAAACATTTCTTGTAAAATATGCATTCAACGAAAATGCGATCGAAATCGGATCAGTAGTTTCTGAGAAAATCGCGGATATACAAACATACATACATACATATAATACATACATACATACATATATACTGATCGAATACAGAACCTCCTTTTTTGAAGTCGATTAAAATACTGTTTCTCATTTGCATCCAGTTACTCTGGAAGTGACCTTGATATTAGTTAGTTGGGAAAAGGCTGAGGACATGATAAACCGATCACTCAACTGATATTCAGTCCCACCCGGTTATACAGCAAGCTGGCCTCAACACAGTTGAGCATAGAACTTATTTATTGAAATTATTACCTGGTGACGGACACAGGAGTCTAATGACAATGTTTGGAGGCCTATGAGAAGCTTTGTATTTCTCTTGGCTGATAATCAGTCACTGAGATGAAATAGACACATACATGTATAGTATATTGTGCTCACAGCCTTTTTAAAGACATCGAAAAGGCTCGTTGATGGCTCCGGCGACCCAAGAGCTGGCTATTTCTTTTCTTTGGCGGCATTGCCTCGTTGTATGGCAATGCGCTAAGCATTGCCATACAACGAGGCAATGCCTAATGTATACCTTGGGTACGTTGAGGATCAATTTTTTGATGCTTTATTCTATTTTGTTTTTTTACGTATTTTAGTACATAATTATGTATATTTGCTGAAATAAATCTTATTCCCCCGTATATTGTTGTTTTACTTAATCTTTTTGTGTAGTACGTAATGGTATTTAGGCGGATTTAGAGCAATGCAAGGCATTATCAACCAAACAAAAATTCAATGTGATTTACATACATAATAAATTACATACTTATAACATACCTACGTTCCCATTACTGGGGCATAAGCTATATGATGGGAAAGGACCAGATGTTACATGGCTTCACACAATTTCTTCTTATTATAGTAACTTCAAATTATAGGCTAATATTATGTACCTACTCATAACTAGTTTGGACTTGTTTATAATTATGATATTATAGGTGAGGTGAGTGAACTTGACGTAGGTAATAGTTTTAAAGTTTGCTGGCACTTTCGTGTTTCGGGTTATACGGCTATCAAGTGGGATTGAGGTGATGTGAGTACTCAAACGCTACCTTTTTTTTTTTTTTTTTTTTAACGTGGTAAAATTATCAAATAAGTCCTCCCACTCCGGGCAGGGTGGGAGGGACTGTCAGACTTTTACTGACTAAAATCCACAGTGTTCCTTCAATAATCCTTTACATACCGGGGCCACGGTAACGGGATGAGTCCCACGACCCCGGCAGGATTCGGCCCTCTGCAGAGGGGGCCTCGTCATGTTGCTGACGCTCTTTGAGGCGCGCGTGAAACACGACGCGCCGTCGACCCGGGCATGGTCCATGGTCGGACAGCGAGTTGCCCTTTACTCGCTGTCCGCATGCCCGCGCCTACGGTGGCCGGAGATCGTCGGCCGACGTCCGACGCCGTGGGCGTCTACCACTGCGGCTGGGCTGGAGGGAGGACGCCATCCTCTCCCTCACGCGGCCCGCCTCCTCCTTCGAAAGCATGACTGCTTCGCAGAAGGAGGCGACCGCTTCCCACTCCCTCTCGCCCCGCAGCATGGCCTCGACCAAGGCCGGGCGCGAGAGGTCTCCGCCTATTGTCGCCGTGAGGACACGTCGGTGCTCTGCCCAAGCTGGGCAGTCCTGCACCGTGTGCTCGACTGTGTCCTCAGGGCGACCCTCGCAGTGGTGACACCCAGGCGTCTCTTCCTTACCCATCAGACACAGGTACCTCCCGAAACTTCCGTGTCCGGTGAGGACCTGCGTCATGCGGTAGGTCAGGACGCCGTGACGCCGATCTAGCCACTCCTCAAAGAGGGGTCTTACCGCCGCAATTGCGGCGTGCCCGACTCAAACGCTACCTACGCTCAAAAATACCTTTCACTATAAGTTTTCCCCTTATTATTCAATTCTACGTTTGATATTTATAAGTATATTATTTATTAGTAATCTAGGCTTAGAAAACTGTTTCTCGGGGACGGAGGCACGGCGCCGGGCTATGATGGGCAGTGGGCAGTGCTAGGGTGATCAGCACCCGCTGACCACTCTGCTCTGGAAGTCACTGTCTATTGCAGATTTGGCGCCGGTCTATCGTTGTCGAGGGATTTTCTTAGCCTAGATATCATATGTGTAATAAAATAGAATATTTGTTGTAATATTGTAAATACCTACTTGTAGAATGCATAATTATGTCATGTAAACATAAATGTGAGTAGTAAGTTAGTAGTTAGTAAGTTTATTGCTATTTTGTTTCATTGAGTGATTCTCGCCGACCAACTACGAAGTTTGGCGAGTAAAATATAATTATAAGCCTATTTATTTATTTATGTACACACATGACACTTACAAAAGAAAAAACATATAAATACAGACAAAAGAGCATAAAGGTGCTGCTTATTTCCTAAGCAATTTCTTCCAGCAGACCTGCGGTAGAAGAGTTGAAAAGGAGATGATAGATACAGTGTGTATAAATACTCGTACTAATTACGATAAATAAAACATACTTAGCTAATAAATTAAACTATAATGCAGAAAAATTTAGTAAAAAAAAGTTTATTTTTATGGTATGAATGCATCCTCCATCCTATCCTACTTCCTACTACTGCCTACTGACTCTAAAACTATATACTTTTATAAATGCGAGGGTTGGATGGCCATCCATCCAACCAGCATCAACCATTTACTATTTATTGAAAGAGTACAAACATCCTATTAATCATATTTGTTAATCTTTCCCACAAAATCTGAATGAAAGATGTTGATACAACTGTGTCCCCACGTTGTCGTCGTGGTGGGGCTTGCGTGTTTCGATGATCTCTGGGGCCATGCCGGTAGAGGCACTCATGCCGGACGGGCCCAGAGGGAGAAACCAGACCAAGAGGGACACACCGGGGGAAAGGCGCGCCGCCTGGAGGATCGAGCAGCTAGCTCGAGCTTCTAGACGGTGCGGGGCCCGGTCTCAGAGATCGGGTCAAGGGGGAGGAAAGGTTCACTTCCGGTATGCGTCTAATCTTTAGACGTAACCGTGAAGTGAACCAGGGGAGGGGAATAGGGGTGTAGGAACAGAGGAACTCACCTCTCTAAAAAGGGAAAAAAATATGGCAGACAAAGTTTTTGGAAAAGATACCCAGGCGGGTCCCAGCTGCTCCGCAGCTGGGGAGTCCCGCACCGGACACGTCCGGTCAGTCCCACCGTACTCTGGGGGGGACAACAAACACTTTTACCCCAGTTTCCCGGCAGTCGCCGCATTGAGCCAGGGAGGCTCACGTGCCCGTGAGGTGGAGTCGCTGGACTTGTCCAGCACGTCCACTTCACCGGCACCGAATTCTGAGCGAGCACAGAGTGCCGCTCCGCGAAGGAAGGGGGCGCTGGTGCTCGGGTCGGAGACCGACTCGGCATCGGACGCCGAGAGCTTCCAGAGCATGGTCTCTGGAAGCGCAGTGAGGAGCGACGAGGGGGGCGCCGACAGGAGGAAGGAGTTCCTCAAGCGCCCCCGCGACGACAAGTCGTCGTCGGAGGAGGGGCTTGTCTCGGCCCGCAAGATCCCCACTAGTGTGCGGGGTAAAGGCCGAGGCAAGACCTCGGGGAGGGGGCCTCCCTCTGGAGAGTCCAACACTGGTCTGGCCTCGGGCGAGGCCAAACTAGAAGAGGCCGTGGCGGCTGCCATCCGCACCATCTCGCGGAAGCAGAACCGCAAGAGTAAGAAGGACGCGATCGGCGAAGCCATGGCCTCCATCCTGGCGGCCGCGCGGACTTGCGGTGGGGCCCCGGCTGCAAGGGACGATATGTCCGATCTGCGGCCGGAGGTCACCCGCCTGACTGCCGCCATTGAGGCTCTCCAGAGGGAGAACGCCGCCCTTAAGGCGGACCTGGCCGCAATCCGGGGAGACGGCCAGCGGAATGCGCCGCCGCGGGGCCAAAAGGAGAAAGGCCAGCCCACACCAGCGGAGAACTCGGTTCTCGACCTGGTGCGACAGGAGCTGGCCGCCTTCCAGCAGCGGTTCTCCGTATTGGAGAGCCACGTGCTGCGACCCCCGCTGGCGTCCAAGCCTCCCCGGACGGCGACGAGGCCGCCTCAGGCAAAGACGGCCACTGGGCAGACGGCCCCAGCGATGGCGGCTCCTGCGAGGGCGAAGACGGCCCCGGCCAAGCCCAAACCGGGCCCACCAAAGCCGCCTCCGACCCCGACACCTGCGGGGCCGAAGCAGGCGGCCAAAAAGAAGAAGGCCCAGGCCGGGAACCAGCCGTCCCAGCAGCCTCCTCCAAAGACTCCTCCGGCCGGCGCCGACTGGCAAGTGGCCGGGGAGAATAGGAAGGCTGCTGGCGCAGCCAGGTCCTCGAGGAGAAGGGAGAGACGGCGGCGGCGAGACGCCGCGGCGCGATTGCGCGCCCCCAAGACCGCGGCTGTAGTGATCACACTGCAGCCGGACGCGGTGAAGAGGGGCGTGTCGTACCGCAACGTGCTGGCGAAGGCGCGGGAGGCGATCGACATCACAGAGCTCGGCATCGTCGGCGGCCTCCGTCACCGGGTCACTGCGACGGGGGCTCGGATGCTGGAGATCCCCGGCGCGGCCAGTGGCCCTACCGCTGACGCTCTAGCCGAACGGCTCAGAGCGTCCTTAAACGCGGAGGAGGCCCGAGTCTCCAGACCCACCAAGCGCGCAGACGTGCGCATATTGGGTCTGGATGACTCCGTGACGGCCGAGGAAGTGGTGGCCGCCGTTGCCAGGACTGGGGAGTGCCCTCCCGATCAGGTGAGGGCGGGTGCCCTGCGTCCTGGCTTCACGGGGGGGCAAACCATTACGGTTAGCTGCCCCGTCCCGGCGGCGAAAAAGTTGCAGGAGGGCCGAAGGCTCCTGGTTGGCTGGGTGTCTGCGCAGGTGAAAGTCCTGGACCCCAGACCCCTGAGGTGCTTCCGCTGCCAAGTGGGCAACCATGCGGCATGCGTGTGCACCTCGGAGGTAGACCGCAGCGATAGGTGCTTCCGCTGCGGTCAGCCCGGTCACAAGGCCGGCTCGTGCTCCGCCCCGCCTCACTGCTTCGCATGTGAGGCGGTTGGCAAGCCGGCCGATCACCGGGCTGGGGGCAAGTCCTGCGCCCCACCCACCAAAGCCAGGCGCAGAGGTAGGCCCTCTGCCGCCGTCGTCACCGCCACCGCCGCCGCCGCCGCCGCCGTCGCTACTGCCGCCGCCGTCGCTACTGCCGCCGCCGTCGCCGTCGTGGCTGAACCCCCGCGAGGGGCCCTGGAGGAGGCTGCAATGGATTCCGATTAATGGCCCCATTGCGCTTCCTCCAGGCGAACATCAACCACTGCGCCGCTGCTCAGGAACTTTTGCTCCAGAGCATGGCGCAGTGGTTGATCAACGTCGCCGTGGTCGCCGAGCCGTATTTTGTCCTGCCCAGGAACGACTGGGTGGCGGACTTGGACGGCTCGATGACCCTCGTTTCGTCGGCCGCCACCGGTACCCCGCCCCTCGATCGCGTCAAGAGAGGGCGTGGGATCGTCGCAGCACGGTTCGGAGAGATCGCTGTGGTAGGCGTTTATTTCTCCCCGAACCGAACTCTCGCCGAGTTCCAGAACTCCCTAACGGAGCTGGGAGACGTCGTCGTCGCCATCGGTTCCCTCCCCGCTCTCGTCCTCGGGGACTTCAACGCCAAGAGTCCGGCTTGGGGTTCCCGGTCCACGGACTATAGGCGGGGCAGGATGCTTGAGCACTGGGCCCGTGCGCAGGGCCTGGTGATCGAGAACCGGGGTTCTGTCCCCACGTGCGTGCGGTTTACGGGCGAGTCAGTGGTGGACGTTACGTTCGCCACCCCCAGCCTGTCACCGCGCGTCACCGACTGGCGCGTTGTGGAGGAGATGGAGACCTATTCCGACCACCGGTATATCCGGTTCGACGTCTCGGCCCAGACCCCAGACGCGCCGGTCCGACGGGACCTGAGTGGTCCGCGATGGGCGCTGAAGCAGATGGACCGGGAGCTATTCCTGGAAGCCTCGATCGTGCAGGCCTGGGGGTCACCCCCGGACAGGCCTGCCGACATAAACGACGAGGCGGAGTGGTTCCGGGAGGCCATGTCGGAGATCTGCGACATGGCCATGCCCCGGGTCCGGCAAGGACGCGCCCGGCGTCAGCTGTACTGGTGGTCGAGCGAGTTAGCAGCGCTGCGCGAAGCGTGCGCTGCGGCGCGACGCCGGTACACCAGGTTCCGCAGGCGCCGCACCCGACCTCCGGATGCGGCGACTGTAGAGGCGGAGCTGTACGAGGGCTACAGGGCAGCGAAGGCCGTCCTCCGAGACGAGATCTGGCGGGCCAAGGAACTGGCCCGGGAGGAGATGCTGGCGACTCTGGACGGAGACCCATGGGGCCGCCCCTACAAGTGGGTGCGAGAGAAGCTCCGCCCCTGGGCTCCCCCGTTGACGCAGAGTCTCCAGCCTCAGTTCTTGGAGGACGTGGTGAGCGCCCTGTTCCCATCGCGAGGGGAGCACGCTCCCCCGCCCATGGCTCCGTCTCCGACGGAACCTGAAGCTGGCGCAAACGCGGACCACAGCGACGATGACGTCTACGACGCTCCAGAGGTGACCGAGGTAGACTTGAGAGTGGCGGTACAACGGCTCAAGGCCAAAAATACCGCCCCAGGACCCGACGGCTTGCCAGGGAAAGCGTGGGTCCTGGCCTCGGAGACTCTCGGGCCTCGACTAGGGGGGCTCTTTAGCGCATGCCTGGAGAGGGGCCAGTTTCCGCTTCGCTGGAAGACGGGAGAGCTGGTCCTGATCCAGAAAGCCGGGCGCCCTGCGGACTCTCCGTCCGCATTCCGGCCCATCGTGCTGTTCGACGAGGTGGGCAAGCTCATGGAAAGAGTAATTGCAGACCGCCTCTTCGGGCACCTGAATCGGGTGGGCCCGGATCTTGCGGAGTGCCAGTTTGGCTTCCGCAGGGGGCGCTCGACGGTGGATGCCATCATGCGCGTGAGAGCCCTCACGACGAGGGACGCGGTATCCCGGGGCAGGGTCGTCTTGGCGGTGTCTTTGGACATCACCAACGCCTTTAACACCCTGCCCTGGAGTTGCATCAGGGAGGCACTCCGGTATCATCGGGTGCCGACCTACCTCCGTCGCATAGTTGAGGACTACCTGACGGACAGAGCCGTCATCTACCCCGGTCACTGGGGAGAGTGGAACCGGCGAGAGATGTCGTGCGGTGTCCCACAGGGATCGGTCTTGGGGCCGCCCCTGTGGAACATCGGATACGACTGGGTGCTGCGCGGCGACCTCCCTAACGGCGTCAGCATAGTATGTTACGCTGACGACACGCTCGTCCTGGCGCAGGGAGAGTCGCACCAGGCGGCGGCCGACCTGGCGACGCAAGCGGTTGCGACAGTCGTTCATAGGATCCGGCAGTTGGGACTCGACGTGGCGCTGCACAAGACCGAGGCCATGTGCTTTCATGGCAGTCGGAACGCGCCACGGTCCGAGTCCCACATAACGGTGGAGGGGGTTCGCATCGGCGTCGGGAGGACGATGAAGTACCTGGGACTCGTCCTCGACAGCCGGTGGAACTTCAGGGAGCACTTCCTGAGTTTGGCCCCAAAGCTGAACCGGGCAGCAGCCGCCTTCAGGCGACTCCTGCCTAATCTCAGCGGGCCAAACGCCTCTTGCCGAAGGCTGTACGCCGGCGTCGTGCGGTCCATGGCCCTCTACGGGTCCCCAGTATGGGCCCTGTGCATCCGGACGCGACCACTAAAGTTGGTCGCATGCCAGAGGGTCATGGCTATCCGAATGATCCGGGGATACCGCACGATCGCCGGCGAATCGGCCAACCTCCTTGCCGGATTGCTGCCCTGGGATCTGGAGGCGACTGCCCTCCAGCGCGTCTATGAATGGCGCGTGGAGGCGCAGCGCCGGGGCGTATCCCCGCTGCCTCTAGAAGTCGAGGCGCGGCGGGAAGAGCTCCGGCGCGATCTCAGGGCAGTATGGAGGGAACGACTGTCGCAACCGACGGCCGGGCACGCCGCAATTGCGGCGGTAAGACCCCTCTTTGAGGAGTGGCTAGATCGGCGTCACGGCGTCCTGACCTACCGCATGACGCAGGTCCTCACCGGACACGGAAGTTTTGGGAGGTACCTGTGTCTGATGGGAAAGGAGGAAACGCCTGGGTGTCACCACTGCGAGGGTCGCCCTGAGGACACCGTAGAGCACACGGTGCAAGACTGCCCCGCCTGGGCAGAGCACCGACGTGTCCTCACGGCGGCGATAGGCGGAGACCTCTCGCGCCCGGCACTGGTCGAGGCCATGCTGCGGGGCGAGAGGGAGTGGGAAGCGGTCGCCTCCTTCTGCGAAGCAGTCATGCTTCCGAAGGAGGAGGCGGGCCGCGTGAGGGAGAGGATGGCGTCCTCCCTCCAGCCCAGCCGCAGTGGTAGACGCCCACGGCGTCGGACGTCGGCCGACGATCTCCGGCCACCGTAGGCGCGGGCATGCGGACAGCGAGTAAAGGGCAACTCGCTGTCCGACCATGGACCATGCCCGGGTCGACGGCGCGTCGTGTTCCACGCGCGCCTCAAAGAGCGTCAGCAACATGACGAGGCCCCCTCTGCAGAGGGCCGAAGCCTGCCGGGGTCGTGGGACTCATCCCGTTACCGTGGCCCCGGTACGTAAAGGGCTATTGAAGGAACACCGTGGATTTTAGTCAGTAAAAGTCTGACAGTCCCTCCCACCCTGCCCGGAGTGGGAGGACTTATTTGATAATTTTAACACGTTAAAAAAAAAAAAAAGATGTTGATACATAGATAGCTGAAATCCTGGATTAATACATAGGATACGTTTATCCCAGAATTCCAACAGGATCAGGTTTTGTGTGGGAAAACCTCCCAAGCAAACCAAGTTGCGGGAAAAAGCTTGTTTTATAGAAGTTTGTCATGTTTAATTCGTTTCTAATTAATGTCGTTACGGTTGGCACAGTAGTTGAGATATTGATTGCTACACTACGTGTCGCGGGTTTGATTTCCGCACTGTAACAAATATTTGTATAGCTTAGAGATAGTTCTTCTAGTTGTAGGTATGTGTGCAAGTGAATGCACCTACTATACAGGAATAATTCATAGCAAGTAGCAACGTTGTTAAAAAAACTATGTAAATATTTAACAAGATTGCTAATTCTACCCCTACTAGTTCTGTTTTTGTTATAAAATAAATAAATAATATAATATGAAGATTATAATAGACTGTTAGCCCTGAATCGTAACTCATTTATTTCTTTCCATACAAAGGTTTTTTGTAAGATATTGCATTATGCGATAAGATCGCTCATTGTACACATGTTTTTACAATGGTTATCCTGTCAATATACTGAAGTGTATTCGAGTTAAACATGATTGTCTGGCAGTTTGAGAACCTTTTGCGGCCTACCCAAACGTCCTTACCTTGGTGTTGTCCGTCAAATCGTTAAGCTCCTTAAAGTTCTAAGTTGAGCTATACATTCTCTGACAAATGCTTGTAATGTCAGGACAGACCCACTCAAATCTGTGTGCACCTTGCCTTAAAAGATTGCTTCAGACTGTAATCAGTTAGGAAACACCGGCCTCATCTAGTTCAAATTTACGAATAAATGACGTATAAAAGTGTTATTTAATAACCAATTTGCAAAATAAAGATAATGTTACAATATGTGTGTATATGAAGTATGTAATAAATAAAATAGTTCGTACCATGTATTTTTCTGTAGCTTGTTATATAGTGTACACAGTTACACGAATTCCATTTACATATATCATTATAATTTACATACAGGGCTATAGAAGTAAGTAATTTAACCTGTCTTTAAAGTAGTATATAACTGCCCAGGTTGAGCCGAACATACACCAAGCAAGTAATGAAATTTTCAATAGTCTTTTCATACAACTTGAATACTGCTACCGAAACAAATGGAATTTTGAATCCTTTACCGATACCATTGTCCCAGTTAATATACCCGAATATTATTGTTCGCTGAACATTATGCAAACTGTTTAGCAAACGGTCTATCGGTAATCTTTGGGGTCCATTCTGTGAATATTATATCAGTTTTGGGGGCGAAATTTCAATAATAGTTTAGTCTCAAACTGATATAATTTAAAACAATGGGGAAAGAAGGACTTTCATGTATTGTTGTGAAATTGTTTTTGGTTAGTTACAGTATTAATGTCATTATTTATGTGTTTACTCGAAAGGATATTAAAAATATAAATCAATTTCACTACCGAGCATAGGTTTTTTGTTTACAGACAGCTAGCTAGCTAGCTATCCAGTCACCAAACGATATCGCATCGTTCTTACGTCTCTAACGTTAAATTTAGCTCTTGGTAGTGTTACGCCAGTCGCTTAGTCCAGACGCAAGCACATCAAGCTACAACAATCTGTAAAATTTCTTTAATAGATTTTCAACTTTAGAAATTAGGTTCACGGTTGATTGGGTAAATTTTACAGTTTCGGGTAGCTTCATGTACTGGCGTTTGTACGTCGAGAAACTTCAACCAACTTCTAGAATGTTCGAGACACTAACCCCACCTGGCGGTAAGTAGCAGTACTGAGTATATCCAGAAACTTCGACTGACTTCTAATACGTTCAAGACACTAACGCCATCTAGCGGCGAGTAGCAGTACTGTGTATCTCAAGTAGCTTCTGGAATATTCATGGCAGTATAAGCAGTGAGTCGATTGTACAAGAATGTTCTAGAACACAGATCGGGGTATAAATAGATTGCAAAGGAACATGGACAGTCAGTCTTATTACAAGATACAAGGCGATATAATCGGAACTCTATAAGTGAATTTCAGTGCGATTTAAGTGTTAAGTGACAAGTATTGTGGTGCAAATAATAGTGCTAATTTTTAGTTTGTCTTTATTAAATTAAAGTGTTAATTTTGGTCTGATTCGTCCGCTCGTAACAGTAGTATGAAGCTATCATCATCATTTCTTTAGCCTTTTAGTAAACCATGTTGGGGTAGGCTTTTAGTCTAACAGGATGCAGCTGAGTACCAGTGTTTTATTTGGAGCAACTGCCTATCTGACCTTCACAACCCAGTTACTGGGTAAAACTATACCCTTAGGTAAGATCGGTGTCAGAAAAGATTTTCTGTGTCTGACAACCCGTAATGACTCTCAAAGCCCAGCCCAGCTGTAATTATAAGTGTATATACACTTATAATTACAGCTGGGCCCAACGGCTACAGCTGAGAATTTTTCTAATAGAAAATTCCAATAGCACTTAATTATGCGGATTAATTAGAGGATATAAATAAATAAATAAAAATAAAATAAAAATAAAATTCCTTTATTGCAGGCACGCAGGCCCATATATTATGTATATATGGCGTACTTATTTAAGATTGCGTATGGTACTGTAGATTGCCCTGAGCTGTTAAGCTGTTTAGAATTAGTTACACACTGCAAAATGTTTCGCAATCCTACCTTGTTACATGTCCCTAATTCCAAGTCAGCGTACAGGCAGAATTCTTTTTTAATCCGTGCGAGCAGAAGTTTTAATAATTTATCTGGTGAACATGATTTGGATATATTCAATACCAGTGCTTCTCGACTTAAGAAATTGTTGGTGAAAAGATTTTTTTATGGAAAAGTAATTATTTGCGTCTAAGTGATTTTCTGTTTGTATGTATTTGTCGATCGTGTTCTATTTATTTCCTAATTTATGTTATAGGTATTTTGTAATTACCTTTCTTTTATTATTGTTTTCTCTTCTTCTTGTTTTTGTTTGTAGTGTTTATCAGTGGAAACTTGTAAATGGCCTTCAATTGTATATTGCTTATTAACACTGTATAAGTTAGCTATACGTTTCCAGAATTGAATAAATTCACCGTTACATGGCGGACATCCGACGCATACGCACAAAACGTTTTGGGAATACTTTCATTATGCGTACGGCTAAGAAGTGGAATTCCCTGCCGGAGTCTGTGTTTCCCCATAGCAATAACCTGAGGGTCTTTAAGTCAAGACTGAATATATAAGTATGTATATTTTTCAATTGGCCTTTTGTTTGTCTGAAATAAATCAATATTAAAAAAAACTCTTATCACCTTAGAATCAGAAACCAGGTCACAAATTGCCGTTTGCACGAACTAATAAGCTCCGTAGGATTGAAGTCGTGCGGGTAGAAAATTGCCATGCGTCTTGTTCATTCAATTACTAGAGTACCGTTTGCGGCGTCTTGCGACATGACTTAGATTGCTGGCACATTAGGTTGGAATATTTTTGAAGAGAACTAGCTACATGAGTAGTTCAATTCACATTACTAGCAATCTTTTTAACCCATCCAACTAAGCTTAATATGCTTGTGTCTAGATTGTGTTCACGACAATAGTGAAATGGGTGGGGTTTGAACCCCCGAACTCTTGATTACCAGTCTGACACCATTAGGCTATTGACGCTTCAAAAATTTTATAAGTGGAATCCCGCGAATTCATTTACGTGGAATGGTTTTATCGCTTAAATCCTGATCCCTTAGGAATTCCGGGTTAAAAAGTCAGTAGAAAAATCTCAAAATATATTATATTGCCCTATAACCTCATCTAATATCCAGTAAAAGATCCATTAAAATCAGTTTAGCCATTCCAGAGATAACCCCAAACAATAGACATACACAAAACAATACTTTAAAATAACTTTGTGTAAATAACTATAAGCACGTGAGAAAACATAGTTATTTAGAAATTACAGACACTTAAATTTTATTTATGTCTATGTGTAGATTCGATACAAACCATATATACAAACGATCACTCTTGAATATAGCAACGCACAAACAATTCAAACTGCGTTGTTTGTGATGAGTAACGCCGGTCTAAGGAATTCAGTTCAGTATTCACTGTAATCATTAGTTAAACATGTCAATATAATCAGCAGAACTTTTTTTTGTTTTCCGGGTGGGAAAATCATCGAATGACTTCTCCCTGTCTAGGTTAAGCGGAAGGGTGTGTCAGACTTCTACTGACTAAAAACCCACCCTGTTCCTTCAGCTACCCTAAAGTTCCGGGGCCGTGGTATCTCTGCAAGCCGGCCGGTGATCGGCTCGCGATCCCCGATGCCCGGGGCGTCTCCCGCGGCGGCTGGAGCGTCTCTCCCTCGCGCGTTCGTCTCCTCCTTCGCTAGCATGACTGCATCGCAAAAGGAGGCGACTGCATCCCATTCCCTCTCGCTCCGCACCATGGTCTGAACCAGGGCCGGGCGCGAGAGGTCGCCACCGCCGATCGCCTCCACGAGGATAATAAGCAGACCTAGAAAAGCTTGACATCTTGACAGAAAATTAAACTAATTAGAGAGGTGTCCTCTTAATGTGTGGGCCGCAACCACGCGGGCCCAGTGTGTGTTGGATGTCGGATATCATCACTGTATCCCACCGATGTATTTCTTCACCGTTTTCAGAACAGTGGTAATGATGTAAATTACACAAGGTAATTTGATCGACTGGGTTCGAAACCACGACCAAAACTGGCTATACTTATAACAAAATATATTATATATATATATATATATAATTTATATAATTAGTGTTCAGGACTACAATAGGCCAGCCAACGGTAACTGGACGGTCTGAACTTGTCCACGGTTCGTGGAGCCCTACCGTTGCTTTCAACAACAATAAACAAAACTACAGGCTCTTCGGCCTACAACCATATATACAAATAACTTATCGGTACCACTAACCTTCTGTGCTGGGTTCGCCAAGCTTCGACCTGCCTAGGTCACGCCCAAGTGTGGTATGTATGTAATTATGAGGTGAGTAATTGAAAATGTGATGTAAGTCAAGTGTTCTGAACGGTGACAAGGCGTCGATCTCCAGATGGCGCGGTCCAGACAGCATCACAACCCAAACTCGCACCGGATTGAAGCTACTTATCACTACTTTTTCCAACAAATGCGCGTGCCACGCGGGTGACGACAAACCGGCGATAACTTCCGAGAAATATCCCAGGCTTTCATCAAATGGGGATTACAAATTCCAATTAATCGTTACTCGCGGCCCAATTATCGGTTTCAACAGGCGATTCCAAACGATATTTTACCAATTATAATTAACTCAACAGGTCCCAAGCGGACATTTTTCAACAAGGAAACAAAGTCTATCTGTCAAGTGAAAAGTTATGTCAAGTGTCAACATCAAAAAGACAATAGAATGTTGCCACACCAAAGATCGTTCAAAAATACATTTGGGACGCAACAATTAGTATTAATATAAATAATAATATAGTTTATTCCCAAATATCCTAAAAAAATTTGTATACTTTCCTTATGATTACTTAGTTACTTACCTTTTTTAATATTTTTTAAATTTAACATTAAATAATTTTTGTAACATAAGAACTTAAATACCTTATACAAGACTTGGGAAGTCACTGTGTTCCTGAGATACAGAATATGCTTAGTTCAGGAAACAGAGCTTCATTATATGTAAATGTTTTATTGCTAATAAATATATTTGATTTGATTTGAATTCATTTAAAATTATTTTATCTACCTAGTGTCTAATCAGTGTACCTTAACTCATTCCGTACGTACTTAGAAGACGGTGAGCTGAAGTATTTAATAAGACCCGTGAGATAGCAGAACTGGAAACAGAATGAAGTAATTAATTAAAAGAGTGTTGACCTGACAAGTTGTGATGTACCATTATACATACACATACATTATATTATAGTAACAAAGTCTACCTGTAGTACTGTTTCTCGAACTTTCGTTTAGAATTGTCTACTGGTGGACTAATGTGACCATCTGACTAGCGATACTATTTATCAATCCCTTATATTTTTAACGTTTTACCAATCGCTTTCTCCGCGATAGCAGTAGCACCTAGCGTTGCGAAGGCACCCATTGTATCGTTTTTTTCTCTTCTACAACTTTTTTTTTGTAACTTATATGGTGTTCAGTTGTACTTGACAAAGTACAATATACCCTATTCTGAATTCATAGGTAGAGTTTTGTACTTAGTAGATCCGTATTTGGTGGTGACCTTTTATTATTTTTTTATTACGATTGAGCCCGCTCATGACCCCGATCACACCTTTATAACCATTAGATAAGGTCTAAAATTAAATAAGCGATTCCAGAAGATGCATGTTCATTCTCGCTTTAAAGGCTGATGGTCATATGTGGTAGGGAATACAGAAGCCGGCAGAGAATTCCACACCTTGGCTGTGTGCGCAATAAAACTATAGAAGAAGCGCTTAGACGACAATACGGTATATAGACCAAGACAGTGTGGATGACATCCTATTGTACGTCTGATACACCGTTAGTAACAGGGAATAGGCCTTTTTTGCCACCATAGGGAAGCCCTCAAAAGACGCTCACTCTTTGAGGCTAGAACTGAGGATAAACCTTACCTTACTAAACCCATTCCGGTGGTAGAAAGAAAACCCCGGGTCCTCTTATGAGAACACTTCAGAGCTTCCTGTGCAGCGTCTATCAGGGCACCTCACTGGGAGACTTGGATCTTGTAAACAAAATCAGCTAGAAAATATTGGCTTTATCTTGTTTAAATTAGTAAAAAAAATGAGTGTGGCACTCGGGGACTGCCGCGGTAAAGCTTTTGCATAGAATTTTTTATCAACTTATGCAATTATAATTATTTATTTATTTTATTTATGCAGTATTTTTTTTTCTTTGATATTAATTCAAGTTACACTTTTTGAGCGTAGTGACCGATAAGAAAACATTTCTTTTTCTTTTATTGAATAAATGAGAAGTTAATATTGTTTAAAATATTTATATTATCTTACAATACATGTAGGTTATTCAGAACTAGTCGCGGGCTCGAACTCACTCGTGGACTCAGTTATGAGCAGTTAGCAGCTAGTCTACACGCATACGTCTAGTCGCACGCACACAAACACCGTGCCGAAGTCTGCCGAACTGAAACGACGTTAGACGATGCACGGCCGCGCTCAAAGCCCGCGATAAAAGCTATGCAATAGCTTAAAAGGAATTGTGTTATTTCTAATATGTTTGCAAAATAAAAATAATTTGTCGATTATTGGAAAATCCATCATCCGGTCAGCCTTTTCTATACTATGTTTGGGTCGGTTTCCAGTCTAACTGGATGTAACTGAGTATTAATCTTTTATATAGAGTACTATCTACTATAATATAGTACATATTTACCAATTAATCGTTGGCAAATACAATATGATATTTAAAACAAAACATATCAATTAAGGCAGTGTATTAAGGTTAGACTAAAATAAAATTTCTAAAACAAGTAGGTGCTGTATAAAATGTAAATACGCCCAGCAAAAAGTTAAAACATCAACCGTCAGTCAACAGTAACGGAGCGTTGTCCACAGTAATCAATTAGAGGATTTTCATTGCGGCGGGAGCCGTGGCCATGAATAATATATATGGGACGACACGCTACAAAGTGAAAGTAAAATAAAATGGTGGATTTGTAACGAAATCTTTCGTGTTTTATATCACTAGTATAAGCTTTTTAGGGCGAAAATCATCAGAATATATCTCCTCCTGCTCTAAGTGTAGCGGACGAGAATGTCAGACTGTTACTGACTGAGAATCCACCCTGTTCCTTTAGGTGCTCTTGTGTTCCGGTGCTACGGTATCTCGTTTGAACATTCCTGCAACCCTGGTAGGTAAGTAATAACAGCAATGTCGTCAAAGATAGTCAGCCCCAATAAGCTGGCTTTTAAGGTTCATACAGTTACTAGGTTATAGAGGTGAAATACTGGCATGCTAGAAATTTTAGACTGGAAGCGTCAGATATTATATGTATTTTCAACTATGTTATTACTATACATACATACTATGTAGACTGATATTAACAACATAGTTGAAAATACAGTATGTTAACTAACAGAGGGCGTTCCCGTTAACAGGCAATACTATAAGCACATCAATTAGATCGCCGCACACGCAGCCCGTCAATCATAAATAAATTGCGTCGTTGCCGTCCTTCAAGTACGCGTGTACAGAGTGTTTCTTTTACGTATCAATTTATTATTTTTAGTTAATATTTTAATATAAAACAATATAAAAACATTTCGTTTTCGAATGGTAATATTTTTATAGCATGTATGGATGCTATTGCGGGTTAACGGGAACACCCTCTGTTAGTTAACGTACTGTATAGTATTATGTGTCGCAATACCACGTATAGTAATAAAGTGCTTGTGGATGTTTTGGTCTACAAACCTTGTGACGTATCCTCAGAATACCTTGTCAAGTTTCACCACAATCTGATCAATGGTTTATCAACCTTACAGGACAAAGGTACTCACGTCTCTGATTGTTTTCTCAATTCTGAGGATTTTGCTGCTTTAATGATGGTCCTCCATCGGTCCCTAGCCATCGCCTTACTCCGTTGAGAAATTTAGCCGATACTTTCTCGACTTGGTCAGACCATCTGGTTGGCGAAACAACTTGGGCTCTCTTGCCTTCTATTCTGCTGTCAACGTCCTGTTTTAATTCTGTTGTCAGTGTTTGGCCAAAGTATGAAAGACAAACATTCACATTTATTTATATAGATGCCGTTACACTTTGTAATTGAAATAAAATGGTGTAGTTTTACGTGTTTTGTGTCATTAGTTTAGATAAGCTAGTGGGTACATACATTTGTGTACAATTTGCGATTTGTAGTACGTAAATGTATTTTGTTACTGAAATGCATACACTCTGTACGATACTCGGTAGGGATTTGGAACCTCTTACTGACTCGACGATATTTTTAGCTGTATTTTATGGCTTAAAAGCCTTTTTTTCTCGATGTGAGACAGGACTCATATATCGCAAATAACTCTAAAGGACCTACTTAAAGCTGCAATATTTCCATTCTTCCTACAAAGGATATATTTTAGCTTTAAGTAGGTAATACATAATAATATTCTAAATATCTGTTTGTTTGCCTCATATGTTTTGACTAGGTGCTCTTAACTGCACAATAATTTAAAAAAAAAAACTTATCAAAAACTGTGTTATTTTGCTAAAGAAAGCATTCCGAAATGAAAAATGTTGTGTAAGAAATAAATATTTAATTGATACCACTGTATTTTGTTGATGATTGTACCACTTACATAATACACCATTTTTAGGGTTCCGTAGCCGAATAGCAAAAAACGGAACCCTTATAGTTTCGACATGTCTGTCCGTCTGTCTGTCTGTCCGTCCGTCCGTATGTCACAGCCATTTTATTCCGAAACTATTAGGACTATACATGTAAAACTTCGTAGGTAGATGTACTGTGTGAACCGCTTTCCGATATTAAGAGAAAATTTAAAAAATATTTAAAATAAAGGGGGCTCCCCATACATGGAACTGAAACTTAAATTTTTTTCTTTCATGAAACCTATACGTGTGTGGTATCTATAGACAGGTCTTTAAAAATGACATTAAGGTTTCTAAAATGACTTTGTCATAAAGTTAATCGTTTAAAAGATATACGCTTCCAAAGTGGTAAAATGTGTGTCCCCCCCCTCTAACTTCTATAATAATGAAGGGAAAAATATGTTGTAAACTATATGTTGTAGATCTTAATGTAAACTTTCAACCAAAATTGGTTTGAACGAGATCGAGTCAGCAGTTTTTGAGATACAGTATATTTTCTAAAACCGCAAATATAACTTTGTAATTCATATAAATACTATGAAAAACAAAGTTATTTGGCGTAGTTGTAAAAATTGTAAATAAGCTAGTTTTAAGAAATTTGTAATGTTTCTTGTTTTTTTTTTAACTAAATATATTAAGTGTATTATATTAAGTATATTACGGAACCCTTCATGGGCGAGTCCGACTCGCACTTGGCCAATTTTTATTTTCGAGACGATAAAAATGTAATCCGGTATATGGACTACTAGTTTCTGTCCGTGAGTTCGTTCGCGTGGGACGATTTTCCCGTGTAAATCTCGATTCCGTGGCAATTTCGTGACAAAAAGTAACTTATGTGCTATTCCAGGATGTCAACTATCGACTTACCAAATTTCATCCCAATCCGTTAAGTAGTTTTCGCGCGAAAAAGCAACAAACATACATATATCCTCACAAACTGTCACATTTATAATATTATAGTAGGATATCACGCTTACTACAATGCACAACCTGTATTAAATTCTTTTTCGAATAAAAATGTAAAACATACCAACTCCAACAACAGTATCTACACCGTTTATTTTCAGTGCGACACACCGTGGAGTAAGTGCAAAACTACATAAAAATAAAAAGCCACGACAACTTTTTAAAATTAAAGCACATTCGTACCAAAATCTCGCTCCTCTAAGAAGTGGGAAATTTCATGTACTTTTCACAGGTTTCCCTGAAATGAGGGAAATGTAAAATGAGGAACTAACGACGCGAGGCATGGCAGAGTGAAATCTGTAATTTCTTTAAAATGTTAAGTATGTATTGGCGAACAACTTTATTTGTGGCGGTTCAACATTTTTCTTATAAAATGGGGTCGTAGGGAATATAACCAGGGAAAGAAATCAAAGTGAAAAATATGAACAGGATTTATAAAATAAATAATTATAAAAATTGCTGGAGACACGGAACCCTAAGAGCACTGGAGATGACGGATATCGCGAGTTGATGTTAAACGGAGTGGAGGATTATAGTAAAACGAAGAGGTGGCTGCAGGACGGCTGGCCTTCAGTCGGATGGCCTCTGTTTTCCTTCGGTAGTTGAGCTCGAAGAACGTCTCGCCTAGTCTTCCTTCCCTCCGGCCGTAGTAGTGGGTCGGGGGAAAATCAGGCTCCATCGATGCAGCAGTCTGTGGTGATGGTGGAGAACTCGGATGATGTCAGGATGTCCGGAGGTCCGGGCCACGGATCGTATATTAAGAGATGACCATTTCACTCCGATGGCACTTATCCGTTTTGTTTGCAGACTTCTGGACTGTTTGAGCTCCAGGCGTAGACTGACTGCTTCCCCGTCATCTCTCTCAAAGAGAATGTAATACACTATGATCTCTCTAGCTAAATCGAGTTCTAAGCATTTGAATGAGGTTCTAGTATGAAAAGAGAAATAAAAGTAATTTATCACGAGGTACAATATCAGTTACGTTACGTTATGCGACCTAACCTAGCTCCAGCAATTAATTAAGAAGAAAAACTAGTCCTGTCACTCATGACTACAGAAACGTAAACAAAGTATTGTATAAAAAATAGCTTAATATCAGCATATTAGGAAATTCTAAACTAATAATGATGTTATAACGTAAGTATCAAAGCCCTATAAAAAGGAAACATTACACCAGTTAGAATTATAAACGCGTGTAGAATGTTTTTTCGTATTTCGTCGATATATAGAGAGATACATAGAGTAGTATTACCAAACTTTCAAACATTATGAAACAAACTAAAAAAAGATTTTGAGGATAGACTTGCGTTCGACCACCATCTCACCTGATGGTAAGCGATGATATCGTCGAAAATGAAGTATGTTTACCTAGAAGTAAATTTTTAACTCTTCACTTAAAAACCAATTTTTATCACACATCTACATAATGAATTCACTGGAAATAATTTTAAGTGGCTTGCTACAAAATAAAATCTCAAGAGCTATCAAAACAGAAACATCCTTTGTTTTCGTTCTAGTGCTGGTACGTGAGAAACATTCTAAACGATAGCCACAATCGCTGCATCCAGTTTGAAACCACTTTCAACCATCGAAGCGCTGCAACCAGAGTTGTTGTTCTATAATATTAAAAGTTGCACAGACACAAAATCGGCGCTGGTACAAAATTTATTTGCAGTTTCCCGTTATTTGATTTAGTTTTAACCATTTGTTCTACTGTTAAATCTGTTATTTTTTGGTATGCAGCCATTTATTTTTGTGATATTCGAAAATGCTGAAAAATTAAACAGCTGTGAAACGCATTTGTACGTAGCCTGCTGTCTGGCTGTCAAGCAGAAAGAGATATTTATTTATGATATTGATTTAATGTTTTGACCATTGCATTTTCTGTTTTAACATTTCATATTTCATAATTACATATTACTGAGACTAAACTTTTAATGCAGATTGACAGCGAAACGTTATTGTTCAAGTTTTTAACCGACTTCAAAAAAAGGAGGTTTACAATTCGTCTTGAACTTTTTTTTTTTTTTATGTATGTTATCTCGTAACTCAGAGACGGCTGGACCGATTTGAAAAATTCTTTTTGCGTTTGAATGGGTATAGTTTCTAGTTGGTCCCATTGTTACGAAATCAGGATCTGATGATGGGATCCTGGAGAAATCGAGGGTACTCTTCAAATATTATAGGCACACCTATAGCGTTTTGGGTATTTCTTGTAGTACCTTGAGCAGTTGCTTCTGAAAAGTACCATTTGGGGAAGTTGAACTGATGATGAAGACCACAGATGGCCACTGAAACTCCTCAGTAATAAGTATTTCGTGGATTGCGATTCGATTACTTGAGTACGTATGTTAAACACTTTATGCTCGTCATCAGTTCCACTTACTCAAATGGTGCTTTTCAAGAGCAACTGCACAAGTTACTATAAGAAATACCAAAAATGCGTGTTCCTATAATATTTGAAGAGTTCCCTCGATTTCTCCATGATCCCATCATCAGATCCAAACGTGACGACAATGGGACCAACTAGAAACCCTTTCAAACAAAAAATAATTTTCCAAATCGGTCCAGCCATCTGCGAGTAATGAGATAACATACATTAAAAAAAAGTTCAAGATGAATTGAGAACCTCCTCCTTTTTTTGAACTCGGTTAAAAATTAAGTTCGAATTCACGTTACTTGGTACCATCTGTAGACAGTTTAAATTTAAATTTAGAACGAAACAATTCGAGAAGCGCACTAACCATTCCTTCATTGAATTTAAACCTAGGATAAGATGTTAATCGCCTTATTAATTCAATCCAATTAAACGAACGGTCAGAGAAAACCATGGACCGAACAAATAACTAAATTCCGGTCGGGAATTGAGTTATTTGTTCGTGGCTTCCAATCTTTTAACGTATATTTTATAAATGTAGATCCAAACGATTCTAGAATTTTAAGATACGGTAGACACATGTCATGTGTACTTATTGTTATGAGTTACACCTTCTAATACCACTTCCGACCCTTTTTGGAAAACACTTTCAAATTTAAAAAAATCCGTTCCGGTTCTGAAGCGAGTTCCCCGCGGCGCCAAACCTCTAGTTGCTCAACACCTGGCTAGTTGCGTTCGCCAAGCTGTCCGGGAGAACTCACAAAGCGCCTGGGAACAACTGCTTACCTTCCCCTACAAAGTTCTTCACGTGAAAAAGAATCCGGCCACAAAAAAGACTTTAACAGCTCAAATTAAAGAAAATTGTAATGTTTCGGCTCCAAGTTTTGATTTCGATTCTCCCTCTCTTAGAATTACCTCTTCACGAGGTATATCCCATTTGGTAGAAACGAAGTTAGGGGACGGTGATATTAGAGGAGCTGCCAGGATTCTCTTCAGCAGCGATGTGGTGGCACCTTGTTCTTCAGAGACTCTCGAAGCTCTGAAGACCAAACACCCTGCCCCAGCGTATGATCTTGCTTTTCCCGACCCTCCTGATCCTGATATTCACTCCCTCACCATTTCAGGTCGAGAGGTAATCACAGCCGTTAGCTCGTTCCGGAGCGGCTCCGCTGGCGGTCTCGACGGCCTGAGTCCGCAGCACCTGAAGGACCTCATTTGTTCAGGCGCCGGGGTAGCTGGTGAGTCGCTCTTGAGGGAGCTGACGGCTCTAGTTAACCTTATGCTCTCCGGCAAGGTAAACGAATCTGTCATCGATATTCTGTATGGCGCCAATTTATGTGCGCTACGCAAGAAAGATGGCGGCATTCGTCCCATTGCCGTGGGAACCACCTACCGCCGTATGGCAGCCAAGATTTGCTGTAAATTTTATGGTGAGGCTGTTTCGGAAAAATTTCAGCCCCTGCAACTTGGTTACGGTTCCAAAGGGGGCTGTGAGGCTGCCGTACACGCTTTGTCGACATACCTAAATTCTGGGAAAAGCGAGGCCATTCTGAAGGTTGACATAAAGAACGCCTTCAATTCAGTTAACAGGGACACTTTGTTGGCTGAGACTAAAAAAGAATTACCCCAAATTTATAGTTTCCTTTGGCAATGCTATAGAAATCCATCCAAATTATTGTTTCGAGACAATCTATTAGAATCAGCTGTTGGCTGTCAACAAGGTGACCCTCTCGGGCCAGTGATTTTCAGTTTAGCTATTCACCCAATAATTCGAAAGCTAAATTCTAAATTCAATGTTTGGTATCTTGACGACGGAACCTTGGGAGGTGATGTAGAAAATATTTTAGCAGACCTAAATTTCTTAAAAAATGAACTACATTCTATTGGCCTTGACCTCAACCTTTCAAAATGTGAATTATTTTTAACAGATAACACTGACAGACTACTGACTCTCTCTAAATTTAACGAAATAGCTCCTGGAATTCCAATTATTGAGAAAAGTTCTCTCCGTCTCCTTGGTTCTCCAATCTTTGATACTTCCTTTCCCGACTTTATTGCAGAACAAATTAATAAATTCAATGACGTTTCGGAAAGATTGCTCCAAATCAATATGCACTCGGCCATCACTATAATTCGTTTCTGCTGTTTCGGCCCTAAATTAACATACTCTCTTCGTGCTTCCCATTTGTGGAAGCACCATCAACTTTTAGTTCAAATGGATCAAATTATCAGACGAACTTTGTCCTTAATTCTGAATGTGGCTTTGGATGACCGAGCTTGGGCCCAAGCCTCTCTTCCCATCCGCATGGGAGGGCTCGGAATCCGCAAAATTTCTAGTATTAGTTTACCGGCTTTCATTTCCTCGGTCCACAGCACTGAGAAACTTTACTTCTTTTTTTTTGCTTCACTGAGGCTATTGATGCCTGGAATCTCGCTTGTCCGAACTCTGACCTACCTGTTATACCATCTTCCCAGAGGCTGTGGGACGAGCCGCTCTGCAGAGTAGTTCTGAATAATTTACTAACCACGTCTGCTACTTCTGCTGAGTGTGCTCGTCTGCTGGCTGTGGGAAAGTGGGAATCAGGTCTTTGGTTACATGCTCTACCGTCCTCAAATCTTGGCACTTTGTTCGACGACACCACTTTCCGCATCCCTGCTTCACTACGCCTAGGAGCCCCTTGTTGTTCCCCTCATCGCTGTAATTGTGGGGAAGCGGTCAACAGCCTCGGGCACCATGGTCTCTCTTGCAGCCGTAGTGCGGGTCGTTTTGCACGACATGCCAACTTAAATGACATTATCCGACGAGCCCTTGTCACCGTCGGCGTTCCAGCCGTATTGGAACCCATTGGACTGGCGCGTGACGATGGCAAGAGACCGGACGGCATGTCATTGTTTCCTTGGAAGATGGGTAGGCCTTTAGTGTGGGACGCAACTTGTGTCGATACTGTCGCGCCATCTCATCTTCCCAGTTCATCATGTTGTGCTGGCGCTCCCGCTGCGGCTGCGGAAAACCTCAAGCGGCGTAAATATAGTCATCTCGGTGATAACTATATTTTCGAGCCGTTTGGGGTCGAAACTCTCGGACCATGGGGCCCGTGTGCTCACAGCCTTTTTAAAGAAATATCGAAAAGGCTCGTTGACGCTTCCCGCGACCCAAGGGCTGGCTATTTCTTTGGTCAACGGCTAAGCATTGCCATACAACGAGGCAATGCCGCCAGTATCTTAGGTACGTTGCCAGCCGACAGCGTTGAGGACGAATTTTTTGATGTTTTACTGTAGTTTGTATTTTAGTACATAATTTTGTATATTTGTTGTAATTAATTGTTTAAATATATCCTAGTGACTCCTAAAATAAAAAATAAATTTTTTTTATGAGTTTCCGATATTTCGGCACTTTTGCAAGCGCCATGATCACGGATGAACTGATGTAATTGCGGGGACGTTTATGAGCAGACGAATCGGTCTACCCTCTTCCTTCTTCGTTTTTTTGTTATCGCCACCAACTCGCCACTGTCACATGTGTCACTCAAAACTGATTCTGTTCCCGACACACTAAACTCACGGTGTCCGTTCGCGAAATTTTTACGGGGCTTATACAATTGAACCACTGGATTCCAGGCCCATTGCCGATTTTTGAACATCATTATTTTCAACCGACGACAAAAAAAGGAGGAGGTTATCAATTCGACGCGTATATTTTTTTTTTTTTTTATATGTATTATCATCGAGTACTCGAAGACGGCTGAACCGATTTGGAAAATTCTTTTTTTATTTGATAGGGTATATTTGAAATTGGTACCATTTGTCACCAAGTCAGGATCTGATGATGGCATCGTGGAGAAATCGAGGGAACTCTTCAAATATTATAGGCACACCTATGGTGTTTTGGATATTTCTTATAGTAACTTATACAGTTGCTCTCAAAAAGTACCATTTGGGGAAGTGGAACTGATGATGAAGACCACAGATGGCCGCCGAAACTACTCAATAATAAGTATTTCGTGGATTGCGATTCGGTTACTTGAATGTGGATATTAAGCACTTTATGCTTGTCACAATGCATATGGTAATGTATAGCTGATGGTGAAGTACCAGGAGAACTCCTCAAAAATTAACGGCCCAGCATTGGGAAAAGCAATATTTTATAAAATGTTATAAGTAGTTGACATTTAGGCTCTTGTGACTAGGTAAATTAAAAATCAACCAACTAAAAAGAGTGAAATAAAAACTTTTTACCAAAAAATTAAACCGACTCCCAAAAAACACTGCAAGGTGAAAAATAACTTTAATTTCGGAATTCGGTGCCAAAAACGAAAATACAAAACAAAAGACACCGACTTCCGAAATTAAAGTTATTTTTCACCTTGCAGTGTTTTTTGGGAGTCGGTTTAATTTTTTGGTAAAAAGTTTTTATTCATAGCCTTAAAGTGTTCCAAAATTCTGTAAGCTACGGTACGTTTTGTCTGCCCGATATATGTCTTTCCACAGCTGTAGTCCACTTTATAGACACCAGGTTTTTCCAGAGGAAAGTTGTCTTTCGGCAAACGCAGCATCTGAGATACTTTCTTGAACGCAGTGACGATAGTCTTTACAGCATATTTCCGAAGAATGTTTGCAACCATATCTGTCACTCCCTTCACGTACGGCAAAAATGCTGGATCCCTCTCAACCTTGCACTTCCAGTGTCTAGCAGGCGCGTGCATAGGATTATGACAGGGCATGCGGCGGAGTAAAAACACACAAAAACTTCTTCTTTTATAGATTTTTAGCATAGCCACAGCCACGCATCGCCACCATGCTACGATGCGTGGCTGTGGCTATGCTAAAAATCTATAAAAGAAGAAGTTTTTGTGACCGATTACTCACAAAAACTTCTTCTTTTATAGATTTTTAGCATAGCCACAGCCACGCATTGCCACCATGCTACGATGCGTGGCTGTGGCTATGCTAAAAATCTATAAAAAAAGAAGTTTTTGTGTGTTTTTACTCCGCCGCATGCCCTGTCATAATCCTATGCACGCCCCTGGTGTCTAGATACATGTTTTTGCCTACGATGTGTGATGTTCACTGTATATCCGTTTCTCTGTAGCACCTTCTAAACATGTATTAGTTCTAATGATACTGTTAGTGACCATGTTAGCTTAAAAACTTATATTACTTGCTGATTCCAAAATGGTGGCATTTATTTTAGTTAAGTAACAGATTTCTGTTCAATTGACTCAGGTTTCTTAAAAAAATATTTAAACTTTCAGTAAAAAGTGGACAAATATTTTTACTTTAGTTGTTTAGTTTCTCTTTTAACTACTTTACTGCATATCAGATATAAAACATCACCCTCAAAGATGACCACGCATTTTTCGAACACAAATAAACAAAGAAAATTAACAATTTTCTTCTTTCATCCACTCAAACTTTTTCAGTAACAGACATCCATAGAAAATTAAGACAACAAACTCCATTTTCTTTTCTTAGTACAAAATAATTACGGAATAACACTCCTGAGAGTGCTTTTCAAGGAAAGTCGTCATGACCAAACTAAGATTACTGCGACAAAAAAAATACATTTCAGTTTACTTTTATTATTAAGTACTTAGGATAATGAATTTTCTTCAAACACAACTAATTTTGTCTATTTTTTGCGCCTTATACTATGGATCCACTCTTGATAATTTGAAGCGAGAAGTTTTTCTTAAAGATGTTTTATCATGTTCGACAGTGAAAAACGGTTAGCGTCATCTCTTAATAAGTAGATAATTTTTTTTACATACATCTGGGAAAAAGTTATTGTAAAACGTCAAAGAGTGAACGCAGCTCATATTGTTAAAATGGAACACAGCGAATGAAAGGTACGTGAATATCTGTGCGAGTGAAAAAAAAGATAGACTGCCAGTTCACGACGAATGATCGATTCAACGATCAGCGCTACAACGGTGTAGCGCTGATCGATGAAACTAAATAGATAGATATATTCTTTATTGTACACCATAACAGAAAAACAAATAATCTCAAACCATATATACACATATAATATATGAATATAAAAAGAAACAAAGATATATACAACGTGTAATTAAAAGGGTATATACGTACCAAGTGTACGGCTTCTTTGGATGATAACAAACGATACGGCAAGGGTTTTGTAATCCTATGTCTACATGTGTGGAGCTTATTAGAAATTTCAATACATTGATACCAGAGACCGAATTTTTCAAATTAAGGAGAACGAAGAGAATTATCATTTTATTGGCAAGTGACGTGGAAAGTGATGACCCTCATAGTGCTGTGACACGTTTGTTATTACTAGTATTCAAGAAACATAAATGAAACCAATAATTTGGGATCAATTCTGTGAGTCACTTATTCTGAGCTGAAACTTTGCATAGAGACTCCATACCAGATGTTGTCTTCAGCCATTTTGGATTGATATGGGGTTTCCGTTACACGTTGTATAATAACAACAATTTAATGATAATAATTCATGTTTTTGAAAGACCATAGGGTGCTCGTCTTACTGACATGGGTAGAGCATTCCACAGACGTACTGTTTGAGCTACGATCGACTTACCAAAAAAATGTAAGTACCGCAAGCCTTAAGTTAAAAACTAGCTTAAACTAGGTGTTAAATTATAAAATAAACAGTTTTACAAGTATAATTCCTTCGTTTATTTTGCCACACAATCAATAAATAATGTATTTTCCACTGTCATTACTAACTAGCTGGCCTGCGAACTTTGTAAAGCCATTTTAATTTTGCATTTTTTCTCACTTTACATCTATTTATACTAATATTTTGAAATGAAAATGAGCCAAATCTGTCCCACCGTTTTCGAGGTTTTGTTAGCGAGACTAACGAACACATTCTTTTTAAGTATATAGAGAGATTATGTGCTTTGGGACTGCCTCTCCACTTTCAAGCTTATCAGAGCAACTTTCATGTTCAAATTCGTAAGCCAAAGCCACTATGAACATGTTTATTTTCACAAATTCGTAAGATATAAGTAAATTAATTGTAATTAATTTCCTGCCGGGGTAGTGGAAATGGTCCAACGAGATATTGTGACATCGGAATGAAAGGGAAAAGGAAGAAACAGGGATTTAAGTCAGCTGAAGTTGACTCAAGGCAAAGCGGGAGGTGTCATTTTGATGATTTTCCCGTAGAAAAAAGGGAATCTTAATAAGAAAGTTTGGGTTTGGTTTGGTTTGGGCATGATACTGATGGTTTTTGTTTTTTTTTTTGTGAGTGGCATCTCGCAGGTCAACCTCTGAGGTTGTCGGCTGCTTAACCGGGCTTGCCTGTGGTTGCCTTAATTAATAAATTAATTAAAGCCTCCAGCCAGGGCTTATTAAAAAACTTACAAACTAGGCGACTACACGCTAAGGGCACCCCCTGTGGGGTACGGACCTTGGCTTAGGGCGTCGCAGGGGGAGGGCAGCTAGGGACAGGCTGGATCATATCATTGTTATTATTAATAAGGGAATTTAAAGCTACTGGCTCAGCGTCGCGGGCTGGCTCTGGCAAGGGTCGGGGCGGACTATTACGGGGACGTCGCGGCGGGCCTCGGCGGCGAGGACGGAAAGACGGTCGATAATGATACTGATGGTGCTACCACCATCTGTATCACGTAGCCAAAGTGATCCCTGTCGAAGATGAAAGCGAGTGGCAAAATTATGTGCCAAAAAATAACTAAACCAACGTCACACAAAAGGAAGAAATGACATAATATGTAGTTTTCCTTTTATATATATATAATATGATAATATTGTATCAGAACTAGTGTATCTGTTGAAAGGGAAGTAATTATAAATCAATGTATTAAATAATTCTCTGCAGGTTTTTCTGTTTGTTTGTAAACGCACATTTTCGAATTTTCATATAGTTTATAGTTTACATTGTCCTCATTAACAATGACGACATAGGTATTTCCAAGTTCACAGCTTTACTTGGGCGAAGTCCCTAAAATAGTCTTGACTTATACAAACTGCAAAGAAAGCACAATAATAGAAACAGCATATTTGCAAATAGTACATCTCCTGAAGCAATGTGAATTCTCTTAAAATATCTTTCCACAGTAAGTCATTGTAAATAGAATTCTAAATTCAGGCCACAAACCTGTTTGCGTATTCTGTAGAACACGCAAACGTAAATAGTAGTTCCTGCAAACTTTCGCCTGTTTTTCTATTGGTAGAAAAGTTTCCGTCATAATAGAATATAGAGGTGGGAAAAAAATATATTCTATTCGCATGAAAAATTATTTATTTACGCAAATTCCTGACTATGGCGTAGTTGAAGAATGTAAGTTAAATAAACGTTTTGACTGCTCAAATAGACAGTTTATTCCGTGTTTCCTTTCCAAAAAGAGGTCCATAGTGAAAATATGAACTTTCATTGGCAATACTGACTGTTAAAATTTATACATTTTTTCGCTTTGTTACAAAATGGCGTATGGTGTTCAACGTCCTTGCTTCGTTTTATAAAACTCTATAACTATATCGTTCTGCACGACTTAACTACAATAAGTAAAGTATCCCAATTAAAACAAAACATCCACGAGGAGATAGCCGCGATTCCCCGCAGCATGTGTCAGCGAGTTTTCCAAAGTTTGCGTAGTCGATTTCAGGAGTGCCAACAACGAGACGGCGCATATTTGGAAGATGTCATATTTAAAAAATAAATTTCATTAAATGATTATTACGATAAATAAATTATCAACAAAATAACATTTGTAGTTTTATTTCTATTCATGTTTCAAAAGTGCAAAAAATTTTGGCCCTCCATGTTTTACAGGCTTTAATTAATTATTGCGAACCCACCAGCGGGCCTAGACAAAATCCATTTTCTGTAAGCGTTAACGCCAACGGAAATATTAAATTGTATGGAGTTGACATTTGCTAACCACATGTCACGTGATTGTCACGTGTTAATAAATGTCAACTCCATACAATTTAATTTTTCCGTTGGCGTTAACGCTTACAGAAAATGGATTTTGTCTAGGCCCGCTGAGCAGAAAGCTCATGTTTAAATAATATCACCCACATGAGTCGATCATCAGGGTTAAGCAATGCTAGTTGAGGTTAGTCCTCAGATGGATGTCCATTCTTTCATATCGAGATGCCTCCTTAGATAGATATACTCGTTACTAGCTTCTAACCGCGACTTCGTACGCGTGGGAAGGTTTTCCGCGCAAATCCCGATCCCATAGGAATTTCGGGATAAAAAATAGCCCATGCATTATTCCAGAATGTCAACTATCTACTTACCAAATTTCATTCAGATCCGTTTAGTAGATTTTGCGTGAAAGAGTAACAAACATACATCCATCCATCCTCAAAAACTTTCGCATTTATAATATTAGTAAGAAATAAGATTATAAGTAAGATTGTACACCATAACAGTATTAAATACGGACTTAAAAACTACAAAAGGTGTTCACTGGGCAGTCTTATCGCTAAAAGCGATCTTTTACAAACAACCTTCGGATGGATTTGACACAGCAGTAGTGCGTTAAATGGTTGGTCCCGGCTGATATTTCTACATTCTAGTTACTGGTAGACGACATTCCTTACGGGTAGTCGGAAGCCAAAAAATCAGACATTGATCTTCCCCAGGGGTATCGTGGTACCCAGCTACTAAATTCTGGAGGTCAGGTAGGCAACCACTCTATGTAAAACACTGGAACTTAGTTGCATTCGTTTAGACTGTAAGCCTCAACATAGTTGCGGAAAAGGCTAAGATATGTATAAGAATTGGAAGTTTAATTTAGTGTTACATATTTTAATAAGAAACCAATTAATTTTATTCTTATCATGTTTCATCACAAAATTCAAACATATACGAGGTATTTGAATTAATTCTAACATTATGCTAACAATGCCTCCAAAATATAATTTTTACTATTATTTATTTATTATATACTTTATTGTACACCTTACAATACACTTAAGGATACAAATAATTAATTAGTGTACAATGGGCGGTCTTATCGCACAGGGCAATCTCTTACAAACAACCTTTGGATGGACAGAAATGAAAGGAGACAGATTTAGGGCTGTCAGTGTACTACATCATACTAATCAAACATAATAATATAAAATAAATACCATATATATTTATAATATATACTTATACATATCAAAATCATAATAGAGAAAGGAGGGGAAAAATTAAATTATAGTGAGAGGTAATGCTCTTTCACCATTTTCTTGAAAGTAGGTGATGTTTGAGGATTGTATGTATGTATGTATAATTAAAGCCATATGTAATTTAAAGGTAACGGAAATTTATGGTAGCTTATAAATAACACTTATTATTAATTATTTGCCTTATCAATTTTAAGTTTTAGGGCTGAAAACGTTGAAATATTACCCTATAGTTAATGCGCCTATTATCGAGATTTCAAAGGTTGTTTTGTGTTTAAAGAAACATAGGAATTTAATGTGTCGGGAAATTAAATTTATAGACAGACTGTGATAGGTACTTTTTGGTCCTTTTTAGGGTTCCGTGGCCGAATGAGAACCTTTATTGATTCGGCATGCCTGTCTGTCCATCTGTATGTCACAGCCATTTGAGACTACAGTAGTTGAAACTGGGTAGGTAGATGTATTCTGTGAATAGCTTTTCAATTTTTATAAAAAAGTAAAAGGTTAAGGGATACATGCCATTGAAACAATTTTTTTGTTCATCAAATCTGTAGATGCCTCTATAGATAGGTCTTTGATGACATCAAAGTTCCTAAAACCATATTTTCGTAACAGTCAATCGTTTGGAAGTGGTAAAATGTGTCCCTACCCCTCTAACTTTTAAATTAATAGAGAGAAAAATCTAAAAAAAAATATAGTCAGCAGTTTTTGAGATGTAACACATTTACATAATGCAATTTTTTTTTAAAGATAATAGCAATGTGGGTAGAATTCATATACCTAGCAATCTTGTTAACCCCTCCAACTAAGCTAAATATGCTTGTGTCTGGAGTGGGTTCACGGCAATAGTGTAATGGGTGGGATTCGAACTCGCGAACTCTCGATCACAAGTCCGACACCTTAGCCATTAAGCTATTGACGCTTAACCTCTAGAGCACCAGCGGCACAAAAACGTGCCAGTAAACAAGTATTAGTTGATCCCCGCTGGCACAAAATTTGTGTGCCAGCGGGGCTCAACTCATATTTGACGTAAATAATGGCGGTCCTTGAGAGGTTAAATATTAGATGTCATTTATACAAACTCTAATGTCTTGTTGGTCGAGTGGTCGCAAGGGCGACTACTAGGTCTCGAGTTCGATTTCCGGGTTGGGCAAAAAGTGCTATTTTTTTATTTATTTAAACTTTATGTACAGACGCCAGCACATAAAGCTACCCGAAACTGTAAAATTTTCCCAATTAACCTTGAACCTAATTTCTTTAACCATAAAGTTGAAAATCTATTAAAGTAATTGACAGAATGTTGTAGCTTGATGTGCTGGCGTCTGTACAATAGTGGTACATGGGCGGACTTAATGCAATAAGGCATTCTATACCAGTCAACATTTGGGTTAAAAAGACGACAATGTGGTAGGTGCTATTGAGTTTTGAAGTGAAAACTTCTTTAGCAGCGCTGAGCACTTTTTGTATGGGTAAAAACTGTTAAACTCGCGTCAGGGTCACGTGACCGATCGAAAATCGTAAGACTTTTTTTTAAGTGAAAACTTCTTTTAGTCCATCCAACAAAGAGATTGTAGAGTGCGTGAGCAAGGCCCTAAGCAATTACTTCAGAAAATTGTTCAGGGTACTTAGAGAGTTAACATACTAAAAGTCCTGACATCTGGGGGGTGAGTCGGGGTGAGGGGAGGGGGTTAATGTTCCCATTTATCAGTTTTTCGCTAATATCTTTTAAACGGTGCGTCATGGAGATAAGAAGTCTTCTACGCAATGAAAGCTTATAAAATTATGTACAACTTTTATCTTATACACATTTTCACATTCCTACCTATTTTCGAACTACATATTCCGGAAAAGTGAAAATTAAAAAAAAAAACTACTTGAATTGAACACTAACTTTTGTATACTACTTCCTTCACGTTATTTGGGGATAAAAAGTATCTTATATCTTAAATCAACTCCTACTATATCAATTTACTAAATTTTATCCAAATCTGTACAGCCGTTAGGATATCAAAACTTTTATCTACACTTGTCTTATACACTTTTTCCAAATTTTCACCAGTGTTCGAGAATCGTGCTCCGAAGAAAGTGAAAATGGAGTTTTTTTGTGAGATATAAAGTCATTTAGTGTGATGTGACAAGCATTACCGAATGTTAAATATGAGCTAGTATATAAATTAGGTATTTTATTGTTAACTTAAGCTGGGAGTACCTCCAAGCGGTGAAGGCGGTAACAGTTTGAGATCTCGTTTTCTACCAGTGGTAATGGAGCAGAAGCGGGTCGTCAATTTTCATTCCATATTTCCTGTCGTAGAAAACGAGATCTCACTGGCTAAAACTCCCATAATCATCCATGCGTTGAGTGGGGAGTTGAGGGGGGAGTTGAGGGGCGAGTTGACGGGCGAGTTGAGGGGCGAGTTGAGAGGCGAGTTAAGGGGCGAGTTGAGGGGCAAGTTGGGGGACGAGTTGGGGGGCGAGTTGGGGGATGAGTTGAGGGGGTAGTTGATGGGGAGTTGAGTGGGGAGGTGAGAGGGGAGTTTGATGGGAGTTGAGTGGGGAGTTGAGGGAGGAGTTGAGGGGCGAGTTGAGGGGCGAGTTGAGAGGCGAGTTGAGGGGCGAGTTGAGGGGCGAGTTGGGGGGCGAGTTGGGAGGCGAGTTGGGGTGCAAGTTGGGGGGCGAGTTGAGGGCGAGTTGGGGTGCGAGTTGGGGGATGAGTTGGGGGATGAGTTGGGGGTGAGTTGGTGGCCAAGTTGGGGGGCGAGTAGGGGGGCGTGTTGGGGGACGAGTTGGGGTACTAGTTGGAGGACTAGTTGGGGGACGAGTTGGGGGACGAGTTGGGGAGCGAGTTGGGGAGCAAGTTGCGGAGCGAGTTGGGGGGCGAATTGGGGGGCGAGTTGGAGGCCAAGTTGGGGGTCGAGTAGGGGGGCGTGTTGGGGGACGAGTTGGGGGACGAGTTGGGGGACGAGTTGGGGGATGAATGGGGGAGTGAGTTGGGGAGCTACTTGGGGAGCAAGTTGGGAGGCGAGTTGGGAGGCGAGTTGGAGTGCGAGTTGGGGGCGAGTTGGGGGACGAGTTGGGGGGCGAATTGGGGGGCGAGTTGGACGCCGTGTTGGGGGGCGAGTTGGTGGGCGAGTTGGGGGGCGAGTTGGGGAACGAGTTGGGGGACGAGCTGGGGGACGAGTTGGGGGGTTAGTTGGGGCGCGAGTTGGGGGGCAAGTTGGCGGGCTAGTTGGGGGGCGAGTTGTGGCGTGAGTTGGGGGGCAAGTTGTAGGGCGAGTTGGGGGGCGAGTTGGGGAGCGAGTTGGGGGGCGAGTTGGGAGGCGAGTTGGAGGGCGAGTTGGGGGGCGAGTTGGGGTGCGAGTTTGAGGGCCAGTTGGGGGGCGAGTTGGGGCCGAGTTGGGGGGCGAGTTGGGGGGCGAATGGGGCAGGGCGTGTGGGGGGGCGAGTTGGGGGCGAGTTGGAGGCGAGTGGGTGAGGCAGTTGGGGGACGAGTTGGGGGGCGAGTTGGGGGGCGAGTTGGGGGGCGAGTTGGGGGGCGAGTTGGGGGCCAGTTGGGGTGCGAGTTGGGGGCGAATTGGGGGGCGAGTTGGGGGGCGAGTTGGGGGACGAGTTGAGGGGCGAGTTGGGTGGCGAGTTGGGGGGCGAGTTGAGGGGTGAGTTTAGGGGTGAGTTGGGGGCCGAGCTGGGGGGCGAGTTGGGGTGCAAGTTGGGGGACAAGTTGGGGGGCGAGTGGGGGACAAGTTGGGGGCGAGTGGGGGGGCTAGTTGGGGGGCGAGTTGAGGGGTGAGTTGTGGGGCGAGGCTATTTTTAGGGGCATACATACATTTACAAGCATCACATAATTGGCCGAGGGGTGTGCGGCCGTCAGCGGCCTAGTACTACTACATTACAGATTATCTATGTACTAGTACTAGGAAGTAGTATATCTATGTAGGTACTAGTACTAGGCTAGTGTGACGCTAGTGGGCATTTAATAAGCGTCTTGAAAATATTTCCAAACTTGCACTTGCATTCATGACTGTACCATTTCAAAATTGAACGCGCTTTTTCGATATATCATATACTGAAAAACAAATTACGAAACCGATTGTCCTTTGAAATGCTGTTAAGTTTCAAGTTTTCACTTCTGCCGGCACTCCCAGAGTGCAACCCGTCGTTTTTTGAAGAAGAAGTTGATGGTGTAATACCCTTGTGCTTCGGAAAGCACGTAACGCCTTTGGTCCTGTCAGTAGCTAGGACAACTTTGACAGTCGTTACGGTTACTTAGAAGCTAGTAAAAATGACACTGGTCTAGCCAAGCCAGATATGGCAAGGTCGGCTTCTAGCCTAACCGGATGCATCTAAGTACTAATGTTTTTGAAGTGAATACTTCTTTAGCATCGTTCTGATTTGAAAATTTATGAAACGAAAAAGCGACAGTAAAAAGAGACAGACACATAAATTGTCGAATTTTGGAATTCTGTTAGGTAAACAAGTGGTAGAGCTTTTGATGCCCTTTAAAATGAGACCAAACTCGGCTATCTTGCAACCACCGGAACAAAGTTAAGTCGCGGGGGGGTGAGGTAGCCCTGTGAAGGGGCGGGGAGGGGGGGTCTCGTGGGAAGTCGAAAAAGCGACAGTAAAAAGAGACAGACACATATTTTTTTTTGAAGGTTTCACTTCTACCACGTGTGAATTGCACACATGTTTTTTTTATTACTGATGGTCCCACTGACCTCGATCTCGCCTGATGGTAAGCGATAGATGAGGTCTAGGATGGGACGAGCGAGCCCAGAAGATGCCTATTTACTCGTGCTTTAAAGGCTGAAAGGTCATAAGTGGTCATTCTATAACGAACATTTTTGAATGCTGCGGAATCGAACTAGTCCAACAAAAACTAATCGTTATATGTATATATAGGCCACCAAAAAGCAACAACTTAGATATGTTCTATGAAAAATTCGAAGCTGTGTTGAAAACTTGTTGCAATAACTCTAGTAAGAAAGTTGTCCTGTGTGGGGACTTCAACATTGATTCGTTAAAAAAGAATAAAATGTCCCTGGATTTTGAATGTTTTCTTTTGGGCTACAACCTGAGGCTGGGGCTGAAGCAACCAACTAGGTTAGGCAGTAATAAATGTATTGATAATTTTGCTTACAATTCTAGGCAAAAATGCACATGTGAAGTATTCGACTTTGCTCTATCAGATCACACTGCACAAAGTTTGCAAATTAAAGTAAATAAAACATGTAGACTAAAATCTTGGTGAATCACGAAACGCGATTTATCATTAGAAAACTTAGTTAAATTTAATGAATACCTGAACTGCATGTCTTTCTCAGAAATATATAAAACTGAAGATGTAAACGAAGCATATGACATTTTTTTGAATTACTTCCGCTTATTATATGACCTTTGCTTTCCCAATAAATTTGTGACAATACAACCAAATAGAAAAGTTAAATGGGTCTCTCGAGGAATACGTGTATGTAGCAAAAAGCAACGCAATCTTCTATGGCGATATAGGCATAGGCCTACTAATGATAATAAAAATATATTTAAAGAGTATTCTAAAAAATTTCGGAAAATAATTAAATTGACTCAAAAAGCGCAGAATAATTACTTTATTAGAACCTCGGATAATAAGTCAAAAGCTTCTTGGCAGGTCATAAATAACAAAACTCACAATTACGATCCAATCTCCCAAATTAGACTCCATGATACAATTATTACAGATCCTGAAAAAATTGCTAATATCTTTAATGACTATTTCATTGATCAGATTCAGTGTTCATCTCAGACGTCATTAGGAATGAGTAATATCCCTACAAACCCAAACTCTATGTTCATGGCGCCAGTCGTACCCCAAGATGTAATTAGAGCAATAAAATCATTGAGAAATAAAAACAGCGTTGGGTATGACGGCATAGCAACAAAAGTTGTTAAATTTGTGGTGAACAATATAGCCGTACATCTAAGCCATATTATAAATCTCAGCATAAGTTCTGGTGTATATCCCAATGGCTTAAAAACTGTAATAGTTAAACCCCTTCACAAAAAGAATAAAAAAGATGATATAGCTAATTATAGACCAGTGGCCTTAATTCCTGTATTATCCAAAGTAGTAGAGAAGATAATCTGCGAAGCACTTCATAAGTTCCTATCTAAATATGACATTTTATGTACTGAACAAAAAGGTTTTAGAAAAAATAAAAGTATAAATACAGCTATTTTTGATTTATTAAATAACATTATGAAAAACGTGGATAACAAAATACCTATTTGCGCAATCTTAACAGATATGACAAAGGCTTTTGACTGCGTCAACCACGACATCCTACTAAATAAGCTAAGCGTTTATGGAATTAGAGGAACCCCACTCAATCTTATTAAATCATACCTCAATGATCGTAAACAATACACCGAAATAACTAGAATTTGTCCTAAGACAAAGAGTGAAATAAAATACCGATCCAAATGCAGAACAATAAGATATGGTGTACCACAGGGCAGTGTGCTGGGACCGCCTCTCTTTTTAATTTATATAAACGACTTGCCACTTCATGTCGATTATCCAATGGTATTATTTGCCGATGATAGCACCGCTCTTATAAACTGCAAGGATGCGGATAGCTATGAACGAGATATAAATAAGACGCTAGAAGACAATATCGTGCATTGGCTTGATAAAAATAATTTAGTCATTAGCTTAAAAAAAACTAGTATTATGCACTTCCATCAACGCACAATTTTAGGAAAAGTTGCTGTAGAGTACAATAAAAACAAAATTAACCAAGTGGAAGTAGCAAAGTTTTTAGGTATACATACTGACAGACAGTTAAACTGGCAACCTCAAGCAGAGGAAATTTGCAAAAGGTTGAATACATGTGCATATATTTTATCAAATTTAACAAAAAAAGTTAACATTCAAACGACTTTAGTAGCTTACCATGGTCTGGTAGCATCAGTTCTCAGATTTGGTATTATTTTCTGGGACAGTTGCAGCTCAAAGGAACACATATTCAGGGCTCAGAAACGTTGCATCAGAGCGATGTGTGGGTTAAAGATCACAGACAGTTGCGAACCAAAGTTAAAGTCCCTAAAACTGCTTACATTTCCATCTTTGTACATTTTAGAAACGGCCCTCTTTGTAAAAGCCAATAAAAATTTATTTCCTTTGATATCAGAAACTAGAAAACGACCTGTCATAAGCCAATACAAAAATCTTTTACATATCGATTCCTGTAATAAGGCGTTATTAAAGAAAAGTTTTATCTGTATGGGACCAACCATATACAATAAGTTGCCTGATTGTATAAAAAACGATTCGATTAAAAACTTTAAAAAGAAATTAGTGGCTTTATTGATAGAAAAATGTTACTACTCAGTGAATGATTTTTTAATGGATAGAACTTTTTAATTACCTACATAAGCATATTTAATATTTGTAAATAAATATTCATTCTGACGTCCTAAAATATCAAATGAATCTAATTTAATGTATTTAATTGTATTATTTTTGACTTACCTTTAACATAATTGTAACTAAGTTAATTTTGACATATATAAATGTACTCTTTTTGTCTGACATTTTAAATAGATGTAAAACATTAATTCGATTTAAATTTTAATACTTAATGTCAATTAACTGTGACATTATAATTCGACATGCAGCAATATTTTTTTTAGATTATAATTGTATTCATTACTATTACTAAGTTGACATTTTCGTATTATATCTGGTTTATAACTAATTGTATAAAATTTTGCGTGCCTGTCTCAAGGCAGAATGTACATGGCTCACTTCTGACTGTATTTACCATCTGTATTTTTATTGTACCTACATTCGTGCAAATAAATTATCGATTGATTGATTGATTGATTGGCAGGGAACACAGAAGCCGGCAGAGAGTTCCACAACTTGGCTGTGCGCACAATAAATGTGGAGGAGAAGCGCTTGGTTCGACAAGACGGTATATCAACCAAGAGTGGGTGGTACCCAGTAGTGCGTCTGGTAGACCGGTAGTGAAAGGGAGATGGAGGAATCAGGTCATGATTTAAAATGGCGCGGTTGCCAATCAGAGCTCCACAGCCTAGTAGCTGGGTAAAACGATACGCTTTGACAAGACTAGTGTCTTGACAGATTTTCTAGCTTATGATGTAAAATTACATCCGGATCTTGTTTTACTTCAAGATTGTGAATGTAATTCTAAAAATGTTCCTTGATATAACAACGTGTAACGGAAACCCTATATCTATCTACAAGGGCTGAAGACAACATCTGGTGTGGAGGCTCTATGCACAGTTTCAGCTCAAAACAAGTGACTCAAAGAATTGATACCAAATTATCGGTTTCATATGTTTCTTGAATGCCAATTATAACAAACCTGTCACAGCACTATGAGGGTTAATAACTTTCCACGTGACTTGGCAATAACATAATAATTTGAAAGATTCGGTCTCTGGTATCAATGTATTGAAATTTCTAATAAGTTCCACACATGCAGACATAGGATTAAAAAACCCTTACCATATCATTTGTTATCATCCAAAGAAGCCCTGCACTTGGTATGTATATACCCTTTAAGTTACACGTTGTATAACAGAGGTTTATTGCCGCCATTAAAATAACATGAAAGCCAAGGGAAATCAGGTAAGCAAACTTCTTTAAACAGTAAAAAGTTTAAGCAAGAATAATCCTTGGAGAATTTAGGAAGCCAGACTTTATTTTATGTCTTATGTTTTCAAGCAGGTAGCTATTAACTGGGGGTATATCGCGAATGTTGATGCCGAGTTTTTATTAATTTCTGAAATCGAGAATCGCAGTAGAAGCCTGATACTCCCTTCCGCTCCACTCGCTCCGCTCCACAGAGGAGTTATTCAATTACTTTTCACATGAAGAAAAGAAAGGATATGATTTGCCTGTGTGCCCAGTTTTATCTAAAGCCGGCTCTTCACGTTGGCCAATACAGTGGCGAATGTAGTGGCCAATGCCTATTGGCCAACGTGTAGACGGGGTGTTTGTGCATGTTGGGTGCGGCATAAGTATATTCAGTTGGTAGATGATGATGTAAAAAATATTGGCCAAGTGCAAATCAGACTCGCCCATGAAGGGTTCTGTAGTAACTACGCCAAATAACTTTGTTTTTCATAGTTTTTGTATGAATTACAAAGTTATATTTGCGGTTTTATAAAATATGCTGTATCTCAAAAACTACTGACTCGATCTCATTCTAACTAATTTTCTTTGAAAATTTACATTAATATCTCTAGTATGTATTTTTTTTAGACTTTTCACACTAGTATTATAGAAGTAAGAGCGGGACACACATTTTACCCCTTTGGAAGCGTATATCTTTTAAAGGATTGACTTTATGAAAAAGTGAGTTTAGAAACCTCAATGTCATTTTTAAAGACCTGTCCATAGATACTACACACGTATAGGTTTCATTTTAATTTTTTTCTTAAAATCGGAAAGCGGTTTACAGGCATACATCTACCTACCAAGTTTCACATGTATAGTCCTAATAGTTACGGAATAAAATGGCTGTGACATACGGACGGACGGACAGACAGACATGACGGAACTATAAGGGTTCCGATTTTTGCCATTTGGCTACGGAACCCTAAAAACAGTATTTATTTTCCCCGTTACTAGGTAGAACGAGAGTTTGTTTCCAGTCAGGCATAATTACTTTGGGTAATGTAAAGAAAACCGGCATTTTCAAGGATAAAAAACCCGAACATATGCGACATCCACCAACTTGCACTGGGCCTGTGTGGTGGTTAACGGGCCATTCCCTCTCAAAGATAAGATAAGATAATTTATTGGAACAATAACACATTTTACAAAAAATATTGTGTACGAAAATAGCCACATTAGTTAATAACTGTGCCGCAGCTATTAACGCCCACCTCCAAGAAGAAGATGACAGCGTTCCAGTTAATTATTGGTTGAGAAGAAAACATATAAACATAAAAAAAGAAAACTAACTATAATCTAAAAACGAATTAAAAATAGTAATAAGAATGAATAAAATCAGGCAATTATAATATCGTTGTACATCCACATGTTATTATGTACATACTCATAGCACTCCCACGAGTGCTATGAGTATGTGTAGTGCGTGTCTGTTAGGTGTTAGTATAGAGCAGGGGTAGCCAACTTAATCTGAAGCCAATTACATAGGTACTTCTTGAAATTTTAAAATGAAAATGTATAGTTTTTTATGTTTTTTTTTTTATTAAACAGAAAAACAATTACGTTGCGCAATCAGTTCCATATATTATCTTACATATAAACATTATTATTAGATCTATATTTCACTTTTAAAAATAAAAATTATTTTTTGGCTTGCCGCAATCGAGTCGACTTATAACCGCATTCGACCAGTCGATTGCGATTGACCGGTTGGCCACCCCTGGTATAGAGTGTGCTTGTATAGAACTTCCACACAAGCGCACTCTCGTGCACAAGGAGAAATCAGTATCTCTCATAGGGCCTGTGTCCCAGTGGGGGAACGTTATTCGCTAATTATTTTGTAAAATTTAAGTATGGATTTATTCTTAGTCCAGTGAAAATCGATCCTGAAAATTACGCCATTGCCGTTTGTAACTCACAAAGAATACAATTCAAAAATAACAAAGAATAACAGTACTAATTATTTCTTCAGTGACAGACCGTAATTAGCACGGCTTTGCCAATTATTTCGAAGACAATGGGTAATTAGCTACCGAATCACCGACGAGTTTTGTTTCGGCGTCAACCCTTTTTATAATATAACGTAATAGTCATGTAAAAAATCAAAATAATAAACATACTGTGATTGTGTGGGTAGAATTCATATTACAGGCAATCTTGTTAACCCCTCCAACTAAGCTAAAAATGCTTGTGTTTGGAGTGGGTTCACGGCAATAGTGTATGGTTATGTTTATGGTTGTGTAGTATAAAATAATAGGCAACTCACGTTTAAAAGGGTGTATAATTGTCCACAAATCCTTACATCATAACACAGGTTCAGAAGGCACAATAGGGAAGCGTTCACAAGCACAAGCAAGGTACAGTACATGAGTAGTAGCAGAAGGACGAAGGTAGAAAAGTTATAGATGGATAAGTATAGTTTTTAACTAACACAATAAGCAAAGCTAAATCGCGAGAGATACCGAGTGTAAATAATATTGAGGCGGCAAGCGCGCGCTCCGCGTCGAGGTGTAATCCTGACTGGTTTGACCTTGCGCGGTGAAAGGCATGCGTCCGCGCACCGAAGCCGGCTATATATTCATAGTTGTATGAATGTTGGTAATTAGTGGCGACGGTCCGGTCGATAGTTTAATGACCATCGACTATCGATGGTAAATTTATCGACCAACTGGTAAGGAAGTATGTATGTAGTGTTCAGTGAATGTGTTGGTTTGTGTATACTAGTTTGAAGTATAAGATATAGATAAATACGTGTAAATAATTTAAATAAATTGTAAAGTTGCCTACACCACCCCCCTCCAGAGACCGTCAAGGGCGATAGAAGTCAGTAAATTTAACTCGCCTCCCAGAATGTGTTGTGTAACTTGGCGGCACTTCCAGTGGGGGTTTCTCCACCTGATCAGATAAAATTAAGGCAGGTTTTAGTCGGTCAATGGACACTGTCACTTCCTTGTTTCTAACAAGTATTTTAAATATTTTGTCCCCGCGTGTGATAATTTTATATGGCCCAGTATAAGCAGGTTGGAGAGCACCTCGCAATGCGTCTTCACGGAGGAAAACGTGATCGCAAGTTTCTAGCTCTTTATAAACGAAAACTTTGGGCTTGCAGTGGCGGGAAGCTGGTACGGGTCGCAGTTTCTCGGCGAAGTTTCTGAGCCTTGCAGTAAATTCAGCTGTGTCTACTGTACCGTTGACCGTTGGCTCAAAAAATTCTCCGGGTAACCTTAGCGGCTCCCCGTACAGCAGTTCCGCAGAAGAGGCTTGGAGGTCTTCCTTAAAGGCAGATCTTACGCCTAATAAGACCCATGGCAAAGATTCCGTCCATCTATCGTTTGCATGACAGACGATTGCGGCCTTCAGCTGACGGTGAAACCGTTCAACCAAGCCATTGCATGTCGGATGGTAGGCTGTGGTCCGCTTATGTTCGAATCCGGCTATCTTCGACAGACATTGAAACAAGGCCGATTCGAACTGGCGACCACGGTCGGTTACTATATCTGTCGGGCAACCAAACCGAGATATCCAAATGGACAGCAAAGCCTTGGCCACCGTTTCCGCTGTAATATCTTGTATCGGTACTGCCTCTGGCCACCGTGTAAATCTATCCACGGCCGTTAAGCAGTACCGATAACCTTGGGAAAGTGGGAGAGGACCTACCAGATCGATATGGATCTGCTTAAACCGAGCGCGCGGTAAGTTATAAGTGCCGAGAGGGGAAGTCACGTGACGGTTGACTTTCGTCCTCTGACACGGTATACAAGCACGCGCCCAGTCCCTACAGTCTTTTCTCACGCCCGGCCATACAAACCGCTCGGCTATCAGCTTGGCCGACGCATTGGCACCAGGGTGGCTTAAAGAATGCAAGCTATTAAAGATTTGGTTGCGAAGTGGTTTAGGTACATATGGCCTGGAAACTGAAGTACTGACGTCGCAGTACAGGGGAATTCGACTTCCAGGGACATTGAATTTTTTAAGTTGCAGAGCAGAACCTTCGCTCAGAAGCTTACAGAGTTCTGAGTTAGAAGCCTGAGCTTGAGCTAGTTTCTCGAGGTCTACGGGCTCTGCTAGCTCTTCAATTCGCGACAAGGTATCTGCAACCACATTATCCTTACCAGAAATGTGACGGATATCTGTCGTGAATTGGGAAATAAAATCTAAGTGCCTATACTGCCTAGGCGAACAGTTGTTCTTCCTTTCGTTGAAGGCAAAACTTATAGGCTTATGGTCAGTATAAACTATGAAATGACGAGCTTCTAGCATGTACCTAAAATATTTAATGGCCTCATAAATTGCTAGAAGCTCCCTATCATATGGTGAGTACTTCACCTGTGAAGGGCTCAATTTCCTTGAAAAAAAAGCTAAGGGCTGCCACGCATTATCTTTAAATTGCTGCAGGACCGCTCCGATAGCCTTGTCGGAGGCGTCTGTAACCACTGCAAGCTTAGCGGTGCAGTCCGGATGAGCTAGTAGAGCTGCATTGGTGAGGCTTTCTTTGCAGGCCTGGAAAGCAACTAGTGTATCGCCTGTCAAGGTAATTGGCTGTGAACCTTTGACGGAGCCGGTTAGTAAGGCGTGAAGTGGGGCTTGGATTTCAGCTGCGTGAGGAAGAAATCTCCTATAAAAATTTACCATGCCTAAGAAACCTCTTAGTTGGCGAACATTGGTTGGGGGGGGAAAATCCTTGATTACCTGAACTTTGGCATTAAGTGGCTTAGTACCGCTCTCGGTAATCCGGTAGCCTAGAAACGTTACCTCCTCCATACCGAAAACGCATTTTGAAGTGTTCACCAAAATACCATATTCCTTCAGCCTGTTGAAGATCTCATCGAATCGTAAGTAGAATAGTAATCGATCTCTCGAAGACGTAGGTGATCCTCGTGCTCCTCAGGACTTCTAGAAAACACGAGAAAATCGTCTAGGAAACAGTATACGAAGTCTAGTCCTCTCGCCATTTCATCCACGAACCGTTGAAAGGTTTGGCCCGCGTTCCTAAGACCGAATGTCATGAACGGAAATTCGAATAACCCGAATGGTGTTATGATGGCGGTCTTAGGAATGTCCTCCGGGCTGACAGGTATCTGATTGTATGCTTTCTCTAAATCGAGCGTGCTGAAGACTTTACATCCGGCTATACTATGGCTAAAGTCATGGATATGCTTAATTGGATACCTATCTGGCACTGTACGGGCATTCAACTTACGGTAATCGCCGCAAGGACGCCAGCCGTTGTTTTTCTTTGGCGCTAGGTGCAGAGGTGACGCCCAAGGGCTCTCAGAAGGTCTAGCTGTACCAAGGGCCAACATAGACTGGAACTCTTTTTGGGCAATCTTAAGCTTGTCCGGTGCTAAACGTCGAGGTGAAGAGCAAACTGGAGGGCCTGGTGTCGTGCGTATGTGGTGTACTGTTTTGTGTGGTGTGCAGTGTGGCTTACCAGCTGGTCGAGTAATTTCTGGAAACTCGTTGAGGATCTTATGGTACCGAGTCTCACCAGTCACGACTTTAACAGAAGAAATGTTATTACAATTAGCTACAGCAGCAATAGTAGAAATAGACGTTAAATTATCAATTAGGCGCTTGTTACGACAATCAACTATAAGATTATAAAAGTTTAAAAAATCTACACCTATTATAGGCTTTGTTACATCGGCTACAATGAAACGCCATTGATATGTTCTGCGTAAACCAAAATCTAAATCTAAATTGATACAACCATATGTAGCTATGCTAGAACCATTAGCTGCACACAAACTATAGTCCATACGTGCACGACGATCATGAAGCGCTGACCGTGGGAACACGCAGAGGTCGCTCCCTGTGTCGACCAAGAACTGCGTCTTCGAAGATCGGTCAGTAACAAACAGGCGACCAGAAGTAGGGAAAGGGCAATCGTCAGTCACCATTACCGACCGCCCTTGGAGTTTTCCGCCTTGTAGTCGCACGGCCGGATACACTTGTTGGCTTTTTCTCCGAACTTGCTGTGGTACCAACAATTGGGGAACTTTTTGTAGTTCGATAGAGAGCGCTGCCTCGAATTGCGGCGAGTGTTTCTAGTGGAACGGGAGCGTGAACGGCTGTTCCGAGTTGACATCTGCTGGAACTGTCGACGAAGCTCATATATCTCCCTCTTTAGTTCGTTCAGACCCGAGCTAGGGACTGCGTCGCTTACAACGGCGACTTTCGAAGTTGTCGTAGCCAGGTCGTTCACTCTATCGGCTAAGTCAGCTAGATCCTCGAGAGAAGCTGCCCCTGGTTGACCTACGAGAACTGTCTGGATGCCATGCGGTAGGCGACTAACCCATATCGTCCTCAGGAAGTCGTTAGGAACGTTTGAGCCTGCCAGGCTTTTCAAGTGGCGAAGGAACTGCGATGGCTTGCGGTCGCCGAGCTCCTCATGCATCAATAACCGTTTGATTTTCTTCTCTTTAGACGCGGTGAGTCGCTTAATTAACTCGGTCTTTAGTTTTTCATATTTGTTAGTGGCAGGTGGGCTAATAATTATATCCTTTATCTCTCTAGAGTATTGATTGTCCAGATGACCGATGACATAATTAAATTTAGTAACATCACTATTTATTCCAGCTATACAAAATTGACCTTCAACCTGGGCAAACCAAATCTCCGGCTCTTCAGCCCAAAACGGGGGCACTCGTACGCCAACTTTGAAAACGTTGCTTGGGTCTATCGACATCCCCCCATCACTAGTGCTAGGTGGCGGTGACATTGCCGCGCCTCGTGCGTCTTTAAACGTATCCCCTTCCATTGTTCTTCACGGGGTCACCGGGGGGGTTATGGTGTGTAGTATAAAATAATAGGCAACTCACGTTTAAAAGGGTGTATAATTGTCCACAAATCCTTACATCATAACACAGGTTCAGAAGGCACAATAGGGAAGCGTTCACAAGCACAAGCAAGGTACAGTACATGAGTAGTAGCAGAAGGACGAAGGTAGAAAAGTTATAGATGGATAAGTATAGTTTTTAACTAACACAATAAGCAAAGCTAAATCGCGAGAGATACCGAGTGTAAATAATATTGAGGCGGCAAGCGCGCGCTCCGCGTCGAGGTGTAATCCTGACTGGTTTGACCTTGCGCGGTGAAAGGCATGCGTCCGCGCACCGAAGCCGGCTATATATTCATAGTTGTATGAATGTTGGTAATTAGTGGCGACGGTCCGGTCGATAGTTTAATGACCATCGACTATCGATGGTAAATTTATCGACCAACTGGTAAGGAAGTATGTATGTAGTGTTCAGTGAATGTGTTGGTTTGTGTATACTAGTTTGAAGTATAAGATATAGATAAATACGTGTAAATAATTTAAATAAATTGTAAAGTTGCCTACAAGTGTAATAAGTGGGGTTCGAACCCACGACATCTCGATCACAAATCTGACACATTAACCATCAAGCTATTAACGCTTCATTGTTCACAAGTCACAAGGTTGCTGCGTGCTGCTGACAACAGTGCGTAATGATGCCACCAATCAATACTATCCAGCGCCAACAGCTATCTTCCTCCCTTGTGCACTGTCGTGAGGAAACTAGCTACGTACGTGCGCTTCCGCAACCGTCACTAAGTATACGAAACAAGAAATTATCATATTTACAAATCAGTTTATTTATGTGTTGTAACTTAAATTATGTTGTATTGTTAATACATACATTCATACTATCTCTTTAGAAAAAAAAAATTGAATTAAACTAGCATCAAAAAAGTTGGGAATCCTAGCAAAGGTGAGACGGTACTTCACGCTCGAACTGCTGCTCAATCTCTATCAAGCCCAGGTTCGGTCGTGTATGGATACTGTTCTCAACTTTGGAATGGATCTGCCAAGTACCAACTGGACGCGCTTGAGTCTATTATAAAACGGGCCAAAAGACTCATTGGCAACGATACACTGGTCGAATCAAAGCTCCAGAGCCTTGAACATTGACGACGAGTTGCTAGTCTATCGGTTTTCTATCGGTTATATTTCGGGGAGTGTGGGATGGAATTACACAATCTAATTCTGCCAAGCCCGTTCCATCATCGGAATACAAGACAAACGGCGATGCGCCATCGTTACATGGTGGACATGCCACCCATACGCACTAAACGTTTTGGGAATACTTTCATTGTGCGTACGGCTAAGGAATGGAATTCCCTGCCGGAGTCTGTGTTTCCCGATAGCTCTATAACCTAGGGGTCTTTAAGTCAAGAGTGGATAGGTTACTTTTAGGTAAGCATGCTCCATCTTCGACCACATCATCACTTACCATCAGGTGAGATGGTGGTCTAACGTGAGCTTATTAGATATCAATAAAAAAAAGAAAAAAATGGTGTTTCTAAGTTCGCCAATTTAGCTAGTAAACAATGTTTTGTTGCTATAACAAAACTTGATTATAAACAACAGATAAAAATAAAATATCCCGTACACATCCGGGAGAGTCCAACCCCTTATCTCTACGTAATTCCCGACTCTCGACGACTCCGGATCGAGTTGTTCCTACACAAACAATAGTCTTGCATGGACACGACTACTTTTAAGCAGTCAGCTTCCGTTTGGAATTCCACTGCGCTCTTTATAAAGAGTCTTTGAATCACAGTTATACTACACAAGCAATGGACTTCCGATTTTTGGAATTATCACTGCATCATCTGTCTAGCTTTTTCTCTACTATGTCAGGGTCAGTTTCCAGTCTAACCAGATGCTGCCTATCTGACCTCCACAGTTCATTAGCTGAGTAACACGATAACCTAAAGACTTGTCAGATTTTCTGACTAACAGTACCTACTGTCAAAGATGTATGAATGACAGACGTTATAAACGGTAAGTGTGCTTTCCGAGTTTCTCATTCCATTATTTCGTTCCATTCTTTTGCAAAATCTGTGCATAACTGATTCGCCTCACAGTAATGTAAAGAGAGAACGAATGCTCGCCATTATTTACTCAGGAAATGGTGAAAATAGACATTGATATAGTTATCGGCACCAAATTAAAATAAATAATAAAATCTCAAAAGTAGTACAAAGTTTAAAGAGTATGACACCGTAAAATATGCACTAAATACGATTGCAGTATCAAAATAGAATCGTGAACGTGGCTACACGTCAGTGTTAACACAGCCAGTTTGAATTAATTCATATTTTATTAAGACAAACAGATTTATGTATGTAAAATGTATAGAATTAAAAGAGTATCAATTTTTGGTAGTTTATATAATTACAAGTATTTTTGTCTCTTCCCATCAGATAAGGCCAACAATCTATACTAATATTATAAAGCGGAAAAGTTTGTTAGTTTGTTTGTTTGTTTACTTGAACGCGCTAATCTTCGAAAGTACTGGGTGGATTTGGATGCAATTTGGTTTGGAAGTAGCTTGAAGCTTGAGGAAGGTTATAGGCTACTTTTTACCCGACTGCAAAAAATGAGAGTTATGTTTTTACCATGATAGAATCCACGGGAGCGAAGCCCCGCGTGAGTACTAGTTATTTTGTAAAAGCGTTGTAAACTTCAAGATCATCTTGAATTGAATGTTTTTTATGTTCACAATATAAACTACGTCTTAATTTGAAAATGAATATAAAAAATGTACCTGATTCCAAATTCACAGTGGCCGACCTCAGTACCTCGGAGCTCCGTTCCTTTTACCTCTAAAATTAGATTTTATTGAACCTTCCATAAAGGTTAGTATAAAAAGTAGGAAGCAATGTATGAAGACTTTCCGTCCAACTTTGTATTTTCCTTTCAGCAGGCTAAAAGTAAAAACATGCTATTTATCGCCCAAGAAAGTTAGCCAGTTCGAATTGTAGTTAGCGTAGAGTAGATCTTTTTCATTCTTAACTAACTTTGGAACTCAAAAGTCTTTTCAGTTTAGTGAAATGTTCACAGCGTAGCATAGCGATAAGGCTTCAAATGTTGCTTAAGTTTTAAGCTTAAAGGGTTTCGAGCACCATTCTGTGTTGATAAGGCACATAAATGGACCAGAAGTTTTGGATAGTTTTGTTTGAAAGAAAATGATAACGGTAACCTCTTTATTTTAACTTTTAGTTACATCTCGTTTCTTATGTAACAAAGCTTCTGTATTCTAAGTAACAAACATATTATGTAACAAACTCGACAGTTTAAACTTTATGTAACATATACTACGTTATCTTTTAGTTATTTATTTATGGTATCAGAACTCTTACACAACAAACCTAAATGACTTAATTGACCAGACTTATTTCTACGGTGAAACTATATGAACCCAGAGCACTAAATAACTAAATTGAGAGAGAACACACACAGAAACTTGATCCACAGTGTCTGAATGTAACTCCCTCAAACCAAATCTGCTACATTTTGGACAAAAGCAACCCATCAACCAAAAGCAGATCAGTCTTAGAATAAAATAAAACAGAAATAAAATTTTTAGACTGCATTTCGCTGCGAGTGAAATGGCGCAAATGCAAAATCCTCGTAGCCCTAGCCATTCCGGCTAGAACCGGATTCATGCGATTTAAAACAGATTCTATCCGGTAAATACTGGACTGTACCGGCTGGCGGATACAATTTCGCCATTTTGTTCCGGATTAGGCGGCGCCGGCTGGCCAGATTGCCCCGTTAACTTTTAGTAAAGTTTTAAATTATAATTTTCATGCTCAATTTTGTTTTCACATTGTACATTGAAGTAGAGAAATAGATAGATGTGAGGTGTGTTCAAACATTACCTACGTTCAAAAGAATGGTGAAGGAGCATTAACTCTCACTATAATTTTTCTTTTTCCCCTTCTTTCTCTATTATGAATTTGATATGTATTAGTATATATTTATATATTATATTTTGTGATTTGTATTTTATATTTATTAATTAGTATTAGTTGTAATGTTGTACACTGACAGCCCTAAATCTATCTCCTTAAATTTCCGTTCATCCAAAGGTTGTCTGTAAGAGATTGCCCTGTGCGATAAGACCGCTCATTGTACACTAGTTTTAGTATTTGTATCCCTAAATGTATTGTAAAGTGTACAATAAAGTATACAATAAATAGATAAAATAATGGACATAATTATAATCATATTTATTTTTAACATAAAGAACAGCTTGAACTGAACTGCCTCGTGAGTCGAGTGTTCCCAAGCGCGACTGGTGAGTACGAGGTACGGGTTCGATCCCGGGTCGAGCAAAAAGTGCTATTGGGTTTTTCTGGGAATTTCTCAGTAGTAGACTGGAGTTTGAAAGCCTCTGTGCCTCGGAGAACACGTTAAACCGTTGGTCTCGGCTATTATTTCGACATTTTTAATGGCGGCTCCACATTAGTGCACAAGTCGTGCCCTCCACATTCACGGGATACTTCCGTGAAACCTGCCGCGAAATGGACGTAGAAGCTGCTGCTACATAATATAAAAACAATCCCCTTTAAATTGCAAATGACTTGAAAAAAATATCTGCTTAGATTGACCATTGCTGTAAAACATTGTACCATTATCATCTAGCATAGTGGCTTGAGCCCTATGTACATCTGATGTCCATGAGTATGTTATTAAACTGACTTTGTAGTCTGGAGTAAACTGGCCTGGGGCAGTGAATGTGGATGTGTAGGCGTGAACGCCGCGCGAAGGGGGCGCGAACCCTTTGTCGCGGGGCAAAATACCGACACTGATCGGGGAACAGGCGTGAATGCGCGTGAACCCCGCGAAAACCGTCCACATTCACGTTCACGCCTGTTTACGGGGCTTCACGGCACTAATGTAGAGCCGCCATAACAGTCGTTACGGGTAGTCAGAAGCCAGTAAATCTGACAGTGGTTTAGCCAAAGGGTATAGTGTTACCCAGCTACTGGGTTGTGGAGGTCAGATAGGCAGACGGTCTATGTAAAACACTAATACTCGGCTACATCTGGTTAGACCGGAAGCTGACCACAACATAGTTGGGAAAAGGCTTAGTAGGTGATGATTATACAACGTGTAACAGAATAAACGCAATTCCTGAAAGTAGTTGGTTCAGAATCGGCTTCTGAATCGATTTTCGTCATAAAAAATAGGTGTTACATTTTGACGGAAAAATCTTTCATTTAACTTACAATGGAAACACAGTATTATGACAAATTAATACAATCCTCCAATTCAAGGAAATGCGCTCGTGTGCGTGTCGGCCGCTAACATTGCATGAGTGTATGCGTCTGTGTAAGGATATTGTATGACGCACATACGTTTTGCGTTTAGTAAGGATAACTATTTTATAAAAAAATGTCTAGGTTTGGTTTAAATTTATTTAGTTACGGATATTGTTTTAGACTTATAATTTAATATTCTAATTGGGGTGTCTGAAGTATTGCGCTTAATCTGTTACATCTTGTAGAACACTTTTACGCGCCACTTATTTTTGTAAATTTAATTTAGCCGAGTTTCGAATTCAGTGGCTTCAACAATTTGATTAAAAGCATAATGAAAACTAAACTGAAATCTAAATATTTTATCTTCCAACCGTTCCAGCAAGTTCGTACCTTGAAACCACTCGTGGGTACGCCTAAAAAAAGTCACGTTGCAGCAAAAGCGGAGCGGAAGCGAACAAAGCCAGGTCTCCATTGTGCTCCAGTTTCCATACACGATTTTGAATGCCCATGCCCAGGCATTATGAATAATGACGAGCTACTGAGAGCAATGTAGATATTTCAGTGATAAATAAAATACATATATAAAATAGTATAGTATCTTAAAAAAATTATAAAACCTATGTAGGAGTAGTTTAAGTTTTACACACACATTTTATTTATAGTAATTGTAAAGCCCTCTTCTATTCCAATTTGCTGTGCTTGACAGAGTCCACAATGATCTGTCAAACTATGTATATCTTGTGTGAGTACCAACCACCTAAGTTCACATTGTGGAACGCAATAAATGATTGAGTATTGAGTAGATAATAATTTGGACATTCTTATTGATATTTAATTTAATACCCTGTGTATTTTACATTGTACTTTCAAAGATCGTAAGCTGTAAGTCCGACAAACTCAACAGTCACAAAGACAAAAAACTATGCAAAACAAAGTGCCACCCACCAAAGCGGCAATTGTAACAAATATTTGTGACTTTTATTGTGTATGAATCCTCGGTTCCTTAAGTTTTCCTCTAAATTATGATCCTAATTATGGAACAGTTTGTTTTAAGTTCCTGTGAGCCATAGCATCTATAAAAAAAAATGTTTTGTGATTAAATTTTGTTTTTGTTTGTACCCCTTTTTACGAATTTTCTGCGGACGGAGGAATTAAAGATATGAAAATTGGCACAGTTGACATATGGTTATGTGGCGAAGAAGGCAGAAAGATAATATTTTTAAAATAATGTTCATACGTAATGAATTAATTGTCGAATTTCAATCACGGTAAGTTTGACTAGTAAATTAGTTTAATAAATATTGAAGATGTATAAAACTCCCACTGACGATACATTATACTTATGTACGGTCTAAATGTCTTCGAATCAAACACCTTAAAAGCAATACTTTAAAACATTTGCTAACAAAAAACCTAAACCAGACAAATAGCTCAAAAGGCAACATTGAAAGAAACAAAAGTTTCAAAAAGGGTTGACGCCGAAACAAAACTCGTCGGCGAATCGGTAGCTAATTACCCATTGTCTTCGAAATAATTGGCAAAGCCGTGCTAATTACGGTCTGTCACTGAAGAAATAATTAGTACTGTTATTCTTTGTTATTTTTGAATTGTATTCTTTGTGAGTTACAAACGGCAATGGCGTAATTTTCAGGATCGATTTTCACTGGACTAAGAATAAATCCATACTTAAATTTTACAAAATAATTAGCGAATAACGTTCCCCCACTGGGACACAGGCCCTATGAGAGATACTGATTTCTCCTTGTGCACGAGAGTGCGCTTGTGTGGAAGTTCTATACAAGCACACTCTATACCAGGGGTGGCCAACCGGTCAATCGCAATCGACTGGTCGAATGCGGTTATAAGTCGACTCGATTGCGGCAAGCCAAAAAATAATTTTTATTTTTAAAAGTGAAATATAGATCTAATAATAATGTTTATATGTAAGATAATATATGGAACTGATTGCGCAACGTAATTGTTTTTCTGTTTAATAAAAAAAAAAAAAACATAAAAAACTATACATTTTCATTTTAAAATTTCAAGAAGTACCTATGTAATTGGCTTCAGATCAAGTTGGCTACCCCTGCTCTATACTAACACCTAACAGACACGCACTACACATACTCATAGCACTCGTGGGAGTGCTATGAGTATGTACATAATAACATGTGGATGTACAACGATATTACAATTGCCTGATTTTATTCATTCTTATTACTATTTTTAATTCGTTTTTAGATTATAGTTAGTTTTCTTTTTTTATGTTTATATGTTTTCTTCTCAACCAATAATTAACTGGAACGCTGTCATCTTCTTCTTGGAGGTGGGCGTTAATAGCTGCGGCACAGTTATTAACTAATGTGGCTATTTTCGTACACAATATTTTTTGTAAAATGTGTTATTGTTCCAATAAATTATCTTATCTTATCTTTGAGAGGGAATAGCCCGTTAACCACCACACAGGCCCAGTGCAAGTTGGTGGATGTCGCATATGTTCGGGTTTTTTATCCTTGAAAATGCCGGTTTTCTTTACATTACCCAAAGTAATTATGCCTGACTGGAAACAAACTCTCGTTCTACCTAGTAACGGGGAAAATAAATACTGTTTTAGGGTTCCGTAGCCAAATGGCAAAAACGGAACCCTTATAGTTCCGTCATGTCTGTCTGTCCGTCCGTCCGTATGTCACAGCCATTTTATTCCGTAACTATTAGGACTATACATGTGAAACCGGCATTTTCAAGGATAAAAAACCCGAACATATGCGACATCCACCAACTTGCACTGGGCCTGTGTGGTGGTTAACGGGCTATTCCCTCTCAAAGATAAGATAAGATAATTTATTGGAACAATAACACATTTTACAAAAAATATTGTGTACGAAAATAGCCACATTAGTTAATAACTGTGCCGCAGCTATTAACGCCCACCTCCAAGAAGAAGATGACAGCGTTCCAGTTAATTATTGGTTGAGAAGAAAACATATAAACATAAAAAAAGAAAACTAACTATAATCTAAAAACGAATTAAAAATAGTAATAAGAATGAATAAAATCAGGCAATTGTAATATCGTTGTACATCCACATGTTATTATGTACATACTCATAGCACTCCCACGAGTGCTATGAGTATGTGTAGTGCGTGTCTGTTAGGTGTTAGTATAGAGCAGGGGTAGCCAACTTGATCTGAAGCCAATTACATAGGTACTTCTTGAAATTTTAAAATGAAAATGTATAGTTTTTTATGTTTTTTTTTTTTTTATTAAACAGAAAAACAATTACGTTGCGCAATCAGTTCCATATATTATCTTACATATAAACATTATTATTAGATCTATATTTCACTTTTAAAAATAAAAATTATTTTTTGGCTTGCCGCAATCGAGTCGACTTATAACCGCATTCGACCAGTCGATTGCGATTGACCGGTTGGCCACCCCTGGTATAGAGTGTGCTTGTATAGAACTTCCACACAAGCGCACTCTCGTGCACAAGGAGAAATCAGTATCTCTCATAGGGCCTGTGTCCCAGTGGGGGAACGTTATTCGCTAATTATTTTGTAAAATTTAAGTATGGATTTATTCTTAGTCCAGTGAAAATCGATCCTGAAAATTACGCCATTGCCGTTTGTAACTCACAAAGAATACAATTCAAAAATAACAAAGAATAACAGTACTAATTATTTCTTCAGTGACAGACCGTAATTAGCACGGCTTTGCCAATTATTTCGAAGACAATGGGTAATTAGCTACCGATTCGCCGACGAGTTTTGTTTCGGCGTCAACCCTTTTTGAAACTTTTGTTTCTTTCAATGTTGCCTTTTGAGCTATTTGTCTGGTTTAGGTTTTTTGTTAGCAAATGTTTTAAAGTATTGCTTTTAAGGTGTTTGATTCGAAGACATTTAGACCGTACATAAGTATAATGTATCGTCAGTGGGAGTTTTATACATCTTCAATATTTATTAAACTAATTTACTAGTCAAACTTACCGTGATCGAAATTCGACAATTAATTCATTACGTATGAACATTATTTTAAAAATATTATCTTTCTGCCTTCTTCGCCACATAACCATATGTCAACTGTGCCAATTTTCATATCTTTAATTCCTCCGTCCGCAGAAAATTCGTAAAAAGGGGTACAAACAAAAACAAAATTTAATCACAAAACATTTTTTTTTATAGATGCTATGGCTCACAGGAACTTAAAACAAACTGTTCCATAATTAGGATCATAATTTAGAGGAAAACTTAAGGAACCGAGGATTCATACACAATAAAAGTCACAAATATTTGTTACAATTGCCGCTTTGGTGGGTGGCACTTTGTTTTGCATAGTTTTTTGTCTTTGTGACTGTTGAGTTTGTCGGACTTACAGCTTACGATCTTTGAAAGTACAATGTAAAATACACAGGGTATTAAATTAAATATCAATAAGAATGTCCAAATTATTATCTACTCAATACTCAATCATTTATTGCGTTCCACAATGTGAACTTAGGTGGTTGGTACTCACACAAGATATACATAGTTTGACAGATCATTGTGGACTCTGTCAAGCACAGCAAATTGGAATAGAAGAGGGCTTTACAATTACTATAAATAAAATGTGTGTGTAAAACTTAAACTACTCCTACATAGGTTTTATAATTTTTTTAAGATACTATACTATTTTATATATGTATTTTATTTATCACTGAAATATCTACATTGCTCTCAGTAGCTCGTCATTATTCATAATGCCTGGGCATGGGCATTCAAAATCGTGTATGGAAACTGGAGCACAATGGAGACCTGGCTTTGTTCGCTTCCGCTCCGCTTTTGCTGCAACGTGACTTTTTTTAGGCGTACCCACGAGTGGTTTCAAGGTACGAACTTGCTGGAACGGTTGGAAGATAAAATATTTAGATTTCAGTTTAGTTTTCATTATGCTTTTAATCAAATTGTTGAAGCCACTGAATTCGAAACTCGGCTAAATTAAATTTACAAAAATAAGTGGCGCGTAAAAGTGTTCTACAAGATGTAACAGATTAAGCGCAATACTTCAGACACCCCAATTAGAATATTAAATTATAAGTCTAAAACAATATCCGTAACTAAATAAATTTAAACCAAACCTAGACATTTTTTTATAAAATAGTTATCCTTACTAAACGCAAAACGTATGTGCGTCATACAATATCCTTACACAGACGCATACACTCATGCAATGTTAGCGGCCGACACGCACACGAGCGCATTTCCTTGAATTGGAGGATTGTATTAATTTGTCATAATACTGTGTTTCCATTGTAAGTTAAATGAAAGATTTTTCCGTCAAAATGTAACACCTATTTTTTATGACGAAAATCGATTCAGAAGCCGATTCTGAACCAACTACTTTCAGGAATTGCGTTTATTCTGTTACACGTTGTATAATCATCACCTACTAAGCCTTTTCCCAACTATGTTGTGGTCAGCTTCCGGTCTAACCAGATGTAGCCGAGTATTAGTGTTTTACATAGACCGTCTGCCTATCTGACCTCCACAACCCAGTAGCTGGGTAACACTATACCCTTTGGCTAAACCACTGTCAGATTTACTGGCTTCTGACTACCCGTAACGACTGTTATGGCGGCTCTACATTAGTGCCGTGAAGCCCCGTAAACAGGCGTGAACGTGAATGTGGACGGTTTTCGCGGGGTTCACGCGCATTCACGCCTGTTCCCCGATCAGTGTCGGTATTTTGCCCCGCGACAAAGGGTTCGCGCCCCCTTCGCGCGGCGTTCACGCCTACACATCCACATTCACTGCCCCAGGCCAGTTTACTCCAGACTACAAAGTCAGTTTAATAACATACTCATGGACATCAGATGTACATAGGGCTCAAGCCACTATGCTAGATGATAATGGTACAATGTTTTACAGCAATGGTCAATCTAAGCAGATATTTTTTTCAAGTCATTTGCAATTTAAAGGGGATTGTTTTTATATTATGTAGCAGCAGCTTCTACGTCCATTTCGCGGCAGGTTTCACGGAAGTATCCCGTGAATGTGGAGGGCACGACTTGTGCACTAATGTGGAGCCGCCATTAAAAATGTCGAAATAATAGCCGAGACCAACGGTTTAACGTGTTCTCCGAGGCACAGAGGCTTTCAAACTCCAGTCTACTACTGAGAAATTCCCAGAAAAACCCAATAGCACTTTTTGCTCGACCCGGGATCGAACCCGTACCTCGTACTCACCAGTCGCGCTTGGGAACACTCGACTCACGAGGCAGTTCAGTTCAAGCTGTTCTTTATGTTAAAAATAAATATGATTATAATTATGTCCATTATTTTATCTATTTATTGTATACTTTATTGTACACTTTACAATACATTTAGGGATACAAATACTAAAACTAGTGTACAATGAGCGGTCTTATCGCACAGGGCAATCTCTTACAGACAACCTTTGGATGAACGGAAATTTAAGGAGATAGATTTAGGGCTGTCAGTGTACAACATTACAACTAATACTAATTAATAAATATAAAATACAAATCACAAAATATAATATATAAATATATACTAATACATATCAAATTCATAATAGAGAAAGAAGGGGAAAAAGAAAAATTATAGTGAGAGTTAATGCTCCTTCACCATTCTTTTGAACGTAGGTAATGTTTGAACACACCTCACATCTATCTATTTCTCTACTTCAATGTACAATGTGAAAACAAAATTGAGCATGAAAATTATAATTTAAAACTTTACTAAAAGTTAACGGGGCAATCTGGCCAGCCGGCGCCGCCTAATCCGGAACAAAATGGCGAAATTGTATCCGCCAGCCGGTACAGTCCAGTATTTACCGGATAGAATCTGTTTTAAATCGCATGAATCCGGTTCTAGCCGGAATGGCTAGGGCTACGAGGATTTTGCATTTGCGCCATTTCACTCGCAGCGAAATGCAGTCTAAAAATTTTATTTCTGTTTTATTTTATTCTAAGACTGATCTGCTTTTGGTTGATGGGTTGCTTTTGTCCAAAATGTAGCAGATTTGGTTTGAGGGAGTTACATTCAGACACTGTGGATCAAGTTTCTGTGTGTGTTCTCTCTCAATTTAGTTATTTAGTGCTCTGGGTTCATATAGTTTCACCGTAGAAATAAGTCTGGTCAATTAAGTCATTTAGGTTTGTTGTGTAAGAGTTCTGATACCATAAATAAATAACTAAAAGATAACGTAGTATATGTTACATAAAGTTTAAACTGTCGAGTTTGTTACATAATATGTTTGTTACTTAGAATACAGAAGCTTTGTTACATAAGAAACGAGATGTAACTAAAAGTTAAAATAAAGAGGTTACCGTTATCATTTTCTTTCAAACAAAACTATCCAAAACTTCTGGTCCATTTATGTGCCTTATCAACACAGAATGGTGCTCGAAACCCTTTAAGCTTAAAACTTAAGCAACATTTGAAGCCTTATCGCTATGCTACGCTGTGAACATTTCACTAAACTGAAAAGACATTTGAGTTCCAAAGTTAGTTAAGAATGAAAAAGATCTACTCTACGCTAACTACAATTCGAACTGGCTAACTTTCTTGGGCGATAAATAGCATGTTTTTACTTTTAGCCTGCTGAAAGGAAAATACAAAGTTGGACGGAAAGTCTTCATACATTGCTTCCTACTTTTTATACTAACCTTTATGGAAGGTTCAATAAAATCTAATTTTAGAGGTAAAAGGAACGGAGCTCCGAGGTACTGAGGTCGGCCACTGTGAATTTGGAATCAGGTACATTTTTTATATTTATTTTCAAATTAAGACGTAGTTTATATTGTGAACATAAAAAACATTCAATTCAAGACGATCTTGAAGTTTACAACGCTTTTACAAAATAACTAGTACTCACGCGGGGCTTCGCTCCCGTGGATTCTATCATGGTAAAAACATAACTCTCATTTTTTGCAGTCGGGTAAAAAGTAGCCTATAACCTTCCTCAAGCTTCAAGCTACTTCCAAACCAAATTGCATCCAAATCCACCCAGTACTTTCGAAGATTAGCGCGTTCAAGTAAACAAACAAACAAACTAACAAACTTTTCCGCTTTATAATATTAGTATAGATTGTTGGCCTTATCTGATGGGAAGAGACAAAAATAGTTGTAATTATATAAACTACCAAAAATTGATACTCTTTTAATTCTATACATTTTACATACATAAATCTGTTTGTCTTAATAAAATATGAATTAATTCAAACTGGCTGTGTTAACACTGACGTGTAGCCACGTTCACGATTCTATTTTGATACTGCAATCGTATTTAGTGCATATTTTACGGTGTCATACTCTTTATACTTTGTACTACTTTTGAGATTTTATTATTTATTTTAATTTGGTGCCGATAACTATATCAATGTCTATTTTCACCATTTCCTGAGTAAATAATGGCGAGCATTCGTTCTCTATTTACATTACTGTGAGGCGAATCAGTTATGCACAGATTTTGCAAAAGAATGGAACGAAATAATGGAATGAGAAACTCGGAAAGCACACTTACCGTTTATAACGTCTGTCATTCATACATCTTTGACAGTAGGTACTGTTAGTCAGAAAATCTGACAAGTCTTTAGGTTATCGTGTTACTCAGCTAATGAACTGTGGAGGTCAGATAGGCAGCATCTGGTTAGACTGGAAACTGACCCTGACATAGTAGAGAAAAAGCTAGACAGATGATGCAGTGATAATTCCAAAAATCGGAAGTCCATTGCTTGTGTAGTATAACTGTGATTCAAAGACTCTTTATAAAGAGCGCAGTGGAATTCCAAACGGAAGCTGACTGCTTAAAAGTAGTCGTGTCCATGCAAGACTATTGTTTGTGTAGGAACAACTCGGTCCGGAGTCGTCGAGAGTCGGGAATTACGTAGAGATAAGGGGTTGGACTCTCCCGGATGTGTACGGGATATTTTATTTTTATCTGTTGTTTATAATCAAGTTTTGTTATAGCAACAAAACATTGTTTACTAGCTAAATTGGCGAACTTAGAAACACCATTTTTTTCTTTTTTTTATTGATATCTAATAAGCTCACGTTAGACCACCATCTCACCTGATGGTAAGTGATGATGTGGTCGAAGATGGAGCATGCTTACCTAAAAGTAACCTATCCACTCTTGACTTAAAGACCCCTAGGTTATAGAGCTATCGGGAAACACAGACTCCGGCAGGGAATTCCATTCCTTAGCCGTACGCACAATGAAAGTATTCCCAAAACGTTTAGTGCGTATGGGTGGCATGTCCACCATGTAACGATGGCGCATCGCCGTTTGTCTTGTATTCCGATGATGGAACGGGCTTGGCAGAATTAGATTGTGTAATTCCATCCCACACTCCCCGAAATATAACCGATAGAAAACCGATAGACTAGCAACTCGTCGTCAATGTTCAAGGCTCTGGAGCTTTGATTCGACCAGTGTATCGTTGCCAATGAGTCTTTTGGCCCGTTTTATAATAGACTCAAGCGCGTCCAGTTGGTACTTGGCAGATCCATTCCAAAGTTGAGAACAGTATCCATACACGACCGAACCTGGGCTTGATAGAGATTGAGCAGCAGTTCGAGCGTGAAGTACCGTCTCACCTTTGCTAGGATTCCCAACTTTTTTGATGCTAGTTTAATTCAATTTTTTTTTTCTAAAGAGATAGTATGAATGTATGTATTAACAATACAACATAATTTAAGTTACAACACATAAATAAACTGATTTGTAAATATGATAATTTCTTGTTTCGTATACTTAGTGACGGTTGCGGAAGCGCACGTACGTAGCTAGTTTCCTCACGACAGTGCACAAGGGAGGAAGATAGCTGTTGGCGCTGGATAGTATTGATTGGTGGCATCATTACGCACTGTTGTCAGCAGCACGCAGCAACCTTGTGACTTGTGAACAATGAAGCGTTAATAGCTTGATGGTTAATGTGTCAGATTTGTGATCGAGATGTCGTGGGTTCGAACCCCACTTATTACACTATTGCCGTGAACCCACTCCAAACACAAGCATTTTTAGCTTAGTTGGAGGGGTTAACAAGATTGCCTGTAATATGAATTCTACCCACACAATCACAGTATGTTTATTATTTTGATTTTTTACATGACTATTACGTTATATTGTTATGTTGTATTTACTGAACGAATTTAAGTTATATTTAACCCCTCAAGTGTCAACGGTACACCGTTTGTATATAACGTCACGGCTTGCATTGGACGATATATTTTAGGTTTATGTTGCAAGTAACACGATGTGGCTGTATCATTCGACTAATCGATTCATACTTGACCAGTTTTAGTAACATTTTAAAGGGAACACCACTAAAATGAACGAAAAAAAACTTACAAAATGCACCTGTGGATTTTATTGTGACGCCGCAGACTTTTTCGTTGTGGTATCAAATAGTTTTTATTACTTTTTACAGTGTCTAAGTGAATTAATTTGTGTTAACATTTCCTACACATTATTGTGTTATCGTGTGCCTTTTTTCGTGAATATGTGACTTCGAATGTGAGTGAAAATTAGAAAAGTGAAAACATATCACATCACTGCGAGATAAGGTCAGTTTTATTTGCTTATTGAATGATATAAATAGTTAGATAAACTCATAACGAAGCCAGGAAGGTATAATATGTACCAATCTAATGGCCATAAATTGCCGATTTATCATTTTTTCTGAAGTCCTACCCAAAAATCCAAAAGTACATTAAACATGCGACATTCGAGGGGTTAATGCAGCTTTGAAGCGAGTAATTCTGAAATCTCTTGGCATTATACCCAATTGTTATTCTATACTAAAACATATCTTACAAACATTTTTTTTTCTATTAAAAAAAAATAACGACTCTGTTTATTTCTATCGTAAAGTCAAAATGCGTATTTGCACTCAATAAAGCATTGGTTAGGTCCAATGCGTGATCGGAAACGAAGCGAAAATATAAACTGAACCACAATGAGCGTAGTACGTGGATTGAATACTTTACCGTTCAGTCGGATTGATACCGGCTTTTGCACGGATTTTCAGATTTTTAGCAACGAAAAATTTCGTTGTTTTTTTTTTTCGCCATTTGTCTTGTAGTCCGATGATGGAACGGGCTTGGCGGAATTAGATTGTGTAATTCCATCGCACACTCCCCGAAATGTAACCGATAGAAAACCGATGGACTTGCAACTCGTCGTCGATGTTCAAGGCTCTGGAGCTTTGATTCGACCAGTGAATCGTTGCAATTTTGGCCCTTTTCTCGATAGACTCAAGCGCATCCAGTTGGTATTTGGCAGATCTATCCCAAAGATGAGAGCAGTACTCCGTACATGACCGAACCTGGGCTTGATAGAAATTGAGCATCATTCACCTTGTTTCTCAGGAGCACTGGTTACAGCCGATTGTTCCAGGCCTTGAGTTCAAACCCAGATAAGCAAATCACTTTGTGTGCTTTCCATCATCACCTCTGCTCTTTGAAAGGTGAAGGAAAACATTGTGAGGAAACCAGCAGGTTCCCTTGGACCGAAAAATCCGAAGACGTGACAATTACCAACTCGCACTCACCCTGTGTGGTGGATTGGCGGTCGTCCCATTCCCTCTCAGGAAGTTGGCCTACTTATGTCCCATCAGTAGGAACATGATACAGTATGTTAACGAACAGAGGGCGTTCCCGTTAACCCGCAATAGTATAGCATCCATACATGCTAAAAAATATTACCATTAGAAAACCATTTATTTTAATTTTTTTGGTATTAAAATATTTACTAAAAATGTTAAATTGATACGTAAAAGAAACACTCTGTACACGTGTACTTGAAGGACGGCAACGTCGCAATTTATTTATGAATATACGTATCAATTTAACATTTTTAGTGAATATTTTAATATAAAAAAAATAAAAACATTTTGTTTACGAATGGTAATATTTTTTTAGCATGTATGGATGTTATACTATTGCGGGTTAACGGGAACGTCCTCTGTTAGTTAACATACTGTAGACTGATTATGATATGCTACGTATGTTGTCAGCCTTATCCCAGCTATTATTCTTCTACTTTAACCGAACACAGCCAATATTAGTACAGTACCTACCAATATCTTACAGGAAGTGACGTGGAGTTTACATTTACTGAGTCCTGACCACTCGTAACGCTTGAAAATCTACCCGGGTGACAATTATTATTTAGCCATGAGATCCTTGTAAAGTTTTAATTAATAATAAACAATTATAAGGGGGTAGTGTTGTTATTTCTGCTAGGATGGCGTCACAGCTGTGGATTCAATTAATGAAGGAATGGAGTTTTGGTACAGCTAGACAGCTAGCTTTTGCCTGAGCAAAAGCTACCTGTCAAGCGATCGATCAAAGTCGCAGGCAGAAGCTAGATATATTATAGTTAGGACTGGTCTTAAACGGACTAAAGTACTTATTGCATTTAATTACAGTGGCTAAAATAACGCTTGAAAATGTACTGTTAGTTGTGGGATTCTCTGCCGGCTTCTGTGTTCCCTGCCACTTATGACCTTTCAGCCTTTAAGGCAAGAGTAAATAGGCATCTTCTGGGCTCGCTCGTCTCACCGTAGACCTCATCTATCGCTTACCATCAGGTAAGATCGAGGCCAAGTACGGGCTCATCAGTAATAAAAAAATTTTTTTTACAAATTCTACGGTAGCTTAAATTTTCTCTAAAATAATTTTACAAATATTTTTAGTCTCTAAATTTCAGTTACTTCAAAATGTCAAGTTGATAAATCGATGTACCTAACTTGACGGCTCAAGCCTATCCGGAGAAATAATGTAAAGAAGTTGTCGACACTAAAGTCGAAATCATTAATCATACACAGTTCTGCGAACAAACTAGATAGTGTCATAATTAAACAGGTTTTATAGACATCCTTAATAAATTAAATGTTATTAAATGCGAATTTGATGTATTGTTGTAACTCTATTACGAGTACACGGCTGAATATATTATATAATATAGCTGGCTTAAGTTTGAACTTATAATACAGACAATGTCTTTCCAAATGACATGAAGAACATAATTATCTACTTTTATTTACCAATTAGTAGCAAAGTTGTATTATTTTCTGTATTTTTATTGGTAAACTGGACCCACATTGAAACTTAAAAAAGTTAATTTTTTAAAGCTACTCGTGGATACGTATAGTCAAGCGCGAAAATGGTTTGCCAAAATATAATAAACAGCATTTCAATCAGGTTTAAACGATTATTCTTAGTCATAATCTAAAATCTGTTTAAATATGGTCTTGAACGTAAGATATGTAAATAAAATTCAATACAAAACTTTTTATAGTTAACAAGACTATTACCCAGTATAATACTTACTCAGATATAACATAGAAAAATGTTTTACATAAAAATCACAGACAGACAAAATAAATTGAGTTAGTGTTAGGGAATAAATATGGTGCGTTAGTCTAAATACCCAATTGAATAATGTTAGCATATTTTTGGTTATAAAAATGAAACTATAACAGTCTACTTTACTCCGTGACTGAACTAATAATGAATTTGGGCAGTGAGTCCAGTTTACCTTTTCAAAATATGACAGGGTTGGGAGATCCCGCGGGTACAGTTCGAGTGGCTCCAGTTGACCAAAGACTGGCTTTTGATATCATCAGTGATGTGAGGCCCGGGTCGGCGGCGCATCGTGTTCCACATGCGCTTCAAAGAGTTGTCAGTACCAGTGACGGGGCACCATTGCCTGCCGGGGTTGCAGGAAAATTCTAAAAAGATGGAACAGGGTGAGTTTTTACGAAGTCTGACACTCCCTTCCGCTTAACCCAGAGCGGAAGAAGTCATTCGATGATTTTCCCACTCGAAAAAAATAATAATAGTAAAGCATAGTATAGTTAGGTTCACTATTCACTATCATTCAAATCCACTGTTATACTAAAAATAGTTAAAACTAAACTGAGAACGTAATAACAGCATCATACTCAGATCAGAAAACTCATAAATACTGATTAATGGCTACCAATATGCGCTCTAACGAACAGATAAACAAAGAGCCGTTTATAATATGTGAGAAAGAAGAATAAAAATCTTCCTCCATTAGTGAATATTAATCACCGTTTCCATCCATTAGTCGGTTAAGCCCGGAAAAAGATTAGAATTGCAATCAGGAAATGTAAGCGCTTAACTTACTTTATCTATATACAGTATGTTAACTAACAGAGGGCGTTCCCGTCAACCCGCAATAGTATAAGCACATCAATTAGATCGCCGCACACGCAGCCCGTCATTCATAAATAAATTGCGACGTTGCCGTCCTTTAACTTAGCGTGTACAGAGTGTTTCTTTTACGTATCAATTTAAAATTTTTGTGAATATTTTAATATAAAAAAAAAACATTTTGTTTTCGAATGGTAATATTTTTTTAGCATGTATGGATGCTATACTATTGCAGGTTAACGGGAACGCCCTCTTTTAGTTAACATACTGCATATTCTAAATAAAAAAATTTGGCCAAGTGCGAGTCGGACTCGCCCATGAAGGGTTCCGTAGTAACTATAATAAATATAATATACTTAAAATTACATTTATTTGAAAAAAAAAAACAAAAACCTTACAAATTTCTTAAAACTAGCTTATTTACAATTTTTACAACTACGCCAAATAACTTTGTTTTTCATAGTATTTGTATGAATTACAAAGTTATATTTGCGGTTTTAGAAAATATACTGTATCTCAAAAACTGCTGACTCGATCTCGTTCAAACCAATTTTGGTTGAAAGTTTACATTAAGGTCTACAACATATGGTTTTTTTTAGAATTTTCACTTCATTATTATAGAAGTTAGAGGGGGGGACACACATTTTACCACTTTGGAAGCGTATATCTTTTAAACGATTAACTTCATGAAAAAGTCATTTTAGAAACCTTAATGTCATTTTTAAATACCTGTCTATAGATACCACACACGTATAGGTTTCATGAAAAAAAAATATTTTCAGTTTCAGTTCCATGTATGGGGAGCCCCTTTATTTTAAATGTTTTTTAAATTTTCTCTTAAAATCGGAAAGCGGTTCACAGAATACATCTACCTACCAAGTTTTACATGTATAGTCCTAATAGTTTCAGAATAAAATGGCTGTGACATACGGACGGACGGACAGACAGACAGACGGACAGACATGTCGAAACTATAAGGGTTCTGTTTTTTGCCATTCGGCTATGGAACCCTAAAAACATCTAAAACTGGGCTTACTAAATTCCTTCATTAGTTTGAGTGAATAGGTAAATACAAGTAGGTTTTTCTTTTACAAAAGTATCTCTAGTAATGCTTTAACTTTTGTGTAAATAAAATATGATTCATCATCATCCACTGAACCTTTTCGCAACTATGTTGGGTTCGGTTTCCAGTCTAACCCAATGCAGCTTAGTACTAACTAGTGTTTACACGGAGCCACTGCCTATCCTAACTCCTCAACCCAGTAACTAGGAAGCATGATACTAACTTACCTCTTTTTCAAGACAACTGTCTAATTTTCAGGTTTTCTGACAGTTTGTAACGACTTTAAAAGATGTACAAACGACGAACTTGGGACTTTCAATGCCTACACATTTCACAAAATTTTATGGCTCATCGTATACGGTGGAGGCTGTTCGTTTGTGGAGTGCATTGCCGGTGTCAGCAAGACAAGCTCAGTCACTCGCTACTTTTAAAAGCTCGGTTGCTAATCGTTTTCTTTCAAATTTATGATTGTCCTTTTGTTTTCTCTACATGATGTTTATATTTTGTATATAATTATTGTATGTATTTGTTTACACATATATCTATGTAAACATATTTTTTTCTGTTTTTATGGGTATAATTATGTAGTACACTGATGTTGCCCTCCCCACTTTAATTAAAGGTTTGAAAGTCCTTCCAACGGTTGTCTGGAAGATATCACCTTCAGCGATAAGACCACCATTGTAACCATATAATTAAGTAATATTGTTAAATAGGTGTGTTTACATTTTGGTGTACAATAAAGTATATTCTATCTATCTATCTAACTGCGACCAACGGCTTAACTTGATTTTCGTCGCACGGAGAAATCTTATTGAGTTAAAATGGTCACCTATTTATTTATTATACAACGTGTAACGGAAACCCCATATCTATAGTATATACCCTTTAAATTACACGTTATATACTTTATTGTACACCTTACAATACACCTAAGTATACAAAAAATAAAACTGTCTACAATGAGCGGTCTTATCGCACAGGGCAATCTGTTACAGACAACCTTTGGATGGACAGAAATTAATCGGCTATTATTTTATTAATTAACGAGCTGATTTTAGCAAACGTTGCTATACCCTGAAATAAATAGAAATAATAGAATAGAAAATGAAAAGAAATACACGTTTGGCTGTTGTTATTATGCTTCGAGCTCCTCCAGTTGTGGAAGAGAAGAAGTATTTTTTAGGGTTTCGTACCCAAAGCTTAAAAACGGAACCCTATTACTAAGACTCCGCTGTCTGTCTGTCTGTCACCAGGCTATATCTGATGAACCGTGATAGACAGTTGAATTTTTCACAGACGATGAATTTCTGTGTCCGCTATAACAACTAAAACTATAAAAACTATAAAATTAATATTTAAGGATGGCTCCAATACAACAAACGTGATAAGTTTGCTGTTTTTTATTGATCCGACTAGCATTTGGCCTGTTTTTATTTTATGATTACGGTTATTTATTTTTTGTTAATAATATTTTGTTATTTTGGCAAACGTATTCATAAAAATAAAGGTACATAAATATTCACAACAGCGAACGACATGTTTGATTGTGAGAAATTGTAGATTGACAAAATCACAAAGGTGTACCACTCGCAAACTTCTATCGGAAAATATTTCCTTGGAACTCTTGGAGTATCAAAATCAGTAGGTAAATGGCAGATTACTGGTATCCGGGAACGATGTTCAAACTACGAGTGGATCCCGATCGAGTGTGACGTCATCCAAAAGTCCGTGGATGCCAGGTGCAATAAAACTTGTATAGACATGTCCGCTTTTGAAAACGTGTGCAAAAATAAAACTCAATTTACTGGTGAAATAACCAGTAACTTTGCAATCCAGTTTAAAACTCTTTAGATAGAAACTTCTTGTATTATTCTTAAGTGTCAGTGAACACAGTCACGGTAATATTATCTATACAGTATTCCAACTTCATACAAACGGACGAAGCGCGAGCTATGCCTACGCGCTTCGATTACGGTATGCGCTCGTTATGCAGACAGTCGCGACTGTGCCGCAGTGACGAACGGATGGTGTTGTTTTTTTAACAATTACCACGCGATTTTTTCACTAAAAATAAGTTCTATGAAGAAGAGGATATATTGTGCTGTTTTTGGTTGCAAGAATTCGTTAATAACGCATCCAGAGATAACTTTTTTTTAGATTAGCTTTACCTTTTTTAGGAAACTCTAAAAGGTAAGACTATAATTTTACTTACTAGTAGGTAGGTACATAATGTGTGTCTTTTGAATGGATAAGTATTTCCTTTTATCTCCCGAAAACATCTCTGGATTAATAAATAAAGTGGTAAACATAAACATGGTTTTTTAATTAAATTTACCAATCAAAAAAGAACACGCATTTTTATTGAACACTTCCTATTTAATTCACAAAGTATTTTATTTGTTTATGTAAAAAAAGGATATTTACAATCACAAAACTAAATGGAAACACAAAGTAGGCAAATGTAATTAAAATGCTGGAGGCGGGCAGCCCTATTGCATGTTTACGTACCGCGCGGCTTTAGGCATTTATTTCAAAGATACGGCCCAGTTACAATACTGTATAGATAGTATTACCGTGACACAGTTCTGCATGTGTCATAATAAATAAATAATAAAGCCTTTTATTTTTAATATACTCACATCTTAGTTTATCTTTTGCTTACCCATTTCCCAACTATTTTATGTTGAAGTCGTCTTCCAGGCTAATCAGATGAGTACTAGTGTTTTACATGGAGTGACTGTCTGTCTGATCTCCACCTATCGACGGTTAAATGGAAATAGGGTATAAGCGACATTTTGGACTAGTATTGTTTTGAAAGCCGACTGTTTCTTGTGTTCTATTATCTTTTATTTTGTCATATTTCCCGATTGGAAAATTTAAAACTGTTTTAGTTTTCACAATGTTTTAATAAAAAAATACATAAGTTTTTCTAAAATTCTAAACTTTGAACGGCTCTCCTGAACATTTCTTTTTTTGTCGCTTATAGGGTTATTTCCTTTTAAGCGTCGATATTTTATTTTATTTTAATAAATACAGAGATAGACTACAGAATCACTAAGGTATTAAGTACAGCTTACATAAATCTAAGGTCCAATTATTACTGTACACAGCTTTCATTGTTTAATATAGTTACTTCATTAGTGACGGTTGGGTTCTGTTAATATAAAGCTTAAAGTTACTAAATGATAATTATGGTTGTAATTAAATTTTATATAGCTAATTTCTAAATTCGTTAAAACTGTTCAAAAACAAATCTAAATTAGAGCATATTACGTTATATTGACCACACATTCTGGACAACGGATTGTTTTCAGAAACATTATTGTTACTAGAGGGAATACTGAACAATTGTGGAGTGCGCATAGATCGAGTTGGTATTTTAAAGTTTATCTGACCAAGCAATTGAATATCAAAGGAGCCATTAACTATTTTATGCAGTATACTTAAATCACTAACCCATCTCCTCTCTAGACTCTTTATGTGAAAGTGAGTGAGACGTTGATTGTAATTGGGTAGTTTACGTCTGAGGCCATATTTCGCACTTAAAATTCTAACAAATCTTCTCTGTATGTATTCTATGCGATCTATGTGAATGTTATATATTGGGGACCATACAGACGAGCAATACTCCAAAATAGATCTCACTAGGGAATAGTACAGAATTAACAAAGTATGCGGATGTTTAAATGGTTTAGTATGTCGTAGTATAAAAGACAGTAGATGGTTAGCCTTATTGCAAATATGATCATAGTGTGGCCTGAATGACAAAACCGAATCAAACATTACACCCAGGCCACGTACCACTTTTCAACGGACGAAAAAAAAAAACCGAAGAGGTTATCAATTCGTCGAGTATTTTTGTTTTGTTTTTTTTTCCCGACTGCAAAGGAAGGGTTATGTTTTTCGCGCGTATCTTGTATGTATGTATGTATGTATGAATGTATGTAATATTCTTTATTACCTCATATCTCCAGAACCGCTGAACGGATTCACACAATTGAGGTATCGTTAGATTTGTCTTAACAGCCCGAGTGTTCTTAGATAGGTGACATTTGAAAAAATCAAACATGGCGGCTGTGCGAAGCCATTACTAACAATGAAAAAAAAAAATTTTTTTTTTTGGAATACTGCAATATGGGTATCAAATTAAAGGACTTAACACAAGGATTTCAAAAAGGTATATCATATTTATCATTAGTGTAATACTAGCAAAAATAATACAAAGAGAAAGTTTAAAAATATGGACTTAGCTCTTTCACTTTCTGAATCCGGTGGGGTGCCATTGTGACATGACCGGGAAAACTATAAAAATGTTAATTCATATTTTAACTAAAAAGTTGAAAAAAAAAGTTATTTAAAAATCTAAAAAACCCGACTGCTCGACTGAAATGCAAGAGGCAAGCACATTTTTATTTTAAAAAGTGACAAGCAGGCGGACCCATCCCATTAATAAAAAAAGTTCAATTGGGTCTCGCCTGCTTGTCACTCACACTACCCTTGTATAGTCAAAACAAACTGAAATGAACCGTAACTCAAGGCAATAAGACTTTTAAAATTGCAGTTTTATTCGTATTAATACAAATTCCGTATTGAATTATACAAAATAAAGAAAAATTAACCTTATTTCTAGCACGTTAAAGTCTTTACAAATACACTTATACCTGTTTAACTAAAAATTCAGTGTATGTATTATGATTATAACATGATATACTAATTGGGGTGTTTGAGGCTGTGCGTTAATTACGTTACATGTTGTATATGAAGGAATAATAAGTATTACATGGGTTCCGCGTCGATTACTTGAATATAGTTATTAAGCACAATATGCTCGTCACAATGCATATGGTGAAGTGAAGCTGATGGTGAACTACCAGGAGAACTCCTCAATAATTAACGGCCCAGGATTAGGAAAAGCAATATTTTGAAAAAGGTTATAAGTAGTTGAGATTTAGGCTTTTGTAACTAGATGAATTATAAATCGACCAACTAAAAAGAGCGAAATAAAAACTTTTTACCAAAAAATTAAACCGACGATAACCATAATTTCGGAAGTCGGTGCCAAAAACGAAAATACAAAGCTAAAGACACCGAGTACCGAAATTAAAGTTATTTTTCACTTTGCAGTGTTTTTTGAACGTCGGTTTAATTGTTTGGTAAAAAGTTTTTTATTCTATCTACTAGTACTCCATTGATATTGTAGTCATAATCAATTATGTTTTTAGCATTTTTAGAAAATGTTATAACCTGACATTTTTTAGTGTTTAGTGACATTGAGTTCTCATCACATCAATCTACAATTGTTTTAATATCTGATTGAAGAGCCTCGCAGTCAAGTAAAGAAACTAGAAACACGAAAAAAAATTAATCGCAATGTTTTTTATTTTACGTAATTATTATAATTTTCATATGATAATTTTTTTTTTTACCATAAAATAGAACCGACTTCCATATCAAAACACTACAAAACCAAAAATAACTTTAATTTCGGAAGTCGGTGTTATTGGTTTTGGAGTTTCTTTTTTATTTCACACCGCCTTCCGAAATTAAAGTTATTTTTGATTTTGTAGTGTTTTGATATTGAAGTTGGTTCTATTTTTTGGTAAAAATTTTTTTTTCACGCTTTTTAGTGGGTCGGTTTGTAATGTATCTAGTTACAAAAGCCAAAATGTCAACTACTTATCACCTTTTACAAAATATTTTTTTTCCCGGTGCAGAGCCCTTCATTTTTGAGGAGTTCTCCTGGTCCATCACCATCAGCTCTACTTCACCATATGCATTGTGACGAGCATAAAGTGCTTAACATCCATATTCAAGTAATCTAATCGCAATCAACGAAATACTTATTATTGCGTAGTTTCGGTGGCCATGTGGGGTCTTCATCATCAGTTCCGCTTCCTTAAATGGTGCTTTTCGAGAGCAACTGCACAAGGTACTATAAGAAATACCCAAAACGCTATAGGTGTGCCTATAATATAATAAGAGTTCCTTCGATTTCTCCATGATCCCATCATCAGATCCAAACGTGACGACAATTGGACCACCTAAAAAGTATACCCTTTCAAACAAAAAAGAATTTTCCGAATCGGTCCAGCCATCTCTGAGTTATGAGGTAACATACATAAAAAAAAAAGTTCAAGACGAACTGTAAACCTCCTTTTTTGAAGTCGGTTAAAAAAGGAAAACTCGCGCGCCGTCTCAAACACTGCCACCGCTCGCGTAAACTAGCATATTGGATGTCAAAAAATAAGAAGGAACCAGTATTTATATGTGTGTCAAGAAATATTAAATTATTGAATTTTTTTAATAATATACCTAGATATTTTGTATTTGTTGCTATATTTATTATAATATTAATATTTTGCGTATGAATAGATACACCTTATATATACACGATATTCCTTGCCAAGACTCGCGTCAGATATTTTGGTATCTGACGTAATGACTGTCAAAAATATACAAATGACAGCTGGGGCCAACGTATTAACGTGCTTTCCGAGGTACGGACGAAATTCCTCCCGTCCTCATCCGTCTACGGACAGAGCTCAGCAATTGTTTCTTAACGTTGAAGATCGATAGGTAGAAGTATTAATATTTAGCCACGAGCTTCTTTTATACAGAGTTGATACAACAGAGGGGCATTAAATTACACTTCGTATACTATACGTGTTTAGTGTTAATTCAATACGGTTAAAAATATAAACGACAACAAAAAAATTTTTTTTTTGAACAATCTAAATAGCTTACAAATCAGAGTAAAAAGCAACCACCCTTTGGAAATAAATGTGACTGACCTTAAATACCTAGGTAACAAAGTGGCAACGTAGCGCAGCGTGTGTTATCTCTTGTCTTGGTCAGATTTGGTGCATCTCATCAAAATCATATGCGACTAAACTACTTTTCCTATTTAATTGATTTTTGGTACAAAGCTTGAAAATGGTATCTAGTATACGCAGTTTAAAGGAAATCTCCTCGGTCGTATCAACTCTGTATACTATTTTTCACATTGAATAGGATATGTAAGTAGTTGTTATTATATAATTAACGATCTGCTTGTGCCCGGTACGTTTGGGTATGCAGACGACCGCACAGTTGCTAAGAGATGTGTCCAGCGCGCATGCTGGTGGGTCACAGATCCAGTCTCTCCGTGAAGACATGGTTGGGCGCTTGAACTTGTTCTTCAAGGCTGTCACCGAATGGGGCGATGACAACTTGGTCAAGTTTAATGCAGCTAAGACCAAGGTGTGTCTCTTCTCTGCAAAAAGGAGCCAATTCAAACCGGCTCCTACTTTCCGTGGTGTAACCGTGCCGATAACCGATCATATTGAGCTTCTTGGGGTGACACTAACTTCCACCCTCAATGTTGATCCATTTATCGAGGTCAAGGCTCAACTAGCATTAAAAAATTTGGGAATCCTAGCAAAAGTGAGACGGAACAGCTGCTTAATCTGTATCAAGCCCAGGTTCAGTCGTGTATGGAGTACTGCTCTCATCTTTGGGATGGATCTGCCAAATACCAACTGGACGCGCTTGAGTCTATCGAGAAGCGGACCAAGAGACTCATTGGCAACGATGCACAGGTTGATTCAAAGCTCCAGAACCTTGAACATCGACGACGAGTTGCAAGTCGGTTTTGTATCGGTTACATTTCGGTGAGTGTGCGATGGAAGCACACAATCTAATTCCTCCAAGCCCGTTCCATCATCGGACTACGAGACAAACGGTGATGCGCCATCGTTACATGGTGGACATCCCACCCATACGCATAAAACGTTTTGGGAATACTTTCATTGTGCGTACGGCTAAGGAGTGGAATTCAATGCCGGAGTCTGTGTTTCCCGATAGCTATAACCTAGGAGTCTTTAAGTCAAGAGTGAATAGGTTACTTTTAGATAATCGTGCACCATCTTCGATCACATCATCACTTACCATCAACTGAGATGGTAGTCAAACGCGAACATATTATCAATAAAAAAAATACCTCAATGTTGTTCATTCAAAAAGACAAAATAACAAGTTAGATCAGAGATTTTTATGATAAACACTTCAAATATCAACACCTCGCCAGTAAAATAGGAAAACGTTATATAAACATGTCTTATTTTATAGAACTATTTTTGTTATTTGTTTATACTTTCTAGAAGATTTTCGTATTATTTAAAGAACGTTTTATTTATTCAGACATCGTAGGTGAGTCGAAATTGGGTAACAGTTGTCTGGATTTAGTTTAGTTATTTTTATTGGCTGATGATGACGTTTGATATGAGTCCAGAATATTCTAATTTGTATTCAATGGTTTACGTTAGTGTAGTGGCCAAGTTCTTACCGACACGCCTTTCGACTTAGTGCAACACAGTTCTGGATGTCCCATCTTCTTAACATAGTATAAAGCAAAGTCGCTTCCCTGTGTCTGTCCCTATGTATGCTTAAATCTTTAAAACTACGCAACGGATTTTGATGCAGTTTCTTTCAATAGAAAGAGTGATTCAATAGAAAGGTTTTAAAGTATATAACATGCATAATATAGTAGAGGAACACTGATAATTTTTGAGGTTTCTAATGTCATGTCGCAAATAAACACATTTTTTTGCGCTTGCTTTGCAAACGCTGGCTGAACCCTACGAGATAGATCAAAATAATGTACTACAGTATTGTACATCTTAAAAAGTTCAACAAAAAAGTCCTCGACGGTATCTATCTATCTCTTATAGATAACCCACAACAACCATTTTTATCCTTTACTTTTTACGAGAAATACGAGCATATTTTACGAAGCGATTTTAAGCAATACAGCATTAATCCTTATCCAATTAAGTACCATAAATACATTGTGCATTTAATATAAATCAATATTGCCCTTTACAGAATATAATTTAAATAAATAGTTTCGAAGATATTACAGATTTAAAATGCAAGGACATAGCAGTTGCGGCATGGTGCCGGCGGAGGCACGGCGCGCGTGCCTATGTTGCTTAGATTTGAGCGTTGAATGTTTTTCCCATGGTAAATTATGTGTCACACTTCCAAGAGTAATTGCTAAAGAGAACATGTAGGTCGAATAACAAAAAGGCTGTCAACGATGTATATAAAGACATTCTATAGTATATTTAATGTAATAAACATTGCACCCGTGCGAAGCCGGGGCGGGTCGCTAGTACCTAATAAAGAAATCTATCTCGGGTTCGATTCGCGGGTAGGGCAATAAGTGCTATTGGGTTTGTTTGATAATTTCTCAATAGTTAGCCTGGGGTTAGGAAGTTGGTGATGTGATACCCTGGTGCCTCGGAAAGCACGTGAAGGCGTTGGTCCTGTGCCTGATCTCTCTCCGGTCGTGTCGGATTGCCGTCCTATCGGACAATGAGAGTAAAGGAACAGAGAGTGCACCCTGTACCTGCACATACTTGTGCTCTATAATATCTCCTGCGCATCTGGCTTAAATCGATTATATGAGATTGGCTGCCGTGGCCGAAATTGGCTTTGGCTATTAAATAAATCTATGCTTATTATTACAAAGTGGGAAAAAAAGGAGATGTTTCATTTTCGGCCATCAGATGTACATTTATCGAAACAGAGGAAAAAATACTACAAATTGGGGAAAAATATTCTCTGGTGAATTTAAGCCTGATTTGTTGTGTACAAAAAATAATAGTTTTTCAATTATTGCCATGTTTTATTCAACATGGCGTCTCGTTTGCTTGCATGCTTCATTCGTTCTGAAATCATGTCTCATCAAATCAATGTTACGTAGAAGATAATTAAAAAATGCGTGTATTCTTGTAGTGTTAAAAATAAATTACTATTATTCTCTTGTACATATTTTTGAGTAAACATAATTAAGTGTGCCCATTTTTGAAATGTGTTTCTGAACGAATTCAAAATAACCGCTTGTTGTCTTGAAAGTTGAAACTCTATCAGTCAGTCAGGTCTCCGCTAGGGTAATAGTGTTCGGTGGGTTAGTTCTCATGAACAAAAACAAAACAAGGTTAAGTAAACGTCATATCTACAACCTGTCATGTTTGTCATAACTCTTTGGGCGAAACGTCAAACATTTTTAATTTTTATTTTGTACATAAAAACCATATGATATTATGAAAAAAAAATGTTACTTTATTCTAGCCAGGGGTAAGTTTCCCAGCTTTGCTAAAATGTACATGTTATGGCCGGAGCCCCATACAAAAATGAAACATCTCCTTTTTTGTTTAACCCGGCGTCAGCATAGTTGAAATGAGTAACAAGAGTAGAGTTGGGTCTAGGAGACCCGTATAGAAAATTGTCACAAATTCAATTATTAAAAGAAATTTACTAATATATGTTCATAATTGGATAAAACTACTATCGTTTAAGAGATTTTGGTTAAATGAAAACAATTCGATGTGAAACTATATTTTTAATGATTTTTTTTTAATAAGTGTTGTAAAGTGCTAATAAAATTAACAAGCTGTCTTAAAATTACAAACTTGAACCAAATGTAGAATTTTCTTCTAAAATATTAATTAATAGGATACGTATATCAATCACATATCAAAATAAATTGATCATACAGGGTTAATTGTAAAACATCAAAAACCTCCGGGACTATGTTACTAACATCATAATTAACAACTTTTGTTCTATGACTTTTAAAAATTAGTCATATTTTAGAAAACGACTTATACTATCACTTTCTTTTGTTTCGCATAGATTCCGTAACATTTAGGGCATTCAATTTTAATATTTTTATCTTTGTATGAAAATCTGGTGAACTCAAATATGACGAATTTTAAAAAGTCATAGAACAAAAGTAGTTGATTATGATGTTAGTAACATAGTCCCGAGAGGTTTTCGGTGTTTTACAATTAACCCTGTATACTTTTTAACGAATGGCGCGAAATTACGATACGAAATTTAATTGTGTAATTGTTCGCTCATTGTCACATTTTTCGTGTTAAGACGTGTTTATCCACCGAAACGGTTACAACACTACTAAACCGGCAGTAGCCTATGGGAAGGAGGTACGGTTAGGTCCAGCTATTGAAAAGTGTGGCATCGTCGCACAGAAAACATAAGAAATACGCGCATTTCAAAATGGCGAGGGTCTAATAGACCCAACTGTGCGGTCACCGGGTTAAAAGCACTTCGAAAGTACTGGGTGGATTAGGATGTAATTTGGTATGGAAATAGCTTGTAGGATGAGGAAGGTTTTAGGCTTTTTAGCCGTCTGAAAAAGAAAAAGATACTAACATTATAAAGAAGTAAAATTTGTTTGTAAGTTTGTATGTTTGGGATAATCTCCGGAACTAATCATCCAATTCTTAAAATGTTTTTCATTGATACTTAATAATAGTATATAACAATATTTTTTTTTAATTTCCAAATTTACAATTTTTACTAAAGTTTACAATACAACAATTTTACAATTACAATTTTAACATTTTGCTCTGTTAATAACCTCTGGCACTCAAGCTAAGAGTAAACTTGTGTTATGAGTGCCAGGGCTCTCTCTTTTGAACAATTTTCAGTGATCAAACAATTACGGATTTACATAGTATTAGCTTGTATTATTATACAATACAATAAAATAAAAAAAAATAATAATAATGAAGAAAAACTAAAACTATAGAGCCCTCAAGGTGAGTTGATTATGTAGATGTGTTTGTGTGTGGATATATCACTGCTTAAATTCAAAGGGGTCATAAGTTGAAAAGTATGTTTTTACAGGAGAGCCTATCGTATATAAAGTTTAGGAAACAAAAAACCGCGGCCAATGTAAACATTTTTTGTTTCTTAAACTTTTATTTTATTTCCTATAGGTACGTATCATATACTATTGGATGTTCATTTAAAGCCTCTATTAGTAGACATTCTGATATTTTCCATAAAGATTATCCAGTTAAGTAAAATAGCACATAAGTCCCTTTTGCATATAAAAACTACCATATTGTATATAAATTTAATAAACAGAAAGTCAGAAATGATGCTAAAAATAAGTTTTATTAGATATTTTCCTTCGTTTTTTTTTTAATTATAATTGATGGTAGCAATACTACATAGTATTTTTTTTTAATAAATTACCCGTTACCGATTTTAAATATTAAAAAAACACACAATAACAAAAGGTAAATTATTATTCCAAAATATGTCACTTTTTACTATAAACTGTAATTTTAACTAAGATATTTTCGGAAGCGTGGCGCTTTTCACAAATAAAACGTGCTGTCACGATTATTGCCTGGTCGCAATTAACAAAACGGCGGTTTTGCTCTAAAGTTAGGCACCAATGTGTGTAAATGCAAAGGGGGCGGCAATCTGATTGGTCAATTTATAATATTAAAAATCTGAGTGTCTGTTTTGCATATAGAAATATGAAGAGAAATGATGAGATTTTTTCAATAAAAAGTATTTTTAATAATTTAGATTTGTGGCCCTTTTGAAGTTAAGCAGCGATATGTGAGTGTATGTGTGTGTGTGTATTATGTAATGAACTTAGTAAGGTGCATTATTGGTGCGTACTGCAGTAGGCAATAAATTATTTCGAAATCCACGGAGACCAAGTCGTAGGTGAAATACTAGTTATTCATAATTTGCTCAGCCACTTCCTAGGTATGTTGAGCTCGGCTTCCAGTCTAACTAGATGCAGTTGAGTACTAGAGTTTTACATGAAGCAACTGCCTATCTATCCTCCAGAACCTAGTTGCTATGTAAAACGGCACCTCTTGGCAAGGCTGGCATTGTATGGTCTAACTTTCGCTGAACAGCTTGATGATCTTTCCGAAGCACAGAGGAATCTTCATATGGTAAAATAGTCACCCATCTATGAACCGAACTCGGTAAGCATTATTTTTTGTTTATCATGGATGAGCCCGCTCTTGACGTCGATCTCGTCTAATGGTAAGCGATAGATGTGACGAGCGAGCCCAGAAGATGCCTATTTACTCTTGCTTTAAAGGCTGAAAGGTCATAAGTGGCAGGGGACACAGAAGCCGGCAGAGAATTCCACAACTTGGCCGTGCGCACAATAAATGTGGAGGAGAAGCGCTTGGTACGACAAGACGGTATATCAACCAAGTGTGGATGATACTCAGCCGTGCATCTAGTAGACCGGTAGTAAAATGGAGTTGGGGGAATCAGGTCATGGAGCTTCTGCGCACACTCCCCCAAGTAAAATCTATAGAAAACCGACAGGCAAGCAACGGTTCGCAGATGAGCTAGACTATGAAGCTTGTCCACCAGCATCTCGTCGCCTATAAACCTTTTACCTCTGCGCTCGATCTGTTTAAATTTGAAGATCGATTCTATTGAGAAATCAGATGTGTCAGTGACTACGCTTGCTTCTCTGTTTTCTGGATACAAATAAAGATGTGTTTTATACTGTTTTAAATTTGATGACACGGTTGAGTGATCGACTGCTGAGCTGCGTATCGTGATTTTGATTCCCGTACCGGTACAAATGTTTGTATCGCCTACAAATATTTGTTCCGGGTCTGGTTCTTTATCATTTACATCTACCACCGCGAACGTCTCTGTCAAGTCTGCTGTAGTCGTGTCGCTCTCGGATCAATATATCAGATACATAGCCACCAAAAAAGCCACCTCGCAGGCATTGCCTTTAATCGTCTACAATACTCGTAAAGACCTATAAATATGCATGGATGTTTCTAAAATTGCACCCACTATACAGGAGAAATTCCTAGTGTGGGATACTGTATTTAAAAATCTTATTTCTATATTAAGTAAAGAACATGCTATCATATGGACATTATTAGTTCTTAGCTTGTAGTACTTGTCTTTACTAGTAGTAAGATTTTTAACCCCTTTCAAGTAATAAATTGTTCAGACGTATAAAATGGTCTTAACGGCAACTTGTATGAGACTTTGGATCTCATAAAATGCTGTAGCTCACACAAATAAAAAAAAATATAGTTTCCGTTTTTCCGAGCCACTAAGAGTCTATTTCGCGTTATTTTATTAAAATTTATTCAAGAATCCAGACGCATAAAATGCAGAAAATTGATATAAAATCCAAACGATTGCTTTAAAGTTTGCTATAAAAATATTTCATTCATCTAACAGTGTGTTGTAGAAGAAAATGTTGAGTATTTATGTGAAGAAAGACTTATTTTGTTGCTGTGACAACGTAAACAACAAGAGATTTATTTTAGACTATACAACGTGTAATTTAAAGGGTATATACATACCAAGTGCATGGCTTCTTTGGATGATAACGATATGGCAGGGTTTTGTAATCATAAGTCTACGTGTGTAGAACTTATTACAAATTCCAATACACTGATACCAGAGACCGGATTTTTCAAATTAAGAAGAACGAAAGGAATTATCGTGTTATTGGCAAGTGACGTGGAAAGTTATTGACCCTCGTATTGCTGTGACACGTTTGTTATGATTGGTATTCAAGAAATATATAAAACCAATAATTTGGTATCAATTCTTTGAATCAGTTATTTTGTGCTGAAACTGTGCATAGAGACTCCATACTAGATGTTGTTTGTCCCTTTTGGATAGTTATGGGGTTTCCGTTACACGTTGTAGAACAAAATAATGCACCTGAAAAAATTATATCATTATCATAATCTGCCTAGCATTATCCGATATACGTTGGATCAGCTTCTTAGACTGGAAGCCGAATTCAATATTTTGTATGAAACAACTGTCAATCTGAACGCTACAATCCAGTAATTGGGTATCAGGTTACTTCCCCACAAGACTGAAGAGAAATTCTCTTGCTTCTACCAGTTATGTTTCTCAAAGAAGTACAAATGCTTTGTGAGATAGATACGGAGTCATTACAATATGTTCAGACGGTTACTCTTTCACGGACCAACTTGGCAAGTTTTGGCTACCGTTGAAGATTGAAACATGCAGCTCTTTTTATTACCTATGCCATAAAAATATTTTTTGCACGTAAAATTAAATTTTCATAACCTGTTTATCTTATACTTAAATATTTGATCAGGTTTTCAAAATAATGGAAGGCCGCGTATTGTCCCGAATGTTATTTGAAAATCTTTCTTAGCCGTTCTTATAGTCAGAAGCCTAAATACCTGACACTAAACTAGCCAAGGGCTATCGTGTTATACAGTAACTGAGTTGCCTAAGTTATATAGGCTACCACTTGGAAGCTGGTGCTACAAAAAATTTCACTGAACGACGATGGTAAAAATAGTTTTTTTTTATTATTTCAAATCCAGGTCGGAAATACTTCTTGGTGTAATTTTCGTCTTCACCACTGTTTTCAAAATGGTGATGGAAAACATCCTGAGAAAAAGGCGAGAAAAGAAACTTTTTAACAAAAAATAAAACCGACTTCCCAACAAAAAAAAATCACTACAACTTTGCAGTGTTTTTCTTATTCAAAGAGATCCCTCGATTTCTCAAGGTTTTCATTATCAGATCGTGACTTCATGACAATGGGACCAACTAGAAAATATACCCTCTCAAACAAAAAATAATTTTCCAAATAGGTCCAGCCGTCTTCGAGTTATGAGGTTTTACATAAAAATAAAGTTCAAGACGAACTGAGAACCTCCTCCTTTTTATGAAGTCGGTTAAAAACCAGTATGACATTCACCAACTTGCATTGGCCTGCGTGGTTGATTACCGCCAATTCACTGACATGGAAAGGAGACCTGCGTCCCAACAGTGCGCATATTAGAGGCTGGTTATGTTATGTTATACTAGCACTTTACCCGCGTATTCATCCACGTGGATTTCGAAATAATTATAGCACTCACCTTATTGCCAATGAAAAATACTTAAAAAAAAACTTTTTACTAAATATTAAACCGACTTCGAAAAACCACTGCAAAGTGAAAAATAACTTTAATTTCGGTAGTCGGTGTCTTTAATTTTGTATTTTCGTTTTTGGCACCGACTTACGAAAATAAAAGTTGTTTTTTTTGGAAATCGGTTTAGTTTTTTGGTAAAAAGTTTTTATTTAACTATTTTTAGTTGGTCGATTTATAATTTACCTAGTTACAAAAGCCTGAATCTCAACTACTTATAACCTTTTACAAAATGTTGCTTTTCCCAATGCTGGGTCGTTAATTGTTGAAGAGTTCTCCTAGTACTTCACCATCAGCTTTACTTCACCATATGCATTGTGACGAGCATATTGTGCTTAATAACCATATTCAAGTAATTGAAGCGGAACCCATGAAATACTTATTATTCCTACTTATATATCTAGTAGTTCCAGTGGCTATCTGTGATCTTCATCATCAGGTCCACTTCAGAAATGGTGCTTTTCGAATGTAACTACACAAGTTACTACAAAAACTACTCAAATCACTATAGGTGTGCCTATAATATTTGAAGAGCTCCTCGATTTCTCTAGGATCCCATCATCAGATGTGTGACTTGGTATCAATGGGACCAATTTCGAAGTATACCCTTTCAAACAAAAAAAGAATTTTCCAAATCGGTTCAGCCGTCTTCGAGTAATCGGTGATCATGCATAAAAAAAATATAAAAAGACATTAAAAAAAAAATATACGCGTCGACTTGATAACCTCCTCCGTTTTTTTTGTCGGTTGAATATACAACGTGTAACGGAAACCCCATATCTATCCAAAAGGGCTGAAGACAACATCTGGTATGTAGTCTGTATGCACAGTTTCAGTACAAAATAACTGACCCAAAGAATTGATACCAAATTATTGGTTTCATATATTTTTAAATACCAATCATAACAAACGTGTCACAGCACTACGAGGGTCAATAACTTTCCACGTCACTTGCCAATAATACGATAATTCTTTTCGTTCTTCTTAATTTGAAAAATTCGGTCTCTGGTATCAATGCATTGAAATTTCTAATATGTTCCACACAATATGTACACATAGGATTAGAAACCCGATTATCATCCAAAGAAGCCGTGCACTTGGTATGTATATATACCCTTTAAATTACACGTTGTATAACTACTGTGAATACAATTCACATTACTAGCATAATCTTATCAACCCTTCCAACTAAGCTAAATATGTGTATATTGTGCCTGGAATGGGTTCACGGGAATAGTGTAATGGGTGGAGTTCGAACCCATGACCATATTCTCGATCTCAAGCCATTTCCGCTTCATGTCTATAATTGGATCATTAGTTCCGTAAATTACGCGGGAATATTCACTCCCTTCCGCTCTACGCAGAGCGGGAGAAGTCATTCGATGATATTCTCAACCAGAAAAAAAAATCCTACGTACAAACTTACAAACAAATTTTACCTCTTTGTAGATATACAATATATTTTTACCTGTTCAACATAAAGTTTTACTCACCTATTCACAAATTCCAGATTTCAGTACCATCGCAACAAAATGTCAAACCCAAACAGAACTACCCACATTTTTTACATGGCAGCCTCACATACAGTACAGACGATAAAACAAGTGACCGAGGGAAGGTTCCCGTAAAGAATTCGTTGCATTATTCAACAATGTTCAGCTCTTCACTTTGCCAAATGAAATAAATTACCATCGCGCCATCGATACCTATTTCGCACGAATACGGCACTACAGTTTGCCTTGTCAATTTTGTATGTAGATTTTTCGTGATTTTGATAGTGTTCTGTTTTTAGAGTCTGTTTTTTTTTTTCTTCTTTGTGGCTTTGTGATAAATGTAGTGTTCGTGGATTGGTTTTGTTTAGTACCTTTTGCAATCTAGCTGAGAGTGAGACTTCTTTCGCGTGAAAGTCTTTTTGATTTTCATTAGGGAGCCTGCTCTTGACCCCGATTCCACCTAAGCGTGAAACGAGGTCTACTATGAAACGAGCGAGCCAGGAAGATGTCTGTTCACTGTTGTTTTACAGGCTAACGGGTCATATGGCAGAGTTTCACGCCTTGGCTGCGCGCACAATAAATGTAGTGGAGAAGCGCTTGGTACGACAAGACGTTATATCGACCAAATGTGGACGTTAACCTGCAGTACGTCTTGTAGACCGGCAGTAAAGGATAGTGAAGGGTCTGGATCAAGTAAAAAATTCAGAAAATTACGAAATTTAAAATTGTCCTATAATTTCCACTAACTTATAGTGAAAGTTCCGTAAGATCGGTTCAGCCATTTCAGAGATCAGTTTAGACTGAGAAAAATATTTTAAGAAGTTTGTATTTGTTTCATTATCCCGTTAATGACTATGAGCACTAGAGACAACACATTATCACAACGAACGTAGACTGTGGAAATCTCTGTTTTTCGATGTTGATCACCGTGTGTAGTTGTCGTTATATTTTTCCATAACAGACTACGTCTTATAGCGACATAGGTCTATATCGATGGCTCGAATAATGGAGTGTAGGGATGTTTTTGACTATGGAGCAAACAGTTCGTTTAGAATAATAATTTATTTTTCTTTGGTTGTAAACAAAGTCACATTCTCCCAATAAAAACCGGCATAAAGTTTTATTTGTATAGTCATCCAGTTAAAGGGATTTCTTTGGGTTTTTGGCTATATTTTTTAACATTAAATTGCTTATTATACTACACCTAATAGTAGACTGGCTAAAGTCATACGATAACTAGTTACATAATTAAAATACCGATCAAAGAGTTTGACTCGCATACTCAGGGTCAGTACAAACTTATCTAAATATACAAGTTCGATAGTAATAACTACATACTTATTTACGGGTCTAAGAATTTTTCGTTTGCAGTCATGTGCTATAAGACGCTGTTTCGTGCCGATTTGCATGATTCTAGAGATACCGCGGCCCCGGAACTTAAGGGCAGTTGAAGGAACAAGTTTGACACACCCTTCCGCTCAACCCAGAGCGGGAGAAGTCATTCGATGATTTTTCCACCTGACCAAAAAAACCCTGTAGGTTTTGATTCCTTAGTAAAATCAAAACTAAACGGACGAGATGGGGTTATATTTTTTCATAGCTGAAAGAAATCGTAGACCCGACTATTTGATATGAATTTCAGTTTCATATCTTTATTCGTCCCTGAGAAAAAAGTCTTGACGGACAGACGGACGACGAAATGGTCGTATAAGGGTTCCGTTTTACCTTTAGAGTATGGAACCCTAAAAAAACATATCATTGTACAGAGCTTACTTATCAAAACCAACCTAACAATACACAGATTAATTGAAACAGCCAGACCGACAAAAATATTGCAACCCTCCATTTGCGTCCATAACCCCATGCTCCATTAAGGTGTGATGCAGGGAAAATACTGTTTTATACCAGTTTTTAACCCTCAGCCATCGCGTCGAGTGAACGTTTACTCCCGTTTAATTGCTTGCAAAATTTCGCTTCTGGAATGCCGTGGTGCAAAATTTTAGAATATTAAATACAAATTACATACTCGCTGTGCATTTTAGTTTTAAATAGGCTTTCAGTATTACAAGGCGTGCTATTAATGCTTTCATGTTTGCTTTTATTTTGTTAACGTTTGCTGTGTAGGTGACACAGTATTAAGATTTCAAATCATGGTTTATTAAGTTTATAAATTCCTGCAGTTGTGAATAACGTCTCGAATAGGAAAAAATAAATCTTAACATAGTATATAAAGCAAAGTCGCTTCCCTGTGTCTGTCCCTATGTATGCTTAAATCTTTAAAACTACGCAACGGATTTTGATGCAGTTTCTTTCAATAGAAAGAGTGATTCAATAGGAAGGTTTTTAAGTATATAACATGCATAATATAGTAGAGGAAAACTGATAATTTTTGAGGTTTCTAATGTGATGTCGCAAATAAACACATTTTTTTGCGCTTGCTTTGCAAACGCTGGCTGAACCCTACGAGATAGATCAAAATAATGTACTACAGTATTGTACACCTTAAAAAGATCAACAAAAAAGTCTTCGATGGCATCTATCTATCTCTTATAAATAACCCACAACAACCATTTTTTATCCTTTACTTTTTACGAGAAATACGAGCATATTTTACGAAGCGATTTTAAGCAATACAGCATTAATCCTTATCCAATTAAATACCATAAATACATTGTGCATTTAATATAAATCAATATTGCCCTTTACAGAATATAATTTAAATAAATAGTTTCGAAGATATTACAGATTTCAAATGCAAGAACATAGCGGTTGTGGTGCGATGCCGACGGAGGCACGGCGCGCGTGCCTATGTTGCTTAGATTTGAGCGTTGAATGTTTTTCCCATGGTAAATTATGTGTCGCACTTTCTAGAGTAATTACTAAAGAGAACATGTATGTCGAATGACAAAAAGGCTGTCAACGATGTACATAAAGACATTCTATAGTATATTTAATATAAACATTGCACCCGTGCGAAGCCGGGGCAGGTCGCTAGTACAAAATAAATAATAATAATGAATAAACACTATCGACTTAAGAAAGTAGTTGTCACTGGCTGCCTGTTAATTTTTTATTGTATTGGGTTAGGCTTCCAGTTTTACTAAATGCAACTTACTATTAGTACTTTTACATGGAGAGATTTTTTTTTAAAAAAACGGAAACTAGCTATGTGGGTAGAATTCACTAAGTTATATTTGTGTCTAGAGTGAGTCCACGGTAATAGTGCAGTAGGTGGGGTTCGAAACCGTGACCTCTAGGTCCTAAGTCCGATACTCTAGCCATTTGGTTATTGATGCTTTAATTAAATAACTATGATTTGTAAAAAGACCCACACATTGTATTGATGTAAAGGATATTTATATCTCTTCTTAAATTTTTGTTATTATGTGTCTTTGTTTCTTTTTTTATATATTTATATGTATACCTATGTTTTGAGAATGTTTTTATATTTTATAAAGATAAATAGTACACCGTGGACTACCCGCGTATTTATTTTCTCTTGTGTCAAATCCATCCAGAGGTTGTCTGTAAAAGATCGCTTTTAGCGATAAGACCGCCCATTGTATCACCCTTTTTAGTTGTAAAGTCCTTATTGTTTTACTGTTATGATGTACAATAAAGAATATACCTATCTATCTATCTATCTATTGTAACATCATCTGCCTAACTTTTAAGTCCAACTATTTTGAAGTTACCTTCTAGCGTAACCGGATCCAGCTGAGGTACTAATATTTTCCATGAAGCGACTGAGTACTACGATATTCCCACCTGTAACAAGAATAAAACATGTACCAATTACAGCCGGGACCACTAGCTTCAAGTGCTTTCAAATGTATGAAAGAATCTAGATATGTTAATGAAATAATTAAGTTTATTTTGCAAATAGGTTATAAATAACACTTGTACCCCAACGAGCACATTAGTGGAAATAGCAGCCTATTTTGTTACTTTCGGCTGTAAAATAGCGGTTTAAGGGTTCAAAAATTAATAGTTAAAAAACCAAAACACGCTTTTAGGACTAATGTAATGAGCAGAAATTAGAAATGTTTACTAGTAGGCAGTCCAAGGCTCCATCAGCCACCTTCCAATTCCATCGTCAGACCAGCTGGTACCATAATATTCTATTGTCGTCTAATCTACATATATTTGCCAAGTTTCATGATGATACAACAATTAAAAGTACGTTTAATTCAGATTCTTAGATTTTATTGCATATTTAGTTCGTTACAGATCGACCTAATAATAAATCTATGGATTACGCGGTAATTCAAAAAGGTTAAGAAAACCGATAACAGATTTTCTTTAGGTTTGTTATAACCTTGAAACCTGATCGTGCTCAAAGTCCATTACGTGGCCTTTCTCACAAGTGCAAACTCGACTATGATACGATATTCCACCATGGAATGCCAATGCCTATCTTCCGGCTTCATCATCAGACCTTGAAACCTAATCGTGATCAAAGTTCATTACAAGACCTTTCTAAGAAATCCAAAACAGCTATGATACGATTTTCCATCATGAAGTTCCAGTTCATATCTTCCGGCTCCATCATCAGATCAGTTCGACAGTACCATATTATTGTATTGTCATCAGAACTACATACAGCTGCCAATTTTCATTACGCTACGACCCTTGGAAGATGGTTAAATTAGTTACCTTAGATTTCATTACATAGTTACATACAGGTCGACCTAATAAAAGCGTGTTAAAAAGCAGTTCAAAGTTGCATATCTGCATCCGTAAACGTCTATAGCTATAAAAGTTACTTAAAGTGCTATAAGCTGAATCAAATACTACCCTAGCCTTCACAGTAGTTCACGGTAGAACTCATTTACCACTTACACCTTTATATGAGAGTTACGAAGGTCATTCTGCCACTCTCAGCTGTACAGTGGTTTCCATTGTAACTTTTATAGGTTATAGTTATAGTAACCTTTATTATACTACTATAAGTTTCATTATAGAAATAATAGAAACTCATTACTCATAGTCATTCCTTGCAGGCTCAATCCATTCGCTATTTTACAGCCGCTTTTGTAACTATTATAAAATATTTAATAAAAATGTATGCTAAACGATGGAAATTAATAAAGAAAAGTGGAGGTTATCGCAGGAAATTACCCAAAGTTTATGAAAACCTGCTAAAATCGTCAAACATTGCTGGACATTCCAGTGAATCAGCTAATCATCTAATACTAAAGTATTTTAATTTTGAAGCTTTTAATTTTAAAGAATATTAATCTCAACATTTCACATATCACAAACTTAATAAAAAAAGCCTATTCTTGGGTTCTTATTGTATAAAGATATCAGTCTCAACATTTGGATTTGGCGCAGTACCATCACAGGATCCATTAACCTCTTTAGCCAAATTACGGTTTTTTTGTGCAACGTTCTCATCATCATCATCATTAGGCAATATCTTTTCAATCGGAATATTGTCTTCGTTTGACAAATTTTCTTTATTCTGATCTAGCGATATTTCCCATCCTGAAGGGCAGATTGACAGCTCTTCCTTGTCTGCATTTATAGTTTTAACTATTTTAAAAGGCATTCTGTAATAAAACAATAATAGGTAGTTAATTGAAATATTTAAACTTCATATTATAGTATAAGTAGGTATATAACTAAACCATAAAGTAACCGGATCTTATTTCTACCGACAACAAAATAATGTAAACTATTATTGAGACGTTTTATGATTATCTATTTGAAAAATAACCTGTATCATGTTTATGTAGAAATATCGGGTGTAAAGTCAAGTATCGTAATTAAAACACCGTAATCTTGGATTTGTTTTTAAAGTTGAGAAGCGTACAATGTCTAAGTTAAGTGAACGTTTTTAAGGGTAGACCACGGGTCTCCAAAATGGAAACCATTCGAATAAGTACGTAACTAGATCTTATAACCTCAAAAACAGGAAAATAGGAGCTTTTTGTGGCTGTGAGTTGCACTAGGGGAACAAAAATCACTGGAAGCGTTAGAAGGGTGAAAATTAGCGCTATGATTCTCAAAAGGGAGTTATTAGAGCTAAAACTGTAGGTCATGACTACATTACAATGACGCCATGATTTTTTAAGAAAACTTATAATTCACTTCAAAATTGAGTTGATATACATTGGTTTTTCAGTTAAATGTGCATTAAATGTACCGGTAAACAATCGGCCACTTGCGAATAGTAAGTTATCGACACGTAAAAATACGGAAATAAAATTTATTCTGTATAACAAATAAAAATATCACATATCTTTTGTTAATTTTTTAAATATCATAAAGGCGCGTTAAAATTACTCGAAAATTATCTTATATATCTACAGTAAACTGGACAGCATTTTAAGTATCTTTATATATCTTGCTAATACAGAATACAAACTTTTATTTAAGTACTTTCGTTTTATTTTCATGATGGCGACGAAAACACTTTACCAAAATATTACAAATAATGTCAACTGAAGATATACTATAAAGAACTATAATCAATTCATTCGTTCAAAGTAGTTTAAAATCATTCAAAAGTAGCGCTACGAGAGCTTTAGTATAGCGTTAATAAATCGTTATAGCTATTAAGGAACCTTTATGCAACCGTTGTGCAGGTTAAATGGAACTTTAGGCTGCATAAAATGGCTCCCAAATAGCGCTCAAGCGGCTGCTTTAAGTCTGTAGTAGACGCTCTAGCGCTTACGTCTATTACCATAAGTAATAATCGGATACGCTCCAAAGCCCTAATGCAGTCCATTTGTGCTAGTTGGGACACGTCATTTTTTCCGTAAATGTAAACTAAATGAGGCCAGTGACACCCATACATAACGTGACCATATGTCCCGCTTTCAGGCAGTCTGTCCCACTATCCCCAACGAGAACACAAATGTCCCGCTTTTACAAACAAATCTTTATATACCTACTTACTTACTTGTCTACATTAAAATATCACTAAAATCGCGCGGAAGACGTCAGCGTAGACGCGGGGTTGGGAGTCAGGACCAAGCGAGAGTAAGCGACTGACATGCAAGAAATTTACCGAATACTTACTAATCCTAACTCCTTACTATATTATAAATCCAAAAGTAACTCGTTATGTTTCACGCCTAAACCGTTTAACCGATTTTGCTGTAATAAAGTAGTTTTTGTCGCGAAATTATTTATAAATATTATTTTTAGGGTAAGTTGGTGTAAGCATTAAAATGCCAGTGAGGGTAAGATACCACAATTATTCAAAGTCACATTTTAAACCAAAATTTGTATTTTTCTCTTAAATATGGCATCTTACACCGACTTATTTTTATTTATATACAAAATTCAACAGGCGTCCCGCTTTGACACGAAAAAAGAATTGTGACATTACCCATACGCCATCCAATATTGGCAATCATTGCTGAAATTCGGAGGTGGACCCATAGATATAATATACTTTATTGTACACCAATCATTTAAATACACCTGTTTAATATTGTTGCTTAACCTATAATTACAATGATGGTGTTATCGCTGATAGCGATATCTTCCAGACCAACTTTCGATGGATTTTACGAACTTGTTCTAATAAAGAGGGGAGAGGAAAGCAAATGTACCTACTTCCTAATGTAAAATTATTCATATAAATACAATACATAAATATTATGTACCGCAAGAAAAATAAATCTCCTAAAAAAATACAAACATTGCGTCATCAAATAAAATAAACAAACGAAGCGATGAAATAGGAATCTCATGAATATTTGACCTTGAAGCGACACGTGCAGAATGAAAATGAAAGGAAAACCACAAAACAATTGATATTCATTCAGAATTACTTACTGAATTCATAAGCAGTAAGTGCTGCGAAAACCACCCTTTTTAACCAACTTCAAAAAAAAGAGGTTCTCAATTCGTCTTGAACTTTTTTTTATTTTTTTGTATGTTACCTCATAACTCGGAGACGGCTGAACCGATTTGAAAAATTCTTTTTGCGTTTGAATGGGTATACTTTCTAGTTGGTTCCATTGTTACGAAATCAGGATCTGATGATAGGATCCTGGAGAAATCGAGGGAACTCTTCAAATATAGGCATACCTATAGCGTTTTGGGTATTTCTTACAGTACCTTGAGCAGTTGCTTCCAAAAAGTACCATTTGGGGAAGTTAAACTGATGATTAAGACCACAAATAGTCACTGAAACTCCTCAATAATAAGTATTTCGTGGATTGCGATTCGATTACTTGAGTACGGATGTTAAACACTTTATGCTCGTCACATTACATATGATGATGTAGAGCTGATGGTCAAGTACCAGGAGAACTCCTCAAAAATTAACGGCTATGCATCGGGAAAAGAGATATTTTGTAAAAGGTGATAAGTTGTTGACATTATGGCTTTTGTTTTAACAAAATTACAAACCAACCCACTAAAAAGCGTGAAATTTTTTTTTGATAAAAATACACTTCTGGACACATCTATTGGCCCACCTTAGAGTTTAGGTTTCGATGGCCCCTACCGAAATATGATTGCTAGATTGAACAAAAACTGTTGATGCAGTTTTAAACCTGATACATTTTACCATCTTTTTCGATCGTATAGTTTTAAATTTGAATTCAGAATACCATACGACATGGACCTACGCCTAACAAGTCGGATATGCGCCTTGTTAAAGGCAATTAATTTTTGAATAAAAAACATGTTTTATCAAATAAAGGTTTAATTTAATAACGCGTGTTGCCTCCATGGGCATCTACCACAGCTCTCATACGATTAGGCATAGAGTTTATCAACCGCTCTATGAAATTTTGAGGGATCATCTCCCATTCCTCTTCTATGGCAGTTTTCAACTCCTGCATCGTCTGGGCAACTGGCTGACGAGCCCTAACACGCCTTTTTAGCTCGTCCCACATGTGCTCAATGGGGTTCATGTCTGGGCTTCTGGCTGGCCAGTCCATAACTGTGATGTTCACATCCCGAAGATATTCCCTGACGATGCCGGCCGCATGGGCTCTTGCATTATCATGCATAAAAAGGAAATTTGGGCCCACATAGTCCGCGTATGGTATCACGTGAGGTTCTAAGCACTCACGAATGAATCTTTCAGCATTTAATGTTGGCAGCCGTGGTCCTGTAACAACCTCAAGTTGAGTTTTGCCGCTCGCGGATATACCGCCCCAGACAGTCCATGAGCCACCGCCATAAGCAACCCTCTCTTCAAAGCAGCATTGTGCGAAACGCTCTCCCTTACGCCGGTAGACCTTCTTCCTTCCATCATTGCCATGTAACACAATTTTAGACTCATCAGAAAAGAGTACACGGCTCCAATCTTGCTGTGTCCAATTTAAATGACTGCGTGCGAAATGAAGGCGCGCTGTTCGGTGGGCTCGCTTTAGTTTGGGCCCATTAGCTGGCTTGTGTGGTACCATATCGCGTTCTTTTAACCTTCTCCGAACAGTTCGAGCGCTCACAGATACTCCGTGGAAGTCGCGAAGTTGGTTTTGTATCTCAATGGAGGTAAGGTGACGATTTCTCAAGCTGGTCGTCACGATGAATCGATCCTGCCTTTCAGTTGTGACCCGAGATCGTGGCCTTCCTTGGCGACGAACAAAGCCGCCAGTCTCTAGGTACCTCCGATAAACATTTCGGACCGCAGATCGACTTAAATTAAGTTGAGCACTCACGTTTCTTTGGCTGTGTCCGGCCTGAATAAGTGCCACAGCTTGGGCGGCGACTTCAGGTGAAGTATCCATAGATTATTGACAGAACCTCACCTTAATGTTAAGAATAAGTAATGTTTGTTGCAAAAGCAAAGATATCAATCACTTTTTCAAGAATTAAATCCAAGTAAACCAATAAAACCAAGTTTTCTTAGTATTCGATTGTTTGATATCAACAAACAGGCTCCAAATTGTCTTTTGTTTCTTTAAATTCTGTGTTCGAAATTCAAAAAAAGACTATTGAATGAAATTGTGAATGTGCCAGGTTCAAAACTGCATAAAAACTTTTTGCTCGACCTAATATAAAATTTTAGCTAGGACCAAACGAAACTGAAAATACAAGGTGGGCCAATAGATGTGTCCAGAAGTGTATATACAATATATCAAAACACTACAAAGCCAAAAATAACTTTAATTTCGGAAGGCGGTGTGAAAAAAAAAAGAAAATCCAAAACCAAGAACACCGACTTCCGAAATTAAAGTTATTTTTGGCCTACAAAGCCAAAAATAACTTTAATTTCAGAAGTGTTTTTGATGTTTTGATATGGAAGTCGGTTCTATTTTTTGCAAAAAAAAAATATCTATTAAAATAATTGGGGCCTGCGTAGTTACGGTAAGATTTATAAGAATTACGGATAATGATTTAAGAATCACATATCTTTGAAACAACATATATAAAAAATCATGAAACGTATGAGTAAAAAATATAAAAAATAAATTAACTAAATAAAAATTGGCCAAGTGCGAGTCGGACTCGCCCATGAAGGGTTCCGTGGTAACTATAATAAATATAATATACTTAATATATTTAATTGAAAAAAAAAAACAAAAAACCTTAAAAATTTCTTAAAACTAGCTTATTTACAATTTTTACAACTACACCAAATAACTTTGTTTTTTATAGTATTTGTATGAATTACAAAGTTATATTTGCGGTTTTATAAAATATACTGTATCTCAAAAACTGCCGACTCGATCTCGTTCAAACTAATTTTAGTTGACAGTTTACATTAAGATCTACAACATATGGTTTTTTTAAATTTTTCACTTCATTATTATAGAAGTTAGAGGGGGGACACATTTTACCACTTTGGAAGCGTATATCTTTTAAACGATTATTTTTATGAAAAAGTCATTTCAGAAACCTTAATGTCATTTTTAAAGACCTGTCTATAGATACCACACACGTATAGGTTTCATGAAAAAAAATATTTTCAGTTTCAGTTCCATGTATGGGGAGCCCCCTTTATTTTAATTTTTTTTTTTTATTTCTCTTAAAATCGGAAAGCGGTTCACAGAATACATCTATCTACCAAGTTTTACATGTATAGTCCTAATACTTTCGGAATAAAATGGCTGTGACATACGGACGGACGGACAGACAGACAGACGGACAGACATGTCGAAACTATAAGGGTTCCGTTTTTTTCCATTCGGCTACGGAACCCTAAAAAGGAAACATTCCAAATGAAATAAAATAAACAAACAATAAAATGACAATATCCTGAATATTTGACCTTGAAGCGACACGTGTCGTAAACAAGGGCAAAAAGGTAAGCCTCGAAACGATTGATATTCAGAATTGCCAAGCAATTCCCAACCCTTTTGCCCATCATTTAAGGCATGCGTGACTCGATTATTTTTGTTGGATGTCCAGGTTCAGGATATTATTGGTAATGTATGCTTTAAGGGTCAAGGTCATTTGCTGATTTTGCTGTTTAATTCTTTTTATTGTTTCTGATTGTTGTTTTACTTGTGCGTTATAGTTGAATAGCTCGTGGCTACATTACGTGGCCACACGAGTCGATCTTCAAGGTTAAACGACGCTTGCCAAGGTCTGCCAGTAGATGGGTGGGTATAACGGGCTTATTTTGTGTCTCAGAAATCACGTGAAGCCTTTTGTCCAAGCTGTTAATAACACGGGTAGAAAAATCTGACATCAGGCTACGATATAGTTGCATATTAGTTAGACGATGATGATACATATTACTTAACAAAAGCGAATACTATTATGAGTTATACGAATTATCAGCGTGGTGGGTCGCGCGATGTGCGGTAACTGGCCTAGAAACCACCGAACATTACACCTACCGGCCAAAATTCCTCCTTTATGAAAGTCGGTAGATGTTCACTACAAAAAAAAATTCGTCCCGTGATGAGACTCCAAAAAATTGACTCTCAGGGAGAAATTGGTTTATGTCTTCATGACTCTAAGAACATGGAATTTCCGGTAATTGCCACCAACCATGCTCGCCCGCAGGTTTGCACGTTGTACTAACTTAGTTAAGATCACCCTTTTCAAGGCGTACTGCACCTCTTTCAGCCTTTTTTCAGCCTGTGGGCTCGCTATACACAAGCTAGCTACAATGCCCTCCGCGTCCAGTACAACAATACGTTCAGGGCAGTGTTGGGTCTGCCTCGTTTCTGCAGCGCCTCGGGCATGTTTTCGGAAGCGCGCACCGACTGTTTCCACGCCACCATGCGCAAGCGGTGCGCAGGGTGCGAGACAGCTCCAACTCTGTCCTGGCAATGATTGCAGGGAGGCTTGATTGTCTATATGTGAGGCACTGTTGTGACCGGCATATTGTTAATGTAAATAAAAAAAAATAACTTGACATTTTCTATGTTATAGCTGTAGTTTTGTAATTTAATGTGACTTTTAATTTGGAATTTAATTTGACATTTAATTTGTATTTAATTTGATAATTTGACATGATTTTTTAATTTTTTAATTTTATTATTATAAACTTAATTGACTTTTAAAGTTTTAATATATCTTTGAATCTTTTTGTATGTAAATTTCTTCCTTTGTATTTTAAATTAGGAAGCCGAGCAATTGTTTGAATTTGTGTATTTTGATTTCATTTTATATGGGTCTTGGACCTGAAATAAATGAATTTTATTTTTATTTATTTTTTTTACAACGCTGTCCATTCTGCCAAGGACAGAACCAAATAACAAGACACCGTCCAGCAGAAAATGTTTTCGCCGATAGGGAATCACGACCCTCAGTACTGAGGAAAATTATGCGAGGAGGTGGAGGAGAATCCGGTTATTGAAACAACCGGATATTTAATACTCAAAGTCAAACCAATATCAAAAGTAAACTTCTCCCCTCTTACAGCATTCAGAAGCGGTTAGTCCATTTCCGCTCCAGTCTCAAACCCCTCCAGTAACTTTCACCGATTTGCATTCTAGATTTTATCGCCTCGTAACTTAGATAGATAGACTATCTGTTGGCAATAACTCAGGGTGACCACATAGGTATCTGTCTGCCAACGCCTTCTACTCGCCGTATTTCAAACTCCTAGATAAACTTCGATTAAACCAGGGCCGTTCAGTTTAGGGGCGTTTAGGTGACACGATACGACTGCCGCATATATTGCAGTGAAAGTTACATTTTAGGAAGTATTCTTGACGAAAAATTTATCCTTATGTATTTTATAACAAAAATAATTAAGTATCTGTATGTGATTTTAAAATAACTGCGTTTTCACAAGTGCTTACAGTTATTGACACCATATTTATGTACAAACTTTTTTTATATATTTGTGTATATATCTGTCTTTCTGTTTTCTGATTTAAATATTCAAGATAAAATCCAAATATGATGGTAAATTAGAGTCGTGTAATGTAAAACTCCATTTGACCGTTCCTTGAAGCAGAACACAGTTGATTAGAGAATCTCAGTCGATCGGAACCATAGCCTACAGTTAATTTAACAAATAATAATATTACAGGTACAAATTTAGATTTGTAACTATTCTTCCGTGCTACTATCTACACGGCGCGAGGTTCGATTATTATAATTTTTGACATTAACAATAAATCTCATTCTGTTATTTTACAGAATGAGATTTATTGTGAATGACAAATACATTTTTTGAATTGATTGGAACTAAAAACTTATAAACATCAACGTAAGCTAAAAGTGAATAGGTTACTTCTATTTAAGCGTGCTCTAGCTTCGATCACATGATCACTTACCATCAGGTGAGATGATAGTCTAACGCGAGCCTATTATCAATAAAAATATAAGTAAAAAGACAAGACAGGTAATCTTAAGATGATAGATTTGTTAACGCCTCTAGAGATAACAGAATTAACAGCATACGTGTATTGCTGGTTATAAACAGAACGACAGATACATTATGAACTTACACATATTTATTATATCACACTTATTTTGTAAGTTCGCAATAGATCATATTATGATATTATTTAACTAAACAAACCATCATATTACTTTTATTTCAGGCACAATAAAACTATCCGCAAAAACTTAGAATCCTATGTTCAGTTAGAAACTAGTTATCTTTGTTTGAAATATAGGTATACTTACTGTGCTGGCCCTATTTCGCGTAGCCATGAGGACCAATAAACACACTTATAATTTGTTTTTCTACAAACATTTATTTGCTGTTGTCCTGTACTTAAACGGGTTCGAACTTACTGTTTGGAAGTTGGTGGTGTGATACTCCCGTGCCTCGGAACGTTAAGCGCACCCCAACATAGGTGGGAAAAACCACAGAACAGATAAAAGAGGTTAGAAAGGAAATAGTTCCTGATTTGTATGAGAACGCGTGTCGCCGCTTGTCTCCCACTCTTTAGCTCCACTGCAAGCAAGAGGCCCGTTATGTATGCGAATTACGCGCACAAATAAATTACACACACTTAAATCGAGAGCTTGCTACTGATTGTAACTCACTGTCGATAAACATTCGCCGTGCATCACGGCCAATCAGGGCAAAGGACAAAACGTCAATGGTTGAAGTGTGGCGCATGCAGTACATTGTAAGCGGACTTTGTTATTGCGTTGATTAAGCGAGTACACATCGGGCAATGTATACTTTTTGTAACTTGTTGCAATAATGTTGTTAATGTTCGGAATTTCATAGTGATCAGAATATTTTTATGTTTTTAACAAATACAATTGTAATTAAATGTTATTTTCGACTTACCGATGGAAAGATTTTAGATTGGAAGATTTACCTCCTCGCTCTATACTTGCGGTCTGACTTTTTGTTTTACCGGTTATAATGGCACAACATGGCATTTTAAAGCAGAGCTCTGCTTTAAAATGCCATGTTGTGCTATGATTTTCGTATCATAAATGCGGCACGCTCGCCACGCCCATATTACCATTCCAACCTTATTCATCTATTCCGTGGGAAAAACCTAACCAGATGATGTCGTCCTGTACCTAAACGTTTGTGAGCCTTTAAGTTTGTACAAAGTTTTTTTTTTTATTGATAATAGGCTCGCGTTTGATCACCATCTCACCTGATGGTAAATATATTATATATATTTTCTTTTCATTCGCAGAAGATTTCGAACAAAACACGACCTGTGAGTTTGTTTTCGTGTTTTTTCTCAGAGTGTTCAGTTAGGAAACACCGGTCTCATCTAGGTTAACTTAAAACGGTAAATCATGACTTGTTAAAATGTTATTTATAACCAATTTACAAAAATAAAATTTTTCATTTCATTTAGCGTTATTCAAATTTTTCAAAGTGACAATGGTTATGATATTCTGTTTTATTGCTATTCTTAATGACTCATTGCAAGAAAATGTTTATACTAGAGAATTAGCAATGTTAATAATTTACTTATAACAATGTTAGTAGGTAACATTTATTTATAACTAATATGTTGCTGTCTGTATGCTCACATGGTAAATTATATCGATACTGGAAATATGAAATAACGTAAGGGACAAAACTAAGGTTTTCAGGAGAGCATAAATAAGATATTTTTCTTACAAAACTGGTTATAATTTTTTAACTATATGTTTTATGTAAAAAGTGTCTAGGACAAAGTTTCTTAGATTTCTTCATTCTTTGAGGCTAAAATAGTAAAAAATCAATAAGGCCTACAGTTTCAAAGATAGCATGTCCCTTACGTTAAATAATAATGAATACGAGTGATATACGTTTACAAAATTTTTTGATATAAAAAAACGGCATTGGTGTATGGGACATTTAAGGATAGAAACATTTAGAGTTTTTCAAAGTAAAGGTCTCTTAATGGTACACTCTATATTGTTAATGCAGTTAACAAATATAAAAAATAGAATTTTATACATTCGTGATCTACTATGCCTATGCCATACAATTTAAAACTACTTGCTGACTCATAGGGATAAAAATAAACGAATAAAATATATTTAAACTTTTATTTGTGCTCACTAATCCTCTTTTATAAACACAATTTAGGCACTCTCGTAAATTATGTTAAGTATAACATTATTAAATTCTGTTTTAAATCATAATAAAACTAGCTATTTTGGCTGACTAAAATTACTCATTGTCCCAAAAGAAAAATAAAATTCACTTAAAAATAAACAAAATCAACAAATCAATCTTCTTTTTTTTTATTGATAGACTTGCGTTTGACCGCCATCTCACCTAATGGTAAGTGATGATGTGGTCGAAGATGGAGCACACTTGCCTAGAAATAACCTATTCACTCTTGGCTTAAGACTCCCAGGTTATGGCGATCAGGAAACACAGACTCCGGCAGGGAGTTCCACTCCTTAGCAGTACGCACAATGAAAGTATTCCCAAAACGTTTCGTGCGTATGGGTGGGATGTCCACCATGTAACGATGGCGCATCGCCGTCTGTCTTGTAGTCCGATGATAGAACGGGCTTGGCGGAATTAGATTGTGTAATTCCATCGCACACTCCCCGAAATGTAACCGATAGAAAACCGATAGACTTGCAACTCGTCATCGGTGTTCAAGGCTCTGGAGCTTTGATTCGACCAGTAAATCGTTGCCAATGAGTCTCTTGGCCCGTTTCTCGATAGACTCAAGCGCGTTCAGTTGGTATTTCGCAGATCCATCCCAAAGATGAGAGCAGTACTCCATACACGACCGAACCTGGGCTTAGAGACTGAGCATCTGTTCCGGTGTGAAGTACCGTCTCACCTTTGCTAGGATTCCCCAACTTTTTTGCTGCTAGCTTAGCCTCGATAAACGGACCAAAATTGAGGGTGGAAGTTAGTGTTACCCCAAGAAGTAATCATTAACTTATGACCTTTCAGCCTTTAAAGCACGAGTAAATAGGCATCTTCTGGGCTCGCTAGTCCCATCTTAGACCTCATCTATCGCTTACCATCAGGTGAGATCGAGGTCAAGAGCGGGCCCATCGGTAACAAAAAAAAAGAAAAAAAAAACATAAAAAACAAACTAACTTCTTCCTTAATAGAAAGCCTACAGTTAAATTGAAAAAGTCTCAAAAATTAGTCATTATCTTTATCAGTCTCATCATCGTCGGTGTCATTGAGCCTATCTTTAATTATACTCTTATTAGGAACATTCAAATATTCATTGTGAAACCTATTTGGAATTATAACATTGTCACATAATTTTTTGGAGTCTTTAAACTTTGGAATTGAAATTGGCAGTCTTTCCTTATACAGAAATGGTAAGCTGTCTATGCTACTGGGCACAGCTGGATTTCTGGTGCTTTCTAATTCGGATTGATCATTCTTTGCAAGGCCCTTATCCTTCCCTTTACCCTTTACTGTCCTTCTTCCAGTTTGCATTTCATTGCAGAGTTCCATTTTGTGAGTTGTCCCATCCTCTAACATCATATATTTTACTTCGACTATCTTTAAGTTCGATTTTTGAAATATACATATTTGAATTTTCTTGAAATGCAGGTCTTTGGTTTCGAGAGTAGCAGGAGTAAAACGTGATTCAGCAAAATCATTGAAATCAAAGAAATCCTGATGTCCTAACACATTCACTCGATAAGCATGAGGTCCTTTTCTGGCTGATTCCATAAATGATGGCCACTGGGAAGGTCCCCAAGCAACCAGTTTTTTAACCTCCCTTTCAATGATAGCATGCATGCAATCTACTGGCATGTATGTATGTCCAGCTAATAAGTAATTTATTTTAATCATTTGTATATTCGCAGAACGTTCCAAAAAAATATTTTAACATTGATAAAATCACTTTGATTTTATTGTGCCCCGTACAGTTATCACAATAGAATGACGCAGTTGTAACCTTCCTGGAATCAAGTTCTTTAAGGTAGTGAAACAAACATGTTGCAATTTCACAGCTTCCACGTTTGCCATCTGCTTCTCCCCATGTGTAGTAATAACCGTTCTGTGTTCTGCTTTTGTATACAGTAAAATTATAAGCAGCATACTTTCTCGAGTAGTACAACATCATACTTTCACCGTAAGGTGTTCGCAAAACTTTTTGCAGATCAAAGCTGGCTACGACTAATGTATTATCAGGTTTTAAATTCTGGTGGATATGAAAACGTTTATATGTTGCCTCTTTTTCTTCCTTATGTGGTTGTAATTCTTCAACAGTCGCCTGATCGGGGTTGTTTTCATTCTTGGTACACAAGGAACATTTGTCCTTTTTAGGGACATGAAAGGCTATGTTATACTCTCGAAATAGGTTAGTGAAAAGCTTTTCACTTAAGAATGCCTCGGATTTCTCGTTACAATTTTCAATGTATATTCTGTATAAATTAGATGTATTTCTAAATTCTTCTGGAAGATAACATTTTGTTGACTTTTTTCCACTATAATGGGATGGCAAAGTTGATAACATTTTAATGTACTTTTTTGCAGCAAGTTTGGTGGATTCGTCATATTTGTCTGGGGCTGACCATTTGCGACCATCTGGACGAGATAAACCTTCGTAGGCATTTTTAATTGTGTATAAAATAAATGTTTGACTTATGTCTAATGTTTTTATTAATAAGTACATAAACGTTTTCATATCCACTACAAAAACTCAATTTCTGTATCGCTATTCTCTATTATACTTTCCTATGAATTTTTCATGGTTTGCAGAAGAATTACACCTGTTAACAATTAATAATCAAATTATTGAATACCATCGTATAACAACGTAATTTTAAACGTAAAGGACAGCGGTAAAATGAACTAGGGTTAACATTTTAATTTTTAGTTTTGTGTGTGTGACAAACATGCATAATAATATTCATTCAGATAAATTTTGAGAAATTTTACGGATCACGCAGTCCAGTGTCAATTATTAAGGACAGATCAATTTATTTCAGATGCTGACAAATTAACGTAAGGGTCAATATAATTATGATATTTTGAGTCACAATTTAATGTAAGGGACATGGTATTTGTACCTTCTCAGGGAACACTAATGTATAAGGCAATAATAAACAATCTCAAATTATGGAATAACTTATGTGACCTGTTGTAAAATGTACTCGATTTTAATTTAATGTAAATACCAAATACTGTGAGTAAAGAGACTTACATTAGTTTTTTATAAAAATATTAATTTAAATGTCATATACAGCCAGTTTCTAGAAAAAAAAATGGTCTATGCTTACGGAAAATATGTAATGTAAAGGACATTTTTTTAAAGATATCGAGATTTTAAATATACCAATCGATAGAGCAAAAAATTCCGAATCCAACGATATATATAATTCATTTTCGACAAAATGTCCCTTACGTTATTTCATATTTCCAGTATCGATATTATAAGTCTAAACGTGAGGAATTGTAATTTGCTTCTTGCCGATTATATTTTCTTTTTCTTTTCTATGTTTTAATACGTCGCTACTCCCCCATAAACAAATAAAATACATAAATACATATTGTAGCATAACAAATTTACAAAGATATTTTTATTACTAAGCATAACTGGAATAAAATTTTGCATATTTGATTTCATATTTTTACTTTCTTCACGCCAAAAATTTAGGTGATTTTTTAAATTTAGAAAATAATGAATATTCAGATAGATTTTTGTCACCTCAAATGGCACCATTTCGAATATACTGTAATTTTTTACGCCTTTTGAATATGTCTGTCAAATGCTTGCCTTGGGGTCATGTACTCTAATGTCGCTAAATCTAAAACACCTTTTAATCAGTAGCAGAGCTGGCACGAGACAGTTGAATAGAGCCTCTCGAAACTGTTATGTGGAGTCCAATAATGAGAACAGCGGTGACCAGTGGTTAGGCTTTGCCAATCTTGTCACTTTCGATTAGGGATGGGCTTTGAAGGTGGATGAATTTTGGTCAAGAAACTTCGATGAATTGTAAATGCACAATGACGGACCAGTGTACGATGTATACTGATGTTTTTTTTTTTCAGAATAGGAGTTCATTATACCCCCACATTATCCATGTTAGTATATTATTTTGTTACTTGTGTATGATAAATGACCTTCATTTATATTTTATTATTGTATCTGTAAAAATTGTTTTATTATTATTATTTTTTAGTTCAACGTGTCAGAAAATATACTACTTACAAAAAAAATATTTTTTTGCAAAAAATAGAACCGACTTCCATATCAAAACACTACAAAGCCAAAAGCTTTTCGGAAGCAACTGCTCAAGGTACTATAAGAAATACCCAAGACGCTATAGGTGTGCCTATAGTATTTGAAGAGTTCCCTCGATTTCTCCAGGATCCCATCATGAGATCCTGATTTCGTAACAATGGAACTAACTAGAAAGTATACCAATTCAAATGCAAAAATAATTTTTCAAATCGGTCCAGCCGTCTCCGAGTTATGAGGTAACATATATAAAAAAAAAAGTTCAAGACGAATTGAGAACCTCCTTTTCTTGAAGTCGGTTAAAAAGAAATACCTCGTTTCTAAGAAATTTTCTTCTATTAATATGTTTGTATATTTTCAATGAACTTGAAATGTACGTTCCACGCTACCAAAACGTTGAATAAAATACAAAATTCCAGCCTCAAAAAGCATAAACAGCATTCAACCTAATTCAGTTTGCTTGAAAACGTTTCACACACATGTTGGAAGTGCCACGCTAAAACATCCTAACTAAAGAAAACAAGCAATCGAAAACTTACCTTATTGTTTTGTCACACGGTTGAGTTTTGGTTGGCTGTTGCTAATTTTGTGGTAATTCGGAATTATGTTGGGTACCACTTTAAAGAAGCAGCAATGAAGTGGTGGTCACCAACTAAGTTATAAACAATGTTTCACTAACAAATTATGTTGTAACTTGTTTTACACAGAATTTTACTGAAAATGGTCTTAAATCAGAAAGACTGATGATTACTTGACTTGTTTTAATAATTGATTGTTGTTATTTAGATTGTTTGAAACTAGACTTATTGAGCACACAACCCTGAACAATGTTCTTGATTTAAAATAGTGTTTACTTACTTTTTGTTTTGCTTGGCGCAATAGTTAAGCGATCGGCTGCTGGAACAGGGTGCGTTTTTACTTAGTAGAAGTCTGACAGTCCCTTTTCCACCCAGTGCGGGAAGTGTCAACTGATGTTCACCCCATCCCCCCAAAAACAATAATTACACTAATTACTACTTAACACGTTCGCTGACAGTACGTCGTTAGGCGGGAAATTAAAATAGTGCATTATGACAGTACGTCGAGGGACGGGCCACTTATTTTTATGAGTACGTCGTGGAAAATTCTACTATCGTAATGTGGTGTCAGGGTAAGTGCTCACTGTCAGCAAACATGTTAAGTAGTAGTAAGTATCCGCTTCTGAGCAAATAGAATGGTTCAAACGCTTGATTGAAAACGATGCATCAATGAAAATCAGGCTATGAAGGTAGTTAGCTAATTAAGAGGCACTTTGTCTTGTCGTCGTTGGCAGAACATCTAACTATGATTAAACCACTGTCACAATACACATCTATACTAGCACAGCTGCATATAGACGCAGTTAGATGAAACCAGGGATGTACCAGATGATAGAAATTTTAGCGAACGTGGAGATTTCCGACTTATATATAACAAATAAGCGCCAATAGCGTAATGGCTAAGGTGATGCCTTGTGATCGCGAGGTCGCGGGTTCAAACTCCAACCAATACACTATTGCTGTGAGCCCAACAAACATACCCGCAATAGTATAGCATCCATACATGCTAAAAAAATACTACCATTCGAAAACAAAATGTTTTTATTTTCTTTAATGTTAAAATATTTACTAAAAATGTTAAGTTGATATGTAAAAGAAACACTATACACGCGCGCGTACTTGAAGGACGGCAACGTCGTAATTTATTTATGAACTAGCTTTTGCCCGCGACTTCGTCCGCGTGGAATAGTTACTTTGGGCTAACGTTAAATTTAACCCCGATTTTGAAGCATTCTTCATTGGTGCTCCGCTCCTATTGGCCTTAGCGTAATGATATATACCCTATAGCCTTTCTCTATAAATTTACTATTTAATTAAAAATATTTTTCAATTCGAACCAGTAGTTCCTGAGATTATCGCGTTCAAACAAACAAACAAACTCTTCAGCCTTATATTATTAGCATAGATAGCTGTTGCCCGCGATTTCGTCCACGTTTCCGTCGTTTTTCGTAAAAAAGTAGCCTATGTCCTTCCTCACGGTTCAGTGATTTTGATGTAACACACAGATTAACTTTCGTAATTTAGTAGGGAAATATAATATGTCAATCTATAATACTGAAGAAAAATATCGCAATACCGAACCGCACAATATTATTTTTAATAGCTGTGCCCGCGATTTCGTCAGCGTGTAACTCCTTGTGTGTTATTAAGTTAATGTATTGGTAATATTGTTTAGATCACGTTCACATGAGGCTTAAGTACCTATAGAACGACCATACTTCAGCGCAAAGCTTCCAGGTAAACTATGTTAAAAGTTGACCCGTCCGGCACTGAACATAAAGATTTCTAGAACTGCTAACCCGGGAAAGAGCCACGTACAACTGACCATGCGAGAAACAACTGACACCGAGATCCAGCAACACGAAAAGTCTGCCCTTGGGCCTTATTAATTGTCATTGCATAACACACCGATTCTGGGAATCGCGTTCTTTTAAATTGGAATGGAAAATTATTTGGTATTATGGGATATACCTACACTTCGGAGGTTCGGGAGATACACTTGTTATTGTGAGTCAACCATAAAAGATAGATATATGCTGTCGTGGGATATTTTTTATATAATTTTAAGGAGAACATTTCCGTCATAAATGATTTCTGTGTAGCTTTAACCATAAAGGTAGAACACGCGACGGAAGCTTAAAAAATGGAGTAACTTCTCCCGTTTTCCCAACATTTCCCTTCACTGCTCTGCTCCTATTGATTGTAGCGTGATGAAAACTATACTATAACCTGCTCAGGAGTATGAATATTAATTGTACCAAGTTTCGTTAAAATCCGTCGAGTAGTTTTTGTTTCTATAACGGTTATACAGACAGACAGACAGACAGACAGACAGACAGACAAAAATCTAACTGATTGCATTTTTGTCATCAGTATCGATCCTTAATAACCCCCTGATAGTTATTTTGGAAATATATTTCATGTACAGAATTGACCTCTCTACAGATTTATTATAAGTATAGATGACGGGCCACGTGTGCGGCGATCTAATTGATGTGCTTATACTATTGCGGGTTAACGGGAACTCCCTCTGTTAGTTAACATACTGTATATACTTCTTTCTTTTGTTAGGGGGGGGGGGGGGAATTTCAGGCGTTGGTATTTTAGGCAAACGTTATTGTGGATGCGGAAGAACATTTAAATGCAGGAGTTCCGCATTTTAATTCGCGGACGGAGGCAAGTCTCGAACAACACTATTTTAAACTGAGGATGGATCGAGCTTTACTCCGCCAAGACGCGATTAAGTAACAAACAGACGGTTCATTTATATTATTAGTTCAAGAGGTAGATCTGTGGTTCGCTCAGATTGAAATGTAGGTCGATAATAAACCGGGAGTTGCAATCCGTTTGTGATTTCGTTTAGAGGAAATGAACAAAGCGACAATTTAGTTCTTACAAAGGTAAATATCAGTCGTGTATTCTTTATTAGGTTGCTCCGAAGTGGTATAATAATAACTGTTTATGTACACTATAGGTACTTGTTACCAATATCCAATTTAAAATTATCGAAGAATATAATAAAACCTAAAGAAAGAGCCTTTCTTTGGCTGTATATTAGGATACAATAAAGTAAATATACACATAATTTTTGGCAGAATATGCAATATTGCCGGGGAACAAAATAGTTTATTTCTGTAACCTAATTATTTACAGTTAAGTATAGATAGGATAGAAATATTTTGGTCAAATACTCCAAACCTTTTATTAGAATGTTATTTATATAGGTAGGTTATAGGATGGTGATAATATTTTAGTTGACGTAAGTAAGCGCACTAACAATGCAACAAAACTTACTACTGTGGGGAAAGATTTGTTTTACAAAAGATGGTTTTTGTTCTGATTGTCGGGGCGTAAACTATCTCCTTTCTAAATTTCATCAAAATCGAGTCAGTGGCTCAACCGTTGAAGCGTTATAAAATACAGACTTTCGCATCTATAAGGCCGTGCGCGCACTGCGTTGCGTTTTGGAAACGCAAAATTTGTGAAGTATGGAGTGTCATAAAAGTGCGCGCACTGCGGTGGAATAAACTACGTACTTACTACTCATAAAAACACAGCAAAAAATAATTATTAAAATATTAGTATATATATATATATATTTATTTATATATATTTATTTTAATATATGCAGATAACTGTAACAATTAAAACAGAACTTAGTAAAATAAATTACCTAGATACCACATGTATTACGTTACACAAACCATTGTACGAATCTATTCTTAATGGTTATTTTTTTATAAACAACGTTAATTTAAACATTCTAATTAAGTATTTGTATTATTACTACAGGAGATCAACTTAAAGTTTTAAGATGAAATCCATCCACAGTCTCACTATACAAAAGCATTCAATACAAAATACAAAAAACACTCCTACATTACACAAAACAACACTACATTACAACTTACTATACACTATACCATACTTTCTGTATACTTGTAAGTCACACTACACTAAAATACTTTATATTGATGTACATAATATATTGTTACTGATTATTCATTCGTATTGTAAACTGCGTCCTGAAATACAGGCTCGGCCTAGCTCAGGCGCAGTTGCTCACTTTATTTTTAATATTATCTAAATTTTGTGCTTTAATGAATGTTTATTTTTAATGACTATTATGCTGTACAAATGTTAAATATTATAAGCACACTATGGTGCAAAAATAAATTAAATTATTATTATTATTAAATTATTGTAGTGAAAATTCCATATTTTGTGATGATGCCACCAAAAAATTCAATTTTTTTTCAAGCTCTTACATTGCAAGTACTACGTCAATATATACCTATGTTAAAATAATGTACTACGGAAATGTATATATCATAAAAAGGCCTACAAAAAAGTCCGCGATAGTATATATCTATCTCATATGGTTGACTCACAGTAACCATTTTTTCTCTAAATAATTAATTTAAAATATTACTCTATTTGTAAAAGGTAATTTCTCCTAATAAATATTATTCTTTATCCAAATAAGTATATTATTTACCTTGGTCATTTAATGTAGATCAAAAATTGCCCTTACCTTTTTTCATTTAAATGTTTAGAAGTTATCACAGATTTAAAATTACGCAGCCAAGAAATTCATTGCAGCGAAACGGCTGGCACAAGACTGATTCAAGATGAAATTTTAATATATATATATATTTTAAATTAAATGATAGCTAAACGCACTTTTTGTAAGACGTACTATCACTGTCGAAGTAAACAATTGTTAAGGACCCCGTCCAAAGCCAGGCCAGGCCGCTAGTATATAGGTATTTTTCGTAAATGTAAACTAGATAAGGCCGGTTTTTTCCTGAGAAAAACTTTTTTGGATAAGAACGTATATATCTGACGAAAATTTAGTAAGTAGGTTTGTAACGTAATAAATGCGGTATCTAGGTAATTTATTTTGCCAAGTTCTGTCTTTAGATGTAACAGTTAATTTTATCAATACAGTGTGAAATTTGTATAAAAATCTGTATCGAGTGCTAATCTGAATCACACATCGAAAATGTGTATAAATACTTAAGAAATCTGTATGTATGGCAACATGGTCAGACAAAAGGTGCGTTTTTCTCGCCGCAGTGCGCGCATCTGAGATTGCGTTTATTCTACCGGTGCGGTAGAATTACCGCAATTGCGGCCACTGCAAGGCAGTGCGCGCACGGCCTTAATCAAACATATAAATAAATTTGAAGTATTAATTGTCTGTGATTTCAAAATGACTATATTTTCGAGTGCTTACATATTGATATTTACGCGACAGTAAACACAAACAAATTAAAAAAATGGTTGTCCAGACAAATCACTAGCTCGGCTGAACGGATTTTACAGGGAATTTCCCTAGGGGATTTACGTGGGAAAAGTGGGAACTTGGGAGCGACGATGTGGTCAAAAATGAAACACGCTTACTTAGAAGTAATCTATTTACTCTTGAGGTAAAGACCTCAGGTTATAGCTGTCAGGAAACACAGATTTCGGTGGGAAATTCAACGCCGTAGCTGCATACACAATGAAAGTATTCCCAAAACGTATTGTGCGCATCACCGTTTATCTTGTAGTCCGATAATGGTACGCTCTGTAGGCTATATAACACGTTGGCTAAAACGACCGATTTAGATATCTCGCAACGTATGTCTAAATATAACAAGTTTCTAAAAAGTTTATGTACGCCATAATGATATTGTTATTTCACTTTTTTTAAATTTTACCATGATTAATTTTTCCTTAAAACTTTTTTTTTATTATTAACCTTATTCGCTTGGTTGTATTTTTTTTTGCATGCAGTGGTATCCTTTAAGTGTAACTACACTAACATAATAGATACCTATTGTACCTACATTAATATTTACCTTGTCCTTTTGTTGAAGATCCTTATAGATCAATAAGTAAGATGGAACGTTGATTCCGATGAGAACGAAGTCGCAAGCACAGTCTTCTAAATATATATAACTCAAAGGTGACTGATTGACTGACATAGTGATCTATCAATGCACAGCCCAAACCACTGGACGGATCGGGCTGAAATTTGGCATGCAGGTAGATATTATGAGTGACGTAGGCATCCGCTAAGAAAGAATTTTGCAAAATTCAAAAGGGGTTTTTCCCGTGTAAGGGATTTACACGGGAAAAACTTCCCACTCGAACGAAGTCACGAGCAACTGCTAGTTAGTTTATAATATTATCATAGGTATAATCTATACATATAACAAAACAGTAAAAACAGTTAAACTTTATATAAAAATAATAATTGAGGTGGGTAAAGAAACGGTAACATAGCATAAAAATAAAAAAGTTGTCTGTTTGTCCGTTTGTTCACGCTAATCTTATGACCTACGGGATGGATTTCAATGAAATTAGGTAAGTAAATAGAATCCTAGAATTAACACATAGGCTACTTTTTATCCCGGAATTCCCACGGGATCGGCATTTACGCGGGCAATCCTCCCACGCGAATGAAGTTGCGGAAAGTATATAAAAGTGAAATACCAATCACTGAATCTCAGAAACTACAAGTAGTAGGGCTCTCAATTTTTTCATGGGGGTTCCTTTTAGTACGTAGATGCTAGGTAATACGGGATTTTGCGAAATTCCCACGGGATCGGGATTTACACGGTTAAAACTTTCCACGCGAACGAAGTCGCGAGCAACTACTAGTGCAATAATAGGCAATGTGGTACGAATACCTTACAACTAAACATGTAAACTTGCACTGTTTATTCATTGCCTGCGTAATTCAATATTAGAACTCCTTTGAGAATTAAAGCCGGGGGTGAGTTGCCAACCAGTGTAGTACTTCGTCGTCCTAATTACTGTTTGTTTAATCATTTATTTTGTATGTAAATGGCAGAGGGGATAATATATGTATGTCTGGAATATGAATAGGTTTTGGGTCGATATTTAAATACAAATTAGGTGGTGGATCTTGTGGCTAAATAATGACTGTTGCGTTGTAGATCTTGAAGGTAAAGCAACCGTTGCCAAGGTCTTTTATGGATGGGCGACATTGCAGAATATCGAGAGTCCTCCGTGTCTCGAAAAGCACGAAAAGTTGTTGGTCATGGCCGTAGTCTGTACATATTTGAGTCGTTACCTTTACGTAGTTAGTAGCTGGCAAAATCCAGCTACCATATTGTGGAGGGCAGAAATGTAATCACAGGACACTAGTACTCAGCTGTATCCAGTTGAACTGGAAGCCATTTCCAACACAGTTGGGAAACTATGGACTATTATTAACTATTATGGAGCGCAGAATTTTATTGGTTATTTTTTTATTATTTTTTTATTTTTATAATATATTAAAATAAATAAATAAAAAAAAAAATTAATTACCAGCGAACGCGCCGGCTTCGCACGGGTGCAATGTTTATATTAAATATACTATAGGATGTCTTTATATACATCGTTGACAGCCATTTTGTCATTCGATATCCATGTTCTCTTTAGTAATTACTATTGAAAGTGCGACACATAATTTACCATGGGAAAAACATTCAACGCTCAAATCTAAGCAACATAGGCACGCGCGCCGTGCCTCCGCCGGCACCGCGCCGCAACCGCTATGTCCTTGCATTTTAAATCTGTAATATCTTTGAAACTATTTATTTAAATTATAATATTCTGTAAAGGGCAATATTGATTTATATTAAATGCACAATGTATTTATGGTACTTAATTGGATAAGGATTAATGCTGTATTGCTTAAAATCGCTTCGTAAAATATGCTCGTATTTCTCGTAAAAAGTAAAGGATAAAAAATGGTGGTTGTGGGTTATCTATAAGGGATAGACAGATGCCATCGAGGACTCTTTTGTTGACCTTTTTAAGGTGTACAATACTGTAGTACATTATTTTGATCTATCTCGTAGTGTTCAGCCAGCGTTTGCAAAGCAAGCGCAAAAAATGTGTTTATTTGCGACATCACATTAGAAACCTCAAAAATTATCAGTGTTCCTCTACTATATTATGCATGTTATATACTTAAAAACCTTTCTATTGAATCACTCTTTCTATTGAAAGAAACTGCATCAAAATCCGTTGCGTAGTTTTAAAGATTTAAGCATACATAGGGACAGACACAGGGAAGCGACTTTGCTTTATACTATGTTAAGAAGATTACATACATATAACTATCTTTACAGGAGTTCTCAATTTGATAGTGTAGGAAAGACAAACATATTTTTGTACAATTCCATTTCATCATGTTAATCAAGTCTACAATAATTCAATCATGGAAATAAATAATCAGAATTAAGAAATTATTAATGGACAAAAAAAATCAAAAAAAAAAACCAATGAAGCATAATCAATAAAAAAATATGAGTAAAATAAACACTAAAAATAATCAATTAAAACATAATACAATACATTCAATAAAAAATTTACTATTTCGTGCTTTTAATAATTCGTCATATTTTAGTTCACCAGATTTTCATACAAAAATAAAAATATTTAAATTGAACGCCCTAAATGTTACGAACTCTATGCGAAGCAAAAGAAAGCAATTTATACTATCGCTTTCTTTTGCTTTGCATAGACGCTACATGCGTTTAGGGCGTTCAATTCAAATATTTTTATTTTTATATTTTTTTATCTGGTGAACTAAAATATGACGAATTTTTAAAAGTCATAGAACAAAAGTTGTTGATTATGATGTTAGTAACATAGTCCTGAGAGGTTTTTGGTGTTTTACAATTAACCCTGTATATGTCACAACTATTTTATTCCGAAACTATTAAGATTACACATGTAAAACTTGATAGGTAGATGTATTCTATGAACCGCCTACCGAGTTTTATACAAAAATAAATATATATATAAAATTACGAGGGGCATACATGGAACTGAAACTGAATTTTTTTTTTTTTTCATCAGAACTATACATGTTTGGTGTCTATAAATAGGTCTGTAAAAATGACATTAAGGTTTCTAAAATATTTTTTTCCTAAAGGCAATCGTTTAAGAGATAGACATATTCTTTTTTTCATTTCTATAACAATAAAGTGAAAAATCGAAATAAAATAAATCTGTAGATCTTAATGTAAACTTTCAACGAAAATTAGTTTGAACGAGATAGAGTCAGTAGTTTCTAAGCATATATAAAGCACATTTTCTAAAACCGCAAATATAACATTGTATTTCATACAAACACTATGAAACACAAAGTTGTTTTGCGTAGATACTACGGATTTCTTCATGGGCGAGTTTGACTCGCCCTTGGCCAATTTTTTTGTTTCTCGTGGGAAAATCGTCAATTAACTCCTACCGCTCTTGGGAGCGGAGGGGAATGTCAGACTTCTACTGACTAAAAACTCCCTGCTCCTTCAGTTGCCCTTGTGGTCCGGGACAGTGGTATCTCGTTAAAATATTTCCGCAGCCCCAGCAGAACTTAAATAGATCTGGGCAGGACATGTGCGTTGTGAATCAGGTGTGTTTAAATTATTGGTGTGAAATAAAGAGTAAGTATCTATCTATCTATGTGCGCTTGCCGAGCATGTCTAGACAAGTTCTGTGTCCTGCAAGCCACAGGATTGGTGGGTACAGTCGCAGCAGTCCTTATTGTCTATTCTATTGTATTCCCGAGAAAAATTATCTTGACAGACAGATGTACGGACAGACGGACAACAAAGAGATTCTATAAGATTTGGTTTTTTATTTTTGGGTACGGTACCCTAAAAGCAGATTAGATTAACAGTATTATTATTCACTTAAACTTGTCCTTTTGTTTGCATGAATTAATTTGAAAATTGTAGGTTTTTAAGTCCTTCCAAACTTCTCATACTAATTTTGTTAAACATAAAAAAAACAACTTACAAATTATGCCATAGACTTAAACGTGATGCCCTAAAGAGGATTTCGGGCCAGTTCACATTAAGCTGAACGAAGACGCCTTGGCTTAATAGGCAGAGCCGCCTTTTATATATTAGCCGCCTGCTATAGCGTAGGTACCTACTTCAATTTACCTGCTTTCGTGCTACTGAGAAAACAAAGGTCACGATAGTCGAGGAGACTGGTACAAGTTTTTATATTAAAAAAAATGGAAATGTTTTTATTCTTTTCTTGGAAAGTAGGTAGGATTTTGTGTGAAACGCAGTTTGTGTCGATACTCTTGCAACATCCCATCTTCCCAGTAAATGAAGCAAGAAAGAAAAAAAAATTAGTTTGCCCTCATGTTGTACTAGCGCTCCCGCTATGGCTGTAAAAAACATCAAGTGACGTAGATGTAGTGAGTAAACTCAGTGCGAGCTCCTTAAAATTTTAAGTTAAGCTACGCGATAACTGACATATCCTGCACTTTGAACGGGCCTGCTCGAATCTGTGTGATTCAGTCCTCTAAAGAGCACCACAGACATAAATCTACATGCTTTTCATGTGATTCGATCACTGCGGATTGTATGGACTTCAAAAGAGACATTGACCTCTGAGTTGCATTCGGTGTTTCTTCTCAGAGTTGTCACAATTTATTGTTCGAAAGAGTTACCCCGGCCTCGGAACACGAAGGGTATATGACGGAACACGGATGGGTTTTAGTCAGTAAAAGTCTGACACACTCTCCCGCTTTCCCCCAGTTCGGGAGACAGCCATTGGATGATTTCCTCTCCTTAAAAAAAGGGCAACTACGTTTTTGAGCCATTTCCTAGGCCTTCGTTGGTGAAGACGCCCGTCTTCTGAATCCCACTACGTAACGATTGGAACTATATCTCTCTATCAGTCCTGCTGAATTCTTGCAAGCCAATCATATTTTATCCTGGCTGTCTTTTCCACATCGGATGTCCTGACCTTTTAAATAACCACGGTATTACGTACTTACCTAAGTATTCGGTCACTAAGTTTGATACCCCATACACTCCGTACCATCCCTTGGCAAAAAGATTTAATTCAGAAAAATAGCATTGTGCGCCTTACAAATAATGCGTGACTTCTGTTTTATTGATTCTTTAAAGTACATTTTTAACAGTTGATTTATAAAGTCAAAATAAAAATCTGGTCCGAAACACTAACATTGATTTATTTGAAGTCTCCAAGTGATTTTAAAAGCTACTATTTTTTTTTAATACAGTCACCCTTTAAATTGTGTCCCGCGTAAATTCGTTGTAATAAATATTAGTTACTTCACGTTGAGTGATTTACGCGAACAACTAGACTTTTAAATTGTTGAAAGAGCCCTTTTTTAAATGCTTAAATAAAATATTTTCTCTTGGTACTTTGACTTAGAATAAGTAGATAGACTCAGGCCACAGATCCTTAATATGTTTTTGTTTGAATTTCGCAAAAGGGACAGAAAGGTTCGATTTACAACAAATATCGGACCAAATCATAAAGGAGACATTTTGTTTCTAAGTTAAAGTACCATATTGAATGTGTATTATTTTTTCAGCGTGTTTTAATAAAAACGGGATTATTTATGTGTTTGTCTCTGTGACTGTTTGATAGACGTCTGACAATTTACTGTGAATCTTCTAGTCTAGATCTGTGTATCTAGAATTGAAATTTGGTAAGCTTGTCAACGTTAAGAGTCCAAGACGGACGTGGAATGGAATTAAACCGGCCAATTGCAAGTCTGACGCGAACGCAAAAGGTTTCGTACATATTAGCATATGTTTAGCGTATTATTTTGTTACTGTAGATTTTATTATAATATCTATATAGGTTAATTTTATCCCACTCTAAAGTATGACCCACTAGTTGGAGTACTATACTCGGTAAGAAAGGTATCATACATTTATGTTGATAGTGACAAAACACAAGAAACGGACAACACCACATACGCAATATTTTTTTAGTATCATATGTTTTACAAGTTGATAACATAATTGTCAACGAACTTAATTATGTAATTAGTAAAGGAACTGTCTTTTTTGGGCTAACGACTTAGTCCAGGAGGCAGAGCTTTTATGTAAATGAGTAACTAATATTTGCGAATAAATGAATATAAAATAAAAATCTCTCAAAAAAGTTTACTGAATAAAATAGAACAATACATCTCTCTGTCCCTCCGACTAGGTTAAACGTGCCTCAACGTGCATTACCGTACCCATGTCTACAGAGTTCAATTACGGCCGTCTCTGAAATTAGGCATTTTTCTTTACTAAATGTGTCGTGAAGTGAAAAAAGTTTCAGGCTCCCTTTCACATCTTCTGTAACTTAGAGCATTCTTTTTCTTAGTCGTGAAGAAAAATATCGCACATTTTTGTGAAAAGTTTGGTGAAAATTGAGAGTAAAGCGTCGTAGATAAAAAGATTTTTTTGCTGCGTAAATTATTTTGTTGACTGACGTAGTTAGTTTTTCTTTATAGGCGCTGTGTCTTTTTCCTTTGTGAACCTAAATAGAATTTAAAACTTTTTAGTTTAATATTGCTTTACATAAAAATATTGTCACTTTTACTGACGCTACTGTTTGTAATAATATTCTATTATTTTTCAGTTTAAAACGACTTTTAAGTAGAAAAGTAACACAATAGGATATAAATACAGGGTCTGCGAGGCAAAGTTCAGAAGACACGGTTGGCAAAGTGGTTGAGCGAATGGATGTGGGTTCGATTCCCTCACTGAAACAAATGATTGTATGGTTTCAGGTCGTGAGTGCATTTTGGCACTCATGATACAGGAGAAATTCCTAGTAGTTACTAATGTTATTTTTTATGTGATATTTGTGCTTATGGATTTATCTAGTCATAAATCACTTATATAACATGTGTGGGAGAACTCAGTGAGCTCCGTGTTTACCTTTATTTCTGTGCGGAAACCTTCAAAATATAGGTACACTCCGTCCTGGGAGAATGAAGTGTTAAATCCAAAATTTAAGAAAAAAGAAAAAAAAAAGAGTGACTACGGCATTGACTATGGAAATCTACTGTTGAAAGTTCATACTCCAGTCATTTTATAGACCATTTCTGCCCTGCACTAACTAAAAGGGCGTTAAGCTACAAAAGATCATTTTTCACTTTTTAATGTAACTTTAAACTACTTTCGATTCTCTATCTTTTGGTCTAAAAATCATTTTCCTACGATACAGCAATTTTGCTGAGCAGTTAAAACACATAACTTTTGTCACTTACTAAGTTAAAAAGCGACTAAACAACAATACCTACTATATATACAATACTAAAATATAAAACAATAAAAATAATTAATATTTACAAATAGTCATACATTGTGCACACAAACTATGACCAAAAAAATAATTTACAGCCATCGTCCTAGATAGCGTAGTTTTGTAGAAAAATCATTTCCCACTTATTTTTACGTTTCATTGGACTACGAGACAAACGGCGAAGCGCCGTCATTACATGGTGGACATCCCACCCATACGCACAAAACGTTTTGGGAATACCTTCATTGTGCATACGGCTAAGGAGTGGAATTCGCTGCCGGAGTCTGTGTTTCCGGACAGCTACAACCTAGAAGTCTTTAAGTCCAGAGTGAATAGGTTACTTTTAGGTAAGCGTGCTCCATCTTTGATCACATCCTCACTTACCATCAGGTGAGATGTGGTCAAACGCGAAACTATTTTTGACAGGCCCGTTGGTATAGTGGTCAGTGGTCCTGACTGCTATGCGCAAGGTCGTGGGTTCGATTCCCACCTAGGACAAATGTTTGTGTGATGAACACGGTCATTTGTTCTTTGTCTGGGTGTAATTTATCTATAACTAGCTTCCGCCCGCGACTTCGTCCCCGTGGAAAAAAAAATCCCCCGATTTTGAAACATTCTTCATTACTGCTCCGCTCCTATTGGTGTTAGCGTGATGATATATAGCCTATAGCCTTCCTCGATAAATGGGCTATCTAACACTGAAAGAATTTTTCAAATCAGAACGGTAGTTCCTGAGATTAGCGCGTTCAAGCAAACAAACAAACAAACAAACAAACTCTTCTGCTTTATAATATTAAGTATAGATATGTATGTATTTAGAAATATATATGTATGTTTATTAGTTGTCTAGTATCCATATCACGAGCTCTGCTTAGTTTGGGACTAGATGGCGTTGTGTGAAAAAGTTGTGGAATATTATTATTTTCAATAAAAAAAACTCGAAAAGTACTTTTTGGGGTTAGCGGCTTTTCAGTTAGTGTAGGGCAGATTTTCTGCTGTAATTCTAATGTAGTAGACTTGTTCCTCGGTAAGCAAGTTAAGACATTCATTCATTCACACAGTCTCGGCCGTCATTTGTACATGTTTGACATTTGTTACGGGTAACCAGAAGGCAGTAGATCTGACATCAGTCTTGCCAAGTGGCCATTTTGTCCTGCTACTGGATTTTGTAGGACACACAGAGAGTAGCTCCATGTAAAACACTACCGGTTATATTGGAAGCCGACCCCACGTTGAATTGTAACATACGAGAGTGCCATTTATTGATGTTCTCTTTGTGTGTAAAAATTTCTGCACTTTTACTCATGTCGTTTTTATCCGGGTTATACTCACAATGACTATCATTCACCCAGTACAGCTCCAATAAATCCTGGGGGTCTTTAAGTCAAGAGTGAATAGTTTACTTTTAGATAAGCGTGCTCCATCTTCAACCACATCATCTCTTACCATCAGGTGAGATGGTGGTCAAACGCGAACCTATTGTAAATAAAAAAAAGTTTTCTGACCTCATCGATCGTCAGCTGCACATGAAAAAAGAACAGTCAGCATTATGAAAAACACCGTTCATTCAAAACATTTCAGCACGACTTTCACCCACAAAATACACAAACACACATCGTACCACGTGCCATCAAAAACCAACATTAAAAACGTATAATTTATTATTTGCCAACATTACGTAATTTCACACGTGTTATAACATTAAACACTTATATAAATATCGTTGCTGACACCCTTAAAACGCAACAGGTGAGACAAATTACTGCCAAAAACACCGCTGTGACGTCGGTCCTCGTATTACAGTTTGTAATATCATTTTGAGATGTAGATACGGTTTTAATGTTGCATATTGGTGTATTTTGAACGTAACTGGAACGTAATTTCTGTTAGAAATTGTGTTCTATTTTTCTGCACGAACGCAGCATACAATATTTGTAGGCTTGTCTTTTCAGCGCTAAAAGGAGCCCATTTCAACTATCCCCTACTTTCCGAAGTACATCTATGCCAGTTACCGCCCGCCTGGAGCTTTTGGGCATGGAGTTGACATCAGACCTCAACTTCGGCTCAACCATCGAGTCCAGAGCTCAGACTGCAGCAAAAAAGCTGGGAATCCTACACAAGGTGAGGCGGTACTTCACGCCTGGACAGCTTCTGAATCTATATAAAGCAAAGGTCCGTTCCTGCATGGAGCACTGCAGCCACTTGTGGCATGGCTCTGCAAAATACCAACTTGCTGCATTGGACTCGATCGAGCGCAGAGCTAAAAGGCTTATAGGCGACAAGGTGCAAGCTTCAGCACGGCTGGGTACCATCCACACTTGGTTGATATACCGTTTTGTCGTACCAAGTGCTTCTCCTTCACATTTATTGTGCGTACAGCCAAGTTGTGGAATTCTCTGCCGACTTCTGTGTTCCCTGCCACTTATGACCTTAGTAAATATGCAATAGTAACTACCTTAGTAAATAGGCATCTTCTGGGCTCGCTCGTCACATCGTAGTCCTCATCTATCGCTTACCATCAGGCGAGATCGAGGTCAACAGCGGGCTCAACAGTAATAAAAAAAAAACTAAGTCATCATCAGGCCAAAGAAATGGCAAAGCAAAATCAATAACAATCACACGGAACTATCCTGTTTAATTAATATTAGCATTCTGGTTAAAGTTCGCATTACTAGCAATCTTGTTAACCCCTCCAACTAAGCTGAATATGCTTGTGTCTGAAGTGGGTTCACGGTAATATTTCAATGGGTGTAGTTCGAACCCGCTTCCTCTCGATCACAAGTCCAATACCTTAACCTTTAGGCTATTAACGCTTTATTATTCAATAATTTTGTTATAAATTGGTCTATTTTTACCCGTCTGCGCCAGAAGGAGGGTATGATTAAATAAAAGTTGGAAGCAGACGGGACCCATTTGAGTTTGAAACTATGATAATGGTATGGGCCCCGCCTGCTTCCAACTTTTATTTAATTTAAAATGGGCTTGTTTTTATTACCTTTTCAGTTAGTTTTAATATAAGGTTGCAGTCGGGTTTTTTAATTTTTTTAATTACTTTTTTTTGTCTATAGTCTTACTAAATATAAAAAAACGTAATTATTGTTATGATAATGTATATAATAATAATAAAAATAAGTATCTTGACCTGGCGTGCGAGGTTCTCGACATGTGGGATGTGGAGACAGCAATCATTGTGCCGATAGTCGTCACAGCCAATGGTATAATAGCCAAGAGCCTCGACCAACATCTAAGGAGGCTCTCGTTGGGCAGCTGGATCAAGGGCTTGATCCAGAAAGCAGTGCTCCTGGAAACGGCGCGTATTGTGAGGAGGTTCCTCTCTATGGAGCCCTGACCACCGGTAGCTTGGACCCTGTTCCCTATACCGGTGGGCTACTATTTTTTATATTTTTAAATGTTTTTATTTTTTGTATTAATATTTAAAAATGTAATTTATATGTACATATATTAAATAAATGGAATAATAATAATATATATAATAATATTGATAGTTTGTCTAATAGTTATTTGTGTATAGTGTCCCCTTTTTACAAAAAATACGCAGCCGGAGGACGGTCTAATTCAGCATAGTTAAAGTTTTAATGAGAAAAGAGTGTGGAAAGATAATATTTGTAGTATAATCATACATTAGAAATAATTTTAATTAATGCCGAATTTTGACTACTGGGCAAGTTCACAAGTTTTAATGATACTATTAGTGACCAAACCATATCACTTAGACCCCAACATAGTTAGGAAAGCTCTAAGCGCTAATAATAATTATTTAATTATTATTTATTTTATATATACAAAGCTAGTTCACACCCGGTATTCACTTCAACATTAGGTTCGGTTGACAACCACCGTCAGGCATTAGTTGTTCGGCATTTTGCTGAACCGAGCCTTTTTGCCACAGCCGCGAGGCATGCGTAGGTATTTTGTCTATTTTCGTGTTTGCAAATATGTACTTAAGTTTTTGTTTTTTTTTTTGCTTTCCTTTTGTATCCTGTTGTGTGCTTTGTGGCAAGTGCCGAATAAACATTTTTCTTTCTTTCTTTTCTTTAAGCAGAAGGTGATGATTGGTTCTTTGGGCTATTTCCTGCCCTTTGCCACTAATGTGAACAACAAATCTAAGTAGGTATTAAATCACTCTTGTCAAAGCAGGTGTCACAATACCTCTATTACTAGCTAGAATGGCATCTGCACTATATATCATGACAGGATTAATCTGGCTTAATCATTATTAGTAAACTACCTCCGTAACTCAGAACTAACTGCCTGTAATTGGATTCGAAGAAACATCATGATGTAATGTCACTGAAGTCCAGTAAGTTGATTTTAATGAGTGAACTATTGCGTGGCATGTTATTAGGGTACTATTGTCACTTATAAGCAGTGATCGGAGTAGGTTGATTGATTTTTGGTACTTGTATCATAAATGCACACAGAAAGAATAACATGGATAAGCCATTTTCCCGGAAAGTAATTCCGGTATTTCCGGATTCAATTAAACATTGTTAATGTTGGTAGTGATATTATTCCTACTCAATTCAAAATTTAAAGGAAGGTATAAAAACTAAATTAATTCATTATTTATCTGTTGAATAATAAAAACAATCTAATTCCGATCGAAGCTTTAATTTTTATTTTTTTATTTTTAGCATTTTATTACAATTCCTACCTTTTTTTGAGGATGGCAAATCATCAAATGACACCTTCCACTCTGGCAGAATAAAATTCCTACATAAGTTCCGGTTTTTTTTTTAATAATCTACCAATTCCGGAGGAATGTCCATATTAATATATACGTTTCGGATCAATGACCCCATTTCAATCTACCTACACCGATCACTGCTTATAAGACTGACTGAGTATAAAAAATAAATACGTCAACATTATCCTTACATATATTATAAAGTTGAAAAATTTGTTTGTTTAAACGCGCTAATCTTCAAAAGTGTTAAGTGGATTTGGATGATATTTGGTATGAAAGTAGCATGAAGCTCGAGGTAACTTTTTACCCGACTGTGACAAAAGAAGGGTTACATTTTTATCGTTATAAAGTTTTTTTACGTGACTTTTAGTTTTTAATATACTCACTGCATATAGTTAGGCTATCCTCAAACATGTTTTTTTATTTTTATTATTACGAATGAGCCCGCTCTTGACATTGATCACACCTGATGGTAAGATGAGGTCTACGATCGAACGACCGAGCCCAGAAGATGCCTATTCACTCTTGCTTTAAAGGCTGACGGGTCATATGTAGCAAGGAACACAGAAGCCGGCAGACCAAACCAAACAAAAATAAAAACATAACAAGTACAATAATGCTCAGTTCTTCTTCTGCAAAAAGTTACGAAATCCATTGCTCGACTTCTGTGCCCCCAGATTAAAACAACTGATAAGTATAATCAGCAGTGATCGGAGTAGGTAGATTGATTTTTGGTACATGTATCATAAATGCACACAGAAAGAATAACATGGATAAGCCATTTTCCCGGAAAGTAATTCCGGTATTTCCGGATTCAATTAAACATTGTTAATGTTGGTAGTGATATTATTCCTACTCAATTCAAAATTTAAAGGAAGGTATAAAAACTAAATTAATTCATTATTTATCTGTTGAATAATAAAAACAATCTAATTCCGATCGAAGCTTTAATTTTTATTTTTTTATTTTTAGCCTTTTATGGCTAGAACTTTTATAGATAGACATAAATTGTTGCACTTAAATTTAAATATTTTCATAGTGGTCATGGTAATTTGCATTAAGGGTAGAATAAATGACGGGGCCCCATAGAGGGCCAATGCCTGCTGGGGTCGTGAGGCTGTTCTAAGGATGCACCACGACTCTGAAACGTAAAGGGCATACGAAGGAACAGGTTGATTTTAGTCAGATTTTAGGACCAAAAAAAAAAGGGGTAGAATAAAGAAAAAAGATAAAAATCAACATTGTTTATCGTTAAATATGTACATTTTACATTTATTCACATTTTAAATCTTCATCGATTACAATGTCAGCATCCTGGTAATCCTGATCTTTACAATTAAAATATATAACTATGAGTTTCTCTATGTTTTCAATTTTCAACCTATTTCTTTTAACATCTAAAATCCATTTATAAATGGAAAAAGACCGTTCTACATCTGACGATGTCAAAGGAGCAAATTTTAAAAAAGGTATTAAATTATGTGCTTCATTTTTTTCAATGGCCTCACTATATTCTCTAAGTGTGTCTAAATCTGGGTTTCGTTCCATAACACATTCTATTTTATTTTTTATATTTTCTGAATTGCACTGATTTATAGCATCTCTGAAGTTGTCAAATGCTAAAAGTGAATCTGTCAACGATAAATTATGCTTTTGCAATTCTTTTAAAGACAAATGAATTATAAAATAATTGTCTTTAATGTAATTTAAATCTTCTTTTAAATTTTCTTTTTCTATAATATTTTTTTCCTCTCGAATAGATACCGCATCAGAGCTGCTTAAACAAGATAATACTTCTTTTATTTTTTCAAAGTTTTGAGCGTAATAAAATGCTGCCTCTAACCAAGTGCCCCATCTTGTAACAACTGGTTGGGGAGGTAGCGGCAAATCTGGATATTTTTCTTTTAAAATTTTGACTCTACTTGGGGCTTTCAAAAATACCTTTTTAACATTTGCTATTAAAATGTTAACATCGTGATATTCTAACCTAATTTGCTCAGATACGCGATGAAGAGAGTGCGCCAAACATGTTACGTGCTTCATTTCAGGTAAGTATTGTTTTAAATTTCGTCCTGCAGACAGCATATATGCAACGCTATCAGTGCAGAGCACAAGAATGTTACCTACCTTCGATTCAAAAGAATCTTCCCAAAAGTTTTCCAAACATTCTAACACAAATTGCGTGATTGTTTGTCCATTAACTACAGTTAGCATTTTACATGCTACCAAATAAGGTCTAGTCAAATTGCTAGGATGTAATGGTTTTATTAAAAAATGGACTATATAGCGACCTAAAAAGTCTGTCGTTTCATCTAATGATATCCATAGTTTCTCATTTTTATAATTTTGCCGAATCGAATTGATTTTATTCTTAAAAAACTTGTCCAAGTAAACTTTCCGTAACTGTGATTCATCTGGCAGAGTACGATTAGTACACGTACAACAACAGGTACTACACATATATTTTTTAAAGAAATCTTGAAAAGTAGTATTTTTCATCTGAGACCACGGAATATTGCACAAAATGAGAAATTTTATAAGATCGAAATAAAATTCCTCTTCGGGCCGCTCAAACTTTCCCTGATGTACTGCTCCTTCGATATGTCTTTTAACGTTTCCTTTATTTATGGTTTTCAAATGGCTTTCACATTTTGAACAGTATATTGTACCACTAGCGTGATCGTAAAGTAGTTCGGGATGACCGGATATCCATTTTTCTACAGTTTCAGCCTTGACGTTTGCCATATCTGAACTCTGTTGTAGAGATGGAACCTCGTATATATCACCTAAAACAAAGACATGAAAAAAATACATTTTATTTAGTTTATTTAGCCTACTCCGTTTGTTTTATTTTTCGTGGATCAAATTTAGTCATTGAAATTTCACCCTCTTCCTGTCAACCGATTGATCTAAAATTTGGTATTCGCCTTTGATTCTGGTGACAATACAATTATGTATATTCAATATTATTGTCAATCCAAAATGGCTGCCGCTACAAGATGGCGGACAACTTGGTTTTTTTTCAATCCCATCAATATGGGTATCAAATGAAAGGGCTTGTTACGTAGAATATTTTGTAGAGAAGTAGATAAGGCCTATAGTAATTTATTTTACCAATACATTGCAAGAGGACACAGCACACAGGGCATTCAAATTATATACGGATTCCAGTAAAATGTCGGTTAATAGTGGAGTTTGCTGAATTGCGACTACATTACTAGAACATCATAATTTTGTTTCGCACTAAGCTCACTGGTTCATACTCTATTAAAGATTTAACAATATTAAGACTCATGGTATGTTCAGCAGGTTAAGCGAACAAACACAATACTAAAAATATTCTTATAGTACATACATCCAAACATGCTTTATACTCCTTGTAACTAGTAAAATATTACTTACCAAAGCTTGGTTTAAATATGTAGATCCAATTCAATAGTGAAAAATTTGAGTCCGTATATTCGAGCCAAATCGTGGTTTAGAGCAGATTCCAGAAGTCAGTATGTACACAAGCCAGGGTCAAGTAACGTTTTCACAACACAGTAACAAACAAAGATGCGCACTCTACGAACCGAAGTAAACAAGTGAGCTACCTGGCATGTCGTCGGCGGGCGTACGCATTGTTCTGATAACCGGTTATTGTACCACCCATGATCCTTTGTTCTGATTGGTCGTTGGGTTTTGTCAAATCGTGACTGTGTGCCGTTAAAAAAATTAGAAGAATAATAAAGAATAATATTGCTCATTTTATTACAATTCCTACCTTTTTTTTGAGGATGGCAAATCATCAAATGACTCCTTCCACTCTGGCAGAATAAAATTCCTACATAAGTTCCGGTTTTTTTTTAATAATCCACCAATTCCGGAGGAATGTCCATATTAATATATACGTTTGGGATCAATGACCCCATTTCAATCTACCTACTTCGATCACTGATAATCAGTGACATCGTCCACATATGTTTCACCTTTTTAACCGACTTAAAAAAAATGAGGTTCTCAATTCGTCTTGAACTTTTTTTTTTATGTATGTTACCTCATAACTCGGAGATGGCTGGACCGACTTGGAAAATTTTGCGTTTGAAAGGGTATACCGTATACTTTCTAGTTGGTCCCATTGTTATGAAATCAGGATCTGATGATGGGATCCTGGAGAAATCGAGGGAACTCTTCAAATATTATAGGCACACCTATAGCGATTTGGGTATTTTTTATAGTAACTTGTGCAGTTGCTTTTGAAAAGTACCATTTGGGGAAGTTGAACTGATGATGAAGACCACAGATGGTCATTGAAACTACTCAATAATAAGTATTTCGTGGATTGCGATTCGATTACTTGAGTACGAATGTTAAGCACTTTATGCTCGTCATATGGTGATGTAGAGCTGACGAGTACCAGGAGAACTCCTCAAAAATTAACGCTATGCATTGGGAAAAGCAATATTTTGTAAAATGTGATAAGTTGTTGACATTATGGCTTTTGTAACTAGGTAAATTATAAACCGACCCACTAAAAAGCGTGAAAAAAAGTTTTAGCAATAAATAGAACCGACTTCCAAAACACTAAGCCAAAAATAACTTTAATTTCGGAAAGCGGTGTGAAAAAAAAAGAAAATACAAAACCAATATCACCGACTAGGTACCGAAATTAAATTTATTTTAGGCTTTGTAGTGTTTTGATATGGAAGTCGGTTCTATTTTTTGCTAAAATTTTTTTTACAACTGGAAACTACTGAACAGATTTTTATGCGCTTCTCATCAATACATAGAATAGTTCAAGAGAACGGTTTTAGGGTATACTTTATAAAGGTTTTGTATAAATTGGTAGAATGGGACGACGAAAATTAGGAAAATATAAAGCCGGGGCGAGTCGCTAGTTATATTTTAAATGTGAAAATTTAATATTTGTATGTTTGTGTTTCAATAACGCAAAAATAGCTTAAGAGATTTGGATCAAACTGGGCATACATTTTTTTATAGATGATAGACTCGCGCTTGACCACCATCTGACTTTAAGGTGTGAATAGGTCACTTCTAGGCAAGCGTGCTTCATCATTCACATCATCACTTACCTGATGGTAATGATGTGGTGATGATGTGGTCCAAGATGAAGAACGCTTGCCTAGAAGTAACCTATTCACACTAGACTTAAACCCTATGACCCTACACAGGAAACACAAACTCCGGCAGGGTATTCCACTCCTTAGTAACTATAACCACGCACATTTAAAATAACCTAGGTATACTATCCCAGCTTTCTTGAGGCACATCGAATTATCCTTTTATCTTTCTTTTCAAGACTTGGAGCTAACGTAATAGGAATCTCACCGTGATTGACTTGAAAAATCTTAAAAAATATCGGGTAGATGGATCTCATTTAGTAGGACCATAGATCGTATAAAAATTGGATGTGCTATATTTTTATTTCTTACTAACTCGTGACTGGTTAGTGATTGCCGCACGGTTCGATTTTCTAGGTTAAGCAACGCTTGCCGAGGTCGATTTTAGAATGGGTGGTCATCTCAACATATCGAGATCTCTTCGTGCCTCAGAAAGCCATGGGTTCCGGCTGTCTTTTTAACACCTTCACACTCCACTCCACTTTTGAAGTTGTGGATACTAGTAGGTGCAGGAATACTGCAAATACCTACCCGATCTGATTTTGCAAAGGATTTGTTTGTTTTGGTTTCGTGTAAATGGTATACTCAATAACGTATTAGGTACAACACATTAATTTATTATTTTTTAGATCGCGAACAGCCGCTTCAATTATTTATTTTTACGTACGAACAAAATATATTTCACGAATTTCATATAAAACCTGACAAAATCTTACCATATGTGGTAAGTTTTCGGCCTATTAAGGATATTTGCCGGGATAGTTTTATCAGTGATTTGTCACAGTTAAACTTGGACAATATTGTTCAAATTTTAAATGTTCATGATATGGTTAATATTTTCAATCAGCGTATAATATCGTTATTTGACATACATGCACCAGTTAAGATCTGTACAATAAAGGAAGCATCGTATCCCTGGATTACTGACACAATCAAAATAACATGGACTCGAGTGCCATTAGGTACTTGAACGCGCTATCGGAGAGAGGATTACAATGTGGCATACAAGACGTAACACGGGACGTCGTCACGGGCGAGCGAAATGTGACGTCGTGCCTCGACCATATATTTGTGCGGACTGAGAAGGCAAGCGTTGTGGAAGCGTACACCGTAACAACTAGGATTGCGGACCACTTCCTAACAGGTTTATCAGCTGATTTTAACATTAAAAAATGTACACAATTGAACACAATGACCGTTCAAAACAAATTAGTAATTAACAAATTGCGTAGTGTTGACTGGCAACAACTAATGAACACTCAGGATCCCATTGTATTATATGATAGTATATTTAAGATTTTTAGCGACATTTATGAGTCTTCTAAACAACTATCAACGTTTAAAAAACGTGATTGTCAAGCTTGGGTTAATAATACATTACAAAATATGATTAGACACAAAGACGACTTATTCAGGCGCTGGAAAATGGATCCCAGAAATAACAATTTAAGATTACAATACACGAAATATAGAAATAAAACACAAAAACTGATAAATGTGGCTAAAAATTTGTATAGACGTGAAGAAATAAAAAACTGTAAGGGAGACATGCGTAAGATATGGGGCAATATTAATAATTGGCTTGGTAGAAGCAAAGTAACAGTAGATAGCATTATAGAGAGATATTTACATAAAAAAGAATGTTTGCACACTATTTGTAACAATTTTTGTAACACATTTACAACGGAAATAGACAATATTAAGCATAAATGTGACAAGAATTTTTTAAACCGATGTGATTATGTTAAACCATGTAATGTTTCTTTTAGATTTAATTATGCAACGCCCACCCAGATCTCTAGAATAATAGACTCACTGGACTGCAATAAGTCGCCGGGTTCAGATGGTATTCGGGTACAAGATTTAAAGATAATTAAAAATGTCATAAGTCCTGTAATAGCGCACTTTATAAACCTATGTATAAAACAAAGTAAATACCCCCATAGATTAAAGGAATCAATATTAAGACCAATTTATAAACAAGGTTCACATCTAGATTATACAAATTACCGACCAATAGCCATATTGAATACAATTAATAAGATAACAGAAAAATTTATAATCAAACAAATATCTATTTATTTAGACAAAAATGATATAATTTCCGATATTCAACATGGTTTCAGACCTAACAGAAGTACAGCAACGGCGCTAGCAAGATTTACAGACGATGTAAATAATTATCTGAATGATAAAAACTTAGTAGTAGTCGTATTTATAGACTTTAAAAAAGCTTTTGATACTCTGGACCACGGCGGCTTGTTGCGGGCTATGGACGAGTGTGGGATAAGTGGACCAATCAATAGATGGTTCGCTCAATATTTACAGCAAAGAACAATCAAAGTTCGAGTATCTAATGCTGAGAGTACTGAGGGCGTTGTGAAGTATGGTGTTCCAACCGGATCTGTATATGGGCCTGTTGGTTATATTATACATGTAAATAGCATGTGTAATGTAATACAAAAATGCAAAACGTATATGTATGCTGACGATACATGTCTCCTGTTCAGTGGTAAAGACCAAACCTCCATACAAGAAGCGATACAATGTGACTTGGATAATATAATTAAATGGGCACATGACAATGGTATTATAATAAATATAAGCAAAACCAAATGTATGGTAATAAACTCCCCATATTTACGCAACAAATGCATCGCATTGAACATAAAGGGTCATAGTTATGAATGTTTACACAGTGAAAAGTCTAGGTGTATGTGTACTAATTTAGAACAGGTCGAGACATACAGGTACTTAGGACTGACCATTGACACTAAATTTGCTTGGAACATACATGTAGATACAGTTTGTAAGAAACTACGCTCAGTTCTGGGTAAGTTATATACCTTGAAGCCTGTAGTCACGAGAGGGATACTGTATTCGTTGTACTATGCACTCGCCGACTCGATCATTAGTTATGGGTTGTGTGGTTATGGACTCACCTTCAAATCATATCTAGATAGAATTAAATTACTACAAATTCGATTTCTTAAACTTCTTGTAAGCAATAAAACTAAACAAAGTACAAATAAGCAGTATGAAAAATTATTTAATAAATGTAACGTATTACCGATTAATATGAAAGTTAAATTAGGAATAATTATTGAACAATATAATGTGAAAACTCATAAAAAAGTAAGAGTATATAACTATCCACCCCGACAATCAAGGAAAAAGCAGTTGCACGTCCCTAAAGCAAATAATTACTACGGTAAGCGCACTAGACGATGGATTGCGCCCACACTCATTAATGAGCTACCTGAGGGACTAATGGATCGAATTAAAAATAAAAAGCATCTCAAAAATGTACTCAGGAAGCACTATTTATCTATGTGTCCATAGCTGCTGTTATCAGTCGACTGGTGAGCTTGCCGAGGTATTTATTATGTATACCAAACGATATTTTCTTATATTTTATAATATTCTATGTAATTAATAGTATTTTGCTGAATTATAATAATTATATAAGTTTTATTTTAATTAGGATTAGTTTATAACCTTTTTTTACAATGTATAATGCATGCGAATTCACGAGAACGTACTGCCGACAAACTGCTTAGCAGTTTGGCAGATGTTATGTTAAGGTTAAGTTAAGATGAAATGTGATTAAAAAAAATATTTAAAAAAATAATCAAGCTCATGATGCGGCTGCGGGACAAAGCATTAGCTAATTATAGAAAAACCAAGACAGAACAAAAAAAGCAGTACTATAAACAATTAAAGTCTTTAGTAGAAACCTCATTGTATTATGAAAAATCTGCATATTTTAGGCACAATATTAATAAGCAAATTAAAAATCCAAAATTGTTGTGGAAAAACATTAAACGTACACTTTTTTCCTCTAAGCGCGGCCAAGACCTACCATCACACTTTAGAGATCCAGATTTAATAAATAATTATTTTTTAAATGTTCCTGGCAACCCGTTGGCCAGCCTGTCGCTTACAGCATACTATAAGTCTCACAGATTTAATGAAGCAACTTTCACCATTTCACCTGTGGACCGCGATGAAATCTCACGCATTCTTTTTAATTTGCAATCGAATGCTGAAGGCTGCGACCACATATCGTTGAATATGATTAATTTAACTTTGCCACTTACTTTGGATATCGTCACATACATTGTAAACTACTCAATTTGGAGTTCTACGTTTCCCGACCAATGGAAGATTGCTACTTTAAGACCTATACCGAAAAATTCAAACCGCTTAGAAATTAAAGACTTGCGGCCTATTAGTATACTTCCCTGTCTCTCAAAGGTATTAGAGAGAGTAGTGTGCCTTCAACTAACACGTTTCTTGGAAGAAAACCAAATGTTACCTTACCTACAATCCGGTTTCAGAAAGCAGCGTAGTACTTCCACAGCATTGCTGGATGTAACTGATAATATTTTGGCTGCCCAAGATAAAGGCATGTGTACACTGATGGTTCTGCTTGATTTTTCCCATGCTTTTGACTGTATAAATGTATCTCTGTTACTGTCTAAGCTAAGCTACTATGGATTCGACGATAATGCTATACAATGGTTCCGCAGCTACCTCAGTGACAGAAAACAATTTGTTGAATTGCGCTTAAGTGACGGTACTACCTTAGCTTCAGCCCTGGCTTCTTTGGAGAGGGGAGTTCCTCAGGGCTCAATTTTAGGCCTAATTTTATTTATACTGTACTGTGCTGACATAATTAAGTGCCTTCAACAGTGTCAATATCATATTTATGCTGACGTTGTCCAAGTATATATATATTTTAAACCGGAGGATTATAGTACAGCTGTTAAGCATTTAAACGAAGATTTGGATAGAATCGCTGCCTGGTCAGAAGAGCATTGTTTAGTATTAAACCCGACAAAATCTAAATACATATTGTTTGGTACAAGGCAGGAGATGAAGAAAGTTCCCTTAACACTGAATCTGTCTCTGTTGGGGGAGCCTATTGACCGTGTTAGCGAAGCGCGCAACCTTGGGCTATGTATGGACTTCAATAACATATTGCTTCAATAACAATAAACATATTGCTAGCTCAGTTCAAAACTGTTTTTACCGATTGAAGCTACTGTACAAAATGAGGCCTTCCTTGTCTGAAAAGCTACGCGAGCAGTTAGTCGAAACCCTTGTACTATCAGAATTAAATTACACTGATACGGTTTACGGCACTCGCTTGCTAGCTCGTACAGACAGACTTATTCAATGAGTCCAAAATGTATGTGCACGATTTTGTTATACTGTCCCCCCTAGAAGTCACATCACTCCATTCCTAAACAAGCATTCTGTGCTTAAAATGAAGTCAAGACGTAAACTTCACCTAGCATGTCTGCTTTTTGGTATAATTAAATATAAAAAACCAAAATATTTGTATGACAAGCTATGTTGGATGACCAGTGGACGGGATTGCGCGCCCAGACTCTGTGCACAACAGTTAACAACGCAGGCTCACAGGACGGCAGCTTTTAGAGGCAGTTTTAGATACGCTGCATCCAAGGTGTGGAATAACATTCCGCCACCAATAAGAGTGGTGGGCACAATCCATACATTTAGAACCCGTTTACGGCAGTACTTGATAGATGCGCAAAGGAAACTGGATATGGTGCAACAGAATATTTAAATAATATGATTTATATTTATCCATTATGTTTTATATTTATTATTATTACTATTATGATGTGGAACGTAGTCGTGACCCTTGAGATAGTCGTCATCTGTCGTGGTTGCCTGCTGTTGCTTGCGCGGTTTAGTACGCTCCTTTGGGTGCCTCTCGTGTCCCCCGGCTTGGAGCTGGACATACCCACATATACAATGCACCAAATTACTAATATCACCATAATGTCATCAATAAATTATTATAGTAATAATAATCACACTCATCTCGTATTCTTTCTTTCATTTTCGTATACATATAAATATTAAATTACATTTATGTATCATTTCAATCTAGCACCTAATTAGTTTATTTATACCCAGTCCCTTAAAATTAGAGAACAAATTATTATCTATTTGTAAATTTGTCGCGCCCCGATGCAAACAGCCACTCGCAGTGATTGTATAAAGCTAATTTTCTCTTCACCTCTCAAACAGGACCTGTTGAAAATCAGCGTCAGGCACCAGTTGTCTGGCATTTTGCTGAACAGGGCCTGTTTGGCACTGCCGTGAGTCACACATAAAAATATGTCTGTTATATTATCTTAATTATGTAAGTTTTATTTTTAGTTTTATTTTTTAAGTTTTATTTTTAAGTTCTATTTCTAAGTTTTTGTTTTTTTTTTTATTTTTTATTTGTGTTCGTGTGTACTTGTGGCATGTAGCCAATAAACGTTTTTTCTTTCTTTCTTTATATAATATATATTATATTTCCTACACACACACACACACATATGTATATAAATATATATTATTATTTATTTATTTCCTATACAAAGCTGGTTCACATCCGGTAGTCACTTCAACACTAGGTCCGGTTGAAACCCAGCGTCAGGTACTAGTTGTCTGGCATTTAGCTGAACCGAGCCTTTTTGGCGCAGTCTTTTATATGGCTTTTTTTTCTTTTGTATTTGTTGAGTCCACCCGTCTCAACATCGCCGTGCCCCAGCGGCAGTGAAAGAGGGGTGCGGGGCAACGGCTCGTTCACCGGCCGACGACAGCCGAGCGCGCGCCCCCATTCCACACAGTCAGCTGTTGCACGTCTCTAAGCACGGCTGCGCTCGCGCATATTATATTCCCATTACCTTTATCCGCGTATTGTAAACCGTGTAACCGTGTTTACATTATTACATGTTATACAGTCCACTATTCTTTCATTGCTTGCTCACCACGACCTATCGTCCCGATCAGTATACTTTTTATTGTGTGCTTTATGGCATGTGCCGAATAAATATTTTTTCTTTCTTTATATCTTTGCACTCGTTACCTGTAGTCAGAAGCCATAAAATCTAACACTGGTTTTGCTAAGAAATATCGTGTTAGCCAGCCAGCACAACCACAGACACATTTTAAATAACTTTTATACAACGTGTAACGGAAACCCCATATCTATCCAAAAGGACTGAAGACAACATCTGGTACGAGTCTCTATGCAAAGTTTCAGCTCAAAATAAGTGACTCACAGAATTGACCCCAAATTGTTGATTTCGTATGTTTCTTGAATACCAATAATAACAAACGTGTCACATCACTATGAGGGTCATCACTTTCTACGTCACTTGCCAATAAAACGATAATTCTCTTCGTTCTTCTTAATTTGAAAAATTCGGTCTCTGGTATCAATGTATTGAAATTTCTAATAAGTTCCACACATGTACACATAGGATTAGAAATCATACCATATCGTTTATTATCATCCAAAGAAGCCGTGCACTTGTTATTTTTTTTAACCTTTTAAATTACTCGTTGTATAATTACCTTGGCTAAAGAGGAGCTCGTGGCTAAATAATGACAGCTGCACAGATTGATCTTCAAGGTTAAGAAACGCTCGCCAAGGCCGGCCTTTGGATGGGTTACCATGTTAACATATCGAGATTCCTCCATGCTTCGGAAAGTACGTTAACCCGTTAGTCCCGGCTGTCATCTGTACATCTTTGACAGACGTTACGGGTAGTCAGAAACCAGAAGATCTGACCGATCGTGTTACCCAGCTACTGGGTTGTGGAGGTCAGATAGGCAGTCACTCCATGTAAAACTGTAATATTCAGCTGCATCCGGTAAGACCGCAACATCGTTGGGAAAGTGCTAAGCAGATAATGAGGATAATTATAATAAACAAAACAATGAATGATGAACTGACTGCTATTGTAATTAAATATTTGTTTCAAATTAATATGACATTTTGCGAACATAAACTAAAATAAACATTGGTTGTTCACGCATCAAACGCGTGAGCATATAGACTGACGTCACCGACGGCTGAGGCGGCGGGCGGCGGGCGCGGGGGGGAGCACCGGCGCGCAGCAGACGGCGAGCAGCGCACTCACTCGATCAGACAGCTTCTAAAACCGGCTCTACACGTTGGCCAACACAGTGGCGAATGTAGTGGCCAATGACTATTCGCCAACGTGTAGAGGGGATGTTTGTGCACCCAACATGCACAAACACCCCGTCTACACGTTGGCCAATAGGCATTGGCCACTACATTCGCCACTGTGTTGGCGAACGTGGAGAGCCGGCTTAAGGCACACGCGTCCCTCTATCGACCCCTCACTGTAAGGCCGTGCGCGCACTGCGTTGCGTTTTGGAAACGCAAAATCTGTGAAGTATGGAATGTCATAGAAGTGCGCGCACTGCGGTCAGTCTACCGGTGCGGTAGAACTACCGGAATTGCGGCCACCGCAAGGCAGTGCGCGCACGGCCTAACGCTACTTATTTTTGCTACTCAAATGTATTTTCATATTATACAGTCCACTTATTTCATTCATCTACCTGAGATCTTGAACATTGGTATTATTATCTCTTTACTTTTTTATTTCTTTTTTTTTAAATAACTAGCAATGTGGGTAGAATTCACATTACTAGAAATCTCGTTAACCCCTCCAACTAAGCTAAATATGCTTGTGTCTGGAGTGGGTTCACGGCAATAGTGTAATGGGTGGGATTCGAACTCGAGACCTCTCGATCACAAGTCCGACACCTTATCCATTAGGCTATTGACGCTTCATATTCCATTAGGCTATTATTATTATATACTATAATTAATAAATACAGGAGTGATCTCAATAATAAATCTATACCTACTAATATTATAAAGCGGAAAAGTTTGTTTGTTTGCTTGAACGCGTTAATCTTCGAAAGTACTGGGTGGATTTGGATGCAATTTGGTATGGACGTAGCTTGAAGCTTGAGGAAGGTTATAGGCTACTCTTTACGTAACCGCAAAAAAGGAGAGTTATGTTTTTACCGTGATAGAATCCACGGGAGCGAAGCCCCGCGTGAATACTAGTATTTTATAATTATATAATTTGTTATTTAAGGACGCATTTACGTTTATCACTCGCTCAATTTTAGGTATCCTAGTAGCAACACAACAACATTGCGCGCACACACACTTACAAACCATTGTTCGCCCGATTTTATACATTACTTAACTAATATTGATACTTGAAGGTAATATTATATTTTCTTTAATATTGTTTGATCATAATAAGTTGGAACTTATTGTTTACAAAGGGTTACATGCTTATTGATTAGATGTTAGTTTCAATTTTGTATTAATGTGTTTGACGCCCGATTATAGGAGTACTAGGGGACTTTGGAAATAAAATACTCATATGTGATAAAAAAAATAATAAGAAATAAAGAAGTTTCATCATGCCTGTCTGTCTGTTTGTCCATCCATCTATATGTCACAGCCATTTTCAACCGACGAAAAAGTCGGAGGAGGTTATCAATTCGACGCGTATATTTTTTTAATGTTTGATCACCGATTACTCGAAGACGGCTGAACCAATTTGGAAAATTCTTTTTTTGTTTGAAAGGGTATACTTCGAAATTGGTCCCATTGTCACCAAGTCAGGAGCTGATAATGGGATCTTGGAGTAATCGAGGGAACTCTTCAAATATTATAGGCACACCTACAGTGATTTGAGTATTTTTTTATAGTAACTTGTGTAGTTGCGTTTGAAAAGCATGATTTATGAAGTGGATCTGATGATGAAGACCACTGATGGCCACTGGAACTACTCAATATATAAGTAGGAATAAGAAGTATTTCATGGGTTCCGCTTCGATTACTTGAATATGGTTATTAAGCACAATATGCTCGTCACAATGCATATGATGAAGTGAAGCTGATGGTGAAGTACCAGGAGAACTCCTCAACAATTAACGGCCCAGCATTGGGAAAAGCAATCTTTTGCTACTTTCTAACTAATTTCAGAAGTCGGACACCGCCTACCTACCGAAATTAAAGTTAATTTTCACTTTACAGTGTTTTATGGAAGTCGGGTAATTTTTTTGGTAAAAAGTTTTTTATTCCGAAACTATTAGGACTATACATGTGAAACTTGGTAGGTAGATGTATCCTGTAAACCGCTTTCCGATTTAAATAAAAAAAAATAAAAATTATAAAAAATATATAAAAAAAAAAATCAGTTTCAGTTCCATGTACCCCACATGGAACTGAAACTGAAAATATTTTTTTTTTCATGAATCTTATGCGTGTGTGGTATTAATAGAGATCTTTAAAAATGACATACGGGTTTCTAAAACCACTTATTCATAAAGTTAATCGTTTAAAAGATATACACTTCCAAAGTGGTAAAATGTTTCCCCTCCTCTTACTTCTATAATAATGGAGTGAAAAATTATACAAAAATTATATGCTATGATCCTTAATGTAAACTTTCAACCAAAATTGGTTTGAATGAGATCGGGTTGGCAGTTTTTGAGATACAGCATATTTTCTAAAACCGCAAATAAAACTTTGTAATTCATGCAAACACTATGAAAAACAAAGTTATCTGGTGTAGTTACTACGGAACACTTCATGGGCGAGTCTGACTCGCACTGGGCCCATTTTTTAGTTTTTGTACGAACTGAACATTTTGGCATATTGAACCGTATGAAGTAAGCCCAACAAAAGGTAACTGTTGTATATCGTTGAGAAATTCCCTCGACTGTCTATGGTCTCCATCATCAGACCTGTAATGGCACTTGTAACCCATATGGGTGCAAAGTTCTCATCAATATAAATGAATTAAGTTCAAACACAAGGTAGCTACTGTAAACCGTGAGGAGTTCCCTTAACTGTCCTTCGTCTTCATCATCAGACCTCTAATGACAGTCACAAACTATCTAGGTGTAAAGTTCTGGTCGATTCAAATTAATCAAGTCCAAACAAAAGGTTACTGCTGTAAATCGTTGAGGATTTCCTTCGACTGTCAGGAGTCAATCTGATGAAAGGCTCCATCATCAGATCAACTCTAGACCTTCCTTAATTTGTAGTACTTTAAGATACTTAATGAAAAAAAAAAACATTTATACGGTCGAATTGCGAAACCTCCTTATTTTAAGTCAGTTAAAAAAAATTGTTGTTTCATGCTAGGTTCAGTAACCAATATCCATCCAATTCTAAAAAGAAGTATGGTTCTCGTTCTTACTTTTGTTTCGGTACGAAAAAGCATCAACGTATTTTAGTCACAGTATACAAGATGCGACTCTCTTTAGTATAGGTTTCGACGTATTTATTTTTTCGAGGAAAGCGATACACCCCTGCGTTCACGAGCGCGTCTCAGCGCGGAATGACGGTCGGAGCCGTGCGTTCGGTAGAAAAATGTATGAAGAAATTTGAGACCGATTTTATTTTTCTCATAAATCATAAAGTTTTTCATGTATGTTCAAAATAATTAGCTTAACGTATAGATAAATACATAGGCTATAATTTCTTGTTATTTTGAAGTTAAGAATATGCTCTAGATTTGGCTTACAGGTACGTATTCAGACCCCATTTTTTGTAATTTTCTATGATTATTGCGGCGATAAAAACGTATTTGTGTGAAAAAGATGTATAGGACTGTGTAATTATAATGCATTCAATGTGGAGATGAATAAATTATCTTGAAATTAATACCATAACATTGTCAAAATTTTAACTCCTTATGTATCAAAATGGTACCAGAAAAACATTGATATTTGCGAGAAAACGTAAATGCGTCCTTAAGTATATTTAATATTAATTGTTACGTTTAAAATTTTAAATGCTGTTACTTAATTTTAATGTTTAATTTAATTTTAATTTTGTCCTTCCTACAATTGTTGCTGTGCCCTTACAGAGTCCATAATTATACCTTAGCTTCAAGCCTATTGTAACACCTATAAAAACATTATGGTATGCAAATAAATGAATATGAATAAACTGCCACATCTATTCCTTTTTACACTCTGTAGAAACCATCCTTGCGCGTCGCAAACAAAACGCCTTTTTTTTCATCAGTCCAATAGCCTCAAAATGGGATGTCATCAACAAAAGACGTAACTTTCAACCTCTCGCCTATATTGTAAGCTGGGAGCTGATTTAATGGCTTTAAGAATTGGGTCCCGTCAGTCTTTGTAATTAAGGGCCTGATTATGCGGAACCCTTCTGACACCTTTGTTTCAGTAATTATGTAAAATTGGTCGGTAAACGGATAGGAAGAAGTTGCTTTAGTGTCTTGGTGTAGTTTTAGTTAATTTACTTTAATAAGTTAGTTTTGTTTTTATTTACATAGGTTTAGCAGTGTTTTTAAAATTTAATGTTTTAAATCTCACTACATAAATTATATACCTTAAATAAGTTATTTGAAAATTATGCGTAAGAACTACTATTTTAAAGATTTTTTTTTATATCGCGGCTGATCTATGCATAAGATTACCCTTTATCTCGGCCATGAAAAAACCCTAGTGTTAGTAACAGAAAACTTAAAACTATGGTAGTTTGTATAATTCACTTATTAAATTTGACGGTTGTTCAACAACGGGTTGTTCCAGTGTTTAACCAATGGGGTGGAATATTTTCAGGATACTGTTGACACTCACCTACACCCTGTTGAACATTGAGACAGCTATTCGACTGACGATAGCATTAATGTCATTGATCTGAATTGATATTAGTAAAGACAAGAATTAAGACTACCAATTGGATGCCAATAAACGGTGCTTGATTTTCAGCCTAGCTTGAATAAAGACTTTTGATTTGGTTAAATGTCTTTTTATCCCAATAAAAAGAAAATGATCTGTTACAGAGTAAAGTCAGGCTACTTTGACTCTCCGAGTTCATTAAAAGCAAAAGTATCAACTTAACAAAACCACAAAAATGGAAAGGTTACTTAATAGATGACGGTATGAATTCCTTTGTAAATAACATATTGACTGACGCAAGTTAATCTAAGCATTAATTGTTTTATGAGCCGAAGTCACAAGTTTTTGTGCCAAAGTAACTCGAATTTACGTTACATAACAGTTATGATGTTTTAGTAAGCATTGTTACAACTAGATCGATATCCTCATCTACATAAATTCCGGCCATTATATTACGGTTAAAAGGAAATAGGGTATAAGCGACAAAAAAAGAAATGTTTAGGAGAGCCATTCAAAGTTTAGAATTTTAGAAAAACTGATGTATTTTTTATTAAAACATCGGACAGTTGAATAATTGTTATAGTAAAAGAAGGATAAGGTACTTTTCACAGTGATTGTATAAAAGATAATAGAACACAAGAAACAGTCGGCTTTCAAAACAATACCAGTCCAAAATGTCGCTTATACCCTATTTCCTTTTAACCGTCGATATTATTTAAAAACACCATTTTAAATATCTTTCCATTATACCAGGACTTCATAATCTCAAGTTAGGGTTCGTAAGGGTCCATAAAGCTCCTTACATAGGAGGCCGGAGATAGGACCAATCTGCTGAGACCTCGGGGCGTCCGTAATGACTGGTCATTCTGTCCATGTGCCGGTCCATATTATTAGGGATTCTTTTGTTACGGACACTTTATTGTATGCCTAACGGTTTTATCTTGATGAGATGGAACTAAGTTCTAGAATTTTAATGAAATTCATTCTTGAGACGGCCTCTTTTGGGCCATTTGTTTTTGTATTTTGAATATATCTAGACGGCGATTTTACGCGTTTATATTTTAGGTACCTATACTTGTTTACTTAATCTGCGTACGATCTAAAAAATAAATTTTAAGTGGTGACGATAACTTCACCAACTTAAAAAATAATGTATTGTAAGCTACCAATAGATATTACTAAAGAGATAAGTAAATTGACCAAGGGAAACCTCTGTCAAAGGACAATCCGTACAAACCATATCCTAGGAGAAAAATACGAAGACATGGTTTATCCACTAACCTATACTGGGCCCACGTGTTAGATTACGTCCCATTTCCTCCATCGAGAAGAAGCCTGTGTGCCAGCAGAGAAAACGTTGTATGCTGATTAGGTTATGGTTTATATTGTAAGCATCGAATTTACGCGTTCTAAATCAAATCGTCACCGTGTAACGCAAGAGACTTCAAAGAAAAAGAATTTAAACTTCTTTCTTCCTTACAAACATATAACACGAGCTTGTATGTATGTACTTAGACCTACCATACAAGCTCTAAGAAGGCTTTATGGCCACTTCAACACATTTGCTTGCATTCAAAAGCTTACACCCGAAACAGTAAAGTTGGCCATAATTTTCTCTGCTAAGCACGCAATTCCATCTACGTGGTTTCGCTAAATGCTTCTAGCTGTATGTTCCTACATTGCACTTAGGTTTGTGAGAAATGGAAAGTGTGAAATATTAGATAGAAATGAAAGGTGAAATGTGATACAGAAATAAATGGAGTCGATTGATATAAACATCCAATTTGACATTGACATGGCAATGGTAACCATTGTCGAACCGATGATTTTTTTCAACTTTAGAAATAATTGTTTTGTAGTTCCCTTCGATTACAATCGAATCGAATTTAAAATTAGCTATAACAGTAATGCTATAATAATAATAAATATCCTTACTAATATTATAAATGCGAAAGTAACTCTGTCTGTCTGTGTGTTACGCAATCACGCCTAAACTACTAAACCGATTTTAATGAAATTTGGTACGGGCATAGTCTAGAGCCTGAGAAAGGACATAGGCTGCTTTTTAATGCGAAAAAAGGGCTGTAAGGGGTTGAAATAGAGGATGAAAGTTTGTATGGAAATTACGTCATTTTTAAAGCTAGAAGCTTGAAACTTATTTTTTAGACTTTTGATTAGATGTTAATACAAACGACATTCAAATTATGTATGAGTTTTATTTTCAAATTAATTATCTAAAAAATTAAAAATGCTCCTGAAAGTCACTATTCCGCGCGGACGAAGTCGCGGGCACAGCTAGTAGTTATATAAAAATATTATGTGTTCAAATTAATAACATACTTTTTATATCTCTGGGTTCTCTCAGTCACTATTTGCGGCACTATGCAAAATTCGTTTGAAAAAAGGCGTGCGGTCATGTTGTTACAATGCAGATAAATCTTAATATTATAAATGGGCATCTTTCTGTCTGTTGTGCTTTCACGTGATTAAATTTGGAATGGATATAGTTGAAGACCCAAATATATTTAAACATCTATATATGCTTTATTAGGGTTCCGTAGCCGAATGGCAAAAAACGGAACCCTTATAGTTTCGACATGTCTGTCCATCTGTCTGTCTGTCCGTCCGTCCGTATGTCACAGCCATTTTGTTCTGAAACTATTAGGACTATACATGTAAAACTTGGTAGATAGATGTATTCTGTGAACCGCTTTCCGATTTTAAGAGAAAATTTAAAAAACATTTAAAATAAAGGGGGCTCCCCATACATGGAACTGAAACTGAAAATTTTATTTTTTCATGAAACCTATACGTGTGTGGTATCTATAGACAGGCCTTTAAAAATGCCATTAAGGTTTTTAAAATAACTTTTTCATAAAGTTAATCGTTTAAAAGATATACGCTTCCAAAGTGGTAAAATGTGTGTCCCCCCTCTAACTTCTATAATAATGAAGTGAAAAATCTAAAAAATCCCTATGTTGTATATCTTAATGTAAACTTTCAACCAAAATTGGTTTGAACGAGATCGAGTTGGCAGTTTTTGAGATACAGTATATTTTCTAAAACCGCAAATATAACTTTGTAATTCATACAAATACTATGAAAAACAAAGTTATTTGGCGTAGTTGTAAAAAATGTAAATAAGCTAGTTTTAAGAAAATTTTAAGGTGTTTTGTTTTTTTTTTCTTTTCAATTAAATATATTAAGTATATTATATTTATTATAGTTACCACGGAACCTTTCATGGGCGAGTCCGACTCGCACTTGGCCAATTTTTATTAAATCATTAACATTTTGAGGGCTGAAATAAGAGTTGAAAATTTCCAAAAAGCAATTTCCACTCAAATTCAGTTGTGGGCAAGAGTGCTTAACTTTTTTTAATTGATTATAGGTTCACGTTTGAACACTATCTCACCTGATGGTAAGCGATGATGACATTACTTGGAAGGGGCCCGTTACCTCTCAAAATGTGAGCAATAGATAGTTTTTTTTATAAAAAACATCTCCTGACAATCCCATTGAACCTTACCTATCAAAACGGACAGCGATCAAATAAAACGTAATGGCATAGCATCTTCATACACAGGGGTCCAATCGCTTCATGGATCCGATCCCATTGATGCACCTCAATTCAAAGTAATGACTATCCCCTTTTTGTCCCGTTACTGTCATAACCATAAATTGTCATGTCACCAATATTTAGACCTTGGCGTCTAGAAGGAAGTTACAAAAAAGTTGTGATCCTACAAAGACGATGTAAACACGTTGTTATATTTCGTTGTGAAAGAAGGAAGAAAGAAAGGAAAATGTTTATTTGTCTATCTTCGTGTTTACAAGTACCTACCTAAGTTTTTTTTGTTTTCCTTTTGTATCCTGTTGTATGCTTTGTGGCATTTGTGGCCGAATAAACATTTTTATTATGAGCTCTCTCTTTAACTCAATCTCGCCTGGGTGGGATGTAAGCGATAAATGAGGTCTACGATGGAATGAGCGAGCCTAGAAGATGCCTGTTTACTCTTGCTTTAAAGGCCGAAAGTCATAAGAGGCCGGGAACACAGAAGCCAGCTTTCTTTCTGTTCTACGCAGCAACAGGATAAAAAAAGGAGGCCAAGGAGGTCCAAGAGAGCGGAGTCCTGAAAAGAACAAGTGCGACCAGGATGGCTTCGTCAAGGTGGAAAAAAAGAAGAGGAAGCCAGTTTGTCGAATCCAGTGTGGCACTGCGCTTGCTGGATCGAACCACCTGCTGCATCCGGCCGTACCTACAACATTAATTTACGTGTCCCATCTGCATCATTTTACAACGGCAGAGCACATAGTCAAATACATTATTGCGAAATCCAATTTCTCCCTGAGGGTCTAACGACTAGAGTCTCATCATGAAACTAATTTTTATTCTTCGCGCCGACCGAACATCTGTCGACTTTCATGAAGGAGGAATTTTGGCCGAGAGGTGTAATTTTCCGGCATTTTTAAGGCCGGTTACCGGACATCGCGCAACACATGACGCCGATGACTCGTGCAACATAGTATAAATTTTGGTTTAGTGATGTATGTATTAGTTTATTTATATTTATTGTAATAGATTGTATTTTATTTGTATGGGTCATGTTTTTATTCTATTCTATGGTATGCATATTAAAATTAACTCAACACTATTTTTTATAGATTTCTTCCTCAATCTCAAAACGCCACTTTTTCTAGCTAGTTGAGTTTGGCATGTAGACCACAAACATCCCAGACAGGAGACAAGATAATGACAACACTTCCAGTCTAAATTATTTGCCCATTAATTCGGAACCAATGTTCGTGTTTAAACTTAAATCTTCGTAAGCGTCAGAGATCAGTAGGTGAAAACTTAGCCAAACTTTGTAAGGAGTTTACAACTTTAAATGTAGTTTAGAGCAGTTAGTGAATGTAATTGGGATAGCTATTTTACTGAAATGTGCCGATCAGCTTAGGTCAATGTTTAGTCGAGTGTTTTGGGTGTTTATTAATTATATGTGTTTAGAAAATGTTTGTATCAAGTTTGCTTGTTGAGCGCTTGACAGCAAATAAAGTATCGATTGTCCAGCATCATGTTTTCCTTACATTTACAACTTCACACCCTTGCCAAACATATACAAGATGAACAGATTAAGCGCAATACCTCAGACACCCCAATTAGAATATTAAATTATAAGTCTAAAACAACATCCGTAACTAAATAAATTGAAACCAAACCTAGTATTTTTTTTTATAAAATAGTGATCCTTACTAAACGCAAAATGTATGTGTGTCATACAATATCCTTACGTAGATGCTCATGAAATGTTAGCAGCCGACACGCACAAGAGCCTTGAGAGTCCTTGAATTAAGGATTGTATTAATTTGTCATGATACTGTGTTTCCATTTTAAGTTAAATGAAAGATTTTTCCGTCGAACACATATTTTTTATGACGGAAATCGATTCAGAAGCCGATTCTGAACCATTAACTACTTTCAGGAATTGCGTTTATTCTGTTACACGTTGTGTTTATGTCGTACAACGTGTAATTTAAAGGGTATAAATACAACGTGTAACGGAAAGCCCATATCTATCCAAAAGGACTGAAGACAACATCTGGTATGGAGTGTCCATGCAAAGTTTCAGCTCAAAATAAGTGACCCACAGAATTGACCCCAAATTATTGGTTTCATATCTTTCTTGAATACCAGTAATAACAAACGTGTTATATACCCTTTAAATTACACGCTGTATACATACCAAGTGCACGGCTTCTTTGGATGATAATAAACGATATGGTAAGGGTTTTCTAATCCTATGTGTACATGTGTGGAGCATATTAGAAATTTCAATACATTGATACCAGAGACCGAATTTTTCAAATTAAGAAGAACGAAGAGAATTATCGTTTTATTGGCAAGTGACGTGGAAAGTGATGACCCTCATAGTGCTGTGATACGTTTGTTATTACTGGTATTCAAGAAACATATGAAACCAATAATTTGGGTTCAATTCTGTGAGTCACTTATTTTGAGCTGAAACTTTGCATAGAGACTCCATACCAGATGTTGTCTTCAGTCCTTTTGGATAGGTATGGGGTTCCCGTTACAGTAAAGCAAAAACTACTGCAACCCTTTTTATGAAAATTACGCAGACGGACGAGTATGAAATTTGACAGAGTTAAAGTTTATATGAAGAAGGAGTGCAGTATGCACTTAAGTATTTTCATTGATTGAATTTATGGTAATGCTTTCGAAATAGACTTTTGGTTGCGGTGGCAACTCATGAGTTTGTTAGTCGTAAATGTGACGCGGGCTGAGATACTTTGTGTACTTTAAATCATCACCACCATTTTCAAAACAGTAAGGCTCAATTTACACTGCCGCGGAATGGAATGGAAGCGATTTTTTTGCAACGAAATTATACATAGCATAATGAACTTTATGTCAATTGTATAACATACAAACTAAATAGGAGCCAAAAAAAGGTCGCGCGTCTTTCGATGACTCCTCACGCATTCTCGATAATTGCCCTAGCTACAGTCGGCGCCGTGTGTGGAATCCGCGGGAAGTGGCACGAACGGGGAGTCGGTTGGGTCGGTCACAGCAGTGCGGTGCCAAGCAAGCAAGGCGCAGTCACGCGACTTCTCTCGTCATGAGGCGAAATTGACGCTTCCATTCCGCGGCGGTGTAAAATGAGCCTTATGGACAACATCGTGAGGAAACTATCAAAGATTCAAATACAAGTGAAATCCACCAACCGTGCACTACGCCCGCGTGAAATTGAAATTGAAAACCATTTATTCGGTGCTAAACACACACAACAATAGAAAATTACAAACATAAAAAAAATGCTCTCAACCGATTTCCTCTCATAGAGAGAAGGCTGTAATATAAATAAAATTATTTCAGTTTTTTAAGGGTTTTTTCTTCGTAAACGATAGATGTGGTCTACAATGGAACGAGCGAGCCCAGAAGATATCTGTTGACTCTACTGACTACTTTAAAGGCTGATGGGTGGTGAGGCTGGTGGGAGTAGAATTATTATCAGTCGAGTTACTCTAGCGCAGTCAAACAAAAAAGTTACTGCCGCTATGGTTTCGACTCAGTCTGAATTTGTAATCTTTTAAAACGACATATTTTTTATGAGTCAGTGCTTGTATCATAAATCGTGTTTAACAAGTAAACTTTATACATAAAATACAAGCGACTACAAAATTTATACTGATGTGATACGGTTGGCGCAGTGGTATTGGCTGCTGGGTGTGACGGGTTTGATGTCCCAACGTAACAAATGTTTGTATGGTCTACAAACAGATACTTATTCATAGTCTGACTATTTGTGTGTGTGAATCAAATTTAAAAAGAAAACCTTTATAATGTATAAAATATTTATACCAAAATAAATCGGCTTGGTTTATAGACTTATTAATAGATTTAGTTTGACTGATTTTTATATATCAGCATATATCACTCAAAGTAAAAATGTCTCCCTTTTTTGGAGTCGTTTAAACTCAACCAATTTACAGTCAATTCTAAGTGTTCTCCCGAAATACTTCACTTAACGAAATATTCAACACGTGGGACGAAAGTCCCGTCAAAACAGGCAACAACTAAACATTTATTCACTGCGCTTAATAAACTTACGCAGTTGGATAATTCAGCGTAATAAATCGCATCGAAATAGACTGGCCTTAAGTTAAATCGCAGGGGATTACGCGCTTTATATTGTTTTAGTTTTTGATACTCCCCCTTAAGCCGTAAGTTTTTATCGGGGAAGCCATTTTGTTGGAACATTTGTTTGAACTCTGTTTCGCTGATGTTTTTTTGTGTCCGTGTTAAATACCTCGAGGCTATGATAACAGTCGTGTCTATAGGTAGATAGATAAAACTTTGTTGGCGAACAGAGAACACAAGACACAAAACCCGGTAACATATATTTTTACGCAGGAATTAAAGACAAAAAAGGAACAGAAAATTAAAATACATAAATTAAAAAAAAAAAACTTCACCAAATTAAAAATACAATACGCAATTATAACGGTGTGGTGTACGTCTCCGATTTGAACCAAACGGGAGTCTAGCTCAGCATGTGCCATGCAAATATAAAATTATCTAGGGACTCCTCCCACTCTAGGGGTGAGCGGAAGGGAGTGTCAAACTTCTTATGATTAAACACCCACCCTGTTCTTTCAACTACCTTTACGTTCCGGGGCCGTGGTATATAGTTGGAACATTTCCGCAATCCCGGCAGTGCCTGATGCATCATCATCGCTCGCATTTCTATATGATCGAGGACCTTGAGCTAAATAATAACAGCTGTATGAATCAATCTTCCTGGCCCGGCCTGTTGATCTAGTGGTCAGTGGTCCTGACTGCTATGCGCAAGGTCGTGGGTTTGATCCCCACCCAGGACAAATGTTTGTGTAATGAGCACGATCATTTGTTCTTTGTCTGGGTGTAATTTATCTATAATATGTATGTATTTAGAAATATATATGTATGTTTATCAGTTGTCTAGCATTCATACCAAAAGCTCTGCTTTGTTTGGGACTAGATGGCGTTGTGTGAAAGTTGTGGAATATTATTATTAATATCATCAAAGTTAAGTGGATGGGTGATTATCCTAATATATCTAAATATCTCTGTGCCTCAAAGCATGTTAAGCCGTTGATTTCGGCTATAATTTTATTCATCTTTACAGTCGGTATGGGCAGCCGGAACCAGACAATGTGACGACAGATTACTGAGAACTGGAGGTGAGGTAAGGTACGTCGAACAAATCAAGCGTAGTGTCTTATTCAACGTTTTTTTTTTTTTAACAAACATGGGAAAACATTTGTTAGTACCTCGACAATTTCGTACTTATTATGATCACGTTACAAAATAGGATAATATATGTTATGTTAGTTTTTTCATTAAAAAACAAAAGATATTTGTTACTGAACCTTAAATATTTATTTGATTAGGTTGTGAGTTTTCTTATCTCTGTGCATATTGTGGTTACATAATACATAAACACACTGTAAACTCAACCAAATTAAAACCACTTCTTTTTAAGTTGATTAAAAATAAACCGATTATTTTTCAAACACTATGTCCCCGATATCCACCAGCCACTGACCACTGTAAAGCTTCGAGCATCGACAATAGATTCATTGTACGTATTCTTTACCGGAGGATATGGCAAATCAGCCATTTTCTTTCACCGTATTTAGCCGTTTCTTGGAGACAATACAACCGACTGTAGTTCGGTAAATTGCCGCAAATTGGTCAGAGGTATAAAGATAATTTTGCTGTTATAACAAATCTATATTTATACATATAAATAAAATCGACGCTGGAAAGGAAAAATTATCCAAGCGACATCTGACTAACTTTACAGTAGAGCAGTTTAAAGTTTGATTTTCAGAAAAAAAATCATGTAAATTCTTGTAATGGTCCAAAAAGCCTAATTCTTAGAAATTTATTTGGATATTTTTTATCTACATTATAGTATACGTAACTATTAAAAATAATGCTTAGTTTTAAAGTTAGTGTCGCTTAGTCAAATTTTCCCTAAAAGTAGAAACGGGAAAAATTTACTAAAGCTTTGTTTTCCTAGAATAGCGGTGCCGTCATATAGCAGCCGTAATACAGCGGTGAACGACGTCACTAGAACGTTGTGTATGTAAACAAAGAGGCGCGGTTTCCTAGAGACCGGTAACTGACACCGTAACGTCAAAAAGCGGTGCCGCCATTTGCATGACGGCCGTCTTGTCGGTGACAGATGGTTTCGTGAACGTTTCATTGATAGCGATGAAGCTGACTGTGTTAAAACGGCCGTGGAACTTTCCACATGTCGTCACTGTAAAGACGGCCGCCTTTTTGCGTCCGTAATATTAAGCTTTGGTTTCCTAGGATAGCGGTGCCGTCAAATAGCGGCCGTAATACAGCGGTAAATGACGTCACTAGAACGTTGTCCATGTAAACAAAATGGCGCGGTTTCCTAGAGAACGGTAACTGACACCGTAACGTCAAAAAGCGGTGCCGCCATTTGCATGACGGCCGTCTTGTCGGTGTCAGATAGTTTCGTGAACGTTTCATTGATAGCGGTGAAGCTATTTTTAATACGTATTTGTGTTTTTTTTTACCGGAACAACGTACAAAATGAGTTCCAACTCTTGGACGTACTAAAATCTCAAATGCACCTTCAGTACCACGAGATTGGAATAAATCGTCTTCCACCATACGACTATTTTCCTCTTCTGATGATATCATCCTCCAAGTAAATTAATAAAGCTAAATCAAGGCCGTCCATTTTCTATCTTGGATACTTTTCGTTTGACGTTTGCTTTAAAAAAATGACTGACAGTGTGAAAAAACGGCCGTGGAACTTTCCACATATCGTCACCGTAAAGACGGCCGCCTTTTTGCGTCCGTAATATTACGGCCGCTATATGACGGCACCGTTTTCCTAGGAAACCAAAGCTTAACGGCCGCTATATGACGGCACCGCTTTCCTAGGAAACCAAAGCTTAACCGACAAGCTTTGATTAAAGAAGGTACGGTCAAAATGTAATATACCTATATCTTTTTTAGAATTTATATCAGATAAAAGTTGCCTTACCAAAATAAAAATATGTGGAAGTTGAGGCAAAACAACCTAAATATTAATTTAATATAATTTTTTTATATTACCTCAATGCATGTAGGAAAAAAAACAAATAACTCAAAATTACCTAAGCGCCTAACACTATATTGCCAGATACTGGAAAAATTAACTAAGTGGAGTAATTACCGTACGAACAGAAATGTCAAACTTGACCAAAGGCAAATTTAGCATTTCACAATTACGATAACCACCAAATTTTCAAAAATGCTCGAAAATTTTGTCGTTTAGTAAGGAAAAAAAAGAGAACTCTCGCAAACTTCAAAATGTCGAAGCGACATCAAAAATCGTCGTAGAAGGACGTGAGTCAGACCAAACGACGCAGAAAAATCAGGCGATTCCAACAATGTATATAACTCAAAATGGCCAAAAATGTCGCTTGGATAATTTTTCCTTTCCAGCGTCGAAATGTATGTGTCCTGTGATTTCAAAATAACTGTTTTCTCAATTCCTTTTAGTTTTTACACTATACTAAAACAAATCATACGAGTTACTACTTTTAACATATCAAGTCTAAACCATGCCTTATAATCTCCGCTATCTTTCAGTGAAAGTCTCATGAAAATCGGTTCAGCCGTTCCAGTGATAAGCTCGGAGAATCAGATAGACACAATTAAAAAAAAGGTCATTTGTGTTTTACTCATCATTATATCGTCGGTGAAATAGTAAACTTGTCAATCTGCAAATGTCAAACTCTTCAGAAGAGCGAAAAGAAAACAAAAAACAAAAACAAAAAACAAGTTTGTAAATTTATTAGTCAACAAAAATAATATAGTGCTTTGAGTAGATATTGTTAGAATTATTATTTAAGGAATTTTACTTGTATATAATTGTACAAAGACAATTTTATGCAGATAAGCATCAGGAATAATGTCAATAACTTCGAAATGAAAAATGTTAGAGGTATCATATTTTACTACAGGGAAGATATAACAATAATCATAGCAATTCTATATTTAAGAAAAAATAGGCAAAATGTCAGTTCGGTTACTTTACTATTGCGCCGACGATATGCTGTCCCAACTGTGTGTGTGTTTGTCAAAATGTTGGGAAAGTCTAACCGGATGAAACAGAGTCTAAGTGTTTTATATGGGGCGACTGCTTATCTGACCACAATAACCCAGTAACTGGGTAACACGATAACCGTTGGCAACACCAGCGGCAGATTTTCTGGGTTCAACTACCCGTAATGACTGTCAAAGATGTGCAAATGATATTCGGGACCAATGGCCTATTGTGCTTTCTTGGGCACGGAGGGACTTGATATATTATAATGGTGACCCATCCACGCCAACCTTGGCTAGCGTTGCTTAACCTCGATCGACCCGTGCAGCTGTTCTTATTTAACCACGAGCTCCTCTTTGTTAACCAACTTCAAAAGAAGGAGGAGGTTTACAATTCGACTGTATTTTTTAACCAGGGAAAAAAAACGGAGGAGGGTATCAAGTCAACGCGTATATATTTTTTTTTAAGTATGGTCACCGATTACTCGAAGACGGCTGAATCGATAGGATTTTTTTTTTGTTTGAAAGGGTTCAAAATTGGTCCGATTGTCTGGTGACAATTGGACCCATAGAAATATAAAAAACAGATCGGACCAATCGGACCAAGGTCCTAACTTGGTAGTCAGGATCTCATGATGCGATCATGGAGAAATCGAGGCAATTCTTCAAATATTACAGCCACACCTCTAGTGATTTGAGTACTTTTTATAGTAACTTGTGTAGTTGCATTCGAAAAGCACCATATGTGACCAGGAAAACTCCTCAACAATTAACGGCCCAATATTAGGAAAAGCAATATTTTGTAAAAGGTTATAAGTATTTGACATTTAGGCTTTTGTAACTAGGTAAATTATAAATCATCCAACTAAAAATAGTGAAATAAAAAACTTTTACCAAAAAATTAAACCGACTTCCAAAAAACACTGTAAAGTGAAAAATAACTTAAATTTTGGATAGTCAATGTCTTTAGTTTAGCGACGTTGAAACCGATGAATTAGTCGACTACCGTAATTAAAGTTATTTTCATTTGACAGTGTTTTTTGGAAGTCGGTTTAATTTTTTGGTAAAAAAATTTATTTTAATGAATGGTGGGTATGAATACCTTACGTAGTCTATCAAAACTATTCATTGGCTTGGCACCGACTTCTACCAGCTGAGTACCACCTAGCCCTTTTTATAAACGAAATTAGACATCAAATGTTTATTTTTCGGTTTTAAGAGTAGTCGTATTTTTGTTTCTTTTGAAGTCAGAACTACTTTTTTTGTATTTGAGTTTTAGAATCGCAGAAATAACTATACAGTTAATTAAAAATGATGAAAAGACACTAGAGTTTACACAGGTTAAGGAGTTTAGACGTGAAATACAGACTGAGTTCGTTTCAAATTTATTATTGTAGCGTGTTAGTCGATTAAACTAGAATCGAATTACCACACTCATCCCTAATGTCTATGGTTTCACGGAGTGACAACACTTGTGCGATCTCGGCTATAAATTCTAATCCCCGGTCCGCGGAGTTTCTTTACTCACCGCCTACTGTTACAAGTAACTAATATTGAAACCCCTTTGTGCCCAAGGGTAAGTGCTCGTCGTATCTGCCATTTTCTCTCCATCTTGCAAATCACAATCCTCTTATTTCGCCATAATCTGCAGCGTTTGTAAATTTATATAATTGCCCGGTTGTCAAGATGGCTTCCGTCTGGAACATAACTGTGTTATTTCATTGTCATCTGTTTTCCACTAGTGTTTCTAAATTTGTGAAGCGTACGCAGGCCGCAGCATTCGGTTCCTGCTGTGTCATAGCAGCTACAAGCTTAAACGCTTTGTCACGCGGTTACCTTCTATATCGTTGCACGCGGCATGCGCACGCTTATCTATAACCTTTGTGAACCGCCGCGATGGTGAGTCCCCATTCGTTTCCATGGTACTGTTCCTTGGGCTTGCGGCTGGGAGACGCACGCATCGCTGGCGCTCACGATTCCTGGCACCACGCTTACGGAAGCACCCTTCGTGTGATTCCAGGGTTTTCGTTTTTTCTTTACCTCTACTGCCTTCGGTCTCGAATTTCAACTACCTCAACGTCTGCCACGCGACGGGTGTCACCGCTGCCTCCGCGTACTACTGCCGGAGAGACGCGCTGTCGCGTGGTCTACCTGCCAACCTCTGCGCCTGCCACGTGCGAGTTGGGTGAGGAGGAGAGACATCCTCTCCCGTGGCCTGCCCTGCACAACCTCTGCTTCGGACACGTGGTCGCTGCCGGCTTCGGATCGGCTCGCCGGTCTGCGTGCGTCGCGGCCTGAGCTCAGGGCAGTACCATCCAATACCTTCGACCAGTGAAAGAACTCTTGTGAACTGAACCCACCCCCCTTATTGAACACCCCCCTTGAATTAAATGCTGTAAACCTGTAGTCTAAGTTCTTTTATTCTACTTCCACCTAAACCACTACGCCACATTATATTCTTAGATGTTTTTATTTAAATATGGATTTTCAAGACCATATACATAATTATAAAAACAAATATAATACAGGCAAAACTAAAAGGGAAATTATAGGGCATCTAAAAATTCATCAACATCGCTATCAATGGGAAAAGTGCCCAGAACACTGGCCGCATTGCGAAAATCTCAAACGGCGCAAATACAACAACCTAATTGGGTGCTATATGTTTCAGTCGTTTGGGGTTGAAACGTTGGGACCATGGGGTCCGAGTGCGCATCGACTTTTTCGTGACATCAGCAAACGTTTATTCTCAGTAATTTGGACCACATGAACTGCATATCAGATAAGCTTGAAGATAATACCGTATCCAAACAATAGATGAAGCTGCTCAGTGCTCATCTCTATTCAATAATGTACCTCGAACAGCGAACCATCGAGCTGTGTCGTTTAATATCCGCCGTTGACTGACCCGGCCTCCTTGCAATCTACATATGCAAACTAATATCACACAAAAAGAAACTATTACGAAGAGGATTTTAATAGAACATAGTGACGAGAATCGTATAAAGTTTACTTTCACTGTTTAGTAATGTTCAGAGAACGAAAAGTGATTAATAAAAGGTATTTCATGATCATCATTGTCTGCTTAGCGTTTTCACGACTGGCTTCGACTTTCAATCTAACCGGGTGCAGCTTTTCTTGCAATAGGCCCCTGTACCCGTATCCATTCCTATACGGTTTAGGTCGCAGTGGTGTGTAGGCAGTCTTTTTAATAGTAATCCCGCGCAATTTATTAGTATATTCATCACATAAAACAATTTTCAAAAGAGTGGCTTTTATTATGTCTGATTAGATATGAATATTTTAATAAAAATAGATTTATTTATAATGTCATCGCACACATGTCACATCAAATAAATGTTTACTTATTTGATATGACATGTGTGCGATGACATAATACTATAATTAAATTGAAATAGTAATACAATAATAATAATATAATATATTAATAATATAAATATAATAATGAAATTGAAAATGTGTGGACCAAATTTGTCTGAAATAAAAAGATTTTATTTTATTTATAATAAAATCTAGTTCCTACTTAAAAATAAATTATAGTAGTATAAATTTCATCATTTCTAACGATTAAAAATCGCTTATTTATTATTCGATTGATTGAATCCATCACTATTAGGTTAAATAGGCTATCATTCTAGTTCCGTAAATTAATTACCGATGTACAGACGCCAGCACATAAACCTACCTCAATCTGTCAAATATCTTTAATACATTTTCAACCTTATCACAATAGTGGAAGGTTAATGTTCGATTGGTAAAATTTCGTGCTGGCGTCTGTACAAACAACTAAATAAATAATCAAATAAATTTATTCCTATGCAGCTGAGTCCTAGTGTCTTACATAGAGTGACTACCTATCTGACTTCCAGAACCCATTAATATATATACAATAATCAATCATATATAATATCATTAATTACATTAATACCATCAATTACATTCGTCATGGCCTAGAAAAAGCTGACGTGACAACTTGGCGGCGTTCATGACGGATTGGTCAAGGGAGCCGGGGGGAGTGGAAAACTTTAAAAGAGAATTTCGCTCAGAAGTGATGTGGGCCACCCTCCCCGACCTTTGCCAAACGAGCCAGCCCGCGATGCTGAGCCAGTAGCAATAAATAACCCCGTTAATAATAATATGACCCAGCCTGACCCTTTGCTGCCCTCCACCAACGACCCCGCTATACCGAGGCCCGTACTCCACAAGGAGTGCCCTTAGCGTGTGGTTGTTTAAATGTAAATATTAGTATGTAAGCCCTGGGGTCTTTAAATTTAGAGGTCACCACAGGATCGTCCGGTTAAGTAGTAACCAGCCTTAGTGTGCTGAACTACGAGTGGTCCTATAAAAAAAAAGCTGTGGGCCAGTATAAAGTATACAAAACAAATGGAGTATGTAAAGAGCAGTTGGTGTTAGAGTTGTAGACTTTACTTACGCTTTTGAAAAAGAGAGAGAGCTTATGTTATACTAACACTTCCCTTGAAACTGTGTCCGCGTTGTTTTCAAAATAATTTATAATCTATTGCATGCACAAATAATACACCTTTATTATTATGATTATTTAAGCCCTTTATTTCCCAAAAATACATTTAAAATCATTTTATAATATTTTAAAATTTGTAAGTTCAGTCCCGTTAATTAAAACATGCATTAACAATAATTTGATCAACAAAATTACATTTTTGAATAAATAGGATTGATTTCATTAAAATTATAATAAAGTAAATTTGCTACATAATTTTTTTTTAGGTACTATAATTGGGTGCCCATTGCAAGGCGATTGCAAGGGCGAAGGCCATCTCCATCTTATACCATATAAATACCTAATACACCTTACTACCAGTGAAATAAAAATTTGTATTGGATTAATTGGAAATTATGCCCTACATACAAACTTACAGACAAATTTTACTTCTTTATAACATTAGTATAGGTGAGTAAGGAATATGAATTTTAGTGTTAAAATCCGTTCAAAAACAGAAGCGATCAAAGCCGCGAGCAATATTTAGTTTTACTATAAATAGACAAAATCTGCAATAAATTACTTTACAGAAGTCGGCTAAGCCATCCAATCTAAGAAGATTACTATCTATCTTGGTATACCACGATCAAGAATAGGCAAGCCCAGGCGGTTAGCGCCCAATGAGAATAATGAGAATAAATATCTTAAGATCTATCTTAAGTGTTCAAATAAGAAGCTTTGCTGGCTGAATTATCCCTAAATTGTTGTAACGTTTTAGTAGTAAATCTGTTTCTTTAGGGTAAACGAATTACGGAACTAGAGTGGAGCTTAGCAATTTGTAGATACATATTAGAGAGACAAAACAGGTACTCAGAAGCCAGGAAATCAGACACCAGTCTCGCCAATGGACATCTGTTACCCAGTTACTGGGTTTTGAAGGTCGAATAGGCAGTCGCTTCATGTAAAACACTATACCCGGACTTTTAATTCGATGCAGTAAGCTGACATAAGCTAAAGTCACTTACTAAAATAATGATACCCTATTTAATCTAATAGTGATGGATTCAATCAATCGAATAATAAGTAAGAGAATTTTAATCGTTAGAAATATAAATAAATGATTAAATTTATACTGCTATCATTTATTTTTAAGTAGTAACTAGATTTTATTATAAATAAATCTATTTTTATTAAAAATATTCAGATCTAATCAGACATAATAGAAGCCACTCTTTTGCAAATTGTTTCATGTGATGAATATTTTAATAAATTGCGCGGGAAAAGACCTCCACACAATTGCGACCGGAATGGGTACAGGGGCCTATTGGAAGAAAAAAATATTATCATGATTTATTCGTTTTATTTTTCACGCCACTTTATAATCACATTTTACTTATTTTATATAATATTATAAAGAGAAATTACATTGTTATTCGATTTTATTTCTGAATTCATTAATTTAGTTACATCACAATTTCGTAGTCGTCATTATCTGACAGCTCAGAAACTGTCAGTCTACTGCATCGAATTAAAAGTCCGGGTATAGTACTCAGTTGCATCCGATTAGATTGGGAGCCGACTCCAACATAGTCAGTACTGGTAGAGTGGAATTCCCTGTCTAGCTATAACCTCGGGGTCTTTAAGTCAAGAGTGAATAAGTTACTTCTTCGTTAGCGTGCTTCATCTTCGACCACATCATTGCTTACCATCAGGTAAAATGGTGGTCAAACGTGAGCTTATCATCAATAAAAAAAGCATACAACGTGTAACGGAAACCCCATATCTATCCAAAAGGACTGAAGACAACATCTGGTATCGAGACTCTATGCAAAGTTTCAGCTCTAAATAAGCGACTCACAAAATTGAACGCAAATTGTTGGTTTTGTATGTTTCTTGAATACCAATAATAACAAACGTGTCACAGCACTATGAGGGTCATCACTTTCCACGTCACTTGCCAATAAAACGATAATTCTCTTCGTTCTTCTTAATTTGAAAAATTCGGTCTCTGGTATCAATGTATTGAAATTTCTAATAAGTTCCACACATGTAGACATATATATCATCCAAAGAAGCCATGCACTTGGTATGTATATACCCTTTAAATTACACGTTGTAGATTGAAAAAAACAATGTTTTAGTCCGGTTCTTAAAATATCTCCTTGTAAAATTTCATCAGTTTTAGGGTCAGGCTTGAAAGCGTAACAGACAAACATTCAATATTATTATTTCAGTTACGACAATTTTCTCATAACACTCATACACAAGCTGGTAAAAATATCCTATCTTTTAATGTCCAAAAACAGCATCTAACTAGACCTGACTCCTTGTATAAATAAAAGGCTATTCCTCGATCTAACGTCTGTAATTTCGGCTTAACTTCACAGATCGATCGACTGCCTTGTCATTCTAGCTAATGTTGTAGAACAAAGCGTTACCTAGTCTTATATGAAGAACGTTGAAGCTTTTACGGAATTTTATAGCTATAAGTGACATTTATTTTGCAAATTGGTTTTAAATATTACATTGAGACGTCATTTAACATGCTTTTATTAGGTCGAGCAAACTGTGTAATAAACTCTAATTATTTTAACACAATATTATGGTACCATCCAGTTGGTCTGATGATGGAAATGGAAGGTGGCTGATGGAACCTTGGACTGCCTAATAGTAAACATATCGAATTTAGGTTCATTAGATGAGGTATTCCTCGAAGCGCTACCATTTTGAAGCGCACCTAATGAAGCGCTCCTTTTTTATTCCTCGGAGCGCACTTTTTAGTAGCGCTGCCGATAGCAATTAAAAATATTAAAATTTTATTCCTTGAAGCGCACACAGGTTTAAAAATATAATGTATAAAACTGTATTTACGATAACACCACACAAAGTAATCTTGTAATTATTATGTAGGTCCTGCTGCAATGTGATTATTATACGCATATCATTTATATTATATCTGTGCGTTTTGTTTATTAATAACATCCTCTTTGAATACACATTATAGTGCCGAAAGCAAAAACATATTTTTCTGTCAATTTCATACTTTTGGTTAAGCAACTTCGATGATGATGATGAGTTTTTAAAAATATAATTATTACGTTTACTTCATGGTCTTCCTTATTTTTAAACGTGGGTGCGCTTCAAGGAATAAAATTTCAATACTTTTAATTCCTATCGGGAGCGCTACTAAAAGGTGCGCTCCGAGGAATAAAAAAGGAGCACTTCATTAGGTGCGCTTCAAAATGGTAGCGCTTCGAGGAATACCTCCATTAGATTTTGACTTTTTAATGCAGCGTTATAAAAGCGTATTTTTAGTTTTTAAACTATCAATTTATTTTTTACGTAATTTTAATACAAAACTGGATGAAGTTGGTGTTTTCTAACTGACTACCTGAACACCCTCACACCTCAGTGGCCCAGTGGTTGCAAGCGCGACTTCTGAGCAAGAGGTCACGGGTTCGATGCCCGGATAGGGCAAAAAGTGCTAATGGGTTTTTCCGAAAGAAATTTCTGTGTAGTAGGCCTGAGTTGGGATGATGGCGTTGTGATACCCCCATGCCTCGAAAAGCACGTAGACTGTGCCTCTCTCTCCGGTCGTGTCGGATTCCTCATCGGGCTATGAGTGTAAAAAGGAACAGAGAGTGCATCCGTATTGGCGCACATACTTGTGCTCTACAACGAATAACGGAAACCCCATATCTATCCAAAAGGGCTGAAGACAACATCTGGTATGGAGTCTCTATGCACAGTTTCAGCACAAAATAACTGACTCAAAGAATTGATACCAAATTATTGGTTTCATATATTTCTTGAATACCAATCATAACAAACGTGTCACAGCACTACGAGGGTCAATAACTTTCCACGTCACTTGCCAATAACACGATAATTCTCTTCGTTCTTCTTAATTTGAAAAATTCGGTCTCTGGTATCAGTGTATTGGAATTTGTAATAAGTTCTACACACGTAGACTTAGGATTACAAAACCCTTGCCATATCGTTTGTTATCATCCAAAGAAGCCATGCACTTGGTATGTATATACCCTTTAAATTACACGTTGTATAATATCTCCTGCGCAGATGGCTAATCTTCTCTGGGATTGGCCGCTATAGACGAAATCAATTAGGAGGACCTGAACACCGAAACAAATTCGGAGGTCAACGTCAATCAATCAATTTATATGAGAACCATGTATATACCTAGCTTGTTCTATGGTGCTCTTTTGTGAAATAAACACACAGGTTTGAGTGAAACAACCTTAAACTTTTTGCCTCTTCTGTACGTAGTCAGGTCTAGTCGGTGCCAATTATAATAAGATCCAGTGTTTTATACTTAAAACTTTAAAATTATTATTAGTTTTTAAGCTAGCATGGTCACTAATAGTATATATCATTAGAACTTAAAACGGTCGGTGTTTATTGTTTCGAGTTTTCGATATTTCGACATTGTTGTAAGCGGCATAGTAAATATCCTGTTTTAATTTATTAAATCATTGTTCATTATATCCTTATCCTTCAAAAACTTAATCTAAACCTTTTTTCAGCTCAATAAGTAGGACAACCAGTCCCCAGCGTCTATTCCCATCAACGACATCCGTTGTACATCAGACATCAGGAAATGGATTCCTCTGAAACCCTCACTGAATAATACTCTCTGCCTTATACATGTCGCAGAATTTTCATAAAATTGGGTTTTTGATCAAAAACCTAGGTTTTTGATGAAAAACCGGAAGATGACACATTTTAAACTCAATTTCATCATAAACTTGTAACAATCCAGATTTTTGATCAAAAACCTGAACTAGTCTGGGTTTATGATAAAGTTCTTTTCAAAATCACGGGTTTGCTTTGTTTTATGACATATAAATCAATTTACATGAAATAAATAAATATATTTTCGGCACATCAACTAAATTTTTAGCACCAATATCGATTTCTCCAAAATTTTCCGAAGAATCTGCTTTCATTTTTCTTTTTGCTGACATTTTTAAATTTTCAACGGCATGTTCCCTTTCGATAAGTATGTTTTGTTCTTTTTGACATAAATCACACAGAATCTTTGATCCATACCCTTCAACAACCCAGTTCATCAAATTTGCAGGAAGATATTATCAGAAGAAAATCAAGGGTGTGGAGTACGGGCCTCGGCATTGCGGAGTCGTTGGTGGAGGGCAGCAAAGGGTCAGGCTGGGTCATATTATTATTAATGGGGTTATTTATTGCTACTGGCTCAGCATCGCGGGCTGGCTCGTTTGGCAAAGGTCGAGGAGGGTTGACGTTACAAGTACGCGGACGTCGCGATGGGCCTCGTCGGTGAGGCCAGAATAAGAAACGTGTTTTGTTTATGTATTTCTTTAGAATGCTAGTTTCCCTACTGGTCTCTTGTCGACGCGGATGACGAACCCGAGGAATTTTTGAGGGTGTGTATCAGGCGGCCGATACAATCAGGAGGTTTGTGTGTGTTTTCAGCAGAGGCGAAGTAACGCACTGAATGGCGTTTTAACACTTGCTTTATAGTCGGGATTTTGAGGTCTACGTGGAGATCCTCGTTCCTCAAGTACCAGGGCGCGCCCGTGGCCTTTCGGAGAAATCGGTTTTGGATAACTTGCATCCCATGGATCTGAGCCGGACTAGCATGAGCAAACACCGGACAGGCGTATGTCAGAATGCACGTGGTAGAAATGCGTAGTTTACATTTTAGGGAGAGCTTGCTGTGTGCATTCAGCATGCAGTCCGAGAGCGAAAGCGGCTCGCGAGTGAACCGACTTTATATGCTCTTTTAAATTAATTTATTTGTCATAAAACAAAGCAAACCCGTGATTTTGACAAGAACTTTATCATAAACCCAAACTAGTTCAGGTTTTTGATCAAAAATCTGGATTGTTGCAGGTTTATGATGAAATTGAGTTTAAAATGTGTCATCTTCCGGTTTTTCATCAAAAACCTAGGTTTTTGATCAAAAACCTAATTTTATGAAAAACCTGCGACATACACATCACGTTACATCAAGAAATACTCTTTTTACCAGTTAAAACAATCAAAACAAAACCTTAAAATCGAGGACTAAAGTTGACTTTTCAGTGAGGAGGAAATATCTTAGCATGAGCGCGATATGTGAAGGAAAATAGACTCAAATTATAGTACATTAAGGTCTAATGTTGAGTAGAGGAATGAAAGGGTGTCAGTATCTTGGAAATGCAAAAGGAATGGAAATATCAACTTGTTGCAAATAGATACAATCTGTAAAACTGTATAATGCTAAGGAAACGTTCGTTGTAAACTTGTAAAGAGTAACCTTGCGAGCTCTCGTCATTTGATGCTGAGTGAAGATTGTGTCGTTTCCATATTATTTTGGAGTAGAAACCTAAAAAACATAAGGAGAAAAATGCTTTAGTACACACGTTTTGTCGCTTTAGCCATTGGTGTCGACTTCTTCTTTAACACGTGTTACGGGTAGTTAAAAGCCCGAATTTGTGACACCAGGCTTGCCAAGGAGTATCGCACCTTTTGAAGGTTTTTAGCGGTGTATATTTGGACCAGATACCTACAACATTTTTTTATAAAATATCCAATGACTCACGTGTTATTTCAACAGCACTAGTCAATTCCAAACATCTTTGTCGTTTGAACAATACAGAATAGGGTAGTTTCATAAAATATTTTGTTTAGTCCGTCACGTAGTTTAACAAAAAACATTTTAAACGTATTTTTTTATTTTTCACGTAATTGAAAAATTAAGACGATACAGTGAGTTGAAATTTCGCGTGACGTCACACCTCGGTATAATTCTTAGTAATGTGTGACGTCAGCAGCCCCCCTCCTGTACTTTGAAGCTTTCCATCTTTGTGAATTTTTCTTGACTTGAAAAAGCAAAAAATACGTGAAATATATTTTTTGAAAATCTACCTAATGGACAAAAAGAAATAATTATTTTGTAACACAGGACACCCTTATGCGAATATCCATACGTGGACATGGATACACCTATGTGTTCGCATAGTTTTTGGCAGAAATAACTCGAAATAATTAACTTCTCTCTGCTGCCCGTGAATAGTTTTATTTCTTTTTTATTTCTTAGTTTATTTTTTTATTTTTTTAAAAGGTTGCCTATTTATGTCGCTTTCTAACTCTTCGACTATCGCCACACCAAAAAATGTATTGATCCATTTAGACATGACAGAAGGACAACGAACCTACACACTTTCACATATATTAAGTATCTTACTTATCCCCAGGTGTTTCCGAGACTGGCGATATTTTGAACTCATCGTGTAGATATGATAGAAATTCGTGAAAAATTATTTTATGTACTTTTTTGGATAAGCCCTCTTTTGACCTCGATTATGTCTGATGGTAAGCGACAAGTGAGGTCTTCAATGGAATGAGCGAGTCCAGAAGATTCATATTCTTGCTTTAAAGGCTGACCGGATCTTATGTGGATCATTTTTAAGATTAAAAAAAAAAAAATCTTTAATTCGGATAAGCAACATCCATATGGGTTAGTAAAAAAAAAAAAGATATCTTATACCTATGTTAGTACCTAAACTTAAGTATTTTCTATTTTACAACAAGGCTGTTGTTCAAAATGCATCTTTGAACAACATCACCTAACAAAGGAGAATCGTACCTCTCCGCTATGGTCTTCAGGATGGAGTTGGAGCTGCCCCGCACTCTGCAGAGCAAAGAGGCAGATTTCTGTCTGACGATGGCGTGGAAGCTAGCGACTTGTGCTTGTGCAAACATATCTGATGCACTGCAAAAACGGGACAGCCCCATCAACATCCTGAACCCGTTGTTATATTGGACCCGTAGGGCGCTAATAGCCCGCTGAGTATAGTTGGTCCACAGGCTGCACGTGTAAAACACTTGGCAATAAGCTTTAAAAAGCGTTATTTTGACTGCCCTGCTACAGCGTGCAAACCTGCGAACCAACATGTTACATCGGACGGCCAGCGCCCTACGTTCCCTCTCAATATCCACTCGATCATTAAGGTCGTCGGTTACATAATGCCCCAAGTACTTGAACTGGTACACTCGCAATATGTCATTCCCATTTAGTTTAATCGGGAGCACATACTCAGGACATTTAACCCCGTCAGGCTTAAAGACCAAGAACTCGCTTTTATTGACATTATACATTAGGCCATGCTTTCGAGCATAGCCCTCACAACAGTTAAGCAGCTCTCTGAGTGCCCTAACCGTAGGGCTCAGCAGCACCATATCGTCAGCGTAGCTGATGTTGTTGACACTGACGTCATCAATGCGACATCCGATTTTCTTGCTGCTGAGCTCAACGATTAGATCATTCATATATAGGTTAAATAATTTTGGTGACGTAATCCCTCCCTGTCTTACCCCACACTCTAGCCCATAAGATACAGACAGCCCGTCGGCCCATCTCACACTATTCGTTTGGTTATAGTACCAATACTGGAAGATAAGCAACAGCTCCGCTGGGACTTGTCTCGCCCGCAGCTTTTCCCACAAGATCTCGTAAGATACAAGGTCAAAGGCACGGGAGAGATCTAGAAAGCAAGCATACACTGGTGTTCGGCGCTTTGTGTAGTATTGCACCGTATGCTTGAGGCTGAGAATCGCACTTTCAGTTCCGAGATCATTACGAAACCCAAACTGTGCGTCGTGTAATTTTAACAAGGTATCCAATCGCGCGTCCAGCTGACTGTCGAGCACCTTCGCGATAATAGTTGCCAGGGAGATGGGTCGATAGTTACACTTATAAGCAACGTCACCCGTTTTATTCTTAACAATAGGAACGACAATAGTTTGCAAAAGATCACAGGGAAGGTACGAGTGACACATACATAGCGAGTAAAACATAGCAAGCACTCTAGCTATATGTGGACCGGCATGCTGCAAGTGCTCAATGCTTAAACCATCGTGACCCGGAGACTTCCCTCTCGTCATTTTCTTAATGGTGCTTGACACCTGCTTGGCCGAGAAACGAACCAGATCAGAGTCACGACAGCATCCATCATCGAGCAGTCGCAATGAAGAGCCCAGCGGTGACTCCACTTTAAAGTGGTCCATAAACATGTTGGCGATGATATCCGGCTGATCAGCACCATTGACACTCACAGGAAGGCCAGGCTTAACATCAAACTTTTTGGTAGCCTTCCAAAACTTCTGAAAATTGTTGGCTTTACGGAGAGAAACTACAATATCAAGCTTAATCTGTTCTTGATGCGTCTGATACCACACTAGTTTACTTTTAAACACCTTTCGAGTCAGGCACATGTCGTTATAGACATCGCCAGAAGTTGGTTTATTGTGCCATACCCATAACTGATACTTAAGCCTCGCCGTCGCGTGGGCGTCACGCACGTGCTTGTTCCACCCAACAACACGGCCAACATGTTTATGAGTTCGAGTTTCTACTTGGCTCTGCACCGCGGCCTCTGACAAAGTAGTAACAATACTTTCATACATCTTGTCAAGAATTACCCTATGCTCAGTATTATTACAGTGGCTATTACTGCACAAACCAAATTCCTGAGGGTAATCAATCAGCTTTAACTTACTATTACATAAGTTATAATAAGCGCTTATTTGATCGCTATCCCTCTCGCCCCAAACTACACTGTTACGTTATGTTTTATGGCATATTAACTTAGTTGTAATCTTATCTAGCCTACACTCAACAAATATGGGACAGTGGTCAGACCAGAACACATCATGCACAATACCTATCTCAGTAACTGTCAACCAAGCAGATTATGTGACAACACAATGGTCAAGCCATCGCCTACAACCATGCGCGTCACTGACAAAGGTATAGCTATTTGCCCCTAAGCCTAATTTCTCAATGTCCGCACACCTCCACTTTTGTTCGTTACAGAATTCTAAGAGTTCACAACAGAATGACTCACCGGGGTGTGCGTTGAAATCGCCGAGTATGTAAACTGTTTCAACATTACTAGCTTCGACAATCGCACTCACTTCACTTAGACACTGTGAATTCTGCCAGATTTTCACTCGAGTCTGTCGGCATGTAAACACTGAACACTATTATGCATCTGTCCCCGAGTGAAACTTTAATCGCCTTTAAACGCGCACTGATACAGCTGATTACCGTTACTGATTCAAACACTCGCTTACGCCACAGGATCGCAACACCACCAAACGGTCGCCCTCTCAATAATCCTTCTGATGTGTCAACAGCTGACTTCCCGGTGTACTCGAAATCGCTATGAATTTGTCCAAGATAGGGTATATCATGAGGAAGCAGCCATGTTTCTTGGAGGGCAACTATGTCAGCTGACTGACACAGAGAATGAACTGCCTCAACAGATCGCTTCACCGATTTGCAATTAAAACTTATAAATTTACTCGTCTGATTGCTATTTTCCATTATTGTGTCGATGTTTGCTTAATTATGCCTGCCTTCGTCTTGTAGGCTTCATTTACAAAACGTCTAAAAGTAATTCCGTCGGGCCATAACGCATTATCTAGAAATAGTTCTAGTTTCGTTTTGGGGACATACAACTTATAGGAGTTGTACCTCTTTTCTGTTTTTCTATTAATTTTAAACAAAGTTACAACTTCCTGTGTGTTGTCTTTAATATAAGCAATAATATCACTCTCATTTGTGGTTTTACACACATTTGAAATGAACAGTGGTACCATGATGATAGCTGCCTTAAACTTTCCATCAGGACCTACGTACGCTTTTCCCATGCTCCCATGAGATGAGGGCTTCTTGTGTTTCTTATATTTAACAACATTCCATTTTTCCCCTACTATTTCCTTGCACTCGTTACTTGCCTTCAGTACATCTGCCATCGACTTACGCTTATTACATAGCGGTGTAGGCGAGATATTAGTGGGAACGTTCGAGTTAATGAGTTTAGAGCTCGCAGTAGGGGTACTGCATTGTTCATTTGATCGCTTGTCATCGTCGGTGACTCGTTTTTGTGAGTCATCAATGTGATCCGGCCGCTGCGCGAGCGAGACGGCATCGCACAGATTTACGTTAACCGTCAAACTCGCAGCTGATTGCTTCGCCTCGTTTACTAAAAAAATAGTACAGTAAAATGAGTACATTATATTTGCTCCTTCTGTATTCACGACAGAATACTTACATACAAAGTGCTACCAAATGCAATACGAGCGACATCTAATTTACTGTCTTTTCTAACACAAAGGAACTGAACGCATTTTCAATTTAGTCGGTTTATACCGTTTGTATCAAGGCTCATAAATCCAGTGGAATTACACATGGATTACACACCGAACGTGTGGATTACATTACGTATTTGTGGTTCAGATAAACTATATTACGTTGGGAGAAACTGTGTTTCATATGTATATGGAACTAGTTGTTTCCTCGACTTCATTCGTGTGGAGTATTTGTCCAGGCGTATTCCCATCTCGAGGGAATAAGTAACCTATATGTTGCCTTATTACCATTGTTGAGATGTTCCAGGGACAAAAGTCTGCCAAACAGACAAAAATTAAAAGTATAATTGTTTTACTATCGTGCAAACTTTCCAGTACCCTTTTCCAGGTCTGCCTTCATTTTTTACCTGCCCAATAATAATAAAACCTTTTCTATTAAGAAATTCATGTCGACTGACACGAAACACAGAAAAAAGAAAGAATGAAAAGAAAAAGTATCTTGGCACTTTTAAGGTGTATCCAAACATTGAGCAGCAAGAGCGCGGCAGCAACATGCGGCATTTCTAGGACACATTACTGCCGCGCTCTAGTTAGGACAAAGCCGACTAATATTTGCGCGGTAGTAGTCTAAACAAAGGGCGGCGCGCCGCACGCGGCAGCCACGCTCGATTGCCGCTCGATGTTTGGACACACCTTAAAAATTGGTCCCGGCTGTCATTTTATTTTATTTTATTTTATTTTATTCTATTCGGGAAACTTACAGCTAACTTATACTATGTTAATAAGCAATATACAATTGAAGGCCATTTACAAGTTTCCACTGATAAACACTAAAAACAAAAACAAGAAGAGAAAAAAATAATAAAAGAAAGGTAATTACAAAATACCTATAACATAAATTAGGAAGTAAATAGAACACGATCGACAAATACATACAAACAGAAATTCATTTAGACGCAAATCATTACTTTTCCATAAAAAAGCTTTTCACCAACAATTGCTTAAGTCGAGAAGCACTGGTATTGAATATATCCAAATCATGTTCACCAGATAGTTTATTAAAACTTCTGCTCGCACGGATTAAATAAGAATTCTGCCTGTACGCTGACTTGGAATGAGGGACATGTAACAAGGTAGGATTACGAAGCATTTTGCAATGTGTAACTAATCCCAAACAGCTTAACAGCTCAGGGCAATCTACAGTACCATTCGCAATCTTAAATAAGTACACCATATCCGCAATGCGTCTTCGCTCATGTAGTGGTAAGATGTGAAACCTCTTACATCGCGCTATATAATTGGGAGTATATTTCCTAGTCTTGTACTGCAAGAAACGTAGGAAGCGCTTTTGAATCCCTTCAATTCTGTCAATATAAATATTGTAACTAGGATTCCACACTTGGGAGGCGTATTCCAAATGGCTACGAACAAAAGCACAATAAAGAATTTTATACGTTTTTACGTTTTTAAAATCAGCTGACAACCTAAGTATAAATCCAAGTGCTTTGGAAGCTTTATTAACAACGTTATCGATGTGTGCATCAAAAAGCAACTTAGAGTCAAACGTTACACCCAGGTCCCTAATAACGCTTATCCTGTTTATAACAATATTATGTAACTTATACTGAAACTCGATTGCACGTGGTTTACGAGTGTAGGTACTAACAAAACATTTAGAAACATTCAGTTCAAGTTTGTTAAGGAGACAATAATTTTGAAGTCCGTCCAAGTCCCGCTGTAAATTTTATACAGGGCATAAAATTTTCATATCGTCGGCGTACAGAAGTATTTTGGAATGGGTAAAGTTTAAAAAAAAAGTAAATTTATAGGTATATCTTTGACAGTCGTGACGGGTGTCAGAATTCAGAAAACCTGACACCAGTTTCGCTAAGGGCTATCGTGTTACCCAGCTGGTACCTCCATACGACCTCTTTTTTCTCTTTTTTTTCTGGGTGGGAAAATCATCGAATGACTTCTCCCGCTCTGGGTTATGCGAAAGAGTGTGTCAGACTTCTACTGACTAAAAACCTACCCTGTTGCTTCAGCTGCCCTTAAGTTCCGGGGCCGCGGCATCTTGTTAGAACATTTCCGCAACCCCGGCGGGAACACGATAGCCCTGGATTGTCGAGGTCAGATAGGCAGTTGCTCCATGTAAAACACTAGTCCTCAGCTGCATCCGGTTAGTAAATGATGATTATGTAAGGTTTAAGTTATGCCACGATTTATAATTAAGTTTTAAATGATATATGATAAATTTTAAAGATATTATATGGGTGGTTCTCGACGAAACAAAGGTATTAAAACGTAACAACGTTAATGGAAGTGAAGACTAAAAGAACAACACTAATGAAGGTAAACATAAAGTGTTGTTTTTAACTTAAAATTAATTACAAAACAAGTTCCTTCGGGTAAAATAGTTGTTAGTCATTTGCGAAAATAAGGAAAAAGTGTATTTCGTGTTCGTCTGTTGCGGTGTGATCTAAGTGAGAAGGTATTGGACACTTACGTATAAGGGAAACGATTTAGGCGGGGTCTTAAAAAAATAAGAAGTTCATTACCAATGATTTCTGTCTGTTTGTCCCGACATTTTTTTTTTATAATAAACGGAAAGCACTATACAGTTTTGTGTATAGTGTTTTCCACACAGTTACATAGATAATTGTAGACAAGTTAAATAAGATCAGGGAAAACGTAAACCTATTAATTTTCACCAATTAAACCAAAATTAACACTTTAATTTAATAAACACAAAATAAAAATTAACAGAATTATTTGCACCACAATACTTGTCACTTAACACTTAAATCGCACTCAAATTCACTTATAGAGTTCCGATTATATCGCCTCGTATCTTGTAATAAGACTGACTCTCCGCGTTCCTTTGTGATCTATTTATACCCCGATCTGTGTTCTAGAACATTCTTCTACAATCGACTCACTGCCTATACTGCCATGAATATTCCAGAAGCTACTTGAGATACACAGTATTGCTACTCGCCGCTAGATGGCGTTAGTGTCTCGAATGTATTTGAAGTCAGTCGAATTTTCTAGATATACTCAGTACTGCTACTCGCCGCTAGATGGCGCTAGTGTCTCGAACATTCTAGATTTCTGTCGAAGTTTCTCGACGTACTTCGCTAAGCGACTGGCGTAACAATAGGTTACTTTGTATCCTAAAATTCCCATGTGATTGTTATTTACGTTGAAAAACATCCCACGTGAACGAAGTCGCGGGCACAGCTAGTTTGTTATAAAAGCACACATTCACAACAACATCTTGGAAACAGCAAAATGTCGTAACACGCTAGGACCAACTTAAACCCGCATTAATTTCTCCGTAATGTGAAAATTTACGCGGAATCTCTCATAATCGCACTTAAGCGTACATTTTAATCAAATGCTCACACTTCGAATTATCTGGTCGTTGGCATATGTAGGATCCAACAAGTATTACAAATATGACAGTCTGTATGTATGACAAAAAGAAATAATAATGTGTGGATGTTTGTCATCCATCCACCCGTGTCTAAATAATAACAGCAGCATGAATGGATCTTTGAGGTTAAGCAATGCATGCAATGGTTGGTTCGTTGATGGGTAGCCACAATAATAAAAAAAAATCATTTAATTCAAGTAACGTAACTCATATAAGATTAACATAATCAGAAACACACACACCAAATATTATTTTCAAAGAATAAATTAAAAGGAAAATGACGATTACAAAAAAAAAGAACTAAATGAAATAAAAATGTCAATAAACAACAATAAAATGAATAAAATAAAATTGTCATTATAAATTTTTCTATAATTAATGTTTCGAGATTCTTTCGTGCTTCAGAAGGCATGTTTTGTAATTCTTCACAGCTGTCATTAATTTGTTCATTTTTGTTACGAGACGTTTCGTTACGAGAGAGCTAGCAAAATCTGACACGAATCTTGCCACATCTACCAATTATTGAGTAGCTGATTTTCGATAGGCAGTCGTTTCATGTAAAATAATTCACATAGTTGGAAAGAGCCTGGGTACGTTTGTTTTAAGAGATTGGGTGATTTGTTTATGAAACACAAACTTGTGGAAGTTGAACGAATTTAGATCAAAATTGGCACACAATTTGGACATGTCCTGCCTTACTATTGCGTTGTGTCAATATCATCATTGGATTTTAAAGAGATATTATAGAGTTATTTTGAGATCTTTGTAGTAATCGGTAGGTAGAAAAGTCACCTAATTAGGCGTTTATGGAAATTCCTAAAACCCACCCATGGAACTATTAAACTAGTTGTTATTGGTAAAACACTGACGAACTGATGCACTTATCTTTTTTCACAATAAAATCGGTCATAGTGAAAAGAAAAACTGTGTAAACTATATAGGGAAGTAAGAAGACATTAATTTCAATTTATGTAAAACAAACATTTCACCCGCGTCTCGCAAATAGTTCACTTTACTACAAATGAAAAAAACTTAGAATTTGATTATTAGTTTCGGAAATTACTCCCTAGGTACTTACATACATAGAAAATCCCAAACAATCTAACGCCCGCCCGATCACTTCCTAGTGTTTCTTCAAGATAACATTGGAATATCTTTGTACGTACTGGGGCTAGAATAATCCCCTCAATAGTATCCCAACAACGTTATTTTTATATTTCTGACCGTCAGGCAGGCAAAACCGCTAGCAAAATCCTAGTGGAACATAATTTCTTTCACAGTTCACGGGTGCGAATAACTCAGTTAGAGAGAAGTAATATAATCCAAGCCTCAAAGGATTAATAATTCTATCATAACTTGAACAAAGACGCGCGAAGTAGCTAGTACGATATAAATCTGGTTTTATACGCCTTTGACATATTTTATTGGTAGGTATATATGTATGTGTGACTATTAAGCTTAGAATGTGTGCGTTTGAATATTTTGAATAAGGCATCTTTCAAGTTTAATATGTGCGACATGGAAAAAGATAGAAATAAAATATTTATTTGCACCAGACATAACATACGGTACAGTGGTGGTGGTAGATTGTAGGTTCAGTAAGTAATTTATGTCATTAACACTGCTCTCAAAACGGTGAAAAGAAACATTATAGTCTTCTTGACCGATGTACCGTGTCAATCCAAAACACTGTAACTACAAAAAACAAAATTTGAGAAATTGAGCAAAATAGTTTTTTTCTGTTTTTTGAAGATTACTCCAAAAGTTACTTTGGAAAGTATTCAGTGTTTGATATCAAATTAAAGGTAATTTTATAAGTAATCTAGCCCGCTTGGTTTCATATACAAGTAGAATATACACAACAAATAATCGTGAATAACTTGTATTGCCATAATAGTCGTCAGAAGCAAATGAAGAAATTGTTATGACAATACACTGTATGTGTTAGAGTCACAGTGTATTGACTTGATAAAACGGCATAGAAATATATCATAGGAATTTGCAGTCGGATTTTTTATTAGATGGTGTCTATCATATGTATTTAAAAATAAAATATCGAGTTAAAAAGACTCGTAGGTGCACAATTAGGTATATAGGTATTTTACAAAAAGTTTGTAAAATATTTTTTAAATTATTATGGCAACAGAATCAGTCTTACAGTTTCATATAAAAACTGGAAGATAAGAAACTAATAAGACAATAAAATTGTATGAACTTACATAATAATATTAATAATTAATCATCAAAATTAATTTAGCGACAAGAACACCAAAATTAGTAGGTAATGAATGAGTAGATTGGTTTGCCATTTGCAATTTCACTAAAAGGTTTTGTGCATCCTTTCTTTTCAAGAAATGTATTTGTTTATAGGTATTCTCCTTCCATAATCATTAACAAATATGGAAACCTAGATTTATTTATTAATATTAAAACTTTATGCAACATTAAATGTACAAAGGCGGACTTAATGCCTTAGGGGCTTAGGCATTCTCTACCAGTCAGCCACGGGTGATAAAGAGATAATATGGCAGGTGCATAAAAAAATAAACTGTGTAAGTAGATTATATATTCAAAGCAAAAGACAAGATTTTGAAAAGACGATCATTATCTTTTTGTGTAAATCACAGCCAGTTCCATGTTTTGTAGCTACGTCTTTATATATTGTACAAAATCGAAAGAATTATAAGGAAGTGGCATTGACTTATGAGTTAATTCGTAATAATTTTTATATTTTGTACATGTCATGCACTAGCTCTGCAGAAGAAATTTTCATTTCTTTAACCATCTTATGTAAATGAGACCAACTACACGGTTTCATATTATATTCTTCTACACAATAACTTTAAAGTCTTGGAAAATAAAGGAAACAGTCTCTGTCTCTATACAAAAACATATTACAGCTGATCCCCGCTCCCGGCAGTCGTCCGTTCGTTCTCTGTCAAATCATCCAATAACCATTGAGATTGCCGCCGGTTCTCGCTCCTGATTGGCGCGCCCGCAATGCGCAAGCATGCTACTTTGTTTTGACAAAACACTGTATCTTGCAACGCGCGAAAATTATTTTGGCAGTACACGGTATCTTAAGTTGCCGTGTTTTGTTATAGTAGGGGAGACTGGGTACGGTTAAACCAACGCTAATAACTCGTAAACTATTAGCAGTGTGGTGAGGGGTACAAGGGGAGAGAGACGCGGCCGGCGAGTCCGGACATGAATCACAGTGACGCGTTGCACTTTGCGCGCTCTTTACGTTTCCAGGGGACCCTATTATAATTTTTCGACAAAAAGTAAGTATTTTCTATTGTTTTCTTTTTCAAATTACTTTGTTTATGTTAGCATTTGCATTTTGAGTGATTTTCTGTTTTATTGTTAGATTTTGAAGGTTCGAAAACCGTGATCCGTTTTTGTTTATGTTGTTTTGTTTCGACGCTATGTTTGTTTTATTAGCGGTTGAGGGATATGGGGACGGATGAAGCAATTATTGTGGGTACGATTGAAACAATGATAACCGTTGCTTTTTTCGTTCTAGATGCCCAGACAACGTATCAAAAAAACTTCAAGAGGTGAGTGTGATATAATTCAGTACGAAAATGCGTATGAAGAAGTCAAAAAAGGGACTTCTTTACGAAAAGCTGCAGAAATGTACGGAGTTCACCATTCTTCTCTTCTGCCATACAAGAAAAAAAGAGATGCAGCGATCGAAGAAGGTAACCAGGCTGATGTTAGTATGGGGTATGTAGCCCACAACCGAGTATTTACCCCTGACCAGGAATTTATACCGTCAAAATATTTGATCCGCTGTGCGGGTATTTACTTTGGTCTATCTGTCAAGGAAGTAAGAAAATTAGCATTCCAGCTCGCTGTCAAATATAATTTAAACTCTACCGCAGATGCCTGGATGCGCAATAATCCTGGAAAAACTATGTCCATTTATGACATCCCTGGAATGATAAAAACTACAATACCACTTGCCCTGACACAGTCGAATATTCAGGCTGGGTTCCGTAAGACTGGAATATACCCTTTCAACCGGAATTTATTTCAAGATCTGGATTTTGCTCCGTCATTCGTAACGGATAGGCCAAACCCGAATGATGCGGTAGAAGACGTGGTTACACTTGCAACAGTGGAGGTAATCGCACCTGCACTGGAAGAAATAGTTGTTCTAGCACCTGACGAGGAGACGCCATCGCTTTCACCTTCCTTGTTGAACGAAGCTTCTATGTCTGAAAACGTGCCACAACAACTAGCCCCGATACAGAATACAGAGACTAATATCCCACAAAACTTTGAAGGTTTAACGACGCCGCCCACACAAAGTTGTGCAGGTGTACGTCATCAGTTACAAGACACAGCAATACAACCGGAATCAAATATTTTTCCTAGAGATGCTACTGCTGCTGTGAGGTTGCCTTCTAGCCAAAGTTACGTCAGTCTTCAACAATCATCACCGCAGCCGTCTACAAGCAAACAACCTGTATTTACACCTGAAATAATACGGCCATATCCAAAAGCTGCCCCCCGGAAAACAACAAATAAAGCTCGCAACACAAAAAAGTCTACTATTTACACAGACAAAAAGGAAAAGAAGCTATAAGAAAAGAACATGAAGATAGACAGAAACGACAAAAATCTAAGCAGGTAAAGAGGACAATACTTGAAGATACTACAGCGAAGAAGCCTAAAAGTAAAGCAAAGAAGAAGAAGGCTGATTCACCAGCTTTATCGGAAGAAGGTGAATATTTTTGCCTCATATGTGTGGGAGCGTTCACGGACAGTAGATCCGAAGAAAAATGGGTACAATGTCAAGGAGGCTGTAAAATGTGGTCTCACTTAGAATGTACAGATGGTGGGTGACATTATGTTTGCCACAATTGCGACGACTCTGATTAGGATCTATATTTTACTTAAAAAAAAATGTTAAGTTTAACAAATGTTTTTTTTTTGGTTTTTTTTTTTTTTATTATAGACAGCAGCTGCTGTTCAGCTTGTTTTTGTTCCTACAGATAATTTGAGATATGGAAATCTTATATTATCATTTAATTATTGAGACTGATTGTTGATTTTTTAGTTATTCTTGTTTATTCGTGTTAGTTTGTTAGTTTGAACCGGAGCAGAAGAGCTCTTTTTATGTTCGAAACAATGATTAAGACTGATAGAAATGGTGCCATACTAGAATTTAACTATTTCTTGTTGATTATGAATAAAGAAACTGATTTTTATTACTTATTCGTTTATGTTTCAACTGACCCCCATCGCTGTTTCAACCGCCCCTGGTATGGGTACGGTTGAAACAGTGGCACATTATTTTATTAAACTCTTCCAATCTAGTAAATATGGCAGTTGAGCCTCTAATTCTGAGATGTATTTGAAAACAAAAGTCTATTCTCTCATTTTATGTGTTTTGTTGTTTGTTATGTTTCAAAATGGCTTTGCTACGAGCGTTCAAAGCAAAATTGTTTCAACTGTACCCAGTCTCCCCTAAAACTATATTTTTAAGTAAATACAGTGTTATTAGCATAGTCATATCTCAGAACTTTTCATACAAAGTAAAAAATGTGTGAATGCAGGACGATAGAATAGAGTAAAAGAAATCGAATGAGCGTTGTTAATCCAAAACACTGTATCTTAAGATACACTGTTTTGGATTTACACGGTACCGATGGCCAAGCCAATCTCAGCGAAGATTCGCCATCTGCGCAGGAGATATTATACAACGTGTTATTTAAAGGGTATATACACACCGAGTGCACGGCTTCTTTGGATGATAACAAACGATATAGCAAGGCTTATGTAATCCTATGTGTCTACATGTGTGGAGCTTATTAGAAATTTCAATACATTGATACTAGACCCCGAATTTTTCAAATTAAGAAGAACGAAGAGAATTATCGTTTTATTGGCAAGGGACGTGGAAAGTGATGACCCTCATAGTGATGTGACACGTTTGTATCGTGTCACATCACTATGAGGGTCATCACTTTCCACGTCCCTTGCCAATAAAACGATAATTCTCTTCGTTCTTCTTAATTTGAAAAATTCGGGGTCTAGTATCAATGTATTGAAATTTCTAATAAGCTCCACACATGTAGACACATAGGATTACATAAGCCTTGCTATATCGTTTGTTATCATCCAAAGAAGCCGTGCACTCGGTGTGTATATACCCTTTAAATAACACGTTGTATAATATCTCCTGCGCAGATGGCGAATCTTCGCTGAGATTGGCTTGGCCATCGGTACCGTGTAAATCCAAAACAGTGTATCTTAAGATACAGTGTTTTGGATTAACAACGCTCATTCGATTTTTGGTATTCAAGAAACATATGAAACCGATAATTTGGGGTCAATTCTGTGAGTCACTTATTTTGAGCTGAAACTTTGCATAGAGACTCCATACCAGATGTTGTCTTCAGTCCTTTTGGATAGATATGGGGTTTCCGTTACACGTTGTAGTGCAAAAATATGTACGCAGGTAAAAGTGCACTTTCTGTTCCTTTACTCTCATAGTCAGCTGGCACAGCAATCCGACACGACCGGAGAGTAATCAGGCACAAGACGGCATAACGTGCTTTCCGAGAGACGAAAGTATCATACCGCCTACTTCTTCTTACTTTAGACTTCTTGTGGCAAATTTTTAATTGAAAACCGAATAGCACTTTCTGTCCGACGAGGTAACCGAACCCAAGACCTCTTGCTCAGCAGCCGCGCTTACGACCATTAGACCAATGGTAAAGGAAACTGGCATGTTCTAGGGCAAAAATTCTGTCCAAAAAATCGGTTGTCTGTAAAGTCGGTTTACTGACGATAGTTGAACGTGACAACGTCATAAGAAAATACTGATGGAATGGTTGCATTTTTCAAAAGAAAATATTAATTTTATTTGTATGATAGATATTTTGTATCGATATAGAGAAGGAGGTAAATGGAAATCACTATTGAATTGATCAAGTTACATTTATTTGTACGCATAAATACAATTATGTCAATTTTTTTTTAACAATGTACATAGTTTAGTATGTACATAGTTAGTCAAGTATGAATGTGCTTTGAGCAATTGTTTTACAATTTTTATTCGACAATATAAGTAAGTAAGTAAGTAAGTAAGTAAGTATATTTATTCAATAAGTAAAATTCAGAAATTACAAAGTAACTCTTAGAAATAAAGTAGGTAATACAATGTTTGATATAATGTAATGAATATATCAATCATTACCTTTATCGCCGCAATTATCGTTGCTATAAACAATTGACACCGCATTCACTTTTCACTGCACTTCATACTTGACGAAAACATGTAAATATATTATTGTATAGCAGCTGTCCACGCGGACGCATCGCTCACTCAAGTAGGAGAGAGACAGATGTCGAACGCTGCCGAACGCGGAGGCCGATTGTGCCTCTTTGTCACTCGTTCCGCCCTCTCGCTTACACTTCAAGCCTCAAATGGAACACCTCAGAGCGAGTTAACGCCGCATGAGTCATGCATTTTCGTGCGTGCAGCCAGCTTCATCGAATTATAAGACGTTGTCACGTCAAAAACTAAATTAGATCATGGAATGAAATTAATCCAAAAAGAAAAACGCATAGTAGTGTTTCTCAATCTTTTTGAATACGCAGTGCCTTTACAGGTTTTAAAACGATGGAAATTCCCCTAGGGCCATGCAAAAATATTAGTTATTCTTTGTTCGCAAGTAAATTTTGCACATGCGGCTAGGGATTTTATAGTTAAGAAAAGAACCTCCTCAGAACACCCTGCCAAAGTTACATCACAATCTGATCGATGGTTACAGAATGATTAGAAAACAGGCATACAAACATTAATAATTATTATTCATTATTTAGAACTTACTATGCAAGAAGGCACAAGAGCTTTGAAAGTAAGTACAAGGTAAGTTGATATTGTCTTGGACGACTGCTTGTGCTAATCTTTGCAGCATTGCCACTGAATTTGTGTTTTTATCTTCTTGTAGACTACCTTTTTCTTTTGACCTCCGAGTAGAGATTTGCGACCCACCTAGGGGTCGTGACAAGCCGGGGTTGCGGGAATATTCTAACGAGATACCGCGGCCCCAGAACTTAAGGGCAGATCAAGGAACAGGGTGGGTTATTAGTCAGTAGAAGTCTGATACCCCCTTCCGCTCCATCCAGAGCGGGAGAAGTCATTCGATGATTTTCCCACCGGGAAAAAAAAGGGTGCGACAAACACATTGAGAAACACTGATCAATAGCATGACGTCATCCACCAACTCCCTATACACACAACTAGTTTCGAAAAAAGAACTAACCCGAACTCCCCGAACAAATCTCCAAGTATTATCAATACCACTTTTAGCCAGTGGCCGGCTGCTTATACTGTTTGGGAAGGGTGTTAAATTATGTATGAGAAGAAGCTTTTTCCTAACAGGATGAGCAGGGGTAAGCGGGTACACCACTAATTAAGCGACGGCTCGCCACTTCAACTGCTAAGTGTTGAATTATTTATGAGACTTAGTAGTTTTTTCAGGGTTCCACCGATGTCTAGGATTGAAATGGTTGAGTTTTTGAGGCTTTTAGTTGAAGTTTGAGGGTTGATGTTTTGGCGTTTGTTGTGTAATTATTAATGAGTAGAATTATTGTTTGCTGGCCAAAGTCGGTCTGTGAATGAATGACTACGTTAAAATATCGAAATTCTTCTGTTGCTCGGAAAATATTTAAGCCGATGGTCCCAGCTATCATTTGTTTATTTATTTATTCATTGCACAATATACACGCAGTTACAGGCATGGCTTATAACTAAAGTATACTTTACCCTGTTAGGGCGCAGCAAATTAACTTAAAACTAACATGTTGCAAAGTAAGGTACATACAATTTATATATTATTAAAATTAATGCTATGGCTAGTTTGACAACACTAAATTTTATATAGAATAAGAGTATAATATATACAGGGTTAATTGTAAAACATCGAAAACCTCTCAGGACTATGTTACTAACATCATAATCAACAACTTTTGTTCTATGACTATACGAAGCAAAAGAAAGCGATTTATACTATCGCTTTCTTTTGCTTCGCATAGACTTCGTAACATTCAGGGCGTTAAAATATTATTATTAAATATTTTTATTTTTGTATGAAAATCGGGTGAACTAAAATATGACGAATTTTTAAGTCATAGAATGTAAAATTTTTCAATCACTAATTATTTTAATTCAGCTTTAAATATTGTACATAATGTTTTGATGGTTCTTATACATTCAGGTAGTTTATTATAAATTTGGATGCTTCGGGTTTCTAGGCTATTTTTATAAATTTGTAGTCTAGGTGCTGGTAGTATCAACTTATTTTTGCGACGCTCGTTTTTATCAGAATTAAACATTTTTGTACAAGTTTGACGGTCGTGAAGGGTAGTTACAAGCCAGAAAATGTAACAAGAGTCTTGGCAAGGGCTATCGTGTTACTCAGTTTCTGGGTTAGAGGTGCAATAGGTAGTTGCTTCATTTAAAAACTAGTACTCGGCTGCATCGGGTTAAATGATAAATGATCTTTATTTTGCAAATTGGTTATTAAATAACACTTTCACACGTCATTTTTTTGTAAATTTAAACTTGATGAGGCCGGTGTTTCCTAACTGACTACCCTGAGAAGAAACACCGAAACAAACGAAGAGCCCCATCTCTTTTCATACATCCATACATATACTGTTTAAAAATATATCAGAACCTTGTAGTTTCCGTCTGAGGCAATCTTTTCAGGAAAGATGCTCACAGATTTGAGTGGGCCTGTCCATACAGTGCAAGATTTGTCAGATAACGTATAGCCCAACTTAAAACAAGGAGCCGAACAATACCAAGGTAAGGACGTTTGGGTAGGCCGTACTCAAACTGCCTGACAATCATGTTTAACTCGAATAAAACAACCTACATAGTTCATATATTCACAATAGTTTATGAGGATTATATAGATTGGTCTGAAATGGCCAATCTATATTGGTTCGACTAGAAGCTGAGCTTAACATGGTTGGGACAAGGGTAAGCATATGATTATTGATATTGACAGGGAGCAAAGTTTTGATATTCGAAGTTAATAATAATAATATTCCACAACTTTCACACAACGCCATCTAGTCCCAAACTAAGCAGAGCTTGTGCTATGAGTACTAGACAACTGACGGCAATATATATTTCTATATACATACATATTATAGAGAAATATACACCCAGACAAAGAACAAATGATCGTGCTTATCACACAAACATTTGTCCTGGGTGGGAATCGAACCTACGACCTTAAGCCTTTTTTTTTACGGGGGGAAATCCTCATGGACTACCTCCGCCTGGGGAATGGCGGAGGGGCGTGCCGGATTCTTAACGGCTAAAACCATCCCGGTGTCTCCTCACACGTGCGTGGGGGGCCACGGGAAACCTAATTCTTCCGCAGCCCCGCACTAGTGCTGGCCGGGTCTGTCCCGGCCTCGCCTGGTCAACCTAACCTTACATATATCTGACATTGATTTTGACATTATTATTATTTTAATTTATTTTATATTTAACTTAGAGTTGACAATTTATATAACTTAACTATTTTTTTTTTATTAATTTATTTTGCTTTGTATACTATTGTCACATCATAATATTATAATTAATGCATAACTTAAATTCATAAAAATATATTTGCACGCCATATTTGGCAAACATGATTGAATCTAATTTTTATTATGTTACCTTGCATGCACGTTTTTTATTCTTGTATGTATACACATGTTTATGCAAATAAATGAATCTGAATCTAAGCATAACAGTCAGGGCCACTGACCATTAGACCAACAGGCCTGTCCATTATGATACACAACGTGGCTTATCCGCCAGTCTGTAGGACCTATTATCAACCGACAGCGTTGAGGACGAATATTTTATGATATAATATAGTTTTTGTTTGGTTTATATCAAATAGTTTGTATATATTTTGATTGATTACTCAATTATATAGTTGTACATATTTTATCTTTTTGTCTGTTGTATCGTAAATTGGTATCCGGAAAACCAAATATTTAGAAGATTTCATAAAACTGAATATTAACTAGATGATAAAACTTAACAGCTTTTATTTTCAATCATTGGAATATTTGGTTAGTTGGTCCCTCAAACCTGTCATAATTTCGATGTGAAAGAGACACATTTACATAGTTTGAATAGCGCTATCCCTTTTTACACCAAAATGATAATGGCATCGGTACCTAGGTTATAGGAGGCTTGTTTGTGATAAGCGGGGACCAAATTTATACCCAACGTGTAACGAAAACCCCATATCTATATAAAAGGGCTGAACACTACATATGGTATGGAGTCTCTTTGCAGTTTCACCTCAAAATAGGTAACTCAAAGAATCGATACCAAATTATCGATTTCATATGTTTTTTAAAAAATGTATATTTATTTAGAGGCTTTTACTTAACAAAGGTATATCAGCCTCATCATACCCTAATCTAATTAATTATTATACCTAATTATACTACTATTAAAATACATAGGTATATTATTGACTAAGCGAGGGAGTTAGTGATGCAGCAACCATTTCATAAATAAGTTTTGCTTCTCCTGAATTAGGTGTAGATAATATTCTAATGAATGCACCAACATCATACACATTAACTTTTAACTCTCGCATCACTATCTCCATCTCTCGTCTGTTCTTTTCACATTCCACGAGCAAATGTTGAACATCTTCGATTTTATTACACATTTGGCAATTAGGTAAATCGACTTTTTTCATTAGGTATCCAAATTTCCTGGATGGTATATTACCGGAACGCAATCTATGTGCCATAACAACAGACGACCTCTTTGTATGACATTCAGCGAACCAAGGGATTCGAGGAGGCTCACTTTGCATAGTCCTATACCATATGCCTTTTTCTTTAGACTTCCTGTCGAAATACTCTTTGAAACTATTATAGCATATGTTATGTAATAACTAAGTATTTCTGTGTAGAACGGAGCAATGTCCATTTCCAGTCCATCTAAAATAGCTTTTTTTGCAAACATGTCAGCCTTCTCGTTTCCATCTATACCAATATGAGATGGAATCCATTGCAACCTCAAATTAATATCACTAAGTTCATAAAACAGTCTAAGAATCACATAAGCTATCGGTATACCTCTGCAACCAGAGGCGCATCGAGCTAAATGCATTAAACCACTTTTGCTATCTTTGAGAAAATTAAATCATAGCAAACGTGTCACAGCACTACGAGACTACACGATAATTCTCTTCGTAGACTACATGATGCCTGAAAAAAAGATATTATTATTAAGCTTTTAATTTAATACCTTGCCCATAGTACTTAATTCTAAACATACAAAGCTAAAGCAGTACAATAGTGCTACGGTTTTTTTTATTAGTATTTAATAAGCTTGCGTTTGACCACTATCTCACTTTATAATAAGTGATGATGTGATAGATGATCAGGCACGCTTACGTAGAAGTAACCAATTCACTCTTGACATTAAAACCCCCAGGTTGTAGCTATCAGGAAATACAGGCTCCGGCAGGGAATTCCACTCCTTAGCTGTACGCAAAATTAAAGTAATATTCAAATAATCGCTTCGCTTATGCACTACACTCTCACCTCAATAAACATCTGTGGTACCTGCGACTATAAGCGAAGCAATTATAAACACGAAAAAGGTCTCATTTTACACCTAAGTGTAGTATTCTGCAGTGTGATGAAGGATGAAGTATATTGTAAAAATAAATGAGATTTTTAATTGAGTTTAGATAAATGTTGTAGTGGTGACTGTTAAGTTCTGAATTGCAATCTAAGTTTAGTTTAAGGACCTTTGTTATGTTTGGCACAATAGTTGGTACGTGGTTTGCAAACGTTTTTGTGAATTAAAAGAGTAAAAATTGACTTACGTAAATGTCTCAAGTGATTCTTCGTTTAAAATAATAATATTATTAACATGAGATAGAATATCAATATGAACTCATAAATTAAAAAGATAAAAAAAATGTTAGACTCGACTTAGCTCATATGGTTGTTGACATATGGAATGTGGACTCGGCTGTCATTGTGCCGATTGTCATATCAGTCAATTGGCTGATAACTAAAAGCTTCGACGACCATCTGTTGAAGCTGGCGTACAGAGCTGGATAAAGGGCCTGATACAGAAGGCAGTTCTCCTCGATACAGCTAACCACCGGTAGCTTGGACCCTGTTCCCGATATCAGAGGACTGCCATTTTTTTTATTTTTAAATGTTTTTTTTTGTCACGCTTTATAGAAAAATATTTAAAAATGTAATTTTTGAGGGATATGTAAAATAAAGGAAATAAATGGGAGTATTAAGACCACGTCAGAGGCCCTTGAGGTGGTCTAGAAACTCTGACACTAGGGTGTATGGGGTCATTAGACCTTACTACCCACACGATAAGAAGAAGAACATAAATAATATAAAAATCTCGTAATACACAATTTAAATACCAAAGAAACCAGTGCACCTGGGATCTCGAAGGGCTTCTTATCATTTACAAAGGCTTTCCACTCCCAGTTTCTCAAATTGGCTTGAAATGGCATTTCTCTTATTTATAGAGGGTCTGCTCTGCTAAGAAATTCGAATGGTTGTAAAGTAACGTATCGTAGCTAGTTGAAACCTGAAAATTTGTGGAACAAAGTTTTCATTATAGAGGTAGACGTAACTAAAGTCCAAAAAATCTCATCTCAATTAATAAGGTTTGTAAATCTCCAGTAACAAGTATTTCATTTAAAAGTATCTAAATCTCATTGCAATTATCAGTAACAGAGGTTTCTTACTTATCCAGCCAGATTTCAAGACACTGCTTTGCAGATTCTTTATTCAAATTTTCATAAGACAATTGATAACGTAGAATGTGTGAATGAGTTTTTAACACGCTTTTATTAAGTCGAGCTGTAACAAACCATGTAATTAAATCTAAGAATCTGAATTACACGCACTTCTAATTGTTATATCATCATGAAACTTGCCAATTATATTGAAATTGAAATTGAAAACCATTTATTCGGTTATAAACATACACAATAACAGAAAATTACAAACATAAAAATAAAAAAAATAAAAAATTACATTAAGAATTTCGCTGAGCATGTCTACACCGAAAGGGTTACCAACTCAGCATTTGCTGGGCGAAAGACACCCAGCGCTGGTTTTCAGTTGGCACCCCGCAGTGACACACGGACGAGGGTAAATAAACTAATATTAATTAATGTGTAGTGTATTAAATACATAAATAAAACAAAAATTCTAACGTTTAATATCGTGCTACGTGCTAAAAATAAAAAATAATAAAAAAAAACCTTTAAATTGTAATTTGAAACTCACCACCAAAAAGCGCGTTAGTTGCCTAGTATCAAACTGCCCGCCAAAGGAAAAAAATAAATAATAACAAAAAAGTGACAAGAAAAGTTATTAATGAAATACGAATTTTTATTAAAACTAGATAAAATGAAATTGATCAAATAAATTTTACAACAGGTGTTGAGATTTCAAATAACTGCCCTAATACTAAGTTTATCAAATAAAATTGAGTAATTAATTATCTCATTAGAATAGAATTACCTATAGCATATTGTAACTAAATAAATGATTTGTCAATATTTATATTATTAAAATTAATGATAATAATTTATATGTAGATTAGATGACAATATAATATTATGGTACCATCGAGCTGGTCTGATGATGGAATTGGAAGGTGGCTGATGGAACCTTGGACTGCCTACTAGTAAACGTATTGAATTTGTGCTCATTACATTCATCTTATAAGCTAGTTTTTAGTCATTTAAACCATTAATTTATTAAATTTAGCATTATATATTGATTCCAAATTCGACTTTCTCTCTAAACTCAAAATAAAAATAGAGTAACAGGCAAACGTAAAATCCACCGGATCAAAATTCAAATACGGAACTGAGAAAAATGGAAGGCGTTCCATTTCGCCGATAGACTTTGATAAAAGTTTATCTAACTTATCAACGGTAGGAGGGTATCACGTGCCAACGACCATTCACTTCCTCGCAACTTCGCTAACAAGATTTATTTTAAACTACCTTCCTTCCTTTGTATTTATCTTTAATAGATGTGGTAAGGCGACAAGGTCAAAATTATTTTTAAATAAACCAATAAAAGGCACATTTATTGGTTTTACACACTTTCATTGTAGGTACGGCTTAGGAGTGGAATTCCCTGCCGGAGTCTGTGTTTCTTAATCTGGGGTTTTTTAATAGGTTACTTCATCTTCGACCACATCATCGCTTTCCATCCGGTGAGATGGTGGCCAAACAGGAGCCTATAACAAATAAAAAATGTAGACGAAAATACAATAAAATTATGACGCATATATATTATGATGTGTAAAGTCTAACAGTCACGTAAGATAGCGCTACTATTGATAGTGGCATACCCATGTTAACCCATTCCGAAAATTACCCAAGAATTGGTTATTCTTAATTGGACTTGGACCTAAGATTACTGCCGCATGTCAAACGAAAAATAAGCGAAAGCTTCTCATGACGTCTCGGCAATCCAAGACGAAGTTGGCGGAACTCTGATAAAGAAAACCACTCGAGGTAATGTGCTTGCCTGGTTTCGGAACCCGACACACACAAGCAGCAATAGCCTATTGGTTAGGGGGTCGGCCTTGTGATTGAAAGGTCGCGGGTTGGAACCCCAGCCATTACACAATTGCGGTGAACCTATGCCAGACATAAGCATATTTAGCTTAGATGAGGGTGTTAGTAAGATTGCTAGTAATGTGAATTCTACCCACATCACTAGTTCTCTACTTGCACGTCATGTCTATAACTACTAAGCCACCACTGTTGTTTAAGATTTAAAATAAACCGAGGGTTAAATTTATTTTCATAGCAGTAGCTCTCTCTGCATTGAAAATATAAGAGGCTAACTTAATGCAGGGAGCGCCTACCAGTGCTATATCCCCGTTCCCTCGTAAAAGGGTTTGTGGTGAGAAAGTTAGACATATTGTGGAGGACGTGTTGAGAATACTTGCACGTTGTGAAGCGTAGAAGAGTATTTTTACGGTTATTTGAAGCAGCTTATATATATAATTTAAATATGTTGACCCGGAAGCCTCAGAAGGTATGTATGTATGTTTGTGTGACTCTTTCTTTCACAGCTATGTGGCCACGTGCACATATTCTTTTGTGTGTAATCCGTCCAAAGGTTGTCTGTAAAAGACCGCTTTGAGCGATAAGAGCACCCATTGCATCACCCTTTTTAGTTGTTACGTCCACATTTGTTTTTCTGTTATAGTATACAATAAAGAGAATATGTATCACAATTTGCAATTGCGTCATATTGTGTATTAAATACAAAAACATATAATTATCATACTATTTCTAACAAGATATTGCGGCCCAGAAATTCAAGGGCAACTGAAAAGTAGGAGTCTGACCGCTCCACACAGATCAGGAGAAATCATTTAAAAAATTTCCCTCCGAAAAAAAAAACGGATTCATTGTTCTGAAGGCAAGCGTACTCCATGGCATATTTGTATAAAATGAGAGTTTTGCTAAAGCAAGCTCACAAAATTGCAAAATTCACAAAATGCATGATTATAACTTTAATATATCAAGTTATGTAAGCTTAACAGTAATTCCACGATAATGGCTAAATAGGTGTCTACTTAAATGTTAAATCGTCCAAAACTTTTTATCAATATACTATTCCACTTACTATTTTATTATTAAGAGCCTGCCACACGACAGTATGACGTTAAGATAAAACGCTGCAGGCTTAAAAGCCTGTCTGTCTGTATTAGCCTTGATATTGCGAGCGCTGCTCTGACTTGACCGTATTTAACGATCGAATGCAGTAAGGAGGTTGCGACGTGCAATCTTTTGAAGGAAGCAGGGTTTAATTAAAAGAAGTTCCTATTTTAAAATTTGTTCAAAAATAGATAAAAGTTTCTCAACTTTTATCTATTTTTGAACAAATTTTATGATGAGTTTATTTGTGGTACGTGGGTTTTTGGCATCAAATTGGAGTCCAGTAGAATATCAACGCTGCGTTATAGATAGATCTAGATAAAATATATTTTATTATACACCAATGAATTCCACAATTGTTTAATAATGGCGGTCTTATCGCTTATAGCGATATCTTCCAGATAACCTTTTGACGCACTTTGCGAACTAAAAACAAAGAGGGAAGAGGTAAGTAAGTGAACTTCAAATACCTAACATATGTACATAAAATCAAATTAAAACATGCGTTATTTATTCATTATTTTTGATTTTAACTACACGGCGGACAAATCTGCAATATACATCCCAATTATGTTGGGACCAGGTGCCTGTTTAATCGGATTCAAGTGCCTATCAGACTTCTATAACCCATTTGCCGGGTAGCACGATACCTCTAGCAATACTGGGGTCAGATTGTCGAGCTTCTGACTACCAGTAAAGACTCAAAGATGCACAAATTACAGCCGGAACCATCGGCTTCTCCTGTTTTCCGAGACACGGTGAAATCTCAATATATTAAGATTGTCATGTCACATAAGTCATAAGTAATTTATTTCAGAACAATATACATTGTGTAGAAATTGTGTAAAACAAAACAGTACCATGAAAATATATCAAATGAAGAGAAAGAAAAAAAACATATAAAAAATAATAAAATAACAAATTGTAAATGATAATAATGCTCATTCAATTTAAAATAATGAATAATACAAAATAACACAAATAGTCAAATAAGACATCTAGTTTTATAAGAAAATTGCAATAAAAATAAAAAATTGTGTAAGAAATATTAATAATGGCTTCTCGTTTGCTGTGAATAATCAATAATAAAAATAAAATGTCAATAAAAAAAAGTTACAAAAAAATTGTCTGTTATAATATGACATTTAATTGTAAATTATAATGTCAAAAGATAAAATTTGTCAATATAATATCGAGGGGTGAAAGGCTATTTGGTTTAAGCGACATTTTTGCAACTTTACAGGAGAGCCATTTAAAGTTTGAAATTTTGGAAAAATATCACAACAAAAAAACTTCTTCAGCTATTTGAATGGGGTAAATTTGATTGAAATTTAATTAAAAACATCGAGCTGTTGATGCTAATACCAAATAAAACGGACCTTTAATTACAAAGATAAATGTCACTTAATACAAACTGCCTCAAGCCCTTATTTTTCAGAGCATGGAAAAAAGATTTAAATGACTTCATAACTACAATTGGCTACAGGGAAAAAAAATTAAGCGACGACGCAGTATATTTTCAGAGTAAGCCAAAAAGTATGAAGTGACATAGCCCAAAATTAATAGTAGCAAGCTATTTATCTCAACTACCAATTTAGACTAAAATTAATGGCAGGCAAATTTACTTATGTGACATATAATATTGAAATTGTTACGTGTGATGTTACATTTTTTTTACATCTAATACTATCAATGGCTGTTAAAACAACCTGGATATATCGCAATCACCGAAAATCTCAGATGCTTATATTGAATATATAAATAAATACACACAACACAACATCAGTTAAAGTATTTATTTAGGATAATCAAAATTGTTTTAATATGGCACTCCTTTTTTCTGAGTTTATTTCTTGACACTTGTAGGGTCAGTTTTTTTCTAAACATTAATCGTTGATTTCGAAATCATGCTCAGCATACCTCGCTCTATTAACATATCTCCAACAGCGATTGACTGATTTCGTAGTTATTTGCATAGATGAGTCCTGTTCTTCTTGGTGACTACACAACTTCAAGTAAAGTGAAGTACTAACTTCAGCCGGTGTTCCTCAGGGTGGCGTCTTATCTCCTTTACTCTTCGCAATATTCATAAATTCTATTTAAAAAAAACTTCAGTCCTCCTACCACCTTTATGCTGATGATTTTCAAATTTACAGACAAGCTCCCTATACAGATTAGCATGCTGCTATTGATATCATAAACCAGGACTTGGCTTCTGTTTGCGAGTGGAGTGAGGCACATGGTTTGCAGGTTAACCCGTCAAAGACCCAGGTCATGGTCAGCGTAGTTCCAGGTTGATACCTAAGGTAAAATGGTCGCAGCTTCCTCAGGTTATTTTCAACGGCACTGCTATTCCATTAAACGAGAAGGTTAAGATAATAAGTACCCGAATTTCGTACGAAACTCAAGTGGCTTTCAATACGTCTTCGCCGGAACTTACACATCTTGTCTCTGCTTTACAGTGTTCTGTTTAATCCTAAAACCCCCATTTATCTTAAAGAACAATTCAATTTCCTTCATGACACACATACAAAATCTCTGAGATCATCAGAAAACTTAAGGCTTTTGCTACCGAGTCACGCCACCAATTACTATGGTAAGTCGTTCGCAGCTCAAGCAGTAAGGCTGTGGAATGATCTACCAGTGCCAGTAAGACAAGCACAAACCCTATCGTCTTTCAAAAACTTGGTAAAGGATCTTCATCTGTCTTCTTAAATTGTTGTTATTATGTATGTCTTTCTTTCTTTTTTTTTATATTAATTTATATGTATGTTTTGAGAATGTTATTTATTGTTTTTTATATTTTATATAGATAAATAGTATACTGTGGCCTTCCCACGTATTTATTTACTCCAATGTGTCAAATCCATCCAAAGGTTGTCTGTAAAAGATCGCTTTTAGCAATAAGACCGCCCATTGTATCACCCTTTTTAGTTGTAAAGTCGTTATTGTTTTACTGTTATGGTGTACAATAAAGAATATATCTATCTATCTATCATATTTCTTTCTATAACAGTTGAACCATCTGCCTTAACATATTGAACGCCCTTTATCTAGCATCCTTTTGTACCTTTTTCTTATTTGTTCTTTTCTTTTTTAATCCTGCATCTCCTACTTTTCTATCTTTTATGCTTGTTTTATTTTTCTTTGTTGGTACTTGATCATCTTGATCACTTGAAGACTCGTCTGTTTCTTTCCACAACGTTGAGTCCCAGGCAAAATCTTCATGTTCACTTAAAAAGTCAACGTAGCTTTTTTTTTAATTCAACCCGTTTGTTTTTCTTTCGTATTGGATGATCATCCGCTGTTAGGATTAGTTGAACATTGTCATCAGCATTATCAAGATGATATTTTCTCAATATAAATATAATGAGTTAACTACCTACTCTATAGAATAAGTAACATAATCCAAGTAAAAATAATAAAAATAAATAAGTTATAGTATAACATTTCATCTCAGTTCAAAATTTACGTAAATAATGAAATTAAAGTACTTAGGATTCGATTTCGAAGAGCGTTTTACGTAAACACTAGCGGTGACTGCGCGTCACGTCAATCCTCGATGCACACATAACAGAGTCTGTTACATTGTTCTGAGATCTCAACTACCGTTTAATAAATAGCAATAGGATAATCGCTAATTGCAAGACTCTTGCGAGACTCTCGTTTGGGCAACACTAGTTTGAAGCGCCCGCGCGCGGCAGTCCAGTTGAATAATCACGATTTTTAACAGCCAGGAGATGAAATAAATATGGTATCATATGACATCAATGAAATATATCATATTAAAATTTAATGATTGAAAGACCGACTCGTATTTTTATTAATACTAGAAAAATGTTTCAACGTTCATCATTCCATTTTAGCGTCTGTATTAAACGACATGCATTTAAAAAAATAATAGGACTAAATGTTTTAACAAATAAACGAAATATCTAAAACAAAACAACTACTTGATTTAAGTAGCACCCTGCGTGGAAAATAGATGCAGCTGAAAGAGCTTAAGCGACGCTCCATGTTGTATTTGGGAGACGGACAAATGATTTAAGTGACATCACACTGTGTAATTGGTGGAAGTCAAAATGATTCAAGTTACGTCTTAATAAAAATTAGAAACAGGAAAAACGCTTTGACTCTCATTGAATTATTTATCTGGGAAAGGGTAACTGGTTTATGTCTCGGTTTTTAATATGAATGTATGGTTCAAGTACATAATTAAAAAAAAATGCAAAATCCACGTCGGTTAATACACTACCACTTTGGAAACAACCCAAAAATAGTATTGTTTCAAACGCCAAAAAAGTGCTCTGATTTTAATGAATCCGACATCATTCGACGGAGAAAAATTCGCTGATTCCGAATATATATATAACTCAATATCGCCCTAGATGTCGCTTAAACCAATTAGCCTTTCACCCCTCGATATGTCATCTATGAGTAGTAAAATAACATAATATAATATAAAAAAGCTTAACCTTGAAGATGGACCCGTGTAACTGTTATTATTCAGCTTCTTGAGAATTTGCATATTTTTCAGAGCGTTAAAGAGAAAAGAATCTGGTAGATTTAAAAATCCAGTTTGCTCACGGATTAGCTTAAGAAAACTCAATATTATCTACTAGCAAATCGCGCTAATTAAGTAAGCGACGACGGAAGTATTTATAAAAGAACTTTTTACCAAAAAATTAAACGATGGAATTACACAATTTAATTCCAACAAGCCCGTTCCATCATCGGACTACGAGACAAACGGCGAAGCGCCATCGTTACATGGTGGACATCCCACCCATACGCACCAAACGTTTTGGGAATACCTTCATTGTGCGTACGGCTAAGGAGTGGAATTCCCTGCCGGAGTCTGTGTTTCCCGATAGCTATAACCTAGGAGTCTTTAAGTCAAGAGTGAATAGGTTACTTTTAGGTAAGCGTGCTCCATCTTCGACCACATCATCACTTACCATCAGGTGAGATGGTGGTCAAACGCGAACCTACTCTAAATAAAAAAAAAAAAAAAAAAAAAAATTAAACCGACTCCCAAAAAACACTGCAAAGTGAAAAATAACTTTAATTTCGGTAGTCGGTGTCTTTAGTTTTTTATTTTCGTTTTTGGCACCGACTTCCGAAATTAAAGTTATTTTTCACTTTGCAGTGTTTTTGGGAGTTGGTTTAATTTGTTGGTAAAAAGTTTTTATTTCACTCTTTTTAGTTGGTCGATTTTTAATTTGTTACAAGTTACAAGTTACAAGAGCCTAATTGCCATCTACTTATATTCATTTACAAAATATTGCTTTTCCCAATGTTGGGCCGTTAATTGTTGAGGAGTTCTCCTGGTACTTCACCATCAGCTTCACTTCACCATATGCATTGTGACGAGTACATTGTGCTTAATAACCACATTCAAGTAATCGAAGCGGAACACATGAAATACTTATATATTGAGTAGTTCCAGTGGCCATCTGTGGTCTTCATCATCAGGTCTACTTCACTACTGGTGCTTTTCGAATGTAACTACACAAGTTACTATAAAAAATACTCAAATCACTATGGGTGTGCCTATAATATTTGAAGAGTTCCCTCGATTTCTCCAGGATCCCAACATCAGATCCTGACTTGGTGACAATGGGACCAATTTCGAAGTATACCCTTTCAAACAAAAAAATAATTTTCCAAATCGGTTCAGCCGCCTTTGAGTACTCGGTGATCAAACATAAAAAAAAAGATATACGCGTCGAATTGATAACCTCCTCTTTTTGTCGTCGGTTGAAAATAACTTTATTTGGACAGAGTTACAGCTGAACAATAATGAATTTAATCAAGTGAAATCTTGATCTTATATACTAACTTAATTAGTAGTAGTAGTAGTAGTAGTAGTAGTAGTAGTAGTAGTAGTAGTAGTAGTAGTAGTAGTAGTAGTAGTAGTAGTAGTAGTAGTAGTAGTACATGCATAGCGTGATCAGGTGTGACGCACGTCCTAGATAATCATGAATGCTGATGAAGCAATGTAACCTTTTGGAAATAAATGCATATACATGCACACTTATTAGCTGAGAAAGCTAATATTGGTGGATTGGGGTTCTTTAACTCGCTCGACTTTGTCCGCGTAGATTTCGAATATAATTTATTGCTAGCACTCACAGATAATGCAACTTACGTTCGTACCATGTTTTTTTTTAGAATTGAATTTTTACTTCTGGAAATTATCCCCTACATACAACCTTACCACCAATAAGACCGTGATTGTAACCATAGAATAAGCAATATTGTTGAATAGATGTGTTTAAATTTTGGTGGACAATAAAATATATTCTATCTATCTATCTTACAAACAAATTATATAATATTAGTATAGAAGACTATAAAAAATTAACCCTAAACTGTTTAAACACAAGATACGAGTATCAACTCTTTGGGGGATGAGGGAAGAACAAAAAAAATAGCTGACGTTTTACCACGTACCACGAAATTGACTCACCCTCCGGGGATATAAGTCGCTCCCAAATTGTACGGGAACTTTACTTGTTCGTACACGCAAACATATTGTGTTTCTCTGAATGTTGATTTATGGCAATTCCAGTTATTGTATCTAACCCTGTTATACAATTTGGTCGGTGATCGGTCAGAGTTAATTTAATTAACGGGAAATGTTTTCCTTTTTGTTTTTGTTCGTATACCTACGTTACAAAAGGTATGATTGTAATGTAAGAAAACTGGTTATTGATTACGTTTTCTTGTTTAGTGTGTTAGAAAGAAGAGAGAAGAAAATTGCGTTTATTGGCACATAAAATTAAGAAACACATTATATACAACATTAAAAATAAAAAAAAAAACAATATTGTGCCAAAAGGGCCTCAGCTCAGCATAATGTCAGGTGGCAATCCTAAGTATTACCACCTAACGCTGATTTATAGCTGCAGCCCACGGGTGCCACACGCTCGAATGTGCAATACACACGCGTAAACGTTCTAGTCAAAAGTTAAAGAGAAATAACTGAATTATGCCGTAATAATATACATAATAATTTGGAATATGTCTCATTAAAGAATTGAAAAAATAAATAAAATAGAAACAGACTGATTTATAGAATTGAGGATTTAGCAAACATGTCTTTTATACAGCCACGGGATGTTCGTTTAGTCAATCCTAGATCATAATCTGCTTATCCTTTTTTCAACTATGTTGGAGTTCGCAAGACAGTCTAACTCTCCAGGGATTTGCCATAACAGATATTGCACAAAAGGTGCTCCAGAGTGGTCTTTTAAGGAGGTAACGGGGCCCTGTCTATGTGCTGATGGTAAACACCGGGGTGGTTTTAGTGAGGTAAGAATCCCATACTCCCTGGTCTTCTCCCCAAAAGTCCACACCTTTCAGTCCTTTCGAAGGTTTCCTCCCGACAATAAAAAAGAAGACCAACTGGATGCAGTTGTGTAACATTGTTTAACATGGAGTGACTACCTTCATAACTCAGCAACTGGGTAATATCCCTTGGCAAGACCGATGTCCGAATTGCCGACTTCTGACTACCTCAAACAGTCGTTTGACAGACTGTCAAAGATGTACGGTGGCCGGCACATCAACCTACTCCAATCTGTCAAAATAATTTAATAGATTTACAACTTTATTACAACATGATAAGGTTCAAACTCAATTTGATAGATTCGGATAGCTTGATGCCCTGGCGACTGTACAAATGATCGCCGAGAGACAGAGGAATCTCGATGTAGCGAGGGACTGTATTTAAATGATAAATGATCTTTATTTTGCAATTTTTGAATTAAATAACACTTTTACACGTCATTTTTTTTTTTCGTAAATATTAACTAGATGAGGCCGGTGTTTCCTAACTGACTACCCTGAGAAGAAACACCGAAATTAACTCAGGGGTCCATCTGTTTTAAAGTCCATACAATCTATACTGGTTTAATTATATGGGAACCTTGTAGGTTTCAGTCTGACGCGATCTTTTGAAGAAATATGCTCACAGATTTGAGTGGGCCTGTCCATACAGTGCAAGCATTTATCAAATGACGTATAGCTCAACTTAGAACAAGGAGCTTAACGATTTGACGAACAATACCAAGGTTTGGATAGGCCGCAAAATGCTGATATATAAGATGATAACTCGAATAAAATTCTCGTAACCTACATAGTTCACATATTCATAATCGTTTATGAGGATTATGTAGATTAGTCTGAAAATTGCCTTTTGAGGAAAGAACCACACAGATTTAAGTAGATCCGTCCTGTCAGTGCAAGCCTTTGTCAGTTAGTCTGTAAGCTCAACTTTGGACTACTAAGGAGCTCAACAACCTGACGAACAATGCCAAAGACGGGACGTTTGAGTATGCCCCGTCTTTTTAATTGAATTCGGAACTGGTAGTTACATAAGATGGCTTTATTTATAGTTTTTAGATATTTTAGGTAATACAAATTGTAGCGAGTAAACTTAGAAAGAGAATTTCGGTCGACTGCGCTCGCATTGCCAGGGTTCGGGGTTTTTATATGCACCGATCCGCGGGGGGCGCGTGTCGGCCATATTTTTGCTATCGACCAATGTCAACGCGTGAAGCGATTGACCATATAAGGTAATGCGACGCGGGGCTTTGTTGCTATCTACCGTCCTACCTCGTCGTTACCTTATATGGGTACGTAGTTAAATCTAACAATGGCAGGCGGCGCTGTATTACTTTGCTGTCGTGCACACTCCATATGTTAAGATGTTCACACACAGCGTTGCTTAACTTAGAAGATCGACCTGTGTGTAGGGTTGCCATCTGTCCGGGTTTTCCCGGATTTGTCCTAGTTTGGAGAGCGTCCGGGGGCGTCCGGGGGGTTTTTCCAATAAGTGTCCAGGTAAAACCCGGACACACACCGATCTTACGGGTACCAAAAAGCAGGATCTCTATTATTATTTTCCTATGGTAGTTTTTCTCATTGTTTATGTTACGTTCATTAAATGAAAAGGAAGGCACTGTTATTAAATAGCTTTATAATGTTATCACTTTATCAGCAAATAAAAACCCTAATTAAACAACGTTGCTTTTAGCTTCAAGTTCATAAATGTATTTTTCTACGGTGTCCAGGGAAAAACTCTGATTTTACCCAAATGTCCGGGGTTTATAATCTTTGTCTGTGGCCAGCAAATTTGGTGATGGCAACCCTACCTTTGCGGATATTATTAATTAGTCATTAACTCCTAGATATTAAAATGCATTATAGTAGTCATGTTAAATCCCAAAGGACTCCGGCAACGGCCCATACTTCGTCTGGCCCACTTTTTCAACTCAACAAACAATAATAATATGAATACTAAATTATAATGAATACTAAATATGAATAGTAATAAACACTATTTACTATAAAAACGTTTTTTAGGTTATGAAAAGTAAAAACATTTATGGTTGTTGAGGTATAAAACCGAAAATGAATAAAAAAGAACTTAATTCAAACTACTTTTAGTTTGAATTAAGTTCTTTGTTATTCATTTTCATAAATAATTAATAAATCATCTAAAAAGTAGGAGTATTCACAGCGGCGTAAGAGTATAAACAAAAATGTACTCTGTGGTCTATACGAGTTCGCGCCTTCGCGGAGTAATAACATTGATTGATTTTTTCAGCTCATTTGACGTTTCTTGAGTTCTCGTAATTTGGCTTCTAGCATTTTTATCCACTACCGAAATCAACACAAAGCCACAGTTATTATGGACCAAAACGTTGTAATTTAGAAAAATATTTACGTAATGCGTTAACTGATATATTTAGAATTTCAAAATGCATCTATTTTTAATAACAATATACAAAATAATGAGAAATCATGACCCTTCTACATACAATATTATACATATTATTATTATATTATATTAACCCTGGAATTAGAAAATGCAGATGTCATGGCTGACAGATAATTTATTCACAATAACTTCCACTATATTTTCTTTTTATTGTGTTTTTCATTACCCCATGATTAAAAGTCGTATAAAAATTACGATAAATAACTATTATATAAAAGATTTTTTTAAATATATATTTCATTTGTGTCCGTCCGCTATTACACTGTTAGTGGGCCTAATTTCGCCGACCTCCTTTTCAAACCAAAAAGTGATACCACACCGACAAAAATCAAAACTAAATAAATAAAAATTGATTATTGGCGCATGTAAATACATTCAGTCTTGGCGTAGTGAATTGACTCATTTAAATTTATTAATTCAAAACGACTGATGCTGATTCCCAAACTAAGCTAGAGTTTGTGTTTTGGGAGACAGTGTTACAGTCATTACGAGTGATACAAAAGTGAGTGAATATCGAATTGATTGTCACTGCGGTTTACATGGAATATACTTTAACTAATAGTGAAGTTTAAACTATCTCTCAACAAATATTTCCTACTTAACAGCAACATTTTAACCATTCTTATTTGTGGTAACGTGACCAATATACCTCGGTTAATTGGATGCACGGCGGCGGTCGTAAGATTTAATGATAAACATAAAATTAATTATACGATATGTGACAACCGGTGCCCGCATGAAATGGTTTCATTGTGAAATACATTATTTTAAAAGTGCTCGTGACTTTGGCCATATTATCTACGAGTATACATTCAGTCAAAAAAGTATCGGGATAGATAATTTGTTTATGGTTCCTACTTTTTAAAATTATTTAATTATTGTATTAAAATCGTAAAGTGGTTTACAGTAAACCTAACTACCAAGTTTCAACTCTGTAGTCCTAATAGTTTCGGAATAAAATATCTGTGACATACGGACGGACATACAGACATGACGAAACTTAAAAGGGTTTCGTTTTTGCCATTCGGTAACGGAGCCCAAAAAATATGTAGGTACACAGGCCACTCCCAAAAAAATCTCCATGGATATAAGTTTTTAAGCTGACATGGTCACTAACAGAATCATTAGAACTTAAAACGGGATATTTATATGTTCTAAAAATCTCTATGGACGTTGAAGACCAACCCATATGCTGCTATTATTTTAACTACGAGCTTAGTTAGCATACCAAACTAACTTACATAATACAAAATTGCTAAACTAATCCAGTAACCTCTTAATCATCGATGCAGGCATACCGTAATCTTGAACTAACGTCATACTACGTTCACTAAGCTACGTTTAAACTGCACCTACGGCTTCGGTAAAGTACTACTTCAAAGTTAAACTTCGGTTATCATCTGACCGGGATATGTAGAGTTATGTAGTCTAACGGGAGTTTGATCAAAGCTATTGTGAGCGTTTGTGTTAAGGGTTTTAGTTTATGGAACGAAGAATGCAGCCTTCTATGTAAATTGAAACGTAGAAATTGAATTATGAGTTATCGCAAGTTTCATAGATTTATGGTTGCGGGAATGTTCTAACGAGATACCGCGGCCCCGGAATTTAAGGGCAGCTGAAAGAACAGGGTGAGTTTTTAGTCAGTAGAAGTCTGACACTCCCCTCGCTCCACTCACAGCCAGCGAGAGGTACCATTTCATGATTTTCCCACTCATAAATAAAAGGTATTGAACTATGAGCTATAGAAAGTGTCTTACTATATTCAATTCGGTTATCCATGTTGACCGGTGGAAAAATTCCTAAGGCTTACAGTGTTTAAATGATACATTACAAATTATGTTTGTTTTGTTATTTTTTTTTTACTTCACAAGCTAAATTTATTTAGTCAATAATGGAATATACACTTAAATAAAAACCCTAAACTACATATATACATCTAAAAATAAATTAAAATATGGCGTCCAGAAATTCGTGCGCATCGCTGTCCACTGGTAATGTGTCCAAAAGACTGGCGGCATTGCCACGCTGTATGGCAATGCTTAACCGCTGTCCAAGGTAAAAGCCAGCCTTTGGGTCACGCGAAGTGGTAACTAGGCGCCTGGATAGTTCTTTAAATAATTTGTGAGCACTCGGACCCCACGATCCCAAGGTCTCCACCCCAAACGGCTCGAAAATATTACCTCCAACAAGGTTATTATATTTCCACCGTTTGAGGTTCTCAGCGGCTGCAGCGGCAGCGCCAGCACAGCAAGACGAGCTAGGAAGATGGGATGGTGCAAGAGTATCGACACAAGTTGCGTCCCACACTAAAGCCCTACCCATCTTCCAAGAAAATAAAGACATGCCGTCCGGTCTTTTGCCATCGTCGCGTGCCAGGCTATTTGTTATTTGATTATTAAATAACACATTCACTCGTTTTTTTTATTGATATTTTTATGATAGGCTCGCGTTTAACCATTATCTCACCTGGTAAGCGATGATGTGGGCTAAGATGAAGTACACTTACCTAGAAGTAACCTATTTACTCTTGACTTAAAACCCCTAGGTTATAGCTATCACGAATAATAGACTCCGGCAGGGAATTTCACTCTTTTGCCATACGCACAATGAATAAAACATTTTGTGCGTATGGGTGGTATTTTCTGAGTATTTTAATGTGTTTAGTGATAATGTCAGAATATGTTTGCGGGTTTGTTTGATACTATTAATTTACATGTAATATTATGCAATTATTTCTTTCAGTTCAACTATTTTAGTGTAAGGAAAATTATTATAAAATTTGCCTTACACTACAATAGTTGAACTATTCATATAAAACATCTTTATTTACATAATTGGTACTTTACATAGCACCAAAATAATCAATATCTTTGCATTATAGAAGAACAAACTATGTCGACACATCAATAACGATCCTCATTAATAATCCACGGCTAAACTTCAATACAAAAAGGGGTTTTTTTTTCAATCGCAGCCCAGTAGGTATGCAAAGCCTTTGGATCCGGTCCGCTGTGAATTTTAATTATTAGTTACGCCGCAAATTTAAATTGGATTGATCCTGGATAATCTCGTGCATCCGAGCCGGATTAACCCGCCAATGAAAGGCATGGAAGGACTTTAAGCTCCAAACAACTGACTTGACGGTGAAGCGTTTTAGGACTATAATTTACCTATAACTTCCAGGTTCGTGTTTACACAATGTTGGATACAAAACTGCACGACGTTCTTTGACGTACACAGGTAGCCGAAGGAAATAAAATCGGAATTGACACAAAGAGGTCAATTCACGACCCTCAGCAATGAGGAATACAACGCGTGGAGTTGGAAGAGGTTTTCTTTTATTATTAAAAATAGTTTCGCGTTTGACCACCATCTCACCTGATGGTTAAGTGATGATGTGGTCGAAGATGGAGCACGCTTACCTAAAAGTAACCTATTCACTCTTGACTTAAAGACTCCTAGGTTATAGCTATCGGGAAACACAGACTCCGGCAGGGAATTCCACTACCATTACGTTTTGTGCGTATGGTTGGGATGTCCACCATGTTTAACCATGGTTCATGTTTAACCTCAATCTCAAGGAAAAAATCTCTTTTGATGCTTCATTTAAAGACTGGTCTGGACTGGACTGGAAATCTGGGTATGAAAATCATAAAATAAATCCGCCCGCTGTGGGTGGAGCAGAAGAGAGTATCAGACGTTTAGTGAATAAAAACCCAACATGCTCCTTCAGATGCCCTTGGGTTAAGGAGCCGCAGTATCTCGTTGAATATTCCCGTAACTCCGGCAGACAACGGCCCTATCGGGCCCAGACCTTAAGGGCCTATACTACCTCAGCGCTTCTCACTCTTTATCTCGCTCGCACACTACTGGCCGCGGTCACGCGAGCAAGCGAGACAGGGTGGCAGGGAAAAGACTCCAAGACACCGATAATTTAGTTTATTTCTTTTTACGGTAAAACTAATGGTAACTTAAAAAAAGTAAATAACATAAGACCTGCTTTATAGTTAGTTAATTGAAGTTATTTTTGAATACCAGCGGTTTACTGTTCGGTTTGGAGGTAACTTTGGAATTTATTTCTATCAAGAAAATTTTATGGAATCGTGTTTTCGTCAAAGAAAGTACCTGACATTAATCCTCAACTTTACCATATATTTATTTCAAAATTATTGCTGCAGTATTTTCGACATAACGGAGGATCATGCTAAGCCATTTGAGGTAGTATACGCCCTTAAGGTCGTAGCTATCGGGAAACACAGACTCCGCTAAGAAATTCTACGTTTATCTCTCTTCTTAAATTGTTGGTATTATGCATGTCTTTGTTTCTTTTTTTTAATATTATATGTATATACAGTATGTTAACTAACAGAGGGCGTTCCGGTTAACCCGCAATAGTATAGCATTCATACATGCTAAAAAGATATTAACATTCAAAAACAATTTTTATTTTTTAATATTAAAATATTCACTAAAAATGTTAAATTGATACGTTAAATAAACACTCTGTATACGCGTACGCATTCATAAATAAATTGCGACGTTGCCGTCCTTCAAGTACTCGATCAGAAGTATGAGGATATTGCTGTCTTTGTGTGACTCACCGGAGCTACATGGGCTAAAATACAACACAAATAAGAGCGTAATGCTAACATTCAATGCAAATAAATATCAGCCCATCCATGTGCCTCCTGTCATGCTCAATGGTATGCCACTGAATGTAGTACATAAATTTAAGTATCAAGGCCACATAATTGCTAGTGATTTAAGGGATAATAAGGATATAGAGCGGGAGCGCAGGGCTTTGGCAGTATGAGGCAACATGCTTGCTCGCAGATTTTTTCGTTGCTCTAGTGAAGTGAAAATAACACTTTTTAATGCTTTTTCCAGTCATTTTACTCGAGTGGTCTGTGGGTACAGTATACGCAACAAGCTTACAGAGCGCTGCTCACCCAATATAATAACGTCTTTAGAAGGCTGTTGGGGCTGCCGTGGCGCTGCAGTGCGTCTGGCATGTTTGCAGAAACACATAGTCTTTCAGGCCATAATCCGTAAAAAAGCAGCTTCACTGCTGCAGCGCTTACGAAGCAGCGGAAACAGCCTCCTCAGGACAATCGCGGCGAGATTTGACTGCCCTATTCAGCAACACTGGATAGAAGTAGCGATAGGTTTAAGTTGAATGTATGTTTCTTTTTATTCTTATTATTTTAGCTATGTCTGTCTATTTTTTGTACTAACATAGCATAAGGTTATATTGTTACTAAGACTTTATGGACTAAGTCTGAAAGAAATGATTATTTATTTTATTTTATTTTAGCATGTATGGATGCTATGCTATTGCGGATTACCGGGAACGCCCTCTGTTGGTTTACATACTGTATACATATGTTTTGAATTTTATTTATTGTTTTTATATTTTAAATAGATAAATAGTACACCATGGACTACCCGCGTATTTATTTTCTCCTATGTGTCAAATCCATCCAAAGGTTGTCTGTAAAAAATCGCTTTTAGCGATAAGACCGCCCATCGTATCTCCCTTTTTATTTGTAAATTCCTTATTGTTTTACTGTTATGATGTACAATAAAGTCTCTTAGAAACATATAACACACACTTTTTCGATCTTTATATATTTTCATTATCTCAATCAAAATTTAAAAAGGTGGCTATTCTATTGCTTGCACAATAATTACTACTTATTTTACTAACCCAAATCGCCTCCAGATGCGTGATTTTAATCTAAGTCTACTTAATAGATTATTCCGCGGACAATGGTGTGGGTTACATGTTTACCTCTATTACACTAGTTTGATATTTACTAAAATTATAACATGTAACTGTTTTATGTCCCAATAAAAAAAAGAAAAAAAAAAGAGAATAATCTATGTGCTAATGGTGATCACTGGGGTGGTTTTAGTGAGGTACAAATCCCACAATTGATGGTAAGTATTTTCCCGAATAATCCATGTGCTTTGTTAAGCTTAATCATTATATTTCCGCCTATTACGTTTCTACGGCTGTTAGACCGTAATCTACGACGCGAATCCAATGTGTGATGGATATCACAATGTCTTCAAATTTTCAGTTCTAGAACGTGAGAAGCGTCAATAGCCTAATGGATAAGGTGTTGGACTTCTGATCGAGAGGTCACGGGTTCTAACCCCACCCATTACACTATTAATATGATTTCTACCCACATTGCTAGTAAACTTAAAAAAAAAAACATTTATTCATTATTTATTTATTTATTATTATTACATACATACAACTATATTTACAGGAATTCCCAATTTGATAGTGTAGGAAAGAAAAACATATTTTTGTACAATTCAATTTCATCATGATAATCAAGTGAACAAAAATATAATCATAGAAATAAAATAATCAGAGTTACGAAATTATTAATGGACAAAAAAAAACACTACAAAAACCAATGAAGCATAATCAATAAAACATCATCAATAAAAAATAATCCATAAAAGATAATCAATACAACACATTAAATAATAAAATATACATAATATACAAACTATGACTCTAATTTTTCAAGCCCAAGCAATTCAAATAAAGCTGAATATTGCGTAATTGCGTATGCAAAGAATAATTCAATTATTTCAATAAACATACAATAAATAACAACATTGGACCAATTTTAACTCAATTTCTAAATACAAAATAATTGCTGTCCTAGTGACTGCCAATTCAAACAAAATAACGAGTTAGATTTACAAATTATAATAGAACTGGATTTGACCACAACGCATTAGTATGTATGTATGTATGTATGTATGTCGGGCAGGTATCCGCAACTCCACGACCAAGCGCGTATTTTGCGTAAGGGTAGGGATCTTCTTATTCTATCCATGCCAATTCCTCCAGGAAGGCGAGCAACGCCCTCGTTTTGCTTACCATTTCTCGGAGGGTACCTGGTTTGCCGAAGTATTTAGTCCTGTAGTCCGCGACTGCAGGGCAGCTCAGTAGCAGGTGGGCTGTCTGTGACTCCTATTACATAGAGGTGTTTATTAAAGGATCCATGACCGGTAAGGGCGGCTGTCATCAGCCGCAATTGCGGTTTAGACAGTCGTAGGACCTGTTTTGACGAGCGACCATCAAGGGTCGGGAGAGCCTCTTTAGCCTACCTGCACTCACCATGGTTCTCCCATAGTTTGTGGTGTAGGTCTCTGGTACATTTCCTTACCAGGTGACGCAGATAACCGAAGGGGAGTGGTATAATGGGTTCAGGTCCCATAATCGCCATACTCGAAGCCCTTCTAGCGAGTTCGTCCGCTGCATCGTTGCCTCGGGAGTCGCTGTGTCCTTTGATCCATTGAATGGTTATATTGTTGTGTCTACCAACCTGGTTGAGGAGATTGTGACACTCCAAGATCAGCCCGGAGTTAACTGTGTGGCTGCTCAGTGCTTGTAGGACTGCCATGCTATCCGAAAGTATGCGTATTGAGTGGTCCACAACTTCCCTGTTTATAATAGCTGAGGCTGCCAGTGAGATCCCCAGGCACTCGGCCTGAAACATTGTGTTGTAGACCCCCAATGGTCTGGCTATACGAATGTTGAGATCCTCCGAAAAGACTCCTGCACCTGTACCAGTACCTGTTTTGGAACCATCGGTGAAGACCCGTACCTCAGAGGGGCACAGCCCCTCGCAGCGGTGATCCTCGTACAGTTGGATTCTGTATTTTTTGTCAAAGACAATTTGTTTGGGCACCCGGTTATTAACTGCCTTCGTTATGGGGAGCTCGTTGTTGACTTCCTCAAGCAGAGCGGTGTGCCTTGTTTCTATCTTACCCAAAAGGTCCAGTGTTTTGAGACGTACTGCTGCCATCGTCGCTTCCTGTTGTATGAACAGATGGAGCAGCGGGAGCCCCAGCATAGCCTCTACAGCTGCTTTCGGGGTAGTTCTCATGCAGCCCGTTATCGCCATGCAGGCCAGCCTTTGCATGCGTTGTAGTTTGTTAATGGCTGTGACAAGCTTGGTGCGGGGCCACCACACCACGGCCCCGTAGGTAATCATGGGCCGAATTACAGCGTTGTACAACCACATAGTGTTTTTTGGGGATAGGCCCCACTTCTTACCTAACATTTTCTTGCATTGCCAGAAGGTGATGTAAGCCCTGTTTAATTTATAGTCTAGATGGTTACTCCAGTTTAGTTTACAGTCCATTATGACCCCCAGGTATTTAACCTCGCTAGACAACTGGAGTTCTGTATTGAACAGCTTAGGTAGGCGATGAGGGCCTAGTGTTCGTTTATGAGTGAACAAGATTAATTCGGAGTGGGGTTTACCGACAAATCATACTCCCTGCACCATCGCTCCACGATGCGTAATGCTTGCTGGGTGAGGTTACAGATAGTTCCTGTTACCTTCCCAGGCACGAGGATCGCGAGGTCGTCTGCATAGCCTATTGTGTAATAACGGTGAGCGTTGAGTTTCGTGATGAGGTCATTGATCACTAGATTCCAGAGGAGAGGCGATAGCACCCCGCCCTGTGGACAGCCTCTGGCTATTAAGGCTACCTGCTGGTCTTCCTCAAGGCGAACCACACGTTTGCTTAGCATGTTTGTAATCCAATCAATAAGTACCTGCTGTACCCCATGTCTGGAGAGTGCGGCTCTTATGCTGGAGAAGTTTGTTTTGTCGAAGGCTCCTTCGATGTCTATGAACGTACCCAGGCAGGAACCCTTTTGGTTGATCGATTCGCATTAGTAACAAATCAAATCGTATGCATCATTGATTCAAATCCATATACATATCAATAAATAAAATTGAAATGTCACACCTGATGGTAAGTGTAAGATGTTTTTTGTTTGGTTGTCTGTCTGTTTGTCCGGGTTAATCTCTAGGACGGCTGATCGGATTAAAATGAGACATGAAGATGAAATAGGTTATGGTATAGGGTAACATATAGGTTACTTTTCATATCTCGCAATTCCCACTTAGATTGGGATTTACGCAAAAACCACCCACGTGAGCGAAATCGCGGTCATAACTAATTTCAAATAAAACTGAAATTTTGGCTACAAATTGAATAGCAAACAGGTGTAATGAGACTTTGAATTTGTTGGGCATCCTCGTCTCTCAAACTAATCCCTTCTTGATAGTGTAATTTTTTGGCTTTATAGTTTTTAGGGTCGGTCTTGCTTAATAATAACAGCCGCATCAAGGTTAAGACGCTTGCGGAGGTTAAAGTATTATTTATTAAAACTGCAATTACTAGGCCACCTATGGGAGTAATCCGAAATATAATTACGTAACTACATAGATTCCAAGAAGCGTCCTCCTACCAGCTCAAGCATTCATTTGCCAATACCTTCTATATATCTGACGTTACTAAGAGAATGTACTAAATAAATAAATTTGATAGTAGATTAATCATTCAAAATACGCCGTCTATCACCTTTTGAAGTGCAATTTGTTAAATGATACAATTCATTTATCTTTTTGATTAATCCTGGCAGTGTTTATGAATTGAACGCACACTTTGTAAGTACCCTTTAATTTTTTAATCCTAGCCGTATCACGAGTCGGGGTACTATTAAACTCATGCGCACCTCTGACAATAATTATCTCGTCTTTGGTAGTGGTGGGGCCCACTACCAAAATACTTCACGACACGATTTGATCAGCTGCAAACACACATAAAAAAATTCAAAATTTGTTCCGTTCGGGAATTAAACCCGCAACACGCAGCGCAGCAACCAATTCCTTCCTTAATCACTATGCCAAAGGTGTCGTCACGTTCTATAGACAGGTGGATGAGCAGATATCAGAAGGGCAGTAATATGATTCCATTAATCATTTTGAGAACACAAACCCTTAAAAACAGATACATATACATATTATAATTATAAAACCGAAATTAGTAACCGTCTGTATGTCTATTACCTACAGTTTTAAGCCTAAACCATTAAACTTATTTTGATGAAATTTGATACAAAGATAGATTATACCTTGGAAAAGGAAATAGGTATTTTTTTTTCGTTGTGATACAACTTTTATTGCTAGCAAATCCGCAGTCAGAAGCTAGTGCGTACCACCGTAACGAAAAATCAAATTAATCTTATCGTCAACAATATAGTGCCAATATTACACAAGTTCGTCACTACTGTAGTTGACCCTTTCGGAGCGCTTGAAAAGCAGCCTATTGGCGAGGGATGGCTATAAATCTATCATCCGAGGTCATTTAAGGGCCGAGGGCGGCGAGGTCATTTGATGCATATCTGTATACTGTTTGATGAAACAATTTACAATATGTATAGCTCTCGTTGGTCTAATAGTCGCAAACGCGACTCGTGAGCAATTCGGTCGGGTAAAAAGTACTATTTGGTTTTTCTTTACTCAATGTAGTAGTCCTGGGTTTGAAGCCACCCACTCTGGGTGAAGTGTAAGGGAGTGAAAACCATCAAATGACCCACCAGAGAAAAAGGGTTATCACATCTATGTATCGAAATTTTGCAACATAATCTAACTCCTAAACTAAACCACTTGTTACTTGTTGTTATCGTTTTGTGAGAAACAAAACTCATTTATTTTAACTTATTCGTCGCTCTCTTCAATACTGAAGGTCGTGCCCGTCCTGAAAACCTTAGTGTCAGAGCTGACAAGTTACTTCCACGCCAGCCACGCACTCGCCAGCCGTCATAGTCAGGCCCATGATTTTATGGAGTCAACCCATTACCTGACGGGGCTGCGGGAATGTTTTAACAAGATACCGCGGCCCCGGAACTTAAGGGCAGCGGAAGGAACAGGGTGGGTCTTTAGTCAGTAGAAGTCTGACACTCCCTTCCGCTTAACCCAGAGCGGGGGAAGTCATTCGATGACTTTCCCACCTGACAAAAAAAAAACCAGTGGGTTAGTGATCGGGCTCAAGTTCTCCTTCCATCTACCTTACCAACAATAACCAGCTTGTTCTGGTTATCGGGCTGTCTCCGATGGATGTGGCCAAAGTAACTTAAGAAGCGCTGTTAGCAAAAATGTTCCCAGCCACTTATGACCTTTCAAACTTTAAAGCAAGAGGTCAAGAGTGAGCTCATTCAGAACTAAATAAAATAGCTGTAAAATTAATATGTGTGTGCAAAGTTTTATCAAAATTCTTAAAAGCGATTTTTATGTGATTGAATAGAAACGTCCAATGTTTAAAATGTTATAGCCATATAGCTCATATACATATATCTCGAAATAAAGATATTTGATTTTGAATTATATTAATAGGTCTAAATTCTAACCGGCCACTGATTTTTCATATGTATCAAGTACCTACTGAATTCTATTTAACCTATGAATATTAAGGTCTGGGAGGCAGTTTGGAGACAGTTTATGTAAGCTAAGAACGAATTAGGCAATACACTGGATTTTAGGTGGCAAAAAGCTCTCACATATTTGAGAGGTTTTTTTTTATTACTGATGAACCCACTCCTGACCTCAATTTCGCCTGATGGTAAGTGATAGATGAGGTCTAAGATGGGACAAGCGAGCCCAGAAGATGCCTATTTACTCGTGCTTTAAAGGTCATAAGTGGCAGGGAACACAGAAGCCGGCAGAGAATTCCACAGCTTGGAAGTGCGCACAATAAATGTGGAGGAGAAGCGCTTGGTACGACAAGACGGTATATCAACCAAGTGCGGGTGGTACACAGCCATGCGTCTGGTAGACCGGTAGTGAAATGGAGATGGAGGAATCAGGTCATGGAGCTCCTGCGCACACTCCCCGAAGTACAATCTATAGAAACCCGACAGGCAAGCAACGGCTCGTCGATGAGTTTTTTTTTTTTCTTTTTTCACATAGAAAGCTCGCATTTTGTGTAGAACTCCCATTACTAGCAATCTTGTTAACCCTTCCATAAGCTAAATGCTTGTGTCTGGAGTGAGTTCACGGCAATAATGTAATGAGTGTTTTTATTTTTCCACTAGAGACCGACAATTCGACACGGACGTATATCAATCACACGCGTACGTAATAATAAATAATGTTTATTTTCTCACCAAAAGCCAGAAAAATACAGTTACTTGTAGCAATTGCTGGTATTAAACATTTCTGATTGTGGACCGCTGATGCCTTTTTTTAAGGATGGGAAACCATCCATTGACTGTCTCCCGAACTGGGCGAAGCGAGAGGGTGTGTCAGACTTTTACTGACTAAACCCATTCGTGTTCCATCATATGCCCTTCGTGTTCCAAGGTCGCGATAACTCTTTGGAACAATTCCGCAAGCCTGGCAAGCAACGGCCCACTAGTGGGCCCTGACAATTTTGATGACACTCTTTGAGGCAACGCTGATGCCTACGGTAGGTATAAAAACCTGTGATACAGGTCACTAGGTCTTCAACAGTTTGAAGTTACAGAAATAAATAGCATAAAAAAAGAATTTTCCAAATCGATTCAGCCGTCTTCGAGTAATCGGTGATAATACATTATAAAAAATATACGCGTCGACTTGAGAACCTCCTCCGTTTTTTTCGTCGGTAAAAATAGTCTATAATTTTACAATTAAATAAGTTCCTTATAAACAGAGAGCTACAAAAAAAAATATAAACATAATAAAACAGAGTAATGAACGTATGTATTTGTGCGTGTGGTGTGTAGGTATGTGTCTGGTTGTGTAAATGTGTATGGGTGTAGGATGGGACAACTGGAGTTCTGTATTGAACAGCTTAGGTAGGCGATGAGGGCCTAGTGTTCGTTTATGAGTGAACAAGATTAATTCGGTTTTAGTGGGGTTTACCGACAAATCATACTCCCTGCACCATCGCTCCACGATGCGTAATGCTTGCTGGGTGAGGTTACAGATAGTTCCTGTTACCTTCCCAGGCACGAGGATCGCGAGGTCGTCTGCATAGCCTATTGTGTAATAACGGTGAGCGTTGAGTTTCGTGATGAGGTCATTGATCACTAGATTCCAGAGGAGAGGCGATAGCACCCCGCCCTGTGGACAGCCTCTGGCTATTAAGGCTACCTGCTGGTCTTCCTCAAGGCGAACCACACGTTTGCTTAGCATGTTTGTAATCCAATCAATAAGTACCTGCTGTACCCCATGTCTGGAGAGTGCGGCTCTTATGCTGGAGAAGTTTGTTTTGTCGAAGGCTCCTTCGATGTCTATGAACGTACCCAGGCAGGAACCCTTTTGGTTGATCGATTCGCATTAGTAACAAATCAAATCGTATGCATCATTGATTCAAATCCATATACATATCAATAAATAAAATTGAAATGTCACACCTGATGGTAAGTGTAAGATGTTTTTTGTTTGGTTGTCTGTCTGTTTGTCCGGGTTAATCTCTAGGACGGCTGATCGGATTAAAATGAGACATGAAGATGAAATAGGTTATGGTATAGGGTAACATATAGGTTACTTTTCATATCTCGCAATTCCCACTTAGATTGGGATTTACGCAAAAACCACCCACGTGAGCGAAATCACGGTCATAACTAATTTCAAATAAAACTGAAATTTTGGCTACAAATTGAATAGCAAACAGGTGTAATGAGACTTTGAATTTGTTGGGCATCCTCGTCTCTCAAACTAATCCCTTCTTGATAGTGTAATTTTTTGGCTTTATAGTTTTTAGGGTCGGTCTTGCTTAATAATAACAGCCGCATCAAGGTTAAGACGCTGGCGGAGGTTAAAGTATTATTTATTAAAACTGCAATTACTAGGCCACCTATGGGAGTAATCCGAAATATAATTACGTAACTACATAGATTCCAAGAAGCGTCCTCCTACCAGCTCAAGCATTCATTTGCCAATACCTTCTATATATCTGACGTTACTAAGAGAATGTACTAAATAAATAAATTTGATAGTAGATTAATCATTCAAAATACGCCGTCTATCACCTTTTGAAGTGCAATTTGTTAAATGATACAATTCATTTATCTTTTTGATTAATCCTGGCAGTGTTTATGAATTGAACGCACACTTTGTAAGTACCCTTTAATTTTTTAATCCTAGCCGTATCACGAGTCGGGGTACTATTAAACTCATGCGCACCTCTGACAATAATTATCTCGTCTTTGGTAGTGGTGGGGCCCACTACCAAAATACTTCACGACACGATTTGATCAGCTGCAAACACACATAAAAAAATTCAAAATTTGTTCCGTTCGGGAATTAAACCCGCAACACGCAGCGCAGCAACCAATTCCTTCCTTAATCACTATGCCAAAGGTGTCGTCACGTTCTATAGACAGGTGGATGAGCAGATATCAGAAGGGCAGTAATATGATTCCATTAATCATTTTGAGAACACAAACCCTTAAAAACAGATACATATACATATTATAATTATAAAACCGAAATTAGTAACCGTCTGTATGTCTATTACCTACAGTTTTAAGCCTAAACCATTAAACTTATTTTGATGAAATTTGATACAAAGATAGATTATACCTTGGAAAAGGAAATAGGTATTTTTTTTTCGTTGTGATACAACTTTTATTGCTAGCAAATCCGCAGTCAGAAGCTAGTGCGTACCACCGTAACGAAAAATCAAATTAATCTTATCGTCAACAATATAGTGCCAATATTACACAAGTTCGTCACTACTGTAGTTGACCCTTTCGGAGCGCTTGAAAAGCAGCCTATTGGCGAGGGATGGCTATAAATCTATCATCCGAGGTCATTTAAGGGCCGAGGGCGGCGAGGTCATTTGATGCATATCTGTATACTGTTTGATGAAACAATTTACAATATGTATAGCTCTCGTTGGTCTAATAGTCGCAAACGCGACTCGTGAGCAATTCGGTCGGGTAAAAAGTACTATTTGGTTTTTCTTTACTCAATGTAGTAGTCCTGGGTTTGAAGCCACCCACTCTGGGTGAAGTGTAAGGGAGTGAAAACCATCAAATGACCCACCAGAGAAAAAGGGTTATCACATCTATGTATCGAAATTTTGCAACATAATCTAACTCCTAAACTAAACCACTTGTTACTTGTTGTTATCGTTTTGTGAGAAACAAAACTCATTTATTTTAACTTATTCGTCGCTCTCTTCAATACTGAAGGTCGTGCCCGTCCTGAAAACCTTAGTGTCAGAGCTGACAAGTTACTTCCACGCCAGCCACGCACTCGCCAGCCGTCATAGTCAGGCCCATGATTTTATGGAGTCAACCCATTACCTGACGGGGCTGCGGGAATGTTTTAACAAGATACCGCGGCCCCGGAACTTAAGGGCAGCGGAAGGAACAGGGTGGGTCTTTAGTCAGTAGAAGTCTGACACTCCCTTCCGCTTAACCCAGAGCGGGGGAAGTCATTCGATGACTTTCCCACCTGACAAAAAAAAAACCAGTGGGTTAGTGATCGGGCTCAAGTTCTCCTTCCATCTACCTTACCAACAATAACCAGCTTGTTCTGGTTATCGGGCTGTCTCCGATGGATGTGGCCAAAGTAACTTAAGAAGCGCTGTTAGCAAAAATGTTCCCAGCCACTTATGACCTTTCAAACTTTAAAGCAAGAGGTCAAGAGTGAGCTCATTCAGAACTAAATAAAATAGCTGTAAAATTAATATGTGTGTGCAAAGTTTTATCAAAATTCTTAAAAGCGATTTTTATGTGATTGAATAGAAACGTCCAATGTTTAAAAATGTTATAGCCATATAGCTCATATACATATATCTCGAAATAAAGATATTTGATTTTGAATTATATTAATAGGTCTAAATTCTAACCGGCCACTGATTTTTCATATGTATCAAGTACCTACTGAATTCTATTTAACCTATGAATATTAAGGTCTGGGAGGCAGTTTGGAGACAGTTTATGTAAGCTAAGAACGAATTAGGCAATACACTGGATTTTAGGTGGCAAAAAGCTCTCACATATTTGAGAGGTTTTTTTTTATTACTGATGAACCCACTCCTGACCTCAATTTCGCCTGATGGTAAGTGATAGATGAGGTCTAAGATGGGACAAGCGAGCCCAGAAGATGCCTATTTACTCGTGCTTTAAAGGTCATAAGTGGCAGGGAACACAGAAGCCGGCAGAGAATTCCACAGCTTGGAAGTGCGCACAATAAATGTGGAGGAGAAGCGCTTGGTACGACAAGACGGTATATCAACCAAGTGCGGGTGGTACACAGCCATGCGTCTGGTAGACCGGTAGTGAAATGGAGATGGAGGAATCAGGTCATGGAGCTCCTGCGCACACTCCCCGAAGTACAATCTATAGAAACCCGACAGGCAAGCAACGGCTCGTCGATGAGTTTTTTTTTTTTCTTTTTTCACATAGAAAGCTCGCATTTTGTGTAGAACTCCCATTACTAGCAATCTTGTTAACCCTTCCATAAGCTAAATGCTTGTGTCTGGAGTGAGTTCACGGCAATAATGTAATGAGTGTTTTTATTTTTCCACTAGAGACCGACAATTCGACACGGACGTATATCAATCACACGCGTACGTAATAATAAATAATGTTTATTTTCTCACCAAAAGCCAGAAAAATACAGTTACTTGTAGCAATTGCTGGTATTAAACATTTCTGATTGTGGACCGCTGATGCCTTTTTTTAAGGATGGGAAACCATCCATTGACTGTCTCCCGAACTGGGCGAAGCGAGAGGGTGTGTCAGACTTTTACTGACTAAACCCATTCGTGTTCCATCATATGCCCTTCGTGTTCCGAGGTCGCGATAACTCTTTGGAACAATTCCGCAAGCCTGGCAAGCAACGGCCCACTAGTGGGCCCTGACAATTTTGATGACACTCTTTGAGGCAACGCTGATGCCTATGGTAGCTATAAAAACCTGTGATACAGGTCACTAGGTCTTCAACAGTTTGAAGTTACAGAAATAAATAGCATAAAAAAAGAATTTTCCAAATCGATTCAGCCGTCTTCGAGTAATCGGTGATAATACATTATAAAAAATATACGCGTCGACTTGAGAACCTCCTCCGTTTTTTTCGTCGGTAAAAATAGTCTATAATTTTACAATTAAATAAGTTCCTTATAAACAGAGAGCTACAAAAAAAAAATATAAACATAATAAAACAGAGTAATGAACGTATGTATTTGTGCGTGTGGTGTGTAGGTATGTGTCTGGTTGTGTAAATGTGTATGGGTGTAGGATGGGGAAAGCGCAAGTGAGAGTCAAATGAGAGGATGGTAGGGGAAACAAAATAAAAGACACGTAGGCGCTTGAAGGAACTATTTATTAATAAATTAATGATATTTATGCAATAGTATTCAGTCTAATCAGATTTAATTATAATATTCATTTAATTACATGTCCTAAAACCTGTTGCTATTTAAATATTATAATCGCGTGACAGTGACTCTAACTGTTCGAAACATTTACACGTCTACGTTTACAGATTTTGATGAAACTTGGTTCAGAGTATATATTAGATTTTGGAGAATATACAACTTTTTTTAATTCCGGGAAAAATAATTTTTTACATAAGAGTAGCCGCGGGCACAAGCTTGTTTCTTAAATTTTCTTCAATTTTTTTAACATAAATTGTCAAGATTTCACGCAACATCTTCTTAAATGATCGCCATAAAATATAAATTCGCAAGTATCGGTAGAAAAAAGGGAAACATCATAATTTAAGTACATGCCACATTTTTCACAACACGACTTTGAAACCGAGAGAAGTATCTTTGAAATGGGGACGATTTATAAGCTTTAGGAAATTGAGACATAAATTCGCTGGCTTGGCAAGCGTGTGATAAAAAGTGGACGCTGTGTCAAAGCTGTGTCGCCCAGCATTTTCTTTTTTTTAATGGTTGACTGAAAATATCGTGTTTCTATTTTGTAGGAGTTTTTTTTCAATTGGTTATGTTATTGGATGCTGGTAGGTAAATATTGCAGGTATATTTTCTATTAAGTCCTCCTTGGTAATGTAAATGACTTCAATCTTGTTTTTCTAAAATAGACAACGAGATTCGATTACTGTGAGACGTTTATTGTTGATCCTGTTAATCTATTTATGTAAGTCAAATTGAATTAATTGGTTTTTGCAACATTGTTTATCAGTAATATAATAGTGACAAATCGATTTTCATTTTTACAATCCAGGCAAATCGAACAGTATTTGCCATAAAGGAGATTTTTTTACAATATTGTTATTTAATTGTATTTCAATTATTGGTGTACAATGAAGTATATTCTGTCTATCTATCCCAGGACTCATACTCATAATATTAGTTTATTTTAATTTAATGTTTCCTTTAGTATAACATTTTTGTGCATGGTATTACTATAAGTGGTTGATACCTAGCTTATAACCAGTGTGTACACACTGGTTAGGTAACAAAGGAAACATTAAATTGATTGTTGGTAAACCAATAAATACATAATAAACTGTCGGTGATTTCAAAATAACGGTGTTTTCTCAAGTAATAATAGTTTAAAAAATTCCTGTTCGACGGTCTTTTTGTTGATCCGGATTAATGTCTTGGACAGCTGAACCAATTTTTGTGGGACTTTTAATGGCATATAGAAAGGTTTGTAGAGCAACATATCGACGATTAAAAGGAAATAGGGTATAAGCGAAAAAAAAGAAGTGTTTAGGAGAGCCATTCAAAGTTTAGAATTTCAGAAGAACTGATATATTTTTTTATTAAAACATTACACAATAAGTGGTATAATAAAAGAAGGATAAGGTACTTTTCACAGTGGTTGTATAAAAGATAATAGAACACAAGAAACAGTCGGCTTTCAAAACAATACCAGTCCAAAATATCGCTTATACCCTATTTCCTTTTAACCGTCAATATAAGTTTTTATCCAAGAATTCCCACACTCGGGATATTTGCGGCAAAAACCCCCACGTAAATGAAATCACGGGCACAGCTAGTATTCAATAAGTCATCATCATCTCAGTCAACCTGATGCAGCTGATTATTAGTATTTTACATAGAGCAACTGCCTGTCTGACCTCCACAACCCCTAGCTGGGTTACACGATATTCCTCGACCAGACCAGTGTCAGATTTTATGGCTTCTGACTACCCGTAATGACTGTCAAATATGTATAGACGCCAGCACATCAAGCTACAACAATCTGTCAAATTTCTTTAATAGATTTTCAACTTTATTGTTAAAATATTAGGTTCAAGATTGATTGGGAAAATTTGACAGTTTCGAGTAGTTTCATGTGCTGGCGTCGGTACAAAGGAATGCCGGAACCAACAGCCGAGGCACAGAGGAATCTCGATATGAAGAGATAACCATCTCTTCAGATCCAGACCCATCTACAGACCCAACTCAAACTCAAAATGTTTTATTTCACATAGCCCTACATGGGTACTTACAAAACGTCAGCAATTAGGGCACGTTTCGAAATTGGTTGTTGTGCTATGGAGAACCCACAGTTACTCTTTTCAAATCAAAATATCATTTTTACAATGTATCCATAATACAAGTTAATTAGGTATGAGAGGACAGTATAGACCAATTTATACAGCGCAATGGAATTATAAATAAAAAATTGTTAAACCAATCTAAGAGTCTACAGTGTTCTCCCATTCACAAAAAATCTTTATATTATATTAAAGTAAACTTGAGAAGCGACAACATTAGACTTTAATAATGAAGTATAAATTAATAATAAAAAAAAACCTTTTTGCAAGAAATAAAACCGACTTCCATATCAAAATACTACAAAGCCAAAAATAATTTTAATTTCGGAAGTCGGTGTTATTGGTTTTGTATTTTCTTTTTTTTTCACACCGCCTTACGAAATTAAAATTATTTTTGGCTTTGCAGTGTTTTGATATGGAAGTCGGTTTTATTTTTTGCAAAAAAGTTTTTATTTTCGTGCTTTTTAGTGGGTCAGTGAATTTTCCAAATCGGTTCGTAAATGACGGAGTTATGCGCGAACAAAAAACGCAATGCAGAGTAAACGAAAAGATCATCAACGTAAATATTTTTTTTAGACTTTTGTTGATTTCTCAGAAACGGCTTGTCCGATTTCGATAAAATTTTCATGGGACCATTTGGAAAGTATACCCTTTCTAACAAGATAATAATTTTTCAAATCGGTTGGCAAGCGAGCAAGCGACGGAGTTACGCGAGGACAAACATAAAAAAAATACAAACATCCGAATTGAGAACCTCCTCCTTTTTAAGAAGTCGGTTAATGAAACAAAAAGAAAATCTGTCAAATCGGATGGATTATCGTAAGGAAAAATAAAGGACACACTCGCGAAAGTGGAGTTGTTAATACACTAGTCGATAACGCAATTAAAATAAGCCAGGGAAGCCACATTTGCAGAAGGAAGGAATCATCGCCAAGCATATCTGCATATCTTCACCGTATTCCCGAATCTTACAATACGCTTTTTTGATAAGGACACGTTACGACTGACGTTGGTTTTAAATTCCGATAAGGACCGATCTCGGGAAGCGTTGCTTAGCCTTGAACATGTATCCGTGTAGCTGTTATTATTTATATATTTAATGATTTATTCTCAGGTTACAAAGACCCATAGATATACAACGTGTAATTTAAAGGGTATATACAGTAGCGCTCAAAAGTATTTTGACAATTATATTAGTTGGATGAATTAAAAAAAAATACAAAGTATAAAATTTATTAGTTTATTATATTGAAAGACATTTAATATTCTACAGTAATAGTAATAAAGTCGGCCCTTTTTGCAATGAAACAGAGTTTAATAAAAAAAAATGAATTATTGGGTGGATCAAAAGTATTTTGACACTATTAAAAAAAATGTTTTTTAACAAATAAATAGTATCTACAGTAATAAGCAAATCAGTATTTAGTAGCATATCCTTTGGCCTTTATCTTATCATATCATGTTATCCTCACACCGCGCCGGCATTGAATCAATTAATTTATGTAATCGATCCATCGGAATTTTGTTCCACTCATTTTTGAGAGCTTCATAAAAAGTATTTTTATTTGAAGAATTTTGGCTTTTAACCCTGCGATTTAACTCTTCCCACAAATGTTCTACATGATTCAGATCCGGACTTTGACTTGGCCACTCCAGAACCTTGACTTTTTTGCGTTTTTGGAAATCACTTATGTAGGTACTTGGATTTGTGTTTGGGATCATTATCATGTTGAAAATACCACCTACTCGTAGCTGGCATATGGTGTTTGGCGCATGGTAGCATTTGAGTCTTCAATATATTTGCGTACACGAACCGATCCAAATTTCCTTTGATTTTAACTAACGATCCAACTCCAGAACGTGAAAAACATTCCCAAAGCATCATACTACCACCTCTAAGTTTGATTGTGGGTATTTGGTATCGATAATCATATCTTTTGTTTTATTTTTATTCTATTTTATTCTATTTTCTATTATATTTTATCGTAAGAACAAAAGAAGAAGAAACTGCACAAGGTCTTTGTGCGTTCCGGTGGCACTTGCCCGCAAAAACGGCGGTATACCACATCCTGAGGCCAAAATCTTTCTTCCATCACCTGAGGCAGGAAACGCATTGGTATGCGCACCACAAATGCCTTGAAGTTGACATTGCGATGCGACTCCAGCAGCTGGACTCTTGGGGCGTATTTCATCTCACCTTTGGCGTACGTACGTAACGATGTCTGTTAACGCCATCTACTGGCGCAAAGCTGACAACTCGTGGTGGCAGAGAAGTGAACGAGAGCGGCGCACGGCGAGCGCTGATTGGTCGTCGCCGAATGAATCTGAAGAACGATCGATTTCTTCATTGAACGGCTCTCCAGTTCGTTCCACACACAAGACTCTTGAAACCAGGGTGGTAGTCGGTTCACCATCATAATTCTTAACACGTTCGCTGACAGTTAGCACTTACCCTGACACCACATTACGACAGTAGAATTTTCCACGACGTACTCTTAATAATAAGTGGCCCGTCCTTCGACGTACTGTCATAACGCACTATTTTAATTTCCCGCCTAACGACGTACATGATTCAAGATTCAAGATTCATTTATTTCCTTAAACATGTGTGTGTACATACATAAAAAGTGCATACAGGATGACAATATAGAAAAAGTGCAGACATGTTTGTCACAACGTGACGTGCAAAATGGTACAAAATTACAATAATAAAAAACTAAAAAAAAAGTCACAATAAAAAAAAATGTCACAACGATTAATATAATTATGTTAAGTTACAATATACCTAGTCAAAGTCAAACAAAATAATTAAATCTTCAAATAGTCTAATTATGCAAGTCAAATTCTTTTTCATTAAGGAACTCAGTCACCTTAGGCTTTGGCTGTCAAAAATGCACGAAGTTTATTTTTAAAAGTTGTTTTAGGTAGTTCTTTCCAACTTCTCGGCAATTTGTTATATATGACCGGTGCCATGCAGTAGATGCTATTACGCATTAGGGCCGTCCTAGCGGGTTGCTGACAAAGTTGACTATTGTCACGTCTGTTGCGTGGAAATGCGTCAGCTAGACATTTATAGTAATGCGGGGTCGACTTAACAAACACAGCTACTTCTAATGTGTACAAGCACGGCAAAGTTAATATTTTGTAATTTTTAAAAAAGGGCATGCAGCTATCCGTTTTCTCAAGTCTAAATATGGCTCGTAAACATCTTTTTTGGGACTTGAATGCTGTTTCTTTTTCCGTCGAGTTACCCCAAAATATTAGCCCATATCGTAGATGGGTTTCTACTAAACCCTAGTATGCTGTTAGTAGACCATCCGTATATAATGTGGATGAAAGTGTGTGTAGTGCGTATGCGGATGTGCTAAGTTTTTTACATAAAGTTTCGATATGCGCTTTCCAGTTTAGGTTTTTATCAATCTGAAGGCCAAGAAATTTTGTCAAGTTTACATCTTCTATGTTTTCATTACAATATTCTATTTTAAGATTCATGTTACATAATCTTTGGGTTAAATGTATAGCTTTCGTTTTCTTTAGGTTTATTTTTAAATTGTTATCCTGCAACCATTGTATAACTGACTTTAGGGAATTATTAATGTCAATCTCATATGTCTCTAAAGTTTTACAAGGTATTATCACGGTAAAAATAGATATGGGCCCAATACGCTTCCTTGCGGTACTCCATATTCTACTTCACGTCGTGAGGATCGATATATCTCTTCTTTCGTCTTTAAGATATTGATATGTCTAATTTCAGTAATTTGTGTTCTATGTCTTAAGTACGATTCAATTAGATTGAGTACATTTCCTCTTAAGCCATAAGCTTCCAACTTTTTTAGTAGTGTAGGATAATGTACGTAGTCAAATGCCTGGGTCATGTCACAGAATATGCCGCAGACTGAGTTTCGTTTGTCAATATTTTTCATAATATTATATAAAAAGTCATATATAGCCATATTAGTTGTCTTATTTTGTCGAAAACCTTTTTGTTCGTCACATAAAATATTACTTTTTGTTATAAATTCTGACAGTTCCTTGTATATATATTTCTCAAATATTTTGGACATGACTGGAATGAGCGCAATAGGTCGGTAGTTTTCCATCCGATCTCTATTTTCTTTCTTAAAGAGAGGCTTTATTATAGAAGTTTTCAATGCTGATGGATAGACACCCGCGCTTATACTTAAATTTATGATATGACTCAAATGAGTACATATGTCTTCTGATACAAATTTTATTACTTTAGTAGAGATTTCATCATAACCTACGCTGTCTGTATTGTTTAATGACATTATAATTGTATGTATGTCTAGTGGAGCGCTGGGTGCCATGAACATGGATTTCGTGTTCCTCTTAAATTCTAGATGTTTGGGTTTACTAGAAGCATGCATTTGAGGTTGGACTTTATCAATGAAGTAGTTATTAAATGCCTCAGAATTTTTTTGGGGACATGTTAATAAGTGATTTTCTACTTTAATTTTATATATGTTATGTTTAGGTAAATTATGTTTAGCACGATTAATAACTTGCCAGGTACTTTTAGATTTATTTTTTGATGTTTTAATAAAATAATTGTTTTGGGCCTTTTGTGTTAAGTGTATAACCTTTCTAAACAGTTTGGAATAATTTTTGAAAGAAGTTTTATTATGAGTATTCGGGTTTGATCTAAGTTGCCATAAAAGTTTCCTTTTCTTTCTACTACACAATTTTATTCCTTTGGACAGCCATCTTTGTTTTTTTATTATATCAATTTTAAATCGTTTTTTTTTTTTGGAAAACATAGATTGTATATGAATTGAAATATGTCAATGAATTTGTCATAAGCTATATCAGGATCATTAGTCTCATAGATTTCCGAAAACGATAGGCTGCTAATATAATTTTTAAATTTAACTAAATTGTCAGTATTGTAGTCTCTTCTTGTCGTATACCAGTAGCTTATAGTGTATAATGTTTTTACGGGGCAGTGAAGCAGCTGTGCTGTGTGGTCGGATAAGGCAAACTCCATGACATCGGTCTTACATGTTTTACCAAAATTATGGGCAAAATTATCTATACATGTTAGACTAGCCATGCGTGTGGGCCGTTTTAATGCTAACTTCAAATTATAGCTATTTAATAGACATTCAAATGCGACAGAGTGACTAGTCCGTTTAATGACATCTATGTTAAAATCACCACATAATATAATATTCTTGTAGCACTTTCGTGATATTTTTCGCAACATTATTTCTAATTTATCCATGCAATAGTCAAAATTATTTGCATTCGGCACTCTATAGATACAGATTACAATTATCTTATACTCAGTCAGTTCTATGGCACAGCATTCAAATATGCCCGGGGTTGACAAATTCGATATTTTAGATAAATCTTTAGATTGTATACCATTTTTAACTAAGATACAGGCCCCTTCTCTCTTTTGCTGCTTTCTACAATAGCAAGAAGCCAAATGATAATTCAGTATATATAATTGATTTTCGAAACCTTCCATAATAAAATGCTCTGTGATACATAATACATCTACATTAATTTGTTTTTCAGATAGCTCAGTCAAACAAACAGTAAGATTATTTGATTTATTTATCAACCAAGCAATATCCTGATGCATTATTTTAATATATTTATTCGTTACTAATTTATCTTGACATTCGGTATGGAAACGAATAACATTCGGATAAATCAGTGTATAATTAGCATCAGTCACGAAAAAAATCAGTGCTTTCATTATTTACATTTGAATTCATCTGAGTTGTGTAATTAATTGTGGAATTATGATAATAGTCTATGTCAATCTTAATATTTTCCATAATTTTTCTATAAATATGTTTAATCGCACTGTTATTAATTCTACCTGTGATGTCGGAAAACGTGCCAAAACTTAAATAAGAATTTGTGTCAAAATAGTAAGCGTAAGATCGAGTATTTATTTCCTTAGCTAATAGGTTATTAAATACCTCCACCTTATAATTATATATAGGAGATCCCCGAATATAAGTAGGGCTACACACTATTACATTTGTATCAGTTATATGCTCTAATGATTTCGTAATTGTCTCTACCATATGTAAGCAGTTTGAGGAAGTTCTAAGATCCTTCTCTCCCAATAAAATTATGCAATAATCATCTAGGCCGAAATTTAGCATTTTTTTATCAATATTGTTCAAAAGACGTTCAGTACTACAGTTTGGAAACATGTAATGACAATAAGTGAAGTTCTGTCCAAACATATCTTCTATGACCTGAACTCCATTGCGTGATCTAATGTTGCTAAGGATACAGAGTTTGTTCTTCTTGAGATCAGATGGGTTAACAACAACAGGGGAGGTTTCATAGTTCTTTGCTGGCACTGCTTGCGGAAATTCATTATGAGCTTGGCTTGGTCCATGCTTTGTAGTCTGCGTACCTTTAGTGTTCATGGTGCTTATTTGGTTTGCTAATGATGTTTTTTTCGGTGTTTTCATTTTTAGTTTAATAGGACTGTTCGTAATTTTTTTATAGAGTTCCTGTTTCTTAATTAGTTCCGTGTTCATTTCTCTCAATTGATTGTTCTCCAATGACAGTGTTTCGATTTCTTTATGCGCACTATCTAGTTGCGACTTAAGCTTCTCTATTTCTTCTTTATATGATGTGTTCTCGTCTTTACAAATTTATCAAGCCCAAGCAATTTAAATATCGCTAAATATTGCATATGCAAATAATAATTCGATTATTTCAATAAACATACAATAAATAACAACATTGGACCAATTTTAACCCTATTTCTAAATACAAAATAATTGTCCTAGAGACTGCCAATTCAAACAAAATTAAGGTTCATAACGAGTTATATTTACAAATTATAATAGAATTGGATTTGACCACAACGCATTAGTAACAAATCAAATCGTATGCATCATTGATTCAAATCCATATACATATCAATAAATAAAATTGAAGTGTCTGTGATTTCACGATAACTGTGTTTTTCCAAGTGCTTATTGTTATCCACATGATTCCTACTAAAACCCGAACAAACCTATTTTTTTATTAAGAATGAGCTCGCTCTTGACATCGATCACACCTGATGGTAAGTGTAAGATGTTTTTTTTTTTGGTTGTCTGTCTGTTTGTCCGGGTTAATCTCTAGGACGGCTGATCGGATTAAAATGAGACATGAAGATGTAATAGGTTATGGTATAGGCAACATATAGGTTACTTTTCATATCTCGCAATTCCCACTTAGATTGGGATTTACGCAAAAACCACCCACGTGAGCGAAATCGCGGTCATAACTAATTTCGAATAAAACTGAAATTTTGGCTACAAATTGAATAGCAAACAGGTGTAATGAGACTTTGAATTTGTTGGGCATCCTCGTCTCTCAAACTAATCCCTTCTTGATAGTGTAATTTTTTGGCTTTATAGTTTTTAGGGTCGGTCTTGCTTAATAATAACAGCCGCATCAAGGTTAAGACGCTGGCGGAGGTTAAAGTATTATTTATTAAAACTGCAATTACTAGGCCACCTATGGGAGTAATCCGAAATATAATTACGTAACTACATAGATTCCAAGAAGCGTCCTCCTACCAGCGCAAGCATTCATTTGCCAATACCTTCTATATATCTGACGTTACTAAGAGAAAGTACTAAATAAATAAATTTGATAGTAGATTAATCATTCAAAATACGCCGTCTATCACCTTTTGAAGTGTAATTTGTTAAATGATACAATTCATTTATCTTTTTGATTAATCCTGGCAGTATTTATGAATTGAACTCACACTTTGTAAGTACACTTTAATTTTTTAATCCTAGCCGTATCACGAGTCGGGGTACTATTAAACTCATGCGCACATCTGACTAGAATTATCTCGTCTTTGGTAGTGGAGGGGCCCACTACCAAAATACTTCACTTCACGATTATATCAGCTGCAAACACACATAAAAAAATTCAAAATTTTTTCCGTTCGGGAATTAAACTCGCAACACACAGCGCAGCAACCAATTGCTTAATCACTATGCCAAACGTGTCGCTTCTATAGACAGGTGGATGAGCAGACATCAGAAGGGCAGTACCTAATATGATTCCATTAATCCTTTTGAGAACACAAACCCTTAAAAACAGGTATATATTATAATTATAAAAACGAAATTAGTAACCTGTAGTAAATTAGTAAAGTATGTCTATTACCTACAGTTTCAAGCCTAAACCACTAAACTTATTATGATGAAAAGATACATAGATTATACCTTGGAAAAGGAAATAGGTATTTTTTTTTTTCGTTGTAATGTAACTTTTATTACGGGCAAAGCCGTAGCCAGAAGCTAGTGCGTTCCACCGTAACGAAAAATCAAATTAATCTTATCGTCAACAATATAGTGCCAATATTAAACAACTTCTGTAGTTGACCCTTTCGGAGCGCTTGAAAAGCAGCCTATTGGCGAGGGATGGCTATAAATCTATCATCCGAGGTCATTTAAGGGCCGAGGGCGGCGAGGTCATTTGATGCATATCTGTATACTGTTTGATGAAACAATTTACAATATGTATAGCTCTCGTTGGTTTAATAGTCGCAAGCGCGACTCGTGAGCAATTCGGTCGGGTAAAAAGTACTATTGGGTTTTTCTTTACTCAATGTAGTAGTCCTGGGTTTGAAGCCACTCTGGGTGAAGTGTAAGGGAGTGAAAACCATCAAATGACCCACCAGAGAAAAAGGGTTATCATATCTAAGTACCGAAATTTTGCAACATAATGTAACTCCTAAACTAAACCACTTGTTGTTATTGTTTTGTGAGAAACAAAACTTATTTATTTTAACTTATTCGTCGCTCTCTTCAATACTGAAGGTCGTGCCCGTCCTGAAAACCTTAGTGTCAGAGCTGACAAGTTACTTCCACGCCAGCCACGCAATCGCCAGCCGTCATAGTCAGGCCCATGATTTTATGGAGTCAATCCATTACCTGCCGGGGCTGCGGGAAAGTTTTAACAAGATACCGCGGCCCCGGAAACTTAAGGGCAGCTGAAGGAACAGGGTGGGTTTTTAGTCAGTAGAAGTCTGACACACCCTCCCGCTTAACCCAGAGCGGGGGAAGTCATTCGACGATTTTCCCACCTGACAAAAAAAAAGACCAGTGGGTTAATGATCGGGCTCAAGGTCTCCTTCCATCTACCTTACCAACAATAACCAGCTTGTTCTGGTTATCGGGCTGTCTCCGATGGATGTGGCCAAAGTAACTTAAGAAGCGCTGTTAGCAAAAATGTTCCCAGCCACTTATGACCTTTCAAACTTTAAAGCAAGAGGTCAAGAGTGAGCTCATTCAGAACTAAATAAAATAGCTGTAAAATTAATGTGTGTGCAAAGTTTTATCAAAATTCTTGAAAGCGATTTTTATGTGATTGAATAGAAACGTCCAATGTTTAAAATGTTATTATATCTTTATTTTGAGCCATATAGCTCATATACATATATCTCGAAATAAAGATATTTGATTTTGAATTATATTAATAAGTCTAAATTCTAACCGGCCACTGATTTTTCATATGTATCAAGTACTGAATTCTATTTAACCTATGAACATTAAGGTCTGGGAGGCAGTTTGAAGACAGTTTATGTAAGCTAAGAACGAATTAGGCAATACACTGGATTTTAGGTGGCAAAAAGCTCTCACATATTTGAGAGGTTTTTTTTTATTACTGATGAACCCACTCCTGACCTCAATCTCGCCTGATGGTAATCAATAGATGAGGTCTAAGATGGGACAAGCGAGCCCAGAAGATGCCTATTTACTCGTGCTTTAAAGGTCATAAGTGGCAGGGAACACAGAAGCCGGCAGAGAATTCCACAGCTTGGCTGTGCGCACAATAAATGTGGAGGAGAAGCGCTTGGTACGACAAGACGGTATATCAACCAAGTGCGGGTGGTACCCAGCCGTGCGTCTGGTAGACCGGTAGTGAAATGGAGATGGAGGAATCAGGTCATGGAGCTCCTGCGCACACTCCCCGAAGTACAATCTGTAGAAAACCGACAGGCAAGCAACGGTTCGCCGATGAATCTATTTTTTTTTCACATAGAAAACTCGCATTTTGTGTAAAACTCATATTACTAGTAATCTTGTTTACCCCTCCAACTAAGCTAAATGCTTGTGTCTGGAGTGAGTTCACGGCAATAATGTAATGAGTGTTTTTATTTTTCCACTAGAGACCGACAATTCGACACGGACGTATATCAATCACACGCGTACGTAATAATAAATAATGTTTTATTTTCTCACCAAAAGCCAGAAAAATACAGTTACTCGTAGCAATTGCTGGTATTAAACATTTCTGGTTGTGGAGCGCTGCCTTTTTTCTAAGGATGGGAAATGATCTAACTGTCTCCTGATCTGGGCGAAGCTGGAGGGTGTGTCAGACTTTTACTGACTAAACCCATCCGTGTTCCATCATATGCCCTTCGTGTTCCGAAGCCGCTGTGACTCTCGCACAATACCGCAACCCTGGCAGGCAACGGCCCACCAGTGGGCCTGGAAAATTTTGCTGACACTCTCTGAGGCAACGCTGATGCCTACGGTAGGTATAAAAACCTGTGATACAGGTCACTAGGTCTTCAACAGTTTGAAGTTACAGAAATAAATAGCATAAAAAAAGAATTTTCCAAATCGATTCAGCCGTCTTCGAGTAATCGGTGATCATATATTAAAAAAATATACGCGTCGACTTGAGAACCTCCTCCGTTTTTTTCGTCGGTAAAAATAGTCTATAATTTTACACTTAAATAAGTTCCTTATAAACAGAGAGCTACAAAAAAAAATATAAACATAATAAAACAGAGTAATGAACGTATGTATTTGTGCGTGTGGTGTGTAGGTATGTGTCTGGTTGTGTAAATGTGTATGGGTGTAGGATGGGGAAAGCGCAAGTGAGAGTCAAATGAGAGGATGGTAGGGGAAACAAAATAAAAGACACGTAGGCGCTTGAAGGAACTATTTATTAATAAATTAATGATATTTATGCAATAGTATTCAGTCTAATCAGATTTAATTATAATATTCATTTAATTACATGTCCTAAAACCTGTTGCTATTTAAATATTATAATCGCGTGACAGTGACTCTAACTGTTCGAAACATTTACACGTCTACGTTTACAGATTTTGATGAAACTTGGTTCAGAGTATATATTAGATTTTGGAGAATATACAACTTTTTTTAATTCCGGGAAAAATAATTTTTTACATAAGAGTAGCCGCGGGCACAAGCTTGTTTCTTAAATTTTCTTCAATTTTTTTAACATAAATTGTCAAGATTTCACGCAACATCTTCTTAAATGATCGCCATAAAATATAAATTCGCAAGTATCGGTAGAAAAAAGGGAAACATCATAATTTAAGTACATGCCACATTTTTCACAACACGACTTTGAAACCGAGAGAAGTATCTTTGAAATGGGGACGATTTATAAGCTTTAGGAAATTGAGACATAAATTCGCTGGCTTGGCAAGCGTGTGATAAAAAGTGGACGCTGTGTCAAAGCTGTGTCGCCCAGCATTTTCTTTTTTTTAATGGTTGACTGAAAATATCGTGTTTCTATTTTGTAGGAGTTTTTTTTCAATTGGTTATGTTATTGGATGCTGGTAGGTAAATATTGCAGGTATATTTTCTATTAAGTCCTCCTTGGTAATGTAAATGACTTCAATCTTGTTTTTCTAAAATAGACAACGAGATTCGATTACTGTGAGACGTTTATTGTTGATCCTGTTAATCTATTTATGTAAGTCAAATTGAATTAATTGGTTTTTGCAACATTGTTTATCAGTAATATAATAGTGACAAATCGATTTTCATTTTTACAATCCAGGCAAATCGAACAGTATTTGCCATAAAGGAGATTTTTTTACAATATTGTTATTTAATTGTATTTCAATTATTGGTGTACAATGAAGTATATTCTGTCTATCTATCCCAGGACTCATACTCATAATATTAGTTTATTTTAATTTAATGTTTCCTTTAGTATAACATTTTTGTGCATGGTATTACTATAAGTGGTTGATACCTAGCTTATAACCAGTGTGTACACACTGGTTAGGTAACAAAGGAAACATTAAATTGATTGTTGGTAAACCAATAAATACATAATAAACTGTCGGTGATTTCAAAATAACGGTGTTTTCTCAAGTAATAATAGTTTAAAAAATTCCTGTTCGACGGTCTTTTTGTTGATCCGGATTAATGTCTTGGACAGCTGAACCAATTTTTGTGGGACTTTTAATGGCATATAGAAAGGTTTGTAGAGCAACATATCGACGATTAAAAGGAAATAGGGTATAAGCGAAAAAAAAGAAGTGTTTAGGAGAGCCATTCAAAGTTTAGAATTTCAGAAGAACTGATATATTTTTTTATTAAAACATTACACAATAAGTGGTATAATAAAAGAAGGATAAGGTACTTTTCACAGTGGTTGTATAAAAGATAATAGAACACAAGAAACAGTCGGCTTTCAAAACAATACCAGTCCAAAATATCGCTTATACCCTATTTCCTTTTAACCGTCAATATAAGTTTTTATCCAAGAATTCCCACACTCGGGATATTTGCGGCAAAAACCCCCACGTAAATGAAATCACGGGCACAGCTAGTATTCAATAAGTCATCATCATCTCAGTCAACCTGATGCAGCTGATTATTAGTATTTTACATAGAGCAACTGCCTGTCTGACCTCCACAACCCCTAGCTGGGTTACACGATATTCCTCGACCAGACCAGTGTCAGATTTTATGGCTTCTGACTACCCGTAATGACTGTCAAATATGTATAGACGCCAGCACATCAAGCTACAACAATCTGTCAAATTTCTTTAATAGATTTTCAACTTTATTGTTAAAATATTAGGTTCAAGATTGATTGGGAAAATTTGACAGTTTCGAGTAGTTTCATGTGCTGGCGTCGGTACAAAGGAATGCCGGAACCAACAGCCGAGGCACAGAGGAATCTCGATATGAAGAGATAACCATCTCTTCAGATCCAGACCCATCTACAGACCCAACTCAAACTCAAAATGTTTTATTTCACATAGCCCTACATGGGTACTTACAAAACGTCAGCAATTAGGGCACGTTTCGAAATTGGTTGTTGTGCTATGGAGAACCCACAGTTACTCTTTTCAAATCAACATATCATTTTTACAATGTATCCATAATACAAGTTAATTAGGTATGAGAGGACAGTATAGACCAATTTATACAGCGCAATGGAATTATAAATAAAAAATTGTTAAACCAATCTAAGAGTCTACAGTGTTCTCCCATTCACAAAAAATCTTTATATTATATTAAAGTAAACTTGAGAAGCGACAACATTAGACTTTAATAATGAAGTATAAATTAATAATAAAAAAAAACCTTTTTGCAAGAAATAAAACCGACTTCCATATCAAAATACTACAAAGCCAAAAATAATTTTAATTTCGGAAGTCGGTGTTATTGGTTTTGTATTTTCTTTTTTTTTCACACCGCCTTACGAAATTAAAATTATTTTTGGCTTTGCAGTGTTTTGATATGGAAGTCGGTTTTATTTTTTGCAAAAAAGTTTTTAGTTTTGTGCTTTTTAGTGGGTCAGTGAATTTTCCAAATCGGTTCGTAAATGACGGAGTTATGCGCGAACAAAAAACGCAATGCAGAGTAAACGAAAAGATCATCAACGTAAATATTTTTTTTAGATTTTTGTTGATTTCTCAGAAACGGCTTGTCCGATTTCGATAAAATTTTCATGGGACCATTTGGAAAGTATACCCTTTCTAACAAGATAATAATTTTTCAAATCGGTTGGCAAGCGAGCAAGCGATGGAGTTACGCGCGGACAAACATAAAAAAAATACAAACATCCGAATTGAGAACCTCCTCCTTTTTTAGAAGTCGGTTAATGAAACAAAAAGAAAATCTGTCAAATCGGATGGATTATCGTAAGGAAAAATAAAGGACACACTCGCGAAAGTGGAGTTGTTAATACACTAGTCGATAACGCAATTAAAATAAGCCAGGGAAGCCACATTTGCAGAAGGAAGGAATCATCGCCAAGCATATCTGCATATCGTCAACGTATTCCCGAATCTTACAATACGCTTTTTTGATAAGGACACGTTACGACTGACGTTGGTTTTAAATTCCGATAAGGACCGATCTCGGGAAGCGTTGCTTAGCCTTGAACTATCCGTGTAGCTGTTATTATTTATATATTTAATGATTTATTCTCAGGTTACAAAGACCCATAGATATACAACGTGTAATTTAAAGGGTATATACAGTAGCGCTCAAAAGTATTTTGACAATTATATTAGTTGGATGAATTAAAAAAAAAATACAAAGTATAAAATTTATTAGTTTATTATATTGAAAGACATTTAATATTCTACAGTAATAGTAATAAAGTCGGCCCTTTTTGCAATGAAACAGAGTTTAATAAAAAAAATGAATTATTGGGTGGATCAAAAGTATTTTGACACTATTAAAAAAAATGTTTTTTAACAAATAAATAGTATCTACAGTAATAAGCAAATCAGTATTTAGTAGCATATCCTTTGGCCTTTATCTTATCCTCACACCGCGCCGGCATTGAATCAATTAATTTATGTAATCGATCCATCGGAATTTTGTTCCGCTCATTTTTGAGAGCTTCATAAAAAGTATTTTTATTTGAATAATTTTGGCTTTTAACCCTGCGATTTAACTCTTCCCACAAATGTTCTACATGATTCAGATCCGGACTTTGACTTGGCCACTCCAGAACCTTGACTTTTTTGCGTTTTAGGAAATCACTTATGTAGATACTTGGATTTGTGTTTGGGATCATTATCATGTTGAAAATACCACCTACTCGTAGCTGGCATATGGTGTTTGGCGCATGGTAGCATTTGAGTCTTCAATATATTTGCGTACACGAACCGATCCAAATTTCCTTCGATTTTAACTAACGATCCAACTCCAGAACGTGAAAAACATTCCCAAAGCATCATACTACCACCTCTAAGTTTGATTGTGGGTATTTGGTATCGATAATCATATCTTTTGTTTTTTTTTTTATTCTATTTTCTATTATATTTTATCGTAAGAACAAAAGAAGAAGAAACTGCACAAGGTCTTTGTGCGTTCCGGTGGCACTTGCCCGCAAAAACGGCGGTATACCACATCCTGAGGCCAAAATCTTTCTTCCATCACCTGAGGCAGGAAACGCATTGGTATGCGCACCACAAATGCCTTGAAGTTGACATTGCGATGCGACTCCAGCAGCTGGACTCTCGGGGCGTATTTCATCTCGCCTTTGGCGTACGTACGTAACGATGTCTGTTAACGCCATCTACTGGCGCAAAGCTGACAACTCGTGGTGGCAGAGAAGTGAACGAGAGCGGCGCACGGCGAGCGCTGATTGGTCGTCGCCGAATGAATCTGAAGAACGATCGATTTCTTCATTGAACGGATCTCCAGTTCGTTCCACACACAAGACTCTTGAAACCAGGGTGGTAGTCGGTTCACCATCATAATTCTTAACACGTTCGCTGACAGTTAGCACTTACCCTGACACCACATTACGACAGTAGAATTTTCCACGACGTACTCTTAATAATAAGTGGCCCGTCCCTCAACGTACTGTCATAACGCACTATTTTAATTTCCCGCCTAACGACGTACATGATTCAAGATTCAAGATTCATTTATTTGCTTAAACATGTGTGTGTACATACATAAAAAGTGCATACAGGATGACAATATAGAAAAAGTGCAGACATGTTTGTCACAACGTGACGTGCAAAATGGTACAAAATTACAATAATAAAAAACTAAAAAAAGTCACAATAAAAAAAAATGTCACAACGATTAATATAATTATGTCAAGTTACAATATACCTAGTCAAAGTCAAACAAAATAATTAAATCTTCAAATAGTCTAATTATGCAAGTCAAATTCTTTTTCATTAAGGAACTCAGTCACCTTAGGCTTTGGCTGTCAAAAATGCACGAAGTTTATTTTTAAAAGTTGATTTAGGTAGTTCTTTCCAACTTCTCGGCAATTTGTTATATATGACCGGTGCCATGCAGTAGATGCTATTACGCATTAGGGCCGTCCTAGCGGGTTGCTGACAAAGTTGACTATTGTCACGTTTGTTGCGTGGAAATGCGTCAGCTAGACATTTATAGTAATGCGGGGTCGACTTAACAAACACAGCTACTTCTAATGTGTACAAGCACGGCAAAGTTAATATTTTGTAATTTTTAAAAAAGGGCATGCAGCTATCCGTTTTCTCAAGTCTAAATATGGCTCGTAAACATCTTTTTTGGGACTTGAATGCTGTTTCTTTTTCCGTCGAGTTACCCCAAAATATTAGCCCATATCGTAGATGGGTTTCTACTAAACCGTAGTATGCTGTTAGTAGACCATCCGTATATAATGTGGATGAAAGTGTGTGTAGTGCGTATGCGTATGTGCTAAGTTTTTTACATAAAGTTTCGATATGCGCTTTCCAGTTTAGGTTTTTATCAATCTGAAGGCCAAGAAATTTTGTCAAGTTTACATCTTCTATGTTTTCATTACAATATTCTATTTTAAGATTCATGTTAGGTAATCTTTGGGTTAAATGTATAGCTTTCATTTTCTTTAGGTTTATTTTTAAACTAGCTTTTGCCCGCGACTTCGTCCACGTGGAATAGTTACTTTGGGCTAACGTTAAATTTAACCCCGATTTTGAAGCATTCTTCATTGGCGCTCCGCTCCTATTGGCCTTAGCGTAATGATACAATATAGCTGTGCCCGCGACTCCGTCAGCGTAAGTTAATGTATTGGTAATATTGTTTATATCACGTTCACATGAGGCTTAAGTACCTAGAGAACGCTTCGACCGCGAGATAGGTCGAGCGCGGCGACCGATTCTCAAAAATAATCCTTATAGCATGATTCAGTATTCACGCGCGATGGCTTATTATTATAAGCGTATTTCATGTATAACTTTGGTGTTTCTATACCGATTTATATGATTCTTTTTACGGTTTCGTAGCCAAATGGCAAAAAACGGAATCTTTATAGTTTCGACATGTCTGTCCGTCTGTCTGTCTGTCCGTCTGTCCGTCCGTCCGTCTGTCACAGCAATTTTATACCGAAACTATTAGGACTATACATGTGAAACTTGATAGGTAGATGTATTCTGTGAACCGCTTTCCGATTTTGAGAAAAAAATTAAAAAATATTTAAAATAAAGGGGTCTCCCCATACATGGAACTAAACCTGAAACTATTTTTTTTCATGAAATCGATGCATGTGTGGTATCTATAGACAGTTCTTTAAAAACGACATCGGGGTTTCTAAAACCACTTTTCCATAAAGTCAATCGTTTAAAAGATATAAGCTTCCAAAGTGGTAAAATGTGTGTGTGGCGAACACAACCTCTAACTTCTATAATAATGGAGTGAAAAATCTAAAAAAAATATATGTCTGTAGATCTTAATATAAACTTTCAACCAAAATTAGTTTGAACGAAATCAGTTCAGCAGTTTTTTAGATACAGCATATTTTCTAAAACCGCAAATATAACTTTGTAATTCATACAAACACTATGAAAAACAAATTTATTCGGCGCAGTTGTAAAAAATTTAAAAAAGCCAGTTTTAAGAAATTTGTGAGGTTTTTTTTTTCAAAACAAATTTATTTGGCGCAGTTGTAAAAAATGTAAATAAGCTAGTTTTAAGAAATTTGTAAGGTTTTTTTTTTAAATTGCTGTGACAGACGTGTCACAGCAATTTTATACCGAAACTATTAGGACTATACATGTGAAACTTGATAGGTAGATGTATTCTGTGAACCGCTTTCCGATTTTGAGAAAAAAATTATAAAATATTTAAAATAAAGGGGGGCTCCCCATACATGGAACTAAACCTGAAACTATTTTTTTTCATGAAATCGATGCATGTGTGGTATCTATAGACAGTTCTTTAAAAACGACATCGGGGTTTCTAAAACCACTTTTCCATAAAGTCAATCGTTTAAAAGATATAAGCTTCCAAAGTGGTAAAATGTGTGTGTGGCGGACACAACCTCTAACTTCTATAATAATGGAGTGAAAAATCTAAAAAAAATATATGTCTGTAGATCTTAATATAAACTTTCAACCAAAATTAGTTTGAACGAAATCAGTTCAGCAGTTTTTTAGATACAGCATATTTTCTAAAACCGCAAATATAACTTTGTAATTCATACAAACACTATGAAAAACAAATTTATTCGGCGCAGTTGTAAAAAATTTTAAAAAAGCCAGTTTTAAGAAATTTGTGAGGTTTTTTTTTTTCAAAACAAATTTATTTGGCGCAGTTGTAAAAAATGTAAATAAGCTAGTTTTAAGAAATTTGTAAGGTTTTTTTTTGTCAAATAAATTTGCATATTATATTATAGTTACTACGGAACCCTTCATGGGCGAGTCTGACTCGCACTTGGCCAATTTTTTTATGGAATAGTTAATAATGTTAACTTTTTCAATTAGGGGTGACTGAGAGTGTTATAAACGTAAGAGTAGACAAATATTATAATCAGAAAGCTTCGAACTGCTAAGCTATCGGGAGTTACACGTGTTATTGTGAGTCAACCATAAAAGTTAGACATATGCTGTCGTGGGATATTTTTTATATAATTTTAAGGAGAACATTTCCGTCATGAAATGATTTGTGTAGCTTTAACCATTAAGGTTGCACACGCGACGGAAGCTTAAAAAATGCAGTAACTTCTCCCGTTTTCCCAACATTTCCCTTCACTGCTCTGCTCCTATTAATTGTAGCGTGATGAAAAGTATACTATAACCCGCTCAGGAGTATGAAAAATAATTGTACCAAGTTTTGTTAAAATCCGTCGAGTAGTTTTTGTTTCTATAACGGTTATACAGACAGACAGACAGACAGACAGACAGACAGACAAAAATTTTACTGATTGCATTTTTGGCATGAGTATCGATCCTTAATCACCCCCTGATAGTTATTTTGGAAATATATTTCATGTACAGAATTAACCTCTCTACAGATTTATTATAAGTATAGATTGTTATCCTGCAACCATTGTATAACTGACTTTAGGGAATTATTAATGTCAATCTCATATGTCTCTAAAGTTTTACAAGGTATTATCACGCTACTGTCATCTGCGAATAGTGTCATTGGTTTTTCTATGCATTTAGGCAAGTCATTAATGTATAGTAAAAATAGATATGGGCCCAATACGCTTCCTTGCGGTACTCCATATTCTACTTCACGTCGTGAGGATCGATATATCTCTACTTTCGTCTTTAAGATATTGATATGTCTAATTTCAGTAATTTGTGTTCTATGTCTTAAATACGATTCAATTAGATTGAGTACATTTCCTCTTAAGCCATAAGCTTCCAACTTTTTTAGTAGTGTAGGATAATGTACGTAGTCAAATGCCTGGGTCATGTCACAGAATATGCCACAGACTGAGTTTCGTTTGTCAATATTTTTCATAATATTATATAAAAAGTCATATAGCCATATTAGTTGTCTTATTTTGTCGAAAACCTTTTTGTTCGTCACATAAAATATTACTTTTTGTTATAAATTCTGACAGTTCCTTGTATATATATTTCTCAAATATTTTGGACATGACTGGAATGAGCGCAATAGGTCAGTAGTTTTCCATCCGATCTCTATTTTCTTTCTTAAAGAGAGGCTTTATTATAGAAGTTTTCAATGCTGATGGATAGACACCCGCGCTTATACTTAAATTTATGATATGACTCAAATGAGTACATATGTCTTCTGATACAAATTTTATTACTTTAGTAGAGATTTCATCATAACCTACGCTGTCTGTATTGTTTAATGACATTATAATTGTATGTATGTCTAGTGGAGCGCTGGGTGCCATGAACATGGATTTCGTGTTACTCTTAAATTCTAGATGTTTGGGTTTACTAGAAGCATGCATTTGAGGTTGGACTTTATCAATGAAGTAGTTATTAAATGCCTCAGAAATTTTTTGGGGACATGTTAATAAGTGATTTTCTACTTTAATTTTATATATGTTATGTTTAGGTAAATTATGTTTAGCACGATTAATAACTTGCCAGGTACTTTTAGATTTATTTTTTGATGTTTTAATAAAATAATTGTTTTGGGCCTTTTGTGTTAAGTGTATAACCTTTCTAAACAGTTTGGAATAATTTTTGAAAGAAGTTTTATTATGAGTATTCGGGTTTGATCTAAGTTGCCATAAAAGTTTCCTTTTCTTTCTACTACACAATTTTATTCCTTTGGACAGCCATCTTTGTTTTTTTATTATATCAATTTTAAATCGTTTTTTTTTTTGGAAAACATAGATTGTATATCAATTGAAATATGTCAATGAATTTGTCATAAGCTATATCAGGATCATTAGTCTCATAGATATCCGAAAACGATAGGCTGCTGATATAATTTTTAAATTTAACTAAATTGTCAGTATTGTAGTCTCTTCTTGTCGTATACCAGTAGCTTATAGTGTATAATGTTTTTACGGGGCAGTGAAGCAGCTGTGCTGTGTGGTTGGATAAGGCAAACTCCATGACATCGGTCTTACATGTTTTACCAAAATTATGGGCAAAATTATCTATACATGTTACACTAGCCATGCGTGTGGGCTGTTTTAATGCTAACTTCAAATTATAGCTATTTAATAGACATTCAAATGCGACAGAGTGACTAGTCTGTTTAATGACATCTATGTTAAAATCACCACATAATATAATATTCTTGTAGCACTTTCGTGATATTTTTCGCAAACATGATTTCTAATTTATCCATGCAATAGTCAAAATTATTTGCATTCGGCACTCTATAGATACAGATTACAATTATCTTATACTCAGTCAGTTCTATGGCACAGCATTCAAATATGCCCGGGGTTGACAAATTCGATATTTTAGATAAATCTTTAGATTGTATACCATTTTTAACTAAGATACAGGCCCCTTCTCTCTTTTGCTGCTTTCTACAATAGCAAGAAGCCAAATGATAATTCAGTATATATAATTGATTTTCGAAACCTTCCATAATAAAATACTCTGTGATACATAATACATCTACATTAATTTGTTTTTCAGATAGCTCAGTCAAACAAACAGTAAGATTATTTGATTTATTTATCAACCCAGCAATATCCTGATGCATTATTTTAATATATTTATTCGTTACTAATTTATCTTGACATTCGGTATGGAAACGAGTAACATTCGGATAAATCAGTGTATAATTAGCATCAGTCACGAAAAAAATCAGTGCTTTCATTATTTACATTTGAATTCATCTGAGTTGTGTAATTAATTGTGGAGTTATGATAATAGTCTATGTCAATCTTAATATTTTCCATAATTTTTCTATAAATATGTTTAATCGCACTGTTATTAATTCTACCTGTGATGTCGGAAAACGTGCCAAAACTTAAATAAGAATTTGTGTCAAAATAGTAAGCGTAAGATCGAGTATTTATTTCCTTAGCTAATAGGTTATTAAATACCTCCACCTTATAATTATATATAGGAGATCCCCGAATATAAGTAGGGCTACACACTATTACATTTGTATCAGTTATATGCTCTAATGATTTCGTAATTGTCTCTACCATATGTAAGCAGTTTGAGGAAGTTCTAAGATCCTTCTCTCCCAATAAAATTATGCAATAATCATCTAGGCCGAAATTTAGCAATTTTTTATCAATATTGTTCAAAAGACGACAGAACTTCACTTATTGTCATTACATGTTTCCAAACTGTAGTACTGAGTTTGGAAACATGTAATGACAATAAGTGAAGTTCTGTCCAAACATATCTTCTATGACCTGAACTCCATTGCGTGATCTAATGTTGCTAAGGATACAGAGTTTGTTCTTCTTGAGATCAGATGGGTTAACAACAACAGGGGAGGTTTCATAGTTCTTTGCTGGCACTGCTTGCGGAAATTCATTATGAGCTTGGCTTGGTCCATGCTTTGTAGTCTGCGTACCTTTAGTGTTCATGGTGCTTATTTGGTTTGCTAATGATGTTTTTTTCGGTGTTTTCATTTTTAGTTTAATAGGACTGTTCGTAATTTTTTTTATAGAGTTCCTGTTTCTTAATTAGTTCCGTGTTCATTTCTCTCAATTGATTGTTCTCCAATGACAGTGTTTCGATTTCTTTATGCGCACTATCTAGTTGCGACTTAAGCTTCTCTATTTCTTCTTTATATGATGTGTTCTCGTCTTCAGACATGTCTGGCATACTATTGGTAGTACAGTCCAGTGTTCGAGAACTTAAACTGACGTCATGTTCCGATTGCGTGCATGTGCGTCGAAAAGTTATGTTTTCTAAGAAATTGATAATTTTAGACTTCCTTCGTATTATTTATTTAATTTAAATAAGTTTCTTCTTTAAATAAATAAATATTTTTGGTGATAAATAAATAATATTGAATTTCAAATTACATCAGTTGTCTAAAAACTTATTCATTTAATTTAGTGGATTTTTCAAATAGTCGATTTTTTAGTCAGTCTGAAAAGACTCGTATCTACGATTGTGATTTATATTTCCGAACGATACTAGTTGTGTCACATCTTTTACTATTGTCCAATTGGTCACTTTACGTGTTGCGTCAGTTAGTGCAAAGGTTTGATAAATTTTGAATAAAAAAACGGATTTATCAAACCTCTGATTCCAGATTTTCGGGATAATATAACACTGACTTGCCAATTCCTGCCACCAAACGCTATTTGAGCATTCGTCAAGCACTGTTTTGTTATTTCCCACTACGAATAATAAGTTTAAATCTCACTCATAAGTTCCTTTGTACACAAACAACACAGTTCTCAGTATTAAGTATTACAGTACTTTTCTATTTATAATAAGTAATTTATTAAGGAATCAAAGTTTACTTCATGACAGTGTTGCCATCAGTTCGTACTGTCAGCGAACGTGTTAATGATTTTGTTCTCCTCTGTAAATTATATCTAAAATAAACACGTAAAACCCTTAAGAATAAAGAAAAGTTCATTGAAGAAGCCTGACCCTCAAAAATCCCAAAACAATGTCCTATGTGTGATTTAGCTACGAGCTCCTCAATAGTAGCTAGCACTCAATAAGTATCACGTAATTTTCCCATTCGATATTCCTGTACACAATATGTGTACAATCACACTACAGGCCAAAGTAAACAGACATGTTTTGTTTTGTTTGGCTAGTTTTCCAAATGCAGTGACTTCCTACAAACAACAATATTATTAACCATCTCTAACGAGCTGTAAGAGAGATGTATGAAGCTGTCATTTGTCATCAATTTCTCAATTCTCAATTTCAAAGGATCATTAATTTCTTGTCTTTTTGGGCCAGTTATTATATTTATTTAAACTTTATGTACAATAGTGGTACATGAGTGGACTGCAACAAGGCATTCTACATCATTCAACCTTTAGGTTAAAAATATCACATTGTGGTAGGTCATTTGGTAGGTGTACAAAAAATAAATAAAATAAATTATGGAATTATGGAAAGAATATAAAAATTATAACTTATTATAATGTTATTAAAATAAGACTAATAAATGCGGTGCTTTAAATAATCTTTCTGATTAAGAGAAATCATAATATTTATTAGCAAAACCAAACTAAGAATGACAGGCTGATTACTAATTTATATAAAACAAATCTACCTATTTTGCTTAGAATTGTTGTGTTATACGAGTAAATAACACGTTAATCGTTTTTTTTTTTTCGTAAATTTAAACTGGATGAGGTCGGTGTTTCCTAGTTGACACAGAAACACCGAAACAAACTCCAAAGTCAACGTCTCTTTTGAAGTCCAGACAATCTGTGCAGGTCAAATAATAGTAGAGCCATGTAGGTTTATGTCTGTGGAAATCTTGAGGTCAGAAGTACACCTATTTCAGTGGATCTGTGCAAGCATTTGTCGCGTAGCTCAAACTTAGAACTTTAAGGATTTTAATTTAAAGGATTATGTGACGTCACTTTCAATCTCAAACAATTTATTTATTTATTTAATTGTGTCGTTTTGACAAAACGTCAAAATGTATAGGAGGTAGCGTCCCGAACGCCATACATATGGCGTTCGGGCACTGACTTGGAAACCTAAGGTACTTTTCCTATCTCAATGCGTTCGGGACGCTGCCTCTGACATAATGTCAACTATCTACCTAGAGTCCTAGGAATAATTTCGCATTTAGTTCTGATTTATTTAATAATAGTCTATTAATGAGGCTCACATGTAATTTTGGATAACACAAAATTAAGAAACATGTTACCTCCGTTTGACGTGGTAAAGAATATAAAAGTAAATGTATATCCTAAACTAAGATTGTCACAAATTTCCAGATTGATACTGAGTAAGTCATATCAAAAAGACATCTTTTCGAAAGCTCCACTCTACGTGAATTCACTTCAAACTGCTCAATTGACAGGTGCAGTTTGGAAAACGTAAGCCAAGTATGGAGCCATATTTAAAATCTACAATATTGCGAACATTTTATTATGTCAGAAATCACAATACCTACTTTTTCTATGAATCACAAAACACAAAAATGTCACACACAAGCACAAACCGACAAAACAATTCCAAAAAAGCTGCGAATATTCTCATCTTTATTTAAAAGGAAATAAACTAAAATCTACGAACTTCTGGATTCATTCCAAAATAATATCTTCAACGAATCTAAAATTATCAGCATTGTCAAGTGCATGCTGCATTCAAGGCTGCCCATTCACTGCCAGACATTTAAAGGTAACGAGATACTATAAATACTCCTGTCAATTTCGGCCAATCGCGTCGCAGAAATAGTAGTAATGTACTATTGAACTATAATATTATAAATGCGAAAGTATACCGAGGGGTGAAAGGCTATTTGGTTTAAGCGACATTTTTGCAACTTTACAGGAGAGCCATTTAAAGTTTGAAATTTTGGAAAAATAATCACAACAAAAAAACTTCTTCAGCTATTTGAATGGGGTAAATTTGATTGAAATTTAATTAAAAACATCGAGTTGTTGATGCTAATACCAAATAAAACGGACCTTTAATTACAAAGATAAATGTCGCTTAATACAAACTGCCTTAAGCCCTTATTTTTCAGAGTATGGAAAAAAGATTTAAGTGACTTCATAACTACAATTGGCTACAGGGAAAAAAAATTAAGCGACGACGCAGTATATTTTCAGAGTAAGCCAAAAAGTATGAAGTGACATTGCCCAAAATTAATAGTAGCAAGCTATTTATCTCAACTACCAATTTAGACTAAAATGACTGGTAGGCTAATATACTTATGTGACATATAATATTGAAATTGTTACGTGTGATGTTACATTTTTTTTACATCTAATACTATCAATGGCTGTTAAAACAACCTGGATATATCGCAATCACCGAAAATCTCAGGTGCTTATATTGAATAAATAAATACACACAACACAACATCAGTTAAAGTATTTATTTAGAATAATCAAAATTGTTTAAATATGGTGCCATATTCCATATTCCTTTAGTCTGAGTTTATTTCTTGATACTTGTAGGGTCAGTTTTTTTCTAAACATTCATCGTTGATTTCGAAATCATACTCAGCATACTTCGCTCTATTGACATATCTCCAACAGCGATTGACTGATTTCGTAGTTATTTGCATAGATGAGTCCTGTTCTTCTTGGTGTAGTACTTCAGCCGGTGTTCCTCAGGGTAGCGTCTTATCTCCTTTACTCTTCGCAATATTCATAAATTTTATTTAAAAATAATTCAGTCCTCCTACCACCTTTATGTTGATGATTTGCAAATTTACAGACAAGCTCCCTATACAGATTAGCATGCTGCTATTGATATCATAAACCAGGACTTTGCTTCTGTTTGCGAATGGAGTGAGGCACATGGTTTGCAGGTTAACCCGTCAAAGACCCAGGTCATTGTGGTTGGTAGTTCCAGGTTGACACCTAAGGTAAAATGGTCGCAGCTTCCTCAGGTTATTTTCAACGGCACTGCTATTCCATTAAGCGAGAAGGTTAAGATAATAAATATCCGATTTTGTACGAAACTCAAGTGGCTTCCAATACGTCTTCGCTGGAACTTACACATCTTGTCTCTGCTTTACAGTGTTCTGTTTAATCCTAAAACCCCCACTTATCTTAAAGAACGATTCAAGTTCATTCATGACACACATGCAAAATCTCTGAGATCATCAGAAAACTTAAGGCTTTCGGTACCGAGTCACGTCACCAATTACTATGGTAAGTCGTTCGTAGCTCAAGCAGTACGGCTGTGGAATGCTCTACCCGTGTCAGTAAGACAAGCACAAACCCTATCGTCTTTCAAAAACTTAGTAAAGGATCTTTATCTGTCTTCTAAAATTGTTGTTATTATGTATGTCTGTTTCTTTTTATATTAATTTATATGTATATATATGTTTTGAGAATGTTATTTATTGTTTTTATAGATAAATAGTACACCGTGGACTACCCACGTATTTATCTATAAAAACAATAAATAACATTCTGTTTGTGGACTACCCACGTATTTATTTTCTCCTATGTGGCAAATCCATCCAAAGGTTGTCTGTAAAAGATCGCTTTTAGCGATAAGACCGCCCATTGTATCACCATTTTTAGTTGTAAAGTCCTTATTGTTTTACTGTTATGGTGTACAATAAAGAATATCTTTCTTTAACAGTTGAACCATATTCCTTTCGTACCTTTTTCTTATTTGTTCTTTTCTTTTTTAAACCTGCATCTCCTACTTTTCTATCTTTTATGCTTATTTTATTTTTCTTTGTTGGTACTTGATCATCTTGATCACTTGAAGATTCGTCTCTTTCTTTCCACGACGTTGAGTCCCAGGCAATATCTTCATGTTCACTTAAAAAGTCAACGTAGCTTTTTTTAAACCAACCCGTTTGTTTTTCTTTCGTATTGGATGATCATCCGCTGTTGGGATTAGTTGAACATTGTCATCAGCATCATCATCTTCCAAAGATTTTCTCAATATAAATATAATGAGTTAACTACCTATTCAATAGAATAAATAACATAATCCAAGTAAAATTTTTTTTTTTTTTTTTTTAATTTTAAACTAAATATATTACTACTACTACTATTTATTATAATAAACTAAATAATAAATAAAAAATAATAAACCCCACCAACTGTGTCCCCACGTTGTCGTCGTGGTGGGGCTTGCGTGTTTCGATGATCTCTGGGGCCATGCCGGTAGAGGCACTCATGCCGGACGGGCCCAGAGGGAGAAACCAGACCAAGAGGGACACACCGGGGGAAAGGCGCGCCGCCTGGAGGATCGAGCAGCTAGCTCGAGCTTCTAGACGGCGCGGGGCCCGGTCTCAGAGATCGGGTCAAAGGGGAGGAAAGGTTCACTTCCGGTATGCGTCTAATCTTTAGACGTAACCGTGAAGTGAACCAGGGGAGGGGAAATGGGAGTAGGGATGGAGGAACTCACCTCGCTAAAAAAGTATAGAAATGGCAGACAAAGTTTTTGAGAAAGCTACCCAGGCGGGTCCCAGCTGCTCTTCAGCTGGGGAGTCCCGCACCGGACACGTCCGGTCAGTCCCGTCGTACTCTGGGGGGGACAACAAAGGCTTTTACCCCAATTTTGCCCCGGCAGTCGCCGCATTGAGCCAGGGAGGCTCACGTGCCCGTGAGGTGGAGTCGCTGGACTTGTCCAGCACGTCCACTTCACCGGCACCGAATTCTGAGCGAGCGCAGAGCGCCGCTCCGCGGAGGAAGGGGGCGCTGGTGCTCGGGTCGGAGACCGACTCGGCATCGGACGCCGAGAGCTTCCAGAGCATGGTCTCTGGGAGCGCAGTGAGGAGCGACGAGGGGGGCGCCGATAGGAGGAAGGAGTTCCTCAAGCGCCCCCGCGAGGACGTGTCGTCGTCGGAGGAAGGGCTTGTCTCGGCCCGTAAGATCCCCACAAGCGTGCGGGGTAAAGGCCGAGGCAAGACTTCGGGGAGAGGGCCTTCCTCTGGAGAGCCCAACACTGGTCTGGCCTCGAGCGAGGCCAAACTAGAAGAGGCTGTGGCAGCTGCCATCCGCACCATCTCGCGGAAGCGCAACAGAAAGAGCAAGGAGGACGCGATCGGCGAAGCCACGGCCTCCATCATGGCGGCCACGCGGACTTACGGCGGGGCTCCGGCAGCAAGGGACGATATGTCCGATCTGCGGCCGGAGGTCACCCGCCTGACTGCCGCCATTGAGGCTCTCCAGAGGGAGAACGCCGCCCTCAAGGCGGACCTGGCCGCAATCCGGGGAGGCGGCCAGCGGGATGCGCCACCGCGGAGCCAAAAGGAGAAAGGCCAGCCCACACCAGCGGAGGACTCGGTTCTCAACCTGGTGCGACAGGAGCTGGCCGCCTTCCAGCAGCGGTTCTCCGTATTGGAGAGCCGCGTGCTGCGACCCCCGCTGGCGGCGACTTCGTACGTGGCTGCGGCCGCGTCCAAGCCTCCCCAGACGACGACGAGGCCGCCTCAGGCGAAGACGGCCACGGTGCGGACGGCACCAGTGACGGCGGCCCCTGCGAGGGCAAAGACGGCCCCGGCCAAGCCGAAATCGGGCCCATCAAAGCCGCCTCCGACCCCGACACCTGCGGGGCCGAAGCAGGCGGCCAAAAAGAAGAAGGCCCAGGCCGGGAACCAGCCGTCCCAGCAGCCTCCTCCAAAGACTCCTCCGGCCGGCGCCGACTGGCAAGTGGCCGGGGAGAAGAGGAAGGCTTCTGGCGCAGCCAGGTCCTCGCGGCGTAGGGAGAGACGGCGGCGGCGAGACGCCGCGGCGCGATTGCGCGCCCCCAAGACCGCGGCTGTAGTGATCACACTGCAGCCGGACGCGGTGAAGAGGGGCGTGTCGTACCGCGACGTGCTGGCGAAGGCGCGGATGGCGATCGACATCACGGAGCTCGGCATCGTCGGCGGCCTCCGTCACCGGGTCACTGCAACGGGGGCTCGGATGCTGGAGATCCCCGGCGCGGCCAGTGGCCCTGCCGCTGACGCTCTCGCCGAACGGCTCAGAGCGTCCTTAAATGCGGAGGAGGCCCGAGTCTCCAGACCCACCAAGCGCGCAGACATGCGCATATTGGGTCTGGATGACTCCGTGACGGCCGAGGAAGTGGTGGCCGCCGTCGCCAGGACTGGGGGGTGCCCTCCCGATCAGGTGAGGGCGGGCGCCCTGCGTCCTGGCTTCACGGGGACGCAAACCATTACGGTTAGTTGCCCCGTCCCGGCGGTCAAAAAGATCCAGGAGGGCCGAAGGCTCCTGGTTGGTTGGGTGTCTGCGCAGGTGAAAGTCCTGGATCCCAGACCCCTGCGGTGCTTCCACTGCCAAGTGGGCAACCATGCGGCATGCGTGTGCACCTCGGAGGTAGACCGCAGCGATAGGTGCTTCCGCTGCGGTCAGCCCGGTCACAAGGCCGGCTCGTGCTCCGCCCCGCCTCACTGCTTCGCATGTGAGGCAGTTGGCAAGCCGGCCGATCACCGGGCGGGGGGCAAGTCCTGCGCCCCACCCACCAAAGCCAGGCGCAGAGGTAGGCCCTCTGCCGCCGTCGTCACCGCCACCGCCGCCGCCGCCGCCGCCGTCGCTACTGCCGCCGCTGTCGCCGTCGTGGCTGAACCCCCGCGAGGGGTCCTGGAGGAGGCTGCAATGGATCCCGATTAATGGCCCCATTGCGCTTCCTCCAGGCGAACATCAACCACTGCGCCGCTGCTCAGGAACTTTTGCTCCAGAGCATGGCGCAGTGGTTGATCAACGTCGCCGTGGTCGCCGAGCCGTATTTTGTCCTGCCCAGGAATGACTGGGTGGCGGACTTGGACGGCTCGGTGACCCTCGTTTCGTCGGCCGCCGCCGGTACCCCGCCCCTCGATCGCGTCAAGAGAGGGCGTGGGATCGTCGCGGCACGGTTCGGGGAGATCGCTGTGGTAGGCGTTTATATCTCCCCGAACCGAACTCTCGCCGAGTTCCAGAACTCCCTAACGGAGCTGGGAGACGTCGTCGTCGCCCTCGGTTCCCTCCCCGCCCTCGTCCTCGGGGACTTCAACGCCAAAAATCCGGCTTGGGGTTCCCGGTCCATGGACCATGGGCGGGGCAGGATGCTCGAGCACTGGGCCCGTGCGCAGGGCCTGGTAATCGAGAACCGGGGTTCTGTCCCCACGTGCGTGCGGTTTACGGGTGAGTCGGTGGTGGACGTTACGTTCGCCACCCCCAGCCTGTCACCGCGCGTCACCGACTGGCGCGTTGTGGAGGAGGTGGAGACCTATTCCGACCACCGGTATATCCGGTTCGACGTCTCCGCCCAGACCCCAGACGCGCCGGTCCGACGGGACCTGAGTGGTCCGCGATGGGCGCTGAAGCAGATGGACCGGGAGCTATTCCTGGAAGCCTCGATCGTGCAGGCCTGGGGGTCACCCCCGGACAGGCCTGCCGACATAAACGACGAGGCGGAGTGGTTCCGGGAGGCCATGTCGGAGATCTGCGACGTGGCCATGCCCCGGGTCCGGCAAGGACGCGCCCGGCGTCAGCTGTACTGGTGGTCGAGCGAGCTAGCAGCGCTGCGCGAAGCCTGCGTTGCGGCGCGACGCCGGTACACCAGGTTCCGCAGGCGCCGCACCCGACCTTCGGATGCGGCGACTGTAGAGGCGGAGCTGTACGAGGGCTACAGGGCAGCGAAGGCCGTCCTCCGAGACGAGATCTGGCGGGCCAAGGAACTGGCCCGGGAGGAGATGCTGGCGACTCTGGACGGGGACCCATGGGGCCGCCCCTACAAGTGGGTGCGAGAGAAGCTCCGCCCCTGGGCTCCCCCGTTGACGCAGAGTCTCCAGCCTCAGTTCTTGGAGGTCGTGGTGAGCGCCCTGTTCCCATCGCGAGGGGAGCACGCTCCCCCGCCCATGGCTCCGTCTCCGACGGAACTTGAAGCTGGCGCAAACGCGGACCACAGCGACGACGACGTCTACGACGCTCCAGAGGTGACCGAGGTAGACTTGAGAGTGGCGGTACAACGGCTCAAGGCCAAAAATACCGCCGCAGGACCCGACGGCTTGCCAGGGAAAGCGTGGGTCCTGGCCTCGGAGACTCTCGGGCCTCGACTAGGGGGGCTCTTTAGCGCATGCCTGGAGAGGGGCCAGTTTCCGCTTCGCTGGAAGACGGGAAAGCTGGTCCTTATCCAGAAAGCCGGGCGCCCTGCGGACTCTCCGTCCGCATTCCGGCCCATCGTGCTGCTCGACGAGGCGGGCAAGCTCTTGGAAAGAGTAATTGCAGACCGCCTCTTCGGGCACCTGAATCAGGTGGGCCCGGATCTTGAGGAGTGCCAGTTTGGCTTCCGCAGGGGGCGCTCGACGGTGGATGCCATCATGCGCGTGAGAGCCCTCACGACGGGGGACGCGGTATCCCGGGGCAGGGTCGTCTTGGCGGTGTCTTTGGACATCACCAACGCCTTTAACACCCTGCCCTGGAGTTGCATCAGGGAGGCACTACGGTATCACCGGGTGCCGACCTACCACCGTCGCATAGTCGAGGACTACCTGACGGACAGAGCCGTCATCTACCCCGGTCACCGGGGAGAGTGGAACCGGCAAGAGATGTCGTGCGGTGTCCCACAGGGATCGGTCTTGGGGCCGCCCCTGTGGAAAATCGGATACGACTGGGTGCTGCGCGGCGACCTCCCTGACGGCGTCAGCGTAGTATGTTACGCTGACGACACGCTCGTCCTGGCGCAGGGAGAGTCGCACCAGGCGGCGGCCGACCTGGCGACGCAAGCGGTTGCGACAGTCGTTCATAGGATCCGGCAGTTGGGACTCGACGTGGCGCTGCACAAGACCGAGGCCATGTGCTTTCATGGCGGTCGGAACGCGCCACGGTCCGAGTCCCACATAACGGTGGAGGGGGTTCGCATCGGCGTTGGGAGGACGATGAAGTACCTGGGACTCGTCCTCGACAGCCGGTGGAACTTCAGGGAGCACTTCCTGAGTTTGGCCCCAAAGCAGAACCGGGCAGCAGCCGCCTTCAGGCGACTCCTGCCTAATCTCAGCGGGCCAAACGCCTCCTGCCGAAGGCTGTACGCCGGCGTCGTGCGGTCCATGGCCCTCTACGGGTCCCCAGTGTGGGCCCTGTGCATCCGGACGCGACCACTAAAGTTGGTCGCATGCCAGAGGGTCATGGCTATCCGAATGATCCGGGGATACCGCACGATCGCAGGCGAATCGGCCAACCTCCTTGCCGGATTGCTGCCCTGGGATCTGGAGGCGACTGCCCTCCAGCGCGTCTATGAATGGCGCGTGGAGGCGCAGCGCCGGGGCGTATCCCCGCTGCCTCGAGAAGTCGAGACGCGGCGGTAAGACCCCTCTTTGAGGAGTGGCTAGATCGGCGTCACGGCGTCCTGACCTACCGCATGACGCAGGTCCTCACCGGACACGGAAGTTTCGGGAGGTACCTGTGTCTGATGGGTAAGGAAGAGACGCCTGGGTGTCACCACTGCGAGGGTCGCCCTGAGGACACAGTCGAGCACACGGTGCAGGACTGCCCAGCTTGGGCAGAGCACCGACGTGTCCTCACGGCGACAATAGGCGGAGACCTCTCGCGCCCGGCCTTGGTCGAGGCCATGCTGCGGGGCGAGAGGGAGTGGGAAGCGGTCGGCTCCTTCTGCGAAGCAGTCATGCTTTCGAAGGAGGAGGCGGGCCGCGTGAGGGAGAGGATGGCGTCCTCCCTCCAGCCCAGCCGCAGTGGTAGACGCCCACGGCGTCGGACGTCGGCCGACGATCTCCGGCCACCGTAGGCGCGGGCATGCGGACAGCGAGTAAAGGGCAACTCGCTGTCCGACCATGGACCATGCCCGGGTCGACGGCGCGTTGTGTTCCACGCGCGCCTCAAAGAGCGTCAGCAACATGACGAGGCCCCGTCTGCAGAGGGCCGAAGCCTGCCGGGGTCGTGGGACTCATCCCGTTACCGTGGCCCCGGTATGTAAAGGGTTATTGAAGGAACACCGTGGATTTTATTCAGTAAAAGTCTGACAGTCCCTCCCACCCTGCCCGGGGTGGGAGGACTTATTTGATAATTTTACCACGTTAAAAAAAAAAAAAAAAGTAAAAATAATAAAAATAAATAAGTGTATAACATTTCATCTCAGTTCAAAATTTTACGTATAAATAATGAAATTAAAGTACTTACGATTCGATTTCGAAGAGCGTTTTACGTATACACTGGCGGTGACTGCGCGTCACGTCACTCCTCGATGCACTCTGGAGTTCGTTTTAAGCGCCCGCGCGCGGCAGTCCGGTTGAATGATCACGATTTTTAACAGCCGGGAGATGAAATAAATATGGTATCATATGACATGAATGAAATGTATCATATTAAAATTTAATGATTGAAAGACCGACTCGTATTTTTATTAATACTAGAAAAATGTTTCAATATTCATCATTCCATTTTATCGTCTGTATTAAACGATGTGCATTTAAAAAAATAATAGGACTAAATGTATTAACAACTAAACAAAATATCTAAAACAAAACAACTACTTGATTTAAGTAGCACCCTGCGTGGAAAACAGATGCAGCTGAAAGAGCTTAAGCGACGCTCCATGTTGCATTTGGGTGACGGACAAATGATTTAAGTGACATCACACTGTGTAATTGGTGGAAGTCAAAATGATTCAAATTACGTCATAATAAAAATTAGAAACAGGAAAAACGCTGTAACGCTTATTGAATTATTTATCTGGGAAAGGGTAACTGGTTTATGTCTCGGTTTTTATTATGATTGTATGGTTCAAGTACATAATTTAAAAAAAAATGCAAAATCCACGTCGGTTAATACACTGCCACTTTGGAAACAACCCAAAAATAGTATTGTTTCAAACGCCAAAAAAGTGCTCTGATTTTAATGAAACCGGCATCATTCGACGGAGAAAAATTCGCTGATTCCGAATATATATATAACTCAATATCGCCCTAGATGTCGCTTAAACCAAATAGCCTTTCACCCCTCGATACAGTGAGGATGTATGTAAGGATGTTTCTTACTCTTTCACGCAAAAACTACTGAACGGATCCGAATGGAATTTGGTAAGTAGATAGTTGACATCCTGAAATAGCACATAAAATACTTTTTATCCCGGAATTCCCACGGGATCGGGATTTACGCGGGAAACCCCTCAAACGCGAATGAAGTTGTGGGCAGAAGTTAGTAATCTATACTAATATTATAAAGCTGAAGAGTTTGTTTGTTTGTTTGTTGGTTTGTTTGTTTGTTTGTTTGTTTGTTTGTTTGTTTGTTTGTTTGTTTGCTTGAACGCGCTAATCTCAGGAACTACCGTTCTGATTTGAAAAATTCTTTCAGTGTTAGATAGCCCATTTATCGAGGAAGGCTATAGGCTATATATCATCACGCTAACACCAATAGGAGCGGAGCAGTAATGAAGAATGTTTCAAAATCGGGGGATCTTTTTTTCCACGGGGACGAAGTCGCGGGCGGAAGCTAGTGTATAAATATCATGTCATGGTTTTACGAGGAGTTTACATGTTTTTGGGATATTAAAGTTCGTAATTTATAATGCTTTGTTAGAGGACTAGTTTATTTTATTGTTTGTTTATGTTTACAATGCGACGGTGCTAATATATTCAGGGCCGTACTCGATGTAATACTGCACAATAAATTCAGCAAGAAATCATAAATCATTTCGTTACACTGTAGACCTCATAGGTAATGTCTCATATGTAGGTAACCTCATAGGTAATGCCCTATGGTAATGCCTCACAGGTAAAAAATCCATCAAATATTAATATAGAGTTTCTAATAAAAAACATAAATCATCTCGTAACACTGTAGACCTCATAGGTAATGTCTCATATGTAGGTAACCTCATAGGTAATGAATGCCCTATGGTAATGCCTCACAGGTAAAAAATCCATCAAATATTAATATAGAGTTTCTAATAAAAATCATAAATCATCTCGTAACACTGTATACCTCAGCCCTATGGATATTCCTCAGGGTCCTCACCTTCCTATAACCAAAGTTAAGTGCCTATAACCTCACAGGTCAAAATCCATAAAATAATAATATAGAGCTTCTAATAAAAATACTGTAGCGACTACCTACTAATCCCTTATTTGGTAAATAAAATTCACCTGTACAAAATTGTACATTGAACAGGCCGCTTTACTGGGCTTACCGGCGAAGCGGCCCGTCTGCAAGTGACTCTAGAAGATTTTAATAAAAGATAATTTTAATGCATACGTTCCGCCTGACAGAGTCCGTATGGAATTTAATAAATAATGAGCTTGACATTTATTTGAGAAGTCTTAAAGAGAATATTTGCATTTTATATGAGTGCCCAAAAATGAGTGATATGTTTAATGTTTAACAAAGAACCGCTGGTAAAATGTAAGTGTACCTAATACTTGGGACGATACAGGCGTGGTATTATGTTACGCTTAGGTAAATATTGACCTCCAAATGGAACATAATGTATTGTGATTTTTGGTACAAAGTATAATGAATGATAGATAAATATTATCGACTAGTCTATGACTGATCAAACAATACTTATATAAAACTAGATCCCATAGGAATGCGTTCTGCATTAAAAAGGATATGTTGATCTGTAACATCCTCTATCTTCCAGTGAAAGCCCCATTAAAATCAGTTCAGTTCTTCGAGAGATTAGCCCGGATGAACAGCTAGATATATTAAATAGAAAAACATTAATTTTGATACGCTTTACGAAATATATATTTCGTAATTAACAACAGCCACTTCTATATTTTAGTTAATATGTATAAAATGGTGGTAGGTACATGTAACATGATATTATTTCAAAAACTAGTGTAGTTATCTATTGGAAAACTTGCAAGTATTCGGATTAAGTTTCTTCGAGTTAAAGCTCCAGAGCCTTGAAAATCGGCAACGAGTTGGAAGCCTATCGGTTTTTTATCTGTTACATTTCGGGTACTGTGCGATGGAAATGCACAATTTAGTTCCACCAATCCCGTTACATCATGGGACTAGAAGACAAACAGCGATGCGCCATCGTTACATGGCGAAAAATCCACCCATACACAAAAAACGTTTTGGGAATACTTTCATTGTGCGTACGGCTAAGGAGTGGAATTCCCTGCCGGAGTCTGTGTTTCCCGATAGCTATAAGCTAGTGGTCTTTAAGTCAAGAGTGAATAGGTTACTTTTAGGTAAGCGTGCTCCATCTTCGACCACATCATCACTTACCATCAGGTGAGATGGTGGTCAAACGCGAGCCTATTATCAATAAAAAAAGTTTAATCAAAACCTGTTAAGCTATACACGTTTGCGTTTAAATAAACGAATTAGTAATCAAGTAGTCAAACGAATCAGTAGTAAAATCCGACCATAGTTTATTCAAATTTGAGTTTGAATGTCATCCATATCGAAATCGACCATGCGAAAGAAGTCGCGAGCAAAAGCTAGTTTTAAACATATACATTCTGTACACCTTTACTATTTATAAGTGACTGTGCCAAATCTCCAACTCCTATGTAGTTTTCGTAAAAAGGCAACATTTTTGGTTCACGTATTATAAATGAATTAATATAAATAATTTGTGTAGGTACCATTTTATCCTATTCCTTGTCATTTATACGAAGCCTGTGTCCCTACACTGTGAACGCTATAGGCTGGTTATGTTATGTTTTGCCTGAGAAACACAATAAAAGAAAAACCACAAAAAATCCTAACAGCTCTAATTTGTCGTGCTCCTTTTGTTTTTTGTAAACCAAATTTAAAATTCTATTACACACAAAAACCGTAAATCATTCTAGGTGTGAACACAAAAATCTTTGTATTAAAATTTCATTTCCTCCCCGAAACGAGGCCAAGTCATTCGAATGACAGAATAACGTCTTTAACTCTTAGAATGTTGTTACATTTTCAATTTACAGTAAAAAATCTTGAAGTTAATTAAGTCGGGGACCAAGTTACAGGCGGCTGGGAGACTGAAAGATTTTGTCTTGTTGTCTACGCTTTTCAACACCTTCGGTTATCATGGGTAGCTCGTGGTTAATGAATAACAGCCGCATGAACTTCAACGATAAGCAACACTTACTGAGTTTCATCGGATTGGTGATCATCCTTATATTTATCAAAATTCTTCATTGTCTCCGAAATCACGTCAAGACGTTGGTCGCGGCTTTAATTTTTACATTTTTGCCAGTTGTAAGAGTCAAAAGCTAGAAAATGTGACACCAATTTTGCCAAGGTATCGTGTTACCCAGTAGCTGGGTATACAACGTGTAATTTAAAGGGCATGTACATACCAAGTGCAAGGTTTCTTTGGATGATAACAAACGATATGGTAAGGGTTTTGTAATCCTAAGTCTGCGTGTGTAGAACTTATTACAAATTCCAATACACTGATACCAGAGACCGAATTTTTCAAATTAAGAAAAACGAAAAGAATTATCGTATTATTGGCAAGTGACGTGGAAAGTTATTGACCCTCGTAGTGCTGTGACATGTTTGTTATGATTGGTATTCAAGAAATATATGAAACCAACAATTTGGTATCAATTCTTTGAGTCATTTATTTTGTGCTGAAACTGTGCAGAGACTCCATACCAGATGTTGTCGTCAGCCCTTTTGGACAGATATGGAGTTTCCGTTACATGTTGTATATCTATACCTTGGGGTGCATGAAAGGAGCCTCTCTGAGTGACGTATCTACTAAGCCAGTATACGCCTGGCGCACCATGGACAGCCAGCAATTCCCGACGCTGACTGGCTAATGCTTTCACCACAATGGCCAATATTTGCCATTGATACACTAAAAAGAAGAAGAAGCTTCGACCAACATACTTTGAAAAAGGGTAAAAAAATGTCAACTACTTATAATCATTTACAAAATATTGCTTTTCTCAATGTTGGGCCGTTAATTGTTGAGGAGTTCTCCTGGTACTTCATCATCAGCTTCACCATATGCATTGTGACGATCATATTGTGCTTAATAACCACATTCAAGTAATCGAAGCGGAACACATGAAATACTTATTATTCCTACTTATATATTGAGTAGTTCCAGTGGCCATCTGTGGTCTTCATCATCAGGTCCACTTCACAAATGGTGCTTTTCGAATGCAACTACACAAGTTACTTTAAAAAATACTCAAATTTGAAGAGTTCCCTCGATTTCTCCAGGATCCCATCATCAGATCCAGACTTTTCTGACACTCCCTTCCGCTCCACCCAAAGGGGTAAGAGTCATATTATGATTTTCCCCCTGAAAAAAATCTACACGTTTTGAGAAAGCTTGTTTTTTTTTTTTTTTTAACGTGGTAAAATTATCAAATAAGTCCTCCCACTCCGGGCAGGGTGGGAGGGACTGTCAGACTTTTACTGACTAAAATCCACGGTGTTCCTTCAATAACCCTTTACATACCGGGGCCACGGTAACGGGATGAGTCCCACGACCCCGGCAGGCTTCGGCCCTCTGCAGAGGGGGCCTCGTCATGTTGCTGACGCTCTTTGAGGCGCGCGTGGAACACGACGCGCCATCGACCCGGGCATGGTCCATGGTCGGACAGCGAGTTGCCCTTTACTCGCTGTCCGCATGCCCACGCCTACGGTGGCCGGAGATCGTCGGCCGACGTCCGACGCCGTGGGCGTCTACCACTGCGGCTGGACTGGAGGGAGGACGCCATCCTCTCCCTCACGCGGCCCGCCTCCTCCTTCGGAAGCATGACTGCTTCGCAGAAGGAGGCGACCGCTTCCCACTCCCTCTCGCCCCGCAGCATGGCCTGGACCAATGCCGGGCGCGAGAGGTCTCCGCCTATCGCCGCCGTGAGGATACGTCGGTGCTCTGCCCAAGCGGGGCAGTCTTGCACCGTGTGCTCTACGGTGTCCTCAGGGCGACCCTCGCAGTGGTGACACCCAGGCGTTTCCTCCTTTCCCATCAGACACAGGTACCTCCCGAAACTTCCGTGTCCGGTGAGGACCTGCGTCATGCGGTAGGTCAGGACGCCGTGACGCCGATCTAGCCACTCCTCAAAGAGGGGTCTTACCGCCGCAATTGCGGCGTGCCCGACACGTTTTGAGAAAGAAAGCTAGAAAAATATTTACATGCATACATAATTATAATAATAACAACTAAACTGTGTCGAAAAAGAGTGCTCTGCCCCACATGATTCCATAGTGAGAGATTTAATTTAATTTGTGGGATGGCTCTGCAAAATACCAACTTGCTGCATTGGACTCGATTGAGCGCAGGGCTAAAAGGCTTATAAGTGACGAGTCGCTGTCGGGCAAGCTTCATAGTCTGGCTCATCGGCGAACCGTTGCTTGCCTGTCGATTTTCTACAGATTTTGCTTCGGGGAGTGTGCGCAGGAGCTCCATGACCTGGTCCCTCCATCTCCTTTTCACTATCGGTCTACCAGACGCACAGCTGCATACCATCCACACTTAGTTGATATACTATCTTGTCGTACCAAGCGCTTCTCCTCCACATTTATTGTGCGCACTTCCAAGCTGTGGAATTCTCTGCCGGCTTCTGTGTTCCCTGTCACTTATGACCTTTCAACCTTTAAAGCAAGAGTAAACATGCATCTTCTTAGCTCGCTCGTTCCATCGTAGACTTCATCTATCGCTTACCATCAGGCGAGATCGAGATCGAGAGTGAGCTCATTCTGAATTGAATAAAAAAAAGAAATTGTATATAGTGTCCCTAAACCGATCAGTTAGCTCTTTTGCTCGGAAGTGTGAAGACGTGTTGCCGGTCGCGCTGTGTTTTGTGTGAAGTGATTGACTATCAGTGTTGTGATTGGCTTATGTCCATGTTTTCGATTCCTTGTTGCTCTTGCGGTGACTTTGCCTAAGGTCTACGCCCAGTGGGTGGAGTCTGAGAGGGATAGACGATTTTTGTGAGTCCGTACCTCGAATTACATTCGAAAACTTTTTTAAAAATCTTCTAAAAGTTTTTGCGGCTGCCCGGTAACGAACTCGGACCTTCGCCGTTTGGGGCGAAGTGTGTTTGCACTCGACCGTATATACAGTTGCTATCTCTTGCGAAATATCAGTATATTTTTATTCGCCTGCATCGCTTGCATATTTTGGCTTTACTTTTGACTAGTTGCTATTTACACAAATAACCAACATGCCTCGCATGATGCGCTCGCCTCCGCAATGTTCACCCAGCAACTGTGCGCTTTTGGAAACGCGATCGGAACCAGATCTCTCTCCGGCATCTCAATCCAGCGCCCGTGAATTGAGCAACATTACTACAAGACCTAGTAACAAACGTTTTCGAGAGGATGACAGCTTTACAGAACCGGACAAGTTTGAAGAATTGAAAAATATGCTATTGTCGTGGAAAACCGACCAAGATATTATTCTCAATAAATTAGTAACTGAAGTTTCCGAGCTTAAACAACAGAACCTTAGTATCCAAAAAACCAATCTAGAGATCGAGAAAACTATTCAATTCTTCAATAATAGTTATGAAGACATGAGAAACCGTCTTGAGAGTTTGGAAAAGGAATGCAAGGGTTACGAAAAGCGCTTAAACGAGGTGGTCAGCGTCAGTAACCAACAAACGATTACTAAACTTGAGGCAAAGATCGACTCGATGGAACAACATGCACGACTATGTAACATCGAAATCTGTAACGTGCCCGAAAAACGAACTGAAAACTTGTTTGCAATTGCAGAGGCAATAGGCAATTCAGTAAAATGTTCACTGTCACAAAATGACATTATCACTATTCACCGTGTCCCGCATGCACATCAAAACGATAACAAGCCCAAGAATATTATAGTAAAATTTAAATCGCTATTGATTCGTGACAACTTATTGAGCGCCTATCGTAAAAGTAAGAGCATTAAGACCGACCAAATAGGAATCTCAGGCACTTCGTCAACAATTTATTTAAATGAACACCTCACGTTAAAAAATAAAGCTTTATTTCGTGAAGCCAGAAAGTTCGCCAATAAATATAGTTATAAATACGTTTGGGTACGAAATGCTACGATACTTGTGCGCAAGCAAGATGGAACTTCTTCATTCGCAATACGTTCTGATGCTGATCTCAGCAAAATTGTTAGTAGTCAGAAGACTCCTACTGATACTACAGAACCTTAAATATGCTGGTTGTTTTTGGACGAATGATTTTGTAACGTATCTTTGCCTGTTGTTCTCACCTGTTGCAAATGTATTAATCCGCGGCTATATATTAAGATTTTACTTTTGTTTAATGATTTTTATATTATCATATTGTATATATTGTGAAACTTTCTATCTAATGTTAGTAAGCGATTTTATAGTTTCTATAAATATATACTCGTGTTTACAAAGGATAAAACAGTACTGTATCAAGGTTCTATTGTGTTTATGTTTATATAATAAGGTTCACTACTTCATAATAATTATAGTCAGTACATCGTCTCAGTGTATAAAAATGTCAAATGTTATACAGATTTATTGTTTCATATTTTCCAATGGCTGCAAATAATATCGTGATATATTACCAGAACTGTAGAGGGATCCGTACAAAGTTACATACGCTTTACATGAACATATTATCGTGCTCGTATGACGTTATTGTGTTGACGGAAACTTGGCTTATTCCTACCATCCTGGACAGTGAATTTATTGACAACCGATACACCGTCTTCAGATTCGATCGTGACCGTCTAGCGACTAAGAAACGCGAGGGGGGAGGCATTCTTGTGGCTGTCCTTCGGGAACTACGTCCTTCTAAGATATCGACACACATTTTCCACCCAGAGGTAGAACATATTGCGGTACAGTTGCCTTCATCACGACAAAACACACGCCACATTATTTGTGCCGCATATATACCACCACGAACACATGAGGCCGCATATTCACAGTATTTCGATATGCTACAAGACTTGGCTAATGACTCTACTTGTGACTCATATTTCTTTCTTGGAGATTTTAATATCCCAGGTATCGAATGGTCAGACCAAGGTGGCCATGCTCATGTATCAAGCTCGGTTGGGCGTAGCTTGTTAAATTTTATGGAATTTGTTAATGGCACTCAATATAACACCACCAAAAACAAATTAGGACGAATACTGGATTTAGTTATTTCTAACGTGGATTGCCAGACAATATCTTGTAATATTCTTCTAGAACCTGACATGCACCATCCTCCGTTCTCCATATTAACTACTCTGGGTATGCAATTTGCTTCCATGAAACCTCGCTCGGTCCAAAGACATAATTTTCATAAAGCTAATTTCGAGGAAATAAAACTTGAACTAGGTAAAGTTAACTGGGATAAGGCTCTCTCTCACCTCTCTTCAGAGGAAGCTGTCAATACTTTCTATGAAAAATTATACGGCATTATTAGATTGCACGTTCCGTTATCTCGCATTAAAAATGGAAAGTATCCAGTATGGTTTTCCCCATCCTTGATACGTATTTTAAAGAATAAAGAACGTGCATGGATCAAATGGAAGAATTATAATAATATCTCCGACTACTTAACCTTTTCCAAATATCGCAATCTGTTTCATCATGAATCTGCTAGATGTTATCGAAACTACATGGAATCTGTTGAGAATAACATCCCCAAAAACATTAAGTACTTCTGGTCTTATATATCAGCTCGAAAATGCAAGGCTAAACTACCTGCCAGCATGTATTTCAAGGATATTACCTCCGATGACCCCAAAAATATCTGCAACTTATTCTCAACTTACTTCTGTTCCGTCTACGAACCTTCTTCTTTTAATCCAAATACATGGCAACCACCTACTACCTGCAGTGAAAATTTAATATGTATATCAGACATTTACTTGACTGAAGATGTTATAAGTACGTCATTAAAGTTGCTTGATCCTTCTAAAGGAGCTGGACCGGATGGATTACCACCTAGTTTCTTCACAAGATTGTATGAAATCCTCTGTACTCCCCTGCAAATAATATTTAATAAATGCCTACGAGAAGGTGTTTTTCCGGCAGTTTGGAAAAATGCCTTTATTACTCCAGTCTATAAAAGTGGAGACAAAAACAATGTAGAGAATTACCGCCCCATCTCAATACTTTCCACCTTGTCCAAGGTCTTCGAGAGACTGGTACATGAATCAATATATTCTCGTCTTCACCGCCATATTATCCCGGAACAACATGGATTTGTAAAACGTCGTTCCACCACAACAAATCTTATGATTTTCACTAACTATTTATTCGAAAATATGGATCAACGATTACAAGTAGACGCTGTATACACAGACTTTCAGAAGGCTTTCGACAAGGTGGATCATAAATTACTCATGGATAAAATAGCCTATAACGGTATACGCGGAAACTTATTGCGTTGGTTTATGTCATATATTTTTAACAGAACCCAGAAAGTCGTTGTTAATGGTTATGAATCTGACACTGTAATTGTTACGTCTGGAGTTCCACAAGGTTCCATCTTAGGTCCTCTTCTCTATGTCATATTCATAAACGATATTAAACAATGTTTCGTTAACTCTCGGTTTCTAATGTACGCAGATGACATCAAAATCTATAAACCTTGCAAAACGATAGAGGATTGTCAACTTCTTCAAGATAATCTAGACAGGTTACATACTTACTGCATTGTTAATAAGCTCATTCTTAGCCTTCCAAAATGCCACACTATCTCTTTTACTAAGAACAAAAAGAAACACATATATACCTATTCCATTGACAACGTTCCCCTAAATACTGTTCGTTCAGTACGTGATTTGGGAGTAATACTTGATTCCTGTCTACACTTTGACTTACACTATGATACAGTAGTAAATAAAGCTTTTCAAATGTTCGGTTTCGTCATGAGATCGTCCTGTGACTTTGTGCGTCCCTCTACCTTCTTAATGCTATACAAAACATTGATTAGATCACAATTAGAATATGCTTCACCTATCTGGAATCCTTTGTACAAAAAGTACGGTGCTGGCTTAGAAATGGTACAGAAAAAGTTTTTGCGTTCTATGAACTACAGGTGTTATCACTCTAAAGTTCCCTACACACATTTATTAAATAAATATCATGTTTTAAGTCTAGAGTACAGACGATTGCTTCTGTCAGTAATGATGTTGCATGGTTTGTGCAACAACAGATTTGACTGCACAGATTTAACAAATAAATTATGTTATACAGTACCCAGAACTGTTATCCAGCGTGGAGTGCGCGTGCCTCGTCTGTTTCATACAGAGTCCTGTAAAACTAATGCCGGAGTGCGCGTGCCTCTGCGTCGTATTGTGGACATATATAACTCGCACTTCACACGGCTTGATATATTTTGTCTATCTAATAAGCAATTTAAAGTAGAAGCTTGTAAACTCTTGTCTGAGATTTAACTATTTAATTTAATAATATGTTAATCAGTTACGGATTTGTTAGATAATGTTATTTTAACTATTTCGTTTTTAGCTATAATGTGTCTTTGTAACTTTCATTTCTTTTGTTAACCTGTGGACAATGGTGTGGGTTGCATAATTGTTTAATTAGTTATACGAATTTTAGTTAATATGTTTTTATTATGTAACTGTTATTTGTCCCTAAATAAATAAATAAAATAAATAAATAAACGATTTTAGCCACAGTGGCCAATCTCAGCGTAGATTAGCCATCTGCGCAGGAGTATATTATAGTGCACAAGTCTGAGCGCAACCAGGCCTTAGCGAATTGGTGCCATTCCGCCATCCATTGATACCTATACAGTATAGATACACCAAAAAACAAAAAAACTGCATATCATAGATAAAAATAAACTCCAGCATAATAAGCATACCAGTATGCTTGACAAAATTCTCCTCAATTGCACACCACTAAGCAATTTCAAGCCACGTTCACCCTTTGAATAACCTCTTGTCCTATTGATTTATAAATTCCCTTTTAAAACTAAAAGCAAACGGCAGTTGAGCGCTTAAAATGCATGAGCACATACTATGCTACTCAGTTTACGCCCATTTTACGTTTTCTTTACTAAATTACGCTTCGGTGGACGTTAGCGAAATAATACTTAGGGTACCTAGAGACGCCTTCGAGAGACTCTTAGGGCATACAGATATTTGTAAGACGATTTTTAGGGTTCTGTCGAATTATTTACTGCTGAAGTCTTTGTTTACGATCACATTACAAGATGGCTCAGTGACATAGATAATTATATACGTTGGACTTAAAAAAAAAATCTTACTGGAACGAAGAAATGCAGTTGAAATTGTTGCACGTTTTTCTCTATTGAGCTGTTTGGAAAAGAAAGTGCAACTAGAAATAAACTCCAAGAAGACTTTTTAAATCACGCTATTTTGCTTCCATATCTACCTATATGTGTAAACAATGCAAACCTTATATAAAAATCTTACAACTCAATTCATAACAGTCGGATCAAAATAAGCATAACAATAACATACACAATTAACGGATTACACACATTTCCGTTAACACATATACTATCAAACGCAAAGGTGTTTGAACAAAATAAGTCAGTCGCAGTTGAGATATGACAACTCCGACAGTTTCTACTGATGGCCCGGTTCAACCGTTTTGAAGAGAGCTAAATGATCCAAGACATGTGACATTCTCAGCAAGACTGACATTGGTTCGAAGCATCGAAGAATGGTGTTAACTAAGAACTCCTTAGTTAACCTAAGGAGTTCTCGATCCTACAAAGGCCGTAGTACCTATGTTCTCAAACAAACTAGATCATTTTAACTTAGGTCAATGGTCTATTATGTAATATATAATGTAGGTAGTTTACTTTATTTTATCAAGTTCATACTCTAGCTCAAAAAGTATGTAAACGAAACATTAATTTTGTTCAGTCAATATTTACCTGACAGACCCTCCAATCTTGGCCCTCAGTAGTTAAATAAGTAATGTATAGGACACAAGATACTCTGCAATAGAACTGAAGAGGACAACATTTTATTGGTTTTTAGGGTTCCGTAGCCGATGGCAAAAAACGGAACCCTTATAGTTTCGTCATGTCTGTCTGCCGTCCGTCCGTAGGTCACAGGCATTTTATTTCGAAATTATTAAGACCATACATGTGAAACTTGGTAAGTAGATGTACTCTGTGAACCGCTTTCCTATTTAAAAAAAAATACAATAAAAAATATTTAAAATTAAGGGGGCTCCTCATACATGGAACTGAAACTGTAAATATTTTTTGATGATATCTATGCGTGTGTGGTATCTGAAGAAAGTTCTTTAAAGATGACATTGATGTTTCTAAAACCACTTTTTCATAAAGTCAATCATTTAAAAGATATACGCTTCCAAAGTGGTAAAATAAGAGATCGCCCTGTGCGATAAGACCGCCCATTGTAAGTGTACAATGGGCGGTCTTATCGCACAGGGCGCATATTTTTATGGATACAAAAAAAAATTAAACTAGTGAGTTTAATTTTTTTTTGTATCCATAAAAATATTGTAAGGTGTACAATAAAGTATATAATAAATAATAAATAAATAAATAAAATATTCCCCCCCCTCCCTCTAACTTCTATAATAATAGAGTGAAAAATATAAAAAAAAATATGCTGTAGACCGTAATGTAAACTTTCAAAGAAAATTAGTTTGAACGAGATCGAGTCAGCAATTTTAGAGATACAGCATATTTTATAAAACCGCAAATATAACTTTTTAATTCATACAAACACTATGAAAAACAATGTTATTTTGCGTAGTTACTACGGAACCCTTCAAGGGCGAGTCTGACTCGCACTTGGCCAATTTTTTATTTCAATTTCACGGCAAATTTTATAATATTACTGGGCTGACTCAGCATCGTTGTTTTGCCATACAAATTACCAAATAGACACAAACAAATTCATAAGGAGGAGTCGGCAAATAATAACAGCTGCCCGACTACAAGGTTAAGCAGCGCTTACTGAGGTAGGTCTGTAGATGAGTGTCCATCGTAACATATTGAGTTTTCTTCGTGCTTTGCAAATCTTGATGATTCCGGATGTCGCTTGAACATCTTTAACAGTCGTTACTGGTAGAAGCAAGAAAAACTGATACTGGTCTTGCCAAGGCGTATCGTGTTACCCAGTTACTGGGTTGTGGAGGTCAGATAGGCAGTCGCTCCATGTAAAACACTGATACTCAGTTGCATCCGTTTGAACTGGAAACTGACCCCAACATGGTTGGGAAAAGGCTTAGTATTTGTAAAGAAAAATAATCGTAAAAATCAGTCAAGCAGTTTTGGAGGAATTCGATATCAAACACACACGAGATTTTTATACAGTATGTTAACTAACAGAGGGCATTCCCGTTAACCCGCAATAGTATAGCATCCATACAAGCTAAAAAAAAAATATTACCATTCATTCGAAAACAAAATGTTTTTATTTTTTTTTTAATATTAAAATAGGCACTAAAAGTGTTAATTTGATACGTAAAAGAAACCCAGTAAAATAAACAAATAAATTGTGACGTTGCCGTCCTTCAAGTACGCGTGTACAGAGTGTTTGGTACTTATTACTGTGTAAAATTGCTTCTACATGCTATAGTAAGTAATTATAATGTTTTTTTATATGATTTAAATCCATATTGTAGCCTAAGAGACACAAGAAAAGTCGGACCCATTCAATTAGGTCCCGCCTATTTGATACTTTATAAATAAATATGTGCTTATTTCTTGCATTTCAGTTGAGGATTTTTAAATTATTTTTTAATTAAATATATTTTTTAACCCCTCTTCACCCTTGGTTGACTGGTAGATAATATCTACGGCATTAAGTCCACCTTGGTACCGTCGTGCATGAAGTAAGTAATAAATAAATACAATTCGCATAGCTTACAATAGCATTATTATATTACACTGAAATATCTCAAACAATTTCCTCGACAGACGTGAAGGAATTATGACAAGACTTGATAAATGTGATATAAAATATTAATGTCTTACCTCTTTTAGATGCAAACAGAGTATGCCAAGATTTTCCCCGGAGTTGCTTGCATCGTCAACTTAGACAAATGCACTCTCGGAAATGAGATGTATTAATATGTGTGAGTAAAGATTTCAGTATCTACGTGGAAAGGAGACTAAAGAAATGAATGATGAATTAAAGATTGTAACTTGTATTAAATTACTTGCATGAGTTATTAAAATTATTTTGTTGCTTGAAAAAATATACTGACTGGACGGCGTTTATATTTGTGTTGTTTATGACAGGCCCGTTGGTATAGTGGTCAGTGACCCTGACTGCTATGCGCAAGGTCGTGGGTTCGATTCCCACCTAGGACAAATGTTTGTGTGATGAGCACGGTCATTTGTTCTTAGTCTGGGTGTAATTTATCTATAATATGTATGTATTTAGAAATATATATGTATGTTTATCAGTTGTCTAGTACCCATACCACAAGCTCTGCTTAGTTTGGGACTAGATGGCGTTGTGTGAAAAGTTGTGGAATATTATTATTATTATTATATTATTATGTAAAGCTGCGTCTACGCTAGACGAGCCCATCACGAGCCGAACACGAGCCGAACACAATTCGTCTAGTGTGGACCGACTCACAAGCCTCGAACGAGCGCGCTGCGAGCATTTCGTTCGTACTCGGCTGTGCTCCGCCAATTGTCAGTTTTTTGACGAACACAAAGGCATTAGCTTCGCGCTTGCGTTGTACGTCCATACTTGACGCGGCGAACGACGAAGCCGAGAACGGCTCCGCTCGTGCTCGGCTCATGCTCGGCTCGCCTAGCGTAGACGCAGCTTTAGTATGGCTTATGAACAATAAGACTTCTACGTGAACCTAAGTTCAATAATAATTATACCCAGGAATTGTTGTTCTTGAGAAGTAGGTAAACTATTTGATTGTTGATGTATTTTCATTGGATAATAAAGAAGTGGAGGCGCAATAGTTTAGTTCAGGTAGAGGCTCAGGTTCAACAGGTATGATTTACAGGAAGGTTACTTTGAGTTATTTTCTGTAATCGTCATCACAACTGCTCTCAAAACAATAAATGCAATCATCTCACCTGATGGTACGTGATGATGTAGTCGAAGATGAAGCACGCTTGCCTAGAAGTAACCTATTCACTCTTGACTTAAAGACCCCCAGGTTTTAGCTACCAGAAAACACAGACTTCGGCCGGAAATTCCAGTCCATAGCCGTTCGTGCAATGAAAGAGTTCCCAAAACGTTTTGTGCGTACGGGTGGGATGTCGACCATATAACAATGACACATCGCCGTTTGTCTTGTAGTCCAATGATGGATGGGCTTAGTGAAATTACATTGTGAAATTCCATTGCACACTCCCCGAAATGTAACCGATAGAAAACCTGTAGTTTTGCAAGTCGTTGTCGATGTTCAAGGCTCTAGCTTCGACCAGTATATCGTTGCCAATGTGTTTGTTCTCGGCCCGTTTCTTGATAGACTCAAATGCTTTACTTAGATGATCTAACTTGAGCTTGATATCGATTGTGCAGCTGTTCCAACTTCGTTCTCGTGGCAGTTGATATTAATTAGTTACGCGGTTTTTCCTACATACATTCCGATCCCTAGAAGCAGACTATATGTTGCCCTATAATTTCTTCTATCTTAGTGGAAATCCCTTTAAAATCGTTAGAAACATTTACACAACTTTAAGCGTGTATGTCTTTTAATATCGTGTATACAAGCACTTGAAATACACAGTTATTTAGAAATACACAGATAGACATTTCAATTTTATTTATATGGACGTATTCAAAGATATAAACAAGAATCTACTATCAACTTAATTCGTACTAAATCTATGTAGGACAACTCTCAAACAAAAAATGGCCCCAGAACAGCAAAAAACTAACTTTGTCTAACTCATCAGAAAATAACGAAACGAAGTCATACAATAACTTACTAACAAAAGCTGACCTATTTGTTAGCTCCCATATTAACATGCGACGCAAGTCTTGACCCACAACTACTTTCAATCAATATATCACAAGTCGCCTTATGGAGACAAACAATATTATATCCCAGAGGCGAATGTCACAGTCATGACGAACATAGAGTGTGAACCACAATGGTATGTGACTATATGAGGGTGAAGTTTTGATATGCTCAAAATGAGCACACATCATAACATAATTGGCCTGCCTATGCCTGATCTGGAAGTTTCATTTGTATATAGATAAAAATCTTATAAGTTCATCTGAGGATCGAATTATCAAAGCGATAATTATCTATGTATTTTTTTAATCAATTATATCCTTTCTAAGCCCATTCCACCAGCTGAGAATCTACCACCTGGACATGAACTGCCATGGCTGACCTGAAAGTCTTTAAATAGATTTCGGAACCAAAGCAAAAATCTACTTAGGTGGAGATTTATTGATGTTTCTGCCCTGTTCTACAAACCATGGCGTACTTGATGTCCATTGCTCACTACAGCAATTGATGGAGATTTCTGACGGTCTAAAATCGTTGCCGAGTTCTGGGCCGCGTCCATTGTTTTTTTTTTTTATTATTCATAATAAGCTCACTCTTGACCTCAATCTCGCCTGATGGTAAGCGATAGATGAGGTCTACGATGGAACGAGCGAGCCCAGAAGATGCCTGTTTACTCTTGCTTTAAAGGTTGAAAGGTCGTAAGTGGCGGGGAACACAGAAGCCGGCAGAGAATTCCACAGCTTTGAAGGGCACACAATAAATGTGGAGGAGAAGCGCTTGGTACGACAAGACGGTATATCAACCAAGTGTGGATGGTAGCCAGCCGTGAGTCTGGTAGACCGGTAGTGAAAGGGAGATGGAGGAATCAGGTCATGGAGCTTCTGCGCACACTCTCCGAAGTACAATCTGTAGAAAACCGACAGGCAAGCAACGGTTCACCGATGACCCAGGTTATGAAGCTTGCCCAATAGCGCCTCGTCGCCTATAAGCCATTTAGCCCCGCGCTCGATCGAGTCCAGTGCAGCAAGCTGGTATTTTGCAGAGCCATCCCACAAGTGGCTGCAGTACTCCATGCAGGAACGGACCTGTGCTTTATATAGTTTCAGAAGCTGTCCAGGCGTAAAGTACGGCCTCACCCTGTGTAGGATTCCTAGCTTTTTTGCTGCAGTCTGAGCTCTGGACTCGATGGTTGAGCCAAAGATGAGGTCTGAAGTCAACTTCATGCCCAAAAGCTCCAGGCGGCTGGTAACTGGCACAGATGCACTTCGGAAAGTAGAGGATAATTGATATGGGCTCCTTTTAGCGCTGAAAAGACAAGCCTGTGTTTTCAAAGCGTTGAATTTGACCATATTGTCGTCGCCCCATTGGGAAACGAGATTTAAGGTCGAATTGACCTTTCTGAGAGTGGCAATTTCATCCCTGCCAGCTCTAGCACTGGATAAGCATCTCTCCGCGACTGTGCTGTCATCCGCTTACCCAACTGCTCCCATCTGAAGTAGGTCATTGATATGCAGCAGAAAAAGAGTCGCAGAAAGAACAGACCCTTGAGGAACACCGGCATTAATTGCCATAAGATTCGACGAACAGCCATCGATGACCACTCGGATCAACCGCTCACTCAAGAAGTCGGAAATCCAGTTGCATAAGCTGGCAGGAACACCGAATGCAGTTGTGATTGCCATCAATTCGCTAAGAACAAGAAGAATTGGTATTTAGCAATCGCAATGCTGGGACACTGGCCTCCTCTCTAAGAGACGTAATGGGCCATAATCCATTATTCACTATGCGAGCCCAGGGCCAGTTGGTGGATGTAGCGTCTTCAGATTTTCCGTTTTAGAATATTATGTTGATTGCACGATGTTTTTGTACACCGTTTTGAAGCAGTGATGAAGATAAAAATTACACAAAAGGACAATGTCACTTTCTACCTCATGCCTGGAGCGAAAACTGAAAAATGTTTGCACTGATAGGTCCTCTCAAAACTGTGTCTTTCTTTCCACAAAAGAGCACTACAGATATAAACCATAAGTTCTCATAAATGTGATTTAACCACGAACTGTATGAAATTTCAAAGAGACGTTGACTTCTGAGTTTTTTGTAGTTTCTTCTCAGGGCATTTAGCTAGAAAACACCAGCCTTATCAGTTTAAATTTAATTTAATAAGCTTTATTTATAACCAGTTTGCAAAATAAATATATTATCAATTATGAACCAAACAAAGTCTCAAGTCAAAGGTTTCTCCAAATCAGTCCCTAAAATTCGGACATACAATTATATTCATCAAAAATCAATGTCACAAAAATAATGGTATTTACTTAGTGTAAAACCTTATTTAAGTATTGTTTTAAATGTGTAAGCTCTCAATCGGCTTATTTTCCTTTCTACAATCTATGTATCCTATAATAAAGAAATACAAGGAAAAGTTGGGTATTATATTATATTCGGTCGAGGTAGCTGTGCTTACTGTAGCAGATGAATTTATTTGCGAAATTGAACATATGCTACTAAATAAAAATAAGCTGATGCATTCACGTTAATGTTAGGATACAAGGAAAAGTGATAATCGTTTTATGCGTGCAGTGTGGGTCAGGAAAACGTGAAAGGCCTACAGCGCCCAGTGCGTTAAATATAATACGCTGAGGGTGTTGTTGGGCCTACCTCGATTTTGCAGCACGTCGGGCATGTTTGCTGAAGCGAGAGTAGATGACTTTTATTCTGTTATGCGCTAGCGATGTGTATCTGCGCTGCGGCAATTTAAGAGTAGTCCCAACAATATTCTGGTTACACTGGCGGACAAAATCGAAGGGCCATTCGTCAGGCATTGGGCTAGTAGGCATGTGCGCACAGGCGTAGAAGTCACCAATTAAATTCTTACTTTTGTTTAATTTTATTGACTAACAATAGCTTAAGGTTTTTAATAAGACTATGGATCAATGGTCTGACACAAATACGTAATAAATGTAAGTATATAGTTCATCATCATCGTTATCTTTTCACCCAAAAGAGGTTTACAGCTGGACATAAACATTCTCCCCGACCTTTGCCAACGAGCCAACCCACGATGCTGAGCCAGTAGCAATAAATAACCCCGTTAATAATAATATGACCCAGCCTGACCCTATGCTGCCCTCCACCAACGACCCCACTACGCCGAGGCCCGTACTCCACAGGGAGTGCCCTTAGTGTGCGATTGTTTAAATGTAAATATTAGTATTTAAGCCCTGGCTGGGGGCCTTTAAATTTAGAGGTCACCACAGGATCGTCCGGTTAAATAGTAACCAGCATACCAGGCCAGCGATTGGCTCTATCAAAAAAAAAAAAAAACCGGTCAAGTGCGTGTCGGGCCACGCGCAGTGAAGGGTTCCGTAGTTTTTATAACAGCCAAGTGCGTATCGTATTCGCTGACTGATCGTTTCGTACCATGCTCTAACTAAAAGCCAAACATGACTACCTAACTAATTTGATTTCCTATATAAATGAGGATTTATGATTCATGGATTTAGGAGGTGAGGACCTGATCCGACAATTTTGCACGGAAAGTTTTAATTTTTTTTAGAGATTTGTATAAATAAAACTTGTCATAGCCGGTGTTTTGAATTTAAATATATTCTATTATTACTATTTCAATCTCCAAATTCCTACACTCAACGAGACTTGATTATGAATTTCACAATTCAACTATTTCAATTTTATCTCTAGCCTCTACACACAATCTCAAGAACTTATTTTTTTTCTACACACAATCTCAAAAACTTAATATTTTTAGGTAGGGCCACTCGTAGTTCAGCACACTAAGGCCGGTCACTACTTAACCGGGCGAAAACAAAAACTCATTTTTTTTTATAGGGCCACTCGTATTTCAGCACACTAAGGCTGGTCACTACTCAACCGGGCAATCCTGTGGTGACCTCTAAAATTAAAGGCCCCCAGCCAGGGCTTACAAACTAGAATTACATTTTAAACAACCAAGAACCGTACGCTAAGGGCACTCCCTGTGGAGTATGGGCCTCGGCATAGCGTGGTCGTTGGTGGAGGGCAGCAAAGGGACAGGCTGGGTCCATATTATTTAAGGGGTAATTTATCGTTACTGGCTCAGCATCGCGTGCTGGCTCGTTTGGCAAAGGTCGGGGAGAGTTTCCGTTACAAGTACGCGGACGTCGCGATGGGCCTCGTCGGCGAGGCCAGAATACGGAACGCGTTTTATTTCTGTATTTTCTAAGAGTGCTAGTTTCCCTACTGCTCTCTTGTCGGATGCTGGTGGGGTTGTTTTCAGCAGAGGTAAAGTAACGCACTGAATGGCGTTTCAGCACTTGCTTTATGGTCGGGGCAAAAGCTTAATAATTTTCATAACTACCTACTTATAGTTTTGGCGGTAACGAAGCCATTGTGAGATATAATTCGACGACAACGCCATCTAGTTAGAAAAGAAGTGCTTATTGTTACACAAAACTGAAAAATGAGACTGGTTTGACACAATCCTCAACTAATTTAATTACTTAAACACAACTAACTATAATTTTACTGGACAGAAACTATTTTTTAACCGACTTCTAAAGAAGGAGTAGGTTATCAATTCGTCACGTGTATATAATATATATTTTTTATGTATGTGCACCGATTACTCCGTCAATTGTGGATCGATTTAGAAAATTATTTTTTCGTTTGAAATGGTATGCTCTCGAGGTAGTACCATTGTCACCAAATTAGAATTTGATGAAGGGATCTCATGGAAATCGAAGGAAATCCTCAAATTTTAAAGGCAATCGTATAGCGATTTTGGTATTTTTTATAGTAACTTGTGCATTAATTTGCTCTCAGAAAGCACCATTTGGTGAAGCGGAACTAATGAAGAAGATCACAGATGGCCACCGGAACTACTCAATAATAAGTATTTCACAAGTTGCGGTTCGATTGCTTTTAAATGGTTGCTAAGCAATTTATGGTCGTCACAATGTGAATGGTGAAATGGAGCTGATGGTGAAATACCAGGAGAACTCCTCAACAATTAACGCCCCTGCATCGGGAAAAGCAATATTTGGTAAAAGGTGATGAGCAAGTTGACATTAGGCTATTGTAACTTAGATAAATTATAAACAGATCCAAAGACACCATCTTCTGAAATTAGTTATTTTCACATTGTACCTAGTGGTTTTTTGGAAGTCGGTATTTATTTGTTAATTTTTTTTTTTTATAAAACTTATTTAAATATGAAACTAGCGCGATACAACGGACGCTTAGCGCCATCTATCGACATTTCTATGGAGTTGTCGAAATTTTCGAGTCAAATACAATTGGTCGACTATTATTCGTAAACTTGTAAAGCCCACTCATGTGTGATAGTTTTCCTTTAAACTTCGTTATATATAGGTACTACTGCCATGACATTTGAATTTCTAACTACAACCGTTTAGTTGATAGAGGGGGCGGACACTTGACTCTAACGAAAATTGGTACTTTAAAGCTTGATAAGTCACGAGCGGTTTACTTAATCAAAAAACGGTCTCCCTAAACCCCTAATATTTTTGAAAGACCTATCCAACGATATCCCACACTATGGGAAGGACGAAAACAAAAATTATCATCTCACTTTACATGTAGTGGAGGTACCCTAAATAATAGTTTTTTTCAAAATTTTATTTTACCACTTTTTTGGCGTTATTAACGTGTAGACTCATGCCAAATTACAAATTTCTAGTACCAATAGTTTTTGAGCTAAACCGGGGAAAGACGGACAGACAGACGGACATGGTGAAACTATAAGGGTTCCTTGTTGACTACGGAACCCTAAAAAAGACATAAACCACTTTTTTATATCCTCATGGATGTCTTTAGCTTGTCCCGAGGCGAGGCGATTACGTTACGATACCGATTAGTGTGCGTTGCTGTAGGAAGTTTCGTACAAATCATACTGAACGGCTCGAGTTGATACGGTGACGAAGGGATCGTCAGAGTTGATACGTGTGCTACGACTTTTAACGTGCTTTTCGAGGCACGTTGGTATCACACCGCCAATTTTGAAACTTCGGGCTACTTCTGAAAAATTCCTTACAGAAAAACCTAATAGACCCGAAAATCGAACCCAAGACCTCGTGCTCAGCCCTCACGCTGGCTACCACTCGGCCAACGAGACAGTTACAGAATAAACAGAAGAGTGAGAAAATAAAATAGCTCACCAAAACGTTTTTAAATCCAACAACAAATCTATTTAAACCTTAATTGGTTAATTAAAATAGTGTTCGAAATTCAAAGTTGGAACGCGTTGGCGATATACCTATTTCATTTATGGAGTGAATAAATTTTAGTGTATTTATTGTTTATTATTTTTTTATTACTGGCAAAGTTTTGTAGGTTTCTTTTTAAATACTGCTGTAGAGAATAAATGCGTTTTGGTGGATTCGAATTAAAAAGGTTATAATATTTTTATGTGAGTTTTACTACCACAAAAAATTCAGAGAGAAAGAAAGAAAGAATATAACAAAACGTAAACTTTAAACGTTTACCTTTTTGTGTATTTTTTTAGAATTTTGGAGGTTTATAAATCTCTTTTTTTATCTTTGTAACTATAAATCTCACATGTCAAATTTGCATCAGTCAATCTACCTAACCTTTTTGTAATTATGGTAAGGTAATGTGCGTGGAGTGATACACTGGTCGAATCAAAGCTCCAGAGCCTTGAACATCGACGCCGAGTTGCTAGTCTATCGGTTTTCTATCGGTTACATTTCGGGGAGTGTGCGATGGAATTACACAATCTAATTCCGCCAAGCCCGTTCCATCATCGGACTACAAGACAAACGGTGATGCGCCATCGTTACATGGCGGACATCCCACCCATACGCACAAAACGTTTTGGGAATACTTTCATTGTGCGTACGGCTAAGGAGTGGAATTTCCTGCCGGAGTCTGTGTTTCCCGATAGCTATAACCTAGGGGTTTAGGTTAGCGTGCTCCATCTTCATCATCACTTACCATCAGGTAAGATGGTGGTCAAACGTGAGCCTATTATCAATAAAAAAATCCAACTAGCAAAATACCCTTACAAACAAAAGCTTGTAAGAGCTGTGGTTTCATATAAGGTTTATACGTGTTCTGATTAAGCCAGAAGCCCTTAGTACCCTTACAAACAAAAGCTTGTAAGAGCTATGGTTTCATATAAGGTTTATATGTGTTCTGATTAAGCCAGAAACACTAATAGTGTTATCTTATAAGTCTATTTAAGCATTCATACTTGTAACATTATTCTTATAGACGTATATAAGAAAACGTTATATGATATTAATAAGAGCACTGGTCTTATAAGCGCCTTTTACAAGTCTTATTGCCTTTGATTCTTAATTAAAACTTATAAATGCATTTTATAAGTACATTTAATCTTATAATTGACTATACTAAGTGTTTTATTAGACTTCTGTTGAACGAGTGTTTTAAAAGTGTGATTATCTCACCTAAGACATATTAAAGAGTAGAAGCACTTTTAAAAGTCTTACAAGTGTCTTAACGATTCTCTATTAAGTGTTATTTATTTTCCGTGTTGTGTTTGACACGAGAAATATCGAGTATATCTCCGAGCATCTCGTGCAACTGACACAAAAAATATTTTTGATGGTTCCGTGCAAAATAACGACCTAAGTATTAAAAAGTCTACCTACCCAAAGTTTTTCAATATGTAGCTTGAAAGTGCATAATGATTTCAACGATATATTTATAATTTTATTTATATATTATTATGTAATTAATAGAAGTTTATTGGTTAATTAGTTACACAATTCACATTTATCACTTGAGTAGTGGTCGTAAATTGCAAATTTATGGCAGCCTGCGCACCAGAAGAAATCCAAATACAATAAAGTCATGATATCATTTTGGGCCATTGTAAAATGTTGGGGCAGGAACTTTGAAGTAGGATATCCATTATATACATTTTTCACACAATACAAAGTGCGTTATGTTCCATGGCCAAGTTTCATTCTTAAGCATTCGGAGCTTTTTTTACTTATGAAACAGTCAACATCCATAACTGCAACCATACTTTGTGTGTATTTGTCCTAAAACATAATATATGCGTATTTACATTGAATTAACGTACTGGATTAATTATTTACTTGTACCTATAATGACTTCGTTGTTTGGTTTGCTTTTACTTATTAAGGAACCCTAAATTATGAGCAGTATGGCCGTGTAGAAAACGGTTTTAGGTTTAATTTAACTTTTACGAGGGCGATATAAACCATACACAAGAATACTGGACTTATATTGTTCTGATAAAGCACTTATGAGTCGTGGTTGGTCGTAATGGCGACATTTTGATATTATCTCACAAATAATTATAATTATATATAATAAAGGACACATTTTTGAGAAGGCCCGTGAAAATACTGTTATTCAAATTTCAAAATAATCGAGAAAAACTACTTCGCAACCTAATAGTAGCTTAAAATGCGTGACAAACTAAGCTTACACACTAAGTAAAATGAAATAAAATATAATACTTACGTTCTTTAATTATTTTCGCAAAGTTTCTCTTTACCTCACGGCGCGGCGGTGGTTTGTGATTACCGTTGGTGATTACACTCTTATAAGGAGATCACAAAGAGGGCTACAAGTGATATTACACTTAAAATAGCATTCGTAAGAAGACTTTAAGGTTATTTGCCCTTAAAGCAAGCTCTTGTAAGTCACTTGTAAGTTTGTTTTTCCTTATAAAAGTATTAGCAAGAGTTTTATAAGTTTGAAAATACACTTCGCGAGACCATTACAAGCCAATTGTAAGGGTGAATATACTTATAAAGTGCGCCCAAATCCACACTTATATGTGTCTATAAGTGTGATATAAGACTGAAAAATCTATGGTCTTGGGATATTTGTAAGATTATTTTTTGCTAGTTGGGAAGTGATTGCTTGTCTGACCTCCACAACCCAGTTTCTGGGTAACACAAAAACCTTTGCCATGACTGGTGTTAGATTTTTGGCTTCTGAGACCAACATCGTTCAAAAATACAAACGAGACGTAGGTAATTCAATTCAATTAAATTTATTTATTCAATAACAATTTTTACATCGTGTCTGAATTTCTATTACTAAATATTTATACATGAACATCATGCATGCTATCCATTTAATTAATTGTAATTGATGGTGACCCATACATGGACTTATTTCGACAAGTGTTGCTTAACCTACGTAGAACGCATAAATTAGTTACTTAAATAACAAAAGCAAAGCACGTTCCTACATATTAAATGTACAACTTACAAAACAAGACATAACGATGTAGGGTCAGCAAAACATGGGCAGCTCACGGACCATTAATAAAGGGATTAATGACGATAACCTTTTTTGCTGACGCTCACCTATCTGTGACAAAGTGTGGAACGTGGACGGTAATTACTTTTGTACCCATTAGGGTTTAAATGTCAATTATAATTAAGTACATGTTGGTTTATTAGTATTAGTACCCACTTATATGCAGTCAATTAGTTCATTACCAAAATAATTATAAATACTATGTAATGAATGACTCAAATAAAATTTATTGTTGCACGATTCTATGGAAAAATCCCTTTCTGTTTATATACCATTTTGTTCTTTCCTACCTGTGAATATCATAATCCATTGCAGTTTAGCCTTTTTAGGCTTCCTAATAAAGATCAGTTATATTTATATGTTTGCCGGACGTTGAAAATAATAAAAGGCCACGCCTTTTATTATTATTTAATTTATTACATTTTATATACATATTGTTTACATTTTTAAATATTCTTATAAAAACAAAAAAAAAAAAAAACATTTTAAAATACCTATTATTATTATTTTTATTAATATATTTTAAATACACTATCAAGCTCTTTAAAACTCACTCATACAGCCAGATAATATTTGAGAACTTATATACACTAATATTATATAGAGGTAAAAATTGTTTGTAAATTTATATGAAGGGGCGCAACTAATGATCCAATTCTAAGGTTTTTTTTTAGTAGTAAGGTGCATTATTGGTGATTGCTATAGGTTATAAATTATTTCGGAATCCACACGATGAAGTCGTGAAGTGTTAGTATACTAAAAAAGAAATAGGTTCATACGTAGACATGCAGCAAAAAAAAACAAATATCAAATAAAGAAGACGTGTTTTTAAAACTGATTCCCCGCGCAAAAGTTATTTTCCGCCTGCATCGTCATAAGTCGAAGTAAAAACGAATTTCCGCCTTCCAAAAAGAAAATTCAACTAGAAAAATGGATACTGGAAACTTCAATACACGCTTTCGTGTATTAAGCACAGGTGTGGCATAGAGGTCAGACTAGTATTTCTACCATCCAATAGGATAAGCCGTGAGTTCCTTATTTCAAATCTGTGTTCTCTATGCACGGACCTCAAAAAGAACAACTTTGCAGTTGTAGCTGGAACAGGCAAAAGTGCACCTTAGTACGAAGGCATAAGGGTAAAATAGAATGTCAAAGTAAGTTGGCTAGCATAAAAATCCGCTTAGGAGGTGCGCCAATTCCAATTTTGAAATGGTTTTGGCGGGATGGCAGTGGATTTTGTTAATGGGGTACCGTAGAGGCGATAGATGTTTGGCAAAAGAAAAAAAATCTGGGATATGTACAGATGTTTGTTACTCTTTCCCGCAAAAAATAATGAACGGATCTGAATGAATTTAAGTAAGTAGATAGTAGACATCTTGGAATAACACATAAGCTTTACTGCATAAATTTTTATCCGGTTGCTCTCACGTAATCGGGATTTACGCGGGAAAACCCTTCCACGTGAACGAATTCGCGGACAGAAGCTAGTCATAGATAATCCTCGAATAAAGTTATTTTTATTGCATTAGAAGTATGTGTAGGAATATTTTATATTTTAGTTTTAGACTTCACATATTCATATTTATTTCTTCTCACACACTATTGTCTACATTTCTTTTTCACTTCTCATTTCGCAGGTCTGCTGGAAGAAATTTCTTAAGAAATAAGCAGTACCTTTGTACTCAAATATTATAATTATGCTTATCTTAATGTATTTTACTGTGTGTACATAAATAATAAAATAAATAAATAAATAAAAACAACGATAATACACATAAAATATCAAAACCACACAGCCTGCAGCATCCAAATAAAGCCGAACAATAAAAAAAGCCATACCATCGATACTATTCCGGCAAAAACGGCCAACTCTTTCAGCTCAATGAAAAAAAGAAAACTCACGGAATCTCTACGTTTTATAAAACGCTCGCGAGAATTTTTCAAACAGAACTGACGCATCCAACTTCGATAGAGAAATAGAAATCGAAGAGGAGCTGTGGCTGAATAATGACAGCTACATAAGTCGATCTTTTAGGTTAAGCAACACTTCCCGAGGTCGGCCTATGGATTAATAAATAAATAATAATTTATTGAACATAAAAATATTACATCTTTCAAGTGAAGCCCCTGACTCCTGTGCTAGGCGAACCTGTGTTACAGGACGAACCTGTGTTACAGGGATTGGTGACTATCTTTATTTTTGTTGATAATAGGTTCGCGTTTGACCACCATCTCACCTAATGGTAAGTGATGATGTGGTCGAAGATGAAGCACGCTTACCTAAAAGTATCCTATTCACTCTTGACTTAAAGACTCCTAGGTTATAGCTATCAGGAAACACAGACTCCGGCAGGGAATTCCACTCCTTAGCCGTACGCACAATGAAGGTATTCCCAAAACGTTTTGTGCGTATGGGTGGGTTAACACAATTATCATAATTATCGAGATTATTCCGTGCCTCGGAAAGTAGGTTAAGCTGTTGGTCTCGGTTATCATCGGGTAGTCAAAAGCTAGAAAATCTGAAACTGGTCTAGCTAAAAGGTATTGTGTTTACCAGCTACTAGGTTGTATATGTCAGATATACAACGTGTAACGGAAACCCCATATCTATCCAAAAGGACTGAAGACAACATCTGGTATGGAGTCTCTATGCAAAGTTTCAGCTCAAAATAAGTGACTCACAGAATTGACCCCAAATTATCGGTTTCATATGTTTCTTGAATACCAGTAATAACAAACGTGTCACAGCACTATGAAGGTCATCACTTTCCACGTCACTTGCCAATAAAACGATAATTCTCTTCGTACTTCTTAATTTGAAAAATTCGGCCTCTGGTATCAATGTATTGAAATTTCTAATATGCTCCACACATGTAGACATAGGATTAGAAAACCCTTGCCATATCGTTTGTTATCATCCAAAGAAGCCGTGCACTCGGTATGTATATACCCTTTAAAGTACACGTTGTACAGTCGCTCTAAGTAAAACTCTAATACTCAGTTGCATTTAGTGAGACTAGTGTTGCCAGACGTCCCGTATTTCACGAGACGTCCCGTCAGGACGATCAGGACAGGCCCGTTCAGGCATACATTCTAATGTCCCGCTGGGACCGACTCTGTCCCGTATATCAATTCGATTTCGCATGTATCATCCGCTCATGAAGCTCAATACAGTCGAGCCAATTACATCCAATTGGCTCGACTGTGCGCGAACGACTGAGGTCTGAGCTGAGTCTGTTTATGCCGATGTGCTCGGCTTTTTAAATGTATCAAATACAACAAAAATATGTTGAAACATGCGCGTTCCTCTGAAAAATATTCAAAATAAAACAATTTAGTAAATAATTGGGTATTTTATTTATCCCGGAAAAAAATGAAAACCAGTATTTTTTTGCCTATTTAATCATTTGTCCCTTACAGGCCGTCTTAAAGCCGTCTCCAACATTGTTGGGAAAGGCTAAGTGGACGATGAAATATATACAAGGTATTACATATTAAGCGCAATACCTCAGATACCCCAATTATAATATTAGATTATACGTCTAATACAACATCCGTAACTAAATAAATTGAAACCAAACCTAGACATTTTTTTTATAAAATAGCTATCCTCACTAAACGCTAAACGTATGTGCGTCATACAATATCCTTACGCAGACGCATACACTCATGCAATGTTAGCGGCCGACACGCACACCAGCGCATTTCCTTGAATTAAGAATTGTATTAATTTGTCATGTACTGTGTTTCCATTTTAAGTTAAATGAAAGATTTTTTACCTACTTTTACTTTTTTTTTGACCTATTTTTTATGACGGAAATCGATTCAGAAGCCGGTTCAGAACCAACTACTTTCAGGAATTGCGTTTAATCTGTTACACGTTGTAGAAATCGAAGTATCGCTAGATGGCATTACTGAGCTAAGCCGACATCTGAAATACACGAAATAATTTTTCCGTTTCACTACAAATTCCATAGTTGATGCGAGGAATAACTTTTAAGAGCTGGTTCTTACGATAACGTGGGAATTATTGCGGAGTATTTATTTTGTAGAAGTACTTTCATGTTTTAGAATTGATTTCGAAATATTAAAGCTTAGTAGTTTAGAAGATTTCACTGCCTAGTTCGTAAGTGCGATCACTGAGCCTAAGGTCTCGGGATCGATTCCCAGGTCAGGCCAAAAGTGAAATCATGTTAAGTCGTTCGTCCCGGTTATCATTTCGATCTGTGACAGTCTTGTCCAGTCCTTTATAATGCCTGCCCAGTCAATTATATTTTGATTTGAAAAGAGTAACTGTAGAGCTTCTTGCCGGTTCTTCTCCATAGAAAACGACCAATTTGAGTTTGAGTTTTTGAGTCATTATGGGTGGTCAGAAGCCAAAAAATTCTACTCTGGTCTAGCCAGGGGGTGTCGTATTTTGAAGGTCAAATAAACAGTCGTTCCATGCAAAACACTAGGTAATCTAATTTCCTGCCAGAGTCTGTGTTTCCTGACAGCTATAGCTTGGGAGTCTTTAAGTCAAGAGTGAATAGGTTAATTTTAGGCACACGTCGCTTAACATCAGATGAGATGTTGGTCAAACGCAACCCTATTCACATTAAAAAATTAAAAAAGATCAGCTCAACTGCATCTGGTTAGCATTTTTCATTAGGTAACATGTTTTTTTTTTTTTGAAGTTGGCATATGGCTGACCAGATTATTACTTTGGAAGATTTGTATATTTACTTAAATGCAAAGCCGGATTATCCCAGTCAGAGGCCCTAAGGCAATGGCATTCTCGGGGCCCCTTTTCTTACATTGACTGACCAAATCATGTGTGAACTGAGGAAAAGCACCTAAAGGGCTGCAGTTTTTAAAATATTTGTTTACTGATTCCCAGATTTGTTCTAAAATTGTTTGCATTCTACTACTAAATTTAACGATTTGTATTTTGTGAGATAACAGTGAGATCCCTAAGTTCACATGCACATCAAATTCTCGTTAGAAGAAACATGTTTTCTTGGTGCGTGCACTGGGCCTGGGCCCCTAGTTGATGCGGGGCCCCTAGGCAGTGGCCTACTCCGCCTAATGGTTAATCTGGCCCTGCTTAAATGCTTGATTTATGCAGTAGTAACTCAGTCGTTACAGGCAAGACTAACGAGTAGTATGTCGTGTGTGCGAACCCAGACAGGCATATTACATTGTATATGGTGAAGGAAAAAATCGTGAAGAAACCGTACGGCTAAGGAGTGGAATTCCCTGCCGAAGTCTGTGTTTTCTGATCGCTATAACCTGGGAGCCTTTAAGTCAAGAGTGAATAGGTTACTTCTAGGCTTCTAGGCAAGCGTGCCCCATCTTCGACCACATCATAACTTACCATCAGGTGAGATGGTGGTCAAACGCGAGCCTATTATCAATCAAAAAAGGGACGGATCAAAAATTCGAAGACATTAGACATCCACCTATACGCAATGGGCCCGTGTAATGACCAATAGTAACCCGTTCCCTATTTTAGAAAGGAAGCCTGTGTCTCAGCAGTGTAAACGAAAATGTCAATAAATTATATTTATCTAAAAACTATTTATTTATACTATGAGCAATGACTGTGATAGCTTATTGTTCAAAATAATATATTAGCCAAGAGTTATTTCCCAGTAGCTGCCGTCTTAAGGAGGATTAGTCCATAGAATAGTCACAATGATATCGACTAGTTATTCTTAATCGGTCGCAAAATCACGTTATAACGCATCACTTACAAAATGAAGTTAAATTGACTTAGAATTTCGGCCTAACGGGTTGCCTGAGCCTGATTCGGGATGAAAGAGATTTTAGATTTTATTTAGAATGGCCTCTAATAAGGTTTTGCGATAAGAAACAGTTTTATGTGCATAGATCTCAAAAGAAAAGGTGGCCAGAAGTGATTTCGCGCGCAAAGGTTTTGATAGAAATATAAATCATTTTGATAAGAGCGTCCATTGTAGGTGTACAATAAATCTATACTAATCAATACTAATATTATAAAACGAACAAGTTTATTGTTGTACTTAGTTACATAAAAAAGTACTTATTACATAATTTTAGATCCTCGATAGTGAAAAACTTATTTTGTTCTAAAATGATCAGATGATAATTAGCTCTTGATGTTTGTAGCAATTACACACATCAAAAGTATCTAGGGATCAAGCATTGTTATGCGGATTTCTTGAGATTGAGATGTGGTTTTGTAATAAATTTATGATTTTATAAATTTATATGGATCCTTTTTGGTGCATTTCATAATTTGAAACAGGAACTGTTAATCAAATTCGAGTAAAAGATGAAAATTAGCTGTCAATAGTTTCCCTATAAAAACATACAACGCATTGAAGACATTATTAGTGCTACTGTTTCCCTACTACTGATTAAAACCAACGTTATTATGGAGCCGCGACGTCATTTAAGCAGGGAAGAAATGCTCAGAGCCGTGGGAATGATAGAAGCTGGTTCCCGGCAACGTACTGTGGCTTTAGCTCTGAATACAAGTCAGAGTGTTATCAGTCGACTTTGGACACGTTACCGAAGCACTGGTACCGTGGCTGAGCGCCATGGAGGACGGTATCGCTGCACCACACGGAGACAAGACCTATACATTCAAATCTTAACTCGAAGAGCTCCAACAATAACCGCCATGATGTTAGCCGTGAGACTTCATCACTCTTCAGGGAACTTAATTAGCGACCAAACAGTCAGAAACCGCTTGCATGAAGTGAACCTTCATTCCCGAAGACCGCTACGGGTACCACCTATAACAATGCACAATCGTAGGATTCGATATCAATGGGCTCTTGAACACAAAAATTGGGCAGAAGAACAATGGCGTTTCGTGTGCTTTTCCGATGAGTCTCGTTTTGGTATGAGACCGGATACAAGACGTATACGACACTGGAGAACCCCTGGACGCCAACAGCGATTAAAATCCTGCCAGGAAGTCCATCCTTATAGTGGTGGAACCATCATGGTATGGGCGGGTATTTGGATCGGCGGAAGAACTGAGTTGATTTGGATCAGAGGCAACCTCAACGCTCAAATGTATGCTGAGACGATTGTATCTGACGTCATCGTTCCTCTACAAGTGCAAATCGGTCCCTTATTTCAGTTAATGCATGATAATGCACGACCGCACACCGCAAGAGTTGTAAGACAGACTCTCGCCGCAGCTAACATCAATGTCCTGCTCTGGCCTGCTCAGTCGCCAGACTTGAACCCGATTGAGCATGCATGGGATATGCTACAGAGAAGAGCTCTGCCGAATATGGAGGGTATCCAGTCGCAAGAAGACCTTTTTTTGTTGTTGCAACGAACATGGGCGGCCATTCCACAGCGTGATTTGGATGAACTCATTTTGAGTATGCCAAACCGATGTTCTTGTGTTGTTAGTGTTCGCGGTAGAAACACGGATTATTAATTGTTTAAGTTACCCAATAAAATTTTAAAGAAAACTGTTATTTCAGTCTTTTTTTCGAACTTTAATGTTAGTGGTGCAAATGTCAAAAATCCCTTTATTAGGAAAATGGCAAATTTCTTTATTAATGCAAAGGTGACTTGGTTTATCGTTACTGTGACAAACGAAAACACTTTATTTGATGAATCCTTAAAGAAAATTTTAATTAATATCAATCAGGAGAAAAGTTATTGCAAAAATATATGTTGATCCCTAGACACTTTTGATGTGTGTATTATTGTTCCGTTTTCTCGCTTGGACTTATACGGATCTCCAAAAACGGAGCAACTTAGTTTTATGGTCTGCAATTAATATCATTTATTAATTAAATAATAGGCTATTCGCCTATACCAGTTTTAGAACATGTCTGTAAATGAAGTAACAAGTAACAGTATTCATTTAGCTGATAATATTTGGAATCTTAATAATTGCTTAATTTAACCATTATTAACGGAAACAGTAATTAAGATTTCAAATATTGGTATAAGGAAAAGTTGTGGTATAGAAATATATCACTGTCTCTTTTGCACACGTGTAATCTAATGATTGTGAGACGTCAAAATTTATTAATATGTGAATCTATTTACGTATTCTTGAACGGGTTAGACTGATTTTCATAGTGAAGTACTAAAATAAAATAGATTCACGACATGGTTGGCGTAGGAATTGAGGGATGTGCTACTACACTGGGCATCATGGGTTCGATTCCTGAACGGGTCAAATATTTGTATGGCCTACAAATATGTAAATTTTGTTCCGACCCTATGTGTTTGTGCATGTGCATGAACGTAAATGCATTTTTTAAATTGTTTATAAAAATGAACAAATGTATTTAAATGCATTTCTTTTTATTTATAGGCTTGCGTTAGACCTCTCTGATGATGAGTAGGTAAGCGACAACGTGGTCGAAGATGAAGCATGCTTACTAAGAGCTAACTAGTATTCACTCTTTACTTAAAGACCCGCAGGTTGTAGCTATCACGAAACACAAACTTTTGTAGGGATTTCTGCTCCTTAGCTATGCGTACGGTGCGGACGGCGAGCAGGGGTAGCTCGCCATCCTGTGAGGAAGACCATAGAGATATAAGAATAGAGTGCAGAAGTGCTACACTAGCCTGTAAGTGGGAACGATAGAAGCGACGAGAGAGACAGACGATGACGATGGTGAAGTGGAAGTTTTAACAGTAACTGTTTTTGCATTGTCAATTAGTCACATACCTTTATTTACTAACTTGTTTACAAATGAAAACAAAAAGGTGCCTATATAGGTACTATATACGGTATACGTATGTATACACGATTTTCATATAGCTCCGCGTCTGCTACACTCTCAATATACAAGCGATAGGATTTGCTAGCAAACACTGCTCATTAGCCAATCACAGTACTCTGCAAGAGAGAGACAGACGAATAGTCAGCATCTGTCTCTCTCTTCGCCTCTATCGTTATATTTAACCAATTCTGCTCTCTATTCTTATATCTCTATGGTAAGGACCAGGCCCGTGTCGGCGGCGCATCGTGTTCCACGCGCGCCTCAAAGTATAATAGTGACGGGACCCCATAGGGCCATTACCTGCCGGGGTTGAGGGAATGTTCTAACAAGATACCGCGGCCCCGGAACTTAAGGGCAGCTGAAGGAACAGGGTGGGTTTTTAGTCAGTAGAAGTCTGACACTCCCTTCCGCTTAACCCAGGGCGGGAGAAGTCATTCGATGATTTTCCCACCCGGAAAAAAAGCTGTACGAACTGTGTAAGTATACTCAAAACGGTTTTCGTTTTTATTTTTTCTAAACGCTTGCTTGGATGCGACCAAACTATAGTAGAGATTCATAGTGTGGGATAAAGTTATTTTGTGTTTGAACATATTGCTAAATTTCATATTGCTTATAAATATTTATAGCCAGACTATCGAAGCCTAAAAATGGCTCAGATCAGTCTATAAATCACGAGGCTAGCAAATAAACCTGCCTAGCTTAATTCCAAACCAATATTAAAATCACATTAAGATAAAATCATATAAACTATTCATGCGAAACCACTCCAAATATTATGCCTCATAAATATAATCTCCATGTAAATGCTTTCGAAGAAGGGGCTCGGGACTAAATATAACAGGCGCATGGGTCGATTTTCAAGGTTAAGCAACACTTGCCAAGGTTTGTCTATTGATGGGTGCCCATCTTAAGTCAAGGTTCCTCCGTATCTCGGAAAGCATGTTAAACTTTTGCTGTCATTTGTAAATTTTTGACCGTCGTTACTTGTAGTCAGGAGCCAGATAATCTCAAATGAGTCTTGCCAAGGTGTATCTCGTTTGGGCAGAGCACCGATGTGTCCTCACGGCGGCGATAGGCGGAGACCTCTCGCGCCCGGCATTGGTCTAGGGCATGCTGCGGGGCGAGACGGAGTGGGAAGCGGTCGCCTCCTTCAGCGAAGCAGTCATGCTATCGAAGGAGGAGGCGGGCCGCGTGAGGGAGAGGATGGCGTCCTCCCTCCAGCCCAGCCGCAGTGGTAGACGCCCACGGCGTCGGACGTCGGCCGACGATCTCCGGCCACCGTAGGCGCGGGCAAGCGGACAGCGAGTAAAGGGCAACTCGCTGTCCGACCATGGACCATGCCCGGGTCGACGGCGCGTTGTGTTCCACGCGCGCCTCAAAGAGCGTCAGCAAGATGACGAGGCCTCCACTGTAGAGGGCCGAAGCCTGCCGGGGTCGTGGGACTTATCCCATTACTTACCCCGATACGTAAAGGGCTATTGAAGGAATACCGTGGATTTTAGTCTGTACAAGTCTGACAGTCCCTCCGGCCCTGCCCAGGGTGGGAGGACTCGTCTGATGATTTTACCAAGTTAAAAAAAAGGTGTATCTCGTTACCCAGTTACTGGGTTGTGGAGGTCAGATAGGCAGGCTTGTAAAACACTAGTCCTCAGCAGCTTATGTCTAACCGTATGTTTTTTTTTTATTACAGATGAGCCCGCTCTTGACCTCGTTCTCACCTGATGGTAAGCAATAGATGAGGTCTACGATGTGACGAGCGAGCCCAGAAGATACCTATTTCCTCTTGCTTTAAAGGCTGAAAGGTCATAAGTGGCAGGGAACACAGAAGCCGGCAGATAATTGCACAACTTGGCTGTGCGCACGATAAATGTGGAGGAGAAGCGCTTGGTACGACAAGACGGTATATCAACCAAGTGTGGGTGGTACCCAGCCGTGGGTCTGGACATACCCCGACATTGTTGGGGAACAGCTAAGCATAAAATGATGAATCCATGCTTTTAAAGACAGCATTAGCAATCACCAATTTATCCTGATATGTTTGTAAAATATTTGTTTAAAATCAGCGATAAACACACAATAAACTTTATTCATTGGCCCTTTTTTATCAATTTGTGGTCCAAATGTTTAGCAATATTTTCTCTCTTAAAGCTTCCAATCGTGACTCTGTGAATGTGCTTGTTTCCGTTAATGTTTGTGGATTCGAATCTTTATGCTTATGACATTTTATTAACTTATTGGACTGTAAATTAATGGAATATCCTTTGCATTGATCAAAATTTCAGCTATTTGAAATCCTTTTGCATATTATATTTTAAAATGTACTGTTGCTTAAACAAACAGTATGCTGTTCATCGTAATTATAATGATGTTATTAGTTAAAATTGTAAACATAGGGCCATTTGCCTCACGTATGCTTTTGAAGATAGAATATGTTAAATAAAGCGTGGTCAATCCTGTCACTATTTCATAGTATGTCCTCGTATATAAGTAGGTAGTAATTGGTTGCATCATCCAATTAGCATGTTCTAGAACTAATATGCTAAGATTTTTCTATATTAACTCGGGGAACAATAATAGTAATCAAAATTTTAAAATGTTAAATGTTAAAAAACAAATTAAGACATCTATTAATGGAGAAATGTTACTATACCATCGATGAATTCCTTAATGACAAATCGTAAATTATTTGACATCCCTATTTATTGAATTAATTTTGACCATGTACCTATTAATTTATTATTTATTGATTAATTTATAGTTGTTTATGTTTTAATTTTTGTTTTTCTGTTTTAAGTAATATTGTAATTTATTGATTTATTCAGAGTTGTTCATGTTTTCATTGCTTTTCTGTTTCAAGTTACCTATATTGTAAGTTTTATTTCTTTTCTGTAAAAAATTGTGTGCATATTACGTGCATAATATGCACACAAATTTTTACTAGATAATAGATAGATAGATAGATAGAATATACTTTATTGTACACCAATAATTGAATCACACTTAAATAACAATATTGTAAAAAAAAAATTGGTTACAATGGCGGTCTTATCGCTGAGAGCGATATCTTCCAGACAACCTTTGGAAGGACTTTATGAGCTTTAATTAAAATGGGGAGGGCTATATTAGTGTACTACTGTACAAATATTCATTAATAACGGAAAAACTAATAAAAATACAACAAAAAATATATATATATACAAATACATAAAATAAATACATATATAATGTGTTCTTTAACATCGTGTGGAGAAAGCAAAGGAATAATCATAAGTTTGAAATAAAATGATTGGCATCCGAGCTTTTAAAAACAGCAAGTGACTGAGCTTGTCTTACTGACACCGGCAATCCATTCCACAACCGAATGGCCTGCACCGTAAACGACTGGTCGTAAAATTTTGTGGAATGCGTAGGCATCAAAAGTCTCAAATTCTCTGATGATCTCAAATCTCTAACATGTGTGTCATGAAGGAACTTAAAACGTTCTTTGAGGTAAAAGGGAGTCGTTGGATTGTAAATAATACTGTAGAGTAATGATAAAATATGTGCATTCCGGCGAAGGCGAATAGGCAGCCACTTGAGTTTAGTGTGAAACTCAGAAACATGATCATATTTGCGCAATCCAAATATGAATCTGATACAAAAATTTTGGAGTCGCTCAAGCTTATCTAGCTGCACTTCAGTTAGATCTGGATAACTTGCATCAGCATAGTCAAGGATAGGGAGAAGAAGAGATTGGGCAAGCGCAGTTTATACTTAAATAGTGTACACTTATAAGGTAGATTTTTGAGGAACCAATTAATGTATTGATAAGATCTCATGTAAATATGTATCCATAAATCACACTAATAAAATGAATTGAATTGAACAATAATATCCTATTTGAAGAAACGATCTCAATTACAATGAAACCTAATTGGCTTTATATAATCTGTTGTAATTTTGTATTAATATAAAATTACAACAGATTATATAAAGCCAATTAGGGTTAGGTATTGGTAAAAAGAAAAGACGTGTACAAAACGTTATCAGCACGAAATTACAACATAATCATCATAAGACTTTGAATGACTTTCTATTGAGTTCAATTATTGAATACTAGCTTTTGCCCGCGACTTCGTCCGCGTGGAATAGTTAGTTTGGGCTAACGTTAATTTTAACCCCGATTTTGAAGCATTCTTCATTGGCGCTCCGCTCCTATTGGCCTTAGCGTAATGATACAATATAGCTGTGCCCGCGACTCCGTCAGCGTAAGTTAATGTATTGGTAATATTGTTTAGATCACGTCCACATGAGGCTTAAGTACCTAGAGAACGCTTCGACCGCGAGACGCGTCGAGCGCGGCGACCGATTCTCAAAAATAATCCTTATAGCATGATTCAGTATTCACGCGCGATGGCTTATTATTATAAGCGTATTTCATGTATAACTTTGGTGTTTCTATACCGATTTATATGATTCTTTTTACGGTTTCGTAGCCGAATGGCAAAAAACGGAATCTTTATAGTTTCGACATGTCTGTCCGTCTGTCTGTCTGTCTGTCTGTCCGTCCGTCCGTCTGTCACAGCAATTTTATTCCGAAACTATTAGGACTATTAGGAAACTTGATAGGTAGATGTATTCTGTGAACCGCTTTCCGATTTTGAGAAAAAAAATAAAAAAATATTTAAAATAAAGGGGGGGCTCCCCATACATGGAACTAAACCTGAAAATATTTTTTTTCATGAAATCGATGCATGTGTGGTATCTATAGACAGTTCTTTAAAAACGACATCGGGGTTTCTAAAACCACTTTTCCATAAAGTCAATCGTTTAAAAGATATAAGCTTCCAAAGTGGTAAAATGTGTGTGTGGCGGACACAACCTCTAACTTCTATAATAATGGAGTGCAAAATCTAAAAAAAATATATGTCTGTAGATCTTAATATAAACTTTGAAGCAAAATTAGTTTGAATGAAATCAGTTCAGCAGTTTTTGAGATACAGCATATTTTCTAAAACTGCAAATATAACTTTGTAATTCATACAAACACTATGAAAAACAAATTTATTCGGCGCAGTTGTAAAAAATGTAAAAAAGCCAGTTTTAAGAAATTTGTAAGGTTTTTTATTCCAAAAAAAAATTTTTTTGGCGCAGTTGTAAAAAATGTAAATAAGCTAGTTTTAAGAAATTTGTAAGGTTTTTGTTTTTCGTCAAATAAATTTGCATATTATATTATAGTTACTACGGAACCCTTCATGGGCGAGTCTGACTCGCACTTGGCCAATTTTTTTATGGAATAGTTAATAATGTTAACTTTTTCAATTAGGGGTGACTGAGAGTGTTATAAACGTAAGAGTAGACAAATATTATAATCAGAAAGCTTCGAACTGCTAAGCTATCGGGAGTTACACGTGTTATTGTGAGTCAACCATAAAAGTTAGACATATGCTGTCGTGGGATATTTTTTATATAATTTTAAGGAGAACATTTCCGTCATGAAATGATTTGTGTAGCTTTAACCATTAAGGTTGCACACGCGACGGAAGCTTAAAAAATGGAGTAACTTCTCCCGTTTTCCCAACATTTCCCTTCACTGCTCTGCTCCTATTGATTGTAGCGTGATGAAAAGTATACTATAACCCGCTCAGGAGTATGAAAAATAATTGTACCAAGTTTCGTTAAAATCCGTCGAGTAGTTTTTGTTTCTATAACGGTTATACAGACAGACAGACAGACAGACAGACAGACAGACAGACAGACAAAAATTTAACTGACTGCATTTTTGGCATGAGTATCGATCCTTAATCACCCCCTGATAGTTATTTTGGAAATATATTTCATGTACAGAATTGACCTCTCTACAGATTTATTATAAGTATAGATTATTACTCCACAAAATACGCAGGATTCAAAGAGATTGGCCCATACTCATTGACTTCAACAAATAGGGATCTCAGTTGATTGGCAGTCAGTGCATATTGCATTAGCTACTACCGTTCTTTCAAACTGCTTTCTCTTATAACTGTTCGGGTCACATTTGGCTACGATTACCAATCAAAGCGGTTGACGATGAATGGCGCTTTCCTAGATGTATCTTTCAACAGGGTGACCTTAAGCCGCCCAAGTTATATCTTATAGAAAGCACAGACCGTATTATTGCGATACCTTTTCTTCAGTAGGATAATTATCAAATGACTCCCGATCAGAGTGAAGTGGAAAAGAGTGTCAGATTTAACGAAAAACCCACCGTGTCCCATCAGTTGCACTTGCACTCCGAGGCTTCGGTATCTCGGCAGAACATGAATCTTGGCATACATTTCCGCAGGTAATGACACAGCTTAGATATCCTAAGCTGTACACATAATGAAAGTACTGATTGATCTTTTTGTCTAATTATTTCTTGTAGAATGCAAGAAGCACGATAAAAGAAGTTATTTAGGGTTAACTCCGTCAACCTATACGCGACTACCTACCAGCTGCTAAGGCATTTACTTTAAATAACGCTGGAGAGGAGACATGCCACGAATTTATTGCATCCGACGGCTTCGCGAACAAAAACCTCTTTAATGATATTGTTTTTATTGAGCGGATGGATATTATGAAGAAAGAATTTATTTATTAGGGGCAAAATACAGTTACATGTTATCTTCTTCGTGAGTGCGTAAACAGATATTTAAATCTATATGCACATACACGGATCCGGAACAACTATCTGTGTGTTTTGACGACAAGTCGTTTGCAGTTTCAGTGCGGTTATGCTGCCCTTGTCAGTGAGATAAACACAATCCATCTTTTGAAAATATGGTAAAAATCACTACCTCCACTGATGTCACTCTGTGTACGCCACCGATACAGATTTATAAGCCCTTATTATAATTTGTTTTGATGTTCATAAATGGTAAATCTATCTACTTATTTACGTAAAGTACTGAAAGTCTATTTTGGGTAATATTATCGACCAACCATCATACCATAGTGACACACATCAAATCTGTGTGGTTCTTTCTTCAAAAGGCCATTTCATAAACTATTGTAAATATGTGAACTATGTAGGTTGTTTTATTCGAGTTAAACATAATTGTCTGGCAGTTTGAGTGCTTTTTACGGCCTACCCAAACGTCCTTACCTTGGTATTGTTCATCAAATCGTTAAGCTCCTTGTTTTAAGTTGAGCTATACGTTATCTGACAAATGCTTGCACTGTATGGACCGGCCCATTCAAATCTGTGAACATCTTTCCTCAAAAGATCGCCTCAGGCGGTAACCTACAAGGTTCCCATATATTTTTAACCAGTATATGTATGGATGGATATATTGTATGGACTTTAAAAGAGACGGACCACTGAGTTTGTTTCGTTGTTTCTTCTCAGGGTAGTCAGTTAGGAAACACCGCCCTCATTGTGGTCGGTGTTATTTAATAACCAGTTTGCAAAATAAAGATCATTTGTCACACTTGAGCGTATACAAAAGTAATATACCTAAATGAAAAGTCAGTAAAATTTAATTCGTACTTGGTAACTGAATATTAAATGAAATTGATAAGTAAAAACAAAGCATCCATTCCAACCGCAATACAGATATTTGTCAAACGGGAGCGTCTAGTACTCTGTAAGTTTAAATAAGCAAAAAAAAACTTTTTAGAAAAAAATTAAACAGACTTCCATATCAAAACACTACAAAGCCAAAAATAACTTTAATTTCAGTAGTCGGTGTAATTAGTTTTGTATTTTCTTCTTTTATTTTGACACCGCCTTCCTTCCTTATTACTGAACTTTACGTGACCAGGATAAAGTGTGCTTAACATCCATGTTCAAGTAATCGAATCGCAATCCACGAAATCCTTCTTATTGAGTAGTTTCGGTAGACATCTGTGTTCTTCATCATCAGTTCCACTTCCTCAAATGGTGTTTTTCGAGAGTAACTGCACAAGGTACTATAAGAAATACCCAAAACGCTATAGGTGTGCCTATAATATTTGAAGAGTTCGCTAAATTTCTCCATGATCCATCATCAGATCCTAACGTGATGACAATGGGACCAATGGGACGTCTTTGAGTTATGAGGTAACATACATAAAACAAGTTCAAGATGAACTGAGAACTTCCTTCTGTTTTGAAATCGGTTAAAAACTAAAAGAAGTTTTACAAATAAAAAGTGGTAGTTTCAATTCTAAATTTAAACTTAGCATCGAAAAATTGTTCTAAACCCTGTGTCCAAAAGACTAGTGGCATTGCCACGCTGTATGGCGATGCTTAACCTCTGGCCAAAGTAAAAGCCAGCCGTGAGTTCACAGTCAGCCAATCTTTTAGTACAATAGTTTCTTTTTTCGTAATTCCAGTATTTATTCATATACAAAAACTTATTTAATTGATTAATACTATTAGTTATATATTCCATATAGTTTTAAAGGACTTTATATTTTTATCTCCATAAAAATTTAATTCTCTTGTCTTTAATATCATGCCTATTGTCTTCGTTGGGCTTAACTTAATCCTATTCAAACTAAATTGATTTTGTAACGGAACGGACCATTTGGCGTTTGCCAATCTAAATCTTTATATTCCGGGGCCATATATCTTGTCTATGTACAAAAGATCAGGGTCCCATATGCATAAAGTTTGTGTTTTAATAGCCGATTCTGTTGAAAAGGGTTCGAGGAATTTTTCGCTTGATAGCTTTTGGCCTTTGGCGTAAGTTGTAGGAAAAAAATAATAAAATGGTACTAATATCTTTTTCTGTTTTTTGTATAACAATTTGTTTCAAAACAAAAAAACCCAACTACACTAAAAAGTGAAAACTAAACGTAGAATGTTTCATTGGATGTCTAATTTCGTTTATAATTATGGCTATGCTGTTCTTCTGAATGCAGCTGAGTACTGTTTTCGTTTGTAATATGGAGTCACGGCCTATCTAACTCCCATAATCCTGTAGCTGTGTTGGTTGGTTGTCAAAAATATGAAAACGCTAGCCTAGGCCTGGAGAAATCAATTTCAGAATTAAACTTAATTGTATTTTAATTGTGACAGACATGTTATTGATAATTTGTATGAGTCTTATGATACTTGAGAATAAATGAATTGAATTGGATATTGTTGAGATCGTGACTGGACACTCATCTATGGACTGGCCACGAGCTTCATTTTTTCTAGTGCAATCTAGATATTTTTTCTACAAATACTCGCTTCTGCCCATCGCTTACGCCATCCACCAAGTCAACATATGGGATCGCTAGGAAAACTCGTCTTCATGACCTTCTAACATGGTTTTAGATTTTCACGTACAGTTGACCATCCCAGGCGTCTCTTTATACGAAAATCCCTCATATAATATAAAGTTTGCAAGATAGAGGAATTAGGAACAAATGTATTTTGTGGAATAAGGATCAAGAGAGAGACATTTTTCTGAAAAGGATATCTAAAGTACATGTTTGTTATAATGAAGACTTGATTATATAATTTTTACTCGTTTGTTTTTATATAGTACTAAAATCATAATATTGATATATACAACGTGTAACGGAAACCCCATATCTATCCGAAAGGGCTGAAGACAACATCTGATATGGAGTCTCTTTGCATAGTTTCAGCACAAAATAAGTGACTCAAAGAATTGACACCAAATTATCGGTTTCATAATTATATTTCTTGAATACCAATCAAAACAAACGTGTTACAGCACTACGAGGGTCAATAACTTTCCACGTCACTTGCCAATAACACGAAATTTCTCTTCGTTCTTCTTAATTTGAAAAATTCAATCTCTGGTATCAATGTATTGAAATTTGTAATAAGTTCCACACATGTAGACTTAGGATTATAAAACCCTTGCCATATCGTTTGTTATCATCCAAAGAAGCCATGCACTTGGTATATATATACCCTTTAAATTACCCGTTGTATATACAGAGTTGATACGACCGAGGGGCTTTCCTTTAAACTGCGTATACTAGGTACCATTTTCAATCTTTGTACCAAAAATCAATTAAATAGGAGAAGTAGTTTAGTCGCAAATGATTTTAATGAGATGCACCTTAAAGAAATAAATCTGACCAAGACAAGAGATAACACACGCCGCGCTACGTTGCCACTTTGTTACCTAGGTATTTGAGGTCAGTCACATTTATTTACAAAGGGTGGTTGCGTTTTACTCTGATTTGTAAGCCATTTAGTTCGTTTGAAAACAAAATTTTTTTTGGCTCTTTTTTTATTTTTGTCTGTATCAAATTAACACTAAACACGTATGTCGTATAGTATACGTACCTAGTGTAATTTAATGCCCCTCTGTCGTATCAACTCTGTATAACATTTATTATATTATTAAGCTTTGTAAGAAGTAAGATAAGGTTAGGTAATCGTACAAACTTGGTTTTAATTCATAATATATTTTTGAATTAATTGCAGTTCAAGGTGACATAGAACTTTGTTAGAGATTAAGATTCAGGACTACGTTCGCTTTGTGATGATTCCTTCTACACATGTGGCTTCTCTGGCTTATTTGCGTTATCGACTAAAAGTCCATTGACAACTCCACTTTCGTGAATGTTTTTATTTTATTAGTTTTTATACCAGTGATGTGACAGATTTTCTATTTGGGAGAACACTGTAGATTCTTAAGTATGTTTTTATTTTTTTTTATTTCTAAATACATTGTGCTATGCTAATTGCTCTATACTGTCCTCTCATATCTATAACGTGTATTATGTCTACATAGTGAAAATCAGTCGTATTTTGAAAAGAGGAGTGGAGTTTCTTGCCGGTTCTTCTCGATAGGAAACGACCAATTTCAAACCATGCACTATCTTGTGACGTTTTAAGTGCCTCTATAGGCCGATGTGAAATAAAATATTTTGAGTTCGAGCTACGTTCGAGGATAAGATCAATATAATGTGCTGCGATGATGAGCACAAGAAACGCTGGTTATAGCAAGTTTGGTTTACGGTCTTCAATGAGTAACTAAGAATTTGATTTATACAACGTGTAATTTAAAGGATATATACATACCAAGTGCATGGCTTCTTTGGATGATAACAAACGATATGGCAAGAATTTTGTAATCCGAAGTCTACGTGTGTAGAACTTATTACAAATTCCAATACACTGATACCAGAGACCGAATTTTTCAAATTAAGAAGAACGCAAAGAATGATCGTGTTATTGGCAAGTGACGTGAAAGTTATTGACCCTCGTAGTGCTGTGAAAGGGGAAATGTGGGAAAGGGAAGCGAAGCGAAGAAGTCGCAGGCAGAAGATGGTATGTATGTATGTCAGGCAGGTTTCGGCAACTCCACGAACAAGCCCGTATCTTGCTAACAGATAGGATAAATACATCATTCGATCCATGCCATCTCCTTCAGAAAGGCAAACAACATTCAGGTTTTTCTTACCATTTCATACAGAGTGCCTGAGTTTCCGAAGTATTTTGCACTGTAATCAGCGGCCACAGGGCAGCTTAGCAGCAGATGCGCCATTGTCTTGTCTTACTCCATGCAGATTCTGCAGAGTGGGCTGTCTGTTACTCCAATGATGCAGATGTGTATAATGGCCCCGAGAACAGTAATGTCGGCTGAGATCATCTGCAATTCTGCTTTAAATAGTCTTAGGGCCTGTTTCGTAAAGCGTTAATCAATAGAGGGAAATGCCTCCTTGGTCATATCGCAATCAGAGAAACAATCAAACTATTTTCAGCTATGGCGACCGGTTCATAATTTACCCAGTTCTCTTATGGGCTCTCAGAAAGAAGAAGAAAAAAATTCGTTGACTGTCATCCAAATTAAGGTGAAAAAGCTCTTCATTATCTAATTACTCTTCAATAAAGCACTTACGTTCTATAATCCTTCTTAATTTGCCTATAAGGACACCAATTAAGTAATTTAAGTATAAAACATTATAGTTTTACTGTCATTAAGTGTTATGTAGTGCAAGTAATCATCATTATGACCGATAACTCTTAATGACGTTTAATATATACTCTAGTTTCTCCAAAGTTTTGGTCATTCACAATATTGTACGAGTACCTATTTGAATTTGCCAGTCTGAATTTGCTATCGACTCTAAGAATTTGGTTACCAAAAAAATTATAAGACTTATTATAATATTATCATGAATTCCCAGCGTGATGTGCAAACTTGCCGTTGTGATTTTGTAAGTGTTTTTTTTTTTATAATATTTTATCTTATTTATTTTATGTTAAATATTTGTATGCCAATAAATGGCAAAACATGAATGATCTACATAATTATAATAGGACCTATAATGTACCATGTTTTATGCAAATAAAATATTCTTATTATTATAGTCTCTTTAAGTCAGCTATGTAACTTCCATATAAGTAGCGTGATACTGTATGTATGTATTAACACCATGCCAATTTAAATGTTTTGTGTAACAAGAATGGGATGACAATGGGAGAATAACTTAAAAAAAAAACCGGTCAAGTGCGTGTCGGGCCACGCGCAATATAGGGTTCCGTAGTTTTTATAACAGCCAAGTGCGTGTCGTATTCGCTGACTGATCGTTTCGTACCATGCTCTAACTAAAAGCCAAACATGACTACCTAACTAATTTGATTTCCTATACAAATCCTCACCTGATCCGACAATTTTTCACGGAAAGTTTCAATTTTTTTTTAGAGATTTGTATAAAACTTGTCATAGCCGATGTTTTGAATTTAAATACGGACACAGAGCTATACTACTCAATCGTCACAAGAAGCTAGCACGATACAACTGGCGCTTAGCGCCATCTATCGACATTTCTATAGAGTTGTTCGAAATTTTCGAGTCAAACACAATTGGTCGACTATTACTCGTAAACATGTAAAGCCCACTTATGTGTGATAGTTTTCCTTTAAATTTCGTTATATATAGGTACTACTGCCGTGACATTTGAATTTCTGACTATAACCGTTTAGTTGATAGAGGGGGGGGGACACTTGACTCTAACGAAAATTGGTACTTTAAAGCTTGATAAGTCACGAACGGTTTACTTAATCAAAAAACGGTCTTACCAAACCCCTAATATTTTTGAAAGACCTATCCAACAATATCCCACACTCTGGGAAGAACGAAAAAAAAAATTATCATCCCACTTTACATGTATGGGAGGTACCCTAAATAATTGTTTTTTTTTCAAAATTTTATTTTACCACTTTTTCGGCGTTATTAACGTGTATACTCATGCCAAAGTACAACTTTCTAGTACCAATAGTTTTTGAGCTAAACCGCGGACAGACGGACAGACAGACGGACATGGCGAAACTATAAGGGTTCCTTGTTGACTACGGAACCCTAAAAACGTGTGATTAATCTAGTTTTCTTATCACCGATTGTTTTAAGAAGTTTTATTTGATAATATAATAATTTGACACTATCTTCAATTAATGGATTAAAGAATCAAATGGTACTTACTGTCTTCATATTGAACAATCATGCTATGCTAAACTTAACCTAAAACGAACTAACTTTAAAGAAAGTAAAATACTTTTATAATATGATGATAATTATGACATTGAAATAAATGAAACCTAAATAACTAATAATTATAAGATTGGTAAACATATAGCTACTATGATAGTAGTCCCCATTCATTGTTTTGACATTCATCATACTTCTTTCCATCAATGTCACAAATCTCATTGATTATATCTCTTTCCCAGGTGAATCGCTGGCTCGACAAACACGAGAAATACTTCCTGCGACCATCTCACACACCGAAGCCTATAAGTTTTTCTCAGTACGTGTATGGGACCAGTCCGGTTCCGCTCCACACTGAGCACTTGTACTTCACAAAGAACGTCCCCAGCTTGTCAGTTCCAAATCATACGAGTATGTCTTCATTTAAGCCGATTTATCATTAAGAATTAACATTGTTAGTAGGTAGTAATTAAGTAATCCTTTTATGTGTAATTTAAATAATGCAATGAATTAGACAGGAGTTTGCATTTGCGTTACGTAGTGAAATTAATGTTTCTAATTATTAAATTAAAATAAAATTTTTGGTTAATTATGTAAGTTGCTGTTTTCGTTCTATCCACGAGAATTAGTACGTTAAGAAAAAATAACGGATCGGTGGCCATTTTCAAAATTTATTAGCAAACAGCTCGAAGCGACTATTCTACAAAAATGGAACCAGGCCTGTTATTTTCGCACCAAATTACACAAAGGAGTGCTTTATAATCTAATTTGAGCGACCCGTGCGATTGTTTCTAGTCAGAAAAACTGACTCCAGTATTGTTTAGAAGAACTGTGCTACCCAGTTACTGGGTTTTGGAGGTCAAATCAGGCGCTTATGTAAAACTACAGAAAAACTAAAAGCCGACTCCGATGATCAATGTAATTGCCGGAGCTTGCGTGGTCTGATTACTATTTTAGTGCTATGTTTGAGCACTAATATTAGAGATTATATTTAAGGTAGGAGCGATTTAATACACAGCACTTTGTAGAATTAGTTAGGGAGAGCAATGACAAGGCGTGGAGTCGCAGTAATGAATGTGTAATGAATGCTCTTTATTAAAATAGAATGGTTAATATATAATTGGTAATATTCACATAAGTTTAACAGTGGTCACTGTGTGAGCGCGGCTCAGGGTTCGCGTATCGTATGTCTGTTTACATTATATTTAATTTATAGTATTTATTATAATATTATTCCTTTGTGCATTGTATGTACGGTTCTAAGTGCGCGTGTCTCAGACGTCTGTTTATGATCGGCTGCTTCTCAAAAGCGAGGGTAGGTTGGCTACACTATAATATAAGTGTTTTTACGATTAGCATAAGTAGCTTTTTTCTAGGCAAGCATGCTCCGTCGTCAGCCACAACCTCAGATAGATTAGAGATTAAAAACACGTGAGCCATTTTTTATCAACATATTTCTAATCGAAACCTCCTCTTTCTTTTTTCAAATAATGTGTTTGTCAAGGGCCAGCTCTTCCATAACAATGACTTAATTTTAGCTTGTAGCTTTTTTGTAGGTTCAGACCATGGTACGGAGCGAGAGGGAATGGGATGCGGTCGCCTTCTTCTGCGAGACAGTAATGATAGCGATGGAGGAGGCCGAACGCGCGAGGGGAGGCAACTCTCTTCCTCGCACCCTAGCCGCCGCGGGAGACGCCCCGGGCGTCGGGGATCGCGAGCCGATCTCCGGCCACCGTAGGCGCGGGCTTGCGGACGGCGAGCAGGGTTAGCTCACCGTCCGGTAAGGACCGGGCCCGGGTCGGCGGCGCGTCATGTTCCGCCCGCGCCTCAAGGAGCTGTCAGCACCAGTGACGTGGCCCCATAGGGCCATTGCCTGTCGGGGTTGCGGGAATGTTTTAACGAGATACCACGGCCCTCAAAACTTAAGGGCAGCTGAAGAAACAGGGTGGGTTTTTATTCAGTAGAAGTCTGACACACCCTTCCGCTTAACCCAGAGCGATAGAAAAAAAAAGCTATACAGAATAAGTTTATGTATACAGGGTTAAATGTAAAACACTGAAAACCTCTCAGGACTATGTTACTAACATCATAATCAACAACTTTTGTTCTATGACTTTTAAGAATTCGTCATATTTTAGTTCACCAGATTTTCATACAAAAATAAAAATATTTAAATTGAACGCCCTAAATGTTACGAACTCTATGCGAAGCAAAAGAAAGCAATTTATACTATCGCTTTCTTTTGCTTTGAATATACGCTACATGCGTTTAGGGCGTTCAATTTAAATATTTTTATTTTTATATGAAAATCTGGTGAACTAAAATATGACGAATTTTGAAAAGTCATAGAACAAAAGTTGTTGATTATGATGTTAGTAACATAGTCCTGAGAGGTTTTTTGGTGTTTTACAATTAACCCTGTACATATAGCGTGGTTTGTAAATGGTACACTAGCTTCTCCCGCGACTTCGTTCGTGTGGGAGGGTTTTCCCGTTTATGCCAAAGTATTTGAACTATCTACTTGTCAAATTTCATTCAGATCCGATAAGTAGTTTTTGCGTGAAAGAGTAACAAACAACAACAGCTCCTTACAAACTTAGGATGGATCCTTACAAACTTTCGCATTTATAATATTAGTTATATTATGACCTGATTTGTAGTGTTTATTTCTCACACAAAGAAAGCTAACCGAATTTAAAAATACATTTCAATACCCTTAAGCGATTGAGTACTTATCGAACGTTTACAACGGTTGACAATAACAATGAAAACTCAATAATAATCAGAATAATAATTATATCGACGCTTTATGGCTTCGCTGTTGGTTCATTATCGTATAGCTACTCTGTCAGCATATAAATTGGACCAATTAATCGACAAAATGATTCATTTTATTGCGGTGTTATAATTTATGTGGGGAGATATAAATTCGTGATTTTAGGAGCTCGTGGCTAAATAATAAAATCCGGGTCAATAGTTAAGGTTAAGCAACACTCGCCGTGGTTGGTCCGTGGATGGGAGTCATCTTTACATATCGACGCCTTAGAGTGAAAACCTCGTAAGTGAAAAAGGAGTAACTTTTCAGGAGGAAGAAAAATCTGCGTGCTATGAAATTTTTGTACGGTTTCTTTTATGTTTTTTTTTTTTTACTAATTTATATGTAAATTTAACCCGTTTTTATACCCAGAACTGTTCGATATTATGTATAATATGAAAAATATTGTACATAATATTGAACAGTTCAGAAATGCATAATCCATGGCCTGATGACGCTAAACTGACGACGCGATGCGAGTGTTTACCAGGTTCTCACTTACTTTCATAGATAGCGTTTCGAGTATCAAATGAACATATTAGTGAGATCAGGATGTGCGTTGCTAGGATTGCTTTCTGGAAACGCAATAAAAAAAAATTGGACAAAAATGTACTCCCGAGGTTTTCACTCTAAGGCGACGATATTGAGATACCTTCGTGACTTGGGAAGTACGATAAGCCGTTGGTTCTGTCATTTGCACACTTTTGACATTACGGGTCAGAAACCAGAAAATCTGACACTGATTTTGCCAAGGGTTAACGTGTTGCCCAGCTATTGGGTTGTGGTAGTCAGATAGACAGTCATTCCATGTATAAAACTGGGTTTTTTTTTCTTTTTTAAGGATGGGATATCGTCCAATGACTGCCTCCCGATCTGAGCGCAGCGAGAGCGAGCGGAGGGTGTGTCAGACTTTTACTGACTAAAACCCGTCCGTGTTCCATCATGCTCTTCGTGTTCCGAGGCCGCGGTAACTCTTTTGAACAATTCCGCAACCCTGGCAGGCAACGGCCCTATGGGCCCCGACAATTTTGCTGAGATTATTTGAGGCGCGCGTGGCGAGGCCTGGTTTCAGTCGGGCGGCGAGCTACCCATTGCTCGCAGCCCGCAGGCGCCTACGGTGGGTGGGAGTCACCCTGCGACTCCCGACGCCCGAAGCGTCTCCTGCGGCGGCTGGGGCGCGAGGGGTATAACACTGGCTGGACTCGGTAATACTGAAAGCAGACCCGACTATAGTAACATTCTTTCTAAAAAGACTGACAACGAAGCCAAAGGACAAAGGTTCACAAATATTATGTGTAGTAAAAGACCTAGGTATTATTTAGATTCTCATATTATATTATACAACGTGTAACGGAAACCCCATATCTATCCAAAAGGACTGAAGACAACATCTGGTATGGAGTCTCTATGCAAAGTTTCAGCTCAAAATAAGTGACTCACAGAATTGACCCCAAATTGTAGACTTCGTATGTTTCTTGAATACCAATAATAACAAACGTGTCACATCACTATGAGGGTCATCACTTTCCACGTCACTTGCCAATAAAACTATAATTCTCTTCGTTCTTCTTAATTTGAAAAATTCGGTCTCTGGTACCAATGTATTGAACTTTCTAATAAGTTCCACACATGTACACATAGGATTAGAAAACCCTTGCTATATCGTTTATTATCATCCAAAGAAGCCGTGCACTTGGTATGTATATACCCTGTAAATTACACGTTGTATATAATATTATTAGATTCTATTCTCATATTTATGACATCAACTACTCAAGCCTGCACTGTACGTCGATACTGTAAAATTCGAACAACATCTCGCATCTCACATAGCTATTCACTGTCAATTCGCTTATGGTTCAAAGTGACCTTGATTTTGCATTCTGTAAACAGCGTCGAAGTGACGGAGGAATTACCTTACCGAATGCCACTACTCACGTCATGTCATACTTTTTCTGTCAAAATCCTTAGTTCAACTCGCTGACACGCTCGCAAGGGTAGCGCTAGTGTAAATTCGAATTAACAACCGAGTTTTAGATGCCAATCAATAAACTCACAGCGGATTCAGATTCGAAGTTTAGAATGAGGTCTTACAGAATTACACAGCTGTACTGTGCTAGAACAACATGCACTTGGCAAGTTTTAATACTGGTTAAAAAATTAAATTAAAAATTAAAATTCATTTATTGCAGGTCCATGACCCATATAAAATTAAATTAAAATAATCATGTTACTATTGCTTACAGTCATAAATTCCAAATGTCAAAATAACATAACTATACATAGTTTTGCAAACGTATATTTTTAGTATTCAGTATCGGAATCCTTACGGATGGACTTCGTTGTCCGTCTACCTGTCTGCCTGTTTAGACTCAGGAACGCGTAACTATTTCAAACGAAAATTACATCAGATACTCGGGTTAATAGTTTCTTTAAGCTGTTCAAAAGTAAATCTATGCAATCAAAAGACCATGATTAAAACGAGTATTTTGCGGTTTGACAAGACAATCAAAACTTATAAGGTACTTTCCAGTAACATAGAATCAAGAAATTTGGCAAGAGGCAAGGTGTTACACCACATTTAAAGAAAAATATCTAAAAACTGTAAATATGTATGTATGTATTTAGTAGAGTACTACTATTGATTATATAATTACTGAGATAAGTTTGCACGGAACCTTCGGGGCGCGAGTTCACCTCGTACTTACTACTCGTACCGGTCTTACTTGTATAGATGGAATACTTTCATGTACTTTAAAAAAAATATTATATTTATTCACATTTTGACATCACTAAATAACAAATGACAGATGACAATGATATTTTCAGTATATAAATGGATATAATTGTAGTGAATGCTTCTGTATAATGACAGGGTTACAGAAATTTGTTCTATGTAAACATTTTAATAAATATAACTTAATGCTACAAGAATCTTCCCTATTAATTTTTTCTCATTAGCGGTAGGCAGGTAGGTAGATTTCCTTCTCAGCATCTAGGCTTGATAATTCGAAAAGATTGAACTAAATATAGAAGTGATTTTCCGACCCAGTGGTGTTTGCAGGCGTAATGGGATTCGATGTTTATTCGAAAGACGACCCCAACTGGGGACGAAGTATTGGACGAAGAAATAGCTCCCTAAAGTGAAGGCCTTAGAAAAAGGTTGAATAAAGGTCTCCTTGAGTGTCATAAAAGTAAAGAATTTTATTAGATTAAAAAGTCGATTGGCAGTTTGGAATAAATCATCTCGTTTGACGTGAGGTCAGACAGGTTGAGAGCTACAAAAAGCTTGACATTTTTTGCCATGACGCGACAATGTTTCGACCGTATTTTTAGATATTTTATATACACTAGCTATACCTCCAGATCTCGCGGGAATTCCGTATAAAATTAAGCTTATATTGTGTTCTACAGGGTGGTGATTAGGTTATCACATTAAATTGTACAGCAGGTATTACAAGTTGTTATCAGTTCGCTAAAATAATAAAATAAATTGTTTTATTAAAATTAAGAAAATGCATTTTTCAAACCAAATAAATGGCGTTATTGGTAAAAAATAAATAATCCTTTATAATATTAGTTTACCGACCTGTAAAAGCGGCAAGCGGCGGAGCACGCGCCGAGTGATTGTTCAACTGATTACGTTTATGCAATACATGATGTTGTGAAACATTAAAATGGAAGAAGGTCCCACGGCTATAATATTGTTTATTATTAAATTGTTTTAATTGTATATGATAAAATACCTAATATAGAGTCCGTGGCTTCATTTAATGTGATAATCTAATCGCCACGCTGTATAATTTTCTCTATCTTCCAGTGAAAGTCATATTAAAATCGTACAATAGTTCCTGAATTTAGCTCGGACAAACAGAAAGTCAGACATTAATTATAATATCTAAAAAATTGTTTGTGATGTAAGTATCAAAGTAGTACTTGTATATCACATTATTTTTTCATAAATACAATAGAATGGATTCCACCAGCAATCAGGGCACTTCGAGAGCCATAGTTAATCTTGTCCCTCTAGGGACAGTAATCGTATTAGGAACGAGTCGGAGATGCATTCCTGATCAATTATTACGAGCTCTTAGGAAAATAAAAGCAAAGGTTACCTACCTTGGGTTTTTCTTGGGCCATGATTTAGAATTAAATAAGGATATGGAAGTGTTCGAGCCATTGAGTTATTGACTTCTCTTACTAACCAGATGCATAATTAATTGTCACCGTTTACTCACAGAAACAGACGATTCATAACAATAGGAAAATATCCTATTGGTATCAAAAATATTTAGGTTTGTAAATAAAAGATATAAGAAAATCACTAACAGATAGAGTTACACTACTAGCTTCTGTTCGGAACTTCGGTCACGTGATTTTTTTTTTTCTGCGAAAAAATATGTAGCATATGTCATACGGTAACATGTAATAGACAGACACTTTCACATTTAAAATATTAATAGTAGGGTTTGTATAACTCATCTTAAAACTCAAAGTTTCGTGTATTTTTGCAGTATTTTAACTTTTTACTGCGTTCATCTATTCATTACGTTTTAAAAATCCTATCAATCTCTTTAAAATAATTTTGCATATCTATTATTCGTAGCTATTTTAAAAGTGCGTGCTCAAACTTAAGTTTAGTACTTAGGTATCTGATTTTCATAAAGAAAATTAAAATAAATCGTGCCAGCAAAAACGAGTTCCAAAAAGATAAGAAACACTAATTTTAAGCAGTTCGATGCAATTAGTGACATTTATTTAGGTTAGGTTACAGTTTATATGTCACCGACTTCAGCAGCTTGTAGAAATATCGTTTATTTGGATCTTTGTAATAGTCGCAATTCGTGGTCATTATGAAGAAAATTCTATTGAATAATATTTATGCTGGTGAAATGATTGCTCAGCAACCCGTTCGCTCAACCTCAAAGAAACAAGTGAACAATCTGAGAAATATTTAAGTTTTTAAGCAAACATGGTCACTAACAGTATCATCATGACTCTTGCAACATTGCCGAAATAACGGAAACTCGAAACAATAAATCCACATTGTAAATATCCCGTTTTATGTTGGTGACTAGTTACTATCTTGAGAAAGTTTTTTGACTGATTGATTTGACCACTATCATCCCTGATTGATTTGACCACATCATCACTTACCATCAGGTTATCTGATGGTAAGTGATGGTGTGGTCAAACTCTATCTGTTAGTGATTTTCTTATATCTTTTATTTACAAACCTAAATATTTTTGATACCAATAGGATATTTTCCTATTGTTATGAATCGTCTGTTTCTGTGAGTAAACGGTGACAATTAATTATGCATCTGGTTAGTAAGAGAAGTCAATAACTCAATGGCTCGAACACTTCCATATCCTTATTTAATTCTAAATCATGGCCCAAGAAAAACCCAAGGTAGGTAACCTTTGCTTTTATTTTCCTAAGAGCTCGTAATAATTGATCAGGAATGCATCTCCGACTCGTTCCTAATACGATTACTGTCCCTAGAGGGACAAGATTAACTATGGCTCTCGAAGTGCCCTGATTGCTGGTGGAATCCATTCTATCGTATTTATGAAAAAATAATGTGATATACAAGTACCACTTTGATATTTAAAACACAAACAATTTTTTCTTATCATTAATATCTGACTTTCTGTTTGTCCGGGCTAAATTCAGGAACGATTGAACGATTTTAATATGACTTTCACTGGAAGATAGAGAAAATTATACAGCGTGGCGATTAGATTATCACATTAAATGAAGCCACGGACTTTATATTAGGTATTTTATCATATACAATTAAAACAATTTAATAATAAACAATATTATAGCCGTGGGACCTTCTTCCATTTTAATGTTTCACAACATCATGTATTGCATAAACGTAATCTTGAGAAAGTTTTTTGACTGACTGATTTGACCACTATCATCCCTGATTGATTTGACCACATCATCACTTACCATCAGATAACCTGATGGGTAAGTAATGATGTGGTGAAGGTGAAGCTCGTTTACCTAGAAGTAACCTATTCACTCTAAACTAAAGGAGCCCTAAGTTATTGCTATCAGGAAATCTGGACTCCCGTAGGGATAGATAGATATACTCTTTGTTGTACGCCATAACAGAATTTTAAATGAGGACTTAAAACTTCAAAGGGTGTGTTACAATGGTGTTATTTTGTCTTATCGCTAAAAGCGATACAGACAACCTTTGGATGGATTTGACAAAGCAGGAGAAAATAAATACGCGAGTAGTCCATGGTATACTATTCACTTATATACAATACATATGTACACTTATATACAAACATACCTACATACTCAATACACATATACATATAATTATGTACATATACATAAAAAAAACAAAGTTGAGATACATAAAAAAATAGTAACAAATTAAAGAGAGAGATAGAGATCTTTCACCATGTTTTTCTACTCTTTACCTGTACGCACGATGAAAGTAGTTTCAAAGCATTTTGAACGTGGAGCGGTGGAATGTCCACCCTGTAACGATGGCACATTGCAGTGTAGCAGTATTGTGCAGTTTTTCGTAAATACGTTTTGCCTAATTAGATTACTCTAGGAGTCTCTTCTGTATCGCAAATATATTTTTACAAGATCCAGCCGATTTGTAGGCTATACAAACATTTCTTCTGATTCGGGAATCAAATCCCAGCAGTCTGTGCTCAGAAATTGCGCCAACCGAGTCACCAGTTTTAAATTTTGTTTATAAATAACACATTTAGTTGTCATTATTTTGTCGTAAAATTAAACTAGATGAGGTTGGTGTTTTCTAACTGACTACGCTAGAAGAAATACCAAAACCAATGAGGGTTTTCTGTAATAACGTCCACCAGGTGGCAGCACTGAGGCATCAGGTCCAGGCACCTATTAAATGCTTAAGTTTTTTTACATCTGTCAAATTAACGTCAATGTCATGTTAACATCAAATATTCGTTCCCAAAGAAGACCTCTCGCCTCAGTAGCGCCAACTGGTGGATTCAATTTTACAAAAAACCCTCATTCAGAGGTCAAAGTCTGTTATGAATTTCATATAGGTAATCCGTACTTACATGAGTACCGTGTAGGTTAATATTTTAAGTGCTCTTTTGAGGAAGAAACACACAGTTATTGTACTTCCTTCCTTTATTAACAAATCCTACTTCTTAAAGTTTTCCGTTCGACATTGCTTACTCTCACCCATTTATGAATAAAGGATATTGTAAAAGGAGGTTACAAATAACTCACTTTTTTTGTTTGGTGTTTCTGTAGGTGGGTGTGTGTTATGTAATCTACCTGATTGTATTGAAGATACTGACACAAATCTAAGTCTCTATTAGTGATTTTACATTTTATCTCATCATAATACCGTTGAATTTATTTATCAAATTTTTATTTCTTTGTTATTTTTATTATAGTTTGCACCTAATAAGTTCACTAACCTTAAAGCTTAGATTTATAACTAATATAACGAGTGTTGATATCTATAAACACAGGGTATTAAGTTATCTTGGTTTTAGTATTGGCTGCAACTCTTACAAAAACATGTGTTTTACTTTAAGACCTATGAACTTAATAACATTGCCATTTTACTTGAAGGTGCAAATAAACTAATTTATTTTTCGTCTACTCTTGTAATGTAAAAGTTACTGAACAATCGATGAACAATGCCACAGTAACGACATAAGTAGTTCTCATAAGGTACTGACACTGCCAGGCCTTATGAAATCAACCCGTAATAATAACGGGTTATACCCTGAGTACCCCGATCCCCGAGGCCGACGTTCCAGAGAACCTCGAATACGATAATTATGATAAGATTTTTTTTCTCTTTTTTTCAACTTGAACGATCCACATAAAAACTGCATAAATGTATATGTTTTGAAATACATAAGACGAATTATAGTTTATTTGATTTTTTAAACACGATTTTATTAGGTCGACCTGTATGTAACTAATTATGTAATGGAATCTAAGGTAACTAATTTAACCATCTTCCAAGGGTCGTAGCGTAATGAAAATTGGCAGCTGTATGTAGTTTATTTATTTATTTATTTAAACTTTATGTACAATAGTGGTACATGGGCGGACTTAATGCAACAGGGCATTCTCTAGCAGTCAACCTTTGGGTTAAAAAGACCACAATGTGGTAGGTGTACAAGTAAAAAAAAATGTCATTATCGAAAAAAATGTATGTATAAATATATATATATATATATAATAAAATTAATATATAATATATATGCTAAAATAATAGACTAATAAATACGGTGCTTTATAATAATCTTTCTAACTAAGAGAACTCACAATAATTATAATTATTGCGAAAACCAAACTAAGAATGACAGGCCTTTAAGTAGTGATTTCTCATTTTACGCTTAAAAGAGAATTTAGACTCGGCCTTCTTGATGTCAAGGGGTAGCATGTTCCAGAGTTTAATGGTAGAAATAGCATAGGAATTAGCCATAAACCCGGTTCGGTGAGAAGGAATGTGTAGAAGTAAGTTTTTGGATGCGCGAAGGTTAAGGCAATGAGAACTGCCTAGCACTTTAAAATTTTGTTTTAATTAATCAGGATCACAAGGATCTCTGAGTTCCAGAAGGAGTTCTGATGACAATACAATAATATGGTACTGTCGAACTGATCTGATGATGGAGCCGGAAGATATGAACTAGAAATTCATGATGGAAAATCGTATTATAGCTGTTTTGAATTTTTTTGAAAAGTCTTGTAATGAACTTTGACCACGATTTGGTTTCAAGGTCTGATGATGAAGCCGGAAGATAGGCACTAGCATTCTATGATGGAATATCGTATTATAGTCGTGTTTGCACTTGTGAGAAAGGCCACGTAATGGACTTTGAACACCATCAGGTTTCAAAGTTGTAACAAACAAAGAAAATCCGTTATTGGTTTTTGTTAATTTTTTTTTGTTTTTACGTGTATTTATAAAAGTGTGTTTTTCTAGTGTTTTTTAAACTATTAATTTATTTACAATGTCAAATCATAGTTTTAATCAAGTTTTAATAGAGTTAATCACAGTTTGTATAAAATATAAAATAAATCTTACAATATCAAATCATACTCAAGAAATACATATATTTCACAATTTATGACAACAATAATTACTTCAAATACGAACGAAGCACAGCCTTTCGAGAAGGGTTGCAAAAAATTAACTTGAGTACCAACCGGTAAACAATAAAGCTGCCGCCGGCTTGATAATATTTCTGTCTTTTTTTAATTTGCGACATAATTGTGATTGTATCTCTATCTATATTTTTGCTGCGGATAAGAAAATTTTGTGTACACTAAAACATGTCCGAAGCAGGTACTTCTAAGGAGTGCGTACGCAATTACGAATTCTCCAGGATTCCATCAACATAATTATCCTGACTTCATGAAAATGAGACCAACTAGAAAGTATACCCTTTCAAACAAAAAGAATTTTCCAAGTCGGTCCAGCTGTGTTCGAGTCTTTTTTGAAGTCGGTTAAAACTTACTATTGTGATCATAAATTAAACCTGGGAGTGCTCTAGGAGACTCTATATCGTATTCTCTAATTATAATATTTACCTTAACCAAGTAAGATTTTATCATTTTTCGCTGATCCTTTAAGTCAAGTATAATAATTTCAGTAAATAATAAAATTTTACTTCACATAACATTTTCGGACGTAGCTAAACTGACTTTTAATTGAGTTTAAGAAATCGGGGTTCTCCGGAACGTGGGCCTCGGGGATCGAGGTACTCAGGGCATAACCCATAATAACAAACTCCATGGTCTCGGATTCGTTTTACGTCATATACAACGTTTAACGGAAAGGGTATATACATACCAAGGGCACGGCTTCTTTGGATGATATCGAAGGATATTGGAAGGGTTTCAACTCAAAATAAAATACTCTAAAAATTTATACCAAATTTTCGGTTTCGTTAGTTTCTTAAATTGAAATCATAACAATCGTGTCACCGCACTACATAGGTCAATAACTTTCCACGTTACTTGCAAATATCACTATAAATCTCTTCCATAATTCTGTGCGCCTAGTACTGTAGTAGCCTACCGTCCAGGCGGTGACTTCATTACTTCCGAACATGTAGAGATAGGATTAAAAAAACCCTTCCAATATCGTTTGATATCACTCAAAGAAGTCGTGCCCTTGGTATGTATATACCCTTTCCGTTACACGTTGTATGAACCATAAAGATTTATGAATGTTAATTATTAGTAAAGCCGACTTTGTTTGTCGTTGTTTGTTCGTGTCTTTGCGCACGAGTAGTCGTAAGCGCGCCTGTTGAGCACAAGGTCTCCGGTTCGGTTCAAGGGTCAGGCTAAAAGTGCCATTCGATTTTTCTCTAAGGAATTTCTCAGTAGTAGCCCGGAGAAAGGAAGTTGGTGGTTGTTCCCGCCTGTCATTTGGACTTCTTTGACAGTCGTTACGGGTAGTCCGAAGACAGTAAATTTGACACTGGTCTAGGCAAGGGGTAACGTGTTACCCAGACACTGGGTTGTGAAGGTCAGACAGGCAGACACTCCATGTAAAACACACTCAGATTTATCTGGTTAGACTGGAAGGGAAGGGGTTGGAATAAGACGTCCGTGCCACACATGTGGGTCACTGCTCTTTTCATACATAATGGGTTCTAACTTCGTGGACGCAACAGAAACATACCAATATTATATATGAACGTAGTAGCAGTGATATAGGTATAATAAAAGAACAATGAGCCATCGATTTTTATTTTTATTTAGTACTTACAATGCTCTGAAAAATTAACATAAAAATAACCGATGAAGGATGATGTTTTTCTAATGAGCTTCATTAAAACATGCGAGACACAGGGGTTTCTTGCAGAAAAGACATTCTGTGTCTGTCTTTTTTGATTTTAGACGTGCCTCAGTAACTGAACGACCTTCGTCTTTCAGTTTTTTGTAACATCCACTGCACATTTTTCGATGGATTCTGCCATTCAAATGCCTTTCTAATTTTATCAACTTTATTTCTCGTTTTTGAAAGCAAAGGAAATAGTCATAAATCCTTCCTTTAGGCATAGATTACGCAATTTTTCATAACTTTTTAACCTCTAACGTCCATGACATACATGTGGGTCACTTTGCAAATTGGGGCTTTTGGGACTTTTATGGCCCTTATGGACCTGAAGTGGTATAAAGGCAATTATCTCAGTAAATAGGAACGAAAAACTAAATTGGACGTGAGACATAATTTCGATATTGCGGCTGAACAGTGAACGTGTTAACATAGTTGCGAAAAAGTATTGCAGCCATTCACTAACCCAGTACTTGAGTTATTACCCGACTGCGGCGAAGCAAGGACGAGGGTTATGTTTTTACCGCGTATGTATGTATATATGTATGTATGTGCGTTCCTTTGTTCCATAGTAACTATTAAACCAGTAAACGGATTTTGATAAATGATACTTCTTTGGATTTATCTTGATGGCGCGAGTATTATAGGATAAATTAAAATAAAAACAAATCACCGCAACGACAATCAGGCGCCATCTTGTCAAAAGAAAAAACGCCATGTTGTCAAAAATAAAAACATAAAATTGAAAAACTATATCAAGTGGGGTGTCATTAAATAGATCTTAAAATAGATTTTGAGGTTTCTTTAACCATTTTTCATTTTTACCACCCGTTTAGGAAATATAACGTTTTAAAACGGAATTAAATACTAAAAAGCTGAAAATATAAAAACTTATTTTAAAATCTAAAAAGCCCGACCTATCCCATATTTTAATTAAAATTATATTAGGTTCAATTGGCCTGCTTGTAATTTTTTTAAATAAAAATGTGCTTGTTTCTTCCATTTCAGTTGAGCAGTCGGGTTTTTTAGATTTTTTAAATATTTTTTTTATTTTGATAAATATCTTCAATTTTGTAAAATATTCTAGCAGCAGCTGTACATCATGAAATATTTTTTTCATTTTCTGTTTTCCGAAGGCACACGACGAAACTAAAAGATACTTAGGTACGTTCCCTTTGAAACTCGAAAAATCTAGCCAAAAATCTTCTTTGAATGAGGATCCAAAAAACGTCGGTATTAATCCGGTCCGGGTAAGGCCGGGTATAAATCGCGGTACCCGGGTAAAATCACATGAAGCCCGGGTATTTTGTACATGCTGGTTTCAACCGGGATTATTTTGAATATTTGGTTGCACACTGTAAGGTTTCTTATTCTTGTCGTGTTTTCTTTATATTTTGTGTTTCTTTTTTGGACAAAGGGTGTGATTTTTCTGACTCTGAAGCGAGGTAGATATTTTCTTTTGTTGCAGATATGAGAAATATGTAAATAGGAGTAGGTAAGAAGGTAAAACTGACAGGTAGGTATCATACTAATCCCGTGGCTCACTTCAGTGAATTCACAAGCAAAATCTTTTTAGTTTTTATTTCGGCCAAAACCCGTGTTAGTAATAAAAGACTTAAAACTATGCTGGTATGCACGTTTTACATATTTTCCAGGTATTTATTGGTGTCCACTAACTCGCACTGGGCTCCCGTGGTCAGAAAATAAATAATAAATACTTCATGCTCTTGTGCTGGTAATATATATTATATATTCCTGTTGAGATTTCATAGATCTTTAGCCCAGACAACACTAGTCAAAGCTAGTGCATCCATACATACGAGTAGAAGCTAATTTAAAACAAAATCTCTGTTTGTTATCACGTCTTAGTGGATTAAGTTATTCCTTTTCTTATTTATTTCAATAAGTTACAATATAACACTTCATATAGGCTTTACTTACATATACAATATTACTCATGTTACAAAATAATTATGATATTAATTATAAAAAGACGGGCCATTCCCTCTTATAGAAAGCAGGTCTCAGCAGTGAGTACGTTATACACTGACTATTTTACGTAATATCCTTCCATGAAACGTATTTTCATGAACTATTAGAGTTTATTTATAGAGGTGGTCATATTTCAAACGGAATAAATAAATATGAAAATTGGTTGATTTGAATTATTACAAATAGCAGCAGTTCAGTGATCTGTGTACCTGTAGTGGCCAATTACGTTGATTACCTCTTGGTTTTTCGCTTGAAATCGTTATGATTTACAAATCTACTTTTCCTGTAATATTTAGATATAAATAGGAATATTGTTATTACAGTCTTTTGAGAAATTCTAAGTATTCATAATTACAGTTGGTTTGATTTGAGAGGTGATCGTACTCCTGAATATTTTGTGTGGGCGCTAACAAATGAGGAACATTAGCAATTCAATAGATAATATCCTTTTTGGCTTGCATATCATACTTTTATTAACTGTGTTAAATACGGCTGACACTGATTAGTCTCACATAATCTTAATTTAAAATTGCTAAACCAGATTTTGTTTAAACAGATTCGAATCAGCAGATTCCTAATTCAATTTCTCGATATTTAGTTTTGTATTTCATTTCCTTACAAATTTATAATCTAACCTTATTCTAAGAATCTAACCTAACTTAGGTTAGGTAAGGTTATAAATTTGGTTGTATTTGAGCACTGATTGGTTAAATACTCTCTGTATTTGAGCCTTCTCCTGAAAATTAAGTATGAATTATCCAAATAGGTGCAGCTGTTCTGAACTAAACGCGCGTACAGATTTATTTAGAAAAACTAGTAGTCACCCAAAGTTCTTTTATATTTCTAGTATGTACTCGTCGAATTCATCAGAGTTTTGCACTTCTTTTCCTCTGTCCGCATTATTTTTGTAAAAAACGGGTATAAAAATTTTACTTTATGAATTAATGTTTAGATTAAGGCTTGAATTAAAAATAAGCTAATAGAATTGAAATGAATAATTCAGACTACTAGATCTGAAATAAATCAACTGGAGATTTGGAATTCTTCAATTATACTTAATATTTCTAATCGAGGTCACATTTTGAACCTGAAATTTAAAATAATTATTTTACAATTAATTTGCAAGACGTGACGTTTCGATCTTATAATATTTTAGTCTTATCAGTTAGGTACGTATAGTCACAGAGCATTCGAATGTATGAATAATTTAAAAAAAAATCAAATGTTGAGTTCACTCAGTTTGGGTCTAATAGTGCGAAATGGTCAAAAAGTAAAAAAAGGTTTAATGAGTTTTTAATACTTAATGTTTATTGGTCAAAAGTACTTCAGCAAACCATAATATCCTGGGTCGGTTTGAGTAGTTAGATAGACTTTATCCGACTAGAATTTCTCATAACAGCTTGGCGTGTGGTGGTAGGTAGAGGGTAAATTACTCACTATGACTTTAAGCATAATTGAAAAACTGCAAATTGATTGAAATGAAATAAAATGAAGTATTTATTTTGAAAATTGGTTATAAATAACACTTTTATACGTCATGTTTTTTTGCGTTTTTTCGTGTTAAGTTTAGTTTAGCTAGATAAGGCCGGTGTTTCCTAACTGACTACTCTGAGAAGAAACACCGAAACAAATTCAGAGGTCAACGTCTTTCTTAAAGTCCATACAATTTGTATTTATATATTAAAATCATGTAGGTTCATATCTGTGGTGCTCTTGTGAGGAAATAACCACGCAAATTTAAGCGTACCTTTCCAGACAGTGCAAGCATTTGTCAGTTATCGTGTAGCTCAACTTAGAACTTAAGGAGCTCAACAATTTGACGAACAATACCAAAGTAAGGACATTTGGGTAGGCCACACAAGTATTCAAACTGCTTGACATCATTAAATAAATAATAGTATAGTAAGATTATAAATAACACTATTATACATCAATTTTATTCGTGAACAAAATAAGGCCGGTGTCTCCTAGCTGACTATCATGAGAACTGCCTCGGTTGTCTAGTAGTTGCAAGCTCGACTGCTAAGCAAGAGGTATCAGGTTCGATTCCGGTATCGAAAAGTGTTATTGGATTTGTCTAATAGAAATTTCTCAGTAGTGGCCCGGAGTTTGGAAGTTGCTGGTGTGACACCCTCGTTCCTCGGAAAGCAAAAATAAGAAAGAAAGAAAGATAAAAAGAAAGAAAGAAAAAACGTAATAGAGGGAGGCCTTAGCCTGGATGAGTGGGACAGTAGGGTCTAGTAATAATCATAAAAAATAATACAGCTATCAAATCTTAAGCACACTTTTATAATAAGGATTACCACGTACTAACGATTGGGTATTCCCAAAAGGTTTTTAATCAAAGCTCTGATAGCCAAACCAATAAAATATGGGGCCATTAAAATTTTACGTGCCCTATAAAGAGAATAATACGACCAATCTGTTAGTAGAACGGCCGGGTTTTAGAATCGAGGATTAAGACGTAGTTAAAGGCATATTTAATTGTTTGTCTACCTTGAAAGTGGTGTTTAATTAAGTAAATCTCTTGTAGGTATTTTATGATATGTTTTGTCTATTTAGCAAGTTTATTATTTATTTATATAAAATATACATATATTTACACTTAAATAAAAAAATCTAAACTACATACATACATCTAAAAATAAACTGACATAATATGGCGTCCAGAAATTCGTGATTTTTTTTTTATTTAACATGTTTTTTTTTGAGAAATGTACTTACTTTCATTGTGTGTAAGTAGTGTGTGGTGTAAGTAGGATTCTCTGCTCGAATCTGTGTTTCCTGATGATCTGGAGTAAATAGGTTACTTCTAGTTAAGCGTGCTTTATCTTCGACCACATCATCACTTAACAAGTTAAATGGTGGTCTATAGCAAACCTAGTTTCGGCTCTCAGAAGTTCTTTTTAGCTATCCTTAATGTTAATTTTGAGCTGTTGACGAATAAATATCTCCATATATGTTTGCAATGCAACTCCACTTACTACGGCGGGACTAGATTTTGTTGCAAAAAACATAATTATAAACACTTTTGTTTTAATTTTTAATTTCCACTCAGCAATTCTATTTTGAACCAAGACTGAACCGACAGAATACATACCTGAATATCTTACTCAGTAGTTTAGTGAATAAATCTGAGTTGGCATATCTCAGTAGCAACTACGGGCCTAAAATCTTATTATTATAACTTGATGTTTCACTTCAAGTTACGAAGACAGAACATTTAAATTTCAAGTTACAAAAGTTAGGCTTACTTCTTATCTCAGCCGCTAAGCCTTGCAAAGATAAGGATTTTAACTAAAGAGTTTTCTTGCTTAAATTATGGTAGAAAGATAAAAACTTTTTTTAATATATTGATCTATGAAATATTTTAAAAGTTAAATGCGAATATTAAGTCCTAACGACGAATATTGTAGATGAAAATTTTTAGTTTTAGAATATAACTGCAGCTATGCACTGATTAGAGCAATGGTGATTGGGGGCAAAATTGCGAGTGGATGGATTGGAGTCGAGTCACGCACATTACTATATATAATTTATGTCATCACAACTGTTCTTAACACGTTCACTGTCCAATGACTCCAAAGGAGTCATATTTGTACCAAACTCAGATGTCCATAACTCCGTTTGGAGTCATAATAGACAAGTATCTTTGATGTTTTTTGTTTCACTGCACGTGTGAATAAGAGGAAAAAGATTCTTATGGACGTATGCTTAGATAACAAAGCTATCGAAAGTTTAAAAGAGCCACCGTAAAAATGTACCATGTTTGCCATATATATGGCATGGCTTTCTTCATATGAAGAGGGTATTTTTTTCTTGTAGGGATCGTTGTTTATTTATTTAAATCAATGTAATATTAAATTATATTGCATTGATTTAAATAAATAAACAACGAAGTACTATTTTACACTAGAGGCACCACGTTATCACTTTAGAAGCCTTTGTACCCGCAAGTTTTGAAAATTGCCACAAATATTGATATAGTGTTAGGTTTAATTTAAAATGGAAGTATATTTTGTTAAACTCGATTCAATTATTGTTAGTTGAGGGTAGTTGTTAAGTAATTATTCTCGTAAAACGCGGTAGAAGGCGTGATGACAGAAGTTATAAAAGGCTATACGAGAGGCTGACTCGGCATTCTTGTTGTAACCAGCGAAGAGTGTAGTATTTCTCTAAGTATCGGAATATTTTAGTTTACTGTTGAAATATTGCAAGAGTTATAAATCTATGAATAAAAGTAATACACGAGACGCACGGAGTTTTCTTTAAACGAGTCTAATAGTAGCGACTCACTAATATTTTAGTTCACACGTCCATTATTGCATAGAGTGGGCAGTGTGAGATACTCTCGCCTCAAGAGACTAGTATATTTACAAGAGCTGGCAACGAGTTTTGCGGTAGGAAAATAAGAATAGCATCGATGGGTGCATATCTTCGTTGAAGATAACCTACTTTTAGATATCCTACCACTCTTCTCTACAAGAAGGCAAAAGTTATGACTATACGCCAGATATTCATCCAGCAAACTATTCTGATGCAGCACAGTCTTCTTGAGTATACTGCCTCTCTCTCCTGTGAAAAAAAACGCTATAGGCAGAAGCCAAATAAAACTAACCACCATGCATTCCAGACGCTACTTTTGTTACGTAGGTCTGTTGAGTATCAAGCTCCAGGTGTGCTGCTGGTGGTCTTGAATAAAACTACTTGATTCCGATTAGGTAGGTAGTGGTTACAATTGTTGAGACGACCGATATGTGTGCGCACGCTCAAGGTGTCGGCGAACGAGTGAAAGGTGAGGTGAGGCTCGCGATCGCGGAGTGGTGTGTGGCTCGATGTGACGTCAGGAACAAAACTAAGTATCCCTAAGTTACACCAACACAATATAACAAGAACACTTTATTAGGCTACAATTCGCATTTGAAAGTTTATAAAAAGGTCCTTATCTGTATAAAAAAATCCTGTCAATATTTCAACTCAAGAAGACAAAGTGCAAAACGACAGTAACTACCTGGCTACAGGAGTTAAGTTACGACGATACAGAACTGTTTACTGTTCTAGTGTAGGCCTCTGACTCTCGCTCAAACACACAGATACACATTTACTCTAACCCATGCACACACACAATCTAACGTACACTCTCATTCACACACATCTTTTTTCTATTTTTACTATTTTTTTTACAGTTTTGTTAGTATTTTATTTTTAGATTTTTGTTTTCCTTTTCTGTGTTGTATAATTTTAGACCATAATCTACTGTTAATTATTCTATGCACGTAGATTCTAAATAACTAAGGAGGAGGCCTGGTGTCCTGAAATACAAACCATGAGCCTAGCTTAGGCACCAGTCTCCCACAATATGTTTTTATATTATTTATAATAATAAGTATATTGTTAATTTATAAAATCATTGTATTGTGGCGAGAAATAAACCATTTACTTTTGTGAGTATTGCCCATGTCTAATAAATTATAGCTATATATTTATTTTAATTAATTTATTTAATAGGCATCTCTAAAACAACCATCAGGTTAAAACACACGTCTTTTTCTTCAATAAATCCCAATAAAAAAAAATTGAAAAGTGAGACTAATTAACATCTCCCTTTCAATACCTGTCTACCAGACGCACGGCTGGGTACCATCCACACTTGGTTGATACACCGTCTTGTCGTACCACGCGCTTCTCCTCCACATTTATTGTACGTACAGCCAAGCTGTGAAACTCTCTGCCGGCTTCTGTGTTCCCTGCCACTTTTACCTCAACCTTTAAAGCAAGAGTCAACAGGCATCTTCTGGGCTCACTCGTTCCATCGTAAACCTCATCTAACACTTACTTTTTTTGTACTAAGTATACCTTTTTATTTTTTACAATAATGTTTTAAATATATTAATTTATAATAATATTAAGATCATATATTTCCACAAAATGATAAATATTATTATTAAATAAATTAATCAATAGGACCATTAGGCGAGATCGAGGTCAAGAGTGGGCTTAATCAGAATTTAAAAAAAAACATTTAAGTACTGATGAAAATCTGGCATCATATCATTGTTTCTAGGACTACTTTAACGTGCTTAGAGCGAATAATTTGAACAACTGTAGCGAGTAGGCGCACGACTCAACGCAGCACAGGATCGTATGAAGTGCTGTTGAGTCGCTGATGCCCTGTCCAGGATTAACGAAATCGGCATGCCCGTGGACTACCTAGCGCTCGCCAGCGAACAGAATACAGATGGTGAGTTGCAGGACATGCTGAAGAACGGTTCGACATTACAATTAGACAAGCGAAAAACTACAGAGTCAGACCTAAACATATATTGCGACGTCTCAACATCACATTTACAGCCATATATCACTCCTTCGTTTCGCAAGCAAATCTTTGGCGCACTACACAATTTAAGCCACCCAGGCTCAGAACTAGTATATCAAGCATTCTACTCAACGCAGCACAGGATCGTATGATCACGTCATTTGTGATGTAGGCGATCATACGATCCTGTGCTGCGTTGAGTTGTGTGCGAGTACTTGCCTATTCTCTACACACAACGATTTCCTCATTATCAAAAGCTTAGCCTTTTCCCAATAATTATGGTGGAGTCGGCTTCCAGTCCGACCGGATGCAGGTAATGGTGTTTTACATGGAGCGACTACCTATCTGACCTCCACCGTTATCCTTCCATCCTCGCCGCCGAGGCCCGCTGCCCTCCCCCTGCGACGCCCTAAGCCGAGGTCCGTACCCCACAGGGGGTGCCCTTAGCGTGTAGTCGCCTAGTTCGTAAGTTTTATAACAAGCCCTGGCAGGTGGCTTTAATTTATTTATTACTTAAGGCAACCACAGGCAAGCCCGGTTAAGCAGCCGACGACCTGGAAGAAGTCAGAAGAAGAAGAAGGAAGGAAGAAGGGAGAAAGAAGAAGGAGAAGAAGAAGAAGAAAGAAGGAAGAAGAAGGAAGAAGGAAAGAAGAAGGAAGAAGGGAGGAAGGGAAGGAAGAGGAAGGAAGAAGAAGGAAGAAGGAAGGAAGAAAGGAAGGGAGGAAAGGAAGAAGAGAAAGAAAAGGAAGGAAGACCTGCGAGATGCAGACCACCACAACAACCCTACACCCCCTCGCCAGACCAGTGTCAGATTTTCTGATAGCGGCTTTCAAGTACCTATTTCCGAATGACAGCCGGGAGCAATGGTTTAACGTGCTTTCCGAGTCACCAGGGTGTCACACCGTCTATTTCCAAACTTCGGATTACTACTCAGTTTGTTATACAACGTGTAACAGAATAAACGCAATTCCTGAAATCACTTGGTTCAGAATCGGCTTCTGAATCAATTTCCGTCATAAAAAATAAATATTTAATTTTGATGGAAAAATCTTTCATTTAATTTAAATGGAAACACAGTATCATGAGAAATTAATACAATCCTTAATTCAAGGAATATGTGTGCATTTCACGTCGCCCGCTTACATTGCATGAGTGTATGCGTCTGCGTAAGTATGATGCACATACGTTTTGCGATTATTAAGGATAACTATATTATAAAAAATGCCTAGGTTTGGTTTCAATTTATTTAGTTACGGATGTTGTTTTAGACTTATAATTTAAAATTCTTATTGGAGTGTCTGAGATATTGCGCTTAATCTGTTACACGTTTTAGAAAAGCAGTGTAGCGCGTAGTATTTTACAAAGTAGTCATTCGCCACAAGCCTGCACCCTACAGCCCCCATGTCCGAGCCGGCGCTCTGCCCGTCTCCACGCCCGAGTTGACGCCGCACGATCCTCGCACATCGTCCATTCTTAGTAGTGCGCCGCGAGCTAGCTTCCGATACACACGTACGCGCGCTAAGGCGCGCGCCGGCCCGGTTTTCGTAATAAGTTCATATTAGAATCGTATAACCTTTAACTAAATATCTCTTTTTTTTTAACGTGGTAAAATTATAATAATATTCCACAATATTCCACAACTTTTCACACAACGCCATCTAGTCCCAAACTAAGCAGAGCTTGTGGTATGGGTACTAGACAACTGATAAACATACATATATATTTCTAAATACATACATATTATAGATAAATTAAACCCAGACAAAGAACAAATGACCGTGCTCATCACACAAACATTTGTCCTTGATGGGAATCGAACCCACGACCTTGAGCACAGCAGTCAGGGCCACTGACCACTATACCAACGGGCCTGTCCGACCTTAAAACTGTTATAATTTAATAAATAAATACTAATAGTGAGCAGAATGCTCATGAATATAATAGAATAAATAATCATCATCCATGGATTAAAAAGGTTTATTGAAATAAAACACAATATATAATCAGCAGTAATATTTTAAATTGCTTTGAATCACAATTTTGTAGTGTTTATAGATTATAATAATTACAAAGGAAGATTATTTTTTGTTCAAAGTACACTTATCCAACAGATCGTGTTCATGCACTCTCGTGTCCATCATCTCAGAATAATTTACAAAACATAAACAATATTTTCGTAGAAGTAAATTTACAAAAAAAGGATTTAAAACGGTATAACAAATAAAAATATAACATTTTGATAAATTTTATAAATTATTACCTTTCATAAATTACATTTTATGTAAATGTAAAATTATGTTATAACTTAAATAAATTCCTAAAATTATAATATAAAAATAACCAATACTCATTCACAAAATCATAATTAAATATTGAATACATTCATAAGAAATAAGTACATGATTAATTACGATTATAAATACTTAGGAACAATATTCTTTATTTACAGCTCACACAAAATATCTATAAAATTAAAAATCAACTAAGAACACTGATTATTAAAAATAAAATGGAGACAAATATGACATTTTCATTTTCAGAAATTATTTACAACTCATTTTCAAGTTATTCATTACCTATTAAAATAGATGTCAAAAATACAGTTCACATAATTATTTAATCCAATTATAATTCATACAACATTTTTTTACGAAAGATGAACTATAAAAAGAGATTCTAAGCTGTTCGCCTGGACAGTCCTCATTCATACGTCTCTCCATATTTTGGTGTCTTAGAAACCTTGAAACTGGCAGTACGTAACAATTTCTTACATTTGCTAACATTAAAATTAAAGAAAACTTACATATAACGCTTAAGATTGCATATAAATAATTATATTAATTAAATAACATCATAAAATTCGCTATCAAACGCTCTTTATCTATATAAATTTGTTTATAAAGCAATAATACTAGTAGCTAGCTAGAAAATATAGGATTGTAATGATTTTTGAAAATATTGTACAGGGTGTATCAGGAAAGTGTGGTTTGATTTAAGGGTATTGTTCTATATCTAATATACGTACAGTGAACATACATTAGTACTTTTTAAATATATTGTTAGGAAAAAAACAAAACACTTGTTTTACAAGGAGTTGCACGTTGGTAGAGTGGTTTATTGATTCCACCACAAAAACATGCCTCCATCAGAAACTTTAAAAAGATATATTCATTTCAGATGCTTTTCCCGAACGAGTATATATATATATTTTTAATTTAGTGTTTCTTTACTGTATAATAGATTCAGAACCTCAGCCTTATATGATGTACATGACCACGTATTTTTAAAACACCATGTTTACTAAAATTCCGTTTTTCGACAATAAAATGACTAGTGATTGGGTAACTAAATAAACAGGCATAAAATGTATATTTCATGTCTACTGTAAGGCTAAATCAGGCACTATTGCATTATTTTATAGTAGTAATTAAAGTAATTATTATTATAAAAGAATCTTAACATGCTTACTTTTTTAATACTACTTGAACTTTACTAAAAAACAATTTCAAAATTTTATTACAATCCTACAAAAGAAGATTTAGCAGCTATGAATATTATTAAAATAATTTCTCGTGATCTAGCTTTCATAAAAAAAAAACCAAAATAATATCATATGCGAGTGTCGAAACGTCAAAGTTATAATTAAGTAAGTATCTAAGTGATATGCAATATACTTTAGGCAGGCTCATTTTGATTTAGAAAAATCATTAGTTTTACATAGAGGTGATCAAAATTAGTTTTAGCCATTCATCATAAACAATTTACGAATCTTTTTTGTATATATAAAAAAAGATAAAAATGACTAAAACTAAAATAATGCGCCTCTACAAAAGTATACGCAAGCTACCGCGAATTAATCAACTACTAGAAATCGCATAAAGAACAGACCAACTTAGAACTACATTAAAATTATAACTGCTAAAATCAATGCCTTTTGCCATCTTTTTATCACATTTTCGTCAAAAGAAACGTGCCTACGGCATAATAAATTCATAAAGCTCAACTATAGTTACGGCCCACCCGAAAACATGAAAAGAAATCCAATCATAGTCTCACTAATATCTCATTCCAGTACCAGTTAATAACAATTTCTATCTTTTAGTCTTAGGAATACTTACTAAATATGAAGTTAAAATGTGTGAACAAGCTTCTTATAATATAATAATAAAAAGTATTAGTTAAACTTTTAGTTTTAAATTCTATGTATAGATTTCAAGTTTTTTTATTATTTCATATAATAGTATTTATCTAACTATATCTAGTTCTAGTGCACTATCTTTTAGCTGTGGTCAATGACTAAGCCTCGCCGTAAGTGTGCCACTTTTACTATCCTCAAAAATTTTATTGCTTTCGTTTGTTTTGTAAAATAAAAGACAAAATTTGTTAAATACATATAATAATACGATAAGAGTTTGTTTCATAATCTTTTTGCTTTTACAAAAATGAATTATTTTTTTACTATTTTATGTAGGTAATTGACATTTCTTTTATAAAAAATACAACAAAATGAACATCGTTTTTTTGGTAATTTTTTGGCGTTTTTAAAGTATTTTATACATGTTAATAAAAAAGGATATTAAAAAAGACACAGTTATCGGTGGCACTAAGAAGCGTCTATATTTCAACTGTACTGCGACGATCGCGTGGTTATTAAAATACTCTTTCTTTGCAAATTGGATTTAATTCCACCACAAAAATATTATTGCTTTCAGAGGTTCTGCGTTACTGAGAAAAATATTTTTTAAATTTGTTTTCTTCATATTTCCGACGTTTCGCATTTTAATTACTTCCTCAGCGCTCCAGAAGCAATCGTGCACGCTATCTAAAAATATAGTTATACGCATGACCACTAGCTAAACGAACTATTTGTTCGAAAATTAACACAGAAATGATAGAATAACTTTTATGGAAAATTAATACATCAAAACTTTTGGCGCAATACATCTCGAAATACTGGTATCGTACCCGCCATTACTACATATACATATATAAATATAACATCTTAAAATTAGCGATCCAAAAATATGAAATATACGTGTTGTATTAGTGCGCGCCCGGCCGGTCCGCGCGAGCCCACCAAGTGTTACAAACCCGCGATATTTGCGACTTTTGCCGTTCGCTACCGGAGGGTGCAAAAGCCGCCACAACTGGACGGTTTTTCTCAATCCTCGTCGCGTGTTTATTTTTCCTCTAATCGAAAAAATACTGATTCATTCCCAACAAAACACCGCTCGACATTGAACGGAGAAAAATTGAAACTTTTGTTGCGAATCAACCAACATTTTTTACCTACTTTTACAACTCTGGGCCTCTCAAAATCTAAATAAACAGGAATATATCGGAATGTACGAACAGTTGAATTAAAGATTGCAGAAAAAGTAAGAATGTTCAAGAAAAACTAATTTTCTAATTAAAATATTATAAAACTAAATGATAGAAAGAAAGTGAAAAAGAAATACTTGAAGTAAGTTTGATAACATAATGTACCAGGGCCCTGCTCAAGCAAAGCGTCCTTATTCGTTCGAAACTTTTGCTTTATAAAAATACGAATCGAAAATATCTCGACTGTAGCACGTCTTCTTATGGTTAAGCTATAATTATTCTATTACTTCTTATACTATAAAACTTTACTATGTTTGCTACGTTAAAATATCAGAGAATTCAGAAAAAGGGAATATTTAGGTTTTTATTTTCTATATTTAAGTGGTGCACAACCTTATTTCTTCATGAACGCTAGGTAAGTATGGCGTTAGCATAACGAGGGTCTAAAACAAAAGTTTACTATCTAAAGAACTAATAGCAGATGTAGGTAGTCGATGAGAAGTCATAGTAAGGATCCGCAATTATTGGATTAGGAACTGGGGGACGAGGATACGAACTTAACGATATCGTGGGGAAACAAGACGAAGAACGAACAGATAACCAACTATTGGTGACACGGTTAAAGATCTCTCATAAGTTAAGATCTAATCTACAGGGAATCTCAAAGATCGTAGAACATGTTCGATGATATCTAAGGCTTCATCTTCACTGCATAGACTAAAAGAATTAAAACTATTTAGGCTGGAATGAAACCTATTGTAAACTTTCGACCGAAACTAACCGCGTAATTACTTTTATTTCTCTTAAATACGATAAAATCTCAAAATACTCACAGCTCGTCGGGTTTATTGTATTATACGCTAAGTGCAACTACTTTATAAGAACAGTGGCTTTTTAATAATTTGAATTTGTACTTAACCTACATATTTTAAACTCCATTGCTGAAATCATTCATAGAATAGAATTCAAGTTTTGACTCGATCTAAAGTTCGAAGCAAAAGAACCAACTCAATGTTTCACATTAAAATTCATTATCAAATCGTTTTGCAATTGACGTGAATTGCAAAAGCCAAACGTTACGCAAACATTTTTGCATTTTTGTAGATATTTTATGAATTTTCAAAAATTTTGCGTCAAGTCTTACGATATTTTTTTCAGCCAATACATTTGATGATCTAGGTTTAATTACTTTACATCCAATTTAGAGTTTTCAAAAATATGATTCCAATAAATGTTCTAAACAAATATCTCAAAAATACATTATGAAAATATAATACAAATACGATAAAATTTATACTAAATATAACCCTGTCTATGACCTGAAGAGTTTAAAATAAATAATAAATCGAAATCTAAACTCTGAACAAGTCATTTCTAAGGATAACATAATCACTTCCTAGAGTCACACGCGTTGCTATTATCCGTATATTAAGTAATGCACTTACAAGAACAAAAACAACATTATCGCTTGTTATAAGTCCGTTCAATCATAATAACAAATTGAAACGGTACCGAATCATAAACGATGGTGTTTTATTTCAGAAAAGGAAATCTAAATGGCGAAACGTGATAGTCAAAATTTTTCGTATCGTCTTCAATATAATACGATGTACAAAAGAACTGTTAAAACATTTCAAATAGACAAGGACTGAGTCAGTTCACAACTCCGATAAGAAACCTGTTTTGTGAAATTAGCTTAAGTTATAACAAACAGTATAGTTGATAATGTGAAAGGCAGTTGGTGTTAACGCGTTATTTGAAATACTCGATTTAAAAAAAAATCACAATATACTCCAACAAAAGATTTTGACTTGTAAATAAAGGTAAAGGAAAATCCCTAATTGAGAGTGGAATGGAAATAATAGCTTAGAGAACTAAAATTATCCATGAATGACTGCCGTTATCAGATTTTAAACAGAAGCTCTAGTAGAAGATCTTCATCCACATTCATTGGTGATTCAGGAGCAAGGTAATCAACGATCCTAGAAAAATAAAACAGGCCTTAAAATCCATTCCTCAAGGTCATATTCTTTTCATAACAGTAGTTATACTAAATACTAATACAAAAAATGCAAATATAAGTGTAAAAATTACAAAACATAGATTATCATCTGTCTAAGTAGCCAAAGATCTTAAAATTCAATATTTTTCGTCAAAACCTTCGTGTCAAGTCATTGACAATAGCGATATTGTTTAGGATGATGTTGATAATTTATGTAATGATGACCATGCTTACCTATTGGGCGTGGGTGGAGTACTGGTGATGCGCGGCAGCGAGTTTTGGCGGACATCCGGCGATCGCCGGGCCCCCCTCACGCTTTCGGCTCGTGCGTTCTGCAACCTGCCACAAACGGGGAGAGACATATTAAAATATTATTTGTCTACAAGGGCATAAACACCAAACACGATCACAATAAAATATTCTCGCATTCATAGAGGTTTTCTTAATAATTTTCCATAACTTAAAAGTGGGTATTTTATGGATCACCACAAAGACGAAACAAATTTTGTATTTCACTACGAAAACTTACGTTGGTAGTAAATTCCTCCCATGTGCTGTGCAGCGTGAAAATAGTTTTGGGAATATTAAAATAAACTCCGATTGCAGACAAGAAAATATATAAAATTATTGTATCGAAGACAGAAATAGTCACTTCATCGAAATCACAATAGCAAGATAATGACTGTGTTCTAACTTAAGATCCCTAGCAAAACATAATAACATTAAACAGTCTAGCAGATTCTAAGAAAACGATTCCACCAAAACAGGCTAAGCTGTAAATATTCACAAAACTGGAATAAACAAGCTTGAACAAAACCATCCTTTAATTTAATAAAACAACAAGTCTAAAAGTTTAACAAAATCATGCTCTAAAGGTTCTCTTATCGAAAGCAAGAAACAAACTTGGGTACAGTTGATTTATCTATCCGCCACAGATACAGAAGTTTCAGGAAAATCTTAAATGTTTCATTCATAAAATACAAACTGATTCTGATTAGATTACTAGGGAGGGATCGGGAACGAGCCAGTAGCCGAAATTAATTTAGCATTGACTGCGATGGAAGCAACGAATAAAGGATTTAATTGTTGTAAATATTTAATGAATTTTCGCTTTGTTCGGTTTATTTGAAGAAAAGGATAGGATTCTTTTATATAGGTATTTTCTATTCCCTTTTCATGAGAGGTATTGTAACTTTTCATATCATGTTTTTGTTTTGTGTTTTATATGCAAAAAACCAAGTAAGTAACCACCCGCATTACATTTTCTTTCTCTTCTTTTCAATTTGTACGGATTATAACGTCATCAATGTCTACGTAAATATCATTCAACCACAACCGACTCCTAGTAATCTTTAACTTTCTTATTAAGAAGTTTGAAGCTCAAAAGTTGTTCTTTCGAAAAGCTCTCCGCCGTTCATTAAAACAGCTGATATTCATATATATATTTAAATATCAAAAATTAGAATATGAGTCATGTTTGTATGAAAGCTAATATTAATTTTCTTTTAAAATTTGTTCAACCTTTCTTCTTTGTGCAGATATGGGGATACGTAAACATTCATATTGATTCTGAGTTATTTTCCTGTTTATCCAAATTCGTTTTATTTGGGGAAGTCATTAATGTTGCAAAACGGACTTTCGGGGAGGGGTTTCAAAGAATGCCAGTATTTAATATAACTTAGCTCATGAGAAATCAATGGAGTTTATTATGACTGCATGCTTAGATAACATTGATTAGAATAGATTTGTTCCTCATCTAGATACAAATTCCGAGTAAACAACAGCGAGCTAACAAGATTTATTGCTCCTATATGGATACAAAAGATGGCAGTAAATTCTCCTTGACCATACAGTACCAGCTTTGAATAACGAAATTAAAACTAAACCTGAAAAAAACCCGAAAGACCTCTACAAAGCAAGACAAACACAATGAGCTCACGGTTTCAGAGAAATACTACAAACAGACACCATTATATTCCAATATAAAAGTAATACGGGGTGAAGTCAAAATTATAAGAGTTTTAGTTGTCCAACTTCGTCTAATTTTGCTGTTTAGGGAAGTTCGTAACTATTTCGATAACGGATTTTTCTAAGATTCCTTCCGTGGATAGGTGATCTTAACATATTGAGGATTCCTCTGTGCCTCTGAAAAGACACCAAGCCGTAGTCAGCTGCCATTTGTACATCTTTGACAGATGTTACGTTAGGATAGTCAGAAGTAGAATTACCGAGCTACTGGGTTGTGGAGGTCAAATACACATTCACTCAAACGGGATGCAGCTGAATACAAGTGAATCACTAGTATTCAGCTGCATCCCGTTAAGATTGGAAGTCGACTCTCATTATATAGTTGAGAAAAGCCTGAGCACATGATAGATGTTCGTAACGAGGTTAATAATCAACATGATTTTCATATGATGTCAGTCTCTTCCAACTTTCTGTGTATGTACCTGTGGGGGGGGGGGGGGGGGGGGTGTAAAACAATACTGTTAAAACTGGAGCGTGCTCAGAGAGCAGTACTGAAAGTCAGTACCTTCCGTAAGTTCTCACAGTTAGACAATTGTTTGTGCTTAACACTGTTATCAACATGATTTTCATATGATGTCAGTCTCTTCCAACTTTCTGTGTATGTACCTGTGGGGGGGGGGGGGGGGGGTGTAAAACAATACTGTTAAAACTGGAGCGTGCTCAGAGAGCAGTACTGAAAGTCAGTACCTTCCGTAAGTTCTCACAGTTAGACAATTGTTTGTGCTTAACACTGTTGCAGCACCAAAAAACTCCATTGCAATCGTGACTGATTTCATACAAATATTGGAAATCTTCAAAAACTTCAATACCTTTAGATAAAGTTTATTTGCAGCCTTCTATTTCTATTTCCTAGCGTGTTGCGTGGCAAGTCCGAATTTGCTAAAAAAAAGCCTTTGATTTTTGGGTGAAAGCTAATAATTAAGAAGTCATGTCAACTGAGTTACTTTGCATAATAAACTGATAAGTTGATATGTACATTAAGCAGTTTGATGAAATAATTACCGCATATAATATACAGAACGGTACGATTGCACATGATTGTGGATTTCTTCGTAAAAAGGAATTTTCGTATTAGAAATTTGATGAATCGTAGTGATTTAAATAAAACTCAACTAATAAACACTAAAACCAGATAGGACAGCTTATAATCCACACGTTTCTCTCCGCTGAGTTATAAATTAGAGAAGAAGATTGGGAGGCGACCCTTTCTAACAAAATAATAATATAATATACCATATTTTGTTATATTTTTCCCATTCAAAAGGCTTTATCCCTTCCGTTGTGGCATTACAGAGTCAGTATATTAGTTCCGGGTAAACAATTCAGAGTTTCCACTGGATACAGAACGAACATTTTTTGTAAATAATACTTATTGTGCGGTACACAATGTGTGCTGGCTTGACGCGTCTTTTTATTGAGTTTAGTGAAAAGGTCTGGCATTATTTAAGTCTTGCGTTGCGATATTTTTATCGAATTCTCTTTATTCAAAGGACTGGAATTCCCTGCTGGAGTTTGTGTGTCCTGATTGCTGTAACCTGGGAGTGAATAAGTTTCTTCTAAGCAAGCGTGCTTCATTCTAGATATCTCGATTTTCATAAAGTTTTGCGTGGAAATGTATGTACGCCGATAAACAGTTTGATTAATTAATTCAAATCAATTCATTTATTCAAGTAACCATGACTCATTTGTTAGTAAAACTTATCCTATGTTAGTACTGATTATAATGCATCATACTAGTGGTCGCCCATTTATCATAATTTATTTATTATTATTTTTTATTATTAATTATAGGTTCGCGTTTGACCACCATCTCACCTAATGGTAAGTGATGATGTGGTCGAAGATGGAGCACGCTTACCTAAAAGTAACCTATTCACTCTTGACTTAAAGACTCCTAGGTTATAGCTATCGGGAAACACAGACTCTGGCAGGGAATTCCACTCCTTTCCATTTAATTGTAATAAAACATTTATTTTGGACGAGACATTTGTACGTCACGGGTTCGATTTTGCATCAGATCAAAATGTTTGTATGACTGTTTCTAAAATATTAAATTAACTTTTCTGAGTCTAGGAGTATGTAAAAGAGATATTCCTTATGTGGAGGTACTTATCTAAGTACCTGTATGAGTTAAATAGCCTGTCCATCGAAGACGTTTCCACTTTTTCATCACACTTGCACGTAAACAGTATCTAAACATACAGGTTAACTTGGCCGTAATGCCCCATATAAAACCCTCGAGCTTTCTTTTTGTCATAAAACCCAAGGTCGGTAGGTAATTTTTTTTTAATTTACTGTGACATAGATTGATTGAATTAAGATTGTATTTTATTAATCTTGACATGTATACTTCTGATATTTAAATTTTTATTTTTAGTTTTGATATGTACAATTTGACTTTATTTTATTTTTTACTTTTGACATATGATATTTGTTTTTTACTTTTGTTTTGTTTTGTTGTGTATATTTTGACATTTAATATTTTTATTTTTGTGATGTATACTTTTGAAATTTATTTATTAATTATTGCTAATCTCTATAAATTTATATTATTAGGTTTAAATTAAAATTGACAAATTGATTATTAAAACATTTGCACGCCATCGTATAGGCAAACATGTCTGAACTTTATTTTTATTCTTTATGTTTACACATGTTTGGAGCAAATAAAGAAATCTATCTATCTATATAGCACAGCACACAGGTCATACAAGTTCAAGCAAGGAGTTTACATGCAATTGAAAAATTGTCTTAAAATGTTATCTAAACAGGAATTTCATTGCAATCTCGCTACATGTTACTTAAATACTCAACGAATGTTCTTAATAATCGATTTTAATAGTTTTTTGTCTCAAAACTTAGAAAATATTTTTATTTTTTTATACTTCGTCATGGCTGTATACCTACGTAAGTATTTGCCCTTAACGTTTCTGAACGAAACACTTCTATAATCTGTGGTGGGCAAAAGCCCGCCATCCGCTTAAAAAATGTTCAATCGTTCACTTATTTCGTAAGTTTCGTAATAATAGTGCTGCTAGTCGCACAGCTGTATTAAACCTATAATTCATAATTATTTACCTTTTGTACTTGAAGACAAGTAAAAAAGTTATAAAAAATGGTTTTTCTGCCCTATAATTTTATTTATTTACTCGCAAATGTGATGAAAAACATTGTATGTTTCAGGGGCGGTACGGGAATTACGAACCTCAACTCAGAAAGCCCTGTCTCCGACTTCGGGCTTCTACTAGAGCCTCGATCGTAATTCCTTACTTACCGCCCTTAATACACAATGTACTATTATTGCACTAATGGTTACCTATGGCTTTTAAATTTATTCTGTACATATTCCGATTATAGTTCAACTGGAAGTACCTACATACAAGTTTAAATTCCATAGTAAAATCTAAAAATATGATCCTTATATTATACTATATAAAGCTAGATTTTATACTATATAAAGCTAAATTACCACTGACTGACTGACTCACTCACTCACTCATTGACATAATTGTTCTCCCAGATGGTGGATGGGAAGGTGGGTATATTTTGACAGATTCGTAAACAAGTAACTCTCAAACCTACGGGAAAAGTGCCAAACCTCCCCTTTTCCCCCCCCTTCTCCCCCCCGCCTATCGTATCTCGGAAACTACAAGACCCGTATTTTTTTCTTTTTACGGATTCGTATAGAGGAGGCTCGGTAAAGTAAAAACCATTTTTCAAAGTCCCCCCCCCGCCCCCCTTCTCCCCCCCTTTAGGCGGATCTCGGAATCTAAGAGACTTTGAACATTTTTTTTTTCAGATTCATTTAGAGGGGCAATGCTTTAGTCAAAATACTTCAGCAACCCCCCCAATCCCCCCCCCATTTTTTTTTTTTTTTTTTCACAAGCACGCGAGGTGCTTGCACCTCGCGCAACACGCAAATACTAAAACCCCCCCATCACCCCCCCCACCATTTTTTTTTACAAGCACGCGAGGTGCTTGCACCTCGCGCAACACGCAAATACTAGTTATATTATATAAAGCTAAATTACCACTGACTCACTCACTCACTCACTGACTCATTGACATAATTGTTCTCCCAGATGGTGGATGGGGAGGTGGGTATATTTTGACAGATTCGTAAACAAGTAACTCTCAAACCTACGGGAAAAGTGCCAAACCTCCCCTTTTCCCCCCACTTCTTCCCCCTCCCTATCGTATCTCGGAAACTACGAGACCCGTAATTTCTTTTTATTACGGATTCATATAGAGGAGGCTCGGTAAAGTAAAAACCATTTATCAAAGTCGCCCCCCCACCCCCCTTCTTACCCCCTTTAGGCGGATCTCGGAAATTAAGAGACTTGGAACATTTTTTTTTTCAGATTCATTTAGAGGGGCAATGCTTTAGTCAAAATACTTCTGCAACCCCCCCCCCCATCACCCCCCCCTTTTTTTTTTTTTCACAAGCACGCTAGGTGCTTGCACCTCGCGCAACATGCAAATACTAAACACCCCCTTTTTTTTTCTTTTTTTCACTTTTCACAAGCACGCGAGGTGCTTGCACCTCGCGCAACACGCAAATACTAAACCCCCCCATCTCCCCCATCACCCCCCCTTTTTTTTTTTTTTTACAAGCACGCGAGGTTCTTGCACCTCGCGCAACACGCAAATACTAGTTGTATTATATAAAGCTAAATTACCACTGACTCACTGACTGACTCATTGACATAATTGTTCTCCCAGATGGTGGATGGGGAGGTGGGTATATTTTGACAGTTTCGTAAACAAGTAACTCTCAAACCTACGGGAAAAGTGCCAAACCTCCCCTTTTCACCCCCCTTCTCCCCCCTCCCTATCGTATCTCGGAAACTACGAGACCCGTATTTTTTTCTTTTTTACGGATTCGTATAGAGGAGGCTCGGTAAAGTAAAAACCATTCTTCAAAGTCGCCCCCCTTGCCCCCCTTCTCAACCCCTTTAGGCGGATCTCGGAAATTAAGAGACTTGTAACATTTTTTTTTTCAGATTCATTTAGAGGGGCAATGCTTTAGTCGAAATAATTGTGCAACCCCCCCCCCCACATCTCCCCCCATCACCCCCCCCATTATTTTTTTTTGTTTTTTAAAGTGAACCGCGAGGTGCTTGCACCTCGCGCAACACGCAAATACTAGTGGTTATATATCTTTTAATGTCATTGAATACAAGTTCCGTACATAAGTTTATTTAATTTATTCGTAGCAGATCTAAACGACTTAACCCTTTCGGTACGGCCCATACACGTATCCTCAGGACTGCTAATCTAAATGAGATATTCGTGAAATTTTTACTGAACAATATAAATAATACAATAATAAACCCAAAAACAGCCACCTCTATTTTTTTACCCTGAAAAATCCTTTTTTCAGCATGGGACATTAGGTTCTATCGGTCTTGAAACTTTAAAATGAGAGTAGTATAGAAAAGAAACAATCCCAAAATTTAGTTTTGTGGGAAGATATGTACCATTAGTCTAATACCGTAATGGGACATATACATATATACCTACAGTACCGAAAGGGTTAACGTAAACATAATTTCATTTTAAACAACAGAACGTTCTATGATGTTTAATATGTCAAAATATACAAGTATAGCACGTAACTTCAATATCTTTTTTCATGTTAGGTTCGCGTTTGACCACTATCTCACCTGATAGTAAACGATGATGTGGTCGAAGATGAAGCACGCTTGCCTAGAAGTAATCTAAACACTTTTGACTTAAAGACCCCCAGGTTATAGCTATTAGGAGATACAGACTCTGGCAGGGAATTCCACTCCTTAGCTGTACGCACAATAAAAGTATTCCCAAACTATTTTTCACGTATGGGTGGGATGTCCAAAATGGCACATCACCGTTCGTCTTGTAGTCCGATAGTGGCTTGGTGGAATTGGGTTGTGCAATTCCATCGCACACTCCCCGAAATATAACGTTACGCACACTTAGCATAAAAGTGACTTAACTTTGAATTTCTGTATTTTCTGATTTTTGTATACACTGACTTTAAGCATCTAAATCCCCGTGGTTATAAGGGACAGAATTACAAGTACTAAAGGGACAGCCCATACATCGGTCACAGGAGAGAATAATATTCTCTCCTTATACATATGATAAAACAGTAAAAAAAGTGTCTGTACATTTAAATTTTATACAAAAATAATAATTGAGGTGGGTTAAGAAACGGTAACACGGCAAAAAAAAAAAAAAAGTCTGTCTGTTTGTCTGTTTGTACACGCTAATCTCCGGACCTACTGGATGGATTTTAATGAAATTTAGTAAGTATAGTTAACATCCTGGAATCCTTTTTATCCCGGAATTCCTACGGAATCCTCCCACGCGAACGATCATTACTCATGATGCCTTGTCCCAACGATGGTGTTGACTTCGAGTCTAGCCCGATGCAACTGAGTAATATTGTTTAACATGAAGCGACTGCCCATCTGACTTTCACAACCTAACAGATGGATAGCACGCTACCCCTTAACAAGGCTGTCAGATTTTCTGGCGTCTGACTGACCCGTAAGGACTTTCAAAGATGTACAAATGACAGCTGGCACTATGGCGCGGTGGAATCTGGATATATTAGGATGGTTAATAATCCACGGAACGACCTCGGCAAGAAACCTTTAACACGTTCGCTGACAGTACGTCGTTAGGCGGAAAATTAAAATAGTGCGTTATGACAGTGCGTCGACGGACGGGCCACTTATTTTTAAGAGTACGTCGTCTCACAATAATTTTTCATGAAAGTATTATTAAGAGCAGTATCCACTGTCATATTATGAGCAATTTCATATTTCTTACTGCCGTAATACGAGTATTTTGTGGGTAGTTTCATATAGCTTGCTTGTGCACGAGTACTACGTTGATTTGTCATTTAGTATGGAAAATTCTACTGTCGTAATGTGGTGTCAGGGTAAGTGCTCACTGTCACTGAACGTGTTAAGATCGGTTCTGTGTCGGCATTGTAGAGTCCCAACGTGTAAGCCGATTTTATTTAATTATTCTTACGTCAATCAATTCGTCTTAAACTTGAAAGTGTCACTAAAGACAAAACATTCATCAAAATACACCATTTCCTATTTTCAATTTTTGACACCGCCTTCCGAAATTAAAATTATTTTTGGCTTTGTAGTGTTTTGATATGGAAGTCGGTTTTAGTTTTTGCAAAAAAGTTTTATTTTGGCGCTTTTTAGTGGGTCAGTGAATTTTCCAAATCGGTTCGTAAATGACGGAGTAATGCGCGAACAAAAAACGCAATGCATAGTAAACGAAAAGCTCATCAACGTAAATATATTTTTTAGACTTTTGTTGATTTTTCAGAAACGGCTTGTCCGATTTCGATAAAATTTTCATGGGACCATATGGAAAGTATACCCTTTTCAACAAAAAAAGATTTTTTCAATCCGGTTGGCAAGCGACGGAGATATGCCCGAACAAACATAAAAAAAAAAACAAACAAACATCCGAATTGAGAACCTCCTCCTTTTTTAGAAGTCGGTTAAAAAGTGTCATTTTAGTGATTAAATCGGTTTACTAGTCATATTTTTGGTAAGCTGTGCATTATTTTAATTGAAATAGTGACATTTTACGTTTAGGTTCACATTTGCACTATTATTTTTTTGTCATATTTATTTTGACGCCATAGTGACATTTTTTCCTTAGTGTCACGTTTGCATTAAGTTACCAAATTATTAGTTCAATAATTTGTCGTCATAATGACACTTTTTATTTTAGTGTCAGTTTGGCTTTAAATTAATGAATGTAAAAGTGGCACTTTAATATTAATAACGATAAAATATAAATATATACTTTAGTACTATAGTAAATTACTATTTTTGTTCTCAAATTTGACATACATTATTTTCCCATAATTTCTATATCAAAGAATAACTAAATTGTGCATGGATTATTTTCAGGAGAGGCAGAAAACGTTTTATTTAGTCACAAAAAACGTTTTTGCCTCTCCTGAAAGTTAACTTTTTAGGATAGTGACAGTATTGGATTAAGCGTGCGACATGTACACCCACCAGTATTCATTTTCAGTTGTGCAGTCGGGTTTTTTAAATTATTAAACTACTTTTTTTAAGATTTTTTTTATTTGACCCCTGAAATAGTAACTTTAAAGTTAAGGCACTATCATTCTGAAAGAGCGATCATAATATTAAAGGGGCATAATGGATTTGATCTTGTTTGTTAATATCTTACCGCGAAAACAAAGGTGCAGTGAGATGTCAATACAATAATGTATTGAGATACAAACATATTTAGCTTGCCCATCCAAGCTAAATATGTTTGTATTATTATTTTTATTTTATTTATTGTATTTTTTATATTAACAATATTGCTAGTTATGTAGATTGTACCCACATTGGTAGTTCTCTTTTTTTATAATGTATTGAACTAAATATTTGAGGTGAGATGTGTGAAACATGTTTTTGACTTTGATTTAACTTTCACTTTGAGTTCATTCCTCATAAATTTCACGGAAAAATATTTACAGAAAAGAGCGACTGATATCCTTGTTGCCCAAATCAGTCCTGTGTATCTTTGAAAATTCAGTGTTCAAACTAAAATCACCACTTACTTGATCTTCGACTGCCTCATGAACTGTTGGATTTTCCTCGCCGCTTGATTCTGACGCCGCTGTGAGTAAGTCCTCCTGATCAAACATTTGATCTTGTTAAACCATATATGTATAACAAAAAATAATCAGCCATAAGTCAAGAGCGAATAGGTTACTTCTAGGTAAACGTGCTCCATCTTCGACCACATCATCACTTACCATCAGATGAGATGGTGGTCAAACGCGAGCCTATTATCAATTATAAAAAAAAAGCCTAAAACGTTGCTGGGACACAGCGCCTTTTTTCTACGAGAGAAAATGGGCCCTTTTTTTTTGTTTTTTAGCGTGGTAAAATTATCAAATAAGTCCTCCCACCCCGGGCAGGGTGGGAGGGACTGTCAGACTTTTACTGACTAAAATCCACGGTGTTCCTTCAATAACCCTTTACGTACCGGGGCCACGGTAATGGGATAAGTCCCACGACCCCGGCAGGCTTCGGCCCTCTACAGGGGGGGCCTCGTCATGTTGCTGACGCTCTAAGAGGCGCGCGTGGAACACAACGCGCCGTCGACCCGGGCATGGTCCATGGTCGGACAGCGAGTTGCCCTTTACTCGCTGTCCGCATGCCCGCGCCTACGGTGACCGGAGATCGTCGGCCGACGTCCAACGCCGTGGGCGTCTACCACTGCGGCTGGGCTGGAGGGAGGACGCCATCCTCTCCCTCACGCGGCCCGCCCCCTCCTTCGGAAGCATGACTGCTTCGCAGAAGGAGGCAACCGCTTCCCACTCCCTCTCGCCCCGCAGCATGGCCTCGACCAATGCCGGGCGCGAGAGGTCTCCGCCTATTGCCGCCGTGAGGACACGTCGGTGCTCTGCCCAAGCGGGGCAGTCCTGCACCGTGTGCTCGACTGTGTCCTCAGGGCGACCCTCGCAGTGGTGACACCCAGGCGTTTGTTCCTTTCCCATCAGACACAGGTACCTCCCGAAACTTCCGTGTCCGGTGAGGACCTGTGTCATGTGGTAGGTCAGGACGCCGTGACGCCGATCTAGCCACTCCTCAAAGAGGGGTCTTACCGCCGCAATTGCGGCGTGCCCGGAAAATGAAAATGGGCCCTAACAATACGTTTGCCCGGTGCGGGTGGGTTGATGTCATATTTGACAGGCCCGTTGGTATAGTGGTCAGTGGCCCTGACTGCTATGCGCAAGGACGTGGGTTCGATTCCCACCTAGGACAAATATTTGTGTGATGAGCGCGATCATTTGTCCTTTGTCTGGGTGTAATTTATCTATAATATGTATGTATTTAGAAATATATATGTATGTTTATCAGTTGTCTAGTAATCATACCACCAGCTCTGCTTAATTTGGGACTAGATGGCGTTGTGTGAAAGTTGTGGAATATTATATCATTATTTTTAGTCCTATGACATGCCGTTTCCTGTATGATGTTTTTCTTGACCGTTTTGAGAGCAGAGATGAAATGTTTTGCTCATCAATTGCTCCCCATTGTTAATTACTGTTTAATAAATTCATATAGGTACAGGTCCGTAATATACAGTATGTTAACTAGTAGAGGGCGTTCTCGTTAACCCGCAATAGTATAGCATACATACATGCTAAAAAAAATATTACCACTCGAAAACAAGGTGTTTTTTTTTTAATATTAAAATATTCACTAAAAATGTTAAATTGAGAGGTACGTAAAAGAAGCACTCCGTACGCATAATATAATATAATACGCATTCATAAATAAATTGTGACGTTGCCGTCCTTCAAGTATTTTAGTGATAAGTGATTCAAGTGATTTTAAATATTATTTATTTTTACACTAAAAGGTGCTATAGTGTAGTCTATTGATTTAAAATTTGACTAGTAGCGAATGCCTGATTGTATTGTTCTTATATCCGGTGTTGAGATATTACTGTAGCTAAAATTTTAAGAAATAAATATATCTATACTAATATTATGAAGTGGTAAAATTTGTATCTATGTTTGTATTTTTGTATACAGATGTTAAAGAAAACAAAATATTATTATTTTTCTTAATATTAAAATATTCACTAAAAATGTTATATTGATACGTAAAAGAAACACTCTATACACGCGTACGCATTCATAAATAAATTGCGACGTTGTCGTCCTTCAAGTACGCGTGTGTTTCTTTTACGTATCAATTTAACATTTTTAGTGAATATTTTAATATTAAAAAAATAAAACATTTTGTTTTGGAATGGTAATATTTTTTTAGCATGTATGGATGCTATACTATTGCGGGTTAACGGGAACACTCTCTGTTAATTAACATTCTGTATAGGGGTAATATTTCATTGGTTAAAACTTTTCATTGGTAGGAAGGTGCATTATTTGTGAGATAATGGCTATTAATTATTTCGAAATTCATGTGGATGAATTCGCGGGCGAAGTGATAGTACATAATATATACAGTAGAATAAGGCCGTACATTTTCCCTATGACGACAATCGATAAATATGGACATTATAATTTTGTAGATAGCTGCTATCGTCGTTGTGAGCTTCGATTAGGTCTTTCTATCCATGTCACTTGGGTTTTTTTGCCTATTCAAACACTTGCAAATTGAGTATAATGTATAAGTAGGTACTTACTTGATGGGTGTAGTGGCCACCCTGCGCGCGCGCATGGCTCGGTAGCCGCGCTGTATCACTGTCGCAGCCGCGTGCATTTGCTTCAAGTACGCAAACTGGACACACAAAGTTAAAGTTTAGACAAATGATCAGTGAAAATATCTCAGTTAGTGCTTAATACATTTTTTGTACTTATATTTGTTGAAAATACCCCTTAGTCAAATCAAAACCAATGTGGTTTTCTTCAGTAGTTTATTCATTTATTTTATTTGGCTTTTTAATGATCAGTACCCTGTTACACGTACAATATCACATTTCAAACAAATATATAAGTGCCCCAACACTTGCTTAAATTATTCTCTCAAACATTTAATTAGTGTGATGCTCGGCACTATTTAAGTGTCGAAATTGCTATATATATTTTGTTCGAGCACGCTCGACAATTTTGTGCTGACGCCTGGGATCAGCACTTACGGTTTTATAGTATTACTACATACAAATTATAACAATAAGATTTAGTTCAATAAAGCTGCTTGGTGAACACATACGTCAGTGTTTTTTTTTTCCACAACACAAGTAGGAATTCCCGATACACATCGCACCTCAACGGCTAGATTTACCATCTTTTTGGTCTTTCGTAACTTTCAGTGAAGTGTGAGGGACGAGACCTTCATCGATAGCGAATGGGCTTGACTGGCCTCCCACAAGCGGGTCTCACCAGCCAAGTTGAGAAGGCACACATATTGGTGACGGGCTTCTGCTCACATTGAACTAACTGGACCAGTGGACGCACATTAAGTCTACTACATACTCTTCTATCATTGACAGTGATTACTGCAGACTGCTAGCTTCTTCTGCACATCTACTACAATGAAAGGGCTACTACTACGTCAACAAATTATCGCTGAAGCTATACAGAAGATTTCTACAAACATTAAGAAAGATTCTGCAACTTTGAAAACTATTGAGTACGCGAAAAAATGACTAGTGTCTCTTGAAGAATTGTGGGATGAGTTCGACAACAATCACAAGTAACTTAGTGTTTTCTGATAACAAACATGAATACATTAAGTCTGGTGTCTACCTTTCCGTGAAAGAGCTCTACAAAGCTACATGTGCTCTACTGACGAACATAGGATAGACCAAGGCCATGGCTACGGAAGGTAAAAGTAGTCAAGATCAAAGTGAGCAACAACACAATGTCAGCACGGAGGAGAAAGGTATGATGTCCAAAACTGATGAGCTGGTCAGGCAACAACGAACAAACTTCCGAGCCTTAACAAGAGTCGTTCGAGGTATCGACATTAATATGATATCTGAAATATGGGAATTACAAGATAAACTGCAGATGATACAGGCGCGCTTTGAAACTATTGACGATTTACATTGGCAATTATTTTGATCGGTACGGAAGTGGATTATGAACAGGAGTATGCGAAGCATGAAAACATTTACGAAGCCATGAAGAAACAACTCAATCAAAAACTTAGCTATACATCTCACCAACAACAAACTATGCCGAAAATGGAGATTCCGGCATTTAATGGTAACTATGCTCAGTGGCCAAATTTTGTGGACCTGTACTGTGAAGCCATCCACAACAATATCATGCTCGGCAAAGCTCAAAAAATGAAATACCTCAAAGGCGAACTGAAAGGTGAGGCAGAGAGTCTAGTACAGCATCTTAACGTCTCAGATGAAAACTACGACTCATGCTGGGATATACTCACCCGCAAATACAACAACCAACAGCTGCTGTTTACAAAGCAAATGCAAATATTTCTAGGCCAGCCGACTATGCACAAACAGTCTGCTGAAGAACTAAAAAGCCTCCACGATACGGAATGGAAACAATTCATGCGATGCGCAATCTCGGAGCTGACATCACCATGTTGGATCCATATTTGGTGCACATACTTACAGAAAAAATGGATGAAGAAACCTACAGTGCGTACATGGAGTGTCTACGCGCAAGACTTCCATGCAATTTGCCGTCATTCGATGAACTTAAGTGAATTTTGGAGAGCAAATTCACGGTTTTAGAGCCAGTCAACGGAAAAAACAACAAGGTCGGTTCCGCGAAGCCTGAGGCCAAAAACAAGGACAACAGTGAGGCAAAGGAATTTTCTTCCAAATCCCTAAAGAACCTACCTAAGAAGTTCAACCACAGGGGAAACGACGACTACGTCATACATTCGAACATTCTGACAAAGAAAGATCCAACTTTGATATCGTAACCATCGTATCGAAAACCATTTGCTCAACGCTTCCAAGAAACAAACGAGAAAATACAACTAGATCGGAACAATTACTGCGTGACTTAGTGACTGATGTCAAGGACGAACGCGTCGACGCACATCTACTAAAATCAAATCAGTTACAACAACAATTAAACATAATTTCTGAGCAATTGTCTAGTAACCTGTCACTACCTGGTACAAACAGCTATCAGTGCATTTGACAGATGTATAAATTGTTACGAGGACACGTCAAGCTGACGAAAAAATTCTTCATTTCTACCTTTGGTGAAGAACGAACAGTACGAACTAAGCCGAGTTATACCCATTCCTTACATAGAATGAAAGATGGAATTTATATTTTTTATTGCTTTCTTTGATGATTGTTAACTTTACTTATATTTGTACATAAGGTCTGTTTTCTATATTTTGCTTTTTATTGATTTCGGAGCATGTTCGAGCACGCTCGACATCATCTATGTAATAGGGTAGTTTCCTGTATTCCAAAATAATTATTTTATTTGGTCCATTAGGTAGATTTTCAAAAAATATTGGTCACGTATTTATTACTTTTTCATGTCAAGAAAAATTCACAAAGATTAGAAAGAGAAAGAAGCTTCAAAGTACAGGAGTGGGAGCTGCTGAAGTCACACAGTGCTAAGAATTATACCGAGGTGTGACGTCACTCGAAATTTCAACTCATCATCTTAATTTTTCAATTACGTGAAAAAATAAAAAATATGTGTCCAATGTTTTTTGTTAAACTACGTGACGGACTAAATAAAATATTTTAGGAAACTACCCTATTATATTAAGAGCTATAATGTACCATGTTTTATGCAAATAAATATTCTTATTGTTATAAGCTAGTACACACTTGTTTGTATCTCCTATAGCAGTTCTGTATGGTGATGGCGGCGGCGGCAGCTCTCCGCTGCAGCTGCCTGCCGCGGTACTGGCGGTATGCCTTCTGGATGGTGATCGCTGCCGAGTATAGCTCCCGTTGCTCACGGTCTGAAGAGTATACAGGAATTAGGTATTATTTTTTATAATTATACTTTATTATACAAATCATTCAAATTCACAGAATGTAAATAACAAAAAAACTAGTGTAAAATGGGCGGTCTCATCGCACAAGCCAATTTCTCACAGACAACCCTAGGTAAAAATGGATGGACTAAATTAAAAGAGATACATTAAGGACAGTCAGACCACTCTGCCGTTTAGTTGACACATATAATAAACAATTTGATTCCGTGGACATTATGTTTCTGAGTAAGAATGTTTTCAAAAAACAAGTATGTACAATCCTAAAAGATAAGCAAGCTAAAGCTAATGATGCATAATTAGCTTACTCGATAATGTATGTGAATGTGTTTATATCTATAAGTTTAATTTTATTCAGTTTGCCCTAGTTTTTAGTTTCTATTTTTTTTTTGTAAGCCTGATGTCTAGCAACTAGTTATTTTATGTAACAATCTGTGGATAACGTTGTGAGCAGTGTATTTGTTACATATAACTCTTAAATTTCTTTGTTAATTTTTAAATAATCTGTTGTTTGTTATCCCTAATAAAATAAAATAAAAAAGTCAGTTTTAAAACATAAATAATCAAAAACAAATTTATTAAAAATATATTGAAAAAGAAGGAAAAAAATTATAGTGAGAAGTAATCTCTTTCACCGTTTTTTAAGACGGTAAATTTAGACCACGCCTCACTTCTGTGTGTATTCCATTTTACGAAGGAGCTGCATAAATAAAGTTATGTTTTAGAACTTTCCTTTTTATCATTCGGATACCCTGATTGGAATAGATACGCTTTAATCTGGAGGTTTCAGAATCAGATCATATTAATGTAATCATCTTATTTTTTTTTTTATTTGAATCTTTAACAGTCCGCCAGTATAATAAAGAACTCCGTAGGTAAAGAAAGTTTCCAAGCCTTTTTTTATGTGGAAAGCCTGATGGATGGCCTCTGCCCTGGTGGCGGTGAAGGAGTTTATCAGATTCTAAAAGACTAAAACTAATCTATGTTCCCTCCACACTTGCGCTTGCGAGAATATCTACTTAATATTAAGTAAGGATTCATCAATCGAAAGTGTTTCATAACGCTTTAAGTCTACCTAATTCGAATTTCTTAAAGAAAATCTATACTTATTCTTATTCCATAAATTTTCGACATATTATGCAATAACCTATTGGCTAAGGTTTTGTGATCGAGTGGATGCGGGTCTAAATCCGACCGCTGTTGCCGTGATCCCATTCTAGATAAAAGCATATTTAGCTTAGTTGGAAGCTTGACGAGATTGCTGTTAATGTGAATTCTACTCACATACCTAGTTCTATAAAAAAAACAATCAAACGAAATCAACTTACCGTTCAGAGTAAGATTAGAGAAATGCGTCGTAGCGTTGAGAAACTCCTGTAACGTGGCCGATGGGGTTGTACACAATGGTGTATGCGAGAGTGCAGACCGAGGTGATGGTGGTGGCGGGGACAATGCTGCTGAACCAGGTGATACGGAGCCTGACGAGCAAGGAGTAGAACCGCCGCAGTACCTGGGTAAAAATATTTATAAACTAGAGTATTTCAATACATAAAAAAGCTTTTGAAAGCAGCTGAATGAGAGTAGTCGAAGGTTGAATTAAATTTCATGTCATTGAACAGTTTTATGGTCAGTAACGAACTAATGATGATGATTTTGAAGAAATTATGAAATTTTACATAGAAGAAAGCATAACTTTAAAGAACTTAAGTTGTTGCAGTGGTTTTATTTAAGTATTAATTTCTGTTTCATGAATAAGTTTCTGTTTTTTAGGAAACACATGTTAGAGGTATATTAAAATAGTAATATCACAATCTTACTTCTAGTATTCACCAAAATTAGGCACATGTTCCGATAAAATATATAATTAGAAAAGTAAAAAAAAGATACGTTAAGAGTTGTGGTTGAAAAAGTCTTACAAATACTTAAATAAAACCTGAAAAAACATATTTCAAAAATGATAAAGGGATAAAGGTAGGTATATGGATGTTCTAAAACGTATTTAGAAAGAGAGACTCAAAATGATCAATAATAGAATAAGTATATGTGCTATAAATATAATAAACCCAAACCTATAGTAGTTGTAGCCAAACTCGAAGCTAATGTTGCTGCAGACGACGTCCAGAGGAAGAAAGAAGAAAAAACCAAAAGAGATAGAAGGATAGTAGGAATAATATACAAGACAAAACAATGGGGCACAACATCAAAATACACATGACACCAAAGGACCGTATTATGTCGTTAAAGACAGGCAAGTTATGCAACACAATAACCGAGGGCTTACTGTAAAACATGTTAAATGCAGTGAAGTTAGTTTTGAGTAAAAAAATCTTTAAATTTTCCGCTTGATTGAATTGCTAATGGTCCTCAAACTTAGCAGCCACAAGAAGTTAGAAGACATTGAAGATTATATTTTAATTTTTACCAGTGCTTGGGGCACATAGTACTTCAAAACAGAAACGTTTTATTGCTTAAACCATGTTTTAAAAACAGTTATTTAGCAGGTTTTCGCAGTACACTCTCGAATTATCACAATATCTCTTGCACAAATGAAGCAGATATAACACTTCATAATACGGCCCTAAAACCGATTGAAATCTCACCTGTAAGTATTATCGCAGAATTCAAAAGTAAAGTCACTGTTAAAGGTGGTGGTGTCGTCGAGAAGGGGTACCATCAGAGTGTCCTCGCCTCCTCCGCTGCCGCTGTCCAGCCCGCAACCCGACAGCAGAGATGAGCTTTCGTTCTAGGGAAAGTAAACCAAAAAAGCATTAAATTGTGTGCTTGGAATAAAATATCAGAAAATTAAAATTCTTTTTGCGTATATCGACGGTAAGTTTTGCAATCAATTAGTTGTCTCGTTCTCTATATAATTTTTTTTTTATTAATTTAATCAGAAAACATAAGTCTTCATCGGAAACAAATAACTACTGTCGTTAAAACGACTTCTTTTAATGTAAAACTAGCTTCTTCCGGCGATTGCGCCTGAGTCAGTCGTTCAGCAATATCTAGACGTAAATCACATATTCTGTTGCTTCGTTTTGATGTGAAGGAGGACAAACAAACGAACGCACTTTTGATGTATGCTGTATGGATGTATGAATTTTAATAGTAATGAGCTGCGCTAGCACCGTTATTTTTATTTTATTAAATTACAAAAGCTTCAAAAATTTTACCGTTTTTCGATGTGAATGATATTAATACATTAATAATTTAGATAGTATTTACCTTTATCCTTTCTGGCATGGCGGCTATGATTTGCTCCGCCAGCGTAAACACTCGGTCATCCTGCTCCCCTGGAAAGATTTTATGAAGTGAAACCTTATAATACTAATACAAATGACAAACAAGATTATAGTAATGTTTACTTGTCTTCAAACGAACCGTTAATACATATTGATCATGCTTTATGAACGTTTTTAGGTCAAATCTGGTTAAATGAATACTACTGCACAGCTCGCCTGAAGATTAATATGGTAACAAATCATGACAAGTAAATTATAGTTTAGCTCTTGAATTTAAATGGTAAAAACTTTGCCACTTCTGAAAATATGTCTTGCCCGTAATATGTATAATATTGAAAGAAAAAGTCAACGAAGATTTATTTGTAGTATTACTTTATTATAGTCATGATATGTCATACAAGTTATAGATATCGTGGTAAACAATTGTTTGGAATTTTTTCATAAGTCTACACACACATTTAATTAGCTGACATCAAACAGAATAATTAAGGACTTGAGGTATTACTTTCAAAACGCTTTGTCTTAAGCATGGTAGCTATAAATTTTTTACCAGAAAATTCAAGATGAGTATTGAGTCCAATTCATGGGTGACAATTTTATCAATTAGCGCGTTTTGATAGTAACAACGTCATAGTAACTTAAAATAATATTGACATAGATACTAATTAAAATAAAAACATAAGTGATTAAGACTGAAATTGTGTTCCTATAAAAAACTTATGATCACATCACACATAATAAGAAAATCTGGATAATATTGAAATAGAACAATCATCCGAACCAAATCACGTTTGTACGAATGACGCATAATAGTTAGAAATCCTTTTCTTACTATAATTATCCATATTAAAATCATAATATAAAGTCGCAATTAAAATTGATAGTAATTACTTTACAGGTAAATATTTCTATCAACAATATTTAAAATTTTGCTCTAATTTTGATGTGATTCGTGAATGTGATAACCGACAGAATAAAATCATGTGAGGAACTTAACATCTAAATGAGGTCGTGGGTTTACGAAAATGAAGAAAAAATGATCAAATAATAAAAGTGTGATGAGGAAATAGTGCACGATAAAACTGCTGCCAAAGAACTTACCCTGAACAATGGCAAACAACAAATCATCTACACATAAAAAGCCTCTTAATACTCATGCAAGCATTTAGCGGTCATGCAGTGTTGAAATTGTAACGTTTTTTTGAATACAAGTGTACTGACTGATCAACGTAGTCTTGTGTACTGAAATTGGAAATAGAAGCCAATCGATTTGGTTGTGATACAGTGATAGTGGATAGACCGATACGAACCACTGAAAGCGACATCGAGGGACAACATCGAATAAACTAAACCGAACTTTATTTACAAAGCAATAAGTGCTCTTCATTATCCCGTAACGGAAATTCCTTCTTTCATGCGAAATTCATCAGTTGAAAATGTTTTTTAGTTGCTATAGTTATTACTTATCATAAGACTCGGTTTAGTTTAAGGATACTACAAACAAACACTCAAGGGGAAACTCCGCTCATATTGGAACACAAAGTACAGAAGAAACTACAAGTGGTCTACCGACATACAGTGAACAAGGGCTACAGACTGGCGACAAAGAGGGAGACAAAGATATATAGACAACTTTTGTTAGAAGAAGAGGGAGGCAATGCAACTACTACATACACAACATCGACAAATAGGACGAGCGGAGTTATCAATGCTGCGACTCGAAATGGTATAGAACGATTACGGATAGTAAAAAAATGCCAATAGGATAGACAAAAATATTTAAAGAAAATATTTGAAGAAATATAGATAATTGAAGCCAATTCGGTAAATCATAATAGTAATTCTGCTGAATTTAGATAATGTAATTAGAGTAAAACCGAAAGCTAAATCTCGTCTTATTAACATTTTATTGCATCTTCGAGTTAATTTTTCTAAAAAGATTCAGCTACAGCGAATCTTCGTAGGTGTGGTGTTAGGTACCGTGGTCTATACCGTTTCTCTGCAGAGACTGACCTGGTGCGGGGCGCGCGGCGGGCGGCGCGTCGTCGTGGTCGGAGAGCGCCTCCACGTCTATGAGCGGGCTGGTCGCGCGGCGCGGCGCCGTCTCGCCTGCGGAACCACCGCGCTCAACAATCCGCTAAGCCGCTACGGAGCCTTACCGGTCAAACGACGTGAGCCTACTGACGTCTTCACGTTCAAATCACTTTTATGAACGAAATCAAATGTTTTGAAAATGGACGTGCTCTCTAAAGTTATGCTTTTGTCGTTAATCTGAAAAGAAGGAAGGGAAGCTACGAACTAAATGTCTGAAGCTACTGTTTTTGCTAATTGGTTTCCTGCTTTCAGTGAACCAGCTGTGATTGAGAGTTTTTCTAAAATTATATTTATTGTATCCAGTTTGGAATTCTTTATGAAAACTTGTGATTGGAGATTATAAGGACAAGGACGTTTATAAACGTTTTCTTGTTCAACTCAACGGCTAGAAATGCTCAAAATAGTTGAATAACTGTCACAATCTCGCAGTATAGAACTCACACGTTTGACCAGTTATATCGCCGAACAAACCGTCACCATTTAAAGGAAACTTAGACCGAAACCCAAAACCAAGTTTAAGGACATTCAAATGTCATCAGCTGCCGTGCCGATATAAAATAACCAGCAAATGAAAAACGAATCGACTATGAATGAGGCGAAGTGGTTCAAAGACTTACAGAGGGCCAGGTCCATACGTCTGCCAATCTTCGAATCGCCAAGACTGTCTTCAGAGTTATCAGAATCTAAAGGTAGCGACATGCTTCGTTCCCATCTGAAAATTTCAGTATTTTGGCGAATTAAAATTGACGATATTCTCTGTCGATCCTTTGGAATCTCAATAAGAATTCAATTTATCAGTATTATTAATATTCTTTGTTGTATTGGACTGTCGCGTTTTTGGACAATGATTGACAAATATCATGAACTAAATTCACAGTCATGCAAACATAATGAAACTGCATTCATGATCAATGGGAGTGACGTGTTACCTAGCAGAAGAACCGCTTTCCGATTTTTCAATAGATGAGCTGGATCTGAATGCGTCAGCCATATTGATTCCCGAGTCTATCGACGGCCTCTTCACTAGGTTGCTCTCCAAACTGCCGGCGCGACTCTTTTGAGATAAACTGGAAATGCAGACATGTAACAAAATCAGGTAAAGTTTTGATCAGAGTTTGTATAACTTAACCACCTCGGGATCGTGGAGTCCGAGTGCTCACAAATTATTTAAAGAACTATCCAGGCGCCTAGTTGACACTTCGCGTGACCCAAAGGCTGACTTTTACCTTGGACAGCGGTTAAGCATTGCCATACAGGACACTTCATCCTTAGCTAAAAGATGTATCCTGATAATAGAATCACGTTTGACCACCATCTCACCCGATGGTAAGCGAAGCACGGTGTAAAGTCGATGCTTTTTAGGGTTCCGTAGCCGAATGGCAAAAAACGGAACCCTTATAGTTTCGACATGTCTGTCCGTCTGTCTGTCCATCCGTCCGTCCGTATGTCACAGCCATTTTATTCCGAAACCATTAGGACTATACATGTAAAACTTGGTAGATAGTTGTATTCTGTAAACCGCTTTCCGATTTTAAGAGAAAATTTAAAAAACATTTAAAATAAAGGGGGCTCCCCATACATGGAACTGAAACTGAAAATATTTTTTTTTTCATGAAACCTATACGTGTGTGGTATCTATAGAAAGGTCTTTAAAATGACATTAAGGTTTCTAAAATGACTTTTTCATAAAGGTAATCGTTTAAAAGATATACGCTTCCAAAGTGGTAAAATGTGTGTCCCACCCCCTCTACCTTCTATAATAATGAAGTGAAAAATCTAAAAAAACCATATGTTGTAGATCCTAATGTAAACTTTCAATTAAAATTGGTTTGAACGAGATTGAGTCGGCAGTTTTTGAGATACAGTATATTTTCTAAAGCCGCAAATATAACTTTGTAATTCATACAAATACTATGAAAAACAAAGTTATTTGGCGTAGTTGTAAAAATTGTAAATAAGCTAGTTTTAAGAAATTTTTAAGGTTTTTTGTTTTTTTTTTTTTCAATTAAATATATTAAGTATTTTATATTTATTATAGTTACCACGGAACCCTTCATGGGCGAGTCCGACTCGCACTTGGCCAATTTTTCTTAGTTGAATTGTACTATAAGTTGTGTTCTTACCTATGCGGCCTCAAGAACAGTCCATCCTTAGCAGGAGGATGTATCATGATAACAGGCTCGCGTTTGACCACCATCTCACCCAATGGTAAGCGAAGCACGGTGTAAAGTCGATGCTTTTCTTAGTTCAATTGCACTATAAGTTGTGTTCTTACCTATGCGGCCTCAAGAACACTCCATCTTTAGCAGGGAGATGTATCCTGATAATGGGCTCACGTTTGATACCATCTCACCTGATGGTAAGGTATGATGTAGTCGAAGATGAAGCACGGCGCAAAGTCGATCCTATTCTTACCTATGTGGGCTCAAGAACACTTCATCCTTAGCCGGAGCATGTATAATAATGATAATAGACTGATAATAGACTCCCGGTTCACCATCGATGGTGGTGAACCGGGAGTCTATTATCAGTAGTACTTGAGGGTAAGCGATGATGTGGTGGAAGATGAAGCACGACGCAAAGGCTATCGTATTCTTAGATGAACCGCACTGTAAGTGGTGTTCTTATCTATGCGGCCTCAAATACACTCCATCCTTTGACGGAGGATGTATCTTGATAATAGGCTTGCGTTTGACCACCATCTCACCTGATAGTAAGGGATGATATAGTCGAAGATGAAACATGGCAAAGTCGAGCCTATTTTTAGTTAAACCGCACTGTAAATTGTGTTTTTACCTATGTGGCGTCAAAAAGACGCCATCTAATTCAATTCAATATATTTATTTCAGATGATTCCACTAGGGCGTCCAATCCCGGAATACCGAGATCTCGGTATTGCGGGATCCCGCGTCATTTTTCAATCCCGCGTGACGCGGGATTACGGGCGCGGGATCCGCGGGATTTGCGGGACTGAAAAAAAGCATGCATACGACCTCTCGCGAACGCGATCGCTCGGTAACTGGCGGCCGGCAGTGTTGCAAACAATGCGGGGGCCGATGTTGCCCGTTTTTCACAGCTTATGTAGCCTAATATAGCCGAATTTCAGTCAGTGGTAGCCTAAGTATGTAGCCTAAAATATTAGTAAAGCTTGTTATTCAGTATTTGTTGCTGTTTTTGGTGAAGAAAAAACGGTGTAATTTGATTGATCTCATACTAATAGTAATACGTAAATAAATGTGGAGTTAGTTGATTAATTCATTGTTTTTTTTTTGGTGATAAATAAATGGTGTAATTTGATTGATCTCATACTAGTAGTAATACTGGAATATATGTGGAGTTGGTAGATTAATTCATTGTTTTTTTGTGATAAATAAACAGTATAATTTGATTGATCTCATACTAATAGTAATACGTAAATAAACGTGGAGTTAGTTGATTAATTCATTGTTATTTGATATAAATGTAAATATTTTCAATATGCGGGATCCCGCAAATACCGAGATCCCGCGGGATTGAAAATTTGTAGTCCCCCAAATACCGAGATTGAATTCAGGCTGCGGGATTGGACGCCCTAGATTCCACATTTGTTTGTTAGTAACATGTGAACTTATAACCCAGTGTTAGTATTAGCCTGATAACAACTTATAACTAAATTAAGTGCGAGGATGTATCTTGATAATAGACTCACGTTTGACCACCATTTCACCTGATGGTAAGCGATGATATGGTCGAAGATGAAACACGACGCAGTCGATCCTATTCTTAGTTGAATCGCACTGTAAGCTGTGTTCTTACCTGTGCGGTCTCAAGAACACTCTATCCTTAGCCGAAAGATGTATCTTAGGCTCGCGTTCACCATCATCTCACCTGATGGTAAGCAATGAAGCACTATGTAAAGTCGATCCTATTCTTAATTGAATTGCGCTGTTAGTTGCGTTCTTACTCGTGCGGCTTCAAAAACACTATCCTTAGCCGGAGCATGTATCCTGATAATAGACTCGCAGTTTACCACCATCTCACCTGAGGGTAAGCAATAATGAAGCACGAAGCAAAGTTGTTCTTACCTATGCGGCCTCAAGAACACTCCATCCTTAGCGGGCGGGTGTATCCTGTCGAGCAGCGCGGCGAGGTGGGCGTGGCCGGCACGTCGTGCGGCGGCGGCGGCCCCCCGCGCCCCCGCCTCGCGCCGCGTGCCCGCACTCCAGCGAGCCAGTACTACGGCCGTCTCGATGTGACCCGCCGCGCTCGCTACCATCTGGAAGGGGGGAAGGATGGTGTTGAGCTCCCTATTCATGTTGGTCGAGCGTTGTCGAGTGAAGGCCAATACCAACATGTACACGGTATATTTGCCTTGTCTTGCAGGCTATCGCTCGGTGTCACTTGCCTAATTCGCCGAGTGAAGGCCAGCGCCAACGTGTATAGAGCTCATTTGGTGCAACTTGTCTTCGCTCGCCGTTGCTCGTGATCACTTGCCTCACTTTGGATCGGTGTCGGTTTTTGGTCACAAATCAAAGGCTTGCCTGCACTCGGCCAACGTGTGGGCAGCTCTACAGACCTTTTCTACATGGTCGTCGAACGCCAATACAGACGGCATTGGCGTTCGACGAACTTGTCCAACGTGTGGACATTATTTCTTGCCTTGTACCTATATAGAAACGCTCGCGTTGGCCTACGCTCGGTCAACATGTATTGCAGGCTTTAGGATTTGATTGACGTGGTCTTGAATTTATTTATTTATTTATTAAAACTTTATGCAACACAAAAATGTACAAAGGCGGACTTAATGCCACAGGCATTCTTTACCAGTCAACCATAGGTGGTGAAGAGATAAAATGGCAGGTGCATAAAAAATAATCTAAGTATATAATATATTCAAAGTTAAAGTCTTATTACAAGTATATATACATAAATAACTATTATTACTTTACTACACGCACTCTAGAATATTTCGAGGGAATATAGGAGTACTAGTTTCTACTCGCGCTTTGCTTGCGTGAATAATTTTTTTTCAAAGAGGCTTATGTATGTCTCCCTTCAACTACTTATATCCACATCAAAATTCACATCAAAGCGTTTCTCCATTTTGACGGAAACAAAAACTTAGTGACAAACATTATTTTATTTATTAAAGGACTAGCTGGGCCCCGCGATTTCACAAATAAACACTTTAAAATTATTTAAAGTGTTGATTTTTTAATATAGACTAAGTTTGATCCTGGGTCTTCAGTTAATTTCTTTCCCAAATTTCATTCAAATCAGTGATGTAGTTTAGCCGTGAAAGCGTAACAAACAGACTCATATTTATAATATTAGTATGGAAGTAAAGATAACAAATAACTACAACACAGATATTATCATACATGTAGCTAAACAATTTTAATAAGTCATGTTGCCATTTTCGTATTTACAATATTAATATGGATTTGAAGACGTCACTCTGGAAAAGTCTGCTGTATTAACTAACAATGGTTTTCGTATTCAGTCAGTTCAGTCAGTGCTTATAATCTTGCCTTTTCGACCAATGAATGATGGTCTATTTCAGTGTTGTCCAATAGACTAGTGAATACTTGAGTATGAGCCTTTACAGATATCTACTGCAATGTTGACATTATCATAATAAAATTCATGTATCATTAAGTTGTAATGTTTTAAAGAGTAACTGTAGAGTTTCGTGCCGGTTCTTCCCCATAGAAAACGACAAATTTCGAATACTGAGTTTGAGTTTGAAAATTTTAAACTTGACTCACCAAAGGCGTACAGTTTTCACTATCTCTCGCACCCAAATTGACTTCTTTTTCCAACGCTAAACTAGTGTCATCCTGTCTCCACCTCAGCAGCACCGTGGTCAACTTGGTGTACCCCAGTGCTGCAGCCAGATGCAGGATAGTGGAGCCATCTTCATTAGGTTCAGTGGTGAAGCCCTCAGCATTGCCAGTAGACCGGTTGCTGAGACTCCGGCAAAAAGAAACTAGACGCTCTTCGAATTTTGGGTTGGAGTAGAGTTGAACATCTTCGATCTGAAATAGTTAATGCTCGAATAGTAACTTTAAAGGAATAAAGATTTTTAAAGAAAACGTATTTATTTCTCTCCTACTTTATTTTCAGAAACTGCTACTGTAGTTATAACTAAATATTTTACTGGGGAGTTGTTTACAACATTTCTCTTTCCCAGCCAAAATACTAAGTCTGACGGACTGTCGTTTAAATTTTTGAAGTTTAAAAAGAGTTGTTTTTAGCCTTGTTATAACTTTTTTTAAATCCCCACACTAGTAATTTTTCCTAATTCATGTGTAAATTATAAAAATTTTCACGTATTGGAATCGAACCCGTGACATGGTGCAACAGACAATTTCTCAACCACTGCGCCAACCGGGTCTTCAATGACTTTTTATTGACTACTTATACCTGCAGCTGTCACCATAGGTTTAGTATACACTACAACAAAAATAGTCTTCCTTGTTGGACAATCAAACAATGTTATTGTATTATAATAAGCTACATATACATGATTAAAATAATATTAATAAGTATAAATCAATAAAAATGAGAAGAAAAATCACATATAACACTCAGTATTCTTCCTCCTTTCTCCTTCGTGGATCTAAGATGACCAGATCCATAATTGCACAATTAGATAATATTCTTTTCAACACACTTGCTCATGAAATGGCTCTAATTTCACCGCAATTAGGCACATAATGACACCTGTAATCAAACTGTGGCTTTTTCTTTACTATTATTCACAAGTGAGTTATAGTTTTTCTTTTTAAATTGGTTGAGTTGCTTTGTTTCTAAAAAAGTTTCGAAACAAAAAAGATCGTGTTCAATAGTACAAATAAATTAATGTACCTACCTATTGCTTGCTAGTTTCATGCAACTTCGTATTTAAATAGATAAATTTCAACTGTTGTACGTTTTTAATAAATACAACTTTCACTGAAATATAACACTTGTTTTTCTGTGATAAAGAAAACTTTGAATTACCCATTTTGTACGTGGCTAAAACGCTATCCGAGAAAAGCCAAAAAAAGAAACCTCATTCTTTGGCCGATCTGTTAGATGCGCGCGCATAGGAAAACTGATTAATTTTTCCCGCCATTGCGAAAAAATTTTCACATGTCGTTTTCACTGTTGAAATTATAGTTATTTATTAATTAAAATATCTACAAGTACTAGCTATGAAGAAAATGATTTTTACCAACTGCACATTTACTAATTGTTTCTCTAAATAAACCTTTTACTCACTAAATAACATGGCTTTTTAGTATTATTTTCTTCACAAGTGTGTTGAAAAACGTCGTATGATACACGTGTGTATTGATGATTACCGTCCTCGGCTCTCTTAAGCCCCTCACCTAACGGCTCGGGTCTCAATGGCGCCTCAGCGGTAATCACCAACATAACACACTTGTACCATAATAATCTATTATTGTACACCATAACAGTAAAACAAAATTATGGACTTAACAACTAAAAAAATTTTTAGCAAAAAATAGAACCGACTTACATATAAAAACACTACAAAGCCAAAAATAACTTTAATTTCGGTAGTCGGTGTCATTTGTTTTGTATTTTCTTTTATTTTTTTGATACGGCCTTCCGAAATTAAAGTTATTTTTGCCTTTTTAGTGTTTTTATATGGAAGTCGGTTATATTTATTGCTAAGCAAATTTTTTTCACGCTTTTTAGTGGGTCGGTTTGTAATTTATCTAGTTACAAAAGCCAAAATGTCAACTACTTATCACCTTTTACAAAATATTGCTTTTCCTGATGCAGAGCCGTTAATTTTTGAGGAGTTCTTCTGGTACATCACCATCAGCTCTACTTCACCATATGCATTGTGACGAGCATAAAGTGCTTAACATCTATATTCAAGTAATCTAATCACAATCCACGAAATACTTATTATTGAGTAGTTTCGGTGGCCATCTGGGGTCTTCATTATCAGTTCCACTTCCTCAAATGGTGCTTTTCGAGAGCAACTGCACAAGGTACTATAAGAAATACCCAAAACGCCATAGGTGTGTCTATAATATTTGAAGAGTTCCCTCGATTTCTCCATGATCCCATGATCAGATCTAAACGTGACGACAATGGGACCAACTAGAAAGTATACCCTTTCAAACAAAACAAGAATTTTTCAAATCGGTCTAGCCATCTGCGAGTAATGAGGCAATGTGGTAACATACATGTTCAAGCCGAATTGAGAACCTCCTCCTTTTTTTTTTGAAGTCGGTTAAAAAGTGTGATACAATGGGCGGTCTTATCGCTAAAAGCGATCTTTTACAGACAACCTTTGGATGGATTTGATACAGAAGGAGAAAATAAATACGCGGGTAGTCCATGGTGTACTATTTATCTATATAAAATACAAAACAATTAATAACGTTCTCAAAACATATACATACGAGTATAAATATTAAAAAAGAAACAATGACATACACAATAACATCAATTTAAGGAGAGAGATAAAGATCTTTTACTAAGTAACTAATGTAATAGGTGGCTAAACTTATGGGTAATAATTGTATAACTATTCCGAATGAATCGAATTGAGAAATGTGAAACCCACCTGACTATTTTCATCAGCTGGTTCGATCTTCATTTGCAAGCGACCTTGTAACCGCTGCAAGCGCTGTAGCAGTGAAAACCTTCTCAAGTCTAGAGACGGTAGCGGCGCAGACGCAGGGGACGAGGGCGCGGGCGCCGGCCCGGGTTTGTACTCGAACACCACTGTGTCTGATACCACTCGGCCGGCTCGAGCCACTTGTAATGCTGCTAGACCCGCCTCGTGAGCTGAAATTGATCAAATTGACAATCTTAAAAATTGGCCAAGTGCGAGCCGGACTCGCCCAGGAAGGGTTCCGTAGTAACTATGCCAAATAACTTTGTTTTTCATTATGTTTTTTGTATGAATTACAAAGTTATATTTGCGGTTTTAGAAAATATACTATATCTCAAAAACTGCTGACCCAATCTCATTCAAACCAGTTTTTTTTATCGAAAATAGTATCGCGTTTGACCACTATCTCACCTGATGGTAAGTGATGATGTGATCGAAGATGGAGCACGCTTACCTAAAAGTAACCTATTCACAGTTTTTGTTGAACATTAAGATCTACAGCATATATTTTTTAGACTTTTCCCTCCATCATTATAGAAGTTAGAGGGAGGTACACACTTTTTACCACTTTGTAAGCGTATATCTTTTAAACGATTGATTTTATGAAAAAGTGGTTTCAGAAACCCGAATGTCATTTTTAAAGACCTTTCTATAGACACCACACACGCTTAGGTTTCGTGAAAAATAATATTTTCAGTCTCAGTTCCATGTATGAGGAGCTCCCCTTAATTTTAAATATTTTTTTCTTAAAATTGGAAAGCGATTTACAGAATACACCTACCTACCAAGTTTCACATGTATAGTCCTAATAGTTTCTAAATAAAATGGCTGTGTCATACGGACGAACGGACAGACAGACAGACATGACGAAACTATAAGGGTTCCGTTCTTTTGCCATTTGGCTACGGAACCCTAAAAATGTGGTAAGTTTAATTATTTTTTGGAGTAAATTTATAAACAAGGAGATGACATTGCTAAGTTTATTGATTTTACGAGTCCATCTCTGAAATAACTAAGTAAGCTCTAGTTAAGTTTTAATAAACATGAAATAGAATAGCATCAATGCTAAAATGCATAAATGCATCTTTAAATGGTGGTTCAAACCCAGGTATGTTTCTTTGTGTTATTTTCATCAAAACCACTGCGCTCAAAACGGTTAAGAAAAACATCGTGATGAAACCGGCTTGTATTATTTTATGTATGTATTAGAACCAAAAATCCGAAAACATACAACAACCCTATTACCTGTACCCGCATGATACATTACAGCCCATTCTCTCTTATTGAGAGGCATGTTATGTTATGTTATTTTGCAAATTAATTACGAACTATCTGAGGTATTTATAAATGTTATTTTTTAAATTCTTATTTATGTTTTCTTCTTCTACTGTAGTACCTTTCTTTGTATGTTTCATCATTAGAGGACGACAAATTTTTGTTAAATTAAAAATCTCATACAAGTAAACCATAAAATGTTTTTATGAGAAATAAAAATTGGTGAAACATTACTTAAATAAAAAATTACACGTTATTTTAGTTTCTAGCTATACAACGTGTAACGGAAACCCCATATCTATCCAAAAGGACTGAAGACAACATCTGGTATGGAGTCTCTATGCAAAGTTTCAGCTCAAAATAAGTGACTCACAGGATTGGCACCAAATTATCGGTTTCATATGTTTCTTGACCAATAATAACAAACGTGTCACAGCACTATGAGGGTCATCACTTTCCACGTCACTTGCCAATGACACGATAATTATCTTCGTTCTTCTTAATTTGAAAAATTCGGTCTCTGGTATCAATGTATTGAAATTTCTAATAAGCTCCACACATGTAGACATAGGATTACAAAACCCTTGCTATATCGTTTGTTATCATCCAAAGAAGCCGTGCTCTCAGTATGTATATACCCTTTAAATTACACGTTGTATATTCTTTGTAAAAACATTCAATTACAAAACTGACCTGGGCAATAACACCTCAGCAGTCCATTCTGCACTAATATCGATGGAACAGGGAAGTTATCAAACAGTACAGTGTACTGGTCTGACGTTTCTGTCCAAGGACCAGCCACCAGCACCTTCGCTCCACCTTCAGGGTAAGCCCATTCTGGAGAATAGTCCGTGATGTTCAGAGTTCCTTCACTACTACTCTCCGTCTGCATCTTTTCATTGCTGTCTTCGGCAGGTACAGCGGGTGACTTGTCACATAACGTCTGAAAATTGAGAAAAAAAGACTGCTTTTATGTTGATTAAATCCGTCTACTTACCCAGTTTTTGTTGAAATAATAATTCAAAATAACAAAAACTTAGGTATTCCTACAAAATTAAGTGAAAATTTCCTACAACGGCTATATAAGATAAAATGTTTAATTAAGTTATTCTAGAAAAAAATAAAGAAAACATGTTTTAAATAATGATCTTAGACCGAGATTAATTAATATACTAATTACTTTAATTAACATTTATAATTATTAGTTTGAGATATGCGTCAGGAAAATATTGTATGTACTAAATAATGTTTTTGTATCTGGGCTTAGTGTAATAGGTATCTTAACAAATATTTTTCGACTCACCACAGGATTCGTTGAAATCGAACTGGGGTCCAACACTTCCAATTCAGGAAAATCTCCTAACATATCAAAGGCGTCCAAATTCACAAACACATTATCATCCACTCCTGTAGCAGGTGACGCTACCACTTCACAACTGTCTATAAAGTCCATCGTATCTATTCCGGACACCATCACATTAGCCGTGTCAGTATGTCTCACACCGTTCCTGTCTAATTCACAAGTAGGCATGTTAGCCGACAATGTCTTCTGAATATCTTCATGCGACAACTCAAGAGTCTCATCAAAGAACCCACTAGAACCTAAATTGCTGTCAGTACCGAGCAGCACTAAAGTATCATCACAGTTATCTGTCAAAACTTTACTTTCTAATCTTTCTACTAAATCTGGATATCTCGATGGGGTCGCAGGTGCACTAGCAATCACCTGATTTCTACTACTTCTGGGCTCCACTTTTATCTTCCTTTCAAATACGTCCACATCTATTTTTTCTTCTTTAGGCTCAATTTCTAATTTCATTTCTGTATTTTGTACATTTGCAGGCTGACTATCTGGAATTTCCCTTTTTAAAACAAAAGTGGGTTTGTACTGCTGCCTGTACCTATCTCGGGGCTCTTCACATACGAAAGACGTCACGGATAGGGGAGATACTAAAGATGAATTTTGCTGCGTGCCGTTGCTAGTTCCATTCAATATAAGAAGACCGCCGCCGCCTTGAATTTGTCCTAAAGATAGCAGTAAAGGTGATGCTGATTGCTGAGCGGGTCTGTGATCTCTAGTGTATTGCCTAGGAGGGTGAGACATTGGTCTTGGAGACGGTCCGGTGGTTGAAGAGACTTGATGATCAGAAGGTGGTGGTTTTGCAGCTTGTACTCTACGCATTGGATGCGCACAGTTTCTTGAATCGTTGCAGGTGGAGTCAGGACAGCCGCACTCCAGCTGCCTCGCCAGCGCTGCAGCCCTTGCCGACCTTTGCTTCTCCATGAGTTGCGTTACGATGACTTCCACGGTCTCCGATGTCTGAAACATTTTGCCCTGATTTTTAATTATAGTCATTTATGTCACTAATTTCGGTCTCTATAGTGTTTACTCACCGATATTTCCAAGTCGTTGTTGTGGTCCGGATCATCCTCGCTGAAGACTGAAACAGGAAACACTACAAAGATTATAATCCCATAATTAGTAAACATGACAACAACAAAATAATATGTAACACCTGTATCATGTAGGTACCTATAATAATCCACAAAAAATTGAACGATTGGTTGAAAAACTATATCATAGCGCTTTATTAAAATTCGTGTAACGCATAGCACAGATTACACCGTATCTCATTATTACACGTATAACATTTATACACACAGCAATAAAAAATAACCCATTAGCCCAGTTTGATCTCAAATTATAACGAAAATTATTTCACTATAACGATTGTGATATAAATTTTCAATCTGAAATCAATAACAGGGTGTCCCTAAATTAACAACAGCATCGTTATTCCGATCAGATAGGATTAATAACCACGATGCATAATTGATATTTGCCACCGTTTTCATAAATATTCAACAACGGAACAGAAACTTTCAGCGTTTCAATTTGGTTCCAGTGTTTTAAATTCTCGAATTCTGTTAGAATGACAATTTTTGAGATTTTTTGTTCTGAAAAGTTGTTAATTGATGGATACCAGTTTCACATAGTAATGCTGGTTGGATTGGCAGCTAAAGATGAAATCAGATTTTGGAAATGACTTCTCGATCAGTGTAGTTTACAACAGCTATAGTAACAATCTTTTAGCAAATTTATAAAACAGTCGTATCTTTTTTAAAGTTCTACACTATACTAACTTTAAAAAAGAAACGTTAACAATAGTTTTTTACATTAGCTTAAAGAAACTGAGAGAGAGTATTTCATTACACATCAATTAAAATACGCTAATTCGTAAAATTGTTATCCATTTTAACTTCGAAGCATATTTTATTTATTTCATATTAAAAAATACACGACAAGCTCTATATTTCATATTTTACAAAATTTTCCTTCGCAAAAACCTTTGATTATATTCTTATCTTTGGAGTTATTCAAATTTATGTTGATCCACAGCTCAGATGAGAGTTCTGGCATCTTTCTCATTTACGAATCTTATAATTTTATTCATAAGGTGTCCATTTGAATCGCGCTAAATGAACTAGGTATGTTTTACTTCGATGAAATTATAGTTCGTAAATTAATATTCGTAGAATATTATGTTTATTCACGAACTTAAGCTTTTGTTTTCATAAACACTTGAACTTCAGTTTGATGAATAGAATTAAATACTAATGATATGCTAAAGACAACATCAGATGATAAATCAAAACAAAATATTAACCTGAGTATTTAAGAAGTTTAATTTTTTGCTTATTTTTACAAAGAAACTTTTTACCAAAAGATTAAACCGACTTCCAAAAATTTAATTTCGGAAGTCGGTGCCAAAAACGAAAATACAAAACTAAAGACACCGACTACCGAAATTAAAGTTATTTTTCACTTTGCAGTGTTTTTTGGAAGTCGGTTTAATTTTTTGGTAAAAAGAGTGAAATAAATTCACTCTTTTTAGTTGGTCAATTTATAATTTACCTAGTTACAAAAGCCTAAATATCAACTACTTATAACCTTTTACAAAATATTGCTTTAGCTAATGCTGTGCCGTTAATTGTTGAGGAGTTCTTCTGGTACTTCACCATTAGCTTCACTTCACCATATGCATTGTGAAGAGCATATTGTGCTTAATAACCACATTCACGTAATTGAAGCGGAACATATGAAATACTTATTATTCCTACTTATATATTGAGTAGTTCCTGTGGTCTTCAACATCAGGTCCACTTCACAAATGGTGCTTTTCGAATGCAACTACACAAATTACTATAAAAATACTCAAATCACTATAGATGTGCCTATAATAGCTGAGGAGTTCCTTCGATTTCTCCAGGATCCCATCATCAGATCCTGATTTGGTGACAATGGGACCAATTTCGAAGTATACCCTTTCAAACAAAAAAGAATTTTCCAAATCCGTTCAGCCTTCTTCGAGTAAGTGGTGATCATACATTAAAAAAAATATACGCGTCGAATTGATAACCTCCTCCGTTTTTTTTCGTCGGTTGAAGATACGCAAAAAGGTTCTTCAAGGCATACACTAGGCCTAGTTTTAACTCGTCTCTCAATTTTATCCCTTTTCATTTCTTCTGCTATGATGATGATGATGTTAAGCTCATCGCATACTCACACATTGGCTTCAACTGGCACACAAGCTCGTCCTTCGTCCACTCCTTCTTATCTGCCCACAATGCGAGGCTTGGCGCCACTGTCGCGAGTTTGTTGTCATCAGGGTATGGCACGTTCAGATAGTGGACTAGCACTATGTCAGGATTCTGAAATTTAAATACGACAGTAGGTATGTACTGATATATAATTATGAATAATTTATAATTAGTAAAATATAATTAAATATAATTTATAAAATAGTCTGTAAACATAACCGATATTTTAGCGAGGTGAGTTAAATTCAACATTAGCAAAAGACCAATATAGATAAAGATTGTTAATATATAAAGTTGGTTTAATTAACACGCGATTACTATTTCATGTGAAACTTTAAAATTACTGTGAAATTCCAGTAACAATGTATAAAATTCATCACCAGTTTATATTTGTGACATAATTTTTGGTCCCAACTCATTAACCATGAATAAAATGGGTTCGATGTTACTGTGTAGGTAGAGATATATATAGGATCTTCCAATAGGGACTTCCAAACTTTGACTATTGATATTGGCAATCTTGTTGAAGCTATATCTGTCAAATTGGCTGCCATTTATTCAGTCTGTTTTGCCAAATCACCATGAAGGGATATACGGTCTAACAATACGTGCAAATGATAAAATTGTTTTATCAAAATGGGTGTTCTGTTCAGGCAACGTTCCGCGCGCTTCGCCCATTTTGCGGTCGCCATACCAAGAGACCTATTCACAGCGTGGTGGATAAATTTGAGTCCAATGGTTCAGTAAACGATCAATGATCCACGAAACGCAAGATCTGCTGAAAACATCGCCACTGTCCGTGAGAGTGTGCAGGAGAAACCGAAGCAGTCGTTTTCGCGTCGCTCACAAGGAGTCCTCCTTTCGCTGATCATAACTTGGCGAATTTTGCGCCATGGCTTGGGCCTGCATCCGAACAAAATTAAGCCTACCAATGAGCTGAAGGTAAACGACGTATGTTCGCTAAATGGGCTGTGGAGTAATTGGCAACTGACCCTAATTTTCATCGAAAATCATTTTCACCGAGATCGTGCGATTTGACCCCATTAGACTTTTTCTTGTGAGGTTTTCTTAAGTCGCAGGTCTATGCGAATAAACCACAAATCAAAGCGGCCCTCAAATCCTATGTCATCGGTGAAATTTATCCTGATTTATGCGCTAGAGTCATGGAAAATTTTACATTTCGGATGCGCGCCACCCATAGAAGCTGTGGCGGACATTTGAACGATGTTATACTCCACACATAACGGCATCGATAAGCCTTTTAAAAGGGAAAAAATGCGATGATATCTCACACACATTTTGTTTTATTTAATTTTAAAGTTAGGAAGCGCTTAATGAAATACCCTTTACAATGCTAATAGAGTTTAAATAAAACTATTCATAAGCATTTAAATCTAAAACTTATCTACGTGTACAATTGATGGTATAAAGTAATTAATATGAAACGCTTAATTAAAAGCGAGACTGAATAAAACCATTTGAAATGTATTATGAAATAATGTTCAACTATATATCCCAAGTCCCCAATGCTAAGAAAATGTTTAGGAATAAGTTAAAAAAAATAGTAACTTTGAACTCAAATATTTTAGTTTTCGAACTTTTAGTTTTCTATCAAGTATTTTCAACAGAATTTAAGTTTACGGAAACTGATAAGAATAAAGAAAAGTAAAGCCTTTATCGGTGTTAAGACGTATCAGAAGCAGCCATAAATTATTACATTCAGAGACAGCTCAGCATGCCTTTATTCTCAACCGGATAACAAACACCATTTAGCGATACAAGCTACACTATTACTCAAGTTAGTTACAAGCAAATAAATTTCAAAAGGCCCATAAACTCAAACGCATTTGTAAACGTTAAGTGATATGTGAAAATTTACAACAGCATATAAAACACGATACAAAGACAGCCTAACGAGGATGAAAAAATATCTATTTATTTTCGGAAAACAACGTACTGCACTCAGTAGGACATAAACAAAGAGCAACATCCGAAACTGCCAGTAAATCGACTCCAGCGCAGTTAAACTTGGTATAAAAATAAGTAATACACAATATTTTAATTTTACCAACCCGGCTAGAGAATGTAAAACCGAGTGCGCCGTAATAACTAACCATTTGTCTTCAAAATGGCGGCAATAAACATGGCGTCATTATTTATGTAATGGCCGCCGTGCTAGGGTTGCCTCTCCACACGTGCGCACTTTATTATTGCTGTGGTTTTTCATTAACACCACGTTAAAAGTGGATTTGTTGTAACAGTGCTTCAGTGTATCGTTTTATGTTGTACTCATATATATTGTCGGTTGAGTGAAATTCTGATTGTTATTATACTATATTATACATCATTATTTGTGGTGGTGCGGTTCTGGGTGAGAGGTTTTGATTAATTGGCCTATTGAGAATAAAGTATGCATAACTGGAAATGTTACTGAATTTATTGTCCTGTGTTTTTATTTATGTAGCCCGACAGCTTCGACAAGTTGGTGGTTGTGGGAAAGATAGAAGACAAGAGTTGACGGGGTCGTTCACCTTCCCGTTGGTTTGATCTAGTAAAATCCGTAGCCAGACTCATACACCGACAGTCCTGCATCAAGCCGAAAAGAGAGTGGTGTAGAAATAGATTTTCAACGAGGTATTTAGTCAAAAAAAGTCTGACACTCCCCTTCCGATTAACCCAGAGCGGGAGAAGTCATTCGATGATTTTCCCACCCGGGAAAAAAATTATGTCAACGCAGCTGTCATGATAGGCATGATAATTATGAAGACTATGACGTAAACGAAGATCACCAGTATATTTGGTTTGTTTTTATAAAATGTCGTATCACAGTGTTTGCTATCGAACTCCTCTGAAACGGCTTATCCGATTTTTGTGTATATTTGATAGGTCAGAGAACTATTTAATTTTAGAGAGGTATTTTTCACACCGCAAGGTGAAAAAAGAATCTAGTTAATTATATAAATCTTAGAAAATACATAATTATGTTCGAAAGCAAAGTAGACAACCCTACTTTTTCTATAGTCTGAAGTCGAAAGTTACTTGCAGTTCTATGAGCTTAGCACGATCTAACGGTCGGGCTGGCGACAGGAAATAAAAGTAAAATGTGCTTCTTAATACAATACATATCAGAAAATATAATAAACAGTTGGAAAATGAACATTTGTGAAGCTATTTAGATATGATCGTCATAAGGGATGAAATTTTACAACACGCAGAGGAAACATGAATGCTTTAAAAAGCAATTGAGTTTAAATAACATACTTAGCTATTATTTGTTTGATTTTTTATTGTTGTTATACTCACGTTTGGTCACCATCTTACCTGATAGGAAGTGATGATAAAGTAACCTCTTCACTTTTGACTTGAAAACCAGGTTATAACTATCAAGAAACATAAACTCTGGACTCCTTAGTTGTCCGCACAATGAAAGTATTCTCAAAATGTTTTGTGCGTATGTGTGGGATGTTCACCATGTACGAAGGCGCATCACCGTACGTTAGTACGGAGGTTTGAGAGTTGCGTTGAGTTGAGAGAGAAGAGCAGTAGTTACGGTCCCGACATACGAGTGCTTGGTGGTGAGTTCTAATTTAGTCAGGTACTTATCTTTGGGTTTGGGACTTGGCTTTACGTATGTCAACACCACTGCTCTCAAAACACTGAAGGAAAACATTTTCAGGAAACCGATATTTCCTAGGACCAACAATCCGAAGACAAGTTGCATTCGACAACCTGAACTAGACCCACGTGGTGGACTACCGCCCATTGTCGTGGCAACGTTAAAAGTTGATTATGTTATAGAGAGAGGACACCAGCATTGGGTCAATATAGGTTAAAAAAATGTTTATTTCACAATAATAAATCTTAAAACACAACCTCCTTAAATGAACAGATTTACACAGAAAGACTTACAAGCACTTAACACTATAATTGCTATAAATCACAAACCAATTACCGCCATCCCAAGATTGCCATAAAAGGCCGTAAGCAAAGAATCTTAATCCCTCCCCATTGTCCCTTAATAGGCTATTACAACCTTTACTTAATTCCCTCGTTAGAACTCCCATCCTTCAGAGGGCTCTCACTTTGATTCCAGAATTACCTTACATCAAGATAACTGTCTAGTTAATTATTAACTTTGTCTAATTGAACTACCCGTTTGAGGATTTTATCTATAATTTTGTACAGTCATTTTTGCCACAATTAAAAAAATGTATTTTACATTTTATCTTAATTTTATAGAGATTAACATAATACATAGGTAAAGCAAACCGATAAATACTAAAATTGTGTAGGTACACTCAATTCAAATTCCAACGAAACCTATTCTATGCACCTACGTATACGTCAATAGAAATTGACACCTGTTACTCCCCACAAACATTGCAACTATAGCCAATCAGAAATTCAATTACCACCGATTATTCGGTGCGGGTTTGATGGCATTTTACAAAATGTCAATTTGTAATCGTCTGTTCGGACCAGTTCCTTCGTCAGAACTTGTCACCTACCTTGGAATAGAAGACAAAGAGGTGGCAATTAATTTGAGTGGTTCCAAGGCATTGTCTGAGGACTTAATAGCTTACGTTAATGATTTAGAGGTCAATTCCCTTGAGGTGGAGCTTGTTGATATTTTAGAAGTTCATATCGAGGCTTTTCTGCTAGTGAAAGGAGAAATTATTGAACTCAAACTCGTAGTAGTTTTTACTTAAAACACACTATTTACAAGTGGTAAAAACCGGTCAGTTTTTTTATTATTAAATATTGCCCCACACTAGGAATTTTTCCTATATCTTAAGTACATTTCCACAAGACCGATACAACTATTTGTAGGCCATACGCTGCGCAAACTGAGTCGTCAAAGAAATTAATGTCTGAAGTAATCTTTTGAGGCTACGACATGTCTTTTGAATGAACCGGTTCATACAGTACAAGTATTTGCCAGTTGTATAGCTCAACTCTGTACATTCAGGAACTAAAGAATACAATGCAGACATTTGGGTAGGTCACATAAAGTACTTATTCTGCCAGCTTGTCATGAAAAAATCTTTATAAATAATGACGTACATTTCAATAAATAACCAAATCATTATCCAGTCATTACATATTGATTATTTCTAAAATAAAAGTAGGTTTAATATACGTAGAATTAATTAAAAACAATTTAAATTAACACAACACACAGAACGTTTCTAACGATTCCCTTTGAACATTCACTGTATAGAATCGTATAATGGAATTAAGATGATCAAATATTAAATTTTCATTTGGTGCCGACTACTAGTTCAATCCTCATGTATGTACTGTTTGCACTGCATGCTATGCTAATGAAAAGTTATGAGTAGTTAAAAAATTTCTATACGTTGCTTCACACTCTTCTCTATTATTCCTTATAGCGTTTACGTTTTTAAATATGTAAACTCATATTCAAACTCGAAATAACTGTCAGTAGACTATTAAAACATTTGTTCCGTGCGGGAATCGAATCCGCGACTTAACGTTAAATTTAATTCAAATTTATTTCTTACCTTAAGTATATTTCATATTTTTCACGTGTAAGTTAAAAACACGTAACGCCTTATCTTGATTGCTAAGTACGCTATTATTGTCATGTACATCAGACCTATTCTAAATATTTGTTTTCTTAAATTCAAAATGTACGTGATGTGGCAGCGCTGCTTTGAATCTATGCTTATATTATAAAGCGGGAAAGGTTGTTTAAACGCGCTAATTTTCGAAATTACTACGTAGATTTGGATCTTTGGTATGAAAGCATGAAGCTTGAGGAACATTATAGATTATTTTTACTCGACTGCAAAAGGAGGAGGTTATGTTTTTAACGTGATAAAGCGAAGCCCCGCGCGTCTTCTAGTAAATAAATAAAAAATAATTAATAAACAAATTTATAAGTACATAAACACACACAATCATCTATAAAAAAGCTGTAATAATAAACTGTATTTGTCTTACATAATTAGAGCAAAATGTGACGAAAGTAAAAAAACTTTCGTCACATTTTGCCTTGCATTTTTCGTCACCCTGTGTTGTGAGTCACAACACAGGGTATCCTAGTGAGGGTTTCAGTACATAATTTTGATTTATATAATCTTTTTTTGAAGTAAGATAAATAATTAATTAAATAAATAAAATATCTATAACTGAAACTAATTCCTAATAATATTACATGCGTAGTTATAAATATAACAGTTTCAGCAACAAGCAGAAATGAATTACACAAAAGTTTTCACTTACAATTCAATATGAAACCAGATAAATTATATGAAATTGTTACAATATATCCATTGGGAGCTGAAGTATAGAACATTAAAGTGAACAATAGTCTATAAATGGTGCCCAAAGTTGTTTTGGTATTGCTGAAGTTACATACAGCAATGCTCGTATAACGTTTGAAGCGCATTGTGTAGAAGCACTCTAGAAGTTAGATGCTGGTAACGTAAATGCTGGCCAGTGCTAACAGTTAGCAGTTAGCAACATTTTAATGTATGCACGTGTTGCAGTGGAAACGCTGTTAATAGCTTTCTTAGTCATTATGAATCGTTCAAATCTGTTAATTTTAACAAAGGGCTCTTTTGTGTATGTTTAACGCTCAAGTTGCATGTGAAATAGGAAGCTGGATGGAGGTGTAATAATCTATACTAATATTGTCAATGAAAAAATTTAAACGTATAGCTGGGTGGATGTAAAAATCCTTTTTTATTTATTTCAAGGAGAACCAACAGCGTATCTGATTGCAGTGCTATAAGTAACATAAAGCCAATTACAGGTTCTCATGGGTAAAAATACAAAAGTTGCAGAAGTTATTTTTTATACCGTTTTTCCAGATTTTTTAGTCATTCAGTGCTTTTGTACTGGAATAATGGATGATTCCTATGAATGCATGGAAGCAAAGGCATGTAAAAACTAGCCTACACTAATATTGTAAAAAAAAATATGTATGCGAGAAAGCAATTATTATGTTACTCATTCAAACTAAAATGGCTAAACACATCTCGCTGTAATTTGGCACAGAAACATATTATTATATTTATTAGCCTACGAAAATGTATGATTATTGTGTTCGGGTAATAGTTGGTCTTCTATACATATTTATATATGATTATGATGTACTGTTGCTGATATACTTCTTAAAAAAAAATACTGCAAGACTAAATTAAAAGAAGAAACTAAAAAATTAGTATTTTTAGGTGTCATTTCACACGTTAGCTTCTGAAGTTATCGGCTGCTTAACTGGACTTGCCCTGTGCCTGCCTTAATCAATTAATATTAAAGCCTCCAGCCAGGACTTATTAAAAACTTATGAATTAAGTGACTACACGCTATAGGCACCCCCTGTCAGGTACAGACTTCGGCTTAGAGCGTCGTTGGGAGATAGATTAGAAATCACCTAACTTAAACTCCCTCCGAGTTTAAGTTAGGTGATTTCTAATCTATGACAACAAATATTAATTAATTTAAGATTGTATCTATTATTACACAATTTTTAGGGTTCCGTAGTCAACAAGGAACCCTTATAGTTTCGCCATGTCCGTCTGTCTGTCCGTCTGTCCGCGGTTTAGCTCAAAAACTATTGGTACTAGAAAGTTTTACTTTGGCATGAGTATACACGTTAATGATGCTTAAAAAGTGGTAAAATAAAATTTTGAAAAAAACAATTATTTAGGGTACCTCCCATACATGTAAAGTGGGATGATAATTTTTTTATTTCGTTCTTCCCTTAGTGTGGGATATCGTTGGATAGGTCTTTCAAAAATATTAGGGGTTTGGTGAGACCGTTTTTTGATTAAGTAAACCGTTCGTGACTTATCAAGCTTTAAAATACCAATTTTCGTTAGAGTCAAGTGTCCCCCCCTCTATCAACTAAACGGTTATAGTTAGAAATTCAAATGTCACGGCAGTAGTACCTATATATAACGAAATTTAAAGGAAAACTATCACACATAAGTGGGCTTTACAAGTTTACGAGTAATAGTCGACCAATTGTGTTTGACTCGAAAATTTCGAACAACTCTATAGAAATGTCGATAGATGGCACTAAACGACAGTTGTATCGTGCTAGCTTCTTGTGACGATTGAGTAGTGTAGCTCTGTGTCCGTATTTAAATTCAAAACACCGGCTATGACAAGTTTTATACAAATCTCTAAAAAAAATTGAAACTTTCCGTGCAAAATTGTCGGATCAGGTGAGGATTGGTATAGGAACTCAAATTAGTTAGGTAGTCATGTTTGGCTTTTAGTTAGAGCATGATACGAAACTATCAGTCAGCGAATACGACACGCACTTGGCTGTTATAAAAACTACGGAACCCTACACTGCGCGTGGCCCGACACGCACTTGACCGGTTTTTTTATATTCAAATTTTGTTCATTAATATTAAACAATTATTTCATTATATGTATAATAATGCATTATTATTAACAATTCTAATCTACATTAAAAATATTATTATAACAACCTATTTGATTCAAATTAATTATTATAACAACATATTACATGTTACATACGATAGGTAGGTATGTGCATTGTTCATCAACACTTTCATTAATAACTAATTAGGCAAAAGCTTGAAAATAACGGCAGTACGGGCATGTAATTATACATATAATAATCTTTTAAGATAATCGGAACATGGAACATTGACGGGACTTGATAGGGACCTTGCCTGCTGGGATGGCGAGAAAGTTCTAATGGGATACCGTGGCCCCGGACCACAAGGACAACAGAAATTTTCGTAAAATTGTATCTACAGCGTTTGCTCTAAACAGTAAAGGTAATATCAAAATAATTTCTTACAGCTGAAAACTTCAATTCCCTCAAGTTAACCACATCAATAGTAATCTAAAAAGAATCCATTAGTATTGCAACCGTTAAAAATATTTCACAAATATTGAAACGGTGCCTCCAATTCGCGGTTTCATCAATAGCGAGGGGTATCAAAGAAGCGCATTTCAAAGTCTCATATTTCTGAAGGCTGTGGACGCATTCCAAAGTCTGAAAAATGTTTTCAGCAACGAGAGATTACCGTATATAAATTTCTATCCGACTCTGACGGGAAACTTGATAAACATACATATATATGTATTTAGAAAGCTCTGAGTTGTTTGTCTCTGACATTTCGTATTATTTTAATAATAAGATTTCTTCATTTTTTTTATTGTTTATACGTTCGCGTTTGACCACCATCTCACCTGATGGTAAGTGATGATGTGGTCAAAGATGGAGCACGCTTACCTAAAAGTAACCTATTCACTCTTGACTTATGGACCCCCAGGTTATAGCTATCGGGAAACACAGACTCCGGCAGGGAATATCATTTCTTAGCTGAACGCACAGTGAAAATATTCCGAAACGTGTTCCGTCCTGCCGGGGTCTGTGTTTCCCGATAGCTATAATATAACCTTTTTTTTTAACGTGGTAAAATTATCAAATAAGTCCTCCCACCCTGCCCGAGGTGGGAGGACTTATTTGATAATTTGGGACTGTCAGACTTTTACTGACTAAAATCCACGGTGTTCCTTCAATAACCCTTTACGTACCGGGGTCACGGTAGGTAATGTGATAAGTCCCACGACCACGGCAGGCTTCGGCCCTCTACAGGGGGGGCCTCGTCATATTGCTGACGCTCTTTGAGGCGCGCGTGGAACACAACGTGCCGTCGACCCGGGCATGGTCCGTGGTCGGACAGCGAGTTGCCCTTTACTCGCTGTCCGCATGCCCGCGCCTACGGTGGCCGGAGATCGTCGGCCGACGTCCGACGCCGTGGGCGTCTACCACCGCGGCTGGGCTGGAGGGAGGAAGCCATCCTCTCCCTCACGCGGCCCGCCTCCTCCTTCGGAAGCATGACTGCTTCGCAGAAGGAGGCGACCGCTTCCCACTCTCTCTCGCCTCGCAGCATGGCCTCGACCAATGCCGGGCGCGAGAGGTCTCCGCCTATCGCCGCCGTGAGGACACACTCTTACACCATTCAATATTATTTTATTTATTTATTTGAAACACATTCTTTAACATTAGATATTTTATTTATCCTCGTCCGTGTGTCATTGCAGGGTGCCAACTCGCGTCGTGTTCCACGCGCGCCTCCAAGAGCGTCGCGGCAACAAGAGCTGTCAACACCAGCGACGGGGCCTCATAGGGTCATTGCCTGCCGGGGTTTGCGGGAAAGTTCTATCGAGATACCGCGGCCCCGAGACTTTAGGGCAGCCGAAGGAACAAGGTGGGTTTTTAATCAGTAGAAGTCTGACACACCCTTCCGCTTAACCCAGAGCGGGTGAAGTCATTCGATGATTTTCCCACCTGACAAAAAAACGGGTCTTTAAGTCAAGAGTATAGGTTACTTTTAGGTAAGCGTACTCCATCTTCCACCACATCATCACTTACCATCAGGTGAGATAGTGGTCAAACGCGAACCTATTATCAATAACAAAAAATATCCGTATTATATAACCATCATCATCATTTATCTATACAAAAATATAATAAATATTTAAAGTTTTTAAGTTAACGGGGTTCTAGGAAGTAATGTCAGGATCTACGGAACCTACGGAAGTTATTATCGTATGATGTTAATCTTTCATTTTGTTTTTACCGACAATCTTCTTCCGGGTACTGATCAAAATAGTAATTAAGCATCTATACGTGTGTATACCTTTAATTAACCCCATATAGTTTCAGCTAGAATTGCTTCATCCCAATTATTCCCTGGAGCGTCGTGAGTGACGATTGAGAGATTGTATCGAGAGGATGGGTAGCACAATCTACTTATTACGTTAACTAGAAACGACATGCTGAAATCTTCGAAGCAATTGGCAATCAGAGTGGGCTGGTGACGTTGCTTCAGAATTGCTTATTGGTACCAATCCGGGAACTTGTATGAACGGAATTGAAGATGATGGTGAAGAACATAACGCTCGAGGTGAAATAATTATTCAGAACCAGTGTTCAGCAATTAAGAAAACGCTTATGTTGCCTTTTTTTATTGACAAATGACTTAAAATATTTTTTCTTTCATTTCTGTCAAATGATATATATATATTTTGTATCGAATTTTGCATGTTTTAATTCTCAATTCTTTATTGCGTACCATACTACTTAATATGTATGTCTGATATGATTTTACTTCCTAATATGAATGTACTCGTCGATGACTGTGCGACAATCCGCTGTCTTAAGCACTATGTTACACATAACTGTTTAGCGGAAGCTTGTAATTGGCCTTTTCTACTTCTTGTCAATGATATCACTCAAATGTATTAGCTGTAAGTTTCCTTAAAATTAATAAAATAAAATAACAGGTGAATGGGTTGATGTTTAAGATAAAGCAATGTTTTCCTTGGTCGGTCTGGATGGGTAAACATCTTAACAGGTCGAGTCACCTCCTTGTTTCGGAAAGCATGTTAAACCCGTAGTCCCAGCTGTCATTGGTACAACTTTGAAAGTCGTCACGGACAGTCAGAAAATCTCACACCAGTCTTGCAAAGGAGTATTGTCTTACGCAGATACTGAGCTGTGGAGGTCAGACAGGCAGTTGTTCTATGTAAAACATTAGTATTCAGCTGCATCCGGTTAGGCTAACATAGTTGGGGAAAAGACTAAGAAGATGATGTTTGAACAAATAAGGAAGAAGTTAGAAAGAAATTATTACACATATCGTCGCTGTAGAATGATAACTTCGTATATCCAGAAATCTAAACTTCACAGGAAACGAAAATAACAGTTAATTTCGTCAATGTTTAAAATATTTTTATGTGCTGTTGTCTCATGTTTTGCATGATAAAAAGGACTTATTTATGTTATTAACCAATGCGTTACTGAACTGGACTATGCCAGAGAAATGATATAAGAAGTTTTCTGTTCTTATATCTACGTAGTTTTTTGTTTAAACGCCCATCTCTATAGATAAGAGGTTTTCGTTTTACTCCATATATTGGCACTTGTAGTCATATACTGGGTTCACAGTTTCGCCGTATTATAAAATATGTGATTTCCATACGATTTTTACAAAAAAAAAACGAAAAATGTTTTTTTGACATACGAAGTATTCATTCTACAGCGACGGTATACACACAGAAAAAAAGAAGATTATGTCATGTGCTTCACGGCTGCGCCAAAAAAGCCCGATTCGGCAATATGCTAGTGTTCAACCAAACCTTGTTCATCATAGCAGATGATGAACAAGGTTTGGTTGAACATTTAGAAATGTCTCATAGAAAAACTCAATAGGACTTTTTGCCCGACCCGGGAATCAAACCCGAGACGTCATGCTACAATATACAATAGTTCAACGAGGCAGTTACCAATCCTTGTTAAAAGAAGTAAATCTTTAAAAAAGATACTTACTTGAAGAAGCCAGTAACATCTCCGATGGAATGTAGGTAATATCGCAGAGTGTACGTAGCACCCGTAGATACACTGTAAACAAAAAATAAATCAATAAATAATTTATTTTGTCAAACATAGATAAGGTTACACAGATAGTGATGAAAAATATGTGCACCATGTTTTGCCAATATAATTATGGCGTACAAAATAAAGTCTTTAATACTACAATACAATTAAGGAACTTTTTGAAAAAATATAAGATTCAATTAATATACGAATTTCAATAAAGTAATTAGTATAATATATTTTGTCATTATAATTTTGACAATATTACTACAAAGGTTCTTTAATCAACATTATATCTGAATTTTGAAAGTTTTTTATTATTATTATTATTTTTTTTATTGATTTAATCGCGTTTAACCACAATTTCACCAGATGGTAAGCGATGTGGTCGAAGATGAGAGACTACTTACCTAGACATAACCTATACACTCTTGACTTAAAAATCCCCAGGTTATAGCCGTCAGGAAACACAGACTCCGTCAAGAAACTCAACTACTTAGCCGTGCGTACAATTAATGTATTCCCAAAATGTTTATTATACATTATACAGCTATATTATGAAGTTTGAGATAACTTTGTACTCATAAAAATATTATAATTAATTTACATTTATAAGATTGTTTACACTGCACAAATAAATTTAATATTTTTGGCAGCATTATCAAAACAAGACATCCGTTTAAGTGTTTTAGTTAGAGTTTTTGAGGGTAGATTAAATGATTAATGCAATGACAGGACAAATTCAAAATTCGTCTGATACTTAGTACTGAGCTGTCAAAATGTAACTTTCCGAATAACGCAGAAGTTTCACTGAATGTGGCTTGATAACATTTAAGAGAACTGCGAGTTTATCGATGTAAATTTTTTCATTAGTTTTAAATACCTGTAATTTACCAGTATGTCGTAATTATATGGTATGAATATTATCTATGAAGCAAAAACATTGTCCACATCCTTTTTGCGAAAATCACGCACACGAAATATGGCACAGTTAATAATGCTTGAAATAATTTAAATTATGGTTGAATTTCAACCACTGAGCGACTACTAGTTATATTAAAATTAAATACTTACATTTTTTTTTTTTAATATAACCACATTTTTTTCTACTCTCAGTTAATAAAAAATACAGTCCCATATTATAATCTTTACATTTTGCTAACTTCAACGACTTTTCAGCCCCCATAAACAGCTAATTTACTCTGTTTTTCTTTTCAGCCCCCAGATCGGCGCGTAAGAAAATTACCTCCGTAATGATATCCATAATGTTCCAGAAAAAGTGTGTCTTGAACCTTAAGCACCCCATTATCAATAATAAAAAAAACTGCATGTTTTTCTTTATATTTTAAAGGAAAACTTTGAAAGCGTATTTCCTTATTAAATACTAGCTTCTGCCCGTGACTTCGTTCGCATGGGAGGATTTTCCTCTCATAGGAAAGAAGCCTGTGTCCCAACATTGAAAACATTATAGACTGGTATGACTTATGTTATGTATGTTACTCCTTAAAATGCTTTATACAAACTTCCTCTCAATTCCATTTATACGGTTTAAGACCTTTATTTCTCAAAAATAATACAATTCACTTATTATGAGAAATACAAGTTAATCTTAATACTATAATACTATCATGAAGACACAATAGGTACTACCTACAACTACGGTAATCTTACATAATTTGACTAAACGCTTTTAGTATATTCGTTGTATATCTAGAGAAATTAATAAGTAAGTGACAATTACAATACATGTCGTTTCTTGATAGCAACTGTATAGCAATGAGTTATCTAAGTTACTTTATAATTAATGATACTATTTGTCTTATTTTAATTCAATATCGAGAAAAATCTTTCGAGATGTGGTGCTTTACGGTTTTTTTATACAGGGTGGCCCGTTTACAGTGGTCCAAAGATTTTTAAGCTAAGCGAAAACTTATGGTTTCGAAATTATGACTTTTTTTAATAATCTAGTCTATTTATTTACACTAGATGAGTCCATAGCGCGATAGGTAGATTATTGCACTATGCTTATACCAAATTTCATTCGATTCGGTCCAGTACTTTTCATAATAGAGTGATTTTGTAAAAAAGTTTTGTTTTTTTTGTTTTATCAAAAATATTGAAATTTCGGGTAATAAAAAAAAAAAAACATAATTTCTAAACCATAAGTTTTCGCTTAACTAAAGTATGTTTTAAATGATCACTTATGATGCTCTCAAGCTGAAAAAATTTTTGGACCACTGTAAACGGGCCACCATGTATATGTACTAGTTAGTAGGTAACGAATGAACAGATTATAATAAAACATATCACACATACGTGAATGAATTTATACGCAACAAAGATCTCAAAAGTTACATACAAACTTAGTTTTTGAGTTTAGAGGGAAAGAAAATGCGATTTATAGTTTACTAGCTTTTGCCCGCGACTTCGTTCGCGTGGGAGGGTTTTCATGCGTAAATCTCGATCCCGTGGGAATATCGGGATAAAGACTATCCTATGTCCTTTCCAGGGTTTTAAAGTATTTCCATACCAAAATTCATCTAAATCGGTTCACGGTTTAGCCATGAAATGAAATGAAATATTTATTTTGTAAATTGGTTATAAGTAACACTTTTACACGTCATGTTTTTTTGCATGTTAAATTTAGTTTAGCTAAATGAGTCCGGTATTTCCTAACTGACTACTCTGAGAAGAAACACCGAAACAAACTCAGAGGCCAAAGTCTCTTTAAAAGTCTAGACAATTTGTATTTGTATATGAGAAGTATGTAGGTTCATGTCTGTGGTATTCTTTTGAAGAAATAACCATGCGAATTTGAGCGGACCTGTCCAGACAGTGCAAGCATTTGTCAGTTATCGTGTAGCTCAACTTAGAACTTAAGGAGCTCAACAATTTGACGAACAATACCAAAGTAAGGACATTTGGGTAGGCACACAAGTACTCAAACTGCTTGATATCATTAAAGAAATTATAGTGAAAGTAAAAACAACGAAGAAAGAATAACCTACATTGTCCTCACATTTAAAATAATGAAATAATTATATATAAAAAAAAAAAAAACAAAAACAAATTAATAGATATAATATACAATACTTGAGAAAGCAAAATTTTAATCAATCAAAAGGACAGACAGACAGACAGAGTTACTTTCGCATTTATAATATTAGTAGTAATAGTCAAGTAGTAAGCATGGATGGTATGGATTAGTATTAGTATATTAATAATTAGTAAAATAATTAGTAATAAGTATGGAGTATGGATATAGAAATTATAAAAAACTTTTTAGCAAAAAATAAAACCGACTTCCATATAAAAACACTACAAAGGCAAAAATAACTTAAGTTTCGGTTGTCGGTGTCATTTGTTTTGTATTTTTTTTTATTTGACACCGCCTTCCGAAATTTTCCGAACCTTTATTTTTTGCTAAAAAGTTTTTTTTTCCACGCTTTAGTGGGTCGGTTTGTAATTTATCTAGTTACAAAAGCCAAAATGTCAACTACTTATCAACTTTTACAAAATATTGCTTTTCCCGGTGCAGAGCCGTTAATTTTTGAGGAGTTCTCCTGGTACATCACCATCAGCTCTACTTCACCATATGCATTGTGACGAGCATAAAGTGCTTAACATCTATATTCAAGTAATCTAATCGCAATCCACTAAATACTTATTATTGAATAGTTTCGGTGGCCATCTGTGGTCTTCATCATTAGTTCCACTTCCTCAAATGGTGCTTTTCGAGAGCAACTGCACAAGGGACTATATGCAATACCCAAAACGCTATAGGTGTGCCTATAATATTTGAAGAGTTCCCTCGATTTCTCCATAATTCCATCATCAGATCCAAACGTGACGACAATGGGACCAACTAGAAAGTATACCCTTTCAAACAAAAAAAGAATTTTTCAAATCCGTCCAGCCATCTGCGAGTTATGAGGTAACTTTCATAAAAAATAAAAAAAGTTCAAGACGAATTGAGAACCTCCTCCTTTTTTTGAAGTCGCTTAAAAATATCTCTGAAACTCCGTGATGACATAATTTTTTGAAGACCAGTTTTACAGTAATTATCTGCTAAGCAACTATGTCAGGGGTCGACTTGGTAACACAAAAACCCTTGACAAGACTGGTGTAAGATTTTCTGGCTTCTGACTAGCCGTAACCACTGTCAAAGATTAACAAATGATACCCGGAACCAACGGTTTGCGAGGCACGAAGGAATCTATACACACATGCACTACTTACATTCAATCAACAAGTATACATACATGGCATGGTTTCTTATACACTCACACCCCACAGACATACCCAAAAATCCACTCACGCTCACTCAGCGACTAATACCTATGTAGTTATTTTTTATACCTATTAATATTCAGATTGTGTCATGTCATTGACAGTTTGCGTGATCTTGTATTAGTATAAGTAAACCAGCTTCTTAATTTTACATTCACATGTACGTAAATAACGATATGGAAGAGCGGAGTCTCCCAATACAGGCTTTATTAAATTAACGGTAGGCTCCAATCACTACATGATATATAAACTTTATGAACGAATAATAGTAGATTAGTAGCCAAGGGCTGTAAGGCATCAATTGCAGCCCGAGATATTTAGGCGCACGAGCGCAGCGAGGGCGCCTATAGTTCGAGGGTGCAATTGATGCTTACACCCGAGCTAACTACTCTGCTTTACATCTCGATTGTGAGCTAAGTAGAAAAAAACCGGCATTACAAGAATAAAACATTTTATTAGTTAAAATTTATAGTGAAATGAGAACAATTTTCAAATTTTAGGGACTGGAATTGGAGGTGTTTTTTGGGTATGTTAATAGTTTGAGATTGTGATATTTGTTGGTCATGGATAAAATTTGACGGGATGAAGCTTTCTTCAGCAGAAGTTGATGGTTGCGGATCATCTCTTCAGAAAGATGTTTCATTTTATGAATGCTGAATAGTTTTCATTATTTGGTTGGTAATTTTACTTTTATTTTGTATGGAATCTTCAATGTAACCTTCAGCCACCTTGCTGGATTTCCACCCACCGTGCCTTATTATAGTAGTTAAGTTAGCCCCAGCATCGGCTAAAAGTGTAGCCGATGTTCTCCGGAAGCAATGACCTGTGTACAATTCCGGGTTTGCTAACTTTAAATAACTTGCGATTTGCTTCGGCATACTTCTGATGGTATTTTTTCCAATAACTTGTTTGTAGCATTTACCTTGGTGGTACTTCAAAAAAATCGGTTGGTATTTACATTTTTAGGACGAAGATTTTTGTACGAATTTAGAGAATTCTTGAGGAACTAAAAATGTTCGGTCAATTTTAGTTTTTGCGTTCGGTAGTTTAATTACTAACAACTGACCCTGTTGTTCTATGTTCTCTATTGTTATATTTGTCAATTCAATACCTCGGCATGCGCCAGTTATACCGAAGATAAGAACCACCTAAAACAAGTGAAATATAAAAATAAGAAGGTATGTTTTTTAGGATTGTAAGAATTTAAAAGATAAATAATGAAGTATTACCATTATGTGATTTGTTATTTTACGTACTTTAGCAGCTAAATATATGTCATCAGGGGCTTTATTTATGATTTTTTTCACGTCTTGCGCTGTAAAAACCTTTGACTTTTTGCTTTTGTGCCCAGCTGATTGTCTTTTTAGAAATGATGATAATTTTGAAAAGTTCTTGATATTGATTTCATGTTTAGTACTCATAGTTGCTTTTAACATTGAATAAATGCACCACAAACTAGATGGCTGTAGCTTTTTTGATAGCTCACTAAAGTATGTTAAGAATACAGTCTCAAATAAAGACTTTACTCGTTTTTCTTTTCGCCACTTCATGAACTCGTCGTAAGTTTTCAAATATTTCTCTTTAGAACTTTCAGGCAAAATATTGTTAATTGCTGCTTCAGCTTCCATTTTCATTGAAGCGGGAGTGCAGCTTATATCTTCATCACTTGCAGAACTCATGTTTTTTTCCTAATTAGCACGTAATTATAAAACACACACTATTGTCTACATTTCTTTTTCACTTCTCCTTTCGCAGGTCTGCTGGTAGAAATCTCTTAAGAAATAAGCAGTACCTTTGTACTCAAATATTATAATTATGTTGTCCTATTATATTTTACTGTGTGTACATAAATAATAAAATAAATAAATAAATCCCAAAAGCAAACAATATTTAAAGTAAAAGTTTTCTATTCCCGCCTTTTTTCATCTGTGTTTTTTAATTTTTTTTTTTTTTTTTTTCAAGAACGAAATTGAGCTTCGCCGTTCGATATTTCCATTTGGTACCCCCAAATAAATAAGGACCTACTTACCGAATATGAGAGATGTAATTTTTTTTTTTTATTTTGATTTTGATTATACTTTATAATGGTCACCCATCCAGCCTTATCAGCCAATGTTTCTTAACCTTGAAGATCGACCAACACGACCATTATTATTTAACCACAAGTCTATCAAGTCAGTTACACATACAGGAATGCTTTTAAATTGTTATCCTCATGAATCCTTGCAACATAAACTCTGTTAGCTTCGCTTTCATATTTCAAAATTTCGTTAGCGATCTCTGAAAAAGCATCGCACGGCGTAGTAAAACAAGCCTAACCAAGCCCGACCTAGAGTTGGCACCTGAACTAACTTCGTTTACTAGGAAAGCCTCTCTGTGCACATGTGTGGTGTAAGCCAAGAGCGTCAGCGGACTCGCAGCCTTATTCAATTAGTATCTATTATTATCTATTAACTGTTTTAAATCTGATACAGGTCCACTGTTAAATAGCTTTAAGTAAACCAATAACTATTTTTGATATACCTACATAATAATGTAAAATTTAAAGCCAAGTGAAACATGTGTATTTAAAAAAATACACATATTTAATATTCAATATCTACTCGTATATAGCGAAAATAAATACACAAAAACAAATATTCTTATTTCGAGTATTTTTTATTTGAAACTATTGTTTTCTCCAATATTATCTCGTATACATTTAGTGTTTAGCCGATAAAAACCTTTGGAGATAGACAAACGAACTGTTCAATAAATGATGGCAAATGTTTCTCGAATACTTAAATGTTATGTGTTTTATTATTAACACCATTTTTGCTGTTATCTACAAAGCGTACAGCAATAAACACGCTCTCGCTATCGCTTATATTTTTGTTCACAAATAGCCCCACTCAACGGTCACAGTTGTGCAAAATGTATTATTCAGCATTCCTTGCGCGGCGTACGTGGCGACTCGCACCGAGTAGCGATCACTTGCCATCGTTGTACTAACCCTTTGCTTGTTGCTACCATTTTTATTTACGACATATAAAAACGAGTCCCTAGCCGGATTTTCAGAATATTCCAGCTTATATTTACTGCTTATATGTGGAATTTTTACCAACATTTATGATGTAAGAAATCCAAAATTAACTGCAGTGTTGTAGACGGGAAAACGCTTCTACAGATTTCAGAGTTGGGACAAACTTAGAGTACCAAAGTTTTACGTATAAGTCTTTTATAAGTGCTTACTTTAACAAGCTCCATTAAGTAACTTAGTGCTCTCAAGTGACCTTAATGTGTTTCCTTGAGATAAGATAGAGGAATTTCTGTGAGACATCCGTATGGTTGGTTGTCTCTTATACAAAAGGAAACAACTGCACAGAAACAGTCTATTAAAACAAGCTAGATCAATAGTGCATCACATCATCGCATAGCTAGATTCTAGACTTTGATCTTAAGTTCTCATTAATCATTAATCTGGTACAAAGTTTGCACCATACCTTGTCAATCGCAACCAGTTCACTAATATCTCAACTATTTTCCAATAAACTTACCTACATCCGAACAACTCAATAATAAGGTAGGTATCATTGCCATCACCAATTCGTCATCGGGAACTAGGCCTCGATGTGGCCTCAATCAAATATCCGGACCGTGACCTACAGAATGGACATTCAGATCTAAATCGATGCCCATATTGGCGAATCGTATTTTTGCGAGACGATTCGAGCCAATAACCGGCTCTGTAGTGGATTTTTCGGAGGGGATATCCGGGCTGGAGGAAATGGTATAAGAAATAAGCGAATAGCGATAAGTTATATGGCAAATTAAGTCTAAAATCCATCATTCTATAACATTATCGTAAGCATACAACAATACAAAACAAAGTTTAATAGGTTTATCTATTTTCGTGTTGAAACTTGAAAAAATATTAATTATGCATTCTTTATAGATAGACAGATTCATTTATTTGCCTTTTTTGCCGTTTTCTTATACATAATAAACATCGAAAGAAATAAAATAATCTGAAACAAACTCAAAGGGTATGCACAGCTCTGAGCCAATGGTGCGTTGGTCGTATCACGCGCACCTCAGCAGTCAGCAACAATAACAAGGACCGACATAGCCAATTCCTGCCGTGGTGGCAGAAATATTTTAACAAGATATCGCTGCCCTGGAACGCTAGGGCAATTGAAGGAACAGGGTGAGTTTTTAGTTAATAGGACTCTGACGCTCACTGAAACTTGTAAAACAATAATTATTAAAAATAACTATACTGAAAAGAGCGAAAAATTTGTTAAGATAAACAGGGAATAAAATAGCATATTTACCAAAACTACAGGATATTAACATCATATAACAGAACCATAATAAAGCAGTAAATAAAACCAATAACTGTACCGAGGAATATTAAAAATCAAATTCATACTCACAGATTCAAAGAGTACCTAGCCACTCAATTTCCGCTATGCGCTACCACTCATAACTTGCTCCAACACTTAATATCCGCACGAAGACTGGCCGTGAGTGAATTAGACTTTTACGACCGCCGCTGAATCCAAGCCATATCGAAGGTATACCTAATCTAAATCTTCAGACAAACGTCGGGACATAAATATCTATTGTTTGAAGTCTGCGAAGGTATATTTTACTGTGTTATCCTTCTTGGATTTTTACGATGACTTGCTGAAAATTTTCGGGCTGATGTTCGTGTAAAAAAATGTGTTGGCAATTTTTTGTCACGTGGGTTGTAAAAGTATTGCTGTTAGAAAATGTTTTTGGAATCAATTTTTGTATGAATAAATAAGGTGTCCTACGATTTAATACTAAGTTTATAAGGTATAATGGCTTTGTGTTGAAAAAAGGCACTAGATAATTCCAGCAGGAACGTGAAATTCATCTCCTAAGTGTTTTTTACAGGAAAAGTAATTTAATACAAGTGGATACTTTCATTGTGCGCTTTGATTCAGATTTTTACCATTTCATTAAAGACGGATTTTAAAAAGAAAACGGACGCCACTATAAAATTTTATAGACCGTAAAAATTTTGAGCAACTTAAATTGCTGAAAGTGTAAAAGCATCTGACGATATTACGTCACAAAAAAAAATCTATTTATTAGAGCTACTAAAACATGTTTTTCAATCAGTACTTCCGCGTGTGCTTGTGCAAAATTTAATTTAACTCCTAAACCGTTAACTCCAAACTAGAAATAAAATAAATCATGACAAATCCCTCCTTAAAATTTTACTGGCGAAAACTAGACGGATCTAGAACCGTCTGGCTTGAACCGGCGAAATCCAGTTTTGAACCAATCGACGGGATCGGTACGATTCAGTTTATCCAAGTGCATTTTCGGGTGAATGCATCCGTAGATTGGACAAATTAAAAAGTTCAACATATTCATGTGACTTCGTCCGTCAAATGGGATTAACATGAAGCTGCTTTTAGAAATAATGAGAGGTTTTTTCGTTTATTCGGTCTAATTTTCTGCCTAGATGAAGTATTCTACATAGCCTCATTCCGCTGTATTAAAGCTAACTGCGCTTATGCTTAGAACTAGATGCATTCGCGCATTTTGCTCGGGGAACGGTGGCCATATTATGAATTATTTTTTTTATGAGTGTAATTTGCGCTTGAGTACATCCATATTTGCCGTAGCAGCTAGTGCCATGGAATTCTGAATGAAACAAGAGATGGCATAAAATACAGCTTTACGATTAAAGCTTTTAAGGCAAACTGTAATGCTGGGCAAAGGTCTAGAAACTTATCATAAATCTATTAATATTTTAGAAAACTTACGGGCCCATCACCTACAAACATCAAACCGAACTAAAACACGAAACAAATGGCTGTCATTCCCATCCCCCATTGAGAATCAACATAAAAATTCAATTCACTCAAACGCCCTCCATTCACACTATTACCCATGATAGGTGTGATCAAAATTTTACAACAAGAAGCAGAGAATGTAAGACCGTTCGTAATTGTGAGGTGGGCTGGCCGAGTGCCAGTTGTAGGTATACCACTACTTGCAGCACCCAAAACAAATGCTGGCCGGACAGTGGAGCGATTGATTTGTTTCTTTTTTTTACGTAGAACGTCGCTTTTATGAGCTCGTAAAGTTGGATTGAAAAGATCTTTGAAAAATAAGAGATATTTTTGCTGATTGAATGGAAGGCTGTTTTCAGCCTGTGAGAAGCATCTTCAAGAAGACTTACTTACATACATTCATGCATGCACACACAAACACCCACAAAATTCGACGCCTATATTAATATGAATTGGTTTGTTTTACATATTGTTATTGTAACTAACCCCCTCTTGCAACCCTCTGATTGAAGATTCGATTGGCCAATGATCGTCTCACCTACGTTATGTTTATAAGTAACCCGAGTCTTTTAGAGGAAAGAGACTATTTACAGAAATGGGTAAATGACTTTGGTTAATTTAAATTAATTATTTCTGTGGCTGAATAAAGGTCTTGATCAGATGATTAAACATAATAAAGGTTATTCTTAAATACCTTAAACCTAAGGAAGACAATTCAGTTCTTCCTGAATTAAAGATGCTAACATATATATTTGACTATACGGAATAAAGGAATTAGGAAATCTGCCTCTACAAATTTTGTATTTTGTAGAAGTTAGTAGGCTCCACACCAAACGCCTCAACTAAAATGAGTACCAACCACTATGTGCACCCCCTTCAGATAGGATATTGGATTCAAAGCGGTTTTAAGTCCTATACAATAAGTAGGTACAACCATTCAGTCCAACATTAATCAATAATAAATTGAACACTTCAATTAGTATGTTACTTTTCATTCTTAGTATAAGGTTAAACCTTAGTATATGATAGGACTAAGCCTATATTTATAATGGTACTGAGACTCTTTTATAAATTATTGAGATGTACTCAAGTCATTAATTATATCACAATTATTACACAACCTCTTTATCCAAGAATTTCACAAGGGGTCAACAGGTAATGTCACACCAGTCTAGTATCAGACAGAGCCAGAATTTACACGAAGGGGTCCCATAAGTGCTCCTACTCCTCATAGGGTATCAACGGAAACACCCATGATATTCCATCAGTGCCGGGTGCCTACATACATCGAAATGATGAGAATCATTCCCATATTATTCCTCCCATGGAATTCCAAGAATTAGGTTATTAAATTCATTTATCATAATTAAACTGTTTCAATTATACTAATCATGCTGGAGTGAAATAGTATCACAGAAATATTTCCCTATAATTTGTTTAAAGTTAGAAGGAATGGGAAGGAAATGATTAGTTGAAAAAGAAAGGATTAAGGAAGTGGTAGGGCCTGGCTAATTAACTTGCAATACTAATTTAGTCCCAGTTAACTATGTAAGATTGATGTGGTGAGTTGAATCAATAACACAATGTTTTGTTGGCCTACAAAACATTGCTCATCAATTACAGTTGTAGAGTGTGCATAAAGATCTTTGCTGCATGTGAAGTGTTCCTGCTTGCAGTAGGATATAATCACCAATGAGTATCTTCTTAGGAGGCTACACTTAGAAGGGGTTTGTGAGGTCCCTTAAATTCATAACAACTCCTTGAATAGACACTCGCTTATGAAAATACTACAGATTGTGTAAAGTCAACTGGTGCAAGATTAGTATATTCATGTTCTTGAAATAACTCTAATCTCACGACGAAGTTCCGCGGAACTAACTACACTTATTATCTAAACAACTCTACTATTCAGCTTAAGAAATGGACAAACACAACCTGGTTAAGTATGAATTACTTTCAATAACAAGTTATAACCAGTTTCTGTCTGTTTTCAAATCATAAGTGAACTGATTTGGCCTACTATAGATTAACTACGCATATCTGCTTAAGTTTCTAATACTAGGTATATGAAGAAACAACTTAACTCGAAGATCTGAAACTCACACAATATAAAAATAACAAGGAAAATTTACAATAAGTATGGAGGTGTATCTGCTTATATTTCTAATACAACCTGGAAACCGAAAAATCACAATAAGAAAAACATCATTAGTTGACATCAAGCAACTGTCAAAGCTTCCACCGACATTCCATAAACAATTATAAACCATAAAGTGATTAAAGTTTACTCTAGTTACACAATAAGTGACTATAAATATCTCCTAATAATTGTGTAAAACATTAGTAATTCCAAAGTGTCACCGATTATATTAACTAGGAAGGCCATGTTGGTTTCAAATACTCCTCTCTAATGATATGTCTATTGATAAAAGAATTCATTTTAGGTTTAAATAAAATTCAAAATATAAAATAATTGTTCAAGTAATTAAACCAAAATGGCGAATATAAGAAAATCATGTCACTAACCTTTGAAGTCTTCTTTTGGACTGTGAATTATCATGTAATTAAACTCCTGTAAATATCCCTAATTTCTATTCTATCAATCTCACCTACTTTGCAAAGGGTACCTTTATTAAATATTGTAGATCTATTCTTCTTTCTAAATTATATATTATCTAATTATATAATGCAACCATATAAAATAGCTAACCGGTGTACATGATAACCCACAGTGATGCAGTACTCTTTCTTGAACTCCTTTGTTGCTGTAAGAAGCAAAATTAACCTTCCCCATGCCGTATAATAAAGTGTTACAAAGGAATAAATATTAAAATACTTTACTGAATCGCGAAGGAGGTGAAGTGGTTCTCATATATGTCCATCACAAGTGGTACACGTTTCTAACTACAATTTATTAAATTAAATCTACTCGTAGAAGCTGAAAGAAAATTCCATATTAACTTATAACTACATGTACCTCCGGTACACGATTATGAGTAACCACAGTATTGATTGTCTTTTGTCGCACTTCCCTTTTTACCATTACCTTAAGGAATACTAATCCCTAAAATCTTGGATATTTTTAATACACCTATAGGTAATGATTTCATTTGGTAATAAATCTCGAACAAGATTTTACAATAATATTTTTAGAAGCTAAGTATTTACATTCACGTCCGTGCTCATTTCCAAGGAACAATTAAATATAGTTAAAGAATAATATTATACTACTTAGTACATTCACACATAGAAAGCTTAACACTAGGTTATAGCCTTCTACTTGCAAAGGAGAAAACTTCATTCGAAAAGCTTTCGCCCCTGTTAGTACCTTTTCTTTTTCTCGTCAAAGAGTTCCAATGAATTCAAGTATTTAGTATATAGCACAGCCTAACCACCCTAATTCCCCATATTAAAACTAGCTGAAAAGGTGGTATTATTCAGGTTAAATATTTGAAAACAATACACAGAAGGTGTATTTACTAAATTATTGAGACTTATAAGTCTAGTATTGGTTGAAGTACTCCCTAGCCTTACAGTCTAAAATTCGAGAGATATCTACAATTTATCTCAATACTATGACTCCAACCAATACCTCTGCAAATTCGTGAAATTGAGTTATGTTATGGTGAATGTTCAATATATATATAAACCTATTACTTCCTTATTATTTTCTTTCTTAATTATGTTATGGTATTAATAATTATGACATGTTGGATTTCTATAGACCAGAAACTCACCCCCAGCAGCTGTGAATCACACCAGATCCCATCTAGAAAGTCTCGAATTTAATCGACTAGTCAGGACCAATGGACTCACCTACCCCTTACCATAACCCAATTATATTTTGTTTTATAAATATTTTGTTTCTTATTTGTATGTGTTTTGTAATAATTCTTCTATGCATTCATTCTACGTGTCGTGTATATTTGAGGTAGTGATGTGTAGATAATAACTTATAAATAATTGTGTACTTATTTATTTAATGCTGAACCTAACAATCCTCATGATTTATCGTATCTAGCCTGGAGTGATAAATCATTTAATATTGAAAGCGTCCCTGTGATTTTATCGATCGGATCGATAAAATAACCTATCACTGATGTTATCGAGTTTACTTGAATAATACCACATACTACACATGAAAAGACACACACTTTTAAGAACAGTAATATCACATCCTAATATAATTTAGAGATAATTTGCTTACCAAATCTTTAACTTATTAAATACAAAGAACAATTTAATAAACAAATTATCTTACTACTCATAAATCAAACTGAATAGTTTTCACATAAAACATTAGTATAGAACCCTCTATGGTGTATTAATTTATCAATCAGTCAATATTAAAAATAATTCTTTTGTAATAAAATATATTATTTGGTTTCTTAATTTAATATACTAAATTAAATAGCATAGGTACATCTGCAATGAAAGTAATCTAATTTGTATTAATATGATTTGATTTAACCTTTTCATTTACTCTATTCTACCACTGTTTATTTAAATAGGATTATAACTTAGTAGAATAAAATTAATTAATTATTATTTTGCAAATATAAATGACGAGTTATAGAGTTTATTTCACGTAATTAATAACACTTCGAATTAAATACCCAATTCTAATCACCATAATAAGATTCTCAAAAATAAAGAATATTGACTTACCAAATTCTGATGACTCAAACCCACAATCACTGATATTAAATACTAGATCGACTCTCGCCGTCCACTCTCGACGAGTTTATTCTTTTTCTCTATCCCGAATCCCGCGAACATTAGCTTATATATACTCTAACTTCCCTCTCAACCACCGCCTCCCACGGTCCGGGTCCCAGGGCCTAGCATGAGTCATTCAATGCGCAGAAGTCCACTTCTAGGGGTCAGCGATTATCAGCGGAATTCGAGGTATGACGCAACGCCGCGGCGCCGTTCCCACAGCGCGAGACCGGCACGTCAACAACTCTAGCTCCTCTCAATACTTGAGTACACGAAAGCTGAACCCTTTGTTTTTGTTACGAGGCCCCTTTGTTTGCATTCGCGTTGAATCAGACTGGCCCACTTAAGATTATGTACATTCACCCCCCAAAATTTTAAAAGGTATATCCGATTAAAATTTTGTAACCTATATCGGGTTGTGCACACAGTAATCTTCATGTCGTTATAATGTCAACCCACGGTATTAGTATAATATTCTCCTATGTTTTATTTTCCTTGAACATCAACCTTGTAATCTGTTCATAATTAGTCATGTAGATTTAATATGGTAAAAAAAATGAATTAAATCAGATTTACTTTATATAAAACAAAAGAATTACGTTCTCCCATCTTAAACTCTTGTCTCATCTCTCATAACCAATCATAACAAATCACGTCTTCTATCAAAATTTGATGTAAATAAATGACTCTTTTATCAAGTGGGTCAATTCGAAAATAAAGAATATTATCTATCCAATGACAATCTTTATATGGATCAAATGTTGATCCAATCTTCTTTGCGTAATAATAGTTAAATCATCTAGATAATTTATACAAAACTCCCTAACTTCCGGTCCTAGAATAACATCCATGACCCTACTAGAGCTACCAACTGATGTATATAATGTATGATTTCCCATTAGACGTGAATCCTGTAAATTGTTTACTTTCCTCTGTCAATGTACCACAAATAAACGATTTGATTTGATTTGAATGGAATTTGAAAATATGCATTATTCATATCTACTATGTTTATGTAGTTTACCCCATGGAACGAACTCAATATATCATTAATAATTAGCGGCTTCTCTGAATCAACTACCATATACCTATTTATTTCTCTAGCATCAAGTAAAACTCGTATTGACCCATCTCTTTTTAATGCAAAAGTTAAAGGACTACTATAAGGTGTAGTTCTGCGGCTAATTATTCCTTATTCAACCATTTCATTTCATTTATGTTCCATTTCGTCTCGATAATCGTATGGAATAGGGTAAGGCCTTCTTATGAAAGGAATGTGTTTTACCATTTTTATCTCGTTCATAACAATTAGTACGCCCTAGTTGAGTTGAAAATAAGTTGATATGTTTTTTCAATACAGCTTGTAATTTATTTAACTCTGATTCTCCCAAAATTCCCTTTCTTTTTATGCTTTGTATTTTATCCTCTAAATGTTCATTATTCGTATTCAGTAGAAAATTATCAAGGATTAAGGTATTTATTATAGTTCCTTCTTTAACCAACAGTACAAAATGTTCCCTTCCCTCGTATTTAATAAGTATGTGTAAGTATTTTCCTTAGCCAACTGTACTATTGTTTCTTATTTTCTTAACCAATCAAATCCTAAAATTAATACCCTGACTAATTTGGGAATAATCAAGAATCCGGTCTCAATTGCTATAGTTCCTACTTTCATCGGTAGCATAACCATCTGCTGTACCTTGGAGCCTTTTTGACCTATTGCGCCCTTTATTTGTATTGGGTTTATAGGTAATAATTCTACATTTACATTGCAACTCTTAAGTTTTTGCTAGAAAGAATCTGAAATACACGTTATATTACTACCCGTGTCTAATAAACCTCTATTTTGTAAATTAAATATCTTCAAATCAATTTCAGATTTTACAAATCCTAATTGTTGTTCCTCTTGTTCACTTTCATTAAATACTGAATTAACTAAATTTTCTTTTACAAGAATTTGGTCAATTATCATATTTGATTTTAGTTTGAAAAAATTTATAATTCTAGTTGTGCCTAGATCTCTCGAATCAACGTCGCTTGAGTAACCTAAACCACACTTATGTAACCAACAACAACCTGTGTGTTTTAAATTGTACGACGTCCCTGTGGATAATTATATCCTAACTAGCACTCACGCGGGGCCCCACCCCCGCGGAATCCATCACGGCAAAACACAACTCTCCCTTTTTTTTGCAGTCGCATAAAAAGCAACCTATAACCTTCCCCAAGCTTCAAGCCACTTCCATACCAAATTGCATCCAAATCCACCCAGCACTTCCGAAGACTAGCGCGCTCAAGCAAGCAAACAAACAACCAAATCAACTCCTCCGCTTTATAATATTAGTATAGATAATAACTTTAATTCATTTTATACTTTCTCCTCACCCCCCAAGTCTAATTCCCCTACAAATCTTAAGCAATATAAATAATGTCTCACTTAATTCACCTTTTCTACATCTTCCTAAAGTTTACCAATAGAACACCTCCTTAATTATAAACTTGAACATCAATGGTATAGTATTAGTACTAAAAAATACTCGAAATATCAATGATACATCATTTATACATAACGTCGCGGCTCGTATTGGACGATGGTATTTTAAGTTTATTAACATCGACAACATGATGTGACTGTATCATTCGAATAATCGATTCATACTTGTCCGGTTTTAGTAACATTTTAAAGGGTACATCACTATTTTCGTTTATGACTTTTTCGTTTTTAGGTGTTATCAAATACCTAGTTTTTTTTTTTTTTTTTTTACAGCGTCTAAGCGGATTAATGTGTGTTAACATTGCCTACACATTACTGTGCCTATCGTGCGTTCTTTCTTTGTGAATATGTGCGCAAATTCAACCGTAAGTGAAAGTTTCAAAAGTGAAAACAAATCACATCACTGTGAGGCAAAGTTAGTCCGATTTGTCCAATGAAGGATACAAGTATTTAAACAAGCTCACAACGAAGCCAGAAAGGTACATTATATATCATGATAATGGTCATAAATTACCGATTTCTCATTTTTTCTGAAGCCTTACCCAAAAATCAAAGTATGTACTTTAGAAGTTATAAAACTCAAAATAATTTTGAAATTTAATTCTGATCAGTTGTAATATATGCAACCGAAAGAAAGATCCCACTTTCAGATAATAGTCTCTTCAACTCTTTCCATTTCACGAACACCAAATTGTAGGCTATATAAGCCTACATATAAAATAGAATTGATGACCAGATATCCTGGTCACGGCGGCACCATATTGTAACTAACCCCCTCTTGCAACCCTCTGATTGAAGATTCGATTGGCCAATGATCGTCTCACCTACGTTATGTTTATAAGTAACCCGAGTCTTTTAGAGGAAAGAGACTATTTACAGAAATGGGTAAATGACTTTGGTTAATTTAAATTAATTATTTCTGTGGCTGAATAAAGGTCTTGATCAGATGATTAAACATAATAAAGGTTATTCTTAAATACCTTAAACCTAAGGAAGACAATTCAGTTCTTCCTGAATTAAAGATGCTAACATATATATTTGACTATACGGAATAAAGGAATTAGGAAATCTGCCTCTACAAATTTTGTATTTTGTAGAAGTTAGTAGGCTCCACACCAAACGCCTCAACTAAAATGAGTACCAACCACTATGTGCACCCCCTTCAGATAGGATATTGGATTCAAAGCGGTTTTAAGTCCTATACAATAAGTAGGTACAACCATTCAGTCCAACATTAATCAATAATAAATTGAACACTTCAATTAGTATGTTACTTTTCATTCTTAGTATAAGGTTAAACCTTAGTATATGATAGGACTAAGCCTATATTTATAATGGTACTGAGACTCTTTTATAAATTATTGAGATGTACTCAAGTCATTAATTATATCACAATTATTACACAACCTCTTTATCCAAGAATTTCACAAGGGGTCAACAGGTAATGTCACACCAGTCTAGTATCAGACAGAGCCAGAATTTACACGAAGGGGTCCCATAAGTGCTCCTACTCCTCATAGGGTATCAACGGAAACACCCATGATATTCCATCAGTGCCGGGTGCCTACATACATCGAAATGATGAGAATCATTCCCATATTATTCCTCCCATGGAATTCCAAGAATTAGGTTATTAAATTCATTTATCATAATTAAACTGTTTCAATTATACTAATCATGCTGGAGTGAAATAGTATCACAGAAATATTTCCCTATAATTTGTTTAAAGTTAGAAGGAATGGGAAGGAAATGATTAGTTGAAAAAGAAAGGATTAAGGAAGTGGTAGGGCCTGGCTAATTAACTTGCAATACTAATTTAGTCCCAGTTAACTATGTAAGATTGATGTGGTGAGTTGAATCAATAACACAATGTTTTGTTGGCCTACAAAACATTGCTCATCAATTACAGTTGTAGAGTGTGCATAAAGATCTTTGCTGCATGTGAAGTGTTCCTGCTTGCAGTAGGATATAATCACCAATGAGTATCTTCTTAGGAGGCTACACTTAGAAGGGGTTTGTGAGGTCCCTTAAATTCATAACAACTCCTTGAATAGACACTCGCTTATGAAAATACTACAGATTGTGTAAAGTCAACTGGTGCAAGATTAGTATATTCATGTTCTTGAAATAACTCTAATCTCACGACGAAGTTCCGCGGAACTAACTACACTTATTATCTAAACAACTCTACTATTCAGCTTAAGAAATGGACAAACACAACCTGGTTAAGTATGAATTACTTTCAATAACAAGTTATAACCAGTTTCTGTCTGTTTTCAAATCATAAGTGAACTGATTTGGCCTACTATAGATTAACTACGCATATCTGCTTAAGTTTCTAATACTAGGTATATGAAGAAACAACTTAACTCGAAGATCTGAAACTCACACAATATAAAAATAACAAGGAAAATTTACAATAAGTATGGAGGTGTATCTGCTTATATTTCTAATACAACCTGGAAACCGAAAAATCACAATAAGAAAAACATCATTAGTTGACATCAAGCAACTGTCAAAGCTTCCACCGACATTCCATAAACAATTATAAACCATAAAGTGATTAAAGTTTACTCTAGTTACACAATAAGTGACTATAAATATCTCCTAATAATTGTGTAAAACATTAGTAATTCCAAAGTGTCACCGATTATATTAACTAGGAAGGCCATGTTGGTTTCAAATACTCCTCTCTAATGATATGTCTATTGATAAAAGAATTCATTTTAGGTTTAAATAAAATTCAAAATATAAAATAATTGTTCAAGTAATTAAACCAAAATGGCGAATATAAGAAAATCATGTCACTAACCTTTGAAGTCTTCTTTTGGACTGTGAATTATCATGTAATTAAACTCCTGTAAATATCCCTAATTTCTATTCTATCAATCTCATCTACTTTGCAAAGGGTACCTTTATTAAATATTGTAGATCTATTCTTCTTTCTAAATTATATATTATCTAATTATATAATGCAACCATATAAAATAGCTAACCGGTGTACATGATAACCCACAGTGATGCAGTACTCTTTCTTGAACTCCTTTGTTGCTGTAAGAAGCAAAATTAACCTTCCCCATGCCGTATAATAAAGTGTTACAAAGGAATAAATATTAAAATACTTTACTGAATCGCGAAGGAGGTGAAGTGGTTCTCATATATGTCCATCACAAGTGGTACACGTTTCTAACTACAATTTATTAAATTAAATCTACTCGTAGAAGCTGAAAGAAAATTCCATATTAACTTATAACTACATGTACCTCCGGTACACGATTATGAGTAACCACAGTATTGATTGTCTTTTGTCGCACTTCCCTTTTTACCATTACCTTAAGGAATACTAATCCCTAAAATCTTGGATATTTTTAATACACCTATAGGTAATGATTTCATTTGGTAATAAATCTCGAACAAGATTTTACAATAATATTTTTAGAAGCTAAGTATTTACATTCACGTCCGTGCTCATTTCCAAGGAACAATTAAATATAGTTAAAGAATAATATTATACTACTTAGTACATTCACACATAGAAAGCTTAACACTAGGTTATAGCCTTCTACTTGCAAAGGAGAAAACTTCATTCGAAAAGCTTTCGCCCCTGTTAGTACCTTTTCTTTTTCTCGTCAAAGAGTTCCAATGAATTCAAGTATTTAGTATATAGCACAGCCTAACCACCCTAATTCCCCATATTAAAACTAGCTGAAAAGGTGGTATTATTCAGGTTAAATATTTGAAAACAATACACAGAAGGTGTATTTACTAAATTATTGAGACTTATAAGTCTAGTATTGGTTGAAGTACTCCCTAGCCTTACAGTCTAAAATTCGAGAGATATCTACAATTTATCTCAATACTATGACTCCAACCAATACCTCTGCAAATTCGTGAAATTGAGTTATGTTATGGTGAATGTTCAATATATATATAAACCTATTACTTCCTTATTATTTTCTTTCTTAATTATGTTATGGTATTAATAATTATGACATGTTGGATTTCTATAGACCAGAAACTCACCCCCAGCAGCTGTGAATCACACCAGATCCCATCTAGAAAGTCTCGAATTTAATCGACTAGTCAGGACCAATGGACTCACCTACCCCTTACCATAACCCAATTATATTTTGTTTTATAAATATTTTGTTTCTTATTTGTATGTGTTTTGTAATAATTCTTCTATGCATTCATTCTACGTGTCGTGTATATTTGAGGTAGTGATGTGTAGATAATAACTTATAAATAATTGTGTACTTATTTATTTAATGCTGAACCTAACAATCCTCATGATTTATCGTATCTAGCCTGGAGTGATAAATCATTTAATATTGAAAGCGTCCCTGTGATTTTATCGATCGGATCGATAAAATAACCTATCACTGATGTTATCGAGTTTACTTGAATAATACCACATACTACACATGAAAAGACACACACTTTTAAGAACAGTAATATCACATCCTAATATAATTTAGAGATAATTTGCTTACCAAATCTTTAACTTATTAAATACAAAGAACAATTTAATAAACAAATTATCTTACTACTCATAAATCAAACTGAATAGTTTTCACATAAAACATTAGTATAGAACCCTCTATGGTGTATTAATTTATCAATCAGTCAATATTAAAAATAATTCTATTGTAATAAAATATATTATTTGGTTTCTTAATTTAATATACTAAATTAAATAGCATAGGTACATCTGCAATGAAAGTAATCTAATTTGTATTAATATGATTTGATTTAACCTTTTCATTTACTCTATTCTACCACTGTTTATTTAAATAGGATTATAACTTAGTAGAATAAAATTAATTAATTATTATTTTGCAAATATAAATGACGAGTTATAGAGTTTATTTCACGTAATTAATAACACTTCGAATTAAATACCCAATTCTAATCACCATAATAAGATTCTCAAAAATAAAGAATATTGACTTACCAAATTCTGATGACTCAAACCCACAATCACTGATATTAAATACTAGATCGACTCTCGCCGTCCACTCTCGACGAGTTTATTCTTTTTCTCTATCCCGAATCCCGCGAACATTAGCTTATATATACTCTAACTTCCCTCTCAACCACCGCCTCCCACGGTCCGGGTCCCAGGGCCTAGCATGAGTCATTCAATGCGCAGAAGTCCACTTCTAGGGGTCAGCGATTATCAGCGGAATTCGAGGTATGACGCAACGCCGCGGCGCCGTTCCCACAGCGCGAGACCGGCACGTCAACAACTCTAGCTCCTCTCAATACTTGAGTACACGAAAGCTGAACCCTTTGTTTTTGTTACGAGGCCCCTTTGTTTGCATTCGCGTTGAATCAGACTGGCCCACTTAAGATTATGTACATTATGTAAAACAAATTCTTATCATGGTGTCGAATTTTGTGAGTAAAAGCATGACGGAAGCTGGATCTCAGAACACAAGGTATCTTTGAGTGGTGATAACTACAAAATTAAAAAATATATATATACAATCAATTAACAAGTAAAGGATATAAAAAACCTTTTTCAGCCGGTTTTTAAACATATACTCGTACTCGTAATTCGGCCCAATTCGCATCATTCCAAAAACTAGATAAACTTTGAACTATTTGCTTCAAGCGTAGTATTCAGAAGTAGCTGATAAAACGAAAGCCAGCTAAAACAAAGAACAGTTCTACGAAAATCGAGGAAATTTAAAAATGCTGGAATATTTCCCACATAAAACGCACTACCGCATTCTTTGTCCCACGCGTTTACCATCTACAAAAATACTCCCCTTAAATATAAAGTCTCTTGCACACAAGTGTAGCAGGAATTATTGGCCTATATACAAAGGCCAGTCCAGGCCAGATGGGCCGTTTTGCATGTCTGTCCCCGGCCTTGTGGCCGAATAAACAATACGTAAAACGGCGCGCGTTGCATGCGGCCTTGCAACTTTACTTCTATATTTAAAACACACAATTTTAAACCGTATTTTATAGAGAACAAAGCTCTAAGTGGCAGCATAAAGTTTTGGTGAAATAAATAAATTTTGATAGTTTATTCGAAATTATGCAAAGGAGCTTGCCTTGTTAATCTAGTATATTAATGCTTTCACATCTAATCGTTAATATTTGGTATGTTAATTTCGGATTTGAGTAAGTTGACTTTTAAATTTTTTATTTCTTTTTCGCCAAGTTTCACGCGACGTTGTCAAAAATGTGGCGTTGGAGTTAGTCAAAAGTTACTATCAACTAATTAATCGCGACACGAGTATGCGCAAAATTAAAATACATACAACCTTAACACTTAAATTCAAATACAGCAAGAAGGAATTTATGGCAACACTTGAGTAGTTTGACATGGATTGCGAGCGCTTGGCTGCAAAGCTGACATCTTAAGGCCCGTTAAAATATTCGACAAAACTGCTTTGTTTCAATCACAGTGCCGACAAAACGTCATCAGTTTGTTGAATTGGAGGGTACATTTTGATACTTAAAGAGCACTCGAATAATTTTGAAAAGTTGTTTTAACAATAATATTCCACAACTTTTCACACAACGCCATCTAGTCCCAAACTAAGCAGAGCTTGTGGTATGGGTACTAGACAACTGATAAACGTACATATATATATGTATATGTAGGATCATCAGGTTAGGGGAGGAGTGCCGAGAGGTATAGCATCAGGGTTTGGAGTCCCGATTTTATTGGAATAAATACGCTGGTACAAGCAAACACAGATGTTTATTTACCGAGTTTACTAGTAATGAAATAATGATGTTTATTTTGCAAACTAGATGAGGCCAGTGTTTCCTAACTGACTACTCTGAGAAGAAACACTGAAACAAACTCGGAGGTCAACGTCTCTTTTAAAGTCCATACAATCTAGGTAAAAGATAAAGCAAATTACAAAGAAAGAATATAGTTAGGCGAACAGACCCTTTTAAGGTCACAGTTCGTATAGTGGCCAAGCCACCCAATTACAAAGAATACAGTTAGGCGAACAGACCCTCTCAAGGTCACAGTTCGTATAGTGGTCAAGCCACCCAATTACAAAGAATACAGTTAGGCGAACAGACCCTCTCAAGGTCACAGTTCGTATAGTGGTCAAACCACCCAATTACAAAGTGTATCCGCTTGCTAATAGCAGGGTTATACAGCTATTGTAAATATACAGCAGCGCTGTACCAAATAAACCGACAGTTTTGTCGGGAGCAGGGAAGCTCTTTATTGAGTCAGATCCGAAGACAGACTGATCAGCTTACCAAGTGCACGGTCTTGTATAAGACGATACCCGCACTTTGAAATCCCTCCAACTCTGTCCATTGGCGCGAAGAAGTGCGTCACGTGTTTATTTGATACAAAACGTACTAAATCTAATGAGACTTACGTTATAAAATAATCAAATAATACAAGAGCAATTATCGATAATAAACAATGGTGATTTCACAAAGTTTAAATTAAAGAAACATGTCATCCATTGTTTTGATCAAAACTATCAGTCACACTTATCGAAATAAGTTGCCAAAGACCAATTAGTGCGTACACTAAGTACTTAATAAATTATGTTTCGATTTATCAGACAGAAATTGATACTGAAAGATCACTTAAATTCATAACAAGAAAATCAACTCTTAACAAAATATGATGAATACCCACAATAACTAATTGTAATTGACAACCAACTCCGACATATATATATTTCTAAATACATACATATTATAGATAAATTACACCCAGACAAAGAACAAATGAACGTGCTCATCACACAAACATTTGTCCTAGGTTACTTATTATTTTATGTTTGGTTTCTGTCTGAATAAACTGTATTCTTTTTGCCTTTGTTTTCCACAAGAACAACTGCCCATTTATTAATTTAATAAAATCAAACTCATCACAAAGAGTTATTCCCGTCTGATACCCTGATCTGATACCCTGGAGGATCGGTTTTATTTTATAATTATTTTTTATTCCGGTCTGATTCACCACGCAGGGTATCACAATTAAAGTTAAATATTTTATTCCGGTCGGATACCCTAACAGAGTTTTGGAGCGTTAGCAAAAATATACGTACAAGGTTATTAAAATACTGTTTGTACACAATTCTTATAGTAATGGAAACGTGTAGTATACGTGTAGTATTGAGAATTAAAGATTATTGGCAATGTGGGTAGAATTCAACTAATATTTTACTACATGAACTATTTTTATCTTGACTGTACTTAGCATTAAAAAAGAGTAAGGGGATCAGACCGGAATGTCAAAGTTTGTAGGGGATCAGAACGAAAAAAAAAAATAACAAAAAAAAACAAGCAGTGGATCAGATCAAGGAACGGATCATAACTCAGCACAAATACGACTTGATCCATAAAAAAATAAATCAATAAGAAAACAGGACGAAAGCAATTACAGATTAAAAAAACCTCTATAAAAGAGATACAAATGTTACCAGGAATAACCCCACAATACAACTTTGTTACCGCAAATAGGTCGGGCCTTTTGAAGAAAATAGCCCAAATCATCGTCTATATCGGGTAACGAACCAGAACGGAACATGGTGAAATTGTCGAGCCGTTATACAGCGGCCGGATTTTTATTTTATTTTAATGCAATATTGTCCATTCATTCAATTTTTTATTTTAATTCCCTGCGCTGGAGAGAAACAAATCAAATTTTTAATAATAATAGTCGTAACAACTTTCATTCGGACTCGCAGATTGGTATTAAATATTTGTGTTTTCTTTTTGTTGCTTTTTTGTACATGTAAAAGTCTACTACCGTAAATATCTACAGCTTTAATATAAAATAATTTAAAAGTGATGCCTGAATAGACAGCTGTTTAGCATAGGTGCGTAGCAGAATAAACTATTTAAAAGTGCAATGGTTTAGGGAAAGTAAAGCTACTGAAACGTATTTACTGTCTTAAAATATATAAAGCTATTGGTTGAGGGCCTAGATACCATATTAAAATTTCCTATATTATGGGATCTAGACTCTTAGTTCCGTTTACAAAATAAGAGTATTGTATTATAACATAATTCGCTATAATAATTATTATGGGTACTTTGTTTTTGTTTTCAAAAATAGCCAAACTGAACAATTTCCAAACCTTTAATTACACAAAATTTGACTAATAAATTTGACAATTAATTATATATAAATTATTTTGAAAGCATTATTATACGTATAACCATATTATTAGTTTTCAATCTGCACTTGCTTCTTAAAATAAACTTTAACTGTACAAAATTTTATTCGCCTTCTTCTGCGTACCATTAGTGTATACATATGTAGATGTCTAAGAAGCCATCGAAGAAATCAGGTCACAAAAACATTCACCTATTAAACCATAGGTCTTCTAATTTGCATATAAACTTCGGCAAACGCTTTTAAAAGCCAATAAACACTAATTCACGGCTAAACTGGACTTATTCTTGCAATGATATCTTGGGCCGTGGCACAGTGTTTTGTAGCCTCAGCCATCTTGGATCCGTGCCAATGTGTGGTGGCACAAGTAATTACAGTACAGCGGCCTTGTCAACTTTCCTCGTTAAATTGCTTTCTTGGTTAAGTTAAAGTGTTGTGTCGAGTATTATGTGACGAAATAATAAGGTAGGAGGTTGTTTTTTTTGTGGTAGTGGAATTTTGGCTATGTGTTAGAAAGTGTTAGTTTAGGAGTTTGTTTTTGCATACCAAGCAAGCATTTTGCAGGTTTTTTTTTTGTTTTTACGTGGTAAAATTATCAAATAAGTCCTCCCACTCCGGGCAGGGTGGGAGGGACTGTCAGACTTTTACTGACTAAAATCCACGGTGTTCCTTCAATAACCCTTTACGTACCGGGGCCACGGTAACGGGATGAGTCCCACGACCCCGGCGGGCTTCGGCTCTCTGCAGAGGGGGCCTCGTCATGTTGCTGACGCTCTTTGAGGCGCGCGTGGAACACGACGCGCCGTCGACCCGGGCATGGTCCATGGTCGGACAGCGAGTTGCCCTTTACTCGCTGTCCGCATGCCCGCGCCTACGGTGGCCGGAGATCGTCGGCCGACGTCCGACGCCGTGGGCGTCTACCACAGCGGCTGGGCTGGAGGGAGGACGCCATCCTCTCCCTCACGCGGCCCGCCTCCTCCTTCGGAAGCATGACTGCTTCACAGAAGGAGGCGACCGCTTCCCACTCCCTCTCGCCCCGCAGCATGGCCTCGACCAAGGCCGGGCGCGAGAGGTCTCCGCCTATTGTCGCCGTGAGGACACGTCGGTACTCTGCCCAAGCTGGGCAGTCCTGCAACGTGTGCTCGACTGTGTCCTCAGGGCGACCCTCGCAGTGGTGACACCCAGGCGTCTCTTCCTTACCCATCAGACGCAGGTACCTCTTTAGAAAAAAATATTTAAACGTGACAGGATAACTTTTTACACTTTTGTATAGAAATATTTTTATTTTGTTGCTTATATTGGCTTGGCTAAATGACTTGAATCTCCCGTATCCGACAAATATATAATTTCATTAGTATTCTAATCATTTAACGATTATTACTTAGGGTATCTGACTGGGTTTTTTAAAATAATTAATAATTTTTCTCAAAACTTAGTCAAACGCTGTTAGAATATTTGTTTTTGAATCAGAATTAATTGAATAGTCATCAGCCTGAGACAACACTAATTTAGTGTGACGTCAGAAGCAATTCATGCTTCATAAAACTGTAATTTATTAACTTCCCATATTATAATTATATTCTACATATGTTAGTAACAATTTTGCCCAGTAGTCAACAATTCTACTTCAATCCTCCTACAACTTGGGCCACACAAAAAGCAGGCACGCAAGACTGTCACTAGTTTATGGGCAAAAAGCACTAGCCTAGTACTGTGTGTACCTGTGCACGACGAGTTTAGTCTTTGAAGATTATGCTGTAACGCTAAACTAGATAAGTCACCCGGCACACTACGTTAGAAGCTTTTGGCGTGTAACAGAGCTTTACGAAAAGTTTTCAGACTTACAAACAAATGAAAGTGGGAATACGATATATGGACCTTTTCCTTTTATCTCCTAAAGGATGTTTTGTCTTCTGGCGGGTTGCGGAAATGTTTTAATGAGATACCTCGGCCCCGGAACGCAAGGGAAACTGAATGAACATGGTGGGTTTCTAGTCAATAGTAGTCTGACACACTCTTCCACTCCGAAATTCCGATCCGCGCAACCGCGGTTCTGAATCGCGTCTAGTCGGCGAGTTTTTTTTCTCGCATATAGACGGTATTCTGTGGGAACAAAATAAGCACAAATTTTAAAAAGTGTTACATAGATACCAACATACTGGATAGGCAGACTTATTGCAAAAAAAGTATTTTGTGTATTCTGTTTTTGGGCCTTAGATGATAATAAAATAATTATATTATTATTATTATTTTCGGGTTACTGTTACTTTTTCTACTTTTTCTCAAAATTAAACCACATAACTGCAGAAACTAAAACTACTATTCTAATGCTACAATGCCCTCCGCGTCCAGTATAACAATGCGTTCAGGGCAGTGTTGGGGCTGCCTCGTTTTTGCAGCGCCTCGGGCATATTTGCGGAAGCGCTCACCGACTGTTTCCACGCCACCATGCGCAACAAGCGGTGCGCGTCCTTGGTGCGCAGGGTGCGAGACAGCTCCGACTATGTCCTGGCAATGATTGCGGGGAGGCTTGATTGTCCATATGTGAGGCACTGTTGTGACCGGCATATTGTTAAGGTAAATAAAAGAAAAAAACCTGACATTTTCTATGTAATAGCTGTAGTTTGGTAATTTAATTTGGAATTTAATTTGACTTTTAATTTGTATTTAATTTCATAATTTGACATGATTTTTTTTTCTAATTTAATTGACTTTTAATATATCTTTGAATCTTTTTGTATGTAAATTTCTCCATTTGTATTTTAAATTAGGAAGCCGAGCAATTGTTTGAATTTGTGTATTTTTATTTTATTTTATATGGGTCTTGGACCTGAAATAAATGAATTTCTCTTTAAATATTGTGGTGAGAAAATAAATGAATTTATTATTATTATTATTTATTTAATGCCTGTGTAAAGAAGTCGTATAACTTTTTTCATTAAAAAATTGAAGCAAAAAGTAGTGTAATCTCTTCTTAAACAATATGAATAATAAAATACAGTGATAACAAAATAAAAGCATTTACTCTCTTTACTCACCAAAATACTATTATTTATTTCATTTTCCATTAAACCATGAGCACTCAAAACTTTCCAGCCCTTTTCTTTCATTCATCATTGCATTTGGTGCACCTATCTGAAGTCTGCCAGAATGTACTCAGATTTATTAGGTGTTACTGTCATAATTCTGTTTGTATTTGGGACAACACTGGCTAGCAACACATCAGCGCAATTCTCACATAAACCAATCAATTTCCCCGAAATCGCAGGCCCACTATTATGCCAAAATTAAAAAATCCAACATCCACATTGCGGCCTCCACCACATTTATCGATAGCAATTAGCGTCCGTCCAGTGTTGCTAGTTTAATTGCAATAAAACCATTGACTTATTCACCAGCGCGGCTCGGTATAGGCTGGATGAGCCAGTATTCAGTATTGGGAATGGCGCTTCCGTTTGTCTATTGGTTATTGTTGCGGTCGGTAATCCGTGTTTGGTTAGGTGATCGATGATTTGCGTTAATTTTTGATGTATGAAAACTACCACCATGATGTGTATGGTCTCGTGTTTGGTTATTAAGTGTAGTATTTATTTTGATCTAAAAAATACTGATCTATATTTTTTTTAGACACATGTATAGGTATTTAAAATAATGATGTATAAACAAAATATGAAAGTAAAAAACCGGTCAAGTGCGTGTCGGGCCACGCGCAGTGTAGGGTTCCGTAGTTTTTATAACAGCCAAGTACGTGTCGTATTCGCTGACTGATCGTTTCGTACCATGCTCTAACTTAAGCCTTACTTAACCAAAAGCTTAAGCTTTACTTAAGTCAAACATGACTACCTAACTAATTTGACTTCCTATACAAATCCTCACCTGATCCGACAATTTTGCACGGAAAGTTTTAATTTTTTTTTAGAGATTTGTATTAAACTTGTCATAGCCAGTGTTTTGAATTAAAATACGGACACAGAGCTACACTACTCAATCGTCTCAAGAAACTAGCACGATACAACTGGCGCTTAGCGCCATCTATCGACATTTCTATAGAGTTGTTCGAAATTTTCGAGTCAAATACAATTGGTCGACTATTACTCGTAAACTTGTAAAGCCCACTTATGCGTGATAGTTTTCCTTTAAATTTCGTTATATATAGGTACTACTGCCGTGACATTTGAATTTCTAAGTACAACCGTTTAGTTGATAGAAGGGGGGGACACTTGACTCTAACGAAAATTGGTACTTTAAAGCTTGATAAGTCACGAACAGTTTACTTAATCAAAAAACAGTCTTACCAAACCCCTAATATTTTTGAAAGACCTATCCAACGATATCCCGCACTATGGGAAGAACAAAAAAAAATTATTATCATCCCACTTTACATGTATCGGAGGTACCCTAAATAATTGTTTTTTTCAAAATTTTATTTTACCACTTTTTTGGCGTCATTAACGTGTATACTCATGCCAAAGTACAACTTTCTAGTACCAATAGTTTTTGAGCTAAACCGCGGACAGACGGACAGACAGACGGACATGGCGAAACTATAAGGGTTCCTTGTTGACTACGGAACCCTAAAAAAGGGGATAAAAGTATTCTATATGTCTTATTCTAGATTGTTAAGTCAAATTGCGACCAAATCTTTTAAGCTATTTTTGCGTGATTAAATCGTAAGCATACAAACATCCAAACTTTTCAATTTATGATATTAGTAGGAATCATTGCTTCCACGAAATCAAGGCTTAATACAAAAAGTATTATTAAATATTACAAGTCATGGATATTGTTTCAGGCACTACAATAAGGTTTATTTATCATCTGCCCAGCCTTAACTTTTTTAGGCTCGGCTTTCAGTCTAACCGGATGCAGCAGAGTACCAGTATCTATACTAATATTATAAAGCGGAAAAGTTTGTTTGTTTGTTTGTTTGTTTGCTTGAACGCGCTAATCTTCGAAAGTACAGGGTGGATTTAGATGAAATTTGGTATGGAAGTAGCTTGAAGCTTGAGGAAGGTTATAGGTTACTTTTTATGCGACTGTAAAAAAGGAGAGTTATGTTTTTACCGTGATAGAATCCACGGGAGCGAAGCCCCGCGTGAGTACTAATCTATACTTATAATAAATCTGTAGAGAGGTCAATTCTGTACATGAAATATATTTACAAAATAACTATCAGGGGGTGATTAGGGATCGATACTGATGTCAAAAATGCAATCAGTGAAATTTTTGTCTGTCTGTCTGTCTGTCTGTCTGTCTGTCTGTCTGTCTGTCTGTCTGTCTGTATAACCGTTATAGAAACAAAAACTACTCGATGGATTTTAACGAAACTTGGTACAATTATTTTTCATACTCCTGAGCTGGTTATTGTATACTTTTCATCACGCTACAATCAATAGGAGCAGAGCAGTGAAGGGAAATGTTGGGAAAACGGGAGAAGTTACTCCATTTTTTAAGCTTCCGTCGCGTGTGCAACCTTAATGGTTAAAGCTACACAGAAATCATTTATGACGGAAATGTTCTCCTTAAAATTATATAAAAAATATCCCACGACAGCATATATCTATCTTTTATGGTTGACTCACAATAACACGTGTAACTCCCGATAGCTTAGCAGTTCGAAGCCATCTGATTATTATTCTGCTCCGAAATTTAAAACCACCACAACTTTGCAATGGAACTCGGCTAAAAGTAACCCAGTTGCAACAAAATATAATCGAGGCTCAAATTTTAACAGGTTGCGGTGCAGGAGAAACCGTCTTTATTCCCAGAATTCCCATAATACCAAATCATTTTCCATTCCAATTTAAAAGAACGCGATTCCCAGTATCGGTGTGTTATCTATACTTATAATAAATCTGTAGAGAGGTCAATTCTGTACATGAAATATATTTACAAAATAACTATCAGGGGGTGATTAGGGATCGATACTGATGTCAAAAATGCAATCAGTAAAGTTTTTGTCTGTCTGTCTGTCTGTCTGTATAACCGTTATAGAATCAAAAACTACTCGATGGATTGTAACGAAACTTGGTACAATTATTTATCATACTCCTGAGCTGGTTATTGTATACTTTTCATCACGCTACAATCAATAGGAGCAGAGCAGTGAAGCGAAATGTTGGGAAAACGGGAGAAGTTACTCCATTTTTTAAGCTTCCGTCGTGTGTGCAACCTTAATGGTTAAAGCTACACAGAAATCATTTATGACGGAAATGTTCTCCTTAAAATTATATAAAAAATATCCCACGACAGCATATATCTATCTTTTATGGTTGACTCACAATAACACGTGTAACTCCCGATAGCTTAGCAGTTCGAAGCTTTCTGATTATTATTCTGCTTCGAAATTTAAAACCACCACAACTTTGCAATGGAACTCGGCTAAAAGTAACCCAGTTGCAACAAAATATAATCGAGGCTCAAATTTTAACAGGTTGCGGTGCAGGAGAAACCGTCTTTATTCCCAGAATTCCCATAATACCAAATCATTTTCCATTCCAATTTAAAAGAACGCGATTCCCAGTATCGGTATGTTATGCAATGACAATTAATAAGGCTCAAGGGCAGACTTTTCGTGTTGCTGGAGTAGATCTCGGTGTCAGTTGTTTCTCGGATGATCAGTTGTACGTCGCTCTTTCCTAGGTTAGCAGTTCTAGAAATCTTTATGTTCACGTGCCGGACGGGTCAACTTTCAACATAGGGTACCCGGAAGCTTTGCGCTGAAGTATTGTCGTTCTATAGGTACTTAAGCCTCATGTGAACGTGATCTAAACAATATTACCAATACATTAACTTAATAACACACAAGGAGTTACACGCTGACGGAGTCGCTGGCACAGCTATTAACAATAATATTGTGCGGTTCGGTATTGCGATATTTTTCAACAGTATTATAGATTGAGATGTTATATTTCCCTACTAAATTACGAAAATTAATCTGTCTGTTACATCAAAATCACTGAACCGTGAGGAAGGACATAGGCTACTTTTTTTTTACGAAAAACGACGGAAACGTTGACGAAGTCGCGGGCAACAGCTATCTATGCTAATAATATAAGGCTGAAGAGTTTGTTTGTTTGATCGCGATAATCTCAGGAACTACTGGTTCAAATTGAAAAAATATTTTTAATTAAATAGTCAATTTATAGAGAAAGGCTATAGGCTATATATCATTACGCTAAGGCCAATAGGAGCGGAGCACCAATGAAGAATGCTTCAAAATCGGGGTTAAATTTAACGTTAGCCCAAAGTAACTATTCCACGCGGACGAAGTCGCGGGCAAAAGCTAGTATTACATAAAGCGATTACCTAACTGATCTCGACAAACCAGTAACTGGATAACACGGTACACCCTTTGGAATGACTATGTCAGATTTTCAGGGTTTTGACTACCTATCGCTATTTTCAACGATGTATTAATGACAGCCAAGACCAACGTGCTTTCCAAAGCACGGAATCTCGATAACGTTGAATATCAACCCGTGCATTGTTATTACTATTATTTAGCCACAAGCTCCTTACATTCGTACGTATTGTTTACGTAAATTAAATTCATTACATTTCTAATTATCCACCAGTTTGAACATACATACTTCCATACTAATATTATTAATATTATAAATGCGAAAGTTATTCTGTCTGTCTATCTGTTGCCTTTTCACGGCTAAACCGTTGAACCGATTTAGATGAAATTTGGCCTGGGAATAGTTTAGTACCCTAGAAAGGACATAGGATAGTTTTTATCTCGAAATTCACATGGGATCGGGATTGAAACGGGAAATCTTCCCCCGTGAACGAAGTCGCGGACAGAAACTAGTTAAATAAAAAACCAAAAAAAAAACAACAACTTTACCTGCTTCATTGAAAAACTACTCACACATACATGAAAATTAAATCCAACTAACATTGTTCAGTTGAAAACCAATTGGGGCTGAATCATTCAACAAATCGGCTGTAATTACAAAAAAAACTATATTAATTTTTAACCTTCCAAGGTTTCTATTAAAAGGTAGTTTTAATATTGGTGAAAGTGTATAACTAATTGTTACAAATATAATTGTGTTAAGGATTTTTATATTACTTGAAAATTTGTAGTTTACTTAGGGTTTTGTTTGTAGGTAAGTCTATATTTTTCATAATTAGACTCTTGATTTTGCTTTGTATTTTTTCACTAGGGAAGTCACATATTAAACTAAAAAAACTTAATCGGTAGTACTTAATATGACATCTATAACTATAATATCAATAAGTTAAGCAAAGAACTCCTACGGATTACAAACCCACCCTATTTCTTCAGCTGTATTTTGGGGTCGCGGTATCTTGTAAGAATCTTTTCTCAACCCCGGCCACAAAGGGGCGACTTATTTCAATACATAGCCTCTTTTCCATCAAAAAGTTTTTTAGTAGACCTGCGACGCAAGAGTTGGGTGAGAAGAATGTACTGTACTCTTTTCTTTACTTGATTTTATTTTGATGATAATAAGCTCGCGTTTGAACTCACCTGATGGTAAGCGAAGATGTGGTCGAAGATGAACCAATATTTTGCCTGCACCCCAGAGAGAATTAACTAAATTGACATAAAACATCACCCTCTTTTAGACACAATCGGCTTAAAAGGACCACATCACATAATCCGAGGGAGACTGCGCACCATAGAGCAACAGTGCCTCATTACGGACACTACGCGTTCCAGGCGGTTTACTCTAAACAGAGCACAAAATGTTTAGTGTACTTGAGTATTTCTTTAGTTGGACTTACTCCTGGGTAAAATTTGAGCTAAACAAGATTATGAAAATGTATTTAGAACATCAAATTGTTTAATAGACCAGGGCTTCCCTAACGGTGCGTCGCGACGCCATTGGGCTCCGCGGTATTATCCCAGGGGCGTCGTGAGGCGATCTAAATGTTTATTTTTTATTTTTTGTTCTTTATTTCCTAATAAAAAAATTAGATGCTATTTAGAGTTTTTCTGACAATTTTTTATTAAGCTAGAACTACAACTAGTAGGTAAATGTATGGCAAGAAAGCCAGGGCGTCGCAAAAATGTGGCAACTTCCCAAGGGCGTCACAGTTAAAATAAGTTTGGGAAGGCCTGTAATAGACTATACTTGCACTATTTGCGTGATGCGCTAACCTAATTTAATCTATCTATACTAATATTACAAAGCGGAAAAGTAAGTTTGTTTGGTTAAACGCGTTAATCTTCGAAATTACCGGGTGAATTTTGATGAATTTGTGTATTATTATAAGCTTGAGGAAGGTTATAAGGCTACTTTACTCGACTGCATATAAGGAGAGTTATATTTTTATCGTGATAAAGTCCACGAGAGCGGAACCTCTCACGACTGCCACGCTGTATAGCATAATTATCCTAAGACCAAAGAATTCTTAGATATGCTACAAATACCGACTTGCACTGGGCTTGCATGGTGGATTATTTCCTATAACAGAGAGGAGGCCTGTGGTGCAGCAGTGGGAACTTCGTAGGCTGATTACGTATCCATCTTGATAATTTAGTTTTCTTTTCAATATCAAAGATATTTGTATAATAAGTATACCTTCTGCATTTCTAAACCACTGTTCTGAAACAATCCAATGAGCCACAAGCTATGTTCCACTAATTAGGTACTTATTTGTCTTATGATACAATTATTCTACCATTAATGAAGATTTACCTTCCATTGTTTGCGCATGCTAAACGTAAGATTAGATTGACAACTTAACATATAGGTAGGATTGTTTTATATAGGATTATATTGAATCCTAATAAGACTATAATTGAAAAATTTTGTTTATTTGGGTCTTTGTGGGTAGTGGAAGTTCAGTGATTACAGGAACGACATACAAGATGGGGGTCATGGGTTTGAATTTGGGTAGGTATAAAACTTTTTATATTTAATGTCATATCATTACAAAATATCGATAGGAAACCAGGATGTCCTGGGCCCGAAAAATTCATAGGTGTACAACGTGTAACAGAATAAACGCAATTCCTGAAAGTAGTTGGTTCAGAATCGGCTTCTGAATCGATTTCCGTCATAAAAAATCGGTGTTAAATTTTGACGGAAAAATCTTTCATTTAACTTAAAATGGAAACACAGTATCATGACAAATTAATACAATCCTTAATTCAAGGAAATGCGCTCGTGTGCATGTCGGCCGCTAACATTGCATGAGTGTATGCGTCTGCGTAAGGATATTGTATGACGCACATACGTTTTGCGTTTAGTAAGGATAACTATTTTATAAAAAATGCCTAGGATTGGTTTCAATTTATGTAGTTACGGATGTTATTTTAGACTTATAATTTAATATTGTAATTGGGGTATCTGAGGTATTGCGCTTAATCTGTTACACCTTGTTTATAAGATGTCCACAAACCCGCATTAGAACCGCGTTGTGGAATACGACGTATTTCCTCTCATAGAGAGGTGGATATTATGTCATGTATGTTATTTGATTCCATCAACACCATCAGGCTGCTAAAGTATTTTAAGGTGTTTCTGTATTGTATGATTTACATACAAAACCTTCAACACTCTTAAATATGCACCACACTCTGTTGAATCTTTTTGTATATGTTAAAAACAAACAACATTAGAAGAACACTATTCCCAGTTGTAACACACATCAGATAAAACTGTTATTTCTTTTAAAACTTTGTATGGACAATTCCGGGACCCAAAGAAATGTTTTTCTTGGGAATAATCGAAATAATCAACACTAGATAGCTAAGTGTCGCTCGGGGGCTATTCGTGATACACCACCGTTTACCTCCTACAAACTCTGCAAGAGTTTGTAGGAGGTAAACGTTGGCCCACTTATATGGCCCATGTCTTTATGCGAATAGAGTAATAGAATATTCGGAAGGAAGGTAACATGTGTTCCGTAATAATAATATTGAACTTTGTTCACGTGGAAGGTTTTCCTGCGCAAATCCTGACACCGCGTGAATTCCGTAATACAAAGTTGCTTACATATTGCACAATAACACCTCCACCTTTCAGTGAAATTTCCTTAACAAAGTGTCAATAGCATAATGACTAAGGTGACGGACGTGTGATCAAGAGGACGCGGGTTCGAACCCGACCCATTACACTATTGCTGTGAACTTACTCCACATACGAGTTTATTTAGCTTAGTTGGAGGGATTGACAAGATTGCCAGTAATGTGAATTCTACTCACAATGCTAGTTCTCTTTAGAAAACAAAGAAGTAGTCAGTCTCTGTATTCAGGTATTTTAATATGATTGAGTGACAAATATCCATTAAATTCATTCATACATCGAAACTTTCGCGTTTATAATATTAGTATGGAAGTAAAGATATACCGCGTATTTAATTTGTCGAAGTTTCTATCGTAGATTACCGATTGTGTCAAACTTCTAAGACTTCGTATATTATCTTGAAGAAAATTACGAAAATGCAGGTTATTAAGACATTGATTTATTCAAATGAAAACATGTGTACTGTCTTCGTAGCAATACACTCGGTAATATGGCGGGTACTCGTCTAACCTGCACCAAGGCACTCGCGTGACTGCAGATCAACCCCTGACCCAAGCGTACATGAGACAGTGTTATATGTGTCGCTTAACTTCAAACTCGGATAAATCCACTCTAGCCTCTTTGGAGATATTTACAAAAAAGTGATAATAGTCTTAATTTCATGAATTAAAATGCAGTATTTTGTTTTTATGGTAACAGGTATTGAATAAAACGATCCTGTTTAGTAAATTCAGTATTTAACCCATTAATTCTTTCAAAAATGCAATATTTAGATTGGATTTACCTTCATTTGATATAATGGAACGCAATTTATCTATCTTTGAAAAAACTCTTCTTAAACAATATGAATAATAAAATACAGTGATAACAAAATAAAAGCATTTACTCTCTTTACTCACCAAAATACTATTATTTATTTCATTTTCCATTAAACCATGAGCACTCAAAACTTTCCAGCCCTTTTCTTTCATTCATCATTGCATTTGGTGCACCTATCTGAAGTCTGCCAGAATGTACTCAGATTTATTAGGTGTTACTGTCATAATTCTGTTTGTATTTGGGACAACACTGGCTAGCAACACATCAGCGCAATTCTCACATAAACCAATCAATTTCCCCGAAATCGCAGGCCCACTATTATGCCAAAATTAAAAAATCCAACATCCACATTGCGGCCTCCACCACATTTATCGATAGCAATTAGCGTCAGTCCAGTGTTGCTAGTTTAATTGCAATAAAACCATTGACTTATTCACCAGCGCGGCTCGGTATAGGCTGGATGAGCCAGTATTCAGTATTGGGAATGGCGCTTCCGTTTGTCTATTGGTTATTGTTGCGGTCGGTAATCCGTGTTTGGTTAGGTGATCGATGATTTGCGTTAATTTTTGATGTATGAAAACTACCACCATGATGTGTATGGTCTCGTGTTTGGTTATTAAGTGTAGTATTTATTTTGATCTAAAAAATACTGATCTATATTTTTTTTAGACACATGTATAGGTATTTAAAATAATGATGTATAAACAAAATATGAAAGTAAAAAACCGGTCAAGTGCGTGTCGGGCCACGCGCAGTGTAGGGTTCCGTAGTTTTTATAACAGCCAAGTACGTGTCGTATTCGCTGACTGATCGTTTCGTACCATGCTCTAACTTAAGCCTTACTTAACCAAAAGCTTAAGCTTTACTTAAGTCAAACATGACTACCTAACTAATTTGACTTCCTATACAAATCCTCACCTGATCCGACAATTTTGCACGGAAAGTTTTAATTTTTTTTTAGAGATTTGTATTAAACTTGTCATAGCCAGTGTTTTGAATTAAAATACGGACACAGAGCTACACTACTCAATCGTCTCAAGAAACTAGCACGATACAACTGGCGCTTAGCGCCATCTATCGACATTTCTATAGAGTTGTTCGAAATTTTCGAGTCAAATACAATTGGTCGACTATTACTCGTAAACTTGTAAAGCCCACTTATGCGTGATAGTTTTCCTTTAAATTTCGTTATATATAGGTACTACTGCCGTGACATTTGAATTTCTAAGTACAACCGTTTAGTTGATAGAAGGGGGGGACACTTGACTCTAACGAAAATTGGTACTTTAAAGCTTGATAAGTCACGAACAGTTTACTTAATCAAAAAACAGTCTTACCAAACCCCTAATATTTTTGAAAGACCTATCCAACGATATCCCGCACTATGGGAAGAACAAAAAAAAATTATTATCATCCCACTTTACATGTATCGGAGGTACCCTAAATAATTGTTTTTTTCAAAATTTTATTTTACCACTTTTTTGGCGTCATTAACGTGTATACTCATGCCAAAGTACAACTTTCTAGTACCAATAGTTTTTGAGCTAAACCGCGGACAGACGGACAGACAGACGGACATGGCGAAACTATAAGGGTTCCTTGTTGACTACGGAACCCTAAAAAAGGGGATAAAAGTATTCTATATGTCTTATTCTAGATTGTTAAGTCAAATTGCGACCAAATCTTTTAAGCTATTTTTGCGTGATTAAATCGTAAGCATACAAACATCCAAACTTTTCAATTTATGATATTAGTAGGAATCATTGCTTCCACGAAATCAAGGCTTAATACAAAAAGTATTATTAAATATTACAAGTCATGGATATTGTTTCAGGCACTACAATAAGGTTTATTTATCATCTGCCCAGCCTTAACTTTTTTAGGCTCGGCTTTCAGTCTAACCGGATGCAGCAGAGTACCAGTATCTATACTAATATTATAAAGCGGAAAAGTTTGTTTGTTTGTTTGTTTGTTTGCTTGAACGCGCTAATCTTCGAAAGTACAGGGTGGATTTAGATGAAATTTGGTATGGAAGTAGCTTGAAGCTTGAGGAAGGTTATAGGTTACTTTTTATGCGACTGTAAAAAAGGAGAGTTATGTTTTTACCGTGATAGAATCCACGGGAGCGAAGCCCCGCGTGAGTACTAATCTATACTTATAATAAATCTGTAGAGAGGTCAATTCTGTACATGAAATATATTTACAAAATAACTATCAGGGGGTGATTAGGGATCGATACTGATGTCAAAAATGCAATCAGTGAAATTTTTGTCTGTCTGTCTGTCTGTCTGTCTGTCTGTCTGTCTGTCTGTCTGTCTGTCTGTATAACCGTTATAGAAACAAAAACTACTCGATGGATTTTAACGAAACTTGGTACAATTATTTTTCATACTCCTGAGCTGGTTATTGTATACTTTTCATCACGCTACAATCAATAGGAGCAGAGCAGTGAAGGGAAATGTTGGGAAAACGGGAGAAGTTACTCCATTTTTTAAGCTTCCGTCGCGTGTGCAACCTTAATGGTTAAAGCTACACAGAAATCATTTATGACGGAAATGTTCTCCTTAAAATTATATAAAAAATATCCCACGACAGCATATATCTATCTTTTATGGTTGACTCACAATAACACGTGTAACTCCCGATAGCTTAGCAGTTCGAAGCCATCTGATTATTATTCTGCTCCGAAATTTAAAACCACCACAACTTTGCAATGGAACTCGGCTAAAAGTAACCCAGTTGCAACAAAATATAATCGAGGCTCAAATTTTAACAGGTTGCGGTGCAGGAGAAACCGTCTTTATTCCCAGAATTCCCATAATACCAAATCATTTTCCATTCCAATTTAAAAGAACGCGATTCCCAGTATCGGTGTGTTATCTATACTTATAATAAATCTGTAGAGAGGTCAATTCTGTACATGAAATATATTTACAAAATAACTATCAGGGGGTGATTAGGGATCGATACTGATGTCAAAAATGCAATCAGTAAAGTTTTTGTCTGTCTGTCTGTCTGTCTGTATAACCGTTATAGAATCAAAAACTACTCGATGGATTGTAACGAAACTTGGTACAATTATTTATCATACTCCTGAGCTGGTTATTGTATACTTTTCATCACGCTACAATCAATAGGAGCAGAGCAGTGAAGCGAAATGTTGGGAAAACGGGAGAAGTTACTCCATTTTTTAAGCTTCCGTCGTGTGTGCAACCTTAATGGTTAAAGCTACACAGAAATCATTTATGACGGAAATGTTCTCCTTAAAATTATATAAAAAATATCCCACGACAGCATATATCTATCTTTTATGGTTGACTCACAATAACACGTGTAACTCCCGATAGCTTAGCAGTTCGAAGCTTTCTGATTATTATTCTGCTTCGAAATTTAAAACCACCACAACTTTGCAATGGAACTCGGCTAAAAGTAACCCAGTTGCAACAAAATATAATCGAGGCTCAAATTTTAACAGGTTGCGGTGCAGGAGAAACCGTCTTTATTCCCAGAATTCCCATAATACCAAATCATTTTCCATTCCAATTTAAAAGAACGCGATTCCCAGTATCGGTATGTTATGCAATGACAATTAATAAGGCTCAAGGGCAGACTTTTCGTGTTGCTGGAGTAGATCTCGGTGTCAGTTGTTTCTCGGATGATCAGTTGTACGTCGCTCTTTCCTAGGTTAGCAGTTCTAGAAATCTTTATGTTCACGTGCCGGACGGGTCAACTTTCAACATAGGGTACCCGGAAGCTTTGCGCTGAAGTATTGTCGTTCTATAGGTACTTAAGCCTCATGTGAACGTGATCTAAACAATATTACCAATACATTAACTTAATAACACACAAGGAGTTACACGCTGACGGAGTCGCTGGCACAGCTATTAACAATAATATTGTGCGGTTCGGTATTGCGATATTTTTCAACAGTATTATAGATTGAGATGTTATATTTCCCTACTAAATTACGAAAATTAATCTGTCTGTTACATCAAAATCACTGAACCGTGAGGAAGGACATAGGCTACTTTTTTTTTACGAAAAACGACGGAAACGTTGACGAAGTCGCGGGCAACAGCTATCTATGCTAATAATATAAGGCTGAAGAGTTTGTTTGTTTGATCGCGATAATCTCAGGAACTACTGGTTCAAATTGAAAAAATATTTTTAATTAAATAGTCAATTTATAGAGAAAGGCTATAGGCTATATATCATTACGCTAAGGCCAATAGGAGCGGAGCACCAATGAAGAATGCTTCAAAATCGGGGTTAAATTTAACGTTAGCCCAAAGTAACTATTCCACGCGGACGAAGTCGCGGGCAAAAGCTAGTATTACATAAAGCGATTACCTAACTGATCTCGACAAACCAGTAACTGGATAACACGGTACACCCTTTGGAATGACTATGTCAGATTTTCAGGGTTTTGACTACCTATCGCTATTTTCAACGATGTATTAATGACAGCCAAGACCAACGTGCTTTCCAAAGCACGGAATCTCGATAACGTTGAATATCAACCCGTGCATTGTTATTACTATTATTTAGCCACAAGCTCCTTACATTCGTACGTATTGTTTACGTAAATTAAATTCATTACATTTCTAATTATCCACCAGTTTGAACATACATACTTCCATACTAATATTATTAATATTATAAATGCGAAAGTTATTCTGTCTGTCTATCTGTTGCCTTTTCACGGCTAAACCGTTGAACCGATTTAGATGAAATTTGGCCTGGGAATAGTTTAGTACCCTAGAAAGGACATAGGATAGTTTTTATCTCGAAATTCACATGGGATCGGGATTGAAACGGGAAATCTTCCCCCGTGAACGAAGTCGCGGACAGAAACTAGTTAAATAAAAAACCAAAAAAAAAACAACAACTTTACCTGCTTCATTGAAAAACTACTCACACATACATGAAAATTAAATCCAACTAACATTGTTCAGTTGAAAACCAATTGGGGCTGAATCATTCAACAAATCGGCTGTAATTACAAAAAAAACTATATTAATTTTTAACCTTCCAAGGTTTCTATTAAAAGGTAGTTTTAATATTGGTGAAAGTGTATAACTAATTGTTACAAATATAATTGTGTTAAGGATTTTTATATTACTTGAAAATTTGTAGTTTACTTAGGGTTTTGTTTGTAGGTAAGTCTATATTTTTCATAATTAGACTCTTGATTTTGCTTTGTATTTTTTCACTAGGGAAGTCACATATTAAACTAAAAAAACTTAATCGGTAGTACTTAATATGACATCTATAACTATAATATCAATAAGTTAAGCAAAGAACTCCTACGGATTACAAACCCACCCTATTTCTTCAGCTGTATTTTGGGGTCGCGGTATCTTGTAAGAATCTTTTCTCAACCCCGGCCACAAAGGGGCGACTTATTTCAATACATAGCCTCTTTTCCATCAAAAAGTTTTTTAGTAGACCTGCGACGCAAGAGTTGGGTGAGAAGAATGTACTGTACTCTTTTCTTTACTTGATTTTATTTTGATGATAATAAGCTCGCGTTTGAACTCACCTGATGGTAAGCGAAGATGTGGTCGAAGATGAACCAATATTTTGCCTGCACCCCAGAGAGAATTAACTAAATTGACATAAAACATCACCCTCTTTTAGACACAATCGGCTTAAAAGGACCACATCACATAATCCGAGGGAGACTGCGCACCATAGAGCAACAGTGCCTCATTACGGACACTACGCGTTCCAGGCGGTTTACTCTAAACAGAGCACAAAATGTTTAGTGTACTTGAGTATTTCTTTAGTTGGACTTACTCCTGGGTAAAATTTGAGCTAAACAAGATTATGAAAATGTATTTAGAACATCAAATTGTTTAATAGACCAGGGCTTCCCTAACGGTGCGTCGCGACGCCATTGGGCTCCGCGGTATTATCCCAGGGACGTCGTGAGGCGATCTAAATGTTTATTTTTTATTTTTTGTTCTTTATTTCCTAATAAAAAAATTAGATGCTATTTAGAGTTTTTCTGACAATTTTTTATTAAGCTAGAACTACAACTAGTAGGTAAATGTATGGCAAGAAAGCCAGGGCGTCGCAAAAATGTGGCAACTTCCCAAGGGCGTCACAGTTAAAATAAGTTTGGGAAGGCCTGTAATAGACTATACTTGCACTATTTGCGTGATGCGCTAACCTAATTTAATCTATCTATACTAATATTACAAAGCGGAAAAGTAAGTTTGTTTGGTTAAACGCGTTAATCTTCGAAATTACCGGGTGAATTTTGATGAATTTGTGTATTATTATAAGCTTGAGGAAGGTTATAAGGCTACTTTACTCGACTGCATATAAGGAGAGTTATATTTTTATCGTGATAAAGTCCACGAGAGCGGAACCTCTCACGACTGCCACGCTGTATAGCATAATTATCCTAAGACCAAAGAATTCTTAGATATGCTACAAATACCGACTTGCACTGGGCTTGCATGGTGGATTATTTCCTATAACAGAGAGGAGGCCTGTGGTGCAGCAGTGGGAACTTCGTAGGCTGATTACGTATCCATCTTGATAATTTAGTTTTCTTTTCAATATCAAAGATATTTGTATAATAAGTATACCTTCTGCATTTCTAAACCACTGTTCTGAAACAATCCAATGAGCCACAAGCTATGTTCCACTAATTAGGTACTTATTTGTCTTATGATACAATTATTCTACCATTAATGAAGATTTACCTTCCATTGTTTGCGCATGCTAAACGTAAGATTAGATTGACAACTTAACATATAGGTAGGATTGTTTTATATAGGATTATATTGAATCCTAATAAGACTATAATTGAAAAATTTTGTTTATTTGGGTCTTTGTGGGTAGTGGAAGTTCAGTGATTACAGGAACGACATACAAGATGGGGGTCATGGGTTTGAATTTGGGTAGGTATAAAACTTTTTATATTTAATGTCATATCATTACAAAATATCGATAGGAAACCAGGATGTCCTGGGCCCGAAAAATTCATAGGTGTACAACGTGTAACAGAATAAACGCAATTCCTGAAAGTAGTTGGTTCAGAATCGGCTTCTGAATCGATTTCCGTCATAAAAAATCGGTGTTAAATTTTGACGGAAAAATCTTTCATTTAACTTAAAATGGAAACACAGTATCATGACAAATTAATACAATCCTTAATTCAAGGAAATGCGCTCGTGTGCATGTCGGCCGCTAACATTGCATGAGTGTATGCGTCTGCGTAAGGATATTGTATGACGCACATACGTTTTGCGTTTAGTAAGGATAACTATTTTATAAAAAATGCCTAGGATTGGTTTCAATTTATGTAGTTACGGATGTTATTTTAGACTTATAATTTAATATTGTAATTGGGGTATCTGAGGTATTGCGCTTAATCTGTTACACCTTGTTTATAAGATGTCCACAAACCCGCATTAGAACCGCGTTGTGGAATACGACGTATTTCCTCTCATAGAGAGGTGGATATTATGTCATGTATGTTATTTGATTCCATCAACACCATCAGGCTGCTAAAGTATTTTAAGGTGTTTCTGTATTGTATGATTTACATACAAAACCTTCAACACTCTTAAATATGCACCACACTCTGTTGAATCTTTTTGTATATGTTAAAAACAAACAACATTAGAAGAACACTATTCCCAGTTGTAACACACATCAGATAAAACTGTTATTTCTTTTAAAACTTTGTATGGACAATTCCGGGACCCAAAGAAATGTTTTTCTTGGGAATAATCGAAATAATCAACACTAGATAGCTAAGTGTCGCTCGGGGGCTATTCGTGATACACCACCGTTTACCTCCTACAAACTCTGCAAGAGTTTGTAGGAGGTAAACGTTGGCCCACTTATATGGCCCATGTCTTTATGCGAATAGAGTAATAGAATATCCGGAAGGAAGGTAACATGTGTTCCGTAATAATAATATTGAACTTTGTTCACGTGGAAGGTTTTCCTGCGCAAATCCTGACACCGCGTGAATTCCGTAATACAAAGTTGCTTACATATTGCACAATAACACCTCCACCTTTCAGTGAAATTTCCTTAACAAAGTGTCAATAGCATAATGACTAAGGTGACGGACGTGTGATCAAGAGGACGCGGGTTCGAACCCGACCCATTACACTATTGCTGTGAACTTACTCCACATACGAGTTTATTTAGCTTAGTTGGAGGGATTGACAAGATTGCCAGTAATGTGAATTCTACTCACAATGCTAGTTCTCTTTAGAAAACAAAGAAGTAGTCAGTCTCTGTATTCAGGTATTTTAATATGATTGAGTGACAAATATCCATTAAATTCATTCATACATCGAAACTTTCGCGTTTATAATATTAGTATGGAAGTAAAGATATACCGCGTATTTAATTTGTCGAAGTTTCTATCGTAGATTACCGATTGTGTCAAACTTCTAAGACTTCGTATATTATCTTGAAGAAAATTACGAAAATGCAGGTTATTAAGACATTGATTTATTCAAATGAAAACATGTGTACTGTCTTCGTAGCAATACACTCGGTAATATGGCGGGTACTCGTCTAACCTGCACCAAGGCACTCGCGTGACTGCAGATCAACCCCTGACCCAAGCGTACATGAGACAGTGTTATATGTGTCGCTTAACTTCAAACTCGGATAAATCCACTCTAGCCTCTTTGGAGATATTTACAAAAAAGTGATAATAGTCTTAATTTCATGAATTAAAATGCAGTATTTTGTTTTTATGGTAACAGGTATTGAATAAAACGATCCTGTTTAGTAAATTCAGTATTTAACCCATTAATTCTTTCAAAAATGCAATATTTAGATTGGATTTACCTTCATTTGATATAATGGAACGCAATTTATCTATCTTTGAAAAAACTCAGTGTGGATTTATAGAATTTTGATATAACAGGTCTGGATTTATCTGGATTTGAAAATATACGATCAGAACTAGGGTTGTGGTAGTGGCGAAATAACGGTATACCATCGATAGTCAAATTTTGTTAGCTAACTGAATAATACAAACAAAATAAGGAAATCTGGTTTTATTTTACAAAAATAAGAGGTAACCGATTTAAATTATTTTAAACAAAATTCAATATTTCTTCTGAGTCATCTTCTTCAATTTCTTCTTTGTGCATTGGTCGCCCTATTACATTTTCACTGTTAAGCACTTTTTTATAATGTTTTAATTCCACTAACGATGCCCAGTCTTGGCCAAAGTCCGTTTGCAGTAATTTACGAACACCAATTAGTTTTGCTTCATGAACCTGAATTTGATCAAACTTTGATCCTGTATACCTACCCAAATCTGACCTGACAGTTCTAATATGTACTGAATATTATATCCTTACATACTTATTATATCCAAATTATTCTATAACAGTACCTATAACAACAAAATAATAATAATCGATAATAGTTAGCACAACACTAGTGCCAACCCGGGATTCCAAACGACGCTTAGGTATAGGTATTTCAAACTTACCGAATTTTCGCTCTTTCCTCTTTCTTACGGCGAAATTTTTTATTAGACCGCATGCGGGCTTTACTTGGTGACACAATTTAAATAGAATTATCCATGGGAATTGGCTAAATAACAAAAAGAAACAATAATAATGCAGGTGGGTACCATGCTACTATCGTAAGGTTTACGTCGACTGACGGCCATGTTGAACAAATGCAATTGGCTGATTGGCTTTCATGGACTTAACTACATTTGAAAAAAACTGTCTCATGGATCTATCTGATTTAGATAAAATATTATGATTTTAACGGTTTATTTCTCATGAACCATGCTGATTTATACGCAACTGATAAAATTATTTAAAAACATTTTTTTTTTCCTTTTTTTTTGATACCAAAATCTTAAAAATGTTCAGAATTGGATTTATCCGAGTTTGAAGTTAAGCGACACATATCTACTTGTATGTTTACGTAGATATACTTAGTGTATGAACATCCATACACTACAACATGGAATATGTCATGTGCTTAACCTTTTCAGAACTATATTGGGATCGGCTTCCAGCCTTATTGGCTGCAGTTGAGTACTAGTGCTTTACATGGAGCAACTTCCTATCTGATCTCCACGACCCAATAACATAACATGGAATACCCCGTAGCAAAACTGGTGTCAGATTTTCTGGATTAATTGTCACTACTGTCAAAGATGTACAAATGCCAGACGGGACTAATGGCTTAGCGGGGCGCCAAGGAATTTCGTTATGTTAAGATACACAGCTACACGATAACTGACAAATGCTTGCACTGTCTGGACAGGTCCGCTCATAATTGTGTATTAATTGTATATTTTAAATAATATTTATGAGAATCTCCTGTATGCACACAAAAATATCTTCCAAGAGTCCTAGCGTAATGAAAATTGGCAGCTGTATGTAGTTCTGATGACAATACAATGATATGGTACTATTGAACTGATCTGATGATGGAGCCGGAAGATATGAACTGAAACTTCATGATGGAAAATCGTATCATAGCGGTTTTGGATTTCTTAGAAAAGTCTTGTAATGAACTTTGACCACGATTAGGTTTCAAGGTCTGATGATGAAGCCGGAAGATAGGCACTGGCATTCCATGATAGAATATCGTATCATAGTGTTTGCACTTGTGAGATAGGCCACGTAATGGACTTTGAACACGATCAGGTTTCAAGGTTATAACAAATCTAAAGAAAATCCGTTATCGGTTTTCTTAACATTTTTTTTTTGTTTTTACGTACATTTATAAAAACGTGTTTTGTCTAGTGTTTTTTCAACTATTATTTGAATTTTGATTGTTGATTTATTTTTTATTGATTAAAATATTTGCTTTGTCAAGTATTGTTTATACCTATTTTTTTATATATATACCTAATTATTTCATTATTGTAAATGTGAGGACTATGTAGGTTATTCTTTCTTCGTTGTTTTTACTTTCACTATAATTTATTTAATGATGTCAAGCAGTCTGAGTACTTGTGTGGCCTACTCAAATGTCCTTAGTTTGGTATTGTTCGTCAAATTGTTGAACAGGTCCGCTCAAATATGCGTGGTTATTTCCTCAAAGAGCACCACAGGCATGAACCTACATGCTCTTCATATTATTGGACTAATGAGAATTGTTTGGACTTTAAAACAGACGTTGACTTTTGAGTTTGTTTCGGAGCTTCTTCTTAGAGTAGTCAGTTAGGAAACACCGGCCTCATCTAGCTAAACATAACACGCAAAAAATCATGACGTGTAAAAGTGTTATTCATAACCAATTTACAAAATTAAATATTTCATTTCATTTCACATATCAACGGACCGACTTTAGCAAAGGTTTGTAAAGTTTTAAGCCAAGAGTTCCTCCGATTACGGTACGGTCTGGATACGGCTTTAAAATATATGGTAAGTAAATAAAAACAATAAGTATTTGATGTAGTTCATAATTAATAAAATACAGATTTTATCCATACTTTCATTTACATTCTTCAATCCTCTTTCATTAAAAATACTAACCACTTTCCTCCATTTAAAAACACTTTTATTAACCTACTTTTCAAAAGCGACGCTCCAAAACCAGACTAGTCTGAAAAGCCTTCAGAATGTAGTTTCGCGCAGTTCACCGCAATTTCGCTTTCTTTAATTTCCCTTAAAGCTATCGCTCATACTGTCTATCTTTTTCGTGACCTCAAGCATTCATATCCGACAGATGTTTATTAATAGGCTTTCTTTGGCAAATGAGAGATCGTGATGGACTTGTGGTATTTTCGGTTCATGTTATATTTACAATGTGTAACAGATTAAGCGCAATACCTAAGACACCCCAATTAGAATATTAAATTATAAGTCTAACACAACATCCGTAACTACATAAATTGAAACCAAACCTAGATATTTTTTATAAAATATTTATCCTTACTAAACGTAAAACGTATGTGCGTCTTACGCAGACGCATACACTCATTCAATGTTAGCGGCCGACACGCACACGAGCGCATTTCCTTGAATTAAGAATTGTATTAATATGTCATGATACTGTGTTTCCATTTTAAGTTAAATGAAAGATTTTTCCATCAAAATTTAACATCTATTTTTTATGACGGAAATCGATTCAGAAGCCGATTCTGAACCAAATACTTTCAGAAATTGCGTTTATTCTGTTACACTTTGTATAAAGGTCACGAATACGCGAGTCTGACTTGGCGTTACTTGTACCTTAAAATTTACTTAATTGACTTCAAATGGTTTTTTTAATAGCTAGTTAACCTAAAAATGTCAAGATGCTTCCATTTTTTTTACTTATATTTCGCCGCGTTATATAATTACACTTGATGCACATAGGTACAAAGGTGAATTTTAAGCCGTATGTATTCTCTACCAGTCAACCAAGTGTAGTGAACAAATAGCGTGGCAGGTACAATAATTTGAAGGTACGTGGGCGGATATTAAATATCTTGAGATTAGGTATATAATAACACTTAATCAGTCAAACAAATCGTAATAAGTTATTTGTCTCGATCGAGCACAGGGCTAAAAGGCTTATAGGCGACGAGGTGCTATCGGGCAAGCTTCATAGTCTGGCTCATCGGCGAACCGTTGCTTGTCTGTCGGTTTTCAATAGATTGTACTTCGGGAAGTGAGTGCAGGAGCTCCATGACCTGATTCCTCCATCTCCATTTCACTACCGGTCTACCAGACGCACGGCTGGGCACCATCCACACTTGGTTGATATACCGTCTTGTCGTACCAAGCGCTTCTCCTCCACATTTATTGTGCGCACAGCCAAGTTGTGGAATTCTCTGCCGGCTTCTGTGTTCCCTGCCACTTATGACCTTTCAGCCTTTAAAGCAAGAGTAAATAGGCATCTTCTGGGCTCGCTCGCCACATCGTAGACCTCGTCTATCGCTTACCATCAGGCGAGATCGAGGACGAGAGCGAGCTCATCCGTAATAAAAATAAGTGTTCGTTATTGTAGTGTTTTCCAAATTGTTTTAATTTATTGTTATTTATTTTGTGATTGTAATGTTTTATTCAATGTTATGTATTATAATAAAACAACTGACCTCTGTCCCTTGCACCTTGAGCTTCATATGGTCTTCTCTGGTGGTCTTCCCGTCTTTTCGCTTCTTCCAGCAGTAGCCATCACGTCGGTAACGAACCTTCTTACGGCTGTATAGCAGCATTGAGCCGCTTTTTGGCCTGGAAAGAAAGAAATGTAGAAAATTACTTGATTGACATTAGCAGGCATAATAATAAATATATTTTGGACTAAAATAACATGGTGGACGAGAGCTTTATCTAATTAATGTAACCATAATACACAGTGGATGGCCACTGGTAAATTCATTATTCCTAAAGTCAACAATTACTTTGATAATAGAACTTTAAAGAAACGTATAATTAATAACCTACAACGAACAGATAAATTAAAACCTAAAAGGAAATCAAAACACAGCCAAATAAAGTTAACAAGCAACAAAAACTAAACAAAGTTTAATAAATTTTGAATGAGAGTTTTTTGTAATATATATTTTCTTTTGTGTTGGAGGTTACTTTTTTTATTCCATTGTCTACATTTATACTAAATTAAAGTTGAAAATTGTTAGCTTCCGAGTTTGTAGGAATAGTAATCTCTGGAACCATTGAACCAACTTTGACCAATAAAAAGGTGCATTTTTCTTTAGTGACATAGGCTTACTTCGCTAAAAAAAACAATTCACCCGAGCAAAGCCGCAGGCAGAGGCTACTGTATCATATATTTTATTCCAATAATAAGAAATAAATAAATTCAAACACCTCACTAAGAATCTGTCATACTTCCTCTAATGGGACAATACAACGTTGCAATAACAATTTAACTCATGAATTCTCGCAATTAATCATTTAAGAACTAATTGGCAAATTGTAGTTTCCATAAATTGTTAATCTTCAAGATGTTCGCGTTATAAGTGATCGTTAATCCTTTAACAGAAGGTTTACTGCTAAAGTTATGACTCGTAGTTATGTTAGTTGTAACGGCAGGGTAGAAGCACATTGTTTGCTGTGGTTGCGGGAATGTTTTAACGAGATACCACGGCCCCGGACCACAAAGGCAACTGAAGGAATAAGGTGGGTTATTAGTCAGTAGAAGTCTGACACTTTCTTCCGCTTCACCCAGAGTGGAAAAAGTCATTAATTGATGATTTTCCCGCTGGAAAAAAAGGGCAGTTACACACATTTTAACGCTATCATCGTTCTGTTTCGACTTTAGAAGATTATTTTGGTTGATATGTCAAAGCAATTCAAATTCAGTTCATTTATTCCAAGTAACAAAACTCAATTGGTTAGTACCAAAATTCCTTAATCCTATGTTAGTACTTAACCTGAATTAGAAGGTTGGTTCGTGAATAGAAGCTACAAGCTCATCACTGACGTGGAGAGCTTTTTTTTCAGTTGGGAAAATCGTTGAATGACTTCTCCTGCTCTGGGTGGAGCGGGAGAGTATCAGACTTCTACTGACTAAAAACCTCAGTTGCTCTTAAGTTTCGAGGCCGCGGTATCTTGTTAGATCATCCCCGGCAGGCAATGGTCCTATGGGACCCTGTTACTAGTGCTGACGATTCTTTGAGGCGCGCGCGGAACACGACGCGCCGCCGACCTGGTCCTAGTCCTTACCGGACGGTGCTACCCCTGCTCGCCGTCCGCAAGCCCGGACGTGGAGAGCTTGTAGCAGCGATTCAATAATACGCAGTCGAGCCTGTTCGCCACACAACGTAGGATTATGCTGGGGCTGGCCCGCACCCAGAGCACCAAGGAAGTGCATTCATCCATATTTTAGGTACCATACTATGCTGCGCGTCACGGGTTCGATTACCGCACCGGAACAAGTGTTTATATGGCCTAAACATTTTTATTCAGTATTTGAGTGTTTGCAAAAATACACTCACGATAAAGAAGAAATTTCTAGTGTGGAATAAACAATATTGGTTAAGATCTACCGGTTCAGTGCCTATCTTCTCCGAAAGGTCAGAGTAGTTACCATTTTTCAGCTGAATTCATGAAATTATCATGTCAATAGAAGAATCAGTCTAGGTCACGTTTAGTGCTCATTTTAAAAGAGCCTTACTCAACAATAGTTTCGCAGTACCTTCAAAATTAATGCAAGTCTACCTACCTTGAATCATTTGAATGACTATAGCATTGCTACCTGGGCCTTTGAAGATTTATTAGTTAGCTATAAAGCGCCCACGTGAAGCCAGAGGTATGAGCAAATAATCGCTCGTTATTGGTAAGAAGACACCCATAGGTACTTGATAGAACAGAGAACGAAGTCGAAGATTGTGTTTTGTTTCTGGCTTATATTCCCTTTTGGGAAAGTTGATGTATTTATAGAGATCAAGGTGTTGATGAAAACTGAGATGTGAGTTTAATGGGATTTTTGTGAGGGCCATATTGCCCTGATTTTCATAAAACTGACTTTCAAGTATCAGTGACGGAGCAAATGTCCTATTTATAATGGACGTACTTTTCGGCATTTAAAATGCACATGATATGTACATTTATGTATGTAATAGAATACGCACATATTGAAGTCTCGGGTCATTATACCCAAAATTGCTCATGAAATGAAATATTTATTTTGTATATTGGTTATAATTAACACTTTTACACGTCATGTTTTTTGCGTGTTAAGTTTAGTTTAGCTAGATGAGGCCGGTATTTCCAAACTGACTACTCTGAGAAGAAAAACCGAAACAAACTCAGAGGTAAGTGTCTAAGAGGTCTAAGTCTTTTGAAGAAATAACCACGCAAATTTGAGCGGACCTGTCCAACAATTTGACGAACAATACCAAAGTAAGACCACTTGGGTAGGCCAAACAAGTACTCAAACTGCTTGACATCATTAAAATGTCATGTCCTGCCAATTTCCCATTTACTTATGTTCGGCGGTACCCACGTTATCACCTTGAATTATAGGACCAATCATGAAATCGCGAACTTACTATCAGTAGTGCAGTATATTTTGTACAGTGATACAAACATACATAACATAGATGCATACGGCAGTAGACCATTTATAGAAAAAAAAAGAAATGTTTTGTGTTATTTTATCTTAGAGCTTTCTTATATACTCTTAAATAAAAACTCTTAACCAACTAAATTTAAAAAAAATACTTCACTAAATATGGTATGATGAATTTTAATCCATATTATAATTGTTTATAAATGTGAAGTGTGTATTGTATCTTTCTTTCAAGTAAAAACAGAGCAACGGATCGATGTGATTTTGGTATGAAGATAATTAAAAGGCTGAAGAGTAAGATCGCCTACTAAAGTTTTTACTGAAACAAACTGAGCAAGTTATTTTTTTATTGAAAACAGGCTCGCGTTTGACCACCATCTCATCTGATGGTAAGTGATGATGTACTATCGGCCAAAAATATGCATGCTCACTTAAGAAAATATTTCTGTGGAAGCGCAGCTAGTGACAAACCACATCCCTACCTGGTTTCGCCCAATTAGAGACAATATACATTTTGTGAGTACAGGGCGTGTAACATTATATGTATATACTTACTATTACGAACACTACTAAAATACGCTTCGTGCATCCTATTGATCAAAATACATGCATTAGGCGATCGAGTTGTGAGCCGTGCTATGCGATTATAGCCTTAAAGGTGAGCATGCGGAAGATTGGTCGATAGTACCTATACTTATAACCGTTCCGTCCCGTCTAAAAATCGTCAAATTTTCTTATCCATACGACACAACATTGTAACAACGTGCGCACCAGACTTAATATATTATTACTCTGGTTCACCCGTAAAATATTAAATGAATGTATAAAACCACATTAAAAATCTGACGGGTTCGGAATAACTTAAATCTGTTACAGCTGAGACGCATATCAAACTTGTTCTATTTCACATTATGAAGTGAATTATTAAGGTTTCGTCTAATATTTATGTTCTTAGAAAAAGATATCCTTCTAAAATATTTTCATATATAATGTTGCTAAGACGATAACATATGGCTCATAATTATTGTCTAAAAGTTACTAACTCTACAAGCCCTAACTTCAAAAACGCTTCGAGAATAGGTAGGGAGTGCCCTTGCGCTTTACTTGGCTCGTCTTGGCGGGGGCACTACCGGCCCATAGATGAGTAACTTAATGAAGCTAAATGAATGTTTAAAGATAGGTGAAAAAATAAAAATTTCAATTTAAAAAGAATGTAGTGGTAAAGAGGCAAGACTTACGAATTTTATTCACCAACCAGAACGCGGGTAAAGAGCACCACGCGGTGGACCCGCGTGGTGGTTCAATCTCTCTTAGAGAAAATCCTGTTTACCAGCAGTAGTCACGCTATAGGCTGATTATAATTATAATGTATATAATTTTCTAAACGTAAGGACTTTTAATTGGCTCACTGTCTACTATACTATATATTTTCTGTATTTAATAGCTGTTGGGTGCCTGAGAATGGATGGCGCCGCCGAGCCCGGCCCAGGAAAAGATGGCGAGATGACCTAGACGCATATTGCATTGGTCTGAAGTGGCGCTTGAAAAGAGAACCTGGAAGGATTTGGGGGAGGCTTTGGCCCAGCAGTTGGGCTAAATAATGGTTAAATAAATAAATAAAAAATAGCTGTAAGTCCTCCATACTTCTTAAATAAAAAAATATAGTAATAATTCAACCTGTTACACTTCCACTGCGGGCCTCATCTCTTTGTAAGGGAATGAGCCGTGATTCACTACACGAGCCCAGTGTGGGTTTCGCAAGTCTTAGAATTTTTTGTTCTAACATGAAGAGAGTTCTTTGTGAGTAGGTATATTATGTCTAAATATTGAAGGGCAGTACACAAATTAATCATAAACAAACCATAACCTATCGATCGAAAAATTTCAGCACATACAAAACGCGTCCCAAAAATAGTACATAAACCACGTCTGTGCCTAACCCGAGCCATCCATAACGACGAAAACAGATTTCATTGATGCAATTTTATTTATTTAAAGCAATAAAAATCGGGGATGGGAGCGCGAGGTCGTATTTCGTATGACGTCAGTGCCGTACGTTATTTTTGCGACAAAAACACGATTCGTGTCAAATTCATGAGTACGCCGACTAATAAATCGCTATTGGACGCATAAATCCGGACGATATATGTATGTTAGTTGCGATTTTTTTCTGTGATTTCGTTTCGGTTATCCGTCAATAGGGCTATCGGATGTTAAACGTTAGATTGGAGGTCGCTCGTTTGAATAAAATTTGCGTAGATTTGCCGATTTTATCCTGTTCTTGTTAGATAAACAATGTTTTAATTTTTGCGTTATTTCGTTTTCTGATTAAACAGGATCGTTGTAAATTACGGCAGCTAGATTGTTAAGCTGAAAATTTAAAAAGTTTGCGGAAAACAAAAAATAAGCAAAAAATCAACAAACATTAATTATTCGGCCGCCATTTTCTCTGACCTTACTCAACAAAGCCCACCGTAACGATAAACAAGGAGTCGCCAGAAATGTCGGATTTTACTCTCAAAAGTTACGCCATTACTAATTTCTTGTTTGTTAACGTCGTTTCAGCCGAAATTTTAAATAAAAATATGAATAATAAAGTCTGGTAAAGTGTGGGGACATAACACAAGTTAATTAATCGAGGATAAGACAGTGGAATTTATTTATGCGGAACATGGGCTCGGAATTACGGAGCCACCGGTTTTTAACCAACGTAAACCAGACAAATAGTCAGCTCCGAGAGTAGTAGGGCTGCGACCAACCCGATATTATTTATTGTTGGTTGTCTCTTTTTTGGCGTATTTTTTTCTGGTGCCATTTTTCTACGAAGGAGAGATTGTTTTCACTCTATATGTCATAAAAAAATACGATTGGTTGAAGAAAACAAGACGGAACATTATCAACCATGGACGAAATAATTGTCTCTACAGGCTATAATTTCTTAATTGAGTGAGTAAATACTGCAGATATCTTCAACATCTGCTTAGCCAGCTTAGCTTTCCCAGCTATATATTGGAGTCAGGTTCAAGTTGAACTAGATACAGCTGAGTACTATAGTGTTTTACATGGAGCGTCTATCCTAGCCTATCGGATCTTCACAAGACCGCAGCTAGGTAACCTTCTTTTGTTTCTGGGTTGGAAAATCATCAAATGAATGAAGAATTAAGCGCAAGGGAGTGTCAGACTTCTACTGACTAAATACCCACCCTGTTTCTTCCTGCATTCCGAGGCCGAGGTATCTCGTTACAATATTTAAGCAACCTTGACAAGACTGGTAAAACAAATCGTCTAATTACTATCTTCTACCTTCACATAGCCCCATCACTCACATCAATGCTCACTTTACACGGATTACAAATGCCCATCCAATCAACATCGCATAAAAATTTCATGTTCCAAATACGGGACAATAACGTCCCGAAATTCGGGACACACTCCGGACAGCCCTGAGTCAGCCGCAAGCGATTTGTCAAGAGTGCCCGTGAGCCGTGATTTTCCAAATAATTTTTCGCTAACCCTTCACGAGCTTTTAACTTCTTCCACTGGTCCTGAATGCGCTTTTAAACTAGGCTGCCTTTTGTTCCGCTTTGTTTCGGCCTCTATTGGAATTGTTGATGTTTTGTGAAACAGTGGAATTTAATTATTAGATCTCTTGACTAATGTGAAGAATGCTTAGTAAGTTACTTCCTTGGGCATCAATTTATCTAATAATATTTAGTTTAAACTAGCTGTGACCGAGACTTCGTTTACGAGTCCATAATAATATTACCTACACGGTATTTCCATAAATCCTGTTTCCGTAGGTATCTCGGGATATAAATTGCTTAATTAAGCCCCGAAACCTCCTTTAATTTTCAGTGACTCACATTAAAATCGTTTCGGCTGACGATTTTAGTGTGAGTCACTGATCACCGGTAGGTACAGAGATCAGCCGCAGAGCAGCAGTAGAGTAATAATTTTGCAGGAGTTGTACATAATAATAACAGGCAGTTACACTAGATTAAATATGTATATCATCTTTAGTGAAAATGTATATTTACATACTTAATTATAAGAAAGTAATGAGCCCTAATCAACACCTAAAGAAAACGCTGCGATTAGATGTACTAATAAAAGCACTAACTTGCAGTTTCAGCCTTATCATGTCGATACAAGTCAATACAGTGCTTACCGCACGATTTAAAAGCGTGACTACAAACACGATCAAAATTATCGAAGCACAAAACTAACCCGCATTCCGAACAAAACTGTGCTACACTTCACTAATGAGGCCATAAAAATTCACAAAAATCATGATAAAATGCAACGCCGATCTGCATTCATATTGCATGATGGCACCACAGCCCGATTACTTCAATAAATCAACGCTTTCGAATAATACTCGACTCATTTTCGTCGATTCATTCGCAAATAATTTAAATAAAAACTACTCAAATTACCACCGGTTAACTATTAAAACTTAAGTTGTGAAATAGCAAATAAATAACTCAATTGGAAGGTTCGGAGTTATGCGGGCGACTCACGAAATGCAGCGCGGCCATTCTAGTCCGGAGTTGGTGCAATTTTAATGTAATTAAAGTTTCGCACAAAACGTTTTACGGTTAAAGCTGTTTATTTTCTCATAAGAATTAAATTGGTATTCACTTTCATGAGAATCTTAAATCTAAACTAACAGTAAGGAATAATTTTATAATGCGTACAGTGTAGGAGTGGAAATCCCAGGATCAGTTTTCCTGATAGCTACAACCTTTGGCTCTTCAACTTAAGCGTGAATAAGTTACCTACTTCTAGGCAAGCGTAATCCATTATCAACCACATCATCGTTTTCAATCAGGTGAGATCGTGGTCTAACACGAGCCTATCAATACTTATTATGATTGATAGGCCGTGGTTAATGTAGCCTGTAATTTCTGTATCTATAGTAAGCACGATTTCTTACTAAAGAGGTCTGAATAAGGTGACATTGATGGAAAGAAGATTACAAGTAGGTATAGGTAAATAACTGCCGGAGAGTCAGAAAGGGAGCAGTTATGTGATTATGTTAAACGCACAATCCACAGACTACAAGACGAACGGCGATGCGCCATCATTACACAGTGGACATCCCACACAGTGGGCATGGGTGCGTTTTGATATACATTCATTGTACGTACAGCTAAGGAGTGGAATTCACTGCCGGAGTATGTATTTTCTGATAGCTATAACTCTTCTTCTTCAGTCTTTAAGTCAAGAGTTAATGGCTCACTTCTAGGTTAGCGTGTTACATCTTCGGCACATTATTGCTTACCAGGTGAGACAGCGGTCAAACGTGAGCCTAACATAAAAAAAGCTTATAAAAGGTTATCTAAAATCTCGGGCTTTTTTGAAACATAACTAAGTAGAATAAGAAGATTAAAAATTTAATCTAATTAAATCTACTAACAGGACTTGCACCATCCAAAAAAAGAACTAAATGGCTCGAACTGGAATCGGCACCGCTCGCCTGACACTACCAACTTAACAAAGATATTGAACATTAATTGCATTCTAACGTCATGCAATGTAGCCACACACACGCCACGAGTACTTCTGCTGATGGTCGATTGTGATAACGTTAATATAGTCATTTTATTTGTACAATTACGGTGTTATGATTTGTAGTTCATAAAATTATTTTTATGGGGATTTGAATGAAAGAATATTGGTAGTAAAATGTGAAATAAAATGTTTGAAAAATATTAAGTGTCAGTCTATTCACACAATGATGAATGAACTATGCAACTATAGTTTAGAGCGTCTGAATGAATTGTCTCTACTACTACGGGCTACTACTTACTGGGCTTTTAGACCATTGAGCATTCGGGGTTGACGGCGCATCGTGTTCCACGCGAGACTTAAAGAACAGTCAGCACCATTGACGGGGCCCGATAGGGTCAATGTTTGCTGGGATTGCAGGTATGGTCTTACGAGATACACGGCTCAGATTGCAGATTGAGGGACATGGTGAGTTTTTTGTCGGTAGGAGTCCAGAGTCAGAGAAGCGTAAGGAGTCATTTGATAATTTCCTCCCTGGTAAAAGATCATACCGCATAAAATCAGTTGGAAGAAAGAATTTCTTAATAAGTCATTAAAATGGCACTCAAAAAATGCAATAAACAAGAAGTACTTACAAAACAAACTATTTACAATACTGATTGATTACATTCACTTTGCAACAGTTTTTACTTATACTGATCAAATAATTCGTAGCATGAATGACCTTCTGATTTACAGTCCAACCCGTCATCTATAATTACCCCAACAAAACACCGACACGGCATGTTACAAAATTAAAGCAAGAAACACAGCAACAGAAAAAACAAATTATCAGTCAGCCGACGGTAAAAAGAATCTCAAGCGGAAAAAGCCTGATTTGAAAAGTTCATTAGAACTCTTTCTTTTTCTACAGAAATCCGTTCAACGATTATGGAACTCACGATGCACGTTACGGCCAATTTTCTTGTTTGAAGCCATTTTAGCGTTTCTTTTCCTGTTCACTTAGATCATTTTGTTTTATGTGTTTCTTTGAGATTTCGTTTGTTTGTGGTGGTTTTTTTAGTTAAAAATTAGAAAGGTATAAAACTAACTTGGCTTTACATGAAAATATTGAAGCACATGACACGTTTTATTACATTTTACGGAGTAGGGTCCACATAGCACTTTGTAATGTGACAATACATACACGCTAGGTGAGTAACCTCTGATAAAGATGTCACCGCTCTTCCTTGCCTGCCTTGAAGATCAAAGCTCGGTCCCCGCCCGCAACAGGATGTTTCAAACTACGTCATAATAATAAATAATATTTTCAATTTTAAATTATTCAAATGTTCATAAATATGTTTTTTTTTAATGAATGTTTACTAGTCATTGGATACATGAAGTGGGCTTCCCTTGTAAAACGATTAAAATAACACGGTGTATAATAGACGACATGGTTGGCGTTATGGTTGAGCGATATATGACTGCTGCGCTGTGTAACGCGTGTTCGTATCCTGCGCAAAACTCATGTTTGTTGAAATGTTTGTAAATACTCGCACGATACAGAAAAAAAATCTAGAGTGAGGCAAAGTTGTAAAAAAAAACTTTTCATTTATTAGGTCACCCACTTGGCACAAACTGTTTAAGGGCTTCACCAACTACTTAAAAAGCTTTACGAAATTTGTATAAGATCCAATCTGCGAAATAAAAATGTTCATGGATTCTTTCTTTCAAAAAATATACCTACATACCAAAATACATACACATTTAATATAATTTCTTACGTACGACCTTAATATTAGACATGCCCTCAAAATCTACTTTTAAAATAAATATACCGTTACGGCTGCGTCATACACTAATGTAATTTATCAAATGAAATAGTAGCACTACACTTAGTTGAACAACTTAGTTGCTTGTATGTTTCATTAAAATAAAAGTATGCTTTACTAATATTACAAATGCGAAAGATTTAGATGTATGGATCTGATCTGGATGAAATTTTGCACAAAGATACGTTATAGCCAGGAATAGCATAAAGGATCCCGGAAAAAGGTGCAAAATCGCAACGCAAACGAAGTCGCAGGCAACAGCATTACATCAATACACTATAAGTACTTGTGATACTTTTGTGCCTTGTTGGTAACAAACGTTATTCGTCAGTTCCATATGGGGCTGACGAATAACGTTAATTACCCGTCAATTTGCTTATCATTTTCCGAATTATCTTTAGGTCAACTTCCAGTCTTACCGAATACTGCTGAGTACCAATATTTTAAATGGCGAATGCCTCTTTGATCTCTCTGTGTTTGATGCTAAAATAATTTCAAAATGTTGCCATTATTTTGTAGTCGTGTTTTGGAGTCCATAAGTAAAACCATAGGTGGTTTTAAAAAGAGACGATAAATTCTGAGTGTGTTTCTGTGTTTCTTCTTAGAGTAGTCGGTCAGAAATCACCGGCTTCATTTAGTTCAAACTTAAGACGGCATATATTGACGTACAAAAGCGTTATTTTAAACCAATTTGCAAAATAAATTAACATCGTAATCATCTACTTATTGAAAAGAGTCTCTATGGAGTTTCTTGCACGTTCATCTATATAGAGATACATTTTTAAAATGTTATTGTTGACTGACCGATTCTGACACAGGCACAAAAGTGCCTGTAAATGGTTTACTCGTATATAGAATAAAATACTATAAGTTTGAATTTAAATAAAGAACCACACAGATTTGAATGGATCTCTACACAAAATTCTCGGCAACGTTCAAAAATAAAGGAACAATACATCTTTACTTTTTTTGTAAAAGTAAAGACCGGTCAAGTTGAAAGCAAGATTAACTTCGAAATTATTACAGTACCTGTATTAAAAGAGTATAATCATTAGTCAAAGAAAACCCATTAGCTGAACAGTCACTGTTCAAGGTGTAATTTCTCAGTTCCTTTTCTGATTTAATTATGAAAAATGTATTTCCACTTTTTATTGTTCAGTTTTTGTTCTAGTACCAGTGACGTCATGGGAAGACAAATTGTGATGTTTTAATGTTTACTTTGAATTTTTAATTTTAAGAGCTTTATGAATAGCTTTTTTCCAGTGGGAACATCATCAAATGACTCCTTCCGCTGTGGGTTGAGCGGAAAAGAGTGTCAGACTTCTACTGACAAAAAAGCTACCCTGTTTCTTCAGTTGCCTTTGAGGTCCGGAGACGTGATATCTTGTTTGAACATTCCTGCAGCCCCAGCAGGATATGATCTTATCGGGCCCCTTCAATGCAGCTGACTGCTCTTCGACTACATCATCACTTACCATCAGGTGAAATGGCGGTCAAACGCGAGCCTATTATCAATATAAAAAAGAGGCGCGCGTGCTACACGACGACGACGCGCTATCGACCCGGGCCTGATCCTTTCCGGACGGTGAGCTACCCCTGCTAGCCGCCCACATGCCCGCACCTACGGTGGCCGGAGATCGGCTCGAGGTCTCCCTGACGCCCGGGGCTTTAAGAATAGAAATGCATTGCAATGCCACGTAAAGTAATAAAGTGTTTGGTTGTCTCTTTTTCACTAGATTTTTAGGTACAGTAACTCTTTTGTGCCTCCTCAGAACACCCTGCTAGAGTTTCATCACTATCTGATGGATGGTGTAAAAATACATCGAGGACAAAAATAAAAACACTCATTAATAATGTTTTCTGTTCATTTAGGCGGTGTTTAATATTGGAAAACAAAAAGTTGTAAACAAAACTGTAATTTAGGCTTAGAGTGGATTGTTAAAACCACTTTAAGTTAATTTAGTACTCTAAAAACTTATCTTCAAAATAAATAGAAGAGCAAGATAACAATGATGAATGAATGTTTTTATTAAAGTTCAGTGTTATATTTATTGTGTTTTATTTGACTCACTGTTTCAATATAATTTTCAATGAAAGTATTTTAAATTTATTTTAAATGTAATCTTAATCTCATTACTTCATTAATTAAACAACAATTTCCATATGCGCATTTCTTTTTAACGTGTTGGAACTAGGCACTGGTCGGCTAATTTCTGTGTTATTTGTCACCGACTTGCGAAATTAATTATATTTGGAAATCAGCCATTTTACATAGTTTAACTACTAGGTGTTGTTAAATTCTATAATAAGATCCCTACATTTATTAACAGAAATACTTACCATTGAGCGGTTCTGTTGGCCAGTTATGACCGTTAGTTCAAAGACACAAAAAGGTACTTTCTGAATATAAATGCTTGGCTTGTTAATGAAAATACCAAAATCGCTGTGCCAATAACATTTAAGGGTTTCGTTAAATTTCTCACGGATTTCATCAACCGAACTGGTATCCAATCCAGAAGTACCTATTACTTTTCTATAAATGGAACAAGAAATTTCTAAATCAATTTACAGAGAAGGTATAGGGTTACAAACAAAAAAATAAATATTTAGTGATTACTTCGGTAATATAATATTTACTAATTTTGGCGGAAATAACACGAAATCGATGTAAATACGAGAAGCAAAACCGTGTATACCCATATTTGCGAAAATTACTTGCGACGGACGGGTATGCAATTAGGCATAGTGAAGAAAGTAATATGATACGATTATATTTTAGAGTGGGAGTGAATAAAGCTTTGTATTTATAATACTAGCTTCTACCCGCGATTTCGCTCGCGTGGGAGGATTTTTCCTAGATACCTAAATCCAATCTCGTGAAAATGCGTTAATTCAGGATTTAAATATCTACAAACCAAGTTTGATTCAGATCTGTTCAGTAATTTTTGCGTAAAACAGTAACAAACATCCATCCATAGGTACATTTATCCTTACAAACTTTTGCATTTATAATATTACTGATATTGGAGTTGCATGCAGGAGTCTGTGTTTCCTGATAGCTATAACCTGGATATTTAAGTAAAGAGTGAATTAGTTACTTCTGAAGGGCGTGCTTCATCTTCGACCACATCATTGCTTACCATGGTAAAACGCAAGCCAATAAAAAAAAATATGATTGAGTAATATTAGAAAAAATAATAATTAAGACCGCCGTACATTTTTTTTTTATTATTCAAAATGAGCTCACTCTTGACCTCGATCTCGCCTGATGGATAGATGAGGTCTACGATGGAACGAGCGAGCCCAGAGGATGCCTGTTTACTCTTGCTTTAAAGGTTGAAAGGTCATAAGTGGCAGGGGACACAAAAGCCGGCAGAGAATTCCACAGCTTGGAAGTGCGCACAATAAATGTGGAGGAGAAGCGCTTGGTACAACAAGACGGTATATCAACCAAGTGTGGATGGTATCCAGCCGTGCGTCTGGTAGACCGGTAGTGAAAGGGAGATGGAGAGATCAGGTCATGGAGCTTACTGTACTGGAGGTTACTGTACCAAAATAATCACTTGTTATGGTTTCCCGAAAAACAACGCCTCTTTCCATTAAGAACCACCTCTTTTTCAAAGCCGGTAAATCAGACTACCTTCCAACAATAAGAAACTACTCAATTTAGCACAAAGAAAAGTTGAGTCAAATGTAATCGTTGACCAAAATTCAGCTTTCCCACTCAAGCCCGAGCGATATCAATTAGAAGGCGGCCGTGCAATGCATACAGATGTCGGCATCGATCTTTAGATGCATTGCTAAATGCCGATCCGATGGCTGTGTTGCTAAACGGTGATATATTGGAGTGAATATTGGCGAGTTGGATATTGAAAACGATAGGTTTACAAGTATGTAGCACTTCGTGAATATATTATAATCGAAATAATTTATAGCCTACAGCAATAATCCCCAATAATGCAGCTTACTACCAAATAAAGAATTTTTAGGATTGGATCATTAGTTCTGAAGATTATTCCTACATACAAACTTACAAACCAATTTAACCTCTTTATAATATTAGTATAGAATAACTCAATTGTTTTGTTGCTCTTTAACCAATGAAATCAAAATGTAATAATCCTCTCTTTTTTTCATTTTTTTTTTTGGTTCAGAAACCGTTTCGCGTCTCAGATTGCTCTGCCAAAGTTTCATCGCAATCAGATCGTAGGTTAAATACCCCTTATGGTTGATTGATATGCATCAATCATTCAGTCAAAACGTCTATTTTAGACATTAATTTTATTTTATTCAGAATAGGCTCGCGTTTGACCAACATCTCATTTGATGGTAAGCGATGATGTGGTCGAAGATGGAGCACGCTTGCCTAGAAGTAACCTATTCACTCTTGACTTAAAGACTCCCAGGTTATAGCGATAAGGAACATATACATACACATACATATACATACATAATTATATACTATATCAGTGTTGGAATACGAGAACTTCAGTATCTTATAGTTTATTTTTTCTTATACCATGTAGACTGTGCCAATGTTTCCATATAGGAATTTAAACTTTTACAATAAATTTTGTGGATATATAATGGTTGCGTTTGTAATTATTTGGACACACTGCTGTTGGTACCGTTGTTTGCTGATGATGCTATGTTTAACAAGAATAGCATCAAGCAATAAAATATGCTTCGACAAACTTGGACATAAAGTATTTCTTAAAGGTTGAAATGCAAACATTCCGGCTGGGTAGAACCTGGATATCTGGTTGTAATTACACGAGTTATCGTCATGATCTGCCAAGCTTTTGCCAAACTATGTGGCTCTCGCCATTCAATCTTACAAACCAAGTATCTACCTGTATTTGAGCGGAGTGACTACCTGACTCCACATCACAGTATCTGGGTAGCACAATACCCTTCGGCAAGACTGTAGTTGGTTCACCTTAAGAAAATAGTGACGCCATCGTTGTCCGCGCCTCTCGACCAATCAGGTCGCAACAAATTAGAAAGCTAAGTTCACAGTGACCAGTTGACTAGATATGTTTAGGTGAAACGGTTGTCTTTTATGCGTTACCTACCTACATTAAATAATTTAATTAAATTCAATCTTATTGAATTGGTGTGGGCCCACATAAAAAAATATGTTAGTGACAATAACTCAACATTCAAGATGAGTGATGTAAAAAAAATATTTTGTGACGCAATAACTTTAATAGATGCTAATCGATGGAAGAAATGCTCCGACCACGTGATACAAGAAGAAAATTTTATGTGAAATTTGGATGAAATCATAGAGAACGCAGAACAAAATTCTTTCATAATAAATTCATATGGAGATTCTAGTGACACTGTTTAAAAAATGTTACTAATTTAAGACAATTCATTTATTTTTTTTTCCATTAAACTTAATCTTTTGAAATATACATTTAATTTTGATTTTTTACTCCATTGTGAAAACACCTTTACCCTGCAGTTTCATTGATGACGTCACTATTTTCTTAACGTGAACCACCTATAGTGTCAGATCTGGTACCAAAAATTTAACGTGTTTTCCGACTCACGTAGGAATGTCGGTGAGTTTATTTGTCATTAACAGAATTACAGAACATTAAAAGATGCAATCAGAGCTCTTAAAAAAAAGACAATTATCAAAAAGATTAATGACCCCCATGCTAGGAAAATCCTGTGTTATGGGGACATTGAATCCGTCCATGTGAACTTCTTAGATCAAAGATGTTTTGCAAGTAGGTGACACATTTTCTTTGTTAATAACAATTTAATTTAATTTAGATTTAAGTTCCGACCAACCGTCAAGGATGAGTTTAAAAGTGTAATGTAGGTGAAATTATGTAAGTATGTATATGATGAGTTATATACATAAGCGGTGGGTGTATGTGTGTGTGAAGGTGAGGTGAGTGCATTAAGCTATGTAAAGCCTGCAATACATGTTGGCCGAGCGTTGTCGAGTGAAGGCCATTACCAACATGTAGACGGTATATTTGCCTTGTCTTGCTATCGCTCGGTGTCACTTGCCTAGTTGGTTGCATATAGACAAGCGCCAACGTGTATAGACCTCATTTGACGTAGCTTATCACAACCTGCAGTCGCTCGCGATCACTTGCCTCACTTCGGAGCGGTGTCGGTTTTTCTGCACAAATCAAAGGCGCTCGCGCGCGCTCGGCCAATAAAAACTGACAGCGCCCAACATGTGGGCGTCTCCTCAAAACTCGTCTATATTGGCCATTTGCATTGGCTTCCTTCAAACTTGCCGAATGTCTAGACAGTAACGCTTGCCTTGTGTCAATTCGTCTAGGCTCGCGTTGGTCTAAGCTCAACCAACATGTATTGCAGGCTTAAGATGATGGCGTATGTGTGTATAATGGTATAGTGGTGAGGAAAGATTTCTCCCATTCTCAAACCGACCTCGACCAGCTTTGCCTAACTTTAAAGACTAAACTTTGAGGCAGTCATTATTTGAGCATGAGTCATGAATATGGGATTGTTTTTCTTTTTATTTATGACGAGTCAAAATGGTTATTAAATGTAATAAAACCATTTTATATCAATTTGATAGTAGATAAGCTTAATTTTATGTATTGATCACATTTAAGTAGTGATAAGCACCATTGAGGTTACTGACCACCCTACGGAAGCACACCAGACATCCTATCAATAATAAATACTGTTCAGTTTTTTTGAAGTGAAAACTTCTTTAGCGGCGTTGTGCACTTTTTTTGTAATGGGTAAAAAAAATTAAACTCGTTACAGGACACGTGACCTGATCGAAAATTCGTAAGACGGACGGAGAGTAGACAGCCGGCGCGGCGTAGGAGAGGAAGTATCCCCCTCTCTTTCTACGGCGCGGCGAAAATGTATGCCTGCGCCTGCTGTTTCGAGAGATAAACTTTTTAATGTAATATAAATTGTCATGTTTGTGTACGATAGCGTTCGTGCAAAATTATTCCCTAACCATTCCAAAATATCAAAAATGCACAACTTTAATATTCAAGTTTTCACTTCTGCCGGCACTCCCGGAGTGCAACCCGTCGTTTTTTTTTTTATAATTAATAGGCTTACGTTTGACTACCATCTCACCTGATGTTAAGCGAGGATGTGGTCAATGATGAAGCACGCTTGCCTAGAAGTAATCTATTCACTCTTGATTTAAAGAATCCCAGGTTATAGCTATCAGGAAAAAGAGACTCCAGCAGGGAATTCCACTCCTTAGCTGTACGCACGAAGAAAGTATTCCCAAAACTTTTGTGCGTATGAGTGGGATGTCCACTATGTAACGATGGCGCATCGCCGTTTGTCTTGTAGTCCGATAATGGAACGGGCTTGGTGGAATTAAATTGTGCAATTACATCGCACACTCCCCGAAATGTAACCGATAGAAAACTGACAGGCTTGCAACACGCCGCCGATGTTCAAGACTCTGGAGCTTTGCCTCGACCAGTTACTGCCACATTACAGTTGAAATTCCTTTAATTTACGAAGAAATCATTATAATAATACAGCCTGTTCTGTTCCCACTGCTGGCAAGTGAGCCTTCCTATGAAAAAGAGTGGGCCGTAAACTGTCATGCGGGCCCACCGCTGTTTGGTGGATTTCACATGTCTTCGATTTTTTTTAATCCTAGTACATTTGTTTCCTCACTTTATTTACCCTCCCCGAGTACAGAGCAGTAGTGAAGATATAATATACTCAAAGTAACGTGTCTGCTGGGTTCGACCCCAGGACCTTTAACTCGCAAGTCAGCACTGCTGCATTACGGAGAATATCAGCTATTAATAAACACGCTTACATCTTCCAATATTTGTCTGTTTTTATACTGTTATAAAAGATTATTAGGCCGTGAAATAGGCAAATTTTATAACCTCTTTTATTAATCCTATAATGGTGTAGTGGTACATTTATGTCTTGCCTTTATTACGGCAACATTATTTTATATTGTTATAGCTAATGTTTTGCTTAATTTTGGCAATCTTTTGACGGGAAGATCTAAGTGATGGTGAACTGTGAATATAATAATGAGAACACAGAACATTACTAAGATGGACAGACCAACTTTGGTTAGCGATGCTTAACCTCGAAAACTGACCAATACGGGTGTTAATATTTATCCACGAGCTCGAATTTTAATAACAAGAATTATTGTTAATTATTAATTTTAACTAACTTCATCTATCAACCTTACCTCGTACCCAAATACCTACAAAAACGGTAGCTATACGTTTACTGATATTAAAAAAAAATATGCTGCTCTTAAACTGAAAATTTATATTCATAATTTTACTGATATTCAGTATATTTTTAATCAAAATACTTTAAAAACTTAATTAATTCTCCCAAAAGAATCTACTGAACTGACCTACTTAGTTACAAACTCGATAAATTAGTAAAGTTTTTCTTTTCTTTTAAAGCCAGTAAATAACTATATACCTGTCTATATTATCTAACAACAATATCTCATCCCTTTAATCATCTTAACACCAATTTAATTTCCGTTCTTGATAAATTGCTTCTTTTTTTAACCAGAATAAAGTCCCCGCAATCTTGCTGGAGGGTGCACAAAAGTACCCCAGTCTTGCTGGAGGCTGCATAAAAGTACCCCAGTCACAGTACAGTATCCCAAATCAATTAGCGAAGCCGCCTCACAATTTAATTGCAACGAGCTAAGTGTAACGCGTGCCTCGAATTTCAATAGGCTAGAATTGAATTAGGTTTTATTGAATCTTTGTTAGGTTTGTAGTTGGAATAGCAGTTTGGGTGACTGCAAGGGACTATGAGCAATGTGTGGTAGATTTATATAGTATTTTGAGAAGGAAAAATTAATCATTATCGATATAAATCGTTCAATATTATGACTTTATTAAATTAACTTAAACAGCCTATAACGTTCCCATTGCTGGGAACGTATACAGGGTGGCAGGAACATCGACGCGCAACTGCTTACCATGGATTCAGTACATGATCCTGGACGTTGCGTTGAAATTTTTCGTCGGCTTTTTCTTAATTTAATAAAATTAAGAACAACCCGACGAAATAAAAAAAAAATAGAAAATTTACTTATTTCACTTAAAACAGCAATGTAAATAAAACTCGAAATAGCTACCTTATTAGCTGTGTTAACCTCGTAAATGAACTCTAGCAAAACAGCTTATCAGGAGGCCTTTCAAGTTTTATTTACATACATTGCTGTTTTAAGTGAAACAAGTGAATTTTATTTTTTGATTCAAATCTCATTGGGTTAGATAGAAATAATGATTTTATACACTTGCAGAAAAAAACGTAAAAAAAATATGAAAAAGCCGATGAAAATCAGGGGGTCCAGAATCATGTACTGAATCCATGGCAAGCGGTTACACGTCGATGTCCCTGCTACCCTGTATTACGTAGGTCGTAATCAAATACGCGGGCCCAGTGCGACTTGGTGGAAATCGCATGACTTCGTGTTTTTGATTCTAGGATATGGCAGATTTCACACGATGATTTCTTTCACCGTTTTCTCTAAACGGTAAAGGATGAAGAAAAATGTGCTTGACTAAGTTCAAACCCACGACCAACTAACAAATCTTATGAACGGGCCGCCACCACTGCTTCTGTTTAATTTTTTTTTTATTCGCGTTAAACGTGGTATGTAGTGATGTCATAGTATTACATGCAATGCCAAGATACATATTCAATCTGTTAATTGAATTGATACACCGATATCTATTGAAAAAGGCTTGTAGTGAGTAGTGTATTACCAGCAAACATGAAGTATCCTTAAAGTATTACAATATAATGTAGGTAGGTAAATCCAATAGTGAGGCAAACAAAAGGTATTTTTAGTATCATAATTGTGTTGATTGCTTCCTATGATGTTTGTAAACTGAAAACTGTAAAGAGATGTGTGGTATATGATTGTAATCAAATAATTATAAGTAATTTTAGAAAACAAAATCAATCAATTTCTTCTTGTTTCTTAATCGTGACTTATATCTCCAAACGAAAAAATATTCAAAGCACTCGAAAAATGACCGCACTGTGACGTTTTTATAAGAAGTAATAAACAGAGATACTTGCTAGGCACACCAAAATAAATTTGGGCCATAATTTACAAACGACAATTTGCCCGATAAGAGCGTAAACATTTGTTATTTTTCCACCGATTAAATTTGCTTTTTACTTATCAAACAATTTGAAAAATAATATTTCAAATAGGTATCTATTGATACAGCTTTTTGATGTACGTCTAATACCTTCAATCAATCAATCAATCTCCTGGCTCATTCACTATTCGGGGTCGGCCCTCCTGATAATTTCACACCATTTCTGGCGATTTTATCTCATATCTGCAATTAAATCTAGGGTTTTAAGGTCGTTAAGTATGGTCCTCATTCAGGTAGTTGGGGGGCGGCCTCTGCCGCATACTCCTTCTTCTATATTCACCACCCGCCTCGTCATATGCTCCTCGCTTCTGCGCTTCATATGTCCATATCAGCGTAGGCGGCTCTCTCGCATTTTGTGATCAATCTTATATATATGCGTCTATACTTGTTCCTGATTTTATCTAATCTTCCTTCATGAAAATTAAAACTAAAATAACGCCTCTTAAACACAAACATTCATCAGGATGAATCGCTGGCAATACATCCGAGAGAGAGGTGGCATTGTATGATTGTTATATGTTAAAACAGGAGTGAATTATAAATAAGACTGTAGGTATTTGCCATAGACGCAGTTTAAGGCCGTGTAGTTTCTTGTCCGAGTTGGTGTCACGCCGCGCCCCCGCTTGCTCCTGCTGATGACGGGTTGACTCGTCACGCCATCGTCTGCGTGTGCGGTCCGCGTGTTAGATTCAGAGTTAGATTCCCAACTCTATAGAACGTGGCTATACCGCCTGTCTCTGCCTTTAGACTTTAGCTAAGGTATAGCGAGCCCTAGGGACACGGCAAGTAACGAAATACGAAAGACACTCGTTTATTAAAAAAAAAACACTTTCATCATTTCACACAATCATCAACATAAACGATCGCAAATCAATTGACGACACTCAAAAAAGCACCCTATTGGCATTGCCAATCTCCATTCCGGACCCTCACTTATTAGGACGCACTAGAACTAATTTATGGTCACCCGACATCGCAATCAGATCGCCATGAATTGCGGCTTCGGACGAAACCTCTGTCCTGAGTCAAATACATCAGAGTCCCTTGGAAATGGAACGTGAGACCACAATTAGGGAGACTGGAGAAATGTGTTGAGGAGACTGATTGGTTTTTGATTACACATTTAGAACATTGAACACTTTTTGTGTTCAAACTACGAAATGTTAAGTCACACCTCTAAATTATTTAATACTAACTTCTGACCGAAGCTTTGGTCGCTTTAAAATATTATTTCAGCGGAAAAAAGAAAAGTTAAACAATTTATTATTTTTATTTATTTATTGACATTACATCTGCTTGTGAGCTAAAACTGTAATCTATCTATCTGTACAGATTTTCATCAAAATCGGTTAGACGTGAAAAAGTAAAACTGATGCAATTCTTATATGAATGTGAAAGTTTGACTGTCTGTCTTTTATGCCTAGTAGAAGCCGCGGGATATAAGTTACTTAGTTAACTTTTTTGAATCCTTGAGTTCAAAAATAAGAGATGTCAGTTTGTCTACAAAATAGGTGTGACTACGTATGTTTATGGATGTTTGATGTGAATGTTTTCAGGATATTTTTTCCATTTTCATATTTTTCCACGGGCTCTATTTAGCTACTGTGCTTCAACGCAGAGTCAAATATCCTGCGTTTAAGCACAAAAGACTCTCACACCATGAAGGTTATAAGTCAATTCAAAGCATCTTTCACTATAAAACGGTAATTACATACTTTTATTTTATTTTATTTTGGGACATAAAACAGTAGTACAATGTGTATTGTATATAAACATGTAACTTAAAATTACTTATCGTACTACTAACAACAATATCCACTTATTACTACCATTGTGTTGTACTTACTTTTTACCCTTTTACCCCTTTTACTTTATTTAGATTATTTGTTTTTTTTTTTTATTTTTTTTTTTTCATGTAACATATTTTTTTATCCTCACTATGGTTTCCTCGGGATTAGTATAGTCGGTGTTTTCATTTATTGTCGTATCATCTTCCCCACCTTGACTTATTCCAGGTTGTATGTACATCAGTATTAAAAGTACATCACTTTAAACTGATGATCTAATAATAACCAACCCACATCCAAACATGACCAGTCCCTTAATATTTAAACCCACAAACGTAAACGCTGAGCGAATCAATTCTATACGGACTGCGCTCAAATACTATCGCTAATAGGAACCAATCTAGCGCTCGCTTAGCAAATGAATAGCTACATAAATCAAGCTAGTCAAATAAGCCGGGCGAATCTAGGGCTGTGATGTAGCCAAACACCGCCAGTCAGCTACTAGCCTCAATGACCCTACAAATTATATGCTGGTTTAGTGTTGTTCCGTGTTTGCGGATACCCCGGGATCTGCGCAACCCCGCAATACTTAATGATACCATTATTTATTACTTCGGCACTAATAGAAAAGCTATTCACGCTTTGGACTAGATAAAAGACAAATCTTTAAAAAATATAAATGTAAAAATATCCATTCGTCCATTGCAAAGAGAAATTTATATTTGCACATAAATATTAAATTTCAGCTTAATTACAGTACAAAGCGTTCTGAAACACGTGTAAATATAATATTCTGATGAGATCTACCAAATAGCTGGCTTTAATTTTCATGTTTTATCGTCAATTGACCTTCATTTGTATTTAATGTGTGTTTAAATTTTAAACCGTATTCGTAAAACAAACTTCTACGTGAACAAATCTTCAAGAGAAACGATTCAAAAATATACTTTCAAAACTACTTACAAGTCTAGAAAAATATGTATCCAAATTTCAGCTTAATTACAGTACAAAGCGTTCTGAAACACGTGTAAATATAATATTCTGATGAGATCTACCAAATAGCTGGCTTTAATTTTCATGTTTTATCGTCAATTGACCTTCATTTGTATTTAATGTGTGTTTAAATTTTAAACCGTATTCGTAAAACAAACTTCTACGTGAACAAATCTTCAAGAGAAACGATTCAAAAATATACTTTCAAAACTACTTACAAGTCTAGAAAAATATGTATCCAATAACATAAATTCTTTCAAAACGTCGGGTGGTATTAAAAATCGGTTTGATCCGGGATCCCGTGACTAATCTCGAGAAATATCCGCTTAGCCCGACCGCCGGGAATCGAGTGTTTGTCGAATACTGATCAGCGTACCCGTGAACGACAATATTTTGTTTCAGTGCGTGTAGACTGACTTTATTGACTGTGGAGTGCTGACTCCACTTAATATGGGCGAACAAAGGGTATTTTCTAAGGGTATGTTAACGTTTTATTGGTGAACATGATATTGACGTGGGGTGGAAGAAATGAAGTGATATTTGACGGCAGAGAGACAATATCGAGTATGTTATTGTTTTAGAAATGTTTTTTTCAAAAGAGTTAAAATTGATACGAATTGAATGTGTTTCATTGAAAATATTGGACTAAACACATACGTCTTATACATATAAGTTACATAAATGATAACATGTTAGCTGCGTATTTTCTCACAAGAAAAATAACGTATCGTAGGTACAAAGGCGACTAGAACAGGAAATTTAAATATGGACAAACATGACTCTTTTATCATCTACATTAATGAAGTAAATATCTATTTTATTTATATATAACAAAACCTCAGTTCACCACATACCTATGCCAACATTTTTCACAACCATGTTGGGTACTGCTTCCAGTTCTAATCGAACGCAGCTGAGAACTCGTAGTTTACATGAAGCGACTGCCTATTGGCACTCCAAACCCAGTAACTGGGTTACAGTTGCTTACCCGTAATTTCTGTCAAACATATACAATTAGCAGCCAGAAATAGCGGCTTACCGTGGGTTCGGAAGCACGGAAACTTCTTGATAAAGTAAGATAGTCACCCATCCACGGATCGAGAACCAACAGCATTTAACCACTGCCTGTGATGTACAGACGCCAGCACATCAAGCTACAACAATCTGTCAAATTTCTTTAATAGATTATAAACTTTATAAATGAAGAAATTAGGTTCAAGTTTGATTGGGAAAATTTGACAGTTTCGGGTAGCTTCATGTGCTGGCGTCTGTACTTCTACCAATTACTTTTTTTTATTAGGATTTAATACGTTTGCATATTTTCGTTTTTATCGTCATTCCGCTGGTACTAAAACAGACACTAGTGTTTTTAGTTGTAAACTCGATTCCGATGTGTAATTTTTTTTTTAATGGCTAGTGCTCTGTTGCCCACTGGGCTTCTTTATTTAATTATATATTCTCTTTTTAGATGTGAAGACTTCGTATTGGCTGTCAGTATCACATACAATTTATGTTCTATTTTGATAAGCTGCAAATCTTCCATAGCTAATAAATAAATGAATATTGACACGAATACTGCAGAAACAACATCGCCCATTACTTGAAACATATTCCTCTTAATTGACTCGAAACTTAAACGGAATGATGATCATCGGATACGAATCCTCTCGACATGCAAATTGAAATTTTAATTGACAGATCCGATATCGTCCCGTCGATTGGAAGTGTGTCAAAATTATAAAAGCAAATGGCGACGACGTTGCAATCGGCGGGAAATCGATCTGATCTCAATTAAAAAATTCCGACTAACTAATGCAGCTGGGAGTTTTATCCCTTAGTCTATGTACTAGCGTTGATAGATTCTTTAAATGAATACGATTGGTGTTTGACTGGATCTTAAATAAGATTAGAAATAATGAAGGGCTTAAAACTATTATATTACGATTTCTAGACCTGAATAAAAGCATAAATATTAAGCTTTTTTGGGAAGGGCCTCCATAACAAACAGCATCATAATCCAATCAATATAATTAACCAATAAAAAAAACTGACTGTTTGCCAGAGCTTGAGATTTGAGCAATAAAGCAATATTTCATACTACTGAATTCAAGGTCAGGCCACTAATTTACTTATATATTTATCGTAAACACTTATTTATCGTTTTGATCTAAGTATGTGGTGATTATGTGGTTTAAAGGTATTTAAACATAAATTTAGATTAAAATTTGATCTCTATCAATCAAAGTTTTGGCTGTGTGAAAACTCAACCATGAATTAAGCTCCCCTTCGGTACATAAATAACCGCGTCCTCGTGTGTCTGCACAATAAAGAATTAAGAAACCCCATCTCAAATAAGCTTCATCAACACCAACACTTAATTAAGAAGCTTTGTCCATCCAACACTGCACATAAAAGAGCGCCATACTCCAGCCACTAAATCGCCAATGACTCAGTAAAATCGCCAGACTTACGTCAAATAAATGGCGCGAACCGTTCAGAAACGCTAGAACTTCACACACTCGCCAATCGGACCGATACTCATCCGTCAGCTCTAATTCGAGTCTTCAGTCTCGATCAAACTAATCGCATCGATAAATACTGTGCCAGTATCGATTCGCGAATCGAGTGATTTAATCGTGAATTACACCGGTCATGTTAATAGGTTCTGGCTATTCGTTTGGCTGTAATTTACGCGTGTTTCGGCCCGTGTTGGCTAATGATCTGGCACTAATTATGGATAAAATGAGTTAGGTCGACTGGGTATCGATTTTGAGGTGTGAGAATTTTTGGTTGTAATGGCGTGTTAAAGTTTCTCGCTTGTTCAACTGTTTCGTACCATTATTATGTGGGTTATGTGTATTAATATAATATGTAACCTCAGAAGCTTCCAAAGGGACTTATGGTTTTGAAGTTTGAAGTAACCATTGCACGTACGAAATCCTGATGAATAAGATAATTTGTATATTATGATAAATATCTATAGGTACCCATATTATAAATGTGAAAGTTAAGATGTATGGTGGAAGTTAGCGTAGATACATATGCGTCTATATGAAATTGAGCACGAAAAATATTATTATCTGAAAAAATATATACAAATAAAAATATCTGTTGTTAGATTTAAATAGAATATATTTTATTATATATTTATATTTAATTGTATTCCTTCTCATGAAGAGGCGGCCTATGTTCTGGGAACTGGGAACGATAAAGGCTGGTTATGATATATTTGATAAATCCAAAGCTTTTTTTATTATTCAGAATTAGCTCACTCTTGACCTCAATCTCGTCTGATGGTAAGCTATAGATGAGGTCTACGATGGAACGAGCGAGCTCAGAAGATGCCGGTTTACTCTTGCTTAAAAGGCTGAAAGGTCATAAGTGGCAGGGAACACAGAAGCTGGCAGAGAATTCCACAGCTTGGAAGTGCGCACAATAAATGTGGAGGGGAAGCGCTTGGTACGACAAGACGGTATATTAACCAAGTGTGGGTGGTACCCAGCCGTGCGTCTGGTAGACCGGTAGTAAAAGGGAGATGGAGGGATCAGGTCATGGAGCTCCTGCGCACACTCCCCGAAGTACAATCTGTAGAAAACCGACAGGTAAGCGACGGTTCGCCGATGAGCCAGGCTATGAAGCTTGCCCGATAGTGCCTCGTAGCCTATAAGCCTTTTAGCCCTGCGCTCGATCGAGTCCAGAATAATAGAAAATAATAGAAACCAAGAATTTAAACTAAGTAACTAGCCAACAGACAGCATTTTCTTTCTTTCTGTCTTTGTCCAGCAGCGGAACTGTCCTCAAAGGGTCTAGGCGTAAATGGAGACTAGAACCATCTGTCTTGCTGCTGTAAATGTCGCGCTTTCTTGTGAGTTGTTAGACAATTAAGTTAAAGTCTATTTAAGTACTTTATGTGGGCATTCGCTGCCGTGTGGTTAAGGATACTCTTCTGTAACTGCTCTCATGGGTGACATTAGAATTCAGGGACTTAATTTTAACAGAGCTACTATACTGTTTTTTTTTTGCACTAACTAAAAGGCCGCTAAGCCACAAAAGGTCATTTTTCACTTTTTAATGTATACTTAAACTTTTTGGTCTACGAATCATTTTCCTACGATTAATACTTTTTGAGATATAGCAATTTTGCTGAGCAGTTTAACAAAATAATTTTTTTCACTTCCTCTGTTAAAAAGTGACTAAACCACAATACTTGTATATACAATACTAAAATATAATAAAATAATAAAAGATAATTTTATTTACTTTAAAAAAACCTCACACATATTGTGCATAGAAGCTATGCCCACAAAAATAATTTACCAACGTCCTAGCTACCGTAGTTTTGTAGAAAAATCATTTCCCACTTATTTTTACGTTTACTCGAAAAATACTTTTTGGGGTTAGCGGCTTTTTTGTTAGTGTAGGGCAGTATAAGTAACAAGACTTTCTTTTAATGTTCTACACGTCATATCTCAGAGGAAACAATAACAGCCGTACGGTTCAATCTTTAAAGTTAAGTTTACTTAACTTTAAAGATTGAACCGTACCTGTTTCTGTGGATGGGTGACAGGTTAAGCTGTTGGTTCTAGCTGGTGGCTGAGTGGTTTTTAAGGTGCAATATACAACGTGTAACGGAAACCCCATATCTATCCAAAAGGGCTGAAGACAACATCTGGTATGGAGTCTCTATGCACAGTTTCAGCACAAAATAACTGACTCGAAGAATTGATACCAAATTATTGGTTCCATATATTTCTTGAATACCAATCATAACAAACGTGTCACAGCACTACGAGGGTCAATAACTTTCCACGTCACTTGCCAATAACACGATAATTCTTTTCGTTCTTCTTAATTTGAAAAAAGATTTTTTTTTAAATTTGTAATAAGTTCTACACACGTAGACTTAGGATTACAAAACCCTTGCCATATCGTTTGTTATCATCCAAAGAAGCCATGCACTTGGTATGTATATACACTTTAAATTACACGTTGTATAAAATGGTCGATGGTGTTCGTGGCAAAATAATAACAGCCGCATGGGTTAAGCAACACCTGCCGAGGTCAGTCTCCGTGCCTCGAAAAACAGGTTAAGCTGTTGGTTCTAGCTGTCATAGTACTTCTTTAGCAGTCCTTTGTAGGCAAAAGCCAGAGAATTTGACATCAGTCTTGCTTTGGGGTATAGTGTTACCAGCTACTGTTGGTACAGGTCAGTTACGCAGTCACTCCATGTAAAACAGCTACATCCGACTAGACGACCCCAACGTAATTGGGAAAATGGCTAAATAAATAAATAAAATAAAAATAAAAATCATTTATTTCAGGCACGCAGGCCCATGTAAAAGTTAAAATAATATTAATAATTTGATTCAATAATATCTATTAATTAATCCTTTAATTTAAATTATAATTGATTAACAGCATAAAAATATCAAAATAAAATAAAAGCTAAAGTAGAAAAAAATAAATCAAAAATCATCTTTTAAACAATATGATATCTTAAGCGCAATTTAATTGAGGTTACTTCTGGATGTATTTAGTATCGAATCCTGAATACAAAGTCAAATTTCCATGCGTTTAAATAATTTTTCCATAGGATAAATCCGGGACTAATATGCCCCAATGATATAGACACCCCGAATTTAATTAGGTAGGTACCTGAGTTTCTCGTATGAATCGCATGCTATTTAATTTACTTGAAAGACTTTCTAACAATCACTTGACAGTGTTACATATTTCTGTGCAATTATATGGAAAGGTTAGGTAACTATTTCTAAAGAGAGAGGGAGAAATATCAGAAAGAATGATTTCTACTTTTCTCAAATTTGTAAACATTAAACCAAGTTCCGCTAGTTTTAAAGAAAAAATATTAAGTTTTTTTGTACTGGGAGTTACTAGCCACTTTAAAAAGTATGACAAAACTGCCGGTTTTACACTGCTTATAATGCGGCCCCAGGACGCAAGGGAAACTGAAACTGAAAAAGTGGGATTCTAATCTGACACGTGGAGCGGAAGGAACGGCCCACTTAGAGCAGAAAAAGAAATTTGATAATTTTCCTACCACTCAAAAAAAGCCTTATCGAGGTTTTCTTTCGCTATAAAAACTTTCCACGAGAGTAAGAGTCGTAGGCAGAAATTATTACTAGGTTCTCTATCTTCATAAAATAAAAATAATAAATTACCAAACTTACAACATTTAGTATAAAAGTGAAGCTTTATTACAGGTCTAACAGAAACTTCCGAAAAAAACTTGCCCTTGTAACTTTTAACAAACTTAATAAATAAATAAACACCCAATTACTGTCAGTTGGTAAATTCATTCATACTATATAAATGATACGGCTCAGGATTTACTGCGATCATTCTTTGTAGGCCCGTTTAGGTCACAAAACTTTGCAAAACTTTCTTTTTATATTCAACCGCGAAAAATTCCCAAACGGCGCGACTTTTTAATAAATCATCGTAACCGACGCCATCTTTGAATTTCAATAAAAAAGTTTCCGACCCAGAAATGTAAAATTGTTTTTGTATAAGTACAACAAGTTAACCGTTATGTATAGTTGTAAGTATTTTAAGTAAAACTTTTCGTTTTATTAGCGCTTTCAATTGCGTGCGTTTAAACATTTTTAGGAAACTTCTTAAATTGGTAAGCAGAATTCTTAATTTATATTGGCGTTACTTCATTGTTAGCAACCTTTTTAATTTGTATAAAAATAATCATCATTTTCCAGCACTGATTCTATCTAGGAGGAACTTTTCTAGGATGCTTGACCCAAAATAGAACGAGATGAAATCCATGCGAAAGCAAAAGCTTATCACTGTAAAACAATATTTTTAATGTTAATAGGCTCGCGCGAAAGAGAGAGAACATATAGAGAAGGAGTTCAGGAAGCATTCGAATTTTTTTAAATTAAGGGCATATTTTGACCACTAACCAACCACTTGTATACGTAATTATACAACGTGTAACAAATAAAGCGCAATACCTCAGACACCCCAATTAGAATATTAAATTTTAAGTCTAAAACAACATCTGTAACTAAATAAATAGAAACCAAACCTATTCATTTTTTATAAAATAGTTATCCTTACTAAACACAAAACATATGTGCGTTATACAATATCCTTACGCAGACGCATACACTCATGCAACGTCAGCGGCCGACGCGACACGCACACAATTTCCTTGAATTAAGGATTGTATTAATTTACTGTGTTTTCACTTTGTGTGTGTTACATGGTGGACATCCAACCCATACGCACGAAACGTTTTGGGAATACTTTCATTGTGCGTACGGCATAGGAGTGGAATTCCCTGCCGGAGTTTGTGTTTCCTGATAATTATAACCTGGGAGTCTTTAAGTCAAGAGTGAAAAGGTTACCTACTTCTAGGCAAGCGTGCTTCATCTTCGACCACATCATCGCTTAAGATCAGGTGAGATTATGGTCAATGATGGAAAATGATGGAAATCGATTCAGAAGCCGATTCTTAACCAACTACTTTCAGGAACTGCGTTTATTCTGTAACACGTTGCATAATTCAATGTTTTCTAGCATACATACCATTTTCTTTGAAAACACGTGACACTTAAATAGACCACTTTCAAAAAGCAATAACACTGTATTTCAAGTTTTTAACGAGTACTTTTTATTGTAGTCATAAAATATATTTTTCACAAAAAGCCTGCAGGTAATCAGGCGCTTCCAGGCGCGCATAAAACAATAATAATACCTTCGAACACCTTGTGAAATTGAGGCCATTTCAAACTTAAAACTCTAGTTTCAAAAAATGATTGGGTCTACTTATTAGTATACTAGCAAACAATTCCGGCTTCGCACGGGAGCAATGTCAGTTAAGCGTCAATAGCCAACCGGCTAAGATGTCAGACTTGTTCTCGAGATGCCGCGAGTTCCCACCCATGTCGAGAACTTACTCTATACACAAGCATATTATTTAGCTAAGTTAGAGGGGTTAACAAGTTTGTTAGTAATTTGAATTCTACCAACATTGCTAGTAATATTTTATACAAAAAAAAATGATACATGTGGTGAATATATTATCATTATTATGGCCCGAATGCTATCCTGCCCTCGCATTTCAAATCTCTGATATCTCATAACATAATATTATATCTAATGATAGTAAAAATTGAAATGTTGATAGGATACATTAAATGCACACTTTATCTTAAGTATTTAATTAGACGAATAATAATTTTGTTTCTTCTCTTCTTATCATCACTTATGCTGAAAAACATCATCTATTGTCTATTGCTGCTTAAAGAAATAGGGGCCTCTCCAACCATCGCAACTTCAACTTGTTTTGTGAATGTCCCATCCAGTAGGTAGGTTCTCGAAAAAAAACTCGGTCCACAAAACCCTTAATTTTCAATTGTAACTTGCCTCGTAAACCAAAAGCAAAGCTGAATTTTTCCTCTAACCAAATAACGGAAACAATAAAATACTTTCCCTTTATCCCGCGCCACAACTCAAAATAAACAGCACGGCACATAAAGAAATTATTCATACCCAATATTACGAACAGACAAGAAATCGTAGAAGGTACACTTCATACGAACATTACACATATCTTCAAATCATTCGCTCCTAGGTTATGCTGGTTTCCTCACGTTTAAACTAGGTGGATCCGAAGTTATGTAGCTTACTACCCAGAGATAAAATATCGAACAAATACGGAGGTCTAAATCTCTTTTAAAATCATTTCTGTGTTCAAGTCGTTTAAGAGCCGTTTGAGGTTGTTTGCAAAATTGTAGGTATCTAGTAGGAAAGGTTTGTCGAGATTACGCGATTCTTCTACTACTTTTGGAGTCGATGCTCAAACCTCTTTGGGCCAGTATGCAGTTACCTGTAGCTCTTGTATTTGCCCCGTTAAGATCTTGAAAGATGCAGGTGGCCGTGCAAGATGGACATGATGAAGAGTGGGCCATATCTGGTACAGGGGCTCCACAATTAATGAGTATCTTTACGTTTTTATATATTTATACAACGTGTAACAGAAGAAACGCAATTCCTGAAAGTAGTTGGTTCAGAAACGGCTTCTGAAACAGAGTATCATGACAAATTAATATAATCCTTAATTCAAGGAAATGTGCTTGTGTGCATGTCGGCCGCTAACATTTCATGAGTGTATGCGTCTGCGTAAGAATATTGTATGACGCACATACGTTTTGCGTTTAGTAAGGATAACTATTTAAAAAAAAAATGTCTAGGTTTGGTTTCAATTTATTTAGTTACGGATGTTGTTTAAGACTTATAATTTAATATTCTAATTGGAGTGTCTGAGGTATGGAGTTTAATTTGTTAAACCTTGTATATAAATAAGATTATTCTGTTTCCTCTCTCAACTCATAGTTGTGAATAGTGTTGCCCAAACGAGAGTCTCGCAAGAGTCTTGCAATTAGCGATTATCCTATTGCTATTTATTAAACGGTGGTTGAGATCTCAGAACAATGTAACAGAGTCTGTTAGCTAGTTGTGAATGGCATTATTACGAGCGTTAACAACTTAAGGCACTGAAAGAGAGAGTTATTTTAAGTTTTCTATACTTACAATGTGAAAATTCACACACCCTATGAATTCATTTCAAAAAGTCCTTAGAAACACCGCGAGGTATAAACGCTTAACAAATCTGCACTCCGCAATGGATCATTCGAACGAACATTTCTAAATAACGACACTTTTGCACACTTGGCTACAGTCCACGCCCCATTTCCAAGTCGATGCCTCACCACGCAATATTAAACCTTCTGCCCATAATCCTACGCAGTTATTAATTCCCAAATAAAAACTATTAAGTATCGTGACGATGGCCGTTATTGGATGTTTCTCATGGCCAACTTTATTGGACTCGTAAATGTCGTAACATTTATTTACGACACTACTTTACTGTTGTGTATTCGTGGTACGGGGGCATAATTCTTCGCTTCGGAATAATCAGTGTAGTTTTTAGTTTTCGATTGGCTGTTCTGTTCAAGCAGTTTTCAATTTAATAATTTATTAGGTATGTGTTGGGATTGACCTTGATTTTAGTTTTATTGAACTTTGTAAATTTATTTTCAGATTTTTAATTGGATTCTATGTATTATTGAGCCTCTGCTATATATCTGTCCAAGCATGTCTCTAATCTCATGAATAGTATCTCATTATGTAGTAACTAGCTTGTGCCAGCGGCTTCGCCCGCGTGGGAAGTTTTCCCGTGTAAATCCCGATCCCGTGGGAATTTCGCAAAATCCTTTCTTAGCGAATGCCTACGTCATAACATCTACCTGCATGCCAAATTTCAGCCCGATTCGTCCAGTGGTTTGGGCTGTGCGTTGATAGATCACTATGTCAGTCAGTCAGTCAGTCAGTCACCTTTGAGTTATATATATATATATATATATATAGATACTCTGCAGTGGCGAAGGGTGAATTTTCATAAAAGGGAAGCCGGACCAAAAAATGCTTACCTTGCTCAAGTGTGATGCGTGAATTCCAGTAACCGTGGCCCTGTGGCTGACTTCAAAATCTTGTAACTTCGTAAATAATTATTTGTTTAATTGAAAAAACTTTTTACCAAAAAATTAAACCGACTCCCAAAAAACACTGCAAAGTGAAAAATAACTTTAATTTCGGTAGTCGGTGTCTTTAGTTTTGTTTTTTCGTTTTTGGCACCGACTTCCGAAATTAAAGTTATTTTGCAGTGTTTTTTGGGAGTCGGTTTAATTTTTTTGTAAAAAGTTTTTATTTCACTCTTTTTAGTTGGATGATTTTTAATTTACCTAGTTACAAGAGCCTAAATGTCAACTACTTATAGCCTTTTACAAAATATTGCTTTTCCCAATGCTGGGCCGTTAATTGTTGACGAGTTCTCCTGGTACTTCACTATCATCATTCTCTACATCACCATATGCATTGTGACGAGCATAAAGTGCTTAACATCCATATTCAAGTAATCGAATCGCAATCCACTCAATACTTATTATTGAGTAGTTTCGGCGGCCATCTGTGGTCTTCATCATCAGTTCCACTTCCCCAAATGGTACTTTTTGAGAGCAACTGCACAAGTTACTATAAGAAATACCCAAAACGCCATAGGTGTGCCTATAATATTTGAAGAGTTCCCTCGATTTCTCCAGGATCCCATCATTAGATCCTGACTTTGGTGATAATGGTACCAATTTCGAAGTATACCCATTCGAACAAAAAAAGAATTTTCCAAATCGGTTCAGCCGTCTTCGAGTACTCGATGATCATACATAAAAAAAAATATATATATATACGCGTCGAATTGATAACCTCCTCTTTTTGTCGTCGGTTGAAAATAACAGATTACTATTTATATATTCATATATAAAATAATAGACTAATATTTGCCATATTTCAAAAGGGAAGCCGGTAGGAATCGAGTTGTATGGAGCTTTCGCCACTGATACTCTGTCTGTTTGTCTGTTACGCTTTCACACCTAAACTAGGTACTTAACGTGCTTTAGACACACGAAGGAAACTGGCAATGGTAAACCCATCCATGGAGCGAGCTTAGGAAACGGATATAGGCTTTTTATCCCAGAAAATCATCATATTCCCGCGGGATAACGTCGTGTAGTCCATACGGGCGAAGCCACGGGGGAAAGGCTAGTTAGTCAATAAATTATAAAAATACTACCATACCACCTTTTTGTGAGTGTTTTATACATCGTTAACAGCCGTGAAGTTAAATCGGAAGCCATAAAATCTAGCACAAGTCTCACTGAGCAAGGGGTGTATCGTGCTACCCAGCTACTGAATTGTGGAGGTTAGATAAGCAGTCAAATGTGACAAAGAGGCTGGTGAATGAAGCCCGGCTTACGGTAAGTAGCGTTTCTTTTTTGACGTGACAACGTCTTATAATTCGATGAAGCTGGCTGCACGCACGAAAATACATGACTCATGCGGCGTTACCTCGCTCTGAGGCGTTCCATCGCTCTGAGGCGTTCCAAAGCAAATCAAATTGGATCTACAAGTTGACATTTATGTATGACTCAACGAGTCAAGTACTAGGTTATCATAAAACGGTAAGCGATGACGTCACTGTGTAGGGATTCTTTGACATTTATGTATAACTCAACGAGTCAAGTACTAGGCTATCATAAAACGCTAAGAGATGACGTCACTATGTAGGGATTCTTCCATTGTCATGAGAAGTGCAGTAATAGCGATGTAAAATTAAAATTTTCTTTTGAAAAATGCCACCATTCCATAAGTATTTTCTTATGACGTTGTCACGTTCAACTATCGTCAGTAAACCGACTTTACAGACGACCGATTTTTTTTTAAGGATGGGAATTCATCCAATGACTACAATCTGGGCGAAGCGGGAGGGTGTGTGAGACTTTTACTGACTAAAACCCATCCGTGTTCCATCATATACCCTTCGTGTTCCGAGGCCGCGGTAACTCGTTCAATAAGTAACTCGAACAATTCCGCAACCCCAGCAGGCAACGGCCTCCTAGTAGGCCCCGACAATACGGCAAGTAGCTGGCGTTTCCCATGAAACGCTTGCATAGTTCACAAGTTTTACCGACGCATCGTATTCGAATTTTCGTTAGAAGATTATTTCTCGCAGGTCTGCTGGAAGAAATTTCTTAGGAAATAAGCAGCACCTTTGTGCTCTTTTTTCTGTATTTATATGTTTTTTTTTCTTTTGTTAGTGTCATGTGTGTACAGACGCCAGCACAACAAGCTACATCAATCTGTCAAATTAATAGATTTTCAACTTTATTGTTAAAGAAATTATGTTCAAGGTTGATTGGAAAAAATTGACAGTTTCGGGTAGCTTCATGTGCTGGCTTCTGTATATCAACAAATAAATAAACAAAAATCTTCCTTCTGTTTTTTTTTTATCAGAAAATGGTCCCAATTGTCCCAATCACAATTATTCTGAACTTTCAAAAAAACACAGGCAATATTTCAGAGGGCAACAAGTGGGAAATACAAATATTATAGAAGCAAATTAATGTTTATGAAAAGAAAGTAACCTTAACATTTATACATGAACAAAATGCGCAAAGCTTATTATTTGTATCGTATTTTACATTAGTATGAATCGATTCTAAATATGTGTAAATTTAAGTTTCCAATACATTAAAATATACGCTATAGTAAAATATAGAACCTAACAAAATATCTGTGAAAGTGTGAACATCGAAGTTCAGAATTCAATCACTCAGCTCTACACAACCGCACAAATACTCTATGGAATACAATAAGAAACTACGTCAAAATATCAAACCAAAGAACTACTGGTCTACCAAATCAACAAGCAATCCTCCACCTCAATCGCTTCATACAAATAGTCAGTAATTTAATTGTGCCGCCTCATATTGACTCCATCAGAATTATTCGCGCTCAATACGACGACAAACGCAATCCGACCATGACAGATCATTTCGCAGCCATTACTCCGGATAATTTAATGCCCTCGATAGATTTATTGGTGTGGGACACTGGGTAATGGGCTAAACAGTGCTATTATAATGCAAATCATAATATACAGGATTGTTTGACATATTGACAGCGCAGATGGCTACTGTCGAAAATGGTAGCGTTACTAAATTCTAAATGGATACTTATTGTCCTTGGATTTTTTAGTCCCAGCGCATGCCTGTTTCCTCACCTTAAAAGAATTACACAAGTCGTGTGTCTGCTTTACTTACGTAGATAAATGTTCTTAATAAAGGCTTGTGTTCTTGACACCACTGCTGTTGCTATGGACATCGTTGACCTGGAATTTACGCTCATTATTCCGGAATAATAAGTTACCTATGAATTTAGTTTACAACCTGAAATTTAAACTACAAGTACGCTCATTTTCATCTAAATCCCTTAAACAATTTTTCGTGAAATATCCAAATTTCCACATTTTATTATTAGGATTCAATAGTGATGACAAAAATGAATTTAGTTAAATTATTCTAGTTGTCATCCCAAAACTTAATTAAAATATAAATTTAAACGTATTATCAACAGATATAAACATTCACAAGATGTTTGCTAAGTAAGTTAACATTTGCGTAGTGAATATACCTAGTAGGCAGTAGGTACCGATGCCATTAAGAAAGATGGCCGATAAGATAATATTCCAAGTGACTCATGATTTATAACCACAGCTTATGTTTTCGACAACGGAATAATAGATTCACCGACAGAAGTTCTTGTGCACTGACAGTTGAAGATTTATTTGAGAGAGTTAAACAGGTCTTACTCCAAACGTAGACGCTAGTTTTTAGTATAGAATTTTTTATAATGATAATATTGGAAACTAGCAATACTTGCGACTTCATTCAAAGGAGTCGATATTCTAATATTAACTGCGGTCTTCCCGCCTGAAATTTGAACCAGATTTCGGAAATTCCGGGATTAAAAGACCTATAGCTCCCCTATCATCCTCACGAGGAGCTCGAGGCTAAATTAAATTAAGCAACGCTTGTTTTATTTTCCTTCAACCAGGGTTTTTTTTTTTTGTTGATTATACGTTCGCGTTTGACCACCATCTCACCTGATGGTAAGTGATGATGTGGTCAAAGATGGAGCACGCTTACCTAAAAGTAACCTATTCACTCTTGACTTATAGCTATCGGGAAACACGGACTCCGGCAGGGAATTCCACTCCTTAGCTGTACGCATAATGAAGGTATTCCCAAAACGTTTAGTGCGTATAGGTGGGATGTCCACCATGTAACGTTGGCGCATCGCCGTTTATCTTGTAGTTCGATCATGGAACGAGCTTGACGGAATTAGATTGTGTAATTCCATCGCACACTCCCCGAAATGTACCCGATAGAAAACCGATAGACTAGCAACTCATCGCCGATGTTCAAGGCTCTGGAGCTTTGATTCGACCAGTGTATTGTTGCCAATGAGTCTTTTGGCCCGTTTCTCAATAGACTGAAGTGCATCTAGTTGGTACAAAACTTACAAACTAGGCGACTCCACTCTAAGGGCACCCCTTGTGGGGTACGGACCATCTTAATATAGTTATCCCAGCTGCACATATTTGTCAATCGTTATAGGTAAATCAGCTGTTCCAGAGATCAGCCCGGACTTAGACAAAGACAAACGGATAAAAATAAAAAAATTGGCCAAGGGCGAGTCACACTTGCCCATGAAGGGTTCCGTAGTAACTACGCCAAAATAACTTTGTTTTTCATAATATTTGTATAAATTATAAACTTATATTTGTGGTTTTAGAAAATATGCTATATCTCAAAAACTGCTGACCCGATCTTATTCAAACCAGTTTTCGTTGAACATTAAGATCTACATCATATATATTTTTTTTACTTTTGCCTCCATTATTAAAGAAGTTAGGGGTTTTCAGAAACCTCAATGTCATTTTTAAAGACCTTTCTATAGATACCACACTCGCATAGGTTTCATGATAAAAAAAATTTAGTTTCAGTTCCTTCAGTTCCATGTATGAGGAGCCCCCTATTTTTTTTTCTCAAAATCGGAAAGCGATTTACGGAATATATCTACCTACCAAGTTTCATATGTATAGGTCTAATAGTTTCGGAATAAAATAGCTGTTACATACTGACGGACGGACAGACAGACAGACATGACGAAACTATAAGGATTCAGTATGGGGAACCCCCCTTTATTTAAAATAATTTATAATTTTTTTGTTTGATTACCAAGTTTCACATGTATAGTCTTAATAGTTTCGGAATAAAATGGCTGTGACATACGGACGGACAGACAGACAGACATGACGAAACTATAAGGGTTCTGTTTTTTGCCATTCGGCTAGGAAACCCTAAAAAAGTACGATTAGTGTTTAAGTGTTGTGTATATAAATGCAAAGTGACATCACAGTTACTTTGAATTCACAACCACACTTAAATTTTATTAATATCTACAGGCATCTTTGTAATCAGCTTAATCACGACCGAAAAACCGTGCGAATGGTGCCGGGTGATAAACATCTCCGCATTTAATTACTTTACTAATTGTATCCACCATATTATCCGGCTTAAACTTTGAACTTTGCGAGTACTAATGAGACCAAAGCTTGCGTTGTTTTAACTTGGCTTCGAAGTTATGTTGTGTGTTGTGGTACTACTGGGTATATCGGAGAAACGTGGGAGTTTCGGGGTGATGTATAAGATAACCGTTGGTAAATATTTTTCTTGATTATTAGTATACTTTTGGTATTTTTTTTTGCACCATATTAATCATATTTTTTTTATTGATAATAGGCTTGCGTTTGACCACCATCTCACCTGATGGTAAGTGATGATGTGGTCGAAGATGGAGCACGCTTGCCTAGAAGTAACCTATTCACTCTTGACTTAAAGACTCCCAGGTTATAGCGATCAGGAAACACAGACTCCGGCAGGGAATTCCACTCGTTAGCAGTACGCACAATGAAAGTATTCCCAAAACGTTTCGTGCGTATGGGTGGGATGTCCACCGTGTACCGATGGCGCATCGCCGTTTGTCTTGTAGTCCGATGATGGGACGGGCTTGGCGGAATTAGATTGTGTAATTCCATTGCACACTCCCCGGTATAAATCCTGTACTGTGGGTGCATAGCTATCTCATTAACGTCATTTACTTAGACTTTTCCCACCAACTACATATGTTGAGGCCGGCTTACAGTCTAACTGGTTGCAGATGAATATTAGATAGATGGATAGATAGAATATACTTTATTGTACATCAATAATTGAATCACACTTAAATAACAATATTGTAAATAAAATTGGTTACAATGGCGGTCTTATCGCTGAGAGCGATATCTTCCAGACAACCTTTGGAATGACTTTACGAGTCTTCATTGAAATGGGGAGGGCTATTTTAGTGTACTATTGTACAACTATTCATCAAAACGGAAAAACTAATAAAAATTAAAAATTACTACTTAATACTGTTATTCTTAGTTTGGTCTTCGTCATAATTATTATGAGCTCTCTTATTCAGAAAGATTATTATAAAGCACCGTATTTATTAGTACTGCAGGCAAGGTTGCCAAATTGGTCTGCTAAGCGACTAGTGTTAATTGTTATTTTAAACATTTGTTGTTTTGATTGTATTACCTGTTGCATTGGGGAGCAAAATTATTAATTAACTCATTTTCTGGGTTCAGATAGGTAGTGACTTTATATAAATCCCTAGTACTTATAAAGCCGATCTCAACATGGAAAAGGCTAAGCTTTATTATGCACATTTTGTAGGTTCTGCACAACTAGTACTGATACCTTAGAAAAGGAGCATTTTTAAACTCTCTCTCTTCTCTGTCAAAAAAATATCAACGTTTGTGGACAGAATTCGGAAGCGTAAAATAAATAAATTCATTTAGATCATGGGGTCACTTTCCGAATAAATACTTGTAAGCTAAAAGTTATTTTTTATTGTGACTGTCAGATTTTTTAAATACTTTTTATGCAATGCAGTAAAATAAGCCCAGTAAAATAATAGAAGTACAGATTTTAGATTTCTTCACTTAAAATCTACCTTCTACATGTATGTATATATATCGCTTATTAGACAATTATGGATGACAGATGAGGTGATTGAACCATTACTTGTTAATCTTACACCATAGTTACTGTTAATAGAACATTTTTATTATTATCATGAAACGAACGATTACTAACTAACTAACGAACCATTTCAGTAATCCCAGACTAGCCATAAAACTCCACGCAATAATGGCAATTGCCGGGAGTTACTACTGCCTCGGTGACAAACTTTAGCTAACTTCTGAATAAAAAAACATCAAAAATCTCAGTTCAGCCTTAAATAACCAAACTAAACTTGATCACGTACAAAAACTTCGCAGTATTAAGACCATTATTAAATTTTTATGTAAGGACACGGATCCGCGACTGTACCGCAACTCCCGATGTACACTGCGCTCCCATAAAGAGTTAATATTTCAGTGGCGCACACTGAAGCAGCAGTAGTCACGAACCAAGTTTTAATTTGCTTAAAGTTGTTACAACTTGGAACGGGTCCCTCGTTGGGCGCCAAATTAGGTACAGTAACAGAGTAAAGTATAAAAGTAACGGTCACGTTATTCTACTGATAGTTTAATTCGTTTCGTTTCGGAACTTTTTTTGCTGCGATTTCGATTGGAATTTAAGTTTTGAAAAAGCTTGATCCGAAACGTTTATTGTTAAGTTCATGGTATTTGTATTAAACTAGTAAATACTAAAAGTTTAAACAAGCCTCTCCAAATAAAACACAACGAAAACTATAACTACAAACAGACATACAAACCGCGTTCCCATTCTGTGTTAATCACGACGGCCAACACATATTTTATTTAATTCAAAAGCACTCAACAGGAACCGAATCAGTTTCAGCGCTGCAATGCATCAGGGAGCTCTTTAAGCGCTGAATCGCGCATTATCGATGAGTTACGATGACCATTCACCATCAGGTGGCTTTTATGGGCCCATTCAATAATAAAAAATGCCCTGTCTGTACTCTCATAGCCGTAGTAATATTATAAAGGGGCAAGTTTGTTTGTTTTCAACAATTGTCTAGAAGGGGAGTAGGTAATGATTTAGGGTTTGTTTGTGCCATAAACTAAGTGTGGAGGATATATGAGGGTTCAATCTATATTTAGTTCCTAGTACTATTGGTAAGGACATAATTTAAAATTATATGACGTATTATATATATTAATCTTCATACTAAACCTTGCTACGTACATAAATACAAAACAAAGTACACGAAGACGTCGAAGTACTCCTACATCGCTGTCGTCCGAAAACGCGTCTAGAAAACTGGTACAAGAATAAGCATTGCCATTTAACGTGGCAATCACGTTGAATGGTAATGTTTATTCTTTGGGTAACGAACGACCCACCGCTCTGGTTATGCAACGTTTCTATCAGCTGGTGATTTAATTATGAATGATCTTTATTTTGCAAATTGGTTATTAAATAACACTTTTACACGTAATTTTTTTCGTAAATTTAAACTAGATGAGGCTGGTGTTTCCTAACTGACTACCCTGAGAAGAAACACCGAAACAAACAGGGGTCCCTCTTTTTTAAAGTCCATACAATCTATACTGGTTAAATTATATGGGAACCTTGTAGGTTACCTCTGAAGCGATCTTTTAAGGAAAGATGCTCACAGATTTGAATGGGCCTGTCCATACAGGCCTGTCCAGACGTATAGCTCAACTTAGAACAAGGAGCTTAACGATTTGATCTTGTTAGTCGTAAGTAAGGACGTTTGGGTAGGCCGCAAAAAGCACTCAAATTGCCAGACAATCATGTTTAACTCGAATAAAACAAACTGAAGGCCAGGTGAGACATGTACTTGAAAAGTACACTCGCTCATCAGCCCAAATACATCATATGCTGGATATAGGCCTCCCCCAAGTCTTCTGTTCTGTTCTGTTCTTCTGGACTGTTCTATATGGCACGGATAGAAGTCACGGAAATTAGCTGGGTGTAAACCCAGCTAATTTCCGTGACTTCTACCAGGTCATCAGGTACGCCTTGTGGGAGGCTGTTCTATGCTGCAGTACTAGTATTTTCGGTACTTGTTAATGCTACTTTCGGTATGTTGTCATCGCTCAGAACCTTTTGACCTCAAAAATATGCATAAAATTTTGATAGATAATGCATTCCCATAACGTACACACAAACACAACACGTGTAAAAAACAAATCCTGCTGATTTTAAAAGCGTTTCAGTACACATAGTTTTAAAAAAATGCCATTGAAGAATTTTACTGGACTGGCTTGCATTATTTGGCACTGGTAGTCGAAATACAGGCACTGCCTGTTTCGGCTACGGAAGCTTATTTACTTAGAACACATTTTAACTCGAGATATTATGTAAGAAGTTGTCATGTAGGTAGGGTACTAAGGTTTTTAGGGTTCCGTAGCCGAAAGACAAAAAACGGAACCCTTATAGTTTCGATATGTCTGTCCGTCTGTCTGTCTGTCCGTCCGTCCGTATGTCACAGCCATTTTATTCCGAAACTATTAAGACTATACATGTGAAACTTAGTAGGTAGATGTATTCTGTGAACCGCTTTCCGATTTTAAGAAAAAAAAATAAAAAATATTTAAAATAAAGGTGGGCTCCCCCCATACATAGAACTTGAACTGAAAATATTGTTTTTCATGAAACCTATGCGGGTGTGGTATCTATAGACAGGTCTTTAAAAATGATATAAGGGTTTCTAAAACCACTTTTTCATAAAGTCAATCGTTTAAAAGATACAAGCTTCCAAAGTGGTAAAATGTGTCCCTCCCCCTCTAACTTCTATAATAATGAAGTGAAAAATCAAAAAAATATATACCTCTGTAGACCTTAATGTAAACTTTCAATCAAAATAGGTTTGAACAAAATCGGGTTAGCAGTTTTTGAGATACAGCATAATTTCTAAAACCGCAAATATAACTTTGTAATTCATACAAACACTATGAAAAACAAATTTATTTAGCGTAGTTGTAAAAATGTAAATAATCTAGTTTTACGAAATTTTTGTTTTTTTTTTATTCGTCAAATAAATATACATATTATATTATATTATTATAGTTACTACGGAACCCTTCATGGGCGAGTCTGACTCGCACTTGGCCAATTTTTTAGGGTTCCGTAGCCGAATGGCAAAAAACGGAACCCTTATAGTTTAGACATGTCTGTCCGTCTGTCTGTCTGTCCGTCCGTCCGTATGTCACAGCCATTTTATTCCGAAACTATTAGGACTATACATGTAAAACTTGGTAGGCAGATGTATTCTATGAACCGCTTTCCGATTTTAAGAGAAAAATTAAAAAATATTTAAAATAAAGGGGGCTCCCCATACATGGAACTGAAACTGAAAATATTTTTTTTCATGAAACCTATACGTGTGTAGTATCGATAGACAGGTCTTTAAAAATGACATTATGGTTTCTAAAATGACTTTTTCATAAAGTTAATCGTTTAAAAGATATACGCTTCCAAAGTGGTAAAATCCCCCTCTAACTTCTATAATAATGAAGTGAAAAATCTAAAAAAACCATATGTTGTAGATCTTAATGTAAACTTTCAACCAAAATTGGTTTGAACGAGATCGAGTCAGCAGTTTTTGAGATACAGTATATTTTCAAAAACCGCAAATATAACTTTGTAATTCATACAAATACTATGAAAAGCAAAGTTATTTGGCGTAGTTGTAAAAATTGTAAATAAGCTAGTTTTAAGAAATTTGTAAGGTTTTCGTTTTTTTTTCTAATAAATATATTTAGTATGTTATATTTATTATAGTTACTACGGAACCCTTCATGGGCGAGTCCGACTCGCACTTGGCCAATTTTATTTATATGTCCTAGGAATGGGAACATTATAGGCTTATTTGTAAAGATTATTTCAGACTATATATTTCCGAAGGTTTTCGATGCGCTGAATCCAATCTAACCTCAAAATCGGGCAAAAACGGTACTTTATGCACTTTTAGGTTAAGATATCTCAGAAACCTGGCGTGGTAGAGCAATTCTGAGGCCAGATTCGGATTTAGCGCATCAAAAACCTTCGGAAATATATAGTCTAGTTTCTGGTTAACAAGTTTGGTTAAATTTTGTTGGCCTGTGTTATTGTTGCTTTAAGCTAGGCTTGACGCTAAGAATAGCAAGCCTTTTATCACTATCTTTATTTACATTTTTCAACGCAGAACAAATGAATATGTAATCACTGCATCCCAGAAACTTTTCCACTATCTGAATAAGAAATAATATTCTAGCCATAAAATTTTCTATGAAACAAAACGAATAAATATCTCCTTAACCCCGACTCAAATCAATTTCCCCACCTGAACAGCAAATAATTATGATTTCCTTGAAAACCTTTACGTTTTACCGCAAACTGGCCGCACGTGGAATTTCATTTAAATCTGTTAGCACTTTTCAATATTTTTAATCGTTTCAACGAATCGCCACGTAAACACATATTCAATAGAGAAGTTTTATCCTACTAATAATATTATAAATGCGAAAGTTTGTGAGGATGTATGTATATTTGTTGCTTTTTCACGTAAAAACTACAGAACGGGAGTTAATGAAATTTGGTAAGTCAGTAGTTGACATCCTGAAATTTGCGTGAAAGAGCAACAAACATACATACATCCTCACAAACTTTCACATTTATGATAATAGTAGAAAGGATATTTAATCGTATACAAAGATTACGTTACAAATAAAGGTAAGCTTAATTTTAAAAAAATACCATTCAACTGGCGACTGGCGGCCTTATCGCATTAAATGAACTCTTCAATAATTAATAATTTGCTTATACGAGTAATACATTTTTGACAGAAAATAATGTATAGGGTCAAGAAAGTTGTGAATTCCTTGTAGTCTACATTAAAAGTTACTCCTATCTTTGAATGATTAAAAATATCAACTAACCGTATTTTGACCTCTTTTGACTGCCAATCGCTGTGTTTGTCAAAACTGATGAGTATTGCTGCGATTTCCTGTAACAAATAGAGACTTGTGTTAGATCTTGCTAATAATATAATAGGAAGGATAAACTAGTCCACCAAAAAACAACACATAACAATAAAAACTTAATAAAAAACCTTTTTCACAAAGACAGGGTTACAACCCTATCTTTGTGAATTGTCACAAAGACAGGGTTGTAACCCTGTCTTTTTTTTCGGTGTATGGTATTGACCATACACCGAAAAAAAAGAGTGTTTTGTCTATAGAATGGCGTTGATTGAAAATGATAGATAACAAATCAAATAAACAATTAATAGCTAATAATAGTCTACATACACAATATAATACAAAAAAGCAAGTTGTGCATCGCATACGAGCAATACAAGTATGAATTAATTTTTGCTCAGCTTACGACTTCATAACTATATAGGTAATCAGTAATCACCGAACTCATCTAAATATGAGTTGACGTTCAATTCTTTTATATATTTTTTTTTTAGTTATTATTAAAACAAACATTCATCAATAACTTTGACTCATAGCGGAATCCGGGCCAAACCCATAACATTTCCAAAAAATAATAAATGAATTTATAATCTTCACCCTTTTCATTCTTCAACTTTTCTGCCATTTTATTATCAACACAAGTCGTTATCTAGCTAACGAATGTACAATCAGCCCGAAAGTTAACATAAATTTTACACTCGCAGAATATTAAACCTTAGTGCCTTTATTTATTCCCAATCACACAACTTGATCAGCACACATGCATATTAACAACACACATAAAAACGGGGCATCGAGTACTGTCACAGTGGCGGCCATGTTGAATTTGGCAGCCATTTTGAGTTCGTAATCAAACTAAAGATTCGGAACATGTTATTCTAATAAATAAATCAAATGCTTTCGCGACAAGACAGGAATAATAAGTTTTGAGTGTAATCGTAAAGATGGCTTCGCTCTCTGAAGGCGCAAACTGAGGACGAGGAGTTATTAAATTACTTAGCTTGAGACCGAGGCTTGGTTTGGCGTTTGTCGGAAATAAATTATTAACTGTATTTTTTTTTCGAAATAACATTTTGATTGAGGCGACAGTTATGGATGTTTTTACTTTTTGAAGACGTTTCCTGTTTGGCCTAGTTACGGTTCAGTGTGAATTTAATAAAACCAAAATACTGCAATTCCAACCATGTAAATATGAACAATCTTGGAGCCATTTTAAGGAACTACTTTTATATTATACTAGCAGTTGCTCGCGACTTCGTTCGCGTGGGAAGTTTTTCCCGTGTAAATCCCAATCCCGTGGGAATTTCTCAAAATCCCGTCTTAGCGAGTATCTACGTACTAAAAGGAACCCCCATGCCAAATTTGAGAGCCCTACTACTTGTAGTTTCTGAGATTACATAATTAATTAGTGAGTATTATTTCGCTTTTATATATACAACGTGTAATTTAAAGGGTATATACATACCGAGTGCACGGCTTCTTTGGATGATAACAAACGATATGGCAAGGGTTTTCTAATCCTATGTCTACATGTGTGGAGCATATTAGAAATTTCAATACATTGATACCAGAGGCCGAATTTTTCAAATTAAGAAGAACGAAGAGAATTATCGTTTTATTGGCAAGTGACGTGGAAAGCGATGACCCTCATAGTGCTGTGACACGTTTGTCATTACTGGTATTCAAGAAACATATGAAACCAATAATTTGGAGTCAATTCTGTGAGTCACTTATTTTGAGCTGAAACTTTGCATAGAGACTCCATACCAGATGTTGTCTTCAGTCCTTTTGGATAGATATGGGGTTTCCGTTACACGTTGTATATAGATTAAATGAGAAAGTGTTTGTCCTTCTTCGACATCAAAACGACTATGTCGATCAAAAATCGAAATAAGCTACTTATATTCACTGTAAAAAAAACCGGTTCACGCAAGCAAAACCGTAGGCAGAAGTAAATTTAAAAATAAAGCAACTTTGGTTTATAAATCTTTTACTTCAACACAAAAGTTTGAATGAATAACATAACGGCTCGATAAATTGAAATACTTTTAAATCTACCCATTTACATATCTACAAAGATTTCCACGTGAAATATCTTTCTGAAACGCGACAAAGATTGATCACAATTGTCGGAACGTTCCCGAATAATGGCGAAAAGAATCGAACAAGTCGCTCATATTTAAAAAGAAATTCACATTTCTACTTCACTGTACGTTAAACAGCTTCTTGTTCTCAAGAAACTCAAAATTAATCTTATTCCTTTGTGAATTAATTTTTAAAGTAAAATGAAACATGTTCCCTCTTTTGATGGGCTTTTTTGCCGCCATTATTTTATTATATTTAACAATTTATTACAGACTAGCTTCTGCCCGCGACTCCTTTCGCGTGGGAAGGTTTTCCCGCGTACAGCCCGATCCCGTGGGAATTCCAGGATAAAACTAGCCTATGTGTTATTCTAGGATGTCAAATATCAACTTATCAAATTTCCTTGAGATCCGTTCAGTAGTTTTTGCGTGAAAGAGCAACAAACATACATATATCCTCACAAACTTTCGCATTTATAATATTACTAGGATTGGAACCTAGCTTTTTCTTCTGGGTTTGTTCTAACGATATACGGGTACTCATTTCACATAAATGTTTTTTGGGATAAAAATTAGCGCCTAGCGATAGGTTATAGCCGCATTGCTCGTCTGAGACCTGCCTCTGTTTTTTTAGAGAAAAAAGAAGCAAATATACTAATTACCTACTTTATCATTATACTAAATTTTATAAAAATCGGATAAGTGTAACAGACACACCTTTTAAACTCAAATTAAAAGCAATTATTACAAATGAACCACTAACATGCTGTCAGTCAGCCATAAAGATGAGGTTCTGTCCACAGCGTAAACGATTGTAAAAAAGATTTAGCTGCAACTGTTAGGAAACTCTTTCTAATTGTATAAAAATGAATTTAACAACAGATTTAATTTACACATTGTAAAGATATTAGATTCATACAATCTTCAGGGAGTGAAATAATATTTTTAAATGCTAATCAAAGATTAACACAAACAACCTTAATAGCAGCTGGTGCCAGCAACGTAATAGTTTTCCCACGTGAATTCCGCGGGTATTCCGGAATAAAAGTAGCCTTTACTGTGCCTTTTGACCTCTTCCATCTTCTAAAAATCTGTTCAACCGTTTCAGAGATTAGTTTCAACAACCAGAAAGACAGCCCGACGGATATAAAAAATTGATAGTGTTTTAGTACCGTGTATTTAACTTGATAAAACAAATGTTATTTATATGTATGTAATTTTGTACATATATATTAGTTATGGACGAAGACCTGCACTGAGTAAAGCATTAAATTAATCTCTAATATCCAATTACCATTTCAAAAACGTACGAACAAAAGAAAATTGGCAATATGTTTCTGTAAGAATAACGATAAAATAATCTTTTCCTTTGACCATTGGGATAATTAAAGTGTTGTTTACCCAAAACACGACTTAAGGAGCTCCAAAAAACCGTCTGTCCCCAATTCATTTTCTGTTTACCCCAACTTTCAATGGGGAAAACGTATTATTGCGAGTAGGTCAGGGTCGCGCTTGGCCTTTAAATGCCATTCATTGTGAACAAACATTTTTTATTCTCCAGTATATATAAATACCTAAAGTATTACCAAAACTTTTTCAAGATTTCATTGCTCTTTACGTTGATGTTTTCATAAATACGATATTTGAAAAGGATTAATTAATTTCGCTATATATAAAATAATTCAACCTAATAATTTTACCATTACGGTGTGCTAACATTGTAAAATTTAGCACACCGTAATGGTAAAATGTATCGGGCCTCGACTAAATCTAACCAACTTATATGTATACCTACATTATGGCTTATAAATGATTTCTTTCTTTCTTTCTAATACGTTCCCACTGCTTCTTCACCTTCTCTTTACGAGAGCGAATGGGCCATATTCCACCACGCGGGCCCAGTGCGGATTTAGATGAATAACAAAAACATAAACCACTAAAACATTTTGCCTTACATAGTCCAAGCCCCATAGTTAAACGCCGATTGCCGATGTAAACACCACACATTTGCAACCGTACCAATCAACTCCAACCGTCCCATTTTCCCCCTAAAATACGAATGCATTACACCCCAAGTAGCCCCATTACCCCTTTATTTAACAACGGGATCCAGAAATGCACTAAATATATAAACACATTGGGACCTTACAGATAGATTTATGGCTTTAAATATAATTCTTGTTCGCCATGGCATACATAAGTAGCTGAATAATTAAGGGAAGTACCTGTTTCCAACTTGTAGAGGAAATATCAGTAGTGGCCCTTTTTTGGGTACAATTGGGGGACTTGTTGTAGTTGATTTCCTTTGTAGTTTTCTTTGGTTGTGTTTTGTATTGTGAGTTTGGTGTGAAGTCTGTGCTGAGTGGTTGGATTGTGTTTAAAGTTGGGCTTGATACTTCTTGAGTTATTCGTGTTAATAGGTACATTTAGGTAGTTATCTTATATAGGCTTAGTAAGTGGCTCTGTTTATGGTAGTTCGGAGTGATTGAATATTTAGGACAGTCCAACAGATGTCACATAGTTTGATCTCAGCAGATGAAGATATATTTGATTTTTTATATATATGGTTTGATGATGTAAAAATGGCAATAAGATATTGTTCTGGGTAAAATAATAACATGTGTTCTTTATTCAGAAGAGGATCTACTCGTATTGAGGTTTCATAAAAATCTGAACACTAAAAATCACACACGCAAATGACTAACAAACATACAGAGGTTTTATTTCAAATTGAAGCAGAACTAAAAATAATTCACTTTTGCCGTCCAGCGCTTTGGGTTTCCGCAATCCTTACAAAAACATATAATTTAAAAAATAATTTGCGGCTTAACATTAATTTAGAGTTCACTTGTTACACACTTTTGTAGTCAACATGCAAGGAGGCAATAAAATGTTGATCCATGTTTTGGCAACTTAGTTCAGGCATTTATTCCCACACGAGTAGGTATAATTAGCGTGCATTCATTTGAGGAAAATAATTGTAACGGTTGCATAGTAATTTAAGTGTCAATAACCTAATAGCTAAGATGTAAGACTTATGATCGAGAGGTCGCGGGTTCGAATCCCATCCATTACACTATTATACACACATATATATATATAGTATATCTAAACAACCTAACAAAAAACAAGACCACAATTTAATAGCAAAATAAAATGAATTTCCTGCGGTACATCTGGACAGTTTCCCACCACAGAGAACGCACAAATGTTTTATAAAAAAGAAAATAATAATTCCATAACAGGTATCGACATGTTCCTACTTTACCCCAAACATAAATTGTGTAGCCCTGCAATTTGTGGGGACAATGTATGTATATAAAAATACAAGTTTAAATTACTCACATGCGTTCTGCATGTTTTATTTTTTGCACGAGTTCGTTATGTTTCTGATTGAGCCACAATTTCTTTGGTACGGGAAAGTTCCGATTTTATTGTTTTTCGGGTTCCGTGTGTGTATACAAATGTACAAATTCTCGTTCAAAACCACACGAAAACCCCTTGTTTTCGTGTGGTTTTGAACGAGAATTTGTTCTCGCCATTTTTACCAGCTTGTACAATCTTGCGTACCTTCTATTGTTAAGAGGAACGATTTGACTGCTTTTTAAAAATGTACAGAAATTGAATTTAGGAACATAAATATGTGTCACGCTTTTGAAGTCATAGTACTTCTATCATTGTCTTGTGATCGTTTGTGTAGGTTCAAGCATCCTACAGTATGACTGGATAGTAACGTCACAAACAATTATTACTGCCTTTGTTAAGGTTTTAAGACACTTTTTATTATATTGCCCTGGCTGGAGGCTTTAATTAATTTATTAATTAAGGCAACCACAGGCAAGCCCGGTTAAGCAGCCGACAACCTCAGAGGTTGACCTGCGAGATGCCACAAAAAAAAAAAAACACTTTTTATTATTAGATTTTTTGAGACATTTGATTAAATAACTGACTTGTCTTTGAATTGGAACGCCTTATAGCAATTACACCAATTAGGAACTGATTACATCAGAATCCAACTTACTGAGCGCAGTGGAGTGCTCGAATCAAATGGATTGGTCATGGGTCACGCATGCTCACTTACGCAGCATCAGGCCACCATTTATTTAGGGCCTCATTTGAAATTCCATCATGAACCCGATATTGAACAATATAAATGCTGTCAGTCTATTCAAAACGGTCAATATAAAATGAGACGGTGAAGTATATTTCAACAAATTTTAGCAATTACCTGCAATAATTCTAACTACTCTTTAAATCCAACTATGTTTTCAAATGATATGACGAGTCTGTTTTTGACAATAAAATATAATAGTCCATGGCTAAACCCTAATTAAGGTATAATGTAAAACCTTTATGCCTTTTAGGTGCTAAAACTGACCAGAATAGGCATTATCAACTTTAACAAAATGTTTGCCTTTATGTATAATGTAAAATGATTTAATATCTTTTATACACTATTTAGCTGTGCCTGTGACTTTGTTCATGTGGACCAACCATGGACCAACCACACGATGCTTTCAGCGTAAATCCCGATCCGATGGAACTTTGCTGTTCCAGAAAATAGCGCCGACAAACAGAAAGATAGAAAAAAGGCAAAAAGAATTTGTTTGCGTTTTGCATCGTGTAACGACTCTCTTGAACAACTGGTTGGGAAGGCAAGGTTGAGGGCACCAAAGCTCGTGAGCGATCCCCGATGAGATGGACAGACCAGGTTAAAGCGGCAACTGGCAAAGCCATGCACGAATGCCTCAGGAAGGCATATGTTAGAAGAATGGCAGCGGGTGATAGAGCGGGTGACTCAACGACCACGTCATCACGACCACTCTGTCAGGAGTGAAGCGACTGAGAAGAAGAAACAATCTATATCTTTTTTAAATTCTTTATTTGCTTGTAATTTTACACAAATTTCTAAATAGATGAGATCGGAGTTTCTAAACTGATTACCCCGAGAAGAAACACCGAAACAAACTCAGAGGTAAACGTTTCTTTTGAATCCGTACTGAACAAATCATATACCACGTAGATTTATGTATGTGGTTGTCTCTTAATGAAGCACACAGATTTGAACGGACCTGTCCAAAGTGCAAGCATATGTTAGTTATCGCATAGCTTAATTCTTTTGGAGGATTTTTTAAATGCTGATTTTTTTTTGTGTCAAATGTTATTTTATCAAGGAATATGGTATGCAAAATTTATTTGTCTTACTAATAAATAATCTTTATTGAGATAATAATATACAAAATATAATAAACTGAGTTAAAGCTATATAAGCAGCTTGAGTTAGACAAAGCGAATAATAAATAATATAACGCAAACGCATCAACATTAACTTTATCAAATGACTGAAAAAAGCAATCATTAACATTAGTGGAATATTATGAAAACAAATTTTCGGGAGAAAATTTTAATAACAAATGAAAATTAGGGTGCGGTCATTAGAAGTCTTGGGTCGAGGGATCCTCTCCTTCTCGTCAATAACCAATGAGACTTGGCACTTAGTGTTTGAATCAGCGAATCGCATTTTGTGACAAAAGCTAATTTATTGTCTATGCATTAACAAAATCTAACTATAACGTTCCCACTGCTGCTGCACAGACCTCCTCTCTAATAGAGAATAGACAATCCACCACGCGGACTTGTCGCATGTCTTCGGATTATTCGAGCCTGAGTCATGCATGCATGCATGACTCAGTCTAGGCACGGTGACCATTAACCGTTATGAAAAAGTGATTTATTTATTTATTTTGGAATACAAACGGTAACAAATTTTGAATATACATACATACAAATTACAAATGTATAACCCACGACGTTATCCACAGCGTATAATACAAAATATTAAAAAAATCTATTGTGAACTTGAGGTGGTGCTGATGAACACTTCGTAATGTGGGAGTTATGATCAATGATACTCGAGTGGAGGTAAGTAGAAGAATGTATTCTAAGTTCAACGAGCACGGTTTATAAAAATAAATTAATAATAATAATGAGTCACGCCACCGTTTTTACAAACGGTTCGGACCTGACCGCATCACGCCACCTTTCTGTAAACGGTTTGGACTTGACCGTATCCTAATGAGGGGGCGTCAACCTAAGACAAAGGATTAGCGGCGGCCATCTTGCGCGCGCGCCGCTCGGACAAAGGATGACCTTGTGGAGGTGTGGTCTAATTTGTTAACGCCCCTAATCACCTCATGTGACGTAGGCGATCATACGATCCTGTGCTGCGTTGAGTCATGTGCGAATACCTGCCTACTCGCTACAAACTAAGGCGCAAGATAAGAATACAAAATTACTTTTACTTTATAGTTTGATTTCAAATTAGTTACATTATAGTTACATATTTTTATCTTTGATCAGTTGAATCAACGCGTTACGGAATCTATTAGCAGGTACACAAAACAAATCCAAATCTGAGAAAAAGTCATTATAGTTTTTACTTATCCGACGTAGAGGTGCGCGAACTCCAGCCTTGGTACGACAGGAGGATACCGCAAAGAGGGGACGTGCACGCACCTCTCGTCTTATAACACTTCTTGGTACAATATAACAAATTTTATTAGTTATTTCGGTGCAGTCATACCTGTTGTTACAAACATCAAAAAGAAACATCATTTCAAGATGATGATAATTATTTCACAGAAAAAAACGTGCCTGCTTTCTAGACATGAATCTACAACTCGTAAGTCCTACCTGTAGCCACTGAGACACGATTGCTCTAGTCATTGTGTTTGAATGCCATTTCGTTTGTGTTTTTATTTCTAGTGTACCTGTTTCCTGTTGTAGTTTATGTTTATAAAAGTAGAAAGTGTTAGAGTACCTAAAATAGATTGAGGTTGTTTTTTATTGAATCAGTAACATTATTTTTGTATTCCCTAATTTTATCCCAATTCCCTGTATGATAACCCTAATTACAACTTCTTGGCTCTCAACATTGACTGGGACAAAAATAAATCGAAGAATACCAAACGATAATCAAGGAACGAAAAGTCTTCTTCTACACTTTACTGCAAAACATAAAGCCATAAAGTTCCACATACCTGACCTACTTACATAACCCTAAGTCCACATAAAGTGAACTTTAAATAAACATAACCCGCTCCCGCTGCCGCGTCCCACTTTGCCCCCGCCCGCTTCGGGGGCCCAAAGAGTTCATTCGGCCTTTTATTGTCATAGCTCTAAAAGCGCGCTGTCAGATGTGACTGTAATGACGTCGTAAAGTGCCCTGACGTCTACGTCAGCCCGCCCCTTCATAATTAGGGTTAATTGTGTAAACATTTATAGAACAACGCATCTCGGAAGTTCGATGGGATTTTTTCGAGGATGTTTGTTTAGGTTTTGTTGGGTCTGTATCGAGTGTTTTGTTTTCATCATGTACTGAGTCTTTTTCTTACTATGGTTGGGGTAGGGTAGGATTTGGGTCGGCTTTTGGTTTAACTGCATGCAGCTGAGTAGTAGTGTTTTACATAGAGCGACTGCTTGTCTGATTTCGACAACCCATTAGCTACGTAAGTCACCACTGCGAGGATCGCCCTGAGGGGCGGTGGAACACACGGCGTAGACTTGCCCCGCTTTGGTAGAGCCCCGCCGTGTCCTCGTAGGGGCGCTAGGCGGCGATCTCTCGCTTCCAGGCCTGGTTCAATCCATGGTCCGGAGCGAGGAGGCATGGGAAGCAGACACCTCTTTCTGCGAAGCAGTAATGCAAGCGAAGGAGGTGGTGGGACGCGCGAGGGAGAGGTGGACCTCAAGGCCTTCACGGCACTTGCACCCCAGCCGCCGCAGGAGACGCTCCGTGCGTCAGGAGTCGCAGGGTGTTTTCCGGACACCATGGACCGGCTAACTTGCCGCCCGACTGAAACCAGGCCCGTGTTGACGGCACGTCGTTTTCCACGTGCGCCTCAAAGAGTGTCAGCAAAATTGCGTGCCGGGGTTGCGGAATTTTTCAAAAGAGTACCGCGGCCTCAGAACACGAATTATGAAGGGCAAATGATGGAATACGGATGGGTTTTAGTCAGCAAAAGTCTGACACACCCACCCGTTTTGCCCAGATCGGGAGGCATTCGTTGGATAATTTTCTATCATTAAAATAAAGCAGCTTCGTAACACGGTTCCTCTTAGCAAGACTGGTATTAGATTTCCTGACTTCCGACTAACCGTAATGACTGTCAAAGATGTTCAAATGACATGGAAGATTCTCAATATGTTATAATGATCACCCAACCGCGGATTGACCTCGGGAAGTGTTACTTAACCGTAAAGATCAACTCGTTATTGACACCAATACTCAGTTGCGTGATGTTTGCGTTACCAATTATATTTAAAAAACCTTAAATATCCTACAAAAATACCTACTAGGCCTGTACCACTCTCACCCTTTCTATAACCACTGTTGCCACAAGCAAAAAGGTTGAATACACGGCACAAATACATTTACCAGAGTCAATATATAGATTGCATCATCGCGCTGTCGGCCCAGAGAAATGATCCAATAAAATAAAAGGCAATTTTTATGTGATAAAATAAAATACTCTACTACGAAGTTAAGGCAATGTAATGATAAAGTTGATATTTGTTTATTATTTTGTTCGTGTATTTTCATATCAATATGTGATATAAGCTTTTTACTGAAAATAATTTATTTTGACGTGTTTGAGGTTTTATGTTTCCCGTTTCGGACACAGTATATATATATAGGTATTCGATTTTAACTGATTCCCCAAAATCAGTTTAATCACTGCATATTTATCAGAAAATAGCCCTTTCTGAATTAATTTTGAAGATTTTTCCATATTAATTGTCTCAATTACACACACCCGCAACTCTTTATGATTCCGTAGCCCATTCGGCTAAAAAACGGAACCCTTATAGTTTCGTCATGTCTGTCTGTCCGTCCGTTCGTATGTCACAGCTATTTTATTCCGAAACTAATAGGACTATACATGTGAAACTTGGTGATGTATTCTGTGAACCGCTATCCGATTTTAAGAAAAATTAAAAAAAGAATTAAAATGTAGGGAGCCCCCCACACACTAGGCCCCTAGTGAGAGCTCTCCCTTTATTTTAAATATATTTTAATATTTTTCAGTCCCATACATGGAACTGAAACTGAATTTTTTTTTTTTTTCATGATACCTATGCGTGTGTAGTATCTACAGACAGGCATAAATGACATTGAGGTTTCTAAAACCACTTTTTCATAAAATTAATCGATTTTACCACTTTTACCACTTTTTCCCCCGCCTTTAAATTCTATAATAATGGAGTGAAAATTTAAAAAAAAAGTATATGCTGTAGATCTTAATGTAAACTTTGGTTTGAACGAGATCGGGTCAGCAGTTTTTGAGATACAGCATGTTTTCTAAAACCGCAAATATAACTTTATAATTCATACAAACACTATGAACCGATTTTGAAAATTGTTTCATCAGTAGACACCTACATTATTCCTGAGTGACATAGCTATTTTCACAAAACGGAGCCGAGGGCAGAAGCTAGTAAATTGTAAATCCGTAATTGGCTATAAAATGAGTCAGTATGTATGTATCTCAAATAACAATAGATAGATAGATATACTTCATTGTACACCAAAATTTAAACACACCTATTTAACAATATTACGTAATTCTAGGGTTACAATGGCGGTCTTATCGCTGATAGCGATATCTTCAAGACAACCTTTGGAAGAACTTTCAAACCTTTAGTTAAAATGGGGAGGGCTACATCAGTGTACTACATAATTATACCCATAAAAACATAAAAAAATATGTTTACATAGATATTGTATTGATTTGTATTGTATGTATGCATACAAATACATAAATACAATACAATACACAAATAATTATAATATATAATGTGTTCTTTAACATCGTGTAGAGAAAACAAAAGGATAATCATAAATTTTAAAGAAAATTATTAGCAACCGAGCTTTTAAAAGTAGCGAGTGACTGAGCTTGTCTTACTAACACTGGCAATGCATTTCACAAACGAACAGCCTCCACCGTAAACGATGAGCCACAAACTAACATGTGTGTCATGAAGGAACTTAAAACGTTCTTTGAGATAAAACGTAGTTTTAGGATTGAAGAGAATAACAATTAAGAACTCATATACAAATATGTATATCTCAAGTTTCAAAAGTCAAAGTATTTTATTACACATAGGCCTGTTCGGGCACTTATAAAATGTGAAAAAGTTAGTGGACGGTCAACTATAGAATATGTCTCTGTAGAAACAATTGGTTAAATAATAATTAACTTAACTGAAGTATATGTAAGTATAAAATATCACACCACCTACATAAGCCCCCATGCTTACCTTTCACTCTGTTTTCACTAACATATACAATGTATTCATTAATACATGTGCTCATCAAATTAAGACGAACAAACAAACAATCACACATATACACACCCTCACACTTACATACCTATATAATCTACACCCTGCCATTGAAACAAAACACACCCTGGGCATTCCACACCTGCAACTTGAGGGACAAAGACTTATGTGAATTACCAATTTACTTTGGATTTTCTTTTTACTTTTATTAATAATTTAGCGTATCTACAAGTATTTGCATAATACATAAAAACATTAAATTGTTGAGCATTTTGCTCCATAATTGAAATATCAAATTAATCACAACCATCATTTATTGCATTCATGTAGTTTTCAAGTTGTTACAAATACATACATAGATTTCATACATGAACTCTGCTAGGGGCACAGCAATATAAATAATTTAGAGTGCTAAAGTATCACAATAATTAACAAACCACTTAAGAATACTAATTTTAACATGTTAACATTAATTTTACAATTAATTGGTCCATTGATAAATTTAAATGAAATAAAAATAAATTAAAGCTAAGATTAAAATAATCAGTAATAATATGTCAAGATTAGAAGTGCTATGTACACTCTTGCAAAAAAAAACGGGCACCTAAGGAAATTTACGTTCTAAGGGTTATTGAAGGCACACCGTGGATTTTAGTCAGTAAAAGCCTGACAGTCCCTCCCACCCTGCCCGGGGCGGGAGGACTTATTTGATAAAAAGGTCGATTTGAGTTAATTAAATGAAATTTATTGCTTTGACGTAGTCTGTATACTTATAATCGTGTAAATTAATGCGCGTGAAGTGAATTCGGGCAATGAAAAGAAAAAAAACGACGGATTCTTTAAAACCGATGTACACGCCCAAACAATAAGAAGTGGTCGGCAATAAAGACAAGTTTTTTTTTACTTTCTTTAATTAAATAAAGTTACAAATGTAAAAACCTAATAACGAGTGTGACCTCCTCTTGCTAAAATCACAGCTTGAATCCTTCTGGGCATGCTTTCCACGATGTTTTTAATAACGTTTTGAGGAATACGTTCCCACTCTTCTGCAATGACTCTTTTTAGCTCCCTGATGTTTTGTGGAGCAGGTTGCACTGATCTTACCCGTCTCTTTAGAACATCCCAGACATGCTCAATTGGATTGAGTTCAGGACTTCGAGCTGGCCAACCTAAACTACGGATCCCAACTTCTTGCATGTACGCTTCCACGTCGCCAAAACGGTGCGGGCGAGCATTGTCGTCCATAAAAATGGAATCTTCCCCAAGTGCAGTCAATGTGGGTTATGCATATGGAATTAGGACTTCCATTATGTACCGGTGTGCATTTAATGTTCCATTTTCTATGAAAACTAACTCCGTACGCTCCGTCGAATTAATTGCTGCCCAAAACATAACGGAACCTCCGCCATAAGGAGTGATTTCTTCGAAACACACTTCCGCATAGCGTTCCCGTGGTCTTCGCAGCACTCGCCAGCATTATTCCTCTCCACACAAAGAGATTCTAGCTTCATCAGAAAACAATACTTTATTCCAGTCCTCCAGAGTCCATGAAGCACAGTTCCGAGCAAACTGAAGTCGAGCAACATGGTGCTCACGGAGTAATTTAGGGCCCCAAGCTGGGCGGTAACTCCTGATATTGGCAGCCAAAAACCTCCTCCTGACCGTCCACAAGCTAACTTCTACTCTTCTTACTTCTTCAAGGCTCTTCTTCAGGTCCACACTTGACGCTTTACGATTCCGCAACGCCTGACTCACCAAAAAGCGGTCATCTCTTGGTTCTGTGCATCGTTTTCTTCCCGAACCGGGTCTTCTTTTGACCGAACCGGTCTCTTGATACCGTTGCCAAGTCCTCTGGACAGTTGAACGACTCACATTTAGCCGCTGAGACACGTAAGTTTGCGAACAACCTTCTTCAAGTAGGGCTATAATTTTACCGGCCCTTATCGCTTTATCACTCATATCAAAAAGTGGTATTTAATGTAAAAAGAAAGATTAAATTGTTTAATTTGCAGAAAATATCCAAAAAGTTTTAAAATATCGTAATCAGTTAAAAATCGTTTCAGCAATTCGCGCCATTAGTAAAGCAATTTTAGAATAATCCACAATAATCATTATTTTTCTTTTATTAATTTCAAATTTGGAACGTAAAGAATCATGCCATGATGCTTCAAATAACATGCCAATACATCGTCAAATTAATAAAACCTATTTCTTGTTCTTCTTCATTGAAGTAGAGAAAAAAATCTAAAGTGCCCGTTTTTTTGCAAAAGAGTTTTTATCGCATGCAGGTATGAGTTTCAATGTCAAAGTTTACTTATTGTCAAAGAATTCCTTTGAGTGTAATACGATTTTAATGTAAGGTATTTTTGGATTCTGTTTTTAAATTTAATTTCGTAGTCCATCTACTTAATTGAGTTAGAAAGCTTATTATATATTTTACGCACATGGCTATAGGTCCTGAATAGAACATAGTTAATTTTGGAGTTTGGTATGGCATAATTCATTTTTGTTTTGGCGTCTAACACTGCGGTGTTGTGGGCGAAGGCCCTTAGTGAGTGGGAATAGCGAATTAATTAGTTTAATACAAAGAAATCCTCCTCGACCCCTGACCATCCATTAACATTCAAGCCCATCATGCTTTTAGTCACATGCGTGTCATCTACTCATCACATGTCCAGACTTCGATAGGCGACTTCCCTTCAATGTTTCATTTATAGGCGCCACTAACAGTGCCTACTTGCAAATTGTCCCTCAAAAAGTAGAATAGCCCTCCCAGGCTCTCTTAATGGCAAAGGCCCAAATTTAATTTGTATCAACTAAAAGCAGTTTGCCTCCAAACCGCCAGATATTAATTACCGCTTGATTATCCCAAGTTTACACAGTTCCAAACTATTGAAAATGTAATTTGATGCAATTAATTAGTATTTAAGTAGTTCGAGAGGAGTACTTTGTTAAACTGTGGAGGGTTTTGTTTCTTGTGACATAAATGGTGGGTTAGTCAATTAAGATATGTACCTATTACTATTAAGTTTAATTATGTGACTGAATAAACTTAGAATAATGGTAGTCTTCTTATGATCATGGCTTTTTGTGCTAAGCCTGCAACATGACATCAAGCCTGTTTTATCCAAATGAGTAGACAGAGGTATACAGTACACATTCCGAAGCAGGGAGGCATGTCTATTGGTTAAAATGTTACCCATCCACAATCAGACCTTAGCGAGTGTTGCTTATCCTTAAAGATCATCACGTGCAGCTGTTACTTAAAAATAGAAAACATAAAAGCATTCTAAAACAAATGAATAAAGTTCCACATTTACAAAACGACGCCATCTTTATAAAAAGAACCACGTTCGATTTACAAAATCAAAGCCACAATCGAGCCGATAAAGCTCACCGAACTATTTAAGAATTACTCGGACTCACTATATTTGTCGACAATCGGATATTACGGGATCGACGCGGGAACGGCTAGGCGATTACATGAATATCGATTGTGCGACCCATTTACGAACCGCCAACATAATACGCGGCTGATCAAATCACTATTCGTACCATTATTAGTTTTATGTCGTACAAATTAAAGGCGAGAATTCCCCGCACTAGCCGCAAGAAACCATTGCGAAATTGAGTCACAGAACATAAGTACCATTCGATTATTGACCGTAATAATCGATTGTACTTAATGAAGGTTTTTTTAGTCGGAGACTTGAAGTGTGTAGCTTGTTTAATCGATTTTGTATTGGTGTCAAACAGGGATAGTTAAAAAGTCATTATGAACTTAGTTTTGTTACAGATTTGTTTTATTTTACGCTCCTTGACGAAGTTTTGATGCCACGCGTACCTCAATGAGTTCACAGCAATAGTGACGGGGCCCCATAGGGCCATTTTTCATTGGTTGCGGGAATGTTCTAACCAGCTACCGCGGCCCCGGAAAATAACGGTTTTTAGTCAGTAGAAGTCTGACGCTCCCTTCCGCTCCACACACAGCGGGAGGAGTCATTTGATGATTTTTCCACCCGGAAAAAAGTCTAATTAAATTATTTACGGAAGTATTGATTAACTATTTTAACATAGAATTAATAGGCTTAGAACCGCAGTAGTCGCACGCAAAGTGAAGCCATTTCAAGTTAGCCTTTTAAGGCTACGTACGACTTTCGGCGCGTCAGTACTCAAGACCAAGTATTACTGTAAAGAGCTCGCGCATTTTCGTAAAAAAATGACGTACTTTGCAATGAAAGGGTGTCCCAACTCATCACATAATCAAGAAAAACGTTTAAAGATACCATTTCACGGATAAGTACAGCCTAGCATCTTATATTTATGTACAAAACATTCAACAAAACAAAATAATAAATCGTAAATTTGACAGCCGCCATTACAATGAAAATGTTGCTAGGCTTGGAAAATATTTTACCCAATTTTTTGTTATTATAATTATGTAGTACCTATAATCCCAATCCACATCTATGTAGGTATTTCTACTTGCCATGAAAAAAAGTGTTGATGTTATTTTATTTTGATGAAGTGAAGATGTTGTACCATTTTTTAGGGTTCCGTAGCCGAATGGCAAAAAACGGAACCCTTATAGTTTCGTCATGTCTGTCCATCTGTCTGTCTGTCCGTCTGTCTGTCTGTCTGTCTGTCTGTCTGTCTGTCTGTGCGTCCGTCCGTATGTCACAGCCATTTTATTCCGAAACTATTAGAACTATACATGTGAAACTTGGTAGGTAGATGTATTCTGTAAATCGCTTTCCGATTTTATAAAAAATATTTAAAATAAAGGGGGGCTCCCCATACATGGAACTGAAACTGAAAATATTTTTTTTTCATGAAACCTATGCGTGTGGTATCTATAGACAGGTATTTAAAAATGACATTAAGATTTCTAAAACCACTTTTTCATAAAGTTAATCGTTTAAAAGTTATACGCATTCAATGTGTGTCAAAAATTTCAAAAAAGTATATGCTGTAGATCTTAATGTAAACTTTCAACCAAAATTGGTTTGAACGAGATCGGGTCAGCAATTTTTGAGATACAGCATATTTTCTAACACCGCAAATATAACTTTGTAATTCATACAAACACTATGAAAAACAAAGTTATTGGGCGTAGTTGTAAAAAAATTAAATAAGCTAGTTTTAAGAAATTTGTAGGGGTTTTTTTTTAATAATTATACATATTATATTATACTATATTATTATAGTTACTTCGGAACCTTTCATGGGCGAGTTTGATTCGCACTTAGCCAATTTTTGGTATGTGTTTTAGGATATAGTACATTATGATAAATGTGTGCTATGTTGATCACTATACCCGAAGCGGTATTATTCGCACAAGCCGCAGGCGAGCGCGATAAGGAAGCCGAGAGTATAATGACCAATGCACACGCGTTTCATACGACGTTTTTCAACATACTTGCGAGGAAAAAAACAGACTTGTATTGTTAAATATTAACTTGTATGGAAAATGGCGCGCTGGATTTGATTTCTCGCGCGTCGCGCTAGCGTGCGCGCGCAGGTTTACCTACACCTGCGCGCGAATCGCAAGTGCAGCGCGCGTTTATTTACATAAAAATCACTGACAAAAACGCTATACAGCCTATAGAAAAAATATAATAAACACAAAATAATGTTTAGACTGATCGTAGTGTTATCGTATGTCAAATTGTAGTTTACAACAACCTGTTAAGTTAGTATAATCATAGAATATCAAGATTTTATGAAATAGTCATTCAGTAGGATTACTTGGTCTTAGGGAGTTGTGTTGATGACTTTAATGATTATAATTCTGTAAACACATATTTGTTACGGTCGCAAATCATATTTTAATCAACTTACAACTTAATGCTGACCAGCAAGTTACAAAAAACATAAAAAAGATATTTCGCGAGCTAACCTGGCGCTTTCGCCTTAAACAAAATAAAGTAATAATATGAATAATTCTAATAAAATGCAACTTAAATAATAATTCTACGCTTATACCTACCCGCAAAGTGGCAAAATTGGAACAGTTCCATTTTCCCCACATGCTGGGGAAAATGTCATTTACTTGCAACATTTATTATTTGCTTGTGTGCGTGTCGTCGAACGTAATTACATGCCGCTTACGCACACATTCATTGCGTTGTTGCTTCAATTTTGAACGGAATTTTGAATGAAACTATCACTCTAAGTCTAATTACTCTAAGTATTTTAATGTATTTTTTTTTCTAGACCCGTACGAACTCAGATTTTAATAAACAATGTGAGTTATATTAACCAAATATAATAGACATGTGTGACATGACAACAGTTCCGTAAGAAAGTAGGAAAACGGAATCTTTATAGAATTTCTAGTATTGTCTGTCTTAACGTCTAGACAGATAGAAAGACACAAAACTTCTGGTCTGATGCTTTTTAAATCTGATACAAATAATGAACTCTTGTAACTCAAAGAAAGACCATGATTAATCTTGGAATTCAAAATAAATAAAATAAAATTTATTTATTTCAGGACCATGACCCATCCATACTAATATTAGAAACTCGAACATCTGTCTTTCTGTCTTTCCTTCCGCTACGCTTTCACGGCTAAAGTGCAGCACCCATTCGGATGAAATTTCGAATGAAAAAAGTAGGATACCCATGGTTAAACAGAGTATTTTTTTTCAAAAATCGACCCCGAAAGGGTTGAAATAGGGGATGAAAATGTGCATGCGAAATCTAAACCACTTAATCGACTTTATTGAATTTCGGATTTTTCCTCAAATTAACGCGGGAAACCGCAGGGCACAGCTAGTATAAAATAATCGTAAAATTGATATAAATTGGACACTATTTCTAATTTGCTAACTTTATTCTAGATGTTAAATTACCGTATAATAAAGTCAGAATATTTTATTATTAACTTGCATGTTATACTGCTGTCCTTTCAAAATAACACTTCGGTTCAAAGGTTAATAACGTTGCGAGATCGTATTATAGTAACAAATAAATTACAAGTTTCACACGATACTTGTAAACTATCATAAACGTCCATTGCACAAGATTGGGTCACCGTAGATGGCATATAACATATGATCCTGAACGCATAGTGCTATACATAATTACGATGTTTTGTTTTAATGCAGTTAGTTTCGCTTCTCAGAATATGGGTGTTCAGAACTACAATAGGCCAGTGCAACGATACTGGTGTCTGAAACTGTCCATGGTACGTGGAGCTATAAACGTTGCTTACAATAAACAAGGTTACACAATAATCTACAGGCTCTGAGGCTTTATGAATACAAATAACAGGTCTAACCACTAACCTTCTGTGCTGGGTTCGCCAAGTTTCGACCTTCCCCAAGGTCACGCCCAAGTGGTTTGTATGTAATATGAGGTGAGTAATTGAAAGGTGTGATGTAAGTCAAGTGTTGTAGAACGTTCACAAGGCGCCAGTCTCCAGATGGCGCGGTCACAACAGCAATCACAGCACAACTCGTTTCCAGCAAAAGCGCTATTTATCACTACTTTTTTCAACAAACGCGCGTGCCACGCGATGGCAACCAACCGGCGAGGAATCCCAAAATATCCCGGGTTTTTCATCAAATGGGGATTACAACTTCAAACGATAGATAATTCGCGACCCAATTATCGGTTTCAAAAGGCGATTCCAAACGATATTTCAATTACAATTACAGTTACAAGAGGGTCCCTACGACCGGCATTTTTTCCAAGAAGCAAAGTCTATCTGTCAAGTCAGAGTAATGTCAAGAACAAATTTCTTTATGTCAAAAGGGTGCGTTCGGAAACAATCGGTACTAAACATCTACCCCCCCCCCCCCGGACGGGCCTACCCGTCCGCTAATCAATTGGAAGTCTTGACAAGGTGCAAATTTAACACAGCTTCAATGCGGCCAAATACCGTAGCTAGTTCCTTAAATGTGAGAACGGTGTCTCCCAACAATCTCCGCCAGCGTCCCTTTGCCGCTTTCACCGCGGCCCCAAAAATACCCCCCCAATGGGGGCAGGCTGGCGGGTCAAACAACCAAGTGACCCCTCGGCGGGCCAAACTATTACCAATATCAACCTGGCTCTCATTAAGGAAGGCGTATACCTCCTTCAAATAGTTACTTGTACCCTTGTAATTCGTACCGCAATCAGAACTAATCAAAGGTAACCCACGGCGAGACACAAATCTTTCCAAAGTCGCCTCAAAGGCCTCTGTCGAGAGGGAGGTTACCAGCTCCAAATGAACTGCCTTGGTTGACAGGCAGACAAACACACAAATAAGCCTTAACAATCTTACTATTACGAAGGGTGGACGCCTTCAACAAAAGGGGACCAACAAAGTCCGTTACGACGCCAGCAAAGGGCCTCGCCTCATTGACGCGATCAGCCGACAAAATCCAAAATTCTCGCTGCAGAATGGCCAACAGCGCATTGCAACCGGCATGCGAGTTCTCAACGTGACGATCAGTCACCAACAATTGAACCAAGTGGCCCTCCTTGGGCAACAAAAGGGGGTGACAGGCCCCATAAGGAAGGCTAGAGTGCCTCAACCGTCCTCCAACAGGGTTTCCCGAAGTGGCTCGTCCCAATCAAGTTCAGTTATAACAAGGGCAGGAGCACCAATTTTAGGGTAAGGACAACTCACAAGGGTGATTTCAAACCAGGTCCCTCCCTCAACAGTGGTGTCAGCCGGTTCGCCAATTCCCCAAATCTTGCCTGAAAGGTCGTTCACCTTCAGGCCAACCTGTCCCGCTAACCAAGACGACAAAAGGCAACCCCGGACTCCCGTGCCCAAAATGGCACGGACCACAATTGAGTCACCCAAGGGTCCCCAGACCTTGACCGAGGCCGTTGGCAACAAACCCGTCTTGATCGGGGGGGTCCTTTAGCGGGCAGGCGTCAATCTCATAGCGATGCCTGGGCGGCGACCGATCGCCGCATCCAGGCTGCCTTCGTTCCCGACGAGGCCAACAATCAAAACATTCGTCCGCGCGGTGTCTCGAGCCGCTCGCCATCACTGGAGGGGCATATCCCACCGGATGCCCGAATGGCGGAGGGCGCGACTCCAACCGGGGACGTTCCGCCAAAGGAGGGGAAAGGCAGCGGCGCCGACCCGGCCACTGCTGCCTAGCAGCCAATGCGCGTTCTCCCTGACGAGGGGAGACCAAATGGCGCTCGCGGGGCTCCCGTTCAACTTGCGCGGTGGGTGGAGTGCGGCGTACAGAATTGCGGGCCTCAGCCCGGTGCTCGTCTCCGGGGTACCCCCCCCTGCGCGAACCCCCCTCAGAAGCTGGTCTGCTGGAGCGGTTCGCGTTGGCGCACAAAATCTCCAAGTGGGACCCCTTACAAATTCTACACGGGCGGGGGTCGGGGCAGTCCCGATGAAAGTGGGCCCCCAAGCACGAGAAGCACAAACGGCGTGCGTTGACAATGCGGCGGCGGGCACTTACGTGCAAATTCAAAAAGTCCGGGCAACGCGCCATGACATGCCCCGTTGCCTTACAAAAGTCACAATGATGCGGACTCCGGGCGCCAGCAAAACGGGGGGCGGGGCGAACATCAACAGGCCCCCTGGCCCGAGGACTCCGGGCGCCCGCAAAACGGGGGGCGGGGCGAACATCAACAGGCCCCCTAGCCCGAGGACTCCGGGCGCCAGCAAAACGGGGGGCGGGGCGATCATCAACAGGCCCCCTAGCCCGAGGACTCCGGGCGTCAGCAAAACGGGGGGCGGGGCGATCATCAACAGGCCCCCTAGCCCGAGGACTCCGGGCGCCAGCAAAACGGGGGGCGGGGCGATCATCAACAGGCCCCCGAAGCCCTAGTCCGTCCCTGGTCTCTGGGCTGAGAAGGTAGTGGGGGTGACCCCGTGGCGCCACGAGTGTTATCCGAAAACCGACACTCGTTTTCCAAAAATTTGAGGAGGTCGTCAAAGGGGGGAAGATGGGTGGCACTATCCCCACCATACTTCTGCTCAAAACGTGACCTCAACTCCGTGGGGAGCAACTGCAGCACTATGTGCACCAACAAGTAGGACCAATGTTCCACCGGTAACTCCAAGCGTCTCAAGGCGTTGGTCGCTGAGACCAACGGGTTCAGCAAGTCAGTGCGCAACGTCGACGTGCTGACAATGGCCGGTAGCCCCAAAATCTGGTCGATGAGCACATCAGCCAGGCAGCGCTTGTTCTGATACCGTCGGGAGAGAAGCTCCAGAGCGGTCGGGTAAGAGGAATCCGTCACCGGCAAGTGCTGCACCAAGGCTCTGGCTTCGCCCTCCAGGACAGACAATAAATAGGCCAGCTTCTGGGCAGGTCCGAGGTCCGAGCGTGCATCGACAAGACTATCAAACAGATTCAGGAAGCCCAGCCAGTGGTCCAAGCGACCGTCAAAATGTGGCAGCTCCAGGGTGGGCAGCCTACTCAATAGTCCAGGGCCTGCAACAACAGGGGTCTGCGGCTTGGCCGCATCAGGCACCCGGCTCTTCAAAATTTCCCGCGCTCGTAGACATATGACATCCCCCAGGTGGACAATCTGGTCATAGTCACCCAAAATCTTATCGCGGGCTGTCTGATCCATCACCCCCAAATCCACGTCCATGATGTACTCGTTGAAGCGTATGAGCGCAGCATCAGCTGACTTGATCCTCTCAATCACTTGCCCATACCGAGCAAGGGTGAGCTCTTCCAATTCTACACGCTCAACCGTTGCAGCTGCCGATGTGAACCATCTCAACTGTGAGGTCAATCCGGCAGCAGCCTCCCTGACTGCCCTTAATGAGGCCATTGCAACAATCAAATATTAATACAACAGGCTAAAATTAACTAAACAAACAACAATAACTTGTTAGCCGATCAAATAATTTCACCAAAATAAAACTTAAATTCAATTATTTCAAGTCCAAATCCGACCCTGTACTTATTCCAAGTATGAATCCAGCTTGCCAAGGATGGCCAGTCACAAAATAAATAACAATTGAATGTATAATACAATGCTGGATCAACCTCAAATAAATATCAATAAACACAACAATTGACTGTATAATACTGAGCCGGAGAATCTCTAACAACAATCCAATAAACAAATAAATGCAATAAGTCAATCCACACCATTCAAATCCTATTATGTTAGACTATGTGTAATTATTATTTAGATAACCTTTCAAACTCAGATCAATGACATTCAATTATTAATTGCAACAAATATACCAAGTTATGCACCAAAATACAACCTAATAATTCCCAATTTTACAAATAAATCTTACCTGTTAATGCAATAAAAGGGGCTACAGTACAAATTACAGTACAAACTACAAGTACTATTTGAGCCCGGCTGACAAAGCAATATATTCAAACTTATTAAGTTATTTTTACCAAAGTTATGTTAAGTAATTGAACCAAAGCTACTTTCAACAATAGTCAAAACTTCCAATGTACTATGTGGATTTTATTATTAAAACCCACGCTCTGCTACCACTTTGTTCAGAACTACAATAGGCCAGTGCAACGATACTGGTGTCTGAAACTGTCCACGGTACGTGGAGCTATAAACGTTGCTTACAATAAACAAGGTTACACAATAATCTACAGGCTCTGAGGCTTTATGAATACAAATAACAGGTCTAACCACTAACCTTCTGTGCTGGGTTCGCCAAGTTTCGACCTTCCCCAAGGTCACGCCCAAGTGGTTTGTATGTAATATGAGGTGAGTAATTGAAAGGTGTGATGTAAGTCAAGTGTTGTAGAACGTTCACAAGGCGCCAGTCTCCAGATGGCGCGGTCACAACAGCAATCACAGCACAACTCGTTTCCAGCAAAAGCGCTATTTATCACTACTTTTTTCAACAAACGCGCGTGCCACGCGATGGCAACCAACCGGCGAGGAATCCCAAAATATCCCGGGTTTTTCATCAAATGGGGATTACAACTTCAAACGACAGATAATTCGCGACCCAATTATCGGTTTCAAAAGGCGATTCCAAACGATATTTCAATTACAATTACAATTACAAGAGGGTCCCTACGACCGGCATTTTTTCCAAGAAGCAAAGTCTATCTGTCAAGTCAGAGTAATGTCAAGAACAAATTTCTTTATGTCAAAAGGGTGCGTTCGGAAACGATCGGTACTAAACAATGGGAATAAAACACATAATAGTGTGTAGGCTGTCATCATCAGCTTAGCCTTTTCCCAATTATATTAGTATTGTTTTATTTTTAAGTCACTAGTTATACAACGTGTAACTGAAACCCCATATCTATCCAAAAGGACTGAAGACAACATCTGGTATGGAGTCTCTATGCAAATTTTCAGCTCAAAATAAGCGACTCACAGAATTGACCCCAAATTGTTGATTTCGTATGTTTCTTGAATACCAATAATAACAAACGTGTCACATCACTATGAGGGTCATCACTTTCCACGTCACTTGAAAATAAAACGACAATTCTTTTCGTTCTTCTTAATTTGAAAAATTCGGTCTCTGGTATCAATGTATAAAAATTTCTAATAAGTTCCACACATGTAGACATAGGATTACAAAACCCTTGCTATATCGTTTGTTATCATCCGAAGAAGCCGTGCACTTGGTATGTATATACCCTTTAAATTACACGTTGTATAAGCAATATGATTGTAATTTAATATGATGATAATAATAAATAATAAAAAAAATAATTTAGGTCGGCTTCCAGTCTAGCTAGATGCAGCAGCTGAGAACTAGTGTTTTACATGAAGCGACTGCCTGTCTGTCCTCCACAATCTAGTAGCTGTGAAACAAAACAGCCCTTAACAAGACCAATGTCAGATTTCTGACCTCTGATTACCCCATCTACAGACGCCAGCACATCGAGCTACAACAATCTGTCAAATTTCTTTAATAGATTTTCAACTTTTTATTGTTAAAGAAATTAGGTTCAAGGTTGATTGGGAAAATTTGACAGTTTCGGGTAACTTCATGTGCTGGCGTCTGTACAGCAGGGACCAACGGCTTGGCATGCTTTCCGAGGCACTAGAGGTCTAAGAGTAAGACAATCTCACACCAGCCTTACCTATATATACAGTATTAGGTATCTATTTACTGACCCTAAACTACATAATTATATCCATCTAAAAATAAACTAAAATATGGCGTCCAGAAATTCGTGCGCATCGCTGTCCACTGGTAGTGTGTCCAAAGACTGGCGGCATTGCCACGCTGTATGGCAATGCTTAACTGTTGTCCAAGATAAAAGTCAGCCTTTTGGTCACGCGAAGTGTCAACTAGGCGCCTGGATAGTTCTTTAAGTAATTTGTACGCACTCGGACCCCACGATCACAAGGTCTCCACCCCAATCAGCTCTTTATTGGGTTCTGAGTTTCGTAAAGCAGTTGATTCATATTAAATATTGATACTCTTCTGCTACCGATTATTCTGCAGAACCGGCAACTACATATTTGGACAAAGACTAGGTAGATTGGTTAATATATGTATTTTTGTAGATAGATAGATAGAATATACACACCAAAATTTAAACACACCTATTTAACATAATTTCTTACTTCTAAGGTTACTATGGCGGTCTTATCGCTAAAAGCAATATCTTTGAGACAACCTTTGGAAGGACTTTCAAAACTTTAATTAAAGTGGGAAGGGCTAAATTAGTGTACCTACTACATAAATATACTCATAAAACAGAAAATAATATATATTATACAAATATATGAATACAATACAATACGTAGGTAATTATATGTAACTGTAATGTCTTCATTAACAACATGTTGAGAGGAAACAAAGGAATAAACATAAATTTGAAAGAAATTGATTAGCAACCGAGCTCTTAAAAGTAGTGAGTGACTGAGCTTGTCTTACTGACACCGGCAATGCATTCCACAAACGAACAGCTTGCACCGTAAACGATGAGCCATGGAATTTAGTGGAATGTGCAGGCATTGAAAGTCTCAAATTCTCCGATGATCTCATATTTCGAACACGTGTGTCATGAAGGAACTTCAAACGTTCTTTGAGATAAAACTGAGTTGTTGGATTGAAGAGAATACTGTAGAATAATCATTATCTGCTTAGCCTTTTCCCAACTGTGGGGTCAGTTTCCAGTCTAACCGGATGCAGCGGTGTTAAAGTGTAAGTTTTACATGAAGTGACTGCCTATCTATTTCTATTCTTCTTCTATTCTATTTACTCTACCACTTTACGTGAATGTAAAAGAAAAGTTCTTGGATGGCTTCAATCACAGAATTACGAGGACACCGAAAATCTACTAAAAATATAACTTCTATCATACACATTCCTCTTTACACTCTCACGGACACATATTACACACTCACACATGTACATGCCTAAAACACTGACGAACTCACTCTCGCATGCATGCACACACAAGCACGCAACCACACACACGCACACTACCTTACAACGCACACGCATACACACTCATATACAGTCTCAGCCGTCCACTTCAAAATTTAAAATGATTAAGTAGATTATTTAAATATAATTTAGTAACTTGAACCAATATATTTAATGTCAAAAATGTTTGAATTTAATTAATTAGAGAATGCTGGTACCCATAACACAAGTTAAATCTTTTCTTGGGTACCAGAGTTCACTCAAACATTTCAATGAATGTCATTAATTAGTTTTATGTTAAGGTTTTTATTGTGTGTACACCTAATTGTAATTGTGTGTAAATGTTTGTCCGTGTATGCTTTTTGAGTCCAAATAAACGTATATTATTATTATTATTATCTGACCTCCACCACCCAGTAGATGGGTAACACAATACCCCTAATAAAACCAGTGTCAGATGTTCTGCCTTCTCACTAACCGTAATGACTGTTAAAGATATACTAATGGCAGCGGAGACCAACGGCTTCACGTGCTCGAGGCACGGAGGAATTTTGATATGTTAAGATGATCACTCATCCTCAGACCAACTTTGACAAGCATAGATTAACCTCGACGATCAACCCGTGCGGCTGTTATTATTATTTGGCGACGATCTCTAAAGGTGTGTCCAAACATCGAGCGGCAATCGAGTGCGGCTACCGCGCACGGCCCGCCGCCCTGTGTTTAGATGACTGCCGCGCAAACATTAGTCGGCTTTGTCCTAACTAAAGCGCTGCAGAAATGTGTCCTAGAAATGCTGCGTGTTGCTGCCGCGCTCTTGCTGCTCAATATTTGGACACACCTTTACTGTTAGTATTTATATAGATAATAATGAGAAATATAATCAATTTCATTTTAGACTCCTTACAAATAGCTGCAGTGAAATTTTGGAACAATTTTTTAGGTACCACTCTACAAAGTGGTACTTAATTTATTGCATGGTTAAAACTAAGAGTGGGTAAGTCAACCTCCAAGTTCACATATTAGATTAAAATCAAAGCCTTTTTTCATTGTCAAACTTATATGCGAATTGAACCCTTTTTTATCTAAGAATTAATAATAATTATATTTACAAAGCTCTTAATAATCTTATGTGCTCAAGATTGTTCGCGATAGAGGACTATTGTGGATGCCCTCTGCCCGATATAGGGGTCGTAGGACAATAAGTCAATAATATTATCTACGAGGAGAATGTAAATATATTTTATTAGGCATCGAAGGATTCATCAACATCGCTGTGAATGGGCAAAGTGCCCAAAACACTGACTAGATTACCACTACTATTGTCATCGTAGCTTTAAGGTGAAAGGATTGCCCAACGTCCTTGAGCATTGAACGTGAAACAAGCGGCCAGTGCTGACCACCCCGAGCGCCCGCGCGCTCCCCCGAATGGCATAGGTATCACCGGACGCAGATACGTTCGAAGGATTTTTGTCGCTACATATTAGCTTTTATCATCATAAATCGATTGAATATAGTCGGACTCAGAACATTTGCAATGCTTGTTTTGAGAACAAAATATTCTTTTGTGAGTAGTTATTGTAGTTAGAGTGAATCAAAATATAAAAAATATCAATTTGTTTTTGTGAAAATAAATAATAACGCTTTTATCAACCGACGACAAAAAAGGAGGAGGTTATCAATTTGACGCGTATATTTTTTTTAATGTATGTTCACCGATTACTCAAAGACGGCTGAACCGATTTGAAAAATTCTTTTTTGTCTGAAAGGGTATACTTCGAAATTGGTCCCATTGTCACTTAGTCAGGATCTGATGATGGGATCCTGGAGAAATCGAGGGAACTCTTCAAATATTATAGGCACACCTATAGCGATTTGAGTATTTTTTATAGTAACTTGTGCAGTTGCATTCGAAAAGCACAATTTGCGAAGTGGACCTGATGATGAATACAACAGATGGCCACTGGAACTACTCAATATATAAGTAGGAATAATAAGTATTTCATGTGTCCCGCTTCGATTACCTACTTGAATGTGGTTAGTTATTTTTCACATTGCAGTGTTTTTTGGGAGTCGGTTTAATTTTTGGTAAAAAGTATTTATAAAGTACTTAAAAAATTGGCCAAGTGCGAGTCAGACTCGCCCATGAAGGGTTCCGTAGTAACTATAATAGTATAATATATGTATATTTATTTGACGAATAAAAAAAACCTAAAAATTTCTTAAAACTAGCTTATTTACATTTTTACAACTACGCTAAATAACTTTGTATTTCATAGTGTTTATATGAATTACAAAGTTATATTTGCGGTTTTAGAAAATATGCTGTATCTCAAAAATTGCTGACCCGATTTCATTCAAACTAATTTTGGTTGAAAGTTTACATTAAAGTCTACAGACATATATTTTTTTTTAGATTTTTCACTCCATTATTATAGAAGTTAGAGGGTGGACACATTTTACCACTTTGGAAGCTTATATCTTTTAAACCATTGACTTTATGAAAAAGTGGTTCTAGAAACCCTTATATCATTTTTAAAGACCTGTCTATGGATACCACACACGCATAGGATTCATGAAAAAAAATATTTTCAGTTCTAGTTCCATGTATGGGGACCCCCCTTTATTTTAAATATTATTTTTTTTTTTTCTTAAAATCGGAAAGCAGTTTACAGAATACATCTACTTACTAAGTTTCACTTGTATATTCTTAACAGTTTCGGAATAAAATGGCTGTGACATACGGACGGACGGACGAACAGACAGACAGACAGACGGACAGACATACCGAAACTATAAGGGTTCCGTTTTTTGCCATTCGGCTACGGAACCCTAATAAAAAACTTTCCGAGTGCGAGTCAAACTCGCCCATGAAGAGTTCCATAGTAGCAAGCAGTTTTTCTTTCAACTTTGTTTTTCATAGTGTTAATAAAATAAATAAATATATTTCAAACGAACGATATGCATGCCGAACGAGCTGTGGGCCCGTAAACCTCAAGATTGGTGCCCTGAAACAGGGACACAAGGTCGCGGCAGACCACGAAGGAGATGGCGGGACGAACTTGATGTCTTCCTTGAGAATTGGAAAGAATTGCCGCAGAACCGGGACCGTTGGAAGGAATGAAGGGAGGCCTTTGCCCAGCAGTGGGACAGTGCAGGCTAAATAATAATAATATTTCAAACAATTGACTTGGAGAAAAAATGGTTTGTGTCATTTGGCTACGAAACAATAAAAACTAAAATATAAAAATAATATCTTTATTTACTTAACATTTAGTTTAGTCCACTCGCAATCAACACTAAAACTAAATATTCACATACGTCCAAGCGCAAACGAAATGTCCGGTTTTTAAATAGCTCAACCGTACCACTGTACCAAACGTACTATCTACGCTGTTTACTCTTTGACGCAAAGTTTAAAGAGCGGGGCGCGCTAACATGCGACACAGCCTCCCCGTGCGAACGCTAGGGTGAGACTGGCCCTTGCGTATGAGTGAGCGCGCGCGCCGGGCGCTAATGTAATAATATGGTATTATTGATTTAACGGCACTTAAGTAATAATTTTGTAAAATTTTGAATTTAAATTTTATAAAGCAATAAATTCTCTATGATAGTGTGAAAGAAATATTTAAATCGGTTCAGTTATTTCAAAGCAGTAAGCAAATTATTGCAAAAATAAAGAGGATATATTCGATTTTTTTCCAAGAAAAGTATGAACAATAATGAAAAAATTAAATTTAAAATTTAAAGTCAAATATGTTACGCGTATTAGGTATTTTTTTTTTATCTATTTAGTCCATCCGTCTAGTAGTAGTAGTCCTTCAAAAAGAGGTCTATTTTGTAATTTAGCCAATCCTTTCGCCTTAAATCGTAGTATCTTCAAAACAATATCTCCTGTTTGTTTCATCTCAATATTATATAATAAAATCAACAAGTTTCCATGCACCCTGGTTTTATTTTGACAGCCTGTGTCTCACATCGTATTAATTGAACAATATCATTTGCTCCTCTTCGAAATACACACATATGTTAAGCTTAGAAACTAGTATAAAATTAATAAGCTCAAATATCAGTTCAAAATTGAAATGAACTGAATCTACAAATTACTTTTCAAAGTTCAACTTTAGGGCTATGAATTTGACCTTTGGGCCTATGAATTCGGGCTTCTAGCATCTGACGGCCAAATTCAAAAGTTGTTTCAAAGGGCCGTACTTTCAGTGTTTACTACTGTGTAAGTTTGGGACAAATAATTAAGTGTCTGTAAATGTTACCCTTTTCATTGCCTAGGCCGTTAAAACTGGAGGGCAATAAATCGTTAGGGTTGAATTTGTTTTACGTCTTGAGTACTTGGAATACAGCAGCTCTTGTTTTTGGTGTCAACATTTATTTTATCAAAACAGGTTTCGGTATAAAAATTATCGAGGACCTATCTTATATTACTAACATTATAAATGCGAAAGTTTGTGATGGATATATGTATGCAAAAACTACTGAAAGAATCTAAAACAAAATTTGATAAGTAGATAATATGTAGTTGCCACCATCAGGCTACTTTTTTATCGGAATTCCCACGGGATCAAGATTTACGCGGGAAACCCCTCCCACGCAAATGAAGTCGCGAGCAGAAAATAGTAATAAATATTTGGCGATGGAGTGTTCGACTTATGAATAAGACTGTATTGTATAGTAATCGTAGAAAGTTTTAATAATACCGTTGAAAAACTAGACACTTGTTTACGGAAAAACTAGTTATACAACGTGTAACGGAAACCCCATATCTATCCAAAAGGGCTGAAGACAACATTTGGTATGGAGTCTCTATGCACAGTGTCAGCACAAAATAACTGACTCAAAAATTGATACCAAATTATTGGTTTCATATATTTCTTGAATACCAATCATAACAAACGTGTCACAGCACTACGAGGGTCAATAACTCTCCACGTCACTTGCCAATAACACGAGAATTCTTTTCGTTCTTCTTAATTTGAAAAATTCGGTCTCTGGTATCAGTGTATTGGAATTTGTAATGAGTTCTACACACGTATACTTAGGATTACAAAACCTTGCCACATCGTTTGTTATCATCCAAAGAAGCCATGCACTTGGTATGTATATACCCTTTAAATTACACGTTGTATACATCAGAAAACATGTATCAACAGATTAAATAATCGTCGACGTTAAAGAACCGTCAATAGCCTAATGGCGAAGGTGTCGAACTTGTGATCAAGACGTCGCAGGTTCGAACCCCACCCATTACACAATTGTCGTGAACCCACTCCAGAAAACAAGCACATTTAGTTTAGTTTGAGGAGTAACAAGATTGATAGTAATGTGAAAATTACCCACATTGCTAAATCTCTTTTTAAATAAAACAAAAAATAATAATATTAGAAACATGACTGAACCTTACACAATAGCGGCTAAATACATGCACAACGGGGCAAAAGTTGGGCTAACTTCGGCCAACTAATGGGCAGGGTCAAGTACCATTACCGACCACACTATGGTGCATATGACGTTGATGTATTACTAAGGACTGGTTCTGGGAAGTTCTGCAAAGTTCCAGATTGGATTTAGTGTTGTAATGGGACTTTTAGTTTGTGGTAGTGGCGCTATTATTGTTGGGCCCATTTACATGATGCGAATACACTCTACGTGTGTAAGAACTACTACGAACAGACTGTAAAACTTTCACATTTTATGTATTTCAAAAGTATTTTTTATGAGAGTTTCAAACTAAAACCATAAAGAACCCTTATGTAGCACATAAGGGTTCTTTATGGTCACTAAAAATGTTAACAGTCACAAAATTTACACAAAACTGAAAATCTAAGTTTCGATTCGGTATCCGGGTTTAGATAACAAAACGACCTCAAAATTAAATTCCAAATTGGCGCTAATGATCACAAGTTTTAGTGCGTAATGGGTTTCATTTTCTGTTTTACGGGGCAACGTTGTGTGAGGTCAAAGTTGCACGTTTATCCTACACAAACTTTAGAAACTTTCCAAAGGAGAATGCCAATTTAAGGCTTCCTTCAAGTCTCAGCCAGAACCGACAAAGATGAACTATATATCATAAAAAAGGAAAATAATTATATAATTTGACTGTATAGTTAGTTTTCTATAAGAAGTATACCAAAAAAAGTTATAGTTCTTTGAAGTTGACCACTTAATACTTCTAATTTTAACGATAACATGAAATAAACTATAAAATTATTGAATAATGACTATTGAATTCGTTTTCAACAGCCAAGGTAGTTGTTAGTAATACAGGAATGGGAGTCCGGTAACAAAGCAATAAACAACACAAAACTAAAAAAACACATAAGACACTTGGTCGCTCGTCATAAAACGCGGGAAAAGTAAAATTTTGACAATTATCAGTGACAACTACAAGATTAAGTGTTACCAGCACTAAATAACTATTCTAAACTGTATCGATAATTTAATTGAATTACTTTAAATTATTATAAGATATTAAAAAATATAATTAACATTATTAATTATTATTAGAATTACGAGTTATGATTTTAGTAACTAATAAATTCACTTACGTAGGTTCATAATGATATTAATGTAATCGATTTGTAAGCGCAGTTTCGTATCGATATTATTTTATTTTGGTATTGGCAACATTTCTAATTGAAATTGTAGATAGAAAACGTGTTGATAAATTGAATAACTATTTAAAATTTCTTTTAAACGGTGTTCTTCTACAGATTTTATTTATACTGTATAATTCTTACAGTTTTATATAATTAATTATCATTAATTTAGAAAGTCTGTCGGACGCTACATGATTCGAGCCGAAACTTGGCATTTACCTTTATTTCGATTAAAAAATACCAAATTTCAAAATTAAAAATCTCGCATACAATTACATGAATAATGCACTGAAAATTCTATCCCACGACATAATAAAAGTAATACTCAACGGATAGCGATTGCAATTAAATTGCTCTCAGCAAAAAAAGAAATCAACGCTATTGGAGCCGTCGCCATAGCAACAGACCGGAAATTAAACCGAGTTGACTTGTTCGAACACGCCCCACCTGTTTAGCTTGCTAAGTTTTTTATTAATTTTCAAGTTGAATAAATTATTGCGCTCCGCAAAAATGAATTTGGAGACTTTAAAGCATTTTCCATGTTTGTTTCTGTACAAGGTACAATTTAATGATATTAAACAACTTTTTAACATAAATTTTATTTAAAAACCTCCCAACAAACAAAAATTCCACATCGTACTAAACACCTACAAAAACCATTGTGTATAAATCTACATAACATGTCTATGTTTGTGTTACCAAATTTTATATGTGTACCAAATAAATACTGAGAATAATATTATTAAAAAAAATAGATGTGTAGATTGATTGTTGAGTTTTATTAATACTTGCTCATTCAGAAATACCCTTTTTTTAAAAAAATAAGAATATATATTTGTTTACCTTATAAGAGTTACAATCGAGTGAAGCCGCGGGCAGATGCCAGTAAGCTATCAGCTACAATGTGGTACTTTAAACTACACGCAAATGGAGTCGTAAGCGTTATATAGTACATATAAAACAACTGCGATCCAATTTGCAATAGCAAAGCTTGTCTTCGTATACCCTTCAAACATCCAAAATTCTCCCAAACTAATCTAGATCTAGTACTCACGTTATCAATTGACCTAAAACGCTAGAACTGATCGAAAAGCCGGCGCAACCCTAATCCCCAATAACCGGAATACATCGATAACTTCGGAAAGGGATGAGCCTAATCAATCACAATGATCTTCGCAGTTTCTTACATGAGTCAACATTTGCTGAAAACTTAGCCTAGAATTTGAAGAAAATGTTTTTATCGACATGTGTCTACTAGACTTACACATGTTGAGGTACTAAGCTCATATACATAGGTACAAAACACAACCGAACCAAAACGTTCCCGCTTCTGAAACATAGAGCTCTATGACAGAAAAAGAGCCATAGTCTACGACGCGAGCACAGTACGGGTACATGGATGTCGCATACCTTTTATATTATGTACAACGTGTAACAGATTAAGCGCAATACCTCAGACACCCCCATTAGAATATTAAATTATAAGTCTAAAACAACTTGCGCATCCAATACAATAATATCTTCAGAATACTGTTGAGACTTCTCCGCTTCTGTAGTGCGTCAGAGATGTTTGCGAAGACGCATACAGATGGGTTCCACGCTATCATGCGCAAAAAACTCTGTTCGCTGGTCAGCAGAGTGCGTGCGAGTAACAACAGCATTCTGTCGACTGTGGCGGAGAGATTAAACTCTCCTTTCATGATTCACTTTATGGGAATGACTATCAACCGGGACTCGTTTCCCATAAATTGATAAAAGAAAGATAGTTATAACTATTTTTTTAGATATTATGTACTAACCCTAGCCTAAGCATTATACTAATACATCTATGGATTTTTTATCTGAAATTAAATTAATTAATCTTTATTTGGAACAAAAAACACATGTTACATAATTATATTAACGATAATAGCTACATAAGTTACAAACTGTGTTGTAGCTATTAACGCCCTCCTCTAGAATTTAAGAGTCAGCGTACCAAACAGAAAATACAAAACAAAAAAGATAAAAATATTGCTAAACTAAAAAGAAATAAATTCAAACTAAGCATTTAGCAAATATTTGTTGCTATTAAAACCATGAGTATGCATTTATTGTTTTTCTTTTGAAATAAAGAATTGGAATTTGAATTTTGTAACTAAATAAATTGAAACCAAACCTAGGCATTTTTTATGAAATAGTTATCCTTACTAAACCCAAAACGTATGTGCGTCACACAATATCCTTACGCAGACGCATACACTCATATAATGTTAGCGGCCGACGCGACACGCACACAATTTCCTTGAACTAAGGATTGTATTAATTTGTCATGATACTGACTGTGTTTCCATTTTCAACCGACGACAAAAAGAGGAGGTTATCAATTCAACGCGTATATTTTTTTTTAGTTTTTTTTTTTATGTATGATCATCGATTACTCAAAGACGGCTGAACCGATTTGGAAAATTCTTTTTTTGTTTGGGAGGGTATACCTCGAAATTGATCCCATTGTCACCAGGTCAGGATCTGATGATGGGATCCTGGAGAAATCGAGGGAACTTTTCAAATATTATAGGCACACCTATGGCGTTTTGGGTATTTCTTATAGTAACTTGTGCAGTTGCTCTCAAAAAATACCATTTGGGGAAGTGGAACTGATGATGAAGACCACAGATGGCCGCCGAACCTACTCAATAATAAGTATTTCGTGGATTGCGATTCGATTACTTGGATATGGATGTTAAGCACTTTATGTTCGCCACAATGCATATGGTGATGTAGAGCTGATGGTGAAGTACCAGGAGAACTCCTCAACAATTAACGGCCCAGCATTGGGAAAAGCAATATTTTGTAAAAGGTTATAAGTAGTTAACATTTAGGCTTTTGTAACTAGGTAAATTAAAAATCGACCAATTAAAAAGAGTGAAATAAAAACTTTTTACAAAAAAATTAAACCGACTCCCAAAAAACACTGCATAGTGAAAAATAACTTTAATTTTGGAAGTCGGTGCCAAAAACGAAAATACAAAACTAAAGACACCGACTACCGAAATTAAATGTTAAAAAAAGTTAAATGAATGATTTTTCCATCAAAATTTAACACCTATTTTTTATGATGGAAATTGATTCAAAAGCCGATTCTGAACCAACTACTTTCAGGGATTGCGTCTATTCTGTTACAGCATTTTTAAAGACAGAATTCTAAAAACTAGCCCCTCAATCTGCCTTGCCATTTTCCAACTTCATGGGTGACCTACCAGTCCAACCATATGCAGCTGAGTAGAAGTATTATACCTACAGCGCGACGACCTATCCAATCTCCTCCAGTAACCCGGTAACTCGATAGCCTTAGTCAAGACTGGTGTGACATTTTCTAGCTGCAAACAACTGCCAAAAATATATGCGTGTTCTCCGAAGCACAGAAAAATCATCATTATTTGCTAACTATGTTGGAGTTAGTTGCCAGTCTAAACAGATGCCTATGCTACATCTTCCTATGCCTATCTGACCTCTAAAACCCAGTAGCTGGGTAACACGATGATACCCCTTGGTAAGACTGGTGTCAGATTTTCTGGCTTCTGACTACCCGGAATAACTACCAGAGATGTACAAAAGACATCGAGGACCAACTACCAACGGGGCTTGTTCTTTCCAAGCATGGAAGAAATTCATAAGTTTACTGATGTAGTAGATGACATATTAAATTAGATTATGCAGAGACTGAAAATATCCTAAATATTTTGAAAGGATTTTTTTATCAGAATCGTAATACAGTCGACTCATATATCGCGTCTTTTCATCTTATTAATCACACACACTCTCGGACACCTGTAGGTACTCACACTCAATGCGTGAGGATTTATATTATGCTCAAAAACACAAAACACTTTTCAAAACACAAAAAGCATGATTACTTTTTTTTCTGTATCAGTTTTAATTTACCTCCTCTCAGTATTTGAAGCTGTTATATTTGTATTTGTAGTACCTTAATGCAATTAAATTAACAATTTTTAAAGGATGTGAGCCCGGAGATCCCGAACCCGGTACCCACTAAGGTCTATATCTTGTTGTGAGTTATATTTTGTATACCTATGTTGTACCTTTTTGAGAGAAATAAATAAAGATTATGTTATGTATGTTATGTTAAGATTATGTATGTTTAGATGGTCCACGGACTAACCTCAGTAAGCGTCGCTTAACCTCAAAGATAGACTCGTGAGACTGTTTTTATTATTTAGCCACGACCTCCTCCGAGGCACGAAACAATCTCGGTATATTAAGATGGTCACTTATACACAAAACGCCTCCTATTGCTTTACTTTGAAGTTTAATCTGCGTTACGTTACTATGCAGCAATGAGCTCCTCTTAAGTCCAGCCAACTAGTTTTCCAACTCAAATAAAAATTTCACAGAGCACCTTGACATTTGTCTTTATTTTCAGAACGACGTTCAAAGTTGAATGGAAAGTGAATGAGACACCTGTTTATGAATGAATGACTCGCTTACAACCCTTTCACTCTCAGTGGAGGCAGGTAGTATGAAATGTTGATTCATAATATTATTTGTAAACATTATGAGTGTTCCATTCACGTACATTCCAATATGGCTGCCAGATTTCGCAATTCTCGGATGATGCTGATGATTTTATGATAAGTATTTGCAATGAAAATATAAAGGTGCAGGCTTTTTAATTAACTGCAGATTCAAGTCATATTTGAGCTTGGCTAGCGTACCGTGGTATGTCGATGGAAGCAAACATGGTCTAGCTAAATGCGTGCGCACACTAATATACATTTGCCATGTTCCATTTAACAAAACAGAGGGTACAAGTTCTTGTGTGCATGCACAATTCGATAGCTCAGTAATCCGACACAAAACATAATCATCGACTTTCGAATTCCAGGCTGGCATAAAGAAAAGCCTAATTATTATATTCACTCCCGCCTAGCATTCGTGATTTAAAAACAATATCTCTATTCAAATGTCGACTAAAAGAGCATTACCTTTCCTCTTAACTGTGTTAATTATTTATGTATATATTTATATGTTTATATATTCTAACATTATGTATTTATTTAAGTATATGTTATTTTTATTGCATTATAACCCAACTAGCAAAAAATACTCTTACAAATATCCCAAGACCATATTTTTTTCAGTCTTATATCACACTTATAGACACATATAAGTGTGGATTTGGGCGCACTTTATAAGTATATTCACCCTTACAATTGGCTTGTAATGGTCTCGCGAAGTGTATTTTCAAACTTATAAAACTCTTGCTAATACTTTTATAAGGAAAAAAAAACTTACAAGTGACTTACAAGAGCTTGCTTTAAGGGCAAATAACCTTAAAGTCTTCTTACGAATGCAATTTTAAGTGTAATATCACTTGTAGCCCTCTTTGTGATCTCCTTATAAGAGTGTAATCACCAACGGTAATCACAAACCACCGCCGCGCCGTGAGGTAAAGAGAAACTTTGGGAAAATAATTAAAGAACGTAAGTATTATACACACATCAAAAGTGTCTAGGGATCAAGCATTTTTATGCGGATTTCTTGAGATTGAGATGTGGCTTTGTAATAAATTTATGATTTTATAAATTTATATGGATCCTTTTTGGTGCATTTCATAATTTGAAACAGGAACTGTTAATCAAATTCGAGTAAAAGATGAAAATCAGCTGTCAATATTTTCCCTATAAAAACATACAACGCATTGAAGACATTATTAGTGCTACTGTTTCCCTACTACTGATTAAACCAACGTTATTATGGAGCGGCGACGTCATTTAAGCAGGGAAGAAATGCTCAGAGCCGTGGGAATGATAGAAGCTGGTTCCCGGCAACGTACTGTGGCTTTAGCTCTGAATACAAGTCAGAGTGTTATCAGTCGACTTTGGACACGTTACCGAAGCACTGGTACCGTGGCTGAGCGCCATGGAGGACGGTATCGCTGCACCACACGGAGACAAGACCGATACATTCAAATCTTAACTCGAAGAGCTCCAACAATAACCGCCATGATGTTAGCCGTGAGGCTTTATCACTCTTCAGGGAACTTAATTAGCGACCAAACAGTCAGAAACCGCTTGCATGAAGTGAACCTTCATTCCCGAAGACCGCTACGGGTACCACCTATAGCAATGCACAATCGTAGGATTCGATATCAATGGGCTCTTGAACACAGAAATTGGGCAGAAGAACAATGGCGTTTCGTGTGCTTTTCTGATGAGTCTCGTTTTGGTATGTGACCGGATACAAGACGTATACGACACTGGAGAACCCCTGGACGCCAACAGCGATTAAAATCCTGCCAGGAAGTCCATCCTTATAGTGGTGGAACCATCATGGTATGGGCGGGTATTTGGATCGGCGGAAGAACTGAGTTGATTTGGATCAGAGGCAACCTCAACGCTCAAATTTATGCTGAGACGATTGTATCTGACGTCATCGTTCCTCTACAAGTGCAAATCGGTCCCTTATTTCAGTTAATGCATGATAATGCACGACCGCACACCGCAAGAGTTGTAAGACAGACTCTCGCCGCAGCTAACATCAATGTCCTGCTCTGGCCTGCTCAGTCGCCAGACTTGAACCCGATTGAGCATGCATGGGATATGCTACAGTGAAGAGCTCTGCCGAATATGGAGGGTATCCAGTCGCAAGAAGACCTTTTTTTGTTGTTGCAACGAACATGGGCGGCCATTTCACAGCGTGATTTGGATGAACTCATTTTGAGTATGCCAAACCGATGTTCTTGTGTTGTTAGTGTTCGCGGTAGAAACACGGATTATTAATTGTTTAAGTTACCCAATAAAATTTTAAAGAAAACTGTTATTTCAGTCTTTTTTTCGAACTTTAATGTTAGTGGTTCAAATTTCAAAAATCCCTTTATTAGGAAAATGGCAAATTTCTTTATTAATGCAAAGGTGACTTGGTTTATCGTTACTGTGACAAACGAAAACACTTTATTTGATGAATCCTTAAAGAAAATTTTAATTAATATCAATCAGGAGAAAAGTTATTGCAAAAATATATGTTGATCCCTAGACACTTTTGATGTGTGTATTTTATTTCATTTTCCTAAGTGTGTAAGCTTAGTTTGTCACGCATTTTAAGCAATTATTAGGTTGGGAAGTAGTTTTTCTCGATTATTTTGAAATTTGAAAAACGGTTTTTTTGACGGGCCTTCTCAAAAATGTGTCCTTTATTAAATATAATTATAATTATTAGTGAGATAATATTCAAAATGTCGCCATTACGACCAACTACGACTCATAAGTGCTTTATCAGAACAATATAAGTCCAGTATTCTTGTGTAAGGTTTATATCGCCCTCGTAAAAGTCAAATTAAACCTAAAACCGTTGTCTACACGGCCATACTACTCATAATTTAGGGTTCCTTAATAAGTAAAAGCAAACCAAACAACGAAGTCATTATAGGTACAAGTAAATAATTAATCCACTACGTTAATTCAATGTAAATACGCTTATATTATGTTTTAGGACAAATACACACAAATTATGGTTGCAGTTATGGATGTCGACTGTTACATAAGTAAAAAAAAGCTCCAAATGCTTAAGAATGAAACTTGGCCATTGAACATAACGCACTTTGTATTGTGTGAAAAATGTATAGCCTGTGGATATCCTACTTCAAAGTTCCTGCCCCAACATTTTACAATGGCCCAAAATGATATCATGACTTTATTGTATTTGGAATTCTTCTGGTGCGCAGGCTGCCATAAATTTGCAGTTTACGACTACTACTCAAGTAATGAATGTGAATTGTGTAACTAATTAACCAATAAACTTCTATTAATTACATAATAATATATAAATAAAATTACAAATATATCGTTGAAATGATAACGCACTTTCAAGCTACATATTGAAAAACTTTGGGTAGGTAGACTTTTTAATACTTAGGTCGTTATTTTGCACGGAACCATCAAAAATATTTTTTTGTCAGTTGCACGAGATGCTCGGAGAGATACTCGATATTTCTCGTGTCAAACACAACACGGAAAATAAATAACACTTAATAGAGAATTGTTAAGACGCTTGTAAGACTTTTAGAAGTGCTTCTACTCTTTAATATGTCTTAGGTGAGATAATCACACTTTTAAAACACTCGTTCAACAGAAGTCTAATAAAACACTTTATATAGTCACTTATAAGATTAAATGTACTTATAAAATGCATTTATAAGTTTTAATTAAGAATCAAAGGCAATTAGACTTGTAAAAGGCGCTTATAAGACCAGTGCTCTTATTAATACTATATAACGTTTTCTTATATACGTCTATAAGAATAATGTTACAAGTATGAATGCTTTTAAAACTTAAATAGACTTATAAGATAACACTATTAGAGTTTCTGGCTTAATCAGAACACATATAAACCTTATATGAAACCATAGCTCTTACAAACTTTTGTTTGTAAGGGTATTAAGGGTTTCTGGCTTAATCAGAACACGTATAAAACTTATATGAAACCACAGCTCTTACAAGCTTTTGTTTGTAAGGGTATTTTGCTAGTTGGGAAGTATGTGTATTTAATATTTTAGTTTTAGTTTTAGACTTCACATATTCATATTTATTTATCTTCTTGTTCTCACACACTATTGTCTACATTTTTTTTTTTTCACTTCTCCTTTCCCAGGTCTGCTGGAAGAAATTTCTTAAGAAATAAGCAGTGCCTTTGTACTCAAATATTATAATTATGCTTATCCTAATATATTTTACTGTGTGTACATAAATAATAAAATAAATAAATACAACATAATACTTTGCCCGACTCAGTAATTAAACCTACTGTAAGTGAAAATTTGTTAGAACGGCACAAGCGACGAGCACGACACCGACTTCCAACTCTAGGACAATACTGAAAAAGTCTAAATACAAAAACCACATAACGCTTTACCCGGCCCTGGTACTGAACCACATACCTCACGTTCAGCAGTCGTTTATGACTACTAGACCTATTTACTAGCTCGATTACGAGCGACATAGAAATAAAACCCAGCCCAGACAAGTTATCTATCTTCGCACAACAAGCAAACATTTCCCAACAAAACAAACTTGGCACGTTTTATCAAAACTTTCAATCCATTCTGTGATTAATGCAAATTTAATGGCACACTGTAACAAAGTAGATCATCACATTATTTTATTAAAGTTTTTGGGAAACACTCCGGCTACGGGTGATGACTTTCAAATATTTAAGTACCGCGGCCACTTTATTATTCGGTGCTTAGGAGCAATTTTATAAGTGGTTGGGAAAGGCCAAAAGTACCTATATCCTTAGAAAGTTTATACTCGTAGGTAGGTAATGGGACCATCTTTCTAAAGTCTAACGCGTACGGTCAATGACCTAACTTTTGCGAGATATACTTCTACTAAACTAACGAACCACCCCGGCTTGGCACGGGTGCAATGTACTGATAATATGCATGTATTATAAACATAAACCTTCCTTTTGCATCATTCTGTCTATTGCTGCAACAAAAATGAAAACTGCATTAAAACCCGGTGCGTAATTTAATTTTTTGTGTTTTATAATTATATTTATTTTATTTTCTTAAGCTTAATAACAAAAAGAGAGAATATAAAATACAAAAAATACATTGAAACTATACACATGGCTAATTATAGGCATAATTTTGTAGTGAACTTCTAGCACCCAAACTAGGACATGTCCTGTATCTTGGGTGCTGGCGTTTTTCTCTAGACTATTCACAAAGAGAAGCCCAGCTCAGTGTATTACAAGGTCACAAATTATACTATTATTTTATATTACCATCTTATATAACACAAGAAGTAAGTAAAAACTAATAAGGAGGTTCTGTGTATATGTGTGTGTGTGTATGTGTGTGTGTATGTGTGTGTTCGTTTTAAGTACCATCCGAGGACGTGCGTATGAATACACAAGGCACGAGCGAGGACCTTTTCGAGGGTTCTAGGTTTGACTTGACCAAAGATTCGTATTCTGCAAGCGATTTTGAGTCTTTCTGTATACTTAATACGAAAAAGATCTAAGCGTACAGACAGAGGGATTGACTTTGTTTTATACTATGTAAAGATGTAAAAAATATAGACATTGTAGCAGTCTAACATTTTACAAATCGGTGGATGTGGTTCTGGTCTCCTAGGTAAATTGCGACACAACATGTTTTTAGGAGAAGCAGTGCCCGCCCCGTAATTGTATACAATTATAATTGAACGTCTAGCAAATTAAATTAATAACATCACGCGTTCATTCAACGAAGGGTCAATGACTGAATGAATGACAATGAATGAATTAATAAAACCGTTGTTGCAATTATCTCTGTCTGATTGTTCCCTCATTACTGAGGATCGTGATCTTTAGCTGCTTTGTAATTATCCTCTACCGTTCCCTACACATCGCTGCCCTTATTACCAGGCGAGGTTTCTTTGAGGCTGATGCTTTCTTGACTTGTAAGATCACCTGCTTGGAGAACAACCTCGGGCTCTCCTGCCTTCTACTCTGCCAACAACCTGTTGTACAAATGCCAGCCGGGACCAAAGGATTTAGGTGTTTTCCAAGGCACGGAGGCATTTCGACATGATAAGATGCTCACCCATCCACGAGCCGACATGCAAGCGTTGCTAAACCTCGATGACTCAGCCATATGTCTGTAATTATTTAGCCACGAGATCATATTATACGTCATTCATATTTGTATTCTTTCATTCTTAACAAACCCTAATTGAGTGATAGAGAAATAATTATTTTTTATCCATTGTATAATACCTTAAGCATACATGAGATGAATTAGAATACAAACGTTTCTTATGTTTCAAATGTGTATGGTAATATTAAAAGGTTAGTTTCTGTATACCTATGATATAAACTAACAGAATATAAGGTTTGAAGCTAAAATAGTGACTAACAGTATCATTAGAACTTAAACATTTCGAGTTTCCTATATTTGGGCACTAGTTCAAATGATACTACAGAATAGTTACATTTTTTTTATTCATGAAAACTGTACCATATTTTTCAGGGAGTCAAATTATCACATTACTTCTCGGGTTGAGCTGAAGTTGAGTGTCTGACTTAAACACCATAATACACCAGAGGCCCATCACCACCATAACATAAAACGAAAATCTCAAATAATAAAACAACATAATATTGAGGCTATTCGCTCTGGATTACTATTAATAGTATTGCTAGACAACAGGCCATCGGTACAGAATGTTCCGTGTAGTCACGCGAACGACTATAAAAACGGTATTATCCTACTTAATATTATATATAGTGAAAGTCTGCATGTTTGTTTACGTATTCACGCTAAAACCGCTGAAACAAAAATGGTAATCTTGTATACGGTTCGTTAAGACTCTTTTTTAAGCCTAAGTGCAAGTTAAAAAAAGAAAGTAAAATCTTCGACCACATCACCGCTGGCCATTAATTGGGATGGTGTTCAAAAGCGAGTTTATCAACAATTAAATTGAAACAACTGTGTAGGTAGTTGCATATTCCTTCATGGATGTTTGAGCATCGACTCAAAAAGAAGAAGATCAATAATAAAAAGGTATAGACAACTAAACCGATGGTGCAAGCATGCACGCATACACATATGTTAGTCAGAGGTGTAGAAATAGTACCAACATTATGCTAGTTATAATTACTCCCATGTGATAGGCAGGTCAGTTGCCATCAATTGGGCAAAATTCCAGACTCAACGCTACTACTACGAAAATACCCTATTCTGATGCATTTGCAATTTAGCCGTGTGTGTCGCTGCGAAACATACCTACTTGTGCGGAATTATAGCCTTATTTTGTCTATAGCACCTACAAGTAATGCACCTTACTATCAATGAAGATGATTTTGAAATTGGATTAATAGTTCTGGAGATTAATCCCAACATACAAACTTATGTATGCTACAAAAATATTGTTTATTTGAAATATTCCCCAAAAGTACATGCTCGTGTCATAATTCCCGACCTTCACACAGACAGGGTCGTGGGTACAAACTAGTTTCATGATATTCATGAAACAATCTCACGTGCACCACCCAGCCAACGCGAAACGCAAAACGAACGATATTTAACTCCTACAGAATATATTATATTACATTTTATTATTTTTGTAGTCATGACTGAGGGGAATTGTCGTTATTATTTTGTATTACGAGGAGGAAAATTGCGTATTATTTTAGTATTCTGTTGTAATAATATTTTTGGAGGAGTCAATTGTGCGAAAGAATGGTAGCATATTTTAGTTTTGCTTTGTATATTATTTTCTTTTATTAAAATAGAGTGAGAGAGGTTTACGTCTGGAATTGTAGTTCAAGAGGTGAAGTTGACGATGTCAGTAGATAATAGTGATGTTTTTATTTTAATCAATTCTAAAGAACTGTTTATAAATGTTTAGGTTGTCATTTCAGTTAGATTCTTTATACAAGTGTAGTAAATTCTAGCTATTCGTTACATATACATTATATAATATTATATTATAATACACATTTTAAATCTATTTTTATTTTACTGTGAAACAGTAATATACAATAAATCTTTTCTTGACTCGATTGATTAAAAAAAAATATATTATTGAAATAAAATAAAATATATAAAATAAAATATTTTAAATATATATAATAAAATAAAATATTTTATTTTGTCAAGTTATTAAAATTAAACTTTACCGCGATAAGATATTTAAATAGCTAATAATGGGGTTTGATGCTTCGAACTGCAATTTTGAATCCACAAATATTAACTGATCACGTGCTTCATCATACACCTCATCAATCGCTTTCCATCAGGCGTGATCGAGGTCAATAGCGGGTTCAAAAGAATAAAAAACTCGGCTGAAAATAGTAACGGGGAAATGGCAAGGACAAAAAACGAATATAAAATAACCTTCATGGTAACACTTCCTGTTTGAACTTCCATAAATGTTCATACTGCTATAGAGTATCATCAAAATGGAGACACCTTAACTATATACATTGACAGGCCCGTTGGTATAGTGGTCAGTGGCCCTGACTGCTATGCGCAAGGTCGTGGGTTCGATTCCCACCTAGGACAAATGTTTGTATGATGAGCACGGTCATTTGTTATTTGTCTGGGTGTAATTTATCTATAATATGTATGTATTTAGAAATATATATGTATGTTTATCAGTTGTCTAGTACCTATACCACAAGCTCTGCTTAGTTTGGGACTAGATGGCGTTGTGTGAAAAAGTTGTGGAATATTATTATTATATTAAGTTCAAATATATCAGCACCATCTTCAAGCAAATTGGGTCACACAAAAGATTATCCAAAGTATCAAATCGGAGCAGACAAGAATAAATTGGTTTAACATAAAGCTGTTCATGTATTTGGGTTACAGGTTACGCCACACTCAATGCTATACTAATGATAGTTTATGCTATTAAAAACTCCCTTTTCTTATTTTACGAATTAAAGGTGAAGCTATCTGTTATACAGGCATATCAGGACGAGACTAAGTATACTTTAAAATTAAGCACTAAAAGCATATGCGCATTAGAACGCCACGAAATACTCGTAGATATTAAATAGCAATTTGTAGCAACTGACTTAATATTTGCTGGAGTGAGGTAAACCTCTACCTCTTTGATGTTATTTCTTTGAAAACCTAAAAAGTCATGAGATAATATATAAAGTCTTAGTGTGCTTGATATTTTTTAATGCTGGTACGCGAATAATTGGTACAATTAGCACAAATAGGTACCACTAAGCAATCGATCCTGACAAAGGCAATAATCCTACTTAATATTATAAATGCAAAAGTTTGTAAGGATGTATGTATGTTCTCTTTCACGCAAAAACTACTGAACAGAACTGAATAAAATTTGGTAAGTAGATAGTTGACATCCTAGAATAAGACTTATGGTACTTTTTATCCCAGAATTCCCACGGAATCGGGATTTACGCGGGAAAACCCTCCCACGCTAACGAAGTTGCGGACAAAAGCTAGTCCAATATAAAACAACACCTTAATACACTATCAACTAGTACATAGGGTATCGTAATTGTTATTCGGAGCTTTATGTAATTTCAATTGTATACTTTTTTTTTCGTGGTAAAGTCAACAGATGAGTCCTCCCACCCCGAGCAGGGCCGGAGGGACTGTCAGACTTGTACTGAATAAAATCCACGGTGTTCCTTCTATAGCCCTTTACGTTCCGGGGTCACGGTAATGAGATAAGTCCCACGACCCCGGCAGGCTTCGGCCCTCTACAGGGGGGGCCTCGTCATCTTGCTGACGCTCTTTGAGGTGCGCGTGGAATACAACGCGCGGTCGACCCGGGCATGGTCCATGGTCGGACAGCGAGTTGCCCTTTACTCGCTGTCCGCGTGCCCGCGCCTACGGTGGCCGGAGATCGTCGGCCGACGTCCGACGCCGTGGGTGTCTACCACTGCGGCTGGGCTGGAGGGAGGATGCTATCCTCTCCATCACGCGGCCCGCCTCCTCCTTCGATAGCATGACTGCTTCGCAGAAGGAGGCGACCGCTTCCCACTCCGTCTCGCCCCGCAGCATGGCCTCGACTAATGCCGGGCGCGAGAGGTCTCCGCCTATCGCCGCCGTGAGGACACGTCGGTGCTCTGCCCAGGCGGGGCAGTCTTGCACCGTATGCTCTACTGTGTCCTCAGGGCGATCCTCGCAGTGGTGACACCTAGGCGTTTCTTCCTTCGCCATCAGACACAGGTACCTCCCGAAACTTCCGTGTCCGGTGAGGACCTGCGTCATGCGGTAGGTCAGGACGCCGTGACGCCGATCTAGCCACTCCTCAAAGAAGGGTCTTACCGCCGCAATTGCGGCGTGCCCGTTCAATTGTATACTTAAGGTGACATATTATGCTTAAATAAATAAACAACTGAAAAAGAACCTCCTCATCGTAAATTCACGTAAATATACCAAAACAATAATTTCAAATTCACAACTTTAAAACATCGCGAGTAAGATAAATGTGCTGTAACGATCGCGTCGTTTCAACAGTGGAACACCGACTTTACGCAAATCCCTTCGCCGGGTGCAGTTAAAAAGGATTACGTTGAGGTATTCACACCGCGCGTTTTATATAGTACAGGTATAGTATTGTATATCTTCAGCTTTTACTTGGAGATGAACTTTAAGTTGGATCAAAGTGGTTTTTGAGAATTATGTTACCGGTCGCTTTTACGTGTGGTATGTGTAGGGGGTTTTTGGGGATGAGGAATTGTGGAGTCTCCTGTTTTTTTATTCCTATGTATTCAATAAATAATTTACGATCTATAATCTAGTTTATTACGAATATCGGATTGAATACCTCTATGTAATTATTTTGATAGCTTAAAGTTATTCAACGTTCATGAAAACACTATATCTTTTTATTGTTTACTCCCATTTATCTCTCTAAATAAGCCTGTATAAAACTAGCCATAATAATCTTTTCTTTGTGTTTTTATTCTTTGATTGGGAATGCGTCTAAACCACCATGCGTCTTGAGATTTTCAGTCCTAAGACAAGCCAGTTCCTCACGGTGATTTCCTCCAACGATTTGCAAGCAGTGGTGGTGATGAAACTACTACTCTAACAATTCATAGTGGTATTTTGTTTATTAAAGTTTTATATTAATAAGACCAAAGTAATAAATAGATTCAAGTGGCGTCGCGACATCGAAGCCACCAAAAGCTACACCTCAAAATTCAGAAGTCGTACCCAGAAACAAATGAACAAGAAGGAATAAGGTTCTAAATCATACGAAACATGTAGAAACCACATGTAACAGATGTGTTCTAACATTTGTAGAACACACGTAAATCATGTACTTGCTTAGTATAATACTTACTACAAATACTAACTGTTACTTTATTTTTTGGTTTGATTGTAAATATTGTTTATTTTTATTGTTAATTGGCATCTGCCCATGGCTTCGATGGCATGAGAAGTTTTTCAGCAAAATAAATCAAAAATAATGTAGCTTTAAATAGGTGAAATTCTCAAAATCGGTTCAGTAGGTCCAGAGATTACTTCATACAAACTCACAGACTTTACATCTTTATTACATTAGACTATAAGCTTTTCCTCAAACTTCACAACTGGACCCGGAATAACTATCTGGTATATATTTGTTCCGTGTGGAAATCGAACCCGCAACAATCACTTCACCAACTGTGTCGCGGCGTCAGCGTTGCGATATATACCACAATACTTAAAATGTCCAATTATTAGCTCTTAACCGCTAAACTGATGTAAAAGATTTAAATTTTTGGAAATAAGTAAGTCACAATTCATGTCCTTATTTTTGAAGATGGTTGAAGTCACTAGCAGAAGCAAGTTGACAATCAAAGTACTAAAAAGACAAGTAGGTCTCAAATTGGACAGCGTTATGCCTTTTTCCTTTAATATTCCTTCTATTTAATGTCTCTGATACCCCTGTGAATCAACAGAAATACAAATGACTGGAACTTTCACCCACTCATGTAAGTATTTAGGCAAACAATTCTCAGTAGAAGCTTCACTTAAACCCACAACAACTATAAGAATAAAAACAAGAATATCTTTCAGCACCCCAATCAATACTCAATAGAATGTACCCTACCTACAAACAAGGGTACCAAGAAAACAATACAAAATTAAATAATGCAAGACACTGCCGTTTTTCTAAGAAAAATCGCCTTGAAATGACCAATTGCAATTCAACCGTCATTCTTATGTACATGTACGAGGATTCCCGGTCTCATTTGGACTGAATATTGAATCCCAGTGGGAAAAACCGCGGGATTCAAGCACGCAACTTCGACCACAATTTTCGGTCAATCTGTGCATAAATAAACGGGCTCACACCCTATTTACTGTGTACATAGTTCCCATTGCCAAAAGTTTTTGTAGTTGTAAGTAAATAAGTGACGATTTAATAAATATTTACAAGATTTAGTCGTTCTATCCTACCGCGTATGGATGTCGACGCCGGCATTAAGGGAATTGGATGATAGTGCAGGGGTATGTCGATACGGAGTATATCGATGTTGGTTAGTTGTTTATGGGTTTGGTAAATATATTTCATAGTTGTATCATGGTTGGTTTTTTTTCTTTTGCTTTGAACTTGCGTGTTAAGCTTTTTTTAGGCTCTCGTTTGACTGTAATCTATAATGTTGAAAAACCATGATATGGTCAACGATGGAACACCCTCCCCTAAGTAACCCACTCACTTTAGACTTGCAAACTGGCAGGATGTGGCTATAAGTAAACACAGACGAACCAGTGAATAAGATAACAATACCATCACTGTCTCGTACATGAGCCTCAGGATTTTGCTGAGCGGTAGTATATTTTCATAAGTTGAATACATAATTCGATTCTATGTATCACTGAATATACCTACCGTCTACGAAAAAATACGAAGTACCTGTAAGATAGGCCTTAGAAGCCATGAGAAAAGCTAGTATCTCATTTCATCTTCAGTAATTCTATACAATTTTACTAATACCTAATATATAATACTATATACAAATTATGCGCACACTTAATAATAAATTTCAATCGCGTTGCACTACATTAATTCACGCCTACCGCCTATCAATGTCTTCAACGCCATTTAACATTCAGCATTCCAAATATATTATCTATCCGGAGATTTTACTCTTCCATAATATTTTCTTTGTAAAGTAAATAAATGTACCTTTATAACAGGCCGTTATAAAGGTACATTTATTGAAAAAATAAATATCAATCAATATTAAAACGTTTGCTACAACACTGTGTTTGTAAGTTTTTTTTGTTCTTTAAAGAAAATAATGCTATTAAAATAATTCTGTTTTTTATTTAACGTTAAAAAATTAATACTTACCCATATGGTAACTTAATGAATGAAAATAATAATTCTATTGTATTAATAAGTAGTGCGGTACTTTTTTGATAAGTATAGAATTTATTGTTCAAGTTTCAACGGGAAATATATGAAAATTATGCGAAGGTATGTTTGAACAATATTTAATGCACGTTTGAAATAGCTACTTTTGTATGTTATGGCTACATGACGTTTGCCTGCAAGTTACTTAACAGACTAGGTCATAACCGTTTGCTTTATATTATGTCAGAATCGCTTTCTTATGTAATAATATTAAAATTAAAAATGCATGCACATTTAAGTGATTTCACTGTTGATTAATATAATATACTAGTACTCACGCGGGGCGTCGCTCCCGTGGATTCTATCATGGTAAAACCATAACTCTCCTTTTTTGCAGTCGCTTAAAAAGTAGCCTATAACCTTCCCCAAGCATCAAGCTACTTCCATACCAAATTGCATCCAAATCCACCCTGTACTTTCGAAGATTAGCGCGTTCAAGCAAACAAACAAACAAACGAACTTTTCCGCTTTATAATATTAGTATAGATAGATATGTAAAACAAGCTGCTCGCAACTTCGTTCATTGGTAAATTTGACAAATATATCCTATGTTAATATGCTAGCTAGCCAGACAATTATCTATCTCTGAGCCTAATTTCGTTAAGATGCTTTCCGTTTTTTGTGTGATTGAGTAACAAACTTTCGTTCATATTCATCTACGTGTACACCGAACACGGTATCTGTTCACCATCCTTAGATAACTGGCTTTTGTACATATTTTTTTATAGAACTAGCAATATGGGTAGAGTTCGCATTACTAACAATCCTGTTAACCCCAACTAAGCTAAATATTACAGCTTATGTCTGGAGTGGGCTTAAGGAAATAGCTTAATGGGCCCACCCATTACACTACAGTTAAGAGGAGGCTCCCTTAATTGTAAGAGGAGGCTCCCTTAATTGTATGTAACTTTGCATTAATATTCTGAAACAATCACGCATACAATCAAAATGGAACTCTAGTATATGACTTATTGGACCTGTCTAGACCAGTTACGTAATTGGAACATATTCCCTCGATTCTTTTTTTAATCGAAAACCATGTTTCTTTTTAAAGATTAGTTACTCAAAATTTAATCTGGCTTTTATGTCTAAAATTAATATTGACAGTAAGAAAATATACATAGTTTATTAACCAAATATGTATATATTTTTTCTCTAGATCAATTATTACTTTAGTTATAAACGAAATAAGAATTGAGACTTCCGAAATTTAGTTTCGATCCTGAATATGGTAAAAGAGCGCACGCGATATTCAACTTTATTATTGCTGCGTTAGCGTTTAGCACACAACGGCAGTTTCGAAACCAAATATGGTGAAAGAGCGCACGCTATATTCAACTTTATTACTGCTGCGTTAGCGTTTAGTATACAGCGACCTAACCGGGGTGCATGGGGGCGGAGCTTGCGTGAAAATTATTTTAGAATGCATGGTCTTAAAAGCCGCGTTATCACGATCACAAGTCCGACATCTTAGCTATTAAGCTATTGACGCTTTGTTTCACCTATATGCAGGAAGTATGGATAATGATAAATGGATTTATAACAACTTGCCACAATTGAAAAGTAATTAGTATTTAAAATTTTTATGATAAAATCAATTAAAATAAAATATCGATACTAAAACAGCTCAACACTATGCAAAAACGAATTTATCAGTTATCCTTTGGCCCGCCGCGCGACGCTGCCTCGTAAAAGGTATCAAGTGGAACAAAACAAATGCAAATCGATTGGCACCTGCATAAACTATGGAATGCTGTTGCGAACTCTTTATTTATACCAATGGGACATCAACGGACATTTTAAAGGGGATAGTTTAAAATGTAATGTGTGAACTGGTTTGGTAGGAGAGATATTGTCAGGCTTTAGGCCGTCTTTTGTTTTGATTCGGTCATTTTGGCTGTCTTAGGGAACATAGTTCGGTGGTAAGATTAACAGTTCAGCATGTGCTAAACGACTTTTGTTAATATCGATATAATTATATCGTTTTTTAAAGCAGGTAGAATACTAATAGCAATAACCTTTTTAAAGACAAAGAAATAACTCTCATTAATTTGAATGTGCATACATAGCGTTTTTTTTTTCTTTCAGTTGCCCTTATGTTTCTTGGTCACGGTATCTCGTGAAAACATTTTCGCAACCCTGGCAAGCAATGATGCTATAGAGCTCAACACGGTGCCCCGGTGAGTTAGGATATGTAAGCACTCAAATTAATACAACAAATCACCATCCCATCGGACTATGAAAGTAAAGGAACAGAAATTATACCCATGTGTGCGCAAAATCATATGCTATAATATCTCATGCGTACTAGACTAATGTCCACTGAGATTGGCCACCCTTCCCGAAATCCGGGCAAGACAAATATTAGCACCTTGCTTTAGAAGCCACGCAGCAAATGCAGATCACTGCGGCTTTTCCCTTCAAGGGATTATTTTATCTCACTAATAGTACTTTTCACCCTCACCTTTGCAATCTAGCTTACTAAAGGGAAGCATATCTTTTAGTTCGCTAGAGGATTAGATCTGATGAATGGAAGGTTATTACCTGTTGGACGACTTTCTAGGTGCACACCTTTCATTCATACACTATAAATCACTAAATCATCTTACACTGCTGAGGATTTTTTAACAGGCACGCCACACAAAAGAAACACAAAAAATTACATCATCTTCCTTCCCTTATCCAGTTTAATTGGAGTCGGCGTAGCACGGTTTCTTCTTCCATTCTCCCCAGTCACAGCATAATTGACTCCTGTTCTTAAATATCATAAATCACACTATTCATCCATTTTTTTTCAGCCTTTATCTTCTTCTACATTTATCAATATTCAAACATCTTTCTTTTAGTTACATGAGTGTTATTCCTCTTCCTCACACGTACATGACTTCCTTTATTTTTCTGTTAGGCCTCATTCGCACGAGAGCTAAAAAATCTTTGCGTCAAAACTCGGCGTTGGCGCTTTTAAAACGTTTACGATGTGATTGTTCATACGAACGCTTTAAAATTACTCTTGTTTCGACTTTCGCTTCAGTAAGACGTGAAAATGGTTTCTACTAAATTACTAGCAATAGCAATTTGTGATGCTAGAAAGCGAAAAAAAAGCAAAAGGCATTCTGGGTACATCCTCTGAATGAACAGATACTTAAAAGGACATTTTGTGACAGTATACAAAGAGTTGAGGCAATACCCGGCTACATTGTTCAATTATCGACTATTTTATACATCATTATTGAGGGTTTCCCAGTCCGCTGAGAGTTTTTTTGTTCTTTAAAATTTTATTTGAGTATTCTGGCAATGTCTTTGCATATAGAAATGGCCGATCCTCCACCTCTATTATAAGCACTTCAGGATCTACAACCCAGCATATCGTATCGACCTTCTGAGTGCGTAAGCACAAAACATACACGTCCGACCGGTGCGCAAGCGCGCGGTGCACTGAACGAAACGCCGGAGTTTTTTAAGCGTTCGTGTGAATAATAATAAGGAGTTTCATATGGTCTATTCGATTAGGCAGTGCGCGCACTGCGGTGGAATAAACGCGTGCGGTAGAGTCACCGGTGGCCCCGGTCATTCTACCGGTGCGGTATTCACAGATTTTGCGTTTCTAAAACGCAACGCAGTGCTCGCACGACCTAACGCCCAATATCCAGCGCAGAAAATACAACACTGCTCGATAAAAAAGCGTCGCGTTTTAAAAGCGCTGACGTGTGAACATATAGGTACTTGGGAATACATTTGTTCTATTTGAACGCTTTTTAAGGGACGTTAAAAAAGCTCTCGTGCGAATGTGGCCTTATGGGCGCCACTTTCAAACTTCCCACACACACAAAATGTCGGAATAAAAAATTATTTATAAAAAAATTAACTTAACCATCATCTAAATTCTAAATCCTACAGCAAGAATATAACTGCTCACAAACTAACAGAACAACAATATCTTGAAGATATCACGACATTGTCCCTTTGAAAGCCCGCTAACTGTTCGAGAAGTCGGTTCGTGTCCCGAGTCGGGAACTAGTCGACTAGCAACTTTGTATCGCAGTAAGCCTCTGATAACAGATGCTCGGGTGATTTTATGTTATTATTGTGAGTTGGTATCAAGTTGGCTTTAATGGAGTTTGTTGATGTGTTAAATTTTGCCGTGAAGTGCTAGAAATTGTTATCTGACAACTACTCTTTTCAAGTTAGAAATTGTTTTGTACGCAACAGTCATTTATTTTGTTTGTTTTCAAGTAACCAATGACTTTGATAAAGCTTTGTTTTCCTAGGAAAGCGGTGCCGTCATATAGCGGCCGTAATATTACGGACGCAAAAAGACGGCCGTCTTTACGGTGACCACATGTGGAAAGTTCCACGACCGTTTTAACACACTGCTTCATCGCTATCAATGAAACGTTCACGAAACCATCTCACACCGACAAGACGGCCGTCATGCAATTGGCGGCACCGCTTTTTGACGTTACGGTGTCAGTAACCGCTCTCTAGGAAACCGCGCCATTTGTCTTGTTCTAGTGACGTCCTTCACCGCTCTATTACGGCCGCTATATGACGGCACCGCTATCCTAGGAAACCAAAGCTTTACGAGAAAATAAATGATTAACTTTACAATGTTTAGGAGTAATAAAAATTTTCGAAAAATATATTTGAAAAATATTCATTCATAATAAAAACTAGATTTTTTATCTATCTAGCAGCTAGACCTCTTGGCTAGGCAAGAGATTTCGTGTTACTCAGCTACTGGGTAATGGAGTCCGGTGAGACTGAAATCCGGCCCCAACTTATTCTGAATTTAGAATTTGTTATGTAATTAATCATCAATCTTCCTATCTCTTTCCAAACTTGATTGCGTCGGCGTTCCATCTAACCGTATGCATCTGAGGAGTAGTAAATCCATAATTATTTAAACTTACTTTTAATCACCTATTGCCAAATTGTGTGACTTACTCGTTAATGACCAGTTAGACATATATATACAACGTGTTACGGAAACCCCATTACTATCCAAAAGGGCTGAAGACAACATCTGGTATGGAGTCTCTATGCACAGTTTCAGCACAAAATAACTGACTCAAAGAATTGATATCAAATTATTGGTTTCATATATTTCTTGAATACCAATCATAACGAACGTGTCACAGCACTACGAGGGTCAATAACTTTCCACTTCACTTGCCAATAACACGATAATTCTTTTCGTTCTTCTTAATTTGAAAAAATCGGTCTTTGGTATCAGTGTATTGGAATTTGTAATAAGTCCTACACACGTAGACTTAGGATAACAAAACCCTTGCCATATCGTTTGTTATCATCCAAAGAAGCCATGCACTTGGTATGTATATACCCTTTAAATTACACGTTGTATACCACAGAAATCAAATATTTATTTTATCTATGTTGTATACAATCTGGTTACCCTCCACAATTATACCTAAATCTTACACACCAAACACATACGTGATTCTTTTTCAGCCTAATTAGATCATCTCCAAAACACACAATACACTCTCAAAAGGCGTCAAAGCCAGCCAAAATAAAAAACATTAAGTACTTCGAGTGTTCTTCAGTCAGTTTTGTCAGTAAAGCTGGTAATATGTGCACGATAGCGGCGGCATAGTCTTTGTCCGCGCGTGATCAAGAGGCAGGCGAGAGCTTTGATGGTACTTGTCGGCTGATCACAAGATTGGAGGCTCGGACCTTGAAGATGTGTTGTTGGGTAGGAAAGTAGCAGGAGAAGGGCATGTGTGTGTTGATTTAATTGGAGCAGTTTGTTGACCGCTATGATAGGAGTGGTGAGGGTATGAGATGCTTTTGGCGATGTAAAAAGACACGTATTTTCAATATCATTAAACCTATTTTTATATTATATTATATTATCAAAAATATTTGTATAATGATTTATGAAGAGTTAATTATGAGGCATATTGTAATCTTTCAAGTATATTTTTGAGCGACTATAACCGAATAATGAATAAAAAAGTGGCCAAGTGCGAGTCAAACTCTCCCATGAAGGGTTCCGTAGTCGCAAGCATAGATTTGTGCAAAATAACTTTGAGTGAACAGCCATCTTCTGGGCTCGCTCGTTCCATCGTACACCTCATCTATTGCTTACCATCAGGTGATATCAAGATCAAGAGTGTATTCTTTTGGAATAAAAAGCTAAGACGGACATGGCGAAACTATAAGGGGTCCTTGTCGACCACGGAACCCTAAAAAACCAGTTTTAATTATCGGTAAAAAATTGAGAAAATTTTCAAATTAAATATTGAAAGTTTTATGAGTATTTTTAACATATCTTATAGTGAATATATGTACAACCAGCATCTGTCTTGTGTTTTCACATCTAAGTTGGGATCGGCTTGCAGTTTTCTTTACATAATATAAAACAAACTCGCTCCCGGTGTCTGAACGCTTAGACCTTTAAAACTACGTAACGGATTTTAATGCAGTTTTCAGCAATAGATAGAGTGATTATAACAAGTTGCCAAAGTCTGTTATAGAACTTAGCGAGGGAAATTTTAAAACCCACGTCAAACGTGTCCTTATCAAAAAAGCGTATTATAAGATTCGGGACTACGTTGAAGACATGACTGCTTGGCGATGATTCCTTCCTTCTGCACAGGCAATAAGCCAGGGAAGCCTCATCTTCCCTGGCTTATTGTAATTGCGTTATCGACTAAAGTATTAACAACTCCACTTTCTTGAGTGTCTTTTTATTTTTCCCTACGATAATCCATCCGATTTGACAGATTTTCTTTTCGTGTCATTTTTATTATTTTTTTAAACTACACAAACTAGCACGATGGTTGTAAATTATTTTTGTGGGCATAATTTCTGTGCACAATATATAACGTTTGTTTTTTGTAAATATTAATTATTTTTTAGTATCATATTATATTTTAGTATTATATATAGTAGTATTAGTCGCTTTTTAACTAAGGAAGTGAGAAAAATTATGTGGTTTAACTGCTCAGCAAAATTGCTGTATCCCGAAAAGTATTAATCGTAAGAAAATTATACTTGGACCCGAAGATAGAGAATCGATAGTAGTTTAAGGATTCATTAAAAAGTGAAAAATGATCTTTTGTGGCAGTATAGATAATATGATACCCATTGGTAAGACTGATGGCACATTTATTGACTGACTGGCCTGTATATTTAAGCCTAACTACTTATTGTGCTTTTCGAGGTCCTAAGAAATTTCTATGTGCTAAGCTTCACGATGCATCTTCAGCAAGCGTTATGTAAGACTGCCTATAGTAAAATTTAGAAATGAGCTCCACCAACGACCACTTGAAATAATTTAATCTCAAACAAAATAATTTCATGAAATAGAATTTTGCTTTAACTACCTAAAAAAATACTCAGGTAAGTACCGAGAATTAAATTGAGCTTACAACTGAAACATAAAACCGGCCATAATTGTGAAATAAAACATAATTTCTGTCCTTAAAAGTAAAACATTTACACGAATTAAAAGTTAGGCCCTTCAGTTAATTACGAAAAGTCTCGTATTACTAGAATAAGTAATAAAAGTGCCATAAATTAGCTCATTCCATAGACGTAGGCATTATTTCGTTTCTAGGGTAGCTCCCAGGACAACGTGTGTTGAACTTTGGCGGTAAACATTGTGTTTTCTCTGACGTATATACTAGAACTTTCGTAAATATAGTAGGTATATACTCTGGATATACTTCCCACTCCAAGGCACGTGTTACCTCGGGCACGCCGCAATTGCGGCGGTAAGACCCCTCTTTGAGGAGTGGCTAGATCGGCGTCACGGCGTACCGCATGACGCAGGTCCTCACCGGACACGGAAGTTTCGGGAGGTACCTGTGTCTGATGGGAAAGGAGGAAACGCCTGGGTGTCACCACTGCGAGGGTCGCCCTGAGGACACCGTAGAGCACACGGTGCAAGACTGCCCCGCCTGGGCAGAGCACCGACGTGTCCTCACGGCGGCGATAGGCGGAGACCTCTCGCGCCCGGCATTGGTCGAGGCCATGCTGCGGGGCGAGAGGGAGTGGGAAGCGGTCGCCTCCTTCTGTGAAGCAGTCATGCTTCCAAAGGAGGAGGCGGGCCGCGTGAGGGAGAGGATGGCGTCCTCCCTCCAGCCCAGCCGCAGTGGTAGACGCCCACGGCGTCGGACGTCAGCCGACGATCTCCGGCCACCGTAGGCGCGGGCATGCGGACAGCGAGTAAAGGGCAACTCGCTGTCCGACCATGGACCATGCCCGGGTCGACGGCGCGTCGTGTTCCACGCGCGCCTCAAAGAGCGTCAGCAACATGACGAGGCCCCCTCTGCAGAGGGCCAAAGCCTGCCAGGGTCGTGGGACTTATCCCATTACCGTGACCCTGGTACGTAAAGGGTTATTGAAGGAACACCGTGGATTTTAGTCAGTAAAAGTCTGACAGTCCCTCCCACCCTGCCCGGGGTGGGAGGACTTATTTGATCATTTTACCACGTTAAAAAAACAAAAAAAAGGCACGTGTTACCTATTTGTACTGCAATTTTCGGTACAGTAGGTACTTTTTTTTCATTCACCAGGGTTGCGGAAATGTTCTAAAGAGACGGCCCCAAAAAGCAAGAACCATGAAAGGAACAGGGTAGGTTTTTAGTCAATAGTTGTCTGACACTCCTTTCCGCTCCAACCAGACCGGGAGAAATCATTTGATGTTTTTCCGGAAAACCTTTATCACCACTGCTCTCAAAACAGTGGAGGAAAACATCGTTAGGAAAACGGTTTATTCTAGGACTGAAAAACTGAAGACACGCAACGTTAACTAACGTTTTTTTTTTTCAGGTGGGAATATTATCAAATGCCTCCTCCTGTTGTGGGTGGAGCGGAAGGGAGTGTCAGACTTCTACTGACTAAAACCCACCTTACTCCTTCTGGTGACTTTGCAGTCCGGGGCCGCGGTGTCTTCTTAGAACAATTCCCGCAACCCCGTAAGGCAATGGCCCTATCGAGCTCCATCAATGCTGCTGACTGCTCTTCTCTCTCTCTTCTGACGGTGAGCTACCCATGCTCGCTGTCCGCAGACCCGCGTCTACGGTGGCCGAAGATCAGCTCGTGATCCCCGACGCCCGGGGCGTCTCCCGCGGCGGCTGGGGCGTGAGGAAGATAACTGTCTCTCCCTCACGCGTTCAGCCTCCTCCTTTGCTAGCATGACTGCTTCGCAGAAGAAGGTGACTGCATCCCATTTCCCTCTCGCTCCGCACCATAGTCTGAACCAAGGCTAGGAGTGAAAGGTCGCCGCCAACGATCGTCTCCACGAGGACACATCGGTACTCCACCCAAGCAGGGCACACCTCGACCGTATGCTCCACCGTGTCCTCCGGGTAGTCCTCACAAAGACGATACCGTGTTCTCCCGCTTTATCCGAAACAGGTACCTCCCGAAACAGCCATGTCCGGTCAGTACCTGCGTCAGGCGGAAGGTGTGCCGCCGTGGCGTCTCTCAAGCCACTCCTCAAAGAGGGGACTTATCGCCGCTATTGCGGCGTGCCCAAACGTCAACCAAACTGCGCTGGTCCTGCGTGGTGGATTACTCATAGAGGGGAGGTCTATATCCCAGCAGTGAGAACGTTCTAAGTTGAATATGTTATGTACGCATTGCAGAGATATTAAAAATAAATCCAGTGTTATTTTAATGCTTATTTCTAGTACACTAGCTTCTCTCCTTCGCCCCCAAAGGTTTTCCCGTGTATCTATCTACTATCCCGTAATCGGGATTGATTCCGTGGGAACTCCAGGATAATAATTAGCTTATGTGATATTCCAAGATATCAACTACTTATCTACTTACCAAATTTCGATAAGATCCGTTCAGTAGTTTTTGCGTGAAAGAGTCATAAACATCCATCCATCCTCACAAACTTTCGCATTAATAATATTAGTAAGTTAAGATAATTATGACCAAATCCAGGTCCTAGAGCTAGTTGTAATAAACAAAACAACATAGAACCAAGATGTGTTTGTAAACTCATCAACCTCGGATTAACTTGAAAGCCGCAATTAACCCTTCATTTCATTAGGTTAAACTTCTTTTAAATTCACAGATTTTTTTGACTGACGTGAGGTTTAATTTTGTTATTTAACTTTTAAAACGGTATGTCTAAAACACGTTAAAGAGAGTTATAAATTTAACCTGAAGCTCTGCTTTAAATTCAATTTTGGTGGTTTATTATTTGCTTAAATTACTAGTTTACAAAAAATTTTACGACAAAGACACACGATTAGCGTGGTAGTTTTAAAGCGACCAATTGCAGCGCTGCGTGTGACGGGTTCGATTTCCGTCCCAACCGGTAAAAATGTTTGTATGGCCTATAAATATTTGTTCCGGATCTCAGACTTTTTTAAATGCACTCACGAACCTAGAGAAAACCCTAGAGGCTATGTTTTAATTAAAAAAACTTTACATAACTATAAGCTATTATTGGTCCGATACATGAGTAGTTTCTAGTGCGGGGTTAACAATATTATCGGTAATTTTCTATACTTAAACCATCCCTTACAATTTATTTATTAATGATTTCTTTTTAGCCTATACTACTCTTCCACTGCTGAGCAAAGCAAAGACCTCCTCCAATTCCTTCCATGACGTCTTTTCCCCGACCGCTTCAAACCAGCCCTCGTGATACACGTCCAGGTCGTCTCGCCACCTCTTCCTGGGTCATCCAACCTCCGGCACGCATTGTGTGGACACGTCACCCAACGGTCTTCGTGCATGCGGTTGATGTGAACCGCCTAATCCCTTTACAGTTTAGTAGCCTTCTTGTCAACATACACTATGGCCGATTTCGTAAAACTATAATCTAATTTAACCCAAAAAGCGCCTACATATAATATAAAGCTTCAATCCAGAGCTGATTTATCAAATTCATAGATACTGACAAAATATTTGCACATCGTCCGCCAAGCGTAAACATCGCTAAGACCTTGAAACTTTGCGGAAAAACAGACACCGTTCACAGTAAATAAAGCAAAGTAGCTTCCCTGTAGATTGGGTAGCTGGTAGGCTTGAGATGTTATATTCTGATTAAAATATTTTGATACAAATAAATGAAGTGTATCTTTACCAAGATGACTCAAGAGTTAATGTTATAATAATTGAGAAAGTGTATGCTTCTTTCACGTCAAAAAGGAGAACGGATGGGTGTGATTATTACCGTTTTTTTTATTGTTTACCTTTTTTTCCGGGTGGGAAAATCCTCAAATAACTCCTCCCGCTCTGTGTGAAGCGGAAGGGAGTGTCAGACTTCTACTGACTTGCGTTCCGGGGCCGCGGTATCTCGTTAGAACTGTGGTTAGAACATTCCCGCAACAACAACTGTTTGCCTAAAAGGCGGTTTCAAATACTAAATTTATAACAATAAACTATTTTTTCCTATTATATATAATTGTGTGCCCTCCGTCTGTACCAAAGAAACGTTTTCTTCAAAACAAACGGTAGTGTTGCCAAACTTTTGTCGCAAGTGAAGCCACGGGCAAAAGCTTGTACCTTAATATTTCAGTTGCTTTTGTGTGAAAGTATTTACTCGATCGCCATAAGTTTAAAGTTTATTCGTGTTGATGTCATACTAAATGGCATCAAGTGTTACTTTGCGGCAATCCATAACAAGTCCATAATTTAAGGACGATATCTTATGTTAATACCGCTAATTATTGTTATAAACTCTTTTGCAAAAAAAACGGGCACTTTAGATTTTTTTCTCTACTTCAATGAAGAAGAACAAGAAATAGGTTTTATTAATTTGACGATGTATTGGCATGTTATTTGAAGTATCCTGGCATGATTCTTTACGTTCCAAATTTAAAATTAATAAAAGAAAAATAATGATTATTGTGGATTATTCTAAACTTGCTTTACTAATGGCGCGAATTGCTGAAACGATTTTTAACTGATTACGATTTTTTTTTTTTGGATATTTTCTGCAAATTAAACAATTTAATCTTTCTTTTTACATTAAATACCACTTTCTGATATGAGTGATAAAGCGATAAGGGCCGGTAAAATTATAGCCCTACTTGAAGAATGTTGTTCGCAAACTTACGTGTCTCAGCGGCTAAATGTGAGTCGTTCAACTGTCCAGAGGACTTGGCAACGGTGTCAAGAGACCGGTTCGGTCAAAAGAAGACCCGGTTTGGGAAGAAAACGAAGCACAGAACCAAGAGATGACCGCTTTTTGGTGAGTCAGGCGTTGCGGAATCGTAAAGCGTCAAGTGTGGACCTGAAGAAGAGCCTTGAAGAAGTAAGAGGAGTAGAAGTTAGCTTGTGGACGGTCAGGAGGAGGCTTTTGGCTGCCAATATCAGGAGTTACCGCCCAACTCAGGGACCTAAATTACTCCGTGAGCACCGTGTTGCTCGACTTCATTTTGCTCGGAACTGTGCTTCATGGACTCTGGAGGACTGGAATAAAGTATTGTTTTCTAATGAAGCTAGAATCTCTTTGTGTGGAGAGGACCGACGCCGGCGAGTACTGCGAAGACCACGGGAACGCTATACGGAAGTGTGTTTCGAAGAAATCACTCCTTATGGCGGAGGCTCCGTTATGTTTTGGGCAGCAATTAATTCGACGGAGCGTACGGAGTTAGTTTTCATAGAAAATGGAACATTAAATGCACACCGGTACATAATGGAAGTCCTAATTCCATATGCACAACCCACATTGACCGCACTTGGGGAAGATTCCATTTTTATGAACGACAATGCTCGCCCGCACCGTTCTGGCGACATGGAAGCGTACATGCAAGAAGTTGGTATCCTTCGTTTAGATTGGCCAGCTCGAAGTCCTGACCTCAATCCAATTGAGCATGTCTGGGATGTTCTAAAGAGACGGGTAAGATCAGTGCAACCTGCTCCACAAAACATCAGGGAGCTAAAAAGAGTCATTGTAGAAGAGTGGGAACGTATTCCTCAAAACGTTATTAAAAACATCGTGGAAAGCATGCCCAGAAGGATTCAAGCTGTGATTTTAGCAAGAGGAGGTCACACTCGTTATTATGTTTTTACATTTGTAACTTTATTTAATTAAAAAAAGTAAAAAAAAAAATTGTCTTTATTGCCGACCACTTCTTATTGTTTGCGCGTGTACATCGGTTTTAAAGAATCCGTCGTTATTTTTTCCTTTTAATTGCCTGAATTAACTTCACGTGCATTAATTTACACGATTATAAGTATACAGACTACGTCAAAGCAATAAATTTCATTTAATTAACCCAAATCGACCTTAGAACGTAAATTTCCTTAGGTGCCCGTTTTTTTGCGAAAGAGTGTATTTTATGGAAGTAACAGTGAATAATTATGAAACAACAGATATTTCCAACAAATATTTATGTTTGTTAATTCACATAGAAAAATAGATTAATTAGAAGTTATGTCCTTATACAGCGATTATTCAGCCAGTTTACGTTGAGTGCTGTCATTATTGCTATATAAAATTCGCTCTAACGCCTATGGTTAAACAACTTTTAGGGATTTATTTAATCAGTATAGTGTAAATGTCCAATGCGCCAACTTCACCTATACAACGTGTAACGGAAACCCCATATCTATCCAAAGGGACTGAAGACAACATCTGGTATAGAGTTTCTATGCAAAGTTTCAGCTCAAAACAAGAGACCGTCTTTGTCCAATCGTACCCAGGCAGTGAAAATTGATTCAGTGGTGAGTGAGGACGAAGAAATCAAATATGGGGTCCCACAGGGGAGTATTCTTGGACCCACATTGTTTCTTATATACGTCAACGACTTGTGCAAGATGGAACTGAAAAACTGTGATATTTTTACTTATGCGGATGACACAGCACTCTTAGTGTATGGGAATAATTGGGTGGAAGCTAAGACACATGTCGAGAGTAATTTGAGGGAGGTCATGTTATGGTTATCTTCTAATCTACTTACGTTGAATGTAGATAATACGAAATATATTCGCTTTTATCTCCCCAACACCTCAACGCCATCAGAAGAAACTCTAACTCTAACTGCCCATAATTGTGCCAGATCATCGGTTATTTGTGGTTGTCCACCATTATCGAATGTTGACTGTATAAGGTACCTTGGTGTTATAGTTGATGAACGATTGGACTGTCCACAAGTGGAGACCCTCACCAGACGTGTCAGAAAACTGCTATACGTGTTTAAGAACCTCCGTCACTCCGCCGATCATGCGTTATTGAATACAGTCTATCTTGCACTGTGTCAATCAATATTGGGTTATTGTATTCCTGCGTGGGGTGGGACTTACAAAACTCTGTTTCTGAAATTAGAAAGAGCACAAGGTCTATTCTCAAGGTCATACATGGTAAGCCGCGTCACTATTCTACCACAGAACTATACAAGGAATGCAAGGTGTTGATGGTGCGACAGCTGTTTATTCTACGCACGATGCTCCGGCGACATTCGCTACTTCCCCTTAATACGGAAGTTTTAGAAAAACGAAGTGGTGCACTTGTTTGTCCCTCTGTGAGATGTAGAACGGCTTTCGCACTGCGACAATACAACGCATTAAGTTCCAGGCTTTATAATAAACTTAATAAGAAGATCTCACTGTATAAACTAAATAAACACAATTTTAAAGATAAATTAACTAATTGGTTAAAGTTGTTGAGTTATGTTGAGACTGAGAAACTTATTGAAATTGTAAAATAAAAATAAAATCTTAATCTTTGATTTTTTAAATTAAATTATAGAAATATAAAGATAGATTTAATTTAAAGTAAGTAGCTAATTATATAAAATAAAATTGTAATATTTTGGCACAAAATAGGACGGTGATATGTATGCGAAAACTGCGCGGTTGACCGCCGACTACCCAAGATACGAGCATAGCTCAGTTTGGGAGTCGTTGTCTCAAATTAAAATGCCTCTGTACATCCACCTCACTCAAGTCAATGTTTGTTTCTTGTATTGTTTTTATTTTTGTACTTATTGAAGAATAAATATTTTATTATTATTCCATTTATTCAATCTATTTACATATTAATTACATTTTTAAATATTAATAAAAAAAAAATAATATAAACATATAAAAATATAAAAAATAGTAGCCCACCGGAATCGGGAACAGGGTCCAAGCTACCGGTGGTCAGGGCTCTTGAGAGAGGAACCTCCTAACAATTCGCGCCGTGTCCAGAAGTACTGCTTTCTGGATCAAGCCCTTGATCCAGCTGCCCAACGAGAGCCTCCTAAGATGTTTGTCGAGGCTCTTGGCTATTATGCCATTGGCTGAGACGACTATCGGCACAATGATTGCTGTATCCACATCCCACATGTCAACAACCTCGTGAGCCAAGTCAAGATACTTAATTTGCTTATCTTTCTCGGCTTTCACGAGGTTCTCGTCATGAGGAACCGCTATGTCAACAATCACTGTGCGACGCTCTAATCGGTCTATTACCACTATATCAGGCTTATTGGCAACAATAGTCCTGTCAGTGATGATAGACCGATCCCAGTACAGTGTAATATTGCCATTTTCGAGAACTGGGTCGGGCACATACCTATAGTACGGTACTTCTGATTCCACGAGATTGTATTTAAGAGCAAGTTGCTGGTGCACAATCCTAGCTACAAGGTTGTGTCTATGCAAATAGTCTCCGTTAGCCAGACGAGAACAACCGGAGATAATGTGACGAATGGATTCTCCCGGTTTGTGACATGCCCGACATATGTCTACCGTACCATCCTTCACAATATATTTCCGATAGTTATTCGTCATCATAACTTCATCCATAATTGCACAGACAAAACCTTCGGTTTCCCCGAAGAGGTCGCCAAAACGTAGCCAGGCTACGGACGCTAATGTATCTACGTCAGACCCATGAAGGGCCCGGTAATAGCGTCCGTGAAGCTCCTTGCTCTGCCATACTTCTCTGCGGTCATTAGTATCTAATACTACAGGTTTGCGCCAATTCTCGGTACCTAAGGAGAGCGGAGTGAGGCCTTTGTCCATCGCTACCACATCTCGATGCATACCCACGTCGGTTTCTAGGAAATATTCCCTAAGGCTGCATATCTCGCGGTTGTGCAAGGTCTTTGCATTTATTATTATTATTATTAAATAAGTGACTCACAGAATTGACCCCAAATTATAGGTTTCATATGTTTCTTGAATATCAGTAATAACAAACGTGTTACAGCACTATGAGGGTCATCACTTTCCACGTCACTTGCCAATAAAACGATAATTCTCTTTGTTCTTCTTAATTTGAAAAATTCGGTCTCTGGTATCAATGTATTGAAATTTCTAATATGGTCCACACATGTAGACATAGGATTAGAAAACCCTTGCCATATCGTTTATTATCATCCAAAGAAGCCGTGCACTTGGTATATATATATACCCTTTAAATTACACGTTGTATATCCCTTATAGTTATTAAACCTACCTATAAATTAGACATGATGCCAAGAAACAGGTAAAACCCACTAGTTAATAAGAAAATTTCCCCCAAATATATTCACCAACCATTAAATCACTGTTTTGCTTTACAAATGGATAATTATTTCCCCAATTACCATAGAAGAACTGCCTAAACATGCACACCTCTAAATCGTAAAACAAATAACAATTAAATAGGGAAATAAAACACAATTAGAGTTTTGCAGGAACAGAGCTGGTTTAGGCAGGCCATAATATCGTAAAACATAGAAACGTCAGGAATATTTCGGCTGGCCTCATTATATGCAAATTTCTGTATAGTAATAATGAGTTAGGTCCATAATGGTGGGCTCAGACACGAATAGGGGTAACACTGGCAGCCAGTACTGGTTTTTAAAACTTGCAAAACAGTTAATAAAACTAGGGAAACATTTAGTGGAATCTTTTCCCAAATTGTTTCTTCAGTTATTGCTATTTCATGCAAATAGATAATTATGGTTGTTTTTCGATCTGGTTGCTACATGCATTAAAACCAAGCATGAGATGCTAGGTTCAAATCTCGTGTCAGCAAGTTTCAGCGGGTGTCTATTTTAATTTTCTACTTGCAGCCCGGAGACTGGGTTTGGACCTATTGATAGCAATGGGCTTTCCTCTTATAGACAAAAATCTAGTTTCTTGGTCGCATTTAAATTTAGTATAAAGTAAATAAAGAAAATAAAAAAAATAACATTGTAAAAGTTAATTCTAAATTTTACAAACAGTCGAGACATCAAATAATCATGGACGTGTTTTATTTAAAAAAAAATATTGTTCAATTTGAATCCTATAATTGTAATTTTGTTAATATTGATATTTTTGTATGCTCAAAATCCAAATTTAAATATGTTATATGAAAATTATTATTCCCCATTAATGTTATTAGGAATTTAAGCTAGTCTAGATTTTAATTATTATTTATTCATTGCAATCAATGTCAATGTTTAAATTCTATTTTCAATTTCATTTTGCATGATGTAATTAATTTATTATTAATGTGATGTAATTATTTATTTATTTATTTATTACCTACCTAGTGGCACTCTTTATCATTTTTCCTTTGTTAATATGCGGATAATGTCTAAATATGCGGTAAATGGCTTCAATATTGTTCATATCATGTATTATCTTTTCTCTGTTTCAACACATACCTATCGTAACTGTTTATAGTCCCTAAATAAATAATATAAAATAAAATAAAAATTCTTGTCTTATCTTATTTTACCAATAATATAAATGCGAAAGTTTGTGAGAATAGATGTATATATCTACGGATGTTTGTTACTCTCTCACGCAGAAACTACTGAACGAATCTGAATGAAATAGATAGGTAAGTAGATAGTTGATATCCTGGAATGACACTTGCACTACTTTTTACGCGAACAAAGTCGCAGGCAGAACCTATTCTAATATAAAATCTTTCTCTTATCACTCTTAAAGATCACCATGCAATTCTAAAACATTTATATATTTTTTTAAGGTTTTAGATTAACCTCTGCCTAGCCCTCTGCAGCCTGGAATTGGGGGGGGGGGTCACTAACAATAAAATACGTCGAGTAAATGAGTTTTCTTTATAACACACTACAAATTTTATTGCACACATTATAAAACAAATGGAAGTCTTCTATTTTTATTGGCAAATCGGGTGATAATATTTGGAACGCCTTATTTTGCAAAATTTTAGAAGATTTTCTATTTGGGTTGTACGATTTTGGGGACATGACCCCCCACCCGCCCCCTTCGGACCGCGCCTGCGTGAAGTTACTTCATAAAGATACTTACGAAAATACACCCTGATCCATATTCACTAAAACTTTATTCAGATGAATATTTAGGCCACCATGATTATGCTAAATGAGATTTTAATGGTGTTAATGCCACATGGAGGCTCATCATCTCATAAAGGAGCGCGGTGATCCGTGGAAACTGTCATCCGAATATTAGAATAAACGAGCTTCAATAAACATTAATGTATAATTTCGTTAAGGGCGGGCTTTGCATTTTATGCCAATTTGTGAAGGGAAATACAATAAGGAGCGCGTGGCTAAAACATAACAGCTCCACATGTCTATCTTTAAGTTTAAACAACGCTTACCAAGGTCGATGCGTGGATGAGTAACCATCTTAACAGACGAGAATCCTCCGTGACTCAGAAAGGAGTTTAGTTTAGTTTAGTCTATAGAGAAACGGGCCAAAAGGCTCATCGGCAACGAGAAACTGGTCGAGACAAAGCTCCAGAGCCTAAAACATCGGCGACGGGTTGCAAGCCTATCAGTTTTCTATCGGTTACATTTCAGTGAGTGTGCGATGAAATTGCACAGTCTTATTCCACCAAGCCCGTTCCATCATCGGACTACAAGACAAACGGCGATGCGCCATCGTTACAAGGTGGACATCCCACCCATACGCATGAAACGTTTTGGGAATACTTTCATTATGCGTACGGCTAAGGAGTGGAATTCCCTGCCGGAGTCTGTTTCGTGATAGCTATAACCTGGGAGTCTTTAAGTCAAGAGTGAATAGGTTACTTCTAGGCAAGCGTGCTTCATCTTCGACCACATTATTGCTTAATATCAGATGAGATTATGGTCAAACGCAAGCCTATCAAATTTTAAGCTATTGGCTACCACTTGTACGACTTTGGCCGTCCTTACGAGTAGTTAGAAGTAAAAAATCTCACACTAGTCTGGGTTGACTGGGTACTGAGTTGTGAAGAATAAATAGGCAATCGCTTCGTGTAAAACACTAAGTAGATACTCAGCTGCATCTGAGTGGATGACGACATCAACGACTTTCCAGTGAAAACAAGGGAGGATGGCCATATGCACATTTTGATCTAGCTGGTTGAAAAATCATAAATAAAGTTACTAAGTCTAGTAGTAATAGTACTAGCCTTTCGTTACTATTCGCGTCAGTGCCCTCCTTAGCGTGGCACACAAACATACCTAGGTACAGGCCTTGTTAATGTAATAGCGATATTAAACACTGTTATTTCAAAATTCGCAATTCGCGGGCTGTTTAGTTTTCGGACATGCGATTTTGAGTAAAAAATTAATAGTACCCTGTCGGTAGGAAATAGGAGCGTTTATTATCATTCATTTTGTCCGGAATGGCGATAAATTATACATTTTATTCGGAAAATGTTTCAGCTAGGTATTTCGGTTAGTCCTTGGGTATTGTCGAACTATTTGAGCTTTATTGTTTGTTAATCTTTAGTTTAATGAACACGAATTTAAAGTTTAGGTAAACTTTTTATTTTGCTTAATTTTACTTTTGAAGTTAATATTGGAAGCAATTTGACTTATGGAATTAGAACAGTCTTTTACTGACTCTAAACCCATACTCTCATTACCTTTATTACATAACCTCACATACATTCAATCTACTTACAAACTCTCCATACATATACTAATATAAATACACATAATTCCATCACATCACTCACACACCACATCCATTCAGAAAACATTCACACTACTTACCTACGTTACAGTTAAACATACTCTCTACATCAGACAGCTCACATCACATAACTACTTTTTTACTCTCCACTTTCATAGATTTAAAATCGCTAATCTTGTAAATAGTAGTGGCACTCGATAACTTTTGAATTGTATAACGTATGGCTGAACGCTACCCCCTGAGATACAGGTTACCGCCTAGTTCAGGGGATAGGGTCAAAAATTTCATGTGAACTATTACAGCCACCACCACATTTTGTAAATAATAATTATGTTCCTATAACTTGTAACTTTGTAGTGTGAAATAAACAATTTTATTTATTTTATTTTATACTATTCCTTCAATGCTCTTACGTCCGTGGCTGCGGTATCTCATTAGAACATTTTAGCAACCCCGACAGGCAATATCGCGCCCCATCATTACTGCTGACTGCTGACTTTGAGGCACGCGTAGAACACGACCCGGGCCTGCGCCTTACCGGATGGTGAGCTAACCCTGTTCACTGTTCGCAAAACCCGTTCCTACGGGTTTATAGCTATCCTTGTTCATTCAAAGCAAAACTGTCATAACTATGTACTACTCGTCTACCAACTTCCATTTTTAACCGACTTCTAAAAAAGGAGGAGGTAATCAATTCGACGCGTATATAATATATAATAATATGTATATTTTCTAACCATTTTAAAACTTAAACAATTGACAACTCCATACATTACAAACAGCAACAAAAATTCCTAACAATATCCCCAAACAAAATCAATAAAGAACACTTCAAAATCGACTTTGCCCAAGTAAACATCCGTTCCGCCAAACTCGCAAATCCGGGCAAAGCATCTCGGGCAAAATAAAGCTAACGTTTGGAGCAACCGTTTCCTAAATCGCGGTCCCGTCACCATTGTACGCCGCTGTTATTTATTTATAACATAGAAACAGGTGTGTTTCATGAAAAAATGCTTAGATACCTGTAGTAGTGCGAGTAGGCTGCGATCAATGTGTCCGATTTAGATGCTATATTATGTTGATTTTGTTAAAGTTATCGTTTTTTGGGTTGAGGAAAGATGGTGATGAAAATTGTATTATTATATATTAGTACTAGCTGTGCCCGCGACTTCGTCCGCGCGGAGTAGTGACTTTCGGCAGCATTTTTAATTTTTTAGGCTGAATATTTTGAAACAAAACTCATACATAATTTGAATGTCGTATTTAATCAAAAGTCTAAAAAATAAGTTTCAAGCTTCTAGCTTTAAAAATTACGTAATTTCCATACAAACTTTCATCCCCCATTTCAACCCCTTACAGCTCTTTTTCGCATTAAAAAGCAGCCTATGTCCTTTCTCAGGCTTTAGACTATGTCCGTACCAATTTCATTAAAATCGGTTCAGTAATTTAGGCGTGATTGCGTACCACACAGACAGACAGAGTTAATTTCGTATTTATAATATTAGTAAGGATTATATTTATTAGTATTAAATACATTTTCTCGTACACCTACCACAATGTGTTTTTTTTTTAATCCAAAAGTTGACTGGTAGAGAATGCCTTGTTGCATTAAGTCCGCCCATGTAACACAATTGTACATAAAGTTTAAATAAATAAATTTGGAATGATGCAGTCATTTTAGGGACTTTGTAATTTTAGGGCTCGCTAATGGGGTTATTGGGACACACTATTATTAGATCGTCAAGTGTACAGGGGACAAGGCGAGCGGAGCAAGATAGCAGGTGAGTCAATGTCTGTGGATTGTGGATTTCATCAAACATTCAAAAGTTAACAACGTACAAAAGTTAATTAATATATTTTCTTTGTTAACATAGCATTACCAGCCTCCAACGTTCCCAGAGCTGGGACTTTTTTTTTTTTTTTTTTTGTGTGTGGCATCTCGCAGGTCAACCTCTGAGGTTGTCGGCTGCTTAACCGGGCTTGCCTGTGGTTGCCTTAATTAATAAATTAATTAAAGCCTCCAGCCAGGGCTTATTAGAAAACTTACAAACTAGGCGACTACACGCTAAGGGCACCTCCTGTGGGGTACGGACCTCGGCTTAGGGCGTCGCAGTGGGAGGGCAGCTAGGGACAGGCTGGGTCATATCATTTTTATTATTAATAAGGGAATTTAAAGCTACTGGCTCAGCGTCGCGGGCTGGCTCTGGCAAGGGTCGGGGTGGACTATTACGGGGACGTCGCGGCGGGCCTCGGCGGCGAGGACGGAAGGACGGTCGGTTTTTGTTTTTGTGTGCCACTGTACTTGTTTCCCTACGGCTCTCTTGGAGCAGGGTGATTGCGTCATCGGGAGTGACAAGGGTATGCCTTGGTCGGCGAATCTTAGAGATACGCGAGGGTTCGTATTGGGCGGCCGATACGATAAGGGGATTCCTATGTTGGATTGCAGTATCAAAGAAACGCTTGGAGACACGTTTCATGAACTGCTGGATGGTGGGCATCTTGAGGTCTACGTGAAGAAGCTCATTTCGAACATAAAAGGGGGCTCCCGTGACTCTACGGAGGAATCGGTTTTGAAGGGTCTGCATCTTGTGGAGGAGGTAGGGCTTTGCGTGTGCGAAAACAACGCAGGCGTAGGTCATGATGGGACGGATGACCGCGGTGAAAATACGCAGCTTGCACCTGAGTGATAACTTGCTGCGGGAGCTAAGAATGAAGTGGAGCCTACCTAGAGCGAAAGCGGCGCGCGAACGTGCCTGCTTTATGTGCTCAGCGAAGGAAAGGTGTTTATCGAGGACCACGCCTAAGTATTTGGCTTGCTTTTCCCAGGGGATCGGCTTGCCGTACATGGTAATCGGACGGGGGGAGGGTGGGTTTATCCGCGGCTTAGAAAAGAGGACTGCCTGGCTTTTGTCTGGATTGACTTCGATTCTCCATTTCCGGAACCACTTGGCCAGAGTGTTTGCGGAAGTTTGGAGAGTGCGAGCGATGGCATCGGGTTTAAGACCGGTATAATAGGTAGCCGTATCGTCGGCAAATAGGGCTAGCTGAGTATTTTTATGCTTGGGGATATCGCTAGTGAATAGCGTGAAAACGAGGGGGGATAGTACGGAGCCTTGAGGAACTCCTGCGCGAATGGGATGGGGGGAGGAAAGCTTCCCCTCAATTCGGTAACGAAAGGTGCGATTCGATAAAAAGTCCCGTAGGATGAGCACGAGACGGTCAGGCACGCCGAGTTGGTATAGCTTATAGATTAAGCCATTGTGCCAGACTTTGTCGAACGCTTTCGCTATGTCGAAGAATAAGGCTCCCGTTATTGCGCCCCGTTGGAAGCCGGCGCTGACATGTTCTATGATGCGGTGGACTTGTTGGATACATGAGTGTTCGGTTCTAAATCCAAACTGCTCATTGGGTATAAGACTCTTTGCTTCGGCAAAATCTTTGAGCCGCTTATATATAAGCCTTTCATAGATTTTACCAAGGACGTTGAGTAAGCTAATGGGACGGTAGCTAGACGGGTCAGACTTGGGCTTGCCTGGTTTGGGAATACCTATGACGGTGGCCTGTTTCCAGGTTGCGGGGAACATATTATTGCTCAATGCACCATTGAAGATGGCAGTCATTAGCACTATAAGCTGGGCGGGGAAAAGTTTGAAAACCCTATTGGTGATGCCGTCGGAGCCAGGGGCTTTTCGCGGTTGGAGACTTTTAATGATATCCTGGACCTCATCAGGAGTGATGGGGGCCAGTGGATTATCGGGATCTTCGACGGGCGGAAGGGAAGTTCTACGTTTGACTTCGGCGTTCACCATATCGAGGTGGGCTTGGTCTACTGGTTGAGAGCTGGGAGAACACTGGGACTCTAGGCTGTCGGCTAGGCATTCTGCTTTTTCAGAGTTATCGAAGGTGACACTCTTATCGGGACGAATGAGAGGAGGCATTGTGGCCTCTTCAGTGGATCGTAACTTCCTCTGAAGCTGCCAGAAGGCAAGATGGGTGGGCTCTAGTTCGCTCAGCATCTTGTCCCAGCTCGCATTACGCTGCTCGGTAATGCGTTTCCTTACAGCACGCTGTAAGTTGCGCATGTGAGCTTTGTTTGCGGCGCAGGGAAAAGCGCTGTACGCACGGATGGCTGCGTTCTTCTCGGTTATCAGATTCCGTACATCGTCCGGGAGTTTCCAGCGGTGGTCTTCCACTACAGGAACTTCCCTTGAACAATCGTTCAGGACGGATTGTACGTGATTTGTAAGCGAGTCGATCGCCGCCGTCGTGTCAGCGACTGAGACTATGTGGTCAGGAATGGTGTCCAATTGAGGCGACGTGGTGGATTTCAGTTTTTCACTTACTTTCCTCCAGTCAGTGATCAATTGGGTCGGAGGAGGTTGGGTAGGATCATGGTTACCCGAGCGGGTACCTAGGTGTAGGATAACGGGACGGTGATCCGAGTTGAGCTCGTGAAGCGCTTCTATGGAGTGTAAACGGAGGTTTACATTCTTTAGGAGCGCCACATCGAGGACATCGGGGTTATGGTTGGGGTCGTGTGGGTAGTGGGTGGGAGTCATCGGAGCGATGACGTCGTAGTTTAGGGTCGCGCCTAGGTTATACACGATTCTACCTCTGGCATTTGTCGTGTTGCTGTTCCAAGCGGGGTGTTTGGCGTTGAGATCGCCCGCTAGTAAGACGGAGTCACTCAGGCCGAAGAGAGTCGTGAGATCGCTGGTGAGCGCGATAGGATCGTCTGAAGCAAGAGACGCGACCGATGGTGGGGGATGGTAGGCAGAGATGATGGTTATCGGAGGATGACCAGTCATGCCTAGTCGACAGGCAGAGTACTCTAGGTGAGAGAGAGGCGCGGGTGGGGTCAGAGGGATGCAGTATAACTCCTTTCTATAATAAATAAGGGTACCGCCGCCGTGGCAACGTGTTCTGTCATTGCGAACTAGACGGTAATTCGCAATTTTGGGATCAGCGCGGTGGGGTTTCAAAAGGGTCTCCTGTATAAGGAGGACGTCTAATTGGTGGTCGCGGAGGAATTTAGTTATTTCGGCGCGTTGGTTGAAAATGCCATTGGCGTTGAAAAAACCTAATTTGAGGGATCGAGGCCTAGTGTGGTTTGTGCGTTGGGAATCCATTGGATCAGTCCATCGCATCCATCTGGTCGAGACCTAGCACCACATCACTGTGTGTGCTGAATATTTGGCTGTACATTGCCGTCGTAATTTTGCCGTTATTCTGCTGTTCGGCAGCCAGAAGGGCATCGCGGAGAGATCTGGCTTGGCGGGTCATAAATAACCTATAATGGCGCAGTATAGTCTGGGCGCAAGCCTCGCCGTGCGCGACGGGTGAGGGATTGGGCGGTTGTTTGACTGCAGGAGCAGCAGTGGTTTGAGGCGCGGGTTTGTGACTGGCTGTGGGCTCTGTAGCCACGGCTATAGGCAGGATCTGCGCTGCGATGGGTATATCCATCAGTGCCTGCAAAGGTTTGGCAGGGGCCAAGGAGGGAAAGGCTTGTTCGTGGTTTAGCCTGTTCCACGGGGACGGTCTCTGAGGAGCGAGACGTTGGGGAATTTGAGAAGAAGGTGCCTCTCTCTGTTGGCGGGCGTTGGCGCGCTTCGCTAATTTAGGAGCGAGTTTGGGGGCTTTGGGACAGCCGCGGTAGTTTGCCGGGTGACCGGTCTGGCCGCAGAGAACGCAGCTGGGTGGTTCCGAACAGAGGGTTCGGTCTTTAGGCCGTGGGCAGTCCGCAGTGCTATGCTCGCCCAGACACTTGACACATCTGGGAGTCGCATAGCAGTTGCTCTGCGCATGGCCATACAGTTGGCAACGGTGGCATTGTCCCACTGTTGCGGTTTTGTAGGGCTTTTCTATTGAGATACCGGATAGGGAGCAAATAGACTTAATCTTAAATATTGGGTGATGACCTTCGGTTGGTTCACAAATGACAAGAACCATGTCGTACAACTCACCGCCTCTCGCTTTATGTAAGCGATGGACGGCGATCACTGGTATACCTTGATCGGCAAGGTCGTCTTTAATATCCTGTACTAGGATTTCTTTAGGGACACGTTTAATAACTACACGAGTGGGCGTGTCCTCGGGGAAGGAGAAAGTGTGAAAGGAAATATTCCTTTCACGGAGGGCGCGATATAGTTCCCTATAGTCGTTCGACGTAGGGACGGTGACTTTAATGCCATTTTGGCAGGCACGGGCGTTTGTGTAGTTGATCTTTCGATCAACACACATCTTAGACACATCAGTCCATTTCCCCTTGTCCTGGATGTAAAAGGGGGGCGGAGGGCGTTGATTCCTTTGGGTTGAGGAAGTTTGGGCTATCGGGCTGGGGGGACGACTATCCTGCGCGCGAGTGGAGGTCGTTGGGACGGGGCTAGCGGGTCGTACGGGCGTTTGAGTTGGGGACGGGGGTGACGCGGTGGTCTTTTTGGCCTTGCTGGCCTGGGAGGTTTTCCCTTTCTTCCTCTTGCCACCGGTGACGACTTGAAAGTCGTCTTCCGAGGATGAGGGGCATGATGACAAATCATTGTCGGAGTTGTTATTGGACATAGGTTCGGTGATGTCCATTTCACGGAATTCAGGTGCAGCGCACACCTGCGCGGCGTCCATTGTTTTATGAACAATGGGATTAGTAGGTGGGCCGGAAACAATGGGTAATTTCGGGAATCGGGCGATCGGCACGACTTTGTCGGCGGGCGGGGGCAATAGAGGGCTATCTACCAGGAAGTCGTTCGTTGTTTGATGAACAATGGGATCGGAGTTAATAAACACTTCCGTGAATTGACCAACTGGGATGCCTTGATCGGCAAGCGGGGGAGATAATGGGCTGTCAAGCGCGTCACTAAAATCAGCGACGTTGGCTTCGGTAGCCGGAGGACTATTAGCGATTTCACGCTGGATTTTTCCGCCATATTTGGCGGAAATAGCAGGGTTTTCCCTAAGGATCTCTAACAATATCTCCAAAATATTGGAGTTCGCCATGATTGGCGAATGGATCAAAAATTTAATGAGGAAATTTTGGAGATTTCTCTCCCGCGGGGGGCCTATTTAAAGCCTAACTGGCCTAACTCCCCGGATGGATGGGTCCGGGGATGTGTAACCCTCCCAGTCGGGTAGAGACTGGGAGGTGAGTACCTAATGGTGAGCCCTAAGCTTGTAACCGGTCGCCAGTCTTATTGTGCGAACCGGGCCCTATTGGGTCTAGTGCGAAGGGGTAGACACACCCAACCGACACTAGGTGAGTAGCTGAAAAGGAAACTCAGTAACTAGGTTTGACTAGGAGATCCCCCAAGGCCAAAACCTAGCACTCGACTCCAATTGACTGCTTCACCCTGAAGGGGATCAGCGGGTGCGTCGGGTCAGCACCCCCTTGGTTTTGTTGACACCGTGAGGTTTCCACCAAGGACCACGAAACTGTGGTTTTACCCTGAAGGGGCCAAACCAAATTGTTTTTGACGATACTCTGTTAGAGAAACAGGAAATCCTTCACCACCTCGAAAAAGGCGGATCCGGACCAGGTGTCGTAGTCGGCGACTACGAATGACGTCACGGCGAGCGCGACGAAGCGATGACACAGACACAGAACGATCGAGAGCGCGGAGCGGTACGACCGTCGCGGGCGAGCGTCGGAAGCGGAATGGCAGAGCTGGGACTCAGGCCTCCTTTCTATAAAAGGGAATGGTCTGTAATCTACTACGGGGGCTCAGTTTGGTTTTGGATTTGGATCACGGAACATAATTATACATAAATTTGCTAAAATAGGATGACAAAAAGAGAGGGAAATGAATTTGCTGTTCGAGAATTCTTGCGACTTGCAAGTTCTTTTTTATTATTGATAATTGGCTCGCGTTGACCACCATCTCACCTGATGGTAAGTGATGATGTGGTCGAAGATGGAGCACGCTTACCTAGAAATAACTTATTCTTGACTTAAAGACTCCCAGGTTATAGTTACAATTGGACAAGTCTTTTCTCACCATCTGTTCTTTTTATCTGTACTTGGGATAGTAGACTCACCAAGCAACATGAGGCATCTGTCCCGAAGCTGATTGATGGCTATTTGGCATTTCAGGCACTCACACAGTCAAGGTCAAAAACGATACTTGCTGACGGTTACGCTATATAAATAGAAAAGTAAAATATACAACTGTGATTACATTAAGGCGCGCCTCTTATTCACTCCGACCAATAGCAGTACATTCCAATCCCGAATACGCTCACAGAAAAAAAGATCATAAATCAAAGCAGATATACATCATCATCTCCTTAGCCTTTTACCAACTATGTTGGGGTTAGCTTTCAGTCTAACCGGGTGAAGCTCTATATACAACGTGTAACGGAAACCCCATATCTATCCAAAGAACTGAAGACAACATCTGGTATGGAGTCTCTATGCAAAGTTTCAGCTCAAAATAAGTGACTCACAGAATTGACCCCAAATTGTTGATTTCGTATGTTTCTTGACTACCAATAATAACAAACGTATCACATCACTATGAGGGTCATCACTTTCCACGTCACTTGCCAATAAAACGATAATTCTCTTCGTTCTTTTTAATTTTAAAAATTTGGTCTCTGGTATCAATGTATTGAAATTTCTAATAAGCTCCACACATGTAGACATAGGATTAGAAAACCCTTGCCATATCGTTTATTATCATCCAAAGATGCTGTGCACTTGGTATCTATATACCCTTTAAATTACACGTTGTATATCTATATGACTCCACAATCTAGAAGCTGGTAATTTTCTTTTACTTTCTTATTACCCGTAAGGACTGTCGAAGATGTACAAATCGTCAATAGTCTAATGGATAAGGTGTCGGACTTGTGATCGAGAGGTCCCGAGTTCGAATCCCACCCATTACACTATTACCGTGAACCCACTGCAGACACAAGCATATTTAGCTTAGTTGGAGCGGTTAACAAGATTGCTAGTAATGTGAATTCTACCCATATTGCCAGTTCTCTTTTAATTAAAAAAAAATTACAGCCAAAACCAACGGCTTTACGTGCTTTCCGAGGAACGGACAAATCTCGATATGTTGTCACCCATCTTAGCACCAACCTCGCCAAGCGTTGCTTAACCTGAAAAATTTCCCGGAGTAGCTGTTATTATTTAGCCACAAGATATACATATAGATAAGCGAGTATTGTCAAATACAAAACTGCTCCCTACCCCATTTGACGGGCCTGTTGGTATAGTGGTCAGTGGCCCTGACTGCTATGCTCAAGGTCGTGGGTTCGATTCCCACCTAGGACAAATGTTTGTGTGATGAGCACGATCATTTGTTCTTTGTCTGGGTGTAATTTATCTATAACATGTATGTATTTAAAAATATATATGTATGTTTATCAGTTGTCTAGTACTCATACCACAAGCTCTGCTTAGTTTGGGACTAGATGGCGTTGTGTGAAAGTTGTGGAATATTATATTATATTATATTATTATATTATTTCCATTCAAAAACGCAATGTAGCCTTAAATACATTAAAAGGATTTCACTATTCGTAAACTATTTCACCAATTTCCAGCTCGCGTGTCTTCAGGCGATAAATATGATGTAAACGCTTTAGTAAAATCTAGAAATAAGTCTTGTATTAATTAGCTCAGTTAAATATGGTTAATTTATGCATGTTTTCGAAGCAGGTATGCTAGAGCCGGCTAAAATATTGTTGTTTCCAAACTGTCTCGTATGCGAATGAATGGAAATTCATGTTTCCATCGTTTATCAAGACCGAAGAAGGAATTTTCGTTAGTGTATATTAATTTGGGTTGATATATATGAAAAGACTTTTTAAATAATAAATAAATCTTCATTATAAACATACATTTTGATAATTACATATAATTTATATTGTCCTTACCTTTTGTAAAAATAACAAATGACTTCCACAGATTCAGGTGATCTGTAACTCAGAATCCTCCGTCTTCAGACACTTTTTATTGTTCTCACAGGCTTTTAACTACAAAACTGTTATTTTTGTACACTTTGAACTACATTTCGTTCCGATAACACATTTTTTTACGATTTTACAAAAGGGTCATTCCATGTCAAACGCTACCACGCCAAATTTTTTGAAGTTGTATTTTTTTTTACTTTGTAGCTGCTTAATTATCTCAATTACATTGATTCATATAAATTGACCGAAAATTTTAACAAAAAATATATATTTACCTATTTTTTCATGTGTTGAAGTATGAGAAAAATGATCACTTGGTGGTAGAAATTTTAGACCCTAAATGGCAACACTGTACAGCTAATATGGCGTTAGTTGTCAAAGCTAACTTCACGCCATTTTGTGTAGTGATACATGAACGACAAGGTACACGTGCTATTTTCTGTAAATTGGTAAGTTTTCCTGTGTTTATAGCACTTTTCAATAATGGAAATCACATGTTACGACCGTTACGAAAATAAGGGAAAAGTTTAATTTGAAGCTTACTTAATGCAGTAACAATTTCACGGCTTTGGGAAAGTAAGGTTATGTTTGCAAACAAATGGTCAGTTTCTTAGATTTCATGCTAAACGTTGTACAATAATAATAACGCTTGATTCAAATTGCGTTACGACCGTTACGTAACGGTCGTAACAGTATTTATGAGAAATTTTGCGGGTGCAGTAAAGTTAGCTTTTAAGTGATATTGTAACCAAATTGCGTTTCTTTAAAGACATAATGTTAGTGAACCCGGTTTTGGCAATATTTCGTATCTAACAAATTGATTTTTGCCAAAAATATTCTTTATTCGCTTTTATTTTAATTTTTTTTGCATGTTGTGTGCTTATGCTTAATTCTTTGTATTTAAGGTACGCGTAACGATGCCTTCAGCAAAAGAAAGAATGAAGAAGTATCGAGAAAGACTGAAAAATGACCTAGAGAAGCAAGCCGAACATCTACAAAAAGAGAAGGAGAGAAGTAGGAAGAGACGAGAGGCTATGAAGTTGAATGCTAATGCTAAGGTAATATCAAACGCACAATCAAGGGATAGAATGCGAGCTTACAGAGCAAGATTGAAGGCAGCAAATAACTTGAGCACACTTGCAGTTTCATCTCCTATTGGCAGTTACAAATGCTTGCAAACTTTTGGAAAAGCAGTGCGCAAAATAAAGAAAATTTTGCCAGACTCTCCCATGAAGCGAACTGCTGTGGTCACTAAAATTGCTGTTGAGGTGCTGGGAAAAACCGTTCAAATTTCAACACCACATCGTGACGGGAAGAGACTAGATGAAAAGGTCAAAAAGGCTGTGATTGATTTTTATTACAGGGACGATATAAGTCGCCAAGCACCTGGAATTAAGGATTATAAATCTGTAAGAGACTCTGTTACTGGAAAAAAGACGAAGAAGCAAAAGAAAACAATGATAATGACTGTACGAGAAGCCTTTAATTTGTTTAAGGATGAATACCCAGACATGAACATAGGAAAATCTGTTTTTTACAGCTTGCGCCCAACTGAGATGATTCCAGTGGCATTTACGGAACATGTTGTTTGCGTTTGCGCACTACATTCAAACTTTATTAATGCAGTTGAAAGTATAGGAAAGTGTCTGCCAGAGTTCCCTAAATCGCACTCAGAATTGATAAACGCTACAACTTGTAGCCCCGACAGCGAAACATGCATGACTAGCTCTTGCACAGACTGCCCATACAGTTATTGGGAAAACTTTGCAGAACATCAGGATTTGAATAAAACTATTTCTTGGAAGGAATGGACCCTTTTAAATAAACGTCCAAAAGTAGTTGTCAGAACTATGTCATGCAAAGATGCCATCAAAGAACTGAAAAGTAAAATGCAGAAATTCAAACTACATTACTTCTTAAAAAGAGTGCAATCAAACTTCTTTCAGAAATCAATAACCAGCTTAAAAGATAATGAGGCAGTGGTGCAGGTAGATTTTGCCGAAAACTACAAACTAATAAGTCAAGATGAGACGCAAAGCGCTCACTGGAGCCACGACCAGGTTTCTATATTTACTTGCTGTATTTGGTTATCCAACGGACAAAAAAAACCACTTGTCCTAGTCAGCGACGACACTTCACATACCAAAGAGGCCGTTTGGACTTTCATGAAAAATATATTCGATTACTTACGAGAAGTTAAAGATTCTGTGAAGAGGGTAAAAATATACAGCGACAACTGCGCGGCGCAATTTAAAAATCGGTACATAATGTCGTTTCTCTGGGAAATGAAAATGTATGCTGATCTGGATGACCTGCAATGGATCTTTTTCGCTGCTTCGCATGGAAAGGGTGCGGTAGATGGATTAGGCGGCACAGTCAAACGAGTTGCGTGGACAGGGGTGAAATCAAGAAAAGTTATTCTCAATTCTGCCGAAGACTTCTTTTTGTATGTGGAGAAAGAAATTAAAGGCTTGCATGTAACATACGTGTCTAAAACTGACATTGATGATGAAAAAGCTTTTCTTGACAGCGTCTGGTTACACACCCTTCCAATTCAGAAAATTCAGAGGTATCACCATTTCATAGCTGTAAATGAGAGTGAAATTGCAGTGGCACAAACATCTAATTCAGAAAAAACAGTTGTTAAGGTTAACAACCATTTAAATGAAAATAGTGACAGGAGTGATGACGAAGAAGGCATACTTTCTCTTTCTGCCTTTGCTGCGGATAAGGAAGAAGAAACTGAACAGTTGTGGAGTGATGAAGACGAACTTCCTCTTTTTGCCTTTGCTGCGAATAAGGAAGAAGAAACTGAACTGTTGAAGTATCAACCAACAACGTCAGCTGCAGCGACCATCAAAAGAAAATTGCGTTTCAGCGAAGTGTATAGCGATTCTGAAGAAGTTGAGTCACAAGAACCCAATGAAGTGTCTGTAAAAAATATTAAACCCGGAGTGTTTGTCCTAGTCAAAATTGTTGCTGAGGGCAAAAAGAAAACGGAATATAAGTATGTTGCGATCTGCCAGAGTACCGTCAGTGACGATGAAGGCGAGGTCCGCGTAATGTTTTTGAAAATGATGGACAAGAATGCAAAATCATTCATTATTAGTAACGAAAAAGACATTTCTGATGTCCCTTTTGAAAATATTATTACAATTTTACCAGATCCAACACTACAAAATAGGGGCATCCGCACTTACTACAATTTTGATATCAGTATTGATATTTTTGAGAAGTGAACGTGAAAGTGATTTGTTATGTTTAAGAAATTAAAGATTTTTCATATAATTATGTTTTTGATTCGTACTCGTTACGACCGTTACAACAGCCTGTTACGACCGTTACAAAAAGAAATATCCGTGAATATTAAGTTATAGCACGATATTCTGTAATAAATGGTGTAGGCACTAGGTTATTCATTTGGCTACAGCTTAAGGTTAATTTTTATTCATAAAACCAAGATAATTCGCAGAGTTTCGAAAAAACGTCGCGTCACTCGGAAATGAGAGCCAGAATCAAGTTACGACCGTTACAGTACTTGCGGCCAATTATAACAAAAACTATGTAACTTACAGAAAACATAAATGATTATTTACTTATTATAGGCTAAAAGGCCATGATTAAAGCTTTAAAATTAATATGCTTGCCTTATAGAACATGATTCAATTGCCAGTTGAAAGTGTACGTCCCGTTACGACCGTTACATGGAATGACCCAAAACAAGAAAATAGCAATATTGCAAAACAAAACGCAATACACACAGAAGCCAACAAATAAGAATTTCGAAAACGGAATAGCCAACAGAAAAAAATCGCATCATTATGCTCAGTTCAAATAAAAACAGTTTGTTTTTTCTGAGGAGAACTTGAATTTGGAATCTGTTCACCAGTATTTAAAATAAGCGTATGGTTAAAAAGTTTTTATAAAAAGTCTGAATGTATATTTGAAAATGGAATTCCGAATCAAACCGATGCTCTCAGAGTTTGAAGTACATAGGTATTATCAACCGACGACAAAAAGAGGAGGTCATCAATTCGACGCGTAATTTTTTTTTTTTGTTTATGTATGATCATCGATTACTCGAAGACGGCTGAACCGATTTGGAAAATTCTTTTTTTGATTGAAAGGGTATACTTTGAAATTGGTTCCATTTTCATAAACATCAGGATCTGATGATGGGATCCTGAAGGAATCGAGGGAACTCTTCAAATATTATAGGCACACCTGTGACGTTTTGGGTATTTATTATAGTAACTTGTGCAGTTGCTCTCAAAAAGTACCATTTGAGGAAGTCAAACTGATGATGAAGACCACAGATGGCCGCAGAAACTACTCAATAATAAGTATTGAGTGGATTGCGATTCGACTACTTGAATATGGATGTTAAGCACTTTATGCTCGTCACAATGCATGTGGTGATGTAGAGCTGGTGGTGAAGCACCAGGAGAACTCCTCAACAATTAACGGCCCAGCATTGAGAAAAGCAATATTATGTAAAAGGTTATAAATAGTTGACATTTAGGCTCTTGTAACTAGGTAAATTAAAAATCAACCAACTAAAAAGAGTGAAATAAAAACTTTTTACCAAAAAATTAAACCGACTCCCAAAAAACACTGCAAAGTGAAAAATAACTTTAATATCGGAAGTCGGTGCCAAAAACGAAAATACAAAACTAAAGACACCGACTACCGAAATTAAAGTTATTTCTCACTTTGCAGTGTTTTTTGGGAGTCGGTTTAATTTTTTGGTAAAAAGTTTTTATTTTTTTAACAACAATATCATTAGTCTAAATATTGGATGTGCGTTAGTACATCAAAATAAATTAAGTACTATTGTCTTTTTTATTATTTCGTATGAGCCCGCTCTTGACCTAGATCTCACCTGATGGTAAGCGATAGACGAGGTCTACGATGTGACGAGCGAGCCCAGATGATGCCTATTTACTCTTGCTTTAAAGGCTGAATGGTCATAAGTGGCAGGGAACACAGAAGCCGGCAGAGAACTCCACAACTTGGCTGTGCGCACAATAAATGTGGAAGAGAAGCGCTTGGTACGACAAGACGGTATATCAACTAAGTGTGGATGGTATGCAGCCGTAGACGGTCTATAACATCGACGAATGAGACACGTTCTACTAACAACGTATCTCTTTCAGAAATCCTCACCAAACTTTTTCTTCAACATTATTAACACCGCTAAGCATTCGTAAAGATTTTACGACGCATCATCGTTTTACATCTTGATTTACGATTCAGTCATTTTCATAAAAATGAGCCCCTTTTGAAAGCAGATATTGTCAAGCGATCCTCGAAGATGTTTAAGAGTAAAACCATAAATATTTACGCACTATCATTGAAATGATAATGTCAACAGACATGTTTGTTTACTTTTCCTGTTTTGCTCATATTTATTCGGAAGCGGTGACAATTTTACCTATGTATGAATCGATTGTACCTACTTAAATTCTACGTATCCAAATCTCAACCTTTATTTATTTATATTTACATGTATGTACATAAGTACATAAAGGTTTGTTTATAACTAGTTGTATGCGTATCAACTGTTTTCTTTTTCGGTGGGAGAATCATCTGATGATATTGACGAAAAACCCACATTGTTCCTTTAATTGCGCCAACGTTCCAGAATCGCGGTATCTTGCTAGAACATTTCTGCAACCACAGTAGGCAATGGCCCTGTCAGGCCCCGTCAATGCTGCTGAGTGCTCTTTGAAGCGCGCCGTCAACCCGGGCCCCTACCGGACGGTGAGCTACCCCTGCTCGCTGCTCGTAAAGCCCGATTTACACTTCAACAAGTACAGTAGCGAGTTAACTTGCGTCATTGGCGAGTTAAGTTGTTAATGTACTACTACTTAACTCGCTTTTGCGTTCAAACTACAATAACAACTTAACTCGCCGATGACGCAAGTTAACTCGCTACTGTACTTGTTGAAGTGTAAATCGGGCTTAAGTCCAAGCCAACGGAAATCGGCTTGCGATCGCCGACGCCCAGGGGTATACATTACAATGCCACGTAAAGAAATAAAGTGTTGTGTGGGTTTTTTGGTCTACTAACCCCGCCTTTGCGAACCTACCAGTTTCTTAACCCACGCTTTTTATATGTCATTAATAACCATTTCAGTATGTCCACTGATACATTCATTAAGATTGGTCTCTTAAGTTTCTTAATACTTAATAGAAACTACTATATTATAAATGCAAAAGTTTTATAGAAGAAGGTTTATCTGGCTGAAATCGACACAGAATTAGATCACAACCTGAAATAATACATAAACAATTTTTATCCCGAATAAATGAGCGAAAATTCCACAAACAATCATTATTAGTTAGGAAAAAGCTACAAAACTCGTACAAACTAAACACCATTAACAAGCACTCAGAGGCTGCAAAGCAAAAACAAAAGCGTCGAATCAACCCAAAGTACCGCGAACAGACCTCAGATCCTAATAGGTGTCCCATTTTACTCCGGAATGTGTCCAATAACGCATCCTGACCCTACCTCTGGGGTCACGGTGCCTCGACCTTTATTTATATTCGCTGGAAGGGCACGTTTTTATGGGATATCGGTGTTATGGCGATTTCCGCGTGCCTTTTTGAGTGGTTGGGCATTGATGCCGAAGTAGAATAATTTGGTATTGGGCCCTTTGCTCGTTGCTGTAAAGGTATTTTCAATGGAGCACATTTTGATTAGATAAATTTAAGGGTAGTGTAACTGTTAGGATAGTATTTACACTTGAGTTCTGTATAATAACAATAACATTCACAATATATGAATTCCATTCATTATAATCACTACATAACATAGTACGCGCAACAAAGTCGCTTCCCACTGTCTGTCTACCCCTATGTATGCTTAGATCTTTAAAAATACGCAACGGATTTTGATGCGGGTTTTTTACTGGATTTTTTACCAGATAGAGTGATTCCTGAGGAAGGTTTTAGTGTATAATAAGTTAAAGTTTTGTGTAAATTGGATGAAATATGACAGTATTACTTCATAATGTCGGGAAAAATTAAGCCTATCGGGAGCTTTAATCGAAAACGCTGCTAATTTCTTTTTCTTTTTTTGGGATTGTTTCTCTTTTATAGATCTACAAAAAAGTCTGAATTGGCATATTTTTATCTCCCAAGAATAATTGTCAGCCATTCCAGAGATTAATCCGGACAAATAGACAGACAGACCGACAAAGAGACAATTTAAAAAAAAAACTATTTTTGAATCGTGTAAATAACATATAAGCATTTGAGAAAGCATAGTTAGACAGTTCAATCTTATTTATATGTTGGATGTATGTTTTTTTTATATATAGATTCAATCCGTTTGGATTAGTTTAACAATGCATAATTATTCTATATTCATGGGTGTATTCCCGTCGTCCCCGTAGTCCGTGTCCCCGTTAAAGTTCAGGATAATTTCATTTACCTTTATGTACATGAATAGGTGTATTCCCGTTGTCCCCGTAGTCCAAGGGGACGAAGGGAATTTAATAAAATAATTAAAATTACTTACGCTGTCCCCGTTAATTTCTTGTAATATAAGTATGCTTTTCAAATTATGCCCGTTGTCCCCGTTGAGTTAAAATTAGAAGTGAGAGTGCCTTAATAGAGAGAATATTGTACCTATACAAATGAAATGGAACTAAGGACTACATATAAAATTAAAAAAACACATAATATCTAAACAGCTAGATACACATGTGATTGCGACACAAGTATTTATAATTTACGAATGTATTAAAAATAATAATAAAATAAATAATAATATATAAATGTCGATTATTACCAATTCTGTAATATAAATAAATGTGATATTATTAATAAGTATAACATTAAAGTTCTGTTTGTAGTCAATTTTATTTTAATTGTTTTTTTTTTCATTATGTTTAAGCTTTAAGTTCAATCCTATTTTTGTTTTTATTATCTAAATTGTTTTTATACTATATTAATTCTGTGACGTTATAGTTAAATAGGTATATTAATGTGATATGTTTTTGTAAGTATAACATTTAAATACTTTGTGTTTCATTCCACCTTTTCATTTAAAACTAAAACAAAATAAATAAAGTATTTAGTAAATAAATAAAAATTTTAAGGGGACAACGATTCGTGAAATCTTAACTATCCGTTGTCCCCGTTGCCCATATGTACATAACGGGGACAACGGGAAGTAATTTTAATTATTTTATTAAATTCCCTTTGTCCCCTTTAACGGGGACATGGACTACGGGGACAACGGGAATACACCTATTCATGTACATAAAGGTAAATGAAACTTTAAGATAATTATGTTTGAAATAATGCATAGCATGAAATGACACCGTAAACTGAAAAACTTATACGACTAATCTAGTAAAACTTTTTATCCTGAACTCAATTTTTGTATGAACTTGAAAAGTTTTTCGGCTCAACAATTTTTAAAGGCTTATCTCTTAGTTAAGTCGGGCAAAGAGGTTGTTAATAAGTTTAAGAAAGAAGCTTCAAAATGACTTTTTTATAATGAGAAAAAATAATGTCAGTTAGCAGAGAGTAAGAATTCTTAATTTGATTTCTTTCTTTACTTCCGTGATACAAAAATACGTTATATAAAAAAAAACTAAGTGACGGGCTCAGAGACAATGAACAAACGGTTCTGCATTGTGTTTTATTTATTCCTTTTATCGCTTTTCAATATAAATTCCATTCTGTTACATCTGAAGGCGACGGTTGTTCGTTTCATGATATTTGAATACAAAGAAGGTATTTTACTGAGAGGCCATCAAGTACATTCTTATGTCAGTAAAAAAACTACATTTTTGTTGTTTGTAATCATTCCTTTACTCCACAGTTGCATTTAACTTCAGACAATCATATACTTGACTTGTATTTAGACAAAAATAAGTGATAAAAAATCTTCCCAGTTTTAAAGCTATGTAATGTAAATGCTACGTTATGACCGGCTCAACTTTTTACTACATACGAAAAGAGTTTATTCAGTAGATACTTTATATCATTAAAAGGCTTAAATTTAAGTATGAAAAACCTCTAAGTCTAACTAGTACATGGAATTGGAAAGTTGATCTTACACTTAATTCTTGAAATTAGTGCAATTAATTGGTTGCACGAAGTACAACAATTAAAATTAATATAATTGCGCTATCATATCTTTCGATCGTCTTTTTTATCACGATTAAAGCAAGTAAATTAATTAATTAAATTAGTCAAAGAAATCTGTCGTTGACTTATAAAATTTGAAAATAATTTAAATGACAAAATATTAATAACGTTACTAAGTACTCAACTACTTAATTATTCGTTTTAGTTGTATTTGTTTTTCATACTAACATTAGTTTTACGCATGTACACTTACTAACAACATGGATTTATGATGTCAGAATTAAATTAAGTCGACACGCTCAGCGTAGAAGAAGTTCTACAACTTCGTTGTTGAACTAATAAAGACTATATAACAAAATGTCTCGATCGCCTGTCAGTATCGCTTAAAACTCGCGTGTTCTCACATAAATTAATAAAAGTTACTCACACATATTACTAATACACACATAAACATTACAAGAATTAATGAACAACACGCAAATCTTAATAGATGTGTTAATGATGATTTTGTATAATTTTGCTTATTTCTTCTTTTTCGGATCGATAAAAATCCATTTAAATATTATGTTGGGCCCAGCAGATAACGACGCTAGTCACGGCCTCAGTGGCGTAATAAGGTCATTAAGGGTGCACGTATTTAGGCACTTTGGACATTCCAGAAGAAGTTGGTCAGGCGCGCCGCAATTACACGATGGGTGTCATTCATTGTGTTCTATGATGCCCCACTTCGCTTAATTGTGGCTGCAGCGGCCTGCCTGGGTTCGGAGTCTATTGATTGCTTTACAAACTGGCCACTGCAGGTCACGCCCGGGTGGCAGATGCTTTTGGGGCTAAATGAAGTTAGGCGGTGGTAGAAGCATATTTTCACACTCTTTTCTTGCCTGTTGAGGTTTTTTTTTTATTGATTTGCTCGCGTTTGACCACTGATGGTAAGTGATGATGTGGTCGAAGATGGAGCACGCTTGCCTAGAAGTAACCTATTCACTCTTGACTTAAATACTCCCAGGTTATAGCGAAACAGAATCAGGAAACACAGACTCTGACAGGGAATGAGGGGTATCTTGGATAGACTGAGTGTAGTGAAGAAAACTCTTCCGGCTCTACATTTTGCATAACAACTGCTGTCACAACGTTCTCAGTTTACCTCAGCCCAAACGGCTGTCTGGCTTGTCAGGCTTCTGACTAGAAGCCAGAAAATCTGACATTGGTATGGCCAAGCGGTATTGTGTTAGCCAGCTACTGGGTTGTGGAGGTCAGACAGGCAAACCCTTCATGTAAAACACGAACAGCTGCATCCAATTAGACTGGATAACGACCCCAAAATAGTTGGGAAAAAAAATAAATTTGAAATTTAAAAGAACCCCCTACGCCCCCTATAAATAATAGTCGCGGCGGGATAACAAACTTTAAATATCAATTCTGAATTTGCGATACCCCGCCGTGACTATAATTTCTTTTATTTTTAAGGGGTGTTTCTTAAACTACTTATAAGTATTTCTGCGTAAGGGGTTTTTTAAATTTTTAATTTAAGTTTGTTGTTGCGTCCCAAATGTATTTTTGAACGATCTTTGGTGTGGCAACATTCTATTGTCTTTTTGATGTTGACACTTGACATAACTTTTTCACTTGACAGATAGACTTTGGTTCCTTGTTGAAAAACGTCCGCGTCGGACCTGTTGATTTAATTATAATTGGAAAAATATCGTTTGGAATCGCCGTTTGCAACCGATAATTGGGTCGCGATTAACTACTGTTTGAAGTTGTAATCCCGGATTGACGAAAACCCAGGGATATTTCTCGGGACATATCGCCGTATTGCCTCACCGCGTGGCACGCGCATTTGTTGGAAAAAGTAGTGATAAATAGCTTCAATCCGGTGCGAGTTAGGGCTGTGATGCTGATCTGAACCGCGCCATCTGGAGACTGACGCCTTGTGACCGTTCAGAACACTTGACTTACATCACACTTTTCAATTACTTACCTCATATTTACATACATACCACACTTGGGCGTGACCTAGGAAGGTCGAAGTTGGTGTACCCAGTGCAGAAGGTAAGTGGTTAGAACTGTTATTTGAATATATTGCGTTGTTGGCCGGAGAGTCTTTTGTTCATTGAAAGCAACGGTAGGGCTCCACGAACCGTGGACAAGTTCGGACACACCAGTATCGTTGCGCTGGCCTATTGTAGTCCCTACCATTTTGGTAGCAGAAGCGTGGTCTTATAAGATCCACTGATTTAATTGGAAGTTTTGAAAATAACTTTAGTTTAATTACTTAACATAACTTATAACTTATTAAGTTTGAATATATTGCTTTGTTAGCCGGGCTCAAATAGTACTTGTAGTTTGTACTGTAATTTGTAGTGCTAGCCCCTTGGTATTGAATTGACAAGTAGGATTTATTTGTGAAATTAGGAATTATTGGTTGTATTTGGTGCATAGTTTGGTATTTGTTGCAATTAATAATTGAATGTCACTGATCTGAATTTGAAAGGTTATCTAAATAATAATTACACATAGTCTAACATAATAGGACTTGAATTGTGTGTATTGGTTATTGCATTTGTGGTACTTGTTGGACTGTGTTGATAGAGATTGTCCGGCTCAATATTATACAGTCAATTGTTGTGTTTATTGATGTTATTGGTGTGATCCTGCACAATATATACATTGAATTGTTATTTATTTTGTAACTAGCCATCTGTACCAAGCTAGATTCATACTTGGAATGGGTACAGGGTCGGATTTGGACTTGAAATAATTGAATTTAAGTTGTTATTTTGGTGAAATTATTTGGTCGGCTAACAAGTCATTGTTGTTTGTTTAGTTAATTTTAGCCTGTTGTATTAATATTTGATTGTTGCAATGGCCTCATTAAGGGCAGTCAGGGAGGCTGCTGCCGGATCGACCTCACAGTTGAGATGGTTCACATCGGCAGCTGCAACGGTTGAGCGTGTAGAATTGGAAGAGCTCACCCTTGCTTGGTATGGGCAAGTGATTGAGAGGATCAAGTCAGCTGATGCTGCGCTCACACGCTTCAACGAGTACATCATGGACGTGGATTTGGGGGTGATGGATCAGACAGCCCGCGATAAGATTTTGGGTGACTATGACCAGATTGTCCACCTGGGGGATGTCATATGTCTACGAGCGCGGAAATTTTGAAGAGTCGGGTGCCTGATGCGGCCAAGCCGCAGACCCCCGTTGTTGCAGGCCCTGGACTATTGAGTAGGCTGCCCACCCTGGAGCTGCCACATTTTGACGGTCGCTTGAACCACTGGCTGGGCTTCCTAAATCTCTTTGAGAGTCTTGTCGATGCACGCTCGGACCTCGGACCTGCCCAGAAGCTGGCCTATTTATTGTCTGTCCTGGAGGGCGAAGCCAGAGCCTTGGTGCAGCACTTGCCGGTGACGGATTCCTCTTACTCGACCGCTCTGGAGCTTCTCTCCCGACGGTATCAGAACAAGCGCTGCCTGGCTGATGTGCACATCGACCAGATTTTGGGGCTACCGGCCATTGTCAGCACGTCGACGTTGCGCACTGACTTGCTGAACCTGTTGGTCTCAGCGACCAACGCCTTGAGACGCTTGGAGTTACCGGTAGAACATTGGTCCTACTTGTTGGTGCACATAGTGCTGCAGTTGCTCCCCGCGGAGTTGAGGTCACGTCTTGAGCAGAAGTATGGTGGGGACAGTACCACCCATCTTCCCCCCTTTGACGACCTCCTCAAATTTTTGGAAGACGAGTGTCGGTTTTCGGATAACACTCGTGGCGCCACGGGGTCACCCCCACTACCTTCTCAGCCTAGAGACCAGGGACGGACTAGGGCTCGGGGGCCGGTTGATGTTCCCCCCGCCCCCCGTTTTGCTGGCGCCCGGAGTCCTCGGGCTAGGGGGCCTGTTGATGATCGCCCCGCCCCCCGTTTTGCTGGTGCCCGGAGTCCTCATCATTGTGACTTTTGTAAGGCAACGGGGCATGTCATGGCGCGTTGCCCGGACTTTTTGAATTTGCACGTAAGTGCCCGCCGCCGTATTGTCAACGCACGTCGTTTGTGCTTTTCGTGCTTGGGGGCCCACTTCCATCGGGACTGCCCCGACCCCCGCCCGTGTAGAATTTGTGAAGGGTCCCACTTGGAGATTTTGTGCGCCAACGCGAACCGCTCCAGCAGACCAGCTTCTGAGGGGGGGTACCCCGGAGACGAGCACCGGGCTGAGACCCGCGATTCTGTACGCCGCACTCCACCCCCCGCGCAAGTTGAACGGGAGCCCCACGAGCGCCATTTGGTCTTCCCTCGTCAGGGAGAACGCGCATTGGCTGCTAGGCAGCAGTGGCCGGGTCGGCGCCGCTGCCTTTCCCCTCCTTTGGCGGAACGTCCTCGGTTGGAGTCGCGCCCTCCGCCATTCGGGCATTCGATGGGATGTGCCCCTCCAGTGATGGCGAGCGGCTCGGGACACCGCGCGGACGAATATTTTGATTGTTGGCCTCGTCGTGAACGAAGGCAGCCTGAATGCGGCGATCGGTCGCCGCCCAGGCATCACTAAGAGATTGACGCCTGCCCCGCTAAAGGACCCCCCCGATCATGACGGTTTGTTGCCAACGGCCTTGGTCAAGGTCTGGGGACCCTTGGGTGACTCGATTGTGGTCTGTGCCATTTTGGACACGGGAGTCCAGGGTTGCCTTTTGTCGTCTTGGTTAGCGGGACAGGTTGGCCTGAAGGTGAATGACCTTTCAGGCAAGATTTGGGGAATTGGCAAACCGGCTGACACCACTGTTGAGGGAAGGACCTGGTTTGAAATCACCCTTGTGAGTTGTCCGTACCCTAAAATTGGTGCTCCTGCCCTTGTTATAACTGAACTTGGTTGGGACGAGCCACTTCGGGAAACCCTGTTGAAGGACGGTTGAGGCACTCTAGCCTTCCTTATGGGGCCCGTCACCCCCTTTTGTTGCCCAAGGAGGGCCACTTGGTTCAATTGTTGGTGACTGATCGTCACGTTAAGAACTCGCATGCCGGTTGCAATGCGCTGTTGGCCATTCTGCAGCGAGAATTTTGGATTTTGTCGGCTGATCGCGTCAATCAGGCGAGGCCCTTTGCTGGCGTCGTAACGGATTTATTGGTCCCCTTTTGTTGAAGACGTCCACCCTTCGTAATAGTAAGATTGTTAAGGCTTATTTGTGTGTTTGTCTGCCTGTCAACCAAGGCAGTACATTTGGAGCTGGTAACCTCCCTCTCGACAGAGGCCTTTGAGGCGACTTGGAAGGATTTGTGTCTCGCCGTGGGTTACCTTCTTTGATTAGGTCTGATTGCGGTACGAATTACAAGGGTAGAAGTAACTATTTTAAGGAGGTATACGCCTTCCTTAATGAGAGCCAGGTTGACATTGGTAATAGTTTGGCCCGCCGAGGGGTCACTTGGTTGTTGACCCGCCAGCCCGCCCCCCATTGCGGGGGTATTTTTGGGGCCGCGGTGACAGCGGCAAAGGGACGCTGGCGGAGATTGTTGGGAGACACCGTTCTCACCTTTGAGGAACTAGCTACGGTATTTGGCCGCATTGAAGCTGTGTTGAATTCGCAACCTGGTCAAGACTTCCAATTGATTAGCGGACGGGTAGGCCCGTCCGGGGGGGGTAGATGTTGCGTCCCAAATGTATTTTTGAACAATCTTTGGTGTGGCAACATTCTATTGTCTTTTTTATGTTGACACTTGACATAACTTTTTCACTTGACAGATAGACTTTGGTTCCTTGTTGAAAAACGTCCGCGTCGGACCTGTTGATTTAATTATAATTGGAAAAATATCGTTTGGAATCGCCGTTTGCAACCGATAATTGGGTCGCGATTAACTACTGTTTGAAGTTGTAATCCCGGATTGACGAAAACCCAGGGATATTTCTCGGAACATATCGCCGTATTGCCTCACCGCGTGGCACGCGCATTTGTTGGAAAAAGTAGTGATAAATAGCTTCAATCCGGTGCGAGTTAGGGCTGTGATGCTGATCTGAACCGCGCCATCTGGAGACTGACGCCTTGTGACCGTTCAGAACACTTGACTTACATCACACTTTTCAATTACTCACCTCATATTTACATACATACCACACTTGGGCGTGACCTAGGAAGGTCGAAGTTGGTGTACCCAGTGCAGAAGGTAAGTGGTTAGAACTGTTATTTGAATATATTGCGTTGTTGGCCGGAGAGCCTTTTGTTCATTGAAAGCAACGGTAGGGTTCCACGAACCGTGGACAAGTTCGGACACACCAGTATCGTTGCGCTGGCCTATTGTAGTCCTGATCATTTGTTTTAAGCTTTTTAAACTTTTCACCTACCATAGCTTTAGTCAATTTGACCAATTTCATGGAATGGACAGTTTTTGTAATATAGTACGCGTCGTTCCCTTTCAATTGATACGTCACTTGGGTATATTTGAAAATATTCAATTATTCATCCCCACATTCATTCCCCATATCTAGTAAATGGCTAAACCGATTTTTACAAAACATGTCTGATTGTAACATAGGTACACGTCGTGTTCTTTCATTTGGTACCCCACTTGGGTATATTTGACAACATTCGATTAATCATCCCCACTTTTACCGCCCATATCTAGTAAATGGCTGAACTGATTTTTACAAAACATATTTAAAAACCACTATCTGAAGACCAGCTTTCTAAGAATAAAAACTGCATCGAAATCGGTTCACCCGCTTAGAAGCTATGGTGCCACACGTTAAACTTAAAACACCCCTCTATTTCCGTCGGGGGTTCAAAAGCTAAGCAGACTTTTTTAAATTACGTATGATCCCGCTCTTGACCTCGACAACACCTGATGGTAAGTGTAAGATGAGGTCTACGATCGAACGAGCGAGCCCAGAAAATGCCTATTCACTCTTGCTTTAAAGGCTGACGGGTCATATGTGTCAGGCAACACAGAAGCCGGCAGAGAGTTCCACACCTTGGCTGTAGATGATGTATAGAAGATTATATCAGAAAGTAATTAGCTTAATCTTAGTAGATTTCCTAGTGACACATTAACTGTAGAAATTATCATGGCAAGTCAAGGTGACAAGCCATATTACACCTAACACCAAAACATTTAAGATCATAATCTCCAAGCCAATGACAAAACTGTAACAGCAGGCAAAAGTAATAACTACTTCTAAATCTTTGCTTAATCTAAGTTAGTGGTGAAACTGTGTGAGGAAATAATTTCGTGAGGGGTGGCGACTGGCGACGAAAGTTGTATTAGACTGAAAGCTTTTTTGGGTAATCTTTTTAGAGATCCGTATCTGAAAGGTAAGAAAGAAAGAAAAAGCGTTTAGTGGTATTAAAACCCCTTAAATGTTAATAAATAAAATAAACAAACAAAGCCAATTAATGCCAAAAAGGCCTCTGATTTTGCAGCTGCAGCTCACAAATGCCACACGCTATTTTATCAACCGACGACAAAAAAGGAGTAGGTTATCAAGAAGATGCGTATTTTTTTTTCCGCAGAATATTTCAAGCGTCTACTTGTTGCCGTTATCAATATCGAGCAAAAATATCACGTTTGTTGTATGGGAACCCCCTTTAAATATTTATTTTATTCTGTTTTTTAGTATTTGTTGTTATAGTAGCAACAGAAATACATCATCTGTGAAAATTTCAACTGGCTAACTATCACGGTTCATGAGATACAGCCTGGTGATGGACAGTGGAGTCTTAGTAATAGGATCCCGTTTTACGCTTTGGGTACGGAACCCTAAAAAGAGAATTAAAAAAAAAAATACACGCGTCTTTGCTTTTGTGTGAACGTTGTCAATTTTCCCATTTTCAGTATTTACTTGTTTACCAGGGCACAGATGTCATCATTTCGATCTAAACTTAATATAGATAAGATGCTGATCCTCAAAGCTTGATTCCCTTTCTACATCGATCAAACAAAACCCCTAAGACGACCCACTAAACAAATACACAATTTAATTCCACCAAACCCGTTCCATCACATCACTATGAGATGAACGGTGATGTTGGACATCCCACCCATAAGCACAAAACGTCTAGGGAATACTTTCATTGTGCGTACAGCTAATGAGTGGAATTCCCTGCCGGAGTCTGTATTTCCTGATAGCTATAACCTGGTAGTCTTTAAATCAACAGTGAATAGGTTACTTTTAGGTAAGCGTGCTTCATCTTCGACCAAATCATCGCTTCCCATCAGGTGAGATGGTGGTTAAACGCAAGCCTATCTATAACTATTATAAAACGGAAAAGTTTGTTTATTTGAAAGCGCTAATCTTCGAAAATGCTGGGTGGATTTGTGTGAAATTTGGCATGTAAGTAGCTTGAAGCTCGAGAAAGGTTATACTTTTACCTGACTGCAAAAGAAAGTTAAAGTTTTTATATTAATGAAGGCCACAGGAGCGAAGCCACGCGCGACAGCTAGTCATCAATAAATTGCCTATTGCATAATTAGAAAAATATGTAATAGTATATAGTTACTTATTATCTATGTTTATTTTCTATGGGCCTTAGAAGCCCGAAATAAATTTATTATATTTATACAGGGTGGCCCGTTTACAGTGGTCCAAAGATTTTTTCAGCTTGATAGCATCATAAGCGACAATTTAAAACATACTTTAGTTAAGCGAAAACTTATGGTTTTGAAATTATGTTCTTTTTATTAAATTACCTGAAATTTCAATATTTTTGACACAAAACCACTCTGTTATGAAAAGTACTGGACCGAATCGAATGAAATTTGGTATACGCATAGTGCAATAATCTACCTATCGCGCTATAGACTCATCTAGTGTAAATAACTAGACTATGTTATTTTAAAAAATCATAATTTCGAAACCATAAGTTTTTCCTTAACTAAAGTATATTTTAAATGATCACTTATGATGCTCTCAAGCTGAAAATAATCTTTGGACCACTGTAAACGGGCCAACCTGTATTATGAAAATTATAATTCTATGAATCACACAGCCTACACAGGAACAGTACGTGAAGACACAAACACAAGACAAAAAGCACCATTTAATCCAATAGCTGTAGTAAGTCGAGTCTCGCCGGTGTTCGGGACATTAACACGCTCATACATCTGGCCAAACGATGCTAATCTGATGACCTACATGCTGAGCCTTCTAATTGGGCGGCTTTGTACTACCCGATTACGTATCAGGACGAATTTATTTCTATTGCCATGAATGTTTGCTGTCTTCGCTGTGGTACGGTCTGAAGAGTTGTTTTTGGACTGGCACATTTTGGATTATTTTTTCTAGATTATTCTTTATGAAACTTTTTAGGCATCAAATTTTTTTTTTTTTTAATTCTTGATAGGCATGTGTTTGGCCACTATCTTACCTGATGGTAAGCGGTGATGTGGTCAAAGTTGAAGCACGCTTGCCTAGAAGCACTCTCACTCTTGACTAAGACACCTTCGCTGTACGCACAATGAAAGTATTCCCAAAACGTTTTTTGCGTATGGGTGTGATTTCCACCATGTAACGATGGCGCATCGCCGTTCGTCTTGTAGACCGATGATGGAACGGGCTTGATTGGTCTTGTATTATAGATTTTGGAACAAAATATAATTTACCAATTTCACATATCAACCTTAATCATAAACTGCGACTACTTCAAGTAAACCTAAAAAAAACCAGTGAAGATTACATGTCATGTCATATCATAGGGAAGGAATATATATACAGGAAGAATGGATGTTTTTTACATTTTCACGCAAAAACTACTGAACGGATTTTAATAAAAACTTCACAATAGTATAGCTAGCAAACATCAGAATATCACATCGATGTTTTATCCCAAGAAGATTTTTGATGATGATGAAATTTTCAAGCGAACAAAGTCGCGGGTAATAGCTAGTAATGAATAAGCTAGTACTCTAACTAAAATACAACATACTGCTCTTTAAAGTCGCAACTCTTACCTACCCATACACTTAACAACTGCTACAAAGTTCCCGCGACACGTTGCCAACTTTCTAAATACTTATACAACAAGAACCATTTAGCTTAGTTCAGTTACGAGTTATGAATTGTCCAAAATCCACTCTTGGTCAAATATGTGAGAAGTTTCACATTTTCAAAAAGATATTTATATATGTACTTAAGTTTTTTGAAAACTTCAAACTTTTCAGTTACCTTAGTTAGTTTTCCTTAGATAAATACGGTTCGCAGATCCAGTTTCTAGAACGAAAATTATAGTCACAAATCATGAAACGCTCGATATTTAGTTGTGTTTTCAACAAAAAATTTCATTTGTTTTCTTTTCGAAAATCGTAAGTAAATATGTATACTACAGTAAACATACTCGCCTCAACTCTTCAAAACTAAGTTACACTTTCATGCTAATCTAACTGTTATGTATTTTAAAACCTTATAATAAATAAATTCTATTCTATTGCAAACCTGCGCTTTTGACAACTACACACATAGAGTACCATCCAAGCATAGAGAACAGTAAACCAATTCCATTTCTATGACACGTAATTAGCACCTATTATAATGTTAGTTTTGCTAAGTCCGGCACGAACTTTCAATACAAACTTTGCACTCTGAACCGTTTTCTTTTTGCTTTATGCAGTTTCCGCCTTCGTAGCCTTTATTGCCTTTATCTTTTATCTTATCTTTTGTAATGTGAAAACTTTTTTTGTGAATATTTAGATTACCAACAGAATATAGCGAGGTGTTTATGCTTTTGTAGATAGTTAAATATTTGGTTGTTTTACCTGTTTTTGGGCATGAAACTAACAGTAAAAGTGGTCGGAAATATGGTCGTAACATGGAGTTGTATTTCTTTTTTTGCGACCAAGAAAATTGTTTTACAGTTCGTTATGTTTTACTGTTTAAGGGAGTAAAGCAAAATATTGGAAAACCTACTTTCACTGTACCTACTGCAAGCGTTGGGACTAATATATATAAATAGCAGCACGTTTTTGCTTTTAAAGTAGTTCCTTCCATGTTTGTAGTTGAGAAACGTAATGTTTAGGGTAATATCACTTGCACTATGTAAGAAACTCACTAATTATGCAAAGATTTTATGTTTCAGCTATTCAAAAACAAAAATAAATGTTCGATAATTGAAAGTATTTAACCTTTTTGTTCTGTACGCGTGTGTTTCATAAAATTTGCGTTTGACTACCGTCTACACCTGATAGAGTTAATGTAGACGAAGACAAAGCACGAATTATAGGTATATGTAAACAGATGTTTCAAATCAATATCATTCTCCAAATAGTCTGGAAATAGCACACGCATTTCTTCTACTGTAATTTGGGATTTCTTACTAAGCCTCACCAATTTCCGTCCAAAACCCAAAGCCCACGTTTGGGCAAAAGCCTACATTTTAAACACGATACAACAAACAAAGTACTATTACGCCTTACCGACGGAAATTCTCGCCCCAATTTGCAACACAGGGTTACTGGCCTAATAACAAAGGGAATACAACCCTATTGCGTTAAAATTAAGGTAGGATTTCCTTTGTGTTCTGATGTCCTTTGACAAAAAGGTTTTGAAGCTATCGTGTCTAATGAGGCATGTAGTAAAAAGCAGTAGTGTTTTTTTCATTTTCCCTCTTGGCCCTCCGGCTGTTTCTTTAAGAGGAAAGGTTGATTCAATATTAGCGAGGTTAAGTGCCACCTTATTGATAGGAGACGGATTTTCGGGTATTCTGGAACAAAAGGCCACCGTTGATGTAATTTTAGTTCGGTACTTGTTAACATAATAGCTTTGCATGAAGGTAACGCTCTGTTGCTATCTATATAAATTATAGTTAGGTTTAGAAATCTCTAAAATGATATAGTGACCACTTTTTTTTAATCATCTAACCTTTTTTCTATTACGAAAACGGTTAGTAAAGCATTTATATATGTACAGAAATGTTTCAGAGATAATCATATCCCACAGTTGGGACATAAGTCTTCTCCCTACGAGAAGAAAGGGCCGGAGTCCGTAATCCATCTCGGGGGTTCAATTGGGTTGGAAAATGTTGTCAAAGACGAATAATAATAAGTATCAAGTAAGACCAACTTACGTCACATAGGTATGTAGTTTTATATTTCTTTTTTATTAATATTTCAATGTTTTGGCTGCAATTGTTGATATTCACTATCCAAACACCATGTTTTATCCACACATTCATAACTCAAAAACTTTCATACAACAACGAAATATAGATCACACCTACCCAAAAAAAATCAAGCATCAATAATCGGATAACTAACAACACGCACCAAAAATGTAAAATGCCAATACAAAGACCAGCCTACCGACCTATTTCAACAACCTCAAAGCAACAAATACGCATAATAATCTTCTACATCTCCGTATAAAAAAGAAGTAATAAAATAATTCAGATTTTGGCAAATACTCAAAATAATGCAACGGAAAACATCTCCGCTGATTACAAAATAAAAGAAATATGGCCTGAACTGGTTATTGCCCTGGGCGGTGTTCGAGAGAGCTATTTTAATGCTTGTAAGAAATAGTATTTATTTTTCTTCAAGATACCTATTTGGCTTAGAGTAAGCCTATGTTTTAGTATGAAGCGTGTCTTCCAACTTGAATAACTTGGTGATCAAAGGCAAGCACGTGCTGTTTTTATTGAAGCCTTAAAATGGAACACACATAAAATAGGTATCAAAATATCACACTTTAGCACTTAAAATATGTTTTGCTGTAACAACTAGAATTATTATACAGACTGCGCCCCGCGGTTTAAACCGCGTTAATTTGAGGAAAAACTCAAAATGATTTTGAGTAAAATGTAGCCTATGCTTAACCCGTGTTCTTCACGTATTTTCATTAACAAATTTTCTCCAAATCGATAATGTGGTTTAGCCGTAAAAGCGTAACAAACAGACAGTCTTTTGCATGAAATGAAATGAAATATTTATTTTATAAATTTAATTTATAACATTGGTATGGATGAGGGTAATAAACAGTTTAAATGAAAAAGGTATTCATTTTGTAATAATATACATTTTAAACTCGATGGACACCGGCCTTGTAAGAAGATACACGAGAGGCACCAACAAACAAAACAAATCCCATGAAAAACAATACTTGTCAAAAAACCAAGTCTCACAACTCAGTTCTTCTAAAGTAAAAAGTTGTGAGATCCATGTAATACCAAGTCGGTTATTCGATTATTCAGTCCCTACTTAAGGGACCTTCTGTCTTAAGTTGTTACGTAATTATCCAACCTAACAACATCTTACAGTGACCATATCAATATTAAAAATCTTTAACGTTTTAAATAAATAGATTGACTCGGCCATCGCATGAAAACACAATATATCTCACAAGTAATACATACATATATAAATTAGATTGTTTTTGCGATTGCCAAGCCAATCTATTTATTTAAAACGTTAAAGATTTTTAATATTGATATGGTCACTGTAAGATGTTGTTAGGTTGGATAATTACGTAACAACTTAAGACAGAAGTTCCCTTAAGTAGGGACTGAATAATCGAATAACCGACTTGGTATTACATGGATCTCACAACTTTTTACGGTAGAAGAACTGAGTTGCGAGACTTGGTTTTTTGACAAGTATTGTTTTTCATGGGATCTCATTTCTTTTTGTAGATAGTCCTACTTTTTTCCTTTTCGCTACCTTCTACTTCTTGTATACCAACAACGAATTTTCTTAAAGCCCTCTCTCTGGCTTTTTTATTCCGTTGACCATTTTACAAGTTACCTTTGAACATATATTTTTTAATATGAAGATTATTAGCAATGTGAGTAGAATTCACATTACTAGCAATCTTGTTAACCCCTCCAACTAAGCTAAATATGCATGTGTCTGGAGTGGGTTCACGGCAATAGTGTAATGAGTGTGGTTCGAACCTGCGACCTCTCGGTCACAAGTCCGACACCTTAGCCTAGACCTAGATACCTATCTACACCCATTATTTCATTATATTATACATAATTATATACATGTACACTGATTAATTAACTGTAAATGTAACTTTGTAATCCTATATACATATATGGGATTACAAAGTTATTTATGCAGTTGATGTATCTAGAAAACTGGACCTAAATTGAAAAATATTTTAGTTTTTTCTTGATTCGTACATTGAACACTAATTGTATTCTAAATTTGAAGCTTCTATGTCTGCTAGAAGTGCCTTAGACTTTTGATGATCGGTCAGTCAGTGAGTGACAAAATTAAAGAACTTTGACTCGTTATAATTCTTAAACTACTGGTTCAAATTGAATGAAATTTAAAATATACCGTGTTTATACAATGTCTGCTTGGTTACTGAAAATTCAGGCTTCTAGTTTTATCCACAATGAAGTTATACGGGGTCGAAAATGGCCTGAATTGCTTCGAGAAAAGTATGGTACGGCCGTGCTGCTTTTAGCTCGACTTGGCGGGGGCACTGCCGTGCCCCCAGATTCAGTCAGTCTTTCAAAGTCATCGTCTACTTAGCCATTTCTCAACTATAATGTCAGGGTCAGCTTCAAGTCTAACCAGATGACTATACTCTTCCCGAGTCAGTAAGACAAGCACAAACCCTTCCGTCTTTCAAAAATAATTATGGTTCATCTAGCTAAACTAAACACGCAAAAAAACATGACGTGTAAAAGTGTTATTTATAACCAATTTACAGAATAAATATTTCATTTCATTTCATTTCATGGTAAAAGATCTCTATCTCTCTCTTTAATTTGTTACTTTTTGAAGTGAAAACTTCTTTAGCGGCGCTGAGCACTTTTTGTATGGGTAAAAACTGTTAAACTCGCGTCAGGGTCACGTGACCGATCGAAAAGCGTAAGACTTTTTTTTAAGTGAAAACTTCTTTAGCATCGTTGTGATTTGAAAGTTAATGAAACGAAAAAGCGACAGTATCTATCTGTTGGGACCTAGGAGTTAGGTCGCAGGGGTTGAGGTATCCCTGAGAGGGGGCGGGGGGGGGGGGGGTTTCGTGGGGATTTCAGGGAGGTGAGGGGTAAGAGGGGTCCCGTGTGGGGGCGGGGTGGGGGGGGGTCTCGTGAGGAGTTCAGGGAGGTGAGGGGTAAGAGGGGTCCCGTGTGGGGGCGGGGTGGGGGGAGTTGAGGGGGGAGTAAAGGGGGAGTAGAGGGGGAGTTGAGGGGGGAGTTGAGGGGGAGATGAGGGGGAATTGAGGGGGAGTTGAGGGAGGAGTTGAGGGGTGAGTTGAGGGGTGAGTTGAGGGGTGAGTTGAGGGGTGAGTTGAGGGGTGAGTTGAGGGGTGAGCTGAGGGGTGAGTTGAGAGGTGAGTTGAGGGGTGAGTTGAGGGGTGAGTTGAGGGGGGAGTTGTGGGGGGCGTTGAGGGAGGAGTTGAGGGAGGAGTTGAGCGGTGAGTTGAGGGGTGAGTTGAGGGGTGAGTTGAGGGGTGAGTTGAGGGGTGAGTTGAGGGGTGAGTTGAGGGGTGAGTTGAGGGTGAGTTGAGGGGTGAGTTGACGGGTGAGTTGACGGGTGAGTTGAGGGGTGAGTTGAGGGGTGTGTTGAGGGGTGGGTTGAGGGGTGAGTTCAGGGTTGAGTTGAGGGGTGAGTTGAGGGGTGAGTTGAAGGGTGAGTTGAGGGGTGAGTTGAGGGGTGAGCTGAGGGGTGAGTTGAGGGGTGAGCTGAGGGGTGAGTTGAGGGGTGAGTTGAGGGGTGAGTTGAGGGGTGAGTTGAGGGTTGAGCTTAGGGGTGAGTTTAGGGGTGAGTTTAGGGGTGAGTTGAGGGATGGGTTACGGGATGAGGTGCTGTATGAGTTGCGGGATGAGTTGAGTGATGAGTTGAGGGATGAGTTGAGGGATGAGTTGAGGGATGAGTTGAGGGATGAGTTGAGGGATGAGTTGAGGGATGAGTTGAGGGAAAAGTTGAGGGATGAGTTGAGGGGTGAGTTGAGGGGTGAGTTGAGAGGTGAGTTGAGGGGTGAGTTGAGGGATGAGTTGAGGGATGAGATTAGGGATGAGTTGAGGGATGAGTTGAGGGATGAGTTGAGGGATCAGGTGCGGGATGAGGTGCGGGATGAGTTGAGGGTGAGTTGAGGGGTGAGTTTAGGGGTGAGTTGAGGGGTGAGTTGAGGGATGGGTTGCGGGATGAGTTGCGGGATGAGGTGCTGTATGAGTTGCGGGATGAGTTGAGTGATGAGTTGAAGGATGAGTTGAGGGATGAGTTGAGGGATGAGTTGAGGGATGAGTTGTGGGGTGAGTTGAGGGGTGAGTTGAGGGGTGAGTTGCGGGATGAGTTGAGGGATGAGATTAGGGATGAGATTAGGGATGAGTTGAGGGATGAGGTGCGGGATGAGGTGCGGGATGAGTTGAGGGGTGAGTTGAGGGATGAGTTGAGGGGTGAGTTGAGGGGCGAGTTGAGGGGTGAGTTGAGGGGGATTTTTTATCCAGGATTAAACTTCTTAGGACTATTAGCCCCAAATTTAGGGTAAAATAATGCTTATTGGGATTTTTTTGGGCCCAAAAATAAGTAGGGCTATTTTTAGGGGCATACATACATTTACAAGCATCACATATATGCCCGCGGGGCGCGCGACCGTCAGCGGCCTAGTACTACTACATTACAGATTATCTATGTACTAATACTAGGAAGTAGTATATCTATGTAGGTACTAGTACTAGGCAGTATTCGGAAGTATTTGATGATTGTGACGCTAGTAGGCATTTAATAAGCGTCTTGAAAATATTTCCAAACTTGCACTTGCATTCATGACTGTACCATTTTAAAATTGAACGCGCTTTTTCGATATATCATATACTGAAAAACAAATCACGACACCGATTGTCCCTTGAAATGCTGTTAAGTTTGATGATGACACGAAACGTGATGATGGATCTTGCGTTACGTTTACTCCATCTGTCTCCATCTCCAAAAATGTTACAATTATATAATGTAAACATGTATGACTTTAAGAATTCCGAAATTTCAAATGAAACGCCAAGTCGGGATTTAAGCGATTTATTTAAAATAATTGATAATGTGTATTGTTAATTAAGTAAATTCTATTACAAAAGTAATTAAAATTAAGTTATATTTTATTTACCTTAATAAAACGGGAAACTCATTTAAATATTAGCCTTGAATTGCAGCAAGAAACAGGGTTTTTTGAAGTGAAAACTTCTTTAGCGTCTCTGTGATTTGAAATTTTATGAAACGAAAAAGCAACAGTAAAAAGAGACAGACATATAAATTCGTAAGATTTAACGTGGGAGAAAATGAGATAGGGAGCATTATACAGTGTTTCTTATGTCGTGGAAATTTTATATGGGCAAACCAGGGCAAACGTATACCTTTGAAATTTCGTAAATTTTTGAAGGATTTTTTTGAAGTGAAACCTTCTTTAGCGACGTTGTGCACTTTTTGTAATGGGTAAAAAATGTTAAACTCGCGTCAAGACACGTGACCTGATCGAAAATTCGTAAGACGGACGGAGAGTAGACAGCCGGCGCGGCGTAGGAGAGGAAGTACCCCCTCTCATTCTACGGCGCGGCGAAAATGTATGCCTGCGCCTGCTGTTTTGTTTAGGCGGCGCAGGACGCTTGCGCGAATGTTCGTGTGTGTTAACATGAAAGTTGATTTTTCTAAGAGATAAACTTTTTAATGTAATATAAATTGTCATGTTTGTGTAGGATAGCGCAATAAATAAATATTGTATTCTACCACATAAATGATAGTACTTTTATACTGATAATTAAAGCAAATCGTGCAAAATTATTCCCTAACCATTCCAAAATATCAAAAATGCACAACGTTAATATTCAAGTTTTCACTTCTGCCGGCACTCCCAGAGTGCAACCCGTATTTTTTTTTTATATAACTCAGCTTTGTTCTTTTTATGTATATACATATATGTATATGTGTATTGAGTATATATCTATCTATCTGAGTACCAGTATTATCTATGACGACTAGCGTCTATCTAACCTCCACAAGCCAATAGCTGGTTAACACGATACCCTTTGGTAAAACTGGCTTCATATTTTCTGGCTTCTGGCTACTTGTAACGATTGTCAAAGATGTACAAATGTCAGTCGGGACTCTTGATCTGTTGAGATGTGATATGACGAGCATTGCTTAAGGGCCTATACTACCCCAGCGCTTCTCACACTTTAACTCACTCGCACACTACTGGCCGCGGTCACGCGAGCAAGCGAGAAAGGGTGGCAAGGAAAAGACTCCAAGACACCGACAATTTAGTTTATTTATTTTTACGGTGAATATAATGGTAATTTAAAAAAGTAAATAACATAAGACCTGCTTTATAGTTAGTTCAATTAATAAGCAATGTTTTAGTATCTAATTTGAAGTTATTTTTGAATACCAGCGGTTTATTGTTCGGTTTGGAGGTAACTTTGGATTTTTTTTCTATCAAGAAAATTTTATGGAATCGTGTTTTCGTCATACATAGTACCTAACATTAATCCTCAACTTTACCATATATTTATTTCAAAATTATTGCTGCAGTATTTTCGACATAACGGAGGATCATGTTAAGCCATTTGAGGAAGTATAGGCTCTTAATATTGGAAATCGACTCGTGCTTCTGTTATTATTTAGCTACAAGCTCCACATATTTTTCAAAGTCTTTTTCAAGATTTGTATATATATCTAATCATAAAAGAACTTCTGAAGGAAGTAACTTTCGCTACGTAAAAATTACTTCCGTAACTTTCAAATCATCAACTTTGACAATCTTCAACTTTGTTTTACTCTCGGTAATCAGACTTATAATATTTAGGATATATCAAGAGTCTAACGAAACAAGAATCTAACCAGAAATACTACAAAATTACGTGAAGAACCAATCAAACACGCAATATTTTCCTCCACGCATCTACAAAATATTCACCCAAACTTACCAGAATCCGTTCTCAATTTACGAAACGGGACCCTAAGCCGTCCAAATGTAGGACAATAGTCCATTGATCTATAAAGGTAACGTAACAATACCGGCAAACGAACCTACAAGGCATTTTCTTCGCATAAACGATGTCGCAGTCAAAATAGGAGAGGTGAATCAAGTAGGAAATGTCAATGGGGAATGTAGGGAGTGGTACGGACGGATTGGTTACTTTGTTTTGATAGGGAAACATTTGTTATTACAAGCAGATTTTTAAATTAGGGTTTGGTTTCCCTTTTTTGCTTATAAAGTGTCTTTTACACTCTAAGTACAAAACTTAATGAAATCGTATCATTAGAACTTCAAACGGAATATTTACCATGTGTATTTATTGTAAGGGAAGCGATTGAAATTGCCAAATATAAGAACTTCAACCAGGAGGACGGGTTGTTGTGTTAGCTTAACAACTTGAATGGAATTGCTCGACAAAAGCATTTATTTTAACATTGCAATTTTATCCATTGCGTGTTTGACGTTATCGATCTAACGATTCATGAAACATTTGATATGTTGCAATTGATTTGGAATTCCTTTCATTAAGACTGAGACTTTTTGTGCGCTGGGTATCATGGGTTGATTTCGGTACTGGTATAAGTTTTTTTATTGCTAAATGTTTGTATGGCCTACAAATACTTGAGTTTGTAAAAATGAACTCACGATATAGGTCAAATTTCTAGTGAGGGGCAAGTTTTATTTATAAAATATACATTAACGACAGGATATGTATTATAAATATCGATTACGACATAAAATATTTGTATGAGTACGGTATAGTTTTCGAGTTTCAGGTGGGTAAAGCCGCTACAAGAAGCTGGTTTCATATAAAATAATTAACAAAAATTATACTTCATGCAACGGTGTTAAAAGAAAAGTAAATATAAATTAGCTTCTGTTTTCTCAGATATTGTAAAAGTTTTAGCAAATAGGGTTTCTGTAGCCGTATGTACGTGCTGCTTAGCAATTCAGTGTTAAACTTCTGATATTAAGACAACGACTTTTTTTAAGTCGAATTTTTTCTCTGTATACCTAGATAGGCTTATTTTAAAAAGATGCTAGAATGGAAATTTTGCCTTGGGCTTAGGAAAAACTGTTGGTATCTTGGCGTGTTTTTATAAAGAATATGAGTTAAGGAAATGGTTTGGGTAATGCCTGTGAGGTATACAAAAATAAAACCTTTTAATTCTCAAACTCCTTGAAATAGCCAGTGTCTCCTTAAAAACTTCTAACAAACTAAAATGAGGTCCACGTTGTTTGAAACCCTTTAAAAAAACAGTACTGCATGCAGAATGTATGCGTGTAGTTTTATTTAGATTTTATTGAAGCCTTAAAAAGGAATAGACATGAAGCATCAAAATATTACATTTTTAGCCCTTAATATTTTTTTTTATAATTTTTCCTGTATCGTGGCTGCTTTTTTACAAACACCCGGACCCCGAACAATTGTTTTTCCTTTGGAACCCTTATACCAAGTGGACAAAAACAAACATCTTTCCTTTGAGGAAGACTTGGAGGGGCGCACTACTAGCTCAGTCAGTCACATTACTTTGTGAAATTTATATACAGAATGGAACCAGGCATTACTTTGCAGAAAAAAGATCTCTCTGAATTCCACCAAGAACAAGATGATTAATCTTGCATGCAGTATGCCCACAAATATAATATGCACATGCAAAAGGGATGCAATAAAACATACCACACGCAAGCAAACCATACTCAACACGTGTTTACTCATCGACTGCTGTGACCGCTGCATATATTTGCAAGCGGGAGGGCGGTGCTGCACATTGCATGCAAGATTGATCCTAGATGATTCTTGATGGAATTTGCTCCCGATGTTTTTTCTGGAGTATTACTTTATGTAACTTACATTACCACCACTCAAATGATGAAGGTAACCGGCATGAACTAGGATCTAAACCGACGAATACTGACTATTTGTGGATTGTGGCCCATTAGAGTGGGAACCTGTTTTCCACCAATGGGTAGGCTGTAGGCTTGCTGGTATGGCTAAGGAAGATACGCTCCCTATTACACGAATATTAGATGATGAGAGATGGCTTAGGCTCGTCGTAGTAATTAGGGAGGATAGAATTTTAATGTCAATAACACTGCATCAATCCCTTATGATGTCATCAACGGTCAACAAAGGCAACCCAAATTTAGCAGGAAACTGTTAACTGTTGTTTCATTCTCCCTTTCAGTAAAGCTCACCCCAAAAACGATGAAAACGTGTAAAACATTCTAACAAAAACTTGGTCAAATATTTAGACTGACAGCACAAACTGAGCCTATTGTGTGACGCGAACTATGACCGAAACCAAACAATGACATCGCACATCAATCCGGTTCTAACCGGTTGGCGTGACAGCGGCCATTAATATAGTGCCAGGGATTTGCGGAAAGCGGGGGGACGGCACAAACATGGCGGATTTGTTTTGGCGCGCTCCGAAATACGATTAATTGATACGGAACACGCTAACGTGGTGTTATCCCGTTTTCGATATGCGAATTTGCGAACGATTACGTAAACTGTTTATGTTATGGGGGTAATGGAGGGGTAGTAGGGTCTATAAATCTGTGTGGTTTATTGTATGGCAACATTAGATGTCAAAATTTAAAAAAAAAAACACAAACAGACAGAAACAGCTGTTATTCGTTTAAAACTTGTTCCCTTTTGCATTGCAAAACCTTTGCATTTAGATACTAGGGACCAGAATTAGCAGAAAGTTGAATACTCCTCTTTTTGTAGAACTAAACCTCTATCAAGCAATTACAGACATTTCAATTAACCAGTATAACAGTCTTAAACTGTTTCCTGAACCACAAAACAGTTATATAACTGTCAAAATTACTACATTATAAATGAGAACCCCTATTACCAACACGGAACCCCACCAAAAGTGTCACATTAACGTTCAAACCTGTCAAACCATAATATGTTTGAAAGTCATTTTACAAAAACTTGTTCCAATTCTTTTGCGTGACTTCGCTGAATGGAATGACACCTATTGAAGAGACGGTTAAGAATTTTATAAATAAGGAAACCTTCTCCAAGGTCGGCCATCTTTGTTAAGGCTTTCATTTAATTTCTTTTTTCAGCGATATCGGAAAATGTCACACGAAGAAGGTTCGTTTTAGGTATTTTTTGGGGTCAAAGGATCAGAAATGTTTCTTTTTTAGCAAATATTATTGAGGGGTAAGCTTGTAGCTTAAGAAATAAGTTGTATATTGTAATGGATTCAATGTAGATCTTAAATAAAGAACTGTCACGTTATTTCAGCGGTCGTAAGGTCGTGCGCGCACTGCATTGCGTTTTGGAAACGCAAAATCTGTGAAGTATGGAGTGTCATAGACGTGCGCGCACTGCGGTGGAATAAACGCGTGCGGTAGAGTCACCGGTGGCCCCGGTCATTCTACCGGTGCGGTAGAACTACCGCAATTGCGGCCACCGCAAGGCAGTGCGCGCACGGCCTAAACACGTAAATTTATTTCTAGGAAGTGTCTCTTTAAATGACAGTGTGGCATCGAGTAGCCGCGGCTGAAGGTTTGTGTTTGCACTCCACAAGGAACCTTCATATTTTAGCATATTTTGATAAGTAAACAATACAAAAACAGAATGATTCAGGCAATCTACTACCTGATTCAATTCTGTATTGTATTTTCTTTTTACTTTGCCTGGATCCATAACATATCAATATTTTTGCAAATATTAAGTGGTTATTCCAAAAACTATTTATTAAGCTTAAACAAACTTCCATGCACAATTATAGAAGATAGAGAAATATGCACATGTAGTAGGTTTGCTGATGCAACATATAATCCAAACCTAAATTTGACACGAGTTTCACCCCTCCATGGTACATTCTCAGAAATAGTGAACAAGATGAGTTCACTTTCTTCGCGCCTTAGCAATCGACGAGCAAAAACCAAAGATTGTTGTTTTTCATATGGAATATTACAGTCACATGGGACAGGAACTGTCACACGCTAAATCGGTGGACTAATAGGTACAAGTACATGTCTGCCTACATATTAGTTCTTTCGTGTTACATCAAGAGGAAAATCTAAGACGAATATTCTACTATTATTACTGTGTGACAATATCCGCTTCCGTTCAATATATATATAAATAACATAGCCTACATAAAGGCAATATCACAGTTTCGTTGTTATTGTATATTTTGTCTGGCTAGTTCCTATTAGCTAAGAAATCAAATATCCTTTACAATATCATCAGGCAGGCTAATAAAGTCTAATAAAGCATTTGGTACTCTGATGTTGTTTGTATTGTAGATACCTATGTATATGTGTGACAACTCATAGTGATATATGTCAAAGGCAATACATTATACATGATTTAACATGATAATTAATCGGTAAATATGTTACTTAGCGCTAAACTCAAGATCGGCTTGACACATTCTACAACGTGTAACGGAAACCCCATATCTATCCAAAGGGACTGAAGACAACATCTGGTATAGAGTCTCTATTCAAAGTTTCAGCTCAAAATAACTGACTTACAGAATTGAACCCAAATTATCGGTTTCATATGTTTCTTGAATACCAGTAATAAAAAACGTGTCACAGCACTATGAGGGTCATCACTTTCTACGTCACTTGCCAATAAAAAGATAATTCTCTTCGTTCTTCTTAATTTGAAAAATTCGGTCTCTGGTATCAATGTATTGAAATTTCTAATAAGTTCCACACATGTAGACATAGGATTACAAAACTCTTGCTATATCGTTTGTTATCATCCAAAGAAGCCGTGCACTCGGTATGTATATACCCTTTAAATTACACGTTGTATAATAAAAAAAATTATAGTTCCGTTAAGGCACTAGGTAGGTTCTGCTGGGGTTGCGGCAATATTCTAACGAGGTGCCGCGGCCCCGGACCACAAGGTCAACTTAAGAAACAGGATGAGTTTTTAGTCAGCAGAAGTCTAACACTCCCGCTCCAAACAGAGTAGGTTGAGTCATTTGAAGATTTTCCCACCGCAAAAACAAAAATAAAGGTAGGTTCTTATGGAGAGAAAAAAACATGAAAATTGCGTGGATAATAGTAAATAAAAACGTATACGTACGTATATATGATACTTATACTGTATAGAAATGGTAATATATCAGTGAAAAGATAAGGCGATATATATCACTTAAAGGTTATTGTTGTTGATTCCAAAATAAATGTGTTTTTTGGTGAGCTTATAGTTATTTACACGATACTAAAACACAGACCACTTTTTGCTTTTTTTTATTACGTATGAGCCCGCTTTTAGTAAGCGATATCTCTCAATCTTGCCCGATGGTAAGCGATAGATGAGGTCTACGATGTGACGAGCGAGCCCAGAAGATGCCTATTTACTCTTGCTGGTCATAAGTGGCAGAGAACCCTGCAACCTCGCAGCAGCGAAGACGCTGACAGCAAATGTCATCCCGGACGTACACACAGACCCCAGCTTGCTTCTTAAACTTATGCTCAAGTGAGTATCCTGGGTAGTTGAGGTAAGCCACATCTGCGGTAGTCGCTATCTTTGTCTCCGTCAAAAAGAGTAAGTGTGGCTTATCAGTCTCGAGATGGTGATGGACCGGATCGATATTTGAGTGCAATCCACGGATATTGGTGAATTGCACTTTGAGTGGGAGGAGGTGCAGCCGTTGGTTATACTTACTACTTTTTGATTTTGCTTAACTTTATCAGTCTTTCTGTTTGTCTGGACTGATATTATTATAATATCATTTTATAACATGTGTTTTTGATCCAAAAATATAGATTTATTTATTTAAAGACTTATATTACTAATCTGCTTCAATAGACTGCCTCCTTGGTCTAGAGGTCGCAAGCACAACTGCTGAAAAAGATATCGAAAACTAACTATAAGCACTTGATAAAACACAATTATTTTGAAATCACAGACACACAATTCAATTTTATTTATATGTTTAGAGTATAAAATAGAAGATGTATAGAGATAGCACCCAAAGGTTGACTGGTAGAGAATGCGTTGTTGCATTAATTCCGCCCATGTACCACTATTGTATATAAAGTTTAAATAAATAAATAAACATAAAATTAAAACCATTATATACCGAAATAACCTAAATATGCGTAAAATGGCGTACCAAGGATAATACTGAACAAAAAAAGTCGTGTCATTGAAATCCTGAAACTTGCCTGAAAGACTTTTTCGGCTTTGAAACAGCTATTCAGGCGTGACGTTATCGGGCGATTTGTGGTGGTGTTGCCAACACCCGCAACTTTGGGAAATTCATGAAAATATCATGTAGGTAACATTTACACTACACGTCCTTTTTTTACGTATGAAGTAAAATCGATTCTGAATAATTAATTAATAGGTATTATAATTGCGAAAGTTTATGAGGATGGCTGAAGTCTGTTACCTTTCACGCAAAAACTACTGAACGGATCTGAATGAATTTTGGTAAATAGATAGTTGATATTCTGGAAAAACACATAGGCTACTTTTAATCCCGGACTTCCCACGGGATCGGGAATGACGCGGGAAAACCTTCCCACGTGAACGAAGCCTCGGGCAGTAGCTAGTAATTAATAATTCTGAAAAGTTAATCAATAGGTACTAATATTATGAATTCGAAAGTAAATCTGTCTGTCAGTCTGTTACAATTCCACGTCCAAACCACTAAACTTTTCATGAAATTGGGTACAAAGATATTGCAGAAGGAAATAGGCTAAATACTACCAAACTAATAAAAAACATTTCACGAGAGGAATGCCGCAGGCAGAAGCTGATAATATTATAAATGCCAAAGGGTCCGTCTGTCTGTCTGTAACTCTTTCACGGCTATTCCTTGTCAAACATAGGCCCTAGGGGGCTGAACAAGGGGATGAAGGTTGGTATGAATAATAGTGCGATGAAGTCGCGGGGAACAATTAGTTTATTTATATAAAATATATTTAATTGTACACCTAGACTATATATGTATAAATAAAGGTGAAGGTAATCTTTAAATAATAGGTAAAAACATAATTGCCGGCATTATCTCATTCCGATATTGTAAACGTATTATTCTTATTAGGTCAATTTTTAGGGTTCCGTAGCCGAATGGCAAAAAACGGAACCCTTACAGTTTCGTCATGTCTGTCTGTCTGTCCGTCCGTCCGTATTTCACTGCCATTTTATTCCGAATCTATTAGAACTATACATGTGAAACTTGGTAGGTAGATGATTCGGTGAACCGCTTTCCGATTTTAAGAAAAAAATTAAAAAATATTCAAAGTAAAGGGGAGCCCTTTATTTTGAATATTTTTAGGCCCCCATACATGGAACTAAAACTGTTTTTTTTTTTCATGAAACCTATGCGTGTGTGGTATCTATAGACAGGTCTTTCAAAATGACATTGAGGTATCTAAGACTACTTTTTCATAAAGTTAATCGTTTAAAAGATATATGCTTCCAAAGTGGTAAAATGTCCCCCCCTCTAACTTCTAGTCTAGTACAACAGTCTAGTCAGCAGTTTTTGAGATACAGCATATTTTCTGAAACCGCAAACATAACACTATGAAAAATAAAGTTATTTGGCGTAGTCCCTATGGAAGCCTTCATGGGCGAGTCTGACTCGTACTTGGCCATTTTTTTTTAACTTAGGCCAATAAATGTTTGGGTAGGCTTTCAGTCTAACTGGATGCAGCTAAGCACTAGTGTTATATACGAAGCGACTGCCTATCTGACCTTCACAACCCAGTATCTGGGTAATACTAATACCCCTTTTTAGTCAGGTGGGAAAATTATAGAATGACTTCTCCCGCTCTGGGTTAAGCAGAAGGGTATGTCAGTCTTCTACTGACTAAAAATCCACCCTGTTCCTTTAGCTGCCCTTAAGTTCCGGGGCTGCGGTATCTCGTTAAAGCATTCCCGCAACCCCGGCAGGCAATGGCCCTATGGGGCGTCGACACCGGTGCTGACAGCTCCTTGAGGGGCGCGCGGAACACAACGCGCCGCCGACCCAACACTAATACCTCTAGACAAGACCAGTGTCGAATTTTCTGGCTCCTGAGTACCTATCCGTAAAGACTGTTAAAGATGCACAAATTTCAGCAGAGACCAAAGGCTTAGCGTGATTTACAAGGCACAGAGGAATTTCGATGAAAAGATGGTCATACTAACCCCGGCAAATGATAAATTATCTTTATTTTGCAAATTGTTTATTAAATAACACTTTTACGTGAGATTTTATTTGTAAATTAGATGAGGCTGGTGTTACCTAACTGACTACCCTGAGAAGAAACACCGAAACAAACTCAGAGATCCGTCTCTTTTATAGTCCATACAATCTATACTGTTTAAAAATATACGGAAACCTTTTAGGTTACCGTCTGAAGCGATCTTTTGAAGAAAGATGCTCACAGATTGGAGTGGGCCTGTCCATACAGTGTAAGCATTTGTCAGATAACGTATAGGTCAACTTAAAACAAGGAGCTTAACGATTTGACGAACAATACCAAGATAATGCCGTTTGGGTAGGCCGTAAAAAGCACTCAAACTGCCATACAATCATGTTTAACTCGAATAAAACAACCTACATAGTTCACATATTCACAATAGGTAGTTTACGAGGATTATGTAGATTGGTCTGAAATGGCCTTTTGAAGAAAGAACCACACAGATTTGAGTAGACCCGTCCTGTTAGTGCAAGCCTTAGTCAGTTAGTTTGTAAGCTCAACCTTGGACTACTAAGGAGCTCAATGTTTTACGAGCCGAAATTTAAAAAAATGTTATACATTTAAAAGGATTCTTTTTATGACGGAAATCGATTCAGAAGCCGATTCTGAAACAACTACTTTCAGGAATTGCGTTTATGCTGTTACACGTTGTATAAACTCTGAGTCTTGCTGTGCCCTAATAGGGTACACATTGTACTTAGCTATAAGCTTTCTGTTACCATCTATTATCAACATTGTGGAATTCAAAATAAAAATATTAATTAAAATAACACAAATCTCCAATTAATCTAACAAAATAGAACAATACATACCTACAACAATAAATAAATGATCAAATCTGAGAGTCTTACTACCAACCTTATTGGTTGTTTCAATAAGCTCGCTAGCTACAGTACACAATATAATGAACTACGCCCAGTAATGGCCGAATGTTACTAATAAAAGGGAACAAAGGCTATTTATTGTATGATTTGTAAGTGGGCGGTTGTATATACCTACATATATATAAACAACAACGTAACGCGATGTATATGATTAATATCTATATACACAATACTTATAATATACAATAGAAAATTCGATTTCATAGAAATTGTTATCAAATTAAGAAGTCAATATTTCGAATACCTTGAATAATCTTAAAAGGGCATTGAATAAAGCAGATATTACATCAAGAAATAAAAATATTTTACACGTACATATTTTATTTTGTCAGTTCATTAAAAATCACACCGTGATAGCGATACCTATTTTAATCCTATTGTATGTCCTAAGGTATACATATATCCCAACTGGCATGAAACGACCAGCGCGGTAGACACAAAAGACAATGACGGGAAGAGCTGAACTCGTTTTTAGAGAATTAGGTTACCTAACATTAGATCGCGAAAGGTCAATGCCATGCAGTGAGACAGCACATACTCATAAAAAAACCAAGATGCAAGAATTATCTACTTATTATGACACAAACTTAGAACATTATCTCGTCAACTGTGTGTTAACAAAAACGTTAAATTATACTCTTTCTGCAAGCAATAATAGCCTGATGGTTAAGGCGTCGGACTTGTGATCGAGAGGTCACGGGTTCGAACCTCACCCATTACACTATTGCCGTGAACCCACTCCAGACACAAGCATATTTAGCTAAGTTGGAGGGATTAACAATATTGCTAGTAATGTGAATTTTACCCACATCACTAGTTCTCTTTTTAGGGTTCCGTAGTCAACAAGGAACCCTTATAGTTTCGCCATGTCTGTCCGCGGTTTAGCTCAAAAACTATTGGTACTAGAAAGTTGTACTTTGGCATGAGTATACACGTTAATGACGCCGAAAAAGTGGTAAAATAAAATTTTGAAAAAAACAATTATTTAGGGTACCTCCCATACATGTAAAGTGGGATGATATTTTTTTTTTCGTTCTTCCCATAGTGTGGGATATCGTTGGATAGGTCTTTCAAAAATATTAGGGGTTTGGTAAGACCGTTTTTTGATTAAGTAAACCGTTCGTGACTTATCAAGCTTTAAAGTACCAATTTTCGTTAGAGTCAAGTGTCCCCCCCTCTATCAACTAAACGGTTATAGTTAGAAATTCAAATGTCACGGCAGTAGTACCTATATATAACGAAATTTAAAGGAAAACTATCACACATAAGTGGGCTTTACAAGTTTACGAGTAATAGTCGACCAATTGTATTTGACTCGAAAATTTCGAACAACTCTATAGAAATGTCGATAGATGGCGCTAAGCGCCAGTTGTATCGTGCTAGCTTCTTGTGACGATTGAGTAGTGTAGCTCTGTATCTGTATTTAAATTCAAAACACCGGCTATGACAAGTTTTATACAAATCTCAAAAAAAAATTGAAACTTTCCGTGCAAAATTGTCGGATCAGGTGAGGATTTGTATAGGAAGTCAAATTAGTTAGGTAGTCATGTTTGGCTTTTAGTTAGAGCATGGTACGAAACGATCAGTCAGCGAATACGACACGCAGTTAGCTGTTATAAAAACTACGGAACCCTACACTGCGCGTGGCCCGACACGCACTTGACCGGTTTTTTTAACTCTCTTCATAAAAGATATCTGTACAGAAACAACCTCGAACACCGTGGGAAACCCAATCTAAAAATAACTCACGCAAAGAAAACATGTAATTATTTCTAAGAAATCTGGACCGTCTCCGCAAAAACCGTAATGACGGGACCCAAGAAAACACGAACCCTTATTATCTGAGAAAAACAGGAAAATATATAATTCTATATACACATCCTTTACGGTTCATTGAGTTTCACATTTGGCCATCCTTTGAGGGGTCCGGAGAGGAAGCCGAGAGTTATTGGTCAAATAGAAAATCGTTGACCGTAATTGCAGTTTTTGGCGCGCTTGTTGACAATTGGACGAGGTTTTTTCCTTCCGTTAGAATGTGTGTGTTTTTATAGATTTAGTTTAGGGTGAAGATTTCTTGAGAACGTTCAAAAATGCTGTTTTTTAAATCAGTGTATCTCTTAAACCTTACATAATTTTATGAACCAAACAAAATATATTATTTTTAAGTCTTTTTTGCATATAGTGATGGAATTTAAAACGAAATTAAACATACTTTAATGCGTAAAAAAAAATCTTCAAACACACCTCTAAATTCAGTTTTAAAGCAGTTTATCCCTTCATTAACAACTGTAACTAAAATCAAAAATATTCCATAAACTTTTAAATGCTAAACTGCGTTCAATGATGGAATGTTTTTTATTAAATAGTTAATATTTAATTTTATACAAATTTATTTGCGTTTTACGACATACGTTTGCTCATTTCTTAACTGCCGGCACCGCGCCACTGTTCTGCGGAACGTTATCGAGAATGGATGTGTGCCGCAGCTCGCAACAAAATAAAGATTAAGGATGGGAAATAAAACTAACAGTGGGAAGAGATGGAAAGCTGCTCGTCAAAAGCACTTACTTCAGAATATAGCAAAAAGACGGTAAGAAACTTTATTATTATAAGTAAAAAACTTAGTAAATAAAGAATATTAAAAAGATAGTTGATAAAAATATAAATTGAATTGAATGATTTTTTAAATACGTAAGCATGTTTTGACTGCGATCCCATCTGATGATAAGCAGTGATCATTGATGGTGAGGCACACTAGTTCAACATAATTGAAATTGGTATACCGAATCGCTCACTCGGCCACAGAATTTGGTTCAGGTCATGGTGCGGAGCTAGGGGGAATGTGATGCAGTCGCCTCCTTCTGCGAAGCAGTCATGCTAGCGAAGGAGGAGGCTAAACGCGTGAGGGAGAGACAACTTTCTTCCTCACGCCCCAACCGCCGCGGGAGACGCTCCGGGTGTCTGGGATCGCGAACCGACCTCCGGCCGCCGTAGACGCCGAGTAGGAGTAGCTTACTGTCCGGTAAGGATCAGGCCCGAATTGGCAGCGCACCACGTTCCGCGCGCGCTTCAAATAGCTGTCAGCAGCACTGACGGGGCCCGATAGAGCTATTGCCTTACGGGATTGCGGGAATGTTCTAACGAGATACCGCAGCCCCGAACCGTAAAGGCAACTAAAGAAGCAGGGTGGGTTTTTAGTCAGTAGAAGTCTGACACTCCCTTCCACTCTACCCACAGCGGGAGAGGTCATTTGATGATTTTCCCACCAAGAAAAACAAAAATGGCCAGCTATGCTGCCAATTCCACATAAATCAATTTTTTTTTTTAGATCGGCGAACAAGCAATTTGCTACTCAACAACCGGATGATACTGCTTCTTGATTGGATGTCGAGTAAGTACCAACCTACTCATCAAAATCGACTGCCTCCATGGCACAGATTAGAAAATAGTAATCACCAAACAGGTACATCAATCCTATACAAACACGAAAATACCTACGCAATAGCCTCCTTTTTTTTTTTGGAGGTGGGAAAATCATCGAATGACTTATTCCGCTCTGGGTCAAGCGGAAGGGTGTGTCAGATTTTTACTGACCAAAAACCCACCCTGTTCCTTCGGCTGCCCTAAATTTCCGGGGCCGCGGTAACTCGGTAGAACTTTCCCGCAAACCCCGGCAGGCAATGGCCCTATGAGGCCCCGTCACTGGTGTTGACAGCTCCTTGAGGCGCGCGTGGAACACGACGCGCCGCCGACCCGGGCCTGGTCCTTACCGGACGGTGAGCGACCCCTGCTCGCCGTCCGCAGGCCCGCGACGCAATAGCCTCCTAGTAGAAGTACAAGCAGAAACATACCTACCTACTTTCTGTACGCGTACCAAGAATTTAGAAGACTGTCTGGACTTCTCTTGGTGTTAGGGTTGTACAAATAATGATAAAATAAACAAAGACGAGATAAAATAATTATTTATTTGACAATCACTCGGGAGTACGCTAGGCGGGCACATTGCACGCGACTTCGATCGATAAAGGAGCCCTGTTAGTGAGCCCGGAACTTTTTACCCGACTGTGAGACACAAAAGAGGGTAATGTGATCATCAGTTGGTATAGTGGTCAGTGGCCCTGACTGCTACACGCAAGGTCGTGGGTTCGATTCCCACCTAGGACAAATGTTTGTGTGATGAGCATGGTCATTTGTTCTTTGTCTGGGTGTAATTTATCTATAATATGTATGTATTTAGAAATATATATGTATGTTTATCAGTTGTCTAGTACCCATACCACAAGCTCTGCTTAGTTTGGGACTAGATGGTGTTGTGTGAAAAAGTTGTGGAATATTATTATTATTATTATTATCAGTATCTATGTTTTTTAGGGTTCCGTAGCCGAATGGCAAAAAACGGAACCCTTATAGTTCCATCATGTCTGTCCGTCTGTCTGTCTGTCTTCCTATCTGTCTGTCTGTCTGTCTGTCTGTCTGTCTGTCCATCCGTCCGTATGTCACAGCCATTTTATTCCGAATCTATTAGGACATGTGAAACTTGGTAGGTAAGTGTATTCTGTAAACCGCTTTCCGATTTTATGAAAAATATTTAAAATAAAGGGGGGCTCCCCATACATGGAACTGAAACTGAAAATATTTTTTTTCATGAAACCTATGCGTGTGTGGTAGCTATAGACAGGTATTTAAAAATGATATTAAGGTTTCGAAAACCACTTTTTCATAAAGTTAATCGTTTAAAAGATATACGCATTCAAAGTGGTAAAATGTGTCCCCCCCCGTCCCCCCCTCCCCCTCCTCTAACTTCTATAATAATGAAGTGAAAAATCACACACACACTAAACACTAAAGAATCTAAAAAAATATATGTCTGTAGATCTTAATCTACAGACATATATTTTTTTTAGATTTTTCACTCCATTATTATAGAAGTTAGAGGGGGGGACACACATTTTACCACTCTGGAAGCGTATATCTTTTAAACGATTAACCTTATGAAAAAGTTTGAAAGTTTACACTAAGGTGTAAACTTTCAATCAAAATTAGTTTGAACAAAACCAGTTCAGCAGTTTTTGAGATGCAGCATATTTTCTAAAACCGCAAATATAACTTTGTAATTCATACAAACACTATGAAAAACAAAGTTATTTGGCGTAGTTGTAAAAAATGTAAATAAGCTAGTTTTAAGAAATTTTTAAGGTTTTTTTTAAATAAATAAACATATTATATTATTATAGTTACTTCGGAACCCTTCATGGGCGAGTCTGACTCGCACTTGGCCAATTTTTTCCTTTAGGGTGATCTAGAGTCCAAGCACGTGGGCCAATTTTGATGATACTTACGTAAGTTTTTAGTTTAATAATAAAAACCATTTTTGATTGAAGTCGAGATTACTTTTGTTTAGATACCTAGGTGAACATTGACTAAAACAAAATAGAAACACATTATCAAGCGTACATGCTAGGGTTGTACATAGAGGACAAAATAAAAAAAACTAGTCATTCAACTAAATAGTTAAAACTATTGCAAATCAACAGACACACATAAACAAAACATAACACATAAACAACCATTCATATAGAAAACGACAAAGGTGGAGGAAATCCAATCAATTTCAATAAAATAGTAATCAATCTATTGAACAAAAACTTAACAAAAGAACAACATCAGACAGCAAATGATACGTTAATTAGTATATTATTACATAAGTAAATAAATAAATAAATATCAATGTATTCTGAAATAATGAATCACTAAATTAAATTAAATAAATATAAACATACTTATTACAAAAATCAAAGTGTTATTTTCTACATATTATAATTACTAGCTTCCGCCCGCGACTTCGTCCCCGTGGAAAAAAAAATCCCCCGATTTTGAAACATTCTTCATTACTGCTCCGCTCCTATTGGTGTTAGCGTGATGATATATAGCCTATAGCCTTCCTCGATAAATGGGCTATCTAACACTGAAAGAATTTTCAAATCAGAATGGTAGTTCCTGAGATTAGCGCGTTCAAGCAAACAAACAAACAAACAAACAAACAAACAAACAAACAAACTCTTCAGCTTTATAATATTAGTATAGATTATGTTTTTTGCAGACCTAGTACCTACTGAAAATCCATCATCACTCATTGAAGTCGATGTAAATTTACATCGGGAACTAAATCAAACAAAACATTATGAAGCAGAGAGGTAATTTCAACATTGTATATTTTCTTTGAACAAAACTTGTCTGTTTGAACATAAAAATATTTCTTCAGCCCGTCAGTATTACAACAGATTTTTATTTTGCTTTGTTTTAGGGAAACCGAAGAAATATCGATTGGTAGGCGTGTAAACATCGATTGGTAGAGGAAATATCAAGCCACGGACCTCTGGACTGCGGTTTAAAATCAATTAAAATCGTATCTGAACGATTGACAGGTTTAATGACTAAATTGAAACCGAAATGTCGTTTATGCAATATGATTTTTATAATAGAGGGAGACAACACCCCAGAATAAATGAATTTAAATACGTGTGCCGTAGCTGGTAGCAATAGTCGCAGGATGTGAACATACACAATTTCTGGAAATTACATTAACTCTAGGACTTCCTGAGGTCTCACAAAAGCTATTCACCTTTCATATGAATATAGTAAAAAAAAATGACAATCTGAAGCATTAAGATCCATGAACGAAGCTGAGGAGGAAAGATGTGCTGCCGTTGAGGCAGCACATCTTTCCTCCTCAGCAACTTCGTTCATAATATTCGTTCCTTCATAAGGTAAAGTAAATGAAAAGGGAATACTGATAATAGACGTCATAGCTGACGGATGTTGGGGATAAATATCATAAAAGAAAAAAATACTCCTCATTATCAGGAGCAGCAGCTATATTTGGTAAACGAACGAATAAATAATCCTTTATTCCTTTATTTTTTTTTTTTCACAAAAGCCATTACAATAATAATAAAATAACCACAAAAAAAAAAGTTTGAACAAAAGGCTTATTCTATGAGGTCCAAAGAGATGGAAATACCCTGACTCCTAAACTAGGTGTAAGTTCCTGTGACTTAGGAGTCAGTGATTCCTCAAAAACTGTAACAGCAAAATAATTATGCTTCTTTCAGTTAGGACGTTAAATACAAAGCAAATGGTGAGAGATACCAATAACTTGTACAAAAAAGAGAAATGTAATACAAAAAACTAAATAAAAAGAAAAACAAAAACTTTACACACTACTTATAAACTTAGCGGTGAAGAGTGTTAGTGTAGTGTGTGTGTACGTGAGTATGTATGTGTGAGAGAGTGTGTGCATGTGTGAGAGAGTGTGGGTATTTAAGCGAGTGTGTGTGCGTGTGTATGTATGCGCGCGTGTAATTGCGCGTGTAAGGCATGTGTGATATTGCAAGTATTTAAAGCGTATGAGTAACAGTTTACTGCAAATTACCACGCAGAAGATCCTCAGTACCTTCAAAGGTGAGTGATTGGAGATAATTTCTGATAACTTTTTTACATTGAAATCTTGTGGTCGAATATATATTTAATTTTTTATTTAAAGAGTTGTAGATGGTATTGCTATTGACAAAGAACTGGCGTCTAGCAAAGGCAGTTCTGTGACGTTCCTGGGCAAAAACTTTATGTTTACGTCTGCCGCTGGGTTGCGTAGAGGGGCGTGCAGAGTGTTTGTGTAAGGCACACAGGAGCACGTAAAGTTGTCTGACTGTGAGCACTTTGCTGTCGGCATAGAGCTGCACAGTGGGATACCTTCGTGGTCGGCCATGAATCACCTTCAGGATAGCTCTCTGGGCCCTTTCTACACGTATAAACATATTCTGGGTAGCAGCACCCCAAACAGGTAGACAATAAGTAAGGACAGACCGGCATAGGGCAAAATAAACTAACATAAGAGTGTCATGATCGGCGGAGTTCCTTAATTTCATGAAAATATATATCAGTTTACGTATCCGGGAGGTCACTTTCACTATATGGGGATGCCAGTTGAGATGCTGATCAATGAGTATACCCAGATATCGTACATACAGGGATTTCGCAAGAGAGAGGCAACTACACTGAGTTGCGGAACCACAAGTGTGTGCTTTTAGGGTAAGGGAGTTTGAGGGACACTGATTTGATCTGATGGCAAACGCAACGTATACAGTTTTTTCAACATTTAAGGTGAGCATATTATCTGCTAAACACTTCATCACACAAGAAAGCGCAGCCTCAGCGTTTCGGTAAGCCTGGGGCCAGTCATAACCATCAATAATTAGAGCGGTATCGTCTGCATAAGTAAATATTTGACAATTTACTAAAGACAGTTTGCAGATCTCATTTATATAAATGAGAAAGAGGGTAGGCCCCAGAATGCTGCCCTGTGGAACGCCGTATGTGATAGGAATCTCATCACTTGTATGTTGTCCGACTTTCACCTTTTGAGCGCGATTACTCAGATAGTCCGCAAATATTTTCAGGGCGTGACCACGTATACCAATTTTCTCCATTTTATTTAACAAGGCTGGGGCAGAAACGGTGTCAAATGCCTTTGACAGATCAAGGAATATTCCCAAGCACTTATGTTTTCTATCCAGCATCCTCGCGACATGATTAGACAAGGCCATGACTGCGTCTTCTGTACTAACTCCCTTTCTGAAGCCGTATTGATTGCTGGATAAAATACTGTTGGCATCGAGAAAACTGGTCAGACTCTTGTTTAGGATTCGTTCTAAGATCTTTGATAACGCTGTTAGAATCGAAATTGGGCGGTAATTGTTGACATCGTCTTTGCACCCAGCCTTGTGAATGGGATGAACTAAAGCTTTTTTAAACGCCGTGGGAAAAACCCCTGCACTAATGGACAAATTACAAACGTGTGTTATAATTGGAACTAAAACAAACCTCGCATCTTTCAGTATTTTAGATGGTATACCATCTGAACCAATGGCGCAATCAGTCCTGAGACCCAGTATAATGGAATCAACATCACTTTCAGTTACCTCCAAGAGGGCCATTGAATCAACCGAATTTGAAGTAATCTCAGAACGGGGATTTACTGAGACTGAATTAAATTTAGATGCTAGGCTGCTGCCTATATTGGCAAAAAAGTTATTAACATTATTCAGTGAGGAAATAGGATCATCAGTTAAACGTAGTAACTCAAAAGAAGGAGAACACTTTTTATTAAAATCTGAGACATTCTTAATAACGTTCCAAGTAGCTCTAACATCATTTTTTGCATTATGAAACTGTTCTTTTTCATACGTGTGCTTAAGCTTTTTCAGCAAGGCGTTACAGAAATTGCGATAGCGGATGTAAGTGACCTTTAGCATATCATTATCACCAGATTTCTTGAGTTTCGAATGCATGCGGTCACGGTGCCTTATACAACGGAGTAGCCCGGTAGTGATCCATGGCTTCAAATTACGTTCTCTTTTTGGGACTGTATATTCTCGTGTATGCTTTATGACTATGGAAGAGAGTTTCTCTATTAACGCATTTGCAGCATCATTAGGATCTGAGATTGTCAGTATTGGGGACCAGTCATGGTTTATAATATTTTCCAATGCTGACTCATAGTCTATTTTTGATTTCGTACGGGTCACATCCGTCTTAGCACTCTTGGTTTGCAAAAATAACAGCAGTGGTTCATGATCTGTTATGGCTGATTCAATAACAAAAGCAGTAGCAGATTTGTTTGTTTTGAGCAAAATATGGTCTAAACAGTTTGCGAGCCGTGTCGGAAAAAGATGCGCTGGTAGAAGGCCATTTGTGGCGGCACAGGTTAAATACTCTTCCGAGTGACTATCAGTGTTATCAGTCTTAATGTCGATGTTGATGTCCCCGATTAAAACTACAGAAGGACTTGCGATTTTGAGTACATTATCAAGACTATCAATAAAATTAGAAATATTATTAAAAGAAGGGGGTCGATAAATAGCCACTATTGCTACATCCTCAATACGACAAATAAGACAGTTTGCGTCATCGAACTGCGGTTCATAAACATTAGCTCTAATGGAAGATTTGACGTAAATGGCGCATCCGTCATTTTGGTTGTATGTAATTTTATTGCAGTAAGCCGTGTAGCCGTCTAAGGTCGGTAAATGTGAGAGTTTACTTAACCAGCACTCGGTGAGGACTAGCACGTCACATTTGAAACCTAATAAACGCATAAGCACAGAAACTTCATCGAAATTTTTGGTAATACTTCGTATGTTTAAGTGTAAAATCTTTAGGCCATTTGTCGGATGTTTCAAAAACTTTACACAATTCTCGGGTTGACACTTGAACGATTTAGACACATTAAGTGCGTCTATTTCATTATAAAATAAAATATTATCAATGGGTGTTAAAATAAATTCTACTACATTTGCGCTAGAGCAGAAAATAAAGGAATCTCGGCAAAGGATCATATTTGCTACAAAAATTAAACAGGTAAATATTTACTTATGTGAGTAAAAAAAATTAGTAATATTATATAAATATATTGATGTTTGTTTGTTTTGTCTTATTAATAACTTAAAGTATTTACTTTAAGATTGATTTTCCAATGTTCTTTTTTTCTTTTTGGTATATTTCTAAGACCTCTTCAGTGTCTTTATTCTGTTCAATTCAAATTAACGTATTTGTCCTATTGGACTTCTACCTACAATAGACTAATGCCAGATGCTCAACGGTTTTCCTGTGTTGAAAGAAGAATATTGATATTTTTGAGAAATGTTTATTCTTTATAAGCAAACACTTTCTCTCTCACTCTCACACTCTAGATTCTCTAAGAACCTATACAAAAAAAATCAAATTAACCATCCTGTATAGTAAGTCTAGATTATTGAACTAAAAATCAATTTACGAAAGGATTATCAAAAAGAAAATGATTTTGATGATTCTTTATTTTAGTTTTTCTAGAGCACAACAAAGGAACACATATATAACTAACACTCACACATAATGTTCCTACATTTGTGATCATCAAATAAATAATTATTTTTTATCTAATCTTTAATTTATTTTTTATCATCTTTGTACAACCCCTAACACGTTCGGCAAATGCTGGCCGTAGCCATATGAAGATTGCGCGATGGACAAAGCGTCCTCTGTTCTCGTTACGTGTACAGAAGGTACCTATGTTTTTGCTTGTCAAGTAGGATTATTATCAAAAATTTTAGGCATAGCTATTTACGCGTAGGTTTTCCACTAGCTCTATTTTTTTTATGTTTTATGTTAGTAGCTAAGTACTAATTTATTTACTTTTATTTGTAAGCGAATTTGCGAGAAAAATCTAATAATAACTGTCTACATTTCATCGCCCGGTTACATTGATAATTATAATATTTTCTGTTTTAGGAATACTACAACAAAAAGTAGATCAATAATTTAAAACAAATAAGTAGGTAGGTAGGTACGTAACAATATTCTGAAACACTGCTCGATGTCTTACTGACTACTTTTATGTGTGTGTCGCGCCGCGCACGATATGACACTACGCGTAATTTTAATGTGGGGGTGAGCGGGGCATTCTCTGTGATAGCGCCCTATTGAGCAAGGTCAACGGGATTATATTGCGCCTTAAGAAGCACGTTAAACCATTTTTCCTTTGTTTTCGCACTGTTTGTGCGTTCAGCGATAGTTGTGCTTACAACCGTTAATCTAAACAAACAAAAATAAATGTTTGTTTGATCTTCTTGCCTTTTTAAATCTTCGGATTATGTTGAAACTTTCTAAGCAGGGCCGTAGAGAACTCTGATCAGAGGAGAAGACGCAGGCAATAGCTCAACACGGACAACAAATCTAAGTATAATATCTAAAACAAGTAAAAAAATATAAAACCTGCAACATCAAATTTTAAAAAATGAACTCGTAGTCAATGACGTATTATAATAGACGCGTCATATTCCCACAAAACACCTCTCAAAAACGGCACGAAACGCACACATAGAGAATTACTACCTAATACGTGTAAAGAAAGGGACAGAAAAATAAATGCCATCTTTAGGTACACCTGATGTTAGAGAGAGATGAATATACATCTTTAGTTAACAACCTCCCCTAACGTCACGTGACTCACTTCATTCATACGCTAGCCGCCATTAGCCGTGTAGAAAAATTAAAATAAAAAATGTATTTCTGTTGATATTTACCTATGAAATGACACATTTTGACCTCTCACGGAAGCAGTATAATTAGTGCAACGTCTGAAAACACACAAAGGCATGCTTTTTTCCTAATTTTCTTTTAAAACACATTTTTTCTTAAGATGTGTAGTGTAGCGATCGCGACACAGGTTCGTGCGTAACTAAACAGGCACGAGGCACTTACCTTGATTTCAACTTGCCATTTTAGAGCGCGGACAACGTATCTATAGTTTATTATATATCTTTGCTCGTAGTGCTTATTTTCTTTGGTCCAATTTGAAAATCGAATCGCCGAACAAGAAACTTAATTTAGAAAAGAAACCAAACTCTTTGAGTAGACATGTTATGCATCCATCGCGTACTGAACAACTGCAATACCAGACACGGCTGTATTATCACACCACTTACAAAGCTAAAATGAATCATACTTTTTACAGTGCATTTTTATTCAAAATCTCTTTACCACATAATTCAACTCATATAACAAAACCCATCCGGACGAACAACATTACTTAGACTCCTCATAAAAAAATATATTTTTAAACTAATCCAAAGACAAGTAACGTATCACCGACCATAGTCAGTTGTCATAAAAAGTCTGCTTTACCGACACACAATGGTAACCTGTCGGTAAGAAGTGTAGAAGGAAAAGGGCCATTAAGATAACTAACGGTGACACATTACTTATGCAGTACCTTTGACGGTGTGACCTACACGCACTTTGGTAACCTCTGCCCTATTTAAGGTTTTACTGTGTTCATTTTTTAAACTCCGACGGAAAAAGAAGGGTGTTATAAGTTTAACTTGTGTATCTGTCTATGGAACCGCAGCTTCTAAGCGATCGATTTCGATGCGGTTTTTTTTTTGTTAGAAAGCAGCTTTCCGGCGGTGGTTCTTAGATATGTTTTATCAAAACCGGTTAAGCCATTTACTAGATATGGGGGGGGGGGTGAAAGTGGGGATGAATAATCGAATGTTGTCAAATATACTCAAGTGGGGTATCAAATGAAAGAACACGACGTGTATATTACAATCAGACATGTTTTATCAAAATCGGTTCAGCCATTTACAAGATATGGGGAGTGAAAGTGGGGATGAATAATTGAATATTTCTAAGTATTTTTAGCGTCCCAACTAGCACAAATGGGCTGCATTAGAGCTTTGGAGCGTATCCGATTATTACTTATGGTAATAGACGTAAGCGCTAGAGCGTCTACTGCAGACTTAAAGCAACCGCTTTAGCGCTATTTGGGCGCCATTTTATGCAACCTAAAGTTCCATTTAACCTGCACAACGGTTGCATAAAGGTTCCTTAATAGCTATAACGATTTATTAACGCTATACTAAAGCTCTCGTAGCGCTACTTTTGAATGATTTTGAACTACTTTGAACGAATGAATTGATTATAGTTCTTTATTGTATATATTCAGTTGACATTGTTTGTAATATTTTGGTAAAGTGTTTTCGTCGCCATCATGAAAATAAAACATAAAGAAGTAAATGTTTGTATTCTGTATTAGCAAGATATATAAAGATACTTAAAACGCTGTCCAGTTTACTGTAGATATATAAGACAATTTTCGAGTAATTTTAACGCGCTTTTATTATATTTAAAAAAATAACAAAAGATATGTGATATTTTTTATTTGTTATACAGAATAAATTTTATTTCCGTATTTTTACGTGTCGATAACTTACTATTCGCAAGTGGCCGATTGTTTACCGGTACATTTAATGCACATTTAACTGAAAAACCAATGTATATCAACTCAATTTTGCAAGTGAATTATAAGTTTTCTTAAAAAATCATGGCGTCATTGTACTGTAGTCATAACCTGCAGTTTGAGCTCTAATAACTCCCTTTTGAGAATCATAGTGCTAATTTTCACCCTTCTAACGCTTCCAGTGATTTTTGTTCCCCTAGTGCAACTCACAGCCACAAAAAGCTCCTATTTTCCTGTTTTTGAGGTTATAAGATTAATTATTGGTATCCTTAAGTGTATTGTAAGGTGTACAATAAAGTATATAATAAATAAATAAATAAATAAGATCTAGTTACGTACTTATTCGTTTAGCATCCATTTTATTAAATGTTTTATAATAGTTACAAAAGTGGCTGTAAAATGGCGAATGGATTGAGCCTGCAAGGAATGACTATTGCTACTAAAGGCCTTAGTTACACTGATGATTTTTTTGTAACTATAGTATGCATAAGAGTTTCTATTATTTCTATAATGAAACTTATAGTAGTATAATAGTGGTTACTATAACTATAACCTATATAAGTTACAATGGAAACTACTATGTAGCTGTGAGTGGCAGAATGACCTTCGTAACTCTCATATAAAGGTGTAAGTGGTAAATGAGTTCTACCGTGGACTACTGTGAAGGCTAGGGTAGTATTTGATTCAGCTTTTAGCACCTTAAGTAACTTTTATAACTATAGACGTTTACGGATGCAGATATGCAACTCTGAACTGCTTTTTGAACCCTTAAAGCGCTATTTTACAGCCCAAAGTAACAAAATAGGCTGCTATTTCCACTAATGTGCTCGTTGGGGTAGGGGGTTTTTTAAATTTTTTATTTAATTTTTACATGGTGTTTTCGTAGTGTATTTTGAGTAGTGGCAGCCCAAGCACGACTTAGAAGTTATAGGCCGTGGGATCAAACACAGAAAGATATATTACTTTGTGTAATTTTCATTATAACCACTACTCTCAAAAAGGGAGAAAACCAGCATATTTAGGACCAAAAAATCCGAAGATATGCGACATATACCCACCCGCAATGGGTCCGCCTAGTAGATTACCTACAGCCCATTCTCTCTGAAGAGGCCTGTGTCCCATCAGTAGGAACGGTACAAGATTGTTAAGTTTATATAGGGTTGCCATCACTAAATTTTCTGGCCCCAGACAAAGACTTATAAGCCCCGGACATTTGGGTAAAATCACAGTTTTTCACCGGACACCGTAGAAAAATATATTTTTGAACTTAAAACTAAAAACAACTACTTATGTTTAATTATGGTTTTTATTTACTGATAAAGTGATAACATTGTAGAGCTTTAGAACTTTTTTAATAAAAGTCTCTTCCTTTTCATTTAATCAATGTAACATAAACAATGAGATGAAATACCATAGGAAAATAATAATACAGATCGTGCTTTTTGGTACTCGTAAGACCAAAGTTTGTCCGGATTTTACCCGGACGCTTATTGGGAAAATCCCCCCAGACGCTCTCCAAACTAGGACAAATCCGGGAAACCCCGGACGGATGGCAACCCTAAGTTTATATTAATAACGAGCTAAATTACTTCTTCGCATATGGCAATTAATATTCCGGATACAATTTATTATATTTTTTAATTTGTTTTTCTCTTTGTTTTATGTAATTTTAATAATTTTAATTTTAATAATAATAATATTTTGACGAATAATTACCGGAGACATATTATGAGGGACGGGACGATTGACGTGTGTCGGGCATGCCATCATCCTGGTGAGTCCATCAGACATATTGTCTCCGGTTGTTCTCGACTTGCTAACGGCGAGTACTTGCATAGACACAACCAAGTAGCCAGAATTATCCATCAGCAACTTGCTTTGAAATACAAACTTGTCGATTCTGAGGTACCGGTATTACAAGTATGTGCCCGACCCAGTTCTCGAAAATGACCATGTCACGTTGTACTGGGATCGGTCTATCATCACTGACAGGACTATTGTTGCCAATAAGCCTGATATAGTGGTGATAGACCGATTAGTGCGCCGCGCAATGATAGTCGATGTTACCATCCCACATGACGAGAATCTCGTGAAAACTGAGAAAGAGAAACACAAAGTATCTCGACTTAGCTCATGAGGTTGTTGACATGTGGAATATGGACTCGGCTGTCATTGTGCCGATTGTCATATCAGTCAATGGGCTGATAGCTAAAAGCTTCGACGACCATCTGTCGAAGCTGGCGTTGCACAGCTGGATAAAGGGCCTGATACAGAAGGCAGTTCTCCTCGATACAGCTCGTATTGTGAGGAGGTTCCTTTCTCTGGAGACCTAACCACCGGTAGCTTGGACCCTGCTCCCGACACCGGTGCACTGCCATTTTTTATATTTTTAAATGTTTTTTTATTGTAAGTTTTTTATAGAAAAATATTTAAAAATGTAACTTTTGAGAAATGTGTTTAATAAAGGAAATAATACTTTAATTTTGTAATGATTCTGTAATGATTGATTTTTATATAATTTATTGATTTTTATATGGGATGTTTTCCTGAATTAAATGATTCTATTCTATATTAGTCTGGACTGATTGTGATGTCTTGCTAAATCAAGTAATTTTATCAATGTATCGCTGGGTAATAAATTAAAAACTGCCTGCTAAAAGGAACCGTCAAGGCTTTGAAAAAAAAAATCAAAATGATTTTTTACCATTTTGAGTTATATCTCTCTAGAAATTGATAACTTACTAAGCATTTGTACTAATTAGAATATTGAAAGGTATCTGTAGCTTCCCGAAAGCGATTGAATGTTTATATTTGATCACCGATGATGTGGTCGTAATGAAGCAAGCTTATCTAGAAGTAACCTATTCACTCTTGAATTAAAACCCCTAGGAGTTAGGACAAATCCAATCCTTAACTGTATGCACAATGAAAGTATTCCCAAAACGTTGAAATATACACCATGTAACGATGGCACATCGCCGTATTGTCCAGTCCAGAGATGTAACGGGCTGAATGGAAATTATATTGAATATGAGAACTTTAATCATAACGAAGGCTTACGGGGTTTTGTGCAAAAAATTACGACTATAGATAAATAGTAAGACTAAATGTCTGTTTCTCAAATAATGCTGTTCATAAAAATATTTCATAAGTCTATCGCAACGTTCCGTGAAGTCTTGTGCGTACAAAAAATCAGATCTATACTAGAATCAGATGGTCTGTTAAGGATTTTATTACATCACTATGCTAATCATACCATTGCAATAAAAGTTCAACTTTGTACATTTGTATGTTTATGTGTACCGTGATTGAATCACGCTATAATCGCTACAGGCAATTAGACCAAACTTGTTACACTTATAATTTACTATCTGAAATAACACATAGCGTACTTTTTATCTCGCGAATTATTATGAAATTTCCACACCATCGAATCATATTGATCCATTTTAAGTTAATGCTATGTACTCGTATATGCGAATAAACACCGTCTGAAATTAAATCAGGAACAAAAGAGACACTATTCTGAAGGCATCAAACGTCCGAATGAAAAATCAGAACTCTTTTAGAATCGCTCATGTGCGTGTATGTTTGACACACTACCTACATTTGATGTGTGTGGTGTGTTTTGGTACTTGTGAAAATTTACGCGTACATAACGTAAATAAATTATTTCTTAGCGCCTAAACTCAGCCGCTTTTAAAAACACGAAAACATTGCCTTTACTTTAGACTGACAGCCTTCTGGTCCTTAGAAAAGAAAATACTTTGACTGCTCCTCACCATTTAAATTAATTTAGACAACTGTTACACGGAATCACATTACAATAAAAATATGACTACCGGACATAATTAGTTTGTTGATTGCATCGCTATGAAAGAAACAATGTAAAAATAATATTTATTGCCAACACTGTAGGTACCAAAAAGGAGGATTCCGAATCGTAATAAAAAATTGGCCAAGTACCTACGAGTCAGACTCGCTCATGAAGGGTTCCGTAGTAACTACGCCAAATAACTATGTTTTTCATAGTGTTTGTATGAAATACAAAGTTATATTTGCGGTTTTAGAAAATGCTCAAAAACTGCTGACCCGATCTCGTTCAAACAAATTTTCTTTCACATGTGTAGTCTTAATAGTTTTGGAATAAAATTACTATGACATACGGACGGACAGAGAGACATGACGAAATTAATAAGGGTTAACTAACTAATAAGGGTTCCGTTTTCTACCATTCAGCTACCTAACCCAAAAACAAGTATTTCAGTGTGGCAAACGCTAAAAAATACTACAAAAAATTGAAAACTACAAAATACATTTAACCTAGGGAGACTAACTTAACATTCACAGTAAATAGTAATTAGTACTTGATATAGCATAAATAAGAATCAACAGCATTTATTATCTTACTTAAAAACTAATCTACTAGATCACTAATCTTTCTACGAAAAGAAACAACAATTTACACTATTCTCAAAATCCCGTAACGATACAAGAAAAATCTAAATCATATTTATAGTCAATTGACTTTTGGATAATATGTATGCATTTGTAAAGCATAAATAAGATTCATCAGCGTTTATTATTATAATTACCTAAACTACGAACTGATGTATTATATCACTGATCTTCCTACGACAAAAAAACAAAACAATAACACCATTCTCAAAATCCTGTACCAATTTAAGAAAAAAATTGAATCCAAGTAAGTGATTAAGAGCCTCGTTCACACTCATACGGCCGCTGGCGCCTGCCACTGGCGGGTGCATTAGCAGTGCAGTTTGAAATCGCATAAATATTGTTTACACCAGAGGGATGCCAAATCGAGGGCAATGTTTTACTCCTACTCAGGCATTTATGAATGTCATTTATCATGACAGACTTAAGTAGTCAGGAGCTTGTTTTGATGAGTTGGCATAATAGTTAATTCAAACGTCGATAAAATTATGTATATAAAGTTCGTCTAATGACCGTAAAACTTTTTTCTTCACCGTCTATGTATTTGGAAAAGGATCGGTGAATACTTTAAAGACTAGACACTTGACATTATGCAAATGCAAAAGCAATGACATCGCGAAGGCGATTGTTGAAATGTCAAAAATGTATGGGGTTGACAGGAAGATGACAGGAGTTGTCAAAATGTCTTAATAGACTTACATTGAATTTTACTTTCTCAACGGCCTCAAAATCACAAATAAAAACAAAAGAAGTACCCAGTAAGTACATACATACATACGTACAAATAAAACACTTGGTAATAACCTATATACCATATTCTGTATATTATTAATAACCAATTATTGCTGCCATTATGTCCATAGTAACATTTTCAATAAGCTTTGCATTTTGAGCACATTTGAATAATGGAAATCTTATCATGGGCTTACTTTTTAAGATGACTTGATCTCGATTGTACGCATATTTATTGCTTAATGTAGTTTTGGTTTATTAACAGATTTTTTTAAGAGCAATGTAAAGTGTCATGGAAACCATTGCTAAAAACTTATTTTTGGTTTAGCAAAATTTTGACTTTGGAATAAATAATATGCCTGTCATTTCAGTGTTTCTAAACGCACCCTCGATTGTGGAGAAATTGCAATAGCCCGAGTCCAAATCTTAACATGGGACGACATAAAAAAGTTCAAATTTAACTAGGAGAAGTCTGAAACCAAATGTACTAAAATATGTTTTATCTATTTACTCAAATCGCAGCTTCAACGAACAGACATAGGTACATCTCTCCACCACCATCCCTCTTATATCCACCCGTCATCCTATAAAACGAAAACCCTTTACTATTAGGATAGTATAGCGTGTCGGAACACTTCCCGCACATTATCAACATCCTAAATTATTCCCCCTCACTTATTGAAATTTCCATTAAAACAATGAGGAAATGAGGGCCGTCAAAGTTAGTTTTTGCCCCCATAAACCGGGTCACCTGTTCTGTGTCTAGTTAAATTTCCATATGTAGTACGAAGTGGATGCCGGTGCTAATGATGAATAGTGGACTTTTAGATTCCCTTCCAATCTCGGTAAGCATTCATTAACAGAGATTATTTGTAATATAATTAAACATTTTAGTTTGCTGCAATGAAATACAATAGAGTACCTCCTTGCATTTCCAAGAAAGATCCGCTGTAAAAATTTGAGCCTTGGTCGCCAATCTGCGATCAAAGCCCAGTATCGTACAATAAGAACATTCTTTATTTCTCACACGGCAAACTAACCATTTATCACGGGTTCTCGCGACCACTGAGCCCACACAACCACTGAAACCCTTTAACGGCCGGAGAGTTATATTGAATAGAAACGCGAGTATAAGCGACCAGCAAGAATGACGGCTGTTAGAAAAGTTAAGGTGTGCTCACAAGACTCGTCGTCATGTTTAAGGTAACACCAATCAATATACGACATATTTTTTTTAAATTTACGAATGAACCAGCTCTTAACGTTGATCACGCGTGATAGTGAGCTATTGATGAGGTCTATAATGTAACAAGCGAGCCCAGACGATGGTTGTTAGGTTAGGTTAGCAATCGATACATTGCCACCAACCCCATATAACCCGCACTATATCTGCTCAATTCCCTCCCATAGAGTGGGACATAGGCCTCCTATGTCTCAGCAGTGGAGACGCTATGTGCTATGTCTACACATTCGCAGAGTTCAAAAAACATTCCAATTAACTTCGCAAATTAGTTAGAAATCAATTTTTGTGATATTTCCAGAACATACGTATTGAATACATTAAGTTCCTATTGTATACCTCTGTGAGAAGCAGTTGCCATATTCCACTAATTCGACTCAGCAAGTGTAAGTTGGTATATACAAACTTACACGAGCTTCCGATGTCTCCATATTAATCTATATTGTATATACAATACATATTAATAAGGCCGCATTGAAGGACTAATTGTGTTAGAGCAACAATGTTTCTAATTGCTTCATGTATAACAGTAGTACATAGGCTGACAATTCACAAAGGCAAAGCTCTTTTTTGTTTGAAAAATAGAATATCACTGCTTAACTTTCGGCAACAATTACTGAAAAAATCACCCATGTACACGTAGCTTTATAGAAACAGTACTGATTTAGATTCCAAAGGACACTCTCAGAGAAAATAGTGTATTATAGAATGGTTTTTCTTTTACATTTAATGTTATTGTATGTTTTTTACGTAAATCCTTGAGATTTGGAGATCACAGTTCGTGGGTCGGGTAAAAATAGATTGGCTTGTTTCCTGCTCGGATTTAAGTCAGGAGTTTTGTGAATCGCGGTGTTTTACGGAATAGATTTTTGTTCATAAATATCTAGAACAACATTAATGAAATGACTAAAACCATTAATAATAATAATAATAATGCTTTACATGGATGATTTGAAACTTTTTGCCCCCAGCAACTTGTAACTCATGGAGCTACTGAAGGTAACGGAAACCTTCAGTAGCGCCATCAGGATGGAATTTGGTGAGGACAAATGTGCGGTCATGCATGTAAAGCGAGGGGAGATTATGGAATCCGTGGGAACTCAACTCTCGGATTCCATACACCTAAGATCCCTCGGCTCAACTGAAACCTACAAGTATTTGGGTATGTCAGAGGCACTAGGCATCAATATTGCTTATGTTAAACAGTCATTGAAGGAATGCTTCTTTGGCCGCCTGAATAAAGTACTGAATAGTCTTCTATCAGGCGGAAACACGGTGCGTGCCTTCAATGGTTGGGTCATGCCAGTATTGATGTACTCTTTTGGCATACTCAAATGGACTCAGACTGAACTTGACGAATTGGACAGGCGGGTCCGCACAACGCTGACTGCAAATCGAATGCATCACCCACGTTCATCGGTGATGAGGCTGTATATCCCGCGGAAGTACGGGGGTCGTGGCATTTTAAATGCAAAGACCCTGCACAACCGTGAGGTATGCAGCCTTAGGGAATATTTCCTAGAAGCCGACGTGGGTATGCATCGAGATGTGGTAGCGGTGGACAAAGGCCTCACTCCGCTCTCCTTAGGTACCGCGAATTGGCGCAAACCTGTAGTATTAGATACTAATGACCGCAGAGAAGTATGGCAGATCAAGGAGCTTCACGGGCGCTATTACCGGGCCCTTCATGGGTCTGACGTAGACACATTAGCGTCCGTAGCCTGGCTACGTTTTGGTGACCTCTTCGGGGAAACCGAAGGTTTTGTCTGTGCGACTATGGACGAAGTTATGATGACGAATAACTATCGGAAATATATTGTGAAGGATGGTACGGTAGACATATGTCGGGCATGTCACAAACCGGGAGAATCCATTCGTCACATTATCTCCGGTTGTTCTCGTCTGGCTAACGGAGACTATTTGCATAGACACAACCTCGTGGCCAGGATTATTCACCAGCAACTTTCTCTTAAATACAATCTTGTGGAATCAGAAGTACCATACTATAGGTATGTGCCCGACCCAGTTCTCGAAAATGGCAATATTACACTGTATTGGGATCGGTCTATCATCACTAACAGGACTATTGTTGCCAATAAGCCTGACATAGTGATGATAGACCGATTAGAGCGTCGCACAATGATTGTTGATATAGCAGTCCCCCATGACGAGAACCTCGTGAAAGCTGAGATAGATAAAAAAAATAAGTATCTTGACCTGGCGCGCGAGGATGTCGACATGTGGGATGTGGAGACAGCAATCATTGTGCCAATAGTCGTCACAGCCAATGGTATAATAGCCAAGCCAACCAAAACGACGGCATAGTTATATACGCCAAAACCAATATTATGTGTACAATAAGTGAACCAGCTTTTATGGGTGCAAGCTGTCTACTCTGTCAGATAGACAATTCCATTATTGTTGCTACTTATCGATCCCCATCACTAAAAACAAGAAATCACTTCAATAACTTTATTGACAGCCTAAACTCTATTTACACAAATAATTCAAATAGCGACCTTTTCCTTGTGGGTGACATAAACATCGATATCAGTCCCAATACCAAAGACCCATTAGCTGAGGAATACCTTACTTTCAATGCCTCGCATGGTCTGTTCCCTACTCATAATTATCCCACAAGATCCAACACATGTCTAGATCACATACTCACGAATACTACCCTGTCACCCACAACTCTATTATTAAAATCATACATTACAGACCACATGCCCCTAGTATTACTATTAGACAAAACTTTACCGACACGACAAGACCGTACTACTAAGTCCACTGTTGATTACTTAAAAATAAAGGCGGAAATAGACAGCACAGATTTCTCCTACATTTTAGAAATGCATGACGCAAATGAGGCAGCGGATAGTCTTGTTTCTGTGCTATCTAGTACGATATGTAGACATACAAAGATAACCAGACAAAGTAAAAAAAACAGGATCCTAAAACCGTGGATGACTACGGGATTACTCCGCTGCATCAAAAACCGTGACAGACTGCACCTAAAATCAAAAAATATGACACTGAAACTAACATACACACGTTACAGAAATTTCTGTAACGGGCTGCTCCGCAAGCTAAAAATCGCGTATGGTAAAAACTTAATTGACGAAGCGGGAAATGATACGAAGGCCCTATGGAAAGCCATCAAAACTATAACGAATACAAGTAAACAAAAAACTAGTCCCATAGAGCTCTTGCACACAACCACACATCCTAAAACATCCGTCAACAACGCCTGCAAATATTTCAGTGAAGTGGGAAAAAACTTAGCTTGTGAGATAACTTCATCTACTCCCCAACATTCTCCTTCTCTTGCTACTTTAACATCCTCCATACACAGCCCATCAAACTCAATAGCTCTGACAGAGGTATCAGAGTTAGATGTGGAAACCATCATCCAACAACTCCGTAATGACTGTGCGATTGGATGGGACGGTATATCGTGTCATATTCTCAAATTTTCTCGGCGGAATCTGTTGCTACCCATAACCCACATCTGTAATATAGCAATTACCTCCGGTGTTTTCCCTACAGCCTTCAAAAAAGCTATTATCTATCCAATCTACAAGTCTGGGGACAGGGACTGTGTCTGTAACTACAGACCCATCGCAATATTGACTGCTCTATCTAAGATATTGGAAAAAATATTGAACAATGCACTTAAAAATTTTCTAAACAAGTACAATATTTTGGCTAAAAATCAGTATGGTTTTCGCTCGGGTCTTTCAACCGAAGATGCAGTACTTGACCTAACAACTAAAATAAGTAAAAACTTAGACGCGAAAACCAAATGTCTATGCATATTTTTGGATCTTTCCAAAGCTTTCGACACGGTCTCTGTCCCTATTCTCCTAGACAAGCTTGACAGGTGTGGTGTCAGAGGTACACCTTTTAAAATTTTTGAAGACTACCTCACTGATAGAAAATTGTCAGTTAAAGTAGAAGACTACGTGAGTGATGAGCACAAGGTTTCCTATGGTGTCCCACAAGGGAGTATTCTGGGTCCCACCCTCTTCCTCCTCTTCATAAATGACCTCTGCACTCTGTCACTGCCATACACTGACATTTTTACATACGCAGATGATACAGCAATCTTAGTGTCGGGTCCAAATTGGCAATTAGTTAAGGAGAGAGCAGAATATTCCCTCAGTAAAGTCATGAACTGGCTAAACAATAACCTACTAACCCTTAATTTGTCCAAAACACACTACATTCCCTTCTCAATATCAAAATTTAGCTTACCTCCACAAGATTTTTCTGTCAAAGTACACACCTGCTCGGCCTCACAAACTTGTGCTTGCTATGAACTAACCAAATCCGAGTCTGCTAAATATCTGGGTGTTCAGATAGACAATGGCTTAAAATGGGATAAACATATAGATTTAATGACAGCACGCGTAAGACGGTTAATACATCTATTTAAATCCCTGAGGGATACAATGCCAAAAGAGAAACTCAAACTTGTTTACTTAGCATTGGGACAATCTATCATTCAGTATTGTATCACAACATGGGGAGGGGCAGCCAAAACGCACCTTTTAAGCTTAGAGCGAGCCCAGAGAGCTGTGCTGAAAGTTCTACTTAAAAAACCATACAGATTCCCCACGGTACATTTGTATGCAGACTCGAAAGTACTTACTGTTCGCCAGCTTTATGTGCTCCGACTTATTCTCAGAAAGCATCTGACTGTACCTGCCCCAAACCCAAATAAACGTAGCAAGAAACCAATCTTTTCCTCGGAGCCCTGCAAGACCTCATTTGGTAGACGTCAATTTTATAGTCTAAGCTGCAAAATTTATAACACTGCAAACATAAAGTTGAACATAGCCCGCACAAATAGACATGCAGTAAAGATCATTGTCACTGAGTGGATACAAAAGCTTGATTATGAAACGACGGAAGGGTTGCTTAAATTCATAAAGTAAAGTCACAAACTATTCATCATTCGTCAAAACATAAAGCAAACTCGCGCTTACACTCTCTCTCACACACGCACGCACCCTCACACACACACATACACACATACCCACACACTTTCACTCTCGCACACACCTAAACAATCAAACACACAACCACACATACATACCCACAAACTCTCACTCTCGCACACACCTAAACAAAAGCATACTGTAATTAGTTATTTTTTTTAGTTTTTAGTTTTTCAATTTTTATTTAATATTTTAATTATTACTTTTTAACTTATATTTTTTAATTAGTTGTAATATTTTAATAATCCTAAATATATATTGCTCAATTAATACCCATAATCTGTACACTAAGTAAAAGACAGAAGCCTCTATTTTTGATAAGTGTAAATAACCTCTCTGCCGGTCTGATCGCTGTCTCCCAACATACAGGCTCCAGCCTAGTTTGGGAAACAGTATCTCAGTACCTTTTTGTAAATACACCATAATATAATATGTATAAAAATTTGTCTGAAGCGCAGGAATGCAAAATTGTGTATGTCTTTATTCTGTGTCAAATAAACATTTTTTTTTTTTTTATTATTATTAGCCAAGAGCCTCGACTAACATCTAAGGAGGCTCTCGTTGGGTAGCTGGATCAAGGGCTTGATCCAGAAAGCAGTACTCCTGGAAACGGCGCGTATTGTGAGGAGGTTTCTCTCTATGGAGCCCTGACCACCGGTAGCTTGGACCCTGTTCCCGATACCGGTGGGCTACTATTTTTTATATTTTTAAATGTTTTAATTTTTTTATATTAATATTTAAAAATGTAATTCATATGTACATAGATTAAATAAATAGAATAATAATAATATTCCACAACTTTTTCACACAACGCCATCTAGTCCCAAACTAAGCAGAGCTTGTGGTATGGGTACTAGACAACCAGAGAGTATATACATACATATTATAGATAAATTACACCCAGACAAAGAACAAATGACCGTGCTCATCACACAAACATTTGTCCTAGGTGGGAATCGACGGCCACCGTAGGCGCGGGCATGCGGACAGCGAGTAAAGGGCAACTCGCTGTCCGACCATGGACCATGCCCGGGTCGACGGCGCGTCGTGTTCCACGCGCGCCTCAAAGAGCGTCAGCAACATGACGAGGCCCCCTCTGCAGAGGGCCGAAGCCCACAGGGGTCGTGGGACTCATCCCGTTACCGTGGCCCCGGTATGTAAAGGGTTATTGAAGGAACACCGTGGATTTTAGTCAGTAAAAGTCTGACAGTCCCACCCACCCTGCCCGGAGTGGGAGGACTTATTTGATAATTTTACCACGTTAAAAAAAAAAAGGTGGGAATCGAACCCACGACCTTGTGCATAGCAGTCAGGGCCACTGACCACTTTGATTGATTGAAATATTGGTTCACAATAATTTAAGCGTACAAACAATTCAAAAGGCAAGCTATTGATTAAAATTATGTAGGTGTGTGTTTAATATAAACATTAGATACAACATTAGGTATTTATGGTTCATCAAAAACTTTGTATCATAGTTTTTAAATTTTTGTTTCTTTGTTAATTATTGAAAATAAGATTCTTTATGTAACCGGTGACCTAATTCTAAAGTTTATATTGTGAATAATTCTATGGGTGTCATCTTTGTAAAATGTAATTTGTTTCATTTACTGTACCGCTACAACATGTAACTGTTCGCTTTTCCAAAGGCGATGCCGAATCTGGACCAAAAGCCATAGCATGATGACCTGGTGAGCAACACTGTGGAGTTTCTTGCCGGTTCTTCCCCATAGGAAACGAACAATTTTGAACCATGCACTATCTTGTGACGTTTTATAAGTGCGCATGTAGGCCTATGTAAAATTGAATACTTTGAATTTTTTTTAAAGGCTTTCTCAAAGTGCTCTTGTCTATTCTGCCCCCATTGTCATAATTACAGTACAAACAAATGAAATATTGGGAAATCGCACTTTTTTTTTAAATGTTTAAATTGGTGTATCTTGATAATTATAGCAGATAGCTTAAATATTTAAACGGATAACAAAAGATACATGTTTGTAAATTAGTCCTCAATATAATTTATTTGTTAAATATTTATGGTTTTTTTTTTAATCTAATGAATTGTATCTATAATTACCACTTCTATCAGCCCAACTAACACTTTCTTAAGCGTATTTACAGTAAGTCGGTAAGATACCGTAATTACATTGTTACAGTAAGTATTCTGCTAACTCACTTACTTGATATACATCAAGTAAGTGGCTTACGGATTGGTTTTATTTTTTGTGAATTACACAAGTTATAAATAGAGTAACTATACTTACTGTGAAAATGAGTAGCTAAAACGCCATATTTAAATAATGTCAATCTACCGGAACATTAGTTACTGTAAATATGATAGTGAAAATACGAAATAAAACATAATTTTAATACAGTAAGTCTACTTACTGTTATTATTATAATGAACGATTGAGTCTTCTCAACATTTACTGTGATTGTGCTTATCGTAACTTTGTTAATAATTTAGATATAAAAATAAAGGTAAAATTTCCTTATAGGGCTTGATTTAAGGATCACAGTAATGTAAAAAAGTCATAACACCAGTAACACGACTTACTATAATTATGACATCGGGGGCAGTATTATAATGTAAGTAGTCTATTTTTGTCGGGTTAAAAATTCTCTTCAAATACAAATTCAATTGGTTCAACCGTTCTAAATCTTGATAATACACAGCCATTTTAAAATCGCAGGCAAACAATTCAATTTTATTTATATGGATAGGTGTGTAGATAACGTGGTTTATTAACAAAATAACACACGCACGAACATTTACGATTAATGTCCATAATTTAAGAGCTCACTCGTTTGCGTCAACTCACTAATCCTGAAATTAAAACTGGCCTATCCTTTAACAAAATTACTGATCATAATGTAGGCATATTTATGCTAGTAGGTTAATATCCAAGTAACCCTAGAGAGAAAGTTCAAAGTGATTATATCAACGGTACTATTAAATTAAGGGTCGTTTCTAATTAATTCTGTTTCACATTCGTGTATGTGGTGTTGGCGAACTATTTTGGGAACATTGCGTATTGCTTTTAATAGGAGTACCCACCAACTGTTTATTTTGGAAAGATGTGTAGACAATTGAAATAGGTTGTAATAATAAGAATTTTTAACGTAGATTAGAATTGTTAATAATAATGATATACATATAATGAAATAATAGTTTAATATTAATTAGCTAAATTTTTTGTATCTAAATTGTGTAATAATAGATACCTAGTAAAATTATGCTTCGATTTTTAATGCATGTAGTTATGATATGCATAATTCAATGACGTATTGTGAGCATTTCTGGAGGAACTTTGGCTCCTAAAACACAGACTCGTAGTCTAGTTTAGGAGACAGTAGTTCGCCTTTGAAACTGACATTAATGTACAATAGTTTAATTAAATTTAGTACTGAGATTATGCATGTAATGTACAATAAAATTAATAAAAATAAAAAATTAGTTGGTTGAAACAGGGTCAAATTATATGCTTTGAGTGTATTGTGAAAGACTGATCTTCAGCCACATCTTCTTAGTATGTTATTTTTCATTAACCATAATGTCTATCAGGTTTGTGGGAGTGTTCTAACGAGTCCAGTCCAGTACACGAGGACAACTGAAGGTTCAAGATGGATATTCAATCAGTTGGGAGTCTAAGACCGTGCGCGCACTGCCTTGCGGTGGCCGCAATTGCGGTAGTTCTACCGGTGCGGTAGAACTACCGCAATTGCGGCCACCGCAAGGCAGTGCGCGCACGACCTAACACTCCCGCTCCACCCAGATTGGATGAAGTCATTTTGATGACTTTCTCGCCAAACACACAAAAGCACCGTTTAATTATGTGCCGGTTAGCTACATCTGTATAGACGGGAAAGCCACCCGAACATTTATGAAAAGTCTAAGCAGGTTAACATGATGATTGTAACCTCTTAATAAGTCCATGATTAATTCAAGTAGATCCCAAGGTCAATCTTTTCCATTTATATTTATTGTAGCCGAAACCAAAGCGTAAAATTACTCATGAATATTTATAGCTCCATGTTAGGCATTAACTGCTTATGACTAACGATGTTTTATACGGTCTTACTAACTACTTAGCTTGTTTTAGAAATTAATTATTAACATAATACAGATATGATTCAACATCGATTTTCAATGTACTCAAAATTTTTACTAATTCTTGCTCGCGGTTTTGCTCACGTAAAAAGTATGTAGCTACATCTATCTCGTAACTTCTTATCTCAGAGTTTACCGCACAACTAGCATACATACAAATCTCCCGATCACAAATATCTGGCAGTTGCCCACCAGACAAAAACACCTGTCTGGTTCCAACCAGACAGGTGTCCTCCTCCTGGATCCTGCCTTTTCAATGGGCGCAATCCCATTGAAAAGGGAGGACTTTACACACTGTTCCGCATATCCCCAAAAGTATATACCTAACCAAGAAAAAGTATAATAGGTTATCGGTCTTCAAGACTATTCTATTCTATCAAATAATTTATTTATTACAAGAAACAAAACTTACGAAACGAGAACTTACGAAATGAATACAGAATCATATGAGGGTACTTTTGTTTCTAGTCGGATAGCTGTGATTTCAAATCTTAGATCTACTTACCTTTCTAACGTGTTTTTAATTGTTTTCACGCTCAAACGTACAGTTGCTATAGAAAAAAGCGTTTTCGTGACAGATAGAGATAACGTTTAATATTGTTACAACTGGATGGTTTTTCGGTTAATTTCTGTCCAATTAACACTGTAAGTATTATGTATATTTTTGGTAATCAAGAGCCATAATATTTTTTACGCATATTCTCTTTCTTATCTAAACTACTTTCTTTTTTATTTGGCTCTTCTATCATGAGTTTTATTAAATATATGATTTCACATTTCAGACTTAAGTCTTAGTGCCCCATTACTTAATGAAGAACACTGCATGCACTATATTAAGCGCATAAACTGCTATAAAAAACCAATAAATTATTAATTCTAAATACAAAACAAACACATAATTATTTGAGAAGAATATATAAAATTCATTATTCGTATCTTCGTGTCCATATAAAAAATCTGGATACATTGAAGGAGAAGAAGCAAATATTATGCTAACCAACCGATAATCCCTTTTCCAGCCAATAAATGCCAACATATCCTTGATTTCCGCCGCGTTCCAGGGCACTATATAGCTCATTAAGAGTGTTAGCATAATAATAGCGTCACACGTTTCGGAGTACAATTTACACCTAACGCATTTCATTAGCCGTGCTAATCTAAACGATGCACCTACCAGGAGAACACGTAACGCTGAGTCATTTGACAATAAGGAATCACTGTGTTCGCATTGTAAAGATACGGCTGAGGTTTAGAGACAAAGCAATTTTGCCATAAATTGCTTTTCTCGAGAATTTGAATAACATCATTATGATTTTCGCTACCTACCACATACCTATAAAAAAAGAATGTTTGTGTTTAATGTTTATCATGTACGCCTTCTGAATCATCAATCAGATTGCGGTGGACTAAACCACTGTCATATTTGATAAATGAAGCAAATGAAGTAGCAGGCAACAGCTAGTTAAGTATAAAGGTTAAAGACATAATTATGGACACACGAAAATGAACTTAGGATAGGAATGTGCGAACATTACTCACTGATAACGCTTTGCACGCAGGGAGTGAGGGAAAATACCTATCACAAATATTAAGAAAATATTGTCAATTTTAGTTTTACCTTGAATTTTTTAATTTTGAACGATGTGTATTTTATCATTTGTACGAGTCTTAGATACTTGAAAAGAAATCAAGTGAATTTGAAAAAAAAAAGAAGTAACATGTAGTCTCTGGGCTCCGTAAGGGCTTCGTTCCATCTCAACTGCAATATGAACATTTTCAAACTATCATCAAAAAATATACAGTCTAATTATAGTCTAATTATGCATAAAAATATGTATACTAATATTATAAAGCGGAAAAGTTTGTTTGTTTGTTTGCTTGAACGCGCTAATCTTCGAAAGTACTGGGTGGATTTGGATGCAATTTGGTATGGAAGTAGCTTGAAGCTTGAGGAAGGTTATAGGCTCCTTTTTACGCGACTGCAAAAAAGGAGAGTTATGTTTTTACCGTGATAGAATCCACGGGAGCGAAGCCCCGCGTGAGTACTAGTGTTGAAATAATTTCAAACAACTAGTAGGGGTCAAAAAGCTAATCTACCCCACGTTAAGTAGACTAAAACATTGCCACACCGAGATATGAGACGTTCTGTCCGTTTGCATAATACATGACGTATTAGCGCGATTTATACCACGCGTTGTCGCGATGTGCCGCGTTGCCGTAATACCGCGTCAACGTCATTGTGACTCTATGCATAATTAATGTTAATTATGTACGGGATTTTGTTTTAGGCTGGTTTAGATATTCCACTTTGGGCTAGCCACTAGAGGCTTTTGACATTAAAATAGGACTCCTTTTTAAATAATTAGAGTAATATGAAGCGTCAATAGCCTAATGACTAAGGTGTCGGACTTGTGATAGAAAGGTCAAAAATAGTGAAGAGCAAGCAGAGGGATCTGAGGGATCTCCTTTGACGAATAGGCAACCATTTAAGCTGAGAACGGAAGGAATAAATGTAATATTTTCAGTTTTAGTTCCGTGTATGGGGAGCCCCCCTTTATGTTAAATTTTTTTTTTAATTTTTTTCTTAATATCAGAAAGCGGTTTACACAATACATCTACCTACCAAGTTTCACAAGTATAGTCTTTAAAATGGCTGTGACAAACGGACGGACGGACGGACAGACAGACAGACAGACATGACGAAACTATAAGGGTTCTGTTTATTGCTATTCGGCTACGGAACCCTAAAAACCTAAAAAGAAGGGACTCTTATAACTCACTAAAATACCTATAGGATCAAAATAATTGTCCTCAACGCTGTGCTGAGCTGGTACTCGTAAAACAAGAGACTGGCGCCATTATCACTTTATTTAGCAATACTTAATCTTTGTGTCAAAGTAAAAGCCAGCACTTTTTCGAGGGGAAAATCTTCAACCCCGTTTAATAACATAGTCACGGGAACCCTAGATTTTATAACGAGTGCGTTTATCGAAGACATGACTTTATATTCTTTTTAATTACAGGTTTACATTACACTACACTGTATCTCACCAAAACCCTTGTCGTTAGTAATATAGACGTACCATAATAAATGGTTATTGATTCGAGATCGACAGAACTTTTAGATATAAGCAAAGTGACTCCGGCAGGGTATTACAGGAGTGTAGCTCATAAGGTTACAGGTTTACGCGTCACAGAAACAAAATCCAAAGTTATATAAGTCATCTATTTTTATCTTCAAGTTCAGCCCACGTGGTCGTCGGTGACGTTTATAGACGTCAGAAGATTTGTAGGTACAAACACCACCTCCGCCGAGCCGACTCACTGACGCCGCGCCGCCGCACGGTGGGCTGAAAATCGGCTTTCATAGACTTAGGCATTTTATTTTGCAAGTGCGAGTTTTTTTGCCGGATATCACTTCTATTAGTTATAACAATATACAAAAATGACACCAGAATTGATTCTGCACAGAAAAGAAGGAATTATAATTTTTTTACGAAAATTTTGTATGGAGCTAGTATGAAAAATCGAAATATCTCTAAAACGGCAGCGATAACCGTAATATCCTTATAGGGGGTTATAGTACTAATTATTTATGATTTTTTGACATACGTTACATAATGGTTGTAGATGCCTTTTTTTTTAAAAAAATCGTCAAAATATTTTTATTTATTTTTACATATTTAAACGTTCCTTTTAGTGTATAAGTTGAAGAATTCAGAGCTTTAACAACTCTTATCATAAAATAGCATCACCCCTATAGACCTGAAGGACTAGACAGAGGTGTGTAGTGTCTTGTTGATCTTGTAAGATTTCCAACAATACCAAATAGTTGAATATCAGTGTCAAAGTGCCCATGCTGTCGCTTCTTTTTGAAAGATAGGGGAATGAAATTGTTAATTGATCATACCCTAAAAGTATGATTACAACATAACCGGACACATAATAATAATAATATCCTTATAGGGGATTATAGTACTAACATTATTTATTTTAACATATGAAACTGTTCAAAACGATCCATGAACTGTGTCAAAGTTAAGAACATCGTTAGGAAGCATGCTTTTTCCCCAAATATTAAGAACTAGTACTCTCGCGGGGCTTCGCTCCCGTGGATTCTATCACGGTAAAAACATAACTCTCCTTTTTTGCAGTCGGGTAAAAAGTAGCCTATAACCTTCCATAAGCTTCAAGCTACTTCCATACCAAATTTCATCCAAATCCACCCAGTACTTTCGAAGATTAGCGCGTTCAAGCAAACAAACAAACAAACAAACAAACAAACTAATAAACTTTTCCGCTTTATAATATTAGTATAGATATGTGAAAAAAAAAAAGACTGTATATAAACTTTTTATTGATAGGTAATTTAAATAAAACAGAAGTAACAAAAATAATATCTAATAAATTCAATTATACAAAATACATATTTGAAACTATAATTTATGAAATTATTAACTAAACATATTGGTACAATAAACTAACATAAATAACAAAAGAACATAAAGAAAAATAATTAAATTTTACAAATTTTCTTTACAACTTTCGTTGTCGGACTCCAATTCCGAGTCAGAATCCAGATCGGATATACCTACAAACTCGAACTCAGTTTCCGGAAACTGTATTAGGTCGAGAGTTTCAGCAAAAAAGGTTGTCTTCCTTTTGGCATCTAACTTCGGCCTTTGTGCACTTAGAAAAGGATCCGAAGAAACAACAAGCATATTTAGGATATCTTGATTAGAATCTTGCCTGCTTCTTTTCCGCGAATGATGTTCCCGGAACCTCCTAAAATCTTTGTTTCGAGACTCTGAGGCTTCTTCCGAGAGAGTCCCAATCGGGACAATATCATTTTTTTCGATTATGTCAGCTCCGTGTATTAATAGTTTATGTACGGTTGATGACATGTAGTACCAGTCGTATAATTCCACGTACTTTTCTGCTGTTTTGCGAGCAAAATCTTTAAATTTGATGACATCGATCTTCTCACCAGATGTTATTGCTTGCAAAATAACAGCAAATCTTTTTATCAGGTTTTGATCCAACCCAGTAATAGCTGCAGTTTTATTGGGAAACTCGAAAAACTTCCTTGCGGTATTCCCGTCATTGGTAGTTCCCGAGCCTTGTTTTACTATATCAATTAACAGATTGAGCTCCTCTTTAAATTTATTTTGAATGTTTTTTTTTCTGTTTTGTAACATATCTTTATGCTCATTACTTCTTGCTGCCCACTGTTTGAAGTCAAGTCTGTACGCAATGTGTAACAGACATTCCATGCAATTTATACGGGCATGTAGGGATGATAGGCCAAATTCATATATGTCAGAACACACAGTTTTTGATGTTACAGCATCTAAGTGGTTCATTTCTGTTGGTTTTGCTAAGCACAGGTAGCATGATGCATTTGATCTAGCTTCAGAAAGGTACGTGCAGACTTTTGCGTCGATCATTGTCATCATTAGTTTATGAGTCACCCTGTTACTATTAATGTACTCTGTGGGGTTAAGGGCCTCAATTTACTCATCCATTTTTCTTTTGTTATCAATGACAACTGCATGGCTTTCTTTTACAAAAGTGAACTGAACCGGACGACAATAAAAAGTTGAGCATGGTTTCGGGTTTGTCCATATAGTATTATCTCCATCTGTCAGTTTCAGTGGCACCAAGGAGGTCATGAAAATGCTTGAATCATCATGCTCGCCGTCCATTTTCTGCTTGTATCGGCTTTGATTGGAAGCACCATCAAATCCCCACTTCGATATCAGCTTTAACTGCTTATTTTCCACATTATCAGAAAGACTTTGAAGAATCCGCTTCACCGTGATGTCAAGTAAAGCTTGAAGTGTAATTCTAGCTGATGAATCCGTAACTGATACTGATTGATTAGGAGGGTAGCATGCAAGCTTAGTTTGTTGCAGTTTATAGTAGGATGGGTAAATATCCTTAGCACCTTCCCGAATGGCAGTCTCTCGCAACGTAATATATTGCCACTTTGAAAGCTTAAGTGAAAGAAGCAATCCAAGTGCTTTCTCTGGTGTAAATATTACTGTTTTCTTAATGCTTTCCTTGATTTTAACGGCAGCTTCTGGATTTTTGATCATATAATTGATTACAGATGCGATATCTTCATAACCTTCTTCTTTTAAACGTGCTGCAGCTGCATATGCCAATTCACAGGAATCCTCGCCTATGTGCTCACTAGATCTTCTCTTTTTCTGTTTGCTTCCCAGATCTTTGAATGGTTTTCGGGACCTTTTTGTCATTGTTCCAACAGTCGATGATGTCGAAGGTTCTGGAGAGACTGAGCGTGCTCTTGGTATCTCATCAACAGTTGGTTCTTGATTTATTAAAGTTTGCACGCAACTCGGCCAATCAATATTTGCTTGCAACCACTCTCCGTACGTATTTCTAAACTTATCAAAGAATCGTTTAGATTTCTGCCACCTGTTTAAAGCAGCTCGCGTGAATCTCCGGCAAAATTCTTTGAGAGTTACTTGATCTTCGGCAGAAAGGCAATCGCCTATGCGGGACACAATTGCACTAAACAATACTTCATGATTAAATGAAGGACACTCACTTTTTAGAAGAACAAACAAATCTAAGTTGGTGATTAAACTTTCCATTCTAAGATTTTGTAGTCGCAAAGCAAATAGTTTTAGTGTTAGCAGTTACACGGTTGTGAACAATCTTAATTATGGAACAAAATTATAGCCCTTTTATTGTATAAAGTCAATAATTAGTTAACTACCCTCATTAAAGTTATAAAAGATATGATAATAAAAATTTATAATCGTCAAAAACATTTCGTAGAACTCATAGTAGAACTAATCAACATTAGCAAATCACATTAGCTCACTAATTATAAAAAGGTGAATGCAGTTCTTAGTTGGTATTGTTGCGAGATATTTCAAATCATTTAATCACTTAATAGGCTCATTAGAATCAGAAGACTACAACCATCATTCTAATTACTTAATTACTTTTCATCAGACTCATTAGATGACTACACAATATGTTATTTTGTATTTTGAACGTATGCAAGGTTTTAAAATTCCTTTTGTGTCGATATTATTATGTGTCCGGTTATGTTGTAATCATACTTTTAGGGTATGATCAATTAACAATTTCATTCCCCTATCTTTCTAAAAGAAGCGACAGCATGGGCACTTTGACACTGATATTCAACTATTTGGTATTGTTGGAAATCTTACAAGATCAACAAGATACTACACACCTCTGTCTAGTCCTTCAGGTCTATAGGGGTGATGCTATTTTATGTTAAGAGTTGTTAAAGCTCTGAATTCTTCAACTTAAACACTAAAAGGAACGTTTAATATGTAAAAATAAATAAAAATATTTTGACGATTTTTAAAAAAAAAAAGGCATCTACAACCATTATGTAACGTATGTCAAAAAATCATAAATAATTAGTACTAAAACCTCCTATAAGGATATTACGGTTATCGCTGCCGTTTCAGAGATATTTCGATTTTTCATACTAGCTCCATACAAAATTTTCGTAAAAAAATTATAATTCCTTCGTTTTTGTGCAGAATCAATTCTGGTGTCATTTTTGTATATTGTTATAACAAATAGAAGTGATATCCGGCACAAAAACTGGCACTTGCAAAATAAAATGCCTAAGTCTATGAAAGCCGTTTTTCAGCCCACCGTGCGCCGGGCTGCCTTTCGCGTTTGTGTGTGTTTTCTCGCTAAGGTTTTTGCGTAATTTTAGGTTCTAATGATCGCTCAGTAGCTATTTGACTACTTCAAAATGTATTTGCTTTTTCCGTTCCTTCTCCATATCAGTTCATAGTGTTCCGTCCGCGTAATTTTCGTAAAGTGGAGTAGATACAAAGGTCTTGCTTCACGTACTCTCAAGTACTGGAACTTTAAATTTCCCTATAATAATCGATGCTTAAGACTTGACAACGGCTAAAGACTTGAAAACGAATGCAATTCGATTTAAATTATTACTGTTTATTTATATTTATATCTTCCTTTCTTTTCGACGTCCATCTATCCCTTACATAACGGGTTAGTCTATAAGTACAAGTCAAATTCGCCTCGCTCGTTCCATCGTAGACCTCATCTATCGCTTACCATCAGGCGAGATCGAGATCATGAATGGGTTCATCCGTAATAATAAAAAAAAAATTGTCTTTATATATTCAAATAATAATCAAGAACTCATTTTTAGGATTCCTATAAGGGTTCCGTTTTTGTCATTTCGTCATGTCTGTCTATCTGACTGTCTGTCCGTCCGTCCGTATGTCACAACCATTTTATACCGAAACTATTAAGACTATACATGTGAAACTAGGTAGGTAGATGTATTCTGTGAACCGCTTTCCGATTTTAGGAAAAAAATATTTAAAATAAAGGGGGGCTCCCCATACATGGAACTGAAACTGATTTTTTTTTTCATGAAACCTATGCGTATGTGGTATCTATAGACAAGTCTTTAAAAATGACATTGAGGTTCCTAAAACCACTTTTTCATAAAGTTAGTCGTTTAAAAGATATACGCTTCCAAAGTGGTAAAATGTGTGTCCTCCCCCTCTAACTTCTGTAATAATGGAGTGAAAAATCTAAAAAATTATGCTGTAGATCTTAATATAAACTTTCAACAAAACTTAATTTCAACGAAATCGAGTCAGCAGTTTTTGAGATACAGCATATTTTCTAAAACCGCAAATATAGCTTTGTAATTCATACAAACACTATGAAAAACAAAGTTATTTGGCGCAGTTACTACGGAACCCTTCATGGGCAAGTCTGACTCGCACTTGGCCAATTTTTTTAAATTACGTTACCATATAATATAAACCACAAACTCAAAGCTTAAAAAATACCTCGGAAATCACGTTAACCCGTTCCGTCATTTGTACATCTGTGGCTGTAGTTACACTTAGTCAGAAGCCAAAAATCTAACATCAGTCTTTCCAAAGAGTACTTATCGTGTTACCATTATAATTGTACAGTTCACACAAACTTTCCTATCTACATCGAGCAAGAACAAAAACATTCTGTTCCGTATTATTTAAATGATACTTTCATTAGTACACGTTGGACTATAAATGATAAGGTTTTAATAGTGGTTGTTAACGTAACTGATAACTTATCAGTGTATTGAGATTTCTTACAGTTTTATATGCCAAGGTTAGATACTTGAATTGATTAATTACTTAGACTTAAATTGAAATTAAGTTTTTATAATGGATAAGCTTGCGTTAATGACCATCTCACCTGATGGTAATCGATGATGTGGTCGAAGTTGAGTGGTTTATTTATTTATTTATGTACACACGCGACACATACACAAGAGTAAAAAATAAAATACAGACAAACGAGTATCTATAAGTAACCTATTCCCTCTTCACTTAAAAACTCTCAGGTTATAGCTATCAAGAAACGCAGTCTCCGTTAAGTTACATTTCCTGAAACTTTACACAAATCTCTCATAATGGCTCACCCAGACATATCTCATCTCCTTAACTTAAATTCAACTAAAATAGGTACATACCATACTAGTTACAGTTTTGACGAACCTTTTAAATATAATTATACAGATTTGTCTTAATTAAGTTAGGTTTCATTGTTTAGCAACCACCCAATATTAAAATATATCTACTCAAGTGCATTTACGGTAGTCAATATTCCCGTAAATTAGCAAATTGAATTTATTTTGCATATTTTTTTCTTTATTTCTGATTAAATTTAATTTAAACATGATTGAATTTGATTATTTTTTTATATATTTTCATTTTTTCATAGGCCTGCGTGCCTAGAGACCGAAAGGCTTTCCACATGGTGCTTCAGAGCGATCTCATATGAAGACTTAGTGAGGTAAATACCCAGGCTTTATCCCCAAAGAAGTCCCTTTTAAAGGTTTTCTTCCGATAACAAACAAAATAGGTTACTTTATTGCACTGTAAAAATAGTCCTTACAAGATATTAATTTCTTCTTGTTATTGCGCTTAAAATGTCTTCGGAAATAATGTACATATTTGTAAATATATTTTATAATAAGGTCACTGACCTCATTTGTATTCCAGCGGTGTCTCTGGGCTGCGAAGTGTTCAGCTCTTGGTAGGCTCTCCAGATTCTCAGGCAATTTGATCGGCTCGCCATCTGTAACAAAGAATATAAGACATAAATAACGTAGGTACATCTACAACTATGAGTTTCTGTCAAACTCACGTATTTTTTTATTGATAATAGGCTCGCGTTTGACCACCATTTCACCTGATGGTAAGCGATGATGTTGTCAAAGATGGAGCACGTTACCTAGAAGTAACCTATTCGCTCTTAACTTAAAGTCCTATACATATATCTTTCTATTTTTAAATTAAGAAATAATGTCCTCATACAACCAAGTCAGAAAATAAAGGATTTTGATACATTGTTATTTTGAAATCTAGGAGCAGCTTAAAATGTTTTTTTCTGTGAATAAAACTATTGTTATTTTCAGGTTTTAGTTTAAGAAATAATAAGAAAATTTTGGTTACATATGTGACCATTTTCTATAGATTTTTTCTATAAATACAACGTGTAATTTAAAGGGTACATACATACCAAGTGCACGGCTTCTTTGGATAATAATAAACGATATGGCAAGGGTTTTCTAATCCTATGTGTACATGTGTGGAGCATATTAGAAATTTCAATACATTGATACCAGAGACCGAATTTTTCAAATTAAGAAGAACGAAGAGAATTATCGTTTTATTGGCAAGTGACGTGGAAAGTGATGACCCTCATAGTGCTGTGACACGTTTGTTATTACTGGTATTCAAGAAACATATGAAACCAATAATTTGGGGTCAATTCTGTGAGTCACTTATTTTGAGCTGAAACTTTGCATAGAGACTCCATACCAGATGTTGTCTTCAGTCCTTTTGGATAGATATGGGGTTTCCGTTACACATTGTATAATGTTGGTTTTTTTCCACTGATACAAAAATCAAGGATTACTACGCAATAAACTATCAATCAATCAATCAAAAATATTTATTAGCAATAAAAATATTACATTTATAATGAAGCTCTGTTTCCTGAACTAGGCATAGCCTGTATCTCAGGAACACAGTGACTTCCCAAGTCTTATATTCTAGTTCTTATGTTACAAAAATTATTTAATGATAATTAAAAAAAATAAAGTAGATTAAAAAAGGTAAGTAACTAAGTAATCATAAGTAAAGTATACATTTTTTAGGATGTATGGGAACACATTATGTAATTATTATGATCTCATTATGTGAGTTGACTATATACTTAACTAGTACTCACGCGGGGCTTCGCTCCCGTGGATTCTATCACGGTAAAAACATAACTCTCCTTTTTTGCAGTCGCGTAAAAAGTAGCCTTCCTCAAGCTTCAAGCTACTTCCATACCAAATTGCATCCAAATCCACCCAGTACTTTCGAAGATTAGCGCGTTCAAGCAAACAAACAAACAAACTTTTCCGCTTTATAATATTAGTATAGATATGTATGTAAGTAGTATACATAGTATACTACTTACATAATAATTGTAGATTTTTTGCTATGAACCCCGTTTTCGAAAATTACGCGAACAGAGAAGAATAAGTTTCAGCACAGTTTAAGTTTATATGGAGATGGAGAGTAGAAAACTAAAATGATTATATTTTTATATATTATCGCCGAATTAGGAGCACTCGGCAACCGCTAGTTTATTCAAATAAGCTATAAGGAAGTTATTTCCTCCCACTCGACTGTATAAGCAACGCAAAATTTGAGGCCCTTCTTTTAAATAGTAACCCATTAACACGTGTTATATTTTAATGATGATGGAATGTCCCTTTAAGGAACTATCTCGAGTCATTCATTTCGATGATAGTCTAGTTCATCATATATGTACATAATATAATATTATAGGTATGTGTGTAAGAGAATATCTAACAAAATTAAACCATTAACAGATTAGAACGAGTATTTTCAAAGATTTTTACCCGACTGCAGCGAAGCAATGAGGAGGGTTATGTTTTAACCGCGTATGTGTGTATGTATGTCCGTTCCTTTGTTCCCTCGTAACTATTAAACCAGTGAACGGATTTGGATAAATGATACGTCGTTAAATTTGTCTTGATGGCGCAAGTGAAGTGTCATAGGATAGATTAAAATAAAACCAAATAGCCACAACGACAATGGGGCGCAATATTGTCAAAAATAAAAATTCAAAAATCTACAAACTATATCAAATGGGGTATTTCCTAATTTGGGGGGACCCGTCAAATTTTTTAAATTAAAATTATATCATGATCAATTGGGTCACGCCTGCTTGTCACTTTTTAAAATAAAAATGTGCTTGTTTCTTCCATTTCAGTTGATCAGTCGGGTTTTTTATATTTTTAAATAAGTTTTTTTATATTAATTATTTCAACGAACTAGTATAAACTATACATACTATGGGGGAACACCAGAGACAATCGCAGATGATCCTCCATCTATCTAGATCTACACGTGATCTAAACCATTTTATGTCCGACACGAGTTGTAAGTGAAACAAGAGAAGCTACACCCGTTACTATAAATCGTAGCGAGTAAAACCGACCCCCTACTTTAGTTTAAGCCACAATCTAGAAGTAAAGGGGTTCGCAATATTTCATGCCTTTTCCATCATATTTGAGAACAATATCCAGATATATCACTTAGTTAAGTATACAATAATACGTCCTGTACTTACACTGCTAATTTTAATTATTTGTTTATATTGCCTATAATTACAGGTTTATGTTGCCTCTTTATTTTTTATTTTTTTATATATATATTTCATTATTGTGAATGTTAAGTCTATGTAGACCATTGTTTCTTCTTTGTGTTACTTTCATTATAATTTATTTAATGATGTCAGGCAGTTTTAGTACTTTTGTGGCCTACCCAATTGTCCTTACTTTGGTATTGATCGTCAAATCGTTGAACTTCTTAAGTTCTAAGTTGAGCTACACGATAAATGACAAATGCTTGCTCTGTATGGACAGGTCCGCTCAAATTTGTGTGGTTATTTCCACCAAAGAGCACCACAGACATGAACCTACATGATTTTCATATGATTGGACCAATACGAATTGTATGGACTTTAAAAGAGATTATAACCTCTGAGTTTGTTTTGGTGTTTCTTCTCAGAGTAGTCAGTTAGGAAGCACCGGCCTCATCTAGCTAAACTAAACACGCAAAAAACATAACGTGTAAAAGTGTTATAACCAATTTATAAAATAAATATTTCATTTGATTATAACACTGGCGTTGGAGGCGTGTTCAAGAGTCGGCGTCTCGAGCGGGTAGACCGTTAGTCTTCTATTATAGCAAATGGCAATAAACATCTTGACCGATTGACAAGCTATTCGAGCTGTCAAATGAGTTACATAGGTTTTAGTTGATTAAATAACTAGGGTTGCCAGAAATAAGCTAACAATAGAGAGTGAACGTGTAATATCATTGAACTCCATTCCACTTTGATGGTGTAGAAAGTAATATGTCTGCGGGACATAGCATCGTTTAAGTTCTATCACCACGTAAGTCATTATTTGGTGATTTTGACATTTTAATGCCATTCGCTAGAGAATCGAAAGACGCGTCGTTTCGTCTAATCAGAATCAACGTACGACCAATGAAAACCTTTAAAATTACGAAAAAGTCATACCAGATTTGGCAAAAAATATGACATCATGGTGTATGTCATGAACTCATGATATTTGATGGTATTAGGGTAAATACAAGATTTTTACAGAAAATTCATGTTTTTATTGTTGAAAAACTATTTTGAAGTATACTCAAAGAAAAAATGGAACTATAAATGTATCTATACAAAATTAATCAGTCTTTCGTCTCTCCTGAAAAGTTGCTAAAAATGACTTACGTGGTGATAGAACTTAAACGACGATAGGATATTTTTGTTTTTTTTTGTAATAGCAAGGTGCAAGTATTATTTATTTAAATTGATTATTGGTTCGCGTTTGACCACCATCTCACCTGGCAAGTGATGATGTAGTCGAAGATGGAATTTTAATTAATAATATCCCTCCATATAACATGAATTGCAAAGATTCCAAGAAACATGAGTTTTATTTCTTCATCCATTTGTTTTGTAATTTACTATGACCATATTAAAGAATAATTACACAGGCACTAGGCAGAAGTGGATTTTAAAATATGATCAGCAACTTAAAAACTTAACTAACTTAATTATTACTTAATGTGCCTAATAAAACTATTGTTTGTAAAACAAAACCGAAAACTTAATGTTAACCTCCACATGAATTATATATTTTTATATTAATAATATTTTTCTAAAATAATTGGCATAATATAGTCGTAAATTGCGATTTTTAAGTACTTATAAGTTTTTTTGGAAATAAACATATCGACGGTTAAAAGGAAATGGAGTATAAGCGACATTTTTCGCCGACTGTTTCTTGTGTTCTATTATGTTTTATACAACCAATATGAAAAGTACCTTATCCTTCTTTTACTATAACACTTATTCAACTGTCTGATGTTTTAATAAAAAAATACATCAGTTTTTCTAAAATTCTAAACTTTGAATGGCTCTCCTAAACATTTCTTTTTTTGTCGCTTATACCCTATTTCCTTTTAACCGTCGATATAATATTAAACATATTATATTACATTTTTCTTTTGTTAAAATCATTCAGGAACGTTATACACATAAGGTACACAATGAAAATACTACAATTGTTTTCAAATGAAGAATACTCGGAAATAAAAAAAAAACAGAGCTTTTGAAAATATGGTTATTCTTTTAGCGTAACAGACACATGGATTGTTAAACATGTTATGTTTTTATAGAAAAATATGCTGCTGGTATTCATATTTCTTTCATTCTTTATCTAAGTCCACGACTATGACCCCGTAGAACTAAGTGTTCTCTTGGACCACTAAGAAGTCTAACAGTTATGAGCTAAAAGTAGTAATTTTCACAGGTGAACCTATTTGGAGCAAGATATAGGATTTCTTTCTAAAATCAGATTTTCAACGAACAAATCCCTTGTAAAAACCAAATGCCTGTGAAAACTATATATATACTAGCTTTTGCCCGCGACTTCGTTCGGGTGGAACTTTTTCCCGCGTAAATCCCGATCCCGTGGAAATTTCGGGATAAAAACTCAAACCTTCCCAGGATCCTAAGATATTCCCATGTCAAATTTCATCTCCATCGGTTCAGCGGTTTAGGCGTGAAAAGGTAACACACAGACAGACAGCGTTACTTACGCATTTATAATATTCGTATGGGCGAAGTTTCTAAGATGAGCGCTTACAAACATGTAGAATCAAAAGTAAATAGTTTATAAGTTTCTGATTCTCTTATTGAGTCACCTTTCAGTCTCTCAGTGTACAGACACACCGAGTCCTATTCCTGTAGGTGTTGCAATAGTGTTATATGAGACACCAGCAACTATAAGAACAGGATGAGCTTTTCTCAGTAGGTAGATATCTTAAACAGGGAGTTTCAGATATTTACTATATCTGAAACTCCCTCCCGAGGCCATTTAATAATTAACCCCCGAAAAAAAAATATCGACACATTCACAGACAAAGTTGGTGATAAAGACAACATGCCCACTTCCCCGGTAACCACACAAACAATGAAACACCTCGCAAATTCAAACTTCGAGTACTAAGTCCCACTAAAACTAGGCGAGCGATGTATAATATATACCTCAGTCGCAACAACAATGCATGGTACAAGTATGCCAGCTATACAAAGTGGACACACAGAATAGAACAGAAGGTAAGATTCATACGAGAAGTTGCAATACACGCACACATAGAAACACTACACGTACATCGAGTGCAAGCGCACACCGGTCTAACTGGATGCAGCGAAGTATTCGTGTATTACAAAGAGCGACTGAGTATCTGACCTCCGCACCCATTAGGCGGGTAACTCTCCTTATGACATATTTATACTGACAGAGGGCGTTCCCGTTAACCCGCAATAGTATAGCACCATACATGCTAAAAAAAATATGACTATTCAAAAACAAAATGTTTTTATTTTTTTTTAATATTAAAATATTCACTAAAATTTTAAATTGATACGTAAAAGAAACACTCTGTACACGCATACGCATTCATAAATAAATTGCGACGTTGCCGTCCTTAACGTTAACAGGAACGCCCTCTGTTAGTGAACATACTGTATATACAAAACACATATATTTATTAATACTTATTTATGTATTGTATTATATATGTATATATATATATATATATATATATACTTATATTAACTAGTTACTTTTTGTGTATGTTATATACTTGAAGTAGATACACTGACTTTCCCCTCCCCTCTTTGTTTTATGTTCTTAAAGTCCATGGAAGATATCGCAATCAGCGACAAGACCGCCATTGTAACCATATTTTGCAGTATTGTAAATCAAGTGTGTGTTTAAATTATCGGTGTACAATAAAGAGTATTCTATCTACCTATCTCTTGGCAAGACAGGTGTATGTCCTGACACAGGACATCATCATCATCAACACCTATATTTCATCCCCATCCGTTCATTCGTAAAGATGTGACACACTTTGGCACACAACGATGGAAATATATAATGGAACTATATAAGCTATGTATGAACACTATGTGTGATTAACTGAGAAGGTCTAAAAATCTCAGTGTCATTCAGCTTCTTAGAAAAATTAACTCTTTTTCATTCTTCTCTTCTTTAAAAAAAATGATTGCCCCACACCAAAAGATAGTGACCTCTATATCGTATTCATATCACGGCGTAATCACACCTCTGCGCAACGCTAATGTCTTTGTATGTAAGACGTAATCTTTGAATTTTTTGAATTGTCAGGCATCTGTAATAAATAAAATAACTTTATTAACAGCCAAAAACCATTACAATAGTCAATGTGTACATGTATACATTTTTTGGAACCGAAAATATACAAAAGTGTGTCTACTGACTCCCAAGCAAGAGTAATCTGTGTTATGGGAGTCAGTGTTCCTCGGTATATAATCTTCGTCTATATGCGCATGGGCCCTATTTCACTCGTTGTTTAAAACCAACCTTCTGAACCAACTATTACGCGATGCAATTATCCCAGCTATGCTGAGCAGAGGTGAGGAATTCTCAGCAGACGGACATAAATTGTATCCGCGGCCAGCTGGACAAATTTATCGATGTCTATATCTTGTTGTGGGGCTGTCAGTCCCCGGCGTGGGACATTAGTAGGGTGATGTATGAACTACGGGATAAGTGTATTGGGTGCTACTGTACTAGGAAGGGTGTTTGTTCTTTAAAATATACGTTTAAGATAGATTTGATGTTTGAAAGATTTGTGTGACATCTGTTAGTTCCAGTTGGAATCCAGCGTCAGGCAATTTGCAGTTGTCTGGTATTTTGCTGAAGTGGGTCTATTTGGCACAGCACAGGCACACACAATGCTGTGTTATTTAATTAAGTTATTGTTTATTGTATGCCTGGATCAAATACATTGATTTTTTTGCTTTTCGCTTTCTAAGTGTGGAAACAAGCATAGGCTGAAAAATCGACGGTTAAATAATAATTAATTTAACACAGAGACAGTTAATTAAGTTAACACAGTTTTTTTTTTTTCGAAACTTGACCCCACACTTCCTCCTTTCTCCTGCATCGTGGGTGAATTTTTACAAACACCTCGACACGGAGCAATTATTTGACATTTGTTGCTGCTGAAATTGAACCCGTGACACACAGCGAAGCAGTCAACTGCTGCACCATCGCAATAAAGAAATGATTAAAAACAAATTAACAAAATTATGCTATACCATGGCCGTACCCATTGCACAGGACAGCACTGTTTTTCAATGGCAAGTGTATAGTGGTGGTTTGCGTAACGTTAAGTTGAGCGGTACCTCAAAGCCGGACCTGTGGCTGACCTTGTATAAATGTAATGAAGCTTGAACTTCTTATCACCTTTTTGATTGGAAACAAGAATTACAGATATAAAGAATAGACCATAAAATTTTAGACCAGTAATGATTCATTGGAATTCCAGCGTCAGACCACAACTGTCCGGAAAAATTGTGTATACAATTTTTTAAGTTAAATCAAATTCTAACAAAAGACAGCTAAAATGCGCAATATAAAAGTTTGTTGACGCCCCCAAAATAAAGACTGACTAATCCAAAAACACATCCTCTTCATTTTTCACAGTGTCCTGAAACTAAACCGCCCAAAAATCCAGTAGAGAAGTAAAGCGCAAATAAAACAATAAACTGTGCCCGAACGAGGTGGAAACTGCCCGGTTTTTGGCAGCATTCGTCAAGAATGTCTGCACTGCTACCGGGGCCACTGCCTTCCAAACAACCACTTTAAAACTCCACCCGGACGATCCAAATCCAACCTTATCTCCCCTGCCATAAAGACCCGAATGAGCGCATTCATAATCATGTATTTCGAAGCAATCGTCCAACTTGTTGAAATTCCGCCGCCGTCCGCTTTAGCGACTGCAAAATTAACTTTAACAAGCCCGAGTTCTATTTGATCTGTATGTCTGTGATATAGGATTCGTTTTGGCTTGGTTTTTTGTTGTAGTAGTGAGGGTTTTAAGTTGGTAGGGCGTGTAGGATGTAGGAAATTCGCTAGCCAAGCTTTTGGTCTAGTGCGCGCTAATTTCGCACCCAATCGTGACTAACGGATAACGTGGGTGACATTCTTTAGGCTGAATATTTTTTTCGAGGTCAGAGTTGGTATTTGAGATTCGGTTAACGTCTCTAAATAATTTCGGCAAATCCCCAGGTGGGATTGTCTGCGGTAACCGTGCAAAAAATCTAGTACCTACAAGCTGAAAACCTCTGATTAGGGATTTAACTTTGCTAGTAAGCATTAAAATGCTTTTTGTGTAAATAAGTAAGTGATGTTTTATTCCATGTTTTTAAAAGTTTTTTTTTATGATTATGACTCGCAAGCTAAAAATCAGAAAAAAAAATAGGCAAGTAGAGTTAGCTGTACGTACTGGGTAAAAAATATTCAAAACTTCTATTGGAATTTTCCATTACATTATAAAAAAGTCTTTTGATATTACATTTATGAAGTTTTCTTACTATACATACATATAAAATACATAATGTATTTTAATAGTTATATATAAATGCTTAATACGCTATGGACTATCCTGTTTTGTCTCTATATATGTCATGTCCATACAGAGGTTGTATGTAAAAGATCGCTTTAGCTATAAGACTGCCTAGTTTATTATGGTTTGTTTAGAGCCCAGCGTGCCATACTCAAGGTTAGTGCTGCTCTTCCATTTCGTTTTCCGACCACTGAATTGTACGAAGTATGGGATACTCTCACTGTCGGGCAAACGTTCATACTACACACTTTAATGAAAAAACATTCCCAGCTGCAGTTTGATGCGAACCTACTTAAAGACAAGCGACGAAAGGGTAGAGTGTGTCCCACGGCCCAATTCAAATCCTCACTCCCTAAAAGATTCTTCTGTTTCCTCTGGCAATATCTCTATAATAAGCTTAACAAACACCTAAATCTATATCCTAAAACCAAATCAGCTGTATTATAGCAATAAAAAGCACCTGGAAACCCTTGACTATCAGAAAACAGAGAATCTTTTAACCGTTCTGAAATAAACTAACTCCATTCACAGCTACTCCTCATCTCAATATTTGCCTCACATACATTATTACAAATACATACTTCATTCACCTCTACACACACTCACACTCCTCACCTAAACAAAACATATCACACACAACCTCACTGATACTACACTTCTCATTCACACACCCGATCTCAAAAACTGAGTCAATAATTTCTGTTTAGTTGTAGTTTTTTTTTTAATATTTTTTCTTTTATGTTATAGCTACATTTCTATTATTTATTTATTTTCTTTTTTAATATTGTTTACTCCTTTGTCCTTACACGGCACCAAATTAAAAGCTTATTCTAGCCGTGAAGGGGCCTGGTGACCTGTAATACAGGTTTTTTTTTCAAAAAACCTGTTTCAGGTACCTGTCTCTCACAAAGAGTCCAGCTTATGAAATTTTACCTATTTATTATAATTAATTATAAGGCAACTTTGTGGAGAGAGAATAAATGATTTATTGATTGGTTTAAAATAAAGAGAGATTGAGATAATTTCATCACCTTATTTATGCAATATACATGGGTACATTAGTTACCTTTTTGGAAAAATCATCAGACCTCCCGCTGTGTGTGGAGCGGAAGGGAGTGTCTAACTTCTACTGACTAAAAAGCCAACCTGTTCCTACAGCAGCAGTACGTTCCGTATTCGCGGTATCTCGTTAGAATAGTCCTGCAACACTTTTTGTTTTGGGGTTGGAAAATCATCGAATTACTTCTTCTGCTCTAGGTCAAGCGGAAGGGTGTGTCAGATTTCTACTGACTAAAAACCCACCCTGTTCCTTCGGATGCCCTAAATTTCCGGGGTCGCGGTAACTCGGTAGAACTTTCCCGCAAACCCCGGCAGGCAATGGCCCTATGAGGCCCCGTCGCTGGTGTTGACAGCTCTTTGAAGCGCGCGTGGAACACGACGCGCCGCCGACCCGGGCCTGGTCCTTACCGGACGGTGAGCGACCCCTGCTCGCCGTCCGCAGGCCCGCGCCTGCGGTGGCCGGAAATCGGCTCGTGCTCCCCGACGCCCGGGGCGTCTCCCGCGGCGGCTGGGGCGCGAGGAAGAGAGTTACCTCTCCCTCGCTGGATAAATTAGTTACATAGATGTGTCTGAGATAAGTAAGAACAGTGATTGATTACAAATGTGGTGTTTATCCAAATGCCTTCGTAGGACAACTGTCACTGTTGTTTGTTAAGATTTAATCCCTTTTGATTAGTTTCTGATTGGGTTTAGATTAGAAGCCGCCAAAGCGGACTCATCGTTTTGTTAGGCTCGGCCTTTTTTGCTATCTAGGGCTCTGTATATCATAAAATATGTGCGTATATTACATTAAAAAATATTAGTAATAACAAATTCTTCGAATAATAACATAAATATATTTTTTGTAATAGCAAAAGCTTTATTGTGAATGTGAGAGCAATGTGGGATAACACAACGAATATTATGAATAGATTACCGCACTGTCTGGCAGTTTGAGTGCTTTATACGGCCTACCCAAATGTCCTGACTTTGGTATTGTTCGTCAAATCGTTGAAGCTCCTGAAGATTCTAAGTTGAGCTATGCGATATTTGACAAATGCTTGCACTGTTTGGACGGGCCTGCTCAAATCTGTGTGATTCCGTCCTTTAAAGGACGCCACAGGCATAAACCTACATGGCTCTACATCGCAACAATCATTGATAAGTATGATACCTCGTTTCATTAGTTGAAAGCTATTATCTTAATTAGAAAAACTGGAGAGACAACATGCACGATAACATTCAAAACAATATCAGATAAGATAATAATAACAGTTCGATTTTTTTACTTATCAACCGCCAAGCAATTTCGTCGGTTTCCAGCCCGATAGAGCCATTGCCTGCCGGGGTTGCGGGAACGTTCTAACGAGATACCGCAGCCCCGGAACACAAGAGCAACTGAAGGAGAAGGGTTGTTTTTAGCCAGTAGATTTAATTGACAGTCCTGAACTTGTTTCTAAGTTAACGTTACCCACTAATCAAATTGGGCTGCGACAACGACCACTTGTACGTGTATCTTCTGTAAACACTAACTATAGGCGTAATGCCTACTTCTGTAGAACAAGTCACAGATTCAACAAAATTTGTTGTGAACATGATGTTGATTTGTTTTGCACCAATGCAAACACACTAAGGAAGCTCTTAGCAATGCAATTTTTTGAACCTAAAGCACCTACTTGTACTTGCATTGAACTGCACACCTGAACATAAATTAATTGTTTTAGTTAACTTGTGTAGTCGAATGGAACACATTATTCTATTTTATATTATTCTAGTTTAGTTTAAACATAGGCTTTTTTACATAACTTTGTATACAGGGTTAATTGTAAAAAACCAAAAACCTCTCAGGACTATGTTACTAACATCATAAACAACAACTTTTGTTCTCTGACTTTTAAAAATTCGTCATATTTTAGTTCACCAGAATTTCATATAAAAATAAAAATATTTAAATTTAACGCCCTAAACGCATGAAGCGTCTATGCAAAGCAAAATAAAGCGATAGTATAAATTGCTTTCTTTTGCTTCGCATAGAGTTCGTAACATTTAGGGCGTTCAATTTAAATATTTTTATTTTTGTATGAAAATCTGGTGAACTAAAATATGACGAATTCTTAAAAGTCATAGAACAAAAGTTGTTGATTATGATGTTAGTAACATAGTCCTGAGAGGTTTTCAGTGTTTTACATTTAACCCTGTATATCTGTGAGGGCTTGTAATTAGCAACTTAGTTTTTATATATTATTGTTATAATGTTATAATAATAACCGAAAACGAAATAAAAAATAAATAAGAGTCTGACACTCCCTTCCGCTTCACCCACAGTGGGAGGGAGTCATTTGATGATTTTCCCACTCAAAAAAGGGGGTTTGCAGATTGTCATATTTCCTAGCGTCTCTCAGTCCCATAACGACTGTCAAACAATGACGTATTATAATAGACGCGTCATATTCCCACAAAACACCTCTCAAAAACGGCACGAAACACACACATAGAGAATTACTATCTAATACGTGTAAAGAAAGGGACAGAAAATAAATGCCATCTTTAGGTACACCTGATGTTAGAGAGAGATGAATATACATCTTTAGTTAACAACCTCCCCTAACGTCACTTGACTGACTTCATTCATACGCTAGCCGCCATTAGCCGTGTAGAAAAATTAAAATAAAAAATGTATTTCTGTTGATATTTACCCATGAAATGACACATTTTGACCTCTCACGGAAGCAGTATAATTAGTGCAACGTGTGAAAACACACAAAGGCATGCTTTTTCCTAATTTTCTTTTAAAACACATTTTTTCTTAAGATGTGTAGTGTAGCGATCGCGACACAGGTTCGTGCGTAACTAAACAGACACAAGGCACTTACCTTGATTTCAACTTGCCATTTTAGAGCGCGGACAACGTATCTATAGTTTATTATATATCTTTGACTATAACCGAATTAAATAAGGACTTAAGAGGAGGCTCCCTAAATTGTATGTAACTTTGCATTAATCTGAAACAATCACGCATACAATCAAAATTAAACTTTAGTATATTATGATTTATAGGATCTTTTTCTTTACATGTCTAGACCAGTTACGTAATTGGAACATTTTCGCTCGAATCATTTTTTAACCAAAAACATGTCTTTTTTAATGATTGTACTAAATTTAATCAAGATTACTCGGCTTTTATGTCTAAAATTAGTATTGACTGTAAGAAAATTTAGTTTATTATCCAAATATAGGATATTTTTTTCTCTAGCTCAATTATTACTTTAGTTATAAACGAAATAAGAATTGAGACTTACGACATTTAGTTTCGAACCCGAACATGGAGAAAGAGCGCACGCGATATTCAACTTTATTACTGCTGCTGCGTTAGCGTTTAGCATACAACGGCCTTACCGGGGTGCATGGGGGCGGAGCTTGCGTGAAAAATAATTTAGAGTGCCTGGTCTTAACAACTAAAGGTCTTTCAATGGGCGCTCTTATCGCTAAAAGCAATGTTTTACAGAAAACCTTTGGATGGATTTAACACAAAATAAATACGTTTAACTTCTAAGGGCTACATAGGTCTCTTTTCATGAATACAATAACCTGCATATCATAAATCTTGCACTATAAAACAAGGTCACGTAGAGGGCGTATTATAATCTGCTATCAGGACAATTACTCAGCAATTTCGGCCAGATATGAACGTTAGATAAACCTTAATATATAGAATGAGCCTAAAGTAATAAATATAGTGCAAAGTTTTGCGATATGCACATGGATTTATGTAACAGTTATAATTATGGGTGTATAGTTATAACTGTGATTTTGTGTGGCTGATTAAAACGGTTCTTACATTAATCATAATTATAATCAGCCTGTAACGTTCCCATTGCTGGGTGGGCCAAAGCCTCCTCCAAGGGAATGGGCCGAACCCGCCACGCGGGCCCAGCGCGATTTGGTGGATGTAGCGTGTCTTCAGATCTCGGTCCAAGGCCATGCTGGTATAAATACTCCACGTATAAAACATGCTAACTTTAAATAATGATGATGAAAAAAGGGGTGGGACGACTTCTTTTAGATTGTTATTACTGTCCAGATATCGCGTCGCATTTTGACAATTCGCATAAATATAGCTCTACGGTGGAGTATTTGACATACGTTTTCTAAACTCTTCTTAAACTTCTTGATGTCAAAAGAATGGTCAGGGGCTCGAAAATAAATTAAATACCGTATTTGAAATGGTGTAATTTTAGCGTGACGCAATCTCAAATCAAATCTATTAGTAAATCTTTACTAATATTATAAATGATAAAGTTTAGATGTATAGACTTCATACTGACTGACCGGATCACAGGAATTCAATAGCACATAGACCAGTTTTTATTCCGAAAAAACGCGAAATTTCTTACGAAATGTCTATGAGAATGAAGTCATTTTCTTATAAAATAAACGTGTGTTGTAAACCCAGAAACTAACCAAAGCATATGGTTATGCTTTCAAGAGAATATAGGTCTTGACAAGCTTAACGTACCTACCGTAAGGCATATTCGTTTAGGCGGTTCCATTTTTCTTTTTTAATTAGGTACCATTAAATAGGGGGGTGAAAGTGTTCCATTGATAATTGTCCCTTTACGCGACTGCTCTAGTAGATGTATGCATTAAGGATAGATTTTTTAAGAGAACTATCAATGTGGTTCTATCCAATAGAATATGACGTATTTTGTTCATAAATATGGCTGTATGTTCCTATATACTTATCTCAAGATTGTATGTTAATAGCTTCAACATATTAATAGATTATCGTGATTGTCTAGTTTAACGTTACTTCCACAATAACATGGGAATATAGATATGATAAGACAGAAAGTTACGTGACTTCGGTATTATATAATATTAAAGTAACTAGCTGAAAATTATATAGGCAGGTAATCTATACACGGTGTTACAGAAATAACACCAACCCTGATAAGAGGTCATTGACCCGAAAGCTTTTGTTTTTTTTAAGCTAAATTGGACCGATTAAGCAAAAATGTTCCAATCCACACAAACATATTTCCGAGATAATTGCCTTTAAAGTTTTTTCCAGACAGCTGTGGGTTGGATCTTATGGATTATCGTCAATTACTAACATAGAGTTAGTAATTGACATGTTACTTTGATATGTTAAAATATAATACCTTATTTAGAGTACCTTTATAGATCACAAAAATTCGAAATAGTCGAGGTTGCGGGTTGGATCATTTTTGCTTAAATCGATCCAATTTATATTAGGCATTGAACCTACCTACAAAAAAATAAATAGATTTTCTGTCAGCGGTTTTCTTACTTGGATATCGGCGAAACGTAGATAACTAAACAGCGGCGCAATTTCGACTCAGGGAAAATCATAATTACTGCATCAGTTTTTTTTTTTAACAGAACTAGTGCGTAAATGTGCGTAGATTTCACATTACTAGCAATTCTGTTAACACCTCCTACTAAGCTAAATATACTTGTGCCTGGAGTGGGTTCACGGCAATAATGTAATGAGTGGGGTTCGAACCCACGAGCGCTTGACCACAATTCCGACACCTTAGCCATTGAGTAGTCTGATGATACGAACCATTTTTTTATCATAATCTGTCAGTACGTAAATCGCGTTTAAGAAATTTCATTAATTTACGAGAATAAATGTTGAAAAACACCATTCGCAATACGTGAGCATTTTTAAGTATTACAGTTATTGCACTCTCGCGACTTCATAAAGAACTGCAGTGGCCAATCTGGAAATCACTTAACCCATTGCGGACCAAAGTTGGCCGCTGTGCTCGTAAATATAATCTAACCAAAAGGGGTGACCCATCGCTGAAGATATAGAAAAAGACAATGGCCTCTTCTTCGACTATGACGTCTATTCTACCTCGACTGCTATGACAATCGGCGAACTTGAATCTATACCTACAAATGTTAGAAAGCGGAAAGTTTGTTTAAACGCCCTAAATCTTTGAAAGTACTGGGTGGATTTGGTTGGAATTTAGTATGAAAGTAGCTGAAAGCTTGAGGCAGGGTACAGGCTATTTTTTACCCGACTGCAAAGGAGAGTTATGTTTTATCATGATTATATCCCACTCTTGACCTCGATCTCGCCCGATGATAAGCGATAGATGAGGTCTACGATGGGACGAGCGAGCCCAGAAGATGCCTGTTTACTCTTGCTTTAAAGGTTGAAGGTCATAAGTGGCAGGGAACACAGAAGCCGGCAGAGTTTCATAGCTTGGCTTTGCGCACAATAAATGTGGAGGAGAAGCGCTACATATATATAGACGGTATATTAACCGTCTTGTCGCCAAGTGTGGATGGGTCTAAAATAGAACTAGATCCTTAATTCTTTTAAAACTGAGTCAATAATGATGAAACGTTTTACATAATCCGTGTTATCAAATTACATGTCTGTATTCTTTCCAAATTAGATAAAGATCAACTACAGACAAACAATGATACCATTTAAGTGCACACGGTTTAATATTTTGTACTTTATATGTAAATATAACGTTGTGTCAAAAAGTGACTTTCATCATTAGACTCGCGTCTGTTATCTGCACTTTATTATCTGTATAATATAATTATGTAATATAATAAAAGGATGACTGAATATTCCAAGTTGATTCAGATAAGATATACCTCCTAGATTCACATTAATAAACCATACCTACCGCTGCAGATTCTTTATTCATAATATCTATGAAGAATTTTAATTTATAATCTTCTTCATAATAATTTCAAAGAATAAGCAATTTTTTTTTTATGAAAGCTGCAAATTTTTTGTAATAATCGCTCAGAAAATGGTTAAATAATAAAAAAAACTGATTTTAATGAAAACAGTTTATTTGCTTTACAACAATAGAGCTTATATCTAATCATAATACACTTCTGGACACATCTATTGGCCCACCTTGTATTTTCAGTTTCGTTTGGTCCTAGCTAAAATTTTATATTAGGTCGAGCAAAAAGTTTTTATGCAGTTTTGAACCTGGCACATTCACAATTTCATTCAATAGTCTTTTTTTGAATTTCGAACACAGAATTTAAAGAAACAAAAGACAATTTGGAGCCTGTTTGTTGATATCAAACAATCGAATACTAAGAAAACTTGGTTATTTATTGGTTTACTTGGATTTAATTCTTGAAAAAGTGATTGATATCTTTGCTTTTGCAACAAACATTACTTATTCTTAACATTAAGGTGAGGTTCTATCAATAATCTATGGATACTTCACCTGAAGTCGCCGCCCAAGCTGTGGCACTTATTCAGGCCGGACACAGCCAAAGAAACGTGAGTGCTCAACTTAATTTAAGTCGATCTGCGGTCCGAAATGTTTATCGGAGGTACCTAGAGACTGGCGGCTTTGTTCGTCGCCAAGGAAGGCCACGATCTCGGGTCACAACTGAAAGGCAGGATCGATTCATCGTGACGACCAGCTTGAGAAATCGTCACCTTACCTCCATTGAGATACAAAACCAACTTCGCGACTTCCACGGAGTATCTGTGAGCGCTCGAACTGTTCGGAGAAGGTTAAAAGAACGCGATATGGTACCACACAAGCCAGCTAATGGGCCCAAACTAAAGCGAGCCCACCGAACAGCGCGCCTTCATTTCGCACGCAGTCATTTAAATTGGACACAGCAAGATTGGAGCCGTGTACTCTTTTCTGATGAGTCTAAAATTGTGTTACATGGCAATGATGGAAGGAAGAAAGTCTACCGGCGTAAGGGAGAGCGTTTCGCACAATGCTGCTTTGAAGAGAGGGTTGCTTATGGCGGTGGCTCATGGACTGTCTGGGGCGGTATATCCGCGAGCGGCAAAACTCAACTTGAGGTTGTTACAGGACCACGGCTGCCAACATTAAATGCTGAAAGATACATTCGTGAGTGCTTAGAACCTCACGTGATACCATACGCGGACTATGTGGGCCCAAATTTCCTTTTTATGCATGATAATGCAAGAGCCCATGCGGCCGGCATCGTCAGGGAATATCTTCGGGATGTGAACATCACAGTTATGGACTGGCCAGCCAGAAGCCCAGACATGAACCCCATTGAGCACATGTGGGACGAGCTAAAAAGGCGTGTTAGGGCTCGTCAGCCAGTTGCCCAGACGATGCAGGAGTTGAAAACTGCCATAGAAGAGGAATGGGAGATGATCCCTCAAAATTTCATAGAGCGGTTGATAAACTCTATGCCTAATCGTATGAGAGCTGTGGTAGATGCCCATGGAGGCAACACGCGTTATTAAATTAAACCTTTATTTGATAAAACATGTTTTTTATTCAAAAATTAATTGCCTTTAACAAGGCGCATATCCGACTTGTTAGGCGTAGGTCCATGTCGTATGGTATTCTGAATTCAAATTTAAAACTATACGATCGAAAAAGATGGTAAAATGTATCAGGTTTAAAACTGCATCAACAGTTTTTGTTCAATCTAGCAATCATATTTCGGTAGGGGCCATCGAAACCTAAACTCTAAGGTGGGCCAATAGATGTGTCCAGAAGTGTATATTAATTGATCTAGCTAGCATCACACTCGTTATACACAGGCTGCATTTACATTCATAATGATTAGAATTTTAAATTCCCATCAAAGAGCCTTTACTGTTGCACGTCAATTTACTCCAAAATCGTGATATTCCATATTTTTTCATACAAAATAAATATATCAATTAAAATAATAAAACAAATAATACAATAAATATTTTTCTTATTCAACACTACACACAAACCATGCAATTATAAAATACACACGTTTTGAAGCAACAATTATTTATATTTTTCACAAAATCATATCACTCTTGTCAAAATTATTTTATTATATTCAAAATTGTTTTTCTTTTCTTTTGAGCCATTATCCGCATGCAACAGTTCTTAGATATATATTTATAAATGTATGTTATAGTACATAATGCCTTTGTTATTTCTTATGGCACCAATATGACCTTATTTTAATCAGATGCAAGCCATTAAAATTATAAAAATATATTTGAATACATGTGTATTAAAATATATTGAAGTATAATTTTTATATTTATACTTCCTTATATTTTATCTACTTGTACAGGGCCAAAAGTTAATTAGGTATGTCAATTGTCACAAAAAAAAATAAACTTTAAATAAAAAGAAAAAGACAATTAGGTAAATAAATAATTTAGCTAGTACCAAGCTGTCATTTATGTTAGGTACCTATCTCAATTATACTCCAGACGCCAAGACAAGACATTCTGACATTCGTCCGCGATGACAAACCAGTTCGTTGCTATAAAAGCATTCTACACAACTGCAAAAGTAGGTATGTGGCTAACTATGAAAATTCAAATTAATTAGCTTAATGCCAAAGACCAAATACTTAAAAAGCACAAAAGGTGTCAAATTGAAGTTACATGTATGTTGTAATTAGATGTCCCCAAATTATTGCAAACACCGTTAGTTATATTAATCCTCATTAGACTGTAATTTCTTCTTACTGAGACATTTTAAGATTCATTATGTTTGAAATGATCTGTTAAGAAAATACAGAGATATACATCCAATCACGATTTTTTATAATAATACATAGATATTTACTAATAGATAATGCGTTTTTTTTATTGTGTTTATGTCCCTATAAACACTTTGTTTATGTTTCCCACCTCAGACTTTTTGTGCGGTTGTTTGAAGAAATTTATAGTAGTTTTCTCACTCTTTACGTTTTTTATTAAAATAATTCGTCTCTTATAGGTACCTTGTATGTAATAAACAAGGTATTGAAATTAAATAATTACTTGACATTAAATGCTTAAGTTAGTAAATGGGATCAAACGCCGCTATGTTGTGGCTAATAGAAATTAAAGCATGAGGTATTTATTTTTATGATTTTAATACCTACCCAATATTTTTTGCACTGTTTCTAAATAACTTCCTTTTTTATTCTGTATAAAATAAAAACGGAATCATATAATATTGACACAATATACCTATTAACTACTTTAGGAACATAAAAAATGTGTATAAAACTCATACAATACAACAATCTGTTAGATGAACTAACGATTGCCGACGACCTTGCGCACGAGTTAAAATCGCAAACAAAAAATATTGACTTTCAAGGAAATCACTATATTCAATATGTTATCTTTAGTAATCGAGAGGTTTACTTACACAATCGGGTCACATCTGTATTGTAGACAAATTGAACATTACTAAGATTAAAACTTTCTGACACAAAATACGCTTTTAAACTTAGGGTGATATATACAATTAACTTTCCTGACTGTACTTTCTGACTCTCCGGGTAGGTACCTATGGCCTGAGTCGGCCCGATAAAAGTTAGATTTTTGTAATGGATAGAAAACTACTGGATCGATTCCAGAAAATCTTTCACCAATTATAGCTACATTAGTACCTAACATAGGTTAATTATTTTCACTGAAAAAAAGTTTTCATGCGAGCATTTCTGCGACCAGAACCTAGTATTTCATAATATTAACTAGGTACCACTTAAAACTTAGAAGTACAAAATACTTCTACACGCGACTTCACTAGCCTGAAAACTCTAGCCCTTCAACTTCACACCAAAAACCACATCCATCTGTTGTCCCGTTTGCTTGAAATAAATACAAACTTAATAAACACACTTTCGCACAAACAAATATTAGTGTGGATATGGATGTGTATAAAGTACCTACACAAATACATATTGTCTAATCACTGTAATACATAACATTGTCAATTTCTAAATTCTGAGACGTAGCATGACTAGGCAACACGGAAGATAGGTACTTCACGATAAGATTATCATTCCATGACTTGCATCTGATTTTAACGGCATGCTCAAATAAATATAGGTACACAATACATTTTCAAGATAATTACCCCTAATTGTCACCAACTCAAAATCACCTTAACCTCTTTGTATTTTAAGTTAATTTTTAATTGACCAAGGATTAAAATGCACTAAAATAATGAGTTGCAATATAAACTGAACTTTAGTGATGTATGAAATATAGTTAGTAGTTCCAAAATTTGAAACTTATTTTGAAATTAAATATACAAATATTCATAAATATTATTTGTTACATTTTTAACAGACGACAGACTTTTGGAGTGTATCCTTCTCTGGGGCACCCACGACGACTAAATTTATAGTAACAACTAGTATTTGCGTGTTGCGCGAGGTGCAAGCACCTCGCGTGCTTGTGAAAAAAAAAAAAATAAAGGCGGGGGTTGATGGAGGGGTTTAGTATTTGCGTGTTGCGCGAGGTGCAAGCACCTCGCGAGCTTGTGAAAAAAAAATTAAAAAAAAAGAGGGGGGGGGGGTGATGGGGGGGGGGGTTGCACAAGTATTTCGACTTAAGCATTGCCCCTCTAAATGAATCTGAAAAAAAAAATGTTCCAAGTCTCTTAGATTCCGAGATCCGCCTAAAGGGGGGGAGAAGGGGGGCGGGGAGGGGGGGGGGGCGACTGAAAAATGGTTTTTACTTTACCGAGCCTCCTCTATACGAATCCGTAAAAAGAAAAAATACCGGTCTCGTAGTTTCCGAGATACGATAGGGGGGGGGGGGAGAAGGGGGGGGAAAAGGGGGGGTTTGGCACTTTTCCCGTAGGTTTGAGAGTTACTTGTTTACGAATCTGTCAAAATATACCCACCTCCCCATCCACCATCTGGGAGAACAATTCTGTCAGTGAGTCAGTGAGTGGTAATTTAGCTTTATATAGTATAATATCCAGTATAAGATGACCTCGCGTTAAATAAGCTATCAACACAATAAGAGGTCAGCCTATACTGGTTATTAATAACTTAAGAAATTTTTGACTTTCAATGTCTGTAGTTTGTTTGAAGCAACACAATGTTAGATAGAGATTATTTAGTTCTATTAGCATCAGCATTATATATTATATATTAGTTCTATTACCTTTTGAATTTGAACTAAAAATGGACTTTATTAAGTTATAACTAGTGACTAAGAAACATTTGCAATAATTATACTTTATAATTAACTGTAGAAAATATAATTACTGACGTTTCAGTTAAGACATTTCATTGATAATTTTTTACGGTCTACAAAATACGGCTATTTCTGGGAAATGGCGATACTTTACTGTGGCCAAAGAAAATGTGCAAGATTTCATTTGAAGACCTTATCAATTGATGTCAATCATGAATGGTCAAGCATTCCATTTTTATAACCAATTAATATAGATTGTTTTACAGAATACAATAAATGCTAGAAAAAAATGGCGGCAAATTTGGCAGCAAAAATATACCTAACTGCATATCAAAAAGATTAACTTCTAAGTGATATTCTGCTTATTTCATGAGCGAGGGCAAAACATTTGTGAAAAAGTATGATATTTTATATACTGTGATATGGCATACAATTATTATACATAAACAGCATGCTAAGGTCATTGTCAATCACAAAAATGTTCATTATCCATGCACTTATTCAGCAACTTCACACATTAACCGCTACATCTATTTCTTCTTCTTATCTTCTCTTCCTGGTAAAACTACTGCAATCATCTTCTGTAAGATTTCAGTGAATATCAGGGTCCCAATGAATACAAGCAGAGTCCCAATCCAATGGCCGACAGTGAACGGATTTCTGAAGTACACTATGGAGAAGAGGAGCGATACAAACTTCCTCAAGGTGACAGTCAATGTCACGATCAACGAAGCACATTCCGTTGTTAAAACATACACAGCACTGATACACAATCCTTGAGTCAGCACATACAGTATAAGCCAAAGAACTTGTCTTGGGAAGGCAATACCAAGGAATTCAACAATAGGAGTCTCCGTGGCAAGTTTAACATGTCCTATTAAGTTAGGTGTAGTTGGTATCCAGAATACTAGAGGTAGTAAGTGCGTGTAGTAAAGGGCTTCCCAAGGATGCTTTCCGTGCTTCGAATACAAGGATTCCTGGAAGATTCCCATCCTTGCTGAGACAAAGAGTGCAAAGGTAAGGATGGCTATGCCCAAACACCACCAGAGCCAGTCAATAAACTTCAGTTTCTCCTCCTCAGCAGCATCTTCATGAGTTTCTCTTGGTGCTTTCACATCACCACTGGATACAATGGTACATAGTGCAATACCAGCAGATATCATGAAGACAGCCAAGTACTTCAGTGGTGGGTACCTCTTCTTCAATATCCAGACACCCATAGCCATGTTCGCCATCAAGGAACCAGCTCTAAAGATCATGTGTAAAGGCATTGGTATGTTGAAGTCAAATGCATAGTTGTTAGCAACACTGCTGGTCCAGAAAAATCCAACTAAAAGCAAGTATTGCTTAAAAGGAATGTTCCTCTTTGCTGTACCAAACTTCCCAACGGTTACAAATCCTATTGAAGCTATAAATAAGAATTGTAGGAATGTGGCTAAATTTCCCGCGCCCGGGTCTTCTTTCACAACCATTTCAAGGAAAACTACATTGGAACAACATCCTATGAAGACCATGGTTATGGCCGCAGCCGCCTTCACGGAAACCATATTGGATCTGAAAAAATGAAAGTAAAAATTAAAAAAGGCATTCCGATACCGGGAATCGAACCCGAGCCTCCTGGGTGAGAGCCAGGTATCCTAGCCACTAGACCATATCGGATGATACAAGTGCTGCTTAAATTTCGGTTCTGTAATCACTGAATTAAAACTCTGAATTCTATTGGAATTTTAAAATCAATATTAAATTATCTTTGAATAAAATATAACAGTCCATAGTAATGGAACCAGTTCACAAAGTGATAACACCATTAAATAATTAAACTGACATGCGCACTGCAGTCGAACTCAGAAAGGTTATTTCAATAATTGAAGTTTCATATGATAAACTAATCTCAAACAAGCTTGAATGGACACAAATTGATAAGAATATGAAGTAATACTTACATTTATTCGTTTTCACTATCACAAACACTAATTATTCACGTAAATTACAGCATTATTTACTTCAAAACGTCAGACACGTTTGACAACTGTGCTAGCCGGGCCGCCAATGTGTGTGTATAATCATCAACCAGTGATTGTAGTTGTGACCGTGGCCTCGAATACATCTGCGCATGCGCGAATGGCGCTGTCGGTAAAACTGCACGCGCTCACTATCTAATATTATTAATAATAGATGGCACTGTTCTCAATTATGAAATTGAATTATCAATGTGTGGAGATTATATTTTAGGGGACTGTGTGGGTTGGATCGAAGCCTTTGTTATATTATTTATATAGCGAGGATCACTGTCTGGAGTCCAACAATCACGGCATCTGAAACGTTTTCACTTTGCTCGCACAAAGATAAGATAAGATAAGATCATTTTATTTGTCCAAACATGAGTACCTATTATGTAGGTATACTCATGTTTGGACTCATGTTTGCAAAAGAAAAGCATGAGAAATAGCTAGTTTACACAGGTCGTCATGTTTGCCATATTTATAAAATGGCATACAAATATTTAAGGTGAGTAGGTATAAATAAGTATGTAAATTATAATTATTAATAATTTCGTATTAAATTACACAGCTAATAAAGTTATCTAAGTAATTAATAAAAAACAATTCAATTTTATATAATTCATTAATTAAAATATCACAGTCACAGTTTACTTGTATGTAGGTATAACATAGTCAAAACAAGTTAGTAAAGTTATTAGGTACAGTCATTTAAAATAGTCAATTAAAAGGTAAAAGTTTGATTTCTTTCAACAGGTAGTCATTCTGATAACAGTAGGTAGGTACCTACCTACAACAAATTTGCATTTTGTTTTAATTTAGGTATTTGGATATCTATTAATTAGGGCTCGTAATTAGGGTTGCCACCTTTTTTGAAGGTAAAATAGCATATTGCAATAAACATAGTACTGTTGGAAAATTCAAGAAAAAAATAGTACATTTATTTTTCCATGTGTATTTGTTATTAGTAAGTCTTAACTTTGTGGTTAACAGTCTTATTATTTTTTAAATAATTATAGGAATCTGAGCAAATAGATCCATGTTAAAATAAATTAAATTAATAGACACACACTCAACAGTTCATTTTTAATTAAATTAATAGAGGCCCTATTTCTTTCTTCTTGCCATTTTACCTATATTCATTACGGAAAAAAGTAAAAAAGAAATAATTTTACATGAATACCTATATTTGTTAAATTTGTATCTGAGTTTTTAAATGATAAATGATCTTTATTCTACAAATGGTTTACTAAATAACACTTATTTACACGTCTTTTTTTTTCGTAGATTTAATCTAGATGAGGCCGGTGTTTCCTTACTGATTACCCTGGGAAGAAACACCGAAAAAAATTCACAGGCGACTCTTTTGAAGTCCATACAATCTATACTGCTTAAATTATATGCTTAATTAATATAAACCCATCTGCATATCTTGAGTAAATAATATATGATATTAATTTATTATTAATTATTTAAAACATTTAATGTTATTGTATTCTAATTGTGATTGAATTTTAATTGTAATGTAATATAAGATAATGATATGTAATAAGTAAGCAATCTTGCGAGTGCTGAGCACATCTATAAGTGCTCACTATGCATACAACTTTCTATGGTTTCTGTGTTTATGTCTTAGTGAGTTAGTCGTTGAGGTGCCTAATAAATAAAATATGGGAACCTTATAGGTTGCAGTCTGAAGCAATATATTGAGGAAATATGCTCACAGATTTGAGTGGGCCTGCTTATACAGTGCAAGCATTTGTCACATAACGTATAGCTAAACTTAGAACAAGGAGCTTAACGATTTGACAAACAATACCAAGGGACTTTTGGGTAGGCCGCAAAACTACTCAAACTGCCTGACAATCATGTTTAACTCGAATAAAACAACCTACATAGTTCACATTCACAGTTGACTGACTGCTGCGTTGCATGTCGCAGGTTCGGTTTCGGCACTGGGAATTATTTGTATGCCCTAAAAATAGTTTTTCGACATAGTCTGGGTGTTTGTAAAAGTCCACTCACAATGGAAATTAAAAAAAAAACTGTGAATTCCTATATATAAAATGTAAAAGATTCAAACCAGTCACAGTTATCAGTCACCATAATTTGATACTGGACTAGACTATCCAGTATGTATAAACCAATCAAACGTCACAGTGCGAACAAAAACCAGAAACTAAGTTCCATGAGGTCACTAGTCCATACATAAATCGCTTAGCTCAGAACATAGATCACCGGGTCACCATACATAACAGCGATTGGCAAATAGCCAACATTAACAAAAGATTTGTAGCCATGAAGAACATTTAAACTTAGCATAACGAACCTTATTGGGAATGTGCAATGATCTATAAAAAACATCTATGACAGCTTTTGTAAAAACACTCGTCGTAAAGCTGGGAAGTACTTGTTACCACTGTAACTATAATATTTCCTGCCAGCGTAACATTGCTATGTTCTTGATATGTTTTAGTACCATTTTCATTCCGGTGTAATAGGGAGACAGAGCTATACACATAGCATTGCGCTATCCTTTTTCATAACGAAAAGTTGCGATAACTTTAGCACATCATGGCAGGGTTGAAGGATACTGGAGTAATTATAGACACTTGATATGTTTTAGCTTTCCTCCTTATCTCTCCCTTTATTTCTTTTTATCTTTCTGTATTCTATCTTTAAAATAAGTAAACATTAATTTGACATGTAATCATTTTAAGTGATTTATGCATAGGAGTCGATTCCCTGATCGCTTGGCTTGACACTGTGGTCTGATGTGGGGCGTGTCTAGTTTATTTCACAAAGTATTAAGTATGTATGTAAACATATCTCTCTTAATAAATATATATACTGTTTATTTTACATTTAAGTAACAATGTGTTATAGGTACTTAATTATCCTCATCTATGCTGCGTGGGACACGCCGATTTTGGGATATATCTACTTGACTGCTTGCAGTCGGATCCACCGCCTTTAAATCGGAGAGTCCTATCTATCTGTTACGGTCCTAATTCATTCAATTAGCCGTTCTTAGAAGTAGAAGTAGTTCTTCTGTTGGGGCTGGCGCGTATACGGAGATTCAAAGATGTTCAGCTCTTGCACATTATGGCCGTAATAGTAAAACACACAGTCGCTTTCTGGCTCTGCTTACATATTGCTTCTCAACGGCAAGGATTTTGATACGGTTTTTTATCAGTTAAAAGAGTAATAAACGAGGTAGGTACCACGGTTGGTACACACATATGTTATATTTGGTACATAATATATCTACATATTTACATCTGAATGAGAGTCTTGCTATTCAAGATGGCAGTGCGTAGTACAACGCGCCTTTCTTAGACGTATAGGAAGCTATGACGCATTCCCTACTACTATTTTCGAGACAAAGCCTGTCCTGATAAAGGACCTAATAAAGGACTAACTAAAAGGAGTGGACTGTATTAAATTGGTATATTTAGAATAAGGTACAATAAATGTATGTTGTAGTAAATTATGGAGCACCTGCGCGTGCCATCTTGAAAGCCAGGTAGCCAAGTGAAAGACAGGCTCGCGTCCCGCGTCCCTACAAAAGCCTAATGTCGGCAGTCCAACACCAATCCAGGGCAGCGGAAGTCACATCCACACACACATCTCCGGACGCAAGCAAACGAGGGAACACCGGGTGGTTTTAGTGAGGATCAGTCTGACAAACTTCTCCCTATGACAACCTCACGGGCGGAGGAAATGTATGAGAATATTTAACCCAAGAAAAAAAATGTACCTAGTAACTTTCCGATAGATTTATTGCAAGATCTAGGACAGTTGATTGGTTTCTTTGTGACTGATGGAAATCCATCATCGCACATCAAATTTTGGGTTTTTTTTTTCAGTCGACCACATCATCACTTACCATCAGGTGAGATGGTGGTCAAACGCGAGCCTATTATAAATAAATATATATAAAATCACCGGCTACCGAAGGCGAGAGCTTGCGGAAGACGAGCAGGGGCAGCTAACTGTCCGGTAAAGACCAGGGCCAGGTCGACCACACGTCGTGCTCTAGGTTTTTTTTTTATAGTCGATAGGCTTGCGTTTGACCATAATCTCACCTGATGTTAAGCGATGATGTGGTCGAAGATGAAGCACGCTTGCCTAGAAGTAGCCTATTCACTCTTGACTTAAAGATTCCCAAGTTATAACTATCAGGAAACAGACTCCGGCAGGGAATTCCACTCCTTAGCCGTACGCACAATGAAAGTATTCCCAAAACGTTTCGTGCGTATGGGTGGGATGTCCACCATGTAACGATGGCGCATCGCCGCTTGTCTTGTAGTCCGATGATGGAACGGGCTTGACGGAATTAAATTGTGTAATTCCATCGCACACCCCCCGAAATGTAACCAATAGAAAACCGATAGACTAGCAACTCGTCGCCGATGTTCAAGGCTCTGGAGCTTTGATTCGACCAGTGTATCGTTGCCAATGAGTCTTTTGGCCCGTTTCTCTATAATTAAACTCAAGTGCATCAAGCCAGTATTTGGCAGATCCGTCCCAGAGATGAGAGCAGAACTCCATACACGACCGAACTTGCGCTTGATAGAGGTTGAGCGCCTCAAAGAGCAGGCAGCGGCATTGACGGGATCTGATAGGGACATTGTCTGCCGGGATGGCAGGAATGTTTTGAAGAGATACCATGGCCCCGGAACGCAAAGGAAACTGACTGAAGAAGGTCCTCCCAAAAGTCAATTCTACTCAGAAAACTAATAACTTCTTTAGTGAAGTAAAAAGAGACTACAGCAAAAGCAATATAGAAAAATTTCTTGAGTGTTTATCAGCATTAACATTTAATGAAACATATACAGAAACTGATTGCGACGCATTATTGCAAAGCATTTAATATGTTCCATGATTTGTTTATTTTATTCTACAAACTATGTTTTCCCGAAATAATTATTAAAAAATATAATAAGCCAATAAAGAATAAATGGATTAGTAAAGGCTTAAAGATATCTTGTATACGAAAGAGAGTTTTATATTACAACTAGCTTGTGCCAGCGGCTTCGCCCGCGTGGGAAGTTTTTCCCGTGTAAATCCCGATCCCGTGGGAATTTCGCAAAATCCTTTCTTAGCGGATGCCTACGTCATAACATCTACCTGCTTGCCAAATTTCAGCCCGATCCGTCCAGTGGTTTGGGCTGTGCGTTGATAGATCACTATGTCAGTCAGTCAGTCAATCAGTCAGTCACCCTTGAGTTATATATATTTAGATTATCAAAATGATGCCCTAAGCAAAAAATATCATAAGTTAAGATACACTAAATATTCTAAAATTCTAAAAAAATGTATATCTAATTCCCAATTAATTAATAACAAAAATATATAAATGATTCTACTAATAAATGCAAAGCGACATGGTCCGTTATAAAAAGAAATGTAAGTAATGACGATAATAGCAAAAATAGTTAAAAAAGAGTTAATAATAGATAATATAGTAATTAATAATCCTATTGACATTTGTAATGAATTTAATAACTATTTTATGGAGCTAACTAATAAAATACCTAGCAATAATAATAATAATGACAATATAAGAATTAATACTAATCCTGACAGCATTTTTCTGGCTCCAGTAACTAAGCAAGATGTGATAAAAATTATAAATTCTTTAAATGGTACCAATACAACCGGATACGATGAAATTTCTACGAAAATAATAAAATTAAGTAGTAAGCACATGGCAGCACCATTAAGTCATGTCATCAATCTGTCGTTTGAAACGGGAATATATCCTACTAGATTAAAACCGTCATTAGTAAAACCGTTATTTAAAAAAGGTAATCGTGTAGATATCACCAATTATAGGCCAATTACTTTGATACCCATAATAGCAAAGGTTTTTGAAAAAGCCATGAATGAAAAAATAATGTGTTTCTTAAATAAATACAATTTGCTTACAGAGAACCAATTTGGTTTTAGGAAAAGTAGTTCGACTTCACTTGTGTGCTTTACTTTAGTCAAATTCATAACTGAAGCCCTAAATAATAAAATGTCAGTATTATCAGTATTTTTAGACATGAGTAAAGCATTTGATTTGTTCCTCATGATCGCTTACTTTGTAAATTGGAAAAATATGGCATAAGAGGCAAAGCATATGATTGGTTCAAAAGCTATTCATCGTGTCGCCAACAAAGAACTGTATTGTTAAAAATTTATAATAACAAAAAGACTACATACAGTTCTAACCTAAAAATTAATAACTGTGGTGTTCCGTCCGCAAGGAAGCGTGTTAGGACCACCATTGTTTATCATATACATCAATGATCTTTGTGAAAACCTCAATCATAATTGTACATTATTTGCTGATGATACAACCTTGACCATAAAATCATGTAACAAAAATGACTTAGAAATTGACACGAATAAGGAATTACAAAACGCAATAAAATGGCTTGAATTAAATAATTTACATGTAAACATGAACAAAATGAAGTTAGTGCAGTTCCGAACACACAACTCTTTAGTACAACCACCTAAAATACAATATGACCTCACAAGATTGGAACCAGTGTCAACAGCAGTATTTTTAGGTATAGTTATTGACGAAAAATTAAATTGGAAAGAACAAGTGAGTAAAGTCTGTACTCGTCTTGACAAATTTGTATTTGCTCTCCGAAAACTAAGGCTAATGGCTGGTAAAGAGACAGCCCTAAAAGTATATCATGTATCTTCAGTGCTGCGTTATGGTCTTGTCATATGGGGTAATTCAGTGGATGTGGTCAGAGCAGTTTATGGAGCAGAATATTTAGATCATTGTAAGCCATTATTTAAATCACTTAAGATACTACCACAGTTTGTTTGTTCATTAAAAGATATTCTTATTTGTTTCCTTTGTATGATCAAAAGTCCAAAAGAGTTGAGAGCCGAAATCCGGGACAATTACTTATGCCCAGCCAAAGACTACATTTGTATAGCAGAAATTCAAATTGTATGGCAATCAAAATATTTAATAAATTACCACCACAAATCAAAGTATTGCCCACTTATAAATTTAAGAAAATCAATCATATTTGCTTGGCTTCTTGACAAATGTTTCTACTCAATGACTAAATTTTACACAATTTTGACATCTACCTATTTTTATTATGATTTTGTTTTTTTTGTTTTTACTCAATACAATTTTTAATGCGTTTCCTTCTTTTTTTACTTTATATAATAATAAATATATTGACATCTCAATTTATTTTAAGTTTTGTATAAATGAAAATTCAACATTTTTAAATGTAATTCACTGAATATTTCTACACCGGTAACGGTAGTATATGTGAAACTATGCTAATATTAAGATCTCAATGTACCATATGCTTAGAAATATTCTATTCTATTCTATTCTTGAATACCAATCATAACAAACGTGTCACAGCACTACGAGGGTCAATAACTTCCACGTCACTTGCCAATAACACGATAATTCTCTTCGTTCTTCTTCATTTGAAAAAATGAGCCCTGGTATCAATCTATTGAAATTTCTAATAAGTTCAGACATAGAATTACAAAAACCTTGTCATATTATTTGCTATCGTCCAAAGAAGGCTTGCGATTGTTATGTATATACCCTTTATGTTACACGTTGTAAATGCCAGTTCTTTATAAACAAAACAGATGTATGTAACATCTATGTTAGTTGTAATGGAACACATACATACGAGTATGTAGATAAGTTCGTGTTTGTATACCGTAAGGTTAAAATAAATGATCCTTATCGACAAGATAAAAGCGCTATTGAACCCTTTTAAGGGTATTGAGTTATAACGTATTGGTTTCAGGCTTACTTTGTTAAGTTAAAAAAACGGTAATACAGGAAATTGTGTTTTTCGGCTACGTTAAGTTTTGGAAATACAAAAAATGCTTTGACTAAACATTGGAGAGGAGCTGAACACTCTGTTGGAGCCTTTTTTCTTGAAAGCTAAAATCTGGGAGGCTCTTTGTAACCATATTAACGCTTCCAACTATTAGGGTTAGAGAGTGGTCCGAACAAATTCATTTTGAACTAGATTCTCCATTGAGAGAATGGCTTCGCTCTTGTAAAGTTTCTTTTTTTTCAGCGAATTTGAAATAACCGGTGTAACTTTTTTTTAAAATCGCTGCAATCATTTATGAGTTTATCAAGGGATAAACTCAAAAATGATTGCAGCAAACAAACAAAAAAACTTAAATCTTTATATTATACTATAGATTAGTGTGGTAAAATATTAATCTGCTAAATCTAGCATGATTCTCTCAATCCCAACTCCACATAATACGAGACTGAAGGCTACCCCTCCTCTCGAACCTTGACCCCTCCCCCACCGCACCTCTCAACTCCGACGTATGATCGAGCAAACTATCTTGACAAACGTTCCTAAGTTATCTCGTAGAATCTTTCACATTTCGCATCATGATATATTTTGCCTAGAAATACTTGGGCTGCGAGAAATAAGATATGCATTTGCCCCTATCTGTTTGCTTTTGATTCACTTTTGTGAAAGACGTTTTTGAGCGTTCAAGAAGTGCCAAATTTCAGAATCCCCATTCCGAATAACTTTCGAAAAAATGGGGTACGATTTTGGATCTTATGCATGCGACAGTCTTAAATTTATTTCCCTTAATTCTGTCACAAAATCACAAACAGACACTCCAATTGCATTAAATGTAATGTAATAATAGTTATATTGTAGACTGTAGTTATATGTAAGAGTATGTAATTAAATAAAAGATTATTGTAGTTTCTATTTATATGTAAAATGAAATCTGTAAGGTGGTTTATTACCTATAACCACAAAATTTTGTGTTAAATAAAATAAATGTTTGTCTTAAACCATCGATCAGCTTATGAATTTTTGGCAGATTGTTTTAAAAATTGGCCAAGTGCGAGTCAGACTCGCCCATGAAGGGTTCCGTAGTAGCTATAATAATATAATATAATATGTATATTTATTTGACGAATAAAAAAAACCTTAAAAATTTCTTAAAACTAGCTTATTTACATTTTTACAACTACGCTAAATAACTTTGTTTTTCATAGTGTTTGTATGAATTACAAAGTTATATTTGAAAATATGCTGTATCTCAAAAACTACTGACCCGATTTCGTTCAAACTAATTTTGGTTGAAAGTTTACATTAAGATCTACAGATATTTATTTTTTTAGATTTTTACTTAATTATTATAGAAGTTAGAGGGGGGACACACATTTTACCACTTTGGAAGCTTATATCTTTTAAACGATTGACTTTATGAAAAAGTGGTTTTAGAAACCCTTATATCATTTTTAAAGACCTGTCTATAGACACCACACACGCATAGGTTTCATGAAAAAAAATGTTTTCAGTTCTAGTTCCATGTATGGGAAATAAAGGGGGTCCCCCTTTATTTTCAATATTTTTTAATATTTTTCTTAAAATCGGAAAGCGGTTCAAAGAATACATCTACTATCTACTAAGTTTCACATGTATAGTCTTAATAGTTTCGGAATAAAATGGCTGTGACATACGGACGGACGGACAGACAGACAGACAGACAGACAGACGGACAGACATTAGGGTGTCCCGAAAAATTATTTTTTCGGTTTTCGCTACTCAAGCCCCCTCAAAAGTTGCATTATTAGTTTTAGATTACCGTAAAAATAATAAAAAAAAAACAAGAAAAAAATCTTGAGGGTTCTTCCGGCATTTTTTTTTTATCACTTAAATAACCCTCCAGTCAATGTCATCTATTCTATTTTATGTAATTTTATTTTTTATTTCATTGATAGTGAAACCCTAAGTTATGATTTGCAGGCAACGACAGGATTTTTTCTGTTAGGAATTGGTTTGGAACAAACTCGCAAAATTCATGTTTTGACTTGTTTTCCTTAAATTCTCTACTTCTACTCTGAGGCAGTTCGTCTCATTTCTATTGCGGTTTTATTGCTGTAAGGTGTCGCTCTGCACTTCCTTGTGATAAAATACGTGTTTTTGTTATATATAATAATGGGTTCAAGACGACGTGAGACTACTTGTGCTATTTTGGGATCATATAAAGAACTTGACGATCGCCAGTTACCAGTGATAAGTGACGTTATCAAATTCATTTTGTTTACTAAAAATGAACTAAAACTACAGAAGAATGGGAAAGATCCTTCTAACACAGAAGTTTTTTCAATCATTTCTGGAAAACTTGATACGATTTGGACCAAAGCTTCGATTCCTATCGTTTCCAACGTACGAGTTACCCAATTGCTGAAATCATATTTCGACAAATACCTGTCATTGATAAGATATCCCAAAAATAAAAGAAATGATAGTTACGAAAGCAAAGTGAAGTGCTTTTTGGAATCGTCGAACAAGCTCTTCGATATTGCTGCTTGTAAGTGCACTTCGTTTGACATTTGTTCCTGCATAAAACCTAAGAAAGTTCCTATTTCTGAAAGAGACTTTTTACTGGATCAAAGAAGTGATAGAAAAATGGCAATAAGCGGTATAGACACAAAAGAAACAGCAAGACTTTTAAAGAAACATCAGAGACAAGAAAATTTGAATCGGAAAGAGTCAGAGCACGCATGTTTTCCCAGTGCATCACTAAAAACCAATCCTGTTCCGGTGCGCGAGTTGCCGCCTCGACCGCAGTCGCCTGTAACAGAGCTTTCTGCGAATAGTGACGTGCCTGTAAATGAGACTCCATCTACTTCGTTGAATCGGAACACTCTGGCGCTGCCAACAGTAGCTAAGGTATGTGATCGGTATGGACTATCAACGCGATCTGCGGCTGCGGTCGCTTCGGCGGTCTTAGCTGACGTAGGATTGGTATCTTCCGAAGATCTAAGTCTTGTTATTGATAAGAATAAAATTCATAGAGCTGTTTCAAAAGCACGGAACAAGGCCAGCAAAGACATTGATACGATTGTAATAAAAATTATCTACTTTGATGGACGAAAGGACAAAACACTCATAAACGAGAAAATAGGCGATCGGTACCACCGCAGAGAAGTCTTGCAAGAACACATTTCAGTTCTCACAGAGCCGGGATCTATTTATTTGGGACATATAACGCCAAGTCGTGGCACTGCCAAAGGGATCGTCTCTTCTATCATATCTTTGTTAGAAAATCAAGGGTTGAACTTGGAAGAGGTGATCTGTGTGGGGTGCGATGGTACTGCTACGAATACAGGTTGGAAGGGAGGTGTCATTCAATACCTGGAAAACTATTTAAAGAGACCGTTGCAATGGTCTGTTTGTATGCTTCACGCGAATGAATTACCGCTTCGTCATTTGTTCATGTCTCTGGATGGTAGCACATCTGGGCCAAAAGAATATTCAGGACCTATTGGAAAACAGCTAGCTGCTTGTGAAAGTAAACCTCTAGCGTCTTTTTGTGCAGTGTCTGGCAATTTGCTTGTATTACCTGCTAATATTGTGAAGGAACTAAGCACGGATCAAAAGTATCTGTACGAAATGTGTCATGCTGTGATGGCTGGTTCCTGTTCCCTTGAGCTAGCGAACCGCCAACCTGGAAAAATGACGCATTCGAGATGGCTCACTACTGCCAATCGCATACTCAGACTTTACGTAAGTACTGTTTCGCCGTCAAATAATTTGCAGCTGCTTGTGAACTACGTGGTCAAAGTTTACGCTCCTGTTTGGTTCCTAATCAAGCAAAACTCATCATTTAAAGATGGAGCCAAGCATATTTTTCAAATGGTTATATACTCTCGATTTTTGCCTGATAGTCAGAGATCTATTGTAAATTCGGTGATCGAAAGAACCGTTTTTTTTGCGCACCCAGAAAACTTGCTTATTGCCATGTTATTCGACGATAGAGAGCATATTCGAGAGCTTGCATCTCGCAAAATATTAAAGGCCAGAGAAGCAGAAAAGAGCAACTCTCGCAAGGTATTTAAAGCACTAAAGCTTAACTTCTGTGCGCGAGACTACACCGATATAATATTTTGGCAAGAGTGTGAAATATCAGCTCCACCAATTTTGCGACACGTCTCCAACGATGAACTTAGAATTAAGGCTAAAGAACACATCCTCGACATTATTGACTTTCCCTGCCACACACAGTCAGTGGAAAGATGTGTAAAACTAGTGACGGAGGCTTCTCAAAGCGTCACGGACGCTACAGCTCGGGATCGTTTTATTAGGAACAGATTAAAATCTCGCTCATAAATGCCTAATTTTGGTCACAAAAACCAGTTCCGTTCTTAAAGTTGCCATTGATTATTTTGTCTTTCAACTATTTTAAACCTTGCTTTAACTCATTGTTGTACCCTTAAATTTAATAAAAACCATTTAAAGGTTATTTTTGTATGATTTATAGTTTATATTAGGAACCCCTAAAAATAGCAAATTTGAAAAACTTCAAGGACTGGTAGAGGCCTCAAGATGCCGGATATCTAATTAAATTTTATAATAATCGTAATATATGTGTCAAAACGCAACTTTTGATACCTCTTGCGTAGCCGTAGCTCATTCTTTTTTTTCCCCCATACATGAACGGGACACCCTAACAGACATATCGAAACTATAAGGGTTCCGTTTTTTGCCATTCGGCTACGGAACCCTAACAACGGAAACGAAAAAACTCGTCTAGGTTAAATTTATGAAAAAATAATAATATAAAAGTGTTATTTAATAACCAATTTGCAAAATAAATATAGGTTATATTCATTCATTCATTATAACAGTTACTATATAAATCAAAGTCAAATATATGTACATAAACCAGACAACTGGTCGTCTACAAGTAGAGTCAAATCGTATGACAAGAATAAATCCATGAACGGAAGATACCTTCTCCATCATAAAAGGAAGCGGATAAAAATATAATACGAAGCCCATTGGCGCCCGAGAAAATACGTATCACGATCTTAACATCCGAAATAATACAATTTGCTAAACACATACAGTCTACATTCGCCTGGCACAAAGCTAGTTGCATAACCGTGACTGTAATTCAATTATTATGGCCCGACGCGTCCAACTAACGACCTTATGGATATAAACGTAGTCTGACCCAATGATATGTGAAATTTTGTTTGATTATCAGGAGATTAACCCCGGAACTAATTTCTTGTGAACGTTGTTGGACGAGTTTTAGTTTATTTTAGGAGTTATTTATGACTTTTTATTTTATTTTCCCAACTATGATTTGATTTGATTAGACAGGCCTGTTGGTATAGTGGTCAGTGGCCCTGACTGCTATGCGCAAGGTCGTGGGTTCGATTCCCACCCAGGACAAGTGTTTGTGTGATGAGCACGATCATTTCTTCTTTGTCTGGGTGTAATTTATCTATAATATGTATATATTTAGAAATATACAACGTGTAATTTAAAGGGTATATACATACCAAGTGCATGGCTTCTTTGGATGATAACAAAAAATATGGCAAGGGTTTTGTAATCTTAAGTCTACGTGTGTAGAACTTGTTACAAATTCCAATACACAATACCAGAGACCGAATTTTTCGAATTAAGAAGAACGAAATGAATTATCGTGTTATTGGCAAGTGACGTGGAAAGTTATAGACCCTCGTAGTGCTGTGACACGTTTGTTATGATTGGTAATCAAGAAATGTATGAAACCAATAATTTGGTATTAATTCTTTGAGTCAGTTATTTTGTGCTGAAACTGTGCATAGAGACTCCATACCAGATGTTGTCTTCAGCCCTTTTGGATAGATATGGGGTTTCCGTTACACGTTGTATATGCATGTTTATCAGTTGTTTAGTACTCATAGCACAAGCTTTGCTCTGTTTGGGACTAGATGGCGTTGTGTGAAAGTTGTGGAATATTATTATTATTATGATGGGGTCAGCTTACAGTCTAACCGGATGCAGCTCAGTACTATTGTTTTACATGGAGCGACTGCCTATCTGACCTCACAACCCAGTAACTGGGTAACACGATATCCCTTGGTAAGATTAATGTCTGATTTTCTGCCTTGTGACTACCCGTAGTGACTGCCAAAGATGTGCAAATGACAGCCGAGAACAATAGCTTAACGTGCTTTATAAGGCACGAAGAAACCTCTAAAATATGGTAAGATTGTCTCCCATCCATGGAATGCCCTCGGCAAGTGTTGCTTAACCTTCAAGGTTCGATTAAAGATCGACTTGTGTGGCTATTATTAGGTACAAACAAGGCCCTCCAAGTTATACGACGTGTAACAGAATAAACGCAATACCTGAGAGTAGTTGGTTCAGAATCGGCTTCTGAATCGATTTCCGTCATAAAAAATAGGTGTTATTTAGACGGAAAAATATTTTATTTAACTTAAAATGGAAACACAGTATCATGACAAATTAATACAATCCTTAATTCAAATGAAATGCGCTCGTGTACGTGTCGGCCGCTAACATTGCATGAGTGTATGCGTCTAACATACGTTTTGCGTTTAGATAGAATAACTATTTTATAAAAAATGTCTAGGTTTGGTTTCAATTTATTTGGTAACGGATGTTGTTCTAGTCTTATAACTTAATATTCTAATTGGGGTATCTGAGTTATTGCGCTTAATCTGTTACACCTTGTATATTAATTATTATTTATTTATTTATATCGGAAAGAACCCAAACAACGTTTGTTAGTAGCACACCTTACATTGAATATTAGTATAAAAAAGAAATAATGAATTAAAAACTAATTCATGTATTTTCTCGCAGCATCAGCTTCGCCGCCATGCATGCGAGTCCAATGCCGCAGGAAAACACAATCTTGTTCTGATCTCCCATAAATCATACGCAATAATGACGCGTATATATGACTATTGTTCTTAAGTTAGTGTTCGCTAGCGGCAATGGCGCTAAGCATGAGGAACTGGGTTCGATTCCCGGTCGGGCAAAGTATTATTAAGTTTTTCATCCAGTTTTTCTCAGTCGGAATATAGATTTGCCTGTGGCAAGTGCCCGAATGATATGCGCAAATCCACTAATGACAATAATATGAGATTTTAACTTAGACCTTCGCCACTAATAAAGATTTATTGAACTGGATTTTATTTTCGCTTAGATCATAGCGAAAATAAAATCCAAAACAAAAAAACCGCGTCTTGAATGCGTACCTACCAATTACTCAAGTAAATTGAAATAAATCGACTCTCATCCCATTCAAAACTCTAAAATCTCCATTTCTTCCACCATTGCCTTCGAAATTATTATAAGTAAAATCTTTCAGCACTTGTTTCCACTAAATAAAACCGGAACGTTGAATGAAAAACACGTCCCATTTTTCTGAACAAAAACTCTTAAAGGAAAATATTTGGTCACTCGAACATGAGAGCATAAAAATACCAGTTTCATTGACGATAGATGTTCGACTTTATTTTGCTACAATTTAAGTTTATTTTTGATTCAATCTTAAGTTGTTTTTCAGTGAAAGGTTTTAATAATAAGTAGGTTTTGTATCGTTACTTTGGTCGCGTGGGTTACCGTTACTAATAGCCTATTATAGGTATCGGTGATCAAGGTCCTCTTACTAATCAGTGACAGCTTAATATGAGTGATTTGGACATTTAAATGAGTTTTTAAAAGTAACTAGACTAGTTAATTTAAGTTGTCGGGCACTTAATATAGATTTACAGTTTGAGAAAAGCTATACAATGTGTAACGGAAACCCCATATCCATCCAAAAGGGCTGAAGACAACATCTGGTATGCAGTCTCTATGCACAGTTTCAGCTCAAAATAACTGACTCAAAGAATTGATACCAAATTATCGGTTTCATATATTTCTTGAATACCAGTAATAACAAACGTGTCACAGCACTATGAGGGTCATCACTTTCCACGTCACTTGCCAATAAAACGATAATTCTCTTCGTTCTTCTTAATTTGAAAAATCGGTCTCTGGTATCAGTGTATTGGTATTTGTAATAAGTTCTACACACGTAGACTTAGGATTACAAAACCCTTGCCATATCGTTTGTTATCATCCAAAGAAGTCATGCACTTGGTATGATATACACTTTAAATTACACGTTGTATAAAGAAATTTCCTATTTTCTTGAGGAATTGCTTCATAACGATACAGGGATTCTTTAAAAATTCTAAGACGCATTCTGCGGCACATTCCTTCGAGGTATGTGTTTATCATATTATATACATATAAATAAATCTGAATTGTCTTTTCTTGCTGCACCAATTTTAAGGGACTTTAACTGAAAGATAGAGGAGGTTTTATAGCAATAGGATAATATAAAAATCGGTAAAGTCACGAGTACAGCTAGTCTCTTAAAAAGATGCATTAGCGAAGGTTAAATTTTTTGTTTAATAGGCATGTCTGAGAAATATCTAACTTTTTGTCACCAAGTCGATACAGATTCGTTGCTCTGACTGTTAGCCGTGAGAAATAAAGTTGTTCGAATCCTTAGCGCCTTCAAGATTATCTGATGAGAATAGTGATAAAAGTTAGAGGCAACGTCGAGTATGGTTTTCCCTGAAATCAGAATGACAACCAAACGATTAATCTCCAAAATTAAAGTTGGCGAGTACATTCAGGAAAGTAGGCAGTTGTGTGGCGACAATACAAATTACTTTTACTACTCATTTGTTTAACTATTTTCTGGGATGTGGTGACACTAACTCCCACCCTCAATTTTGGTCTGTTTATCGAGGCTAAGGCTCAACTAGCATCAAAAATAATAATAAAAATTCCACCAAGCCCGTTCCATCATCGGACTACAAGACAAACGGCGATGCGCCATCGTTACATGGTGATGTAACGATGGCGCATCGCCGTTTATTTCGTATAGGTGTGATGTCCACCGACATCACAACTATACGAACTAAACGTTTTGGGAATACTTTCATTGTGCGTACGGCTAAGGAGTGGAATTCCCTGCCTGAGTCTGTTTCCCGATAGCTATAACCTAGGGGTCTTTAAATCACGAGTGAATAGGTTACTTTTAGGTAAGCGTGCTTCATCTTTGACCAAACGCGTACCTATTATCAATAAAAAAGTCTATACGAAAATATTCGCCTTCAATATTAATTGTGTATTTGAATCTGCAGTATCAACTTCTTGAAAATCCTAAGGCATTAAGTCCGCCACTGCGCATTCATGAGTGTAAGAGAAGTATAGGATCAAACATACGTTCAGAAAAATATCGAAAGTAAATAAAATCTTATAAGTTAAAAGAAATCTTATAAGGTAAACATATCATGAAATAAACAAAATTCAAAGCAACACTAGGAAAGTTAATATATCTAAGTACGCGCAGTGAAGTAAGCCAACATGAGCGTTCGTTCAATCTGGAAATGTGTTCTAGATTTGTAGTAATCCGTTCCGTCAACTTCAACTTTAAATTCTCACGAGTGTAGATATATTAGAGAGCTCACGTTACAATTTGAAATCTGGCACGGAACGTATTTGGTGAGGTCAACGAGAAGATTTCACTTTTCAGTAGCGACCCACACTGGATTTGTAAGGTTTAAAATCCATACATATATACAAAAAGGTGTATATTTGTCATATCTAGATAACTGTGCTTTCAAGTGCTTATAGTTATGTATTTACAGGATACTTAATCATAGACAAAGTTTTTTGTTGTTCTTTAAAGCAAAAGTGAACTCTGCTGGAATCGCTCGTTCCATGTTAGACTTTATCTAACACTTACCATCAAGACTTCACTAACCAAAGCAAACTCAAACTCAAAATATTTTATTTCACATAGGCCTACAATTGGGCACTTACAAAACGTCAGCAGTTAGTGCACGGTTCGAAATTGATCGTTTTCTATGGAGAAGAACCAGCAAGAAACTCCACAGTTACTCTTTTAAAATATCATTCCTACAATGTATCCATAATACAGGTTAATTAGGTATGAGAGGACAGTATAGACCAATAACAAATAAAAAATTGTTAGACAAATCTAAGAGTCTGCAGTGTTCTTCCATTCACAAAAAAGCTTTATATTATATTAAAATAAACTTGAGAAGCGACAACATTAGACTTCAATAATAAGCTATGACGGTATCGAGTCCTATCCATGAACCAAAGTATGGCTGAATGAGTTGCCTGTCAAATCAGAATATTAATCATCTTCAAAGTAAAATACGGAAAACAATTTACCGAGTGGTCATTTGTACCTACAGTTTACAAACGTTATTGGTAGTCAGAAAATCTGAACAGTCATACAAAAAAATCGTGATATCAGTTACTGGGTTCTGGAAGTCTAATAGGAAGTTGCTTCATGTAAAATCCTGGTATTACCGAATGCAGGTACGGTTAGAATGAAGGCTGACTCCAACATAGTTATGGCAAGTACTAGTAAATGAGATAGTGATTGACTATTTATTTATTTATTTATTGATTTATGTACACACATGACACTTATAAAGGAAAAAATTAAATACAGACAAAAGAGCACAAAGGTGCTGCTTATTTCCTAAGAAATTTCTTCCAGCAGACCTGCGACAGGAGAGTTGAAGAGGAGATGATAGACACAGTGTGTATAAATACTAATTACGATATAAAACATACTTAGCTATAAAATTAAACTAAAATGATATATTTAATAAATATATACATACATTTAATTAAAATACATGCTATAAAAATATGTAAAACAATGCAATTTCTGTTTAAATCCCTACGCTTTAATGCCTAAACTGTACAGATATAGAGTTGACCTTAGTATATAGGCTTATCCCCGAAAAACTATTTCATTCGTGCCTTTATTTATTTGTTAAATAACTAGTGAATAAGTCGTTGGTGTGTCAATAAATAAATTAAAACATCATATCCCTGCGGAATAATGTCATGCGGACCAAGAGAGTGAAGCCGCGGACCGATAGCTAGTCATGAATACTACAAGAAGTATGACTATAAGTCAAAAGTGAATAGGTTACTACTAGGTAAGCGTGCTTCATCTTTTACCACATCATTACTTACCATCAGGTGAGATGGTGGTCAAACGCGAGCCTAATATTATTGATATATATATAAAGATATATATATATATAAAGGATATATTTATCACAAAACTTGAGATTTTGAATCCCGTACTTTCAAATGAAGTACCTACACTCCATAAAAAAATCAGTAACAATAAAAGTATTACTTTGATTTATGATGCCCAGTATCAATGCTGCGACCTATCCCGGAATATTTTTTGTGGCCACACAGTGGGATGATTGATGGGCCATAAGATTAGCGAGCTTATTAGGATTATGGCAGGCGGAAAGTGTATTAGATGATTATCGCCTTGGGTGGACTGAGGGTACTTCCATGGGGAAGAAGTTTTGAGAGTTTAATGCTAACATTAAAACCTCAAAACTTATTCCTTATTTTATGAACAGCTTCAGGTTTTGAGACTAGAAAAGTGAAAGCAGCTTTTACAAAATCAGCTCGGTGATAACTAAAATAACTGTGTACAAGATAGCTTCATTGATCAAATATACTGTGCACCTGTAAATCCTTCAATGTAAACAGATGTACATAATCTGTACTTTACTTTGGATTTAAAAAAATGTATTGTAATAAAGTGACTAAGATCAGATGTCATAAAAAGAAAGAACCGTAGATGATACATATAAATACTGGAAAGAACTTAGAATCAAATTTATATTAAAACGAAAATACTTGACAAAGTTATGAAAAAAGTTTTTATTTGTTTGCTTAAGTATCAAAATAAGTCACCTAAATAGACATAGGAACACTTTTATCGCGATGACTTAGAAGTAGTGATGCAACGAATACTACTTTTACGAATACGAATATCAAACCTACTATTCGGCGAATACGAATACGAATATCTCGCCATGGTAATAAAAGACTTATTTATTTGATGAATGTTTACTCTTCTAATAATTAAAATTTACAACAGGCAAATTTTTATTTAAAAAACATAAAATTTGTTGGTTTTCTGGTTTTAGGCGATTTCTATTTTCAGTCTGGATGTTCCCAGCCGTTCAAAAAAGTCTTTCCGAGGCGACTGTACATGGCTTTAGTGAAAAATATTTCACTGGCAAAGTCTAGTACTACATAGACGTAGCTATTACTAACGTTCGTCTAAATTACTTACTTACTATCCTACTTTTTGTTGATACAAAAGAAATACAGACCATATATACTTACTAGATAATTTATCGAAGTGTTTCCATATGTCACTTTGTTCTCGTTTACGAGAAGACATTTTCAATTCAACTTCTTTAAATTCGCAGTAACCTCAGAAAACAAATAAAACAATACTCTCTTGCTTGACTTGTGCTCACGACTGACAAATGAAATTAATGAAAGGAAAGGAATAAATTAATCAATCCATGGTTCGTAATCGTAATGATAGGGAAACTCCCGGAGCCGCGGGAGCTGTATAAACCATGGCCTAGGATTCCTCCGTTGCGTCGTCGTTGTGGTTAAGGGCCTCTGCACACGTCATATTTTTACGCGCGTTTTTCAAATCTGCAGTAAATAAAGTTGCGTACAAAAATATTAGTTTTTAAATATTCGTATTAGTATTCGCCGAATACGAATATTCGGTAAATGTCTACTATTCGGCGAATACGAATATTCGTATTCGTTGCATCACTACTTAGAAGCATAATTTTTTTAGAGTTCCAAGAGGTCATAGACGTTGGTATTATATGCAAACCAACATGCCCTAAGACCGAAATTCTGAAAACATACGAAAACTACCAACCCGGAATGGGCCTTCGTGGTTACCGTGGTGGTTGCCCTGGATCCCAACAGTGAGAAATTTACAGGTTGGTTATTTTATGTTTTGCTACCTCCACGCGTTCTTGAGAAAAAGGGACTTGGAATATCTAAAAACAGAAAGAAAGACAATGGAGTAATCCTAAATAAAAATACACGTACTACATGCATAAAAAAAAATTTGTTCGTCTGTAGATCTGATACTCTGTCTTTCTATTTGTCCAGGCTGATCTCACCAATTTTCTGAAAAATAGAGAAAGTTATAGGGCAACACTTCATCCCGGAATTACCTCGGGAAACAGCGGAAAAATCCTCCGTCACGAAAAGTCACGAGCACGTCTAGTCTCCTATACGGTTCTGTACATATGCCTAAATTTAATCAGTTCTACACCGTGTCACTGTGGTATCCCGCCAAACCTACCAAGTACCCAAACTGGTAGGTCAATGACCCAACAGCCGTTATTCCAGCAATTATAAATTCAAATGTACTTGCTCTGTGTTGGGTTATGTCTGTCGCGGGAACCACTTCGGGGTTAACACATAACGGACTCTTAGAATGAAAGTGGCCTAACCAAAAATTTCAATTTTTGGAATTGAGCAAGTATTGAGTAAATTAAGATCTTCTTTTGATTCGAAGCGTCAATAGCCTAATGGCTAAGGTGTCGGAATTGTGATCGTGTGGTCGTGGGTTCGAACCCCACCCATTACACTATTACCGTGAACCCACTTCTGACACAAGGATATTTAACTTAGTACTAACACAAGGATAATTAACAAGATTGCTAGTAATGTGAATTCTACAGATAATGCTAGTTCTCTATGAAATATGTTTCCCGTGACCAATGTTATTGGCAACTGTGATGAAATAGGCTGGCCCTTTACTCCTAGTAATCGGGGAATTTAAAAACCGGCCAAGTGCGAGTTGGACTCATGCACGAAGGGTTCCGTATTTATTATCTATAAAAACGGCGCTTAAAAAAAATCACGTTTGGTGTATGAGAGCCCCCCTTAAATACTTGTTTTATTTTAATTTAATTATTTATTTTTAAAGTGAATATATAACTAAATGTTCTGTGAATATTTCAAGCGTCTACTTGTTGCCGTTATCAATATCGAGCAAAAAAAATCACGTTTGTAGTATGGGAGCCCTCTCAAGTATTTATTTTATTCTGTTTTTTTTTTGGAATTTGTTGTTATAGCGGCAACAAAAATACATCATCTGTGAAAATTTCAACTTTCTAACTATCACGGTTCATGAGATACTGTCTGGTGACATACGGATAGACGGACAGACAAGCGGATGGACAGCGGAGTCTTAGTAATAGAGTTCCGTTTTACCCTTTGGATACGGAACCCTGAAAAAGAGTTTAAAGCGGTGCCTATATAGAAGACACCGTAAAACGACAAGGTTTTCGTTACACAGTTACCCATATTGCTGCATATTATTACAAACCAAAAAATACAGATAAACTATACATAGTTTAATGTATAAGTAAAAAAAATGTTTTCTAAAAATAAATTACAATCTTGAAAAACATATGTTGCAAGAAAAACCACGAAAAACATTTTCTCTGTCTCTGTCTCGAAATGCACAATATTTTGAGCGATACCTATGAAATTTTTTGTTACCATCAGGAAAGATTTAACCAACTGATAATTATGAAAATATTATATTCTAATTATGTTAGAATATTTTCATATTTATCAGTTGGTTAAATCTCTGTATTTCTTTTGTGTTATTTCTTCTTTCTGTAAATTAATTAAAACCGCAAAAACATCAGATGTTACCGAAATTAAGAGTTACGTCACTTTTATACCTTGCGATAGGTACTAACTTACTATATATTACTACCTATATGTATATAGTTTCTGTGTAGCTTTACAGTCGAAGGGGAGATTTTAAGGGTTTAGTGCCCATTAATGTGGAAATTTTCTTATCAAATTCTAGCAGGGTTAGAGTTTGTGAGTTTAAAATTGATGAAATAAAACTAATTTTAACCCTAGATAACTAAACAATATTTCCGAGTACATCGTTAATAAACATGAGAGGGTAAGTCTAAAAAATTCAAATATTTACAAATGCGCTTATAAAATTTTTAATTAGTTACAGGGCTCACAGTCTTATTTATAGAGAACTAGAAGTTGCTCGCGACTTCGTTCGCGTGGGAAGTTTTACTCGTGTAAATCCCTATCCCGTGGGAATTTCGCAAAATCCCGTCTTAACGAGCATCTCCGTACTAAAAGGAAATCCCCATGCAAAATTTGAGAGCCCTACTACTTGTAGTTTCTGAGATTTCGTGATTAACCAGTGAGTAGTATTTCGCTTTTATATACAACATGTAACAGAATAAACGCAGTAGTTAGTTCAGAATCGGCTTCTGACTCGATTTCTGTCATAAAAAAATAGGTGTTACATTTTGACGGAAATATCTTTCATTTAACTTAAAATGGAAACACAGTATCATGACAAATTAATACAATCCTTAATTCAAGGAAATGCGCTCGTGTGCGTGTCGGCCGCTAACATTGCATGAGTGTATGCATCTGCGTAAGGATATTGTATGACGCGCATACGTTTTGCGTTTAGTAAGGATAACTATTTTATAAAAAATGTCTAGGTTTGGTTTCGATTTCTTTAGTTACGGATGTTGTTTTAGACTTATAATTTAATATTCTATTTGGGGTTCTGAGGCATTGCGCTTAATCTGTTACACCTTGTATATAGATTAGTTTTCCGCCTGCGGCTGCGCCCGCGTGTAATTCGGTTTTGTCTCGCTACTGAATAAAGTCTTTAAAATTCCGAGTTAAAACCTATTTTATGATATTTATAGGGTCTTAAACTATCTCCATGCCAAATTACAGCAACATCGGCACAGTAGTTTAAAAAAAAAACGGGTTGCACTCCGGGAGTGCCGGCAGAAGTGAAAACTTGAATATTAACGTTGTGCATTTTTGATATTTTGGAATGGTTAGGAAATAATTTTGCACGAATTGCTTTAATTATCAGTATAAAAGTTCTATCATTTATGTGGTAGAATACAATATTTATTTATTGCGCTATCGTACACAAACATGACAATTTATATTACATTAAAAAGTTTGCGCAGGCATACATTTTCGCCGCGCCGTAGAAAGAGATACTTCCTCTCCTACGCCGCGCCGGCTGTCTACTCTCCGTCCGTCCGTACGAATTTTCGATCAGGTCACGTGTCCTGACGCGAGTTTAACATTTTTTACCCATTACAAAAAAAGTGCACAACGCCACTAAAGAAGTTTTCACTTCAAAAATCAAAATAGTAAATAATAGTAAATAGTTTCGGTGCCTATTTAATGCAAAAAACAAACAATTTTTCCTCTTATCATATTATTAGTTTTGTTTAGGGAGAGTTGATTTAAGGCATGTTGTGATTCATTGTTATAGAAATAAAGAAAACAAATAAGGCAATGATTTCTATTCCAACAAATGGTATTTCAAAACAGTGTTATTTTCTTCCAAAAACCTTAGGAAGGGAAATTTAGTCGTATATTTCATGAATTGCTGGAACTATTTGCTTTCTTTACATATTTATCAAGAAAATATACTCTGTAAGCTAAAAGAAAAAGTAACAGGTGATATTCCTATGCATATCACCTGTTACTTTTTTCTCTAAAGTACTTAATATTACTGTAAATTAAATACTAACACACTAACTGACAAGACTAACAAGACCTATGGAATGTCCGAAAATAAAGTTATTTTATTACAAATGCGAAGGTCCGTCTGTTGTGTTACACTTTCACGGCTTACCCAATGAACTGATTTTGACGAAATTTGACATGAATTTAGTTGACGACTCGGTCCTCATAAGAGTTTAATATTATGTGGATTATTATGGACCTCGGACTAGGCAAAAACCTCACCTTAACGGGCTGAAATAGGAGGTGGTAGTTTGTACGAAAATTCGTCCGAACGAAGTATTAGGTCACTATTAGTAGGAAATACTTCTTTGATGTATGAACGGTAAAGTTCGCCATTAAAAATAATATTCTTTGTAACATGAGACAAACACAAAGGAGAGATCTTTGCTCTGTAATAAGATATATGAAACTTCTATCAACAAGATTGATATCGATATCAGAGCACCGTCGAGAGAAAATATTATTGTGCCCTTTTCCCCGAAGATGTAGGCAGAAGATGATTGTTCGCCCACATTGTTTTGTCTATAATTCTGACCAACTATGGTGGGACGTGTGCGCTTGTGAAGGTCAAAACTACAATTACACAGTGAAAAAAATATCTTTAAGTACTATCTATCTATACCAATAAAAATGATTCGTAGGAATGTATGTACGCGCATATCTCCAGAACGACTGAACCAAATTGGATAGCTTTTTTTACTGTGAATTTTTTTGTCAGGAACTTTGTATAAAATTGTTTTTATTATTTTGAAGTTTGTATAAGCAAACGCCTACGGAGTTGCGAGCAAACTCTATTCCATGATCTCTCTACACTTATTTACTAGTAACAAATTTATTTTGTTTAGCTTGCTGTGTTACCGCCTAATATTGTACACTCAGTCTAAACTACTGCTGCATGTATTTATAAGGCCGTGCGTGCACTGCCTTGCGGTGGCGGCAATTGCGGTAATTCTACCGCACCGGTAGAATGACCGCAATCTCAGGTGCGCGCACTGCGGCGAGAAAAACGCACCTTTTGTCTGACAATGTTGTCATATATACAGATTTCTTCGTAACATACATTCGATGTGAGATTCAGATTAGCACTCGATACAGATTTTTATATAAATTTCACACTGTATTGATAAAATTAACTGTTACAACTAAAGACTGAACTTGGCAAAATAATTTACCTAGATACTGCATTTATTACGTTACACACACCATTGTATGATTCTATTCTTTATAGTTATTTTTAATTTTTATAAACAACGTTAATTTGCTGTGCTCAGGAAATCCGTCAAAGATTGTTGTGTGCTTTCCAAGGCTCCCGCATTCGTAGTGTCGCACATACGTAAAATACGTAAATAATTAATATCATAGGTAAGTACAAACTTTTATTTAATTTAATATTAATCTAAAAACCCACAGTGATGCAAAAATTTTAATTCTGGCTATTGGAGCTAGATAAATTACAAAGCATCTTACTAAGTTTTCGTAAGATATATACGTTCTTATCCAAAAAAGTTTTTCTCCGGGAAAAACCGGCCTTATCTAGTTTACATTTACGAAAAATACCTATGTACTAGCAGCCTGGCCTGGCTTTGCACGGGGTCCTTAACAATGATTTTCTTCAACAAACGACGTCATTACAAAAATTGCGTTTAGCTATCATTTAATTTTTTTAATTGTTTTTAAATAAATAAATAATAAACATACCCGACCAGCGACGATTTTAAAACTTCCAGGGCGGGCTCAAAACAACCAACCTTGAGCCAACCATTCTTTGAGACGAAAATGGAAATGTGCCCAAAACCTTACTTTTTAATATTAGTACAAAACCAAGCCAGGTCTGTTTGTCGGAAACACATAAAGCCGTTCAATGGTTTTAAGAAACCGCATAAACGGTAAAAATACAATCCTTACGTCCGTCGGTGGATTATAGCCGTCCTTAAAGATAGCGGGATTGACACCTCTGAGCGCACATGACACAAGGCACGCTGCTACGTCTGAACCTAACCAATGCGACTTCTCATCGATCTTATCCGCGACAGGGCAACTTAGAACCGAAGCGCTAACGTTTTTGGAAAATTCTATAACAGAGCAATGATTAACTCTAACGAAACGTAACTGCTACGACAGTGCTAACTGATTTATAATTAGTTCATTACCCTTAGATATAAAATTAGATTTTTAAGGAGAACAAAATTGAATTATAAGTAAAACAAACAAAAATGTGATACTAATTAAGTAGTTTTAGAAATAAACCAATTGATTAATACACAGATATTTTTTGGTAGTTGACATTTCCTCAGCTATCTCTCAAGGTCTACATATATTTCAACGTTTTCAGGTTACTAATCTCGAGGACGATGCACTTTGTATAATTATGATAGAACTTCACGTACAGGTAAGTTCGTTTAATCATTAAAAATCTGTATCGAGTGCTAATCTGTATCACACATCAAAAATATGTATAAATACAAAGAAATCTGTATGTATGGTAACATTATCAGACAAAACGTGCGTTTTTTTCACCGCAGTGCGCGGTACTACATACATTCCTATGCGATACAAAATATTTGTGGTAGACTCACCGCAACTTTGCAGCGAGGGGCCACCGGTGACTCTACCGCATGCGTTTATTCCACCGCAGTGCGCGCACTTCTATGACACTCCATACTCCACAGATTTTGCGTTTCCAAAACGCAACGCAGTGCGCGCACGGCATAACTCTTAATAAGCGTAACTATTGTATTGTATTTATTTCAAACTTATGATTATTCCTTTGTTTTTTTCCCACAATGTTAAAGAACACATTATATATTTATTTATTTTATGTACTTATGTATTGTATTAATATATTTATATTTGTATATTTTTATTAGTTTTTCCGTTATTGATGAATATTTATAAAGTAGTACACTAATATAGCCCTCCCCTTTTTAATGAAAGCTCGTAAAGTCCTTCCAAAGGTTGTCTGGAAGATATCGCTCTGAGCGATAAGACCGCCATTGTAACCAATTTTATTTACAATATTGTTACTAAGTGTGATTCAATTATTGGTGTACAATAAAGTATATTCTATCTATGTAAGCTAAATAAGTGATGTTTATATGCACAAAGCGTTTTGGGAATACTTTCATTGTGCGTACAGCTTATGAGTGGAATTTCCTGGTGGAGTCTGTGTTTCCTGATTACTGTAATCTGGGGGTCTATAAGTCAAAAATGAATAGATTACTTCTAGATAAGCGTGCTTCATCTTCGACCACATTATCCCTTACCACCAGGTGAGATGTTGGTCAAACGCAAGACTAGAAGCAATAAAAAAGAAGTACAGAGAAAGAAGTAATAAAAAAGAAGACAAATCAAATTTCTAAGCAGTAACTAAGAAATATATTTATTTTCTTAGACTTGACGCATACAGGTTTAAATGCGGACTTCATTTTGATGTACTAATTAAGCTCAAATATATTTATACGAGTATCAGCTGTTGCCCGTGACCTCGCGAAGAATCTTCGTAAATACTTGAATAAACACCCAGACACTAAACAACTAATAACACTTAAGAAAAAACTAATATATATATTGGAAAGATAATCATATAGGTAATTAACACATTGTTACTGTGAGATTATAGATACTCGTATAGGATTATATTGCAACATATTGTGTACAAGTAATTGAAATGGTTCATTAATGTTAATGTATAAAGAGCGCCTCTCGATTTAAGTTATACCTCTGTATATAAATTAATTAACTAAATAAAAGAAAAACAAAGTCATACAAACATTTGTTCCATTGCGGGAACGGTTACCGAACCAGCGACACGCAGTACAACAGCCAATAGCACACTTTAATGTGATGCCGTATCTATAGATACCAAGATAATATAAATAAAAGTGTAGTGTCTGGCTGTGATTTCAAAATAACTGTGTTTTCTCAAGTACTTTACACGTTACTAACACATGAAGAAAAATTTTTGTCATTTTTATCTAGCTTTCCAGCTATAAGTTTTTAAGCTAACATGGTCACTAACAGTATCATTAGAACTTAAAACGGGACATTTAGCATGTGGTTTTATTGTTACGAGTTTCCGATATTTCGGCACTGTTGCAAGCGCCATGATCACGGATGAACTAGCCCGTTTTAAGTTCTAATGATAGCTTTCCAGCTGTTTGAATTTCTTTCTTTGTTTTCTGATTCGAATTTGATTTTGGGAGTTTCAGTGGAAGATACGAGAAGGTTATAGAGCAAGCTACTGGTTTTTATCCTAAGCCTCACGCGGAATCAAGATTAACGCGGGAAAAATCGCCCACGTGGACGAAGTCGTAGACAGGGCTAGTTTCTGATACATGCTGTTGAATCGCTTTAGGGTCACAGCACACATATCAACTCAGAAGCGGATCGTCATCGCCTCGTCTTTCCCCTTGGCGTCAAACAGGCGTCCACGTAACGTAACTAAGTAACGTAAGCGGATCAGAAGCTCCGGCACGTCGACTCGGCTCCAGCTAGGCGACGCCGCACTTACGGCTCTCCGACCGGTTCACGGCTCGCCGACCGCTGGTTAGAGTCACTTAAATCATATAAACATGGATATTTTCTTACTTCTTCTATGAATTTCTCCCTATTCATCGTTATTTTTTGTTAAAAATTTTTTTAGCTAAAAATAGAACCGACTTCCATATCAAAACACTACAAAGCCAAAAATAACTTTAATTTCGGAAGTCGGTGGTTTGGTAGATTGGTTTTGGATTTTCTTTTTTTTTTCACACCGCCGTCCAAAATTAAAGTTATTTTTGGCTTTGTAGTGTTTTGATTTGGAAGTTGGTTCTATATTTTGCTAAAAAAATTTTTTTCACGCTTTTTAGTGGGTTGGTTTGTAATTTATCCAGTTACAAAAGCCATAATGTCAACAACGTATCAGCTTTTACAAAATATTTCTTTTCCCGATGCATAGCCGTTAATTTTTGAGGAGTTCTCCTAGTACTTGACCATCAGCTCTACATCACCATATGTATTGTGACGAGCATAAAGTGTTTAACATCCGTACTCAAGTAATCGAATCGCAATCCACGAAATACTTATTATTGAGGAGTTTCAGTGGCCATCTGTGGTCTTCATCATCAGTTCAACTTCCCCAAATGGTACTTTTCGGAAGCAACTGCTCAAGGTACTGTAAGAAATACCCACAACGCTATAGGTGTGCCTATAATATTTGAAGAGTTCCCTCGATTTCTCCAGGATCCCATCATCAAATCCTGATTTCGTAACAATGGGACCAACTAGAAAGTATGCCTATTCAAACGCAAAAAGAATTTTTCAAATCGGTCCAGCCATCTCCGAGTTATGAGGTAAAATACAAAAAAAAAAAGTTCAAGACGAATTGAGAACCTCCTTTTTATGAAGTCGGTTAAAAATCGAACCTTGTGAATGACAGCCAATGAAAGCACGTTCGGCAACGCAGACCGCGGGAGGGGCGTGGACGAAAAGACGTAAGCTAGGGTACGGAGAGCCGTAAGCGCACCGCACCGCGGTCCGTGAGCTTGTCCCGAGGCGAGGCGAATACGTTACGATTCCGATTAGTGTGCGTTGCAGTAGGGAGTTTCATACAAATAATACTGAACGGCTCGAGTTGATATGGTGACGATCCCTTTCCGAGTTGATACGTGTGTTACGACCTTTACTATAATTAAAGCAGATAACACGACGCTACCTACAGAAGACGACCAGGTTAGTCCACAGCTATCGACTCACTAACAGGTGCAGTATATTAATTCCTCGCTGACTTGTCCAGTTTAATCACAAAATATTTACCGTAGCGTACGGGGTTCGATGCAAATTTATGCTAAAATGTCTCCGGTTAAACGGTTCGCTTAGAAGGGTATGGTGTGGGGAACATAGGTTTAAAGATACTTTATCTATCCATACTAATGATATTATAAATGCGAAAGTCTGACTGTCTGTTACGCTTTCACGGCTAAACCACACCACTGTTACCGAATAGTTGAAGACATAGGGTTAAGCATAGGCATTTACACAATGATTTACACTAGATGAGCCTATAGCGCGATAGGTAGATTATTGCACTATGCTTATACCAAATTTCATTCGATTCGGTCCAGTACTTTTCATAACTGAGTGGTTTTGTGTCAAAAATATTGAAATTTTGGGTAGGTAATTAAAAAAAACATTATTTCTAAACCATAAGTTTTCGCTTAACTAAAGTATTTTTTAAATGATCACTTATGATGCTCTCAAGCTGAAAAAATCTTTGGACCACTGTTAACGGGTCACCCTGTATATACACTTTTTTTAATTTGCCTTAGTTATAATACAACTATTATGTTTATATTTGAATACGTGTGTGTATGTGGGTGTGTGTGAGAGAGAGTGTGTGTATGTGTGTCTACGTGTTTGAGTGTGGGTACATGAGTGTGTGGATAGAGAGAGAGTTCGTGTGTTTATTTATTTATTTATTTAAACTTTATGTAAAATTGTGTTACATGGGCGGACTTAATGCATGCTCAATGATTGATATCCGTTCGAGATATTTATATCAAGAAGAATGAAAGAACTAATATGTTTACATGGGGCATGATGGTGAACATTCTGCTGATAGTATTTTAGAACATCCAACCAGTTTGCCAGTTCGGATTGTATAGACTTAAATAGAAACCTTTAAAAAGTCAGGGTAGTCAGCTAGGATGCACTAACTACATCAATTTGACGAAAGAAAATTGGCTTGGCTTCTCGGAAGCGCCACGTTCGAATACGACACCATAGTCACGGTTGCCATGCAAAGGTGGGACAAACGTGAAACGAGTGAATGCTTGATAAACACTAATTTTATTTAACAAGTACTTTTTATAACTTCGATTCAATATACTTTGGCTTATGCACTACAGCGGCCTAGTGGTTGCAAGCGTAAACGGTCTCGGGTTCGATTTCCGTGTCGAGCAAAAAGTGTTATTGGGTTTTTCAGTTAGAAGTGTCTCTGTAAGTAGTAATCCGGAGTTTGAAGGTTTGGTGGTGTGGTGATCTCTTTCCGGTCGCGGACCCTCTACTCTCATTGTCCTGTAACAATGAGAGTAGAGGAACAGAAAGTGTACTTGTACCTCCGCACATACTTGTACTTGTATACAATAATATCTCACACGAAGCCCCGCTGAGATTTGCCTGCGTGGCCGAATTCGGAACTATTACTATTAGTAACAAAATACAAAAATCTTTCATTAAACACTTGATGTCCTGATTATCTTCTTCTTCTTATCGTGTGGGTAGTAAGGTCTAACGACCCCAATCACCCTAGTGTCAGAGTTTCTAAACCACCTCAAGGGCCTGTGACGTGGTCTGTTTTCATGACCGCCATTTGGCGACCGGGACCACCGGCTTATACGTGCCTTCCGAAGCACGGAACCATCTTTTTATCAGACAATCAGGTGATTCAGGTCTGCAATAACCTAGCCAAACTGGAAACAACTTTACAAATTATGCTTCCCGCGGGAATCGAACCCACGACCACAGGGTCACAAGGCAAACGCCTAAACCACTCGACCACGGAGACAGTTATTATGTTAGTAACAGTTTATTAATAACTATAAAACTGTGACCTAACCACATAAACTAATCCTTACACAACAATAAATAAACAAACGAACAAACAAACATTCATAATAGCAGGATGAATAGCTCCCACACAGCGCGCCATATATCACACCGATAATTTGAAATGCCGCGAAAGCCTCGCACAATGCCATACATTCCGGGCACAATACGACAATGAGGGACCTTCTTGCGCACTAAATACGCAATGCATTGTGAAATGTGCGATACGGTGCGTTCCACAATCGCAATTGATACATGATAATTAGGTTGGGGGTTTCGTGCTACGATTACGTAATTAGAATTTGGTTAATTGCGTGTGCGTTTGTTGAAGTTTCTGTTCCAGTTCCGATGTATTTGACGAATGTCTTCCTCGTATTTCTAACGGGCTTTCTAGAAAGTTTTAAATCTTTTCTACACACTCCAATCTTATCAGATACGTTGGAAAAAGAACAAGGGGTTTTAGTCACTGTCCTTAATTAATCTGACGTTTTTGGTATGAGAATATTGCAAAAGTATTATAGTAAACTGGTATGAAAGTAGTAAATACTTTTGTTTTATTATGGTATAGGGGCCGTGGTGGCCTAAATATTACAGGCATGACTTACATCATCACTACTGGTCTCAAAACGGTGAATTAAAACATTGTGAGAAGTCCTTTTTTTTCCTGGTTGAGAAAATCATCGAATGACTTCTCCCGCTCTGAGTAAAGCGGAAGGGAGTGTCAGACTTTTACTGACTAAAAACTCACCCTGTTCCCTCAGCTGCCCTTGAATACCGGGGCCGCGGCATCTCGTTAGAATATTTCCGCAACCCCGGCAGGCAATGGCCTTATGAGGTCCCATCACTGGTTCTGACAGCTCTTTGAGGCGCGCGTGGAACACGACGCGCCGCCGACCCGGGCCTGGTCCTTACCGGACGGTGAGCTACTCCTGCTCGCCGTCCGCCGCCTACGGTGGCCGGAGATCGGCTCACGGCCGGAGATCGGCTCGCATTGTGAGAAGACATAGGACCGAAAACTGGTGACGAGAGAAAGAGATTGGTGCCCCAGCAGTCCGAATATTATATGTAGTTTTAGTATATACGTGGATATTAACGTTTTCCTTACAAAGTGAAAAATCAATTTCTCAACTATAATTTTAACCTACCTTGTGTAGGAGTACATGTATCACTATTAATTTAAATCCGTTAATTCATATTTAAAAGACACGAATGAGTTAAGAAATATCTTGAGGATTATACGCCCTCGACACAATGGAATCAGTGACAGACGCCCATTAGTCGGAAGTTCTTCTGTCCTAAATAAGTCATAGCAACAACTGCCAACAGAATAAATAACCCGGTCAAACAAAGTAAAACATAGTCACACGTTGACACACAACTCGCAAAGCTACCACCCTAATACGAGTAGCGAACAGGCAATAATTTTAGCGTAATTATTAACTGGTGAAGGTCTGTCATGCTTCAATCCGGCAGGCAGGTGGGTCACGAGTAGGGCTGCCATCTCCTTGTTTGCGGGCCACAGACAAAGGCTTCAAAAACACCGGACATTTGGCTAAAATTGTAATTTTTCCCCGGGCACCCTAGTAAAATATTTTTTCGAAGTTGATAATAAAAGCAACGATGTTTACTTATGGTTTTTATTTGGCTAGTTGAGAGCAGAAGTAATCCAAGTGACCTTTTTGTCAAAACAAAGTTAGGTAAGTCACTTTTTGCTCTCCGTTGGACTAAACTTAGTGCAGAAGTAATCCAAGTGGTACGAGCCATTTTTCCGAACGAAGTCCTATGTTTTACATTTCTATATAGCCATTAAAAACATAATTTGTTAGTCGAGTTGTGATCCAAGTGACTTGTATGCTACTTGGATAACTTCACCACTTTACTTTATCTATCATAAAACCTAAATAATATGCAACTAATTCATTAAATACTCTTAAAATCAATAAGAACGCGTTTTGATTAATATCTCAAAAGTCACAAAACGTCACTTGGATTACTTCTGCTCTCAACTAGCCATTTATTGATAACATTATAAAGCTCTATAATATTTTTAATAATTAAAGTCTCTTTCTTTATATTTATTCAACATAAAATACCATAGCAAAATAATAGAGATCGTGCTTTTTAGCACCCATAAGACCAATAAATGTCCGGGTTTCGACGCTAATAGGGAAAATCCCTCCGGACGCCCCCGGATGGACAAATCTGGCGGAACCCGGACGGATGACAGCCCTAGTCATAAGCCGTACGGTGCCTGTCGTGCCATGACAGTGCCATAAATGTCGTGATGTATGCTAAATATTAAAGGCGGGGTTTGAGAGTAGCGGAGCGGCTGGCGGGCTGATGACCAGTCTTTTTTTTATTGATAAATATACTCGCGTTTTACCATTATCTCTCCTGATGGTAAGTACTGTGGTCAAAGATAGAGTACGCTTAACTAGAAGTAACCTATTCACTCTTGACTTAAAAACATCCAGGTTATAGCTATTGCCAGATATTTCAAAGCAGCGTTTTCACCTTGCACTATCAGTTTTTGCCAGTGGGAACGCCTGTTTGTAAATCGGATTTATCCCAACGTGCCTATTTGTACACACAGTTTAGGTATAAATAAATTAATAGTTTAAAAAACACTAGAAAACACGCTTTTATAAATGCAGGTAAAAACAAAAAAGATCGTGTTCAAAGTCCATTACGTGGCCTTTCTCACAAGTGCAAACACGACTATGGTACAATATTCCATCATGGAATGCCGGTGCCTATCTTTGGGCTTCATTATCAGACCTTGAAACCTAATCGTTGTCAAAGTTCATTACAAGACTTTTCTAAGAAATCCAAAACTGCTATGATACGATTTTCCATCATGAAGTTCCAGCTCATATTTTTCGGCTCCATCATCAGATTTTGACAGTACCATATTATTGTATTGTCATCAAAACTACATACAACTGCCAATTTTCATTACGCTACGACCCTTGGAAGATGGTTAAATTAGTTACCTTAGATTCCATTACATAGTTACTTACATACAGGTCGACCTAATAAAAGCGTGTTAAAAAGGTGATACCTAAACTGTGTGTGTTAATTTTTTTCGATATCCATTCAGTCGCTTTAGCGTGAAAGAGTTACAAACCCTCCCTCCTTACAAACATTCACATATATAAAAATTTGGCCAGCTTCCAGTCTGAGTACGTACTAGTATTTTACGTGGAGCCATTGTCTTTCTGACCTTCATAACTCAGTAGCTGGGTAGCACGATACTCCTGGGCAAGACTGGTGTCAGATTTTCTGACTTCTGACACACCTAACGACTGTCAAGCAAGAGGCAATGACAGCCGAGACAACGGCCTAACATCCTTTGAGAAGCAAAAAGGAATCTCGTTAATTACCTTAAGGGCCTATACTACCTCAAATGGCTTAGCATGATCCTCCATTATGTCGAAAATACTGCAGCAATAATTTTGAAATAAATATATGGTAAAGTTGAGGATTAATGTTAGGTACTATGTTTGACGAAAACACGATTCCATAAAATATTCTTGATAGAAAAAAAATCCAAAGTTACTATACAATATAACTTTGATATTCAAAAATAACTTCAAATTAGATACTGAAACTTTGCATATTAGTTGAACTAACTATAAAGCAGGTCTTAAGTTATTTACTTTTTTTAAATTACCATTATTTTCACCGTAAAAAGAAATAAACTAAATTATCGGTGTCTTGGAGTCTTTTCTCTGCCACCCTGTCTCGCTTGCTCGCGTGACCGCGGCCAGTAGTGTGCGAGCGAGATAAAGAGTGAGAAGCGCTGAGGTAGTATAGGCCCTTAAGTCAAACATTCGTGGACTGACCTTGACAAGCGTTGCTTAAGACCAGGCACTCTAAAATAATTTTCACGCAAGCTCCGCCCCCATGCACCCCCGGTTAGGCCGTTGTGTACTAAACGCTAACGCAGCAGTAATAAAGTTGAATATCGCGTGTGCTCTTTCACCATGTTCGGGTTCGAAATTAAATAATAAGTAATAATTGATCTAGAGAAAAAAAAAATCTTATATTTGGATATATTTTCTTACTGCCAATACTAATTTTAGACATAAAAGCCGAGTAATCTTCATTAAATTTTGAATAATCTTTAAAAAATACATGATTTTCGATTAAAAAATGAATCGAAAATGTTTTAATTACGTAACTGGTCTTAGACATGTAAAGAAAAAGATCCAATAAATCATATACTAAAGTTCCATTTTGATTGTACGCGTGATTGTTTCAGAATATTAATGCAAAGTTACATACAATTTAGGGAGCCTCCCCTTAACCTTGAAGATTGATAAGTGTGGCTGTTATTATTTATCGCGATCTCCTCACAGACATTAATTTGTTTACGAATCGAAAAGACAAATAAATATTTATTGAGCACACACTTAATGGCACACCACACATTTAGAAAACAACAAACCTAAAGCATATAAGAATCTGTACAAATATTATAAAGACGAAAATGTGTTTATTTTCCTGTTTCCTTCTTTCACCTCGGAATGGAGCAACTGATCGATATCACTTTTGTTATGGAGACAGTCAAATTCCTTTTTTTTGTTCTGGGTGGGAAAATCATCGATTGACTTCTTCCGCTCTGGGTTAAGCGGCCCTTCCGGCTACTATGTCAGACTTCTACTGACTAAAAACCCACCCTGTTCCTTCGACTGCCCTAAAGTTCCGGGGCCACGGTATCTCGATAGAACGGATAGTCAAAATACTGGAGAGTGATATACTTTTTATGGGTACAGCCAAAATTTGGGAAAGGTCATTGGGCATATCAGACCCGCTTTGCGAAAAATGGTGGACAATAATCAGAATAGTTTTAAACTAAGGGCATTAATATGACTTTCCTTTGCATGTAATTGGTGGACACTGGCAGCAGCTGTTTTAGTATATATGTATGCCTCATGCCAATAGGTTCTGTTCTGCCAATTTAAGGCCTGCAATACATGTTGGGCGAGCGTTGTCGAGTGAAGGCCAATACCAACATGTAGACGGTATATTTGCCTTGTCTTACTATCGCTTGGTGTCACTTGTCTAGTTGGTTGCTTATAGACAAGCGCCAACGTGTATAGACCTCATTTGACGTAGCTTGTCACAACCTGCAGTCGCTCGCGATCACTTGCCGCACTTCGGAGCGGTGTCGGTTTTTCTGCACAAATAAAAACTGACAGCGCCCAACATGTGGGCGTCTCCTCAAAACTCGTCTATATTGGCCATTTGCATTGGCTTCCTTCAAACTTGCCGAACGTCTAGACAGTAACACTTGCCTTGTGTCAATTTGTCTAGGCTCGCGTTGGTCTAAGCTCGGCCAACATGTATTGCAGGCTTTAGATTGACAACCAGAGCCTAATGCCGATTTTCAACTTTCTTTCTTTCTTTTTTTTGAACTGAACTTTTCTGGGATGTCACAGATGTAAATCAATCAAAAATAAGAACTATCTCCTATAATATTATGGCGGAAATAATTACATAAGATCCGCCTGTCGAGGCCGCTCACTGACAAAACTATGTCAATATGTAAATTTATCACATAAAAAAGAAAGGATTATTAAGTATTTGGTACACACTCAATTTAGGCATGAGTAAAAAAGTAGATTATAGTTCTAAATTAAATCAATTACGTAGTGTGCCTCGCGGCTACGCCAAGCAGGTCCATTACAGCAAAATGTCAGACAATTCAAAATTTCCTGACGCTGGTTTTTAACCGAACCAAACATTCATTCATCGTTTTTCTATATTCTCAGGTTTATATAAGTTTTTTGATTCACATTCTATTTGTTGCAAGTTCTGACTTTTGTTCCCCGCGAAACAAAATTTCCATATTGATGTAAATTGAGGTAAAATACAGTGTACCAGTTATGTTCAGTGTTTCAGTCGACAGCCGGCGAAATAGTTTAGTTTTGAGTGCAATCAGATGTTTTATGTGTACGTAGATCATTTTCGAAGTTGTGTATGTTTGTTCCACAGATATTTTATCTATGGTTTGTTCTTTTAGCGTACGCGTGTGATGGAAAGTCCTAGAATGAATTAGATTGAATCTAATATCTAAAAGACGAATCATGTTGTTCACATTGGAATCTATTATGGTCAGTATTTTCCGGGTTTTAGTTCGTCCATGTATGACTTATGTGTATATGCAAAATTGTAGTGGTATTTCGCTTTTTATATATTTTTACAATCTTTTCTGTAATAACAATAGCCGACAATAGACTGTCTATCGACGATGGCGTTTGCACGGCTCTGCACGGCTGGATAAAGTGTGTGGAGTACTTCTCCTCGATAGAAATTACATTTGTGTTTAAAATTTTATTTTCTTATTATTGAGTATAAAAAGAGGTATAAAAAGACAATAATAATATCTCATTTATTTACATAAAAAATTTTGCTAAAGGCTTTCTTTTTACTTATTAAAAAAATTGGTCACGGATTTACATTCATAATAAATTATATTACTTATTTTCTACTTTTAAAACGAATGATAAAGGTGTATACTCACTGGCATTGAGCGGCACGGCGGGCGTCCTCGCATGGTACGCCCCCGCGCCGCCCGCGTACCGCCCGTACCCCGCCACGGCTACCCGCTGCGGACGCACATTTCGCCGAATCACGCGCACACACGCACTCAAGGGGGGAGCTGGAAAGACAGAGAAGATTATGTTAGTGAGAGTGTTCTTGTATATTGGGCGCACTGATATAGGAAGGTGGAATAAGATATCATGAAATAAAAGTTAAAATCTTCAAAGAAACAAAAATATTTATTTGGCATCAGTTCATCAGGCACGTGCCGATACAGCTCATGGCAGGACCTAAAAGATCCATTTCAACATTAATACTAGACAGATAATACTTCCAATGAACCTTAAGGAACCAGTGACGGAACAACAAACGCAACAGGTACTTCATAACACAGTTCACGAATGTCAGTAGGAAAGTTAGGCTGCGTTTCCACCAGAGATGTGCGAGGATGCGTAGCGAGGGATGTGTTTGTAAAGAACCAATAGAATCGCTTCATTTACCTCGCCTCGGTCAGCACAGCTCTGGTGGAAATGGCTCAGCGGAGCTAGATTTATGCGCATACAAAAGAAGCGAAGGATGTGTGCGAGGGATGTTTTTGAGAGATGTGTTGCGAGGAATGTGTGTTGAGAAGGATGTGTTGCGAGATTTGCGCATCCTCGCACCACACATTAATGCGCATTTTCACAGCTCCGCTACACATCCTCGTAGGCACATTTTCATCGCACAGCTTTGGTGGAAACCCCCACACATTTTCACAGCACAGCTAGACATCCTCGCACGACACATTTCCATCGCACATCTCTGGTGGAAATGCACCCTTAAGAAGATTGAACAGCATTGTAGCTATGCTGCTTAATATTTTCTGGACTAACTAACCTCTTATGCCACACTTAATTCATTTTTGTTAAATCCTGGTTAGCGGTTATGCCTTGAAAAATATACATAATTCTTGTTCTATACAGTGTTGCCAAGAAATGTTATTCTTTTTCGGATAAGTTGAGATTATATGTAAAATAAAATTGAATTTTGTCATAAGCCGATACTGACTACCTTTGGGCCAAACTCTTGAAATAAAGGCCCTGAAGACACAACCAACGACATCGCGGCAAGCCTAGATAAACATGACGTCATGTATTGGACTTTTGTGTAGTTTATTTCATAGAAGTCTACAGGGTACTTAACCGTCGCAAGCTAGACACACAAAAAAACCTTAGTTCGTACTGTGGTGCATCAAAGGCAGCAAGAAAACTATCGTTAACAAAAACTATAAAAAATACATTGTAAGATAACCAAAGAGTATGTATTTCTACAAAACCACGTGGAGAGTATAAACTTTATTTTCCTAGCTCACACAATGATAATTCCCTACAATGTAAGGTTTAGTTGGATTAGTTATATTTATGAGCGAACTAATAAAATAAAGTATACGAGCTTCCATCATGGTTCCCTTAAGCTCTAGCACTTCGGGGCAGGCTTATATAAAAACATAGTATGTGTTTTTTTTAAGAACAAATAACTAATATTACAAATATTGCAGCCAAAATAAGCAAGTCATTCATCATTAACAGCAACACGTTTCTATGACAAGTGGTCAAAGTCTGTGACAGAACTTATTTATTTAATTAAGGTTCACCAACAGTTGTTACAGATATAAGACAGATAGGAACATACATGTATTAGTGTCTTAAATATAACTGCATAACCAATTACAGGCAAACACCGCAAACAATATTCTCTTGGTAATATAATTAAAAAAAAATTGTATGTAATTAAATCTATACTAATATTATAAACAGACAAATTTGGTTGCAATTTTGTATATAGGGAGTATTCTTTAGAAGTAGTTATCCCATTCTAAAAATGTTTTCACTGGTTGAAAGGTTACACCGTTTGCGAGCGCTACAGGCTATAGAATAATTTTGAAATCAGAAAAGGTAGGGCAAAGTCCTACTTCTAAATAAAATATCTTAATTAACTCCTAATTAATTAGATAAATTTGGATATTGAATCTGAGTGGACATCAGCCAGGTTGCTGCGTTCATTTATGAGTTTGCACATGCGGGGGATCAAACTCCTTCACATACATTCGCCCTACCTGACCACGCCTACTGTGCCCGCGATCGTTGCGCACGAGCACCTGTGTCTTCACCAACCAGTCAAACCGTGTAATTGCCAAACATTTGAGTTAGTCACTAATCATATGTATCTTGGTCTGATACTAGATCATAATTTCCACTGGCGGCCGCACATTGATCATGTGTGTAATAAGCTGAGGTCTATATTATCAAAGTTATCAATACTTACCTTACAAGTATAAGTTACCATACAAAATACTTAGAACTTTGTACCTTGCACTGGCTGATTCTGTAATTGATTATGGCCTCAGTAGCTACGGACGTACATACAAAACCTACGTCGAGGACATTTATAATTTACAGTTGCGAATTTTGAAAACTATTGTTCCCAGTTACATAAAAAAAAACAATTTAAAAATAACGAAAAGGGTTTATTTAAGCACCGTCAATTTGTAAATGTCTTCGACAAGATACGTTTACGCGTCAATAACGATAACTTCTACGGTATTAGTAATATCCGGAAATATGAAAGGTTGCAGTCGTTACGTTGTTTGTCCTACTTAACCACGTATAAAATACCAAATCACAATAATGTGTATGGTGCAAGGATGTGGGAATGCATGCTACCATCATTCTTAAATGACATGCCTGTAAATGTTATTAAAAAATTAACTCCAAAGAACTGCTGTAAAGTGCTAAAAAAACACTTTCTAGAAAGTACTACGATCTAGAAAGTGTTTCTACGCATAGTTAAAGTGTTACTTTTAATGATGTGTGTATGTGTGGTGTGGCATCGAGTTGCCGCGGCTAGCATACCACAGATAAACCCCCGATCGTTTAGGTGGTATGTTTATAAAAAAATGTACTCACATGATTTAAATAATGATTTTAAAAAAAGTTTGCACCAAACACTGTACGGCGAAGAGGTGGAGCTAAGGGTGTTATAGGTTTGCGAGGTGGTCTACAGGGTACTCTAAAGTTGTTTATATAATAATTGTGGGCAGTCAATGTTATTATTGAGCAGCTTATAAGCGAATCTCAACCTAGCGAGGGAAAGTTTAAAACCCACATCAAACGTGTCCTTATCAAAAAACCATATTATAAATTTAAGACTACGTTGAAGACGAGACTGGCAATGATTCTGCTAGCTTATTACTATTGGAACTGAGTTTAGGCTAAAATATATGAACAACTCCTCTTTCGTGAGTGTGTTTTTGTTTTTTTTTCATCTTTTAACGTACATTTCTTTTGTTTAGATTTGATTAATCATTTTACAATGCTTTAGTTACGATCCTTCATAAGTGCAATCTAGAGGTGATGGCAAAATAATAACAGCTGCACGCGATGAATATCTTCAAGCTAGATTGAGCCCCAGCGGCACAAAAACGTGCCAGTAAACAAGTATTCGTTGAGCCCCGCTGGCACAAAATTTGTGTGCCAGCGGGGCTCAACTAATAGTTGACGTAAATAATGGCGGTCCTAGAGAGGTTAAGCAACGCTTGCCAAGGTCGGTCCAAAGATGGGTGACTAACTTAACATATTGACATTCCTCCGTGCCTCAGAAAGCTCGAGAAGCCGTCAGTATCAACCGTCTTTGACAGTCGTTACGGCTAGTCAGAAGCCAGAAAATGTTACACTTGTCTTGCCAAGGGGTATTGCCGGGGTTTGCGGGAAAGTTCTATCGAGATACCGCGGCACCGGAACTATAGGGCAGCCAAAAGAACATTGTTATTAGTCAGTAGAAGTCTGACACACCCTTCCGCTTAACTTAGAGCGGAAGAAGTCAGTTGACGATTTTACCAACCAGAGAAAAAAAAGGGGGTGTGTCGTTTGGAGGACAGTTAGGCAGTTGCTCCATGTAAAACTTTACTTATAAACAAGTTACCCTTTCAATGCATTCGTTTATCCAGAAATGCATTATAAGTTTTGTGTTGAATACACCCATTGGGTACTGAATACCTCCGTTGGGTTCCTTCCTATACAAAAGTACCCTCATTGTAATAGAGGTTTGCTCCTTCAAAAGTAAGCATTTTTACTAAAGTAAGTTCTGGTTATGGGTAAGTATTTATAGGAATTTAATTCTGTACCTTGGGTATTGGTGCCTTAGAAACTGCTTGACTCGAATGGATTAAATAACAGTAACTGTGTTATAAATTCGATGTAGTCGCTGAAGGGTAAAATTCGGACTAACACTTTCATTTTGTACGTCGTTTTCCTGTAACTTTCATTCACAATACTTACAGAGCTTTGGTAAGCTTAAGACCAATGTTTTCAAACACTTTGTGAATAGATTGATAAGCATTCCATTTTAAGTTATTTTATGTCATCACACTATATGGATGCTTAGTAGTCTGATATAAACTTTATTATTAGAGAGTAGTCCGCTGAAGATTAATTATTCAAGAAAATAATACTCCGTAAACAACCAAATGCAGATCGTATTAAGTTACTTAAAGATGTATAACTCTTTCCTTAGAATATACCACAGCAAAGAATTTACATTCATACTAAAATGTGATGAATTTCTGACATTTCTTATGTAATAATTATTATTGATCCTCCTTAGTGACATTTAATTTAAATTTCTGACATCATTCAATTTCTTTGACATTCTTTGTATATTATTAATAAGTAGGTAAGTGCTTGACAATTTTGATTTGGTAATAGGTAATATCTGCGGACATTTTTTTTTAAATTTTTCGTGCTATACTTAATTTAATGTACCTACTTAGTTATAAAATGTTGTTGTTGTTGCTCAAGGTAATTAAAAATTCTAAATGCGATAATTGAAATATATATAATTATTTTTAATTTAATGACATGACATGCATGTATGACTAATTTTGTACGCCCTTAGAGGCAAGGCATAGCGCTCTCAATGTATTACCAAATAACAACTTATAATGTACCTATGTTTTACAAAAATAAATGAAACTGAATCTGTATCTAAAAATGATTATACCACAAAGTAATTATCCAACTTACACTTAATTACTACCTAGCCAAAATACCTAAAACTGGCCATGGCCCAATTTAAGTTGAAACTTTTCCTCACAAAACTAGCATGAGTAGACAAAGCCACATGAATCAGCCTTCGTAACGAACTCTCGTCTCCCATATCACATCTGACCGTCTTTGTCACAATAACTAGACACGAGGGCGTAACTGCGCTAAGTACAAAGCGGCTAACTTGAAAGAACAAATAAGCCAGGCTGGCGGCATCTGCCCTCTGCTGCTCTGACCACAGAGCAGGGAATGCATTCGTCAGTCATTGAATTATTAGATACGTGATCGCGACAATAAAACTTTTGGCTGCCACAGTCGTTATTAGAGTGTAGAAGTACATTTTTGTTGGAATGAGCTGGTGCTTTGCGGAATTTCATGACGTATAAATTGAATACAGGTTTGGGTTGTGGTCGGAATTGACCTTCGCGTATCCAAAAACTTACTTCTTCACATTCCTCCTCACCGCACCGGATTTCTATCTAATTCTTACGCTATTCCTACTATTAAACTCTGGATTTTGCTACCTCTTAACATTAAGAAGGCTGAGTCAAAATTTTCTTTTAAGCTTAAAATTAAAAACCACTACTTAAGGGGCTGTTATTCTTAGTTTTGTCTTCGTCATAATTATTATGAGCTCTCTTAATCAGGAACATTATTATAAAGCACCGTATTTATTAGTTAGGCATATATATTTATTTTATGAGTATTAAATATTTATTAGTATTAAATATGTTATTTCATTCCATTTTCTCGTACACCTACCACCATGTGTTTTTTTAACCCAAAGGTAGACTGGTAGATAACGCCTTACTGCATTAAGTCCGCCCATGTAACACAATTGTACATAAAGTTTAAATAAATAAATAGTGTCTATTAAATATTATATGTAAGTAAAGGTTCATTTTTGAAATTGGACTTTTATTATTATAATATTAATCCTTCTGACCGATTTTCGGCCACTGCGACCAATATCAGTGAAGATTAACCATATGCGCAGGAGATACTATATAGTGTACAAGTATGTGAGCAAGGATCTGTTCTTGTACTCTCATTGTCTCAATCCGACAGGACCGGAGAAAGATCATGCGCAGGATCAACGACTTAACGATTGTCCGAGGCACACCACTAGCTTCCAAACTCTAGGCTGCTACAGAAAATTTCTAACAGAAAAACAAAACAGTATCCCTATGAGGACAAAATAAAGCCAATATATTGCTTTTAAATTTTGCGTGAAGTCACATCTACTTTAAATTTTACCAATTTCTACCTCTTTTCATCTATGTCACGGTGACACAGTATTAATAGTTTTAACATTGCCGTCTTTAATAACCGATGCTCTGTGGATCTCATCAAAGTTGCACGGCCGTAGCTCGTAGCCTCGTAGGCCTCTACGCGGCTACGCGACTTGTGGTCTACGCCGCTACGACACTTGTTGTGTATGGTTTGCATACAAAGCTGGTGCTTTCGAGATGTGTTATTTATGTTTGAGGCATTTTATTTTTGTTTTTTAGTTTGTTGAAAACACTTTTCGTACGGTGTTTTCTTTAAATATTGTTTTTAACTGAGTTTTTGGAGGGAATAATTTAATAAAAGAATTTAAATACAAAATATTAACGTGTAATACCTTAATTAGTTCTAATAATACAAAAAAAAGCCGTTGACGTTCTGTAATCAATTATAATTATTTTTAGTGAGTGGATTGTAATAAAATAGCCATACACTTTAAATATTAACAGCTGTTTTAGATAGTAGTTCTATTTTGTTTAAATTTCTTTAATTCTTGCTTGGCAATCGCAATTATCAATAGCTTTTACTTAGAATCTTTTGATACGAACCTCGAAAATAAATTTATGTATATCAAAATAATTATCTTACTAAACATGATGAACTATGATACATTTTAATTAATGAATATTTCAAGTAAATTTTCACTAACTTACGAGTACGGTAATGCAAAAAGGAAGAGTTATAATTTTAGTAGTGTATGCATGTTTAGTATACATATACGTATGTTGCACCGTATCTGCTAAACTACTAAACAGATTATAATGAACGAGTTGTCATTCGTTTCCTTATTTAAATTAAGACCGTCAATAAAAAAATGTCCAATTCTAAACATAATACTTTTTTTATTCTGCTAACACTACCAAAGAAAATTTCATAGCGCTTCAGTTTTCGTCGCGCGCCTTGTACAGTCGACAATAAAATGCATATTAGATAACCGTGTTTTGTTGGCGGCACGTGATTGGCTGTGCGCGCCTGTACGCGAGCGGTCCTCGCACGAGTATTACTTTAGGGTGCTTTATGCGGGTTATTATGGATAGAATTATTGTTATGATTATTATTTATATTGCACCTAGTTTAGAACACTTTTGCGTGTGATATTACATTGATATGATCTCTTGTACACTATAAGTATAGTAACATGCTATAGTGACCAGTCAGATAGCACGGCCAATAGTGTCGTTAATACAACAGCGACCTCATCTAGTTTTAATTTACGAAAAAAATGACGTATAAAAGTGTTATTTAATAGTCAATATACAAAATAAAGACATTTATTGTTGCATACATTTTTTTCGGGGGAAAATTATCAAATGACTCCTCGCCTTTTGGGTGGAGCGGAAATGAATGTCCGACTTTTGCTGACTAAAGACCCACTCTGTTCCTTCGGTTGCCCTTGCGGTCCGGGGCAGCGGTATCTAGTAAAATCTGGTAGGACGCCATTGTATACCTAGTCTCAAGTATTTTAAAGACTTTTTATGAACTTTTGAATTAAACGAACTTTAAAACATTCATTGAGTAAAATATTATTTTTTCATCATAGGATGAGGATGAGAAAGAACAATGGCGAATCCTCTAACAAATTTTTGTTGGCATAATTTTGTAGCGTCTATTAATGGAAAATATACAAGAGTATAGAGTTTCAATTCATGATCATTTTTGCCTTAAGATCCACTATTAAAGGAACTCTTGAAAAAAAGATATTCGTTGAAGAAGTTTTAGAGGTTATGTCTGGCCATTATTACGTAAACCGATTTATTGGAAGCAGATTGGTACCGCAGACTTGATTATATCCATAGTCAACGCTAGTGTGGAAAACATAAACCTAGTAGTGAGCCATTGTTAGTTGGCTAGGGGTCTCCCGCCCACGATCTCACGGCAGCATGGAAAAAATTGCTGTCGCAACCGAAGGCTGGGCACGCCGCAATCGCGGCGATAAGTCCCGTCTTTGAGAAGTGGCTGGAGAGACGCCACGGCTTCCTCACCTTCCACGTGACGCAGGTGCTTACTGGACACAGGTGTTTTGAGAGGTACCTATTTCGGATTCAGCGGGAGGACACGCCCGGGTGTCGACATTGCGTGGACCACCCGGAGAATACGGTGGAGCATACGGTGGAGGTGTGCCCCGCTTGGGCAGAGCTTCGCCGTTTCCTCGTTGAGGCTATCGGCGGCGGTGACCTCTCGCGCCCGGCCCTTGAGCGGAGCGAATGGGAATAGAATGCAGTCGCCTCCTTCTGCGAAGCAGTAAGGTTAGCGAAAGAGAAGGCCGAATGCGCGAAGGAGAGGCAACTCTCTTCCTCACGCCCCAGCCGCCGCGGAAGACGCCCTGTGCGTCGGGGATCACGAGCCGATCTCCGGCCACCACAGGCGCGGGCTTGAGGATGGCGAGCAGGGGTAGCTCACCGTCCGGTAAGGACCAGACCCGGGTCAACGGTGCATCGTGTTCCACGCGCGCCTCAAAGAGCTGTCAGCACCAGTGACGGGGCCCCATAAGGCCATTGCCTGCCGGGGCACAGCCCCGGTAATGTTCTAACGAGATACCACGGCCCCGGAACTTAAGGGCAGCTGAAGGAACAGGGTGGGTTTTTAGTCAGTAGTAGTCTGATACCGCTCTGGGTAAAGCGGAAGGGATTCCGTTTCCCCAGAGCGTTAGCGCCAGTTTCATTCGATGATTTACCCACCCAGGAAAAAATGGGTCCCCCGCCACTTCCAAGGTATTAGAAGTTGATTATATCGAAAATCGGTTTTAAACAGTAACTATGCGTTATGAAAGCTATAATTACAGGCATTAAGTATTACAAGTTAATTGCGGCTCTGTCTCTAGGATGGCAACGCATGTACAATGCCTTTTGTAATACAGATCCATATAGGCCGCGGCGATCACTTTCCATCAGTCGGAACATCTGTTTGCCATCCTCAAATATGGATCTTAGTGGAATTAAATAAATAAATACTACAAAAGTAGGTAATAGGTACTTATAAAAAATTGGCCAAGTGCGAGTCGGACTCGCCCATGAAGAGTTCCGTAGTAACTATGATAAATATAATATACTTGATATATTTATTTGAAAAAAAATAAACAAAAAACCTTACAAATTTCTTAAAACTAGCTTATTTACAATTTTTACAACTACGCCAAATAACTTTGTTTTTCATAGTATTTGTATGAATTACAAAGTTATATTTGCGGTTTTATAAAATATACTGTATCTCAAAAACTGCTGCCTCGATCTCGTTCAAACCAATTTGGTTGAAAGTTTACATTAAGGTGTACAACATATGTTTTTTTTTATTTTTCACTTCATTATTATAGAAGTTAGAGGGGGGGGACACACATTTTACCACTTTGGAAGCGAATATCTTTTATACGATTAACTTTATGAAAAAGTCATTTTAGAAACCTTAATGTAATTTTTAAAGACCTGTCTATAAATACCACACACGTATAGGTTTCATGAAAGAAAATATTTTCAGTTTCAGTTCCATGTATGGGGAGCCCCCTTTATTTTAAATATTTTTTAAATTTTCTCTTAAAATCGGAAAGCGGTTCACAGAATACATCTACCTACTAAGTTTTACATGTATAGTTCTAACAGTTTCGGAATAAAATGGGTGTGACATACGGACGGACGGACAGACAGACAGACGGACAGACATGTCGAAACTATAAGGGTTCCGTTTTTGCCATTCGGCTACGGAACCCTAAAAATGAAACAATTTGTTTTCTATATGTATGTATTTATTCTTCATCTTCTCTTATGATAATATCGTCCAAAAAACCTGCTGGTGTAGTAATAGTTGTCTGATGTCTGGCCCATCCGAGATACCAAACTACCGTCATGGTATGCGCGCAACATCCGACAGTTCGTGTTCCCACTAAGCAACTGCAGTAGTATTCTATTATTCCTGCACGGCCGGCCACATTATTTTCAATTAATATAATTATACGTATTGCCTTCTAGAGACATGGCGTGATTTAATTTTGCCTCTAATAAGGGTTGTATCACTACTGCCTCTAAGATTGTATTCATATGAATTTACTCACTCACTGCATACCTCAATCCTGTATCTGCCGTGGAACGTACATGTTCATCATAATATTTTATTTTATTGTCATATTCACTGTCTTGCAGGCGAGCACCAAACTTATTTAGTAAAGCTGCTGCTATCTGGAAGTTTTGAATCATGTGGGGAAGTGATCTATGGAAATATTCTTGCCTCAGTAATTTAAAATCTCTTTTAAATTATCCATTGACCACTTCCACTTCTGAGGCAGTTAACACACATTATTCGAGTAGGCATTACACGACTTCTCATTGTGATATACAAATGGATGCACAAACAACTAAGTCCAAAGTATCAGGTAGAATCGTAGTCCAGAAAAGTCAAAGCAAAACGTCGACGGCGTAAATAGCAGCTGATCGGAATCCTTAGGCAAGCACTAGTCGCAAGGAAAAACTGAGTTTATACACAGAAGCAGTTAATAATTTCAAAAGTACGGAAACACAACCGACATTACACGAGATAGCAGCAGTTGTCAGTATATAAAAATGTACTCTGTAGCAGTTGTTACCTTACGCCTTGCCTTACGCAGATGTCAATGTCATGTCGTATTGTTGCCATACTTTGCTTGCAGTATGACTTTATTTTAGTATTTATTTATTCAGCAGAATTCTTAACAAAAATCTGCAATTATATTTATTATGGTTTATCAATACGCTTGTAATGTATACTTAAGCAATAAGGGCAAAGCACTTTAAATAAATTGGATTAGATTTACTAACATATGGCAGAGAAACCAGCAGAGAACTTTCAACTGAGACAATATTGGCTAAAAGACATGAAGTCAAATTGTAAAGGAAAAAAATAATCTAATCCCTTGTGATCATATTAGTCAATTGTATTTCCAAAATAAATATATTTTTTTTATTAGAGTGGGTCAGTTCATAAGCATATCTTGAAAAAAACTAAGAAATTATTTTATTAACATTTGCAAACATGACATTTAAAGACGCTCAAATATTCTATTAACAATTTTTTCGCCTTTGTTCTTTCATGATTGTCATTATTATTATTTGCTTATTTGTACAGAGATTTTTTATAAGTCCTAGGTCAAATTTAAGGCAGTTCAGCCTTTAAAGCACGAGTAAATAGGCATCTTCTGGGCTCGCTCGTCCCATCGTAGACCTCATCTATCGCTTACCATCAGGCGGGGTCGAGGTCAAAAATGGGCCCATCAGTAATAAAAAAAAGAAAAAAAACTTCTTAAAGCTGACCCGTTTGAACTTTGTAAAGTAAAGATTATAAATGTAAAGATTTTTATTATTTTCTTTATTGTATATCAAATAGAGTAAGTACCTTTACTTTTTAAAATAATCACGCATTTTGTAAACGCTTTAAATCTATGTTTTGTTTCTAACGATCTTCTGAAACTGAAAAATCTAACAATAGTACTACCGCATACTATGACTCCGTCTAAAGTTTTTACGATACTTGTATCATAAAGACAGCCCAGTAGGCTATGTCATCTGTATGTATATTAGGTGTATCTATGTATCTAGGACAGAAATGATTAAGATAACACGTCCGACCTAAATGGGCAGGCTCGAGGGCTGAGAGGCAACTGCCAGGGCATAATATGACCCCGTACTAGACCGTTATAATGAAATAGGTATTCTTTATATAATTTAAAGCGTCAATAGCCCAGTGGCAAAGGTGTCGGGCTTATGATCGAGAGGACACAGGTTCGAACCCCACCCATTACACTACTGCCGTGAACCCACTCCAGTGGTTACTCATTAACCACTGGGCCACCGATGCTCATAATTAATTATAATAAAAAGCTGAAAAAATATTTATTCAGTGCTTATAATAAGGTACAATATTATAAATTAAACGGGCCAAGAGACTCATTGGCAACGATGCACTGGTCGAGTCAAAGCTCCAGAGCCTTGAACATCGATGACGAGTTGCAAGTCTATCGGTTTTCTATCACTTACATTTCGGGGAGCGTTTGAGCGTTTGCGATGGAATTACACAATCTAATTCCTCCAAGCCCGTTCCATCACCGGACTACAAGACAAACAGCGATGCGCCATCGTTACAAACGCGCAAACGTTTTGGGAATACTTTCATTGTGCGTACGGCTAAGGAGTGGAATTCCCTGCCGGAGTCTGTTTCCCAATAGCTATAACCTAGGGGTATTTAAGTCAAGAGTGAATAGGTTACTTTTAGGTAAGTGTGCTCTATCTTCGACCACATCATTACTTACCAGCAGGTGAGATGATGGTCAAACGCGAACCTATTATCAATAAAAAGAAATGGAGAATTTAAGTCAAGAGTGAATAGATTATTTATAGGTAAAGTGTTCTTCATCTTCAACCTTCTTCATCGGTTACTATCCAGTGAGATGACCAAACGCGAGCCTATTATCACCAAACACTAAAAAAGTACTAGTAATTAAGTATACAATATTTAAGTCAGCGCGTCAGTATTTGTGCCAGTCACATTATCCATTTCAATAATAATCGTATACCCATTTAAAAATAACCCCCATATGAACCAAACAGTAACATATCAATGGAATCGATCGATATCCATTTAATTATCACTCGTCAATAGGGCAACACTACGTAATAATCAATTTGTTTAATGGCAACACTATTCACGCGCCCCTTTGAACTGTGACGTCACTAATGTGTATTAGGTTATGGTTTAATTGAACACGATTCAAGATTGCTGGCGTACGCTTCCGTATATAAAAGCTATTGTTAGTGCATGTCTGTGTGTCATAACCATTTTGATCAAGGTGAAACTTGTGGAGTTGTGTACTAGTAGCAGTACGTGACTTCGATCGAAAACAAAGTTCGCACAAACCTCCATCCATTCCTCCATCTCCCTTTCACTACCGGTCTACCAGAAGCATGGCTGGGTACCATCTACACTTAATTGATATACCGTCTTGTCAAACCAAGCACTTCTCATTCACATTTATAGTGCGCACAGCCAAGCTGTGGAACTCTCTGCCTGCTTCTGTGTTCCCTGCCACTTATGACCTTTCAGCCTTTAAAGCAAGAGTAAACATGCATCTTCTGAGCTCGCTCACATCGTAGACCTCATCTATCGCTTACCATCAGACCGAGGTCAAGAGTAGGCTTATCCGTAATAAAAAAAAGAAAAACCATAGATATAAGCAGAATTTTCTCAATTATTTTTCAGAAACTTCTAATTGCCTCCTTAGTCTAGTAGTTGCAGGTGCGACTACTGAGGTATCGAGTACCATTCCCAGGTCCGGCAGAAAGTGCTATTAAGTTTTTCTATAAGAAATTTCTCAGTACTAGCCCGGAGTATGAAAGTTGGCAGTGTGATACCCCCGTGCTTAGAGTATATCATTACAGTAGGGTTTTCATAAAAATAAGTATAAAAATCGACTTTCCGATGAAATGTGATACTGGATTTCTGTTTTGTATGCTTCCTTGTATCGTTTTTGCAAGATCGAACTGCACATTTGACCATTTTGACAAGTAAATATGAAAATAATCTCTGAAGGAACGCACACTGCTAGCACTCAACCACGACTACAAGCGCTCGCGGCGGGAACGTCGTGTTGTTCTCACCCGTGCCTACTGTTCCCACTTGGTTGCGCGCGCTCTATACTACTGTAATTATAACTCTATGCCCCCGTGCATCGGGAAACACGTTAAGTCGTTGATTCCGGTTGTCATTTAGACATCTTTGACAGCCGTTAGTCAGAAGCCAGAAATTTTGACTGGTCTGTTACCCAACTACTGGATTATGGAGGTCAAATAGGTAATCCGGTTAAACTGGAAACCGACACCTACATAGTTAGGAAAAAGCTAGAAGATAATGATGATTTATCAGAAACTTTTGAAGTATAAACAAATTATGTATTTCTGTTGCCGCTATAACAACAAATACTAAAACCAAAAAAAAAATATTTAAAAGGGGCTCCCATACAACAGACAAGATTTTTTGACGTTTTTATAGAAAATGGTACGAAACCCCTCGTACGCGAGTCCGACTCGCACTTGGCCGGTTTTTAGGTTTTTTCTTTATTTTTTGTACCTATGTGCACGAAGTGTAAAAAAATATGCTCATATTCAGCCTGTCCACAAGTAAAACACGGTACTGTCTTACTAAAACACATTTATATATTATCCTGCTTCTATATCGCTCCCTACCTAATCTGTCACGACAATATCTTGTAGATTGATATGATTGGCTGATATTGTTTCCGCTAGCCAATCGGAAGCTCTCAGACCGTCAGACGATTCGCTAATCGGAGCCTTGATCAAGGTTTGGAAATGAGGTGTAAGTGACTTGTTTTATTTATTTGATTAATTTATTTAAATAACTAATACTTATTTTTGTAGTAAAAGAAACTTTATAAATAACATAATTAATGATACAATATACACTTTAAGTATAGGCTACGTGGTCAGAGATGAAGCGCGCTTATCTAGGAGTTGTTTATTGTTTATTCTAAGCCTATCAACTATAAAAAAAGTAACCTATTCACTCTTGACTTAAAGACCCCCACCACCGATGCAACATCCCATGACAGATTGCACGGCATCGATTCACGTACCTGGTGTCGAACCTTTCCATTACCACCGTCAGTATGCTGTTGGAGCTAGCTCTCAACCTGCGTACCAGCAACATTCCTGATGCGCTGCAGAAGCGAGGGAGCCACAAAAGCACCCTGAACGCTTTAAGGTATTGTAAACGGAGGGAAAGTTTGTTTATACCGTCAGGTATTTGTCACCGGATGATTGTAAACTTACGGTAAGTTTATAATAAATCGCGTTACATCGTAAACTTTTCTAAACACGCGCTGGTGGTGGTGTGTTTGGCAGCCAGTATATCTATATGTACATCTATACTCTCCAATTATATATAAATTTAAAATTGAAGTATCTCTCTGTGAATTAAAAATAACTATGCTTTCTCAAAAACTTATTTGTAATTATTTAAACGAAATTAAAACATTTCTATTTAACAATTTTAACAATTTCTGTTTATTCGGGCTAATATCTGAAATTATATAACTGATTTTAATAGGACTTTCACTGGATGATGGATGACGTTATAGGGCAATATACTTTTTATTCCGGAATTGCCATGGTATCAAGATTTCCGGGGAAAACCCGCGTCTAAACTAATAATTATCATCCCGTATCCCGTAGGTAGTGTATTATAAAACTCTTAGTGCACAGATACACATAATTCAACACATAAATCACAAGTTATCTCGTATTTTTCCGCAAACGATCAAAAATAAATTATTCACAATGTTCTCAACTGCAATAAAATTGGTACAAAAATTACTAAACAATGTTTTTATATTTTACCTTTCATTACGTAGCACACCACACAAAAAGAAAACACGAACACTGCAAAGAAAAATAATTTTGCGCGTATTTTTAAATTTCGAAACGTTCAAGATGGCGCCGCCGCGTTCAGTAACTGTCACTCGTTGTACTGGGTCAGTGTTATCACCTTGTAGAGATAAATGATAAAGTAATTAAGCAGTTTTAGTTATGACGAATGTTTCAAAATATGTCTGTGATAAGAAGATTTAGAAAGGTAAATAGTTGAGTACATTTTCAGTGTGTCGTGCTGCCTGTTTAATTAAATTAAATTTCTTTGTTTAGACTGATTTTGGCGCATGTTAGAATGACATTTCTAAATAATTGTTTTTTTTTTAATTATTTTAATGAACGCATCAAAACTCCCAAAATCTGCACTTCTCTACTAATATTAAAAATGCGAAAGTAACATTAACCACATTTAGATTAGACCTTGCATGTGGTCATAAGCTACTTTTTTTCTGAAAATAAACTTTTTATTCGAGCAAAGTTTCGAGCAGAAACTAGTATAGAATACTCGTGATATGAAATAACATGTGGCACCAAACTTAACGCTGTGTGAAAGAACGTGCGTGACCATCATCCGTCAATTTGCGCGTGTCCACATACAGGAGATGTTAGAGAATTCCAGAATCGATGGCAGGTTTTACGGGACCCTCTTTTGAGCAGTCAGCATCAATAACGGAGCCCGATAGGGTCATTACCGACCCGGGTTCCTAAAATGTTCTTATGCGATACCACGGCCCCGGACGCAGGGATACTAAAGAAACAGAGTGGGTTATCAGTCAGTAAAAGTCTGACACTCTTTTTCACTTGACCCAGAGTGGTAGGAGCCATAGTTTGATGATTTTCCCCCAAAAAAAAGTCTGCTATAAAGCAGTTAAATCTGAAGAAATTATTTTTAAGCTATGCTAGGCATTTAAATGAGAAAAAGAAATAAGAATATACCTAGCTACACATAGATCGTACCGTATTTATGTCGCTACCTTATTTCTATGAGATTACGGCACGATAATTTTCGTTAAAATCAAGTCGAACAGCTTAATAAAATGCTTACAGATCGTACGGAATGATTAAAAAAGCAAAATCATAAAATTGGATAAATTATTATCCAAAAGAAAAGAAACAGGAACCTTTCTAAGTCTAACGGACGGACCCTATTAACAAAGCCTTCCTATCTACCTATCTATCCGTTTGTCTCTCACCTGGCTGTATCTCATGATCCGTAATGAATATCAGACAGTTGACATTTTCATAGTGTGCCTTTTTTGAAATCTTCACGATTAATACCGACTTTCACTTGGAAGTACCTTTCTTGCAGATAGATAGTTTTGAAAAGAACACATGGAGTTTCTTGCTGGTTCTTCTCCATAGGAAACTACCAATTAGAACCATGCTTCTAAGTTTTATAAGTGCCCATGTAAGCCGTTGTGAATTAATATATTTTAGATTTTGACCCATATTCACAAATCAAAAATTGGCAACAACTTTACTGTACTATCTCCTTTTTCACCACTAGCCTCACAAAACCGTTACTGACGTACTTTATAATACAGTATGATTACAAAATATTGTCCCCAACGTGGTGTGCTAATGACGATGTATCGACAGCATATTAACCTTTCAGCATAATATAATACCAAAAACTTTAACAGGACTCAGTGTCCCGGAATCACATATCGAATTCACATCAACAGTTATTAAGCGCTTTCAAATAAACGTGTATTTATTTATTTACGATTTTTGATCCAGATTGCCAACAGAGTAAACCATGTTACTAAAAAAAATCCAACACGAATTACATTCAATCCCAACATTGGTATAATTCTAGAGTCCATTCGCAAAGATATTTTTTTTTAATAAGAACGGACAAGAAGCAACAGTTACTCTATACAAATATAAGTTATACTATTGTATTGCTACTAATTAATTAATTATTATAATATGTGACGACGATACACCTCGAATCCTGAAGTCATCGGACTACAAGACAAACGGCGATGCGCCATCGTTACATAATATGGTGGACATCCCACCCATTCGCACTAAACGTTTTGGGAATACTTTCATTGTGCATACGGCTAAGGAGTGGAATTCCCTGCCGGAGTCTGTGTTTCCCGATAGCTATAACCTGGGGGTCTTTAAGTCAAGAGTGAATAGGTTATTTTTAGGTAAGCGTACTCCATTTTCGACCACATCATCACTTACCATCAGGTGAGATGGAGGTCAAATGCGAACCTATTATCATTAAAAAAAAATAAAAAAAGTATACTACTAAAAGGTACAAAGACCAGCACCGGTAAATTAATACCTAAGTATTAGGGTTGTAACGAAGCTTCGACTCCGGCTGATATTACAACTCCGATTGGGGACGACTGGGAACACAGCGAGGCTCAAGGAAGACTCATCTTCCTCACCTTCTTACTCATCTTCTCACTTTACAATCTACCCAGGGATGTGCCCTAATAGGCGTTGCACAGAAGGGGTTCCGTAGTGGTCTTTTAAGAGGGCGGTGCCGATGGCGATCACCGGGGTGAATATTCCCCAATTCTAGGCACCTTCTGAAGGTTGTGGGAATATTCTAACGAGATACCGCGGCCCCGGAATGCAAGTGCAACTGAAGGAACAGGGTGGGTTTTTAGTCAGTAGAAGTCTGACACTCCCTTCCTCTCCACCCACAGCGGAAGGAATAATTTGATGATGTTCCCACCCAGAAAAAAAAAAGGCACCGTTTGAAGATCTCCCTAGATTCAAAAGGCCTTTAAATCTAACTTCTGCAACCACCTTCGATTCTGATTACGGTTCCGACAAAGTAATGTAAAAAACCCGACTTTGGCCCCTACAAACTCAACCCTGTCACATCCCTACCACGTATCGATTTCTTTGATCCGGTAACTACGCGATATAATTTGGCTAACAAAATCGAATCATGCAGGGGATTGGTCGTTAAATTAATTTCTTTACATCACCGGCTTTGCTGGCCGTTTCAATTTTTGCCGACATCATGTAGGTAGGTAGGCTATTTATCCGATATGGTGGCCATAACTTGGATGAATATTGTTTAGTCGTATGAAAGTAGGTATCCTTTATTTCGCAGGGTCGGGTATGTTTGATTACAAATGTACATTAAAAATGTATTTGTTTATGTTGAGTTTTGTGAGAATTTCCAAAACATGTTCCAGAACCTTGAACATTAACGACGAGTTGCAAGTCCATCGGTTACAATTCGAGGTAATGCAATGGATTTGCACAATATGATTCTTCCAAGCCCGTTTCATCATCGAACTACAAGACGAACGGTGACCCATACGCTGAAAACGTTTTGGGAATACTTTCATTGTGCGTACGGCTAAGGAATGGAATTCCTTGCCTCTGGTTCCTGCTAGCTATAGTCTGGGGGTCTTTAAGTCAAGAGTGAATAGGTTACTTCTAGGTGAGCGTGCTTCATCTTCGATTCCATCACCATCAAGTGAGACGGTGATCAAACGCGAGCCTATTATCAATTAAAAAAAATGTGCGTATGGGTGGTTTGGGGATATCCCCCATATTCATGACACACCCGTGTTTATCCTTATCTTGTTCAAATTCTATTCACAAAATGAACATTTACAAAACGTGTTTACTAAGCTTTACAAGGTTTCCAAACTATCTACTAAAATGGCTGACTATATCGAAAATCAATTAAGATAGACAAGGCACAGCGAACTAGATAACTTCACTAATTTAATAGAAAAACAACGAATCTACGTAATTAGCGATGGACGGGAATGTGTTTCCAATATGAGTAAGCCATTAACTAGGAATCTTTAATGCACTTTACAGAATCTTTTTAATATTGTAGTGAACGCGAAAATAGCGCGAGCCTTTCTTCGTTCAAAGTAAAGCGGCATTGCCATTCAAAGTGGCAATGCTGCCAGTGTTCTAGACACTTTTCCCAGTAACACTGATACTGATGATTGTTTTTAATTCTGGATGTAGTCTTTCACTGAATCCTTGTTATATATGCGCATGCACATTTTTCCTTATTACTATCACTGTGTGCGTGATAAATGGCACTAAATAAAAGCCTTTCAAATTAATTCGGTGATCCGAATAGAAAAAACTCATTTAGCACGCTAAAAGGCGAATAACCCTTTTTTCTCATTGATTTTATTATTTTATATAAATACAGAATACCATCATCACATTTTCATCTATTTTCTTGAACATTTAAATACCAGGAAACTACTTCCGTACCAAATTTCTTCTAAATCCACCCAGTACTTTCGCAGATTAGCACGTTTAACAAACAAACTCTTCCGCTATATAATATTATTATATTCGGAACAAGCGACGTCAGGATAATAATTAATATTTCGTATGAAAATTATCAGTAGCTATTATTGATTCACTTCTGCGTAACCCTTGGAGCAATGAAGGCTTGCTATTATTTCATGTCAATAGCAATGTGTTTTTCACATAAACCTCTACCTACTTGTAACCACTTGTATTTTAACTGAGTGAGTCAGGCATGTTGGCATTTGAAGCGATACTATCACTTGCAACCCTTATGTTCGACACGATAATGTGTCTGCGAAGATGAGGACATAATTATTGAGCTTGAAGTTTTTAGCAATAGTTTACAAGCAACGACTTTGCCCTACAGCAGATATTTCTCCTTATAAGTGAATTTTAAAAATCCTCCTTTAAAAAGCCTCGGAACAACTATTTTTAAGCAATAGAAATATTTGTTCCGGTGCTATAATCAAACCCGCGACATGCAGGATTTCAGCCAATCGCTCAACCCCGTTGCCATGTCGGTGTCATGTAGTAAGTTTCTTGAGTTAGGTTTGAACTAACTCAGACTATTTTGCAACACATACGTAAATTTGTTATACGTTTTTTTATAATGTTTTTAATTTTGTATTGTGTTGTTGTGTGAGTCTTTATCCGAATAAATGTTTTTCAATTTAATTCAAAACATAGATTTCAATACTAAAATAGGGTGGTCCGAGCTATTATTTAAACGCTTTCAAGAATCACGACCTTAAATGTCTCGCAAATACGACTATTTCCGAAGATTGCCAACGGTGTAATAAGATAGATAGATATACTCTTTATAGTGCACCATAACAGAATCAAATAAGGACTTGTCAATTACAAAGGGTGATACAATGGGCGGTCTTATCGCTGACAGCGATCTTTTCAGACAACCTTTGGATTGACACAGAAGGAGAAAATAAATACGCGGGTAGTGGACTACCCATGTATTTATTTTCTCCTATCAATCTGATATCAATTTTAAAGTAAAAAGTACACCATGGATGGTGTACTTTTAACTTATATAAAACACAAAATTAATAAAGTACGTAGTCCACATATATAAATTTAAAAGATTAAAACATATATTTATAATGACAAAGTAAGAAGTTAGATATAGATTTTCTATCCTGCTTTTGGAAGAAGAAAGGGTTTGTGATTTTTTGGGAGTACGCTTTTAATAAGGAAATGAGTATGTAGCATTTTCATGCTCCTATGCTACATCAACATTCTACAACTTAAGACCTAGTCATTCGTCACTCACATACCGACAGTCAGTATTCCCTCTTCAAAACACTCGACAAACATTTCCCTACATTTAAAGTACACCGAGTCTCTAGCCGTAGTCTGTGACAAACGCGATATAGACCAATAAAACGCGCTTACAACGCCAACTCTCACAAATTCCTTCTTCAGTACCTACCAAAATTGCTTGAATTCCAGAAACTTCCGGAGTTTTACTGTGTCCCGAATTCCTGGGAACAACGTGTGGTTGCCTCACAAGCGTGCACCACTTTATAAAAACATACGAACCAATTTTATGGGCCGAGACGTCGTCTTTACTGCGCGTTATTTTTACGGATAATATCTAGCATACAAAATAAGAGAGGTTCTTTAAGATGGTCTTATTATTTTTATATTTGTTTTGCGGTTGGGTGCGGGGCAATATAATCCTGTAGCAGACGAAAATTCAACGAAAGTTTTTGAATCATCTTACGTTATTGAGAATTGGGCAACCAATAATATCGATATTTATTTTTCAAAAATAGTTTCTAAAGAAAACATAAAATTAACTCAATGTTATCACATTCATTTGGTTCTTAAAATTTCACACATTCACGAGGTAAATTCGTTACAGACTCTGATTATACATAAATTATTTCACAGATTAAGGGGGAAGTGGTAGATGATGGTGTGACCATGTGTGACTAGGGGTGTGGGAGGTCATCCGGTAAGGACCAGGCCCGGGACACGACCAGTGACGAGGCCACATAGGACGATTGCCTGCCGGGGTTGCGGGAATGGTCTAACGAAATACCGCGGCCCCGGAACTTAAGGGCAGCTGAAGGAACAGGGTGGGTTTTTAGTCAGTAGAAGTCTGACACTTCCTTCCACTCCATGATTTTCCCAAACCGAAAAAAAAGAAAAGAAAAGAAGTCATAAATTCCATGGCGTCACTTAAAAATATCTTCTATATCTAAGAATTAAAACACGGAATCCAAACTACTTATCGAAGGCAAAAAAAATACTTCTGCCTATTCAAGAACATTAGTAATTAAAACTGATTTTGGTACTGCTGTTTTAATTTTAATAATTTCTAGATGTTAGATTGCAAAACTTGTAACATCATATTATGTCGGGGAAGTCTCACAGATATGACCAGCTGTGACAGGGAGGGGCCAAATTACCACAAAATTATAGTCATTTAATTTATGGATAGCCCCACAATAATATTACAACTGTTTTCGTAAGACAAATTACTTATACCTACTAATCATATCGATCAATAAATATATAAAATGTATGTGTTATTCGTTATCATGTCAAGTAAGTAACTTAACCTGTGAAGAAAAAAATATTGAATTAATTTCTTCTTTTTAACCGACTTCTAAAAAAGGAGGAGGTTCTCACTTCGGATGTTTGTATTTTTTTTTTTTTTTTTTTTTATGTTTGTCCACGCATAACTCCGTCGCTTGCCAACCGATTTGAAAAATTCTTTTTTTGTTGGAAAGGGTATACTTTCCAAATGGTCCCATGAAAATTTTATCGAAATCGGACGAGCCGTTTCTGAAGAATCAAAAAAAGTTGAAAAAAATAATTTACCTTGATGATCTTTTCGTTTACTCTGCATTGCGTTTTTTGTTCGCGCATAACTCCGTCATTTACGAACCAATTTGGAAAATTCACCGACCCACTAAAAAGCGTGAAAATAAAAACTTTTTTGCAAAAAATAAAACCGACTTCCATATCAAAACACTACAAAGCCAAAAATAATTTTAATTTCGGAAGGCGGTGTGAAAAAAAAGAAAATACAAAACCAATAACACCGACTACCGAAATTAAAATTATTTTTGGCTTTGTAGTGTTTTGATATGGAAGTCGGTTTTATTTTTTGCAAAAAAGTTTTTAGGTAGAATTTACAGGAGTCTATACTACTTACTCTATACAATTTGGAATTGTCTATTTAATAATGCACCATTTTTGGAGCAAATAAAGTATAAAAGTAAGAATAGAACAGAATTATTCTATTATTACAATATTGCCGTGAACCCACTCCAGACAAAAGAATATTGTTGGAGGGATTACCTATAATCTTTTAACCTCTCCAGCTAAGCTTAGTTGGAGGGGTTAACAAGTTTGCTAATAATGTGTATTCTTCCCACATTGCAAGTTTTCTTAAAAAATAAAAAAATAAATATTCGACTGCCAAAACAAAACTCCTAAACACCATCCTTAAATCTCTATCGTATTTTCGCACGGAGGCACCATGACCGGTCTGCTCCATAGCGCACTAAGTTAAATACACCGTAGAATGTAAAGTATGTCTTATATTTTAGTCGACAGCCCGGACGAGATCGTATTTCCCAAAGGAACTGGAATACTTGTGTAGGAGACACAGAAAGCTAATACATTTCAAAAATACAATTTATAGTCGCTTTTGACTTGTTAAGGTTGGATATGAAGCTAGCGACAAAAACAGCAAGCATGTTCTGCAGCAAAACATATACACAAAAAACACACACTCACCGCTCCCATTGGAACCGTAGCTGAGCTGTGTGTTCCAAAACGTTCTGTGGCGTACCGCATTGACATATAAGCGGGTGTTTCTTTAAAGATACAAATCTCAAAAGTAAAATTACGCTGTTATTATTTACTCAATAATTAGTTATCAATACTTTGACGTCAAGGTTGTTGCAATGATTAAGCGATTGGCTGCTGCGATGCGTGTCGCGGGATGGATTCCCGAACCGAAATAAATGTTAGCATGGTGTACAAAAAGTTGTTCCGCGTCTAGGTGTTTGTAAAATTGTACCCAGAAAATGTAATAAAGATTTTCTTTTGTTCCTTTTCCGAGAATTTCCCACATATTTCGTAAAGTGGAACTTCTATCTCTCCTGCATAGCGCCAATATATTGTATATGTCTTAAGTGGAATTGTTTTCTGTCAGCCGTCATAGATAACACGTTTGGTTTGGGCCCTAGTTCTGTTACGAGTCTCGGGTGGCCCGCTGTTAATATGCTGAAATGTACAGCCAAATTGTTTTGTTATCTGAATTTTGCTATTCCAGGGTTGAATTATTAGTTTAAGTAGTTGGAGAAAGTATTTAGACGGTAATAGAAATTTAGGTAGTTCATCCAAAACTCAAAAAGGTCTTTAAGCATAATTAGGTTTATATTTAGCCCGGCCTCGGGTTTTATCCCGGGTCAAGCAAAAGTGGTATTAGGATTTTTTGTAAGAAATTCCTCAGTAGTAGCCCGGAGTTTGCAAATTGGTGGTGTGATACGCCTAGGGCTACCATCACCAAAATTGCCGGCCCCAGACAAAGACTTCATAAACCCCGGACAATTGGGTAAAATCGCAATTTTTCCCCGGACACCATAGAAAAATATATTATTGTACTTGAAACTAAAAACAATAATTAATTATTGTTTTTATTTACTGGTAACATTGTAGACAGTTAGAAGTTTTTAATAGGCTTTTTTTTTTAATTAATCAACGTAACATAAGCAATAAGATGAAATACAGAGATCGTGCTTTTTGGTGCCCGGGAAATCCCCCGGATGCCCCCGGACGATGTCCAAACTAGGACAAATCCGGGGAAACCCAGACGGATGGCAGCCCTAGATACGCCTGTGCCACACCTGTGCCTCGGAAAGCATGTTTTTTTTTTTATAATAGGCTCGCGTTTGACCACCATCTCATCTGATGTTAAACTGTTGGTTCCGGCTGACATTTGGACGTCTTTGAAAGTCATTGTAACTAGTCAGAAGCCAGTAAATCTGATACAGGTCTAGCCAAAGGGTATCATGTTACCCAGCTACTGGGTTGTGGAGGTCAGATATGCAGTCGCTCCATGTAAAACACCAGGCGTCCGTCACTCGCTCAAGGTCACGCGATATATGCCTACCGCTTCGCGTACCGCCGTCGCTACAACCGACAGCGGGCTGCCGCACGCCTGCTTGAGCTTTTTTAAACAATTTTGACAACGTCATAATGGATCGGCCTAAAAACAATTGATTTTCCTCCGCTTTGCTCCTGTTTCCCTTTTGATTACTTATTTTTTACAATTATTTACGCGGTTTCGGATATTTTCTACAGTAAAATTTCATAATCGGGAATTCAGGGAAGGAAAATATGCGTCTATCATTTTATTATTAAACTGAAACATATTTAATCAACAAATAAAAAATAATTATTTTTCTACAACATTCGTTTTATTACCAATATCATCATAGGTACAACCACAGAAATATAATATTATATCTATGGGTACAATCCTAGCACATTCACTCGAAGACGCGCTCGCACGTGGGTCGCGCGGCGGGCAAAACAATCTCAACTCTCTGTGTACGGACTTATGGTATATTTCTTCTCGCTGCAATCAGCTGGTATTATTATTAAGACTTTGTAGGCTATTATAGCGTAGGTATTTTCGCTTTTGTATGAGAGTGATGTATCTGTTATGAAGTAACTATTTAATAATCTGGGCATCTGGTTAGACTGGAAGCGACCCCAATATAGTTGTGAAAAGACTAAGCAGAAGATGATGGTGAAGACGGTGGAATAAACTTGACTCCTACCAAAAATACTTTCTTTTACTAGTAATAGACGGAATTATCGTGGGAAAGGAAGCTGGATACTTCTAAAAAGATAAATAAACTGTAAAAAAAAATATCACATGTTTTTAATAACTGTAGTTTACTAATAAATATTTTTTATACACAACGTGTAACAGAATAAACGCAATTCCTGAAAGTAGTTGGTTCAGAATCAGCCTTTGAATCGATTTCCGTCATAAAAACTAGGTGTTAAATTTTGACGGAAAATCTTTCATTAATTCAAAGAAATGCGCTCGTGTATGTTTCGGCCGCTAACATTGCATAAGTGTCTGCAACTGCGTAAGGATATTGTATGACGCACATACTTTTTGCGTTTAATAATTTTATTAAAAATGTCTAGGTTTGGTTTCAATTTATTTAGTTACGGATGCTGTTTTAGACGTATAATTTAATATTCTAATTGGGCTGTCTGAGGTAGTGCGCTTAATCTGTTACACCTTGTATACTCCTGACAACTGTGTTCTTTTTAAACGTTTTCGAAGCGCCATGTCGAAGACGAAGACGAAGACGTCCGAACTTTTTATCACGTCAGGATTTTGAGAAATCTTGGATCAAAAGTAGCAAAAAGTAGATTTAGAGCATCATGAATTATTAGTTATTTTTTTTTAAAAGTCATAGTATATAATAGTACTACAGCCATTACCAGCATTATGTAAAAAGTTTAATTTTCGGATTTTATTCATGCATTATATTAAATTTTTCCTGTGCGAATACCTGAATTCAAACGGAATATCATCTCAATGCCAACCTATGTGTACAAAAACTTGCCAACATTTGTTTGAATGCTTCTTATATTCATCGAGAAATAAGGAATGTAGGTAGTTTTAAACACATATTAATCCCTACTTCAATAGTACCCAAAGCTTAACAGGTTTTCGTGCTAAAGAGTTCCGACAAATCAACACCAACTTCCTAACTCGAAAATCTAGGATTAGTATTCGAAAACCATAATATTTAAGACACTTCCCCACGGTGCTTACAAATCCAAACATCACATCGCCGTATAATCTTTTTAAAACTCAGTCAACAAAACCAAGAAAGTCAATACGATTCTCTCACGCAAGCACAGCCTTGTATCACGGCCAAAAGCCTACTTCCGGCTTGAGCAACAGTTACAGTCCTTGCACACTTCAATCATTGCAATCTACACCTTAACCCATCGACATAAGGCTCACAAGATGTGAGTACAATTATCTGTACCAAGGCATCGCTTCGTCACGGCAAGTTGACGGTGAATCCTTTTAAGCATTTGAGCCTTTTTTACTCAGCAAAGCGATTTAAACACCAGCCATTTTGCAATACGAAGTTCGTTGACACTTTCGGCCTTGTTCATATAAACTATATTACAGTACGCTTAATTTAAATGCTGATTAGTAGATTTGAAATGAAAATCTACGAATAAATTGTTGAACTAAGCATAGTTCATATTATTTATGATCAATGCTATTAAGGTGGTTGTGCATGCAAATATTACTTTTTTTTATTGATAATAGGCTCATGTTTGACCACCATCTCACCTGATGATAAGTGATGATGTGGTCGAACATAGAGCACGCTTACCTATTCACTCTTGACTTAAAGACCCCCAGGTTATAGCTATCGGGAAACACAGACTCCGGCAGGGAATTCCACTCCTTAGCCGTACGCACAATGAAGGTATTCCCGAAACGTTTTGTGCGTATGGGTGCGATGTCCACCATGTAACGATAGCGCATCGGCGTTTTATTTTTTTGGAATACCACTTGTAATTTACAATATTTAAATGAAAAGAAATGCAATTTTAGGAACCATTTTTGGATACAGAATAATTGTACCGATAATAAGAATAAGAATAAATTTATTGGAGCAGAGTTACAGTAATTTTCTTAACCTATAGATACAATTAACATTACGAGTATAAAATCTTGTCTGTAACTAAACTTTGTTTCATTAAAGAGAATGTCAGCGGCCTCCAAACTAGGCAGCGCCTGTATCTTGGAGACCAAAATAATGCCCCAAAACGAAAAAAAAAATAAGCGACGCCTGTCTTACATACTTAAGTTCGATGGAAAAGTTGTTTAGAGTAGTGAACTTAATATATGACAAACCATTTTGTAATCGATATAACTAAAAAAGTTCACATGAACTAATTACGAAAATAAACGCCTATAATTACTTGAAACGTTGATTCCTGATTGTGGAGTACTACAGCTGAGGTACGATGTTTACTAGAAACTCTTATACGTTATTATCATTTGATTGGCAACTATGTTAAGGGTCAGCTTTCAGTCTCATCAGATGCAGGTAAGAATGAACGTTTCAAGTTCCTCCATGACACACATGCCAAATTTCTAAGGTTTCTGAAGTCATCATCAAAACTTGAGGCTAGAGCTACCGAGTCACTCCACCAATTTCTTTGGTAAGTCGTTCGCAGCTCAAGCAGTACGACTGTGGAATACTCTTCCCGTGTCAGTAAGACAAGCACAAACCCTTTCTTCTTTCAAAAACACGGTAAAAGATCTCTATCTATCTCTTTCACTATTTTTATATATCCCAGCTTTTCTTTATGTATATACAACGTGTAATTTAAAGGGTATATACATACCAAGTGCACGGCTTCTTCGGATGATAACAAACGATATGACAAGGATTTGGTAATCCTATGTCTTCATGTGTGGAACTAATTAGAAATTTCAATACATTGATACCAGAGACTGAATTTTTCAAATTAAGAAGATTGAAGAGAATTATCGTGTTATAGGCAAGTGACGTGGAAAGTTATTGACCCTTGTAGTGCTGTGACACGTTTGTTATGATTGATATTCAAGAAACATATGTAAACGATAATTTCGTATTAATTCTTTGAGTTACTTATTTTGTGCTGAAACTGGGTATAGACACTCCATACCAGATATTGTCTTCAGCCCTTTTGGATTGATATGGGGTTCCCGTTACACGTTTTATATATATACAACGTGTAATTTAAAGGGTATATACATACCAAGTGTACGGTTTCTTTGGATGATAATAAACGATATGGCAAGGGTTTTATAATCCTATGTCTACATGTGTGAAGTATAATAGAAATTTCAATACATTGATACCAGAGGCAGAATTTTCAAATTAAGAAGAACGAAGAGAATCACCGTGTTATTGGTAAGTGACGTGGAAAGTTATTGACCCTCGTAGTGCTGTGACACGTTTGTTATGATTGGTATTCAAGAAACATATGAAACCGATAATTTGGTATCAATTCTTTGTGTCAATTATTTTGTGCTGAAACTGTACATAGAGACTCCATACCAGATGTTGTCTTCAGCTCCTTTGGATTGATATGGGGTTTCCGTTACACGTTGTATATATAATTATATATGTGTGTATTGTGTATGTAGGTTATTACTTATGTATTGTATATAAGTGAATAGTACACCATGGACTACCCGCGTATTTATTTTCTCCTGCTGTGTCAAATCTATCCAAAGGTTGTCTGTAAACGATCGCTTTTAGCGATAAGACCACCCATTGTAACACCCTTTGTTGTTTTTAAGTCCTCATTTAATTCTGTTATGGTGTACAATAAACAGTATATCTATCTATCTATCTGAGCTCCACAGCCCAGTTACTGGGTAGCACGATACCCCTTCTACCATGTCCCCACGATGCTAGAACGGTGTCAAATTTTCTGGCTTCTGACTACCCGTAACGACAGTCAAAGATGTCAAAATGACAGCCGGGACCTACGCCTTAAAGTGTTTTCCAAGGCACGGGGGTATCACACTGCCAATTTCGAAACTCCGCGCTACTACTAAGAAATTTCTTATATCAAAACCCAATAAGAATTTTTGCTCGACCCGGGAATGGAACCCAATACTTCATGCTTAGCAGTCACGCTAGCGACCACTTCACCAACGAGCCAGTCGGCAGGGATTTCTTGTGTCATATCGAAAAATACTTCAACATAAGTATTCACCAAGCAGCTTTATTTAACCAACCTTTATTACGATAATGTGTGTGTAATTCTAACTACGTATAAACGTAAGTAAAAGTGTATCATTAGAACTTAAAACTTAAACGGTTATATTTACCATGTGTAGGTATTTATTGTTTTGAGTTTCCGATATTTCGGCACTGTTGCAAGTTCGCGAGTCGACACGGTGAGTTTTGTGTGTCGGGAACAGAATCGAGTGTTTAGTGATACATGTGACAGTGGTAGCGGTGTCGCTACCAGAAAACGAACGAGAAAGAGGGAGACCGATTTGTCTGCTCATAAACTTCCACCCGCAATTACTTCAGTTCATCCGTGATCATGGCGCTTGCAACAGTGCCGAAATATCGGAAACTCAAAACAATAAATACACATAGTAAATATCTAGTTGTTAGTTAGTGACCATGTTAGCTTAAAACTTGTAAGTAAAAGTGGTCGGGGGCGGAAGTCGTCAGCATGTAACTGTCAAGCGTGTTCAACACTGATCAAATTGATAGAACTTATCGACAGCGTTTCAAAGATACCATCATAAACTAAAATTAAACATTCCATCTTCGTCCTACTAATCAATAATCGTTTTCTTTCTTTCTTTGGGGCGTTGTAAGGCACGTGATGGGACTTACAAAAGGACAAACAGCTGTTGGCTATTATTGAGTTAGAGGAGTTATAATAAAATAAGAAAGCTAACATTTCAGGAAAATATCTGGGGTAGCATTATGAAAATTAGTGCGAGTCTGGCTTTATAACAAAGGGAAATAACCCAGAAAGCGGCATTTGTGGACTCAGAAGTACTTAAATAATTGGCTGTCTACGATATCACATCTCTCACTCGCAGCCTAATCCACATCTATAGATATTATAAAGCGCAAAAGTTGCTTTGTTTGACCGTGCTAATCTTAGAAAGTAATATGCAACTTTTTACCCAACTGCAAAAGAAGAAGGTTATTTGTTTATCGTGACAAAGTCCACGGTAGCGAAGCCCCGCGCTACTGCCAGTTAATATTATAAATGTTAAAGGGTTTGTTTGTTCTTCTTTTACGTCGCAACGGAGTAACGTTATGGTATAATTTTCTGGAGGCTGAAGAGTAACAGGCTACTTTTTATTTATTATTATTTATTTATTCATTAAACAGGGTTAATTGTAAAACACCGTTAACCTCTCAGCACTATGTTACTGACATCATAATCAATAACACTTTTGTTCTATGACTTTTAAAAATTCGTCATATTTTAGTTCACCAACTTTTCATACAAAAAACTTTTTAACAAAAAATTAATCCGACTTCCAAAAAACACTGCAAAGTGAAAAATAACTTTAATTACGGTAGTCGGTGTCTTTAGTTTTGTTTTTTCGTTTTTGGCAACACTGCAAAGTGAAAAATAACTTTAATTACGGTAGTCGGTGTCTTTAGTTTTGTTTTTTCGTTTTTGGCACCGACTTCCGAAATTAAAGTTATTTTTCACTTTGCAGTGTTTTTTGGGAGTCGGTTTAATTTTTTGTTAAAAAGTTTTTATTTCACTCTTTTTAGTTGGTCTATTTTTAATTTACCTAGTTATAAGAGCCTAAATGTCAACTACTTATAACCTTTTACAAAATATTGCTTTTCCCAATGCTGGGCCGTTAATTGTTGAGGAGTTCTCCTGGTACTTCACCATCAGCTATACATCACCATATGCATTGTGACGAGCATAAAGTGCTTAACATCCATATTCAAGTAATCTAATCGCAATCCACTTAATACTTATTATTGAGTAGTTTCGGCAGCCATCTGTGGTCTTCATCATCAGTTCCACTTCCCCAAATGGTACTTTTTGAGAGCAACTGCACAAGTTACTATAAGAAATACCCAAAACGCCATAGGTGTGCCTATAATATTTGAAGAGTTCCCTCAATTTCTCCAGGATCCCATCATCAGATCCTGACTTTGGTGATAATGGGACCAATTTCGAAGTATACGCATTCGAACAAAAAAAGAATTTTCTAAATCGGTTCAGCCGTCTTCGAGTACTCTACTGATCATACATTAAAAAAATATATATATACGCGTCGAATTGATAACCTCCTCTTTTTGTCGTCGGTTGAAAATAAAAATATTTAAATTGAACGCCCTAAATGTTACGAAGTCTATGCGAAGCAAAAGAAAGCGATAGTATAAATCGATAGTATAAATCGATTTCTTTTGCTTCGCATAGACTTCGTAACATTTAGGGCGTTCAATTTACTCTTACAGACAATAGATAAACAGAAATTAAAGGAGATAGAATTTTTACTGCAGTCAAACATCTCATTCTAATGGAAAGATCCTTTTGAGAGATTGATGTGTATTTGAATCACTTCATACTAAAAATAACGATGTCTTACAGTTTTTCTTTCTTTAACTTCGTAAAGGATCTATAGATTGATATTTTACAGCAATCCGGATCCACCTTCTAGGTTTAGCAATGCTTGCCGACGTCAGACATACCGAGTTAAAAAAAAAAGCTGTTGGTCCTGGAAGACATTACATCTTTGACAATCGTTACGGGTATACAGAAGCCAGAAAACCTGTCACCAGTCTTATTATTATTTCTTATTAACATAATGACGCGTTCAGGGTGCTGGTGGGGCTCCCACGCTGCTGTAGTGCGTCTGCGATGTTTGTGCACGCGCACACAGACGGCTTTCACACTGTACTCTTTCACTGTACACTGTACGCCGCATCGCCTCGCTGATGTTCCGTACGCGTGGGAGCGCCAACACCATCCTGAACGTGCTCAGTCACAAGTCACAGTCTTCTGGGACACTGGGTTCACACACAAGTGCGCGTACCCGGCGCTCCAGAGGGAGGCAAATACTTAAATTAAATTAATGTGTATACAAATTAATATTTATTTATTCGATGTGACATGTGTGTGATGACTGAAAATGTATGGACCCAATATTTCTGAAATAAAAAGATTTTATTTTATTTTTATTTATTTATTTTATTAAGGTGTATAGTGTTACCCAGCTTCTGAGTTGTGCAGGTCAGATAGGCAGTCGCTTCATGTAAAACTCTAGTACACAGCTGCATTCAGTTAGATGGGAAGCCGACCGGAACGTAGTTGGAAAAAGCTGAGCAAATGATGATAGTCTGCAGCATACAGGGTGGCAGGGACATCTCCGCACAAACGCTTACCATGGATTCAGTACATGATTCTGGACGCACCTGCTCTGAAATTTTTCGCCGGGTTTTTTCTAAAATTTTCAGGTTTTTTCTGCAATTTTTTTGCTGAAAACTTTATAAAATCATTGTTTCTATCTAACCCAATGAGATTTTGATTAAAAAATTAAATTCACTTAAAACAGCAATGTAAATAAAACTCAAAACTCCTGATCAGCTGTTTTGCTAGAGTTCATTTGCGAGGTCAACACAGCTGATCAGGTAGCCCTTTCGAGTTTTATTTACATTGCTGTTTTAATTGAAACAAGTGAATTTACTGTTTTTTTTGCGTCGGCTTTTTCTTAATTTTTTCAGGTGAGATGGTGGTCAAACGCGAGCCTATTATCAATAAAAAAAATTCAATTAAGAAAAAGCCGACGCAAAATTTCAACGTAGTGAGGTCCAGAATCATGTACTGAATCCATGGTAGCGGTTGCGCGTCGATGTCACTGCCACCCTGTATACTCTCACTTTGACATATTGCAACTGTATTCATTGTGTGTTTAACATTGTCGAGCAGAAGATTTTATAAACATACATCGATTTATTCAGTTACACAATTAATAGGCAGATTCGAAATAAATTACTTTTCGTTACAGAAACTAAATCTTAGTGGAAAAGTTTGTTTGTTTAAACGCGATAATCTTCGAAGGTACTCAGTGGATTTAAATGAAATTTGTTACGGAAGTAGCGTAAAGCCTAAGGAAGGTTATAGGTTTTTTACCCGTCTGCAAAGAAGGAAGGTTATGTTTTTATCGTGATAATGTCCACGGGAGCGAAGCCCCGCGCAACAATTAATCTTACATAGGCATATAATGTAACAAAAACGTTAATACTTTTTGAAATACCTTGTACCTCTAAGCAGATTTTGCTCTAAGCTAAACTACCCTGTCATCGCTTGATGAATGGAACCAGCGGTATCGTGCCGGTGAAACGGCTAGTGTCACCAAGGTGTTTTTCCCTGACGCGATAGCCGCATACAGGATCATCGGTAAAATAAAGGTGGACAGATTTCTCACCCAGGTTTTGACGGGGCACGGTGGATTCTCCGAGTACTTGCATCGTTTCAAGTGCAAGGAGAGTCCATCGTGCATCTGCGATCCTGCGTGTTCGGAGTCTGTCCTTCACGTCCTTCTGGACTGCCCGGCCCATGATCGCGAGAGGCAGAGGTTGGAGTTTATGTTGGACGTTAAAATTGACAGGAATTCCCTCTCGGAAATAATAGCTGGGAAGGACAGAGATATGTTCCTCGACTACTGTGTAAAAATTTGTAAATTAGTTAATAATAGGAATAAGGCATAAGAAAAGTATGTTAGGTAACTATAGTTCTATATTTAGGCTAACATATGTTACTCTGTAATTAGTATATGGAGCATAGAAGTAAGTTAGTTATAAGATACCAATTGTAACATATAAATTTGAATTTATATTAAACAATTTACTGTATAGTAACTAAGCACAATTATTCAGTTCTGTATCCCATAGTTAAGATTGTACTGCCACTTGCGAATAGTAGATTTAAGGAAATAAAAATTAGAATTAGTTTAGATATTAAGAGAAAACTTGTATCATAGTAAAAAGCTATTTCTATTTTCCCCATCATTGTCCCCGTGTAAGTAGTTTTTAAAGCATAAGTTTGGTAATAAAATAAAGAATGACAAGGTCTCCAATTAAGTTGGAGGTAGTAAGCTCACAATGCCCTGTGATGACGGGTGCAATTATTAAAAAAAAAAAAGAAAAAAAAAAAAAAAAAAAAAAAAACTACCCTGTCAACAACCCTCGGATTAGCGAGAATGAAGAAACAAGACAACGTTTGACAGAACCCGATAACCCGGCACGGCCATCCACCCCCATCAAAATTAATACGCGCAATAAAGATAAACTTGTCAAGGTTGCTATCGCTTCTTGAACGAATAAACATCGACTTGAATAATGGCGGACAGATGACGTCACCCTGTCTCGAGCCGGTCACGCATACTACTGAGCGTGCTTCTCTATACCCGACTCCCTACACGGACGCCGGCAATGCCTCCGACACGCGTTTCTTACCTCGCCTCGTCGACACGTCCGTCGCAAAGCGAGATCATTAGTATCTTCTTACGCTATAGTCTCCTCAGATACTGGGATTTTCTCTTCTCCCCTTTTTACCTTAGTACCTAAAGAAAGATATGATTTACGAGCGTCTTGACGCTGTTGAGAAGTTAAATTGTTCTTGGTTATGCTCGGATTGTTATTTTTGGGAGACAAAGACCGTCGAGAGATCTATTTTTCTTTCACTAACGAATCTAGTATCACTCTAGAATGAATGGATTCTGTTTCTTGTACGATCCACTCATTTATGCCACATTTTGAGGAATAAACTGCAGTTAAATACTGTTTTAGAGAACCTATTTGAACATTTAGATATTGCAGCAATTTCCAACGTTCCACACCATTAAAATAAAAATTGAAACAAAATTCTACAATGGACTCGCTCGGCGACCGCTGACCCGTTTTGAATTTATCGTAGTCCAATTTTAGTAGAACGAAACTTATGAGTTTAATGTCGGCTGCTCTGGCGGGCACGTGATGCTCCCGGCCAAGTGCCTATTTGTCAAGTCTAAGAATATAAAGCGGGTTGCACACGGAGCAGTTGCATTCAACACTCGCCAGGAATTTAAACAATCGTTTCAGTAAGATGCTATAAAACTGAGGTAAACATACATTTGGCGCACAATAGCTGTGGTTTAAGTGACTTTACGAGATGGTTTTTAATTTAATAAAATATGTTGTTAGTTAGTTCTAACTGAGTTTCTTACGTCTGACGTTTACTAAAAACATCAGTATCAAATTCGTGTCACTTTAAAGCAATCCCTATATTTTTATCCAGTACGAGGTTATCCATTAAATCTAGATACACAACCATAATTCAATTTATATCTCTCATTTCGAGAAAATCATCACAAATTAAGTTCTTTCAGTAGCATTTCTCCCCTAACCGAGACTGATCAGTTTTAAACCGCCGTCGGCGTTCCTTGAATGAGTTATGTGAAAATACCCATGCGCCCCGGAGAGGCTGGCGCCTTTTGTTAAAGGGAGTGCCAAGTACTCGAAAGATATCATGAATTATCCTTAATACTTGCACGCCCTACTCGCTTATAAAAAAATAATTATAAACAACTAGAATGGCGATACATTTAAACTGACTCTTACAGAATAGAATAGAATTTTATTTTGCAAATATGGGTATTACATATATAAGTTGAAAGTGTTTATACATCAGCTCAGCCATATTTCGCCATTCAGCATGCAAATATTAAATTATTATTATCAATTTTAATTTATAAATTTCATCAATTTATTATTAATTTAATCACGCTATTATTAATTTAATCACATTATTATTATTATTATTATATATATAGAATATCTTCTATTATTTTATTTTAAAAATACAATATTATATGTATATATTTAGGTATGATTGTAAGTACCTACAGTCTTTGTTATTGCATTCATGTGTATTTTTGGTTTATAAAGTGAACCAGAAATGTGAGTAGAAATTACATTACTAGCAATTTTGTTGACACCTCCAACTAAGCTAAATATGCTTGTGTATTGAGTGGGTTCACGGCAATAGTGTAATGCGTGGGGTTCGATCCTGTGACCATCCAGATTTCAAGGCCGATACCTCAACTCTTAGACTATTGTCACGTCAATTCAAATCTGAATGAAATATAAATTCTTGTGTATAAACGACTATTAGAAATGCATCTATTTTACAACCAATAAATTCAAAATATCAGAATGGCTATACAACGTGTAACAGAAACCCCATATCTATCCAAAAGGACTGAAGACAACATCTGGTATGGAGTCTCTATGCAAAGTTTCAGCTCAAAATAAGTGACTCACAGAATTGACCCCAAATTATTGGTTTCTTTTTTGAATACCAGTAATAACAAACGTGTCACAGCACTATGAGGGTCATCACTTTCCACGTCACTTGCCAATAAAACGATAATTCTCTTTGTTCTTCTTAATTTGAAAAAATCCGGTCTCTCGTATCATTGTATTGAAATTTCTAATAAGTTCCACACATGTAGACATAGGATTACAAAACCCTTGCTATATCGTTTGTTATCATCCAAAGAAACTGTGCACTTGGTATGTATATACCCTTTAAATTACACGTTGTATACTCATCAAATTGTGTTTTTTGCCGCGTCCTTTTTCTGGAAAAGGTTAACAAAATACCTAACCGAAGGCGATGACCCTAACTTGTACGAGTCGTGGTGCCCCAAACTCCGTTTCGGGATTAATGTTACTGTTTCCGTAAAATTGGAACGCATGTATCCATTTTGGTAAGCATTAAAATTGCAATAAACGACATGGGGAAGCATTTATTCAATTTCTAAATGCACAACCTTGATTAAGTTGCGAAGATCAAAAATGACCGTAAAACACTAGTCGAGTAAGAAAAAGCCCCTAATAAAAATTAAATACGTAACTAGCTTATTCAAATAAGCCTAACAAGCAACACTTATAACGTCAAAGAAGACCCTCAAAATGTTCACTTTTTATCAAGGTACCTCTGCCAATAAAAAGGACGGCATCTCTTAATTCATTTACCTCGCCAGTAATCCGGCAAGTACACTCTCATCGCTCACTCGCCCCGTTTGTAACGTGCGCCGTCTATCGTACTAAGGCTTATCTCTGGACCCGGATAATAGAGCAAAACAGACGTACATCTTGAGATGGTCTCGAGAATAATTTCGGCTGCGTAATTTGTTGGCAGTTTTCGTCTTATAGCTGCAGATAATGTCGTTGGATGTGCCTTAATTTATTTGTTTCTTGTTTTAAGGAAAACGTTTTCAAAAGAAGTTATTGGAGTATGTTTTGTGGTAAAGTGAAATAGTATCGGGTCTTTCAGAAGCTCAGTATTGTGAGAAAAGAATATGTAAGAAGTAAAGTCTTTAAAGTTATTGAATTAAGCTTGTCTGACGATAAAGCTAGTCCTTTACAGTATAAATAGATTTGAACCTACTAAACCATATCTATACCTACATACAACGATCTTACATACATACATACACATAAACAGAATTGAAGTGTATGTCTGTTTTACCGAGTGCTTATAGTTACTATATACACGATACTAAAACACGACTAAACATTTTTTTATGCTGTCTGTCTGTTGATTTGTCTAGAATATTAGGAACGGTTGAAGTGATTTTCAATGGAAGATGGAGAGGCTAGTAACCTGCTTTCCCGGAATCCCCATCCCCACGCGAACAAAGTCGCGGTTAGAAGCTAGTATATTATATAACTGCTTTGTGCCCATGACTATGTTATATGGTTGGATGATTTTATTATTAACCATGTGAGTCAGCGACCTTCGAACCACCATTTTAAATCAAAAGTAGCTAAATCGGCCCAGCCGTTCCGAACATTAAATGGGTTATACACAAATAGATAAGTCTAATAGTTTGTTGAACTTAAACAACATCACATATAAGTTCCATAAACTGCCAGACGGGATTCAGAATGAGTCACGTGTCACTAAATGTCACCAACCCTTCCATCACACGAGTTTATAATAGTATTCGTATTTATAGCCATATCCGATAGAATTGAGAAGCAAGGTGAGTTTTACGATTTCAGTTTACGATGTTTGGAGTTTATCCTCTAATATGCCGCAGATAGAATGTCTATAAAATAATAAATACTAGCTTTTATCTGCGACGTTCGCTTGATATTGTTATAGCTACCTTTGCAATTTTAGGTCCCCAGTGAAAATAAAATGACTTTCATACCTACATCCAAAGTCTTTCTTAACTGATATGTTTTACAAATAGTTTTTGAGATTTTGTAATGAATGAGCGAGTGTATCTATTATATTTTTCTGTATCTATTATATCTATACAATTTTATTCATCTTCCTGCCCTAATCCCAGTTACTGGGAGTTGGCGTAACACGTTTTCATCTTCCATTCTCCCCTGTCAGACGTCACAGCAACCATAACCATACAATAAGTAATGTTTCGAAATAAGTGTGGTTAAATTTTGGTGAACAATAAAGTATATTCTATCTATTTATCCATAATAATATTATAACTGTGAAAATATATTTAACATAACATTATAAGCCATCAACGAAATACAGGACATTATGTACACCTCCATAAACTCCTCTACATGAAAAAGAATGGGAATTAGAAGACACACGCATTCAAAGAATTTTAACCAAAGTCATCTCACCGAAAATCTTAGAAATACTTGAAAATTTAACACTATCCCCGAGCCATATAAACTCAATACCAATAAAAACTAATTTACAGAGCGTCCTTAACATATATCACGGTACCCTAATTAGAACGTTATACCACACTACCCTAGAGACTGTACCAACGTGCGAATTATATAAAACAATGAACTAGACGAAATTTATGGCTTATAGGAGCTATAAACCGTCTCCTATAATAAAGTGTCCGCAGGTTCCCCTGATATATTTGTTTGTATTTTGATCCCATGTCGGAAACTCTTGGTTCGCTAATATCACAGTATGAATAACCCCGTTTGTGCCATTCAACCATTTTATGTGTTTAATGTATGTGTTTTTGTGAATAATGTTTTGTTTTATTATTAATGGCCTATTAAGTTAATTTTGTTTGTTGTTGGCTTAAATTTATAAAATGCATTTTCGAAATGTTAATTTTCATTCATATTATTGGATGTAACAGGGCAATGAGGGTGAAAGATGCAGGAGTGGTGACCGCGTACCGCGTACCGAGGCACCGGTTTATTTTTCGGAGGGAAAATATTTCAATGGCTCGGCCTCCCGCTCTGGTTGGAGCGGTATGGAGTATTAGACTGCTACTGATAGGTATACAACGTGTAACGGACACCCCATATCTATCCAAAAGGACTGAAGACAACATCTGGTATGGAGTCTCTATGCAAAGTTTCAGCTCAAAATAAGCGACTCACAGAATTGACCCCAAATTATCGGTTTCATATGTTTCTTGAAAACCAATAATAAGAAACGTGTCACAGCACTATGAGGGTCATCACTTTCCACGTCACTTGCCAATAAAACGATAATTCTCTTCGTTCTTCTTAATTTGAAAAATTCGGTCTCTGGTATCAATGTATTGAAATTTCTAATAAGTTCCACATATGTAGACATAGGATTACAAAACCCTTGCTATATCGTTTGTTATCATCCAAAGAAGCAGTGCACTTGATATGTATATACCCTTTAAATTACACGTTGTATAGATAAAAGTTTTATTGGACAACGAACAGAAGACACAACACAGAAAATACAGTTGACGATTGGAGACTCCGTTCTTCCACTAACACAATTTTCTAGGACAAACAGACTTCATTTTTTCAAATTTTAGAGTTTAATTACAGAAGAATAAAAAGAATAGAAAAAAGCATATAATAAAATAATTATTAGTAAATAGTATTTAAAAGAGGCAACATTTGCGCAGACTGCAGTCCCAGTTCCAAACTACCACCAACTTAAAAATACTACACGAAATAGCAGTACGGTGTGTCTCCGAATTGACATTCCAACGAAATACTCTTACATAATTATCTACATTAATCAACGATAAGAAACAAACAAATAAAACACAAATTTGTGGCCCTTCGTAATTTGCGTCAATTAAGTCGCTTTGCTGACGTCAATTACAATACATGACGCCAGTGGATCCGCCCAGTTAGATAAAGATATAATTTATATTAGTCAGCGCCTATAATCTTAGCTCTGCTTAAAGCATTGTTTTCAAATTCTGTTTTTCTCCTCCTAGGAAGAATATGATTGTAAAATGAATTTCAAAATCGAAAGTTATTTTAAAGCCACAAGCTACTCAGCTTGTGGCTTTAAAATAACTGTCACACGTGTCGATCTTAACCTTAAGTTAAGCAACGCTTGGCGAAGTCAGTCCGTGAATGATTGATACAAAAAACAATTATCAAATTCTATGGCAGTCCACCGTTTCTTAAAATACACGTGTACCTTAGTTTAAAAGCCAAGCTAAGAACTAGCCTCTGTGCTATTCCAGAATTTAATCTTTTTTGTGTCAATAAACGTCCACGATTTTGGCGTGATTACTTATTAAGTACATTAATAAACCTTTTTTTTTTCGGGTGGGAAAATCATCGAATGACTTCTTCCGCTCTGAGTGGAACGGAAGGGAGTGTCAGACTTCTACTGACTAAAAACCCACCCTGCTCCTTCAGCTGCCCTTAAGTTCCGGGGCCGCGGTATCTCGTTAGAACATTCCCATTATGGGGCTCCGTCACTGGTGCCGACGACTCTTTGAGGCGCGCGTGGATCACGACACACCGCCGACCCAGGCCTGCTCCTTACCGGACGGTGAGCTACTGCTTGCCATCCGCAAGCCCGCGCCTACGGTGGCCGGAGATCGGCTCGCGATCCCCGACGCCCGGGGCGTCTCCCGCGGATACAGTGGCGCAAGGAAGAGAGTTGCATCTCCCTCGCGCGTTCAGCCTCCTCCTTCGCTAGCATGACTGCTTCGCAGAAGGAGGCGACTGCATCTCATTTCCTCTCGCTTCGCACCATGGTCTGAACCAGAGTCGGGCGCGAGAGGTACCGCCGCCGCCAATCGACATAAATAAACCTAAGGTATAAGGTTTATTTATTTCTCTCTTTTAATTTGCTAAATTCTTACCACATCCTTCTTATAAGCCTATTTAACTATGTAGACACGCATACTCTATCTTTACACTTCAGGGAAAGTAAGTAATCGTGTAATGTTGTAGAAAAAAGTGATACAAGAATTATTCGTCGGTACTAAGCAATGGGGTGAAACAAAATGATGTCACAACATATTTTTAACAGTAGGTATGAAAACTTTTTTCTCTGGGTGGGACAATCATCAAATGATTTTTCCCGCTGTGGGTGGAGCGGGACGGAGTGTTAGACTTCTACTGACTAAAACTCACTCCGCTCCTTCAGTTGGTTTCTCTTATCTTTTTGTGTGTTTTGTGGCATGTCTCGCAAACAATTTTTATTTATTTCCTTAAATAAAACAACGAATTGAAATACCCTAGAGAATACCATTCCAATTATTTTCCCTAATAAAAGATTTCTTCAAAAATGTACACGCTCTAAACTCTCAAAGGATTGACACAAGATGGCGGGGGCGCCATCTTGATATCACCGGGACACGTCAAAATGGCGGAACTACAAGATTTCCCGCTGAGCACCGCGCTTCCGACTACACGACTGTGCTTGTATCATGTGCAATGTATTTTAGTTTAATGTTTAAGTCTCGTGTTTCTCTTAGCACAGATTTAAGTTAGGGAGCTTAGTTAGGATTAACTGTTTTTGATAACATTGTTACAGTGTAATATTCTTGTAGCAATGCTTTAATAGATGTTTATTTTCAATGCGAAAACACAAATTTTAGTTCCACTACCGATAGTCACTAGGTACTCGAGCCATTTTCTTTTAGGAGTCGACGAGGTGACATGTTTTACACGCGCTTCAAAGAGCAATCAGCTCGAATTCCGGGGCTTGATAGCAATGCCTGCTGGGGTGGCAGGAATGTCCGGAGCCACCGTATATTGTTAAAGAGATGTTACAAAGTGGGTTTGAACTAGTAAAAATCTGACACTTGATAATTTTTAGGGGGAATCATCAAACGACTACTTTTGCTCCACCCAATGCGGAAGAAGAAAGAGTCATTATGTTTTATTTTGTAAATGCCATTGTTCATAGTATTTTAAGAACCGTAAACCCAGCAGATTAGATATATCCTACTTTTATCAAAAAAGAGCACTAAAATGCATTTCCCTTTTAGGGTTCCGTAGCCGAATGGCAAAAAACGGAACCCTTATTGTTTCGATATGTCTGTCCGTCTGTCTGTCTGTCTGTCTGTCCGTCCATCCGTATGTCACAGCTATTTTATTCCGAAACTATTAAAACTATACATGTGAAACTTAGTAGATAGATGTATTCTGTGAACCGCTTTCCGATTTTAAAGAAAAAAACATTAAAAAATATTTAAAATAAAGGGGGATCCCCATACATGGAACTAGAACTGAAAATATTTTTTTACATGAAACCTATGCGTGTGTGGTATCTATAGACAGGTCTTTAAAAATGATATAAGGGTTTTTAAAACCACTTTTTCATAAAATCAATCGTTTAAAAGATATAAGCTTCCAAAGTGGTAAAATATGTGTCCCCCCCTCTAACTTCTATAATAATGGAGAGAAAAATCTAAAAAAAAAATATATGTGTGTAAATCTTAATGTAAACTTTCAACCAAAATTAGTTTGAACGAAATCGGCTCAGCAGTTTTTGAGATACAGCATATTTTCTAAAACCGCAAATATAACTTTGTAATTCATACAAACACTATGAAAAACAAAGTTATTTAGCGTAGTTGTAAAAATGTAAATAAATAAGCTAGTTTTAAGAAATTTTAAGGTTTTTTTTATTCGTCAAATAAATATACATAATTATTATATTATATTTTTATAGTTACTACGAAACCCTTCATGGGTGAGTCTGACTCGCACTTGGCCAATTTTTATTTATATGTAACACTTCATGCACATAAGTAAAAAGGCGGACTTAATGCCTTAGGCATTCTCTACAGTCAACCAGGTGTGGTGAAGAGATAACGTAGTAGGTGCAATAATTAAACATTTGAATGACATACTTTTTTTTTTTTTTTAACTTGGTAAAATTATCAAATAAGTCCTCCCACTCCGGGCAGGGTGGGAGGGACTGTCAGACTTTTACTGACTAAAATCCACGGTGTTCCTTCAATAACCCTTTACATACCAGGGCCACGGTAACGGGATGAGTCCCACGACCCCGGCAGGCTTCGGCCCTCTGCAGAGGGGGCCTCGTCATGTTACTGACGCTCTTTGAGGCGCGCGTGGAACACGACGCGCCGTCGACCCGGGCATGGTCCATGGTCGGACAGCGAGTTGCCCTTTACTCGCTGTCCGCATGCCCGCGCCTACGGTGGCCGGAGATCGTCGGCCGACGTCCGACGCCGTGGGCGTCTACCACTGCGGCTGGGCTGGAGGGAGGACGCCATCCTCTCCCTCACGCGGCCCGCCTCCTCCTTCGGAAGCATGACTGCTTCGCAGAAGGAGGCGACCGCTTCCCACTCCCTCTCGCCCCGCAGCATGGCCTCGACCAAGGCCGGGCGCGAGAGGTCTCCGCCTATTGTCGCCGTGAGGACACGTCGGTGCTCTGCCCAAGCTGGGCAGTCCTGCAACGTGTACTCGACTGTGTCCTCAGGGCGACCCTCGCAGTGGTGACACCCAGGCGTCTCTTCCTTACCCATCAGACACAGGTACCTCCCGAAACTTCCGTGTCCGGTGAGGACCTGCGTCATGCGGTAGGTCAGGACGCCGTGACGCCGATCTAGCCACTCCTCAAAGAGGGGTCTTACCGCCGCAATTGCGGCGTGCCCGGCCGTCGGTTGTGACAGTCGTTCCCTCCATACTGCCCTGAGATCGCGCCGGAGCTCTTCCCGCCGCGCCTCGACTTCTCGAGGCAGCGGGGATACGCCCCGGCGCTGCGCCTCCACGCGCCATTCATAGACGCGCTGAAGGGCAGTCGCCTCCAGATCCCAGGGCAGCAATCCGGCAAGGAGGTTGGCCGATTCGCCGGCGATCGTGCGGTATCCCCGGATCATTCGGATAGCCATGACCCTCTGGCATGCGACCAACTTTAGTGGTCGCGTCCGGATGCACAGGGCCCACACTGGGAACCCGTAGAGGGCCATGGACCGCACGACGCCGGCGTACAGCCTTCGGCAGGAGGCGTTTGGCCCGCTGAGATTAGGCAGGAGTCGCCTGAAGGCGGCTGCTGCCCGGTTCAGCTTTGGGGCCAAACTCAGGAAGTGCTCCCTGAAGTTCCACCGACTGTCGAGGACGAGTCCCAGGTACTTCATCGTCCTCCCGACGCCGATGCGAACCCCCTCCACCGTTATGTGGGACTCGGACCGTGGCGCGTTCCAACCGCCATGAAAGCACATGGCCTCGGTCTTGTGCAGCGCCACGTCGAGTCCCAACTGCCGGATCCTTCCTCTTAAATTTATAACGACACTATCTTGCAATTAGCACAAAAAAACACATAATGACTAAAATATAAAAACTCAGTAAAGATACCAAAACCCATATTCCATGGGCCCCTAAAACCCTCCAGAGCCTATCGATACATTGTACCGAACCACGCATTGAAAACCTACTTAACTGCGTTGCAATTTAAACTTTAAGATGTAAATACTGTCCCCTGCGGTATGAAGGCACGTGTATCCGAGAATAATAGAGTGGGTGTTGAGATTGCAATTGCAATGGTGCATGGGTAGGGAAGCTATTTTAATTACAACTTAATTAAGTCTATTTTTAACCGACTTCAAAAAAAGGAGGTTTACAATTCGTCTTGAACTTTTTTTTTTATGTATGTTACCTCATAACTCGGAGACGGCTGGACCGATTTGAAAAATTCTTTTTGCGTTTGAATGGGTATACTTTCTAGTTGGTCCCATTGTTACGAAATCAGGATCTGATGATGGGATCCTGGAAAATTAACGGCTATGCATTGGGAAAATCAATCGTGCTGGACATGGTTGGGCGCTTGAACTTCTCCTTGAAGGTTGTCTCCGAATGGGGCGATGTCAACTTGGTCAAGTTTAATGCAGCTAAGACCAGGCGTGTCTCTTCTCCGCTAAAAGGAGCCAATACCTACCGGCTCCTACTTTCCGCGATGTAACCGTGCCGATAACCGATCGTATTGAGCTTCTTGGGGTAACACTGACCTCTACCCTCAATTTAGGTCCGTTCATCGAGGCTAAGGTTCAACAAGCAGCAAAAAAGTTGGGAATCCTAGCAAAGGTGAGACAGTACTTCACACCGGAACAGTTGCTCAATCTATATCAAGCCCAGGTTCGGTCGTGTATGGATTACTGCTCTCATCGTTTAAGTCTATCAAGAAACAGGCCAAGAGACTCATTGGCAACGATGTACTTACTGGTCGAGTCAAAGCTCTAGAGCCTTGAATATTGCCAAAGAGTTGCAAGTCTATCGGTTTTCTATCGGTAACATTTCGGGGAGTGTGCGATAGAATTACACAATCTAATTCCGCCAAGCCCGTTCCATCATCGGACTACAAGACAAACGGCGATGCACCATCGTTACATGATGAACATCCCACCCATACGTTTAAAACGTTTTGGGAATACTTTCATTGTGCGCACGGCTAAGGAGTAGAATTCCCTGCCGGAGTCTGTGTTTCCTGATCGCTATAATCTGGGGGACTTTAAATCAAGAGTGAATAGGTTACTTCGAGGCAAGCGTGCTCCATCTTCGACCACATCATCACTTACTATCAGGTGAGATGGTGGTCAAAAGCGAACCTATTATCAATAAAAAAATAGCCAGTAGCTGGGTAATAGTACCCAGCTAGGAACTGGCTTGTGTAAAACACTAGTACCAACATAATTGGAAAAAGGCTTAGCAGATTACGATACAAACTTTGAAAAAATACTTATTGTTTCTGTAAATTCTTTCCCTTTACGATTCGTCTGGAGTATTAATACTCCACTAAGTGCCACACGATCGAAGCTTACCTCATTAGCGGTTCAACTAATTACGCGTGTGACAATAGTTAATGCGATCCGGATCTACCCGCCATGTTCCAGCCCTATATAGATCTTGGTACTCAAAGAAAGTATAGTGCAACGTGCAACCGATTAATTTATCAAACAAACGACTTGGGAGAAAAACATTTTATCATGATGTGTATTGAACTGTTTCAGAAAAATAAAAAAACCTCGGTTCTGTTGATATTTCCTCAAGATTTTTTACGGTTCCAAACGTCCATATGAAAAAAAAACGTACACCACCACTACATATAATAAATGGCCTCCAAGATAGGTACCTACGGGCTGTGCCTAGTTTGGGGATTAATGCTCATTCTTTTATCATCTGGAACTTTAATAGCATTTTCTGCCTGTATGTCGTCTAACTTGTATGTGTATCAATACAAATGCTTATGGGAAAACGGGGTTAGGAAATTAGGAAATTTAAAAAAATAATTGACATCTCTCATGTACTTAAATGAAAAGGCTAATTATAATAGCTCAAAATATTTATATACAAATATTGTCATAGTTGCAAAGTAAACCATTTTGTATGTATTCAAAAAAGTAAATACCAAGATTCTAATTTATAATAAATAAATAAAAAGTTATAATGTTAGATTACAAAAATATCTCAAAGAAAGTCATATTGCTTTAATGCAACAAGTTTTTTTTTATAAATTAATTTATGACTGAATGGGAACCATTTTTGCGCCACTGATAAATAACGCACTTGAACAATGTTTTCCTTCTTCATTTTGAAAGCAGAGGAAACAACGAAAATTACTTATGTGGCTGCCTGGGTGAACCCCGACGAACAGCGCAAGTCGTGCCTGTAACCTCTGGGACACCGGTGCTCCACGAAAAATATATCTACTAAATTCGAAATTGTTATTCCCACTTTTCGGATATTCACTTCGCTTGCACTCTTTCACGATCCACTAAGCAAAACGTCAGCATTCTATACCCAAATAGTATTTCAAAGCGACTCAAAGACATAGACATTCGAGATAAAAACGAACGAGGACAAAACAAAAATGACAAATACCGGGAACGTTATCCGCACAAGTGAGCTGGAACATAATACAGGGTTACACAGAAGGTAAACTGTTAAAACTCAATCAAGTGTTAAAAAAATTAAATTGCCGCGCTATGTAACAAACTTTAAATATCGATTCTGAATGGCGATACCCCGCTGCGACTATTAATTTTTTACTTTTTAAAGGATGTTTCTTAAACTACTTGTAAGTATTTTTACCGTAGGGGTTTTTTAAATATTTTATTTTATTTTTATTTTATGCTTTTTAAACTTTTCACCTAGTTACCATGGTTTTTGTCACTTTGACCAATTTCATGGAATGGACAGTTTTTGCAATATAGTACACATGGTGCCCTTTCATTTAATAGGTACGTTACTTGGGTATATTTGACAATATTCAATTATTCATCCCCACTTTCACTCCCCATATCAAGTAAATGGCTGAACCGATTTTGATAAAACATGTCTGATCGTAATATACTCATCGTGTTCTTTCATGTGATACTCCACTTGAATATATTCGCAGACATTCGGTTATTCTCCCCCACTTTCACACCCCACAACTTTTAAACGGCTCAACCGATTTTCATCAAACATGTCTAAGAACACTTGCACATAAGTCGCCTTTAATGCAAAAAAACTAAACTGAAATCGCTTTGTCAGTTTGGGAGCTATGATGCCACAGACAGACAGACAGACACGTCAAACTTATAACACCCCTCTGTTTGCGTCGAGAGTTAAAAATATGATATTAATTTCACAACTTTCAAAGCTAATTACATTTTTTTTTAAATTTAATGTCATAATCTTCACACGCTAAATAAAATGAAGATTTAATTTTAACCGTTGACGAGTTAAATGATGCAATACATTCCATAATTGTGAGATTCGCTTCTAAGGTCAAGAACTGCCTTAGTTTATTCACTAATCAGTGCAGACGTACATCCAAACTAATATAATAAATGTGAAAGTATCTCTGTTCCTCTGACTGTCTGTTCTACCTACGTTTAAATCACTGAACGTATTTTAAAGATATGTAATATAAGCACATAATAATATATTCATGGAACACGTGCGGCACATTTAAATAACAAACAAAAAAAAACTATTTTCAGCAATTTATTTGGATAAAACATGACATACGTATAGCAATAAAATAACACATGGGATACTTTTCAGCGATTCTTTAGGCACCAGATAGCTATATTGCCATCATCTATTACTTTGCGTACACTATGTAAATGTTTGTATGGCACATATGCCAGGGAGGAATGGCGGCGGGTGATAAAAAGGGTATTACAATACAAAGCTGCCACTTGGCGACAACTCTGTCAAAAGTGAAGCGACTAAGAAGAAGAAACTAACCCTTCTGTCCGTATCTCTGGAAGGTGACAATCTTCGCTCGACACAATCCCGCGGGAAATCGCGATAACTAGTGAAAGTGGGGTGTTACGTCGAAATCTCGGGCGTCGGATCTCACAGGTATTACGGGATACGGACAGGTGCGCTCCTGGCCGAATTAATGACCCGAGTTCCCGGCTCAGGTATAAAAAATGTTTCCTCACAAACAAAACGGGAAGACCAGTTTATTTTGTGAGTTACGACTCTTTAAAGACAAGCGGATTACTTAGTTGGTTCCGAGTTTTATTGGTTTTGTTCACTGCTGAAGTTTTGTGTTATAAACTGTTATCGCTGAGTGATGGTTGTACTGTCTATTGAGGATAATAAATGAGCTTAACCCGGTTTAAGGTCCGTGAGAAACTGGAGTTCGTATTTCTATGTGTGGTACGCTTTCTTAGCTATAACTACATTATACTATTCTAGCTTCAGCCCGCTTGTGTTTTTTTTGTGCTAACAAAAGAATATAGCCTATGTCCTTCTCCAATTTCTTATCTAAATCTGAACCAAACATCAAACACGGTTTAGTGGTTTAAACGAGAAAATGTAACAGAAAGGCAGAGTTACTTTCGCATTTATAATATTATATTTAGTAGTAGGGACTTTTTTCGCTTTGAAACAACAATAGCAGTAGATTAATAAACTAGACAACGTTTTTCATTAGTATATACTCTAGAGGATACAAATTTAAGTATAGAAAGATTCTCTTAACATTTTGAAATTAAGAATGGCAATCAATATTAACCGCAATTATTAAAACAGTCATATAAACGTTTTGATGTATTTTTTACGTTCAGATGACATATAAAATCGGATATCCATTCAAGGCAATGGATGTTCCGTTACGTATACATTTCAAAAGTAAAAGATAATTTTTATTTCACTAAATTAACCGGTTTAAATTTGAAACGCCTTTCCAATATACTGACACTATTTGGAACTTTAAAAATAAGTCGTATTTTGCAGTTACATCTTTACTGAACTTTACCAACAGATTATCCTTAAATATTACCACGCACTCTTAACAGCCCTGTATAAAAAAGATCACGATCCAACAATAGTCTGCTCATAAATAAACACTTATTCTGACACTCCATTCTACAAACATGACAGGTTAAAACTCTAGTTCTAAATATATATAAAAAGAAAGGATCTTTAATATTTTCAACGCTACTAAACACCAGAAAGTATGAAAGAAGGTTGTATATCTTAAAGTTAAGCCTACTGGCTCTAGAACATCGTAAGTTGGGCCTGTCATTGTACAACTTTAGGCCTAGATATTTTGTACAGGCCAACTTTTGAGATCTTCGCAAAAAAGAACTTAAAAAAAGTATTCGAGAAAATAAAACAGGTTTCATTTTAGAAGCTCTCATTGTTACTTTGTTATTGTTAATAATTTTATTACCTTGTGAGTGGGTAAAGAGAATAACTTACTTAAAGAGTGTTTGTTTGTTTGCCCTACTTTACGTCAAACCAAAAAACACATATACAAGAAGTGTGAAGATAGTTGATGAGCAGGAGTGATAAAAGGTGACATTTGAAACCTGAAAGATAGACGCCAGTCTGGCAAAGTGGTACCGTTTTACCCAGTTACTGGATTTGTGTGGTTCAGATAGGCATTCCATGTAACATACTGGTACTTAGCGAAGAAAAACCCAAAATGTTGAAAAAAGGTTAAATATAAAAACCGCGTGAACCAAATAAAAAGTGTAGACTGAAAATCTATATGTTTTTTTTTTACATTATAGGTTTGCGTTTGACCTCCAAACCACCTGATGGTAAGCGAAGTAAACTATTCACTCTTGACTTAAAGACCCCAAAGTTATAGCTGTCATGAAACACAGACTCCGGCAGGGAACACCTATCAACCATCACCTATCCTAGTTTCCATTCCTTACCCACAATTAATGTATTCCCGAAACGTTTTGTGTGTATGGGTAGGATGACCGCCATGTAACGATGGTACATCGCTGTTCATAATGAATATGCTAAAGCAAGTCCAGTGTTGTACTTTTTTGTGTTGCATATTTATGTAGTTTAAATAAATAAAATACTGGACGCGTAGGTAGGCAAAAAAATAATGTAAGTTTTCTTTATACAATCGCGTTTAACGAATGGATGACAAAGCTGTGGGCTTTATACCCAAATACCCTAAGGGCCTGGACACAGTTTGTGGAGAAAGTTGACTGACATTTTCACTTAATAAATAAAAAAGAACACTTATTTTGTTATAGGGGAGAAACCTTCAAAAGCCGCTCGTTCTTTAGAGATAACCACCACTATGGTCATCACGACGGGAAGCTCCAAGAACTCTCAAGAGACCACTCCAGAGTTCCACGTACAACGCTTGATAGTGCATACTCCACCATGACGGCAAGGTGTGAAGCCAGTCAATGAAGAAATTACAAACTACCTACTATGACACCGAACGAAAATCTAAAGAAAAATAAAAAAGTTATTAATTTAGTCTATAATATTATTACTTAAATTTAAAAACATAGATGGAAGTTGTGATAAAACTTTAATTAGAAACATATGAGCTCATAATAGACATTTTTGCAGCTTTAAAATATGAGTTTTTTCTTGTATGGACCTATAACTTGACTGTTTAAGTTTGCCTTTTTTTTTTTTTTTTTTTTTTTTTTTTTAGCGTGGTAAAATTATCAAATAAGTCCTCCCACTCCGGGCAGGGTGGGAGGGACTGTCAGACTTTTACTGACTAAAATCCACGGTGTTCCTTCAATAACCCTTTACATACCGGGGCCACGGTAACGGGATGAGTCCCACGACCCCGGCGGGCTTCGGCCCTCTGCAGAGGGGGCCTCGTCATGTTGCTGACGCTCTTTGAGGCGCGCGTGGAACACGACGCGCCGTCGACCCGGGCATGGTCCATGGTCGGACAGCGAGTTGCCCTTTACTCGCTGTCCGCATGCCCGCGCCTACGGTGGCCGGAGATCGTCGGCCGACGTCCGACGCCGTGGGCGTCTACCACTGCGGCTGGGCTGGAGGGAGGACGCCATTCTCTCCCTCACGCGGCCCGCCTCCTCCTTCGGAAGCATGACTGCTTCGCAGAAGGAGGCGACCGCTTCCCACTCCCTCTCGCCCCGCAGCATGGCCTCGACCAAGGCCGGGCGCGAGAGGTCTCCGCCTATTGTCGCCGTGAGGACACGTCGGTGCTCTGCCCAAGCTGGGCAGTCCTGCACCGTGTGCTCGACTGTGTCCTCAGGGCGACCCTCGCAGTGGTGACACCCAGGCGTCTCTTCCTTACCCATCAGACACAGGTACCTCCCGAAACTTCCGTGTCCGGTGAGGACCTGCGTCATGCGGTAGGTCAGGACGCCGTGACGCCGATCTAGCCACTCCTCAAAGAGGGGTCTTACCGCCGCAATTGCGGCGTGCCCGGTTTAAGTTTGCCTAGAGTAAAAAAATAAACTGTTGCTGGTATAATTAATGAAAGCTTGCTTTCTTTTATTTGTTTGTTACGCATCTATGAAATATATTTCATCAACTTTACTATAACCAAACCATTATTTTCCTTGTCCCAGGTGTGCCCACATCCTTACAGGCTATTTCAACTCCTGTTTTTCTCTCACAAACAACCAGATAATTAATTGTTTCGTTAATTTGCATATTAACCTTATTTGTTCGCGAGATGCTGCTAAAATAAGATTTCGTATAATTAATCTGGAAAGTGGCTCTTAAATTCTTAAATAGTGTCTAAATATTTCTAGGTTTTTATTTAAGTGAAGGCATTTAGTGAACTCTAGCACGGTTTTAAATAATCATTATTTTCTGGTGCTTGAAGATATTTTTCAGGCTTAAAATGTCTGGGATAATGAGTGGTTTCTAGGAAAGTAAATAACAAGTCTGCGATTGACCTGAATTGAATTAAGATGAGACTTCTGATTTTGTTACGAAGAAGAGTTTATTCTTGGCTTTAATTGTGCTCGAAAGTGCTATCAACCAGTTGCATAAGCCGCCCGGTGAACTCAAACTCAAACTGAGTTGCAAGAAATTGAAATTAAATGTAGAATTATACAAAAATGTCAATAAAATAAAATACTGTTCGACGATCGGCGCTTGCAAAGGAGCCAAAATTTTGGAAACTCAAAACAATCATAATTAAGGTGAATTTCTCGCACTGTATTGTTTAACTATAATCGCGGTTGACTTTTATGTAAACCATAGTCTGGTGTCGCGTCTGTGTAGGAAAACCCTTAAATCACATTGTATCGCGTTCTTGTTCACCGCTTCACCTAGGCCGCAAGGCTCAGTGGAACACGAACAAAAACAAAATATCTACCAGCAATTACGGTGGCACGACGAAAAATGACTTTAATTACTCAATTTGAGAGAACAATGGATGTTTTTAACCGACAATTAGTACTGTAAACGGTTTAGTGAGGCTATAATAAAATATTATAGAACAAAAGAAGCTTTTTCTGAATCGTAAGTTCAACCTTTGCTATTAATAAATGGAATACTTTTTTCTTTTGTTTTTCTTTGCTTCAATTTTATTGTTGTATTTTTTATTTAAAAAGCGACAATAGCCTAATGGGTAAAGTGTCGGGACCTGTGACTCCAGGCACAAGCATATTTAGCTTAAATGGAGGGGTTAACAAGATTTGCTAGTAATGTGAATTCTACCCAAATTGAAAGTTCTAATTAAAAAAAAACGTGTGTATAGTACCATGGATAATAGATTACTACATAGGAACAGCTTAACCTCTAGAGCCCCATCGGCACAAAAACGTGCCAGTAAACAAGTATTAGTTGAGCCCCGCTGGCACAAATTTGTGCCACCAAACCTCGACCGATTTAAAACTGTATTTGTAGTAAAGATAAGTTTTAAAATCGTTTGTGACCGGGGTCAGATTACGCTTACGATAAGAGCCTGCCCGCGGTGCTTGACGGACGGTTGACGTAAATAATGGCGGTCCTTGAGAGGTTAATGAATAAATACGACACACTGCAATTTAATTTATATTTTTCTCAAATTCATACTTTATTTAATTTTCACTTAGGCACAGGCCACATACCTATATCTTCCTTATCTTAAAAGGAAAATAGTAGTGATAATCTGCAATTGAAATTTACTATATCGGTCGCTCACCACATATTTCATTTCCTGTCAAACTTACCCATAAATGTTAGATATTATTTTAGGATTTTATATTTATATACACTGGAGTGGCTTAATAATAAAAGGCACATAGGATGATCTTCAAAATTAAGCATTCAGCAAGCGTTGCTTGAATATCAATATCGTCCCGTGTGGTCGGTCCGTAGATGAGTGTTTTTTTTTAACCCAAAGGTTGACTGTTAGAGAATGCCTTGCTGCATTAAGTCCGCCCATGTAACACCATTGTACATAAAGTTTAAATAAATAAATAAACACTTTAACATAATTATCGACACACCTCCGTTCCTTGGAAAGTACGCTGAGACGTTGGTCCCAGCTGTCATTGGTAAAGTCGCCAGCACATCAACCTATTCCGATCTGTCAAAATAATTTAATAGATTTACAACTTTATTACAACATTATAAGGTTCAAACTCAATTAGGTAAATTTGACAGATTCGGATACCTTGATATGCTGGCGACTTTTCTTTGACAGTAATTGTTACGGTAGTCAGAAGCCAGGTAAACTGACAACGGTCTTTCCAAGGAGTATTTTGTTACCCAGCTACTGGATTGTAGAGGTCAGATCACTAGCCACTTCATGATAAATACACAGCTGCATCCTGTTAGGTTGGAAACCGAATAAGGCTAAGTAGACGATGATCATAACAATTAATAATAATTGTAGATCTGGCAAATCATTGTAGTGATTATCGTGTCAGTTACAAGGTTTGACCTAAACCTTAGCAGGCTCTCTTTAGGCGGCTGGATCTTCATCTTCTTCACCTTGAACCCTGTTCCTGACACTTACCAATGAACTTTTTTAGTCGTTCACGTCCCACTGATGTGCTAAGGCCTCCCCCAAATTCTTCATGGTTCTCTTTTGAGCGTCACTTCGGACCAGACAACGCAGTGTTCGTCTATGTCATCTCACCAATTTTTTTTTTTTGGGCGGGCCTAGTCCAGCTTCAGGCACCCATTGCGTGGATATCCTTGCCATCGGACTTTATTTTCATTTTTTATGTTTACGTGAATATTTAAATGTTAAAACGGACGAATTATATAAAAGCCCACATATGGATACTGTGAGCTTTTGTAAACAATGCTTCACATCTACAAGTAGGCCTCCCGCCAACAACATTAATAAAAACAAACTGTGAGATTAACGATCCCAAAAAAATACCCGGCCCGAGTGAGAACGAGCTGTTAGAAAAAAATGGGTGAATGCGTGTTGGACGCGATTCAGGGTTCCGTAGTAAATTCAATTCATGGGTTTCCATGTCATTCGTTTTAAACAACAGTCAAATATTTTTGGTTGAAAATTTTCATATAAGTTTTTATTAATATAACCTGTATTCAAGTTTGCAGTGGCTTTTTACAACCACATTTTTTGTTAACAAGCTTCAGCCCGCGACTTCGTCCACGTTTATATTTCGTGTCCGTTCATTTAAACAGAAATAGCAACGTGGGTAGAATTCACATTACCAGCAATCTTGTTAACCCCTCTAACTAAGCTAAATATGCTTGTATCTGGAATGGGTCACGTCAATAATATAACAGGTGGGGTTCGAACCCGTGACCGCTCGATCACAAGGCCGACACCTTAGTCATTAGGCTCTTGCCGCTTGTAACTCTTGCCATTGATTTTTTTAACTTTAATTCTCGCCATTTTCGGTTAAGACCTTTTAATAACTGGTAAAAAATAACAACTTGATGGTATAAAGCCATTACTTTTTATCAACAAATGAAATGGTTTCTAAACGATTTGATTGTCTAGTTTTTTTTTTGTAGAATTCGTCTTATTTTATAATTGTAATTAAGCTAACTAATTTAACAAAGACCATTTCCTTAAGCCCCTTTAGATAGAATAACGACCAAGACCACCACCATCGATTTGTGTTATTCTTTCGCCATGAAAATCTGTCTATAGCAAATTATAGCTATGTTCATGGCTTACGCCTTCATCTGTAGAAAGACAAGATAAAGTGGGGTGCCCGCGGCCCGTGGGTCATTGAGAACCCTTAACAATGACGTATTATGTTGAAAGATGTCTCAACTTTGAAATGAATAAATGAAGACGTTGTTTATTGTTGTTTTAGTAACAAGTGATTTTAATTTTGATTCTATTGACATTGTTGTTTAAATTGTAATAATAATTCTTAATGTGCATAGTTTATTCCTTTATTGTATATTAACTTTTTGCAACATAAAAAAATGTATTTTATTTTGAATAGTAAGTTTATGTTAAATATTAGTTATAAGACACCTTTTCAAGGCAGCACTATAATTGTTCTCGTGAGCGCTATGTTCGCCTTAATTGTCATGTGCATTCGTTATTTTGTAAGTAAGATTTTTTAAATTGTGCAATATATGTGATGTGGCTGTACTTAATTTAAATAAATTAATAAATAAAAAGTGGTTTACCAAAATAACGTGACTTAAAAGAGAGTGTTCGTAGAATTAAATCTACGTTTCGAAACGTTCTAATAGGGATAATCATCTAATGACCCATCCATCTCTGGGTGGAGTGGAACGGAGTGTCAGACTTCTACTGACCAAAAACCCACCCTGTTCCCTTGCCCTTAAGTTCCGGGGCTGCGGTATCTCGTTAGAAGATTGCCGCAAACCCGACAGTGAAAAGTGCCTGGAAATGGTTTATTTATACTTCAGATTACAAATTCCAAAAATGATTTGTTTGTCTGTATATCCTTCTCTCGGGTTAAAACAGAGCAACGGATCGTTGTGATATTAATTTTTTTATTATTATTTTTATTTCTTTACCACATTATATTTGTGTGGAGATAGTTGAAGGGTTGGACGGTGACATATGTTCCTTCTAAAAAAAATAATATTAATTATAGATACCCGTATCTACACTCTAGCATTAGAGACTATCTGTACATATTGAATGTAAAGAATATTTAATTAAAGTAATAAATATTCTCAAAGAATAATTTTAAACCTGAACCACGCTGTTAAAGCATTTTTCATGAAAGTACATATAACCATATTAAACTCTAGCCGTGAAAGAGTGAGGTCACTCATAAACTTGCACAGTGGGTGCCCGTGATAACATGCTCAAATACGGATATCATACAGAGTTGAAAACTAGAATATAGGGACCCTCAATTTTATTATTGAAAGCGACATGACGCTCAGTCTGGAAATCTCAACAACTCTGACCCTGTACCATGTTCCCGATACCGTTTGGCTACTTTTTTTATATTCACATTGAAAATGTTACTGGTAATAAATGGTATAAATAATCAAACCTTTATTTTCTCATCACTTTATGTGATGCCAAACAAAAATATGCTACAACATATAAGCTACAGGCTGCTTAAATATATGAACATATGCATAAATAAAATACTGTATGTATTATTCGATACATCTCGATGTATGAACGTTGCTGAACGAAACAACCATTGTTTGTCGAAACTGCTTTCTCCCATACCAAGAAAGCATCTTAGTAAGTAAACAGTTTTTGAGTCTTGCTACGCTTGACGCGCTACGAGAGCTACGGCGTAGTACATTGCTACTTTATGCGTAGTCGCGTGCGGACTGTTTTGGTTTAGATTCGTTCAAAATAACTCGATGCAAAAATACACGTATATTTAAGCCTGCGCCGAGTAAAATAACTCAAAACGGTCTTCACAACTAAAGGAATATAACCTATAATAGTACTTTAATTACCATACAAAAATATGTAATGAACACTAGAATAAATGTGTTAGCAAACATAGTTGGCAAAATTTAAAAATATTTTATAGTTTATTAAACAAAAATACATAAAGTTGGACAAAAATCCTTACAAAACATGCTCGTGCGTCGCTGAATTTTGATAGTAAACTGTTGAATTTTTTCATAAACTTCAATTCATATTATTCTCTAATTATCATACTATCATTTACAGCTTTAACATTTCAAAAATGTCGCTTGGTTGTTTTAATTTTAATTTTTTCTTCTAATTTGCGCGCTATTTTGAACCATACGCAACGTACACCGGTCGAAAATTCAGTCGTCCACGGGAGCTCAGAGAGGGGTCACGTCTCATCGTGGAGCGTTTCGCCGGTAACGATAATTCGCGATCTATTGTGTACGTATGTATTGCAGCAATCCGTTGAATAACATAAGTCATATTTTTTGTTTTTTGAGTACGATTTATTATGCATACCCAACAATTACTTTTTATTGTTCAATATATATTTCTTTAACATTTTTTTTTTTAATATTTGTTTTATTATGGGAAAATGTAAAAAAAAAATATTATTAGAAGAAAGTTGGCGCAAATTTTCGAAAAAAAAGCCATTCTCATAAAAAGTACGTATTTCTATTTTGTGATGGTATTATTGCTTTTTAACCGACTTCAAAAAAAAAGGAGAAGGTTCTCAGTTCGTCTTAAACTTTTTTTTATGTATGTAACCTCAAACTCGAAGACAGCTGGACCAATTTGGAATTTTTTTTCGTTTGAAAGGGTATACTTTCTAGTTGGTTCCATTGTTATGAAATCAGGATCTGATGATGGGATCCTGGAGAAAGCGAGGGAACTCTTTAAATATTATAGGCACACCTATAGCGTTTTGGGTATTTCTAATAGTACCTTGTGCAGTTGCTCCCGAAAAGCACCATTTGAGGAAGTGAAAGTGATGATGAAGACTTTTTTCAAATATTCGATATGGGTATCGTGTAATGGGTTTTTGGGGGTGGTGATTGCAAATCTGGAATTTATTTTTAAATTCAAGATGGCGTATGCAACTTTTTCTCACAAATTCGATATGGGTACCGTGTAATGGGTTTTTGGGGGTGGTGATTGCAAATCTGACATTCATTTTAAAATCCAAGATGGCGGATGCAACTTTTTCTCAAACATTCGATATGGGTATCGTGTAATGGGTTTTTGGGGGTGGTGATTGCAAATCTGGCATTCATTTTAAAATCCAAGATGGCGGATGCAACTTTTTCTCAAACATTCGATATAGGTATCGTGTAATGGGTTTTTGGGGGTGGTGATTGCAAATCTGGCATTCATTTTAAAATCCAAGATGGCGGATGCAACTTTTTCTCAAACATTCGATATGGGTATCGTGTAATGGGTTTTTGGGGGTGGTGATTGCAAATCTGACATTCATCTTAAAATCCAAGATGGCGGATGCAACTTTTTCTCAAACATTCGTTATGGGTATCGTGTAATGGGTTTTTGGGGGTGGTGATTGCAAATCTGGCATTCATTTTAAAATCCAAGATGGCGGATGCAACTTTTTCTCAAATATTCGATATAAGTATCGTGTAATGGGTTTTTGGGGGTGGTGATTGCAAATCTGGCATTCATTTTAAAATCCAAGATGGCGGATGCAACTTTTTCTCAAACATTCGATATGGGTATCGTGTAATGGGTTTTTGGGGGTGGTGATTGCAAATCTGGCATTCATTTTAAAATCCAAGATGGTGGATGCAACTTTTTCTCAAACATTCGATATGGGTATCGTGTAATGGGTTTTTGGGGGTGGTGATTGCAAATCTGGCATTCATTTTAAAATCCAAGATGGCGGATGCAACTTTTTCTCAAACATTTGATATGGGTACCGTGTAATGGGTTTTTGGGGGTGGTGATTGCAAATCTGGCATTCATTTTAAAATCCAAGATGGCGGATGCAACTTTTTCTCACACATTCGATATGGGTATCGTGTAATGGGTTTTTGGGGGTGGTGATTGCAAATCTGGCTTTCATTTAAAAATCCAATTTAAAACACATTGTTTAAACCCTTAGATGTGACAAAGGAGAGGTATAATAACACAATTTTACTATATCATCAGAATATAAATCGTTTCTCCGGCAAAATATTAGATGAGGAAATGTTAATAGATAAATATGATATAGATATCTTATGTTTTTGTGAAACCTGGCTAAAACGAGATAGAATGTTGTTTAAAATTAATATTTTTCTGTTACTAGTGCATACAACAGGTCCTCAGTAGGAGGTGGTACTTTAATATTACGTAGATATAAGGAACAAATCTCTTAGATATAAGGAACAAAAATATATCACCGCTTGCTCTGTTGATTGCTTGTGTGAGGTAGCATGTACAGAAGTTGAAGGCCAAACTTTCTTAAGTGTTTATAGACCACCAGCATCAAACTTGTCATCATTCTTAATGATAATGGGAGAAATTTTAAGTACCTAAGCTTATAAGAGATAATAAATTAGTTTTCGTTTGTGGTCACCTAAATATTGATTTGTTAGTAAATTCACCTGAACACTGCAAGCTTACTTCATTGTTTGGTTCATTTAACTTAAAATGCACATACAAGGAAGCAACAAGAATAACAGCAACATCAGCTCAATGCATAGATAATATTTATACTAATTGTGCCATAAAATACTCGTCTCAAATTAGTGGAGTTAGGTCTGACCATACAGGTTAACTAGTATCCTTTGAGTTGGTTAAAAAGCGGCAATTAAATAAGACTATTAAATTTAGGCCGCTAACTAAAAAGAAATTAATGTTTTTAATGATAACATGTTAAGTAATCTTTCAATGGCCAATTTTGACTCCCATGACCCCAATGAAAATTACAGGATATTATTTTCTTCACTATGCCACGAATTTAGTAAGATATGTCCAGTTAAAAAATTTCAAATGAGTAATAAATCTAAATTTAATGAATGGGCCACTGCTGGAATAAGAATAAGCTGAGACAATGTATACAACTTATACCATGAAAAATCATTGACTTCCGATGAAGCCTTCCATAATTATGTAAGAAACTACTCAAATATATTTAAAAGAGTATGCGCCCTAAGCTAAATCTAAATCAGAAAGTAATAAAATTAGCATTTCTAACAATAAAATAAAAACTGTGTTGAAGGTGATAAACAAAGAAACTGGAAACACAAACCAAAATAGGGTTAGAATGATTTGACTTTGAACATCGATGATCAGGTCATCTCAGATAAGTCAAAAGTGGCTGAGAAGTTGGAAAATTACTTTACCAATATTCCAGTAGAGGTTACTAAATCTCTAAATTCTTCGCCATTATTAGCAGAATCTTTTTTAAAGGAAAACTTCAATAAGGATATACCAACATTTTCATTTAAGCCCATTTCTATTGATGTAATTAAAAAGCATTCCAAAGTCTTAACATAACAAACACTGATGACTTATGGAGTGCATCTGTTAGGATTCTTGGTAATATTATTGACTCAATTGCTGCTATCCTAACAGGCACATTTAATTAATGTATAGACAGCGGTAATTTTCCCGATTTAATGAAACATAGTAAAGTAGTACTAATTTTTAAGTTGGGTTGTAAGAGTGATCCCTCTAACTATAGACCGATATATGTGCTTCCAGCATTAAGCAAAATATACGAAAAAATCATGCTGGACCAGATGCTATCATATTTTAACTCAAATGGAATTCTGCATAGTCGGCAGTTTGGTTTCACGAAAGGTAGGTCAACAACAGACGCAGGAGTAGCGCTCATCCGTCACATTCTGGAATCTTGGGAGAAATCTCAGGATGCAATTGGCATATTTTGTGACCTCTCCAAAGCTTTTGATTGCGTTGACCACAAAACACTGATCTGTAAATTACACCATTACGGAGTTCGTGGATTCGTGTTCTGCTGACCTTGTTCTTTCATATTTATCAAACAGGCATCAAAAAGTTATTGTTAATGGAGCGACATCTGCAGGATCCCTAGCCAAGATGAGTGCTCCGCAAGGTTCAATTCTTGTTTCCTTTTTATAGTGTATATCAATGACATACATGATGACCAACTTATCGGATATTTTTTATTTGTAACTCCATTGTGCTGTATTAATTGGTCTATACGACAGTATAGACCAAAGTTTTAAATATAATTAAGCATATCTTAGAACTGGAAACATATCTTACAACTATATAATAATATAGGTTAACCATCAGAATTGAAGAAAAGCTGAAAAAAAAGAGCTGTCACTTCTTTTGGACTGTAAAACCAGGTGGAATAGTCTTTTAACAATGCTGGAGCGATTTTATCTTTTAAAAACCTTCATTCAAAAAGCTCTTATAGATCTCAATCATCCAATTCGTTTGGAAGAAGTTGATTTTGAATTGGTAAATAAAATTGTTGATGTGCTGACCCCAATTAAATTGACAGTAGAAGCAATCTGTCGGCGAGATGCTAATTTATGCACAGCTGATTCCGCTTTGAAATTTCTTATAAAACATCCTTAGTGGAACGTATGAAGCAACGACGAAGTGATGATTTGACTGGTGTGTTGAATTAATTACAAAATCCATGAAAAGATGATGAAAATCAGTTATTATCGGATTTGGAATGGCATGACTTATTTCCAGTTTCTATACAGGCTTTAGTTTGGAAGCAAATAAAGTGTATTGTTAAAAAACTTAAAAGTCGAGATGACACGGAAGAAGAAGAAGGAAGATCAGGATCACAAACAGATGATGAGTTAAGGCCACAAACCTCCCAATCCCAACCCCAATTGACACTAAAGGAAAAGTTATAGCTGGAAATTGATAAGAGTATGAAATCCCCAGATCATGAAGTACAAATACAAAATTAATCGGGGTTGGCAAAATATAGTATTAGACGTGAAATAAGCCTGTTTGAAAATGGAGGAATTAGTGGATATCACTTAGAAACAGCATATAAGTATCTATTGTCTATTCCTCCAACCAGTGTAAAACCTAAACGAGCGTTTTCAGCTGCTGCTTATGTTGGTAATAAACGAAGCAGGCTTGGAAGTCAAACCTTGGATGCATTGATATTTCTACGATTGTATTTTCAAAATTCGAAATAAGTTTTATTGTCTTTTTATTTCTTACAAAGTATAGTATCTTTTTGTCATTTTTTCTTTTCTTACTATACTGTGGTATGTGAAGTGTACCAAAATTAAAAATATATATATTTTAAGAAATTACTCGTTTTTTAGAGTTCAGTTGCCGAATGGCAAAAAACGGAACCCTTATAGTTTCGTCATGTCTGTCCGTCTGTCTGTCCGTCCGTCCGTATGTCACAGCTATTTTATTCCAAAACTATTAAGACTATACATGTGAAACTTGGTAAGTAGATGTATTCTATGAAACGCTTTCCGATATTGAGAAAAAAATTAAAAATCATTTAAAATAAAGGAACATACTACTACCCCATACATGGAACTAAAACTGATAATATATATATTTTTTTCTTGAAACCTATGCGTGTGTGGTATTTATAGACAGGTCTTTAAAAATGACATAGGGGTTTCTGAAACCACTTTTTCATAAAGTCAATCGTTTAAAAGATATAAGCTTCCAAAGTGGTCAAATGTGTATCCCTCCCTCTAACTTCTATAATAGTGGAGTGAAAAATCTAAAAAAATATGTATCTGTAGATCGTAATGTAAACTTTCAACCAAAATTAGTTTGAATGATATCGAGTTAACCATTTTTGAGATACGGCATATTTTCTAAAACCGCAAATATAACTTTGTAATTCATACAAACACTATGAAAAACAAAGTTATCTAGCGTAGTTGTAAAAAATGTAAATAAACTAGTTTTAAGAAATTTGTAAGGTTTTTTTCGTCAAATAAATATAAATATTATATTATATTATTATAGTTACACACGGAACCCTTCATGCGCGTGTCTGACTCGCACTTGGCCAATTTTTTACATTTTAGACCAATTAGAAACCACATAGTCTAATCCGGGGATAGCCCCAGGGTCCCAGGATTCAGCATCAAGAATCACGTAATCCCGGGATTGAAAAACATGCTCGGGATTGTATTCTCTAGTTGCAACTAAGAAAGGATTTCTATCGAAATTCTATTTTAGTTGCCAAATGTGTCGAAAAAAAATAGAATTATAAATTGTAAAGAATCAGATAGATAGCCCTACAGACCTCAATCTGAACGATAATTCTGTAAGCAGTTTTATGTCGATAGGAGCCGGGTTTTCTGGTTTAGAACAAGTTTCAGCTTCCTTTGACATTCCCTCTATGTCCGACAAATTATACGCCAAGTGCCATAACAAGGTCTGTCTACTACGGGAATTAGCCAAAGAAAAATTGGCTAAGTGCGAGTCAGACTTGCCCATGAAGGGTTCCGTAGTAACTATAATAATATAATATGTATAACTACTACAACTACTAGTCTGTCTGTCTGTCCATCCGTCCGTCCGTATGTTACAGCCATTTTATTCCGAAACTATCAGGACTATACATATAAAACTTGGTAGATTGATGTATTCTGTGAACCGCTTTCCGATTTTAAGAAAAAATTAAAATATATTTAAATTAAATTAAAAAATATTTTCAGTTTTAGTTCCATGTATGGGGAGCCCCCCCATACATGGAACTAAAACTGAAAATATTTTTTTTTCATGAAACCTATGCATGTGTGGTATCTATATACAGGTCTTTAAAATGAGATTGAGGTTTCTAAAACCACTTTTTCATAAAATTAATCGTTTAAAAGATATACGCTTCCAAAGTGGTAAAATGTGTGCCCCCCTCTAATTTCTATAATAATGGAGTGAAAAATATGAATATATATATATATACAACGTGTAACGGAAACCCCATATCTAACCAAAAGGGCTGAAGACAACATTTGGTATGGAGTCTCTATGCACAGTTTCAGCACAAAATAACTGACTTAAAGAATTGATACCAAATTATTGGTTTCACATATTTTTTGAATACCAATCATAACAAACGTGTCACAGCACTACGAGGGTCAATAACTTTCCACGTCACTTGCCAATAACACGATAATTCTTTTCGTTCTTCTTAATTTGAAAAATTCGGTCTCTGGTATCAGTGTACTGGAATTTGTAATAAGTTCTACACATGTAGACTTAGGATTACAAAACCCTTGCCATATCGTTTGTTATCATCCAAAGAAGCCATGCACTTGGTATGTATATACCCTTTAAATTACACGTTGTATATATATATATATATATATATATATATATATATAGATCTTAATGTAAACTTTCAATCAAAATTGGTTTTAAAGAGATTGAGTCAGCAGTTTTTGAGATACAGCATATTTTCTAAAACCGCAAATATAACTTTGTAATTCATACAAATACTATGAAAAACAAAGTTATTTGGCGTAGTTGCAAAAAATGTAAATAAGCTAGTTTTAAGAAATTTGTAAGTTTTAGTTTTTTGTCAAGTAAATATACATATTATATTATATTATTATAGTTACTACGGAACCCTTCATGGGCGAGTCTGACTCGCACTTGGCCAATTTTTGTAAAATGTTATAATAAGCAATATAACATTAGATTTATAGATTTCTTTTATTATTTTTTTCTTTTAAATTAAGTTACACTTGTTACATATATTGTTATGAAATAAATTACGCTTATATTTTCTGCGAAGTAAGTTCGCTAGACAGCATTAATGAAAAAATGTTTTTTTTGGTATGGCCCCACGTATATATAATAAAGTACCGAATGTTATTAAAAATATGACAGTACATCAGAATTTAAACGAGCACTAAATGAAATATTAATAAACAAAACTTATTTTAGTCTGGTTTTATTATGACATTACATAATTATATATTTTTTTTATTTCATACTGGTTTTATTATTCAAATAAGTACTGCATACCCATCTACCCTAACTTGCTACTTACCCAGTTTCGAAGCGTCAATAGCCTAATGGATAAGGTGTCGGACTTGTGATCGAGAGGTCGCAGGTCCGAACCCCACCCATTACACTATTGACGTGAACCCACTCCAGACACAAGCATATTTAGCTTAGTTGGAGGGGTTAACAAGATTGCTAGTAATGTGAAATGTACCCACATTGCTAGTATTCTTTAAAAAAAAATCTGAGGAGTTTAATATATAAAATCAAAGTTTTATTGCAATAGGATGAATAGTGAGGGAACGGATAATGTATTACTACAGTAAAAACAAACGTTAATTTTTATATAATAGGTATAATTTATTAAATTTATTTTTGTGATTTATTTACGTACCTACTTGCTTCATTTAGATCCATCCAGCCGTTTGAGCGTGAAGAAGTAACAAACATGCAAACAGACACATTCATTCACAAACTTTCGCCTTTATAATATTAGTGTGATAAATAAAACCATCTAAATAATTAATATTCGTTTTTCAAGTTTATTCAACATAACGACAAAAAATTAAAAAATGCAAAGTTAGCAAACTTCGTCGTGCAACGGCAAGCGGGCCTCGAGCGAACTTGTCATTGTGTGTGTGACAACGCACACGACTAGCCCGCTGCAGTAAATACCTATTTACCGCGCGTCTCGTAGGCTCGACACCCTCTTAATGTTATTTAAGAATATATTATTTTATGTTACATTAAAAAATACATTAAAGGAGTAATACAGGAAAATATGTATGAATAGCTTATAATAACATGTGGTAGGGCAAAGAAATCCTTATTTGAACTCCAATAAAAATATGTATCCACATGAAAAAGGGACTATTTTATGGCCGTAAAATTCAAATGATACGCAACACGAGTAAACATAATCACGTCACGGGCAACCAATATTGTTGTAAATGTAATCGTGCGTCGTATGGCCGGATAATCGGGGGACGTCGGGTAGCTTCGGATAAGTTCGTGCACATTACGTGAGCTGTATACTTGGGAGACACATCTGCTTAAGTAAATGTTCTTATACACATCTCCGTGAGATTGTACGAGGAATATTGTTTTAATGCTGATAACGTCACCCTGTTATTGCTTTGGAGAGCAAATGTATTTGGTTATTTTTAAAGCCCTTTAGTTTTTTTTAGTTCCGCAAGAGTAGGCACAAAGGTGTTTTCACTGTTAGTAGTATTAATTTATGTATACTTTTTGGTATGCATATTCTCGTTTAAGTACGAAAATTAGCCTTCTGGACCAGAATTTAGACAGGATTGCAACATGAATGAACTTCTACATAACTAGATTAGGACTATTATTTGATTGAACGAATTCATAGCTTTTTGTTAATTGACGAAACGGTTGGCGCAATATTTGAGCGATTCACTACTGTGCTGAGAGTTGTCGGTACGATTCCTGCACAAAGATCAATTATTGTATGGCCTACAAATATTTTACAGGAGGATACAGGAGAAATAACTGCTGTGAGCAAGTTTAAACAAAAATCAAAGAAATACTCAAGAAAAATAATGCTCGTCTTCTCCAGCAATCAGGAAAAAGCACTTATCTTTTCCTGAAACTGCAAAACCGACACCATTTAAAAAATCTCTTTACAGAGCAAAACAAAACTCGAATATTAAATTACAACAAAAAAAATACACACGAAAATAATATTCAAAGGGCCGTTCTACGAACAATTTTACATCAAAGCTTCCCTGGATTCTGATTACAAAAATGAGTGTAATTAATTTTACTTTCGACGAAATCCTCCCTTTGCTGGTATATGAGGGAAAGTGTAAACAACTTTATTACAAAGTAAATACATTCGTGATGTTGAAGAGAATCTCAAATAGTCAGATCCGTATTCATTAATTATTAATAATCTTAATTATAAAAATTAATTGCCGTTCGTTAGCCTCGCTAAAACTCGAGAATGACTGCACCGATTTCATTTATTTTTTTCTATAATGTTTCCTCTAATGCAGAGAAGGTTTAAAAGGCGAGGAATTATTTAAAAAAATGGCACTATGCAGTTCGCCGGGTCAACTAGTAAAACATAAAAGGTTGTTGAGATATCGATGATTAGTAATGATTTTATGCTGTATGTTTAGTATTGAAATGATTTTTGTGTGTTATAATTTTCATTTATTTAAATTTAAAGTCACACGAGCATTGATGTATTAAAAGAAGGAAGATATGTTACTCTCTAACATGGCAATCAGTACACCTGGGCCCGGCGCACTAATACACGCACGGAAACTCACATATCTGTGTTCAGTGTCATTATCAGTCCCAAACCTACAGTTGCCGATAGACAAGGACAGAGATAGGAGACGGCGCTGTAGTGCGAGTGAAATCGCCTCAGCTGCCAACTGTTTGCTATTATGAATGAAATGAGATTGCATGTATTAGGTAAGTAAATAGGAAGTGATCCCATGACCCATGTCTCTTACTTTTCTTCCTGGTGTAATTAAAACACTGTTTAGCTACACAATAAGTAATTTAGATGCGTATTTATTCCAAAAAAATCCTTATAACACGAAGAGACGAGAATTGCTTGAGATGTGTGATCAACAACGTTCCGTGCGCGACTGAGCGCCAACTACGGGCAATCACTTATGTAGTTTAGTAGGACCAAACGTACGTAGTTTACTAGTACCTTTTTTTTTTTTTTTTAGGTAGGGCCACTCGTAGATCAGCTCACTAAGGCTGTGCGTCTACTTAACCGGCCTGTCCTGTGGTGACCTCTAATAAATTAAAGGCCCCCAGCCAGGGCTTACAAACTAAAATACGCTTACATCTAATGACCGCACGCTAAGGGCACTCCCTGTGGAGTACGGGCCTCGGCATAGCGGGGTCATTTGGGGAGGGCAGCAAAGGGACAGGCTGGGTCATATTATTGGCTGGGGTACCGTATCTTCCTCCTTTTAATACATCAATGCGCACGGGTATAACTCTACAGTTCAGCAATAGCCAAAGCGGTTGCTAATGTCAGCTCGAGGAAAATCATCTTTGCATTATGCTTTGGAAAACATGTAAAGCCGTTGGTCCCAGCTGCCGCCGGCTGTTGCCGGAAAAATCTAACACCAGTCTTGCCAGGGGGTATCATGTTACCCAGTTACTGGGTATAGAGGTCACATTGGCAGTTACGGTACTCAGTGCTGCATTCGGTTAAACTGGGATCCGAACCCAAAACATTTGAGAAATGGCTAGGCATTTGATTAAAATTAAGACAGTTTTATTTTTATATGGTAACATTTTTACCTTGTAAGTAAGTTTAAGGAACAATCTTATTAAATAAGATCACAATCAGTCATTTAAAGTAAGTTCAGGATTTGTTTAAAAACATCGTTACTTCATGCGCAAATAATATCGATTAAAAAAATACATAGAACTTGCCCTGTTCAAATCAATTAGATTGTGATGAATCTTCAGTAGAGCGCTTTGAGGAAGCACGAACGGGTTTCTGGACAGAAAATTCCACAGCCACATGACCGGAATTTCCACGCGTGCAAAGTCGCGGACAACAGCTAGTAGGAAATAGAAAGTTAACTAAATCCAAATGTAGGTAAAGTAAAGCATAACCCAACCTATTAACCTTTTTAAAACTAAGAGCTAACTTTATTTCCAAGAACCAACTTCCAATAATAACTGAACCTCTAAAAAACTTAACCCTCCATCTTAAAATCCCATAAAATCCTGGTAAAAAGCTAAAGAAAAACACCTACGTTTTGTTTGAAAAAGGTCAAAGTGAGATTAGTTAAAACTAGGCTAACAGAAATACATAAACAACCTGATTACCCCACAGTGCTCATTAGAAGTTCTGTGCAAACGTAAAATAAATTAGAAAAACTTCTCGCTGCGAACTGAGACTTTAGTTTTTTTTGGGCGAAAACTTGTAGGTTTGGTGCAATAATCTAAATATTCCTTAAAAGGAAATATATCATAGCTCTGTGGTGTAGAGTTTGGACCAGACTCGGGCCGACGACACATCTTGTTCCACGAGCGCATCAAAGAGCACTCAGAAGAGAAGTTGCATGCCGAAGTTGTGAGAATTTTCTACTGAGATACTGCGGCCCCGGAAAGCAAGGGCATTTGAAGAATCAGGATGGGTGATCATAATTGCTCCACTCAGAGCGGAAGGAGTCGTTTGATGACTCCCCGCGCAAAGAAAAATGTTGAGACTTTAGTAAAAAGCAAATCCAAATAATAAAAAATTGCCCAAGTGCGAGTCAGACTCGCCCATGAAGGGTTCCGAAGTAACTATAATAATATAATATGTATATCGACGAATAAAAAAAAACCTTAAAAAATTCTTAAAACTGGCTTATTTACATTTTTACAACTACGCTAAATAACTTTGTTTTTCATAGTGTTTGTATGAATTACAAAGTTATATTTGCGGTTTTAGAAAATATGCTGTATCTCAAAAACTGCTAACCCGATTTCGTTCAAACCAATTTTGGTTGAAAGTTTATATTAAGATCTACAGATATATATTTTTTTTTAGCTTTTTAACTCCATTATTATAGAAGTTAGAGGGGGGGGACACACATTTTACCACTTTGGAAGCTTATATCTTTTAAACGATTGACTTTATGATAAAGTGGTTTTAGAAACCCTTATATCATTTTTAAATACCTGTCTATAGATACCACACACGCTTAGGTTTCATGAAAAAAATATTTTCAGTTTTAGTTCCATGTATGGGGAGCCCTCTTTATTTTAAATATTTATTATTTTTTCTCTTAAAATCGGAAAGCGGTTCACAGAATACATCTACCTACTAAGTTTGACATGTATGGTCTTAATAGTTTCGGAATAAAATGGCTGTGACATACGGACGGACGGACAGACAGACAGACATATCGAAACTATAAGGGTTCCGTTTTTTGCCATTCAGCTACGGAACCCTAAAAATCGCTCGTTTGCGAGAATATTGACATAACTCGAAATGCTGTCCAATTTAACTAGATACTTGTGTGAAATAATCATAAATTTAAGTATAACATCGTGAACTGAGATACAATGCCAATTTTGCACCGACATTCATCAGAGACTGGGCCTAGTCTCTCTCACAGAGGACCTTTGCATGCTTAAGTTTTAATTAAATCATGTTGGATTCCATATTTATAATAACATCGTATATTGTATGTTTTATGCAAATAAAATATAGTGTTTTATCTCAAATGAATAATAACACTGTTTCTTTCTGATGAACGTCGGTACAAAATTGGCATTGTATCTCAGTGTGAACTGACTGACTGATGTTATACTTAAATTTATGATTATTTCACACAAGTATCTAGTTAAATTGGACAGCATTTCGAGTTACGTCGATATTCTCGCAAACAAGCGAAATGTTAAATATGCAGTACGGCCTAATGGTTACAAACTTAGCTTACGAGTTGTAGGTAGTGGGTTTGAATCCAGGCTAATACATTACTTTGTGTTATTTTCATCCATCCCCACCGCTCTCAAAACGGTGGAAGAAAACATTTGATAAAACCGGTATGTCCTCAGACTGAAGAATCCGAAGACATTCGACATCCACCAACCCACTTCTTCGAGTCCGCGAGGTGCGTTACGGTTCGCTGGCAGAGAAATAGTCCCAGTCCCAGCAGTGGGAACATCATAGATTTAAAATAATTTATATTTTTTTTTCTATTTGCTGACACCTGACTGTGGTATAGGATGAGACAAAGTTTGGGTGCTGGATTTCTAAAGTTTTAATGTACACTTAGTGATATACACCTCATCTTTTCCGTTTTCATTAATATGATAATTTGTTTTTTTTTTTTCTCGAGTTCGATGGAAAAATTGTTTAATTTTGATTTCTAGATTATTGGTTCCTAAAGAAGACAACTTTTCAAGACTTTCAGATAAACAATTATCAGAATAATGTATCGTTGCTGATACTAAGCCATAAACAGCTTACTTAAACATCAACCCCACATAAACCCGCCGTACCGGCCAACAATGCACGTCTTACGACGACACAAATGTTCCACATCGCTAGTTTTTCAATTCGGATGTTTCAAGCTATTTGATTCTCGCTCTATCTAGGTCATCAGTCAGACGTGCTTCGTATTCGCAGATAAATAACGTTTAACTGAAAACAAAGTTACGAATGTTCTAGAAACGGAACCAAAACGTTGCTGCTAAACAGAACAGAGGATTTTGTGAATGAATTTTGCATAGAAATTGTATTAACAATCAATAGGAGCTAAATAATAATAGCTGCATGAGTCGAACTTTATAGTCAAGGTTTGGCAAGGTCAGTTCATGGATGGGTAAGCATCTTGATATATCGAGATCCCTGTGTGCCTCGGAATGCACGTAAACCTGTTTGTCCCGCTGTCAGTTGCAATATGACAAGATTTAAAAAAAATTGATAATAGGTATGTTTGACCACCATCTCACCTGATGGTAAGTGATGATGTAGTCGAAAATGGAGCACGCTTACCTAAAAGTAACCTATTCACTCTTGACTTGAAGACCCCTAGGTTATAGCCATCGGAAAACACAGACTCCGGCAGGGAATTCCACTCCTTAGCCGTACGCATAATGAAAGTACTCCCATAACGTTTTGTGTGTATGGGTGGAATGTCCACCATGTAACGATGCTGCATCGCCGTTTGTCTTGTAGTCCGATAATAGAATGGGCTTGCTAGAATTAGATTGTGTAATTCCATCGCACTTTCCCCGAAATGTAACCGATAGACTGATTTTTCGGGTGACAAATCTATGTCTGATCGTCCTCAGATTCTTGACAAAGAGCTGTTTATTTTATTAGCAAATGCGAATGCTCGATTGTGTTCGTTAATTAAGAACTCTTCGAATTATAAGTTAGTACTCGATATGTAGGTAATGCGTGATGTACTTACCTGTAGGAAATTTATATAGGTAATAGTCATTAAACCTATTAAATGTATTTTAAATTTTTATCAGTATATTTAAGTGTTGGTGAGGCAAATAAATAAAATTAATATAAAGCTATGTACATTATGAGCACGTAACATAGGCTATTTTAATCTCACCAACATTACATTTTTTTTAAATATAAACGCAGCATGTCACTGTCCCGAAGCCGAGGCGGTGACTGATTCCATGTGTATACGCAACAATATGAGCCCGTTCTGAACCTGGATTATACCTTATAGTAAGCCATAGATGAGATCTACGATGGAACGAGTAAGCCCAGAAGTTAACTCTGCTTTAAAACTTACTCTGGATGGTTTGTCAATACTACATCTGATAAAAAAAATGCACACATATTAAGAGTCCACGTTCAGCAACGTTCGTTGTTTTTATATACAAGTTCGGCCACATTAACTAACACGCTACACTAACATTGTTGACCTAATTAAAACGCAAACTTCTTACAAACAGATATTACATAACAACAAAACAGAATACTATAACTTACAAAGCAAAGTGAAGTCTGAAAACGTTGATTTATCTAAGACTAGTGACCCGACCTAAAAACCTTGGCATACTACAATGGCGACGTAGCCAAATGGCTCAAATAAGGACAAAGTTTCCATTTACCGGTTTCAATTAGTCCACCTGGCGAAAAGGCATTTTGGACTAAAAATACCCCGTACACTGTAAGGTTTTCACACGGATTTCTGGAACGCTAAATGAAAGTGTAATACGGAGTTGGTCGCAGTAAAGATTTGAAAATGAGTTTTTCTTACAAATGCGGGAAGACTTGAAAGTTCTTTTGCGGTTATTTGTGTGTGTTATTAAACTGGCTTACTACTGGTCTTTTAAAATAATTTTATACCAGTTCTTAATACGTAAAGGGAAGATATAATTATAGTTACAATATAGACCGAGTTTTCAAAATCATCACCTTGGCCTTTTTCCCAACTATATTAAAGATGACTTCCAGTCTAATGAAAGAAACATACTGAAAATACTTCTTATAATCACTTTTAACACTTCTTCACACTATAAAATGTAACCCGAGTCCTCTTTTGTCGTCTGTATCAGCTTGAACGTCACCAAAATATAGGTATTGTATAACTCGTTCGGTAGGCAGGGATTCACTAAGTCAGTAATCATTTTTATGCCAATAAAGAATTTATTCATTTATAATTTACTATTATTTATAGTATGAAGCTTTTATACCTAAAAGATAGGCACTACTACTATAATACTATACTAGTACTGACGAAAAAGGCCAGTTCATACCCATTCCTTCCAGTAATATTTCACGTCTGAAATACACAAAGCTTATCACACATAACATTTGTCTTAAATAAATTTGAAAGCGAAAATACGACGCCAGAATGCTGACGGATGTGCAGCGTCGTTATCATGCCGACTGTAAGGGATACTTGCCAAAACTGGGGGCTCTCACATTCTATAGATTAGTTCCGAAGCAGAAAAACACCTTGTTTGTTGCACTCTGGAACGTATTAGACGGAAAATAATCTCATATTTGTCGTAGTTTCTATGTATACTTTCAACTACTGAATCTGTCTTATAAATAAATGAATAGATAAAATGTATGTACGCGCATAACTTCGGAGCGACTGTGCCAATATGGAAAATATTTATTTGCTGTGTTTGTTATTGTGGAGAAGTTTAGTACTTATTTTTTTTTACCATAAAATTCTATCGACTTCCAAAAAACACTGCAAAGTGAAAAATAACTTTAATTTCGGAAGTCGTTGTCTTAAGTTTTGTATTTTCGTTTTTGACACCGACTTCCGAAATTAAAGTTATTTTTCACTTTGCAGTGTTTTTTGGAAGCCGATTGAATTTTTTGTTAAAAAGTTTTATTTCACTCTCTTTAGTTGGTCGATTTATAATCAGCCTAGTTACAAAAGCCTAAATGTCAACGACTTATAAACTTTTACAAAATATTGCATTTCCCAATGCTGGGCCGTTAATTATATTGAGGAGTTCTCCTGGTACTTCACCATCAGCTTCACTTCACTTCACCATATGCATTGTGACGAGCATATTGTGCTTAATAACCATATTCAAGTAATCCAAGCGGAACCCATGTAATACTTATTATTCCTACTATTGAGTAGTTCCAGTGACCATCTGTGGTCTTCATCATCAGGTCCACTTCACAAATGGTGCTTTTCGAATGCAACTACACAATTTACTATAAAAAATACTCAAATCACTATAGGCGTGCCTATAATATTTGAAGATTTCCCTCGATTTCTCCAGGATCCCATCATCAGATCCCGGCTTGGTGACAATGGGATCAACTTTAAAGTAAACCCTTTCAAACAAAAAAAAGAATTTTCCAAATCGGTTCAGCCGTCTTGGAGTAATCGGTGATCATACATTAAAAAAAATATACGCGTCCACTTGGTAACCTCCTACGCTTTTTTTCGTTGGTTAAAAACAAGATACACAAAGTTCTCCCGGTCAGCCAGTATTATAATAAATATTGTGAATGTAAAGTTAATTTTACGATTGCCGGGAACCCACTCCAGAAACAAGCCTACTTAGCTTAGTTTCAAGGGTTAACAAGATTACTATACCCGGACTTTTAATGCGATGTAGTAGACTGACAGTTTCTGAGTTATCAGATAATGACGACTACGAAATTGTGATAAGACTAAATTAATCGATTCAGGAATAAACCGAATAACGATGTAAACCATTTTTTAAATAATATTGTGTGAAAATAACGAAATGATAAAGGTGCGATTTTGATTATAAAGGGGCGTGAAAATGAAACGAATAAATCATGTCAATATTTTTTATGTTTTACAATAGGCCCCTGTACCTGTACCCATTCCAACTGGGTTTAGGTCGCAGTGGTGCTGGGGCAGTCTTTTTAATAGTAATCTCGCGCTATTTGATTAAAATATTCATCACATGAAACAATTTCCAAAAGAGTGGCTTTTATCATGTCTGGTAAGTTATGAATATTTAAAAAATGATTAATTTATAATGAAATCTAGTAACTACTTCAAAATAAAAGATAGTAATATAAATTTTATCATTTACTAGTACTCACGCGGGGCTTCGCTCCCGTGGATTCTATCACGGTAAAAACATAACTCTCCTTTTTTGCAGTCGCGTAAAAAGTAGCCTATAACCTTCCTCAAGCTTCAAGCTACTCCCATACCAAATTGCATCCAAATCCACCCAGTACTTTCGAAGATTAGCGCGTTCTAGCAAACAAACAAACAAACAAATTTTTCCGCTTTATAATATTAGTATAGATTTATGTTTTTCACAAATAAAAATCGCTCATTTATTATTCGTTTGAAACATAAATCCATCACTATTAGGTTAAATAGGGTATCATTATTTTAGTAAGTGACACCAGCTTATGTCAACTTACTGCATCGAATTAAAAGTCCGGGTATAGTAATGTGAATTCTACCCAGATAGCTAGTTAGCTAATGGTTCTTTAATAAAATAAAAATAATCACGCTTCAAAAGATGAGCAATATGGATTAAATTTGAAAAAAATATAGACAGTGGCCTAGAAAACAACATCGTATGTACCTTTAGTCAGAGCATTGCGTTTCATTGGGATAATATTGTACTTGTACCATACATTCTATTATAGCTTGTTATTCTACCATCCACTCAGTGAAACCTAAATATATTTCACCATTCGCTCCACCAACTCGTAATTTTTATTTCAGGCAATTATGAAACCCGTAACATACAAACACATAAGCGTAACATAAAATAACATAAACACATTAATATTCCATCATATCGGTTTACTGCAAAAACATGTAAAATGCAACGAAGTTAGTTGTGAGATATTGAGTCTTAAAAGTGGATTAAAATACAGAAATTTTAGTAGGTCAGACAGACACATTACTTTGTGTAATTGTTGTCATTACACTGCACTACATTGGAGAAGGAAAACAGCGTGAGAAAACGGTATGTCCTTTTTAGGGTTCCGTAGCCGAATGGCAAAAAACGGAACCCTTATAGTTTCGTCATGTGTCTGTCTGTCCGTCCGTCCGTATGTCACAGCCATTTTATTCCGAAACTATTAGGACTATACATGTGAAACTTGGGTCTGTGAACCGCTTTCCGATTTTAAGTAAAAAAATAAAAAATATTTAAATTAAAGGGAGCCCTTTAATTACCCCATACATGGAACTGAAACTGAAAATATTTTTTTCATGAAACCTATGCGTGTGTGGTATTTAGAGACAGGTCTTTAAAAATGACACTGTGGTTTCTGAAACCACTTTTTCATAAAGTTAATCGTTTAAAAGATATACGCTTCCAAAGTGGTAAAATGTATGTCCCCCCCCCCCCTCTAACTTCTATAATAATGGAGTGAAAAATCTAAAAACATATATGCTGTACATCTTAACGAAAATTAGTTTGAACGAGATCGAGTCAGCAATTTTTGAGATACAGCATATTTTCTAAAACCGCAAATATAACTTTGTAATTCATACAAACACTATGAATAACAAAGTTATTTGGCGTCGTTACTACGAAACCCTTTATAGGTGAGTCTGACTCGCACTTAGCCATTTTTTTCAGATCTTATCATCAAAAGGAGTCATTTCATGATATTACATCCACTCTGGTTGAAGCGGAAAAGAGTGTCAGACTTCTACTGGCTAAAAACCCACCTTGTTCCTTCAATTTCCCTTGCTGTCCGGGGCCGCGGTATCTCGTTAGAACATTCCTGCAACCCCAGCAGGCATTGAAACAGGCATGTCCTAGGAGAACAAATCCAAAGCCATATGATATCTACAACTTGCACAGGGTCTGCTTGGCGGATTACACACCAGTCCCTCTAGAGAGAGGAGGCCTTCGTCCCAGCAGCGAGAACGTAAAAGGCCGAATTATTGTTACGCCAGTCGCTTAGCTAAGTACGTCGAGAAACTTCGACCGACTTCTGATACGTTCGAGACACTAACGTCATCTGGCGTACTGAATATCTCAAGTAGCTTATGGAATATTCTTGGCAGTATAGGTAGTGAGTCGATTTTACAAGAATGTTCTAGAACTCATAGACCGGGGTATAAATAAATCGCAGAGGAGCGAAGAAGTGGTGTTACAAAACATCAACCTCGAAACATTTCGGATGTTTTCTTGTCAACTAAAAGATGTCCTATTACATATTCTATAATCACATGGTTTCCTCCAACCTACCGCCATCGACCAATGTACTAACCTGTTGTTTTGATGATGTTTATAACCTTTCTCAGTATATTTTCGCCGTTTCTCTTTTGTTTCGAAAATAATAAAAATTAAGTATCACAGAAAATATTCTAGAGATGCACCAAGAATTTATGAACGTTCCCGCAAAATTAGAGAAACCCGGCGCGCTTGCCAAAACCTACTTCCCCGATGTTTATTGTATTATTAATCTTTGAACTCAGCATGTTTCTTTTATGTACGTCGCCTTCGTAGTGATGTGATGGTACAGCACTTTCGTAAGCCTTTTACATAACGGGACTAGTTGTTAGTGACACTCCACACCGTGGCGATAGTTGGCCGCATCTGAATCTATTCTAATTTTGAAATGAATTTAGAAGAAGTATATGATGTCATGTATTTATATTTACTTAACTGATGAAATATATATACAACTTATTATAGGTCAAAACACCTAGCCCGTGGCTCAGAAAACTTTGACTAGTGGTTCAGCACGCGAATGTGTGATTACAATGGAATCAAAAATGGCATCCATCCATTCAAATTATGAATGGCCATCTGTATGTGAAGCCGTTGGTTGTACATCTTTGACAGTTACGAATAGTCAGAAGCCAGAGAATCTATCACATGTTTTGCCAAAAGGTATCGTGTTATCAAGGTCCAGGTCCTAAGTTGTAGAGGTCAGAGAGGCAGTCACGCCATGTAATCAGCTGTACTCATTTAGAATGGAAGACGACCCCAACATAGATGGAAAAAACTTATTTAAAAAACCCGACTGCTCAACTGAAATGGAAGAAACAAGCACATTCTTATTTTAAAAAGTGACAAACAGGCGGGACCCAATTGATCATGATATAATTTAATTTAAAAAAATGTATGGGTCCCACCTGCTTGTCACTTTTTAAAATATAAATGTGCTTGTTTCTTCCGTTTCAGTTGAGAAGTCGGGTTTTTTAGACTTTTTAAATAAGTTTTTTATTTTCATCTTTTTAGTATTTAATTGCGTTTTAAAACGTTATATTTCCTAAACGATTGCTCAAAATGAAAAATGGTAAAAGAAACCTCAATATCATTTTTAAAGATCTGTTTAATAATATCCCATTTGACATAGTTTGTCGATTTTTTTATTTTTATTTTTGACAATATGGCACCCGATTGTCGTTGTGGTGGTTTGGTTTTATTTTAATCTATCCTATGACACTTGCGCCATGAAGACAAATCTAACGACGTATCATTTATCCAAATCCGTTCACTGGTTTAATAGTTACGAGGTAACAAAGGAACAGACAGACATACATATGTCTATTCCTTTGTTCCCTCGTAACTATTAAACGATTAAATTATTGTATGTAAGTACATACTTACATACATATGCGGTAAAAACATAACCCTCCACCTTGCTTCGCTGCAGTCGGGTAAAAATGCTGAACAGATGAAGCTGATGACCATCAAAGAGCATCAATAATCACGTAATAAAACATCGGATTACATAAAACTTCAAAAATTAATCTCTTAAGAATCGTTTACGTTGCGCCAGCAATGTTGAACATTCTATTTAAAGATATTCAACCAACGTCTCAAGTCTCGGGCTATCCCTGCTTGTCAAAACTTTAGAGAAAGGTATCGACAACTTGTAAACAGCGCTTTGCATATTTTGTTATAAGTCACCTACTTTTAAACTGTTTTAAAGCGGTCTTTTGTTTCGGTACGCTAAACACAGAATATTTTGATTTGATACAAACTATATGGGGAGATTTAGTTACGAGTATCATCGCTGCTTAATTCAATTCATTTATTATCACAAGTAATAAAACTCAATTGGTTAGTTAATTATTTAAAGATCTATCCAGACGCCTAGTTAACACTTCGTATGACCCAAGGGCTGGCTTTTACCTTGGACAGAGGATAAGCATTACCATACAACTTGGCAATGCCGCCAGTCTCTTGGGCACATTACCAGTGGACAGCGATGCGCACGTATCTCTGGATGCCATATTTTAGTTAATAATTAACAATAAACATCTGTATTGGTTAGTAAAAATGTTTCTTAATCCTATGTTAGCATTTTCCCTATTTTGGGTTTTTAAGCTAACATGGTCAGTATGGTCACTAACAGTATTCATTAGAACTTAAAACGAAATATTTACCATGCGTCTTTATTATTTTGACTTTCCAATATCGGCACTCATCATAACACATGGTAAATATAAATAAAAAAAACTTTTTACCAAAAAATTAAACCGACTCCAAAAACACTGCAAAGTGAAAAATAACTTTAAATTCGGTAGTCGGTGTCTTTAGTTTTGTTTTTTCGTTTTTGGCACCGACTTCCGAAATTAAAGTTATTTTTCACTTTGCAGTGTTTTTGGAGTCGGTTTAATTTTTTGGTAAAAAGTTTTTATTTCACTCTTTTTAGTTGGATGATTTTTAATTTACCTAGTTACAAGAGCCTAAATGTCAACTACTTATAACCTTTTACAAAATATTGCTTTTCCCAATGCTGGGCCGTTAATTGTTGAGGAGTTCTCCTGGTACTTCACCATCAGCTCTACATCACCATATGCATTGTGACGAGCATAAAGTGCTTAACATCCATATTCAGGTAATCGAATCGCAATCCACTCAATACTTATTATTGAGTAGTTTCGGCGGCCATCTGTGGTCTTCATCATCAGTTCCACTTCCCCAAATGGTACTTTTTGAGAGCAACTGCACAAGTTACTATAAGAAATACCCAAAACGCCATAGGTGTGCCTATAATATTTGAAGAGTTCCCTCGATTTCTCCAGGATCCCATCATCAGATCCTGACTTTGGTGATAATGGTACCAATTTCGACGTATACCCATTCGAACAAAAAAAGAATTTTCCAAATCGGTTCAGCCGTCTTCGAGTACTCGATGATCATACATAAAAAAAAAAAAAAAAAAAATATACGCGTCGAATTGATAACCTCCTCTTTTTGTCGTCGGTTGATAAATAACGTTTATTGGCTTAAATAAATTATGGTTACAATATGAACACTGTCACTTAAACTAGGTATTCGAGGTTGATCTATTTTTACAATGTTATGTATAGTGCAACAATCCGTTATTATTACATAAACAGGGTTACTAAGAACTAAAATTACGCAAAAAAATAAAAATTTGGTAGGTAATAAAAGTATTGTGTGTACGAGATGTGTGCCTGTAACTGCTTGTGTGTGTATGTGTGTGTGGGTTGTGTGTGTGTCTGTATCTGGGTTTGTATGTGTGTGTTTGATTTGGTATGTATACTATGTGTGCCTTATTAAATTTATTCAAGTATTTATTTGCAATCCATATTGTACACATACAGGTGGAATAAAAATATAAGAAACAATTATGGACCCCGTCGGGCACAGCAAAATTTATAATAGTTAGGAGAGAGGAAGAGCGCTTCGTTTGTTTTCTCACAATTGATATTTTTTATTGAAAATGAGTTATTTTTGCGTATAATTGTGTATATCCGTGTTTTATATTGTATTCATAAATTATTAGGGATATGTATTTATTTTTATCATTCATTTATTTTTATTGTAACATCTATTTTTGAATTAATTATACATTAATGTTAATATTGCATGTTTTACATTATCCATAATATTTTTAATTTATAAGTTAATGGATTCATACACATTCATTATTTTAAGTCAATAATTATTTCACTTTTTTATTATTATAGATATGTGACTTGTGCATGTAAGTACAATATCCTGTTTTAAGTTGTAATAATATTTTGGGGTCGGCTCCCAGTACAAACGGATGCAAATGAGTACTAGAGTTTTACCTGATGCGATTGCCCGTCTGACCTCCGCAACCCAGTAACTGGGTATCATGATACCCGTTATCATAACTGATGTCAGATTTTATGGCTTCTCACTACCCGTAACTTATATCATAGAAAGATAAATAATAGCTGAGACGTTAACGTGTTTTCCAAAGCACGAAGGAAACTTGATTTTATAAGATGGTCAGCATCCACACACTGACCTCGGTAAGCATTGCTTAACCTTGAAGTTTGACTCGTACGGCTTTTATTATTTATTCACTGGCTCCTGTGGCACGAGTTTTATTTTTTTTTCCTCTTTCTGCAACACGGCAATCGGTTGTTCACAACAATAAGCCACTGATTTGTCTGATACTATTATCTGTTTGTGGTTTTTAGCTTGGAGAGACACTTCTCAAGGGGGTGGCTCATTCCATCCTGGTAAATCTATCTTGTAGAGTTGGAACACTGTGTCTTTTTAGTCTTTTGTATTGAAGGCTTTGATCTCCAGTTAGTCTGAGGGCAAGCTTGTTTTTATGCTTAGAGAGCCGTGTGGCACGAGTGTATTTATTAAATAATATCACTAACTAGTGGTCGCTTAGGCTCAATTTACACCGCCGCGGAATGGAATGGAAGTGACTTTTTGCAACGAAATTGTACATAGCATAATGAACTTTATGTCAATTGTATAACATCCAAACTAAAGGAGCCAAAAATTCTCGAGAATGCGCGAGGATTCCCCGGAAGACGCGCGACCTTTTTTTGGCTCCATCTTCGACCACATCGTCACTTACCATCAGGTGATATGGTGGTCAAACGCGAGCCTATTATCAATAAAAAAAACAAGTTCATTATGCTATGTAAAATTAAAGTCGCTTCCATTACATTCCTCGGCGGTGTAAATTGAGCCTTAGTAGTCGTATTTCGACCACTTTACCGAATCTAAGATAAAACAAAATCCTGTCGGCATCTATTTATTTATTTATTTATTTATTTATTTATGTACACACATGACACTTATAAAAAAAATAATTAAATACAGACAAAAGAGCACAAAGGTGCTGCTTATTTCCCAAGAAATTTCTTCCAGCAGACCTGCGACAGGAGAGTTCAAGAGGAGATGATAGACACAGTGTGTATAAATACTAGTTACGATAAATAAAATATACTTAGCTATACAATTAAACTATAATGATATAATAAACAAATATATACATACATAGAATTAAAATACATATTTATATTAATGCTATAAAAATATATACCTATAATACATATATAAAATTACGGGATGTTGGATAGGTATAGGATATCTTTGACCAGCTTTTTGAAAATATTAATGGATTTAGCTTCCCGGATTTTAGCGGGAAGTGAGTTCCACAGTCGTACTGCATGAAAGGAGAAGGAGTGGGAATAGAAACGGGTTTTATGGGATGGGAAATTGAGATGGAGTTTAAGGTGGGATCTACAAAGTGCATCAGTAGGACAAGTGAATGAAAAACGATCACGCAGGTAGTTAGGATATGCAGGGTTGAATAGGATGTTGTACAGAAGGAATAATATTCGAGTGTTCCTGCGAAGACGGATAGGGAGCCACTTGAGATCCTTGCGAAACTGAGAGACATGATCGTATTTCCTCAGACCAAAAACAAAGCGAATACACAAGTTTTGCAAGCGCTCAAGCTATTATTATTTATTTGTTATTATTAGTTATTTTTAGGGTTTCTTCCGTCAAAATAACAGATGGACTGAACGGATCACTCGTGTTTTCTTCGTTACATTGTGCGCATTGCCGATTATTTTTATTACTGCTAGGAAGAACATAAGATCCGTGATGAGAGGACATGTGATATGGAGGGATAACACGCATGTGACCAAACGAATGATGGGTTTGAATGTTGATGGACGGAGATTTAGAGGAATACCAAAGAAAAGATGGATGGATTGTGTGAGGAATGATATGAAAGCAAAATGGGTAAATGATGCTGTGACGTAAATAGAGATGACGAGCAAGACAGGAAAGAGCTAGAATTGAATATTTCAATGTTGACTTAAAAAGTCCGACGTTAATAGATATCATTCTTACATAGAAACCGAGGAAACTCACAGATTCAACCGGCAAGAGGCGACTACACTTCACTTTGTTGAACTTCCTCTATTTAGAGATATTCTAACCGCGTCCCACTCTTGAGGTGCATCTACATTCTGAAAGATGAGGATAGTGCGGCCAGTAAATTACTGGAACATGAATTGATTTTTACTGAAGCTTTCGAGTGCAAATCCAGCTCACATTTAGCCATTATTTAAGACATGCAGTAATCGTGCAGTGGTCAAAATTCCCTATAAATTAAAATTATTTCAAATGCATTACTATAAAAAAAAACCGTCTGCATTCCTTATCTATAAAACCAATAGGTAACTGTGCCAAATTTCATAGTTCCGTCCGTATCCATTAATATATACATAGATATTGATTAAACTACTTTTCAACCTTATTCAGGCACAGAAAAAACAGAGCCTTTTTTGGTGGGAATATGGATAGATAGATAGATAGATATATTCTTTATTGTACACCATAACAGTAAAATAAAATTATGGACTTAACAATTAAAAAGGGTGATACAAGGGGCGGTCTTATCGCTAAAAGCGATCTTTTACAGACAACCTTATATGCCATCCATACGGTCGAGGTGTCATTCAATGATGATGATTTTCCAACCCAAGAAAAAAAAAAGAAAAAAATAGGTGGATCTAAAGACAGTGTCAGGCATCCATTAACAAAAAACCCACCTTTTTCCTTCAGTTTCCCTTGCGATCCGGGGCCACGGTAATGTGTTAGAACATTCCCGCAACCCATGAACATAGCCTTTAAATCCACGGAATCAGTTCTTGTTGCAAGTCCTCTAAGTTAGCAAAAGAACTAGCCTGCTCACTGGCCCAATGTCAACGATCCCTTAATCTATTCGTACTTGTCAAAGTTTGAGCGAACATCGACTTGTGGACGTCGTTCCACATGAACGGTTTCAGTCGTGTTTGCAACGCTTTTGTGGAGTTTGCTTTTGTATATTTTTGACGTATCTTCTTATTAGGTATTCAGTGTTCTTTGTAACTCAGAACTCCCATGCCCTTCATTGCCACGATACATAGACATATAAATATTTTTAATGAATAAATAAACTCTGTAAATAAAGTGCCTTTTTTTACTAGACTTTTCTGTCCAGTTTTTTTTTTTTTGTTCTTTTCTTTACTGTCTTTCGCGCATCCTCAGAACACCCTGCCAATGTTTTTATATTAAATACTTTTATACAAACTTGGAAAGTGTCCCCGATGTCAGATAGCCGACATATATAATAGAAGGCACCCAAAAGTCTACAAAATCGCAAAAATGTTTCAGAAAAAAAAAACATTTTTCATCACAAACAAGCATCATTATGAATTCCGTTAAAATCAACATATCCCTCCACGTTTACATTTACATCACATTCTACAATAAAACGACAAAAAAAATCGTTTATAAACGTTATAAAAATATAATAAAACGCGTTTATTAGCACTCAGTGGGATCAGCGCGCTGCCGGCGGTCGTGCCCGAGCGATCTTATTAAGCTATACACATATCTGCTCCATTCAGCCGTGGATAGCTTGTAATTTGTCGAGAGCGTTACCGAACATCGCTACCGCTGTCCGACTCACTCACTTATCACTTGAGTGAGACGGTCTAAGAAATACCTAACGGTTCTCTAAGCGATTTGGCCTCATTGGAGTAGACCACTAAACAACATAACATCTTCTTCTATTTATCTTTCTCATTCTTTTTCTCGGTGCATTTGAGATAAGATAGAAATTACTTAAAACTTACAAATATATTCAGATGAACCCTCATAATTGACCAACACGGCTCTCATGTTTTGGGACCAAAAAATTCGAAAATATGCGACACCCACTACCCTGCACTGAGCCTGCGTAGAGTACGGCCTATTCCGATCCGCAAAGAGAATAATTCTCTATTTAAAACAACAACAAAAATAACTAAATTAATACAAAACAACATACAAATAACCCATCCCGGAAAGGACACATAAGGACATATAAATAAGTTACGCGCACTTTTCTCCAAAACAAACAATAAAATTAAAATAAACACGAAAATTTAAGCGAGAGAGCCGCCATTTTGATTCAGTCCGAACAGCACAGAGTAATGAAAAAGATGAGAAGCCCACCTCGTTTGTTTCACGCTACCGGCATAAAAGTACTTTTTATTTTCTAAATGGCCGGCTAAATGTTCCTTTCTCCGACGTCCGGGATTTTTGGTAACATATCTTCAACGTTTTTACTGTTAGTGTCCAACATTTTCTATTGAAACTGGGTCTAATGTTTATAACACGTTTACCTTTCTATACAGCTATAATTTTTGGAGTTTTAGGTATTGAAACTGCGATGTGCATTTCTAGAGGCAGTTGTTTATTCGTATGTGTGTACAGCGGGTGTTTGTTATGTATGTGGCTTATTGCCAAGATGTGCTTTGCTTAAAAGAAACTTGTTAACAAGGCCGGTTTCTTTATTTCATACTTAGTGCGTTCTATTTCTTCCAACTAATGAATAAATGTGAATTTGAATGAAATTTAGCACAAGTATATTCTTGAGGCTGCGCTTGTAAATAACATTATGGTAATAACGTCCCCACTAGAGGAGGCCAGTAGCCAGTTTCCCAGTTGTCATAGACGACAGGGAGTTGGTATATAATTTTGTATCAATTTCGCCATGATCTTTTCCTTCAAAAGTTTTAAAGAATTAATTATATAATATTTATTATTTTAGAATATATTTATTATATCTTATATGCTAAGATCATTTTTTACAAAGAAGATCTCACGTTATTGTAAGCCCTCTAACCGAGTTCAATGCCCTTATGATAGGATTGGGTTCACGTTGATATAGTACGATGGATGGGTGGCTGCCGGCAGTCTGATACCTCCAAACAATTGTCGCTTTTACTCGGAGCATAGACTAACAATAGACTCTAACGATTCGTGAACGATTTGCTTACGAATTACCTATTTGTTACTTGTATTTGTGATGAATTCTACTTAAGGTCTCTTTCAGTCCTTTATATATTTTTAGGGTTCCGTACCCAAAGGGTAAAACGGGACCCTACTACTGACTCTGTTGTCCATCCGTCTGTCTGTCCGTCTGTCACCAGGCTGTGTCTCATGAACCGTGATAGTAAGACAGTTTAAATTTTCACAGATGATGTATTTCTATTGCCGCTATAACAACAAATACTAAAAAACAGAATAAAATAAATATTTAAGGGGCTACCATACAACAAACGTGATATTTTTGCTCGATATTGATAACGGTAACAGGTAGACGCTTGAAATATTCACAAAATATTAAGTCATATATTCACTTCAAAAATAAATATTAATTATTCTTCATAATTAAATTAAAATAAAACATATATTTAAAGGGGATACAACAGACATGATTTTTTTGCCGTTTTTATAGATAATAATGGTACGGAACTCTTCGTGCGTCCAACTTTCACTTGGCCGGTTTTTTTAACTAGCTGTCGCACACTTCTTCGTTCGCGAAATGTTCAATATTTTAGAATTTTACATACAATCATTATGTCGTTTATGCATGAAAAAGTTAGAAACATCCTTACATCCTTCGTATTTATCTTTATATAGTAGTATAAGTCTATACTTACTCATATTATAAATACGAACGTTAAGATATACGTCTGTATGTTTATTGTTTAATCACGCCAAAATTACTGAACTAGTTGGTATGAAACTTAACACAGATTTAGATTAAAGTCAGAATTAATATATAAGCTATTTATTATCCAGAGAAAATACCTATGCGAAATCACCAAATGAAAGAAGTTGTTTATTCTTGGATATTCACAATTCTTTAGACGTTATAAGTTAAGCATAAGTTAGTTTTATGCTAAGTTATGAAAACCTCTAAAAATATTTCAAAAGTAATCTGGTGTATCAAAGAGATTGCCCTAAGCGATAAGACGGCCCATTGTACACTAGTTTTTATTATTTTTATCATGTGAATAAACGAAGCAGTAAGGCTATGATGAAGCAATCTATACTATACTAATATTATAAAGCGGAAAGGTTTGTTAGTTTGTTTGTTTGCTTGAATGCGCTAATCTTCGAAAGTACTGGGTGGATTTGGATGAAATTTGGTATGGAAGTAGCTTGAAGCTTGAGGAAGGTTATAGGCTACTTTTTACCCGACTGCAAAAAAAGAGAGTTATGTTTTTACCGTGATAGAATCCACGGGAGCGAAGCCCCGCGTAGGTACTAGTAAAGAATACAATAAGAATCAAATGTATAAATAATTTTATATATAAAAATCAATTGCCGTTCGTTAGTGTCGCTAAAAGTAGAGAACGGCTGAACCGATATCATTAATTGTATTTTGTGTTATGTTCCCTCTCAAATAGGGAAGGTTTAAAAGGTGAGAAAATATGGAAAATAAAAAAAAGATATTGCGGTGCGAAGTTCGCCAGGTCAGCAAAATACATAAATCTTTACTTTAGAACAAATTAGGTGGTTACATGGTCGATTTTTTCAGGTACTCAACAAAATACCTTTCAAAATACTTAGCAATAACTTATAAATGATAAAAAACTATATAGCAAACCCACTACAAACTCACGAAACACAAACTTTAATCGGAATTTCAAAACAGCGATTAGTCTCTCCGCAAAGAGTGATGAATACATGAAGAATTGTATTATTTCAGTCCGTCTGTCTGCGCTGAATAAAACTGTATACGTCTCTCTTTCATCGCGGAGAGTAGTGCTATAAATCAGAAGTACTCCCAGGTACCTAGCAAAACTACTCGGTAACAGAAGTATTTATTATTTTTCGTAAATTTAATGTGTTGTGTTTTGAGTTGCAAGTGTGTTTTGTTATTTAACCGAGTATTTTGATGAATTACTACTTAAGCGGTGTGTATTTTAAGTGATCATTTTTAAATATTCCCGAGATGGAATGGGTTACAATGTAATATCAACTTTGTCTAGCTTAGCTTAGAGTTTGTTATGTTGAATTCTGAATTCAAATATTAAGTTAATCAAGACATTGCATTTGAAATTAAGTAGAAAAGAATCCATCTGAAATAAAACACCATACATTCATTTAATGCACGCTTCTTAATACTGTATTATTAATGTTAACGTTTGTAATTCCCTAATTAATTAAATTGTTAATCCATAATTGGCTATAAGATTAGATATAAGATACTATAAAACATTGTTTAAGTGCTGTGGATTTTGTTATAAATAAAAGATTTTTCATAATTATCACTTCTTTAAATGAATATATAAATTAAAAAAATGTTACAAAACTGAGGATTAAATTACTAATAAAATTTAAAATCGATCAGTTCGGTTAAACAAAACAATGAATTTACAGCAAACGAAACCAAACGCTTACAACGGTGGCATGAACATTTCTCAATAAAAAATCTATCACCATAATACCATATTATTGACGGTAAAAGAACCAAATTTCGTTGATACCTAACTTACACGGAGCATGCATATTAAATTCATTAGCTAGTACCAAAGCCCCAAGCTTTCACGTTTCACGAAAATTCTCCCTATTACGTCTACATCGCCATTTTCACAGCTAAAAAATCGTAAACAAAAATAGCTGTTTGAATAACGCATTTTTGGCTTCAATTTTACATAATTTATTACGCAAACATGACTTTACCGACCATGCTGTTAAAATACTAAAACATTGCTCCACCCAACACCGTTTATTGGTGCCATTTTAAATCAGGAAGATTCAAAAAAAAGAATACCACTTAATTTCGCGTAACGCATTTCTAAACAAAGGGATTCCAGATTGAAATGCGTGGAGCGACTGCGCGGCCCCCACTAGGAGTTATATAAACTTCAAAAATAGAATTTCGCCGTCGCAACCCGGTTTACGACTTGGCTCATAAAAGGGGGTGGAACGGGAGGCCGTAAGGGGAACACAGCATATTTTCACCTTTATTTATAAAGGAAATTCGGTCAAGTTTGAGTGATGTTCATTTAAATAATGTTTTTTGAATACGATACTATCGGCGGGTGCTGCTTGTAAATGTATTGTCTTTATTATACAATTGGCCAGGAAAGGAAAACAAAGGTAAAAATGAAAAAACATTTATTCTGCTTTATACAGAAGAACCCGTCTAAAATAAACATATTTAAAATAATATTTAATATGAAATTTCAGTAGTGCGTGGTTTTATTTTAATGATATATTACATTATATCTAACATTCCTACGAGTAAAAAACGTTTAAAAACTTCCATAAAAAGCACTTGACAAGCAATTTGGCGCAGTTCATTCAATCTGTGGTTTGATTGTAACTTTTTAATGTTTAATCATCTTTAATGATTTTTTAGCATTTGTTTTGGTGCGGAAAGTGATCCCGCGACACACCAGATAGCAGCTAATGGCTGGAGCCATTGGCTGACAATGCGCTAAGCGTGTAATATCAAAATCAAAGTATATTGATTGAAAATCTAATAATACTTTTCCCTGCTCAGGAATCGAAACTAAGTTTCCATGTAAGTCCATACTAATATTATATATATATACAACGTGTAATTTAAAGGGTATATACATACATACCAAGTGCACGGCTTCTTTGGATGATAACAAACGATATGGAAAGCGTTATTAAGTAATATGTCTATATGTGTGGAACTTAGAAATTTCAATACATTGATACCAGAGACCGAATTTTCCAAATTAAGAAAAACACAGAGAATCATCGTGTTATTGGCAAGTCACGTGGAAAGTTGATTGACCCTCGTAGTGCTGTGACATGCTTGTTATAATAGGTATTCAAGAAACATATGAAACCAATAATTTGGTATCAATTCTTTGAGTCACTTGTTTTAAACTGTGAAACTGTGCATAGAGACTCCATACCAGATGTTGTCTTCAGCCCTTTCGGATAGATATGGGGTTTCCGTTACACGTTGTATATGTATATGTATATATATATATATATATTTATTTATTCATCAGAAAAAAATATCCTACATTTGTTGGTAGGTGCTCCTAAAATTAATGTTAGTATCTTAACTTATAATTAACATACAACGCAAAACAAAATTATTTTAAACAGAATTAATCATAGTAATAAACATAATGAATGAAATATATAATTTCAGTACAATGTAATTTTTTCCAAGATTTGACTATCGGTTCTTTAAATAAATAATAGATAACAATAATAAAGAAAAAAAATTCAATAAAGGCAATTTCGACACAACAAAAATAAACTAAGAAGACAAAGATGTAAAATTTGTTTGTAATGTAATCTCCGGAGGTAAAGATCCAATTGAAAAAAAAATGTCTTGGTGCATTATTTGTGTTTGCTATAATAGGCTACAAATTATTTAGATAATCCACGCGGTCAAAGTCGCGGGTAAAGTTCTAGTATTATATAAACTTAGATACGAGTATAGAACTTAGTATGACCTATGTACCCTTAATTACTAAAATGTTGATGTTTTAAGTAGCCGACTTTTATAAAAAAACGTTGGGAGCGAATGCAATTTTTTTTCTAAACTTAAAGGGGAGATTTCTTAATTATTATTTTTTGTAGATTAACACGAGCTGAGTAGTGCCTCCCTTGATAATTCAGCTAAGACTATGCTAGTTGAATCATAGTAAAATCTTTTAAAAACATGTTTGCTGGATGGAAAATATTCCTTAAGAAACCTAATTTCTTAAATACGTACACAAACATAAGACAAAAGCATGAACAAATTTTTATTATGTAATACGAATAGCTGAAAATACATATAGTAAGTCATATATCCATCATCATAAGGGTATCCACAAACATAGCTTACTGTTTTCTTAACATTTGTTATTAGGTACTATTAATTTGAATTCATGAAACATTTTGATCAGTTACCGAAAGTCCATATCTCGAAAATATTTTAATTTATATTCCAATCAATGGTAAAATGAAAAAAGAACTATCCTGTATAGGTAGATCACCTTGTCTTAAAGATCTTAAAACCAAGAAACTTTTTTTAATATGAAATCCGAATTAATTTTAAAGTTGATGCAACACCCAGAGCTGGATTAAGCCTGTCAGAGGCCCTAAGGCAATGGCATTCTCGGGGCCCCTTTTCTTACTTTGACTGACCAAATCGTGTGTGAACTGAGGAAACGCACATTAAGGGCTGTGATTTTTAATTTTGTTTACTTATTACCAGATTTTATCTAAAATTGTTTTAATTCTACTACTAAATCTAACGATTTGTATTTTGTGAGATAACAGTGAGGTCCCTAAATTCAAACACACATCAAATTTTCGTTCGAAGAAACATGTTTTCTTGGTGCGTGCACTGGGCCTGGGCCCCTAGTTGATGCGGGGCCCCTAGGCAGTTACCTACTCCGCCTAATGGTTAATCCGGCCCTGGCAACACCTTAGTTCCTTATAAAGTCCTATTTTAAAAATAAAGGCTTATTTCACTATAGTCTATAGACGTGACGTTTTGCCATCTTTTTCAAGGTCCCAAACGATTTTCTTTGATCTCTCAAGGTTCCGTCATTAAAAAGATTGACAAAGGATGGCTTTACATCATCACTTCAAAAGAAACCAAACGTAAAGAGCCATTCCACTCAGATCTGTTCATTTTATTTTCTACGAGATTTCTTTTAAATATTTAGGTACTATTTGAAATGATACTCTAAAAAAATGTGATATTGAAGTCTATAGGGACATATAAAAATTAATGCAATTAAAAGCAGCTTAACAATTTTTTTTTGCTTTTTTTTGCTTCTTTTTACACATTACATTTTACAAACCCTAGACCCGGGATATTTATAGGTCAAATTTGTTCCGGTGCGGGAAACGAACCCACGATATGCAGAGCAGCAGCCGATCGCTCAACCACAGCGCCAACTGTTTCGATTTGATTTTTGGGGATGTTTAAAAAATATACAAACAAATCAAAAGTCACCTACAATACAAAAGACGTTTACAATACTAAAAACCGACATAAAAAATTGGCCAAGTGCGAGTCAGACTCGCCCATGACGGGATCCGTAGTAACTATAATAAATATAATATAATATATGTATTTGACAAAAAAAAACCTTATAAATTTCTTAAAACTTGCTTATTTTCAATTTTTACAATTACGCCAAATAACTTTGTTTTTCATAGTGTTTGTATGAATTACAAAGTTATATTTGCGGTTTTTTTTATTAAAAAATAGATTCGCGTTTGACCACCATCTCACCTGATGGTAAGTGATGATGTGGTCGAAGATGGAGCACGCTTACCAAACTCCTAGGTTATAGAAAATATGCTGTATCTCAAAAACTGCTGACCCGATCTCGTTCAAACCAATTTTAGTTAAAAGTTTACATTAAGATCTACAGGATATGTTTATTTAGATTTTTCACTCCATTATTACAGAAGTTAGAGGGGGGGACACACATTTTACCACTTTGGAAGCATATATCTTTTAAACGATTAACTTTATGAAAAAGTCATTTTAGAAACCTTAATGACATTTTTAAAGACCTGTCTATAGATACCACACACGCACAGGTTTCATGAAAAAATATATTTTTAGTGTCAGTTCCTTGTAAAAAAAATTAAAAAATATTTAAAATAAAAGGGGGCTTTTATTTTAAATATATTTTTTTTTCTTAAAATCTGAAAACGGTTCACAGAATACATCTATCTACCTACCAAGTTTCACATATATAGTCCTAATGGTTTCGGAATAAAATGGCTGTGAGATACGGACGGACAGACGGACAGACATGACGAAACTATAAGGGTTCCGTTTTTTGCCATTCGGCCACGGAACCCTAAAACCAGACTATATAAAGAAATGCTATAAACGAAAACCACTAAACACTTCTTTCTAGCATTCAGTTTCTCCCGCTCATTTAGTATACGGGTCTTAAAGAACTACTTTTAATTACTCTATTAAAGCAGCGAGCTCTTTGCATTTCCACTATTCTACACCCCTCTCCTTTTACCCCCACCCTGTAGAATACCCAATAGCTTAGTTTTGAAAGCTATAAATCTGCAAGAGCTAAAGCGTTTTCTCAAAATTTTACTGCAACAAAATTCATGATGTCGAAAATGATAAACAACATTTTATGGCTTCGAATTTTGCATAAGTTTAAATATTTAAGTATGTGACAAATATTATATGAGTTTGGTGTAACGTGTATTGCAATTCGTTCACATAGAAATGCGTATATCTGTTCGGCATTTCACTGTGACAGTTTTTGTTATTTTTGTCATAAATAATTGCATAATTGGTTGGTGCAGTGGTTTGATTCCCTACAGATCTTTGTATATCCTACAAATTGTTCTTCTGTCTGGGTTTTTGGTATCGAGAAAGTTCTATGAGTCCAGGAATGCAAAGGCAACTACCAAAAAGGACTAAGTATGATATATTTGTTATACTTATTTGGCAACGGTCAACTTGAAACCTCCACATATTGCTGATAAATAGGGTCTTAACAGACTGACATACCCCCCGAAGTGACCCTATAGAGTCCCGTTTTCTCCCTTTGAGGAACCCTAAAAAGAAACTAAAATTTTTCTCACTCAAAAAATAAACTGTTTTCTTTTGCTTGTTTATAAATATGCACTATCGATAATCATATTTATTGTCAAAAGAAAGTTAGGACCCTAATTAGAATAGCGCGCATCACATACGAGCCTTATTAACAATCAAACACAATGTTTTTGTTATAAGCAAGTTATAAAAGCAACTTGCGATCCCATGTCGAATACCTCTTGTTAACGAGATTCGCTAGTACATACAAAGGGTTATAAATATATACTAACATGTATATATTGTATACAATAGTTACCCGCCCGAGGTTAAACATGCGAGAACTATCCTCTAAGATCTCATTACATGTTTTACTTTACACAAAATGCTGAGAAAATGAATTAATGAGTTTCTTGAAGTAAAGTGATTTTTATATTACTTGTAGTAAGTCTTTTTTTCCCGGGTGCAAAAATCATCGAATGACTTCACCCGCTCTGGGTTAAGCGGAAGGGTGTGTCAGACTTCTACTGACTAAAAACCCCTCCTTTCACTGCCCTTAACTTCCGGGGCCGCGGTATCTGGTTAGAACATTCCCGCAACCCCGGCAGGCAATGGCCCTATGGGATCCCATCACCAGAGCTGAAAGCTCATTGAGGCGCGCGCGGAACACAACGCACCGTTGACCCGGGTCTGGTTCTTACCAGACGGTGAGCTACCCCTGCTCGCCGTCCGCAAGCCCGAGCCTACGGTGGCCGGAGATCGGCTCGCGATCCCAGACGCCCCTGCAGCAGCTGGGGCCCGAGGAAGAGAGTTTCCTCTCCCGCGCGCTTTCGGCCTCGTCCTTCGCTAGCATGACTGCTTCGCAGAAGGAGGCGACTGCATCCCATTCCCTCTCGCTCCGCACCATGGTCTGGACCATGGCCGGACGCGAGAGGTTGCCGCCGCCGATCGCCTCAACGAGGACACGGCGAAGATCTGCCCAAGCGGAGCATACATCCACCGAATGCTCCACCGTGTCCTCCAGGTGGTCCACACAATGACGACGGACAGGCGTGTCCTCCCGCTGAATCCGAAACAGGTACCTCTTGTGAAGTTACTTTGGTAAGTAAATTAGATTTTGTTGTCTTTTTATAACAATCTAGCTTGAAAATTTTTATTCAGTGAAACATTTATAGCCTATATCCTTCTCTAAGGTCTAATTTAACTCTGTACCTAATTTCATCAAAATTGATTACGTGGTTTAGACTTAAAGTGACAGACATAATTATATCGCATTTATAATATCATATATTACGGACCATACCATATTATAAACTAAAATATTAGTCTCATATTGAATAATACCGAGTAGTTCTGCTTATAAGAAAAGCAGCCAGTAATATCCCCATTGCTGAGACACAAGCCTCATCTCTGTGGGAGAGAGCTATAATTAACCATTCGGTCCCATTGCGGATGAGGGAACCTAAGATTAATATTCCAAATTCGAATTCCTTAAGAGCACAAGAGTCTCTAACAATTATCGAATCATTGCCACACAAATCTAAACTCTAATCACACATTCAAAATAGGGTAGCACCGATATGATACGCGAACAAATTGCCCCAACAACTTAGATTGTGTGCGCATAACTTAGAATCGTCTACGTAACATAATGGATGAGCCCTCCCTCCCCTCGGGCTGTCGAAATATCAGAACATTAGCGAACGCTTGATAAATGGTGAGAGGGTGTATTTGATACATTGTGAACAGATAACAGATCTAGGTTATATGCTAAGACTATGGGGAGGGTTGAGGTACCTCACGGATATGATGGGGCAGATTTACCATGTGTTATAAAAGGAAATTAAAAGATATAAGAACTTAGATAATAGTAAAGGAGTGGAATTTCCTGCAGGTCTTTGTTTCCAGCTATCTATAACCTGGGGGTCTTTAAGTCAAGAGTGAATAGGTTACTTCTAGGTAAGTGTGCTTCGTCTTCGACCATATCAACGCTTATTACTGACTAAGACCATCCGTGTTCCATCATATATCTATCATCATATATCATATACCACACGACCGACCTCGCGGACACTGAACTTAACTGAAACTGAAATATATCATTTGATTTTACAGCTAAAACTGTCATTTATATTTATCATTCATGTTAAATTATTTTAGGAAGTATTTGTATTTTTTAAAGGTTTTTATTATTGTATTCTCTGAAATAAACATCTTTGTGATTAGGAGTCCCCGCAGTGCCGTCGGCAATATGTAATTTCTTGCGTTCAAAATCTTGCGTTGATAAGAGCTACAAGTACATCAGAAACTTGCACGTCGACATATCTGAGCAAAACAAAGAGCCTCCCCAACAAGATGAAATAGAAAGCCTCAGAGATTGTGACGCCAATCCACCTTGATATTGGTCTCAAAAGATTTTGAGAGATTTCTACTTTATTCCAAGTTTTACATTTTAATTTTCGCTATATAAACGTGGAAAAGAATAATTATGAGAGGAGTTTTCTGATGCTTAGGTACTTACTCATACTAGTTCAACAATGCCCTATTGCCAATTTTATGACTGTATTAATTGTTCTGTATGGAGCTCGTGGCTAAATTATAATAGCCGCACGGGACGATCTTCAAAGTTAAGCAAAGCTTACCGAGGTTGGTCTTTCGATGGGATGATTGGATGATTTCTTTAACATATTAGATATGCTATATGCATATACAATAATTGTTATACAACGTGTAACGGAAACCCCATATCTATCCAAAAGGGCTGAAGACAACATCTGGTATGGAGTCTCTATGCACATTTTCAGCACAAAATAACTGACTCAAAGAATTGATACCAAATTATTGGTTTCATATATTTCTTGAATACCAATCATAACAAACGTGTCACAGCACTACGAGGGTCAATAACTTTCCACGTCACTTGCCAATAACACGATAATTCTTTGCGTTCTTCTTAATTTGAAAAATTCGGTCTCTGGTATCAGTGTATTGGATTTTGTAATAAGTTTTACACACGTACACTTTTTTTTTTCTCTGGGTGGGACAATCATCGAATGACTTCTCTCGCTCTGGGTGGAGTGGAAGGTAGTGTCAGACTTCTACTGACTAAAAACCCACCCTATTCCTTCAGCTGCCCTTAAGTTCCGGGGCCGCGGTATCTCATTAGAACATTCCCGCAACCCCGGCAGGCAATAGCTTAGGATTACAAAACCCTTGCCATATCGTTTGTTATCATCCAAAGAAGGCATGCACTTGGTATGTATATACCCTTTAAATTACACGTTGTATACCAAAAAATAAACAAAAAAATGCTTGTGATATCTCATATTCTCGGATCTCGGTTATTAAAATTTTGCTGAGATTTTCATTAAAAACCAGCTACAAACGTGTTATAATTAGTTAGAAAGGAACTTCAATAACTAGTTCGTTATTAAAACTGAAAATCACATTGCCACTACGTTTGACTCATTCAAAGAAAATGAATATTTAAACATAATACTAAGAATGTTTAGTTCTGAAGCCTTAATACACAAAGATGACAGTTAATAAGTTATTTATCTTCACACTTGTAATCCCCAAGGAGCAGCAGAGATGAACTTTATGCCCGCCTTAATCTTAGCTCGTATCCAAATTCTTGGCAGGACAACCTAAGCAGAATGCGTTTGCGTTAAGGCGCTGACCATATACAAGATACCATAAAATTATCTTTTCTTCGTGATAGATAGATAAGACTTTTATTGGTCAACAGAAGACACAACGCACTTTAGTGCGTTGCACATTAACATATAACACATAAATTACAGAAAAAAAGAACACAACAAACGTATACATACAATCAAAAATATTATAAACTAGCTTTTGCCTGCGACTTTTTCCCGTGGTTTTTCCCACGTAATTCCCGATCCCGTAGGAATTCCGGGATAAAAACTATCTTATGTCCTTCCTAGGGTCTTAAACTATTCCCATGCCAAATTTCATCTAAATCGGTTTAGCGGTTTAGGCGTGAAAAGGTAACATACAGACAGACAGAGTTACTTTCGCATTTATAATATTAGTATGGATGAAAAAAGAAACAAACTTTAAAAAAATTAACATGGAAGATCGATATTTGGAATATAAAAGATAATTGATTTAAAAAAATACACTGTTGTGTTAAAATATTTTTATGTAATGGTTTAGTTAGTGAAATATCGTCGAGCACGAGGTCTCGGGTTCAATTACCGGATCGGACAAAATGTGCTACTGGGTTTTTCTGTAAGGAATTTCTCAGTAGTAAACCGGAGCTAAGCAGATGGTAATGAAATATATGAATTAATAATATCATCATAAATGAATAAACATTCCAGAAAATAATTAAACAAATTATTAATATGTTGCAATACGACTAACTGTGCAATGAAAAATTGCTCCTTTTACAGAATCCACTCTATAGGCAGCGCCTTAAGTAATATAAAGTACAGCGTAATATTACGTGCTTACTGTATGAAACAGCCTTGGAAATTAAGAAAGTTTTGTAACATTACATGCCTTGATGTCGCTGTATTCAAAATCTCTAAATAGTATAACACAGTATCGCTATCGAATTGTCTATGTAGGTATTCGCTAACCTTTTCTAATCTCAACAGCAGATTTAGCTACATTTTTCTTTAATTTTCATGCGAGAAAATAAGAAACCGGTCGCTAGAAATCGGCATGAGTGGAAGTGTTGCTGACGACTCATACTAGCTTAGTGAACTTAATTTATCTAAACCATAGTCTTAGTAAAACTTGTTCTTCTAAACCACCAAACAAAGACTTAAATAAACTAACATAAATCCTTATTAAGCCAAAAACAATTCACCATAAACAAAAATAACGAGTCTACACAGCGCCATAAAACACTTTCAGCGCGGCCGTGTACAATCGGCACAAAAAACACATTCACCAAATATGTACAGTGCGCAAAACGGTCGGCTCCTAACCTCACCATACAATTTCTCTCATTTTAAAAGAGGAAACTATAAAAAAGTCTCAATTACATTAGCTGTGCCGTTCCATTACACGAAATACGAAAGCCTGGCTGAATAGCGGAGCGGCCTGAGGTTATGCTATGCAAAAGTGATTTTATTTACAAGTTAATTATTTTTAAAAGAATCACAATTTGAATTTCAAATATTATTCTACAAAAATAATATTTGAAAAAACTAACATGGAAAGTATGTTTTTAAGGTAAATGAACAAGAGTGCCTTTTGACTTGCGTTACGTAATTCTAGAAGTGAATGGGAAACATTTTTCAAAATTCATTTGTGAAAATCCTCAAATGTTTTATGAAAATATTAGACTTCCACTGACCAAAAACATTCCCTTCAACCCCAGCAAGCAAGGGCTCTATCGGCTCCCATCATTACTGCTGACTTCTCTTTGCGATAGTTGTCTTTCAGTGTGAGAATTGAGAAGCTCTAGAAAAAGCACTATCATACCAGGGAATGCAATTGTTGATATGTTAAAGTATAAAGAGAATGATAACGCCACGTTACCACTGTCAGTATAACCATTTTCTAGATTATGATTTCTTTGACTTGAGACTTTGAGTCTCCCAATACAGGCTTTATTAGCTTAACGGTAGGCTCCAATCACTACATGATGTATAAACTTTATAAACGAATTGAATTGAGTACTGAGTATTGAATAAAATATTTTGTTTTTAATTTTTATTTTGATTTCTTATCATCTAAATATATGATTCACTACTACTCTCTTTTTTTTTAATTCTTTATTTATTTATAGGGACTTTTACGCATACCGTATGTCAGTCCCATCGTATCCTAAACAATTGTACATTCATAATATGCGGGCCATGAATTTGAACAAATCCTTTGCAGCGTCGCCATTTGGTTGGGAGAGAATCGTATGGTACATGCCTACATCAGTTCTGTTCAAATTCAGAGTCCTCAATAAATAATTTCTACTAGACTCATACCGGACACATTCCATCAATAAATGTTGTAGGTCCTCGACAACTCCACATTCCTCACAATTGGGTGAAACGATTTTCTTCATCATGAAGGCAAATTTTTTGCATGGAATGTGTCCACATCTGAGTCTAAGAGCAGTAACAATCAGTTTTCTACTAATATCCACTACTCTTGAAACGGTGAAGAAAAACATCGTAAGGAAACTGGCATGTCTTAAGACTGTAAAATCTGATGGCATGCTACATTTACCAATCCTACCAGAAAAACGTTATCGGTTGATTATTTTTAGTTTAAATACAAAAGGTGGCAACGATGCACTGGTTGAGTCAAAGCTCCAGAGCCTTGAACATCGACCACGAGTTGCAAGTCTATCGGTAATATTTCGGGGAGTGTGCGATGGAATTACACAGTCTAATTCCGCCAAGCCCGTTCCATCATCGGACTACGAGACAAACAGCGAAGCGCCATCGTTACATGGTGGACATCCCACCCATACGCACAAAACGTTTTGGGAATACCTTCATTGTGCGTACGGCTAAGGAGTGGAATTCCCTGCTGGAGTCTGTGTTTCCCGATAGCTATAACCTAGGAGTCTTTAAGTCAAGAGTGAATAGGTTACTTTTAGATAAGCGTGCTCCATCTTCGACCACATCATCACTTACCATCAGGTCAGATGGTGGTCAAACGCGAACCTATTTTTAATAAAAAAAAGGTGGCTAAAATCTCTCAGATTGCATGTGTATGGCATTTAGAGCTTGGGGGCTACTATGGGCTTTCTTTTTCTAGTGAATCCTAGGTTTATGTATACATCTTGTATACATTCATATAAATAAAATTAAACTCTCTACCTATGATATAATAACTGTAATCACTTGAGAAAACACTGTTATTTGAAACAACGTTTTCTTAAGTGATTATAGTTATTTAGATGATAGTAACAGCAACAACTATAATTTTAACGGGACCATCAATATTGCAAGAAAGAGGAGGTTAGGGCAGCATATAGGTAGGCTACATCTTATGTTGGATTTCTCACGGGATTGGGAATAAAACTCCTACACGGATGAAGTCACTTAGCTAGTTATACAAATACAAGAAATAAACAATTAAAATATCTTTTTTTTAATCTCCACACAAAAACTATGCATCTTTAAAACTCTCAGTACAATATCTTTATCCCACCTCGATTGTCATTTGGCAGATTTTTGTACATATTTCATATGTGGAAGTTAAACTGTTTTAAACAAGCTTTTAAAATTTTAAAAGCTATTTGAATATCACGTACTGCAGCGAGATGGCACAAATGACAGCAGTAACAATTCGCATAGCCAGATGCAGGTCGTAAAATCATGAGTGTTTTATGGCCACGTAGCTCAGTTCAACAAGTTTTGAAAGAATGTCGAGATTCATTTGTATATTGATAGGGTATGCTTTTTATAATAAATGTACGAGATTACTACTATTAATTAAAAGAGCAGGGTGAGTTTTTAGTCAGTAGAAGTCTGACACTTTCTTCCGCTCTCCAGAGCGGGAGAAGTCATCAGTATCGTAAGGGAGTTAGCGGACAAGATAGACAGTCTGTTCATTGTATATTAGGCAGGTGTACATTTGTAAGGAAATAAAAATAAGCTATATGTATTTAGGTGCAATTTTTGTTGTGTTTACTAACAAATAACTGACTTTCTTATAGTTTTTTGCAAACACTAGCAACTTACTAACAAACTATGTTTCGGTTTTATGGATCTCTGGGTGTGAAATAAAATTTTATCTATGCATATATTATATACATATGTGAATCAACAACTTTGTACACCTTTTTACGAAAATACGATCCGTCCGACAAACAAACACGAACTTTGTCTAGGAAACGAAAGTTACCTTAACGAAGAAAGTCTGACAATGATCGACGATTGTCACATATGGCAGCCTAGACCAACGACGGAGATATGGAGGAATCTCGTTATGATCAGATGGTCACCTATCCAGACAAGCATTGCTTATCATGCCGTGCGTATTATTTAACCACGAGCCCTTCATATGCTGCTATTATTTATATACATAATCTTAATTAAACGCCTCAAATTAAACCAAATATAGCCAAAATTCTGAACACGTCAAGATTCACTAAAATTTCAGAGGCACCGCGTGTGCACGCTGCTAGCAAGATGGCATCTATAGCGAGGTGCCTGTGCAAGGGGAGGCAAATGTTTTTTTTCTCTGTTAAACAGCTTTACGGGGCGCACTGCGCTTTGTTTTACAACCGACTGTTAGGCTGGAAACAGTGCTTGACCGACGGTCGGCGCTGACCGTCAGTCAGCGTAGCTATATCTATGCAAGCCTATGAATGCGCACTCAGCTACGCTGACGATTTTCACAACCGACGGTCAGCGCTGACGGTCAAAATGTACGGTCAGCGCTGACCGTCGGTCGAGCACTGTTTCCAGCCTTAAGAAGGTGTTTTTAGGAAAATCCTGGGAAGTTTGATTAGAGACCGGTAGGAGATCACAGTCATAATCTTGTGAGGTGTTTTGCTTTTCAATTGCTGTAATTTCTCAAAATGTTCATGACAATATTCGTTATGTTTGCAGTTGCGCACAGTGGTTTTCATACAATACTTTTTAAGAAGATCAATTCGATTTTGTCAAGAGCGCGGTCGAGTTTTAATTTAACAGAATTTTGAGTATTATGGCAGACAAATACGATTCATCCTGGTTATCTCACGCTATGGCGGTGCTGGTCTGGACACCATAGACTCTAGAGTGTACCTACTTGTTGTTATTGCGTTTCTGTTATTTGTCTACTAACATAGTTTATAAGAACAATGATACTAAAGTTTGGGCCTAGTTGTTAATTGTTTATCGCACAACAACGTGACGCAACTTGTGTCGATACTCTTGCGCAATCCCATCTTCCTAGCTCATCTTGTTGGCTGCTGAGAACCTCAAGCGGCGGAAATATAATAACCTTGTTGGTAGTTATATTTTCGAGCCGTTTGGGGTTGAAACCTTGGGGTCGTGGGGTCCGAGTGCTCACAAATTATTTAAAGATCTGTCTAGACGCCTAGTTGACACTTCGCGTGACCCAAGGGCTGGCTTTTACCTTGGACAGAGGTTAAGCATTGCCATATAACGTGGCAATGCCGCCAGTATTTTGGGCACATTACCGGTGGACAGCGATGCGCACGAATTTCTGGATGCAATATTTTAGTTTATTTTTAGGTGTGTATATGTAGTTTAGGGTTTTTATTTAAATTAAAATTGTATTCTTTCTCGCACAACAATTATTAAAATTAATAGATTTTTGTTTTATTTATTGAAAATAGGCTCGGGTTTGACCATCATCTCACTTGATGGTAAGTGATGATGTGGTCGAAGATGGAGCACGCTTACCTATAAGTAACAAATTCACTCTTGACTTAAATCATCAGATTCATAATAGAAGTTTTATTGTTTACTAAAACACTCTACAAGTAGCATTTGTTTATTTTTTAAGAGCTTAAAATTACAATAAACGTGGCAGTAATATAATCTAATCACAGTAACGATAATAACAAAAATACTTATCACTTTATAATTAACTGATGTTGATTTAATCACTTTGTAATAAACGGTAGCAAATTTGATCACACTGAAGATAGGCATAGGTATGGTTTAATTTTAAATTTATCGTTAGAAAGAAATATTTTTAAGGTCCTTGGTATGGCTATGAGTTAACAATTCTAAAATTAAATTAAATAAATAAATACCAAGTGCCTCGAGTATTGTATCGGTTTTCTATCGGTTACATTTCGGGGAGTGTACGATAGAATTACACAGTCTAATTCCGCCAAGCCCGTTCCATCATTGGACTACGAGACAAACAGCGAAGCGCCATCGTTACATGGTGGACATCCCACCCATACGCACAAAACCTTTTGGGAATACCTTCATTGTGCGTACGGCTAAGGAGTGGAATTCCCTGCCGGAGTCTGTGTTTCCCGATAGCTATAACCTAGGAGTCTTTAAGTCAAGAGTGAATAGGTTACTTTTAGGTAAGCGTGCTCCATCTTTGACCACATCATCACTTACCATCAGGTGAGATGGTGGTCAAACGCGAACCTATTTTTAATTAAAAAAAAAATGTTCCTATCTAAACGCAAAGAGAACGTTTTTCTGAAATCAGTAAACGATTAGCTGACTATTCACGTGGCCTTGTGAACTACTCAGAGTGTGTCATATAGTTACTTCATCTACTTAGCCTCTTCCCAACTATCTTGGGTTCAGCTTCCAGTCTAACTAAATGCAGCTGAGTACTTGTGTTTTACTTGTGTGTATCTGATCTTCAGAACCCAGTAAATGGGTAGCAGCATGATACTTTTTTTTTTTCGTGTTGGGAAAATCATCTAATGACTTCTCCCGTTCTGGGTGGAGTGGGAGTGTCAGATTTCTACTGGCTAAAAACCCACCCTGTTCCTTCAGCTGCCCTTAAGTTCCGGGGCCGTGGTATCTCGTTAGAACATTCCCGCAACCCCGGCAAATCTAGTGACCCATCCACGGATCGACTTTGGCAAGCGTTGCTTAACATTATTAATCCACATATGTGGCTGTTATTATTTTGCTACGAGTTTCTCTATATTTTTCATATAGTTACTTATGTATGCTAAATAAATCGAGCAATTGACGTTGATTCTTAAAATTTTTGGTTCACGATGCATAATACCGAAGCTATTACCAAACCCACGCGACTGCTTGTTCATACAATAAACTATACAATTATACGAAAACTGGCATCTCAGTTAAACGAACCACCACAACTATGAAATAACCTACACACGCAAATCACCTATTTCGGCGGTCAGGGCTGGGTCAATAAGTCCCAACATAACATGAGCTAACTTCCCCCATCCCTCGGTTTCAAAACCAGGTCTTGCTAAACTAGCCAACTCGAAATTGAGTGAAATAAAAATAATTTTAATTTGCAGGAAATTGAACTTTAGTATAATAGTTGTAGAGGTTATTGTGTAATGGTTTTAGTATTTATGACGTGGCTAACGTTTTAAATTATCGAGTTTCCAATCGTGTGAGATGGTTTATTGGTATGTTAAAGGAAACCATACGGTCATGTTTTAATAAAATTAAATTGTAGTATAGACAATGGATGCTCATAAATATTCGTAGAAGCTGGTAGAATAGTGGAATTTACTGCTTAGATTATAATGAATGTCCAGATTGGGGCTCGCGTCAAAAGACTTGTCAGAAGACAATTTATGTTTTATGTAGTACTGGAAACAAACATCAAAAGTTTTGGAGATAATGTTGTTTTTAATACTAACTTACTAAACATTATTTATACTCTGATAATATATTCTTCTTTTGATAGATGGCTCGACATAGTATACATAGTTTAGTTAGTAACCCTGTTTTAGTTTCTATTTGACCCGGCAAATTTCGTACCGCCATATTTGTTAATCTTTTTTAATATTCTTTTGACAAACCTTTTTCTGACAATGAAGAACACAATAAATCCGGCCAAGTGCGAGCCGGATTCGCGAACGAAGGGAAAACAGTAAAAAAAGTCACGTTTGTTCTATGGGAGCCCCCCTTAAATAATTGTTTTATTTTAATTTAATTATTTATTTTTAAAGTGAATATATAACTTAATATTCTGTGAATATATCAAGCGTCTACCTATTGCCATTATCAATATCGAGCAAAAACGAGCAAAAAAAAGTCACGTTTGTTGTATGGGAGCCCCCTTAAACATTTATTTTATTCTGTTTTTTAGTATTTTTTGTTATGGCGGCAACAGAAATACATCATCTGTGAAAATTTCACATGTCTAACTATCACGGTTCATGAGATAACGGACAACGGAGTCTTAGTAATAGAGTCCCGTTTTACCCTTTGGGTACGGAACCCTAAAAAGAATGTTCGAACTCGGTTTAGTCAATACGAAGTTACACGCGTACATACATTTTGGTGATGCATTTTTATTTAGATAGATTTTTCCACTAAACTGACCAGATTCTCAAAATATATTTACTAACTAGCTTTTGCCCGCGACATCGTACGCGTGAGAAGGTTTTCCCGCACAAATCCCGATCCCGTGAGAATTTCGGGATAAAAAGTAGCCTATGTGTTATTCCAGAATGTCGACTATCTACTTATCAAATTTCATCCAGATCCGTTCAGTAGTTTTTGCGTGAAAGAGTAACAAACATCCATCCATCCTCACAAACTTTCGCATTTATAATATTAGTAGGAAGTAGGATATTAGTAGGATAGCCTTTCTCTGTAAATTGACTATTTCATTAAAAAATAATTTTTCAATTCAAACCAGTAGTTCCTGAGATTATCGCGTTCAAACAAACAAACAAACTCTTCAGCCTTATATTATTAGTATAGATAGCTGTTGCCCGCGACTTCGTCCACGTTTCCGTCGTTTTTCGTAAAAAAGTAGCCTATGTCCTTCCTCACGGTTCAGTGATTTTGATGTAACAGACAGATTAACTTTCGTCATTTAGTAGGGAAATATAATATGTCAATCTATAATACTGTTGAAAAATATCGGAATACGGAACCGCACAATATTATTGTTAATAGCTGTGCCCGCGACTCCGTAAGCGTGTAACTCTTTGTGTGTTATTAAGTTAATGTATTAAGTTAATTATTGGTAATATTGTTTAGATCACGTTCACATGAGGCTTAAGTACCTATAGAACGAAAATACTTCAGCGCAAAGCTTCCGGGTAAACTATGTTGAAAGTTGACCCGTCCGGCACGTGAACATAAAGGTTTCTAGAACTGCTAACCCGGGAAAGAGCGACGTACGACTGACCATGCGAGAAACAACTGACACCGAGATCTACTCCAACAACACGAAAAGTCTGCCCTTGAGCCTTATTAATTGTCATTGCATAACACACCTATACTGGGAATTGCGTTCTTTTAAATTGGAAAGGAAAATTATTTGGTATTATGGGAATTCTGGGAATAAAGACGGTTTCTCCTGCACCGCAACCTGTTAAAATTTGAGCCTCGATTATATTTTGTTGCAACTGGGTTACTTTTAGCCAAGTTCCATTGCAAAGTTGTGGTGGTTTTAAATTTCGGAGCAGAATAATAATCAGAAAGCTTCGAACTGCTAAGCTATCGGGAGTTACACGTGTTATTGTGAGTCAACCATAAAAGATAGATAATTATATGCTGTCGTGGGATAATTTTTATATAATTTTAAGGAGAACATTTCCGTCATAAATGATTTCTGTGTAGCTTTAACCATTAAGGTTGCACTCGCGACGGAAGCTTAAAAAATGGAGTAATTTCTCCCGTTTTCCCAACATTTCCCTTCACTGCTCTGCTCCTATTGATTGTAGCGTGATGAAAAGTATACTATAACCAGCTCAGGAGTATGAAAAATAATTGTACCAAGTTTCGTTAAAATCCGTCGAGTAGTTTTTGTTTCTATAACGGTTATACAGACAGACAGACAGACAGACAGACAAAATTTTTACTGATTGCATTTTTGGCATCAGTATCGATCCCTAATCACCCCCTGATAGTTATTTTGTAAATATATTTCATGTACAGAATTGACCTCTCTACAGATTTATTATAAGTATAGATTTCACGCGTCTGTGTTTGAGACCAATTTCAACACAATCAGTCTGGAAGATAATATATAATCAAGATATTTTATTTGTGTGTGAGAGACGGACAGACAGACATTCATATATCAGATCAGACATTCATGATAGCTCCTATAAGAGTTCTTTACACTCGAAACCCTAAAATAGGCAAAATACAACCGAAATAACTATACAAAACTCGTCAAAAACCAACCTACACACTAAAAAAGTCAATCCCAATACAGCTCAAATCAAGGCCGGTCTATATTTAATCTAGATTTCTAGCCCCAAACTAGGTATTACTAAGTTCCGTTAAAGCGCCCCCTGGTGAGTGTGTACTGTCACGCGAATGACCCATCACTGATAAGTGCTGATAACAGGTGCTTGAGCGAGTTATCTGCGCATTTGTGTTTAACGGGGTGGTAGAGGAATTTGTGGTTCATGCCTGAAGCTAGAAGCTATATAAGGTGCTATTTTCAATTTGGTAAAGGTGACCCATTGGGTATAGACGACTTATGATTTGTAGGTCGTGTGTGTGAAGGTTCACACATACGACCTACCTCTTAATCTACTTTATTATACACCAATAATTATATTTTTATTATAACACACTTAAAAAACAATATTGTACAAAAATTTGGTTACAATGGCGGTCTTATCGCTGAGAGCGATATCTTCCAGACAACCTTTGGAAGGACTTTACGAGCTTTAATTAAAATGGGGAGGGCTATATTAGTGTACTTTACAAATACATACTCATAAAAACAGAAAAACTAACAAAATATAAATATAATTCCCCACCCTTAAAAAAGGCCCCTGTTCCATATATCCCTACTGACATATCCCCACTTATCCTCCATTATTACTTCCATTATCGCTACCGGTTGGGATATATGGAACTTTCTACTCCATATATCCCTACTGACCACACTGGTGGGGATAGTTGGATATTTTTTTCCATTTATCTCTACCAGTAGGGATATATAGAACAGGGCAAGTTTTCAAGGGTTTCTTTATATAATTAATACGGAGTTCCTAAATTACTTTTGATAAAAAAGAATAAAAAAAGCAAAATAAAATCGCGAAAACAATTTAATTCAAACAAACCCATTCTTTTTGAAAACATAACTTCATTTGAGTCAACTTAAAACATAAAATTATACTTCCATAAATTGTACAGTACAATTTATCCCGTTTAGTTCCGAATTTATTAATACATTATAATTTAAAAATACCCGAAGCAATCGCCATAATTCGTCGAAAATAAATGATTGTTTTTTTTTTTTATTCTTTTTTATCACAAGTAATTAAGGAACTCCTGATTAATCATATAAAGAAACCCTTGAAAACTTGCCCTGTTCCATTATATCCCTACTGGTAGAGATAAATGGAAAAAAATATCCAACTATCCCCACCAGTGTGGATCAGTAGGGATATATGGAGTAGAAAGTTCCATATATCCCAACCGGTAGCGATAATTGGAAAAAAAATCCAAGTATCCCTACCAGTGGGGATATGTCAGTAGGGATATATGGAACAGGGGAAAAAAGGCTTTATTACACATAACTTTATATAACTTTGATCACCACTGCTCTCAAACGATGAAAGGAAAAGAAACCCTGTTCCTTCAACTAATATCAAACTAAAAAAAAAACTCAATATGTTTTATTTCACATAGACCTGCCTGGGCACTTACAAAACGTCAGCAGTTAGGGCACGGTTCGAAATTGGTCGTTTTCTATAGAGATGAACGGGCAAGAAACTCCACAGTTACTCTTTTCAAATCAAAATATAATTTTTACAACGTATCCATAATACAGGTTAATTAGGTATGAGAGGACAGTATAGACCAATTAATACAGCACAATGAAATTACAAATAAAAAATTGTAAAACAAATCTAAGAGTCTACAGTGTTCTCCCATTCACAAAAAAAAAGCTTTATATTATATTAAAATAAACTTAAAAAGCGACAACATTAGACTTCAATAACGAAGGATAATATTGTCAGAACATTTCGGCAACCCAGGCAGAATTGACATGTTTTAGGACCAATGATCCACAAACATGCAACATCCACCAAAGTGTAACGGGTCACGTGGATTACGACCCTCTTTTAGAGAGAAGACCTGTTTCCCAGTAGTGAGATTACAGGTTGGTTTTGATTATGTTTTGATTATTTAATGCTCTAAAGTCGTTTATATTTACCCGACTGCGGCGAAGCATGGAGGAGGGTTATGTTTTTACCGCGTATGTCCGTTCTTTGTTCCCTCGTAACTATTAAACTCGTGAACGGATTTTTATAAATGATACGTCGTTGGATTTGTCTTGATGGCGCAAGTGTTATAAGATAGATTAAAATAAAAACAAATCACCACAACAACAACCAGGCGCCTTATAGTAAAATAAAAAAAAACTGAAATCGTCCCATTCCCATCACATTGTTTTAATTAAAATGTTGTTGTGTTCCAATGTTCAATTGGATCCCGACTGCTTGTCACTTTTTAAAATAAAAATGTGCTTGTTTCTTCCATTTCAGTTGAGCAGTCGGGTTTTTTAGATTATTAAATAAGTTTTTTTACTTCTTAGCTATTTTCTCAAAAATTACATTTCCAGTAGTGAAAACCTTAAATGTCTTTAGTAATATTTAATTAAACACATGTCCGTTTGTGTTAGTGTAGAATCTATGTAACATATAAACGAATATTGTTTGAATAACTTTGTCAAACAAATAATCTGCCTAGCCTTATAACGATAATGTTAGGAATCATGTCTTATCTGACCTCCACTACTCAGAAAGTAGGTAACACGATTATCACTTTGTGTGTATTTTTTATATTTAAGGGACTAAGTCGACAATCCCAATGTTTGCTTTCCATCACAGAACCTACTGTTCATATAAATATTTACTTACTAACCTAAGTCATAAACACACAAAACCCAATAACCTAAATTAAACATTAATAAACAAAATACACACGCCCAGTAATGAAATTAAATGCGACGTAGCAATTACTGCTACGCCGTAGCTCTTGCGTAGCGCGGCGTAGCACCATAGCAGGGGAATGCATGGATATACTTGTGACTATAGGTTAGGAATAGAAGGTTTGTTTACAGAGAAGTGGTTAGGAGTTACCAAAAGCAATGTTTATACGAGTATGTTGTAGAAAGAAACAGCTTTTAGGATATTTAATTGAAATAAATTCAAAAACCTCTATACTCTTATTAATAAATGCTGTGTTCACTTTTTAATGCATGCAGTTTACTTTAGTCTTAAAGTTAGATTTACCTTGTAACTGAAAGTGTATTGTCCGGTTTGTGACCCGTATTAAAAAAGTGTGAAGTAGAAAAAAAAACCAAATTATATTATTTTTAATTTAGTAATAAAAAAAACTATAAACAAAGTTAATGTATACATCAATTTAAAATTACTCAGTAAATTATTTTAACCCCATTCATCCCAATCAATTCTAATAATATCCGCCGCTAACTCGACATCCCGTTTCACATTACCTTGAATTCCAAAAATCCATCGGAAATGGTTTTCCTTTTGCTTTTTGTTAGCTTTACTCTTCAAAAGAAAGCCGATATCTTTGTACAGCCGAGAAGTTTCTTATCATTACTGAGACAACCCTTATAACTGCCAACTCTTCTACGTTTAGCCTTTTAAAACTCTAACTAGGTCGGTGTTTTTAGAAAGATTTTTAACCATTAATAATGCAGTTCAAGGAACTGTAAAATGTTCAAAGAAGATTAAAAAAGCATTAAATTTTATAACTTCAAATATCTCGTTAGCAGGGACTTATTTTTACAAAGTGTTCTTAGTTTTATCTGGTCTATAAAAAACTTTTTTGCAAAAAATAAAACCGACTTCCATATCAAAACACTACAAAGCCAAAAATAATTTTAATTTCGGTAGTCGGTGTTATTGGTTTTGTATTTTCTTTTTTTTCACACCGCCTTCCGAAATTAAAATTATTTTTGGCTTTGTAGTGTTTTGATATGGAAGTCGGTTTTATTTTTTGCGAAATTGTTTTTATTTTCGCGCGTTTTAGTGGGTCAGTTTGTAATTAATCTAGTTACAAAAGCCAAAATATCAACTACTTATCACCTTCACCAGCAGAGTAAACGAAAAGATCGTCAATGTAAATATTTTTTTCAGACTTTTGTCTATTTTTCAGAAACGGCTTGTCCGATTTCGATAACATTTTCATGGGACTATTTGGAAAGTATACCCTTTCCAACAAAAAAGATTTTTTCAAATCGGTTGGCAAGCGACGGAGCTATGCCCGAACAAACATAAAAAAAAACAAACATCCGAATTGAGACCTCCTCCTTTTTTAGAAGTCGGTTAAAAAGTATGATTATCTTAGTAGGCGGAGTTCTTTTATTTAAATTAACAAATCTTTAAACGACAGGTAATGCATAGCCTCAACTTCTAGATCTAAAACAATGTTTATTATGCACAAAACTAATGGCTAAGGCGTCGGTCTTCTGATTGATAAAGCGTGGGTTCTTACGCTACCCAATACACTATTGTCGTGAACCCACTCCAGACACAAGCATATTTTGCTTAATTGGAGGGTTTAAGTAGATTGCTAGTAATGTGAATTCAGCCCAAAAATCTTCTATATGCAACCAAAATAAACACCGAGAAATTAAATTTAATGGTCCCTCACAAAAAGAGGGGTTATCTCAATTACTGTCTTACTTCTGATAAATACCTATCCCGCTTTCTTCAAATTCGTTCTTATAGGACTTCTTCACGCCAATTCAATAAGTCACCAACTGTTCTTCAGTTTTTTTAAATATGTTTAGTGTTTTTGTTCTAATCTTTTTCTCATTTGCCTATTTGATGTTATAGGGAAAATAAATTGTGAAATGAAAAGTACGATTTCCCTTTCATACACTGCTTACACACACACTCATCAAATTCTTCAGTACAATCTCATCTGTGTCACCACACTAGAATCATGACAGCAACTGTAAATATTATCACAAACATACAAAGTATACTGGAATGTGTAACGTCGTTATGACGTGTATCGCTTTCAGGTCAAGTTTGTCATTTAATTCTGTGGCCTTCAGCTGTTTTTTTTTTAATTCTAATTTGGTTGAAAGTAACATGTTATTAACGGCCTTTGGACTCGGGAGAATTGAGCAGTCTAAGTATTTTGTTTTCATAATTCACGAGCTTAATGATAAATTAATGTGTGTGCTTAATTATACAACGTGTAATTTAAAGGGTATAAATATACCAAGTACACGGCTTCATTGGATGATAACAAACGATATGGCAAGGGTTTTGTAATCCGATGTCTTCATGTGTGTAACTTATGTAACTTATGGAGATGTTCCAGAAATGTATGGAGCCAGGCTAGCAATAAGTACACCACAAGTAAATATAGCTGTACAATGTAGTAACCATTTTTTAATGTTAGTTTTCTATAATTTAACTTTATTTTAGTGTGATATTCAAATTACACAACAGCAACACAACAAATATGGTGGATCAACCATGTTGTTCTTGAACAGAGATGCCAATTTCATTTGACATGTCGACAAATTATCAATATTTTATCATAAAATAATCAATAAATATCGACTTTATGTTAATTTTTTTTATTGAAAATAGTTTAGCGTTTGACCACTATCTCACCTGCTGTGTTATTCTGTAAGACCTCATTCTAAACTTCGAATCTGAATCCGCTGTGAGTTTATTGATTGGCATTCTAAAAACTCGGTTGTTAATTCGAATTTACACTAGCGCTATCCTTGTGAGCGTGTCAGCGAGTTGAACTAAAGATTTTGACAGCTAAAGGTATGAGATGACGTGAGAAGTGGCATTCGGTAAGGTAATTCCTCCGTCACTTCGACGCTGTTTACAGAATGCAAAATCAAGGTCACTTTGAACCATAAGCGAAGTGACGGCAAATAGCTATGTGAGATGCGAGTTGTTGTTCGAATTTTACAGAATCGACGTACTGATGGTAAGTGATGTTGTGGTCGAAGATGGAGCACGCTTACCTAAAAGTAACCTATTCACTCTTAACTTAAAGACTCCTAGGTTATACCTATCGGGAAAAACAGACTCAGGCAGGGAATTCCACTCCTTAGCCGTACGCACAATGAAGGTATTTCCAAAACGTTTTGTGCGTATGGGTGGGATGTCCACCATGTAACGATGGCGCTTCGCCGTTTGTCTCGTAGTCCGATGATGGAACGGGCTTGGCGAAATTAGATTGTGTAATTCAATCGCACACTCCCCGAAATGTAACCGATAGAAAACCGATAGACTTGCAACTCGTCGTCGGTATTCAAGGCTCTGGAGCTTTGACTCAACTAGTGCATCGTTGCCTATGAGTCTCTTGGTCCGCTTCTCGATAGACTCAAGTGTGTCCAGTTAGTATTTCGTAGATCTATCCCAAAGATGAGAGCAGTATTCCATATACGACTGAACCTGGGCTTGATACAAGTTGAGCAGCTGTTCCGGTGTGAAGTACCGTCTCACTTTGGCTAGTATTCCCAACTTTAATTGAATATTATTTCTTAATAAATCGATAATCGTTGTTTTTTTAATTCACTTTAGTAATATTGGTCTTACTTACACTAATCTTGTCATATCCGGGAAGTAGTTCAAACATTGATCACCAAATCGTCAGCACGTTTGCGCCATAAGAATATGCATATATCTTCAGATTAGTTTTTTTTTTTTCATTTTTGGTCACGAGATCACGTAGTGCCAAAAAACCACTTACCAAAATAGTCAATGTTACCTACGTGCTTTACCTTTACGAAATTGGTACATCGATATTTTTTACTCGGTAATAATCGTCATAGCATAAAAGTCGCCCTGTCAGATAAGACTGCCCATTGTACACTAGTTTTAATTTTTGTATCCATAGAAATATTGTAAGGTGTACATAAAGTATATAAACAATAACAAAAATATCGATTTGATATTTATCGATATATTTTATCACTTGCGCATCTCTACGACTCACATAAAGACACGAAACTTAAATCTATCAAACATCATGTCAAACACGACTGTCATAGCTGCCCTAAAACATAGGTTATCATAATAAAAACTTCCCGAATAATAATTTATCACAGCTATACCCGTCTCCAAATATTTTTTTGAATATTTTTATGATAATCTCTGAAACAACTCCTTTAAATACATTGATACCGGAGACCAAATTTTTAAAATTAAGAAGAACGAAGAGAATTATCGTTTTATTGGCAAGTGAAATGGAAAATTATTTACCCTACGTACGTGTCACAGCACTACGAGTGTATAAATTATAACAAACGTTTGTTCTGATTGGTATTCAAGAAACATATGAAACCCATAAATTGGTATCAATTCTTTGAGTCACTTATTTTGAGCTAAAACTGAGCATAGAGACTCCATACCAGATGCTGTCTTCAGCCCTTTTGGATAGAAATGAGGTTTCCATTACACGTTTTACTTTTTTATATTAATTCTTATATACTTGTAATATACCAATATAATGGTATACGAAGGAACGTAATTTTTAACTATTATAGTTTAGTTTTTGTTATTTAATGGAGTTTTATACCATTTAAGATAGTTTGTACTTTATCGTCTGAAGCAGTACAGGCAAGTACTTAAAGTGTTTAAAGTGCCTATTTTACTACCAAAAAATTCGAAATGCTTAACAAAATGGATAAATACTCACCAAATAACTAACCTAACCTAACTGAAGGCTTAGTGAGCGAGTTAGTAAAGTAAACATTTATCCATTTTGGTAAGTATTTAAATTTAAGCCATACTATAATATTCCTTAATTGAATTCTTAACAATTGTGCAGTAAGTGCTTTATTTACGAAATAAAATTGGTAAACACATTGACTTCGTGTAAAAGTTTGAAAGAATTGTTTTTTACATTCGCTGAAAAAATTCCTCAAAAAACTAACGAATATTATAAGTAGTTTACCGCACTGTCTGGGAGTTTCAGTACTTTATACAGCCAACCCAAATTACCTTACTTTGGTACTTTTCATCGAATCGTTTGAGCTCCTGAAAGTTCGTACGCGATAACTGATAGTTGATTGCACTATTTGTATAGATCAAAAAGCACCACAGACATAAACCTACATGGATCTTATATGATGGACTTCAAAATAAACTTCGACCTCTGAGATTGTTTTAGTGTTTCTTCTCAGGGTGATTGGCTTGGTAACACCAGCCTTGTTTAGTTTAAATTTATGAAAAAAAAGTGTCTGTCAAGTGATGTAATAGCAAAAATAGTAATTCATGCATAAGTATGCATGAATTACTATTTTTGCTATTACAAATTTTCGCCCAAGATTGTTTTTAAATCCCTATCCGTCGTAGTCAATTTATCCGCCAGTTGTATTCCAAAGAAAAATTTGCATAGCGCTCTTTAATAATAATCAAACAAATTACAGTTTTATCACTACGAGATGAAATCAACACAGCGATAATACTGCGGATGACTTGTTTTCGGACTTCATATTATCAGAAAAGTCTCGAGATTTATAGACTCCATAAAAACTGTGAACATATAAAATTACTGGACTGTTTTGTCATCCAGGACTGCCTATGTCAAATTAAGGTCACCATCGAGGACCTAAAAATAGAGCTTACTCTCATTCCTGAAATATTCATCTACTTATGTATCTTTCTTTTTTTTATTGATGCAAGACTCACGTTTGACCACCATCTCACCTGGTAGTAAGCTATGATGTGCTCGAAGGCAGGTTTACGTAAAAGTAAGTTATTTACTCTTGACATAAAGATCCTACAGGTTATATAGCTCTCAGGAAACACAGACGTACGTACCTATATACATAAGGAAAATGTACCAACACGTTTCAAATTATTCCTGACCGTCCGCCGGTTATAAAATGGACCTTTATTTCAAATTTTATCTCTATTTGTTTTTAGGGTTCCGTACTTCAAAAGTAAAAACAATCCTTAATGACTTCGTTGCCCGTCTATCTGTCTGACTGTTAAGAATTTGTTCTCTTTCTTCTGATTTATATAACAGGTGCCATTCAGCTATGAAAAAACTGAACTTAGCACTTCTCCACATTAATTGTGCGCACAGCCAAGCTGTGGAAGTCTCTGCCGGCTTATGTGTCCCTGCCACTTATGACCTTTAAAGCAAGAGTAAATAGGCATCTTCTGGGCACGCTCGTTTCACCATAGACCTCATCTATCGCTTACGATCAGGCGAGATCGAGGTCAAGAGTGAGCTCATCCGTAATTATAAAATATTTAATTATTTATTTTGCTTCAAGAAAATTTACATCCTTCCTACTAATATTAAAAATGCGAAAGTTTGTGAGGATGGATGGATGTTTGTTACTCTTTCACGCAAAAAACTACTGAACGGATCTGAATGAAATTTGGTAAGTAGATAGTTGACATTCTGGAATAACACATAGGCTACTTTTTATCCTGAAATTCCCACGGGATCGGGATTTGCGCGGGAAAACCTTCCCACGCGTACGAAGTCGCGGGCAGAAGCTAGTTATATATAATAACTTATGAGCTTTACATTATATACAAGGTGTAATAGATTAAGCGCAATACCTCAGACACCCCAATTAGAATATTAAATTATAAGTCTAAAACAATATCCGTAACTAAATAAATTGAAACCAAACCTAGACATTTTTAATAAAATATTTATCCTTACTAAACGCAAAACGTATGTACGTCATACAATATTCTTACGCAGACGCATACACTCATGCAATGTTAGCGACCGACACGCACACGAGCGCATTTCCTTGAATTAAGGGTTGTATTAATTTGTTATGTATGATACTATGTTTCCATTTTAAGTTACATAAAAGATTTTTCCGTCAAAATTTAACACCTATTTTCAACCGACGACAAAAAGAGGAGGTTATCAATTCGACGCGTATATTTGTTTTTTTTTTTTTTTTTATGTATGATCATCGATTACTCGAAGACGGCTGAACCGATTTGGAAAATTCTTTTTTTGATTGAAAGGGTATACTTCGATACTGGTCCCATTTTCATAAACGTCAGGATCTGATGATGGGATCCTGGAGAAATCGAGGGAACTCTTCAAATATTATAGGCACACCTATGTCGTTTTGGGCATTTATTATAGTAACTTGTGCAGTTGCTCTCAAAAAGTACCATTTGAGGAAGTGGAACTGATGATGAAGACCACAGATGGCCGCCGAAACTACTCAATAATAAGTATTGAGTGGATTGCGATTCGATTACTTGAATATGGATGTTACGCACTTTATGCTCGTCACAATGCATATGGTGATGTAGAGCTAATGGTGAAGTACCAGGAGAACTCCTCAACAATTAACGGCCCAGCATTGGGAAAAGCAATATTTTGTAAAAGGTTATAAGTAGTTGATAATTAGGCTCTTGTAACTAGGTAAATTAAAAATAGACCAACTAAAAAGAGTGAAATAAAAACTTTTTACCAAAAAATTAAACCGACTCCCAAAAAACACTGCAAAGTGAAAAATAACTTTAATTTCGGAAGTCGGTGCCAAAAACGAAAATACAAAACTAAAGACACCGACTACCGAAATTATTAGTTATTAAGTTATTTTTCACTTTGCAGTGTTTTTTGGGAGTCGGTTTAATTTTTTGGTAAAAAGTTTTTTTATGACTGATATCGATTCAGAAGCCGATTCAGAAGCCGTTTCTGACCCAACTACTTTCAGGAATTACGTTTATTCTGTTACACGTTGTATATAACTAAATACTATAATAACTTTGCGCTGAACCTCTCACTAGGATACCCTGTGTTGTGGGGTCCATATTTCACAAGAGAATTAAGAGCTATAGGAAACTTCCCGTTGAATTAAAATCATGAGATACGACAAAACAATATATTTTATAGCACACTTTAGGAAAATATCTGAAAACTGTTAGAATGTAGTTAGTTTGGTATTATTGAGCTAATGTATGTATTTATCTTCTTCTCTATATATATAAAATTCTAGTGTCATAATGTTAGTTGCCATATTCCTCGGAAACGACTTGACCGACTTTTATGAAATTTTATGTGTATATTTGGTAGGACTGAGAATCGGTCGTAATCTATTTTTCATACCGCTAGTGATAAAAGTTCGCCCCAAACATTTTTATTTTTTCGTTTCTACGAACAACCCTTAATTTTCACCCTTTTATCACTTTCCCCTATTTTTAATAGCCCTATTAGTAATTTAATCATTTTTAACCCTGGTCGATAACTGATCAAATATGACAAAACAACGTTTGCTGGGTCTGCTAGTATTCATAGAAAAAAGTTGTATGGAATCCTCAGTGCGTAAGTCCAACTTTATATTCTAAACTGTACATAACATGTGTATCGTTGTTAGCCAAAACTCGGACTCATATTTCGTGGCACACATGAATGTTTATTTTCAACTTAACATTCACTCCAGACCGTTCCATTCATAAGAAGGATAAGATATTGAAATCAGAAAAGGTTTTTCAAACATTTAACATAGGATAGCCGAGTAATTCAGTTATTTATTCATTTCTATTTTATCCGTTTCACGTTTAGACAGACATTAATTCAATCTTTTTTATCTGTTGTAATTCTTTTTTTTTTCTTTTTCATTAACCAGTACTCCGTGAGTGTGTCCGTGGCATTACAGATATTACTATACCTGGACTTTTAATCCGATGCAGAAGACTGACAGTTTCTGAGTTGTCAGATAATGATGACTACGAAATTATGATGTAACTAGATTAATCGATTTTGGAATAAAATTGAATAACGATGTAGACGATTTTTTTAATAATATTGTGTAAAATTTACAATAAGTAAAATGTGATTATGACTGGACGTCAAAAATAAAATGAAATTTTCGTGATAATGTTTTTATTTTTTGAAACATGCCCCTGTACCTGTACCCATTCCAACGGGGTTTAGGTCGCAGTAGTGCCGGGGCAGGCTTTTTAATAGTAATTCCGCGCTGTTTATTCAAATATTCACATGAATCGATTTCCAAAAGAGTGGCTTTTATCATGTCTGGTAAGATATGAATATTTTAATAAAAATATATTTATTTATAATAAAATTTAATTTTTACTTCAAAAGAAAAGAGAATAGAATAAATTTTATCATTTATTTATATTTCTGATGATTAAAAACCGCTCATTTATTATTCGATTGAATGAATCCATCACTATTAGATTAAATAGGGTATCATTATTTCAGTAAGTGACACTAGCTTCTGTCAGGTTACTGCATCCAATTAAAAGTCCGGGTATAAAATATCAGTGCCGAGTTATTTAATTTTTAAATCAATAGAAGCCTTTTAGACCTCACACAGGTCTATAAGTGTTGGCTTTATTATAATTACTTTGTGTTGTGTGGGTGCCAAATAAACGGTCGCCCCTCCAGTTTAGTTCCGATTCTGAGTTCTAACTATCTATTTATCCTATTTTTCCTACTGCTGGGGAAAGATCTCCCTTTCCCTTTACTATATACTTCTGTTCTTTACTAGTTCAGGCTATTTCAGTAGGAGTCGAGCTGTACCGCCATAGTGCTCGATGTTATCTGGAATTTCGCATAAAAACCAATAACAGTAAATTCTACTTTCTTAAGTTTTAATTTACGCTTATTTTTTCTTATATTTGAGAGGGTAATTTCTTCCTTAGGAATCTCTGATTGAGCTGGAATGACTTGCATCTGACTTGATTTTCCTTATTTTCCCTCTTTCGATTAATATTAATCTTTAAATCTGTATTCTTAACATTATTTATGTACCTATTACTAATATTATCCTTAACAACTTTGATAAGTTCTAAATGTTGTATGCATATCGTTTTTTGTGGCAATAAATACTTTTTCTTTCCTTTAAACTTCAGATGAGAATAAAAAAACGAGGTCTAGATAAAAGTGAGTTTCTGCTTTATAATTTAAAATTTAAAAAAAAAAATTTAAACCTTTATATCTTACAGATATAATGCAACCCTATCCAATATTATTCTACTATCTGAATCCAGCCAGTAATCAACTACTCAAATAGAAATTCCCAAAAAAAAAACACGTAACACAAATTTCACTTTTCATAAAAATTCAAACTACACAACGTCTTATCAGCGTTTCTTCACTCAGTTTTATCAACAACCATATTTATGTTTACCCACAACACTTAAAGTGAGCGTTATCAAATACAAAGTCAATATGATAAGAAAGACGATTAACACGATATTTCAGATAAAAAATATATTACATCAGTGATAACAGTCCATATGGTTTAACACAAGAAATATAAGAATATTTTTTGGCTTGTTAGTTTGCAAAGGCGTGATTGTGTTTGCCAATGGGAATCTGAGACTAACCGACTCGTTAAGAGAAACTGTGGGGAGTTGTAAATAAAATGTATATAAATAAAATAAAATATTTTTTGCAGAGTTGTATTTTTTATAATTGATCACATCCCTTGAAGTAAACTATACACTCTTGACCTGAAGAGTTGATAGGGCAACACCACCCTGGTAGAGACTTTCACTCCTTAGCTGTACCCACAAGCAAGTTTGTATACATTTTTTTTTGCAATTAATATGTTATACAAAACATTAATTCAGTAAAAATGTCTTGTACTTGATGAATAGATAGTTAATCTGTTTATAGTATAGGAATACTCGTAACATCGTACGTTCTGAATGACTGTTAACTGTGAACTACAGCCATTAAGGTCTGAAAACGTGAAATTAAGCTTTTGTAATTAATAAGAACAAGTTTATTGAATAAAAGAGAATCCTCTAAAAAAGAAGTTTTAGAAACTTGAATTTAAAAGAGGAAAAAGGAGGGGTACCAACTTCAAAGACTTTCATACAGAGTCATGTGTCTGAAGTTGGTAACATCATCATCATGCAGAGCCTTTTTGCAACCATGTTGGGGCTTTCAATCTTTCAATCGAATGCAGCTGAGTATCGGTATTTTACATGGAGAGACTGCAATATCTGACCTCCACAACCAGCAGTTGGGTAACAAGAAACCTTTTAGCTAGGTTAACTTAAAAAAAAGGGGAGATTCTCAGTTCGTCTTGAACTTGTATGTTAATACAAATTATAACTTCTTGTGACTTGACCACAATTATGTGACCCCCCCCCCCCCCCCCCTGGCACCAAAGCTGGATCCGCCCTTGACCTAATCATGGATTCCTTTTTTAAACCGACTTCAAAAAATGGAGGTTTTCAATTCGTCTTGTTTTTTTTTTATGTATGTTACCTCATAACTCGAAGAAGGCTGGATCGATTTGGAAAATTATTGTTTCGTTAGAAAGGGTATACTTTTTAGTTGATCCCATTGTTATGAAATCAGGATCTGATGATAGGATCCTGGAGAAATAGAGGGAACTCTTCAAATATTATAGGCACAACTATAGCGTTTTGGGTATTTCTTATAGTACTTTGTGCAGTTGCTCTCAAAAAGCACCATTTGGGGAAGTGAAACTGATGATGAAGACCACAGATGGCCGCCGAAACTACTCAATAATAAGTATTTCGTGGATTGCAATTCGATTACTTGAGTATGGATGTATGGATGTTAAGCACTTTGTGCTCGTCACAATGCATATGGTGATGTAGAGCTGATCGTGAAGTACCAGGAGAACTCCTCAAAATTAACGGCTATCCATCGGGAAAAGCAATATTTTGTAAATGATGATAAGTAGTTGACATTTTGGCTTTTGTAACTAGATAAATTACAAACCGACCCACTAAAAAGCGTGAAAAAAAACTTTTTAGCAAAAAATAAAACGGACTTCCATATCAAAACACTACAAAGCTAAAAATAACTTTAATTTCGGTAGTCGGTGTTATTGGTTTTGTATTTTCTTTTTTTGACACCGTCTTCCGAAATTAAAGTTTTGTAGTGTTTTGATATGGAAGTCGGTTTTATTTTTTGCTAAAAAGTTTTTGTTTACCTCATCGCATCTTTAAGGATATGGATCAACTTGTCAAACCGGTAGACCAAATCCCAGAATAGGAAATATAAACCTTTTTATCCCGGGAGAATGATTCTTTGGTATATGTTTTTTCTTTCGCGAAAACCCCTAATAATGCATTGAGGTAATATGTACTACGTAATAATGACGCTTTTTGAGTTTTTTCGATTATTTATACAACGTGTAATTTAAAGGGTATATACATACCGAGTCCACGGCTTCTTTGGATGATAACAAACAATATAGCAAGGGTTTTGTAATCCTATGTCTACATGTGTGGAGCTTATTGGACAATACATGATACCAGAGACCGAATTTTTCAAATTAAGAAGAACGAAGAGAATTATCGTTTTATTGGCAAGTGACGTGGAAAGTGATGACCCTCATAGTGCTGTGACACGTTTGTTATTACTGGTATTCAAGAAACATATGAAACCGATAATTTGGGGTCAATTCTGTGAGTCACTTATTTTGAGCTGAAACTTTGCATACAGACTCCATACCAGATGTTGTCTTCAGTCCTTTTGGATAGATATGGGGCTTCCGTTACACGTTGTATTGATTTGTGTAATAAAAATTGTAATACAGTATTATCACGCGGGTAAAGAATACTCGTATCAGAATAAGCTATCATGCTAATTTTATATGTGTAGGTAACACTAGAGCAATAGTGGCAGTGGTTATGGGCACGAATTACGAGCTGTTAATCGAGAGTTCGAACCCAGTCAGGTACATTACTACGTGTAATCATCACTCCTCTCAAAATGGTATTGGAAAACATTGTGAGCAAACCGGCATGTCCTAAGAACAAATATCTGAGAACGTTCGGCATAGACCAACCCGCGGTGGATTACCCAACAGTAGAAACGCTAAATGCTGGACATGTAACAGTATGCCAATATACTAAGCCTCCTACTTCTTGGAATTCCTAAGTTCTTGCAGGCGGCTCTGGTTGCAAGTGATGTATTATAGGAAGATGATGATGATATTATATTAGAGTGATTTATTATAGACAGTGGCATTTTTTGGATACTGATCTTTAACGGACGAATAGATCAAAAAATTCTAAAGACTTAATGGAGATTTTTAATTAACCTGACCTGGATTAATGCCTGAATTCTTACAGTGGTTTATCAATCGTCTCACCGTATCAAGTTCATATTTAGCCATATCCCAACCCTATACTTTGTGGAAAGAAGCATTATGTAAAAACTTCTAGATTTAAATATGTAGATATGTTTTTAGAAAACATCACAATAGGCTATCTAGGCTAAATAAATGATCAGCCAAGGATTTACATGAACGCACAATTTCATGCAAAGTGAACCGTAGCAAAACGTTTCAATGGAGAATATAAGGGATGGGAAATATAGAAGCAGATTATGAGAAAATCTTATACATATGTTTATGTACACACATCAAAAGTGTCTAGGGATCAAGCATTTTTATGCGGATTTCTTGAGATTGAGATGTGGCTTTGTAATAAATTTATGATTTTATAAATTTATATGGATCCTTTTTGGTGCATTTCATAATTTGAAACAGGAACTGTTAATCAAATTCGAGTAAAAGATGAAAATCAGCTGTCAATATTTTCCCTATAAAAACATACAACGCATTGAAGACATTATTAGTGCTACTGTTTCCCTACTACTGATTAAAACCAACGTTATTATGGAGCGGCGACGTCATTTAAGCAGGGAAGAAATGCTCAGAGCCGTGGGAATGATAGAAGCTGGTTCCCGGCAACGTACTGTGGCTTTAGCTCTGAATACAAGTCAGAGTGTTATCAGTCGACTTTGGACACGTTACCGAAGCACTGGTACCATGGCTGAGCGCCATGGAGGACGGTATCGCTGCACCACACGGAGACAAGACCGATACATTCAAATCTTAACTCGAAGAGCTCCAACAATAACCGCCATGATGTTAGCCGTGAGGCTTCATCACTCTTCAGGGAACTTAATTAGCGACCAAACAGTCAGAAACCGCTTGCATGAAGTGAACCTTCATTCCCGAAGACCGCTACGGGTACCACCTATAGCAATGCACAATCGTAGGATTCGATATCAATGGGCTCTTGAACACAGAAATTGGGCAGAAGAACAATGGCGTTTCGTGTGCTTTTCTGATGAGTCTCGTTTTGGTATGAGACCGGATACAAGACGTATACGACACTGGAGAAACCCTGGACGCCAACAGCGATTAAAATCCTGCCAGGAAGTCCATCCTTATAGTGGTGGAACCATCATGGTATGGGCGGGTATTTGGATCGGCGGAAGAACTGAGTTGATTTGGATCAGAGGCAACCTCAACGCTCAAATTTATGCTGAGACGATTGTATCTGACGTCATCGTTCCTCTACAAGTGCAAATCGGTCCCTTATTTCAGTTAATGCATGATAATGCACGACCGCACACCGCAAGAGTTGTAAGACAGACTCTCGCCGCAGCTAACATCAATGTCTTGCTCTGGCCTGCTCAGTCGCCAGACTTGAACCCGAATGAGCATGCATGGGATATGCTACAGAGAAGAGCTCTGCCGAATATGGAGGGTATCCAGTCGCAAGAAGACCTTTTTTTGTTGTTGCAACGAACATGGGCGGCCATTCCACAGCGTGATTTGGATGAACTCATTTTGAGTATGCCAAACCGATGTTCTTGTGTTGTTAGTGTTCGCGGTAGAAACACGGATTATTAATTGTTTAAGTTACCCAATAAAATTTTAAAGTAAACTGTTATTTCAGTCTTTTTTTCGAACTTTAATGTTAGTGGTTCAAATGTCAAAAATCCCTTTATTAGGAAAATGGCAAATTTCTTTATTAATGCAAAGGTGACTTGGTTTATCGTTACTGTGACAAACGAAAACACTTTATTTGATGAATCCTTAAAGAAAATTTTAATTAATATCAATCAGGAGAAAAGTTATTGCAAAAATATATGTTGATCCCTAGACACTTTTGATGTGTGTATTTGTTATGTAATGTATGTAAATAATTCTTTTAATATTTTTCTTATATTAAACCAATTTTTGCCAGCACCTTGTTGCGTGAAAGGCAAAAACTATCCACAGGGCACATAATACCGGAACAAAAAATGTCTTATATCGTATTTCAGGACATGGCCTACTGATTTATCAAGTTTATTGCAAATTCATTCAACCGTTACAAACAGACAAAGTTACTTTTACGTTTATTTTATTAGAATATAGCTCACAGTCTTTTCAAAGAAATTTCAATAGGGCTGGTTGACTCTTCCCGTAACCCAAGAGCTGGATTTTCTTTGGCCAGAGGCCAAGCATTGCCATCCAATGTAGAAATGCCTCTAGGCCACATAACTGACAGTGTTAGAGTCGATTATTGTCCGTTTGTCTGTTGTTCAGCTTAAATTAATCAGGTTATTCAATTAGTTAAAAACTACTCAAAGCACCTTGTACCGACAGGTAATCGTCTCTCCTTCTTTAACGTGTAATAAATTATGGTGAAATAATCAATAAATAGTAAATTATTAGAATAATCAAAGTCCACGTTCACATAGGTCAGTAATAAAATGTTTAAACAACTTTTTTCAAAGCAATCCCGGCGCTTAAAAAGTGTCGATACAGACATGGGAGAACAGAAATCCTTATAGATTTCCTTTGCGTGTAGGGTCGGCGGAGAGGTCTGTCAGACTCGTAGGGACTAAAACACCCCGGTGTTCCCTCGTTCGCTTGTGTCCGGAGCTGTGGTTGCAGATGTGACTTCCACAGCTCTGGACTAGTGTCAGCTTGCTGGTAGCAGGCCTAGTCGCGACTGTAGGGACCGCGTCACAACTCGCTTTAGGTACGTCTGAGAGAGACGCGCGTGGAACACTACGCGCCGCCATCTCGAGACCTGATTGCTGTAGTCGACGACAGAAGAGGAAGCCCTAAGATATGTCTGTATGCAATATTGTTTCCAATAGCCGTTCTTGTTGTGTTGTAAAATGAATTCGTATCAATTGTATTCCAAAAGTAATCAGAAGAGATTTCTGGAAATAAGCTTCCACTTAGTACATATTTTTATAAACGTTCTTTTTGCTCTACTTTTTCCCTTATGTGTACACTAATATCTAAATAATTTGATATACTCGTAAGTCGTAATACAGTGATTGTGAATAAGTGATGGGTATGCTTTTGTCTGTTTTGAAAAGCTATTCTCTATGATTCTCTACAAAAGCTCGGTATAATGGATTATACCCATCAATAGTCTGGCCTAGGTAAGCCTTGCTTGGGTTGCGGAGTGTTTTTTAAGAGGTAACGGGCTTCTATGTGTTGATGGTAATCCCCGGGGTGGTTTTAGTGAGGTAGTAATCCCACACTCAAAGTAAATACAATTCAAAAACCAATTTAAAAATGGCTAGTAATTTTATATCCTAACGTTTTTTTCCCGTAACATTCTTAATATCTATAAGAACAAGTTTTATAAAGTAAAATTTAACTTTATAAAATTTCAACCTTTTCCTTTTAATCCGAGACTGGTATGATAGTAAAAAGTAACGATACAAGAATTTGGAAGCCTGAACCACTAAAACATACTAGATTTGGCCCTGTTCGCTGACATGCTATGTCCTCGATAAAATTATGACGGTGGTGGACTACTTTTAGACTACTTATACTTGTGGCTTCACATTTACAACATTATCAACGAATAAAATTTAGGTTTTATTCGATGATAATGTTGTGCATATCGTAAGTTTAAATATTAATTAGCATGTGCTAAAAATCTTTTAAAGAAAAAAAATAAATTAGGAATGTGATTCCTAATCTTTATACAGGTGGTTATAGAAGCGTATACGTATAGTAAAATACCAGAAACTTCCGACTAAAAAGTTTCTATCAAATCACAATGAAATTGCTTGAAAATTTTGATTCGTATTCCGCGGATTATTTGAAAAATTGTTTTTTTTTTTCTTTATTCCTCTATCCTAAACATGAATTAAGAATTCACTTACCAAAATTTAAACTATAATGAAGTGGAATTTATATCATAAATTAAGAGATGTTTGAAAACATACCAAAGAAATGGAACATGCCCCTGTACTGACAATTGTATTAATACCACCAAGACATTAGTATTTATTAGTGTGTTTAAAAGTAGTAGGGAATAACATATGCACTGGGAATACTTCTAATTTTCTTGACAGTTACCCATCGACCGCGATGTTGACGAATTTTTTGATGGCCAATAATTTATTTTCATGTTCACCTTTACAAAACCAGTCATGATTAACCTAAGGAAGTTTATGCGAAGTTATTAATACATTTTTTGCTTATCTTTGTACATACAAAGCCTGCTAAAAGGATTTTCTCATATTTATTCGGAAGAAAAACGTTGTTTACTTCTGAAAAAATATGACAAAATCTAGTCTTTCATATTCAAATTCACATTAAGTAGATGAGTATTAAACGTAGCGTAAAAAAGTAAGCGAAAAGCCTAAAAAGTATTTGATTTTCAAAAGAAAACACACTCACCTAGATCGACATTCTTTCCGGTCTCGATATGACGGCATTTAAATATTATTTTCATAAATGATATTCTGACTTTCATAAGAGTAAACTAAATGCAAAGGTTTTCCGCTAGACAATATTATTAAAAGTGTTACTAGAAACGTTTGTGGCACCAAAAGTTGGATTTTCAATGCATTTCCTGATGTTACTGAACGTCATCTAAACATATTCAATACAGTCCTTGTTTTAAATTTAGTCGCATTACATTTGAATATCATGGAAGTTTTTTATTGTTTCCGATATTCAGAAGGAAATTCATAAACAGTTTTTCTTCCATGTTTTGCACTTTAAAAAACTGTTGACAAATTGCCCGTAGTACTTTTAATAAACTTTGAAAAGAAAAGTGTATAAAAAGGAATCTTTTAGATTAAATATTTATAGGTTTAGAAATATCATGGAAAAGTAATTAACAGCGAATACCCTTTTCACCTTAGGCCTATATGACAACAGTGAAACGGCCAAACCACATATTTTGATTAAGGTAAAAGTTTGTGTTAGGGCTTGTAGAGTTAGGGCGTGTAGAGTTAGAAGCTTGGCTCTACATGAGATCTGATAGCTTTTTGACAGTACAAGCCATGTATGTGATCTCGTCTTGGCAACATTTTACATGGAAATATGGATTATATTTACCTACATAGTTCATGAAATAGTGTAAACATTTTCTAAAGGATTGTTTTTAAAGAAAATTCCAAAAACGAATACATTAAAACTTTAGAAAAATATTTATTTTTTTAAAAACAGTTGCATTGTTTGCCCACTTTCCTCAGTCACGTGAAAACAAGTTATCACAACTTTATCAAATGCCGACGATTTTGATTTCTTTTATCAGATGATGCATCCGTCATTCATAGAGATAGCAAAAGTCAGAACAAATTAAGGATTATTAGTTAATCTAATCTTGATTACAGATAGATGTTTTTTATTCTTTGCCGTCTATAGACTTATTGGTCGTTATTTATGGTCTCACGTGAGGTCTTTCTCGATTAAAACGAGTCTTAAAATCGACAAGTGGATAAAGTCATTCGAGTGTACGCGTCAGAAAATCGGAATCCGCTCCGTTAATCCGTTCTGTAGCCATGTCTAAAGCTAAAATCAAATCGAATGAGACGTTGTAACGGAGTTACAACTGAAACATGTGTCGTTTTGACTGAAAAATCGATAAAAAATAGGATTGAGCCGCTTTTAACATTAATAGCTTGATTATATTATACATTTTTTAGGAAAAGCGCTGTAAATACTAACAGGAATGGTGGAAATAGTCAGAACTAAATATGTTGATAAAATTCATCACACACAGTTTGATCGTTTTATTAAATCCAGTCCACTCTACCTTTTTAGTTACAAATTCAATATTTTCAGCGATTCACTGGACTGAAACTCGCAAACCTCATAAAACCACAGTCTACAGGGGAAACTACCATTTTCATCAAATTTTCATAGATCTACTCCTGAATCGAGCACTTGTCCATAATTTGTAAGGTTATTTGTATAGTCTGTACAGGTTAACGTTTTTCAGTTCGTTCTCGACGCACGAATCCTTCCATTCTGACGTTTATTCCGTGAGGCACGTGGAACACCGCTGACATTAACCACATTACCCATCTAATGGTCACATATTACTCAATTAGGGCAGTTTTTCACACAGACAGCGGCCCTAACACCCTTATCTAGCCTTCGCGAATAAGAAACCACTAAAGTACATACAATCATGAAAAATACGCACCAGTAAGGTTGTTGTTGCTGCCGCGGGGCTGTCGCTGAGAGTCAACGGGATGTTCAAGTGACCCTAGCGGCGGCCATGAGATCCGTGGACACGTGTTAATGTAATATTGTAAACAGAACGCATTAGCGGAGTATTGTGTGTTTGACGTGCCGGAGTGGCGCGGTGTCGCGGAAGGACGCGCGGTCGGAGCGCGGCGCGGCAGCTCACTGGCGACGGCCGGCGAGCGCCGAGCGCGCCCGAGCGCCGCCCGATTCGCGCAGGCGCCGGTCGATCGCCAACACTCGGTCACTGGGCCGGCATTGTCTTGTTTCGCGTTCGAAAACAAACCTTTGTCTAGGTGGGGGAGACGGCGAGGCGCCGCGCCGCCCCAGTCGGTAAAATTAGTTGTGTGTTTCACACCTGTTGGTTCGTTAATCATGTACTTTACTATTCCATTACTGAATCATTACTATCCGCCGAGATGCAAGCGGATTACAAAGCGGCGCCTCTCTAAACTATTAAGTACAGCTGTAACGAGATTAACAAGTAGGGGCGGAGGAAATAAATTTTCTTTTTAAACGGAGAGCAGCCCTTTTACGAGAACACATATAAAAGAAGGTAGCGGGCTCGTTCTGTGCAAAGTTTTATTGCCAGGAAGGTTCAATAGCCCGCGTTTGCGTCTTTACCACCCGCCATGGTATTGAAATGTAGGTCTAAATGTAAGGGATACTGTATGGTGGCCGTTGGGTATTCCTTAATTTCGAACTTTATAGATTGAGTAAGTAAGCCATGATATCCGAATTTTAAACTAAACCGCATAGCTTAATGTACAGAATCACAAAATTTTACCATTGAATCGACACGGTTGTCGTAATGGTTGAGCGATTGGCGTGCTGCATGTTGCGGGTTCAATTCCTGGAGCAGGCAGATTATAGTATGGTCTACAAAAAATTGTTCCGAGTTTGGGTGTTTGTTAAAATAGACTCACGGACACAAGAAATACGTAGAGTGTGGATAAGTAAAAAAATCTTGTTCATGGTAATGAGCTCACCCTTCATTGCACTACTGCTGAACGTCAAACGTTCAGCAGTAGTATTATGCGTACACCTGGGTATGCCAGGCATACAGATATAATCGGACAGACATTTTCCAGCCACACATATATCTACGGTTTTATTATAGGTAAAAGGGAAAACATCTGTTTTTATTCATACATACTATAGTTATATTTCGTTTTAAAACTAAAACATAAGATCCGCAATATGTTATAGAACCCGGCCTTTTATCCAGTTTTACCCAAATATTAATGTTGGTATTTTTGACGCCTTAAAAAAATTAAACATTGCTCCAAACTATGAATTTCTCCTGTATCTTCATAGATAGATAGAATATACTTTATTTTACACCAATAATTGAAACACGCTTAAATAAAAATATTTACAATTTGATAACAATTTCGGTCTTATCACCGAGAGCATTTTTACAAACACTCAGACCCAGAACAACTACATGTAGGCTATACAAACAGCTGTGCCTGTGTGGGAAACGAACCTGGGATTTGCAGCGCAGCAGCCAATCCATAAACAACTGCGCCAACCGTGTCGTCATACTTTCTGGATTTACAAGCTGGCAACCATAAATACACCATAAATATATTCAAATCATCATACATGGAATGTAGACCTGACATTATAATCTAGAGTTTGTTTTTCAATTGAATACACGAGGAAAATAAGGGATTTCAGCAGATTAACGTGTTGAGGCAACAGTTGAAAGCTGACAGAAATTAATAGCTTAAGTCTTTTGATATTTCTCTAGGGACCAATCATTCATGTATTCTGAAATCTCTTTAAACATTACTGTAGATGGCTTTTGTAAATGCTTGTATGAAATAAACGCAAAATATCTATTGAGAAACGGGACAAAAAACTCATTGGCAACGATGCACTGGTCGAGCCAGAGCCTTGAACATCGACGACGAGTTGTAAGTCTATCGCTATTTGTTACATTTCGGAGAGTGTGCGATAGAATTACACAATCTAATTCCACCAAGCCCGTTCCATTATCGGACTACAAGACAAACGGCGATGCGCCATCGTTACATGGTGGACATCCCACCCATACGCACATTTTGGGAATATTTTCATTGTGCGTACGGCTAAGGAGTGGAATTCCCCGCCGGAGTCTGTGTTTCCCGATAGCTATAACCTAGGGGTCTTTAAGTCAAGAGTGAATAGGTTACATTTAGGTAAGCGTGCTCCATCTTCGACCACATCCTCACTTACCATCAGGTGAGATTGTGGTCAAACGCGAACCTATCTATACTAATATTATAAAGCGGAAAAGTTTGTTAGTTTGTTTGTTTGTTTGCTTGAACGCGCTAATCTTCGAAAGTACTGGGTGGATTTGGATGAAATTTGGTATGGAAGTAGCTTGAAGCTTGAGGAAGGTTATAGGCTACTTTTTACCCGACTGCAAAAAAGGAGAGTTATGTTTTTACCGTGATAGAATCCACGGGAGCGAAGCCCCGCAAGAGTACTAGTTATCAATAAAAATAAAAAAATCGATCTGCTAATGTCAATAATGACCCGAGAAACACCAACAACACAAACCTTCTTTTTTCGGAGGGAAAATCATCAAATTACTCCTCCCGCTCTGAGTAGAGCAGAAGGTCAGACTTCTACTGACTAAAAATCTTCCCTGTTCCTTCAGGTGCCTTGCGTGCTAGGGTTGCAGTTTCTCTTTAGAACATTCTTGTAACCGCAGTAATTCTCGCAACCCCGACAGTTCTTTTTATTTTTAAGGACGCTTTCAGTTCCTCTGCGACACACATTGCAGGTCCTTGAGATTATCTGAAAATTAAAAGCTAAGTATGCGTATGCATCCCACTTCTTTCTTTGACAAATCATTCACTATTCAAGCAGCTCGTTTGTGGAATGCTTTACACGTAGAAGCGTAGCGTGCTCAAACTGTACCAACGTTCAAAAATGGTGAAAGAGCGTTAACTCTCTCTATCTGGGGGCACGGTAGTCTACCACGGTAGGCCCGCGACGAGTCGAGTATTCTTTTTCTTCTCTTTTCTCAATAATACGATTGAAGAAAAGTATGTTCACGGTCACATTTTCCTAATACATATTTTTTATAGACTCGCATTTGACCACCATCTCACCTGATGTTAAGTGATGATGTGATCGAAGATATAGCACGCTTGCGTAGAAGTAACCTATTCACTGTTGACTTAAAGACTCCTAGGTTATATCTCTCAGGAAACACAGACTCCGGCAGGGAATTCCACTCCTTAGCTGTACGCACAATGAAACTATGGCTATAACGTTTTGTGCGTATAAGTCAGATTTCCACATGAAAGCTATTTGCTAGCAGTCAAACTTTAAGTAAAAACAATATATTCTGATAGGCAGTGCACTATAGTCCTTAATACGCCTGGCCTGTGGTACTAATACTATAAATACGACCTTGAAAAGTACCCAATCTCACCCGGCTCAGATCAAGGAAACCCTGTATGAGTAATTCCACACTAATGTTTTATCCGCGTGGTAACGCTGCAGATAAGGAAGAACTCAATTGTTTTCCGATTGGATCCGGTCATTTCTGCGCCCCTCTAGCACTCTAGGTGCTATGCCCAGTGCCTAGGCTACTCTAGCATTACCGTATTGACGGCACTGCTGCTGCAGTTGACAATGAAGTTTGTTTCGGTGTTTCTTCTCAAGCAGTTTGGGAACACCTGCCACATGTAGTTTAAATGGCCAGAAAAAAAGACGAGTAAAAGTGTTATTTAATAACCAATTTGCTAACTAAATATCATTTAGTTATTTAACATCTCTCCTAACATTTAAAAAATGAGCAAGAAGTGGTGTTTAATCATGGCTACAATATGGGTGTTTTTAAGTCAAGAGTGAATAGGTTACTTCTTGGCAGGTGTGCTCTATCATCGATCACATTATTGCTCTCTATCAGATGATACTATGCAAAAACGCGAGACTAACTTTACTTACATATAAATAAAATTTAAGTGTCTATCCGTGATTTAAAAAAAATGTGTTTTACAAGTGCTTATAGTTAATTATAATTAAAAACAAACAAACTTTTTTCAATTTGTTTCGTTTGTCTGTCTCGGCTAATATCTGGAATGGATGATTTTAATGGGACTTTTACTGGAAGGCTGAGGAGGTAAAGGTTAGATTCATATATTTTTATCCTGGGATTTACTTGGGAAAAAACGCGTAGGTAATCCTACCTACGCGTTTTTTCCCAAGTAAACGCGACTTTTTTGTGTGGGAATCCATCCCGATTCCCACACAAAAAAGTCACGGGCACATCTAATTTTTTACCTAACGTCTAAGGCTGACGGTTTTGCAGTAGTTGAATAGGATATATGTCAGATAATTTTTTTCAGTTTGAAAGTATCTAACTATTGAAAAATGCTACTTTGGTTTTCTTTATTGTAATATTAAAGATCTTTACCTACATTTTGTAATAAGAAGTTTATTTCCCCCGAAACTACTTTCAAAAGATCAACCGAACAGGCTTGCTTCGACAAAGTTGCTTGTAGTAACCGGTACCCAAGTTCGCGGTCACGTCGAAATCGTAACTAGAACTTTGTCTTACCAACACGTGTAGCTGAAACTTTCATTATGACCGGAAATTGTTGACGTACAATATACGAACACTTTAGTGTGTCGGGTGAAACTTGTGCTAAGACGCGATACATTGTGCGGATTGAAGACGTAGATTGTTTAGGCAGATTGGTTTATAGAAAATGAGAAATCAGTCTTTATTGGTGCTTACTTAATTTATAGCAAACTACCCTTCCTGCTGCGGCTTCGCCCGCGTGATCTACGAGACGCTTACTGCGGGAATATAATGTTTCTATAGGACAAAAAGCTTATATTCATGACCAAGGTTAACTCTATCTCTGTAGGAAATTTCATCAAAATCGGTTTAGTAGTTTAGACGTTAAAGCGTAGCAGAGAGACAGAGTTACTTTCGCATTTATAATATTACTAGCGACCCGCCCCGGCTTCGCACGGGTGCAATGTTAATAATAAAATAAATACTATAGAATGTCTTTATATACAACGTTGACAGCCTTTTTGTCATTCGAAAATACATACATGTTCTCTTTAGTAGTTACTCTTGAAGGTGCGACATATAATTGACCATGGGATCATTCAACACTCAAATCTAAGCCTGCAACGTTGAATATTTGACCCTGGGATTTGTTAATGGTCATTGCAAAAGATATCTTTAACGGAAATTGTAGACGTTTATACTGGAACGGTAAATCCGATGGTATCAGAGGAATTCGGGGAATCAATACATCTTGTAAGGTACCACATCCGATGAGTATTGTGCACTCTATTATGAAAGTTTTAGTGATTTTACCAGCAAAGGCGTACCATTGCAAAGTTTAGGTGGATTCAGGTTTCTTAATAAAATAACAGGACAACCTACTTTTAACACCATTTTATGAGGAGGGAGTTCTTCCAAATCCAGAACAGTATCAACCGAGTAAACTTTGTAATATTTGCGTCGGTGCATCAATCGTTGAAAGAATCAAGTTATTTACCTTATCATACTTGTTCGTTAGTGGGTGATAGAATAGCTCTTTCTACCAAGATGACCAAGATATAGCCTTACAACTTATGTTATCAATGTCGGTATAGACATTCTTGATCAACTCTTGGAGGTTGTCTATCAAAAAACAAAGGTTTTCTAGTTTAATCCTTCTATCAATTTGTGTTAACTCTCCATTGCCAACTTTTAGCAGCATCTCTGAAAAAGTCTGTTCTCAAGTGAAGACAACGAAACCCACCCGGGAAATTTTTGAGGCTGTGTATCGGGCGGCCGATACAATCAGGGGGTTTGTGTGTGTTTTTAGCAGAGGCGAAGTAACGCACTGAATGGCGTTTCAACACTTGCTTTATGGTCGGGATTTTGAGGTCCAAGTGGAGATCCTCGTTCCTCAAGTACCAGGGCGCGCCCGTGGCCTTTCGGAGAAATCGGTTTTGAATTACTTGCATCCTATGGATCTGAGCCGAACTGGATTGAGTAAACACCGGACAGGCGTATGTCAAAATAGGGCACGTGGTAAAAATGCGGAGTTTACATTTTAGGGAGAGTTTGCTGTGTGCATTCAGCATGCTGTGTAACCTACCGAGAGCAAAAGCGTCTCGCGAGTGAATCGACTTTATATGCTCTCTGTTTTGGTCTAGGATCACTCCTAGCACGGCCTGCGACGCCCTATTTCGCCGGCACCGCGCCGCAACCGCTATGTCCTTGCATTTTAAATCTGTTGTATCTTCGAAACTATTCATTTAAATTATATGCTGTAAAGGGCAATTGTTGCGTCCCAAATGTATTTTTGAACGATCTTTGGTATGGCAACATTCTATTGTCTTTTTGATGTTGACACTTGACATAACTTTTTCACTTGACAGATAGACTTTGCTTCCTTGTTTAAAAATGTCCGATTGGGACCTGTTGAGTTAATTATAATTGGTAAAATATCGTTTGGAATCGCCTGTTGAAACCGATAATTGGGTCGCGAGTAACGATTAATTGGAATTTGTAATCCCCATTTGATGAAAGCCTGGGATATTTCTCGGAAGTTATCGCCGGTTGTCGTCACCCGCGTGGCACGCGCATTTGTTGGAAAAAGTAGTGATGAATAGCTTCAATCCGGTGCGAGTTAGGGCTGTGATGCTGATCTGAACCGCGCCATCTGGAGACTGACGCCTTGTGACCGTTCAGAACACTTGACTTACATCACACTTTTCAATTACTCACCTCATATTTACATACATACCACACTTGGGCGTGACCTAGGAAGGTCGAAGTTGGTGTACCCAGTGCAGAAGGTAAGTGGTTAGAACTGTAATTTATATATATGGTTTGTAGGCCGAAGAGGCTATTGTGTAACTTTGTTTGAAGAGCAACGTTAAGCTCCACGTACCGTGGACCGTTCAGCATACTAGTATCGTTGCGCTGGCTTGGGACTGAACAGCAATATTGATCTATAATAAATGCACAATGTATTTATGTTATTTAATTGGATAAAAATTAATGATGTATTGCTTAAAATTGCTTCGTAAAATATGCTCGTATTTCTCGTAAAAAGTAAAGGATAAAAATGGTTCTTGTGGGTTACCTATAAGAGATAGACATATACCATCCCGGACATTTTTGTTGACCTTTTTAAGGTGTACAATACTGTAGTACATTATTTTGATCTATCTCGTAGGGTTCAGCCTGTCTTTGTAATGAAAGCGCAAAAAAATGTGTTTATTTGCGACATCACATTAGAAACCTCAAAAATCATCAGTGTTCCTCTACTATATTATGCATGTTATATACTTAAAAACCTTTCTATTGAATCACTCCTTCTATTGAAAAAAACTGCATCAAAATCCGTTGCGTAGTTTTAAAGATTTAAGCATACATACATGTGCAGGGACATAGAAAGCGACTTTGTTTTATACAAGGAATAAAAATGGTTCTTGTGGGTTACCTATAAGAGATAGATATATACCATCGCGGACTTTTTTGTTGACCTTCTTAAGGTGTACAATACTGTAGTACATTATTTTGATCTATCTCGTAGGGTTCAGCCAGTCTTTGTAATGAAAGCGCAAAAAAATGTGTTTATTTGCGACATCACATTAGAAACCTCAAAAATCGTCAGTGTTTCTCTACTATATTATGCATGTTATATACTTAAAAACCTTCCTATTGAATCATTCCTTCTATTGAAAAAAACTACATCAAAATCCGTTGCGTAGTTTTAAAGATTTAAGCATACATACATGTGCAGGGACTGAGAAAGCGACTTTGTTTTATACTATGTAGTGATAAATATAAGTAAAGATTTTGTCTGGACGTTTTTAATCACTTAAAAACTAGGTTTTAGCTGTCAGAAAGGCAGTTTCAGAACTGGTTCAATTTAACATGATTTTTATTCCTCACCCCCTCCTCCGCGTCCTTGTCACAGATGGTCACATTTTTGAGACTCCATTCCCTAGTGTGACATTACATGTTTTGCAGTTGTTTACCTAAAAATTATTAGATTAAAACAATAGTAACGAAATTTCTTTTATTTCCTTATGTTCTATGACCTTATGTTCATACACATAATGAAATAATGATGTTTATTTTGAAAATAGGTTATAAATAACACTTTCACACGTCTTTTTTTTCATAAATGTAAACTAGATGAGGCCAGTGTTTCCTAACTGACTACTCTGAGTCTCTACTCTTGTTGGTTGAAAACTCAGGCATCAATCTTACATATATACATATGTATGTATGTTACATCGGTTATGGTCTAAAAACCTTCTCGCTCCTCCTCGGAAATTACCAAAGTTTCATCATAATTTGATTAACGGTTTAAGAATGCATACAGGACAAACATACAAACATTGATTTTAATTGATATAAATTTGACCATGCATTTCTGAAACAGCCAATATAATCCGCCTGACATAAGAAATGTGCTCACTTTCATATAAATCATGTCACGTGAAAAGGTAACAAACAGACAAATAGAGTTACGTTCGCATTGATAATATTAGTATTGTTACGAGCTGGGGTTCGGGATGGAAATAATTAACGCCAATTAGACCAAAATTAACATTTTAATTAAGTAAACACAAAATAAAATTAAGATATTTATTGACACTACAAAACTTGCCACTTAACAGTTAAATCGCACTGAAATTCAGTTGTAGAGTTTCGATTATATCGCCTCATATCTTGTAATAAGACTGCTGTCTGCGTTCCTCTGCGATCTATTTATACCCCGGTCTATGAGATCTAGAACATTCTTGTAAAATCGACTCACTGCCTATACTGCCAAGAATGTTCCAGAAGCTACTTGAAATACTCAGTACTGTTACTCGCTGAGAGATGGCGTTAGTGTCTCGAACGTATTAGAAGTCGGTCGAAGTTTCTCGATATACTGAGTACCTACTGCTACTCGCCGCCAGGTGGCGTTAGTGTCTCGAACATTCTAGATGTCGGTTGAAGTTTCTCGACGTACTTAGCTAAGCGACTGGCGTAACAGTATGGATACTAATTTCTGAACACAAGCTTTGTAATCACTTTCCAATGAAAGCTTCTGAGTACCTTACACCTCTCCGTATCTTGTTCTTTTCACAGTGATTTAGTTAGTAGGCCGAGAAAAATTGCATCTATATAACAGAAACCCGATCAAAAAGTTCCCAATCAGTATTCAAGCAGATGGTTGAATTTATTTTAGTTGAATCACATATTTGGTGCTACCAAGTGCATTACAATAATGGGGTCAATAAGGGTATCTCAAATGTGTTGTTTGTAGCTTGCGATTTGGTTCGCGTGAAAATTTCGTACAAGCGGCAGTGAATATTTTGTGTGTAGGGTTCCGTAACCAAAGGGTACAACGTTACGCTCGCTATTACTAAGACTCCGCTGTCCGACCATCTGTCTGTCTGTCCGTCTGTCATCAGGCTGTATCTCATGAACTGTGATAGTCAGACAGTTGAAATATTCATAGATGATGTATTTTTGTTGCCGCTATAACAAAAATTACTAAAAACAGAATAAAATAAATGTTTAAGGGGGCTCCCATACAAGAAACGTGATTTTTTTGCTCGGTTTGGTCGATATTGATAACAGCTACAGGTAAATATCCAAATAAATAATTAAATTAAAATAAAACAAATATTTAAGGGGGGCTCCCATACAACAGACATGATATTTTGCCGTTTTTATAGGTATGGAACCCTTCATGCGTGAGTCCGACTCGCACTTGGCCGGTTTTTTAGCTATACCTGGCATGCCTCGCAAATTACAATACCACGTAAAGTAATAAAGTGTTTAAGGAGATTTTTGTCCAGAAAGTTCTAGTCTTCAGAAAGCCCTGACAAAATTTCATCACAATCTAATCGAGGGTTAATCAGTCGACCATACAGTCCCACTCAATTTTATTAACATAGATAGAAGAAGAATATATCCTACTTATGTAATATTATAAAAAAACATCTGAATGGGTCTGAATAAAATTTGGCATTTAGAGAGTTGAAATCCTAGAATACATTGGCTACTTTTTATCCCGGAATTCCCACGGGATCTGAATTTACGTGGGAAACCTCTACCATGCCAACAAAGTCATAGGTAGAGAGACCAATTTACAATAATTATATGAGATAGATATGACCACACACTTCAGACACAGCCTGTATAATCCACCTAAGAAAATTAAATCACCGCGAACATATTCAAATCTAGCCAACTGAGTACCTATTCCATCCTCAAGGCTGCCTTTCAGCTTTAGAAGCCGGGCAGAGCTTCAAGTGACAATCTTGCGTTGATTGATGAGCCTAAATAGCTTATGCCTAGATTACTAGAACTGTCTAAAGTTGTAGACTGAATTTTAAGATCTAAACACGTGAAGCGAAGACTTTGTACACCTTTATACGAAAATAATGCGGCCAATTTTATACTGAGCGTTTTATTTTTTCGTAAATTTGAACTAAATGAGGCCGGTGTTTCCTAACTCGATCGAGGTCGATGTCTTTTTTTAATGTCATACAGTCCGTAGTGATCAAATTATATTGAGTTTGATCCTTTAAACCTTACACTACCTTAACTGAATTTCATGTATATCTTATTCTAGGACGTTAAGTTTTCAGTTTTATTTTCTTATCAGTTATGATCGTTATATTTTTTTCATAATTCAATCGATCAATCGTCATTTAATCAATCATATTTTAATAAGTAATTTTTCATCCCAATGTTGTATACAGAATTGAATGATTTGAAAATTTTCTTTATTATTGCTTTGCATGTATAAATTCTAATTTCAATAAGTTATAAATATGTTATGTAAGCCGTTTTTTGTGCATGTGGTGTTAACCTATAATTAATTGTTGCACTTGAATATATTACTCTAGTTATTAAATCAGAAATGTATATAGTGTAAACAATTGTTGGTTAACCTAAATAAATAAATAAATAAATTAAGTGGATTGAGTACTGAAAATTGGTGGTGGCTGTTGAGATTATCTCAATTTAGGTCTGTCTATCTTATTTTCCATCTATAAGTATTAATACCGTTGGTAAGGATCTAGATTCAGCAGTCATTGTGCTGATAGTCGTGTTGGCCTAAAGGTTAGTGGCCAAGAGCCTTTCTTTTTGCTTGGTGGAAATCCCCCTAATGGATGTCTTCCGTCCTGCGGCGGGCAAAGGGTTCTATCAGACTGTAAGTGACTAAAACCACCCCATGTTCCTTCGCACAGTTTTATTTTGTGTTCGTCTGTGGCCTCCCGACCTGTCATCCTATCCCATCATATGTGGAAGGAAACATAGAAGCTGGCAAAGAGTTCCAAACCTTGGCCTTGTGCACTTTTTGATTATTTTATTACATTTACATAATAAATGTAAATGTAATTTAAATTTCCAATCAAATAGGTACATGGTAACTATGGCTTCAACAATCCCGCAGCCTGAATTCAATCTCGGTATTTGCGGGACTACGGATTTACAATCCCGCGGGATCTTGGTAGTTGCTGGATCCCGCATATTGAAAATATTCATAAAATATATTATATATATATTATAACAATGAATTAATAAACTAACTCCACATTTATTTACGTATTACTATTAATATGAGATCAATCAAATTACACCGTTTTTTCTTCACAAAAAACAGTAACAAATACTGAATAAAAAACTTTAAGGATATTTTAGGCTACATACTTAGGCTACCACTGACTGCAATTCGACTATATTAGGCTACTTAAGCTGTGAAAAACGCGACATCGGCCCTCACATTGTTAGTAACACTGCCGGCCGCCAGTCACCGAGTGATCGCGCTCGTGAGAGGTCGTATGCATGCTTTTTTTCAGTCCCGCAAATCCCGCGGATGCCGCGCCCGTAATCCCGCATCATGGGGGATTGGAAAATGACACGGGATCCCGCAATACTGAGATCTCGGTATTCCGAGATTGGAAGCCCTAATGGTAACATGTGAAAGACATACTAAACTTTTATTGCGGCATTTATGCTTTCGACTCTTAACTGGGACTTTTTCTTACCTAATCGTACGAATAATATCGACGACTTTTGATATGTGGTCATAAGTAACCCCAACGAGCACATTAGTGGAAATAGCAGCCTATTTTGTTACTTTAGGTTGTAAAATAGCGGTTTAAGGGTTCAAAAAGCAGTTCAGAGTTGCATATCTGCATCCGTAAACGTCTATAGTTATAAAAGTTACTTAAGGTGCTATAAGCTGAATCAAATACTACCCTAGCCTTCACAGTAGTCCACGGTAGAACTCATTTACCACTTTCACCTTTATATGAGAGTTACGAAGGTCATTCTGCCACTCACAGCTGCACAGTAGTTTCCATTGTAACTTGTATAGGTTATAGTTATAGTAACCAGTAGTAGTAGTAGTAGTATAATAATACTACTATAAGTTTCATTATAGAAATAATAGAAACTCTTATGCATACTATAGTTACAAAAAAAATCATCAGTGTAACTAAGGCCTTTAGTAGCAATAGTCATTCCTTGCAGGCTCAATCCATTCGCCATTTTACAGCCGCTTTTGTAACTATTATAAAACATTTAATAAAATGGATGCTAAACGAATAAGTACGTAACTAGATCTTATTTATTTATTTATTTATTATATACTTTATTGTACACCTTACAATACACTTAAGGATACAAATAATTAATCTTATAACCTCAAAAACAGGAAAATAGGAGCTTTTTGTGGCTGTGAGTTGCACTAGGGGAACAAAAATCACTGGAAGCGTTAGAAGGGTGAAAATTAGCGCTATGATTCTCAAAAGGGAGTTATTAGAGCTCAAACTGCAGGTTATGACTACAGTACAATGACGCCATGATTGTTTAAGAAAACTTATAATTCACTTGCAAAATTGAGTTGATATACATTGGTTTTTCAGTTAAATGTGCATTAAATGTACCGGTAAACAATCGGCCACTTGCAAATAGTAAGTTATCGACACGTAAAAATACGGAAATAAAATTTATTCTGTATAACAAATAAAAAATATCACATATCTTTTGTTAATTTTTTAAATATCATAAAAGCGCGTTAAAATTACTCGAAAATTATCTTATATATCTACAGTAAACTGGACAGCGTTTTAAGTATCTTTATATATCTTGCTAATACAGAATACAAACATTTACTTCTTGTTGCGTCCCAAATGTAATTTTGAACGCTCTTTTTGGTGTGGCAACATTCTATTGTCTTTGACTTGACATAACCTCTCTGACTTGACAGTTTGTCTTTGTTTGGTTGGAAAAATGTCCGCACGTTTTTGGGACTTTGATTTGATTTGCTTGATTAAACTTTGTATTCTCGGATTATCAAGAATCCACTGATATTTCGTGAAACATATCGCCTTATTGTGTCTACCACGCGTAGCGCGCGTTTGTTGGGAACGAGTTAAGCTGTGATTGCTGTTGTGACCGCTACCTGGATATCGGCGCCTTGGGAACGTTCATCCACACTTGTCTTTCACCACACGTTACAATTACTCACCCTCATATTACATACAAACCACACTTGGAGCGTGACCTTGGAAGGTCGAAGTTGGCGTCCCCAGCGTTCAGGTTAGTGATACATTTTTGTTATCATTATTAAGCAACGTAGGGCTCCGCGTAATCGCGGACGGTTCGACATACCAGTTACCGTTGGCTGGGCTTGGGGTCGAACATTCTGGTAGCAGGCGTGGCTCTTATAAGATCCACTGATTCATTCTGGTATAAGCGCGGCTCTTATAATATAAGATCCACTGGTTTAATTGGAAGTTTTGAATATTGTTGAAAACTAAAAACTTGAGTTTAATTACTTAACATAACTTGTAACTTAATAAGTTTTGAATATATTACCATGTCATCCGGGCTATCTATTTGAAGTTGTATTTGTAATTTGTATTGTAGCCTCTTTCATTGCATTGACAGGTAGGATTTATTTGTGAAATTAGGAATTATTGGTATAATTTGGTATAATTTGGTACATAATTTGGTACATAATTTGGTATTTGTTGCAATTAATAATTGAATGTCATTGATCTGAATTTGAAAGGTTATCTAAATAATAATTACACATAGTCTAACATAATAGGACTTGAATTGTGTGTATTGGTTATTGCATTTATAGTAATTATTGGATTGTTGATAGAGATTCTCCGGCTCAATATTATACTTCAATTGTTGTATTTAATTGTTGGTGTGATCCTGCACAATATATACATTGAATTGTTATTTATTTTGTAACTAGCCATCCTTAGCAAGCTAGATTCATACTTGGAATAAGTACAGGGTTGGATTTGGACTTGAAATAATTGAATTTGAATTTTTATTTTGTTGAATATATTTGGTCGACTAATAAGTCATTACTGTTTGTTTAATATTTGATTGTTGGTTGTTGATTGTTGTTTGCATTAATATTTGATTGTTGCAATGGCCTCATTAAGGGCGGTCAGGGAGGCTGCTGCGGGATTGACCTCACAGTTGAGATGGTTCACATCGGCAGCTGCAACTGTTGAGCGTGTGGAATTGGAAGAGCTCACCCTTGCTCGGTATGGGCAAGTGATTGAGAGGATCAAGTCAGCTGATGCTGCGCTCATACGCTTCAACGAGTACATCATGGACGTGGATTTGGGGGTGATGGATCAGACGGCCCGCGATAGGATTTTGGGTGACTATGACCAGATTATCCACCTGGGGGATGTCATATGTCTGCGAGCGCGGGAAATTTTGAAGAGCCGGGTGCCTGATGCGGCCAAGCCGCAGACCCCTGTTGTTGCAGGCCCTGGACTATTGAGTAGGCTGCCCACCCTGGAGCTGCCACGTTTTGACGGTCGCTTGGACCACTGGCTGGGCTTCCTAGATCTCTTTGAGAGTCTTGTCGATGCACGTTTGGACCTCGGACCTGCCCAGAAGCTGGCCTATTTGTTGTCTGTCCTGGAGGGCGAAGCCAGAGCCTTGGTGCAGCACTTGCCGGTGACGGATTCCTCTTACCCGACCGCTCTGGAGCTTCTCTCCCGACGGTATCAGAACAAGCGCTGCCTGGCTGATGTGCACATCGACCAGATTTTGGGACTACCGGCCATTGTCAGCACGTCGACGTTGCGCACTGACTTGCTGAACCCGTTAGTCTCAGCTACCAACGCCTTGAGACGCTTGGAGTTACCGGTAGAACATTGGTCCTACTTGTTGGTGCACATAGTGCTGCAGTTGCTCCCCGCGGAGTTGAGGTCACGTTTTGAGCAGAAGTATGGTGGGGATAGTGCCACCCATCTTCCCCCCTTTGATGACCTCCTCAAATTTTTGGAAGACGAGTGTCGGTTTGCGGATAACACTCGTGGCGCCACGGGGTCACCCCCACTACCTTCTCAGCCCAGAGACCAGGGACGGACTAGGGCCCGGGGGCCTGTTGATGTTCCCCCCGCCCCCCGTTTTGCTGGCGCCCGGAGTCCTCGGGCTAGGGGGCCTGTTGATGATCGCCCCGCCCCTCGTTTGGTTGGTGCCCGCAGTCCTCGGGCTAGGGGGCCTGTTGATGATCGCCCCGCCCCCCGTTTTGCTGGCGCCCGGAGTCCTCGGGCTAGGGGGCCTGTTGATGATCGCCCCGCCCCCCGTTTGGCTGGCGCCCGGAGTCCGCGGGCTAGGGGGCCTGTTGATGATCGCCCCGCCCCCCGTTTGGCTGGCGCCCGGAGTCCTCGGGCCAGGGGGCCTGTTGATGATCGCCCCGCCCCCCGTTTTGCTGGTGCCCGGAGTCCTGATCATTGTGACTTTTGTAAGGCAACGGGACATGTCATGGCGCGTTGCCGGGACTTTTTGAATTTGCACGTAAGTTCCCGCCGCCGCATTGTCAACGCACGCCGTTTGTGCTTTTCGTGCTTGGGGGCCCACTTCCATCGGGACTGCCCCGACCCCCGCCCGTGTAGAATTTGTGAAGGGTCCCACTTGGAGATTTTGTGCGCCAACGCGAACCGCTCCAGCAGACCAGCTTCTGAGGGGGGTTCGCGCATGGGGGGGTACCCCGGAGACGAGCACCGGGCTGAGACCCGCGATTCTGTACGCCGCACTCCACCCCCCGCGCAAGTTGAACGGGAGCCCCACGAGCGCCATTTGGTCTTCCCTCGTCAGGGAGAACGCGCATTGGCTGCTAGGCAGCAGTGGCCGGGTCGGCGCCGCTGCCTTTCCCCTCCGTTGGCGGAACGTCCCCCGCTGGAGTCGCGGCCTCCGCCATTCGGGCATTCGGTGGGATATGCCCCTCCAGTGATGGCGAGCGGCTTGGGACACCGCGCGGACGAATGGTTTGATTGTTGGCCTCGTCGTGAACGAAGGCAGCCTGGAAGCGGCGATCGGTCGCCGCCCAGGCATCACTAAGAGATTGACGCCTGCCCGCTAAAGGACCCCCCCGATCAAGACGGTTTTGTTGCCAACGGCCTCGGTCACGGTCTGGGGACCCTTGGGTGACTCGATTGTGGTCTGTGCCATTTTGGAGACGGGAGTCCGGGGTTGCCTTTTGTCTTCTTGGTTAGCGGGACAGGTTGGCCTGAAGGTGAACGACCTTTCAGGCAAGATTTGGGGAATTGGCGAACCGGCTAACACCACTGTTGAGGGAAGGACCTGGTTTGAGGTCACCCTTGTGAGTTGTCCTTACCCTAAAATTGGTGCTCCTGCCCTTGTCGTAACTGAACTTGGTACAATTGTTGGTGACTGATCGTCACACTAAGAACTCGCATGCCGGTTGCAATGCGCTGTTGGCCATTCTGCAGCGAGAATTTTGGATTTTGTCGGCTGATCGCGTCAATGAGGCGAGGCCCTTTGCTGGCGTCGTAACGGATTTTGTTGGTCCCCCCTTGTTGAAGACGTCCACCCTTCGTAATAGCAAGATTGTTAGGGCTTATTTGTGTGTTTGTCTGCCTGTCAACCAAGGCAGTACATTTGGAGCTGGTAACCTCCCTCTCGACAGAGGCCTTTGAGGCGACTTTGGAAGGATTTGTGTCTCGCCGTGGGTTACCTTCGTTGATTAGGTTTGATTGCGGTACGAATTACAAGGGTACAAGTAACTATTTGAAGGAGGTATACGCCTTCCTTAATGAGAACCAGGTTGACATTGGTAATAGTTTGGCCCGCCGAGGGGTCACTTGGTTGTTTGACCCGCCAGCCTGCCCCCCATTGGGGGGGGTATTTTTGGGGCCGCGGTGAAAGCGGCAAAGGGACGCTGGCGGAGATTGTTGGGAGACACCGTTCTCACCTTTAATGAACTAGCTACGGTATTTGGCCGCATTGAAGCTGTGTTGAATTTGCAACCTTGTCAAGACTTCCAATTGATTAGCGGACGGGTAGGCCCGTCCGGGGGGGGTAGATGTTGCGTCCCAAATGTAATTTTGAACGCTCTTTTTGGTGTGGCAACATTCTATTGTCTTTGACTTGACATAACCTCTCTGACTTGACAGTTTGTCTTTGTTTGGTTGGAAAAATGTCCGCACGTTTTTGGGACTTTGATTTGATTTGCTTGATTAAACTTTGTATTCTCGGATTATCAAGAATCCACTGATATTTCGTGAAACATATCGCCTTATTGTGTCTACCACGCGTAGCGCGCGTTTGTTGGGAACGAGTTAAGCTGTGATTGCTGTTGTGACCGCTACCTGGATATCGGCGCCTTGGGAACGTTCATCCACACTTGTCTTTCACCACACGTTACAATTACTCACCCTCATATTACATACAAACCACACTTGGAGCGTGACCTTGGAAGGTCGAAGTTGGCGTCCCCAGCGTTCAGGTTAGTGATACATTTTTGTTATCATTATTAAGCAACGTAGGGCTCCGCGTAATCGCGGACGGTTCGACATACCAGTTACCGTTGGCTGGGCTTGGGGTCGAACACTTCTTTTTGTTTTATTTTCATGATGGCGACGAAAACACTTTACCAAAATATTACAAACAATGTCAACTGAAGATATACAATAAAGAACTATAATCAATTCATTCGTTCAAAATAGTTCAAAATCATTCAAAAGTAGCGCTACAAGAGCGTTAATAAATCGTTATAGCTATTAAGGAACCTTTATGCAACCGTTGAGCAGGTTAAATGAAACTTTAGGTTGCATAAAATGGCGCCCAAATAGCGCTAAAGCGGCTGCTTTAAGTCTGCAGTAGACGCTCTAGCGCTTACGTCTATTACCATAAGTAATAATCGGATACGCCCCAAAGCTCTAATGCAGCCCATTTGTGCTAGTTGGGACTCTAGTCCAGCGCAGTGCTGTATAATTATTTAAATGGGTTATTTATATTGGACTTCTATCTTATGTTACTTTGCTAAAACACCTAATGTCGTAAGCTCACTTTCTTTGGACATATCAGTGCGCTGGATCGATCAAGACAATAGGTACTTTTTATTTATTTTAATAAGCAATAATAAAAAAAATATCCTTGGCTTTGATACTAGATGAAACCTGCATCCTCAGAGTCAGTGATTCCTCTTTGATTTTGTCAGTCATTACTGTGACCATCGGCTGGGTGAGCTAAACCTTTTCCAACCATTAACCTTTTCCTCCTCTTCCTCAAGTCGGTTCCTCAGTGTTAAGTATCGTAGCTACGACGGAAACGTTGCAACAGGCTCTTCCATCTAATACGATCTTCAGCTTGATGAAGAGACTGGGACATCGGCATTTGCAGTACTTCGGACACCTGATCATCCCATCGTTTTTGGAATACGTCCTCCTGGTCGTTTACCATTTACAACCTTTTAAAGAAAGCATTATTAAGATTACACAAAAAATAAATAGATTAATAAATTTATCACGTCAATCTTATGAATCACTACAAACTAGATGAGACCGGTGTTTCCTTCCATCAACCTAAACCAATTCAGAGTTTGAAGTCTTTTTAAAGTCAATACTGGTCAAATCCATATGAGAACCATGTCGGTTAATGTCTGGAGCGACTATTCATCTGCATCCGTTTCGACTCGAAACTAGCTATTCGCAGTTCATTCAGTTCATCATCATCACCTGCTTAGCCTTTTCCCCACCCATGTTGGGTTCGACTTCCAATCTTACCCGATGCAGCTGGGTTTTACAAGGAGTGAGACTGGTTGCCAGACTGGTCACCAGACTAGTTGCCAGACTGGACACCAGACTGGTCGCTAGACTGGTCAGTAGACTGATCGCTAGACTGGTCACTAGACTTGTCGCGGGACTGGTCGCTAGACTGGTCGCCAGACTGGTTGCCAGACTGGTCGCCAGACTGGTCGCTAGACTGGTCGCTAGACTGGTCACTATACTGGTCGCTAGACTGGTGGCTAGACTGGACGCCAAACTGGTTGTCAGACTGGTCACCAGACTGGTCGCCAGACTGGTCGCTAGACTGGTCGCTAGACTGGTCACTATACTGGTCGCTAGACTGGTGGCTAGACTGGTGGCTAGACTGGACGCCAAACTGGTTGTCAGACTGGTCACCAGACTGGTCGCTAGACTGGTCGCAAGACTGGTCACCAGATAGGTTGCTAGACTGATCGCTGGACTGGCCGCTAGACTGGTCGCCAGACTGGTTGCCAGACTGGACGCCAGACTGGTCACTAGACTGTTCGCTAGACTGGTCGCTATACTGGTCGCTAGACTGGTGGCTAGACTGGACGCCAAACTGATTGTCAGCTGGTCACCAGACTGGTCGCTAGACTGGTCGCCAGACTGGTTGCAAGATTGGTCACCAGATAGGTCGCTAGACTGGTCGCCAGACTGGTCGCTAGACTGGTCGCTGGACTGATCGCTGGACTGGTCGCTAGACTGGTCGCTAGATTGGTCACCAGACTGGGCGCTTGACAGGTCGCTAGACTGGTCGCCAGACTGGTAGCTAGACTGGTCGCCAGACTGGTTGCCAGACTGGTCACTTGACTGGTTGCTAGACTGTTCGCCAGACTGATTGCTAGACTGGTCGCTAGACTGGTCGCTAGACTGGTCGCTAGACTGGTCGCTAGACTGGTCGCCAGACTGGTAGCTAGACTGGTTGCTAGACTGGTCGCCAGACTGGTTGCAAGACTGGTCACCAGATAGGTCGCCAGACTGGTCGCTAGACTGGTCGCTGGACTGATCGCTGGACTGGTCGCTAGACTGGTCGCTAGATTGGTCGCCAGACTGGTCGCTTGACAGGTTGCTAGACTGGTCGCCAGACTGGTTGTCAGACTGGTCACCAGACTGGAAACTGGACTGATGTCTAGATTGTAGTCTATACTGGTCGCGAGACTGGTTGCCAGACAGGTCACTAGACTGTTTGCTTGACTGGTCGCTAGACTGATCGCTAGACTGGTCGCTAGACTGGTCGCTAGACCGGTCGCCAGACTGGTTGCCAGACTGGTCGCCAGACTAGTTGCCAGACAGGTCACCAGACTGGTCGCCAGATAGGTCGCTAGACTAGTCGATTGACTGGTCGCTAGACCGGTCGCCAGACTGGTTGCCAGACTGGTTGCCAGACTGGTTGCCGGACTGGTCACCAGACTGGTTACCAGACTGGTCGATAGACTGTTCGCTGGACTGGTCGCTAGACTGGAAACTGGACTGGTGTCTAGATTGTAATCTAGACTGGTCACTGGACTGGTCACCATACAGGTCGCTAGACTGGTGGCTAAACTGGCCACTAGACTGGTCGCTAGACTGGTCGCTAGACTAGTCGCTAGACTGGGCACTAGACTGGTCGCTAGACTGGTCGCTAGACTGGTCGCCAGACTGGTAGCTAGACTGGACGCCAAACTGGTTGTCAGACTGGTCACCAGACTGGTCGCTAGACTGGTTGCCAGACTGGTTGCAAGATTGGTCACCAGATAGGTCGCTAGACTGGTCGCCAGACTGGTCGCTAGACTGGACGCCAGACTGGTCGCTAGACTGGTCGCTGGACTGATCGCTGGACTGGTCGCTAGACTGGTCGCTAGATTGGTCACCAGACTGGTCGCTTGACAGGTCGCTAGACTGATCGCCAGACTGGTAGCTAGACTGGTCGCCAGACTGGTCGCCAGACTGGTCACCAGATAAGTCACTAGACTGGTCGCCAGACTGGTCGCTAGACTGGTCGCAAGACTGGTCACCAGATAGGTTGCTAGACTGATCGCTGGACTGGCCGCTAGACTGGTCGCCAGACTGGTTGCCAGACTGGACGCCAGACTGGTCACTAGACTGTTCGCTAGACTGGTCGCTATACTGGTCGCTAGACTGGTGGCTAGACTGGACGCCATACTGATTGTCAGCTGGTCACCAGACTGGTCGCTAGACTGGTCGCCAGACTGGTTGCAAGATTGGTCACCAGATAGGTCGCTAGACTGGTCGCCAGACTGGTCGCTAGACTGGTCGCTGGACTGATCGCTGGACTGGTCGCTAGACTGGTCGCTAGATTGGTCACCAGACTGGGCGCTTGACAGGTCGCTAGACTGGTCGCCAGACTGGTAGCTAGACTGGTCGCCAGACTGGTTGCCAGACTGGTCACTTGACTGGTTGCTAGACTGTTCGCCAGACTGATTGCTAGACTGGTCGCTAGACTGGTCGCTAGACTGGTCGCTAGACTGGTCGCTAGACTGGTCGCCAGACTGGTAGCTAGACTGGTTGCTAGACTGGTCGCCAGACTGGTTGCAAGACTGGTCACCAGATAGGTCGCCAGACTGGTCGCTAGACTGGTCGCTGGACTGATCGCTGGACTGGTCGCTAGACTGGTCGCTAGATTGGTCGCCAGACTGGTCGCTTGACAGGTCGCTAGACTGGTCGCCAGACTGGTTGTCAGACTGGTCACCAGACTGGAAACTGGACTGATGTCTAGATTGTAGTCTATACTGGTCGCGAGACTGGTTGCCAGACAGGTCACTAGACTGTTTGCTTGACTGGTCGCTAGACTGATCGCTAGACTGGTCGCTAGACTGGTCGCTAGACCGGTCGCCAGACTGGTTGCCAGACTGGTCGCCAGACTAGTTGCCAGACAGGTCACCAGACTGGTCGCCAGATAGGTCGCTAGACTAGTCGATTGACTGGTCGCTAGACCGGTCGCCAGACTGGTTGCCAGACTGGTTGCCAGACTGGTCGATAGACTGTTCGCTGGACTGGTCGCTAGACTGGAAACTGGACTGGTGTCTAGATTGTAATCTAGACTGGTCACTGGACTGGTCACCATACAGGTCGCTAGACTGGTGGCTAAACTGGCCACTAGACTGGTCGCTAGACTGGTCGCTAGACTGGTCGCTAGACTAGTCGCTAGACTGGGCACTAGACTGGTCGCTAGACTGGTCGCTAGACTGGTCGCCAGACTGGTAGCTAGACTGGACGCCAAACTGGTTGTCAGACTGGTCACCAGACTGGTCGCTAGACTGGTTGCCAGACTGGTTGCAAGATTGGTCACCAGATAGGTCGCTAGACTGGTCGCCAGACTGGTCGCTAGACTGGACGCCAGACTGGTCGCTAGACTGGTCGCTGGACTGATCGCTGGACTGGTCGCTAGACTGGTCGCTAGATTGGTCACCAGACTGGTCGCTTGACAGGTCGCTAGACTGATCGCCAGACTGGTAGCTAGACTGGTCGCCAGACTGGTCGCCAGACTGGTCACCAGATAAGTCACTAGACTGGTCGCCAGACTGGTCGCTAGACTGGTCGCTGGACTGAGCGCTGGACTGGTCGCTAGACTGGTCGCTAGACTGGTCGCCAGACTGGTTGCCAGACTGGTCGCTTGACTGGTCGCTAGACTAGATTTGTCGCTAGATTTGTCGCTAGATTGGTCGCTAGACTGGTCACCAGACTGGAAACTGGACTGATGTCTAGATTGTAGTCTATACTGGTCGCGAGACTGGTTGCCAGACAGGTCACTAGACTGTTTGCTAGACTGGTTGCTAGACTGCTTGCTAGACTGGTCGCTAGACTGGTCGCTAGACTGGTCGCTAGACTGGTCGCTGGACTGGTCGCTAGACTGATCGCTAGACTGGTCGTTAGACTGGTCGCTAGACCGGTCGCCAGACTGATTGCCAGACTGGTCGCCAGACTAGTTGCCATACAGGTCACCAGACTGGTCGCTAGATTGGTCGCTAGACTAGTCGATTGACTGGTCGCTAGACCGGTCGCCAGACTGGTTGCCAGACTGGTTGCCAGACTGGTTGCCAGACTGGTCGCCAGACTGGTTACCAGACTGGTCGATAGACTGTTCGCTGGACTGGTCGCTGGACTGGAAACTGGACTGATGTCTAGATTGTAATCTAGACTGGTCACTGGACTGGTCACCATACAGGTCGCTAGACTGGTGGCTAAACTGGCCACTAGACTGGTCGCTAGACTGGTCGCTAGACTGGTCGCTAGACTGGTTGCTAGACTGGTCGCTAGACTGGTAGCTAGACTGGGTGCTAGACTGGTCGCTAGACTGGTCGCTAGACTGGTCGCTAGACTGGTCACTAGACTGCTCGCTAGACCGGTAACTAGACTGCTCGCTTGACTTGTCGCTAGACTGGTCGCTAGACTGGTCGCCAGACTGGTCGCCAGACTGGTCGCCAGACTGGTCGCCAGACTGGTCGCCAGACTGGTGGCTAGACTGGCAGCTAGACAGGTCGCTAGACTGGTGGCAAAACTGGTCGCTAGACTAGGTGGCTTCCAATACGTCTTCGCCGGAACTTACACATTTTGTCTCTGCTTTACAGTGTGCTGTTTAATCTTAAAACCCCCACTTATCTTAAAGAACGATTTAAGTTCCTTCATGACACACATGCAAAATCTCTGAGGTCATCAGAAAACTTAAGGCTTGCGGTACCGAGTCACACCACCAATTTCTATATTAAGTCGTTCGCAGCTCAAGCAGTACGGCTGTGGAATGCTCTACCCGTATCAGTAAGACAAGCACAAACCCTATCTTCTTTCAAAAACTTAGTAAAAGATCTTCATTAACCGACTTCTAAAAAAGGAGGAGGTTCTCAATTCGGATGTTTGTTCGTTTTTTTTTTATGTTTGTTCGGGCATAGCTCCGTCGCTTGCAAACCGATTTGAAAAATTATATTTTTGTTGGAAAGGGTATACTTTCCAAATGGTCCCATGAAAATTTTATCGAAATCGGACAAGCCGTTTCTGAAAAATAGACAAAAGTCTGAAAAAAATATTTACATTGATGACCTTTTCGTTTACTCTGCTGGTGAAGGTGATAAGTAGTTGACATTTTGGCTTTTGTAACTAGTTTAATTACAAACTGACCCACTAAAAAGCCCGAAAATAAAAACTTTTTTGCAAAAATAAAACCGACTTCCATATCAAAACACTACAAAGCCAAATTTTTGCAAAAAAGTTTTTCTCTCTCCTTAAATTGTTGTTATTATGTATGTCTTTGTTACTTTCTTTTTTTTTAATATTTATATGTATATATATGTTTTGAGAACGTTATTTATTGTTTTCAACCGACGACCAAAAGAGGAGGTTATCAATTCGACGCGTATATTTTTTTTTTTAATGTATGGTCATCGATTACTCGAAGACAGCTGAACCGATTTGGAAGATTCTTTTTTTGATTGAAAGGGTATACTTTGAAATTGGTCCCATTTTCATAAACGTCAGGATCTGATGATGGGATCATGGAGAAATCGAGGGAACTCTTCAAATATTATAGGCACACCTATGACGTTTTGGGTATTTATTATAGTAACTTGTGCAGTTGCTCTCAAAAAGTACCATTTGAGGAAGTGAAACTGATGATGAAGCCCACATATGGCCGCCGAAACTACTCAATAATAAGTATTGAGTGGATTGCGATTCGATTACTTGAATATGGATGTTAAGCACTTTATGCTCGTCACAATGCATATGGTGATGTAGAGCTGATGGTGAAGTACCAGGAGAACTCCTCAACAATTAACGGCCCAGCATTGGGAAAAGCAATATTTTGTGAAAGGTTATAAGTAGTTGACATTTAGGCTCTTATAACTAGGTAAATTAAAAATAGACCAACTAAAAAGAGTGAAATAAAAACTTTTTACTTGTGTGTGGTGTCTTTAGTTTTGTATTTTTGTTTTTGGCACCGACTTCCGAAATTAAAGTTATTTTTCACTTTGCAGTGTTTTTTGGGAGTCGGTTTAATTTTTTGGTAAAAAGTTTTTATGTATTTTATATAGATAAATAATACACCGTGGACTACCCGCGTATTTATTTTCTCCTTCTGTGTCAAATCCATCCAAAGGTTGTCTGTAAAAGATCGCTTTTAGCGATAAGACCGCCCCTTGTATCACCCTTTTTAATTGTTAAGTCCATAATTTTATTTTACTGTTATGGTGTACAATAAAGAATATATCTATCTATCTATCTAGACTGGTGTCTAGATTGGTGGCTAGACTGGTCGCTAGACTGGTGGCTAGACTAGATCTTGCTTCTGACTACCTGTAACGACTGTCAGAGATGTTCAAATGACCGTTAATGAATGCCTTGCTGCATTCACCATTGTATATAGAGTTTAAATAAATAAACCAATGACTTCAGGTTTGATGTTCTTTCCGAGTCCATCTAGATAGTCTAAGATAGTCACCCATTCATGGAACCACTTCGGCAAACGTTGCTTAACCTTAGAGATCGACCCTCCAATTCAACTAGTTATCCAATTCCATTCTAGCTACATTTCGCTGGTTCATCAATCAAATAAAAGTGTCTTCGCAAGCGTTTCCTATCGGTGCTTCAATAAAAGCTGTGTGGAAGTGTAGCCGACGTGCGGCTCAGGGTGTGCAAACCCCACTCGAGTGCAAATAAGTCAATGAGAGCGCGGGAGGGCCCTTAACAGGTGTCCGATCATCGATTTCAGTTTGGTTAGGCGGTCCTAGGGATGGCCTGGTGTCGATGAAAATGGAGGGAAGAAAATGGCACGGGAGGGTAGCAATAGCCTCGTTACACAAAATATGGTACTGACTGTAAGATTCAGTCTTATTTTATTTTTATATATGTAATTCAATTATACATCACATATATTATTATACATCTTTAAACAAGACTTAATAATTAAATCTATACTAATATTATAAAGCGGAAAAGTTTGTTTGTTTGTTTGTTTGCTTGAACGCGCTAATCTTCGAAAGTACTGGGTGGATTTGGATAAAATTTGGTATGGAAGTAGCTTGAAGCTTGAGGAAGGTTATAGGCTACTTTTTAACCGACTGCAAAAAAGGAGAGTTATGTTTTTACCGTGATAGAATCCACGGGAGCGAAGCCCCGCGTGAGTACTAGTAATTTAATATTCGTGAATGCAGTAAGAGAGGAACACACCAGAAGAGGCACACACCAAAAATATATAATACGTCGATGTTTAATATCAAATATCTCGGTAACGTGACACTTTGGGGTACTATATTACATGACATTTTTATTTGTCTATGTATTCTCTATCCATACACACCACTTTCATTGTGCGCCACGATTTGATTGAGTGAGTGCTTTATACGGCCCACCCAAATGTCCTAACTTTGGTATTGTTCGTCAAATCGTTGAAGCTCCTTAAGATATAAGTTGAGCTACGCGATATTTGACAAATGCTTGCACTGTTTGGACGGACCTGCTCAAATCTGTATGATTCTGTCCTTTAAAGGGCGCCACAGGCATAAACCTACATGGCTCTCATATGATTTGATTGACTTTAAAAGAGACGTTGACCTCTGAGTTTGTTTCAGTGTTTCTTCTCAGAGTAGTCAGTTAGGAAACACTGGCCTCATCTAGTTTAAATTTACGAAAAAAAAATGACGTGTAAAAGTGTTACTTATAACCCATTTGCAAAATAAACATCATTATTTCATTATTAATATTTAGAAAAAAAAATGGTGGCGTGGTGGGTCGATATGCCAGATCGGTTCTATCCCCTTTAGACATTGATACCGTATCCGACAAGCAAATGCTAGTCATGAAATATATATAAATTTCATCGATAAATTGCACGTTTCCCATCCCTAGCACTCGAAGCGAAGACGCCACCGTCAGCCTCCCGATGTCGATGGACTCGTACCGAAGATTAAAACAGATCCTATTATTGTGGAGATTGCAACATCATGCTACATCGAATTGCATATTATTTTTAGGGTTCCATTTCATATTTATTACTTTTTCGATATTTTTACGACAGATGACACCAAAATAAAGTCTTCCATTTGCGTTGAATAGCTTAGTAAATAATAATCAATATTTTTTTTTTTTTAAAGATTACTAGCAATGTGGTTAGAATTCACATTACTAGCAATCTTGTTAACCCCTCCAACTAAGCTAAATATGCTTGTGTCTGGAGTGGGTTCACGGCAATAGTGTAATTGGTGGGGTTCGAACTCGTGACCACTCGATCGCAAGTCAGACACCTAATACCATACTGTTTTCAGTGTGATTCAATTTGGAGCAAGTCAACTCACATACAGGCATATTGATGGAGTTGCACCGCTTTTGTAGTGCGTCAGAATAATTGCTGAAGCTCGAGTAACCTGTTTTTATTCAAAGAACAATACACTTCCTTGGTACGCCGCATGCGAAGCAGCCCCATGCTACCGTTATGTAGCGAGCAGACCAGATTGTTTATATCTGAGTCGCTAATGCAAGCGCCACCACCACATGTGTTAGGCGTGTGCCAGTGATTAACATTAATTCATTGGGTTTTTATATTAGGTAATTAGATTAGGAATAATATTAAAAGAGCCTGATAGGGCCATTGCCTGTCGGGGTTGCGTGGATGTTCTAACATGATACCGCGGCCCGGAACGTTAGGGCAATTGAACGAAAAAGCCACTTCTTCACTGCCACTCCACCTAAAGCGGGAGAAGTCATTTGATGATTTTCCCACCGAAAAAAATGTTATCTTTTGAAAAAACATTACACAAATAAATTAAGACAAAAATGTGCTCCTATTACGTGAGGACTTTTAATTGGCTCACTGTCTACTATACTATTTATTTTCTGTATTTAATAGCTGTTATTCCTCCATACTTCTTAAATAAATAAATAAAAATATTACTGTAGATACTAGATACTGTCGACGTTTCTGAAGTGTGTAATACCGATCTCAAAATAATTTATCAACATTTTTGTTCATAACACTTAAATACCATATTCTTCTGGTAACACATATCTATATAAATTATCACTAAGACATTTTTAGTAAAATAACGTGGAACATCGGAAAATACGGCTACTATATAATTAAGATAGACTAGTAGAAACGAAGCGGCATCAATACCTACAAAATACATGACATCCCATATTTCTATAAAAAAGGAAACTGAATTTAAAAAAAAAAAACTAAGATCTCCTGGCGCTTACATAATACTTCACACACTTTATTTCTATACCCTCGACGAAAATAAACAGAATCATACAACAATATTCACCATACGTTATCCAGAATTTACATAAAGTACCTACAGAACCCACTTTTGTATTTACGATTCAGTAGAGTCGCAAATCTTAAGATTTCCTCTGGCGTTTTTTGTCTATATTCATCTCGAATTTTCCATTGCATTGGCGAGCGATTCCAGATTTGTTTGCAAAAACGAAAATGATTTTATATTCTCATTTTCTTACTTCATTACTTTGATTTGGGATTGCAAGTGGAATATTCGAAAGGTTTATAGAATATTCTTTTATGTTTATAGCTGAAAGTACGCTTTTTGATTTGATGGAATTACGAGATAGCTCTTATGTGGGTTACTTATGAACAGGTTGATTCAGAGCGGCGTGGTTATATTTGAGCGTATTTTTCTTTTTCTGATATACTGTAATGGGACTTTTGCAAAAAAATACTAATTCAAAAAGCTAAACCATTAAAATAAATACAACAAAAAAGAAACTCTCATAACTGATCTCACACGATACCACCAGGCAAGACTGTGTCAGATTTTCGGGTTTCTGACTACCGTAACCTGTGAAAGATGAACAAACACCTTTTTTTTTTCCTGGGTGGAAAATCATCGAATGACTTTCTTTGGGTTAAGCGGAAGGGAGTGTCAGACTTCTACTGACTAAAAACTTTACTTCAGCTGCCCTTAAGTTCCGGGGCCGCGGTATCTCGTTAGAAGATTCCAGCAACTTTTTACTTTAAACTTTTTTTATTTTTATGCAGGTAAAATTGTTTTTCTTTTCTGTACCTACACTCGGTATAGGACTTTACTCAAAAAAATGACCGCATAGACCGAGCCATAGATTTTATTATCCTTTTTAGATTCATTTATTGAAACTGAAAAGAGAATGATTTACATTTTCTTTTCAATAAATGAAACTGAAAACGATCGATGAGAACTCCCTGTTAGTGTAGCGTGGTAGTCGATTAAACTAGAATCGATTACCACACTCATCCCTAATGTCTATGGTTTCACTGAGTGACAACACTTATGCGGTGCCGGCTATAAATTCTAATCCCCGGTCTGCTGAGTTCTAGTAACTAATATTGAAACCCCTCTGTGCCCAAGGGGTTTTTCTCTTTTACTGCCTTCATCTCCGATATCAACTACCTCAACGTCTGCCACGCGACGGGTGTCACCGCTGCCTCCGCGTATAACCGCTAGAGAGACGCCCTGTCGCGTGGTCTGCCTGCATAACCTCTGCACCTGCCACGTGCAAGTTGTGTGTCAACGCTGCCTCCGCGGCTAACCGCAGGAGAGACATCCTCTCGCGTGGCCTGCCCTGCATAACCTCTGCGTCTGACACGTGGTCGCTGCCGGCTTCGGGGTCGGCCCGTCGGTCTGCGTGCGTCGCGGCCTAAGCCCAGGGCAGTACCTTCCACAAACCTACAACCAGTGGAGGAACACCTTGGTGAACTGAATCCACCCCTCTACCGAATAAATGCTGTAAACTTCTGTGGTCATCTTTCAATTCTACCACCTAAACCTCTACGCCACATTAGGTAGGCGACAAGCTGCAGGGCCTTTCCTGCTAATTCACACAAAACCTTAATACATTATACAATAAAACACTTTCCTCGTGAATCACTCTATCCATTGGTGAAAACTGCATGAAAGACTGTTCAGAATTTTTTGAATTAACGCGTCGGAAGACTTTGTTTTATACTATGTAAAGATACTCTATATGTGACACATAAAAAAGAAATCACTTGATAACCAAAAAAAATGCATATTTCAATCAGCCTGATTCAGTTGGTTGCATTTTTAGGCTTCACGTTACGAGAAAATTAAATTAAAAATAATGTATTGAATATTACAAGAAGTTATGAAATAATTAACATGCATGAATGGCAAGCTTTCATTTACGCTAAGCCTGCCTATCTGCCATAATAAAAAATAAACAAAATTACGGATTTATCTATACTTATAATAAATCTGTAGAGAGGTCAATTCTGTACATGAAATATATTTACAAAATAACTATCAGGGGGTGATTAGGGATCGATACTAATGCCAAAAATGCAATCTGTAAATTTTTTGTCTGTCTGTCTGTCTGTCTGTCTGTCCCGTTATAGAAACAAAAACTACTCGACGGATTTTAACAAAACTTGGTACAATTATTTTTCATACTCCTGAGCTGGTTATAGTATACTTTTCATCACGCTACCATCAATAGGAGCAGAGCAGTGAACGGAAATGTTGGGAAAACGGGAGAAGTTACTCAATTTTTTAAGCTTTCGTCGCGTGTGCAACCTTAATGGTTAAAGCTACACAGAAATCATTTCATGACGGAAATGTTCTCCTTAAAATTATATAAAAAATATCCCACGACAGCATATGTCTATCTTTTATGGTTGACTCACAATAACACGTGTAACTCCCGATAGCTTAGCAGTTCCAAGCTTTCTGATTACAATATTTGTCTACTCTTACGTTTATAACACTCTCAGTCACCCCTAATTGAAAAAGTTAACATTATTAACTATTCCATAAAAAATAATTATATAAATCGGTATAGAAACACCAAAGTTATACATGAAATACGCTAATAATAAGCCATCGCGCGTAAATACTGAATCATGCTATGAGAATCGGTCGCCGCGCTCGACGCGTCTAGCGGGCGAAGGTATAAAATTTCGTTCCATAGGTACTTAAGCCTCATGTGAACGTGATCTAAACAATATTACCAATATATTACCTTAATAACACACAAGGAGTTACACGCTGACGGAGTCGCGTGCACAGCTATTAACAATAATATTGTGAGGTTCCGTATTGCGATATTTTTCAACAGTATTATAGATTGACATATTATATTTCCCTACTAAATCACGAAAGTTAATCTGTCTGTTACATCAAAATCACTGAACCGTGAGGAAGGACATAGGCTACATTTTTTTACGAAAAACGACGGAAACGCGGACGAAGTCGCGGGCAACAGCTATCTATACTAATAATATAAGGCTGAAGAGTTTGTTTGTTTGAACGCGATAAGCTCAGGAACTACTGGTTCGAATTTAAAAATATTTTTTAATTAAATTGACAATTTATAGAGAAAGGCTATCATTACGCCAAGGCCAATAGGAGCGGAGCGCCAATGAAGAATGCTTCAAAATCGGGGTTAAATTTAACGTTAGCCCAAAGTAACTATTCCACGCGAACGAAGTCGCGGGCAAAAGCTAGTTTATCATATAATCATGGCCGTATTAAGCTTAAAGAGACAACTAATCATTCCGTTCCATCAAGATGAACTTGATTGAACGGAATGACTCTGTGTTCACTTCAAAACAGTTTACACGGTAAGATTTTTACAATACAGCACTGCGTAAGCCCTTAATTTTCTTTTCTTTGTAGGAAAGATCGACCCAAGCGTATATCCCAATGGATAAGTTGTAGTCGTTTGAACTGATACCCTAACAGTCAGCAAGCTAGCTGTTATCTTTGGAAAACAAAAGAAATTCATAGGCATTTCACGAAGGTTTTATTCTCCGCATCCTGCCTCTTTGTTTCGGTCTAGTTCTACAAGGAAATCAGAAGAAACAAACTAAGTTAGCATCGTATGCCCTGGCAGTGCGACTTGCGAACTGGAACAAATACTGCCACCGCTACATAAGGCTGTAATTAATTCATATCAAACTTGAAACAACTCACTGCCCAAGAGACTGGAAACTCTTAATTGTACTTCAGAAACAAACGTTTATTCTTGCTTCGTTTAAATTATAATAAAGGCATAAATACTTGTGTTATTTTGTAAGTTTGAGACGATTTGAGTTTTGGTGATGCATAGCGATGGGCGACTTGGGGATTATGATGATCCAATTCTAAAAATATTTTCATTGTTAGTAAGGTGCATTATTGGCGAGTGCTCGGAAATGTGTACGCAGAGGGAAACACGTGTCGAGTGTGGTTTGTTTGCAAATGGTTTGTTTTTTGATTGCATCCCTTCTGCACGTGCATATATTTGTGGGTGGGAGGGCGATGCTGCATGTTGCATGCAAGATTGATCGTCTAAGTTTTGGCGGAATTAACACTAGATATTTTCCTAAAGTATTTGTTTGGTATGGATTTCCTCATTTTCCTCAAAGTAACGCCTGATTCCATACTGTATACAACGTGTAACGGAAACCCCATATCTATCCAAAAGGACTGAAGACAGCATCTGGTTCCATACCAGATGTTGTCTTCAGTCCACTATGCAAAGTTTCAGCTCAAAATAAGTGACACAGAATTCACCCCAAATTATTGGTTTCATATGTTTCTTGAATACCAGTAATAACAAACGTGTGACAGCACTATGAGGGTCATCACTTTCCACGTCACTTGCCAATAAAACGATAATTCTCTTCTTCTTCTTAATTTGAAAAATTCGGCCTCTAGTATCAATGTATTGAAATTTCTAATAAGCTCCACACATGTAGACATAGGATTAGAAAACCCTGGCCATATCGTTTGTTATCATCCAAAGAAGCCGTGAACTCGGTATGTATATACCCTTTAAATTACACGTTGTATAATAGAATAAAAAAAACATTTATTCGAATAGACACACGTGTATACAGTAATCTTTTTGATAGGCTTCGTACGCCGAATTCCGGGGCACGCTCGGGATGCCGAATTCCGTGGTCAAAACTTTGGCTTGGCAAAGACTTCAACCAGATGTGTAGGTAGGTAACCTAGCCCTTATTATAAACGAAATCCAATAAAACAGTCTTTAAGATTATTTTTCGCTTTTTAGTGGTTTTGTTTTGAATTCGTTTAAATTTTTTGTCAAAAAGTTTTTTAATGTAATTAAACAATAGGTACTGTTATTTTTAAGTTACGTATCACCATGGGCAGACCAATTAAAGGTGCCGCCAAAATAAGATTTTCAACAGTCCCTATCTAAATTAGATTAGATGTTGTAACTTCCATCATCTCAGCTCAGCACCATGAGATGGACAAGACACTAATATCTGAATTGCTTTAGATAGTATATTTAAAACGTTGTAAGTGCCATTAAAGTCGAAGATTCCTTTATACATTATTTTCTTGGGATTTCATAATCAATTTCAATTCCAATTTCATTTTTTTCCAAGTAACAAGACTCAATTGGTTAGTAACAAAATTCCTTAATTCTATGTTAATACTTAACTTAAATTACAAGGTTGATTTGCGAATCGAAGCTACACCTTCCCTATACCTTCCATCATCAGCTCAGCAACATGAGATGATGATTATAAGGCACAAATACCTGACTTGCGTTAGAAATTATATGAAAAAGAACAAAACATTTGAGATTATCCCACGATTTCCCTGGGATCCCAACATCAGATTATGACTTGGTGACAATAGGATCACCTCAGAAGTATAGGATTCTGAATAAAAAATAATTTAGGAAATCGGTTCACAATTGGGAGATAAATCGGTGAACGTACATAAAAAAAAATCATAGGTAGGTACAGCCGAACATTGCCCAACCAAACATAGACACTCCTCTTTTTTTGAAATCGGTATAAAATAACAAAAAAATTTACCAAGGGTGAATCAGACTCGCCCATGAAGGGTTCCGTAGTAACTACGCCAAATATCTTTATTTTTCATAATATTTGTATGAATTACAAAAATATATTTGCGGTTTTAGAAAATATGCTATACGTATCTCAAAAACTGCTGACCCGATCTCATTCAAATCAATTGTCGTTGAAAGTTTACATTAAGATCTACAGCATATAATTTTTTTTAGATTTTTCTTTCCATTACTATAGAAGTTAAAGGGGGGGGACACACATTTTACCACTTTGGAAGCATATATCTTTTAAAAGATTGACTTCAAGAAAAAGTGGTTTTAGAAACCTCAATGTCATTTTTAAAGACCTTTCTATAGATACCACACACGCATAGGTTTCATGAAAAAAAATACACAGACAGACAGACGGACAGACAGACGGTTAGCCATGGCGAAACTATAAGGGTTCCATTTTTTGCCATTCGGCTACGGAACCCTAAAAATAGCGCTGAGCATATCCACAAAGGGTTACCAACTTATCATTTGCCATAATCAGCCTGTAACATACTCACTACTGGGACATAGGCCAAATCTCAATAAGAGGGAATGAGCCGTAACCACCACGCAGGCGAAGTGTGGATTAGTGGACATCGCATAACTTAGTACTTTTTAGACTTACCGGTTTCCTAGAAATGTTTACCTAAGTCGTATTGAGAGCAATAGTTATGATATAATTACACAAAGTAATGTGCCTGAACCTGATTAGGTTTGCCAGGGTTGTGGAATTGTTGTCGGGGTAACGTAATTGTTCGAAAGAGTTACGAAAACGTTACGGAACACGAAGGGCAAATGACGGAACACGGACGGGTTTGGTCAGTAAACGTCTTACGCACCCTCCCGCTCCACCCAGAACGGGAGGCAGTCATTGGATGGCTTCCCATCCTTAAAAAAAGAAGCTTGATTGTGTTCAATCAAACATCTCACAAGTAAGACCAGTAACCACTGGACCATTAATACACTAGGTACTCACTGTTGCAGTGTTGCACAATATAAAATGCAAAAAAGGTAAAACTGCAAACAAAAATATAAAGAATTTGAAACTTGTCTAATCACATTATGTTGATTTTCCTGTCATTTAGATGCTCGTACCCCGGTATCTATAGAAGCCCTTAGCATCATTTATCCTGATCTACGACGAACCCGTATGCCAAATTTCATTGAAATCGGTTAAACAGTATGATGTGAAGAGACAGACAAGAAGACAAAGATGATGTATGATGCATCCATACATCTTATCTTCACATTATTAATATCTATAGTAATTTGTATAAACTAGTGACCCGGCCCTGGTTCGCATGGTCACATTCTGCTAATTCACCCGAAACCCGAATGAATTATACGATAAAACTTTCCTCATGAACATCTCTATCCATTAGTGAAAACCGCATGAAATAATGTTCAGTAGTTTTTGAGGTTATTGCGAACAGACCGACAGACAGACGCGGCAAGAGACTGTTATATATTATACTAGCGACCCGGCCCGGCTTCGCTCGGCCAATAGAGTTTATATTTGCTTATATTATTCTGCCTAATTAATTTTGCGATAACTCATTAGATATTCATTATATTGATAGTGTGTAAAAAGCAATTTTAATCTACATTAAACGCTCAACGTATGTAATGTATTAATTTGGATGGATTTGGATAATTACAATATAATGATGGGTTAACAGTAGAGTATTAACTCTACTGTTAACCCATCATTATATTGTAATTAGTAAAAGAAAAAAAAAATATTATTGTGGGTTATCCTTAAGAAATAGACATATGCAATCGCGGACATTTTTTATCTATAAAAGAGAAACAATCCCATCATACATTGTTTTGTTAAAACTCAAAAGGTTTTGGCAGCGTTTTCGATTAAAGCTCCCGATCGGCTTAAAGTTTTTCCGACATGTTAAACTTATATCGTTGTATTACATACAATTTTCATAAAATCGTAATAAATTATACACCTAAACCTTCCTCAGGAATCACAATGTCCATTGGTGAAAACCGTACAAAAATCCGTCCCGTAGTTTTTGAGTTTATCACGTTCATACAGACAGACAGACAGACGCGACAAAGGATTTCTTTTAATAATATGTAAGGATACATATCACAACATATTTTTTATTCTATTCCCATGTATGTAAGGTACATTAATGAGCTCGGTGGGCTTTTCAGTTTCGTATAAGCTCACTGTGCGCCACCTGTTACTTACTTCATAAACTCCTGTTGCTTTGATTACGTTCATACATCATTCACGCAGTCCGGTCGCGGGTAGTAGCGTTTCAAATAAGAATAAGAACGTCAATGACCTCTATCTGTCAAATGTTACTTAAAAAGACGGTTTGCCAAGAAAACTTATTTGCGAAAATTAATACCAGCTTATCTTCTCAGATACCAATATTTAATTATTTAAAGTCATAATTAACGTAGTTCTTTTTTTAAACCATACTTTTCTCTCTTATTTTCATTATTGTGCCACCCATTCGCCTAAAAGTACCTAAAGAGGACGCATGGTGCAAATGCCCAGAAGCCATGTCAATATTATTAAAGTTTTAATTTTATTTTTTATTGATGATAAGCTCGTGTTTGACCACCAAAATAAGAAAAGGGGACTAATTGCTTTTCGCTCAATATTCGTATATTTTAATACATTATTGTTATGCTCACTCTACCCAACTGCTTTGATTTGACAGTTATGACGCCACAATATAGCGCTAAGTCGATCCTATTCTTTGGTACTGTATGGCTTTTCGAGGCGTCCCTCCTCTCGACGTTACTGACATAATAATTCCACTTCAACGAAATATGTATAAGTTTGGATACCAATAGTGCATGCGCTGTTTTTAGAGTTGCGATGCTGGTACAAGACGCTCCTATTATAACATTCGAAATAGTAGTTTAGGCTTGTTGTGCGTATCTATCAGAAAATGTATTACTTACTTATTTCTATTTAATGAAACATCTTAAAAGAGGTCTTTAATGTCTAATGTCTCACTAGAGCATGTTTATTATTTAGGTACTTTTTTTTCCTGGTTGGGAAAATCATCGAATGACTTCTCCTGCTCTGGGTGGAGTGGAAGGGAGTATCAGACTTGTACTGACTAAGAGTCCACCCTGTTCCTTTATCTGCCCTTAAGTTCCGGGGCCGCGGTATCTCGTTAGAACATTCCCGTAACCCCGGCAGGCAATGGCCTGATGGGGCCCCGTCACTTGTGCTGACAGCTCTTTGAGGCGCGGGTGGAACACGACGCGCCGCCGACCCGGGCCTGGTCCTTACCGGACGGTGAAATACCCTTGCTCGCCGTCCGCAAGCCCGCGCCTACGGTGACCGGAGATCGGCTCGCGATCCTCGACGCCCGGGGCGTCTTCCGCGGCGGCTGGGGCGTGAGAAAGAGAGTTGCCTCTCCCTCGCGCGTTCGGCCTCCTCCTTCGCTAGCATGACTGCTTCGCAGAAGGAGGCGATCGCATCCCATTCCCTCTCGCTCCGCACCATGATCTAAAACAGGACCGGGCGCGAGAGGTCACCGCTGCCGATCGCCTCAACCAGGACACGGCAAGGCTCTGCCCAAGCGGGGCACACCTCCACCGTATGATTATTTAGGTACTACCTGCGACTTCGTACGCGTGGGATGGTTTTCCCGCGTAAATGCCGATCCCGTGGAAATTCCGGGATAAAAATAGCCTGTGTTATTCCAGGATGTCAATTATCTACTTAGCAAAATTCATTCAAATCCGTTCAGTAGTTTTTGTGTGAAAGAGTAATAAACATCCGTCCACACAAACTTTCGCAAGACTTGCGAAACCTTAAAGTAAATTAATACAAAAATAAAAAAAGCCAAGCACCACTCATCTCGAATGCCAAAAACAAAATAAACAAATTATTCCCTATCTATAGATCTTCTAATGTTATTTGTAAAAAACAAACAACGCAATTTCTACTACAAAGAAACTACGATGACACCGAAAATTTACTTAAATCTTTTATTTAAACTTGTTTTAACTCCTACTGTATATTTCGCATACACCTTCCAAACTCATCACACTCTCTTTTCGCACACACAAAAACGCACACACATGCACACACACTCATACACACACACATACACACGCGCGTAAGTACAAAAATTATTTAAATATTTTTTTCAGTTTAATTTTAGTTTTAGATTGTAATTACTGATTCTTTTTATTTTTAAGATTTATTAGCAGCACCTACGGATTTGCAATCTTTTTTCTCTTCTCTCTCATTGTGGAAATAGGCTGACAGATTACTCAGTAATCTAAATAGGACGTCAGAAACTAAACTGTTATTCCTAATTAAGATTGTAACAATACTGTACAACCTGTTTTAAAAATAAAAAACTTTTTAGCAAAAAATAGAACCGACTTCCATATAAAAACACAACAAAGGCAAAAATAACTTTATTTCGGAAGGCGGTGTCAAAAACGAAAATATATACAAAACTAAAGACACCGCCTTCCGAAATTAAAGTTATTTTTGCCTTTGTAGTGTTTTTATATGGAAGTCGGTTCTATTTTTTGCTAAAAAGTTTTTTTTCACGCTTTTTAGTGAGTCGGTTTGTAATTTATCTAGTTACAAAAGCCAAAATGTCAACTACTTATCACCTTTAACAAAATATTGCTTTTCCCAGTGCAGAGCTGTTAATTTTTGAGGAGTTCTCCTGGTACATCACCATCAGCTCTACTTCACCATATGCATTGTGACGAGCATAAAGTGCTTAACATCCATATTCATGTAATCTAATCGCAATCAACGAAATATTTATTATTGAGTAGTTTTGGTGGCCATCTGGGGTCTTCATCATCAGTTCCACTTCCTCAAATGGTGCTTTTCGAGAGCAACTGCACAAAGTACTATAAGAAATACCCAAAACGCTATAGGTGTGCCTATAATATTTGAAGAGTTCCCTCGATTTCTCCATGATCCCATCATCAGATCCAAACGTGACGACAGTGGGACCAACTAGAAAGTATACCCTTTCAAACAAAAAAAGAATTTTTCAAATCAGTCCAGCCATCTCCGAGTTATGAGGTAACATACATAAAAGAAAATAAAACAAAACAGTTCAAGACGAATTGTAAACCTCCTTTATTTGAAGTCGGTTATAAATAAATTAAAATGTATTATAAATGCGAAAGTTTGTAAGGATGGATGGATGTTTGTTACTCTGTGCAAAAATTACGGTACGGATCTGAATGCAAATAGGTATGCCGATAGTTGAAATCCTGAAATATACAAGGTGCAACAGATTAAGCGCCATACCTCAAACACCCCAATTAGAATATTATATTATTATACTATATAAAGCTAAATTACCACTGACTCACTCACTGACTCATTGACATAATTGTTCTCCCAGATGGTGGATGGGGAGGTATATATATTTACAGAGGTAGGTATATTTTGACAGATTCGTAAACAAGTAACTCTCAAACCTACGGGAAAAGTGCCAAACCTCCCCTTTTCACCCCCCTTCTCCCCCCTCCCTATCGTATCTCGGAAACTACGAGACCCGTATTTTTCTTTTTTTACGGATTCGTATAGAGGAGGCTCGGTAAAGTAAAAACCATTTTTCAAAGTACCCCCCCAACCCCCTTTTCACCCCCTTTAGGCGGATCTCGGAAATTAAGAGCCTTGGAACATTTTTTTTTCAGATTCATTTAGAGGGGCAATGCTTTAGTCGAAATACTTGTGCAACCCCCCCCATCTCCCCCCCCCTTTTTTTCTTTTTTCACAAGCACGCGAGGTGCTTGCACCTCGCGCAACACGAAAATACTAAACCCCCCCCATCTCCCCCATCACCGCCCCCACTTTTTTTTTTCTTTCACTAGCACGCGAGGTGCTTGCACCTCGCGCTACACGCAAATACTAAACCCCCCCATCACCTCCCCCCCATTTTTTTTTTTTTTTCACAAGCACGCGAGTAGCTTGCACCTCGCGCAACACGCAAATACTAGTTATATTATATAAAGCTAGATTACCACTCACTGATTCACTCACTGACTGACTCATTGACATAATAGTTCTCCCAGATGGTGGATGGGGAGGTGGGTATATTTTGACAGATTCGTAAACAAGTAACTCTCAAACCTACGGGAAAAGTGCCAAACCTCCTCTTTTCCCCCCCTTCTCCCCCCTCCCTATCGTATCTCGGAAACTACGAGACCCGTATTTTTTTTTACGGATTCGTATAGAGGAGGCTCGGTAAAGTAAAAACCATTTTTCAGTCGCCCCCCCCCCCCCCGCCCCCCTTTTCACCCCCTTTAGGCGGATCTCGGAAATTAAGAGACTTGGAAATTTTTTTTTTCAGATTCATTTAGAGGGGCAATGCTTTAGTCTTAATAATTGTGCCCGTAGGTTTGAGAGTTACTTGTTTACGAATCTGTTAAAATATACCCACCTCCCCATCCACCATCTGGGAGAACAATTATGTCAATGAGTCAGTGAGTCAGTCAGTGGTAATTTAGCTTTATATAGTATAACTAGTATTTGCGTGTTGCGCGAGGTGCTTGCACCTCGCGCAACACGCAAATACTAAACCCCCCCATCTCCCCCCCCCCATTTTTTTTTTCACAAGCACGCGAGGTGCTTGCACCTCGCGTAACACGCAAATACTAGTTATACTATATAAAGCTAGATTACCACTGACTAACTCACTCACTCACTGACATAATTGTTCTCCCAGATGGTGGATGGGGAGGTGGGTATATTTTAACAGATTCGTAAACAAGTAACTCTCAAACCTACGGGAAAAGTGCCAAACCTCCCCTTTTCACCGCCCTTCTCCCCCCCTATCGTATCTCGGAAACTGCGAGACCCGTATTTTTTTTTTACGGAATCGTAAAGAGGAGGCTCGGTAAAGTAAAAACCATTTTTCAGTCGCCCCCCCCCGCCCCCCTTCTCACCCCCTTTAGGCATATCTCGGAAATTAAGAGACTTGGAACATTTTTTTTTCAGATTCATTTAGAGGGGCAATGTTTTAGTCAAAATACTTCTGCAACCCCCCCCCATCACCCCCCCCATCAACGCATTTTTTTTTTTTTTCACAAGCACGCGAGGTGCTTGCACTTCGCGCAACACGCAAATACTAAACCCCCCCATCTCCCCCCATCACCCCCCCCCCACTTTTTTGTTTTTTTCACAAGCACGCGAGGTGCTTGCACCTCGCGCAACACGCAAATACTAAACCCCCCCCATCTCCCCCCATCACCCCCCCCCCTTTTTTTTTTTCACAAGCACGCGAGGTGCTTGCACCTCGCGCAACACGCAAATACAAGTTAAATTATAAGTCTAAAACAACAACCATAACTAAATAAATTGAAACCAAACCACAGTGTGATAAGATCCCGGTTTTTGTCAGCATGTTTTGATTGAGTTAATCGATAGAGTCTACAATTCCGATGATTAGAGTAAAACTCCTGGTTCGCTAAGACTTGTACTTTAAAAAAAAAGTCAAAGTTTCACGATATGAGAAATGAAAAAAAAAATCATCATAATTTAATGGATGTACTTATTCCAGAATTTATTTATTCTATCAAAAAGAAAAAAAGTATAATAGCCGACCTGCGACGTTGCTTTAGTATGGATGGGTCGAGAGATTTGATTTTTTTTCTCATTTTTCGTATCATTTTTTATTCATCTAAACCGCCGTATTAGGTGGTCATTTCTACATCAAAAAAATGCTGATACTTTCTATTATGTGTAGTATTAATTTCAAAACCAAACTCATTGGTTTCCAGGAGTTATTGGAGATTCAAAATTTTCCTTAGGGGTGTCACTTTCATTTATCCGAAAAAAAAACAATAAGAATATATTTTATCTGAAAAAAAAGGTGTTTTAAATACTTTTTAATAATTAATATGGAGTTGGTTATTCGAAAGGAAAATGTATATGAATTTGTAAAATATTATGTAGGCCAACCGAACTAAAATTCATCTTAATTCAACAATTAATTCAGTTACAATTAATCATCGATGGCTAGATTTTGTTCATTAACAGGTCTCAATAAAGACAATGCGGCCGGTGGCAATGGGATTTTTTAGCCTTTTTTTATCAGAGATAATTGGATCCGATGAGACTAAAGCCCTGTGAAAATGGTCAAACATAGTTGCTTCACGAGATTTTTTTCTGGTATTGTGCTCTCTGTCAAACCTCCAAAATTTGTTGCGTGACTCAGCCGCTTGTTCAGAGAGCATGGCAATAGGTAAATTTGATTTTTCTATTATTTTCGACCCATGTACTAAAATTTTGTGATGCGTGACAGTCATAGGATGCCATCCATACTTCGCAACATATTTGTATGCAAACTCTTTGCAAAAAGTTGCGAATTTTTCAGGGTCAATTGGCAGGTTACTAGACAAAACTGTTAAAATAACAATAATCTATCTAATAAAACACTGCACGCACTGCTCTTTCTGATAGAAACCGAGGAACTTTTGCAAATATATTTTACATTGAATAGTGGCTATTAGATAGATCAATGTAAAAAATATTTGCAAAAGTTCCTCGGTTTCTATCAGAAAGAGCAGTGCGTGCAGTGTTTCCGTTGTTAGTGGTGCCTGAAGTTAGACGGACAACATCTACCAAAAGTCCCATTTCTTCTCTGATTTTAGCCTGGATTATTTTTTTACGGTCCTCGACTAATATAAATAAAAAACGGCTCTCTTCTGACCAAAGGTTATTAGTCGAGGAGCCGATCCTCCATTTTTTAACCTCTACTCCCAGGTTTAATAAAAAAATTAAGGCCCTTATCCAAGAATAAAGTGGACTTATGCCACGCACCAAACGTTCTTCTATTACTGGTTTGGAGAATGTTAACTCTAAATCGTTGAATTGGGATTAGGTCAAATCGCAATATGGGCAACGTAACTGAGATGGCATACAACGAACTGCATTCAGAACTTTTCCGTCAATAGCTGCACAGTATAATTCATATTAAACAACTTTTATTGTATACCCTCTCGAGGTTTCAGTTATAATGGGGGTAAGATTTTGTATTTGATCCTGAGTAGACTGTTTCTCCAAAATAATTCTATCGTTTCTTTTTTATACTGCAAGTGTAACGATCTACAGTAACGAAAAGATGAAGGTGCAGGATTTATCCAAATAACATCATTGCTGTCTTTAGTTACAACCTGCAATGGCGTAAATGTCGTCGCAAAAATACTGTTTTCGTCACCTTCTGCATCTGAGAGTGATTGTTTATATAAAGATTGCCCAGTGCTTCCATCAAAGCCCCAGTTACCCCTTAAAATTCAATATACTGCTTGAATGCTTTTTTGGTACAATAGTTAATGAGGACTTCATCACATAATTTAATCACCTGAGTAAGTGTGGTTGACTAAACTTTGAAGAAGCACAGATGCTTCTCTTTCAGACACCTGAACCTGGTCAGGATAACAGGTTTTTTAGTCTCTTGAATTTTATAATACGCATATGCGTATGCATCAAATCCACATCTTTTAAGATCTAATCGAATTGCACTGTATGTTTCGACGGACATATTTCTATCATTTATCATAGCCAGTGCTTCGACAGGTGTGCATGGTTCTGGAGAAGTCTGAACTATTTTAAGAATTTCTGTTGGAGCAGTCTCAGATTCTAGACATAGACATAATAGTGTCTCTAAATCTTTAGCAGATGAATGTGACAGATTTTGTCCTCCGATATTAATAGATCCTACAAACGTTTGTATTTTCTGGGCATTTGGTTCGTTGTCCAAAGCTTCCGAAAGTTTTCGCTTAGATCTATAATTATTGTTGGCTTCTGCTTAAAGCCATAAACCTCTTGGATTTTGGAGAAAAGACAGATTCGTTATTAGAAACCGTTGCTGATGAAGTTTCATCACTATCAAGGACTGATATCAAATGACCACTAACAAGAGTACCACTAAGCCAATCTCGTTTTTTTTTTAAATAAAATAGGACTCATTAAACTTACAAAGCTTAAAGTAATCTTGACTCTTTTATAAAAACCCTGAAAGTGTTTGTTTCAACTTCTCGTCAGTTTGTGAAAGTTGATATTCAGAGCCAAAATAATTGACAACCATACTCACTCGTTCGGAAAGCGGCAGCTGCTTTGCTTTACCCTTAAACAGCTTAAAGGCTTCCATTCGAGTTAGTATTTTGTACCAGAAGAATGTCCCTCACGGTCATCTGTCTGTCGATACACATCGTTAGGGCTCTGTTGGTTAGTTGAAACATTTCTTTGTCTGAATCTGTGTCAATTGGCAATACTATAGTCGTCTGTGTTGAATTCCAGGTTTATTTGTCAGTTTTTGATTAGTTTCCATTGTTGTTCCCACGAGTAGGGTCGATAGAACGTCCACCCCCGGGAGACGCCCATTCCGGGGGTAAGGCTACATACTACGGAGGTCGCCAGATATCCGTAGGGTTTAAACGACTTCACTGTCGGGTTTTATAGAGTGTTCCTTCTCGCGGGCCGGCCGGTTAAGGCAAGCCCCCGGCTGTAGTTTTGCACAACGTACCTCAGTCACGCCTTACTGAGGCTGTTGAAGTGCAGAGTACGGTTACGGTATAAAGGTTGACTGCTGCTCAGTCCCCTGAAATTGTTCCAACTCCAGATGGAACAACCATTGATTTTGCTTTATAGCAAAAACTATACTTTAATAAATATAGTTACATAATGTATATAAATAACGTGTGTGTAGTTGACGTAAATAATTTAAACAGGGGCGCATTCTCAGCGTATCATATATCAAAAATCAATACAATTGATGTAAATACATGATGAAAATTGATTTGAAATAATTAGATAGGTATATAATAAAATTCATGTATGACGACAGATGAGGGGTGCCTTCATTATTTTGTTGGTCGGTCATGATAGCACGTGGAGGCCGACGTGAAATAATACACAGGCACTGTTCGGTACACTCAACTTTACTGTTCGCAACACGGCAACACTTTACAATAAAAAATAATAAACGATTAAAGATCTATTTTCGGATTGAAAATAAAAATAAAAATGGAATGTAGTGAGGTTAGCCAAGTCGACCGTTGGTCGCCACGATCACAATCCCAATGTGTAATCTGCACAAGTCTACCGCCTTTTTTTTTTTTTTTTTGCTTTTCCCCGGTCATGAGACCACCAGGACCTTATTATTCTATTTTTCTCATTCATTCCAGTTCTATCATTTATTCCTCTCGTACTTTCATACTTCATACTTGATCTTTCTTTCATACAACTTTTCATTCTTAGCCGGGTGGGACTCCCGCTATGCTAGTCTATTCTGTTTTATAGTTTTATTTATTTAGGGTATGGGTATTTCATGTGCAACCTTGTTTTATTTACATAGTTGTTAAAAATAATTCTATGTACTACTAAAAGTTTCCATTGTTGTTCCCACGAGTAGGGTCGATAGAACGTCCACCCCCGGGAGACGCGCATTCCGGGGGTAAGGCTACATACTACGGAGGTCGCCAGATATCCGGAGGGTTTAAACGACTTCACTGTCGGGTTTTATAGAGTGTTCCTTCTCGCGGGCCGGCCGGTTAAGGCAAGCCCCCGGCTGTAGTTTTGCACAACGTACCTCAGTCACGCCTTACTGAGGCTGTTGAAGTGCAGAGTACGGTTACGGTATAAAGGTTGACTGCTGCTCAGTCCCCTGAAATTGTTCCAACTCCAGATGGAACAACCATTGATTTTGCTTTATAGCAAAAACTATACTTTAATAAATATAGTTACATAATGTATATAAATAACGTGTGTGTAGTTGACGTAAATAATTTAAACAGGGGCGCATTCTCAGCGTATCATATATCAAAAATCAATACAATTGATGTAAATACATGATGAAAATTGATTTGAAATAATTAGATAGGTATATAATAAAATTCATGTATGACGACAGATGAGGGGTGCCTTCATTATTTTGTTGGTCGGTCATGATAGCACGTGGAGGCCGACGTGAAATAATACACAGGCACTGTTCGGTACACTCAACTTTACTGTTCGCAACACGGCAACACTTTACAATAAAAAATAATAAACGATTAAAGATCTATTTTCGGATTGAAAATAAAAATAAAAATGGAATGTAGTGAGGTTAGCCAAGTCGACCGTTGGTCGCCACGATCACAATCCCAATGTGTAATCTGCACAAGTCTACCGCCTTTTTTTTTTTTTTTTTTGCTTTTCCCCGGTCATGAGACCACCAGGACCTTATTATTCTATTTTTCTCATTCATTCCAGTTCTATCATTTATTCCTCTCGTACTTTCATACTTCATACTTGATCTTTCTTTCATACAACTTTTCATTCTTAGCCGGGTGGGACTCCCGCTATGCTAGTCTATTCTGTTTTATAGTTTTATTTATTTAGGGTATGGGTATTTCATGTGCAACCTTGTTTTATTTACATAGTTGTTAAAAATAATTCTATGTACTACTATATATAAATAAACATCTTGTTATTGTTTCCTTATACCTATTTATATGCTACTTAAGACTATACATATGACTTAAGTCTATACATATGATTAATTTAATACACTTACAATTTTGGTCTACTTAATATTATTTTCTAAGGCTAATATATAAACACAAGAAACAGGTTTTGAGACAATAGTCTGCCACAAGGTATTTTACTTACATTTTATAACACTCTAATATATTTCCAGTTTTAATCTGTTTATTACTTATTTTCTAAGACAACAATTAAATACAAGAAGTAGGATTTAGTACTAATACAATGATATAATACAATTATACAATTAGAGTCCGGATTTTTATATGATTTTCAGCTATTTATTTTGTAACCACAGTTACAAATTACATTAAATAGTTAAATCTATTTACCAAACAATAATAACAGTACAATTAAATGGTTGGTTCTTATTTAGGGTACGTACCACGTGAATTTCCTGTGTAATTAACATTTGTTTATTCCTTTGTTATTTCGGCAATAATATATATATATTCTTATAATACTATATCTATTACCTTTCCTATTCCAAATGTTAATTGATCTGTATGTGTTTCGGGTTGTGTGTAGTGCATGTTAAGTGTTTCGTGCGTGTTTTGATATATGCTTATATATTTATAATATATATTATATATCTGTGTTTGTGTTTGTGTTTCTAGGGGTGTTGTGCAGTGCATGTTTTGTGTTTTGTGCGTGTTTAGATATTTTACTATATATTTAATATATGTTTTGTATATCTTGTGTGTTATTGTGCGTGTTATGTATGTAACGTGTGTGGTGTACGTCCCAAGAAACGGCTCAGGCATACGCCGTTGTCGTCCGAGCCAGGTAGTCCCACTTCTTGCGCACCGGACACTCCACGCTAAAGGCGTTGTGGCCGGTCCTTTGGAACTTCGAGTGCAGGCAGTTGCAACACCGCGGTTCATTGCCCGCAATAAAGTCCACACACTTCTCACGAAGATGTGGTCCCCCGCAGTGACTGCACCTGTCTGCACTCTCGGTACAAAATTTCCGGCCGTGTCCGAATGCCAAGCACTTCGTGCATTGGATGAGCGGAGACTGGTCCTCGACCCTGACCCTTTGCAGGTCAAGGTAGAGGGCCCCAGCCTCCGTCATCCTCTGCCATACTTTGGGCCTGACCTGGACGACAACGTGCGCCATCCTGGGGTTCCTCGTCCTCTTCTTATATTTGACAGTCATTTCTCTGTCTTCCAGACTCAGGTCCCTAAATATATTTTCATTTTGAGAGTAGAGCGCCTTCTCCATCTCGTCGTCCTCACTGTCCAAAAAGACGTCTTTGAGGACGACGAGCGGGTTTTTGTTTTTCATCGGCGCCACTACTAGCCCTCCGCCTCGGCTCTCGATCCTGTGTTTTACTTTTTTGAATTCTTCCTCAGAGTCGCACCCCAGTATTACTGTCTGGTTTTTCGCCTTTCTTACCTTGTTATTAACCGCCTTTTTATTAAGCAAAAGCGAGCAATTTCAAGAAATCCGTGCCAGCTGCGCCACTGTCGTCATAGAGTGACAAAAAATTACGTCATGATGGACAATAGTGCTGTGATGGTATTGACTTGGTTTTATCGACTGTTGATTGTATTTATGGATTTAAATAATAATAAAGGCCGTAAATGTGACACAGATTGCTACATTTATGTCATAAAGGATAAAGCGGGTTGAAATAAAACTCAACACAAGAATGGTATAATAATCTTTATTGAAATTAAAATCTATGTTAAAAAATATTGTCAGTTTTCCATGAGCTATATCGATAAAGCTCATGGAAAACTGACAATATTTTTTAACATAGATTTTAATTTCGACCTCACTACTATTTTGTAGGTATTAAAGGATGAATTCGGAGCTTGGCGCCGAGGGCACGCTTTTGCTTTCTTGACGTGGCGGTCAAAAGGTTAAACAAACTAAATTAAAATTATGATAAACGCTTGACATTCCATTAGCGATCTGCGACACGGCTATAGATGCTGGCGGGAAACATTCCGAATCATTCCCGTCGAATACTTCGGAAGTATTCTGAAATATTCCGAAACTTTGAGAATATTTCAACTGTCAAAAAAAAAACAGGAAAATCGACCTTTGAAGTCTGTTAATATACCAAAACCTGCTCCTAAGTAGGTAAGAACAAATACTTTTCTGAAAACCGCATCAAAACGTGTTTGCTTGCAAGGTTTGCCTTTATTTGCTTTTATTGACTGGGCTATTTATACGCGTTAAGTAGGTAGGTAATGATTAATACCTACCTATGCGACTCGCGAATACTCGCGATGCGTACAGAGCTACATACAAACTAACCAAAAACATAGGTACCTAACCCTTTTTCAAATAGCAAATCAAATATGCTTGGCCTGGTTTTTTTATTTCACAACTGACATTTAAGGCTATAATCGCATAGCACGACTTACAACTCGATCGCCTAATGCATGTATTTTGACCAATAGGATGCACGAAGCGTATTTTAGTAGTGTTCGTAATAGTAAGTATTAATATAATGTTACACGCCCTGTACTCACAAAATGCATATTATTTCTAATTGGGCGAAAACAGGAAGGGATGTGGTTTGTCACTAGCTGCGCTTCCGCAGAAATATTTTCTTTGGCCGATAGTACCTACCTAAAAACAAAAGAATAAAAATCCTGTTAATCGCAGGCTAATAAATCTACCTATAAAAATATCAACATATACTTAATCAATCCCATTTATAATAAAATAAACATTTATATTTTACTCTCGTAGCGTACATACATACTCTCGCAGTGAACAATAATTAACTCACCCACCACACAACAAGCAAACACATTTATTCCCATTGAATTATTCGGGCGAAACATTCGGAAGCATTCGATTGCGGGGTACGAATCTTTCTCGCGCGGGTGAAAACTTCTCCGGGGAGCAGCATCCCCTCCCTCTTACCGCACCCCGCACCGCCATCGCCTGCACGCACGACTCGTGGCCGGTGGCAGTCGCGTGCGCGCGTCGCGGTGCCAGCGCGGCGGCAGCGGCCGGCGCACAGAGATCGACGATCGATGCAAAATACGATTTTTCAGCAAAAAAAGTTGAAATCTTAATAAATAATTAAAAGTTTCTTTAAATCAGAATGATTCAAAATGAATTTATCATTTTGAATAATTCCCATTTAAAGAAACTTTCCCCGAAGTATTCCGGAATTATTCAGAAGTTTTGCAACGATAGACACGGCCATTTCTGACCTTCACACGACCTCGTGGGATGAGGTACCTGAAAAGACAAATAATCCAGAAAAGTAACTAGTTCACTCGGCTATCCTGACCCACGTCAGGGACATTCTCAAAAAATGATTGGGTCAGATTAAAACGCAATACTCATAATAAGAAAGCTTAATTGATTGAGAACCAAACATAACAAACTAAAATTAAACATTACTGAAAGCACTTAACCAGCGTTACAAATCCTATCACTTAACCAATGATAATAATAATAACGCTTAACCAGCGATATTAACACGCTAACGCTTAATCAGCGAAAGCACACCATGACACGCTTACCCAGCGTCTCAACCACTATAACTGAAGCTGAAACTGAAACTGAAGCTGAAGCTGAACCTGAAACTGAAGCTGAAACTGAAACTGAAACTGAAACTGTAGCTAAAACTGAAGCTGATACCAAACTGAAGCTGAAGCTGAAACTGAAGCTGAAACTGAAGCTGAAACGGAATCTGAAACTGAAACCAAAACTGAAGCTGAAACTGAAACTGAAACTGTAGCTAAAACTGAAGCTGAAACTGAAGCCAAAACCAAAGCTGAATCTGAAACGGAAGCTGAAACTGAAATTGAAGCTGAAATTGAAGCTGAAGCTGAAACTGAAGCTGAAACTGAAGCTGAAACTGAAGCTGAAACTGAAACTGAAGCTGAAACTGAAGCTGAAACTGAAGCTGAAACTGAAGCCAAAACCAAAGCTGAATCTGAAACGGAAGCTGAAACTGATATTGAAACTGAAGCTGAAGCTGAAACTGAAGCTGAAGCTGAAGCTGAAACTGATGCTGAAACTGAAGCTGAAACTGAAGCTGAAACTGAAGCTGAAACTGAAGCCAAAACCAAAGCTGAATCTGAAATGGAAGCTGAAACTGAAATTGAAGCTGAAACTGAAGCTGAAGCTGAAGCTGAAACTGAAGCTGAAACAGAAGCCAAAACCAAAGCTGAATCTGAAACGGAAGCTAAAACTGAAATTAAAGCTGAAACTGAAGCTGAAACTGAAGCTAAAACTAAAGCTAAAACTGAAACAGTAGCTGAAACTGAAGCTGAAACTGAAGCTGTAGCTGAAACTGAAGCTGAAGCTGAAACTGAAGCTGAAACTGAAGCTGAAACTGAAGCTGAAACTGAAGCTGAAACTGAAGCCAAAACCAAAGCTGAATCTGAAACGGAAGCTGAAACTGAAGCTGAAGCTGAAGCTGAAGCTGAAACTGAAGCTGAAACTAAAGCTGAAACTGAAACTGAAGCTGAAACTGAAGCTGAAACTGAAGCTGAAACAGAAGCCAAAACCAAAGCTGAATCTGAAACGGAAGCTGAAACTGAAGCCGAAACTGAAGCTGAAACTGAAACTGAAGCTGAAACTGAAGCCAAAACCAAAGCTGAATCTGAAACGGAAGCTGAAACTGAAATTGAAGCTGAAACTGAAGCTGAAGCTGAAACTGAAGCTGAAACTGAAGCTGAAACTGAAGCTGAAACTGAAGCTGAAACTGAAACTGAACCTGAAACTGAAGCTGAAACTGAAGCTGAAACTGAAGCCAAAACCAAAGCTGAATCTGAAACCGAAACTGAAACTGAAATTGAAGCTGAAACTGAAGCTGAAGCTGAAGCTGAAGCTGAAGCTGAAGCTGAAGCTGAAGCTGAAGCTGAAGCTGAAGCTGAAACTGAAGCTGAAACTGAAGCTGAAACTGAAGCTGAAGCTGAAACTGAAGCTGACACTGAAACTAAAGCTGAAACTGAAGCTGAAACTGAAGCCAAAACCAAAGCTGGATCTGAAACTGAAACTGAAGCTGAAACTGAAACTGAAGCTGAAGCTGAAGCTGAAACTGAAGCTGAAACTGAAGCTGAAACTGAAGCCAAAACCAAAGCTGAATCTGAAACGGAAGCTGAAACTGAAGCTGAAACCAAACTGAAGCTGAATCTGAAGCAGAAACCAAACTGAAGCTGAAACCAAAACTGAAGCTGAAGCTGAAACTGAAGCTAAAACTGAAGCTGATACCAAACTGAAGCTGAAACTGAAGCTGAAACTGAAGCTGAAACTGAAGCTGTAACTGAAGCTAAAACTAAAGCTAAAACTGAAACTGAAGATGAAGCTGAAACTGAAGCTGAAACTGAAGCTGAAACCAAAACTGAAGCTGAAGCTGAAACTGAAGCTGAAACTGAAGCTGAAACTGAAGCTGAAACTGAAGCTGAAACTGAAGCTGAAACTGAAGCTGAAACTGAAGCTGAAACTGAAGCTGAAACTGAAGCTAAACTAAAGCTGAAGCTGAAACTGAAACAGAAACTGAAACTGTAACTGAAACTGTAGCTGAAACCAAAACTGAAGCTGAAACTAAAGCTGAAACTGAAGCTGAAACTGTAGCTGAAACTGAAACTGTAGCTGAAACCAAAACTGAAGCTAAAACTAAAGCTGAAACTGAAGCTGAAACTGAAGCTGAATCTGAAACTGAAACTGAAACTGAAACTGAAACTGAAGCTGAAACTGAATCTGAAACTGAAGCTGAAGCTATCTTACTTTTATTTTTTACACATGACTTTTTGTCCGCTAGAGGGCGCCACGTTAAATTTAAGTAATATTTTTTACTAGCTTTTGCCCGCGGCTTCACCCGCGTTGGTTTATACTTTTTCAATAATTATCCGTAAGTTGATGAAAGTTTTTAGTGTAGACGCCGGCAAAAAAGCCGGCGTCATCACTAAAAACTTTCATCGCCTATTTTTACCCCCTTTATGGTAAAATTTTTGCAAACATTGAATGTCGTATTTATTAACATAAGTTTCAAGCTTCCAGCTTTAAAAATTACGTTAGTTCTATACAAACTTTCATCCCCTATTTCAATCCCTTACAGTCCTTTTTTCGCATTAAAAAGTAGCCTATGTCCTTTCTCAGGCTCTAGACTATGTCCGTACCAAATTTCATTTAAAGCGGTTCAGTAGTTTAGGCGTGATTGCGTAACACACAGACAGACAGAGTTACTTTCGCATTTATAATATTAGTAAGGATAAGTACAAGTGAAGCCCTTTCAAATGATACCAAACACGGTGTATCTATCTTTTTTTTTACACATGACTTTTTGTCCGCTAGAGATAATAATAATCATACATGAAGCAATCGTTGAGGGAGAGTTTCTTTGGCCGCCTGAAAAAGGTATTAAACAGCCTTTTGTCGGGAGGAAGTAAGGTGCGTGCCTTCAACGGTTGGGTCATGCCGGTGTTGATGTATTCTTTCGGCATACTCAAATGGACTCAAACTGAACTGGACGCCTTGGATAGGAGGGTCCCGCACACTGCTAACCGTAAATCGGATGCATCACCCACGATCGTCGGTGATGAGACTGTACATCCCGCGGAATTGTGGAGGTCGAGGCTTTATAATGCCAAAACTCTCCACAACCGCGAGATTTGCAGTCTCAGGGAATATTTCCTTAAAGCCGATGTGGGTGCGCCGAGATGTGGTTGCTGTGGACAAGGGACTCACCCCGCTAACTATGGCTAAAGAGAACTGGCACAAACCTGTTATACTTACCGCAGATGACCGCAAGGAGGTATGGAAAAGCAAGGAGGTGAAGCTCCTTGCTTCTCTCCTTGGTAGCTACTATTGGGTTCTTTATGGGTCTTATGTAGATTTAACAGCTTCCGTTGCCTGGCAACGCTTCGGGGATCTCTTCAGGGAAACTGAAGGTTTTGTCTATGCAGTTATGGACGAAGTTATCTTGACGAATACTTGACGTGTGTCGGGCATGACATCATCCTGGCGAGTCCACCAGACATATTGTCTCCGGTTGTTCTCGTCTGGCTAACAGCGAGTACTTGCATAAACACAACCAAGTTACCAGAATTATCCATCAGCAACTTGCTTTGAAATACAAACTTGTCGATTCTGAGGTACCATATTACAAGTATGTGCCCGACCACCGGGACTGGCACATAACTGTCTCGAAAATGACCATGTCACGTTGTACTGGGATCGGTCTATCATCACTGATAGGACTACTGTTGCCAATAAGCCTGATATAGTGATGATAGACCGGTTAGTGCGCCGACCAATGATAATCGATGTTACCATCCCACATGACGAGAATCTCGTGAAAGCTGAGAAAGAGAAACATATAAAGTATCTCGACTTAGCTCATGAGGTTGTTGACATGTGGAATGTGGACTCGGCTGTCATTATGCCGATTGTCATATCAGTCAATGGGCTGATAGCTAAAAGCTTCGACGAACATTTGTCGAAGCTGGCGTTGCACAGCTGGATAAAGGGCCTGATACAGAAGGCAGTTTTCCTCGATGCAGCTCGTATTGTGAGGAGGTTCCTTTCTCTGGAGACCTAACCACCGGTAGCTTGGACCCCGTTCCCGATACCAGTGAACTGCCATTTTTTATATTTTTAAATGTTTTTTTTTATTGTCACTTTTTTAAAGAAAAATATTTAAAAATGACGCACTAAGTATAGAACACCTGCAACATGCAGGTGTTCATCTGCCACGGGTGCTCGCTATGTTCTTCACTTTCTGCATTGGTCATGCTTACCTGCCGGAGGCACTTATGAAAACTGTTGTGGTCCCAATTATTAAAAATAAAACGGGAGATGTGTCTAGCATCAGCAATTATAGGCCCATATCACTCGCAACGGTGATTGCAAAAGTGCTGGATGGTGTGATTGAGACTAAGCTTCGTCAGCATGTACAGCTTCATGATGCTCAGTTCGGGTTTAGAGCTGGATTATCGACTGAGACAGCTATACTCACTCTCAAGAACACTATCCAGTACTATACCAGCAGGAGCACGCCTGTTTACGCCTGCTTCTTAGATCTATCGAAAGCTTTTGATCTTGTGGCGTATGACAGGCTGTGGCAGAAGTTGTCGAGTGATACAGACCTCCCAGCTGAGCTAATATCTTTGCTGAAGTACTGGTATGGTGCTCAGGATAATTGTGTAAGGTGGTCAGGGTCGCTGTCGGACCAGTACAGGCTGGAATGTGGCGTCCGGCAGGGTGGATTAACATCGCCGATCCTTTTTAGTTTGTACATGGACCGCTTGATCCGTGAGCTCAGCAGTACTGGTATCGGATGCTCCATTGATGGAGTTTTTGTAAATAACATCAGTTATGCTGATGATATGGTGCTGCTGAGCCCATCGATCAAGGCTCTTAGGAAACTTGTCGACATTTGTGAGCGATATGCTGGAGCACATGGCCTCAGATACAATGCCACAAAAAGTGAAGTCATGATATTCAAGTCGGGTTCAAAGACGTACAAGACCGTTCCACCCGTATTTCTAAATGGCTTTGCACTTAAAGTAGTATCTTGTTTTAAGTATCTGGGACATTGGGTCCACGAGTCGCTCGCAGATGACGTCGATATGGAAAGGGAGCGCAGAGTGTTGTCGATCCGAGCCAATATGTTGGCCCGCAGGTTTGCACGATGTACGACACAAGTCAAGATCACACTATTCAGAGCCTTCTGCCAATCTTTTTACACGTGCAGCCTGTGGGTTAAGTTTACAAAGAAGTCGTACAACTCTCTGCGCATCCAGTATAATAATGCCTTCAGGGCGCTGATGAGGCTACCGCCATGGTGTAGCGCTTCTGGGATGTTTGCCGATGCACACATTGACGGGTTTGCATCGATTCTGCGGAAGCGAGTCGCGTCCCTAATGAGTCGAGTCGCCGGCGGCGACAACAGCTACCTGCAGCTATTTGCCAGCCGGATGGACCAGGAGTGCTCAATCATGAATCACTGGAATAGCATTCACATTGAGCACTCTGGGTCTAGTCCAAAATACAGGTTGAGATAGCTTTTGTAATAGGAATACCTCTTTTATAAATCTTGTATTGTTATTTTTTTTTGTTGCCTAATTAATTTAATAATAATAATATAATATAATTTTTTCGTCCAATGCATTTTATAAATTTGTGACATATGTAAATTAATATATTTTGAATGATTGTTTTTGAATATGTAAGTTAAGCTATTGTGACGTATTTTATTTCTTTTAATAGTATTTTAATTTTGTAGTGTCTATTTTTAAGGTATTAATGTATATGGTTTTATGGGTGCAAAGCCCGAAATAAATGATTCTATTCTATTAATCTATACTAATATTATAAAGCTGAAGAGTTTGTTTGTTTGTTTGTTTGTTTGCTTGAACGCGCTAATCTCAGGAACTACGGTTCTGATTTGAAAAATTCTTTCAGTGTTAGATAGCCCATTTATCGAGGAAGGTTATAGGCTATATATCATCACGCTAACACCAATAGGAGCCAACTAATGAAGAATGTTGCAAAATCGGGGGATTTTTTTTCCACGCGGACGAAGTCGCGGGCAGAAGCTAGTTATTAATATTATAAAGCGGAAAAGTTTGTTTGTTTGTTTGTTTGCTTGAACGCGCTAATCTTCGAAAGTACTGGGTGGATTTGGATGAAATTTGGTATGGAAGTAGCTTGAAGCTTGAGGAAGGTTATAGGCTACTTTTTACGCGACTGCAAAAAAGGAGAGTTATGTTTTACCGTGATAGAATCCACGGGAGCGAAGCCCCGCGTGAGTACTAGTGTAAAATAAAGGAAATAATAATCAGAAAGCAGTATTGGAAACAGCGGGTATTGTGAGGAGGTTCCTCTCTCAAGAGCCCTGACCACCGGTAGCTTGGACCCTGTTCCCGATACCGGTGAAGCTTGAGTAAGGTTATAGGCTACTTTTTACCCGACTGCAAAAAAGGAGAGTTATGTTTTTATCATGATAGAATCTACGGGAGCGAAGCCCCGCGTGTGTACTAGTATGTATATATAATGAATACAATTATAATAATATAATAATAATATTCCACAACTTTCATACAACGCCATCTAGTCCCAAACTAAGCAGAGCTTGTGCTATGAATACTAGACAATTGATAAACATACATATATATTTCTAAATACATACATATTATAGGTAAATTACACCCAGATAAAGAACAAATGATCGTGCTCATCACACAAACATTTGTCCTGGGTGGGAATCGAACCCACGACCTTGCGCATATCAGTCAGGGCCACTGACCACTAGACCAACAGGCCTGTCAAATATTTTTGATAAGTACAAGTGAAGCCCTGTCAAATGATATCAAACACGGTGTATTTATCTTAATTTTTTGTAAAACATGATCTTTTGTCCACTAGAGGGCGCCACTTTAAATTTAAGCAATATTTTGGAAATGTGCATGTGACGCCCCTTCAAATGATATCAAACACGATGTGTTTATCTTATTTTAATTTTTTAACACAACACTTTTTGGGCGCTAGAGGGCGCCACATTGGTTTTTGTGACACGTCACGTAGCCTATGTTCAGCGGACGGTCAAGACAGTTCTAGCGATACCTCATTTGTCGAGTTCCGATAAGTAGCTTTGGAGCTAAGTATGAGGGAACAGATGAACATCACATACGTACATAGCCTCCTTTGGCTTTGCCGTAGTCGGGTAAAAAGTGGTCACTTTTACTGCTTGCCATTATTCTATGGTTATTGCCATCATTTATTTTAATCATGTCTGTTCAGAAGAATGTTAAAGAAAGAAGAGGAATTCATTCGTTAATTTGGTACTTATTATAAACTAGCTTTTGCCCGCGACTTCGTCCGCGTGGAATAGTTACTTTGGGCTAACGTTAAATTTAACCCCGATTTTGAAGCATTCTTCATTGGCGCTCCGCTCCTATTGGCCTTAGCGTAATGATACAATATAGCTGTGCCCGCGACTCCGTCAGCGTAAGTTAATGTATTGGTAATATTGTTTAGATCACGTTCACATGAGGCTTAAGTACCTAGAGAACGCTTCGACCGCGAGACGCGTCGAGCGCGGCGACCGATTCTCAAAAATAATCCTTATAGCATGATTCAGTATTCACGCGCGATGGCTTATTATTATAAGCGTATTTCATGTATAACTTTGGTGTTTCTATACCGATTTATATGATTCTTTTTACGGTTTCGTAGCCGAATGGCAAAAAACGGAATCTTTATAGTTTCGACATGTCTGTCCGTCTGTCTGTCTGTCTGTCTGTCCGTCCGTCCGTCTGTCACAGCAATTTTATTCCGAAACTATTAGGACTATACATGTGAAACTTGATAGGTAGATGTATTCTGTGAACCGCTTTCCGATTTTGAGAAAAAAATTAAAAAATATTTGAAATAAAGGGGGGCTAAACCTGAACTAAACCTGAAAATATTTTTTTTCATGAAATCGATGCATGTGTGGTATCTATAGACAGTTCTTTAAAAACGACATCGGGGTTTCTAAAACCACTTTTCCATAAAGTCAATCGTTTCAAAGATATAAGCTTCCAAAGTGGTAAAATGTGTGTGTGGCGGACACAACCTCTAACTTCTATAATAATGGAGTGAAAAATCTAAAAAAAATATATGTCTGTAGATCTTAATATAAACTTTCAACCAAAATTAGTTTGAACGAAATCAGTTCAGCAGTTTTTTAGATACAGCATATTTTCTAAAACCGCAAATATAACTTTGTAATTCATACAAACACTATGAAAAACAAATTTATTCGGCGCAGTTGTAAAAAATGTAAAAAAGCCAGTTTTAAGAAATTTGTAAGGTTTTTTTTTCAAATAAAATTTATTTGGCGCAGTTGTAAAAAATGTAAATAAGCTAGTTTTAAGAAATTTGTAAGGTTTTTTTTTCGTCAAATAAATTTGCATATTATATTATAGTTACTACGGAACCCTTCATGGGCGAGTCTGACTCGCACTTGGCCAATTTTTTTATGGAATAGTTAATAATGTTAACTTTTTCAATTAGGGGTGACTGAGAGTGTTATAAACGTAAGAGTTGACAAATATTATAATCAGAAAGCTTCGAACTGCTAAGCTATCGGGAGTTACACGTGTTATTGTGAGTCAACCATAAAAGTTAGACATATGCTGTCGTGGGATATTTTTTATATAATTTTAAGGAGAATATTTCCGTCATGAAATGATTTGTGTAGCTTTAACCATTAAGGTTGCACACGCGACGGAAGCTTAAAAAATGGAGGAACTTCTCCCGTTTTCCCAACATTTCCCTTCACTGCTCTGTTCCTATTGATTGTAGCGTGATGAAAAGTATACTATAACCCGCTCAGGAGTATGAAAAATAATTGTACCAAGTTTCGTTAAAATCCGTCGAGTAGTTTTTGTTTCTATAACGGTTATACAGACAGACAGACAGACAGACAGACAGACAGACAGACAGACAAAAATTTAACTGATTGCATTTTTGGCATGAGTATCGATCCTTAATCACCCCCTGATAGTTATTTTGGAAATATATTTCATGTACAGAATTGACCTCTCTACAGATTTATTATAAGTATAGATAAAATAGATATAATACATAGATACATTTAAAAGTGAAATAAAAATAATAAAAAAAAACATTAAAAATAATATGTTCTCGTCGTCACAATTAGTTAATCAAATTGTGACATCTGACAAAAAGATAGATAGATATATCTACTCGTTATTGTACACCATAACAGAATTAAATAAGGACTTAAAAACTACAAAGGATGTTACAATGGGCGGTGTTATCGCTAAAAGCGATCTTTTACATACAACCTTTGGATGGATTAAAGCGAATTCTTTACGAAAACCGAAAGCAAAAAATGCAATGGCAGACTCAGGTCCGTCGCCGCAATAGTGCCTTAAAGCAAAACTTACTAATAATAAGGTAATGGTAAAGGCTTGTCCAGAAAGGGCGAAAACGTCACGATTCTCTTGAGCGAATCACGCGCGATCGAAGCGTCCAGAAAGAGCGTACCAACGCGCGAGCATTTGGGGACGAATTCAGTTAGTAGGAAGCATGGAGTTGAACGAAGCGGTCGCGTTGTGGTTAGCTTACCGTCGCTGGAAGAGGCAAAAACGGAGGGAAAATAGAATGTATTTAGTACATCCAATTCTTAATAATAGAGACACATAGCATGTTTGTAGTCTATAGTAAATATTTGGTAGTCTATTCGTGGTGTTAATCGCTATAGCTTTCTCAGGACTGATCTGGCAATAACGGCAGGTGTTTAGTGTGCCGAAGTTCAAACAATGATGGTGAAACTAGCAGCGAAACAGCCCCGACTTGTGAACCGATGTTCACCATTATTTGCTCCATTTATTGCTCCATGATAACGCAAGACATCACACTGCACGAGAAACCGTTGTGACTCTGCTGACACTGCGGTTAGAAACCATAGGCAGGGCCGGATTAACCATTAGGCGGAGTAGGCAACTGCCTAGGGGCCCCGCATCAACTAGGGGCCCAGGCCCAGTGCACGCACCAAGAAAACATGTGTCTTCGAACGAGAATTTGATGTGCGTGTGAACTTAGGGACCTCACTGTTATCTCACAAAATACAACTGTTACTCGTTAGATTTGGTAGTAGAATTAAAACAATTTTAGAACACATCTGGGAATAAGTAAACAAATATATTAAAAACCACAACCCTCAGTTCACACACGATTTGGTCAGTAAAAGTAAGAAAAGGGGCCCCGAACATGCCATTGCCTTAGGGCCTCTGACAGGGTTAATTCGGCTCTAACCATAGGTCATCTTACGTACCAACCAGACGGAGATACCATACCTTGCTCCAATGGAAGTAATTTTTTTTTTCATTTCAGTTTTCAACGAGATAAAAAACTTCCCAAGAGGCAGTGTACAAAATGCGTTCAAACAGTTTGTCGAATCTAGATCCCGAGAGTTCTATCGCAAAAGCATAAATAACCGTCCGATTAGATTTTGATATAATATGTTAAAATATATCGAAATATGTCGAAATATTTTGATTTAATAGGTATTTTGCATTTTAGAAAAAAAAAGGAAATTTATTTTTCAGTTCAAATCAGTCATTTCATACGTTTTACTGTAACTTTGTCATTTATACAAATTACAAACGCTATAAAAAAGTTTTTTACTAAAAAATGAACCGATTTCAAAACATACAAAAAAGACCTGCACTACAGAGAGAAATAACCTTAAAGAATGTTTATTGGATGTCTAATTCCGTTTAAAATAAGGTATAGGTATCTACTCACATGGCTGAAGTCGGTGCCAAGCCAATGAATAGTTTTTATAGGCAAAGTACCTACGCCGCATTCTGGGGCACATCCGAGGTGATCAAAACTATTCATTTATCTTGGCAGCGACTTTTCAGACTCATCAGTAGTTTCTGAGAAAATCGCGGATATACAAACATACATACTGGTCGAATACAGAACCTCCTTTTTTGAAATAGGTTAAAAAACAAAGATATTATTCGTTTTTTTCTATAGGTACTTGCTACTATAAAACCCTTCATGGGCTAGTCCGATTCGCACTTGGCCACAATTTTTAATTGAATTTTCAGTTTCTTCTTGTTGACACTACTTTTGCGATACATGTTAAATTAATTTAAGTGAAAATTTTCATTTCGTAAGTTAACCCTTTGACCGCCAACGACGCCTACAGGCGACAACAAAAAAAAAGTGTCCAGACCGCCAACGACGCCTGTAGGCGACACCAATTTCGACCCTTATTTACAGGAAATAAAGTCAATGAATATTTTAACAGTTTTTTTTAATATCATCCCCATACTTCAATAAATTAAAGTAAATAAAATAAAAGCTTGTTCTTTGGCGTATAATCCTGAAATTTAAATTTTTCCAAGACCATCTGTAAACTCGTAAAAATATAGGGCCACCAGACGCCATAGTCGCTTTAAAGCGACACTAGTGATGAAGTTATAGTCGATATTCATTTACTAAGCTACATGATGCTATGACTGCAATCAATACAAATACTAAAAATTAGTTATAATTCTGAACAATTTGCAAAATAAAAACATTTTAATCAAAAATAAATGAAATGAAATAAATAAATGATGTAGGGTAGTGGAACCAAAAGATGAACGCCCTCCAGAAGATGAACAATTGTAAATAAAAGTAGAATTGTAACAATACTGATTGACTTTTATGAGTAGATTTTTTTTCTCGCTTATAGCAACATTTTCACCGCCCGCCTCCATAAAAACGTCGGCAGTCACGCGTCAGGCGCGCTTGCGTTTAATAATTTTGTGTGTGGTTCGCGCCAAAAACCATCATTATATGGAAACCTACTTAAGGCGAGTACTCCGCAGATTTAAGTTAAATTAAGAATTATTGACACAATCATTTTTTTCTTTGCCAAGTAAAATCTTGATTAACTAAGTGACTAAAACGTAGTCATATATATATTTATAAAATTTAACATATTTATAGCGTATAAAACACTGTTCAGTAATGGTTTTAATATTTTTGACTTTAGCCAATAATTGAACACCGTTCATGTAATGGTAAAAAGTACATAGAATATTTAATAATCATTACCATTTACCCAGTGGATAAAAATGATCTATGTATTGTTTAAAAATATCTGTTTATTTAATAAACTAAAAACCAAAAGTTGAACGGGTATCTTTATTTAAAATTTTCAAGATTTATTGGTTTCAATATAGTATGAAATCAGTAGTGTTCACTTTTAGGATAAATTATCAAAAGTTGAACCAAAATATCCTTATAATTTTTTTCGTTCAACTTTTTGTTTTGTTTCCTAAATTTTAACGAATGTACACCTAGAAAATACAAAATGAAATACTTGCATGCATGTAGACCGTTTTAAACAATTTAAGGGGGCATGATGCAGGTGCATGATGAGCTACTTATGTTCATACATTCAAACAAAGAGGTAATCTATTACAGATGCGGTCTACACAGTCTGCGAAGGAAAGCAAGCAAATTTGATGACCTGACACTGACATATTTTGTTGAACCATCTACCGAAGATTTAGAAGAAGTATCGATGTCAGCTATAACCAAGAGATTGCCATATCCTCGAACTGGGTGAAGTGGATGATTACTTTTTAAAATGGTGATCTCAATATGTACAAATTATTTTTATTATAGAGAAGGTTTTCTTTTTAATTGAGGTTATACTAGTTTTAAGTTAGAGTTGTAAAGGTACCTAGTACCTTTTTGAAAAGTTCTTCTACCGTCTTTCGTCAAGTATTTTCCTAATTTGTTACTAAGGTATAGAATACTATGCCATTTTAGACTACCTAATTATTTTATTAAATAAACAAGTTTTTCCTTTATTTTTTATTATTTTCATTAAAAATACACTAAAAATACACTAATAAATTAGGTACACAATTTCTACGCCTTCTCTTAAGTCATATCAAAATCTTAGTTCAACTAATTGGGGATCAGTGTTAAATTATAGGGGGAAAACCCATTTTTTTATTAATTCTTATTTTGTATAAAACTCATGAGACAATTTTTTTTATTTTTCAAATAATTTTATAATTTTCGAGCATCAAAAATAAACAGAAAAACAACTTCAACTATTAAGATAATTTAATTACAAATATTCAAAGTTAGCGATTCGGCTTAATCTTTCATTTATTGGAAAGATAACTCTTTAAATATTTCGTTAATCAGATAGCTGTTTTACATCATGTGTGTATTAAAATAACGATTGAAACTGCATAAAAGAACGAAAATGACTATTTACCAAATAGCGACTTTTGCACGCGCAACGACGATATGTGTCTGTGGACTGTGGTACTAGAGATGTTATATTAGGGTCAAATCATATATATATATATTCAATATTCATAATATTGAATATATTAGTAATCTCATATTAGGATACCATACTTATTAGTGGATATTAGTCAAATATTAGTTTAGCCAATATTAGCATTGATACATATTAAGCATGTTCTCGTGAATATAAATTTATATATTAAATAAATATTTATAGCGAAAATCAATAAATATTATGGATTATAATTTTATCGATATTTAGTAATACCCGAATTTAACCTCATCACTAGCTTACCGTGATAAAAAATGGCTTGGCGTACAGCGTGCACTTTCGCTGCGCGAACCGTGGCGGTCAAAGGGTTAAGCGTTAACACTTGTACCACTGCCCCCCCCCCCCCCCCCCCCCCGGAATATATCTCCAGATACGCCAATGTATGTGCGTCATACAATATCCTTACGCAGACGCATACACTGATGCAATGTCAGTGGCCGACACGCACACGAACGCATTTCCTTGTATTAAGGATTGTATTCTTCTTCTTATCGTGTGGGTGGTAAGGTCTAACGACCTCATACCTCTAGAAACTCTGACACTAGGGTGTCAGAATTTCTAGACCGCCTCAAGGGCCCCTGACGTGGTCTATTTTGACGACCGGGACCACCGGCTTATACGTGCCTTCCGAAGCACGGAACCATCTTTTTATCAGGCAATCAGGTGATTCAGGCCTGCAATGTCCTAGCCAAACTGGAAACAACTTTACAAAGTATGCTTCCCGCGGGAGTCGAACCCACGACCACCGGGTCACAAGGCAATCGCCTAAACCACTCGACCACGGAGGCAGTTGGATTGTAATAATTTGTCATGATACTGTTTCCATTTTAAGTTAAATGGACGATTTTTCCGTCAAAATGTAACACCTATTTTTTTTTTTTTTAACTGCCTCCGTGGTCGAGTGGTTTAGGCGTTTGCCTTGTGACCCGGTGGTCGTGGGTTCAATTCCCGCGGGAAGCATACTTTGTAAAGTTGTTTCCAGTTTGGCTAGGACTTTGCAGGCCTGAATCACCTGACTGTCTGATAAAAAGATGTTTCCGTGCTTCGGAAGGCACGTATAAGCCGTTGGTCCCGGTCGCCAAATGGCGGCCGTCAAAATAGACCACGTCAGAGGCCCTAGAGGCGGTCTAGAAACTCTGACACTAGGGTGTATGGGGTCGTTAGACCTCACTTACCCACACGATAAAAAGATTTATTTTTTTGACAGAAATCGATTTAGAACCGATTCTAAACCAACTACTTTCAGGAATTGCGTTTATTCTGTTACACGTGGTATATAGCCGCGCAGGGCTACGCTCACGTGGACTTTATCACGATAAAAGCATAGCCTCCATCTTTTGCAATCGGACAAAAAGCCTAACCTATAACCTTCCTCAAGCTTCAAGCTAGTTCCATACCAAATTTCATCCAAAACCACGCAGTACTTTCGAAGATTAGCGCGTTCAAACAAACTAAATTTTCCGCTTTATAATATTAGTATAGATATACAGGGTGGCAGGGACATCGACGCGCAACCGCTTACCATGGATTCAATACATGATTCAGGACCCCCTACGTTGAAATTTTACGTCGGTTTTTTCTTAATTTAATAAATTTAAGAAAAAGCAGATGCAAAAAAAAAAACAGTAAATTCACTTGTTTCGCTTAAAACAGCAACGTAAATAAAACTCGAAAGGGCTTCCTGATCAGCTGTATTGACCTCGCAAATGAACTCTAGCAAAACAGCTGATCAGGTAGCCCTTTCGAGTTTGGGGGTCCAGAATTATGTACTGAATCCATGGTAAGCGTTTGTGCTTCGATGTCCCTGCCACCCTGTATAGGCCCCTTTTTACCCCGGGATCGGGATTTGAACGGGAAAACCATCCCAAGAGAACGAAGTCGCGTGCAGAAGCTAGTTAAAATAAAACAATTTATATTTTTACCATTTATTGTACATTGTTTTTGTAACACGATACATATTAAGCATTCCCAATAAAAGTACGCATGGACACTGGCGCGCAAAGAAACTAAACAATAATAAGATTAATGTGAATTAATTATAAAAAATACTGTTCATAATCATATTTCGAGACAATATTTCCAGTTGAAAAATTCACAATAGCCATTTCATTTTTCTTTTGTATTTGTATTTTAAGATATTTGAAACTGCTGCTAAGTTACAGTTTCTCTACACGCCAGTTTACATGAACAATTTCAAAACATATGTACCAGCATTAGAAATATTAACTATGAATTCAAATATTTTGCCTTTCATTCATAAATTCCAATTGGGTTCATTCACAAAATATGTAAGATGGCGGTAGTCGTTATATTTATTGGTCATTTTTGGGGGAAATCCCGCATTAGCCCAACATACAAGAGCTTACATCAAGATTTATTCAAATTCTAAAAATAATTAAATGATCTAGAAAGTCCACAAAAGTAATATTAAAATTTCATTACATATTAACGAATATCATTTTTGACAACATCAAAAACATTGGAATAAATTTTTGACAACGTGCGAAAAATTATTGCGAGCTTCTTTTATGTATGCGTAATGAGATTTTCCCACGAGTGAGATATTATTACGTACATTCACTATAGGATGTTTAACTATCGTTTTCTTGACATAATTTGCAGATGATCCCTTAATCTATATTCTAATATTGAATACTATTGATTACCTAATATTACATAACTTCATATTATAGTGATATTCTAAATGTAGAATATATATTATTATATTATTTACTAGATATACATATACATTGGAACAAAGCGTTTAATGTCGAGGAATGGTTAAGTAAATCTTTTGCGTACTGACTTAACTATATTTTTAAGTATAGAGAATTTTTCTTTGCAGTTTCTGAGAACCTTATTTAAATAAATAAAAAACTGTAGAATAGAGTATTTATTATGAAATTGTATGTTACGGACCTCAGACTTTATTTTAACTGTCAAAAACCAGCAATGTTCCAAATTCAATTCAGTAAGGAGTATTTTTTATAATTTCAAGTTTGCAAGCACGCAAAAGTTTCGTTGGAAAGGGCGAATATTACATGCGAAAGTGATACGCGATTGAGATTCGATAATTATAATAATGTACAAACAAAAATAAAAATATTTAAATTGCAGCTTACTGCGACTTAACAGATTATAATGTCATCTCGTTCGATTATAAATTAATATTATGAGAGAAATGTAAGACAGAAGGAGCTACACGTAGCAAGAATTTTTCAGAACTTAGTAAGCAATAAGGGTGATTATTGCTTGTTTTTTTTTTTCTTTCCGAGTTTAGATTCGATCCTTCTATCCATAATTTCTAGAAAACAGTTTGAAAATAAAACTTGAAACTGTGCCGCCGTGATTCTATGAAATCGTTTCCATAATTCATACTTCTAAATATTTTTACATAAAATATCGCAATGACATATAACCCCGTACTGTTTATGTATACATAACTGACTATATATATACATTTATATATATATATATATAGTCTTTACTTAATTGAAAAATAAAAAAATAGAACTCATCGAAGGAATCTCTGGAGTGATGTGAAATTATATACAAAATATATTATGTAACACGCCATTACTATGTCTGCTGAACCACTTATCTCGTGCATTTCCTGAAAATATAAAAGGAATTTTTATTAAATGATAAATGACACAAATTTTGCAAATTAGTTATTTAATAAAACTTTTTCATTTTTCGTTTCACTGTCTACCTCCATACAATCTGTACTGCTCAAATCATATGAGAATTAGCTTAATACCTAAGGTGATCTTGTAAGGAAAGAAGCATACAGATTTGAGTGGATCTGTCCAGACAGTGCAAGCATTTATCAGGTGACATGTAGCATAAACGGGTGTTTCTCGATAGCTGGAACCGAGGGGCCTTTAAGTCAAGAGTGAATAGGTTACTTCGAGGTAAGCGTGCTCCATCTTCGACCACATCATCACTTACCATCAGGTGAGACGGTGGTGCGAGCCTATTACACTAGTTTTTTGTCCTTGTCATCATATTATTGTTTTCAGAAGGTTTTAGATGAACTGAATTGAATTCTGATGTTACAAAAATTCTACCACATCGGACTACCTAGATATCTTTGCTCAAAGTAGCGAGCTCACCAGTTTCAAAGCACTGTTATACCATAATTTTAATAAGCTCGATAAAAATCGGCCGCGATGACTTAAAGCTTTCACTTCCCTAATAATAATCCAATTTAATTCTTTTCGATATCTGTTTTCATCTCCGAATAATCGAGTATGGAATATTTGCTAGCAAATTCTATCAAAAATTTACTTCGGAAAAATAAACTGTTATTGATAACAGTTACAAAATAATGAATATAAATGCGGTAATTTAGCTTTTTATATAATGTTTATAATGCATAGTAGTACTTTTAGATGCCTTTACAAGTTTTTCGTGAAAATATTTTTTCATGGTGTTGTGATACTCAAAAACCGATGTGTTAGAAAAGTTTTGACGTCCGATTTTAATTCAGGACACCGAAAACCTTCAAGAATGGTTAGTATTGTTAATAGAACTAACACAAAAGAAATATTTGTAAACTAATGTTAACAATAAAAAAGAAAATGAAATTAATTTATATTTTAAATGTTTTTTTATAGAAAAATATTTAAAAATGTAATTTTTGAGAGATTATATGTAAAATAAAGGAAAAAAATAAAAAAAGTAAGTAAGCAAGTGGACAAAACAAACTGCCGGACGATTATGAGATTTACCCCAAATATAAAAATGTACCTTATGTAGTTCACACATTCACATGCTATTATGTAAGCACCGTTTGATGAAACCTCAAAAATTATTAAAGGTAGAAAGAAATGAAGAGTAAAGAAGAAATTTTTAAAGCTTTAGAAGGAAACTATGAATAGAAACTTTTGTTTATGACTATAAGCACAATTCTCAATCCACTCAAAATGTGCCTTAATTGCAACCAACGGGACTGGTTCACTGTAAACACATTTTTTTTAAATATTCCGAGCTCATGGTTATATAATAACAGCGGCACGGGTTGCTAGCGTTACTCAACCTTGAAGGGTTGGTCTTCAGGGTTATGCAAAGCTAGGTGAGGCCGGTGAATGGATATGTGACTATATTTACGCAAGCTCCGCCCCTATGCGGCCCGGTTAGGCCGTTCTATACTAAACGCTAACGCAGCAGTAATAAAGTTGAATATCGCGTGCGCTCTTTCACCATATTCGGTTTCGAAACTGCCGTTGTGTGCTAAACGCTAACGCAGCAGTAATAAAGTTGAATATCGCGTGCGCTCTTTTACCATATTCGGGTTCGAAACTAAATGTCGTAAGTCTCAATTCTTATTTCGTTTATAACTAAAGTAATAATTGATCTAGAGAAAAAATGTCCTATATTTGGATAATAAACTATATTTTCTTACTGTCAATACTAATTTTAGACATAAAAGCCGAGTAATCTTGATTAAATTTTGAATAATCTTTAAAAAAGACTTGATTTTCGATTAAAAAATGAATCGAGCGAAAATGTTCCAATTATGAAATTGGTCTAGACATGGAAAGAAAAAGATCCAATAAATCATATGCTAAAGTTCCATTTTGATTGTATGCGTGATTGTTTCAGAATATTAATGCAAAGTTACATACAATTTAGGGAGCCTCCTCTTAAATCCGGCTTTCATTTATACATCTTTAGCAGTCATTGCGAGTAGTAGATAGATAGAAGGGTAGTATCGTGTTACCCAGGTACTGGGTTGTGGAGGTCAGGTAGTCAGTCACTCCATGTAAAGCACTAGTACTCAGCTAGATCCAGTAAGATTGGAAGCCAAACCCTACACATTTGGATAAAAGCTAAGATGATGATACTGAGAACCGGATCTAGTATGGATTGCGGGAATGTTCTAACAAGATACCGCAGCTCCCGGAACGTAAGGATAGCTGAAGAAACAAGGTGGGTTTTTAGTCAGTGAAAGTCTGACACAAAAGGGCCTACCATGGATTGGGCCCCACAAAATTTACATAAAGAAGAATCTATGACCTTGAGCCCAGGTTCGGTCGTGTATGGAATACTGCTCTCATCTTTGGGATGGATCTGCGAAATACCAACTGGACGCGCTTGAGTCTATCGAGAAGCGGGCCAAGAGACTCATTGGCAACGATGCACTGGTCGAGTCAAAGCTCCAGAGCCTTAAACATCGACGACGAGTTGCAAGTCTCTCGGTTTTCTATCGGTTACATTACGGGGAGTGTGCGATGGAATTACACAATCTAATTCCGCCAAGCCCATTCTATCATCGGACTACAAGACAAACTGCGAAGCACCATCGTTACATGGTGGACATCCCACCCATACGCACAAAACGTTTTGGGAATACCTTCATTTTGCGTACGGCTAAGGAGTGGAATTCCCTGCCGGAGTCTGTGTTTCCCGACAGCTACAACCTAGGAGTCTTTAAGTCCAGAGTGAGTAGGTTACTTTTAGGTAAGCGTGCTCCATCTTCGATCACATCATAACTGACCATCAGGTGAGATAGTGGTCAAACGCGAACCTATTTTAAATGAAAAAAAATAATTAAAACTTACATTGTAACCGGTATTCGTTTAGCATCTCGTCTCGTAAAGTCCCGAGCGTCCGATGTAGCGCACCCATTTGATTACGTCGTGGTCGGAGTAGTTCAGTTTAGGCTCGAAAACCTTCAGGTAGCGGACCTGCAAGACACACAAAACATAGTTTGAAATACCATTCCGTTAATTAATAAAAACACAAGTGAGCTTTAATTATGGCAGTTAACATTTAGACCGTCTTGGAAAATGAACCAATTATACCTCAGAGGTTACTATCATTAGGTGTTTTATTCAGCGCAAATTTCCCCCAAAAATTCATCTAGTGTTAGTTATTTTACAAATGAAACATGAAATCTACAATCTGTCTAAACTAAATATTAAAAATTGGCCAAGTGCGAGTCAGACTCGTCCATGAAGGGTTCTATTATAATATAATATAATATGTATATTTATTTGACAAAAAAAACCTTACAAATTTCGTAAAACTAGCTTATTTACATTTATTTACAACTACGCCAAATAACTTTGTTTTTTATAGTGTTTGTATGAATTACAAAGTTATATTTGCGGTTTTAGAAAATATGCTGTATCTCAAAAACTGCTGACCCGATTTCGTTCAAACCAATTTTGATTGAAAGATTACATTAAGATCTACAGACACATATTTTTTTAGATTTTACACTCCATTATTATAGACGTTAGAGGAGGGGGGACACATTTTACCACTTTGGAAGCTTATATCTTTTAAACGATTGACTTTATGAAAAAGTGATTTTAGAAACCCTTATATCATTTTTAAATACCTGTCTATATATAGATACCACACACGCATAGATTTCATGAAAAAAATATTTTCCGTTCTAGTTCCATGTATGGGGACCCCCCTTTATTTTAAATATTTTTTATTTTTTTTCTTAAAATCGGAAAGCGGTTCACAGAATACATCTATCTACCTTCTAAGTTTCACATGTATAGTCTTAATAGTTTCGGAATAACAGACAGACAGACAGACATATCGAAACTATAAGGGTTCCGTTTTTGCCATTCGGCTACGGAACCCTAAAAAATAAACAATAAAATAATAATAAATAAACTTAATTTATTTGTTTCAGCCCTCTGGTCAGCCGTCAGGGGTCTTTCTTAGAACATTAGTCTTATCACTGGTTGGTACAGGATCTAACCGGCGCGCGGAGGCGCCAAACACTCACTCCCCGCTTGACCAGATGACACTAGTCAGGGGACGGTTGAAGAGGATTTAAGTGTTCCCGTAATGTTGTAGTCAGTTACGAATCTGACCGACCCCTAAGCCCACGCCAGGGCGAAGACGATACTTCAGGATTTCCACCTCGAGAACGAAGATCCCAACCTGCCATGCTCTTTGATACTGACCTTGAATCCTGATGGTGCGAAGGGAACCTCGAATCCCATGGAGATGGGCGGCCTGGTCCATTTCTTCTTGGTATCGGTTTCCAGCAGCTCGATTTCAGCGGACAGCTGCGTTTCCTTCATACCTGCCATGCGCTTGATCCTGAAAAGAACCACATAATACCAATTAATATTAGATTATTAAAACACTTTCGGCGTAGTGGCTAGTCAATAGCTTCTGTGCTATGAGACAAATAACGAAAATAATATTTTTATTTTTATGGTAGTAGAAAAAACCTTCAGAAGACGTAGTAGCGACGAAGCCGCGGTCGAAAAGTTTTTAATTTATTTGAAGAAAGTGAGCAGATAGCTAATATTTCTGATAACAATGATACGAACGACTGGGCGATCACAAGGACGTCTGTGAAGCTTTATACGGAGTGCTAATGCAGTTGTTAAAACTAGGTTGTGGATCAGAGCCCGAAAAATTGGGCCAACATTTCAGGAACTCAGAAAGTCACTCACTTCCAAACGATAGCATTCTCTGAGGCCTTATACTTGGCCTTTCCCTTCAGACAGATAAGCTGCACTCCGCTGGTGTTCAGCGGTGTTGGGATCTTGACTTCAATCTTCTGGCCGAGCAGGGAGGGCTTGAAGTTACTCTTGAGGACTACCTTCACTTCCATCTTGGTACGGCCCACCTCTCGGACCAGAGGTATTACGCGGAATGGTAACGATATGTCCTTTGTTGTACGGTACCTGTTGAAAATTAGAAAATTACATAAGATGGTAAACAGAAGACATAAAGACAGAAAATACAATATATAAAGTTACAAAACACAAACGAGTTAGCTATAGGCCCCAAATTGGGCACAGCCTTGGTGGCCCAATATTAATAAAAAACCGCGATTGAATTGATTTGGTCCAAAACCCTTTTGTTTTCGTTTACGACGGGGTTCAGAACTCAACAATCCAAAAGTTGGATAACATGATATTCCTTGGAAAGACTGTTGTCAGTATTTCTGACTATCTATTACGACTGTCAAAGATGCGAATATAATAATAAGACATTTATTTACACAGATCATTTACAACAAAACATTTTAATTCTACCTCTTAAACTAGGAGTTATCCTGTATCTTAAGAGGTAGTTGCGAATTATATAATACAAAATATACAGCAATAACTTGGCTCAAGTGGACTGTGTCAGTCAGCCAAATACATAATATGTTACGGATATAAATAATTCTATTAACAGAAACAATTAAATATATCAAGAAGGTCACTCTTCAACGGGCCAACCTTAGCAAGCACTGCTTAAGACTGAAGAGGTGTCAAGCCGCTGTCATTACTTAGCCATAAGCTCCTATTAAAGTATTACATTCTTCTTCATTTCATACTTATCGTGTGGGTAGTAAGGTCTAACGACCCCATACAACCTAGTGTCAGAGTTTCTAGACTGCCTCAAGGGCCTCTGACGTGGTCTATTTTGACGACCGCCATTTGGCAACCGGGACCACCGGCTTATACGTGCCTTCCGAAGCACGGAACCATCTTTTTATCAGACAATCAGGTGAGTCAGGCCTGCAATGTCCTAGCCAAACTAGAAACAACTTTTACAAAGTATGCTTCTCGCGGGAATCGAACCCACGACCACCGGGTCACAAGGCAAACGCCTAAACCACTCGACCACGGAGGCAGTTACATTATAAAAATATTAAAAAAAAACTTGTACTTACATAAATATTGACTATTAGACATAGTATCCAAATACTTATATTCCATGTGTCATGTCTTAAAAACTTTTTAATTTCAATCATACAATGCCACTTAAACCATCTGCTCTAAAAGTCTAGAAAGCCGATTGCGTAATCAAATAAAAAAAGAGATCTAGTAATGTGGGTAGAATTCACATTATTAGCAATCTTGTTACTCCAACTAAGCTAAATATGCTTGTATCTGGAGTGGGTTCACGGTTTCACATATCGTCGCCTTAGAGTGAAAAAGTCGGGAGTACATTTTTGTCCAAATTTTTTTTTGCGTTTGCAGAAAGCTATCCTAGCAACGCACATCCTGATCTCACTAATATGTTCATTCGATACTCGAAACGCTATCTATGAAAGTAAGTGAGAACCTCGTAAACACTCGCATCGCGTCTTCAGTTTAGCGTAATCAGGCCATGGATTATGCATTTCTGAACTGTTCGATATTATGTATAATATTTTTCATATTATACATAATATCGAACAGTTCTGGATATAAAAACGGGTTAAATTTACATATAAATTAATAAAAAAAAACATAAAAGACCCCGTACAAAAATTTTATAGCACGCAGATTTTTCTTCCTCTTGAAAAGTTACTCCTTTTTCACTTACGAGGTTTTCACTCTAAGGCGTCGATATGTAATGGGTGGGGTTCGAGCCCGTGAACTCTCGATTATAAGGCCGACCTTAACCTTTAAGCCTTTGCCGCTTATTATAATTGGCTCACTGTCTACATACATTATCCTGTGTATAATTGCTGTTAGTCCTCTATACTTGTAAAATAAATAAACAATTCACCTCATAAGTTCAAACTCTCCATCAGGTGGTATGAAAGAGATGGAGTGTTCCGTCTCAAACTTGCTGAGTTTGACGCACTGGTGGAACTGACAGTCATCAATCACAACCACAGGCTTGCCAGACCGGGCAGGATCACTGTCTGTATTGCCGGAAATACCTCCTGAAGCAGAATATAATATTAAATAGGTCTAATTGCCTAGAAGAAAAGCTTCTTCTTTTAAGCGTGTCAATGGCAAAAATATATTGCTATACCCGGACTTTTAATTCGATGCAGTAGTTGACAGTTTCTGAGTTGTCAGGTAATGACGAATACAAAATTGTCATGTAACGAAATTAATCGATTCAGGAATAAAATCGAATAACGATGTAAACTGTTTTTTTAAATAATATTGTGTGAAAATAACAAAAAGTATTATAAAGGGGCGATTGTGACTATAAAGGGACGTGAAAAAAAAATCGATTGATTGAACCCATCACAATTAGGTTAAATAGGGTATCATTATTTTAGTAAGTGACAATAGCTTATGTCAGCTTACTGCATCGGTTTAAAAGTCCGGTATATGCGATTCAAATAAGCATAGGAACTTCAATAATAATAATAATAATATTCCACAACTTGTTCACACAACGCCATCAATGACCTCTCATATGTCAAATTTCAATTGAAGAAAACTTATTTACGAAAATTAATAACGATTTATTTTACTTTGTTTAACAGAGTCTCACATCAAATTTAAATACAATAATTATTTAATGTCTTAATCCGTTTTTAAGCCGTGTCATAAGCCATTCTTTCTCATTTTCATTGTTGGCACCAATTCGCCTGAAAAGAGTAAAGAGACGCATAGCGTAAAGGCCCAACCCAGTATGTTTTTTTTGAGTTTTTGTAAAAGGGGGCTAATTATTTTCGCTCAATATTTGTAAATAAATATTTTAATAGGCCAACTGGTTCGATTTGGCAGCTCACACGTCACATTATGGCACTAAGTCGATCCTATTCTTCGTGGAATCGCATTGTAAATAGTTTGAACTCTGCTTGCTGGTGCAGAAATAAAATCATCAAGTGTGCAGGTGAAAGGGAAGTTAATAGGAAGTATGTATTATTTTTCTTTAAGAATAGAGTTATGTCCTAATCCTGACAGTGTTAGTGTCTATGAAATGTAGATAGAACTTACCCATATTAGCTAGAAAGAAAAAAAACAAAATTGTTTATTTATTCATTTTAACATTTAACTTCAAAGTTGGTACTATAGGCGAACTGAATGTCACAAGTTTGTCTATATTAGCCAACTTATGGCATTAAACAGACTGCTAGACATAAAAAGTAAAAAAGAGGCCATTTCTTTTTATGGGGTAGACAGAGGGGTCGCTCAGACTCTTACTGCCTAAAACCACACGGTATTTCTCCTCGTCACTTCTTACTGGGATGCCAGAACTGGTTGATATTCTTCACAATCACCCCACATTTTATGTTGGCAAAATCTGTCTGGGACGAGGGAGAAGAGTAAGGGACTGCAGTAGCCCACCAATATTGGGAACAGGGTCCAAGATACAGGGTCACGGCTCTTAAGAGAGGAACCTCCTAACGATACGCGACGTGTCCATGAGTACTACTTACTGGATCAAGCCCTTGATCCAGCGGCCCATTGAGAGTCTCCTCAGATGTTGATCGAGACTTTGCTATTATGCCATTAGTTGAGACAACTATCGGCACAATTATTGCTATATCCACATCCCACATGTCGACTAACTCGCAAGCCATTTCAGGTTACTGAATTTGTCTCTTTCTGGGCTTTCACGAGGTTCATAATTATTGAGAGGCATGTAGAAACAGCACGCGACATCTACTGAGACTATATGATGGGATGACAGACCTCCCCAAGTCCGTCTCCCACTGGCATTAGATATACCTTGGTTTAACAATTATGTAAGTAACTATTGTACATTATTGGACTACAATATCTCAAAAATATTCAAATGATTGGTTCAAAAATAAGCCAGTTTCTTCACAGTGTTATTATATATCTGAATTGGGTTTATATATAACAGACACTTACCATTTCCTTTTCCTTTAGCCTCCATGACGATCTTATCGTTGATGCCAAACTTGCATTCTGGCATACCAGAGAGATAGGACTTCATCACCACTTTACCGGCCACATGGGCTGATAGCACTTGGCCTGAGGAGCATTGGGAAAACACCTTTATTGGTAACATTTTTTTAAGCTCGTATTTATGAAGAACTACGATATATATAGCAAAGTAATTGCTTAGTTTTCTTCATGAAAGTGGCTATCTTGTATCTTGTGTATGTTCAAAATCGACATAATTTCAATAAAAAATAATTACTAATATTATAAATGAGATGTATGTTAATCTTTCACGCAAAATCTACTGAACGGATCTAGATGTTTTCCACAGGATCGGGATTTACACGGGAAATCCCGATAATTCAAACTAACCTGAATTTAACTACACTGAGAAGGCAAACCGTGAAAAAGATTTTGTGTGGCATTGTTCTTGAATTAAGATTTTTTGTACCCACATATTTCTTATATGATCTGACTATAGTGCCTTGTATAGAGGCACTTTAGTCAGATCATATATATCTGAGGTTTTTTTATAGAAAAAGAGAACCAATAATGTGGGAAGTATTCACACTACTAGCAATTGTTATACCGACCAACTAGGCTAAATATGCTTGTCTGGAGTGGGTTCACGGCAATAGTGTAATGGGTGGGGTTCGAACCCACAACCTCTCCTTCGCGTAAGTCATGCCTGTAACCACAGAGCCACCTATGCTTTTATTTGCTGAAAAATGTTTTACTAAAGATAATAGGATAAACAAACTATTATGATCATACCTTGAGGAGACATCAGTAGGTTGACATACTCCAGTACGTCTAGGAACAGCTCATTTCGCCTGTATTTGATACCTTCGCGACGCCAGCCAATCTGTCCTGTCACCTTTGCAAAACAATATAAAGTTGGATTGACATTGACTATGGTCACAGCCCCCTTCACTGATCAATGGTCATTTCATAAACAACTCTATGCAATAGGAGTTACAGACATCCCACTTTGGAGAGCCTGCATGGAGAAGGATGAGACAGCGGCACACCTGCTACAGCTGGTCGCTGTTCCATCATCACCTGATTAGCCTTTTAACTATATTGGGGTCGGCTTCCGGTCTAACCGGATGCAATTACGTATTAGTGTTTCACATGAAGTGGCTGCTTGTATCTGTAGCCGTGGTCAGTATCATATATTCTGGCTTCTGACTACCCGTAACAACTGTCAAATATTGTTACGCCAGTCACTTAGTGAATTACGTCGAGAAACTTCGACATAAATCTAGAATGTTCGAGACACTAATGCCATCTAGCGGCGAATAGCGGTAATGTGTATATCTAGTCGAGACACTAACGCCATCTAGCGTCGAATAGCGATACTATGTATTTCGAGTATTTTCTAGGCAGTATAAACAGTGAGTCGATTTTATAAGAATGTTCTCGAACTCATAGAGCGGGGTATAAATAGAGCGCAAAGGGGCGCAAAGAGTCAGTCTTATTACGAGGCGAATACGAGATATAATCGAAGCTTTATCAGTGAATTTTAATTTTATAAAGTTAAGTGACAAGTGTTGTGGTGCAAATAATTGTGTTAAATTTTTATTTTGTGCTTAATTAATTAAAGTGTTAATTTTGGTTTAATTGGCGTTAATTACTTCTATCCTGAACCCCAGCTCGTAACAATATGTACTAATGTATAGCAAAGTATTCCCTATAACTTCCCCTTCTTTCTCAATTATAGATACATGTAATATTTATTAGTATTGTAGTATTGTATGTATGTATTTTATATTATCATCATCTTATCGCACAGGGCAATCTCTTACAGACAACCTTTAAACCCTTAATCTGTCTCCTTTAATTTTTGTCCATCCAAAGGTTGTCTGTAAGAGATCGCCCTGTGCGATAAGACCGCCTATTGTACACTAGTTTAAATTTTTGTATCCATAGAAATATTATGAGGTGTACAATAAAGTATATTATAAATAAATAATGACAGCTGGGACCAACAGCTTTCCGAGGCATGAAGAAATCTCGATAATTATGTTGACCCATCCAGTCTAACTTCGGAAAGCCTGACCTCGCAAAAGATGTGCAGCTGTTATTATTCAGCCACAATCTGCTGGTCACTGATTACAGAGCAAAATTGTTCAGAACTATTCGCGAAATGGCAAGTAAAACTGGGGTGTTGCTCACAAACATACACTGCATATTATAATATTGGACATCCCACCCATACGCACAAAACGTTTTGGGAATACCTTTATTATGCGTACGGCTAAGGAGTGGAATTCCCTGCCGGAGTCTGTGTTTCCCGATAGCTATAACCTAGGAGTCTTTAAGTCAAGAGTGAATAGGTTACTTTTAGGTAAGCGTGCTCCATCTTCGACCACATCATCACTTACCATCAGGTGAGATGGTGGTCAAACGCAAACGTATTTTAAATAAAAAAAAAAAAAATTACATGCATAGATATATGAGAGAGTTTGAAGTATAGGAAGCATATACAAACAGATGTTTCTGTGAAGTGTTTACCAGCATCAGTAGTCATACTGTTTTTTTTGTGCCATGCTTCGGAGTTGGAATAGTGAGTACTGGTACAGGTTAGTGTGAAGCGATATTTGTGGTTGAAGAGCATGTTAATGAATTTGTCAGACAGTCACATAAAAAAAAAAACAGATTTGGAGATAAAGACAGTGTGAGGTGCAAAGACCTATAAATCAGTATTACTCTGATACTGATGCTTATTTGATTTACTTTAGTTGATCAAGCTGGTCAAACAAAATTTCTACCAACTTGTATTTTCTTACTATCACAGAATAGCTTAGCGGCAATAAGAATAAGTTGAAATACCAACCTGTGAGGTGATTTGAGCTTGTTCTTCTTTGGAGGCAGATTTGATACCCTGCTGGGTAATGAACGTCTTCAGAACACCAGTGTCTGAGTTCTGAGGGTAACCAAAGTCCAGGATCTCTGTAAATAAATAAAGCAATTACACTATATTATGAAGATAATGAATGAAAACAAAATGAAATGGTATGATGGTGGATGAAAGGTTGACTGGCAGAGAATGCCTTGTAGCATTAAGTCCACCACTATTTTTCGTAAAGTTTAAATAAATATATAAGATTGTTTATTTGTTCTGTTTCCAGTCAGACCACTCTTGGAACTTTTACACAATGGCTCAAGCTCATATTCGTTTTTTTATTACAGATCTGACAATATTTTTTATCTTACTGTTCATGAACAAAAGAAATCAGTCCCTTGCTTCGAAAATCATATTTTTTAGCATATCAGATAGTTCAATACCACATAACTAACATTTTCAATAGGGCCTATTTTGTAATGTTAAATCAGTTAATATTGCTCTTATTAAAAATGTTAGTTACATGATATTGCACTATCTATGACAATATGTAAATTTAGATACTTTTATCAATTGACAAACTGTACCAACATGTTTAGCTAGGCTGCCCTCTATTCAATATAAACCCCAAAAATTTTCTCACAAAAAAATTAACCATTCTTAGCTGACTTATCTCGTACATTGAATACCTTCTAGACAAATTTTATACAAAGGTCAAATTATTTTCGTTTTTTCACAATAGCAGTTTTTTTTTTTCTTTAATGTTCGCTTTATTAGAGAACTAGCAATTTGGGTAGAATTCACATTACTCGCAACCCATCCAACTAATATAAATATGCTTGTCGGGAGTGGGTTCATGGGAATATTGTAATGGGTGGGGTTCAATCCTACGACCTATCATCAATCATAAGTCCAACACATTAACCTATTGACGCTTCAATAAATATGGTACAAAGATAAAAGATAGATAACTTATTTCAAATGGTTGTTTTGAGCATAAGTATTCCCAGTGCCCACATTTAGTGAATTCAGCTTAAATCCTATGCACTTACCATCAAGCAACTCATAGATAAGAACAAAGTTGTTCTTGATGTTCTCCTCAGAGATCTTTCCGAAGTAGGACTGCATCACTTCTATGATCTTCAGCAGAAACTCAAACACCATCGCTGCATTCACATTCTGCTTGGTCACAGCTGCTAGCCAGATATTGGCTCGCTATTGCAGAATTCATTTGATTAAGATTGGAAATGTTTATAGTTTGAGGTTTGATCTGATCAAGATAGTTAATACTTTTGAGGTGATTATCTGAACAAGATTAATAAGGTAAAAACCATGACTGGTATAAAACCGCCCCCTTCGCTGCTTTATTATGCATAGTCAAATTTTAATTTTAACTATAGAAACCTTTACCAAAATTTTATGTTCTATTCAAGTAAAGAAACCTGAAGGAGTTGTTATGAAAGTAAATTCTGACCAACTAGAACTGCATTTTCTATCATACAACCCCAAGTAATTTCTCTGGTAACTTGCACAACTTACCTTGATGTGAAAGAAGGAAGTTCTGGCGATGTTGGTAACGGGCGAGCGCACCTGCTGCCTCGCATGGATAACATTCACTCGGAACGCGTCCACGGCATTGCGCCCTATATCGTCGCGGTACACCCGCGAGATGAGGACTTCGCCCTTGTGATTGTACACGAACAGGCCCCCAATCATCGTGATTTAGACCTGGAATCAAGCACAACCCTTTTTAACACCCATCTCTACTTCTTATTAGATATCAAATCACAAAAGGCGTAGAGCAACGTAATGAGTTTTCGGTCTGGTGATCTGCCAAAATCTACCCGCAAATTTTAGTTCATGTTACACGTCAAATCTGATCTCAGCAAAGGCATAGATAGTACTCGAAGAAATTGGGCTGATTATGAATCAATAGAACAGGATACGGCCAATAAAACACAAGATTTGATACCGATTACAGGGATGAGAAATTTCAGTTAAACTCACGTATGATACTGTAGTCAGTAACATTAGTTTCAGAAATATATTAAATTTTACTCCAAGTAACGTAAAATGCTGAATTATCTCATTTTGATTAAAATTCGCTACAAAAGTACAGTGGCGATACCCGCCCCCAAAATGAAACGTCAATAGAATTTTATCACAGATAATTATTTGTTTTCTCCACAGCAACACAAACAGGTCCGATAGTGATGTGGTGTAAAAAAACAAAAACAACATATTTTAGTATTAAAAAAAAGGTTTAGTTATAATGCCTCCCTATTAAGGCAAGCGCTTGGTCCTAGGCTCTTGCAAGCCAGGTCCAGATTCATGCGTTTGCGTATTTGTTCATTGTTGCAACAAGACATCAAATCCAAAAGGTACATTTTTTCAACATATTTTTACTAACCTCTATGGTTAGTAAAAATATGTTGAAAAAATGTACCTTTCCATACCTATCATATCTATGATAGTATACTCCTACTATTATCTAATTGATGAGCTTATGGGTAAATAATAACAGCCACACGGGTGACCATAAAGGTTAAGCAGCGATGGCCGAGGTTGGTCCGTGGATGGGTACCCATCTTATAATTGCGATCGAGATACCTCCGTACCTCGGAAAGCAGTTGTTAGTTCCGAGTTCGCCTGTCATTTGTTTTTTTTATAGTTCCACTCTTATTTCAGCACTAATCGGACGATCCTGTGATGACCTCCAAATTAACCCCCTCCTCCCCAAGGCTTACAAACTACTATTTACATTTAAATGACCGCACGCTGAGGGCACCCCCTGTGGGGTACGGGCCTGGGCATAGCGAGGTCATTGAGGGAGGGCAGCAAAGGGACAGACTGGGTCGTATTATTATTATTGGGGGTATTTATTGCTACTAGCTCAGCAACACAGTACGAGTTGTTAGAACAGAAGCCATACTGGATTGTTGAGTTCATGCCTATCTGCAACTGCCTAGTGGCTACATGCAAAACAATACTACTCAGTTGCATCCGGTTACACTGGAAGTTGGCCCCAATATTGTTGAGAAAAGGCTAGGTAGATCAAGAGTCACTATCATATTTTCAGGTAGAGAAATGGTAACCGAAATTCTAATGAGGTTTTTTTTATTACGAATGAGCCCGCTCTTGACCTCGATCACACCTAATGGACATGGTAAGTGTAAGATGAGGTCTACGATCGAATGAGCGAGCCCAGAAAATGCCTGTTCACTCTTGCTTTAAAGACTGACGAGTCATATGTGGCAGGGAACACAGAAGCCGGCAGAGAATTCCACACTACGTTACCAGTACGGTCATCTTATAAGAATAATCATTTATAAAGATATTATGTATCCTTGATTCTTTGTCTACAAATCAGCATAAGAAACGTAATCAACGCAAATAACACTTAGGGAAATGGTTCTGAAAGACCCTAGAAACTGAATGCATTACATGCATTTTACGATCACTATTGCAAATTAATAAACAGCAAAGGGTTAGTTGATAAAAGAGCTTTATATCATACCAGACGTTCCTGGCATGCCTTGCAATGCCACGTAAAGAACTAAAGAGTCTTTTGTTTTTCATCACGGGATTTTTGGTCTAGGAAACCCCTCCCGCCTCCCGCCTCCTGAGAACTCCCTGCCAAAGTTTCATCACAATCTGATCAATGGCACCGACTTCAAACAGGTGAGGTATAGCTCGCGCTTCGTCCGTTTGTCCTACCTAGCCCTTATTATAAACGAAATTAACGACGAAGGTTAGAAGGTAACGACTGTCAAATATGTTCAAATGGCAGCTGGAACCAATGGGCTGGGCTTTCCAGGGCACTGAGAAATCCCAATATTCCATTCCGGAATCAACCTCGGCACACTTGCTGCTTTTCACTTGCCGTTTGCTTAACCGCCTACTCAAGGTCGAACCGTTACGGGCTCTCCTAAGTATGTTTTCTTTTTTTTATATAGTTAGTTGATATACACTTCTGGACACATCTATTGGCCCACCTTAGAGTTTAGGTTTCGATGGCCCCTACCGAAATATGATTGCTAGATTGAACAAAAACTGTTGATGCAGTTTTAAACCTGATACATTTTACCATCTTTTTCGATCGTATAGTTTTAAATTTGAATTCAGAATACCATACGACATGGACCTACGCCTAACAAGTCGGATATGCGCCTTGTTAAAGGCAATTAATTTTTGAATAAAAAGCATGTTTTATCAAATAAAGGTTTAATTTAATAACGCGTGTTGCCTCCATGGGCATCTACCACAGCTCTCATACGATTAGGCATAGAGTTTATCAACCGCTCTATGAAATTTTGAGGGATCATCTCCCATTCCTCTTCTATGGCAGTTTTCAACTCCTGCATCGTCTGGGCAACTGGCTGACGAGCCCTAACACGCCTTTTTAGCTCGTCCCACATGTGCTCAATGGGGTTCATGTCTGGGCTTCTGGCTGGCCAGTCCATAACTGTGATGTTCACATCCCGAAGATATTCCCTGACGATGCCGGCCGCATGGGCTCTTGCATTATCATGCATAAAAAGGAAATTTGGGCCCACATAGTCCGCGTATGGTATCACGTGAGGTTCTAAGCACTCACGAATGTATCTTTCAGCATTTAATGTTGGCAGCCGTGGTCCTGTAACAACCTCAAGTTGAGTTTTGCCGCTCGCGGATATACCGCCCCAGACAGTCCATGAGCCACCGCCATAAGCAACCCTCTCTTCAAAGCAGCATTGTGCGAAACGCTCTCCCTTACGCCGGTAGACCTTCTTCCTTCCATCATTGCCATGTAACACAATTTTAGACTCATCAGAAAAGAGTACACGGCTCCAATCTTGCTGTGTCCAATTTAAATGACTGCGTGCGAAATTAAGGCGCGCTGTTCGGTGGGCTCGCTTTAGTTTGGGCCCATTAGCTGGCTTGTGTGGTACCATATCGCGTTCTTTTAACCTTCTCCGAACAGTTCGAGCGCTCACAGATACTCCGTGGAAGTCGCGAAGTTGGTTTTGTATCTCAATGGAGGTAAGGTGACGATTTCTCAAGCTGGTCGTCACGATGAATCGATCCTGCCTTTCAGTTGTGACCCGAGATCGTGGCCTTCCTTGGCGACGAACAAAGCCGCCAGTCTCTAGGTACCTCCGATAAACATTTCGGACCGCAGATCGACTTAAATTAAGTTGAGCACTCACGTTTCTTTGGCTGTGTCCGGCCTGAATAAGTGCCACAGCTTGGGCGGCGACTTCAGGTGAAGTATCCATAGATTATTGATAGAACCTCACCTTAATGTTAAGAATAAGTAATGTTTGTTGCAAAAGCAAAGATATCAATCACTTTTTCAAGAATTAAATCCAAGTAAACCAATAAAACCATGTTTTCTTAGTATTCGATTGTTTGATATCAACAAACAGGCTCCAAATTGTCTTTTGTTTCTTTAAATTCTGTGTTCGAAATTCAAAAAAAGACTATTGAATGAAATTGTGAATGTGCCAGGTTCAAAACTGCATAAAAACTTTTTGCTCGACCTAATATAAAATTTTAGCTAGGACCAAACGAAACTGAAAATACAAGGTGGGCCAATAGATGTGTCCAGAAGTGTATAATAGGCTTGCGTTTGACCATAATCTCACCTGATGTTAAGCGATGATGTGGTCGAAGATGAAGCACGCTTTCCTAGAAGTAACCTATTCACTCTTGTCTTAAAGATGTGCCAACGATTTAAGCACATTAATAAGTCACGACCTCGATTTTCTGGTTTACTGATGCAGAATAGGCTGCTTTGCCTTCTAAAGAATTTGAATGTGACACTACACCTACTCCTTTTCGTTTTTCCCTTTTGTTTGCTTGTATACTTTTATGTGTGTATGTGATTCACTGAATGATATTTTTTTCAATTTCTTTCTATATTCAATATGTTTTTTGCATTCTACATAATGTTTGCTTAGGTGGTAAAACCAGATGAGTAAATAACTAGCCCTTATTTAAACGTTTTTGACATCCAATGCAACAATCCTTGATATTATTTTTTTCGCATTGCAGTACAGTAGTATTATATGTAGTCCAGGGTTGCGGGAATGTTCTAACGAGATACCGTGGCCCCGGAACTTAAGGGCAGCTGAAGGAACAGGGTGGGTCTATAGTCAGTAGAAGTCTGACACTCCCTTCCGCTCCACCTAGAGGAAATCATTCGATGATTTTCCCACCCGGAAAAAAGGTGTTACAGCAGTGTTGTTTGTTTTTATCTATACTAATATTATAAAGCTGAAGAGTTTGTTTGTTTGTTTGATTGCTTGAACGCGCTAATCTCAGGAACTACGGTTCTGATTTGAAAAATTCCTTCAGTGTTAGATAGCCCATTTATCGAGGAAGGCTATAAGCTATATATCATCACGCTAAGACCAATAGGAGCGGAGAATGTAGAATGTTTCAAAATAGGGGATTTTTTTTCCATGCGGACGAAGTCGCGGGCGGAAGCTAGTAGCAAATAAAATACGTATTATTTACTGCTTTTGCCCGCGACTTCGTTCACGTGGGAGGTTATCCCGCGTAATTCCCGATCCCGTGGGAATTCCGAGATAAAAACTATCCTGAGTCCTTCCCAGGGTCCTAAACTATTCCTATGCCAAATCTATACTAATATTATAAAGCGGAAAAGTTTGTTTGTTTGTTTGCTTGAACGCGCTAATCTTCGAAAGTACTGGATGGATTTGGACGCAATTTGGTATGGATGTAGCTTGAAGCTTGAGGAAGGTTGTAGGCTTTACGCGACTGCAAAAAAGGAGAGTTATGTTTTTACCGTGATAGAATCCACGGGAGCGAAGCCCCGCGTGAGTACTAGTTTAATCTAAATCGGTTTAGCGGTTTAGGCGTGAAAAGGTAACAGACAGACAGACACACAGACAGAGTTACTTTCGCATTTATAATATTAAATATGAAGAATGGATAACAGCTGTGAAAAAAAATAGGACGTCAACAACGCAGTTACAGTGAAGCTAGCACGAAGAAAACAAATTCATTTTCAGCGGAAGTTAAGTAAAGTAAGTAGGTGCTTCATAACTTCAGGGCCTGAATAATGTGTTGTAAGCACATGGGAGATCACATAAAGCTTGACACTGAGATGAATTATTGTAAGGAACTTGACTAGGATAAATACCATTACTGCCTATGCCTGTTTAAGTGACTTTACTTACACGAAATAAAAAGAAGTGATTGAATAATGAATACTTGCAAAATTCATTAATTCAGGAGCATACGGCGCAGGATTATCAACATTTTTCTTGACCGAAACCTTATAAAATAAACAGCCTATAACATTGCCACTGCTAAGCAGGTACGGTCGCAGCCTGGAATTTTAGGGGGGGTCACTAACAATAAAATATGTCGAGTAAATAAGTTTTCTTTATTGCACAATACAACTTTGACCGCACACATTATGAAACAAATGGAAGTCTTCTCTTTTTATTGACAAATCGGGTGATAATATTTCTAACGTCTTATCTTGAAAAATTTTAGAAGAGAAATTAATTTTTATTTTTCTTATTTTGAGATGGTGGTCAAACACAAGCCTATAGACAATAAAAAAAAATTTAGAAGATTTTCTATTTGTGGTGTACGATTTCGGGGGGGGGTCATGTCCCCTGTGACCCCTCCCTTCGGACCGCGCCTGCTGCTAGGCTAGGACACAGGCCTGGCTCACTATTGGAGGCATCCCTCATAGAATGGAGGTCTGTGTAATGAAGTTTTCGTTCACCATTTTATGCGAAGTGGTGTAGGATGTAAATTACACAAAATAATGTGCCGGCCTAGGTTCAAACAAACCCACTACCACAACTCGTAGCCAATGACCCACGGCCTCCGTAACTTTGTGGCTACTGGCCCAAACTTTATAGTATCAGTATTATTTTCGACAATAAAATGAATGTCTTGATGAAAACTCATTCTTATACTGCGATTATTCTCAAATATTCATCTTACATCTTGAAAAAAAATAAGACAAAATAATTAACTTTTACTGTGGTTGAAAGGTGCTGTAACAATAACCTATACTTTCGTGGAATTTCAACAAACTACCTACGTAGGTACTGGTCATTAACTAATAACATTTATATGATAACAGCTACTACGAAAATGACCTTACCGCATTTATATTGATAAAAACACAAATATTAAAACAGTTTGAGCTTCACCGTTGGTGACACACTATCGTTTCTATTTGGCGGGCAAAATGCTACGGCACATATTATTATTCAATAGCCTTTGCGTATTTTTCGCGGCAAGTTTTACAATCGTCAATCCAGGGCCTAAATACCCGCCCACAAAGGGGGCAATATGGCCAAGACCATTTGAACAGACTAAATCGGACACTTACTTTAAGTTTAATCCGGACACATTTACTATTACGGTAAGTTTCAAATACCTTTTTAAGTTACATTGCAATTAGCGCTTAATTATTTTTACGTCACGTATTTACACTTTTATTTTGGGATTCGATTTCGATCGATAGACTCACAGTAGATATAAATAAAAACTACGAGTTTTGCCATTCTAGTTAGAACGCTGAGATAAGGATGAGGATTTGGTTTCTGGGTATTTACGGGTTAACATTATCCTGCTCCACTGCTGTCTAGTTTTTTTTTAGATTTATTTTTCACTAGTTTTTTTTCTGGGTGGGAAAATTATCAATTGATTCCTCCCACTGTGGTGGAGCGGGAGGGACTAGCTGTGCCCGCGATTTCGCTTGCGTGGTAGCCCACTTTATTTACATAGTTTTTCTCGCGTAAATCTCGATGCCGTGGGAATTCCGGGATCAAAAGTATTCCGTTTATTGACCTATAACCTCCTCTATCTTTTACTGAAAGACAGCCAGAAAAATTTAAAAAGTTTGCTTGTGTTTTAGTAACGTGTAAAAACAGACAGACACTTGAATTTTATATAGGTACCTATTTATATGTATGTATGTATAATATGCATTTATGAAAGACGTTTAATTGAAGTAAAATAAGTGCTGTGACCTTGCGTCTAAACCGTGGACAAAAAAGTAACAGTAGCGTTTGTTTTATTCGTACATAATGATGAGATATTTGCGTCAGACAATCAGGGATTTCCCACCATATCACTACATTATAAAATTTAAAAAAAAATACTCATATTTACAGGAAAACGGACAAACATGTGATATTTTAAAAGCTGCAATAGAACGTTATACGAATATTCTGAAAAATACTTATCTTATTGCGGATAGACATTCAAAGAAGATTACAAATACAGACGAAACGAATAGTACTGATTCTGATGACAAATACAAGGGAACGTTGCAAGAACTACAGATAAAACTGACAGCCCCATGCGAAACTTACCCGCACTTGGGTATGGATGAAAAATGTAAGTTTTATGTTAATTTTGTTTTAATTAGCAACCCGCATATTCAGGTCATGTCTTGCATAATCGTGCGTTTGCAAAAACAAAGGTACCAGGTAAGGTAAGGTAGGTAAACGCCAACCGCAGTTCAAAATCAAAATTGAAATAGTAATATAATAATCTTGGTCGACACTTCACAGCCATGTCTTTCCAGCCCAAATTTCCGAGTAATGAATTAAGTCCAAGACGGAGTATCTAGGACCATTTATAATACTGTCCCACTCTAGGTATTTCTTCTGCAGCGTGGGTGCATTTTTACTTTTTTCATTTATCTAATAAACAATTTAAACTCAGAAATATATTTAAAGATATACATATGGTAACTATTCCATCTAAATTGTATTTAGAAAAATCTCATGTATGCACATAGAAAACACTTTTTACCAAAAAATGAAACTGACTCCTAAAAATACTGCAAAGTGAAAAATAACTTTAATTTCGGAAGTCGGTGCCAAAAACGAAAATACAAAACTAAAGAGTTGCAGTGTTTTTGGGAGTCGGTTTCATTTTTTGGTAAAAAGTTTTTATTTCTTTCTTTTTAGTTGGTCGATTTTTAATTTACCTAGTTAAAAGAGCCTAAATGTTAACTACTTATAACCTTTTACAAAATATTGCTTTTCCCAATGCTGGACCGTTAATTGTTGAGGAGTTCTCCTGGTACTTCACCATCAGCTCTACATCACCATATGCATTGTGACGAACATAAAGTGCTTAACATCCATATTCAAGTAATCGAATCGCAATCCACGAAATACTTATTATTGAGTAGGTTTGGCGGCTATCTGTGGTCTTCATCATCAGTTCCACTTCCCCAAATGGTATTTTTTGAGAGCAACTGCATAAGTTACTATAAGAAATACCCAAAACGCCATAGGTGTGACTGTAATATTTGAAGAGTTCCCTCGATTTCTCCAGGATCCCAACATCAGATCCTGACGTTTATGAAAATGGGACCAATTTCGAAGTATACCCTTTCAAACAAAAAAAGAATTTTCCAAATCGGTTCAGCCGTCTTCGAGTAATCGGTGATCAATGATCATACATAAAAAATATATATATATATACGCGTCGAATTGATAACCTCCTCTTTTTGTCGTCGTTTTCACATTTAAGTGTTTTTTTTGGAAGTCGGTTTTTTTTTCAATTCCCATTGGTTCCAGCTGAGGCTGTTACAATTCACAAAAGCCAGGGTACCACATTATAAAAAGTTGTTGTACATGTGAAGCCCGGTATTTCAAGGTCAATGTTATATGTTGCTTGCTCACGTGCCACATGTGCTGAAGGTTTATTTATCGTTACTGAATGTTTTCATCCTCCACGTCCACCCTCCGACCAAGATTCAGTCGTAATGGAAATGGATAAGCTGCGTCGAAATCCTCTAATACCTATGTATCGATTTTTGAGGGAGCCCCACAGTTCATACCAAATTTTGTTCCATAATGTTCAATCCTTACGTGCACACTTGCAAGATACTGTAAGCGATCCTCAAATAATGGCTTCAGATATCTACTTAGCAGTAGAAACATGGAGCTGTTCTCAAGATTCTTTTTATATAACTAATTTTAAGGAAATAATTAGAACAAATGGCCCTAAACAGTCTAGTTCAAACCCAGGTCTTGGTGTGTGTGCATGGGCAAAAAATTATATTGAATATAGCAACCCACAGTATTACATTGACATTGCTGGAGGTGACCACTGTGAAGCAGTAATTTTCGAAATAAATGCAGTGAAGATTATAGCTTTTTATAGGTCATGCAAATGTCCCAACAGTCGCGCAGTAGGTTTTGTAAGTAATTTACTATCGTATAACAGTCCTTGCATAATATTTGAAGATTTTAATGAAGACTATCTCCGTAACGACAACACTGAAGTTTTCAAATTAATACGTGACGCTGGTTACTAGTCTTTATTACAACCACTTCCCTCTACACGCGGTGGTACTCAAATAGATCATATATTTTCAAACTTCCCTTGTGAAGTTGGATTTTATAATTCCTTCTTCAGTTACCATCGCCCTATGTGGGCCCATTTTTAGAGTGAATTCAAATTAATATGTTTTTATTTATTTATTAGTTTGCTATATAATATCAAACACAAAGCTCCCCCAGCAAACTACTTCCTCAATTTTATTTTTTTGTGATGATTGAGTAGTGTAGCTCTGTGTCCTGTATTTAAATTCAAAACACCGGCTATGACAAGTTTTATACAAATCTCTAAAAAAAATTAAAACTTTCCGTGGAAAATTGTCGGATCAGGTGAGGATTTGTATAGGAAGTCAAATTAGTTAGGTAGTCATGTTTGGCTTTTAGTTAGAGCATGGTACGAAACGATCAGTTAGCGAATACGACACGCACTTGGCTGTTATAAAAACTACGGAACCCTACACTGCGCGTGGCCCGAAACGCACTTGGCCGGTTTTTTACTATCAAATTAATTAATCTGACTTCAATGAAAATAATATAATAAATAATACTAATAATACCTATTCTAAAAATCTGTTTAACATACAAACAAGTAGGTATAAGATATTTATTCAGCAGTCGTCGATAACAAACAATGTCGTCGTGACCCCGAAAGATGAACTCATTTCATCGTAAACAAATGCAGAATAAATATCTTCATCGCTTACTGAATTTAATCGTTATATTTTTGCAAGCAACTAGCACTTGACCCGCGACTTTGTCCGCGTAGATTTCATCCCTACCTTTCTACCAATGAATGCGTGCTTTTTTATGCTTATGCTTTTTTCTGGGTGGAAAAATCATCAAATTACTCCTACCGTTGTGGGTGGAGCGGAAGGGAGTGTCAGACTTCTACTGACTAAAAACCCTGTTCCTTCAGTTGCCTTTGTGGTCCGGGTCCGCGGTATCTCGTTAGAATATTTCTGCAACCCCAGCAGGCAATGGCCCTATCGGAACCCGCAAGCCCGCGCTTAGGTTGGCCGGAGATCAGCTCGCAATTCCCGACGACGCCCGGGACGTCTCTCGCGGTGGCTAGGCTAGGGTGGGGCGTGAGGAAGAGCGTTGTCTCTCCCTCACGCATTCATGCGTCCTCTTTCGCTAGCATGACAGCTTCGCAGAAGGAGGCGACCACATCCCATTACCGCCCGCTCTAAACCATGGTCTGAACCAGGGACGGGTGCGAGAAATCGCCGTATCCGCCGATCGCCTCCACGAGGACACGGTGGTACTCTGACCAAGCGGGGCACACCTCCACCGTATGCTCCACCGTGTCCTACGCAGAACCGGATTAACCCTGTCAGAAGCCCTAAGGCAATGGCATTCTCTCCCTTTTCTTACTTTGACTGACCAAATCGTGTGTGAACTGAGGAAACGCACATTAGGGGTTGTGGTTTTTAATATATTTGTTTACTCATTCCCAGATTTGTTCTAAAATGGTTTAGTTCTATTACTCAATCTAACGATTTGTATTTTGTGAAATAAAAGTGAGGTCCCTAAGTTCACACGCACATCAAATTCTTGTTCGAAGAAACATGTTTTCTTGGTGCGTGCATTGGGCCTGGGCCCCTAGTTGATGCGGGGCCCCTAGGCAGTTGCCTACTCCGCCTAATGGTTAATCCGGCCCTGGTCCTACGGGTGGGAGATTACCCCCTACATACAAAGTTACAAAATAACAAACAAATTTGATCTCTTTATAATATGTATTAGTCTAAATATAATCAATTAATCATGGAGTAAGTAACTCAGACATGAACATAGGTAATCAAAACATGCATGGGTATTAAACTTTTGTAGTATGAATAGTTTGCCTCTAAAATACCTCGACATTTCATAAAACCAGTTACATGAAAGGTCAAAGTCAACAGTTTGTTTGCAAAAAAAACATAAATTATACATTTTTTTTTTGTTTTAGACAGCCTTGATGTTGCGGCGATTTCGACACTCAACAGTGACTCCATATGGGGCGTTCTGAGAGGACTAGAAACATTCGTCCAATTGTTTTATATGGCTGATGGATACAAAGTAAGAATGAGAACTAGACATAATATAGAAAGTTTATAGTACTTACATTGACCAGTATCTTGAACTTACGTACCTACAAATAACGTTAACCTATCCGTTTTTACAGAACGTTCTCATCAATACTACACAAATAGTGGATCACCCTAAATATACCCACCGAGGACTACTCATTGACACCTCAAGGCATTACCTACCTGTATCGACAATACTTAAAACGTTGGACGCCTTGGAAATGAACAAGATGAATGTCTTACACTGGCATATAGTCGATGACCAGAGCTTTCCTTATCAAAGCGAGGTGTTTCCAAAGTTAAGGTTGTAATATTGTTTTTTTTTTGTTCACAAAACTGTACAAGCTGACATTGAAACCAAAACGCTTTTCTACTTACCAATTATTTACTTTACCTAAATTCAAACTCAAACATGAGAAATACAAAAATAAGCAAAAATAATAAGTCAAGTGGATGTCATACCTTTATAATTATTTTGTCTTTTTGTACCACGTATTTTATCATGGCTTAATATCATTTTAAATACCTCAACCACATTAAAAAGTTTGTTAACATTTTATACCTTTCAATCAGGACCCGTGTTAAAGAGTATTCAAGTGCAGCAATGGCGCAGGTACTCCAGTGAACACAGGTGGTTTTAGTTATCTTGTGTCTGATAAACCCATTCGCTAGCTCTAGGGCGAAGGTCATGCATCAGGACTTCCATCTCGAGAAAACTAAATAGATTTTATATCCGTCCCTACTATCATATACATTTTTTACAGTGAAGCAGCATATGATCCTACAATGATATACACTGCGGCAGATATCAGCCAAATTGTAAACTACGCAAAAGATAGAGGCATACGCGTCCTGCCCGAATTTGACGTACCAGGTACCTATATATATCTATATTCTCAACGCATTTTTGCAAGATAAAATGTATGTAATATGTAAATAGATGTAATATGAGTCAGATTAAACGATTCTCATTACACTTATAGCCCTTATTAACCTTCTGCACTATTTTATTGAACACTGAAAAAATGGTTAAACTAGATTAAAGTACTCGTATATAGATGCTAGCTTCTGCCCGCGACTTCGTATGCGTGGGAAGGTTTTCCCGCGCAAATCCCGATCCCGTGGGAACTTCGGAATACAAAGTAGCCTATGTGTTATTCCAGAATGTCAACGTTCAGTATTTTTTGCGTGAAAGAGTAATAAACATACATCCATCCATCCTCACAAAGTTTCGCATTTATAATACTAGCTTCTGCCCGCGACTTCGTTCGCGTGGGAGGGTTTACCCGCGTTTAATCCCGATCCCGTGGGAATCCCGGGATAAAAAGTAGCCTATGTGTTATTCCAGGATATAAACTATCTACTTGCCAAATTTCATTCAGATCCGTTTAGTAGATTTTGCGTGAAAGAGTAACAAACATACATCCATCCATCCATCCTCGCTTTCTCATTTATAATACTAGTTTCTGCTCGCGACTTCATTCGCGTGGGAGAGTTTTCCCGCGTAAAATCCCGACCCAGTGGGAATTCCGGGATAAAAAGTATAGCCTATGTGTTATTCCAGGACGTAAACTATCTACTTGCCAAATTTCAGTCAGATCCGTTCAGTAGTTTTTGCGTGAAAGCATCCATCCATCCTCACAAACTTTCACATTTATAATATTAGTAAGAAGTAAGATAGTAAGAAGTAAGAAGTAGGAAGGAAGGAAGTAGGAAGGATTAGTAGAACTAGCTTCTGCCCGCGACTTCGTACGCGTGGGAAGGTTTTCCCGCGCAAATCCCGATCCCGTGGGAATTTCGGGATAAAAAGAAGCCAACTATATACTTACCAAATTTCATTCAGATCCGTTCAGTAGTTTTTGCGTGAAAGAGTAACAAACATCCATCCATCCTCACAAACTTTCGCATTTATAATATTAGTAGGAAGTAGGAAGTAAGAAGTAGGAGGAAGGAAGTAGGAGGAAGGAAGTAGGATAGTAGGAAGTAGGATAGGAAGTAGGAAGTAGGAAGGAAGTAGGATAAAATAATAAAATAATAATAATAATTAATAATAAGTAAGAGTAAGAAGAAGAAGTAAGATTAGTAAGAAGTAAGATTAGTAAGAAGTAAGATTAGTAAGATAGTAAGATAAGATTAGTAAGATAAACACTGAGATTATTAATCTTATTTTTACAATCATGTTATTATTATTATTCTTGATGTATAATATTATATTTTTGTAATTATTTATTAGGGTTGAGACATTTTAAGTAATCTACTTAACGAAGAAAGAAAGAAGAAGAAGAAAAAAAAAAATCTTTCTTTCTTTAAAGTAATCTACTTAACCTACTTTAAGGGCACACCAGTTCCTGGGGTGTTGCATTCCCGAGTATTCTGACAACTTGCTACAGTTTCGGCGAAAGCGTAGGCTTGGGGCCGATGGACCCTACAAACAACATGACATATAAAGTGATCAGCGAATTGTTTAGAGAAGTACAAGATCGCTTCCCTGATAAATATATTCATGTCGGCGGTGACGAAGTCGAATTGGAATGTTGGTACGTGTTACTTAGCTTTTGACAAATATGTTTCAATACGTTAAAAAAGAGCTTTAGCAATGTGGGTATAATTCACATTACTAGAAATCTTCTATTAACTCCTCCAACTAAGCTAAATATGTTTGTGTCTGGAGTGGGTTCACGACAATAGAGTAATGGGTGTATCACAGGATTCACAAGTCCGACACCTTTGACTATTTGACGCTTCACATTATGGTCATATTTAGTATTAATTCCATGAAAAAATAGTTGTTACCTAATGCTTGAATGTAGCATCGCTCCTCCGCTCGCTAATGCAAGTTTCACCCCTGCACGGAGCATCCTGGAGGGCGAATTACCGCAAAGTAGCGCCTGGTTCCATTTCTTTTATATCTATAATTTCCAACGCAAACTATCGATAAAATATTATTGAAATTGTAGTAAATTAGTTCACTAATTCCTACATGACGACTTACAGTGCTACTAATAAACTGTTGCAATCTTTTCAGGAGCTCAAATAATGCGATAAGAAAATTTATGGAAGAACATAATATAACCCATACCGGTGAGCTACATTCATTCTTCATGAGCCAAGTTGTATCGCTGCTAGGTGACAGGTCGAAACCTATTGTGTGGCAAGTAAGTCTTATTTAAACTAAAACTCCTAATCTAAAATTACGAAATTGAATTTGGGGAAGGGGGTTAGTTATACACTTATAAATCTATGTTCAGAACTTGGCTCACTCTTTCTTACCGAAAACTTAGGTACTTGTATAATGTTACTTACTTTTTGTATCCACAGAAATATTGTATTTAAGGTGTACAATAAAGTAAATAATAAATAAATAATTATATCCACGGTGTAACCTTGCTGCAGGTCGTTGCATTTTCTTCTTTCTTTCTTTTCAACCGACGACAAAAAGAGGAGGTTATTAATTCGACGCGCATATTTTTTTTTAATGTATGATCATCGATTACTCGAAGACGGCTGAACCGATTTTGAAAATTCTTTTTTTGTTTGAAAGGATATACTTCGAAATTAGTCCCATTGTCACCAGGTCAGGATCTAATGATGGGATCCTGGAGAAATTGAGGAAACTCTTCAAATATTATAGGCACACCTATGGCGTTTTGGGTATTTCTTATAGTAACTTGTGCAGTTGCTCTCAAAAAATACCATTTGGGGAAGTGGAACTGATGATGAAGACCACAGATGGCCGCCGAACCTACTCAATAATAAGTATTTCGTGGATTGCGATTCGATTACTTGAATATGGATGTGAAGCACTTTATGTTCGTCACAATGCATATGGTGATGTAGAGTTGATGGTGAAGTACCAGCAGAACTCCTCAACAATTAACGGCCCAGCATTGGGAAAAGCAATATTTTGTAAAAGGTTATAAGTAGTTGACATTTAGGCTCTTTTAACTAGGTAAATTAAAAATCGATCAACTAAAAAGAGTGAAATAAAAACTTTTTACCAAAAAATTAAACCGACTCCCAAAAACACTGCAAAGTGAAAAATAACTTTAATTTCGGAAGTCGGTGCCAAAAACGAAAATACAAAACTAAAGACACCGACTACCGAAATTAAAGTTATTTTTCAAGTCAAGATAAATAATTAATTACCTATTGTACCTATAGCAAATCGCGAAGTGTCCCGTGCCGCTATTTGGTTTGATTCTGCCTGTACGTAACGAATGATATAAAATTAATCCAATGGTTATTCTATTTTTTCTTCTACTTATACTAATTTTACTTATGGAAAAACTTTATTTATTTACAGGAAGTCTTCGACGAAGGTGTATCGCTGCCTACTGGCACCATCGTGCAAGTGTGGAAAAATATAGATGCTTGGAAAATGATAAGGGTGGGTTAAATGAAATCTACAAATATTCCAATCCTATTCAAATGTTGAATCAGCTCTGGTTTCCGAAAACTTTGGTTTCTAATATTTTTACCATCAGGTGAGATGGTGGTCAAACGCGTACCTATTATCAATAAAAAAAACTGTAGCAACCCACTCGAAACCAGTAAGAGAATCCCGTAACCGCGAGCCGCTACGATATACCGAATAAGTGCGAGTATATCGTAGTTATTTTTCTCTTTTGCTCGCTCCGGTCGCTACTCGAGCGAGGACCGCGCGCGACTTCGTTACAAGTTAATTATGTATTATTTGGTTCGCGTTTGACCACCATCTTACCTGATGGTAAGTGATGATGTGGTCAAAAATGAAGCAAGCTTACCTAAAAGTAACCTATTCACTCTTGACTTATTATACTTATACTAGGACTCCTAGGTTATAGCTATCGGGAAACAGACTCTGGCAGGGAGTTCCACTCCTTAGCCGTACGCACAATGAAGGTATTCCCAAAACGTTATGTGCGTATGGGTAAGATGTCCACCATGTAACGATGGCGCTTCGCCGTTTATCTCGTAGTCCGGTGATGGAACGGGCTTGGCGGAATTAGATTGTGTAATTCCATCGCACACCCCCCGAAATGTAATCGATAGAAAACCGATAGGCTTGCAACTCGTCGTCGATGTTCAAGGCTCTGGAGCTTTGACTCGACTAGTGCATCGTTGCCAATGAGTCTCTTGGCCCGCTTCTCGATAGACTCAAGCACGACCAGTTGGTATTTCGCAGATTCATCCCAAAGATGAGAGCAGTATTCCATACACGACCGAACCTGGGCTTGATACAAATTGAGCAGCTGTTCCGGTGTGAAGTACTGTCTCACCTTGGCTAAGATTCCCAACTTTTTTGATGCTAACTGAGCCTTAGCCTCGATAAACGGGCCAAAATTGAGTGTGGAAGTTAAAGTCACCCCAAGAAGCTCAATATGATCGGTTATCGGCACGGCTGCACCACGGAAAGTAGGAGCCGCAGACAGTATATAACTATGTTTTATAGTCTTTGAAGAAGAGACATGCCTGGGTTTTAGCTGCATCAAACCTGACCAAGTTGGCATCGCCCCATTCGGAGACAGCCTTCAAGGACAAGTTCAAGCACCCAACCATATCCTCACGGAGAGGCTGCATCTGTGACCCACCAGCTCGCGCGCTTACACACATCTCTCAGAAACTGTGCTGTCGTCTGCATACCCAAAGGTACCGGGCATTAGCAGATCGTTAATGTGCAGCAAGAATAAAGTTGTTGAGAGAACTGACCCCTGAGGGACCCCGGCGTTAATTGCCAATTGGCCAAACGAGCAGCCATCAATGACCACTCGAATGGACCGATCTCTCAGGAAATCTTCAATCCAAACGCAAAGTTGAGTGGATAAATCGAAAGAAGGAAGCTTAGCAATAAGGCTATCGTGCCAGACCCTGTCAAAAGCCTTGGAGATGTCAAGGGAAATAGCAAGTGCTTTCCCGTGCTTCTCAATGGCCTCACTCCAGATATAAATGGCATACGCGAGAAGATCCCCAGTTTACCGGTTTTTGCGAAAGCCGTATTGTCGGTCACTGAGGATGTCGTTGGCTTCTAGGTATGCCAGGAGCTTACTATTAAGTACACGCTACCTAACCTAAGTAAGACCTAACTGCAATAGGCCTGTAGTTGGCCGGGTCAGCACGACTGCCCTTTTTGGGTACAGGCTGTACGTTAGCCAGCTTCCATGCTTTCGGCACCTTTCCAGTCTCTAGCGAAAGGCGAAACAGGCGTGTCAAGACTGGAGACAGTTCAGGCGCACAAGTTCTAAGAACAATTGCTGGTATCTCGTCGGGGCCACTAGCTTTGTTCACGTCAAGATTACGCAGCACTCTACGGACGTCCTTCTTATGCATGCGAATGTCCAACATACACGTCTCGCATCTAATAGGAGCATCAGGAGGGTGACACTTTAAATTGAATTTGATTTACTGAGAAGACTATGTAAAAATTGGACATCCAGATTACCTCAAGTTCGCGCGAGCTGTGGCGGCCACATGTCAGAAATTATAAGAGATCTCTCAAATAAAGCCAATTTCGTGCATATTATAAAAAAATCTGTTCTTTATATAAATATAAAGTTCTCCGCCCTTAAAAAAAGCTCCCCTTATACTTATATTGGTTGTTGTACAAGTCTAAGCAGTCAAAGATTAAACAAACGTTTTACAGATCCTGGAAGCAGGCCACAAAGTCATTTACTCATCCTCGTGGTACTTAGATCACATCAGTATGGGTGGAGACTGGAAAAAGTATTACGAAGTGGATCCACGGGAAAAAGTCACTAGATATGTTCCACAGCTTAAGGAGAGTGACATTCTGGGAGGTGAAGCTTGTATGTGGGCCGAAGTCGTTGACGAGAATAATATGATTAGTAGGTAGGTTGGCCAGATCATGCACAGATTGTGGTTCGGCATCGTAGATTATTCTTATTTCTCAGCTTCTAAAAGGAAATGACCGCTAATAATTATGAAAAAGAAAAAAAAAAGAGTTTATTTTGTAGCCAGGATGACTCGCACCAATAAAAATCCAAAAACTAATTTAAGAATCTATAAATATTCTGTCTCAATTCAAGCATGTTCTAATTGCAAGTTGTAAGTGGTTATCAACAATTATGAATAACCTTCTTTACATGATATACCTAAAGCAAATCTTTTAAACTCCGCAACGGATTTTAATGCAGTTTTCAGCAATAGATAGATTGATTTAAGAGGAAGGTTTATAATATGTAAAATATTATATTAAAAATAATTCTAATTGACGATGAGTATTTCACCGTCCGTCAGTTTTCACAATAATTTTGTTTTTATTACCAGAAACGAGGTAGGAGATTACGTATAAAATATATACAGATGAAATTTAATGTAATTTCTATGTTGACAGAGTTTGGCCTCGTGCTAGCGCCGTAGCAGAAGCATTATGGAGTGGCTACCAGAGTAGTATGAGATTGTATGAGCCAGAACAGAGCATGTCAAATATTGGTGACCAAACACATGAAGCCAGCTACCGACTCGAAGAACATGTGTGCCGCATGAATCGTCGTGGTATACGCGCGCAGCCTCCAAATGGACCCGGATTTTGTATCACGGGACAATAAAAAGATTTATTTTACAAGTTAAGACCTAAAATATGTGTATAATTTTGCCTTATTGCTATTATATAATACTAAACTGATTACTTAATAAAATGTAGCTGATACTGTTCCTTTTTGTCTTGCAGTGATTTTATCCCTAACATCGTTATATTTTTATGTAAAGTTTTCATGCCAAATTATCCAATACATATACATTCATAAATAGCTATCTACGTGTGACATAGGGTCAAGTGGGGTATTTGCAATAACGGGGTATATGCAATAGGATGTGTTTACGGCATAACTACTAAAGAAAACTGGTGCTGCCATCTCTGATATGTGAAAGGTACTTTTTGAACTTCGCGCCGATCAATTCGCGAGAGAGTTTGACGGATCGATAATTGAATGAAACGTCATTAGTTGAGTGACGTCGATGCCGCGTGTTACACACTTTGTTAATACAACCTTCAATCGTCTTTCATCTAGAAAGAAACGTAAGTTTTTGAATTTATTTGTATTAGTGTCATAATATTCTGTGTTGGGAATTAATCTAAATGCAAATTTTTACTTAATTGGTGAAGGTGTTTCTTTTATGGCTATTATTACATTTACCCCTTGAAATTTTGGTGTTGGGGCAATTGTAATCACATGGCAAGGGGCAAATATAAAGTTTCATTACACTTACCCCTTTCTTTCCAGATGGTACGAAATTATCTAAAAAAAGGACCAGGAGGTTGCCTGAGGTGCTGAAGTTATTACGTCTGCAAGAATGCTTGAAGTGTTAAAGGAAAAATAAAAGTTAATCGCAAATAAAAAAGCTAAAATAAACAAGAAATTAGGAAAGAAAGCTGAAGTTATTGAGTCAGACAATGAAGCTACAATGACAGAAATAAACAAAGAAAATAAGGCAGAAGTGAAGACTGGACTAGATATCAATATTAACAAATGGGTGATTGTTAATATTGATAAAAGGATATATTGTCCTTTAAAACTTTGGTGAAAGGACATAAATATTACGTAGGCTTTGTGCAAAAACAGATAGATAGTCGTTGGGAGGTAAAGTTTGTACGACGTGAGGGTGCAACCTTTGCATGGCCTATAATAGAAGAACAACAAATATGTTTGTTTCGTAAACCCTTTGATTGATTTATGTAGTCTGTAAAAAAAAGTTCATCTCTTCGTAAGCTTTCATGTGATCTCTTTGAAATAAAAAACCAAAGTTAATTCAATTTTCGCATTTTATTGCTATTACTCCTGATTTGCATCTATATAAAGTCCTGAGAAATTGACCAACATTATTACATTTGCCCCTGAACACCGGGTAAATGTAATAAGTAAGCCAATATTTTTAAATTTGATTATCTTAATTATCAGAGTGATTTTAATTAAACAAATAACTTAAAACTTTAGTCTACTAAATACTTAATACACATGGTAATTATAAATTTTATACTATTGTAAAGTAAAATTTTGTGTATGGTTGAATATGTCATTCTAGTTATGGTACTCGCATTTACCCTACCTGACCCTATTTAAATCTATATCGCATTGCATACTTGATACTGCAGTTCTGCACCAGATTGTGTTTTGAAGATAATATAACTGCTGTCTAACTATTCCCTGTAAGTTTATAATACATAATTTGTGCTTAATAAGGGGTCGTACTCGACCAATTTGAATCAAAACCATAGATTGAGCTAATGTGAGATTACTATTTACTAAAACCCTGTAAGTTACTAAAATACTTCGAAGGTCTTCACTAGTGGCATAGACAAAATATGAAAGGAAAAGTCTGTTTAGTTTATGGCACGCGAATTGGGTCGATTATGTCATGGCGGGTTAGATGTTTTCGGCAGTTGATTTTTATTGAATTTGTTTTGAATTACGCCGTCAATGATCTCGTTGGAAACGCTGTCGTTTAAAAATAAGCTTATTTGTATATTAGTGATCTTTTTATAAACAATTCAAATGCTGAAACGGTTGCAAATGGGCCTTCGCGCGTTCATGCTGCTCGCATCTAAAGTATGGAGTTGTTTTTGTTATATGTTTAAGAAGCAATATCGAGCGGTAAATATAAATAAAAATGTGTGACTTGTTATTCAATATTATACTTTTACGCAGGAGTATGTAACTCTCACGTGGCATTTGATTTTCAGTTGGCTCAATATCAATCCGTCAAATATGAGATGTATCCACTTTCGCCCGTATCTAGACACAGGCTGAGTGAGTATTTACTATCTTTTTTATCGCTATTATTAATAAGATATATCGTACGAATTTTGACCATTGTACTTATCATAGATATGTAAATATTATCAGTTGTCCTCCACACACCTAAGATATTAATTTGCTATTATTCAAATGTAAACAAGGCTTTTCTGTTGAAAAATTCAGTCAATGATCACTCCTAAGCTAGTGCAAAGCAAGTTTTAGACTAGGATTATTCTAATACTACCCATCGCGTGGAGCTTCACTCTTGTGGACTTTGTCACGATAATAACATAACCTCCTTCTTTGAAGTCGAGTAAAATATATTCTATAACCTTTCTAAAGCTTCATGCAAGTTCCATACCAAATTTCTTCCAAATCTAAAGGTTCCAAATCAAATATTATCGCATACCAACAAACTTCTTTATAATAATAATATTAGTATAGAAATGCATCAACCTTATTTCAATATCAATCATTCCTACTTCCTGGAGTTATACTATGGTCAACTGAACAAAGTATATGGAATCGCTGATTAAATCATTTACTGAACAATTCCAATAAGTAATCAGTTTATTTGCTCAATATCTCAAATCAAAATTGTATATTCTATAGAAAACAACAAACTGAAATCTGTTAACTTAGAATTTAATTGTCAGGATGTATATGTTCAGCACACTGGCCTCATCTAGTTTACATTTACAAAAAAATTATGTGTGAAAGTGTTATTTATAACCTATTTGGAAAATAAACATCATTATTTAATTTCATTATTAGTTACTATCATCCTGATCAGACTTTGCTGCAGGTTCCTTATAATGTCTGTACTTGCCATATCATATTTATTAAATGATAAATAAATGATATATGATCTTTATTTAGCAAATTGGTTATTAAATAAAACTTTTACACATAATTTTTTCGTAAATTTAAACTAGATGAGGTGGGTGTTTTCTAACTGACTACCCTGAAAAGAAACACCAAAACAAACTCAGGGTCGGTCTCTTTTAAAGTCCATAAAATCTATATTTGTTAAATTATATGGGAACCTTGTAGTTTACCGTCTAAGGCTATCTTTTGAAGAAAGATGCTCACAGATTTGAGTGGGCCTGTCCATACAGTGCAAGCATTTGTCAGATGATGTATAGCTCAACTATATGTCATTATGTTAATTATACAAATTATTGTAGGTTATCAATGCATGGTGAAATGCTTATCCTTGTCTTTTCAGAGCTTTCATTAATGTGTTAATAAGGAGAGATCCCAGCCTTTCTTTTGGTTCCAAAGTCCTTGAAACTTTCTCTTTCAACACTCAACAAATCAAACTACCTCGCTATCTCTTCACCACCCTTGGTTGACTTTTGAGCCTATGTATGTAGTCTGGTCATAAGTTTTGTCACATATGGAAAGTTAAATAAACGAGACAATGAGTTACGCAGTACAACCATTTATATATCAGATGAAAGGGTATGAAATACAGATTTAAACCACATTAAAATTATTCGAAATGTCCTCCTCTTGCTTCGATACAAGCCTTCAATCTGCAAGGCCAGTCATCAATTGAAGCACGCACAACGTTCATGTCAATATCGGCGACTGCTTTAATCAAGGATGCTTTAAGTGAATCCAAGGTGCGATGCGGTTTAGCGCAGACCTTCTCCTCTAAGTGCTGCCATATTTTGTAATCCAAGGGATCCAAGTCTGGACTGGATGAGGGCCAACCCTCATGCCTGATAAAGTCGATTCCATGGGTCTTGAGCCAGTTTTGAGTACTTTTCGCCTTATGAGCCGGCGCAGAATCCTGCTGGAATATCCAGTGCCTGTTTTCGAACAATGTTTGTGAAAAAGGTTCTACAATGTTTGTTAGGACTGTGTTTTGATATACGAGGGCACTGGTTTTCACTCCTTTTTGTCAAAAAAGTTACCTACGTTGGACCCAAATAGGACACCCCAAGCCAAACCATGAATGATGCCAAAGGATGATGACAACGCTGAACACGTGGCACACGTCTGCTCGCTTCTTCACTAGAGTGTGCATACACTTTATCATTTTGTCTGTTGAAATTCTCCTCAACACTAAAAATTTTATCGTCCGAAAAAAGTATTTCGCAGTATTTTTTTCCTGCGTACCGCCTTAACAAAACCCGGCTTCTTTCGAGTCTGATTTTCTTCAGCCATGCGTTAAGAAGATGTGCTGTTTTTTTCTATAAGCACGCAGTCCTAGGTCTTCATTTAACACCCTTTTAACAGCAGTTCTGCTTCGTCCCATTTGCAGAGCTAAAATTGTTTGCTTGCGGACAGGATTTCGTTGGATTCGCGCCTTTACTGCTTTGATGACCGCTGGAGTCCGAATAGTACGAGATCGACCGCTCCTTTGTTTTATCTTCTAATCTTGAATCTTCCCTGAATCGTTTGATAGTACGATAAATATATCTCGATGGAATTTTCAAATTTTTCAGCAGTTTGAAAATCTCAGCGCGTGACCGCAACGAAGCAATGCAATTACTGCGATTCTGTCTTCTTAGCGAGTCCACTCCATTTTAGAAAATGAACAAAATTAAAGAAACCCTTTGTTTTTATTTTCTTTAAATATTCAAAATTCGAATGCCCATAATATTTTCCTCGGCTTGCATTCTAAATTTTACCTATGTGACAGAACTTATGGCCCGACTATGTACATGAAGTGTAAATAAATCAAATTGAGTCATTATAAAAAAGTGATTCAATCCATACAGTGAACATCTACGCTAACTATTCCTATTATTGAGTGACATTTTGCCAATCAACTTAAATAGGATTCAATTTTATTAATATTGACTAAAAAAATGGACATTGACTAAAAGCATAAGATTTAGAATACTGATTATTATTGTACCTACCTTTGTTTGTAATAGAGAATCTCACAAGAATTTTGATATTTACTCAGAAATACAATTTTTCTTTATTGCAATGTTAAATTAGAATACCATTTCCAATCTTGTGATTTATTTTATTAAAAGAATAACTGTGCCTGTGACTTTTTTCCTGTGGGGAGTCCATAATATCTGTTGATTTCTCTGCATAAACCCAAACCTGGGAGAATTCTGATATAAAAAGTATATATTATGTTGCCATTTAACATCCTGTATTTTCCAGTGAAAGTCTCTTTAAAATTGGTGCTGTGGTTCCAGAGATTAGTCTGGACTAACAGAAAGATTAACAATATTTTTTAAATGTATTGTGTTTAAGTATTGTGTAAATAAGGACTTGAGAAAGCACAGACAGACACATTAATTTTAATTATATGTCATAAATAGGTTATAAATAGTAGTCTGCAAAGTTATCACATAATGTTATCTATACAGTCTACATAGTAACATATCAATCAATCTTTATTTGTGAATGTAGGTATGATTACAATAGGTGTTAACTTAATAAGTATATTCAATGAGAATAGAATGAAGGATCACATCTAGTGCAGTCACCCAAAACTAAAACGTAAATATTGAAAAAAAAAGCATGTCTAATTCCAAATCAGAACTGCTGAGCCAGAGGTCTTGGGTCTGATTCCCGAGTAAAAAGTGCAATTGTGGGTTTGTAAGGAATTTCTCAGTAGTAGCCCGGAGTTTTTCTTGGAAAGCATCTTAAGGCGTTCGTCCCGGCTGTCATTTGGTCATCTTTGACACTTGTTACGGGTAGTCAGATGCCAATAAATCTGACAATGGTCTCACCAAGGGGTATCGTTGTGGAGCTCAAATAGGCAGTCGCTCCATGTAAAACACTAATACTCCGCTACATCCTATTAGACCGGAAGGCAACCATAACATAGTTTGGAAAAGGCTAACCAGATGATGATGAAACTCCAAATCGCTTTGACCTACTCTATGAAGATAAACAAGACGATCCAAAAAAAAAATTATTAATGGATTGCCCACACTCTGAAATGGCGAGTTAAAAAAAGGTTGGTTATTCTGCACACAGAGATACACCATTCACACTGCTTAATCTAAACTGAGTTCACAAAAAAAATATGTATTTTAATTTCTTCTTAAATTCAAATTTTCTGTTATACACCAAACGAACTTAACGGATACACTATAATATGAATACTTTGAGAGATAGATATAGAATATACTTTACTGTACTTCAAAATTTAAACACACCTATTTAACAATATTGCTTATTCTATGGTTACAATGGCAGTCTTATGGCTGAAAGTGATAACTTCCAGACAACCTTTGGAAGGACTTTCAAAACTTTAATTAAAACGGCTAAATTAATGTACTCATAAAAACAGAAAAAATAATAAAAGGCGGATCACATCTTACAACTAAAAAGATCACTTTTTGAGATGATTAAGTTTAGATATACCAATACAGAATACTAACCTATTCTGTGGCCATGTGGTGGATTAAGGCACTGGGAACTTTGTAGACTGGTTACATATACAGTGCAATATAAGTTGTGCCTGCATTGTTTTTCAAAGCCTACATTGTTTGTGATAATAGTGTTTAATGTGTCTATACAGTTTTTCAGGGAGTAAAATATTACTGAAGCATGCTATTAGATACAAATCTCAGTATTTATTTTGTATATCTGACTGTACATATTTTATTTCAAAGACCTTTGTTTATATTTTTGTTTAAGGAATTGGAACCAAAATATATAAATTAAATTGCAAATTTAAACTTAGGTAGTTTAAAGTACAGCATTCTAATTATTATTAACAAGACTTCAAATTATAATTCTGTAAAATAAAATATTTTTCATCCAGTTATAGAGATCGATGATTTTAAATGTTAAAGAATTGTCGAAATTGTATCAGTACTTCTAGAAATTAAATCCTACATAAAAATTGGCCAAGTGCGAGTCAGACTCGCCCATGAAGGGTTCCGTAGTAACTACCCAAAATAACTTTTTTTTCATAGTGTTTGTATGAAAGACAAAGTTATATTTGCGGTTTCAGAAAATGTGCTACTTAAGTATATCTCAGAAACTACTGACTTGTATCTCGTTCAAACCAATTTTCGTTGAAAGTTTTTAATAAGATCTACGGCATAGATTTTTTACTCCATTATTGACAGATTAGTGTTGTAAAAATACCGTATAATACCAAAAGGCTATGTATTAAACAGGTATTTTATTATAACTTACGGTATTATTGGTATTTTATGTATTTTATATTTTGATTCACTTTTTAAGATCTGGCAATATTACGAAGAGTTTTAGTTTAATAAATTAAATATATTTTAAGTTTCGATTGTATTCTATATTTTAGAATGACTAATTCTAATTTAATGATTACTTAGTAATTAAACTTCACAGTATTCGTCGCCGTCGACACCACCGCGCTGCGTTAGCGCCGTGTTAATGGCGTCGCATTGACGTGATTTTCTAATTGGCTTCTTCTTTTTCCTTTAATATTTTCATTTTTTCTGTGCTTTTCCACCGTATTCAGTACTTAGGTATTTTAATGATTACTCAGATAATTTACATAAAAAATATAGAAACAATCGATTTATACATAAAATACCGTAGCAAATGGTATAATACCGTATTATACGGTATTTTTCGTTTAATACATTTCAATACAAATGGTATAATACAGCACTTACATCTCTATGACAGATAGACAGACATGATGAATCTATAAGGATTCCGTTTTTTGCCATTCGGCTACGGAACCCTAATAAAGGAACAATTTGATATTATTATAGTATAGGTTTACTTCAAAATGCCTTAAATGTTATACACAGCTTCAATGTCAATTTCGCACGTTTAGGGGTCATGTTATCTGTTCGGTCCGACGTGAAACAGAACGCACCTTTTGGCCGGCAACATTAATTATCTGTGGACTTGACATAACCTCTCTGACTTGACAGATTGACTTTGCTTGCTTGGAAAAAATGCCGGTCGTCGGAACCCTGTTGAGTTAATTAATTGGTAAAATATTGTTGGATTCGCCTGTTGAGACCGATAATTGGGTCGCGAATTATCTATTTGTTGTTTGAAGTGTATTCCCCATTTGCCGAGAACCCCGGGATATTGTTGAATCATACGCCGTATTGCGTCACCTCGTGGCACGCGGAATAATTGGAAATCAGCTTGGATCTCACGTGAGATTAACATATTAATTGTGTTCAGTGATTGATTGAACTTTGTAATCTCGGATTAACAAGAATCCAGTGATATTTCTTGGAACATATCGCCTTATTGCCTACCACGCGTAGCGCGCGCTTGCTGGAAACGAGTTGTGCTGTGATTGCTGTTGTGACCGCGCCAGCTGGAGATCGGCGCCTAGTGAACGTTCTACAACACTTGACTTGCATCACACCTTCAATTACTCACCCCATTTTACATACAAACCACACTTAGGGCGTGACCTTTGAAGGTCGAAGTTGGCGAACCCAGCACATCAGGTTAGTGGTACATTTTTGTTTTTGTTGTTGTAGGCCGAAGCCTAGTAGAGGCAGGCCATTGTGTAACCTTGTTTATAGTTTTGAAAAGCAACGGTAGTCTCCACGTATCGTGGAAAAGTTCCGGACACGTCCAGTTACCGTTGGCTGGCCTATTGCAGTCTTGAACAAATTGGTAGCAGAGCGTGGTTTTATAAGATCCACTGGTTTAATTGGAAGTTTTGAAAGTAACTTTGGTTTGATTACTTAACACAACTTATAACTTAATAAGTTTTGAATATATTACCATGTCATCCGGGCTATCTAATTGAAGTTGAATCAATTGAAGTTGTATTTGTAATTTGTACTGTAGCCCTTTATTGTATTGACAGGTAAGATTTGTTTGTGAAATTGGGAATTATTGGTTGTATTTGGTACATAAGTTGGTATATTGTTGTAAAAGTTGTTTGGTATTTGTGGCAATTAATAATTGAATGTCATTGATCTGAATTTGAAAGGTTATCTAAATAATAATTACACATAGTCTAACATAATAGGACTTGAATTGTGTGTATTGGTTATTGCATTTATAGTAATTATTGGATTGTTGATAGAGATTCTCCGGCTCAATATTATACTTCAATTGTTGTATTTAATTGTTGGTGTGATCCTGCACAATATATACATTGAATTGTTATTTATTTTGTAACTAGCCATCCTTAGCAAGCTAGATTCATACTTGGAATAAGTACAGGGTTGGATTTGGACTTGAAATAATTGAATTTGAATTTTTATTTTGTTGAATATATTTGGCCGGCTAACAAGTCATTGCTGTTTGTTTAATATTTGATTGTTGGTTGTTGATTGTTGTTTTGTATTAATATTTGATTGTTGCAATGGCCTCATTAAGGGCAGTCAGGGAGGCTGCTGCGGGATTGACCTCACAGTTGAGATGGTTCACATCGGCAGCTGCAACTGTTGAGCGTGTGGAATTGGAAGAGCTCACCCTTGCTCGGTATGGGCAGGTGATTGAGAGGATCAAGTCAGCTGATGCTGCGCTCACACGCTTCAACGAGTACATCATGGACATGGATTTGGGGGTGATGGATCAGACGGCCCGCGATAGGATTTTGGGTGACTATGACCAGATTATCCACCTGGGGGATGTCATATGTCTGCGAGCGCGGGAAATTTTGAAGAGCCGGGTGCCTGATGCGGCCAAGCCGCAGACCCCTGTTGTTGCAGGCCCTGGACTATTGAGTAGGCTGCCCACCCTGGAGCTGCCACGTTTTGACGGTCGCTTGGACCACTGGCTGGGCTTCCTAGATCTCTTTGAGAGTCTTGTCGATGCACGCTCGGACCTCGGACCTGCCCAGAAGCTGGCCTATTTATTGTCTGTCCTGGAGGGTGAAGCCAGAGCCTTGGTGCAGCACTTGCCGGTGACGGATTCCTCTTACCCGACCGCTCTGGAGCTTCTCTCCCGACGGTATCAGAACAAGCGCTGCCTGGTTGATGTGCACATCGACCAGATTTTGGGGCTACCGGCCATTGTCAGCGCGTCGACGTTGCGCACTGACTTGCTGAATCCGTTGGTCTCAGCGACCAACGCTTTGAGACGCTTGGAGTTACCGGTAGAACATTGGTCCTACTTGTTGGTGCACATAGTGCTGCAGTTGCTCCCCGCGGAGTTGAGGTCACGTTTTGAGCAGAAGTATGGTGGGGATAGTGCCACCCATCTTCCCCCCTTTGACGACCTCCTCAAATTTTTGGAAGACGAGTGTCGGTTTGCGGATAACACTCGTGGCGCCACGGGGTCACCCCCACTACCTTCTCAGCCCAGAGACCAGGGACGGACTAGGGCCCGGGGGCCTGTTGATGTTCCCCCCGCCCCCCGTATTGCTGGCGCCCGGAGTCCTCGGGCTAGGGGGCCTGTTGATGTTCGCCCCGCCCCCCGTTTTGCTGGCGCCCGGAGTCCTCGGGCTAGGGGGCCTGTTGATGATCGCCCCGCCCCCCGTTTTGCTGGCGCCCGGAGTCCTCGGGCTAGAGGGCCTGTTGATGATCGCCCCGCCCCCCGTTTTGCTGGCGCCCGGAGTCCTCGGGCTAGGGGGCCTGTTGATGATCGCCCCGCCCCCCGTTTGGCTGGCGCCCGGAGTCCTCGGGCTAGAGGGCCTGTTGATGATCGCCCCGCCCCCCGTTTTGCTGGCGCCCGGAGTCCTCGGGCTAGGGGGCCTGTTGATGATCGCCCCGCCCCCCGTTTGGCTGGCGCCCGGAGTCCTCGGGCTAGGGGGCCTGTTGATGTTCGCCCCGCCCCCCGTTTTGCTGGTGCCCGGAGTCCTCATCATTGTGACTTTTGTAAGGCAACGGGGCATGTCATGGCGCGTTGCCCGGATTTTTTGAATTTGCATGTAAGTGCCCGCCGCCGTATTGTCAACGCACGCCGTTTGTGCTTTTCGTGCTTGGGGGCCCACTTCCATCGGGACTGCCCCGACCCCCGCCCGTGTAGAATTTGTGAAGGGTCCCACTTGGAGATTTTGTGCGCCAACGCGAACCGCCCCAGCAGACCAGCTTCTGAGGGGGGTTCGCGCAGGGGGGGGTACCCCGGAGACGAGCACCGGGCTGAGACCCGCGATTCTGTACGCCGCACTCCACCCCCCGCGCAAGTTGAACGGGAGCCCCACGAGCGCCATTTGGTCTTCCCTCGTCAGGGAGAACGCGCATTGGCTGCTAGGCAGCAGTGGCCGGGTCGGCGCCGCTGCCTTTCCCCTCCGTTGGCGGAACGTCCCCGGTTGGAGTCGCGCCCTCCGCCATTCGGGCATTCGGTGGGATATGCCCCTCCAGTGATGGCGAGCGGCTTGGGACACCGCGCGGACGAATGGTTTGATTGTTGGCCTCGTCGTGAACGAAGGCAGCCTGGAAGCGGCGATCGGTCGCCGCCCAGGCATCACTAAGAGATTGACGCCTGCCCCGCTAAAGGAACCCCCCGATCAAGACGGTTTTGTTGCCAACGGCCTCGGTCACGGTCTGGGGACCCTTGGGTGACTCGATTGTGGTCTGTGCCATTTTGGAGACGGGAGTCCGGGGTTGCCTTTTGTCTTCTTGGTTAGCGGGACAGGTTGGCCTGAAGGTGAACGACCTTTCAGGCAAGATTTGGGGAATTGGCGAACCGGCTGACACCACTGTTCAGGGAAGGACCTGGTTTGAAATCACCCTTGTGAGTTGTCCTTACCCTAAAATTGGTGCTCCTGCCCTTGTTATAACTGAACTTGGTTCAATTGTTGGTGACTGATCGTCACACTAAGAGCTCGCGTGCCGGTTGCAATGCGCTGTTGGCCATTCTGCAGCGAGAATTTTGGATTTTGTCGGCTGATCGCGTCAATGAGGCGAGGCCCTTTGCTGGCGTCGTAACGGATTTTGTTGGTCCCCCTTTGTTGAAGACGTCCACCCTTCGTAATAGCAAGATTGTTGGGGCTTATTTGTGTGTTTGTCTGCCTGTCAACCAAGGCAGTACATTTGGAGCTGGTAACCTCCCTCTCGACAGAGGCCTTTGAGGCGACTTGGGAAAGATTTGTGTCTCGCCGTGGGTTACCTTCGTTGATTAGGTCTGATTGCGGTACGAATTACAAGGGTACAAGTAACTATTTGAAGGAGCTATACGCCTTCCTTAATGAGAGCCAGGTTGATATTGGTAATAGTTTGGCCCGCCGAGGGGTCACTTGGTTGTTTGACCCGCCAGCCTGCCCCCCATTGGGGGGGTATTTTTGGGGCCGCGGTGAAAGCAGCAAAGGGACGCTGGCGGAGATTGTTGGGAGACACCGTTCTCACCTTAGAGGAACTAGCTACGGTATTTGGCCGCATTGAAGCTGTGTTGAATTTGCAACCTTGTCAAGACTTCCAATTGATTAGCGGACGGGTAGGCCCGTCCGGGGGGGGGTAGATGTTCGGTCCGACGTGAAACAGAACGCACCTTTTGGCCGGCAACATTAATTATCTGTGGACTTGACATAACCTCTCTGACTTGACAGATTGACTTTGCTTGCTTGGAAAAAATGCCGGTCGTCGGAACCCTGTTGAGTTAATTAATTGGTAAAATATTGTTGGATTCGCCTGTTGAGACCGATAATTGGGTCGCGAATTATCTATTTGTTGTTTGAAGTGTATTCCCCATTTGCCGAGAACCCCGGGATATTGTTGAATCATACGCCGTATTGCGTCACCTCGTGGCACGCGGAATAATTGGAAATCAGCTTGGATCTCACGTGAGATTAACATATTAATTGTGTTCAGTGATTGATTGAACTTTGTAATCTCGGATTAACAAGAATCCAGTGATATTTCTTGGAACATATCGCCTTATTGCCTACCACGCGTAGCGCGCGCTTGCTGGAAACGAGTTGTGCTGTGATTGCTGTTGTGACCGCGCCAGCTGGAGATCGGCGCCTAGTGAACGTTCTACAACACTTGACTTGCATCACACCTTCAATTACTCACCCCATTTTACATACAAACCACACTTAGGGCGTGACCTTTGAAGGTCGAAGTTGGCGAACCCAGCACATCAGGTTAGTGGTACATTTTTGTTTTTGTTGTTGTAGGCCGAAGCCTAGTAGAGGCAGGCCATTGTGTAACCTTGTTTATAGTTTTGAAAAGCAACGGTAGTCTCCACGTATCGTGGAAAAGTTCCGGACACGTCCAGTTACCGTTGGCTGGCCTATTGCAGTCTTGAACATTATCAAATCTGCCTTGGCTTATCAGTTAAAAATATTTATCTGCATTACTTCCAAGATTTTAATAGACAACATTACCTACTTAACTTTGTCTCAGAAGAAAATAATAATTAATTTTAGAGGTTGGTTTGATTATGTAGACTAGCATCATTCTGATCGCGGCTTCGTGAGCCGCGTGTATTTGAATAGACAGCATTGTCTAGGTATACCTTTATTTTTATTAGCGGATTCTGTCCCATTCCTGCGCAAAGGCCTTCACCATTCCTTCCAGTTCTTGAGATAGGTCGCCTCGTCTTGCAAATTTCCGAGGAAGTTATCCAAGGCATCCCGCCATTTTTTTCTTTTTATTTATTTTAAAGACTTGAGGGAGGGTTTTCCGGCGTAAATCCCGAACCCGTGCGAATTCTGGGATTAAAAGTAGCCTATACTTATGCCTATTCCAGGATGTTTGTTGTTGATTTTTTGCGCCTATTCAACTATATAAAAAAATCCCAAATTTCATTCAGATCCGTTCATTATTTTTTGCGTCAAAGATCGACGTCATAAGACATCTACACTCTACAGCGTGTAATAGAAACCCCATATCTATCCAAAAGGACTGAAGACAACACCTGGTATGGAGTCTCTATGCAAAATTTCAGCTAAAAAAAAGTGACTCACAGAATTGACCCCAAATTATTGGTTTCATATGTTTCTTGAATACCATTAATAACAAACGTGTCACAGCACTATGAGGGTCATCACTTTCCACGTCACTTGCCAATAAAACGATAATTCTCTTCGTTCTTCTTAATTTGAAAAATTCGGTCTCTGGTATTCACAAACTTTCGCATTTATAATATTAGTAAGAAGTAAGTTTATATATTAATTAACAAGCAACCACAAAGTTGTTTGTATTTTATCGTGTAAATAACTGTAGCACTTGAAACAGTTATTTTGACACTTTAATTTTTTATATGATTAGATTAAGGCTACACGTTGTTTGTCTTGTAAACATGTTATCATTTTCTACAATTTTATTCATTTTGTGTGCGGTGTGTGGAAACAACTATAAAATAAATAAAAAACTACTTTTTGATACCTATCAAAACTCCACGCGATTCAATGCACCTCATTGTTATCATATTCATCAATCAAATCATGCTATCAGTTATCAGTGCAAAGTTACGGTCTACCCTTCTGTTTACTGATAATGGTAATGCAAGATTCGTTGTTATCAACACCATAATGAACTAGAACTAACTTGTCATCGTTTGAGATGAGAAACTAAGCAAATGATAAGATTATCATTATATCCGGTTTGGAATTTAATGTTATATTCTTCCCTTCCTTATGAAGGCAAATATTCTGCACGTTAAGGCAAAATTGAGTAGGTACCTTTCCGTTCTAAGTGGAGCGAAAGAGAGGGTCAGACTTCTACTAACTAAAAACCCACCCTGTTCCTTCAATACGTATGTTCCGGGGTCGCGGTACCTATCTCATTCGAACATTTCCGCAATCTCGACAATGAGTTACGTCTGTGAAAATTTTACCATCGCCTCCGATTTGTCTATTGGTCATAATTATTTTTGGTTTCTTCAGTGATTTTACAAAAAAAAATCTTCCTGTAAACTAAATTCGATCTTATGTATCAAGACATGAATGAAAATCCTTCCCTATATATTTAGCTAGCAGCTTTGCATATATTCGTGTACACACCTACCTCCCACAGTTATCGCTCTCTCTATTAGCGAAAACCGTATAAAAACTCATCGTGTTTAGAAGTTGTTAGCAAAAACTTTTTACCAAAAAATTAAACCGACTCCCAAAAAACACTGCAAAGTGAAAAATAACTTTAATTTCGGTAGTCGGTGTCTTTAGTTTTGTATTTTCGTTTTTGGCACCGACTTCCGAAATTAAAGTTATTTTTCACTTTGCAGTGTTTTTTGGGAGTCGGTTTAATTTTTTGGTAAAAAGTTTTTATTTCACTCTTTTTAGTTGGTCTATTTTTAATTTACCTAGTTACAAGAGCCTAAATGTCAACTACTTATAACCTTTTACAAAATATTGCTTTTCCCAATGCTGGGCCGTTAATTGTTGAGGAGTTCTCCTGGTACTTCACCATCAGCTCTACATCACCATATGCATTGTGACGAGCATAAAGTGCTGAACATATATATTCAGGTAATCGAATCGCAATCCACTCAATACTTATTATTGAGTAGTTTCGGCAGCCATCTGTGGTCTTCATCATCAGTTCCACTTCCTCAAATGGTACTTTTTGAGAGCAACTGCACAAGTTACTATAATAAATACCCAAAACGTCATAGGTGTGCCTATAATATTTGAAGAGTTCCCTCGATTTCTCCAGGATCCCATCATCAGATCCTGACGTTTATGAAAATGGGACCAATTTCAATCAAAAAAAGAATTTTCCAAATCGGTTCAGCCGTCTTCGAGTAATCGATGATCATACATAAAAAAAAATATATATATATACGCGTCGAATTGATAACCTCCTCTTTTTGTCGTCGGTTGAAAAACAGATATCACACACATTATTCTGAATTGGTATTTTTTCCCCATTACCGAACTATAAAGACAGCTGTAGTTGGGGACTGAAAATAACTCCTATCATTATCCGATTAACGTCATGCTATAAAGACGTATTAGGTAGGTACCTACTACTCGACGAAGCTAAGACTGACTTTACATTTGCTACAATCCCCTAAGCGATAGTTGCAGGTCTTAGCAACTATATCGGTTACTGAAACGTGCAACCTCCACTGTCTAATTGATTCTATGTTACACTAGCGCCCCGGACCGCTTTCACACGATCTCATTCTGCTAATTTACAGAAAACTTTACTGAAGTATACACTAAAACCTTCCTCATAAATCTTTAAAGAAAACCGCACGAAAATCTGTTCAGTTAGTTGATGAGTTTCTTGCGAACATACAGACGGACGCGGCGGGATGCAACTCTTTGATTGGCTATCTATACTAATACAGCGGAAAAGTTTGTTTGTTTTAACGCTCTAATCTTCGAAAGTCCTGGGTGGATTTGGATGTAATTTGGTATGGAAGTAGGTTGAAACTTGAGGAAGGCGACTTTACTCGTTTGTACAAGAATGAGGGTTATATTTTTATCGTAATGAAGTCCATGGAAGCGAAGCTTAGAGATAACGATAGATACGAATTGTGCTACAAGAAACTAGGAGGAATTTATTTATTTAAACTTTATGCAATACAAACAGTGCAAAAACTTAATGCCTAAGACATTCTCTACCAGTCAAGCGTGGGTGGTGAAGAGACAACATAGCTGGTGCATGAGAATTCTGAGAAACCGCCGGAACTGTTGACTACATTTTCTCAAACGATAGTACCCCGTGTACGATCTCCCTCTGCATGTAATACGTAATTTTTTATTATCCATCCCGATATTACATTTCCTCAGTAAACATACCACTTGCTACTTGGCCAAATTTTAATTCAACTTTTTAATTTCCAGGTCTAGTAAAAAGAAAAATGCTGGTTCTAGATTTAGATGAGACGCTCATACATTCGCACCACGACGCGATGCTGAGGCCGACGGTGAAACCGGGCACCCCACCAGACTTTGTGCTCAAAGTTACTATAGACAAACATCCTGTGAGATTCTTCGTACATAAAAGGCCGCACGTTGATTACTTTTTGGATATAGTAAGTAATTTTTAACTTTTGAAGATCAACCCCGTGTGGCTGTTATTATTTAGCCACAAGCTTCACGTGATTGCTGTGATAAAATAACATAAATATTTGTTTACTTGATGTAATCACTGTGTGCAAGAGGATTGTTGTAAACACCGTTAAACACACTTCCTGAACATAAAGGAAAGAAAGGCACCAAGGTCGATCGTACGCTGAAAGTTGACTTAACACGCAACAGACCAATTCTTGAACACGTCATACGTGCATTTAGTACCGACTAGCTGTACACGCGACTTCGATCGCTTGGGAGGTCTTTGCCGCGTAAATCCGGATCCCGCGGGAATTCCGGGATAAAAAGTAGCACATACGTTTCCTGTCAAAGTCAACCATGGCGCAGATGGGGCGAAGATCTGAGCTTTTTTGCCCCCCGAACATTGTCAAATCGTCACCCCGTTAGATATCGCACAGGAGTCAGGACAGAGGTTTAGAAGGAGAATTTAGAAATTACACAGGATAGAGAGATTTAGAAGGGGAATAGGGAGGTCTTTGGTCAACATTGGGACACAACGGAAAAGAATAAATAGGAAAATAATAAAATATGTTGCCCAATATATTCAATTTTCATGTGAAATTCCCAATAAAATCGGATCGGACCGTGTCAGAGATTAGCCCGGAAGAAACAGGCAAGGATTTAAAAAAGTTTGTTTGCGTTTATATCTATACTAATATTATAAAGCGGAAAAGTTTGTTTGTTTGTTTGTTTGCTTGAACGCGCTAATCTTCGAAAGTACTGGGTGGATTTGGATAAAATTTGGTATGGAAGTAGCTTGAAGCTTGAGGAAGGTTATAGGCTACTTTTTAACCGACTGCATAAAAGGAGAGTTATGTTTTTACCGTGATAGAATCCACGGGAGCGAAGCCCCGCGTGAGTACTAGTAGTGTATAAAAAAGCCCGTGAACAGACATACACTTCAGTTTTATTTATATGTGTAGAAGATAATTATAGGTATAGATAACACCGTATGCAGTTCGTAACGTATCGCCAATCCAGTTACCTTTGTCTTGAAGATAAAATAACGTAAAATATATATGTACGATGGAAGTAAAGATATAAACAAAAACATTCAATCCCGACCACATGTAGTGACGCATGGTGACCACATGTTTACAACCTAATCTGTTCTGTGACTATGTCCGTGTAGGATTCGCAGGGGAAACTATTTTAGTCATCAGTTATTATTGATAATCTAATTGATCAATCTTGTTTGTGTTCCGCGCGTTTGACAAACGTCTCATCTGATGGTAAGCGATGATGTGGTCGAAGATGAAGCACGCTTGCCTAGAAGTAACCTATTCACTCTTGACTCACAGGTAATAGCTATCAGGAAACACAGACTGTCAGGGAATTCCACTTTTTTTTAACACGCTTTTATTAGGTTGACCTGTATGTAACTATGTAATGGAATCTAAGGTATTTAACTAATACCTTAGATAATTTATTATTTATTAACTAATTTAACCATCTTCCAAGGGTCGTAGCGTAATGAAAATTGGCAGCTGTATGTAGTTCTGATGACAATACAATAATATGGTACTGTCGAACTGATCTGATGATGGAGCCGGAAGATATGAACTGAAACTTCATGATGGAAAATCGTATCATAGCTGTTTTGGATTTTTTAGAAAAGTCTTGTAATGAACTTTGACCACGATTAGGTTTCAAGGTCTGATGATGAAGCCGGAAGATAGGCACTGGCATTCCATGATGGAATATCGTATCATAGTCGTGTTTGCACACGATCAGGTTTCAAGGTTATAACAAACCTAAAGAAAATCCGTTATCGATTTTCTTAACATTTTTTAGGGTTCCGTAGTCAACAAGGAACCCTTATAGTTTCGCCATGTCCGTCTGTCCGCGGTTTAGCTCAAAAACTATTGGTAATAGAAAGTTGTACTTTGGCATGAGTATACACGTTAATGACGCCGAAAAAGTGGTAAAATAAAATTTTGAAAAAAAAAAAACAATTATTTAGGGTACCTCCCATACATGTAAAGTGGGATGATAATTATTTTTTTTCGTTCTTCCCATAGTGTGGGATATCGTTGGATATGTCTTTCAAAAATATTAGGGGTTTGGTAAGACCGTTTTTTGATTAAGTAAACCGTTCGTGACTTATCAAGCTTTAAAGTACCAATTTTCGTTAGAGTCAAGTGTCCGCCCCCTCTATCAACTAAACGCTTGTAGTTAGAAATTCAAATGTCACGGCAGTAGTACCTATATATAACGAAATTTAAAGGAAAACTATCACACATAAGTGGGCTTTACAAGTTTACGAGTAATAGTCGACCAATTGTATTTGACTCGAAAATTTCGAACAACTCTATAGAAATGTCGATAGATGGCGCTAAGCGCCAGTTGTATCGTGCTAGCTTCTTGTGATGATTGAGTAGTGTAGCTCTGTGTCCGTATTTAAATTCAAAACACCGGCTATGACAAGTTTTATACAAATCTCTAAAAAAAATTAAAACTTTTCGTGCAAAATTGTCGGATCAGGTGAGGATTTGTATAGGAAGTCAAATTAGTTAGGTAGTCATGTTTGGTTTTTAGTTAGAGCATGGTACGAAACGATCAGTCAGCGAATACGACACGTACTTGGCTGTTATAAAAACTACGGAACCCTACACTGCGCGTGGCCCGACACGCACTTGACCGGTTTTTTTTTGTTTTTACGTGCATATAAAAGCGTGTTTTTTAGTGTTTTTTAACTATTTTTCATCACAACTCTTCTCGCTCTGGGTAGTGCGGAAGGGGGGGAGTGTCAGACTTCTACTGACTAAAAACCCGCTCTGTTTCTTCAGTTATCTTTTGCGTTCTGGGGCCGCCTGTCTCATGCGAACATTCCTATAACTTCGGCAGGGTGTTGGTGTCCTTGGCGTAAAACTTGATATTAAAAACTTGATTCTTAACAAGTATACAGTTTGATTACTTACTGCTCTTGCAATTAATTTATACATCAACTCTTTAAAAATTTATCAACTTTCGATCCAGTTTACACATGTATTCAACGGCCTATAAAAATTGAAACTATCACTTTCAATTAGCTTTAGCATTCTGTCGTCTAAGCTTTATGGTAAAAATTATCGGGAAGTGACAAAATCATATAACGCCAGAATCGCTCAGACTCTTCCACACTGTTCCTTTCACACTATTGAGGAGATCGTGAATAATAATAATAACAGCCGGTCGATCTTTAAGGTTAACACGTTGAACGCCAAGAAAAAGAAATGCATCTTCTCGTTCAGGCCGCGTCGGTCAGTGATGGCCGACAACTAGACTTGCCGTTCGGGCCGCGTCGGTCAGTGCTGCCCGGCGTTTATTATCTCCATAATTCATTAATTAATAATAATAATATATCCTTTATTTCAGGCAACTAGGCCCATAAAAAACAATAAACAAATACAAAATCTTATAAATAAACTAATACATAACAAATTTAAAACACTTAAAAACAAAAACTAGCTAACATGAATAGACGGCGTCGTGTTGCGCTGCGAGGTGTCGCGTAATCTTCCGCGAAATCGTCGATACACGACACCTTTCGGCCAAAATTCCTGCTTGAGGAATGTCTCTAATAGATGAGTTGGAACCCGCATCACAAACGATTTAAAATTCGTTTCATGACGCGACTTCAACTCCTCGACCCTCAAAGTCCAGTTGGTCTTAGCTCGCACGTACTCCATGATCTCCTCAGCCTTCGTAGCGTAGTGCAGCCTGGACACGTAGAGCTGCGTCGTTGGTACAGCTGCACGCAGCAGGAAGTTGGGTCCAGCCAGTGCGGTACCACACTGATTACGACAAGGAGGCTGCCTTTCTTCTTTTTCTCCACTTTCACAAAGCCATCCTTGTTACACTCGCCCTTTTCAGGGCCACGCTGTTTCGGCTGCTCGATGACAGCACTCTGCTTATCCCTCTTCACATGCTCTGCTGGTCGCTTTATTTGACTAAAGTTGACTGTTGGTAATGAAAACATACATTTGGACATTAGATATTATAAGTATCTTTTTTTTGAGGTTGGCTTCCCGTCAAACCAACAATTAAAAAAACATTTGGTCTAAATTTGGATAGAACTGTGACTTTTGCTTGGCCTAAAGGGAAAGCTCACTGTCGGTCAGCACTGACCGCGTTGGCGTTCAACGTGTTAAGCGACGATTGCCTAGGTTGGTTCGTGGATGAGTCACCAGCTTAACTTATATATATATATATTTTATTATATTATATTGTCTGATAGTGGACATTATGGAAGTTTAATGAAAACCTCAGTTTCTTCAACAAAAACAGCTTTAATCTTCAGATTTTATATAATTACAATGAGAAGCAATTATTCGTGGCGGCGCACCCGTGTACTGAGTTTAGAATATAAAAAAAGTGATAAAGTCAAGGTGTGCGGGTGTGAGTAAAAAACTTATAAACAAAATATAGCATCACTTGAATGTGCGACTTGGTGGTATTACAAAACTGTCAGGCGCAAGTATGGCGCAGACATCTTCCCCCCCCGTTGAAAGACTCCTTTCAACTTCTTCAGTCCTTTTCCGGTGAAGAGGCAGGCAAGGGACAAATTCGAGTGAGAGGCCTCCTGAAGCAGCCTCTGGTAGTTTTCACGTCTGCGACTCGTGAGACGCCATCGGTCCCAGGGAACAAGCGGCTAACTCGTCCCATTCGCCAGCTGAGTGGTGGGACGTTATCCTCCTGGAGAAGAACTAAATCTCCAACTTGCAGGGATGCTGATTTTGTTCGCCATTTGGAGCGCTGCTGTAGTTCTGCTACATATTCCCTTTGCCAGCGCTGCCAAAAATGTTGATGGATTTGCTCAAGCTTCTTGTAACGTTGAAGGTTGTTCTGGCTCTCGTGCTCGAGCGATGGACCAGGCAATGCATTTAGGGCACGCCCTATCAGAAAGTGGCCGGGAGTTAGGAAATGGTAATCGTTAGGGGAAGGGGAAAGTGGGCATAAAGGTCGACTATTAAGCATCGCTTCCACTTGTGTGAAAAGAGTACATATCTCCTAAAACGTTAAATGATTGTTCCCCATAACGCGCTTTAAGTGGTATTTCGCGGATTTAACGCCGGCTTCCCAGATGCCGCCGAAATGTGGAGCATACGTGGGAGAGAACACAAACCTTATTCCTTCATTGGTGGCAAAATTAACCACAGGTCCATGATAAGTATAAGAATACTCCTCGCGAATCAGATTTGCACAATTCATCACAATGTCATCACGATCAGTCATCTCAATGTCACCATGTTGATTTTAAATTACCACAAATACAAATTGCAAGGTTCGATGGCGCTTATTTCCGCTGGCTTGAGTTTCGAGACACCTATTTGTCGCTCATTCATAACAACGAGCGTATCAAGCCTATTCATAAGTTCCATTATTTAGTATCGTATCTCGAGAATGAAGCCGCGCGAATCATTTCTAAGTTAGAGATTTGTGAAACTAACTATGAAACTGCATGGCAGCTCTTGTGCGATCGTTATGATAACAAGCGCCAACTTATAAATCAACACCTCAATTCATTGTTATATTTTGAATCAACACAGCAACAACACAAACGTGAATCAAACAAATCACTGAGGTTTCTAGTTGACCACGTAACAAAAAACTTGCGAGCATTGTCAAGCTTAGCTAAACAAGATGAATTGTTTGACATGATAATTATTAAATTTCTCATACCAAAATTAGATAGTCGTACAGCCATGAAGTGGGAAGAACATCGTAATAGTTTGTCCGATCTCCCCGCTCTAAAGGATTTCAATAAGTTCCTAACTGATCGCGCTGATGTGTTAGAAACTATGTATCAAAATAACTCTGATATACCCAAGGCAACACAATCACGCCAAAATAATCATAACAATTCTCGTAAATCATTTTCATCTACAATTCAGAACACTGGCCCTGTCGCTAAGCAGTGGGTCGTCTGTAAAGGTGACCACTGGATATACGACTGCCCTATCTTTCTAGCGAAGAGTGTTCAAGAACGACGAGATGAAGTATTTAAGTTGCACTTGTGCTCCAATTGTCTACGAACTGGGCATCGTGCACGTGATTGCAAGATGGGTCCGTGTCATGAGTGCAAGCGTAGGCACAATTCACTCTTGCATTTACCTAATTCTAACAATACTAGCACAAGTAATGCTAGTACAGTCAGTAGCAATAATACTAACACAGATCGCGGTCCAACTGAAATATCAGTCAATAATTCAATTAACAATTTCATAGAAAATCAAGTTTTTTTGTCAACAGCCATGGTTAATGTTATTAATCCTCAAACAAACAAACAATTTCGAGTGCGTGCTTTATTAGACTGTGGCAGCCAGTCCTCATTTATTAGCCAGTCACTCATGAACAAGTTGTCATTACAGGTATGTGCTGTAAATACTATTAATGTTATTGGTATAGGCAACAACTTAGCAGAACATGTAAACAAAAGTTGCATTGCCCGATTAAATTCATTTAACAATGACTATAGTGTCGTACAATCATTTTATGTATTCAACCAATTAACAGGTGCTATTCCTAAACAATCTATAGACATTAGTAAATTAAATATTCCAAGAAACATACAGTTAGCTGATCCTAATTTTAATCAGCCTTCGGCTGTAGACATTTTGATAAGTGCGGACCTATTTTGGGACCTATTAGGATGTGATCAGTTAGCATTAGGTCATAACATGCCCAAACTACGTAGCTCTAAGCTAGGTTGGCTCGTTGCCGGCCCTATTTCTCCAAGTTTAAGGAATCGTTCGTCACCTAAAAATATTCCGTGTCTTGTTTCAATTAGTGATAGTGACGAATGCAATAATTCCGAGATTAATTCCGAATTGATAAAGTTTTGGGAACTGGAGCAGGTTCCAGATAAGCAATACTTTGGCAAAATTGAGAAGGCATGTGAAGACCACTTTTATCGCAATACGTACCGTTTAGAATCGGGTAGATTTTGTGTTAGGCTGCCCCTAATTGATACTCCAGATTGTTTAGGAAATTCTTACGCAGTGGCTAAGAAACGATTGTTGTATTTAGAAAAACGTTTCCGTAAGAATCCAGAACTAAAGTTACAATATTCAAATTTTATTCAAGAATATTTGGAGCTAGGCCATTTAGAGGACTGTCCGACTATCAATCCCGTTCCATCCTATTATTTATGCCACCATGCAGTGTTTAAACAAAATATAGCATCACTTGAATGTGCGACTTGGTGGTATTACAAAACTGTCAGGCGCAAGTATGGCGCAGACATATATATATATATATATATATTGAGATGCCTCCGTGCCTTGGATTGCACGTTAAGCTTTTGGTCCTGGCTGTCATTTGCACATCTTTGACAGTCGTTACAGTAGTCAGAAGCCAGCAAATCTGACACCAGTATTGCCAAAGTGTATCTTGTTACCCGGCTATGCGTTGTGCAGTTCAGATCTATAGGCAGTTGCTCCCATATAAACAGGGGCGTAGCTACCGCCGTATCAGCCGTATCAATAATACGGGGCCCCCGACATATGCCAAAATTCGTAACATGTTATTCACAATCTCAAATTCTCATAGTGAATGAATAATGACCATATCGTCATTGCGCGTGCAAAAGTGGCTATGTGGTAAATAGTCATTTTCGTTCTTTTATGCAGTTTCAATAGTTATTCTAATACACACATGCTGTAAAAACAGCTATCTGATAAACGCAATATTGAATGGTAACTCTTTAAATATTTCGTTTATCAGATAGCTGTTTTACAGCATGTGTGTATTAAAATAACGATTGAAACTGCATAAAAGAACGAAAATGCCTATTTACCACATAGCGACTTTTGCACGCGCAACGACGATATTATGATAATCTGTAAATACTTTTTAGCACGCTCCTCTCGCTTTAGCATTTTCTTTATACAAGACGACAATAAAAACTCAACCTATTTTAGTAGGTATCTTCTGATAGATCCATTAAATGAGCTCATTTTCATTTTTGAGGTCTCTCAAGGTACTATTTCTATGCTAATAGAAGCTATTTCGTACAAAAAGTCAAACTTTCAAAAACATTTGATACGGGGCCCCATTAGGACTAGCTACGTCACTAGTAGTCCACTGCATCCGGTTAGACTGGTAGCCTACCCAATATAGTTGAGAAAAGGCTAAACAGATGATTGTTTATTTAACACTTGCACACTGCAGACAAATAAACATACATTTTATTTTATATTCCCCACATAAAGATAACATGCCACCGCGCGAATATTTTCTAGCAACTTATCTTCATTGTGAACTTCCTGATTATTTTCATCAGATAATTACGGTATTAACTTGATACGCCAAACTGGGCGGTGCACGTGTTTTACTTAATAAAATATTCTTGTTGCGTGTTTTATTGGAACTTGTGAATTGAATTAATATGAAGAATGTTGTTGATTAGCCTGTCTCTGGTTACCTGTTAAACGTTTATTAAAAAACTCTTCTAAGGCAGACTGTTAGTCAATGAATCAAGTCTAGCTATTAGTAAGACAAAAGTCAGTTTTTACTCGACTGCAAAAGAAGGGTTATGTTTTTCGCGCGTATCTTGTATGTACCGTAAAATGGGGCTAATTAAAACACTTTTTTCGTAAAACAGGTGTTTATAAAAATTGTAATAACTCAAATGATATGGAATATTTTTTTTTAGTAGATTACACAATAAACTATAAATAGTAACGATCGTAGTATAACTTCTGTTAATAGATTTGAAGATATATTACTTTACCGTTGCTATTCCAAATATCGTATCAATGGGGTTATTTGTAATCTCACTTTTTTGCGTTGGTTTTTCTTAATTTTTTAGCTGTGTCAAATAAAAGTCAGTAAGCTGTATTTGGAAAAGTTATAGGGTGAGAAGTAGCCTTCATTTCACCTTAATTTCACTCTCTATATGCTAGAGACAAGCCAAAAATTACAACTGAACATTTATTCACTAAGAGATCTAGTGCTTCTTTAGGGTTATTTGGAATGTAATGTTAATATATCAAAGGTATTCTTAATGAAAGTGAAGCTATATTTGGAATATTTAAGGGCAAGCATGATCTATCTATGTAAATAAAATGAACCGCTAAATGTGTTGCTAAGCGCAAAACTCGAGAACGGCTGAACCGATTTCGCAATTTTATTTGTCTTCAATTAGTTCCTCTGAAATAAAATTTGTGTGTGGCAATCGAGATTTTGCTCGCTCAGAATTAACAGGCTATAAGCCGCATTTGTTAAACCCGGCAATTATATTGTTGGATTCTGAACCCTTTTCTCTCATTTTATTCTGCAATCTATACAATAACATAGAAAATTATCTTTTTACTAAAGTTCTATTTTTTAAGTCCTTCAGTCCTCTTCTAGTGTGTCAATACATCGCGACAATATTTTTTTAAAGGCGCGTAAAATGCAACATCTAACGGCTGGAGTAAATGAGTGGTTTTAGGAGGTAAGCAAACGAATATAATATTAAGCTCCTGACAAGTTTGTAATATGAATTCGGAAAAATGTGAAGATAAATTTTCACCAATTATCAATTTTCGGCCAGTTTTTGTTCTTGCATATGGTACTATGACAGTATTAAACCAGTCCTCGAAGCACGCAGAGTCGAACCAACGACTTTTCGTTGTTTTTGTTTGTTTTAAAGTTGATATCTGTAGCAAATAAATAACCTTTATAAATAAAAATAAAAAAATCCTTTGTAATTACGGCGCATTTTTCCATTAAATAAATTCGTAAATAAATATAAGTACTTATAACGAAAAGAAGAGGAATCTAAAGAATAACTATTGATCATTCAGGTGCGACAATCAACCATGCAGGAAATGTTCTTTAATTTTATACAGTGCAGTTTAGGTAAATTATTTTGTGAGTATGCGGAGAAATATCTTGCCCTTAACATGCTCAAAATGCGCAATTGGGACTATTTGGAACTATGATTAAATTCCTTGGCAATGTATAACATGCTTTAAAGGGGCTATTTGAAATTTCGTTCCAATTAACCCCAAAACAGAAACCAAATAGCCCCATTTAGAAAAATCTAAATATATGCCAGCTCGAAAAAGGTAGAAACTAGCAAATAGAAACACTGAAAAGCGCATAAAACACACTATTACTTAGTTTATTCAATTTCTTACATACTTGTCTAGATTTTGTGTATCAGACGAAAGTTATCCAGGCACGAAATACACCAAAAATACAACACTTTTTAAAATTACGATTTGAACCACTTAGAAAGCCGTTATCTGTCAAAATTCCTTTGTGACAATGACATTAGTTGTCACTGTATTGCCAAATGGTAAAATATAATTCCTACTGTTCTCAGATATAAATATCCACACGATCAAAACTTTTTTTTCGTAAATTTCAAATAGCCTCGTGAGTTCTAAATAACCCCATCTTACGGTATGTATGTAATATTCTTTATTGAAATAAATTAGATATTTATTTTGAAAATTGGTTATAACACTTTTACACGTCATTTTTTAGGGTTCCGTAGTCAACAAGGAACCCTTATAGTTTCGCCATGTCCGTCTGTCTGTCCGTCTGTCCGCGGTTTAGCTCAAAAACTATTGGTACTAGAAATTTGTACTCTGGCATGAGTATACACGATAATGACGCCGAAAAAGTGGTAAAATAAAATTTTGAAATAAACAATTATTTAGGGTACCTCCAATACATGTAAAGTGGGACGATAATTTTTTTTTTCGTTCTTCCCATAGTGTGGGATATCGTTGGATAGGTCTTTCAAAAATATTAGGGGTTTGCTGAGACCGTTTTTTGATTAAGTAAACCGTTCGTGACTTATCAAGCTTTAAAGTACCAATTTTCGTTAGAGTCAAGTGTCCGCCCCCTCTATCAACTAAACGGTTATAGTTAGAAATTCAAATGTGATGGCAGTAGTACCTATATATAACGAAATTTAAAGGAAAACTATCACACATAAGTGGGCTTTACAAGTTTACGAATTACTCGTAAACTTGTAAAGCCCACTTAGTCGACCAATTGTATTTGACTCGAAAATTTCGAACAACTCTATAGAAATGTCGATAGATGGCGCTAAGCGCCAGTTGTATCGTGCTAGCTTCTTGTGACGATTGATTAGTGTAGCTCTGTGTCCGTATTTAAATTCAAAACACCGGCTATGACAAGTTTTATACAAATCTCTAAAAAAAATTGAAACTTTCCGTGCAAAATTGTCGGATCAGGTGAGGATTTGTATAGGAAGTCAAATTAGTTAGGTAGTCATGTTTGGCTTTTAGTTAGAGCATGGTACGAAACGATCAGTCAGCGAATACGACACTCACTTGGCTGTTATGAAAACTACGGAACCCTACACTGCGCGTGGCCCGACACGCACTTGACCGGTTTTTTTTGTGTTTTAAGTTAAGCTAGATGAGGCCGGTGTTTCCTAACTGACTACTCTGAGAAGAAACACCGAAACAAACTCAGAGGTCAACGTCTCTTTTAAAATCCATAACGAATTGTATTTATCAAACCATATGAAAAACATGAAGGTTCATGTCTGTTGTGTCTTTTGACGAAAGGAGCACGTTGTCAGGTTTATTATCTCATATCTCCAGAACCGCTGAACGGATTCATATAATTGAGGTATCGTTAGATTCGTCTTAGCAGCCAAGTGTTCTTAGATAGGTGACATTAGAAAAAATCAAACATGGTGGCTTTGCGAAGCCATTATACATGGTGAATTTTTTTTTTCTCATACTGCAATATGGGTATCAAATTAAAGGGCTCAACACAAGTATTTGAAAAAGGTAAATCATGTTTATCATTAGTCTAACACTAGCAAAACTAATACAATGAGAAAGTTCAAAAATATTGACTTAGCTCCTTTTTTATTAGGGTTCCGTAGCCGAATGGCAAAAAAACGGAACCCTTATTTATTTATTTATTGGCCTATCTACAATTGTTACACTGATTATTCTTATGACGCGATAGACACAGCATGCAAAAACAAAATTATAACATCAATATAATACTAGGTAGTGCAGAAATAACGCTAAGAACAACTAGTTTATACAGTCGACATAGAAAAAAAAAACAGTACGGTAGATTATTTTTGATGGACTTGGTGCTTGATTTTTTTAAGTGTTGTGGAAAAAATGTCAATTGATTCATCGCAATTATTAAGAAGCCTGCAAATTCTGGGGATAGGGGAATTGGATCCTGATACAGTTTTGCGGAATGGGGGATGTATTAGTTTGATAGGGTGACGCGGATAATTATGGGGAAGGTTAAAATTAATCTTACTTAACAACTGGGGGCAGTCTATTTTACTCCGAAGTAATTTAACAAGAAAAAGTAAATCTATACCATCTCTTCGTTTTTCGAGTGAGATCATGTCGAATTTTTTAAGACGTTTTGCATAGCTCGGAACTTTTTTGGCTAATCTCGCACAATATGCAAGATGGTACAAAAATCTTTTTTGAATCCTCTCTAACCTAAGACTATGTGTTGCATAGTGAGGACGCCACACAACCGAGCAATATTCCAATACGGTGCGAACAAGGCAGTTAAAAAGATAGATCTTAGTTTTAGGTTTTCGAAAGCATTTAACATTACGCAACACGAAACCGAGTGTTTTTGAAGCTTTTTTAATAATGTTGTCCATGTGGGGAACAAATGTAAGTTTTCGGTCAAGAAGGACTCCCAAATCTTTTACCTCATCAACTTTTCTGAGGTACGTACAATTCATACTATAATTAAAATCAATGAAGTTAGTCTTGCGAGTAAACGTAATTTGGGAACATTTTTCAACATTAAGTAGCATATTGTTATCCTTACACCAGTTTAAGGCCCGTATTAATAGATAGGTCTCAATCGTGATCCCAAGACCGGCATCAGTTGATAAGTTCTCAAGATTGGACCAGCATCTTAATGTCGACGCTAATTAATAAACCCATATCAACAGCATCTCAGATGATACCGAGTATAAGACCACGATCTTTGGATTCGTAATTCGACACCCAATGAAATCCTGATCTTAAGATTTGCTACGTCACAGTGAACGAACTATTTCATCTTTTGTTTATATTACGCTTAGTACTTGCTTTGTAGAAGTGTAATGTTCAACACTGTGTGCGCACGAATACAATTTATTTTTCAGTTTATTAAATATCGTTTTTTTTGAAAATTTTAGCACATGTTTATAATTCATACGTTTAATCTTTAATACACTATAGAAAAAATTGGCCAAGTATAACTACACCAAATAACTTTGTTTCTCATAGTGTTTGTATGAATTACAAAGTTATATTTGCGGTTTTAGAAAATATGCTGTATCTCAAAAACTGCTGACCCGATCTCGTTCAAACTAATTTTCGTTGAAAGTTTATATTAAGATCTACAGTATATATTTTTTTTTAGATTCTTCACTCGATTATTATAGAAGTTAGAGGGGGAGGGACACATATTTTACCACTTTGGAAGCGTATATCTTTTAAACGGTTGACTTTATGAAAAATTGGCCAAGTGCGAGTCAGACTCGCCCATCAAGGTTTCCGTAGCAACTAAAGACTCGTATAATATAATATGTATATTTATTTGACAAACCAAAAAAACCTTACAAATTTATAAAACTTTCTTTTTAATTTTTTTACAACTACGCCAAATAACTTTGTTTTTTATAGTGTTTGTATGAATTACAAAGTTATATTTGCGGTTTTATAAAATATGCTGTATCTCAAAAACTGCTGACCCGATTTCGTTCAAACCAACTTTGGTTGAAAGCTACAGACATGTATTTTTTAGATTTTTCACTTTTTTCACTCCATTATTATAGAAGTTAGCGGGAGGGGAGGGGACATTTTACCACTATGGAAGCGTTACATACCTTTTCAGCAGTCAACAGTTTTTGAGATACAGCATATTTTATAAAACTGCAAATATAACTTTGTAATTCATACAAACACTATGAAAAACAAAGTTATTTGGCGTAGTTACTACGGAACCCTTCATGGGCGAGTCTGACTCGCACCTGGCCAATTTTTTAAAATTTTGCAGAGGGATTTCGAAGGGATTTGTCGCGTCCCTTATATAAACTGTAGGTAATCGAATTTGAAAAGGCCATAAAATATCATCATAATAGTATTGTTCATCGTAATAATTGATTTCGGAAATAATATTTTACAAGTTCACGATCTTAAGTCACGGATTGACTGGACTTAACTATTATGATCTTGTTAACCATCTTAATACCGCTGTTGAAACCCGAGTATTGTTTATTAAACAATACGATCTCAGGTGATGACAGAGTATTAAACCGCATCTTAACTTTTGTTTATTAATATGCCGGGATCTCAAACCAGCTCTTAAGATCTTACTCTTATGCTGATATCGGTTTATTAATACGGGCCTTAAAGTCTGTTCAAGTCATCCTGAAGTAATATCGAGTCGGCTAGAGAATCTATGACGCGGACTATTTTCAAATCATCGGCGAATAGGAATGGCATGGAGTTAAAGAAGCAATAAGGAAGGTCATTTACAAAGATTATAAATATTATGGGGCCCAGGTGGGAACCCTGCGGAACACCGGATGTAATGATCATGGATTCAGATTTATAGCCATTGGCCACGACATAAAAAGATCTATCCGTTAGGTAAGAGTGCAGCCACTTAAGAAGAGAACCAGCAAAGCCGTACGCAGCAAGTTTTTGAATTAGCACTTCATGAGAAACTTTGTCAAAAGCCTTGCTGAAATCGGTGTATATGGCGTCGACTTGCTGGTTCGAGTCTAATGAAGCTGCAATAACCTCCACAAAAGCTACTAAGTTAGTGCAGGTGGATCTTGCAGCAGTGAAGCCATGCTGGTGGTCAGACAGATATTTCCTGAAGTAGTTTTTTATGTCAGGGCAAACAATTGCTTCAAAAACCTTGGCAAATGTCGAAAGAATAGATATGGGACGATAATTTTCCACCAAATCGTCAGCACCTGATTTGTAAATCGGTACTACTTTGGCCTTCTTCCATTGCTTAGGGAAAATACCAGAGCTGAGAGATTTGTTAAAAATCAAGCTTAGGGGGCTTGCTAGTTGGTCGGCGCAAGTTACGATAAAGTTAGGGGGAATTTCATCGCTGCCGGAACCTTTAGATATGTCTAAACTTTTAAGATGCTTGGCTATTTTATCCTTTGAAATCTGGATCAAGGAAAAGCTGTCGGAGTTACAAAGAAGGCTTTCAAAGAAAGGTGAAGTATGAACCACGTCATACGCATGGGTAGCTGGACTGTAGACAGAAGAAAAATAGGTCCCGAACATGTTGCACATCTCATTGCCATCACTAGTTTTGGTGAAGCCATTTGACATTGAGGCTGGATAGGCATTAGCGACACCACGTTTAGACTTAATGAAGGGCCAGAAAACCTTGGGATTTGTTTGTTATAGTTTCGATATGTCTGTCCGTCCGTCCGTCCGTATGTCACAGCCATTTTATACCAAAACTATTAAGACTATACATGCGAAATTTAGTAGGTAGATGTATTCTGTGAACCGCTTTCCGATTTTAAGAAAAATACATGGAACTAGAACTGAAAATATTTATTTTCATGAAATCTATGCGTGTGTGGTATCTATAGACAGGCCTTTAAAAATGATATAAGTAAGGGTTTCTAAAACCACTTTTTCATAAAGGCAATCGTTTAAAAGATATAAGCTTCCAAAGTGGTAAAATGTGCGTGTGTCCCCCCCTCTAACTTCTATAATAATGGAGTGAAAAATCTAAAAAAATATATGTCTGTAGATCTTAATGTAAACTTTCCACCAAAATTGGTTTGAACGAAATCGGGTAAGCAGTTTTTGAGATACAGCATATTTTCTAAAACCGCAAATATAACTTTGTAATTCATATAAACACTATGAAAAACAAAGTTATTTAGCGTAGTTGTAAAAATGTAAATGAGCTAGTTTTAAGAAATTTTTAAGGTTTTTTTTTATTCGTCAAATAAATATACATATTATATTATATTATTATAGTTACTACGGAACCCTTCATGGGCGAGTCTGACTCGCACTTGGCCAATTTTTCAGAATTGGCTCGCGTTTGACCACCATCTCACCTGATGATAAGCGATGATGTAGCCGAAGATGGAGCACGTTTATTTAACTAGAAGTAACCTATTCACTCTTGATTTAAAGACCCCCTAGGGTGTAGCTATCTGGAAACACAGACTCCGGCAGGGAATTCCACTCCTTAGCCGTACGCACAATGAAGGTCAGTTAGGTAACATCGGCCTCATCTAGTTTAAATTTACAAAAAAAATGACGTGTAAAAGTATTATTTAATAACCAATTTGCAAAATAAAGATCATTTATCACTCATTTCTTTTTCTGAATCCGTCGGTGCCAATGTGACCGGGAAAACTAAATAAATGTTAATTCATAAATTTAAATGAAATGAAATATTTATTTTGTAAACTGGTATATATGGTAAATAACACTTTTACACGTCATGTTTTTCTGCGTGTTAAGTTTAGCTGGATGAGGCCGGTATTTCCTAACTGACTACTCTGAGAAGAAACACCGAAACAAACTCAGAGGTCAAAGTCTCTTTTAAAGTCCAGACAATTTGTATTTTTATATGAGAAGCATGTAGGTTGATGTCTGTGGTATTCTTTAGAGGAAATAACCACGCAAATTTGAGCGGACCTGTCCAGACAGTGCAAGCATTTGTCAGTTATCGTGTAGCTCAACTTAGGACTTAAGGAGCTCAACAATTTGACAAAAAATACCAAAGGACATTTGGGTAGGCCACACAAGTACTCAAACTGCTTGACATCATTAAATAAATTATAGTGATTCACTATAATTTTTAACTTTCACTTAAGTGAAAGTAAAAACAACGAAGAATAACCTACATTGTTCTCACAATGAAATAATTATATAAAAAAACAAAATAAATAGGTATATACAATACTTAACAAAACAAATATTTTAATCAATAAAATATAAATCAACTATCAAAATTTAAAAAATAAAAATTGGCCAAGTGCGAGTCGGACTCGCTCATGAAGGGTTCTATAATAAATATAATATATTTAAAATACTTAATATATTTAATTGAAAAAAAAAAAACTTCTTATAACTAGCTTAATTACAATTTTTACAACTACGCCAAATAACTTTGTTTGTGTATGAATTACAAAGTTATATTTGCGGTTTTAGAAAATATACTGTATCTCAAAAACTGTTGACTCGATCTCGTTCAAACCAATTTTGGTTGAAAGTTTTTTTTTAGATTTTTCACTTAATTATTATAGAAGTTAGAGGGGGGGACACACATTTTACCACTTTGGAAGCGTATATCTTTTAAACAATTAACTTTATGAAAAAGTCATTTTAGAAACCTTAATGTCATTTTTAAAGACCTGTCTATAGATACCACACACGTATATGTTTCATGAAAGAAAATATTTTCAGTTTCAGTTCCATGTATGGGGAGCCCCCTTTATTTTGAATATTTTTTAAAATTTTCTCTTAAAATCGGAAAGCGGTTCACAGAATACATCTACCTACCAAGTTTTACATGTATAGTCTTAATAGTTTCGGAATAAAATGGCTGTGACATACGGACGGACGGACAGACATGTCGAAACTATAAGGGTTCCGTTTTTTGCCATTCGGCTACGGAACCCTAAAAAAGGCTCACGTATATCACTGGAGCAGCTCATTCCCAAGCCTTCTTGTCCTCAATATAATCTAACTGTGTAAAAAGCTTTCTGACATAGCTTACGTTTTATAAATAATTTGAATTTATTGTTACTTAGTTCTTGAATATGGCTAGGAATTTTATTATAAAAACGTATACATTGGCATCTAAACGAACCATCTATTTTTTTAAACCTTGTTTTAGGAATGACATATGTGTCTTTGTTCCTTGTATTTACACGATATGAATATCAGTGTATTTTTTAAACAGATTAATATTTTTGTGTGCATACAAGAGATTCTCATAAATATACTGAGATGGCACAGTCATAATATTAATTTCTTTAAATTTGTCTCTTAAGGCCCTTTTTTGTAATACAAATATTGTGTGAATGTCGGCGGCATTTCCCCAAAGTAAAATGCCGTATGACATCACACTGTGAAAGTAACTAAAGTAGACTAAACGTGCTGTTTCGATATCAGTTAATCCACGTATTTTTCTAACGGCATATGCTGCAGAACTTAGCTTTTTTGACAATTTATCTATATGGGGGCCCCACTGAAGCTTCGCATCCAAAGTTATGCCCAAGAATACTGTGGTATCTTCGGGTTTCAATATTTCGCCCTTTATTGATACACTAAACGAAAAAGTGAAAAAAAAGTTATTAAAAAGTCTAATAAAAAACCCGACTGCTCAACTGAAAGAAAATTCAGAACCAAGGAAATCTGACAGCAGTCTTGCCAAGGAGTATCGTTTTACCCAGCTACTTTCAGCTGGCACCCGACAAAGACGAATTTTAAAAGAAACTACATACATATGTACCTACCTCGGTCAGTTAGAATACCACAAAAAAGATTGAACACGAAACTTGTCAGGCATAAAGCACCCTTATTTCATTGACATGTACCATTCATAAGCAGCGCTTTTAATACAATAACCCTTGCTTTCAGGTTTCACAATGGTACGAGCTGGTGGTGTTCACGGCGTCGATGGAGATCTACGGGGCCGCGGTGGCTGACAAACTCGACAATGGCAGAGGCATACTGAGGCGGCGGTTCTATAGGTGAGCAATACTACTACGAATTTTAAAAAACTATCAATACAGAGGTTCGTCGCCCAGGGACCCGTAATGGTGAAGTCCATTGCTTAAATGCTATAAAAAGAAGTCCCTAGGAATCCCAAATCTAAATTTACCCGAAAACACATCATCTCAGGGGCGCTGGAATGAACCGCTCTGAAGAACAGTTCAGAGTGATCTTATTGCCACATCTGATGCTGCTGCAGAGCGTGCGCGCTTGCTAACTTTGGGTGAATGGAATGCCATACAACGTGGCAACAGCGCTAGTCTTTTGGGCACATTACCAGTGGATAGCGATGTGTACGAAGTTTTGGACGTCATATTGTAAATTATTTTTAGATTTCAATATAAAGTGGGGCCCAATTTCGTCATATTGCAAAAGCTTCTACCATTGGCAAGCAAAGTGAGATTAGGTTTTTACATCAGGAATTTCTCAGTAGGATCCAGAAATCTGAATTAGTGCCTGAGTGTAAAAGAGGCAATTGACAGTCAAAAACACCTGCACCGGTTTTATCTTTTCGCAAACGAAAAGTTCTACGTCATCAACATCTATTTGATGACATCTATGACATGACCTCTACAACTCAGTATAGTAGTATTCAAATAACTTGACAAAAGTCGTTCAATGCGCAGAAGTCGATTTTTAGGTGTCAGCGGTTGTCAGCGGGACGCGGGGTATGAGTGAGGTATGACGTAGCGCCGCTCCGAGCGCGCGTACGGTGCGTCAGTAGTTCTCGTTCAATTTGCTCCCGAGTACACTTGCGTACACGAAAGTTGTACCCTTTGTTTTTGTTACGAGTTGTTGTTTTAAATTTAGTTTTTGTTACGTTATTTACAATACCAGGACCAAATACCGTTTTACGCAGACATTAAAACGTCAGAAAGAACAGTTAGACACTATAGTTAAGGAAGGTTGAAATTCCGAATTCGTCACTGTCTTTAGGACACCGGGAAAAAAGAAGAATAAAAGGGGTAGCAGTTTTATTAACTAATTGTGACGACGAGAACATATTATTTTTAATGTTTTTTTTATATGCATTTTTGCACTTTTAAATGTATTTCTGTATTATATCTATTTTATTTATAATACCGAATTAACGAATTAATTCCTCTTCTTTCTTTAACATTCTTCTGAACAGACATGATTAAAAATTTATGATGGCAATAACCATAGAATAATGGCAAGCAGTAAAAGTGACCACTTTTTTGTTCCACTAAGTGCACGATGCGCGAACTTACCCCCCACTACGCCAAAACCTTGCCAACTTACGTGACGAGGACTATAGCTGGGTAATTACCTCTTCGCAAGATCATGGTCAGATTTTCTGGCTTCTGACTGCCTGTTACAACAGGTTAACGTACTTTCCGAGTCACGGAAGAATCTCGATATGTTAGGATGGTTATCCATCCACAAACTGACCTTGGCAAGTGTTGCTTAACCTTAACAATTATATTAACATTATATTACTTATAATAACGTTACAACCTTAACTGTTATTATTTAGCTACGAGCTCCAAGTTGTATGGTCACGTGCAAAATTATACTTTCTTGGCTTGAAACGGTAAATGTAGGTTTTGTGGTAATTACCACCTCACGCGAGCTGTAATGCTTCTGCGATACCGGCATGGTGCGTTTATAAAGAGCGGGATCCTATGTAAGGAACTGAGTACGAAGTAAAAGTTTTATACGTCCTCGATCCAGTTTTAGTATATGTTGTTTTGTAATGAACCTGATAAATTGAACGAATGAATTGAATTGAATGAATTCCCTGCCGGAGTCTGTTTCCCGATAGCTATAACCTAGGAGTCTATAAGTCAAGAGTGAATAGGTTGCTTTTAGGTAAGCGTGCTCCATCTTCGACCACATCATCACTTACCATCAGGTGAGATGGTGGTCAAACGCTACCTATTTTCAATAAAAAAAGATAAGCGCCTCTGGTGACCATAAAGAAAAACTTCGTTCGTATAAAAGTTGGATGATGAAATGCTAACACGAGGAACTCGTTGCTAACTAATGACAGACGTACGGGATGATCTTTAACGTTAAGCAATACTTGCCTAATTTGGTCCGTGGATGGGTTTACCATATTGAGATACTTCTGTGTCTCGGAAATCACGTATGCTATTAATCCCGTCTGTTATTAGTACAGACGCCAGCAAATGAAGCTACCCGAAACTGTCAAATTTTCCCAATCAACCTTGAACCTAATTTCTTTAACAATAAAGTTGAAAATCTATTAAAGAAATTTGACAGATTGTTGTAGCTTGATGTGCTGGCGTCTGTACATATTTATAAGACGTTAGGGGTGGAAGCCAGCCTTACCTAGGGGTATGGTATTACCCAGTTACTGAGTTGTGAAACACATATAAGCAGTCACTCCATGTAAAACACTAGTACTCAGCTCTATCCGGTTAGATTGACAGCCGAACTGACATAGTTGAGAAAAACTAAGCAGATAATGATGAACTTTAACACGACCGAGTACGTTCCCACGCGAACGAAGTCGCGGGCAGAAGCTAGTATATATATACAATATGTTAACTAACAGAGGGCGTTCCCGTTAACCCGCAATAGTATAGCATCCATACTTGCTAAAAAAAATATCACCATTCGAAAAGAAAATGTTTTTATTTTTTTAATAGTAAAATATCACTTGAAATATTAAATTTATACGTAAAAAAGAAACACTCTGTACATGCGTACTTGAAGGACGGCAACGTCGCAATTTATTTATGAATGACGGGCCGCGTGTGCGGCGATCTAATTGATGTGCTTATACTATTGCGGGTTAACGGGAACGCTCTCTGTTAGTTAACATACTGTATATGTGTATCTAGGTTATTACTTGTCCTGTTGTGTCAAATCCGTCCAAAGATTGTCTGTAAAAGATCGATTTTAGCGATAAGACCGCCCATTGTAACACCCTTTAGTTTTTAAGTCCTATCTATCTACGTTTGAAAACTCACAGTAAGGTACCTGTAGCAAAGAATAGCAGGAATCTAAGTATAGCAATTTGCTTTCTGGCTATTTTAATGGCAGTTCACACCTAGACGGAAATACACCTTCGCAACAGCTATACAATATAGAACTTTATTGACAACATAGGAAGGTCAATATTTCAGTTAGAGAATTTAACGAAAATGCAAATTCGGAATGTTGCATTTGACATACTGGCATTGTACCGGTTGTATGACCACCAAGTAAATAAGGAGTGGAGTGCATTCGAATGAGTGGTCTCGTGTCTGTGCATGATCCATTATATAAATAATAATAATAACTATTGTATAGTAACATAAGTTAATATACCATGTTCAGATGTTGCTTCAAATTCTAAAATAAGCACTTACTATACTTATAATAATCCACCATTCAGAGGTACATAGTACATAGGTATAGGAGGAGAACCTGAGAACTATAGTGAACACTACACTATTGCCGTGAACTCACTCCAGACAAGACAGCTTAGTTGGAGGGGTTAAAAAGATTGCTAGTAATGTGAATTCTAACCACATTGCTATTTTTCTTGATAACAAAAATTTAAATAAATGCAACATTTGTAAACTTAGCACTATGAAATAAACTATTTATTATACAGGGTGGCCCGTTTACAGTGGTCCAAAGATATTTTCAGCTTGAGAGCATCATAAGTGATCATTTTAAACATACTTTAGTTAAGGGAAAACTTATGGTTTAGAAATTATGTTTTTTTTAATTACCCTAAATTTCAGTATTTTTGACACAAAACCACTCTGTTATGAAAACTACTGAACCGAATCGAATGAAATTTTGTATAAGCATAGTGCAATAATCTACCTATCGCGCTATAGGCTCATCTAGTGTAAATAACTAGACTAGATTATTAAAAGAAAAACATAATGTGGAAACCATAAGTTTTCGCTTAACTAAAGTATGTTTTAAATTATCACTTATGATGCTCTTAAGCTGAAAAAAAACTTTGGACCACTGTAAACGGGCCATCCTGTATTATTATTCCACGAGACAGTAGGTTCTCATCATTGTTAATGAAATGGCCACTATCATCTTCCTGTGCAATTTAATATAGTTTTCTTTTTGCCCTATACTTGCTTCTTCTAATGCCACTATCCGCCTTCCCTTCTTCAACCCTTAAAATTTTTGTCAATAAATAAATATGTTTTTTGTTTTAAGTTATTGGAAGTGCGGAGTCTCCTAACACAGGCATCAATATGCTTAAAAGGAGATTCCTATCATCAACTAAAGTAAGACTTTTTGGTAAATTAATAAAAGATTTTCTATTTGTTTTGACAGACAACACTGCACAGCAGAAAACGGTTCCTACACAAAGAATCTGTCGTCGATATGCGACGACCTCAACAGGGTGTTCATATTGGACAACTCACCCGGTGCTTACCGGGACTTTCCAGGTAACAGGATGGTATATAATAAGGCCAACCATTGTATCACACTTTTTCGTTGTTAAGTCCTTATTTGTTTCCTTAGATTATTTAAAAATATAGATAGATAACCATCTATCTATAATTTTAAATAATATAAGGGCCTTGTAGCCTTCTTAGTAGCATCTATAGAAAGATTACAAATATAAGTGTTGATGCTCCATCATTTTAGCAATCTGTAGTCCTGGAGAAGCGCGATTATAGTTTTCATTAAACTGTAATCTTTTAGGCTCTGATAAGTAAATGTAAATAAAACCCCGACTTATATGTCATAACCTGAAATTCCAAATTAAATTTATCCAAATCTTACTCATAGGCTACTTTTTATCCCGGAATTCCCACGGGATCGGGTTTTACGCGGGAAACCCTCCCACGTGAACAAAGTCGCGAGCAGAAGTTAGTAAATTCATAAAGGCGTTTGTGTGGGAGTCGATATTGCCTACGTGGTTTTCCCGCGTAAAGCCCGATTCCTAGGGAATTCTGGGATATTCCATAACTTTCACACAACGCCATCTAGTCCCAAACTAAGCAGAGCTTGTGCTATGAGTACTAGACAACTGAACAAACATACATATATATTTCTAAATACATACATATAATAGACAAATTACACCCAGACAAAGAACAAATGATCGTGCTCATCACACAAACATTTGTCCTGGGTGGGAATCGAACCCACGACCTTACGCATAGCAGTCAGGGCCACTGACCACTAGACCAACAGGTCTGTCAAAAGGATAAACAGTAGCCTGTATGCTAATCTATTACCTCCTCTATTTTCTGGTGAATGTCACACTTACATAAATCGTTTCTGCCGTTCTAGAGATGAGTTCGGACAAAAGAACGATACACAGACAATAAATTTAATACAGTTGGTTCGTTACTTAAGGCTTAAGACAGACACTTAAATTATTTATTTATATCTATATTAATATTATAAAGCTGAAGAGTTTGTTTGGTTTAACGCCAACGCGCTAATCTCTAGAACTGTGATTCTAATTGAAAAAATCTTGTGTTGAACAGTCCATTTATCGAGGGAGGTTATATAAGATCACGCTATGACTAGTAGGAGCGAAGCATCTATGAAAAATGTTGCAAAAACGAGAAAAATATTCTCTCCTTTAGAGCTTCCGTTGCGTCCGCTGCGTAAACGGTTAAGGGCCTATACTACTTCAGCGCTTCTCACTCTTTATCTCGCTCGCACACTACTGGCCGCGGTCACGCAAGAAAGCGGGACAGGGTGGCAGGGAAAAGACTCCAAGACACCGATAATTTAGTTTATTTCTTTTTACGGTGAAAATAATGATAATTTAAAAATGTAAATAACATAAGACCTGCTTTATAGTTAGTTCAATGACTATGCAAAGTTTCATTATCTAATTTGAAGCTACTTTTGAATACCAGCGGTTTATTGTTCGGTTTGGAGGTAACTTTGAATTTTTTTTCTATCAAGAAAATTTTATGGAATCGTGTTTTCGTCAAACATAGTACCTAACATTAATCCTCAAGTTTACCATATATTTATTACAAAATTATTGCTGTAGTATTTTCGACATAACGGAGGATCAAGCTAAGCCATTTGAGGTAGTATAGGCCCTTAAAGTTACGCAAAAACCATGTGTGATGGGATTGTCTTTGTTTAAAAGGTGAATGTTTTATACTGATTCCGTGTTGATGTCGTTAGTAGTAACGAGTGTGACGTTACATCGGCAGATAACGCGATACCAATAAAGTCGTGGTTCTCGGACCCGCTGGACGTGGCGCTCCTGAACCTGCTGCCGGTGCTGGACGCGCTGCGCTTCACGCACGACGTGCGCTCCGTGCTGTCGCGCAACCTGCACCTGCACCGCCTGTGGTAGTGTGCGCGGTCAGTATACACACACCACCACATACTTTTTAAAACTAGCATTGTGGGTAGGATTCACCACAGAACAGATAAAAGTGATTAGAAAGGAAATAGTTCCTGATTTGTATGAGAACGCGTGTCGCCGTTTGTCTCCCACTATTTAGCTCCACTACAAGCAAGAGGCCCGTTACGTATGCTAATTACGCAAACAAATTACACACACTTAAATCGAGAGCTTGTTACTCATTGTAACTCACTGTCGATAAACATGCGCCGTGCATCACGGCCAATCAGGGCTAAGGACGAAACGTCAATGGTTGAAGTGTGGAGGACGCAACGCATGCAGTACATTGTAAGTGGACTTGGTCATTGCTTTGATTAAGCGAGTCCACATCGGGCAATGTATATTTTTTGTAACTTGTTGCAATAATGTTGTTAATGTTGGGAATTTCATAGTGATCAGAATATTTTTATGTTTTTTACAAATAAAATTGTAATTAAATGTTATTTTCGACTTACCGATGGAAAGATCGCTCTATACTTGCGGTCTAACTTTTTGTTTTACAGGTTATAATTGCACAACACGGCATTTTAAAGCAGAGCTCTGTGTTCCGAAGTAATCCGAAACGCACTAAACGTGGTGAATGAATTAATCAGTCGAGCTATGATTTTCGTATCGTAAATGTGGCTCGCTCGCCACGCCCACATTACCATTCCAACCTTATTCATCTATTCCGTTGAATTCACATTATTAGCAATCTCGTTAAACCCTCCCCCCACCTAACTAAGCTAAATATGCTTAATAAGCTTGGATGTTGTTGGTCCCTCTGGCGGTCTCCCTAATTGGGACTAGCGACGGCGCACTTGGGGCAATCCACCCTGTATAACACAGGACTAAAACGATGCGTTTTGTTCCACGCTCGCCCATCTTAGAAATCACGGGGTCAAACCCCTCACTCCACCCACTTGACCAGAAGGCACCTGGAAGGTCTGGGGCCGCGTTGAAGAGTATTTTTTAATTCGATGCAAGTGTTCCCACGCACACTTACATCGACATCGGCATGGAGTGGTTTTAGTGAGTTAGTCTGGCAGAGCCAGATTTCCACCTCGAGAAAAAAAAATGAGGTTGTCGGCTGCTTAACCGGACTTGCCTGTGGCGGCCTTAATGATAGTAATTAAAGCCTCCAGCCAGCGCTTTTAATAAACTTGCAAACCGACTACAAGCCTAGGACACCCCTGCCACAGGCGTCGGGATTCCAATCTCCACCAATCTCCGAGTACAATAGATGTGGGCTTGCGGACAGGGGTTACCCCTGCCTGGGGAACCGAGTAGGCGGCGCCATTATTGTTCCATACGCACCATATTTTGCCTATTGCCTGCCAGGGTTGTTGTTGAATGGAACAAGATACTGCAGCCTCACAGCGCAAGGGCAGCAAAACGCACAGAAAGGGTTTTTATTCGGTAGAAGTTGACACCCTTCCACTCAACCCAGACCGGGAACACTTGATGATTTTTGTATTTTAGGCAGTCGACTGCATGCAAAGTTGTTCCTAACAGAGACTTGTGTTACAAGTCTCGAGATAATAATAATAATTCTTTATTTTCAGACAACAATGATATAGCTCACAAATGTTTTCTAAATATCCTAAGTGTAAATTCCATTGTAACCATACTTGTTTATTATGTTTTCATCACCAACTAACCCTTTATTTTTCTTTTATTTCCAGATAAAATACCGGCTTTTGTACAAATGATGGACGCCACAGGCCTCCTGAACTTATTTATTATTTTGTCACTCGTTAGGCGGTTCAGCTACTATTCATATAGATTTAATATAGTTGAATATTTTTTTTAAGTTTTGTTTTTACGTATATAAAAGTGATTATCCGGTGTAATGTACACATACGGTGTGTATGTTAGTAAGTTACCTACGTATGTAGGACGGAGCGTTTTTAAAACGCTGGTTTTGTTAATTGAAACTTAAATATAAGTGCAAGAATGAGGGTGTGGTGAAGTGGGGTCTCACTGCGAGCGGTAGGAAATACATTTTAGATGTTCCTAAATTGAGCTTCGGTGTTGTCGCGCTTTCAGCCCTCAAACAGAATCATATTCACGAACATACTTCAGTAGATTATTCAGCTAAACTGAAGTCTAGAAAATCTAGTATTTACGAGTCCCAATTGAGTTTCTCCATGACATATAATTACTCTGAATCTTTCATTGACTCGAGTCTCTCTTAAGTCGCTATTAAAACACGGTACCTTATCTTTAATGTGTTCAGTATATCCGCCTTAGATGACACGAATTATAAAGTATACTACTACATTGACTTGTGTAGCCTGAAACTTGAAATTTGATGCAACATAAGTCTTATTTTTTTAAGCTTTCTACCTTGACTTTGAAATTTGTCAACGAAAATCAATGTAAAATTTATAATTTCCTTACTTTCAGTGGGGCCACACACCTGTATCTGACATTCTAGTGCTGTCTCTTTCGCTAGTATAGCAAGTTGTGAGATGGAAACTATCGTCAGAGGGCGTCATTATTGCACTTGAAAGGGCTGTCTCGAAATCTTTACAATTTTGTTATTACAATAATAAAATTGATTATAAAAAGCAAGTTCGTTTTGTTTAGTGCATCGATTATTTACACTTAAAATGTATGACTGCTATTGTAATAAGAATTGTATTGCTAGTTTGGATAATCATAAGATTTTGAGTTAATAAGGGTTTTCATATACACATTCACTGATTGGGACGCTTTTTGTTTTCAATCAATTATGTATGACCTAAATGTCTTTCATTTAATGTGTTTAGATCAAATATTTTAGTCAAATAAATAACGTTACTGGAATAATTTCCAAAAAATTTTATCATTCAATTTTTTTCGTATTTCTGGACAGCCCTGAATACAAATCATATCTTTTTTAGACTTATTTCATGGTTTAAATGATACGGCCGTTTTTGTTTTTTTATCTCCGCACTTCGTATAGTTTTGATTATAATTACTGAACTTTCAAACACACAAACGTCTTTACGGTTATTGTACATATTGTAAAACTGAATACAAATCAAGTTATATGGATAAGTCAAAATTACGGCCATATCTATTAAATCTAGAAACTTACTACCCACCAAAATCTAAGCTTGCAAATTGTAAACCAATTTTGTTTATGCCCCTCTCCTTTTGAAACCAAAATAAAAACGACAACTTAATGTCATGTTGACAGTACCAATCTGATGTTGCCAGATTAAGAAAAACCATCCAAAATACTTTACCGAACAACCTCCTGCGTTTGATGGCCTATCATTCTACACGTGATCTTGGCAAAATTGTAGCGGCTCCTCCACAAAGGCCACTTAACAAAAGTTGAAGTTGATAACGTTATTTTTATTTTGGCAATCATAACTGAGGTGGTTTGCTCAACAGTAATTTTTATAATTATTTGTACCAATATTGTATTCATAGTTTATTTTTATTTAAATTGGCCTGTAATTAATCTACTCATGAATCATAAATACTTATGAAGGGTTCCTTATAAAAATCTGTTAAATAGTATTAACAGACTTTTTGGTGATGTTTTATGATTTTGATTCAAACCAGTTATGTGTAATTAAAATAAATAATTAATTTAATTTGTAAAGTGTCCTGGTTTATTAAATTCCTCTTCCTGGCAACACTTGGATATCCGGCTTCCGCTTTTTTTACCATTTTATTCCCAATAGAATAAAGTTGGTACAAATAATCGCATAATTTATCCGAGTGGAATAACTAATGTGTGTAAATATAATTTTTAATGGACAGTCTTGCGTGATTTGCCTATTTTTGAACGCGCAACGTTGATCTCTTAGTTATAGTTTTCGTTTTACTTAGCTTTTTGGAAGCCCATTTGTAATGCCGAATTATTTTCCGATTACTATCATTACCTTACTCGAAAGTAACAGGTAGTATTTTTCAAAAATTGTCTTTGTATTATTTGCTACACATAGTTTTCATTAAAAATCAGAAATATATTTTAAATGGACCATGTTTTGAATGTAAAAACTTGAAAAGACCTTTTTTCAAACAATAATTTAAAAATCGGCAAATCACTATGGGTGCGTTTACATCGGCTGTATCTAAAGATGTGATAAACGACTTAAAACTTTTAACGAACTTATTCGTTTATTTTTTATCAAAAGTCACTTACGTAAACTGCTTAATACGCTTATTTACTTTCCTACATTAAAAATAATGAAATTATGTTGTTTGCTTTTTTAGTTGGTTAAGTTTAAGTATTGGTTTTTAAACGAAATCAATGAATTTTCTTTCGTACTTGGCAGGCTTAGGACTGACTGAATGAATAATATTATATAATTATGAAACTTTACTAAGTAGGTTAGTATTATTCTAAGATCTGTATTTATTAATAACTTGTCAAATAATAAACTACATTTTATTAAATTCAGGCGTACTTAAAAGTTCATTGATCTATTATATGTACATTTTAATAATTTACAAAATTTCCATTATTTCCTCAAACCATCAAGTCATTTATTCACATTCAGAAACATAATTTTTTCTACTTTGCTCGTCAACAACCGGGTCTTCCATTCCGATATTATGTTAAAATCGGAATACGATAAAGTTTTATTACAAAAATTACACACAGCTGTTTTAGTCGCATGATTTCTCAAAAAAAAGTTCCAAATTATGTTATTCGAACTTCTACTCGTCATTTTGATACAGTAGTTATTCGAATTTACAGTTTAATTAGCTCACCAATTTGTTTTTGTAGAAAAAGTAGTCAAAATTAACACAATTACTTACACTATAAACTATTTACACTATTATTAACACAATTACCTATTAAACACAATTAACTACACCTAAAAACTATATTATATACAAGTCCAAAACCCACAGAATTATTTCCTTGGTAAGAAACTATTCACCACATGAAATAATGTTTTACACTATTTATGTTTACGCAAACAATTCCGAGTCACAACTTTTAATCAAATTGTTTCGGAAATTCACAAAACATGACGCTTTTCACCGGGCGGAGGAAACGCTACTAAACGTAAAAAGCAAAATAAGTGATAAGCAACCCGTTTAAATTAAATTGTGAACAACGGAAAGCATATTTAATTTGCTAGGTTTACCAATTTTGAGTAAGTCAACGCGATTCAGCACATAAACAAAAGATGTAAATATTTTAAACCTTAAAGATTTTGAATTAAGGTCGATTTTCGCATAATCATTGTTTACTATCGATTAAAATTGAATCAGGCGCCATCTATCAGTTGTTACATAATTCATTTGAGCACGTTCTTACTTACGTGGTTATGAAAAGAAATTATCAAAACGCGGTTGCGTTTTAATTTTAACAAAAAGCGGAATAAACAGATAACTTTAAATGCTTTTATAAATAAGTCTGCTTATTCGTTTATTTTAAATAATATGTTATATTATATGCTTTTCGTTTAAACGCCCACCTCTGGCTGTATCTAAATTATAGTCTATGCTGTGTAGCGCATCCTAACTCTTTTGTACGTCACACGCACTGCGGACCTCTTAATGACAATAGAATAGTGTACAGGGGTGGTCGACTCTTACTGTCGAATCAGGAACATACCTATTGGGGCCAATTTTATGTTGCCAGATATATATTAAATACTTTTTTATGTTTAGTGGCAACATCCAAATAAGTAAAGTACACATAATATATATGTCTATGATTTGAAGTTAAGTTCTAGTGAAGTTATCCAGTGCTACGGTGCTCCCATGCCCATCAATAATTATTTAAAATCTATCAAAAATTAAGACTTGGCTTAAAGGTCTTGTTACCAGGCCATAAAATTCCAAAAAAAAATAAAACGTACAACTTAAGTGTTGCTATAATTTCAACGTTTACCTCAATCCTAGGTAAAACTATAGTTTAACTCTATAGGTATAAGAATAGTTATAGGGGCACCTTTCAAGTAATATATTTTTTTGAAATGACATAATTATTTAAAAACTCATAACTCCCATTGTATAGGTATTAAACATAAAATACATTGTTTTGTATTGATTTGAAGTAAATTATGGAAAGATTTTGAGGAAGGTTAAAACCTGACATAGCAACACAGCATAAATAAATTAAAATAAAATGTCTTCCTGTTTGGCTTGTGCTTGCTTACTTCAGTTATTTTAATTTGTTTTTCATTGTGTTTCGGTACTTTCTGGTTAACAATGAAATACCACAAAAGGAAGTGCTTCATGTGTGGCAGTTCAAGTGCGAATCCAGAGATAACTCTCCATCGGTTTCCTAAACCGGGAAGAAACAACTATCTCCGGTACTTAGCTTCATAAATTTGGCAATCTATAGCCCTTACATAATTGTTTATCTACAATTTTACACACTAAACTCAGATTTTTAATTTGCTATATCAAAATAACCTATGACCGACCTTTTTCATCAGTCAGTTTAGTTTCTTACAGCTGCGAACTATGGGCGAAATTCTGTTTCCCTGATGGACAGTGGTCTTCGCCTGATTTACAAATGAAGCTGTATAATGAGCATCGAATGCTGTGCCATACACATTTTAAGGAATCTTCCTATGTGGACTTCACTACCAAAAAGCTACGTAGGCATGCTGCTCCTGAAGAAAACTTTGTACAGGTTAGAACTTTATTGTTAAGGTTTCTGTATCCAAAGTGTAAATTGAAATGTTAATTTTTGTTAGAATATCATGTTCCACCAGCTAAAATTATAGATATAAAGCATCATTAGTACAGAAGTAAAGGAAAATTGATTAATTTAAATAACTGTATATTTCCTAGGAAGTTAAAGAACCCTCTGTGTACAAGTCAAAACGGTTTCGTCCGTCCGTCCGTCCGTCCGTCCGTCCGTATGTCACAGCTATTTTATTCCGAAACTATTAGGACTATACATGTGAAACTTAGTAGGTAGACGTATTCTGTAAACCGATTTCCGATTTGTCCCCTCCCCTCTAACTTCTATAATAATGGAGTGAATAATCAAAAAAAAAATATGTGTCTGTAGATCTTAATGTAAACTTTCAACCAAAATTGGTTTGAACGAAATCAGTTCAGCAGTTTTTGAGATGCAGTATATTTTCTAAAACCGCAAATATAAGTTTGTAATTCATACAAACACTATGAAAAACAAAGTTATTTGGCGTAGTTGTAAAAAATGTAAATAAGCTAGTTTTAAGAAATTCGTAAGGTTTTTTTTTCGTAAAATAAATATACATATTATATTATTATAGTTACTACGGAACCCTTAATGGGCGAGTCTGACTCGCATTTGGCCAATTTTTTATTTTTATAATGTGGCAAATGGTGTTAATAAATTGAAGAGGATAAATTAATAATAGTTCATTTGATTCAGAGAATATTCCAATACTTAATTCAAGTTGTTACTGTTTAACAAATAATTATTTTCAGATAACACAAACTCTTCATTCACAAACTCAACATTCCAATGAACCTGTTGTGGGTCTTGCATGTCATTGGGCACTGTCAGATGTCACAAACCAGGCACAATCAACAAGAAAAAGTAATGAAGGAGACTATGATAAGGTAAATTAATATTTTAATAGAGTTCCATACTGAAAGGGTATCAGTTTTTGAGATACAGCATATTTTTTAAAACCGCAAATATAACTTTGTAATTCATACAAACACTATGAAAAACAAAGTTATTTGGCGTAGTTGTAAAAAATTTAAATAAGCTAGTTTTAAGAAATTTGTAAGGTTTTTTTTTTTCGTCAAATAAATATAAATATCTAATATAATCCAAAGTTGAGCTTACAGACTAACTGACAAAGGCTTGCACTGACGGGACGGGTCTACTCAAATCTGGTTGGTCTTTCCTCAAAAGGCCGTTTCAGACTAATCTACATAATCCTCATAAACGATTGTGAATATGTGCACTATGTAGGTTTTTTTTTAATTATTTATTCGAGTTAAACATAATAAATTGTCTGGCAGTTTGAGTGCTTTTTGCAGCCTACCTAAAGGTCCTTACCTTGGTATTGTTCGTCAAATCGTTAAGCTCCTTGTTCTAAGTTGAGCTATACGTCATTTGACAAATGCTTGCACTGTATGGACAGGCCCACTCAAATCTGTGAGCATCTTTCTTCAAAAGACCGCCTCAGACTGAAACCTACAAGGTTCCCATATAATTAATTCAGTGTAGATTGTATGGACTTTAAAAGAGACGGACCCCTGAGTTTGTTTCGGTGTTTCTTCTCAGGGTAGTCAGTTAGGAAACACCGGCCTCATCTAGTTAATATTTAAGGAAAAAAATGACGTGTAAAAGTGTTATTTAATAACCAATTTGCAAAATAAAGATCATTTATCATTTATATAAAATTCTCGTGTCACAGTTTTCGTTGCCATACTCCTCCGAAACGGCTTGACCGATTTTGATGAAATTTTATATGCATATTCAGTAGGTCTGAGAATCGGCTACTATCCATTTTTTAGGGTAGGGTAGGCTAGGGATAGGGTAGGGATAGTGTAGGAGTAGGGTAGGGTAGGGTTAGGGCAGGGGTAGGGGTAGGGTATCGGATACAACGCGAACGAAGTCGTGGCGGGTCAGCTAGTTATATTATATTATTATAGTTACTATGGAACCCTTCATGGGCGAGTCTGACTCGCATTTGGCCAATTTTTTATTTTTATAATGTGGCAAATGGTGTTAATAAATTGAAGAAGGATAAATTAATAATAGTTCATTTGATTCAGAGAATATTCCAATACTTAATTCAAGTTGTTACTGTTTTAACAAATAATTATTTTCAGATAACACAAACTCTTCATTCACAAACTCAACATTCCAATGAACCTGTTGTGGGTCTTGCACGTCATTGGGCACTGCCAGATGTCACAAACCAGGCACAATCAACAAGAAAAAGTAATGAAGGAGACTATGATAAGGTAAATTAATATTTTAATAGGGTTCCATACTGAAAGGGTGTCAATGGAATTATTAGGGTTCTGTAGCCAAATGGCAAAAAACGGAACCCTTATAGTTTCGATATGTCTGTCCGTCTGTCTGTCTGTCTGTCTGTCCGTCCGTCCGTATGTCACATCCATTTTATTCCGAAACTATTAAGACCGTAAATGTGAAACTTAGTAGGTAGATGTATTCTGTGAACCGCTTTCCGATTTTAAGAAAAATATTTAAAATAAAGGGGGTCCCCCATACATGGAACTAGAACTGAAAATATATTTTTTATGAAACCTATACCTACGTGTGTGGTATCTATAGACAGGTCTTTAAAAATTACACTGAGGTTTCTAAAACCACTTTTTCATAAAGTCAATCGTTTAAAAGATATAAGCTTCCAAAGTGGTAAAATGTGTGTCCCCTCTCTCTAACTTCTATAATAATGGAGTGAAAAATCTAAAAAAATATATGTCTGTAGATCTTAATTTCAACTTTCAACCAAAATTGGTTTGAACGAAATCGGGTCAGCAGTTTTTGAGATACAGCATATTTTCTAAAACCGCAAATATAACTTTGTAATTCATACAAACACTATGAAAAACAAAGTTATTTAGCGTAGTTGTAAAAATGTAAATAAGCTAGTGTTAAGAATTTTTTAAGGTTTTTTTGTATTCGTCATATAGATATACATATTATATTATATTATTATAGTTACAACGGAACCCTTCATGGGCGAGTCTGACTCGCACTTGGCCAATTTTTACTAAGCCTATTATGTTGGTTCATCTGTCACACAAGGCTTTATCGCATTAATGGTAAGAGATAGCCAGTTGAAATTTTAATTATTTTTTCAGATAACACAAACTCTTCCAAAACATCCCATTGAACCTGTGGCAGGTCCCTCACATCAATTGCCACTGTCAGATGTCATAAACCAAGTAGGCAGAAATAACCCACAGGTATTTATTTTCATTTTAGAACAGTTATATTAAATGAGTCAAGTGGTAAGGCCATAGGTGTCAATTATGTTATTTGGAATAATAATAAATCTTATTTATTAATTTAAGGTGGTGACAACTCCTTTACACTTATCACCATTGTCTCTGCCAAAAAAGACACAAATAGAAAAAGGAATACAAGCAAAGCAATCTGCATCTACGCAACACATGATACAGACTGAACCAGGACAAGCAAAAACTGAAAAAGAAAAGCGATTGCAAAGTAAATGCAGAAGACTGGTAAAACATATTTGTTGCCTTAAGAAAAGAGTGAAAACCCTCAAAAATCGTGATGTTTTAAAAATTTTAGAAAAGGATGATGGTGTTATGAAATTGATTAAAACTAAAATTCCATCCTCATTTGCATTGCTACTTCAGAGCCAAATTAAAAACTTTAAAAGGAATTCAAAGGGCCGGAGGTGGACACCTGAAGCGAAGATTACAGCACTTAGACTATATAAGAGATCACCCACATGCTACCGCTTGCTCAGGAGATTATTTTGTTTACCTACACCATCTACATTAAAGGCATTGTTAAATAAATTAGACATGGGTGTTGGGATGAACAAACAAGTTTTTAGTGTATTGGGAAACTATACAAAAACACTGATTAGCTCAGAAAACCAATTTATAATTATGTTTGATGAAATGTCTATTAGGAAAAACCTATATTATAATAAAAAGTTGGACATAATTGAAGGTTTTCAAGACCATGGGCCACAAGGACGCACACCTGAAGTAGCATCTTATGCTCTAGTATTCATGGTTGCTGGTATACGGAAAAAAGTAAAGCAACCTATTGCCTACTACTTTTCTGGAGCGTCTGTCACAGCAGATAGGCTTGCAGTTCTTATAAAAGAGGTAATGTAATGATTGTCATTCTCTTTATTCTCATGGGCTTAGCACGCACTACGATTAATTAATGCGTCTAGATTTGAACTGCCAAACAATTTAACGTTTAGCTTTTTATGCTATTACCAGCCCTTCGCCCGCGACTTCGTCCTTGGCCCGCGAGCCGCCGCGTCGCATCCCATCGCCAGCCCGTACTCTTTTTTTTTTATTTTTGTTCGGCTCCTAAGTGTCGTGGCGTGATGATAAATACCCTATAACCTTCCTCGAGAATATGGCTATCAAACGCAAAAATAATTTTTGAAATCCGACTGTCAGTTCCAGAGATTACCCCCCTACATGATACAAACAAACTTACAAACAAATACCTCTTTATAATATTAGTGTAGAAGATAGCTAGTTACTGATGCTATATTTTAAATAGAACATTATTAATCTTACGATGGCGCAAGACTCAAACTGCAATGCGTTTTTGAACGAGCTTTGGCATGTCAAGCAATACTCTGAAAGCTTTGTTTTTAATAATTTGTTTTCTATATTTCAGGTTATACGACACTGCTTTGAAGCTGGTCTAAACATATCCGCTTCAGTGTGCGACCAAGATGGGGTCAACAGAAAAGCATTGCGCCTTCTTGGTGCTTCCGTAGAACACCCACACATTGTTATAGATGACAATGAAGTAGTCACGTTGTTCGACACGCCCCACCTGCTTAAGTGCTTTCGGAATTTGTTTTTAAAGTACAACATAAAGTGTCCTACAAATATTTCTTCAAATGACAGAAGTGGCACAGGTAATTTAATCTTGACCTCTTTGTTCGCTTGTAGGCTGATTAGGCCAGAAATACTAAAGTTGACATAATTGATCTGCAACTTTCATCTGGTTTTAGTTATTAATTGACTTTAATATGCTCGACCATTGGGGACTTTTATAGATTGAATTGTATTGATATAATTTTTGCAGGTCAGGCAAAATGGAGTCACATAGAAAAGTTTTTTGAAGTGGATAATAATAATCCAAATTTCGTGTTTGCACCATCGCTGACTAAAGACCACTTGCAACCAAATACCAAACAAAAAATGCGGGTATACCTTGCCGCCCAAGTGTTGAGTCACACTGTTGCTGCTGGCTTATATGCAAAAATATCTCAAGATAACTGATTTGCTTATAAAAATTATCACTATAATTTGCTCACTTTGGTGTTTCCTGGTGACTAAAAATAATTATTCGAACATTTCCAGGAGAACTACCTGCGGAGGCTACAGTAACTGCAAATGTTATAAGTAACATTGATAAACTTTTTGACTGTGTCAATGCAGACACTACGGATTTAAAAAGAGGCAAACCATATGCTACAAACATGAAAAGGAATTCACCTCATTTAGCCCATTTCAAAGAAATGAAAAATTTCTTTAAAAATATACAATTTATGGGATGCAAAAGCACGCCACCGACTCAAGAAGGCTGGATATGGTCTATTAATGGGATAGAACGGCTGTGGACCACACTAACAAAGAACCACAATGTTAAAAGTTTAGCAACGCGGCGACTTCAGCAAGATCCAATTGAAAATTTATTCAGTTGCATCAGGGGTAATTGTGGATCAAACATAAACCCTACTGTAGGACAATTTGTTGGTGGGTTAAAAACAGCAATTTTAAGCAATTTGTCTCACATCAGTGTTGGCAATTGTAAACTTGACGAAAATGATGCTATAATAAACAATTGTAAGTTATTGTTTTCAAATGAACATAATTTACAATGTTTAAACAATACAAACTTAACTACTGAAGAAGACACCGAAGAGGCCGACAGAGGAGCAATTTTACTGGAGCTGGATGACGATATTTTAGAACAAGGCACTGTGGACGATGCTGAATTACAAGCGTGTGCATATGTTTGTGGTTTTATTATAAAAAATTATAAAAATCAATGTTCCACTTGCAAAGGATTATTTATCGCAGAAGAAACTGACACCACGCATCTATTTGTTGAATTCAAAGAATACAATGATATGAAAAAAAGTTTAATGTACGCATCACGCGATTTTATCATGTGTGTCGAAAACTGTGCCTAAAAAGTTAATAATTTTTTAAAAGAAAATCCTCATTTATCGTGTATTAAAGCTACCATTAACATATTATTGGGCGAAATAGACTATAATTTTTTGAATAAATGTGAAAAACACAAACAAGGTACTATACAATTTATAGGAAACAGTGCTTTTCAAATTTGTGTCAAAAGATACTGCATTCTAAGAAACAGAGTTTGCAGAAGCAGCCTCGCAGGCAGCACTGAAAAAAAAAAATTGCCATTTTAAAACATGTTTAAAATTTAAATCTGTAAAAATGATGACATTTTACTGTTAATAATTGATAAATGTTATTATAATTTACATGAATATTTGAATAATTTTTGTAATCCATTTTGTAATCATTATTAGTTTGTAAAGGTGTACTGCTCCCAAATTACGATGATTATTTTGTAACATACTTCTTTGACATCATTTTCTCATTATTTGACAATATATACCTACAATTCTAATTTCTACTCTATTTGTGGTTGTAAATGTTATTTATCTTTTATTCAAATTCTCTGATATTATGTGAATGTGAGAACTTTGTAGGCCTTGTAAACTGTAGATTTGTAGACCATTTTCTATTTTAATAAGTACCTAGTACTTGTTGACAGGCCTACACTGTCCTCCCATACCACGAGTTTGACACATTGTAAAAGCCAATTATTTTTATAAGAGTAATCGTGGAGTTTCTCGTCGTCTTCTCCATAGAACGACCAATAAGAACCGTGCACCTAGCTTCTGACGTTACATAGTGCCCATGTAGGTTTATGTGAAATAAATTATTTTGATTTGATTTGATTGGAAACTCACCTTGCTAAGGTGAGTTTCCAGAATGTGAATTATGGACTTTATAATTACTATTGTGTTGTCGATAGTCATTATATTAATGATCTAATTGTATACAATATTTTTTCTGTACTTATTTTATTTTATTTAAAATAAAATAAGTACAGAAAAAATATTGTTATATTTTTGTGCAATGTGCAATATTTTTTCTGTACTTATGCTTAACTTTATTTTATGTACCACAATATTGTAATGAAAGAAATAAATATTTTTTTACATTTACAATCAACACATACTGTTTTCTTTTGTTCCAGCTGGCTTCTGCACTTGCAAGAAAACTGAAAAGTTATCTTGCAGGTGCAAAAGCCAAATTTTATCAAAATAATTTTTCTAAAAAAAAATGTTTATGTAGCGGGAATTTTGAATATTATTTTTTATATTCGAAATTCCCGCTACATAAACTTATTTGGGTATAACAAGAGATGGCGCCTCTGTGCACCAGTTTTTGTCGTCAAATTTTTTGTACTAAGTTGACATTCTTCTCCGCTAGGAGTATATTTGTTCTGTGATAGTGTACGTTACATAAACTATCTGGTACAAATGTATGCCGAATCAGTTAGGATTACATTTTTGTTTTTGTAAGCGCTTCATGAAGATTTCTAGGGTAAAGCAATTTGGTAACGATTGACAGATCATTCTTATGGCGTAACATTGCACGTTTTTACAGTACATATTCGACGTGATTTGGATGACGTCGTAATGGATAACACTGCAAAAACGTGTAGAACTCTGTCATTTAGACTGAGATATATTTCTTTCACTTTAAAATTTAATTACGGTTTTCTGAGTAATGTATTTATGAAGATTTTGTGTTTTTATGAAGCGATTATAAAAATCAAAAGTTAAGAGTTTTAAAACATGTTATGATTGTACGTCGAGACTCGGCAAGTCTTCTTAGTTTAATCCCATTAAATCGTGTATAATGATTAGTTTATATTGAATTGTTTCTATATAGAAATAAAAGTTCTTTTTAAACCAAATAGTTGAGATAAATAGTTTTTAGTAATTAAAATGATAATCTGTTAGGACCCATTTACTGATGGTGTGTTTTTGCAAAAACTTGGTATGTATTAGCAAAATTTATTAAAAACTATTTTTCACTTTTATTAAAAAATACACGAAATATTCAAATTACGCGCCTAACTATATACATGAAAGAAGAAAAACAATTAGAATGAGACAGTAAGTAAAAAAATAATTGAATCTGACTTTTTTTGTTTGTTTTTGCAAAAATCACATGTCTGCAAACCGAACTATTTGTAAAAGTTTCAACTTTATCAGTTAAATCGTGAAGCGTTTGATCGCAGCAAAGGTTCCAAGATCTTTAGCTGTACCTTATTTTAGTTTATAAGGTTGATTTTTCTTTGATTGTGTAATTTCAGAAAGGGTGTCATGGAGTTTTGTAGGGTCTCGCCAAGTCGGCAAATAATGAATGGGGGTATGTTGTAACACGAGTAACAACAATTTTATTTGTAGTCGATTGAGAATATCAACAATGTACTGTAATTATGTTTTATTCTCTAGAAAGACTGAAAACGACCATAGACTGTCTACAAAATATTACCTGCATTGTCTCGACCTATGCTTAGATTACTTTACTGGACAGTAAGCCAATGAATTTTAACCAACAAAAAACAGTCGAGTCAGTACATTTGTTGTGTTTGAGTCCCCCGAACGTGCATATTGCTCTCAACAACTTAACTGTAATCAGGATATATTTTAAATTTAAGTTATTTTATTCTAATTAAATAGTGTGCCCAAGTACAGGGGCAATGTAATGCAATTTATTTTTTAATGTAAATAATATACTTTATCTGTAGCATATCATAGATCCAATTTGAAATTCACAGGGTCATTCATGTTACATTGAGATTAAAAGTAATTTTCTGTTCTGACAACCCAGTAACAAGATTCGAATGTTTTGTGTGAAAAGAGCTTATGAATTAAATATAAAACACTTTCACTTACAATAGACATAATATGTAGTTATGTATCGATATAAATACTACATGTACTTAGTAATTTATTTTATTCCAAATAATACACTTCTGGACACATCTATTGGCCCACCTTGTATTTTCAGTTTCGTTTGGTCCTAGCTAAAATTTTATATTAGGTCGAGCAAAAAGTTTTTATGCAGTTTTGAACCTGGCACATTCACAATTTCATTCAATAGTCTTTTTTTGAATTTCGAACACAGAATTTAAAGAAACAAAAGACAATTTGGAGCCTGTTTGTTGATATCAAACAATCGAATACTAAGAAAACTTGGTTTTATTGGTTTACTTGGATTTAATTCTTGAAAAAGTGATTGATATCTTTGCTTTTGCAACAAACATTACTTATTCTTAACATTAAGGTGAGGTTCTATCAATAATCTATGGATACTTCACCTGAAGTCGCCGCCCAAGCTGTGGCACTTATTCAGGCCGGACACAGCCAAAGAAACGTGAGTGCTCAACTTAATTTAAGTCGATCTGCGGTCCGAAATGTTTATCGGAGGTACCTAGAGACTGGCGGCTTTGTTCGTCGCCAAGGAAGGCCACGATCTCGGGTCACAACTGAAAGGCAGGATCGATTCATCGTGACGACCAGCTTGAGAAATCGTCACCTTACCTCCATTGAGATACAAAACCAACTTCGCGACTTCCACGGAGTATCTGTGAGCGCTCGAACTGTTCGGAGAAGGTTAAAAGAACGCGATATGGTACCACACAAGCCAGCTAATGGGCCCAAACTAAAGCGAGCCCACCGAACAGCGCGCCTTCATTTCGCACGCAGTCATTTAAATTGGACACAGCAAGATTGGAGCCGTGTACTCTTTTCTGATGAGTCTAAAATTGTGTTACATGGCAATGATGGAAGGAAGAAGGTCTACCGGCGTAAGGGAGAGCGTTTCGCACAATGCTGCTTTGAAGAGAGGGTTGCTTATGGCGGTGGCTCATGGACTGTCTGGGGCGGTATATCCGCGAGCGGCAAAACTCAACTTGAGGTTGTTACAGGACCACGGCTGCCAACATTAAATGCTGAAAGATACATTCGTGAGTGCTTAGAACCTCACGTGATACTATACGCGGACTATGTGGGCCCAAATTTCCTTTTTATGCATGATAATGCAAGAGCCCATGCGGCCGGCATCGTCAGGGAATATCTTCGGGATGTGAACATCACAGTTATGGACTGGCCAGCCAGAAGCCCAGACATGAACCCCATTGAGCACATGTGGGACGAGCTAAAAAGGCGTGTTAGGGCTCGTCAGCCAGTTGCCCAGACGATGCAGGAGTTGAAAACTGCCATAGAAGAGGAATGGGAGATGATCCCTCAAAATTTCATAGAGCGGTTGATAAACTCTATGCCTAATCGTATGAGAGCTGTGGTAGATGCCCATGGAGGCAACACGCGTTATTAAATTAAACCTTTATTTGATAAAACATGTTTTTTATTCAAAAATTAATTGCCTTTAACAAGGCGCATATCCGACTTGTTAGGCGTAGGTCCATGTCGTATGGTATTCTGAATTCAAATTTAAAACTATACGATCGAAAAAGATGGTAAAATGTATCAGGTTTAAAACTGCATCAACAGTTTTTGTTCAATCTAGCAATCATATTTCGGTAGGGGCCATCGAAACCTAAACTCTAAGGTGGGCCAATAGATGTGTCCAGAAGTGTAGTATTTGCACAAACAAGCAAAAATTTTATCTGACAAGTGTACATAAACTACTCAAACGAAACATTTGGAGCATTGAAATCTATTGATTTATTGTATTCACAAACCGCATAGCACAATTTATAACTGTATCGAATACAATTCAAAATTAGCTGTTATTTTTCCTAAAAATATTCCCATAACACCCTTTATTTGTAAATACCGAAATGGTGACGACGCAAGGACACTAATACAACCAATCATAGAGCATGTAAAATTGTAACGTATGAATCGGAAGCCATTTTTAAATAATTTGACCATAGTGACATCATAACTAACAGTATTTAATAAGTATTTTTCACTATTTAGAATGAAATGTGATACGAAAACATTTTTATATACACTTATTTAAAAATAACACCGTTTAGATTTCGCATGAATGAATATCATGATTATAGGAACAAATTATTATTTCAATTTATCATCCATTGGTTTAATACTGACTGAATGGCACTATGGTTAAAATATGGCTGTAAAGTTTGATAAATATTTACTGTTTAAATAGAAAACATGGACACGCCAGAGTTGGCGATTAAAAAAATATTGAAAATTGTAATATTGCGGTCTCAACTGGTTGTTCAAAAGCGATTTGTAATATAGCAATATTAAATCGATTTCGACAAAGCTATTTGTTTTCCTTTAATCATATTTTGTCCTATTGCATAGGTATCTTGTCTGAGCCCAAATTGACTTGTTTTAATTTTCATCAAAGTACAATGTCGCCGTTTTTTGGAACACTCAAAAGTCTGTTGACTTTTGACATTTAAATTGATGGACCTGCTACAATGGCAACTCTCAACACGCTCACACACACATGCCACTGGGACTGAGGGGCTGTGTAAGAGCAGAAATCTAGTCACACCTAGGGCTGCCATCAGTCCGGGTTTCCTTGGATTTGCACTAGTTTGGAGGGTCTCCGAAAGGATTTACCTAATAAGTGTCCCAGTGGAACCAGGACATACAACACAAAACTTTCTTTTTTTTCAACTGCGAAATATTTTACATCTGGGGTACTGGGGTAAATACGGTTAACCTTAATGTCCGCAGTTTTTGAAGTCTGTCTAGGGCTTGCAATTTAGCTGATGGCAACCCTAGTAACCTCAGATTTAGTCGGTTATTTGGTAGCCTGCTACCTATGTATATCGAGATCTAGAGCACCTAGCGAAGATCTGTTTTCGCCTAGATTTAGTCTAAATAAGTCTCGAATTATGTAAGAAAATTTGTCATTTCTTGATCGATACTCTATAACCTCATCTATCTTTTAATACAAGTCTCATTAAAATCAGTTCAGCCATTCCAGAGATTAGACTGGACAAACAGAACAATGTAAAGTTATTTTATTGATAATAGGCTCGTGTTTGACCACAATCTCATCTGATAGTAAGTGATAATTGGTCGAAGGTGAAACAAACTTAGGTACCTAGAAGTAAGCTATTCACTCTTGACTTAAAGACCCCAAGTTATAGCTATCAGGCAACAGACTCCGGTAGGGAATTCCACTCCTTAGCCGTACGCACAATGAAAGTATTTTCTAATTAAGTTTGTCTCAGTAATGTGTAAGTAACAAAGAAAATAACAGTTATTTTGAAATCACAATTCAATTTTATTCATATGTAGTTTTTAACTGACTTATAAAATGAAACCCGGAATTTTTTGCTTGTTAAAAACATGCAAAACTGCGCTACATACCTACCAACGAAACAAAATCAATAAACCAGAAACTAGGTATTTAGACAAGCCACGGCGCCGGCGTCCTCACCTTCCGCCTGACGAAGGTACTGACCGGACATAGATTTTTTTTTTGTTAAAAATAATTTCGCGTTTGACCACCATCTCACCTGATGGTAAGTGATGATGTGGTCGAAGATGGAGCACGCTTACCTAAAAGTAACCTATTCACTCTTGACTTAAAGACCCCTTGGTTATAGCTATCGGGAAACAGACTCCGGCAGGGAATTCCACTCCTTGGCCGTACGCACATTGAAGGTATTCCCAAAACGTTTTGTGCGTATGGGTGGGATGTCCACCATGTAACGATGGCGCTTCTCCATTTGTCTCCTAGTCCGATGATGGAACGGGCTTAGCGGAATTAGACTGTGTAATTCCATCGCACACTCCCCGAAATGTAACCGATAGACTTGCAACTCGTCGTCGATGTTCAAGGCTCTGGAGCTTTGACTCGACCAGTGCATCGTTGTCAATGAGTCTCTTGGCCCGCTTCTCGATAGACTCAAGCGCGTCCAGTTGGTATTTAGCAGATCCATCCTAAAAATGAGAGCAAGACTCCATACACGACCGAACCTGGGCTTGATAGAGATTGAGCAACTGTTCGGGTGTGAAGTACCGTCTCACCTTTGCTAGGATTCCCAACTTTTTCGATGCTAATTGAGCCTAAGCCTCGATAAACGGTCCAAAATTGAGGGTAGAAGTTAGTGTTACTCCCAGAAGCTCGATACGGTCGGTTATCGGCACGGCTACACCCCGGAAAGGAGGAGCCGGTTCGAATTGAATCCTTTTTGCAGAGAAGAGACACGTCTGGGTCTTAGCTGCATTAAACTTGACCAAGTTGGCATCGCCCCATTCGGAGACAGCCTTCAAGAACAAGTTCAAGCGCCCAACCATGTCCTCACGGAGAGACTGGATCTGTGACCCACCGGCTCGCGCGCTGGACACATATCTCTCAGAAACTATGCTGTCGTCTGCATACCCAAAGGTACCGGGAATCAGCAGATCGTTAATGTGCAGCAAAAATAAAGTTGCTGAGAGAACAGACCCCTGATGTTTCGGCAGGTACCTGTTTCGGATACAGCGGGAGGATATGCCCGGGTGTCGTCATTGTGGGGACCATCCGTGGAGGTGGCCCCGCTTGGGCGGAGCACTGCCCCGGCCTTGGTTCAGGTCATGGTGCGGGGCGAGGGGGAATGGGATGCAGTCGCCTTCTGCGAAGCAGTCATGCTAGCAAAGGAGGAGGCTGAACGCGCGAGGGAGAGGCAACCCTCTTCCTCACGCCGCGGGCGTCGGGGATCGCGAGCCGATCTCCGGTCACCGTAGACGCGGGCCTGCGGACGGCGAGCAGGAGTAGCTCACTGTCCGGTAAGGACCAGGAAGCAGGAAGATACTGTTAATGAGAATAAGATTTGAACAAAAACAAGTATAATTAAACTAGTTTAGTGCTAATAATGCACAAATCAACTATAGCATTTCATTTTAAGTAACCCTATTAACCTAGATAAGCATAAATTATAACAGGTAAAATGTCCAACTGCTGCATTTTAAGTCTGTAAACCTTTAAATTTCCTGGAATCGTTCGAATTGTCTTATTTTTTCAAAGTATCGGTTTCGCCCGAAACTAAGACTGAGGCCGAAGGTTCGGTTTCGGTTTCGGCTGAAAATCCAGTTTCGGTCGGTCACTAGTATAAATACAGATAGGCATTAACATAGATATTCAAATTCCATTATAAACACAAGAATTTGAACCTATCTGTTTACACATGTTTGTTAATCTACATAATTATGTATGCCGAGTATGCCTAAAATGTAATATGATGTAATGCAAGATGAACTAAAGGCGGAAATAAAAGAAAGCATTTACTTCGATGAACCCTTTAATTTGAGACTATTTTTATGATAACATTCTAACTGAAAATTGTCAAACCTATTATAGCCAGAACTATGTGTAAAACTATTTTACAGGATTGTGGGAGTGTTTCAAAAGTGAAATGGTTCTATCATCAGACATAATTATATGTACAGGATCAATGTTATGTAGGCCAAAATCAGTTTTCGTCAGAACATTCTGCTCCTTATTGTAATGAGACGTAACAAAAATATCTCCACACAACATCAATACCTAAAAACCTTTTATTTATTTATTCTTTTAGCTGTCAAAATTCATATTTTCTTATAGATAACAGTTATAACACCATCATTTAGCATAGCATATGAGATGTAAAAGCACTTAGATGGTTTAAAATTTTATGTTTTCTAAAGAGTTAACATTTTTTTTGTCTTATTCATGTTTTATGATTTACAATAAACACATGGCCTTCGATTTAATTTGACCATAATGAAAGGTCATTTTCAATAGTTTGGCAAAGTTAGTACATTTCAAATCTGAAATGGTGACTTTTAAAAAATGGTATAGAATGGTAGAACCTCTTTGAAGTTCCCAAAAAACATTGGGGTAGGTAGTTGAAATTACTAATATATTTTTGTCAATGTGCCTAGCACAACACACCATCCTTAGAAAATTGATTCTTAGGAGAAATATAACTTACGAAATTATTACTCTCCCTAAACAAATGACTAAATTTTACATCTTTAAAGAAATATATTTTTAACCAACATTATCATTTGATTTCCCCTGTATCTAATGTATATTAAAGTCTTCCGTTTTGTATAACATGCAAACACAACTAAAATTTTAGTGAAAAAATGAGGTAAAAAAAATAGGGACAAATCTTACTAGTAGCTACTGACAAAATTTTATTACATGAAATAAAAACATTAACATACTATAAAACCTAAAAAACTGATGCCTATGCTGTAACTCGTAAGAATAATTCTTGTAAAGATATAGCAAACTTTTGCAGTCCTTATAATATTAAAAGAGGTTATTTTTCCTCTTAAAATTATGGAAGATGTAATGCAGCACATCATATCAATAAAAATATCTCTTAGAAAAGCGTATTTGTCAAAGTAGTCATAGTATTGTCTTTTAAAATGTACATATAATAATATTGCAAAGAAATATGATAAAACAAAAATGAAGGTAATTATCATTGAAATATATTGGATTTTGCATGTCACCTTAAGCTAGAGCCAATATAAATATCACAAGTAGCGGCTTAAGGGACCTTCTCATTGTCTGTCCAAATTAAAAGAGGATTAATCACTAAAATTCATTCGCTGTACAGGTTACAGTCAAAGGTTTAAAACTTATTTAAAAATACTCCAAACAATGAGTCACTACAAAACTAGAGGGTCTACACAACATTTTTAAGAAGATTCAGTTTATACTGTTTCAGTTTACATTCAAATTACGGCTGTACATTTTATACTTTATGACTGTGACTGTTGATAGCAGCCACTTATTAAACCATCAATTTTATGACACAGAGAATGCCTTTTCTGAAAAGGATTTAACATAAGCCTCATGCAGTTTGTTCACAAAATCAGCATCATGTTTTAGCAGGTAATTGAAAGCTTGAAGCAGCTGGTTCCTAGTGAGCGGCTCAGGGGAAGGCTGCACATCACCACCCGTGCTAGCAGTGAACATCGTAGGCGGCATCAGCGCTGGCTTCTGCTGAGTTGACACAGAGTCAATCAAAGGGTATATTCCAATCTCGTCCAATTTGCTACCATTAAAAGAGCTTACCGTGTGATTGATGTCCTGTGACTGATTCAAGTATGTTGCCAGGGGAGACGTGGGCTTTGGTGATGATATATGCATCAGATTCAACTCATTCTCCAACGGTATGATGCCGTTGGTGTCTGTTGAATCCAACTGTCCTTTCTTCAGACTAGATATCCTCTGCTGGTTGGGCTTGTCAATAGGAGTTGACTTTAACGGGAAACCACAGTTTTGTCTCATTGCTAAATCCAGGTTCATATTTCCATTTGAAGTTTGAGCCTCTTGAGGTGTCACAGAGCGTTGTTGTTTTTCTATATGCTCGACAGAATGCGCAGGATTACTCATGAGCCTCTGCAGAAGCTGCGGCACCTCCCGCGCGTCTGTTGGGCGCGGCCCGAAGATACCCGGCGACGGCAGCGACGACACCGCCGGCATCTGCGCCGCGGCGCCGCTCCCAGCCTTCGCGAAGAAGTCCATCACGCTTTGCGAAGTCATATCGGGCGCACGCGACGGTGTCGAGTCACACTTGTTAGCGATGAACCCTTTATTGGAGTTATAGTCATCCTGGGCCTTGCTCAACATGCTGAATATATCAACGGGCGCACTAGAAGGTGTAGACGTACTATATACTGCGTTCTGCGCCATGTTCTCACCGGCAGGAACTTGCTTGATCGGATCTTTGATCAGAGAATTTAACTTTGTCGCAACTCTGACACACTCGTCTTTATCATAAAACCATATGCCGTAAATGCGACACTTGGCGTTCCGATACAAAAGGAAAGGTTCCTTCAATTGCAATTCTATGCCTTTTGATACTGGTTCGATTAGGTTATTCGTATTCAATCTGTTCATAATCACTAAACTGTGGTACGGTTCACCATTTCTACTGTACACAAACAAAGCACCCTCGATGTTAGTTTTCTCCCATTCGTTCTCTTCGAATGTATAAAGCGCAACGTGGGTAGCACTGTCAATTATTTCTCTAGCGTATGGATCTGCCCTCTTTAGAGCCGCGAAATTCATACGTAGTCCGGTGTCAGCCATTTTATCGCAACAAAATACAAGTTTTTATACAGCGAACAAGCATCACAGCAAAATGACAAGAACTAATAAATTCGCCATTTTTGAAGCGTTCCATAAACTCGCTCAGTCGTTTTGTTTCAACTATCTCGTCGTAATTTATATCAACAAAAATGATCATAAAAAATTGTTTTTATAATAATACAATAACTTACATTGCTGTTATTTTATAGGAATAGGTTATACTAGTTATAACAAATTTCTTGATTCGGAAATCATTCAAACAATAAATTATTTTTTTAAGTGAAAAGGAGCGTTCATTCTGTGAGTGAAGTTGAGCAGCGGCTGGGTAGTGGAGGCAGTTTATAAATAAAAAGTATAATGCTGATAATAAAATAATAGAGTTTTGTTTTTACACACTCTTCTTATTTCCAAACATACTTAATAAAATGTGATAAAATATTCAAAGATCTAGCCCGCTAAATAGATCTCCGGAATATCATCGAGTGCCCAACCCGGCGGAGGAGTGAGTGACCCACAACACTGTATGATCCGCAGAGTCGCAGACGTGTTATACATACATATATAACTGATACGAGTGGAAACATATTTTAATTTGATCCATAATTCCTCATTTAGAATTTGATAAAGCCTTAATGTACGGGGCAATTGATTAGAGGAGACATTCAGCCACCAGTTTAAAAAAGCTGAAGATAAACAAACCTTTTCAACCGACGACAAAAAGAGGAGGTTATCAATTCGACGCGTATATTTTTTTTTTACTACAAAAGCCGGCACCCTGGGCCCCGAGCAACTAACGGTCAACACCCTGGGGGTACCAGCCTTATAACTAGACTTAGAAGCACTATCTAGTAGGAATATCAAGGAATTTACCTTATTTCTACCACAATACGTACTTCTATCATCATAATAGATTCTATATTGTTAGCGTATCTTTCTTTCATAAATCATGTATTGGATTTAATGGTATAATTCAACAAAATGATGTAATTTTATCACAAACTGGACAGAAAAGTTTGACCTCTGTCATTTTGCACTTGTTGGAATTGAGTAAGATATTGATAAATAATCGAATGCTACATTTTCAAGCCAAGTACCTAGCTGTAGCACAACTTCAGCTTAATGATGTACTTATCGTAGAAATAATTTATCGATTATGTTTATTTTTTTAATAAATAAATATCTTCTTATTGTCACATCGTGTTTATTTATTTTATTTATTTATTTAGAGTTACCAACATTTGATTACACTCATACAATTACATAATAAGAACAAGCAAAAGGGAATGAACATAAGTTTAATATGACTCCAAATGGGTGAATTTCAAACAAAACAAAACAGCTTATACACTAATAAAAATAAGTAAGTTAAGTATATAACTTATTCTATTTCATAGAATATTAGTTTTGTTATGAATATATAGCATATTTTAATACATAATTGACGATTATTATTACTGAGAGGCACAAACGTATTAGTCCTGAAAAATGTTCTCATATCGCTGGACAAAAGTAATTTAAATCTAACTTTACATCGACGAGTCCGACAGCGTCTCCACCCCAATTGTATTTCCCTCGTTGGCGTGTGCTAGTGCGTAGTCAGGATGGACGTGTGTGAAATCGCTGCATATTCCCGCCAATAACATAAGTACGCCATTTAAGTTGCTCCCGGACAATTATTTTATATTATCGGTGGTTGCATTTTCTAGTGTAATGAGTAGTTTTATTATTATTGTTTGGTTCTAACAGAGGTAGTAAGTGAATTAGCTTCATTGTTTGTTATTGAATTTATCGTAGATATTATGCATTTTTTCTAATTTTCTAAATAGTGTGTTATTTCTCACGTCGCACGGTGGGCTGAAAATCGGCTTTCATAGACTTAGGCATTTTATTTTGCAAGTGCGAGTTTTTTTGCCGGATATCACTTCTATTAGTTATAACAATATACAAAAATGACACCAGAATTGATTCTGCACAGAAACGAAGGAATTATAATTTTTTTACGAAAATTTTGTATGGAGCTAGTATGAAAAATCGAAATATCTCTAAAACGGCAGCGATAACCGTAATATCCTTATAGGGGGTTATAGTACTAATTATTTATGATTTTTTGACATACGTTACATAATGGTTGTAGATGCCTTTTTTTTTTAAAAATCGTCAAAATATTTTTATTTATTTTTACATATTAAACGTTCCTTTTAGTGTTTAAGTTGAAGAATTCAGAGCTTTAACAACTCTTAACATAAAATAGCATCACCCCTATAGACCTGAAGGACTAGACAGAGGTGTGTAGTGTCTTGTTGATCTTGTAAGATTTCCAACAATACCAAATAGTTGAATATCAGTGTCAAAGTGCCCATGCTGTCGCTTCTTTTTGAAAGATAGGGGAATGAAATTGTTAATTGATCATACCCTAAAAGTATGATTACAACATAACCGGACACATAATAATAATAATATCCTTATAGGGGATTATAGGACTAACATTATTTATTTTAACATATGAAACTGTTCAAAACGATCCATGAACTGTGTCAAACTTAAGAACATCGTTAGGAAGCATGCTTTTTCCCCAAATATTAAGAATATGTGAAAAAAAAAGACTGTATATAAACTTTTTATTGATAGGTAATTTAAATAAAACAGAAGTAACAAAAATAATATCTAATAAATTCAATTATACAAAATACATATTTGAAACTATAATTTATGAAATTATTAACTAAACATATTGGTACAATAAACTAACATAAATAACAAAAGAACATAAAGAAAAATAATTAAATTTTACAAATTTTCTTTACAACTTTCGTTGTCGGACTCCAATTCCGAGTCAGAATCCAGATCGGATATACCTACAAACTCGAACTCAGTTTCCGGAAACTGTATTAGGTCGAGAGTTTCAGCAAAAAAGGTTGTCTTCCTTTTGGCATCTAACTTCGGCCTTTGTGCACTTAGAAAAGGATCCGAAGAAACAACAAGCATATTTAGGATATCTTGATTAGAATCTTGCCTGCTTCTTTTCCGCGAATGATGTTCCCGGAACCTCCTAAAATCTTTGTTTCGAGACTCTGAGGCTTCTTCCGAGAGAGTCCCAATCGGACAATATCATTTTTTTCGATTATGTCAGCTCCGTGTATTAATAGTTTATGTACGGTTGATGACATGTAGTACCAGTCGTATAATTCCACGTACTTTTCTGCTGTTTTGCGAGCAAAATCTTTAAATTTGATGACATCGATCTTCTCACCAGATGTTATTGCTTGCAAAATAACAGCAAATCTTTTTATCAGGTTTTGATCCAACCCAGTAATAGCTGCAGTTTTATTGGGAAACTCGAAAAACTTCCTTGCGGTATTCCCGTCATTGGTAGTTCCCGAGCCTTGTTTTACTATATCAATTAACAGATTGAGCTCCTCTTTAAATTTATTTTGAATGTTTTTTTTCTGTTTTGTAACATATCTTTATGCTCATTACTTCTTGCTGCCCACTGTTTGAAGTCAAGTCTGTACGCAATGTGTAACAGACATTCCATGCAATTTATACGGGCATGTAGGGATGATAGGCCAAATTCATATATGTCAGAACACACAGTTTTTGATGTTACAGCATCTAAGTGGTTCATTTCTGTTGGTTTTGCTAAGCACAGGTAGCATGATGCATTTGATCTAGCTTCAGAAAGGTACGTGCAGACTTTTGCGTCGATCATTGTCATCATTAGTTTATGAGTCACCCTGTTACTATTAATGCACTCTGTGGGGTTAAGGGCCTCAATTTCCTCATCCATTTTTCTTTTGTTATCAATGACAACTGCATGGCTTTCTTTTACAAAAGTGAACTGAACCGGACGACAATAAAAAGTTGAGCATGGTTTCGGGTTTGTCCATATAGTATTATCTCCATCTGTCAGTTTCAGTGGCACCAAGGAGGTCATGAAAATGCTTGAATCATCATGCTCGGCGTCCATTTTCTGCTTGTATCGGCTTTGATTGGAAGCACCATCAAATCCCCACTTCGATATCAGCTTTAACTGCTTATTTTCCACATTATCAGAAAGACTTTGAAGAATCCGCTTCACCGTGATGTCAAGTAAAGCTTGAAGTGTAATTCTAGCTGATGAATCCGTAACTGATACTGATTGATTAGGAGGGTAGCATGCAAGCTTAGTTTGTTGCAGTTTATAGTAGGATGGGTAAATATCCTTAGCACCTTCCCGAATGGCAGTCTCTCGCAACGTAATATATTGCCACTTTGAAAGCTTAAGTGAAAGAAGCAATCCAAGTGCTTTCTCTGGTGTAAATATTACTGTTTTCTTAATGCTTTCCTTGATTTTAACGGCAGCTTCTGGATTTTTGATCATATAATTGATTACAGATGCGATATCTTCATAACCTTCTTCTTTTAAACGTGCTGCAGCTGCATATGCCAATTCACAGGAATCCTCGCCTATGTGCTCACTAGATCTTCTCTTTTTCTGTTTGCTTCCCAGATCTTTGAATGGTTTTCGGGACCTTTTTGTCATTGTTCCAACAGTCGATGATGTCGAAGGTTCTGGAGAGACTGAGCGTGCTCTTGGTATCTCATCAACAGTTGGTTCTTGATTTATTAAAGTTTGCACGCAACTCGGCCAATCAATATTTGCTTGCAACCACTCTCCGTACGTATTTCTAAACTTATCAAAGAATCGTTTAGATTTCTGCCACCTGTTTAAAGCAGCTCGCGTGAATCTCCGGCAAAATTCTTTGAGAGTTACTTGATCTTCGGCAGAAAGGCAATCGCCTATGCGGGACACAATTGCACTAAACAATACTTCATGATTAAATGAAGGACACTCACTTTTTAGAAGAACAAACAAATCTAAGTTGGTGATTAAACTTTCCATTCTAAGATTTTGTAGTCGCAAAGCAAATAGTTTTAGTGTTAGCAGTTACACGGTTGTGAACAATCTAAATTATGGAACAAAATTATAGCCCTTTTATTGTATAAAGTCAATAATTAGTTAACTACCCTCATTAAAGTTATAAAAGATATGATAATAAAAATTTATAATCGTCAAAAACATTTCGTAGAACTCATAGTAGAACTAATCAACATTAGCAAATCACATTAGCTCACTAATTATAAAAAGGTGAATGCAGTTCTTAGTTGGTATTGTTGCGAGATATTTCAAATAATTTAATCACTTAATAGGCTCATTAGAATCAGAAGACTACAACCATCATTCTAATTACTTAATTACTTGTCATCAGACTCATTAGATGACTACACAATATGTTATTTTGTATTTTGAACGTATGCAAGGTTTTAAAATTCCTTTTGTGTCGATATTATTATGTGTCCGGTTATGTTGTAATCATACTTTTAGGGTATGATCAATTAACAATTTCATTCCCCTATCTTTCTAAAAGAAGCGACAGCATGGGCACTTTGACACTGATATTCAACTATTTGGTATTGTTGGAAATCTTACAAGATCAACAAGATACTACACACCTCTGTCTAGTCCTTCAGGTCTATAGGGGTGATGCTATTTTATGTTAAGAGTTGTTAAAGCTCTGAATTCTTCAACTTAAACACTAAAAGGAACGTTTAATATGTAAAAATAAATAAAAATATTTTGACGATTTAAAAAAAAAAAGGCATCTACAACCATTATGTAACGTATGTCAAAAAATCATAAATAATTAGTACTAAAACCTCCTATAAGGATATTACGGTTATCGCTGCCGTTTCAGAGATATTTCGATTTTTCATACTAGCTCCATACAAAATTTTCGTAAAAAAATTATAATTCCTTCGTTTTTGTGCAGAATCAATTCTGGTGTCATTTTTGTATATTGTTATAACAAATAGAAGTGATATCCGGCACAAAAACTGGCACTTGCAAAATAAAATGCCTAAGTCTATGAAAGCCGTTTTTCAGCCCACCGTGCGTCGCTGTTCTCATATCGCTGTAATCGGTGGTCTTTATTACCACCGATGTGATAATTTACACCGAAATGATAAGAAAAAAACGACCGGTGTCTTATATCTAATATCGGTGTTTTGATTCATGATCAACGCACAGATTTGTCACATCGGTGGATTGCTTTATCATATCGGTAGATCATTTTATTATCTCGGTGAGTCGTTTTATCATATCGGTAGATCCCATCTATGTCATTTCGTTAAGTTTACAAAGAAACAATGGAACATACAAACATACAGACACATACATACTTACCTACATAGACTGCCAAAATCATTACCACGATACCCCCGGGTAGTAGAAGATGTATAAATGTATCATTAGGGGAGGTCTGTATTCGGTAATGTACGTCTATAGGCTGAGATGATGATTGTGAGGTGGATCTCTTTGGATGTGATCTACTTACATAAGACCCTAAGTTCAGGTCTTTAGTTCTAAGTCACCCTTGTAAAAATATATAGCTACCTACTAACTATTTCCTTTATGATGTTTAAAGGTGGATAGATTATCATATCGCTGGATATGTACATCATTTCAGTGGATAAACTTATCATATCGGTGTACAGAAAAAATAATCGGTGCCGGTTTGTCATATCGGTGGAAACCAGAATTCAAACTGAATTTTCTCCTTGGTCTTAAATGATACGTTGATGATATTAAATTTGGGGATATTTGATATCCTAAAGATTACATAAAACCTGAAAAATATACAAAAAAAATATAATTGAAAAAGTTCACCGATATGATAAAAAAAATGTCATTTGTTGAAATTCACCCAAATATATTTAAGTATAAGTGATTTACAAGAGTATATCTGAAAACTAAAAAGTATTGAACAAGGGCTTTGATAGGTTTTTGTAAGGCCAGCCACTGCTAGTAGTAAATTTACATTAAAAATGCCTTGTTTGGAAAATTTTCCCGAAAAAAAAACATCGCAGACAAATATATAATTGCTATGATGGTAACAGACAACTGAAAGAAGTTTTATTTCGAACAGCACTTCTTTTAGCGAGCTAATCTAGACAGCAATGTGGGATACATTGCATATATTAACCTTACCACAAACATTCGTTTCGATAACCTTTAAAAATATATAAATAAAAATACCTAATCCAAGGGCGGATCCAGGGGGGGGGGGGGGGCAGGTCAACGGGTCACGACCCCCCTTGGGCTGGGTCCGGGACCTAGGTGGACCACTAATTAAATTTTTTAAACATTGTTACTAGATAATACTCCAGTTTCTGTCGTTGTAAACGAATATCAGCAGTGGATGGCAAAGTTAAAAAAACTTAAATGTCTACTACTTATTATCTGTTACAAAATATTGCTTTTCCCGATGCAGGGCCGTTAATTGTTGAGGAGTTCTCCTCGTACTTCACCATCAGCTCAACTTCATCAAATGTATTGTGACGTGCATATTAGCATATTGTGATTAGGAACTTTGTTCAAGTAATCGAATCGGAATCCATGAAATACTTATTATTGAGTAGTTCCGATGGTCATCTGTGGTCTTCATCATCAGTGATTAAGTGATTATAGACCTATTTCTGTACTGCCCACTTTCATTAAAATTTTTGAGAAAATTATTTTGCAAAGATATAATGCAAAGATATTTTAATTGCTACATAATAAACAATTTGGTTTTACAAAGGGTCATTCAACAACTGATGGGTGTTGAACTTTTAATACACATTTATAATGCATGGGACGATAAGTGCGATGCGTTGGGCAATTTTTGCGATTTGTCTAAGGCATTTGACTGTGTTCCCCATGAGACATTAATCAGGAAACTGCACCACTACGGATTCCGGAACACCTCTCTGAATCTTCTGACCTCATACATGAGTGAAAGGATTCAGAGAGTCGATGTGAACAGCAAAAGATCGCCGGGATCTGTGGTCAAGATAGGGGTCCCCCAAGGCTCAATTTTAGGTCCCTTTTTGTTTCTTATTTATATAAATGATTTGCCGTACCTGATCAAAAATCATGACATAGCGTTATTCGCTGACGATACTTCTCTTTTATTTAAAATTAAACGTCAACAGCAGGTTACTGAAGAAGTAAGCAGTACCCTTGCAATTGTAGTTAGCTGGCTTAATGTTAATAATCTTCTTCTTAATGTGCAAAAAACCAAATGCTTAAAATTTACGTTACCTCATGTTAGACAAGTGAATACTAGTGTATAAATAAAGGGCGAAATATTGAAACCCGAACCCAAAGTGGTATTGTTCGTCAAATTGTTGAGCTCCTTAAGTTCTAAGTTGAGCTACACGATAACTGACAAATGCTTGCACTGTCTGGACAGGTCCGCTCAAATTTGCGTGGTTATTTTTTTTATTCGTCAACAGTTTCGCGTTTGATCACCAACTCACCTGATGGTAAGTGATGATGTGGTCGAAGATGGAGCACGCATACCTAAAAGTAACCTATTCACTCTTGACTTAAGGACCCCTAGATTATAGCTATCGGGAAATACAGACTCCGGCAGGGAATTCCACTCCATAGCCGTACGCACAATGAAAGTATTCCCAAAACGTTTTGTGCGCATGGGTGAGATGTCCACCATGTAACGATGGCGCATCACCGTTTGTCTTGTAGTCCGATGACGGAACGGGCTTGGCAGAATTAGATTGTGTAATTCCATCGCACACTCTCCAAAATGTAACCGTTACAAAACTCTGGAGCTTTGATTCGACCAGTGCATCGTTGCCAATGAGTCTCTTGGCCCGCTTCTCGATAGACTCAAGTGCGTCCAGTTGGTATTTAGCAGATCCATCCTATAGATGGGAGCAGTACTTCATACACGACCGAACCTGGGCTTGATACAGATGAGCAGCTGTTCCGGTGTGAAGTGCCGTCTCATCTTGGCAAATTCCTTAAAAGGATACCACAGACATGAACCTACATGCTTCTCATGTATAAATAAAAATTGTCTGGACTTTAAAAGAGACTTTGACCTCAGAGTTTGTTTCGGTGTTTTTTCTCAGAGTAGTCAGTTAGGAAATGTCGGCCTCATCCAGATAAACTAAACACGCAAAAAAATGAAGCGTAAAAGTGTTATTTATAAACAATTTACAAAATAAATATTCCATTTCATTTCAGTGTCTTCAGCTTCACCAAATGGTGCTTTTCGAGAGCAACTGCACATTTGCATAAGTTACTGTGAAAAATACCGAAATCATTATAGGTGTGCCTACACGGTTAAAAAACTTTTTACCAAAAAATTAAACCAACTCCCAAAAACACTGCAAAGTGAAAAATAACTTTAATTTTTTTGTAAAAAGTTTTTATTTCACTCTTTTTATTTGGTAGATTTTTAATTTACCTAGTTAAAAGAGGTTATAAGTAGTTGACATTTAGGATCAACTACTTATAACCTTTTACAAAATATTGCTTTTAAAAAATCTAATTCTCCTAATTGCATAATTTGCGATAAAATTGAGGATGTTCAGCATTTGCTGATGGAATGTGTCCGGAATAAAGATGAACGCGACTCGCTGCTGAACGATTTTAAGTTAAACATACTGGATGTAGGACTTGATCAAAGCATTTTGGCAAACCCAAAATCGAAGGAAGCAAAAGGACTATGTAGTTTAGTTTTCATCGTTCAGCAGTGAGGAGCTAGTATTTTAGTTTTTTAGTGTTGCATTTTATTATTACTTAGTGGATTAATTTTGTTATAAGGTACGATGGGGTTGACATATCCTAATTGGACAAAAGCCCCAAATTAAAAATATAAAGATATAAAAATAAAATTGCTTTTGGTACCGACTTCCGAAATTAAAGTTATTTTTCACTTTGCAGTGTTTTTGGAAGTCGGTTTAATTTTTTTGAAAAAAGTTTTTATTTCACTCTTTTTAGTTGGTCGATTTATAATACAATGTAATTACCTAGTTACAAAAGCCTAAATCTCAATTACTTATAACCTTTTACAAAATATTGCTTTTCCCAATGCTGGGCCGTTAATTGTTGAGGAGTTCTCCTGGTACTTCACCATCAGCTCTACATCACCATATGCATTGTGAGTATTGTGACGAACATAAAGTGCTTAACATCCATATTCAAGTAATCGAATCGCAATCCACGAAATACTTATTATTGAGTAGTTTCGGCGGCCATCTGTGGTCTTCATCACCAGTTCCACTTCCCCAAATGGTATTTTTTGAGAGCAACTGCACAAGTTACTATAAGAAATACCCAAAACGCCATAGGTTTGCCTATAATATTTGAAGATTTCTCTCGATTTCTCCAGGATCCCATCATCAGATCCTGATCTGGTGACAATGGGACCAATTTCGAAGTATACCCTTTCAAACAAGAAAAGAATTTTCCAAATCGGTTCAGCCGTCTTGGAGTAATCGGTGATTATACATAAAAAAAATATATATATACGCGTCGAATTGAAACGTCCTCTTTTTGTCGTCGGTTGAAAATCGCTTATATTTTGTACCTTTAAATGGAGATGGAATGTAAAATACAGAAACTATTTTTTAAGTCGGTTATTAAGTTGTTGTTCTATCGACATTTAACGCACTCCCATCACTAGCTTCTGCTTCACAACTAAATGAAACGTCAACAACGTCATTCATTTAAAAGTTTGCGCGTGTCAGAGACGGCAGTTTATAAATAAAATAAATGATTTTCGTTAATTAAACATAACTGCGTCTTGGTGTACTGCAGTAAACTATAATCAGCTCTAGCTTAACCTAGTAAATGTTAGTTAGAAGTTGTTTTAATTGTAATTTGGACACGTGACGTTTAGGCTAAGTTATAGTAAACAAGGTAGAACAATGTCTGGTGGAAAAGTTCTGGTGATCGGAGGCGGCGGGCGGGAGCATGCTCTGTGCTGGAAGCTGGCGGACTCTCCGTTTGTGCGCCAAGTATACTGTGCACCCGGCAGTGTTGGCATCGCAACCACCGACAAAGTTGAGTGCGTCGAGCTCGATATCAAAGATTATCCCGTAAGTTTCTTATTGGAAAACTATTATTATATTACTTTTAATAGTTGCACAACTGATATCGTCAGAACGATGAACGTAAAGATTTCTTCTTCCAGAAAATTCATTATAGGATTCATGTTAAATAACTTCATACCAAATATAAGATTCTTTTAGCACTCTATTATTAGAAACTGTAATACATAGCCGACAGATTATTATTATTAAAATCGCAAAAATATTTAGCTTATTACTGGTCAGAATTTTTTAAATTGTAATTATTATAGACATTTTTATGTTAATCTAAAGTAAAATGTTTTAGTAACATAATTTTGAGTGAAAAAATAATATACAGCATTTTTCTATTAGTAAACATGGTTTACCATGTTTAAATATGTTGGCCAACCTTTTGTATAATGGTGAACTATTAAAGCAAAATTACCATGTAGTAATATATAAAACTAGGCAATCTGCAATTCACACTTATAAGATGTAACATTTTATGTTATTCAAGACATGTATCATAAACTCATAACTCAAGGGCGGATCCAGCTTTGGTGCCAAGGGGGGTCACATAATCGTGGTCAAGTCACAAGAAGTTATAATTTGTATTTCCTGACTCCGCTGCCACTTGGCCATCCACTGCCGATATTCGTTTACAACAACAGAAACTAGAGTATTATGTAGTAATAATGTTTAAAAAATTTAATTAATGGTCCACCTAGGTCCTGGTCCCAGCCCAGCCAGGTTATGACCCCCCCTGGATCCGCCCTTGTCATAACTAAAGTAGGCTAAAGAAGCACCGGAGTAACGATTTGACTTGTTCCTAATGGAATCATCGGAATAGGCAAAATATAAAGATATTTGAAAACGATGGTACAAAAAGTTACCCCCATACCAACTATACTACAATACAATCTATACTAATATTATAAAGCGGAAAAGTTTGTTTGCTTGAACGCGCTAATCTTCGAAAGTACAGGGTGGATTTGGATGTAATTTGGTATGGAAGTAGCTTGAAGCTTGAGGAAGGTTATATATATAGTTTTTTGCAGTCGGGTAAAAAGTAGACCTTTTTACCCGACTGCAAAAAAGGAGAGTTATGTTTTTATTGTGATAGAATCTACGGGAGCGAAGCCCCGCGTGAGTACTAGTGATGAATATAGGAAAAAATAATAGCAATCATTAAAACAAATTTAGCCCAGATAGATAAAGTTCAGAGTCAATTACAGCATGCATTAATTGATGAGATTATCATTAGTGCATGCTATCAGTAGAGTTACATAAGTATTATTGACATTATTGTTGTTTAAAGTCATAATATACATCTTATTATTGGATAAATAATCAATATATTTGAGTGTTTGTGTATCTAGAGTAAAACATTTACATGGGCTTATGTTATTATTAAAAAAAAATACTTGATCATATCAAAAGATTCATTTGAAATAATGTTTTTTCAGCTAGCAAAAATTAGTTCATCAACCTAAACATCTTTTATAATTCATAAGTCTTTTTGGGGTTCTTTCCTGATTTCCCATTTTGCCTGTTTTTCTGATAAAAATTGTCATATTTATAATGGCACTGGACAAAATTTTTTCAGAGACGAAAAGTAATTCGTGGCAAATTATTTTTGAGCGGATGAGCACTTTCAGAAATTCTCTCATAAAAACTTTTAAGCCATACCACTTTAAACACTAATTAATTATTGTTTAAACTAATGGTAAGTAAACTTACATTTCAGACAAAACAACATACAAAACAATACAACTTACACTTGTCCATTACAAAGCAAGATGAGGTGAGATGGTGGTAAAACGCTAACCTATTACCCCTTACCCCTAAAAAAATTATATCTTATATTATTTTATATATTCTTCACACATTAAGGTTTATGCCATATTAAGTCTTATCCCTCTCATAGAGAGGAAGTATGTGTCCCAGCAGTAGGAACACAATAGGGTGAATTAATCTTAAGTCTTATGCCCCAAAACAGTATTGGTATCAAACCACTTATAATAAATAATAATATACCTACTTTGGTTTTGTTTTAATCCTTACTTTGGTATTGTTCGTCAGATCATTGAGCTCCTTAAGTTCGAAGTTGAGCTATATGATAACTAACAAATGCTTGCACTGTCTGGACATATGGTTTGATAAATACGAATTGTATGGACTTTAAAAGAGACCTTGACCTCCGAGTTTGTTTCGGTGTTTCTTCTCAGAGTAGTCAGTTAGGAAACACCGGCCTCATCTAGCTTAACTTAAGACAAAAAAATTGGCCAAGTGCGAGTCGGACTCGCCCATGAAGGGTTCCGTAGTAACTATAATAAATATAATACTTATATTTAATATATTAATTTGAAAAAAAAAAACTAAAACCTTACAAATTTCTTAAAACTAGCTTATTTACAATTTTTACAACTACGCCAAATAACTTTGTTTTTCATAGTATTTGTATGAATTACAAAGTTATATTTGCGGTTTTATAAAATATACTGTATCTCAAAAACTGCTGACTGACTGCTACATGTATAGTCGTAATAGTTTCGGAATAAAATGGCTGTGACATACGGACGGACGGACAGACAGACAGACGGACAGACATGTCGAAACTATAAGGGTTCCGTTTTTTGCCATTTGGCTACGGAACCCTAAAAAAAGACATGTAAAAGTGTTATTTATAACCAATTTGCAAAAAATAAAATGTTTATTTAAACATATTAAGTTCTAATTTATCATTATTTAATCTGAATTTTGAATTTAAATTATACTATGTATGTGTTTACAAGTACATTTTATCTTATGAATAAGGGCTTTGCTCACATTCATATCTTTATGGTTTGGTGTGATCTGAAACTTTTTGTAGATCATTTAAGATTTTCTGACATTGAAATGATCAAAAGAAATGTCATCAGATATTCTCGCCTGAGAAAATTGCAAAAGTAAATCAAATTAGTGAGATAGGTAACATTATTAATTAAATTTTTGTAACCATTGCATTTATGCTTTATTTATGTAATTATTATTTTCTTTATTTAACACATATAATGTAGTGTCGGCTGTTTTCCATAACAGACTAAAATAAAAATAAAATAAACTAAATCAGAACACCTGAAAAGTATTTGAGACAATGAAGATTTAGAATAAAAATTTGCCCCTCTAGTTGAACTGAGTTGAACATTTATTGTTCAAGTGTCAATGACAAGTTTTTGACATTGACTGTCACTCTTTCTGTGACATCAATGCTATCAAATCTGAAAGCCATCTTACACAGCAACTAGAAAAAGTTAAGAATTTTAATATTCTTGCTCCCTAACCTTTCCTCGCTATCTACTGCATAGATATGAGGTTGATGACCTTAGATTACTGTCACTTGTACAAAATGTGCTTAAATGACGGTTTATAATTTATCAGCTGGTTGCTATTCTGTTTGGTTAGCAACAGGGAAGTACCTACTGTGATAAAAATGTCGGGAGAGGTTCTTTAAGAAATTAGGAGAGATATAAAATATTAATAAATAAACAATGCTGACTCTAAGTACATAATTAGGTACTAGCAGTTCTTCATTGCTCAGCATTTTAGTTATTGGATGTAGTCGTCCCCCATTCTTACAATAGTTCAAACTAAGACTACTAACAGTAAACACTAGGGACAGACGTGCAGGGGATTTTGCCGCCAGATAGCACACACTGATCATGTCAGCGGCTTATTGGATATTTAGGAATGCCGTTGTCTGCCTACTCCTCCCGAGGCATGCCGAGGGAAACCGAACAGTAGAGGCGGCAGGGTAGAGCATTCTTTAATATACGTTGATTGACGTATGCAGCGAACAAGGAAGCAGTGTGTGTGCACCTCCGCTTACGCTGTCTAAACCTGAGACAGTATGGTTGTGGACAGCACATGGTTTGGCCTCCATGAGTTTGCATTTACATGCCGCAGCAAACTCTTCAAGCGAGTTTTTTAATGCCCCAAAAGAAAATGCCCTTCGATATCTCCAGGCCAATTTCAAAACCATTGGGTAACGTATCTTATTACCACCTAGATACGTATGAATTTACTTCGGCTAAAGGTATAAAACTCTGCCTTACTGTGCCCGGTCTGCGCAGGCTTTTATCAAGTTCAACTTTAGCTATAAACTGGGGGTCTTTACGTCAAGAGTTAACAGGTTGCTTCTAGGTAAGCGTGCTTTATTTTAGACCACATCATCGCTTACGATCAGGTGAGATGGTGTGCCAATGCGAGCCTATAAATGTTCACCCACGTCTGAAACACACTGTAAACGCTGTACCATTACCAGCAGTTAAATACCTTCTTGTTTGTCAAGTCGTCCCATTCACGTTATCTTTCGAAACTTCTAAAGATTTGAATACTTTTATTTCAAACCAACGAGCTGGGTCTGGTCAATTTGTGTCCATTATATTATTTGCCGGACTCTCGCTAGCAGAATTGGGTCAATAACGAGGGCGATGCCCTTCTCGAGGTTTCGCAATCAAAGATTTCGTTTTTGTCGTTCTTTAAGAAGAATTCAACAGTTAAATCTGTATTTACATCGCGAGGCTAGAAGCCTATTCTATATAATTCTACATATCCCTTTCTTAGTTACTTTTTCTAACCAATCAGTCAGGAGACATCCAAGTTATCACTGTATTTTCTAGACCTCGCTCTAAGCACACAACGCATGACCATTCTGTGCTAGAGCAAGATTGGTTTGCAGCCCTTTCTTGGTTATTGGGGGAAACCTAAGGCGCCTGCATTTTTAGGGAAAAGACGAGGGTGTGTAGGATATTTAACTCACTAAAAACTATCCCAGTGATCATCATAGATAGGACCCCGTTACTTCTTAAAATATCACTCCGGAGCCCCCTCTGTGCAAAACCTATTAGGGCACATTCCTGTGACTGTAACGGGGTCTCCCTTGTTGTTGAAGCCTAGGATAGTCCTAGCTCTCGAACTAAGCATTTAAAACTATCTGATAAATCACAGTTACCAATGCAGCTTTAAATTGCTATTACCGAGATCTTTCTCCTATAACCTGGGTCACGAGAACAGTGCAAAATTAGAGATACCTCCAGGAGTATTTGCAGCTGCCTCCTGCTTCCATAAGCGCAAAGTGGTTAGTTATATTTTAACCGCGCGTACAGATAAGTAGTAGACTTCCCTTACAGAGTTTTTTTCCCGATAGCTACAACTTGGGAGTCTCAGTTTTTTTCAGTAAATAGGTTACTTCTAGGCAAGCATTCTAAATTGTCAGCCACATCATCGCTTTCCCTCAAGTGAAACTGTTTAAACGCGAGTCTACCTATAATAATAATATTAAAAAAAAATTAGAATGTCCAGTACCGCTTTTGAGCAAAACGATCTTTTACATTCACCGGCTCTACACGATCTGTTCAGTTATACGACAAAGTATTTGTACACTTCTGGGTCAATGATGCAAACAGTCTGCAAACGACACGAACTTTACGTAAAATCTGTACATAAAATTATCGCTTATTATGATTATTTTAATTGGTTGGACAAACATGCAATATCGCCTATAAGTTAAATACAATAGTACTCTATAGTGACAGAGGGGCCTTACGAATTGCGCGAGCCGATAAGAACCTACGTTATATTTTTCTTTGGTTATCAACAGCGTATGGAAAAATAAGATATTTTTACGTTTGATCTTGGGAGTTTTACTGTTGATATACTTACTACTAACTATGCTAGACTGAAAAGGCCACACCACACTGGGCCCACGTATTGGATGGGTGAATGAAGATGCAGCATTGAAAACGTTGTAGGCTGAATTATTATGCTAGATTAAACTAAATACTCCTGAACCTTGAACAATTCTCGTCGTATTGCTAGTTACATTCATAGCTACCGCATGTTATAATTTTACTCAAACGCGATGATTGCTTTTAGATCTGCTAAGACAAAAAGTATATGGAAAAGCTCCCTCGGGGTCTCTAGCTCTCAAAGAGGAACATACGAAACATGAGATTACTTAGAAGTAACGTATTCATTTTTGACTTAAGATCCTCAGGTATAGCTATAGCTATAGGTAGTGTATTCTACTCCTTAGCTGTACGCACAATGAAAGTAACTATTCCCAAAACGTTCTGTGTGTATCTGTGGGATGTCCACCATGTAACGATGGCGCATCGCCGCGCCGTTTGTCTTGTAGTCCGATGATGGAACGGGCTTGGTAGAATTAGACTGTGCAGTTCCATCGCACACTCCCCGAAATGTAATCGATAGAATAGAATATTTATTTGCGTAAAACATGGTATACAAAGGGTGTTAAATACAAATTGAGGCACAAGCATGTTTAGCTAGGATAGAAAACTGATAGGCTTGCAACACGTCGCCGATGTTCAAGGCTCTGAAGATTTGACTAGACCTGTTTCTCGTTGGAGAGGGGCCAGACGCGAGTCTATCAATAATAAAAAATAATATCAGATACACAATGAGCGGCGGAATGATTACACACGACACATACATACCTTACGATTAAAGACAACTGTCTATAGATTTAAATAGACGCTCGTGTATGAGCGCGATAACCTAGTACCTTTGATATCGTGAAGTTCAGTACTTCACGGAGCAAGTTCACTTGTCACTCGAATTGCTGCGTTCAGTACTTGGTGTACTGTCTGGTAGCTTTTAGGGGTAAGCAGATGTACAGGTCGTGCTTAGACGAAATCTCTGGAGGCCATAAAACCGTTGTATCACGTACAGAGTCTTGGAATGGACAAAAGGCAAAAGAAAAAAAAAGGAGTTAGGTAGAGTTAGAAGCTTGGCTCTACATGAGATCTGATAACTTTGACTGTGCGAGCGTCACGGTCGTCTTGGCAACATTTTCACTTTATGGAATCCTGTTTTAAGTCAATCTCGATATTCTGACCACCTCATAATGCCCGTCTGATACGTAACAGTTGTAGAACAAATCGACTGGCATGCACGATCTCCAAATTCCATTACCTTCGAAAATGTATCTATAGAACACTATCTATTCCAAGTTTGTAATTAATTATACACTTAAATTACTATTTCTATTACAGGCTATAGCAAAATGGTGCAAAGACAACGAAATAGATTTTGTGGTCGTTGGGCCCGAAGATCCCCTCGCAAATGGCATCGTGGACAGCCTCACCCCCTTGGGCGTCAAGTGCTTCGGACCCACGAAGGCTGGCGCTCGCATCGAGGCTGACAAAGACTGGTCGAAGACGTTCATGAACAAGTATCAGATACCGACCGCGAGACATAAGTCCTTCACTGATGCTGCCGCTGCTAAAGAGTTTATAAATACGTGAGTTGCTTTTGTATATTTTTTTTTGGACAAGGGTTTTAATGTCTTTTAATAACCTGCGTTTGGTCACTATTGAGAATTGGCCTGTCTTTTCTTAGGGCAATGAGGATTTGAAGGTTGGGTGGCATTTACCGTGATAGTATTTCTGAAGTGAGCATGAAATTAAGTGTCATTCCAAAAGACCATCAAATTCATCATCTTCCTGCCCTTATCCCAGTAACTTGGTGTCGGCGCAACACGTTTTCTTCTTCGATTCTCCCCTGTCAGACTTTTTCCTTTTTCTTTCATATCAGTCCTCATACAATCAATCCATTTTTTCTTTGGCGTGTCATCCCTCATCCATGTCCATACCAAGATAGGCCACTTTCTTTCAATAATATAATGTACCTATCCAATTATTCCTGGATCCGTTGTCGGCTAAGAATAAACTACAACGGGACACGACATAAGTATTAGACAGTATTCTGTGGCAAAATGTAACGACTTGATATACGACTATAGTGACATGTAAAATAATTGTGCATTCTTCTTTTTAATCTTGCAAAATGATTGCACTCTTGTCAGAGTGGTCCTTCCTGGTCATGTTTCGGTCGGATCTTTAGCTAACGTAGCTCTTGAGATGCATCGCCATGTACCTAGTCCTATGTTCGGCGGAGTGAGAGCTAATGCTGACACGCGTCACGGACTATCATTATGAGGTCTATCCATCGTGTTGGAGAGCGTCCTTGAAATCTCTTGCCCTCAAACTTTTCCTTGCACCTACAATCGTTCCATAGACTACGACGTTACGTAGCATTAGGATGATATGGCCTTTGAAGAATTGTACATTATATTATCCAAATAATTCTATTGTATTTGAGCAGCATTTTTATAATATTTTTTTTTAAATACATCTAGTAATGTAAGTAGAATTCTTAATACTAGCAATCTTGTTAACCCCTCCAAATTAGCTAAATATGCTTGTTTGGAGTGGGTTCACTTTTTTTATTGATAATAGGTTCGCTTTTGACCACCATCTCACCTGGTAAGTGATGATGTGGTCGAAGATGGAGTACGCTTACCTAGAAGTAACCTATTCACTCTTGACTTAAAGATCCCTAGGTTATAGCTATCGGGGAACACAGACTGCGTATGTGTGGGATGTCCACCAAGTAACGATGGCGCATCGCCATTTGTCTTGTAGACCGATGATGGAATGGGCACTTATGGACACAATAGCGTACGGGTGGGGTTCGAACCCGCGACCTATCGATCACAAGTCCGACACCTTAGTCGGGCTATTGAGGCTTCAATTTTTTTAAATTATCTTGCTCGAAGTCGCGATTTCATAACGAGTTCAATGGCTTTAAGATCCTACGTGTATTATTAATTGCATCTGGCTAGTTCTACATAGATCTAGTAATCTAGTTTGTTGCTTCCTGAACTCGTAACTTATACAGTCCTTTGTACACTTTGTAACTGCAATATGTCATTGATAAAATTAATAACTGTTAGGAACCTATTAATTACTTTGACAAGGAGAGACGAGAAAATAATAATAATTGATAGTTCGTTAGCACTAGAAATTGTACTTTCTCAAATGTATTTCTAGATACAATTGGTTAGGTCTTTTACGCACCAAAGCACAAAATCTCATTAAAGTTTAAATTGGTCATTCACAATCTCTTTTATGTTGAACGAAATTTATTTCATTGTTTATTTATTGAATACGTTGATTGAATACCAGTTTCTGCCCGCGGGTACACTCGCGTAAAAAGGTTTTTTTCTCTTCTCTGTCGCTTCGCTCTTGACAGAGCGTCGTGGTCACGTCGAGGCGTCCGCGTTGGTGGTAGGGGCGGACACAGCAGCTCGCCGCCTCTCCCGCCCTCTGTCCCTGTTGGCAGAGTGCTTGCCGCACAGATACGCCGCTTCCCAGTGCTGATTTCACCTGGTCAGCCCAGCGCATTGGTGACCTGCCACGTTACCTGGTTTCCTCCACCTTTCCTTGAACGACTAGCCGCTCTATGGAGTCGTTCCTCCGCCAAGAGAAAACGGTTTTTTAGGGAAGTGAAATTTGGCTATGTTACTTGCTAATAATGTAACTTTATATAGAAATTATTATCTAATGACTAAAATCATATATAGTATCTGATATAGACTTTGACGTCAAAGTCTAAGTCGGGTTTCTCGTTCTAATTATCGTAAATTAGGCGCAGTCCGTATCTTAATGATTCAAAATTTAAAAATTGTATTTTATTAGCGCTACTTAGATGTCAAAAACATAAAATAATTAAATATATGTAATTACTAGCACTTCGTCCGCGTGGATTTCGAAATAATATTAAAATAAAATTAAGTCACAAATAATGCAAACAATGAAAAAAAAAATTAGACCCCGGTCATTCGTTTCGGAGATTACCCCATAATATACAAACTTAACAACGATACCTCTTATAATATTAGTACAGGTTAACAGCTTCTACCGTGGCTTTGCACGCGTGGTAAGATTTTTTCATCAAAATGTGTCTCAGTCTATGCACTCAGTGAAAACGCGGCATTTTACAGGTGAAAGGTTTTTAGAAGTCGGATGTGTAGTTTCGAAGATTACTTCCTACTAAGGCACTCACAAATCATTACCCTTTCATAACATTAGTTTAGAAAGTATTAATGTAATAAGAGTGACAACAAAGAATTTTATTTATTACCCAGAGATAATGCAATAAAAATAGTGGTGGTATATAAAGTAACTTCGTAAAATACCAATACCTCGTGTAGAAACGTTGATAAATGTCTTGTCAAGTTGTCCTATTAAATCACTTATTAAATTGTTGCCAGTAGACGTCATAAATTCACAAGTGCAATCAGCCATAACAAGTCTACACACTTCTATCTCCTGCCGGAAAATATCGTTCACCTCCACGTGTTTACACCCCTTTCATAAACACTAGATTATTCTTATTTAACCCTGCATGTGTAATGATAATTACTTTCGATACAACGTTACATAATCAAGATTACAGTTATTGCAGTGGAGCTCGTGGCTAAATAATAACAGCCGTACGGGTTAATCTTCAGGGTTAAGCAAAGCTTCCCAAGGTCGGTACATGGATGGGTCCACTATCTTAACATTATAGAGCTTCCTTCTTGCCTCGCAAAGCACGTTAAGCTCAATTTACACCGCCGCGGAATACAAGCGACTTTATGTCAATTGTATAACATACAAACTAAATAGGAGCCAAAAGAAGGTCGCGCGTCTTCCGGGGAATCCTCGCGCATTCTCGGGAATTCCCCTAGCTACTGTCGCCGCCGTCTGTGGAATTCGCGCGAAGTGGCGCGAACGGGAGTCGGTTGGGTCGGTCACAGCAGTGCGGTGCCAAGCAAGCAAGGCGCAGTCGCGCGAATTCGCTGGAATGCGCGAGAATACTCGAGCATTCTAGCGAAGTCACGCGACTTCTCGCGTCATGAGGCGAAGCGAAGCGTAGTACTCAGCTGCATCCGGTTAGACTGCAAGCCCACCCCAACATTATTGTATTAGCCATAAAACTACTGCAAGCAATTATTGGTGAACCTTAAAAAAAAACAAAAACATAGTTGGGAAAAAGATAAGTAGATGATGAATTAATATTAAAGTAATCTTCGAGTATCTGAGGAAAGAGTATCAGTTATCCAGCTTGGTCCTGTAAACCAAAGCCAGGTTTGGGGCGAGGGCACGATTCATGATGAACCTATTTGTTCGTGCGAGCTCACGCTTCGGCTTGGCTTCGGTTTTCCGACGACGCTAACGTTGGAGTTGACGCGCCGTGTACACTAGTGATATAACCAACGGATATAACTCGCCATAGGACGCCAGCTTTAGTGTACCTACTCAACATCCTCATCCGTACATATTCTAAAACAAAGTTTCTCGCGGCATCTGTCTGTCTGTACGTGTTCGCGATAAATTAAAAAGTACTGTGCAGATTCACATTTTTTTTTTCACCAATGAGTAGATTGATTCAAGGAAGGTTTTTGTGTATAATTAGCAGGATGAGACCGGTTGAAGCCGGGCTGGATCGCTAGTAAATTATAAATGATATGTACTTTGCAAATTGGTTACTAAATAAGACTCGACGTATTTATTTGTTCCTAATTTAAAACTAGATAAGGCCGGTGTTTTAGGGTAATGACACATAGACCTGTGTGCACACAGGTTTTCCGACCTGTCCAGACAGTGCAAGTAGTTCCAGTTATCGTGCAGCTCAACTTAGAACCTTATAACTCATATCTATGTTAATAATGCGAGTACATTGAGAACGATAAGGCGATAGGAGACAATGTAGATGAGTCTAGTTTATTCTGGTCTTCGTGTCCGTATTTATGTGAAAATTCAGCTGTGCTTACGGCTCCGCTTGCGATAAAGGTGTAAATTGAACCCTATTTAGAGAACATAAAAATACTTATTCGTTATTAAATTCAAAGAAGATAATTACGTACAAAACTGTTTTATTGGATGTCTTATTAATTTATAATAAGGTTTTGGTACCAAACATCTACTCTGGTTGAAGTCGGTGCTGTATTGGACACGCGCGTTTTCTATCAAACTTATTTATTTGCCTTGGTGTCATTTTCAGATTCTGACTTGGTGACACTGGGACCACGTCAGAAATCCTCCTTGCGTCGTTGTCCTCAATGTTGTGGATCAAGATTTCCATGTAGCACTTTGCATCGGACTTATTCCTCCATTTGGTTCCGTCTTCTGCGGTATGGATGGTCTAGCCGAGCTTCGAGCGAAATTGGTCGGACCAACGCATAAGGCTCCGTACCCCTGGCCTCTTTCCTTTCACTTTGCCCGTGATAAGCAGCCTTTCAAGGTTTCTATCGTTCTTAGTCAGGAATATGGCTTTCGAATAAAAAAAATAATTTTGAAAACCGGTCCACAATTAGCGGAGAAATCGCGAAACAAACATGCAAATCGAAACCTCCTTTTGGGAGTCAACTGACTCCCTGCAATAAAAATTAGGGAACGCCAACGAACATTTGGACAGCACATGAATGTATAATTAATATGTATTAAAATACTCTCCCAAGCCATTGCTCACGTGGTTTACTTTAAATCAAAGCCATTGAAGTTCGTAAGCCATATCTTCAAGGCTTGTCGTGTCATGCGTTGATAAAAGCTTCCCGGCAATCTATACTGTCGGTGATTTCTAAATAACTGTCTTTTCTGATGTGCTCTGGAACGGCTGAAACGACTTTGACAAGACGATAGAAGAGGTTAAAGGGCTACTTTTCCGGAATTTCCACGGAATGTAGAATTTACACAGGAAAAACCTCCTACACCAACGTAGTCGCGAGCACAACTGGTATCTTAATGAAGATAAATTTTATTAAGTCAAAGTACACTGTCACAAGGATGTCCAGAACATATAAATAATTTAAAAATAACGGCTTGTCACCAGCGTTGGCCTACTTAATGCAATTATAGTTACAAATAATGATAATAACACTTAATTAAGATATAATTTTAAATATACCGATGCAAGTGATTCTCAGGGATGTTTTTGTCTGATCTGGGAGGTCAAAGGTCTGTATTTTTGTCTTACTTCTATACAACATGACCTGAAAGACCATATTATGTACATTTCAAACCAATCAAAAGTGTCGAAACCCAGCTGCCTGCCAGCTCTTCTAGGAGCTCTAACAAAAAAATTGTTAGTAAACGTAAAGTCACTACTCAATACAATGTGGCTATGCAGTTACTACAGAGTGCCACTAGCTACACCTTATCGTTATATTCTTATCACCATTAAGTTCTGTATTAAATAAAAACACACTCTTGACCCTGTTCCTTCAATTGGCCTTGCGTTCTGCGGATTATCAAATGTCCTGCCGCTTTGAGTGGAGCAGAAGAGAGTGTAACACTCTTACTGACTAAATACCCACCTGCAACCCCGGCAGGCATTGGTCCTAATAGGCTCCGTCATTGTAGCTAACTGCTCTTTAAGGCAGACGTGGAACACGACGCGCCGTCAACTTATTTTTTAGTTTATGTCCTTTTCTACCATTTATACAAAAGAAAATAGGATTAGGGCTTCCAATCCCGGAATACCGAGATCTCGGTATTGCGGGATCCCGCGTCATTTTCCAATCCCGCGTGTTGCGGAATTACGGGTGCGGGATTCGCGGGATTTGCGGGACTGAAAAAAAACATGCATGTGACCTCTCACGGGCGCGATCGCTCGGTGTCTGGCGGCCAGCAGTGATGCAAACAACGCGGGGGCCGATGTCGCCCGTTTTTCACAGCTTAAATAGCCTAATATAGCCGAATTTCAGTCAGTTTTATTATTCAGTATTTGTTCCTTTTTTTTGTTAAGAAAAAACGGTGTAATTTGATTGATCTCATACTAATAGTAATAATGTGGAGTTAGTTGATTAATTCATTTTTTTATTTGCCTTATATAAATGTGAATATTTTCAATATGCGCAAATACCGAGACCCCGCGGGATTGAAAATTCGTAGTCCCCCAAAAATCGAGATTGAATTCAGGCTGCGGGATTGGAAGCCCTACACAGGATTATTCATATTAAATAGCAACCAAAAACCTCATTCGGTCGGCTCCTTCCTTGTAGACACTACATCTTCTGAAATACTAATATTAATCTTCTTTCTTTCTAGCGCTACTTACCCGGCACTAGTGGTAAAGGCTTCAGGCCTCGCCGCTGGCAAGGGTGTGGTGGTAGCAGCCAGTAAGGAGGAGGCTTGCCAAGCTGTGGACGAGATATTGACGGACGCCAAGTTTGGATCTGCTGGACAGACGGTCGTAATTGAGGAGTTGCTGGAGGGAGATGAGGTGTCTGTAAGTAGAAGATTTTTATTTGATCAGAGCTGCGCCTGTGACTTCGTTTGCTTTGCGTGGGAGTCGATATTAAACAAAAATTATGTGTCCAATTTTTTTTTCTTTTGTTATCATAAATAGACTGAACGATGATGCTGTTTGATATTTATTGATTACACGATATGTTAGATATTTTTTAATTATATTTTTTTTATCAGTTTTGCAATGCATTTGTCAAATCTTAGGGTAAAGTGGGGTGCACTTTACCCTAAGATGCCTGAGTCGCGGGAATATTCTAACGAACTGCATTTCTATTTAATACAGAAAAACCTTTCATGACCCATCTATTAGCCTAAATCTGTGTATATTATGAAGTTATCATAAATGCTGCATGCTATGTGTAGTTACGAAAATAAGCCAAAAATATCATTGCGTGAAGAAGTGCACATAGATAACATGTCAATCAGTGATCGTATCTTTTGCACGATGTTAAATAATGCACATGCCGTGTAACTTTGCATTTTTTTGGGGGGAAAATCATCATGATTGTGACTCCTTCCACTCTGGGTGGAACGAAAGGGAGCGTCAGACTTCTACTGATACTGGTACATAGGACAATATCTTTATTCTCATAATTCCTACAATCCCTACTACTATTATAAATGCGAAAGTAACTGTATCTGTCTGTTTCACTTTCACGTCTGAACCACTTTACTGATTTTGATGAAATTTGGAACAGAGATAGATTAGACCTTGGAGAACGACATAGGCTACTTTTTTTAGTTAAGGTTACAAGCTTTCATAAGTTTTTTTATTAGATCGAACCGATTTTGCCCTTAAAGTGTCACAAATGCCCAGAAATAGTTATTGCTTATTATTTATCAAGACAAAATTGAAGTATCTTGACACACCAACATAATGATAGCAGGGGTCAATTCTTCACATGTTTTTAAGCGTCCATTGGGGTTCTGATAACGAAGTACCAATTGTAATTAGTCAGTATTTTCATCGACAATTTTTTTTTTAAGAAAAAAACAAAGTTGTTTGTCGTTCGCTAGTTTTAGAGGTCACCGAATTATGTTAGAACACATGATTTTTGTTGATTGTGATGTAACTGATAATGAGGTTCTCGAGGGTTTCCACGTGAATAACGGTGTAATAATGATGAAATTTCTTTGGTCATGTAAATGGAAACACTTTTGTCCCATTTGATCATTGGTAAACAAACCCTAATCTTTATGTGTCTTGCAATCAGACAAACTCCCAATTTTGGTACAAATAATATTAAAAAAAAATTGGCCAAGTGCGAGTCGGACTCGCCCATGAAGGGTTCCGTGGTAACTATAATAAATATAATATACTTAACATATTTAACTGAAAAAAAAAAAATAACAAAAAACCTTAAAAATTTCCTAAAACTAGCTTATTAACAATTTTTACAACTACGCCAAATAACTTTGTTTTTCATAGTATTTGTATGAATTACAAAGTTATATTTGCGGTTTTAGAAAATATACTGTATCTCAAAAACTGCCGACTCGATCTCGTTCAAACTAATTTTGGTTGAAAGTTTACATTAAGATCTACAACATATGTTTTTTTTAGATTTTGCACTTCATTATTATAGAAGTTAGAAGGGGGGGGGGGGGGGAATTTTACCACTTTGGAAGCGTATATCTTTTAAACGATTAACTTTATGAAAAAGTCATTATATAGAAAACTTAATGTCATTTTTAAGTTTCGGAATAAAATGGCTGTGACATACGGACGGACGGACAGACAGACAGACGGACAGACATGTCGAAACTATAAGGGTTCCGTTTTTTGCCATTCGGCTACGGAACCCTAAAAAGCATGCTCTAAACGCGTACTTATATCATTTTTGAAAGAGCATATGTAGGCAAGAGAAGTGGTGGCCCGGTGCTTACAGACACGACTTACGACTTGAAAGTCGTGGGTTCGAACTCAGCCAGGCACATTTCTTTGAGGAATTTTCATCATCATTATTGCTTTGAAAATTGTGAAAGAAAATATTGTGAGCAAACGATGAAACAATGTCATCATGAACATCCGAAGACATGTATCCGCATGTGTCCACGTGGTAGATTTCTGCCTATTCCCTGTTATGAGAGGAAGGCTCGTGTGTCAGCAGTGGAAACGTTATACACTGATAGAGATAGTCATTTTACTGGCAACACATACAAGTATAATTTTTTTCTCTCATCTGGCATTTTATTTTTATTTATTTATTTATTAAGATCTCCAACAAAAGATGTACACAGGACATGACAAAATTTATTAATGTAATATTACTGTATTAGGTATTACGTTAGTGTACTCCCTCACTTATGACCACAGCATGCAAATAATAATAATACAACTAAGCTAACAAGGTTATCAATATGTAGATAGAAAAATAGAAACAATCATGATAAACTAAAAAAAATTGTAATAAAAAAATAAAAAATCACAATAACATTTTCTACTAATAGGGTACTAATAAGGTACTAATACGCTTTTGAGACATTTGTTATATTTTTGCGAATACGTGAAAAGATTACAAAATAATTACTTCATTTTAACTCTATTGCCACATTTTTTTTTTTAATATTGATAATAGGCTCGCGTTTGACCACCATCTCACCTGATGGTAAGCGATGATGTGGTCGAAGATGGAGCACGCTTGCCTAGAAGTAACCTATTCACTCTTGACTTAAAGGCTCCCAGGTTGTAGCGACCAGGAAACACAGACTCCGGCAGGGAATTCCACTCCTTAGCCGTACACACAATTAAAGTACTCCCAAAACGTTTTGTGCGTATGGGTGGGATGTCCACCATGTAACGATGGCGCATCGCCGTTTGTCTTGTAGTCCGATGATGGAACGGGCTTGGCGGAATTAGATTGTGTAATTCCATCGCACACTCCCCGAAATGTAACCGATAGACTCGCAACCCGTCGTCGATGTTCAAGGCTCTGGAGCTTTGATTCGACCAGTGAATCGTTGCCAATGAGTCTCTTGGCCCGTTTCTCGATAGAATCAAGCGCGATATTAATACCAAATCTACCCTTCCAGATCCTAGCCTTCACAGACGGTGAAACGGTCTCTATGATGCCCCCCGCGCAGGACCATAAGCGCGTTGGGGATGGCGACACGGGACCTAACACCGGCGGCATGGGGGCCTACTGTCCTTGCCCGCTCATCACTCCCGACCAGCTGCTAGATGTGAAGGAACAGGTGCTGCAGAGAGCTGTGGATGGGCTGAAGGCTGAGGGGATAAAATATGTCGGTGAGTGTCGCTTTAACACCCTACGGCAAACTCAGTCATCGGTTCTCTGTGAGGAGCTCGTGACTAAGTATTTACACGGCCAATAAACAGCCACATGGATCTATCGGCTGGGCTGTGGACGGGTCGCCATCCTAACATAATTATCGTGATTTCTACGTGCCTCGGAAATCTCGTCAAGCCGTTGGCTGATATTAGCAGATTTTTGACGGGTGGTCAAAAACTAGAAATTCTGACACGAGTCTTGTCAAGGTGTATGTGTTACACAGATACTGGGTTGTTGAGGTCAGAAAGGCAGTCGCTTCGTCATTTGATGTAAAACAATGGTACTTAGCTGCAGTACGGCACGGACGTAGCTGGCAATGTGGGTAGAATTTACATTACTAATTACTAGTCATCTCGTTAACCCCTCCAATCAAGCTTGTGTCTGGTTGTGTCACGGCAATAGTATGGGTGGGGTTCCAACCCATGACCTTTCGATCACAAGTCCTTAGCTTTTAGGATACTGACAGATCAAGTTGGAAAAAGGCTGAGCAGATGACTGTTATAAGGCCTAGGCTAAACCGCTTAATGTTATAATGCATGTCATATCGGCATAGCTTATCTATCGCATTTATTATGTATAAGAACCGATAAAAGCGAATTCTCACTGCCTTTATGAACCACTTATGCACTCTACTGTCTTTGAGTGCGTTATCTGTGCCGATGCATCGTATGTTAGTAAGTGATGACCAGAGGTCGGAATTAGGTAGAGTTATTTATGTACTTGCATTGAAATGGTGATATTAATATGGATCTTCCCGGGATTTCTAATAGACTATCCCATGTGACCAACAATATTAAAAATAAATAATAATAAAAACCTCCAGAGATAGATAATCCAAATAAAACAAAGTTAATTAACTTACAATTTTTATTTGTATTAAATTTACAATACGAATTATTAATAGTCTTAAGCAAATTCTGATACTTATACTTCGGCTTTTTTATAAATACGAAAATACTTTTGCTTCTAGCCTAGACTCGTGTTAATAAATCACGGGATTTTTCTGCTCTTCAAAATTAATCCCGGGATTTGCGGCATATCCACTTTCTTCTTTTGTTGTATAAAATCAGTGTAAGTACATAAATAACTCTACCTAATTCCGACCTCTGGTGATGACTGATGATTAAAGATATTTATATTGCAAATTGGTTATAAATACACGTAATTTTTTCGGGTAAATTTAAATTATTACGTGATTTATTAACTGACTACTGACCCAGAGAAGAAGCTTAGGAAATTAACTTTAAAGATCCAAGTCTTACATTAAAAACTTGCCACTTTGTTACATTAAAAACCTTGCCAAGAGATGGTAAATTAATTTGTTTTTTTTTTTTTAGTTTTCATGGCAATTTTATCTAAGTCTGTCCATTTCCTACTTTGAATGCGTAGAACTTCATGAAGCCAACCATGAGAGCAGTAACTAGGTCATGGTAGTAATTAAAATATCCTTACATAATTGTACGCGTATACAAAGTTCTAAACGGTTGGTTGCAATGGAATCTGTATTTTACCAAGTTTGACTTAGAGTTCTTTTTTCTTAAATTTGATAATTATTCGAAACCTGGAAGGAACAAAGTCGTCTAGGGGAATTTGAAATAAGAATGTTGATTCTTGGAGATGTGAAGAAATTAAAGATTGGTCTTGTAATCTTGTATGCTCACATTTATAAAAGTATTGCACACATTAATTAATTATTTAACATACATGCCGTCATAACTACAGTCTTATCGCAAATTGGATGAAAAATTCTTTTTCACACAAATTTCTATATTATTAGTACTATTGACTTTATGAATAACAAGCGTATTGTTGGAAAATTCCTATGTTTTTAACATAAGTCATAGGTTATCCGTAAGGGTGATAGCTAACAGACAGTTTTGGAACGTAATCCAAGATGATAGGGTTTTTATTTGAATGCTGGAGATGGGTTCTAGATTAAGGTAGGTCTAGTAAGCTAGAACTGTATTAAATAAGTATTATCTTTTTGATACAATAAATACAGGAGTGTATTAAAGGTATTATGTAAAGAAACTATAGCAAATAAAAATTATTGTATCATAAACGTTGAACACACAAAACACTTTTAAAGGAGTGTCATACCTTCTGGGGTGCGGGAACTAAATATCGCGTTCCGGAACGCGAAGGCAACTGGAGAAACAGGCCACCCTGTTTCTTCAGTTTTTGTCAGTCTGAAGTTCAATTTGACTGACACTCAATTCTGCTCCATCCAGACCAGGAGGATTTAACAACTGAAAAAAGTGGCCAAGTGCGAGACGGACTCGACCCTAAAGGGTTATATTTACGGATTCTTGAAATGTGTTATATCTCAAAAACTGTTGACTGTATCTTGTTCACATCAATTCTCGTTGAAAGTTTTAATTAAAATCTATAGCATATATTAATTTTTGATTTCTTGAAACCTCATTTCACCTCACCTCATGTCATGTTTAAAGACTTATCTAATGACACCCCACACGCATAGGTTTAATGAAAAATTCTGTTTTTAGTTTCAGTTCAATACATGGAGACCCAATTTTTTTATAATTTTATAAAAGTCGTTAAGCGGTTCACAAAATTCATCTACCTGTTAAGTTTGAACTCTGTAGTCTAATAGTTTCAGAATAAAATGACTGTGTCATACGGACGGACAGACAGATAGACATGATGAAACTATATGGGTTCCGTTTTTGAGATTCGGATACGGAACCCTAAAAAGGCGTCTCATACATAAAAGATCCCGATCACTGTAGATGTTAAAATTACGAAAACCATCAATAAGTGATTATATTGGCATCACCACTCAGCTTCGCTAATAACTATGGGGTCACAGTAGATCAAATTGTTATATTTATAGTCTGTCTGTATAATGGTTTGTTGTAGATTCAGGCAACTGAGGCTGAACTTTCATCACTCAGTCTATATTAGCATACTAGTTTCTGCCTGTGGATTCGTTCGCGTGTAAAATTCTGCATCAGGTGTTCCAGTTTCCGAAATCATTGATAGCCTATATGTTGCCCAGACTTAATAGCTGTACATATAACAAAAAGTTTCATTCAAATCTGTCCAGTAATTCCGGATTTGCGTGCACCAACAGACAGACATTTAATATTAAATTCGTGCTTTATGACTGTTTCTAAATTCTCTTAATTTTTTATGTTTTCAATGTACAGGCACAATTTTTACTGTTTTATTGTGTGTACTAGCTTCGCTCTCGTGGACTTCATAATGATAAAACATAACCCTCCTTTTTTGCAGTCGGATAAACAGCTTATAACCTTCCTCAAGCTTCAAACCACTTTCATACCAAATTTCATCCAAATCAGTGGATTTGGATGAAATGATGCCGTTCTTTCGAAGATTAGCGCGTTCAAACAAACAAACAATTTTGTCCGCTTTATGATATTCGTATAGATATATATATATAGCTACTGACCATATAAGCGGTATTTAGAGAAAGTAGCCTAAAAACATCTTCCAAATGGTATATATTTGCAAATCCCTAATAATATTCCTTAATAATATTATAAATGCGAAAGTAACGTTTTCTGTGTGGCTGCTTCAATGTCACGCCTATACCTCTAAACCATTTTTCTGAAATTTGGTACAGATTTCGACTAGACCTTGCGAAAGGAAATTTTCAAAAATAAGAGTCAAAAAACAGATGGAGCAGCCCTCCATATATCCTCTTTTTTACTAATGTAACTTTCTAATTATGTTAAATTACCAAAAAGATAGCTTCATAGATATTGCCAAAAGTCCAATGCGTAATAATTTAAAAAAATATAATTTATCTTATCAAAAACACATCAAAATATGTATTTGTAATAATAAAAAAATACTTGATGAAAAAAAAATAATAGGTCAAATACTTGTCTTAAAACTGACGACTACGTCACACAATCCGTATTACGTATGTCAATGGCATTTGACCCATCATTGTTTATACCAACCACGGACGCACAATTACCGCTAGATAAATACTCAATAAACAAGATTTCATCTAAATTACTACGCTATAAACAACCGTGTCGCTGTACAGATAAAGTTGCTTTTTAATTGGCCGGACAAGGGATAGCAATTGTTTTTAAGTATTGCGTTTGTTTGTTTGCCTCTTTTGCAGTTGCTAAGGCGTTCCGTTGTAGATAAGTTTAGACATTAAAAGAATAATTTGAATGAAATTAAATTTTCATTTCATCTGACTTACCTACAGCCTATGTAAGATTAATACCATCAGTTCCGAATGTTGAACAGTTGAGGTCGTTTTTTAAATGGAGTCAGCCTGGATATTATTATTATTATTATTTATTTATTCCCAAAAAACTGTTAACGATTTGATTGTGGGATTGGTTAAGTCGTTTTAAACATAAATGTTATTATGAATTTAAATTAGATTGATTTTGACAGACTTAAAAAAAAAAGACCAGGATCTCTACTCGACTAATTTATTTCGTCCGTGTGGATTTCGAAATAATTTATAGCGTACTAGCTTTTGCCTGCGACTTCGTTCGCGTGGAAGGGTTTCTCGCGTAATTCCCGATCCCGTGGGAATTTCGGGATAAAAACTATCCTATGTCCTTTCCAGGGTCCTAAACTATTCCCATGCCAAATTTCAGCTCAATCGGTTCAGCGGTTTAGGCGTGAAAAGGTAACAGACAGACAGACAGAGTTACTTTCGCATTTATAATATTAGTATGGAAGTATGGATAGCACTCACAAATAATGCACCTTACTACCAATTAAAATAATTTTAGAATTGGATCAGTACTTCCGGAGTTTCCCCTACAAACAAACTTACCAAAAAAATACTTCTTTGTAATATTACTTAGTTATTAAATTGCAATTTTTAATTGGTCACTTTGCACACACTGCAGTTAACAAGGTCGAAATAATCTTGATAAATATCGGGAGCACGTTATATTTTATAGTTTTTATTTTTCGTAATGACATTCATATTTGCTTTACGTCGACGTTACATCATGAAACGCCGGCTTCTGATCTTATAGGTCAAACAGAAATTTCAGATAAAATTAATTAATCTTATTTTCGTCAAAACACTCTTTTAGCAAAACTAAAATTAACGAATGACGCTCGATCAAGCTATATACATTTTGTAGATTGGGAACTGTCAGGGCCCAGAATGGAAAAAAAATTAGGAAAGGTGAAATTTATGTCTTTTTCTATTCAGAAATAAAAGAACAAACACAATTTACACATTATAACATTTTCCTCACGTTCTAAGCAAAACACTCTTTAGTAAAATATCATGCATTCAAACCTAGCTGTAAACGCCAAAATCGTTGTGTAATTGAATCGGAATGTAGCAGTATTTTAATAAGATTTAACACATGTAACAAAGTTACTCCATAGGTTCTCAAGATAAGTTGATAAAACTTTATATTAACATCATAATTAGTGCGGTGAAGCTGCTCGAATACTTCATCGCCTTGGCAGACCATTTGGTAAGCCATTTGGTATTTGGCAAGCGAAGCGTAGTGGCGAATTTCGATATAACTTAACAAATTAAGGGCTAATTTCATTAATTAATCTGGCTTATTAGGACGATCCTCGATCCCTCCCAAATTAAGTGCAGTGCCAGTATGAAGACCCTTTACAAGTCTCCTCGTAAACTACCTACCACAGCTAACTAAACTGAACTCCCTGCCGGAGTGTGTGTTTTCTGATAGCTATAACCTGCTGCCAATTCAAAATCATAATCTTTATTGTCTCGCCACAATATATGTATGTGTCGCAGTATGATAGATAAAGCCGTGATATGGTTATATCCCTAGAGATATAATTATATACCGTAACATAGATAAACGGATGCGATTCATTACTATCTTACTAGGAATATAATTATAATACAATTCAAGTTTAGTGTTATAATTATATTACTGGATTAAGTTTAGTGAAGTAATTGTAGGAGTGTAGTGCGGGGTGCGGCGGAGGTTAACACCCCGACTCAGAGTACTCCGACTCGGATAGGTTAGGTTAGAAGGCTAAGGCGGGAGCGAAGCGGAGCGGAGCTCCCGCCGTAGCCTTCGTGGTTATTTTTTTTTTAAACCACCCAGAAATAGGAGCCCCGGGGCTCCGTCGATTTTGCGTAAAAACCATATAACTAATTGCAGGTTGCAGAAAGTTGATTTTGTAATAAAAATAAAAACCAATAGGTATATTGTTTTATTTGATTTTGTGGTAGATTTATAACTATTTAACTAGATTAGTTTAGTCAGATAAACATATTACTAGATTGCGACCGTAAGATAGTAATGAATCGCTTTCGTATAACTATGTTACGGTATATAATTATATCCCTAGGGATATAACCATATTACGGCTTTATCTATCATACTGCGACATATGTACATTTTTACAATTATTAGGGATTCATTTTGTACAATACACATTGTGGGAGGCTGGCGGCTAAACTAGGCCTAGGGAATTGATTTTTAACCACCTCTATCATTGTGTATAGGTGTCCTGTACGCCGGTATGATGGTGACCAAGTCGGGCCCAATGACGCTGGAGTTCAACTGCCGGTTTGGAGATCCAGAGACGCAAGTCCTCATGACGCTGTTGGAGACTGATCTGTACAAAATCATGAAGGTGAGTCCGGAATATGTACTCATGTCTGTACTACAATTGGACCCAGTTGTGACCAAACCCACAAATACTGTCTATTGAGTTATCAGTACCAGCCTACCTAAAATTAGCCTTATTTTAATTTTGCAAGTCACTTTGGTATGTCCCTAAGAAATACTACCTATGTGTAAAAAAATCTGAATATCTACATGGTAAAATAACGTTTAAATGTGTAATGTTTAAATATGAACTTAAATAACTTAAAATAATTATGTTCACAGTGGGTTGGAACATTTTGGCACAACTGGGTCCAATTACACAAAGCCATGTGGGTGCTTGTATTTGCATCCACAAGCGGTTTTTTTTTTAATCCGTCACTAAAACCATCCCGACGATCACCATCCATACATAAAGTTATCTTTTAAAAGGAACCTCCCCTGTGCAACGTCCATTAGGGCACATCTTTGGGGGGACTGTAAAGGGATCTCTCCTGAGCCTCGCTGAGCACCCCCGACATACAACTCATAAATCGAGCCTGTCACCACTGCGTTAACACTGGTTTGCTCTGCATTTCTAAAGACAAACAGTTACGTAAAATCATGAATAGTTAATATCTCAGATGTGTGGTGTCCATTACACAACTTAAATGAGTATGGTAAACTTCTCTGTTACTGTTAGCTTGCATTAACCCACTGGTGGGCAAAAGCAGGACCATAGTGAATCACTGGTCGTTAGGTTTGTCCAGCTAGTCCTGCGGTAGACCTCGTAGAAAGTCCTATGAGGTCTACCGCGACGCTTTCTGGATTTGCTAGGGTTCCAGAAATTTGCTTACTAACTTAATTTCCCTGTACTAAACTGTAAATACTGATATTTATCATACGAAATACTTGCTCGCTTAAAGACTAATATAATTTTTCAGGCATGTGTGGAAGGTACTTTGAAGCAGATCCAAGTGACGTGGAACACCAAACTGTCTGCAGTCGGGGTGGTTCTTGCTTCTAAAGGATATCCCGAAACATCTACTAAGGGCTGCGTTATTAGTGGTACGTAATAACAATGATTTATTTCTTTCCTAGATGAAGACCATGATTGTTCGTTACCAAACTATGACAGGACGGACTTGTAATAATGCACATAATACTAAAAGGTATGTGAAAAGATATGCAGTTATGAAAGAACCCGTATTATGGCTGTATACAAAAATACTAGTCTACAATTTTGGGCCGTCCGTCATAGTGAGTTTAAATTATCTTATTTTTACCCGACTGCAAAGGAAGGGTTATGTTTTTCGCGCGTATCTTGTATGTATGTATGTTTGTAATATTCTTTATTACCTCATATCTCCAGAACCGCTGAACGGATTCACATAATTTAGGTATCGTTAGATGCGTCTTAGCAGCCCAAGCGTTCTTAGATAGGTGACATTTGAAAAAATCTAACATAGCGGCTGTGCGAAGCCATTATACATAGTGAAAAAAAAAATGTTTTGTTTCGAATACCACAATATGGGTATCAAATTAAAGGGCTTATCGCAAGGATTTCAAAAAGGTACATCATATTTATCAATAGTGTAATACTAGCAAAAATAATACAAAGAGAAAGTTTATAAATATGCACTTAGAGCTCTTTCACTTTCTTAATCCGGTGGGGTGCCAATGTGACATGACCGGGAAAATTACAAAATTGTTAATTAATATTTTAACTGAAAAGTTGAAAAAAAAAATTATTTTAATAAATCTAAAAAACTCGACTGCTCAACTGAAATGCAAGACACAAGCACATTTTTATTTTAAAAAGTGACAAGCAGGCGGACCCGCCTAATTTAAAAAAAAATACGTTGAATTGGGTCCCGCTTGCTTGTCACTTTTTAAAATAAAAATGTGCTTGTGTCTTGCATTTCAGTTGAGCAGTCGGGTTTTTTAGATTTTTTAAATAATTTTTTTTTAGTTGTAAATATTTTATCTTATTCTTACTAATTTTTACTATTCTTACTAATACTAATATTATAAATGCGAAAGTTTGTGAGGATGGATGGATGTTTGTTACTCTTTCACGTAAAAACTTCTGAACGGATCTGAATGAAATTTGGAAAGTGGATAGTTGACATTTTGGAATAACACATAGGCTACTTTTTATTCCGAAATTTCCACGGGATCGGGATTTGCGCGGGAAAACCTTCTCACGCGTACGAAGTCGCGGGCAAAAGCTAGTTTATAAATAACGATAAATTAATAAAGTACACTAATAGATATTATTAGTCGTAGATATTTGTGTGTGTGTGTATGTATGTGTGTGTGTGTGTGCGTGCGTGCGGGTGAGTGAGTGTGCATGTTTATAGGCTCGTAAATGCGTCAGTTAAATAATATGTTTAAAGTTGCGGCGGGGGTGTGTCAGGGCTGACGCAGGTGCAGTCGGTGCCGGGGCTGGTGGTGTTCCACAGCGGCGTGGCGCGCGGCGCCAACGGCTCGCTGGTGACGTGGGGCGGGCGCGTGCTGCTGCTGTGCGCGCGCGCCGCCTCGCTGCGCGCCGCGCACGCCGCCGCCACGCAGGCCGCCGCACAGGTCGACTTCCCGGGGGCACACTTCCGGAAGGACATCGCGCATAGAGCCTTCACCAAGTACGTCTCACTATTTTCTTTGGGAAAAAAGGGGGTGAATTGAAACAGAATTTTTAAGGGTGTATTGTAACAGAATTTTAAGGGTGTATTGTCACAGAATTTTAAGGGTGTATTGTCACAGAATTTTAAGGGTGTATTGTAACAGAACTTTAAGGGTGTATTGTAACAGAACTTTAAGGGTGTATTGTATCAGAACTTTAAGGGTGTATTGTAACAGAATTTTAAGGGTGTATTGTAACAGAATTTTAAGGGTGTATTGTAACAGAATTTTAAGGGTGTATTGTAACAGAAATTTAAGGATGTATTGTTACAGAATTTTAAGGGTGTATTGTAACAGAATTTTAAGAGTGTATTCTAACAAAAATTTGATTGTTTTGTGTTAACCGTCTAATATCATTTGTGATCTTCAATGTTTTGTCTCTATTTTGGATTGGTAATTAAGCGGTAGGAGGTGAAAGTAATTTCTCAAATATTACACACACATGCACATACTAAATTATTAAAGTGCCTTAACACAAATTCCAGTAGAAATGTGTTCCCTCTAAAGAATGAAAATGTTTTGTGGTAAAACTCGCAGAACGCATTTTTTAGGGTTCGATAACCAAATAGCAAAAAACGAAGCTCTTATAGATTTTTGACGTGACAACGTCTTCTAATTCGATGAAGCTGGCTGCACGCACAAAAATACATGACTCATGTGGCGTTACCTCGCTCTAAGGCGTTCCATTTAAGGCTTGAAGTGCAAGCGAGAGAGCGGAACGAGCGACAAAGAGGCAATCGGCCTTCGCGTTCGGCAGCGTTCGACATCTGACACTTGAGTGAGTGACGTTGTCACGTTCAACTATCGTCAGTAAACCGACTTTACAGACAACCGATTTTTTAAATGTAGTTACAGTCAACAATAATGTTGTGGCTTAGATGAGTAGCAAAGTAGCAATCCTTTTTTCTACAGCAAAAAGTAGTACAGAGAAATGGCATGGTATATCTAAATAATAATTACAGATAACCAACTATTATTATAAAAGGATATATTTGAAATTGGAACTTTAGAACAGAGTTGCCCTTGAATTCTGCAAAAAATATCTTAATAACGTATACATAAATACCCTTCAAACTTTTGTTTCTATTCACACCAGCATTCCTATCCACCACCCCATTTAACTATATGCCGTAATGCTTGCGGGCTTTAATGATACATTTCGGGTTACAATAGGACTTCGACACAACGAAATATCTTTAGTAATAATAAGACATTTATAAAATCTTGATGTTCCATATCAACAGCCTTGTAGAATAACAATTTAGTTTAAGTTGCGATTTAGTCTATTTTTTTTTCTTTTCACACATACACTGAATACTAAATATCGCATTTATTCATTTGATCTTTAGTGACAATATGCACGATTAATATCATGAATGAAACCCCACGTAAGTAAACATACTAACATTAATGAAAGATCTTCACAATATTTGCATAAAGAGCACATTTGCACGACATGACAGGAGTTTGAAGAAATGCATAAAAATTAAATGTATTTTGTTTCAGCATGTATGCGTCCGACAAAGAGCGCTTCGTTTAATTAAATTCCTGATTCATTAATAAAACATTCCTAATTCACTGTTGCATTTATCTTAGCTCGCATTTATTACGGGATTCTATGGGTAAGAATCGTTTACATAAAACTACATTGTGGATGTTTGCTTGAGAAACCATTTTTTGTATTTTTCTTATTTTGTAATAAACGTGTGGTTTTTATTTTGCTTGTTTGTTTTTTCATCCTGGTTTATTCTTTGCATGCTTAGAATAATTTAATAAAGAGTATATATTTCGGCTTTATTTCATGTGCATCATCATCGTAAATTGACAACAAATCATAACCGTAATAAATATCACAATATCGATAGAAACAGGGGGCATACATGACATATAGTAATAGTCTCAGATTATAAAATAAAAGGCAGATGAAGCGTGCCGAACATGCAAGTGTCGCCACCTCTATAGTTATATTATATTCGTGCATCTATGTGCGTGTAAAGTTACCAGATATGGAAAAATTAAAACCCTCATTTTTTCTAATTATTGTTATAATATTGGAAACGTTATTTTTTAACATAAAGTACTAAAGTATTATATGGAAAAAATAATGGTTATTAATCACTAAATAAATTACGATAAATAAAAAAGGTAGCGGTAAATATATCACAATTAATTGTTTAAGTTTTTGTATAATTTTTTAAAAGTATCCTATTTTTCTAGTTATTATATTTGCGAAAGTTTGTGAGAATTGAGTTAGAAGGACCAGTTTGATCTTCCAAAGTAATTGCACCCTCAGTAATGCAGGAATTTTCCGATGGTATTGAGCAGCTGAATAACAGAATATTATAGAAAATAATGATTTAAAAAAAATATTACATAGAACGATACAACGGATTATCGATATGGCCATATAGCTTAAAGTTATCTTTTAAAACCACCTGTGGATGGATTTAAAAGAGACAGTGCACTGGCTATTAGTCCGGTTTTAAGCTACTTAATCAATCTATGTATTCAAAATGGAACATTTCCTAGTAAGCTAAAAGTCTCCATCATTAAACCTTTATTTAAAAAGGGCAAAAGGGAGGATGTCTCTTGCTATAGGCCAATAGCTTTAATTACTATATTTTCCAAAATTATTGAAAAAGTAATATACAATAGCATTTCTAACTATTTTGAAAAACATGATCTTTTTGTCAGCGAACAAAATGGATTTCGTAAAAACAAAACTATCAATATGGCCATCTACGAACTTCTAATAAGGATTTACAAAAACATGAATGATAGGACTCCAGTAACGGCTATGTACATGGACATGACCAAAGCCTTCGACCGTGTAGATCATAAATTACTGATAAAAAAAAGCTGTATAGATACGGTATACGGGGTAATGCTCTGGACTTGATAGAATCGTATTTAGGTCAGAGATCACAAATAACTGAAATAAATAATGTTTCTTCCGCGATGAAAACTGAAGTGAAATATTTTTCAAAGCCGAGAAGTGTTACATATGGAGTGCCACAGGGAAGTGTATTGGGTCCATTGCTTTTCCTTATTTATATAAATGATTTACCAAGAGCCGTAAAAATTCCTTTAGTCCTTTTTGCTGACGATAGTACTTCTGTATTCTCTCCGACTGACATAAACAAATTTGAAAATGACATAAACGATACTTTAAACGACATTATAAATTGGTTAACATATAATAATCTTATCATTAATTTAGAAAAAAACAAAAATACTAAGTTATTTTCAAAGAAAAACCGCTTTGACATTAAATATACATTATAAAACGAAAAAAATAGAGGAAACTTATACCATCAAATTCTTAGGTCTATGGATTGACAAAAATATGTTACGGAAAACGCAAATTGATACGGTGTGTAAAAAACTAAATAAATTTTCTTACGCTTTATACAGACTATCTAAAATTGTGAATCAAGCAGCAGTACTAACCGCCTATCATGCTTATGTAACGTCTACGCTTAGATATGGAATAATTTATTGGGGGAATGCTACAGATAGAGAACTCGCTTTTAGGGCTCAAAAAAAATGTCCTAAAGTTCGGCCGTTCAGAGAATGCGTTCCTGACACCTATCAGTTAGTCACGACTAGTGATGGGCACAACATAACACTGAGTTCGTTACCGTTCCTCCAAAATGAACCGCCGCATTATTTTAAGATTATTTTCGTTTTAAATTGGCGGAATCATTTAAAATTTATATTTTAGTTATTTAAGTGGAAACCAAAAAAAGGTAATAATCATATAATAAAATTGTTTTATTTATTCTTTGTTACAAAGTTACAATCTGTATTTCTATGCAATAAAGTAAGTACATTGAATTGAATGTGCGTACAGAATATTAATCAGACTCCGATTCGCTTGAGGAGGTGGTGTCTTCATCATCTTCGCCTACATGTATAATTATATTATTATCAATAACAGAATCAATCCTCATATCTCGGTCAAAATGTTCCAAAATCAGGTTTTTAGTCTTCTCAACAACCTTTGCCCAGTCATCTCTTGTGACTTCCCCGCAGGCTTCTTTTAATAGAGTCATCATCTTTTTCGTGCTGAATGGCAGGGAAGTATTGTGGCGGGCGGCGTAACCTTTTATTTGAGCCCAGATTAGCTCGATCGCGTTATATTGGCAATGATACGGTGGAATTCTTAGAACGCGATGACCGTACTCCAGAGCCAGTTCATCGATTTCGTATCGCACATTTGCCGCTTTATTTTCTTTAACTAATTTAATTAGCTCTGCTTTTAGCATCTGCATATTTGCGTCAATGCCTTTTGCTTGTAACCAAGCCACCATTTCTTCTTTTTAATAAAAAAAGAAGAAATGGTGGCTTGACTCGGTTCAAATACAGAAACCACCTACCCAAGCTAATAAGCTTGGGTAGGTGGTTTCTGTATTTGAACCGAGTGATAGGAGGCATTATCCATGAATATTACAGAAGGCTCTGGTAGGCTGGGCAAAAGCACGTTCTGGAACCACTCTTTAAATGTAGTGGCATTCATTTCCTCGTGGTAGTCATTTGTGGTTTTTGATTGAAATGCCAGTAACGCGTTCTCCACAAAGCCGTATTTTGCAGAACCTGCGTGGCATATTATCAGACGGGCCTCCTTACCCATTGGTACTTTTGACGTCGACGCTTGTGTATCATCCGTCCAAGAACGGGAAATCGTGTGATTGGCGTTTAGCCATGTCTCGTCAATGAACACGACATTATCCCAGTTATCAATTTTTTTTGCTTCTCTCAAAAAACTTATCCGTTTTAAAATTATGTCGTATCGTTCTAATAAAATTTTTCTTTTGTCTGTTTTTTATACGAAAAACCAATATCTTTTAAGATTTTGGTTAAAGCAGTTTTACCCCCGCTAAACAGTCCAGCTTCTCTTAACGATGCCAAAAGCTTCTTCCTGTTGAGATATTCATTTCTGGAATAGTAACCATATATATGATTTCTGATTGCATCGGCGTCAAAGGTGTCAATATCTGTCACGGGTTTAGTTCTACGTTTCTTCTTCGGAGTACGTAAAATATTATCTTCCATGCCAGTAGAGCCGAACTTTTCTTTATTAATATTTGTTATCGTTCGTTTGCTAACTCCAAGCGCCTGAGAGACGCGTTCTTGTACTTGTTCGACAGGTACCAGGGGTCCACAATTTTGCCGCTCCCGCTCAAAGTAATCTTGCAGCTTGATGATTAACTCACGGGCTCCACTTTTCAATGTTTGTCCACGTTTAGGCATTATTATGCACCAAAAGTAAAAAGAACGCAATACAAAACACAATCGAAGTCCGATTTAGCGCCGATGTCAGTTTAAAAAGCAGAAACAGTCCATTAAACGAAAGCCGGGTAATCAAATAAAAACAGATCGAAAACACTTGAAGAACGTGGTCTATGCGCACGAAACGACAACAGACGACTGTTTTAGCGTCACAAAATGGCGGCCCAACGCCATTTGGGGTTACCATTTTCAACCTAAATATAAAAATGCTACTTTCTTTCGCGCGTTCGGTTTGGTCATAGTTTTATTTTTATATTTCATAAAAGTTATCTTATAGTCCATTATTTTCAAATTCTTAAAAAGAAAAACAAAGCGTATTATTTTATATTATAAGTATAACTGTATAAGAATAGATTACGATACTTGCCTGTTATTTTTAGCACAGCACTACAAATATAAAGCGCTGACATAACCTTGTAATAGCGCAGTATAGGTTTAGAAAAATATTGTTTACCAAGTTATTTGACACTCAGTTTGGCACAAAATTATAACATTCATTGATTATTGATATAATAATGTTGTTTTAATGCTCATCAATTGTTAAAACGGTAAACAACCAGCAAAAATATTTTTTATCGTAACTGCAACGCCATTACAAAGTTACGTCGTCAGTTTAATCGCGACATGTCAGGAACGCATTCTCTGAACGGCCGTAGTATAGAGCAGTTTGTGGCATACGTGTCCCAGATAGCTGCAGGTCATATTTTAAAAACCTTAAGATTTTAACCTTTCCTGCCCTCTACATCTATGAGATTGCCACCTTTGTAAAACCCAACAAGGAAAAGTTTGGTAACCTATACTCCCGTCGATATGCCGACAAAATAGCAAATATGATGCCCTCAAAAACTTTTTTGCAAAAAAATAAAACCGACTTCCATATCAAAACACTACAAAGCCAAAAATAATTTTAATTTCGGTAGTCGGTGTTATTGGTTTTGTATTTTCTTTTTTTTCACACCGCTTTCCGAAATTAAAATTATTTTTGGCTTTGTAGTGTTTTGATATGGAAGTCGGTTTTATTTTTTTGCAAAAAAGTTTTTATTTTCGCGCTTTTTAGTGGGTCAATTTGTAATTAATCTAGTTATAAAAGCCAAAATGTCAACTACAAAAAACTAAAAACGCGCGAACAAAAAACACAATATAGAGTAACCGAAAAGATCATCAATGTAAATATTTTTTTAGACTTTTGTTGATTTTTCAGAAACGGCTTGTTCGATGTCGATAAAATTTTCATGGGACCATTTGGGAAGTATACCCTTTCCAACAAAAAAAGAATTTTTCAAATCGGTTGGCGAGCGACGGAGCTATGCCCGAACAAACATAAAAAAAAAAAAAAAAAAAAAAAACAAACAAACATCCGAATTGAGAACCTCCTCCTTTTTCAGAAGTCGGTTAAAAACAGCCCTACTGTCTAAAAGTTTCTTCGGAATGGCTTCAAGAATTTATAATAAGATTCCGAAACAAATAAGGGAAATTGAAAATATTAAACTTTTAAAAAAACAATTATTTAATTTATTAGTAAACAGGCCATATTATACTGTGCATGAATTTTTGTCTGACAGATTTGAGACCAGATAGTGCCAATATTTTTATGTTTTGATGCAAAATTATAAAATACTATATATTAAATATTATTGATTAATGCTAATTGGAATGTTATTTTTATTTATTTGTAAATTGAATTAATATGTTATAGTTATATTGTTTCCAAATATTGTATGCCTAATATGGTGGAGTAGTGCGAACGCACACAATAAACTAATAACAACCCTGTAACCACTGTCTCACAATAAACAACTTTTGACTTTGACTTGACAGTACTGTAGTCTTTATAAATTATCACTATATCTCAAAAAATATTGTAATCCGTTATTTTCACATACAGGTGGTAAACATACAATACGATTATTACACCTGTCGGGCACAGCATTTGAAATAAATAGAAGATACCAAGAATGTTTTAAAGATTTTACGTTTTATTCATTTATTGTTCTCTTGTTATTATTTATATTGCTGTTAGTATACAACGTGTAACGGAAACCCCATATCAATCCAAAATGGCTGAAGACAACATTTGGTATGGAGTCTCTATGCACAGTTTCAGCACAAATTTCAAAGTTCAATATTGGGGCCAATCTTTTTAATTTTATTCATCAATGATTTGATCAATTACATGCAAAACCATATTGATACAGAACTTGTTCTTTTTGCTGATGACACAAATGCTATACTGTCTGCTGGTGATATAGCAACTTTAAGTAATAAAGTAAATATGGCACTAGAACTCTTTAATTCATGGTTCACTATTAATACTCTGAACCTAAACACAAGTAAGACGAATGCCATGTTATTTAGGACGACTTCGAGAAATAAGGACATGATTGACATAGCTTTGAATAATAAGAATATAGACTTAGTAGACAGCGTTAAATTTTTGGGTATTCACATTGACGAAAGGTTAAACTGGAAAAAAGAACTGTCAGTAGTAGAAAGTTCAATTAGCTCGGCTTGCTATGCCCTCAGAAGTCTTCGCGATGAGGTATCTATGGAACACTTAAAAGCGGTATATTATTCACTAGTCGAGTCCAGACTTAGGTATAGTATTTCTTTATGGGGAGGTAGTTATGCGTACAATGTGAACACTGCGTTTGTCGTTCAAAAAAGGGCTTTGCGCACTATGGTGAGAATTCCACAGTGGGAATCATGTAAGCAGTATTTCAAAGATCTGCAGATATTAACTGTTCCTTGCCTATATTTGTTAATTATACTTACCGACCTCATGAAAAAGCTTAACACGGTTGAAACTACCGAAGTACGGAAAAAGCGAGAAGCCACAAGGCGTAAGGATTTGCAGTATGACATTCATCCACACATTAAAGTAGTAAGTCATGCTGCAGGCTTTCAAGCTGTCAAGTGTTTTAATAAACTCCCTGTTGAATTTAAGACCTTATATAATATTAATCAATTTAAACAACAACTGAAATCGTTTCTTGTAGAAAAATGCTATTACACACTTGAAGAGTTTCTCTGTGACACATACAACTAGACTGTATTAAATAATTATTGTCCCTATTTAATTGACGTATTTTTTATTTTTATTTTGACATTTTCAAAGGTTGATCTGTAGGTAAACCTTTTGGTGTTCGTTTTACAATATCTATTTGACATAATTTGGACATCGTAATATAGTGGACTTGCTAATTTAATTGATATTATTATTTAAATTTTGATTATTATTATTTTTTACTTCTGACTTGTAATGGTTGAATTTGTATTTATTTTTAATTTTTACTTTGTTTATATTTGACATAATTATATGATTTGTGTAACAATGTTATTCTAGGAATATTATTTGAAATGGTATATTGTAATTTATTTGATTTTGATTAGTTTTTGCTGTATTGTAATAATGCCTACCTGTCAAATTTTTTTTTTATGTTTGTGTTTATTTAGAGCGATAATTTCAACACAATGTTAAATTTTTTTATGAAATAAATAAATGAAATGAAACAAAATAAGTGACTCAAAGAATTGATACGAAATTATCGGTTTCATATGTTTCTTGAATACCAATCATAACAAACGTGTCATAGCATTACGAGGGTCAATAACTTTCCACGTCACTTGCCTATAACACGATAATTCTCTTCAATCTTCTTAATTTGAAAAATTCAGTCTCTGGTATCAATGTATTGAAATTTCTAATTAATTCCACACATGAAGACCCTTGTCATATCGTTTGTTATCATCCAAAGAAGCCGTGCACTTGGTATGTATATACCCTTTAAATTACAGTTGTATATAAATAATATTAATGATGATCCCACTGTTGAAACGCAGGCCTCTATATATAATGTTTTTAAATTATTATTTTGTATCAGTAAGTGTGCATACAACATACTGAATCACCACCCATGCTTAAATGTTAGAGAATGCCTAAGAATATAGTCCGCCTTTGTACTATTTATGTTGCATAAAGTTTAAATAAATAAATTGAAGAGTACATAAGGTTGCCATGTATCAAACAAAACAATATCAGTCAAAGTTAGTAACTTGAAAGTTTTGCTTTAAAGACAAACTAGTCCTAGCTTTATTTGTGATGGATTCACTACTCCATGAAGAGGTTATTTAAAGCAACCACCAACAACAATAACAGTAATGAGCCATAAATCATTCATGATCTTTAAAATTCAAATCTACATGTTTCAGTATAACATTAGCGGTCTCTGACTCACACACACTTATAAATATCCCGCTCGGCTCCGGCTCTGGGTGGAGTGAAAGGGAGTATAAGACTCTCAATACAAACTACTTTTACAAAAACCCACCTTGTTCCTTCATTTGCCCTTGCGCTCCAGGGGCGCTGTATCACGTTAGAACATTTCGGCAAAGTCCAAATTTAAGACAGAATAATTATCTAAATACATACTTCCATACTAATATTATAAATGCGAAAGTAACTCTGAAAGTGTCTGTCTGTCTGTTACGTTTTCACGCCTAAACCGCTGAACCGATTAAAATGAAATTTGGCATGGGAATAGTTTAGGATCCTGGGAAGGACATAGCATAGTTTTTATCCCGAAATTCCCACGGGATCGGGATTCACGCGGGAATGAACTCCCATGCGAACGAAGTCGCGGGCAGAAGCTAGTCAGAAATAAAGACATAAGCATCTTAAATAGACCTTATCGTGATACATTTTTTTACACATGCATGACAAAGCTATATTTGGTGTATCATTATAATGAAGAATGTTAACTAATTTTGAATATTAGCTCTCCATATTCTCTGTCAAAAATAAAAAATACAAGTGAAAGAATTACTTCGATACGTCAATTAGTTTCCGATTTATAGAAGTAAACGTGAAACGCGCACTAGTGACGGTGTGACGTCATGTCACAACACTCGCTCAGTCCGATCGCGCTCTCAGCACGGTGTCGTTTCATTAGAAATTATAAACACTTTCTAAAATGTCCAATCCTAATACTAGGAAATCATGTGTTGTGCCGAAATGTACAAATACAACCACCAATTTCGACTTACTACTAAGCGGAGCGTTGTAAATTGACGTCACATGCGGTCACGTGACTTAGCGGTACTCGATATTTATCGTAAGTTTAAATGCCTGTAAAAGCAGGTATTTTTGAATACAACAAAAACTAGTGTATTTCTATACATACAAGCTTTACTGTAACAAACTTTCAACCGATTTGGCATACCTAGTAACTTTCTTCATTGCTACAATAAGGAGCTGGTGGCTAAATAATAACAGCACGGTTCAATCTTCGAGGTTAAGCAACGCATGCCGAGGTCAGCGTGTCGATGGGTGACCATCATAACATACCGAGATTCCTCCGTGCTTCGGAAACCACGTCAAGCCGTTAGTCCCGGCTATCATTTGTACGTCAAGACATTCGTAACGGGTAGTCATCAGCCAGGAAATGTGACACTGGTCTTGCCAAGGGGTGTTACCTCGCTTCTGGGTAGGGTTGCCAACTTTTATTAGAAGACTAGTACTCACGCGGGGCTTCGCTCCCGTGGATTTTATATATAAGAAAGAAATTATCTGTGTTTGTCAAAGATAGACAAATTATGTAAGCACTATTTGAAATAAATAATTGAATTGAATTGAAAAGACTAAGTAGATAATGATTATAATTGCTTCAATGTAACACACTATTCAGCAACAGTTGACGTCTTCACGTTGCGGCCGTTGCTGAAGACCAGCGCTGAGTCATTGTTTCGCACGGTAGAACACCGTTATTTATTTCAGGCTACCAAAGGCCCATAGAAAAATATACATACATAATAAACTAATACATATTTTATAATCACACAATAAAACTACTACTATTATTAATAAACTACTAACATATAACAAGTACTATTTCACACAAGTAGTCTGTAACGCGTCGCGTGTTCGTTGTGTGTGTGAGCGATAACCATTTTGCGTGCATGCGGCGCATAATGTCTCTCTAGTTTCATTCATTTTTGTGTTTTCTTTACTCATTTTCTCATACGTCATCCAGCGCAAATCCATTCATTGTTTTCTTTCTTTGACCAGATTCATATCTATATGCAACAGCATAACATTAGCACCTCTACACACTTATTGAAAGACTTAATTTCAAAATAGGAAATAGGAAGACAAAAGTGTCCTAAATTCATCGTGCTTTCTTTTCTGTAAAGGCTGTCTGTAAAAGATCGCTATTAGCGATAAAACCGCCCAGTGTAACACCCTTTGTAGTTGTTAAGTCCTTATTTAACCTCTAGAGCCCCAGCGGCACAAAAACGTGCCAGTAAACAAGTATTAGTTGAGCCCGCCCGCGGTGCTTGACGGATGGTTGACGTAAATAATGGCGATCCTTGAGAGGTTAATTCTGTTATGGTGTACAATAAAGAGTATACCTATCTATCTTCCACTACTTCAGGATCAACGGTCTCTCGTACCTACAAAGTGGAGTGGATATTGACGCGGCTGCGACTCTGGTCCGGCAGATAGAGCCTATCGCCACGGCCACCCATAGAAGAGGGGTGCTGGGTAGATTGGGCTGCTATAGCGGCCTGTTCCAATTGTCAGCCATGGACCCTAGTCTCAAGGATCCTGTGCTGGTGCAGGGGACTGATGGCGTTGGCACTAAGCTCAAGGTATGTATATAATCTTACTTCTGACTAATATGATTCATGTAAAAGTTTAGATTGATGCTAGTTACTGAATCTTGGCGAAACGACTGGACGGATCTGAATGGAATTTGGTATGTAGATAGCCAAAATCCTGCAATAAAAATAGGATACTTATAATCCCAACCTTTAATCCTTAAAAACCTTATAATCACGCCAACGAAGTCGCGGACGCAGTTTGTTTAAATACAATATGTTTATTCCTCTCTTCATAAAGGTAAATATTAAAGTTAACTATGAGAGACCGATGTCTGAAATGGGTTTCTATAAGAACCAGTATGACAGGTCATTAGGTGCCTCCCAAGGCCTTAGACCCGTTGTAACTTAAATAACATGAAAATGGCTGTGTATACAAGAAAATCTAGAAACATGCATAAACGTAATGCGAAAGAATTAAACATTTTTGGAATACCGTAAATATTAGAAGAATATTCACAAACCAAAAGGCGAGGCAATTTATTAAGATTCAGAAAATTTGTATTGAGAGCTTTTAACTTTATTTACTTAAAAATAACGATTTATTTTCAACCGACGACAAAAAGAGGAGGTTATCAATTCGACGCGTATTTTTTTTTTTATTTTTTTAATGTATGATCACCGATTACTCGAAGACGGCTGAACCGATTTGGAAAATTCTTTTTTTGATTGAAAGGGTATACTTCGAAATTGGTCCCATTTTCATAAAAGTCAGGATCTGATCATGGGATCCTGGAGAAATCGAGGGAACTCTTCAAATATTATAGGCACACCTATGGCGTTTTGGGTATTTCTTATAGTAACTTGTACAGTTGCTCTCAAAAAGTACCATTTGGGGAAGTGGAACTGATGATGAAGACCACAGATAGCCGCCGAAACTACTCAATAATAAGTATTGAGTGGATTGCGATTCGATTACTTGAATATGGATGTTAAGCACTTTATGCTCGTCGCAATGCATATGGTGATGTATAGCTGATGGTGAAGTACCAGGAGAACTCTTCAAAAATTAACGGCCCAGCATTGGGAAAAGCAATATTTTGTAAAAGGTTATACGTAGTTGACATTTAGGCTCTTGTAACTAGGTAAATTAAAAATCAACCAACTAAAAAGAGTGAAATAAAAACTTTTTACTTTTTAATTTCGGAAGTCGGTGCCAAAAACTAAAATACAAAACTAAAGACATCGACTGCCGAAATTAAAGTTATTTTTCACTTTACAGTGTTTTTTGGGAGTCGGTTCAATTTTTTGGTAAAAAGTTTTTTTTTCAGTTTACCATGCTAGCAAGTGTGTAATTATGTTTTGTGTTAAAAATGTTTGCCTTTTGTTACAGATAGCAGAACTAATGCAGAAATACGACACCCTAGGCCATGACCTAGTGGCGATGTGCGTGAACGACATCCTGTGCGCCGGCGCAGAGCCCTTCGCCTTCCTCGACTACATGGCGTGCGGCCGGCTGCAGGTGGACGTGGCCACTACCATAGTGAAGGGCATCGCTGATGCCTGCTTACTGTCTGGCTGTGCTTTGTTGGGTAACTTCAAAATCCTTACTAATATTATAAATGCGAAAGTAACTCTGTCTGTCTGTGTGTTACGCAATCACGCCTAAACTACTGAACCGATATTAATGAAATTTGGTACGGACATAATCTAGAGCCTGAGAAAGGACATAGGCTGCTTTTTAATGCGAAAAAAGGGCTGTAAGGGGTTGAAATAGGGGATGAAAGTTTGTATGGAAATTACGTCATTTTTAAAGCTTGAAACTAATTTTTTAGACTTTTGATTAGATATTAATAAATAAGCCATTCAAATTATGTATGAGTTTTATTTTCAAAATAATTAGCCTAAAAAATTAAAAATGCTGCCGAAAGTCACTATTCCGCGCGAACGAAGTCGCGGGCACAGCTAGTAGTATATAAGTGTTTATTATATAATAGCTTATCAGTTGTTGAGGAGAAGGTTGTGGCTCAATAATAACAGCCACACGGGTCGATCTTCAAGGTGGTGCAAAAACAACTGGTTCGATTACGATGAAACTTGGTATTATTATAATGTAATTTCCTGAGCACCACACTGGATACTTTATGTCCTGGAAAAGTACATACAACAACTTAATTTTGCAGTTCGATCCCTAGATACGATTATTGTACCAACCGCAAATAATAAATTTGTCGTACGTTACGTCACCCGCAGTGGAATTCACTAACGTTACGCTGTAAATATAGGGCCGAAAGTAGAATTTTGTGAAATGCTATGACGATCCTAATAACTCCGTGAACGAGGTTAATTCATTACTTCGCTAGTAATAAAAAAACTTGAGAGGTGTCAAGGGACACCCGGATGGAACGAAGTTCCTTTCGATTAATTAGTGAAGGAATTGTAAAAAAAAACATGTGTGCAATTCACACGTGGTAGAAGTGAAACCTTCAAAAATTTACGAAATTTCAAAGGTATACCGTTGCCCTCTCTCTCTCTCTCTTTACCTCAACTCCTCACGAGACGCCCCTCAACTCATGCCTCAACTCATGCCTCAACTCATCCCGCAACTCGACCCGCAACTCGACCCGCAACTCGACCCGCTACTCCACCCGCAACTCGACCCGCGACTGGACCCGCAACTCGACCCGCAACTCGACCCGCAACTCGACCCGCTACTCGACCCGCAACTCGACCCGCAACTCGACCCGCAACTCGACCCGCAACTCCCCCCTCAACTCCCACCTCAACTCCCCTAAAGAAGTTTTCACTTCAAAAGTTCAAGACGAATTGAGAACCTCCTTTCTTTTGAAGTCGGTTCCAACAATGAATATATAAATAAAATAATGAATTTACAAACGAAACTTTATAATAACTACAAACAATTCTGAGACGAAATAAATCGGCGAGAAGAGCAACAGGCGTTGGCCGGCACTGTCGGTACACAGGCGTTTACGCACACATGCGTACGTATTATATTGCGAAATAAGTATACGCGATTTACTGAAAATATATTGATTGGATTAAAAAAATAAAACAGTATTGCGTTAGTATATTTCTTGTTGAATAATTTGTCAAAAAATCAGAAAGATCGTATGTATTTTAATATGGTTTTTATTCGTTAAAAGATTTTTTTAGAGGTTACTTTGTGATTTTTTTCTATCAATTAAAATTTGTTGTATTATGTTTTCAACACACTACTTAACTAGATTATATCCTGAAGAAAATCATATATTTTTCTAATTGTGTTAACTGCAGTGAATATACTTTAAAGCATTATAAAACTCGCGTTTAGCTCTTGTAGTCCCCTTAAAAAGTGTCGTTACAACTTTTCGTCTTAATTTTTTCCGGCTAGCCCCCTTTCGCAACGCGCGATAAGGATCTTCGTTCCAATAATTATGGTTCACTGGGCGACCACTAGTTTATATAATTAATCAGATCTCACACCTCTATTCGAAGAAATAATAACAGCTGCATGGGTCGATCTTTAAGGTGAAACAACACTTGCCGAAGTCGTTTGTGGATGGGAGATCTTAACATCATTATAGAGAATCCTCCGTAACTCGCAAAGCATGTTAATCCGTTGGTCCCGGCTGTCATTTGAACATCTTTGACAGTCGTTAAGGGTAGTTAGAGCCAAATATTTACACCCCCTCCTGCCAAAGGTTATCGTGTAACCCAGCCCCTCTTCATCTGGGTTGCGGGTGAAACCTTGCTACTAAGACACAAAATCTCATCCAATCATTTCCGCATCCTCAGGTGGGGAAACAGCAGAGATGCCTTCAATGTACGAGATAGGCAAGTACGACCTGGCCGGGTTCGCAGTGGGGGTTGTCGACAATCTGAAGCAGCTGCCTCGCTCTAAGGAGATCAGGGCGGGCGACGTGGTGCTAGCTCTCCCGTCCACTGGGGTGCACAGCAACGGGTACAGTCTCGTGCAGAAGATCATGACGGAGACGGGGCACAGGTGAGATAACCTCTGCATGAAATAAGTTGCCTTCAATGTACGAGATAGGCAAGTTCGACCTGGCCGGGTTCGCAGTGGGGGTTGTCGACAATCTGAAGCAGCTGCCTCGCTCTAAGGAGATCAGGGCGGGCGACGTGGTGCTAGCTCTCCCGTCCACTGGGGTGCACAGCAACGGGTACAGTCTCGTGCAGAAGATCATGGCGGAGACGGGGCATAGGTGAGATAACCTCTGCATGAAATAAGTTGCCTTCAATGTACGAGATAGGCAAGTACGACCTGGCCGGCTTCGCAGTGGGCGTGGTGGACAATCTGAAGCAGGTGCCTCGCTCCAAGGAGGTCAGGGTGGGTGATGTGGTGCTAGCTCTACCGTCTACTGGGGTGCACAGCAATGGGCACAGTCTCGTGCACGGCAACGGGTACAGTCTCGAGCACAGCAACGGGTACAGTCTCGTGCACAGCAACGGGTACAGTCTCGTGCACAGCAACGGGTACAGTCTCGTGCAGAAGATTATGTCAGAGACGGCGCATAGGTGAGATATCCTCTGCATGAAATAAGTTTCCTTCAATGTACGAGATAGGCAAGTACGACGTGGCCAAGTTCGCGGTAGGAGTGGTGAACAATCTGAAGCAGCTGCCTCGCTCTACCCACCAAGTTTCATATGTATAGTCCTAATAGTTTCAGAATAAAATGACCGTGACATACGGACAGACAGACATGACGAAACTATAAGGGTTCCGTTTTTTGCCATTCGGCTATGGAACCCTGATAAAAAAGAAGCTATATGATATTTTACCGCCTACAAACTATAAGTAATACCATCAATTAATATACATCAATTTGAGAACCGTCAATAGCCCAATGGCGATAAAATTAAGATCGAGAGGTCACGGGTTTGAACCCCACCCTTTATATTATTTCCGTGAACCCACTCCAAATAAAATCATAATCAGCTTAGTTGGGGGAGTTAACAAGATTGCTAGTAATATGAATTCTAGTTCTCTTTATAAAAAAAAATTGTTTAAAGGCGCTAATCTTCGAAGATTTTGGGTGGATTTCGATGAAATTTGGTGTGAAAGTACCTTGAAACTTGAGAAAGATTGTAAGCTTTTTACTCGACTGCAGAAAAAGCAGGTTTTTTATAGTGATAAAGTCAACGGGAGCGAAGCCCCGCGGGACTAGTCAATAATAAAAGAACAAACTCTATGATATGTTACCGTTTTCAAACTATCAACTATACCATAAACTCCACACACTCCACCTCAATCACCCCTCTCTTATCTTCTTTCAGATACAACGAGCCAGCAGCTTTCAGCACCACAAACAGGTCATACGGCGAGGAGTTCTTAGAGCCCACAGGCATCTACGTACACGCCCTAATGCCGGCCATTAAGAAGCAGTTAATCAAGGGTCTGGCGCACATCACTGGCGGAGGACTGCTGGAGAACATCCCCAGGATCCTGCCTCCTGGCATCAAAGTGAGGCTGGATGCCACTAAGTTCAATATCAAGCCTGTGTTTGGTTGGCTGCAAGCTAAAGGTGAGTTTCAGTCTTCTTCTTAGTGGGTCGATGGTAAATAGCTAAATGGAGTCTGCCGGGACTGGGCAACAAGTTTGGCACTGTTGGAAGCTTCCATCAAGCCCTGTAGTGAGCAAGTGAGCAGTTGACGGGGCATGTAGGACAGGAACTTAAGTGCGTCATTGTTTGTGGAGCAGAACCAGATAAACAGTATGTTAACTAACAGAGGGCGTTCCCGTTAACTCGCAATAGTATAGCATTCATACATGCTAAAAAAACAATTACCTTTCGAAAAAAAATGTGTTTTTTTTTTCAATATTAAAATATTCACTAAAATGTTAAATTGATACTTAAAAGAAACACTCTGTACACGCGTACTTGAAGGACGGCAACGTCGCAATTTATTTATGAATGCGTACACGTGTACAGAGTGTTTCTTTTACGTATCAATTTAACATTTTTAGTGAATATTTTAATATTAAAAAAGTAAAAACAAAAACATTTTGTTTTCGAATGGTAATATTTTTTTTAGCATGTATGGATGCTATACTATTGCGGGTTAATGGGAACGCCCTCTGTTAGTTAACATACTGTATACTCCAAGGCTGAGTCATCAATAAATCTCCACCTGAAAAGATTCTATTCCGGAGTCTATTTGTAGACTTCCAGGTCAGTCATGGCACTTCATGGCAGTTCATGTCCAGGAATTAGATTCTCAGCTGGTGGAACAAATGGGCTTGGAAGGGATGCACTTTCTCGCCACAGCTTTAGGCGCTTTAGTTTCTGTAATGTGCAGTTTATAACACAGGAATCGTTTTTTTGATAGATTTTTACTGGCAAAATAATGTTTTCATTGGTAGTTTCGAAATCCACGCGGTCTAGAATTGCTAGGAAACAATAATCTAATTTCAGGGTTGGTCCAAAAATAGTCAGTAAAAAAAGAACTTGTAACATAACTGTCATATTCCTCAGGCATGGTGTCGGACTTCGAGATGCTCCGTACGTTCAACTGCGGCGTCGGCATGGTGGTCATTGTAGACCCCGTCTGTGTGAAGGAACTGCTGGGCCTGGTGGACGGGGAGATCGCCATAGTGGGGACTGTGGAGACGATAGGGAAGGAAGGTATGGTATGCAACGTGTAATTTAAAGGGTATATACGTACCGAGTGCACGGCTTCTTTGGATGATAACAAACGATATGGCAAGGGTTTTGTAATCCTATGTTTACATGTGTGGAGCTTATTAGAAATTTCAATACATTGATACCAGAGACAGAATTTTTCAAATTAAGAAGAACGAAGAGAATTATCGTTTTATTGGCAAGTGACGTGGAAAGTGATGATCCTCATAGTGCTGTGACACGTTTGTTATTACTGGTATTCAAGAAACATATTTATTTATTTGTAGGTTACAAGTTCCTTATAAACATACTTAAACAAAGCACACAATTAGACCTCTGGGGTCTGTCTTAGCATGCCATGAACTGAGATTTGATCAACGCGCCATTAATAACTAACTATGTTATAATTGAGTTGATGTAATGTTCTTTCAGCTTACGCTTTATGTTTTTACTATTCATTGAGTCTCTAATGTCTACAGGTATTTGGTTTAGTAAATTGGGTATTGTGAAAGAAGCGGTACGTCTGCCATAAAAGTTATTTTTGCGTGGCACTTGAAGTGATTTTAATTTGGTTTGTCGTGTATTAACTTCGTATTGAACTGGGATTTGAATCTCACTATTATCAAAATGTTCTATGAGGAACAAATACTCAGCACGCGCTAGAACAGGTAAAACATTGCAATGTTTAAATAACCCGAATTGTCTTGGTATTTATTTTTTACATAGTTTGGTACTACAAGTTATAGTAAACGTGTTTGCAAATTATGTATTTTATCTAGGTAAGTTTTAAATGTGCGTCCATAACTGGTGAGTCCATAGGATATTATGGATTCAGCAAGCAAACCAATAATTTGGAGTCAATTCTGTGAGTCACTTATTTTGAGCTGAAACTTTGCATAGAGACTCCATACCAGATGTTGTCTTCAGCCCTTTTGGATAGATATGGGGTTTCCGTTACACGTTGTATAAGAAATAACAGTACCCAAAAGTCAGCCTCCTTTTGGGACAGGCGGAACACCTATACAACAATTACAAGTCACTCTATTTATTAAAAAATAATAATATTGAAATGGTTAATATTATGTGTTGTTAGCTAACTTAAATTGTTTTCACGACTGAAGAAATACGTTGCGTGACTTCTGCATTTTGGTACATGTAATTATTGACTAGTAATTTACATGAAACTTAACCAATTAAAAAAAAAAATTGTTTGTCTCTCTTTTCTGTTTGTCGAGCCTATATCTCTGGAACGGCTGAACCGATTATAACACTCAATAACATGTTTAATATTTTCGCCAGGAGGTCACCAGGTGGTAGTAGAGAACTTCAAAGAAGCAATGCTGCCCCTGATATCACCGTACGTGAGCACTCGGGCTTCGCCCCAGAAGTCTCTCTCGTACAAGGACAGCGGGGTGGACATCGAGGCGGGGGACTCGCTCGTGTCCCTCATCAAACCATTGGCCAGGTATATACACTTATGTTACACTAGAAAAACTGTTACACCTATTTTCTATTTAGATAGAGAGATAAAACTTTTATTGGAAATCAGAATACATAAGCACAGTAACACACATAATTGAAACAAATCTAAAGAGAAACTTATTTATAATGTTTTCTTATTTGTATACGAACAAGCAGTTGGCTCTCGAGGCTAGACCCCTTGTATTTTTAGGGTTTCATACCTTAAAAGAAAAAAAGCGGAACCCTTATAGGATCACGTTGTTGGTCGTCTGTCTGTATACCTGTCCGTCAAGAACCTATATTTTTGTTATTTAGTGCATACGAGTGGTTGGTTCTGAAGGTCTCTTGGGTCATTTTTTATCTATTTATCTTATTCTGATATGTGCCAACTCTTTTCTACACGATTGATTTCTAATTTATATTATATTATGTGTAGATCTACATCACGTTCGGGAGTGCTCGGTGGTTTGGGCGGGTTTGGAGGTTGTTTCCAGCTGAAAGCCGTCGAAGAAGAATACAAGGTAAGATAAATAACATATAATTTAGTATGGTATGGCTTAATGACTCGTTCATGGGTAAGAAATAGACGCAAACGCCTGCCTTTTATTATTAAATTAACGTGTTAAAGTAGTATTTAAAGCCAATTTGCTAAAATAAATACTGTCACGAGCTGGGGTTCGGGATAGAAATAATTAACGCTAATTAAACCAAAATTAACACTTTAATTAATTAAACACAAAATAAAAATTTAACACAAATATTCGCACCACAACACGTGTCACTTAACACTTAAATCGCACTGAAATTCACTAGTAAAGCTTCGATTATATCGCGTATTCGCCTCGTAATAAGGCTGACTGTCCGCGTTCCTTTGCGATCTATTTATACCCCGGTCTATGAATAATAGAACATTCTTATAATATCGACTCACTGTTTATACTGCTCAGAATATTCCAGAAAGCTACTCGAGATACACAGTACCGTTATTCGCCGCTAGATGGCATTAGTGTCTCGACTAGATATATACAGTACCGCTATTCGCCGCTAGATGGCGTTAGTGTCTCGAACATTTTAGATTTATGTCGAAGTTTCTCGACGTACTTCACTAAGCGACTGGCGTAACAATACCATTTATCCAAACACAAACAAAAGTTTGCTACAAACTGGCTTTGAAAGCTCATAAATTCATGTCACTCTTTTAAAATCCTGAAGAAGTTATGGAATTGATGGGACCCGATTGCCTGCTGGGGCCACGCAAGGGTAACTGAAGGAATAGGATGAGTTTTAGCTACTTCAGCCAGATCAGATCGAGACATCGTTACATGGTGGACATACCACCTATACGCACAAAACGTTTTGGGAATAGTTTCCTTGTGCGTACAGCTAAGGAGTGGAACTCTCTGCCGAAGTCTGTATCCTGATAGCTATAACTTGAAAGTCTTTAATCAAGAGTGAATAGGTTGCTTCTAGGCAAGCGTGCTTCATCTTCGACTACATCGTCGCTTAACATCAGGTGAGATGGTGGGACTAAAGGAAAACAAATACTTAACCTATAAACACCCTTTGTTTTTTAGGATCCCGTCCTAGTATTAGCCGCAGACGGTGTCGGAACTAAGCTGAAAATAGCTCAAAAGATCAACCAGCACAGCAGCATCGGTATCGACCTGGTAGCCATGTGTGTGAACGACATCCTGTGCAATGGTGCCGCACCACTAACGTTCCTGGACTACTTCGCGTGCGGCGCGCTCGATGTTAACGTGGCCAGGAATGTCGTGTCGGGGGTCGCTGAGGGATGCCGCCAGTCTTCCGCCGCTCTTATTGGTGAGAACATTACATAATATTGTTACGAGCTGAGGTTCGGGACAGAAATAATTAACGCCAAAATCAACACTATAATTAAGTAAACAAAATAAAAAATTAACACAGGTATTCACGCTACAATACTTGTCAAATAACACTTAAATCACACTGAAATACACTTGTATAGCTTCGATTATATCGCCTCGTATCTTCTAAAAAACTGCCTTCTGCGTTCCTTTGCGATCTATTTATACCCCGATCTGCGTTCTAGAACATTCTTGTACAATCGACTCACTGCCTATACTGCCAAGAATGTTCCAGAAGCTACTCGAGATACACAGTACTGCTACTTTCATTTAATGCCGTTTACTATGTATCATTTTCATGTAACATACCAAAAATCAAATAAATAGAAGCAATAGTTTAGTCACAGGAAATTTTTGAAGTTTTCTCTTAATTAAAACGAACGGATTAACTGTAAGCACGTGTAGTATGTGGTTTAATTTAATGCCTCTCGCTTTTATCGACGTTTTATTTACATAACATAAGACTTATTATCATAAGTTTCCCACAGCTGGGACAGTCTTACATACTCTCTAGGAGAGGATATAGGCTGTAATCCAAACGCGGACTCAGTTCGGTTTGGTGGATGTCGTATCTCTTCGAACTTTGCGGTCCTAGAACATGGTTTCCGTCGGCGTTCTAAGAGCAGTGATGCCAGAAATTACCGAAAGTCATATAAATAAAACCAATTTACTAAGTGTTTGTTATTTTAGGAAGTGGCGCGGAGCGATTCTTTTCGTAGCAAGTAGAGGACGGGCGTTTTGAGGGACTGTTTTTATTAAAAGTAACAAGCAGTTTTACCTCAGCCCGATTTGGTTAAACGCTTTTATTTTTTGAGGTGTATTTTTTGTGCATTGAATTATGGTTCCTTTTTTTCAATTACTGATTTTATCCTTTGCAGGTGGTGAGACAGCCGAAATGCCAGGCATGTACGAGCCAGGAGTGTACGACATAGCGGGCTTCGCGCTCGGAGTGGTCGAGAGGTCGCAGATACTGCCCAAGATCAATGATATTGTGGTGAGTAGTACTGCATACTTATAAAAAGTAGCTATGTGTCTTTCCGAAGCTATGTTACTGTCAAATTTCATTTTGATCCGTTCTGTAGTTTTGCCTGAAAGGGTAACAAACTAAAAACTTACCGACCACCCTCACAATTGTATACTTATGTATACAATCCTTCATATCCTACAAATTATAATTATGAAAACAAAACTGACTGTCCCAGCTGTCTACATGATATAGTTTAAGAGATTGGGTATGCATATTGTCAACATATTATGTATACTTTCTATCTGAATGCAGTTAAATAACCTAGTATAATTTATTATGCTGTGCGTAATCGGCTGAATGCTAGCTTTTTTGTGGGGCCTTAGTGCTAGGTTTATGTATGTTTTATTTATAAATATTTCTATTTTATCGCGCTTGTTAGTCCATATCAGATTTCAAAACCTCTGCTTCTATTCTTTTTTTTATCCATGAGAACCTGTAATTGGCTTTAAGTTACGTATACCACTGCAATTGATGTATATTAGCTGTTGGTTCTCCTTTTCATTAATAAATAAATAATATTTCATCACACTACCGAGTTGATTGCGCAACTTGCATATATAATACATATACGGGACTGTATGCAAGTTGCACAACCATCGCGTTTACTGGCTAATATATCTCGCAACAGCTGTGTTAATGCACGTTATTGGGGCGGAGTTTGCTAAACTTGATTTATCCAAAATATCGGCATAAATAATAAACATTTAAATATGCGGATAGTACTTTATTTTATGGCGAGCTTTATTTTACTAAAAGATTTTGCTTCTTACATAACTGTTATATTATCTAGAACAAAAAGCGTCGCCCAACGTGGGGCTCGAACCCACGACCCTGAGATTAAGAGTCTCATGCTCTACCGACTGAGCTAGCCGGGCATGTCTGGAGTTCTTAAAATAGCATATCACACTCAACTTTTAAGTGCTTAGCCATAATAACTTCAAAACAATAATGTTTCTGGTACTGGCAAGACAATGTATTTCTATATTTTAGTTATCTTTCTGAGCAGGCTATTTTTGAATGACAATAACTTTTAAACTCAAGCCAACTTTAATTCTTATGGCTTTGTTTGTTTTGGAGGGCGTACAGCCAATAAAAACACAAAAATAAAACATGGTCGCCAGAAAGCAAATTTTAGTCTAATGTGTTCACATTATTAGTCTAATGTATAATAATATTATTTACAGAGTGAGCAGACATACAGCAACCAATACTAATAAGTTACATATAAAGTAACTTATACATACAGTTAGAAATAAATAATATTATACATATAAACATTTGATCGCAATGAGTAATTAACAATAGCAAAAAAGACAGCTAGTAAAATATGAAGCGGGTAGCATTTCACAATTCAACCGCATTCTTTATGCAGCAGCTAATTTTGACACCGCAGTTTCCAGATGACTTCGGTTTATAAATGCAAATATGATTTCCGACAGGTTGGCGACATAATCATCGGTCTACCATCTAATGGTGTGCACAGCAACGGTTTCAGTTTGATACACAAACTCATGAAGAAGACTGGACTCGCTCTAAACGACAAGGCTCCATTCAGCAAAGAGGGACTAACGCTCGGTAAGTTACGTCACCTTACATGATAAGATCAGATTTTGTTTAAATTGATGAGCTGATAAACTGAGGAGCCCGCTCTTGTCAATCTTGCCTGATGGTAAGCGATAGATGAGGTCTACGATGGGACGAGCGAGCCCAGAAGGTGCCTATTCACTCTTGCTTTGAAAGCAGACGGGTCATAAGTAGAAGGGAGCACAGAAGCTGGCAGAGAGTTCCAAACCTTGGCCATGCGCACAATAAATGTATTCATACAAAGTAACAAGATGGTATATTGATGAAGTGAGAATGTTTTAGGAACTTAGGTCGATGTTTAACTATAAAATTTAGTTTATATTTCTTATTATTATACAGGGTGTCTGGAATATTGATGTCCAAACATTATTATTCCCTCGTATTTTGGTGGTATCCCGATTACCACCAATTTTAAGAACTTTTGACCTGATCAATTAACTAAAAAAAAACAATAAGTTCAAGACAAGTAACAACAAACAAATTATTCAGTAACAACAAAAAAGTTTCTTTTTTTTCAACTTAATCTTCATGAGTTGTACAGTACAACTTAAGTAGTAAAGTATAACTTGTACTTTTATGCATAAAATAATGTATTAATTCACAAAATACTTTGTTTTGATACGTTGAATTGTATCGATGTTACGCATCAACTTGAAATTCGCATGTCTGCGCAAAGAGGATGCGGTGTAAATAGATGCAGGTGTTTAAATTATTTTTAGGCATGTTTTGATGTCAGCATGTGTAACAGTGTCCGTATTGTATTGTAGGCGAAGAGTTGATCAAACCGACCCGCATCTACGTGCGCAGCGTGCTTCCTGCGCTGCGGAGCTCGCGTGTTAAGGCGGTGGCGCACATCACGGGCGGAGGTTTGCTGGAAAACATCCCGCGCGTTATCCCTGACAGCGTACGCGCTCGCCTTAATGCGCACTGGTGGCATGTGCACCCGGTCAGTAAAAAACATTCTTACAACTACATTTATACTTACACTCTGTTTAGCTTAAGGTAGTTAAGGGCCTACTACCTCAGCGCTTCTCACTCTTTATCTCGCTCGCATACTACTGGCCGCGATCATGCGTGCAAGCTAGACAGGGTAGCAAGGAAGACTACAAGACACCGATAATTTAGTTTATTTCTTTTTACGGTGAAAATAATGGTAATATAAAAAAAGTAAATAACATAAGACCTGCTTTATAGCTAGTTCAATTGATATGCAAAGTTTCATTATCTAATTTGAAGTCATTTTTGAATACCAGCGGTTTATTGTTCGGTTTGGAGGTAACTTTGGATTTTTTTTTTCTATCAAGAATTTTTATGGAATCGTGTTTTCGTCAAATATAGTACCTAACATTAATCCTCAACTATACCATATATTTATTTCAAAATTATTGCTATAGTATTTTCGACATAACAGAGGATCATGCTATGCCATTTCAGGTAGTATAGGCCATTAAATACGTGTGCCTGAACTGGGTAAACGTGTGTTTCAGGCGATATAAGCTAATATTATCTTAAATACTTACCTTGTAATAATACATTAATCTTTAATTAAGTGTAACGTTAAACATAAAATATAATTATAAATAAAACAAAACACTGGATACAACTACTAAACATTAGACAACTGGATAGATACATAAATAGATAGAACTAAAAAAAACTAGGTACATACATCTCAAGTCAAATAAAACATAATTATGATTAAAATGTGCACTTACACAGCTACATGAAGGAAGGAACCACCTCCTTGGGCGGGCTGTTAATCAGCTTTCACCAGTGTGTAGCCATGCTACACACTGCTCAACATTTGCTGAGCTCCCTCCTTTTGTCACGCTGAAAGAAATCCCAGTATGCAATTGGCATATTCTGTGACATCTTCAAAGCTTTTGATTGCGTTGACCACAAAACACTGAGCTGTAAATTACACTATAACGGAATTCGTGGAATAGCTGCGGATTTTGTTCTTTCCTATTTATCATACGGGCAACAAAAAGTAACTGTAAATGGAGTGATATCTTCAAGATCCCTGGTCAAGATGGGCGTACCACAAGGTTCAATTCTTGGCCCTTTCCTTTTTCGAGTACATTAATTACTTGTCTTACATGATGTGATGTCTTACATGATCAACTTATCAGATATGATTCTTAATTATATTAATTAATAATTATTCTCTCATTTTTAAGATAGAAAAGGTAGGGAATTAAAATAAAATGTTGTCTAAATCTTATTGGGTATAAACCTCGATTCAGTTGCACCGGGGGATCACATTAGGACTCTTTTAGGTAGATTAAGTTCAGCTGCACGGTAAGGATAATTAGGCAAGTGACTGATACTGCGACGGCTATGTTAGTTTACTTTGCTTTCCACAGAATCATGTGTTATAGTTATTTTTGTGTTATGGATACTCGCAGCATTTTTTCCAAACTCAATTGTTTCAAAATGTTTAAGATAAGATAAGATAAGATATATTTTATTTGCATAAAACATGGTATACAAGTTGTTATTATAAATATGAGATCAACATGTCTTGCTTATAACTAAAGCATGCAAACTTACTTACTAGAGGTACATTATTACAACCAAATTAATATATTACATTAAAATTCATATTAAATAATCATTAATTGAATAGAAATTATTGTTATTGAGCCATTTATATAATTCGATTTTAAATAATTTGCAATTTAATATTTTAAACATATTGGGTAATTTATTATATACACGAATACACATAGCCAAACAGTTTTTATTATATTTTGCTAATCTGGGCAACTCATCCCGTACAAGTCTGTATTGGTCACGGCGACTTCGAGAGCTTATTTCATCCGCTGTTTTAAATAGCCCTTTGTGTTTTTGTACAAACATGCATATTTTATATATATATATAATGAAGGTAACGGTAGCAAACCAAGTTCCTTAAATATTGGTTGACATGATTCGTCAGATGGGATCCCGTATAGAGCACGTACACATTTCTTCTGAGCGACAAATGCTCTGTTGCGGTCAGTACTATTACCCCACATTATTAGTCCATACCGTAGTGAGGACTTAACATATGCGCGGTATGACATCACAGCCGTTTTTATATTAGTTACTTTTTTTATTTGTCTCAAAGCATACACGAATTTATTTATTTTACAGCATATACTATCAACCTGTGCTTTCCAGTCTAAGTGTTCGTCAATTACTATTCCTAAAAACTTAGTTTGTGTCACTTGTGTAATTTTCGGTATGTCCATTTTAAAATTAAATTTATTATTATAAGATTGATTAAATTGTATATATACTGATTTATTGAGATTGATAGATAAATTATTATTATTTAACCAGTTAATTAGCTTATCTATTGTATAATTAATGTCCGCTTCATGATCCGTAATTGAATTATATTGTTTGTCGGTCGTAACAATTATAGAAATGTCATCGGCAAAAAGGATGCATTTATGATTGGTTACATTAACGATGTCATTTATGTAGAGTAGAAACAAAATAGGGCCCAGTATGCTACCCTGGGGGACGCCGCGTTTTATGCATATATATTGAGATGTATATTCTGTCATTTCCTTACTACCATTAAGTTTACAGACAGTGACACACTGCTGTCTGTTCCTTAAGTACGACGACAACCATTGAAGTGGCAGTCCTCTAATACCGATAGCCTCTAGCTTTTGTAATAATATTTCATGTGAAATGTATGTCCCCTCCTCCTCTAACTTTTATAATTAAAGAGTGAATGATCTAAAAATAATATATAATCTTAATGAACACGTTTTTGAGTTATAGCACATTTTCAAAAACCCAGAATATTACATTGTTATTTGTCGCTTATCTGTCTTTTTTAGTTCATCAAATATGTTTAGATTTTTTATGCACATTGCGCTAGTTTCTTATCATTTTGTAAAGCTCATTTTTAATGGGCCAGAACACTATGGACTCTAAGAATCGTTTCTGATGAATAATTACACTATATTATAGAAAGATTGTGAGAATATTTTTTTAAGTAACTGTGTAGTTTCTTCTCTACAGGAAATGACAAATTCGAACTGTGCACTAGCTAAGAACATTTTATAAGTGCTATGTAGGCCTGAAATAAAATATTTTTAATTTTGATTTTAGCATAAATTCTTTGTTTTTTGTACTGTGCGTGGCACAGTGCTGGCAATTTTTTTGTTTAAATTATTTTACTTGTTTATCCCATTAGGTGTTCTCATGGATCGCGGACGCTGGCGCCGTGCAAGATGAAGAAATGCTAAGAACATTCAACTGCGGTATCGGCATGGTGCTTGTCGTGTCTCCAGAAAATCAGGCCGAGGTGAGAGTTTGTACAACGATTTCTAGGTCAAATCTTGCAACTGAATTTTATAGTAGCTATCATCAACTGATTAAGATAACATTTATTTTGGATGACAATGCATAGTTAGCTAAGTTTCGTAATTTTAAATCCAATATGGCGAACGGCCCAAGATGGCCGACTAGTTATTTTTTATGCACTACCTTATCAGTAACAAATGAAGGGGGGTAAGAGTAAGGGAGAAGAACACAAAAATAATTAAAAGCTTGTTTAAAAAAATACTATTAATTTATATAACCACAAAACATATTGGCCGATAAATCTGGCACGCAAAGGTTTCCGCACGAATAATATTTTTCAAGCAGCAACTTTTTTTTTTACCTCTCAATAAGTGTTTCATTTGATCTGAATGTCATTACACACTATAGACAGCAGACAATGTTTCCTTACGTACATGGCGTTTCAGAAGTATCGTCGTATTTAATTATATTGTTCTGTATTCAATATTCAGTAAAGAAAGAATCGCAAACATTCAGGGTAACTGTGAAATTTCTTAAGAAATACCAGTTCGAACCGTGCAATAGCTTCCGAAGATTAACAAGTACCTATCTAGGCCTAAGTGAAATCAAATATTTTGAATTACATTTAAATTTATTGGATGTCATAAAATACGATATAGGTTTTGGAATATTTGCATGATAGTAGTATTTGCATGGTACGAAATGAAGTAGTCTTTGGCTGTCCATTCAATAAAATCTGTGCTACTTGTCTTTTACAAAAATAATATTCCAATTTCTGTAGACAAAATTGTCATTTTAGTTGATAAGGCATTAAGTAGAACTGATGAAACCATGTAACCAGATTCAAACCGACGGATATTGACAGTGATATTGAGTGATGATGTATAGCCTGCAAACACGGGGTGGTTTTCTCTCAGTCTCGTTATCTGAAAGACCTTTTTACCCGCCCGAGGGTGTAGGACACCCATGAGGATTACCCCCTCGAGAAACAAAAGGTTTATCAACCGTTAGTTATCTCACGATTATTTTTACATGATTTAATTTAACACAGGTAATGAACACAACCCGTGCGTTCGGTGCAATGGTGATCGGAAGCATACAGAAGCGGCCGGTAGGAGGCGCGCGCGTCGTTGTCGATAACTTCGCCTCGGCCATGGACTTCACTAGGAGAATGCCTCTGTTACCTAAGAAAAAGGTGAGATATTTATTTATTTATTTATTTATTCATCATCATACAATTATCATTACAGGCTTATCACCTAATGCGATAATGTAGTCAACTTTTATATATATTTAAGAACTAGGTACAGCTAAACAATTATTATTACTATATTATTATTAATATAATGCAAAAGTAACAGCTTTCGTTCCTTGTACTTTTGTTACTAAGTACATTCTCCATGTCTACATCACAACAGGATCGTAACATATCTCATAGAGAGCTTTCACTATGAACCCACCCAGAGTACAACAAAATAAGTCTATGCCTTTTGCTATATTGTTGAGGATACGGATTGCGCGCGTAAACGGCGCATACATTACACAGTATTAGTAGTAGTATTACATTATACAGTATGTTAGTTTAAACGAGGGACATATTCAAACCTACAATAGTGTATGCTTACATGATACTAATAAAAATATGAACAAAAAAACACTGATAAATAACAGACAGAACCATACCAAAAGTCCTCGGGGGGACTCCTGCGAGGGCGAAGTTTACACATGAACTTCTTTTTTTGGCAGGATCGGGCCGTGTTTTGTCACGTGATTACTTTAGGTACTGTTTACAAGTTCATTCACCTCTTGCGCCTCGTACCTGTACATGATAAATGTATTATATTGGACAATTACGTCAAAAATTTAAGTTATAGGTTCTTCACATATTTGGGACGAGAATCGAATACTGAATACCCTCCCTCAATAAGTCCCTCGTTTAACTTAACACGCTGTATATTATCATCTGCTTGCCCTTGGGAAGACTGATGTCAGATTAGTTTCTTACTACTCGTAATGACTGTCTAAGGTATGGTCCTCATCCAGGTGGTTGAGAAGCGGCCTCTGCCGCGTACTCCTTCTACATCCATCGCCCGCCTCGTCATGTGCTCCTAGCTTCTACGCATCACATGCCCATACCAGCGTAGAGGGCATCGCATTTTGTTCTCAATCTTTGCGACTTTGAAGGACCCGCGTGACACCGCCAGCATTTTTATTTTAGCAACATGTATTTTGTGTTCATCACGCTTTCTTATTGCCCAACACTCGCACCCTTAGAGCATAGTTGGTCTTATAGCTATGCTCTATGAGCGAGTGAGTTTTTTTTTGAGTGGGAATATCATCAAATTACTTCTCCCGCTGTGGTTGGAGCGGAAGGTAGTGTCAGTTTTCTACTGTAAAAACCCACCCTGTTCCTTCAGTTGCTTTTGTGTTCCGGGGCCGCGGTATCTTGTTAGAACATTCCCTATAGAGTTGCCCCCGAAAGACAATGGCCCTATCGGGCCCGGTCAACTATAAGTGAGCCTATCATCATCATTAATAACCTCTCACCACACCCACTAAAGCTTTGGTTTCCTAGGATAGCGGTGCCGTCATATAGCGGCCGTAATACAGCGGTGAATGACGTCACTAGAACGTTGTCTATGTAAACAAAATGGCGTGGTTTCCTAGAGAGCGGTAACTGACACCGTAACGTCAAAAAGCGGTGCCGCCATTTGCATTACGGCCGTCTTGTCGGTGTCAGATGGTTTCGTGAACGTTTCATGGAAAGCGATGAAGCACACTGTGTTAAAACGGCCGTGGAACTTTCCACATGTCGTCACCGTAAAGACGGCCGCCTTTTTGCGTCCGTAATATTACGGCCGCTATATGACGGCACCGCTTTCCTAGGAAACCAAAGCTTAAGCCATATAAGTCATAGCTCATAAACCAGGCCGACAAAAAACGGCTATTATCATTTTTATTTTTTGCCTTTTGTAGTCTTTTAGTATTACTCTTTTTAACATAACTTATTTTATCTGTTTTATTTTATTTAGTTGTTTGTTACAAAGAAAGAAACACAACCATTCACATTAATGAACTTGTTATACTGTGGGGTGGGGACCTGGTGATCTGTAGTACAGGCATTATGCCTAATTCAGACACCAGCTCCGGTTATAAGCATGATAATATGTACCCCCATTTATCTTATGTGACTTAATATGTTATGTTATTATGTTTGTCTTATTATGTGAGGAGAAATAAATTAATGTTATTATTATAATCAGACTAATGATATTTTGGTCCGCCAGGTGGCAGTACTGGTGTCAGGTAACGGCAGTAACCTACAAGTGTTGATGGACACGAGTCGCGAGGCGGCGCAGTGTATGTGCGCCGATATCTGCCTCGTGGTTAGTAACAAGAAGGACGCGTACGCATTGCACAGAGCTGAGAAGGCAGGGATACCTACAATGGTGAGTTGACCCATTTCTTTCCTTTTTTTTTTAAGATTACTAACAATGTGGGTAGAATTCACATTACTAGCAATCTTGTTAACCCCGCTAACTAAGCTAAATAGATAGATACACTCTTTATTGTACACTAAACAGAATTAAATAAGGACTTAACAACTACAAAGGGTGTTATAATAGAAGAGGAAGAGTATTCCACAGTCGTACTGCTTGAGCTGCGAACGACTTACCATAAATATGCTAAATATGCTTGTGTCTGCAGTGAGTTCACGATAATAGTGTAATGGGTGGGATTCGAACTCAGGACCTCTCTATCACAAATCCGACACCTTATCCATTAGGCTATGGACGCTCAAAGTTTAGTGTGACTTGTTTAGTGTGACACTTCCTGGCCACAGTCATGAATCTGAAATTTAATGATCAAAGCATGCTTTCTGGCTTGGCCACCCATAAAGCTCGTAGTTTAAACGATATAAGGGTATATCTTTTTAGCTACGAATCGACTAATTCTGATAGTCGGCAACTAATTAACGACATATCCATTGAGTAGAAAGATTCTATGATGTTATGTTTTTCTCTTTTCGAGCATGCGTTCTTACGCATATATGATTTTCATACCGAAAAAAAGGGGTAAATGTGACAAAGTGGGGTGCTCTCATAGAACAAAAGAACCAAGATGACAACGCGTATTATTTCACGCACGCCCCTCTTAGGATGACTCGCGGGGAGTCAAACACCTCACTCCCCTCGCTTGACTAGATGGCGTTGAAGAATATTTTCAGCAGCCCCCGACGCATTTGTGTAAGGGGGGCACAGGGTGGTCTTAGTCAGAGTCAGATATACCCCTTCGCCTGCCTTAGATAATAACATCCATGAAAATTTCAACCTCAAAAAAAGTGTTTTCATATGCCAATTTACCAAGCTAAACATTACAATCGATCCACCATCTTATTTTCCAGGTTTTCAACCACAAAGACTACGCATCACGGGAAGAATTCGACCGCGCCGTGTCCGAAGCCTTAGAACAACATAAGATAGACATTGTGTGTCTAGCAGGATACATGAGGATTCTGTCTGCTGAGTTTGTCAAAAAGTGAGTACCTTCCCTATCTTCTGGACTGGAAAGGAAGAGGGTAGCATGATTGTAGCTCAATGTAATATGGGTAGAATTCACATCACTAGCAATCTTGTTAACCCCTCCAACTAAGCTAAATATGCTTGTGTCTGAAATGGATTGATGGATGGATGGATGGATGGACCCGCGACCTTTCGATCGCAAGTCCGATACTTTGGCTATTTGGCTATTGCCACTTGTAAAAATATTAGAAGCCGATTCTTACATATTAGGGTAAAATCCTGTCTAAGGACTGAAAAATATTAAGCTTTGAAATTAATTCTCACGACTGATAGGTATAACTAGATTTGGTTAAGGCACACCGAGGTAAAGTTGGCGAGATACCTCCAGGGTAATAAATTGAACTGTGAGTGGTTTTGTAATAAATTGACGTGGAAAAGCCATAAATAGCGAGAACATGAAGGAATTGAGAGGGGTCTTAAATCTTTATCGTCGCTTGCGATCAGTTTCTACATTCAAGTGGGGCAAAGCCTCTAGAAGTTAGGCGGCTGTAATAAAAATAAGGTCGTCCCGCGGGTAAATAAATTTGTTTATTTTCAGTAACTTACAACTGCTACAAGATATCTTGCATAAGGGTCTCCTTTTAAGTAAGACATATATATATTTGTGCTAGGAGGCAAACTTCCATTGTGTTATTGCTTCGCCTTCGGTAACTAATTCAGTATTTTGGAATAAGTTAAAAATACAAAGAAACACTACACGCGTACTTGAAGGACGGAAACGTCGCAATTTATTTACGAATGCGTACACGTGTACAGAGTGTTTCTTTTACGTATCAATTTAACATTTTTAGTGAATATTTTAATATTAAAAAAAAAAGTAATATTTTTTTAGCATGTATGGATGCTATACTATTGCGGGTTAACGGGAACGCCTCCTATTAGTTAACATACTGTATAAAACAAACTTAATAACAAAAGAACTAATGCACATGACAATTAAGGCGTACATAGCGCTAACCAAAACAATAGTGTTGCCTTGAAATAATGTCTTATAACTAATATTATATTAAACACTAGTATTTGCGTGTTGCGCGAGGTGCAAGCACCTCGCGTGCTTGTGAAAAAAAAAGGGGGGGGTGATGGGGGGGGGGTTGCAGAAGTATTTTGACTAAAGCATTGCCCCTCTAAATGAATCTGAAAAAAAAATGTTCCAAGTCTCTTAGATTCCGAGATCCGCCTAAAGGGGGGGAGAAGGGGGGCGGGGGGGGGGACTTTAAAAAATGGTTTTTACTTTACCGAGCCTCCTCTATACGAATCCGTAAAAAGAAAAAAATACGGGTCTCGTAGTTTCCGAGATACGATAGGGGGGGGGAAAAGGGGAGGTTTGGCACTTTTCCCGTAGGTTTGAGAGTTACTTGTTTACGAATCTGTCAAAATATACCCACCTCCACATCCACCATCTGGGAGAACAATTATGTCAATGAGTGAGTGAGTGAGTCAGTGAGTCAGTGGTAATTTAGCTTTATATAATATAATTTTCTCATAAATACTTTGTTTCCAGATGGCACGGCCGCTTACTGAACATCCACCCGTCGCTCCTGCCTCGCCACCCGGGCCTCAACGCGCAGAAGCAGTGCCTCGACGCCGGCGACCGGGAAAGTGGGTGCACGGTGCATTTCGTTGATGTAAGTTTTATAAATAACATAACAATTTTTATTGTTTTTTATTTAGGTTTCAATTTTGTTTACCATCTTTTTAGTAGTTAGTTTTCCGTTTTATTGTATTTATTAGATTGTCATAGGTACCTACAGTAGGTTAGGGATCAGAATTTTCAAACATTGAATGAAATAAGCCTGTGTTTTTGTTATATTTATATTGCCATGAATTAATTCATTTAAACAAAATTACTACGCTTTTAATTTTTGCATAAATACATTGGTCTGAAACAACATGAGACATGCAACCAGACAGTTATCACAGACATTCGGCAAATGTTGCTTTACCAGTGAAAACGAACGAGCTGAATGTAATTAATTTCGAAATACGATAACCATATTTCGATCTAAAAGTTTTACAAAATCGCGCGAACAATGTTCAGTGGCCTTAGTGAGTTTTAAACGGCAATTTGTATTAAAACTACATAGGAAAATCATGTAGTGTTCATTCCGCCAAAAACCAGTTGTTCAAACTTGCATACAGTATGCAGAATCGCTTTGCAAATATATGGACATGCATATGCACCTCTCATAATCTAAACAAATTGACATAGATGAAAGTTCAAGTTTTATAAATCTCAAACCAAACCCTCATTAGGAATTTGATAGGACTTGGTGTTCTGATGATTCTGCAAGGGGAGTTAACGTTAGCCTATATGCGCTAACAAAAAAAAATGGAATAGAGAAAACAAAAAAAAAATATGCTATTGTTAAAATATGTTAACATTGCATTTAGCTGTAGTCTAATTGCCAATGAGAACAGGCCAGACTGTCATAGAAAACATCACTATAATGTCTCTTATAACTTGCAAAATAAACAAGTACCAATATTCCATCAGCAAAATTGTAATTTTTCTCACATGATTTTTCTTTTTATTACAGGAGGGTATGGATACCGGACCAATCATACTCCAGGAGCGTGTTCCCGTGTTGCAGAAAGATACCGTTCAGACTCTGACCGAACGTATCTTAGAGGCCGAGCATCGCGCTTACCCGCGCGCGCTTCGCCTGCTGGCCACCGGCCGCGTGCGCCTCAGCCAGCAGGGAACCCTCATGTGGTACTCCTAGCTCACCAGCAACTGCCCAGCAAACATGACGCAGAGAGAACAGATACACAAACATAGGTAACCCGTGAAATAGAACAGCTTCCTATACACTATTACTCAGACCTTTACACGTGTTAACAATAATTATTAAATAGTTATTTTACCAAGATGGATAAATGCTCACCAAAGTGGATAAATGCTTGCCAAAATGGATAAATGCTCACCAAAGTGGATAAATGCTTACCAAAGTGGATAAATCCTTGCCAAAATGGATAAATGCTCACCAAAGTGGATAAATCCTTGCCAAAATGGATAAATGCTCACCAAATTGTATTTATTGTGAGTAAAATACTTTCACTTCTGATAGACGTATAAAAACACATGAAATTTTTGAGTACCAGTAAATTAAACATCCAAAAGGTATAGCATTTAAACCTTATATGACATAGCGTTTCTCTTCCCGAAACTTGATAAGGAAGTTTTATTTCACGTGTTATTTTCTAAACATCGAATACCTTCCAACAGATCTTGCAATGTACGGCCTTCTTACTGTACCATAGAGTAAAGTAAAGATGGAGGTAATAACTTAGTGGAAATAGTCATTTGAATTATTATACCATTTTTTTTTAAATCTTATTTTACTTTTATATTGTCTTCCAGTTCAAAATTGAACAGCATTTATCAATGTTCATATATACTTGCTTCCATCTGCCTAAATTAAATTGAATATGTTTAGCATAAGAACTTTAGGTATCTGTTATCAAATAATTACTATAGATTTGAAAATTATAATCTCAATATTATGGGACCAACAAATGTAAATCACCAAGATTATACATTCCTATTTTACAGTAAAAAATACTGTTTTTTTTTATAAAATCTTTTGGAGTTTTATGGTTATGTAAATTTGCCACTTTTTTTATTTGGCAATCATAATATAAAGTTTTGATGAAAACTAAGTATAGTCTCGAATTTGATATCAATTTGTATATAAGAAGAACTTTATCACATTATTAGATAAGTATATTATATATTGTTCTGTTAGTCACAGTTTTGAATGTTGAAAGTTTTATAGAAAAAGATATTGGCGAATTTTGCCTGATATTTTTTCTAGTTGTCACTGTATATCACAAAAAAATATTTGCTGTGTTCTCAATATGTTAAATTATAAAACAGTTATTATGTTCCAAGCCTGCATAGGCGTGATTCTTATGAACCATATAATTGTTTAATAAATAGAATGTAGTGATAATCCTATGTATTTTATGAGGTTCCTACATTTTATGTATGAGTACATAATGTTTCAAAACAGTTAAAATGCATGAATATAAAATGCCATTTAAACGTAAGTACGTTAAGTTTACACGAGTGTTTGAAATAAAACTTTTTGTATATACTTCAAGTGTTTTATTATTCTTCTGTTTAGCTAAAACATCTACATAATACCACATTATACGCCTCAATAAAAAAATAAAAGAAAAAATATTTAAGAAATAAAAAGTAATTTATGAACATTTTTTGATAAATCAGAGCAATATTTCATTCTATTGTATGTACAAACAGGCTTTCATATGCAATCTACTGCATTAACTCCAATTCCATTTATTTTTAAGAATTGTTCTTATCTTTTATCCACCTATGCTTTAAAGACACTAAACAAGTCTTGTACTTGTACTAACACATTCGACTTTTACTTCGTTTGCATTGTCTTGCTAAGTCTTAACAACAGAATGGACGCTATATTTCAAAATATTCGGTTCGGTCGTGTATGGAGTACTGCTCTCATCTTTGGGATGGATCTGCTAAGTACCAGCTGGATGCGCTTAAGTCTATTGAGAAACGGGCCAAGACTCATTGGCAACGATACACTGGTCGAATCAAAGCTCCAGAGCCTTGAACATCTACGACGAGTTGCTAGTAGGTTACATTTCGGGGAGTGTGCGATGGAATTACACAATCTAATTCCGCCAAGCCCGTTCCATCATCGGACTACAAGACAAACGGCGATGCGCCATCGTTACATGGTGGACATCCCACCCATACGCACTAAACGTTTTGGGAATACCTTCATTGTGTTTACGGCTAAGGAGTGGAATTCCCTGCCGGAGTCTGTGTTTCCCGATAGCTATAAACTAGGGGTCTTTAAGTCAAGAGTGAATAGGTTACTTTTAGGTAAGCGTGCTCCATCTTCGACCACATCGTCACTTACCATCAGGTGAGCTGGTGGTCAAACGCGAGCCTATTATCAATTAAAAAAAAAATATCTTCATTGAATTCAAGCGTCAATAGCCTTTAGTAAAACGGCTTTGAACCCCACCCATTACACTATTGCCGTGAACCCATTCCAGATAAATGCACATTTACCTTAGCTGGAGGGGTTAACAAGATTGCTAGTAATGTGAATTCTACCCACATTGGTGGCACAAAACAAATATTTATTTCAAATAAAAAAAATTACATGAAACTTGTGTTTATTTAACAAACCTTGAATAAATAATTTTATGTAGGTGCTTTTCTATAAATAACATAACATAACCACCAGCCCATAACATGCCCACTGCTGGGAAACAGGCCACTTTCCTATCTATGAGAGGCTTGGGCCGTAGTCCACCATATGGCCACAGTGCGGGTTCGTAGATGTCGCATGTCTTCGGGTTTCTAAGATATGATATTTATAAGGCAACCACTGAAAACCAGCGCTGTGCTGTGGGCACGCCCATGGCATAGCATTATGCTGAGTGGGAGCCTTGTTGCCACGACCACGACATGCATTTGCCTTGTTTTATGTTGTTTCCTTTTTCTTCGTAAATTGTCAATATCTAAGTCTTTGTCCTTACCTACTAACATAATTATAAGTACCAATTACTAACTCTAGTCTTAAGGAACTAAATAAGTTTTTAATATTGTTAGCATGTCGTTTGTCTGTTGGTAATACTTTTTTTTCTTTCTTTTCTTTTTTTTTATAACGAAGCTCCAGGCTGGGGTTTCTTTATCAGAGAAAACAGTCAGAGTGACTACGAAAGAGGTGTTACAGGTTCTTACGAATATTTTTAAGGGTGTTTCCTGGTCACGATGGGCTGAGCATTAGGGTGTCCCGAAAAATTTTTTTTTCGCTTTTCGCTACTCAAGCCTCCTCAAAAGTTGCATTATTAGTTTTAGATTACCGTAAAAATAAAAAAAAAAACATAAAAAAATATCTTGAGGGTTCTACCGGCATTTTCTTTTATTTTTTTATCACTTAAATAACCCTCCAGTCAATGTCGTCTATTCTATTTTATGTACATTATTCTCATTTTATTTTTTATTTCATTGATAGTGAAACCCTAAGTTATGATTTGGAGGCAACGACAGGTTTTTTTCTGTTAGGAATTGGTTTGGAACAAACTCGCAAAATTCATGTTTTGACTTGTTTTTCTTAAATTCTCTACTTCTACTGTGAGGCAGTTCGTCTCATTTCTATTGCGGTTTTATTGCTGTAAGGTGTCGCTCTGCACTTCCTTGTGATAAAATACGTGTTTTTGTTATATATAATAATGGGTTCAAGACGAAGTGAGACTACTTGTGCTATTTTGGGATCATATAAAGAACTTGACGATCGCCAGTTACCAGTGATAAGTGACGTTATCAAATTCATTTTGTTTACTAAAAATGAACTAAAACTACAGAAGAATGGGAAAGATCCTTCTAACACAGAAGTTTTTTCAATCGTTTCTGGAAAACTTGATACGATTTGGACCAAAGCTTCGATTCCTATCGTTTCCAACGTACGAGTTACCCAATTGCTGAAATCATATTTCGACAAATACCTGTCATTGATAAGGTATCCCAAAAATAAAAGAAATGATAGTTACGAAAGCAAAGTGAAGTGCTTTTTGGAATCGTCGAACAAGCTCTTCGATATTGCTGCTTGTAAGTGCACTTCGTTTGACATTTGTTCCTGCATAAAACCTAAGAAAGTTCCTATTTCTGAAAGAGACTTTTTACTGGATCAAAGAAGTGATAGAAAAATGGCAATAAGCGGTATAGACACAAAAGAAACAGCAAGACTTTTAAAGAAACATCAGAGACAAGAAAATCTGAATCGGAAAGAGTCAGAGTACGCATGTTTTCCCAGTGCATCACTAAAAACCAATCCTGTTCCGGTGCGCGAGTTGCCGCCTCGACCGCAGTCGCCTGTAACAGAGCTTTCTGCGAATAGTGACGTGCCTGTAAATGAGACTCCATCTACTTCGTTGAATCGAAACACTCTGGCGCTGCCAACAGTAGCTAAGGTATGTGATCGGTATGGACTATCAACGCGATCTGCGGCTGCGGTCGCTTCGGCGGTCTTAGCTGACGTAGTATTGGTATCTTCCGAAGATCTAAGTCTTGTTATTGATAAGAATAAAATTCATAGAGCTGTTTCAAAAGCACGGACCAAGGCCAGCAAAGACATTGATACGATTGTAATAAAAAGTATCTACTTTGATGGACGAAAGGACAAAACACTCATAAACGAGAAAATAGGCGATCGGTACCACCGCAGAGAAGTCTTGCAAGAACACATTTCAGTTCTCACAGAGCCGGGATCTATTTATTTGGGACATATGACGCCAAGTCGTGGCACTGCCAAAGGGATCGACTCTTCTATCATATATTTGTTAGAAAATCAAGGGTTGAACTTGGAAGAGGTGATCTGTGTGGGGTGCGATGGTACTGCTACGAATACAGGTTGGAAGGGAGGTGTCATTCAATACCTGGAAAACTATTTAAAGAGACCGTTGCAATGGTGTGTTTGTATGCTTCACGCGAATGAATTACCGCTTCGTCATTTGTTCATGTCTCTGGATGGTAGCACATCTGGGCCAAAAGAATATTCAGGACCTATTGGAAAATAGGCTAGCTGCTTGTGAAAGTAAACCTCTAGCGTCTTTTTGTGCAGTGTCTGGCAATTTGCTAGTATTACCTGATAATATTGTGAAGGAACTAAGCACGGATCAAAAGTATCTGTACGAAATGTGTCATGCTGTGATTGCTGGTTCCTGTTCCCTTGAGCTAGCGAACCGCCAACCTGGAAAAATGGCGCATTCGAGATGGCTCACTACTGCCAATCGCATACTCAGACTTTACGTAAGTACTGTTTCGCCGTCAAATAATTTGCAGCTGCTTGTGAACTACGTGGTCAAAGTTTACGCTCCTGTTTGGTTCCTAATCAAGCAAAACTCATCATTTAAAGATGGAGCCAAGCATATTTTTCAAATGGTTATATACTCTCGATTTTTGCCTGATAGAGATCTATTGTAAATTCGGTAATCGAAAGAAACGCTTTTTTTTGCGCACCCAGAAAACTTGCTTATTGCCATGTTATTCGACGATAGAGAGCATATTCGAGAGCTTGCATCTCGCAAAATATTAAAGGCCAGAGAAGCAGAAAAGAGCAACTCTCGCAGGGTATTTAAAGCACCAAAGCTTAACTTCTGTACGCGAGACTACACCGATATAATATTATGGCAAGAGTGTGAAATATCAGCTCCACCAATTTTGCGACACGTCTCCAACGATGAACTTAGAATTAAGGCTAAAGAACACATTCTCGACATCATTGACTTTCCCTGCCACACACAGTCAGTGGAAAGATGTGTAAAACTAGTGACGGAGGCTTCTCAAAGCGTCACGGACGCTACAGCTCGGGATGGTTTTATTAGGAACAGATTAAAATCTCGCTCAGAAATGCCTAATTTTGGTCACAAAAACCAGTTCCGTTTTTAAAGTTGCCATTGATTATTTTGTCTTTCAACTATTTTAAACCTTGCTTTAACTCATTGTTGTACCCTTAAATATAATAAAAACCATTTAAATGTTATTTTTGTATGATTTATAGTTTATATTAGGAACCCCTAAAAATAGCAAATTTGAAAAATTTCAAGGACTGGTAGAGGCCTCAAGATGCCGGATATCTAATTAAATTTTATAATAATCGTAATATATGTGTCAAAACGCAACTTTTGATACCTCTTGCGTAGCCGTAGCTCGATTTTTTTTTTCCCCCATACATGAACGGGACACCCTACTGAGCATAGAGCATCTGAAGCATGGCATCTTTACCCAACTGGAAAATTATAGCTTACGTTGATGACACAGCCTTAATTGTTCATGGGTGGGACTGGAATGAAACTCGCCTAAACTCATTTTGAACTGGGTGAAATTTTATAAAATTAATAAAAATAGATTTATTTATAACTAGCTGCTGCCCGTAACTTCGTTCGTGGGAGTATTTCCCGCGTAAATGCCGACCCCGTGGGAATTCCGGGATAAAAAGTAGTGTTATTCCAGGATGTCAACTATATACTCACCAAATTTCATTAAAATGCATCCAGTAACATTGGAGATTAGCGTGTACAAACAGACATTTATTATTTTTGTATAAAAATTAAATGTACAGACATACTTTTTATTATAATTATGTAATAGATAAAATCTAGTTACTACTTCAAAATAAAAGATAATAGTACAAATTTTATCATTTATTTATGAATCTCACGATTAAAAATCGCTCAATTATTATTCAATTAAGCCGGGTCCGCTGCGCCGTGTTTGCAAACAGTATAACATGTTTGCTAACCGAATATAGGCGAGGTCTAACAGTTTAGTTAGCAAAAACACAATAACATGTTTGCCGAGACGAATTAATAACATCCCTCGCGTTCGCCTGCGGGGAGGGAAAGTGACGCATTTTGTGTTCACGCTCACTAGAGGAAGACGGAATCGTTCGAAGAGTGTGTTGATTGTCTATGACAATTCTCTTTGGTTTGTGATGGAATGGAATAAAGAAAATACTTTGTTTTTTAATACTTTGTTTTCTTCTCTATATCTGGTAAAATTAATGATAACAGCTCTTGATAATCACTTTCTGACCATCTAAAACAATTTTTATACCGAACCTATCGTCAATTTTCAGTTCTTGATAATTATATTATATTGAACGAACGAGGTTGCAGGTAGGGTCGGACCCGGAATCTATTTCTGTTTCTTCTTTGGAGAACTAAATCTACTATTGCTATAACAGCTTCCACGTCTTCTTCGTCGGAACTCATTTTTGAAATTAAACAAAAACATTACAACAATTGGCGCAGCGGACTGGCGGTTTTGTTAACTTGTTTTGATAACATGTTTTGTTAGAAAATTTGCGCAGCGGACTCGGCTTTAGGTTAAATAGTGTATCATTATTTTAGTAAGTGACACTAGCTTATGTCAGCTTACTGCATCGAATTAAAAGTCCGGGTATAGTTATTTATTTATTTCTTATATACTTTATTGTAGACCTTAATAAGTAGGTAACTACAGACCTATTACATTAGCTACTGTAACCGCCAAGGGGCTGTCCATTAATCACGTGAGGCTCGAAAGGGGGGGTCCATAAGAAATCACGAAATATCACAAGGGGGGAGGGGGGGAAAGTAATATATCACGTGTATTTATTTTTCGGCGAGCCGACTTCCATATTTTGATATGGAGTCAGTGTTATTGGTTTTGTATTTTATTTTATTTTTGACACCGTATTCCGAAATTAAAGTTATTTTTGGCTTAGTAGTGTTTTGATATGGAAGTCGGTATTTTTTGCTAAAAAGTTTTTTTTCGCGCTTTTTAGTGGGTCGGTTTGTAATTTATCTAGTTATGAAAGCCAAAATGTGAACTTCTTATCACCTTTTACAAAATATTGCTTTTCCCGATGCAGAGCCGTTAATTTTTGAGGAGTTCTCCTCGTACTTCACCACCAGCTCTACACCACCATATGCATTGTGACGAGCATAAAGTGCTTACCATGCCTATTCAAGTAATCGAATCGCAATCCACGAAATACTTATGATTGAGTAGTTTCGGTGCCCATCTGTGGTCTTCATCATCTGTTCCACTGCCCCAAATGGTGCTTTTCAAGAGCAACTGCACAAGGTACTATTAGAAATATCCAAAACGCTATTGGTGTGCCTATAATATTTGAAGAATTCCCTCGATTACTCCAGGATTCCATAATCATATCCTGTTTTCATAACAATGGGACCAACTAGAAAGTATACCCCTGTCAAACGACAAACAAAATTTCCTAATCGGTCCAGCCGTCTTCGAGTTATGAGGTAACATACATAAAAAAAGTTCAAGACGAACTGAGAACCTCCTCCTTTTTTGAAGTCGGTTAAAAAGAAGAATTTATGAAGTGTGTGAAATGATGATGCCGAGTGGCTTGATGAAGCTGATGTAGATCTTCAAGAAAGCACTGTGCCAACAACTGACTTGCAAGATGCTTATCCAGTTATTGGTTTTTTTTTTTTTAGGTAGGGCCACTCGTAGATCAGCTCAGTAAGGCTGTGCGTCTACTTAACCGGTCTGTCCAGTTATTGGTGTTGAAGAGTCTTGCTAATCCGTGGTCCGAAAATACTATACATTAAATAAAGTTCATGTATTAGTACAAAAAAGTTTTTCGCATTTCTTTCATTATTTTGATGTCAGTCAAAAACAAACTGCAACCTTTCTGTCTACCTCTGAACGTTATTATTTTTCTATAATAAAATCAGATGATACTTATACCAGTATTTTATAAATATTAAAAAACAAATTAGATTCTTTGCAGGTACGAAAAAATAAACGTGATATAGGGGGGAGGGGGGGGGATAGCCTTAAACCTCACCATGTATCACCAAGGGGGAGGGGGGATTAAAAATACAAAATAAAACATCACGTGATTAATGGACGGCCCCCCAAGGGTTTGGCGGGTTTGGTTTGGGCGGTGAGTTGAATGGCTATGTCGCTCAGTCAGCTAATCTTGAATATTTGGGATTTGAGTTTTTCGACTGACGAAGAGTGCAATTTTAGTCCTGAAACACACTGTCAAATAGCTAGACCAGTATCAGATTTACTGGCTTCTGACTTCCCGTAACTACTGCCAATGATGTAGAAATGACAGACGGGGCAGGGCCGGATTAACCGTTAGGCGGAGTAGGCAACTGCCTAGCAGTGGCGAAGGGTGAATTTTCATAAAAGGGAAGCCGGGCCAAAACCTTGCTCAAGTGTGATGCGTGAATTCCAGTAACTGGCCCTGTGGCTGACTTCGAAATTTTGTAACTTCGTAAATAATTATTTGTTTAATTGAAAATAATAGATTAGGGACTTAGGGACCTCACTGTTATCTCACAAAATACAAATCGATAGATTTAGTCACACAACAGATAAAATCTGTTTTGTGGATTTAGTAGTAGAATTAAAACAATTTTAGAACAAATCTGGGAGTAAACAAACATATTAAAAACCACAGCCCTTAATGTGCGTTTCCTCAGTTCGCACATGATTTGGTCAGTCAAAGTAAGAAAGGGGCCCCGAGAATCCCATTGCCTTAGGGCCTCTGACAGGGTTAATCCGGCTCTGAACCGGGGCCAAAGGCGTGCTTTCCGAGGCATGGGAGTATCACGCCGCCAACCCCAATAGCATTCTTTGTCCGATCCAGGAATCGAACCTGAGACATCGTGCTCAGCAGTCACGAGGCAGTACCTGACGGAATTACAAATGTATGCAAAACAAAGTCTTTATCACCTTTATTGTAAAGGTTTACAGGATGATATTTATCGCGTTCTAACGTGAGTGCGCGGGTCACAGGCCATCTCGGTTCCCCCACTCGCTTGCGCCGCACCCACCACTTCTCTGAGGGCTGATCGCGTATCTTTCGGAGCCTTGAAAGCTTGTAATGAATCAGTGGCATCCAAGCGTACTGGTGATGTCTCAAGGTTGTCCGGGTATTCTTTCACGCCCTATTCTGCCACCTTCGCGTTATTAGTTGTAGGTATTATGCAAAATTTGTGGATTCCTCTTGTGGATTATAGTGCCGCTTCTTATGAGGATATCGGGCACCCTACTGACTCCGTTGGTCCTAGAATAAAGTTTGCTAACACGACCTAGTCGCCCTCGCAGTGGTGGAAGGTTGTTTTCTTTAAGCATTATTTTCCCCGTTCCTGATCCGAAGCTCTCTCCGCCGTGTTCTCCATTTGAGTCCTATCAGTTTTGGAATAAAATAACTGTGACATACGGTCGGACATACAGACATGACGAATCTATAAGGGTTTTGTTTTTTGCCATTCGGCTAGGAAACCCTAAAAAGACATCGATAACTAAGAAAAGGAGGTCCAAACGGAGGCCAAGACATCGACAACAATGTACCTATAATAGTCCAGGAAAATTAGGGGTTTCACCTCGGAATGAGAGATAGTCAGCTATAAACTTGTATACCTAAACCTTTATTTTGACACCCTAAAACTCGTCGCGCGCGCTATGCCCCGTCTATCTCGAAAATGGTTCAGGATATAATGTTTTAACAAAAGTTGTAGAGAATTTAATCCTCTACAATTATATGTAATAAATCCAAATAGCATAAAACCCATAGAAAACGAGATAAGAATGTGTAAAACATCGATTTTTTGACCTTTGGCCTTGAAATATCTAAGGTCGCGGACACCCTACGATAGGTAGGTTTAGAGACAAGTTTTAGGGTGTCAAAATAAAGGTTTGGTTTATTAAAGATTATAGCCGACTATCTCTCATTCCGAGATTCTTGCCTTAATTTGACAAATTTTCCTGGACTATAACTATGTGAAGTTTTACAGTGTGTTTGGAATAAAACTTTTTGTTTATACTTCAAGTGTTTTATTATTTTGTTTTGTTAAAATATCTACATAATATCACAGATACGCCTCTACAAAAAAATAAATTTATTGATGACTCTTTATATATATATTTTTTGGAACAATTTAACTTAAGTATTTCTATATTTAATAAAAATATATAGAGGCGAAAATAAAAATAAATTATAGGGCATCGAGAAATTCGTCAACATCGCTATCAATGGGAAAAGTGCCCAGAACACTGGCCGCATTGCCACGTTGAATGGCAATGCTGATTCTCTGTCCAAAGAAAAGGCCAGCCCTCTGGTCACCTGTGGAGTCGAAAAATTAAATTGAATTATTTAAGAAATAAATGCTTTTCTTTTTTTATTTATTTACACTAGCCTGTAAACTATAAGCATTTTGTGATAAATCAGAGGAATTTTTAATTCTATTGTATAAACAGGTATTCATATGCAATCGATTGCACCATTCACTCCATAATTTATTATTAAGAATTTTTCTTTCCTTTAAATGTTATTAAATCAACCAAAGCTTTAAAAAACACACCAAACAAGTCTTCACCGCCACTTGTACTAACATATTCGACTTTTACTTCGTTTGTATTATCTTTTTTAGCCTTAACAACAGAATGGACGCCATTTTTCAAAATATCTTCACATATTTTATCGAATTCTACGTGAAGCTTTTGTTTATTTAACAAAGGAACTATAAGATTATATTTATTTATTTTCATATTGATTGATGAAGCTAATTCTCTATTAAATTCACACATTTTCTCCCATTTAGAAATATCCTCTTCAGATAAAGGAAATGGACCGAGAGGCATACGGTCTGAGCGGATCTCTTCTTTTAAGTTGTCAATCTCTTGATCTATTTCTTTGGCCAATGTTATCCATTCGGGTGTGAATCCGTTGTTAATGAGGACCTGAAAAATATTATATCATAGTGTGAACATTATGGTAAGATGTGGTCTTAGTAGTATAACTTGAGGAAACCCATGCTTAAACAGCTTGGATTCTATATAGCAATATATGTATAGGCAATTTATCCCAGAATTCCAGACCATGGGATCGAGATTTACGCGGGGAAAACGTCCTACGCGAATGAAATCGCCAGCACAGCTAGTAATCAATATAGGCCGTTAACTACTTATTTAGAGTTTTTAGTTCTAGGACATGCTGTACTCCTCACAATATTTATTCATAATTATGTTTTGAATACACTGGATTATTATTCTTACCTCATTCAACTTATGTGTAGTAAAATCCACATAAGGATTGTTGTTCTGATTATTCAAAGGCTTGCCTTTCCCACTCAGATTCTCAAACTCCCCCTTAGAAATAGATTCTTGTATCAAATCCTCGACAAGTCTATCAAAACTGTACTTTGTTTTAATGTCATGTTTCTTTCTATATCCTTCTCCTTTTTTCATCAGGGTTTTGTCAGAAGCAACCGCTTTTTCAAGGCGGTGTTCCATAATATTGATGGCAGCTTTTTGGGCCCGTGCTTGGGTGTATTGCTTCTGTCTTTGAAAGATAGTTCCATGACCATAGCCCTCATAGCTGAGATACTGTCGATGTTGCGGTGCTGTGTGCTACAATCAACATATTTCTGAATTAATTATAAGAAAGAATAAACATATGGGGAAGGTTTTAGCATTATCTGTATATTGTGGGTTGTTTTATTTTTTTTTACTAGCTGACCCACCACGACTTCGTTCACGTGGTATCCTACCGCTACCCAACCCATACCACTACCCCTATCCTACCGATACCCTACCCATACCTTACTCTACCCCTACACTACCCCTACCCTACCAATACCATACCCTACCCCCATTGGTGTATCTAGAGATAATTTCCAGGGGGGGCCTGGCCCCCAGTGGTCTTCCCAGTGGTAGAAGCGATACACGGTGAAGCATACGAAGGAGTTGAGCCCCGTTTGGGCGGATCACCGCCTGTTTCGTGGAGGTGGCGGCGACCTCTCGCACCCGTTGCTGGTTCAGACCATGGTGCGGGGCGAGGGGGAATGAGATGCAGTCGCCTCATACTGCGAAGCAGTTATGCTAGTGAAGGAGGAGTCAGAAAACGTGAGGGAGAGGCGACTCTTTTCTTTACGACCCGCTGCGGGAGGCGCCTTGGGGAGTCGGGGATCGCGTGACGATCTACGGCCACCGTAGGCGCGGGCTTGTGGATGCGAGCAGGCTTTACTCAGCGACCGGTAAGGACCAGGCCCGGGTAGACGGCGCCTCATATTCAACACGTATCTCAAAGAGTCATCAGCAGTATTAACGGAGCCCCATAGGGTCACTAAATGCCGGGGTTGCGGGAATGTTCTAACGAGAGACCGCGGCCCCGAAACACAAGGGCAGCTGAAGGAATAGGGTGGGTTTTTAGTCAGTAGAAGTCTGACCCTCCCTGCCGCTTGCCCCTTAGTGTGAGTAGAGAGAGAGAGAGTAGAGAGTCATTCGATGATTTTCCCAAACGTAAAATAAAATAAAAAGTGGTAGAAGCGATAATCACCTATTGAAGTTTCGTTAACACTTAACTAAACTAAATTTTTCACATGAAATAATATACCATGTAGCGCAACAGTACCTAGTGCCAATGAGAAGAATTTGAAAAGTGAATCATGTTTCCAAAAAAAATGGCCAATTGCGAATCGGACATGCCCTTAAACGGTTCTGTTGATGCAAAATGCAAACGCTATAAAAGTTATTCATCTAGCGATAAATAACTTTGTTCTTATAGCGTTTGCATAAATGACAAAGTTATAGCAAATGCTAAAAGTTAAAGTATGAAATTGCTGATTTGTACTGAAACATTAAAAAAGCAAAGCCAACAATAGAGTTTTTTGTCAGAATACATTTTGTTAATGATATTTCCGAGACAACAACGCAATTGTGTGACGTCTGCGCCGCGTTAGCGCAGCGTTTAATTGACTCCAGAGGAAACGTCGCAACAACGCGACGCCTGCGCCGCGTTGTCGCGGCGTCTGCGCTGCGCATACGTTTTTCGAACACCTACGCTGGACAAACGCTAGTATGAAGATAAGATAAGATAAGATTTCTTTATTTGCTCCAAACATGTGTACACATACAGAATAAAAACGCATGTGAGATAACATAAAAATGAAAATAACGTTCAGACATGTTTGCCTATACGATGGCGTGCAAATGTTTTAAATAATTAATTTGACAATTTTAATTTAAACCCAATAATATAAATTGATACAGATTAGCAATAATTAAAAAAATAAATTTCAAATCTATACATCACAAAAATAAAAATATTATATGTCAAATTATACACAACAAAACGAAACAAAAGTAAAAAAAAAAAATATCATATGTCAAAAGTAAATAATAAAATAAAGTCAAATTGTACATGTCAAAACTAAAAATAAAAATTTTAATATCAGAAGTATACATGTCAAGATTAATAACACAATATTAATTCAATAAATCTATGTAACAGTAAATTGTTCTGCAAGATATTCATTAATATGATAATAAACTTTATCGGTTAGGAATGTTTTAAGTTGTTTTTTCAGTTCATTATTATTAAGCTCCCTCCAACTTTTAGGTAACTTATTATAAATCACGGGAGCCATGCAGAAAACACTTTTGCGCATAAGTGCAGTCCTACTCCTATGCTGACAGAGCTGATTTTGATCACGCCTATTTCTGGGAAATTTTTCTGCCATTCGCGAAAATAAGGCGTTATTATTTCTGATGAACATGACTGTTTCCAGAATGTATAGGGAAGTTAGTGTCAGTATTTTATATTGTATGAAATAAGGCTTACAACTAGTAGTGGTACTCAAATTAAACATGGCTCTGAGACATCTCTTCTGTGCCTTAAAAGCATCGTCTTTGTTAGTTGAGTTACCCCAAAATATAATTCCGTATCTAAGAACCGATTCAGTTAGTCCGTAGTAGGCAGTTAATAAAGCATCTATTTTAACCTTACGTGACAATATGTACAAGGCATATGCACTACTACTTACTCTTTTAGTCAGAGCCTCTACATGCGCCTTCCAATTTAAGCTCTGGTCTATTGTTACTCCTAAAAACTTAGTGGTATTAACTGCGTCAATTTTGATATTATTATATGTTATGTCAAGATTGGGAAATGTCAATGCACGCTGGCTAAAATGCATAATTACAGTCTTTTGTAAGTTTATTTTTAAATTATTATTGTCTAACCACATAATAGTGTCCTTTAATGTATTATTTATCTCTTCTTTATATAAATTTCTTTGATTACAAGGAATAGTTATCGTACTGTCATCAGCAAACAGTGTCATAGGATATTTTATTGCCCTTGGAAAATCATTAATGTATAATGTAAAAAGCGGTGCTCCTAGTATACTTCCTTGCGGAACTCCGTAAATAACGTTACGTTCCTCTGATAGAAAAATTTCTTCTCTTTTGGTGTTAATATTTATTCTTTTAATTTCTGTTATCTGTTTCCTATCCTGTAGGTATGATTTTAGGAGTTCAAGGATATTACCTCTTATACCGTAAGCCTCAAGCTTTTTCAGTAAAATATTATGTTGGACATAATCAAACGCTTGAGTCATGTCACAAAATATTGCGCACACTGGATTGTTTTTATCCATATTTGTCATCACAGTATGCAAAAAGTCATAAATGGCCACGTTTATTGATTTATTTTTTCTAAACCCCTTCTGCTCATTACAAAGAATACTTTTAGCTTCTAGATATGAGTTCAGTTCTTTATAAATATATTTTTCAATTATTTTAGAGAATATAGGTATCAAAGAAATTGGTCTGTAGTATTCCATTAACTCTCTATCTTGTTTTTTAAATAAGGGCTTAATTACTGATTTTTTTCAGTGCATCTGGGAAAACACCTTCGCTTATACATAAATTTATAATATAACTCAAGGGGAAACAAATAACCCCAGCAACTGCTTTCAATACTTTTGTACAAATACCATCGTAACCTACACTATTTGTATTCTTAAGAGTCAATATAATTTTGAATACGTCGCCTGGTAAACTTGGGGCCATAAACATAGAATCTTTTCGATTTAAGATATGTTGTGTGACTCTTTCTCCCGAATTAACAATAGGTCTAATTTTATCTATAAAATAATTATTAAATATATCAGATATACATTTTGGATCGGAGATTACATTATTATTTATTCTGAGTTTATTAATATTATTTTTAGGTATATTTAACTTATTTTGATTTATAATTTGCCATGTTGTTTTGGCTTTGTTATTTGAATTCTTTATTATATGAGTATTTTGAGCTCGTTGAGTTAAATTAATATTTTTTTTAAGTAATTTTGAATAATTTTTAAACTTAATCTTATTCCTTTGTGTCGGTTTTAAACGACACTGCCACAGTAATTGTCGTTTTTTCTCGCTACATTTTTTGATACCACGTGAGATCCATTTTTGTTTTTTCTGGACTGAAGGGGGCGAATTTTGTAGGAAACGTAAATTAAGTCGTGGTAGGAGAAGCGTGGGCTGAACATTGCCCATGCTTAAAGACGTGTTGTGTAGAAGAAACAAAAATGAGGTCAAGAAGCGAAGGAGTGCAGTTAGGAACATGGTGAGTTGCGCTTAATAGAATGAGAGATAAATGACAAGATTGGGAGATGAGTGAGGAAGAGCGCGAATCATATTTGTGAAGACAAGTGTTGAAATCTCCCATAACAATCGTTTGCCTGTAAGAAGGCACAAGGTTTACTAGAAGACTCTCAAAAGAAGAAGATAATCGATACGCAGAGAAGGACAATAACAGACACCCAACAATATCTTCAAATGGTGTAGGTCAAGTTCTAAAAATAGGCCAAGTGAGAGTCAGACTCGCCCATGAAGGGTTCCGAAGTAACTATAATAATATAATATAATATGTATATTTATTAAAAAACAAAACCTTACAAAGGACATGGCCAATTTTACTATGGACGTCGGCATAGTTATCGAATTTAGTGTACACCAATGATTTTTGGTGTTTTATATTCGTGAATATTGACTCATTAAATTGCTATAAATAAAAAACTCAGAAATCTTGGCATTACACCAGACTAGACAAAAAACAGTTACAGTAAACCTTATAATCAGATCGCTAGCAATAAGGTGTTTAGATTATAATTTCGCTATTAAACACTTCAAGGCGCTTTGAAATAGTGAACAGTTGTGATTTATTGCGTATAACTGATATAGTTTTAGTATTAAACCAATAAACAAAGTAATGGCCACATAAAATATGAACGATTTTAAACTGAATATTGACTAACATTTTATTAAACTGGGTAATAGTCTCAAAAAATGTGACAATAATAACAAACATTAACATAACATCGCGCCTGTATTCCCCGAAGGGTTGGGCAGAGGTGTACCTATAGTACACCCAGATTTCACCAGTTATTTTGAGTACCATTTAATAGGGGGCGAGTCTGTTTCTATTAACCAGGCACAAATCTAGACTCCGGGCTACTACTGAGAAATTCCTGATGAATAAACCCAATATCACTTTGCTCGACCTGGGAATCGAACTCAGGACCTCATGCTCAGCAGTAACGGTTGCGACCATTAGACCAACGAGGGAAACATAGAATAAAACAAAGGAGTAAAAATTATTATTTATTTACTTATTAGAGAAAATAAACAAAAATATTTTGACATATTATAATTATTATATCTTAAATGCTTACGAAGATAATATACATTAGAGCAATGCAGCGATAGTGTTAATAAAGAGACCTAGGGAGGTCAATCAACCAGCTTGGATAGTACAGAGCATTTTTATTTCACCAATACACTAACCTGGATTAAGTGTAAATATAGGGCTTCAGTAATTACATAAATAACTGCTTTAAACATAACCAGACTTGTTAAAAAAAATACAATCATAGATTTATTTATTATTATTTCATAATTGTGATTACTGTTCCGTGAGAGAATTTCTGAGACATTTTCAAAGTTCAAAATATTAGCTTTTGACTTCATAATATTAATTGTCTTTTATATGGATAGCACTAAATGTAGAATGTGTCTCATTCATTTGAGGTAATAAATGCCATTGATTGCTGTACAAATGTGTTTCACACACTACAGCTGCGAGGAACATAGAAACTATGTTCCTGCAAAAGCATTCTTTTGAGGGATTGCGGGACCAAATGTACCATTCTGTTTCTGCATTGTTGAAATATACTGTGAACAGATGTAATCGAAGCTCGCTTGTAATTAGGTAATGATATGGTATTACTTTCCCATGGCCCTCTTTGAACAGGCGGCAACGGTGGTGGCTCTGGTGGGCTAACAACTTGGCTAACATTAGGGGCTGCTGCATCATTATCCAAAGCCAATTCTTGCATGTCTCGTGATGAGTCATGCACTGCCTGTCTATTTGCTCGCATCCAACACACATGGCAAACATAGTTGTTTCTTGTAGGCTGAAAATAAACCACAGTTAGAATAAACACAATAATAAATTAATTCAATCATTAGATAATTCTTATGTTTATATAATTTTTAGTAACAAGGGTATCTTTTTAAATATCTCTTTATGTTTTCAAGTACTATGTTATAGTAAAATGAGCAGTACTATGTTACACATGCCTACTTTAGGCAAGTATATTATGTTAAAGATGAAAAATACATAAAACACAGATATAACAATCATACATACATAGTATGAAAGCTCATTTTTTTATAGATTAATACAACTAGGTATTTATAATAATGAAAAACAAAATGTTTACCACATAATTAGTATGTTGTGATAATAGAACAGCCAGCAACGGAAAACCATGTTATGCCCCAGTAGTCTCTCTTGTTCACCAGTTTCGGTGTTTAATAATAATAAGCATGGATGACAAATAAATGTATCAAGAGGCAACTGAAAATAAGATGCACTGTAAGATTAAAAATTAAGATATAAAAATAAATCAGGTTAAGTTTTTTCTAGTCCAACTTCTTACCTGGGTTGGGCATTGGTTATCCAACGTGAAAGTCTTGTTTGATTGTGTGCAGAAAGCGAGGATATGACATGTCTCTGCAACCTTTGCATGGCTATTCCGCAGTTGATGCACCTCATATTGATCCACAAAACAAATCCACAACGCAATGTAAATCAGAGTCCAGTATTAATAGCAAGGTAATCGGGTGGTAGAAGGTATCAGTACATTGAAATAAGCAGGGGTCAAAAATATTAGAAAATAATCGCAAAAACAAACACAGGACGCAATGTAGAATCTGCAATTAATATGTATCATCTATGATCTGATTCTGCAATAACATAATATTGACATTTGACATAGACAATGACACATTGTCAAACAAGTAACGCGTTCCGTTTTCCGACTTTTTTTGTGTGAAATATTTAAAAACTATCTTACGCATCAACATTATGAAAAGATAATTTTATTAAATGCCAAAAATACCAACGAAGAGAGTTTCGTATAAATAAAATGTGTTTTTAATAATAGCGTTTTGTCGTCCATATCACACGTCTATGTGATATATGCAAGTAGTATGCTTGATGTGGAACACCCATTATTATATTTATCTTACTCTATGGTGGACCATAGAGTTCCCCGCGCTTTCCTGGAGGAAAGCGCGGGAAACTACTGAGTTAACCAGAATACTATTCAAGTTATTTGAAAAAGCATTACCGGAATAGACCTCTACCTGATTTGAAACTATTACACGGATATGACATAAAAATATACCTACCTGATTAAAATCAAGAAATGGAAAAACGATATCATTGTACGGAAGACAAGGCCATTATTGGCCTCGAATACTAATAATGAAGAACTAGAACTGAAATAAGACCAGGCTGTATGGGCTTAAGCTCTTCGCCTTTTCCATTGGACGGAAAGAAAAATACCAAAAAAAAAAAAAACTCTATGGTCCATTATGGCGAACGTTGACAAATGGTATTTTGAATTCATCTTGATTACTAATTATTTTGAAATAAACACTGACGAGATCAGAGAGATTAAGAACTACGTATTAAATCATTTTTCTATTTTTAATATACAATATTATTTACTATGTATGTGTACATGGAATGTACTTTTTTGTCCATGTCATTTCTTAAAACTGGCTTATTTACATTTTTTACAACTACGCCCAATAACTTTGTTTTTCATAGTGTTTGTATGAATTACAAAGTTATATTTGCGGTTTTAGAAAATATGCCGTATCTCAAAAATTGCTGACTCGATCTCGTTCAAACCAATTTTGGTTGAAAGTTTTCGGGAAGATGCTGAAATTAAAGTAATTTTACAAAAAAGCTGCAGCAAAATCTAGATCCAAGTGCAGACCTAGTCGAGAAAAATACGTCGCTATATTTTTTTGTGATTTCGTGGATAATGGTGTGGGTTACATGTGTAGTAAAATAGATATAGAATAGATTAAGTAAATTAGTATATCTAATTGTGGTGTTAATTTTATTATTAAGCTTGGCATGTAACTGTTTTTTGTCCCTAATAAATAAAATAAAATAAAAATCCGAATCGCAGCAACTTAGTTTGTAGGGGTGCCCAACACCGCAACATTCATAAGTCCGTTGAAATCGGTGATCCAGCTAAAGTCTGGAAATTTTTTAGATCAATGAGAATTGGGAAGTCACTTCAAGAGTATTCCTAAGGATATAGACCTTGAATCGCTCAATTAACATTTTTCCACCTTTTGTAGCTTCAATGGTACTGTTAAAACCAATACTCTAAATAATCTATCGTCTCTTACCACTCTCAATTATTCTCCTTTTATTTTTAATAAATTTACCAGTTGTGATGTTAAGAAGAGCATGTTATATAACGTCAAATGCTGTTGGTAGTGACTGTATTAGCCGTAAGATGATACTCCCTATCCTGTGCGAAATTCTTCCTTTCATTTGCCAAATCCTCAATTATTCCGTATTCTGAGGATGTTTTCCCATCTTTGTGGAATGAATCTCAGATAATTCCTCTTCCTAAAAAGTGTAATCCTGTTTCTTTCTCTGATTTCCGCCCTATTTCCATCTAACCGTTCTTATCCAAAGTCCTCGAACGCCTTATCCATAATAAGCTTAGTGCCTTCCTTTGTAAAAATCAACTCCTATTTTTTTTTTTTCAATTGCAACATGCAATTCAGCAACGCTTTTAACACAGTCGATTTCGATGTCCTGCTCGGTATACTCTGCTCTCTTAACATATCTATCTCCAACAGCAATTGATTGGTTTCGTAGTTACCTATGTGGCCGCCGACAACGTATTTGCATTACAGATTCATCATTTTCCTGGTGCAATACTACTGCTGGCGTACCACAGGGAGGCGTTCTCTCTCCTCTTCTTTTCGCCACCTTTATGCTGACAATCTGCAAATTTATTCGCAAGCTCCCGTTGAAGAACTGTCTGACGCGGTGAAGATTGTGAATAAAGACTTAGTGTGTATTTCTGATTGGAATTTGGATCATGGTTTGAGGTTAATCCTGCGAAAACTTAAGTCATTTTTGTTGGCAGCCCTAGGCTACGTCATTCCAAAATTAACTGACCGACCCATTCCCAAACCGTTTTTGATGGAGCTGTTATACCTTACTTGCCTGCCGGTGGTCTAGTGGCCACAAACGCGACTGCTGAGTTGGTTCTGCGCCTAATCTCTTTCCAGTCGTGTCGAATTGCCGTCCCATCTAGGGTTGCCACCCGTACTTTATAATAAAGTATTGTACGTTATTTCAGGTAATTGTACTCTATACTTTATGAGTACAATAAAGTACACGAAAATACTTTATTTCGCATGATTTGATTTCTTTGGGATTTTGAAAAGATTAGTCGTAATAAACAAAGCGTCTCTGAATTTGATAAAAAATGAATTACTTATTTACTTTAATTTAAATATAAACTGTAAAGATGCTGTGCGATTGTTTAGTAGAGATACCAATTTGATACAAACTGCAAAAAGTAATAAGAAATATGTTTTTAAACATGACTAGCTGCCCACCCCGGCTTCGCACGGGTGCAGTTTTTCTTTCGGTATCATACAGTTTTCTTTCCAAACCCTATCCGGACAATTATTACGAACACAACAAAAAATAATTATTCAAATAAATGCAGCTGTTCTGAACTAATGCGCTTAAGAGTACATATACATTCGGAAATTAAATTTTAGTAAGCAACCTTCCCTGGCTTCGCACGGGTTCTTTACAAAAAATATAAAATACTCCAAGGAGATGTACCTTTCGCTAAAATTGGTGAGTAGTGCTGGTAGGTTACTATGTCAGGGTGGGATCCAGTCTCTCCGTGAGGACATGGTTGGGCGCTTGAACTTGCCCTTGAAGGCTGTCTCCGAATGGGGTGATGCCAACTTGGTCAAGTTTAATGCAGCTAAGACCCAGGCGTGTCTCTTCTCCACAAAAAGGAGCCAATTCGAACCGGCTCCTACTTTCCATTGTGTAACCGTGCCGATAACCGATCGTATTAAGCTTCTTGGGGTAACACTAACTTGCATCCTCAATTTTGGTCCATTTATCGAGGCTAAGGCTCAATTAGCATCAAAAAGTTGGGAATTTTGGCAAAGATGAGACGGTACTTCACACCGGAACGGCTGCTCAATCTGTATCAAGCCCAGGTTCGGTCGTGTATGGAGTACTGCTCTCATCTTTGGATTGGATCTGCCAAATACCAACTGGAAGCGCTTGAGTCCATTGAAAAACGGGCCAAGAGACTCATTGGCAACGATAAACTGGTCGAGTCAAAGCTTCAGAGCCTTGAACATCGACGACGAGTTGAAAGTCTATCGGTTTTCTATCGGTTACATTTCGGGGAGTGTGCGATGGAATTCTATATACAATCTACAAGACTACAAGACAAACGGCGATGCGCCATCGTTACATGGTGGACATCCCACCCATATGCACTAAACGTTTTGGGAATACTTTCATTGTGCGTACGGCTAAGGAGTGGAATTCCCTGCCGGAGTCTGTGTTTTCCGATAGCTATAACCTAGGGGTCTTTAAGTCAAGAGTGAATAGGTTACTTTTAGGTAAGCGTGCTCCATCTTCGACGACATCATCACTTACCATCAGGTGAGATAGTGGTCAAACGCGAACTTATTATCAATAAAAAAGTAGTTTTTGAGTTAAATCGTAACAATCAAAAATCAATCATCTTTCCTCGTTATACATAATATTAATTTAGATGATTAGGATTAATACCGTATTTGTGTAATAACCTTTTACATTACCGCTTTATAATTGCCAATTTTTAGACTATTAAAATTGACATAGGTAGGATGTTATCTTTAACATATAGACATATGACATCGCGGACTTTTCTGTAGGCATGTATAAGATACACAATTCCACCATACATTGATATACTACAAAAACTTTTGGACTCCCCCGGCTCGGAAGCGAGGCACCCAGTCAAATCACGGCGACACGAAATTAATTTCGTTGCGCATTATTTTGAATTGTTTTATATCTCTTAAGGTATTCATTTAATTTGCATGGTGTAAAGGGAAAAATTAATCATCATGAAATGCTCAAGCCAACTATTTAAAATGATGGGGATTAATACAGTATTTGTGTAAATAGCTTTCCAATTACCGCTTTATTAGTGCCCATTTTTTAAGTATTAAAATGGATATATAGTATGTTATTCGTAAGAGATAGGCATATGCCATCGCAGACTTTTTCGTAGACTTTTTTAAGGTGTTCAGTACTGTAGTACATTATTTTCATCTATCTCGTACGGTTCAGCCAGCGTTTGCAATGTAAGCGCAAAAAATTGCTTATTAAGACATCACATTAATAACCTCTATAATTATCATTGTTTCTCTACTATATTATGCATGTATTATACATATAAACCTTTCTCTTGAATCACTCTATCTATTAAAAAAACCGCATCAAAATCAGTTTTAAAGAAATAAATTGTACTTTATTTTGATGCTATGTACTTTGTTTTTCTTACCTATTCTAACCAATATACTTTAACTGCAAGAAAAAAGGTGGCAACCCTAGTCCCATCGGACAATGAGAGTAAAGGAACAGAGAGTGCACCTGTAGGTACCTGCACACATACTTGTGCTATATCTAAATCGGCTAAATCGATTATGAGATTGGCCGCCGTGGCTGAAATCGGCTAGGAGGACTATTACTATTATACTTTACTGTGACACAGTAAAAGACCTAGATATTTATGTTGATAAGAATTCGTCTTGGGGTCGCCAGTTGCAAAAAGTGAGCCGCAAACTGTTTGGCTCTGCGGGGCCTTTACGCAGATTGCGCAATTAAAAAAAAAGAACGTTATCCAGATTTTACTGAACGACTCGAAATTTTTTGTATTGGATTCATATTTGGTTTGCGCAAATTCGCATGTTTCTGAGTTTCGCATTAAACTCATATTAAACATATATACGTGACGAATTGATAACCTACTCCTTTTTTAGAAGTCTGTTATAAATCCGTAAAAATTGCTGCGATCATTTGCTTACGATCACGTCTGCACGAAGTGTAAGCAGATGTATACTTGTAAAGTGTTCACTCTTATATTCTTAAAACAACGTGATCGTAGCCGTGTTAGGGCTTAATAGAATAGGCATACGAGAATTTACGAATAACAGTAGTTAGTATCTAATTAAACTAAAACTTTAAATTCTTTTAACAAAAAATCGAACAGACTTAAAAAAATACGACTGCACTATAACCAACCTCGGCAAGCATTGCTTAATCTCAATAATGGATTCGTGTGGCTGTAGCATTGTAGTCGATTAAACTAGAAGTCGACTACCACACTAATCTCTAATGTCTATGGTTTCACGGAGTGACAACACTTATGCAGTAGTGACCAGCTATAAATTCTAATCTCTAGTGCGCGAAGCTTCTTTTCTCGCCGCCTACTGTTGCAAGTAACTTATATAGAAACCCCTCTGTGCCAAGGGTAAGTGCTCATTGTGTCTGCCATTTTCTCTCCATCTTGCCAAATTGTAATCCTCTTATTTCACCATAATCTGCAGTGTTTGTAAATTAATATAATTGCCCGGTTGTCAAGATGGCTTCTGTCGAGATCATAACTATGCTATTTCATTGTCATCTGTTTTCCACTAGTGTTTCTAAATTGTGAAGCGTCCGCATGCCGCAGTATTACTTTTCTGCAGTGTCATAGCAGCTACGAGCTTAAACGCCTTGCACGCGGTTACGTTTTATATCGTTGCACGCGGTATGCGCACGCTTATCTCTATTTAACCTTTGTGAACCGCCGCGATGGTGAGTTTCCCATCCATTTTCCCGGGTACTGTTCCGTGGGGCTTACGGCTGGGAGACGCACGCATCGCTGGCGCTCACGATTCCTGCACCACGCTTACGGAAGCACCCTTTTTGGATTCCAGGGTTTTTTTCTCCTTCTCCTTCGTTTCTACTGCCTTGGATTTCTACTATCAACCACCTCTACGTCCGCCGCTCGACGGGTGTCACGCAGCCTCTGTGACTGTCTGCGTGCTATTGTGTGGCCTGCCCGCATAACCTCTGCGCCCGTCTGCGCGCGAGCTGCTTGCTACGGGATCTGCCCGCCGGTCTGCGTGCGTCGCGGCCTGAGCCCAGGGCAGTACCATTCTATACCTTCGACCAGTGAGGGAACCCAGTGTGAACCGAACCCACCCCCCTTCAAAATAAATGCTGTAATCTGTGGTCTAATTCTTTTATTCCTCTACCACCTAAACCACTACGCCACATGGCTGATATTATTATCAGTAAGAAGTGATTCAAATACCCTTCATAATGGATCTTCCCATCGGAATGAGATGTTTTACCGTGGTAAAAAGTATCCCATGTCACCACAGAACAGATAAAAGAGGTTAGAAAGGAAATAGTCCCTGATTTGTATGAGAACGCGTGTCGCCGCTTGTCTCCCACTCTTTAGCTCCACTACAAGCAAGAAGCCCGTTACGTATGTGAATTACGCACACAAATGAATTACACACACTTAAATCGAGAGCTTGCTACTGATTGTAACTCACTGTCGATAAACATGCGCCATGCATCACGGCCAATCAGGGCAAAGGACGAAACGTCAATGGTTGAAGTGTGGAGGACGCAACGCATGCAGTACATTGTAAGCGGACTTGGTCATTGCGTTGATTAAGCGAGTGCATATCGGGCAATGTATATTTTTTGTAACTTGTTGCAATAATGTTGTTAATGTTCGGAATTTCATAGTGATCAGAATATTTTTAAGTTTTTTACAAATAGAATTGTAATTAAATGTTATTTACGACTTTTTGTTTTACGTATTATAATTGCATAACACGGAATTTTAAAGCAGAGCTCTGTGTTCCGAAGTAATCCGAAGCGCACTAAACGCGGTGAATGAATTAATCGGTCGAGCTATGATTTTCGTATCATAAATGTGGCGCGCTCGCCACGCCCACATTACCATTCCAACCTTATTCATCTATTCCGTGCATGTCACTCTCCAGCCTCTTAATTATCTTATTACACAAAAATTAGACCATAACATTGCTCTGTTGCGACGTGAAAGAACTTCGCAAGACTTTCGCATTTATAATATTAGTAGGTAGGGTAGTATAAACACACAACCCTCTTAATTATTTTTATTTATCTGTCTATCTCACTTCTTGATCGAGCTAATCTCTGGAACAGCTAAATCGATTTTAAAGTATCTTACAGTTCCATAGAGGACGTTATAAGGCAAAATATAGGCTACTCTCCACCCCAAAAATCCCACGAGATTAGGATTTACGCAGTAAAAACCTGCAATGCTATGAAGTCAATTAAGCATTAAGTCCAACTTTGTACCTAGGTGTATAAAGTGTAAATAAATAAATAAGTTACGGACAAAGCTAGTAAATAGTACGTTAAGAGGGGTGTGGAAAATAGAAATTAACCACAAAATAAAAATATACTCACCCTGATATCATACACAATCTTTTCAACCTCCTCTTTACTACTAACTTCAGTGTTATGTTTTGTGAGAGTCCTGAATGCCGACTCAACAGCTACAAACTTGTCCATATCAGCTTCTGGTGATCCAGAGTCTGGGTGGTACTTCTTGGCCAGATCCAGAAAGGCTTGGCGCACTGCATCTTGTTTAGAATTAGGTGGTATGTTCAGGACATAGTAGCATTCCTGGAATCGAGATACCATTGGGTTATTGCAAACATCAATTTTTTGGTTTTTTTGTATACCTACGTAATTCACTTTTTTTTACGATATACCTGTGTTTGATGTTTCATTGAGTAAAAGAGTTAATTGCAAACATAGTGATAGTTTAAACCTTAACTACATTAGTATTATAAAGACAAAAATGTTGTTTCTTTGTAATAGATAGATATTATCAATGGGTCGTTCTACTTTTCATTGCAGATAAATGAGTCTAAATATTTACGAAACAGAAAAAAAATAATCTTAACCCAATTCTATAATTACTTGCAAAATGTATTGGTTAACTAACATTTATTGATCTAGGACAGTAAAAATGTACACCTCTGTTACTAGACGTATTTATTTTTTATTTTCATATCTCAATCAGTCTTATAATCAACTTTGGTAGCTACATTGATCACAGTTTGTATGCTTTTAGATACATGTAAAATTAAAAAGATAAGTTTAACTAATTTAATATAAAAACTTTTTACCAAAAAATTAAACCGACTCCCAAAAAACACTGCAAAGTGAAAAATAACTTTAATTTCGGTAGTCGGTGTCTTTAGTTTTGTATTTTCGTTTTTGGCACCGACTTCCGAAATTAAAGTTATTTTTCACTTTGCAGTGTTTTTTGGGAGTCGGTTTAATTTTTTGGTAAAAAGTTTTTATTTCTCTCTTTTTAGTTTACTTTTAATTTAATTTTAATTTAATTAATTTAATGTTTATTTTTAATTTACCTAGTTACAAGAGCCTAATTATCAACTACTTATAACCTTTTACAAAATATTGCTTTTCCCAATGCTGGGCCGTTAATTGTTGAGGAGTTCTCCTGGTACTTCACCATCAGCTCTACATCACCATATGCATTGTGACGAGCATAAAGTGCGTAACATCCATATTCAAGTAATCGAATCGCAATCCACTCAATACTTATTATTGAGTAGTTTCGGCGGCCATCTGTGGTCTTCATCATCAGTTCCACTTCCTCAAATGGTACTTTTTGAGAGCAACTGCACAAGTTACTATAATAAATACCCAAAACGACATAGGTGTGCCTATAATATTTGAAGAGTTGCCTCGATTTCTCCAGGATCCCATCATCAGATCCTGACGTTTATGAAAATGGGACCAATATCGAAGTATACCCTTTCAATCAAAAAAAGAATTTTCCAAATCGGTTCAGCCGTCTTCGAGTAATCGATGATCATACATTAAAAAAAAAAAAGAAAAAAAATATATACGCGTCGAATTGATAACCTCCTCTTTTTGTCGTCGGTTGAAAATAAGATTAACAAAACAACTCTGTTACTAAAGGTCGAAACCAAAGCCAAATTTTTTAAATGTTTCTTTTAACATTAGTGTGAAAACTATTTAACTTTATGAGGTTAGGTAGATATAGTTACTAAACAATATTATATTTAAATTTAAATTGTTAATATAAATGAACTGGGTTTTTTTCAAGAGGTTCGACCAATAAATTTGGGACAGCAAAGTAACAGAGCTGTAATAAATCAACAGAGTTGTTACTTTAGATTCAGTCTCAAAAATAACAAGCTATCTCAACGAATTTACATAGTTAACTTAACATATAATAAATAAACTATAATTAGTATACTTATCAATAATCAACAAGAGACATAATCATATTATCCTCATTAATCTCTTCTTACTTTTCAAAAACTTCTAAGGCTAACGAAAGCGTGATCTGGAGTTTTCTTAAAAGTTTAATATGGCAACATTATTAAGCTGTCAAAATTTATGATTACAATTGTCAGTCATTTGTAAACACAATTAATATTCAACAATAATCGCTTTAATATGTGTAAAACAATAAAAAGTAACGTGCGAAAGCTGCTACATACTATGATCAGTAAGTTTAAACAAAAACAAGAAGAGAAAGAAATTGTTTTTCAAGAAAAACAACAATGTTTACATGCGATCTCGGATTTTTTAGGTTAGTACGACTTTTAATGTTGATCCTTGGTGGCTGATTATTAGATATACCTATTTACGATATTATGATACTTTTTCTTATCTTTATAGATAATATTGGAGATATTCAAAGAATCTGCGACTTGTTGAACGTTAAAAAATTTGGTGAAAAATCTTTAATAGAATCTCAGACTAAGTTCTTAGAAGAAATATCTTCGTTAACTGGTACGTAATTTACGGATAAGCATGTTTTGTTGATGAGTTGTGTTATTTGATATTATCAAATTGTTTAGGTACCTTAATTTTTTAATATGCATTTTATACTTCGTTTTGCAGAAGTTGGTGTCACAACACTAAAAAAAAGGAAGTATCTGTGAATGAATGGCTGTGGAGCACTCCAGGAAAAAAAACGCCCACACAAAAGCTCAGTGTTGGATTTAGACAGTTTTGATATTGATTCAACAAGAAATAAAATCAATGAATTTTATATTGTGAGAAAGGAGGTCCCAACATTGCGAACATTGTTAGAAAAATTACATTCTAGAATTAGCTTTAGTGGATGTAGTGAAACTCTGCGTGAAATATTAATTGCTAATGGGTATGAGTTCAAGAAAAATAAAAATGAACGAACGGTTCTTGTCGAACGTTTTGATATTGCTGCTTGGAGGCATCTTTACCAAGAAATTGCTTGAAATTGAATTGAAATTGAATGGAAGGAAAACGAATCATCTATTTAGATGAAACATAGGTACACAAAAATTATAAGCCTAAAATGTCATGGCAAGATCTAACAAAACGAGTGGTGCCCCTAAAACAAAATAAAACACTGATTTGGCTGAATAACTGCAGAAGATTGAAAGAAAAATGACAAATCATGTAATAAATGTGGAAAATAAAATAATACAAACAAACAGATCACATAACAGAAAAAGTATTGGAAAAAATCATAATAAGTGTAGGTGATGACGACTCCACTGATACAGAAGAATCCTTAGAGGTTGAATTTTTGGACTCGGATTTTGAGTACGATGATTAAATAATTATTATACTAAAAACGCCCCTAGTTGATTTAAAAAATTGTTGAAGAAATTTAATAAACTACTTACATGTTAAGTAGGTTAATATTACGTATATACTAATAAATAAATCTCCACATTCGTTTTTTAATCAATCCATGACAGTCAAGGCTCCGAGACACCAAACGGAGTCTTTAAACACATTATGTGGTATTATCCCTAAATTAGAAATTAGTTCGTAAACAACAACAACATTATATAAATTGATTGTCGTAAATACATAAAATTTCCAAGTATCAAAACATTTTTCTCCAACTATAGTCAGTAGTATAGTCAGTAGCCACATAAAGATTTTTTGAATTTGCCGCGCTTTCTCAGGTCACGCTTTCGTTAGCCAGACTTTATCAACTATTTTATAATATTTGGGTATTGGTTGCCTCGCTTTACTATGCTATCACGAATAATTTCAGTTTTCTCTTTGGAGCTTATAACAGGATTTTCTTCAAAAATTGTCTGAATAGTCATTCTCTCTTTCACACTTTTAACTTTTTTGTAAGGGTCTTTAATAGCATTAGACAATGCTATGTATTTGTCATCATTATGGGGTTTTTCACTTCGCTTTGCTCTATTGTACCTCTTTCTGTATTTCTCATATTTCTTTTTCATATTATCCAATTCTTCTTTTAGTTTCAATTTATCTCTCTATAATTTTGATCTGTTTCTTTTTATTTGTTTTCATCTCATTTGTACAAAGCTGTCATCTAAACTTAGACTAGTGTGAGAGGAGACATAATTAGTAGTAACAACACTAACATATAGGGTTGGCAACACCGCAGACACTGGAGAGACGCTCTGGATCGCGGCACGAGCTGTAACTGTAAAGTACAATAATTATACTAATAAATGGTATAAACCATATAAAAAGGTGTTTAATTATAAAACAAACATCATACATGGCGCTGAGGATAACTAAAAATTGCCGCTGAACAAAGTAAAAAGAGGTAAGAGATGGAACAACTACAACCGCCGCCGCCATTATCTTTGGTTGGGTCGAAATCGAAAAAGAGAAGTTTCGAAAACTGGAAACAGCGGTTTGACCTATATTTTCTCGCCAGTGGAGCAGATACACGTCTAAATGATGAACAGAAAAAAGCTCTATTATTACACTGCATCGGTGAAGAGGGTCTGCTAATATATAATAGTTTCGAGGACAAGGCGAGCATATCATACAATGAGGTACTCATACGTCTGGAGAAAAACTGTAGTCCACCTACAAATGAAACGTATAACAGATATCTATTCTTCTCAAGAAAACAAAAAACTGACGAACAATACGAAGAATACCATACAGCACTAAAATCTCTCAGTTTAGATTGTAACTTTGGAACCTTAAAGGATAGTCTTATAAAAGATCAAATAGTACTTGGAATTACTGATGGTAATATCAGAGAAAAATTACTAAGAATACCAGACCTGACACTTGACAAGTGCATGAGTATATGTAAAGCCGCACAAGTGGCTCAAAGTCAAATAAAAACTTTAAATAGTGAATTCTCAAATGAAGTAGGTGCAGTAAACAAAGGAACATACAGTCGCCTATCAGCAAATAAACGAGAACCAAAAGCCAGGGGTCGTAGTAGAACTCCAGGTCAAGCAAGTTATGGTGCGCGAGGAACATCCAGTGGCAGACAATCAAATTATCAAGAAAGGTCAGGTGAGCATTTTAAAAAAGATGCCAGTACATCAAGACCATGTAGAAAATGCAATAAGTTTCATGGTTATGGTAAATGCCCAGCATATGGTAAAAAATGTATAAAATGTCATAAATTTAATCATTTTACTTCATGTTGTACTTATAAATGTTCAGTAGTCAACAGTGAAAATATAGAACAGCTTAGAATAGATACAGTTTATGCAGTAAACTCAGTAAGCAAGGAGTGGTATATAAATATACAAGTAAATAACAAATATATGAAATTTAAAATTGATACAGGTTCTCAAGTGGATATCATAAATAGAAATACAATGAATCAATTAAAATTGCAACTAAATACATGTAGGAATATAAGATTGACAAATTTTGATGGATCTGAGATCAAAATACTTGGAACTTGTGATACAAAATTAAGATACAACAACAGTGACTGTTTATGTAAACTCTTTGTAGTGGATTTTAACACACCCAGTATTTTAAGTTACTCAACTGCAGTAAAGCTTGGTATTATTAACAGGGTAAAGTTGGTAAATAAAAGTGACATTGTGTCAGAATATAGTGAATTATTTACTGGTTTAGGTGAGTTAAAATATGAATATGATATTAAATTAAAGGAAAATTGTGTACCAATTGCAGAAAGACCTAGAAAAATTCCATTTAAATTACAAGATCAAATTAAAAGTGAATTAGATAAATTAGTGAAGTTAGGTGTCATTAGAAAGGTAAATGAGCCTACTGAATGGGTTAATTCTATGGTCGTGGCAAAGAAAAACGATGGTTCTATCAGACTTTGTTTAGATCCACAGAATTTGAACAAATGTATAATCAGAGAAAGATTTAAAATGAGTACTTTTGAGGAATTAGTCGCTAGAATGCCTAATGCCAAGTATTTTTCGGTGCTAGACGCCTCAAAAGGATTTTACATGATTAAATTATCAAAAAAGAGTCAAATATATACAACATTTAATGCTGGTGACTTTGGTAGGTATTGTTATAAAAGATTACCCTTTGGTTTAAACTCAGCACCTAAAGTTTTTAGTAAATGTTTTCATGACATATTTTGTGACATTGAAGGGGTAGAACAATATGTTGACGAATTGTTAATATGGGGAGAATCTAAGGAATCCCATGATAAGAGATTAAAACAAGTTTTGAACAGGGCTAAACAAGCAGGAGTAAAATTCAACAAAGATAAGTGTCAGTTTGGGGTAACTGAGGTCAAATATGTAGGCCATATATTGAGTAGCACAGGTATTAGACCTGATACAGAGAAAATTAGAGCTATTGTTAATATGAAAGAGCCCACAAGTAAAAAAGAGTTACAAACATTTTTAGGAATCATAACTTATGTATCTAAATTTATACCTAACTTATCAGATATTACAAATTCATTGAGAGAATTAGTGGAAAAAGAATTCTGTATTTGTATGGAGTGAAAAACAAAAGGAAGCTTTCAATAAATTAAAACAAATCTTAACTACAGAACCGGTTTTAAAATATTTTGAGATAAATAGTCCTATTACATTGTCGGTTGATAGTAGTAGTACAGGGTTAGGAGCAGTTTTATTGCAACATAATGCACCAGTAGCTTATGCTTCTAAATCATTAACTGAGTCGCAGAAATCATGGGCACAAATTGAGAAGGAATTATTAGCAATTGTATATGCATGTGAAAAGTTCCATCAATACATATATGGCAAACAAATTACAGTAGAAACTGACCACAAACCACTTGAACAGATATTTAAAAAATCTATGAACGAAACTCCATTAAGATTGCAAAAATTAAGAATGCGCATACAAGGTTATGACTTAGATATTAAATATAAACCTGGTAAAGAACTCCTAGTGGCTGATGCATTATCTAGGGCATATGTACAAGATAACATATGTAATCAGGATATTGATGAAAAGATAGAAATGCATGTCTGTATGATTATAGAAAATTTAAATATTAGTGAGCAAAAATTAAAAATATTTCAAGAAGAAACAGCTAAAGATGAAAACTTGGTATTGCTTATTAATTATATTCAAAATGATTGGCCTAAATATTCTGATATTCCATTTCAATTAAAGTTTTATCATTCTATTAAAGAAAGCTTATATGTAGCTAACGGTTTAATATTCAAAGATTCAGCTTTGTTAGTACCAAAATCATTACGTTCTGACATGTTAAAGCAAATTCATTACAATCATATGGGTTATGAAAAGTGTAAAAATAGAATAAAAGGATTGTTATATTGGCCACATGTGAATAAAGAAATAGAAGATATGATTAAAAATTGTGACATCTGTTTACAGTTTCAAAAAAGTCATAGTTATGAACCATTAAAATTAAGAGAAGTTCCCGATAAACCATGGAGTACAATAGGAGCGGATATGTTTTTCTTAAATAATAAAATATTTTTATTAATAGTAGATTATCTTACTAAGTATGTAGAGATAAGTGAATTAAAAAATCAATCAGCTGAGGAGCATATAAAAGCTTTACAAACATCATTCTCTAGATGGGGAATCCCTGAATTATTATATACAGATGATGGAGCTCAATACAGAAGTTCTGTATTTGTAGATTTCTGTCAGCAATTTGGGTTTAAACATAAGACATCAACACCTTATTATGCTAGGTCTAATGGGATGGTTGAGCGCCACATTCAAACAGTTAAAAGGATGTTAAAAAAATGTATATTAGAAAATAAAAATATTGATTTAGCTATGTTAGAATACAGGAATACGCCTATTGATAATGAGTTAAAGTCGCCAAATGAGATGATGATTGGTAGACAAGTAGCTTCTTTGTTACCTGTGAATAGAAATGGTTATGAAACAAAGTATAAGAAAATAAAAAACTATGTACAAAAGAAAAATGAAAGATATAAATTGTATCATGATAAGAAATTTAAGGGTAAAGGAATAATATTCTTTAATGGACAAAATGTTTATATTAGAGATAGAAATAAGAATAAGTTAATCCCAGGTAAAATTGTAAAAGAAGGGGATAAAGATAGATCCTATGTAATATTATTGGAAAATGGGCAGAAAGTTCTGAGAAACAGATATAATATATTTAAAGGTTCAAAATATAGAAAATTTAATGTTAAAAATACATATGATTATGATGATGAGGACCTTTTTTTTTTTTTTTTTTTAGCGTGGTAAAATTATCAAATAGGTCCTCCCACTCCGGGCAGGGTGGGAGGGACTGTCAGACTTTTACTGACTAAAATCCACGGGGTTCCTTCAATAACCCTTTACATACCGGGGCCACGGTAACGGGATGAGTCCCACGACCCCGGCGGGCTTCGGCCCTCTGCAGAGGGGGCCTCGTCATGTTGCTGACGCTCTTTGAGGCGCGCGTGGAACACGACGCGCCGTCGACCCGGGCATGGTCCATGGTCGGACAGCGAGTTGCCCTTTACTCGCTGTCCGCATGCCCGCGCCTACGGTGGCCGGAGATCGTCGGCCGACGTCCGACGCCGTGGGCGTCTACCACTGCGGCTGGGCTGGAGGGAGGACGCCATCCTCTCCCTCACGCGGCCCGCCTCCTCCTTCGGAAGCATGACTGCTTCGCAGAAGGAGGCGACCGCTTCCCACTCCCTCTCGCCCCGCAGCATGGCCTCGACCAAGGCCGGGCGCGAGAGGTCTCCGCCTATTGTCGCCGTGAGGACACGTCGGTGCTCTGCCCAAGCTGGGCAGTCCTGCACCGTGTGCTCGACTGTGTCCTCAGGGCGACCCTCGCAGTGGTGACACCCAGGCGTCTCTTCCTTACCCATCAGACACAGGTACCTCCCGAAACTTCCGTGTCCGGTGAGGACCTGCGTCATGCGGTAGGTCAGGACGCCGTGACGCCGATCTAGCCACTCCTCAAAGAGGGGTCTTACCGCCGCAATTGCGGCGTGCCCGGATGATGAGGACCTAGAATGTATAATACAAAATAACACATTAAATGAAAGATGTTATGATAAGGTAACGAATGTTAATGTAACAGATGATGACTGTACTGAGAATTTAGCTTTTAGAGATATAGACTTTAATAATTGTAACAAAGATATTATGAATGACATTGTGGAAAATAATGATAATTTAAATTTTGAATATGTTAATTGTGATGTGGATAACTTTGTAGATTGTCTTGATGAACAGACTGATCTTGGAGCTAATAATGACATAGTAAATAGTAAAGCCAAGAAGTCTGTTACATTTAATTTTGACAATATTGTTGTAGAAAATAAAAAAACTAGAAGTGGTCGAATTGTTAAGAAACCAAATTATTTGCATGAATATTGTAATGATTAATTATTTTAAGAAAAGAGAAGGGATGTGAGAGGAGACATAATTAGTAGTAACAACACTAACATATAGGGTTGGCAACACCGCAGACACTGGAGAGACGCTCTGGATCGCGGCACGAGCTGTAACTGTAAAGTACAATAATTATACTAATAAATGGTATAAACCATATAAAAAGGTGTTTAATTATAAAACAAACATCATACAACTAACAATGTTATGATGTAGAGATCCTGTTATCGATATCGGTGTAGAAAGACGGCGCGGTGTATCGAGATTAGGTGCGGTGCGCCGTGGGATACAGGCCGTCTCACTTAAATTAGTTGGAGAAGGTAATTTTGACGACGAGATTCCAGGAGATGACTCTGGTGTAGCCATGACAACACGTAGTCCTTTCTGACGGTCTTCTTTTTGAATTTGCAATTCGCTACTTTCCTTTCATTCTGCGGTGCTCGCGTGGTGTCATGTCCTTTACTATTTTTTTGCATGGTGTCTTGCCAGACCTTTTTGTTTTGCCTCAGCTTCCTTCGCCGGATCTTTTTTGCGTCTCTCTCTTCTTCGCTGTTTCTCAGCGGGTGTTAGAAGCATAGGTACGTGTTGTTACGTCTAAAACAACAATTTATATTAAATACTACTGATATGCACAATAAAAAGTCATAGTCAGCAAGATAGTATGACAAATACACCTGTTACTAAACTTTCGACTCTGTTACCACACCAAAGTAACATAGTTGTACAGTAACAGAGTTGTAAATATTATGAATTGTGTAGAATATATCTTAAAACCATTATGCTTATTAAGAATTTACATGGCATTGTTATAAATTAACCATTGGTCTTTATAATCGGTATAAATTTAGTAGATAAAGATAAATACTTACAGACATATACCGGTAACAGAGTGCACACAAAATAAACACACGCACGTGGTTACGCGGCCCTTGTTTGACTGAATCTGCCATGTTGATTCCTCCCGGGGGAAGAGCAGCACTTATGAATGACACCTCGGAATGCCTACTCGCACGAAAGGACTATCACTATCTGTATTTTTATTCCGAAATCACTATGGTAACAGAGCATAGCGGTAAAATCGTAAATTGTCAGGGACAAAATTTTAAATAATTACCTAAAATCAAATGCCATAGTTAAAAAATTCAAAAGTAATTCGCATTACTGCGTGTATTCGCTATCTTTTATTTTCAACCGACGACAAAAAAAGGAGGAGGTTATCAATTCGACGCGTATATATATATATTTTTTTAATGTATGGTCATCGAGTACTCGAAGACGGCTGAACCGATTTGGAAAATTCTTTTTTTGTTTGATAGGGTATACTTCGAAATTGGTACCATTTGTCACCAAGTCAGGATCTGATGATGGGATCCTGGAGAAATCGAGGGAACTCTTCAAATATTGTAGGCACACCTATGGCGTTTTGGGTATTTCTTATAGTAACTTGTGCAGTTGCTCTCAAAAAGTACCATTTGGGGAAGTGGAACTGATGATGAAGACCACAGATGGCCGCCGAAACTACTCAATAATAAGTAATTCGTGTATTGCGATTCGATTACTTGAATATGGATATTAAGCACTTTATGCTCGTCACAATGCATATGGTGATGTATAGCTGATGGTGAAGTACCAGGAGAACTCAAAAATCAACGGCCCAGCATTGGGAAAAGCAATATTTTATAAAATGTTATAAGTAGTTGACATTTAGGCTCTTGTAACTAGGTAAATTAAAAATCAACCAACTAAAAAGAGTAAAATAAAAACTTTTTACCAAAAAATTAAACCGACTCCCAAAAAACACTGCAAAGTGAAAAATAACTTTAATTTCGGAAGTCGGTGCCAAAAACGAAAATACAAAACTAAAGACACCAACTACCGAAATTAAAGTTATTTTTCACTTTGCAGTGTTTTTTGGGAGTCAGTTTAATTTTTTGGTAAAAAGTTTTTATTTAATAAAATTGCGAATGTTAGACCACAATTTTTGAGATTTTAAATTTTTATCATTATCCCTTAGTGCTTGGGACATGAGTAAATACTATGAAAAGCAACTCTGTTACCCGTAAAGACAACGCTGTTACTAAATTTAACAAAATTACAAACATTTTCTCAAGAAATGCTTAGAGTAGACATATTATGAGACTGATTTTAGTTCTAAAAGTATTATAATAATGTGTATATTGTGAATATAATTTAGGATTTGTCACTATTATGTGCCTGGGACATGTTTATCTGCAATGAAACGTAGAACAACCCCAATATCAATCTACAGTATGCCAACATGGTGGAGGACAAAACAGCGGCACACTTGCTACTAAGCATCCTGTAGTTGCATTATTACAGGACCAATTACATGGGCAACCGAGGTAATTACCTCGGTTGCCAATTGGTCAGAAGTAAAACTGTGAAATAGTAAGCAAAATTAGGGCATTTATTGCCTTCCTGGAGGTGGATGGATTGAATGAATAAAAAACATATGTCCTACCCATATGCAAAATACGCGCTTGGTCGTGGAATTACGCGTGCATGAGTGGTAAGTGGCCTTACGCGAACCTATCATCATTTAAAACAAACCTGGCCGACATCACATACATACAAGCTACACTATCAGCGTAAGATAGCCTAATTTAATTTCTATGGAAAAAAACCCTTTCGCACAATGGAAGCAGAGAAAGTGATAAAGAAATTATTGAAACATCGAGTCTGAGTAGGTTTACATCTCAAAAGTTGAATAAGACAGTATACTAGCTATTTCTCATAAAGCAATATACTAGACATGGGCAGCTCATGAATGAGAGATAAAATTGAGCTAGCTCTTTAAACACAATCTAGCTCTCAGTCGCTCAGTTGTTCACAGAATAGCTCTCCAACTCATTTAGCTCATTGACTCTATACGAGTAACAAATGATACCAAAGCGCCAACAGCGGCCAACAATGCCTGAACTTCCCCGACGAACAGGTGAACAATTTCACATTGTATGTAGCTCACTGACCGACTCTTCGGCTCAATACGTCATTGTAAAATAAATCTTATAGTCGCTGCCTTAAAAGTAAAAATGCTTAAGCACTTTTACATAAGTATTAAAATCCTTACGGAATAATAGTTAGTGATTTTGTGTTTTTTTTTTTTTTTTTAAACAAGCTTCATTATTTTTTTAATGTACTCTAATTGTTTCGGTGGAATATCGTGTTGTATGTTGCTAAGCGCAGTTTAGTTTTAGTTGCTTAATTATAAGTTTAATTATTAGTAGTAATTAGTTAGTAAGTAATAGATAGTGTTAAATAAGTGTTATAAGCTAAATATTACATTCAAAGAAAAAAGACATAATTTTAATATTTATTTGTAATAAAACAACCTAATGAATCTGATTTTATCTATAGCTCACAACTAAATTAAATGAACTAAAGAATTCCAAAGATTTTATAAAGCCACTGCGCTAGTTGTCTCGTTTGACTCGCGTGAAATAGCGCAGCTCAATTTGATCAGTAGCTCGCAAGTAAGTCAATTGAGCTCAAGAGTTATTCTGTGAGCTAAAGAGCTAAGTGATATGGCTCTTTATTATGATATCAAAAGAGCTTATATCTCTCTTTTCTTTTCAGTGAGCTACATTTCGTATGTCTAGTCGTCTAGTCGTTGAAATTGTTACCATATTAGGTAAAGATTTACAGATTCAAAAACTTACGGCGATTTTTTTCTCAGCTGCTTTTGTGCTTATTGTTTTGACGACTATAAATATAGGACGAAAATAAACAGATCGGCCAAGATTTCTTAAACTGCAAGTTAATGTCGTCTTTCTCATTTTACTTGATTTTTAAAACATTTACATTTGTATCATTACGTAAATATTGTGCTTATTAGAGATGAGTCGTATCCTATCTACTAGAACAGATCCGAAGAATAGGTAAATTTCGATACTAGGCGGCACCTATTCTCACTTTGACAACACCTAGTATCATGATCATGAAGTATTGCGAATTCCAACTGCTCTTAGGCTTCATAGCACTAACGCGTAATTGCATTCCATTCACTCAACACGTTATAAACCTGCTTTACCGATCATTCATGTTTGTAAAAATCATTCGTTTGTCAGTCACTTGAATTTAAACCCTAATTCAAAGTACATAAAAGTAACGCAACGCGCACGCGTGTTGTGCAAGAATATATATTCTGTCCTTTTTTAACTACGCTATTCCGTAGTCTTCCCATCTTTATCTTTCAATACTCGAGACTAGTCAGTAATCATTCGATCCGAGAATACTCGATCCGAATGAGTACCAACTAGTCTCGAAAAGACTAAGTAAATAGATACTTCGTAATACTTAGTCTTGTCGAGACTAGGTGGTACTCATTCGGATCGAGTATTCTCGGATCGAATGATTACTGACTAGTCTCGAGTATAAAGTCCAATTACTAGGTACCAACCTAGTCTTATCACTAATTGCTGTTGCTAACACCCTAAGTTCAATAGAAATATCAAGTACAGGAGAAGTGGCAACGAGGTGAGTCCGTGAAGCTTAAAGACCGTCATCGTAAAAAATAATCAAAATACCGTGTTCATTTGTTGTTTAGCAGTTTCCTGCAAAATTAGTAGCCACAATAAAAAAATTACTTGGACTAAGTACGTGCACCATGACCACATTCGATAAGTAATAATTGATACTAGGTGGACTAGGGACTAGGTGGAATAGGTATCTGGATCACGTATTTTTAAATACTAAGAATAGGTGCACCTAGTCCCAAATTTACCTAGTACAACCCATCTCTAGTGCTTATTTTTTGCAAACGCTACCTTTCATATTGCTGCATGACAGATTTGTGACAGATTATGAAATTTGTTCTTTTTTGTTTGACTTTGAAATTATGCTTAACGTTTACGGAGACAGCAAACATTATTAAGGACAGCAGAGTTAAAAAAGCAGATGCAGTTGCACTTTTGAGTGATAAGTGATAAGACCTTGGCCATTTATCATCGGTATTAAGAATATTAACTGAAAAGCCATTATAAATGTTGAACAAAATATAAAATTGATAATTCAAGGTACGTTTGCAAAATGGAGATCAACGTAATTGTAGTTTCCAACCCGCTATATCTTACTAATATTATATATGCGTACAGTACGGCCGTTCCAACTTGGCTAGTGTGAAGTTAGGCTCTGCGAACTTTAACGCTTGTGCACTCGTACATAAATAAAAGTTTAAAAAAATAAATATAATTAGCAATTGTTATTCCTGTTACACTCGTACATAAATAAAAGTTTAAAAAAAATAAATGCCAATAACAGTTGTTAACAGGAATAACAATTGCTAATTGCATTTATTTTTTTAAAACATTTATTTTTGTACGAGTGCACAAGCGTTAAAGTTCGCAGAGCCTAACTTCACACTCGCCAAGTTAGAACGGCTGCATTGTAAGTTTGTGAGGATTCCCACGGAATCGGTATAAAAATAAAACTTTCCTACGGGAATGAAGTTGCGGGCATCACCTAGTTTGCAATAGATTTAATTTTTTACTCGTATCTATCACCAGGGCCGGATTAACCATTAGGCAGAGTAGGCAACTGCCTAGGGACCCCGCATCCACTAGGGGCCCAGTGCAAGTGATAAGATTTTTTTATCGATCGACAATTTGAATGTGAATCTAAATATATTTGTATTTAGTAGTAGAATTTAAATAAGTCGGTTCTATTTCTCGTTAAAAAGTTTTTTCTCGCTTTCCAGTGGGTCGATTTATAGTTATCTAGTTACAAAAGCCGCAATGTCAACTACTTATCACCTTTTACAAAATATTTACTGTCCCGATACAAGGCCGTCAATTGTTGAAGAGTTCTACTGGTACTTCACCATCAGCTCCAATTCACCATATGCATTGTGACGAGCATAAAGTGCAACAACCATATTTAATTAATCGAATCGCAAACTAAGAATGGAATACTTCTTATTGAGTAGTTCCGGTGGCTATCTGCGGTCTTCATCATCAGTTCTACTTCACCAAATTATGCTTTTTGAGAGCAACTGCACAAGTTACTATAAAAAATACCAAAACCAGATTATATCCTGATTATAGTACTTATACTCTTTCAAAAAAATAAAGAAATTTCCAAATCGGTTCAGCTGTCTGAGTAATCGGGGAACATACTTTAAATAAAAACTTTTTACCAAAAAATTAAACCGACTCCCAAAAACACTGCAAAGTGAAAAATAACTTTAATTTCGGTAGTCGGTGTCTTTAGTTGTGTATTTTCGTTTTTGGCACCGACTTCCGAAATCAAAGTTATTTTTCACTTTGCAGTGTTTTTGGGAGTCGGTTTAATTTTTTTGGTAAAAAGTTTTTATTTCACTCTTTTTAGTTGGTCGATTTTTAATTTACCTAGTTAAAAGAGCCTAAATGTCAACTACTTATAACCTTTTACAAAATATTGCTTTTCCCAATGCTGGGCCGTTAATTTTTGAGGAGTTCTCCTGGTACTTCACCATCAGCTCTACATCACCATATGCATTGTGACGAACATAAAGTGCTTAACATCCATATTCAAGTATTCGAATCGCAATCCACGAAATACTTATTATTGACTAGGTTCGGCGGCCATCTGTGGTCTTCATCATCAGTTCCACTTCTCCAAATGTTATTTTTTGAGAGCAACTGCACAAGTTACTATAAGAAATACCCAAAACGCCATAGGTGTGCCTATAATATTTGAAAAGTTCCCTCGATTTCTCCAGGATCCCATCATCAGATCCTGACTTGGTGATAAATGGTACCAATTTCGAAGTATACCCTTTCAAACAAAAAAAGAATTTTCCAAATCGGTTCAGCCGTCTTCGAGTAATCGATGATCATACATAAAAAAAAAAAAAAATATACGCGTCGAATTGATAACCTCCTCTTTTGGTCGTCGGTTGAAAAGAGTTTTCGGCGAACTAAGTCGGTTAAAATCACCCAGACTTAAGACAACAGCCTATGTCGAAAATCGTACCCAGGACCACGAGGTGACACCGATGTTAGCGACACAGGATTCGGTCGGTCAAAGTAAGAAAGGGGCCCGAGAATTCCAATGCCTAGGGGCCCTGACAAGGTTAATCCGACTCTGTCTATAACTTATGATACGACCAAAATGTTAAATCTGTTGTGGAATATCAAATTATAACTGTGAATAATTTATTGAGTTAACTGGCCACATAACATTCAATAATTCATCTTTAAAATATACGTGTTCATAATAGTATACAAATTAGAGATGTAACGATATAAATTAGGAAACCGATATACAACATCAACATGTAACATAATTAATGCACATCCTGGAATTAGTTTGTTCAGAATCGTTTACTGAATCGATATAACTATATCGTTATTAATTTAAAAAACATATCGAAATTTTTATCCCAAAGCAATTAAATAACTACGTAAATTACAAATTACACTTTCGCTGTATAGTAAATACAAACTAACTATGGACCGTAAATTAAAGTAGTAACTTTTTAAATGCAAATTTATATAAATTCCGTCATTCAGTACACATTACAGAAAAATTAAACTCATTTAAAGGAAGTTAAAGTCTTAAAAAAAAACTGTTTAAACAAGTAAAACTATAAATTCAGAATATGTATTATGATAATAACATAATTTTCTAATTGGGGTGTTTGAGGTTGTGCGTTAATTACATTTTTTGCACACATTTCCGTGCCTCGTTACCGAATCGGTAATGATAATAGCACAACCAGTCAGGGTCGTCGGGCTTGCGGGAGTTCTCAGTACGCTGTCTTGAATGAGAGCGTGAGCGGTTACAGTGTGCGGAGTTTTGGCGGGAACGGTGAAATGATGAATGTTGGTGTTTGCGGAGTTCGGCGACTTCGATTGACAACTTCTCTATTTGTTTCGACAGCATGCTGATTTGTAGGTTTGTTATTGCGTTTAACTGTAGCTCATTTGGTGCTGTACTTGTTGATGGAGGCTTTGCTGTGGAGCTGGAGACCGCGGCGACTGTAGTGGGTTCGAAATGCTCCATCATTTTGTCGGCCATCGCGGCTAGCACTTCGAGCGATGACTCGGTGTTGACGGAGAGCACGGCGCGAACTTGTGGGGGCAGCTGGTTGAGCCACATAACCTTCAGAGCCTCATCAGATAATAGCGTGCCACTGAGATCTCGCATTTTACGCAGCAGCTGGCTCGGCTTGTTGTCGCCGAGTTCGAGACCGCTGAGTAGCTTCTGTAATTGCCGGTGATCGGACTCTTGGTACGTCGAGATGAGTCTGTCCTTGAGCACGTTGTACTTGCCGGTAGCCGGTGGGTTTAATATGATGTCGCCGATTTGTTCTAGGTCGCTGTTGCCGAGTAACGGGACGACGAGGTTGAATTTTTGTTCTTCACCTATCTTGCTGGCAGCAACGGCGGCTTCAAATTGCGCGAACCAAAGGCGAGGATTTTGGCGCCAAAATGGTGGTAGACGTGCAGGAAGTGAAATTGTTGCCACGTCACTCTTTACTGTTGTGGCGCCTTCAGCATCGCAGAAATCGTCGGGATTATTCAACATGGTGGAGCTTCTTCTAATTTTCTAGGCGGATGTTGCAGGAGTTTAGGCTTCGTTTCGTCTTCCAGTTCGTGTTCTTGATTTCTTGTTCGCGGGTCACCAATTTGAAAGGGTGTGTTGGGATTACTAGGTATCCATTCGAAGGTAATAAAACTCACGTCGGATTGTTAACTGAATACTGAATCAATACTGAATAATTTATTGACGAAACACCTGCTTATATATACATTGGTTATGATTTTATCTAGGCATGACAAACACAGTTTCTAAGCTCTCGACCAATGGCGAAGCGCCACCGGGCGAGACGCGCGCGGGGCGCGGAACGCATTCTTGCCCGCGGCACTAGATCGTCGCGGACCTATATATATCGGAGTGGGGCGCGGACCGCGTCTCAAACGCCACCGCGTATAGCCGCATACGACGCGCCCGCGACATGCTCGACTACATCATCGCAAGCGGGGTCCAGCATGTTGTGTGCGTCTCCGGACCGCGGAGCGCCCTCGCCGACACCGATGTCGTTGGACTCGGAAGCAGAACAGCCACCTGAGCCACGCCCTCAACGACGCCACCGTAGCCCTCAAGAGGATTCGGAGTCGGAACGGAAGAGTTATCATTCCGACCCGCCACCATCACGCACACGACAAGAGTGTGCGTCAAGGCGGCGGGATGACGCCGGAAATTCTCACTGGTCGGCAGATGAAGAGGTAGGTGAACAGACTGCACCTGCCCCCGCCACCACTTCAAATGCGGCCCCCGCCACCGCTTCCAATGCGGATAATGGCGGCGCTCGACGGCCCAAACGGCCTCGACACCCTCCGCTGGTAGTGGAGCTCCTGCCGAAGTGGGCACACCATTTTAGGACCATCGCAGCCAAGCTGGGTCGGCCACCAAGCGCTCGCCCATACAGCACCGGCGTACGCTTCACACCGGAGTCAGAAGGTGAGTACCGGCTGATGCAGCGGTACCTAACGGAGCTAGAGAAGGAGAGCGGCATATCGTGGTTCGCATACTCCCTACCAGCGGAGAAGCTCGTGAAGGTGGCCATTCGCGGGCTACCAGCTGACACAGAGCCCCAGGAGATTGAGGAGGAACTCCGCGTACTCGGATACGAGCCGGAGTACGTGCGCCACATTAGGGCGCGCCAAGGAAGACATGGCTGCGTATTTTACGCCATGCTGAGGAGGACCCCGGACATCCGGTCCATATACGACACCTCCGTGTTCTTGATGATGCGGGGTGTCAAGATAGAAGCATGGCGTGGGAAACGTGGGCCCGCACAGTGCCACCGGTGCCAGAAATTCCGGCACTCATCGCACCAGTGTCACCGCCCGCTCGCCTGCGTGAGGTGTGGAGAGGGACACGCGGCCAGAGACTGCCCACGTCCGAGGGAAGAGCCGGCCACCTGCGCGAACTGCGGTGGCCCGCACCCGGCGTGCCACGTCAAGTGCCCCGTGTTCCAGCGGGAGATCCAGAACAGGCGGGCGGGGACTGTCGCCATCACGGCAGCCAACTCGCGCCACCCCAAGCAACCTGTGGACAACGAAGAAAGACGACGGACGAGAAGAGGACGGTAACGGCGGCGCATCATTGATGGCGGCAGCCAACGGACCCACGGAACGCGGAGAGGCCACTTCCTCCCGGCGGGGGGAAGGGGAAAGCGCAACCCCCCCCGCAAAACACAAACACGGCGGCTTCACAGCAGACCTCGCAGGCCGCCCCTGCCCCAGCCCAGAACAAGGCGCAGGCAGTCAACAAGGAGGCGAAGAAGGGCGCCGGCAAACCTAAACAGCACGGCCGGCAACACGCCAACAGAAGGCGGACACCGTGCAAACCGGCGCCCCACAAACAAGTGTTAACAAAGAGTTCACTGCCTGCGCCATTAAGATCCTGATGGACCTCATACAGGCCATCAGTCGGGGGCAAAACCCACAGCAGGCCATCCTGGATGGCCTGCCAATGTTACTTGAGCTTACCAATGGATAAGTCTCTTAGAATACTCCACTGGAATGCCCGCGGCCTGCGGAACAAGGTCGCCCTCCTCCGCCATCTCCTACGGGATCAGGACATCGACGTGGCGCTGATTAATGAAACGCACCTGGGACAGGAAGACAGGGTCAAGTTCCCAGGCTACGTCATATACCGCCAAGATGAACGGTCGGCATCCACTCAAATCCGATATCGTCGTCTGGCAGTACTGGTGAGGCGAAGAGTCGTCCATCAAGAGCTGCCCCCCACGACATCACTCAACCACCTGTACACGCTGGGTGTACAGATGCATGTAGCCGGCGAGGATATTCAAATTTACGTCGCCTACAAGCCTCCTGACAAGTCACTGGACCTCATAAAACTCCGTGATATCCTCAATGCGAAACACCCAGTTATCCTCGCCGGAGATCTCAACGCAAAGCACCCAGCGTGGAACTCCAGCAGGATGAATCCTCAGGGGAGACGACTCTTCGCGGACGCGGAAGCCTTTGGCTACACAGTGTCCGGCCCAGAGACGCCTACCCGGTACCCAACAGACCCCAACCACATGCCGGACGTGCTGGACATTGTGGTCCACCAAGGGCTTAACTGCCAGATCACCCAGCATGTAATAGACGACGAGTTACAATCGGATCACCAGCCAGTACTCGTCGTCCTATCGGGGATGCCGACCCGAGTGAAGCCGCCAGCGCCACGTCGTCTCCTGGACTGGAACAAGTTCACAGAAAAGATTGAGGCCACGACGCCGGCTCGGCCTGTCACTACCGCCGCGGACGTCGATCAGTTCGCAGCCGACGTCACTGCTTGCATACAGAACGCGATAAGTGAGGCGGTCATACCGCCGCCGGCGCAGGGGAGAGGGCTATTGCCGCCCCTGTCGCCGAGCCTACGCGCTATGATCGCCGAGAAGAGACGGTTACGCAAGCAGTGGCAACAAACAAGATGCCCAACACTCAAGACCGAGCTGAATCGACTCGCGGTCGACGCTCTGAGCTCGGTCTTAACCTTCTGGTTAAGACCGAGCTCAGAGCGTCGGCCGCCGCGAGCTGGGAGGAACTTATTGACACCGCAGCTGACAGCTGGACGTCAGTACACAGACTGTGCAGAGCTTTTACGAATACCCCAGCCCCGGTGCGCCCACTACGAGGCAACGACGGGACTCTCAAGTACATAGCGGAGGATCGCGCGGAGGTCTTCGCCGAGCACCTGGAGCGTCAGTTCCGCCCGAACCCGACTGACCAGCACGCACACGTCGCGGCAGTCGAGCAACACCTTGGAGGCTACTTCGCGACGCCGATAGCTCCCGATGAAGACCCTGTCTTTTTCTCGCCGGGCGCAATCAGACGCGCCATCCTAAAAACAAAACTCAAAAAGGCTCCCGGGGCCGACGGCATCACCAACGCCGTGCTACGCCATCTGCCGCACCGTATGGTAGCGGCGTTGGCGCGCCTGTTCACGGCGGTGCTGCGCACGGGGGCCTTTCCTGCTGTGTGGAAGGAGGGGCGCGTCATCATGCTGCCCAAGGCGGGGAAAAATGTGCTGAAGCCGGAGAGCTATCGGCCCATCACCCTGCTGCCCACCATCTCCAAGGTGTTCGAAACACTCCTGCTGCGACACCTCACTCCGCATATCACTCCGAGACCTGAGCAGTTCGGCTTCAGGGCGGACCATAGTACGACGCTTCAGCTGTCGAGGGTACTCTACCAGCTGTCCACAACCATGAACAGGAAAGAGTACGCGGTAGCAGTATTCCTCGACATGGAGAAGGCCTTCGACCGCGTATGGCACGACGGCCTAGTATACAAACTGGCCACCTCCGCCACGCCCCGTCGCGTAGTAAAGGTGGTCCAATCTTTTCTGTCCAACAGGAGCTTCAGGGTGGTGGTCGACGGAGCACTCTCCTCACCCCGCCCCATCGAGGCGGGAGTACCTCAAGGCAGCTGCGTGTCGCCTGCGTGTTACTCACGTTACACGGACGACATCCCCACCAAGGCCGACACGACGCTCGCGCTGTACGCTGACGACGCCGCGTACATCACTACTTCGATGAACGCGAAGCACGCGGCGACGAAGATGCAGCGCGCGCTAAATATGCTTCCTGAGTGGCTCGCCAAGTGGCGGCTATCAGTTAACGTGAGTAAAACGCAGGCTATACTTACAGGTTCATCGCAACTCCCACCACCACTGAAGCTCCAGGGAGCCGAGATTGCGTGGTCGCCGCAGGTCAAGTACCTCGGCGTCACCATCGATCGTCGGCTCTCGATGCGGCCGCACGCCAAGCAAGTCGCGGCGCAGACCAAGGTAGCCCGCTCACTGCTCTATCCAGTACTATCGTCCCGCCTCCCGGCGCGTGTCAAGCTGGGCGTGTACAAAGCGTACTTACGCCCCCTGCTGACATACGCCGCCCCCGCCTGGTTCGTCCTCACCAGTGAGACGACCCGCAGGCCGCTCCGCGCGCAGCAAAACGCAGCGCTGCGGTTGGTAGTAGGTGCCCCTCGCTATGTGAGGAACGACGTCATCAGGCGGGACCTCGGGATTGAGGGCCTGGATGAGTTCGTGCAGCGCCTCGCGAAGGCGATGTTCGCGCGTGCCGACGCCTCTGCTTGGCCCCATGTCAAGCACCTGGCGCCACTGCATGCGCGCCCGCCAGACGTGAGGAGGCTGCCCAGAGATCTGCTCCCGACAGACGTCGCGGCCGCATCCTCCCGGACTTGACTCCTGGGTAAGTCGCCCCACTATACACGCGACTTACTCAAACAATGAAACTACACTAATTACACTTCACCCGATGCGTAACGTGTTCTAAGTTAATATAGGCACGTTACGTACCAATAACACACATTCATGACTCTACATGCGCTATACATAACTAGCACCGGATAGCAGCGCATGCTATTCGGTGCAGACGCACTGAGCGGCGATACACAGTACAATGCCGCTCACACATACATACTCGGCTCTGCGGTTCGAAACGTAACCGGCTAGATCTGGAAGCGGGACGGACGGGAGCCCCGCATTCACTATAGGTGCGCCTGAGTCGGCACTCTCGTCGCTGGTCGGCTCCCGCTGGGCTTCCCCTGCATAGGGGTTTCACCTGGCGGGGCAGACCGCCGGGGTGTCGTGAAGAAACGACGCCGAAAATCGGCGTCGCGGCGCGCCTATAGTTACACAATAGCAATTAATCACGCGGGTGTGCGTTTGCCGTTCACTTTTGAACAGGCACTTTCAACGCACACCCGAACATCTACGCCGTAACTAGCCACCTAATGACGATCCCGTGTTTACGGGATACGGCAGGCTCCCGCGGGAGTGGGGCTAAGCTCCGTGACCGCTCGCCGCGCCCCTGACGGGGCGCAGCGACTGCCCAGACGACGCGGTCATTTTCTTCGTGAGCTGCCGTCGAGTGAAGATGTCTGCTGTTCAAGAGTTTTCCCGCCGTGTGTCGTCAGCGCCGCGTGTCCATCTACGTATGCGATATGAAGATGCGGAGGGAACTGGTGCTACGCTTGCTCTGCTTGATTGCATGCTTGCAAACAAACCGCTTCTTTCGAAGCGATATGGCCGGTGAGTGCGGCGTTGTGATGACGCCGTGCTGTGCTCGTGCTGTTATCCTGTTTCTTTACAAACCAACGTCTTTTTCAAGATGATTGCTTTCTCTGTTTCTTTTCGGAATGTCAAAAACGTGGTATGGTAATTGGTTCAGTGTTGAGTGGTAAACTGGTAATTATTTGGTTTGAAGGTAAAGGTACTGTTTCGGAGGTATTTGGTAATCGTTCGAAGGTGTGGTAAATGCGTGACAGGTACTATGTCACTACATAATAATAGAACAAAATATGGAGCGGACGTGCGCTGCGCTACTGCTTTCAATAAAAGGAAGGAACCTACAATCGTTCGTTGACGTCGTAGTATAAATTGATAATTTACTTATTTAATTATAGGTCTAAGTAATAAAGTAAAAATGGTATAATTAATTATTATTTATGTTTAGTTTGTAATTGTATTATTTTGTTATATTATTTAATAATACTATAAGATAAAACAGCAGCGGAACTCATCAATGGGTGGCAGGTATCTGACGAGGCTTCTTGCTCTGACCATAGGTGGATCCGTTTCGACATCCAGGTATGTGTTACTCCTAAACTTCCACGATGTAACCCGCGAAATACGGATAGAGTGGCATACACACGCAGCCTTGTTACAAGGCTTGTACACACAAGCGACCTGGTGACACTGGTTGACGCGAATCAAATAGACGCGTATGTAGGCCAGCTCACCGAATCACTGATCAGCAGCTACCACTCTGCATGCCCAGAAACCATACCGCGCGACACACCGGGTAAACAGCCCTGGTGGGGCGCGGATCTGGAGCGCAAACGCAAGAAGGTAAGAAAGGCATTTAATAGAGCCATGAATACATGTAGGGAGGATGACTGGGAGGTTTACTATGCCGCCAAATCCGCCTACAAAAAAAGCATCAGATTCAGACGAACCATTGGGTGGCGAAAATTCTGTGGTGAAATTGAATCATGCCAACAAGCAAACAGGGTAAGGAAGATACTGGCACAGCAGACCACTTCTGGGCCAGATTCACTTCGTAAACCGGACAACACACTGTCCACATCACCGGAAGAAACGAGGCGCATCCTAATCGAAACACACTTCCCAGGTAGCGTCCTCGCACAGGTAACCGAATGGACGGACGTAACCCGAACGCCATCGGACGAAGAAACTCCAGTGGGCCATCCGAAGCTTCCAACCTTTTAAGGCGCCTGGTCCCGACGGAGTCTTCCCGGCCTTACTTCAATGGGGGGGCAACTCTGTTGTGACGAGACTGGTGCCCCTAATGAGAGCGTGCCTGGCATTTAGATACGTTCCAAAGGTATGGAGGGAAGTGAAAGTCATATTCATCCCAAAGCCAGGTAAGAGTGACTACACGAACGCAAGATCATACCGCCCAATCAGCTTGACCTCCTTTTTGTTGAAAACAATGGAGAGAGTGTGTGAAAGGGAGCTACGAGACGGTGCTCTAAAAACAGTACCACTGCATGGCAACCAACACGCGTACAGCGCTGGTAAGTCGACCGAATCCGCTCTTCACCAGGTAGTCACCGTGATTGAAGAATCGATTAACCAAAAGGGTTCCTGCCTGGGTACGTTCATAGACATCGAAGGAGCCTTCGACAAAACAAACTTCTCCAGCATAAGCGCCGCACTCTCCAGACATGGGGTACAGCAGGTACTTATTGATTGGATTACAAATATGCTAAGCAAACGTGTGGTTCGCCTTGAGGAAGACCAGCAGGTAGCCTTAATAGCCAGAGGCTGTCCACAGGGCGGCGTGCTATCACCTCTCCTCTGGAATTTAGTGATCAATGACCTCATCACACAACTCAACGCTCACCGTTATTACACAATAGGCTATGCAGACGACCTCGCAATCCTCGTGCCTGGGAAGGTAACAGGAACCATCTGTAACCTCACCCAGCAAGCGCTACGCATCGTGGAGCGATGGTGCAGGGAGTATGATTTGTCGGTAAACCCCACTAAAACCAAATTAATCTTATTCACCCATAAACGAACTCTAGGCCTTCATCGCCTACCTAAGCTGTTCAATACAGAACTCCAGTTGTCTAGTGAGGTTAAATACCTGGGGGTCATTCTGGACTGTAAACTAAACTGGAGCAACCATCTAGACTACAAATTAAACAGGGCATGCATCACCTTCTGGCAATGCAAGAAAATGATAGGTAAGAAGTGGGGCTTATCCCCAAAAAACACAATGTGGTTGTACAATGCTGTAATTCGGCCGATGATTACCTACGGGGCCGTGGTGTGGTGGCCCCGCACCAAGCTTGTCACAGCCGTAAACAAACTGCAACGCATGCAAAGGCTGGCCTGCGTGGCGATAACGGGCTGCATGAGAACTACCCCGACAGCAGCTGTGGAGGCTATGCTGGGGCTCCCGCCGCTCCATCTGTTCATACAACAGGAAGCGACGATGGCAGCAGTGCGTCTTAAAACACTGGACCTCTGGGGTAAGAAAGAAACACAGCACACTGCTCTGCTTGAGGAACTCAACAACGAGCTCCCCATAACGAAGGCAGTTAATGACAGGGTGCCCAAACAAATCGTCTTTGACAAAAAATACAGAATCCAACTGTACGAGGATCACCGCTGTGAGGGGTTGTGTCCCTCTGAGGTGCGTGTCTTCACTGATGGTTCCAAAACAGGTACTGGTACGGGTGCAGGAGTCTTTTCGGAGGATCTCAACATTCGTATAGCCAGACCTTTGGGGGTCTACAACATAGTGTTCCAGGCCGAATGCCTGGGCATCTCACTGGCAGCTTCGGCCATCATAAACAGGGAAGTTAAGGACCACTCGATACGTATACTTTCGGACAGCATGGCGGTCCTGCAAGCACTGAACAGCTACATAGTTAACTCCGGGCTGATCTTGGAGTGTCACAATCTCCTTAACCAGGTTGGTAGACACAACAATATAACCATTCAATGGATCAAAGGACACAGCGACTCCCGAGGCAACGATGCAGCGGACGAACTCGCTAGAAGGGCGTCGAGTATGGCGATTATGGGACCTGAACCCATTGCACCACTCCCCTTCGGTTATCTGCGTCACCTGGTAAGGAAACGCACCAGAGACCTACACCACAAACTATGGGAGGACCATGGTGAGTGCAGGCAGGCCAAAGAGACTCTCCCGACCCTTGATGGCCGCTTGTCGAAACAGGTCCTTAGACTATCTAAACCGCAAATGCGGCTGGTGACAGCCGCCCTTACCGGTCATGGATCATTTAATAAACACCTCTATCTAATAGGAGTCACAGACAGCCCACTCTGCAGAGCCTGCATGGAGGAGGACGAAACAGCAGCACACCTGCTACTAAGCTGCCCTGTAGTCGCGGATTACAGGACTAAATACTTCGGCAACCCAGGTACCCTCCGAGAAATGGTAAGCAAAACAAGGGCGTTGCTCGCCTTCCTGGAGGAACTGGCATGGATTGAGTGAAGAGAAATCTTACCCCTTACGCAAAATACGCGCATGGTCGTGGAGTTGCGGACACCTGCCCGACATACATACATACAAGATAAAACAATTTGACTCATATTATTTTAAAATTCACCGGATATTGCTATTTTTGCGATAATCAATCACCGTAAACTATTTATCAACCAATCAGAATAAAATACACCTATTTCCGGTCAATTCAAAAATTTTATAATACGTGTGCGTGGGTGATCTGTCGTACAGAAAGAAAGATTTGTCGTATATGTGACATGAAGGAAGCTACATGACAGCACACACGCAGCTAAGTTCAACTTCAGTACGCACTACGCAGTAGCAGGCCTCCGTCACTCGGTCACTCGCTCAAGGTCGCGCAATAAGTACCTACCGGCTAGCCGTGTGTTCGAACGCACAAGTGGCAGAGGGGCGTCGCACGCCCACCTGTAATACTGATTATCATTTTGATTTACCCATGCAAATGCTTTCACGTATATTTCAGAAGGTAAAAAGCAAATTGACTATTTTAAAAAATTAAATCATTTATAAAACATTTTTGTATTTTCAACCGACGACAAAAAAGCAGGAGGTTATCAATTCGACGCGTATATTTTTTTTTTTGTATGATCACCGATTACTCGAAGACGGCTGAACCGATTTGGAAAATTCTTTTTTTTTTTAAAGGGTTTTGGGTATTTCTTATAGTAACTTGTGCAGTTGCTCTCAAAAAGTACCATTTGGGGAAGTGGAACTGATGATGAAGACCACAGATGGCCGCCGAAACTACTCAATAATAAGTAATTCGTGTATTGCGATTCGATTACTTGAATATGGATATTAAGCACTTTATGCTCGTCACAATGCATATGGTGATGTATAGCTGATGGTGAAGTACCAGGAGAACTCCTCAACAATTAACGGCCCAGCATTGGGAAAAGCAATATTTTGTAAAAGGTTATAAGTAGTTGACATTTAGGCTCTTATAACTAGGTAAATTAAAAGTCGACAAACTAAAAAGAGTGAAATAAAAACTTTTTACCAAAAAATTAAACCGACTCCCAAAAAAACACTGCAAAGTGAAAAATAACTTTATTTTCGGAAGTCGGTGCCAAAAACGAAAATACAAAACTAAAGACACCGACTACCGAAATTAAAGTTATTTTTCACTTTGCAGTGTTTTTTGGGAGTCGGTTTTATTTTTGGGTTAAAGTTTTTATTTCATTGGGTCAACCCTAAGGTATTTTCATACCGTCCGACGTCATCACCTGCTGTGCACTTGAATCGCTCCGTTGAGTCAAAGCAGTTAAGCTCATATTTCCTCGTGTCGCTTGTGACAGCTAGAAAGTTTAGTTAATTATAGCGTAGGTATTTGTTGTTTTGCAGGGAAGTGATGGATCTGTTACGTTAGTAACTTATTAGTAATCTGTGGCAGTAGTACGCACACGCAAACATACGTCGCACGACGTACAGGTCGTTCGCAAGCGGTAACCGCAATACATACATACATACGCGAGCAAGTGTGCCCATGCCCGCAACCGGAACGCGTTTAGTAGTTAATAGTTCAACGATAGTTATTCGAATAATGATCGTGAGGAACTACTAAATCGACAATCGAATACGCAAAGGCGCGATTGTCGATTCAGTCGATTGTGTATTTTGCAACAATCGCCCATCGCTGACTCGATTAATAATTGCTATTAGTGGTGGGTTGTTGTCGAATTTTTGGTGGACGAAACGCAACCGTTTTTCCAACGACGAAAACGGTTGCAGAAAATGATCGTCGTTGCAACTGGTTTGAAGTTGGCTTGATAGATGAAAATATCGTCGCGCGAAGTAGTTACAGTTTCTTGCAACGTACAAAGCAACGTCGAAAATGGTTGCAGAAAACGGTCGTCATTGCAACTGGTTTGAAGACGCTTGACAGACGAAACTATCGTCGCGCGAAGTAGTTGCAGTTTCTTACAACGTACAAACGCTCTCAAGTTACAAATTTATGATACGGTTTACTGAATAATACGTTTTATCGGACGAAATTATGATTTTTAGCTTAATTTTTCGTGGCATAAATGGCATTTAGCTTTTTATATTTACTGTCTTCATCGAAATGCGAGCAAAAAGTCTGGTGTATTTTCAGTTGCGACATTGCGATGGGTTTTAAATTGTTTTAATATAATTAGGTTATGAAATATTATGTACATTTGAATATTTATAATTCACTCGTATGCACATCAATTAAAAAAACCAAAACCAATAATTAGGGGTCTCAGTTTGCGAGTGTAAGATTACAACTGACCAAAAAAACGTAAACAAACACGCGTGCTCATTGGTTCGAATTCCAGGAATTATTCTGTACGTTATTATTTTGTACCTTAAATCAACGATACATAAGCTTTACGAGTTTGTCCGTTGCGTCATCAGGAACGATAGTGCTGACGAGTGGTAATGAAATAACGACAATTAATATTAACAACAACAACGACAATGTTATTGATATAAACTCTTTACTTCTTCCATCTATGAAACATTTTATTTTATTCTTACTGACAGTTTATCATTGACAAGTTATGTGTCATAAAAACTATTGCATTTTTAAGTATAATAAAACCTTGTATTATCTAAAGGTTTTGTTTGTTATTTCAATTTATTATACTTAAAAAATCATGGAAAAATATCTAAGGCCAGAAAGGTTTGATGCCGACCCATCGGATAATACCGCATCCAAATCATGGGAGCATTGGCGTAAAACATTTGAATACTTCTTAGCAAGTCAGAAGAAGGCGACCGCTCTTTCGTCATCAGCGGAAGACGCACAGTTGACTAAAGATCAATGGGATGAAGTCAAGTATCATCTTTTGGTAAATCATATCTCTCCTAACGTTTATGCATATGTAAGTGAAACTCATAAGTATGATGAAGCGATTATTACACTAGAGAAGCTGTTTGTAAAACCCAAAAATATAATATTTGCACGACACATGCTTGCATCGCGAAAACAACGTTCCGATGAAACTATAGATACCTATTTACAAGCTTTAAAACAACTATCCAAAGACTGTGGCTTCACTAACGTCGACGCTGAAACAAACAGAAACGACTGTATACGTGACGCCTTTATATCAGGTATCTTATCGAATAAATATAGGCAACGGCTTTTAGAAAATCTTACTTTAACACTCGATCAAGCTTACAATCAAGCAATTTCCTTAGAAACAGCCGAGGCCCATTCCAATAGTTTCAATAACCTACCAGTGAACGCAGCTCAAAAGGAAACGGCTCAGGTTGCCTCCAATTCCTCCATTGAACAAGTTGAGCAAAAGAAGAGTTTCTCTGCCGCTACTCGTCGAAGAAAATGCTTCTTCTGTGGAGGGCAAGTACATCTTCGGAGAAACTGTCCTGCGTTTGATGGAGTCTGTCAAATTTGCAACAAAAAGGGACATTTTGCTTCAGTTTGTAGAAGCTCATCCAGAATAGCAAATTCAGTTACAACAGACAAGGATTTTTCAGCATGTATTGTTATGGCAGCATCACCTTCGTCCCTAAGAAAAGCTACTGTGCCTGCGTATATCAAAGGTATAAGAGCAGAAGCGCTCTTAGATACAGGAAGTTCCGTTTCTTTTATCAATGACAGCTTCTCCAAACTCTGTGGACTTAAAACAAAGCCTAGCTATCAAACAATTTCAATGGCCTCACTTAACCATGTTTCACAAGTAGAAGGCCAAACTTTTCAAACAATTAACATTGGAGATCACAGATACGAAAATGTGAATTTCCTTATTGTCAAAAATCTTTGCGCCGATATAATAATCGGTCATGACGTCCTCGGAGAACATGCGTCATTAGAATTCTCATTTGGTGGACCAAAGAAGCCACTTCACGTGTGTAATGTAGCTGCAGCATCTGTGCCGGCCGTACCACTTTTTTCAAACGTCTCTCCTAAATGCAGACCTATTGCTGTAAAATCCAGGAAATTCAGCGATGAGGATACCAAATTTATTAAAGACGAGTTCAACAACCTTTTAGCGGAAGGTGTGATTGAGGAAAGTAAATCACCGTGGAGAGCTCAGGTCCTCATAACGAAAAATGAAACGCATAGAAAACGGCTTGTGATTGATTATTCGCAAACAATCAACCGATATACTGAGCTTGACGCATATCCACTACCCAACATAGAGGACTTAGTCGCTAAAGTAGCCAAAAACTCAATGTTCAGCTTAATAGACTTGAAAAGCGCTTACCATCAAGTTCCAATTTTACCCGAAGAAAGAAAGTATACTGCCTTCGAAGCTATGGGTAATTTGTATCAGTTTAGGCGCATACCTTTTGGAGTGACAAATGGCGTCTCAAGTTTTCAACGAACTATTGATTGGATAACTAGAAAAGAAAAGCTTCAGAAGACGTACGCTTATCTTGATGACATCACTATTTGTGGCCTTACTCGTGAAGAACACGACCAAAACTTAGAGCGCTTTATGACTGCGGCCAAAAAGTATGGTCTGACATTGAGTATCCAAAAATGTAAATTTTCTCAAGACTCTATTAATATTCTTGGCTACAACATTCACAATCACATTATCAAACCTGACTGTGAGCGCCTCAAGCCACTTATTGACTTACCGCCACCACAAGACATACCGACACTCAGACGTACACTCGGTATGTTCGCTCACTATTCCAAATGGATTCCTAATTTTTCAGAACGTATTCACTCACTTGCTAGGACAACTTTTTTCCCCCTTACAAATGAGCAAAATCAATGCTTTGAGAGTCTGAAAAACGACATTGCTAAATCTTCAATTCATGCTATCGATGAAAATGTGCCTTTTAGTGTCGAAACTGATGCATCAGACCATTCAATCGCAGCAGTGCTAACGCAAGATTCCAGGCCTGTAGCATTCTTTTCAAGAACCCTAAATCCAACCGAACAAAATCATTCTGCTATAGAGAAAGAAGCTTACGCTATCGTAGAATCATTAAAGAAATGGAGGCATTACCTTATTGGTAAGCAATTTCGCTTGGCCACCGATCAACGCTCGGTTGCTTTTATGTTTAATATGAAACACTCAAGCAAAATTAAAAATGAGAAGATTCAGAGATGGCGGTTGGAACTTGCTGCTTACAAATTTGAAATTGTGTATAGACCCGGCAAAGAAAACTACGCTGCTGATGCTCTATCTAGAGTTTGTGCATCTACAGAATCTCGCACTGCCAAACTTATATCACTTCATGAAGCTCTCTGCCATCCCGGTGTTTCACGTATGTTCCATTGGATACGCTCTAAAAATCTACCATATTCCCTTGAAGAAGTTCGAAATATGACAAGCTCTTGTCGGACGTGTTCTGAAATAAAGCCGAGATACATAAGAAATACCAGTGATGAGCATAGAAGACTTATTAAAGCGACAGCACCCTTCGAACGCTTGAGCATAGATTTTAAAGGCCCAGTTCCAACGAATACAACTAACAGATTCATTTTAACTGTAATTGACGAATTTTCTCGATTTCCATTCGCTTTTCCATGCTCAGACGTCAGCTCAAAAACAGTGGTCAAACATCTCAACAGTTTATTCATGATATTCGGTTTTCCATCGTATATTCATTCGGATCGCGGTACAGCTTTTCTTTCTGCCGAGGTGCAAGAATTTCTTCATGAAAGAGGTATCGCTACAAGCCGAACTACAGCCTACAATCCACGAGGCAATGGGCAAGTGGAGAAATTGAATTCTACGCTCTGGAAAACAATACTTTTGGCACTGAAAACTAAAAACTTATCAGTCGAGAACTGGGAGCAAGTTTTGCCGCAAGCTTTGCATTCTATTCGCTCCTTACTTTGCACCGCTACTAATTACACACCGCATGAGCGAATGTTTAGACACCCACGGAGATCTACTAACGGAATTTCTATTCCAACTTGGCTTACGAATTCCGGCCAAGTATTACTGAAGAAATTAAACAGGAGTAACAAATATGAACCAATTGTTGAGGAGGTGGAACTATTACATAGTAATCCAGATTACTCCTATGTCAGATATCCCGATGGAAGAGAGACTACAGTGTCAAATCGTTATCTAGCGCCGCTGGGATCAGATGACATAGCTCCCCAGGAAACTGAAACTGATTCTTTTGTTACACCACCTACATCACCGATAACTGAGAACCGTAACATGACACCTTCTTCATCTACAGAGGCAGAAGAGCCGGTCTCTAACCACAGTGGAGGGCAAGTGTCTCAAGAAAGACCGCCGCTATCTCCGCTACCGGAGATAATTCGTAGATCCAGTCGCATGCGCAGACCACCAACATTTTTAACTGATTATGTTACAGACTAGCGCGGGAGAATGATATAAACTCTTTACTTCTTCCATCTATGAAACATTTTATTTTATTCTTACTGACAGTTTATCATTGACAAGTTATGTGTCATAAAAACTATTGCATTTTTAAGTATAATAAAACCTTGTATTATCTAAAGGTTTTGTCTGTTATTGCAGTAATCATTGGTAAAAAAGTTCACTTTTCATTGAAACAGCTGTTTGTGCGAAACGGAACCGTGACGTTGTGACGAGATTTGTGCAACGAAGACTGGTTGGACCCATGAAGTAAAACGGTTTCGCCATCGCAGAACGTAAAACGGTCTTTGAAAACGGTTCGTTGTCAAAACGCTCACGACTCTTGTTTGTTTCTCTGACTTATTTAAAGTTATCTGTGGGTTGGATTGGAATGGCGAACCATTCCTAATGCCAAATTGACAACACTATTTCCACAGACAGACTATTTCGTTCGTTGACATTTTCGATGGAGAGCGTAATTTTGCGTATTTTTATGTTTTAATTGCAATTAATTAACGTGCTCAGTGTAACTACGCGCAATTAGATAGTGTCATGAATGTAGCATAGACTGTGGGCTATTTATTAGTGTTGAATATTTGTATGTGCTGACATTATGGCATTTACTGCGGAAGATGTTGCGAGACGCTATCCAATTCACTGGTTAGTGTGGAACAATCAGTTTGAGGAGCTGAAAGCTCAGTTTGACGCTCAAAAGGTATGCTGTGAATGTTTGTTGTTAGCTTAATATTATTACTTTCTAATTGGCTAGTGTTATTTGAGGTTATATTCGAGACATTCGGTCCCCGGCTATTGAACTGCGGTGGGTGTCTCACTAACGTAGGTGTTATCAGTAGGCTTTATCGTGCTCTTTGTAATTAGAAATCTAATCGAACTCTGGCTTTTCTATAACTAGGTTTGTTATTTTCATTTGAAGCAGTTTTACTAATGTTAAATAATGATCTTAGATACCTAAACTTGTAGTTACGGTTTTTCTGTTTTGCTTTTGTTATTTAACATTATTACATGTCATTAGTATTTATTACTAGAAAAACTCACTGTTACGAATCTAAGTAGGTGCTAAGTTCACACTATCATGTCAGATTTGAGTCATGGAACAAAATGTTACTCATTCAGTCTGCAATTCTGTAAATAGATCTCATTTGTATGAAATATATGAATTTACATACATAATCTAAGAAAATTTTCCTAATTTCCTAAATTAATTTCAAGACAAAAATTACCTAAACTGGTTCTCAAGGTGATAAGAAGCCAAAGAGTACAAAAACAATCTCATTATGAGGAAGCCTTAAGACTTAAATTGAAGGTTGAAATCCTGTAACAATTCAGTTTGCACATAATATTATCTACTTCTTATATTTTACTTAAAAACAAGATCTTATTGGATTCTTGAAAGTCTATTAACATATTTTGAACCTTATAACTGTATTTATAAAGCTGAATATAGTTTATTGTCTTTGGAATTGTTGTTTATACATCTATAAATACTTCTAGGTTCTTTTATAGAGTTTGATGTTTACATTAAACATTTTGTTCTAGTTAGGTTTTAGACTTGTTGTTCCAATGGTGAACTCATTCCGTTGGTGAAATGATTCATATATTGGTGTAATGATTCATATAATGTTGCTTAGAAATACTGGTACCCAGGTACTTCCTAGGTATATTTACAAAAATGTATCACCTGATACATTAGATCATATTTTTATTTGGTGGGAATAACATCAAATGGCTCCTCCCTTTCTGGGAGTTCGTCCGCTGCATCGTTGCCTCGGGAGTCGCTGTGTCTATTGATCCATTGAATGGTTATATTGTTGTGTCTACCAACCTGGTTAAGGAGATTGTGACACTCCAAGATCAGCCCGGAGTTAACTATGTGGCTGTTCAGTGCTTGCAGGACCGCCATGCTGTCCGAAAGTATACATATTGAGTGGTCCTTAACTTCCCTGTTTATGATGGCCGAAGCTGCCAGTGAGATGCCCAGGCATTCGGCCTGGAACACTGTGTTGTAGACCCCCAAAGGTCTGGCTATACGAATGTTGAGATCCTCCGAAAAGAATCCTGCACCCGTACCAGTACCTGTTTTGGAACCATCAGTGAAGACACGCACCTCAGAAGGACACAGCCTGCACAGCGGTGATCCTCGTACAGTTGGATTCTGTATTTTTTGTCAAAGACGATTTGTTTGGGCACCCTGTCATTAACTGCCTTCGTTATGGGGAGCTCGTTGTTGAGTTCCTCAAGCAGAGCAGTGTGCTGTGTTTCTTTCTTATCCCAGAGGTCCAGTGTTTTAAGACGCACTGCTGCCACCGTCGCTTCCTGTTGTATGAACAGATGGAGCGGCGGGAGCCCCAGCATAGCCTCCACAGCTGCTGTCGGGGTAGTTCTCATGCAGCCCGTTATCGCCACGCAGGCCAGCCTTTGCATGCGTTGCAGTTTGTTTACGGCTGTGACAAGCTTGGTGCAGGGCCACCACACCACGGCCCCGTAGGTAATCATCGGCCGAATTACAACATTGTACAGCCACATTGTGTTTTTTGGGGATAAGCCCCACTTCTTACCTATCATTTTCTTGCATTGCCAGAAGGTGATGCATGCCCTGTTTAATTTGTAGTCTAGATGGTTGCTCCAGTTTAGTTTACAGTCCAGAATGACCCCCAGGTATTTAACCTCACTAGACAACTGGAGTTCTGTATTGAACAGCTTAGGTAGGCGATGAAGGCCTAGAGTTCGTTTATGGGTGAATAAGATTAATTCGGTTTTAGTGGGGTTTACCGACAAATCATACTCCCTGCACCATCGCTCCACGATGCGTAGCGCTTGCTGGGTGAGGTTACAGATGGTTCCTGTTACCTTCTCAGGCACGAGGATTGCGAGGTCGTCTGCATAGCCTATTGTGTAATAACGGTGAGCGTTGAGTTGTGTGATGAGGTCATTGATCACTAAATTCCAGAGGAGAGGTGATAGCACCCCGCCCTGTGGACAGCCTCTGGCTATTAAGGCTACCTGCTGGTCTTCCTCAAGGCGAACCACACGTTTGCTTAGCATATTTGTAATCCAATCAATAAGTACCTGCTGTACCCCATGTCTGGAGAGTGCGGCGCTTATGCTGGAGAAGTTTGTTTTGTCGAAGGCTCCTTCGATGTCTATGAACGTACCCAGGCAGGAACCCTTTTGGTTAATCGATTCTTCAATCACGGTGACTACCTGGTGAAGAGCGGATTTGGTCGACTTACCAGCGCTGTACGCGTGTTGGTTGCCATGCAGTGGTACTGTTTTTAGAGCGCCGTCTCGTAGCTCCCTTTCACACACTCTCTCCATTGTTTTCAACAAAAAGGAGGTCAAGCTGATTGGGCGGTATGATCTTGCGTTCGTGTAGTCACTCTTACCTGGCTTTGGGATGAATATGACTTTCACTTCCCTCCATACCTTTGGAACGTATCTAAATGCCAGGCACGCTCTCATTAGGGGCACCAGTCTCGTCACAACAGAGTTGCCCCCCCATTGAAGTAAGGCCGGGAAGACTCCGTTGGGACCTGGCGCCTTAAAAGGTTGGAAGCTTCGGATGGCCCACTGGAGTTTCTTCGTCCGATGGCGTTCGGGTTACGTCCGTCCATTCGGTTACCTGTGTGAGGACGCTACCTGGGAAGTGTGTTTCGATTAGGATGCGCCTCGTTTCTTCCGGTGATGTGGACAGTGTGTTGTCCGGTTTACGAAGTGAATCTGGCCCAGAAGTTGTCTGCTGTGCCAGTATCTTCCTTACCCTGTTTGCTTGTTGGCATGATTCAATGTCACCACAGAATTTTCGCCACCCAGTGGTTCGTCTGAATCTGATGCTTTTTTTGTAGGCGGATTTGGCGGCATAGTAAACCTCCCAGTCATCCTCCCTACATGTATTCATTCATGGCTCTATTAAATGCCTTTCTTACCTTCTTGCGTTTGCGCTCCAGATCCGCGCCCCACCAGGGCTGTTTACCCGGTGTGTCGCGCGGTATGGTTTCTGGGCATGCAGAGTGGTAGCTGCTGATCAGTGATTCGGTTCGGAGTGATTTTTTTAGTATACAGGTTCCTCTAAAGATTAATAGTTTCATTTTATATGCTAGTGTTATGTATAAAAAATGTATTTACTGAATCAAATACATTTAAATAAAGCATTATCTTGTAAAAAATAATTTACAATGTGACTTAGTCGATTGTTACAATCACCGATCCATAAAAACGGCTGTGAAGCTATTAACGATTTTAATGCAGCTATTCCCGATCGTGTATGAGAGGAGGCCTTTTTCCAGCAATGGAATGTATATAAGCTAGTGATGATGATGATTACCGATCTTAATAAAATAAAAATCCATATACATTATTTGTATTTTTTTATTATCGTCATTTTTATAAGTAGCGGCACGTAAGTCTAGCGCTGAACGATACGTGGAGGGGATTGCTGCGCATGGGTACTGTCGCGCACGCAATACAATTGTTAGCTAAATAACGTTAATGACATTATTTTAATGTAATGTCAAATAGTAGGTCTAGCGCTGAACGAAATGTAGAGGATAGCTGCGCATGAGTACTGTCGCGCATGCAAATAATATGACCTATACTGTAATAAATAGTTTATCTCCAATGTCAATGTCCAAGGATTTATAGTAGGTACCTAAGATATAATTTTTAACAAGTTTTTGTGGGGAGTATAAAAATAAAAACATTATTTGTTAATTTAAAAATTTTTTATTGTTTGTTTAAGTCTAATCTGAATCAGAGAATCTACAGTGAATCTGAATCTACAGAGAATTCTCAAATTTACAGTGATGCTGTCCGAATCACTGAGTAAAGTATTTGTAGCTTCGTCAATCTCACTTTTAATTTGTTTCAAAGAATCAATTCATTCGTTAGATTCCCTTTTTAAAAAGCAATTCACGACATAAACCATTTTCCTTGCCTGTCTTTTCAAAACAGTATTTCTTCTAGGTATATTCACTTTAAAGTCACAAACAAACTAAAAAACTAAATTTAACAAACGAATTCAAACTTACAAAAAAATACAACAACAAAAATTAACAGCAATAACAATACAATTAATGACGCGAGTGTACACGGGATGTGCGCGGAGCGTCGTATCGGCGCGGGGAACATAATGCGGCTGGAGAGCCAATCGGCGCTACGCACGCCCGCCCTTCATTCCGCTAGCCCCCCACAGGTACCTTAATTTTTACTTCTGCGCAATAACGGTCACCGCTAAAGTTTCGTGCCGATGGTTATAATAAAAACAAATTAGTACTTCTTAGTATTACCTATGAACTAAATAATTATAAACTTTTAAATTAATCAACATAATACTATATATATTACTTTAAGATACACATGTATATTTTAATTTAAGGATTTCAAACTCTATGATATTTCCTTATGCTATTGAGATCATAATCATTTTTTGAAAATTATAATATTAATCATCACAGTCATTGGTTCACCTCTTTTTAGAAATAAATTGCAACTAATTAGTTTCATATATGATTTGGTACAACTGGTGCTTACAAACGAAACATTAAAGTCACTTAAAAAATACATTCATCATCAGACTCACTGCTATATGGGTCATTATAAGTTAAGAGGTACTTTCCATGGCCAGGACAAAAAAATACTATTTTTTTATACTAACTTCCTAATTAACCTATTTATTACTTAAAACTAAATGCTTTCTTCATGCTCACTTAAATTTATTACAGAAACGTACGTAGTTTAGTCACAATAAGTTCTAATATAAGAAAAACGTCTCTCCCCTGGTCTGTCCCCAAACCGACTTTATTTGTAAACCAGTTATTATGAATGTATTAAAATTCAATAATTACTTTATTATCGTTAATTTTATACAGAACAATAACTTAGTCACAGTGTCCTATAAGTAAAATTACTTATATTCAAATTTTTCCTAAATAATATCAACGCCGAAATTTGTCCTCCGTGTTTCGTGTCTCGTCCCCTGGCTTTTTGTTTTCGTTTAAAAATCAGTTTTGTTTCGCTAGTTCGTGGAAGTTGTGACCTTGAGTGCATGGGATGTATCGTGAAGCTAGCAGCAAGCGGCGCATAAGCCGACTGCGCAGCCATTTTAACTGTCATTTCAGTCACGCCGCTCGCTGGGTGTAGAAGTATTGAGTGAATGCAGTCTTTCCTCTGGTAAGTTTTATTTAGCAATTATTTGTTAAAATACTAATATAGACTTAAATATTCACTATGAATAGTGCATACATTGTTACGTTTGATTGTGAATTGCGTACGAGAAACACTTTTACGGCTATTTTAGATATCAATCGAAAATGTATCTTCCCTGGCGTATTTCCCCTGGCTTTTTTATGGCAGGGGAGATACTTGATGTCCAGGGGAGATACATTTGTATGCGTTTTCATGAATACTTCTACATTTTTCTCTGAATATTTACTTGGCATTATATATAACTTAGCTTTACAATTTAATATGACTTTTTACAGAAAAAATGGCACCTAGAAAAAAAATGACGCGCGAAGAACGGCTCGAAAAAAAAGGATAGCAGAACGATTAAGATACCAAAGAATTAAAAATGACAAAGATAAGTACGCTCAACAAAAAATCAAGGAAAGGGAAAAATATGACAAGAAGAAAGAAAAAGGAGTTATTAAGACAGTTCAGCAAATGACTCCCAGAGAGCAGCGGAAGGTTAGAAAAGTATGTAGAGAAAAAGCAAAAATTCGTAGACGTCGTTTAGCACTCCAAGTTATAAGCAATGTTCCTGAAACACCACCATGTTCGGATAATGAAGTCCCACCGCCCTCTCAAAATATAAACAGGCGAGCGCAGGCAGCACAGCAGAAGTCAATTCGAGCAAGAAACCTGATAATAAGAAAACAAGAGGCTGAAATAGCTCAACTTAAGTCTGCAGTCCAACGCTACAAGAAACAAATACAACGGATCAAAAAAACACCAATTAGCACACCCAACACCAAAGTAAACTCACTTATAACAGCAGTAAGTGCAGGCGATAAAGAAACTATAAAGAAGAAACTGCTTTTCAGTGAAGTTATTACTCAACAACTTAATGAAAATTTTTCAAATCTCAACACTGTCCAAGAAAAAAGAGTCTTCAGGAGAGTGTTAAGTGGAAAAATAGTAAAAAAATACAATGTTTTACTGAAAGAAATGAAAATAAAACCTTTGAGTAAAATAGCCAAGAAATTAAGACTGATGGACACAAAGCGCAGCTCAAGAAATAACTGTGAGAATTTGAAAACGGGCATAATCAAATTTATGAAAGATGATTCGAGCAGTAGACTTTGTGCAGGAAAAAAAGACTGTATAACGAAGAAGGGCGAGCGTAAGCAAAAGCGAGTTATGCTAGATACGTTACTCAACTTGCACAAACGTTTTGTGGAAAAGACACACATTAAACTATCTTATACAATGTTCTGCAAACTCCGACCAGTTTGGGTCGTCCAACCACGCTGTGACGGTCGTAACACTTGCATGTGTGTTATACACAGCAATATAGATTTAATGCTGAAATCACTATACAACGCTAAGATAATATCTGTGTCGAATTACGTGGACCTTCTAAACCAAGTTTGCTGCAACAGATTCAAAGAAAAATGTTTATCACGCGAGTGCAAGACGTGTTTAAACAAAGGTCTATATTACAAAGAATTCGATAACTCCATTCCACTATTTTACAGCAAGTGGCAAAGTGTACGCCAAGATATCGTGGATTTAAAAACTAAAAAACCACGAACTGTAACGAAATGCGTTAAAAGTTCACTACAGATTCTACCAAGGGACTTGATTTTGGATTTGGAATCAAAGATGGAAAAGTTTTTCAATCACGAATTAAACATAGTGCACCAACATCAAACTATAAAATCAAAAAAAGACTCTCTGACTGAGTCAGAAGCAATTATACACGTAGATTTTAGTGAAAATTATCTAACAAAATACGCTGAAGAAGTACAATCCTTTCATTTTGGAGGATCGAGACAGCAAATAAGTATGCACACCGTTGTAGTCTATACTAAAGATGTCGACCAAGAGCTAAAAAGCCAATGTTACTGCACTTTGTCACAAAATTTATTGCACTCACCTCCTGCAATTTGGGCGCATTTACAGCCCCTACTTGACTGTCTGCCGGCTACTGTTACGACTTTACATTTCTTGAGCGGTGGACCAGTCACCCAATATCGTAATAAAATGATGTTCAAGGTTTTGGCAACAATGCTAGAAGATTTCTACCCTAACCTTCAAAATTTCACATGGAATTTTCATGAAGTAGGTCACGGTAAGGAAGCTCCTGATGGAGTGGGTGCTGCTTGCAAGAGAACTGCAGATAGATTAGTTGCGAGTGGCACTGATATCTCTTCAATAGATGATTTAGCTCTACAGCCCTTGAGAAAACCTGCCCAAATATTAAAATTTTCAGCATAGATTATGCAGACATATCTGAAAAAACAGCAAAATTAGGTTCTACTGAAGGTATAAAGACTTTTTCAGGCACACTAAAGGTTCACCAAGTTACCGGTTGCGTATTTAAACCTAATTGCCTGACATTGAGAAGTTTGAGCTGCTTCTGTGACTCAGAGCTATGTCGTCATTTTCAATTGGGTACTTTGGATTATCCACAAACACATCGTAAAATTCCTCTACTTATTGATGATGTATACGGTGCTAGCGATTCAGGAGATGAACCACTAATCAATTTCACATCTCAAGAACACATGAAGATGCATCAAGAAACATCACAGCATTCTGTACCTACCAGTATTAAAACCAAACTGCACAAAGATGATTCAAAGCCCTCAACATCTGAAAAGAAAACATTCTGCAACGGGGACTTTGTGCTGGTAAAACTTCAAGATACAAAAACAGAATATCGTTATGTTGCAATGTGCACAGGTGTTGAACAAGATGATGAACTTGAAGTTATATTTTGTAAAATCTGTGATGAAACTGGAAAAAAATTTAAAATTAATGATGACGATATTTCTTTCATCACCTGGGATCAGGTTTTAAAAATACTACCCTCCCCTAACTTAAAAATGAAAGGGCAGCGTATTTTTTATGCATTTAATGAATCTATTGATGTCTTTGAACGCGGGTTTTAGAAAAAGAGTTTGTTTTTAGTTACCTTTTAATTAAAATGTTTTTAGAGTTTAAGTACAAGAAAAATTTAATACTGTTACTCGGTGAAGTTTTAGTTTCTTTTATTTCATTATTGACTATTGATAGTAAAGTTATAGATATTTTTGTTTTGATGGAAAGGAAAGTAAGAACCTTTTTATGTTTTGTACTTAGCGCTTAAGGAATATTTAATTTTATAAACAAAGACTGCTAAGAAATGACAAGTCTGATTATAAATAATTCATATTTAAAATTAAAATAAATAAATAAAGTTGATTCTTAAAAATAACCCTGTCTTTAATATGTCTATCTCTCTTCCCTGTCCATAAAGTATCCTCCCCTGTGCATTTTGTCTCTACCCTGTACTGAGTATTTACCCTGGTCACTTATAAAACGAGATAAAACCAACAAATTGACTGGCCACTTTGTAAACGATTTCAACTTAAAAGTTTCCATAAAAAAAGATGTATACTTAAGTAAAAATATAAAAAAAATGCCATGCCGTCAACATATTACCTCTTAACTTATAATGACCCATATAAGACTCGACGTTTAACTGTCTCTCTTGTAGAGTCTGACTCTAATAGACGTACGGTAGTTTCTGTTTCAAAAGAATCTCTATCATTAATTAAAGTACTATTAAAATGCTCATGTCCTTTTTTAGATTCATTTTCTAACTCACTGTTACAAAGCACGCGACGCTTTGCTGCTTCCTTTGGAAGTAAATTAAAATCGAATTCGCTATCTGATTGATATTTACTAGGTCCTGCTACAGGAGAATCTTCTTTGTTAACCGCATTCACTTTTTTAATAGGTTTTTCTTCTTTAAGGTCGTTGTTTTCTTCAATAATTCCTTTTGTTCCCTTTTTTCCAAGATTTATTCATTTCTTTTTTTTTATTTTCTTTGTCTTCTTTTTCTTTTATAATTCTCCTTTGATATTCCATAAACTCATCAGATATAGCTACTGTCGGCGTGAGTTTTTTATTTAATGTCTTCTTTTAATTGTAATCGATATTATTCTTCGGAAAGTAAAGAGAATTTTTGAAAGATGTTGCATAATTCTTAAATGGTGTGGGAATAGCAGAGCTATCGCTTATTTTTGGAGTGGCCTCTTTGGTTGCATTTTTGGGTGACGGTGTATACTTCTGAAGTGTTTGTAACGTCTCCGCGGTTATTTCAATTAAAGTATTATTTTCTGGTGCAAGTGGACAAGGGTTTTAAAATAAAAAAATAAAATAAAAAATATAAAAAATATTTCAGACCTCAAGATCCATAGTTTTGTTAGTATTATACATGACTTATAAACTATGTTAATAACAAACGCCTATACATTTAAATATTGTTAGTTAGTTTAACTCGTTGGTAGATGGTAGAAGTATATTATATTGTTGAGGAGTAGATGTCTGCAGAAACTGGTTGAACTCATCTTGTACAGTTAATAAGTTTACAGTAGACGACGAGGGTTGAGGTTTTTCAATGAACAAGGATAAGTTGGATGCCTCTTCTCTCAATACTGCTGAACCTTGCTCTATTGGCAGTATTAGATTACTCTCTGCAACTATATCAAAATTTAGAATAGCCTCAGATATATCTGGCGTTTCATTCACAAAATTGTTATTTAGTGTTGATTCCCCTAACTGCAGAATACTTCCACTTTCTTGATTTATGGCGTTTTCGGGGGTAATTTTCTTCCAATATTCGAATAACTTTTTATAAGTTGGATCGTCCATCCATTGGAACTCCCGAATCTTTGAAAGTTTGTAAGGTTATAGGTGACAATCTAGCCTCGAAATCATGTTTAAATTCTTCTGCATATTCAGTTGTGGTTATATAATTGATGTCTTTAGTATGTTTTAAATTTGGCAACAGTTTACTGTAGTTTATTTTAGATGGATCAAATGGATATAATCCACAACATCTAAATCCGCTCTTTATGGTTTCAGGCTTAAGGCATTGGTCAAAACATTTTTTTACTGCCGGAGCAAAATCAGTGCGTTTAAGCTTGGCATAGTTATTTTGAATTCTGAATTCATGCACAACAGTCCTCCATGTTCCTTTGACTGGTCTGATAAAAGCTACGTCAAGCTAGTATATGTGTGGAGTTGGGAAGTAAAGCTACCGGGATGATTGCTTTTATTTTACAGAATGTTGATAGTGGAAGTGATATGTGAGATGTGTGACCATCCAAAAACAAAACTACTGGAAATGGTATTTCATTTGTTACAAGCCACGGATAGAAGCAGTTGGTAACATATTCATAAAATGCTTCTGTGTTCATCCAACCCGATTCCGTGTTACCAAGTCCCCATCCACGAGGTAATGTAGGCATAAGATTTTTTGGCAAACGTTTATACGGAAAAAGTATCATTGGAGGTGCTAGATTTCCGTCAGCTGAAACGTTCACAAACACAGTCAAGCACTCTTTTTCGTCATTAGCAACACGATTATACACTCGTTTGCTACCTCTACTGACCAAAACTTCTTTCTCTTTTGGGCATAAAAAGAAAGCAGTTTCGTCACAGTTAAACACTTGTCTAGGATCTTCTATAACATGATGCAGATTATTTGTCATAAAATAATTGTTCACTCTGTCGAACCATGCATGTATAGCCGCTTCTGTGACTTGATTTCGGCTTGAAGGAAGATTTTGTGCAACGCGTTTAGATACTGTTGGATGTCTCTTTATAAAATTCTCAAACCAATATCTGTCAGGCACACCATTTTTAAAAGGGTTTGGACGATTTAAGTTATGGACTAGCTTAGCCACTGCTTCCAATAATTGTTCTTTTGTAACTGGAAATCCCATCTTACCAAGGTAGTGAATCCAGTCTACAATCTGTTTTTCTTCACTTAAATTAAGAACCGGCTGAACTCCGCAAATTTCATTCTTATATTTCCCGTCCCGTTTGTCTCGTAATGTAGTTTTGGGAATATCAAACCCATAGATAAAATAAATAACTAGATGTGGTCAACAGAAGAAATTATATCGGAACCGTGTGTCTCCAGTTAGGCGCTGGGCGGGGCAACAACTACACATGCAGTTTAATAAAATCAATAGATACGCACTCGCGCACACACCCGCATTTCCTAAATCAGAACGTACTATACAATCAATAATAAACCTTATTCCGTCAAACACAGCGTGTATTTACCATGCACCTTAGAATTTACCCACACAAAAACATCGGTCGCTATCGTTGTGCTGTGCAAAAGCAATTTATTTTACATATACGCTAGTGATTGACTAAATCGGAAAGTTATCGATTCTTCCATTTGTTATTGTACATTTTTTTTGGGCACCTGAAAATGAACCAAATAAAAAATGGCATGTCCAGAAAATATTATAATAACAATAAACATATTATTAAGAACATAACATTACATAATTATTATTAAGTACTAAGTATTAAGGGCTACCCTGGCGCTTTCGACTTAAATCTTAATATTTAATTGTCATAGTGATAGGTCAAATAGAAGTTGATGTTAACTTACATTACGCTCTTGATCGGAACATACCAGCCATATAGGTTGTATAGAATCCTGAAAAGTTGAATGACTGATTTTATGAATGTCCTAAAACATGAGAATAGCTTTCAGTAATAAAATAAAATTTAACCCACTTCTGCAAAAATCAGTTGTACTCTTAATTTTGGAATTGTCCATTCAGGCTGGAACATTTCTGCGCTGAAGTGAACCGAGCATTTATGGTGCTATTTTGTGTAGGGTACCAGTTAGGTGGCATGCCTGTGGCATCAATCCATTCCTTTTTTATATTACCATCTTTTGGGAAGCTGAAAAGTACGAAAACCACTTATTTATCATTTACATACATCGTAAGCTACTTCTAAACGTCACCATATAATAAGCATCGCAATAATTACGTACCACACTATAATTAAAAACAAGACTGGAGATAATTCTGATAAGTGCAACTACCGCCCGATATCGTTAGCTACAACCACAGCCAAAGTGCTTGATGGCCTGCTTGAGAGACAGCTTAAGAAACACCTAAATTTAAACGATGCACAGTTCGGTTTTAGACCAGGACTTTCGACAGAATGCGCGGTTATGTCTCTCAAGCAAACTGTCAGGTATTACACAGACAGGAGGACGCCTGTTTATGCAGCCTTTCTTGATCTCTCCAAGGCTTTTGATCTGGTTAGGTATGATATTCTCTGGCGTTAATTGAAGTGTTCAGGTGTGCCGGGTGAGCTGATTAGTATGTTTAAATATTGGTATGACAACCAAACTAACCAGGTCAAATGGCTTGGAGAACTTTCTGATGAATACAGGTTGGAGTGTGGAGTGAGACAGGGGGGGTTAACATCTCCTTCACTCTTCAACTTGTACGTGAACGGGCTGATTGATGAGCTGAGCAACATCGGAGTGGGATGCTCGATTGATGGTCACTGTATCAACAGTATTAGCTACGCAGATGATATGGTGTTGCTCAGCCCATCAGTGGCCTCACTCAGGAAGCTGATAGGCGTATGTGAGGAGTATGCTAGAGTACACGGTCTCCTGTACAATGAGCAGAAAAGCGAGCTCATGGTGTTTCAAGCCAGGGGTCGTAAACTGGGGGATGTGGCACCTGTGTTGCTTAACGCTGTCGCTCTTCGAAGAGTGAGTGAGTTTAAATACCTCGGCCATGTGGTCACCGAGGATTTAAAGGATGATAGAGATATTGAAAGGGAGAGGAGGGCGATGGCGGTCCGCTGTAACATAATGGCACGCAGATTTGCTAGGTGTAGTTTAGATGTAAAGATCACTCTGTTTAAAGCATACTGCCAAACTCTCTACACCTGCAATCTGTGGGTCAACTACACGCAGCGGGCCATCAACGCTCTCCGAGTACAATATAATAACGCGTTCAGGGTGCTGGTGGGGCTCCCACGCTGCTGTAGTGCGTCTGCAATGTTTGCGCATGCGCACACAGACGGCTTCCACACTGTGTTGCGGCGCCGCATCGTCTCGCTGATGTTCCGTACGCGTGGGAGCACCAACACCATCCTGAACGTGCTCAGCCACAAGCTAGACAGCCCCCTTCTGGGACACTGGGTTCAAACACAAGTGCGCGTGCCCGGTGCCCCAGAGGGAGGCAAATACTTAAATTAAATTAATGTGTATTAAATGTGCAGTAAATTAAATTAATAGATTAAATTAAATTAGTAGATTAAATTAAATTAATAAATTAAATTAAATTACGTCATAATTTATTTTATTCGATGTGTGTGATGTTTTTTTTTAAGATGAATTGATGATGATTTTGAAGATGTATGGACCCAATGTCTGAAATAAAAAGATTTTATTTTATTTTTATTTTTATTTTATTTTATTTTATTTTATTTATAAATCAAGATCTGAATGATTTTGACGTATATTGCTAATCCATTGCTACATATGTTCAAAATATTGGTCTGCTCAACAACGTAAATACCACAGTGAGTGTTGTTGATTTAGCATAATGAAACCGATTCCTACTGTAAGTGTGTTACGCAATTACCCCGCAGGTAATAGTTTAGTAGGTTATAATAGGTTTTTGTTATAAGAAAAATCCTAGTTAGTAGAGAAATTGTTAAATATATGAAAACAAACACACATCCATGCCTAACAAATAAATAGCATGAATATATTGACTTATTTTAAGCTAAATTCACTAATATATTATCTGAACCATGCCGATTATTATAACGCATTCGAAGCTTCAACGGAAGTAAAATACAAAAACCATAAAAAAATAAAGAAACAGCAACATAGGATAAGGCATAACATACGATAATTCTAAACCAAAAAACACCACCGATTATTAACCTAAAATTAAAGTAACTTACTTTACGAATATTGGTTACGCATTTCTCTACTACTCTCTAAAAAAAACAAAATAAGTAAAATAAAATTATTTACACCGGGCTAAAACGGTTGACAGATTGAAAAATAAACTATTGTAGCGACAGCGACGTCGGAACTCCTTACGCATGCTGCGGGCGTAAAATAAATTGTTTATTTTTTTTACTTTTTTGTACACTTGACATTTCAACGTATTTTTATTTCTGTCATCTCATCTATACTAATATTATAAAGCTGAAGAGTTTGTTTGTTTGCTCGAACGCGCTAATCTCAGGAACTACGGTTCTGATTTGAAAAATTCTTTCAGTGTTAGATAGCCCATTTATCGAGGAAGGCTATAGGCTATATATCATCACGCTAAGACCAATAGGAGCGGAGCACTAATGAAGAATGTTTCAAAATCGGGGGATTTTATTTCCACGCGGACGAAGTCGCGGGCGGAAGCTAGTGTAAAATAAAAGTTAAACCAATTTTCTTAGAGGTTTCCGTGTGTTATAAAAACTTTTTACCGGTCTTTAGTTTTGTATTTTCGTTTTTGGCACCGACTTCCGAAATTAAAGTTATTTTTCACTTTGCAGTGTTTTTTGGGAGTCGGTTTAATTTTTTGGTAAAAAGTTTTTATTTCACTCTCTTTAGTTGGTCGATTTTTAATTTACCTAGTTACAAGAGACTAAATGTCAACTACTTATATTCATTTACAAAATATTGCTTTTCCCAATGTTGGGCTGTTATTTGTTGAGGAGTTCTCCTGGTAGTTCACCATCAGCTTCACTTCACCATATGCATTATGACGAGCATATTGTGCTTAATAACCACATTCAAGTAATCGAAGCGGAACACATGAACTACTTATTATTCCTACTTATATATTGAGTAGTTCCAGTGGCCATCGGTGGTCTTCATCATCAGGTCTACTTCACAATTGGTGCTTTTCGAATGCAACTACACAAGTTACTATAAAAATACTCAAATCACTATAGGTGTGCCTATAATATTTGTTCGACCCCAAGCCCAGCCAACGGTAACTGGTATGTCGAACCGTCCGCGATTACGCGGAGCCCTACGTTGTGGTAGGCTCTTAGGCCTTAATTCAATGAACAAAATGTACCACTAACCTGATTGCTGGGGACGCCAAGTTCGACCTTCAAAGGTCATGCCCTAAGTGTGGTTGATGTATGTAAAATGGGGTGAGTAATTGAGAGGTGTGATGTAAGTCAAGTGTTGTAGAACGTTCCCAAGGCGCCGATATCCAGATGGCGCGGTTCCAACTCAGCTCACACCCGACTCGTTCCCAACAAACGCGCGCTACGCGTGGTAGGCAATAAGGCGATATGTTTCAAGAAATATCACTGGATTCTTGTTAATCCGAGCTTACAAAGTTCAATCAATCACTGAACACAATTAATCTGTTCATATCTCGTGAGATCCAATTCGATTTTCAATTAATTCCGCGTGCCAGCTCAACCGACGACAAGGCGGCGTACGATTCAACAATACCCCGGGGATTTCAACAAATGGGGAATACACTTCAACCAACAAATAATTCGCGACCCAATTATCGGTCTCAACAGGCGAAATCAACAATATTTTACCAATTATATTAACACAAGAGCGGTTCCCATGACCGGCATTTTTTCCAAGCAAAGTCAATCTGTCAAGTCAAAGAGGTTATGTCAAGATCAAAGACAATAGAATGTTGCCACACCAAAAAGAGCGTTCAAAATTACATTTGGGACGCAACATCTACCCCCCCCGGACGGGCCTACCCGTCCGCTAATCAATTGGAAGTCTTGACAAGGTTGCAAATTCAACACAGCTTCAATGCGGCCAAATACCGTAGCTAGTTCATTAAAGGTGAGAACGGTGTCTCCCAACAATCTCCGCCAGCGTCCCTTTGCCGCTTTCACCGCGGCCCCAAAAATACCCCCCCCAATGGGGGGAGGCTGGCGGGTCAAACAACCAAGAGACCCCTCGGCGGGCCAAACTATTACCAATATCAACCTGGCTCTCATTAAGGAAGGCGTATACCTCCTTCAAATAGTTACTTGTACCCTTGTAATTCGTACCGCAATCAAACCCAATCAAGGAAGGTAACCCACGGCGAGACACAAATCTTTCCAAAGTCGCCTCAAAGGCCTCTGTCGAGAGGGAGGTTACCAGCTCCAAATGTACTGCCTTGGTTGACAGGCATACAAACACACAAATAAGCCCTAACAATCTTGCTATTACGAAGGGTGGACGTCTTCAACAAAGGGGGACCAACAAAATCCGTTACGACGCCAGCAAAGGGCCTCGCCTCATTGACGCGATCAGCCGACAAAATCCAAAATTCTCGCTGCAGAATGGCCAACAGCGCATTGCAACCGGCATGCGAGTTCTTAGTGTGACGATCAGTCACCAACAATTGTACCAAGTTCAGTTACAACAAGGGCAGGAGCACCAATTTTAGGGTAAGGACAACTCACAAGGGTGACCTCAAACCAGGTCCTTCCCTCAACAGTGGTGTCAGCCGGTTCGCCAATTCCCCAAATCTTGCCTGAAAGGTCGTTCACCTTCAGGCCAACCTGTCCCGCTAACCAAGAAGACAAAAGGCAACCCCGGACTCCCGTCTCCAAAATGGCACAGACCACAATCGAGTCACCCAAGGGTCCCCAGACCGTGACCGAGGCCGTTGGCAACAAAACCGTCTTGATCGGGGGGTTCCTTTAGCGGGGCAGGCGTCAATCTCTTAGTGATGTCTGGGCGGCGACCGATCGCCGCTTCCAGGCTGCCTTCGTTCACGACGAGGCCAACAATCAAACCATTCGTCCGCGCGGTGTCCCAAGCCGCTCGCCATCACTGGAGGGGCATATCCCACCGGATGCCCGAATGGCGGAGGGCGCGACTCCAGCCGGGGACGTTCCGCCAACGGAGGGGAAAGGGAGCGGCGCCGACCCGGCCACTGCTGCCTAGCAGCCAATGCGCGTTCTCCCTGACGAGGGAAGACCAAATGGCGCTCGTGGGGCTCCCGTTCAACTTGCGCGGGGGGTGGAGTGCGGCGTACAGAATCGCGGGTCTCAGCCCGGTGCTCGTCTCCGGGGTACCCCCCCATGCGCGAACCCCCCTCAGAAGCTGGTCTGCTGGAGCGGTTCGCGTTGGCGCACAAAATCTCCAAGTGGGACCCTTCACAAATTCTACACGGGCGGGGGTCGGGGCAGTCCCGATGGAAGTGGGCCCCCAAGCACGAAAAGCACAAACGGCGTGCGTTGACAATGCGGCGGCGGGAACTTACGTGCAAATTCAAAAAGTCCCGGCAACGCGCCATGACATGTCCCGTTGCCTTACAAAAGTCACAATGATGAGGACTCCGGGCACCAGCAAAACGGGGGGCGGGGCGATCATCAACAGGCCCCCTGGCCCGAGGACTCCGGGCGCCAGCCAAACGGGGGGCGGGGCGATCATCAACAGGCCCCCTAGCCCGCGGACTCCGGGCGCCAGCCAAACGGGGGGCGGGGCGATCATCAACAGGCCCCCTAGCCCGAGGACTCCGGGCGCCAGCAAAACGGGGGGCGGGGCGATCATCAACAGGCCCCCTAGCCCGAGGACTGCGGGCACCAACCAAACGAGGGGCGGGGCGATCATCAACAGGCCCCCTAGCCCGAGGACTCCGGGCGCCAGCAAAACGGGGGGCGGGGGGAACATCAACAGGCCCCCGGGCCCTAGTCCGTCCCTGGTCTCTGGGCTGAGAAGGTAGTGGGGGTGACCCCGTGGCGCCACGAGTGTTATCCGCAAACCGACACTCGTCTTCCAAAAATTTGAGGAGGTCATCAAAGGGGGGAAGATGGGTGGCACTATCCCCACCATACTTCTGCTCAAAACGTGACCTCAACTCCGCGGGGAGCAACTGCAGCACTATGTGCACCAACAAGTAGGACCAATGTTCTACCGGTAACTCCAAGCGTCTCAAGGCGTTGGTAGCTGAGACTAACGGGTTCAGCAAGTCAGTGCGCAACGTCGACGTGCTGACAATGGCCGGTAGTCCCAAAATCTGGTCGATGTGCACATCAGCCAGGCAGCGCTTGTTCTGATACCGTCGGGAGAGAAGCTCCAGAGCGGTCGGGTAAGAGGAATCCGTCACCGGCAAGTGCTGCACCAAGGCTCTGGCTTCGCCCTCCAGGACAGACAACAAATAGGCCAGCTTCTGGGCAGGTCCGAGGTCCAAACGTGCATCGACAAGACTCTCAAAGAGATCTAGGAAGCCCAGCCAGTGGTCCAAGCGACCGTCAAAACGTGGCAGCTCCAGGGTGGGCAGCCTACTCAATAGTCCAGGGCCTGCAACAACAGGGGTCTGCGGCTTGGCCGCATCAGGCACCCGGCTCTTCAAAATTTCCCGCGCTCGCAGACATATGACATCCCCCAGGTGGATAATCTGGTCATAGTCACCCAAAATCCTATCGCGGGCCGTCTGATCCATCACCCCCAAATCCACGTCCATGATGTACTCGTTGAAGCGTATGAGCGCAGCATCAGCTGACTTGATCCTCTCAATCACTTGCCCATACCGAGCAAGGGTGAGCTCTTCCAATTCCACACGCTCAACAGTTGCAGCTGCCGATGTGAACCATCTCAACTGTGAGGTCAATCCCGCAGCAGCCTCCCTGACCGCCCTTAATGAGGCCATTGCAACAATCAAATATTAATGCAAACAACAATCAACAACCAACAATCAAATATTAAACAAACAGTAATGACTTGTTAGCCGACCAAATAGTTTCAACAAATAAAAATTCAAATTCAATTATTTCAAGTCCCAATCCGACCCTGTACTTATTCCAAGTGTGAATCTAGCTTGCTAAGGATGGCTAGTTACAAAATAAATAACAATTGAATGCATAATACAATGCTGGATCAACCTCAAATTAAACATCAATAAGCACAACAATTGTCTGTATAATATTGAGCCGGAGAATCTCTAACAAAATCCAATAAATACAAATAAATGCAATAAGTCAATCCACACCATTCAAGTCCTATTATGTTAGACTATGTGTAACTATTATTTAGATAACCCTTCAAATTCAGATCAATGACATTCAATTATTAATTTCAACAAATACCAAATTATGTACCAAATTATGTACCAAATTATACCAATAATTCCTAATTTCACAAATAAATCCTATTTGTCAATTCAATTCCAAGGGGCCAGCACTACAAATTACAGTACAAACTACAAGTACTATTTGAGCCCGGCTGACAAAGCAATATATTCAAACTTATCAAGTTATAAGTTGTGTTAAGTAATCAAACCAAAGTTACTTTCAAAACTTCCAATTAAACCAGTGGATCTTACATTATAAGAGCCACGCCTATACCAGAATGAATCAGTGGATCTTATAAGAGCCACGCCTGCTACCAGACTGTTCGACCCCAAGCCCAGCCAACGGTAACTGGTATGTCGAACCGTCCGCGATTACGCGGAGCCCTACGTTGTGGTAGGCTCTTAGGCCTTAATTCAATGAACAAAATGTACCACTAACCTGATTGCTGGGGACGCCAAGTTCGACCTTCAAAGGTCATGCCCTAAGTGTGGTTGATGTATGTAAAATGGGGTGAGTAATTGAGAGGTGTGATGTAAGTCAAGTGTTGTAGAACGTTCCCAAGGCGCCGATATCCAGATGGCGCGGTTCCAACTCAGCTCACACCCGACTCGTTCCCAACAAACGCGCGCTACGCGTGGTAGGCAATAAGGCGATATGTTTCAAGAAATATCACTGGATTCTTGTTAATCCGAGCTTACAAAGTTCAATCAATCACTGAACACAATTAATCTGTTCATATCTCGTGAGATCCAATTCGATTTTCAATTAATTCCGCGTGCCAGCTCAACCGACGACAAGGCGGCGTACGATTCAACAATACCCCGGGGATTTCAACAAATGGGGAATACACTTCAACCAACAAATAATTCGCGACCCAATTATCGGTCTCAACAGGCGAAATCAACAATATTTTACCAATTATATTAACACAAGAGCGGTTCCCATGACCGGCATTTTTTCCAAGCAAAGTCAATCTGTCAAGTCAAAGAGGTTATGTCAAGATCAAAGACAATAGAATGTTGCCACACCAAAAAGAGCGTTCAAAATTACATTTGGGACGCAACAATATTTGAAGAGTTCCCTCGATTTCTCCAGGATCCCATCATCAGATCCTGACTTGGTGACAATGGGACCAATTTCAAAGTATACCCTTTCAAACAAAAAAAGAATTTTCCAAATCGGTTGAGCCATCTCCGAGTAATCGGTGAGCATACATAAAAAAATAATAATAATATACGCGTCGAATTGATAACCTCCTCCTTTTTTTGTCGTCGGTTGAAAAACCCCTAAACTATAATAGTAATATTTCATTCGTCAATCGACATTGCTGTCGATAGCATACGTTAGTGGATCTGCACAAGCACATCACTAATTCGTCGCAAGAAGTGGCGGCCTCACTACGCGATGAATCCGCGTAATACAGTTTCGTATGTTATTTTTACATTGCTTGTCCAGTTACTTAGTGACGAACTCAGGTAGTGGTTAAGGAGCAATGTATTTATAGCAAAAGTAGTACAGTCGTTCTGATATTTGAAAACAAAAATAACATAGTAAAACCAAGAAAGATTTTACGATGTATTGTTTTTCATGATTTTAAAGACAAATATTGTAAAATACTTGTACTTACATATGGTAAGTGATTCCATGATTCACATAGTTTTGATTTTGGCTTCGGTTTTTACAAGATACCACAGAAAAACTCGGCATTCATATATGTTATCACGATCGCCGTCGAAAGCGCACTAGTTCGCAGAGACGGCCACTTGCCTGTGACATGAGCCCTGTGGCCATGTCGCGCGGACACCGATACGCCCCCTTACCACTTCTCCTATATTTTTGATTTCTGTGATTAAACCTTTTTGATGCCTCATATACATTTGTACCGTCATTAATTGCTTTGATTGCTTCGGCGAGTTGTGTTTCACTGTGTACTTTTCGCCGCTTTTGTGGCTCCATACTTCTGGAAAAAAATATAATTGTATGTTTTGTTGCTTTAGCCTAGAAGTAGCATTTATTAATAGGTACCTATTATGTCATAAAAGTAGGTGGGAAACTAAATAATCTATATGCGATCGGTAATACCTTCCTATAGTTGCTATTGCCGACCCTCAAGGGTCGGTAATGAAGTATGTAAGTATAAACATAAATTGTATTACCGACTCATAAAAAAATGGTTATTTTAATTCAATTGACTTTCGGACTATAAAATAGATTATAATTGATTAATATCACAAAAAATATGAACAAATGCACGCTGTTTTAAACACAAAAACAATGATTTATTACTGTAACTATTCGATATCGATCCTCGAAAAATATCATAACTTTGGTTAAATTGACAACGCTAAAAGGTAAAAACTAGACAAAAACGTTTAGTCGCTAATAGATTTTTATAAAGACTGATAGCTTGGATTTAAACTGGTCCATAAAAATACTTGTGTTAGTGTGATATAATAGCATAAAAGAAAAATAAAACGAAAAGTTACGTTGCTGCCATTGCCGACTTATGGGTCGTTGATAGCTGCCACAACTAAAACTGATGAAGCTAACACCATCCCATTTTAATTTAAAGTTTTATCGTTTCAAATTACTTTTTATTAAAAAAATGTCGTAAGAAATCAAGAGTTGACACTTAAATAAATACATTTAGTAATATAAGATAAAGTATAGACGTCATTTGTTTGTATAAATGTCTTAGATAGAAAAGTCACGTACTTACTTGAAGGAACAAGGAAACAGGACGACACGTCCTGCGCAGGGCTGCCAGCACATTAATCTCGTTTATACGGCCGAGTGTCTGCAATTATACGAAATTCGACTGCATTATACATAATTATTTTTCATACACAATTTTTTTATTACATGACAATAAAAAAATTACTGGCCTGTATTAACTACTACCCCCTTTATTCTTTTTTTTCCCGGTGTCCTAAAGATAGTGACGAATTCGGAATTTCAACCTTCCTTAACTATAGTGTCTAACTGTTCTTTCTGACGTTTTAATAGTCTGCGTAAAACGGTATTTGATCCTGGCATTGTAATCAAGGTAACAAAAAATAAATTTAAAACAACAACTCGTAACAAAAACAAAGGGTACAACTTTCGTGTACGCAAGTGTGTTCGGGAGCAAATTGAACGAGAACTACTGACGCACCAATCGCGCGCTCGGAGCGGTCCTACGTCATACCCCGCGTCCCGCTGACAACCGCTGACACCTAAAAATCGACTTCTGCGCATTGAACGACTCTTGCCAAGTTATTTGGCGTTACCTATACCTGTCTATCCTTTTTAGTACTGGTCACACTCAATCATATTTATCATTCACATTGGTGGTAAAATTTACATCTTGAATTAAATTAAATAATATGAATCTCATTCACATGAATACATACATACGAAGATTGCGTCGATTTAGACTGCCATCAATCGTTTTATTCCCCTATTCATTTTCAACAATTACTATGTACCTACACTTGACATTTGCGAAGTGCCTTGCGAAAGCAAAAATAAAAGCAACACACAAAAAGAAGGTGTTAAATAAAAAGCACAGGTTAGCATAGTACTATAGTTAGTTAGTTAATATAGTTAGTTCTGGTCTTACCAATTTCCATTCATGCAACCACAAGAAACCAACCATCATGCAGATTTCTTCTTGTAGATTAATTTTTTGTTTAGCATAGCGCTAGAAGGCTCAAAAGTAATGCACCGTGTTTGGCTATGCGATTTTTTGTGCTCACAAGAGCAGCTATTAATTTAGTTTCAAATAGTTTCTATCTTGCGTATTTTTTTTTAATGACTAAAAGTGCGCTCAACAGATGCATACGAAAATGGCAATATAAGCAAAAGTGCTATGACTGCTTTTAAATTTGTAAAGCTTTTGTTACCATCAGAGCCGGATTAACCCTGTCAGAGGCCCTAAGGCAATGGCATTCTCGGGGCCCCTTTTCTTACTTTGACTGACCAAATCGTGTGTGAACTGAGACGCACATTAAGGGCTGTGGTTTTTAATATATTTGATATTTATTTCCAGATTTGTTCTAAAATTGTTTTAATTCTACTACTAAATCGAACGATTTGTATTTTGTGAGATAACAGTGAGGTCCCTAAGTTCACACGCACATCAAATTCTCGTTCGAAGAAACATGTTTTCTTGGTGCGTGCACTGGGCCTGGGCCCTTAGTTGATGCGGGGCCCCTAGGCAGTTGCCTACTCCGCCTAATGGTTAATCCAGCCCTGGTTACCGAAAATTGCTCATAGAGCTATACTTAAGGTAGCCACATCGCGCCCTATATTATACCCAACTACTGAGTTGTATAGAAACTGTGGTGTTTTGAACATGCGACAACTATTTATATTTAACATAATTCTGCTTCAATATCGTAAAACACCTTACTGCCAAATCACCAAACGGCGAAAAGATATAATCTGTAGTCTACCCTCAATGAAATTTAAATTTACTAAAAGATTTTTTGAATATTTAGGCCCCTTTCTTTATAATAAAATTAACAAAAATATCTACATCTATAAATTTCCATATAACAAATGCAAAAAAATTGTCCACGATTTCTTACTTAATAAAACTTATGAGGAAACCGAACACTACTTGATAACAATATTTTAGAGTCATGACATCAATCACACTCACAGTGAACCACACACATTTACACACACACACACACACACACACACACACACACACACACACACACACACACACACACACACACACACACACACACACACATACATACACACACACACTTACACAACATACACCATCAACAAAAGAACTATACTACTACAATTTTGTTACTTTACTTCTTTTAAGTTGTAGTGCCTGCTTGTAAACTTTGTAACATTACACTTAGTTCTTAAGTTACTTTACGAACCTAACCCAACTGGGGGGGTGGCAACTGCTTATCCTAATCACAGGCTTTTAACTAGCCTAGCTAGGAAAGCAGTATGACACTCTTGTATTACATGTAGTGCAAAAAGTGATATATAAATGTGGCTATATAATGTAAATTAGACATAAGTTAAGTGTATTTCCTCTTTGTACTACAACTCCTGTAAATGAATAAAGTTTTTATTATTATTATTTTATTACCATGTCGATCACTAAGTGAAAACACTTTTTCCAATATTGTGCTGCTGAAAGTTTATTATCCAGACCTAAACTTTCATGGTCTAGGACACTTTTCAAATGGAACGAACTAATTTTGTTGTTCGATGTAAGTATATACACATAAAAATCATGAAATATCCAACTTTTCACTTTCAGCCACACAATATGAGTCAGTCAGTCACACAGATTTAAGTCACATAATATGAGATATTATTCATTAATTGATTAATAACTTGCTTGACACAGAACGCAAAACTTGAACAATCCGACCAAAGTAACCAAAACAGGCGCCAAAACACACAACACATGACAGTAGACACGGGTAGCTCGCGAATAAGAGATAAAATTGAGCTAGCTCTTTATTCGCAATGTATCTCTCAGTCGCTCAGTCGCTCACGGAATAGCTCACTAGCTCATTTAGCTCTTTGACTCAATACTCTATCTATGCCAGTAACGAACGATACCGAAGCGCCGACAGCCGCCGAACTTTCCCGACGAACAGGTGAACGATTTGACGCATTGTATGTAGCCCACTAGTCACTGACCGACACTTCGGCTCAATACGTCATTGTAAAATAAATCTTATAATCGTCAACTTAAAAGTAAAAATGCTTTAGCACTTTTACATAAGTATGAAAATCCTTAGGGAATACTTTGTGATTTTGTGTTTTTGTAAACAAAACAAACGCCGCTATTTTTTTAAATGTACTCAGATTTGTTTGTTTGTTTCGGCGGAATATCGTGTCGCATGTTGCTAAGCGCAGTTTAGTTTTAGTTGCTTGTAGTTAGTTAGAGTTAGTAAGTAATAGGCAGGTAGTGTTAAATAAGTGTTATAAGCTAAATAATATTAAGTTAAAGAAAAAAGACATCATTTTAATATTTATTTGTAATAAAACAACCTAATAAATCTAATTGTATCTTTAGCTCGCAACTAAGTTAAATGAACTAAAGAACATCAAAGATTTTATAGAGCTACTGAGCTAGTTGTCTCGTTTGACTCGCGTATAAAAGCACAGCTCAATTTGATCAGTAGCTCGCAAGTGAGTCAATTGAGCTCAAGAGTTAAAAGAGTTATTCGGTGAGCTAAGGAGCTAAAAGAGTGATATAGCTACATTTTGCATGTCTACACGAAAGTCAAAAATTCTACATGGAAAATTTAATACTTAATACAGGAAATGAAAACACGTCCCACAGATGAACAAACACCACACCAAACCAGCCAAACGTTCACAGACTAAAAAAACCACCACACCACTATAAATCATATTGTCAAGTTGGTAAGCATACTGATACTGTATATATATCTCCGTCTCTGTTCATCATTCATCGTGATCGTGACAGTAAAAGGCGAATAAGTACACAACGTTCCTTTTCAAGGAGGTCTCTTTTATAAATAAATATGCCAATTGCCGTTTTTTTTTGTATCCTATTATACTGAATGACTACCTATACGCAATAGATACAATGAACAGTCAGATTATACACGTTTTGTATCCAAATATACAATCTGGCAGCCCTGGTCCTGCGTCCACGCTGCCCCACAGTAACTGACGTATTTTATCTCTTTTTTGCACAGCTACTCACACTAACGTAAAAGTATACGATGCTCAAGGAATAAACGCATGTGTAACTTTGCCTACCTATAGCTAGAATAGTTTTGGAAACGTAAATATTTCGAATTACTTTTATAGGTCGGTAATAATAATAACTACAGATTTTCGATGGGTCGTTGATACTTGCGTTTACCTTAATTATTTTCAGGTGTCGCAAGAAGAGCTAGAATCCAAAGACGGGAGGGGACGTACACCTCTACTGCTAGCAGTGACTCTTGGTCACTTAGAAACAACACGGGTGCTTATAGAGGCTGGTGCTGATGTCAACTGTGAGAAAGATGGCTGGACAGGTAAAAGAAACTCACTTGCTTTATAGGATTTTGCATATTAATACCAGTGGTTGAAACTCTACCATAAGTTGTAAATACATTATTATACAAAAACACAAAAACTTTAATTGTGCTAAAATTCATACTGTCCATCAGCACACTTTTCGTAAAGAGGTGTTGTGTTGTTGTATTATGTTCATAGATACAGTTCTAATATAAAATACCTTCACATGGGTGTAAAGCAAAGATTTTATTCAATGTTCATTACGATTTTACATCAACACAGATAATATGAATAATAATATTTGCTATTATAATTAATATTAGCTATGTTATCTATCAATCAGTAACATATGCTATATAACATCCCACTACAATTAAAGGAAGCGGAGCATCTATGAAAAGCCTGGCAAAAATGGGCAAAATGTATTACTTTTATAAGCTTACGCAAAAATCATGTAGTACATGTCTATCTTACGTAAGATTAAGATACCGCGGACCTTGAACGCAAGGGCAAGCGAAAGAACTGGGTGGGTTTTTAGTTGGTCAAAGTTTGACACTCAGCGCTTCACTGAGAGCGGGAGGAGTCATTTGATAGTCTTTTCACTGAAAAACGTCTGTCGTACCTTTTGAGAAATACTTGGGCTGTAGATTCGAAATCCACGTGGACGAACTCGCGGGCGTAGTGCTACTCTATTATATATACGATAGTTCTTCAACGAAACGGCCAAGCCGTGTATAAGGTAAGATAGGTAGGATTATAGATAGATAGCTAGAATATACTTTATTGTACACCAAAATTATATATATAAATTTATAAATAAATTATATATATATATTATATATAGGTAAAGCAAAAACACACAGGTGTGTTTTTGCTTTACCAATATTCTTAATTCATCACTCATCTATCGCTTACCATCAGGCGAGATCGAGGTCAAGAGTGGGCCCATCGGTAATAAAAAAAAAAAAAAAATATTTATTTTGAACTAGTACTCACGCGGGGCTTCGCTCCCGTGGATTCTATCACGGTAAAAACATAACTCTCCTTTTTTGCAGTCGCGTAAAAAGTAGCCTATAACCTTCCCGAAGCTTCAAGCTACTTCCATACCAAATTTCATCCAAATCCACCCAGTACTTTCGAAGATTAGCGCGTTCAAGCAAACAAACAAACAAACAAACTTTTCCGCTTTATAATATTAGTATAGATAAGGTGTAGGGATGTATCTAGTATCGTTTTGCAGTTATATAGAGCTTAAAAGGGTTAATTCGGGTAAAGGTTGGATCCCCGGTTTTAACGCTACCAATCCTATTAAAAAGTAATGCGTATTTTTCGAGAAAGAGCAATGTTGAGTGTCCATAGTTACTTTGGCTCAATATAATTCTCACGGCCAGTGATGAAAATAATTTTATTGTGTGTAGTTCAATACTAAGAACTGTTTCTTAGCATTTAATATTGTATAGAAGCTCTAACAAAAAAATATTAGCATAAATACAAATATGGAATTTTGAGGTTATTACTTGTACACGCTAACATTTAGCACTAAAGTAATTACTTCTGTCTAATTAAATAAAAGTACTTTACTTCGAGAATAGAGGTCCACTGCTGTAACAATGAACGAACTTCTTCGCATTCTACTAAATACCTCCGCATTCGGAAAACATTCAATCCACAATTAGTGCAACGTTGTTGGTTAGACATGGTCACAATAATGGATGTACTTCAACACTTCGAAAAGCAAAAGAGTCTCAAAAAACAGAGGAGGAAACGTAAACGCATGCACTTCGCAATATCACCGACAACAACAACTCAAAGAGAATGTAATACACTATGTTTTACAACAACTGTTTGTGTTTGTAATGTCAATCAATTCCCTTTGTGTCACTTTTGACACTTGTTCGAGTTTTTATTTGGCAGAATAGTCAACATCGCCTTTGCTTGCCATGCATAAAAATAGAATAGAGTTTTTATTCTCAATAATTAAAATATTATTTCAGATTTTTTATGTAATAAAATGAGATTATTGTTCACCACATATTGTTACTATTTTTAGTATAGAAAAGAATACATAAAACAATAAAGAATTTGAAATAAAAACTGATTAATAAGTTTAATTGCAGCATATTGACAACTCAACCTTTTTTCGACAATTTCCGGTCAGCTATTTGTTTATTAATAAATCAATTCTAATGAAGAAGTTCTCGAAAGAAATTAAATACAAACTTATAGTTTAGATTTTATTGTATAGATTCTTATACATTAAAGATAAATGGCCGAGCCATTTTAAATTTAAAAGTTGTGTAGGCCAGGATCCGTCTTTGTTCTTTATAAAAATTGTTTCTAACTTCAAATCGTGCCAAATCGGTGAAACGGAACGTAACAAAAAAAAACATGACATTGACATTTGCGTATGTCATGTCATGTGTCAATGTCATACGATTACGTTAATCGTTCATTCCATTTCTATCTGAGTTGCGTTACTGTATTCTTTGTGTATTGTGGTGTTTTTGTTGTGGTTTTATTTGACGACTGTGGCTTATTCTCCGGACTTTGATTGTTTGCTTTCACGATTGACCTATAGATGTACACTGGACACCGTTTTTCTGCCTATTGGATTGATTTTCCCGTAATATCCCAGACACCGGTTTTCTGCCTACACCTTTTGCCATGGAACCTCAGCCATCGACGAGCTGTTCTACGGTGCAGGATCAAATTCAGCCATCTACGAGCTGTTCTGCGCCGGAGGTCCAACTACCAGCTAAGCGTCATCTCTATGTGAATGAAGTGCGTGCTATGTGGAATTTAGTGAAAGTGTACCGCAAATTGGGCACGCGGGAGCAGGCTGTGGCATTTGCAGAGGAAAGGGGTATGGTACAGCGTCAAAAAATCTGTAATTACCATAAAAAACTAATGTGCATTGAGTACTCTACAAATAACACAGTGGGCTCCTTTGTGTGTAATAGAGGCCCATGCAAAGCCAGATCTAAAGTGAGCCGGGGCAAAGGTACTTTGTTCGACAACATCAAAATACAAATGCCCCAGGTATTTTACCTCATATACGCCTATGCCGAAAAGTTTAGTTATGATAGAACAATAAAACAAGATTTCTCAGAAGGAGAACACTGCCTTTCTAGAACAACCATACATAATTGGTTTAATTATTTCAAAGGTGCAGTTGTAGCTTACCAAATTAATAAGCAAAAAGTCACTGGGGAAATTGGAGGTCCTGGCAAAGTAGTCCAATTAGATAAAAGGAAGTTTAATAAAGGTATGACTTAACAAATAATTATCAACATTATTATTTTGAAGGCACAAAATATAACCATATTAAATCTATTTTTTTATTTTCAGGTAGTCGAATTGATCACTGGATTCTCGGAATGATTGAGGATGGGAGTGAGGACCTTCGTTTGGAAATATGTCAAGACAATATATGTTCCCCTGAAGTACTGGTGCCCTTGATAAAGACTCATGTGGCCAAGGGGACCACCATACACACTGATTCTGGGCAGGCTTATTACTGTCTTGGGGACCATGGTTACGTTCACCGTAAGGGAAATCACAGTGACCCAGACAACCCTTCCATTGCTGAAAGTGGCACACATGCTCGAAGAATTCAGTCAGAGTGTTCTATCTTCAAAAGGTTCTTATATAAAGACAATTATAATCATGACAATATTAATGATTTAATTTATGAATACCTGTGGAGAAGACATATAGACAAGAATAAAAGAGATCCTTTTGAGGAACTTATTACTGTTATCAATTATGGATTTAGTAGATGATAAATTTATGTTTTGTTGTTTTATTTGTTTTATAACAACTTAGAAAGCTGTGGAGGTTAAGGCTGCGTTTCCACCAGAGATGTGCGATGGAAATGTGTTGTGCGAGGATATTTAGCTATGCTGTGAAAATGTGTGGGGGTTTCCACCAAAGCTGTGCGATGAAAATGTGCCTACGAGGATGTGTAGCGGAGCTGTGAAAATGCGCATTAATGTGTGGTGCGAGTATGCGCAAACCTCGCAACACATCCTTCTCAACACATATTCCTCGCAACACATCCCTCGCTTGTTTTGTATGCGCAAAAATCTAGCTCCGCTGAACCGTTTCCACCAGAGCTGTGCTGACCGAGGCGAGGTAAATGAAGCGATTCTATTGGTTCTTTACAAACACATCCCTCGCTATGAATCCTCGCACATCTCTGGTGGAAACGCAGCCTAATACAATGTAACTTCTACTGTGTATAAGTGAACTCAGGATGCCAGAGAAAGTAAATCTTGGGGTACCCTTTACTCAGACAGTTTTCATTAAAAGAGGATGGTGGGCTATAGTGGGCGAGGTATGAAAAGAAATATTTATTTTGTAAATTGGTTATAAATAACACTTTCCTGTTTTTTGCGTGTTTAGTTTAGCTAGATGAGGCCGGTATTTCGTAACTGACTACTCTGAAAAGAAACACCGAAACAAACTCAGAGGTCAGTCACTTAAATTCCAGACAATTTGTATTTTTATATGAGAAGCATGTAGGTTCTTGTCTGTGGTATTCTTTTGAGGAAATAACCACGCAATTTTGAGCGGACCTGTCCAGACAGTGCAAGCATTTGTCAGTTACCAAGTAGCTCAAGTTAGAACTTAACGAGCTCATCAATTTGACGAACAATACCAAAGTAAGGACTTTTGGGTAGGCCACACAAGTACTCAAACTGCTTGACATCATTAAATAAATTGTAGTGAAAGTAAAAACAACAAAGAAAGAATAACCTACATTGCCCTCACATTTACAATAATAAAGTAATTATATATATAAAAAAAAAACAACAAACAAAAGCAAAATAAATAAGTATATACAATACCTGAGAAAGCAAATATTTTAATCAATCAAAAATAAATCATCAATCAAAATTTTAAAAATAAATAAAAAAGGCACATGTATATTATACTAGCTTCCGCCTATGACTTCGTCCGCGTGGAAAAAAAAATCCCCCGATTTTGAAACATTCTTCATTAGTGCTCCGCTCCTATTGGTTTTAGCGTGATGATATATAGCCTATAGCCTTCCTCGATAAATGGGCTATCTAACACTGAAAGAATTTTTCAAATCAGAACCGTAGTTCCTGAGATTAGCGCGTTCAAGCAAACAAACAAACAAACTCTTCAGCTTTATAATATGTATATTATATAAAAGGCACAAACCTTGTCCTCATTATAATCTTTAACTGTGTAAAAAGCTTTCTGACATAGCTTACGTTTTATAAATAATTTGAATTTATTCAGATTTTCAGATTCAGATTCATTTATTTGCATAAACATGTGTATACATACAAGAATAAAAAAACGTGCATGCAAGGTAACAATAAAAATAAGATTCAATCATGTTTGCCAAATATGGCGTGCAAATATATTATTATGAATTTAAGTTGTGCATTAATTATAATTTTATGATGTCACATCATCACATCATTGGTGTGACAATAGTGTACAAAGCAAAATAAATTTATTAAAAAAATATTTAAGTTACATAAATTGTCAACTCTAAGTTAAATATAAAATTATTAACCGTTTTCGTGCGGATGATGCCGCACAGGCACCATGTAAATCTATTGCGTATGGCATATGGTGCCCGAGAGGATACAAAACTGAAATATAAAAAACTCGGCCAAAACGACATTTGTCAAAAGAGTCCCGTAAATAAAAGTGTCTTTATTTGTCACCCATATCATGCCCACAGTGTTCGTTTCAAGTAATTTCGTAAATTAGCAGACTTCAGGGGTTGTAAACCAAGTTGTCGAATCACATTTTATTAATGATTATAATTCTAACAGCCAACTTTCTGGAATGTTTCTCAAAAAATTAAATGCTTTTGTGGTAAGGTTCATTTTTGCCTCAAAACATGATGGGGTTACAAAGAGTGCGAGGCGGATCGGCGACCTAACAAACAATGGGTTTTGCCCATTTTTTGCGCTGTTCGCCGGCCTATAATAATATATTTAATTTTTTTTTCTGGGTAACTCTACAACAAAATAAAAAGGTTGTCAATTAAACACTTAACAAAAATCCACATTTTTAAGTAGATAGTCATAGATATTTTGTATCAATAAAACACATTTACATTGTTATCCAAATAAAACACGTGTTTGTAGGTACGAGTAGAATATTTTTGATTCATTAGATTCGGACTTCCCATTCAGTTATATGTTCTATATTACATTGTATTGTAGAGAAACAATTTTACCATCAAAATAGCGGATTTAAAATTGTTTCCCTACATAACACTGTATAATAAATAATAAATAAATATCACCTCGCTGCAAACTCAAAAAGTACGTGAACAAATTCTATATAACACTCTTGAATAAATACATCCATAAAAGAATGCAAAAAGGTTTACAACACCTAATAGAATTTAGTCAATTACCTTGCATTTCCATAAAAACACACAGATCGTCACTTTTAAATGCACTGAACGAATTTACTGACTGATTACGTTCGATACACAATGGCAAATGACTCTTTAACAAGTAGAAACACGAGAACAAGCTAAAATTTACAATTCATGGCGGATGATTCCCCAGGGGAATCATCAAAGTCTCTGGCGCTTGGTGCCCCAGAGGCATCACGAAATTTTTGTTTGACGCCAGGCACTAAAGATTGCTAAAAAACTTTTTACCAAAAAATTAAACCGACTCCCAAAAAACATTGCAAAGTGAAAAATAACTTTAATTTCGGTAGTCGGTGTCTTTAGTTTTGTATTTTCGTTTATGGCACCGACTTCCGAAATTAAAGTTATTTTTCACTTTGCAGTGTTTTTTGGGAGTCGGTTTAATTTTTTGGTAAAAAGTTTTTATTTCACTCTTTTTAGTTGGTCTATTTTTAATTTACCTAGTTACAAGAGCCTAATTATCAACTACTTATAACCTTTTACAAAATATTGCTTTTCCCAATGCTGGGCCGTTAATTGTTGAGGAGTTCTCCTGGTACTTCACCATCAGCTCTACATCACCATATGCATTGTGACGAGCATAAAGTGCGTAACATCCATATTCAAGTAATCTAATCGCAATCCACTCAATACTTATTATTGAGTAGTTTCGGCGGCCATCTGTGGTCTTCATCATCAGTTCCACTTCCTCAAATGGTACTTTTTGAGAGCAACTGCACAAGTTACTATAATAAATACCCAAAACGACATAGGTGTGCCTATAATATTTGAAGAGTTCCCTCGATTTCTCCAGGATTCCATCATCAGATCCTGACGTTTATGAAAATGGGACCAATATCGAAGTATACCCTTTCAATCAAAAAAATAATTTTCCAAATCGGTTCAGCCGTCTTCGAGTAATCGATGATCATACGTTAAAAAAAAAAAAAAAAAAAATATACGCGTCGAATTGATAACCTCCTCTTTTTGTCGTCGGTTGAAAAAGATCTCCGCACGGAATCGGTTAATACTTAGTTCTTGAATATGGCTAGGAATTTTATTATAAAAACGTATACATGTGCATCTAAACAAACCACCTATTTCTTTTACCTTATTTTAGGAATGACATATGTGTCTTTGTTCCTTGTATTTACACTATGAATATCACTGTATTTTTTAAACAGATTAATATTTTTGTGTGCATACAAGAGATTTCATAAATATACTGAGATGGCACAGTCAAATATTAATCTCTTTAAAGGACATGGCTAAATTGAAGTATGGACGACTGCCCCAGCAATGAATAAACATGGTGCCTAGCAATATATAATACTGAATAGCTGAAAATTAGTATTTTGTAATTAAAAAGGTTCAGGAACTTTTCATATCTGCACAATCCTGAAAATAAAATCACGTAACTCCTACGACAAAGGTACAAAAACTTCAAACAATGACATTGCTATAAACTTTTATCTAGGCGTTTTAATGTTTCTGCGACGATTTTAATCGATAATTGTGTTTTTCATTGGCGATTTTGCACTAAGGTACTTGAGTTAAATATCTACAAAGTGGTAATTGCACCAAAAAAACTTAATACAACGGACTTACGATAGATAATCTCCACAAAAATCATAATAATACAAGTATTCAGTTGTAAAACCTAAACTACTTATCCAAATGAGTTAAAATAAAGAGAGTGACAATCACATTTATTCATTGTTTGTTATATTTATTAGTCGAAGAATTATTCGAGCTGCAGATGACTTACCTCGATTGTTAACCATCGTTCTAGGTTCATGAGTAAAAGAGCAGGAAAAGAAGAGGTGAAATGCCGCCGCAGTCTTTGCGTGGCTACACCGCAACTTATGCACCGCATGATTGTAATTCAAGTCCATGTCCAGTAGCGAGAGGTCAGTAGGTAGACGAGCAAACAATAAGTCCAATAAACAAGCGAAGGTAAATGATAATCAAAAATCCAAATCCAAAAAGCACAACGAAAGAGTAAACGGCAGAGCGTTCAAACGACGTCTGACGTTCGTTTTTTTTTTTTCATAGAGTAGAGATGGAATCAGATTCCAAATGTAAGAAAACAAAATCGATTAAATACTCGAAAAAGTTGAAAAAAAAAATGTTGTTGTCGACCTTGACAGACACAAAATATGTAGTAGGATTGTGCGTCCGAAGTGTTAGTAACACACTTATCCAGTTATAATTATGTAGTTTCTGAAAATAAATCGTTTTGATAACCGTTGTTAAAAATCGATGTTAGTTCAATTATTTCGATTTGACATTCTGGAAATGCGATATGTCTCAACCCTAGCTTGCAGTACTTGATCTTGTCATGTCAAACCAAAACAAAGCATAAAATCAATTATGAAACTTTTTAATGTTTATTAGTTCACGAAAGTTATCAGAAATTATTAAACACTAAATAATTTATGAATGAATATTTCAATATTACGGGTTAGTGTGAAATTCCTATTCATGCTGGGGGCAGCCGTTTAGCCATCTCCTTTGTCTCTTAAGGAGTGCTTAGGACTTAATTTATAAATTGCACGATTGGCCTTTTTCTGTAATACAAATGCTGTTTGAATGTCGGCGGCATTTCCCCAAAGTAAAATGCCGTATGACATCACACTGTGAAAGTAACTGTTCAGAACTACAATAGGCCAGCGCAACGATACTGGTGTCTGAAACTGTCCACGGTTCGTGGAGCTCAACGTTGCTCTTCAACAACAATAAACTTACAAAAGGCTCTTCGGCCTACAACAATCTATAGCCTCTGAGGCTTTATAAATACCTTATTACCACTAACCTTCTGTGCTGGGTTCGCCACGCTTCGACCTTCCTAGGTCACGCCCAAATGTGGTTTGTATGTAATATGAGGTGAGTAAGTGAAAAGTGTGATGTAAGTCACGTGTTCTAGAACGTTCACAAGGCGCCAATCTCCAATGGCGCGGTCCAGATCAGCATCACACCAAACTCGCACCGGATTGAAGCTATTTATCACTACTTTTTTCCAACAAATGCGCGTGCCACGAGGTGGCAACAACCCGACGATAAATCCCAAAATATCCCGGGGTTTTCGTCAAATGGGGATTACAACTTCAAACAATAGTTAACTCGCGACCCAATTATCGGTTTCAACACGCGATTCCAAACGATATTTTACCAATTATAATTAACTCAACAGGTCCCAATCGGACATCTTTCAACAAGAAGGCAAAGTCTATCTGTCAAGTGAAAAAGTTATGTCAAGTGTCAACATCAAAAAGACAATAGAATGTTGCCACACCAAAGATCGTTCAAAAATACATTTGGGACGCAACATCTACCCCCCCCCCGGACGGGCTTACCCGTCCGCTAATCAATTGGAAGTCTTGACCAGGTTGCGAATTCAACACAGCTTCAATGCGGCCAAACACCGTAGCTAGTTCCTTAAAGGTGAGAACGGTGTCTCCCAATCTCTCCGCCAGCGTCCCTTTGCCGCTTTCACCGCGGCCCCAAAAATACCCCCCCAATGGGGGCAGGCTGGCGGGTCAAACAACCAAGTGACCCCTCGGCGGGCCAAACCACCACCAATGTCAACCTGGCTCTCATCAAGGAAGGCGTATACCTCCTTCAAATAGTTACTTGTACCCTTGTAATTCGTACCGCAATCAGACCTAATCAAAGAAGGTAACCCACGGCGAGACACAGATCTTTCCAAGTCGCCTCAAAGGCCTCTGTCGAGAGGGAGGCTACCAGCTCCAAATGTACTGCCTTGGTTGACAGGCAGACAAACACACAAATAAGCCTTAACAATCTTACCATTACAAGGGGTGGACGTCTTCAACAATAGGGGACCAGCAAAGTCCGTTCCGACGCCAGCAAAGGGCCTCGCCTCATTGACGCGATCAGCCGGCAAAATCCAAATTCTCGCTGCAGAATGGCCAACAGCGCATTGCAACCGGCATGCGAGTTCTTAACGTGACGATCAGTCACCAACAATTAAACCAAGTGGCCCTCCTTGGGCAACAAAAGGGGGTGACGGGCCCCATAAGGAAGGCTAGAGTGCCTCAACCGTCCTCCAACAGGGTTTCCCGAAGTGGCTCGTCCCAACCAAGTTCAGTTATAACAAGGGCAGGAGCACCAATTTTAGGGTACGGACAACTCACAAGGGTGATTTCAAACCAGGTCCTTCCCTCAACAGTGGTGTCAGCCGGTACGCCAATTCCCCAAATCTTGCCTGAAAGGTCATTCACCTTCAGGCCAACCTGTCCCGCTAACCAAGACGACAAAAGGCAACCCTGGACTCCCGTGTCCAAAATGGCACAAACCACAATCGAGTCACCCAAGGGTCCCCAGACCTTGACCGAGGCCGTTGGCAACAAAACCGTCTTGATCGGGGGGGTCCTTTAGCGGGGCAGGCGTCAATCTCTTAGTGATGCCTGGGCGGCGACCGATCGCCGCATCCAGGCTGCCTTCGTTCACGACGAGGCCAACAATCAAAATATTCGTCCGCGCGGTGTCCCGAGCCGCTCGCCATCACTGGAGGGGCATATCCCACCGGATGCCCGAATGGCGGAGGGCGCGACTCCAACCGGGGACGTTCCGCCAACGGAGGGGAAAGGCAGCGGCGCCGACCCGGCCACTGCTGCCTAGCAGCCAATGCGCGTTCTCCCTGACGAGGGGAGACCAAATGGCACTCGTGGGGCTCCCGTTCAACTTGCGCGGGGGGTGGTGTGCGGCGTACAGAATTGCGGGTCTCAGCCCGGTGCTCGTCTCCGGGGTACCCCCCCTTGCGCGAACCCCCCTCAGAAGCTGGTCTGCTGGAGCGGTTCGCGTTGGCGCACAAAATCTCCAAGTGGGACCCCTTACAAATTCTACACGCTCAACCGTTGCAGCTGCCGATGTGAACCATCTCAACTGTGAGGTCAATCCGGCAGCAGCCTCCCTGACTGCCCTTAATGAGGCCATTGCAACAATCAAATATTAATACAACAGGCTAAAATTAACTAAACAAACAACAATGACTTGTTAGCCGACCAAATAATTTCACCAAAATAAAAACTCAAATTCAATTATTTCAAGTCCAAATCCGACCCTGTACTTATTCCAAGTATGAATCTAGCTTGGTACAGATGGCTAGTTACAAAATAAATAACAATTCAATGTATATATTGTGCAGGATCAACCCCAATAAACATCAATGAACACAACAATTGACTGTATAATATTGAGCCGGAGAATCTCTATCAACACAGTCCAATAAGTACCACAAATGCAATAACCAATACACACAATTCAAGTCCTATTATGTTAGACTATGTGTAATTATTATTTAGATAACCTTTTAAATTCAGATCAGTGACATTCAATTATTAATTGCAACAAATACCAAACAACTTTTACAACAATATACCAAATTATGTACCAAATACAACCAATAATTCCTAATTTCACAAATAAATCTTACTTGTCAATTCAATACCAAGGGGCTAGCACTACAAATTACAGTACAAACTACAAGTACTATTTGAGCCCGGCTGACAAAGCAATATATTCAAAACTTATTACGTTATAAGTTATGTTAAGTAATTAAACTAAAGTTATTTTCAACAATATTCAAAACTTCCAATTAAACCAGTGGATCTTATAAGACCACGCTTCTGCTACCAAAATCATCAGGACTACAATAGGCCAGCGCAACGATACTGGTGTCTGAAACTGTCCACGGTTCGTGGAGCTCAACGTTGCTCGTCAACAACAATAAACTTACAAAAGGCTCTTCGGCCTACAACAATCTATAGCCTCTGAGGCTTTATAAATACCTTATTACCACTAACGTTCTGTGCTGGGTTCGCCACGCTTCGACCTTCCTAGGTCACGCCCAAGTGTGGTTTGTATGTAATATGAGGTGAGTAAGTGAAAAGTGTGATGTAAGTCACGTGTTCTAGAACGTTCACAAGGCGCCAATCTCCAATGGCGCGGTCCAGATCAGCATCACACCAAACTCGCACCGGATTGAAGCTATTTATCACTACTTTTTTCCAACAAATGCGCGTGCCACGAGGTGGCAACAACCCGACGATAAATCCCAAAATATCCCGGGGTTTTCGTCAAATGGGGATTACAACTTCAAACAATAGTTAACTCGCGACCCAATTATCGGTTTCAACACGCGATTCCAAACGATATTTTACCAATTATAATTAACTCAACAGGTCCCAATCGGACATCTTTCAACAAGAAGGCAAAGTCTATCTGTCAAGTGAAAAAGTTATGTCAAGTGTCAACATCAAAAAGACAATAGAATGTTGCCACACCAAAGATCGTTCAAAAATACATTTGGGACGCAACAGTAACTATAGTAGATTAAACGTGCTGTTTCGATATCAGTTAATCCCATTGAGGTAATATGTACTACGTAAGTACATATTACCTCAATGGTTAATCCACATATTTTTTTTTCTTCTCTTCTTTGGCAACTGAGCCGGTGTCGACAATTCTGCCAGTGTCATGTTATTTTCTAACGGCATATGCTGCAGAACTTAGCTTTTTTGACAATTATCTAACCTATAAATCTATCTTTTTTTTTCTCCTTTGGCAACCAAGTCGGTGTCGACTATTCTGCCAGTGTCATGCAGAATAGTCGACACCGACTCAATCTAAAAATCTAAAGAACCCGTGAAGTCTGATTAGTTGACAGCTGGATAAATGCATGGTGCCCAATTTAGTTTCAAGCCTTATCTATCCCCTGAAACAGTTATTCTGTCCCTGATTGACTGTTCAGTACTATGCAAATAGAAAAACTCCTGGACCTCACCAAAGTTTTCGATCTGATGAATGCATATGAAAGAAGCAGGTAAATAATATAACTACCAATATAATCTTTTTAAATGGACAGAGGTCTTGTCATGTTCATTTGCCCAGTATGCCCCAGAATTGTCATTTTAGTTGTGCACCAATGTAATGTAGGTACTCTCCTCTAGGAGTATATGTACCGGTTTCTTTTTCAATGTACCTCTGTACTTTTGAAGAAATATGCAAAAAAAGAGGGCCATGCTAGCCAAATGTTTTCAGCACGGCTCCCATGTAACTTAAAAAATATATAGCATATTAAAAAGTTTATTAAACTCAAAGAATGTACTCTATTAACACGTTATACAGGGTGGGGATTAGGTTATCACATTAAATTGTACAGCAGTTAAAAAGCTGTTAAAATAATAAAATAAATCATTTTAATAAAATTAAGAATAGCATTTTTCAAAAAAAAAAAAATGTCGTTATTGGTAACAAATAAATAATCCTACTAATATTATAAATGCGAAAGTTTGTGAGGATGGATGGATGTTAATATTCTTTCACGCAAAAACTACTGAATGGATCTGAATGAAATTTGGTAAGTATATAGTTAGCAGCCTGGAATAACACATAGGCTACTTTTTATCCCGAAATTCCCACGGGATCGGGATTTGCGCGGGAAAACCTTCCCACGCGTACGAAGTCGCGGGTAGAAGCTAGTCCTTAATATACGTATAGAGACTAAAGGTGCCGAAAGCATGGAAGCTGGCTAACGTGCAGCGCGTGCCCAAAAAGGGCAGTCGTGCTGACCCGGCCAACTACAGGCCTATTTCAGTCACGTCCATATTCTGTAAGAGTATGGAGCGTGTACTTAATAGTAAGCTCCTGGCATACCTAGAAGCTAACGACATCCTCAGTGACCGATAATACGGCTTCCGCAAAAACCGGTCAACTGGGGAGATATTCTAGCGTATGCCATTAATTTGTCAAGTGAGAGGCATGGGAAGCACTTGCTGTTTCTCTTGACATCTCCAAAGTCTTTGACAGGGTCTGGCACGATAGACTTATTGCTAAGCTTCCTTCTTTCGGGTTTCCACTCAACTTTACGTTCGGTCCATTCGAGTGGTTATTGATGGCTGCTCGTCTGGCCAATTGGCAATTAATGCCGGGGTCCCACAGGGGCCAGTTCCTCAGCAACTTTATTCTTGCTGCACATTAACGATCTGCTTATGCTCGGTACCTTTGGATATGCGGAATGACAGCACAGTTGCTGAGAGATATGTATCCAGCGCGTGTGCTGGTGGGTTACAGATCCAGTCTTTAAGTGAGGACATGGTTGGGTGCTTGAACTTGTCCTTGAAGGCTGTCTCTGAATGGGGCGATGCCAACTTGGTCAAGATTAATGCAGCTAATAAATAATAAAAATAAAAAATAAATTTCATTTATTGCAGGTCCATGACCCATACAAAATTAAATTAAAATAATCATGTTACTATTGCATACAGTCATAAATTCCAAATGTCAAAATAACATAACTATACGAGTAAACAGAGTTAAAAGAAAAATACAAAGGTGATTGAGTGAGAACAACTTATCCTGTTATAAAATGTCAAACTATCAAATTAAATGTCAAATAAAAAATAAAAATATAAAAAATAATGTCAGAATGTCAAATTAATTGTAATTTATATGTCAGAGTATGAGATTAGACGTCAAACAACAGCCAACGAGCCGGCCACAACAGTGCCTTATGTAGAGACAGTCAACTCTACCCGCAATCATTACCAGGACAGCGTTGGAGGGCACGCCGCAATTGCGGCGGTAAGACCCCTCTTTGAGGAGTGGCTAGATCGGCGTCACGGCGTCCTGACCTACCGCATGACGCAGGTCCTCACCGGACACGGAAGTTTCGGGAGGTACCTGTGTCTGATGGGTAAGGAAGAGACGCCTGGGTGTCACCACTGCGAGGGTCGCCCTGAGGACACAGTCGAGCACACGGTGCAGGACTGCCCAGCTTGGGCAGAGCACCGACGTGTCCTCACGGCGACAATAGGCGGAGACCTCTCGCGCCCGGCCTTGGTCGAGGCCATGCTGCGGGGCGAGAGGGAGTGGGAAGCGGTCGCCTCCTTCTGCGAAGCAGTCATGCTTGCGAAGGAGGAGGCGGGCCGCGTGAGGGAGAGGATGGCGTCCTCCCTCCAGCCCAGCCGCAGTGGTAGACGCCCACGGCGTCGGACGTCGGCCGACGATCTCCGGCCACCGTAGGCGCGGGCATGCGGACAGCGAGTAAAGGGCAACTCGCTGTCCGACCATGGACCATGCCCGGGTCGACGGCGCGTCGTGTTCCACGCGCGCCTCAAAGAGCGTCAGCAACATGACGAGGCCCCCTCTGCAGAGGGCCGAAGCCCGCCGGGGTCGTGGGACTCATCCCGTTACCGTGGCCCCGGTATGTAAAGGGTTATTGAAGGAACACCGTGGATTTTAGTCAGTAAAAGTCTGACAGTCCCTCCCACCCTGCCCGGAGTGGGAGGACTTATTTGATAATTTTACCACGCTAAAAAAAAAAAAAAAAAAAGGACAGCGTTGGAGCTGGCTCGCACGCTGCGCACCAAGGACGCGCACCGCTTGCGCATGGGTGATGCCAACGTGGTCAAGTTTAATGCAGCTAAGACCCAGGCGTGTCTCTTCTCCTCAATAAGAAGCCAATTCCAACCGGCTCCTACTTTCCGTGGTGTAACCGTGCCGATAACCGATCGGATTGAGCTTCTTGGGGTTACACTAACTTCCACCCTCAATTTTGGTCCGTTTATCGAGGCTAAGGCTCAACTAGCAGCAAAAAAAGTTAGGAATCCTAGCAAAGGTGAGTCGGTACTTAACACCGGAACAGCTGCTCAATCTGTATCAAGCCCAGGTTCGGTCGTATATGGAGTACTACTCTCATCTTTAGTATGGATCTGCCAAGTACCAACTGGAAGCGCTTGAGTATATTGAGAAACGGTCCAAGAGACTCATTGGCAACGATGCACTGGTCGAGTCAAAGCTCCAGAGCCTTGAACATTGACGACGAGTTGCTAGTCTATCGTTTATCTATCGGTTACATTTCGGGGAATGTGCGATGGAATTATTTATGGACTACAAGACAAACGGCGACGCGCCATCGTCACGTGGTGGACATCCCACCCGTACGCACAAGACTTTGGGAATACCTTCATTGTGCGTACGGCTAAGGAGTGGAATTCCCTGCCGGAGTCTGTGTTTTCAGATAGCTACAACCTAGGGGTCTTGAAATCAACAGTGAATAGGTTACTTCTGGATAAGCGTGCTCCATCTTCGACCACATCATCAGGTGAAATGGTAGTCAAACGCGAGCCTATTCTGAATAAAAATAAAAATATTAGTTTACTGACCTGTGAAAGCGGCAACGCCACGGCGCGCGGCGCCGGCGCACATAGATAGGTTTTTAGGTTTTATGCGGCCAAAATTATTTTAATTGCTATAACTATTCTAAATGACATAATTGATAATAAAAAACAACTTTCTGTTGAAATTTTAAATATATACTAAAGAAAATATCATATTTATGAAAAAATAAGTCAAAAACCTAACTGCGCAGACAAAAAAAAATATATTTCATAAATGTGAATTTTAAACTTGGTTTTTAATGAATTGACGTATCCCCTCGACAGTCGACACATATTCCATGCTAATTCGTTACTCCAGATCCTCATTAGGGTTGCCACCTTTTTTTTGTGCAGTTAAAGTACATTGGTTAAAATAGGTAAGAAAAAAAAGTACATAGCATCAAAATAAAGTACAATTTATTTTCAAAGTCGCTTTCCGCTGTCTGTCCCTATGTATGCTTAGATCTTTAAAACTACGCAACGGATTTTGATGGGCTTTTTTTTAATAGATAGAATGATTCAAGAGGAAGGTTTATATGTATAATACATGCATAATATAGTATAGAGAAACAATGATAATTTTAGAGGTTTCTAATGTGATGTCTTAATAAATACTTTAAAAAATCGACAAATATAAAGCGCTAATTCGAAAGCTATTTACACAAATACTGTATTAATCCTTATCATTTTAAGTACGTTAGTTGGCTTGAACATTTCATGAAAATTATTTTTACCCTTTACTCTATCCAAATTAAATGAATACCTTAGGAGATATAGCAAAATCAAAACAATGCGCAACGAAATTAATTTCGTGTCACCGTGATTTGACCGGGCGCCTCGCTTCCCAGCCGAGGGAGTCCGAAAAAACTTTAACATACATTGATATACTACATAAACATGTAGTATATTAATGTATGGTGAAATTGTGTATCTTATATATGCCTACAGAAAAGTCCGCGATGGCTTATGTCTATATATTAAAAATAACATCCTACCTATGTCCATTTTAATATCTACTTTAAAAAATTGGCAATTATAAAGCGGTAATGTAAAAGGTATTTACACAAATACGGTATTAATCCTTATCATCTAAATTAATATTATGTACCTATAACAAGGAAAGGTGATTGATTTTTTGTTTGTTACGATTTAACTCAAAAACTACTCAACCAATTTTACCGAAAGCTACATCTCCTCGGAGTAACATAGGCTATTTTATATTTTCTGTAAAGAACCTGTGCAAAGCCAGGGCGGGTTGCTTACTAAAAATTAATTGCCGAATGTCTAAAAATAACACTTTTACACGTCATTTTTTTTCCGTAAATGTAAACTAGATGAGGACAGTATTTCCTAACTGACTACTCTGTGAAGAAACATTGAAACAAACTCAGAGGTCAACGTCTCTTTTAAGGTCCATACAATATGTTGTGATGAAATCATATGAGAGCCATATAGGTTTATGTCTGTGGCGCCCTTTAGAGAACAGAATCACACAGATTTGAGTAGGCCCGTCCAAACAGTGCAAGCAATTGTCAAATATCGCATAGCTCAATGGCTCTGCAAAGTACCAACTTGCTGCATTGGACTCGATCGAGCGCAGAGCTAAAAGCGACGAGGTGCTGGTGGACAAGCTAATAGCCTGGCTCATCGGCGAACCGTTGCTTGCCTGTCGGTTTTCTACAGCTTGTACTTCGGGGAGTGTGCGCAGGAGCTCCATGACCTGATTCCTCCATCTCCCTTTCACTACCGGTCTACCAGACGCACGGCTGGGTACCACCCACATTTGGTTGATATACCGTCTTGTCGTACCAAGCGCTTCTCCTCCACATTTATTGTGCGCATAGCCAAGCTGTGGAATTCTCTGCCGACTTCTGTGTTCCCTGCCACTTAAGCACGAGTAAATAGGCATCTTCTGGGGTCACTCGTCCCATTTTAGACCTCATTTATCGCTTACCATCAGGCGGGATTGAGGTCAAGAGTGGGCCCATCAGTAATAATAATAAAAAAAGAATCTTAAGGAGCTCGAACCATTTGACGAACAATACCAAAGTAAGGTCATTTGGGTGGGCCGTATAAAGCGCTCAAACTGCCAAAGAGTGCGGTAATCTATTCATAATATTCGTTGTTATCCCACAATGCTATTACATTCACTGTTGTGCTTTTACAAAAATAAAATATATTACTTGAAAAGAAAATGATATTGTCATCTTGTACAAACAAAATTAAAAATGGAAAAGTAAAAAAAGTACACACATCAAAAGTGTCTAGGGATCAACATATATTTTTGCAATAACTTTTCTCCTGATTGATATTAATTAAAATTTTCTTTAAGGATTTATCAAATAAAGTGTTTTCGTTTGTCACAGTAACGATAAACCAAGTCACCTTTGCATTAATAAAGAAATTTGCCATTTTCCTAATAAAGGGATTTTTGACATTTGAACCACTAACATTAAAGTTCGAAAAAAAGACTGAAATAACAGTTTTCTTTAAAATTTTATTGGGTAACTTAAACAATTAATAATCCGTGTTTCTACCGCGAATACTAACAACACAAGAACATCGGTTTGGCATACTCAAAATGAGTTCATCCAAATCACGCTGTGGAATGGCCGCCCATGTTCGTTGCAACAACAAAAAAAGGTCTTCTTGCGACTGGATACCCTCCATATTCGGCAGAGCTCTTCTCTGTAGCATATCCCATGCATACTCAATCGGGTTCAAGTCTGGCGACTGAGCAGGCCAGAGCAGGACATTGATGTTAGCTGCGGCGAGAGTCTGTCTTACAACTCTTGCGGTGTGCGGTCGTGCATTATCATGCATTAACTGAAATAAGGGACCGATTTGCACTTGTAGAGGAACGATGACGTCAGATACAATCGTCTCAGCATAAATTTGAGCGTTGAGGTTGCCTCTGATCCAAATCAACTCAGTTCTTCCGCCGATCCAAATACCCGCCCATACCATGATGGTTCCACCACTATAAGGATGGACTTCCTGGCAGGATTTTAATCGCTGTTGGCGTCCAGGGGTTCTCCAGTGTCGTATACGTCTTGTATCCGGTCTCATACCAAAACGAGACTCATCAGAAAAGCACACGAAACGCCATTGTTCTTCTGCCCAATTTCTGTGTTCAAGAGCCCATTGATATCGAATCCTACGATTGTGCATTGCTATAGGTGGTACCCGTAGCGGTCTTCGGGAATTAAGGTTCACTTCATGCAAGCGGTTTCTGACTGTTTGGTCGCTAATTAAGTTCCCTGAAGAGTGATGAAGCCTCACGGCTAACATCATGGCGGTTATTGTTAGAGCTCTTCGAGTTAAGATTTGAATGTATCGGTCTTGTCTCCGTGTGGTGCAGCGATACCGTCCTCCATGGCGCTCAACCACGGTACCAGTGCTTCGGTAACGTGTCCAAAGTCGACTGATAACACTCTGACTTGTATTCAGAGCTAAAGCCACAGTACGTTGCCGGGAACCAGCTTCTATCATTCCCACGGCTCTGAGCATTTCTGCCCTGCTTAAATGACGTCGCCGCTCCATAATAACGTTGGTTTTAATCAGTAGTAGGGAAACAGTAGCACTAATAATGTCTTCAATGCGTTGTATGTTTTTATAGGGAAAATATTGACAGCTGATTTTCATCTTTTACTCGAATTTGATTAACAGTTCCTGTTTCAAATTATGAAATGCACCAAAAAGGATCCATATAAATTTATAAAATCATAAATTTATTACAAAGCCACATCTCAATCTCAAGAAATCCGCATAAAAATGCTTGATCCCTAGACACTTTTGATGTGTGTATATTCTATTAATTGAAAAAGGAAATAATATTGTCATGTCATAATGTATATGAAATAATCATTATAAAAAAAAGAAATGAGTAAAAAATCAAACAAAACAGATGTAATTGGAGCAGCTCAATCCCAAGCATTTTTGTCCGCAAGATAGTCTTTAACAAAATAAAAAGCTTTCTGGCAAAGTTTCTGCTTCACAAATGATTTAAATTTATTGAGGCTTAGTTCTTGCACATGACTGGGAAGTTTATTGTAAAAGCGTATATACTGACATCTAAATGAGCCCCCAATTTTCTTGAGCCTAGTTGAAGGAACAATGTATATGTAGGTAAGCGCATTAGTTCAGAACAGCTGCATTTATTTAACTAATTATTTTTTGTTGTGTTCGTAATAATTGTCTGGATAGGGTTTGGAGAGAAAACTGTATGATACCGGAAGAAAAATTGCACCCGAGCGAAGCCGGGGTGGGCACCTAGTTATGTTTAAAAACATATTTCTTATTACTTTTTGCAGTTTGTATCAAATTAGTATCCCTACTAAACAATTGCACAGCATCTTTACAGTCTATATTTAAATTAAAGTAAATAAGTAATTAATTTTTTTATCAAATTCAGAGACGCTTTGTTTATTACGACTTTACGACTAAAGTTTTCAAAATCCCAAAGAATCATTCGAAATAAAGTATTTTCATGTACTTTATTGTTCTCATAAAGTATAGAGTACAAGTACCTGAAATAACGTACAATACTTTATTATAAAGTACGGGTGGCAACCCTAATCCTGTACATGCGAACGTGCTTATTTCGGGCCTCTTGAGCCTTCTCCGACAATTGGCCTATTGGGAGAAATGAATTCTCAATTATAGCAGCATCATGTATGAGCACTTTGTTCAAAGTAGAGGTCATCGGGTGTCAGAGAAATTGATGGGTGACTAATTTTGTTCCGGATGAGCCAGGAGAACCTATGACGAAAAAGAAATAAATAATATTTGGAACAGTTTTCAACATAACTTTTTTACCCTACCTGCAGCCGATTTTTATCAGAATCATAAGAAAAGAGTATTAAGTATTATGATAAATAATAATCTTGCGGCGAGAGAAAGCGATAATATAACTAAATTACTTTTAAATTGAAAAAACAAGAATATTTTTTCATGAAAACGTAATATGTTTAGAAGCTTTAAAATAAAGGTGTTTTTACCCGACTGCAAAGGAAGGTTATGTTTTTCGCGCGTATCTTGTACTAGTACTCACGCGGGGCTTCGCTCCCGTGGATTCTATCACGGTAAAAACATAACTTTCCTTTTTTGCAGTCGCGTAAAAAGTAGCCTATAACCTTCCTCAAGCTTCAAGCTACTTCCATACCAAATTGCATCCAAATCCACCCAGTACTTTCGAAGATTAGCGCGTTCAAGCAAACAAACAAACTTTTCCGCTTTATAATATTAGTACAGATGTATGTATGTATGTAATATTCTTTATTACCTCATATCTCCAGAACCGCTGAACGGATTCACATAATTGAGGTATCGTTAGATTCGTCTTAGCAGCCCAAGTGTTCTTAGATAGGTGACATTTGAAAAAATCAAACATGGCGGCTGTGCGAAGCCATTATACATAGTGAAAAAAAAATACCACAGTATGGGTATAAAATTAACCTTTTAAGCGCTTGGCTAAATATCACTTGCCGTGCCCCTAGCGCCCGGCTACAAATCGAAAAAATAATACCTACAATAAATAAGGAGGGGCAATCGTTGTATCGATAAAAAAAGTCAAAAAGTTTTTTATGTTTTTATTTTAAATCAGCCTTATGGCTCCTACAACAGGCACGACACAAAGGAACCGCTCATGTCTTTGTGACAAACTATAATAAATCTTTGAATCACAATTATTTTTTTTTGCTTATCAGTTATTAATTCTTAACATCACATTAATTTACACTTATTCCTCAGTATCTATAAAATACCTAATAAGTTTTGATTACCTAGTTAAGTAGGTAATACAGGGTCTTTCATTAAGCGTGTCCTATCTTTAAATTTAAATAAAACAAAGTGTGTGTGAGATATTATCGAAATTATTTATTTATTTGAAAGATGTAGTGATGCCATTATGTGTGGAATATGACATCATTCAAGTGTCCGCCACGGCTTCTCTGGGTGGAGCGCATGCGAAATATCCAATTTTCCATGACTTTTGCGCATAAATCAGGCTGAATTCGACCTATGGCATAGGTTATGTTGGCTTTGAGGGCCGCTGTGGTTGTGGTTTATTCGCATAGACCTGCGATTTAAGAAAACCCCACAAGAAAAAGTCTAGCGGGGTTAAGTCACAAGATCTCGGTGGCCATTTCACATCAGCTCCACGTGAGATGACCATGCCCTCAAATCTCTCATGCAGAATATTCAATGTGGCATGAGCTGTGTGGCGTAGCGCCGTCTTGTTGAAACCACATGTCGTTGGTGTTCAGATGATCCAGTTCATGCCAAAAAAAGTTGGTAATCATCGACATATAGCGCTCGCCGTTGACAGTGATGACCTGGCCAACGTTGTTCTCAAAGAAATATGGCCCGATGACGCCGCCAGCCCAAAACCCACACCAAACTGTAACTTTTTCGGGATGCATTGGACGCTCTTGGATCTCATGTGGATTGGTATCGTCCCAAATTCGACAATTTTGTTTGTTTACGTACCCATTCATCCAGAAATGGGCCTCATCGCTGAAGATAATTTTTCTGTGAAAATTACGGTCAGTTGCTAACTGCTCCAGTGCCCATTCAGTGAACATACGTCGTTGTCTATGGTCGTTTACCTTCAATTCCTGGGTAAGTTGAATTTTATACGGGTGCAGGCCCAAGTCACGACGCAAAATTCGCCAAGTTGTGGTCTTTGAAAGGCCGAGTTCTTGTGAGCGACGCGAAATCGACTGCCTCGGATTCTCCTGCACACTCTCACGGACAGCGGCGATGTTTTCGGCAGACCTTGCGTTTCGTTGACGTACGGGTGTTGGTCGATCATTTACCGAACCAGTGGACTCAAATTTATCCACCACACGATGAATAGTCCTCTCGGTAGGACGATTATGGTGACCGTAAAATGGGCGAAGCGCGCGGTGCGTTGCCCGAACAGAACACTCATTTTGATAAAACAATTTTATCATTTGCACGAGTGTTTGAATGCTATAGCTATCCATGATGATTTGGCAAAACAGAATGAATAAATGTCAACCAATTTGACAGATGTAGCTTCAACAAGATGGCCGCTACTAACTGTCAAAGTTCGAACGTGCCTATTGGAAGACCCGTTATAATAACAGAATTACATCACTATATTTAAAATTTTTAGCAAAAAATAGAAACGACTTCTATCGACTTTTTTCTTTTTGCAATTTTTTTTTCCACGCTTTTTAGTGGGTCGGTTTGTAATTTATCTAGTTACAAAAGCCAAAATGTCAACTACTTTATATCACCTTTTACAAAATATTGGTTTTCCCGGCGCAGAGCCGTTAATTTTTGAGGAGTTCTCCTGGTACATCACTATCAACTCTACTTCACAATATGCATTGTGACGAGCATAAAGTGCTTAACATCCATATTCAAGTAATCTAATCGCAATCCACGAAATACTTATTATTGAGTAATTTCGATGGCCATCTGGGGTCTTCATCATCAGTTCCACTTCCTCAAATGGTGTTTTTCAAGAGCAACTGCACAAGTTTCTATAAGAAATACCCAAAACGCTATAGGTGTGCATATAATATTTGAAGAGTTCCCTCGATTTGTCCATGATCCCATCATCAGATCCAAACATGACGACAATGAGACCAACTAGAAAGTATACCCTTTCAAACAAAAAAATAATTTTCATAATCGGTTCAGCCATCTGCGAGTAGGGCGTCCAATCCCGCAGCCTGAAATCAATCTCGGTATTTGCGGGACTACGAATTTTCAATCCCGCGGGATCTCGGTATTTGCGGGATCCCGCATATTGAAAATATTCACATTTATATAAGGCAAATAAAATGAATTAATCAACTAACTCCACGTTTATTTACGTATTACTATTAGTATGAGATCAATCAAATTACACCGTTTATTTATCACAAAATACATGAATTAATCGACTAACTCCACATTTATTCCAGTATTACTACTAGTATGAGATCAAATTACACCGTTTATTTCTCACAAAAAAAAAAACAATGAATTAATCAACTAACTCCACGTTTTAGTATGAGATCAATCAAATTACACGGTTTTTTCTTCACAAAAAACAGTAACAAATACTGAATAAAAAACTTTACTGATATTTTAGGCTACATACTTAGGCTACCACTGACTGAAATTCGGCTACATAAGCTGTGAAAAATGGACGACATCGACCCCGCGTTGTTTGCAACACTGCCGGCCGACAGTCACCGAGCGATCGCGCTCGGGAGAGGTCGTATGCATGCTTTTTATCAGTCCCGCAAATCCCGCGGATCCCGCGCCCGTAATCCCGCATCACGCGGGATTGGAAAATGACGCGGGATCCCGCAATACCGAGATCTCGGTATTCCGAGATTGGACGCCCTATCTGCGAGTAATGAGGTAACATAAAAAAAAAGTTCAAGACGAATTGAGAACCTCCTCCTTTTTTGAAGTCGATTAAAAATACTGTTTCGATTCATCAAGGAGTTACCTAAACCAAACGGAAGTCTTATTTATACCTATACCTTCTGAATAATGTGCAACTAACATATATTTACTTATTTAGTTACTTACCTCTCCATCACTTCTAAATTCTTCTGTAAATTCGAATAATTCCTCTTCGTCGTCACCTTCTAATATTCTTACTAATTCCTCAGTAGTCGTCATTATTGAAAGGTGACCATTTTATCGACAATGCACAAATACTCACGAACAACATTAATGGAATTTTCCATTCGTTTGATTCGCTTGTGACGTAGGCAGCGGTCGTATTAATGCGACAGCGGCGCTAGACTATCTAGAGAAATATGTTGCAAGCATAGGCGTTTAGGGATGAGAACTAATGTCAAATGTTAGCATTATACAAAGATCCTGAGGAATATTTTTCTTTTGAATAATAAGGAAAAGAATTAATAACACAAGGCAGTATGTTAAATTTAACTTTATTTCGTATGACACTGTTTATTTTATGCTCAAAGATGCATTATACCTGATTATTTAACTGTTTGTTATTTCGTTTTTAAAATGCGCATTGCATTGTATCCCACCCCTATGGTCATATATATGCGACGCGCGCGGTAGACACCGAAGAAAAGTTCAAGCTGCCAATTACTTATTTTTGTTTAAGTTTTTTCAATGCTTAGAGCTTTGAAACATAATTTTAAGTAATTGTAAATAATAGCTCTATTTAATAATAGTTTTAGTTGTACCATGCAGTTAATAGGACGAAAATAGAACGAAAAAATCGTGCATGTTCTCTGTCGCAGAAATATGACACGAGCGCTAGGGACACGGAAATATGTGTCGCATATATGCGACGCAAGCGGTTAAAAGGTTAAAGGGCTTATCGCACGGATTTCAAACAGGTATATCATATTTATCATTAGTGTAATACTAGCAAAAATAATACAAAGAGAAAGTTTAAAAATATGGACTTAGAGCTCTTTCACTTTCTTAATCCGGTGGGGTGCCAATGTGACATGACCGGGAAAATTAAAAAAATGTTAATTAATATTTTAACTGAAAATAGGTTGACAATTTCTACAAAAAATAATAGTTTTTACCTAAAGCACTCGAATCCATTTTGTTTACTTTGACAACTGCCTTCAAATCAAAAATATTGACGACGAAAAATAGGTCACTTTAAACGCGTAAAGAGCGAAAGCGCGCGCCTTTCAGGAGTCTAACAAGTTCCGACAACCTGCGCACGCACACCGCTTGGTTATCGAAGCCGAGAAGATCGGTTTATTATAGCGTGTTCTATTGTTAACGTAGAAAGATACTACATTTTGTATTTGTAACTAGTTTAAAATCTGCAATTTTGGCCGCATAATTAAGCAAAATCTATATTAGTGCGGCGGAGCACGCGCCGAGTTATGACACGTAGTTAGCTGATTAAATACATGATGTTGTGAAATATTAAAATGGAAAAAAGGTCCCATGGCTCTAATATTGTTTATTTTTAAATTATTTTCATTGTATATGATAAAATACCTAATATAGAGTACGTGGTTTCAATTAATGTGATAACCTAATCGCTACGCTGTATTGTTGCAAGAGATATTGTGAATTCGTAATAACAAATAATATATAGGTGTGGATAGGGGTCTGTGTTGAAATAAATATTATAATAAATCATAATCATCATAAATCATTTATTTGCTGGTCAAGGGTATACACAGTGGTGTTAACATTACATTAGATTTCGTTCTCCTTGATCTACCTTACTGGCATGCAAATTTTACATAATAATATGTTTTATTTAAAATTTAAATAGGTACATGCATCAACATAAAATTATTAGAGTAGTTAGCTCCTATGATAATTTAATTAACAAAGAATAGCAACAATTTTATAATACAAACAAAACAATTATGCATTTTAGAATATAAGTAAAATTATTAAATTCATTTTATCAGGGCCATTACAATACAAAAAAATGTCAAAATATCAATAATGTGTAAAATAATAAAATAAAAGAATGTCCGTTTTGTTGAATTGTCAATACAGAAAATAAAAATATCACTATAAGTCATTGTGTAAACTATTAAAAAATTTCAAAATTAAATTCATTTGATCAGGGCCATGTCAATACGAAAAATTAAAATGTCACGATATAAATCATTGTGTAAGCTATTAAAAAATGTTAAATTAAATCCATTTCATCATGGCCATTACAATACAAAGAAAAAAATGTCAAAATATCAATAATGTGTAAAATAATAAAATAAAAGAATGTCAGTTTTGTTGAATTTGTATTTTCTAGTCACATTATTTACCTTCAAGAAAATCACTAATTTTATAATAGGTTTTACTGACTAGAAAATCATGTAAACGTTTTTTGAAAGAATTACCATCTAAGCTTCTTAATTCATCTGGTAACCTATTATAAATTTTTGGTGCCATGCCGTATATACTCTTACGTAGTAGCGCCGTATTTGCTTTATGTAATCGCAATATATTTTGTGTGTTTTTCCTCCTGCTACGAGTGACTGTATCTGTTAGAGTCTCAAAAAGTTCAGGATTTGCTTTTATAAAAGTCGCGATTTCAAAAATGTACTGACAAGGTAACGTCAAGATTTTATATTTTCTAAAATATGGTTCACAGCTATCTTCAATTTTAAGATTAAACATCGCTCGTATACACCTTTTCTGGGCTTTGAATACTAGTTCTTTATTTGTCGAATTGCCCCAAAATATTATACTATATCTGAGGTATGAAGCAGTTGCTCCATGATATGCTGTGAGTAAGGCATCAATATTAAGTACTGGTGCAAGTTTAAATAGCGCATACGCTGTACTACTGATTTTTTTACATAGTTCCTCTGTATGTGCTTTCCAATTCATATTGTCGTCAATAGTTAGTCCTAAAAATTTTGTTTTTGTATCCTCGCTAATTTCAGTATCATTATGGTAAATTCTCAAATCTTTAAATTTTGGCATTCTTTGAGTAAATTGCATTAGTTTCGTTTTATTTATATTTATCTTCAAATTATTATTATCTAGCCAGTTTATAATATTCAATAATGTAGTATTTATGTCAGCTTCGTATTCATTTTTATTTTTACTTTATTCCGAAAATATCTAAAAAAGACAAAACAACCTTAGCCAAAAACTAATAACAAATAATTGCTGTTTGGCAAGTAACGAGGGGGATAAAGGGAAATAAAAATACTAAATTATTGATATTTTTCAATATATTCACCTGCTACCCTATGGTGACGCACATCTGTAACACGTATTCCGTGCTCAGTTGAAAGACCGGGTACAACGAAGTACTGAAAATCTACAGCAGTGGGCCCTCGAAATAGAAAAGCTGGTCCGAAAAGCTTACCAATCATCGCCTGCACTCATCGACGGTAATTTGGTCCAGGCGTTTGTCGATGGGATTCGTGACTTGGAAGTGAGGGCTGCTGTGAGACTCGGGCATCATAATTCTCTGAAGAATGCCCTGGCCCATGCTTTAGAGGTAGAAGCCGCACGACAGGAACATCGAACATACCGTATCAGGGAAGTGGTGTCATCACCCACCCGTGGCATTCGACCAACGTTTAGCCCTAGATGCTACGACGAGTGTGGAGAAAAGGGCCATCTGAGATCCAGTTGCCCGAGGCGAAACTTTAGAAAGGAAAGAGAGTCGCACCAGGAATGTGGTGTCATCATCCACCTGTAGTAGTCGACCAAAGTTCAGCCCTAGATGCTATGAGTGTGGAGAGAAGGGCCATGTGAGATCCAGTTGCCCGAAGCGAAATATTAGAAGATGTCATGATGACGTGAATGTGCTTTCAAGAAAGTCTGAACCGGAAGAACGTAAGCACTGTGTCATACAAGAGGAAAAAGTAATAGTACCCGTCAAGATGCTGAGAACAGACCTTAGCGATGAGTGGAAAGAAGTGCTACAGCGTGCTCAGCAGGATGATTCAGACGTCAAACCCATTCTGGAATTGAAGAAGGCCGCTGCTACAAAGCCTAAATGGAGTGAAGTTGCTGGAATGAGCACTACAAAAAAAAGTTATTGGGCACAGTGGGACAGTTTGGTGATCCACGAGGGAGTACTGTGCCGCAAATGGGAAAATGCTCGAGGAGACCGTTGTCACCTACAAATGGTCGTCCTAAAGGCGAAGGTACCTGAAGTTTTACGGCTTTACCACGACGGATGTTCAGGAGGTCATATGGGGGTAAAAAGGACTCTGTTAAAGATACGAGAGCGATTTTACTGGAACCACTGCCGAGACGACGTAGAAGACTGGTGCCGCAAATGCACTAGTTGTGCAGCAGTTAAGGGACCTCGAAACATGCAGTAGAGGAGCTTTAAAGATCTATAATGTGGGAGCCCCATGGGAACGGATAGCGCTGGATGTTGCGGGACCATTTCCTGAGAGCGAGAGTGGGAACAGGTACTTTATGGTCGTAATGGATTATTTCACAAAGTGGCCAGAAGTTTTTGCCATTCCTAATCAGGAAGCTACCACAGTGGCAGATAAATTGGTTAACGAAGTATTTTGTCGCTACGGAGTACCCTTGGAAATTCACAGCGATCAAGGAAGGAATTTTGAGTCACAGGTATTTCAGGAGACATGTCGAGTAATGAGTACTCATAAAACCAGGACCACTTCGTATCACCCACAATCTGATGGAATGGTGGAACGTTTCAACCAGACATTGGAGAGATATCTGGCTAAAGTTGTGGAAAGCAGGAAAAAGGATTGGGACAAACACATTCAGCCGTTCCTTCTGTCATACCGAAGTGCAGTTCATGAGAGTACAGCTGTTACACCTGCTTTCGTGAACTTCGGACGAGAGCTTAGGTTGCCTGCAGATCTAATCACTGGAATACCGCCGGATGCACCTTGTAGTGTAACAGACTACGCGAGTGAATTGCGAAACAGAATGAACGACATATACGAGCATGTCAGACAATCCGGTCAACAAATGTCTCAGAAGGTGAAGACTCGTTACGACCGAAAGATGAACAATCAAGGATTTGATGAAGGCTCATTCGTCTGGTTGCATAATCCGGTGCGCAGCAAAGGAAAGTCACCGAAATTACAGGCAAAATGGGATGGACCATATCGCGTTGTGACTAAGATTAATGACGTCACTTATCGGATCCAGAAAGGTCCACGAGCTGCGCCAAAGATTGTTCATGTTGATCGACTGGCGCGTTACTACGGGTCTAATGATGCTCGGGTCGAGCATGTCTTAGGAGGGGGCAGTGTTACGACAGTCGCTTAGTGAAGTACGTCGAGAAACTTCGACATAAATCTAGAATGTTCGAGACACTAATGCCATCTAGCGGCGAATAGCGGTAATGTGTATATCTAGTCAAGACACTAGCGCCATCTAGCGACGAATAGCGGTACTATGTATCTCGAATAGCTTCATGGAATTTTCTAGGCAGTATAAACAGTGAGTCGATTTTATAAGAATGTTCTCGAACTCATAGACTGTGGTATAAATAGAGCGCAAAGGGGCGCAGAGAGTTTAATTGGCGTTAATTAATTCTATCCCGAACCCCAGCTCGTAACAATAACATTTATTTGTTTGGTCTCAAGAACGTTGCGTTACCTTTTCATGAAAGGAAATTTTCATGTACCAAGGGTGGTCCGGTACACCTTTCTCGTTCCCTCCATCCCCATACCTCACCCGACTGCCAAACGATACTAAATATTAGCTTTTTTTGGTAGGTATGTACAAGTAGGTACCGAAAGTTATAAATTTATGACAATATCACAATTAAAATTGAGTGCTAAACGAAATTTTGATCCATAAAACATTAGTCTCGACGATTTTCTTTATGATGACTCACTGAATGATTGATTTGTTGACCCTACTTTGTTTAATATTTTGACCGACATTTTAAATGTTAATTTATTAAATTATATTTTTTGTTTTTATGCTGGTCAGTAAATAAAAAAGTATTGTAATCTATTTCACGTTTGTAAAGAACGATATAGTCTTATAGATGTTACCTACGTCTAATTCTTCGCATCAGAATTTTAGGACAGCCATCTTTTATCCAGCAGGGCAGACGCTGTTGATTTCCAAAGCAGATGGAACTGGGATGAGACTGGCACAAGAAATAGCGGCTTATGCTTAGCAGTGGGCGAAGGACGGCTGTGAAATATGACGAATCTTGCTGCTAACGATGATTTATAATACCTAATGATTTATAATATAAGGTAGTCATCACAGCCTTAAAAAAAAGCCAATTTTTCTGGGTAAAATCATCAAAAGACCGTTATGGGTGAGGCGGAAGTGAGTGTCAGATTGTATTGATTAAAAATCCACCCTGTTCCTTCAGTTGCCCGTTTGTTCCGGGGCTGCGGTATCTAGTTATAACATTCCCTCAACCTCGGCTGGCAATGGCCCTATTGGGACCTATCATTAGTGCTAACAGCTATTAGAGGCGCGTGGAACATCACTCGCCGTCGACTTGGGAGTCATCAAAGCCTCGTGTTTTGTTTATAGACAAGTAGTTAAAATATACGCATAAGGCAGAACTTCCGTGTGATAATAATCGTTAATGAATACAATGCTCACTAAGATTTCACTTTCCTATTGTTGAATTGATCAAAATCTATATGTACCATTTTCGCATACAAATGATATACTTAACACTTGTTATGTGAGCCTGATTTTGAGTTTGATAATTATGTTGAAGGCTGATTTACAAACAGTTTTTGAATGTAGTGGCCCTTAGTCTTTCTTAGGGTGGAAATCCTCAGGGATATTTTCCGCTCTTTGGAGGGCGATGGGTTTTGTCAAACTTCAACTGACTAAAACCACCCCTTGAACTCCCCATTCGGAATTGTGTGGCTCTTGGTGTCGCGTCGGTTCTACTCATGACCTTCCGACAAGTAAGATTATGGTATCTGTATGACTCCCTACAAAAGGAGGCTAGCATTGCCTAGATTCTTTGACACAAATTGGAGAATGTAATAGTTATACTAATTATGAATAATCTGCTTCGCTTTGATTCTATGGGGAGAGTATCTGATATTAAAGAGATAAATGCATAGTAACGGTTCCCTTGTAGTTTTATTCTATTGTAATATGTTTGTCGACTACTGGTCAACTGCTGGTCAACTGCTGGTCAACTGTCTCACCTGAATGATGTAGATGTCTTTGCTCAGCCACACAGAACTCATCACCTCCCTCCACGAATAGGTCACTCCTGTTGTGGAAAGAAAGTCCATGATTACACTGTTGGACTACTAAGTACCACCGAATGGTATGTAGGTACATAATTATATTATTAACATGAATTTTAGTACATCAATATGGACTCTATTAAATCACTATGAGTGCAATCACATACTTATTGCTTGGTGTATTATTATGTTTATCTCAACAGATATACAATGTGAACCTTAGTGAGCTTGTTCACTTAAACAATCTTGACAGGCTGTTGCCTCTTGCCCTATGGGCGTAACTATCATGCTCCACGAACATGATTTTCTGTCTACCCAAACATACTTGATACCTTGTGAGAAGATTGGCCAACCCACCACACACAGGTGAGCCCCTAAAGAGCTCTTAGGATTGTATGCTTACGATATTGGGAGTCGTGAGAATAGGGAGCACCCTTCGGTCACCCTATTGATATTGATATAGGTAGGTACTTGTATTTTATTACCCAAACCAAGGACTCTGTTGATTGCATTATATTAGATTGCACACATTATGATACAAACAATCGAAACTATCGGCACATTACGTCTATACGATGGAAATCATGTTTGCTCATCAGCTCATAAGAGTTTCGCGGCATCCACCATTTCCCATCGCTTTTAATTTACCTACTCAATCCATAACTCAATACGCGAGTTCAATGCGGAATAATATTGGCTTATAATCTAGATACTTAGCTGTCGTATTATTGCTGGTTGGCAGGCGAAGATCACACACATTGCAATTTTAAACTTTGATTGAAACTTTAAGAACAGTATGTCGGTTGCAAAACGTGCCGGGCAAAAAGAGTGTTGCCACTTACCAAATTTGTTTGTGGTTGGTAACAAGTGTTGCTCTATACAATATTGTTGGGTTTATTTAATAATCGCGACCCTTCGCGACACACCCGCCTCGCGAGTTTTAAACTATGGTGGTCATCAAATCGCGAGTCCATTTGTAGATCTTCTCCAGTGCTTGGACTGCAGCTGCTCGACGCGATTTCTCATCGCTTGTTTGATTGATTAATTTCTGGCTATTGTTTACTTCGTCTTCTAGATCACGTTCATTACGATCTTGTGCAAGTTCAATGTCGTTTATTGTGCTGACGTTCTCTAGCTCTTCTTTCGTATCCTGCGTTGAATTGTGTCTTACATTCGCATTCGTGTTCTCATCATTATCTAGTTTATAACTTATTTCGGCTGTGGGATTAGTGTCGACACTTTCAAACTTCATAGACGGCGTTTGTATCGGGTCATTATTATCAACGACTGTATCCCGTTGATCTAGGACTTTGTCAGTGGGATTTAGTGGAGTCTCTTCCTCTTCTATTTCTAGAGGATATAAATGAGCAATCGATCGTGTGAACACATGGTTGTCCACTTTTACTCTAGCGACACGGCATAAACCGTCCTTTCCCTTTAGAGTCTCTACTATCTTTCCTACTTTCCAACTTTCGCGGTTACTTCTTTCACCTTTAATTTGTACCACATCTCCGACCTGAGGAACTTCACGAGTTCTCACTCTTGCTTGTTTGGGTGAATTCCCATACCTTTCTCTGAGACTCAAAAGGTATCGGTTGATGAACATTTCTTTGTACTCGTTCATTATCATATTTCCACGTTTCCATCCTTCGATGAGTTGTTGTCTAATGATAGAACCAGAGAGTGGTAAGCTATTCATGAGTAATTGAATGTTCAAACACTTTCCTGGTGTTAGGAAATCAGTTGGTTTTAGGATGTGGTCCATCTCGGTTCCCACATATGTAAGTGGTCTGGTATTGACTACGGCTTCGACTTCTTTGATGATCGTCGAGAGTTGATTTTCCCCGAGCATGTGTTTTTGAAGAGTTCGTTTTAGACAATGCTTTACTACTGCTACGAGTCTTTCATACGCGCCCCCGTGCCAGGGTGCTAGTTGAGGGATGAATTTCCATCTTAAGTTGTCTGCCAGTGTTCCTTCAGACATTACCTCGGCCAGCAATCTGAACTGAGGTGCGTTGTCAGTTATTATAAGTGATGGTGTTCCTCTAGTAGCGATGAAACGTCTGAATGCCATGAGACATTCATCTGTGGTTAGATCTTTAACTACCTCTAAGTGTATTGCTCGTATCACAAGGCATGTGAAAAGAGAAATCCATCTCTTTTTTACACCATTTTCTGTCTTTATGACCATCGGTCCGAAGTAGTCCACACCGACGTAAGCGAACGGCATATTAAACCTTACTCTTTCGGCTGGTAATGCTGGAGTTTTAGGTAGCTCGTATGGACCTCCTCCATGTTTCACGCACCTCGTACATTTGCTTAGTGTTTTTTGAACTTTCGCTCTTCCTTGTGGTATCCAAAATTTTTGTCTTATGAGGCTTAGTGTATGAGGTACTCCAACATGAAGGTTTTTCTCATGAGTTTCCTTAATAATTTTTTCGGTAAGTTCACTGTTTTTAGGTAGGAGTATGGGATGTTTTGCATCATAGGATAAATCTGAATATGTGAGTCTTCCATCACATCTTAAAATTCCATCGGTATCGATGAATAATCCCAAATTCTTAGCTAGGTTTGTTTTCTTTCCTCCATACTCCTTTGAGAATGTTTCTTTCTGTAGTTCTTTTATTTTTTGTAATTGTGAATCCAAAGGTTCGTTTGCTGTTACTTTATCCTCTGAAGGTGTTACCTTTGGTTGGTTTTCTGTGTTCAACAGACCCTCCCCCATCAGAAGAGAAGTGTTCCTCGGTGGCCCACTAGGCCAGTCTCTAGGGTCCTGCCCTAGAAATTCTGGTCCAGACAGCCACTTGTTCCTCTCCTCCTCTGACGTGATAGGCCGTGTTGCTACGTCTGCAGGATTGAGATTAGACGGTACGTATCTCACTATCAAACTTTTGTTGCGTTTTATTTCTTCCAGCCTTTTGGATACAAATGGTTCAAGTAACTTATCAGAATGATACCAATCAATCACTATTTGACTATCTGTCCATAGCGTTAATTGGGTTATGTTCAATGGTAAGAATCTGAGTACGTATTTTATAAGTCTACTTCCAATGAGTACGCCTAATAACTCTAAGCGTGGAATCTTTAAGTTCTGTTGATCTTTGGTTGGAACCAGGCGCGATTTACCTATTACGAAGTTGACTGTGTCTTTCTGTACAAGGTAAACCACTGCGGAGTAAGCTACTGTAGATGCGTCTGTGAAACAGTGTATTTGTGCTTCCTTATAAAGGTTTAAAGCGTCTGTCACTGTTTCTACGCCAGTAACTACATTGTCTACGTATATGTCATTAGCTAACTGTTTGGCATAATTCCCATTCGACTTTAGAAGATGGTGTCTGACCGTAGCGTTTAAAAGAAATGGACTGGATATGATCCCAAAGGGAACACGGGTAAATCTATAGTGTAGTAGATTGTCTTCAGTGGCTGGTTTGTTGGTATCTTTTAACCATAAGAACCTAGTGACGTCTCTGTCACCTTCCTTCAAACCAATTTGTAAAAATGCCTTTTCTACATCCGCTGTCAATCCTACAGCGTGACTACGGAATTTCAATAGAAGTCCCGTCAAATCCTCTAGCATCATTGGTCCGCAGTATAAGCATTCATTCAGACATTTTGTATTTTTTGTCTTTGCCGAAGCATCATAGACTATTCTTAGGGCTTTACCCGGCGCCAATATTCCATGATGAGGAAGGTAGTGAATAGGATGATCACTTATCTCCTTTTCAGGTACTAGTTCGATGATACCTCTTTGCATTTGGTCACTTAGTGTCTGATTGTATGCTGACAAAGTTTCAGCATCTAGGCGTTTCATCAATCCAATTAGTCGTCCGTATGCTAGACCGTAGTTAGTTGGCAGTTCAGGTGGGTATTCCTTCCAAGGCCAGCTAACATAATATCTTTCTTCTATGAATACGGTAGTTTCATTAAAATGCTTAATAGCTTCTTCTTCCCGGTTGGCATTTGGAGAATCAGTAATTCCAAGGGATTCTAGGTCCCATAAAGCTTTCATTGATGTGTTATCTAATGGCAGATCGGGTTCGTTCAATCTGGTTTCATAGGATGCTTGAAAGTATGTGAGCATTGATAATTCATCCTCGTGCTTATTCGGCATTTTGCCTGATAATATCCATCCTAGGTCGGAATTTACCAAGTATAAATTTTCTCGTATTTTCACCTTTTCAGTAGACATAAGTGAATGATAGTAATCATTTCCAATAAGGATATCCACCTTGTCTTACAAAGATCCATCATCCGCTAGTAAGTAATCCTTTTCATATTTCCATTTGGATAATTCTTCACCACAAGATGAAATACCATGTGTAATAGAAGGTACGACGTTCGCATATACTATCCTTTGTATATCAGTTCTTGATTGAATGTGAAGTTTCACTAATGGACTATCCAACTCTTGGGGTTTATTCGAACCAAAAGTGAATACTGTGAGATGGTTGTCTTCTTCAGTCTTCAAATCAAGATTCTGCGCGACATCTTGTGTAACGTAGCTTCTCATGCTGCCTGAATCTAGCAGTACGCGACATTTCATTGAGGTATTCTCCGGTCCTCTGATATTAACAACAGCAGTTTGTAGTATTGTTGATCCTCTTTCATAGATATGCATCGCACTAGTAGATTCTTCTGTAACTCGGTTTTTGTTATCACATTCCTTGGTGACTCTTTGCTAGGACAAAGTGCCCTATTATGGAGGCCCTTCTTACCACAGTGTTTGCAGGCTATGTGTTTGGATCTACAGGTATTTATGTTATGGCCTAAACGGAGGCAATTGAAACAACGGTTCCTTAACCTTGATTTCCTTTGTTATAGAGTTTTACTATCCGTGCACTCATCATTAAAATGATCTCCTTTACAAAATATACAATTGAGCTTTCTTCTTTTCTGCTTGGGTCCCTGTCCACTCTTTTCTCCAGCTGACTGAAATTTCCTCTTCGTGTCAAAGGTTTTATTGAAAGCAGTTACATTAGGTTTGAATTTTTTATTCGTATCCTTTAAATTATTTCGTTTATGTATCTTAGATCCCCTTTCAGTTCTATGTTCTAGTACATGAAGTGTTTCTGTTGTATAACTAGCATCTTCTATCTTAAATTTCTCAGAAGTACGCTTAGCATCCTCTCTAGCTGAGAGTACAAGATGGAGTTGTTTCCTTATTTCTTCGATGGTGTCGCTACTTAATTTTAATTTCAGTTCGTATACTATGTCTTCAGGGAACTTTTCCAAGATCAAAAATCTTAGGTGGTTATGTTCTGTATTCTCTCCCAGAGAACTCAATACACGAAGGTGTCTTTCGATTTCATCCAAAACTTTTCTACAATCATCTTGTTTGTCTGCTCCTTTAAGTTTGTGAAGAGCTGAGTAATGGGCATCAATTATTTGTGTTTTCTTCCCATATCTGTCTGTCAAAGTAGTCACAGCAATTTTATAATTATCGTTAGTAGTCTCAAGACCATCCAAGATTGTCTTAGGTTCGCCTTTCAAAGAAGCTTTTAGGTACAGTAACTTGTCGACGTCTCTTAGTGTTCTTTGATCAATATTGGAAGAGAATTGATCCCAAAATTGTGTCCATTGGAGAACATCTCCTGAGAAGGTAGGTAAGTTCAACTCAGGTAGTTTGCCTCTATTGATTGATTGACTTGAGTTCGAAGAAACAACCTTGTCCTTCCTGACTTGTATTCTTGCTTTCAGCTCGGCTAAGGCTTCATCACCTTCTAGCTGTTCATTTGTCATATTTGATATATCATCAGCATTTGGGTTTGTAGAAGTATTAAAATATTGATACAACTCATTATTGAATCGATGAATGACCGCTTGTAATTTTGATGACACAATGCATGCTTGTTCCATATCATCATCAGACCACGACTTCAACGCACAAAGAGTATGTGAGCTTTTAGTCAAACTTTTGATACTCGACACAAACGTAGTTAGTCTACTTAAATATATTTCCTCCATGGTATTATTGTACACTGACTGTGGTGAATCTGAAATCATCATAAGTATTACCTTATGATAATATGGATAAAACGTTGCCCACAACGACAATTAAAATTTACATCAATTATAGTCAGTTTTATTTATTTAGATTTTGAATTTATTATACATTTAATGTGTATTGTTTAAGAATTAGCATTTAATCATTATTACTCTTATTAGCTTGCAATAATGACTGACATTTACCGGAGCTCCACTGTTTATTTAATTTTATTAAATATTAACTATTAATTTCTTAGTGATCTTCTTGATCTCACAATTGATTTTGTAAAAATATCTGGAGTAAGTATGTCACACTGCCCAACTTAGTCTATAATCATAGCACTAGTTAAGCCAGTTGTTGTTTCCTTTAAAACATTTTGACTCACCCAGCCTTGGCTATGGCACTATCTTATCTTATTATTCAATTATGTGAGAACACAAGAAAGTTCACTAGACCACACTTTTATCATCACACGGCGTATAGCACTGAGTTAAATCAATTAATGTTCATTAAGTAAAGCATTACTAGCTAATGTATTATCTTTATAGTATGTCCGCATATTTATTCTACATTATTCACAAATAACTTTCTCTTTGGACCATAGGTTATCCATCATAACATAGTGTGCCATCGCTGAACATGTACACTAATTAGCTTATTGGTATATCTCCATGCACTCTTTTGCATAGGTATCACATAATCACAGTGTATGTAACATTTGAATTTTACAACAATGCATGTAAAGTTTGTGATAGATAGAGTTTCTAGTAATTGTTTATCTATTTTATTTTCATATCATCACAACATTAAGCAATTATTCACCGTTAAGTTAAACTGTTAGGTTTTAAGCCATCAGAGTTGATATAGGTATTATTCTCATTATATATTTACCTTTGAAAATTAGTGGATTAAAGTTGTATTTTGTTGTGATAATCACAATTAATACTGGTTAACAAGTGAGAAACTATTATTGTAGGACACTCATAATTTGATAATCATTGTTTTAAATGTACCTATTTTGATAAGCAATGTAAATATTCGACTCACTAGATATTGTCACCATATGAAACTTGTGACTCGGAATGGTAATATTATTATATACTATAACTATGTACTCATGTGTTGTGATTTATTCTGATTTAATATGGTGATAGTGACAGGGTCTCTGGTAAATTAAATGGTAATTATAACAAATCTTCACTACTAGATTCCAATTGGTATTCATTGAGTTAAAATGTAGTACGTATAGTACATTACAACTCAATGTTGGTATTTTGGGTTTTCTTAAGTGACTCGTCGTTCATGTATTTTAAATAACGTGGTATTTAATCACACTTTTACATACCTGAACTTTGGACTCAACTATCAGTTGGTAGGTGTATTGTGTATCTCCTTGTATTTGTACACTCTTTAAGATGTCGTAAGTACCCAAGTGTTTCCTTTATTGAATGTTTGTGTTCCTATTAAACGATAGGGAGATTAATTATGGAACAATAAGCGCTGCAATGCTAACTTGGCTAATTGAAACACGTATTGCATATATGTATCATTTCGACAATAAGTACATTTTGTTCGTTTTAGGTTTTTACAATGGTTTGTCAAGATGTAAATTATAGGTTACCGGCAAATAACTTTGTTGAAAAGATTAGTTAGATAGTTTTGAACAACATATCGTCATTCTTACCTGATGATATGAGTTAATTTCACCTTTTATTAATGTAATTTTGTACGGAATTACAATTATTTCCACTGTTTATCCAATTCACATAGTTTTGCAGTGTCTGTTAACCAGGACCATCTGAATGATGCAAGAAATTGCAAATTCAAACACACTAGCGTCATTATGGCGTCGCGTCGCTGTTATAGCGCATGCGCGCACCGTCCACATTACATTTAGGCGCGGAATTTTAAATTGTCTTGGCGCGGAATTTTTAAATTGTCTTGATTTTATCCGTTATCACTGACTTAACAGTAGTAACTTTGTTGGATTAATGTTCACTGCCCAAGATCTAGTTAAAATCATGTTTTACACCCTAGAGTTATAACTTATAGTTAAGGTCACAGGGTCACACAAACAAGTAAATAAAGTGAACTGTGTTAATTTTTTTTTTTTTGTATATTTAATTTCAAAGACATCCATACCATTCAGTAAGACAGTTGACAATTGCATATTTTAATCTAAAGTAGGTTCCCAATACACTCTCTTTAGCCATAGGTATATCAGATAAGTTTTGTTCATTAAGTTCAGTTTAGTCGGTTAGTTAAGGTTAATCAATCTACACTAAACTTTGTCTTATTTGATTTTGTACTAAAATTTTTTTTTGTATAACTATGGATATGTAAAGGTCTCATCTTATCTTCACCAAACTTTGATGAAGATCCCAGGGCATTTCCACCAACTTTGATGAATATCCCAGCACCTCCACCATCTTTGTCGCGTCGGTTCTACTCATGACCTTCCGACAAGTAAGATTATGGTATCTGTATGACTCCCTACAAAAGGAGGCTAGCATTGCCTAGATTCTTTGACACAAATTGGAGAATGTAATAGTTATACTAATTATGAATAATCTGCTTCGCTTTGATTCTATGGGGAGAGTATCTGATATTAAAGAGATAAATGCATAGTAACGGTTCCCTTGTAGTTTTATTCTATTGTAATATGTTTGTCGACTACTGGTCAACTGCTGGTCAACTGCTGGTCAACTGTCTCACCTGAATGATGTAGATGTCTTTGCTCAGCCACACAGAACTCATCACCTCCCTCCACGAATAGGTCACTCCTGTTGTGGAAAGAAAGTCCATGATTACACTGTTGGACTACTAAGTACCACCGAATGGTATGTAGGTACATAATTATATTATTAACATGAATTTTAGTACATCAATATGGACTCTATTAAATCACTATGAGTGCAATCACATACTTATTGCTTGGTGTATTATTATGTTTATCTCAACAGATATACAATGTGAACCTTAGTGAGCTTGTTCACTTAAACAATCTTGACAGGCTGTTGCCTCTTGCCCTATGGGCGTAACTATCATGCTCCACGAACATGATTTTCTGTCTACCCAAACATACTTGATACCTTGTGAGAAGATTGGCCAACCCACCACACACAGGTGAGCCCCTAAAGAGCTCTTAGGATTGTATGCTTACGATATTGGGAGTCGTGAGAATAGGGAGCACCCTTCGGTCACCCTATTGATATTGATATAGGTAGGTACTTGTATTTTATTACCCAAACCAAGGACTCTGTTGATTGCATTATATTAGATTGCACACATTATGATACAAACAATCGAAACTATCGGCACATTACGTCTATACGATGGAAATCATGTTTGCTCATCAGCTCATAAGAGTTTCGCGGCATCCACCATTTCCCATCGCTTTTAATTTACCTACTCAATCCATAACTCAATACGCGAGTTCAATGCGGAATAATATTGGCTTATAATCTAGATACTTAGCTGTCGTATTATTGCTGGTTGGCAGGCGAAGATCACACACATTGCAATTTTAAACTTTGATTGAAACTTTAAGAACAGTATGTCGGTTGCAAAACGTGCCGGGCAAAAAGAGTGTTGCCACTTACCAAATTTGTTTGTGGTTGGTAACAAGTGTTGCTCTATACAATATTGTTGGGTTTATTTAATAATCGCGACCCTTCGCGACACTTGGTCAACTAGAAAGAAAGAAAATAATTTTATTTGACCCAGATGCAACTATTGAGTAATAAGGATGTTCTTTTGAAATACATTGTTCGATACTCGGTTCTGTTTTCGGTTTAGTGTACTCATATTAATATGAATGTGAGTACACCGAAATCAACTCACATTGAAATGAATGGTCATCTAGTATCATTCCAGTGCAGTGCAGTGTTATTGGTAACGATAAAAGTAAATATCTATGTTATTTTTTTTTATTTTTTATTTTTTTATTTTAGGGAAAAACAAACAGTAACATATTACATAGTTATACATAGGCTTACATACAAAAATATGGTAAATATGCTACCCACAACGTTTTCCACGGATTACTATATAAAAACTAGAGCGACATAATTATAATACGGTGTGATTTACTTTATAAACTAAAAGAAAAGCAACAGTTAATAAAGTGCGGTGCAGAAAATGTAAAATACAAATGATTTCATAAACAGGGCAGACGAAATTACACGTTAATCACAAAGTCAACTGCCAATCCTTAATAATTGCTCGAATTTGTTTCCTGAATAAATTTTTGCTGAGGAAAAATATGTCGACTGTGCCAAACTCATTATTGTAAGTCTCAACTAAACGATGAAGAGGTGAGCGTGAACCAGCATTGGATTTACAACGGCTAGTAGCAAATAAGTGTCGTGTGCGTACCTCACGTACATGTACTGTTCGGGGAACAAGGTAACTTAAATTCTTCACTAGGTCAGGACAATCAAATTTATTCCGACACACATTAAACAGAGTCATAACATCCAGGAGCTTCCGTCTCGACTGCAAGGTAAGGAGATCGTATTTTTTTAGAAGTAGGCTGTATGAGACTCTCTTTCGAAAACATCTGTAGTTTACAGCACAAAGGTATTTACGTTGTACCAACTCCAAACTCTCATTATATTTCTTGTACAGTGGGTTCCATATAGGTCCGCAAACTCTAATTGTGGCCTTATTATAGATTTGTATAAATGCAAAAAGGTGGAAGGGCGACGAAATTCCCTAGATGCTCTCATTACGAAACCAAACATTTGGTAAGCCTTACTAACTATTTTGTCTATATGAGCATCTAGATGCAGCTTCGAATCAAGCTGAACCCCAAGATCACGGAGGGAAGTAACTTTATCTAAAAGTGTATTAGCAAGGCAGTAGTTGAACTCTGTTTTATTTTTCTTTTTGGTAAATGTTATAACGTGACACTTTGGAATACTAAGATATAGCTTATTAGAAGAACAATAGTCAGAAAAACGGTCCAGATCTTGCTGGAAATCAATACAATCTTGTTGATTTGATATTTTTTTATAAACCTTCAAATCGTCCGCATATAAAAGAAATTTAGAATGTTGGAAACAGATTTTTATATCATTAATGAATAAGATAAATAATAAGGGACCCAGGATGGAACCTTGAGGAACGCCAGATGTGACCTGAATAGCGCTGGACTCGAAGCCATCAACCACCACTTTTTGAGTTCTGTTAGTTATGTAAGATGTAAACCACCGCAAAAGGTCACCTCTGATTCCGTTATACGCAATTTTATTAAGTAGCAGTGTATGATCAATTTTATCGAATGCTTTCTGGAAATCAGTATAAACCGCATCGATTTGTTCTCTATTGTCTATACTTTCAAAGAGCTGAGATGTGAAAGTAAGGAGATTGCTAATACACGATCTACCCTTAACAAAACCATGCTGTTCATTTATTAAAGCACTGTGAATAGCCGGATATACCTCATTATGTACTAGCTTCTCAAAGAGCTTGGAAAAAGCAGATAGCATAGAGATAGGTCGATAAGTAGTTACATCATGCTTGGATCCACTTTTATGAACTGGCACAATATTTGCATGTTTCCAGACATCGGGAAAGACACCAAAAGATAAGCATTTATTAAATACGATAAATAAGGGATAGCAAAGTGTATCACACGTATTTTTTAGAAAAACTGATGGAATCCCGTCCGGACCTGGACCTTTAGATGAATCGAGTGACTTCAATTCTCTTCGTATAGCATCAAGAGAAAGCTGCAGCTTACACAAATTGAGATCATTGTCAGCACTGTTAAGGGGTGGTGTCCAAGAGTGATTGTCAAAAGTTGTCGGCTCATATACAGAACGGAAAAATGTAGCGAATAAGTTACAGGTAGTTACAGGATCATTAGAGGAGATTTGATTGTAGTGAACCGTTGATGGGATTTTATTTGTAATTTTGCGTCTGGCAACGTATGTCCAGAACGTCTTAATATTGGTAGAAACACTATCTTCAACAGCATTGATGTAACTTTTATAGCATCTATCGGCTTCTTTTTTAAACTTTGTCCTGTTGATAGAGAATATCTCATAATCGCTCAAATTGCCATACTTCTTCCACCTAACCCAAGCCCGATTTTTACTTTTAAAAATATTTATAAGTGACTTGGAAAACCAACTTGGGAAATTCATATTTTTGGGTTTACAATATGGCGTGTGTGATCTTATAATTTCATAAAGTTTTTCATAGAATTTAGAAACAGATTCATTTGGTGATATGTTGTCAAGTACGAAATTCCATTCAACGTTTCCTATATCGGTATTTATTTTGTGATAATTAGCTTTATGATAATTAAGTTTGTTATGAACACTTCTTTTGGAGATAATATGTGTAGGACAACTGAAAGAAATATGTACATAGAAAGCCGGATGATAGTTGTCAATGGGTAAAAGGGAGGTATCAGGAGAAAACGTTAAGGTATGTGCGTTACAAAAGAATAAGTCTAAGATGCGACCAACAGAGTTGGATATATGGTTATATTGTTTCATACCTTGTTGTGAGCAGAAGTTTGCTAAATAGCGATGAACGTTTGTGAGTTTATTATTTGTGGCATAATCCATGTATGATGATTTTTTTACCCAGTTAATTAAAGGCAAGTTGAAATCACCTGTTAGAATAATATTATCTATGCACGGGTCATCACATAAAGTTGATAGAGAATCAAGAAAAGTAATGTATACATCATCCATAGTGTTTGGCGGTATGTACGTAGCACATATTAAATGATACTTATTTTTGTTGGAGGGAACTTTTACAATAACATGTTCTGGTAACGTTAACGGGGGCGAAAATGCAAGATAGGTCGGTTTCAGGTCCTTAGATACAGCGATAAGGACACCACCGCCATCCTTTTTATTGGTGAGTACACGGTCACGATCGCATCTAAATACCAAATATCGGTGATCAATAAATTCGTTATCAGATATTTCTGGCGTCAACCAGGTTTCGGTCAAAATAATGACATCATATGTATGCGACAAAATATTTAAATATAAGGCATTTAATTTAGTCCTAATTCCTCGACAGTTTTGATAATATATAGAAATATTACTATTATCAGCCATTTATAATGTGTGAGGGTATAATGAAATTAAGCAGTGACATATAATTAATTGACGCAACCCATTGCTTATTACTTACATGGTACTTTTCCATAAACTTAGAAAATAAAAACAAAAAGTAGACACAATCGACATAAGTGATTATAATATTCGGCAAAAATATCACGATAGGTGGCAGGACTATAATATTTACGTTATTAATGAGTAGGATGATTTTAAAATGTAAACAGAGCTTTAAAATCACACGAAAAACAATCACACTTCTGACCGCAAAAAAACATAACATAATACAAACATAATAACCCATAAATGACAGCTTACTTATACTAATGAGGTGAAACATACAAAACAGTTTATGATTTGTTGTTACCGACATTGTTATTCGAACAGTTTTTAGACCTAATATTTCTAGCAATGTCGTCTTCTGAGCGGATCGCAAAGGTAGATGAATCATCAGTTTCCTTGACCAAAACTGTTGCATTTCGGACCCATACATACTTGTACTTGTTTGATTTGGCAGCGTCGCGAGCTTTACGAAATAACTCCTTATTACGAAGCGTCAAATGTTCGTTCATGTAAATACGGCACTGAGTACCCGCGAGACCAATACGATCTGACGTAATACCTTTAGACAGTCGAAAAGCGCTTAGCACGTTATCACGTAGCAGCCGGGAACTCAACTTCACTATAATGTTTTTCGGACGAGAATTATGCGAGTGTCCGTGTGGAACACGGTGAATAGCCACTATATCTCTCTGCGTTAAGGGTATGTTGATTGCCGACGCAATTGACTCCAAGATAACGACTAGGTTTTCACCACGTTTTTCAGGCAGGTTTCCTATTTCAATGTTGCATTGTCTAGCATGTTGTTCCAGACGATCTATTTTATTTTCCAATAAAGATATGGTCGCGGACGCACAGGTATTAATCCTTGACTCCATCTCCGTAATACGCTTCACGTTATCAACGTTGTTCGCTGAGTTAAAGTTAACTGACGACTTCAACTCAGTCACGATCTTCGATAATTCTTGGTGTTTTGTATTTAGAGTTAATATATCCTGTTTGGTATGAGAGAACTCGGAACGTAATTCTTTCAAATCGTTTTGAATTTGACAGGAGGTAGATGATAAATTATTAAAATCATCTCTCAGATTGCTGATGTTCGTGTTTATATTTGTAAACTGGTCACGCATATCATTACGCAGAGCATTCATTGACCTCTTAAATTCTTCAGATAATGAAGATATAGCCATAGTCAGCTCGCAGTCGGGTTGCTTCCTCTTGAGATTTCTCTGGGTTACGTTGCGGTCAGACTCTTCGCTCGAGTACAGATCTGGAACCGATTGGCATTTACTACCTTTCGGAGAGTGCATCATTGTGTACAAACAGCGTTCAATTGGGCAAACGTGTGAGATAATGATGTGTGATAAGATAACGGTTAAGTGGTCGCACACTCACAATTTGATTGTCTGTTTCACTGCACAATGAGCGGGTAAACAAAAGTATGAATCGCACTGTTTTACTGTCACCCGTGATTTAAATATTTGTAATAAGTAGACGAAGCACTTTGTGGTTTATTGTCTTAGTGACAGGATACGATTTTAAATGACACCGAATTTTATTAACCGAGCTTAAACACGATAACACGTCTGCTCTAGCTAGTGTACGTACGACGAAAAAATCAGATAGATCAGTTAGCAGAACATGTAAATTTGAGAAATCGTGGTCGAACGGGCAGTATCCGCAATGACAATCAGGAGACTGTTCGAGCCACCTCGGACCCTTTATACTAGCTAAGTGCTTACGTCAAATTGCTGCAAAGCTTACGCATCAGTAAAGATTCCTAACGCAATCCAGAAGCGTGGCAGCCTAACAGCATCCAGTACGCATTATTAATTAAAATAAACAATCTTGTTTCAGCGGTCCAAGAAGCCACAGCTACAGGCAACCCTGAGCTCCTATCCCTGGTGCTATCACGAAGAGACTATCAGCGCCATGTGCTCCGGTCTGGCGGTATACCTGACCTGCTGCGACGGCTGAGCCTGGCACCTGACTTCTATGTGGAAATGAAGTGGGAGTTTACTAGTTGGGGTGAGTTAATTACTAACGAGAAACACAATAGTCTTTCATTAAATAAGGAACAATACACTCATTATCTGCTTAGCCTTTTTCTATTTTGGGGACAGTTTCGTGTCTAACTGGATGCTGCTGAGTACTAGTTACCCGACTACGGCAAAGCCAAAAGGCGAGTTATAATTTTAGCAAGATTGCTAAAATTATAACTCGCCTTTCTAACCTCCACAACCAGCCTTCTTATCTTGTTACCCGGTTAGGGTAACAAGTTACCCTTTGACATGACTGGTGTTACACTTTCTGGCTTCTGACTATCCGTAACGACTGTCAAAGATATACAAATGACCACAAGGATCAATGGCGTAACGTGCTTTCCAAAGCACAGATCTTCGATATGTTAAGGTGATCCACGGACTGATCTCTGCAGACTTCTTAAACTTGAAGATCGTCCCGTGCGGCTGTTAGTAATTATCCACAAGCTGCTCAATCAATTGTATATGTATGAAAAGCTAGTAGTTGCGAGACTGCTAGACTCTTTAATTTTATTTTATATTTTGTGGTGTTTTCAGTGCCCTTAGTATCCCGGATGTGTCCATTCGACACGTACAAGGTGTACAAACGTGGCGGCAACGTGCGCGTGGACACAACACTCGTCGGCTTCGACAACAACCGCTGGCAGCGGGGAGACAGGACTTATATATTTAGAGGACAAGGTGAGATTGTACAGTATTTGTTTAATGAAAGCCTCTTTCTTAGGGAATTGTCCAGGCCTATAAGTGAAAGTGAATTGACAGATATAATTGAGCGAAGAATTACTAGATAAAGTTCCAACACTCAGCGCCCTCTCTAAAGAACTTCTCAAGGTACTTCAATGGCAGTTCTTTACAACAGTAGCGCTATCTACACTGCACTAATCTGGCAAAAAGCATTCCCATTGGAGCTGGTCACGATTCTACATAGTTGGTTTCCTTCTTGCAGGTCGCACAGCAAGTTTAATGGAGCTAGACCATGAGCTCGGCACCTCGTGGTGTGAATACCTGGAGCCTATGTCCGGGGACAAGGAGTGGCCCCCGCCACCGCCCCATGTCATAGAGCAACGCCTAGCCGCGCCATTAGCCATCAATTATTTAGATACAGACAAGATTAGCTTCGAAAGGTACGTCTATTAAAATTTTTAAGCTTTTCTTTAACTTACCTTGTAGTTTTGGTTGTTAACATGTCTGGGTCAAGTCTTGTAACTAACTTTTGAACCAGTTATCCTCAACCGATTAAGTTGAAATTTTGTATACACGTTTAGTCTGGATGACAATGCATGGTTAGTATGTTACGTCATTTGAAATTGTTCTGTGCACACATACTTAACAGAAATCCAATATCTACCTACAATGGGGTGAGGCAGCGATTGGACATATTTTAAAGCTTAGCGTCAACAGAAATATTAATAATAAAAATAAAATAAAATTCATTTAATTCAGGTCTGTGACCCATATAAAATAGAAAAGTAACACATGTGGTCGGCTTACACTACTATACATATAGAAATACATGCATAAAAAAATCATAACTGTGAAATTGAAATTAAATTTAGAATTATACAAAATAAATATACAAAAATGTCGATAAAATAAAAAGAGAAATGTCATAAAACAAATACAAACAATGTCAGATTATAAATGTCACAAAAAAATGTCCATGTTAGATTAATAAATATTTATGTATGTCAGATATAAAAAACCTTTTTACCAAAAAAATAAACCGACTTCCAAAAAGTCGGTTTAATTTTTTGGTAAAAAGTTTTTTTTCACTCTTTTTAGTTGGTCGATTTATAATTTACCTAGTTACAAAGCCTAAATCTCAACTACTTATAACCTTTTACAAAATATTGCTTTTCCCAATGCTAGGCCGTTAATTGTAGAGGAGTTCTCCTGGTACTTCACCATCAGCTTCACTTCACCATATGCATTGTGACGAGCATATTGTGCTTAATAACCACATTCAAGTAATCGAAGCATAACACATGAAATACTTATTATTCCTACTTATATATTGAGTAGTTCCAGTGGCCATCTGTGGTCTTCATCATCAGGTCCACTTCACAAATGGTGCTTTTCGAATGCAACTACACAGTTTACTATAAAAAAAATACTCAAATCACTATAGGTGTGCCTATAATATTTGAAGAGTTCCTTCGATTTCTCCAGGATCCCAACATCTGATCCTGACTTGGTGACAATGGGACCAATTTCGAAGTATACCCTTTCAAACAAAAAAAGAAATTTCCAAATCGGTTCAGCCGTCTTGGCATGTAGCTGCAGCCATCTCCGCTTCAAAGGATCTAATAAGAAGTCTTGTTTTTTTAAATTAAGCTCAGAATAAACTAGCAATCGCCCGAGGGTTCGCTCGCGTGGACTTTATCACGATAAAAACATAACCCTCCTTTTTTGCAGTCGGGTAAAAAGTAGCCTATAATCTTCCTGAAGCTACTTCCATACCAAATCCACCCAGTATTTTCGGAGATTAGCGCGTTCAAACAAACAAACGTTTCTGCTTTATAATATTGATATAGATCATTTTGAGGATATGCGGAACGGGGTGTAAAGTCCCGCAATCCAGTTGAAAAGGGAGGATCCTTCGACCAGACAGGTGTTTTTGTCTGGTGGGCAACTGCTCGATGTTTGTGATCGGGTGATTTGTATGCAGGCTAGTTGTGCGGTAAACTCTGCTTGCGCGATACAGGATTTATATCATTAGTTTGTTTGTTGCGAGACAGATGTCGCTACAATAGTATAAACTATAAATGAATGCTGTGTTCACTATTTTAGGGCATGCATTTTAATTTGGTTTCAAAGTTAGATTTATAATGAAATAGCAATTGCGTTGTTCGGTTTTTGCACCAAAATACTGACTAGTTTTACTGGGTATTACTGGCCAGTCTTTTTGCTGTTTCAGGAATGACTACATTGTTGGCTTAGTGGTTGAGTTGCGTGTCGATGGTTCGAATCCCGCCACCACTAATGATGCCGTGGAAAAGGCAAAATTCTTGGCTTGCAAAATATTTACTTATTTACTAGTGGGCCGGCCCGACTTCGCTCGAGGTCCTTTGAACAATTGTTGATGCTTCGACAGCGATAGTCTGTCTCATCCATTACACTATTGCTGTGAACCCATTCTACATAGTCGGAGGGGTTAAGAAGATTGCTAATAATGTAAATTCAACCCACATTGCTGGTTCTCTTTTTAAAAAGATTGTGAGAAAGTTCTATATGAAGAATGAACTCACGTCTGTTCGGTAATACTTTCAGGAATAAAAGCGGCATATGGGGCTGGCGGCAGGACAAGTCGGAGATAGTGAACGGGTACGAGTGTAAGGTGTTCGGCGCCAACAACGTGGAGCTCGTGTCCAAGACGCGCACGGAGCACGTGCCGCGCGCACTGCGCGTGCGCCGCACGCCGCGCGCGCCGCCGCTGGCCGGCCTGCTGGCGCTCGCCGACCCAGAACTACACGCCGAACAAGTAACTACACATTTATTTATTTATAGCTACTTCGCGACTTCGTTCGCGTGGTAGGTTTTTCCCGCGTAATTCCCGATCCCGTGGGAATTCCGGGATAAGCACTATCTTATGTCCTTTCGAGGGTCCTAAACTATCTCCATGCCAAATTTCATCTAAATCGGTTTAGCGGTTTAGGCGTGAAAAAGGTGACAGACAGACAGAGTTACTTTCGCATTTATAATATTAAGTATGGATTTACTAGCTGATCCACCACGACTTCGTTCGCGTGGTATCCTATCCCTACCCAACCGATACCACTACCCCTATCCTACCAATACCCTACCCATACCTTACTCTACCCCTACCCTACCCAAACCCTACACTACCCCTACCCTACCGTACCGTACCGTACCGTACCCTACCCCTACCCTACCCTACCCCTACCCTTGAGACCTTTCCTACTTTTTATTTGTCATAAGAACCTTCTCCTGACGAAACCAAACACAACAAAAAAAGAATCAGCCAAATCGGTCCAGCCGTTTTCGTGTTTTGCGCTTAGCAACAAAGGAAAATGGCAGAACTTCATAGAACGCTGGCATTCAACTTTTTTAGTTTCTACAGAAATAAAAGTGGCATGGTTTGATAGGGAATATTATGAGCTTTTATTAAAAAATAAATAAAAAAATAATGACAATGGGGTTAAAGAGAAATCTTAATTTTTCTAAAAGTGAGGTTAAGTACAATAATACATACATAGGTTCTTCAACCTCTATTACTATTTTAACGCATAAATGTTTAATTGAATGCATCATATTGCTAATTATGCTTTATAATTACTTACTTGTTGAAGTTTATTTAGTTCAATGATTTACCTCTGATCATATTACTTATATCTAATGACAGTTTACGTGTACCTACTCTGTCAGTTTTAATTAAACTCAGTAGTTACAGAAAACTCAGGAGACTTTAGAGACTCACTTATCGGATCTAAGCATATTATTGAGGTTAAATACCTTTTTTTTTTCGTTGTAAAATCAAATGAGTCCTCCCACCCCGGGCAGGGCCGGAGGGACTGTCAGACTTGAACTGACTAAAATCTACGGTATTCCTTCAGTAGCCCTTTACGTTCCGGGGTCACGGTAATGAGATAAGTCCCACGGCCCCGGGAGGTTATACTAAGGTTTTACCTAATGGTATTACCTAAGGTTGATATGATTATTGTAGGTAGGTACAATAAAAAACCAGTATTTAATTTAATTAATTTTAATTTAATATTTTATTGATGCTCATCATCATATATTAGCAAGATATTATCTAAGAAAGGTGCAGGGGGAGACAGGCTATCTTGATGCCGTGCCCATGCCAAGTACCAGATTATTGACATGATATGGGCACAGCATCCTACTGTTCTTCGTCCAACAATGCAATTGCAACAGTATAGCTTTATAGCTTCCCGGCCACTTAGAGAGCTGTCAATCAAAATATAAACAAAGTATATCTTTCTTCCTACATGTCTAGACTTAATTCTTCCCCGTAAAATCCACAATGTGTTTGATGTTGACAGCTCTTCCAGTAGACTCCTGTCAACCTCCCTTCATACTTCTATTATATAGGTGCCATTTGCCCTTACGTGCTCTCCATAATAGGGACGCGATTGCTTGATTTGATATGTTCCAAGAGAAATTAATATTAGTTCACTATATGATAGCCGGGGAAAATCTGTGAGGTTATTATTTTCAACAGTCACACTTACAAAATCAGCTCGTCTTCTGTTTAGTTGATTAATATTGGCAAAATCAGATAAATAGTTGTTTACAAACATGTTCGCATTTATGATACTTAAGATTTCTTCGGCATCATTTCTATTAGTTATTGGAGGGTGAAAGCAATTAATTAATGCAGCAGCTATTTTAAAATCAATCATTACATGTTTTGAGGCCAAGTTAAAATATTCCTGCCTAAATAATTTAAAATCTCTTTTAAACCTACCATTGACAGCTTCTACAACCCATCTAGAAATAGTAACTGACCTAGATTTGTTTGCTGCTAGTGTCGATAATTGCGTTTCACCCCTCTGTAATGAAGCTGGAACATGGGTTTTAAAACCACAAGCATTCAGTAAGGGCAAGGCATCTCTGAAACCCCTATCCAGTACAAAAGCATCACCTTCTTGAAAATGTCTGCGTAAATAACTATTTTCGTTTTCAAATTCCCTTTGCATTATAGCTGCATCTGATGTTGTAGCTGGATACGGGCCCAGAACATCTATAATATAACCATCAGTACATACTAACATAAATGGTTTCACTAGGTTTCTATATTTATGTAAGCTGTAAGTATTTTTTTGATACAGATAATTAGAACTTTTTTGGATATAGCAATATGTACCATCAGCTATGACAATAGGGTTTTCCTGACCATCACTTTGAACTCCAAACAATCCTCGGGGTATCAAAAGATTTCTCTGTATCATTTGTTCTCTTGATATATGTGCTACACCCAAGTGAGATGGAACGAAATTATTATATAATTGTTCTCGAACCTTTGACATCAACACCTCCAAAGTTCTCCTTGGTATTTGAAATAATGTTGCCAACCTTTCATTGGGTTCACCTGTCCTCAGTTTCATTAAGAATGCAGCGAGAGCTGTTTTACCTCTTCGTATTTCATTTATGGCAGGTATTTCATTTAATAATTGATCTTTTGTGTAGCCAATCCAGTGATGTACAAGATGGTCTTCTATATTATTTATATTTGAAAAATCTAGTGCATTAACATTTGTGCTCTTTAAATGCAACATATCTTGTATATGCCTTGCATTAAATTCATTTGAATAAGCATGAATACCAGCTTGAAAGTCCCACGTTTCTGTATTTAAATGGTTACTGCACACACGACTATTCACTGGTACATAATAATTAAACTGTACAAGCAGCATTTTTCTTGTTGAAACTGGTAGCCTGTATCTTTCACTCCCCTGACAACCTTCAATAATGCACCTTGACCCGCAGTCTACAGCTCGGGTATAATCAGGCAACACAATTGTCTCCTGTCTTCTAGATACGGGTTGAATTACAAGGTCAGGTTGAGCCTGATCTTCAACAACAGGTTCGAGATGATGGTCAACATCAGATGCAGGTTCATTACCATTTGCACCAGGTTCGGGCAGAATTTCAACATTAGGTTGAGGGCTAGTTTCAAGGTAACGTTGAGGCAGACTTTCAGAGTCAAGTTGGGGCACAGTTTCATTATCAGGTGGACCTTCAGAAGTTTCAGAGTCAAGATGAGACTGTCCACTCGAGGATGTGGATGCCCTACATACAAAATGACGAGAAGCTTTGTCTGCTCTCACCCAGCAACGGTGACAGACATTGTTTGTAATCCGCAGCTGCAACAATAAAACATTTATGTAAAACATATTTACACAAGTAGATTTTATATAAGTGTAAACATATTATAAAATAAATGACTCTTCAAGTACAACTATGTAAACCATGTCTGCAAGAACTTATGTTTTTGTTTTGAAAAAAAAAAAAAAACTTCCCTTCCCATTTCAATTATTATGATATGGTGCTTATTATACAAACAATAAAAAATATATATATGCAAGTTAATCCCAGCAAAATAAAATGATCAATACTTAAATACAAGAATATAGTTTTCAGAGATTAAAATAATGCAATAACATATAATAGTAAACCTTAGCCATGTTCTACTATGGATCTGTAATATATTTTTGATACTCCTAACCCTTAAATACATTCAATCATCATAAACAAACCAACAAGAGGGGCAGGATAACTATTTTCAAAGTCTAAGTGAAAATAATGTATCAGGATCAGATTATGCAACAATATATCTATGTATTTTATGCTATGCTGCTGAGACAATTGTTGCCAGTGAGATCAGAATGTAAATGTTATGCATTGATATACTAAAAACCCAAGATGCACAGTCTCGAAGAAAAGTGACGCTCGAAATTGTCGCCAAACACTCACCACCTACGTAGTAATAGTAATGCTATAAGTATAAAATATGTTTTTGCAATTTCCATCTTATGAAAATTGTTTAAAGTTGTTTTTATAAAGCAGTGTGCGAAAAACAATCAAATTTTACGACTGACGTTGCTCGATAGGACAAGGCCTTGAGTGGTGACTTACACCTTATACAATTTTTTTTTATAAGACATTTTTGTTAGTATTATAAGTTTATTAAATTGTGTTCTAAAGACGTAATTATAGCGTAAATGTTTTTGGGTAGAACATGTGTATATCAATGAAACAAATATTAACTGTTAAAATCGTTTATTAATTTTTTTTAATTCAATAAAGCTTATACCTTTTGCCGTGATATACATAATATTATCGTAAAAAAATTCGTCATAAAAAAAATCTCCCGTCTTTGTTGGCTGACGATTGATGTCCGTTCTCCGCATCGTATTTGGTCACGAGAAAAACTAAAGTATAAAAATAAGAAGTTTTTAATGAGATTGGTGTTGCGCCAAAGCAACACTCACACACACTTTTATCATTAGCATACCGCATGTCGTGAACCCTTAAGTTATCCCATGATGAATCGATTTACTTAAAATATATTTTTATTCTATTATTAAATAATTTAAATTATTCCAGTATGGGGAGGGACGTTTAAAATTGTAATAATAAGAGCGGAACCCGCACAATGGGCAATACTTAAAGTGATGTCGTTCAAAAAAGGAATTTATCCCACTGGACTGCTATACTCGGAAGCTCAAGTACTTACAGTTCCCAATAAATATCCTCCGTACCATACTTCGTAGACACAGATTGTTACCAGTAAGTCCAGATTTAATAAGCAAACGCACTGGGTTTCCCGTTTGTAAAGTTCCCAAATGTCACACTAAACTTACGTCTCGATACTTTTAGGCATTATGTTCTAGGATCTACAATAGAGCAAATAAAACTATCCCAATTTAGAAGCTTATGTGACATAAGGTCAAACAAATTTTAAAACCATGGCTTCAGTCTTTGAGCTATGACGATATTAAAAAAAAATCATTTCGTCAGCACAGTAAATTAAGCTATTCAAAACACACACTCATGTTAACGCACGCGCGTCCAGAGTTCCAGCCACACACACACCCACACACACACACACACACACACACGCAATTACGCACATACACTCAAACTTACACACACACACATACACGTTTTGCTTCTATTTCTTTTGTTCTCAATACCTTCTAATGTTACTTTTGTTTGTAATTTATTACATAAAAATTGAACTGTGTTTTAATGTATAGTGTAGTACACTGATTCATGTAACACAGGCTCGCTTAGCATAGGAGTCAGGGGCTTCACTTTAAAGATGTAATATTTTTATGTTCAATAAATTATTTATTTATTTTATTTATGAACATTAAAAAAACCGTAAAATTGACGACCTCTTCTCCTTCAGTATATTATATAACGTATACATATTTGCCAAAAACTAAATTAGTATTAATTATTGTAAAATAGATGTGTTTAACTTTTGGTGTACAATAAAGTTTATTTTAATCTATTCTAAATACTAGCTTTTGCCCGCGTCTTCGTTCGCGTAGAGGTTTTTCCCGCGTAAATCCTGATCGCGTGGGAATTTCGGGATAAAAACTATGCCATGTCTTTCCCACGGTTCTAAACTATTCCCATGCTAAATTTCATCTAAATCGGTTTAGCGGCTTAGGCGTGAAAAGGTAACACACAGACAGACAGAGTTACTTTCGCATTTATAATATTAGTATGGACAATATGGACAATAAAGCATAAACTTATTAATAAAAAATAAATAAATACAAGAAAAAAAAATCGACTCCATTATTTGTTCAACAGGGTAATTTTTATTATGCGACTAAAATAAAAAAGATGCCATAATACATTGTTTTGACACTGAAAACGCGGCCATTGAAATTTGCCGTTACTATTTGAAATGAGCGCATAATTTAGAAATAAGCACTCATTTTATGCGGACGGTTTTGAGACGTTGAGTGTGCATCTTGGGTTTTTAGTATATCAATGATGTTATGTAATGAATCTAAGCTTGTTTTGAAAAGAGTAAAAAACCACATTGAAATCCAGTGCATAGTTTAAAAGATCTAAGCGTACAAACAGCAGAAGTGACTTTGTTTTATACTATGTAAAGATGTTTAATAATTAACTTACTTGTCGGGGTAATATAAAATATCCATTCTCGAATCACATTATATATGCCTCGTTCTCTGTCCGAATCAGTCCGTAATTGGTGATTTCTTGAACGTGCTGTAGAAGATCCACAATTGACACACACCTGTCGGTGCCCAACGGTACAAGAAGGTGGATGTGGTTCAGGCATATTATGTACTTGATTTAAATAGTTGGTTACAAGTACCCAAGATGCATTACATAAACAATCCTGATTGCTCACCTAAAAAAATAAAATTGAAATAAGGTTCAACTAAAAAAAAACAATCGACATGTTTACCTCATCAAATATTTCATAAAAATGAACTTACAGGCTCAGGAGAAATCCAGGAGCGGATGACCGATAGAATGGATTCATCTTCCAAAGCATGTGTTGTTATCGTACTGCAACGATTTGTAGATATTCTACAGTTTACGCAGCGGTCCATGTTTGACATCACGTTGACTCGCAATAATAAACACAAACAAATAGGAGAGATGATGATTATAATACACTATCGTAAGCAATATCAGTGTCCAAGATAGAGCGCCAAGGTCGGTCGTAAAAGTAGGAAACGTCGAGGTCCAAGTCTTGCAACGGTTGTTCAGAAAGGTAGGAGTCTTCGAAATCCAAAGGCAAGCCAGGTCGTTGTAAAAATCCACGTATTTGGGAGCACAAAACATTCACACCAGCACAAAACAGTAGCGAGCTAGCGAATAAACGTGAAATGTCATCTTACAAAGTGTCAATTGTCATGAGTTTTAGTGTTGCCAATAAAATCGGAACAGATTGAAAAGAAAATACATTTGATTTCTTAATTAGATCAAGTCCTCGTAAACTGTTTACATATTTTTTTATGATTTTATTTTATTAATTATGCACTAACAAGCAAAACATTGTGTAAATTTAATTAATTTTATTTTTTATGTTTCAATGACACTACGTACTAATCATATGGTATGACAAAACCAAAAAGCCTTGTATCCATGGCCTTAAAAACAAAGACTGGTCGGCTTTGTGTTTAACTAAATCAATTCAGTTACTCATATTTAACGAGATTTTATCCCTATTTTCAATAATAAAGTTAATCTGGCCATCGTAACATAAAAATAAGCAGTTTTTTTTAAAATAGCTTTGAATTCTGTACCTTTTCAAAATTAGTAATGCCAAAAAATGCCATCTCCTTTAGCGATTCATTTTTATTATATAAATTAAAACTTTATGCAACACAAAATATACAAAGGCGAACTTAATGCCATAGGCATTCTCTACCAGTCAACCATGGGTGGTGAGGAGATAACATGGCAGGTGCATAAAAAATAAACTAAGTAGATTCAAAGTAAAAGTCTTAGTACAATTATATTTACAGTATGTTAACTAACAGAGGGCGTTCCTGTTAACCCGCAATAGTATAGCATCCATACATGCTAAAAAAATATTACCATTCGAAACCAAATTAATTTATTTTTAATATTAAAATATTCACTAAAAATGTTAAATTGAAGGACGGCAACGTCGCAATTTATTTATGAATGACGGGCCGCGTGTGCGGCGATCTTATTGATGTGCTTATAATCTATATATACTCTTGCGGGTTAACGGGAACGCCCTCTGTTAACATACTGTATACATAAATGACTAAAATAAACTTACATACATATTTATCATAATACATACCGAATACCTATATATAATAATAATAAAAAGTCATAGAAAAGAGGTTATGAAAACTCTGCTTCCACCATTTGTTTTGAACCGCAACCTTCTCTTAAACGCATATTGACTGGTGCCCGTCCTACTATCAAGAGGTAGTGCATTCTACAGAAGATTAGACTGTATACAACATGTATCGTAATTAACGCACACCCTCAAACGCCATAATTAGAAAATTATGTTATTATCATAATATCATATACATACTCTGAATTTTTAGTTTTACTTGTTTAAACTGTTTTTTTTTTTAAACTTTAACTTCCTTTAAATGAGTTTAATTTTTCTGTAATATGTACTGAATGATGGAATTTGTATAAATCGGCATTTAAAAAGTTACTACTTTAATTAACGGTCCATAGTTAGTTTGTTTTTACTATACAGCGAAAGTGTAATTTGTAATTTACGTAGATTTAATTGCTTTGGAATAAAAATATCGATAATATTTTTTTTTATTAAAAACGACAAAAGTCGATTCAGTAAACGATTCTGAACAAACTAATTTCAGGATGTGCATTAATTATGTTACATGTTGTATAAAAGGTACACATTGTTGTACTTCTACAAGACTTTTATAAGTTTTTAAGCTAACATGGTCACTAACAGTATCATTAGAACGGGACATTTGCCATGTCTATTCATTTTTTCGAGTTTGCGATATTTCGGCACTCTTGCAAGCGGTATGGCTCTGGCTCTGTATACTTATAGTAAATAAATTTGGTATTACGTAAGCATTGGCTGAAGTCAATTATGTATAAAATAAACAAAAGTGGACCGAGTATAGAGCCTTGAGGTACACCAGAGATGTTAGATTGGTGACCATTGATTACAATCCTCAGACTGCGATTAGAAATATAAGTGGTAAACCACCTCAGAAGATTACCACGGATTCCGTTAAAGGCTATTTTGTAAACGGCATTTGTAAACGGGTACGGTAGTATTTTTCGACCGCCGCGCCGTTTGTCAAAACCGTACTGCTGTTGAATTATAATGTTGTGGAGTACAGGATAAATTCCCTTTTCCAAGAGTTTCGACAAAGCAGACAAGATGGAAATGGGACGATAGTGTTCAATGTGGCGTTTGGATCCACTTTTGTGAGCGGGCACAATATACGCATGCTTCCACAGTTTACCTACAACTCCCTCTATAAACATTCATTATAAATAATAAATAGAGGCTCACAGATGAAAGTCGCAGTATTCCTAAGGAAGTAAAGTGAAAGTCCGTCAGGTACAGGGCCTTTTGCCGGATCTATGAATTTAAGCTCCTTCAGTATGTTCTTTTTAACACGCTTTTATTAGCTCGACCTGTATGTAACTAACTATGTAATGGAATCTAAGGTAACAAATATAACCATCTTCCAAGAGTCGTAGCGTAATGAAAATTAGCAGCTGTATGTAGTTCTGATGACAATACAATAATATGGTACTGTCGAACTGATCTGATGATGGAGCCGGAAGATATGAACTAGAACTTCATGATAGAATATCATATCATAGCCGTTTTGGATTTCTTAGAAAACTTTGACCACGATTAGGTTTCAAGGTCTGATGATGAAGCCGGAAGATAGGCATTGGCATTCCATGATGGAATATCGTATCATAGTCGTGTTTGCACTTGTGAGAAAAGCCACGTAATGGACTTTGAACACGATCAGGTTTCAAGGTTATAACAAACCTAAAGAAAATCCGTTATCGGTTTTCATAACCTTTTTGAATTACCGCGAAATCTATGGATTTATTATTAGGTCGATCTGTAACGAACTAAATATGCAATAAAATCTAAGAATCTGAATTAAACGTACTGTTCAGAACTACAATTGGCCAGTGCAACGCTACTGGTGTCTGAAACTGTCCACGGTACGTGGAGCTATAAACGTTGCCTACAATAAACAAGGTTACACAATAATCTACAGGCTCTCCGGCCGACAACAATCTATAGCCTCTGAGGCCTTATAAATAGTTACAAATAACAGTTCTAACCACTAACCTTCTGTGTGGACGGCAACCAGGATCTGTTTGATCACGTCCAAATGTGGATTGTATGTAATATGTGGTGAGTAAGTGAAAAGTGTGACTTACATAGTCACGTGTTCTAGAACGTTCACAAGGCGCCAGTCTCCAGATGGCGCGGTCCAGATCAGCATCACACCCAACTCACACAATTCAAGCTATTTATCACGTGAGATCCAATTCGATTTTCAACTACTTTTTCCAACAAATGCGCGTGCCACGCGGGTGACAACCAACCGGCGAGGAATCCCAAAATATCCCGGGGTTTTCGTCAAATGGGGATTACAATTTCAAACAATTGATAATTAACTCAACAGGTCCCAATCGGACATTTTTCAACAAGGAAGCAAAGTCTATCTGTCAAGTCAAAGTAATGTCAAGAACAAATTTCTTTATGTCAAAAGGGTGCGTTCGGAAACGATCGGTACTAAACACGTACTTCTAATTGTTTTATCATCATGAAACTTGGCAATTATATGTGGATTAGACGACAAGCTGGTCTGACGATGGAATTGGAAGGTGGCTGATGGAACCTTGGACTGCCTACTAGTAAACATTTCTAATTTCTGCTCATTACATAAGTCTTAAAAGCGTGTTTTTGGTTTTTTAAACTAATAATTTATTACTAAAAGAAAGTTCGCAAATAGAGACATCGTGTAGTGTGTTGTTGTTTGTGTGTTGGCTTCCAATGAGACAACGAAGTACCGAGTAAAAAAGGTAGGAGAACATATTGCACACCATATATGGATCATTTGTTTCAGCATTTCTATATTTCCTAATTCGTTGGTTTTTACTGATTGTCCTCCACAGAGCTGATATTCGAACTGAAACTCTTAAGATTATACATGTCTGTCTGTCTGTTCGTCCGTTTTTCTTTTTATTCTGAAGCTATTAGGACTATATGGTTGAAACAAGGAAGATGTATTCTGTGAACCGCTTTACGATTTTTAAATAAATAATTAAAAAAAAAATAAGAGAGGGCTCTTCATACATGGAAAGCTGAAACTAAAATATATAATTTTCAAGAAACTGAAACTTGTGGGGTGTCTATAGATAGGTCTTTAAAATTCTTATCTGACTGCGGAGGGTCACGCGTTTCACAGTCTATGTGAAACGCATGTGTTTGTACTTATGTGGCGTTGAAGAGGCCAAACGTGTGGGCCGATTTTGATCATTCTTACGTCAATCGATTTGTCTTAACCTTGCAAATGCGATTAAAGCCATGACAATTATTAATATTTTCCACAATGACAACCAAACGCCATATTGTCAAAAATAAAAAGTCGCCAAACTATGTCAAGTGGGATATCGTTGAATAGGTCTTTAAAGATGATTTTGAGTTCTTTTCACCATTTTTTAAACGACCATTTAAGATGAAAATAAAAAAAGTAATTTGAAAATCTAAAAAATCCGACTACTCAACTGAAATACATGAAACGAGCATTTCCATTTAAAAAAGTGAAAAGCGGGCGGGATCCAATTGAACACATAATTACATACGTAAATGGGATAGGTCCCGCCAGCTTTTTAAATGAAAATATGCTTGTTTTTTATGGGTGCTAATTTAACAAGTTTTTTTTAAATATCATCATTTTCATCTAAAAATCTACATTGCCTTCTAAATTACTAAGTCAGCCACAATGAACGAGCGTCTGAACGACACTATCTTAGCCAATAGTTATCTTCTATGTAAGCCACTGTAAATACAACTCAGCATGGTGGTTATTTTTCAGCATCTAAATTTGTAACATGCATTCAAGCAGTAAACTTCTAAAATATTAATATATGACATCAAAAAAGTAACGTAACATAACCTAACGCTTATTTTATGCTTTTATGATGTATAAAAATACGGGAGGAATAACTGTAAGAAATGGAATGTATGAGATTTAGTTAGATAAGGTCTACGTCAACCGATGGAGGAACCATCGAATTAAAAAAAATATAAACTAACCTAGAGGACCTTGTGTTGATACTGTAAACCGTAAAATGGTGAAGAGATGTAAAATCTGTGGCTGAATTAGTAAATTAGGTGGCAATATTTAAATAAGGACAAGTTTAGATAATTGTTGATCTTTAATTCTCGCTTTATGTAGAATATTTAGTTGGCGTTGTAAAAAAGACAAATTAGTTTATTAGGGTCTATCTCATTTTCCCGTTGCTTAGTTATAAAATGAGAAGTTTGATCACGTGGCCAATAAAGAAATCTGTGGCTGCACATTATTTTCCGTTTTTTATCCCATAAACCTATCTATATGTGTAAATTTGAAATGTTATCTTCCAGCAGCCATTGCAGGACGAGTCCCCAAGTCCCAGCAGCAGCAGGTCTACCGAGGACCTGTCGCTCGTACCGGTGACCTGGCAGGAGTACTTCTCGGACGAGGAGCTAGACAGGGACATCGGTAGGCCGCGGGAGGTGTCCACTAAGGTGCAGAAGTTCAGAGCGACGCTTTGGCTTTGTGAAGACTATCCGCTAGAGGTAATTATTTTTTTTTTTTTTTTTTTTTTTTGTGGCAGGAGTGGGAAATCCTCATGGACGCCCACTTGCGTGGGCAGTGCCGGACTCCTACCGGCTAAAACCACACTCCTGCCATGCGAGGGCCCCCTGCCTTGCAAGTTTCGCAGGGAAGTTTTTATGACATATATAATTTTGTCTCTTTTTTATTTTTATTGTCGCGTTAGTAGGTAGATGAAGTATATAAAATAAATAAAATATAGTAATATTAAATAATATGCAGTTACTTGTTCCGTCTATTGACGGATTTTACTATTTTTGTTATATACTCTATAAAATGTTTTCGGTTCTTTCCTCCTAACAATGTGCTGAGATTCTCCTTGGATACTTCTAATTCAGTTCTAATTTCTAGGTCGTGCCTGTGGGAGGAATACACAGGGCACTCCGTCAGGAGATGGAGTACTGTCTCCTGCTTGTCGGGGTCGCAGGCGCACGCTGGGTTCTCCTTGCACTTGAAGCGTGTCAGGTATTCGGAGAACCCACCGTGCCCCGTTAGGGCTTGGGTCAGCTCCTTGGTCACTTCTATCTTCCGCACCGTCCCGTATGCAGCGATCGCACACGGGAAGAACAACTTCGTTGTGGCCGCCGTTTCCCCAGTACAGTATCTCCGGTTCCATTCGCTCAGCGTATCCATACGGATCATACGCTTGACGAATGAAACCGGGCATCTGTCGTAGTGGGGTTGCCGCTTACTTTTTAGGGCAGCCTCCTTTGCGAGCGAGTCGGCTCTCTCGTTACCCTCCAGCCCTGCGTGCGCTTTGATCCAGAACAAGGAGACGCTCTTGTTCTGGATGATGCTGCGGCGAATGGCGTCCCTCGTTTCCACTGCGAGGGCGTGGAGGGCTTCGGGGTTCACGACTGTTTGGAGGGCTGCCATGGAGTCACTGTAGATAGCGAACGCCGTCTCGGTCCTTCTGAGGACTTCTTTCGTGGCTTCGCAGAGGGCGAGGAGCTCCGCCTGGTAGACGGTACTGTAAGACGGCAGAGCAAGCTTGAGGGCCTTGACCTCGGATTGGCCAGTCCACACGGATAGCGCGGCCCCGACTTTGCCCTCAATTTTGCTGCCGTCTGTAAAGATTCTCACGTCATAGTCGCGGTGGTTGTTGTATTGCTCCTCGTCTACCAGGCATCGCAGTTCAATGCCCTTTTGCTCAGCCGGATGTGGCATCTCTAGTGCCGATGCCACTCGCTCGATCTCCCTGTCTCCCAGCGCCGGATGGGATACCCCCTTCTTGGCCTCGTATAGTGAGGCCGCCTCGCGAATTCGCAGGTCGAGAGGGAGTATTCCAGCCAGCACCAGTGCTGAGTTTAGGGAGACCGTTCGATAGGCTCGGCACAGCTTTTGCGCGAAGCTCCTCTGGACGGCGTTCAGCTTCTTTTTGACTCCAATTTTGTTTGCGGCCGGCGACCACGCACTCGCCGCATACAGGACGATGGGTTCGACTGCGGCTGTATAAATACAGCGAGTGACCTCAGGATGCAGACCCCAGCTGGCCCTTGCGGCTCTCGACAGCTGTTTGTATATACCGATGGCTCGAGAGCAGACGTTTGCGACGTGGGTATTAAAGGTCAACTTGTGGTCGATGGTGAGACCAAGCAGTTTTATTTCCTCAGACATGCCAATGTCCACCCCGCCCATCTTGAGACATGGGGTGTCATGCTTCAGTTTACGCGTGACCAGCATTGCCTTTGTTTTGTGCGGCGCAAACTTCAGCTTGTTCGTGACACCCCATGCCCGCACGTATTCGAGGGCGACATTGGCACCTCTCTGGACCTCAAGTGCCGTCTCCCCATCGAACACGAGGACGACATCGTCCGCAAACGCCTGACAATAGACCCCTCTATCTACCAGCCCTTTTAGTAGCGGGTCCAGCAGAAGATTCCATAATATAGGGCCACCGATTGACCCCTGGACGCATCCCTTCTCGGTCCTGGATTTATGCTCCGCTCCCGCGTACCTGACTTTCACCACTCTTTCGGTAAGGTAACTGTCCATGACCCTTCCCAGGTTCACAGGACACTTTTCCTCAGCCAGACGCACTCGTATGGCCGGCCACCATGCGCTGTCGAAGGCTCCCTCTATGTCCAAGGACACAATCGTGACAAGCCTCTTTGCATTGAGTCTGCCACGAATGTGCCCCATAAGTGTATAGAGGGAGTCCTCAGTGCTTTTCTGGGGCATAAAGCCGTACTGGCGAGTACTCATCCTGGGCAGCAAGTGAAACTTGAGACGGGCCACGAGCATTTTCTCGTACATCTTACCGAGAACAGGCAAAAGACCAATTGGCCTGTACGATTTCGGAGTGGTGTAGTCTTCTTTCGCGGGTTTGCGGAGCACAACGACGGTTGCCTCTTTCCAGGACCGTGGAAAGTATCCATGCGCCAGGCACTTGTTCATCAAGCGCAGAACTAAGTCTGGGTCTTGTTGAATCGTGTGGCCCCATATGTCCGCCGTCAGACCGTCGGACCCAGGGGCTTTTTTGGGGTTGAACGAGGAGACTGCTCGCCTCAGCTCATCAAGAGTAAACGGAGGATCCCAGGGTTCACCTTGGTTCACCCCGTTCACCTCTTCCGCTCGTTGCCGCATCCTTTTGTGCTCCTCGTTGTCCCCCTCCGGACGGTCTTCCGGGTAAAAGGTCTCTGCCAGATACCTCGCTGATTCTTCGGGGTCTAAAGTCTTTGCATCCCTCACCATCGGTATGTCCTCCTCTCTCCTTTGTGTCCTCCGGATCACCCTGTATATGCCTTCCCACAGGCCTTCCTTATCCTGTTTCTCACAGAAACCCTTCCAGCTCTCGACCTGCGCTTCCTTCACTGCTTGCTCGTACTCTTGTTTCTGTTTCAGGTACTCCTCAACAACCTTTGGTCTACGGACTGGCGCTGCACATCTGATTCTCCGCTTCTTGGTGACCAACTGCGTCTTCAGGGTGGCGAGCTCGTCGGACCACCACGGCACGGTTATTTTCTCTACTGCTTTCTTTTTGGGTATCACTTTGGTACAGGCGTCTTGTACCGCCGTCGTAAGTCCCTCGACTACCAGGTCCAATTTGTACACGCTGTCGATCTGGTCGAACAGGCTTACGGTGATGTTTTTTTTTGAGCATAATTTGGCGCAGTTTCTGACGAAACTGGCCCCAATTAGCTTTTTTGGTATTGTAGGTCCTGGTAGTCCGGTGCACCGTGATACCCGCAGACTTTTTGAGATAGACGGAGAACTCTATGCCGTTGTGGTCCGACCCCGTCAGGTCGTCGACGACCCGCCAGCCATCGGTCACCGTCAGCATATCTGATGTGCAGGCTGTGACATCGACGCAGCTCGTGTAACGTCTGTTACCACGAACTACGTCGAAGGTTGGAGTTTCCCCTTTATTGAGAACGTGCAGTCCAAGCTGGTCGAGAGCTCCCAGCATCTCGTCGCCTCTGCTGTTGGTCTCACTACTGCCCCACCAGATACTCCAGGCGTTGGTGTCTCCTCCCATTATGAGCCTATGTGGGCCGGTCTCGCTTTCCACCTTTCTGAGGCTGTCCAGGTATGGCCCCAAGGGCTGGTCTGGCTCAAAGTAGAACGAGACCAGAGTTAGTTTCCAGGCACCAGTTTGGATCCCCACCACAACGATGTTGTCCGTGGTGAGTTCTGGGTACTGCCTCACGGTAAGCTTTGGATCGAAGACGGCTATTGCCGCTTTGACAGTCCCTTCTCCTTGCCTGGTGCTCTGGAAGATTCGGACGCCTCTGGTCCCGCTCATTCTTTTTGCATTGCCCACGTAGGGCTCCTGGATCAGCGCTACAGTGGCTTTGCGCTGCTCGGCCTCAATCATAAGCTCATGGGTCGCCAGTTTCTTCCTTTGGAGATTCACCTGGAGTATCTTGTGCGGCATTGTGTTCACCGGGACCACCTTAGCAATAGGCGACGGACTCACGTGCCAGTCTGTCCCACTTAATTCGAACAGGACACTCGGGGTTGAACGCGTTGTGGTCCGTCTTCTCCATCTTCGCCTTGACACAGTTATGGCATGTTGGGGAATCCGCCTTTAGCCACTGGGCACACTGTGCACGAAGATGATGGCCTCCGCAATGACAGCATAAGTCGGCGGTTTCTTTACAGAATCGCCGACTATGTCCGTATCCTAGGCACCTCGTGCATTGCACCAGTGGCGACTGGTCTTCGACGAAGACGGTCTGAAGATCGATACGCGCTCTTCCCTTATCAAGCATCCTGTTATAAATAGTCGGGGACGTGCTGACTATCACGTTGTGGGTTTGAGGGTTTCTGGAGTTTCTTTTATATTTTATGGAGAGTCGGTCCTCCCCATTGTCGAGGCCGCGAAACACGTCCCGGTTCTGATTCCGCAGTGCCTCCAACATTTCCTCATCAGAGTGGATGCGGAGAACACCACGGAAAACCAGCAACGGATCTTTGTTTTTCACGTCCTCGACAACGAGGTGGTTTCCTGCCTTTTCCAATCTTTCTCGCACTTGTTTCCTCTCCTCGACCGACCTACATCCCATAATTATCTTGCGGTCCTTAGCCCTTCGCACTCGCTCTATCTCCACTCCCCCATCTTTGGCTTTAATTGCCTCCCTTATTTTACTTAAAACTTCCTCTCCAGTGTCCCCTTCGTTCTTGGACGTCACCACTATGGAGTGCAGCGCGGTCCTTCCTGGGGTCTGCCTTTTCGGTGGACCCGCCACTACACTGGCATAGGTGGCCGTCTTTTCCAATATTTCCCCTTGCCTCTCCATCGTCTGCTGCAATTTCTCCATCTGAGGTAATTATATTTATAGTATACTAGTTGAGCAGGGCTTCGCTCCCGTGGATTTTATCAACTATAAAAACGTAACCCTGCTTTTCTGCAGTCGGGTAAAAAGTTGCCTATAAACTTCCTCAAGCTTCAAGCTACATTCATACAAGATTTCATCCAAATCCACCCAGTACTTTCGAAAATTAGCGCGTTTAAACAAACTTTTTCACTTTATAATATTGTTCGGGATAGAAATAATTTACAACAATTAAAGCAAAATTAACACTTTACTTAAATAAACACAAATCAACACAGTTATTTACAGCACAAAACTCTTGTCACTTAACACTTAAATCGCACCACAACACTTGTAAAGCTTCGAATTATATTGCGTCGTATCTTGAAATAAGACTGACTCTCTGCGTTCCTCTGCGATTTATTTATACCCCGGTCTATGAGTTCTAGAACATTCTTATAAAATCGACTCACCGCCTACATTGCTAAGAATATTCTCGAAGCTACTCGAGATAATCAGTACTGCTACTCGCCGCTAGATGGCGTTAGTGTCTCGAACATTCTAGATTTATGTCGAAGTTTCTCGACGTACTTCACTAAGCGACTGGCGTAACAATATTAATAGACCGCTTTTAATTTAATTTAATTAATTTATTTTTAATTTATTTAACCCGGACTTTTAATTCGATGCAGTAAGCTGACATAAGCTAGTGTCACTTACTAAAATAATGATACCCTATTTAACCTAATAGTGATAGATTCAATCAATCGAATAATAAATTAGCAATTTTTAATCGGGAGAAATATAAATAAATGATAAAATTTATACTATTCTCTTTTATTTTGAAGTAGTGACTAGATTTTATTATAAATAAATCTATTTTTATTAAAAATATTCATATCTAACCCCAGACATGATATAAGCCACTCTTTTGGAAATTGTTTCATGTGATGAATATTTTAATAAATGGCGCGGGATTACTATTAAAAAGACTGCCCCGGCACCCCTGCGACCTAAACCCCGTTGGAAAGGGTACAGGGGCATGTTGTAAAAAACAAAAAACATTGTCATGATCTATTAATTTTATTTCTTCATTTTATTTATCACGTCCCTTTATAATCACATTTTACTTTTTGTTAATTTCACACATTAATAAAAAAAATTGTTTACATCGTTATACGATTTTATTCCAGAATCGTGTAGTCGTCATTATCTGACAACTTATAAACCTGTCAGAATGTATGGAATTAACCTGTGTGGAATTAAAAGTCCGGGTATAGACCTCGATCATGCCTAATGGTAAGCGATAGATGAGGTCTACAATGGAACGAGCGAGCCCAGAAGATGCTTGTTCATATGTGGTTGGAACACAAAAGCCGGCAGAGAGTTACACATCATCGCTGTTCGTGATGACAATATGGTATATCAACCAAGTGTGGATGATACCCTGCAGTGCGTCTGGTAGTCCGGTAGTGAAAGGAAGTTGGAGGCATGCGCAGACTTGTATCGTATAGTAAAGACATTCTTAAAAGCACACAAACCATAAGTTACTTTTGCAATAGTCGTTTATTTTTATGGATATAACTAGGCACGATAAACAGGAAAGAAGATCAAAAATCTTTACCATATTTCATCAATGTGTATGATTGTCGTATTATCTATAGAATGGTTCATATGATTGGAACTCAAATTACTATAAGATTTTAGTTTCATATTGAGTCGTAAATAAACCTGAAAAATTTTAAAGTTCGTTTCTGTTACCTGTTTGTTGTGCTAAGCCCGGATTTCGTCGAGATCCAAATTGACAATTGCTGAATTTAATTAAAAATGGAACAGCATTTTTTTAAGTGACAACATGCCCATCATGCTGTACCGAGCTAATAAGGCTGTTATTGCGTTACAGTTACAAGAACAAATAATGCCGATCCTGGACCTTATGTCTGCGATATCGTCTCCACATTTCGCCAAGTTAAAGGACTTCATTCAAATGCAGCTACCGGCTGGCTTCCCTGTCAAAATTGGTAAGTTGCACCTAGTATTGTCTTTCTGCTTTGTTCTCACTATAGATAAAAAAAGAAGGAGATATGAGTAAATTTTTTTAATTTATGTTTTTCGTAACATACTTTACAGGCTTTCCCAAAGTGAAAGTGTAAAAGAAAAAATACTTCAATAATAGACAAAAATATTTGTTTATACAACTAACATATATAATTAACATAATCAATCATACAAAAAAAAAAACATTATCGATACATAAATAATAATCAATAGGAAATAAATACAAAATAACCAATCAAAATAATCAATAAAAATAAAATAAAATAAAAAACAATAATAACCATCGATAGAAAGAATAAAGACCCGGCTGGCTTCGCATAGTCTAACGTTCAAATACACTAATTGCGTATAATTGATGATTGAGTAATTCATGAGAAAAGTTTTTCTCATGAAACACGTGAAAACCGGATGAAACACTGTTCAGTCATTTTTAAGTTTATGGCGAACAGACATAAACAAACGCGGTCGGAAACTTTTTCAAAGTAAAATATTGTTAATTAAAATGATGCAACGCCAATTACATTAAATTAATTGAAGTATTAACAATAATTAAGAACATAAACAAGGTTAACAATTGTAATAATATTAAAATAAAAATATTAGCCAAGTGCGAGTCAGACTCGCCCATGAAGGGTTCTGTAGTAACTATAATAATATATTATAATCAGTGATCGGAGTAGGTAGATTGAAATGGGGTCATTGATCCGAAACGTATATATTAATATGGACATTCCTCCGGAATTGGTGGATTATTAAAAAAAAAAACCGGAACTTATGTAGGAATTTTATTCTGCCAGAGTGGAAGGAGTCATTTGATGATTTGCCATCCTCAAAAAAAAGGTAGGAATTGTAATAAAATGAGCAATATTATTCTTTATTATTCTTCATATTTTTTTTAACGGCACACAGTCACGATTTGACAAAACCCAACGACCAATCAGAACAAAGGATCATGGGTGGTACAATCACCGGTTATCAGAACAATGCGTACGCCCGCCGACGACATGCCAGGTAGCTCACTCGTTTACTTCGGTTCGTAGAGTGCGCATCTTTGTTTGTTACTGTGTTGTGAAAACGTTACTAGACCCTGGCTTGTGTACATACTGACTTCTGGAATCTGCTCTAAACCACGATTTGGCTCGAATATACGGACTCAGATTTTTCACTATTGAATTGGATCTACATATTTAAACCAAGCTTTGGTAAGTAATATTTTACTAGTTACAAGGAGTATAAAGCATGTTTGGATGTACTATAAGAATATTTTTAGTATTGTGTTTGTTCGCTTAACCTGCTGAACATACCATGAGTCTTAATATTGTTAAATCTTTAATAGAGTATGAACCAGTGAGCTTAGTGCGAAACAAAATTATGATATTCTAGTAATGTAGTCGCAATTCAGCTAACTCCACTATTAACCGAAATTTTACTGGAATCCGTATATAATTTGAATGCCCTGTGTGCTGTGTCCTCTTGCAATGTATTGGTAAAATAAATTACTATAGGCCTTATCTACTTCTCTACAAAATATTCTACTTAACAAGCCCTTTCATTTGATACCCATATTGATGGGATTGAAAAAAAAACTAAGTTGTCCGCCATCTTGTAGCGGCAGCCATTTTGGATTGACAATAATATTGAATATACATAATTGTATTATCACCAGAATCAAAGGCGAATACCAAATTTTAGATCAATCGGTTGACAGGAAGAGGGTGAAATTTCAATGACTAAATTTGATCCACGAAAAATAAAACAAACGGAGTAAGCTAAATAAACTAAATAAAATGTATTTTTTTCATGTCTTTGTTTTAGGTGATATATACGAGGTTCCATCTCTACAACAGAGTTCAGATATGGCAAACGTCAAGGCTGAAACTGTAGAAAAATGGATATCCGGTCATCCCGAACTACTTTACGATCACGCTAGTGGTACAATATACTGTTCAAAATGTGAAAGCCATTTGAAAACCATAAATAAAGGAAACGTTAAAAGACATATCGAAGGAGCAGTACACCAGGGAAAGTTTGAGCGGCCCGAAGAGGAATTTTATTTCGATCTTATAAAATTTCTCATTTTGTGCAATATTCCGTGGTCTCAGATGAAAAATACTACTTTTCAAGATTTCTTTAAAAAATATATGTGTAGTACCTGTTGTTGTACGTGTACTAATCGTACTCTGCCAGATGAATCACAGTTACGGAAAGTTTACTTGGACAAGTTTTTTAAGAATAAAATCTATTCGATTCGGCAAAATTATAAAAATGAGAAACTATGGATATCATTAGATGAAACGACAGACTTTTTAGGTCGCTATATAGTCCATTTTTTAACCCATTACATCCTAGCAATTTGACTAGACCTTATTTGGTAGCATGTAAAATGCTAACTGTAGTTAATGGACAAACAATCACGCAATTTGTGTTAGAATGTTTGGAAAACTTTTGGGAAGATTCTTTTGAATCGAAGGTAGGTAACATTCTTGTCCTCTGCACTGATAGCGTTGCATATATGCTGTCTGCAGGACGAAATTTAAAACAATACTTACCTGAAATGAAGCACGTAACATGTTTGGCGCACTCTCTTCATCGCGTATCTGAGCAAATTAGGTTAGAATATCACGATGTTAACATTTTAATAGCAAATGTTAAAAAGGTATTTTTGAAAGCCCCCAAGTAGAGTCAAAATTTTAAAAGAAAAATATCCAGATTTGCCGCTACCTCCCCAACCAGTTGTTACAAGATGGGGCACTTGGTTAGAGGCAGCATTTTATTACGCTCAAAACTTTGAAAAAATAAAAGAAGTATTATCTTGTTTAAGCAGCTCTGATGTGGTATCTATTCGAGAGGCAAAAAAAAAAGGAAAAAGAAAATTTAAAAGAAGATTTAAATTACATTAAAGACAATTATTTTATAATTCATTTGGCTTTAAAAGAATTGCAAAAGCATAATTTATCGTTGACAGATTCACTTTTAGCATTTGACAACGTCAGAGATGCTATAAATCAGTGCAATTCAGAAAATATAAAAAATAAAATAGAATGTGTTATGGAACGAAACCCAGATTTAGACACACTTAGAGAATATAGTGAGGCCATTGAAAAAAATGAAGCACATAATTTAATCCCTTTTTTAAAATTTGCTCCTTTGACATCGTCAGATGTAGAACGGTCTTTTTCCATTTATAAATGGATTTTAGATGTTAAAAGAAATAGGTTGAAAATTGAAAATATAGAGAAACTCATAGTTATATATTTTAATTGTAAAGATCAGGATTACCAGGATGCTGACATTGTAATCGATGAAGATTAAAAATGTGAATAAATGTAAAATGTACATATTTAACGATAAACAATGTTGATTTTTATCTTTTTTCTTTATTCTACCCCTTTTTTTTTGGTCCTAAAATCTGACTAAAATCAACCTATTCCTTCGTATGCCCTTTACGTTTCAGAGTCGTGGTGCATCCTTAGAACAGTCTCACGACCCCAGCAGGCATTGGCCCTCTATGGGGCCCCGTCATTTATTCTACCCTTAATGCAAATTACCATGACCACTATGAAAATATTTAAATTTAAGTGCAACAATTTATGTCTATCTATAAAAGTTCTAGCCATAAAAGGCTAAAAATAAAAAAAATAAAAATTAAAGCTTCGATCGGAATTAGATTGTTTTTATTATTCAACAGATAAATAATGAATTAATTTAGTTTTTATACCTTCCTTTAAATTTTGAATTGAGTAGGAATAATATCACTACCAACATTAACAATGTTTAATTGAATCCGGAAATACCGGAATTACTTTCCGGGAAAATGGCTTATCCATGTTATTCTTTCTGTGTGCATTTATGATACAAGTACCAAAAATCAATCTACCTACTCCGATCACTGATTATAATATAATATGTATATTTATTTGACGAAAAAATCCTTAACTATTTCTTAATACTAGGTTATTTACATTTTTTACAACTACGCCAAATAACTTTGTTTTTCATAGTGTTTGAATGAATTACAAAGTTATATTTGCGGTTTTAGAAAATATGCTGTATCACAAAAACTGCTGACCCGATCTCGTTCAAACCAATTTTGGTTGAAAGTTTACATTAAGATCTACAGACATATTTTTTTTAGATTTTTCACTCCATTATTATATAAGTTAGAGGGGGGGGGGGCACATTTTACCACTTTGGAAGCGTATATCTTTTAAACGATTGACTTTATAAAAAAGTGGTTTTAGAAACCCCTATGTCATTTTTAAAGACCTGTCTACAAGGTGAAATTGAATAGACGCGACAAATTTAAATATACATTAATACGTGTTGTCAAGAAAATTTAGAACATATCAAAATTAAAATTAAAAAATAATTTATCAGTGTTACGAAAAACGTTAAAATAATTAAAGTATCAAAGAATTTCGCGTACTACCGTTTTCGTGTAGTGGGCACGATTTAGGTACATTCTCGCTATGAATGAATCGCGCCGCGCGCCCCCGCCCTCCCGCGCATCTCTTTCCGCGCGCACGATTAATAAAAATTTTGTGAAACCAAATTTCCCTTCATACTTTTGTCGGCTTAGGACGATCAAAAATACAATAAAAGTAAAATAGTAAAACAATGTTTTAGTATGAGGTATAACCTGAATAATGTTTGTTACAAGAACAAATCAATTAAGTATTGTATTTTTGGCGTATTTAAAAAGTTGGAATCATAGTATTTACAATAATTATTAAGTATTTACAATAAATCAAATCGGTACACTTACGTGTATTTTATTAATTGTTTAAAGTATCCACCTCCGTTTTCAACCGACGACCAAAAGAGGAGGTTATCAATTCGACGCGTATATTTATTTTTATTTTTTATATATGATCATCGAGTACTCGAAGACGGCTGAACCGATTTGGAAAATTCTTTTTTTGTTCGAATGGGTATACTTCGAAATTGGTACCATTATCACCAAAGTCAGGATCTGATGATGGGATCTTGGAGAAATCGAGGGAACTCTTCAAATATTATAGGCACACCTATGGCGTTTTGGGTATTTCTTATAGTAACTTGTGCAGTTGCTCTCAAAAAGTACCATTTGGGGAAGTGGAACTGATGATGAAGACCACAGATGGCCGCCGAAACTACTCAATAATAAGTATTGAGTGGATTGCGATTAGATTACTTGAATATGGATGTTAAGCACTTTATGCTCGTCACAATGCATATGGTGATGTAGAGCTGATGGTGAAGTACCAGGAGAACTCCTCAACAATTAACGGCCCAGCATTGGGAAAAGCAATATTTTGTAAAAGGTTATAAGTAGTTGACATTTAGGCTCTTGTAACTAGGTAAATTAAAAATCATCCAACTAAAAAGAGTGAAATAAAAACTTTTTACCAAAAAATTAAACTGACTCCCAAAAAACACTGCAAAGTGAAAAATAACTTTAATTTCGGAAGTCGGTGCCAAAAACGAAAAAACAAAACTAAAGACACCGACTACCGAAATTAAAGTTATTTTTCACTTTGCAGTGTTTTTTGGGAGTCGGTTTAATTTTTTGGTAAAAAGTTTTTATGTAAACACAATTGAGCACGGCGCCGCAACTTGTCCTTAAGTTTTATTAATACAAAAGTTTGTGATTTTACAGTTTCGAATGCACTCTACCACACGACAATATCGAGATAATGTACGTTGTGTTAACTGTTCACGACTATTTCGTCTCGACCTAGGCATTGTTATGACACAAACACAAGACAATACAAATTATTCGTAATACGAAATTACAGTTTCGAATGCACTCTACCACACGACAATATCGAGATACTGTACGTTTGTTAACGGTTCACGACTATTTCGTCTCGTCCTAGGCATTGTTATGACACAAACACAAGTCAATACAAATTATTTGCAATATGGTATAGATACCACACACGAATAGGTTGCATGAAAAAAAAAACGTTTTAGTTCCATGTATGGGGAGCCCCCTTTATTTTAAATATTTTTTCTTAAAATCGGAAAGCGATTCACAGAATACATCTACCAACCAAGTTTCACATGTATAGTCCTAATGGTTTCGGAATAAAATGGCTGTGACATACGGACAGACGAACAGACAGACAGACAGACAGACGGACAGACGGACAGACTGACGGACAGACTGACGGACAGACAGACGGACAGACAGACGGACAGACTGACGGATAGACTGACGGACAGACTGACGGACAGACTGACGGACAGATTGGCGGACAGACTGACGGACAGACTGACGGACAGACTGACGGACATACTGACGGACAGACTGATGGACAGACAGACGGACAGACTGACGGACAGACTGACGGACAGACTGACGGACAGATAGACGGACAGACTGACGGACAGACTGACGAACAGACTGACGGACAGACTGACGGACAGACTGACGGACAGACTGACGAACAGACTGACGGACAGACACCCCTAAAAGATAGTTGGTAGGGTACATGTAGGGAAGTAAATAATATGATCTTTTCAATAGGAACCTAGGAAGGTTTTCTGAACCTTTTCTTTAATGTCTGGATTGCATTGTAAGAGTGCCAAACACTGGCACTGATTTCCAGTTTACTCCTAACCAAAATGGTGTACAGCAGTTTAATAACATTGGGATTGCGGAAGCTACGAGAATTTCATAGTACAAATCCTAGGCACCTGAAAGATTCTTTCGCAAGGGCAGAAACTTGATCTCAAAAAGTCAGGCCGCGATCGAAGGTCACTCCCAAATCTCTCATGTTCGTGACACGAGCAATTACTTCTCTACCAAATCTATATTCGTAATGGATTAGTTGCAACCTCCGACCGTATGTCATGAGTTCATGACGTAGCACTTGCTCGTGTTAAAGAGAGAACAGCCTGTTCTGATGCTCCAATCATAGATGGTTTCAATGTCCTTTTGCGGGAGTTTACAATCCTCGACTGTTTTGATATGCGCAACCAGTTTTAGGTCATCGGCATACAGCAGGCAGTTCGCAAATTTAACATTAGTAAAACGTCCCAAAATGGATCCGTGACTTACACCCGAGCGAGTGTTGTAAAGCTGTGTGGGACAAACTGCTTGCGATCCTACAGGTAGTCAGTAAAGAAGTTAAGCAAGCCAGATAAGAAACCGATGGCCCCAGCTTTGTCAAGAGCACATCATTATCGACTTTATCAAACGCTTTATGGAAGTCGAAATAGAGCGTCTCAACCTGCTTACCAATGTCAATGCAACTAGATATGTAATCAAAATGAATCAGTAGGTTCGTATTTTCGTAGCGACCAGGCCAAAAACCGTGTTGCGTATCAGAAATCGAAGTACAAACGTCTACTGTTACTATTTTTCTTATTTTCAGAAATCCCTCTGTTCCACGTATTAAATGCGCGCATCACGTTCGGTAACATATTCGCGACGGAAAGCCCGGTGGCGTACATCGATGTGATCCCCGAGGGCTCCCGGCTGGCGTGCGTGGTGGACGACCAGTGCTTCAGTGTGGGACGCGGCTACCGGGACCACGCCGCGCCCGACGAGCGGCTGTGCGGCCTGGACGACGAGGAGGGGCTGCTGCAGTACGCCATACAGCAGAGCCTCATGGAGACCGGCACGCAGGACGACCAGGTCAGATACTGTACTAACTGACTGCTACCGGGACCACGCCGCGCCCGACGAGCGGCTGTGCGGCCTGGACGACGAGGAGGGGCTGCTGCAGTACGCCATACAGCAGAGCCTCATGGAGACCGGCACGCAGGACGACCAGGTCAGATACTGTGTAATATACTAACTGACTACTACCTTCGTAACGCGAACCCCTCCTGGGTTTTCATCAGCGTCGAGACGACAATGAAATACCTGGGACTCGTCCTAGACAGCCGAAGGAACTTCGTGGAGCGCTTCCGACGTTTGGTTTCAAAGCTAGTTCTGGTGAGGCTGCAATCAAGCGGCTCCTGCCCAGTCTAGAAGGCCAAACGCCTCCTGCTGGAGGCTCTACGCGGGGATTGGGCGGTATAAAAACTTCATTTAACAAACAGTATTCTTATGCCAGATAACTGTATAGCAAATAGCAATGTTCTAACTAGGTCCCCCTTTCCAGGTGGACGTGTGGGAGGCACTACGGGGGGCTCGGCCGGCGTCCCCGTGCCGGCCCCGCAGCCCCGCGCGCCTACTGCCCAGCGAGGACGCGCAGCTGCAGAGGTGAGGCACGTCCTAGGTGATAGGGACCCTCCGCGGCCCAGCAGGGTACTGCGGACGCCGACCAGGGTTAGCTCACCGTCCGGTAAGGACCAGGCCCGAGTCGGCGGCGCCGAGTGTTACACGCGCGCTTCAAAGAGCAGTCAACAGTATTGACGGGACCCTAACCCTTACGGGGTTGCGAGAATGTTCTAACAAGATACCGCGACCCCGGAACGCAACAGCAACTGAAGGAGCAGGGTTGGTTTTTAGTCAGTAGAAGTCTGGCACTCCCTTCCGCCCGACTCACAGCGGGAGGAGTCATTTGATAACTTTCCCACCGAACGAAAACAAAAATATTTCTTTGCTTAACGTCTGAAACGTACCAAGTCACCCGGCAAGTAGCGAACTCAAATAAACTTACCTAAAACTTACAAATGACTCGCGAAGGCATCAAGTTTTGTATTGATGATAAGCTCACGTTTGACTACCATTTGACCTGATGATAAGCGATGATGTGGTCGAAAATTAAGCACGATTACCAATACCGCGACTTTTAATTCGATTCAGTAAACTTTCAGTTTCAGTGTTGTAAGATAATGACGATTACGAAATTGTGATGTCGATGGCCCCACCGAATAAACGTGTAAGAGAAAAGTGACAACAAAAACTTCAGCGAGTTTCAGGAAATTCATTAAAACCTATTTAATGTTTTTACTCTTGTGAAATTTGCATGACTAGTTCACAGTAATATATCATTATACGTTTATTCGTGTAATAATGCACAACGAATAAAACATACTGTAATGTTACACTATTATTCTCCGTAAATCAAGTTTAATTTTGACCCAGCTATAACTATTTACACGCTTGTATACAGTACATTGTTCTGCGGTTATATGATTAAAAAGATCGTATGCATTTTAGCCTATTTATAGTCAAACTTCCATTTTGTGGAATAAACCATTAGTAATAAAATTTGCATACATTTCTACACGAATAAACATGTAAGAATACATTACCAAAATTCGAAAACAATCACAAATCTCCTCAAGTTTTAGCATGTTTATTCTTGTGTACTTGGCGACTCAAAAAGCATGTAATAATAGCATAAACTATTATTCATATAACTTTAAAATTAATTATTTCCCTAGAATAAAGAAATTCACTATAATAATAGGCGTATTTTGAGTATAAAAATATAAAAAAAAAATTAAGTAGGTGCAGGATAGGCAAAAGAAACGAAAAATAGAAAAAACCTAAATTCGTGTAAGAGCTCTTGCACGTTTATTCGGTGGGGCCATCGATGTAACTAAACTCAGTTACGAAGTAACTATTTAGTAATCTGTGCTACTATTCAACCTTTGGGAAGAGTTAAAAGTGAATATGAAGTGTCGTGAAAAATAAAATGAATAGATCATGATATTTTTAGGGTCCGTAGCCGAACGGCAAAATACGGAACCCTTATAGTTTCGTCATGTCTGTCTGTCTGTTTGTCCGTCTGTCCGTCCGTCCGTCCGTCCGTCCGTATGTCAGCCATTTTATTCCGAAACTACTAAGACCAGACATGTAAAATTCGGCAAGTATTATACAGGGTTAATTGTAAAAAACCGAAAACCTCTCGGGACTATGTTACTAACATCCATAATCAACAACTTTTGTTCTATGACTTTTAAAAATACGTCAAATTTTATTTTTGTATGAAAATCTGGTGAACTAAAATATGACGAATTTTTAAAAGTCATAGAACAAATGTTGTTGATTATGATGTTAGTAACATAGTCCCGAGAGGTTTTCGGTGTTTTACAATTAACCCTGTATGTAGGGTATGTATTCTGTGAACGGCTTTCCGATTTTTAGACAAACATAAAAAATTAAAAAATTAATGGGGGCTCCCCATACATGGAACTGAAATGAAAAATTTTTTTTTTTCATGAAAGCTACACGTGTGCCGTGTCTAAAGACAGGTATTTAAAAATGAGGTTTCTAAAACTATTTTTTCATAAAGTCAATCATTTAAAAGATATATACGCTTCCAAAGTGGTAAAATGTGTCCCGCCCCCTCAAATATCTATAATAATGGAGTGAAAAAAAGAAAAAAATATAGTTTGAACGAGATCGAGGCAGTCATTTATTAGGAATTTATATTAGGCATTGCACTTATTACTTTGGCGTTTATTAGTAGGAAATTATTGAAATCGTTCAAGACGTAAAATAATCTAACAGACACTCCAAGTTAGGACGTCCAATCCCGCAGCCTGAATTCAATCTCGGTATTTTCGGGACTATGAATTTTCAATCCCGCGGGATCTCGGTATTTGCGGGATCCCGCATATTGAAAATATTCACATTTATATGAGGCAAATAAAACAATGAATTAATCAACTAACTCCACGTTTATTTACGTGTTACTATTAGTATGAGATCAATCAAATTACACCGGTTATTTATCACACAAAAAAACAATGAATTAATCTACTAACTCCACATTTATTCCAGTATTACTACTAGTATGAGATCAATCAAATTACGCCGTTTATTTATCACAAAAAAAAAAACAATGAATTAATCAACTTATCCACATTTATTTACGTATTACTATTAGTATGAGATCAATCAAATTACACCGTTTTTTCTTCACAAAAACAGTAACAAATACTGAATAAAATACTTTACTGATATTTTAGGCTACATACTTAGGCTACCACTGACTGAAATTCGGCTATATTAGGCTACATAAGCTGGGAAAAACAGGTGACATCGGCCCACGCGTTGTTTGCAACACTGCCGGCCCCAAGTCACCGAGCGATCGCGCTCGCGAGATGTCGTATGCATGCTTTTTTTCCGTCCCGCAAATCCCGCGGTTCCCGCGCCCGTAATCCCGCATCAAGCGGTATTGGAAAATGACGCGGGATCCCGCAATACCGAGATCTCGGTATTCCGGGATTGGACGCCCTACTCCAAGTATTTATTGCATTTCATCTTGGTTTTCTAAAATGTTTTTGTTTTATCCAGCCGTTGGAGTTCCACTGCTGGGCACAAGCCTCCCCCAAGTCCTAGCAGGTATTCTTGCTACAATGATAATAAAATCAGACTTGTTGCTAGTATGTAGAAGAGCTCATAATTGTCGATCAATCTTTGAGTGCATACCTCGGAAAGCGGTTAGTCTCGGCTGTGACTTGTACGTTTTTGACAGTCTTTATGAGTAGTTAATTAGCTCTAATATCTGAATGAACTCGGCTGGATCCAGTTAGACTTGAAGCCGAATGATGTACTCCTGCTAATTTGAAGTTTTTAGATTGGTAAGTGTAATATCATATTTAGACATTGTAAGCACTTACCTGTATTGCTAACAACTATAATTAATAATAACAGTAATTTTGATAAAGTATGTATCGATGCAAGGTTACATGACAATTTGTGTCGGATTTGCGGAAATGTTTCAACGAGTTACCGCGGCCCCGGACATCAGGACAATTGAAGGAGCGGGTTGGGTTTTTAGTTAGAAGTCTTGACACACCCTTCCGCTCCATTTAGAGAGGGAGGGAGTTATTTGATGATTTTCCCCCCAGCAAAAAAGCCTTAATGAAAGTTAACCGGAAAGCTAGTTTCACCATGGAGATTTTTATTATGTTCTCTTGTCACTTATTATTAGTTTTTGCCCAACTAAACTATACTTCATACTCTGCTAATCAGGAAATGTGTAACACATAAATTAAAAAGTAGGGAAAATATTCAGACTATAAGGCGGTATTCTGCATCCCTTCTAAAATAGTATAATAATGGGACAGAGTAAAATATACACATTTTACTTTGCTCCAAGATTGAGACATATTTATTAAACTAAACGATACAATTTACAGGCGTTGGCGCTTCAATTGGTAGAACTATCTAAGTGTATGCTATACAATAAGCTTATTATGTACAAAATATAATTATTATTATTATTATATACAAATTTTATTTACAAAATTGGTGTGTTTTTGTTACCGCTAAAGTAAATTGCACATCCTTTTATATTGCACAGAATTATACAAATAATCTAATCCATACTAATATTATAAATGGGAAAGTAACTCTGTCTGTCTGTATGTTACCTTTTCACGCCTAAACCGTCTAAACCAATTTAGATGAAATTTGGCATGGGAATAGTTTAGGACCCTGGAAAGGACATAGGATAGTTTTTATCCCGAAATTCCCATGGGATCGGGAATTACGCGGGAAAACCCTTCCACGCGAACGAAGTTTTGGGCAAAAGCTAGTCTAATATATAAAAATCTTGTGTTTGTTTTTGTTTTTTTCGTTATATGAAATTTTTTGTTTGTATTTGGTAGGTCTGAGAATAGGTCGTGGTCTATTTCTTATATCCTAGATGAACAAAAATCTATTAATGCGGGTGGAGTCGCGGGGCAGAGGCTATACTATTTGTAACAGTTAAACATAATTTTTTTGTTTTCATAATCTGAAAAGGTGGTACAATTATTGGGGAAGTGTGTTTGTTCCATATTTCGGTTTCAGCGCTCCCAAAACGAAGAACAATTTCAAAGAGTGCGCAATCGCTTAAAGTTTCATCAGACCCGTATTTTCTAGTACAAAGTCCATTATCCATATCCATTTGAAGCGACAATAGCCTATGGCTAAGATATCGGACTTGTGATCGAGAGGTCGCGAGTTCGAACCCCACCCATTACACTATTGCCGTGAACCCACTCCAGACACAAGCATATTTAGCTTAGTTGGAGTGGTTAACAAGGTTGCTAGTAATGTGAATTCTACCCATAATGCTAGTTCTCTTTAAAAAAAAAAAAAAAATTATAGCTGGTATGAAATACAACAGGTAACATAATGAATGCACATTCTGAAATATGTTGATTCAGAATCAAGGATTAAAATATTAATTGCAATCCATAATGTACACATAGGAGGAGGAATAGAATTAGAAGAAACAATTATGGACACTATCGGGCACAGCAAAATTGTTTACTGAATCGATTTCTATCATTTTTAATGTAGGTATTTCTTTTATCCCAAAAATACGAAAATTACGGAAACCTCATATCTATCTAAAATGACTGAAGAAGCATCTGGTATGGAGTCTCTATGCAAAGTTTCAGCTCAAAATAAGTGACTCACAGAATTAACCCCAAATTATTGGTTTCATATGTTTCTTGAATATCAGTAATAACAAACGTGTCACAGCACTATGAGGGTCATCACTTTCCACGTCACTTGCCAATAAAACGATAATTCTCTTCGTTCTTCTTAATTTGAAAAATTCGGCCTTTGGTATAAATGTATTGAAATTTCTAATAAGCTCCACACATGTAGACATAGGATTACAAAACCCTTGCTATATCGTTTGTTATCATCCAAAGAAGCCGTGCACTCGGTATGTATATACCCTTTAAATTACACGTTGTATAAACTAATAGCAGGATGTGCAATTATGATACATGTTGTATAGCCATCTTGTGGAAAGTGAAATCCCAGAACACTGGTTGTTAGTCTTAATTTCCTGATTCATATATTGTACGTGCATTTAGCTAGCAATTCCACTAGCAAATAAATATTTCATTATTATCATTTGACACTGCCTCATTGGTCGATGGTCGCAAGCACGACTGCAGAGCACCAGGTCTCCAGTTCGATCCCCGGGTCGGGCAAAAAGTGTTATTGGGTTTTTCTGTAAGGATTTTCTCAGTAGTAGACCGGAGTGTGGAAGTTGGTGATGTGATGTGCCCGTGACTCGGAAAGCACGTTATGCCGTTGGCCCCTTCTGTAATTTGGAAATCTTTGACAGTCGTTACGGGTAGTTAGAAGCCAGTAAATCTGACAATGGTCTAGGCAAGGGGTATCGTGTTACCCACAGACAGTCGCTCCATTTAAAAAACTAATACTCAGCTGCATTCAGTTAGACTGTAAGCCGACTAGGGCTTGCCATCCCGCAGCCTGAATTCAGTCTCGGTATTTGCGGGACTACGAATTTTTAATCCCGCGGGATCTCGGTATTTGCGGGATCCCGCATATTGAAAATATTCACATTTATACAAGGCAAATAAAACAATGAATTAATAAACTAACTCCACATTTATTTACGTATTGCTATTAGTATGAGATCAATCAAATTACACCGTTTATTTATCACGAAAAACAATGAATTAAACAACTAACTCCACATTTATTTACGTATTACTTTTAGTATGAGATCAATCAAATTATTGACACATGCCACAAGTACACACAGTAAAAAAATAAACAACATCTTATTATTATTAAAAGAAATTATACATTAAAAATAATAGAATTCAACAATATATAAAAATCTTGTGTCATAGTGTTTGTTTTTGCTTTTTTCTTTATATGAAATTGTTTGTATTTGGTAGGTCGTGGTCTATTTCTTATATCCTAGATGAACAAAAATCTATTAACGCGGGTGGAGCCGCGGGGCAGAGGCTATACTATTTGTAACAGTTGAATATAAGTTTTTTGTTTTCATAATCTGAAAAAGTGGTACAATTATTGGGGAAGTGTGTTTGTTCCATATTTCGGTTTCAGCGCTCCCAAAACGGAGAACAATTGCAAAGAGTGCGCAATCGCTTGAAGTTTCATCAGACCCGTATTTTCTAGTACAAAGTCCATTATAGCTGGTATGAAATACAACAGGAAACATAATGATTGCACATTCTGAAATATGTTGATTCAGAATCAAGTATTAAAATATTTATTGCAATCCATAATGTACACATAGGAGGAGGAATAGAATTAGAAGAAACAATTATGGACACTATTGGGCACAGCAAAATTGTTTACTGAATCGATTTCTATCATTTTTAATGTAGGGTTTTTTTATCCCAAAAAATACGAAAATTACAACCGCACTGTCGCTGAACCAAAATAGACCCTAAATCAAAGTAACAAGATTTTTTTTAAATTTCGTCATTAAAAAAAAATAAGAAAAAATGAAACTAATTTCATGGAAAGTCAGTATTTTTCTTTTATTTTTATTGAATACAAAAAATACCTATATAAACTAATAGCAGGATGTGCAATTATGATACATGTTGTATAGCCATCTTGTGGAAAGTGAAATCCCAGAACACTGGTCGTTAGTCTTAATTTCCTGATTCATATATTGTATGTACGTGTATTTAGCCAGCAATTCCACTAGCAAATAAATATTTCATTATTATCATTTGACACTGCCTCATTGGTCGAGTGGTCGCAAGCACGACTGCAGAGCAACAGGTTTTGAGTTCGATCCCTGGGTCGGGCAAAAAGTGCTATTGGGTTTTCCGGTCTACTACTGAGAAAATCTTTCTCAGTAGTAGACCGGAGTATGGAAGTTAGTGGTGTGATGTGCCCGTGACTCGGAAAGTACGTGGCCCCTTCTGTAATTTGGATAACTTTCACCGTCGTTACGGGTAGTTAGAAGCCAGTTAATCTGACATAAGGGGTATCGTGTTACCCACAGACAGTCGCTCCATTTAAAAAACTAATACTCAGCTGCATTCAGTTAGACTGTAAGCCGACTAGGGCTTGCAATCCCGCAGCCTGAATTCAATCTCGGTATTTTCGGGACTACGAATTTTCAATCCCGCGGGATCTCGGTATTTGCGGGATCCCGCATATTGAAAATATTCACATTTATACAAGGCAAATAAAACAATTAATTAATCAACTAACTCCACGTTTATTTACGTATTACTATTAGTATGAGATCAATCAAATTACACCGTTTATTTATCACGAAAAACAGTGAATTAATCAACTAACTCTACATTTATTTACGTATTACTTTTAGTATGAGATCAATCAAATTACACCGTTTTTTCTTCACAAAAACAGTAACAAATACTGAATAAAAAACTTTACTGATATTTTAGGCTACATCCTTAGGCTACCACTGACTGGAATTCGGCTATATTAGACTACTTAAGCTGTGATGAACGGGTGACATCGGCCCCTGCGTTGTTTGCAACATTGCCGGTCGCCAGTTACCGAGCAATCGTGCTCGCGAGATGTCGCATGCATGCTTTTTTCGGTCCCGCGGATCCCGCGCCAGAAATCCCGCATCACGCGGGATCCCGCAATACCGAGATCTCGGTATTCCGGGATAGCAAGCCCTAAAGCCGACCCCAATATAGGTGGGAAAATGATAAGTAGATAATGTTGATCATTTAACACTTGACATCCAGGTAAAAGTCAGCGAAGCAACAAAGCAGGAACCGAAGGAGTGTTCGTTCTGGTTGTAATTTAGAACTAATAAAAAAATCTAGTTATTTTTAAAAAATAGATTGAGGAACTGCAGCATGTTTGGAATACTAGTTTGTTTTTTGAAAATAAATTGAAAGAGAAAGGGGATGGCTCAATAAAAAATACATTAAATTATTGTCAAATTATTAAACTTTAATAATGAGAACAATCAAATATAACAAAATCCAGATATTTTATCAAAATGCCTATCAAACTAAAAATACTCTAAAAACGTGATTTCACTCAAGGTGCAGGTAATTTGGAATATAGTATTCCAAATTATATTTAAAGTTTTTGTTTGAAAATTGCTAACACTTTTTCTTAGAAACTAAGAGAATTCGTATCTTTGTAATAGTTATATAGCCTTTAGGTAATTCTTAAAATTCGTAAATCTCTAGGTAATCAGTCTTTTTAAACCTAAAATAACATTTTCTACTCCAAATGATGTTCACTCTCTGTATTCCAAATTAATAACACACCATCCTTACCTAAAATTGCGTGTCACATTTTTAATTCTAGAATTATTTACAAAATTATAGTAACATCTTAAACTAACAAGGTCACTCAGCATTTTAAATAATTACAATAAAGATTTAAAGTATTGTAGAAAATTATTACCACTGATTGCATTCTTACTGCAAAAGTTATCAAAGCAGGCGTCTCGTTCGCTTTGGGCTGGTAGCCAGAATCTCAAGATGGCGTCCTGTTTTTAATACTGTACGGCTTCGTGTATCGTATGACGTTATATTTACGTCAAAAAATCACAGAGAGCGTTTATATGGATTTAGATATCAAAGATATAACAGATTTAAATGCCGGAATTAAAGTATTCCAAGTTACCTGCAGTATTCCAAATATGCTTTAGTTCCTCTACCTTTTTACTAATAAATCGAGCCTAAAATTATTGCTGTTGATAGCTAGGTCCCATGTTAGATTCACTCAATGGACGAGAAGGTTGAGCATTTTATTTGTTCTTTTTTTTACTTACCCCCTAAAAAGTAAAAGAGCACAAAAGCAATTGGCGATGCAAAGATTCTAATTAGCGCCTCAAGGGTCAAAATTGTGAAGCTGCCTAAGAACGCCAGTTTTCGATACAATTTAAAAAAATGTATTTATTATAAACCAGATTTATGTGGTTTCTTGCTGGATGAGACAATAATTATGTTATCAATAGTCGATGTAATTAAAGCGTCCAACCAATGCGTTCTAGAGAAGAATGCATTGGTTAAATCGCATCTATAATCAAATTTCATCGAATCTCCATAAGTAATTAGCAACAGGTTTCTGTATGTTATCGTGATCCATCTGATTATATCTAAACCTAACCTCAACTTTAAAGCTTTTTCGTTCTTAGACAACTTCTAAATTTCACCGCTACAAGCGCGCGGATAATCTTTGCATCGCCAATAGCGAAAACAGTTTAAATATAAACAAAGGAACAGTAATCCAATCCTAGTCTACCAGCATTATAAAACTAAAGAACTCTTTAAAAGAATGCGAAATCTTTTCGCTCCCAACCTATTTTCACCGCACATCGCGTAGGTTCCACGCTAGATGCTAAAACGCTAGTTATCCGCAGAGCGATAGAAGCTTCGCTGGCAGCGATATCGCTGAACTCGACGACGCCCGAAGAGCCGGTGGAGGAACATATAGCCGATGTGGACGCTGACGCGGACCTTCAAGCCGCTTTAGCGCTGTCGGCGAAGGAACAGGCGTCGCGGGAGCAGCAGCTTGCAGCGGAACAGCGCGCTTTCGATGAAGCGCTGCGGTTGTCGCTGTTAGACAAGTAATCGGTGAGATTTTTATATTAAACTAGCTGACCCGCCACGACTTTCGTGTGGTATCCTACCCCTACCCAACCGATACTACTACCCCTACCCTACCCTATCGTACCTCTACCCTACCCTACCCCTACCCTTGAGACCTTTTCTACTTTTCTCAACTTTTAAATCTTCCCTAGACCTCCACGAACATTTCAAAACCAAGATGAATGAAATCGGTCCAGTCGTTCTCGAGTTTTAGCGAGACTAACGAACAGCAATTCATTTATATATATATACTAGCTGACCCGCCACGACTTCGTTCGCGTGGTATCCTGCCCCTACTCAACCAATACCACTACCCCTATCCTACCCCTACCCTACCCAAACCCTACACTACCCTACCCTACCCTACCAATACCTTACCCCTACCCCTAACCTACACCTACCCTACCCTTATCCTACCCATATCCTACCCCTACCCTACCCATACCCTACCCCTACACTACCCCTACCCTACTCCTACCCTACCCCTACCCTACTCCTACCCTACTCCTACCCTACCCCTACCCTACTCTCCATTTTATTTAGAAAACGTTTGTATAGGAAATAGAAAAGGGCTGTTTTGACGGTTTTCGTGGCAATTTTTTTTTTTCTTAACTTTTAAACCTTCCCTAGACCTCCACGAACATTTCAAAACCAAGATAAGATAAATCCGTTCAGCCGTTCTCGAGTTTTAGCGAGACTAACGAACAGCAATTCATTTATATATATATATAGATTTATCCTTTTAGACAAAGCCCATACTCTCTCTATATCTTGACAAATATCGATATTCCTACGTGCCTCGGTAGACAAAGCCCATCGTCTCAAAATTAAATTGGGGAACCACTTTAGCCTATCGAAGAGCTTTTTGCTAAATAATAACAGCTGCACGGGTTGGTCATCCAGGTCGGTCTGTTGGGTGACCATCTTGACATATCGATTTCTACGTGCCACGTTAAGCACGTTTCGCCGTTGGTGTCGTCTATCATTTGTCTATCTTTGACAGTCGTTATGGGTTGTCAGAAAATGTGATACATGGTGCGCCGCCGAATCGGGCCTGGTCCTTACCGGATAATGAGCTACCCCTGCTCGCAGTCCGCAGGCCCGCGTCTACGGTGGAAGAAAGTTGTCTCTCCCTAACGCGTTCAGCCTCCTCCTTCGCTAGCATGACTGCTTCACAGAAGACTGCATTCCATTCCCCCTCGCCCGCACCATGACCTGAACCAAGGCCGGACGCGAGAGGTTGCCGCCACCGATCGCCTCCACGAGGACACCTCCACTGTATGCTCCACCGTGTCCTACATCTGATACTGGTCTGGATAAGGTGTACTTCTAAAACCCAGTAGCTGGGTTTTTGAAGTCATATATAGGCGGTCGCTTCGTGTAAAACTTTAGATTCGAAGCCGACCGCATCACAGCTGGGAATAGTCTTAGCAGATGTTGAAACACTCCTGCCTATCACTACTATAAAATCAACGTAATGTATCATTCGATTCCACAGAATTTTATCAGATTTATTTTGTTTCAATTTCAGATCTCAATTTCAACAAAAGTATGTGTGAAGCGTCCAACCAAAATAAGACTTACGCCTAATGTACTTTTAGTAAGTAGTTTAAATTTATACTTAAAGGGCCAGGTTTTGGATTATGTGTCTCGTTTATAATAGACTCATTTTGACCTTCAAAACCCCTCATAATGAGACAAGTTTTATCTCCTCGTTACCTGCCTACGTCCCTACTGCTGGGAATAGAGCGTAATATAGCACTCAGACCCAGTGCAGTTTGGTGGATTTCGCATGTCTTTAGAATTTTCGGCCCGGTAACATACCGGTTTCCGAACGAAGTTTTTCTTCACCGTTCGAGAGCAGTGGTGGTCATGTAAATGACACAAATGAAGGTATCATTTGTGTCATTTACATGACCACGCTTAGGTTCAAACCTACGACAAAAAACTCGAAAGTCGTATCTGTAACCAATACGCCACCGCTGCTCCACTTACCTCCAATGTGCTGCTAATACCCAATGAGGGAAAAATTAAATGAAAAACATGCTGTATTTCTATTATGTATGGGACACTTAGTTTTAATAAAACACAGACTAGCGACTGAGACATGAAGCTATCAATTAATACTACTATTATAATTTTGTATAAAATATAGTATATTTTGTATGTAGTGTCATAATTGTAAATAAATAATGATTATGACTGCCAATGTTTATTTATTTCAAAGTTGATGGTGCAGTCGCTAATCTGTTGAGAAAATCCACGGTTTCTGAAAACTTTTTCAAGTCTCTGATTGCTTTATGCCTACATGAATATATAGTTGAACGATATTACTAACATTTTGAATAGGGATCCATGAATAAATAAAAAAAGTTAAAGTTTCAGAAGTCGATGATATTCAAGACCCCGGCCCTTAGATTTTGACTGTAGAATATTAATTGTTCGGTATATAATAATGTGTATTATTATATTGTGTACATCTGGTGCAAATACATTATAACAAGCATTCGTTCTTAATAAAGCTGAGATGTAACGATAAATTAATAATAATTATTATTTAAAACATATTTTAAAGGAATTGTTCTGTCAGTTACATATTTGAGTAAGTGTTAAATTAAAAGAAAATAATAATTTAATGTTGTGTTGACTTGCGTCCAAAAATTATTCGATATAGTGGTAATGAAAAACTTGAAGTCAGTTATAAAAGCCGGATATCTCTTGATGCATGCTAATAAATCCAGTTAGTAATTTATTTATAATGATTGTCTTTTTTTTTTTTTTTTTTTTTTTTTTTTTTTTTTTTAACATGCAAATAAGTTTATTTTAATAAGGTCTCTTGGAGCGCTTAATGTCAATACAATTTTTTTTTAAAGAATGTTACCAAAACAAAAATAATTAAACAATAGAAAAAATACTTATCGATCTACTAAACTTATGTTACATCAAAGGAATAAATAAATGCTGAAATGATGAATGAAACTTAAAAGAAAGGTACTAAGACTCCGACAAAAAGGTAGTAACTAACTTAAAAGTAAGCAAAAATAATTAAACAATAGAAAAAACACTTAGCGATGTTCCATCAAAGGTATAAATAAATGCTGAGATACATAGATAGAAAGAATATACTATATTGTACACCGATAATTGAAACACACTTAAATAACAATACATCCATTGCCGATAAAGCCTAAGCTACGCCTATAAAACTACATGTGCGTGTGACAGACGGTGGGATTAGGAGTCTATTAATGGTATTTAAAACTACTTTATTGTACACCGATAATTGAAACACACTTAAATAACAATACATCCATTGCCGATAAAGCCTAAGCTACGCCTATAAAACTACATGTCTGTGACTGACCGTGGGATTAGGAGTCTAATAATATATTTAAATCTATCTATATAATATAATTATTTTTACAACAATACAAAAATACAATTGCAAAATATTTTATTAGTTCTTATAATTGGGAAGGAGCTGCTCCAGTGATAGAAAGTTTCTGTGAACGATATACTGATAGATTATAGGAGTCTATTAAGAAAAAGTAAGTAATAAATAGTTATTTGTAATTCTCATTGTGTGCAAAATGAAACAATTTCTTTTTCGTTCCCCTCTTCCACCCAACTGGGCAGGGGAACGGTAGTCGGCAAGACAGTGTGCGCAGGCATCTCATTGTGCGCAGGCATCTCAGTGTGCGCAGGCATCTCAGTGTGCGCAGGCATCTCTGCTAAATTCATGCATGCCAACATGGCATGTATGTATAGCAGAATATTTAATTATTCAAGTGTTTGGCCTGAGTAAGTTGCCTCGTTACTTACGATGTAGGAAGCCACAGGGTCGAGAACTGTGGCTGCCCACAGCGTAGCGCAGCACTGTCTTAAACCAAAAAAAAAAAGGATTTCATTCCTCCAATTAGAAATAACATAAAGTTCTACTACAAACAGTGACGCTATATTTTTAGCCTGTTATCAATAATGCTAGAAGTTTATTTACATAAGCTAAGGGTATACAGGGAAACCTTAATACACAATACTTTTTTACAGTTACTGTTAACAAGATTTAGATTTTGGCCACCAAGTTGCAATCCGACTGGTCAAAACCAGCCCTAGCTAGCCCTAGCAATTATAGTTATATATGTATAACTATAATTATTTTGACTACTGTTGTGAAATGGCACAGCCTTGGCCAAGGTCACAAATTGGCCACACACACACACACACAAATTGATCAAAGTCACATATTGGTCAGACAAATAAATTAGTCAATGTCACAAACTGGTCACAAGCAGACCAAGGTCGCAATTTGTCCTGAATGTAGCTGACTTGAGACTTTACAGTAGAACTTTATATTCGATTACATTAAGTATTTGTACTGTCTCAATTATTACGATTATTTACTTACTATGCGTTAGTTAAACTCTAGACTTGGCAATAGTTTGCCTAGAATTAGTGTCCAGTGCAATAATATTTTATGTAATATTTAAATCTGTATATTTTAACACTACTGATTCCTATGCGTCTGCATCCCTGCAATTAGATGGAATATGATCTCTGTTGTGGATGCCAGAAGGTTGATAGTTCATAAAATCTCTTCCAATAATATATTTTTTTTGACGTTTTTAGCATAATCTGAATTAATTTCAGTTTAATCTCCTTGACAGTTGTGAAATATTGATATAGAGGTTTTGTGATACGAATAATTGTAATTATTTATACCTATTTTATTAAAACAGACTCTGTCTGCCAAGCAAAATTCAACCTTCGATGAAACTTTATGTCTTACATTCTTGATACTTCACGAGTTGATTTTTGCTTGGCTATGTTATTTTTACACGCTATGATGAGTATTAGATGGATTAACAGTACCCTAAAAGAATTGTGATTGTATTGTAATAATAATAATAACTGTTTTCATATAAAACAATGTAAATAATGGCATTTGTTAAACGTCACACTAGGAAACTGCATTCCCAAGGAACGCTATATGAACCTTTTTAGTTTTGATCCATTATTCAGTTATATGTGAAAACATATCTTTAGTATGGCCGATATTTATTAGCAATACACCTTTATTTAATACAATTGGCCTCGTATATACATTTGACAAAACAGGCTAATTGTATGAAAAACAATATGGCGAGATAAAAGATCCTCGTACAGTAATACATCAGGTATAAAAGATCTGCGCTTAAATATTACACAATAGTTTTACTTTCCAGTTTACTTTCCAACCAATGTATGTACCCAGTTAACATAGGTATGTACCCAGTAGGCCATTAAAAAGGCGTGTCTCGTATACTTGGCGCTGTTTCGCAGCTGTGATTTAATATTTAATACTGTATTGAATATTTTGTAATGTCTTGGACTTTGGAATGTACTGCTGTAATCTGAAATTGCTTGAAAAATATTCTTTTTGTCAGTCGATGTACTTTGTCCCCTAACCTGAAAATATTCTGTAGATTGGTGTCTAGTGCGTTTATGATGTAATTCCAATAGCTTTTTAACAAAATTCGATCTCAAGTAGTATTATATAAAACAACATAAAATGGAGTATTATTGATATAGATTTTACACGCAAAGCAAAATTGTAACACTGCCATCTAGTGCGTGTACTCGGAACTAAGTAGCGAAAACTTGTGTTAGCGCCATCTCTTGGTGGTTAGGCAAAACAAACAATTGAAGTCCATTCAATTAGTTCTGCTTTGATTTATAAGAAGTGTGTACAAAATATTTAATACATGTTCACACCTATTTATATGACTATATCTACATTATTGTACAAAGCTTATTCAATTCTGTACATTTCCTATACTAGTTAAACATTGTACAACCCTGTCGAAATGTGTAAAATAATGTGTTATTATAATTATATTTTACGTATATTGATTTTTAAACATTGTTTTATTAAGTTCCTTATCTTCCTCAATCTTTTATTAATTTAATAATAAATTTCCTACATAATCCTGCGCGGGATACGCAGAGCCACTTTTCTGGGTGGGCAAATCAGCAAATGACTGCTGTGGGTAGAGCGGAAGGGTGTGTCAGACTTCTACTGATTAAAAACCCACTGCTCCTCCAGTAGTCGTTGCTTTCCAGGGCCGTGGTATTTCGTTAGAATATTCCCGCAATAAGCCCGCCAGGGTCTTCGTCAGTACTGCTGACTGCTCTTAGAGGCGCGCGTGGAACACTCGGCGCCGCCGACCCGGGCCTAGACCTTCCCCACCCTTGCTTGCCACACAGGCCTGCTGTTACGGTGGCCGGAGATCGGCTGTGCCCCTTATGCCTGCTGAAGGGGAACATCCCTGGTTACTACGCTCTGAACAAACATCTACATACAGCGCAAGGTCGTGGGTTCGATTCCCACCCAGGACAAATGTTTGTGTGATGAGCACGATAATTTGTTCTTTGTCTGGGTGTAATTTATCTATAATATCGATGCTTTCCGCTACAAAGGGCGTAACTCCAAAATCCATAGTTTTGGCTATGAGCAAAAGAGTAAACAAAAAAAAAACTTTCTCAAATATCTCTTTCATTTTTATACTTATAAAATTGAGTCCTAGGATGAAAGTTCTTAAATTTTGGCTGTCTTTTGCCTCATTTAATTACAGTTATGTACGATAGTTATTAACGAAGTTAGCATGGAGTTACACCCCTGGAAACGAAAAAAAAAATGTATATACACCCCTTAATTAAATGACTTGATAACAAATGTCTGCGGTAAAAACCAGTGAGGCACATACAAGGGTAATTTACGTAGTTATAAAGACCATGTTTTTTCGCAAAATATGTAAATACACCCTGAAATTAATACTAAAGCAATGAATCTGTAGGCAATTTTATTAGTAAGGATGAATATAACTGAATTAATAAGGATGGGTTGTAGGTAATTTTAATATAAATAGTAATAAGTTGAGTAAAAATGAAATAAACGGTTCTAAAAATATCTAAACATATTTATTGTTAATTGGTAATATCAATTGCAATCAAATTGGAAGTTACAGGTGCCGTGAGCAAGTTGGGTTCTGGATAACACAATTATTTTATTCACTAATTATTATTATTAATTATTATTTTATTCAGAATCGGCTCGCGTTTGACCAGCATCTCACCTGATGGTAAGCAATGATGTGGTCGAAGATGGAGCACACTAGCCTAGAAGTAACCTATTCACTCTTGACTTAAAGACCCCCAGGTTATAGCGATCAGGAAACACACTCCGGCAGGGAATTCCACTCCTTAGCCGTACGCGCAATGAACGTATTCCCAAAACGTTTTGTAAGGTTAAAGTACGGTTTAAAGTACCGTCTCACATTTGCTAGGATTCCCAACTTTTTTGCTGCTAGTTGAGCCTTAGCCTCGATAAAGAAACCAAAATTGAGGGTAGAAGTTAGTGTTACCCCAAGAAGCTCAATACGATCGGCTATCGGCACGGTTACATCGCGGAAAGTAGGAGCCGGTTGGAATTGGCTCCTTTTTGCGGAGAAGAAACGCCTGGGTCTTGCTGCATTAAACTTGACCAAGTTGGCATCCCCCATTCGGAGACAGCCTTCAAGGACAAGTTCAAGCGCCCAACCATCTTCACGGAGAGACTGGATCTGTGACTCACCAACACGCGCGCTGGACACATATCTCTCAGCAACTGTGCTGTCGTCTGCATACCCAAAGGTACCGGGCATAAGCAGATCATTAATGTGCAGCAAAAATGAAGTTGCTGAGAGAAACGACCCCTGAGGGACCCCGGAATTAATTGCCAATTGGCCAGACGAGCATGCAATAACCACTCGAATAGACCGATCTCTCAGGAAGTCTTCAATCCAAACGCAAAGTTGAGTGGGTAAACCGAAAGAAGGAAGTTTAGCAATAAGGCTATCATGCCAGACCCTATCAAAGGCCTTGGAGATGTCAAGAGAATCAGCAAGTGCTTCCCCGTGCTTCTCAATGGCCTCACTTCAGATGTGAATGGCAAACGCTAGAAGATCCCCAGTTGACCGGTTTTTGCGAAAGCCGTATTGTCGGTCACTGAGGATGTCGTTGGCTTCTAGGTATGCCAGGAGCTTGTTATTAAGTACGTAACTGAGGTAGGCCTGAAGTTGGCCGGGTCAGCACGACTGCCATTTTTGGGCACAGGCTGCACGTTAGCCAGCTTCCATGCTTTCGGAGACAGTTCAGGCGCACAAGTCTTAAGAACAATTGCCGGTATCCCGTCGGGGCCACTAGCTTTGTTCACGTCGAGATTACGCAGCACTCTACGGACGTCCTTCTGATGTATGCGAATATCCTATATATGTAGGGCGTAACTCACATTTTGTTTTGTTGCTGTGTTTTACCCCGTTTTTTTTTTCAAGAAAATATGTTTATTTGTGGATACAGCAAGTTTGCTGTCGTGATGAAAAGAAATGTGTCTTACGACTTGGTTTTTCGAAAAAGAGATGTTTAGCGTTAAGAAAATGTAGGGTAGTAAAAACCATTTTTTTCAACGTAGCGCAATTTTGAATATACAGATAGAAAGAGCGTGAAAAACTAAGTAAGACTGCATCAAAAAGTCAATTTGGCCAAAATGGTCTTTACGCCCTTTGTAGCGGAAAGCGTCGATATGTATATATTTAGAAATATATATGTATGTTTATCAGTTGTCTAGTACTCATAGCACAATTAGTTTGGGACTAGATGGCGTTGTGTGAAAGTTGTGGAATATTATTATTATATTCAGATAATGTATGCAGGAGGAGAAACAGGTTCTTCTTGAGACATCTTCCCCTCGCCTTGAATAAACTGGGAGGCCTAATCTGTTGCTTGAGAGAAGTAAGCTGGATGGAGTAACATCAGTTGTGGTCCACGCACAATAGTTATACATGAGAAAAGTAAAAAAACCAAAACAGCCCAATACATTAACTTGTATTATTTTGTCATTGATAAGCAGAGAAGTGTAGGTACCCTCATTCTGTACTTAGTTTGCTTATGATTAGTACGTATTGAGTATGTAGTTTATAACTTATGTAAGTATTGTATATAAGTAAATAGTACACCATGGATATCAGTAAAAGATCGCTTTTAGCGTAAAGATCGCCCATCGTAACAGCCTTTGTAGTTAAGTCCCTATTTAATTCTGTAATGGTGTACATTACAGAGTATATCTATCTATCTATGTACATGGGTAGGACGTATTAGAGGAAGACAATAAAAGAAATAAATACGCACAATGTTATCTATGTATTTAAAATTTAATTTTCGTTACTTATATACAAATTACAACATTCACTATCAATAATAGGTATTAGTTTGTCCTATATTTACATACGTAATACACTTTAGAAGCGTAATTTCATTATTCAAGTCAATAAATTACATCAGGAAACTTTTGGAATAGTGAGTCTTGAACACGAATAACCAACAACACTGCGTCTTCCGAACGGGGATGGAACCGGACAGCCGGCGTCGCCGCCAACTCCGGGACACACAGTAATCGTGACACCGGAATAGAAAAAATGGAATTGTACATTAGAAAAGTAGTTTTATATCAATAATCATTTTCTTACACATAGACACGCCGGCATTCGATCCCCGTTGTTACATACTGCGCGAGAATTGTACTTACTAATTACTACAAATTGATAAAGATTCCCAAGGAAAGTAACGAGAACAATTAAAATCATCGAAAACTTAAAAAATAACGAAATAAATAGATTTTTTTTTAATAAAAAGGTATTATTTTATAATTTCTAACATCGAGTTTGTGTTCTTATAACTTTTTTGAGGACGAATACTGCTTAATTTATGATAAGTCAATTCGTAAAATAATTATGAAATAACATATTTGTCATTAATTCTCAAACTTAATAAAATACTATAGTAAACTGCACGTGAATTAAATAGTAAACAAAAGTAACAAATAAACAGGTATTGCATATTGCTAATATCAATAAATTCATTAATCTTACACATATTAGTTAGGTACATTGTTACAGGGCTTACAGAAAATCCTAATTACTTTAAAATTCATTTCATAGACCATTATGATATTTTTACAGAGTCATCAATGAGTGCAATCACTGTAACAGAAACATGAATTTAAAGTTTACAATATTCTGTGGTCACAAAATTGATATAATATTATTGCGCTATTTCCGTATTGGAAAGTTCAATAAGTCATAAGAACACGAATCGACGCCAATATTACGACGCTAACACAGACTTACACTGGCTAAAATGAGAATAATTCTTCAACACTACAGATATTTATTATATTATAATTATTATATTCGGATTATTATGAAATTCTTGAAGCAAAACATCACATTGATTGACACAAACGAACATTGAGATATTAACTGGTTAACGACCACACTGACTAATTGTGGTTTATGTGCAACAGTAATATTGTTGATGCAATTAGGTATATGTCCGCAGTCAGACTCACTGCGGACTCCTAAACTTAAAAATTATGTGAAATTATTTGCATTTCTACTATTAAATATTAAAACACTGAATTATAATTTAAACATGTTACAGCACTGTCTACTTTAGCCGATTTAGGTAAATGTTATTACTATAATAGCCATATTAGACAAATTACATGTCTTTAAATGTTCGTAGCCAACAAAATTAATCTTCTCTATTCGCTCGTTTCTGGGACTATGTAGCCTACTCTCATTTTAACCAGATTTAGACGCCATGTCGACTGTTGCTAGCGTAATCACCTGATCGATGTTAACAGCAGTCACCATGAGGTTCTGTCTAATAATAAATGAAGCTATACTGGTCGGCCTGTCACTTACAACTTAAATACTGAGTTTAATATTACTGTCGATAGATGGCGCTAATATCAATACATCTGATAGGGATGTGTGCGATTAGAATTAGGACGCGTAATATTAAAACAATTATTTAAATAACATTCCGACCCGCACTAGCCTCTACACATAAATTAAATGCATCGTACCTCCGCTTAACTTCTCTAACTACGATATACATACAGTCCGACTTGGATTGCACTTATTTGGAACTAACGCCGCACCTCGGCGCGTGTAGTATCATATCACAACTAAACATGAATTATTATGCACTACGCACGTACTCTGTAACTGTACTCATAGGCGCACCATCTTATAATAGGTATACGGATATGGTTGGTTGAGCATCCACAATTTACTTAACGCGTAAGTAACGAAACATGTTAGGGTAATTAGAACGAAGGTTTTTAGTTGTTTGGTTGCAGTGGTACCTTTTCTTACAGACTAACATGTAAAACTGGAGGAGCCTAACATTTATTTTATCAAAATCAACATTTTATAAGTAAAACAGCTTCCTTACGCACGAGAAAATGGCGGAGGTGACTGAAGTGTGTGTAATTGATTTTGATCAAACGTCAGAGCAATGCGCGCTGACTGCGAACATCCCTACGCTCGGATTTAGCGGGTTTAAACGGTTGTCATGGCAGCCGCCGGAGATACACGAACCTACATGTTAATACAGTACATTTTAATTTGATGAAGCACCCAGCGTGCAGACGCGTAGGTATTTTACGGGGAAATGCGTCTGGCTGGACATCGGACGAATATTCAACTGTAAAAATAGTTGATTGATTTTTAGTAAAACTTTATTAGATTTTTTTCAACATCAACAAAAATGTTTTTAATTAAACTGCTACATCGTGTGTTTAAAACTTTTTGCGTAAACTGTAGATGCTCCAAAGAGGTGGGTTAACAATTCCATTCCAGTGAACACCATAGATGTTGTGAACTTATCTGCATTAGACAAAATCATAAACAAGAATATAATTTTATCGCACTCTTAAAATGAAAGTGGCCTAACTCACAAAATTGTATTTTCTGGGGTTAACCAGAGTTTTTAAAACGTCGCGTCGTATTGAGTTAATATAAATGTACATAGTAACATACACATAATATTTCCCGTAACCAATGTAAAGGCTGTCCCATTAGCATTTGAGTAGTGTTTAAGGTAAATTTTTATTATAAAAATCAAAATTATACGAATTTAGAGTTAGGTAATTTTCATTTGAAGAGAGCGTTATGGCAAATAGGTGTATGCGGCATTGTTGTGTAATTGAGACCAATTTGTAGTTTCTGGTAATCTTTAGAAATATTCCTAGCCACATGTTTGCTGGCGGATAATTAGCCTACCTACCTGACTAATTATGCCTAGATGGAAATTTATAAAGTGCTAATTATACAGTGTACCTTGTTGAACACTAATAACCTTTTAATCGGTAAAAGAATCATAATTTTATTTAAAAAAAAATTGCTTCTTCATACATATTCCCTGGATAAGTACCTATTGCATCTTGTATGAAACAGCTGATTATTTATTTAATATTTCAGTGTTCATAGTAAAACTTGTTTCAAATAACGAGTATTTTCACCCACTGAAAGGCTTTTTGTGTTTCACAAATAACGCTGTATAATAAGCGCCTTTGTTGTGTGACTTAATTAGCCCATACCTAGTATTTTTAGGGCTGTCGAAAATGAGTGCATGCTTGATTTAACCTTCTCTTGCGTTAAAATAATATTCTATTACTTCAATATTGGTATGGAATATCATGAAATATACTGAAACTCTTCCCTAAAGACAGTCCAGTAACATAAGAAATTAAAACGGGATATTTAAAATGTTTTTAATTGAGTTAGTCCGTGATTACGGTGCTTGTAACAGTGCCGAAATATCGGAAACTCGAAAATTTTAAAATATGGTGAATATCCTATTTTACGTTTTGAATATAGGTACTGTTAGTGACAATGTCAGTTCAAAACTTTTTTTATACCGGTAATGTCTTCGAAACGAAACTTCAATATACTCATTAATATGCTGGAACGGTTCCCTAAATACTGTCCAGTAATATCGTAATGACATCGGTATTAATATTTCAGTTGTAAATTGCCTGTAGTTGTGTAGGGGTGCCTATCACCGCTCTCAATTCCCCGTCCTTGCCGCGGACACCCAAATGACATCAACGTCACCGCCACGTCGCTGAGTCAATTTATGCAGATGTACCCACACCAATTATATACCACTCTGAGTACAATTTAATAATACATTTCCGAGATCTTTAAAATAGATCACAAAATGCCTCAGCTGTGTGACGCGTAATTAATACTAAAAATTAAAGCTTTATACATGATCGGAACGAAGTAACGTTCCCTTGGCATCATCATAAGAAAGTTACTATACAGATCAGTTCACAGGCTATGTTGCCGCGTTCCCATTGGCGAGAAATCGTGCACATGCAATGTACATCGACGGCTCCATACAGCCCTGCACAAACGATTAAGGGACTAAAGTGTCGATGTAGTTGAAAGTGCGCGAATTCTCGTGTAATGGTAACGCAGCCTAAAAGAGACAGTCCACGATAGATACGGGACTACCGCAGCGAGCGACGACACGGGGGTTTCACAACATCGGACGGATCAATTCGTTCACCATTCGGGCTCTGGGGGGGTCTCCTTTAAAATTGCACCTTAAACCACTCACAGAAAGTTCGCTATCGTCTGGCTGATGCTACGTGGCTGTGAGGGGAATTTATATCTACAAATCGTAATGCTATATGATCTAAAGGAAAAAAAAACTTAATGGCAAGTCGTGAACATTGAATTCCATTCACAGAAATAAACTCTTTATTAGAGTAGATACTTAAATGTATTCTTTCTGTATAAGGAATTAGGTACCTATTTGTTTTTGTTGTACTGTACATACTTCTACAGGTATCGTATCAAAAAGAAACCTAAAAACACGTTAGCGCTAGTAGGTAGGTACTTAAGCACTATGTTCAGCAAAAACAATTTAAATATCTATTTTTAGGATAAAACTTGTATTTTTATTTACAGAAATCATCGATACCATACTCTGTATAATTTTGAAAAAAATAATTAGAATGAATTACCATCGTCTGCTAAATATAAAAAAATGTGAAATTGTATTCGATACGGTTAGTCATGGCTTTAGTTTCGGTTAGAAAAACATCATCCAAGTGTAAAAAAGAGCGTATTTTACAATCCATCGTAGATGTGAAATAGGTATTTTGTGTGGTTTCTTACAATATATGTATTGTTCCAACAAATCAATTATGAAGCTTGACTGTGTATATGGATATTAAAAAAAAAAAAAAAATGTTTGAAATGTTATAAGGAAGGAAACACACAAACACAACTAATAATATGAAGATGTGTCTTGTCTTATTTTGGTATTTAACAACAAAAAAGATAGATAAAATAAAATGCTTGGTTAATAATATAAGTAATACAAATTAAAAAAAATCTTATTCAAATTAGTTTGATTAAGTTCGACTTTAGAATCCGCTAATCACTATTTAACAAAGCATATAATTCAAAAGTTTTTCAAAGTATTGTTTAATATCATGTAAAGTGCTGTGTGTGTACTTCCTTAGAAAAACCTTTTCACCGCCGAAACTATACGACCCTTTAGTAATAAATGGATAATGTTTTCACAATTATCTATAAACATAGAACGATGATAATCAATTTTCTTATAATGATTTAGGTAGGAGCGGTTGTGGTTATCTTAAAAAATATTTAACAACATTTTCGCTTCGAATCCTACACCTGTCTGACGGTAATTCAATTTTTTCAATCAATTTAACATTAATGAAGACACATTTAAAGAATGACAATATTGACAGAATAGTCTAGTGTCAGTTTGACGTACAGATTGTTATTTTACAAGCCAGAAGACAGACGAAGTTAAATGACAGAACTAGTAAACTTTACAGCTAGAATATAATTTGGTCATGGTAAGAATATTCTCTGCCAGTCTGACAATAATACTATACACATATTATAATAGAAATAAATAGTATCAGTTTGTGATTATAATTTAACAGTTTCACGTTGGATGCATATTGGAGAACTAAACATTGCTGGTAATCGATCGAAATCGTTTCGATTTGGACAGTTAATGCTATTGCGATGATAGATTGTGAGCACGTTTCACAACAAATAAAAAGCAATGTAGAGTATCCAGTATGAAGCCAACAAAAACTAAATTTACATACTACACTGTCTCAGATGCGATTAGTCCGAAATACAACACATCCAAACTAAAATAGTGTCATTTCAACTAAACTGTACCAGCTGGTGATTTGGGTCGTCCAACTTTAGAGCTAAGTGTCTTTAGGTGCGTTCCCCCGGCCACTGTTTCGCTGTTCCCCTCCACTCCTCTCCCCCAGTCCCCGTGCGTGCTCAGCGCGGGTGCGCGGGCGGCGGTTGCAGCCCGCGCGGGTACCTCGGTCAGTCGCCGGTCGCCGTCACCGGTGTCGTCCAAGGACCGGTCCAAGGGCTGTACCCCTTTTGACTGAAAATAAAGAAAGAGGCATGTTAGGAAATATGCATTATAGCTGACATATTACAGGTGAGAGGTCCTGGAAAAGTTTCCCAGACTGAGAAGCAGCAGGATCGTTTTGTATGCTTCATCATAAGCATAAGCATTCATCATCGTTTTACTCCTAGTATGAGCATGGCCTTTAGCAATGAAGGACATGACTAAGATTAAGTGTCTAGAAGACGTGAGAAACAGCATAAGACTACCTGGGAGGTACATCTGGTGCATCAATTCACGACTAAAGAGGTACCTAACTAGTTCCATGATCAAATGACTCCATTATTCGGAGATTATCCTTTGCATAACTAACAAATAAATGTTACCTCTTTATAATATTACCATAGAAAAACCCACCCCATCCCTTCAGTTTCTCTTGCGAAGTTGCGATACATACTCTTTAAAATTCCCTGTTATTAGTGCTGACCGCTCTTTGAGGCGTGCGTGGAAAATGATGCGCCGTCAAAGTTAGACCATCGTTAGTGCTTGTTACTTGAGCAAATACACTTAGTCGCACGTTTACCAATTCCCACAACTCAACTCATACACAACTAAGCAAATATTTTATTCTCACTCGTTTGGAAGAGAAAACACATTCAATAAGACGATAGTATCGCTGCCCAGTTAGTTGATGAGTCGTCTACGGCGGCAGACGGCCACAAAAACCGGCGAAAATGCATCAGGCTGCACAAGAAGCATTGTTCAATGAATTTCAAACAAAAAGTATGGCCTGATCACTTGATAGGCTCGTTAAATGCTGAGGAGTCACGCTACTGTGGGTCCAGAAAACGATGTTAGTTACTTTTGATTTACGAGGCGCCCGTTGGGAAGATAGGCAGGCAATGCTTTTCATAATAATTATGTCCATGTAATTAAGATATCTTGGCAAGAAATCATGTCAGTCTAGACTATAGTAAATATCAGAAGATGTTAAAAATCTTCTATAGATTGATATAGGTAAATATATTTTTTTACAGAAAATTTGACTATCAACTGAAGGTAGGCGAAGATTTGTGGTCAAAGATGAACCAAGCCTATTTATTTGTATGGCATTTCACGGGTGAACCTCTAAGGTTATCGGCTGCAGCTTAACCGGGCTATCCTGTGGCTGCTGTAATTGATAATAATTAAAGCCGCCAGCCAGGGCTTAATAAAAATTTACAAACTAGGTGACAACACGCTAAGGGCACCTCCTATGGGGAACGGACCTCGGCTTAGGGTGTCACTGAGGGAGGACAAATAGGGACAGACTAGAGAAGTAGGTAAGCTATTTATAGTAGGTATCTGAGATTTTAAAATAACTGTGTTTTCCCTAACGGCATAGTTTTCTAACTTGTTCGAACAGTGAAAAACCCGGCAGAAACTAATGAATTCTTCGCAAAATTAATGATGTTATCTAGAAATCTGGATTATTTGTGAGATTGTAACCTAGATATCATGGTCCGCTTAACAGTGCAGTGGCTGCTATAACATTTCACTTTTATGAATCAATTCATTTATAACTCGTACTAACGACTCGATAATCATAATAGAGGAAGCTGATAAATAAGCCTGTGTTAATAATATCTGTATTCACAAATCACGACAACTTTAGGTACTAACTGCATTTATATTCGGACGAATAAGGTTTAACTCACGTTAATCCGGATCCCGTAGGGATTCCGGAATAAAAATATGTTGCCGTATTTTCCAGTGAAAGTCTCATTATAATCAGTTGAGCCGTTCCTGAGATTAGCACGACAGAAAACAGAAAGCTAGACACAGTTCAAGATAAGTTAGTGTTTTAGTATCGTGATAAATAACTTGCGATTGAGAAAACACAGTTATCTTGAAATCACAAATAGAGACTTCAATTTTATTTATATGTAGATATATAGATGCAAAGATAAGAATCAATAAGCCGTTACCGACGTATTTGCTTGTCACCCAGCAAGATTTCTCGTTTACCGCTGCAGAATGTTCGATTCATAATGTAAATTCTGTTGGATGTGTTAGAGGCGTGGCTACTGTGATAGCGAAGCGGATAGGTACCTATAGATCTGTATGCAAATTATATTTATTTTTCAAATTGGTTTTGAAACACTTTTACACAGTTTTTAAAATTGACACTAGATAACACCATTATTTTCTGACTGATTAAACTCAGAGGTCAGCGTCTCTCTTCTATTCCCACGGTCCCAACCACGTAGTTTTATGTGTATTTTGCTCTTTTGAGGATAGAAACACACAGATTTGTGCGGAGCTGTTCAAACAGTGCAAGTATTTGTCAGTTTTTGTCGCTCAACTTACTACTTCAAGGAACTCGAACAATGCCATGTATGAGCTGAACTGTCGCTCGGACTAGTCTCCTATACCTCGCATACTCTCCGTACTAAAAGGTCTCTTGTGTACCAAACCAGATTGTGACGTGTTCGCGGACAAATGGAAGATCTTGTAAATGTGCCTGTATGAGTATTGTGAGATGAGTGTATGCCTGCTGTGTATATTATGTATTATATAAAGAGCCTTTAGCATTTCCACTGCTGAGACACAGGCCTGTCTATGGGAATAAGGAATGGTCGAAAAAAGTGCGGATTGGTAGATGTCGCATGTCTTTGGATATTTGGTCCTAGAAAATGTTTGTTTTCTCACGATGATGTAAATTACACACAGTAATATGCCTGACTGGGTTCGATACCAGTTAAGAATATTATTTATTATTATTATTTCATAAGTCGTGCCTATAAAGAGTGGGATACGATGGCAGATAATTAATCAGTATTGTTAATATTAATTATAAGTATTTATTACACGGTTGATAAGTAACTCAAATGTTTCTAATTCAATTAGTTGAAACTTTATCTTTATGTTTGATTAATAAACATGAAAGCACCTTTCCAATAATGTAATGTGAAAGTTTTACAATGTGTTTCAATTGCTTATAGTAAAGTTATTAGTATTTTAATTAATTTTATGTATGGTTTTGCAGCCGATTGTAAAGTCATCTTATTAAGATGTATTAATATTAATAAAATGATGACACAAAAATGTCCGTTTCTTCTCGTTGATAAGATTTACTTTGAGTAAGTACGTCAGCACTTCACCTTTTTTTGGAGGGGAAATGGGAATCGTCATATTATGACTCCAATTTCCTATCCTCATTATGACTCTGATAGATTTCACCAACAAAAAACAACAGAATTTTCCTGTTTATATTAATAATAAATAAGTCTCATACGAGAATACAGCTAGCAGAGAAACTACGTTGGAAAGCCCACGTCAAGAAAAAAAAAGATTAACTTCAGTCTCTCAAGCAGCCAATACATTATTTTATATCGATAAAATAATGTTTTGGCTGCTTGAGAGACACTCCATGTTATCCGTAGAAAATAAATTGTTTATATACAAACAAGTCCTGATGCCAATTTGGACTTATGGTATTCAGCTATGGGGCTTCACCTAACAGACCAATAAATTAATCATACAACGATTCCAGAACAAAGTGTTAAGGGAAATTTTGAATGCACCTTGGTAAATTCGAAATGATGATCTCCATCGCCATCACCTTGTGAAAAAGTTATACAGTAATTTGCAGAAGCTCATGAAAAGAGACTTCAACAGCATGTGAACATCGAGGCAATCCAGCTTCTCGATCACACAAACATAATTAGAAAAATAAAAAGAACAAAACCGTTAAAGTTAGTGTTTAGTGATAGTGTAAAGTACAAAGTGTTACCAAAAAACACAATAACGAAGTGTATTGCCCTTAATACAGACAATAGGAAAAGTGCCATTGGACACATTCTTAGTAAAAACATTTTAATAGTTTAAGTTAAAATTAAATTACTTATTAGTCTAAGACTAGATTGTAATATGATTGGGGTCCATTCTGTTGATAAAACCTAATACAAAAAGAAAATGACTCTGAGCGGAAGGAAGAGTCAGACTTCGATTGACTAAAATTCCCTTAACTCCGGAAGTACTTCACTCAACGGAACCATTTCACAGAGCGGATTTTCGCGAGAGTACCAGAGAGAATGGAAAATAGCAGCATATTATTTAGCATTCTACCAAGACTGCAGCAACAACTAAAAAGTGCAATTCCATCCTCTATCCGCCACCACTACAAACTTACCTCACGCATAATAACTGAATTTAAACACCGCTGCACCGCCAGCAAAACTTTGCGTGCCAATAACGAATACGGTAAATAATTCATAACTTCCAACAAGTGGGTCAAGTTCGTGCGTGTGCGCACCTTTTCACGCCGTCTGCCGACATCGGGGAAAAATTGCCTTCCAGGAAATATGCATCATTACAAACTGATGAACATGTGGGCTGCATTCATTGGAGAAGAAAATTTGCGCGTCAATGAGATGTCTGATGATGTTTTCATTCATGTCTACATGGAGACGTGTTGAATATGCTGGGATTTGTTTTCGTGGTTAATGTATATTTATATTTGGTCTGTCAACTGTAATTTGTTGTGATGACTTTCTCGACGTATTTTGAGTTAGTCATTTCATTTCGTTTAGATAGAAATGATAGAATGCAATTAGTATATGTTTACAAGAAACGTTTAGTTGCAATAGGTTAACAAGTAAATAGGTACATACATACACTTGAAGGATTCCGTCATATCAGGCGCGTGCGCTCCTTGAAAGCATAAATGCAGTGCATTACTTGCCATTCACAGGTATTTTAATAAAACGTTCGCACGTTTTAGATGACTTTAATTAATACTAAATAAATGAATAAACAAAATATAATAACTTAAAAACGCCTAATAGTTTATAAATAGCACCTATTTGCAAGCACACAAACATTGTTTGCCAGGCGCTGCAAATTAACGTACCTATTATTCTCAAGTCCTGCCGCCCTCTACGGCAGGATTTTTGTTCGCATGTGTGCAGTACTTTTGCTATTTGTGCACAATTCGCCTACGCACACACCCATGAATGTCTAAAGCCAAAGTCCTGCGGCATGATACCACAGACTACATAGAGATTCTACGTATGCATGAGACAAACGTTCAGAAATGTTGTACGTTGCCGTTCCGATTAAAAATAATAGACAGAATAGGCTATTTGAATGGTTTCTAAAAACCGTCTCATATTATTTATTGGCGTATAAGGACCCTACAAATAATATTTATTTTCATATTTTATAAATATTTTGTTTAAAAAATAAAGCATTACAAAATATAGTGATTATATAAGCTGTCAAAACGCTTGTTGGACGAACAATATGACGGAGTTATGTCACACGTTTCACGTTTGTATATAAATATTGGGGAGCAAGTCAAATTGAGAGTTTTATGTAGTTTAATAAAGTTTCTGGCTGTAATTTACTGGAAAAAATGAGTTATAAATGGTGTGCAGTACCACGGTGCACAAATACAACGATAAAGATGCCGGAGAAGCTATTTATAACCGTTCCAAAAAATGTTAAAGTTCGTAATAAGTATTTACAACTTGCACGCAGAAATACTAAAGAAATAAAGGATAGTTCGGTAATTTTCGTCTGTCAGGCTCATTTTGATGTAAGTAAACATGTTATTATTACTAACTTAAAACATTTTTACAATATAGTTATTCTTCTGTTTTAAGGTTAGATAACTGAGATGTTTTTTTTGTATTATACCTGAATAGCCACAAATATTTCAATATTCAATTATATTTATTACCACTAAATACATCAACATTTATGACTTTAAAATAACATTTAAAAATATTTCAGATTGAAAAAGATATGGCTATCAATATAATATGGGATTAAGCAACTTTAAGCAAGAGCATAATCATGGTGCCTACAAAATTTTATTGCCAGGAAGACCGCAGAAAAAGGATGAGTGATGCTAGTACTTCTAGACATGTATTTGTTTAAAAACAAAGAACCCAACTCATTCAAGAGTGCCAAGACACACTGATGCAGGAAGTGTTAAGTGAACCCAGCCCGTCTAGCACCCAACCGACTACAACACCTGTGCAAGAAGTAGTTTTAATGACAACAGGTATGTAGACATAACTAAGGATAAAAATAGGTAACTGAAAAGTGAACTGTGCGTTTGTTTGTATTTATAATTTTATTTATTTTCAGAATCACAGTCAACACAAAATAAAAGCACATGAACAGATCCTATTGTCACCAGTGAAAAGGGTACCAATTTCATTTAAAAGAAAAAGTTAATTATAGATCAAAGGCGATACGGACAAGAAAAATTTTGACTAAAGAGATTACTGTTTCATTTTCTAAGAATACTTGATAATGTGATTGTTATAGCCTGTGCACTTATTAATTTACAGGACTTGCTTATAAAAATAGAAATTAGACAAAATCTGTTGAGCAGCTTTGTTATAATGATTTCAAACAAATAGTCATACATACATGATATCAATACTTTATAAATAAGTGTTATTATTTTTTGGTAATTTATATTGCATACCAATAATAAAAGAAAGAAATCAGCCGTCTTGTTTTATTACTGTTTTCTAACTTTTAACGTTTAACTATTAAGGAATTTGGATTAATAAATACAATAATAATAGGAATCACTGATTTATTCTCATAAAAAACACAATTTTAGACATTATTTAATGATGCACTGCGCTTTAATATTGGATATATATATATTTTGCTTCCAAAAGGAAGATACACTTGTTAGTAATGTTGTTAAATGTATATTCATTGTCATTTTGTAGTAGTATGATATCAACTTTCTTTGTTTTTTTTTTTTAAGTCAGGGGGTACAATACAAAAGTACCCTTTCTTCATATTAGTGACATATATTTTTAGTTGCACTTGAGCTTATACTTTTCAGCAACTACACCACTGAGACGGCATAACCTAAACAACACTGGCAGCAGGGTTGCCAACCGCAAAAGAAAATCCCTCGTACACATGCAGCTAAAAATCTCGTATTTTGAATTTCAAACCTCGTACATTTAGGTATTATGCATGCAAAACGTGCTAAAACCAAAATTAAGGCATATTGAATTTCTGGATTTAGGACTTTTTACTCGAAATAAACTATTGCAAGTTTCCTATTAAATAAAACATCACTTTGTGTTGTATTTCCAAAAAATCTTTATTATTAATCAATCAATAAAAATAAAAATAAAAAAACTAAATGTATTACTACTACTATTACTAAATTATTATGAAAATTTGCAAGGTAACTTAGTTTACATCTCTCCAAATATTAGTCAGGAACACCCTCACTGTCATCGTTTTTTCTGCCGTATATTTTATCTGTTGTCATGCGGCTATACACTCCTTTTGTGGGTTCAAAATTGACACAGTTTCCTTTTGCACTCTCTGCAGCAAGAAGTGTGCCGTTCACTGTTTCCACAGTTAGCCGGTTTCTTATCTCTGTCTTTATTAAAATGACTTTACTATTATAAAATGGTGATGCAAAATGTTCGTATGGCCATATTATTAAAATCTCGTACATAATTGTACGAGGTTGATAGTGTCCTCATAACTCGTACGGAACACTCCCAGGTTATAGCTAAGAGTAAGAGTTAATAGGTTACTTCTAGGCAAGCATGCTTCGTCTTCGTCCACATCATCACTTAACATCAGTTGAAATTGTGATCAAACGCAAGCCAATCAACAATAACTTAAAAAAAAATAGTGTAAACGCAATTATCTTATTAAACTGAGTGAATAGTTCGGGCCAATTTCAGTTATTATTTAAATATTTATCATTTTCATTTCGCTTCGTACCTACAGCATTTGTGTCAAAGTATTTGTTTAACGAAAAATTATTGGCGCATTCATTATGCGCGATGAGTGGATAAAAAAAATACCAGTATTTAAATCAAGTAAAGTATGTAAAAATAAATTGATTTAAACTACATTTTTACTGATATTTTAAGCTACATAATTAGGCTACCTACCACTGACTGAAATTCGGCTATATTAGGCTACTTAAGCTGTGAAAAACGGGCGACATTGACCCCCGCGTTGTTGGCAACACTGGTTTTGTGTTCGCGGGGCCTGCGAGCCATATTGCTTTTTCATGTGATGAGCATTGTTTACTATTTTGTTTACGCCAGTATATTTATAGTTTTCTTAAAAGATTTTTCATTTTAACATTTGAAAGTGTGTACATTTAACAGTTTATTACTGAGTTTCTATAATAATTGTATTGTAGTGATTTGCTTTTACTAGGTAGTGCGTTTGTTGATTTTTTTAAAAATGTTATTTGATTGTGAGGTCTGTGTTGAAAATGTGTGTTTATTAAAAATTAAAAATAACAAGTTCTCACAATTATCATTCAATGAAAAGATTCATATTGTCTCTAAAGGTAGGTGTGTACCCGAGTTACAACAATTAAACCAGCAAAAAGGGAAAGTAACTCGAAAGTTTCATGTTAAAAGTTATGAAACGTATGACTGGCTGTGTGGTTGTATACACACGATTAAATTATATTGTTTTCCTTGCATATTGTTTAGTAATTCTAGTACAGTGTGGACTGATTCGTGATATTCAGATTTAAATAATTTTTATACCGCGGCAAAGAAGCATGACCATACAGAAAAACATATGGAGGCCTGCTTAAAATTAAATACTTTTGGTAAATCTCGTATTGAAATGAGTATCAACAGTCAGTTACGATAGATATTGAGAGGCATAATGCTAAAGTCGATCGCAATAGAAACATTTTTCAAAGGCTCATCGATGTTGTTTGCTTTCTGGGAAAACAAGAATTAGCTTTTCGCGGTCACGACGAGTCAGTATCGTCGTTGAATAGGGGTAATTATTTAGAAATAGTAGATTTATTAGCCAAGTATGATGGAGTTTTAGAAACCCATTTACAGAGTGCAAGTACCTCATTCACGGGCATGTCGAACCGTACGCAGAATGATTTGATCTCGAGCGTTGCATCTGTGATGATCGATCGCGTTAAAGCCGAAATTAAACAGTCCGATTTCGTCGCCGTCATGGTAGATGAGACCCCTGATGTTAGCGGCCGTGAACAATTAGTATTAGTTTTGAGATATTTTCGTGATTCTGAAGTAGTAGATCGATTTATCAAATATATTGATGTCAGCGCGGATCGGACCGCTGTAACCTTGAGTTCTATAATTTTGGAAATTTTAGAAGAGTTCGATTGTGTATCCAAATTAGTTGCACAAACTTACGATGGGGCAGCAGTTTTATCCTCACAAATTAATGGCGTGCAGGCCTTGGTGAGACAAAAATGTCCACAAGCTATGTACGTTTGGTGTTCAGCACATATATTAAATTTAGTTTTATCGAAATCGTTCGAACGAGTTGCTGAAACAAAACGCTTTTTTAGTATTATAAAATCAATCGCGGCTTTTTTTCACACCAGTACAAAGCGAATGGCCCATTACAACAACTTTGCCGATATGAAAAAGCTGCCTCGTGTCGCGGAAACAAGGTGGACATATCACTCGCGCACGGTTAATGTAATTAATAATGAGTCCACCCACCTCCTAGAATTGTTTGAAAATATGAACGAAAATACACAAGACTGGGATGATGAAACACTGACACAAGTCAGTTCATTTTTATTTATTATGAAAGAATTTGAATTTAATTTTCTTTTAAAATCTTTCGCAGATATTTTTGCAGAAACGGATATTCTGTATGATATTTTGCAAAAAAAAACTAGTGACATCGCGTATTGTGTAACAAAGATAAAAGAGTTAGAGTCATTTTTAGAACGTTTCAGAGAGAAGTTCGAGATCTTTTATGATGCCGCCGTTCACATTACCGGACCACCTAAAAGAAAGCGCAATGTCGATGATGTAAAAATACATTATCGGCGAATTTTTGTTGAAATAATTGATAATGTAGTCAGTGAATTAAGAAATCGCTATAAAAACATTAAAGATTTAAAGTTTATTGAGCTACTTTCTTGTGAGAATTTTAAAAAATATAGTGAACGTTTCCCTGAAAATGAAATCAGAGAGTTCACTAATAATTATCAGGCAAATTTTAATTTCGATAAATTGAAAAATGAATTGCGCTGTATTTATAGATCACCTCAATTTGCAAATAGTTGTGTATTTAGTATTATTCAAAATTTGTATAAGGACAATTTAAATAAAGTTTTTTCTGAAGTGTTACGATTAGCGAAATTCATTGTGACTATCCCAGCAAGCAGCGCATCGGCAGAGCGTTCATTTTCGTGTTTAAAACGTATCCACACATATTTGAGAAACACACAAAATCAACAGAGACTCACAGAGCTTTCCATGATTTCTATAGAAAAGGCATTAATGATAGAATTAAAACGCAATCCAACTTTCTATGACGATATCCTAAAATCATATTTAAAAAAGGATAGGCGCATAGATTTAATTTATAAATGAATGAGTAGTATGTTTTTTTTTTACTAACCTGTTGTTTTATTATTAAGTTTATTTATATATTTGCGAATCACATAAAAATCGGCCTTTTTAAAGGCCACATCGGATATCTTCCAAGTGACGTGTTCTGTAACTATCACTCACTTGGATAAGATATTTGAGGTGGCCGAAATCTTGCGAAACATCGGGATATAGTAACCGGAACCTTGAATATGTGAAAATTGAAGCTGACTAGGTGAGTAGTAATATCTTAGCTTATTATTTTACGTATTAGAATTTCTTCCGCCGTGACGATCGATCGCCGTTTTGTCTGCGTTGCCGTAGAAGATGTACATGAATAGTAGTACATCTAAGACTTGTTCTGTTGGCATGGTTTCCGACTTAGAGATACGTCGCGTGGCTGCGGCTATGCTTAAAATCTATAAAAGAAAAAGTTTTTGTGACCGAGTACTCCGCCGCATACCCAGTGCCATAAACCTGTGCACGCCGCTGCGTCATATACTCTACTCTCTATTTCATTATTCTATTATTCGACTCTATTTTTATTGTTTTATTATAAATAGACCTAACATAAAGCTCATTAAGTTGTCTTTTACAAAATTCAAATGAATTTAAATAGTAATATAAAATAGTGAAAATGATAACCCCATAAAAATAAAAAGAACAGAATTCTAAGTTAACTAATTGAAGGTTAATTCAATCAATCAATCTACTGGGTCATTCCCTATTCGGAGTCGGCCCTCCTGATACTTTCACGCTTCGGTCTGGCAATTTTTCGTCACCTCTACTGTTAACTCTTGGGTGTAATATGTAGGTCCAGTCAAGTAAATATTTATGTTATTAAAATAAAATACGCATTTCAATGCTCTATCTGTAAGAAACTCGTGAAATATTTATAATAGATTCAACTGTCAATCTTACAGCACATTATACGGTAGCAGATTCAAATTATGTTCAGAGAATTTTGCTAATCAGTTGCTTTAGGGTTCTCAAGACGGCGTTGAAGAATACTTAAGTGCCCGCCCAGGGCGAGAGTCATCCATGTGGATTCTCAGCTCGAGAGAAAAGAGATTTCGGTATTGAAAAACGAATTTGTAGATAGAATGCTGTTGATTACGCGGGAAAAATAGTCCAGCAATTATAACATACGGTGCTAGATACTACAAAATTTTATTGTGTGTCTTTTAATCTATACTAATTTTGATTACTCTTGAGCCCACTCTTGAGCTCGATCTCGCCTGATGGTAAGCGATAGATGAGGTCTACGATGGGACGAGCGAGCCCAGAAGATGCCTATTTACTCTTGCTTTAAAGGCTGAAAGGTCATAAGTGGGTAATAAAGCGTTGTTAAAACGCGCTAAATTGTTTAAACGCGCTAAATTTCGAATGTCTTGGGTGGATTTGGATGAAATATGGTATAGAAGTAGCTTTTTACCCGAATGAAAAATTGTTATGTTTTTATCGTGATAAACTCCACGGGAGCGAAGCCGCGCGCAATTTTTGGTAAATATATATTTCTTTTGAAACTGATCTTCAGTCCCTGAAGCCTTATTGGAAGACCAACTTCTTCAATCTTCCAATTAGCCTTTCTATCTGTCTGGCATTAATGTTGAAATTGAACTTTTTGGCGTAGACGTGAGGCACGTAGTCTTTCTTTGGTTTTAACTTCTTTGTTTTTGTTTATTTGTATGTGTTTGTGTCCGGTAAACTGACGCCAAATCAATGTTTTTCTTACATTTTTCTATATTCTATGTTCTCATGGAAGAAAAACTAATATATTTTCTATTTCAGACTATCTTTCCTCAACTCTTAATATATTATTTCCAAAGTTAGGTCGCCACAGAACCTCTTCATAAATAAGCCAATATAATGATACGAAATTAAGTCGACATTGACGTTCCCTCTCTAATGTCATTAGTTTCTTAAAATAGATCCACGTGGAACCACACGCGTCCTTGATCCACTTACAACTGAGGAAAAATAAAGACAAATCGGAAAACATCCCTATTTATGAAGGAGCCCTAAGGAAATACTTAACTTGACGTACATATATAGGAAAGAGAGATTTAGAGTTAAGTCTAGTTAGAACCAATTTTTTTATGTCAAGCGATGCTGCCAAGATACGTATTATTGGAATCTAATGTAACTCACAATTAATGATCTATTATTTCATTGTATTTTGTTTTATAGGGACTGGATTTGCGGGAATTTTCTATTAGTATGTTAATAGAAAATTCCCGCAAATCCAGTCCCGCGGCTCCGGAACGCAAAAGATTTTTAGTCAGTAGAAGTCTGAGACTCCTTTCCGCTCCACACAGAGGGGGAAGAGTATATGATTTCCCCCCGGAAATAAAAAGACAAGCTTCTGTTTATGAGCTCTTTGGGGTTTTGTATTGGTAGAGAAAAATGTGGCTTGTCCCAAAAAAAATTCTAGCATTTATAAGCTAAATGGGGCCGTACAAACACGTCACGGTCCATTTCAGATGAGATAACCATAATGCTGGATTTGTTTCTTTCAACACGTCTTGCTTATGAGGTATTCGTTTAGAGTAGGTATATCGTGTACACGGCGAATAGTGTAAGATATACCGAATATATTTGCGCGTTGCGCAAGCTATGACGTTTCATGTAAACGTCAAATATGTCAAAAAACTGACAGTGTGACAATAATATTAATTGTAGCGGCTCTAAGTGAGATAGATATTTTGCACGCTTGCTTGCAGGCAGAAAAAAATTACTTTTAGGCTGTAAAATCTTCCCCTGGAAACATGTATTCTTTTAAAGAATCATTTGATTTGATATAATGAATAGATTCATATATATATATAGCTTGCTGCTAGATTGTACTTAGGGACAATCTAACACACTAACACGCTTAGGAAGGATCAATCAGAATATTAATTTCTAAAAATAGGTACCTCCATTTTTTCTTCATACAAACAAACAGTTGAAGTCGTCAATATAAACAAAACATATCACATTCTTCTACTTACAATTAAGGAAATGAGTCTCGCACGCGATTTTCACAAATCATAAAAAAATCGCATTAGCGTGCGACATTTGTAATCGATTACGTTTCACATGCGACATCGAGAAACGATTTATAGCCATCAGTATCGATTTTGTTTTATTGCTGTTTTAATTGTGAATTGTTATACGGCTTGTAATGAGCAATTCTTGCCATAAAAAACGTTGTAAAACACGCTACTAATTGGGGTATCAAGAAAGTCCATGATTCTGTTTCGAAGTAATTCTAAAAAAATTGGTCAAGGGCGATTCAGACTCGCCCATGAAGAGTTCCGTAGTAACTACGCCAAATTACTTTGTTTTTCATAGTATTTGTATGAATTACAAAGTTATATTTACGGTTTTAGAAAATATGCTATATCTCAAAAACTGTAGACCCGATCTCGTTCAAACCAATATTTTTTTTTAGATTTTTCCCTCCATTATTATAGAAGTTAGAGGGGGCTTTAGATCATGCTTATGCCCAAGGTTAGCCATGAATCATCACCATCTAGGCGATTGTGATGAATCATGGCTAACCTTAGCCTCTTCGGGCACGCCGCAATTGCGGCGGTAAGACCCCTCTTTGAGGAGTGGCTAGATCGGCGTCACGGTGTCCTGACCTACTGCATGACGCAGGTCCTCACCGGACACGAAAGTTTCGGGAGGTACCTGTGTCTGATGGGAAAGGAGGAAACGCCTGGGTGTCACCACTGCGAGGGTCGCCCTGAGGACACCGTAGAGCACACGGTGCAAGACTGCCCCGCCTGGGCAGAGCACCGACGTGTCCTCACGGCGGCGATAGGCGGAGACCTCAGGCGCAAGGCATTGGTCGAGGCCATGCTGCGGGGCGAGAGGGAGTGGGAAGCGGTCGCCTCCTTCTGCGAAGCAGTCATGCTTCCGAAGGAGGAGGCGGGCCGCGTGAGGGAGAGGATGGCGTCCTCCCTCCAGCCCAGCCGCAGTGGTAGACGCCCACGGCGTCGGACGTCGGCCGACGATCTCCGGCCACCGTAGGCGCGGGCAAGCGGACGGCGAGTAAAGGGCAACTCGCTGTCCGACCATGGACCATGCCCGGGTCGACGGCGCGTCGTGTTCCACGCGCGCCTCAAAGAGCGTCAGCAACATGACGAGGCCCCCTCTGCAGAGGGCCGAAGCCTGCCGGGGTCGTGGGACTCATCCCGTTACCGTGGCCCCGGTACGTAAAGGGCTATTGAAGGAACACCGTGGATTTTAGTCAGTAAAAGTCTGACAGTCCCTCCCACCCTGCCTGGAGTGGGAGGACTTATTTGATAATTTTACTACGTTAAAAAAAAAAAAACCTTAGCCTCTTCCCTCGACTCTTAGCCTTTTTCCAAGTATGTCGGTGACGTTGGTCTAATCGGTTGGAGTATTCAGTATTTTACTTGGAGCGCCTATCTGACATCCATTACCCAGTAACTGGATAACACGATACCCTTTGACTAGGCTGGTGTCGAATGCCGGCTCTTCACGTTGCCCAACATAGTGGCGAATGTAGTGGCCAATGCCTATTGGCCAACGTGTAGAGGGGGTGTTTGTGCATCTTGGGTGCACATCAAAAGATGTAGAAATGACAGCCGAGACCAAAAGCTAGACGTGAAATCCGAGGCAAGAAGGAATTTTCTAGCAAGCGTTTCAAGCGTTGTAGATCGATCTATGAAGCTGTTATTAATTTAAAATTAATAATATATTGTGAAACAGACATACCACGCCAATATCTAGCATCTTACACGCTTCTAACGAGCTCCCATCTTTCAAGAAATCCATTACGGCGCTTGTACGCGACGTTCTCTTCAAAATACTAAGTGATAGAGCGATGGACGTAATCCCATAGGCGGCTAACGTGCTACCCGAGCAAAGTCTACTGTGTGACAAGGATTAGTGTTGAGTGATGGGACGTAAATGGGTTAGTCTGGGACCACGGACGCCGTAGCGTAGTGCGGGGGAATTATTGGGACTTTCATTCTTCATTTACGTCCTATAGGTTTCAAACACGGAACAGAGATAGGATCGTGTAGGATTGAATTATCTGTGTCTGGACCGCTGGGCGAGTATTACTGGAAAAGATAGTCGATGCGTTTATAACTACACAGTGTCTATAGGTTGAATCATTCATATAGTGTGTGGTCTGGTCGCTCACATTATTTTTCGGTTTCGTTCCTGAAGGGGGAATCCTCTCACAGTTGAAAATATAAGAACGTTTTCCGACATGTTGTCAGTGTGTGCTTAGAAAAAAGAGAAGCGAAAACTACAGCCTTGAAAAGTTAAAGGCCGGCTACCAATCAGAGTGAAGGAGCAGGGTGGGTTTTTAATCAGAAGAAGTCTGACACTCCCTTCCGCTCCACCCAGAGCGGAAGGAGTCATTTGATGATTTTCCCACCCAGAAAAAAAGGCATATCGAAATTCGATGGTGACAATTCGTCCAGACTTGCATCCTACCATGTTCACGATCTTCAGACATGACAGACCGACCTGAGAGAGAGAAAGGTATCGCGAAGTATAAAATTTTGCACAACTAATGTTTATACCGAAGTACGCAGAATATTATATTAGTATTATTATCGTTCAAACTTAAAATGGAAATGAATTATTATCAAACTTCGACCACTTAGCGTCCTGTCTAATTATATTAGTTTTACTTAATATTTGATAGGGTCCTACATTTTATTATTCTTCGAAAAAGGATTATTGTTTAACGTCGATATATTTTTAATAACACTTCGCCAACCAGCGGCCGTTATATAGCTAGCAATTTCTAAATAATTGTTTTTAATGAAAACGTTTTATCGTCACGGTTATTAATATTTTATCGGCTATGGCTGCTACCGTCACTGTATTTATGGGCATGAGCCATTTCACGTAAATGCCGCTGTAGATGTAGGTTGCGGAATAGTTCGACAGAGTTACCGCGGCCTCGGTAAACGGAGGGCTCATGATGGAACACGGATGGGTTTTAGTCAGTAAAAGTCTGACACGCCCTCCCGCTTCGCCCAGATCTGGAGGCAGTCATTGGATGATTTCCCATAAAGAAAGATGTATTTGTAAAAGTCGTGTGTCCTAAAAGTTAAAATTATTATTTTTAAAACCACTCTCTGAAAGTACTTGATTTAAAAAATAATAATTTTAACTGAATTGAGAACAACTGAACAAAATACAATATAATATAATAAGGGTTAGCCGTTTTTAGCTACTTACGATAAAGAAAGAAAGTAGTAAGCTTATATTGAACTTTATGATGGTGAAAGATTTTTTTTTTAAATTTTTAATACGGAATTCTAAAACCGGAAACCGTTTGAAATCCTTTTTTGCGTTTATCCATTACAAACATTGCATTACAAACAAATAAAAAAATCAAAACTATCCTCTTTAGATAAGTGTAAATGTATATTCATAGTAATGAGTGTATGAGCCCTAAAGATGGTGGCATAAGACCTCGGCTACAAAATCATAACCCGACTTTTTGCTTTTCCCTAGTCCGGTAATCATACGTCATTTTTCTTTCCGATGGAGTCAAATAACGGTTTATTACTCAGATTATACCATTTATTTTTCCGGTTTTACAAGTGAAGCGGAAAATTGTACTTGCGGTTTGTCTGTTGGAGTCAACATCTTGCTTCTACGTGAAGTAATGTCCTCATAATAAATGTTTTATTTCTCTCTCTCTGGTCGGCCCATGTCTGATGATCGTGGATAGGGATCAAGGTTGCATCTGGACCGGATGATGAACTTTCAACGGTTCCTATCCATGGCGTCTCGTATGATCTTGTGCAATTTTGAAACATTGGCACATAGAAGTTTTTAAGCTAACATGGTCAGTAACAGTATCATTAGAACTTAAACAAATACCAACGAAACTAAATATCGGAAACACGAAACGGTAAATACTTATGGTAATTATCCCGTTTTAAGTTATAGTGATACATTGGAACGTGTTTGAAAGTTGAAAATCTATACTAATATTATAAAGAGGTAAAATTTGTAAGTTTGTATGTATGGGGTAATCTCTGAAACTACCGAACCGATTTTGAAAATTCTTTCGCTTACTTGTAGCTGTATTATCCCTGAGTGCTATAGGCTATAAATTATCTTTATATTATGCATATTAGCCGAGCTATTATAATCTTTGTCAAGCAAGTCGGGGACGGGATCCCGTGGAATATTTTCTACTTCTACGCGGACGAAGTCGCGAGCAAAAGCTAGTGTTTTATAAGTTCTGATATTTTTTTGTCGTACACCGTCGACGTGTTGCAAGCCTATTGGTTTTCTATCGGTTACATTTCGGGGAGTGTGCGATGGAATTGCACAATCTGATTCCACCCAGCCCGTTCCATCATCAGACTACAATGCGGACGGCGATGTTACATGACAGTCGACAGACATCCTAATACGCACAAAACGTTTTGAATACTTTTATTGTGCTTATAGTTAAGAAGTAGAATTCCCTGCCGGATTCTGTGTTTCCTGATAACTATAACCTGAGGGTCTTTAGGTCAAAGTGAATAGGTTGCTTCTAGGTAAGCGTTCTTAATCTTCGACTACATCATTGCTTATCATCAGGCGAGAGATGGTCAGACGTGAGCCTAACAATAATATTAAAAATATATATAGATTTTGAAATAATTAACCGACTTCTAAAAAAGGAGGAGGTTCTCAATTCGGATGTTTGTATTTTTTTTAATGTTTGTCCGGGCATAGCTCCGTCGCTTGCCAACCGATTTGAAACTTTTTTTATCGAAATCGGACAAGCCGTTTCTGAAAAATCAACAAAAGTCTAAAAAAATATCTAAATTGACGATCTTTTCGTTGCGCATAACTCCGTCATTTACGAACCGATTTGAAAAAACTATTTTTTTAACCAATTTCAAAAAAAGGAGGACGTTCTCAGTTCGTCTTGAACTCCTTTTTTTCTTTTATTTATGTATGTTACCTCATAATTATCTCGAAGACGGCTGGACCGATTTGGAAAATTCTTTTTTAGTTTGAAAGGGTATACTTTCTAGTCGTTCCATTGTCATCACGTTAGGATCTGAAATCGAGGGAACTCTGCATTGGGAAAAGCAATATTTTGTAAAAGGTGTTAAGTAGTTAACATTTTGGCTTTTGTAACTAGATAAATTACAAATTGACCGACTAAAAAGCGTGAAAATAAAAACTTTTTTGCAAAAATTAAAACCGAATTCCATATCAAAACTCTACAAAACCAAAAATAATTTTAATTTTGCTTTGTAGTGTTTTGATATGGAAGTCGGTTTTATTTTTTGCAAAAATTTTTTTTTACATTTAAGGCATACCTAAAGCAGCCCGATTCCTTTAAATATTAATGTTTAAACATTTACGACTTTATTCTACCGAGAGTTTACAGTAATTAGTATAATGCCATTATAGACTGCACGTGCAAGTCAATTAAAATGTTTCTAAATCACTTTCTGCATATAGACATTACTGCATATGTACTTAATACTTAAATACCTACTTAATATCGCAAGATTATGTGCGTTAATACTCTGTATGAAGTAAGAATGATAAAACAGGATACTCATGTTGATTTTAATCCTCCAAGTAAAATTTATTTCTATGAGATAAATGTAAAGTTTATGAGCAGGAGTGGCTCAGCGGTTACAGCTACGACATATACCAATTGTGAGGAATGCGGTGTTGTCGAGGACCTACAACATTTATTGATGGAATGAGTCCGGTATGAGTCCAGTAGAAATTATTTATTAAGGACTCTGAATTTAAACAGAACTGATGTAGCCATGTATGTACCATACGATTCTCTCCTAACCAAATGGCGGCGCTGCAAAGGATTTGTTCAAATTCATGGCCCACATATTGTGAAGGTAGGTACAATTGTTCAGGATACTATGGGACTGACATACGCTATGCGTAAAAGTCCCTATAAATAAATAAAGAATTTAAAAAAAAGCCACGACATATGAGTTTGTAGGTCCTGAGTTTCAACCCAGACAGGTACATAGCATTATCTAACTTTATCATCACCATTGCTCCCAGAAAGATTAAGTAAATTGTCGTGAGGAGATATGTTAGGACATGCCGTTTTCCTCCGAAAAATCCGAAGACGTGCGAGATCCACCACCCCGCACTGTGTTCGCGTGGTGGAGGTTACGGCTCATTCTCTCTTGTACAACGTGTAATTTAAAGGGTATATACATACCGAGTGCACGGCTTCTTTGGATGATAACAAATGATATAGCAAGGGTTTTCTAATCCTATGTCTACATGTGTGGAGCATATTAGAAATTTCAATACATTGATACCAGAGGCCGAATTTTTCAAATTAAGAAGAACGAAGAGAATTATCGTTTTATTGGCAAGTGACGTGGAAAGTGATGACCCTCATAGTGCTGTGACACGTTTGTTATTACTGGTATTCAAGAAACATATGAAACCAATAATTTGGGGTCAATTCTGTGAGTCACTTTTTTTGAGCTGTTTGCATAGAGACTCCATACCAGGTGTTGTGTTCAGTCCTTTTGGATAGATATGGGTTTCCGTTACACGTTGTAGAGAGGAGTCTTTGTGCCAGCAGTGGGAACGTTACAGGTTGTTTATTTTTATTTTATTTTATAAATTTTAAGGAAACTTACAGCTGATACAATTGAGTGATCATTGACAATATGTAGAAAAAGGCCAACAACAAGCTTCCGCTAGTAAACATAGGTACGACGGCGGATATGATGTCGCACAGTCATGGACGAGTACATACATATTAGGAAGTAAAATATGCATAAATCAGTACAATACATCATTTGATAGAAATGAAAGAAAAAAATGATCAGTCATCATTTGTCAAAAAAAGGCTACATAGGCGTTTTTTTAATTGCTGAAAATGTTATGTTTAAGATCTCCATAATCGGTATTGTAGAGATGTAAAATTACGGAACTCAATACTATCTACAGTATAATTAGAACTTATAACGGGATATTTACCTACCACGTGTATTTATTGTGTCGAGTTTCCGATATTTCGGCACTGTTGTAAGCGACATGATCACGGATGAACTGATCTAATAACCACATTAGTTTAAAAACTGATATAGATACCTACGTATTATAAAGCGTGATGTTATATTGTTTTTTTTTTATGATTGAACTTCGCTTAAAAAACCTTTTCACGCGTACGAAGCATTTTTATAGTTAGTAATTTGCAGATTTAAAACTTAATATTTTTATTCTACAATCCCTAGTGCATTATATAGGGATTGCAAAGTTCCCAAGGTACAACTGGCATTTACTTGCTGCATTGCCAAGATACTACAGAAAGTTCCACTCAAACACATGCCTAGAGAGGCCGCATGTATTTGGTTACAAATACATGGTGCTCCAATCATCAATCACAACGGTACTTCAGCCGTCAAGCATGCGAGGTGTTGTGGTGAAGAGGTTAGGGTGTGTCTGGAGTTCTACGTTCTAGGTTTAACAATCATAAATACTATATTGCTTAAGAAGAAGTTTTTGTTCGGAATGTGAAGAAAATAATTATTTACTTTTTCAACTTTTTCCTTTTTAAAAAAGATTACTAGTAATGTGGGTAGAATTCACATTACTAGCAATCCTGTTAACCCCTCCAACTAAGCTATATATGCTTGTGTCTAGGGACACGGTATCGATAAGAAAGTATCGATATTGTACTCATGAGTAATATCGATTTTAGAAGTCTCGGGCTCGACCCCGGGTCGGGCAAAAAGAGCTATTGGGTGTTTCTTTTATAAATTTCACAGTAGTAAGTAGGGACACGATATCGACAAGAAAGTATCGATATTGTACTCATGCGTAATATCGAAAAAAAAGTATCGTACTCATAAATGTATCGAAACAAAAGTATCGATACTTCAAAGTATTGAGTACTTTTCTTAGGGCCTAATGCGAATACGTCAATCCGTCAATGTCAGTCAGTAACGTCAATTTATCTGAACTGTGAACAGAAAAACTGAAGGAACGATTTCGAGCTCAATGTAATGATTTAGAAGGTTCAGTTTAATTGAACCAGATGGCGTTGCCGTCCAAGATGTATTTGATACGATACCTGTCAAAAAGTACTCATTGAGTAAAAGTATCAAATACAAAGTATCGAGTACAAAAGTATCGGTATCGAAACGAAACGTACTCGATACCTCAAAGTATCGATACTTTTTTCGTGTCCCTACTTGTGTCTGGAGTGGGTTCACGACAATAGTGTAGGTAATGGGTGAGGTTGGAACCCGCGACCTTTCGATCACAAGTCCAACTCCTTAGCTATCAGGCTATTGACGCTTTAATGTTAAAGATGTAATGTATGGCTTCCTAAGTCTACAATGTTCCCACTTCACTATGAGTATCAATATATTCAAATAAGAAATCGTGCTCATTTCAACTAAACGCTTAACTTTAAATCATCAATTCAAAGGTAACTTACAAGAACTAAGAGTTGAATTAATCATTCCTTTTAGGCTACGCACGTTTGAGAAATCATGAAGTCCATGCATTACTCTGGTATCTAAAGTTGTAAGATTCGACGGGGAATATAGGTTAATGCTAACTTCGTGAGCCAATGACTGCGGTGCTTCATCAATCCGTGTTCATTACTATTACTAAAAGGTAAAACTATGAAAATGTTGTTGAGAGCTGTAATGAAGTGGTGAGTTAAGGTGTAGCGGTGTTGAGGAGTTCGTGGTCAAAGAATATGAGAACATTGGACTCTTCTGGAGGTAAGCGTGCTTCACCTTCGACCAGATCATCACTTACCATCAGGTGTTCAAATGCGAGCTTATAAAAAATAACAGCTGCACGGGGCAATCTTTTTTTTATTGTTGCCACCATCTTGCGTTTTTTTTTTATTGATAATAGGTGAAGCACGCTTGCATAGAAGTAACCTATTCACTCTTGACTTAAAGACTCCCAGGTTATAGCTATCAGGAAGCACAGACTCCGACAGAGAATTCTACTCCTTAGCTGTACGCACAAGGAAACTATTCCCAATATCTTTAAGGGTAAGCAACGCTTGCCAAGATAGATAGATAGAATATACTTTATTGTACACCAAAATTTCAAATTGGTCCGACAAATTTTACAAATTTCAAGTTGGTCCGTGGATAACGTTTCGAACACATTAAGCCACCATTGATCCCGGCTGTTCTTTGTAGTGTCTTTTATGTTTGACAGTCGTAACGGGTTGTCAGAACCCAGAAATTCTGACATTAGTAGTACAAGGGGTAGCAGTAGGAATATCGAGTTGTGGAGGTCAGATGGCAGTCACTTTATTTAAAACACTGGTAGATACTTAGCTGCATCTGGTTAGACTGGAAGCTAACGTAAGCAGATGATGTATAATGACGTACGTTGTTAACGCACACATTAACACCTCCAATACACACATGCATCATCAAGAGGGGAGCGAGCGGCGTGGTACCGCAGCGGCTCGACGACGCGCGACGGCTCGCGCGCCCTCCACACTAGTTTTGTGCCTGCTCGGTCATTTTGGACAGTGAACTAGTTCATTCTATTAGTTCTATTCGGTCTTCGCTCTCGGCGGTCCTTAACTCCTTAGAGCACAGCGCGGACCACAGACTAATTAATACGCTCTTTAAGTAGGTACTATCAAAGACATCGTATTTATTTATCTCTGTATTACCATAGCGTAAACAGCTGACATAATATTAGGATTATGTATAATTTAAACAGAGATATTTTTACCATTGTGAATCTAACACGGTTCTCATTCATTCAGACACAGAATGAATTCGTATGACGTTTCTGTCAACCAATCAGTGACTGTATTTCATTTCTCGTTCGCACATTACGATCGCACATCGCACGGTTTAGAATGTACGAGTACGAAAAGAGCTATTAGACACTCCTTTCAACAACGCGACCACGATCGCACGATTTTTTTAAATTTAAATTTTGACCAATGTACAAGACCTAATATTATAACCGTGAAATACAGTCCACTTTTTTATTTAATCTACCTGGGCCTATCTACACGTACTTAAAAAAGGAAATAGGTACATAGAAACTTCTGACTTCATCATAGACTTTGGATTTAATTGCTTCGAAACAGACGTACCATTAATGTGGCTTCTGTTGACAGCACCAAGCAATTATAATAATTAAAAGGTAACTAATTAATTTCATACTGTTCAATAATATTAGACGCATTTTGTTAATTTATAAGAATTAATTTAGTCCGCAATGAAACCACAAAAGGCAAAATTAAGGATCTAAAATAAAAGATACCTTCATTAATTAGGGTCGACTAAGCTACTCGTTTTATGTAAGGTTAAATTAACTTATAAAGTTCAACCATTGGGTCAAACATACCGACATCTCGTAATGTATTAGCTAAATAAAATTAACCAACTCGTTAGAAGTAACTAGTGGGCATTTTCAAACGAATTATTATACAGTTACATAGGCTTCATTTTATAGCGTTATGTTTAAGGATTCTGTTTATCCTATTCTATTTATTTTACGATTATTGGTTTGACATAAAGGTGCGTATCATCAACCTCAGAAACGTACATCGTGAGAGAATTACGTCTGTGTCAATTGCAAATTGTTATCACAGACATGCGGCTGACTGTACTTAAATTCTGTGTAATTGCGTCTTGAAAGAAATGTACTTAGATTGGTTATCTAATAATCAGATATTATTGTCAACTTATATTATCTTTTTCCGCAGCTCTTCAATAAGCATGTGTAGGTAATATGATTAGATGGTGTTTAAAGCTCCTTAAGTAGCTACCCAAGTAATAACGTATGTGATACTAGTTTTGCCCGCGGTTTCTCTTTCGTGAAACAGTTATTTTAACGAAAGAAAAGTAGCCAAAGTCACTCTATAGCCCAACAACTATCACGACACCAAAAACCACATCGATTCGATGCTCTGTTTTGACCCGAAAGAAGGACCAATCAAAAATCAGAAGAGAACAAAAAACGCTTTCTCATTTATGTATAATCGTATTATTATAGATTACTGGTCTCCTATTGAATATTAATAGAATCGCTAATTTCTGTACTTGATCATCACAACGGCCATGTCGTGTCAGACTAAATCACATTGCATATTGAATAGCTCACGCGCGCACCGTCGGGCACAAATTGATGAATTAATCAATTTATCTCCGTAGCTGCAAATCAACTCGAATTGATGAAAAATATTAACACGGTTTGGCAAAAAACTTCGTCAATAATTTTTTTGAAATCCATATCAAATTGATCATCTTCATTTATCAGCTTTTAGTCTAACCGTCTGCTGCTAAATCTTCTTCTTATCGTGTGTGTAATAAGGTCTAAACACCCCATACACCCTAGTGTCAGAGTTTCTAGACCGCCTCAAGGGCCTCTGACGTCGCAGTGGTAGACGCCCACGGCGCACGGTGGGCTGAAAATCGGCTTTCATAGACTTAGGCATTTTATTTTGCAAGTGCGAGTTTTTTTGCCGGATATCACTTCTATTAGTTATAACAATATACAAAAATGACACCAGAATTGATTCTGCACAGAAACGAAGGAATTATAATTTTTTTACGAAAATTTTGTATGGAGCTAGTATGAAAAATCGAAATATCTCTAAAACGGCAGCGATAACCGTAATATCCTTATAGGGGGTTATAGTACTAATTATTTATGATTTTTTGACATACGTTACATAATGGTTGTATATGCCTTTTTTTTTTAAAATCGTCAAAATATTTTTATTTATTTTTACATATTTAAACGTTCCTTTTAGTGTTTAAGTTGAAGAATTCAGAGCTTTAACAACTCTTATCATAAAATAGCATCACCCCTATAGACCTGAAGGACTAGACAGAGGTGTGTAGTGTCTTGTTGATCTTGTAAGATTTCCAACAATACCAAATAGTTGAATATCAGTGTCAAAGTGCCCATGCTGTCGCTTCTTTTTGAAAGATAGGGGAGTGAAATTGTTAATTGATCATACCCTAAAAGTATGATTACAACATAACCGGACACATAATGCGTCGGAGAACACTATAGGTGATTTGCGCGCTGAAGTTTTGTTGTTACGTAGCACTGCTTCGGCAAGTTGGTCACCTGACGCTGATAATGTGAATACACGTCGGGGAGCGCAAAATGCTTCCCCCGTCAGTAGCTTTGTATCGGCAAGTTTAGATACTTCTGTGATTGCCTGTAACGCTGGCGATGCATTGTGCCCTACCATCGCTCCCTCGACTCCGGTCGCGGTTCCGACTGGCATAAGTGCATCGACCCCTGAACGTTCTTACGCTGCGATTGCTGCCGCTGATAAACCAGCTACCTCACGAAAGCCCGCTGAGCAGCCATCAAGGGTAATCGAAAAACGCCGCTGCAAACCAACCCAGGGGGGTCCGAGAGAGCGGAGTCTTAAGAAGGACAAGTGCGACCAGGATGGCTTCATCAAGGTGGTGAAGAGGAAGAGGAAGCCAGCTTGTAAAAATCAGTGTGGCACTGCGCTGGCCGAACCAAACCAACTGCTGTGTCCAGCCGTACCTACAAAATTGATTTACGTGTCCCGTCTGCATTATTCCACAAGGGCAGAGGATATTGTGAATTACATTTTGGCGAAATCCAATTTCTCCCTGAAAGTCGAACAGCTAGAGTCTCATCACGGAACTAATTTTAATTCTTTTGTGGTGAGAGCGCCGGCCGAACATCTTTCGACTTTCTTGAAGGAGGAATTTTGGCCGAGAGGAGTAATGTTCCGGCGTTTTCGAGGCCGGTTACCGGACACTGCGCAACACACGACGCCGATAACTCGTGTAATATAATATGTATAAGTTTTGGTTAAGTGATATATATATGTATTAGTTTATTAGTAGTTATTTATTGTAATAGGATGTATTTTATTTGTATGGGCCATGTTGCCTGAAATATATAAATTGATTGATTGATTGATAATAATAATAATAATATCCTTATAGGGGATTATAGTACTAACATTATTTATTTTAACATATGAAACTGTTCAAAACGATCCATGAACTGTGTCAAAGTTAAGAACATCGTTAGGAAGCATGCTTTTTCCCCAAATATTAAGAATATGTGAAAAAAAAAAGACTGTATATAAACTTTTTATTGATAGGTAATTTAAATAAAACAGAAGTAACAAAAATAATATCTAATAAATTCAATTATACAAAATACATATTTGAAACTATAATTTTATGAAATTATTAACTAAACATATTGGTACAATAAACTAACATAAATAACAAAAGAACATAAAGAAAAATAATTAAATTTTACAAATTTTCTTTACAACTTTCGTTGTCGGACTCCAATTCCGAGTCAGAATCCAGATCGGATATACCTACAAACTCGAACTCAGTTTCCGGAAACTGTATTAGGTCGAGAGTTTCAGCAAAAAAGGTTGTCTTCCTTTTGGCATCTAACTTCGGCCTTTGTGCACTTAGAAAAGGATCCGAAGAAACAACAAGCATATTTAGGATATCTTGATTAGAATCTTGCCTGCTTCTTTTCCGCGAATGATGTTCCCGGAACCTCCTAAAATCTTTGTTTCGAGACTCTGAGGCTTCTTCCGAGAGAGTCCCAATCGGGACAATATCATTTTTTTCGATTATGTCAGCTCCGTGTATTAATAGTTTATGTACGGTTGATGACATGTAGTACCAGTCGTATAATTCCACGTACTTTTCTGCTGTTTTGCGAGCAAAATCTTTAAATTTGATGACATCGATCTTCTCACCAGATGTTATTGCTTGCAAAATAACAGCAAATCTTTTTATCAGGTTTTGATCCAACCCAGTAATAGCTGCAGTTTTATTGGGAAACTCGAAAAACTTCCTTGCGGTATTCCCGTCATTGGTAGTTCCCGAGCCTTGTTTTACTATATCAATTAACAGATTGAGCTCCTCTTTAAATTTATTTTGAATGTTTTTTTTTCTGTTTTGTAACATATCTTTATGCTCATTACTTCTTGCTGCCCACTGTTTGAAGTCAAGTCTGTACGCAATGTGTAACAGACATTCCATGCAATTTATACGGGCATGTAGGGATGATAGGCCAAATTCATATATGTCAGAACACACAGTTTTTGATGTTACAGCATCTAAGTGGTTCATTTCTGTTGGTTTTGCTAAGCACAGGTAGCATGATGCATTTGATCTAGCTTCAGAAAGGTACGTGCAGACTTTTGCGTCGATCATTGTCATCATTAGTTTATGAGTCACCCTGTTACTATTAATGCACTCTGTGGGGTTAAGGGCCTCAATTTCCTCATCCATTTTTCTTTTGTTATCAATGACAACTGCATGGCTTTCTTTTACAAAAGTGAACTGAACCGGACGACAATAAAAAGTTGAGCATGGTTTCGGGTTTGTCCATATAGTAATATCTCCATCTGTCAGTTTCAGTGGCACCAAGGAGGTCATGAAAATGCTTGAATCATCATGCTCGCCGTCCATTTTCTGCTTGTATCGGCTTTGATTGGAAGCACCATCAAATCCCCACTTCGATATCAGCTTTAACTGCTTATTTTCCACATTATCAGAAAGACTTTGAAGAATCCGCTTCACCGTGATGTCAAGTAAAGCTTGAAGTGTAATTCTAGCTGATGAATCCGTAACTGATACTGATTGATTAGGAGGGTAGCATGCAAGCTTAGTTTGTTGCAGTTTATAGTAGGATGGGTAAATATCCTTAGCACCTTCCCGAATGGCAGTCTCTCGCAACGTAATATATTGCCACTTTGAAAGCTTAAGTGAAAGAAGCAATCCAAGTGCTTTCTCTGGTGTAAATATTACTGTTTTCTTAATGCTTTCCTTGATTTTAACGGCAGCTTCTGGATTTTTGATCATATAATTGATTACAGATGCGATATCTTCATAACCTTCTTCTTTTAAACGTGCTGCAGCTGCATATGCCAATTCACAGGAATCCTCGCCTATGTGCTCACTAGATCTTCTCTTTTTCTGTTTGCTTCCCAGATCTTTGAATGGTTTTCGGGACCTTTTTGTCATTGTTCCAACAGTCGATGATGTCGAAGGTTCTGGAGAGACTGAGTGTGCTCTTGGTATCTCATCAACAGTTGGTTCTTGATTTATTAAAGTTTGCACGCAACTCGGCCAATCAATATTTGCTTGCAACCACTCTCCGTACGTATTTCTAAACTTATCAAAGAATCGTTTAGATTTCTGCCACCTGTTTAAAGCAGCTCGCGTGAATCTCCGGCAAAATTCTTTGAGAGTTACTTGATCTTCGGCAGAAAGGCAATCGCCTATGCGGGACACAATTGCACTAAACAATACTTCATGATTAAATGAAGGACACTCACTTTTTAGAAGAACAAACAAATCTAAGTTGGTGATTAAACTTTCCATTCTAAGATTTTGTAGTCGCAAAGCAAATAGTTTTAGTGTTAGCAGTTACACGGTTGTGAACAATCTAAATTATGGAACAAAATTATAGCCCTTTTATTGTATAAAGTCAATAATTAGTTAACTACCCTCATTAAAGTTATAAAAGATATGATAATAAAAATTTATAATCGTCAAAAACATTTCGTAGAACTCATAGTAGAACTAATCAACATTAGCAAATCACATTAGCTCACTAATTATAAAAAGGTGAATGCAGTTCTTAGTTGGTATTGTTGCGAGATATTTCAAATCATTTAATCACTTAATAGGCTCATTAGAATCAGAAGACTACAACCATCATTCTAATTACTTAATTACTTGTCATCAGACTCATTAGATGACTACACAATATGTTATTTTGTATTTTGAACGTATGCAAGGTTTTAAAATTCCTTTTGCGTCGATATTATTATGTGTCCGGTTATGTTGTAATCATACTTTTAGGGTATGATCAATTAACAATTTCATTCCCCTATCTTTCTAAAAGAAGCGACAACATGGGCACTTTGACACTGATATTCAACTATTTGGTATTGTTGGAAATCTTACAAGATCAACAAGATACTACACACCTCTGTCTAGTCCTTCAGGTCTATAGGGGTGATGCTATTTTATGTTAAGAGTTGTTAAAGCTCTGAATTCTTCAACTTAAACACTAAAAGGAACGTTTAATATGTAAAAATAAATAAAAATATTTTGACGATTTAAAAAAAAAAGGCATCTACAACCATTATGTAACGTATGTCAAAAAATCATAAATAATTAGTACTAAAACCTCCTATAAGGATATTACGGTTATCGCTGCCGTTTCAGAGATATTTCGATTTTTCATACTAGCTCCATACAAAATTTTCGTAAAAAAATTATAATTCCTTCGTTTTTGTGCAGAATCAATTCTGGTGTCATTTTTGTATATTGTTATAACAAATAGAAGTGATATCCGGCACAAAAACTGGCACTTGCAAAATAAAATGCCTAAGTCTATGAAAGCCGTTTTTCAGCCCACCGTGCGCGGCGTCGGACGTCGGCCGTCGATCTCCGGCCACCGTAGGCGCGGGCATGCGGACAGCGAGTAAAGGGCAACTCGCTGTCCGACCATGGACCATGCCCGGGTCGACGGCGCGTTGTGTTCCACGCGCGCCTCAAAGAGCGTCAGCAATATGACGAGGCCCCCCCTGTAGAGGGCTGAAGCCTGCCAAGGTCGTGGGACTTATCCCATTACCGTGACCCCAGAACGTAAAGGGCTATTGAAGGAACACCGTGGATTTTAGTCAGTACAAGTCTGACAGTCCCTCCGGCCCTGCCCGGGGTGGGAGGACTTATTTGATGATTTTACCACGTAAAAAAAGGGTGTGAGAGAGAAAGAAAGTGTTTTACATGGAGCGGCTGCCTATTTGACTCCACAACCCAGTAGCCGGGTAACACAATACAGTAAGTTAACTAACAGAGGGCGTTCCCGTTAACCCGCAATAGTATAAGCACATCAATTAGATCACCGCACACGCGGCCCGTCATTCATAAATAAATTGCGACGTTGCCGTCCTTCAAGTACGCGTGTACAGAGTGTTTCTTTTACGTATCAATTTAAAAATTTTAGTGAATATTGTAATATTAAACATTTTGTTTTCGAATGGTAATATTTTTTAGCGTGTATGGATGCTATACTATTGCGGGTTAACGGGAACGCCTTCTGTTAGTTAACATACTGTATTTCTTGGCAAGTCCATTGTCAATTTTTCTGGATTCCGGCTACCCGTACTACCCCGTACCCCACTTTTTATTTGTTCTGATCGACTATTTCTTTTAATTTTAGTTTGTTATTGATACCGTCAATTTTTAAGCAATTATAACATTAGTTTCAATAAATTGTATTATTTATTATAATATAAAATATCATAGAAAGGTGCCACATTGCCACACACACACACACCCAGATGCACTTACACATACACATATTGATATGCTATGAATAAAAATAATATGTACATGAATAAATAGTGATAAAAATTATTGTATTAAACTATTGCATTACATTAGTGCATCTAAATCGATCAATCAGGGGATCGGCACTGTTTCTCCTTAACACAGGCCGAATTTTGGCCTAGCTAGGAGAACAGTATACCTGTTTTGTATAACATTGTATAATATTATTGAACCTAAAATTACAGAATTCCAACAGTTGTGAACATTGCAATCCCATTATGAAATAAATACTTTACAGTTGCATAGTTGGCAGTGTTTTGAAACGAAAACCAGCTTATTACACAAAAGATAATGAAAAACGATATAGTATAAAACTGAACAGGATAAAATGAATGATAGTGAAAACCGATGTCTCTATTCATACAAGAATTATGTATTCGTGACTTATGCTAATACTCGCATAACCACTTTTCAATACGCGAACCTTAAGCATTTATTGATACTTGTAATAATTCTCGTCTGACTATTAATATAAACTGCAATACAATCTTCTTGGTAAGCTTGTTGAAACTTGCGTTGATTGTCGTGTTTAAATATTAAATGTCTATTGCTACACCTTGAATTTGTTTACTGTTTACACTTAATTAAGTACTTATAGTTGTTTGTTAGCACGTTCGCTGACAGTACGTCGTTAGGCGGGAAATTATTGTAGAATAGTGCGTTATTATGACAGTACGTCGAGGGACGGGCCACTTATTTTTAAGAGTACGTCGTCTCACGATAATTTTTCATATAAGTATTATGAAGAGCAGTATCCACTGTCATATTATGAGCAATTTCATATTTCTTACTGTCGTAATACGAGTATTTTGTGGGTAGTTTCATATTGCTTGCTTGTGCACGAGTACAACGATGATTTGTCATTTAGTATGGAAAATTCTACTGTCGTAATGTGTTGTCAGGGTAAGTGCTCACTGTCAGCGAACGTGTTAACTACAACATACAATTTGTGTAAAAGACTTTAAGACTAAATAACATGTAACGAAGTTCTTTTTCATGTTCTTGCTGCTAAATGAACGTACCCTCGGAGTTAATAATATAATATCTTTATTCGGTACTAAAGGAACACAAGACCTATTAATAGTGCCTGTACTAGGAGACTGCTCCTTCATAACTTTAAGCATTGACAATTTTATAACTAGTTATTTTAATAAAAATATAATTAGACTCGTGCAATTCGGCCTATATAAATAATATAACTTAATAAACAAAACACTAACCGCTATTTTACACGAATAGTCTAGAATTACGGCATCGTATGTCGCGCAGTATCGTGTATCTGGCCTCGGAATCGCTGCGCCCGGAACACATTTGGGCCAAAATCCTTCCTACATGAAGGTCGACAGACGTTTAGTAGGAACCCTCACCGCATAATGCGTTCAATCCAAGCGAATAAATCCGATAAATAGTGTTCTATGTCCCAGTACCTATAGCTCGTTCAGAAGTATTTGCGTAAACATACAGAATAAAATATTCGTAGAATTATAAAGAAGGATGTTATAAAACTGGTGCCTAAAAACACCAGACCGGAAGACCAAGCTAAAACCATCTATTTATTTATGTAATTAAAGTTTTAAATATAAACTTTATGCAACACAAATAGTACAAAGGCGGACTTAATGCCATAGGCATTCTCTACCAGTCAACCATGGGTGGCGAAGAAACAACATGGCAGGTGCTTAAAAAATTAACTAAGTAGAAAATATATTTTAGGTATCTATAACATGAACTTAAATACCTCCATTGTTTCAATATCGTATTATAACATAATGCTAAGCGATCTCGTCCCATAATTTAGCACTTACACGTAAGGTCGTAACGATGGCGTACCGTGGTATTTCACGCGAATGTCATAATAAAGTCATAGGCTGCTGGCTGGGTGAGGCTCCTCAAATGCCAGCCCTTTGTCTCCTGACTTTTGTGAAACGATGTAGTAATAGCTCCTAAAAGTTAATGGGTTGAGTTTAAAGATTCATCGCTAACGTCAAATATATAGGGCGTATATTTTGTCTATAGAATTATCGAGAAGCTTGTGGCTAAATAATAATACCTAATCGGTTTCGACCACGGCGACCAATTATTAGCCAACTGTGCGGTAGATATTATAGTGCACTAGTATACCTGTCGCCAAATAACTTGGCAAGGTTTTGGCGTAGTGGAGGTAAGTTCGCGCATCGTGCACTTGGTGGAAGAAAAAACTGACGTTTTAATAGTCTGCGTAAAATGGTATTTGGTCCTGGCATTGTAATCAACGTAACAAAAACTAAATTTAAAACAACAACTCTTAACAAAAACAAAGGGTACAACTTTCGTGTACGCAAGTGTATTCGGGAGCAAATTGAACGAGAAATACTGACGCACCAATCGCGCGCTCGGAGCGGCGCTACGTCATACCCCGCGTCCCGCTGACAACCGCTGACACCTAAAAATCGACTTCTGCGCATTGAACGACTCTTGCCAAGTTATTTGGCGACAGCTATATGTGCGTAGATACAGGTGCACTCTCTGTTCCTTTACTCTCATTGTCCGATGAGACGACAAACCAACATGACCGGAGAGGGATCAGGTGCAGAACCAACTTCTTAACGTGCTTTCCGAGGCACGGGGGTTATCATACCACCAACTACCAAAGTCCGGGCTACTTACTACTAGGAACACGAAAAAAGTATCGATACTTTGTGGTATCGAGTACGTTTCGTTTCGATACCGATACTTTTGTACTCGATACTTTGTATTTGATACTTTTAGTCAATGAGTACTTTTTGACAGGTATCGTATCAAATAAATCTTGGACGGCAACGCCATCTGGTTCAATTAAACTGAACCTTCTAAATCATTACATTGAGCTCGAAATCGTTCTTTCAGTTATTCTGTTCACAGTTCAGATAAATTGACGTTACTGACTGACATTGACGGCTTGACGTATTCGCATTAGGCCCTAAGAAAAGTACTCGATACTTTGAAGTATCGATACTTTTGTTTCGATACATTTATGAGTACGATACTTTTTTTTCGATATTACGCATGAGTACAATATCGATACTTTCTTGTCGATATCGTGTCCCTACTTACTACTGTGAAATTTATAAAAGAAACACCCAATAGCTCTTTTTGCCCGACCCGGGGTCGAGCCCGAGACTTCTAAAATAATAAGAGCCCCACGGGTCGATTATTAAAATTAAGTTAGCAGCTTGCTAAGGCCGGTCCGTGGCCTACGTGCTTTGGAAAGACCGTTAACCAGTTTATCCTCGGAAGTGCTGTGTACTCATAAGCAAGAAAACCTGACTCCAGTCTTGCTAGGAGGTATCGTGATGCCCAGTTACTGGGTTGTAGAGGGAGATAGGCAGTCGCGTCATCTCGTTCTCAGCTGCATTCGGTTAGACTAAAGGCTTAATCCAACAGGGTTGGGAAAAAACTAAAATGTTTTTTATAACGATACTTTTGCCCGCGACTTCGTTCGCGTGCAAGGGTTTTCCCGTGTAAATCCCGATCCCATGGAAATTTCGGGATAAACACTATTCTGTGTCCTTCCCAGGGTCCTAAACTATTCCCTTGCCAAATTTCATCTAAATCATTTCAGCAGTTTAGGCGTAAAAAGGTCACAGACAGACAAACGGACAGACAGAGTTACTTTCGCATTTATAATATTAGTATGGATATGGGTATGGAAGTATGGATTTATAATATTAGTATTAAAGTATGGATAGCTTTTGCCAGCGACTTCGTTCGCGTGGGAGGTTTTTCCCGCCTACATCCTGATCCCATGGGAGTTCCAGGATAAAGAGTAGCTTATGTTTTTTCCAGAATGTCAACTGTCTCCTTACCAAATTTCATTGAGATCCGTTCATTAGTTTTTGCGTGAAAGAGCAACAAAGATATAATTCAAAAACTATCCCACGGGAACCTTATGTCGGGATAAAAACTATCATATGACCCAGGGTCCCAAAATATTCCCATGCCAAATTTTATGTAAATCGGTTTAGCGATTAAGGTGTGAAAAGGTAACAGACAGACAGAAAGACAGACAGAGTTCCTTTCGCATTTATAATATTAGTATGGAAGTATGGATGTAGTTAACGGTCCTATCCTGAATATAATGTTTAGGATCACGTAAAATGCTATTCGTGAAACCCTCGTTAAAACGCGAATGTTCGCCTCCCACAATACTATCTGCACTTAAGACTTTATTCTCTTGGAGCCTATAAAGCATTTTATATACCAGACTATCTCTACTTTCAGCTTTTTGTGTCTAACACGTTAAAGTGGCAATAATTTTATCGCAAAAGAGGACGATTTTCATCTCTTGATAATGTCAGAAATTGCAGTGTGACGAAAATGAGTAATTTCCTACAATTTGCTTTGACAAAGCGGAATATGGCGGTCGGTCCCATGGCAATTGGAGGCAATTGGGGCTCAACCCTGAGGTCGGGAGTCGGGACCCGAGCTCGCCGCGGCGGTTAATGCCAATTGTGTTTCTACATATCTAACTATCGCCATTTTATTGATAAAAAAATATGGATTTGGTGCTTTAGGTATATTGTGTTAGGTAAGATTTTTTGTTGGAATTCTGACTAGGAAGGTGTACTGTGTAATTGATATGACGGTCAATCCATACTAATATTATAAGTGCAAAAGTGTGTCTGTTTGTCTGATACCCTTTCCCTGGCTAAACCGCTAATCCAATTTTGATGCAGATAGTTGGGGATCAAACGCATAGGGGGCTGATATAGGGGAGACTGTTTGTGCGAAATAAATATCGGAAAACGGCTAGTTTACGGGAAACAATCCAAAAAGACATGTTAACAGGGTTCTTACAATACCTACACGTATCTTTGTATATTTAGAGGACGGCCTTTTGATAATTTCGAAGAGAAACAGTTGTCATTTAGGACTTCGTCACGCTGAAGTTGTTATGATTAATGACTGACTGAATGACTGACGTTACGGAAAACAGAGACAGTCAGAGACAAAGTTAGCTTAGGTCTAAAGTCATGCAGTGATTTATGGTTCATCGTAAGGGCATCGGCACACGGTCAACTAAATAGCTTCTTTTTCGAAAACAAAGTCACCTGGGTGTCTGTCTGTTTTGCCTCTCACTTCTTATAAACTACGAAGTGGATTGAGAGCAATAAATGCGCAAAGTTGGAGATGTACTTAGCACTCGTGCGAAGTTGAAGAATTCGTGAAATAATTTAAGTTTGTATACATACATAATCAGCCAATAATGTTTCCATTGCTGGGTCAGAGGCTATTTCTCTATGAGAGGGAATGGGCCGTAATCCACCACGCGAGAACAGGGTGGGTTGGTGAATGGCATGTCTTTGGGTGTTTCGGTCCTAGGGCGTGCCGGTTTCCGTATAATGTTTTCCCTCACTGTTGGTGATGAGAGAGCACTGGTGATGATGAAAATTACACAATGTAATGTGCATGTCTGGGCTCGAAGCCACGACTCACAATTCGCAAGTCGTGCTTGAAACCACTGGGCCTCCACAGCTCTCCTTAAGTTTGTAAAGGTTCATTAATTAATTTACAATGCTAATGGGGTCAATTCCAGTTTTAATAAGCAACAGCTGTAATCTCTTTCGAACTAATAAATACCAAACTAAACGCAAAAAGAGTCTCAACCTAAAACTTAACATTACATCACTAACAACAAACGTCAGGCCGCTCCGCTCCGCACCGCTCCGCTCGGCACCGCACCGCTCCGGTATCCGTCAAATTACGGAAAGTAAAAACGTGGCGAGGTTCGCTTTAGCCGGAGTGTTCGGGAAATGGATGAGGAGCGGAGCAGGGGTGTCACCTGTGCTTTTAATAAATTAACTATTAGTAGCGAATGTTATGTGGACGTGGACTTGTGTTGGTACACGTGCTAGTTTGATGGGATTGAGCAGGGAAGGTGGACTGTTTCAACGAGATGGATGTTGACTATATTGACAGTAAGTATTTCTTGTGTTGAAGAGAAGTGTGGTACCTACCTACATCGACATTTTGCAAGCTATGGCTTGTAAGTCCCATATAGTGTTTATTACCAACGACCAAGCAGATGTTCTGATTCAGAGCTGCTAGTGATTCATCAACTCGTGCTATATGTCTACGTCCTATTTGGGACGACTTGCAGATTTTTTTTTTCTGTGTAAGTGTAAACTTTATCAACGATTGGTGCAGTTTGTAATACAAGAATTAACCATATTATTTAAGAATTTTTGGTTTTCTGTCATTTTTTTCATGGATTATCTAATAAGAAAATATAAGATGGATTACTCGATAGCACTGTGCTCGACTCGGAATATAATTCAGAACCTCATGCTCATCACCTTTAGCACTTGTAACTACTGGTCTAACAGAACTTTGGGTTATTTCTTAGCAAATTCATTTAACATACTTTAATTTTCTTCCAACTTTATAAGTCAAATACAGAAATTATGTAAACAGCGTATACAAACAAACAAATTCTTGTTCATTTTGTATTTTAACTCCCATCTCGCCTACCCATATAAAAGCGTATTCAAACAACTAAGTTTGCGAACTTAAAAACAAGTTAAGTTGATGAGAAAGTTAGAACAAGCAAGGAGACAACCTTAAGAAAGGGTGAAAAAGGTCATGTGAAACTTTAGGCCAACGGATTGTATTGCTTACGTTGTGGGTGTGTGTGTGTGTGTCAGTATTATTGATTTATAGTTATAATGATTTCAAGACGCCTGGAGGAAGAAGCAGCTGTGATTGCCTCGTTAGTACGTGAATATTGTATACACCCACTGTGAGCATATGTGTGTTAGGATTCACTGCATATGTGAGTAGGGTTTGTGCACTTGCTCGTATTTATCACTTAATAGGCTTCATGATATTTTAAAAAATAAAAAAAATATCAGAATTTATCCTCTTATAGTCTACTTCTTATCCCGGGAATATATTATTGGAATTATAAACAATAAAAGAAAGATCAACAAAACGTGGTTTTAATAAAAAAAAAAATGAACTACACAATATACTGGAACTAATAATCGTAACATCTAAGTATTGTACCATATTCTTACAAATAAATGTTGATTGATTGTCATTTTGACCTTCAAAAAATTATCCGTGCCAGCAAGAGGTGGTTTTGTGGTTCAAACTACCACGAATGCGCATTTAAGCAGTCTATACTATAATACTCCTATGTAGGTTGCTAGTAATAACCACAACAAACAAAGGACATGGACGTCAGTGTAATTAGCGTGTGTTTGGCTCGTGTGCCGGATTGGGAACCGCAGGATAAAGTAATTAGTACGAAGGTACTGGTACATAGGTGATTAGGTGGTCGCGTCATGGCCGGGCAATGCGTCTAATGTATTAGAGATGTATTGGTGTGGGTGTTTGTTATTGTAGACGTCTAATCAACGATTATTGTGGGTGCGTTGATGTGTGATGGGGGCAATTATAGATACTTTGATACATTAAAAGCATTTATAGATATAGATGCACTGTTTAATTTGGGAAATTGACTAGTAGGTAGAAAAGCTCTTAAGGATATGTTATTATTTGCTATTTCATATTTTGTAACTTAGACATCATTACTGCCAGCTATACAACGTGTAACGGAAACCCCATATCTATCTAAAAGGGCTCAAGACAATATCTGGTATGGAGTCTCTATGCACAGTTTCAGCACAAAATAACTGACTCAAAGAATTGATACTAAATTATTGGTTTCATATATTTCTTGAATACCAATCATAACAAACATGTCACAGCACTACGAGGGTCAATAACTTTCCACGTCACTTGCCAATAACACGATAATTCTTTTCGTTCTTCTTAATTTGAAAAATTCAGTCTCTGGTATCAGTGTATTGGAATTTGTAATAAGTTACACTACACTACACACTTAGACTTAGGATTACAAAACCCTTGCCATATCGTTTGTTATCATCCAAAGAAGCCATGCACTTTGTATGTATATACCCTTTCCTTTAAATTACACGTTGTAAAAATTATGAAGAAAAATATCGCAAGGATGATCATTGTAAACATAAATTTGAAAAAATGGAACATTCTGACTGCTCCCGCTGCAGCGTTGATAGTGAGCATATAGGTAGCTCAGTGTTACATACTAAGAGAAGGCCCTTTGTCTCAGCAGTACGAACGTTATATATATATATATATTATAGACTCGTAACAGGCTAACCAAAAGATTAATTTAAATATAAATTATCAGATTCTTAATTCGTAAAATTAGGAACAGAATTCCATTCCGGTGATTGTCATTTATCATAAATGTTTTTTTTTTTATAAATATTACTAGCAATGTTGGTAGAATTTACATTACTAGCAATCTTGTTAACCCCTCCAACTAAGCTAAACATGCTTGTGTCTGGAGTGGGTTCACGGCAACTGCAGTGTAATGGGTAATTACCCATTACACTGCAGTTGCCGTGAACTTAATTCAAGTTTTCTATACCGAGTTTGAATTTCGAATCTGCTATCCAGTATTTGAAATAATGACAACGTTTCTTTACAAACACTAATATTATAAAGATGATTATTTTAATGTTTGTTTGTAATGAATAAACTCAAAAACTACTGGACTGATTCCAAGAATTCTTTCACCTATATAGAGCTTCTTTATCAGTAAGTATGTACAGACGCCAGCACATGAAGCTACCCGAAACTGTCAAATTTTCCCAATCAACCTTGAACCTAATTCCTGTAACAATAAAGTTGAAAATCTATTAAAGAAATTTGACAGATTGTTGTAGCTTGATGTGCTGGCGTCTGTACAATAGGCTACTTTCATTTCGCTGGAAAAAAAAAAAAACTCTTTACGCGAGCGAAGCCACGGGCACAAATTAGTGAGAAATAAGGCAGATGTCATTGACAGAAAATACTTAAAAAATAACAAGTAGAATAATGCATTTATCTCGTTTAAAAATTAGGAATCACATTAGCACTTATATAAGTAGCCTTCAAGCCTGCTTAGTCCAAAGTCATATGTTTATAAAACACTTAAGCCAGAAGCACTTAGCAGAAAACAGTCGTTTGCCAGCAACTTAGTCTAACGAAGCTAATTAGCGACTAGACGGCGACGAAATGCTTTTGTCTTAGATTCCCAATTAGAATTGAAATAAGATATTCAATGCTATGGTCTGTCGAATATATAATTAAAGTACCCTTACCAAAAAAGAATCACCAATTGCGAGTTCGACTGGCGAACCGAGGTTCAGTACACACTTATCTAAGTAATTTTATTAACTATGAGTCTTTAAAAAGTTAAATAAAAACCCTAAAGTACATAATATACATCTAAAAATCATCCATACAACGTGGCAATGCCGCCAGTCTTTTGGGCACATTACCAGTGGACAGCGATGCGCACGAATTTCTGGATACCATATTTTAGTTGATTTTTAGACTTATCTAAGTGTATCAAATAGTACCGAACTACAGCTTTTGGGTTTTCTGATTTTTCATTTACATGTCACGTAAAGGCCATTTGCTTCTTGCGTAATTTCCTGATGCTAGGCCAACGGGAAATACCCTATACGTTTAGATTCCCTAAAAATAAGTAAAATCAAAATATGCGGAAATTATACGCGACATGAACCGTCATATTTTATGATCGTGTTGACTTACAAGTTTCATTTTACAGCTGAAAGAGAACGTTGACCCGAGTACCGAGGTCCAAGACCCGATATAAATTTCTGTTATCAATATCTTTACGCGTTCCTGGAAAAAACTGGTACCGAACCTTAAAAATAATGGGTTATTTACGTAGCTATATTCAACAATACATATTATTTCTCAAAATACTAAAAACGTTACATATATTTCGGTTCCATATGTTTACCCGTTTCTGAGAAAAACGATCTTGACAGAGATGGTCAACAAAGTAATTACATAAGGGATCCGTTTATATGGGTACGGAACCCTAAAAATGTTGCTGTCTATTTATTATTCTGTAACATTTTCAAGGATAAACTACTGAACGTACTTTAATGTTTGGGACGGAGCTTGTTTGATACCCTGACACAACTTGACACGAGGGATTAGCATAGTTTTGTTCTTAATGATTACCTACAGGGTTGTAAAGAGGGCTCTACCTCCTTTCCCCCATCCTGTAAGGAAATACACAGCACTGATGGGTATCATCCACACTTAGTTTATATACTTTCTGATTGTACCAAGCGCTCCTTATATAAATGTGGAGGACATTTATTGTGTGCACAGCCAAGCTGTGGAACTCTTTGGCGGCTTCAGCGTTCCCTGCCACTTATGACTTTTCAGCCTTTAAAGCAAGAGTGAATAGACCTCATCTATCGCTTACCATTAGGCGAGGTCGAGGTCAAAATTGGGCTCATCGGGAATAAAAATATATCTGAAATCTATTTCGATAATGTCACGACAAAGTTTGCCAGCTGTATTTTTATATGTAGACTTTTAAGTAAATAGGCATCTCGTCGTGTCAATTAGTTTCAATGTAGACTAAACAAAACTAATTAGACAAGTGAAGAGCGCAAAACTTTTATTTGTCTCAAATTAGATTGTAAATAGTATTTGGGATAGCTACCTAAATTGTCGAATGTCTACAAATAAAAAGTCAGAATAAAAATACATTGATTTTGCTTATACAAATAATAGGAAACTAAGAAGAATGGAGAATCCCTTTATACCGGCATTATTTACCTCATTTTAGGCGGAAAAAAGTTTTAATAAATTATTTTTATTTAATATTAACTAGCGTTACTCGCGATTACGTTCGCGTGTGAAGTTGAGTTTAAAAATTCCTTGAAAATTCCTATTAACTCCTCTTGTTTTCAGTAAAAGGCCCATTTAAATTAGTTCAAAGAATATCTCGGACAAATAGAAAGACAGAGACACAAAAAAAACTATATTTGTGTTTTTCTAAGGATGCAGAAATAAATAAGAAAAATAGGATAAACGAAAAATAAGTGTGGTTTCACACAAAGACACTGAAATTATATTTACACGTACTTCACACACATGTAAGATTTATCTTACACCCTAATAAAAATGAATATTCAATGTTACTGTCTGCTTCGCTAAGACACATATAGACAGCTTTTAGCAAATTCTATATCGTTTGGCAGCCACCGGATTCGTAACTAAACTAATTAGCTGTCTAGGCTTGCAGCCAAGGACTGCTAGCATGTGCGTAGACGAAATATAGGGTGTTTCTTTTGTAGCCTTTTTATATTTCGTTTTTACGGGTAATTAGACGCCAGAAAATCTGACATTACTCTTGCCAAGGGGTATCTTGATACGGGGTGTCTGAATAGGGGGTTGCGGGAATGTTCTATACCGCGGCCTCGGAACGCAAGGGCAACTGAAGTAACAGGGTGGGTTCCTTTAGTTAGTTAAAGTCAGATACTCTCGTTCGTTCCTCCCGATGCGGGAGGACTCATTTAATAATTTTTGCCCGGAAAAAAGTGTCTAAATACGACGTTATCAAGTCATACATCAAAAATATGAGTGTAATAATAGCCGTTATCTATAATTAAAACTAACATTTAGGCCAGTGGCACATTCAGGTACCCAAAAATATCGTACAAACCTACATACATAATGTCTACATTGACAGCCCTAAACCTCTCTCCTTTAGGTAAGTTCTGTCCATCCAAAGGTTATCTGTAAGAGAACGTTCTATGCTATAAGACCGCCCATTGTGCACTAGTGTATTTTTTTTTTTGTATCCATAGAAATACTGTAAGATGGATAAAGTACATAATTAATAAATATTGTCATACCTACGCAATTCTACACTATATGTATATATTGAATATGACTGTACAGTGCGTGGATTGTTTTATTCTAATCACTTTATCCTACTTCAAATAAGCGAGGTAATGCACATTAAGTACTTAATTAAGAAAGGTAAATGTTTGCTGCAAACACTGAGGACTTTGCTCTTGCTGCCTTCTTAATTATAATATTTAATTAGCTGAAGAGTTTATCGTTTATATGACTGTCTGTGTGTTTGTTTTCTCGCCTAAGGCTTTAGACTGATCGTAATTATCAAAGACAATGCTTTGATGATGCCTATTTCTTAGCATAGGATAATTTTTATCGAATAGTTTTCGATAAGATATTGCCCGCTGGGTCCTGATTTATAATTTATGAAAATAGTCTTATCTGATCTAGCCTGTCCGTAGCTGCACTCTCCCTGCGACGCCCTAAGCCGAGGTCCATACCCCACAGGGGGTATCATCAGTTTGAAGTCTTTAATTAATGCCTCTCTCTCATCTTTATACCGTACACAATCCATCAGCAAGTGAAGTATATCTTCAATTTTATCACATACTAAACAATTGGGAGATGTAATTTTTCCCATAAGATAGCCAAATTTTGCTGATGGATAGTGTCCAGAACGCAGTCTTAAAGCTAACTTAATATAATTTCTATTCAATTTATCATCATCAAACCAGGACATACGAGGAGGCTCATTTTGTATGACACACAAATGATGAAGATAGGGACCTGAGTCAGATTAATTAGAGATTACTAAGTAGTGTTTAAATAACCGAAGGAGAAACGCTAATTAATCGTTTGACCTATTTATGCCAAGACTGTAGCTACAGGTGTATTTTTGCAAAAATGAAATGTAAGTAATTTTAAATGGCTCTTTTATTAGATTAATCATGGCGCTAATTTCATCATCCCGACATTTCTGGGGCGTCGGGGGCTTAGCTATAACTGTCTCTGAAAATGATAAACTAGAAAGAGAACCGTTGTATTTTTCTTTTTCTGCCAGTCAAGTCTATGAAGCCTCATTTCGAGATAAAAATGACGGACACTTATCTAATAAAAGACGGTAATAAACGTGAGATAGACAGACATTACGAGTTGTTTTTTTTTTACTACATAGGCCCTCAAAAGATGTACTTCAAATTGAAATAAAGAAGGAACATTTAAACTGAGCTTCGCGTTAATGAACCTGTCTCTTATCTAACTCCTTATTAAACATCCTAATTTAAAACAAATATAATTCCGTAATCACGTTCAAAGACATAATATAAAGCTCTATTTGATATTCTGGGGCTTGAAATGAAAATAAATTAGCGCAGTTTATTAGTGGTATAAAAGCTTGTATTTTCTAAAAAATAACATCAACAAAAACAATATAAATGGAAATTATTTCTTTTTTTCTAAAAAATGGAAGTCAATTAGTAACGATCATGAAACCTTCGCAATTAAGCCCCAAACAAAATATTGGCTTTAGTTCTAAAAGAAAAACAGAAAAAAGAATACAAAAACAGACAGGGAATCCCTAAATAAAAAAAGCTAGGCTCGAAAGTCGTTCTATTGGTACACGCACAGGGTGTCACCCTGTAACTGGGGTGGCGATGGGGTGGCCCCACCCCCTGACCCAGAAACCCCCGGTGCGTACCCCGCCCCTGCGCCTAGTGCATGTCGTAAACAAAAAATCTCGTGGGTTTTTATCGGAACCCGACCTTTTTGGAGATGGTGACTGGTGATTGTATTGTTTTAAAGGTTTTTTTTACGAGATTTTACCCTATTATTTTTTGAGCTTGAAAAAATTGTAAAAGATTAAATCTTGCTTTGCGTAAATTTATTTCGGAAATAAAAATTAGCTAATGTATTAAAGTTTTAGATACATGTTTTTTATATTATGTTATAGTTATGTCTATAAAATGGTATGGTTAAAAGGTGAATGATGTTTTGTGCTTGTTTCTATTGATTGGGACTCGTTTTTTTTGCAAACGGTCGAATTTGTTATAAATTCTGTTGTTAATATTAAATTCGGTTGTTTGACTGCTGTTCGGCAAGAATAAATTAAATTCGTTTCTCCTGCACAGCCTCCTTTTGTGTTTTTAACCGACTTCAAAAAAAGGAGGTTTACAATTCGTCTTGAACTTTTTTTTTTTTTTTATGTATGTTAACCTCATAACTCGGAGATGGCTGGACCGATTTGGAAAATTCTTTTTTTGTTTGAAAGGGTATACTTTCTAGTTGGTTCCATTGTCGTCACGTTTGGATCTGATGATGGGATAATGGAGAAATCGAGGGAACTCTTCAAATATTATAGGCACACCCATAGCGTTTTGGGTATTTCTTATAGTACCTTGTGCAGTTGCTCTCGAAAAGCACCATTTGAGGAAGTGGAACTGATGATGAAGACCCCAGATGGCCACCGAAACTACTCAATAAGAAGTATTTCGTTGATTGCGATTACATTACTTGAATATGGATGTAGCACTTTATGCTCGTCACAATGCATATGGTGAAGAAGAGCTGATGGTAATGTACCAGGAGAATTCCTCAATAATTAACGGCTCTGCACCGGGAAAAGCAAAATTTTGTAAAAGGTGATAAGTAGTTGACATTTTGGCTTTTGTAACTAGATAAATTACAAACCGACCCACTAAAAAGCGTGAAAAAAAACTTTTTACCAAAAAATAGAACCGACTTCCATATAAAAACACTACAAAGGCAAAAATAACTTAAATTCCGGACGGCGGTGTCTTTAGTTTTGTATATATTTTCGTTTTTGACACGGCCTTCCGGAATTAAAGTTATTTTTGCCTTTGTAGTGTTTTTATATGGAAGTCGGTTCTATTTTTTGCTAAAAAGATTTTTTTTCAACTTAAAGAACGCTTTATTCAAACATGGTATTTATTTTAAATATTATAAATGCTATGTATTTTACAAACTGGTCATAAATAACACTATAACACGTCTTTCTTTGTATACTTTAACTGGATGAGGCCGGAAAACCAGCTTGCCTATGTGATGTAACATTTATACCTACATATGTAACTGTAAGTATGTATAAATAAACCGTAGGATCAAAATAACTACTACCCGTACCGTACCGTAGATACTATCCGTAAAAATCTGGAAAAACAAGCCACGCATGAAAACTGTTGACACAATTTTAAATATGAGTCCTACTTGTACAAAATCTTACATAATGCCGTAATGCCCGAGAGCCATCAATGTCGTTCCGTAACAGGATTACTAGTAAGCCCGCACAGCTGCGGTTTAATTAATTATGTACTGCGCCCTATTTATTTTAGTACTGCTATTTATGTAACAATCTGAGATTTGATAAACATGTTTATTGTAGCTTGGCCTCTATTTCTATATGCAAGGACACTCGATAATCTACTAAAGAGCTTTGTCACACGCATAATTGGGCATACCTACTACAATCGCGGTAATAAGTCCCGTCTTTGAGGAGTGGATAGCCGGACAGACCAGCCAGTTTAGTCGGCCATTTGTGAGAAAAGGTCGGACAACTTAAATTAATAAGGATTTAGTGTCTTAGTATTAAGGCTGCTCTCTCGAAAAAAGCTTGAAAAAAGCATTCAGATGAAGCAACTTTTCGTCGGCAATTACAGAGAAATTACATCTGAAAAAAATTGTTAGTAATCTACATGATATGAACCGTAATTTGGTTTAGCCACAATTTTTCTATCGGTATCACATAATAAGAAAAAAAAATGCCAAATCACCCCCAAATCATTGAGATGAAACCATTTTACTCCTTAATTTCTTATCAAAAGAGTATAAAAAAATATACTACTGCTTTGCAATACAAATGAAAATGATTTGGTTTTGTTACTTTTTACAAATATGTATTATTTTTATAACAATAAATTAAAAATGCTGACAGTACGTCGTTAGGCGGGAAATTAAAATAGTGCGTTATGAGTTTATGACAGTACGTCGAGGGACGCGGGCCACTTATTTTTAAGAGTACGTCGTGGAAAATTCTACTGTCGTAATGTGGTGTCAGGGTAAGTGCTCACTGTCAGCGAACGTGTTAATACGACAAACATTGTGTATATAAATTCAGGTTCTTTTTATTATTTAGGTACCGTAATTCTTCTTAAGGTGATTGGTCAAATGTAAAAAGCCGGACAAGCCTGACACCGTTTATTTTGGACGGACACGCATTCAAAAAGCCTAACTATGTCCGGCTTTATCCGGACACCTGGCAACGCTAGATTTTTTGAAGCGTATAAGCTTAGAATAACAACGCATAGAAGGATAGTACGAGTGCAAAAAGTGAGGCAACTAAAACTTAGCCATTTTTGGCTAACTTTGCTCGACGAGCCGTCAGTATTCAAGGTCACATTCTGCCGAACAGAGCTCGCGAGTAAATAATTTAAAACGACCGTTTGTAGCGTAAAAGGATGTCATAGTCCTTCAGGAAAACAAAAAACGTGTAATCAAATTATATTTCACAAGTAAATACTTACATTTTATACATTATATTTAAGTAAATCGACCATCAAACAAAAATTCTAATAACCTAACTTATCACAATTCAATGTTGCTATCCGTGAGGAAAAAAATACCCATATTGATTTCTTTTGTGCTTATTTTTGTTTAAAAAAATATAGTTTTGGCGGCAATTATGTATGCGTCAAACTAAACTATATTTATTTACAGCTACTACCTACAGTGTTTTATAACTAAAAGTTACTGTTAGTTCGAAGAGTGGCATCATAAAGATGACAATTTTATTGATTAAGATTTTTTTCATTTAAGTAATATTCTCAATAATATTTTTCTATTTCATAAATACAACACATACTTTTAATTGATATCAAACGAGATTTTTCAAGCAATTAATACATTTCTATAATATCATTATAACACATTACACATCAAACATTCTAAACGAAATAAACGATATCTCATTTCGTTTTCCTTCCGTAAATATATGTCATATAAGTCATATTACATGAAAAAACATCATCTTATTTAGTTTCATAACATAAAATACTTGATTTGATCCAGGAACATAATAGTGCGTTTTCCCATTTTTGTGGTAATGGTATCACTGAAAGCTATATTTGTGTGCGTTTGAAGAACGTAGACACATTCGGCTCACGCACACAAAGAAAATAAAGTGGACACACGAAATCGCTCGTGTTTTGTTCTAGACGCCTCTTCTATGCGTTGTTATTCTAAGCGTATAAGCAATCATATAATGGTAAAATATAATTTCAAATATGCCAAGAGGCGTATCTATACTGACGAACAAGCTCCATATTAAAATCATGTAGTAACAAACTCTTTGTCTCAATATTGCCAAGATTGTATTTATTGTAGGTAGTCACGCGCGCTTCACTTCCGTGGACTTAATCACTACTAAAATATAACCTCCTTGTTTTGCAGTCGAAAAGTGGGCTTCAAGGCTTCAAGCTACTTCATACCAAATTTCATCAACTAAATAAAAAAAACCTTGCCTCCTTTTATCACTCACCAGATCTGTATACCCCCGCCAAGCTTAGGCACATCGCGTGTTTTTAAACTCCCCTCATACTTAATTGTTGACACTCTAATTATAATTAGTTTAGGTTAAGGAAGAGTAATGAATTTAGCAGGAAAATGTGTAAAGGGGTTTATGGGCCATACTTTGTTATAGCATGAGGTAGGTAGTCGTTCTTTATTTTTTATTGCTGATTAGCTCGGGTTTAACCACCATCTCACTTTGTGGTAAGCGATGATGTGGCCGTCCACATCACAGAACAGATAAAAGTCTGTTCTGTGGTCCATATTATCGCTTACCTTCGAAAATGAAGCACGTTTACCTAGAAGTAACATATTAACTCTTGACTTAAAAACTCTTAGGTTATAGCTGCCAGGAAACAGACTCGGACAGGGAATTTCATTCATTAGCTGTACGCATAATGAAAGTATTCCCAAAGCGTTTTATGCGTGTGGGATATCCATCATGTAACGATGGCGCATTGCCGTTCGTCTCATAGAAAAACCTAATTATAAACAGATTCTAGCCTTCTATTGGAAATCACACGACTAGTTTTTGATAGATCCAATTATCATGAAGAAAATTTCTTCACTACAAAATACCTCGACTACATGTGAAAAATCAAGCCCAATTTCAAGCTCATTGATAAATCAATGAGCTTGAAATTGGGCTTGATTTGATTTTGGGTTGAGGTTCAGTCGAGTGGAAGAATATACAAGCAGTCCTTTATAAAAGACAAGAGCATTCAATAAAGCAATCATAAACGCATAAGTGAACCTTAAATCAATGAACCATAAGTGCAGTACCTAACCTACTAGGTACCAAAACCTCTACCCTTCCCCTTGAAACTCGAAGGCGTGACGGTTATGGACTGAAAGCGTCTCCATTGTTACGAGGACCATTATATCTCTGTAGCTACTTATGTTTCAGTGCTCATATAAAACTAAGGCCATGACCACACTATCGGGTTCCAGGACAAAAAAATAACGCTTCAGTAAGTTTTATAAGTGGGACACAAATAGGCGAAATACTCATGACACCCTTGTTAAGAAGGTTCCTTACGGTATATTCAACAAGAGTCTGTAGCTGTCAATTCATAAATAGTACTTACATACAACCTACTACCACAGCTTCACTATAAACCTTTTAAGCTGTCAAACCCCGTGACATGCACAAACAAGACACTTTCAGGAAGCTAAAGCAAAAAGCGTGAAGTCTGTTGCAAACTTGCAATGTAAAATTTACACGAAGCTTGGTTTTGAGAGGTTAGAAAAATATCAGCTTTGCACAAATAATGAATGGTAGCCAATATAAATATCTAGGTATGTTTGGGCAGGCAGGAAAGGTCTTGAAGTAAACTGGTCCTTAGAAAATTTGCCTGTTTTCATGAACAAAACGATATGTCTTATGCCACCAGTCTTATGTCACCCTGATGTCAATGATACCCGAGTATTATTTCCTGTATGAGGCGTTTGCATTAGCATTGCAGTTGTCATATGTCAAAATGACATATTTGACATATTGCAACAGAGAATTAAAAAAATACGAATTCCATTTATACTTCAGAGAATTTAATACGAACGGTTACCTAAATGCAATACTAATACGTAGACAGTTCCTAGGCAGAATTTTGAATACAGACATTCCGAATTCACCACAACGGACGGCAAATAGAGATGCTCCTGATTAAAACAGCTCTACACACATACAACGCATTTCGACACGCAAATGATACTACAGTACCAAAGGGACGTGTGAACCGCACGGAATTAGGACCTCACAGTCTGGCGGCCTATCTAAATGACGCCTTTGTTCGGCCACGTCACGTCTGCCCTAACAGGATTACGTGAGTGACGCGCCTCCGTGGATAGTGTGGACCTAGCTTTATAATGTAATTAATTTTGCTGTGTAGTTGGTACCAAGACGGAATGATGATTGTGATTTTGTGTTATTGGATTACACGGAGTTGTTAATATAAAAAATAGCAGAATAATGAAAAGCCAGTGAGTGTGTGACTCTGATACTTAATGTCTCTAGCTACTGACTTCATCTTCTGCTTAACCAAATTTAGTTGAGTACTAGCGTTTTACATGGAACGTGCCTCTCTAACCTCCATAAGCTGCTGTGCGAAAAAGTTCAGGAATTTCAATACTCATCTTAAAAGATGGTTCCAAATTACCTACCGCAATAAAATATGATAATAGTCGAGATTTATAACCCAGATTTTTATTTGCGAAAATATTTTTACAAATACCTCCTATTAATCCTCGTCCTTTCCCTTTCGTACCTTTCTACAAAAGTATACAGAAAAATATTGAATGAGTATAAAAATATATTTACTATAAATAAGGAAAAAGGTTACATTCAACAAAGTACACATCTGCGAGGGAGGCAACTGTGCCTCAACATAAATATGTTTTAGGAAATGTATTGAGAAATTCTACCAAATGTGTCAAGCGCAGTTCCCAGCTTCGGGCGCAAAACTTATTAAATTAATGACGTCACGTCACGTCATCCGAAAAACGTTTAGCCCGAGTGCGGCCCTGTGGCAAATTAATCCAACATGTTTTGTAGGTCATAGCTTGTTACGCGAAAAGCGATCATACATCACACGTCATAAGAATTGTTTTCCGATGTGTCGGGTGTGTGATGTATGTGATATATATTTTATATATCTTGTCGGATCGATAAGACCGTTCGTAGGGATGTGACTGTTAGCGGAGCGAGTGCGAATTTTAAGTTGAATACATACATGAGCTGTGAGCTGTTCAGTCCTGTATACGATGGCAGAAAAGCTTGGTAACTGGGGTAGGCTTTGATGTCAGAATTTGAATCTAGCCTCTAGATTCAATAGTTTCCCTTTGAGTGAAGCCAGCTGAATGTAAAACCGTTTTTTGATGTAATTTAAAAAGATTTGCTCTGCTTTACCAGATTTTTTTATGTTATCAAGCTATGTTTTGGTTTTGCTAAATATGACAATTATATAGAAAAATGCTCGAGATTTCAAAGCGAGATAAGGGAGGCAGTATACTCAGACGCTGTATTTTTCGGTTCGTGCAGACCATTTTAACATATTGTGATTCTTTCGTGCCTCAAAAAGCGCGTTGACATATTGGCCCCGGCTGTAATTTGCACCTCTTTTACAGTCCTTAGGAGTAATCAGAAGACAGACAAACTGACAGTCTTACCAATGCGTATCGTGTTACCCAGCTATTGGTTAGTCAGATAGGCAGTTAGTCCATGTAAAACACTAGTACTCAGTTTAGGGTTGCCAAATTTTTTATCAGCCTGTAAGGGACAAATAGGCAAAAAAATACGGGATTTCAATTTTTTCCGAGATAAATAAAATAGGTACCAAATTATTTACTAAGATGTATAATTTTTTTTGAATATTTTTCGTAGGAACGCGCATGTTTGAACATTTTTTTTTTTTAATTTGATTTATTTAAAAAGCCGAGCACAGCGGTATAAACAGACTTAGCTCAGATCTCACTACCTCAGTCACTCGCGCGCAGCCGAGCCAAGTGCATGTACGAAGTATTGAGCTTCATGAGCGGATGACACATGCGAAATCGGATTGATATACGGGACAGAGTCGGTCTCGGCGGGAGATTTGAATGTACGCCTGAAATACGGGACGTTCCGTGAAATACGGGACATCTGGCAATACTAACTCAGTAGCAACCGGTTAGACCGCAAGCCAACCCCAACATGGAAAGAGGCTACTAAGAGAAGAGAGGATACTAAGTATGTATATAGAAAAAATGGCTTCAAAAAGTACCATGATGACCCAAACTACACAAACAACACACACAATGGTACCTATCTTAAATTAACACACCACCTATTTACTTTAGTTTTGCACTTAACCTCTGATTAGCAAAAGAAGATAACAAGATGAATCACAACAGTTTTTCTTTCATTCCGAATGAGTAATAATGTTATCTGCCAGAGAATCGCGTTAATTACATTTTCCATTAGCTCTTCGTTTTCTCTTATAATTACTTCACCTTATTTTTGCTGAATCATAATAAAATACACGTATACACATAAGTTAAAGTTTCTGCAATAAGTAACGGAGTTGGAACAGTTACAGTACATGGAATTGGGTATAACGTGCTGTAGGTTAATGTTCAATTTAACGATGAGTTTGAGAATTATTAAGAGGTACAGATTTGCTCCTGACTATCAGTCACTCCACAAAAAATTTCGTACAGTTTTACGAATTTATAGTACACACATCACGGACTTCTTCATGACTGGTGAAAACGCTTGGGAGGTGCAATATGTATGAGAAGCGATAATAGGGTATTTTCCTGTGATCATTTCATTTAGTCTGTTTTGTCTTTATGATCATTCTAGTTAGGTTTTCAAAAAATATTGTACACGTATTTTTTTGTCTTTTCAAATCAATAAAAAATTACAGGTTGAAAGTTCAGGAGTTCAGGCTAGTGACGTCAAATCACAAAGTATACTACGGCGTCTCGTCACGTGAAGTTTCAACTCAGTTTAAACTCACTGTATTGTCTTATTTTTTTAGTTGCATGAAAAAATACATGTTAGTAGGTTAGTTACCTACTCGTAGTAAAGTATTTTTATTATTAAATATTTTAGGAAAGTTCCATATTAAAACAATAGACCGAAGTTTGTGGAATTTTTATCTTACTAAACTAATTATTTTTAACTACCTCAGTGGTCACCATCAGCTTATGGAAAGAAAGCCTTGGCTCCTCTTCAGTTCTGAAGCTTCCTGAATATCGCCTGTGTGGGCAACTCCCTGATGAGACAGTAGAAATAGGTCTCCCCTTATTCTCGCTGTGTATGGTAGCAGGGACTATTTTCGTAAACTATACTCGTATTCGCTTTAGGAATGCGAAAAACACATTCGTATATTCACAATATGGTTTACATTTGCTACAGCAGCATTGACTTTTTTCGTAAACCGAGCTTGCTATTTTAAAACGAATGCGAAAAACACATTCGTATATTCGCTTTGCTACATCACTAGTTATAGGCACGCTACGTACATACAAGACAATATATACGTTTTGTACCTAAATATATATGGGCACGGGAAGCGGATGTCGTTAGATATATGTTAATGGAAGATGTTTGGATGATTAATTGAACGATTATATATGTAGGTCGGTTTTGGCACGAGATTAATGCTTCTTTTGTTTCATGTTTCTGTACATACTTACTCATTATTTATGACAGGATTTGTTGGAAAGTTTGTGGGACTATTGCCAGTTTCGGATCAGAGTCGGATCAAAGAGCCTTATTAACGGAATTAGGAAGGGTAGACAAAGCTACAATACCATGAATTGAGTATCAACGCCGAGTTCCGAACTCCTGTCAGGGTTGAGGGAGTTCCGTACGAGTTACCGCGGAAACCAGGGCTCCGGAATGCAAGGGAAACTACACTTTAAACCGAATGGGAGGGGTCATTTGATGATTTTCCCTCGAAAACAGTCGCCGAGTTGCCAGCCTACCATTTTTCTATCGGTTACACTTCGGGGAGTGTGCCTCGGACTTGTACAATTTAATTCCACTGTAAGACTTACGAAAATGCGGCAGGCTGGTCATCCTACCGACATAGTTTGCGCAGTGGTTGAGCTTTTGGCTGCTGTGCTGCGTGATGCTGATTCAATTCCTGCATGGTACAATTATAGTTTGTATGGCGAACAGAGGGTAGTTTCGGCTAAGGATTGTAGTGATGTAAAATGGTGTATTATGTGGGAAATCGCAAAAAGCGGGTTTTACTGCATTTTTAAGTATAATAAATCGATATATAAATACTCAATGCAAAGACTGTAAACTTTTTTACGAAAACTACGAGGACGGAAGAATATAGATACATAAGACAACTAACAATGTGGGTAGAATTAATATTACTAGCAATCTTTTCTCTGGAGTGGTTTCAATCGGCAATAGTGAAATGGGTGGGATTCGAACCCGCGACCACTCGATCACAAGGCCGAGAACTTAGCCATTAGGCCATTGACGCTTGAATATTAAACGCTATTTCCCCTGTAAGGTTTGTATGCAGAAGTATCATGCTACTATTCTCACACACCTACACCTATTGCTATGCGCTAATCACTTTATCAAAGCTTGGCTAAACTAATTAAGGACATGATGTGATCGGTGCTGTCTGCTATATTAATAAGGTCATCATAAGGCCGTGTGGGCGACTACAATGTTGAATGTATGAGTGTGATGAGATACACACGACTCTTGTTTGTATGGTATATTTAGTTAGAAGAGAAATCATAATGTTTTTACACAAACTCATAATTAAAATAAACTACATATTTCGAAAATATTTTACTTTTTATTAAAGCATTGCCTTACACTAAGAATTTCTCCAGTATCGCGAGTGCATTTATACAAACACCCATACTAGGAACAATTTGTAGGCCATACAAATATTTGTTCCGGTGGGCGAATCGACTCGAGATACGCAGTGTAGGAGCAAAATGCTCAACCTCTGCATCAACCGTGCCGTCAAAGATCTCGTACTTAAATATCACAAGAATCACTTACTAATTCATCTGCTTAGTATTTTCCAACTTTGTTGGTGTTGGCTCCAAGTTTAACTGGATGCAGCCAAGTACATATTAGGGTAATATATGGAGCGATTATCTACCTAATCTCAGTAGCTGGATAACAGGATGTCCCTTGGCAAAAGCAGTGCCAGATTTTCTGGCTGACCACAGATTACTAAATAGTTATTTCGTAACAGATACATCACTCTCATACAAAAGCGAAAATACCTACTCTATAATAGCTTATAAAATCTTAATAATAATACCAGCTGTTTGCAGCGAGAAGAAATGGACCATAAGTACGCATGCAGAGAGTTGAGTTTTGCCCACCGCGCGACCCACACGTCATCGAGCGAATGTCCTAGGGTTGTATATGATGATATTGGTAATAAAACGAATATAGAAAAACAATTATTTTTTATTTGTTGATCAAATATGTTTCAGTTTAATAAAATGATAGATGAATTTTTTCCTTCCCTTTTTTTGTCAGGTGGGAAAATCATCGAATGATTTCTCCCGCTCTGGGTTAAGCGGATGGGTGTGTCAGACTTCTACTGACTAAAAACCCACCCTGTTCCTTCAGCTGCCCTTAAGTTCCGGGGCCTCGGAATCTCGTTAAAACATTTCCGCAACCATTTTTTCCTTCCCTGAATTCCCGATTATTAAATTTTAGTGTCCAAAATATCCGAAACTGCGTAAATAATTTTAATTTTAATAAAATTCCGCGCAAATAAATAATCAAAAGGGAAACAGGAGCAAAGCGGAGGAAAATCAATTGTTTTTAGGTCGATCCATTATGACGTTGTCAAAATTATTTAATTATGCAGGCGTACGGCAGCCCACTGTCCGATGTACCGACGGCGATACGCGAAGCGGTAGGCATATAACGCGTGGCCTTGAGCGAGTGACGGACGCCTGGTTTGTCCATCCGTAACGACTGTCAAAGATGTACAAATGACAGGGAAAACAAACCGCTTTACGTGTTTCCCGAGGCACGAAGAAATCTCGTTATGTTAAGCTAGTCACTCATAAGATGTGTTCTAAGTTCTATAATTCTCATCAAATTAGGCAAACGTTTATTGATGTTTTGGTTTATATTCTAAGTTATAGTTAGTACAAATACATAACAAGATTTTCATCTATACTAATTGTTATAAAGCGGAAAAGTTTGTTTGTTTGAACGCGCTTATCTTCGAAAGTACTTGGTGGATTTGGATGAAATTTTGTTATCGAAGTAGCTTGAAACTTGAGAAAGGTTATAGACTATTTTTACTCGACAATAAAGGAGAGTCATAGCACGACTGCTAATCTATCTATATATCGACGGTTAAAAGGTAATAGGGTATTAGCGATAAAAATCAAATTGTTCAGGAGAGCAGTTTAATGTTTGATATTTTAGAAAAATGGATATAATTTTCTACAAAACGTAGTTTTTGCTTGGGCATAAGTGACAACAAAGTCATCACAGAGCAATGGGAGTTAGCGCATTCGAAAGAGCGGAAAATTTTAAGTAGAATGGCTTTCATAAGTCAATTTCGACCAAAATGTCGCTTATGCCCAATTACCTTTTAACCGTAGATATATAAAAGCGAAATACCACTCACTGATTAATCACGAAATCTCAGAAACTACAAGTAGTAGGGCTCTCAAATTTTGCATGGGGGTTCCTTTCAGTACGTAGATGCTCACTAAGACGGGATTTTTCGAAACCCCCACGGGATAAGGGATTTACACGGGAAAAACTTCCCACGTGAACGAAGTCGCGAGCAACTGCTAGTGGAAAATAGTCACGCATTAAAACAGACAAGAGTTATTTTGAACTACAATTAGCGCGGCCTGATTCCTTCAGAGATAACCTTACTACGTATCCCTTTTTCCGAGGGTGTCGTGAAGGGCGATCAAAAGATTATGCTGTTTGATTGAGCGTAATATCCTTTTATCTTTGTAACGTTTATTGTGGTAACTAAGTCTTAACCGTTTTATTTGTAAGTAGATGTGTCCGGGACATCATTCGGTGGCAGTCGGTATTACTAACGTCGTTTTTCTCGCGTAAATCCAGATCCTGTTGGTACTTCAGGGTAAACAGTAGGCTTTATATAGTTCTATAAGCTCCTCTATCTTCCGGTGAAAGTGCCATTATAATAGGTTCAGCCGTTCTAAAGATTGGCCCGAACACATCGAAACATAGATTGGGAGACAAAAAAATTAAACAGTTATTTTGATATCAGAAATGCTTTCATTAGAGCAGATTTTTCGAGAGTAGTCAGTTTACATCGGTTTTCTTCACGTGAAAAATCAACAATTGTGTCTTCCCGAAAATTTGAGTATATAATATTTCAAAACCCGTTCATTTATTCTTGACATAATGACTACTATTACCAGATTACTCCTGAATATATCCTAACAATACATTTTACCTCTATTTATCCCGTACATTATAAAAAGCGTGATACATAAAGAGCTTCCTTTGTTTTATATTAATTAGTATGTTCTCATACAAGCACGTTTCTGTATTAGTCTCGGTAATCAAGCTAATTACCTTCCATGTCGAACGGGAAACAAGAAATACGCGAAAATGTATATTCTCATTTGATCTAATAGGAAATTACTTTTCTTTTTATATTACGGTTAACTCGATGTATGGATTCTTTTACGGATATTATTATCCGATGTTTTCCAAGCGTAATGAGGGAGCTGGTGGGTATATAATAGGGTAATTTCCTAAAATATTTTATTTAGTCCGACACGTAGTTTTACAAAAAACATTGGACACGTATTTTTTTATTTTTTCACGTAATTGAAAAATTAAGACGATACAGTGCGTTGAAATTTTGCGTGACGTCACACCTCGGTATAATTTTTAGCAATGTGTGACGTCAGCAGCCCCCACTCCTGTACTTTGAAGCTTTCCATCTTTGTGAATTTTTCTTGACTTGAAATAGCAAAAAATACGTGACTAATATTTTTTTTTAAAACTACCTAATGGACCAAATAAAATAATTATTTAGTAACACAAGAAACTACCCTATTAATTACTGCCTCAAGGGTCGATTTTCGAGGTTAAGCAACACTTCCCGAGGTCTGTCGGTGGATGGGTAATCATTTTATCGTAACGAGATTCCTCCGTATCTCTGAAAGCACGGTCACCGGTCTTGCCAAGGGGTATCTATCGTGTTACCCAGTTACTGGGTTGTGGAGGTAAGATAGGCGGTCGCTCCGTGTTTAACACTAATATAATCAGCAACGTCTGGTTATACTGGAAGCTGACCCGAACATTGTTGAGAAAAGCAAACCAGATGATGAAGTTTTGCAAGTGTGGTGTTATACAGAACTATGTACATTATACATACCTAGATTTTCTTCAAATAACCCCAAACACATATTAAACTTTTTAGGATTCCGTAGCCGAAGGGCCAAAAACGGAATCCTTATAGTTTCGTCATGTCTGTCTGTCTGTCTGTCCGTCCGTCAGAATCAGAAATATTTATTTGTTTAACATAGGTGAATACATATAGGTCTTATAATAACAAAAGAGTCCGCTATGTTTTGTCAATAAGACATACAAATATTACAATTAACATTTAAGGTAGTAAATCATGTCACAAGTTTAAATTACATATTATAGAAGAGACAAAAAATATTACAAATTTAGTAGAATCACAAAAACATTATTTTTAAGAATGTCATATCATTTAATAATTAATTTTAGTTATTTTATTTTGGTCATATTGAAACGTCATTTAAGTAATCCTGTAACGTGTAATAACATTTATCGACAAGCAACTTATGAAGTGTCTTTTTAAATTTCATGAATGGCATAGTTTTACTTACATCTGGTACTTTATTGTAAATTTTTGGAGCATTGCCGAAAAAACTTTTCCTCATTAATGATGTTTTACATTTAACATTACACAGTTTATTGATGTATTGATCACGTAATGGATTTTTTCTAACCGCAGATAGGCTTTTACAAATAAATGCGGGTGTTTTTTCACAAACAATGCTGTTTCCATTATGTACATTGCTGGCAGTGTCAATATTTTTAACTTTTTGAAATAGGGAATACAGCTATCTGTCGTTTTTAGGCCGCACATTGACCTCACACAACGTTTCTGCATCCTAAACACACACTCCCTATTAGTTGACTGTCCCCAGAAAACAATAACGTACCGCAAAACAGAAGCTACAAGTCCATGGTATGCTGTTAATAATGTCTCAATATTAACCTTTTTTGATAGCTGAAATAGTGCGTACGCAGACTTACTTAATCGTTTACATATTATGTCACTGTGGGTGTTCCAAGTCAATTTATTATCAATATTTATACCTAAAAATTTTGCATTAAAAACTTCTTGTATTTTACAGTCTTTATATGTAATATTAATGCTACTATTTTCACAACGTTGATGGAAATGCATGATATAGGTTTTAGTTAAATTAATTTTCAAGTTATTTTTATTAAGCCAGTTTATAATTTTTGTTAAAGATTCATTAATATCATTTTGGTAATTATTTATGTCATTGCATTCTATTATAGCTGTGCTATCGTCAGCAAAAGAACCATTTTATGCGGAATTATTTTCGGGAGATCATTGATGTATATAAAAAAAAAGGGTGGTCCCAACACACTGCCTTGGGGCACGCCATATTTTATGCGTCATCCGTATGTCACAGCTATTTTGTTCCGATACTATTAGGACTATACATGTGAAACTTGGTAGGTAGATGTATACTGTGAACCGCTTTCCGTTTTAATAAAAAAATAAAACAATATTTAAAGTTAAGGAAACTAAGGAAAATTAAATAAAAAATTAATAAATTAATTAAGGAAATATTTAAATGAAACTGGAAAAAAAAAACATGAATCCTATGCGTGTGTGGTGTCTATAGACAGGTCTTTAAAAAATACATTAAGGTTTCTAAAACCACTTTTTTATAAAGTCAATCGTTTAGAAGATATACGCTTCCAAAGTAGTAAAATGTGTGTGTCGCCTATAACTTCAATAATAATGGAGAGTAAAATAAAAAATATGCTGTAGATCTTAATGTAAACTTTCAACGAAAGTTAGTTTGAACGAGATCGGGTCAGCGGTTTTTGAGATACAGCATATTTTCTAAAACCGCAAATATAACTTTGTAATTCATAGAAACACTATGAAAAACAAAGTTATTTGGCGTAGTTACTACGAAACCCTGCATGGGTGAGTCTGACTCGCACTTGGCCAATGTTTTTTATTTTACCTATGTTCAACAGCAGCGTTCATTTTTAAGGTTAAAATCTCATGTCAATTAAGACACTTCCAAACTATACCGTGGCAGTCGATACTTGAAAACTTTGGATTGAAGTAAAGGTGAATGAAATGTTCTAACGAGATACCCCGGCCCCGGAACGCAAAGGTAAATGAAGGAACAGCGTGCGTTTTTAGTCCGTAAGAGTCTGATACTCCTTACCGCCCAACCTAGAGCGGGAAGAGTCATTTGATGAATTTCACTCTGAAAAAATGTATATCGTATCTACGAAATGAAATGAAATGAAATGAAATGAAATGAAATGAAATATTTATTTTGTAAATTGGTTATAAATAACACTTTTACACGTCATGTTTTTTTGCGTGTTAAGTTTAGCTAGATGAGGCCGGTATTTCCTAACTGACTACTCTGAGAAGAAACACCGAAACAAACTCAGAGGTCATAGTCTCTTTTAAAGTCCAGACAATTTGTATTTGTATATGAGAAGCATGTAGGTTCATGTCTGTGGTATTTTTTTGAGGAAATAACCACGCAAATTTGAGCGGACCTGTCCAGACAGTGCAAGCATTTGTCAGTTATCATGTAGCTGTATAATAACCATTTTGTTGGTTAATTTAATTAAATCCTTACTAATATTATAAATACGAAAGTATCTCTGCCTGTCTGTGTGTTACTCAATCACGCCTAAAATACTGAACCGATTTAAATGAAATTTAGTACGGACATAGTCTAGAGTCTGAGAAAGTACATAGGCTGCTTTTTAATGCGAAAAAAGGGCTGCAAGGGGTTGAAATAGGGGATGAAAATTTGTATGGAAATTACGTCATTTTTAAAGCTAGAAGCATGTAACTTATTTTTTTTAACTTTTGATTAGAAAAATGTACTTAAATAAGCTATTAGCAGTAAAATATTGTAAATAGCTTATTTATGTATGAGTTTTATTTTCAAAATAATTACTTAGTCTAAAAAATTAAAAATGCTGCCGAAAGTCACTATTCCGCGCGGACGAAGTCGCGGGCACAGCTAGTATTTTTATATGTAGCGTATTCTCAGCTTACGGTACTCAGCTTAAATAACATAACAAGCTCTTTCCAACTGTATTGTGCAAAGAAAATTGCTTAGCTATCCGACCCACCCAAGCTGTAGTTATTTCAATCCAATTCTTATAGAACTACGACAACACAACAGATTGTGGTTGATCCCAACCAATTGAAACCTATCCCTTTCTTATCCCGGGACGATCGATCCCCGGGGAATGCGGAGCCCGGGATCTCAATATCCCGTGGTTGCTCGACGCGTGTTGTAAGGGTTGGATTAAGTTTAGCACTTTCATTTATTTTCAGATTGGCAGAATTGAAAATGTTAAGTATATTCGGAAATCTGTTTTTCTAAGAAAAAATCATGCCTATGCTTCTCCTGGTTTTGCTTGAATAAATAGTTCATTTCAAAGAAAAAAACAGTCTATCAGACTCTTCAGCTCTTCAACTATAGCCACCCCCAAAATCACATCTATCCATTGCTCCGTTTTGACGTGCCAGAAGGCACACATTCTGCGTCACTTCGTTTACACTATCATGAAAATAAAAAAATAAAATTGGCCAAGTGCGAGTCAAATTCGCCCATGAAGAGTTCCGTAGTAACTACGCAAAATAACTTTGTTTTTCATAGTGTTTGTATGAAATACAAAGTTATATTTGCGGTTTTAGAAAATGTGCTATATCTCAGAAACTTCTTATTCTATTTCGTTCAAACTAATTTTCGTTGAAAGTTTACATTAAGATCTACAGCATTTATTTTATTTAGATTTTTCACTCTATTATTATAGAAGTTAGGCATTTAAGTAGGGCATTTTACCACTTTGGAAGTGTCTATCTCTTAAATGATTGATTTTTGGAAAAAATGATTTTAGAAACCTTAATGTCATTTTCAAAGAACTATCTATGTACACCAAACATGTATAGGTTGGATGAAAAAAAAATATTTTCAGTTTCAGTTCCATGTATGATGAAGAAATAAAAATAATAAGGGGGCTCCTTATTATTATTATTTTTTTATAAGAATTGGTAAGCGGTTCACAGAATACATTTACCTACCAAATTTCACATATGTAGTCTTAATAGTTTCGGAATAAAATGGCTGTGACATACGGACGGACGGACAGACAGACAGACAGACAGACACACAGGCATGACGAAACTATAAGGGTTCCGGTTTTTGCCATTTGGCTACGGAACCCTAAAAATGCCATTCAGGACTATAGCAGCACCACACTTACAGTATGGATCGATCACTATATTATTACTAATTTCGAAGCAATTGTTAGTTCACTGTTAGACGTCCCTACGGGCGCGTGACTCTTATCCCATTATCTCACCTCATCCTTAATCTTCATCTTTTAATTTTATTATATTCTGTCCGAGTATATCTCAATCTCACCCCAACCCCGAACAGCTACGACAGAGCAAACTAACGGCTAGAATGGGAACTGACTTTAAATTCTGTTTACATCTAAACTATTGTCAATAAAAAAGATCACCGGTGGGGTGAGCTTGAGCCGTCATTTAAACGTGATTGAATAGATTGGCAGCCCATGTCATGTTTACTACCAACATTTTGTCCGTTAGATTTTTGCGAAATATCAACAATAAATAAATTGAATCAGAACATCACTTATAGTAAGCGAAGGTACATGTATATCTAATTTTCTGATGCCTATATAATCTATTTGGTCATACGTAGATATAAGTAAGAAAATTTGGAACACTGCTATGGCAATTTTTACATACTTCATAATCTGTTCTTACTGCTACGCAATCTGCTGTTCTACAATCAGTCCTGCTGTTAGTAATTTTGTTAACCCCTCCAACTAAGCTAAATATGCTTGTGTATACAACGTGTAATTTAAAGGGTATATACATACCAAGTGCACGGCTTCTTTGGATGATAACAAACGATATGGCAAGGGTTTTGTAATCCTATGTTTACATGTGTGGAGCTTATTAGAAATTTCAATACATTGATACCAGAGACCCAATTTTTCAAATTAAGAAGAACGAAGAGAATTATCGTTTTATTGGCAAGTGACGTGGAAAGTGATGACCCTCATAGTGCTGTGATACGTTTGTTATTATTGGTATTCAAGAAACATGAAACCAACAATTTGGGGTCAATTCTGTGAGTCACTTATTTTGAGCTGAAACTTTGCATAAAGACTCCATACCAGATTTTGTCTTCAGTCCTTTTGGATAGATATGGGGTTTCCGTTACACGTTGTATAGTGGGCTCACGGCAATAGTATAATGGGTGAGGTTCGAACCCGCGATCTCTCGATCACAAGTCCAACACCTGAGTAATTAGGCTATTGATGCTTATCATATCGAAGGAGCTCCTCAGTAGGAGATTCTGTCATCTTCCACCATTTGACACCAATTTTTTTATGTCATGGTGTTTCAGTCATTTAGTGTAACATAATCTGTAGTTAAATAAATATTTTTCATTCAATTTCTAATAGTTCATCCTGGGTAACAGATTGACTAAAATTTTATTTCTTAGTCATCTTACTTCTTATCACTACATAGTATAAAACAAAGTCGCGTCCCTGTCTGTCTGTCCCTATGTATGCTTAGATCTTAAAAACTCCGCAACGGATTTTGATGCGGGTTTTAATGTATAATAATTAATAAGTTAAGGTTTTGTGTAGATTGAATGAAATACGACGATATTACTTCAACATGTCGGAAAGAATTAAGCCCATCGGGAGCTTTAATCGAAAACGCTGCCAAAACCTTTTGAGTTATAAAAATACAATTTACGGCGGGATTGTTTCTCTTTTATAGATCTACAAAAAAGTCCGCGATGGCATATGTCTATCTCCCAAGAATAACCCACAATAACCATTTTTTTCTCTTACAAATTACATTAAAATGATGGGTTATTTACGAATCTTTTTTGAACAGTACAGTATTATTCCTTATCCAATTAAATACGTCAGATATGTTGAGGATTTAATGTAGATCAAAATTTCTGTTTACACTATATCAATAAAATGAATATCTTATGAGTTATCGCCGATATATGAGTGTGGCAGATTACCGGATGAAAAATTGATTAAGCAAAATCATACATATAAGCAAATATAAACTTTATTACCCGAGCGAAGCCGGGCCGGGTCGCTAGTTAATGTTATAAAGCGAAACTTTGTGAGGATGGATTTATAAATATATGTATGAATGTTTGTTACTCTTTCACGCAAAAACTACTGAACGGATCTGAATGAAATTTAGTAAGTACATAGTTGACATCCTGCATAGGCTACTTTTTATCCCGGAATTCCCACGGGATTGGGATTTACGCGGGACAACCCTTCCACACGAACGAAGTCGCGGACAGAAGTTAGTAATATAACCTTTTCTATAATTCCGCATAAACCCAAGACCGTCGAATGCTGGTTCAGTATCACTAACCTCGATCACTAATCGCTCGTCGGTACGTTAAGTGCTCAACTGACTACAGTTATATTAACTGCTGACTTTGGTATACAGTTACTGTGAGATGAATGTGGGGGAACCATGTTTTAAATGCGGTTGTGACTATTACAACTTGAGTATTATCTAGCGCCACTTCTGGTTGACAGCTCCCTGATGAGCTTCGATATTCAGCGTTAGATACCTAGCCATCCAGCGCAGGATTTCAAGCCCAGCAATCAAGTTGTATCTTTACTAAGTACAAACTAGCTTTGCTCGTGACCTCTGATCCTGTGGGAATTCCAGGATAAAAATATATCTTTTAGTGAAAGTTCTATTAAAATCGTTTGAACCGTTCCATAGATTAGCCCGGACAAACAGACAAAATGTTTAAAAGGTTTGTTAGTGTTTTAGCGACGTGCAGGCGCATAGGCTCTTGAGAAATTACAGTTATTTTCAAATCACAGACATGCATGTCTATACATATAAAAGATGCATAAGTTAAGATGTATCTTCACATCAAAATGGCTAAACAGATCCGTATGAAATTATACACAGAGATAGATTATAGGATATAGGCTAAATTTTAATATATCCGTGGGACAGATTTATTATATTTTCACGAGAACGAAGTCAGGCTATTAAATCATAAAATAGCACATTGTTTCAGAAAAGAAAGGCAATCAAGATCCATTGCTTTATACACACATCAAAAGTGTCTAGGGATCAACATATATTTTTGCAATAACTTTTCTCCTGATTGATATTAATTAAAATTTTCTTTAAGGATTCATCAAATAAAGTGTTTTCGTTTGTCACAGTAACGATAAACCAAGTCACCTTTGCATTAATAAAGAAATTTGCTATTTTCCTAATAAAGGGATTTTTGACATTTGAACCACTAACATTAAAGTTCGAAAAAAAGACTGAAATAACAGTTTTCTTTAAAATTTTATTGGGTAACTTAAACAATTAATAATCCGTGTTTTTACCGCGAACACTAACAACACAAGAACATCGGTTTGGTATACTCAAAATGAGTTCATCCAAATCACGCTGTGGAATGGCCGCCCATGTTCGTTGCAACAACAAAAAAAGGTCTTCTTGCGACTGGATACCCTCCATATTCGGCAGAGCTCTTCTCTGTAGCATATCCCATGCATGCTCAATCGGGTTCAAGTCTGGCGACTGAGCAGGCCAGAGCAGGACATTGATGTTAGCTGCGGCGAGAGTCTGTCTTACAACTCTTGCGGTGTGCGGTCGTGCATTATTATGCATTAATTGAAATAAGGGACCGATTTGCACTTGTAGAGGAACGATGACGTCAGATACAATCGTCTCAGCATAAATTTGAGCGTTGAGGTTGCCTCTGATCCAAATCAACTCAGTTCTTCCGCCGATCCAAATACCCGCCCATACCATGATGGTTCCACCACTATAAGGATGGACTTCCTGGCAGGATTTTAATCGCTGTTGGCGTCCAGGGGTTCTCCAGTGTCGTATACGTCTTGTGTCCGGTCTCATACCAAAACGAGACTCATCAGAAAAGCACACGAAACGCCATTGTTCTTCTGCCCAATTTCTGTGTTCAAGAGCCCATTGATATCGAATCCTACGAATGTGCATTGCTATAGGTGGTACCCGTAGCGGTCTTCGGGAATGAAGGTTAACTTCATGCAAGCGGTTTCTGACTGTTTGGTCGCTAATTAAGTTCCCTGAAGAGTGATGAAGCCTCACGGCTAACATCATGGCGGTTATTGTTGGAGCTCTTCGAGTTAAGATTTGAATGTATCGGTCTTGTCTCCGTGTGGTGCAGCGATACCGTCCTTCATGGCGCTCAGCCACGGTACCAGTGCTTCGGTAACGTGTCCAAAGTCGACTGATAACACTCTGACTTGTATTCAGAGCTAAAGCCACAGTACGTTGCCGGGAACCAGCTTCTATCATTCCCACGGCTCTGAGCATTTCTTCCCTGCTTAAATGACGTCGCCGCTCCATAATAACGTTGGTTTTAATCAGTAGTAGGGAAACAGTAGCACTAATAATGTCTTCAATGCGTTGTATGTTTTTATAGGGAAAATATTGACAGCTGATTTTCATCTTTTACTCGAATTTGATTAACAGTTCCTGTTTCAAATTATGAAATGCACCAAAAAGGATCCATATAAATTTATAAAATCATAAATTTATTACAAAGCCACATCTCAATCTCAAGAAATCCGCATAAAAATGCTTGATCCCTAGACACTTTTGATGTGTGTATGTTTAAAGATTCGCCAACGTTAAACAGGCAATGAATGCTGTTGCATTGTCAAAATGAAATTACCGTCCGATTACATTCAGTTGTATTCCGCAAGGCGTAAATAGAATGTAGGACCCCAAATATACATATATTGATTGATTTATCGTACTAATAATATTATAAATGCAAAAGTTTGTGAGGACATAGGTATGTATGTTTGTTGCTCTTTCACGCAAAAACTACTGAATGGATCGCAATGAAATTTGGTAAGTGGATAGTTGTCATCCTGGAATAGCACATAGGCTACTTTTTATGCCGGGATTCCCACAGGATCGGGATTTACGCGGGAAAACCTCCCACACGAACGAAGTTATCAATCATCATCAATATATGGCTAGTTGAGAGCAGAAGTAATCCAAGTGACTTTTTTGTCAAAACAGAGTTAAGTCACTTTTTGCTCTCCGTTGGACTAAACTTAGTTAGTGCAGAAGTAATCCAAGTGGTACGAGTCATTTTTCCGAACAAGTCTTGTGTTTTACATTTCTACATAGCCATTAAAAACAAAATTTGTTAGTGGAGTTGTGATCTGATGCTATATCAATAACTTCACCACTTTACTTCATAACTTAGGTATACATCTATCATAAAACATAAACAATTTGCAACAAAAGGTCACTTGGATTACTTCTGCTCTCAACTAGCCATATATTGATGATGATTGATAACTAAAACGTAGCTGCTAACTAGCCATATATAAAACGTTTCCGTTACTGACTGACTGATTGACAACGCACAGGCAAAACTACTGGGCGCAAAAAGCTGAAATTTGGCATATATGTTCCTTAGGGCGTGTAGGGGAGCACTAAGAAAGGAATTTTGGAATTTTTCACAGGATCGGAATTTACACGGGAAAAACCTCTAACGCGAACGAAGTCGCGGGAAACAGCTAGTATTCAATAAAATGTAGAAATTAATCAACATTTCGCCCGTCTGATATAGATTATGAATAAGATACTGAAAAGCAACGTTGTTCATTATTATTATAATTCCGTTTTATCCCAAGGATCAGACTTGTAATTACATGCAAAAATGTAAATTATCTACCACCTTTCAACTTTTTTGTGATGTCATCTCCCTTTATTACATTATGCACAGTCCCTTCCGGCATGATAAGTAACTTTTGCATCATTAATATTAATTGCGAAAAACGAATAAAGTACAGAATGTTATAAAAGGCATTATGATCCTAATACCCGATTAAAGCGAAGAGTGGGAGGTAATGTTTTCCACGTGTCTTCATGAGTAGGTACAAAGGTAGGGTTGGTGAAAGATAAATTTTATTAAAGGTTGAGGTTAAATTGTTGAGATGCCTGAAATTCCCTAGACCGCTGTGCAATGAACTACGAACATTTTTTGCGTACTCGTTACTGTAATACGAACTAGAAACATTCTTTTGGCGTAGCGTTACTGGGCTAACTAATTTATAAAATAGTTTGTAGTCTACAACTATATAAAACATTTTTTGTATGCGTAGCGCTTTTGTGCTCCGAACTACGCAGTTTTTTGATGTAAGGGTACAGTGCTACGAACTAGGAACATTTTGTCGTAGCGTTACTGTGCTACGTACGACGAATTTATTTTAGTGTAGGACTATTGAGCTACGAACTTTTTTTCGTAGCGATACTGAGTATGTAATTTCAGATTTATTTATAAAATGAAGCTCAATTTTAGAATGTTTTTCAAAAAGTCAGTTTGGCAGCCCTGTCACCTACAAGGCCTCGACTGGATAAGGCAAATGTGATGACATTAGATTCGTATTGCTGAGTGGCATAGGCTAAAATCCAATATGGCGATGTGGCAGTTAGTGCCAGACATAGTGATTACATACTTTAATGTCTTTACATGTTGGTAACAAGTCTTGTTGTTGTTCTTGACTAGTTTAACGATGAGCATAAATACGTTTTGAGTACGATGACCTCATATAAGAGGTTTAGGTGTAAAAGGTAAGCCGGAGTTGAGGAAAGTTTTAACGAGATACCGCAGCCCTGAAACGTAAGGGCAGTTGAAAAAAATTGGCCAAGTGCGAGTCAGACTCGCCCATGAAGGGTTCCGTAGTAAGTGAAATCACTAAGTAGTAAGTGGACAGATACACATTTTAATACAAAACATAAACTCCTTTTTCAGGGGTAAAGCCGCTCTGGGTGGAGTGGAAGGGAGTGTCAGACTTCTACTGACTAATTACCCACCCTGTTCCTTTAGTTGCCCGTGCCGTGGGACCCACAACCACAACCTCGGGGAATATGACCTCCTAAGTTCACAAAATGGGTTTTAATTTACGTAAAAATACGACAGCAACAGAAATAAATGTGCCCTGAAATAAATGTTCGCGTAAATCTACGCTAAAGCAACGGAACAGATAGAAACAACGCTCTGGAACAATATATTTAACGTAACAACGAATTTCGCCGCCACTTTAGCGCGAAGAAAATCAATACTCGACAGCAAGACGAATGAGGGCTCGTTCTCGTAAGATACGAAAATACAGAAGCAAAGAAAACCCTCTTAAAACTACACGTAGGTGCATAAGAGGCTTTCAAAGTCTTTGAAAGTTTCGCACAATAATAATACGGAAAGTTTATTACTTATGTAGAATTCCTAAGTACCTACGATGAATCGGCTTTGCGGCCGCGCGTACGGGGTCGTTGACCGCGCTCGGAGACGGCCTGGCTCCATTGACACGCTTCGTGATGATGACGTGTCGTGTTTTGTTTATTTATTTTTTTGTTGAATATTTTGGGTTGTTCTAGTTTCGTGTTCGCGGAATTGGGTGTTGCGTAATCGGTTTGGGTTTTCGCGGAAATAGTTTTTTTTTTGGAGTTCAAATTGTTGGGTATGGAAGATGTGGCAAGCTAGTGCATATTTTTTAAGTGTAAGAATCTGTTCGTTTATAAAAAAAATCCGTTTGTTTATATTACAGTTAGACAGTTTGAAGCGAAGAAAATTAGTTAGGTATTTGAAAGGAAATTAACTATTGATATCCCTGAATTAACGTAATACACATTAATAATACACTTTTTTTTTCACTCATGTAGTGTTAACATATAGGACCAAACATTACGTTGCTTTGTTTAATTTAATCAGAAAATTTAATTTTGTGCCACTAGAAATATAAATTTGCCATTTTGCAATCTATCATATTACCTCCTTGAAGAAGGTGAATATTCCTTTTAGCTTACATAATGCATAGAAATTAAGTACAAAAGATGCCTCGAAGTGCATGGTCTTAGACAAGGCTAAGTAAATAGGCAATAGAAAAAAAAATAACATGAAAATAATAAATGATTTTAATTTTGCAAATTGGTTATTAAATAACACTTTTACACGTCATATTTTTCGAAAATGTTAACTAGATGAGGCTGGTGTATCGATAAACCGACAATAAAGTAAAAAAAATATCATGCGATGTAATTTGTTACTCGATTCGTAATCGAACTAAGGGTGAAATTTTTTTTTTCTTATAGATTGTATTATTTAAAAATAACTCATGTATCAGATGCATATATAAAATATCATCTAAAATAGCATTCCGCAAATCTGAAAAATCCTGTACACTGATGTTTATTTATGTATGTATATACTGCTTACTCATTAAGAGCGAATCTTCTATGTATGTGGTAATAAAATTAAATAGGTTACGGTAATTAATTCCCAGCAGGCTTTTAACGTTTCCCCTTGAAAGAGAACGTGACTATTGTGTCTCTGGATTTGATTGTATGGAAACAAGAATGTACCTAGGGAAATATATAGTTGTTAGGTAAAATAAAAGCGAATTTACTATGAATACTTAATGAGTTTTCATTGAATTTTGTTCGGAAAATAGAACATTAGATTTTGCATTGTACTTAATTCCTCGTTTGGCTAATGTAATTAAAATAATTTTATGATTATCTTTATAGTATACAACATAAGTATTGTGGAGGTAAAGTTGATATACTGAGCTATACTTCCATAAGCACTTTGTAATATGCTTGGATTTGTATTTTTTGTTATTGTACGACTTAAGTTTTTTTGCTAATGCATGCTTAGTTTACCTTTAAGTAAATATTACACTTCAATCTGCTTTTAAATATGTTTTGTTTGTCATAAAACCAATGTAAGCAATTGTTGTTAAACCATTTAAATGAATGAAAACATGTAAAAAACGAACAAAAATATAAAATGAACAAAACTAAAAATGTAAAAATATAAAACGGAATGGAAAAACACGTTGTGCAAGTAATTCATCCAGTAGCCATAGGCCTCATTATCCGCTGTTTAACATTAAAAAGTAGCAGAAAATAGTTTCGAAATCATTACTGTGGAAGCCTCACTTCCTTTTACAACTATGTAGTGATTATAGCCCATAAACTACAGTGTTCGCCACCACACTAGTGTATTATTTAGTAGAACATTTCTGTCTGTAACCGCAACGGGTGTTCGGTGCCCATCGCGCGGTCAGCCTCGTTCGGCCCTCTGCGGTCACGTCCGCACAGCGCAATGAATGTGTCGGTTTTATGGACAAACCGAAGCGTGTTTTATTATTTTGTTGCATGTCTTCACATGTTGTTATGGGACGGGAATATGATGGGGTTTAATGTTGAGTTTGTTTTATGGGAAGCGCAGTTAAAATATTGGTTTTCTAACGCCTTATAACTCTTACATATATTTTCTTTTTAGTTAAATAAAGACATTACAAAATACTCTTTTCATTTTTAAATTATGAAACGTGAATTTAATGTTGATGAATGGACAGGTAGAGGTTAGCTAAAGAAAAGATCGAAAAAGCACTAAATGATGTCGTGACGTTTGACAAGAGAGAATGGAAGAAGTGAACGTTTTGCGCCGCGTAAAACGGGCTAGGAGATGATGATGAAATTGTAGGTAAAACGTAACAGAAAATTATAAGCTTAAAAAAAGTCTCTTACTTTCGTCTTAGAACATAAAAACAATCAATTGGGCCCTCAATATACATCTGGTCGATAAAAGAAGATTAAGTTGTAACCAAATAAACACCGTGATACCCATAATAGGTGCAGATGTGACCATTACTATTCAATATGAAGATTCAAACGTGTGATACATACAGAACTATTAACATAAATTGGTTTTATGGGTGTTTTATTGCCACAGTCGACATTCAATTTAAATAAATAGTATTGAAAATTGTTATCATTTCACATTATGATCTTGTTTTGTAGATGTTCATGGATGTGATAATGTTATTTGAAATGTTATTTTGGTTAAACTGAATTAGCTAAACGTTACTTTTAGCTTTTGTAGTAATCTAACTACCTACTCGGTTAACCTTAGCTTGGTGTGTAAGTATATTTTATACCCCGGAGAAGACATAAAACCAGACTTATAAATCCTTATAGTTAGAACATTAATTGATTTTATTAGTCTCATTTCCTTTTGGTAATATAAACTTATGATGTCCTTTCCGCGATGCCCAGTTTCTAGCATACGAGACATAAGAAATGAGGTTCACATTTATAATTAACTACATTCTGCCTTCGGCTTCGCTCGCGTGTTAATATTTTTAATAGGTGATAGCCTATGTCACTCTCCAGCTCTTCAAGTATCTCCACACCAAAAATCACATTGTACAGTTGCTTCGTTATGACGTGAAAGAAAGACAAACAAACACACTTTCACATTTATAATATTAAAGTATATTATGGATTGAATAAGGTTATTAAGTACACGACGATTTAATATCAATATTTTTCGTGAATTTTCTGCTACAAAGGAACTTGAAAGTATTTTCCGAATACATAACTTCAAAAGTAATACAACGATCAAGTTTTGTACGACTTCCAAATAAGCCAAACTAAACATAATTGATAAAACGTGCCGTGCGAACAAATGGAAACCATATGAAAAAAAATTACGATCAAGCAAAGACCTTTTACGTTATGCAAGCAACGAATATTATGTCTGCGAATACTCAGCCACCCCATAGCTATGGCTAATAACATCACTCGCCCACTATCTGGGTTACTCGCCATATATTATAAAATATTCAGAATACTCCACAGCATCGTCATAAAATATTTAGATGAAACATATATTTTTGATGACTCATTTAATCGGACCTCTTGCAGCGAAAATAACAGTGATAAATGATTAAGTTTTCAGTTTGAAATTTTGCTGTTAAAGAAAATGACAGGGAAGACGAATGAGAAACTAGGAATTGTGTTTTGTATAGTAGTTCTTTATTAACATTAAGTTCATAGTTTATTGCAGAGTAAGAAAGATTATGGTCATCGAGTGAGATAATTGGCGGTTTCAGAAGTTTGATGTATCAATCAGTCTTGATCGCAGTGTAGTATGGATTTATATTTATAAATATAATATCGACGCTTTCCGCTACAAAGGGCGTAAAGACCATTTTGGCCAAATTGACTTTTTGATGCAGTCTTACTTAGTTTTTCACGCTCTTTCTATCTGTATATTCAAAATTGCGCTACGTTGAAAAAAATGGTTTTTACTACCCAACATTTTCTTAACGCTAAACATCTCTTTTTCGAAAAACCAAGTCGTAAGACACATTTCTTTTTCATCACGACAGCAAACTTGCTGTATCTACAAATAAACATATTTTCTTGAAAACAAAACGGGGTAAAACACAGCAACAAAACAAAATGTGAGTTACGCCCTACATATATAGGATATTCGCATACATCAGAAGGACGTCCGTAGAGTGCTGCGTAATCTCGACGTGAACAAAGCTAGTGGTCCCGACGGGATACCAGCAATTGTTCTTAAGACTTGTGCGCCTGAACTGTCTCCGAAGCATGGAAGCTGGCTAACGTGCAGCCTGTGCCCAAAAATGGCTGTCGTGCTGACCCGGCCAACTACAGACCTATCTCAGTTACGTACTTAATAACAAGCTCCTGGCATACCTAGAAGCCAACGACATCCTCAGTGACCGACAATACGGCTTTCGCAAAAACCGGTCAACTGGGGATCTTCTAGCGTTTGCCATTCACATCTGGAGTGAGGCCATTGAGATGCACGGGGAAGCACTTGCTGTTTCTCTTGACATCTCCAAGGCCTTTGATAGGGTCTGGCACGATAGCCTAATTGCTAAACTTCCTTCTTTCGGTTTACCCACTCAACTTTGCGTTTGGATTGAAGACTTCCTGAGAGATCGGTCTATTCGAGTGGTTATTGATGGCTGCTCGTCTGGCCAATTGGCAATTAATGCCGGGGTCCCTCAGGGGTCGTTTCTCTCAGCAAATTCATTTTTGCTGCACATTAATGATCTGCTTATGCCCGGTACCTTTGGGTATGCAGACGACAGTACAGTTGCGAGAGATATATGTCCAGCGCGCGTGATGGCGAGTCACAGATCCAGTCTCTCCGTGATGATGGTTGGGCGCTTGAACTTGTCCTTGAAGGCTGTCTCCGAATGGGGGATGCCAACTTGGTCAAGTTTAATGCAGCTAAGACCCAGGCGTTTCTTCTCCGCAAAAAGGAGCCAATTCCAACCGGCTCCTACTTTCCGCGATGTAACCGTGCCGATAACCGATCGTATTGAGCTTCTTGGGGTAACACTAACTTCTACCCTTAATTTTGGTTTCTTTATCGAGGCTAAGGCTCAACTAGCAGCAAAAAAGTTGGGAATCCTATCAAATGTGAGAAGGTACTTTAAACCGGAACAGATGCTTACTCACCCTTACTTACAAAACGTTTTCCCTGCCGGAGTCTGTGTTTCCTGATCGCTATAACCTGTGGGTCTTTAAGTCAAGAGTGAATAGGTTACTTCTAGGCAAGTGTGCTCCATCTTCGACCACATCATTGCTTTACATCAGGTGAGATGCTGGTCAAACGCGAGCCGATTCTGAATAAAATAATAATTAATAATAATAATTACTGAATAAAATAATTGAGTTATCCAGTACCCAACTTGCTCACGGCACCTGTAACTTCCAATTTGATTGCAATTGATATTACCAATTAACAATAAATATGTTTAGATATTTTTAGAACCGTTTATTTCATTTTTACTCAACTTATTACTATTTATATTAAAATTACCTACAAACCATCCTTATTAATTCAGTTATATTCATCCTTACTAATAAAATTGCCTACAGATTCATTGCTTTAGTATTAATTTTAGGGTGTATCTACATATTTTGCGAAAAAACATGGTCTTTACAACTACGTAAATTACCCTTGTATGTGCCTAACTGGTTTTTACCGCAGACGTTTGTTTTCAACTCATTTAATTAAGGGGTGTATATACATTTTTTTTTCGTTTCCAGGGGTGTAACTCCATGCTAACTTCGTTAATAACTATCGTACATAACTGTAATTAAATAAGGCAAAAGACAGCCAAAATTTAAGAACTTTCATCCTAGGACTCAATTTTATAAGTATAAAAATGAAAGAGATATTTGAGAAAGTTTTTTTTTTGTTTACTCTTTTGCTCATAGCCAAAACTATGGGTTTTGGAGTTACGTCCTTTGTAGCGGAAAGCATCGATATGGACAGGTCCATACAAAACTGTGTGCTTCTTGCCTCAAAAGGTCAACTCAGACATGGTTTTCATATGGTTTGACCATAACGAATTTAAAAGCCACTGCGACCTCCGAGTTTATTTCAGTGTTTCTTCTTGTATTCAGTTAGGAAACACCGGCCTTATCTAGTTTGAATTTACGAAAAAAAAGTGTAAAAGTGTTATTTATTAAACAATTCGTAAAATGTATTTGTAAAATGATATTATAATTTATTATTGAATGTGTGGCAATGGCAAACAGTCGAAAGTTGCACAAACAGTGAAGTTTGGAAGAAGAAGGGGAGATCTTTGAACAGCAGTGGGACACAATACATATACGTTAAAAAATTTCAATATATTATAATTCGAATATTGTTCTACATATATATCCCGCGAGGCGGAAAGACATACTTCGGCATATCCGTTAACGAGCTCATTACTCTGAATATATTTTATATATTCAGCCTATATGAAAAGTATGCGTACGCCGACAGCACAAATTCAAATACAACTTGTAAATTCTACGCATTTAAGAGCTGAATAAACCGGCTGCTCGTACGTTTAATTTGACAGCATAACAGCGTAATGACGGGTAGTTAGCCTAAATTCTCCTGCGTCACATGTCCCCTATGTAACAGTGAATTTGAGCTACACTTCAACGTCTGTTAACTACTAAATACGGACGGTCTGGCCTCGGACACGCATCGAGTAATGTACAATGTCAAAGAGGGTCGTCTGGCCTAACAACCATCAATTAAGCGAGATATTAAACAGACATAACATATACCAAGATCTCTATCCAAAGTTTCAAACGGACGAAACAATGTATTTTAATATGAACTTATACAAATCAGTGTAATAAACCAGGAGTTGTGAGTTAAATTTCATGCTTAAACACCAGCAGTTTAACCTTTTTTGTCATTCAATGATTTCTTATCAAGCCATATTGTGCATACTCATACTTCATACTAGCGATCCCGCACGGTTTCGGACTGTCTCATTTTGCTAATTCACACAAATCCTTAATAATTTATATGTATAAACCTTCTTCATGAACCACCTTATGCATTGGTAAAACCACATAAAAATCTGTTCAGTCCATTTTGAGAGTATCGCATACAGACAGACAGACGCGGGAAGAGGCTTTGTTTTATGTAAAGTTACTAACAAACTTTATTACATGATTTACAAAACAAACACAAAATACTGTCAATGACGAAGCGCGAATAAGCAAAATCTGTTTTAAATTGCTGTACATGTCACTTCGTCATACTCCCTGTCCGAGTGTGCTAATGTCTTAGCAGTTAGTAACACGTAACAACCTTGGGCCGTCGCGTTGAACTTAATGCAACACCACATAAATATGTATGACTTGGACGACTTCACTAAGATCGTGCAAAGAAGGATATGCTAAAAGCGAGCTTTTAATGTCAGTGAGAATAAAAAATTGCGGTGGTATTGTTTTATTGTGTGTGTGGCTTTACGAGTTATAGCATATACATTTATATATTGGCGTAAAAATTGTTACATTAGACGTGGAAGCCCTGCCACTTGAGTTAGGTCTATGTTCTTCCATTTTTGTTACATATTTATGCAATAAAATATTTATAACAGTCTTGAAATCATACAATAAAAAACATGTATGTGTATGGGTAATGTTCATGAATAGTTGGTTGCGTAGGTTGGTTAGAAGTGTTTGGGGAAAATAGATATTACAAGGTACTCTTCACCTACCTACATAAAAAAATGCGAAAAGTATCAAGACTTGTTTTTCGCTTGTGCCGTTAAAATTATGCGAAAATGTTAATGTGCTAATTGTGCACTGGATCATGAAATACTTGGCAAAAATAAATAGTTAAGTGCTTCCTACTTCTAGATAAGATAGTACACTAAATGTAGGTACTAAGTTAACGTTATTTACATACTAAATATGAGCAAAAAGCAAAACCTTTGTTCAACTTATACGTTTCATCCAAGATGTATTAATTAGTATGGAACTCAGTAAAATGTAAATATTTTTTATGTCCATATTGTCCATTGTCCATGGCGAAATTCTTAATTGATATGCAAAGCAAAAAATATGGCTGAAAACGTCCAGAATATTGACAAAACACTTTACTTTGCAAACACATTTATTTTCCGCCATCCATTTTTTATAGATCAGTTGTCCCATTTTTAATTACTTTTTCATCAGAAAGGGTTCTACTTGATGGATCGCTTTTTCAAAAATGAACATTGAAATTATGTTAAAAACTCCGTAATAAAATTGATAATTCTCTTGTTCCCTTTTTTACGGGAACAGAACAGGGTTTGTTCTATTTATAAGTACAGCTTGTTTGCCACAATGCCTTTACAAGCTCGCATTCTCAAGCCTAATTTGTAAAATAAATATTGCCCTCATAAATTATTTAGCTCCGATATATATCATTACGTTTTAATAAAGAAGTGTTGCCGCCTGCGGCGGTAGGCACAGTTTTTATTCATTGCCTCGCTCTCGCTAAGAAAAAATAAATTGTATTAATATGAATGGGGAAGTCTTACGCTCGTAATTTTCGATTTAAATGCCGGCGCACGTATTTTACACTTTTGCTGTTGTAGAACGATTGGCTACAGAGCAGTTCTAAGCTGATCTTGGAATGAATGAAACACTGTGTTTCCGGTCGTTGTAAGATAAAACTGAACGATTTTCCACGGTTAGATTCATTGCAAAAGAGCTAGTAATTTTCTACGAGTGCAGTATTATTAAATCCTACGTGTTGCGGCTGCTTGGTCCGTAAAGTTCTTCCACACAATGGGCCACGTTGGACACACTTCAGCGTCCATCACTCCATTTGTTAACAAAAGAGCCATTAAAGTAGTTAGTCGTCCGGTAATGGATGTTGAAACGTGTCCAACAAACGAGCCATTATGTACAGAAGTCCTGAGAGAGCTTACAACCATATACTGAAAAACACATACTATACTGTATAATCTTTACATAGACAAGTTATTTAAGCCTGAGATAAAAGAAAAATTTATGCCAAACAGTCTGCCGCAAGTAAGTAGCCGTGTAATAAATTCATAACCAATTCCTTAAGTACAAGATCTACTTACTACTCAGCCCGAAAACATTATTTATTCATCAATAACAAAGTTAGGAAAAAAATATCAAAGACACAGAGAGCTACTAAAACCAACAAACTGAACATAAAATAAAAATAACTTTATACTGGTGCCGACATCAAAGGGATTACGGGACAAAAAAATGTGCAGCGTCATGAAATGACTGTTTGGTAAAAAATGTGCTGTGCTGTTAATCCTCTGGGCTTCGTTAGTCTGTGGCCACCAGTTCTTGCGCAAGACTCATATTATCGAGAATCTGCGATTTTGGATAGTGCTTTTTTTCTGGTCTTTTTGTAGCATTCTGTATTCGAAGTTCGAAAGCAAAGTTCAATAAACTACATTTTTGATATTTTTTGTATTCCGACCAGCCGAGATTACTGTTGATGCCGTGATTTAGAACAATTAATTGCTCCGTAAAATAAGATAATTCAGAGTGTAATTACGAACGGTAATTGTTTACTTAATTACAGTGTAGTTTCAGTATGAAAATGAAATATTCATAATTCGGTCTCTAAACTGCAGTTGCACTCGACTGATCGCATTCAATATTCAAGGATTTTTTCAGGTGGGATGGATATCTATATTTATTTACGATAACATAAAAGAAACTGTCCAGGTGGGAGAAGGAATCGCTCACACGGTTTTGGTTCATCGTCATTTTAGTATTTTCCCAACTTTGTTGCGGTCAGCCACTAGTCTTATGTGATCTCTACAACCAAGAAGTTGGGTAACACTTTGGTAAGGTGTCAGATTTTCAGGCTTCTGACTAACCAAAATTACAAAAAGACAGTTTATTTATTTAATTTAGTTCTAATTTTTAAGTTATAGCTGTAATGGAAATACACCGTCTACGAATATCTCAGCCAGCTACTTACTGCGGACAGCGGTCGTTTAGGTAGAGGTTCTTTCAGATACCATTTTGGTACGAAACCCCAAAACATTTCCAGCATGTTTTTGTAACGTAATTAACTTTAAACCGATTAAAAAACACTCTCTACTTTAAATCTTGGACGAACTTACTTTTTTGCTCAAAATAAAATAGAGTCAAATAAGTAGCCTATTCTTATAATAATTTATTGCCAAAAACACTTCTATTTAAGTCACGAAATAACGCCATTTGCCTCCTGTCGCGGCGTACAATGGAAACACGCACTTACTACAAAGCACTACAAATTACTCATTAATTGTCGTCCATTTAAACTTTAACACCTTGACGTAACGTTTAAATTCCTTTAACGCAATGATAAATGGAATTTTGTTTTGTTTTCTAAACTTTGTATGCAGTTTTTGTAGTGCTTATGGGTGGGGATTAAGGTTGAAAATCGATTGATTTTAATGTTGTATGGAGGTTGTTGCATTCCTATGCAGTTTGAAAGGGGGAGTCTCGCTTTAATTGATAAACACGTGGGGTGAGTGCCCCTCTAGTGCGAGACACTTGTGTTTCCTCGGTGACTGAGGGTGAGTTCACCTGTTATCGGCCTTCAAGGTCGGAATTTTAAATAGTGATGGTGATGAATCTATAAAATTAATACTTCTAGCAAAATTTGTACTCCTTTTTTGAAAATAGTGCAGATGGAGGAGTATGAAATTTGAAACGGTTAAAGTTAATACGGAGGAGTGTAGAAAGCAATTTTTTTATAATAATGTATCCAAAATTAATTATGGCTGAATTTCGACTAATAGGCGACCACGGCCCCACTTTTTGCTGGGACACAGGTACCCTCTTTTATGAGTAACGCAGGCCCAGTACGGGTTTATTGGATGTCATGTGTCTTAGAATTTTAGATCCAAGGAAATGCCAATTTCCTCGCGATATTTTGATGATGTGATGATAAAAATTACACAAAGTAAAATTCCTGACTAGGTTCGAAACTTCGAACACACGACCTGCAATACTTAAGTTGGGCTCGTAACCACTGAGACACCACTGATCTCTACCGCTGAGACAGCTTGTATTTTTTGCATTTAATGTTGGGAAGCAATTATTTTATAAATTGGACTTCTTGGAAATAGTCCAACTACTGTAAAAACGGTAGAAGAGTTTATAAAATAGCTAGGGTAGAAAAAGTTAACCGGTGCTTTTCACCGATTAACTTACCTTCTTGGTATAACCTATATCGTTCGTTTTTTATGTGAAATTAATTTCAAATAAATATTTTTTTTTGCTGTCCTCTCATACCTATCAATAATGCAATATGGAAACATCCAGTTAGACTGGAAACTGATCCCAACATTGGGAAAAGGCTAAGCAGAGGATGTTGTAGACTTTTATAAGATAAAATATTTTTAAATTGATAATTTTGTATCCGTTTTTTATTCGATTACTCGCGAATGTTTTAAAGCGTATGTATTTTAATAATTAACTATCCGATTCCAGGTAAAAAAAAACCGAAACGCAAAGTAACCTGCAGGAACAGGGTGGGTATTTGTCAGTCAAAGGCCGTCCGCGCACTGCCTTGCGGTGGCCGCAATTGCGGTAGTTCTACCGCACCGGTAGAATGACCGGGGCCACCGGTGACTCTACCGCACGATTTTATTCCACCGCAGTGCGCGCACTTCTATGACACTCCATACTTCACAGATTTTGCGTTTCCAAAACGCAACGCAGTGCGCGCACGGCCAAAGTCAGAAACTCCCCTCCACTCCACCCAGAACGGGAGATATACAAGTTTTTGATGATATTCCCCCACCCCTAAAAAAGCTTACAGTTTGTACCATAGCAATATAAAATATATCTATGGTTTGTACCTATGAAGACTTCAGAGTTTCTAAACCTAAAGTTATCAGCAATTACAATGTCAAAATATCACTTGACATTTTGACAGCGCTTGTCAATCGGACATTTTGACGTTTTGACAATTGTTCTCGCCTTTGCTGCGCGAATGTCATTTGTCTAAAGCCTGAGATATTTTATATAGCCTGAATTTATATTCCCTGGAAACCGTTGCTTATAAAACAATTTAAATAACATGAGAATCAATTGAACAGCATTAGCCTTATACGTTTAATAACATCACATTATATCTAGGTATACTATGTACTTTCATCAAAGGGTTTCTCTGGCAAGCTTGGTGTTAGTAGCATATACCCCCCATCGGCAGCTCCATAAGTACAGGACCTTTAAGGATTGATTATGATTGCAAATTTACAAGTTTAAGGTAAAAAGTGGACCATACATAATACACGTACATAATTGTTTTTGCTCTGCTTAAGCAATTATCTCGGTGTGAAACTCAAAGGGTGGTCAGGGAATAGCCGGATCTTCTGCATACCGAGAAAAAAGGCATATGTACTGGAATTAATCAATCAAGCTACTTGCTATTTCTATATTCGGAGACATGCATCTTGAAAATTTTATGCCATTAATTTTTTCGTCATTTCTATCGTTTATATTGTTGTGAATTTTCCTTGTCCAGTTAGTCAGTGCACGTGTTGTTTTCGAGACAATTTCAATTCACCGTATCAACTTTAGTATCGACCTTAGCTTTATGTACATTAAGTGGATTCTTAAGTGAAAGTTTGCATTATAATTAAAAATGCAATGGAACCCATTGCATTTTAATAGAATTTTAACTTTGTGCAGTAGAAAATAGAGTTTGTTGTTCCAAAATTTAACATTTTATAGAATTCAGTCAATAAAATTCAAATAAAAGTATTTTTTTTTAAATGGAAAGAATAGATTCAAATTTTCACATAGGTACACAAAAGTGAAATAAAAAAAAAATCAATTCCTCCACAACTATTTCCAGTGAAATTGCGTTTACTAGCCTGTACCAAAAAAAGTTATTTGCTTTAGTAAATATTTCCAATCTATTAATATCAGAAATATTTCAGCCCAATTAAAAAATGTACACAAAATTTCTCTTCGCAACATTTTTAAAATTTTAAATCCTGCGTGCTTGGCGTTCGCGCCACCCGATGAATTTCATATAAAAATATCTCCTACATACAACATGGCATAGATGTATAACAATAGAATCCTCTCATTGTTTGTAGTGACGAACAATTGGAGTGAAACCCCAGTTTGTCCTTTTTTGTGTGATGTCCTGCTGACGTCAGATTATATGAACTCTATTTCAAAGGATTGTGTCATGTTGCGTAACTTTTAAATCCTGAGTTGAGAAGGCCATTGCCCTAAGAGATGCAGCTGCCCCGGAAAGCAAATGCAACTGAAGGAACAAGGTGGGTTTTATGTAGATTCCTCCTATTCTGGATGGAGCAGGAGGGACTGTCAGACTCCTACGTATCCCTTCTTGTTTCTTCAGTCACCCTTGCGTTCCGTGGCCGTGTTATCTCGTAAGAACATTTTCGCAACCCTGCAACCTACTACAGAATAAATTTGGACAAAATGGAAATCTAAAAACTTAGTGTTCTCGTTAGATAATGTTTTCCTAGTCAATTATTTATTAAACGCTGGCATAAAAATCACAATGCTTTTTAAAACCTAATTTTCTCTTACCAACAAACCGAAAATACGAATTAGGTCAAGCAGTGACATAAGATTGACACCATTAATAAATTGTTTACCCGCCTCTCTTCCAGTGAGTGACGGCCGAAGAAAATATTAGTTTAGTGACGCTTGACATACTTGAGTGTCATACTGTAAATACAAGTTGTTTTAGTAATATTAATTGCAATATTATCTTTTACCTAAGAAAAACATTTTCACGCAAAATGTTGCCAAGACGGGAAGAGAGACCATATGGCGCGCACTGTCAAAAAGTTGTCAGATCTCATGTAGAGCCAAGCGTCTCTACATGCCCTGACTCTACAAGCCATAACTTCACAAACTATACCCTACTTTCCTACATACCTTACCCACCTTACGTTACCTAAAATACCTACTATACCAAACTGTACCTTAGTAAAACAAATATGGCTTGGCCATTTCGTTAGTATTGGTTAGTAGTAGTAGCAGCTAGTGCCTTTGCGTTTCACAAAACTCGTCTACTACCGTGCTCCCAGATGTAAAAAGGTGGAAAATGTGAAACCTGTCCCTTCAGCTGCCCGTAATTTCCGGGGCCGCGGTATCTTGTTACTACATTTCCGCAACCCCGGCGGGCAATGGCTTTATGAGGCCCCGTCACTAATGCTGACAGCTCCATGACTAAAGCCTACAATACATTTTGACCGAGCGTTGTCGAGTGAAGGCCAATACCAACATGTAGATTGTAGACGGTATATTTGCCTTGTCTTGTTATCGCTCGGTGTCACTTGCCTAGTTGGCCGAGTTGAGGCCAGCACCAACGTGTATTTATAGAGCTCATTTGGTGCAACTTGTCTTCGCTCGCCGTTGCTCGTGATCACTTGCCTCACTTCGGATCGGTGTCGGTTTTTGGTCACAAATCAAAGGCGCTCGCCTGCGCTCTGCGAACGTGTGGGCAGCTCTGCAGACCCTTCTTCTACATTGGTCGTCTGCATTGGCGTTCGACGAACTTGTCGAACGTGTGGACATTATATACACTACACACTAACATTACCTACACACTCACATAGACACACAAATACAGGCGCCTTGATTTTGTTTATAGTTTCTTTTTAATTTCTACCCTCAAAAATATAATAACTTAAGTTTTTAATCCTAAATCTCCTTACCTATAACGGTAAATTGTAATATAATGTTTGTATTTTTTTTTTTATTTTATTATTTTATAAGTAAAATTTTCTGTTCTTCCGTGGGGTGGGGACCTGGTGATTTGTAATACAGGCATTTTACGCCTAATTCAGACACCAGCTCCTCATATTGCTAACAAATAAAAAAAACCTATTTGTGAAACTTAGAATAAGTGTGTCATTGTGAGGAGAAATAAAAAAATAAAAGTTATTAATATTATTTCTTGCCTTGTACCTATTTTCCAACGTTCGCGTTGGCCTACGCTCGGCCAACATGCATAGCAGGCTTCGAGTTGAGTCGTGGGTTCGAACTACACGGCAGGCAAGGCACATTGCTTTGTGTAACTTTCATCATCAAAACGGTGAAAGAAAACATTTACGTCCACCAATCCACACTGGGGCTGCTTGGTGGGTTATGGCCCATTCCCAGAAAGAAATAAATATACCAATTAAACTTTATTTCTTTGTTTCGTGGCAACGTTGTAGACTGAGCATGCCTTATGTACTTTAAAACATATTATCTATGTTAATTAAAAATCTTTCTCGATCTCAGTACGTATTGAATGGCACTCACTTCTAATGCCCTAAAGGTGGAAAACATTTAAGGCGAGCTTATATTTATTTTCCTGAATTATCATATTTCTTGTTACGAACGCTTAGACAAACGAGTACGTACTTAGCAAAGTGCTGGAGAGAACTTAAGCAGGCTTATGTGCCACTCTTATATTTATTTTGGCGGGTACAGCGACAAGGGATTTGTATAAAAAATGCTTCCGTAAAATGGGGAAAGAACAGAAAAATTCCGGTCAAGAAATTTTTATATTTAAAATTTTAAGGAAAGTGGTTTTTAAGGTGCAATATATAAAATGTTCGAAGGTGTTCGTGGCTAAATAAAAATACCCGCACGGGTTAAGCAACACCTGCCGAGGTAACTCCTTGGACGGGTGACCAAATTAAAGTATCGAGATTCCTACATGTCGATCACGCGAAGTCATTGGTCTCGGCTGTCATTGGTATGTCTTTGACAGTCGTTACAGTTGTCAGAAAACATCTGTCTTGTTATAATATCGCACCCCTAGATGAAAATCTCACTAATTCAAAAAGTACTCATATTGAGTTAATGGCATTTTCAAAATCCCCACGAAAATACATACGCGGAGTTAAAACTCACGTTACGATAACTTATAAGTATACAACGTGTAACGGAAACCCCATATCTATCCAAAAGGACTGAAGACAACATCTGGTATGGAGTCTCTATGCAAAGTTTCAGCTCAAAATAAGTGACTCACAGAATTGACCCCAAATTATTGGTTTCAGATGTTTCTTGAATACCAGTAATAACAAACGTGTCACAGCACTATGAGGTTCATCACTTTCCACGTCACTAGCCAATAACACGATAATTCTCTTCGTTCTTCTTAATTTGAAAAATTCGGTCTCTGGTATCAATGTATTGAAATTTCTAATATGTTCCACACATGTAGACATAGGATTAGAAAACTTTGCCGTATCATTTGTTATCATCCAAAGAAGCCGTGCACTCGGTATGTATATACCCTTTAAATTACACGTTGTATATGTATACGATAAAGTACCTAAGGTAATTTTACTTACGACACAAAAATTGTGCCTATTACCTAAAGTAGACTAAATAACTAAAAAAATTGGTTTTATCAAGTTTCAGGGGGATAGTTTAAGAAAATATTTAATTGAACAGGCTTTAGAACATATAACTTCATGCATAGATTACTAATTTCTTGACATCTCTAGTGAATATTGCAAAATCAGTTTTTGGTCATTTCTGAAAAAGGAGGTTTTTCGATTTCCCGGAGTTTTCATCTAGTGGTGTGATATATTACCATCGTATGTTATCGTGTAATACAGCTACTGGGTTGTGGAGGTTAGACAATCAGTCGCTTTATGTAAAACTTGAAGCCAACCTCAAAAAAAAGTTCTCTTAAGTACCTACCTCAAGGAAAAGTTTAAGCATATGCTTATATACAATTGTTGAAATATTTACACCGAAAATAGACGCTTAATTCGAGAAATGGAATCAGGGATCCACATGAGGTAGTCATATTGTCATTGGATATAATAAAATCATAACAAGCAGGGGAAGAATCCCCATGGGTTCCGTTGTAGCAATAAAGATGTTGATCGTAATACTATCATATATCGCGATCTATAAACGCTACATTTTATTAGATTTCACACCTCTCTAACTACACCTACGGGAAAACACCGATTTTACCGTGTAATGCATAATGCAGTAACTCATTTTTTTTTGCAAATAAAATTGAACCTTACTTCTAACTAAATAGGGTTTTAAATCCAACAAGCCAGTTCGAGGACTTAAGGCTTCAGTTTATAGTGGACATGAAGAGGGCCCGTATACTATATTATATTATCAGATATCGGAATTACATCGAATGGATGGGCAGTAGCCTCTCCACACACTGATAAGATAACAGCAAGAAACTGTAAAACCTTCTGTCTAAAGGTTAACATTTAACAATAATGGTAGATACTTATGTTTTATAGGTTTGCTCAAAATATTGTCAGGCAATCACTTGAGAACGAACTGAAACAAAACATTTTAAAAACAGTTACCTATTGTATAGTTTGGATGACTCTTGAATTCAGCTGAAATGATGATAAGTTTACGAGCTCATATGACATTCAAAAATAAAGTGTTCAACTTTCGAAAAAACTTTTAAAATTTCCTGCTTTTAAATATAGAATAGGTACCTGAACTCTCATTCTGTTTTCAACTGCAGGAATTCGAACGGTATTCTAAATAGAATGCTACAAATTATTGAAAATAACGTCTACTCGATAACTTAACGCCATTACTATTGAAGAATTATCAAATAAATATTGTCACTTACTTAATATATTAAGCCTTATATTTGTTCACCTTTCAAAATATAAATATAAATTTGATGGTCAGTAGAAGTCTGACACTCCATTCCAACCAAACCAACCAGAGCGGGAGGAGACATTATACACTTCTGGACACATCTATTGGCCCACCTTGTATTTTCAGTTTCGTTTGGTCCTAGCTAAAATTTTATATTAGGTCGAGCAAAAAGTTTTTATGCAGTTTTGAACCTGGCACATTCACAATTTCATTCAATAGTCTTTTTTTGAATTTCGAACACAGAATTTAAAGAAACAAAAGACAATTTGGAGCCTGTTTGTTGATATCAAACAATCGAATACTAAGAAAACTTGGTTTTATTGGTTTACTTGGATTTAATTCTTGAAAAAGTGATTGATATCTTTGCTTTTGCAACAAACATTACTTATTCTTAACATTAAGGTGAGGTTCTATCAATAATCTATGGATACTTCACCTGAAGTCGCCGCCCAAGCTGTGGCACTTATTCAGGCCGGACACAGCCAAAGAAACGTGAGTGCTCAACTTAATTTAAGTCGATCTGCGGTCCGAAATGTTTATCGGAGGTACCTAGAGACTGGCGGCTTTGTTCGTCGCCAAGGAAGGCCACGATCTCGGGTCACAACTGAAAGGCAGGATCGATTCATCGTGACGACCAGCTTGAGAAATCGTCACCTTACCTCCATTGAGATACAAAACCAACTTCGCGACTTCCACGGAGTATCTGTGAGCGCTCGAACTGTTCGGAGAAGGTTAAAAGAACGCGATATGGTACCACACAAGCCAGCTAATGGGCCCAAACTAAAGCGAGCCCACCGAACAGCGCGCCTTCATTTCGCACGCAGTCATTTAAATTGGACACAGCAAGATTGGAGCCGTGTACTCTTTTCTGATGAGTCTAAAATTGTGTTACATGGCAATGATGGAAGGAAGAAGGTCTACCGGCGTAAGGGAGAGCGTTTCGCACAATGCTGCTTTGAAGAGAGGGTTGCTTATGGCGGTGGCTCATGGACTGTCTGGGGCGGTATATCCGCGAGCGGCAAAACTCAACTTGAGGTTGTTACAGGACCACGGCTGCCAACATTAAATGCTGAAAGATACATTCGTGAGTGCTTAGAACCTCACGTGATACCATACGCGGACTATGTGGGCCCAAATTTCCTTTTTATGCATGATAATGCAAGAGCCCATGCGGCCGGCATCGTCAGGGAATATCTTCTGGATGTGAACATCACAGTTATGGACTGGCCAGCCAGAAGCCCAGACATGAACCCCATTGAGCACATGTGGGACGAGCTAAAAAGGCGTGTTAGGGCTCGTCAGCCAGTTGCCCAGACGATGCAGGAGTTGAAAACTGCCATAGAAGAGGAATGGGAGATGATCCCTCAAAATTTCATAGAGCGGTTGATAAACTCTATGCCTAATCGTATGAGAGCTGTGGTAGATGCCCATGGAGGCAACACGCGTTATTAAATTAAACCTTTATTTGATAAAACATGTTTTTTATTCAAAAATTAATTGCCTTTAACAAGGCGCATATCCGACTTGTTAGGCGTAGGTCCATGTCGTATGGTATTCTGAATTCAAATTTAAAACTATACGATCGAAAAAGATGGTAAAATGTATCAGGTTTAAAACTGCATCAACAGTTTTTGTTCAATCTAGCAATCATATTTCGGTAGGGGCCATCGAAACCTAAAGTCTAAGGTGGGCCAATAGATGTGTCCAGAAGTGTAGTTTTCCACATTTTTTTGAAGTCATGTCTTCAGATGACTTCAGAAAATACTTGGCAAGCTTCGGAAGCAGACGCGAAACTTTAATTAAACGCGGAAGACATAAAAAATGCCGTATTTTGTGATATGGAGCTGCGCGAAAAACGACAGACTGCAGCTAAAGTAAGGATAGTATTTCATATCAGATTGGTAAGTAAAAAATATGCAACGACCATTTTGTATTTTTAAGAAGTAGCTCTAGTATCTATGGTGAACTTTCGGACATCTCAGTCATGACAATTTTCTGTCAAACTTACATAGGAACTAAACCAAAGGATATAAATAATTTGAATTTTGCGCGAACACAGCCCCCAAAACGTAACCCCTATTAGCATTGTTACCTACAATAACAAACAATGCAATATAGGTAATAATGGCAAACGATAAGAAAGTCCTTGGCGTAGTTTCGACAACAAACAAAATTACATAATGATGGTATTTACCGATTGTAAAGGGCACAATTTTAACTATATAATGTCATGGTTTAACAGTTAAGCTGGCTATTCAAAGTCAAACATATTAGGAAGTATTGCGCTGACAAGGCGGAAGATCTTTAAGTCTAAAGTGATTAGGTTTCTTTTAGACCAGCAAGCTTCATCGTCGACATTGCTTAACATCAGAAGGTTTAGTCACGGCGGATATTTAGTCAGACTTTTACCGATTTAATTCCCACCGTGTTCTTCATTTGCCCTTACATTCCGGGGCCGTGGTATCTCGAACAATCCTGATAGCCTTACGATTCGATTGTGATTCAATTCATTCGATTCGTCTGCGATTTGTTGCATAGTGAATGGTCGTCTTTAGTGCTACGAAATTTTGATACGCGAATAGTGTGTTATAAAACTTTATGCTCTAATATGACTTTATGAAACGCCACTATTTTTAGGAGTTTCAATACGCTTAGCATCGTAAAATATTAGCTTGATTTGTGGTCTTACTTTTTATAGGATAATGAAAACAAATGGTTCACTTTGCTAGGAGTGTAATGGTTTCAGTTATTGGATAAAAATATAGGGGTATATTTGGGGTTAGTAACTTTTTCCACTCTTTTGATAATTCAAGGCTATATAAGGTAATTAATCAAATAAAAGAGTGACTAAAAGAGTGATAACTTTGAACGTGGATGGACGCGAGGAGGAGAAAGGCCAAAGAAAACATGGATGGATTGTGTGAGGAATGATATGAACGAAAACGTAGTAAATGATGCCATGTCGTCTGGATCCCAAGTAAATGGGGTAAGGACAGGGAAGATAATGACGATAAGGTGATGAATCTAAAAGGTGAGCAGAATTGTAAATTTTTATTTATATCATTTAAGTAGGTAACTAATTATTTTTACATTTTGACTGATAGCTGATATTGACCCTAGATACTTTTGCCAAAAATATTTTTTTTGTTATCATTACTGCCTATCTATAAATATTCTAATGTTATTTGTAAAAAACACAGCACACAATTTCTATTACAAAGAAACTACGATGACACCGAAAATTTACATAAATATTTTATTTAAACTTGTTTTAACTCCTGTACATATTTCGTATATACCTTTCAAACTCAACATACTCTCTTTCACACACACAAACACGCGCACACGCACGCATATTTATATGCACACAGAAACACACATTATGCTCAAGTATTCTTTTTTAAATTTAACTTTAAATTTAGATTGTAATTACTTATCATTTTTATTTTTAAGATATTTTAGTTTGTATTTATTGTCTTTTGTAACAATTTAGCACCTACGTATTTGCAATTTTCTTTTTCTTGTACTGTGGGAATAGGCTGACGGTCTTTAATACAGACTAACTAGGACGTCAGAAATTAAACTGTTACTTACTCTAGTTATTCCTAATTAATATTGTAACAACACTGTACAACCTTTTAGATGAATAAATTATTACTTAAAAAAAATCCTATCTCCATGATACAAGCCCAGTTTGAGGACCATTGAAATCATTTTACTAACCACAGCTTTGTAGCAGAAAACAATGTTCTCGTAATTTCTAATTTATTAATGGATGAGAAAATTACTTTAACCTAAGGTTCATTAAATTTAATCTAGTATAATCAATCAGCCTGTATCGTTTCTACTTCTGGGATACTAGACTCTTTTCTCTGAGAGAGAATGGGCTGTCATCCAACTGGAAAGTTCAGTGCGGCCTGCGGGTTGGTAGAAGTCGCATATTTTCAGATTTTCGGTCTTTGAAACCGTTTCCTGACGACGTTTTGAGAGCAGTGATATTGATGAAAATTACACAAAGTTATGTGCCCGTCTAGTTTCGACTAACCTACGATCTACAACTCGTAAGGCGTGCCTGTAATTACTGAGCTTACTGCTTCTATAACTACAATTTATGCAAATAAATCTTCATTATTACTTTAGCTCACAAGTCCTGCAAAAGGGTGTCAGCATGTAATTGGATTATAGTGTCAAAAAATCTCTGGATAGCAGGGGATTCGATTTGCGCTACCCCAAAATGGCCGCGGGCTCTCCCCCCGTCCCATGGGACCACTTCGATGAAATTGTGCTTGTGGTTAAAGCCTTTTTGCTTAACCAGGATGGATATATTATCCCGTCGTAAATCTGGGCCCATAGCCTTCTTTCTCTTTTTTTTGTTTAGCATAAATTGGTAAGTGTATTTTAATATTTGTTTTTACTTAAATGTAATGCTAATCCCAATGCCAGTTTTGCTACAATAAATACCTTTTTATTTAATGAGATTCCTTAGTGCCTAGAAAGCACGTTAGACTGTTATTCCCAGCGCTCATTTATGCATGTTAGACAGTAATTTCTTGCTTTTTAACACGCTTTTATTAGGTCGACCTGTATGTAACTAACTACACACATCAAAAGTGTCTAGGGATCAACATATATTTTTGCAATAACTTTTCTCCTGATTGATATTAATTAAAATTTTCTTTAAGGATTCATCAAATAAAGTGTTTTCGTTTGTCACAGTAACGATAAACCAAGTCACCTTTGCATTATAAAAGAAATTTTCCATTTTCCTAATAAAGGGATTTTTGACATTAAAGTTCGAAAAAAAGACTGAAATAACAGTTTTCTTTAAAATTTTATTGGGTAACTTAAACAATTAATAATCCGTGTTTCTACCGCGAACACTAACAACACAAGAACATCGGTTTGGCATACTCAAAATGAGTTCATCCAAATCACGCTGTGGAATGGCCGCCCATGTTCGTTGCAACAACAAAAAAAGGTCTTCTTGCGACTGGATACCCTCCATATTCGGCAGAGCTCTTCTCTGTAGCATATCCCATGCATGCTCAATCGGGTTCTGGTCTGGCGACTGAGCAGGCCAGAGCAGGACATTGATGTTAGCTGCGGCGAGAGTCTGTCTTACAACTCTTGCGGTGTGCGGTCGTGCATTATCATGCATTAACTGAAATAAGGGACCGATTTGCACTTGTAGAGGAACGATGACGTCAGATACAATCGTCTCAGCATAAACTTGAGCGTTGAGGTTGCCTCTGATCCAAATCAACTCAGTTCTTCCGCCGATCCAAATACCCGCCCATACCATGATGGTTCCACCACTATAAGGATGGACTTCCTGGCAGGATTTTAATCGCTGTTGGCGTCCAGGGGTTCTCCAGTGTCGTATACGTCTTGTATCCGGTCTCATACCAAAACGAGACTCATCAGAAAAGCACACGAAACGCCATTGTTCTTCTGCCCAATTTCTGTGTTCAAGAGCCCATTGATATCGAATCCTACGATTGTGCATTGCTATAGGTGGTACCCGTAGCGGTCTTCGGGAATGAAGGTTCACTTCATGCAAGCGGTTTCTGACTGTTTGGTCGCTAATTAAGTTCCCTGAAGAGTGATGAAGCCTCACGGCTAACATCATGGCGGTTATTGTTGGAGCTCTTCGATTTAAGATTTGAATGTATCGGTCTTGTCTCCGTGTGGTGCAGTGATACCGTCCTCCATGGCGCTCAGCCACGGTACCAGTGCTTCGGTAACGTGTCCAAAGTCGACTGATAACACTCTGACTTGTATTCAGAGCTAAAGCCACAGTACGTTGCCGGGAACCAGCTTCTATCATTCCCACGGCTCTGAGCATTTCTTCCCTGCTTAAATGACGTCGCCGCTCCATAATAACGTTGGTTTTAATCAGTAGTAGGGAAACAGTAGCACTAATAATGTCTTCAATGCGTTGTATGTTTTTATAGGGAAAATATTGACAGCTGATTTTCATCTTTTACTCGAATTTGATTAACAGTTCCTGTTTCAAATTATGAAATGCACCAAAAAGGATCCATATAAATTTATAAAATCATAAATTTATTACAAAGCCACATCTCAATCTCAAGAAATCCGCATAAAAATGCTTGATCCCTAGACACTTTTGATGTGTGTATGTAATGAAATCTAAGGTAACTAATTTAACCATCTTCCAAGGGTCGTAGCGTAATGAAAATTGGCAGCTGTATGTAGTTCTGATGACAATACAATAATATGGTACTGACAAACTGATCTGATGATGGAGCCGGAAGATATGAACTGGAACTTCATGATGGAAAATCGTATCATAGCTGTTTTGGATTTCTTAGAAAGGTCTTGTAATGAACTTTGATCACGATTAGGTTTCAAGGTCTGATGATGAAGCCGGAAGATAGGCACTGGCATTCCATGATGGAATATCATATCATAGTCGAGTTTGCACTTGTGAGAAAGGCCATGTAATGGACTTTGAACACGATTAGGTTTACCTAAAGAAAATCTGTTATCAGTTTTCTTAACCTTTTTGAATTACCGCGTAATCCATAGATTTATTATTAGGTCGATCTGTAACGAACTAAATATGCAATAAAATCTAAGAATCTGAATTAAACGTACTTCTAATTGTTGTATCATCATGAAACTTGGCAAATATATGTAGATTAGACGACAATAGAATATTATAGTACCAGCAGGCTGGTCTGACGATGGAATTGGAAGGTGGCTGATGGAACCTTGGACTGCCTACTAGTAAACATTTCTAATTTCTGCTCATTACATTAGTCCTAAAAGCGTGTTTTGGTTTTTTAAACTATTAATTTATTTTAAAATGGAAGAAATTACGGGTAGTAGTAGGAAAATCCGACGCCAGACTTGCCAAGGGGTATCGTGTTACCCAGTTACTGGGTTGCTGAGGTCAGATAAGCAGTCGCTTCATGTAAAATAGCTAAGCTGCATCCGGATGACCGGGAAATCAACCGAGACAAAGTTGAGAAAAAGGCTAAGACGTTGGCTGACTGTAAATTTAATTCTTCTAATACTTGTATCAGTTCTGATAGAATATATACCCTTTCTTTATGCCCTTTTCTTTGTTCATAAAGCTTTTTGTTATATTTTTTTTTTCTGTCAAATAACATTCGCAACTACATAGTTTTAGTTACAGAAAAACTAACTAATCACCGAAGCATATGAGAAATTCAAACAAAATGTAATAAGCCCGGATAGCTATTATTTTCATTCAGAAAAGAAAAAAAATTGATACGAAAGTTTACAAATGTTCATAGTTTCATATTCGTATTGGAAAAAAAACAGATTGGTTCGTTAAAACTTTTGCCAGTACAGTTGGCAACAAAAGTAAGTACTTACAATGTAACGACGTCCGCTGTTTTTGCTGTCCGTACGTAACAGTATTATTCTGTAATGATCGTCTAAGGGCAATCTCGGGGGACGAGGGTTTTTTTTGCAAGAAATTGCATAAGAAAATGTAATGCGTTTTTTATCTGACGGTACCTACGTCTACACTGGCTAGATAATGCAGTCCGTTGTTAGGGGAATAGCGTCAGTGTTTTCCACGTGTTTTCTTTGTATATTGTTTTTAATCTAGCTTTTTCGAGCGATGGAGCAACATATTTTGATGGCGTGATCTGGGAGTCATGAAAAAGACGACGGAATATTAAATCAGCGCTGAATCGCTTTATTTTAGGTTCCATGTAGTTTTGTAATCTGCAAGTCATGTAGATTTATCTACGTTTAATATTATTGATGCTGCAACTCTGCAAGAGATGCTTGTGAAAAACCTTCCTACAATACAAGACTTCTACCATAGGTATTTGAAGTCGCACTTCGATACTATTCTAAAAATCCCTACTTATATGTTATAATTGCGAAAGTAACTGTCTGTCTGTCTGTAACACTTTCACGTCAAAACCACTTAATGGATTCCGATTCAATTTGGTACAGAGATAGTTAAGAACTTGGCGAAGGAGAAAGAGTCCTTTTTGCAGAAAAAGAAACTATTCAGGCAAGTGAAACAGCGTGCAGCAGTAAGTATATAAATAGCTATCCAAAGTAACTTAACATTGACACACATCCATTGTAAACACACTGACTTAAAGAACATCACTAGTGTCCCAATATCGCAATAAATTGCACGTAGTCCTGTCTGTGTAGCACTTCAAAGTACCGCGGAGGAAGTGACGTCAGCGGTTGTATTGCGCTTTTTACGGCGCGCCGGATGAGCAGGACTGTAGGCTGCATGACCTGCGGGAGGCCGCATGATATATCGACTCGAATGTTTTTATAGAGCGATGAGAAAATGATGCCCCAACTTTATCTGGCGGCGCTTCGATACGTTGAGCTACCCATCTCAGAACTGACCTCGGTAAACGCTGCGTAACCTTAACACGTTCGCTGACAGTACGTCGTCGTTAGGCGGGAAATTAAAATAGTGCGTTATGAGTTATGACAGTACGTCGAGGGACGGGCCACTTATTCATAAGAGTACGTCGTGGAAAATTCTACTGTCGTAATGTGGTGTCAGGGTAAGTGCTCACTGTCAGCGAACGTGTTAAATATCAAAGCGTGCGTCTGTTATAATTTCCGATATTCACAGTTTCACAATCTGGTTTGTTCAAAATTATTGGTTTTTTATTTTTGATGTATACAAACTGCCTTTTCTTATCTGTGTTGGGCTCAGTTTCCAGTCTGACCGAATGCAGCCGAGTATTGGTGTTTTATATGAAACAACTGCCTATCTGACCTTCACAACCCAGTAACTGGGTAACACGTTCCCCTTGGCTAGACCAGTGTTAGGTTTACTGGCTTCTGACTAACTGTGACGACTGTCAAAGATGACAGCCGGGACTAACGACATATCGTGCTTTCCGAGGCACGGAGTATCACACCGCCAACTTCCAATTTCCAGTATACTGCTGAGAAATTCTTTACAGAAAAGCGTTATTATTGTTATTACCCGACTGCGGCGAAGCAAAGAGGAGGGTTATATTTTACCGCGTATGTATGTCTGTTCCTTTGTTCCCTCGTAACTATTAAACCATTGAACGGATTTGGATAAATGATACGTCGTTAGATTTGTCTTGACAGCGCGAGTGTCATAGGATAGATTAAAATAAAACTAAATCACTACAACGACAATCAGATGCCATATTGTCAAAAATAAAAATTCATAAATCGACAAACTATGTTGTAGGCAACTTATTGTATTTATTAATTTATCCATCTTTATATATTAAAAACCTAACACAAATACATACTAATAAATATATACATACTTATTTATGTATTGTTTAGCACACAGACATACATCACACATACAAAACGCACTTACATTCATCCACATCATAAAAACGTATAAAATAAATAATTCACAAGCATCGCCGGATGACACTCGGTGGTATGGGGCAGGCCGGCTAGTTTTGAACCAAGTACATACTGCGCTCGCGCCGTACAGCGGCGCCCGATGCGTTCACGGACCTACCTTCAGTTCCTAAATATCACACCGCCGCGAAGCCCGCGTTGATTGTAGATGTGAACTAAAACCTCGTAGTCAATAGGGTACTCGTATTTAGTGCTATTGTAAAAACCTAATCTGTGCCTGTACTCTAGACTGTATATTTCTCCTGTCCTAAAATAAACTTTGAAAGTGAAAGTGGGTTTGTCTTTCATTACCAAGAGACACACCTACAATGTCAAATGGTTTATCATTAAACAGATCGTTAAAAATGATATTGAGGTTACTTTTACCATTTTTCAATCGTTTAGGAAATATAACGTTTTAAAACGGAATTAAATACTAAAAACTGAAAAAGAGAAGCTTAGTTCCTAACAATTAGTATCTATAAATAGCCTTGTAATTTGTATGCTTATATATTACTGCTTCCTTCGCCTGACAGCATGTAAACTCTGACGCTCCTCGCTTAGAATTTTATTTTATCGCCTTATACTAAATCGCTTCGCTAACTAACGTATATAGCTGCATAGATAATTGAAAGTAGTATATTGATTTTAATATAACGGAGCCCTATACTACTTCAAACCCAATTGTACTTTATGCCCGACCCCGGAATCAAACCTCGTGCTCAGCTCGCTTGCGACCACTCGACCATAGAGGCAGTTGAGACAATTTGAGAAAATAATTCATTGCAACTCGTAGCTTATCAATTTAGGCTTTTCTCAACCCTTTCCTTTATATAACCAACTTTACAATACAAATGTTTATTCCCGAAACCCTACTCCAGCCGTCCCGACATCTGTAAGGAAAAGAACAATAAAAAAACCCTTCCTTATTTACTTATACAATGAATATCTTATCGCAACAGTATACCCCACCCCCTTATCTTATGAAGCAAGAAAACTTTAATAAGAAATAAGAATGCTGAGTGAAACGGAAATGAAGAGAATATATCTTTTTATCTTTTGTAGTCGACGTGAAGCCACCTCCATTCATAAAGATGAACAATATGAAGGAACCTGCATTTTTCTGGGCCATTGGGGCTCTGCAGTGGATAATAGTGTATGTTCCCGTCTTTCAAACTTCAAGTCGATATGTATAGTTTTAAAAATGTACTGCAGATAAAATAAACAAACAAACAAAGTGTGTCTGTACATAAAACAGTAAACAAAGTGTATCTGTACATAAAACAGTAACCAAAGTACTTAGTAAGTACTAATAAGTGAATACATTGAATATACATATTTACAAAACCATTATTGAGGGAAGTTAAGAAACAGAGACACAATAATATTTAAAAAAATGTCTATACATTTATCTGTTTGTACACGGTAATCTCAGGAACTATTAGACGAATTTGAATGAATTTTTTTTGTTACATATCTATTAATTCTGAGCAATAAATTGGCTATTGATTTGGGAAGCTGGAACACTTGATACAGAACTTTACACGCGACCAAATCCACAGACACAAGCTAGTATAAGTGAATAAAAAGACAAACATTAATAAAAACTTTTTAACTATAATGCTGGATAACAGATTCTAAATTGAAATTCTCGAAATAACTGTGATTTCTCAAGTCCTTATTGTTACTTACACGACACTAAACAAAAAAATAACTTAAAAAATCTGTCTTTTCGGACTAATCTCTGTAACGGCAGAACTGACTTTGATCGGACTGTTACTAGAAAGTAGAGGAAGTTACAGGGAATCATAAAGGCTTTACTTTTATTTTGAAATTGTCACTGGATCAGGATTTGCACGGGAAAAACCGCCCACGCGAACCAAGACGAAAGCTCAGCTAGTTTAAAATAAAATTCACCTCATTTCACATGACTACTCCATTGAATCTAAAGAGCTCAATATATAAGATCTGTACGGTATTCGCTAATGAAACCAATTAACTGTAAGTAGATAAACAGTGCTTCGATAGTGCACTTTCCTAGTAATTAATTATTTAATGAGTATCGCATTACATGGCGGGCTTTTACCCGACAGTTATGTTAGATAGGTGAGTTATGGTTTGAGCTTGTGACATTTGTACGTAGGTGTACGAGTATAGTATGTGTCGTATATACTAGACACGCCACGAATAGTTATATTTTGGCCGAATACTGAATATTCGGCAAGGCTCTTGGCCGAAGCACCGAATATTCGGCAGCCGAATATGAGTCCTAATACTAGCTTCGCGTGTTAAGTTCTTCAGTTTCTGATATAAATTATAGCCTTTGTGTTGCACAGATTCAATAGCTATCTCACGAAAATGTTTCATTCTAATCCGTCTACTGTCTAGTAGTTCTGGAGATTATCGAGCACAAACAGACGAAACAAACAAGCATTTTATGGAATTTTTGTTAAATTTTTTATTTGATAATAGGCTCGCGGTAACCACCATCTCACCTGATGGTATGTGATGATGTGGTCGAAGATGGAGCACGCTTTCGTAAAAGGAACCTATTCACTTTTGACTTAAATACCCCTAGGTTATAGTTATTGGGAAACACAGACTCCGGCAGAGAGTTTCACTCCTTAGCCGTACGCACAATGAAGGTATTCTCAAAACGTTTTGTGCGTATGGGTGGGATGTCCACCATGTAACGATGGCACATTGTCGTTTGTCTTATAGTCCGATGATGGAACGGGCTTGGCGGAATTACTTAGATTGTGTAATTCCATCGCACACTCCCCGAAATGTAACCGATAGAAAACCGATAGACTAGCAACTCGTCGTCGATGTTCAAGGCTCTATTACTGTTTCTTAACACTTTTGGTGCCAAGCATTCGGCAGACGGGTTGATGTCCAACAATATTTTGTTTGTGTGCTCACATCCAAGGTATTTTAATGTAGCTTTTGATGGTTTATGTGTACCCAGAACCCTAACAAGGAGTCCATTTCTAATTAATCTTCAAAGGTTGTCGTAAATACATAATATGAAATGATTTTGTTGTGCGACAGCCAATAACTTCGACATGCAATAATTGCAGCTAATTAGTAAAATAATTAAAAATCTTAATTAGTTTGGTCGAAAGAGTGAGCAGATTTATTTTATCCTTCTAAATTATTTTTTATAGCGGATGAAATGGAGTACTAAACCTGTTTGAATCTTCACAGTGTTCAATAGGTTTTTGTATGTAAGTATAACAAATTATATTGATGGCTTAATTGGATCAATACATCAATTTATAATTAACCAATTATATGCTAATGTTCAATATAAATTAATGAAGTTAGAATTAATTGGCGTAAAAAATATTTATTATTCTTTTATTATTCATGAACAATAATTTTACTACTGGAATTATTATTGGAAAGTAAGATGTGCCTAAAGCTAAATAAAAAAGACAACAACGGCGAAACAAATTAGGTCGATAAAAACTCTTATTTATTTAACTTTAACAACTGTTGCGTTCTTATAGGGTTTTAGAAAGACGTCTCACGGGGTTGCGGGAATGTTCTAACGAGATACCGCAGCCCCAAAGCCAAAGAAGAAGAAGGAGGTAATATTTTTATCGTGACAAAGTCACGGGCTTATTAAAATCTGGGCACTGATTTTCTGAAACCCATTTCGCAAATGGGTCACTTCTGTCAGAGGCATTCGCTACAGCTTAATCATTTTAAACGAGCTACCACGAACTGTCGATAGCATGAAGTGGCCAATTTGTCCGGATATCCGAATATCAATTCTTAATTAATTGGTTCATGATAAAAAGCCACTGCACCGGTTCGTACTTTTTTCCGTTGCCACAAGAGCTTATCAACATTACATGTGGAGAGATATTTGGACTCACGCGCTCTGAGAATGAAAGTTACCTAACTCTAAATTTCTTAAACTTCTGATAAATTTAACTTCAACACTATTCTAAATCCACGTGGTGGGTCTAAATTACAAGCAATAAAGGGACAATCAATATATATGGAAGTAGTAAAAGAAGAATTTGTTGAAGGGGAAATAGGTTACTTAGAGTAAATGGGTCACTTCTAGGTACTTAAGGGTGCTTGATCTTCGACCACATCATCGCTTACCATCAGGTGAGATGGTGGTTAAACGCAATCTTATAAAAAATAAATAGCTCAAAGAGCCGTCATTGTTATGTTTGCTCAAGAACCTTTTCTCTTTCTTCTTGCTTTTTTCTTATTTTTATTTTTATCATAGTTTTAATCTTATTTTGTTCATTTAATCACTCTTGACTACTTATTATAAAAATGTACAACTCTGTTCCCAAAGATGCAGACAGTTCGTCTATATAGTTTGGGGATCACGTTGAAACCAAATTGTGTAATACTTCATTATCTATACTTATAATAAATCTGTAGAGAGGTCAATTCTGTACATGAAATATATTTCCAAAATAACTATCAGGGGGTGATTAAGGATCGATACTCATGCCAAAAATGCAATCAGTTAAATTTTTGTCTGTCTGTCTGTCTGTCTGTCTGTCTGTCTGTATAACCGTTATAGAAACAAAAACTACTCGACGGATTTTAACGAAACTTGGTATAATTATTTTTCATACTCCTGAGCGGTTTATAGTATACTTTTCATCACGCTACAATCAATAGGAGCAGAGCAGTGAAGGGAAATGTTGGGAAAACGGGAGAAGTTACTCCATTTTTTAAGCTTCCGTCGCGTGTGCAACCTTAATGGTTAAAGCTACACAAATCATTTCATGACGGAAATGTTCCCCTTAAAATTATATAAAAAATATCCCACGACAGCATATGTCTAACTTTTATGGTTGACTCACAATAACACGTGTAACTCCCGATAGCTTAGCAGTTCGAAGCTTTCTGATTATAATATTTGTCTACTCTTACGTTTATAACACTCTCCGTCACCCCTAATTGAAAAAGTTAACATTATTAACTATTCCATAAAAAAATTGGCCAAGTGCGAGTCAGACTCGCCCATGAAGGGTTCCGTAGTAACTATAATATAATATGCAAATTTATTTGACGAAAAAAAAACCTTACAAATTTCTTAAAACTAGCTTATTTACATTTTTTACAATTGCGCCAAATAAATTTGTTTTGAAAAAAAAAAACCTTACAAATTTCTTAAAACTGGCTTTTTTACATTTTTTACAACTGCGCCGAATAAATTTGTTTTTCATAGTGTTTGTATGAATTACAAAGTTATATTTGCGGTTTTAGAAAATATGCTGTATCTCAAAAACTGCTGAACTGATTTCGTTCAAACTAATTTTGTTTGAAAGTTTATATTAAGATCTACAGACATATATTTTTTTTAGATTTTTCACTCCATTATTATAGAAGTTAGAGGTTGTGTCCGCCACACACACATTTTACCACTTTGGAAGCTTATATCTTTTAAACGATTGACTTTATGGAAAAGTGGTTTTAGAAACCCCGATGTCGTTTTTAAAGAACTGTCTATAGATACCACACATGCATCGATTTCATGAAAAAAAATATTTTCAGGTTTAGTTCCATGTATGGGGAGCCCCCCTTTATTTTAAATACACACATCAAAAGTGTCTAGGGATCAAGCATTTTTATGCGGATTTCTTGAGATTGAGATGTGGCTTTGTAATAAATTTATGATTTTATAAATTTATATGGATCCTTTTTGGTGCATTTCATAATTTGAAACAGGAACTGTTAATCAAATTCGAGTAAAAGATGAAAATCAGCTGTCAATATTTTTCCTATAAAAACATACAACGCATTGAAGACATTATTAGTGCTACTGTTTCCCTACTACTGATTAAAACCAACGTTATTATGGAGCGGCGACGTCATTTAAGCAGGGAAGAAATGCTCAGAGCCGTGGGAATGATAGAAGCTGGTTCCCGGCAACGTACTGTGGCTTTAGCTCTGAATACAAGTCAGAGTGTTATCAGTCGACTTTGGACACGTTACCGAAGCACTGGTACCGTGGCTGAGCGCCATGGAGGACGGTATCGCTGCACCACACGGAGACAAGACCGATACATTCAAATCTTAACTCGAAGAGCTCCAACAATAACCGCCATGATGTTAGCCGTGAGGCTTCATCACTCTTCAGGGAACTTAATTAGCGACCAAACAGTCAGAAACCGCTTGCATGAAGTGAACCTTCATTCCCGAAGACCGCTACGGGTACCACCTATAGCAATGCACAATCGTAGGATTCGATATCAATGGGCTCTTGAACACAGAAATTGGGCAGAAGAACAATGGCGTTTCGTGTGCTTTTCTGATGAGTCTCGTTTTGGTATGAGACCGGATACAAGACGTATACGACACTGGAGAACCCCTGGATGCCAACAGCGATTAAAATCCTGCCAGGAAGTCCATCCTTATAGTGGTGGAACCATCATGGTATGGGTGGGTATTTGGATCGGCGGAAGAACTGAGTTGATTTGGATCAGAGGCAACCTCAACGCTCAAATTTATGCTGAGACGATTGTATCTGACGTCATCGTTCCTCTACAAGTGCAAATCGGTCCCTTATTTCAGTTAATGCATGATAATGCACGACCGCACACCGCAAGAGTTGTAAGACAGACTCTCGCCGCAGCTAACATCAATGTCCTGCTCTGGCCTGCTCAGTCGCCAGACTTGAACCCGATTGAGCATGCATGGGATATGCTACAGAGAAGAGCTCTGCCGAATATGGAGGGTATCCAGTCGCAAGAAGACCTTTTTTTGTTGTTGCAACGAACATGGGCGGCCATTCCACAGCGTGATTTGGATGAACTCATTTTGAGTATGCCAAACCGATGTTCTTGTGTTGTTAGTGTTCGCGGTAGAAACACGGATTATTAATTGTTTAAGTTACCCAATAAAATTTTAAAGAAAACTGTTATTTCAGTCTTTTAGTTATGTTAGTGGTTCAAATGTCAAAAATCCCTTTATTAGGAAAATGGCAAATTTCTTTATTAATGCAAAGGTGACTTGGTTTATCGTTACTGTGACAAACGAAAACACTTAATTTGATGAATCCTTAAAGAAAATTTTAATTAATATCAATCAGGAGAAAAGTTATTGCAAAAATATATGTTGATCCCTAGACACTTTTGATGTGTGTATTTTTTAATTTTTTTCTCAAAATCGGAAAGCGGTTCACAGAATACATCTACATATCAAGTTTCACATGTATAGTCCTAATAGTTTCGGAATAAAATTGCTGTGACAGACGGACGGACGGACAGTCAGACAGACAGACGGACAGACATGTCGAAACTATAAAGATTCCGTTTTTTGCCATTCGGCTACGAAACCGTAAAAAGAATCATATAAATCGGTATAGAAACACCAAAGTTATACATGAAATACGCTTATAATAATAAGCCATCGCGCGTGAATACTGAATCATGCTATAAGGATTATTTTTGAGAATCGGTCGCCGCGCTCGACGCGTCTCGCGGTCGAAGCGTTCTCTAGGTACTTAAGCCTCATGTGAACGTGATCTAAACAATATTACCAATACATTAACTTACGCTGACGGAGTCGCGGGCACAGCTATATTGTATCATTACGCTAAGGCCAATAGGAGCGGAGCGCCAATGAAGAATGCTTCAAAATCGGGGTTAAATTTAACGTTAGCCCAAAGTAACTATTCCACGCGGACGAAGTCGCGGGCAAAAGCTAGTTAATAAATAAAATACTAAATAAAAAATGGCTAATGGAAGAGATACCTACATTTAAATTTAATCAACACTGCTTTTTTAAAGACTTTTTTGTATAATCCCAAATTGACCATTTTTGGTTTGTCGTCACTTTCATTCGAAGTGTGTGTCCAGCGAAACTCGATAAGCTTATAGATAGTTGTATGGAGTGATTACTACCCTCTGCACATAATGACCAATATTGGCCAGTTGGCTACACTAGACCAACATTTGACGAGTTTACTTTGATGGATCTTGAGTAGGAAAAGAGCGATGGGGACGGCTAAGTGGGCAGTTTAATGCAGGGGCCCTTATACAAACAGGGAAAAGGAAGTTGTACGCTGGCTGTACTCATTTATCATACGCATTTATAAGTGAGAGAGCGGAGGGCACTGTAGGACAGAGCGAAAATTATAGGCCGTAAGTACACACGTGCTTTTATGGAGATAGAAAACTAAAATTATTTCTAAAACCTTCTGTTACTCATTATAGGTGAGTCTTCCGTGCCTGGAAAAGCAGTCTCGGCTGTCATTTGTATACATGTATGACATAATTGAATAAATATTTAAGTAGCGTGACATTTTGAAACAATCATGATTTCGGTATGCGAGGGAGACAGAACTATACATATAGGTAGCATGCCATATGACACTGTCATGGTTCAGCTATTCAGTGACCTTTGGGACACTCCTATAAAAACCTATATACCTAAGTAGGCACCGAGGTACTTACATTCAATAAAGTATTGGTACTTAAATTAGCTAAGAAAACGTTGCAAGCTGACTTTAGCACTGTTAAAACATTGATAAATGTATGGCCAAGCACACACTTCGCATCAAGAATATTTTAACTTCAATCGCTTTATTAGGCTTCAAACGTTCCGTTTAAGTAGCCATTAATCCATCAACAGAAGTGCTTCTACTTTTGTTTGTCAATCCAACATGAGTTACTGGGCATAGAAATCATTAAATATCGGGCAGTGTTGTCAAAACTGGTGCCTAATTGGCGCGTACTTTATTTTTTTCATGAAAGGCACTGACAGTAACTGCTCAAACAGCCAAGTTACTACCTTTGGAGCAATATTCCGCCATTTACGGCATTTTTGAATTACGCTCCATTATCTTGATGTACTACATCTATTTAATACGTAAAAGGCACAAACACAAGAGCACATGTTCTATATTCTTTATGGTCTTATGATAAACTGGAGTGGCATTCAGCAAAGCATTCTTGCGCTTAAGTTATTATTGTGCAAAATTATTCTGTTTATGGCTGTCAACACATAATTTCGACAAAAAGTCACAATATTTAAACGTTTTGTGTAATTAACAAAGTTGAAATAACTTCTGAAATAACATATTCATAAATAACTCCTTCCCTGTGACTTCTTTACATATTTCGCGTGGCAGTTTTTTAAATTTTAAATTGCGTACGAATATTTTGCAAAATACTTTATATGTGAGGAATGTTGAACAATTTTTTATACAGCCAATTAAGCTTTTTTTACTGTTGCAACAATTCTGTTTAGTGAAGGGTTATTATTTAGTGTGTGGTACTAAGAACTGCGTGTCCTTTAAATATTTATTGGGAAAGAATGCTATTAGACACCAAAAATTCTGATACCAGTCTTGCCAAAGGATATAATTTTACCCAGTTACTGGGTTGTGGAGGTCAGGTCGGCAGTTGCTCCATGTAAAAGGCTGCATACGGTTGGACTGAAACCCAAACATTGTTGAGAAAATGTTAAGCGAATGATGATGGCAAAGTACTCAGTTATAATAAAAAAAAAATAGCAAAAAATAGAACCGACTTCCATATCAAAACACTACAAAGGCAAAAATAACTTTAATTTCGGAAGGCGGTGTCAAAAACGAAAATATATACAAAACTAAAGCGCCCCCTTCCGAAATTTAAGTTATTTTTGCCTTTGTAGTGTTTTGATATGGAAGTCGGTTCTATTTTTTGCAAAATTTTTTTTTTCACGCTTTTTAGTGGGTTGGTTTGTAATTTATCTAGTCACAAAAGCCATAATGTCAACAACTTATTACCTTTTACAAAATATTGCTTTTCCCGATGCATAGCCGTTAATTTTTGAGGAGTTCTCCTGGTACTTGACCATCAGCTCTACATCACCATATGTATTGTGACGAGCATAAAGTGTTTAACATCCGTACTCAAGTAATCGAATCGCAATCCACGAAATACTTATTATTGAGGAATTTCAGTGGCCATCTGTGATCTTCATCATCAGTTCAACTTCTCCAAAAGGTACTTTTCGGAAGCAACTGCTCAAGGTACTATAAGAAATACCCAAAACGCTATAGGTGTGCCTATAATATTTGAAGAGTTCCCTCGATTTCTCCAGGATCCCATCATCAGTTCCTGATTTTGTAACAATGTGACCAACTAGAAAGTATACCCAATCAAATGCAAAAAGAATTTTTCAAATCGGTTCAGCCGTCTCCGAGTTATGAGGTAACAAACATTAAAAAAAAAAGTTCAAGACGAATTGAGAACCTCCTTTTTTTGAAGTCGGTTAAAAATAGACTTAGGTACTCGTTTATTTTCAATTTGTAAAATTAATCTCCCATTTCAGACCGAAACTATTTTCAGCTTACACCCAAGCAATTTCACGATGTACTTTATGAAGATTTTCTCAAAACAATTTAAAAAGAGATTGCTAATCTTCAAGGTTTGTACTAAAAAAGAACACAGTTTTCCCGCTCCGTAACGTTGAGAGCACTTTTAGTGAACCATGGAGATTATTTTTCCAACGTAGATAAATATGAAAATAAAACACAAGAAAGTTAGTACGACGGAGACTCAATAGAAAGTCTGACGCCGCTTTTCCATCGCGAAGCTTGGTGGAAAGTTACAGTGTCTTACGTATTTGCTTCGGTTAAGATACATCATGTGTACTGCCATACATGATGTAAGTACCTTATGTTATTAACCTACCTAGGTTCTGCCTGGTTCTGATTCTGGAGGTTCTACTTGCAAAAGGTCTGAACAGTCAGAAATAGACTCCAATTATTGTAAAATTTGTCGATATCTTCCCCTTTACGTAAACTGGAGCTGAACTGATTTTAATGGACTTCCCTGGAAGATAGGGTACATATAAGACAACATATAGGCTTTAGGGTAGTATCGTCTCTGGTACACCTAGTTTTTATCTAAACATGCATTGGAAACAGTTTAAAATATGGTTGAATTTCTAGAGCTGGGCTATTTATTTACGCATTATTTATGCGTTTTGATGTGAATTATGGCAATATTTGCAATTAGAAAAGTAAACAATGACGCTGATTTCTAAAAAACTAAACGGTAAAAATGTTACGGGTCGGATCTTACATTTTTCTTTTGTCAAAATTTGGCGCCTATTAGAATCGGAAACGTTCGATAATCTTCGGAAGCAGTCGCGGCATATTAAAAGCGCAGGACATAAAAATATCCTGTTTTAGTGAAGGTAATTATTTCATCTGTAAATCAAAATAATTGACGATTAAAATTTGGTTCTAGGATGTGTCCCTAGTTTTTTTTATCAATATTAAATAGTGCACTTTTCCTGTGCGGAACAAACAATAATTCACTTTCCAAATAAACTGTAGTTCCAATTAGACGCCGCGTTGTGTGCTGTCCGAGTGAAAATCTCGGTGTGGTAGATGTGAAGTGAAATCTGTCTCTAGCATCTATTGGGACGATACTCATTTCAAACTTATTTCACTTAAGTTTTCACGGTGAGTTTTTGTACAGAATCGACCAGCCGGTCAATAGTCACCCCATCATTAGGATCACGGCATGTTGCATGCAAATGTTTATTATAAGACCGCACCTTTACATTTCTAAAACATCATAATACAACTGTACTGTAATTGTAATTAATTGGCGTAATTGTTCATTAGACTGTTGATAGGTAATTTGATGAGATTGCTTGTAATTAGCAATAGCAATGCTGTGTTGTGCGGAGAATTTAGCGCCTGTTTTAATTGGTAAGAGGACACCTAACTATAACTAACTGTATTTTCTATGAAATTACATAGGACCTGTTTAAAGAGGGTTTTCTGACAAATTTACACCACCAGTTAGCGCCATTGAGGCGTGAGGTCTTCTTTTTCGAAATTTAACATGACATTGACATCAATTGATCATCATCAATCATTGACAGCTGTAAAATATTTAAGCGCTTAAAAGGTAACCAGACCCGACGCCTCAGGGATGCCGGCTGGTGTACGCTATATGCGAAAACCCTCATCCAATCGTGTTTATGAGAGGCATTAGGTATATCCGTTGCATATAGGATATCTTTTGACTAACATCCAAAAGTCCAAACTTGAGGTTAACAGATCGTATTAGAAACACCATACCTACTACGCTCCAAAATGTAAATCGGTGATGTGGTTCAAAAGAATTCCCAACTATGGGACTAGGCAGGACATGTCTGAAGCATGCCTGACCAGCTGTGGGCACGAAAAACTCAGGGTTAGTGCCCTGAGACAGAAAGACGGGGGCGCGGCTAACTCCGAAGGACGTGACAGGTCAACCTGGATAACTTCCTTAAGAATTAGAGGGAAGAGGCGAAGAATCATGACTCTGGAAGAATTACAGTGAGACCTTTTCCCAGCTGTAGGACACTACGAGCTAGAAATAGACAAGGATGGTTCCGAAATCCAAATATATGGTCAAAATTTCCTGCAGATATTTGAATATCCGACCGAAGTTATCTTTTTAGTAAAAGATATCAGACTTCGGTTGGATTTTAAAACCCTAAGATAATTGCCGTTTAGCTTTCCGGATATTGAATATTAATATCGACACTAATTAAATTATTATCTCAGAATATGATTAAATACAGCCACTATTACAATTTTTATCTCATGATTTAAAACAATAAGCATAATTAAAATTCTGTGTAAAATTGTTAAGTATATCGTAAGAACTAATTAGTAATTTTTCCTACAATAGAGGCTTGCAACTTTTTCTCATGTCAAACGAATTAACATTGTTAAAAAAATGATGAATGTAATTATAATCACTGTGTAATATGTGTAATTATAACCGCGCCATGTTTTTGTAATATGTGGGGAAGCTTCGGGCGCCTTACATCTATCACGCGGAACGTTATATGGAAATGGAGTGTGAAAATAGTAAACTACAGAAATTTATTCATAACTAGCTGTTCACTCACGTATAAAGTTATTTTTCAGCATAAATAATACAATGTCCTTCTCCAAGATCTCGCATTAAAATTGTTAAGTGAGTTTAAACGTCAAAGTTTAACAGGCAAACAAACAGACAGAATCACTTTCGCATAGGGAAGTAGGGACTAACTATGCTATAGAGAACTAAATCAAAGCTGTGATGTTTTTAACAATTTCTAGTGAATGTTTGCACGTGCCTTAATCATAAAGTTAGATGAACTGGTTGCCGTCCAGATGTTCAAAAGGAGCATTCCATAGGCAGATAACTTGGATAATGAAAGAGGAACGGATGAAGGTTTGAAGTGACGCAGTAGAAGAATATTTGTTAGAGCGATTTTTATTGTGGACAGCAAAGGGTTGATTTTTGCTACAAATGACTTTTGGAGTGTTGCAAGTTGCAGTTCAAGTCTCGCACCGTGACAAATGTTTGAATGTCCTACAACCAGTTTTTTAGGGCCTGGGTGTTTGTTATCATGCACTCACAATACAGGGGAAATGCATAGTGTTGCAATGCTATTTTACCCGACTGCAAAGAAAGGGTTATGTTTTTCGCGCGTATCTTGTATGTATGTATGTAATATTCTTTATTACCTCATATCTCCAGAACTGCTGAACGGATTCACATAATTGAGGTATCGTTAGTTTCGTCTTAGCAGCCCAAGTGTTCTTAGATAGGTGACATTTGAAAAAATCAAACATGGCGGCTGTGCGAAGCCATTATACATAGTGAAAAAAAAAAAAATGATTTGTTTCGAATACTACAATATGGGTATCAAATTAAAGGGCTTATCGCAAGGATTTCAAACAGGTATATCATATTTATCATTAGTGTAATACTAGCAAAAATAATACAAAGAGAAAGTTTAAAAATATGGACTTAGAGCTCTTTCACTTTCTTAATCCGGTGGGGTGCCAATGTGACATGACCGGGAAAATTAAAAAAATGTTAATTAATACTTTAACTGAAAAGTTGAAAAATAAAATATTTAAAAAATCTAAAAAACCCGACTGCTCAACTGAAATGCAAGAAACAAGCACATTTTTATTTTAAAAAGTGACAAGCAGGCGGACCCGTCAAATTTAAAGAAAAATACGTTCAATTGGGTCCTGCCTGCTTGTCACTTTTTAAAACAAAAATGTGCTTGTTTCTTGCATTTCAGTTGAGCAGTCGGGTTTTTTAGATTTTTTAAATATTTTTTTTTTTTTAAGAAATTATTTATGGGCTTGAGTTTGATCGCAATCTCAGCGGATGGAAAGCAAGTATGTGGTGGAGAGTGGAGTAGAAAAAGTACCGATGAAAATCCGATAACAAAACAACGTAAAAACAAATCCATTAAAACATGGAAACAGAGTGTGCACTGACAAAATCCCCTGCGAAAAGGGTGAAATGGTGTGTAAAGTTTGACAAAAATAAATGTACCAATTTAGAATGTATTTTTTTTTCAATTTATACATTTGTACCTACCACCGTCTACTGTTAACACATCGATTGTGTAGCTAAAAATTAGACATTGACCTCTCAAGTGAAGTTACTTTATAATCGACTGCAAAAATCATCGGTTATAAATTCGATTGGTATTTTTATATAAAAAAAAAACTGGTACAATTTCTTAGCCCACGTGTGTAGGAATTCTTGTAACTCATACGTGTAAAATTTGAAAATGCTAAACTCTGTACAAAGGTTTAAAATTGTTCCTTTGCGTACTCTAGTCTCATCTAAATTACGAAATGCTCAACGTGTGGGTCACGCACAGGGAAAAAATCTGTTAAGCCTTTTTCCAACTATGTTGAGATCGCTGGCCAGTCTAATTGGATGCACCTGAATGTGTGTGTTTTACTTGGAGCGACATCTTGACCTCTACAACCAAGTAGCTGGGTAACACGTTATCCCTTGGCCAATTTCTTTTTTGTTTCTAGATCATCGAATGATTTCTTCCGCTCTGGGTTGAGCGGAGCGGAGAGTCAGGCATTTATAGACCAAAAAACCTATCCTGTTCCTTCTGCTGTCTTTGCGTTCCAGGGACGTGGTATCTCGTTAAGCCTGCAATACATGTTGGCCGAGCGTTGTCGAGTGAAGGCCAATACCAACATGTAGACAGTATATCTGCCTTGTCTTGCTATCGCTCGGTGTCACTTGCCTAGTTGGCCGAGTGAAGGCCAGCGCCAACGTGTATAGAGCTCATTTGGTGCAACTTGTCTTCGCTCGCCGTTGATTGTGATCACTTGCCTCACTTCGGATCGGTGTCGGTTTTTGGTCACAAATCAAAGGCGCTCGCCCGCGCTCGGCCAACGTGTGGGCAGCTCTACAGACACTCTTCTACATTGGTCGCCTGCATTGGCGTACGACGAACTTGTCGAACGTGTGGACATTATTTCTTGCCTTGTAGGTACCTATTTGCCAACGCTCGCGTTGGTCTACGCTCGGCCAACATGTATTGCAGGCTTTAGAACTGTCCAGCAATCCCAGCATCACAAAAAACGTGTTCATAAAAAACATAATGTATAAAATTCTAAACTACACCAAAGGCGGGGTTAAAACAGCTATTCATATGAAAATATTTCCATTTAAAATCAACTGAAGTTCCTAGTTAGACATTATGTATATTATGTTGACTTTGAAAACATTACCGCCGCGACCTATGAGTATGTTCCGGGCATCCTTTTAATTAACCCGTACGCTACGAACGTGGTATAAATTATTGTTATTAAAGATAATAACACGGTATCAAAGGCCTGTGTTTTATTTTATAGTTTTATTGAAAGCACTTGGGATTTGTTATTTAAAACTACATACTTCCTAATTACATGTGCTTTTAATTATTATAATTTTTTATTTAATTATTTTAAGGGATGTGAGATTTGTTTCAAAATAATTTCCAAAGGTAGATGTGTAGGTTAAATTTTAAGGATGCAGTAAGTGGGCACCAATATCCTTTACTTGATTACATTAACAGAAACATCAATGCTGACAAATCAAGTCAAAATATTAAAAAGAATGCAATGTAGAATACAAGCGAACATATGATGAGACAGAGCCAAGACATCGTCTGAAGTGCAGTCTATATGAAACCCTGACATAATTCTTAGCCAAAACCGAGACTATGAACAGCGTCCATCTCAAACGCCAAAACAAACATTGCACAATGCACAAGCTCAACACGTATGGAAAATCAAAAATGGTACCTAATTGTGGATCATGAATGGAGTCGCGTTAACATCGGCAGTGACCTTGTGGACTAGTCGCCTGCCCGGGCAGGCTATTGCACTGCACGCGGTCCCCACCCCCCGCGTACCCCGCAACCTCCCCCCGCACTGCCCCGCACGCAAATTATTGAGCCACCTCGCTTCCCCCCTGCGCCGCCTGCATTTCCTTCCGCGTGCCCCGCCCGGGATTTTAGTTTCACTGCGCTGGGATGCCTCGGATTGCGTTAGGTTATGATTTTCGAGCTTATTTATTGGATGGTCTGGCACTGTTCTATTTTTGAAAGTGAAGTTTTGATGTTTTAGTTTTAAGTGCAAAGATATGGCGTTCATTTTATTGACTAAGTAGGTAGTGTTATTTATGCTTGGATTCAAGCGAGCTTTTAACAAGCTTACACGACATTATTCAACCATATCTAAGAAGAAACATGTTTAGTTGGAAAAGACTTCGTTTTTCCTTTAATTTCCGATTAAATAAATTTATAAATTGATTAACTTGATGAATAAAGAATTATAAATATAAAGTACTCTTTTAATAGGAATTATTTATGTAGGTATGTACAAGCGAAACTCGACGTTATCAACGCCTCGCCCCGAGCGATCCTTCTGAGCTAAATTGTGATGAATAAATGCATAAATCTACATGTTTATCCATTACATTTTATATAACTAATGCAATGTTATGCAGGCAATGCTAAACATTCGTTATTTCCAATTAAATAATGATTTAAATTACGTAGACATTCAGTTTGTTGACCCGAGCTTTAGAGAGCTTTTATAAAATGAAAAGATAATTCCGTTGAAACATGTCTGAAGTATACATATTTCCTTATCATTTTCATAAAAGGTTTTCTTATAGGAAAACTTCGGATCGGAAAATCTCGGTTTCCGCCAAGCAACCTGTTGAAACCATTAAATAATAAGGTGGTCGGTATTTCGGTATCTCGGTAACCCTCCAATGTTTTGATCTGTCCCACGACGTGCCGCGCGAAACACCGTCACGTTTTTGCCGCCTGTTTTGAATTTATAAAGTGGTCCGACCAACAGCTGATCGTGCGGCGTTGCCAGCGCGTCACGCCGCCCCCGCTCTCAAAGGCGCGCTGTTGCCGCTCCGTGCGCTCGCCCGGTGAGCCAAGTCTCGGAGGCGATCGACCGACCACCGCCCCCTCCCATCTCCACACATAAAGCACAATTTCCCCAACACTGAGCCTTCTGAAATAGTTACCTTTTAGACTATACCCTTTTTTGGTGGTGAAATTTTCCGTACGTTGTTTAGGGTTGGGCTCGCATCGAGGTTAGCCGGTCGATTGCTGTTAGGTATACTGATGTGTTAGATAAGCTCACTAGTCGGCTGAGATCGGAGTCCGTCAGAGTTCGCTACGTCAGCGTCAGGAGCAATCCGCTAAAAGGATTGTGACAGCCTTGATTTAGGAAGTATTTTGGGAAGCTTTCAGGGGCTGATGTAACTTTAAGAGCATTGTCTGAAATGTTGCCGATATAAATCTTTGTTTTGCTAACTTCTGAAGTTTTGGAGTAAAATTGTACTACGTTCTTGAGTTGACTGAAGGACGACAACACTCGATAGATGGAGGTTAAGATGCCGCGAACCAGTCAGCTAAACGAAACGGGTTCCTGGCTGCCTCCATGGCACACAGTCTACGACCAGTTATGCATTATTACAATTTTCACACAATGCTTTATTGCTACTTATGTGGCTTCATTTCACGTTGATATTGCTATAAATATACGCGTCACTTTAGTGAGTTATTTTTGTCCTTTTTCCTGAGGACGCCTCGTAATATCGCATCGTCTCACTTGGGGTCACGTAGCAGTTAAGGGTTTAATAGCATACCATTATCATCACGTCTTTAATGGCTGAAGGCACAAGATTAGGTCCACTACGTCCAAAGTTGATGGCGGTATTATGTTCCAACCATCGGAAAAACTTACAATCGAATTTCAGAACATCGTACTCGGTACTACATTGATATTTCTTTCTAATACTTATGCTCCATGCCCGGCCTGAATACAAATTCAGGTCAAGTTCCAGAGCAATTCGCTTCATATTGAATGTAATTGGTTAGACCTCAATTCAATCATAAAGGTTAACAGAAATACAATTAGTGGTGGAGAACTACTTTAGCTTCTGTTTCTAGTGGAAGAAGATTGAGTACCATTCATCATTTTTATTGGCTTAGAAGGTTTATTAATCTGGTTGTTATGTCTCCAATGTTTCAGTGGTTCTATAGTTGTGATTGACCCGTACCTATGTGACTTGTGTCTTAATTTTTGTCAAATCATTTAATGACTCTGGGTCGAGCGGAAGAGACAGTCAGACTTCTAATTATTAAAAACCCACTGTGTATCTTCAGTTGCTGTTTGAACATTCCCGTAACTGCGACAGAACGTGTATCTCTTAATTTGCGATAGAATTGTAGCGTAAATTGTTTTGAAATTCATACAACTTCTCCAATCATGCAAATAAACAATTTTACTGTATTTATACGTCTTAAAATTTAAAATTTTCATCTATAAAATATACAAGAGTATAAAAATAATGGAAGCGGTATAGTTGAACAAAATAGAGCACTCGAGAGAGGTCAAAGGCCTCGATCTGCTTACGTCATAGAATTCTGAGAAGGGGTGTAACCTTCGTTTCGAGGCTTCCAGTATCTGAAATGGCTTTATTTCTATATGATGTAACGAATTATTCAACGGTCACCAACCCGAGACATTATTGGGGCAGTATTTTTTGGAGCCGTTTAGTAAAATGTGGGCGTTTAAGGGTTAATGGTACAAACCGCTATTATGATGGGAAGGTTCATTATTGGAAGTGTTCTATTTTCAGCAGTGGAGTAAGGCTTTCAGTGGGATTGTTAAAGAATTAACTTTTGTTTTGTCTTTTAAGCACGAAAACGTGTTTTGGGGAGTTCAAACCCAGATAGACTCATTTTTTTGTGTAATTTCCATCATAACCACTAAGAAAGGAAAGCCTCTAAATGAAACCATACCAATCCCTTAGAGCCTCTAAAGAAAACCCAGGCCCGAAAAATTCGAAAATATGCTATATCCAGCAACCCATACTGAGCCAGCATGGTGGATTACGGCCATTACACAGAGAGAAGACCCGTGTCCCAACAGTAGGTGCTATAGGCTAATTAAAAAAATGTTTAAGAAATACCAACAAAATAAAATTAAATAGTCACAGAAAAAATTACGGTAAGAGAGATAAGTAAGTAAGGAGCACAACAAGGTGTAACAGATTAAGCGCAATACCTCAGACACCCCGATTAGAATATTTAATTATAAGTATAAAACAACATCCGTAACTAAATAAATTGAAACCAAACCTAGACACTTTTTATAAAATAGTTATCCTTACTTAACGCAAAATGTTTGTGCGTCATACAATATCCTTACGCAAACGCATACACTTGCGCACAGACGCATACAGAGCGTATTTCCTTGAATTAAGGATTGTATTCATTCGTCATGATACTGTGTTTCCATCTTTTCATTTTAAGTTAAATGAAAGATTTTTCCGTCAAAATTCAACTACTACAACCTATTTTTTATGACGGAAATCGATTCAGAAGCCGATTCTGAATCAACTACTATCAGGAATTGCGTTTATTCTGTTACACGTTGTATAATGATTTACCAAACACCATTAAATATTGTCAATCGATTACTATGTTTAAGACTTTGTTGAGAAAATATGTCTATGATGAAATTTATTGATACCGTTCGATCTCTGTACATATGTAAAAATATTGTAATAGCTATAAGTAGTTATAATTAGTAAGTTAAGCTCATTGTAAGTGAACCAAGTTACTACTAATAAATAATCAATAAACCTAATTTTTATGTTATCATTAAAAGGAAAGACATAACCCATAATAACAATAGAGGCTGAAGTAAAACCCTCTCGTTCAAAATCCGCGTTCTGGTTACTAATAGATCACTTCCCTAGGGCACATACCAATTATAGAATTGACTGCGGGCTAGCTGAGGGAGTGGAGGACTACAGATCATTTTGTATTTCATATTTATGCCAGCCGTTCCACTCATAATTAAAATCGATTCAGTACGAGTACGTTGTCCGCGTAAAATGCTAATATACAGAATGGAATTAGGCTTTACTTTGCGGAAATCTATACCAAATTAATAATTTATAAAAATATTTAATACAACTAAATTGATATTTTTAGAGTTCTGGTTTAAAATAATAATGGTAAATGTACGGCCAGCCACTGCATATGTATTTTAGCCTAGTTAGAAATATTCAATCTTTGCTATTTTTTTTATAATGTAACAGGATCGTGTACCAAAAGAAGTCGGTTTTTCAGTTTATAAAAGGTTCGCACAACATCCAACAATTTACTTCTAACATTATTTTGGCATACTCTAGATTTTTTAAGCGATTTATTATCTACATATTATTATGTATGTTAATACATGGAGCAAAACCTTTGTACCCTTTTTTACGAAAATAATAACACAAGCGGAGGAGTATGAAACTTGACACAGTTTAAGTTTAGATAGAGAAGGAACGCAAAAAGCGTAATAGTGCTTTCTAATAATTGAAACTATGGTTTCAACCACCAGTAAAATTAATATCTTAAAATCTTAAAAAATGTAAAAAATAAATGTTAAATACATTTATTTTATAACTCTTACCAATAAGTCAACATTTAACATGCATAGTAAAGGCATCAGCCTTTACAGTACATGTTTTTTACGGACTGCTTTTAAAGTACTTGATAAAATAATGCTTTTACACACCAACCATTTAAAATAATGTACTCACGTGTAACTTATCGCGCCATTTCCCTACAGGCGAACACTATCTGATCAAACGCCACAACAGTGAATATTCGGTACTCGATCTACGTTCCCATGAACACGTCTATCGTACTATGAAACAGTTCTTGCTACGAACCATTAGGCATCATAAGTGTGATTTTATGTATGGCTGTAACCACCTATTGCGCTGTTCTTGGTTGGGGCGCGTTATCTGATCAAGCGACTGTTTGCCGAATATTCGAACTAATATTCGGCATCTTAGATATGTGGGGTATGTCGGTTAACTTATCTGCCCCTATGCGTTTTCGTTATGTAGGTACTGTATAGTCGTCGTAATCGACTGCTTTAAAGCACTGCCACGGAAAATATCTTAATGCATATCAATCATGCCACTGTATGTTGTTAAGGCCAATTTCATGTCATGGGAATTTTATACTAGTCACTCAGTAACCTGCCTGACTTTGTAGGCATAGTAGTATAGTATTTAGGCATAGTATATTTAGGCTTCTTTTTCCCAAAACGATTGAAGTTTCAATACTCATAGATGGATATTCGCCTCGAATATCCGGCCGCTCTTTCACTACTCGTAGCATTATGCATGCGTGCGTCCGTAATGAATGTAGAACGCCACAGGTAGCGTAAAGTATCGCGCTTCTAAAGGTATTACAAGTATTTAGTTAGTAGTTATTCGGACCACAGGTGGTCTTAAATAGCAGGTTTTTATATACCTTACCTGAGTATCTGTACAGACACGACATTCATAATAATTAAGATGTGTTTTTTAAACGAGAACGTTCATAGTTCGGATCTGACGAACAAATTCGATGTAATTATGTGCAAAGGTGCGTCCTGATATTAAAGAAAATGTGAAGAGCATTTTTGATATTTTTCTATACATGATGATTCAGAATTTTGTGGGATGATGATGTTCTTAAAAAATGCAATCAGTTCTATCTCAGATTTGATACCATCAATCAAAATATTATGTAGACAAATGTTTATTTTATCTTTTCAAATCATTAAAAAAGATACAAATAAAGAACACAAAGATTGGTTAAAAGTATACAAACTCATGACGTCACGTAAAATAAAATAAAAAATATTTTTCTTGTTTTCTAGACAAAAGAGTCAATGCATATCAAATATTATATTTTTTTCGAAAATACACTATTCCCATATTGTTTTCTATCTAGATTTCATTATTCAACTTATTAGACACCTAACTCGAATTAATTAGTATATTTGACGTTATTAGAGCGCATGCATTAAAATGAACAACAGGAAATGTATACTGAAACATGCATTTAAAAAGTTGGCTTAATAAAGGTATATATTATCTACAATTTTGTCATTGTCAAGTTAGATATATACCAGAGATGTCATAAAGAAATATTATTCCTATTATTTCGGTCCCCGAGAAAGGGAAAATAAACCCAAAATATAGTGGGTGTGCTTATTAGGGTCAACGGTAAAGTATATTGTACCTAAGGGTACTTTCAACGTAGGTTTAGTGTTCCAGGTAGTATACTAAGTCTTCGTATGTTATTGTTTGGTACTACTATAGTGAATAACGAAACTTAGGCGAAATATTCATCACCGAAACTCAAGCAGTTTACTTAGCCTTACATCTAACTTCTGAAATGTAATACTAAAAACTTCTGTAACGCAAACGAGTGTGACATAATAATATTTTTATTGTGGCGATACTTTTTGCGGTAAAGTTTATTGCAAAGGATTATAAAATATGTATATTTCATAACTTTGTGTCGTTTAAAAAGAAAACAATGTTAGCCAGTGATGTATAGAAGGAGAAAGAGGAGCCTTTTGTCCAGCAGTGGTGGTAAATTAGACTACTAAAAAAGAAAAAGTTTAAATGTTATTCTAGAAAATGGATACACTACACTTCGACCTTTATATTCATTATGAAGGCAAGCCATTTGAAATAATAAAAAAGTACTTTATAATAGAACATTACTTGGTAAAACCAACACACTCGCAATAAACCAAATGAACTCAAATGGCATACCCAACATAAACCCTAGTAACACTAGCACTCAAGCTGAAGTACTAGCGATGGCGATATATAAGTACCACAACGATAAGCATCTACACCAGGGTGCAATGGCCGACTTGACGGGAAGGTTTCACACGTTTGGAGATCGGATCCAGGATGCCATTGTATAGCCTGGGAGCGAAGATGTACCGATATGATCGCTGATAGCATAACTATATTAATCCAGACGGAGGAATAATAAAAGTACTTGGCAATAGATGAAGGCAGAAATTCTTTCCTTTCATATTTCAATGGTGTGAGTTATAGCAATGGGCAGTAAATGGTATGGCTCTGCGTTGAAAGGAAAGAATTTGGGATTAGGAGCCCTAATAGGCGCTATTATACAACTTGGAAGCTCGGAAGTCGTGTTTATGAGAATTCCGTTCGCGCTTGGTTTGAATTGTCTAAGGCGTTTGACTCATTAGACATATCTTATTTTTGATTTTTTTTTTAATGTGTGGTGACGGTTTTTGATCTAGCTACGAAATGCAGTAAAAATAAAAATTTCTCAGTCTAAATTACAAACAAATCGTCAAATATTCTGAACACGATGCAAGTGTAAGATATCTAGGTACCAACGTAACTGCAACGTTTTACAAAGATAAGAACGCACGTAACGAACGAAGTAACTCAAAGGAACGGAGCGAGACCAAAGCCTTTCACACCGATCAATCAATACCCTTGCCTTTTCCCAAGAGAGACACACAGCAACACTGTGCCGTGCCGCGACACGCCCGTGCTCCAGTCAGTACAACACATCAGAAGGATCGAACGTGTGTTAGTGTAGGAGGAAGACGCCTTTTCCGTGTCGCTATGTTGGCGCCGCGACGAAACTGTTCAGAGGAATTGACAATAGACGAACGTGTCGTGTCGAAGTTTTTCGTTGTTTTTCTAGGAACTTGCCGAGCTATATAAAGGCGTGGCCAATGAATACATGAATGTTGTTTCTAAAGGTTCCGTGTCCGGTACAAAGAAATATTACTTACATTTTCCTTGTTATGTCGAGAAAATTTTAACTATTGTAGAATGCTGCACGTTAGTACTTCGTTACATCTATCTACAGATCTTAAGCACCCATATCCAAAGTTCAAAATCTTGTCAAACAAGACAACTACCTACCTACAGCCTGACTTGCGCATCAACTTGGCTATTGTCAAGTATATTTTCAAATATGTATATGCAATGAGATATTCGTCATTTGAGACTACTTTCCATATTCTTTTTCTAAAGATGTTTTGACCTTTGTCGGATGTTTTAAGACACCTGTAGGAGCAGACTTTTGTTTTATTATTTTCTATTATCTTCACCATATTTAGAAAAGCCTGGTTGACCCAAGCGCTGCCTTAGGTTATGTATTGACATACCTGATATGAACACGTTAAGATCCAACAAACGGTTTTTTTTTCTAATTAGTGCGGTGTGACTGCGGTAACTAAGTAGTCATTAGGGTTATTATTTTTGTTTTCTAATTTTATTAATATTTTTAAATTCAGTATTAGAGTTTAATTACAAAACTAGCTGTACCCGGAAATCGCTGCAATACCACAGAGTAAGAAAATGTTTTATTTTGTCAACCAACCAAATTAGAATGTAGTAATCCTCTCTTTTTAACACGCTTTTATTAGGTCGACCTGTATGTAACTAACTATGTAATGAAATCTAAGGTAACTAATTTAACCATCTTCCAAGGGTCGTAGCGTAATGGAAATTGGCAGCTGTATGTAGTTCTGATGACAATACAATAATATGGTACAGTCGAACTGATCTGATGATGGAGCCGGAAGATATGAACTGGAACTTCATGATGGAAAATCGTATCATAGCTGTTTTGGATTTGTTAGAAAGGTCTTGTAATGAACTTTGATCACGGTTAGGTTTCAAGGTCTGATGATGAAGCCGGAAGATAGGCACTGGCATTCCATGATGGAATATCGTATCATAGTCGAGTTTACACTTGTGAGAAAGGCCACGTAATGGACTTTGAACACGATCAGGTTTCAAGGTTATAACAAACCTAAAGAAAATCTGGTATCGGTTTTCTTAACCTTTTTGAATTCCACAACTTTTCACACAACGCCATCTAGTCCCAAACTAAGCAGAGCTTGTGGTATGGGTACTAGACAACTGATAAACATACATATATATTTCTAAATACATACATATTATAGATAAATTACACCCAGACAAAGAACAAATGACCGTGCTCATCACACAAACATTTGTCCTAGGTGGGAATCGAACCCACGACCTTGCGCATAGCAGTCAGGGCCACTGACCACTATACCAACGGGAAAACCGCGTAATCCATAGATTTATTATTAGGTCGATCTGTAACGAACTAAATATGCAATAAAATCTAAGAATCTGAATTAAACGTACTTCTAATTGTTGCAAATATATGTAGATTAGACGACAATAGAATATTATGGTACCAGCTGGTCTGACGATGGAATTGGAAGGTGGCTGATGGAACCTTAAGCCTACTAGTAAACATTTCTAATTTCTGCTCATTACATTAGTCCTAAAAGCGTGTTTTGGTTTTTTAAACTATTAATTTTTTATTTATATCGGAGTTTTTGGTCCAGAAGCTATCTCTCGCCTCCTTAGAACAGCCTGCCAAAGTCACATGACAATCTGATCGATGGTTATAGAACATGATAAACATACAACATTTATTATTATGCCTAAAGCCCGATTTACACTTCAATAAGTACAGTAGCGAGTTAACTTGCGTCATTGGCGAGTTAAGTTGTTAATGTAGTTTGAACGGTAAAAGCGAGTTAAGTAGTAAGTTGTTGATTAAGTTGAGTTAAATGGATCGCGATCCTATTTTTCGGTGAGTCCAGTGCGAAGTAGCCCCCTCTCTCGCGTCTCCCGCACCCCGCCAACTTAACTGGCTGGAATGTAGACGGGCGAGTTTAGTACAGACCATAAATTTGTAGGTAGCGGCCGCGAACACGTATTTATTTCATTCATTTTATTTCATTTTCAATGTGTTCTGGAAGTAGGATTGATACTAATTCTGTCACTATAGCACGTAAATTGGTATTGAGTAATTCAACGTCCATTTTCTGGATTAAAACAACTGTTTCGGAGGAACTAAACAATTACAGCACAGAAAAAAACAATAACCGACGCGACTAGTCTTCTTCTCGGGATGGCAACTTATGACTACTCACTCGCCTACGTTTGGACGCTACTTACAACTTACTACTTATTACTTAACTGACTGAGTTCTTAACTCGCTACTATTACTATTACTACTTATTGAAGTGTAAATCGGGCTTTAGGAATATAATTCTATAACCAAATGGTGTTTGATACTGAAAGTTTTAGAGATTTTCTCGTGATTACAGGTTTTCTGATTATTGATTCAACTTTGATTCAACTATGAGCAAGTGATGTGCATCTGCGCTGCGGCAATTTGGGGATAGTCCTAACAATATTCTGACCACACTGGCAGACAAAATTGATTGACCATTTGTCAGACACTGGGCAGGTAGGCATATGCGCACAGGCGTACATGTCGCCAATTAAATTATTGCTTTTTGTTATTCAGTATATATTTCATTTAAATTTAGGTATTTAGCCACTTTCTTACAGTGATAAAGGGTTTTAAGGGATCTTAAGGGAATTTTCAAACTCAATCTCAAAATATTTCACATAAGCCTACATGGGCACTTATAAAACGTCAGAAGTTAGTGCACGGTTTGAAATTTGTCGTTTTCTATGGACAAGAACCGGCAAGAAACTCCATGGTTGTTACTATTTAAACTGTCTCTAAGACACTGTCAATAAAATCTGAGTTTAAAACACTGGCTATATTGAGATCGTTAGAACCGCTTAAGATCAAGCGTGCAATAACATGCTCAGTGCAGATAGTTCCACAGTAAGTGATGGACTGCCTGAGGGCACAGACGTGAGTATACACTGATACTAGTACTGTACAGACATCGATATAGGTACACTTGACCAAACTAATTGATACACAGGCAACTAATTTGCAACGAACATGTGAGCGTACTGTAGTCTATTTTTTTTTTGTTACACAAACATCATTTGTGAGTCAGGATGAGCTATGGCTATATAGTAACAGCCGCTCAATCTTCAAGTTTAAGCAACGTTTGTCGAGGTCGTCCCGTAGATGGGTGTGAGAGAGAGAGAGAGAGAGAGAGTAGATACCTGCGTGCTTCGGAAAACACGTTAAACTGTTCCGTGAATTGGTCCCAGCTGTCATTTGTACATTTTTGACAGTCGTTACGGGTATTCAGAAGCCAGAAAATCTTGCCAAGGGGAAGTAAAATTAACACCAGTTTAGGGGTATCGTGTTACCCGGCCAATGGGTTGTGGAGGTCAGATAGGAATGCTCCAAAACCCCTATTACTCTCACGTAGTTGGAAAACGGATAAATACACACATCAAAAGTGTCTAGGGATCAAGCATTTTTATGCGGATTTCTTGAGATTGAGATGTGGCTTTGTAATAAATTTATGATTTTATAAATTTATATGGATCCTTTTTGGTGCATTTCATAATTTGAAACAGGAACTGTTAATCAAATTCGAGTAAAAGATGAAAATCAGCTGTCAATATTTTCCCTATAAAAACATACAACGCATTGAAGACATTATTAGTGCTACTGTTTCCCTACTACTGATTAAAACCAACGTTATTATGGAGCGGCGACGTCATTTAAGCAGGGAAGAAATGTTCAGAGCCGTGGGAATGATAGAAGCTGGTTCCCGGCAACGTACTGTGGCTTTAGCTCTGAATACAAGTCAGAGTGTTATCAGTCGACTTTGGACACGTTACCGAAGCACTGGTACCGTGGCTGAGCGCCATGGAGGACGGTATCGCTGCACCACACGGAGACAAGACCGATACATTCAAATCTTAACTCGAAGAGCTCCAATAATAACCGCCATGATGTTAGCCGTGAGGCTTCAGTCAGAAACCGCTTGCATGAAGTGAACCTTCATTCCCGAAGACCGCTACGGGTACCACCTATAGCAATGCACAATCGTAGGATTCGATATCAATGGGCTCTTGAACACAGAAATTGGGCAGAAGAACAATGGCGTTTCGTGTGCTTTTCTGATGAGTCTCGTTTTGGTATGAGACCGGATACAAGACGTATACGACACTGGAGAACCCCTGGACGCCAACAGCGATTAAAATCCTGCCAGGAAGTCCATCCTTATAGTGGTGGAACCATCATGGTATGGGCGGGTATTTGGATCGGCGGAAGAACTGAGTTGATTTGGATCAGAGGCAACCTCAACGCTCAAATTTATGCTGAGACGATTGTATCTGACGTCATCGTTCCTCTACAAGTGCAAATCGGTCCCTTATTTCAGTTAATGCATGATAATGCACGACCGCACACCGCAAGAGTTGTAAGACAGACTCTCGCCGCAGCTAACATCAATATCCTGCTCTGGCCTGCTCAGTCGCCAGACTTGAACCCGATTGAGCATGCATGGGATATGCTACAGAGAAGAGCTCTGCCGAATATGGAGGGTATCCAGTCGCAAGAAGACCTTTTTTTGTTGTTGCAACGAACATGGGCGGCCATTCCACAGCGTGATTTGGATGAACTCATTTTGAGTATGCCAAACCGATGTTCTTGTGTTGTTAGTGTTCGCGGTAGAAACACGGATTATTAATTGTTTAAGTTACCCAATAAAATTTTAAAGAAAACTGTTATTTCAGTCTTTTTTTCGAACTTTAATGTTAGTGGTTCAAATGTCAAAAATCCCTTTATTAGGAAAATGGCAAATTTCTTTATTAATGCAAAGGTGACTTGGTTTATCGTTACTGTGACAAACGAAAACACTTTATTTGATGAATCCTTAAAGAAAATTTTAATTAATATCAATCAGGAGAAAAGTTATTGCAAAAATATATGTTGATCCCTAGACACTTTTGATGTGTGTATGTCCGATATTTATGTGTCAACCGCCCTTGTGACTTAGTTGTTGGGTAATTCGATACCCATTAAATTTAAAATGTTTTTGTCAATGTCTAACTAATATTTCCGCTTTTATGGTTTTTAAAATTTGTATATCCTTGATACTCTTCATATTTAATATGAAGAGTGTCAAAGATTTACAAATATTTGTTTTATGTTGGATTATGTCATATCCAAAGACAAAATCGGCAAGCGTAGCGTAAACCTTCCAAATGAACGTATACCTATGGCTATTATTCTACAGCTACCAGCCTCTTTGCTCATAAGTATATATTAAGCGTAGTGGCTTGATTAATATTTCAGTCTGTATACCAAACTCTTTGTTCAATTGTACTACGGTATGTGTGTACGTTCGTATGAGCTTTTACGTGCATGCAATACATATGGATTACTAGTTTCTGCCCGCAACTTCGTTCGCGTGGGAGGGGTTTCTCGCGTACATCCCGATCCCGTGGGAATTTCGGGATAAAAACTATTCTATGTCCTTGCCAGGGTCGTAAACTATTCCCATGCCAAATTTAATCTAAATCGGTTCAGCGGCTCAGGCGTGAAAAGGTAACAGCCAGAGAGACAGGCAGAGTTACGTTCGCATTTATAATATTAGTATGGATATGGAAGTATCGATACCCAGTTGTTGATTTTTTGTACTTTTATAAGTCACATATCCCATTTTTCCATTGATGTCTGATTATTTTGTCGCGAAAAAACCTGTTACAGGAGATTCCGCTCTTCCATATTTTATATTCGTTCCACAGAAATCTTAATAATAAGGCAGCCTTACTTTAATTTCGGAAGTCGGTGCCAAAAACGAAAACAAAAAACTAAAGACACCGACTACCGAAATTAAAGTAATTTTTCACTTTGCAGTGTTTTTTGGAAGTCGGTTTAATTTTTTGGTAAACGGTTTTTTGTTTATAATTGGCTCGCGTTTGACCACCATCTCACCTGATGGTAAGTGATGATGCGGTCGAAGATGGAGCACGCTTACCTAGAAGTAACCTATTCACAGAGACTTCTAGGTAAGTATATTACAATTATAAATCATATTATAAAAAGGTAAAGTTTGTACTTTGTAGGAAGAATCTCTAGATCTACTACTACTACTAAATTGGTATTTTGTTTATAGTGTCATTTTGGTATTACATTTGTTTTTAAATATGGGTCATCCTTAAGCACTTAACCACAAAGTCATGCAGTAATAATGTGGTTAAGTTAAAACATAACTATTTCAGTGTCTACTCCGTGTAAGTAACATAAGGTATTGTTGCAGTTTATGGGAAGCCATGTACAAGCAATAAAATTACTTTAACAACCAGTTTGCCTTGATTTGATATTTCTTACAAGTGAGAATAGTTGAGTCTAGTTCGTTATCTGGACAATTTCCTGCATTTTAGATGCTATTATGAATGTAGACTTGAATATGGAGATCGGCGTTACCGCGGTCCCGGACTACAAGAAGTAAGATCGGCGTTATATCGTTCTGGCAGTTTTGATATTAAAAATCTGTTGTTTAGCGAGGGATTCCAAATTTAAAGTTAGGCTTATGAGTTGAATTCACAAGCGTAAATTGTACGCTTCGAATGTAGTAATTCATTTGTTTACGCGCTGTTTGATTTTTCTATGATTTTAAAATATAATATCAAGTATTTGCGTATACAAATCCAAGCTCAATTGTAACACATGTAAGGATTAATGATAACAATAAGGCTGGGCATTTTTGAAATTTATTATAATCAAAGTAGTACCCCAAAACTTTGACATTCAAGTTTGACACGAACTTTAATCAAAATACTCAATTCAGAAACTGTCTCTAACTGCATTCCGATTCTAAACAGATTTTTGTGTCAACCAAACAGCTGTAATTTATAACCGTTAGCCGTGCGCTGATTGGCGACACGACACTATTGCTAATTGGCAAATTGAATACTTAGGTATATAGCCAGCTAGATTGGTCTGCCATTCTGATCGAACTGTGTAGACTAGAATCTAGAAAGTACAAACGTCTAGAATAATTTTCAGGATAGGATCTGAATGAATAGGACAAGTCCTGTGACTAGAGGGATATAGGAAGACCAATGAAACGATAGATGAAGATGATTTGGCTGAAAAGAAGGTGACTGTCGCTACAGTAAACAGAGTTGCATAGAAGAAGAGTTGCAAGAACACAGCAAAGTCTGAATAAATTAGAATGAGGATGAAGGTAAGACAGAATCCGAGTCAAATCATAGTCGGTGTTATTGGTTTTGTATTTTTTTTTTAACACTGCCTTCCGAAATTAAAATTATTTTTGGCTTTGTAGTGTTTTGATTTGGAAGTCGGTTTTATTTTTAGCAAAAAAGTTTTTATATTCGCGCTTTTTAGTGGGTCAGTGAATTTTCCAAATCGGTTCGTAAATGACGGAGTTATGCGCGAACAAAAAACGCAATGCAGAGTAAACGAAAAGATCATCAACGTAAATATATTTTTTAGACTTTTGTTGATTTTTCAGAAACGGCTAGTCCGATTTCGATAAAATTTTCATGGGACCATTTGGAAAGTATACCCTTTTCAACAAAAAAAGAATTTTTCAATTCGGTTGGCAAGCGACGGAGCTATGCCCGAACAAACATAAAAAAAAACAAACAATCATCCGAATTGAGAACCTCCTCCTTTTTTAGAAGTCGTTTAAAAACATCCGAATTGAGAACCTCCTCCTTTTTTAGAAGTTGGTTAAAAATAAACTCATGTTATTGTGGAACCACTGCGCAAACAACAGGTGTAATAGTTCACATTCGTCAAACCAACAATTACTAGCAAGAATGAGGGAGCAGACGATTAAAAATTAAAATGTCATACGACCTTCCTCAACCAGAATGTAGGTAGTGTATGAATAGAATCGATCGATAAAATTGATACGGTAGCAATGAAAAATTCATTACGAGACACCGTAAGTAGGACAGCGATAGGTCACCAAAGTACGGAGACCTAAGGTACGTGAAGCTATCGATCAATTGTAGGGCGTGTGGTTGATGCCCAGTGACTGATAGATGCTAGTGATGTGAATGATTTAATTGGCGGGGGAGGAGATCGTTTTGAAAGGAATTTCGTTTCAGAGGCGCTGGATTTTGCAATTGTACTGTATTAAAATTCTAAGATGAGCAACGCGATAACTGATTAATAAAAAATAAGAACGTGTCAAACTTGAATGCTTTTGGGGTACTACATTGCTTGATCCACTCCAGTCAGGAGCATCGACGGAGTCTGATAGGTCCATTGTCTTCCGGGATTGTTGGAACAGAGTGGCTTTTTAGTCAGTTAGTCTGACACTCCCTTTTGCTCCACCCAGAGAGGTAGGAGTATTTTGAACATTTTCTCCCAAAAAAAAGACATTTACCCATATGGTTGTTATATGATTTGACCAGTACGAAATGTATGGACATTAAAAGAGACTTCACCTCTGAGTTGCTTCGGTGCTTCTTCTCCTCATCTAGTTTACACTTTACGAATTTACGAAACAAAATTGACATGTTGGTCTTATTTATATGCAAAAATATATGACTTATCCTTTGCTAGAGATTGTTTTGGAGAAGCTGAAGAACATTTAAAAATATCTTGACAGCTGACGGAAAAGAAGACGAAATAACAATGGACTTGCATGTTAAATAATTTGGTATTATCAAGACTCTCTAATTGAATAAATATAATTTGAATTAATTAATAATTATCAACCTCCTTATCAATATTTAATTTGTTTTTTTGCCTTCTTAAATATTAATAACTAGCTTCTGCCCGCGACTTCGTTCGCGTGGGAGGGGTATTCCCGCGTAAGTCCCGATCCCGTGGTAATTCCGGGATAAAAACTATTCTATGTTCTTCCCAGGGTCCTAAAATATTTCCATGACAAATTTCATCTAAATCGGTTCAGCGGTTTAGACGTGAAAAGGTAACACACAGACAAACAGAGTTACTTTCGCATTTATAATATTAGTATGGATTCTGAAAACTTAATACTAACTTACACATGATTCAATGATTTGTAATTTAGTATTGAGTATTCGCATTACTTATATTATGTTTGTACGTACTGTGCACTCTGGTAACTGACAAATTTACCATGTATCAAAACCATTTTTATTTTTTTTATGTTTTACTCAATAAGTCGTTGGAATAAAATAAAATTGTTTGTATTTATTTACGCTCTGGTTTATTATTATCGTCTCACATAGCTCTTACTTAACCGTACATCGCCAAGCAATGGAAGTCATACCTACGTAGAACAGAATACAAAGTGGGCTAAGGCTAGAACATTTATTACTAATCATAATTTATTAGATACCGACCATATAAGTATAATGTACGACTTTAATGGTCTCTGCCGTTAAATGTATCTATATTTTATAGTACCCTTTTTGTAATTGCTGCTGTTATGTTGTTACTAAAAGTTTAGCCTGGTTTTGGTATACCGTTTGTTAAATCCTATTTGTTTGTTTGTAGCGTAGTTAGACTTTTATGAATGTTGGATGAAAGTGGGTACATACGTCCGAGGTATATAATAAAATTGGGTCATATTTGTACGGGTTAGATACTAAAGTTATACAAATATATTTCATAGCAGCAGTTTTTAAAAATATACCTTATCTTGAACTCCTCAAGCGAGTTAATTATTAGAATAAAATGTGGCACTTCTTTCCTCAAAAGAGCACCAGAGATATAATCCTACATGGGTCTCATATTATGTTTGACCAGTAAAATTGTATGGACTTTAAGAGACGTTGACCTCTGAGTTTGTTTCGGTGTTTCCTTTCAGGTTAGGAAACACCGGTCATATGATGTAAAAGTTAAAACGGAAAAAAAATACGCGTAAAAGTGGTATTTATAACCAATTTGGAAATAAAGTGTAATTTCATAAAATATCATTCAATAGCGTCGGTCCGTTGGTTTGTCGTTTTGATAGACGTTGATGATTTCAGGAACTTCACGAAGATACTGATGAAAACGTAACAATTTGTATTATCATACGTGGCTTCTCATTCGCCACGCTTCAAGTGCTAACTACTAAAATAATATAAGCTACAATTACTTTTAGTTGCTGGTCTTTGCGGGAATTACCTTGGAGTTTACCTTCGAACAATAAAAAAATATTACATGAAAAATTGTAACTACAAAAACATTGGGCACAAAAGGGGAAGCATCACAAATACACAGATTATTTAAAAAATACACGAGAAATACGATCTATTTTCTAACAAAATATAACTCTCTTAATACCTTACGCAAGCTGGAACACAAAATTTAGCAAAACTTTGACATAAAAAGAAATTTCAAAGAAAATTCGAGGCATTGTGAATGGAAAAAAATATATTCAGAACATAACTAAGTTTGGCGGAGAAAAGGGGCCCGGCGCGCGGTCTAGCCGTACGCCTTTTGGAAGGTGGAAAACCAACTGATTACAATAATCTATTTAAGGGAACAAGAAGAATTGTTGAATTAGATTACGGACGGTATGGTAATAAAGCAGGCTTATGTGTATTGAAAAATTATAATTTTCTTATATGTAAAAGAGAACAAAACGAACATTTAGAGGCGTACCAACCAACACAAGTTGAGAAAAGATTGTTATTTTATAAGATATTTGAATTCACTATTTTAAGTATTTTGATCATGGCAACCATATTCATTGTGTGTTTACGTTATGTTACCAGACTTGGTAACGAAACAGAAACTTCATCAAGAATTGTAACTATTTTTAAACATTGCCTTACACAAGGAATTTTCTTTTACCGTGCGCGTAGTTTTACAATCATCATAAGCAGCACTTTCGTGCTCTTTTCTCTGTTTTTGATAAATAAATGAGTTCTCCCGCTTTGGGTGGTGTGGCAAACTTCTACTGACTAAAAAGCCATCGGTTCCTCCAGTTGCCCAAGCGCTCTGGACCACGGTATCGAACATTTTCGCTACATCGGCAGGATGAAGCCAAAAACTTATGGCTAACATCCTAGAATGCTATAATGGTCTACGTACTACAGCCTTCCATTTAAACCTTTCAAAGATCGGGTTCCGTAGGGCGTATTACTGCCCTAATCCGGATCGGTCGACTTCTTTACCTAAGTGACGTAAAATAAAGACTTCTGTGATTAAATAGAAATACTTAACCTTCAATATTCGCTTTCTTTTTAGGTTTAGTGGCTGTAACCGATATATTTACAAAGTTCTGGCTTCATTCCAAATCGTGTGCTAGTAAGTGCTAGGTTTAAAGCTTGGTGCTACAGGCTACAATGTTAAATTGCCTTTTGCCACGGTATAGGAAATAGAGGATATTTTTATAGCAGCACTAGTTTATTTTTATTTATAACAAGAGACTAGATAAGTACAGTCGCTTGCACATCAAGCTATCCGAATCTGTCAATTTTACCCAATTGAGTTTGAACCTTATCATGTTGTAATAAAGTTGTAAATCTATTAAATTATTTTGACAGATTGGAGTAGGTAGATGTGCCGGCCACCGTACCTCTATTTAAAGTCCATCATCATCCGCTTAGCCATTTCCTAACTGCGTCAGCGTCGGTCAATCCAGTACCTGATTGGTTTTTAGATATTCTGGCTTCAGACTACCCGTACCGACTGTCAAAGAATGTCAAATATTGTTTTTTATTTTAATGTTGTTATAATGTGTTTTTATGTGCCAATAAACACAATTTTCTTTCCTTTCTTCTTTTCATAGATGTAAAAATGACAACGGGGACCAACTTTACGTGCTTTCCGAGACATTGAACATGTAAAAAAGTGATGTAGAAAAGTCTTTATTCTAATCAAATTCAATTTTCGATTTTACGAATTCGATTCACACTTCACCGTTTTTAACCGACTTCTAAAAAAGGAGGAGGTTCTCAATTCGGATATTTGTTTGTTTTTTTTTTATGTTTGTTCGGGCATAGCTCCGTTGCTTGCCAACCGAATTGAAAAATTCTTCCAGAAAAGAAAAGGGTATACCTTCCAAATAGTCCCATGAAAATTTTATCAAAATCGGACAAGCCGTTTCTGAAAACTCAACAAAAGGCTAAAAAAATATTTACGTGGATGATCTTTTCGTTTACTCTGCATTGCGTTTTTTGTTCGCGCATAACTCCGTCATTTACGAACCGATTTGGAAAATTCACTGACCCACTAAAAAGCGCGAAAATAAACACTTTTTTGCAAAAAATAAAACCGACTTCCATATCAAAACACTACAAAGCCAAAAATAATTTTAATTTCGGAAGGCGGTGTGAAAAAAAAGAAAATACAAAACCAATAACACCGACTACCGAAATTAAAATTATTTTTGGCTTTGTAGTGTTTTGATATGGAAGTCGGTTTTATTTTTTTTGACTCAAATCAAACATCAGTACTGACGTTTGATTTGAGTACTTATCAAAGGACCATGCTTGACAACCAAGAGATTTTTGCTATAGCAGGAAATCATTTAAAAAAATTAGCCAAGTGCGAGTCAGACTCGCCCATGAAGGGTTCCGTAGTAACTACGCCAAATAACTTTGTTTTTCATAGTGTTTGTATGAATTACAACGTTATATTTGCGGTTTTAGAAAATATGCTGTATCTCAAAAACTGCTGACCCGATCTCATTCAAACCAATTTTCATTGAAAGTATTAAGATCTACAGCGTATATTTGTTTTAGTTTTCACTTCATTATTATAGAAGTTAGAGGTGAAAATGTGTGTCCCCACACATTTTACCACTTTGTGAGCGTATATCTTTTAAGCATAGGTTTCATGAACAAAAAATTCAATTTCAGTTCCATGTATGGGGAGCCACCTTTTATTTTTTTTTTTTTTAAAGTCGTAAAGCGTTTTACAGAACACATCTACCTATCAAGTTTCACATGTATATTGTATAATCCTTATAGTTTCGGAATAAAATGGCTGTGTCATACGGACGGACGAACAGACAGACAGACAGACATGACGAAACTATAACGGTTTTTGCCATTCGGCTACGGAACCCTAAAAAAGACGGGAAATCTTGTCTATATACATACGTAATAGATATAATCAAAACCATATACGCATGAGTCGTAATTAACACTTCTTAACGACTCACACTGATGTAATCATTCAATTCTGTCAACACTAATCAAGATTAAAACTATTGCTAGTCGTAACAATGACGCCACCGAAGTTAGAGTGACGCAATTGTGACGTCACAACCTAGCCGGCGTCGGAGCTAAGCTCGTAACAGGCTATCAGCTTATCTTAACTGAGATTATACAAAGACTACCTACGTTTATAGAGAACTGACGACCGACGAAGCGCTGGTAAAGTCAAAGCTTCAGAGCCTTTTGAATATCTTCAACGAATTGCATACATACTAACATACCTATCCGTTTTCTATATATTTCGGGGCGTATGCGATGGAATTGGATAATCTAAGTCCACCAAGCCCGTTCCATCATCGGACTACAAGACGAACGGCGATGCGCCATCGTTACATAGTGGATGCCACCCATACGCACACAACGTTTTGGGAATACTTTCATTGTGCGTACAGCTAAGGTGTGGAATTCCATGCCAGAGTCTGTGTTTCCTGATAGCATCAATCTGGGGTTCTTTTGGTCAAGAATGATTAGGTTTATTTTTAGGAGCATTTTTCGTGATTACTACGATATTAGTATTCAGCTATAGTGATTTTAAGAGCTATTTCGCGAAACAGTAAATACCTCACTAAATGTCTACAAATATAATTAAATATTGTGAGCAACGGTGGGGTTTGTTTATAAGTGATTTGTAGTAGGTTGCGAATTCCACCGACCCAGGCCTGCCAGGTGGATTGCGGCCCATTACCTCTCATAGAAAGGAGACCTGCGTCTCAGTCAGTGGGAACGATATACCTTCAACATATTTTTTCTAGTTACTACCTGAACTAAGTGTATGAGTGTAGAAGCTAAATTTAATTAACACTGATTTTTTTTTTCTGACATTTATAATCTGAGTTTTTTTATTTACATTTTGACATTTCTCATTTTATTTTAGTGACATATTTGTATAATTCTAAATTTAATTTAAATTAACTATGATTATTATTTTTTTTTTGCATGTATTTCTGTACGTGTAATAGTGTAAGCCGACCAGTGTCACATGTGTAACTTTCCTATTTTATATGGGTCACAGAACTCACAGACCTGAATTAAATGAATTTTATTTTATTTTATTATTTTATTTAAATTAAAATTATAAGTGCTTTCAGTGTATTTCTTAAAAGAATAGTGCCGAAACCGTTAGTGAGTGTCAACAAATGCTGCTACCACCTCTGCTTACCCAAGCAGGGCAGGAAAGCGTGAATATAAATTAAAGAACTCACATATCAATACTCTGTACTTTCATGCAGACCTGCAATTATAACAAATAAAACTTTAGATCTACTTATTAGCAATAATAAGCTAGAAATATTTGCATTCTTCAGTCATGCTCGTTCCATAAAGAAGGAAAATACTTGGTGGTATTGATAAGATCATAACATACAAGGAGTAACTAGAATGGAACTAGGGTTTCAGGAATTAGCGAAGGAGATATCGCGGTATCTGAAACTAACTAAAAGTACGGGATGGGTTTTTAAGTCATTAGAAGTCTAACATTGCCTTCCGAAATTTAGAAATTGACAGTATTTTCAGTAATAGTCTTAATGTTTGGACCATACTCCAAACCAAACGTATGTTGTGTGTCCTATTCATTATTAAAACAACGGAGTGTCTGAGTCTCCTCGCACACTGTTTGTCCACAGGTAAACGACCTCCTAATCGATTCTAAAACTCACACCTCTATACTTTAGTCATTACCCAGTCGTTTCCCTATGTTATTAGCCAGCTAACAGTAACACAAACACAAGCAAAAACTATTCAATTTAACAATTAAAAGTATAACATCGAGGCAATTGTATCAAATTGGATAATAGTAAGATCCTTTTAATTGCCGACTTAGAGCGAGAAAATCAATAAAATGGAACTACCTACCACCTATATACTTGCATTACATATTGTTTACACCTAGGTATTATTTTAATTTAATTAGCAAAGTGAAAATGTTTTACTTTTTATTCCGGCTTCATATAGTTTTAAAATTACGAAAAATAAATATCAGTTACGAAAAAAATTAAAATTGAGTGAATGAATGAAAAAAAATGAGTGAGTGGGTGAATGAATGAGATACTAGTCAAACGTGAGCCTATAATCATTAAAAAAACGTTTTTCTTAGAAGCTCGAAGTATTTGATGCAGTTGATGTTGGCATATTATATGTAGTTGCATCAGAGTAATGTTCCATCATTTTTTGGACGAATAGAGCGGAATCATAGATAAAAGAAATTTGATTTCTGTGAGCGGAATAGTGTAAGACTTGTACTGACTAAAAACCCACCCTGTTCCTACATTTGCCCTGCGTTCCGGGGCTGCGTTATCTCGTTAGAACATTCCCACAACCCTGGCACAGTATACCTTAAAATATGACCATAGACTTTTAAAACAGCCCGTATGAAAGGTGTTTCAGTAACACGATATTCTTGGTCGATATATGTAGTTTCAATTGAATCGTTTCAAAGCATTTTATTTTGAACTAGTCTGGCGAATTGTTTTCTATTCTACCAATGCTTGTGCACAGGTGCGAACATTTAAGCGGGAGTTTTAATTAGCGGCAAAACCAATTTCTATCGGCGTTGTTAGAAATAAAAGGAATACCGACACGTGTTCAGTACCTAGTATACTGGTTTCTACTTACTTTAATACTAGCTTTAGACCGCGGTATTGCCCGAAATTTTCACAATGAAGTTTAAAAAGTATACGTTGTCCTTATATTGATCATGGTGTGTTAGTTTAATCTAAATTCGTTGAGCTGCTATGGCAAGTTTCATTAACAAATATCTCAACACGTATTTTAATATCTTAAATAGTTTTTTTGGTATTTATTTGTAATAAAAAATGGAATGGATACTGCCTTTATTCAAGAATATTACTTGTAAGTTTTCATAGATATCTTATTACATTGTTTCTGTTTTTAAGTAGCTCAGATTTTTAATTTGTTATTTTACATCTAACTTCTGTCCAGAACTTAGCTGGCGTCTCAATTTTTGTATGCCTATATCACTTAGTGATAACGTAACATTCTACTGGTGAAAGCTTTTTTTGAATAGAATGAGTAGTTTCGACGATATCCTTCTACACACAAACGCACTCAGAAACATTATCTCTTTATAATATTAGTATTTATGTCAAACTATACGCTAAACTAAAAAAACATCTGCTCACAGCCTTTTAAAAGAAATTGCGAAAATGCTATTTGACATACCGCGACTTTTTGACTTTGGTCACACGTTAAGCATTGTCATACAACGGGGCTAAGTCGCCAATTTTTAGCGTTCATTAGCAGTTGTCATGGTAAAGGAAAATTTCAATAGTTAATGACACTGCATGCATTGAATATATGTATTTTCAAGGTAAGTAATCACAATAAATCCAAAAGCATAAACATGAAAACAACATCAACAAAATAAAAGAACTATCTAATAACATCACTTTTCACTCCAAACTCAAATAACGTATGCAGTTATTAATAAAACTGTCTCAGTCAAACACAGTTTTAACGATAAAATGTTGAAAAATGTTTTACTTTGATGTACACTCTGCACGTATATCAGTTGCTTGTGATATCAAACGAAAGACACAGGATTGGTCGTCTGACGACATTGATGAAGACTATATTCTGTCTGATACAGATTGAGACTGAGAATCCTGGCATTAAGATTTATTTTCATAAGTGATGGATGACATAAATTGAAGGTTACTTCGGTCTTTAAATTTCTATCAGAATAGTCAATTGAAGTAATTACTATATGGGTAGACGCGAGTTTATTACATTGGAATGCTATGATACCAATGGGTGGATGAAAGTAATAGATTGGATAAATAAAAAAAAGTTATTTAAAAAATCAAAAAAACCCGACTGCTCAACTGAAATGCAAGGAACAAGCACATTTTTAACCGACTTCTAAAAAAGGAGGAGGTTCTCAATTCGGATGTTTGTATTTTTTTATTTTTTTTTATTTTTGTCCACGCATAACTCCGTCATTTGCCAACCGATTTGAAAAATTCTGATCTTGTTAGAAAGGGTATACTTCCCAAATGGTCCCATGAAAATTTTATTGAAATCGGACAAGCCGTTTCTGAAAAATCAACAAAAGTCTAAAAAAATGTTTACGTTGATGATCTTTTCGTTTACGCTGCATTGCGTTTTTTGTTCGCGCATAACTCCGTCATTTACGAACCGATTTGGAAAATTCACTGACCCACTAAAAAGCACGAAAATAAAAACTTTTTTGCAAAAAATAAAACCGACTTCCATATCAAAACACTACAAAGCCAAAAATAATTTTAATTTCGGAAGGCGTGGTGAAAAAAAAAAAAGAAAATACAAAACCAATAACACCGACTACCGAAATTAAAATTATTTTTGGCTTTGTAGTGTTTTGATATGGAAGTCGGTTTTATTTTTTGCAAAAAAGTTTTTTTATTTTAAAAAGTGACAAGCAGGCGGGACCCAATTGAACGTATTTTTTTTAAATTTGACGGGTCCGCCTGCTTGTCACTTTTTAAAATAAAAATGTGCTTGTTCCTTGCATTTCAGTTGAGCAGTCGGGTTTTTTTGATTTTTTAAATAACTTTTTTTTTTCAACTTTTCAGTTAAAATATTAATTAATATTTTTTTAATTTTCCCGGTCGTATCACATTGGCACCCCACCGGATTCAGAAAGTGAAAGAGCTCAAGTCCATATTTTTAAACTTTATCTTTGTATTATTTTTGCTAGTATTACACTAATGATAAATATGATATACCTTTTTGAAATCCTTGTGATAAGCCCTTTAATTTGATACCCATATGGTAGTATTCGAAAAAAAAATTTTTTTTTTCGCTATGTATCATGACTTCGCACAGCCGCCATGTTTGATTTTTTCAAATGTCACCTATCTAAGAACACTTGGGCTGCTAAGACAAATCTAAACGATACCTCAATTATGTGAATCCGTTCAGTGGTTCTGGAGATATGAGGTAATAAAGAATATTACATACATACATACATACAAGATACGCGCGAAAAACATAACCCTTCCTTTGCAGTCGGGCAAAAAATAAACTCAAAACAGATGACAGCTTGGATGGAGCTTGGAACTAAATATCAATTCAATAGTTGTTTAATTATTTATTAAGTCAATTACGTTTCCATTGTTGGGACAAAGGGCTCTTCTCAATGAGAGAGATTAGGCCATAGTGCACCACGCGGGTGTGCGGTACAATTGCGGGTAGGTGCATGTCACATGTCTTCGATTATTTGATCCAAATGCAGGTTTCCTCACGATACTTTCCTTCACCTATTTCAGAGATGTTATTGAATACCGAATTGAAAATAATGTGTCGGGAGTGATATTTGCACTTGTATATTAGATTGTATCTAATTTTTATCCTTACTAATATTATAAATGCGAAAGTAACTCTATCTGTCTGTGTGTTACTCAATCACGCCTAAACTACTGAACCGATTTAAATGAAATGTGGTACGAACATAATCTAGAGCCTGAGAAAGGACATAGGCTACTTTTTAATGCGAAAAAAGGGCTGTAAGGGGTTGAAAGTTTGTATGGAAATTACGTAATTTTTAAAGCTAGAAGCTTGAAACTTATTTTTTAGACTTTTGATTAGAAAAATGTACTTAAATAAGCTATTAGCAGTAAAATATTGTAAATAGCTTATTTATCTATGAGTTTTATTTTCAAAACAATTAGTCTAAAAAATTAAAAATGCTGCCAAAAGTCACTATTCCGCGTGGATGAAGTCGCGGGCACAGCTAGTACGTGCATGCCTGTAAGTAACCTATTTACACAGATTACAATCTAAAAATATTATTTATTATGAATAGAATTGAAAAAATATGTTGCCATGCCTTAATTTATAAAAAAAGGATATAGAGAAAGTGGAGTGCAGCAATATGACATTTCATGGCGGAGAAATTGAGTATATCATTGATCAAAGACACTCACGTAGCGAAGGACATTTGCAATGACTTTCAGCGAAGGTTTCATGACACAAGATTTTCTGAAGAATATGAAACAGCTAGCCTTGCCAAAACAGATCCTTTAGCAACCACACATCTTTCCAATAAAGAAACAAACCAAACAGTAGATACAAACAACAATAGAGAACACAATTTCCAATCCCGTTACAAAAATAAATCCGATCCTATCACTACAAAAGATGATAAATACAATTTTCCATATAATACCAAACAACATAATATATAGTACAGTTAGTCCGTAAGCGGTTTATAGTATTAAAAACGTAACAAAAGATAGATATCAGGTTGGTCTCGGAACTTTCTATTGTAACAATGGAGGATAGACAAACGGACACAAAGCTCGAAACAATACGGGTAGCTATGCCTGATTCATGGTCTAGTACCATATGTGTGGCGGTAGAAGTTGAAGCGGAACTATGAATATATGATGATGGTGGTCATTTGTTTGAATCTTATAGAACTAGTTAGTTATCAGTGACACAGAAGCCAGTACATTCCCTTCAATAAAGGTGCCGTCCGAAAATTCTGCCCTAAATTATGTTTGGTGATGGAAAATATTTAATAAAGTATACTTGATTCTAGTAAGAAAAGGTTGACTTCTGAAGTCACATAGTGGTCTAAATCAGTTCTACAGTGATGGTGTAAAAGTTAGTCATCATCTCTAGGACGTGAATAAATGACCAAGGCTAAATGGACGTTTTTAACTAGAACTCTTGCGCGTATTTGATGTAATGAAATACGCGTATCAAGCAGTATCTTTCGTAAGTCTGACTATGGGCTAATGACTAAGTGGTGTAAAAGCTCATAACATTCCTACTACTAGAACATGGGTCTGTATGAGAGGGAAGGACTTTAATCCACCACTCGAGCCTAGCGCGGCAAATGAGTGCCAGCCAGGATTCGAAATCACGACCTTACAACTCGTAAGTCGAGCCAACTACAAGCGCCACTTCTGATCTCAAGTGTTGGGTGAAGCTGACAACTGGATGTGCGAGGCCTGAGCAGTACATGGCTAGAGGTACCGTTGATGAACTTGAAAATAGAGGGGCGGGTCCCCAAACGTCGTCAAAAAAAATCACTTATTATTTAATGAGTCCTCACTAAAATAATTATACAAGTTAGAGGACGAACTACGAGTATACCGTTGTGAAAGTAGGTATAGTTAGTATAACAATTACTTACAATGCAAATTTGTAAAACCACGAATAACTACCGGAAAATTATAATTTTATGATGGAGGTCGGCCGCCGTTTTCATGTTTCTGGAATGTTCTTATTATACTGTTTCTTGCATGCAATATACTTTGTTCTATGTACCGCTAAAATTGAGTAATTTTAGAATCTACTGCTTAACACAATAGAGGGAATTTTCCATTAGTATTTAAGGTTATTTAAACCTCCACTTCTGCATTTTGATTTTAATATTATTCCAAATTGAGTTTATAAAACCACACTGTAGCAAATTTCCAAAAAAAAAATCTCGATAAAAATAAAAAAGCATAAGCAATTCCATTATTAACACGCGAGAACAAAATGAAACAAAACCAACATTATTATCAAACTGTACCATTATAGTACAGTCTGAATGAAATAAAGTTATAATGCAAAAATAAATACATTTTGCACATCAAAGTTTCAGTGTTTCAAACTGGACCCTGCACAATTCAGTGAACAGTGAACACACGCTACATGACGTGATTCAGCGCGGATTTCCCCTCCTCTTTATATTTTTTCCCAGTAAATAATGTTTTTGGACAAATATACGTACGGATGATCACGGTAATGTGGTCGTTCACCATTCCATATTCCCCGAATCTGACCACGGCTTTTCCCAATAAACTTCGGCTTCCAGTAAAACACAATTTCTGTATGTAATTCAATAAACACTTGTACGGTCTGGCCTTTAAAAATACAGAAAAAAGTAAAGGTTGGGAGAAAAAATAGATAAGGAATTACAAAGATATTTTCTTCAAAATCTAAATGGCTTCTTGAAATTCCCACTCAGAAATAAAAAGAAAATAATAATCCCCTGTTTTTGAAACGGTAAAAAAAGCATCCTATTAAGAAAACCGTCGTACCTGAATCAAGCATTCGAACTTTTGTATGCCACATCTACCAACGGAAACTATATATTCTGATTATACTATAAACATGTATACAGGGTGGCAGGGACATCGATGCGCAACCGCTTACCATGGATTCAGTACATGATTCTGGACGCAGGGGGCATTGAAATTTTTTTTTCTAATTTGGCTTTTTCTAAATTTTTCAGGTTTTTTCTGCATTTTTTTTTCAGAATCATGTACTGAATCCATGGTAAGCGTTAGTGCGTCGATGTCCCTGCCACCATGTATACAAATATATGTATATCCACCGAAAGGTAGAGAACACCCTGCATCTTATTTTTTCCCAGTTATGTTGAGATAAGCTTCCAGATTAACCAGATATAGTTACATCCGTTATTTTGCAGAATAACTGCCTACTGCATCCCAGTAACTCGATAACAGCCCTTGGCAAGACGACGACTTTCAAAGATTGACCAGTTTTCTCACGATATGTCCTTCATAGCTTTGAGGTAATTGGTGAAAATATAAGTTTTACATATAAAGCAATATGCCATGCAAGTTAATGCTACTAATCCTACTTCCTACTAATATTACAAATGCGAAAGTTTGTGAGGATGTATGTATGTTTGTTGCTTTTTCAAGCAAAAACTACAGAACGGATCTTAATGAAATTTGGTATGTAGATAGTTGATATTCTGGAATAACACATAGGCTATATAGGCATACACTTTTTATCCCAAAATTCCTACGGGATCGGGATTTACACGGGAAAATCTTCCCAAGGCAGAAGTTAGTAAGAATATAAAATTTTGAAAACCTTTAGTCAATACCCTAATGGATAAGGTGACAGACTTGTGATCGAGAGGTCCCAAGTTCCAACCCCACCCATTACACTATTGTTGTGAACCCACTCCAGACACAATCATATTTAGCTTAGTTGGAGGGGTTAACAGGATTGTTGGTAATGTGAATTTTATCCATATTGCAATATATCTTAAAAAAAAAAGCAAAACCAGATTGAAAAATTCGATCCTCAAATACCTAGGTTACCATACAACTTAAAGCAATTGCGTCTATTGGTGTTCATAGTAAGGTGTATTTTGTAAGTTAAATAAGCTGAATGTAGGAGCCCTAAAGTGCCCTTTTATGCATTTCATTAATATTCATTGCAGTGCAAAAGGTTGCTTTGCTATTATTGAAGGGCGTTGCACCGTTTTACTTTAGTATGGCAACACTTACCTAGATGCAGATTGTATTAGATACTTTTAGATTAAAACCTTGTTTTACCGTTTTCTTGGGTCCCGGGGTTGCGGGAATGCGGGTTGTCTAACGAAATACCGCTGCCCCGGAACTTAAGGGCAGCTGAAGGAATAGGATGGGGTCAGAAGAAGTCTGACACTCCCTTCTGTTTAACCCAGAGCGGGAGAAGTCATTCGATGATTTTCCCACCCAGACAAAAAAGCGTTCTCTTAGGTTTATGGTTTTAGTTTGCGTTACTTGTATAACTATGCATCAAAATGAATTAAATATCTAGTTCGATGTTTAACTAAGATTTATATAGATCTTAACAAGTTAATTCACGCATATTTACGCCGTGTTTTTCGAAACCGAGGCCCAGTGCCAGCGCAGCATGGTGAACTGTTGAGATGGGATGTCTCAAGATTATCAACACAAGTTGCGTCCCACACCTACCATACTTACGCCTTACCATATTCCTATGAAATATTTAGTATGCTTTTTGATAAAAATATTCTTCTACAAGACAGTCGATGATCAGTTAATTCTGAACACGTGTATTCTGGTTTCATTGGAGCGGTTCCTATAGTATTTTTAAACTTATTGAAGCTTGGCGAATGATAAGTATCTAAACATCGTATAAACGTGGACGCTGCCTCTTCAGTTTAATAAAGTTGACACTACACTACTTATTAACTTTCGGAGAGAATTAAGATTAAAGAAGCTAAAACTGCGTTGATGGAATTGCACAGCCTAATTCCACCATCGGACTACAAGACAAACGGCGGCGATGCGCTATCGTTACACGGTGGGCATGCCACCCATACGCACAAAACGTTTTGGGAATGGTTTCATTGTGCGTACAGCTAGCTAAGGAGTGGAATTCTCTGCCGGAGTCTTTTTTCTATTATAACATTTCTCACACAATCCATCCATCGTTTCTTTGGTCTTCCTCTACCTCTGCATCCATCAACATTCATACAGCAAACCCATCATATGATAAGTTACACGCGTGTCATTCCTCCTCATCACATGTCTATACCAAGATAGAAGGTTAGGCGCACTTTCAAACTTCTTATAAAAAGAGGAAAAGTCTCTAAATGACCTTTATTTTGCAAATTGGTTATTAAATAACACTTTTACACGTAATTTTTTTCCTAAATATTAACTAGATGAGGCCGGTGTTTCCTAACTGACTACCCTGAGAAGAAACACCGAAACAAACTCAAGGGTCCGTCTCTTTTAAAGTCCATACAATCTATACTGGTTTGAGTAGGCCTGTCCATACAGTGCAAGCATTTGTCAGATGTCGTATAGCTCAACTTAGAACAAGGAGCTTAACGATTTGACGAACAATACCAAGGTAAGGACGTTTGGGTAGGCCGCAAAAAGCACTCGAGCAACTGCCAGACAATCATGTTTAACTCGAATAAAATAACCTACACAATTCACATACTCACAATCGTTTATGAAGATTATGTCGATTGGTCTGAAAACGGCCTTTTGAGGAAAGAACCACAGATTTGAGTAGACCCGTCCTGTCAGTGCAAGCCTTTGTCAGTTAGTCTGTAAGCTCAACTTTGGACTACTAAGGAGCTCAACGACCTGACTCTCTTTAGTATGGATATTATCCATACTAAAGAGACTGAAACTAAAGAGTTTAAACAGTCATAATTATAAATAAAAAAATGTATAATTATGACTTAATTTAATTAAAATATTAAAAATAAATCAGACTTTTAAAAAATTAATAAAATCAGCTTATAACGTTTACACTGTTGGAACACAGGCGTTCTCTCTTAATGGGCCATAATTCACCACGCTGGTCCAGTGCGTGTTGGTGGTTCTCACATGTCTTCGGATTTTCGATCTTAGGACATGCCTTTTTCTCACGATGTTTTTGCGTCACCAATTGGCTATATTTGAACCCATGACTTACAATTCACAAGTCGCGTTTTTAACTGGATCACCACTGGACATTACATTACTTTTAAAAAAATATTGCACTCCGGGAGTGCCGGCAGAAATGAAAACTTGAATATTAACGTTGTGCATTTTTGATATTTTGGAATGGTTAGGGAATAATTTTGCACGAATTGCTTTAATTATCAGTATAAAAGTACTATCATTTATGTGGTACAATACAATATTTATTTATTGCGCTATCGTACACAAACATGACAATTTATATTACATTAAAAAGTTTATCTCTTAGACTCTCCGTCCATCTTACGAATTTTCGATCAGGTCACGTGTCCTGACGCGAGTTGAACATTTTTTACCCATTACAAAAAAAGTGCACAACGCCGCTAAAGAAGTTTTCACTTCAATAAAATACAATAAATAATTAAAAAATACAGAATCTCTACGGCATTGTGATTTATTATTATCTAAGAATGAATTTATAGCAGATCTCTGCTAAGAAGCCCTTAAAGAAATGTACACATTCAGTCTTAAGTAGCCTAGCAGCATTTTATGACTCACACAAATAGGGCAACGTATTTTCCATACAACTACATGATACCACATCCAACGTATTCTTCGACCTTAACCATAACCTACATTCTGATAAGGGACTATCCTTCCATACTTAGATAAATTATTTTTAGTTTGCCAACTAATTCGGTACGCCCTATATTTTTAGTGCCTCAGCGGGAAAGCGTGACCTAGATTAGATAAAAGGCTTTTTAGGTTAGTCTAGTACACGACTATGTGTGGAGAGATTTATAGGTTTTGTGTGTACGTACTAGCTTTTGTCCGTGACTACGTCCGCAAAGTTTTTTCATACATACTTTTATCGCCTATTCCAGTCTTTTAGGAGATGATTTTCACAAAAAAGTATCCGCATGGCGGCCTTGTTCCAACAGTGAGAAGGTTATAAGCTGATAATGTTATCTCTCAGCAATCTATTCCATTATTCCCCAATCGAACGTCGGCCTAAGAGAGCTATTTTTTTTCTGGGTGGGAAAATCATCAAATGGTATTGTTGGAGCGGAAAGGAGGTCAAAATTCTACTGTCTAAAAATACACCCTGTTCATTCAACTTTACGTTTCGGGGCTTCCGTATCTCGTTAGATCATTCCCGCAACCACGGCAGGCAACGGCCCTATGGCGCCCCGTCACTAGAGCCTAAGAGAGCCTGTACCTTCAATGGGATAAAGCTAACTGATAACTTAAAGATACGGCAATTTCCATCAACTTTTATTGGCATTAGCATTTATTCAAAATAACTTTTTGTAGGTGACAAAAAAAACTTATATAAAACTTGTCTGCCTGTCTTTCTGTTTCTTTATGCCAATCTCCGAAACTGATTTTAATGGGACATTCGCCATAGAATAGAATAGGTTAGAAGGATATCATACAGGCCAATTTTTGTACCGAAATTCCCACGGGATCGGTATTTAAGCGGACATCGACTGCCGCTAATTCACTAAATAAAAGAAATTTTCATTTTTAAAAGCTCTTAAACTATCTATACCTATAGACACATCATTGTTGCATGTTGCCGTAAAAGCATAGAGCGGTTGGTTATATAAAATGTATACAATGACATTTCGAGGAGTTTACCGACAGCACGAATAAATTTGCCTATGAACTATAATTTCAGGCTTTCACTGTAACTGACATTAAATTGTTGGTTTCAATACTTTCGTCGGTTTTTTAGCATGAGTATTTGTATTTCCTATAAAACTAAAACGAAAATAAATATAAATGAGTGTATTTGCGCCAATTATTACGCATACCATTAAAAACAGACCTCGTATCAGACCATTTTTTTTTAATTTACTTACAATCCATAAGGCTCTGTTGTATCGCAGATACGGGGGTCTGGGGAAACCATCGCGTTTTATTTATTATCCTGAATAACGTCAACATTATTTGTATTTCGGATATTAATAAAATTAGCCTTCTTTCTTAATAAAGACTTGATTATTTTAATTTTCGAAGTTCGAAACTTGAAACAAAATCAGTTTCCTATTCAAAGAGGTCAGGATAATCGTTGCATCTGCGTAAAATGGCCGCTATAACGCTGGCACGTGAGCGAGCGTGAAAGATTTGCAGGTTTTCAGCTGAAGTTCCAAGTATGTAGAGATCGGCTTCCAGTCTAAATGGAAGTAGCTGAGTGTTAGTATTTTTTCATTTAAGTAATGTTCTCAATTATATTTTTCTATATAATATACAACACTTACTTTAAACGGATACCAAACGAGATTTTTAAGCAATTAATACATGTCTATAATATTATTATAACACATCAAACATTCTAAACGCAATGAACGATATCCCATTTCGTTTACCTTTCGTAAAAATATGTCATAAAAGTTATATTACATGAAAAACATCATCTTTTCCAGTTTCATAACATTAAAATACATGATTTGATCCAGCAACATAATAGTGCGTGCCCATTTTTGTGGGTAATGGCCTGGTAATGGTATCACTGAAAGCTATATTCGTGTGCGTTTGAGGAACGTAGACACATTCGGCTCACGCATACAAAGAAAATGAAGTGGACACACGGAATCGCTTGCGTTATGTTCTAGACGCGGTTTCTATGCGTTATTATTCTAAGTACATACAATTACTACAATTGACAGCCGGGACTATCAGTTGAACGTGTTCTTCGCTGCATGGATGAATCCCAACATGTTAATATGTCACCCATACACGGACAGACCTCGGTAAGCCTTAAATTTTAAATAGGATTTTTTTTTAACACACAATTGTAATTGATTAATTAATTTTGTTTAACAGTTTACGCCTATAAAATAGTGCATGCAGTGCTCTTCTCTAAGTGATGGAGCACTTAAACATAGATTAAGATGTAAAATTGTATATGTAAAAGTGTTTTCATTGTTGAAGAGCCAAATAAAATAAATAAATAAATAAAATACGCTGTTTATTCTTTAACATAACAGTTCGAGCTCCTTAAGGTTCTAAGTTGAGCTACGCGATAACTGACAAATGCTTGCACTGTTTGGACGGGCCTGCTCAAATCTGTGTGATTCTGTCCTCTAAAGGGCGCCACAGATATTAACCTACATGTAGTGTTGCCCAAACGAGAGTCTCGCAAGAGTCTTGCAATTAGCGATTATCCTATTGCTATTTATTAAACGGTAGTTGAGATCTAAGAACAATGTAACAGAGTCTGTTACATTGTTCTGAGATCTCAACTACCGTGATCAAATCACATGAGAGCCATGTAGGTAGTGTTGCCCAAACGAGAGTTTCGCAAGAGACCGTTTAATAAATAGCAATAGGATAATCTCTAATTGCAAGACTCTTGCGAGACTCTCGTTTGGGCAACACTACCTACATGGCTCTCATGTGATTTGATCACTACAGATTGTATGGACTTTAAAAGAGACATTGGCCTTTGAGTTTGTTTTAGTGTTTCTTCTCAGAGTAGTCAGTCAGAAAACATACAAAAAAAATTACGTGAGAGTACTGATAGCCTATTTGCAAAGTAAACATCATTATTTCATTATAGTTGGAAATGGAAACTAATAACAAAGTCTAAACGCTTGACTGAAGTTTAACACACCATGGTCCAAATATTTCAATGAAGTTTCACACAGCAAGGTTCAACGTTCAGCCTTAGCAACATTGAACCTTCATAGTTTTGGTGCGTAACCCAAATAATGATGTACGGAGAGGTGAACGAACCGGCCATTGTCGAGACTTGAACCCGTGACCTCCAAGTCACAGCTCAGTAATCACCAAGTTAGACTGTAATCTTTTGAGCTTAAGTTTTGATGTATTGTGTGACCGGGTTTAGTCGGATTACAATTGATTGGTGCATTGTTAAGTCATGTTTTGGCTGTTAAGTGTCAAAAATGTAATATAAATAATTAGCAAGAAGATTTAATGGACAGTTGTGACAGAATTGACATTTGCGACAACAGCCTTTTTCTTCACGGGGAAACGTTATCAAATAACTCATCCCACTCTACGTAGAGCGGAAGAAAGTGACAGAATAAAAATTCACCTTCTTGCTTCAGTTACCCTTGCGTCCGGGGTCGCGGTATCTCGTTACAATATTCCCGCAGCCCCGGCAGTCCGATAGCAGCTGAAGATCGTAATCATCTGCTTTCATTTTCATTGCTTGTTTTTCGTTGTTGAGTTGTTAATTTTTTATACATAAGAAGCAATGAGTCTTGTATTCGTTTGGAAATGACATTGCGATTTTCTTAGTTACACAATTAAGGTGAAGGTCGCTTGAAAAGCAAAGGAAATTAAGCGCGAACCAATTAGTTTCACTTATGTTTTAACTATAACTTTGACAGTTTCGAGCAATTTTCTAATTCTTGCTATAATGTAGGATTTTGGCTTTTTTCATTTTATGTATGACTTAGTATATTGGTATAAGCGCTTTTGTTTCGGATCATTTATCGTACTGAACTGTGTGCTATATTGTTACATGTGGGGGAAAAAAAGAAAGTTAACCTCTCAAGGACCGCCATTATTTAGGTCAACTATTAGTTGAGCCCCGCTGGCACACAAATTTTGTGCCAGCGGGGCTCAACTAATACTTGTTTACTGGCACGTTTTTGTGCCGCTGGGGCTCTGGAGGTTAAATCGAGTTCATCAAATCAATCATCACATGAGATCGCATCTTTATATTTTTACTTGCAACTCGAACATCTGCTTTCCCAGTTCCCATCTTATTCGGGGTCGGTTTACTGAGAATAACTGAGTAATAGTGTTTACGGCCTCCACAACTAGAGTAGGAATCCAGGTACTGGGTAGCTGGGTAAAACAATACCCACTGGCGCGCGCTTTGGACACATCATTGGAGATACAAAGACTTTGCAAAGCAGTTTAACTTGGACATAACCCAGCAGATCTCAAAATCTATATTAATAATATAAAGCGGAAAAGTTCGTTTTTTTGTTTAAACATGCTAAGAACCAATCAGAACCATAATAAGACGAGAGGCACGCGCTTACCCACTCTTTGCTACGACCTCTAGTCGTACAAATGCGGGTGAGCGGGCGCTTTTCCACAGATTAGTCAAAATATATAACCAATATTTTGTTAAAATAGACATATTCGCACTACCTCATAATCTATTTAAAAAAGAATTGATTGATTCACTTAAAACCTTAAAACCTAATAGTATAAGTTTAAAATAAGCCTTAATATTATAAGCTATCAATACTGTATGTATATCAATAAATAAAAAAATAAAAAATGTAATTTGTGAAAACGTTGTGAATTGTACGTTTACCTATGTAATTATGTATATCTGGTTGTAAGACAAAATGTACAATTGTTGGTTTTCCCTAATAAATAATAAAATAAAATAAAATGCTAAATCTTCCTCAAGCTTCAAGCTACTTCCATTCCAAATTCCATCCAAATCCATCCAGTACTTTCAAAGAAAACCGCATTTAAACAAACTTTTCGCTTTATAATATTAGTTAGCCGGGTAATAAGACGCAAAGATTGATAATAATACCTCTTTCCCTAAGAGCAGAATCTCAAAACAAGATTGATGCGAAAGATAAAAATCTATTCAGTCAGTACAGGATGTCCAGCAAGCAGTGCTCTGGTCATTAAAATTGTCTATTTTTAGTTCAAAGACTTCCCTAATCTGGCTCACTGTCTAGCTTCGTGATTGTTTATGCTAATCTAGAAGAGGATTGGTTTTTCAACCTTTTATTTTATGTATATTTTATCTATATTCTTTTAAAAAGAGCCCGTGGCTGAAATAATAGCCGTCATATAATAATAGAAGCGCCAATAGCCTAAAGGATAAGGTGTCGGACTTGTAATCGAGAGGTCCCGAGTTCGAATCCCACCCATTACACTTTTACCGTGAACCCACTCCAGACACAAGCATATTTAGCTTAGTTGGAGGGGTTAACAAGATTGCTAGTAATGTGAATTCTACTTATTGCTAGTTATCTTTATAAAAAAAAAAATAACAGTCACAGTTTCGATCTGCAAAGTCAAGCAACGCCTGCCAAGCTTGGTGCGTTGATGGGTGAACAACTTATTATGTCGAGATTTCTCCATACCTCGAAAAGCACGTTTAACCGTTGGTCACGGGTTTAGGGTAGGGACACGAAAAAAGTATCGATACTTTGTGGTATTGAGTACGTTTCGTTTCGATACCGATACTTTTGTACTCGATACTTTGTATTTGATACTTTTGCTCAATGAGTACTTTTTGACAGGTATCGTATCGAATAAATCTTGGACGGCAACGCCGTCTGGTTCAATTAGACTGAACCTTCTAAATCATTACATTGAGCTCGAAATCGTTCCTTCAGTCTTTTGTTCACAGTTCACACATCCTATCCTTCACTAATCAATCACTCAATCATTCGCCGTTAAATTGTTTAGTTATTATTATTTATTATTTATAAGGTACAATGTAGTTCTTATAATGTACAACGAGATCCCACTAAACCGTATTATTTGTATTATTCTTCGTGTTCGTCTCGCGATTTGTTTTTCTCCGGTTGATCGTTATTGTGCTATTATTACACTAGTGTACCAATACCATTATAGTGTTGATGTTCTGTTCTTCTGTCCTGTACTGAAGCTAAATTGACGTTACTGACTGACATTAACGGCCTGACGTATGCCCATTACGCCCTTAGAAAAATATTCGATACTTTGAAGTATCGATACTTTTCTTTCGATACATTTATGAGTAAGATCTTTGGTTTTTTCGATATTACTCTTGAGTACAATATCGATACTTTCTTATCGATACCGTGTCCCTAGTTTAGGGTAGTCAGAAACCAGAAAATCTGAATGAATCCGTGTTACTCAGTTACTGGCCTTTAGAGGTCAAATAGGCGGTCAGACTCATTCAGCTCTGCAATAGGTTAGACTGCCGACCCCAGCATGACATGGAAACGACTAGGCAGGTGATCATATTGTATCGTATCTTGGTTCCTTCTCTTCTCCTATACCTATTATCCTATTACGCAGTATTGGTCAGTGGCTCTGACTGCTATGCGCAAGGTCGTGGGTTCGATTCCCACCCAGGACTAATGTTTGTGTGATGAGCACGATCATTTGTTCTTTGTCTGGGTGTAATTTATCTATAATATATATGTATTTAGAAATATATATGTATGTTTATCAGTTGTCTAGTACTCATAGCACAAGCTCTGCTTAGTTTGGGACTAGATGGCGTTGTGTGAAAGTTGTGGAATATTGTTATTATTATATTTACTTCTAACTTTTCTCATATGATGTCAAAAATTCAATAACTACTACCTCTTGTAGACTTTGTACTTATTATGTAGACTGATATATTATTAGCCTACAAAATTTCAGTAATATTTTTTTTGAATTTTGCAGTGCCGTCATTCTTTTGGGTACATTACCGTTTTTTTTTCGGTGGGAAAATCATTAAATGACTGAGCGTCAGACTTCTACTGACTAAAATACCACCACTGTTTCTTCAACTGCCCTTACTTTCCGGGGCCACGGTATCTCGTTAGAACATTCCCGCAACCCCGGCTTGTGTACGTAAACAGAATAAAAATTAATAAAATATATTTGTAATTTATAAAATATATTTTAAATGACGAACAAATAAATATTTTACAATATATTAAGCTATTCTGTAGGTACCTACCTACTTCATGCTATACGACTATACTACAAAAATATAGTCACGTTTTCCTTTTATTTTGATAAGGTTAATTAAATCCGGCGCAATTTACATCTTTGGCACGTGTGTATACATATAATTATGTGTATTTGTTTAAACTTTTTATTAATAATATTGGATGCTTAATTTTTATTAGAAAAACTTACTATTTGACTGATATGAAACTTACTATTATTTAAAAGTTACTTATTTGACTTGTAAATAATTGAAAAATAAAAATAAGGAACCTTGTTTTTTATTGTTAATTGGCTCGAGTTTTACCACCATCTCACCTGATGGTAAGCGAAAATGTGGTCAAAGATGGAGCACGCTTACCTAAAAGTAACCTATTCACTCTTGACTTAAAGACTCCTAGGTTATAGCTATCGGGAAACACAGACTCCGGCAGGGAATTCCACTCCTTAGCCGTACGTACAATGAAGGTATTCCCAAAACGTTTTGTGCGTATGGGTGTGATGTCCACCATGTAGCGATGGCGCTTCGCCGTTTGTCTTGTAGTCCGATGATGGAACGGGCTTGGCGGAATTAGATTAGAACAAAAAAAAAACAAATAAGTAGGTATAATAATTTAAATTATAAAATTACAAGTTCGAAAGTGTGTTTGTTTGCCCTTCTTTCACGTCAAGACGGAGCAGATCGATGTATGTATTTTTTGTAATATATATAATAAAGTGATATAGGCTACCTACTTTGTTTTAGCTAATAACAGTCTTACAAGCGGGCGAATCCAGGGTTAGAAGCTAGTATTAAATCCATACTAATATTATAAATGCGAAAGTAACTCTGTCTGTCTGTGTGTTACGCAATCACGCCTAAACTATTGAACTAATTTTAATGAAATTTGGTACGGACATAGTCTAGAACCTGAGAAAGGACATAGGCTGCTTTTTAATGCGAAAAAGGGCTGTAAGGGGTTGAAATAGGGGATGAAACTTTGTATGGAAATGACGTCATTTTTAAAGCTAGAAGCTTGAAACTTATTTTTTAGATTTTTGATTAGATATTAATAAATACGACATTGAAATTATGTACTTATGAGTTTTATTTTCAAAATAATTAGTTTAAAAAAATAAAAATGCTGCTGATAGTCACTATTTCGCGCGGACGAAGTCGCGGGCACAGCTAGTTATTATATATGTATTTTGGCCCGTATATCGAGGCTAAGGCTCAGTTAGCATAAAAAAAGTTAGGAATCCTAGCCAAGGTGAGACGGTACTTCACACCGGAACAGCTGCTGAATTTGTATCAAGCCCAGGTTCGGTCGTGTATGGAATACTGCTCTCATCTTTGGGATGGATCTGCGAAATACCAACTGGACGCGCTTGAGTCTATCGAGAAGCGGGCCAAGAGACTCATTGGCAACGATGCACTGGTCGAGTCAAAGCTCCAGAGCCATGAACACCGACGACGAGTTGCAAGTCTATCGGTTTTCTATCGGTTACATTTCGGGGAGTGTGCGATGGAATTACACAATCTAATTCAGCCAAGCCCGTTCCATCATCGGACTACGAGACAAACGGCGAAGCGCCATCGTTACATGGTGGACATCCCACCCATACGCACTAAACGTTTTGGGAATACCTTCATTGTGCGTACGGCTAAGGAGTGGAATTCTCTGCCGGAGTCTGTATTTCCCGACAGCTTCAACCTAGGAGTCTTTAAGTCCAGAGTGAATAGGTTACTTTTAGGTAAGCGTGCTCCATCTTCGACCACATCATCACTTACCATCAGGTGAGATAGTGGTCAAACGCGAACCTAATTACAATAAAAAAAAAAAAAAAATTAAACATTGCCCTAGACTAGGAATTTCTTATGTATCTGTCTGTATTTTTTTGTGAGTATTTGTTAGATATTCCGCGTCCGCTATCGCTTACGTGCCCCACTCTGTCTGTTCCCTAAGTGAGAATATTACTATAGCAATCTATGCTATATGCACTCGATGAGTAAACCCAAGTCGAACAATTAACAACTGCAAACGAATATAGACTATGGACTCGTTCATACCACATGTAGTAAACAATATTCGTACCTATGTGCTTGTAACATATAAATAAAATTAAAGTCTGTCAGTCATATCAAAATAACTGTGTTTTTCCAGTACTTGTTACAGTACAGTAACTGTGTTTGTCTGTCTTCCTATTTATGCGGACAACTCTGGAACTCTGTATCAACGGAACCGATTTCATGAAACTTTCACGGGAAGATATAGGAGATTATAGGGCAATTTACAGGCTACTTTTTATCCCAGAATTTCCACTGTTTCAAGATTTACACAGGAAAAACCTCCTCAGTTATATCGACATACGAACGAAGTCGCGGGACATCTATACTAATATTATAAAGCGGAAAACTTTGTTTGTTTTGAACGCACTAATTTTCGAAATTGCTGGGTGAATTTGGATGAAATTTGGTGTGAGAGTAGGTTGAGGCTTGAGGAAGCCTATAGGCTACTTTTTACCCGACCGAATAAGAAGGAGGTTGTAATTTTATCGTGGCAAAGTCCACGGAAGCGAAGCTCCGAGCCGCGGCTAGTGTAGTATAAACAGAGAAGTAGTTGATAAATCTACCAACGTCATAGCAGCTTGTTAATACCGTGGAGTGTTTTGATTGCGCCAATTTGCTCCACTGCCCCAACTGGCGGTGGAATTGTGAGCGACGTGATGATTGCCTAACGAGATGCGCAGGAGTGCGTTGACGGACATGACCTATACGTGTTATTGGACCTAGCACAGCACACTGTGGAAATGTAGGTTTTCTTAAGAAGTACCAGTGACTTAATAGGTTTGTGGTTACAAAATGGTTCTAAATTATTTTAATTTTGAAAAACAATTTATCTAGGTCAATAAATTTTTTATATAAGACCTTTGATATACCTTAGAATAGATCGGATACACTCATTGTTTCACAGTTTCAGTTTTAAAGTTATCAACGATAGCTTTTGCGAACATGTGCGAGAAATGTAATGTTTGCCTGTGCGGAAAATTAACTAATAGCCTCTTTGTATTTGGAATTACAAAACTGTGAAACTAAATTACAAACCAAAACTTTTATTTTAATAACATTTCTCCATACTAGGAATTTCTCGTGTATTTTTGGTGCACTTTTACAAACACCTAATCCCGGAATACCTATTCTTAGGCCGTGCTATCAAATGTTCCAGTCCGGGAAACGAACTTGCAACTCAGTAGCCAGCCCAGTCGTCATCCTATTTTTAACGTTGAGAAATTTTGGTTTATTGTTGCATTACGAACGATGAATATTCTCCAAGTCTATGATTAGAGTGAAAAGAAAAAAGGCCCAATTTTTCTTGGTTGAGAGCCCACGGCATAAATGAATCCTCAAAGGCGACATCATTATGAAAAAAACCCTATTTAACCGAGGGGTCCCATTTGAGCAATTTCTTTGGGGTGCTACTCCATGAACTTCCGGCAAATTAGGATTGGGGGGGCTAAGTGAATCGAAAGAAAACCACTCTCGGGAACAAAATGAAGATAGGTACGCATACAGCATTACATACCTACCTACAATATTGAAGAAAAAACGACGGATTGCACTCCGGGAGTGCCGGCAGAAGTGAAAACTTGAATATTAACGTTGTGCATTTTTGATATTTTGGAATGGTTAGGGAATAATTTTGCACGAATTGCTTTAATTATCAGTATAAAAGTACTAGCATTTATGTGGTAGAATACAATATTTATTTATTGCACTATCGTACACAAACATGACAATTTATATTACATTAATAAGTTTATCTCTTAGACTCTCCGTCCGTCTTACGAATTTTCGATCAGGTCACGTGTCCTGACGCGAGTTTAACATTTTTTACCCATTACAAAAAAAGTGCACAACGCCGCTAAAGAAGTTTTCACTTCAAAAAGATTTTTCACCAATTTTGCAAGTGATTGAGCTTTCGGTTGCTTTTTTGCATCAATGAGGGTTCTCAAAAGGAGCTTAATAATACTGTTCAACGGTGCGATCTGCAAGGTTAAGCAATGCTTCCCAAGGTCGGTCCGAGGGTGGGTTACCATCGAAGCATATGCGAAAAACGAATTTTTAATTCGAAAGCGCGTTAAGTCGTTGATCCCGGCGGTAATTTGTAGATCTTTGACAGTCGTTAGAAGTCAGAAACTAGAAAATCTGACACTAGTTACGCAGCCATGGTGTGTCGTGTTCCGGGGTTGCGGGAATGTTCTAACGAGATATTTATTTATTTATTATATACTTTATTGTACACCTTACAATACACTTAAGGATACAAATAATAAAACTACTGTACAATGGGCGGTCTTATCGCACAGGGCAATCTCTTACAGACAACCTTTGGATGGACAGAAATTATAGGAGACAGATTTAGGGCTGTCAGTGTACAACATCGTACATAATACTAACCAAACATCATAATATAAAATACATACCACAAAATATAATATATACCCGGAACTTAAGGGCAGCTGAAGGAACAGGGTGAGTTTTTAAACAGTAGAAGTCTGACACTCCCTTCCGCTCCACCCAGAGCGGAATAAGTCATTCGATGATTTTCCGGCCCAGAAAAAAAAATGGTGTATTGTGTTACCCAGCTATAGGTAGTCATTCCACGACACTAGTGCTATATTTTTCCCAAATGTTGAGCATTCCTTGACATTACCCAATCAATAAGTCATGCAACCCAGACATCTCTCAAATCTGTCCTGACATGTCATTTATGTTTTTCAAGCGGAGTTAGTCTTGCCAAAGTAGTGTCAACTAGTGGCGTGAATGCCCCTTAATACCCTCACTATCATAATAACCTGCTAAGCCTTTAGTCTTAGATAGCTTTTAGTCTATCATGATAGCTACATAGACTAAAAATCAGCTATCATTTCCAGTCTAAATAAAAATTTGTATTTTTGAATGTTTTTAACGAACAACTCAAAAATTATAGGGCCAATTTTGAAATTTTTTTCACCTATATAAAGCTACATTATTAGCAAGTAGCATAAGCTTCTTTAGTTTGGATCAAAAACCTTTTCGAGCGAGGGAAGTAACGGGAAAAAGAATGTTACATGGGCATGCCTATAAATAAGACCACAATCCTGGCTGCTTGGCCATTTACATTGTCAAAACTAAATTGAAATCAGTGTAACTTGCAACAGAACGCACCGATAGAATAACAGTACAAACAGAACTGTGTTCTCTTGAACTAATCTAACAAAATGTCACAAGCGGTTTGGACAATTTACGTGTTGTTCGGATTTTGTGCGGCGCTGTGGCGGCTGCAGTGTACACCAATAATTTTATTTGGAACACATTTTTCACTAAAGCTGTGCGAGTTTATCTTAACAAAAATTATAAAGCGAAACAGTTTGTTTGTTTGTTTTAACGCGCTAATCTTCAAGTTATTTTTTTTTATTGATAATAGGCTCGCGTTTGACCGCCATCTCACCTGACTAGTGATGATGTGGTCGAAGATGAAATACTCTTACCTAGAAGTAAGGACCCCCAGGATAACCTGGTACTATACTGTGTTTCTTACTTTAGTAGTGTTTCTTGATAAACCTATCAAGAAACAGAGTACTAGGTGGATTTGGATGAACTTAGGTGTGGAAGAAGCTTGAAGTTTGATGAAAGTTCTAAAGCCTGACTGCAAAAGAAGAAAGTTGTGTTTATATCGCGAGACTGCTAGTTTATTAGAACGAGAACCAACAGCCCACATACCTTGATAGCAGTGGTATATGCAACACAAAGCCAATTACAGGTTACCACAGCTGAAAACGGAAAAGAAATATACATTTTGAGATCTGATTTGCACCAACAAGCACAAGAACGGTTCGTACTTCTTGGTGCAAATCATATTGTGTGGATATTATTTTAGTTTTTATTCCCAAATAAGGTCCACAAAAGCACTCACTATGTGTTTGGTCTCTTTATGAGGAAATTTCTGCAAAACCTCCTTAGTATAAATGCGAAAGGCTGCCGGTGCTCACGCTGACGCTCTCACGGTTCAACCGCTGAACCAATTTGGTATGGAGATAGTTGAATACCCGGGGTAAAACATAGGTTAATTTAGTGACATTTAGGTATAGCCCCACGCGAGGTTTTTATTACGGTTTGATTTGATTTCGCTTTTAGCGATAAGACCGCCCATTGTATCACCCTTTTTAGTTGTAAAGTCCTTATTGTTTTACTGTTATGGTGTACAATAAAGAATATACCTATCTATCTATCTACGATTTTTTGCAGGTACTATCAGAACCATACAGGCCTCACCTAGTTAAATTTACGAAATAAATTACGTATAAAGTGCGTTTCAATAACCATTTTGTAAAATAAATATCATGATGTTATGTTTCATTCTTGTAAGCTTATACCTTGTCAGGTGGTCAGATGAACTTCATAGAAAAGAGAAAAGAATCAGGTCAATATGAACTTCTTAAATCTTTACAATAATGCAGTTTCCAATAACTGAAAACTTACTAGTTCTTATATTAAAATGTAAAAACACCAACATCTCCATTTCCGTAATCGCAACACCGCAGATTACTGTGGCATTTGCGAAATAAGAGCGGAACGGTGCAACGCGGTTATGAACGATTATTTCAATATGGTCGCCGATATTTACAGTATTCCGCTGCAAAACTAACCAGTAATTGTTTTAATCGTTTAGTTTTGCGGTCTGATTAGAAAAAAAAAACTACTGCTAGTTCCGTAATCGTAAGAATTTATGATGTAGGCATTTTCTAAGATTGACTGCTTTGATCTCGCTGCCGGGGTTACAGGAATGACTAACGAGATTTTTATATTTTTTTTCTTTTGTACGTGTCATGTGTGTACATAAATAAATAAATAAAAGTCTGACACTCACTTACACTCCTCCAGTAATTGTTTATTTGGCGCATGCCAGAAAACACACACTAAGTTAGAAAAAAAAACAAAATAACTGACAAACTGTAGAACGTTAAAGTGCGTGTATGTGTGTATTTAAATGAATGCTTATTCTGTCATTCAGTCCAATACATACAAACGCCATTTTCGAAACTTAAGACAGCCAACTTAAGACAGCGAAACTTAACCAGCAATGATTCGTAAACATGGTAAATATCTCGATTTAGATTTCAAAGATACTGTTAGTGACCATATCGGTTTGAAAACTTACATCATTTTCGGCCTTTTTTAATAAATGCTAAGTATTTCATTCACTTATCTGAACACTGGCATGATTCCTGTACGAATCCCGCCAAAAACAACCATTGATAAGCGACCTCATACATCATGAAGCAATTTCGCAAATTCCCGAGCCAATTCCATTAATCATATCCCCTAACTAGAGCATTGTTACAGCATCAGACGTCAATAGCACGCACTCCCGCAGGAAGCTGGCTATTGACGCTGTAACCTGGCCTTGACCTGCTTCGGGACTCCGAGCTCGCCCGGGTACCAAAGGTCAGCACAGCTACATCAAAAACTAAAGGATGCAGCTCGAAGGGCATGCCCGGGCAAACTGACAGTTGTGAGAAGGAAAGATGGGATTAGGTTAATGATAGATAGATATACTCTTAATTGTACACCAGAACAGAATTAAATGAGGACTTCAAAACTACAAAGGGTGTTACAATGGGTGGTCTCATCGCTAAAAGCGATCTTTTACAGACAACCTTTGGATGGATTTGACACAGCAGGAGAAAATAAATAGGCGGGTAGTCCATGGTGTACTATTCACTAATATACAATACATAAGTAATAACCTACATACTCAATATACATATACATAAAAAAAACAAAGCTGAGATATATAAAAATTAGTAACAAATTAAAGAGAGAGATAGAGATCTTTTACCATAGTTTTGAAAGAAGGAAGGGTTTGTGCTTGTCTTACTGACACGGGAAGAATATTCCACAGTCGTAATGCTTGAGCTGCGAACGACTTGCCAAAGAAATTGGTGGAGTGACTACCTACGGTACCTCTAGCCTCAAGTTTTCCAAATGTTCTTTAAGAGGTAGTTTTAGGATTGAACAGAATACTGTAAAGCACAAACAAGATTTGTAATTTCCGGGGAAGATATATAGGAATGATATTAGTCTCTGTAAGGCAGTTTTATAACAAAGTAACAATTTAATTACACATTTATTAAATATGACTACTCTTAGAGCAGTGGTGGTTAAAGTTTTAGGTCGTCAGTTCAAACTCTGTCAGGCACATTACTTTGGGTAATTTGTCATCACCACTATCTATCAAAACGGTGAATGTTCTAGGAGCAAAAGTTTGAAGACAGCCGACAGCCAACACGCACTAGGCCTTGTTTAGGGTTTAGGGCCCGTAATTCCTTTTCATAGATAGGAGACATGTGTCGCAACAGTGGGAACTAGCTTCTGCCCGCGACTTATTTCGCGTGGGAGGTTTTGTCCCACGCAAATCCCGATCCCGTGCGAAATCTCGGGATAAAAACTATCCTATGTCCTTCCCAGGGTCCTAAACTATCCCCATGCCAAATTCCATCTAAATCGGTTCAGCGGTTTAGGCGTGAAAATATAACAGACAGACAGAGTTACTTTCATATTTATAATACTAGCTTTTGTCCGCGACTTCTTTCGCGTTAGAGGTTTTTACCGCGTAAATCCCGATCCTGTGGGAATTTCGGAATAAAAACTATCCTATGTCCTTCCCAGGGTATTCCAATGTCAAATTTCATTTAAATCGGTTTAGCGGTATAGGCGTGAAAAGGTAACATACGGACAAACAGAGTTACTTTCACATTTATAATATTAGTATGGAAGTATGAAAATACCACTCACGGATTAGTCACGAAATCTCAGAAACTAGTAGGGCTCTCAAATTTTGCATGGGTTTTAGTACGTAGATGCTCGCTAAGACGGAATTTTGCGAAATTCCAACGGGATCGGGATTTACACGGGAAAAACTTTCCACGCTAACGAAGTCACGAGCAACTTCTAGTAGCATATGTACATAGGTAAGCTTTTGTTACTTTTTTTTTCGGGGTGGGAAAATCATTAAATGACTCCTTCCGCTGTGGGTGGAGTGGAAGGGAGTGTCAGACTTCTTCTGACTAATAACCCACCATGTTTCTCCAGTTGCCCATGCGGTATCTCGTTAGAACATTTCCTCAACCCCGGCAGGAAATGGCCCTATGGGACCCCGTCATTAGTGCTGACGACTTTTTTTTTGTTACTAACATTTAGAATTGTAATTATTTATTGTTATGAAATTGTTATTATAGTGGATCTTGCAGCGTGGTCATCAGCTGCGTTCCCGGGCGACCTCTAAGTCTCGAAATAGGTCAAGACTAAGCTAATCAAAGCTAAGCTTAAAAATATTGTCTCAGATACGAAACTCGTATCTGAGATAGTGTTTTTAGGAATCAACCAATTCACTAACATTAAGCATAAAAAGTTATACAGAATATGATTGTACCGGCAAATTTGACCATGCAAGTATTAAGCTTAGTCTTGACCTATTTCGAGACCTAGAGGTCGCCCGGGAACGCAGCTGATGACCCAGCGACCCAAGGATGCAACGGGAGGAGGTGGACCGGGCGGACTCAAGGTTGAAACAACTAATTATAAAGAACTTATTCTTTAATGAGCTCATAATTGCAGAGTATGAAATTAAAATACGGATAGTATTTGTACAGGTCGGAAGTGTCAAGGACTTTAAGAATATTGAAATTTAAGAGATGTAGGAAAGTAACTAAGGAAAAAATAGTTTCAGTCTATAAACAAATCCTTCCAAAAGGCAACATACATTTTGCAAAACACGGAAACAATGGAAAACCACAAGTTGCGTAAAAATAGACACCACAGTGGTTGTGGTTACTATATTTTCGAGAAGTTTAGAGTCACTCTCAGATGCTGCAGATGATTTGTGGTTTAGATTTAATAACAATAACGCTTAAGCGAACATTAAACTTCTCAAAATATACAAATTAGTCAACCTTGCACATGGCGAGCTAGACTTACTTGCATTACCTAAAACCAGAAATCCAAGTAGCCAGAACATGGAAAAAAAATGTCCAAGTGCGAGTTAGACTCGCCCATGAAGGGTTCTGTAGTAACTACGCCAAATAACATTGTTTCTCATAGTGTTTGTATGAATTACAAAGTTATATTTGCGGTTTTAGAAAATATGCTGTATTTCAAAACTGCTGACCAGATCTCGTTCAAACCAATTTTGGTTGAAAGTTTACATTAAGATCTGCAGCATATATTTTTTTAATCGTTCAATCCATTATTATAGAAGTTAGAGGGGGGAAAGCCAACATTCGAATTAGCACAGCTTTACAACAGCATATCGTTACGTATAAGGAATTTAGACTCCTTCAAAGCATTAAAAACCCAACTTAGCAAGCATATAGCTTGAAATAAAGCACTTCTGGAGAAAAGAATGCATTCAGCATTGAAAGGGTAACTTGTTCACAACTGAAATTGTAATGGCGACGACGAGCTTTTTGTACGTACATTATTATTTGGATTTTTTTACTATTCTAAAGTTAGTAAGTATCATTATTATGTTTTTATTTGAGAATAAACACTTTATTCTCATCCTGTTGGTATAAAAGTTAATCCTATCAAAAACATCCTGTAAAAAATTAGCCAAGTCTCTATCGAGCTGTTTGTTTCTCTATAAAAAAGTAATGACATCTCTAAGCATAGCCAAGCCAAGTCTGAACATTCTTTATGCACATTTACTTGTTGACACATCCAAGTCAACGGCTGGTCACATAAAATCTAATAATATTAATAAAAAAATTGCAGTAAAGAACCTTAGACTTGGCTTGGCTTTGCTTAGAGATGTCATTACTCATAGAGAAACAAACAGCTCGATCGAGACTTGGCTAATTTTTTACAGGATGTTTTTGATTGGATTTCATTTCTTTTTGCAGAAAGCTATGCCTTTGAAAGTAGTCTCAAATGCAGACTTAGCCTGTTTCCACCTTCACCAACGGGAGGTTCTTCCAGTTTATGTTATTTTAGCACATCTTAATGTTTTCTAAGACATTAAATACTTCAGACGCCAGTTTCATATACATCAATGGAAAGGGCTCATCACACTGAATAACTTTTGTCAAGGCGCATTGCCATATCTCCCATAGTTCACCTGAGCTCTTAGGGTTCTTCATCAGATATTCCAGACGTTCAATTTTTATTTTTATTTTAAGAGAATGAGCTAACCACTCATAACAAATTTTGTGAACACAGCATGTCGATAACTTTAATAGTTTGGCTGGTCTGTTACGGTTTCTCCTCAGGGTCATCAGGTACTCCAGATCTTCCATGATCCTAGTTTTGATAGTTTTCCTTCTAATGGATATTAAACTTTACCTCTGTGCCAAATTTCAGCACTCTAGATTTATGGGAAGTACTAGTTCTATTTTGATGAGAGAGTTCGTGAATCAGTGAGTCGGTGAGTGTCGAATTAGCACAATTTTGCTTTAGCATAACTTAGGAAATAAATAAGCTACAAACATGACATTTTTAAGTTTTTAAGTGTGTGGTTATAGCTTATTAGATGACGATAATTTCAGCGTTCTAAATCTATCCAGGGGCCCGCAAATAGGGGCATGAAAATACGCCGAAATGGTTCCAGAAAAGGATGGTACGGCAGTGTTTGCTTCCCACTCGACTCGGCGGAGGCACTGCCGTGTCCCCAGAGACAAAATCGTAGTATAAGAAAAAATGCCAAAAAGTATTAATCATACAATATGTTGCACCTGTGATGCAACCAGTCAATAACAACCGTGTCATGCACGTAGCACAAACGCACCCACAGGATGCACCCAGTAAGGGTGTCGCAGTGATAGGATAATAGGCCAACCTACTAGGTCAGGATGCAGCCTGACAACTGCGGTGATTGAGTCATTTGGAGATTTGTGTGAGAAGCCACTTTGCAATGGATGCACTGTAAGGATGCGTTAGTGTAGTTGGGAACACTGATTGCCTACTAGCGGTTATTTGTGTGGGAATTGAAAACGGAGATAAGTCTACGCAGAATTTTAACAAAACACCCGCTGTAGATTTATCTAAGGATGCAAGGCAAGCTATAATCAAAAGATTACATTATCATCTGCTTATCGTTTTTCCGATTATGTTGGGGTCGGTTGTCAGTCCAACTGAATATAGCTTAGTACATGAAGCGACTGCCGACCTGAACTCTACAACCCAGTAGCTGGGTAACATGATACCCCTTGGCAAGACTGATGGCCGATTTTCTGGCTTCTGACTACCCGTTACAACTGTCTTAAGGTGTGTCCAAACATCGAGCGGCAATCGGGCGCGGCTGCCATGCGCGGCCCGCCGCCCTGTGTTTAGACGACTGCCGCGCAAACATTAGTCGGCTTTGTCCTAACAAGAGCGCGGCAGAAATGTGTCCTAGAAATGGCGCGTGTTGCTGCCGCGTTGCTGCTCAATGTTTGGACTCACCTTTAGATGTAGAAATGACAGCCGAGACCAATGGCTTAGCGGACATTCCGAGGCACAGAGAAATCTCAATATCTTAACATGGTCCATCCACGGACCAACATCGACAAGTGTTGCAAACCTAGAAGATCGACCTTTGATACTGTTATTATTTAGCCACGAAATTCTCTATGTACCAGATCATGAATTCTAATAAATCTCTGAAACAAATAAATGTTTCCACAACGCAAATGCATAATCAACAAATAATATGTAAATAAGGTTTGTGATGCAACATGTTGTTTCAGAGTAACCAACGATAATGTCCGTATTGAATCTTACAGGATTGATGCATCAGCTGTGAATTATAAGATCGTAGGAATTCATAAAAAGATAGAGATTTATTTGATGTAGAAAAAGAACTGGATCGTTTGATGGATAAGATTGAAAGATATTTCAAAAAGAAAGTAGTGCCTAGTGATCACGAAAATTCATTACATAAAAAAGATTTCTACAGTCCAATTTGGCAAAGTACAAAGTTTATTGCAACGTGTATCTCAGATTTTATTTGAAAACTTGCTTATTCAATAAATTAATATGAAAAGTCGATAACAAGATTAGTTAGATAGGTCAGGACCTAGATCTTAGACGACATCGTAAAAAGGAAATAACTTCTTATTGAGTTACTCAACAGAAGATGAATTTGTTACGCAACTTGATAAATTGAAACTCGTTTGGAACAAGTCTCTTAAATTGGAACTACCCAATTTAGGAAGGCTTGTAATAAATTCGTTCTATTATGGACCAGACGGTAATAAAAGGCTGTATAAAAATAGAGATCTATTCTCCTTTTATACTAAGCCAGCGAAATAACAGACGCTAAAATAACAAAAGCGAGGAAGACATACAAAAGCCGAGCTTTTTCCTCCAAGTTGAAAGCCGAAACTGACAGCAGTGGCCATTCCGAAGCCGCCACGTCCAATAACCAAACATCGGAGTATCGAATATACCCGAATCACAATAAAATCAATGTAGCTTGGCCCTAGCTTCAGCCTGTCCAGGCCCGGTGACGTACGTGCGAGCGAGAAACCAACATCCACCACCCACAAGCAAGACAAAGACGGAGAAAACGCCACCCGATTTTATGGAGACATAACACATTTTACTGCACACTGCAATAATATTCGTTTTAATTAGAACTGAGACTAATGAAAGACTTTTTTTCTTCCATTTTCCTCTAACATTGTTGAGCTACTTCCGGGGATAAACTCGTGAATATTAAAAAGGATGAAATTGAAAAAGTAATTAGACATTTTGTTTAGTAGTAGGTACTTAGTTTGCACTGGGGTTGCGGGAATTTTTCACGAGATACCGCGGGCCCGGAGCTTAATGGCAGCTGAAGGAACAGGGTGGGTTTTTAGTCAGTAGAAGTCTGACACTCCCTTCCGCTCCAACCAGAGCGGGGGAAGTTATTTGATGATTTTCACACCGGGAAAAAAAACAAGTATTTTGTTTGCAAGTCACTTGTGACTCTCATGTAACCTTTTTATTGCAAGTATCAATATGATTCCATTTTCCCAAGTTCTATGAAAGAACTTCAAACAGATTTTAATAACAGTATTTGGGTGGCAGAAGCTTTAGTGATACATAAGTAATGAAGAGCAACAAGTCGCAGTTTACACGAGGATTGTAACAGCTCGCAAAACCACGGACACATATACAGCGTTTAGAATTCAATTCATCATCGAAATTGTAAGCGGATTCAACATGAGCTTTTCCTTAGCAATGACGACGTTGAACTCTGGGTTCGTTTCGGTGTTTCTTCCAAGGGTAGTCAACTAGGAAACACCGAATCCATCTAGTTTAAATTACATTTAAAACGAAATAAAACGCCGTGTTATGTATAATTTGCAAAACAAAATATGGTGGGGTGCTCAATTTAATAAAACGCACTTTGGATTAAGCAACGGATTATTAGTATAATTATGTGATAGAATGAATTTTAAAACAAATAAAATTTACCTAATGAGAAAAAAGTTCGTAGTATCTTGAAGAATATAATTGGAACAAAAATGACACCCAAATGATTGAAAGAAATAAAGACCAGAATTAAGAAAAAGCGCGATTCAAAAGAACTTTTCCAATAAAGAACTTCTCCACGAGCGAATAAAGAATCAATGTTTGTATCACGTAAAGTAAGGCACATAACAAACACCAGCCAATCTAGCGCGAGATTAAACTTTTATCGACCAATCACGACTGAGTACGAACGACATTAGCCAATCACGAACGTCGCGGAAGACGTCAGGAAGTACTGCTAAAACTTAATGGAGCTGACGAGCCTGCAATTTAATTTATTTAGGTACGGAACTGTGAGAGATAAAGCCGAAATCACGGGTTTCTAGGGACTAGGAAAGGAGGTGTGGAAAAGCTTATATAAAAGCCAGAACGGATAATTTTGGTTTGTTAGTACGAATGTCTAGGACTACCGACACGGAAGACAACGTCACTCGTCAGTGTTTCGTTCACTTTCTTATCACTGAAAGTATTAAGACTTTTTAAGATTTTGAACATTTGTGATCTTAGATGAGGCAAGTCTTTACAGATTATATCCCTACTAATCCATACTATGAAATTATAAATGCGAAAGTAACTCTGTCTGTCTGTTACACGTTTACGCCTAAACCACATTTTGATGAAATTTGATACAGCGATGATTTGAACTTTGGGAAGGATAACTTTTTTGCAGAAAAATCTTTTTAGGCTTGCGAAGCCGCATCAGAAGTTAGTTTCTCATATTATTTTTTTATTTTTTTTATTTTTGGCATACATAAGAACACAAGTACATTGGCCGAGAAACACTGGTGCCTGTGGTAGGTAATCAAAACCTGTATTACAGGTCACCAGAATTTCACCTCTCAGAAACTGTTTTACACAAAATAATTTTATGATACCAATACTAAATTACAAACTTTTAAATTATGTGTAGTCTATGTCTGTTTAAATTCACTGTTTCCTATTTTTTTAACGATTTTTTTGTTTATTATTGATGAGACATTTGACTACAATCTCAGCTGATGAAAAGCGATAATGAAATTGACGATGGATCATACTTGCCTGAAAGTAATTTTTTAACTTCTATTAGGAAATACATATTCCGGCAGGAATAGTCACTTCTAGGTTGTTTTTTTTTTAGTCCGGATGAGCACACTGTTGACCACACACCTAATGGTAAGCGATAGATAAGGTCTACCGTGGAACGAGCGAGCTCAGAAGATGCATGTTTAATCTTACTTTGAAGGCGTCATACGTGGCTGGGACCATAAAAGCCGGCAGAGAGTAACTTGGCTGTGCGCACACTAAATGTGGAGAAGCGGTTGGTTGGTACTACAAGACGGAGTATCAACCAAGCGTGGATGGTACCCTACAGAGCGTCCGATAGACTGGTTACGCATCTTTCAGTTCGATGAGCAAGACTGAATTATATTTTTGGAAATCAATAACTTCTTTAATATACATAATTATGTACTAAAATACTTAAAATACAAACTAGAATAAAGCATCAAAAAATTGATCCTCAACGCTGTCGGCTGGCAGCGTACCCAAGATACTGGTGGTATTGCCTCGTTGTATCGCCTTTGACCAAAGAAATAACCAGCCTTTGGGTCACGGGAAGCGTCAACGAGCCTTTTCGATATGTCTTTAAAAAGGCTGTGAGCACACGGGCCCCATGGTCCGAGAGTTTCGACCCCAAAAGACTCGAAAATATAGTTATCACCGAGATGACTATATTTACGCCGCTTGGGGTTGTGGCCAGCACAACATGATGAACTGGAAAGATGGGATGGCGCGACAGTATCGACACAAGAAAAATGATAGTTCATCAATAACTAGTTCAACAATAACTAGTTCAACAATAAATACTTTGTACAACTGCTGCAGGATATAGTAGCACCAATCGATACTCGATACTACACATTCAAATTGGAACACCTACAAGGTAGGCTATTATAGTAATTCTTCAATTCAAAGAAGCATTTCTAGAACAAAGGTGCCCTAGTTTCTTACTTTAATATTCCCCATTACAGGCGATGCTGGCGATTACCACATTTATTATTTATGGTTAATGGACGGACTGTTACACCCGACAAGTGAAATGATAATACGTAAATTACTTAATACGACTTGAGGGACACGTATGTCGTAAAGTACTGGCAGCAAAACATTGTGTAATTTTGTTTTTTAATCGTTGTTGTTTTGTTATCTAGGATTATTATTTGCTACCCCTATTTGTTTAATTTTATCGTACTTACAAACACAAATACACGCGCACGCACGCACGCACTCATTGATTTACATCTGTAGCATGTCTTCACTACATAAGGTCCAGTTGCGTATTACTGATACAATCCAGTACTGAGTAACACTTCAGGGAAAGGGACTGGTATCTTTAACACAGGTAACATTTAATCTAGCTAAGATGCCAGTTGCGATCTGTACTGTCACTGTAAAACCATTTGCACTGTTTTTGTATATAATTGTACCTATTTGTCACTTATTCTAAGGTTTTATACTGTGTGTGTCAATAAAGTTATTGATTGATTGATTGAGTTGAAAACCAGCGTCAGGCACTTACAGTTGTCTGGCATAATGCTGTTTTATACAACGTGTAACAGAATAAACGCAATTCCTGAAAGTACTTGGTTCAGAATCGGCTTCTGAATCGATTTCCGTCATAAAAATAGGTGCTAAATTTTGATGGAAAAATCTTTAATTTAACTTCAAATGGAAACACAGTATCATCAAATTAATACAATCCTTAATTCAAGGAATTGTGTACGTGTCGCGTCGTCCGCTAACATTGCATGAGTGTATGCGTCTGCGTAAGGATATTATATGACGTACATAAGTTTTGCGTTTAGTAAGGATAACTATTTTATAAATTAAGTCTAAGTTTGGCTTCAATTTATTTAGTTACGGATGTTGTTTTAGTAATCAACGTAACAAAAACTAAATTTAAAACAACAACTCGTAGCAAAAACAAAGGGTACAACTTTCGTGTACGCAAGTGTATTCGGGAGCAAATTGAACTAGAACTACTGACGCACCAATCGCGCGCTCGGAGCGGCGCTACGTCATACCCCGCGTCCGGCTGACAACCGCTAACACCTAAAAATCGACTTCTGCGCATTGAACAACTCTTGCCAAGTTATTTGACGATAACTATCCCTCTCTCCGATTCGCCATAATGATTAAAAATATGGTGCACCTACACTTGTCATAAAAATGTTCGTTTAGCCACACGTTAGACCACAGATGAAATGGCTGCAAAAGTGACATTTGCGTTCCGTTCCACTTTTTTTGGCGCCCAACGTGGGTGTCGAACTGTTACCTTCTGGATTTTGTCCCTCTAGAGGTAATGGAACAAAAGCCCAGATGCAAGGTGGTTTATTAGGATTTTGAAAAGCGATTCAACGTCAGAAAGTGTTAACAAAGAGTCCAGTGACGAAGTACAGATGAAGGGATGAGACCCCTTTTATAAATCGCAAGCCAAAGTCAATTATTGTACAAACTACAGGGAATAGTTCACTTGGAAACCTTACAATTTACAACGCAGGTAAGTGAGGATAAAAAAAAACAACGTATCAACGTATCATTTAATATTCTAATCGTGGTGTCTGAGGTATTGCGCTTAATCTGTTACACGTTGTATAATTAAAATTTTGTTTTTATTTTATATTTTGTATGTATTATGTTAATCTATTTTCTTTAGATTTTCTCATTTCTTAAGGGACCTATAGATAGTTTAATTTTAGAAAGAAGTATTATTTGCCATATATGCAACTTTTTTATCTGATCTTTAACGGATTAAATGCCTGTATAAAAGACTGCAACTGCAAAACACCATTGACTTTAATATGTCAAGAAGCTAATATCGACAACTAAAGTAAATATTAGATATTTAACTGTAAAACAAATGTAGCGAATCAGGTTAAGTGGAAAGTAGGTCGGCTATATTTAAAGTTTAAAGGTGACGACAGAAATGGCTGAAACACCTAAATATCTGGGACGAGATTATGTAATTGATGCAGCTAGATTCTATTCCCAGATTTACTGAGTTCTATATATGTGTTTAAATATTTACCACTAGTTATAATAATGATTATTATTTTCAGGCACCAACCCTAACATTGTACTCTATACTATACTTATTATATATATAAATATTACTTTGACGATACACTAATAAGGATAAAAGTAAACAAAAAAAAACAAAGTCGGAATTAATAACACTGGGGGTGTTATTAATTCCGACCTATTTCCAGGCTATACGTGTCTCGATGGAATCGCATGAAATTCGACGGAGGCAGTGTTCCAGGACAGACCTATCCCATCTGTACGCCAGTCTTTTCGATGCTGTTGCGTTGTCTGTTGCGCATTCCGCTCATTCAAAAAGCACACTGTTTCCCGATGATAGCACGAAAGCCGTCAGTAAATGCGCGTCTCTGGAAACATAGCCACGGCAACTCCAACAGCATCCTAACTTAACCTAGTAGTTTTAAACAGAAGGCAGAAAATCAAGCACTACTCTTTCCAAGTGGTCAAGTGTTCCCGAGGTCAGACAGAGTAAAATATTATGCAGAATCTGGTAAGACAAGCAGCTGATCCTAACATAGTGGTAAAAAACTAGGAAGATTAATATAGTCTAACTATACTCACGCGATTGTTATAGGTATAGGTTTTTATTACTAAGGTTCATGACCTCAGAATACCTGGAATTATTAGGAAAGTTTATGTTATCTCGAAGTTCGAAAGCTAAGTAACAGACCTAATTAATGAAGCATCTAAAACAGGGAAAGTCTTAAGTCCTAACTCAAAACATTCAGCGCCGCTCAGCCTCTTTGGGATCTGCAAACTTTTATCGAATTCGTACAACCCAGACACTGGGTATTTTTTTAATTTGAGCTTTGCCAAATAAAACCAAACAGAAGACACCTATTCTTAGAGCAAATTCTAAATATTATAAAAGCAAAAACGATGTCAGGTGTACACAAAGACAAGTTTGTATTGACACCTCTCGCAAATCAAACATTGGTTAAAGCCCACATCAAACATCAATTATGTACATTATTTATCAATACAAATATAAATCCTGAGGGATTTATATCCACTTATATAAATAATTCCTTTGTTATATAAATTGGAAATAAAATATTAATGCTCTCTGAGTATCTGAGTAGGTTGGAGTAATAGGATTATTTCGTCGACGGTACTTCATTTATTGATCTCTTTCTATCTAGTCTATTTTTGTGTGCAACTCGTGTACTCTCTTCGTGAATGTTTTAACGACCATTAAGTCCGCTTTGAAGTCTAGATTGGTGCTAATACTAGTCTTGATAGGGAAGTGTCGTGTTAATATTTTATTATGAAAATGCGCGAGTATTGCAGTTTTGCTGTATTGTCATTGTGTGGTATCAAACGAAAAATTAATCCGAGTTGAGGGCTACGATCATACTGCCGGAGTTGCGGAAATATTCTAACGAGTTACCGCGGCCCCGGAACGTAAGAGCATCTGAAAGAATAGGGTGAGTGTGTTGTCAGTAATATTCTGACAATCCCTTCCGCCCCAACCAGCGCGGGATGAGTCATTTGATAACTTCCCCCTACAGATATAGGTGTATACAACGTGTTACGGAAACCCCATATCTATCCAAAGGGACTGAAGACAACATCTGGTATGGAGTCTCTATGCAAAGTTTCAGCACAAAATAACTGACTCAAAGAATTGATACCATTTTTGGTTTCATACATTTCTTGAATACCAATCATAACAAACGTGTCACAGCACTACGAGGGTCAATAACTTTCCACGTCACTTACCAACAACACGATAATTCTTTTCGTTCTTCTTAATTTGAAAAATTCGGTCTCTGGTATCAGTGTATTGGAATTTGTAATAAGTTCTACACACGTAGACTTAGGGTTACAAAACCTTTGCCATATCGTTTGTTATCATCCAAAGAAGCCGTGCACTTGGTATGTATATACCCTTTAAATTACACGTCGTATACAATGATTCTAGTTCGACAACGATTGCTTCTGCTTCACCAATATCTATTTATTAATATACCTATTTACCTTTAATGCACATAGGTTCAAAAGCATTCTCTACCCGTCAACTAGAGGTGGTGAAGAGATAGCGGGACAGGTGCAATAATTGTTCGTGGGATAAAATAGTGATCACTAAAGAACGGGCCGTTGTTCACCATGCGGGCCTAATGCGGGTTGGTAAACAATAATAAAAAACATGAAAAAACTATATTATATTAATACTTATATCCAACGTATAACAGATTAAACGCAATTCCTGAAAGTAGTTGGTTCAGAATCAGTTTCTGAATCGATTTCCGTCATAAAATATAGGTGTTCAATTTTGATGCAAAAATCTTTCATTTAACTTTAAATGGAAACACAGTATTATGACAAATTAATACAATCCTTAATTCAAAGAAATGCGCTCGTGAGCGTGTCGGTCGTTAACATTGCATGAGTGTATGCGTCTGCGTAAGGATATTGTATGACGCACATACATTTTGCGTTTAGTAAGGATAACTATTTAAAAAAAAAAATCTAAGTTTGGTTTTAATTTATTTAGTTACGGATGTTGTTTTAGACTTATAATTTAATATTCTAATTCGAGTGTCTGAGGTATTGTGCTTAATCTGTTACACGTTGTAGACATAAATACTAAACAATCTACTGAAAACGAATGAGATATTTCCATTAATCTACCTGCTTCCTTAAATTTTGGCAAGCTAAGATTTGGGAGATTTCATTTTTCACAAAATGCAAGTTTCACTAGTCCAACATGGCCATAACTTACCATTACAGCTTCATCATCACTAGTTCGCTAATGGCTTACTTATAGGTTTGGAATGTTGCCAGAATTATGTTTTTCCATTTTAACAGATCACCAACCGCTAGGTAACGAAATGGTGAAGAAGGGGAAATAATTGCATGTTCTATCTACAATGTGTAACAGAATAAACGCAATTCCTGAAAGTAGTTGGTTCAGAATCGGCTTCTGAATCGATTTCCGTCATAAAAATAGGTGTTCAATTTTGATGCAAAAATCTTTCATTTAACTTAAAATGGAAACACAGTATCATGACAAATTGAAACAATCCTTAATTCAAGGAAATTGTGTGCGTGTCACGTCGGCCGCTAACATTACATGAGTGTATGCGTCTGCGTAAGGATATTGTATGACGCACGTACGTTTTGCGTTTAGTAAGGATAACTATTTTATAAAAAATGCCTAGGTTTAGTTTCAATTTATTTAGTTACGGATGTTTTTTAGACTTATAATTTAATATTCTAATTGGAGTGTCTGAGGTATTGCGCTTAATCTGTTACACCTTGTATATACTAGAAATCGCAAGGGGAAGTCCCTCCCGTGGACTTTATCACGATAAAGACATAACCTCCTTCTTTTACAGTCGGGTAAGCCTATAACCTTCCACAGGCTTTAAGCTACTTTTATTCCAAATTTTATTCTAATCCTACATAATATAACATTATATTACAACTAATATTACATTAATACCTACGTGTAAAACAGTAATAAAAGAGTGTGTCTGTACATTGAGAATATTTACAAAAAAAAAATTAGGGACAGACACAATAATAGACCAAAAATGTTTATATACACGCTAATCTCCGGAATTTCTAAAGAGATTTTAATGATTTTTTTTGTTATAGCTATTAAATTTGAGCAACATATAGGCTATGATTGATTTCGAAAACTGAAACACCTGATTCAGAACTTTACACGCGAGCGAAGTCGCAGGCAGAGGCTATTATTCTATAAATATCGTGAATTAATCTAGCTACGGATATCTGGGATGGAATAATTCGTGTCATTAGCAAAGGCTACCTAAGGGTTGATTAACAGTAATAAGTACGTAGATACATATAGTTATAGCTATTCTGATAAGTAGATATCCGGAGTCTATGTTTCCCGATAGCTATAACCTAGGGGTCTTCAAGTCAAGAGTGAAAAGAATACTTCTAGGTAAGCGTGCTCCATCTTCGACCACATCATCACTTACCATCAGGTGAGATGGTGGTCAAAGGCGAATCTATTATGAATAAAAATAGTCTTTCCTATCAGAGCTTTTTATGAGCTGAAGTTTAAGTGATGACAAGTAACATGCAGTGAATCAATCAGTTTTTGAGTTTATATAGAGGAGGCGTGCCTGTGCCACAGCAGTAGGAAAAATATATACTGATGATGTTTTATTTATTATAGCAGTTACGTAAGACTTCACTCCCTTGGACGTTGTCACGTTAAAAACATCCTTTTTTGCATTCGAGTTAAAAGTAGCAAATAGTGTTCTTCAAGCTTCGACCTACTACCATACAAATTTCATCCAAATCCATCCAGTAATTTCGAAAATAAGCGCGTTCAAACAAACAAACACATTTTTCCGCTTTACAATATTAGTTGTATAGATAAACACCAAAGCTCTTAATCATATTTCTATACAAAATTTATTAACTACTCTTACAGCCAATTACGGCTTTACGATTTAGAAACTAAATGTATATTATTATTTGCTTCAGAAACAAAATATATGATAGCAACATGCTAACAACATCTTAGATTAGGTGGTGAAATCTCGGGAAGTAGTAGGTCGACAGCCCCCAACGCTATGATTTCTACTGATATTATAAATGCGAGAGTAATTCTGTCTTTCTCTTACACTTTTACGCCTAAACCACTTAATCAATATTGATGAAAAATAGTACAGAGGTAGAATAGACGTTGGAGTAGGATATAGGTAATTAATATTTTCTACACACTACAGAAAAATAACTTTCTACGCGAACAGAGTCGCGGGCAGACACACTTCTCCATTGGAAAGGATCAACTAAAAAATATCGAACCGTGCACTAGTTTCTATCGTTTTATAAGTGCGTAGGCATAATTATATTAAAAAATATTGACCCTGATTATTAGCGTTGACTATGTCTCTTGAAGTACCTGTTTGTAAAGCAAAATCCAAGTCATTTTGAACCAGAGTTTTGAACGCATGTCAGGTGTATTTCCAAGAAACAGTTTTTAATAAACATTGCCTTACACTATACATTTCTTCGGTATCATAAGTGCAATTTTACAAAGGTTATTATCTAGCTATAGGACAGGCTACGCTACTTAGCTACTTCCAAGATAAGAGCGACGGTAGATACCTAATAAAATCAGTAATGGTAAAAATATTACGAGCTAAGTCACCAAGTAGTCATAAAAATCATGACTCACGCTGGAAAACCTTCGGAAAATGTGAGCAATATAATTTCTATACCACGTGGATATAAATTCAACTTTGAAGCTATATTTGCAGTATCTCGTTAGAAAATTTTCGCAACCCCGGATACATGCGTAATCTCAGTGATTACGCATGTATCCGGGATTGCGAAAATTTTTCCGAAAATTTTTCCGAATTTTAGAAAATTAGACCGTATAAGCTGATATTTCAGTCTGAAATATAATGCAAGAAATAAGTTTCTGGACGCCATGTATTTTTAGATGTAATATGAAGTTTAAGGTTTTTATTTAAGTGTATATTCCATTACTGATTAAAGAAATAAATTTAATTAATACGGCGATCTATACAAGTTTAATATAATTAAGATACTCCGTATTTATACTACTTACTTATTTAATTAATGTTAATTGTTAGTATAAGCCCTCAAATTTATAATACCTGAAAATATCACAGAATAATACGTACAATCTACCTAATTTAAGACTTCAAATCATATAATGACTTCTACTCACTAAAAACCTGTTTGTTCTTTCAGTTGCACTTACGTTCCGGGGCTACGGTATCGTGTTAGAACATTCCCGCAACCCCAGTGTATTGTACACTTAGTAAGCAAATAATGTTTTGATTCGTTTCTGGATTAACCTTAGAAAGACAATTTGCTCAAATTCCATATATTAGTTTCGAAGTAACAATCACACAAAAAAACGAAGAAAAGAAGTTCTCCTTTTGTAATGCCAGAAAGTCATTTATCACTTGCCACATATCACTAATTTGTGCGTCTCCTTTAATTAATTATATAAAGTGCAAATGTTTTACTGGCGAACAGACGGACGATTGAACGGAAAGTTCTCTTTAATTAAAATTTATGCATGATTGCAATTCTACTTTATAACCGTGGAGACATAGACGGACAGTAATATATTTTGTTCTGCTATTATTTACGATTCTGTACTGTTGTTATTTGTTAGTAATACGAAATTGTATTTATCTGTGTGTTCATATTTTTTTTTATTGTTGTTACGTTTGCGTTTGACCACCATATCACCCGATGTCAAGCGATGATGTAGTCGAAGATGAAGCACACTTGACTAAAAGTAACCTATTCACTCTTGACTTCCAAGGTTATAGCTATCTGGAAATACAGACTCCGGCAGAGTTCCACTCCTTACCTATACGCACAATGAAACTATTCTCAAAACGTGTCTTGTGGTTTGGTTAGTTTTAATTGAAAGGTTGGAAAGTAGCCTAAATGGCTACTTTTTGCAGAATAATAAAACTTTCCACCCGCGCGATGTTGCATAAGCTTATTATTATAAGGGGAAATTAAATTTTTGACGCAAAATTAGTTTGTATCTGTCAGCAGATTATTGCGAAATCTGTAAGACATAAATTTATTATTATAAACTCTCTATATATGTATAGGTATAGGTGAAACAGAAAATGAAAACCTGATTACAAAAAACAAATCACTTTTCAAGCAATTTTATATAATCATAATCATTTATTTCTCTCCACAATACATGTATTACAATTAAGTTTTCCACTAATAAGACATTTTTTTTTGTATTGTGGGAGACTGGTGCTAAAACTTAGCAAGAATCCTGGATATTGTGAACAACCATCCCATTCGGGGTATAAATGTACAACTAAGTTCCTTAGTGAGATATTTTAAAATATACTGGCACATCACTGGCCTACCCAAATGTCCTTACTTTGGTATTGTTCGTCAAATAGTTCGGGCTCCTTAAGGTTCTAAGTTGAGCTACGCGATAACTGACAAATACTTGCACTGTTTGGACGGGCCTGCTCAATTCTGTGTGATTCTGTCCTCTAAAGAGCACCACATAGGTACATAAACTTACATGGCTCTCATATGATTTGATCACTTCAGATTGTATGGACTTCAAAAGAGACGTTGACCTCTGAGTTTGTTTCAGTGTTTCTCCTTAGAGTAGTCAGTTAGGAAACACTGGCCGCATCTAGATTATATTTACGGAAAAAAATTTACGTGTTATTTATAACCTACTCTAATCATCATCATCATCAATTCATTTCGAATACCACTAACTATGATAGTTTACTATATCCCAACATATTATTTCCTAGTTTCCCGCCGCGTATATCTATGTGCCTGTTTACGTTAAACTCAAAAAGTACTGAACAGTCTTTCTTGCGATTTTCACCAATGGATAGAGTGATTAATGAGGAAAGTTTTAGTGCATAATTTATTAAGGTTATTATGTGTGTAAAGTAGTAGTTCAATGAGACAGTGCGACGTAGGGCCAGGTCACTTGTATGTCTATTTATCGAGGAGTATTATGCGATTTATTGTTAAACTAGGTGTTTGCGACAACTTTTCTTTTCAGTTTTTAGTTTTGTTTTTATAATTATAATATATTTTCTTTCTATTCTCTGTTCTTTAAGATTTTTAATTATTTTAAAATAATAACAAGCATAAGCCTAGTTGGGGAACTTAGATAAGTTGAGGAAAAACGGGACTCCGTTTTTACTAACACAGACTTTTCTTTCCTCGAAGGAGGTTCAAATCAAAGTAGTTTTTATAGAATATGTAATTAAACCATTACCAGTATTAATGTACTCTAGATTTTTTCAGTAGATATCTATTTTTCAACTGAAAACCATTTACTGCAGTGGTTTAACCGACATACATACGGGTTAGGGCCTCATTACATATCCTGTCCACCTATCCCCAAAACCCCATGGCAATTACAAAGCTCCCGTTTAGCTGTCTCAGTTCTAATTAAACGTTGACAAGGAACTGACCCACACTCCCAACATATTAACTTAGTAACCCTTCAACTTCGGAGCTATTTTAGAAGACGATCGATTCTGGGCAAAATTAACTTCGGCCGCCGGCTTGACCCAATAACCGCCCGTATAAATAAACAATGCCTACAATATTACCAAGGTATATTGTGCTTTGTACTACATATATTACTTCGCCTCTTACAGTTCATGAACTTTACTGAACAAGTTCTGTTTATGCGAGGAATTTACATATGTATCGGCGTTGTTTGATGTAAATTCCATGCCGGTACCTTTTTAAAAAAAGATAGTGAAAATGTATTTACATGTCAGAAGGCAGCGACGAAACTTAATTGTTGTATTGAAAATGAAGTAGGTTTATGGAAATCTGTACCTAACATCAAAGCGGTTATTACATTTGAACAAAAATGACATACCTACGTTATTATCATAGAATTCACAACGTCTCGAACACAGTTAGAGCTGCATAAGCACATGGTAATTATGAAATCAAAGAAACGTGAATAAGATAAGTAAATACGGCGTATCTTGTAAAGAACATGCAAATATTTGTAGGTAAACATTGATGAAAGTGACTCACTTGCCGAACAGCGGATGCCACAAGTGGAAGGAGGCCGGATCGTGCGGGTGCGGCGGCAGGTGCGCCGGGGACTCGCCCAGCGGCGTCGTGCTGCCCACCTCGGGCTCCTCGCGCCGCCGGGACATCGCCGCCGGGGCCAGCCCGCGCCGCGACGACGACGACGGCATCGCCATAGAGCCGTCACTCCGAGGCGGCGCCAACAAGTTTTGCAACGATTTCACACTGATCCGAGGACGCGGCGAGTCCTGCGACCCGGTCGAACTACTCCGCTGATGAGCCTGCGCTTCGGAATGCTGCATCGATTGCAGATAGTTGTTGTTAGGAAAGTAAGGCGACGTCGGACTCTTCTGCCCGCGCGGTGACCGCTGACTGCCCATCAAGTTGGGATTAAAGTATGGTATTTGAAGGCCCGGCAGAGGCATGTTCGGTCTCATATTAGGGTTCATCCCCGGGTACATATTCTGCAAGAACGAATTGTGCTGCATGGCGGCGCGCTGGCTGGCCGTGTAATTCGCCATTGGACTAGATCGTGAAGACATACTGCTGTGAGATTTATTTTGATGATGATGACTCTTTGTCGAGTGAACGAATGGATTCTGTACGTCTAATGATTTTGACATTTCTTTCGCTTGAGACTCGTTCGCTTTCGCTTGACTTTGCCTCTGAGCTTGTTGTTGATTTGAATGGTTCATGGCTTCTTGCCACATAGCGTATTGCATACGATTTTCGTAGTCCATAGGCGGCATCATCGGGAAACCCGTTGGTCCCCCAAAACGGGAATTTGGGTTAAACACCTGTGATAACTCTGGGAAACCCTGCCCGGCGGAATAACCAGATGAATTGAGTGCTTTTAGGAAATCCATATTTTGCGAGCACGCTGCCATCGCCTCGAGTTGGCTGATATATGGTAGCCAGAGCATGTGGTTGAACGCAGCCGCGCTGGCGGCATCGATTTCACCCGCCAGCGAATCCATCGATGGTATAGGCTTCGGTTGAGTACTGGAGTTGATATGGTCGAGTTGACTTGTAGTTGCAGTGTTTTCACTTCCCGATGTGCTTGTTGTACTTATTGCATTTTTCGGCGTGGGTGGCTTTGGTTCTTTTTTCGGCGACGCCGGTCGTTTGGGTTCGTTCAATATTATACTTTCTAATTGCGAAAATGATATGACCAGTATATCCGGATCCCTCAGGACCATGGGGTAATGGAACGCGTCTGGTAATCTGAATTCAGGATTAGACATTAGCATCAAGGGGATTTCAATACCAGGAGCTGTGAGAATTTGATTCAGCTTGTTTTTCGGGATGAGAATGGGATCGGGTATGTTGAAAGTAGAACCCGATCTGAGACTTTGTATTTGTTCAAGTGGACTCATTTTATTCATTTTCTCGAGATATTTCATCGGAAGTTTCTCTTCAGCCTCGCTTTTCTTCGACTTAGTATGAGCCTCTGTATTGTGCTCGTCCCGATCACATTTATTGAATACTTTGTTTATTTTCACTGAATCATCGGCAGACTCCCGCCTTCCTTTTTTCTCTTGAGGTTCACCAAATTCCTTATTTAACTTTCTTATCTCGTCTGAGCAGCTGGTTACCGTTGGACTGGCTGACTTTCGATGTTTACCTAAGTTAAGTGGTTCACATTGTTGTTTTGTAATAGTTACTTCTGACGTGTACATCTTAGGCGACGGCGATGACAACAAAGTTTCTAAAAACAATGATTGTTTGCTCTTGGACTGAGGCATAGTAAATATCTCAGGTGAGGACGGCACGGCGGGGATGCCGCTCGGTTGCGGCGACTGCATCGCATCCGACTCTCTCGACGGCGCCCGCGGTATGTCTATCCTCCGCGGCGACGCATGCGGGGTGGGTAACCTTCGTTGCACACTGAGATCTTTAGGTAGGTCGTCGCTCTTTTCTGACAAATTATCTTCTATGTTATTCGTAGTTTCAGCAATGCTTGCCACTACTCGAGCTATATTTTTGGATTTAGCATTTTTGACACTTAAATCCGTAGCCACTAATTCCACTGCTGCCATATCTTCTAGGTCTTTTGAGAACTCTATGCTTGGAGCTTCCACTTTTATAGTATTGGAAAAATTACCTTCGTCATCACATGAGTTGTCGTCCGTTTCTAGTTTGAGGGTCATGTTATTGTTGACATTTTCAGTAGACTCGTCAGTAGTCTCTGGCTGTAGTTCACTAGGCAAGGTCGTTTCGCTCTGATCCGGCAATGACTGATATTTTTGCTCATCGGAGGTTTCGGGGATTTCAGGTACTTGTTCAGCATACATCACTTCCGTATTTTCCTCATCATTCTGTAGCCTCTTCTCGGCATTCTGATCATATTCTAAATGGTTAACATCGGTAGCGTTTTGCATTTGTGACGCTGCAGATAACGTTTCAAGCGCACATTCAGTCGGTGGGTCGGCGGGCGCGAAAACTTCGTCCGGCATGTATGACTGCTCGATGGCCTGCTGCTGCTCCGGCAGCGGCAGGTGGTCTCCTATGTGATGCAGATGTAGCAGCCCCTGCGCCGCCGTCATGCTGCTCCGACTAGGAGACTCCAGCGACTGCTCGAGCCGATCAATGATGTCAGCGACGGGTGCGCCGCCTAGCAGAATATCGTCCTCCTCTTCGACGTAGTCGGTGCCGTGTACCAGGTGCGCTAGCTTGTCAAGTGCCTGCCCGAGAATCTGATTATCCTCACAACCCTTTTCTACGAGTGACTCGAGCAGCGCCTCGTCGTGAGGACCACCGAGCTCGGGCAGATAGTGCGCTTCACTAATAGTTTCAAACAGGTCTTTGTGCACTCCCATGTCATTATGAAACACATCTTCCTCCGCAGCGCGCTCGGGCAGGTGCGTCTTGCGTTGCTCGAAGAACATCTCGTCGGGCGGCTTGGGTTCGCCGAGCTCGAACGACATGACGTCGCGAGCCACCTCCTCGGGCGGCAGGAACGGGTACTGAGCGCCCTGGAGCTCCAGCTCCAGTTCCACGCCGCGCTGCTGGTTGAACTCCAGCTCCGCTACCGCGAGCAGGTTGTCGAGCGGCGTAGGCTCGGGCGGCGCAGGCGGTACGCGCGGCACCGCGATCGTGTGCGACGGGATGTGCGACTCCAGGTCGGGCGCGAGCCAGGAGGACGCGGGCGCTGCCGCGTCCGTGCGCCTCCGCCGCGGCCTGCCGGGGCGCCGGCGCCGGCGCCGCTCAGGGGGAGCACTGGGCTCGGGGGGCAAGTGCGCTGGAGCGCTAGTCACAACGATAGAGTCAAAGATTTTAGAACGCGGAATAACTCGCCAACCGGTCGGGGTGCGCGCGATACGGATGCGGTTACGCGGGTCGTAGTCTTCACAGCGGACCTCTTGCACGGTACCGTCGCGCTGGCGCGCCCACAAGAACACGGGGCGCAAGCGCGGCGCGGGGTGCGCGGGCGGCGGGGCGGACCCGGCTAGGTCGCGGCCGGACAGGCTGCGCGCGCGGCGCCAGGCTGCGGGACGCGCGAGGGGTGCGCGGGGGTGCGGGACGCTACGGCTGCGGCCGGCAGCGGCATCGGCGCGGGGGCGGGCGGCGCGAGGCTCGCCGCCGCCGCCGGGCGCCCGCGGAGACACTCCGGCGCGCCGCACCGCGGGATCAGGCGACGACCGCGCGGACGCGGCCCCGAGGCGGACTGGCGGCCGGCGCGCGCTCGCCCCGCCCCCCGCCGCCCGCGCGCGCCCCCCGCGCGGCCCGCCCAGCCATCGATCGCCCGCCCGCTGCACCCGCCGCCTGCACCCGCATGTAAACACGGCGCGCGCCCCGGCCCCCGCCGCGACGCCGCGTTTACGTGGCCTCGTTAATCTTAAATCCATATCTGCGGCGCGCGGAGTACGCACGCCGGCACGCCCCCGGCGCGCGCCCGCCGAGCACGTGCAGCGCGCCGCCGCCGCATCCTCTCCGACCCTCACCACACTCATCAGACGAATGCCTTGTATCTCCGGGGACACCGATGCTTCGACCTTCCGGTCTAGTATACATTGTCAACAAAACGAACGCACTTCAGAAAACCTCCGCCGAAAATGAATTGGACAAAACCGGAAGTAAACAGCGCTAGGACATGAAATGCGTAGTAAAGTATAGCTGTCATCAACATCCGCGAGTTGAGGCGTTCATCCGCGGTCACGGCAAGGTTCAGCGCTCGGAGATCGATACGAGCAGGCGGTGGTGCCATCTAGCCGGGCTTCCGCGATGTACTGCACTGCACGCGAGGCCATGCGCTGCGAGTGCTCGCGGTTCCATACCCCTCAGGCAGATGGAGCTTGTCAGCTGAAAGCTGAAACCGTCCATCATGTTAGAAATATTAATTTTAAACCGGTGTTAAACTGTTTTATTAGTTTTCTTAATAAGTGTAGGTATTACTACTTCACTTGAGAGTTTATCAGTATGCAGATCATCATAATTTTCAGGGATAGGTAGGTACTTACTTGAAATTTCTTATTTGCAGAATCTTGCCATAAAAGTTTGAGGACCAGAAAAGTATTTCTGATTCTCATCAGATATTCTATCAATCTTAAATAAAGTACTAACTGCAAAAGAAACAGGATGCAGATGCAATAATTCAGGTGACTAATACAAACAAGAATTTCAAATTCACATAGACATCTTGGTCTACAGTTAAGAATATATAAGAATCATTTTAGCAGCTTCGGGACCTGATTTGAACCTGTAATATGGAGGACTAAAACTTAAACTGGTTGCTAAATAACATTTTTCAAAATGACTTATTCTTTGAGCTCTAGGTAGATAGGTACCTACCGGTAAAATACAAAAAGATAATCTCATTGTGCTACATCTTCTTGTGACTACTAAGTATGAAGGACCTAGTAAAGTTAATCAAGCATAAACTTTTAGAATTAGTATCTCAGAGATAAGTAGAGGAACTCGGCTGCCGTGTCAATCCAAAAGTATTTTGAATTGACACGGCATCGGCAGCCGAGTTCCAGGGCAAATCGACTTACAGTGCAGCTTTATATTAGTTCCTTGAAGTGTGTTTAACACCCCTGACTTACTTTTTTTTTTCATTTCAATGTATATTCTGCAAGATAAGGCAAGCAAAAAAACACTATCACTTTCTATTCTATTCTATAACAAAAAAAAAATGTAACCTAGTGCTAAGATTTTTGGTAACCATTAAATTATTATTATTATATTATTATTATTACTTTCAAATTAAATAAATTAAAAATTGGCCAAGTGCGAGTCGGACTCGCCCATGAAGGGTTCCGTGGTAACTATAATAAATATAATATACGTACTTAATATATTTAATTGAAAAAAAAAACAAAAACCTTAAAAATTTCTTAAAACTAGCTTATTTATAGTTTTTACAACTACGCCAAATAACTTTGTTTTTCATAGTATTTGTATGAATTACAAAGTTATATTTGCGGTTTTAGAAAATATACTGTATCTCAAAAACTGCCGACTCGATCTCGTTCGAACCAATTTTGGTTGAAAGTTTACATTAAGATCTACAACATATGATTTTTTTAGATTTTTCACTTCAATATTATAGAAGTTAGAGGGGGGCGGGACACACATTTTACCACTTTGGAAGCGTATATCTTTTAAACGATTAACTTAATGAAAAAGTCATTTTATAAACCTTAATGTCATTTTTAAAGACCTGTCTATAGATACCACACACGTATAGGTTTCATGAAAAAAAAATATATTTTCAGTTTTAGTTCCATGTATGGGGAGCCCCCTTTATTTTAAATATTTTTTAAATTTTCTCTTAAAATCGGAAAGCGGTTCACAGAATACATCTATCTACCAAGTTTTACATATATAGTCCTAATAGTTTCGGAATAAAATGGCTGTGACATACGGACGGACGGACAGACAGACAGACGGACAACATGTCGAAACTATAAGGGTTCCGTTTTTAGCCATTCGGCTACGGAACCCTAAAAACCTATATCGTTAAATATCTCAAATGTGGTTTTCGAAAGTTACAATGGATTGGCAGGGCAGTCGGGGCTAAATGATAATAGGTAGCCATCTTTGAGGTTAAGCAGCGCTTGTTCCCAGCAGCCCAAGTCCGCTCTGTGGGTGGGGTACCATTTCAACAAATCGAGATTCCTTCGTGGCTCGAAGCACGTCAAGCGTTGGTCCCGGCTGTCATTTATACATCTTTAATAAGAATAAACGTAATAAATCGTAATGGGAAGCCAGAAAGTCTGGTACCAGTCTTGCCAAGGGCAGGCGCGGTCCGAAGGGGTGGAGTCACAGGGACATACAAAATAAGATTTTCCAAATATTATCACCCGATTTGCCAATACAAATAGAAGACTTCCATTTGTTTTATAATTTGTGCAATAATGATTGTTAGTGACCCCCCCCCCCCCCCAAATTCCAGGCTGCGACCATACCTAGCCTGGGTTCTGGTAGTCGGATAGGCAGTGGTTAGAATGAAAGATGACCAAAACAGGAAAAGCCTAAGCAAACGCGAACCTATTTTCAATAAAAACGATTAAAAAAATGATGACGATCTCAATGTTAATTTCACCTTAAACATGTTTTTTGCTGAAAGCCCACGATATTATAGAAGGGGTAGGATAAAACTGCTACCTATTAAGAATAGAGGTGTAACTGTCAGGTAAAAGGAAAAGTTATGACGTCGAACTCCTATTAAATTAGTAATGCATTTCAATTAAAGTAAGAGCTTTTACAATTCACACCATTTATTTAAGACCAGCTTGTTGCAGCGATTTGATCCGATTGATGATTTGTGGGAATTCCGGTATCAAAAGATCTCCTCTAGCCATTCCAGAGAAAACGGATAAACAGAAATACAGATAAACCGCCAGACATAAACATATTATAAAAACGTTTGTGATTGTTTTAGTTTCGTGTAGATAAATTCGTATAAGCTACTACTACTAGCTACAGGCAACAGTTATTTTGAGATCACAGACAGACGGTTTTTTATTTACATGAAAGTATGGGTACATTATCTTTGACTCCACTCAGCGTAGCGCCTCCATATTTCAAGCGCGCAAACTTACAAAAAGACAGAGGAGAAGCTCAGTTCTGAAACATAATAGGGTAAAACGCCCGATAGTCAGCCGTGCACCAGTACTCAGCCTTTACAGACTTTATTTCTTTACAAATAGTGTTAAAATTTGTGTACATCACTAAAATATCATTTGAATGAATCCTTGTCTCTTGATTGGCTAATACGGACACATACGAACCAATATTCTATCAAGTAGACGAGCTATGCTCTTTCATTTGTACCGCCGTCACGGACATGACGAGACACGCCATTGTTACTGTTTTTTTTCTTCAGGGGACCCGTCAAAGTTTTCGGTAAGTTTTTGTTTTATATATTGTTATTTGCGGTGGTAGATTATATTGTGTTACGATTAAATGTTTATTTTGCTATAAAATCAACTATTACATGCATTTTATTTTTTTAATATGTTGTAATTTAGGTGGCCGACTGCTGGGTTGCGAATTTTGATTGCAGATCCAGTGCTCAGCCATAAGTGGCTGACTACTAGTTTTCTTGGGAATATCTTAGATTTAGCTAAAATTAACGAAACGAATTAATTTTAATTTGCTCATTACTTTGGGCTTAACTTTTCTAACATGAAAAGTGTATTTTACCAGTAGTCAGCCGCATACAATTGTAATTGCATGTTAGTGGCCGACCAATGGGTCTACGAATCCAGTAACCAGCCGTCAGTTCTGTTGCACTAAAAGCACCTTAAAGTCTTTTAAATTAGAGTTCAATTTATGCACACTTATTTTAGATTGAAAATCACTTGTTTTAGATTTCCATAATTTCCAAGAGACCAATCCACCAATATAAAGAAGAACAATTTACAGAGGCTATGGCGGCGATTAGAAAAGGAATGAAAATTAGAGAAGCCAGTCGAGTTTTTAAGGTTACGCGAGGAACAATACTGGATCGACTACATTTAAGGGTTCCAGATTTGCCCCGTAAAATGGGACCGGATTCAGTGCTGACCAAAAATGAAGAAACTACATTGAAAGACTGGTGGCATTAGCGTAATGTGGCTTTCCGTTAAAACGAGATGATCTCCTCAATACCGTCCATAATATTATATCATCGAGTCCAGAGCTCAGACTGCAGCAAAAAAGCTAGGAATCCTACACAGGGTGAGGCGGTACTTCGCGCCTGGACAGCTTCTGAATCTATATAAAGCACAGGTCCGTTCCTGCATGGAGTACTGCAGCCACTTGTGGGATGGCTCTGCAAAATACAAACTTGCTGCACTGGACTCGATCGAGCGTAGGGCTAAAAGGCTTATAGGCGACGAGGCGCTATCGGACAAGCTTCACAGCCTGGATCATTGGCGAACCGTTGCTTGTTTGTCGGTTTTCTACAGATTGTACTTCGGGGAGTGTGCGCAGGAGCTCCATGACCTGATTCCTGCATCTCCCTTTCACTACCAGTCTACCAGACGCACGGCTGGATACCATCCACACTTGGTTGATATACCGTCTCGTCGTACCAAGCGCTTCTCTTCCACATTTATTGTGCGCACTTCCAAGCTGTGGAATTCTCTGCCGGCTTCTGTGTTCCCTGCCACTAAAGCAAGAGTAAATAGGCATCTTCTGGGCTTGCTCGTTCCATCGTAGACCTCATCTATCGCTTACCATTCGGCGAAATCGAGGTCGAGAGTGAGCTCATTCTGAATTTAAAAAAATAAAGAAATCTGAAGATAAAAGACCAAACAAAAATAAGTTAAAATCAATCAATAGAATCGGAGCTATTTCTTCCAAAGAGTGGATACAATTTGAATGACACAAAGAAGAGATGAAGGAACAGTAAAAGAACGAAATAATAAGTAAGATACTTAAAAGGCTTGAAATTACGGCAAAGAAAGAAGAAGAGAAACAAAAAAGAAAGAATAAATACAAAAAAGGAAAGCGGAAATGCTGTTGAATTCTAACAAAAGTAAAAAGAACAATAGGACATGCACTATAAACAGAATAAGATGTAATAATTGTGAAGAGGAAATGACTAGCGATACCGATATAAAAAAAACCGACTTGAAAAATATTGGATGTGATAATTGCCCTGCATGGTACTATTTAAAATGCACTGAATTCGCTGAGAATATGTAAGAAAATATATATAATAGGAAATTTCTATGCCAAATATGCAAAGTTATTGAGAGGCTGACTTTAGGGTAAGCCATGGCTGACTTGTGGAGAAATGAGGCTGAGCACTGGGAAAAAGTGCCATAATAGGATTATTGTTATTTTTTTCTATAATTCTAACAAAAGTATAGTATTTTGTTAATTTTTTCAGTAAATTTAATAAATAACTTTTCACAAAAGAGTGGTTGTTTTTATGCATAGTGTTTCATGTTTAAAATATTAATAAACTAAATTTAATTTCTCACTAAAAGGCTGACTATTGGGTATTTTACCCTACTTACATGCATAGTCCGTTTTAACTAGCAAAAAGTTTCTCAGACGATACAAGGAACGCAAAGTGCCATTGGAACATTACATTTCTTCGAAAATAACAAAATGAAGAAACCAAGAAAACTTTTATTTTTTATTTTTTTTATTTAAAATAGGTTCGCGTTTGACCACCATCTCACCTGATGGCAAGTGATGATGTGGTCGAAGATGGAGCACGCTTACCTAAAAGTAACCTTGAATAGGTTGACTCTTGACTTAATGACTCCTAGGTTATAGCTATCGGGAAACACAGACTCCGGCAGGGAATTCCACTCCTTAGCCGTACGCACAATGAAGGTATTCCCAAAACGTTTTGTGCGTATGTGTGGGATGTCCACCATGTAACGATGGCGCTTCGCCGTTTGTCTCGTAGTCCGATGATGGAACGGGCTTGGCGGAATTAGATTGTGTAATTCCATCGCACACTCCCCGAAATGTAACCGATAGAAAACCGACAGACTTTGCAACTCGTCGTCGATGTTCAAGCCTCTGGAGCTTTGACTCGACCAGTGCATCGTTGCCAATGAGTCTCTTGGCCCGCTTCTCGATAGACTCAAGCTCGTCTAGTTGGTATTTAGCAGATCCATCCCAAAGATAAGAGCAGTACTCCATACACGACCGAACCTGGGCTTGATAGAGATTGAGCAACTGTTCGGGTGTGAAGTACCGTCTCACCTTTGCTACTTTTTAGGGTTCCGTAGCCGAATGGCAAAAAACGGAACCCTTATAGTTTCGACATGTCTGTCCATCTGTCTGTCTGTCTGTCCGTCCGTCCGTATGTCACAGCCATTTTATTCCGAAACTATTAGGACTATACATGTAAAACTTGGTTGGTAGATGTATTCTGTGAACCGCTTTCCGATTTTAAGAGAAAATTTAAAAAATATTTAAAATAAAGGGGTTCCCCATACATGGAACTGAAACCGAAAATATTGTTTTTCATGAAACCTATACGTGTGTAGTATCAATAGACAGGTCTTTAAAAATGACATTAAGGTTTCTAAAATGACTTTTTCATAAAGTTAATCGTTTAAAACATATACGCTTCCAAAGTGGTAAAATGTGTGTCCCTCCCCCTCTAACTTCTATAATAATGAAGTGAAAAATAAAAAAAAAAACATATGTTGCAGATCTTAATGTAAACTTTCAACCAAAATTGGTTTGAACGAGATCGAGTCAGCAGTTTTTGAGATACAGTATATTTTCTAAAACCGCAAATATAACTTTGTAATTCATACAAATACTATGAAAAACAAAGTTATTTGGCGTAGTTGTAAAAATTGTTAATAAGCTAGTTTTAAGAAATTTGTAAGGTTTTTTGTTTTTTTTTTTCAAATAAATATATTAAATATATTATATTTATTATAGTTACTACGGAAACCTTCATGGGCGAGTCCGACTCGAACTTGGCCAATTTTTTACTTTTTATTTGCCTTTTTACTAGGTAGTTGATATGAGGAATCCTCTTATCTAGGTTCACGATAGTGCCTCCGCCAAGACGAGCCAAACGAAGCGCAAGGGTCTACCTTTTCTCGAAGCGGTTCGCCGTTTTCAACTCTACAATTTAACAAACTCTAAATTTGAGTCAAAATATGTAGCTTGGTTGATTCGCTGGCGAAGGTAAAATTTATTCAGTTTTCATTACTTTTCAGATTACAAGCCACATATATTGACTAAGGTGTTGAGTTTATGAAGAAAGGGCTAGTAGGTAGAGTATGGGTGTGTAGAATTAGTTTTTGACAGTACGAGGCCATATGGTCTCGTCTTAGCAACATTTTCTTAAAATGTTTTTACCACGTTTACCATAAAAACATAACATTTTCAGCCTATACCATAGCCACTGCTGATGCACAGGCTGTTAGCGCCTGCTCCTTTACAGTAAGCAAAGTAATGCTGCATAGCACATTCTATATTGCTCCGCATGCCCTGTACACCTGATGATCTTTGTCTTCATCACCAAGCGTAGTTCGCATAGCTGATTTTTGGGCCTAATATTTATCAAATATTTTGCCTATAAATATATTCGATTCGCTAAGAAGTATTTAAGTAATTCTAAGGGTCTCGGGGAACTCTGTTCGTCAACGACGCAATAAAAGTTTCGAGTAATAGTTTCGGAGTTTCCTTGAAGAGTCCCATATATATATATATATATATATATCCCCAACACAATTCTCCTCTCCATGAGAGGCAATGTATTAATGGCAATGGGTTGGTGGATGTTGTTACATAGGAATTAAGTATGTTGGCATCACTAGAAAGACAGCCAATATTTGGAAAATGGCGTCGGTGCGATCTGATCTACATTATAATGTAAGTTGAGTTCTAATAAATGTTGATTATTACGCAGTATCACTAAATCCATAAAAGATACTTCGTGACAGATGTCTTCGGATTTCCTGTCCTAGAACAAGATTCCTCGAAAACATTAATAGGTACTCAGGTGCGTTTGGTTACACTGCAAGCTGACACCAAAATAGTTGAGAAAAGCAGAAATGACTTGAACATGATTCCTCAAGATGTTTCCCTTCACCGTTTTGAGACCAGTGGTATACGGTGATGATGAAAATTACACAAAATACCTTCCTGAGTTCGAACCGACGACGATTTCGTGCCTGTTGATAACAGGCCGCCACTGATCTATAAGTTTGTGTTAACGATATTTTTTTACTCTGGTGTTTATAGATCTTAGAAGAGGCTGAGGAAACAATAAAGTTATAGAAATTCTTGCACTGTCTGGACAGGGCCGCTCAAAGTGTGCTTCTTTCCCCAAAAGTTAGTTTCGGTGTTTCCTCTCAGAGTAGTCAGCTAAGAAACATCTAGCTGAACTTAAAACAACAAAAAAAAAAGTCTTGGTCTTGGTTTCATAATTGAGTGACTGCAGTGACAATAATAAATGATGCTACGGGTCTCATCTTCGAGCAAAATACAGAGATAATACTTAGCATACCTTACCTCCGCTTCAACCTGTTACAATCAAACCCTAATTATTTCTGGAAATAAATGCAACTCGATTCGCTTACGCAAGATCCCTTTCTCTGTTATCGGAGGGCACCAGGAGTGTGGGATGTTTACCTCACTTAATCACACCGGTGGTGACCATTCGTCCATGGAGGGAAGTCCAGAGTCCTCTTTGGAGTTTCAATAATTAGCACCCTACCTTAATATTATTATTGTTTTTTTTTTTAAGTTAATTTATTACATATATAATATATTTATTAATTATATACATAAGTTAAAATAGATTATAAATTGATCCCACAGTCAAACTGTCTATTCAGTTTTGTGGGACATTGTTGTAAATTATAGAAATACCTTGTACCTTGTAAACAGTAAAATAAATAAATAATAGAACAAAATCCGCAGTCATATCGCCTTAAGGTCACCACGAAATTAAATTACTAGTGCGCGTAAATCAATTCATTCTGTTTTAAGTACGTATCAACTAAGTATTCTGTGATGTTGAGCCTGTGCTTAGTTTTTGTATATTTCCATTACAAAATATTAATTTTATTTATCTAAAATTTCCTGCCAGGGTTGCGGGAATGTTCTAACGAGATACCGCGGCCACGGAACGCAAGGGCAACTGAAGGAACAGGGTGGGTTTTTAGTCAGTAGAAGTCTGACACTCCCTTCCGCTCCACACACAGCAGGAGTAATTTGATAATTTTCCCACACAGAAAAAAAAGTAATTATTTAAGTCAGTCCCCACTGTAACGGTCAACAAAAGCCTTTATTTATTGATAATACTAATACAATCTACAAAACTTATATTACCGCACTCCGAAAGCAGACGTAAGTCTCGCCCAGGCTCCTCCAGTGGCCACGGTCATCTGTAACTCTGGTCTTTAAGGGCCAGCTACCTTTAAATATTTTTTATTCATTTCCAATCATTTGCATGAACAATCTTTAGGATGAATGGCTCTTAAGCAGAGAAAAAACGGTACAAGCTTATGATTAAATTAAAAATTAATTAAAATTCAGAAAGTTTTATTTTTAATAAAAAATTACAGTGTACACTGATATCATTATGTGCATGTAACTTTATATGACTAGACAATTATTATCCAACTATTTATTGTGTTAAGAAAATTATAAAAGACAAAGTTCTGTCATGTTATGTAAAGTAGGAAGGAATGTACACTATTGCAATGCATTCAAAACCAAATAAAGCACTTCTGGAGAAATTAATACATTGACGAAGTAACTTCTTTAAAACTAAAATTGTGATTGTTGCGGTGACGTGTTATATGTAGGTATACAATATTTATCATATTCTTTATTGTATAGAAAGCGACATAATAACGTTTTTTTTTTTAGATTAAAGTAGATATCGCACCTTCGGTAAGACAAGGGCCGAAGTGCTAAAATTTCTGAAAATGAGTTAAATATGCCAAAGTGCCTTAAAAACTAATTTCTACCTGTAGGAACAAAGACATTCACTGGATTCAGTTTATTTTCGCCAGAGGGCAGTAGTGCCTTTGTACCATTCGTTCGTTTTTTGAATGATATTGGCGCGACAAAATCTTATTGGTCAGTTGTGGCATCGCCCGCGTGAGTAGTGGTTGTGTACTGGAGCGTCAAGGTCTTTAAGGTAAATATGCCCTTTTTTATTTTATATTCTGGAAAGACATGGTCACATTTTGTGTACTTATGCCTAATTTGAGAGCAAATATTTGACTGAACAAAGTCGTTTGGGTAGTTGCGCCTTTGTGAGTCCAATACGTAAACATTGCCTAGTCTTTAAACCAAATCTGACTTTGTCATTCCAATTTTGTCTTATACAGATAACTATAATAGCATTTAAGACTTTGTCATTCCTATCGTCCTTCCTATTCCTTATTTTTTATGTAAAATTGATAACATTTCCGTCGTTTTCTTTACAATATCTTGTGTATATTTATTGAATTGTAAGATAATTCCGATGCCATTTTTTTGCCATGTATTAACCCCCGATGTAAAAAAAGGGTTCTTATAGGTTTGACGTGTATTTACTTTTGTTGTGTTGATTAATAAACCGAACTAAACGTCTGATTATTTTCACTTTTAGGGAATAAAAATGGAATCTCGAGGCAGAAAACTTTTGATGATGGTTGATGAGCAATTCAACATACCGGCTAGAACTATTGATGAACCTCAGATTAATGAATATTTAAAAAGATCTAGTTTTGAGGAATATAATAGTTTTAAAAAGACAAATTCTACTCCTAAAATTAATTCTACGCCAATGGTTGAGCAGTGGATAGATAGCAATGACCTTGAAAATCAGGATCCAATACCAATGATACCTGAAACTACAGGAGCGATAAATTCATCCATGATAACCGTATCTGCTATGGAGGATCCAATACCAACGATTCCTGAAACTACAGAAGCGATAAATTCATCTTTGACAACCATATCTGCTATGGAGAATAATGTAATAGCTAGCCTACCCATTATAAATATAAAACCGGGTAATAACGATTCCGAGTCTGAAGAAAATGGAGATTTTTCACCATCCGAATGTTCAGAATACAAGCAATACAAATGAGAAACAGGCTAGAAACTACACTAAACTCTTCAAATCAAGAAACGTATCCAGTTCTTCTAGTTCTGACAGCAGCTCATCCAGTTCCAGCAGCAGCTCATCCAGTTCTAGCAGCAGCTCTTCTAGTTCTCGAAGCAGATTTCTTGAACTTAATACTAAGTACGATGAACTTAAAAATATTGAAGGCAATAGTAAACCAGAACCAACACCACACGCAACAGTTAATGTAGAGCAGAAATCAAACAAATGGTCTAGAAAATGTCAAAGAAATATGAATGAGAGGAAACAAGTCATATCCAAACATTTGAAAAACAGTGGCCAAGAGTACACTACAAAAAGAGGAAAAATTGTAGCAGCAAAATCAATTTTTCTTCTTTGCCCTGATAAATGCCGACTTTCGTGTTCCACTAAAGTTTCTTTTGAAGATAGAAATACGATTTTTCAATCATACTGGGAGCTGGGAACACACACTACAAAGAGACTTTCTCGCGTCTTGTGTGAAACTGATTCCGCCTGCATACCGAAGAGTCAAAATTACCGACAATAATACCTGTATTAAGCCATCAAGAAAACCAAATTCGACCTACTATTTTATGATAGGTTCACAAGAAGTTAGGGTCTGTAAGAAGTTTCTGCTAAATACATTGGCTATTGGAGAAAAAACTTTACGTAATGTCATTGAAAATATATCTAATAATACTATGAGAATGAGTGCTGTAGATAATCGAGGCAAACACGGTAAAAATTTTAAACTAAGTGCTGAAGTTATCCGATCGGTTCATGATCACATAAAGTCGATTCCACGTACAGAAAGTCATTACTTAAGGGCTAATACTACCAGAGAGTTCATAGATGGTAGCCTGACTATAGCTGAGCTCTATCGCAACTATCAAGCTATCAGAAAAGCAGCTGGAAAACCATCCGTCAATTATATGCATAAGGCCGTGCGCGCACTGCCTTGCGGTGGCCGCAATTCCGGTAGTTCTACCGCACCGCAAAATTTGTGAAGTATGGAGTGTCATAGAAGTGCGCGCACTGCGGTCAGTCTACCGGTGCGGTAGAACTACCGGAATTGCGGCCACCGCAAGGCAGTGCGCGCACGGCCTAAAAGTTATCTATACCTAGGTACTTAGTTGATTGTAAGAAAATGTTCTTATGAATATTGTTTTCATATTCTATAATAGTTAACTTTGTGATTACATTATAAGAAACAAATTGTGATTCCAACAAATGCTGTGATTACTGACTGATATTAGATTAACAGCATAAATAAGTCTAAAGCCCGATTTACACTTCAACAAGTACAGTAGCGAGTCAACTTGCGTCATTGGCGAGTTAAGTTGTTAATGTACTACTACTTAACTCGCTTTTGCCGTTCAAACTACAATAACAACTTAACTCGCCGATGACGCAAGTTAACTCGCTACTGTACTTGTTGAAGTGTAAATCGGGCTTTACGCATTTACACGCCATTTTATAGATTTAATGTAAACCTTTTAGAAGTGACTTTTATGTTCATTTTTTAATTGTAGTGTTTTTTTTTGTCAGTGATAAAGATGTTCCTAAGAAGAATAGTAAAGAACTACATAATAAGTAGTATTTTCATTTAATAAAATCATTTCAATTAATGGTGTTACTTTGGTCACAATTGCACAATAATTTAAATGTTGGTGGGAAAAGGGCATAATTGTATGCATACATTAATATTTCATTAAATATAGTATAAATAAATAAATAACTCACTCGTTTAAATTACATATTTATATTCACAAATGTATAAGGTATATTTCTGCTAAAAATAAAATACTAATTTACATTAATATGGGCAGAAAAACACAATATAAATCTACAAAAATCTTAAATCGTCTGTCCTGTAAAATTTGAAAATTAGCACTTCGGCCCTTGTCTTACCGAAGGTGCGATATATGCCACGAATAGTGATTTGGCCGAATACCGGTGTGCATTGCACCTATTACAGGTTTTGTTCTGAGGAATTTGTTTTATTTGCGTGTAGATTGGGTTACGTAATGCATCATTTGTTCATATTTCACCACACTGTGTAGTAATGAGTAAGTAACAAGTATAAGTATTACTTGTTACTTACTCCTTATTACTTAACTATATCGCTCTATGTTTGCTTTACAAAAAGGAATTGTTTTCGGTATTCGTATTTGGTATTCGGATCAAATATTTGTGACTTACAGATCGTTTTCTGGGTCTGGTTTGTATGCTTGTAAATGCTATGATACAGGAGAAATTCGTACTAAAGAACATAAAAAAATACATTTGGAAATATTCCCAAAATAAATGCAGTGTTTTGTAATTTTCTTACCACATTATTCTATTACTAACATACATTACATTAATTACATTTAGAAGGAAGAATGTTAAGAAGTTTACCGTTCACCTAAACACTTTCTACACGCCTTAGTAAAATTTGTTCTACTAAAGTCTCTACAAAGATATTGTCATTAACAAATACTATGTAATGCCTTATTTAGTTCGAGTGCAACGTAAACTAGATTACACACAGAGACGTAAGAGAGTATTTAATAATTTTATTAAGTACTTAATTACCATACAATTCTGTTTCAAACTGAATGTAACTAAAGCACTCTAAGTACTATCTTTTCTGCCAGATTATATGCCAATCAGATAAAGCCGCGCGACTTTAAGTACATTTGTAAAAATATATTAACATACCACAATCCATCATAATACGACAATATCTAGACCCTTTTCTAATTTGTTTTTATAGAGCAGCTCAGGGCTTCTATATCAGTCTTTTGTTAATTACTTCCGCATGCCTTTCCAGTAAAAACACTTTTAATCTTTAATTGAACCCACTCCAGACACAAGTATATTTAGCTTAGTTGGAGGGGTTAACAAGATTGCTAATCTATACAAATATCATTTGGACCAACTCCCAAAAATCCATAAATTCATTACTCATATTAAAAATGCGAAAGTAAATCTGTCTGTTACCTTTCCATGCCATAAACAACACAAACTTTAAACTATATAATTTCAATGAAACATCCATTACATCCATTGATTTTTTATTTTATTTATGCGATCAAATTAAATGTCATCGCATAATTTATATTTACAAACACATATTAGTAAACCCAACAATTACAAGTATGTACTTAATTCCTTGATTTACCAATATTCAAGTGTTTACACAAATATTTTAATTAATATAATTACATTTTACATGATAATATGTTAAATAAACTAAAGATTTCATAACTAAAATTCTAACCGTACCTTAAAACAAGATAACCACAATAATAATTTAATAACAAATAATTATTTTCCCTTGCCTAAATATTTTATAAAAATGATATTGGAAAATTATCTTCCAATATTTTAATTTTGAATTTGAATTCCAATATTTGAATTTAGATTTTGAATTCTAAATTCAAATATTGGAAAAAATATTTATCTTGAGATAAAAAACACAACGAAAACAAACTTATGTTTGGGATAACTTACTTCAACCTCTATTGCAATTAGGACCTTTCTTAATACAAATGGTGACTTAAAATACACAACTCTAATACTTGAGGTATTTACTTGAAAATACCTGGAATTGATAATTCATGTATAATTAATCGTTTCTACAAGAAACTATATATTGAAGGAAATGATGACCGGTTTGTGTATATGGGTGGGCTTTTTTTAAAAAAAAAAAATATTACTAGCAGTGTGTAGAATTCACATTACTAGCAATCTCGTTAACCCCTCCCACTAAGCTAAATATGCTTGTGTCTGGAGTGGGTTTTCGTCTATATGTAATATGTGGAGTTCAAACCTGCGACCTCTGATTTCAAGTCCGAAACTTTAGCCATTAGGCTATTGACGGTTTAATAAGTGATAATGACTGACTGTGAGAAGTATTCAAAGAAACTTCTCATTCATGAGTGGCAATTTTTAAGCTTTGCTTTTCTTTTACCCAAGGAACGATCTTAATAATTTTACGTTCGCAACGTTTATATCCTCATGAAAGCTTTTTGAATCATATATCTTTAGTCAGTCAATTATGTTACTCAAAATATTAGAATAAAGAAAAATTTAGACATTTGAAGTTTAAGTGTGACGTCGATTTAAAAAAAAAAACTTGAGTAGCAAAAAAAACGTGTCCAATATTTTTTGCACAATCTGTAGTATTTTTCTTGATACTTCCCCATTGCTGTGCTAAATATGTCCCAGTAAATTTAAAATAACGGTAATATCGACCGGTACGTGATATTCAACCTTATTTGATTTTTGACTGGTATTAATGAATTTGGGATAAAATTATGCCGTCATTTATCACGTGCTTACCTTTTGCACCTTTGAGCACATATGCAAAAATATAAAACCAACCCACAAACCACATACGTGCTATGCGATTCAAATAAGAATAGGAACGTCAATAACCTCTATTTATTATTTACTTTATTTAAAACAAATACTCTATTTCTCAAATGTCACTTGAAAAATATGGTTTGCAAAGAAAACTAATTTGTGAAAATTAATAACAATTTATTTTATTTTGTTTAACCGAGTTTCACATAAAATTTAAATATATTATTTAATTATTAGTCATATTTAGTTTTTTTTTTAAACCATACTTACTCTTATTTTAATGTTTGGCACCAATTCGCCCTAAAGTAAAGAGGACACATGGCGCAAAGGTCCAAAAGCAATGGCAAATTGCATTGATGATATGCTCGCGTTTGACCACCAAATAAATATTTTTAATATTTTTAGATATTCTTGTTTTGCTCGCTCTACCCAACTAGTTCAATTAGACAGCAATGACGTCACAATATGGCGCTAAATCGATTCTATTCTTAGTCAAATCGCACTTTTTGTTAAACTGATATAAATAAAATAGAATTTCGCCCTAATTTTCTTCCAAACAAATTTAAAAAAATAACATATTTAGTTCTAACGATTTTTCTGCAACGAACTATAAGGGTTGAAGGACATTGTGACTAATTTGTGTTCATGGATGGCTTTTATGAGATACAGGGACCCTACCGCGATGACTAACGCAGTGCCTACTGATATGGCGTGGTAATGTTCCATGTTACCCACCGGGATCGGCCACACTAGCGTATCTGTTAGCTGGAAGAAAGAAAAAATAAGGTGTTATTTATTATACGCTTCTGTTTTCAGGCGCATAAGAGACAGTATCTTAAAGATGATTACTTCACGTGCTGTTTGTGAATGAAACTGCACGACACACACTTCACATTACGAAGAAGTAACATTCAAACAGAAGTGACATTGAAGTGTTAAAATGTATGCGAAACCTACCTCTGAAATAGCTCATTAACTTTATAAAATGTACTGCTATACAAGCATTAATAACTTGTGAGTAAAGTCTTTTTGTAGTTGTAAGTTTAGATATTATATTATAATATTAAGAGCTTATTGTGTATGCGTAAGGATTTTGTAATAATGGGGCTGACATTGCCGAAATAAGATAAAAGTCTCTAATAAATAAAGAATAAACCCAATCCAACAGAGATCGATGAGCATTATGTTGGGACGTCAGATCGCCTAACTAACGTAAGTCTTTGGCGGTGTCTGGGATTATAGCAATGATCTTGACGTGTATAGCTCACAAATTTATTTTATTGAAGTATAATTTTATTGGATGTTATTTTGATTGCATTTTAATTAAATTTCATTGTAATTTCACATATTTTAGTTTTTATTTCAATACAATGTTACTGTTTTCATTTATTTTTAGTTTTTGCGCTATGGATTAAATTCTGACATGAACGTTGTATAAATAAATTATATGGTTGACTACCACATGAAACATAAACTATGTAGAAGTTTCTTCATTCAAATTTTGTATAGAGCAAATTTTTATTTAGAGTCTGCCAATAATTTTTTATGAATAAGCTTTCTTATGTGTTGGGGAGCTCGTGGCTAAATAATAATAACCGTACGGATCAATCCTCATGGTTAAGCATCGCTTGCGGAGGTCATTGCATGAATGGGTGACCTGTTTACCATATTGAGATTCCTGCGTGCCTCGGGTAAACATGCTAAGGCAGTTATAACAGTCCTTACGGGCAGTCAGAAGCCAGAATAATTACAGCAGTCATGCCAAGAAGCACTTGTTACCTCTAGTAGCGAGGTAACCAACACAATACCCATTTTTAGGGTTCCGTAGCCGAATGGCAAAAAACGGAATCCTTATAGTTTCGACATGTCTGTCCGTCTGTCTGTCTGTCCGTCCGTCCGTATGTCACAGCCATTTTATTCCGAAACTATTAGGACTATACATGTAAAACTTGGTAGATAGATGTATTCTGTGAACCGCTTTCCGATTTTAAGAGAAAATTTAAAAAACATTTAAAATAAAGGGGGCTCCCCATACATGGAACTGAAACTGAAAATATTTTTCTTCATGAAACCTATACGTGTGTGGTATCTATAGTCAGGTCTTTAAAAATGACATTAAGGTTTCTAAAATGACTTTTTCATAAAGTTAATCGTTTAAAAGATATACGCTTCCAAAGTGGTAAAATGTGTGTACCCCCCCCCTCTAACTTCTATAATAATGAAGTGAAAAATCTAAAAAAAAACCATATGTTGTAGATCTTAATGTAAACTTTCAACCAAAATTGGTTTGAACGAGATCGAGTCGGCAGTTTTTGAGATACAGTATATTTTCTAAAACCGCAAATATAACTTTGTAATTCATACAAATACTATGAAAAACAAAGTTATTTAGCGTAGTTGTAAAAATTGTAAATAAGCTAGTTTTAAGAAATTTTTAAGGTTTTTTGTTTTTTTTTTTTCAATTAAATATATTAAGTATATATATTATATTATATTTATTATAGTTACCACGGAACCCTTCATGGGCGAGTCCGATTCGCACTTGGCCAATTTTTTTGTTAATAATTGACAGGCTTACCTTTAACCACCATCTCACCTGATGTAAAGCGAGGATGTGGTCGAAGATGAAGCACGCTTGCCTAGAAGTAACCTACTCACTCTTGATTTAAAGACTCCCAGGTTATAGCTATCAGGAAACACAGACACCGGCAGGGAATTCCACTGCTTAGCTGTATGCACGATGAAAGTATTCCCAAAATGTTTTATGCGTATGGGTGGGATGTTCCCCATGTAACGATCCAGTATACAGGCTGTAGAGGACATAATTATAGGCATTCGCGGAAAATGCTAAGCAGATAATGATACTGATTATCACATGACATATTGAAACTGATTAATTTATTCAAAATTCGCATAGAGCGAATTTGATTTCGCATATACCTGTTTATGTTTTGAATACCGTAGATGTCTAATCTCAGAAAATTTTAGTGAATTGGATTCAACTCAAGCAGCTTAGGCGGGTTTTTCTATGATTTTTCCTGACTTGGAATATCAAGACAAATATCAAGTCTGGTAATAGGCCAGGCCACAAACTAGAGTAAGGATAGCATTACAATCCTGCCGGGGTTGTGGGAACGTGCTAACCAGACACGGCGCCCCCGGGACGCAAAGCCAATTGAAGGAACATAGTGGACTTTCAGTTTGTAGAAATCCGACACTCTTCCGTTCCACCCAGAGCAGGAGTTACTTTATGATTTTTCCTCGAAAAATAAATAGATAAAAGAAGAACGAGTTTCTCTTACCAGGGTATAAGGCAACTCTTTCCAGCTGCATTTATCTTTGGAGCTGCCATTACAGAGGAAGTGGACGGGAGCAGCTTCTTTCCCGCACATGTCCAGCCGTTGGTCGGGGCAGCGAAGGTACAGCTTCGGCGGCCCGATGGTGTTCCGCGCCATGCTGCGAACAGTGAAAAAGGTAAAAACGTTAATAATGATTCCAGAGTTTAGCCCGGACAAACAGAGAGACAGTAATTTAAGAGATTTTTTTGTATTTTAGTATTCTAGTCAGGAATAATTAGCAGCAGCAGCCCCGGAACTCAAGGGCAACTGAAGGAACAAGGTGTTTTGAAATCATAGACAGACACTTCCAGTTTATATATATATATAGGTGAATAGATTTTATGTCCTTAAAGGACCTGCGGTCCCAGGACCATCGGCTTTTAGCTCAACATAACCTTTTATGACTCTGGTAGTGTGATCAAGCCTTTATCATTGTTTTTCTTATTTAATTTTTTTTAATTAAATTATTCCATCTATCAGGACATGCAGACTCAGATAGAAACTCCATTATTTATCTGTACGCACAATGGAAGTATGCCCAAAAACTTAGTATGGTATGGTGGAGTCGTGGAGAGACCGATGTCTCAGCAATGAGAATTTTATAAGCTGATAACCAAGCTTTCTGTTAGCAAAAAGTCACCCAGTTAGCATGCACCCTATGCCTGATATGGTGATTGCTGGGCATCACATTCTAGCCATAGATTACAATATATTTCTTAGTTTTCCTCCCATAGAGAGGCCTGTTTCCCAGTAATGGGAATGTTATAGGCTGATTTTGTTATATCGGTGTCACAATATTTTTTTTTTTAATTTGTGATAGGCTCACGTTTTGATGGTAAGTGATGATGTGGTCGAAGATGAAGCACGCTTGCCTAGAAGTAACCTATGCATTGTACACTTAATTAACAACGTGTTCTACTCACCCTCCACCAGGCATAGCCAGATGATACCGGGCGTGGACAGGCAGCCACAGGTACACCTTGCAGTCTTTGATCCTCTCGGTGATGTAAGTAGTAGTAGGGTACGAGTGCTCAGCGGGCAGCTCGGTGTTTATCCTGTTCTTTGGTACTGCATTCAGCTGGAATGTTACAGATAAAATTTAATACTTTATCTATATCCTTATACATGTTATAAAACAACTTAGTAGACTTAGTTTTCTTGCTGTGTCTGTCTGTATGTTCGCGATAAATTAAAAAAAATACTGTACAGGTTTTGCATGTGGTTTTCACCAGTGGATAGAGTCATCCAAGGTTTTGTGTGAATTAGTAGAATGAGACCTTGCGAAGCCGGGCCAGATTGGTGGTTGGTGTATAAAAAATAATGAAGAGATCTCTTAGTTCAGTATACGCCTCTTAAGTCACAGGTAACCCTAGTTTAAGAGGCAGGGTTCACCGACTTTGAGTACAAATGTTGTATTTATAGGTAATAGCCATGTATTGATGAACTGACCATGTAACAATATGTATGAATCAACCATGTTCTGTTTTGATGATAAATAAACGTTTATTATTATTATTATTATTATTATTACCTATTGGCATAGGCCTCCAGGACTCTTGTTACATTTGTCTTTGCTCTTGCAGTCTATCTCTAGCAACTCCCATGTAGTTGGGACCAGTGGTTCATCTAACCTCATTCTCCCACCTTTTTTTTATTTTTGATAGGCTTATATTTCTTCACCTGATCTCAACTGATAGTAAGCAAGGATGTAGTTGCCTACCTAGAAGTACCTAACTCTTGACTTAATGATACCCAAGTTCATTGGCGTACCTAGAGATATTTCCCAGGGGGGGCCTGGCCCCCAGTAATAGAAGTGATGATCGCTTATCAAAGTTGTGTCAACTCTTAACGTACGAAATGAAAATTTTTACATAAATTAATTTAACATGTATCGCATAACGGAACCTTGCATGAGTGAGTCCGACTCGCACTTGGCCAGATTTTTTAATTTTTCAGCCATAATTGCTTGTTAGTAAAAATTCTGGGGTGGGCACTAGACCATTCTGGGGTGGGCACGGCCCACCCGGCTCCCCCCCTTCCTACGCCTATGCCCAAGTTATACCTATTAGGAAACATAGACTCTTCCTGTTAGCATCTCTAGCTTACCTGTCAAATAGAATCTTGCAAAACACCCTTTGTATTTTTTAAGTCTTTATTTAATTTTGTTATTGTGTACAATAAAGAGTATATCTATCAAAACTTTTTTTTTATTAATAATAGGTTCACGTTTGACCACCATCTCACCTGATGGTAAGTGATAACTTTTCTTGAGTACTTCGCTGTATATGGCTTGTCCATCGATACTGTTGTTAGTCCATCTTTTCTATTATATCATACAAATAACAATTTACCTTTTTCATCCGTCTCAAGGTGCTCAGCTCATCAGGATTGGCATACACTCCATGTGGCAGGGTCTGGTCTAGTCCTACAACGCAGTCCTTGTACAACCAGCATTGATCCTCGTCACTGTTAAATACTATACCATAGGTAATGTTCCTGAAACAGCATTTTAAGTTTGATAAAGATTTTGCATAGCATCTTGTTGCAATAGACCTTTTTATTGCGGCAGTTAGGGAACCACTTATTAATTGGCAAATGATTTTTATATTGTTACTAGCTGTATCTGGCATTTGTCGTAATGCCACATAAAGTAATAGAGTTTAAGGAGTTTTTGATCGAAAAACCCTCTCTCACATCCTCAGTCTGCCAAATTTCCATCACAATGTTATCAACAATGCACCAAAACATAAAAACATTCATTTTTAGGGTTGTCTGTCTGTCTGTCACCAGGCTGTATCTCAAGAACCGTGATAGTTAGACAGTAGAAATATTCACAGATGATGTATTTCTGTTGCCACTATAACAAAAAATACTTCACACTAAATTAAATATTTAAGGGAATACAATACAACAAACTTGATTATTTTGCAATTTTTTATAGATAATGGTATGGAACACTGTGTGCAAGTTTAACTCGCACTTTAGCCAGTTTTTATCTATAATACAAGATAGATAGAAGAAGTCTTTGTAATGCCTTTTTTTCTTTTATTACTTTCCTTATAAAGGTGTTTATAATTGATTTATAAATTAAACTAAACTACTGTCTTTTCTAAAGAAGAGAAGTAAAAATACTTATTTTTATTTAGCTCTTTGAATCAGTAGTATCTAGATACATTGGATACCAATATATTAGCGATAATACACATTATTAAAAATATTTTAGTTTGCAGAACTAAACTGTCTTAAAGGCTAGGTGTTAAAAAATATGATTAGGTACACAACACTTGAAAAATATAATATTATAGGTATACTGGATATAAATGTTTGGTCACCGGATATTTGCGGTACTGCACTTGTATTTACCTGTGAAAGCCTTGATTCTTCAGAACTTGTTTTAGTTTCACGTTAAAAGTACAAGCACTGGCAGAAATATAGGTGATAATAGATAACAACAAAATAAGAGAGAAATACATGTTATTATGTATAATGTAGCGCAGCGTGTAATTATACTTTAAATATAGAAATTAAGAATTATTTTTATTATATTTTATCGAAACATTAACTACTGATATCAATCAAAATTAGCAAACTACCAATGCGTTCCAGAATTTCCAGAATCGAAATATTATATATATAACAGAAACGCATATGAAAGAAACAGATATATACCAAATTACACGAGGAAGACAAGGGTAAAGTATAAAGGACGCAACCGGCAACGATTGTCGCATCGACGTAGGTATTGATTAGTAGTTTGACAGTGACACTGACACGAGCATGTTTTGACAGTAATTTTTTTTTTTTTAATCTTTATTCATGACCATAGATACAGAGTCTTTCAGTCGCATACATAAATAAACTAGAATATGGCTAGTTGCAAAAAACAAAAACAAAACACTCAAACAAACTTATGGCTACTATACACCAAGGTGTTACACCTTTGTCTATCTATATTACATTCATAGAAAACATATATTTGATTTTTTTTTCCAATTATATCTAAAACTAAACCATACTACAATGTTTAATAGTTCTTATTTATTAATAAGTCCTGAACGTTGCGGGGAACACTTTGTTGACGTTCACTGTCACTGGATTGATTGTTACTGTCAAAAATATCACTCACTAGAATCAACCGTTGAATATTAAAACTTGTGCATTGTAAAATAATATGGTTCAGGTCAGCATCTTCAGATCCGCAGTGATGACATCGGCTATTGTCCGCCTCTAAGACGACCCACTGACCTATATATGGATTCTGTTCAGGTGGGCTGGTGTCAAACAATGTCCCAGTCGCATACGTGTTATGGTAGTGATAAATCTTCTATTGATGTTTTTTAGGTTATGGTACCAAGCTTTTATTGACAATTCTTTCTGTATATCAGCATACCACTTGCCTTTCGTTTCCAGGGTTATATTCCAGTAGTCCTTCCACAACAGCCTGTTCAACTCATTAAAATGACTGTAGTAATCAGTAAATGGAACCTTTAGGAGCTCTGATTGGTCTTCATCATGGTCTAACCTAGTTGCATTGTCAGCTACTTCATTTCCAGGTATGCCACTGTGTGAAGGTACCCATACAAATTCTATTCTTATCTTTATAAAATTTAATTATCTTTATAATTAAATTATCTTATTTCTAATATTATAAACTATATAATTTAACTTAAAAGATAAATTTACATTTTGTAATGCTGAAAAACACTCTTGGAATCAGTCACTATCAGAATATTATTTACATTATTTACAAAACTATTTACATGCTGAAGTGCACAATAAATTGCATAGCTTTCTGCAGTAAAAATGCTACATGCTGCATTTAATTTAATGCATTTAGTCAAATCTATTTGTGGATCATAAAAAGCTGCTTTGACACAATGATTTGTTTTAGACCCATCTGTGTATATGATGTATGTGATTTGGTTTATTGTCTTTAAATTGTAGATATTCAAATTTATTATGCACAGTGTCTAGATGTATGACTATAGAACTATTAATAAGGCTAATATAAGTATTTTTATATACAGGCCAAATATCATATTTCATAACTTTTTTTGAATTATTTTGTACATATTGAAATATTGTTGGTATTTCAGGCAAAGTTCTACTAACCAGAGAAGAAGCAGAGATAGTACTGGATGATATTGCTTGGAACATTTCAGGATGTATTGTAATTTTCTTAACTAAAGGATTATTATTCAAAGATAGGACTTTTAAGAAAAATCTCTCAGCCAACTTCAACCTGCGTAATATCAAGGGCATACATAGTATACATGTCTCAATTTCTAATGAATTAATAGGTGTAGAGCGCATAGCCCCACAAATAAGTCTCATTCCCATATTCTGGATGACATCTAATTTCTTAAGTAAGGTGTCATTGGCATTCATATAAGCTAAACTGCTATAATCAAAATGGCTTCTCACTATACTTTTGTATAGCATACTCATAATTTTGGGGTCGGATCCCCAAAAAGTTCCTGCTAAATGTCTCAATATATTGATGCCATTTAATGCTTTCTTTGCTATGTGCTTAATATGTTCATCAAATTTTAACTTATCATCAATAATAACCCCTAAGAATTTATGTTGTTTGACTATTGGAATTTCAACATTATTATATAAAATTTTTACATTTTTATGAGCATTTAAATTTTTATTAACAATTAAAACTGAACTTTTGTCTGGATTAATTTCTAATTTAAGTTTTTTATGGTAATAGATGTACAACTGATTTAAAGCCTTATTAATATTAGCCATAGCTATTTCTATATTCTGATTTATGCTATACAAAAGCAAGTCATCTGCAAATTGCAAGATATTTACATCTGGTGTGTCTACATATTTTAATATTTCAGAAGTATAAATGTTATAAAGTAAAGGGGATGAAGTGGCCCCTTGCATTGTGCCTTTGTTGACAGACATTGGCCCATGTAACTTATTAATATATTTAACAAAAACAGTTCTGTTACTCAAAAAGTGATAAAGCCATTTTAAAATGTGACTAGGTATTCCAATATCATGACATACTTGAATGAGTTCCTCTATATTTACATTGTCAAAAGCACCTTTTACATCTAAAAAGACACAGATTGCATTAGAGTGACTTAATTTAACCTGTTTTAAATCTGACAATAGAGATACAAAGCTTTCAGAACAACTTGTGCCTTTTCTGAAGCCAAACTGTACAGAAGGAATTTTGTGTGATGAGCACGGTCATTTGTTCTTTGTCTGGGTGTAATTTATCTATAATATGTATGTATTTAGAAATATATATGTATGTTTATCAGTTGTCTAGTACCCATACCACAAGCTCTGCTTAGTTTGGGACTAGATGGCGTTGTGTGAAAAGTTGTGGAATATTATTATTATTATTAACTATGTGATTCAACAAAATGATCTAATCTTAACTTTAACATATTTTCAAAAAGTTTACCCAAACAAGATGATAATGAGATAGGTCTATATGAAGATGCATTATTTACAGGTTTATTAGGTTTTAATATTGGAATCACACATTGGGTTTTCCAAGATTCAGGTATAAGTAATTGATCCCATAGTTTATTATAAATACCAAGTAATATGATTTGGGCATTTAAATGTAAGTTTTTGATTAAAAAGTAGGGTATATCATCCAATCCCGGTGTAGTATCTTTCCTACTCTTTAAAGAAGTGTTCAACTCCTCTATAGTGAAATTGTACTTGAGAAATACATTCCAACTGTTTTCTGTAGCATTTTCGAACAAATATTTCAATTTAGTCTCATCTATCTGGGTAGAATCTGCTAAGTTATTTAAAAAATTGGGAACCCATTCATCATTCAAATTTTTGTTACGATTTGTACCAATTTTTTAAAATTTTTTGATGTATCCCCATATCCGTGAAACAGGTGTTAACCTATTAAAGCTACTACATAGGTTTTGCCAAGAAGTAGTGCTTTCTTCTTTTAATATTATTTTCTTTTTCGCATCTAACTTTTTGTATTTAATCCAATTTTCTACTGTAGGTTGAGAAAAATAATATTTAAGTGCATCTTTCGATTTTTTGACAGCTTCACTACATTTTTGGTTCCACCATGGCACTGGCTTTCTTATAACAGTATTTGAAATTAATTTACGCTCTGGAATTGTTTTATTCCTTAAATCATTTAATGTGTCAACAAAATTATTATATGAATTGATCGGAGTATCATTAATTAAATCAATGTAGGAAAAACTAGTTTCTGATAGGCTGTAATACTTGTGCCAATCTGCTTTTCTATAAATATATTTCTTTTGATCCACAGGAGGTGACGTGTCATAAATAGATGGTTGAATGTTTATCTCAAGTAAAGTTGGAAGATGATAGCTACCCATGGGATCATCATGAACATACAAGTTACACAAATGAGCAATTGAAGGGCTAACAAGGGCAAGATCTATAGCTGAAGCTTGTCTATTAGGATAAGGAACAGTTGTTGGTGATCCATCATTCAAAATGCACAAGTCGAATTCATCAATTATATTATACAGACATCTACCTCTAGTGTTATCACTATGGCAACCAAAGGCTATGTTATGAGCATTAAAATCACCCATGATTATACAGGGTTTGGGTATGTTATTGATTAAAGCTTTCAACTTGTTTGAGTCAAATCTAGTACTGGGTGGGCTGTATACACAAAGTACAGCTATTCTACCAAATTGTGTTTCTATAGTGATACATATGTTTTGTATTGATTCAGAGAAATTTGTATTAATTAATTTGTATTTTAAATGATGGTTCACCAAAATAGCAACTCCATTATGACTATTGCATGAATTTTTGTAAATAAAATTGTATGAAGGAAAGTGTGGAATAGTGGACTTAGGTTTTAACCATGTTTCATTTAGTAAGCAAATATCAATATTTTTTTGAATTAACAAATTTTGTAAAAGGCTCTTTTTACTCTATAAGCTTTGTATGTTATACTGCAAAATATTTAAGTAACTGTCCATTAAATTAAATTTGATAAAAATATTTCTTTTATTTTCTTATTAGTGATTGGACCATCATCATCAGTCTTATTGCCTAATGAGATAAGAGACTTTACAATTGCATTAATGATTATGTCATTATTAGCTATCTGTTTAATGTCAAGAGTATCATTGTTATTAACTTTTTCTGATTGTTTAGGTAGAGAAGGAAAAGATTTATGTGTAAAGGAAGGGGGTAAACTCACAGCAGTGGCATAGGATTGTTGACGAAATTTGGCCTTCTTTTCTTCCATTTTTTGTTTTTTAACAGGACAATCTCGTGAAATGGCAAGGTGGTTACCTGAACAGTTGATACACACAGTCTCTTCAACATCACATTCCCTATATGAGTGTCGACCAGCACAAGAAGAGCAGTTTTGTTCGCCTCTACAAACCTTGGCAGAATGATTGAATTTTAGGCATTTATAACATTGCAATAGTGGAGGTATATAAGCTTTGACTTCATATCGAAAAAGTCTGATGTAGGCATATTGTGGGAGAGATGTTGACGCAAAAGTCACGGCAATAGTGGTGAGAGGAACTAATTTTCCTTCAACTTTTCTCATAAATCTTTTAATTGATATTACTTCGGCATCACACACTATGTTTTTATATATCTCTTCATTCGATAAGTCTTTCGGCACAAACCTTAAGACCCCAATTTTTTCCGTAAGATAGGATGGGATGAAAGCTTTCATCTTATTTTTCAACAAGAAGTCTTCCATTTTAAGGAAATTATTGGCAGCTGCTGCTTTCCTGAACGTTATGCCCATTTTATATGCATTTATTCTGTGCACTCCTATAACTCCCTTTACATTGTCTGTTATTAAATTTGTAAGGGTTACGGGATTCTTATTTCCTAACTTCTCTTGTTCAGTAGATTCTACATAAACAGTAAATTCAGAATTCCCGTTTTCCAGAAACAGTCTCTTGTAATTTGGTTTTGTGTCATCTGTATTCCCGTCTGCATTTCTTTGTTCATACCTTCTTTTCTTCGTTCCCCCAGGGTCCTCGCCCTGACTATGAGGACTCATCGTTTAAAATGGGTTCGCTCAGTGAAAAGTTAATGCAATTCCGCACTTTTGAAAGCAAAACTTTAAATAATTATAAATTTGTGCAAATCAAAATTACCGCCTCGTTTGACTTCCCGCCAAAAAGTCGTTTTGACAGTAAGAGTAAACTAGAGCAATGCTGACATTGTAATAAAATAAAAATGATTGATATCTGAATTATAATACTTATAAACACCGTGAACAAAAATATATTGGAAACCACGAAAATCCATCAATGACCTGCTTCAGCAAGGAACAGTTGTGAACGTGGATGACAACACAGTCTTAAAGAGATACTTATCCAGTGCCTTATCTTATCTTTTTTCGAGAATCGAGACGTACGCGTATTTAAAACTGGTCAAGATTTATAATTTATACAAAGCAAAGTGACAAAAAATGGTGATTATAAGAAATTGTAATCTCTGGAGCGGGTGCAATAAAGACACCAGATTTCTCGTTCTGTTTGGAGCCTTTCCTCATAAAATGATAAATCCTATCATATATAGCCAGTGGCGTAGCGTGCAATGGCGCGGGCGGGGCCCTGTATCAAAATTAGTCGAAAGGCCCGAATAAAGGGTAAAGAAACAAAAGTGCTTGCATTAAATTAAAATAAATATTTATTGATTATAAGTTATCGTTTCCTCTTAGCAATTTAGCTAGGCAAACAATTCAAATTAAACATATACTTATCTTGCGATTTTTGTGGCAAATTGATTTATTAAATCATATCTATCTGAAGACGATTTCAGTTTTTCTAAAATTTCTGCCTCTTTAGACTAAAATGACAAGTCTGATAGCCGTTTCTGCCCCATCGAAGTCCTTAGGTAATTGCTTATCAGTTTTAGTTTTAAAAAACTTCTTTCAGCTGTTGCGGTTGTAACTGGAAGCGTCAAGAATAGAAAGTATGCAGTTATTACCTCCGGAAAACTGGATGCAAGGCTTTGAATTTTATCAGCATTAATTCCATGAGTTCCTTAATGGAATGATATTTTTGAATTTTGGATTTGAAGCATGTTTTCAGAGCAATTATTTGTTCATAATCATTAACTGAGATGTCTTTACTGTATTTAGCCCATAATTTTCCGGAAGCGTTTTTAGCACTTCGTTTGAAGAAGATAGAAAGAAGTTTCTCCGGTTGTAATACCTTGAACATATTGCTCAGGTCTCAGACGCTCTGAAATCTTGTTTAGTTTGAGAAATTAATATATCTGAACAGCAATAGTACCTATACATTGACTTTGAAATATGATTCCTGGTCTGAAATTCTGTCATCTTGTGATAAAAACTTCATTATCTTTCGCCTTTTTTTTTTTTTAACCCCTACTCTTTTGCTAAATCCCTGGACTTATTTCGCAAACGATTGAATGAATTTTGATTTCTTATTTTGCTCAGTCTATTTTTCTTTTACACAAAAAAAGAGATTACTTAATAAAATGCTAGATTTCTGTAAGTCATTATTTTCATGCTGTAGAGCTTTAGAAACAGGATTAATGATTTAAAATAGTGAAATAGAATCATATCTATATAAAATGTTAACTATATTTTTACATTCCTTACGTTTCAAAAGAATCTAAAAATATAGTTGAATAAAATTAATACTTACAGTAAAGATTTTTTTTAATTATTCGAAAAACTACGGGGCTAAAACTAATGTTTAGATACATAAAAATATGTTAAATAACGCGCAAGGTCAAAACCGGAATTAATTTTTTTTTGTGGGCGACAGAATCTATAAATCTTAAAGTGGTAAATTATCTATTCTCCCAGAATTATGAGAAAAATGGCTTTGAAAGTAAAAATCAACTACTAATCAAGAATAATAAAACAAAATTCTTATTATTGTTTCTTACAGTACGTTATCAGGTATTTTCATGTATTGAAGGTTGCCATTGGTCTTTCAAAAAAACAAAATTCACCCTTCGCTATAGGTAGATAAATAGTATTTACCATTGCAATCTAAAGAGAACTTTGGGCATTTTTTTATAACCTCCTTCCTTTTCTGTTTACTTTTTCTTTTCATAGCTCCACTTGGGTAATCTCTTTTCCTTTAACTCATTCTTTTCAGAAATCAAACAAATTAACCTATAAATAATGAGAAGAACTAGATTGTATTGTATTGTAATATACGTTTGAACCAGAATGAAATAAAATGCGTTAATATTGCTCTCCGTGGTTTGTCATTGTACATCGGTTATTGCCAACTTTTGGGCCCCTGTAACTCGGGGGCCCCGTATCATTGATACGGCTGATACGGCGGTAGCTACAACCCTGTATATAGCTATATTATAAAAATCACAGAACAGAAAATTAAGATAAAAATACAGCAGGCGTTACCGAATCGCCTGCCATAATAACTATAGCAATAAGTTGAAATCCGGCATTAATGGGAATGTAGGATTTAAGAAATAGACAGAGATATAATATAGGCAGAGATTTGAGGAATAGACATAAAACTTCTGAGCTTCATTATCTAGATTAGATTGAGGCTCAAAGATGAATGATATTTAATGGTCTCCCAGTGGTCGAAATTCGACCACAATTCGTTAAAATTATAACGTTTCACTCCTTCTCCATATAAAATTTAACGGTGCCTTTCATACTTTGCCGTCTGCATAATTTCCGTAAAAAAGGGGTAAAAAGTGTTTTTCACGTATACATACAGATAAAGCCTTATACCTTATACTTATGTAGTGCCCATTGATATACTAAAAACCCAAGATGCACAGTCTCGAAGAAAAGTGACGCTCGAAACAGTCGCCAAACACTCACCACCTACGTAATAATAGTAATGCTATAAGTATAAAATATGTTTTTTCAAATTCCATCTTATGACAATTGTTTAAAGTTGTTTTTATAAAGCAATGTGCAAAAGACAATCAAATTTTACGACTGACGTTGCTCGATAGGACAAGGCCTTGAGTGGAGACTTAGGTACACCTTATACTAATTTTTATATAAGACATTTTTGGTAGTATTATAAGTTTATTAAATTGTGTTCTAAAGACGTAATTATAGCCTAAATGTTTTTGGGTAGAACATGTGTATACCAATGAAACAAATATTAACTGTTAAAATCGTTTATTATTTTTTTTAATTATATAAAGCTTATTACCTTTTGCCGTGATATACATAATATCTTCGTCAAAAAAATTCGCCATAAAAAATCTCTCGCCTTTGTTGGCTGACGATTGATGTCCGTTCTCCGCATCGTATTTGGTCACGAGAAAAACTAAAGTATAAAAATACGAAGTTTTTAATGAGATTGGTGTTGCGCCAAAGCAACTCTCACACACACTTTTATCATTAGCATACCGCATGTCGTGAAGCCATAAGTTATCCCATAGATAGATAGATAGATAGATAGATATACTCTTTATTGTACACCATAACAGAATTAAATAAGGACTTAAAAACTACAAAGGGTCGAATAAATGAATCGATATACTTAAAATATATTTTTATTCAATTATTAAATCATTTAAATTATTCCAGTATGGGGAGGGACGTTTAAAATTGTAATACTAATAGCGGAACGCGCACAATGGGCAATACTTTGGGCAATTCTTATAACTTAGGAGAATATATTGTAGCGTAAGGTTTGACCTGGCTAGTTCTCATATACGAATTATTATGTTCGATGGTTAGTTTCTACCAGCAAGCCAAATTTTCGGAATAATAAAATAAGAACCGACAAGTAACAGGCTCAGAACTTGCGAAGACTATAATATAATTCGTATATGAAAACTAGCCAAGTCAGACCTTAGGCTACAATATATTCTCCTAAGTTACAAGAATAAATGATATTTTATATTGTTATAAATAAATTTCAGGACTGACCATTGAACTTGGCACCCATTTAGATTTCACTTCTTTTGTCGTTGAAGTCAACAACCAAGACATATAAAATAATATTGAACTTGGCTCTCATTTCACATTTATGTTTTTGATGGGATATCATTACTTTTTGTACATAAATTAGTAGTAGGTACTTATGTATAACAAAATTAATACTAAATGGTTTATTTATTTATTCATTTATTTATTTTATTATTTATGTACACACAGTAAAATACATTAAGATAAACATAATTATAATATCTGAGTACAAAGGTACTGCTTATTTCTTAAGAAATTTCTTCCAGCAGACCTGCGAAAGGAGAAGTGAAAAAGAAATGTAGACAATAGTGTGTGAGAACAAGAAGAGAAATAAATATGAATATGTGAAGTCTAAAACTAAAACTAAAATATTAAATATACTTACACATACTTACAATGCAATAAAAATAACTTATACTTAAATAAATACATAATGTTAGAATATATAAACATATAATATAAATATATACATAAATAATTAACACAGTTAAGAGGAAAGGTAATGCTCTTTTAATCGACATTTGAATAGAGATATAGTTTTTAAATCACGAATGCTAGGCGCAAGTGAGTTCCACAATCTTACAGCATGGACAGAGAAGGAATAAGAGTAGTAGCTAGTTTTATGAGGATGAGATTTAAGGAGGGATCTAAGGTGTGATCTACACGGTACGACGCTAGAACGAGCGTAAGAAAAACGCTCACGCAGGTAGGAAGGGTAAGACGGGTTGTGTAGAATGTTGAAGAGGAGACACAAAATCCTAGTGTTCCTGCGAAGACGGATTGGGAGCCACTTGAGTTGCTTGCGAAGGTGAGAAACATGGTCATACTTTCGAAGACCGAAAACAAAGCGAATGCATAGATTTTGCAAGCGCTCAAGTTAAACTACTGTATTTTCCTACGTTTACGGGGTATAATTTTCCTTTTTATGTTATTTTATATATTTTCTTGTACCTTTGAAATGTTCGACTGAATTGCCCATTCAGTATCCGGAATTCTTTTTACGCGTTTTGCCTCCATTGTGTAGTGACCTTCTAAGATAATAGGTGGCGCTAGTGGTTGTAGAATAGGTTAGTTACGCGTAATAAATACGAAAATTGACTATATTCTTATTTATAAGTACAAAAACGGATAAATATGGAATAAAAAAAATTAAGGGTGGTATTCAACTCGTTATATATTCACGTAATAATCTTAAAATCCACATATAGAGATTTACAGGCACTAATTATAAGTTAAGTGAAAATTATAATAAAATGATAAAAAATTACCAGTTTCTGATTTTTTCCTTTGTATTCACCTAACTACCTATCTGCATGCCAAATTTGAACTTTCTAGGTCATCTGGAACTGGGTTATAGTTTTGATCTATAGGTCAGTCATAAAAATGACGATTTTTGGACGTTAATATTTAAATAACCGTTTGAGATATGTTTATAAAATTTGGAACACATATGTATCTCACCAGTCTCAATATATGAGCCAAATTTGACAAGTTTAGGTGTAACAGTTTTTGAGTTATGAGGGGCTCAAAAGTGGCTCCAAATGGTTCGGCCAGTACTTGGCTGGACACGCTCCCGCGTGTCTAGATGTTTTTAACTTTTGGTGTTCAATAAAGTTTATTTTAATCTATTCTAAATACTAGCTTTAGCCCGCGTCTTCGTTCGCGTAGAGGTTTTTCCCGCGTAAATCCTGTAATTTCGGGATAAAAACTATCCCATCTCCTTCCCACGGTCCTAAACTATTCCCATGCCAAATTTCATCTAAATCGGTTCAGCGGCTTATTTAACACACAGACAGACACAGTTACTTTCGCATTTATAATATTAGTATGGACAATATGGACAATAAAGCATAAACTTATTAATAAAAAATAAATAAATACAAGAAAAAAAAAAACAATTCCATTATTTGTTCAACAGGGTAATTTTTATTATGCGACTAAAATAAAAAAGATGCCATAATACATTGTTTTGACACTGAAAACGCGGCCATTGAAATTTGCCGTTACTATTTGAAATGAGCGCATAATTTTGAATGAAGCACCCATTTTATGCGGACGGTTTTGAGACGTTGAGTGTGCATCTTGGGTTTTTAGTATATCAATGGTAGTGCCTAAATAAAGAACGTTTTAGCACTTGACTTCTGTCACTTGTGAACGAAAACCTAAATTTTTTGATACTTTTTTTCCGGGTTGGAAAATCATCGAATGACTTCTCCCGCACTGGGTGGAGTGGAAGAGAGTGTCAGACTTCTACTGACTAAAACCCACCCTGTTCCTTCAGTTGATCTTATAAGTTCCGGGGCCGTGGCGTTAGAACATTCCTGCAACCCTGGCAGGAAACCTTTGATAGGAGTTTACAATTACTGTTTTTTTACTGTTAATGGAAATAGATAAAAATTGGCCAAGTGCGAGTCGGACTCGCCCATGAAGGGTTCCGTAGTAACTATAATAAATATAACATACTTAATATATTTATTAGAAAAAAAACCTTACAAATTTCTTACAACTAGCTTATTTACAATTTTTACAACTACGCCAAATAACTTTGTTTTTGATAGTATTTGTATGAATTACAAAGTTATATTTGCGGTTTTAGAAAATATACTGTACCTCAAAAACTGCTGACTCGATCTCGTTCAAACCAATTTTGGTTGAAAGTTTACATTAAGATCTTTAGATCTTTAGATTTTTCACTTCATTATTATAGAAGTTAGAGGGGGCGACACACACATTTTACCACTTTGGAAGCATATATCTTTTAAACGATTAACTTTATGAAAAAGTCATTTTAGAAACCATAATGTCATTTTTAAAGACCTGTCTATAGATACTACACACGTATAGGTTTCATGAAAAAAATATATTTTCAGTTTCAGTTCCATGTATGGAGAGCCCCCTTTATTTTAAATATTTTTTAAATTTTCTCTTAAAATCGGATAGCGGTTTATAGAATACATCTACCTGCCAAGTTTTACATGTATAGTCCTAATAGTTTCGGAATAAAATGGCTGTGACATACGGACGGACGGACAGACAGACAGACGGACGGACATGTCGAAACTATAAGGGGTCCGTTTTTTGCCATTCGGCTACGGAACCCTAAAAACTAAGCACAGGCCCAACATCACTGTAGATATACTTAGTAGATACGTAAAACAAAATTAATTGATTTACAAGCAAAGACAACAAATGGCACTTTATTTTCGTGGTGACCTTTTAAAAGGCGGTATGACTGCGGATGTTGTTCTCTGACATAATTATTATTGAATGTCCTTAGGGGAGGTCAACAGTACTGGTGGTCGCCGACATCCAGTCTACTTGTGCTATAAGAGTGTTTTCATACCAATCAAAATAATCGTTCCCATATGATTTGATCAGTACCGATAGAGACTTCGATCTCTGAGTTTGTTGATGATTCTTTTTAGTAGTCAAAACAGCGGTCTCATTAAGTTTTTGATGAAACTATATTTTTTTATGAAAAGTAGAAGCTATTTATCGAGTATGAATAGAATTAATAAATATAATAGAATACCTATTCTTTATTTTGTACAATATAATTCTATGTTACACGAAAATATCGATTTGATGGGCAGCCTTAATGCTAAAAGCGATCTTGAAAGGTCTTCAAGCTGTCTTGAAGACCTTTCAGAGACAGGCTAGATCAGACAAGGCCTGTGCCTTGTCTGATGTAGCCTGTCCCTAGCTGCCTTCCCCCAGTGGGGTTCGAAGTTTTGGACCTTTACTTATGGCATCGTGGTTTGGCTCTTAGCGAGCAGTAGCTTAGTTAGTAAGCCCTGGCTGGAGACTTTAATTATTATAATTAAAGCTCAAAGACCTGACTTGCGAGGGACCACTCACAAAACAGCTTTTGGATGGATTTTAAAGAGATGAGGCGAGGTATTTTGCAGTTAGTTTCAAGTGTGTTCAAAATGAGCTGCCGATCGCCACAGACTGATCCATTCTACCATAATTTGTGTGGCAAGACCCTTAGTTATACCTGGACCAGAAGATATGGTCACTGACCAACAGTTTATTCGTTATTGAGGTGAAGAATTTGAGCATGAATCATTAATGATGTTGTATTACCTTGTCCTATATTGATCGGAGGGTGCATTGACTAGTGAATGAAAATATTCTTGTTCCTTGTCCAATCAGTTCAGTTTGTTGTTTGCTAGTGCTAACAAGCTCGACTTGCGAGTTTTGGGCCGTAGGTTCGAACCCAAGCAACACATTAATTTGTGGTGTTTTCATTATCACCACGCTCTCAAAACGACAAAAGGGAACCGGGATGTCCTACTAATCCGAAATAAATCCGTTTATGTAACGGACTTTATTTTTTTCTAGGCATGGTAAACTGGTACTTATGGTTAGGAGGGTAGGTACATAATACGATGTTTACGGGTACGAGTTTTTACGAGTAACCTTTGATGCGTGCACCCAGGACACTTAACCTCGTAGCTATGGAGACAAACCTATTTTTTGGGATCTGAGTGGATTCAGAGGATAGTTTATAGTTCTCGAGTCGTGGAGTTCGACGCGCGCCTCAAAGAGCAGTCAGCAGCAGTGACGGGCCCGATAGTTCCATTGCCTGCTGGAATCTTCTAACGAGATACCGCGGTCCCGGAACAACGAAGGGAAGAGGTTGGGGTTTTAGTCAGTAGAAGTCTGATACTCACTTCCGCTCAGGTTGGTAAATCATTCAAATAGTAGACAATTCTTCAATAATTACTGAGTGTGGTATATTGATTAATTTTTCATTTAAATCTGTATATTTATTGCAAAAATTATTTCGTTGTATTTTCTGGTAAACCCATCATTTTTTTTCTGGTTGGGAAAATCATCATATGACTCCTTCCGCTCTGGGTGGAGCGGAAGGGAGTGTCAGACTTCTACTGACTAAAAACCACCCTGCTCCCTCTGTTGGCCTTGCATTCCGGGGCCGCGGTGTCTCGTCAGAACTATTCCCGCAACCCCGTAATGCAATGGCCCTATCGGGCCCCGTCAATGCTGCTGACTGCTCTTTGAGGCGCGTGTGGAACACGACGCGCTGCCGACCCGTGTCTGGTTCTTACCGGACGGTGAGCTACCCCCCCTGCTCGCCGTCCGCAGACCCACGTCTACGGTGGCCGGAGATCAGCTCGTGATCCCCGATGCACGGGGCGTCTCCCGCAGCGAGCGAGGAAGATAACTGTCTCTCCCTCACGCGTTCAGCCTCCTCCTTCGCTAGCATGACTGCTTCGCAGAAGGAGGCGACCGCATCCCTTTCCCTCTCGCTCCGCACCGCTTAGCATCAGGCGAGATCGAGGTTCTGAACAAAAAAAATCTTGCAAAAATTATTTCATTGTATTTTCTGGTACACCTACCATGTTGTGGTTTTTTTTAACCAAAATATTGACTGGTAGAGAATGCCTTGTTGCATTAAGTCCGCCCATGTACCTCTACTGTACGTAAAAAAAGGAATCACTTGGGACATTACCCAGATGGTTAAAAAAAAAAAACAAATATCTTTGCTTTAATTGGACGAATGATGTCACACTAAAGATAATAATCATTTGTTTTCTTTCTTATCAATTTACACAGATCAATGAAATGAAAAAAAACATAATGGTCATCAATAAGTTAGTCGAAATTGGATGAATAGTCTACTTATGAATATGCAAAGCTCCACGTTCCTATGCCAGTCTCATCTAGGATATAGGTACACGCGATGGCAATCTGCCCAGCTCACTGCCGGACGACCAACACTCTTCTTTGCAGTTTTTGGACACCACTCGGTCACAGCCTGGTTCCAACTTCGCATTTTTTTTACCAATGAGTCGGTTTCTGACCCCGATCACATCTGATGGTAAGTGTAAGATGATCTGATGATGAGATGATGAATGTAGGATGAAGAGGTCTACGATCGAACGAGTGAGCCCAGAAGATGCCTTTTCACTTTTGCCTTAAAGGCTGACGGTTCATATAGGCTTATTTATTTATTTAATCCCATTATGAGGAATTCTGGAGGAATTGTCGTTAGAGAATTGTACCTAGGAGCTTAGATTACTATGAATGTCCAGATGAGTCGTCATGTTGTGCCATAGTACTGCATATGACAACGGGGTGTACCGTTGAGCAAATCTTTTCAAATCTGCGTGCGTCATCGGTCATATGGATGGATTGGGTTGTTTCCGTTTCGACAGATTTTCGTTTTGACAGATTTTTGTTTCGACAGCGTGTCACTTAGTTATCTCCAACGTACAGCTACGTATAAAATAAAAGACACAGGTAGGTATATCAACCTTTTGAACGCCATTGTCATAATATATGTGACAAACAAAATTTCAATTTCTTAAAAATCTTTTAATAATTAAAAATATATATTTACGAATTAGAATTTCCAGCCAATAGTTTACATAGCATAAAGAATTTAATAAACTTGTGTAAAATAAAAGCTTTTGTAAACTTGTATAATATGCAGATCATAATAAAAGTATTTACAATGTTACCGCTGAAATATGTATAAATAATTGTATTGTGCTGTATTATTGAGCTTGTGATAATTAAATCACTTTAACTAAATCTATGACTCCTTGTGATTGTACTGTCGAAACAAAAATCTGGCGAAACGAAAATCTGACGAAATGTAAATCTGTCTAAACGGAAACAACCCGATAGATCGCTTAAGTGACAAGATCGCCCACTGTTACATACCCTATAATTTTATAAACTAATTGTTGTTTGTAATGATGTACATTAAAGAGTATATCTACACGTATCTAAAGATTTGAATTGAATGATATCTGTCTAGCAGTCAGCGGTTCGAAGAATAGATGAAGGTACACATTTGTGGTGCATTTGAAACAGTGCCAAATTCCGGTGAATTAAAATCAATAAAAACACTTAGTAATATATTATAATCTAAGCCTACAATAGAAGAAGAGTTTCGATATACAGGGTGATTTAAAAATGCGTTGTCATAATTTAGATACCCATTGCTTTTTGCATACAGAATATCACCTTCAAGAAGTTTGGCACAAATGACATAAATCTATACTAATATTATAAAGCGGAAAAGTTTGTTAGTTTGTTTGTTTGTTTGCTTGAACGCGCTAATCTTGGAAAGTACTGGGTGGATTTGGATGAAATTTGGTATGGAAGTAGCTTGAAGCTTGAGGAAGGTTATAGGCTACTTTTTACCCGACTGCAAAAAAGGAGCGTTATGTTTTTACCGTGATAGAATCCACGGGAGCGAAGCCCCGCGTGAGTACTAGTAACAATATAATCAGCCTATAGCATTCCGACTGCTGGGTCACACGCCTCCTATCTATGCGAAGCAATTTGGACTGTAATTCACTACGAGAGTCCAGAGCGAGTTGGTGGATATCGCATATCTTCATATTTTTTAGGCCCTAGCACATCTTATCATGTACCGTTTTGAGAGTAGTGGTGATGACCAAAATTACGCAAAGAAACGTGATTGCTTGGGTTCGAACACAGGATCTGCAAGTGGCAAGACGTGCCTGTAATCAATGGGCTCCAAAAACTTATGACCTTTCAGCCTTTAAAGCAAGAGTGAACAGGTATCTTCTGAGCTCGCTCGTTCCAACGTTGACCTTTTCTATCGCTTACCATCAGAAGAGGTCGAGGTCAACAGTGGACACATCCGGAATAAAAAAAACGGGTTGTTTTTCTTTTCCGTCTATCACTCATAAATATAGTGCTGTAGTATATCACGATGTTTTCTAATACCCTGTATAAGTTTATCCTGTATTTCTCCAAGCCTGTTCCATCATCGGACTACAAGACGAACGGCGTTGCGCCATCATTGCATGACTGACATCCCACCCATAGGCACAAAACGTTTGGGAATACTTTCATTGTGCGTACAGCTAAGGAGTGGAATTCCTGTCCGTCGATTCTGTAAAATTTGAACAACAACTCGCATCTCACATAGCTATTCACTGTCACTTCGCTTATGGTTCAAAGTGACCTTGATTTTGCATTCTGTAAACAGCGTCGAAGTGACGGAGGAATTACCTTACCGAATACCACTTCTCACGTCATCTCATACTTTATCTGTAAAAGTATTCAGTTCAACTCGCTGACATGCTCGCAAGGGTAGCGCTAGTGTAAATTCGAATTAACAACCGAGTTTTTAGAATTCCAATCAATAAACTTACAGCGGATTCAGATTCGAAGTTTAGAATGAGGTCTTACAGAATAACACAGCTGATAGCTATAACCTGATAGGTTACTTTGAGGCTACCGTGGTTCATTTTCGACCTTTCGACCATATTATCGTTTACCATCAGATGAGATGATGTGAAACGCGAGAACAATAAAAAATCGTTATTTTACAGACAGAAGAGTCCTGTCATCGTCAGGCTCACTGCCCCTAAGTTGGATATTCGTCACAAGGTCGTCACTCGTCACTAACAATGTAGTACAAGTAATAATTAATTACTCATAGGTAATTATACTTACCTACTATCTAATTGAAACAAATTTCTTAATAACAGTAGCTAGTCATTAAGACTGCCAATTATCTATCTATACTTATAATAAATCTGTAGAGAGGTCAATTCTGTACATGAAATATATTTACAAAATAACTATCAGGGGTTGATTAGGGATCGATACTGATGCCAAAAATGCAATCAGTAAAATTTTTGTCTGTCTGTCTGTCTGTCTGTCTGTATAACCGTTATAGAAACAAAAACTACTTGACGGATTTTAATGAAACTTGGTATAATTATTTTTCATACTCCTGACCTGGTTATAGTATACTTTTCATCACGCTACAATCAATAGGAGCAGAGCAGTGAAGGGAAATGTTGGGAAAACGGGAGAAGTTACTCCATTTTTTAAGCTTCCGTCGCGTGTGCAACCTTAATGGTTAAAGCTACACAGAAATCATTCATGACGGAAATGTTCTCCTTAAAATTATATATATAAATATCCCAAGACAGCATATGTCTATCTTTTATGGTTGACTCACAATAACACGTGTAACTTCCGATAGCTTAGCAGTTCGAAGCTTTCTGATTATTATTCTGCTCCAAATTTAAAACCACCACAACTTTGCAATGGAACTCGGCTAAAAGTAACCCAGTTGCAACAAAATATAATCGAACGCTCAAATTTTAACAGGTGCGGTGCAGGAGAAACCGTCTTTATTCCCAGAATTCCCATAATACCAAATAATTTTCCATTCCAATTTAAAAGAACGCAATTTCCAGTATCGGTGTGTTATACAATGACAATTAATAAGGCTCAAGGACAGACATTTCGTGTTGCTGGTACTCCAGCCCACCGAGATCTACTGATCTCGGTGTCAGTTGTTTCTCGCATGGTCAGTTGTACGTCGCTCTTTCCCGGGTTAGCAGTTCTAGAAATCTTTATGTTCACGTGCCGGACGGGTCAACTTTCAACATAGTTTACCCGGAAGCTTTGCGCTGAAGTATTTTCGTTCTATAGGTACTTAAGCCTCATGTAAACGTGATCTAAACAATATTACCAATACATTAACTTAATAACACACAAGGAGTTACACGCTGACGGAGTCGCGGGCACACCTATTATCAATAATATTGTGCGGTTCGGTATTGCGATATTTTTCAACAATGTTATAGATTGACATATTATATTTCCCTACTAAATTACGAAAGTTAATCTGTCTGTTACATCAAAATCACTGAACCGTGAGGAAGGACATAGGCTACTTTTTTTTTTACGAAAAACGACGGAAACGTGGACGAAGTCGCGGGCAACAGCTATCTATACTAATAATATAAGGCTGAAGAGTTTGTTTGTTTGTTTGAACGCGATAATCTCAGGAACTACTGGTTCGAATTGAAACATTATTTTTTAATTAAATAGTCAATTTATAGAGAAAGGCTATAGGCTAATTATATCATTACGCTAAGGCCAATAGGAGCGGAGCGCCAATGAAGAATGCTTCAAAATCGGGGTTAAATTTAACGTTAGCCCAAAGTAACTATTCCACGCGGACGGAGTCGCGGGCAAAAGCTAGTAATTTTAATAAATTACTCGACGACCTTAGCGAGGAGGCTTGTAGGTCATTACCTAATAGTCTTTTGAAGTCAATTAACATCATTAATTGAGTTTAATTTTATTTACTTAAATGTTTATAGATTTATTGTTTGATAATGTTAAAGATTGTCTACTAGATTATCCGCTTAAGTTTTGTACATAGTCCTTGAAAAATTCCTTGACTTTCCGGAACTCTTTACTAAATGAAAATAATAAATAACTAAAAAGGTGAGACGGTCTTTCACACCGGAACAGATGCTCAATCTGTAACAAGCCCAGGTTCGGTCGTGTATGGAGTACTGCTCTCATTTTTGGGATGGATCTGCCAAATACCAACTGGACGCGCTTGAGTCCATTGAGAAACGAGACTCATTGGCAACGATGCACTGGTCGAGTCAAAGCTCCAGAGCCTCGAACATCGACGACAAGTTGCAAGTCTATCGGTTTTCTATCGGTTACATTTCGGAGAGTGTGCGATGGAATTACACAATCTAATTCCGCCAAGTCCGTTCTATCATCGGACTACAAGACAAACGGTGATGCGCCATCGTTACATGGTGGACATCCCACCCATACGCACTAAACGTTTCGCGAATACTTTCATTGTGCGTACGGCTAAGGAGTGGAATTCCCTGCCGGAGTCTGTGTTTCCCGATAGCTATAACCTAGGGGTCTATGAATTGGTTACTTTTAGGTAAGCGTGCTCCATCTTCGGCCACATCATCACTTTCCATCAGGTGAGATGGTGGTCAAACGCGAGCCTATTATCAATAAAAAACAAAAAACATTAAAGCTAGAGGAGCTAGGGCCTTAGACGAAGTTGCAATATCTATATTCTACTTCCTAACCTATTAATCGATACTAATATCCTGACTGCTATGCGCAAGGTCGTGGGTTCGATTCCCACCTAGGACCAGGGACTGAATAACCCAAAAATTACGCTATCTTTAAATTGCGGTATGACGTCAAACCGAAAAATAACGGTTGCCGCTTTATTTCGATATCTAAATTGATTTCGGTACCGAAACTTTTTGTGTATAAATAGAAAAAGGTATATTTCGGTAGCGGTACTAAAACCTTAATTAATAAAGATATGAAAGAGACGGATATTGACCACCTCTGGCCCTTGTTCGGTAGCGCGAGTTTCTCATCAAATTGCATTAGTTTGGCAATGTCAAATAGCACACGAAAAGTTATAATTACAGAAAAAGGTAAGTAATAAATACTTATGTGGATACTTATACTGTAATAAAGTGTAGAACAATAGTGTTAGTGTATAATATTTTCTTCAGCTAACTCATCGACTGGACTTTAGTAGGTATTTTTACTCATTCGTTTTTCAGATCAGAGCAAGATTAAAAAACGTGACAACATTCGGAAAAATCTTAATTCCCAGTCTGAAAATATGTCAACGGAATACGAAACTTCACCAAAAATATCCAGAGTGCCGACTAATACCCAGGAAACCTTCTGTTACTCACAAGACAAATTTCCGGATTCTCAACCTTTTGATGGTTTCATAGATTCGAGAAAAATCGATAAAAATATCCATGAGGCACCTTACACTTTTGATTTACATACGGATCTGCGTGATTATCAAACTAATGATGATTTATCCAACTCTTGAGAAATGTGTACCCATAAATATAACACTATTACAACAACAAGAGAAATTGGTACTATGACGGAATACGAAGGCTGCAACATGAGTGCAGAAAAAGAAGCTGAATGTAACGAGTTCTTTGCGAAAATAGTAACATTGGAGATGTCTAAGTTTCACGGAAACATGCGTTACAATAAGATGAAGGAAATATTGGATATAGTGAAGAAAAGTGACGCATAAAAAATTATATATTCTTATTAACGGCTGATTAAATTGTACCTAAGCCATATGATTGTCTCTTACCTAGGATTATTTGGTAAATTTAATAAAACAAATATTGAAATTGAATCATTTATTTCTTTTAATCATTATTTAGTTTAACCATCTAGTATATGAACAATGATTAACCATAGATAAGATAATTTTGTTAATTTAGTTAAGTGGAAGGCCCATTAACGGCGCCAATGCTTTTTTATAGTGTGGCAAATTCGCCCTCCTAAGTCAAAACCGAAAAGTATTCTTCAGCGCAGTTTTGGTGGAATGAACTTGGAAAGTCTTCGGGAAGATGCTAGCAATATTGACTGGTCCGATCTTGTTCATATAGAGTCGATTGATGACAAAGTTAACCTCCTCAATTCCAATCTTAACAAGCTTTATGACGTGCATGCACCTGTTCGTTTGGTAAAGATTAAGCATCTACCTGCTCCGTGGCTAACAGATAACGTGAAAGTAATTTTACAAAGAAAGGCGGCAGCAGCAAAGTCTAAATTCAAGTGCAGATCTAGTCGAGAAAGTCGAGATTAATACGTCGCTATCCGAAGTCACAGCAACTAGGTTTGTAGGGATGCCCAACGCCGCCACATTCATAAGTCCGTTGAAAACGGTGATCCAGCTACAGTCTGGAAATATCTTAGATCTATGGGAATTGGGAAGTCACGTCAAGAGTCTATTCCTCCTTAGGAATAAAAAAAGGAAAATGTTGATTAAGCGATTCAAGGTCTATATACTTATATAGACCTTGAATCGCTCAATCAACATTTTTCCACCTCTTGTAGCTTCAATGTTGCTGTTAAAACCACTACTCTAAATAATCTTTCTTCTCTTCCCACTCCTAATTATTCTCCTTTTATTTTTAATTAATTTACCAGTTGTGATGTTAAGAAGAGCATGCTATCTATAACATCAAATGCCGTTGGTAATAACTGTATTAGCCATAAAATGATACTCCCTATCCTGGACGAAATTCTTCCTGTCATTTGCCATGTCCTCAATTATTCCGTATCCTCGGGTGTTTTCCCATCTTTGTGGAAAGAAGCTCAGATAACTCCTCTCCCTAAAAAGTCTAATCCTGTTTCTTTCTCTGATTTCCGCCCCATTTCCATATTACCGTTCCTATCCAAAGTCCTCGAACGCCTTATCCACAATCAACTTAGTGCCTTCCTTTGTAAAAACCAACTCCTAAATTTGTACCAATCCGGGTTTCGTTCAGGACCACACAGCTCACAGAGCCACAGCTCTAGTTAAAATCACTGACGATATCAGATCAGGTATGGATAATAGGAAGTTGACTGTCCTTTCGTTACTGGACTTCAGCAACGCCTTTAACACTGTCGATTTTGATGTCCTGCTCGGTATACACTGCTCTCTTAACATATCTCCAACAGCAATTGATTGGTTTCGTAGTTATCTGTGTGGCCGCCGACAACGTATTTGCATTGAAGATACATCGTCTTCATGGTGCAATACTACTGCTGGCGTACCACAGGGGGGCGTTCTCTCTCCTCTTCTTTTCGCCATATTTATAAATTCTATTTCAAATGAACTTCTCCCATCTTATCACATTTATGCTGACGATCTGCAAATTTATTCGCAAGCTCCCGTTGAAGAACTGTCTGAGGCGGTGACGATTGTGAATAAAGACTTAGCACGTATTTCTGATTGGAGTTTGAATCATGGTTTGAGGGTTAATCCTGCGAAGACTCAAGTTATTATTGTTGGCAGCCCTAGGCTACGTTCCAAAATTAACTGGGCGACCCTTCCTCAAATCGTTTTTGATGGAGCTGCTATACCTTATTGTGACTCAGTAAAAGACCTAGGTATTTATACTGATAGGGATTTGTCTTGGGGTCCCCAGTTGCAAGAAGTAAGCCGCAAATGGTTTGCCTCTGCGGGTTCTTTACGCAGATTGCGCAATTTCCTGCCGACTGCCACTAAAATTGCGCTTGCCCAATCCCTTCTTCTCCCTGTTCTCGACTATGCTGATGCAAGTTATCCAGATATTACTGAAGTGCAGCTAGATAAGCTTGAACGACTCCAAAATTTTTGTATCAGATTCATAGTTGGTTTGCGCAAATATGATCATGTTTCTGAGTTTCGCATTAAAGTCAAGTGGCTTTCGATCCGCCTTTGCCGGAATGCACATATTTTATCATTACTTTACAGTATTCTCTTCAATCCTACAACTTCGTTTTATCTCAAAGAACGCTTTAAGTTCCATCATGACACACATGTAAGAGATTTGAGATCATCGGAGAATTTGAGACTTTCAATGCCTGCACATTTCACTAAATTCTATGGCTTATCGTTTACGGTGCAAGCTATTCGTTTGTGGAATGCATTGCCGGTGTCAGTAAGACAAGCTCAGTCACTGGCTACTTTTAAAAGCTTGGTTGCTAATTATTTTCTTTCCAATTTATGACTATTCTTTTGTTGTCTCTCCACTTGATGTTAAAGAACACATTATATGTATTGTATTATTAATTACCTATGTATTACATTGTATTTATATATATATATATAAATATATAATAATAAAAATATAATATATATATATATATATATATATATATATTTGCATATACATTTATTTATTTTAATATTTAAGTAATTTTTGTTTCTCTGTTTTTATGAGTAATGTAGTACACTAATTTAGCCCTCCCCACTTTAATTAAAGTCAGCAATAAGACCGCCATTGTTACCACAGAATAAGCAATATTGTTAAATAGGTGTGTTTAAATTTTGGTGTACAAGTATATTCTATCTATCTATCTATCTATTACAGGGTATTTTTTAATAGGTTATATACCTGTTTGTGTTGGAATGTTGGACGATTGTTTGGAGCCAGCATTATAGATAACTTCTTTCAAGTATTGTTTAGTGCTATAGTAAAAAGAGTATGGGTAGGTAGGTCTTATTCTTATTATCTGCGAAAAAAATTAAAAATAGCATGTCAATCACTGACTGGTAGATATTAAGTATGTATGTATTGTATAAAATAATCAGATATGAACTTACTTTTACTACGGCTGAGCATCCAAGCACTTGGCAGGTACAAGAATTATTTTCCTTTGAAAATGAAAAAGAAAGCATAGATTGCGTTTTTACGTTTTCGTCCCATAATTATTTTCTAAATAACGACACACACAACACAACTTTTATTGACAGAGTGTTAGTGGTCACTGTGTGCGAGCGTCCGGCGACAAGCGACAAAAGCAGGTTCTAATAGGTATGCCGGCGCGCACGCCTGTGCTTTGTCCACCCTTGTCGGTGCCTCACAACCGTCGTCCCACGTCCTGCAACGGTCAATTCTATGTTTTTCGGTACCGATATCGCATAAAGGTTAAATAACGGAATAGCCTTACCATTATTTTATTAAGGTACATTTATTTTATACAGGTATCGTAACCGTATACCGTAACCGTTTTCAGTCCCTGCCTAGGACAAATGTTTGTGTGATGAGCACGGTTATTTGTTCTTTGTCTGGGTGTAATTTATCTATAATATGTATGTATTTAGAAATATATATGTATGTTTATCAGTTGTCTAGTATCCATATCACAAGCTCTGCTTAGTTTGGGACTAGATGGCGTTGTGTGAAAAAGTTGTGGAATATTATTATTATTATTAACTATGCGAAAGTCTCTCTGTCTGTTACGCTTTCATGGTTAAACAACAGTACCGATTTGGATGAATTTTAAAATGAAAATATGTAGTACCTAGAAGACTCCGGGTCAAATATACATTTTGGGCAGAGCTAGTATTATAATAAATGCGGAAGTTTGTGAGGGTGCATGTATGTTTGTTTCTTACTCTTTCACGAAGAACTATTGAACGGATCTGAATGAAATTTTGTGTGTATATGTATAAGTAAAATCCTGGAACGACACATAGGCTATTTTTTCCCGGAATTCCCACGGAATCGAGATTACGCGGGATAAACCTCCCATGCGAACGAAGTCGCGGAAAACAGTTAGTTAACCTAAGCATTTGTTGAAATGTCAACAAGTAAGAGTTTGCATAGTTGACATTTCGGCAGCGTAAATTCCAAACGTTTTTGACATTTCGACAATGTTCGTTGTTGATTTATCTTTCTAACTACAAGTGTGTGCGTTGTCTTTACTGCCGATGATGGTAAATCCTACTTAATATTATAAATGCGAAAGTTTTTGAGGATGTATGTATGTTTGTTGCTCTTTCACGTAAAAACTGTAAATTTGTAATGTAGATAGTTGATATCCTGGAATAATATATAGGTTAATTTTTATCCCGGTATTCCCACGGGATCGGGATTTACGCGGGAAAAACCTCCCAAGCGAACGAAGTCGCGGGCAAAAGCTAGTAGATACATAGATAATAATGTGACGAGAGCAGAAGTGGCCGTGGCCCAGTGTTACAGAGCCTTGAGGAGTTCGAACTTACCCGGTCAGACATTACTTTGAGTAATTTATATCCTGTTAATCACCATTGCTCTTGAAACATCGTGAGAAAGCCGACATGTTCTAGAACAGGGCAGGCGAATCTTTATGTATCAATGCACTGCTGCACTTTTTCTAAATAAATATTTAATGGGATCATAGACGTGCCGTCAAATAATATTGATCTTTTTTATTATTTTATTTTATTATTATTGATATATTTATTATTTTAGATTATTGGACAATAATAATAATAGAACTCAAAACCCTACAAAAAAGGCACATTTTGCAATATTTCTCTTCCAATACTCTGTAGCGTAGGGTCACTCACGTTCATTCGTCATAAAATACATTCAAACAACTATTAAAATCACTGATTGGTTAAATACTCTCTGATTAAAATACTTCAGACTTTTTTTCTTCGTGCATAATAATATTCATAGTTTTAGCCAATTTTCTTTGTTGTACTTTATTATTATTTATTATAATCAGACAGATCCATAAAGTGTTAGTAAGACAACTTATACTATGTTAGTAACAATTTGTCAATAAATAATCAATTACATCAAATTAAAATTTCAAAATAATAAAATTAAAATTATAAAATTAAAATTACAAAATTAAAATCAAATAAGTACAATTAAATATTCCAAAATCTAATTCATGTACTTCAGTCCGTCTGCTGCACTAGACCCGCCGTTATGCAAACGGGTCCAATAAAACAGGAACGGACAGTCTGGCTTGTCCACAATCACTCTCAGGATACTGTTGGCGCTCCCCCGCATCCTGTGCATCAGGGATGCCGCTCTCTTGCGCGTAATTGCTTGAAAGCTATCCACTCTCCCTTCCGCAAACATGGCCGACGCACTACAGAAACGTGGAAGCCCCAACAGAATCCTAAGAGCGTTATTATACTAGACACGGAGAGCGCTATAAGCCCTTTGCGTATGACTAACCCACAGGCTGCACGTGTAAAATGACTGGCAATATGCCTTAAAAAGAGTTATTTTTACTTCTTTAGTACATCGTGCAAACCTGCGAGCCAGCATATTACATCGTACTGACAACGCTCTCCGCTCCCTCTCGATGTCCAGGTCATCATTCAAATCCTCAGTCACAATGTGTCCAAGGTACTGGAACCTTGACACCCTTACTAGAGCCACACCGTACAGGCATAGCGGTGGAATGGTTCCGACTGGCTTCCTAGCACCTACCCGAAACACCATAACTTCACTTTTCTTTACATTGTAGAAGAGGCCATGAGACACAGCATACCTCTCACAGTCACCCAGTTACCTACGAAGGGCGTCAATCGAGGGACTCAGCAACACCATATCATCCGCGTAACTTATGTTATTTATTATACTACCATCAATTGAGCATCCGACACCAGTGCTGCTGAGCTCCTCGATCAACTGATTTACATACAGGTTAAATAGCGACGGGGAAGTTAACCCACCCTGCCTCACTCCACACTCTAGTTTATACGGTTCAGATAAAGCACCTGACCATCTGCCCTGTTTGATTTGATGGTTATACCAGTACTGCAGAAGGTTAACCAATTCGTTGGGTAGACCCTGCTTGCGCAATTTTGACCATAATATGTTATAATCAACCAGGTCAAAAGCCTTGGAGAGGTCCAAGAAGGCAGCGTACACAGGTGTGTTTCTGTCCGTATAGTACCTGACCGTATGCTTGAGCGCCAAAATAGCAGCTTCCGTAGACAGTCCAGCTCTAAAACCGAACTGAGCATGATGTAAATTGAGCTGCCCAGCTACTCTCCGCTCAAGCACACTGTCAAAAACCTTTGCAGCTATAGTGGCCAATGAGATGGGCCTATAATTATCCTTGTCCGAGACATCCCCCGTCTTACTCTTGACTATGGGTACTACTATCGTTCTCATCAGTTCAGTCGGTAAATAAGAATGCTTCGAGCAAAAATTATACAGCATGGACAAGATCCTTGGGAGATGTGAGGTCACTTTAAAATTCCTCATGAACATATCCGCGATATCCTTCGGTTCTGTCACGCCATTAACACTCACCGGAACAGCAGGTTCCGGGCTCAAACGCTGGGTGGATTTCCAAAATTTCTGGAAATGCTTGTTTCTATGTTTTGTCGCCAAAATGTCCATCTTAATTTGATCCTCGTTGTCTTGACAGAATTTCAACTTTTTCTTAAAACATTTACGCGACTCTCTCATATCTACAAACAGCTGCCCAGATTAAGGTTTACCATGCCACACCCAATTCAGAAAGGCCCTCCTCGCGTTCCTGTGAGCGTCACTGACGTGCTTGTTCCACCCGATCAATATGCGCCGACTTTAAGGCCGGCTTGTCCCGAGCACCGTAGGTATTCGACGCTTACCCCAGCCCCCGCAACGAATAGCAAAACGTAACAAATTACGACGCGCGGGAGACGCGCGCGCCAAGCGCACCGCTCATGAGTTCACGAACTCAAGTAGGTACGAAGATGCGTCACAGAATAGAGCAATTCAGTAGATCAACTTGAATTGATTAGTTTATGTTTATTTTGTTTTGTTTTAATAGTAAGTATTTTCAAGTTTATAGATAGAATAGGTACGTATTGTATAAACTTGAACCTAATTGGTAATAATTAAAAATAAGTATATTTGTTTATTTTTGTGAATAAGGTGTATAAAAAATCTGACTGACACGTAGATCATGAATACGGGTATGATTCAAAATTACACGCCGCGCGCTATTCGACTTTCCCAAAGGGTGTGAAATCTTCATGGCACAGTATAAAAAATCAAGTATTAGGTAGGCACACTTACATTAGGAGAATTGTATTACAATTCAATTGTTATATTGAAAGAGGGCTTAGACGTATTCTGTGTGAAATATTATGTTTAAAAAATAATAAATATAAATATTTTTCAATTAAATAGTTATACCAATAAAAGCAACACACAAACACTTTTTGGAACGTATTTATTTTACGCGGCTTCTAAACTGGCAGAAATTGTAACGCAAAAGTGTTAATACTTACGACTGTCTTCTGACGAGAGAGACGACGAGGGTCAACCGCACACTTTTTTTTCTCTAAAAACTACAATCATTTATGCACAACTGGCTAATGCCGTGATTCGACTTCAACTTCAACTCTTGCGGCTTTTGTGGAGGACCCACCACAATTTCATAAACGCTGGAGGTTGTTTGGTAAAGTATTTTGGATGATGAAAAGTATTAAAATTGAAGTAAAAAAAAAAACAAAATTATTTTGTACGCAAACATGTTGAGTGTGCAAACGTGTTGTTGTTGTGTGACATGACAGCTTTTGCAATGTCAAATGTGTTATCACTCAATGTTTTACCAGTTTACCAGTGGCTAGAGAAAATTAGAAATATTGCATAGAAATGTTAAAACGATAATACAGTACGCTACAGCTTTATTTTATTTATCTCAATGAACCTACATAGATCATAAACAAATCGAGTAAATACAAGAGGGATAAGGCATTTAATGGAGATTGGACGGGGAACATTAGGGGGTGCGCGTGATTCGAAATGCAGTAAAAAGCCATAGATGACATCCTGACACGATATGTCACATTTTTGACATTTTACAACATATTATCTGTTTCCCTTTGGTACATGAATACTTTATTGGAAAACTTAAAAAAGTAGACATACACAAAGATGTGAAACTTTTTCTGATTAATCATTTTCATGAAAAAGAAATGTAAGCACTTTTCTCAAGACCATCTATGCTCGTTGTTGGTGTTGTTTACTGATTGCACAACGGTGAACAGGAGACGACTAGGCTCTTCGACCACCTTACGGAGGCAGCTGCAGGAGCTGAAATGGCCCAGCACAAATATCCGATGGCAAAGCTTGTTTTTCTAAGAGATTTTAATGCCCACCATAAAGAATGGTTGTTCCCGTACCAACAAACAGAGCACGCTGGTAGAGGCCCGCAGGTTTTTTTATCGCTAGATCTCGATCAGCTGGTTCACCAAGCAACCTGCATTCCAGAAGTCGACGGCCACACGCCCAATGACTTGGACCTAGTGGTGAAAACGGTATCTACCTTTTCTCCTCCAGATACATGCCTCAGGGTCATATGGCGAGTATGGAAGTATGGGTTTGCAGACTCCGAAACTGCGAAGTGAAACTCGAACTTTTACCGTCCTTCGCTGCCTCCTAGTTATGATAAAACTGAATGGAACACTGGCTCACACCGCACAAGAAAAAGCAAATTTAAATGCCTCCGTCTTTGCGGTAAGTTTACGTCTCGACACGGCGTCTAACTTACCACATAAAATACCTCACTTTGGCTCCATAATGCTGGAAAATGCATTTCATGTTAAGGAAGTCCGCAAAGCCCTTTCCAGTCAAAACCAAACCAAACTTTGCCAGCCAAGCAGAGTCAAGATGCAAACCGAGATCTTTAATTGAAAATGATAGGAAGGAGTGAACTAGTTGCCACTCTAATGATCATACGTGAGCTTCTGATCACAATGGCCTGACACTTTGAGGGTCACCCCAAATCAATCAGACCAGTTTTACAGCATCTAAATCTCGGTTTACATCTCCTATAGCGTCTGACAAACTTTCCACCCGCGTAGATGCATACAACTGCAGATCATCAGCGTAAAGTTGATACGAACACCGAAGACAGAGAGTTATAAAGTTTACCGAAGTTTACCGAAAATAATAAATGATATTTTCGTAGGAAATGGTCATGTTGTATATTTCTACACTATGGCACGAGTGTGCTGCGTGTAATAAATATTGTTGACTTGTGACAACCCTGGCCGTTGCGATACTGTCTAGAGCTAGACGTTGTCGGCATTTTCCACAAGATCAAAGGCGTCGACCTACTGTATGATCTTTATACTGTGGTTATAGCGACGAATGATCGACTGTACCATTTATCCATTATTACATTTACGAAAATAAAACCTAATACAGTCGAAGACGGTCAGTTATTTCAATCGTGGTTACTGACGTTCTGTTAGCGCGTTTAGTAAAGAATCGGATTGATAACCGTCAGTATTATCGATCAAACCCAGGCTCTAATCACATCTTTTTGTGATTTCTTTTTTATTGAAAGTACTTTTATATTATATTTAGATATTTTTGGAAATATTTTTTTGAATAAAATAAGAAACATTTTCATTTTTTTATAGGAGAAAGAAAGTCAACAATGTTTTTGTTTTACACACATGTTTGCGGTTTGTAAATCTATTCTGCGTAGCTACTTATCTACTTAGTAAAGTAAAATATTAATTTGTATAATTATAGGTACCTATAATAGTATTGTCAAAGTTTCCTTTGAGTCTGACATTTGAAAAGAGCATTATAACATTTGCGCACGTGGCGGCCTTATATGCTTTGACATAGGGTTCAAATTCAATTGTTTCACACACTTTTTGCGGTTGGCAAATCTATTCCGCGAGAAAAATAAACTATTACAGCTTTTGCGCGCGTGGCGTGTTTATTTACACATAGTCACATATATTATTTTGTGGTTTCGAAATCTATTCCGCGTAGCTAAGTAGGTACCTCAGAATACAAAAAGAACCTAGTTAGTAAAGAAAAATATTTTGTATATACCTAGGTCTAAATATTTATGTATTGTCAAAGCCTTCTTACTTTTTTGTTTATTCAGCCTTCGTAGAGCTAGCGATGACCACTTCTTTTTGTTAATTTTGTCAATTAGTTTTACTGACCAAAATTATAACTAAAGTACCTAATAAAAACAATTTATATTACAACTATTTAAAACTAAACGATAGGAATTATTATTTTATAATGATTTATTGGCTTGACCGGAACCAAACTTAGCGGGGGTGGCAGGTTCGCTAAAAATTGGCATACGTCCGACCTCCAACACGTTCCGCTCGGGACTAAAGGACGCGGGGCGCGTGGCCGCGCGCATCAAAATAATAGGAAAACACTTATGTTTGAATTTAGTGGTATAAATATTTTCAAATTTCACATTATGACGACAGACATATATGACATTTTTTACGACCTTTATTATGGTATAAGTTTTATTATTCAAAGCTTAATACAACTCAAATAAAATAAGAATAAGACTGTAATTTAGACTTGTCTTTGCGATTTAATTAGTTGCAGTGAAATGCAAGTAATCGTGTATCGGATGACCGAAATAGAAAGATCAAAGTATGAATTATGTAATATGTTTTTTTCAAAATTTAAATCCGTGTTATCTACGAATAAGACACAATTGAAAACGACGTTTTTTCGAATAACCTCGCCTTAAGAGCAAAAATTATTCATAAAAATTTCGTGATCGATGACGTGCCCAAAATATTATGTCGCGTGCCATAGGTTCGCGTTCGCCATCCCTGTTCTAGAACCAAAAAATTCGAAGACACGTGTCATCCATCAACGCACTGGGCCCAGGTACTTGATTACGGCCCATTCTCTCTCATGTATTAGAGGCCTGTTTCCCCGCAGTGGGAACTTTATAGGCTGATTACGTTATGTTAGCAACTAGAAATAAAATAAACATTAGATTAAGTTATTCACCGCATTGACAGACCGCAAGCAGTTCTTGACTTCACTTCCTGACCCGCGTTTGTTATGTAAAAGAGTATAACATAACAATTCCATTACGATTCATACTCATAACACCAGTCGGAAAATGTCTTCGAGAATTCCAAATGTGTCCGTACCCTTCACGGCACTTACATTGCAGCTTTACTACGGGGCAATGACTCACTAGTTTCTCATAATCAAATCACAACATCCTCTCTCCTTGTTGGTCTTGAGAGGAAGGAAAAGGACGGAGATATATTTTTAAAAGAATCGCGAGTGTATGATGGTAACCCCGCCGCGATCGAGGCAATAGGCTGTTTAGCTTGTTACCTCAGCCTCAGTTCGCGTACCGCTATTCCGTTGATCGGTTGTGTATTCGTTTTTCAAATTAAAAACTACGGCATTTTAATAACTAAGTGCTTGTTCCACTGACTTTTATTACTACTGGAGATATTCTTAGGTGAGTGATTTTGTTTACTTCAATTATTGATAAGCTGAAATATAGCGTGTTCTGTTTAACGGTCCCGCCTCAAAGTTTGTTGGGGACGCATTTGAAGTTTTTTTTTTAATTCCGCAACAAATTTTCAAAGATTTCAAAAGAGGTTTAGAATGAGTCCTGAGAACTTTTGTTGTAGATTATGACAATGTAAAGTAGTCGTGTGCTCCACTTGGCTAATAAGATTCGTATTAGCAAGCAACCCAGTTTTTAATGCAAACTAGCTCAAGTAGAGTTCTTAGCTATTAGTGCAACAGTGACACCTACGATATGTTTTCTAAAAAGGCGCGTAGAGTTCGTAGTGATGAAAATATTATGATGTTTTAAAAGGCGTGATGTTTTTAGATTATCATTTTTATGTTTATTCGACGGCCCACTACGGACAGACTGAACTTTAACATCAGAATTCTTTATAAAAACTTCCTGATTATTCCTTGCTTAGTTATTAGGAACAAAAAAAAAACTCCGGGCGTTGTTTCTTGCGTGACTCGAAACATGGGACCCTCTTGGTATGCGTGCCCTTAAATTTTACCAGCCCGAGTTAGCGATGAGTCAGATCATATCCTTTTTTTTGCCGGTAACTTTATAGCACTGTGAAAACACAAAAACAACCTTTCTATATAAATATTTTAATGTTAATGAAAAACGTATCAATTGAACAGGTTTATTACTTATCTGCCATTCAAGTTTTATTCCTTTAATACAAAATAATTAGTAAAGCACTTACTAATTTGGAGTATCTTTATGGAATACTAACTGTGCCTGCGACTTTGGTCGCTTGGGAGTGGATATTAGGTATCTACTCTACTACTATCTCTAAAAACGGTATGGACAAACTGGTACGGACTCTTATCTTCTCGATTTTTTCGTATGGGGCTGAGACATGAACACTGAGAAAGCTGCAGAGCGCAATCGCATTGACGCCTTCGAGATGTGGTGCTGGAGAAAAATGCTTCACATCCTCTGGACAGCATTTTGGACTAACGTCTCCATACTGCGAGAACTCAAACCACGGCTATCATTCGAGTGTCTACGTAGACTCTTGGAATACTTCGGTCACATTGCTAGGAAAGACGGTGGCAACCTTGAAAAGCTCATCGTGTCCGGCAATGTAGACGGGAAGAGGCCTCGGGGATAGGGTTGCCATCACCAAATTTGCCGGCCCCGGACAAAGACTTATAAACCCCGGACATTTGGGTAAAATCACAGTTTTTCCCCGGACACCATAGAAAAATACATTTTTGAACTTGAAACTAAAAGCAACGATGTTTAATTATGGTTTTTATTTACTGATAAGTGATAATATTGTAGAGCTTTGGACCTTTTTTAATCATTTCATTTAATCAACGTAACAAAAACAATGAGATGAAATACCATAGGAAAATAATAATAGAGGTCGAGCTTTTTGGTACCCGTAAGACCAATGTGTGTCCGGGTTGTACCTGGATGCTTATTAGAAAAATCCCCCGGACGCCCCCGGACGCTCTCCAAACTAGGACAAATCCGGGAAAACCGGAACGGATGCCAACCCTACTCGGGGACGCAGCCCCATACGTTGGTCTGACCAGATCCACACCACTCTCGACACTATGGTTCACAACAAATTTCACACCGCCAGACTCAGAAACTATTGGAGGAAGATAATACGGGAGAAGAGAAAGTGATACAGAAGGGAGGTCACGACCCTCAGTTATAAGGAAAACGACGCAAGGAGGAGGATCTCTAAAAATCCTATATAAAAAGTAGATAGATAGAATATTGATCGACGATCGGCAAGCGTTGCTTAACTTCAAGATCGATCCATGCGGGTTTGCCGGCTGTTATACAGTACAATAAGATCCAATTTAGCTTGTTTCTAATTAATGAATTGCTCAAGCCCACCGGTAGTAATAACGGAAGTTCGTTTTGATAGCCAAAGAACATTAATTGATCTATTAAAGAGTTAACGTGCAGTAAACATGTAATATTCACACCGTTTTAAAATAAATGAATGAACATGAGCATATTCTTATTAGATCTAACTATACAATTTTATAAAGTTCCGAGTCAAACTAAATATTATTTTTTGGATACCGTTCAGTAATAATGTCAGTTTTTTTTTAACATTGCGCCACTTTAGGAATTTCTCCTGTATCACGGGCGCAATTTTACAAACACCGAGACCTGGAACAAATATTATTACGCCATACCAACATTTACCCCGGAGCGGAAATCGAACCAACGACACGCACGCAACAGTCTATCGCTCAATCACTGCACCAACCGTGTATTCAAATTAATTTTAGGAACGCGCCGGAAAGAGAATGACCATGAACGTTACCAATCCCGAACGCGACGGCGCGTTGTGTCAATTTGCGTCCCACGCAGCACTAATGACAGGGCCATTGCCTGCGGGAATGTTCTAGAGATACCGTGGCCCAGTAAAACAAGGGCTACTTAGGGAACAGGGTGGCTTTATAACTCGATGGATAGGTACCAAATTTTCGACACGACAAAAAAAACGTATCCAATAAAAATAATTTAAAGGGGAATTCCTCAAATGTGACTAATGTCTGATATGACTCACTTCCCAAAAGCCACCATAAAACATACGCATACATAGCCCGAACATCGTTTCGGGACACGAACTTTTACGAACTGACACGACGACGACGGTCTGAGCATCGTTAAAAAGAACAGAATTCAAACTTTGTGTCCAAATTGTAATGGAAGGAAATGGAAACGATGATCATTTCCTTCTACTTTCCTAATTAATGTTCTTGCGAGGTTCAAGGCAGTTAAACCATTGTATGGTATTCGCCAAACCTCTTTGTATCCATACATATTGTCGTTTCCTACATAATTCCTTCCCCTTTCTCATGCATGTGAGCTTCTGGCTGACAGGGTTCAAAATTAGCTATCAGCTTTTCTGTATAATCGGCAAAATATGTACTTATCGTTCACACTAGCTACGTCATCGTGACTTCGTTCGCGTGGGACGCTTTCCCTCGATTGTGAGAATTCCCAGATAGAAAGTAACCTCAGTATTATTCCAGGATTCCAGCTATCTATATACCAAAGGAGATGTTTCATTTTCGGCCATCAGATGTACATTTATCGAAAAAGAGGAAAGATACTACAAATTGGGGAAAAATCTTCTCGTGTGAATTTGAGCCTGCTTTGTTGTGTACAAAAAATAATAGTTTTTCAATTATTGCCATGTTTTATTCAACATGGCGTCTCGTTTGCTTGCATACTTCATTCGTTCTGAAATCATGTCTCATCAAATCAATGTTACGTAGAAGATAATTAAAAAAACGTGTGTATTCTTGTAGTGTTAAAAATAAATTACTATTATTCTCTTGTACATATTTTTGAGTAAACAGAATTAAGTGTGACGATTTCATCGTTACAAAAATCTTTAGTCTCCATTTTTGAAATGTGTTTCTGAACGAATTCAAAATAACCGCTTATTGTCTTGAAAGTTCAAACTCTATCAGTCAGTCAGGTCCCCGCTAGGGTAATAGTGTTCTGTGGGTTAGTTCTGATGAACAAAAACAAAACAAGGTTAAGTAAACGTCATTTCTACAACCTGTCATGGCTGTCATAACTCTTAGCACAAACGTCAAACATTTTTTATTTTTATTTTGTACATAAAGACTCATTGGCAACGATGCACTGGTCGAATCAAAGCTCCAGAGCCTTGAACATCGACGACGAGTTGCAAGTCTATCGGTTTTCTATCGGTTACATTTCGGGGAGTGTGCGATGGAATTACACAATCTAATTCCACCAAGCCCGTTCCATCATCGGACTACGAGACAAACGGCGAAGCGCCATCGTTACATGGTGGACATCCCACCCATACGCACCAAACGTTTTGGGAATACCTTCATTGTGCGTACGGCTAAGGAGTGGAATTCCCTGCCGGAGTCTGTGTTTCCCGATAGCTATAACCTAGGAGTCTTTAAGTCAAGAGTGAATAGGTTACTTTTAGGTAAGCGTGCTCCATCTTCGACCACATCATCACTTACCATCAGGTGAGATGGTGGTCAAACGCGAACCTATTCTAAATAAATAAAAAAAATAAAAAATTGTACATAAAACCATTTGATATTATGAAAAAAGTGTTACTTTTTTCTATTCAGGGATAAGTTTCCCAGCTTTGCTGAAATGTACGTGTTATGGCCGGAGCCCCATATAAAAATGAAACATCTCCTTTCATTCAGATCCCTTTAGGCGTGATAGAGTAACAAACAGTCATCTAAACTTTCACATTTATAACATTAGTTAGATAGAGAGACTGCCTATTTGACCTCCACATCTATGAAAATAGGAAAAAAATAGTAAGACTGGTATCAGATTTACTCCTTACTGACTGTCAAAGATTGTCAAATGATTGCTGAGACCCACGGCTTAGTGTGCTTTTCAACACATGGAGTAGAACCTGTAGGTACTCACTCACTCGGACGACCCTTGAAAAGCGTTGCTTAACTTCGGAGATCAATCCGTCACGCTATCACTATTTAGCCTTCCACCTTTAGAGTATAGCTAATGCCATCTTCTATTTGCGATTGTAAGTTCCAACGCTACATACCGAAAATGTTGTCTGGTTTTACCTTATAAAGCTCTTACTAATACAAACCATTAAATAGATAAATTCTTGTTCACACTCTTTAAGTACCTTTGCAATGATCTTTTTCTAAAAAAGGTGCCGGTAGATACTCGTAAAATACCAATGCAACTGAAGCCGTATTACCTATACCTAATAGATTGTTGGGCAGCGGCAGAAATAATAAAAAATATAATATTAAATTATTTTTTTAATTACTTCTTCAATGTAAGAAATATTAATTAATATGGTGATCTACACTTTTTTAGTATAATTAAGATACCTTTACTTATTTGAAATTATTGTAATTCAAAGGAGACATTGACCTCTGAGTTTGTTTCGGTATTTCTTCTGCTAAGGCGTGGAATTCTCTGCCGGAGTCTCAGTTTCATGATACTACAACCTTGGGAGTATTTAAGTCAAGAGTGAATAGGATATTTCTAGGCAAGCGTCCTTCATCTTCAACCACATCATCCATAACATCATCGCTTACAGTCAGGTGACATGGGCATGGTAGTCTAACGCGAGTAGGGTTACCAGATCCGAAAAATAAGTTTTCCTGAAAAAACCCTTGTTTCGGCAATAATTTTCCTGACATTTTAGCAGAAACTTATATTATTTTACAAACTCGCGCGCGGCGCGTGGGAGTCTGAGTATGAGTGTTAGATGCCTTGTGGCGGGATGCGGGGCAGTAGTTCAATACTCTTGCAAACGGTGCTAAGTTTACTAGTGTTGTGCGTATTTGTGTGGCAAGCATTTATTTTATAACGAAAAGGCTTACTTTTCTCTTTTTTTTAATTCCTGAAAATTTTTAACTTTCCCTGTTTCCCTGACAGAGAGCTGAAATTCCGGACATGTCAGGAAAATTCCTGTCATCTGGTAACCTTAAACGCGAGCCTGTCAACAATAAAACAGTAAATTTTTTTTTACAAAAAATAGGACCGACTTCCATATCAAAACACTACAAAGCCAAAAATAACTTTAATTTCGGTAGTCGGTGTTATTGGCTTTGGATTTTCTTTTTTTTTTTCACACCGCCTTCCGAAATTAAAGTTATTTTTGGCTTTGTAGTGTTTTGATACAGAAGTCGGTTCTACTTTTTGTAAAAAAAATTTTTTCACGCTTTTTATTGGGTCGGTTTGTAATTTATCTAGTTACAAAAGCCATAATGTTAACAACTTATCACGTTTTACAAAACATTGCTTTTCCCGATGCATAGCCGTTAATTTTTGAGGAGTTCTCCTGGTACTTGACCATCAGCTCTACATCACCATACTCGTATGTATTGCGACGAGCATAAAGTGTTTAACATCCGTTCTCAAGTAATAGAATCGCAATCCACGAAATACTTATTATTGAGTAGTTTCAGTGGCCATCTGTGGTCTTCATCATCAGTTTAACTTCCCCAAATGGTACTTTTCGAAAGTAACTGCTCAAGGTACTATAAGAAATACCCAAAATGCTATAGATGTGCCTATAATATTTGAAGAGTTCCCTCGATTTCTCCAGGATTCCATCATCAGATCCTGAATCCGTAACAATGGGACCAACTAGAACGTATACCCATTCAAACGCAAAAAGAATTTTCCAAATCGGTCCAGCCGTCACCGAGTTATGAGGTAACATACATAACAAAAAAAAAAGTTCAAGACGATTTATAAACCTCCTTTTTTTTGAAGTCGGTTAAAAAAAACTTAAATTTGATGGCATAAATACTTTTTCAGAATGTGGGCCCTGTTCGCATGTAGTTACGATATTGCATTCGTTGACGAGATGCATACAGTCACGTAACACGAAGAGAGTATATTCTCTTTATAGGAATCTGGACGCTGGAGAACGATTGCCGACTGAGAAGTTATATTTGATGACGCATATTTTTCTGTCATTTGTGTGTCTTTTTGACAGCCTTTTTTTTCTTCGGTGAGAACATCATCAAATGACTCCTTCCGTTCTAGGTAGAGCGGAAGGGAGTGTTAGACTTCTACTGACTAAAAACCCACCCTGTTCCTTCAGTTACCCTTGCGTTCCATGGCCTCGGTATTTCGTTAGATGTTCTCGTCCTGGGGCGGGAAACGGGGCTGGTGAACTAACTGACTAAACCCACCACGTGTACCCTTGCACACTTGCACTGGACTGCCAGAGCACTTAGTTACGCTTCAACGAATTTGAACGTTGATTTTATGATCAGAAGAAAAAGGGCGGAGAACATCCATAATAATTTCCACTTCGAGAATCTTCCATCGGCTGAAATGAAGGTGACCTTTTTGGACGACCTGTTTAAAATTTCAAACCCTAAGGCGAGTGTACACCTTGACACAGCTCGAGACATTGCCTTAAGGCACTACAGAGGTTGTCATACCCTTGAAAGAAGATTACCTGCTTTTGTGTCGACCTCTCTCTCAACAGCATATAAAGTTAAAAAAAAAAATCTCTAAATCTCATCAGATAACTTAGTTTTTAACTCCACCCTTTCATGGTCACAAACATTCATGTGACATCAATTTGAAATACTTATTCGCATACTAAACAACGTAATTTTCTTACATAAGTGACATGATCACATGATTTATATCTCCAATTTGCGTCTTTCAAGTTTACATGTATGGTAAACACATTAATTTGGTTAGATACGAAGTCGATTCAAGTATGCTGTGGTCACGATTTACATGTGCATCTTTCTGATTCATGTGCCCTTTCTGGAACAATGTGGTGTGCATCGTTGCCATTCATGGAGCTCTGATGGTGGCGTGAATCGATAGATATTTCCTGTGTTTATTAATTGGAATTCCCCACGATATTAATGATCGAACTTTACCTTAAGAAGCATTAGTCATGTCGACTTTGAATATTGTCAAATCTGCCAGTAGTCTAGTTTACATCGTACGTCATCAATATCATTTAAAGAGCTTTCCAGACGCCTAGTTGTTACTTCTTGTGACCCAAGGGCTGGCTTTTACCGTGGACAGTGGTAAAACATTGCCATACAACGTGGCAATAAGAAAATTGAAAAAAGAATGCTTTGAATTCAAACACGATTAAAGGTGGTATTCTTGCATAATCTTAACATTTGACAGATCATTTAATAGACCTACAAAGAGATAGTAGAACCCCACCTGTTTTAAAGTACTCATTGATTGCACAATGCAGACTAGATGGCGTGCGTGAAAATTCCATTGGGGACATTGCAAGGTGAACCGGTTGGTTTAGGAGTAATGGGCCCGTGATATACACCTACACACTTACATACTGCACCACTGCCTTTTCTAACGACTTGTGTGATTGATTTTATCAGGTGGTTATAGTACTACGTTAAAAATGAGAGTCAATTAAAATAAATAGGTAGGTACTTGGACCGAACGGGTCACGTACAGCCAGCTTCATAAATTACTCAAGTAGGATGACTGTTGGGTGAAAAATGGTCAGGGTGAAGTGGACGTGGTTTGGTTTCGTTGTACGAATAAACCTGAAGAGATGTGTTAAGGGACATCGAACTCTGGTTTTTTATCATTATTTCGGGTAAATACACAGTATGGAAGCAGGAGAGGCCTTAGTAGTAGTGGGACACACACAAAGGTACCTGGAAAGAGGTGATCGCTAGTGGTATAGCGGCTCTTGTCAAAAGCCCGAGAACTATCCAGTTATAGTTCTCGGGTTTTGTTCGTTCTTTTTTTAGGGTTCCGTAGCCGAATGGCAAAAAACGGAACCCTTATAGTTTCGACATGTCTGTCCGTCTGTCTGTCTGTCCGTCCGTCCGTATGTCACAGCCATTTTATTCCGAAACTGTTGGGACTATACATGTAAAACTTGGTAGGTAGATGTATTCTGTGAACCGCTTTCTGATTTTAAGAGAAAATTTAAAAAATGTTTGAAATAAAGGGGCTCCCCATACATGGAACTGAAACTGAAAATATTTTCTTTCATGAAACCTATACGTGTGTGGTATCTATAGACAGGTCTTTAAAAATGACATTAAGGTTTCTAAAATGACTTTTTCATAAAATTAATCGTTTCAAGGATATACGCTTCCAAAGTGGTAAAATGTGTCCCCCCCTCTAAATTCTATAATAATGAAGTGAAAAATCTAAAAAAAAACCATATGTTGTAGAACTTAATATAAACTTTCAACCAAAATTGGTTTGAACGAGATCGAGTCAGCAGTTTTTGAGATACAGTATATTTTCTAAAACCGCAAATATAACTTTGTAATTCATACAAATACTATGAAAAACAAAGTTATTTGGCGTAGTTGTAAAAATTGTAAATAAGCTAATTTTAAGAAATTTGTAAGGTTTTTTGTTCTTTTTTTTTTCAAATAAATATATAAAGTATGTTATATTTATTAAAGTTACTACGGAACCCTTCATGGGCGAGTCCGACTCGCACTTGGCCAATTTTTATTGATTTGAGTATTCTACTCAGAGAGTAGTCTTTGATTCTACTAGATGTTTTTACACCAAGAAGCACTTAGACACAGGAAACGTTGATTGTTTTTTTTTTTTAATTGATTGATTGATTCAGCCCATAAAATTCCCAGGGCTAGGAAGCAGGCCTCTCTGTGCATGTCGTCCAATTTTTGTTACTAGGGCATGTCAGTTTCTTCACGATGGTGTCATTTACCGTTTTTTTTAATTGTAAAAGATACGTACATAGCTATACGTTATCTGACAAATGCTTGCACTGTCTGGACAGGCCCACTCAAATCTGTGAGATCTTTCCTCAAAAGATCGCCTCAGACGGTAACCTACAAGGTTCCCATATATTTTTAACCAGTATATGTATGGATGGATATATTGTATGGACTTTAAAAGTGACGGACCTCTGAGTTTGTTTCGGTGTTTCTTCTCAGGGTAGTTAGGAAACACCGGTCTCATCTATGTAGTTTAAATTTACAAAAAAATGACGTGTAAAAGTGTAATTTAATAACCAATTTGCAAAATAATTATGCATCGCTTTGTTTTTTGGTTATAAACCTTTATTGTTTAAATGTAAGTCTCTGAGCGTCCGGAAGCACTAATTACTTTAAATTGGTTTTCCTTGTTACGAAACCACTTATTTAACTAAAAGATATAATTCAGTCAGAAGGTAAGTGTGTCTTATTAATGAGCCGTAAGTGGAAAGGTTAAAGGCCCTATGGAATATTTTCTTACCTTTTTAAACTCGACATTTCCTTATAAGCAAGTGCATCGTAACCTTATAGAGCCCTATAAGGTCCATAATGAGAAATAAAGGTTTGGCAAGCTCGTATTTTTAATCTTGAGTAGCCTGAATATTATACATGTTTAATGGTTAAAGAAGAAGCCTTTTTAGGGTTCCTTAGCCGAATGGCAAAAACGGAACCCTTATAGTTTCATCATGTCTGTCTGTCTGTCTGTCCGTCTGTCCGTCCGTATGTCACAGCCCTTTTATTCCCAAACTATTAGGACTATACATGTAAAACTTGGTAGGTAGATGTATTCTGTGAACCGCTTTCCGATTTTAAGAAAAAAAAAATACATTTAAAATAAAGGGGGGCTCTCCATACATGGAATTAAAACTGAAAATATATATTTTTTTTCATGAAACCTATGTGTGTTTGGTATATATACTTAGATAGGTCTTTAAAAATGACATTGAGGTTTCTCAAACTACTCTTCATAAAGTGAATCGTTTAAAAAATATACGCTTCCAAAGTGATAAAATGTGTCCCCCTCCCCTTCTAACTTCTATAATAATGGAGTGGAAAATCTAAAAAAAAATGCTGTAGATCTTAATGTAAACTTTCAACGAAAATTTGAGAACGTAATTTTGAAAGTTTTTAAGATATAGCATATTTTATAAAACCACAAATTTAACTTTATAATTCATACAAACATTATGAAAAACAAAGTTATTTGGCGTAGTTACTACGAAACCCTTAATGGGCGAGTCTGACTCGCTCTTGGCAAACTTTTGATCCTTTAGGTACTCTGCCCTCGTTACATAGCATTTGTCTGTCTGCACATACATCACCATCTGCTCAGCCGTTTTCCAACTATTTTAAGGTCGATTTCTAATCTAATCGGATGCAGTTGAGTACTAGTGTTTTACATGGAGCGACTGCCTATCTGACTTCCAAAACTCAGTAACTGGGTAACACAATACCGTTCGGCAAGATTAGTGTCAGAATTACTGGTTTCTGACTGGGTAATGACTGTCAAAGATATACAAAATACAGCCGGGAGCAACGGCTTAATTTGCTTTCCGCACGGAAGAATCTCGAAATGTTAAGATGGTCCACCACGGGCAGACATCGGCAAGCGTTGTTTTACCTTAGAGACCGATCCGTGCGTCTTTTATAATTTAGCCACGAGCCTCTATTCGCACATATACAGGGTGGCAGGGACATCGACGCACAAAGCTTACCAGGGATTCGGTACATGATTCTGGACCTGGGTTGGAATTTTTCTTCGGCTTTTTCTTAGTTTTTCAGATGTTTTCAGCATTTGTTTTGACTGAAAACTGTATAAAGTCATTGTGTGTATCTAACCCAATGAGAATTTAATTAAAAAATAAAATTAACTTGTTTCACTTAAAACAGCAATCGAGTTTTATTTAATACTAGCTTCCTGCCCGCGACTTCGTCCGCAAACCTTAATAAATTATACACTTAAACCTTCCTCTTGAATCATTCTATCTATCAAAAAAACCGCATCAATATCTGTCACGTAGTTTTAAAGATCTAAGCATACATAGGGACAGACAGTGGGAAGCGACTTTGTTTTATACTATGTAGTGAAACTCGAAAGGGCTACCTGATCAGCTGTTTTGCTAAAGTTAATTTGCGAGGTCATCACAGCTGATCAGATAGCCCTTCCGAGTTTTATTTACATTACTGTTTTAAGTGAAACAATTGAATTTACTGATTTTTTTGGCGGATTTTTCTTAATTTTATTAAATTAAGAAAAAGCCGATGAAAAATTTCAACGCAGTGGGGTCCAGAATCATGTACTAAATCCATGGTAAGCGCTTGCGCGTCGATATCCCTGCCACCCTGTATAAACCAAAAATAGAAAGTAACAAAATCCACATTTCCCTGAAATTCTGCAGTCTTGTTATCCTTTGACCTCATGATATTTATCACAATTACAGTTACAAGATAACTATCACACTTGCAGAAGTAGGTAGGTAATACATGACTACAATAAAACGAGAGATATTAGTGGCACTGCAGTATGTAGGTTTTCTTGGAAAGAAATGCAGTTGGTATCATGAGTCATTTGAAGTTTTAAGGCAAAAAACAGTTTCGAATCAGGTAACAGCGGACGTCAGGTTCGATACAAAAGAGTTCTAAGACCCCTCACCTTAGTTTGGGCTGATAGGATTAGTATAGCATTTTTATTTTGAAAACTTTGTCATACCCACCGTAAAAAGTAAATCCTGGTGTTTCAGATTTCATTTTATTTAATTCCATATCGTGATAATATTCTTCGTTTTTTTTGAAGTGAAAACTTCTTTAGCGAAGTTGTGCACTTTTTTTGTAATGGGTAAAAAATGTTAAACTTGCGTCAGGACACGTGATTTGATCGAAAATTCGTAAGACGGACGGAGAGTCTAAGAGATAAACTTTTTAATGTAATATAAATTGTCATGTTTGTGTACGATAGCGCAATAAATAAATATTGTATTCTACCACATAAATGATAGTACTTTTATACTGATAATTAAAGCAATTCGTGCAAAATTATTCCCTAACCATTCCAAAATATCAAAAATGCACAACGTTATTCATGTTTTCACTTCTGCCGGCACTCCCGGAGTGCAACCCGTCGTTTTTTTTAAGAGAACTAATGTTTGGGTACAATTCACAATACCTACTAGCAATATTGTAAGCCCCTCCAGCTAAGTTTAATATGCTTGTCTGTATTGTAATCGCAATAAATGTAATCACGACAATAGTGTTGGAGTTCGAACCCGTGATCTCTCGATCACAAGTCTGACACCTTAGCCATTGGGCTATTGACACTTAATTGTCTTTTATGTTCAGAAAAAAAAGTTATTTAAAAAATCTATAAAAACCCAACTGCTCAACTGAAATGCAAGAAACAAGCACATTTTTATTTTTAAAAGTGACAAGCAGGCGGGACCCATTTGAACATATTTTTTTTTTTAAATAGGATGGGTCCGCCTGCTTGTCACTTTTCAACCGACGACCAAAAGAGGAGGTTATCAATTCGACGCGTATATTTTTTTTTTCTTTTTTTTTTTTTATGTATGATCATCGAGTACTCGAAGACGGCTGAGCCGATTTGGAAAATTCTTTTTTTGTTCGAATGGGTATACTTCGAAATTGGTACCATTATCACCAAAGTCAGGATCTGATGATGGGATCCTGGAGAAATTGAGGGAACTCTTCAAATATTATAGGCACACCTATGGCATTTTGGGTATTTCTTATAGTAACTTATGCAGTTGCTCTCAAAAAGTACCATTTGGGGAAGTGGAACTGATGATGAAGACCACAGATGGCCGCCGAAACTACTCAATAATAAGTATTAAGTGGATTGCGATTCGATTACTTGAATATGGATGTTAAGCACTTTATGCTCGTCACAATGCATATGGTGATGTAGAGCTGATGGTGAAGTACCAGGAGAACTCCTCAACAATTAACGGCCCAGCATTGGGAAAAGCAATATTTTGTAAAAGGTTATAAGTAGTTGACATTTAGGCTCTTGTAACTAGGTAAATTAAAAATCATCCAACTAAAAAGAGTGAAAAAAAAAACTTTTTAACAAAAAATTAAACCGACTCCCAAAAAACACTGCAAAGTGAAAAATAACTTTAATTTCGGAAGTCGGTGCCAAAAACGAAAAAACAAAACTAAAGACACCGACTACCGAAATTAAAGTTATTTTTCACTTTGCAGTGTTTTTTGGGAGTCGGTTTAATTTTTTGTTAAAAAGTTTTTTTAAAAATAAAAATGTGCTTGTTTTCCTGGTCGTGTCACATTGGCACCCCACCGGATTCAGAAAGTGAAAAACCGAAGTCTATATTTAAAAATTTTCTCTTTGTATTATTTTTGCTAGTATTACACTAAAGATAAACATGATATACATTTTTTGAAATCCTTGTGTTAAGTCCTTTAATTTGATACCCATATTGTAGTATTCCAAAAAAGATTTTTCACCGTGTGTAATGGCTTCGCACAGCCGCCATGTTTAATTTTTTCAAATGTCACCTTCTATGTAAGAACACTTGGGCTGTTAAGACAAATCTAACGATACCTCAATTGTATAAATCCGTTCAGCGGTTCTGGAGATATGAGGTAATAAGATACTTACAAGATACCCCAACGAGCACATTAGTGGAAATTGCAGCCTATTTTGTTACTTTCCGCTGTAAAATAGCGCTTTAAGGGTTTAAAAAGCAGTTCAAAGTTGCATATCTGCATCCGTAAACGTCTATAGTTATAAAAGTAACTTAAGGTGCTATAAGCTGAATCAAATACTACCCTAGCCTTCACAGTAGTCCACGGTAGAACTCATTTACCACTGACACCTTTATATGAGAGTTACGAAGGTCATTCTGCCACTCACAGCTGTACAGTGGTTTCCATTGTAACTTAGGTTAGGTTATAGTTATAGTAACCACTATTATATTATTATAAGTTTCATTATAGAAATAATAGAAACTCTTATGCAACTATAGTTACAAAAAAATCATCAGTGTAACTAAGGCCTTTAGTAGCAATAGTCATTCCTTGCAGGCTCAATCCATTCGCCATTTTACAGCCGCTTTTGTAACTATCATAAAACATTTAAAAACACTAAACAATAAAAATGGATACTAAACGAATAAGTACGTAACTACATCTTATAACCTCAAAAACAAGAAAATAGGAGCTTTTTGTGGCTGTGAGTTGCATTAGGGGAACAAAAATCACTGGAAGTGTTAGAAGGGTGAAAATTAGCGCTATGATTCTCTAAAGGGAGTTATTAGAGCTAAAACTGCAGGTTATGACTACATTACAATGACGCCATGATTTTTTAAGAAAACTTATAATTCACTTGCAAAATTGAGTTGATATACATTGGTTTTTCAGTTAAATGTGCATTAAATGTACCGGTAAACAATCGGCCACTTGCAAATAGGAAGTTATCGACACGTAAAAATACGGAAATAAAATTTATTCTGTATTACAAATAAAAAATATCACATATCTTTTGTTAATTTTTGAAATATCATAAAAGCGCGTTAAAATTACTCGAAAATTATCTTATATATCTACAGTAAACTGGACAGCGTTTTAAGTATCTTTATATATCTTGCTAATACAGAATATAAACTTTCACTTCTTTTTGTTTTATTTTCATGATGGCGACGAAAACACTTTACCAAAATATTACAAGTAATGTCAACTGAAGACATACAATAAAGAACTATAATCAATTCATTCGTTCAAAGTAGTTCAAAATCATTCAAAAGTAGCGCTATGAGAGCTTTAGTATAGCGTTAATAAATCGTTATAGCTATTAAGGAACCTTTATGCAACCGTTGTGCAGGTTAAATGGAACTTTAGGTTGCATAAAATGGCGCCCAAATAGCGCTAAAGCTGCTTTAAGTCTGTAGTAGACGCTCTAGCGCTTACGTCTATTACCATAAGTAATAATCGGATACGCTCCAAAGCCCTTATGCAGCCCATTTGTGCTAGTTGGGACGCGAGAAAAACATAACCCTTCCTTTGCAGTCGGGTAAAAAGAGTTCAAGGAAGGCACAGCAGTAAGACAATATAGGCTAGAAAAAAAATGTTAAGTATGTTTCTTCATACTGGAAGTAGTTTATAGGAGGAAACAAATTTGTTTTTGTAAAGGACATTAATGAACCACATTTTTACGCATATTAAGCACATAAACTATTTGATTAGCCATTCTTACCTACTAATGGTATTCATATGCTTGTCATAAAGATAATGTAAGATAAAGTCGATCAATTAAGTGGGCAGGCTTGCAGCCAAATTAGTGGGTCGAGGCGAGCGGCAAGTTGACTGGCGCAGGGCATAGCCACGGAAAAAATAGTCGACAAATGTATCGTGTCATATGAAATGATAAGTGGCTCAGTGCAGATTATGTACATAATCTGCACTGAGCCACTCAAATCTGTGTGCATCTTTCCTCAAAAGCTCGCCTCAGACTGTAACCTACAAGGTTCCATACCTATAATGTAACCAGTGTAGTTTGTAAGAAACATACGTAACCAATTTGCAAAATAAAGATCATTTATCTTTAATGCCATAATGGATAATGGTTATAAATTCGCGTATCTTGTAGCTATGTTTGTACTTATATTTATTTATTACCTCGTATCTTTCAAATAGCTGGATGGATTTCGACGGTAAATCCCAAAAGTCCTTAGACAGGTGTTTAGATAGGTTTGCGAAATAGTAACACTCTAATAAAAAAAATAAACAAACCTATAGAGAAAATGCATTTATTCCTTTCTGATGCAGCTGTTCATATTATTATCGTGGTTCCTTACCAGCCGTTTAGACTGTCTCTAAGAACTATTGAACCAATTATAAAAAAAAAAGCCAATGGTAGTAAGGTGCATTGTCTGTGAGTAGCACTCACAAGTGTTTTAAATTATTTCAAAATCCATGCGGACGAAGCTGCAGGCCAAATGCTAGTATAGCTAGATATGCACAAGCAGGAAAATATGTTAACATTCATGTAAACATATTCAGTCATATGACAATGTTTAATAGAAGGAAAGATTCGTGTCACAGAATACGCTTCTTTTTATGCTTCTGAGAAAACATGCGTGTCTTACTGATGGAACTATTAAAAAAAGAATATGGGATTAAAATCTTATTTATTTATTTAAACTTTATGTACAATAGTGGTACATGGGTACCAGCCAACCTTTTTAAAAAGACCACAATGTGGTAGGTGTACAAGTAAAATAAATCTCCTTATCGAAAAAAAAAAAATATATATATATAAAATAATAATAATAAAATACATATATATATATGCTAAAATAATAGACTCTAATCTTCTAACTGCTTAAAGACTGAAGTATTTTCTAGCAACGGTAGGCTACCGAAAAAGGGGGGCAAGCCTTAATGCTAACGAGACCCTTTCAATATATTTATAAACTCGACCAGATCTAAGGAACCAGTTCCAATAACTCCTAAACGAAGCGAGGTTTCCACACCATCATTGGTTTGGAATATTCCTAGTCAAATGTGTTTTACCTAATTGATACAAAATAAGTGCTGTACAAGTTATGCAAATGCTTACCAAGGCCAATTTGCCGTTCACGTATGCTTAAAAAATAATTAACGCTACATGCTCTGCTAACTTTTGGTCTAGATCATTTTTAGCGGCGAATTAATCAGATCCTGGTAATTAGTTGCCAGACTGTGATTATTCTGGTGTTCCCGTAAGAAATGATATACCTATATATCATCTTAGCTCAATGATACAATGGTTTCAAAGAATATTGAAAGGGTAATTAGCTCCATGATAAACATTCGCCAGAAGGAAAAGTAATTTTGGTGAAGTTCTAAAAATTACAGACAACTTACAAGTTGTCACGTGTTCGTATCCTAATAGAAACATTACTGTTACATATAAAATGTTTACCTAGGTACATGCAAAATATGTTGTTCTAACTCATTCGTAATAAATAAAATGAGTTGGAACAACATATTATTTGAACGTAAAGAGCTCTTTGATTTTTTATAGTACACTAGCTACCCGCGACTTCGTACGCGTGGGAAGGTTTTCCCGCGCAAAACCGATCCCGTGGGAATTTCGGGATAAAAAGTAGCCTATGTGTTATTCCAGGCTGCCAACTATATACTTACCAAATTTCATTCAGATCCATTCAGTAGTTTTTGCGTGAAAGAGTAACAAACATCCATCCATCCTCACAAACTTTCGCATTTATAATATTAGTAGGAAGGATTAGTAGGATAGGATTAGTAGGATTATATTCATTTTATTAACGAAACGTTCGAGCTCCTTAGTTCTATGATGAACAAAGTGATATCTGACAAATTCTTGCACTGTCTGGAGTCTAGAACTCTAGACCATTGGTTACTAACCTGTGGTCCGCTAAAGGTAAAATATGGGCCGGGGCCGCTAAAGGTAAAATATGGTCCGCTAAAGGAAAACTATCGTCCGCTACAGGTAAAAATATGGTCCACTCGAGGTTAAAATATTAAACTTACTAACTGAAAAGTAACAAACTTGATAAGTAAGAGTTGTGTTTCTATTGATTTCGAAGAATGGACAAGCCAGCTCTTTTAATCTCTATCCTTAGTTTTTCTACAAGACTTCGGGTCCCTGCCATCAATGTGGAAACCAAATTGGTCCTAGATAAATATAGGTTGGGAACCACTGGTCTAGATAGACCCACTTATTATTTTTGTACCTACACCTTTTCTAAAAAGGTCACCCCAGACATAAACCTACATGGCTGTCATAACAATTATTATGATTTAACCAGTGCCGCTATGTATTGACTTCAAAAGCAATGTTGACCTTTTAGTTTGTTTCGGTGTTTCAGGGTAGTAGTTGAGAAATACCGTTCTTATCTAATTATGGTATTACCTATCTAAATACTAATACTTTGTATCACTTTTTTTAATATTAGACGGAGGAGTATGAAATTGGCACAGTTAGAGTTTATATGGAAAAGGGGTGCAGAAATATTAATAAATAATAATCAATGTTTGTCCTCTATGCATTTTAAACCATCGAATAGATAGTCATGAAACTTTGTTAGGATTTCCTGAGGACGCGCGAGAGGTTTTCTGGACAAAAAATGCAGTGGAAATAAAAACTTTACATGGCATTGCAATTGCATCGCATGCCGATTATGCATACTTGTATGTTTATATAACAATGCACGCGAAATAATTTCAATTGTGTTCTTATTTCGATCATTAGGAAGTTATAGTATATGTATCTTAGGTTAAACTTTCCTTTATGGCCCGCTGATTTATGGGTCGGGTGGGGGGAGGGGGAGGGGGGGGGGAAGGTGGTCTGCCCCCCTGTGACTCCCCGCACCGCGCAACCCCATGGTTATGGAGATATTCATGGTAAAAGTTTTGAGGTTAGGTTTCGAGGTTAGAACGAAAATTTCCATAAATATCCATCGAATTATGAAGAGCTGCCCTCTCCTGCACAGTTTGACTCCGCCTTATCTCCGGCGCTGCGGGAAGAGCAGCCCTTTCGCCCTTGCGTGACGAAGCACGGTCACTGTTGCTCGGCTCCGCAGCTTCGGCTTGTTGGTCGCCTTCGGCGACCAGCCTCAGCCGCTCCTCCTCGCACAGCTCCCGCGCTTCGTCACGGCGGGCGAGGGCTGCACTCCCTCCGCGCCTCCGGTTTTTATATACACTCTAGGGGTAGGGCAAACAAGACCACATGGAAAGCGGGGTGCTCTGATTCGGTTTTGGGTATTTTTCGGGTGTTAGGAGGCCGTGACAAGCGGCTCATTTGAGTCCAACACTTGCACATCACTCGACTCTTCAGACACAGAAGCATAGGGCTTCGGAGACGCCATGTTAGTCAAAACGAACGCAATCACAAGAGCAACAAACGATGAGATGACCAAACCAAATGTACTCTGTGGACCAAACGATGACTAACATAGCCGGCAACATAACAGAAAATCGCTATACAACAAAATGGCGCCTCTTCGCGTTCCGTTCCACAGTGTAATGAATAATTCATAACTTTTGGTATATTTTTATACCAAAAGTTATGAATTATTCATTACACTGTCACTGTTACATTACAATCTATGTAATTTGCATAATACAGCACGGGTATTATGCACATTACACTATACAATTACACTACAAATTTAATATGTGAATTTAAAATTATATTTCAGTAAAAATATGACATAAAATTTAACAAAATACACCTCTGCCGGCAACGAAACGTAAAATGTTAAATTTGACGTCTACCATGACAATTTAGCCAACCTAAAAATTTACAAATGGCGTACTATTTACCAATTTGTATGAGAACTTTAAAAAATGATATCTCGTAAACCGTGAATTTACGCAACAGGACAATATGTAAAAGCTTTTATTTTTGTGAGTACTATTTACAGTAAAACTATGAACTTCCAACTCAACGGGCCATAAAGGAAAGTTTAGCCGTATCTTATGTTGGAGCCGGATGTTGTTGTGGTCGATTGATGAAACCTTCGATAAATAGAACTGCGTCCTTAGGCGAATTTTAGCCGTGTACATGGGAACAGGATGGGAAATAAGGTACTCACAGGTCTTCGTCGGCGACTTGGTACTTGATACTAGCAGGGACATCGTTCTCACTTTATCACGATAAAAATACTTAAAATCCATTTGCAGTCGGGTAAGTCTGTAACCCCAAGCTTCAAGTTAACTCCATAACAAAATCACAAATCCACAAGACTGATGCATTTAAACAAACAATCTTTTCGGTTTTATAATATTAGTATAGATTTTTATTATAAAGAAAATATTTTTCAAATTTCAAGCACTCTGAGGCTAAGGCATTTATTTCAACACATTCACAGATATTGCGATGCCATCAAGTACATTCGAATGATTCATATTTTCAATCGTCCTTAGCGGTTCTAGTTTTTTAAACCTTGAGCTTTCACAAATTTAATTGGTATAAGTAAGTACCTATCTAAGACCTCGATTAGGTCCAAAGGGTACCAAGTCTCATTACGTTACACTACCACGTGTGAACTTGTCACGTATAATATAGACTTGAAGGTTGCATAAGTTTCTAAATAGTCCAGTAATGACATGGTGTCTCAGGTTTGAACTCGGGCATAATTTAAACGAACAGGTCTCTTTATTTATTAAGAGACAATTAATAGATTAGAAAAGTAAGACAAACAAATACTCCAATGATTAATTTATATTGAAATTAGAATTCTACATGGATATTTATAAAATTTTGTATATGCAAATCTATGTGATACAAGATAAAGTTCGAATTCCATTGCAACAAGGGTTGCCAGATCAAAAATTAGAAAATCCGGAGTAAATTCCGGACATTTGATGAAAATTTCTGACTTTCTTTAATTTGAAATAAAAATATTATATTTTTTTTATGTTTCACTTTTCATTCAATTGTAAAAATTCCGGACGGTTTAGGATTCCCTCCGCATTCCGGACAAAGACCTATATTACCGGACATGTCCGGAAAATTCCGGACATAAGGCAACCCTAATTGCAACCCATTTCTTTAAAATACTTCTTTAAAACTTTAAACACGCAATCGATAAGTCGACAGTGAAGTTGATTGCTACGGATTGAAAGTACTGTAGTTATCGCCAGAAAAATAATAACGCTACCTGAAAAAATATTACCATTTTCACTCATGACGAATTAATTTTAAACCACAAGAAGTCACAGTTACTTCCTACTAATATTATAAATGCGAAAGTTTGTGAGGATGGATGTAAAGATGTTTGTCAGGTACTCGTTCACACCAAAACTACTAAATGGATTTGAATGAAATTTGGTTAGTAGATAGTTGACTTCCTGAAATAACATATAGCTACTTATCATCTCGGAATTTACGCGGGAAAACCCTCCTACGCGAGCGAAGTCGCGGGCAGAAGCTAATTATCAACTATATGTTTCACGTAGATCCTTTTAATCTGTGTCAATTTTAACCCAATCCTAAACATTTTATTACATTCTGCACAGGAACTGATAGCAAAAATGCAACGATTCCGCAAGATTAACGTTTTTCCCCGTAAGTATCTAAATCGCTCGTTCCTTGTATAGACCATTTACTTACAAAAATATACGGAATAATAAGGATTAGAACTTATAGCGTAATTTGCCTTTCAAAATCGTGAATAATTGATTCGTCGAAGTGTTTAGCAGTGCTACTTATTTTATTTTACGCCTTACGTTGCATTTTTACTCTGACGGATTTATCAAAAATATTTAAGAGGAATAAAATATACGAAAAATAATCTGCTGATTACATTTTATCGACGACAAACGTACGGGACTGTCGGTTTTTTTATCTACGGCAAATGTACGGGGCAGTCGGTTTTTTTATCGACGATAAATGTACGGGGCAGTCGGTATCTTTAGCGATTTCTGGATTAGTCCCATACAAGCAATTGGTCATCATGATGAGTATTGCTAGTGTTTTAATTTTATAATATACCACGCAACGAACATTATTAGGAGAAGGAACAGAAAGATAGCTGTAGTTAGGAAAGCAGAAATTGGAAATAGTAGCTAGGAGCCAGGTATAAGTATACAGTATATTAACTAACAGAGGGCGTTCCCGTTAACCCGCAATAGTATAGCATCTATACATGCTAAAAAAAATATTACCATTCGAAAATAAAATGTTTTTATTTTTGTTAATATTAAAATATTCACTAAAAATGTTAAAATGATACGTAAAAGAAACACTATGTACACGCGTACTTGAAGGACGGCAACGTCGCAATTTATTTATGAATGACGGGCCGCGTGTACGGCGATCTAATTGATGTGCTTATACTATTGCGGGTTAACGGGAACGCCCTTTGTTAGTTAACATACTGTATAACATCACACGTATTTTGGGACATTTTCGAGCCCCTCCCCCAGCCCATCTCTGTCACAGTTGGTCACAATTGTTAGACTCCCAAAAATAATAACTACAACATTAAAGGTCACACGGGGCGAATTTCAAGGATAAGCAATGGTTACCGAGATCGATCCGTGTATGGGTTACCCTGTCTTAACATATCAAGATCAAGATTCACACGTTAAGCTGTTGGTCCATACTGTAATTTGGACATCTTTGACAGTTTGACATTACGTAATCAGAAGCCAGAAAATATGGCAATGGTTTGGCCAAGGGGTTATCATGCTACTTCCATGTAAAAGACTAACACTCAGCTGGAACCGGTTACACTGGAAGTCGAGCCAACGAAAAGGCTAAGCCGTTGATGGTTTTAAAGAAGTTTGTAAGTTTATAGGAAGAAATATCTGGAACAATTGAATTGATTTGATTTTTTTTTTTTAATCAAAGAAACAAATATTTATTCAAATAAAGTATATACAGGCGAAAATAAAAAGAAATTATAGGGCATTGAAAAACTTGTCAACATCGCTATTAATGGGAAAAGTGCCCAGAACACTGGCCGCATTGCCACGTTAAATGGCAATGCTGATTCTCTGTCCAAAGAAAAGGCCAGCCCTCTGGCCACTTGTGAAGTCGACTAATCGTTTACCGATGTCACGAAAGAGTCGATGCGCATTCTGACCATTTGAAAATTCAGGGTTTTTCGTTAAAAAGACCTTGGTCACACGAGCGAAGCCGCGGGCAAAAGCTAGTGTACATGAACCTACCTGTACCTAGCAATAGCAAATAGGTTTGAAATCTAGAATTTGTGGAATTCCATCGGCACTGCAATAGGACACTCGTAAATATCAAGTTTTCTATCAAAACATGATTTCAGCGCAAAATAAGGAATTTATACTTATGCGTAGTTCTTGGCATTTCAGCGAATGTTTATAACTTATTGACATTGAAAGGTGATGGCAATTGGTTGTAACTATTGGCGCTAAAGCAAGTTTCGACTTTAGTGTTTTGTTTATAGTTATGTGAATTTGAAATAAAAAGAATTTGAATTTTGTCCTGTATGACATAGGGTGTGATATGCCAAAATTAGATAATTATCTCGAATTCTGGATTCAAACTAGGTAGGTAAGTACATAGGTATGCTTTTTGTGGTGCTTACAATGCCTTACAAAGCTTGCAACTAGTGTAAAATATACATTGAAATATTCAAGGAATTCTTGTCACCGAAGGAGCGTTAAGTACCTAATTTTGGTAAAGGTCGCTATTAAAAGCAGAGAATTTTTACACGTTGTCGGAACAAACGTGTTTGTTCAGAAAGATGTGGTCGGCATCGACTCCAACAGTGATCGCCAAGACGTCTATGTGGGCGAATCATCGTTATTCATTATATATGTATACTAACTAGCTTCTGCCTGCGACTTCGTCCGCGTAGAAGTCGAAAATATTCCACGGGATCCCGTCCCCGACTTGCTTGACAAAGATTATAATAGCTCGGCTAATATGCATGATATAAAGATAATTTATAGCCTATATCACTCAGGGATAATGCAGCTACATATAAGCGAAAGAATTTTCAGAATCGGTTCGGTAGTTTCAGAGATTACCCCATACATACAAACTTACAAATTTTACCTCTTTATAATATTAGTATAGATTAATAAAATTTATGTGTCTCTCTGTGATGTCTAAGTAACTAACTATATTTCCTTAAGTGCTTATATGTAGTTATTTGCACCAACAAAGTTTTTTTAAATAGACTGTCAATCTGTTTGTTTGGGCTGTTTCTCAGGAATGGCCGAACCGATGTTGATGTGACATGCTTTTATTGGAAGATACAAGAGATAGGCCAAGATATGGGCTACTTCTATTCCAGAAATCCTGTGGGGTCGTGATTGACGCTGGAAAAAACTTCTGCGAGCGGGAGGCACGTAGATAATACGATTAGGTTAACTTTACAAGGATGGCAACATTCAATATCTACCATTGCCACCTCTTGTAGTAGTTTAGATTCAACCATAACTTCTGGGTTTACATATAGACTTGGTAGTATAGTAGCTTTTGCCCGCGATTTCGTTCGCGTGGGAGATTTTTCCCGTGTAAATCCAGATCCCGTGGAAATTCCAGGATATCAACTATCTCTGCCGGGGTTTGCGGGAAAGTTCTGCTGAGTTGCCGCGGCCCCGGAAATTTAGGGCAGCCGAAGGAACAGGGTGGGTTTTTAGTCAGTAGAAATCTGACACACCCTTCCGCTTGACCCAGAGCGGAAGAAGTCATTCGATGATTATACCACACCAAAAAAAAAGGATATCAACTATCTACTTACCAAATTTCATTGAGATCCGTTCAGTAGTTTTTGCGTGAAAGAGCAACAGACATACATACATCGTCACAAACTTTCGCATTTATAAAATCAGTAACACAAATTAAATGTAAAATAAAATATCCTCAAAAAGATACAACACGCGTCATTCTTTTATTTCTGATAATGGAAATTAACGAGTGTGACATTTTTTTGCTGAGCTTTAAATAATCTTGTAAATATTTATGATGCTAACTTTGTGGAATTCGTTAATAAACCAGTAAGTTATGTCACCATTGACCAGTTGAGTGAGTCATGAGTTCAGGAGTAGAATTTAAAAGTACGTAGCTGACAGACTTGAATATCAAATTGTAAATACCTGTAGGAAATGTTCCAGAGGTTAGAGGCAAGACTTGCGACTTTGGATGTGGGGTGGGTTCGAATCTAGCAGACACATTAATGACTCCGCCGCTATGGGTGGAGAGGAAGGGAGTGTCAGACTTCTTCTGACTAAAAACTCACCCTGTTCCTGAATCTTGGGACTAAAAAATCTTAAGACTTGCTACATTCATTGACAACGATGCACTGGTCGAGTCAAAGCTGCAGAGCCTTGAACATCGACGACGAGTTGCAAGTCTATCGGTTTTCTATCAGTTACATTTCGGGGAGTGTGCGATGGAATTACACAATCTAATTCCGCCAAACCCGTTCCATCATCGGACTACAAAACAAACGGCGATGCGCCATCGTTAAATGGTGGACATCCCACCCACACGCATAAGAATACCTACTTTGATTGTGCGTACAGCTAAGGAGTGGAATTCCCTGCCGGAGTCTGTGTTTCCCGATAGCTATAACCTGGGGGTCTTTAAGTCAAGAGTGAATAGGTTACTTCTAGGTAAGCGTGCTTCATCTTCAACCACATCATCACTTACCATCAGGTGAGATGGTGGTCAAACGCGAGCCTATTATAAACAAAAAAAGAAACACACTGAGGCCCACACTGGGGCCGCGTGTTGGACCCAGTTCCTCTTATAGAGAAGAGGCCGATTTCTCAGCAGTAAAAACGTTACAGGCTTGTTATGGTTATCAATCATTCTTTCATATCATGAATACTATTTATAGCTCATCTTGCTGTGCTGGCGCTGCCGCTGCAGACGCTGAGAACCTCAAGCGGCGGAAATATAATAACCTTGTTGGTTATGCATATTTTCGAGTCGTTTGGGGTGGAGACCTTGGGATCGCGGGGTCGAGTGCTCACAAAATATTTAAAGAACTATCCAGGCGCCTATTTGACACTTCCTGTGACTCAAAGGCTGGCTTTTACCTTGGACAGCGGTTAAGCATTGCCATACAGCGTGGCACAAAAGACTTTTTGGGCACATTACCAGTGGACAGCGATGCGCACGAATTTCTGGACGCCATGTTTTAGTTTATTTTTAACACGCTTTTATTAGGTCGACCTGTATGTAACTAACTATGTAATGAAATCTAAGGTAACTAATTTAACCATCTTCCAAGGGTCGTAGCGTAATGAAAATTGGCAGCTGTATGTAGTTCTGATGACAATACAATAATATGGTACTGTCGAACTGATCTGATGATGGAGTCGGAAGATATGAACTGGAACTTCATGATGGCAAATCGTATCATAGCTGTTTTTGGATTTCTTAGTCTAAGGTCTTGTAATGAACTTTGTTCACGATTAGGTTTCAAGGTCTGATGATGAAGCCGGAAGATAGGCACTGGCATTCCATGATGGAATATCATATTATAGTCGAGTTTGCACTTGTGAGAAAGGCCATGTAATGGACTTTGAACACGATCAGGTTTCAAGGTTATAACAAACCTAAAGAAAATCTGTTATCAGTTTTCTTAACCTTTTTGAATTACCACGTAATCCATAGATTTATTATTAGGTTGATCTGTAACGAACTAAATATGCAATAAAATCTAAGAATCTGAATTAAACGTACTTCTAATTGTTGTATCATCATGAAACTTGGCAAATATATGTAGATTAGACGACAATAGAATATTATGGTACCAGCTGATCTGACGGTGGAATTGGAAGGTGGCTGATGGAACCTTGGATTTCCTACTAGTAAACATTTCTAATTTCTGCTCATTACATTAGTCCTAAAAGCGTGTTTTGGTTTTCTAAACTATTAATTTATTAGATGTATATAATTATGTAGTTTAGGGTTTTTATTTAAATGTGTATTCCATTATGAATACTTAGTGTTAACCATTTATGAGCTTTATCAACATTAAAAATAACAGTGACTTTATGAACTAAAGTAATAATAGTCATACGAATCAATCTTCAACGTTAAGTTCGTTTTCAGGTTAGTTCTTGGATGGGTGACATCTCGAGATTCTTCCGTGCCCATAAAAGTACGCCACTAATCTCGATATTTGTGTAGATCTATTAGGTACATTACTCAGAAACCAGAAAATCCGACACCAATCTTGCCAAGGGTATTTTATTACCCAGTACCTGTGTTGTAGAGGTCAGATAGCTATCTTATAATAAGCCATTAACCTTGAATATATTATTTACTTGGTTTCATTTTTATGCACATATAATGTTGTCTCATCACCACCCTTGGTTGATTGGTGGAGGCCGAGGGTGCCAGAGGCCCAGAATAGGCGCAATTACAAAGGCGGACTTTGTGTTGCATAAAGTTTTAATAAATAGATCTGGCCAGGGGATATAAATAGATAGATATACTCTTTATTGTACACCATAACAGAATTAAATGAGGACTTAAAATCTATTATTATTTTATTTCCCAGTTACTGTGTTGTGTCCATTACAAGGAAACAAATACCAAAAACTCTTGATAATATTTGTGTAAATGTCGGTGACTCTTGTGGAGGTGAGAATATTTATAAGATAATTCTGGCTGTATATGAGAAGGTAGGTATTTTATTTTACTGTAAGAAAAAAATAATGGAAGGTGTAACTGTCCTTTTTTTCTTATTGTAAAATTGTTGTTGGTGTAGGTTGCGTATTATATACACTTAGGTACACAAAGAATATCCTGTTCAAAGCGGATTTATTTGCGGATACTCTGTTCAATCAAGAGATTTCCTTATCCACATCAAAGTAATTATCAGCATCAACTTGCGATTGTCCGATTAATTACTGTCGTAAGATCAATTAAACAAACAATCGGAATTTGAAATTAAAATACTGTAATCATAGACCAAGAGCTAACTAACGAATGACTCACGCCATCTTTGAATTCTTCATGGGAATAATGCAATAAATTTAGGAATGCGAAATCGATCGAACGGGATTATAATTCGGAAATGCATGAACAAGTTTAATTGAGATTTTTCGCCACGGCTCTTACAGACGGAAATTAATTAATGCATTCGCTACATGTAATTGTAAACTCCAATATATAGTTCATTCGCAGTTCAATCATAAAACTCTAAGATGTACTGATCAGTAAAGCTGAGACTAAATCTTCCATCAACTGTTGAATCTAAAGTACTAATTATTTGCTTCTTATAGTTAATTAGCTGTCTTAATAACTATATTATAAGTTCTCTTAAAAAGGTATTTGCCTGAAGTATTGACATTATAACAAAATGTTATTTAGATTACCAAAAAATATTGGACAAGGCATTTTTTTGGACATTAATGGAGTCCAATAGAGCAAAACCTGTCGCGGTTGCAGGAATATTCTAACGAGATGAGGAGTCAATCAAGAGTCAAAGTCAGGTCAAAAGTTGAGTCAAAGCTTGCCTTGAACTTCGACGACGAATCTCAAGTCTATCGGTTACATTTCGAGAAGTTTGCGATGGAATTGCACAATCTAATTCCACCAAGCCCGATCCATCATCGGACTTTGTAGTCCGATGATGGATCGGGCTTGGTGACAAACGGTGATGCACCATCGTTATACGGTGGACATCCCACCCACACGCACGTAACGTTTTGGGAATACTTTCATTGAGCGTACAGCTTGGGAGTGGAATTCCCTGCTGGAGTCTGTGTTTCCTGATAGCTATAACCTGTTTATGCTATACCATATTACATTATATTGACTGCACATTTAATATTCAAATAATTCTTACTAACACTAAAATTGGTAGGCACAGATTGCCCTAAACAGACATTAAATATATTTATGCCCCAATTCTACGAAACTTGTATTTCACGCCAGATTGTCTTGCCACTCCAAATGGCTTCTTACATCTAAAAGAATACTAAAGTATACTGAGTCAGGATATCACTTGCTCAGTTTGAAAACTAGCCATTTGTAAAACTTCTGAGACAAGTGTACTTACAGTCACAGGAATGAGAAAACGTACAAGAAAATTATTATAATTAAATTGAACATTGAATTAAATACATGGTGGCTTAAGTATGTCAAATTGTAATTAACCCAATTATTAAAGGCTATAATATCCTCAATGTTACCTAGAAATTTACTTTTGAAGTAGCTACTTAGTTGTTATTATAATTATTACAGTGACACACACATCATTGTGACCTTTTCGCATCTCTACTTTAAATAGTACCTCAGACTGTTTCACCGTTTACTTTTAAACCATACAGTGGATTTTGGAACCCTTAAAAGTAGGAAAAGGTGTAAAAGTAGGAAAGGGAAAGTGTGTTAGCCTGAACAGTCCCACTCCCAGGCAAACCCCCATTTCACCCAATCATCTCTTTTTATGGCTTCTTATGGTACACACCGCATCCTCATCTTTTCCTCGATCAGTTGCTACCTCTTCTAAGTGTATCACGGTTTCAGTCTTGCGAAAAACCTGCTCACAACTTAGGTGGCATCCAGCAGACATGGCCTGCTCAGTCTCACTACAGTCTTGCAGCTTTCTGATGAGCTGCATCTACAATTTGCGTTTTGAATATAGACTTGTATTTTAAAATCAAGAAGCAGTTTCTTTTTCCGTAAGAGGTAGATTCTGGACAAGTATTTTTTTGCTATATTTATGCTTTGGTGAAAGGATTTATAGATAAAAGCTTCTTTTTAAGACGTGGTCACACTCTTGGCAGAGTGGGCGTCATCATATCATGGTTGCCTGCTTCACAATCCATTCCTGTTCCTCCTGTGCTGCAGCTACACTACAGTACAGTAGACCATTGAATGAAGTTTTGACTTGGTTACGTGCCACGAGCTTCTTGACAAAATTACTTACACAAAACTGAGTATCATAGGCTTTTTTTGTAGCTGGTAATTCATCAAATGACTGCACCGGCTGTGGGTGGAGTGGAAGGGAGTGTCAGACTTCTACTCATTAAAAACCCACTGTGTTCCTTCAGATGACCTTGTGTTCCAGGGCCGTGGTATCACGTTAGAACATTCCCTCAACTTCAGCAAACAATAGCCCTGTCGGGCCCCGTCAATGCTGGTGACTACTCTTTGATGCGCATGCGGATCACGGTGGGCCGCCGACCCGTCATAGGCTAATGTTCGATTCTTATAAGGCTACGAGGGGCAAACTACGGGAAAAACTTACTCATTTCTTAAACTTTCCGTCTATAAAAAGTATTAACCTATTCGATTATTCTCATACAATTCCCACGTCGCCGCCCGCCAGACAGACAGCAAAAACAGTAACACGATTAATGATATTGTTGAATAACGGGACCCTGGCTCTTACACTATCGTCCATCGTCCATTCTATTGTCTTTCTCATAATTTTCCATTGCCACGCAATCTGAGACGGGTTTGCGAAGAACCTACTTTATTGAGCCTCGGTCAAGATCCTTTGTGATGGGGTAAGCAGGTACAGATGCTCAATCTGCATATTAATTGGACCGTCGTTTGTCGATGTTGCGTCAGCTCTAGCCAGCAGGCATGCGATGGTTCAAAGCTCATACTAACATATGTTTTTTTTTAATTTTTTTATTACTGATGTGCCAACTTTTGACCTCGATCTCGCCTGATGCTAAGCGATAGATGAGGTCTAAGATGGGACGAGCGAAAGGTCATAAGTAGCATGGAGCACAGAAGCCGGCAGAGAATTCCACGGCTTGGCTGTGTGCACAATAATTATGTGGAGGAGAAGCGCTTGGTACGACAAGACGGTACTATACTGACAACTACTATCTTACTAACAAAACAATTAACATAGGGCTAACAAATTTTGCTCTACGAGATCTAAGCACAATAATCAACTGAAATTATACAGGTTGTTTCAAAAGTGCGTTACTATACATAATTATGTAATAGTTAAAGTTTCGTTTTTAAAAGGTACATAATATAAATCATCTGAAAAGACTTTTCTACAGTCTGATACGGGTTTTGTCATAAATCAATAACATCGTTTTATTTTTGCCATTATTTCAAAAGTACTTTTTGAAAAAACTTTTTAACAAAAAATTAAACCGACTCCGACAAGTTATTTTTCACTTTGCAGTGTTTTTTGGGAGTCGGTTTAATTTTTTGTTAAAAAGTTTTTATTTCACTCTTTTTAGTTGGATGATTTTTAATTTACCTAGTTACAAGAGCCTAAATGTCAACTACTTATAACCTTTTACAAAATATTGTTTTTCCCAATGCTGGGCCGTTAATTGTTGAGGAGTTCTCCTGGTACTTCACCATCAGCTCTACATCACCATATGCATTGTGACGAGCATAAAGTGCTTAACATCCATATTCAAGTAATCGAATCGCAATCCACTCAATACTTATTATTGAGTAGTTTCGGCGGCCATCTGTGGTCTTCATCATCAGTTCCACTTCCCCAAATGGTACTTTTTGAGAGCAACTGCACAAGTTACTATAAGAAATACCCAAAACGCCATAGGTGTGCCTATAATATTTGAAGAGTTCCCTCGATTTCTCCAGGATCCCATCATCAGATCCTGACTTTGGTGATAATGTGACCAATTTCGAAGTATACCCATTCGAACAATAAAAGAATTTTCCAAATCGGTTCAGCCGTCTTCGAGTACTCGATGATCATACATAAAAAAAAAAAAAAAAAAATATACGCGTCGAATTGATAACCTCTTCTTTTTGTCGTCGGTTGAAAACTATAATATGGCAAAACATGTTTATTTTAAAACCACACATATTATTTGATTTATGCTCATGTTTTACAATAATTATATTCTATTCTATGTGTAATATGGCAAATTATGTGCCAGCATCTGGTCAACATTCTCGGAACCCTGGCAGGTATTGGTTCTATTAACAATGTCGTATACGTCTCTATACTGACACAGTTCAATGATTTGCATAATTATGTATAGCATATTCTTACCGTGGCAACTTCTCATATTTTTCCCATCCGCTACATCTTCACATCACCACTTAGTTATTGCAACACACACTCATCATCACCACTTTCTGTAGGTCAACAGCCATGTGTATTGTTTGTATTACGAGACAATTATGTAAACAATACCGTATATGTATTTGGCAAATTATCTGTAATTTGCGTACCTACTTCATTACGTATATTGTTTCAATGACCCAAGACTTGACCACTTATTCCCCTCCTTACTGTTGAGCAAAAAAGATTGGAAAGACAGTGGAAGAATTATGGCTAAATTCTCTTTGGTCTTTTAAGCAAAGATCAGGAAATTATTATTTACCGTGGGGTTTCAAATCAAAAGTAGTTAAATTATTTCTGACAACATTTTTAGTCACTTAGAGTACCTACTAAATAGAAAAACCGGCCAAGTGCGAGTTGAACTCGCCCATGAAGGGTTCCGGAGTAGCAAAGTAAGATTTGCGAAAAATAACTTTGTTTTCACAGTGTTTGTATAAATGACAAATTTATATTTGCGGTTTTGGAAAATATGCTTTATCTTAATAACTTCTGACTCTATCTCATTCAGACGAATTTTCGTTGAAGATATTCATTATGATCTTCAGTTTGTGTATCAATTTAGAGGGGGCCCACATATTTTGCTACTTTTGAAGTGTCTACTTGTCAAACGATTAACTTTTAAATAAAATGGTCTTAGAAACCTCAATGTCAATTCGCACCGTACACTAGCTTGTTCTGACGATTTATAGGCCAATGTGAAATAAAATATTTTTCGTTTGAATGGAACTGTTAAGCATATTCTTAACAATCTGCATTAGGTATAATATGAAATGAACTACAAGCTTGTTTTGAATATGTCCGTCCGAAACATTCTTCTAACACTTTCTTTCTTGCAAGCAGCGCGCAGTTCACAAAATTTCACTCAACTTGGGAAAACCTTAAACTTTACGTCACTTACATGTGAAATTGTTTGTGTAAGATAAGTAAATAGAAAGAGCTTACAAATAAAGAAGAAACAATGACGTGCTAAAACTTGGCTTTTTTTTATTGAAACAAATAACTAGGTTTTCTGGGAAAGTTTCTGTTAGACTGTTGTCCCACCGCCAGCGAGGAAACGATTAACTGTCGGCTTATTTCTGGCTCAAGAAACGTACAATAGAAATGTTTTCTGTGTAAACAAAAGAGATGCATATATTAATTAGCCGATTGCTGACTGTTCACACTGCCCGGCGAGTACTCGCTCCACCAGTTGGTCGCTGATAGACAAGAGCTATCAACAGGGCCGGATTGGTATAGTGGTCAGTGGCCCTGACTGCTATGCTCAAGGTCGTGGGTTCGATTCCCACCCAGGACAAATGTTTGTGTGATGAGCACGATCATTTGTTCTTTGTCTGGGTGTAATTTATCTATAACATGTATGTATTTAAAAATATATGTGTATGTTTATCAGTTGTCTAGTACTCATACCACAAGCTCTGCTTAGTTTGGGACTAGATGGCGTTGTGTGAAAGTTGTGGAATATTATTATTATATTATTAACCATTAGGCGGAGTAGGCAACTGCCTAGGGGCCCCGCATCAACTAGGGGCCCAGGCCCAATGCACGCACCAAGAAAACATGTTTCTTCGAACGAGAATTTGATGTGCGTATGAACTAAGGGAACTCACTTTTAACTCACAAAATACAAATTGTTAAAACAATTTTAGAACAAATCTGGGAATAAGTAAACAAATATATTAAAAACCACAGCCCTTAATGTGCGTTTCCTCAGTTCACACAAATTTGGTCAGTCAAAGTAAGAAAAGGGGCCCCGAGAATGCCATTGTCTTAGGGCCTCTGACAGGGTTAATCCGGCTCTGGCTATCAAAGATGATACTCGCTCAGCGATGCTCGCTTGGCGGTCAGAACTCACGCCCAGAGACCAACTAGCGGTCATTTCTCTGTAGTGCGGCTTTGAAAGTACACGAATTGTGCATGGCCGCGAGCGAGTAGCGCGAGTAAACGCCCGTCGCACTCGCACACTCGCTAATAGCCCAGCGACAGAACCACAGAACTATCGGAAGTACACGCTCACTACTCGCTGCTCGCTGCTCGCCACTCGTTTTAAGTTTCCAGCTCTACTCGCTACTCGTTCATCGTCGGCGGTGGGACTACTGCCATGCCGTAGTCATTGTTGGTGTGTTTTGGTTTGATATTTTGGTGTATGTTTCATATATATGTGTGTAGGTATGAGGAGGTGTGGTATCATCAAGTTGCTTAGCTTACTACGCTTGCCGAGGTCTGCCCATGGATGGGTGACTATCTTAACAAATCGGGAAATTTCAGTGCCTCGGAAAACCTAAATGACACTCGTACGGATCGGTGACCATCGTAAGATGTCAAGTTAATTTCCGAGACTCGAAAAGCATGTGCCGTTGGCCCCTGCAGTTTGTACACCTTTATCAGTCGTTACAGGTAGTCGAACCATAAAATCTAATACCCGTCTTGTCAAGGGGTCTCAGGTCAGTCTTGTCGTGTTACCCAGTCGCTCCAAGTCAAACACAGGTACTTACTCGGCTGTATCTGGTAAGACTGGAAGCCGATCCCAAAATTGTTGAAAAAGAGCTAATAATAATAAAAAAATTAAAAAAATATAAGTATCTTGACCTGGCGCGCGAGGTTGTCGACATGTGGGATGTGAAAACAGTAATCATTGTGCCGATAGTCGTCACAGCCAATGGTATAATAGCCAAGAGCCTCGACCAACATCTAAGGAGGCTCTCGTTGGGCAGCTGGATCAAGGGCTTGATCCAGAAAGCAGTACTCCTGGAAACGGCGCGTATTGTGAGGAGGTTCCTCTCTATGGAGCCCTGACCACCGGTAGCTTGGACCAACAGGGTCCAAGCTACCCGATACCGGTGGGCTACTATTTTTTATATTTTTAAATGTTTTTATTTTTATATTAATATTTAAAAATGTAATTCATATGTACATAGATTAAATAAATGGAATAATAATAAATCTTTATTGACATAAAATGAGGATACAAGACACTGTGAAGCCTCTGAATCCCGAATTAGGTTAGAACCTGTATATCAGGAATCAGCGCCTACTTCCATTTTTCTGTTTTGAATGTCAAAAACCATGTTTACAGAGTATGTATGGCGATGCGCCATCGTTACACGGTGGACATCCCACCCATACGCGCAAAACGTTTTGGGAATACCTATACATTGTGCGTACGGCTAAGGAGTGGAATTCCCTGTCGGAGTCTGTGATTACTGATCGCAATAACCTGGGAGTCAAGAGTGTCTTTTTGTTAAAATTTTTATATCACTTTGTTACAGTTTTTAACTTGTCTCTTTCTACAATGATAACAAGTTTCTCTTAACTTGTTTGAGCGTTTAATCATTTGAACTAGTATTGCTGCAATCATGTCGTGATGATCAACTTAACACGTTCGTTGACAGTGAGCATTTACCCTGACACCATATTACGACAGTAGAATTTTCCACGACGTACTCTTAAAAATAAGTGGCCCGTTCCTCGACGCACTGTCATAACGCACTATTAGTACTGTCAGCGAACGTGGTAACTAAGATTTTGATTAATCTAAACAAGATATCGTCACCCAACCAGCAAAAACTGGGCTTACAACAATCTCAAGACTACTGTTTTGTTGCTCTTACATCACTCCTATATAATGATATAAGCCTGGGTTTGGGCACCAATTATAAGCATATTTAGTTTAATATCGTTCTAATATCAATCTAATTGAATGCTGTTTGCACTTACTCAAATCTAGCCAAAATTAATTTAAGCCGACTTAGGCTAATATTGCTTTTACGTAAGTATCATGTAAGCCTGCATAGGCTTATAGGTCTAAGGTTAGAATATTTTAAGAATTTTTCGTCAGATCCAACTTAAAAGTTCGTGTGAGTGTTGGTTTGAAATTAAATGAAAACAAATTAAAGTTGCGTGAAGTTAATGTTTAAACTGTGCGGTACGGCATTTTAGTATAAAAGTAAAAGAGTTATACGTAACTAATTGTATTGGAATTTATTATTTACTGTTAATTAGACCTCGTTTTACGCTTCAAAATTCATGCGCCTTGTTAAATAAGGTATTTCCTGTTCTCGTTTAATTATTTTATTTGTTAATTTGTATTGTGATAGTGTCACCATTAGTATAGTTGCATTTTACAAGCGCACTATTAAACTAATGTAAGATTGTTTACTCTAATTTTAGTATTCGGTATACTAAAGATAACTCCATATTGGAATAAATTAGGGTTCCTCGCTATTTTACTTAAAATCTTAAATCGACAGAGAGAAAAAACGAAGTCGGCGCGAACGGCGCGGGTGGCGGGGGCGCCGACTTGAACTATTAGATACTGGCAGTCCGTCTATATTGACATTCAGATGAATAATATCTTTTTAATACGAAAGTTTTTTCATAGTCGGTTTCGTCCTCGCTCGGAGCTTCATCTTCACTGAAATCATTTATCACAAAATTCCCGTCGTTATTATCGACCTCTTGTATGAAAGTAAAACCTGCAGAACCCTCACTGATATTTTTCTCAACACTACTTTGTTCTGGCAGCGGTATATTTGTTTGTCTTTTTAACATTTCATTGTACTTCTTTACAATTTTCCTTCTGTAGCCACCAGTTTTCATAAATCTTTTCCAGTTTTTGTAATCCATTATTACTATTAAATTTAAAAACTTAAAATAAAATATGGCCAGCAAAATTACTCTTAAAACTATTAAAATTAGTTATTTCCAAAATCGATCTAAGATCAAACGCTCTTATATGGGTCTTGTCTTTTGTATTGTTTTATACTATTGTTATTCCTAGGTCTACAAAATACAATAAGAACTGTTTGGCAATGTGTGTACGTATATATAATAATATACCCAGTAATTTTAAAACATTGACATGTAAAGCATTCAAGTATAAATTGTATAACTGGCTAAAGACACAAAACTTTTATTCTATTAAAGACTTTTTAGAGACTAAACATGCTCCAATAATAATGTAATAATACAAATATGATGTGATGTAACGCATACCTATAAGTTTGCATGCTATGTATCCTTAGCAAAACATGTACGCACTTATTTTGATGTAAGAACTTTAATACCATGTTTGATGCAAATAAAATGAATTTGAATTGTAAATATGTTGAACCAAAATCACTCTAATATCATACTTATCCAGTGGTATTGATCTTATATTAGTTTCAAATAAGATCAGAAATGCACGTACTCACAGTACTCTTATGCTATGCTGATATTAGTCTGACATCTTACAATAGCATTTAGCAAGTCTAATATAAAATCAAATGAGCTTAGAAAATACCGATATAAGAGCAGGTTTTTCTCAAGTGCAACTAGTCTTAGTAAATGCTCTTATATACATATATGAGACTTGGTTATGAGACTGAGCATTCTTGAGGCCATACCGGCTTGTCTAAAAGTAATATAGGATCGATGGTATGTTCTAAAACAAATATAAGAGCGCTTTAAGCCTACTACTCTTAAAAAGTGCGAGTTCTGAGACTGTTTTGCTGGTTGGGCAATCAAGCTAAAAAGTCACTTGATTGACTAGCATTTTTTTCAGTGATGTTGCATTAAACTGTAACAAACTGGCTTCAGTCGCTCGACTATAATAACACTGAAAGAATAATAAAATAACACATCAGACACCTACATACTAACTCACACCCACAGATAAAGCACGTTAAGCCTTTGCTCCCGGCTAGGGTTGCCATACGACCGGAATTTTCCGGACATGTTCGGTAATATAGGTATTGGGGCCGTTCAAGTATTATGTAAGCACATTTTTTGCAATTTTTAACCCACCTCTCCCCCTCGTCAGCAAAAGTAAGCATAGCTCTTACCCCTCCCCCCCATGCTTACGTAAACATTGGTAAAATTGATTGATTCATGAGCAGCAGTTATAAATCTAGAAATAAGGAATAGGTTTGAAATAGAAGTCTGTAACGCACATAATATTCATTTAAATAAACTTTACTAACACGGAAAACAATTCATTATTTGTAGGAATCCCCGAAAATGCATTTCGTTTTGAAGCATAGACAATGTGTGTTGCTATATGTGTAAAAAATTAAATAACTACTGCGGTAATAATTACCCCCATGTCATCAAAAATAAGCAAAGCAAAGACCCCCACGCCCCCTATAGTGCTTACCTAATACTTGAACGGTACATAAAATAAATTATAATGTTTTTATTTCAAATTAAAGAAAGTCAGGAATTTTTATCAAATGTCTGGAATTTACTACGGATTTTCGATTTTTTGATCTGGCAACCCTACTCCCGGCTGACATTTGTACATCTTTGACAGTATTTATGGGTAGTTAGAAACCCAGCCATTGGATTGTGGAGGTCAGATAGGCAGATCGTTCCATGTAAAACACTAATATTCAGCTGTATTCAATTAGACTAGAAGCCGATCCCAACATGTTGGAAAAAGGCTAAGCAGATAGTGATGAAGTAAACCCACATTTATGTGTATCCATCAGAACTTATTCGACGCTAAGTTGGAATTCAAAACCAGAATCATGACCTTAAAATAACATAAAATTATTACTAACAGTCGATAACTAAGGGCGCGTACACATAGAACGTCCGTTTTACAGGTCCGTTTAAACGTATATTTTATTAGCATATGTAGTTGTATGAGCGAGTCCACACAGAATACAGTATTCCTGACCCAGTAAAAAATATCGATCCGATAATATAAGTAGCAATCCGTTTTACAGGTCCGTTTAACTGTAAATGTTATAAGCGTATGTAGTTGTATGAGCCAGTTCACACACATGGCAGTATTCCGGATCCAGTAAAAAATCCCACACACAACGGAAATACTGATCTGTTTTATCGGATCTAAACCGCGCGAGGCTTAGCACTGGGGTGCGCGGGGTGCGGTGTGCTGCACACAGCCGCCATTGGCCGGTTTCATTCCTAGAGTAGTGCACGTGTCCTGTGCTGTAAATCGGTCCTGTAAATGCTGTGTGACGTTTTATGTGTACGCGCCCGAAAGTAGCAATCCGTCAACGACACACTGACAAATCCACTCAACTACCACCTTTAACTTCATAGCAATAAATATCATACTCCTGCGCAGTTATCAACAATGGTCGTTATTAATTTATTATGCACGCAGTACGCATTGAATTGTAATGTTTAAATAGGATATTGTAAGTTCGTATTGTGTTAGGCTTGGTCAGTTGATTTATATTAGATAGCTTGTATCTGCACGTACAGCCAAGGAGTGGAATTCCATTGTGGAGTCTGAGTTTCCTGATAGCCTGATGTCCTGGACATCTATAACTTAGCTTCGTAAGAGTGAATAGATTACTTCATCACATTGTATTAAGGTCAAACGAGATTAGACAATCTTCTCTGGTAGCACTTCTAAATGGATCCTTGAACGGTGGACTCGGATACACCACTCTCTGCCGGTTTCTGTGTTCCCTAAAACATATGACCCCGTCAGTCTTTAAAACAAGAGTAAAAAGGCATGGACGCAGCCCAATACGTTGGTCTGACCAGATCCATATCGCTGTGAGTTGATTGTGAGAGAAACTATTGGAGAAACGTGAGAAAGTGATGCGATCCGTGATACCTGAGGAATACGACGCAAGGAGGGAGGAACAGGCATTTTCCGGGTTCGCTCGTTCCATCGTAGACCTCATTTATCGCTTAGCATCAGGCGTGATCAAGGTCAAGAGCGAGGTCATCCGGAAAAAGACCCTCTTTACACAAAAGTTCGTGTTCTATATCATTTCTAATTCGTTGAGTAGCATCCTGATATAGTTTGTTTTTTTTTTTCTTTTTTCCTAGTTTTGAATAGTTGGCTTTGGTGGTGATCTATTACAAAAATTGCGACCGACGCATATTACATGGGCATAATGCAGTTTCATAATGACCTTAAGTGGCTCCGCGTATATTGTCCAAGCGGGCCTCTCTTGGAAGTCAAGAGGGAGTTAAAATAAACTAGCTTTTGCCCACGATTTCGTTCGCGTGGGAGGTTTTCCCGCGTTAATCCATATCCTGAGGGAATTAAGGGATAAAAACTATCCTATGTCCTTCCCAGGGACCTTTAAGTTCCGGGGCCATGGTATCTCGTTAGAACATTCCCGCAACCCCGGATGGATAGCTTCTGCTCGCAATTTCGTTCGGGTGGAAGGTTTTTCCCGCGTAAATCCCGATTCCGTGGGAATTAAGGAAGAATTAAATATCATATGTCCGTCCTAGGGTCCTAAACTATTCCCATGCCAAATTTCATCTCAACCGGTTCAGTGGTTTAGGTGTGAAAAGGTAACAGACAGACAGAGTTAGTTTCGCATTTATAATATTAGTATGGATGGAATATGGAATATTAGTATGGATGGATTACATTATTTTCTTTAGATTGACATTTTAAAATTCGTTATATCTTTTGAATGGAATGTCCGATTTTAATAATTTAAAAAGTATTTTACAGGTATTGAAATGGTCTTTAATAAAATATCTTAAATTAATTAATAATTAAATTCATTTAATGGGATAAGGATTAATACAGAGGTATGAATAATATGATTTGATTATTGTCGGCACTTTTATCAACTTTTAAAATGTAAAATACTTATGTAGTTATAGTGGCATAACTGCAGTAGTTGGACATATGGTATTATGGACTTTTTTGTAGATATTGATACGATCTATAATTCTGTACAACATTTTTTGTTCTATCATCAAAAGTTTCCGCAACGCACGCGATGACAGATTTTTTATGACTAATTTTTTCACACCTTGGGTTATATTATTGCATTTTTATTAGAGATCCCTATTTTTTTTTTTTTTGAAAATGTGTTATCGCCTATGTTACTCAGTGAAGATGCAGCTTTCTAATGGTGAACGAATTTTTGAAATCGGTCCAGCAGTTTTTGTGTAAAATCGTTACAAACATACATACATACAAAAACACAAATGTTTCCTCTTTATAATATTAGATTAGATACCTCATTCTAGTGTTGCCCAAAATCAGTCTTGGTCTTGTTCTTGCATTTTTGCAAGACCAAGACCAAGACCGCCTAATTTTAGCAAGACCTAGACCAAGACTTACCCTGCAAGATTTAAGCAAAAACAAGACTAAGCCTGCGAGACTCTTGCGCCTTGCAGTTAGTTCAGACTGTCGTTTTCTTTGTGTTATTATTATTAAAATGAGAAAACTTACATTGCAAAAACACAAGGGAAGAGCGGGCGATGTGGGGGAAACAATGAAACTTAGGCAGCTCTTAAAAAACTATTTATGTGTTCTCCGAGTATGGATCGTTGTCCAGAGCCGGATATTCGATGAGAACGTTAATGCGGTGGCTCTGACGGAGGTGTTGCTTAAAGTTGCTACTACTAACAGTGATACAGGTCCAGCAACATCGCACAAGATTAGCACACACACAATATTCGATCCATGGTTTTTTAAAATAAGAAATCAGCGGGAAATATTAAGTCGTTGTAGTTAAGTTAATTTAATATTTTTCAACTATTTATTTAATATTTTAAAGTTTTATTTAACATTTAATTTCATTCAAAGTCTGTACAAAAATAAAAATAAATTATAGGGCATCAAAAAATTCGTCAACATCGCTATCAATGGGAAAAGTTCCCAGAACACTGGCCGCATTGCCACGTTGAATGGCAATGCTGATTCTCTGTTCAAAGAAAAGGCCAGCCCTCTGGTCACTTGTGGATAGTGTTGCCCAAACGAGAGTCTCGCAAGAGTCTTGCAATTAGCGATTATCCTATTGCTATTTATTAAACGGTAGTTGAGATCTCAGAACAATGTAACAGACAATGTAACAGACTCTGTTACATTGTTCTGAGATCTCAACTACCGTTTAATAAATAGCAATAGGATAATCGCTAATTGCAAGACTCTTGCGAGACTCTCGTTTGGGCAAGTCTGTTACATTGTTCTGAGATCTCAACTACCGTTTAATAAATAGCAATAGGATAATCGCTAATTGCAAGACTCTTGCGAGACTCTCGTTTGGGCAACACTACTTGTGGAGTCGACTAATTGTTTGCCGATGTCACGAAAGAACTTAATTTAAAATTTTAAAGTGATTTCTAGTACCTTATATTCAATGAAGGTCAGGATAGCCGCCGTGCCGGCGGCGGTGCCTTTGCCTAGGGACAGGATTTTTTGTATCGATTCATTTAAGCAGTTTTAAAGCGTAGGTATCAGTACATCAAAATGTTCATATAAGTACTTAAGTAATTAATGACAATTGAATTTCTCAATAATTAAACTAAATACAGATACTGATACTTTTATTTCGTCTGCATTAAATAAGTCAGTGTTGTTTCACAGTTTTCATTACATTTTATTACAAAATGTTTTTTATATTTTGTCGTGTCGTATTATCGTGATCAGTTAATACTTGTGTGTATTATTTGTACGATATCGACTTATGCGCATTACGAACAATAACATAAACATACATTGTACAAAATATCGATTAAAAGAAAAATAGTGCATCCCTAGTTTTGAAAAGCGCGGCTTTGCGGCCAACAACAAAGTTGGGTCAGATACTAGAACCTGTCAAAAAAAGTTCGCATCTATTCGAAAGTTCAAGGTCAAGATTCGAGTACACGCGCAGGTGGCTTCTATTGATATCGCATACAATCGTCGCCACTGCGCCGCGCTTCCATATGAGAAATATTGTAAAAATTGTCTACAATACTAATCAAATGAGTGACGTCACGTCGCGCATTTTGTGTTTTAAAATCACACACATCCAAAAATTGAGATTAGCATTGTCGGTTTATCAACTTCTATCGTACTCTAGTAATGAAATGAAATGAAATATTTATTTTGTAAATTGGTAAAGCTCCTTTTCCTGTCATGCGTATTTTAGCCCGCACGCGGGTCTCGTCCGCATGCGGGTGATAGCTCGCTCCGGGCCACACGCAGGACTAAGATTTCATTTGCTGCTGCAGTGTTGTGCGTGTCGCCATTGGGTAAACTCGTGCACAAACATGAACGTTAAAAAAATAATTATCACCAAAATCTTTCTGTTCATCCTTAGTATAATTTCCGAAATTTGGAATTATTTCTTTGCAAATTTGACAGGAAAAGGGCCCTTATAAATAACGCTTTTACACGTCATGTTTTTTTGCGTGTTAAGTTTAGTTTAGCTAGATGAGGCCGGTGTTTCCTAACTGACTACTCTGAGAAGAAACACCGAAACAAACCCAGAGGTCAACGTCTCTTTTAAAGTCCATACAATTTGTGTTGGTCCAATCATATGAAAAACATGTAGGTTCATGTCTTTGGTGCTCTTTCAGGAAATAACCATACAGATTTGAGTGGACCTGTCCAGACAGTGCAAGCATTTGTCAGTTATCGTGTAGCTTAGTAGTTATTAAATACCTACATAAATACAGTAGGTAGCGTACCTAGGCAAATTTTATTTAATTAATGTAGATTAATTCCATCAAAAGGAACACAATACACAGAATATTATTTGCATAATATCTACATTTTATTTCTACGTAGAAACGCTATACCTATCTGGTAACGTATCTGTTTTATTAATCTTGCAAAAAATCATAACTTTTGTCAAATAATGCTGTCTTTTATCGGTATTTCGGCTTGTGCTTATAAATATGATCATTTATTTCAATTTTAATAATTCCAAATTGAGCTTCGCTTCGAGTTTAATGGAATAATTGTATTTTACTCTAATCCTTGTTCTCGGACTGATAAGTCTACAATTTGACATGAGTGACGAATATTCAAATACCGTCAAATTAATGTCATTAATTTGTTTAGACCAAGACTGGCTAAGTCTCATCTTGGTCTTGCATTTGGGCAACACTACCTCATTCCCCTCGCTTGTCCAGACGTAGTCAGCAGAGATGGGCCGAAATTCTAGCGCAAGGGAAAAAATATATTTTGTTTACTTAAATTGTACAAAAAACTCTTTTAAACACTATGCAGCATTACAAATAGGGCCAAAAAAATGAGCTCTGGCACCCAAAGTATGATCTAACTTGTATTTAGGGTGACAGTGTCCTTTGATTTGATTTGAACATATAGTTGTAAGACGAGCTCGGTATTCAACTGGCACAAGTTTGTGATGGAACAAAACTGGTTTCAGCCAATTAGAGTCTGACTGACCCTTTGGTTCGAGCCAGAAGTACATCCCGATCCCCAGATTTTCCCATCGTGAAAAAAATGATCAATCGCGGTTCTATCAATAATAATTATGTAATAAGTAGTACAACGTGGACTACCCGCGTATTTATTTTCTCCTTCTGTGTCAAATCCATCCACAGGTTCTCTGTAAAAGATCGCTTTTAGCGGTAAAACCTTGCATTCTATTCCCCCTTTTAACCTTCCTTATTTATTACTGATATGGTATGGAGAATATTATTATATCTTTCTATCTATCTATTTATTAATTTATTAAAAAAAAATGCTACTGAACATGGTTGGTGCAAACGAAATCTAGTTTTGGTTCGAATTTTGCTTTAGGATCCGAGTTGATTGACCTTCTATCATTTTCAAGGTCTGTCACTCTAGGCCTGAAGCATTATTAATCTAGCTGTGTTCACGGCTTCGTTCGAGTAGAAGTCGATATTAACTAAGCTGTTTTTTCTACGTAACGCCCGATCCAGTGAAAATTTTGGAATAAAATTTTGGGTAAGTATATGCTACTTACCCAAAATTTTAATCTTTTATCCATCTTCCAGGAAAAAATCCATTTAAATCAGTTCAGCCCTTCCATAGATATACAAAAGAAAGATAATTATATTAAAATTAAGAGTTCAGTTTTGTTTTAGTATTATGTAGATAAAGCTATATTTATTATTTATTTACACACATAACACTTAAAAGCGAAAAGAACAAATACAGACAAAACATCTCAATAATGCTGCTTATTTTATAACAAACTGCTTTCAGAAGACCTGTGACAGGAGAGATGTTAGTCACAGTGTGTCATAACTTAGACAGACGTGTATAAATACTAATTACCCAAGGAACTTGTAGTTAGTAGGTAGAAGATCCTTGTAATTACCTGAGTAATTGCAGCGTTGCGTCATCGTTACATGGTGGGTATCCCACCCATACGCAAAAAAACGTTTTGAGAATACTTTCATTGTGCGTACAGCTAAGGAGTGGAATTCCCTGCCGGAGTCTGTTTCCTGACAGCTACAACCTGAGGGTGAATAAGTACTTCAAGGTATACAGAAATACTCTAAGTATCTATACTATAATCTATACTAATATTATAAAGCGGAAAAGTTTATTTGTTTGTTTGTTTGCTTGAACGCGCTAATCTTCGAAAGTACTGAGTGGATTTGGATGAAATTTGGTATGGAAGTAGCTTGAAGCTTGAGGAAGGTTATAGGCTAGTTCTTACCCGACTGGAAAAGAAGGAGGTTATGTTTTTAAAGTGATAAAGCCCAAGGGAGCGAAGCACTACGCGACCGCTAGTAGTGTATACAAAACTATGACATAGGTACTTTACAAAACTTTAATGTTCAGATTTTCTCAACAATATAACCTCATCTGTTGTTTTTACCGTGATAGAATCCAAGGGAGCGAAGCCCCGCGTGAGTACTACTCTATACTAATATTATAAAGCGGAAAAGTTTGTTTGTTTGTTTGCTTGAACGCGCTAATCTTCGAAAGTACTGGGTGGATTTGGATGCAATTTGGTATGGAAGTAGCTTGAAGCTTGAGGAAGGTTATAGGCTACTTTTTACGCGACTGCAAAACAGAAGAGTTATGTATGTTTTTACCGTGATAGAATCCACGGGAGCGAAGCCCCGCGTGAGTACTAGTAACCAATAAAAAAAACTTGAGAAATGACAGTTATTTTGAAATCATAGACAGTTATCACATCAATTTTATTTTTATGTATAGATTATAATTTATGTCCAGACTCTAAATAAACGTACATAATACTAAAAAACCCATGTGGTAATTTTGCGAAATTACGAATCACCTATGTATTTAGCTTCTTTACTGCCTTTTCTTATCCTGGGACTTCCGTTGCCCCTTGACTTTGAGTCACTTTGAACACTTTTTGAAATAACTGTTCGTTTGCTCAGTCACTCTCTCTAGACAAGAATATTAATAGAAATTACGTCACAGCGAGTAACCTCGAATTTTTGTTCAAACCAAAAACTTACAACACATTTACAAGTAATCTATACAACGTGTAACAGATTAAGCACAATACCTTAGACACCCCAATTAGAATATTAAATTATAAGTCTAAAACAACATCCGTAACTAAATAAATTGAAACCAAACCTAGGCATTTTTTATAAAATAGTTATCCTTACTAAACGCAAAACGTATGTGCGTCAAACAATATCCTTACGCAGACGCATATACTCATGTTAGCGGCCGACGCGACACGCACATAATTTCCTTGAGTTAAGCATTGTATTAATTTGTCATAATACTGTGTTTCCATTGTAAGTTAAATGAAAGATTTGTCCGTTAAAATGTAACACCTATTTTTTATGACGGAAATCGATTCAGAAGCCTATTCTGAACCAACTACTTTCAGGAATTGCGTTTATTCTGTTACACGTATAATTATATAAAAGCGTAATACCACTCACTGATTAATCACGAAATCTCAGAAACTACAAGTAGTAGGGCTGTCCAATTTTGCATGGGGGTTCCTTTTAGTACGTAGATGCTCGCTAAGACGGGATTTTGCGAAATTCCCACGGGATCGGGATTTACACGAGAAAAACTTCCCACGCGAACGAAGTCGCGGGCAACTGCTAGTATGTTTTATTTATTTATTTAAGTTATAAAATATTATAAAGTGGAACAGTTTTGGTTTGTTTGTTTGTTTGAACACGTTAATCTTCGAAAGTACTGAGTGGATTTAGATGAACTTTTTTTCCGACTGCACAAAAATGAGGGCTATGCATTTATTGTGATAAAAACGACGGGAGCGAAGCCCCGCGCAACTATTAGTTTTAATATTTATCAAAGTGCGCGTGTGTGTGTAACTGACTTAGTATTTAATTAAAAAATATTCATTTAAAAATAAACGTACTTTTCTGAGCGACAACTCTCGCATAATTTAAAAAGACAATAAGCAATAAATAACGATAATAAGTACAACAAACAGACTCCCAAAACAATTTCACACTAGTTATATAACAAATCAATTGTAGCCTTACGACCAAAACAGATACCTACTTCCTATAAGCCAAGGTCAAAAGAAATATGCTCTGACCTCGTCCAAGGTCATAATCCTTTCAATTGGTCCACCCGGCACACGCTTACTTATGCTAGATGTAGTTATTAAAAGTGGGTTTTTTTCGCGTACTTACATAGTATGTTTAGGGTGAGATAATATGATTGGATTTTTGCTACCTATGCTATTGTTGTGTTAATATGAAGGTCCTGGAAGTGTTTTTTTTAAGATTCTGCAAGTATAAGCAATATCAGTAAAAGTTTTTTTTTTATTGATAATAGGTTCGCGTTTGACCACCATCTCACCTGATGATAAGTGATGATGTGGTCGAAGAAAGAGCACGCTTATCTAAAAGTAACCTATTCACCCTTGGTCTTGACTTAAAGACCCCTAGATAAGCTATCGGGAAACACAAAAGTGTATAAAATCTGACAAAAACTTGCACTAACTGGACAAGTCCACTCAAATCTGTGGTTCTTTCCTCAAAATACTATTTCAAACACAAATCTGCATAGTTCTCAAATACTAGATTGTGTAGAAAAAAAAACTAATATTATGAGTAGATTACTGCACTGTCATACACGAGCAGTGGTGGCCTAGTGGTATTGGGCATTTGTTTTATTTATTTTATTTTTATTTACTTATTATAAGAATAATTATTTTTGAAGTGAAAACTTCTTTAGCGGCGTTGTGCACTTTTTTTATAATGGGTAAAAAATGTTAAACTCGCGTCAGGACACGTGACCTGATCGAAAATTCGTAAGACGGACGGAGAGTAGACAGCCGGCGCGGCGTAGGAGAGGAAGTATCCCCCTCTCTTTCTACGGCGCGGCGAAAATGTATGCCTGCGCAAACTTTTTAATGTAATATAAATTGTCATGTTTGTGTACCATAGCGCAATAAATAAATATTGTATTCTACCACATAAATGATAGTACTTTTATACTGATAATTAAAGCAATTCGTGCAAAATTATTCCCTAACCATTCCAAAATATCAAAAATGCACAACGTTAATATTCAAGTTTTCACTTCTGCCGGCACTCCCGGAGTGCAATATTTTTTTATTTTATAATAAATGAAATCGCTCGACTTGCAAGTTGCAGGTCGTGGATTCGAACCCAGTCAGGCACATCACTTTGGTGTGAAATGAAATGAAATTTAATTTCATACTAAATTGACTCTAAAGTCCTTTTTTTTTTAACGTGATAAAATAAGTCCTCCCACCCGGGCAGGGTGGGAGGGACTGTCAGACTTTTACTGACTAAAATCCACGGTGTTCCTTCAATTACCCTTTACGTACCGGGGTCACGGTAATGGGATAAGTCCCACGACCCCGGCAGGCTTCGGCCCTCTGCAGAGGGGGCCTCGTCATGTTGCTGACGCTCTTTGAGGCACGCGTGGAACACAACGCGCCGTCGACCCGGGCATGGTCCATGGTCGGACAGCGAGTTGCCCTTTACTCGCTGTCCGCATGCCCGCGCCTACGGTGGCCGGAGATCGTCGGCCGACGTCCGACGCCGTGGGCGTCTACCACTGCGGCTGGGCTGGAGGGAAGACGCCATCCTCTCCCTCACGCGGCCCGCCTCCTCCTTCGCAAGCATGACTGCTTCGCAGAAGGAGGCGACGTCCTAGGACCAAAAATTCGAAGACATGTGACATCCAGCAACCCGTAGTGGGCCAGCGTGGAATATAACGGACCATACCTTCTCATAGCATCTCGCCTTTGACCCAAAAGGACACAATTAGGACATTTGTAGGATCGCCGCGTTTTAGTGCATTTTTGTAGTGTTCAATAATCAATTTAAACTACGCCATTGTATGCCATGTATAAGTACTCTATAAAAATATCATTTAATCATAATATCAAGTCATAGTAGACGACACGGTTGGCGCAGTAGTTGAGTCGAGTGCAGCGCGTGTGGCGCAGGTTCGATTCCATTACCGGAAACAATTGTTTGTATGACATACTCTACAGATAGTAGTTTCAGAACTGGGTGTTTATGCAAGTAAATTCAAATGTCTGTAACGTAACTCACACACAGGTGAAATTCCTAGTGTGGACCAAAAAATAATTTTGAATTGAAAGCGTCAACTCACTGCCATCCTGGAAATCATAGGCTGCTAAAATTTAAACTAATCAATTCTTCTCCTCAAATTCCAGATCTCCAAAATGGGGGGCCTGAATACCCTCATTCTCCTGCAACTGGTCTACTTCTGTGGCTGCATGGACCAGCTACACATCGTCTACGAATGGAAGCAGATAGACTACGAGTTCCCCAGTCCTGAAGCCAGGACCCAGGCGATAGAATCCAAGGCCTTCATACCAGAGAACAATATCCCCATGGGCCTGGAGATATATGAAGACAGGCTGTTTATAACTGTACCGCGGTGGAAATCAGGAGTGCCTGCCAGTTTGAATTATATCGATTTGAAAGGTAATTGTGCTTTTAAAGTTATTTCGGTAGTGGAGGTCAAATAGTCTAGTCGAGATAGGTATTCTTGTGGTTTAGGTATTTTTTATTTATTTATGCTATAGACCGGGCTTACCAAACTGTGCGTCGCGACGCCCTGGGGCTCCACAGTATTATTTTAGGGGCGTCGTGAGGCGATCTACATAGGTTGGATGTCAGTGTCGATAAATTACACACGCTTTTAATTTCGTTTTAATATTCACTATGGCGAACGAAAATTTAGTAAAACGGTAGAAGTATAGAATTTAGTTTCTGATTTACCTATACCACTAAAGAAAATTTAGAACATCATCAATGTGTTGTTTGTCATAAAGTTTTGGTGGCTGAAACTATGCCTCTTTCTGTTTTTCTGACATATGATTTTATTAGGCTAGAACTATAACTTGTAGGTAAATGTATGGCAAGAAGTCCGAAGGGCGTCGCAAAAATATAGCAACTTCCCAAGGGCGTCACAGTTAAAGTAAGTTTGGGAACCTCTGCTATAGACAAAGTATAATCATTCAGCCTGTAACGTTCCCACTCCAGGGACATGATAGAACTCCTCTCTATAAGAGGGACAACGTACGGTTATATTTGGGAGACCCCATATTAATTATAAGTTTTTAATTAAGCTAACATGGTCACTAACAGTATCATTAGAACTTAAAACCGTCCGTGATCATGGCCCTTGCAATAGTGCCGATAAATCGGAAACTCGAAACAAAAGATAATATTAATTGCCATATATGATGCTGAGTCCCGAAATTTCATAACAATAAAATATCATAAATAACTAAAATATTAACTAACTAGCTTCTACCCGCGGCTTCGCTTGCGTGAATAGTTTTAGCGAAAAATGTAGCCTATGTCAGTCAGTGATAATGTAACATTGTAGCGGTTAAAGATTTTTTAAATTAAATGAGCAAATTCGATGATTACTTCTTACATAAAAAGTCACTCACAAACATTACGCTTTATAATTTTCTTTTTAATCCTTGCTCCTCCCTAGGAATTTCTCCTATACTGTGAGTGCATTTTTACAAACACCCAGACACTTTTTTTAAAGAGAACTAGCAATGTGAGTACATTCCATATTACTAGCAATCTTGTTAACCCCTCCAACTAAGCTAAATATGCTTGTGTCTGGAGTGGGTTCACGGCAATAGTGTAATGGGTGGGGTTCGAACCCGAGACCTCGCGATCACAAGTCCAACATCTTATCCATTAGGCCATTGTCGCTTACATTGTATAACAGTATAGAAGTTTGGAAATATACTTAGATAAAAGCTTGCTACAGCAACAAAAACATTGAAAGAAAATTACAAGCTGATCCGGCAATCTTATTATACACACACATACACACATACACATACATACACATATGCACACAGTTGCATATACACAAAACACATTACGCGTTTAGATTTATACATATGCATGTTATTATAATTTAAGATACATCTAGTTATAACATTATCACTGTTTCAAGTTATGGAAGAGCGGAGTCTCCTATTACAGGCACTATTTGCTTAAAAGGAGGCTTCAATCACCAACTATTGTAATTGTATTCCTTTAGTACTGAATAAAGATTATATTATTATTATATTATATATATTTCTTTTTAAATTTCTTTAAACCAACCTTGTCCTAACAATAACGATCACAATAAAAAGGAGGCATGGTTTCTTTGGTGTAGTCATTCGGAAGTTATGCACGAACATAATTATACATTTCGGTTATTTATTCTGCTTGTATGCATTAGGTTTCACAAAGGCACATAGCGTCATCTCTCTATTACCACTGACAGTTTACAGTGGATAATTGAACAATAATATGACAATAATGTAACAACAGCAAATTGTTTTGAAACGTCATTCAAGTTATGTCTGCTATTAGTGTTGCAACTGAAGTAAGATCATTAAGACGGTCGATGCAGTTTTATGAGCTATTACTTGGAATTATTTTTTTAGCTTTCACCACTGCTTCTTTTTACAGATTACTCTCGGAGAAATATTACTGTTAATTTTTTTTCCTAAGCTGTGTTTTGGTAGGGAGAACCCGCGACTACAAGTCGATATGCCAGATCGGTTCTATACCCTGTAACCCAATAATCAGCTACGCGAACTCCGCTTGCTGATGCAGATATTAGATCATCTAGTGTACAGGTGATGAAAGATAGAAAGTGGGCCATTGTCTGATAGGTCACGCCGCATATACACATTGAGATCTGAGCCATCTGCGAATCCTAAAATACCAATGTGTTCTCGCAGCCCCTGGCGCAAGTGTACAAGCGAACACGGGATGGTTTTATTCTGTGAGAATCTGACAGACCTCTACGTCCCAAGGCGAAGGACATCCATGAGGATTTCACCTCGAGAAAAAACATGACCAGTGGTTACAGTTAAGACTAATAAGTTGTGTAGGTCACGGCCGAACCTCAGCAGGAATATTACTACCTATGAGTAATTTACAACATACTACTGCTCCCAAAAGGACATATCCTAAGACCATAGGCCTGTATAGGACCATTGCCTGCTGGGGACAGTCATTAGAAGTCTGACACTTCCATTCGTTCCACCCAGGAGTCATTTGATGATTTGGCCACAGAAAAAAAGGGACTAAAAAACACATACAACATCCAACTACCCGCACTCGTCCCGCGTGGAGTATGCCGGGAATTTTATAGGCTAATTTTGTTAGTAATATTTTTACACCGAGAGTCCTCAAAATAAGTCCTTAAACATACAATTAATATAAGTGCAATATCCGTAACCATACCCTAAAACAGACCTCATCAATTGGGCCCGATTTCGCGAGCCTATGGTTAACAATTGCGAAGGTCTTGACCTCTCTGTATTAATCAAATGCCACGGCAATAGTAAGTAATAAGTACTTTTTTGCTATACAGGTTCTGTTTGTGTTATATCAATCACTAGCTTCCGCCCGCGACTTCGTCCGCGTGAAATAAAATCCCCCGATTTTGAAACATTCTTCATTAGTGCTCCACTCCTATTGGTCTTAGCGTGATGATATATAGCCTATAGCCTTCCTCGATAAATGGGCTATCTAACACTGAAATAATTTTTCAAATCAGAACCGTAGTTCCTGAGATTAGCGCGTTCAAGCAAACAAACAAACAAACAAACAAACAAACTCTTCAGCTTTATAATATTAGTATAGATTACAAAGGTATGGTTAAACAATTTAAAAAAAAAACGTTGTATTCAGACTACACAAGAAATTAGCACCGTTTGAACGTCATAATTTTTCATGCAAATAGTTCCCTAAAATGCCCGTTTGTTTCCAACCACCACTTTCCAGTATCATTCAATTCAATTCAATATATTTATTTCGGATGATTCCATATTTGTTTGTTAGTAACATGTGAACTTATAAGCTAGTGTTAGTAATATGATAAGCTCGCTCTTCAGTGTATTATATTTGAGCCCATGGGCCTCCGCGTATGATTCACACACTCTGATCAGTTCTCTTAGTGCTTTAACCGATGGGCTCAGAAGAACCATATCGTCTGCATAACTTATATTATTAATGCAAACTCTCTCAATATGACAGCCGATGCCGGTCCTGCTAAGCTCATCGGTCAGATTGTTCATGTATAGATTAAATAGTGCTGGCGAGGACAGCCCCCCCTGCCTGACCCCACACTCTAGTCCATACTCCTCTGAAAAGGAGTTCGCCTATCTGACACGGTTCCGCTGATTGTCGTACCAAAATTTGAATAACTCTACGACTTCCCGGGGAACACTCGTCTTTCGTTGCAGTTTACCCTATAGCACATTATATGAAACTAGGTCAAAGGCTTTTGACAGATCTAGGTAACAGGCATACACAGGTATCTTTCTTGTTGTATAATACTGCACAGTCTGCTTCAGGCAAAAGATAGCACTTTCTGTAGATAATCCGGGTTGAAACCCGAATTGCGCATCGTTAATTTTTAGATGTTTCTCAAGCTGGCCTACAAGCAGACTGTCCAGCACCTTTGCAATTATCGTCGCCAACGAAGTAGGTCTATAGTTGGATAGGATTGACGAGTCACCTGTTTTATTTTTGATTATAGGCACAACAATAGTACACATTAGCCGTTCAGGTAAATAAGAATGAGCAAGACATAAATTCAAAAACATAGACAACACTCGCGGCAGGTGGTGGTGGAGAAAATTGTTTATTAAGGATATCAGAATCTTTAATTGAGAAAGACCTATTATATAGATGAGGTGGTTATCATAACGCAAAAGCAAATGGCACTAAAACAAAAGCTAGCTTTCTAGATTTGCTTATATAGATAGACTAGTATTTGCGTGTTGCGCGAGGTGCAAGCACCTCGCGTGCTTGTGAAAAAAGAAATTGGTATTTGCGTGTTGCGCGAGGTGCAAGCACCTCGCGAGCTTGTGAAAAAAAAAAAAAAAAAAAAAGAGGGGGGGGGGTGATGGGGGGGGGGGGTTGCACAAGTATTTCGACTAAAGCATTGCCCCTCTAAATGAATCTGAAAAAAAAAATGTTCCAAGTCTCTTAGATTCCGAGATCCGCCTAAAGGGGGGAGAAGGGGGGCGGGGGGGGGGGGGGACTTTGAAAAATGGTTTTTACTTTACCGAGCCTCCTCTATACGAATCCGTAAAAAACAAAAAATACGGTTCTCGTAGTTTCCGAGATACGATAGAGGGGGGGGAAAAGGGGAGGTTTGGCACTTTTCCCGTAGGTTTGAGAGTTACTTGTTTACGAATCTGTCAAAATATACCCACCTCCCCATCCACCATCTGGGAGAACAATTATGTCAATGAGTGAGTCAGTGAGTGGTAATCTAGCTTTATATAATATAACTAGTATTTGCGTGTTGCGCGAGGTGCAAGCACCTCGCGTGCTTGTGAAAAAAACTAAAGCATTGCCCCTCTAAATCAAGTATTTGTGTGTTGCGCGAGGTGCAAGCACCTCGCGTGCTTGTGAAAAAAAAAAAAAAAAAGAGGGGGGGGGGGTTGCACAAGTATTTCGACTAAAGCATTGCCCCTCTAAATGAATCTGAAAAAAAAAATGTTCCAAGTCTCTTAGATTCGTAGATCCGCCTAAAGGGGGGGAGAAGGGGGGCGGGGGGGGGACTTTGAAAAATGGTTTTTACTTTACCGAGCCTCCTCTATACGAATCCGTAAAAAGAAAAAAATACGGGTCTCGTAGTTTCCGAGATACGATAGGGGGGGGGGGAGAAGGGGGGGGAAAAGGGGGGGTTTGGCACTTTTCCCGTAGGTTTGAGAGTTACTTGTTTACGAATCTGTCAAAATATACCCACCTCCCCATCCACCATCTGGGAGAACAATTATGTCAGTGAGTCAGTGAGTGAGTGGTAATCTAGCTTTATATAATACTAGTATTTGCGTGTTGCGCGAGGTGCAAGCACCTCGCGTGCTTGTGAAAAAAAAAATGGGGGGGGGGGTGATGGGGGGGTTTAGTATTCGCGTGTTGCGCGAGGTGCAAGAACCTCCCGAGATTGTGAAAAAACAAATGGGGGGGGGGTGATGGGGGGAGATGGAGTGGGTTTAGTATTTGCGTGTTGCGCGAGGTGCAAGCACCTCGCGTGCTTGTGAAAAAAAAAAAAAAAAAAAATGTGGGATGGGGGAGATGGGGGGGGTGCACAATTATTTCGACTAAAGCATTGCCCCTCTAAATGAATCTGAAAAAAAAAACGTTCCAAGTCTCTTAATTTCCGAGATAGGCCTAAAGGGGGTGAGAAGGGGGGTGGGGGGGCAACTTTGAAAAAGTGGTTTTTACTTTACCGATCCTTCTCTATACGAATCCGTAAAAAACAAAAAATACGGGTCTCGTAGTTTCCGAGATACGATAGGGAGGGGGGAGAAGAGGGGTGAAAAGGGGAGGTTTGGCACTTTTCTCGTAGGTTTGAGAGTTACTTGTTTACGAATCTGTCAAAATATACCCACCTCCCCATCCACCATCTGGGAGAACAATTATGTCAGTGAGTCAGTCAGTCAGTGGTAATTTAGCTTTATATAGTATAATATAGGTCGGTACTCTTAATAGTAAATCATAAAGTAAGAACAGTAGAAACCGGATATAGCGACATTGAAGGGACCATATAAATTCGGACGCTATAGCCGGTAGTTGTTATAAGCAACACATACATATACCAGGTAGACAAACATGTATGTATGGTTGTTTAATATGTTTTTAATTTACATATATGTAGAATATAGGTATTCGGCGTATGAATTTGCTTTCAAATAAAATAACGAAAAGGAAAAAAAAATAAAAAAAAATTGCAGTGTTTAGTCAAAATCATCCCTAAACGTTTTCTTATGCTGGAACAAATGTGACAGTTGGTCGCTATAGCCGTTGTATTTTGATATGTCGCTATATCCGATGTTGTTATAGGCGGTACATTTACTTAGTGGTTTATGTAGGGTTTAGGCCGGGACCTTGCCATTAAGTCGTAATAACCGATCCGTCGTTATAAGCGATGTCGTTATATTCGGTTTTGACTGTAATAATAATAATTCTCCTGATCGATTTTGGCCACGACGGCCAACTTCAGCAGAGATTAGCCATCTGCGCAGGATATACTGTAGAGCTCAAGTAAATCCGTGCGCAGGTCCATTCTTTGTTCCTTTACTTTTATAGTCCGCTGGGTCGGCAGTTCGACACGATTGGAGGGAGACCAGTCGCTGGACGGCTTTACGTGCTTTCCAACCACGCCGCCCCGCCCGCGCCAACTTCTAAACTCCGGGCTACTTCTGAGAAACTAATAGAAAAAACCCAATAAGTAACGCTTTCTACCCGACCCGGGAATCAAACCCGAGACCTCCTTAGTAGCGCTTGCGACCACTAGACCAACGCGGCAATAAATTTATAAAAAACATAATGTTCCTATGCAGTGGGGTAAAAAGTTAGCAAATAAAAAGGTTGTAATATTAAAAAACGACGGGTTGCACTACGGGAGTGCCGGCAGAAGTGATAACTTGAGTATTAACGTTGTGCATTTTTGATATTTTGGAATGGAATAATTTTGCACGAATTGCTTTAATTATCAGTATAAAAGTACTATCATTTATGTGGTAGAATACAATATTTATTTATTGCGCTATCGTACACAAACATATTACATTAAAAAGTTTGAGCAGGCATACATTTTCGCCGCGCCGTAGAAAGAGAAGGGGATACTTCCTCTCCTACGCCGCGCCGGCTGTCTACTCTCCGTCCGTCTTACGAATTTTCACGTCACGTGTCCTGACGCGAGTTTAACATTTTTTACCCATTACAAAAAAGTGCACAACGCCGCTAAAGAAGTTTTCACTTCAATAACAATAGAAAAGTCACAAAGTATACACGGACATATACAACGTGTAATTTAAAGGGTAAAGGTCATCGTAAAACTTGAGGATAGAGGTACCGAGTCACTCCACCAATTTCTTTGGTAAGTCATTCGCAGCTCAAGCAGTACGACTGTGGAATACTTCCCGTGTCAGTAAGACAAGCACAAACCCTTACTTCTTTCAAAAACATGGTAAAAGATCTCTATCTCTCTCTTTAATTTGTTACTATTTTTTATATACATATACAACGTTTAATTTAAAGGGTATATACATACCGAGTGCACGGCTTCTTTGGATGATAACAAACGATATGGCAAGGGTTTTGTAATCCTATGTCTACATGTGTGGAGCTTATTAGAAATTTCAATACATTGATACCAGAGACCGAATTTTTCAAATTAAGAAGAACGAAGAGAATTATCGTATTATTGGCTAGTGACGTGGAAAGTGATGACCCTCATAGTACTGTGACACGTTTGTTATTATTGGTATTCAAGAAACATATGAAACCGATAATTTGGTGCCTATTCTGTGAGTCACTTATTTTGAGCTGAAACTTTGCATAGAGACTCCATACCAGATGTTGTCTTCAGTCCTTTTGGATAGATATGGGGTTTCCGTTACACGTTGTATAAATGAAAATTCACTATTATTTCTAGGTCTTAACATAATTGTACAACTTAATTTGCCCAGATACAGCATGCATACAATACTAACATCTAAGTTGCTAATCTAACACATTTATTCTTGCAAATTAGATTGTCACGGCACAAGATCAGAATAAATTATTTACTTGGTAGGTATTATTTGCACATTGGTTATTTAAATCTGAGGAGCTTGTGGTTAAATAACAACACGGGTAGATCTTAAAATCTTTAAGGTTATACACCGCTTGCTGAGGTTCGTTTGTGGATGGGTTTAACTGTTGGTCCTGGCTTTTATTTTTACCCGACTGCCGCGAAGCAAGGAGGAGGGTTATGTTTTAGCACGTATGTATGTATGTATGTCCGTTCCTTTGTTCACTCGTAACTATTAAACCAGTGAACGGATTTTGATAAATGATATGTCGTTGAATTTGTCTTTATGGCACAAGTGTTATTTAAATAAAAACTTTTTGCAAAAAATAAAACCGACTTCCATATCAAAACACTACAAAGCCAAAAATAATTTTAATTTCGGTAGTCGGTGTTATTGGTTTTGTATTTTCTTATTTTTTCACACCGCCTTCCGAAATTAAAATTATTTTTGGCTTTGTAGTGTTTTGATATGGAAGTCGGTTTTATTTTTTGCAAAATGTTTTTATTTTCGCGCTTTTTAGTGGGTCAGTGAATTTTCCAAATCGATTCGTAAATGACGGAGTTATGCGCGAACAAAAAACGCAATGCAGAGTAAACGAAAAGATCATCAAGGTAAATTATTTTTTTCGACTTTTTTTGATTTTTCAGAAACGGCTCGTCCGATTTCGATAAAATTTTCATGGGACCATTTGGGAAGTATACCCTTTCCAACAAAAAAAGAATTTTTCAGATCGGTTGGCAAGCGACGGAGTTATGCGTGGACAAACAAAAAAAAAAAAAAAAAAAAAATACAAACATCCGAATTGAGAACCTCCTCCTTTTTTAGAAGTCGGTTAAAAAACAAGAAACAAGCACATTTTCATTTTAAAAAGTGACATGTATGTGAGACCCTATTTTTATTTTATTTTATTTTGTTTTATTACATAATATAATTTTTTATAATCGTGCTCCATCTTCGACCACATCATCACTTACCATCAGGTGAGATGGTGGTCAAACGCGAACCTAGTTTTAATAAAAAAAATATATAATAATTAAATAAACAGGATGGGTTCCGCCTGCTTGTCACACATTGACGTGAACTCACTCCAGACACAAGCATATTTAGCTTAGTTGGAGGGGTTAACGGGATTGCTAGTAATCTGAACTCTACCCACATAGCTAGCTATCTTTAAAAAAAAATACTAAGAAGACGGTCGACAATGTAATACGAATAAGTGCTTTGTTTATTCTGCTCATGATCACTCTATTGACGATAATGATAATGCCTTCTACCTCTTTCAAGGCTAAGTTAATTACTCTTAACGTTACATAAATCATCTATTTTTTTCTTTACTGTGGTTACTCTTAGTAGATTTTTAGTACTACTAACCTCACTAAACACCGCCCCACATCTCATCACATCAAACCACACTTCATCTTACACACACGCCATACGCACCATAATAAACGAAGATGTAATGAACTTTTTAATGTAACAAATATATTTATATATATTTTTAAATATATAATTATGTAGTTTCTAAGATATGGAAGAGCGGAGTCTCCTAACTCAGGCATTGTTTGTCTAAAAGGAGGCTCCAAACTCCAAACACAAATCATTGTACATGAAGTTCTTGGTATAAATAATAAATATTTTCATTTTCACTAACCGTTGTTGATTCACATTTATTTCTCACTTTCAACTTACTTTACAACTAGCAATGAAAACTAATTCACGAAAACGATTAAATACATTTTCAACCGACGACCAAAAGAGGAGGTTATCAATTCGACGCGTATATTTTTTTTTTTTTTTTTTTTTTTTTTAATGTATGATCATCGATTACTCGAAGACGGCTGAACCGATTTGGAAAATTCTTTTTTTGATTGAAAGGGTATACTTCGATATTGGCCCCATTTTCATAAACGTCAGGATCTGATGATGGGATCCTGGAGAAATCGAGCGAACTCTTCAAATATTATAGGCACACCTATGTCGTTTTGGGTATTTATTATAGTAACTTGTGCAGTTGCTCTCAAAAAGTACCATTTGAGGAAGTGGAACTGATGATGAAGACCACAGATGGCCGCCGAAACTACTTAATAATAAGTATTGAGTGGATTGCGATTCGATTACTTGAATTACGTTACGCACTTTATGCTCGTCACAATGCATATGGTGATGAAGAGCTGATGGTGAAGTACCAGGAGAACTCCTCAACAATTAACGGCCCAGCATTGGGAAAAGCAATATTTTGTAAAAGGTTATAAGTAGTTGATAATTAGGCTCTTGTAACTAGGTAAATTAAAAATAGACCAACTATTAACTATTTAACTAACTACCTACTACCTACTATTTAACTATTTAACTATTTGTTAAGAAATAACCGGAACTTAAGTATAGGTGTGTTGAAATCTAGGCTTAGAAAACTGTTTCTCGGGGACGGAGGCACTGCGTCGGGCTGTGATGGGCAGTGGGCAGTGCTAGGGTGATCAGCACCCGCTGACCACTCTGCTGTGGAAGTCGCTGTCTATCGCAGATTTGGCGCCGGTCTATCGTTGTCGAGGCATGGTTTTCTTAGCCTGGATATCATACGTGTAATAAAATAGAATGGTTGATGTAATGTAAATACCTACTTGTAGAATGCATAATTACGTCATGTAAACATAAATGTGAGTAGTAAGTAAGTAGTTAGTAAGTTTATTGCTATTTTGTTTAATGTACCTAAGTAACGAGCGATTCTCGCCAACAAACTGCGAAGTTTGGCGAGTAAAATATAATTATAAGCCTATTTTAATAATGCAGAAAAATTTAATAAAAAAAAAAAAAAAGAGTGAAATAAAAACTTTTTACCAAAAAATTAAACCGACTCCCAAAAAACACTGCAAAGTGAAAAATAACTTTAATTTCGGAAGTCGGTGCCAAAAACGAAAATACAAAACTAAAGACACCGACTACCGAAATTAAAGTTATTTTTCACTTTGCAGTGTTTTTTGGGAGTCGGTTTAATTTTTTGGTAAAAAGTTTTTATATCTAGTTTCTGCCTGCGGCTTCGCTCCCATGAAAAGTTTTCTTTTCAGAAAACATAAAAGTAGGTAGTCCATGTCAGTAGATTTCATTAATATGAGAATTGGTTTGGTCTTGAAATAGTGAAAGGTAGAAAGGCTTTTTTTAACCGACTTCAAAAAAAAGGAGAAGGTCCTCAATTCGTCTTGAACTTTTTTTTTATGTAAGTATGTTACCTCATTGCTCGCAGATGGCTGGACTGATTTGAAAAATTATTTTTTGTTTGAAAGGGTTTTTTAGTTGGTCCCATTGTCGTCACGTTTGGATCTGATGATGGGATCATGGAGAAATCGAGGGAACTCTTCAAATATTATAGGCACACCTATAGCGTTTTGGGTATTTCTTATAATATCTTGTGTAGTTGCTCTCGAAAAGCACCATTTGAGGAAGTGGAATTAATGATGAAGACCCCAGATGGCCACCGAAAGAAACTACTCAATAATAAGTATTTCGTGGATTGCTATTAGATTACTTGAATATAGATGTTAAGCACTTTATGCTCGTCACAATGCATATGGTAAAGTAGAGCTGATGGAACTCCTCAAAAATTAACGGCTCTCCACCAGGAAAAGAAATATTTTGTAAAAGGTGATAAGTAGTTGACATCTTGGCTTTTGTAACTAGATAAATTACAAGCCGACCTATAAGAAGCGTGAAAAAAAAAATATCAAAAAATAGAACCGACTTCTATATAAAACACTACAAAGACAAAAATAACTTTGATTTTGGAAGGCGGTGTCAACAAAAAAAAAAGAAAATACAAAACAAATGACACCGACTACCGAAATTAAAGTTATTTTTGTCTTTGTAGTGTTTTTACATAGAAGTCGGTTCTATTTTTTTATATAAAGTTTTTTTATTGTTAGTAGGCTTGCGTTTGACCACCATCTCACCTAATGTTAAATAATGATGTGGTCGAAGATGAAGCTCCGCTTAACTAGAAGGTAGACGGAATTATTTTCGAATTTATAATTTTAGTTGGAAAACAAACAATATTATATTCTTGTGAATTCACTCAGAGCATAAAAAAGTTCGTCTCCATGACTGGTGATTATCAGGTAAAGAGGTACTATACTACATTTTGATTCATTTCGATTCAACAGTGGAAACCATTCCATTAGATTTATTGCTTCTATACTATTTACCCCCGTCACATTATTTTTAAATGAATATTAAAATTGGACCATGATGTGTCCAATGTTCGTTAAGCTTCGGAAATTACGTACCTGAATGAAAAGCAGTTATTACCCTAACGATTAAGAGAAATGATCCTTTTGATATTTATATAACAGCATTCTGAGCGTTATTTAAGGAAGTAAAATAATAAAGTTACACAATGAAACAGAGTTGCAGATGTTAATAAATAGTAGGTCGATGTCTATTGACATTTTTCATTCATATGGTTATGCCTAATTTGCCATTGGTTTCAAAATAACCATCATTGGCCAATGTAAAGATGTCAAGGATAACTGCTTTTTCTCATCTATTACTGATTGTTTGTGTGATTTTTTCCAGCTTGTTTATTTTGAGTTTGATATCATTGTTATACGATAGAATCCTAGAATAGAATAAAATATTTATTCTATTAAAATCGATTACATTACATATTATAAGAAATATTTTTTGTACTTTTATATACATGTAAATTAATTAATTAAGTAATTTGTATATACATGTAAACTAAACTATTTAAACACTGTGCACTGATACCTAAAGAAAGATGTAACTAGCTATTAGGTAATAGAGTTCTCGCAATTTAACTGGACATATGATTTAATTTTATAATAGGGAAGATGCAAATATAATATTTATGAAAATTTTATGATAGAAATGTTAAAAAAATAGAAAAGAAGGGCCACTGCAACATTTTTATTTTACATAATGTTGATTTTTAACAATAATTACGAATTAAAAATGACTTGAAACGAAGCGACTTCAAAACACCAATCAGCGTTTAGTGACGTCACTCCTGTTATAACAACTTATTTGAGGTTATGCTTGTAAAAGTGAATATTATTTTACGGGAATACTAATTGCGTTTTTTTAAATAAAAATGTAAGTTGGATTTATCAAAGCAGACTCCAGGAATCCAGGAATTTACCAAGAGTTAGTGTTGACATGGTTGTAACTTTTTTATCGAAAGTGCAGAGTTTTCAAGTGTAGAAATGAAAGGGACTAAATTACTACGATATGTATAAAATCATAGTTGTTTAACTTTGTATTTCATTCAGCGGCTTCGACATATATCAGTTATTTCGATCGTTCGTTTATAAGGATATATAGACACCTGTACACCTTTATCATTGGATATTTTAATATTTTGAGAACCATGTGTTTTGTGATTAATGAACACTCTGAAGATGGATCTGAAACATGAAAGACATAATAATATAGTTCTTCATTAGAAAGCATTATCCTTATATTATTATAAATTTGAAAGTTTGAATGTTTATTTGTCTCTAGTATAAGAATAAATCTGAAAGAATAAATCAAAATTATACCCGGTGTATTTACAATGCTTTCAAGAATTTCATGTTTTTTCTTTTTCATTATTACTGTTCTAGGTTTCAGTGGCATCATTCTATTTTGGCATTCAAAAATATGAGGTAGGTACCACACCTTTTTTCAGGAAAAGTTTTCCTCCACACATTTTAAACTTTATCCAATTTTCGACGTCGTTCTCCAACAGTAAAATTAAAATGATGTTATAGATAAGTTTTGTAAGTAGGTATTAGGTAGGTAACTAACGTGTTTATGCGTACAAGCAGATTAACTACAAATTATAATAAGTATATTCGCCGACTTACATCAAAATGATCTTCACAGCATCGAATAATGGTCTTTGGAGAATAATTGTCATTTCTCTTTGCAGTTTGAAACCACTTTTTTCTCAGTTTTGGGTCAGAAGGTCCAGTCACAAACAATTTATTTGGAAACTTTGTTGAAGTAGTTGGGCACATTGGTACAAAACATGAGTTACCACGGCTTTTTTCGGAATATTAGTAGTATTGTTATAATTACCTGATGATGATGGATAGTACATTTTAAATTTTCACAAAAAAAAAATCTCGAAAGTCGAAAAAATATACATAAGTATTAGCCAGCGACGAACAAGTACGACCAGTGACAGACAGGAATGACGTCATCGGAACTATAGGTCCGTTTTCGCGCGAAAATTTAAACTGTCAACTTAAAACTACATTTTTTCCGATAAATTACAAAGATTTAATTTTTTAATATATTTGTGGTCTATTCTACATGGAGTTCTTTAAAATGAAAACAAAAATAAAAATATTGCATCTTCCCTATTATGTCGTGTAAGTTTCATAAAAATACTCATTGTGGTATTTACACTAAACTTATGATTATTACATTTCAGATAACTCAACGAATTCACCGAAGCTGATCCCGTATCCGAGCTGGGCAGCCCACTCTATCGGCATGGACGGTAAACCTCCGGAGATCATCTCCCCGTTCCGCGTCAGGGCTGACCGCTGCGGACGTCTCTGGGTCCTCGACAACGGCAAAATGGGCAACTTGGAGAATAATGTCACCAAATACCCACCTTCCATCATCATTTACGACCTGAAAACTGATAACCTGCTCAGGAAATACCAGTTTCCTGCTGACCAGGTGAAAGAAGATTCAGGGTTTGCGAACATAGCGGTTGAAGATGCTGACTGCGAGAATACTTACGCTTACGCTGGAGATTTGGGCAAGCCTGCGATTGTAGTGTACTCATGGGAAAAGAACGAATCTTGGAGGATCACCCACCACTACTTCCACCCCGACCCTCTAGCTTGTGACTTCAGTGTCAAAGGGTTTAACTTCAGTTGGACCGATGCTTTGTTCGGTCTCGGTCTTTCTGCCCCCAACGCTGACAACTACAGCACCCTGTACTTCCATCCGATGGCCAGCTACGACGAGTTCTCTGTATCTACGGAATATTTGAGGAACCAATCGCTTGCTGAAGAAAACTTCAGTGCTTTCAAAGTATTGGGATCTCGTGGGCCTAACGCTCAATCCAGTGTCTCATTTGTCGATCCGAAAACTGGAGTCTTATTCTATTCTTTGGTGAACCTGAATGCTGTAGCGTGCTGGAAAACATCAAACAAGGAGTACTTAATGAAGAACCAAGGTAGGATCTACATGAACGAAGTCACAATGGTGTACCCCACCGACATCAAAGTAGATTACAACGACAACCTGTGGATCCTGTCAAACAGGATGCCGATTTGGATGTACGGAAGTTTAGACCCTAATGAAGTGAACTTTAGGGTCTTTTCAGCTCCTGTTGTAGACGCGATCAGTCACACTGCTTGTGATATAACGCCTAGATCTGATATTTTGGATAAATTCGTGAATAAAGTAAAGAATGCTACCAACGCACTTGTAGCGAAGATTAAACCGAATTCTGCAGGTGTAGCTATAAGTCCTCTGTCCGTCGTAACTGTAGTATTGGTCAGTTGGTTTATATCCTTAACTGTTTAAACAGTCTTTGAAACAAATTAATGTTAAAGAGTTTTTTCAATTGCGGTGCTTTTATGAACAAGTTTCGTTTTGGACGTCAGTTATATAAACTTTACAAATGGCACTATCTCTGTACTCTTCATATCTGCAAGGGGGATAGAGAAAGAATATAATTTAAGATATTAATTAAGGACTTAATTTAAGGTTGTGAGCTTAGTGATTATAACTGGCGTTCAGAATGTTCGAGAATTTGTGCCTTGGTGTTTGAAGTGACAGGGGACTATCATCCCAGTTTGTATGCTAGTCGGATGCGTTAGTATTATAGTTTATTTAATAATAAGGTGCGTTGAACTTTTATTAAAACGTTTAAATAAAAACATTCCATACGATTTGAATGCTATTGCAACTCAAATGCTTGCATAAGCTTTGAAGATAAGCTGCAGCCAGATTTTGAATATACGTGAGATGCTTGCTATTAGCATGCTTATTAGTACAACAGTCTAATTGCACTTTAATTTGGTATTCACGGATGTAGTGACGCATCCCGTAAGTACTATTTAAGTAATTTCCAAAAAAAAAAAATTGATGCCGACTAAATACAGATGTAGGTACCTAATTTTACAGAATCATGTAAATGTCATGGCGGCTACAGACTCACGCGAGAAGTCTCGCCGAGAAATTGCGCGAGAACCGAGATGGCATCTCTCTCATGCGACCTTCTCATTCGCATTCTCGATCGTTATCCGGAATGGACGACAGTGCAGCGGCATTGGTTTTGTGTGCATTAGCATATTATAATCTTGTGATTACTAAAATTAGAAATAAAAACAAATAAAAAAAGCCACCCAATTTGTAATAGCTTGGCGACCACAGACAGTAGATACATACAGCACAACAACAGTCAACACAATCAATGCCACGGTCTCACTGACACAGAGTACATTTGCTCACTGAGACCGAACAAGAATGTAATACCGTTCTCTTTTCTCGCCCGAGAAACCCTTTGAAGCGGGCAAAAATACCGACACCTATCGGAGAACAGGCGAGCGCGAGAACGAGATGGCAAGAAAGCGATCACATTCACGCTTCTCGGGGGTTCTCGGCGTGAGTCTGTAGCCGCTATCAAAATATCTACAACAAAACCGGTTGGCTGCCCGGCTGTCATTTGAATATCTTTGACAGTCGTTAAGCCGCCAACAGACTCACACGAGAAGTCTTGCCGAGAAATTGCGCGAGAACCGAGAAGTCATCTACACTCATGCGACCTTCTCATTCGCATTCTCGATCGTTATCCGGAATGGACGACAGTGCAGCGGCATTGGTTTTGTGTGCATTAGCATATTATAATGTTACGATTACTAAAATTAGAAATAAAAACAAATAAAAAAGCCACCCAATTTGTAATAGCTTGGCGACCACAGACAGTAGATACATACAGCACAACAACAGTCAACACATAATCAATGCCACGGTCTCACTAAGACCGAACAAGAATATAATACCGTTCTCTTTTCTCGCCCGAGAAACCCTTTGAAGCGGGCAAAAATACCGACACCGATCGGAGAACAAGCGAGCGCGAGAACGAGACGGCAAGAAAGCGATCACATTCACGCTTCTCGGGTGTTCTCGGGGGTTCTCGGCGTGAGTCTGTAGCCGCTATCAAAATATCTACAACAAAACCGGTTGGCTGCCCGGCTGTCATTTGAATATCTTTGACACCGCCAACAGACTCACACAAGAAGTCTCGCCGAGAAGTCTTGCCGAGAAATTGCGTGAGAACCGAGAAGGCATCTATACTCATGCGACCTTCTCATTCGCATTCTCGATCGTTACCCGGAATGGACGACAGTGCAGCGGCTTTGGTTTTGTGTGCATTAGCATTTTATAATCTTCTGAATACTAAATTAGTAAAAAAAAAAAACAAATAAAAAAGCCACCCAATTTCTAATAGCTTGGCGACCACAGACAGTAGATACATACAGCACAACAACAGTCAACACATAATCAATGCCACGGTCTCACTGAGACCGAACAAGAATGTAATACCGTTCTCTTTTCTCGCCCGAGAGACCCTTTGAAGCGGGCAAAAATACTGACACTGATCGGAGAACAAGCGAGCGCGAGAACGAGATGGCAAGAAAGCGATCACATTCACGCTTCTCGGGTGTTCTCGGGGGTTCTCGGGGGTTCTCGGCGTGAGTCTGTAGCCGCTATTACGGGTAGTCTGTCAGTCAGACAGGGGTCAGATAGACAGTCGCTTCATGTTAAATACTAGTACTTAGCTGCATACGGTTAGATTGGACGGCGACCCTAACATATTTGGGAAAAGAGTATACAGATCATAATGTATAAATAATTTACTAAGAATACCTAAATGTTAAGACACGACCAAAAATTGTGTTAATAAAACATGGATCTTTCAAAAGAAGTCTGCGATTCGAAGAAAATTTATATTTTGTGAAACCTTCAACCAATATACACATTATATAAATTTGGACATTTATAATATGTTAAAAAAAATAAGACTATCTCTGGTCCAAATCCTCGTCAGAACCACAGGTCAGAACTGACTCTCGAAGCTGACTTTCGTTCTGATATTTTATCTTTTGCACGTGTTTATTAGATCTTAACTTTTAAAAGTTATTTGACATTTTTTAATTGTGTATGTGTGAAACTTAATGTGTAGGTGTGTTAATTAATCATTTAAAAAAAACTTCTGTCCCCTTACATTCTTTTGTAAACTACGCCTTACAAGTGTCCGATGCCGGCAGGATAATGAAAAATAATTATCAACCAAACCAGCATTATAACCTTGTAGCAAAAAAGGACGTGGTTCTAATTCAGCTTGTAAGATTTTACCCAAAAAATAAAGTAAAAATCATTGCGAGTTAAATATCTAACAAGTTTTACCTTTTCTATGAGACCTCCATTTAACAAGATCTTTTTATGCAGTTGATCATAGACACCAACTATTCACTTCTTTTGATCTACCGAACAACCTCCTACGTTTGATGGTCTATTATCTAATACTGATATTATAAATAAGTAAAATTAGTTTATATGTAATCTTCGGAACTAAAGATCCAATTCTAAAAATTGTTGTATATAATGTATGGTTGCGCTGATATACGATTCTTTTCGTTTATATTTTTAATTATTGGCAACACGCATAATCGCTAATTGGTTAGACATTCCCCTTCCGCATATTATCCTTTCTCCCTTGCACTAGACCTTCGTCTATTCGAGAGTGAGGGAGAGAGACTATACCGCTCTAGAAAAATCGATCGCGTCTGGATCTTCCGATGGACAGGATCGGACCCTCAATGGCTGTCGAGTCGCGTTAGAGCACACACGCATCGAATCGCATTCGAACGGTCGCGTCGTTTTGTGCGACCAATTCGTAGCAGAAGAACGGTTATACTGTGGTGGTGAACTGTGATCAGAGTGCTGGCAGTCCTGAATATCCTGGATTATCAAGGTTAGTGCTGCCTTTCCTATACGACGCTGGACTCTTGTCTTTTGTTCCAACCAGCGCCGGTTCCCGTCAATTGTGTAACCGAAAACTTCTAAGTCGCATACGTTGCATTACCGCCCAGCCATTTGATGGTCCTTCCCGAGTCGGATAATAATCAGCACAGCCATTCCCTAGAATTCGCTAGGTATATCGTAGTTTCGTATTCGTATTTCGTAGTCAACCCCGCATAGATACTTATTTGCCAACGCGTGGCAAGTAAGTACATCGTAATTCATTACGTCGTTTTCGTGTCTTCCTAGCTAATAATCGATTAGTAAGGAATTTCGCAACCCCGCTTAGTAGTTAATTATCGTTACTTGTAAAGTAAATACCAATCGGTCGAGTCAAGGTTACTCGAGACCGCGTCGCGCACCCGGCCGTTATTTCGCAAAACGGTGGGTAGTTACTAAATATTTCTTATAATAATTAGTTTGATATTCATAGCTCATAAATATGGCACCGACCGATATTACTCTTAAAAGATTGATAGCAAAGAGAGATCGTATCTTTGCTCGCATGCAGAGTATTGCAGATAAAATAAAACACATTCATTCGGATGAAAGCGTTAAGGAATCATTTTTGTGCGACATCTCGTTAGTACAATCACTACGTGTGGATTTTGAAAGTGCTTTGGATGAAATTGTTATTCATGAGCTAAAATTAAACCCTGAATATGTTGTAGATTATCAATTGCTTTCTGCGTTCGAAGACCTTTTAGGGCGCATTTTACGGGCTGAGAAGAACCTGACGGCTCACTCTCATAGTGAGGTCCAAAGGTCACCTCGATTGCCGCCAATTGAAATACCCGAATTCAACGGAGATATTAAGAATTGGCCATTATTCGTCGCTAGTTATCGTAATGTCGTGCATAATAATGTTTCTCTAACAGACTGTGAGAAATTATATTATTTATTAGGTAAATTAACACATAAAGCTCGTACAATTTTCGCTGGTATTACCCCGTCTGCGGATAATTACCCACTCATTTTCGATTTGCTTTGTAAAAAATATGAAGATAGTCGACAATCGGCAACTTCATACTTAACTCAAATATTTGAATTTAAATCTATTACATCAGGTACCCCTAGTAGTTTAGAATTATTTATTGATAAGTTCGCTTCGTCGGTAGTTGCTTTAAAACATACAAAAGTCAGTGACCTGGCTGATTTTATATTATTGCATGTCGCGCTTAAAAAACTGGACCCAGACACCGTTCGTACGTTCGAATCCAATTATCAATTAAAGTCGAATGGATCCGAAATCCCATTGTTTTCCGATTTAGTTAATTTCGTTAGTGATCATATAAAGGTTTTAGAACGAACTTCGATACCTGTTGCTCGAGTCAATACTAATAAAAGGCCTTTAGATCGTAAATCAACTAACGCATATGTGTCCAGTTCTCAACCAGTCGCTTGTAGTTTGTGTAAGGAAAACCATGACTACATTTATAAGTGTACGGTTTTTAAGAGTTATAACCCCGATCAACGTTTTAAATTCGTTAAGTCAAACAACTTGTGTATAAATTGCTTAAGTAGTGGTCATCGCGTGTCTGCGTGTGAGTCGACGTCTACATGTAAAAAATGTAGGTACAAACATCATACATTGCTATGTTTTGGAAATAGGCCTGCGTCAAATATGTCGCCGTCACGCTCAGTCGAAGAGCCGAGCGCGGGTTCGATTCCCGCGAATTCGGATGTAGCATTATGCTCAAGTGCAGTCGGCCCTTATAAAGGCTCTAGAACTGTGTTGTTGGGTACCGCACGTATCGTTATTCTAGATTCTCGTGGTCACGAACATTGCGTTCGTGCATTGTTGGACAGCGCGTCTCAGAGTAGCTTTATTACTCGCGATTGCTGTCAACGTTTAGGATTAAACATAAATAATAGACCTACTTGTTCCACTGTTAGGGGTATAGGAGGTTCGAGTAAACCCATTCAAGGTTCCGTACAATTTAAAATTCATTCTCGTTTCGATCATAATATAACTTATGATATTGAGTCGTTGGTAATAGATAGGATTACCGAACGTCTGCCAACCGCGACAGTCGACACTTCGCGACTGTCTAACTTCGAAGACTTACCGTTGGCAGACGATACATATTATTCATCAGGCCCGATTCACGTATTGATCGGCGCTTCGATTTTTCCGCACCTGCTTTTGTCGAACAGAGTTCAAGGATCGACTTCGAATTTATCGCCGCTCGCATTAGAAACGGTCCTTGGCTATGTGATCGTAGGTGACGCACCAGCATGTACTGACGGTAATTCGACCGTATCGCATTGCTGTATCGCGGACACATTAGACTCTGCTGTCCGGAAATTCTGGGAATTAGAGGAAGTGAGTGTTCCCCCGGTATTCAGCCCGGACGACCAATTGTGTGAGGAATTTTACACCCGCACTACCACTCGGGATAGTGAGGGACGTTACGTAGTAGCTTTGCCTTTCAAGGCTGATGTCGAATCCCTTGGCAATTCGCGCCAAGCAAGTGAACGGCGGTTTTACTGCTTGGAAAGGAAGATGCAAGCTTCTCCACAATTAAGGGTCGCGTATGACAGTGTCATCCGGGAATATTTAGAAAAGGGCTACATTTCATCTACGAATCCTGATTCGGCGGGAAGTTCGTATTTTATTCCGCATCATGGTGTGATCCGAGATGATAAGGTCACAACCAAACTTCGTGTCGTTCTCGATGGTAGTTGTAAAACTACTACCCGCATCTCGCTTAATGATCTCTTGTATGGTGGACAGAACCTACAAGGGAACTTGTTCAATATTATTATTGGTTTTCGTTTGTTTTCGATAGCGCTTTCCGCAGACATTCGTCAGATGTTTCTCAGCATTGGAGTCCGAGAATCTGATCGGCGTTTCCAACGCATTTTGTATCGCTTTTCCCCGCAAGAACCTTTACAGGTTTATGAATTTAATCGTGTCGTTTTTGGGCTTAAGTCTAGCCCCTTTCATGCACTTCGAACTATTAAGCAGTTGGCTGAGGATGAGGGTGACTCCTACCCTCAGGCCAAAGATATTGTCGCTGCGGGGTTGTATATGGACGACTACGTCCATTCCGTTCGCACGGAAGACGAGGGCATTTCCACCGCTTCGGAAATGATAGGTCTCATGAAGGCTGGTCAATTTGAGCTAGTTAAGTGGACCAGTAATTCCCAAGTCGTATTAGATTCGATCCCATCCTCGCACCGCCTGCCAGTTGTCAAGGAATTCGATGAGTCCGACCAACATAAAGTACTGGGCTTGTGTTGGTCACCTACGTCGGACAACTTCGGCATTAAAATTAATACTCCCGCTCAGATTTGTACTAAGCGTACAATATTGTCGTGTGTCGCTAAAATATGGGACGTCATGGGATTTGTCGCACCTGTTGTCCTGTACGCTAAACTTCTAATCAAGCAGCTTTGGCTGTCTGATTGTGACTGGGATGATACTCCACCTGAAGATATAGTCAGGCTGTGGATTCGCTTCAAAGAAGAGCTTCCCTTGCTCTGTAATATAAGGATCCCACGTCACGTTGGTATCGTCGGCGATAGTGTGGTCACTATATTGGCTTTCGCGGACGCCAGTGAGAAAGCATACGGGGGGGTTATTTACTTCCACGTTCAAAATAGTGATGGCAATATCGTTAGGTTGTTGACCGCTAAGTCGAAGGTCTCCCCTAAAAAGGTCGTTTCTCTTGCTCGTCTGGAGCTGTGCGCTATTCTTGTGCTAGCTCAACTCATAAAAAATGTCGTAGTCGCTTGTCAAAACCGCATTATATTTCGCAACATATTCGCATTTTCGGATTCAACAGTCGCTCTCTGTTGGGTACATTCGTCGCCCCATCGGTGGAACACCTTCGTGGCCAACAGAGTCTCGAAAATACAGGACGACTTATCGCCACAAAACCTGTATCACGTGTCCGGTACGGACAATCCCGCAGATTGTCTGTCACGTGGGCTCACACCTTCCCAAATCATTGATCATCCGCTTTGGTTCAGTGGTCCTCCGTGGGCCAGCTTAGACGTTTCGAAGTGGCCTGTCGTCCCCTTCAATCCCTCTTCGGTATGCGAAGTGCCCGAAGAGAAGAAACATTCGTTGCTCTCCGCTACACCAACCGAAAGATCTACTATTCTTTCTTTGGTCGATCGTATCTCGTCTTGGAGTAAATTACTTCGAGTAGTAATTTACATTTGTCGTTTCGCTAAACTGTTGCCTATTGGTTACCGCATGGCGGCAGCGGATTACAACTTCGCTGAATTGCTCATACTTCGCGAGCTTCAACGCTTTTATTTCTCCACTGAGTTGGTTAAACTCAGGAAAGGCAAACATTGTAGTCCTGCTTTTCGACACTTAAAACCGTTTCTCGAAGACGGACTCATTAGAGTCGGAGGCCGTTTAAGAAACTCGGATTTAAGTTATGATGGGAAACATCCCATTCTGCTTCCAAGCAAGGACCTCGTTTTGAATTTGTTAGTCGATTATCATCATAAATTGAACTGTCACGCAGGTCCCGACCTGCTAATGTCGCTCTTGCGTCAGAAGTATTGGATCCTTTCTGCACGCAATTTAATTAGGAATAGGATCCATAAGTGCCTTCCCTGCTTTCGGCTGCGCCCTAAGCAGAGCTTTCCTGAGATGGCCGATCATCGCTCTTGTCGTATCGTTCAAACCGCTAAGCCATTCGTCCACACGGGCACGGACTACGCCGGTCCGTTTAAGGTTACGATGTCTCGCGGTCGAGGTGTTCGCTCCACCAAGGCCTACGTGTGTCTGTTCGTCTGCATGACTACACGCGCGGTGCACATAGAGCTCGCTGGGGATCTTAGCACAGCTAGTTTTATGGGCGCCTTTAAACGGTTCCTGTCAAGGCGTGGCCCGGTTAGTAGAGTTTATTCCGATAACGGGACTAATTACATAGGCGCTAAACGGAAACTCTCGGAACTTCACGCATTTCTTTGTTCGAAGTACCATAATTCGGAATATGGTCATACATTAGCTATAAATCGAATAGATTGGTCACTCAATGTCCCGACGGCTAGTCACTTTGGCGGCAATTGGGAAGCTAATATTAAAAGTTTAAAGTCACACCTATATCGGGTCATAGGCGATACTATTCTGTCGTTTGAAGAATTAAGTACCGTTCTTATTCAAATAGAATCGGTAATGAACACTAGACCTCTTTGTAGGACACTCTCTAGTGATCCTTCAGAGCCGCTCGCATTGACTCCAGCGCACTTTTTGAATCTCACGCCTCTGAAATACTTGCCTGCCGAGGAAATAGACGAGAGAACTCTTACTGCTAGACACGAGCTACTAGATAAGTTAGTACAGTCGTTTTGGAAGCGCTGGAGAACTGGATATCTCCATACTTTGCAATCTCGCCGCAAATGGAACACGCCGGTCGATCCGGTCTCTGTCGGCACGGTCGTGATTCTTATATCCGACAACTCGCCCCCACTACACTGGCCTTTGGGTGTCGTGGAGGAAATTTTCCCTGACTCAACCGGAGTCACTCGTATCGTTCGGGTTAAGACAACCACTGGATCCTACTTGCGTCCCGTGGTGCGTCTTTGCCCATTGCCTAACCAGTAGTTTATTTAATTCGTCTTTAAGGTTAGGTTAATATTACTTATTAGGTATTTAGTTTCGTAGTTATAGGATAGTAATTATCGAATAGATTAGTTTTCTTGTGGTTTGCCTCACTCTTGAAGGCATCCCTTCAAGCCCGGGGGAATGGTTGCGCTGATATACGATTCTTTTCGTTTATATTTTTAATTATTGGCAACACGCATAATCGCTAATTGGTTAGACATTCCCCTTCCGCATATTATCCTTTCTCCCTTGCACTAGACCTTCGTCTATTCGAGAGTGAGGGAGAGAGACTATACCGCTCTAGAAAAATCGATCGCGTCTGGATCTTCCGATGGACAGGATCGGACCCTCAATGGCTGTCGAGTCGCGTTAGAGCACACACGCATCGAATCGCATTCGAACGGTCGCGTCGTTTTGTGCGACCAATTCGTAGCAGAAGAACGGTTATACTGTGGTGGTGAACTGTGATCAGAGTGCTGGCAGTCCTGAATATCCTGGATTATCAAGGTTAGTGCTGCCTTTCCTATACGACGCTGGACTCTTGTCTTTTGTTCCAACCAGCGCCGGTTCCCGTCAATTGTGTAACCGAAAACTTCTAAGTCGCATACGTTGCATTACCGCCCAGCCAATGTATATGTATGTTTATTGACAAAATTTTGGTTGTTCCTCCACAAAAGCTACTTTCCAAAGGTTTAAAATGACAAACTACCACGCATCGGACACTTTCATCGCCTTGTATACTAAAGTCCTAAACAAAATCAGCTGTGAAGTACAGCTATAGAGTAACAAGTATGTTACCACTTTATTTATTGTGATCGCATATGATGTAATGTAATTCGTACTTAGTTTGTGCCTATACGTGATATCACATAAGCTAATCTAGAATAGTGCACCGTACGTGTATTTTGTAAATATTAACTTTAATAAAAAATGCTGAAAGCTTGGTAAAAACTGTTTTATTTTATGGCCATCACTGTTTGTCGTTTGACATTTATTGGTAACCTTATGACGGTTACATTCAAAATGTAACTGCAGGAATATACGGCCCAATTATTAGATCTCAATCTATTTAGACCCAATATTATCAATTTCTATCAAGACTCTCGTTTCTTTCTATACAAGCACGTTGAGCCGTCGGTCTCAAGCAACTTAGAGTTATCGTGTTACTCAAAATTTGGACTGTATCTCTAAGCAATAACTTGTCAACTAGCATCGTATTAGACTGGAAGTTGAGACCAAAATTGGCTGTTATAAAGAATATCATAAAAGTCGAACGGCGTTCAATCGAGGTGCAGCCTGGTTTAAAAGACGCTGCGTTATTTAGTTATAACACTTCGACAGTGCCTGTTTAATATGAGCTTAACTCTATAACCGTTGCCGATAACGTTCCCAACTGGCGAACAAGCCACCTATCTATAAGGGAACGGGCCGTAATCACTACGCGGGCCCAATTCTAAGTGATAATGTGACCAAACCTTTATCTAAATAATTTTCTTTATCACAGAATACGGATGGATTGAAGGCATTAAACTAGCTAAGCTAGGTTGACAAGAACAGCAAGAGTGATTAACCAGTTGGCGTTATAAGGTCGAGGGGCGACAACCGCCGATTGTATCTACCGGACGTAGTTTAGCGTCGTCGTCACCTAACGTCCAATATATTATGTATTATTATGATGATTGACAGACAAGTAACCTAGACCTTTTTAGGTACATGACCTCGGTTGCAATAATGCTAAAAACTATAGGTAGGTATAGTATGGTAGAAATTAATGAGTTTTCTTGTACCTACCTACGTTTTAATTAGTGTTTGGAATGATGCCCAAGCCATTCATTGGAACTAACTATCGATAGGTCCTTTTAAAGTCTTCATTTATCGTCGCTGCTCAGCCCGTTAAGGCAAGAAGGTTTGATTATAAAATTAATTACCAATACGATTTCTATCTGTGCTTATGTTAACCCTTAAACAGGCCCCGCAGAACTGCTGCAAGAAATAAAGTGTTATACATGGATTTAGGCTTTGAATAGCGCCCTGTATGATTCCCTATCAACAAATTCTTACTAAAACACTGAAATGCCTGAAAAAAGATGTGGGAAAACATAATCCCATTGCCTGGGTAGAGACTACCCTTTATGTGATAACTATAAATAAATGTCGAATGTTTGTGTGTTCATCATTCTAGTGTCTGATTACTATATATTTTTTTTATTAAAATTATAATTCCTATTATTTATATATTTTTTTAAATTAATAAATATCAATAATTTTAGCAAAATATTTATATTTTTTTTGTATTTAGTGTAGGTAATTTGCTTGAAGTAAAAAAAAATATTGTGATAATGAATTATTTATTTATTATTAATGTTTTATTGAAACATTTTTAAGCTCCAGAATGAGCTTGGTGGAACGATTTCATGCATGGATCAACGCATAATGCAACATTACAAATTTCGCATACGTATTTTGAACGTGTTTCTTGGTTGCGTGTACTGCAGAATCTGCAACGTTAGAACGTCGACAATTTTAAAAAATGTTGTCCTGGCTGACTCAACCTTATCTCGTCAGGCACTCCAAAAACTCCCCCTTTTTTATTTTTGAACATTACTGGATCTTGTTTTTTTAGTGAGAGATGTGCAGATTTCAGACTTCTCGCCAAACGCAATCTAAAATCCCTGTGTATATTTTGTCGGGTTTCATTCTTGTGTTTCTATCTTATGATGATGATTCCCAATCTTCCAGCAAATCTTTTATTTGTTTATCTCTAAGCGTTAGCAGTACCTGTTGAAAACAAAAATAAAGATGCTCATTTCTAGATTATATTAGAATAGATTTTGAAATAGATTCCCGATTTTAGTACAATTTGTGTAAAATAAATCTAAATCATGCGTATTTTTCAGTAAAAAATGTAATAGATTAAAAATCACAAACAACGTCGGGTGAAAAGCCTAGTATAAAAAAGAAGGTAATTTGAACAGGCAAAGGATATATAGCTCCCACAAATTAGTTTGACTCAACAGGCTTTGGTCACATGTTCCCCATATTATTATTTGCCTTATTTTAGACAATTTAGCAAGAAATCAACTAGAAATCATGTAAATATTGATAGAAAAACTCAAAGTCTCTAACATATCAAAAAATTGCACGACTTACCTTTTTTCGTTTCGCCATAATCTAAATAAAACTTGCACAGTTACACAAAAACACAGCTTTACCGGACAGTCGAAATTCAAATGGCTGTCAGTGTCACACAGTGTTACCAACTCTAAAAAATATTTATCCCTAAAGTTTGTGTCAAAAACCCCTAAAAACGCCTAAATTATTTAGTTGTCCCCCTAAAAAAATATACAAATACAAATTCATAATGATTTAGAAATAATATGCTGTACTTCTGACTGTACGTTTTTTTATATTTATTTTCCTTAGGCACCATTAACACATTTCTTGTCGACACACAGTACAAACCAAAATCGAAATAATATTCTTAATCTGTTTTTTGGCGCGGTATCCTATCTGACGTAAGCTTAATGTCAAAGATACGTTCAAGTTTAAAAAAATAGAGACTTCATTATACATGCTTTAGTTATTTTTCTGAGATTATACACAACAATAACCGCGATATGCACGGACAATAAAATTACCGCCAGTGGCGCCAGTATTGCTGCCAGTCACCACTGAGTGAGTGGTTGTAGAATTACGTACAAGAAATAAATATTAATACTAATTATCTAATTATAAATTTAAAAATATTAAAGAGTCAAAAAAATCCCTAACAATACCCCTAAAAATTTCAGACCCCTAAAAAAATCCTATCTCACTTATTTACCCCCTAAATCTGGGGGGAAAACCCCTAAGTTGGGAACCGTGGTGTCACATACTTTCGGAAACTCGGAGTTTGCACATTTGGAACCACAGAATATATATTTATGATTAAATTTTGACAGATTGTGGGCTTTCCATTACCAAAACCTTGCTACGGCATCGAAAATTCTATGTGGGAAGCATATGTCCGCGGCCTGCTTAAAGGTTAAAGATGTACCTACCTAAGTGCCATTTGTTATGATCTTAATAAGTAACTGTTGTTGAATTTCCGTATGTAATAAATAGAGAGCGCTGTAAAAAATACGTAAAATGATCTTATTAAATTTAACGGGGAATGATTTAATTTGCTAGTCTTTTTTCAAGATGTGGAAGTGAAATGATTAGTAATTCATTATTATAGTCAGTTCAAATCTATCTATTGATTCTTATAGTTAATAAGAATCCGGAGGTTCTGCATTCTGGGCTATATGAGAAAAGCCGAAAGATATAGTGTGAATGATGTAAATAGTTTCTATCGTCGACAGGCGCTTCAAAAAATATTTTTTCCTTGATCATTTCTAGAAATATCTCAGAAATATCAATAAATTAGTGGTTAGTAATGAAAATATCGTTAATTATAGCCTCCAAGCAGGAAAGCCAACAGTTTTAGGGATCAGCAGTAGTTCAATTAGCAAATTAAGCATTACTAAAATACATAGTTCATGTAACTTTCGACTTGTAAAGATTCGTTTCTAAATGGCAACAAATTTGCAATGCCTCTTGTGTCGATAATATATTTTCAACACACTTGCTCGTAAAGTGAGCCTTATTATATCGTTCTTAGGGCCATAAACCGAACTATAACATACACGTGCATAATAATATTACACACTAGTGCATAATAGAATGATCCCTACAAAGTTAAGTTAGTACCTAACTGCAAATTATATGCGAGTAAACAGAGCATTTTCAATTTAACCGGGTAATACAGTTTTTTTTTTTTTTTTTTTGTAACAACAAAGAGGTTTTATGCCACCGAAAATCTATTTACATTTTTGAAATAAATAAATGTGTCCCTAATTAAGACGAAAAAACATTTATTATTATCAAATTATTTATAATTCACAATAATTTCTTATAAAATATTTGCATTTTATCACAAAAATTATCATTTTGAAGTAGGCTGTATGGCTGTAATCAATCGACTTACATTTGGCGCGTGCAAAAAAAAAAATTGCGCGCCATTTCCCAATTTTCCCCTAATTTTCATATTTTGTTTGTATCGCATTTGTTGCTGTGTGGTAAATAATTATAAAAATGTCAGGTTTTAGTACAGAAGATGAACAATTGATTGATTTAACCCCGCCAGAAATACTAAATGCAGCACAAAATGCAAACGAAAGCCTAATACCTGCAAAATCTAGAGAAAAGTATTTAGCTGCTTACGATAGTTTCCTGCAATGGAAGAGCAACAAAAAAACCCAGTCATTTTCTGAAAATGTGTTTTTGGCGTATTTCTCTGAACTCGCCAATACATACAAACCTAGCTCCCTGTGGTGCATCTATTCCATGTTAAGAAGCATGGTTAAGCTCAAACATGGTGTTGATATCAAAACGTACTGTAACCTGATGGCATTTTTGAAGAGACGCTCGGATGGATATATTGGTCGGAAATCTAAAGTTTTGTCACCAGCCGACGTTGAAAAGTTTTTGAATGAGGCTCCGGATAGTCAGTATCTAGCAACAAAGGTACGTTTCATATTTTTAATCGAAACGAATCTACAATATACAAGTGTGTAACTTTAGCATAATTTCTTAGAACTAATTAATTGATTTCTTTGCAGGTTGCCTTAATATTCGGTGTTACTGGTGCTTGTAGACGACAAGAGCTGTACAATATTACAACAAAAGATGTAGAAATCCACGGAGATATGCTTCTTGTCAAAATTACCCAGACTAAAACCAAGATTCCACGATCTTTTACAATCCAAGGAACGTTTCGTGAAATAGTGAAAAAATACCAAGATCTCCGTTCAACAAAAACAAAGAATGACCGCTTTTTCCAAAACTTTCAGAAAGGAAAATGTACTGCACAAACAATCGGTATTAACAAATTTGGTAATATGCCAAGAGAAATAGCGAAGTATTTAGGTTTGCCTGAGGCCGATTTTTACACTGGACACAGTTTTAGAAGAACGTCGGCTACAATGTTGGCTGATTCGGGGGCTGATATACTAACTTTGAAGCGACATGGTGGATGGCGTTCTGACGCAATCGCTGAATCGTACATAGAAGACTCAATTCATAACAAAGCAAAAATCAATGACAAAATAACGCAAGCCATTAATTTGGAGCCAAAGGCAAAAAAGTTTTGCCCCGAACCACAACCATGTACATCTACTAGCGTGAGTTATTTGGTGCCCTCTCCTTCCAGTAATTTGTATGATTTACCTTTGTCGCCGACATTTACACAAGAAGTAAATGAAGGTACTAAAGAAGTGGCAAGTACCAATGTAACACAAACTGTGAAATTGCCATCAAAAACAATCCAATATCGTTTTGAAAATTGTACATTCACCAATTGTTTTAATAATTAAACGATTTATGCAATACATATTTGTTTTTTCCTCGCAAGTGTGTTGAAAAACGTCGTATGATACACGTGTGTATTGATGATTACCGTCCTCGGCTCTCTTAAGACCCTCACCCGACGGCTCGGGTCTCAATGGCGCCTCAGCGGTAATCACCAACATTACACACTTGTACCATAATGTACTATTATGAACTCTGGAAAGCAAGAACAGCTAAAGAAGCAGGGTGGACTTTTAATCGGCAGAAGTCTGACACTTCCTTCACAGCTCGACCCAGAGCGGGAGAAGTCATTATATGATTTTCTCACTCGGAAAAAGGTACTCTTTATGTATGATATGTCCATATTGGTCTTACCACTTACCATCAGAGAGCCTTAATCAGTTTATTCGCCATAAAATGACATAAAAACTTGGACATACTTAATCCCTACCATTATTTCCTAAACCGCAATAAGCGCTATCTATATTAATATAATGCTGTTTACGACTCAATAAATTACCCTTTAGGGAATATACGTAGGTAACTTTGTAGGTGACGGAAACTCGGACGTGCAACATGGGAATATATTTTAAGGAAAATTTAAACGTCTAAAACATGAGCGTCAAAGAGAAGGTATGTTACTTTGTCTAGTTAATTAGTTTTTCAACCGACGACAAAAAAAGGAGGAGGTTATCAATTCGACGCGTATATTTATTTATTTTTTTTAATGTGTGATCATCGAGTACTCGAAGATGGCTGAACCGATTTGGAAAATTCTTTTTTTGTTTGATAGGGTATACTTCGAAATTGGTACCATTTGTCACCAAGTAAGGATCTGATGATGGGATCCTGGAGAAATCGAGGGAACTCTTCAAATATTATAGGCACACCTATGGCGTTTTGGGTATTTCTTATAGTAACTTGTGCAGTTGCTCTCAAAAAGTAACATTTGGGGAAGTGGAACTGATGATGAAGACCACAGATGGCCGCCGAAACTACTCAATAATAAGTATTTCGTGGATTGCGATTCGATTACTTGAATATGGATATTAAGCACTTTATGCTCGTCACAGTGCATATGGTGATGTATAGCTGATGGTGAAGTACCAGGAGAACTCCTCAAAAATTAACGGCCCAGCATTGGGAAAAGCAATATTTTATAAAATGTTATAAGTGGTTGACATTTAGGCTCTTGTAACTAGGTAAATTAAAAATCAACCAACTAAAAAGAGTGAAATAAAAACTTTTTACCAAAAAATTAAACCGACTCTCAAAAAACACTGCAAAGTGAAAAATAACTTTAATTTCGGAAGTCGGTGCCAAAAACGAAAATACAAAACTAAAGACACCGACTACCGAAATTAAAGTTATTTTTCACTTTGCAGTGTTTTTTGAGAGTCGGTTTAATTTTTTGGTAAAGTTTTTTAGTTAGCCCAATATTATATAAAGGGTCTTTCAACAAGGACGGTCGATGTTGAAATTAAATAAAACAAGCTGTATGTGCGATATTAAAGAAATTATTTCTTTGTTTGAAAGGTCCGTTTATGCCATTATTTATGAAATATGACATCGTTTAATGTCCACCGCGGCTTTGAACGGTGGCACGGATCCGAGAGGAGGGGAGAGGAGGCATTGGTTGATTGCGGATTATTGGCATAGACCTGCGAATTGAGAAAACCCCACAAGAAAAAGTCTAGCGGGGTCAAATCGCACGATCTTGGTGGTTAATTCACGTCACCTCTGCGAGAGATAACCCTACCCTCGAACCGTTCATGCAGAATGTCTTGTTGGAACCACATGTTGTCCACGTCCATATCGTTCAATTCAGGCCAAAATAAATTATTAATCATTGATCTGTAGCGCTTGCCGTTGACAGTAATGGCTTCGCCATCATCGTTTTCGAAGAAGTACGGACCAATGACGCCGCCGGACCAAAATACGCACCAAACAGTAACTTTTTGTGGATGCATTATCACCTGGTGAACCTCATGTGGGTTGTGGTCGTCCCATATACGGTAATTTTGCTTATTAACAAAACCATTCATCCGAAAATGCGCCTCGTCGCTAAAGTTGTTTTTTCGGCCAAAATCGGGATCCTCTTCCAAACGTTCTGTAGCCCAGTCAGCGAACAAACGGCGTTGTCTATGGTCATTCACTTTGAGCTCCTGGGTCAGTTGGATCTTGTACGTGTGTAGGCCCAAGTCCCCACACAAAATTCACCAAGTTGAAGTCTGCGAAAGGCCGAGTTCTTGTGCACGGCGAGAAATCGACTGCCTCGGAGTCTCCTGCACACTCTCACGGACAGGACAGCAGTGATGTCGATCTGGCGTTCCTTTGACGTAAGGGTGTTGGTTGGTTGTTTACCGAACCAGTCGTCTCGAATTTGGTCACCAAACGTTGGAGAGTCGACTTTGAAGGGCCACCGCGTCTGCCGTAAAATGGACGTACCTAATGCACGCAACGTTTGCACTAACGCTCATTTTGATAATAAAGTTTTATCATTTGGACGTGCTGCTCAATCGTGTAACTTGCTATGGTGATTTGGCATCAGTAACTGAAGAAATAACATCGCATTTGACAGATGCCGCCAAAACAACATGGCCGCCACAAACTGTCAATATCGACCCGCCCTATTTGAAAGACCAAGAAAATGGATGGAGCAAACGTGTTACTATGATGCTACAGAAATATGAAAAGGGAAGGGATCGTTCGTATATTGCAGGACGAGAAACACGTAATAGCAGGAAAGTATTTACCTGGATAACTCTTAACCTGTGGTATGCCGCAACTGGCACAGTTACAGTACCGTTGCATGCCGCGAAAATATGGAGATAAATCGCGGCCACGCGACATTAAGTTTGACTTCAAATATCATTAAGATTAGAAAACGTATCTTCTATCGGATTTTTTATTATAATATACAATTAATCTAAGTTTTATAGGAGAATAATTTAGTTAGAACAGCATGAGTTGTGTATTTATTATAAATCGTTATTTCTTACGACTCGGAAAAAAATGTTAATACTTATATGGTAAAACGCAGATATTACAAATGTAGTTATTATATTTAGATTTTTTCTGGATTTATTATATTCTTCAATATATTGTATTCATAATAAAACCATAAATAGATTAACTCTGGTAAAATATTTTAGAAAGGTTTAAGTTTTTTGCAAATTTTAGTAGCATTTCCACGCGCGGATCCGCGTTTCGAATGTTTCAATTACCATTTCAGACGAATTACGATTGAAAATGAATGGTTTGACCGCATTAGAAGCTAACTTCGTTCAATGTGAACTCTTTTCTAAGTTTTAAACCTTATCTGTACGTAAATAATAATGAAAAATGCAAAATATCGCGTGGAGTCGTTTCAGCGTGTCAAACCATACCAAAACATATAGATGACGCCAAATAACTTGGCAAGGTTTTAGCGTAGTGGGGGTAAGTTCGCGCATCGTGCACTTAGTGGAAGAAAAAAGTGGTCACTTTACTGCTTGCCATTATTCTATGGTTATTGCCATCATTTATTTTTAATCATATCTGTTCAGAAGAATGTTAAAGAAAAAAGAGGAATTCATTAATTTGGTATTATAAATAAAATGGATGTAATACTTACATAAATACATTTAAAAGTGAAAAAAAATTATTAAAAAAAAACATTAAAAATGATATGTTCTCGTTGGCGCAATTAGTTAATAAAACTGCTACCCCTTTTATTCTTCTTTTTTCCCGGTGTCCTAAAGACAGTGACGAATTCGGAATTTCAACCTTCCTTAACTGTAGTGTCTAACTGTTCTTTCTAACGTTTTAATAGTCTGCGTAAAACGGTATTTTGTCCTGGCATTGTAATCAAGGTAACAAAAAATAAATTTAAAACAACAACTCGTAACAAAACAAAAGGTACAACTTTCGTGTACGCAAGTGTATTCGGGAGCAAATTGAACGAGAACTACTGACGCATCAATCGCGCGCTCGGAGCGGCGCTACGTCATACCCCGCGTCCCGCTGACAACCGCTGACACCTAAAAATCGACTTCTGCGCATTGAACGCCTCTTGCCAAGTTATTTGCTCTTTTGTGTAATTTTATCTGTAGGTGGTATAATAGGGAATAAGCAAGTAATTATTAAACGAGAACAAGTAATTTTATTATAAACCGTTGACAAAGATTCTCTGTCTAAATTATAACTCTGGCAACACTGCGCGCCGTGGATGCGAATGACGTCATCCGCGCTGCGCTAGCCGCAGCGTCCGCTGCGTGCGGGTGACGTCATCAGCTGCGACTTGGGGAGTTCGGTCGTTGCAGGGACTGCGGCGCGGGTAGGTGTGCGAGGTTTCATAGAACTTCATATAAAGTATTCGAATGCAAAGACTGCGGCGCGTGCGGTGCGGCTAGGTCTGCGTTCACCTTAACTGATGCATGTCAAATCTGAAGTCCCTAGAGATGTTATATTACGGTTAAATGAAGATATTCGTAATATTAAATATATTTTAAATCTCATATTAGGATACCATACCTATTACTGGATATTATTAAAATATGGTTTAGTCAATATTAATATTTTTTGCAATATTTATTTATATTCCGGGCAAGTGCGTTGCATCTTTCTATTAGTTATTAGATTTTTCATATTATTCGATAAAAATTGCTCGCTAATATTTGAAATCAAGTAATATACTAGCCATGTTAGTATGGCAACGCAACGGAAATATAAACGAACCTATTCTTTGCTTAATATCCAGATACTTGAATATCATAATTATATTAGGTTATATAATGATATTCAAGTATCCCAATGTGAATAAAAGTGCTTGTATTAATATTATGTATACCTGATATAAATACAATCGTCACACCACTAGAAGTTTCACTCAAGTGTCAAAAGGAATTCAGAATGGTTGACAATTGAGATTGACATTGTCATTGACATTTGACAACAAAAACAAAAAGCATGGAGTACTTCACAGAGTACATTTTATATACGAGTACTTGAGTAGACTATCTAAAAATTATTTAAAATACGAATATAGAGACATAGAGTAACGATAGCTTAAGCAGATACCCGAGCATTGCTGGCAAAGAGTAAAGTAATATACAGGGAAAAGAGAGCCCTCTTACGTGATAAAAATGCAAACCTATTTCAATACGCCATCTGTAAATTGGCCCCAAACTAATCACACACACACACACACACACACATAGGTAGTAAAAGGTAGAAAGACAACAAAGAATTGTTACGAGCTGGGGTTCGGGATAGTAATAATTAACGCGAATTAGACCAAAATTAACACTTTAATTAAATAAACACAAAACAAAAATTAGCACAGTTATTCATTCGTCTATATCGCACAGAAAAAAGCGTCTATATCGCACAGTAAAATACAACAATTTCGGAGTACCTAAGGTCCTAATAGTAAGGGGGAGGAACACAAGGCTTTGCACAAGGCTCAAATCGACGCACTAATTATACTTGTGGTAATTACTACGAAATACAACAATACGGATCGGGAATTACAAAACGCACATGCGCAGAACATATAATATGCAACAAACTGCCATTTGTGACGGTTTTTGAAAATTGTTGAAAATGATTCAACAATTTTCAAATTTCATTTGTCAGTTCAAGAACTGTCACTTTATAAATCCTATGTAGAATCTGGCACCAGGTCTTTTTAAATGAGATTGATTTTTGTGCTTTATCAAAATGCATCTCATTTATGTGTATATTTGAATTCGTAAGAAAATTCTAATATTTTTGTCAAAGTTATCTCCAATTAATATTACATCAATAATTTTATTTCAAATAAATATTTTTGATCATGATATATCGCCATCTGTTGACAATTTAACGTACCCGGTAGACAGTAAATAGTACGGGGCCAATTTATAGATGGCAACTCTTTCTTTACTTCGCTGTCAAAATGTACGGAGTGTCCTCCCCACAGAACAATATATTGCTGGCTACGATGATGGAGTACTTTTTAGAGACAGTTGTTCTTAAATTCATTAATCGGTGGCCGATCATTAATTCCGTCTCTATTTATCGAAGTCCAACTTTTGATCGCCACTTAAATTGAGTTCTTTGGGAGACGACACGATGTTTCACTTCATCAGGTCCCAGAATATGTACAGGTACAGGTATTTATTATCTCGTGCAGTCTAGCAGTTAGTGTCGCAAAACTTCCCACGTGCTACCATGAAGACTTGATACCGAGACTTGATTTCAAGAATTCTGATGAAGTTATATCAAAACAGAATGAAGGTTTTGAAAGATCCATAGTCGGCTACTTCATGAACTGGGCTGTTGGCAGTCTTGGGTGTGTCAGGCAGGTCTGCTTCAAACTTTGGCATTTCGTCATGAAACATCAACTTTTAGTGAAATTTATTTATTTATTTATTAACTCAACATCACTATCATTACAAAAATTTCCTAATTCAATAGTGTGGCCATAATTACAGTTTTATTATTTACCATAACATATTCTGTACATCGTGATTTTTGTGAACTCACTCAGAGAACAAGTAAAAAGATCTATGCTGTCTGCTACGTCATTAAGTACACGCAAGGTGCGCGTTATAGGGGCTTTACCCAGTAGATTGGTCCTACTACTGGGCACCACCAATAGACGTGGCTGTCGCCTTCGGAATACATAATTGTCGGGCTCACACAGGTTAATTTCTATTAATATAACTACCTGGGTTTTGTCACGTAATAATTTAAAAATATAGGTAGCAAGAGCTATGTCCCTCCTTGTTTCTAATTTATTGTATCCCACCATGCCTATAACAAACAAAGTTGGATACATCAATGGATAAAATGGATATACACCATACCACCTTAGGTACAGAAACCTAGAAAAATTTATTTTGTATATGCTCCAGCATGAGAATGTATTTAGCTTCATGCAGAGCCCATATGATTGCGTTACATTCGAGCTGACTTCTTACTAATGCATTGTACAAAGAAGTTAGCGCAGCGATGCTTGTAAAACTCTCTGCTCTTCTTAGGAACTACTTAGAAACCTAGGCTCCTATAGGCTTTTTTACAAACATTTACGATGAGAAATGTCAGGCCCGAAATTGTTGTACAGTGAGGTTCACGCAAAACAGGAATAATAGGTCAAAACCACACTCAAAACTATTATTATGCTACTTTCACAATATGTGCCCTAAATCTAACAATAAAGTTTAGTTTGTATTGATTATTTATATTGAATATCCACATACACTTAAACAAAAAACCCTGAACTACATTCATATATCTAAAAATAAATTAACATAAGGCATCTAGAAATTTGTGCGCATCACTGTCCACTGGTAATGTGCCCAAAAGACTGGCGGCATTGCCATGTTGTATGGCAATGCTTAACCTCTGTCCAAGGTTAAAGCAAGCCATTGATTATTTTGATTAATTTTATATATAATTTATTAAATATCTTTACGGGATGATTTCCTGAAATAAATGATTATATTATATTCTATGTATATAAGCCCTACTGTTGATTCTTCGAATATTAACTCCACATAGAAACAATAACTTTTAGAATGTATTTATGTTTTTCAGGTTGAAGAAGACCCCAGATGCAATATACGGCAGAAATGTGCAGAATGTGTTCAAGGGCCCAACCTGATCAAAACTATGGTCATTGTTGTGTGTATTGGAGTTGTATTACAGCAGGTAATCTATACTAATATTATAAAGCGGAAATGTTTGTTTGTTTGTACGCACTAATCTTCAACAGTGCTGGGTGGATATGAATGAATTTTGGTACGGAAGTAGTTTGAAGCTTGACAAAGGTTACAGGCTTCTTTTTCCCTGACTGCAAAAAAGAAGGGTTATGTTTTATTGTCATAAAATGCACGGGAGTGAAACCCTGCGTCACTGCTAGTTGTATCTACATAAATAATAATAAATTGCCGAAAGTTATGTGCATGTATATCTTTCAAACAACTCCACCAAATTGGATAATTCTTTAATTGTGTTCCTTATTGTCAAAAAAGGAAATAAAAAACAGCTTGTCATATATAAAAATAGTGATTTAGAAATAGATGCGAACATTGTCAAGGATAATAATAAGCTTATTTATTTATTTAAATAACAATTACAGAAATTAACACAAACAGTTGACAACAAGTAACAAGTAGATTAATTAAGGCATTACAGTATGTTACAAAATTTCTGTACTTAAATACAATAACCCTGCCTCTTAAACTAGACTGGCCTGTATTCTAAGATACAGTGTTCAGCTAATCAGTATATTCAATATGCTTAGTCATACAACAGTGGACTGTGCCGATCTACTGTTTGTCAGCAGTCCGATTTTTTTTGCATTTTTTAGGATGTCAGATGTGGATGTGTGTTCATGTGTGAAAATGTGTGGATGTATTTGTGTGTATGTATTTGTGTGTATGCATGTGTGTGTATGCATCTGTGTGTATGTTTGAAGGCCTGCATTCTCGGATTTAAGCGATGTAAGTGAGCAAGGATTGATCAATGTTTGTCAAGCAGGCAACAGCTAGTCCACATTGAGGCAGTCTATACATAATTATGTTAAAATTTTCAGATAACAGTATGCATCAACAAGTTGATAGACGTTCCAATAACCACATACACACACTTTGACTTCAACAAGACCCTGATCTACCCTAGCGTCACCTTCTGCAGAGAACCACCTTACAAGTTTGATAAAATGAGGGTGAGTACTTGACTGCTTACTCTCTAACATCCTATCAAGAGTATTATAAATATGGATATAATCTTAATTCTTTCTTACTTACGTTATAAATGCGAAAGGTAAAAAATACGGGATGTCAATTTATTCGGGTTAATTAAAATTACAAATTATTTATTTTTATTTATTTGTTTTAATTTTTTGAATATTTTTCACAAGAACGCGCATGTTTTAACATATTTTTGTTGGATTTGACATATTTGAAAAATCAATATAATTATAATAGTCATAATCATAGTTAAAAATGATCATTTATTCAGCTTTTTATTAAGTTAGGAGTACATTTATTTCGTACATCAATCCACTTTAACAAAATTAATTAACTAGGGATACTGAAAAAAAGATATGATGTGTAAAATGTTAGGGATTTCATCATTGGAAAACCCTTCCAAGACTTTCTTCCACTTTTCAAACGAACCTATAGTTTTGTCAGCAGAAGATGTAGCAGGCTTTTTTTAATCATGTGAAATTATTTGTATAAGCAGTCCATATTCAACTCATCTATCCTTAAAAGTTCCGCATCTTCTTGGAAATGGTTGTAATTTACTGGCGATTTAAAATTTAAAAACAGCACCATAGAAAGGATTTTACTTTCAGAGAAATCATACAGTTGTACCAAATAACTTAGAAATTATTGTAAAATTTTAGAAATTCGCCTTTTATAGATTCCGGTTGATATACGGGACAGAGTCGGTCTCGGCGGGACATTTAAATTTATGCCTGAAATACAGGACATCCCGTGAAATACGGGACGTCTGGCAACACTAAATAACACAGGCTACTTTTTATCCAGAACTTCCACGGGATTGGGATTTACGCGGGAAAACCCTCCCACGCGAACGAAGTCGCGTGCAGAAGCTAGTAATATTATAAATGCGAAGGTTTGTGAGAATGGATGTATTGTGTTTGATGGATTATGTTTGTTACTCTTTGACGTAAAAACGACTGATCGGATCTGAATGATTCATCGGAATTATTAAGAACCATGCCAATTCTGCCTACAAATAACTGCAAAAGGGGAGTTGGATCCTGACACAGTTTTGCAGAATAGGGAACTAAAAGTTTGATACGGATAATTGTAGGGTAGGTTAACTTAATCTTATTTAACAATCGGGTGCAAGCTATTTTACTCCGCAGTATTTTAAAACGAAAAATTAAATCTTTGGGTCCTATATACTGTCCTACTATCTCTTTATTCTATTCCCAGGAATATGGCCTGCAAGCTCATCCTCACTTCACATCCGCTTGGCAACGCTTTGACTTCGAAAATATAAGCTTGGATGACTTGTGGGAAAACATCACATACAACGAGGAAGACTTTTTTGTGCATTACGGACTAGCGGGAGAAGTTGAAAGTAAGATCATAATTCCAAAGCAGGTATTTCTAGTTGTCTATTAATAGTAGTTCCGAATAGTCGAGCAGGGTCCAGTTTAGGGTACGAGGCTGCGCCTTTAATGCTCTTTCTAACTTATTACAATACTAAATGTGGCCCGCGACTTTGTGAAGAATTTTCGCACATTTTCTCGGGATAAAAAATAGCCTGTGTTATCACAGATTAATAAATAGTTACTTCGTAACAGATATATCACTCTCATACAAAAGAAAAAATACCTATGCTATAATAGCCTACAAAATCTTAATAATAAGGCCGTGCGCGCACTGCCTTGCGGTGGCCGCAATTGCGGTAGTTCTACCGCACCGGTAGAATGACCGGAGCCACCGGTGACTCTACCGCACGCGTTTATTCCACCGCAGTGCGCGCATTTCTATGACACTCCATACTTCACAGATTTTGCGTTTCCAAAACGCAACGCAGTGCGCGCACGGCCTAATACCAGCTGTTTGCAGCGAGAAGAAATGTACCATAAGTACTCACACAGAGAGTTGAGATTGTTTTGCCCACCGCCCGACCCACGTCATCGAGATAAATGTCCTAGGGTTGTATATAAAAAAAAAAAAACGAATAAATAATAAAAGGAATATAGAAAAACAATTATTTTTTATTTGTTGATCAAATATGTTTCAGTTTAATAAAATGATAAATGCATTTTTTCCTTCCCTGAATTCCCGATTATTAAATTTTAGTGTCGAAAATATCCGAAACCGCGTAAATAATTTTAATTTTAATAAAATTCCACGCACATAAATAATTAAAAGGGAAACAGGAGCAAAGCGGAGGAAAATCAATTGTTTTTATGTAATAATGTAATATTTATGTAATATTTTTTATACATTATGACGTTATCAAAATTATTTAAAAAGGATCAGGCAGGCGTGCGGCAGCCCACTGTCGGATGTACCGACGGCGATACGTGAAGCGGTAGGCATATAACGCGTGGCCTTGAGCGAGTGACGGACGCCTGGTGTTATTCCAGATCGTTAACCATTTGTATGCTAGGCTTCGTCCAAATCTTGTAACCAATTTTTGCGTGATTGGAACACTAACTTCCATATTTATACAATTGGTAAGAGTAGTCTTTTATATATACAAAATAAATGCACATGCTGCAATGCAACCCGAAGCTATATGTCACTTCCTGAGCGCCTAGTGCGAGTTTTCTCACCCTCGATCGCGTTAACGTAAACACAGACTTGTAAGGTATTAAACCAGTGCATTTGTCGAACGGCGGCCAGCGGTACTGCATAATGCAATCAATATTAATCAACAAATTTTACACGAAACACGAAAGATCGTCCATAAAAAGAAATATTCCACAAAATTCGCCTCATTCAATTTTGCACACACGCATAAACGCACACACACACGCACACACACACACACACTTACTTAACTAGAAGTAACCCACAGAACAGAAAATTAAGTATTTTCTATTCAGTGAAGAAACCTATTCACTCTTGAATTAAAGACCTCCAGGTTATAGCTGTTGCACTAACAAAAGTAATACTTCAATTAGACTGCCTATCAATTATTAACATTCATTCTTTCACCGATCTTAGATGTAGAACTAACCGAGACGGTGGGCTTCGAGCTGGGCCGCTGCTATACCCTGACTCCTAAGATCTTAAGCACCCATGCGACCAAGCCCCTGGGCTACTCGGTGTCCCTCAAGCATACCTACCGGGACCTCGCTACCACTACTAGCATCCTACCTCCAGGGTACCACGTCTATATACATTACACAAAGGAACCATTTACAGGTACTTAATCCCGTTATAAGTTTTTAAGGTAACATGGTCACTAAATCATTAGAATTTAAAACTGGATATTTGACGACATTTTCGGGTGATCATGGCGCTTGCAACAGTGCCGAAATATCGGAAACTCGAAACGATAAATACACGTGGTAAATATCCCGTAAGTTCTAATGATACCGTAATTCCGTTGTAGGTTTTTTTATCGCAGCTGTTTATTAAGAACTTAAGGAGCTCGTGATGGGTATAGTAATAACCGCACGAATCGATCCCCAAGGTTTGCCGAGGTCGATATTCACCGTGCAATTTTAATGGATGTTTTCCCGAAGCGAAATGGCTTTGTCGAGAAACAAACAAAATAATAGAAACAAAATATGGCGTAGTGTAGTTAATGCATTATCACCATGCGTTAGAGCTTATTTTGCTCTGAACATTTATTAATCACTTTTTCCTTTGTTGGCAGCGCGCGGCGGTGCGTGTTTCGGGTACCTACGTTACGTCTACTGAACTACTGATTCTCGCGCTTTCGAGTTTATGAATATTTTTTTAATAATATGAAAAAAAAATCGTTTCTTTTTTTAAAGTTTAACTGTATGTTTCGTTACTACTACTGATGGGTAAACGGCGGGAAAACAACCATTTAAATTTCACGCTGTATATACACTTGTAATAAAACTTTTACTTTTTTATGCACCTGCCATGTTGTCTCTTCACCACCCATGGTTGACTGGTAGAGAATGCCTATGGCATTAAGTTCGCCTTTGTACATTTTTTGTTGCATCAAGTTTTAATAAATAAATAAATGGTTGCAGCCTTGCTCAGGCTCTAAGTGAATCACTGCCAATAAGACGTCTTAAAAGACTGCACACTTGGGATAATATACTTTGAGTAAAGCAATGTCCAAAGGCAGCCTAACAATGGGAGGGCAAGCCTAACATGTCAAACATTCATAAACAACTGCTTATGGTTCAAGAACCGATCGCATGTTTGGAAATAAATATGATAAAAATAAATGGGTGACCATAAGAACATATCGATATTCTTTCGCGCTTTGGAAAGTGCGTTAAGCTTTTGGTACTTACCGGCTGTCAGTTGTCCATCTTTGACAGTCGTTACAAAGTTACAAGTATGAAAATTATTGTAAGTATTATAACGCGGTCACTTGACGTTTTTTCGCGTTGATGACGTCATTTTGGCATTTTGGTCATTTTGTACGGTGTGACATACAGTACTGACACTTGCTGGGCGAGCTAAGGGAATGCGGGGGGAAGTGGGCGGGTCTCGTATTCCAGAGATGCGTCAAGTTAATGCACAGAGTACTTTCATATAATTATATAGTAATAGAGACCAATCTTCGACCTCAAAAACGGTAACACGTTAATAGCGCCATCTGTGTTCTGTAGGTAGAAATACATCTGCTATAATATCGATGTATAACTACGTACGAGTGGATACCAGTATATAGTAGCTATTTAAACATCTGATTTTTATAATTTTAGCATTAAGGTGGATTAATGTGACCGCGTTGTAAGAACAGTATGCCGTGTTACCCAGTTACTGGGTAGTGAAGGTCAGTCGCTCCATATAAAATACTGTTACTTATCTGCCAACATAGTTGGGAAAAGGCGAAGAAGATGACAATAAATTTCAAGTTCAAATGTTTTTTTTTTTTTAATTCATGATGACCTCAATCTCGCCTAATGGTAAGCGATAGATGAGGTCTACGATGTGACGAGCGAGCACAGAAGATGCATATTCAGTCTTGCTTTAAAGGCTGAAAGGTCATAAGTGGCAGGGAACACAGAAGCCGGCAGAGAATTCCACAGCTTAGCTGTACGTACAATAAATGTGGAAGAAAAGCGCTTGGTGCAACAAGACGGTATATCAACCAAGTGTGGATGGTACCAAGCAGTGCGTCTGGTAGTCCGGTAGTTAAAGGGAGATGGGTTTAATTATCTATTGTATAATTTCAAGATTTTCAATCAACAGACAGATGTGATGCTGGGGGCATGGGGGGGACCTAGGTTGTTGTGTCACTTCTTCTCAGCTAAAACACTAGGATGTTGTTAATATTTTACGTTTAAAAATGCTGATTAATTTGAATAATGGACTTTTTATTTTGATATTTTATTCAAATTTAAATCGGCTTTATGATCTTCTTTCTTTCCAAATCAGAGGTAACCGTGTACAATGGAGGGATGGTGGACTCTCTGTACGTGAACGTGGGCGAGACCCTGACGGTCAAGCTGAAAGTGGACCAGTACAACATGATTAGCAGCAATGACGACCCTTGCATCCACCAGGCTAACTACAGCGCTAATGAGGTAACTATTATCCATCTACTATTAATGTGCTATTTAATCCTTTCACTCCTTTTTATCTTAAAGATCGTTTTCGGTTTCTCTGTGACACACATTCAAGGCTCGCGTTTGACCTCCATCTCACCTGATGGTAAGTGATGATGTGGTCGAAGATGGAGCACGCTTACCTAAAAGTAACCTATTCACTCTTGACTTAAAGACTCCTAGGTTATAGCTATCGGGAAACACAGACTCCGGCAGGGAATTCCACTCCTTAGCCGTACGCACAATGAAAGTATTACCAAAACGTTCGGTGCGTATGGGTGGGATGTTCACCATGTAACGATGGCGCATCGCCGTGTATCTTGTAGTCCGATGATGGAACGGGCTTGACGGAATTAGGTTGTGTAATTCCATCGCACACTCCCCGAAATGTAACCGATAAAAAACCGATAGACTTGCAACTCGTCGTCGATGTTCAAGGCTCTGGAGCTTTGATTCGACCAATGAATCGTTGCCAATGAGTCTCTTGGCCCGTCTCTCGATAGACTCAAGCGCGTCCAGTTGGTATTTAGCAGATCTATCCCAAAGATGAGCTTGTTACAAGATGATTTAGCTTGGTTACAAGATTGCTAAAAGAAAACGGACCCTTGACAAATCAAATAATCCTGGAACCATTATAGAATAGACCCCTTCTATTCTATAATGGTCTATTTGAAAGAAATTTATTTAGATTATTATTTTTACTTGCAACTTCCTTCGACTTTCGACTGTGTAAGTCTGTTTATTCTTCTTTCACGAGAAATGGAACTGCGGAACAATGTGTTTTATGGTGTGAATTTAGTTGAAGGGCTGAAGTGACAGGCTACTTTTATCTCATTTTCGTTGATCAAGTATTCATTTGCAATCCATAATGTACACAGGTGGAATAAAATTATGAGAAACAATTATGGACCCTGTCGGGCACAGCAAAATATAAAATAGGAGAGAGGAAGAGCGCTTTGTTTGATTTTTCATAATTGTTTTTTTTTAATTTAAAATTAGTTATTGTTGTGTATAATTGTTATGTTGTAGTGTACCACAAAGTACGTGTGGGATGAGGCTGTGGAACATGCAGGATGTTCTGGGCCCTGGATGCAGAGCGACGCGCCCTATTGCGGCAACTATACTAGTATGAGGGCACTTATCTCTCGGTATGTAGCGTAAGTATCAAGATCCTACTAATATAAATGCGAAAGTTTGTGAGGATGAATGTATATGTCGGCGCATCATCGCCGTCGGCGTTGAAAATACAATTTGACAACAATATGTAGGTAGCAGGGTTTACACAAAGGTTTCACAAAATAAAGATACTTTACTTGAATCCAAGATGTTTATTCCACATTAGTCAGAGAAAAGAGGCAGATTGCCGCATTACATCGCTTTTTATACACAGAAAATGACAGGTCTTAAGTTAGTAGCGGAAGTTAACATTAAACAAATAAGGCGGCAAAAACTAAAACGATATAAATTAATACATTATGAACTTAGATAGTAGAGAAATATTCTTAAATAAATAAGTAGACTGAAGTGTTTAATTCCTATTTAAATAAAAAGAAACTTGTCATCTTTAAACTCAATCGGATCTTACAATATTCATAAAATAACAAAGGAAGTTGCCAAGTGAAATATTATATTCAACAGGATATTGCAATACTAAAAACATGAAATATTCAAACTAAATTCCTATAAATTATAAGAACGCTATCATATCCTCAAGTATTTAATTTAAATTCTAAATTACATTTTTAAGGAACATACAGCGCCATCTAGCGTAACTTATCGAAAGCACTACGATAATGACGGTTACCGCCGATATATACATGACGTGTTTGTTACTGTTTTACGCAGAAACTACTGAAGGGATCTGAATTAAATTTGGAAAGTAGAAAGTTGGCATCCTCTCACGCGAACGAAGTCGCAGGGAGAAGCTAGTAATTTTATAAGTTCTACTTACTTTGATGAGAGTAGGTTCGTTTAATTGTTGAGGAGAACAGAGAATATTTCATTGTTTATTGACAGTTATTATTCTCGTTCATTCACGAAGCAAAGATATCAGTAGCCCTAGAGTACCGTTTTATACTTTCTCGTTTCTCTGTACTATCTATATTATTGTTATTTTATATAGATAAATAGTACACCGTGGACTACCTGCGTATTTATTTTCTCCTCTCGCTTTAGCTTTAGCTCGCTTTTAGCAATAAGACCGCCCATTGTATCACCCTTTTAAGTCGTTAAGTCCATAATATTGTTTTACTGTTATGGTGTACAATAAAGAATATATTTATCTATCTATATTATGGTCCATAATGTTTCCAGAATATACGAGAACCACTCCTGCAAGACCTGCCCCAGGATCTGCAATTCGCTCCTGTACAATGGGTTCGTGACGGACCGACAACGTTTCTACTTCTGGGACAGCTCGTCCAACATCTGGTCTGCTAAAACTGGAGATGCTGCTCTGCAGACACATGTAAGGAAACAAGCAAGTCTGTACACACATGTAAGTGATAACTTTATTGAACACCAAAAAATTAATTAGGTATTTAATGCCGTTTCTATGCTATGGACTAATACTTCTCTAGTTGGAACCTCCGTGGCGTACACCAGCTCTTTGCTACGTCCCCCGACATAAAAGTCTTTAGGTCTGGGGAACGTGGCGGCTGCAGTGAGAGATTTTAAGGGGTCTGAAAGGCTAGCAGATGACCCTTTCAGTCGACCATTTCAATTTGGCACACGATGCACCAAACATCCTGTATAACAAAGGTTTTTTTTGGTGTTCAATAAAGTTATTACTTACTCATGTAAGGAATCACCAAGTACACACATCAAAAGTGTCTAGGGATCAAGCATTTTTATGCGGATTTCTTGAGATTGAGATGTGGCTTTGTAATAAATTTATGATTTTATAAATTTATATGGATCCTTTTTGGTGCATTTCATAATTTGAAACAGGAACTGTTAATCAAATTCGAGTAAAAGATGAAAATCAGCTGTCAATATTTTCCCTATAAAAACATACAACGCATTGAAGACATTATTAGTGCTACTGTTTCCCTACTACTGATTAAAACCAACGTTATTATGGAGCGGCGACGTCATTTAAGCAGGGAAGAAATGCTCAGAGCCGTGGGAATGATAGAAGCTGGTTCCCGGCAACGTACTGTGGCTTTAGCTCTGAATACAAGTCAGAGTGTTATCAGTCGACTTTGGACACGTTACCGAAGCACTGGTACCGTGGCTGAGCGCCATGGAGGACGGTATCGCTGCACCACACGGAGACAAGACCGATATATTCAAATCTTAACTCGAAGAGCTCCAACAATAACCGCCATGATGTTAGCCGTGAGGCTTCATCACTCTTCAGGGAACTTAATTAGCGACCAAACAGTCAGAAACCGCTTGCATGAAGTGAACCTTCATTCCCGAAGACCGCTACGGGTACCACCTATAGCAATGCACAATCGTAGGATTCGATATCAATGGGCTCTTGAACACAGAAATTGGGCAGAAGAACAATGGCGTTTCGTGTGGTTTTCTGATGAATCTCGTTTTGGTATGAGACCGGATACAAGACGTATACGACACTGGAGAACCCCTGGACGCCAACAGCGATTAAAATCCTGCCAGGAAGTCCATCCTTATAGTGGTGGAACCATCATGGTATGGGCGGGTATTTGGATCGGCGGAAGAACTGAGTTGATTTGGATCAGAGGCAACCTCAACGCTCAAATTTATGCTGAGACGATTGTATCTGACGTCATCGTTCCTCTACAAGTGCAAATCGGTCCCTTATTTCAGTTAATGCATGATAATGCACGACCGCACACCGCAAGAGTTGTAAGACAGACTCTCGCCGCAGCTAACATCAATGTCCTGCTCTGGCCTGCTCAGTCGCCAGACTTGAACCCGATTGAGCATGCATGGGATATGCTACAGAGAAGAGCTCTGCCGAATATGGAGGGTATCCAGTCGCAAGAAGACCTTTTTTTGTTATTGCAACGAACATGGGCGGCCATTCCACAGCGTGATTTGGATGAACTCATTTTGAGTATGCCAAACCGATGTTCTTGTGAAGTTAGTGTTCGCGGTAGAAACACGGATTATTAATTGTTTAAGTTACCCAATAAAATTTTAAAGAAAACTGTTATTTCAGTCTTTTTTTCGAACTTTAATGTTAGTGGTTCAAATGTCAAAAATCCCTTTATTAGGAAAATGGCAAATTTCTTTATTAATGCAAAGGTGACTTGGTTTATCGTTACTGTGACAAACGAAAACACTTTATTTGATGAATCCTTAAAGAAAATTTTAATTAATATCAATCAGGAGAAAAGTTATTGCAAAAATATATGTTGATCCCTAGACACTTTTGATGTGTGTATTTCGTCGCCTTAGAGTAAAAACCTCGGGAGTACATTTTTGTCCAAATTTTTTTTATTGCGTTTCCAGAAAGCAATCCTGGCAACGCACATCCTGATTTTACTAATATGTTCATTCGATACTCGAAACGCTATCTATGAAAGTAAGTGAGAACCTCGTAAACACTCGCATCGCGTCGTCAGTTTAGCGTAATCAGGCCATGGATTATGCATTTCTGAATTGTTCGATGTTATGAATAATATTTTTCATATTATACATAATATCGAACAGTTCTGGATATAAAAACGGGTTAAATTTACATATAAATTAATGAAAAAACAAACATAAAAGAAACCGTACAAAAATTTTATAGCACGCAGATTTTTCACTTACGAGGTTTTCACTCTAAGGCGTCGATTTGGCCCTTGATGAAACAACATCTGCTTAGCCTTTGACCAACTATGTCGGGGTTGACTTCCAGTCTAAGTAGTGTTTTAATTGGAGTCACTGCCTATCTAGCCTCTACAACCCAGTAGCTGGATAAAACGTGGTGTAAGTTTTTCTGGCTTCTGACTTTTTGCCCGACCCGGGAATAGAACCCGAAACCTCGTGCTCAGTAGTCGTGTTTGCGACCCCACGACCAACGAGGCATTCCAAAAAAAAACTAGTTATTGTAATTAATTAAACGCTTGAGACACTGACAAGAACTGAACGGTTTATTCCAAAGTACAGTATTACATAGATTAGGGTAGAGGGCACTACTAGTTTATAATCTATGATATTGACGATACAAAACAACACCCCCACTTATCGCAATATGCATTAAACTATTTTATACAAAATCATTCAATACAAACTATGCCTAGGCGCCACATAAATTTATAATGTTTCGCTGAACATAAACTTTTAGTTAAAATGTCAGCTGGCATATCAGCTGTTGGCAAATACAGAACTTCAACAATTTTGTCTTTTTGTTGGCAAATACAGAACTTCAACAATTTTGTCTTTTACTAAATCACGACAAAAATGATATTTAATATCAATATGCTTTGTACGTTTGTGAAAGACTGGGTTTGCACACAGCTTCTGTGCACCTTGGTTATCATTGAACAGATTTAATGTGTACATCCTATTGGTTACTTCATATTGCAGATTTCTCAGGTATAAAGCTTCCCTACATGCCTCAGATAGACTCATATACTCTGATTCAGTGCTTGAGAGGGCTACACACTTCTGTTTCCTACATTCCCATGAAATAACACCATTAGATAGTAAAAAACACATACCAGTATATGATTTCCTATCCACAGAGTTAGAGGCCCAATCAGCATCTACATAGCCTGTTATTTCTGAATTACCTTCTTTACAATATTTTATTCCATAACATTTAGTTCGTTTTAGATATTTTAATACTCTCTTTGCATATTCCCAATGTTCCTTTGTATGACAATTATTAAATTGACTTAAATAACTTATACAGTAACTAATATCTGGCCTAGTTAAGACTGACAGGTACATCAAACTCCCAATCAATTGTTGATAGGGCACATGACTATTTACACCTACTTGACCTTTATTTACATCTAATCTGACCTCCAAAGGAGTATCAATAGGCTTACAATCAGTTAATTGAAATTTGCTCAAAAGCTGATCAATATAAGTTTCCTGACTCAAAGTTACATATCCTTTTTCTTTATTCAGTGTTACATTCATTCCAAGACATTGTTTAACTTCACCTAAGTCCTTAATGCTAAACTTATTAGATAAAAGCTGTTTTAAGTTCTTAGTCTCAACTGTATCGTTGGAAAATATAAAGAAATCATCGACATAGACTGTTACAATAGTCTTACATTTATTGATATCCTTTAAATACATAAAATTTAATCTTTTAAAACATGGCTCTATTTTTGACCTTTTGTAACCATTACTGACTAATAAATTATCAACCTTTTTATTCCAGGCTCTAGAGGCCTGCTTAAGTCCATAAATGGCCTTCTTAAGTTCCAATACTTTACAATTTGAACTACTAGTATTGTAACAATCTGGCATTTTCATATAAATGGTTTCCTCTAAATCACCATTTAAGAACGCAGTCTTGACATCTAAATGGTTAATATCTAAACCTAACTTTACAGACAATGCAAATAATAGTCTAAGAGTTGTGTGTCTCACTACAGGTGAAAATGTTTCTGTATAGTCTACACCATGTTTTTGGGTGAAGCCCTTTGCGACTAAACGAGCACGGTAACGCACATTGTTTTCACTATCGTACTTTTTTCGCAAAACCCACTTGCATTGCACAATAGTACCATTTTTTGGTACATCTACAAGTTCCCACGCACTATTCTTCTCAAACGACTGTAATTCGTCCTGCACTGCCGCTAACCACTGTGCTTTCTCAGGACCTTCCAAGGCTTCTTGCAAGGAAATCTCACCCGTGAACATGTTGTTATCTTCTGCACAAGCACTTGCAAAGCCGTATCTGTCTGGTTGCTGCCTGCGCCGAGGACCGCTTGTCATATTGACATTGCTCATTATAATAGAGTCTTCACAATCAGTTGTACCAGACTCAGAGCTATCTAATGTATCACTTTCACAAGGTACATACAGTTCACCGCTGTCATCTGCGTTCGAGCTCTTTGATTGTTCAAGTGAATCTTCCTGAAGAATCATATCTTCGTCCCCCACTGGAACCATATTCACCTCATCTGAACAACTTTCCTGTACCTCCACAATATTTTCTGTCTCCATCTTCTCCAATACTGTAACATCTCGACTGGTAGTGATGACATTAGACTTCGGATTATAAATCCTGTATCCTTTGACATCATTGGAATAGCCAACAAGAATACACTTTTCGGACTTTCTGTCCCACTTTAGTCGCTTTTGTTTCGGCACATGTACCATTACTGTACTACCGAAAACACGTAAATGACTTACATCAGGCTTTCTGCCTATCCATATCTCGAAAGGAGTTTTATAATTTAATGATCTGGTCACAGTCCTGTTCTGTAAGTACACTGCAGTGTGTGCCGCCTCTGCCCATAATCTTTTCTCAAGTCCTGCATCGAACAGAAGACACTTAGCTTTCTCCACAATAGTCCGGTTGAATCGTTCTGAGAGACCATTCTGCTCAGGTGTGTATGGGTTTGTTTTGTGATGTACTATCCCATGTGTCATCAAAAAATCATCAAACTTACTGTTGCAGAATTCTGTCCCATTGTCACTTCTCAAGATTTTTATGCTGCGATTAAGTTGATTCTCAACCTCTGCTTTATACTGTTGAAAACACTTCAGTGCCTCATCTTTCGTTTTCAAAAAATAAATATATGTCATACGACTAAAATCGTCTATGAACAATATAAAATATCTAGAACCACCTATCGACCGGTTTTCCATTGGTCCACAGAGATCAGTATGCACAATGTGTAGTAACTCTGTACTTCTGCTACCTTCTTTGGGAAAAGGTAAGCGGCTCTGCTTGCCCTCACAGCATGCAACACATGATGACTTGGATATATCAGTCTTACCATCAAGTGTCAATCCCTGAACAGCATCTTGCATCTTACTCAAATACTGGCTGTTGACATGTCCCAGACGTCTGTGCCAAACTTCACTGGACACCATCACTGCAGCTGATGAACAATTTTCAGGCATGTTTAGTTTATACACCCCATTCAACAGACTCGCTGTAGCTACCAGAACTCCTGCTTGGTTGAAAATCTGACAACCATCATTGTTAAATGAAATTCTGTTTCCTTTTGATATAAGTTGACTAACAGACAGCAGATTTGTAGTCAACTTTGGCACGCATAACACACCTTCTACCGTAATATCGTATTCACCGGTGCGCGTCTTTGTCGTAATCTGCACATCTCCAGTACATAATACAGGTACTTTATCTTTGTTTGCCACGACAATTTCCTTGATCATAAGATCCCGCGACACATTTGACAACCATTCTTCATTGGTAGTAAGATGAACACTCGCTCCGGAGTCAATATACCAATCGCTTTTGCAAAATTCACTATTTAGGAACACAGCGCTAAACGCATTACTGCTTGTACTTTCATTTTTACTTGTATTCGACGAATTTTTGTTTGAAAATTTACACTGGTTGCGGTAATGCCCTTTTTGTTTACATTTGTAACATGTTATGTCTTTTGGTTTGGACTTTGACATCTGGGCGTTGTCTTTGGTCGCAGTTTTACCAACATTCCGGTTTTTCTTAAAACTCGCAAACGCGCCACTAGAACTGGGAGCGCTATTATCGCCGCCGTTTCCGCTTTCTTCCATGTCCAACAACTTGGTTTTAATGGCGTCCGCTGTCAATGGTATTCCGCAATGCTCGATCGCCATTATCATTGGCGAATATTTTTCTGTTAATCCCGCTAACAAAAGCGATGCGACCCACTCATCATTGATGTTGAAACCCGTACCACTCAATTTTTGGCTTGTTTCGATGATTTGTGTCACGTACGAAGTCATTGAAACGCTATTTTCAAGTCTGATGGAAATCAAACTCCTCAGTAAACTGATTCTCCTCGTGAATCCTGAGTCATCAAATAGGTTCTTCAATTTCTTCCACAGCTCATGGGTCGTTTGTACACTTTTGATGTGCACATACAACGACGAATCTATTGTCAGAATCAGCTTAGCTCTGGTTTTCGCGTCACCTGCTGCTCCTATTACTGCTGGTATGGTCTCCGATTTGATGCAATCGGACATTCCCTCCAACACAAGAAAATTCTCAGCCGCGAAAGCCCATTCGCTGTAGTTCTCTCGCCCCTTCAATTTAGGCACGCTGATAATGTAATTAGTCGTCATTTTCACAGTCACAGCGTTTATTATAGTTTATCTTATTCTGCACTTTTTTTTTTCACTATTTCCACTAGTAATGTCCAAGAAAACATGCGAGAAAAACTAAAATACGCTAGGCTCATAACCTGTAATTAATTAAACGCTTGAGACACTGACAAGAACTGAACGGTTTATTCCAAAGTACAGTATTACATAGATTAGGGTAGAGGGCACTACTAGTTTATAATCTATGATATTGACGATACAAAACAACAGTTATAAATACAAAAGATTCAAATTAATTTACCTATTTCTCTATGAGTTCACATTTTCACGATTAGTGTTTGGAGCTTCCCTTTAAGCAAGTAATGTCTGTTTTGGGAAGCTCCGCTCTTCTTGAATACCACTACAAAGTTAGCTTACTGGATATTTATAAAAAATATCCAGTAAGCTAACTTTGTAGTGGTTTGCAACAATAGTTACAGAATACATACAGAAGACATACATTACAGAAGTAACGAATTATTTTATTATTTTACAAAAAAAAAAGAAAAGAAGAGGGGGGATTTTTTTCCTGGAACGGAAATATTTTAAGAATTTATGAATATCTTGCTTGCAGGTTCATTAAAGTTCTCAAAGAGCCCGAGCGCACTTTTTCTTTTCTGAATATCTCTTCATTCATTGAATTAAGAAATAATGTTAAATAGGTGTGTTTAAATTTTGGTGTACAATAAAGTATATTCTATCTATAGTCGGCTCTCCTCGTTTTAAGGCGCCAGGGCACTGTCCTGGGTTGTCTGTGCTTCCTGCTAAGATCACTCCATATCTTTGGCAGCGGATGTCCACTACGTAGCGGTCTTTCCCTGCCCTTTTTCGTTTCTGGGATAGCCAGTGCCTTTTTTACTACATGCCCTTCTTATCTTTATCCCCTCCTAATTAAAGCTTTGAAAGTCCTTCCAAATGGAAGAATCGTCTGGAAGGTATCGTTCTCAGCAATAAGACCGCCATTGTAACCAAAGTTACCCATGAAAAACATAAATGTGAAATGAGAGCCAAGTTCAATATTATCATAAATGCCTTGGTTGTTGACTTCAACGACAAAAGAAGTGAAATCTAAATGGGTGCCAAGTTCAATGGTCAGTCCTGAAATTTATTTATAACAACATAAAATATCATTTATTCTTATAACTTAGGAGAATATATCGTAGCCTAAGGTTTGACCTGGCTAGTTCTTATATACGAATTATTATGTATAAATGCCTTGGTTGTTGACTTCAACGACAAAAGAAGTGAAATCTAAATGGGTGCCAAGTTCAATGGTCAGTCCTGAAATTTATTTATAACAACATAAAATATCATTTGTTCTTATAACTTAGGAGAATATATCGTAGCCTAAGGTTTGACTTGGCTAGTTCTTATATACGAATTATTATGTTCGATGGTTAGTTTCTACCAGCAAGCCAAATTTTCGGAATAATAAAATAAGAACCGACAAGTAATAGGTTCAGGTCAGGTTTAGAACTTGCAATGGTATAATATAATTCGTATATGAAAACTAGCCAAGTCAGACCTTAGGCTACAATATATTCTCCTAAGTTATAAGAATACTAGCGACCCACCCCGGCTTCGCACGGGTGCAATGTTTATATTAAATATAGGCAGCGTTCGCGAGAATCGTTAACGTACGGCAGTTTTTTCGACGCCTTACTCCACAATTTTCACTACCACAAAAATCCTATCTATTTTCCGGGATAAAATATAGCCTATACGGATTCGGAAGAATCCCTCTAAGTAATGGTAAAAGAAATTTTGAAATCGGTCCAGTAGTTTTTGAGCCTATTCAATACAAACATACAAAAATACAAAGGTTTCCTCTTTATAATATTAGTATAGATATAACTTAGGAGGTAATAGGTCATCTGAAACTGGGTTATAGTTTTGATCTATAGGTCAGTCATAAAAATGACGATTTTTGGACGTTAATATCTAAATAACCGTTTGAGATATGTTTATGAATTTTGGAACACATATGTATCTCGCCAGTCTCAATATATGAGCCAAATTTGACAAGTTTAGGTGAAATAGTTTTTGAGTTATGAGGGGCTCAAAAGTGGCTCCAAATGGGTCGTGTAATATTACACACAGTGAGCTGCGCACCAGTTCTTGGCTTGACACGCTCCCGCGTGTCTAGATAGCAATAAGGTTATGTGTGTTTCAATCTTTGGTGTACAATAAAGTATATTCTATCTATCTATCTCTCCTTATATTGTTGTTATTATGTATGTCTTTGTTTCTTTTTTATATTTATATGTATACAACGTGTAACAGATTAAGCGCAATACCTCAGACACCCCAATTAGAATATTAAATTATAAATCGAAAACAACATCCGTAACTAAATAAATTGAAACCAAACACAGACATTTTCAACCGACGACAAAAAGAGGAGGTTATCAATTCGACGCGTATATATTTTTTTTTTTTTTTTTTTAATGTATGATCATCGATTACTCGAAGACGGCTGAACCGATTTGGAAAATTATTTTTTTGATTGAAAGGGTATACTTCGATACTGGTCCCATTTTCATAAACGTCAGGATCTGATGATGGGATCCTGAAGAAATCGAGGGAACTCTTCAAATATTATAGGCACACCTATGTCGTTTTGGGTATTTATTATAGTAACTTGTGCAGTTGCTCTCAAAAAGTACCATTTGAGGAAGTGGAACTGATGATGAAGACCACAGATGGCCGCCGAAACTACTCAATAATAAGTATTGAGTGGATTGCGATTCGATTACTTGAATATGGATGTTACGCACTTTATGCTCGTCACAATGCATATGGTGATGTAGAGCTGATGGTGAAGTACCAGGAGAACTCCTCAACAATTAACGGCCCAGCATTGGGAAAAGCAATATTTTGTAAAAGGTTATAAGTAGTTGATAATTAGGCTCTTGTAACTAGGTAAATTAAAAATAGACCAACTAAAAAGAGTGAAATAAAAACTTTTTACCAAAAAATTAAACCGACTCCCAAAAAACACTGCAAAGTGAAAAATAACTTTAATTTCGGAAGTCGGTGCCAAAAACGAAAATACAAAACTAAAGACACCGACTACCGAAATTAAAGTAATTTTTCACTTTGCAGTGTTTTTTGGGAGTCGGTTTAATTTTTTCTACAACCTGTCATGGCTGTCATAACTCTTAGCACAAACGTCAAACATTTTTTATTTTTATTTTGTACATAAAGACTCATTGGCAACGATGCACTGGTCGAATCAAAGCTCCAGAGCCTTGAACATCGACGACGAGTTGCAAGTCTATCGGTTTTCTATCGGTTACATTTCGGGGAGTGTGCGATGGAATTACACAATCTAATTCCACCAAGCCCGTTCCATCATCGGACTACGAGACAAACGGCGAAGCGCCATCGTTACATGGTGGACATCCCACCCATACGCACCAAACGTTTTGGGAATACCTTCATTGTGCGTACGGCTAAGGAGTGGAATTCCCTGCCGGAGTCTGTGTTTCCCGATAGCTATAACCTAGGAGTCTTTAAGTCAAGAGTGAATAGGTTACTTTTAGGTAAGCGTGCTCCATCTTCGACCACATCATCACTTACCATCAGGTGAGATGGTGGTCAAACGCGAACCTATTCTAAACAAATAAAAAATAAAAAAATTGTACATAAAAACCATTTGATATTATGAAAAAGTGTTACTTTTTTCTATTCAGGGATAAGTTTCCCAGCTTTGCTGAAATGTACGTGTTATGGCCGGAGCCCCATATAAAAATGAAACATCTCCTTTCATTCAGATCCCTTTAGGCGTGATAGAGTAACAAACAGTCATCTAAACTTTCACATTTATAACATTAGTTAGATAGAGAGACTGCCTATTTGACCTCCACATCTATGAAAATAGGAAAAAAATAGTAAGACTGGTATCAGATTTACTCCTTACTGACTGTCCGTAATGACTGTCAAAGATTGTCAAATGATTGCTGAGACCCACGGCTTAGTGTGCTTTTCAACACATGGAGTAGAACCTGTAGGTACTCACTCACTCGGACGACCCTTGAAAAGCGTTGCTTAACTTCGGAGATCAATCCGTCACGCTATCACTATTTAGCTCTTCCTTTAAAGAACACTTCCACCTTTAGAGTATAGCTAATGCCATCTTCTATTTGCGATTGTAAGTTCCAACGCTACATACCGAAAATGTTGTCTGGTTTTACCTTATAAAGCTCTTACTAATACAAACCATTAAATAGATAAATTCTTGTTCACACTCTTTAAGTACCTTTGCAATGATCTTTTTCTAAAAAAGGTGCCGGTAGATACTCGTAAAATACCAATGCAACTGAAGCCGTATTACCTATACCTAATAGATTGTTGGGCAGCTGCAGAAATAATAAAAAATATAATATTAAATTATTTTTTTAATTACTTCTTCAATGTAAGAAATATTAATTAATATGGTGATCTACACTTTTTTAGTATAATTAAGATACCTTTACTTATTTGAAATTATTGTAATTCAAAGGAGACATTGACCTCTGAGTTTGTTTCGGTATTTCTTCTGCTAAGGCGTGGAATTCTCTGCCGGAGTCTCAGTTTCATGATACTACAACCTTGGGAGTATTTAAGTCAAGAGTGAATAGGATATTTCTAGGCAAGCGTCCTTCATCTTCAACCACATCATCCATAACATCATCGCTTACAGTCAGGTGACATGGGCATGGTAGTCTGACGCGAGCCTGTCAACAATAAAACAGTAAATTTTTTTTTACAAAAAATAGGACCGACTTCCATATCAAAACACTACAAAGCCAAAAATAACTTTAATTTCGGTAGTCGGTGTTATTGGCTTTGGATTTTCTTTTTTTTTTCACACCGCCTTCCGAAATTAAAGTTATTTTTGGCTTTGTAGTGTTTTGATACAGAAGTCGGTTCTACTTTTTGTAAAAAAAATTTTTTGTAAAATAGTTATCCTTACTAAACGCAAAACTTATGTGCGTCATACAATGTCCTTACGCAGACGCGTAGACTCATGCAATGTTAGCGACACGCACACGACTACACGAGCGCCCAGCTGACCATAGCTGTGCGTTGGTTCAATGAATGAATTTATTGTAGGCACTTAAAATATCACAGACTGATAAGAATAACTTTTGATAATTGGGTTTACCGTGTAATTATTGAGTTTTCTAGAAAGTAAAATTATGATTCGCCGGCTATACCTATCTACCTGTAGGCATTGCTGCATTAGGTATTACACCTATGACCGTGCGAACGATAATTCAATGACCGGACATTACTTTAGCTTGATGTGATATTGATAAGCGATATCACCGTGTAATACTACTACTACTACTACAACAAAGTTCCAAATGACCACCGCCTTGGTCTATGCACTTATTTGCACGAATTCTTAAATTGTATTTAAATTTTGTAAGCACTTCAGTGTCACTTTTCACCGTCACAAATGCTTGTTCAAGTTTAGTTTTCAGTTCCCCGACACTTGTTGATGGACTGACGTACGCTGCGATTTTATGCGACCCCACAAATAAAAGTCTAATAGTGTTAAGTCAGGCGATATGGGAGGCCACGGCACAGGTCCTCTGCGACCTATCCAGCGACTGCCATACTCCGCATCCAGATGTCGTCGAACGGTCCACGTTAAATGCGCGGGAGCACCGCCTTTCTAGTAAAACAAGTCACGTAAAAGACCGGCAGGGACGTCATCCAATACCACTCACACTGCAGCCTTGATCTCCCGACAAGCTAACGCGACATTATCAAGACAGGGAGCCAGGGTCCTCACCAGATAGTGAGGACCCTGGCTCGTTGTCCTCACGGAGATCCGTGTAGGTATTGGATGTTGGTATACCGGAAAGCAATCGCGCGCGGAAACAAAAATGTTACGGAAGTAAATAAAAGAACTTCACTAGATCGCTGCTGGCGGATTACTAACTTTTGATGTTAGGTACTAATGTTGACCGGGCGGCCGTGTGTCGGCAATTCCTTATTTCTTTGACATAAGGTCTAAATTTCTTTAAATTAAATAATTTTATGTCGTTAAAATGCCTAAAATTGTTTATGTATGTAGGGAAACTCTAATTACTGAACTAAGTTTGATAGTGCATTCAAATAAGCCTTACGCATTGTAGATAAGGTCGGAATTCCTTTAAATTTCCTGTTTGATTTGACGCACACTGCCTTTAATATTCAATGCATTAATATTGTTTACGTGTTTGTATTACGAGCTAAGAGCGAACTTTCTTCTCTTCGAAAGGGTCTTTCAACAAGGACGGGTCGATGTTGAAATTGAATAAAACAAGCTGTATATGAGATATTGAAGAATTTTTTTATTTGAAAGGCCCATTTATGCCATTATGTATGAAATATGACATTGTTTAAATGTCCACCGTGGCTTCGAACGGTGGCACGGATCCGAGAGGTCCAATTTTCAATTACTCTACTGCATAGATCCGGCTGAATCTGAGCGATGGCCTGCGTTATGTTGACTTTCAGGGCATCGGTTGGACCTGCGACTTGAGAAAACCCCACAAGAAAACGTCTAGCGGGGTCAAATCGCACGATCTTGGTGGCCAATTCACGTCACCACTGCGAGAGATAACCCTACCCTCGAACCGTTCATGCAGATTGTCCATTGTGTCGCTCGCTGTGTGGCACGTAGCGCCGTCTTGTTGGAACCACATGTTGTCCACGTCCATATTGTTCAATTCAGGCCAAAATAAATTGTTAATCATTGATCTGTAGCGCTCGCCGTTGACAGTAATGGCTTCGCCATCATCGTTTTCGAAGAAGTACGGACCAATGACGCCGCCGGACCAAAATACGCACCAAATAGTGACTTTTTGTGGATGCATTATCACCTGATTAACCTCATGTGGGTTGTGGTCGTCCCATATACGGCAATTTTGCTTATTAACAAAACCATTCATCCAAAAATGCGCCTCATCGCTAAAGATGATTTTTCGGCCAAAATCGGCCCAGTCAGCGAACAAACGGCGTTGTCTATGGTCATTCACTTTGAGCTCCTGGGTCAGTTGGATCTTGTACGGGTGTAGGCCGAAGTCCCGACGCAAAATTCGCCAAGTTGAAGTCTGCGAAAGGCCAAGTTCTGGTGCACGGCGAGAAATCGACTGCCTCGGAGTCTCCTGCACACTCGCACGGACAGCAGCGATGTTCTCGGCCGATCTGGCGTTCCTTTGACGTAAGGGTGTTGGTTGGTTGTTTACCGAACCAGTCGTCTCGAATTTGATCACCAAACGTTGGAGAGTCGACTTTGAAGGGCCACCGTGTCTGCCGTAAAATAGACGCAATGCAAGCAACGAACACTCATTTTGATAATAAAGTTTTATCATTTGGACGTGCTGGTTAATCGCGTAACTTGCCATGATGATTTGGCATCAGTAACTGTAGAAATAACAACGGATTTGACAGATGCCGTCAAAAAAACATGGCCGCCACAAACTGTCAACATCGACCTGACCTATTTGAAAGACCCTTTACAAATTATGTCGTGCGTTTAAGTAAGCTCTATTGCTCTGAGTTAAGGTTTCGATTTCCTTGAATTCAGGATTTTATTAATTTGTCACGATACTGTGTTTCCATTTTAAGTTAAATGAAAGATTTTTCCCGCAAAATTTAACACCTATTTTTTATAACGGAAATCGATTCAGAAGCCGGTTCTGAACCAACTACTTTTAGGAATTGCGTTTATTCTGTTACACGTTGTATATATGTTTTGAGAATGTAATTTATTGTTTATGTATTTATATAGATAAATATGTAGTACACCGTGGACTACTCGCGTATTTATTTTCTGTTTCTGTGCCAAATCCATCCAAAGGTTGTCTGTAAAAGATCGCTTTTAGCGATAAGACCGCCAATTGTATCACCCTTTTTAGTTGTTAAGTCCTTATTTGTTTTACTGTTATGATGTACAATAAAGAATATATCTTCTTCTCCTCATGACATGGCCAAACCATTTTAATCGGCTCTCGACCATCTTTTCTGCAAAATTTTCATCTTTTCTGAATTTGGTTAAAATAAATAAGCATTTACGTTTGTTTGCAGCTGTACATATATTTCAACAGCATGATGGTATCGGTGTACGAGGAGCGGTACAACTACGATTGGAACCTGTTCGTGGCAGACCTCGGGGGTAGTATTGTAAGTACAGGTACTGGTCAAAACCAGTACATTTAGATTTCTATTGTATGTCTAAGTCCAGTAGGAGGAGAGTATTTGAGGATCTCGAGTAAAATAAGACTTGCATTAACTGGCCTAGTCAATAAAAATCTCAGACACGGACTTAGGCTCAATTTATACCGCCGCGGAATGGAATGGAAGCGACTTAGATTGTACATAGCATAATGAACTTTATGTCAATTGTATAACATACAAACGGCAGTAGCTAGGGGAATTCTCGAAAATGCGCGAGGATTCCGCGGAAGACGCGCGACCTTTTTTTTGGCTCTTATTTAGTTTGTATGTTATACAATTGACATAAAGTTCATTATGCTATGTACAATTTCGTTGCAAATAGTCGCTTCCATTCCGTTCCGCGGCGGTGTGAATTGAGCCTTATACTCTTTTAGTCTTAGTCTGTTTTAGTCTGAATCTTCGTCAGTCGCTCGTTGTATTAGATGATATTCGCTTTCATGATAGTCTGACAGATTGAGAACTTTATGCAGCCTTGCTTTCAGGCCGAGAACATCATCAAATTACTTCTCCCGCTCTGTGTGGAGCGGAAGGGAGTGTCAGACTTCTACTGACTAAAAACCCAGCCTGCTCCTTCAGTTGCATTTGTGTTCCGCGGCCGCGGTATCTCGTTAGAACATTCCCGCAACCCCGGAACCTTATGCAGACTTCCTTATTTTGGTATTGTTTGTCAAATCAATGAGTTCCATAAACTTCTAATTTGGATAATCTATCTAGACTGGTCCTAGAATTACTTTCACCAGTAGAATGCTTCGTTATCCTTAAGTGACATAGGCTGCATTTTTTCTGAAAACGCGAACGAACCCGCGAGCAGGAAATAGTTACATATAGTCCTACTTCCTACTAATATTATAAATGCGAAAGTTTGTAAGGATGGATGGATGAATGTTGGTTACTCTTTCACGCAAAAACTACCGAATGAAACTACAGTAATATCGCTTAAACATGTTATTATACATCAGAACAGCATGTAGGCTTTTTATTCGGAAAATATGCGGAATTTTCCAGTCTAATTTAGTGTAAAGATTTATTTCAACGTTATCTATACTAAGGTTATAAAGAGGTAAAATTTGTATGTTTGTGTGTAGGGGGTAATCTGCGGAACTACTGAGCCAATTCTAAAAATTCATTTTTTATTAAGGTGCATTATTGGGGAGTCCTATAGGGTATAAATTATTTCAAAATCCACTTAGACGAAGTGGCTAGTTATTTTTTATTTTATTTTCTTTGGAAAACTCACAGCTAGGATACAGATAGAGTTTTTTTTAATAGTTGATAGGCCTGATGTTAAGCGATGATGTGGTCGAAGATGAAGCACGTTTGTCTAGAAGTAACCTATTCACTCTTGACTTAAAGACTCCCAGGTTATAGCTATCAGGAAACACAGAATCCGGCAAGGAATTCCACTCCTTAGCTGTACGCACAATGAAAGGGTGAAATAGATGAAGAATATTGAAAGAAGGTCAATTACAAGTTTTCACAGACAGTATTAGAATAGAACAAGAGACAGTAGACAGAGAAAATAAAGTAAGAAGTAAAAGTACTCGGAGCGAGTTATACAATATATGGATAAAGACTCTGTACATCATTATAGAAAGGCCTGTAGATTTTAAAATAGATTTTACATCAAGATAATTGTCCTACACATGCGCCTGCAACTCAGATTTAATCAGGCACCGAGTCTCTCGTGCAGTCAAAATGTCAAACAGTCTTCATTGACCCTAATTTCTCCCTCAACCCGGAATTGGGAAGATCTTCAGTAGGCTCAATATTAAGCGCTGCCAATCTAGATATTACACAAACATTCTCGTACTCCGGTCAGATAAACACGGTGCCATTGATTATGCCAGTTTTGGCATGATGCCATGCTGCTATTCTGAAGACTAGGTAACTCTGTGTCTTTGGATTGAAATGTCTGTACTTGCATTTACTTAAATCCTTATTTATTTATTCACAAGACAATTACAACATTGTAACCTGTTCAGTACAGACATTTCAATCCAAAGACACAGAGTTACCTAGACCTACCTAGTTAGGTTACAATCAATTATTTTTTCAAAAATTATTATTGACTGTAGTTACTGCTATGTATCTATTTAGTCATAATGAATATTGTTCGATATGGTTTATAGAAAGATTGTATATTACGTGTTCACTGTAAGATTATCCTGCGTCTAAACGTGAGTACTTATGATTGGCTCACTGACTACTATACTAGTTATTTCCTTCATTTAATAGCTGTTAGTCCTCCATACTTCTTAAATAAAGAAATCATAATCAAATTATAACAAATGCACTTCATAGGTTTTGTGCTTATTTATGACCCAGGTCGTAATCGCACGATACATACATACATATAACACGAAGTCTTATCCCAAATCTTGCTGTGTCTGTTCGCGATATACTCAAAAACTACTGAACAAATCTTCATGGGATTTTTAGCTCTATGTTTGTCCAGGCTGAACTTTGAAATGGCAAAAAAAGTTGTTTATTGTGAGAATGGCGGAACTGGTTTTAGTGAATATTTTTCTGAATAACAGAGGTTTTAGGACAACATGTAGAGTTTTTATCCCGCAATCCCCACGGTATCGGGATTTACTTGAAAAAAATCGACGCGAGCGAAGTCGCGTGCCCAACTATTATTAAATAGAGTGTTTTTATGAATTGAATATGCGGTCTGATAATATGTATACGTATAATATGAGCAGTATTTGCTCTAGTTATTCGAGCCAGAGTTTAAATTTGAAGGTCGCATAATATCTCATACTGTTTGTTTCCGAGATATATTTTGTGGAGAACAAGCTAAATAGGGATGTAAGTATTTTTTTTATTGATAATAGGTTCGCGTTTGACCACCATCTCACCTGATGGTAAGTGATGATTTGGTCGAAGATGGAGCACGCTTACCTAAAAGTAACCTATTCACAGACCCCTAGGTTATAGCTATCGGGAAACACAGACTCTGGCAGGGAATTCCACTCCTTAGCCGTACGCACAATGAAGGTATTCCTAAAACGTTTAGTGCGTATGGGTGGAATGTCCACTATGTAACGATGGCGCATCGCCGTTTGTCTTGTAGTCCGATGATGGAACGGGCTTGGTGTAATTAGGTTGTGTAATTCCATCGCACACTCCCCGAAATGTAACCGAACGAAAACCGATAGACTTGCAACTTATCGTCGATGTTCAAGGCTCTGGAGTTTTGACTCGACCAGTGCATCGTTGCCAATGAGTCTCTTGGCCCATTTCTCAATTGAAGTATGTGAAGAGTTAAACCACAGTGAAAATCAGTAACAAGGCAACATTGTCGTAACGTTCAGATTTTATTGGTGTTTTGGACCGAATGACAGAATATAAACACGCTATAAATATCTGATGTACTTCTAGATAGATTGTGTTAAAATGCCAACAGTAAAAGAATATTGCTCTATAATATGATTTACTCCAATCATTATAATTATTAATAACTATTTCAAACAATATAATTTGTTAGATATAATGATTACTAGCGACCCGGCCTGGCTTCGCTCGGGTAAAAAAAATTATATTTGCTTATACATATATGATTTTGCTTAATCAATTTCTCGTCCGGTAATTTGCCACACTCATATATCGGTGATAACTCATAAGATATTCATTTTATTGATATAGTGTAAAAAGCAATTTTGATCTACATTAAATCCTTAACATATCTGGCGTATTTAATTGGATAAGGAATAATACTGTACTGTTAAAAAAAGATTCGTAAATACCCCATCATTTTAATGTAATTTATAAAACAAAAAAATGTTATTGTGGGTTATTCTTGGCAGATAGACATATACTATCGCAGACTTTTTTTAGATCTATAAAAGAGAAACAATCCCGCCATACATTGTATTTTTATAACTCAAAAGATTTTGGCAGCGTTTTCGATTAAAGCTCCCGATAGGCTTAATTCTTTCCGACATGTTGGAGTAATATCGTCTTATTTAATTAAATCTACACAAAACCTTAACTTATTTTACACTAAAACCTTCCTCAGGAAGCACTCTATCTACACACACAAAAGTGTCTAGGGATCAAGCATTTTTATGCGGATTTCTTGAGATTGAGATGTGGCTTTGTAATAAATTTATGATTTTATAAATTTATATGGATCCTTTTTGGTGCATTTCATAATTTGAAACAGGAACTGTTAATCAAATTCGAGTAAAAGATGAAAATCAGCTGTCAATATTTTCCCTATAAAAACATACAACGCATTGAAGACATTATTAGTGCTACTGTTTCCCTACTACTGATTAAAACCAACGTTATTATGGAGCAGCGACGTCATTTAAGCAGGGAAGAAATGCTCAGAGCCGTGGGAATGATAGAAGCTGGTTCCCGGCAACGTACTGTGGCTTTAGCTCTGAATACAAGTCAGAGTGTTATCAGTCGACTTTGGACACGTTACCGAAGCACTGGTACCGTGGCTGAGCGCCATGGAGGACGGTATCGCTGCACCACACGGAGACAAGACCGATACATTCAAATCTTAACTCGAAGAGCTCCAACAATAATCGCCATGATGTTAGCCGTGAGGCTTCATCACTCTTCAGGGAACTTAATTAGCGACCAAACAGTCAGAAACCGCTTGCATGAAGTGAACCTTCATTCCCGAAGACCGCTACGGGTACCACCTATATCAATGCACTATCGTAGGATTCGATATCAATGGGCTCTTGAACACAGAAATTGGGCAGAAGAACAATGGCGTTTCGTGTGCTTTTCTGATGAGTCTCGTTTTGGTATGAGACCGGATACAAGACGTATACGACACTGGAGAACCCCTGGACGCCAACAGCGATTAAAATCCTGCCAGGAAGTCCATCCTTATAGTGGTGGAACCATCATGGTATGGGCGGGTATTTGGATCGGCGGAAGAACTGAGTTGATTTGGATCAGAGGCAACCTCAACGCTCAAATTTATGCTGAGACGATTGTATCTGACGTCATCGTTCCTCTACAAGTGCAAATCGGTCCCTTATTTCAGTTAATGCATGATAATGCACGACCGCACACCGCAGGAGTTGTAAGACAGACTCTCGCCGCAGCTAACATCAATGTCCTGCTCTGGCCTGCTCAGTCGCCAGACTTGAACCCGATTGAGCATGCATGGGATATGCTACAGAGAAGAGCTCTGCCGAATATGGAGGGTATCCAGTCGCAAGAAGACCTTTTTTTGTTGTTGCAACGAACATGGGCGGCCATTCCACAGCGTGATTTGGATGAACTCATTTTGAGTATGCCAAACCGATGTTCTTGTGTTGTTAGTGTTCGCGGTAGAAACACGGATTATTAATTGTTTAATTTACCCAATAAAATTTTAAAGAAAACTGTTATTTCAGTCTTTTTTTCGAACTTTAATGTTAGTGGTTCAAATGTCAAAAATCCCTTTATTAGGAAAATGGCAAATTTCTTTATTAATGCAAAGGTGACTTAGTTTATCGTTACTGTGACAAACGAAAACACTTTATTTGATGAATCCTTAAAGAAAATTTTAATTAATATCAATCAGGAGAAAAGTTATTGCAAAAATATATGTTGATCCCTAGACACTTTCGATGTGTGTATTAAAAAAAATCCGTTGCGGAGTTTTTAAGATCTAAGCATACATAGGGACAGACAGACAGGGAAGCGACTTTGTTTTATACTATGTAGTGATTACTCATAATGAACCGGTACACTTAGGCTGCGTTTCCACCAGAGATGTGCGAGGATGCGTAGCGAGGGATGTGTTTGTAAAGAACCAATAGAATCACTTCATTTACCTCGCCTCGGTCAGCATAGCTCTGGTGGAAACGGCTCAGCGGAGCTAGATTTTTGCGCATTCAAAACAAGCGAGGGATGTGTGCGAGGGATGTGTTGCGAGGAATGTGTGTTGGCGAGGAATGTGTGTTGAGAAGGATGTGTTGCGAGGTTTGCGCATCCTCGCACCACACATTAATGCGCATTTTCACAGCTCCGCTACACATCCTCGTAGGCACATTTTCATCGCACAGCTTTGGTGGAAACCCCACACATTTTCACAGCACAGCTAGACATCCTCGCACGACACATTTCCATCGCACATCTCTGGTGGAAACGCACCCTTACAATGCGATTGATGACTACTTATAGCTATTTTTATTAAATTTTGTACAGAGTTCATCATCGTCTGCTTAGTCTTTTCCACTCTATGTTGGGATCGGTTTTCAGTCTAACCTAATGCAGTTGAGTATTAGTGTTTTACATGAGCGACTGCCTATCCGACCTCCACCACCCAGTAACTGGGTAACACGATACACCTTGGCCAGACTAGTGTCAGTTTTACTGGCTTCTGAGTACCCGTAACGACTGTCAAAGATGTTAAATGAAAGCTGGGACTAACGGCTTAACGTCCTTTCTGTAGTACGCGGGTATCATGCCGCTATCTTCTATACTTTTTTTTTATTTATTTTTTATTCAGAATGAGCTCACTCTTGACCTCGATCTCGCCTGATGGTAAGCGGTAGATGAGGTCTACAGTGGAACGAGCGAGCCCAGAAGATGCCTATTTACTCGTGCTTTAAAGGTTGAAAGGTCATAAGTGGCAGGGAACACAGAACCCGGGTACTATTGAGAAATTTCTTGATGATAAACCTAATAGCACTGTTTGCCCGACCTGTGCATCGCATTCGATACCTCAAGCTCAGTAGTCGCGCAGTTACTTTTGTACAAACGGTATTTATAGAATTTATGGTAAATATGTAAGTATATCTATATATATTGACAGGTCTGTTGGTCTAGTGGTCAGTGGCCCTGACTACTATGCGCAAGGTCGTGGGTTCGATTCCCACCCAGGACAAATGTTTGTGTGATGAGCACGATCATTTGTTCTGTGTCTGGGTGTAATTTATCTATAATATGTATGTATTTAGAAATATATATGTATGTTTATCAGTTGTCTAGTACTCATACCACAAGCTCTGCTTAGTTTGGGACTAGATGGCATTGTGTGAAAGTTGTTGAATATAATATAGTATATATCCTTAGCTTCTACAATGTAGTTTTGAATTCGTGAAATAATTTTCAAAGTCGGTTAATTAAATACAGAGATTACTTCCTACTTACTCCTAAATTTACAAAATCTCTTTATAAAATTGGTAGAAGTATAAATGAAATGACTTATCTACCTAACTGCCACAGTCGCTGTAGAAAATTTCATATTCTTCCACTAACCGAGTGGAGAAAAATGGCCCAAAAGATATTTTTATTTAATATCGCTAATGGATCAACTGACTGTTCGGAACTGATTAGCAAAATTGGGCTACGTTTGCCATCTCTTATCAGTTAAGAAATTATCGACATCTGTATGTTCCCTCTGTGCTGTGTATTTATCGGCGAAACTTTTATATGATAAGAGCTAGCAGATCATATAATGCATTGTATCAGACTGTTAATGATCTTGACTCATTCTCCACCAGCGTCACTAAACTCAAAAAAATGATGTGTAACCAGTTTTTTGATCAAAACTATAGGTAACTATTACTTATAACTCGCTCCGAGTGCTTTTACTTCTTGCTTTCTTTAATCTGTCTACCGTCTCTTGTTCTATTCCAGTATTTTTCAACCTTTTCCACTACACAGCCCCTTTAGTATGAAGAAATATTTCGCGACCCCCCCCTACCCGTTGCTTTTTTTAACCGACTTCAAAAAATATGGTTCTGTATTTGACTAGTATGTATGTATGTTTGTATATCCACGATTTTGTCAGAAACTACTCATCCGATTTCGATCGCGTTTCTTCGCGATCATTGTTTGAAAGCATATTTTACAAGGAAGGTTTTAGTATATAACACATTACGTTTTTATTTTTTGTTTATTTGATTCAAATGATTATGTCCTTTAGTTAAAGTTTTTCTTAATACTTACATCTTTTTCAACGAAATTGTTTTTTTTTATCAGTAGCTTTCCCAACCTTTTGCAACTCTCCTATAGAAGCTTCGCGACCCACATGAAAAGGCTTGAAAAACGACCTACACGTTGAAAAATGCTGTTCTATTCTAATACTGCCTGTGAAAACTTGTAATTGGCCTTCTCTCAATATTTTTCAACTATCTATGTACTTGCTGTAAGTTTTCCTAAGATAATAAAATAAATATGTATTCAAGACTTCTCTTATCTCCACAGGGTTTCCTATTAGGCCTGTCCGTGATTGGTCTGATGAAGATTTTCGGTAAGATCTGGCGCATTTTCATAAAGCCGTTCATCAGGTGTAAGAAGTCCAACGCTGGTGGTAGCGTGGTGTCCGGGGCCACTGTCGACGTGAAGACAGTGAGGCATCAGTATCACGAGAAGTGGAACGAAAACAAGTTGGCTGATTAATAAAAGATTTGTTTTTGTTAGAATTATTATAAGTATGAGCATTGTTTTGTGTTTTATTTATTCGTCTTACATTGTCACTATAAAGCTAGGATATCGAGAAGAATGCGTTTGGGAGGTCTGTCGGAGGTGGTTTGATAGATATCTAAGAAACCATTTTCATTTTCCATATCTATTCAAGTAAAAAGGCTTACAACGAGCGGTGTTATCGCTTAAAGCGGACTTATTGAAACTGAGGCGTACAGTTAAGAGGAAAAAGCCAAGCAGATGACGAGAATTTCAACTTCGAAAACGAATAAAGAAAAAAAAAATTGGCCAAGTGCGAGTCTGTATGAATTACAAAGTTATATTTGCGGTTTTAGAAAATATGCTGTACCTTAAAAACTGCTGACCTGATCTCATTCAAACTAATTTTGGTTGAAAGTTTACATTAAGATCAACAGCGTATTTTTTTTTAATTTTTCACTCTATTATTATAGAAGTTAGAGGGGAGGGGGACGACGACACATAGTTTACCATTTTGGAAGCGTATATCTTTTAAACGATTAACTTTATGACAAAGTGCTTTTAGAAACCTCTGTGTCATTTTTAAAGACCTGTCTATAAATACCACACATGCATAGGTTTCATGAAAAAATATATTTTCAGTTTTTTTTCATAAAATCGGAAAGCGGTTTACAGAATACATCTACCTACCAAGTTTCACATGTATAGTCCTAATAGTTTCGGAATAAAATGGCTGTGACATACGGACGGATGGACAGACAGACATGACAAAACTAGAAGGGGTTCCATTTTTTGCCATTCGGCTACGGAACCATAAAAAAGGAGTAACACTGCGTCTCCAGATAAGCGGCAAAACAATTGTGCCATACCTAAAACAATTTACATACACATAAATAGTGCCGATCAAGCTAATCTGGTGAACGTAATAATATTCAGCATCCATGAATCATTAGCTGCCATATTTCTGTGTGTGACACATGGTGCCTCGTGATTTGGTACAGCAACATGTGAAATATATTTTACATGGAATTACATTAAGTATTATGTCATTAATTTATTCTTACACTGTTTTATAGTCATTTCGAGGCCACGGTCATTAGGGTTCCGTAGTCAACAAGGAACCCTTATAGTTTCGCTATGTCCGTCTGTCTGTCCGTCTGTCCGCGGTTTAGCTCAAAAACTATTGGTACTAGAAAGTTGTACTTTGGCATGAGTATACACGTTAATGACGCCGAAAAAGTGGTAAAATAAAATTTTGAAAAAAACAATTATTTAGGGTACCTCCCATACATATAAAGTGGGATGATAATTATTTTTTTTCGTTCTTCCCATAGTGTGGGATATCGTTGGATAGGTCTTTCAAAAATATTAAGGGTTTGGTAAGATCGTTTTTTGATTAAGTAAACCGTTCGTGACTTATCAAGCTTTAAATTACCAATTTTCGTTAGAGTCAAGTGTCCCCCCCTGTATCAACTAAACGGTTGTAGTTAGAAATTCAAATGTCACGGCAGTAGTACCTATATATAACGAAATTTAAAGGAAAACTATCACACATAAGTGGGCTTTACAAGTTTACGAGTAATAGTCGACCAATTGTATTTGACTCGAAAATTTCGAACAACTCTATAGAAATGTCGATAGATGGCGCTAAGCGCCAGTTGTATCGTGCTAGCTTCTTGTGACGATTGAGTAGTGTAGCTCTGTGTCCGTATTTAAATTCAAAACACCGGCTATGACAAGTTTTATACAAATCTCAAAAAAAAAATTAAAACTTTCCGTGCAAAATTGTCGGATCAGGTGAGGATTTGTATAGGAAGTTAAATTAGTTAGGTAGTCACCAAAAAGTTAGATTATGGTACGAAACGATCAGTCAGCGAATACGACACGCACTTGGCTGTTATAAAAACTACGGAACCCTACACTGCGCGTGGCCCGACACGCACTTGACCGGTTTTTTTTTTACTATTTCGGAAGAGCCCTCTCTTGACCTCGATCACGAATGATGGTGAGTCATAGATAAGTTCTGCGATGGAACCAGCGAGCCCAAAAGATGGCAGTTCACTCTTGTTTTTATGTTGACGGTTCATATGTGTGTGTACCTTGGCTGTGTGCACAATATGTAAATCGTCGCACATAATTAGGTAGCCCGGAAACTATCTTTTAGATTTTGGAGTACCTACACTACCTGTTTGTCAAGCTTTCTTAATTTTCGGTCGAGTTCAGTAGCTCACATACCGGTGACTCCAACTGCTTGGTACCCAAGTATTCGATTAGTCGGGTACCACCGTCATGTAATTAAAAGGGGATAGGCATCACTTCCTACACAAAGCTAAAAATGACCCATTTGATTTTTCTGTAAAGATTAAAAGAGATTTTCATTGTGATGGGATATGTCCCCAATGTCCAACGGAAGGCTCGATGTACCCCCGACACGCAAAGCTCTATGATATCAGGGATTTACATATCGTCATTATGCATAAGTAATGAGTGTTTTAAGGGGATGTTCCGTAACCCAACATGATGAATAAATAGTTTGCAAAGATCTTTATTTCATGCCTACCGCATCTGAAAACCAGAAAAGAAATTCATATTTTTATCCGACTGTGGCGAAGTAAAAAGCAAGGTTATGTGTTTGAAGTGTCTGTACAACTACATAATATGTATTTCAGTTTCTCTGTTCCCTTGGAACTACTAAACGGCGAAACCGATTTCGACTAATTGTCGAGTGTGTTGTAGAGTGGCTGGCTAATTGGCTACCTACTTTAAAATATGAGAAGAAAAATGTGGCGATTTGTAGGTGTAGCTATTTTGAGGGCTGTAATATTTTATTTTCTTTCAAATTCATAGAGTGGGGTATCGAAACCACGTTTAGATACTCGTGAGGAATTAGTAGAAATACACGTAGTTTCCAGGCTCTTTATTTGAAAGCGCCTGGACAGTAACGTGTTTTGAACAGTGTGTGGTGAAATTTAATTCGAAAACACTGTGCCGGTGTAACTCTTAAACTTCAAATATTCAATTCAGATCCCATCTTTAAGTATAAACATTTTATCCTTAAGTTTATTGTTTTATTTTGCACACGCATCTCATATGCACTGTTCGCCGCGTTCCGAGAGTCGAATCAATTGCTACTATTTACAACCACCGTAGCTATAAATTAAAGCTGTTACTTCAAGAACGATATCGAATCGAAAGAATGTTATCTAACACATGAAGAGATGAGCTTGTGTCTTAATAATGTAAGCCACACTAAACAGTGTTGCTTTTGGTTAGTCTTTGGATGCGTGTCCGTCTAATAAAAAGAAAGAAAAAAATATTTACTATCATAGAAACAGCATGTAATCAAATTAAATTACTTGAAGACAGGACAGTAATTGTAGTAGTTATACTCACATTATGTGAGTAAGGACAAAGTTTTTAAGATTAACATTTAAGAGAGAATCTTTCCTTTGACAATACTGTACAATAGTTACAAATTTTGTTATGTAGAAACCTACTCAATTTTTAGTCACTGTTAGCCCAAAATAATATTTTTGTACTTAGTAATCGCACATGCTGAGTTTACCTATAAGTGATTGTTATACTGTTACCTTTTTAACTCTTGTGCTTTAAGAACATGTCTTATGTGGAAACAATTGTTGGTAAACCTAATAAATACCTAAAGCAGGTGCAGAAAATTTCAAATGGTGCAAATACAACAACCTAATTGGGTGCTATATATGTTTGAGCCGTTTGGAGTTGAAACGTTAGGACCATGGCGTCCGAGTGCGCATCGACTCTTTCGTGACATCAGCAAACGTTTAGTCGATTCCACAAGTGGCCAGAGGGCTGGCCTTTTCTTTGGACAGAGAATCAGCATTGCCATTCAACGTGGCAATGCGGCCAGTGTTCTGGGCACTTTTCCCATTGATAGCGATGTTGATGAATTTTTCGATCCCCTATAATTTCCTTTTATTTTCGCCTGTATATACTTTATTTGAATAAAAAACCGTTATGTCAAAGTAAAAAATAAATAAACAAAATAACAAAAGAAGGAAAAGCAGACGAGGCAGATGCACGTCGTGGCCGTGGGAAAAAGTCTCCCACTTAGCTTTATCCTATGCCATGGGCGTACCCACAGCACGGCGTTTTTCCGATGGCTGGGAAAGTAAGTTAAGCAGTCGTTGTCCCGAATGGGTTATTATGGGATGTGACGAATACTATACTAATAATTTTGATCGAATAATTTGATATACAGAAAGATACATGAAGATTTAATGATTTTTACCCCGAAAATCAAAGATCTATGTTTGCTGAAGGGCGGTCTAAATACGTTTCAGTTATACACCAAAGGGAGTAAGGTATCTATTGCAGTTATAACTTGACCAGTAGGTACGTTAACCACTATCCTAAGGTTTTTACCATCTATCATACTTCATCATCACGAACATGACTCTGTCATAATACTGCGTGCCTGATGAGTGATCTATATCAATGTAGTCACACTTTGAGTGCGCTATGCAATACTTCGGCCGCCTGTGGTGACAACGGCCCAAATGCTGCAGATGCCAACGGCGTTACATTGTATTAATTACATTTTAATTCATCTGGTTTAATTGTGATATTTGAACGTTTAGTTGGATGATATAGATTGAATGCCTCAGCTTGCCCCGTTTCAGCAGACTGCCCTAAAACTTAAAATCGCTTAGGTACCGTTGTTAGAATGTATTTTTTTGTTAGGGTAGGTGGCATACGACCACGGCTATCCTCTAAACACCACTAGGCTATGAATATATATTAAATAAATTAAAACGTTTAAGTTGTTTATTGAATAGGCGCTTAATATTGAATAGTTTGTACATAACAATTCCAGATTAGAATTTTTCTTGTTTCACAATTTTTAGAGCGAGATTTTTCAGTAGTTGGTTTTCAGTTTTTGAACTCAGTTTCTTTTAGGTTGGTGTAACCCTGTCTATCTTATATGTATAAGGACTAATCTAATTTATCTAAGTACTAATCGTATCTTATAATATATTAATCGTATACGAACGACTAAGGTAGCCACAGATTGGTTCCCCAATATTAGGAACAGATTATGAGGTAGACTATTAGGTACCTACATTGCTTAAAATTAAACTAATCAATAAATGATGTAGAAACAGAAAATCTCATATTAAATTATCAGTTGATAAGTAAAACAGATTATAGTGTATTCACTGTCATCTATATATCAATAGAAAAAATAAGTAGTATAAAATAATTTAATTTAAAAGAGTTGAATGTAGCAAAACTTTTAGATCTAGATCCACTAAATCCCGAAATACGAGTTCGTTTCAGTTTGGGCGTCAGTGTAGTTGCATCACTATACAATGATTTAGGTACCATATACATTATGCTGTATATTTACGTTTTGTATTTTCAGATAGTTCGTCTAACCATAATAAATTTTATTTATTATTGTTAGACGAACTAGATACAACCTCAGATTGCCCAAGATAGACTAAAATGGAAAGAAGTGAGGAAGCTTTAAAAGCTATGACGCAACATGTGCAATTTTTTTACTCAGCTGATTTCGATTCAAACACGACTCACCTGCTTAATCAAATGTTAATAGTGCTTATACGTAAGATCTACAATAATTCTCCATCGTTCGTTAAGACGTAATGTTTAGGCACGCCGCGGTATGCGAGGTTGTTTCACCCATAGATATAACAAGATGACGTCAGTAGTAAAATTCTGAAGCTCCGAGCTTTCACGTCATCGACGTAACAGACGTGGATAATGCTTTAATTGGGATTTTCTATAAGTATTCTACGAAGGAGTAACCATGGAATTTCTAGTCGGTTCTTTTCCATAGGAAACGACCAATTTCGAACGGTGTACCAGCTTCTGATGTTTTATAAGAGGCCAAGTAGGCTTATGTGAAATAAAATATTTTGAGTTTGAAGAAAGGTATATAAAGCTTCTGTGGCCGAGTGTCGTCCAAGGCCTGAAAAGAGGAGTGTTGGTTGTCCGCCAGCGAGATGGGCGACGACATTGTTGCCATCGTGGGTATATTCTGGATGAGACTTGGCACAGGAACGTTGAGCTTAGCACAAGAAAAGAGGCCTGTATCCATTATTGGGAGAGGTCAGGCTGTGAATGATGTTTTTTTTTATGAATTAGGCCGCTTTTAACCTCGACCACACCTGATGGTGAGTGTAAGATAAGGTCTACGATCGAACGAGCGAGACCAGAAGATGCCTGTTCACTCTGGCTGGCGGGTTATATGTGGCAGGGAATACAGAAGCCGGCAGAGAGTTCCACACCTTGGCTGTGCGCACAATAAATGTAGAGGAAAAGCTCTTAGTATGACAAGATTGTATATCGACCAAGTGTGGATGGTATCCTGCAGTACGTCTGGTAGACCGGTAGGTAGTAAAAGGGGGATGAAGGGATTAGGTCGTGGAGCTCTTGCGCACACAATCCGAAGTATAATCTGTAGAAGATGATGAAATGAAATCTAGAAATCGAACCACATATCCGTATATAACGATCAAAAGAAAAATATAGGTAAAATTTCTTAAAGCACATTTTTACTTCTCTTTTTCCATTTAATTTCTTGTTTTACATACTTGCTGTACCTAGGTATAAAATCTGTAAGTACCCTTTCTACCGTGCCTACCCATACAAACCATGTGTTAGGGATCCTGCTAATTTTATAATGATTCTCCAAACATTCTGATGTATTCGCTTCAGCTGTTGTATTCCCGGGCATAATTGTTTTGCTAAATGAGTCAAAAAGCTTATAATATCTACAATCGCTTGCGTAAAGCCCAATTAATTATTGCTTTTTATAAAAACATTGTTCATTGCTCGTTGAAACATGTAAAAAATTACCTTAGGTAATTAAACGATAACTCTATTCTTTCTACAAAGACTTTTTCTGAAGTGATTTTGAATTAATTTTACATTGTAATTTAGGTTCTTGGAGCTGTGGTGACCTAGTGGATACGGGGCAACTTGCAAGTCGCAGGTCATTGGTTCGGAACTAGTCAGGCACATTATATTATGTAATTTATATCTATAAACTACACAATGTAATGTGCCTAAATATAGACTAATATATACGGTGCTTTATAATAATCTTTCTGACTAAGAGAACTCACAATAAATATAATTATGTATATTTATGGCGAAAACCAAACTAAGAATGACAGGCTTTTAAGCAGTGGTTTCTCATTTTACGCTTAAAAGAGAATTTAGACTCTGCCTTCTTGATGTCAAGGGGTAGCATGTTCCAGAGTTTAATGGAATAAATAGCACAGGAATTAGCCATAAACCCGGTGCGGTGAGAAGGAATGTGAAGTATAAGTTTTTCGATGCGCGAAGAACTGCCCAACACTTTAAAATTTTGTTTTAAGTAATCTGTGAATAAATCAGCGGAACTCTAATGTAGTAATTTCCATCTAAAACCAAAATTTATAATATCTCTATCAAATTCCCGAAATTACCTTCGGTTGGAATGCGAGCGAACCCGGGAGAATTCCTAATGTTAGCAACGAGTGTCACGTTGAACCAAATCGAAACTGTTGGCTAATGTCGAACAATAAATGCATTGCAGGTGACGCATGCGCTTGTACTGCTGTTATGTTGCCTAAGAGGAGCGATTTTAATTTATTTCAGAAAACTGCTAGGTTAAATTTCAAATTTGGAATACTTTAAAACTAGCTCACATAAATGGCGAGACATAGGATAAAACGTTGGTTTTATTGCCCTACAGCTATTAGGCTTTTTGTATGAAACAATCCACAGAAGCTTACTAGCTTTTTACTAAAATGATCGCTTTGTGTAATTACAGGTAATGAAACTCCGAAATCAATACTTAATGTACCTCGTCTAATGCTATCCATTAGACTAAACTGATTGTCAGTTAACTAAACTGGAACTGCAGCACTAACAGTGTTTGAGCAGCAGAGCTGGTGGACCGATGGGATTCTCCGATGCTGGCTCGCTGGATACGGCTGCACGCAGTCCTATAGTGATTTGTCACCATCATTGGGGGTCTACCCGGATATGCCACTATTGTTGTAAGCTGTTATCTGTAGATTTGTGAGAATGTTTTCAATCAATCATATGTTTTTACTAACAATAGTTTGTAAGCTCGCAAATATACTACTTAATAAATGTGGATGATTCTGAATAAAATGATTTATTTAATTTTATTTTTAGTTGGACAATAAGACGTTCATATTACAAAAATCAATAATAATAATAAAAAAATAGGGCGTTTGTGTGTGCTTTGGACTCGCTGCTTGAGAACATTTTTGAGAGCAGCGAAAACCTCGTTGATCTCTCAATCCTGTATTGCGGGGCTGTTGTGAAATGTCGCTTAGCTAACGTCAAATTTCCAAATAACGACGAAGCTATTCGACCAAAACCTTCTGTATCAGCCTGGCAGTATAGGATGGAGAGGCGTATCGGTGAGCCCAGAGCACTCATCGGCAAAATATACTGCTTCAAGGAAGGCAATGCACGCCCACGTGTAATGCGTTTTGTATGGCGGGCTTTCTCGGGGACTGGAATCAGCCCTCGAGAATACACACCCCACATTATGGAGCGCATTGACTTCCTAAAGCAGTAAAGTATCCGTCTGTCATGTTGAGCGTGACTGGATGCGTGAAGTTGAACGCGTATGTGAAGCTATACCACAAACGGATAAAACAATCATTAATACTTCTGATGTAGCCAAAGCAGTTCATTCGTTACCAAACTGGAACTCTTCAGGACCGGATGGACTGCACAACTTCTGGCTCAAATGGTATAGCAGCTCGCATGCGCTCTTGACTTCTCAATTCCAGGTATTTTGGAGACTGGGTGTCTACCAGAGTTTTTAACGACTGGCTGTACCCACCTGCTCCATAAGAGTGGTAGTCCCACGGAACACAAAAACTATAGACCGGTTACCTGTCTGTCTACGGTCTATAAGGTTCTTACGTCCATTCTGAGGGTGAAAATAAATATGCACATTGAGTGCAGCTCAATTATGTCCGCTTCTCAGAATGGATGTAGGAAAGGGTCTCGTGGCACTAAGGAGCTACTCCTCATTAACATGGCCATTATTAGCCAACAGGTTCGTCGATCCCGCAAAGATTTATCGACATGCTGGATAGACTACAAAAAAGCCTTTGATTCTGTTCCTCAAACCTGGCTCATGAAGGTGCTGGAGCTTTACAAAATAGATCCTTGAGTCATGTATGAGGCAATGGAAGACGGTACTTTGCTATCCAGGATGTCGACCGATTAGAGGGAATGATGAGCCTATATGGATCTGACGGGGAATATTTCAGGGCGACAGTTTGAGTCCACTTTGGTTATGCTTGGCCCTGAATCCTTTAAGTACAATGTTAGAGGAGTCAGGCCTGGGCTATCGGTTGAGAAGAGGAGGTCAAAGTATATCCCACCTCCTTTACATGGATGATTTGAAACTCTTTGCACCCAACAACTTGCAACTGATGGAACTTCTGAAGGTAACTGAAACTTTCAGTAGCGCCATCAAGATGGAATTTGGTGTGGACAAATGTGCAATCGTGCATGTAAAACGAGAAGAGATTATGGAATCTGAGAGAATTCAACTTTCAGACTCCATACACCTTAAACCTCTCTGCTTGACTGAAACTTATAAGTATTTGGGTATGCCGGAAGCTTTGAGCATTAATGTCAGTGACCTGAAGCAATCGTAGAGGAAGCGCTTCTTTGGCCGCCTGACAAAGGTATTAAACAGCCTTTAGTCGGGAGGAAATAAGGTGCGCGCCTTCAACGGTTGGGTTGTGCCAGTGTTGATGTATTCTTTCGGCATACTCAAATGGACTCAGACCGAACTGGGCGCCCTGGATAGCAGGGTCCGTACACTGCTAACCGCAAATCGGATGCATCACCCACGATCATCGGTGATGAGACTGTACATCCCACGGAAGTGTGGAGGTCGAGGCTTTTTAAATGCCAAAACTCCCCACAACCGCGAGATTTGCAGTCTCAGGGAATATTTCCTTAAAGCCGATGTGGGTATGCACCGAGATGTGGTTGCAATGGACAAAGGACTCACCCCGCTGACGATAACCACAAGGAGGAAGCAAGGAGCTTCATGGTCGCTACTATCGGGCTTTTTATGGCTCCGATGTAGATTTGACAGCTTCCGTTGCCTGGCTACGCTTCGGGGATCTCTTCGGGGAAACTGAAGGTTTTGTCTGTGCAATTATGGACGAAGTTATCTTGATGAATAATTACCGAAGACATATTATGAAGGACGGGATGATTGACGTGTGTCGGGCATGCCATCGTCCTGGTGAGTCCATCAGACATATGGCCTCCGGTTGTTCTCGTCTGGCTAAAGGCGAGTACTTGCATAGACACAACCAAGTAGCCAGAATTATCCATCAGCAACTTGCTTTGAAATACAAACTTGTCGATTCTGAGGTACCGTATTACAAGTATGTGCCCGACCCAGTTCTCGAAAATGACCATGTCATGTTGTACTGGGATCGGTCTATCATCACTGATAGGACTATTTCTGCCAATAAGCCTGATACAATGGTGATAGATCGATTAGTGTGCCGCGCAATGATAATCGATGTTACCATCCCACATGACGAGAATCTCGTGAAAGCTGAGAAAGAGAAACACATAAAGTATCTCAGCTTAGCTCATGAGGTTGTTGACATGTGGATTGTGGACTCGGCTGTCATTGTGCCCATTATCATATCAGTCAATGGGCTGATAGCTAAAAGCTTCGACGACCATCCGTCGGAGCTCGCGTTGCACAGCTGGATAAAGGGCCTGATACAGAAGGCAGTTCTCCTCGATATAGCTCGTATTGTGAGGAGGTTCCTTTCTCTGGAGACCTAATCACAGGTAGCTTGGAGCCTGTTCCCGATACCAGTAGACTGTCATTTTTTACATTTTTAAATGTTTTTTTTATTGTCACTTTTCTATAGAAAAATATTTAAAAATGTAATTTTTGAGAGATATGTAAAATAAACGAAATAATAATAATATTTTTATTATCAGTTTATAATTTTTCAACTTATAACTAGGTGTAATAACTAATAATGCATCACATTAAACTGTAAATTTTTACACAAAAGTTATATTACCTCTGACTCCCAAGCTACGATCAAAGTTATGGTGGTCAAAAGTCGTTACGTCGAGTAAATTATTCACATATAATTACATAATAAAGTTCAAAGATCACTCGCTGCAGATGTACAAAGTTATAGTTATAACACTTTAGCAATAAAATTTTTAATACAGAGAAAGTGTAATTACAAAAATTTCGGTACTTATATCATTAAACTTTACGGTGTATGTGTAATGTGTATAAAACGTTTTTGTTGGTATGTGTGTGTTTTATATGATGAATGTATGTTTGTGAAGTGAGAGAAGGTGAGTGTATTATGATTGTAAAAGTAAGTTTTCTACATCCTCATAGTTAAGGGTTATAAATTTTACATTGCTTATTTAGATAAGTTATAAACACGACCGCCAAGAACTCGGAAATGTGTCATTTCCCTCCAATGAAAGCCACCAAGTCCCTATTATACTATTAACTTTCCTCAAGATAATACACACGCTCATATCGTTTTAAATCGCTCCGCTTATGCAGTGTACCCACTCCCTCAGCCCGTGTTACTCACACCCAATCGGTGTCAATGTTCTAATTCGGTGGCACCTCATTTAACTGATCAATCAGCGATTGAATAATATTTATCGCTGGCTTAATAACTATCTTGTAATTATTTGCACAGCGGTCTACAAAAATGATCCCGTTGAGTGATCGACATTGCTACTGTGAGTTTATAGTTGGTTAAAACTAATCTTAACTAATAAGATTAGAATTCAACATTCAATTTCGTTTTACAACTTAATTATTTCATTTTATTAGTTGTATTTTTTGAGTTTGTTGCAATTTAAATACATTTTTAGCGCTTAGGTATGATTAATTTTTTTAAGATTGTGTGCAGCCTGAAAAACTGATGTCAAATAAATGTTTTTCTTTAATATATTTTTTATCTTTCAAAATATCATAAAATGATTTTTTATAGGAAAGTAACAGTGGGCTTTATCACGATAAAAATATAACCCTCCTTCTTACATAAAAGTATAACCTCGAGCTTTAAGCTACTCTCCTATACCCATGTAAATCCACCGAGTCATTCCAAAGATTTATTTTATTTTATTTTAATAAGTACAGAGACAGACTACAGACTAACTTATTTAGTACAGCTATAACGATATACATTACATAAATCTGAGGTCCAATTATTACTGTACACAGCATTCATTGTTTAATATACTTCATTAGTGACGGTTGGGTTCTGTTAATATCAAGCTTAAAGTTATTAAATGATACTAAATGATAATTATGGTTGTAATTACATTTTATAGAGCAAATTTCTAAATTCGTTAAAACTGTTCAAAAACAAATCTAAATTAGAGCATATTACATTATATTGACTACACATTCTGGACAACGGATTGTTTTCAGAAACATTATTGTTACAATACAAACAATTGTGGAGTGCGCACAGATCTAGTTGGTATTTTAAAGTTTAACAATTAATTTAACAATTTTATGCAGTACCCATCTCCTTCTCTCTAGACTCTTTATATGAAAGTGAGTGAGACGCTGATTGTAATTGAGTAGTTTACGTCTGAGTCCATATTTTGCGCGTTTAAACAAACAAACAAACTTTTCCACTATATAATATTAGTATAGATTTATAATATTAGTGCAGATAACCAGAACAAAACGTTTCGGGAATATATTTTTCATTGTGCGTACAGCTAAGAAGTGAAATTCACTGTCGGAGTCTGTGTTTCCTGATAGCTATAACCTGGGGGTTTTTAAATCTAGAGTAAACAGTTTACTTCTAGGTTTTCTGATACCACATCATCGCTTACCATCAGGTGAGATGTTGGTCAAACGCGAGCCAGATTCTTATCTTCTATTATATATATAACAATCATTTACAGTTCATTGGTCTCGCTAAAACTCAAGAAGAGTTGGTCTGATTTTGCTAGTTTTGGTTTTAAAATATTTGTAGAAATCTAGGGAAAGTATAAAAGTTGAGAAAATATTGACAAAATAAAGGTGGTACGAGCAGTGGTGGTCTAGTCGTTATGGGACCCACTTGCGGGTCACAGGTGTTGAGTTTGAACCCAGTCTCTCTTAGAGAGGAAGCCTATATCCTTGCAGTGGGAACATAATAGATTGAATTATATTATACTAGCTTTTGCCCGCAGCTTCACCCGCGTTAATTTACACTTTGTCAATAATTCTTGTTGCCAATCGGTACACCTTTTTGGGTGGTTAAAAACGCATATAATATGAAAAAAAAAACCATCACCAGGGTCCATCCATCCCCAAAAACAGACAGACAGTTATTTTTTTAAATGTATCTTTTTAAAACCAAAAACGTTGTTTACATTTTTGTAAACTACGTTTCTGGTTTTCCCGTCCTTTGCTAAAACGTGTAGATTTTGTGGGCTTGATACTCGTGAGCACGCCACATACAGTTGCCCATGGGAAAAGCAAAGCAGAATTTTTCTAAATGTGCACCTGCGACTTTCAGTCTCTGTCCTTGAGCTTTGCTTATGGTCATTGCGAATGCTGCTTTTAAGGGAAATTGGAGCTTTTTGAACTGGAATGGCAAATTGGTCGGGATTATTGGGAGGAATAAATACGTTTACACCGCTTGCTGTTCCTGTCATAATTATTGCTTGCACAACATTGAGTCCAAGGTGTGTAATTTGTAGTCGCGTGCCATTACAGAGTCTTGGTGCATCCAGATTACGCATCAACAGGACTGGGACAGCAAGTTAAAGCCACAACTTATGTGACATTTTGACAATTCCAGAGAGTTGAGAAACTCTACAGGGTACGACGTCACTTGCTCTATATCCATGACATCGTCGACGGACAGATACTCCACAACATCACCATTTACATGAGACATATTCTTTTCGATGCTCTGCCCTACAATTTCGTTAGTCAGTGCCAAAATTACTCTTTCAGGCAGCCATTCTCTATCCCTCATATTTGTTTTCAAATCCACATAAACATGGTTTATTAAATTATCTTGTGTGTGTGGCACATGGCGGCAGGCGGTCGGCCGCGCTGTGAGTAGGTTCTTTACGTACGTAAAAATTGGTAATTTATTATATTTACCTGTATATTTATGTCTCTGAGATATCTATTTAAGTATGTGTCCACTATTAATCTGCAAGTATATTATAGACTAATACCTAGATATGATATACAAAAGTGTAAGTACCTACCTACTTACAAAAATAGAAATCATTCGTATATTATCTTGATTGGTTAAAATTTAAATGACACAATTGGCGTAACTGTTGACTGGTGCATGACATGGGTTCGATCCCAGCCCTAAACAAAGATTTGTATAGCCTACATGTAGTTGTGTAGTTTAAAAAAATAGTTTCGAGGGGTTCTTGAATACGCGATTTGAATGAATTGGGAAGGGGGAATACAAAGTTCCAATACCCCTTTTACATCCTTAAGGGATGATTTCCGGGATAAAAACTATCCTATATCTTTTCCAGGGTCCTAAACTATTCCCATGCCAAATTTCATCTAAATCGGTTCAGCGGTTTAGGCGTGAAAAGGTAACAGACGGACAGAATTACTTTCGCATTTATAATATTAGTACGGATTTTAATTTTAATGGCCGTACCAAGTTCGCCAGGTCATCTAGTTAATTATACATTCAAGAAGTCACTAATTACTCTCTTTAAATAAAAGTATTACTAAGTTTGTTTACTACCCGCCACCGACTCACCTGTGCCCAAAGGGCTCCGATCCCACGCCCCATTATATTCGCGCCACCACGCAGCAGCGAGCCCGTGCCATGATTCACGAGCTCTTACGGTCTCGCCGGGCTATTTAAAGTACATTATATTTAACTGTAAACAAGGGCCTACTGTCGTTTGGCAATATTTGTAACAACATTTTGTAGTACTCATTGCCTTGGCAAATCAATTAATTAACTACAGAATAACTTGAAACAAGGTGCTTATTCGTTTTTTCGTGGGAAATTTCATCATACCACTTTGTGTGAAGCGGTAGGTAGTGTCAGACTTCTACTGAATATAAAACCCACCTTGTTCCTTCAGTTCCGGGGCTGCGACATCTCGTTAGAACATTCCTACAACCCCGGCAGGCAATGGCCCTGAGGGCCCCGTCCATGGTGCTAAATGCCCTTGGAGGCTCGCACGACACCCCGTCGACTCGGGTTGCTGTTTTGACACCACATTTGAACTACATAGAGATGGCGTAACACAGATTCTAAATAACGATTTTAGAATTCTTCCGTGTCTTCTATGAATCGACAGGGGAAGTCTACGTTTAGTGGCAGGTATTATCATCATTCACTAAGCAAACACTAATTAACGGTAGGTAAATTGGACAACCATCTATGTACAGCATGCAAGAAGGTTGAGGAGACTGTAATCATTTGACATGATAGGCGCAGGAGTCGAGCGATTAGTTGCTGCGCTGCGTATCGTGGGTTCGATTCTCGCACCGGAACAAGTTGTTCCAGGTCTGGGTGTGAATTTGAATGTTTGTAATCGCAGCACTGATACAGGAGCAATTCGGATGTACAAAAGTGGAGAAGAAACAGGCAGCAACTTTATCAATACTCAATATACATTAAAATTGAAGTGTCGGTCCATGTATTTTCGCAAATGCTTATAGTTAGCTATTTACTAGACCATAAAACACCAATAAACTTTCTTTCTGTTTGCTAGGGCTAATCTCTGGAATAGATGAACCAATTTTATTGGGGCTTTCACTGCAAGAAGGATAGCCTTCTACATATACACACATATAGATACATACATATAGATGTAGGCTACCCGAGATTCGTACGCGACAGGGATTTACGCGGCAAAAACCGCGGAGATAATAGCAACCCCACGCGAGCGAATTCGACGAAGACTTAGTACCACCTAGAAAGCTTGATTCGTAATAGTATGCATAGCAAGAAATTCTAACTAATTGCAGGATGTTTAGTTAACATATTACATGTAAAAAAGAGGAAATAGTATTAACACGAATCAATAAATACGTTGAGGTGAATAACATATTTTCTTTATCTTCCTGAGCACATAAATCTGGTCTTAACGATCATTTTTATGGATTCATCGACGTTTGCTGGAGCAACAGTGACCGCAAACTACGTACGTATTATTGCCTGTAAATTTATTAACCTTTATTTCTATTTCTAATAAATATGTAGCTGAAAAGGTTATGGTTTCTCATTAAGATATTTAAGTAATTTTTGTTGAAATATCTGCTAACCATTTTAAGCAAAATATGCAAATAGGATAGCTCTAATCTTCTACGTTGTACACTTACCTCGTTTCAGTTTAGAAAGGCAACAATTTCTGCAACTGCATTTAAGCTTCGTAATGTTGAGCATCCATCCATCGAAAATCAGCTCCGTTTAGGGACAGTGGATGACAATATCTTACGTTGCTACTTGCGACACCTCTATAGAAAGTGATAACACCGCGCTGTGCGATGCACTGAAATTCGCCTTCTCAGCGTCCCGATAGCGTGGTATCGTAGACTGTGCAATAGCAACGATTAATGTTAATTTTGGGTTTAGTGCTTTACTCTTTACTAAAATTTGCCATGTAACTTTGTTTTACCTATGTAAATGTTATTTTTACATAAATCAAAATTCATTAAGTAAATTATATAGGTTTCATTTGCATACTCGTCTGCAGCCAAACCTAATTAATGTGTGGTTATAAATACCACGTTATTACTTTCATAAATATAAATTAGATGAAACGTGTGCTTTCTGACTAATCTGAGAAAAAATACCGAAACACACTCAGAGGTCAACGTGTCTTTTGTCTATACAATCTGTACTGGCAGAACCATGTTGGTTTATTTCTGTGGTGCAATTTTGAGGAAAGAGACGCACAGATTTGAGTGGATCTGTCCAAACAGTTCAAGGGTGAATTTCAACAAATGCCATTCTTTTTATCATATCGGTGAACTTTTTCAATTATACTTTTTTTGTATATTTTTCAGATCTTATGTAATCTTTAGGATATCAAATATCCCCAAATTTAATATCATCAACGTATCATTTAAGACCAAGTAGAAAATTCAGTTTGAATTCTGGTTTCCACCGATATGACAAACCGGCACCGATTATTTTTTCTGTACACCGATATGATACGTTTATCCACTGAGATGATGTACATATCCAGCGATATGATAATCTATCCACCTTTGAACATCAAAAAGGAAATAGTTAGTGGGTACCTATATATTTTTACAAGGGTGACTTAGAACTGAAGACCTGAACTTAGGGTCTTATGTAAGTAGATCACATCCAAAGAGAACTGAGTTCTTAGAAATACAATTAAAATATATTTTTTGAAATTATGTACCTATTTTATTATATTTACTATAGGTACTTAGAATTAAAATAAAAGAATGTTTATTTTTATTATCATTGTCTTTATTAAAATGAAGTATAAAAAAAAAATCAAAAATCTTATATCTAAGGTTAAAATTGCACAATACCCATTTATTACTGTGGACGATCCAGCTAATTATTATGTTTTCTTTTTTATTATGTTTTCTTTTTATCTATTTATTATTTTGTTATTTATTATTATGTACCTACTTACTATTTTTTTAACTAGAAAATATTTTCTAGAGAAACCTTCAATGCGTTCAATTGCTCCACCTCACCATCATCATCTCAGCCTATAGACGTACATTACCGAATACAGACCTCCCCTAATGATACATTTATACAGCTTCTACTACCCAGTGGTATCGTGGTAATGATTTTGGCAGTCTATGTAGGTAAGTATGTATATTGTATGTGTCTGTATGTTTGTATGTTCCATTGTTTCTTTGTAAACTTAACGAAATGACATGGATGGGATCTACCGATATGATAAAACGACTCACCGAGATGATAAAATGATCTACCGATATGATAAAGCAATCCACCGATGTGACAAATCTGTGCGTTGATCATGAATCAAAACACCGATATTAGATATAAGACACCGATTGACTTTTTCTTATAATTTCGGTGTAAATTATCACATCGGTGGTAATAAAGACCACCGATTACAGCGATATGAGAACAGCGACGTGAGAAATAACACACTTTTTAGAAAATTAGAAAAAATGCATAATATCTACGATAAATTCAATAACAGACAATGAAGCTAATTCACTTACTACCTCTGTTAGAACCAAACAACAATAATAAAACTACTCATAACACTAGAAAAATGCAACCACCGATAATATAAAATAATTGTCCGGGAGCAACTTAAATGGCGTACTTATGTTATTGACGGGAATATGCAGCGATTTCACACACGTCCATCCTGACTACGCACTAGCACACACCAACGAGGGAAATACAATTGGGGTGGAGACGCTGTCGGATGCGTCGATGTAAAGTTATATTTAAATTACTTTTGTCCAGCGATATGAGAAGATTTTTCAGGACCAATACGTTTGTACCTCTCAGTAATAATAATCGTTAATTATGTATTAAAATATGCTATATATTAATAACAAAACTAATATTCTATGAAATAGAATAAGTTATGTACTTAACTTAATTATTTTTATTAGTGTATAAGCTGTTTTGTTTGTAAAAAAAGTAGAGGGACAGCACCGATTTGAAAAAAAATAGAGGTTTATGTATTTATTTCTACCTTTGTAATAGTCCTAGGCAAATTATATTTTTGCCACAACCCAATAACTACCTATTGATTACTAAAAAAATTATTCAGAACAATATTCTTTTTTTTCAATACTAATTTCACCGAAGACAAAAAAATAAGTCATTTGGGAAATTCACCCTCAAGCAATAGGGAAGATGCAATATTTTTATTTATGTTTTCATTTTAAAGAATTCCATGTAGAATAGACCACAAATATATTAAAAAATTAAATCTTTGTAATTTATCGGAAAAAATGCGGTTTGAAATTGACAGTTTAAATTTTCGCGCGAAAAAGGACCTATAGTTCCGATGACGTCATTCCTGTCTGTCACTGGTCGTACTTGTTCGTCGCTGGCTAATACTTATGCATATTTTTTCGACTTTCGAGATTTTTTTTTGTGAAAATTTAAAGTGGACTATCCATCAACATCAGGTGATTATAAAAATACCACTAATATTCTGAAAAAAGCCGTGGTGACCGATGTACGATTTGTACCGATGTGTCCAACTACTTCAACAAAGTTTCCAAATAAATTGTTTGTGACTGGACCTTCTGACCCAAAACTGAGAAAGAAAAGTGGTTTCAAGCTACAAAGAGAAATGACAATTATTGGAGAATAATTGTGACCACCATTCGATGCTGTGAAGATCACTTTGAGGAGTCGGCGAATATACTTGTTATATTTTGTAGTTAATCTGCTTGTACGCAAAAACACATTAGTTACCTACCTAATACTTACAAAACTTATCTATAACATCATTTTAATTTTACAGTTGGAGAAAGACGTCGAAAATTGGATAAAGTTTAAAATGTGTGCAGGAAAACTTTTCCTGAAAAAAGGTGTGGTACCTCATATTTTTGAATGCCAAAACAGAATGATGCCACTGAAACCTAGATCAGTAATAATGAAAAAGAAAAAACGTGAAATTCTTGAAAGCATTGAAAATACACCGGGTATAATTTTGATTTATTCTTTCAGATTTATTCTTATACTAGAGACAAATAAACATTCAAACTTTCAAATTTATCTATACTAATATTATAAAGCGGAAAAGTTTGTTAGTTTGTTTGTTTGTTTGTTTGTTTGCTTGAACGCGCTAATCTTCGAAAGTACTGGGTGGATTTGGATGAAATTTGGTATGGAAGTAGCTTGAAGCTTGAGGAAGGTTATAGGCTACTTTTTACCCGACTGCAAAAAAGGAGAGTTATGTTTTTACCGTGATAGAATACACGGGAGCGAAGCCCCGCGAGAGTACTAGTAATAATATAAGGATAATGCTTTTTAATGAAGAACTAAGTATATTATTATGTCTTTCATGTTTTAGATCCATCTTCAGTGTTCATTAATCACAGAAACACATGGTTCTCAAAATATTAAAATATCCAATGATAAAGGTGTACAGGTGTCTATATATCCTTATAAACGAACGATCGAAATAACTGATATATGTCGAAGCCGCTGAATAAAATACAAAGTTAAACAACTATGATTTTATACATATCGTAGTAATTTAGTCCCTTTCATTTCTACACTTGAAAACTCTGCACTTTCGACAAAAAAGTTACAACCATGTCAACACTAACTTTTGGTAAATAACTTAACTTAAATAACTTTCCTAGATTCCTGGAGTCTGCTTTGATAAACCCAACTTCCATTTTTATTAAAAAAACGCAATTAGTATTCCCGTAAAATAATATTCACTTTTACAACCATAACCTCAAATAAGTTGTTATAACAGGAGTGACGTCACTAAACGCTGATTGGTGTTTTGAAATACGCTTCGTTTCAAGTCATCTTTAATTCGTAATTATTGTTAAAAATCAACATTATGTAAAATAAAAATGTTACAGTGGCCCTTCTTTTCTATTTTTTTAACATTTCAATCATAAAATTTTCATAAATATTATATTTGCATCTTCCCTATTGTCAGTTATAGCGTAGCTCAACCATTTGACGAATAATACTAAAGTAAAGACTTTTTGGTAGTCCGCATAAAGTAGGTTCTCAAACCGCCAGACTGTGCGATAATCTACTTATAGTATTCGTTATTTTCCGACATAGCCCTCACATTAACCATCCATAAGCATTTGAGAACTATGTTGTTTTGTGTCCGAGACGATATTTTATAAAATATAAATAAAACAAAGGGTAACTTTTTTCTACAATACAAATTGGTATATATGTATGTCAAAGCAAGCAGTTGTACACATGTAAATTTAAAGGCTGAAACACACACTGAATTTTCCCCTCTTCTCCAGACAAGTACCATTTCTTCTGCCGTCTTCTCAAGCAGGTCAAACCAATAACAACTAAATTTGGCAAGTGGCCGCTAATCCGTTTTTGTGGCAGTGGCACAACGGGTGACGTCATTGTCGGTAATTTTAGACCGCACTGACTCACGACTGAGGGCCGGCCCGCACTGGAATTTGAGTATTACACGTCTTTTACGAATGCCCCTTACAAGGCAGCATGCAGGCATTGCTATGGCTTTCTGATCGACAGTACCTAATAAATAAATGAAATAAATTATATTCTTTTATCATTTGGTTATCTTCTAATATATAAAAATCTTGTCGCAGTGATTGTTATCGAATTCTCGAGACGGCTTGACTGATTTTTTTTTTTTTTTTAGTAGGTCTGAGAATAGATCATTAGTTATTTTTTTCATTAGGAATCATGTATACGGTAAACAACATTTGTCGGGTTAGCTAGTCTTATATTGTATAAAAATAAATAGCTATTTGTTAGTCATAAGGCCTATTTCATTAATTACTTTTGTATTATTAGTATTAGATCCCTCTTATACAGACAAGGTTTAAAAGGTCACAAAGACAAAGTCTATTGAGTAAGTTAGTGGATAATTCAGGCCAGTTTTTCTTAGCTGAATACCCTGAGAAGAAACACAGACACAAACAAGAGTTGAAACGTCAAGATGCCTATTGAAATTGTTCTTTTTGGTGTCGCGCAAAAGCTAACGAAATTTTAATGACACTGGCAGAATAGTCGACACCGGCTCAGTTGCCAAAGAAGAGATTGTTTTTTTAAACGTGTTTTTATTTAATATCATAGTCCTCTTCGTTATAATAATAGTTAAATATACTTAAATAGTAAATAATTTAATATACAACAATACGTGAATCACAACTGCGCTTTTTTAAAAATAAACTTAAATCGTGGTTAAGTTGTCTATTATTTTATTATATATGATAAAATTGTATAGTTTATATTTGCTTATTTTTAATTGTGTATATGTGTTGAATAGTAGTAATTTACCTTTTCGCTTAATGTTATGTTGTCTATTCTACCCACTAGTAATGTGGGCAGAATTCACATTTCTAGAAATTTTGTTTACCGCTCCAACCAAGCTAAATATACCGTATTTATTAGTTAATTATTTTAGCATATATATGTATTTTATTAGTATTATATATTAGTATTATATTTATTAGTATTAATTATATTATTTCATTCCATTTTCTCGTACACCTACCACAATGTGTTTTTTTTTTAACCCAAAGGCTGACTGGTAGAAAACGCCTTGCTGCATTAAATACGCCAATGTAACACAATTGTACATAAAGTTTAAATAAAAATAAATAAATAAATATGCTTGTGTCTGGACTCTGGAGTGGGTTCACGGCATTAAGATAATGGGTGGGGTTCGAATCCCCGACCAAATTTTATTAGAGTTTTATTAGAGCGTAGGTAAGTTAATTTAGGTTTAATAACAAATATTAAATAAGTATAAGTTTAATATAAATCATGAATATAAATGATGAATGTTCGAATGCGGCATGTAGCTGCGGCGATGACGGATTTGTCCAGCGCTAAATATTATTGTAACAACAACCCTATCCGACGAATAAAAATCTTTTTCTTTGTCTGATCTTTGTCTTATTTTTGTCGTATAATTGTTCATTTAATGGACATGATTCATGGCACACTTTAAAAATATGTTTATGTTGTTGTTATTCCCTTCAGAAGGTGACCCGAGTTAAAAAAGACCTAATCAAAGTCAAAGTCAAAGTCAAATCCATTTATGTGGTCAGAGTAGCATTAACTACTATGACCATATAAATAAATTAATAGGTAAATTAAGTAGGTACGCATATTAATGCGCACCCACTTAATTTGAACTCAATAGTTTAGGAGAAGCAATGCAGTGACGAATAGACACACAAGTGGCCCCACAAGGTACCGTTTTACATTAGAACTTAAAGAACTAATGTAAAATGATTATTTAAATTAAATCAAATCATAAAGTACTGGGGCAACTAAATTGTATTGCAGAAAAAATTTATTCTTCAGTTGTAAGATTCAGTGTCTATTTATTTTAAATGTTACATAGCTCGGGCATATGAGTGTTTGTTTGATATTTTTAGCTCTAACGTGCGTTACGTTTGAGAAATCTATGAAATTATCAGCTCTAGTAATTTGTATAAGTATGAATACATGTATATAGTATGTATGTATTGTATGTTTGTGCGGTTGTTAGGTTATTTTTGCTAATATTGGTTTTGCTGGCAGGTGTTTTCGATCAGTATTCAGCAGGAATTTTATTGTTTTAATGATAGATGGAGTTATTGTGTTTAATGTATTGCTCAGCGGTTCTAATTGTAAATCGTTTTATGAACGTTCGTTGAAAACAACAGATTGCTTTTAGAATTCTCACAAAAGAGATTTAATTATAACATTGTGAACATTCAGTAACTTGCTATTCAGTATTTCACTAATTCTGTCCGCGCTTTGAGTCAGATGATGCTATATACTTAGCTATAATTTGGCATGATTATAAATATTAATTATGCCTTACTAATTCCAATATAAAATTGGGAGAAAGGACAAACTTCGTTTAAGATAGGAACCACCCATACAAGTGATAGCGAATGATTTTTTTTAGGCGGATATTACAGAGTTTTAGTATCGATGGATACGCGTTGAAGAGTATTTAAATGATCCAACAAGGGGTCGTTTCGTCAGACAGACCCCTTTTCTTTCCGAGGTGAAAATGCGGGCCATCTTTTTAAGCGGGGGCGAGTGAGGTGTTTGGCTCCCCCTGTGACTTCTGAGAAGAGGGCGCGTGGAACAAAACGCGCCGCCGCCTTGGGTCTCGTGTTATAGGGGACAGCGGACATCCCCAAGTCCAGGTCTGACAGACCCCTTGGTCAACCCCAAGGCGACGGACATCCATGAACGACATGATTTCTTCCACGAGGAAAAAGGTCAATGAGTACCTTTTTTTTTTTAACGTGGTAAAATTATCAAATAAGTCCTCCCACTCCGGGCAGGGTGGGAGGGACTGTCAGACTTTTACTGACTAAAATCCACGGTGTTCCTTCAATAACCCTTTACATACCGGGGCCACGGTAACGGGATGAGTCCCACGACCCCGGCGGGCTTCGGCCCTCTGCAGAGAGGGCCTCGTCATGTTGCTGACGCTCTTTGAGGCGCGCGTGGAACACGACGCGCCGTCGACCCGGGCATGGTCCATGGTCGGACAGCGAGTTGCCCTTTACTCGCTGTCCGCATGCCCGCGCCTACGGTGGCCGGAGATCGTCGGCCGACGTCCGACGCCGTGGGCGTCTACCACTGCGGCTGGGCTGGAGGGAGGACGCCATCCTCTCACTCGCGCGGCCCGCCTCCTCCTTCGGAAGCATGCCTGCTTCGCAGAAGGAGGCGACCGCTTCCCACTCCCTCTCGCCCCGCAGCATGGCCTCGACCATGGTCTCCGCCTATCGCCGCCGTGAGGACACGTCGGTGCTCTGCCCAGGCGGGGCAGTCTTGCACCGTGTGCTCTACGGTGTCCTCAGGGCGACCCTCGCAGTGGTGACACCCAGGCGCTTCCTCCTTTCCCATCAGACACAGGTACCTCCCGAAACTTCCGTGTCCGGTGAGGACCTGCGTCATGCGGTAGGTCAGGACGCCGTGACGCCGATCTAGCCACTCCTCAAAGAGGGGTCTTACCGCCGCAATTGCGGCGTGCCCGTCAATGAGTACCTAGGTCATTTCTCTAGAAATTACTCCTGTGTAAGCCATACAAATATCTGTTCTTTACGGGAATCAAATCGGGTTTAATGAATATTGAAGAAAATATGTTAGAGATTAAGTCATAGTAAGTGGAATATATGTAAATGCTCCCGCAGCTCCCAGCATAAGTGTTCAAGGAAACATGGGGTCGTTTTTTTTTTCTTTTTCTTAAAGAGAATGTGGGTAGAATTCATATTACTAGCAATCTTCGCATCTAGCATCGGCAACGAGAAACTGGTCGAGACAAGGCTCCAGAGCCTAGAACATCGGCGACGTGTTGCAAGCCTATCAGTTTTCTATCGGTTACATTTCGGGGAGTGTGCGATGGAATTGCACAGTCTTATTCCGCCAAGCCCGTTCCATCATCGGACTACAAGACAAACGGCGATGCGCTATCGTTACATGGTGGACATCCCACCCATACGAACGAAACGTTTTGGGAATACTTTCATTGTGCGTAGGGCTAAGGAGTGGAATTCCCTGCCGGAGTCTGTGTTTCCTGATAGTTATAACCTGGGAGTCTTTAAGTCAAGAGTGAATAGGTTATTTCTAGGCAAGCGTGCTTCATCTTCGACCACATCATCGCTTAACATCAGGTGAGATTATAAAAAAAAAAAATATATATATAACTATAAAAATAGCTATAAAATAAAGCTATAAAAAAAAAATTGTTAACACCTTCAACTGAGCTGAATATACTTGTGTCAGGAGCGGGTTCACGACAATAGTTTAATGGTTGGGGTTCGAACCCGCGGCCTCTCGATCACAAGTTTGACACCTTAGCTTTAGTAGTAGGTTAGTAGGTTAAGTTTTAGTTATTTAGAGTCTGAGAAACCCGTCCGCCCGCCCCAGGATTTGACAGGCCTGTTGGTCTAGTGGTCAGTGGCCCTGACTGCTATGCGCAAGGTCGTGGGTTCGATTCCCACCCTGGACAATGTTTGTGTGATGAGCATGATCATTTGTTCTTTGTCTGTCTGGGTGTAATTTATCTATAATATGTATGTATTTGGAAATATATATGTATATTTATCAGTTGTCTAGTACTCATAGCACAAGCTCTGCTTAGTTTGGGACTAGATGGCGCTGTGTGAAAGTTGTGGATTATTATATTATTATTTTCTTTATTTTACATAGGTAACTCTCAAAAATTAGGTACATTTTTAAATATTTTTCTATAAAAAAAAGTGACAAAAATAAACATTTAAAAATATAAAAAATGGCAGTCCACTGGTATCGGGAGCGGGGTCCAAGCTACCGGTGGTTAGGTCTCCAGAGAAAGGAACCTCCTTACAATACGAGCTGTATCGAGGAGAACTGCCTTCTGTATCAGGCCCTTTATCCAGCTGTGCAAAGCCAGCTTCGACAGATGGTCGTCGAAGCTTTTAGCTATTATTATTATTATTAGGATGGAGGGGACATCTATGAGAATTTTCTCACCTCGAGGAAAAAACATAGTTTTATGAATAGCTCGTAAGGAAACAAGAATTAATGAGCAAATACCGTTAGCTGTGGTACAAGATATATTGCATGAACATCAACAGTTCTTTCAGCTAACGAGATTATCTCATTGTAAAACAGGCAACTTCCTCTTTGTATTTATCTGATGATTCATCAAGTACCAGCTGTTTAACAAACTGTGCAATTTCTATTTCGAAGCTGTCTTAAGGTAATCCCATTTTAACACTATTTAAGAAAAGCTCGCATTTTAGTCCATGTTTGCCTGATCCAATGTTATCCATTTTTGTTTTTTTTTTTTTTTAAGATGTGCCCGCACTTGTCCTCGACCAGCCTAATAATAAGCGATAGATGAGGTCTACGAAGGAAAGAGCGAGTCCAGAAGATGTCTGTTCATTCTTACTTTAAAGGCTGGTGGGTCATAAGTGGCAGGGGACACAGAAGCCGGCAGAGAGTTCCACAGCTTGGCTGTGCGTATAGTAAAAGATGAGTACGACAAGACGGTATATCGGTATGTTCAAACTTTCTGTTCTAACAGCGTTCCTGGATCAACAGGAAGGGTAGGAACAGGGTGGGTTTTTAGTCAGTAGGAGACTAACACTCACGCACCGGTATATCTACAAGGTTAAACAATACTTTTCTTGGTCGGTCCGTGAATAGGCAATCATGTTAACCTATCGAGATTCCACACGGCAAGCAAGTTAAGCTGTTGCTTCCGGCTGTCATGTGTAAATGAAAAATAAATTAATAGTTTAAAACACATTACAAAAACACGCTTTCATAAATGCACGTAAAAATAAAAAAAAAATATTAAGAAAACCGATAACGGATTTTCTTTAGGTTTGTTATAACCTTGAAACCTGATTTTGTTCAAAGTCCATTACATGGCCTTTCTCACAAGTGCAGACACGGCTATGATACGATATTCCATCATGGAATGCCAATGCCTATCTTCCGGCTTCATCATCAGACCTTGAAACCTAATCGTAGTCAAAGTTCATTACAAGACTTTTCTAAGCAATCCAAAACAGCTATGATACAATTTTCCATCATGAAGTTCCAGTTTATATCTTCCGGCTCCATCATCAGATCAGTTTGACAGTACCATGTTATTGTATTGTCATCAGAACTACATACAGCTACCAATTTTCATTACGCTACGACCCTTGGAAGATGGTTAAATTAGTTACCTTAGATTCCATTATTAAATTAAAGCGTGTTAATGATCTTTATTTTGCAAATTGGTTATTAAATAACACTTTTACACGTCATTTTTTTATTGTAAATTTAAACTATATGAGGCCGGTGTTTCCTAACTGACTATCCTGAGAAGAAACACCGAAACAAACTCAGGGGTCCGTCTCTTTTAAAGTCAATACAATCTATACTGGTTAAAAATATTTGGGAACCTTGTAGGTTACCGTCTGAGGCGATCTTTTGAGGAAAGATACTCACAGATTTGAATGGCCCTATACAGTGCAAACATTTGTCAAATGACGTACAGCTCAACGGAGCTTAACGATTTAACGAACAATACCAGAGTAAGGACGTTTGGGTAGGCCGTAAAAATCACTCAAACTGCCAGACAATCATATTTTACTCGAATCTTTATTTATTATATACTTTATTGTACACTTTACAATACACTTAAGGATACAAATAATAAAAGTAGTGTACAATGGGCGGTCTTATCGCACAGGGCAATCTCTTACAGACAACCTTTCGATGGACAGAAATTAAAGGAGTTAGATTTAGGGCTCTCAGAGTACAACATCATACATAATACTAATTAAACATAATAATATAAAATACATACCATGTATAAAATAGTATATACTAATACATATTAAAATCATAATAGAGAAAGGAGGGCAAAAAAAATATAGTGAGAGGTTCTTTCACCATTCTTTTGAACGTAGGTCTGTACTAAGGGCAATGCATTCCATAAACGGGCCGCTTGGATAGTGAAAGATTTATTGAAGAAAGAAGTGGAATGCATACTTTATCTTCCGATGATCTCAAGGACCTTGAATGTGTGTCACAGAGAAACCGAAGGCGGTCTTTAAGATAAAAAGGAGTGAAAGGATTAAATAGCACATTATAAAGCAGAGAAAGTAAATGAACATTCCGGCGAAACTTAGTAGGAAGCCATTTGAGCCTAGTACGAAATTTAGAAACATGGTCATATTTGCGCAAGCCAAATATTAACTTAATACAGAGATTTTGAAGTCGCTCTAGCTTGTCGAATTGGTCTTGAGTCACATCATCAGCATAGTCCAAGATAGGAAGAAGAAGAGATTTTGCAATTGCAATTTTAGTGGTGATGGGAAGAAAATTACGAAGGCGTGTCGGGGAGCCTGCAGAAGCAAACAGTTTACGAATGACTTCCTGCAGTTGCTTCGTCCAAGATAGAGTTTTGTCGATGTATATCCTCAAGTTCTTCACGGCGTGACTGAACGGAATGATGGTGTTATTAAAAGACAACTTGGGGAAGTGTCATCTTTTACTACCGTATTCGTAATATGCGGTATGTAATCCTGGAATAGTAACATTTTAGTTTTGTTTAGTAGTATTGGTTTGAACGAGATAAAGTCACCAGTCAAACGCGAAACTATTTTCAATAAAAAAAAAACTAGTTCTTGAGATATATTTTTGTCATTTTCTAAAACCGCAAATATAGCTTTGTGTTTCATACAAACACTATGAGAAACAAAATTATTTTCTGTAGTTACTACGGAACCCTTCATGGGCGAATTTGACTCGCGGCCAATTTTTTATTCTTATATAAGTTAAACATTAAACATTAAAATCTTTATTGGAACAATAACAGTTAATTAAAATTTGATTGCGTACGATAATAGCTGCAGTAGTTGGAAACTGTGTCGCAGCTTCCCAACAAACATTTCAGTCGTATAAGTAAAAGTTACGCGACTCAAAATGCTATAAACGTTGTATTGAAGTAATTTTAGCGTGTAATACGACTTAGTGCCTCTAATTATTATACAACTTGTAGTCGTATACAGGCATCGTATAAACTTCTATATGACTGTATTATATGACCATTACACAACTTTTAGTAGTGTAACCAGAGCTGTGGTCGCTGTAACGTTTATACGACTTTAACACCAACATTAAACATATAAGAGTCACGAGAACTACTTTTACATGACGATCGCGTAAGAGTGATAAATTGCACTCTTACACGATTTTAGTGAAAGTGTCGTAAGAACTACTTCTACTTCACGATCGTATAAGGGTCATAAGCTGCACTATTATATGATTTTAAATCACTTTGAACACTTTTATGCTACTATTAAATGACTGGAATAATAAAAAAAGAATATTTCAACATGACAAGTCAACTGTAATCAAACTGGAGTTGGTTCCGCACAAAAATTAATTTTGGACTCAAGTGAATTGAGTTCGGTACAGAATGGGTCTAAACAATATGATATTGCTCAAAGAGCAGTAAAAGGTGTAAAGAAATAAAAAAAATAGAGTAGTTGGTTTTATTTATTTAAAAAATACAATCATAAGTGTATCATTCATGATTATAAATATAATTCCTCGGTCACTATAAAGTGTGTAGATATCCATGACCATCTCAAACGCATACGCATAAATATGATAAAATCGGATTTGGTTAAAAACTTATTACTGTCCATTATACCTACCATATTAAATTCAGAACTAGTTTAATTATGTTTTTAAAATGGTTTTTACACATGAGATTCACTTTAAATGAACCCTAATTTCGTTAATATGGCTGATCATCACAGATCAAAAATACATGCACGGAATGACAAGTCCGTAAGATTTTGTATTACGGTTGTGTCCTAAATATTATGTATCGTATAAAGGTAACTGTTGATACGTTCGTTAAAATATAGGTGCAAAGTATTGCTTAATTTAAAGAATTTGTAAGGCGCGTTCATTATATTGAAAAAACTAGCGCATATTACTCGATAACATTAATTTCCCAACAGATTAATGTACTTAAACATGAGTTTTTAGGATGTAATAATGATTATATAAAATGGCTGTTCTTGCCTATCAAAATATATATAACTCAAAGACTGACTGACTGACATAGTAATCTATCAACGCACAGCCCAAACCACTGGACGGATCGGGCTGAAATTTGCATCCAGGTAGATGTTATGACGTAGGCATCCGCTAAGAAAGGATTATACGAAATTCCCACGGGATCGGGATTTACACGGGAAAATCTTCCCACGCGGGCAAAGCCGCTGGCACAAGCTAGTCAATGATAAAAGCCGTGATGAACACTGGTTATTCGATAAAATGTCGTAAAGCAGCGGTAATAACATCATTATGTAATCATAACTCGACCAATGGTGGATCTCACGACGTCTATACGACCACTACACGACCGTATAGTGATTTATACGACTGCTTCATGACTCTATTACGACACTGATTCGTATAAAATCGGCCTTTTCTCGGTCGTGTCAAGGCGATAGCGACGTACGTAACGTGGAGTGACCTCTTGGCAACACCAGTGTCAGACTCTGGTTTCTGACTACCCGTAGTGACTGTCAAATGTGTACATATGATAGCCCGGATCAACGGTCTACCGTGCTTTCCGAGGGTCTAAGGAAACTCGATATTATTTTAGTATTTATATATTTGTTTTTCTTTCTTTCTTTCTACAACGTGTAACGGAAAGGGTATATACATACCAAGGGCACGGCTTCTTTAGGGGATATCAAACGATATTGGAAGGGTTTTTTAATCCTATCTCCTTTCTCGCGCCGACAAAAGAACACCGCCTTTGCGCTAGGCTACTACAGTACTAGGCGCACAGAATTACGGAAGAGATTTATCGTGATATTTGCAAGTAACGTGGAAAGTTATTGACCTACGTAGTGCGGTAACACGATTGTTATGATTTCAATTTAAGAAACTTACGAAACCGAAAATTTGGTATCAATTTTTGGAGTATTTTATTTTGAGTTGAAACCCTTCCAATATCGTTTGATATCATCCAAAGAAGTCGTGCCCTTGGTATGTATATACCCTTTCCGTTACACGCTGTATATGTTAACTTGTTCACCCATTCATAGAAGACCTCGGCAAGCGCTGCCTAACCCGGAAGATCGAACCTTGCAGCTGCTGTTATACTAACCAACCAATATACTAATAGTGGTTACCCAAAATGTGTGTTATATGATGTAGGTGACTTTCCTGCAAAACTAAAATGTGCGATGTGTTATTTTAGAACTATTCAGTTCTCATAGAGGCAGTCGGTGAATGATATACTGAGTTTAATATACATTTAGTTCTGCTAGACCGGCCATACTCAACTTGCAACTCACAAGTGTCACAGGTCTCATGTGACATGCCTAACTTTCCTGTGAACCATTTTTTATGGGGATGGTATGCTAGGTTTAATGATGATTTATTACTCATAAAGAACTCGGTTCACTTACAATGAGCTTAAATGACTAATTATAACTATAATGAAGGCGCCTTTTTTCTCAATACCATCAGTATGTAGGAGAGGCCCCGTTACCTTTAAAATACCTCTCCGAAATCCTATCTATACAACTCCTATTGGGGCATATCCCTGTCTCCGTGTATGCTCACTCAGTGTGTGGATAGAATCCCTACTGAGAAACCGTGATCGCGCAGACCCTTAAATATGCAAGACAAGCATATTTTAAATATGTGGATAGCCAGTAACCTAGCATATGCCATGCTATAAGCGCTTAACTATAAGTACACATGGTATTTAAATTCAGCCACGATAAAATTGGTATGAATTTCATGGAAAACTGTCAAAAACTTGTGCATATTACCGGTCGACAGAGTTGAGGGTAAATTTTTTGGACTCGCAATTGACCACCAATCACCTGATGGTAAGTGATGATGTGGTCGAAGATGGGGCACGCTTACCTAGAACTAACTTATTCACTCTAGACTTAAAGATCCCCAGGTTATAGCTATCAGGAATCTCGGACTCTGGCAGGGAATTCCAGTCCTGAGGCGTACGCACAATGAAAGTATTCCTAAAACGTATTTTAGTACGCATAATTTTAGTTTAGAATGTTTTTTTTTTTGCTGATTTTTGCAGCCCATCACGATAATTGTTTATATCTTTAAGTGGCCTTGGAATAAAATCTGTGTGGCTAGATGTTAATCAGTAAAATTTTACATAAAGACTTATATTATACTAGCTTGTGCCAGCGCCAGCGGCTTCGCCCGCGTGGGAAGTTTTTCCCGTGTAAATCCCGATCCCGTGGGAATTTCGCAAAATCCTTTCTTAGCGGATGCCTACAGTATAACATCTACCTGCATGCCAAATTTCAGCCCGATCCGTCCAGTGGTTTGGGCTGTGCGTTGATAGATCACTATGTCAGTAAGTCAGTCAGTCACCTTTGAGTTATATATATATTTAGATTCTCTTTTAATGCATTTGATTCGATATTTCCAAAATATACCCGACATTTTCGTCTATCAAGTCGAGCTAGCTTTAATCATTCTACGTACTTGCAACCTTAGCGTGTCTGCTAATATTATAATGCAAAGTTATTTTGAGTGCTGGCTATGCATCTGTTGATAGTCTACTGTTTGAAGTCTTGTTCAATTGATCTGCATTCATTGCAGCTTTGTAGGCACTTGGAATTTCGAGTACTAGGCGAGCATCATGAATGAAGAGGTGGAACATAGAGAGAAACAAAAAAAAAAAGAAAAAAACATATAGCGATAGAACCAGCAGCAGAATAATTGATTGGAAGTCACGTTTCGATATTAATTAAAACAAATTAATAAAATAATTTCAACCGAAAATATAATATTTTTTTCTTTTTTTTTGGCTAAAATTCATCAAATTTCTCCTCTCGCTATAGGTTGAGCAGAAAAGACTTCTACGGACTAAATACCTCACTTGTTCCTTCAGTGGCACTTGCTTTCCGGAGTTGCGCTATCACGTTAAAACACTCCCTTAACCCCGGCAGTCAGCCCTGTCGGGCCTTGATACATAGCATATTGGTAATAACTAATATAAATGTGAAAGTTCAGATGGATGTTTGTCACTTAATCACGCCAAAACGGCTGAAAGGAAATCAATGTAATTTGGTATGAAGATAGCTGAAATCTTCGCAGCGTGTGACGACCCGAGTATCTGGGGTCGCGGGCTGATCTTCGGGCACCATAAGCGTTTGTGGATGGTGAGCAGGGGTTGCTCACCATCCGGTAAGGACCAGACCCACGACGTATATCACGCGCGCCTTAAAGAGCAGTCTGATATCTACAGACTACAGGAAAATCGATGATTTTGTCACTGAAAAAAAAAGATGAAATCTTGGAATAGCACATGGATTACTTTTTATACTAGTATTCCCACGGATACTGGATTTACGCGGGAAACACCGGGTAGGTAATATCTTCTTTCTTCTTCTTCTTATACACGAACGAAATCACGGGCACAGCAGCTAGTTATTATTATTTCCCATTTAATTACAACATAGACCAACTAATTCCATTTTGGTATAATTCCCACATCGAATATAGATTATACCTAAGATTTTTCCGCCACAACGTCACTGGCTAATCGTCTCAGCCACAATGAGCAGGTAATGTGGTATCCACCGCGTATAAATACCGCTGGAGTTGGCTTGGAGCGGTTCCAGTGGAGAATCATTCATAAACAACCTTGGCTATTCAATAGTAAATGTGTAGTGTCGATTATGTCATGTGAATATATTGAGAAAGGGCTCATTCTGTATACCGGAGGTTTACTGTCCTAATTATTTAATTAATTTTGGCGGCAATGCGGTATTTTTTCAGGATTCAAGATATTTGTTTGTTGATACATGATTATACATACAAGGCATTCAGGTTAGTCAGTAAGAGAAAAATAAATAGTTCATTATTGGCCTTTGTGGCACAGGGAAACTCATTTATACGTATTGAAACAAAGAGAAAATATTATATATATACATTAAGTACTAAATTGTCACATAAACCAAAATTTTAATTATTTAAACAATACATGTCATAAATTTCAAAAGAATTGTCCTATTTAAAAAGGACATGGCCAATTTTACTATGGACGTAGGCATAGTTATCCAATTTAGTGTACAACAATGATTTTTGGTGTTTTATATTCGTGGATATTGACTCATTAAATTGCTATAAATAAAAAACTCAGAAATCTTGGCATTACACCAGACTAGACAAAAAGCAGTTACAGTAAACCTTTTAATCAGATCGCTAGCAATAAGGTGTTTAGATTATAATTTCGCTATTAAACACTTAAAGGCGCTTTAAAATAGTGAACAGTTGTGAATTATTGCGTATAACTGATATTTAACTAATAAACAAAGTAAGGATTTTAAACTGAATATTGACTAACATTTTATTAAACTGGGTAATAGTCTCAAAAAATGTGACAATAATAACAAACATTAATATAACATCGCGCCTGTATTCCCCGAAGGGTTGGGCAGAGGTGTACCTATAGTACACCCAGATTTCACCAGTTATTTTGAGTACCATTTAATAGGGGGCGAGTCTGTTTCTATTAACCAGGCACAAATCTAGACTCCGGGCTGCTACTGAGAAATTCCTGATGAATAAACCCAATATCACTTTGCTCGACCTGGGAATCGAACTCAGGACCTCATGCTCAGCAGTAGCGCTTGCGACCATTAGACCAACGAGGGAAACACAGAATAAAACAAAGGAGTAAAAATTATTATTTATTTACTTATTAGAGAAAATAAACACAAATATTTTGACATATCATAATTATTATATCTTAAATGCTTACGAAGATAATATACATAGAGCAATGCAGCAATAGTGTTAATAAAGAGACCTAGGGAGGTCAATCAACCGGCTTGGATAGAACAGAGCATTTTTATTTCACCAATACACTAACCTGGATTAAGTGTAAATATAGGGCTTCAGTAATTACATAAATAACTGCTTTAAACATAACCAGACTTGTTAAAAAAAATACAATCATAGATTTATTTATTATGATTTTATAATTGTGATTACTGTTCCGTGAGAGAATTTCTGAGACATTTTTAAAGTTCAAAATATTAGCTTTTGACTTCATAATATTAATTGTCTTCTATATGGATAGCACTAAATGTAGAATGTGTCTCATTCATTTGAGGTAATAAATGCCATTGATCGCTGTACAAATGTGTTTCACACACTCTACAGCTGCGAGGAACATAGAAACTATGTTCCTGCAAAAGCATTCTTTTGAGGGATTGCGGGACCAAATGTACCATTCTGTTTCTGCATTGTTGAAATATACTGTGAACAGATGTAATCGAAGCTCGCTTGTAATTAGGTAATGATATGGTATTACTTTCCCATGGCCCTCTTTGAACAGGCGGCAACGGTGGTGGCTCTGGTGGGCTAACAACTTGGCTAACATTAGGGGCTGCTGCATCATTATCCAAAGCCAATTCTTGCATGTCTCGTGATGAGTCATGCACTGCCTGTCTATTTGCTCGCATCCAACACACATGGCAAACATAGTTGTTTCTTGAAGGCTGAAAATAAACCACAGTTAGAATAAACACAATAATAAATTAATTCAATCATTAGATAATTCTTATGTTTATATAATTTTTAGTAACAAGGGTTTTTAAATATCTCTTTATGTTTTCAAGTACTATGTTATAGTAAAATGTGCAGTACTATGTTACACATGCCTACTTTAGGCAAGTATATTATGTTAAAGATGAAAAATACATAAAACACAGATATAACAATCATACATACATAGTATGAAAGCTCATTTTTTATGGATTAATACAACTAGGTATTTATAATAATGAAAAACAAAATGCTTACCACATAATTAGTATTTTGTGATAATAGAACAGCCAGCAACCGAAAACCATGTTATGCCCCAGTAGTCTCTCTTGTTCACCAGTTTCGGTGTTTAATAATAATAAGCATGGATGACAAATAAATGTATCAAGAGGCAACTGAAAATAAGATGCACTGTAAGATTTCGCATACCAGAACTATATAAAAATAAATCAGGTTAAGTTTTTTCTAGTCCAACTTCTTACCTGGGTTGGGCATTGGTTATCCAACGCGAGTCTTGTTTGATTGTGTGCAGAAAGCGAAGATATGAGATGCCTCTGCAACCTTTGCATGGCTATTCCGCAGTTGATGCACCTCATATTGATCCACAAAACAAATCCACAACGCAATGTAAATCAGAGTCCAGTATTAATAGCAAGGTAATCGGGTGGTAGAAGGTATCAGTACGTTGAAATAAGCAGGGGTCAAAAATATTAGAAAATAATCGCAAAAACAAACACAGGACGCAATGTAGAATCTGCAATTAATATGTATCATCTATGATCTGATTCTGCAATAACTTGGCAATAACATAATATTGACATTTGACATAGACAATGACACATTGTCAAACAAGTAACGCGTTCCGTTTTCCGATTTTTTTTTGTGTGAAATATTTAAAAACTCTCTTACGCATCAACATTATGAAAAGATAATTTTATTAAATGCCAAAAATACCAACGAAGACAGTTTCGTATAAATAAAATGTTTTTAATAATAGCGTTTTGTCGTCCATATCACACGTCTATGTGATATATGCAAGTAGTATGCTTGATGTGGAACACCCATTATTATATTTATCTTACTCTATGGTCCATTATGGCGAACGTTGACAAATGGTACTTTGAATTCATCTTGATTACTAATTATTTTGAAATAAACACTGACGAGATCAGAGAGGTTAAGAACTACGTATTAAATAATTTTTCTATTTTTAATATACAATAGAATTCACTATGTATGTGTACATGGAATGTACTTTTTTGTCCATGTCATTTAGTATTTTAAATATTCAGTGAAATCCGAGGAAAATTTAATGAGAAAATCTACGTGTGCGAAGCAGCGAGCGTGCAGCTAGTTTTGTAATAAAAAACGAACTATTAACTTACTTTAAAACAACAAATAACACATTTTACTTACAATTTCAATCAAGTATTGATTGAAATCAAATAACTCTTCCTGCTGTGGGTGGAGCGGAGGGGAGGGCAGACTTCTACTGACTAAAAACCCACCCTGCTCAATTATGAAGCATTGACTACGTTCGTTACGACTACGACGACTACGGTACGACTACGAAAGTCTACTGCAGTTGTCTGTACACTATACAATCAGGTTTGCCGAAGATAGTCGATAGGTAGCGCCACTCATCTTGTCAAGCGTAGTAGAGCTTGCGCCACCCAACTGTTGCGAGCCAAGCATTCTAATCACTGATGTGCGATATATCAATTTTGCTTACTACATAGTCTGATCTCAATAAAGGTGCTCTGGTAATGAAACAGCTTGAAGGGCCTGATTTCTCATTACCTGCTTTATCACATGAAGCAACTGCTTATCTGAGCTCCACAACACAGTTACTGGGTAACGCGATACCCCTACAGCTTAACGTGCTTTACCAGGCACGTAGGAATCTCTATAAGATGTAATCATCCACGGATCGACCTTGGGTCGTGCGTTAATGCGATGTTTAACCTTGAATATCGAATATGTTATAAAGTAGCCTCGAGAATTAAGGGAATGATACTCAAGATATTAGGTACCATAAAACAAATTAGCAAATTTATTTTCCGACTTCGTTAATGCTAAAACTAATAATTAACCAAATAGAAACAACTTGTTAAAAAAGCAGTAACCGTACTGATGATATAGGATAGGATCAAGCTCAAAGTATATCTCAAAAGAGATTGCTTTACAATAGATACTTACAAAACAGCGAGTCTTTAAAAAAAATGTGAGTAAGTTACTTCTAGGAAATCTTAGAACAATACCTACGAACACATTAATACTAAGACATATAATAAGTGAAATAGTGATTTAATGTGAGTCTATCAGTAATATTTTTTTTTAATATTCTTGGAATCGATAATCTTTCATTAATTTAAACTGTTTATTTTGAGAACCTTACAATCAGTCTCCACACGGTAGCTAATCTAATTTGGGAATGTGTGTAAAATTTATCAATGGCCTAAGTCTGTGTTTGGGATTGTTTTCAACTGAATTGGTCCTGTACCTGTACCTGTGGAAGGAAATGAGTAATTTTATGCAGTTTTTTATTTGGCCATACCACACCAATAACACAAGTTTTTTTATAGCTATCAGGGAATATAGACTCCGGCAGGGAATTCCACTCCTCAGCTATACGCATTGTAAATGTATTCCCAAAACGTTTTGTGCGTATGGGTGGAATGTCTATCATGTAACGATGGCCATCACCGTTCGTCTTGTAGTCCGGAACACTTGGTGGAATGCGATTTTACAATTCCATTATTCACTCCCCGAAATGTAACCGATAGAAAATCGATATACTTGCAACACGTCGCTGATGTTCAAGGCTCTTGAGCTTTGACTCGACGAGTCCCTCTTTGCCAATGAGTCTTTTGGCCTGTTTAACAACTGAAACATAGTTAACAACTAAAATTATTTCAAGGTTAAAAAGAGTAATTAATCATCACAAACACCTAAAAAATAAAATTACATTATATATTAAGAGAGAGAGTTGAAGACCTTTGGCAAATACAATTTACACGTTGATTAGTGCGCAAATGATGCAAACACATCTTCTAATTAATCTATAGATATAATGGGCGTGATACTCATTAAGAAAGTACAGATTCTAGTAAATATTCTGGGAATATTAATGCTTGGAGTAACCTTAGGGTAGATAGAAGATCGGTTGTCAAGGTTGGTCATTTAAATACGAGATACTAGCTTGTGCTCGCGGCTTCGCCCGCGTTTATTTACACTTTGTCAATAATTCTTGTTGCCAAAAAGGTAAACCACACCTTTTTGGGTGGTTAAAAAACGCATATAATGTTTAAAAAACCATTACCAAGGTCCATCCCCTGGCAATGGTTTTCTGGTACCTACACCTTTTTTATTTAATTTAATTTAGCTTTTGCCAGCGACTGCGTCCGCGTGAAATTCGAAAACTATCCCACGGGAACCTTATGTCGGGATAAAAACTATCTTATGTCCTTCCCAGTGTCCTAGTCTATTCCCATGCCAAATTTCATCTAAATCGGTTCAGCGGTTTAGGCGTGAAAAGGTAACAGACAGACAGAGTTACTTTCGCATTTATAATATTAGTATGGATTTGTCTAGACGTAATGATTTGATCACGCACTTGCACAGATGAATATGCTATGCTATCCATAGCATTGATTCGATATGGTTAGTAGCGTATGTAAATGAAATTATAATCACTCTAATACGTTGCTAGTGCTGGGACTCAGAGAGGAGGCTCTCTATGAAAGGTAATGGTCCGTTATTCACCACGCGGACTCAGTGCAGATTGGTAGATCTTGAAAGTCTTTTTTCGGTCTATTTGTCGGTTTTAGGACATGCCTATTTTCTCACGATGATTTCCCGCACTGTTTTAAGAACAGTGGTGATGATGAAAATTACACAAAGTAATGTGCCTGCCTGGGTATGTCATTTACATACGACCTATCACTCATTTACCGAAATTTATAACCGACTGGCTTCGCACGGCCTCAATTTAAATACACATTTCTCTTTTATCGTATTTTCAATTATTGAAAAATGACGATACTTCTAGTAGGGTAAGGTGGGGCATAGTGATACAAAAAAATGGCAATGTAGTGACGAAAATATTAATTTATTCAACTTTTAACTGGCATGAATATAAACTTTAATAGTCTGTCCTTACTTATAATTATTTAAACTTAATTATTATAAGCAACAACCTACTTAAAATGGCATTTTAATTAGATCAGAATATAAGACAAATACTAAGGTTTTTAGTAAATATAAAGTTTCTTTGTAATGTTTTTTGGAAAAGTATTATTTGCAACAATTCTGCAACCCCGGCAGGCAACAGTCCCTAGTGGGCCCTGACAATTTTGCTGGCAACTCTTTGAGGCGCGCGTGGAACACTCAGCGCGGTCCACACGGGTCTGGATTCTGTCGGGCGGCGAGCTACCCATTGCTCTCAGGCCGCTGCCCCGCGCCGGCCGGGAGTCACCCTGCGACTCCCGACGCCCGGAGCATCTCCTGCGGCGGCTGGGGCGCAAGAGCACCTCCTTCGCCTAGTTTAAAGAAAGTAATTATTAAGCCCCTTTTTAAAAGAAATGACAGAACTAATGTTAAAAATTATAGACCGGTTGCCAAAATCCCGGTATTTTCAAAAATAATAGAGAAAGTAATTTATAATTCCATTTATGCTTACTTCGAAAAATTTAAATTATTTTGTAAGGAACAAAAGGGGTTCAGAAAAAATGTCAATGTTAATATGGCACTGTTTGACCTATTATCCAATGTCTTGACGTTTGTCGATAAAAAAAAAACCTGTTTGTGCAATATACACAGATATGACGAAGGCATTTGATTTTGTGGATCATAAAATTTTATTGCAAAAATTACATAGCTATGGCATTAGAGGGAACATCCTTAAGCTTTTAGAATCATACCTAAGTGACAGATTACAATGTACGGAAATCTCTAGAATATGTCCTACAACAACATTAGAAATCACATATACCTCTGAACCAAGGTACATAAAATATGGCGTAACTCAAGGAAGCGTTTTAGGACCACCGCTCTTCTTGATATATATAAATGACCTCCCAAAATGCATAGGGCAAAAAATGGTACACTTTGCAGACGATAGCACAGCTATTATAGAATGTAATAATCCAAACAATTATCAAAATGACATTAATAATTCTTTAAATGAAATAATAAATTGGCTTAATGATAATAACCTAATAATTAATTTAAATAAAACGAATATAATGCACTTTCATCAAAGGCTTGAGAAACCACTACTTAGTGTTGCTTATGATGATTATGAAATAAGGGAAGTTAGTACTGCGAAGTTCTTGGGTATAACTATAGATGAAAAGCTGACTTGGAAACCTCATTTGGAGGAAATTTGCAAGCGATTAAGTAAATCAGCATATTTGTTATTTCAACTTTCCAAAAAAGTTAATGTTGATACACTGTTGATGGCATATCATGGACTTGTCGCCTCAGTTCTGCGATACGGTGTTATTTTTTGGGGACAGTCAACAAACAGGGAACTTGTTTTCAGGATGCAGAAAAGATGTGTACGGTGTATGTGTGGTTTAAAAACAACAGATAGTTGCATTCCTTATTTTAAAAAGTTAAAAATATTACCTCTACCGGCTTTATACATCCTAGAAATTGCATTATTTGTAAAAATGAATCCACATTTATTTAAGAAACTATGTACAGTAAAGAAAACACCCATGCGTGCTCAGTACACTAATGACTTATGCCTTGTAAAATGTAAAACTTCTCTTATGAGGAAAAGCTTCTTTGGTATTGCACCGCAAATATATAATAAAATACCTGATGAAATAAAATGTATGCCAGTGCAGAAGTTTAAAAAAACGCTTAATGGGTTACTACTAGAAAAATGTTATTACACTCTAGGTGAATTTCTTAGTGACGAATCTCTGTAACTTTACAATATTGACATTTTTACCTATACTTGACATTTTTAATACTTTTTTTTACTTATTTTATTTTTAATCTTCTAAATTGACCATACGTTTTGCCATGAAATGAGATCTATTATGAATTCTAAAATTTTACTTGTTTGCATAATAATATTGTGACGAATTTATGTTTTAATTTAATAGTATAATTTTTTTTTGTAATAATTTGTATGTCAATAGACAAAACATAGCGCACTGCCTAATTTTTTAAGATCTTGTATATAATTATCACCTATGTTTACGAATAAATGATTCTGATTCTGATTCTGATTCGCTTGCATTCCTGCTTCGCAGCATGAGGTGACTGCTTCTCCTGCCTTCTTTTTCATTTGCTGCTTTTCGAAGACTCATCCCACTTTCAACCATTAGAATTGCTTCTCTCATATCATTTTCAGTATGGAGTCTGTCTTTCTTTTACAACGATTTCGAACCATTTTCTTATAGACCTACAAAAGAACAAGAATTAGCTCATTGGAGTTCATTGTTACAGTATCACACAGTGCCCCAGGCGAAGCAATCCGAAAAATAAATTCAAATAAGTCATGTAGGTGATGTTTACAAAAAACTATATGACGATAATTTGACGCTAAATAAACAGTTAACAGAGGAAAATGACACCCACCTACCTAAATGCTAAATCTCAGCAACGAAATGGAAAACTTTAACGTGATTTTTTCCGCGTTTTATGACACAAATTTTTTTTTGCTCGGTAACTCTCCAACGCGGTATAACCTGTGCTATGACAACTACATTAAAATGACTGCATATGAGCTTGTGGAAACTGTAAACAAACATTAAAAAAGTTTAAGACAGAGACGGAGATAAGTGCATTATAACAGTGTACCCCGTGTAACAACATGCCCTATCAAAAACTGGTATGTGGGTTAAGCGGAAAACAACTGAGGCGGATACCCCGACACTCTTGGGAGATTGCCCAAAACTAATGACAAATTTTGTGAACAATTGACATAATTTAAAATATCTAAGGGAGTAATTGATTCGGCAATCTTCAAAAACATGGTGATCTGCACAAATTGCTCGATAGTTATTCTTGGTCTATCTTATTTCTATTCTTGAAGTAATCAGTAGACCTATTTTGGATTTTTCATATTATTAAAAAAGTCAAAAATAGAATATAAGAAACTAAGACCCTGACTGGGCTTTGCTAAATTTTACTTCTAGAAACACATCCTCTTTCAATCAAACCTGTTGAGTCGAACCCAAAGCATCGCTGTGACACGTTTACCGACATGACGTCGTCACATTCTATTGACGGCTAACGGCTTGCGTTTATTTAAATACATAGCAAGATCGAGTTCCTCGTCACCTCGCCGAACCATTTCAGGACCGATTATGATATAACCTTCATTGTTTTTGTGCTTTATTAACTGTAAACAAAGTCGAACATTCCAGACATGTTCGATTACGATACACTATATAAAATGACGTTTGGCGTAACATGATTAGATCGGAACTATGCAGAAGACACCTTCCAGGAAATCTCAACTCTCTACTTTCAAATTTTGAATTCAAATTCGCGGAGCAGAAAATTTTGGGGATCGTGCCAAGACAAAAAGAGTTTTAGCTTCTACAATTTGTAGTTTAAATTTGTCTGGTATTGTCGTTACCTGTTATTAAGAATAGAATTGGCAGGGAGCAGGCTGTGAGGTGGTTATAGGATCTCTGACGTTGGCTGGCTCTGAGTCACCATCTGACAAGTCGGCTAACTAGACCTGTCTTCTGAAACCGGATCTTTATTAAAATTCTTTTCAGAAAATAATTTATTGTCATTGAGAGAGATTTTATGAATTATTATGAGAGGAAACGGCATATGTTGGAGATAGATTGGACTGGACTACAACGATATAAATCTAAAAAATATATTTTTCTTTGCTATTATTACTGGTGACAATGGATCGCGCTTGCCTAAAGGTAATCAATCCTTTTGTTTAAGAACTTTGCCACCCACTAGCTCCTGTATCATGAGTATATTTTTACAAACACCCAGAACCCCGCAACAAATATTTGTAGGCAATACAAACAATTGTCACGTTGCGGCAATCGAACCCGCAACCCGCAGCGCAGCAGACAATCGCTCAGCCACTGCGTCAACCGTGTCGTAATTATAATTTCCTTTGAGAAAGAACTGGTAATGTGGGTAGAATTCGCATTACTAGCAATCTTGTTAACCCCTCCAACTAAGCTAAATATGCTTGTGTCTGGAGTGGGCTCACGGAAATAATGTAATGGGTGGGGTTCGAACCTGCAACCTCTCCAACACAAAGCCGACATATGAGCCATTAGACTATTGACGCTTTAAATTCATTATATTCACGATTTACTTTAAAGGCTTCTAGGTTATAGTTACCTAGAAACACAGACAATTAGTGATGGGTAACTTATCATTTTTAAATGAAGTTGAGGGAGTACCTCATTTTACTTCGCGAGGTCCTCACGGGGTACCCCTCATTTGAGGCGAGTAATGGCACGTCGGCGTATTCACCTCACGAGCCGAACTTAGCCGATAGTGTGAGGCGAATGGTCGCGTCGACTCACGAGTACTCACGATTTAGATTTTTACGTCTCCTTCACACAAATATTTTCTTTCACTCAGACATTTTTGACCGCCAAAATAAACGAATCAATGACATTTGATAAACAATCTAATGTTAATATTAGAGTTCATAGTTAACGTTTAGAGTTCATAGTAATAGTGGTTCAATGTTGAAATTCGAGGAACTCTTTCAATTGGCGATCACGATTACCTCAAACGAGGCTCCTCATTTGTGAGGGACACATCTCTACAGACAATCCCTATTTTGTCATACAATCCTCAAGGTGCCTTACTATGCAGCTACTTTACAGTTGTTCTTTTAGTTTGCATAAACTAAAACAGGATCATCGACTACCGAAATAAAAGTGGGTTTCAAAAATCAATACAAAGACAAAACAACATAATTTTTAAAAATTAAGAAACCCAGTCCTCTTCAATGTTCTCATAAAGCAACCGAGGAGTTTTTCGGCCGGTTCTTCTTGTGCACAGGCTTCTGATGTTTTATTAATGCCCACGAAGGCCTACGAAAACTAAAATATTTTAATTAGCAAAAGAGTTCAACAAATAAGCCATAAGAAATAGAAATTTTTGCAAAAAATAGAACCGACTTCCATATCAAAACACTAGAAAGCAAAAAATAACTTTAATTCAATCAAATCAAATAATTAAAACCGCCTTCCGAAATTAAAGTTATTTTTGGCTTTCTAGTGTTTTGATATGGAAGTCGGTTCTATTTTTTGCTAAAATTTTTTTTCAAACTTTTTAGTGGGTCGGTTTGCAATTTATCTAGTTACCAAAGCCAAAATGTCAACTACTTATCACCTTTTACAAAATATTGCTTTTCCCGGTGCAGAGCCTTTAATTTTTGAGGAGTTCTCCTGGTACATCACCATCAGTTCTACTTCACCATATGCATTGTGGCGAGCATAAAGTACTTAACATCCATATTCAAGTAATCTAATCGCAATCCACGAAATACTTATAATTGAGTAGTTTCGGTGGCCATCTGGGGTCTTCATCATCAGTTCCACTTCTTCAAATGGTGCTTATCGAGAGCAACTGCACAAGTTACTATAAGAAATACCCAAAACGCTATAGGTGTGCCTATAATATTTGAAGAGTTTCCTCGATTTCTCCATGATTCCATCATCAGATTCGGACGTGATGACAATGGGACCAACTAGAAAGTATACCCTTACAAACAAAAAAGAATTTTCCAAATCGGTTCAGCCATCTCCGAGTTATGAGGTATATACATAAAAAACAAAAAAAAATGTTCACGACGAATAGAGAACCTCCTCCTTTTTTTGAAGTCGGTTAAAAAGAGTATCATTTGCAATCACAACACGGCATGACGACATTCCCGAAAGAAATCAGCTGATTCTAAACAAACAATGAAATATTTCTGGCTCGGGTACCGGCCGATACATCTTAAAATACAACTCTTTTAATGAACTCTGGCGACGGTAAACTGATCGATAAATGTAATGAATTGAAATTATATTTCGCAAATTGATTATAAATCATCAATCAGGTGAGATGTTGGTCAAAAGCAAGGCTATGAATAATAAAAGAATAAATAAAAAGAATAAAATTTTTAGGTACATTTTTATACATACCTACCCTGAGAAGACACACTGAAACAAATTCAGAGGTCAAAGCCTCTTTTAAAGTGCATACAATTCGTACTGGTCAATCTTATGAGAACCATAATATATAGGTTTATGTTTATGGTATGATCAACATATTATGTTTGTGCTGGCGCTATTACTGCAGCGACGTACCCTCAAGAGGTGTATGTGTAATAGTCCTAACTGATTTCGGCCACGGCGGCGGCCGAACTCAGTGGGGATCAGCTATCTGCACAGGAGATATTATAGTCGTGCACAAGTATGTGCACAGGTATAGTGCACTCCTAACCGATTTCGGCTACGGCGGCGGCCGATCTCAGTGGGATCAGCTATCTGCACAGGAGATATTATAGTCGTGCACAAGTATGTGCACAGGTATAATGCACTCTCTGTTCCTTTACTTTCATAGCCCGAAAGGACGGCAATTCTACACGACTGTTGAAAGATCAGGCGCAGGACCAACGACTTAACGTGGTTTCCTAGGCACGAGGATATCACACCGCTAACTTCCAAAATGCAGGCTACTATTGACAAATATGTAATAGTTTTCTATTACATATTTACCCAATAGCACTTTATGCCTGACTAGGGAATCAAACCCATGAACTCTTGCTCAGCAGTCGCGCTTTCGACCACTAGGCCAACGAGGCAGTTATCCTCACGGGTAACTAACTATGTATCATTTCGAGCCGTTTGTGGTCCAAACTCTGAACGAGAGCTCAACGGGGCCCTTGCGCTCACAGCCTTTGCGAAAAAAAATTAAAAGGCTGTTTGATAATTCCTGTGACTCAAGAGCTGGCTTTTACTTTAGCCGAAAAGTTATTGTTGCCACAATGCCTTCAGTGTTTTGGGTACATTACCGGCCGGCAAGCTTTTACTACTTAAGTTCGTATAGTTGTATGAAAATTAACATTTGCATAATCAATCGACATCAGACGCACATATAGATCAGTAATTTATAGGTCAATCAGTAAATGTTATAATAACATTTTATTAGGTTGTGAAAGGGATTGAATGTTACAAATACCAACAAAGTCGCGAGCGTTAGCTTGATAGTTTTATTTTTCAAATCAATGTAAAAGAATGTAAATTCCCCATCTCGTCGTTTGTTCGTTCGTTGGCAGCCATCGAGCTGCCAACATTCTCAGTTAATGTGTTATTGTCGCACTAACTTATGGTACCTAGTCCTCGTTTTCGTTTTTTCGTTCGTTTGACAGGCCTGTTGGTCTAGTGGTCAGTGGCCCTGACTGCTATGCGCAAGGTTGTGGGTTCCATTCCCACCCAAGACAAAAGTTTGTGTGATAAGCACGCTCATTTGTTCTTTGTATGGGTGTAATTTATCTATAATATGTATGTATTTATAAATATACATGTATGTTTATCAGTTGTCTAGTACTCATAGCACAAGCTCTGCTTAGTTTGGGACTAGATGGCGTTGTGTGAAAATTGTGGAATATTATATGTTCTTGTCACATATACCTAGATAGCTATATCTATATGTACCTAAAGAATGGAGTCAAACGCGGTATCTCGTTAGAACATAATATCACCAAACCGGCGTCTAAGAACATCATCATTCTTTTCCCAACTTTGTTGGGTCAGCTCCCAGTATAGTCGGATTGAGCTAGGTACCTGGCTTTACATGGAGCGACTCCCTATTTGATCTTCACACACCAGTAGCTTGATGACACGATACCTACCCCTTGGCAAGACTAATAATAATAGTGCATACTAAAGCGTAGGAAAGCACTTCATTCGCAAGTAAATTTTATGACTATCTAGGCCCGTCTCTGTGTAATAAATTTAATAAAGTATGCTTGATATACGGATTATCTAATTTTAACTGTAAAAAGATTCTACGGATATTTCTACAAAATAAAACCTATGATGAAACTGAAAAGTATGTCGGTAAGTTATAGTGACAGATCATATAAATACCTCGCACGAATATCAACCAAAACAAACATACAAGCTCTCTCTATCACACACTCAAATACACACTATAATTGTGTGTGTACTATAATTGAGGTAAGTAGTATTATTCAATATTTATATATTCTTGTACTAGTTAATTGTAACTTTTTGTAAGGGACAGGAACTGTTATTTCTTAATACAGGTTATGCTTTAACCTAGCTAGGATAGCAGGACTTCACCCACCAGTTAGTGAATGACATTGTACGAATTATATTATGTAATTAACTTTGTATACGACGATATGACTCATGTACTATAATCACCTCTCTTTAACCGACTTCAAAAAGAGGAGGAGGTTCTCAATTCGTCTAGAATTATTTTTTTTATGTATGTTACGCTCATAACTCGGAGATGGCTGGACCGCTTTGGAAAATTCTTTTTTGTTTGAAATTTCTAATTGGTCCCATTGTCGTCATGTTTGTATCTTATGATGGAATCATGGAGAAATCGAGGGAACTCTTCAAATATTATAGGCTCACCTATAGCGTTTTGGGTACTTCTTATAGTAACTTGTGCAGTTGCTCTCGATAAGCACCATTTGAGGAAGTGGAACTGATGATGAAGACCTCAGATGGCCACCGAAACTACTCTATAATAAGTATTTCGTGGATTGTGATTAGATTACTTGAATATGGATGTTAAAATTAACAGCTCTGCACCGGGAAATATTTTCTAAAAAGTGACAAGTAGTTGAAACGGAAAAGCAAATTTTGTAAAAGGTGATAAGTAGTTGACATTTTGGCTTTGGTAACTAGATAAATTACAAACCAACCCACTAAAAAGCGCGAAAAAAAATTTATCAAAAAATAGAACGGACTTTCATATCAAAACACTACAAAGCCAAAAATAACTAATTTCGGAAGGCGGTGTCAAAAAAAAAGAAAATACAAAACAAATGACACCGACTACCGAAATTAAAGTTATTTTTGGCTTTGTAGTGTTTTGATATGGAAGTCGGTTCTATTTTTTGCTAAAAAGTTTTATGCAATAAATTTATGATTATGATGTCATATTTTCTGCCCTTCGACAACCCTTAACGACTGTACAAGATGTACAAATGACCTTTCCGATGCACGGAGAAATCTTAATATCATAAGAAGGTCCTACCTATGCCCAGACAAACCTAGGCAAGATCGACCTGTACGGGTCTATGATCCAAAGCCAAAACACGCTCGGCTACCTTCGTTTAAAAAGTAAAAGGTTATGAATAGTTGCACTATACGTAGTTGCAATCACACAGTGTGTTTGCAGCCAGAAGACGCCTAAGCCTCGATTTTTTTTCCAAAATTATCAATATCTGTACTGCTATCTATCTTAGTCATGTTGAATATTGAACGTTATGGTTTATATTAAGATTATACAAGGTGTAATTTAAAGGGTATATACATACCAAGTGCACGGCTTCTTTGGATGATAACAAACGATATGGCAAGGGTTTTGTAATCCTATGTCAACACGTGTGGAACTTATTAGTAATTTCAATACATTGATACCAGAGACCGAAATTTTCAAATTAAGAAGTACGAACAGAATTATTATGTTATTGGCAAGTGACGTGAAAGTTATTGACACTCGTAGTGCTGTGACACGTTTGTTATGATTTGTATTCAAGAAACATATGAAACCGATAATTTGGTATCAATTCTTTGAGTCACTTATTTTGAGCTGAAACTGTGCATAGAGACTCCATACCAGATGTTGTCTTCAGCCCTTTTGGATAGATATTGGGTTTCCGTTACACGTTGTATACATAGTAAATGTACACCCTAAATATTTTTCTGTCTCAAAACGTGTATTAAAGTCGTCTCACTGTCTACTATACTATATATTTCCTGTATTATAATAGCTGTTAGTCCTCTGTACTTGTTAAATTAATAAATAAATGAACAAAAAGTACGCATCTGCCTAGACATTATAGTAAAACAGGCGTGAAGATATGTTATTTATTTATTTATTTGTCTCAGATCATTAATCCATAAGTGTTAGTAAAAAGCTTAACCTATTGTTAGTTAATACAAATAAAAACAACAATTTAATTGGCGACATGTACGCCTGTGCTGTGTGTGTTATGTTACAATCCACTGACGCATATAACCATACGCTGATACTTACATAAGTGTAAGTAATACAGTTTACATCTATGTCTACAAAATAATAAGAAGCTATATCTTTCAGTTTTTATTTACATTACAATGACTTTCGTCAGAGATGTTGTTAGCCAAGATTATCGAAAAATCGTACCGCCATTGAAAGATGTTGGAATGCTATGCCATGGATCAAATCATATATGTTGACAGCTTTAATTCTCAATAACTACATTGACCTGTTCATCAATAGCTGTATGTGCATTAGCTGTATCACATTGTATGGAGAGCTCAGCCCGTCGTGAAATGACCGAAGGATAATGGCCGCTTAAATAATATTAGCTAGGATTTTTTAAATGTTCGTTTATGTGTTTCTTTTTATAATGTTAATTTTAAATAACCAAAACGGTAATAAAGAGTCCTTTTTATGCTATTTATTAATTTATGTACACATGATACTTAAAAGAGAATTAAACAAATACAGACACAAGAGCGCAAAGGTGCTACTTATTTCATAAGAAATTTCTTCCAGCATACCTGCGACAGTAGGTAGAGTTGGATAAGAGATGATACGCATAGTGTGTTTAAATTTTAATTAAGTTAATTAGATAACATAAGTAGTAAGCTACATACTCGCACTCAATGCTATAATGCATAAAATAGCTGAAAAATATACTAATAACAACGATGAAAGGAGAGAGTTAGAAATTTTTTACCATGTTTTTGAAAGATGGAAGATTTTGTGCTTATCTAATTGACACAGGTAGAACATTCCACATTGGTACTGCTTGACAACGAACGATTAACCAAACAAACTGGTGGAGAGACTCGGTACATATAGCCTTAAGTTTTCCGATGACTTCAGAGATTTTGCTTTACGAGTATATTAGTTCTCCAATGAGCTGTGGAATTCTCTGCCGGGTACTGTGTTCCCTGCCACTTATCACCTTTCAAACTTTAAAACAAGAGTGATTAGGCATCTTTTGTGCTTTGCTCGTTCCACCGTAGTTCTCATATATCGCTTACTATCAGGCAAGATCGAGGACAAGTTGGGCTCATCCTGAGTTAAAAAAAATACAAACATTTGCCCATTGCGTACGACTACCCCGGCGTGAATCAACGAGTTATATTCTCTCCAGGAAACTTTCACAATTTGCTTGAGAATTTATCCTTACTAATATTATAAATGTGAAAGTAACTCTGTCTGTCTGTGTGTTACGCAATCACGCCTAAACTACAAAACCGATTTTAATGAAATTTGGTACGGACATAGTCTAGAGCCTGAGAAAGGACATAGGCTACTATTTAACGCGAAAAAAGAGCTGTAAGGGGTTAAAATAGGGGATGAAAGTTTGTATGGAAATTGCGTCATTTTTAAAGCTAGAAGCTTGATACTTATTTTTTAGACTTTTGATTAGATATTAATAAATACGACATTCAAATTATGTATGAGTTTTGTTTTCAAAATCATTAGCCAAAAAAATTAAAAATACTGCCGAAAGTCACTATTCCGCGTGGACGAAGTCGCGGGCACAGCTAGTTAGCTATATGTACATAATATCCTTTGACATTATCCAGAACAGAAAGTTGATATGTTGATGGTTTTAATCAACATGTCAACTATATATGGGCTCAAGCTCGCTCAAGCAGAGAACCGGAAAAAATGGAAGGCGCTATCGCAAGATTATGATTTGGAAGAGATTCACTCATGAAGCAGTGGTATGGCAGGGATAGGGATTGGTTATGTTTTGGAGTACAATAAATTATTTTATCTAACTTTCATAAAGATGAGACGGGTTAGGGTTTTTGTTAGTATAGAATGTACGCGAGGATATAGAAATATATTTTTTATAATACCTTTGTTGTTTCTAAGCTCATACAGATTTTCACTTTATATTATAACTACTGTGAAATTGTATAATGCATTAAAAAGAAATAAAACTTAATCTAGTATTATTCTGTCTTTCATTCTTACCTCGTTCAACACTTTCAGCTTTCAGCTTTCAAAACCAACATATTTTACCTATATTTTTAGAGCGATAACCTCAACAAAACTATTGACGTATTGCCCACGTACATAAAGTATACATACTGTAGCGTAAAACCGCTACGGTTAAAACCTCCTCCAATCCTAATGCAAACTTTTCAATAAAAAATTTTTTCTTCATAGCTGTTATTCACATTTGAACCAGGAATCGTGAAAAAATCTTCGGTTGTTTGCCTTTTGACGGCGTGATTACATTTTTGGGACCCGATATGTGATGGTCGACCTTATTTTTTGTGATTAATATCGAAATTATGAAGTGAAAGTTTTTTTTTGTTGGTGTAAACCCAATAAAAAATATAGTGTCCTAGCAAAAGTATAGTCTGTGGGTGATTTTCTGGTTAATTTGATCCCGTTACAAGCCAATTTTTGGCTCCACCCTACGAGCAAGCGACGTCGGTTATCGACGACGGAGGTCGGGGCGCTCTCGCCCGATATCCGAGCACATCCTGTGCCTGAGACGTCCATCTCAAAGGCCTGAAGCGAGTACGAGGTAGATGCGGACTCCGCAGCGCAGTGGCTCCGTGATTTCTACGTTACTTCCCACAGTCGTGTTCAGCCGTCCAGGAATTACCGAGTTTTCGCAGCAGGAGTTCTATTTTAAATAGTGCACCTAATTTGTATATTTCTAATCTAAAAATTCTCACGTCAAAAACTCTTTCTAACCTAAGGCCTATCAAGACGCGTTGGATGCTCTTAGTGTTTTTGTAATTAAAATTACTAATAATGCGTATTCGCCTAGCTATAACCGATTGCAATCGATTTTTTGTTAGGTAAGTTAAAAATATTTGCATAATACTTTCGATAACATTCTTTTTCTTTCCGCTAAGTTAACCCACGCCATCACTGAAAGGTTCCCAATAATAACTAATATTTAACTTTTTTATATTTTTTAATTAAGTACTTGTTTTCTATCTTTTTCCTTTTAATCAAAATTAAACGTGTTAAGTAGCGGTTTGTGTTTTACTGTGCACTTAATCTTATTTACGCTACAATATGGCGCCCGAATTAAAGTAAGTTTGCATATTAATTATTACTAAAATACCTTTTTTTTTTTGTTATCTCGTTGTGGTTGCTCTTGAGAGCAATCTTTAATTTTCATCTTTCTTGTTGTGAGTTTCAGGTTTTAGAATTGGTCAGATACCCGTATGGAAGTTAAAAGGATTACCTGTCTTGAATGTTTTCCCGATTCATACGACTGGACTACAGAATTGCTAACTGAATTTATGTTCTTTGCTAAATTGTGTGATGTTTGTGAAATTCAATTTTAAAGATTAACTTTGTAACTATACCCAATTTCCAATTCTTTTATTTTCTCCCAAAATATACGTATCTATCCCGAGTTTTATTTTATCCCAGTAGGTAGCGGTAGTTAGTTTCCCGTGGAGTGTGTTTGATGTGTGGATGGTTAGGCATCGTGACCAAAGGTAAGCTTTTTGAATGGTCGTGTGCTAGTGTCTACCTTTTTTATTTTTTAGCCCGACTGTTTGCTTTTCTGCTATTTGCTAGTATCTGTTTTTGTTGGATTCTTAGCCCAGCGGATTTCTTTGACGTTCATTTTGTTGTCTTCTTCCCGTATCGATATTACGGCACGATATCTAACGATTTCCTGCTAAGTCCCGCTCTCTTTCATTTAATCTATTTCTATTTTGTGTTTAAAAATGTCCGAAGAAGGTTCTATCGGTGAGACTCCTTTACACGAAAGTATTATTATTTCTAGACCTCCTCCCATTCCACCTAGGCCCACTCCGGGTACTAGTCCTTCTAACTTACCTTCTCCTATGAAATCCGAGGACTGTCCCGGTTACCTTCTAAAACGATTTTCGCTAAGAAAATGGAACATAAATTATACTGGAGATACCAGTGTTCGAAATTTTTTTACCAGTATCGAAGAAGAGAAGGATTCAGACGACATAACTGACAGATATCTGCTTAAACGCTTCCACGAAGTGTTATCCGGTCGCGCCTTGAATTATTATAGGTCAATCCGTCGACCTGATATGACTTACCCCTTATTACACTCCACAAGCAAACACGGTAGAACGTTATAACCAAAGTGTCGTTACTTGTTTGAGCATATTGGTTGGCGAGAACCAAAGGAATTGGGCTAAATTGTTACCCAAGGTCAAACTTTACCTCAATTCATGTATTAATTTAGCCACAGGGTTTACGCCAAACTTTCTCATATTCGGTAGAGAAGTCTGTATGGATTCATCAGGTGCGAATAACCAGACTCTAAGCACTAATTTAGCTGAAAGTCGGGAACAACACGCGAGTAATCTGACTTCGCTCGCCGAGATTTACGCAAAAGTAGCGGACAATCTTTCTTCTGCTTTTCTCCGTAATTCACGAAATTACAATACGAACCGGACGGCTATTACACTTAATGCCGGCGACATTGTATGGAGGCGTAATTTTTCAAAATCGTCAGCTGCTGAATACTTTACAGGAAAGCTTGCTCCTCGTTTCATTAAATGTCGTGTGATCAGAGTCATCTCCATGACTACATATGTCCTACAAGACTGTGATTCTCATCATATTGGACAATATCATATAAAAGACATACTTAAATGAATTAATTTGTTCCATATTCTTAACTTAATCAGCATTACTTATGTTAGGCCATTAGTTTTCAATTAACGACACCTCTTTTATTATTTCGACCCTCATTCCTCCCTGGAGTTAATATTTATTCATAACCATTTCCTCTCATTAGGCGTCGTATTTTTGATTTTGATTTAAGGTCCACCCTCTTCAACTTAACCCTCTCTCTTTAACTTAACCTTCTAACTTATCCCTCTATAACTTAAGCTCTTAAATTCAGTCTTGAGTCGTGTTTGACTTTGAGTCGTGTTTGACTTTGAGTCGTGTTTGACTTTGAGTCGTGTTTGACTTTGAGTCGTGTTTGACTTTGAGTCGTGTTTGACTTTGAGTCGTGTTTGACTTTGAGTCGTGTTTGACTTTGAGTCGTGTTCGACTTTGAGTCGTGTTTGACTTTGAGTTGTGTTTGACTTTGAGTCGTGTTGGACTTTGAGTCGTGTCTCACTTCGAGTTTTTATCTGACTTCGAGCTTTTGTGTTCGACTTCGAGTTTTTGTTTGACTTCCTTTGAGTTTTCGTCGTATTTTTAAGTTATTTCTTAATCTCAACTCTTATTTGTTTCGTGTTGATTATTGTTCTTTGTTCCTATATATATTTAAGAATATTACTCTAGATCTATCGTTTGTTTTTCTATTCTAATGTAGGTTTAGAAGACGCATCTGAAGCTCGCACTGTTAACGTCTAAACTGGAGGCCGGCTTTCAATTTTATTCAGTATCAGCTGCACTTCGATGTTGTTGATTTGATGTATTTAGTTTAAAGTTAGTTAGGCTAGTTTATTTAATTTGTATATTATGGTTTTCACTCTTGGTTGATGCTATCCCTTTTGTGTTGTCAGTCTGTTATTGTGTTTTCAATCTGTTGTTGTGTTTTCAATCTGTTGTTGTGATGTCAATCTGTTATAGCATTGTCACCCTCTCACTGGGTTGATACATTCACTTGGGTTGATCTCTCACCTTTCTTTTAGGGTTGTCAACCACCTTTCTTTTAGGGTTGTCACTCACCTTTCCTTTAGGGTTGCCACTCACCTTTAGGGTTGCTACTCTCATTTTTTTTTTACTGGGAATGGGGTACTGTAGCGTAAAACCGCTACGGTTAAAACCTCCTCCAATCCTAATGCAAACTTTTCAATAAAAAATTTTTTCTTCATAGCTGTTATTCACATTTGAACCAGGAATCGTGAAAAAATCTTCGGTTGTTTGCCTTTTGACGGCGTGATTACATTTTTGGGACCCGATATGTGATGGTCGACCTTATTTTTTGTGATTAATATCGAAATTATGAAGTGAAAGTTTTTTTTTGTTGGTGTAAACCCAATAAAAAATATAGTGTCCTAGCAAAAGTATAGTCTGTGGGTGATTTTCTGGTTAATTTGATCCCGTTACAAGCCAATTTTTGGCTCCACCCTACGAGCAAGCGACGTCGGTTATCGACGACGGAGGTCGGGGCGCTCTCGCCCGATATCCGAGCACATCCTGTGCCTGAGACGTCCATCTCAAAGGCCTGAAGCGAGTACGAGGTAGATGCGGACTCCGCAGCGCAGTGGCTCCGTGATTTCTACGTTACTTCCCACAGTCGTGTTCAGCCGTCCAGGAATTACCGAGTTTTCGCAGCAGGAGTTCTATTTTAAATAGTGCACCTAATTTGTATATTTCTAATCTAAAAATTCTCACGTCAAAAACTCTTTCTAACCTAAGGCCTATCAAGACGCGTTGGATGCTCTTAGTGTTTTTGTAATTAAAATTACTAATAATGCGTATTCGCCTAGCTATAACCGATTGCAATCGATTTTTTGTTAGGTAAGTTAAAAATATTTGCATAATACTTTCGATAACATTCTTTTTCTTTCCGCTAAGTTAACCCACGCCATCACTGAAAGGTTCCCAATAATAACTAATATTTAACTTTTTTATATTTTTTAATTAAGTACTTGTTTTCTATCTTTTTCCTTTTAATCAAAATTAAACGTGTTAAGTAGCGGTTTGTGTTTTACTGTGCACTTAATTTTATTTACGCTACAATACATATGCCACATTCTTATAAACATGCGGTTTTTCTAAGCATCAACATCTTCTTATTGCCAAATATTTTTTCTTCAGACATTTATGGTCGGGCAGTGCACTAGTTCCTACTGGTTGTAAAATTTAGATGTGTTTTTTCAGGATTTTCAGATAATCATTATTTCCCTTCTGTAATCCTAAGACACATTTAGCAAATTTAAAAAAAAAGACGGCAGGCTCGCGTTTGACCACCATCTCACCTGATAGTAATGAAATGAAATATTTATTTTATAAATTGGTTATAAATAACACTTTTACACGTCATGTTTTTTGCGTGTTAAGTTTAGCTAGATGAGGCTGGTGTTTCCTAACTGACTACTCTGAGAAGAAACACCGAAACCAAACTCAGAGGTCAACGTCTCTTTTAAAGTGTGTTGGTGTGTGTTGGTCCAATCATATGAAAATCATGTAGGTTCATGTCTGTGGTGCTCTTTGAGGAAATAACCACGCAGATTTGAGCGGACCTGTCCAGACAGTGCAAGCATTTGTCAGCTATCGTGTAGCTTAACTTAGAACTTAAGGAGCTCAACGATCTGACGAACATAGTAAGCGATGATGTGGTCGAAGATGAAGCACGCTTCATGATCATCCACATCCTGACTTCACCCACTGCTGAGTATAGACCTCCCTTCGCTTGTGCCAAGCTCCACGTTCAAGTGCCAGTCTCATTCAGGGTATACCCGCGATGGCAACAATGTCTTCTGCCCATCTCGCTGGCGGACGTCTACGAAGCACGCTTACGTACAAGTAATTACCCGTTTATTGCTGCAGTATAATGTATTTTTTATTATTTTTCAGTGCACATGTTTAAAGTTTCAATTTTAACACTATTCACGTAAGTATGTATGTCACTTGACTACACAATTGTGTGAAATTGTAAGTAAAACTTTATTAATTTGTAGTTTAGAAGTAGGTTATATGAAGTTTTTTATTATAAAATGATATTGATATATTTGTTTTAATATTAAAATAACGGAATTGTAATATGCCTCAGGCATACACATTCTTATACGTTAGAAGGTAGTGCAACGGTTCGGATTTGTCGATTCCTATGTAGAAGAACCGACAGTAAAATCCACCATTACTCTTTACTGCTATTATTATTCAATGGGGGAAAACAATTGTCAAACACCAAAATGAAACCGAGTCCATATTTAGGAATCCCGTGCTCATTGATCGGTGGAAGAGTAGATATGCTTGAGAAAAGAATAGGTACAGATGTGGACGCTTTTCATCTAAAATGCTGAATATAAGAACAATTTTGTAGTTGTTTCAGCAACTAGGAAACAGTAGACCATGATAGACAGATATATACACTTTATTGTATACCATAAAAGAAAACAAATAAGGATTTACTAACTAAAAAGGGTGAAACGATGGACCGTGACAGCCCGGTCTTATTGCTAAAAGATTTTTTTTTACAGACAATCTATTCTAATGTTATAAAGCGGAAAAGTTTGTTTGTTTGCTTGAACGCGCTAATCTTTGAAAGTACTGGGTGGATTTGGATGCAATTTGGTATGGAAGTAGCTTGAAGCTTGAGGCTTCCAGTACTTTCGAAGATTAGCGCGTTCAAGCAAACAAACAAACAAACAAAGAAACTTTTCCGCTTTATAATATTAATATAGATTACGCAGGTCATTCTGCCACTTACAGCTGTACAATGGTTTCCATTGTAACTTTTATAGATTACTTTACTACAAAAAGGAGTTAATTGTAGACTGTTTGCAGCACCTGTACAGAAGTTATAGTAACCACTATTATACTACTACTAGTTTCATTATAGAAATAATAGATGCTCTTATGCATACTATAGTTACAAAAAATTAATCAGTGTAACTAAAAACTACATTATATATCCCAAAAAGAAACAAAAACTGCCTTTAGTAATACAGTAGTCATAACTTCTTCCTTACAGGCTCAATCCAGTCGCCATTTTTACAGCCGCTTTTGTAAATATTACAAACAAAAAATGAATGCTAAACGATGGAAATTAAAAAAGAAAAGTGGAGGTTATCGCAGGAAAGTACGCAAGGTTTATGATACCTCCTAAAATTGTCAAACATGGCTGAACATTCCTGTGAATCTGCTAATCATCTAATACTAAAGTATTTTAATTTTTAATCTTTTAATTTTAAAGAAGATTAATCTCAACATTTCACAAATCACAAACTTAATAAAAAAAAGCCTATTCTTGGGTTTTTATTGCATATAGATATCAGTCTCAACATTTGGATTTGGCGCAGTACCATCACAGGATCCATTATCCTCTTTAGCCAAATTACGGTTTTTTTTTGTGCAACGTTCTCATCATCATTAGGCAATGTCTTTTCAATCGGAATATTGTCTTCATTTGACAAATTTTCTTTATTCTGATCTAGCGATATTTCCCATCCTGAAGGGCAGATTGACAGCTCTTCCTTGTCTGCATTTATAGTTTTAACTATTTTAAAAGGCATTCTGTAATAAAACAATAATAGGTAGTTAACTTAAATGTTTAAATTTCATATTATGGTATACGTATAACTAAACCATAAAATAACTGGATCTTATTTCTACCGAGAACAAAATAATATAAACTATTATTGAGACGTTTGATGATTATCTATTTGAAAAATAACCTGTATCATGTTTACGTAGAAATATCGGATGTAAATTCAAGTATCGCAATTAAAACACCGTAATCTCGGATTTGTTTTTAAAGTTGAGAAGCGTACAATTTTTATGTTAAGTGAACGTTTTTAAGGGTAGACCACGGATCTCCAAAACGGAAACCATTCGAATAACTACGTGACTAGATCTTATAACCACAAAATCAGGAAAATAGGAGCTTTTTGTGGCTGTGAATTGCACTACGGGAACAAAAATCACTGGAAGCATTAGAAGGGTGAAAATTAGCGCTATAATTCTCAAAAGGGAATTATTAGAGCTAAAACTGCAGGCTGCAGGGAAACTTTTAATTCACTTGCAAAATTGAGTTGATATACATACATTGGTTTATTCTGTACTAGCTTTTGCCCGCGACTTCGTCCGCGTGGAATAGTTACTTTGGGCTAACGTTAAATTTAACCCCGATTTTGAAGCATTCTTCATTGGCGCTCCGCTCCTATTGGCCTTAGCGTAATGATACAATATAGCTGTGCCTGCGACTCCGTCAGCGTAAGTTAATGTATTGGTAATATTGTTTAGATCACGTTCACATGAGGCTTAAGTACTTAGAGAACGCTTCGACCGCGAGACGCGTCGAGCGCGGCGACCGATTCTCAAAAATAATCCTTATAGCATGATTCAGTATTCACGCGCGATGGCTTATTATTATAAGCGTATTTCATGTATAATTTTGGTGTTTCTATACCGATTTATATGATTCTTTTTACGGTTTCGTAGCCGAATGGCAAAAAACGGAATCTTTATAGTTTCGACATGTCTGTCCGTCTGTCTGTCTGTCTGTCTGTCCGTCCATCCGTCTGTCACAGCAATTTTATTCCAAAACTATTAGGACTATACATGTGAAACTTGATAGGTAGATGTATTCTGTGAACCGCTTTCCGATTTTGAGAAAAAAATTAACAAATATTTAAAATAAAGGGGGGCTCCTCATACATGGAACTAAACCTGAAAATATTTTTTTTCATGAAATCGATGCATGTGTGGTATCTATAGACAGTTCTTTAAAAACGACATCGGGGTTTCTAAAACCACTTTTCCATAAAGTCAATCGTTTAAAAGATATAAGCTTCCAAAGTGGTAAAATGTGTGTGTGGCGGACACAACCTCTAACTTCTATAATAATGGAGTGAAAAATCTAAAAAAAATATATGTCTGTAGATCTTAATATAAACTTTCAAACAAAATTAGTTTGAATGAAATCAGTTCAGCAGTTTTTGAGATACAGCATATTTTCTAAAACCGCAAATATAACTTTGTAATTCATACAAACACTATGAAAAACAAATTTATTCGGCGCAGTTGTAAATAATGTAAAAAAGCCAGTTTTAAGAAATTTGTAAGGTTTTTTTTTTCAAAACATATTTATTTGGCGCAGTTGTAAAAAATGTAAATAAGCTAGTTTTAAGAAATTTGTAAGGTTTTTTTTTCGTCAAATAAATTTGCATATTATATTATAGTTACTACGGAAACCTTCATGGGCGAGTCTGACTCGCACTTGGCCAATTTTTTTATGGAATAGTTAATAATGTTAACTTTTTCAATTAGGGGTGACTGAGAGTGTTATAAATGTAAGAGTAGACAAATATTATAATCAGAAAGCTTCGAACTGCTAAGCTATCGGGAGTTACACGTGTTATTGTGAGTCAACCATAAAAGTTAGACATATGCTGTCGTGGGATATTTTTATATAATTTTAAGGAGAACATTTCCGTCATGAAATGATTTGTGTAGCTTTAACCATTAAGGTTGCACACGCGACGGAAGCTTAAAAAATGGAGTAACTTCTCCCGTTTTCCCAACATTTCCCTTCACTGCTCTGCTCCTATTGATTGTAGCGTGATGAAAAGTATACTATAACCCGCTCAGGAGTATGAAAAATAATTGTACCAAGTTTCGTTAAAATCCGTCGAGTAGTTTTTGTTTCTATAACGGTTATACAGACAGACAGACAGACAGACAGACAAAAATTTAACTGATTGCATTTTTGGCATGAGTATCGATCCTTAATCACCCCCTGATAGTTATTTTGGAAATATATTTCATGTACAGAATTGACCTCTCTACAGATTTATTATAAGTATAGATAACCAATAAAAAATATCACATAACTTGTGTTCATTTTCTAAAAATCATAAAAGCGCGTTAGAATTACTCGAAAATTATCTTATATATCTACACTAAACTGGACAGCGTTTTAATATATATCTTGCTAATACAGAATATAAACTTTTACTTACTTTTGTTTTATTTTCATGACGGCGACGAAAAGACTACCAAAATATTACAAATAATGTCAATTGAATCCCATGAAAAACAATACTTGTCAAAAAACCAAGTCTCGCAACTCAGTTCTTCTACCGTAAAAAGTTGTGAGATCCATGTAATACCAAGTCGGTTATTCGATTATTCAGTCCCTACTCAAGGGACCTGCTGTCTTAAGTTGTTACGTAATTATCTAACCTAACAACATCTTACAGTGACCATATCAATATTAAAAATCTTTAACGTTTTAAATAAATAGATTGACTCGTCCATCGCATGAAAACACAATATATCTCACAAGTAATACATACATATATAAATTAGATTGTTTTTCCAAGGGGGGCTCCCCATACATGGAACTAAAACTGAAAATATTTTTTTTCATGAAACCTATGCGTATGCGGTATCTATAGATAGGTCTTTAAAAATGACATAGAAGTTTGTAAACCACTTTTTCATAAAGTTAATCTTTTAAAAGATATACGCTTCCAAAGTGGTAAAATGTGTCCCCCCTCTAACTTCTATAATAATGGAGTGAAAAATCTAAAAAAATACATATTGTTGTAGATCTTAATGTAAACTTTCAACCGAAATTAGTTTGAACGAAATCGGTTCAGCAGTTTTTGAGATACAGCATATTTTATAAAACCGCAAATATAACTTTGTAATTCATACAAATACTATGAAAAACAAAGTTATTAGGCGTAGTTACTACGGAACCCTTCATGGACGAGTCTGACTCGCACTTGGCCAATTTTATAACTTAATTTCATATTTTAGCGGTACAAAGAAATAACAATAATGTCTTCTCTGATCCCTCTTATCGCTTACCTATCACATTCTCACCATTTGCAGAATCAAAAGTGTAATTTGTTATGTACTCAATGCAAATTTTACTAAACTAAACTTACAACCTACTTGTAACTTGATTTGAAACTTGCTAGTTTTAGTCGTAAGATATCCATTGCTTGTTATTATGGTTTCCAAGTATATATGTTCTATAGATGTTAAATGATTATTTATTAATGAATGATTTTTCATTTAAGTTACAAATAACACTTCTATAAGTCTTTTTTTTATTGAGAATAGGTTCGCGTTTGACCATGCTAAGTGCTGATGTGGTCGAAGATTTTTCAACTAGATGAGGCCAATGTTCCTTAGCTGAATCCTGGGAAGACACTGAAACAAACTTAGAGGACAACGTCACTTTTAATGTCTGTACAATGGATGTAACCTGTTACTGCATTTCCAACCTAACAATATGAGTACATACGTGAACCATACCTATTGTATTAATGTATTCATACATGTATTTGTTCTGTTTTAGCCCAAGTTCATATCACATGTTTTAACAAACATTCATTTCTTGTTTGCTTCGCGATCAAATGGAAGATGTATTTTATGTAAAACACCTTTAATACGGTTATTCCACTCCAGGTTGTTGGCAAAGCCTAGTGACCACTACTCCGGGTGTTAAAGTAGGTATCTCCACATTTAATATGTGGAGTGAAGCTCTAAATAAACCCACAAGAAAAGGCCGCATGATTTGTGAATCTATTTCTAAATGTCGGAGGTACGCGAGACGGCTTATATTATAATAAGTTATGTTATATTCTGTATCGCTAGTCAACCACCCTTCATGAATTACCTTCAAACTTCATAGCAAAATGTTAAAAAATATAGTTTATAGGCTCGCCTTTGACCACCAAGTCGAAGAAAAGCACGCTTACCTAGAACGTGTAAGTAATATATGATATAATTACAAAACCTCTAATATTTACCAAATATAACAACTGAATCTATAACTTTACTTGATATAATGATCAGTTAATATAAAAAAACGACTGATATTATTTTTAAGCAACTAATTTTTATAAGCATAACATACATCGAATATAAAATCGTTTGAGTGAGTGAGTGAGTGGTATAACTCAAAAGACATAAAACCTATTTAGTATAATACGATAAAATGCCTAGTATTTATTTCCCTGTAAAAAACATGCAAACAAGGATACACCATGCATGTAGCCGGCATGCAAACAAGCATACACCATAAATGCAGCATACGTGCAAACAAACATACACCATACATGCAAGCAAGCATGCAAGTAAGCATGCAGCATGCAAACAAGCATGAAACATGCAGCAGGCATGGTTTCTGTCACGGCTCCGGCGCTGCAGGGCTCCAGCGGTCCCATGCGAGCTTATCGTCACAGATATGTTTCATGCTCACCACCGTGGCTTCGGCTTGCTGGCCGGCTTCACCGACCAGCCTCAGCCGCGGCGGCGGGTGTTAAAACCACCTACTCCTATGCTCGCGGGCCGCCTCGCCCTTCCACGCCTACGCGATTTTAAATAACACTCTAGGGGTAGGACAGACAAGACTGCGTGGAGTCGGTTTTACAGCGATTCGTTTCTGTCACGCCGCTCAATCAAATTAATGGCAATATTATGTATTTTAAACGATAGGCCTAATGATTTTCGATTAAATAAACGTTATATCCAATAAGGTTATACGAAATCATTTTTAGAGTATATATAAATGTTATATCTAAAAAAAATATAACAACCGTTGGTATAATTCACGTTTATTATATCTTGTGAACGTTATTGAAATGAACATATACCAAATAACTTTATATTATATGAGACGCACCCACTTAAAACTAATCTATTCACTCTTGGCATTAAGATCCCGATGTTATAGCTATCAGCAAACAGACTTCGGCAGGGAATTCCACTCCTTAGCTTCACGCAGAATGAATTTCCATAACATTTTGTATGTGTGATTGTCCACTATGTAACGATGAGATTCTACGATATCACGAGGCATACGTAATACTTGATATACCTAATGTATTTTACAAAGGAAATAGATTACAGAAGAAAATGATAAGACATGAGAGCAGTGGAGGCCCAGTGGTTACCAGTACGACCTAAGAGCTGTAGGTCTTGGGTTCAGTTCATGGCGGGGATTTTCATCATACGCACTGATCTCAAAGCAGTGAAGCAACACGACGTGAAGAAACCGAAATATAATAGGCCCGAAAACCCGAAGTTATATCAAATCCATCAAACCGCACTAGGCTCGCGTGGTAAATTAAGGGCCACAGATACATAGATAGAATATATTATACACCAAAAAACACAACTGTTTACCGATTATTGACCGCATCTTAATCTATCATGTCTCATAGGCTCTCATATGCCTCGAAAACCACCTTTGTTCGAACGTGAACGCTATAAATGGTGATTATTTTATGTTAATAAATGAAATAGGAGCTTAATTTCCGTAAAAATATGATGAAAAAAGGAGCTTTATTCCGCATACACTATCCCAAGCACACACACAGCTTTTGCACTCAATACAAGTTATAATCTTCATTAAACACAATATAATGACTTTATAATAGCTTATTTCTCAGAGGTGTTCGCTGTAGCTATTAAATGCCTTCGTTGCTTGTAAGTGAGTATGCAATTTGGCTTGTTTTAACTGAAAATTATAGTGGAATTAATACAGTCGCTGCTTGTAATTGTATTAGGTGTAATATATGTTTATAAATTGTGCTATTTAGCCAGCTTATTTCACAATGGAAGCACCATTTGATGAAGTCTAATTGTTGTGTTAAAGGCAGACTGCGCCTTGATAGGCCCTAAATAATTTTGTATAGATATAAGTTACTAACTATATTTATTATTATTATTTACCTTTGGATGACCATGACTTGGTTGTTAAATATAAATTCCAAAACTCGTGAAAAACTTCTGTATTCCCTGCCACATATGACCCGTCAGTCAGCCTTTAAAGCAAAAGTGAACAGGCATCTTCTGGGCTCGCTCGTTCGATAGTAGACCTCATCTTAAACTAACCATCAGGTGTAATCGGAGTCAAGAGCGGGTTCATTCATAATTAAATAATAATAAAAAAACATTGACTAGCAATTCAATACAATTGCTTATACATATGACACTTACAAAAGAAAAAATATAAATACAGACAAAAGAGCACAAAGGTGCTGCTTATTTTATTTGTTTTTTTGTTGTTGTTCAGTTTTTACATAATTATAAAGATAGATAAATTGTTTTATTTTACATCATTACAAATAACGATAAGGGCTTTTAAAATAAAAAGCGTGTATCACATTATGGTCTTTTTAACCCAAAGGTTGTACATAAAGTTTAAATAAATAAATAAGGAGCAATTTACGTAGGTTTATTTTATACCTCTTACAAAATAACTTTATTTCCAAACAGATATACATAATTATGTACTAAAATACTTAAACTACGAATTAGAATAAAGCATAAAAAAAATTAATCCTCAACGCTGTCGGCTGGCAACGTACCCAAGATACTGGCGGCATTGCCTCGTTGTATGGCAATGGTTAGCCGTTGACCAAAGAAATAGCCAGCCCTTGGGTCGCGGGAAGCGTCAACGAGCCTTTTCGATATGTCTTGCCGCCAGTATCTTGGGTACGTTGCCAGCCGACAGCGTTGAGGATCAATTTTTTGATGCTTTATTCTAGTACGTAGTTTAAGTATTTTAGTACACAATTATGTATATTTGTTAGGAGCAATTTTGTTTCATCTATTTCCATAGCTTTTTTCTTAGCTTTTTTCCTACTATTGGGTCGATTTTCAGTCTAGCCGGATGCAATTAAGCATTAGTGTTTTACATGGAGCAACTACCTAACTTACCTCCACATCCCAGTTACTGGGTAACACGATAACCCATGGCAAGACTGCTGTTAGATTTTCTGGTTTCTCACTACCCGAAAAACTGTCAAAGATTTACAAATGCCAGCGGGAAAAGGTTTAATGAGCTTGCTCAGGCACAGAGGAATCTCGTTATTTTTCCTGACCCATTGATCTCTGGTATCAATGTATTGAAATTTCCAATAAGATCCACACATGTAGACATAGGATTACAAAAACCTTGCTATATCGTTTGTTATCATCCAAAGAAGCCGTGCACTTGGTATGTATATACCCTTTAAATTACACGTTGTATAAAAATGGATAAAAACTTTAAGTCAACTGAAAATACATGGTTAACAGTTTGCAATAATTTAGACGACCCGACACGAACTCATTTTTTTCACACTTTCCAACGAAATGGTATTAAAAACTGCGAGTACTGCTTACCCTAAAACGTTGGACTGTATGACCTCAATAGCCCGTGGGGCTTCCGCGTTTGAGCTGCCAACGCTCGCACAAAAACGTACCGAGTGAGAAAAATATGGAAATAGATTGATGATTTATCAATGTATGTATGTATGTGTAGATTTTGAAAGGATTGGCTGGTTATTTTAGTACCAAAAACATGGGAGTTTCTCTGCTTCATAAATATATCTGTAATTTTGACAACATTTTAGCATTTTTATTTTATTGATGGCAGGTTCCCGTTTTAACACTATGGTCGAAGATGAAGCACGCTTACCTAGAAGTAACCTATTCGCTGTTGACTAAAAGATACTTAGGTTATAGCTATGAATAGTTATAGCATCTTTGAATGCTCACGCGTTTTTTGTTTTCAAGAATTGGAGGAATTACTGCTTATATTTCGTTTAAAGAAATTTCGCAAATAGAACATACATAGTTTACTTCAATATGAGAAGCTTAAGAAATAAATATTTCCGTTCGATTTGTCGAGTATTTACGGTACCTACATTAAAACCATGTTTATTTTACTTCTTTGCAAAAAATACTGATAAAATGACTTTCCAGTAAAGAATTCATTACTACAGCTATAAAATTAAAACATTGAGTTCTTTGTTGATTTATAAAAAACATTAAAGATTCGTATGTTTTCCACAGTATTCGCGTAACACAATGTCAATTGTGCTGTTACTCTTCTTTATAAACCCATTCTATTTTTGAATTCCGACAGTTACCTCAACTGTTTTTAATTTTATAAAATCTTGTGTAATTGTTGTTTTATTATGTATATATGTATAAGATTACACCAAAAATATATATAGTCACAAAATCATCAGATATTGTGAAGTTAAATTAAGCTTTAAAGAAAAACGAAATAGGAAAGAAGAAGTGTCGTATTTAATGCGGTATGTTAATAAAAAATCTTGATTATTTATGATTGGTTTTTAATAGCAATTAAAAGCCAATTAACCTAAAGCCTAGTCCACACTTTAGAAAACATTACACCAATTTTTGCAACACGTATCCGATTCAGTTGAAACATCGTAGCAACGGCAAGGCGCCTGCGTTAGTGACAATCGTAGAACAAACGAAACGCGATCTAAATCGGTCGTGTGCCCTGACGGCTATTTCAGCTGAGCTAAAAATAACACGACAAAGATCGCGCTGCGATGTGGGTCGAGATACCTTTTTTCTTCGATCCACGATCCGCATGTGCACACCTTGCATAATTCAAGCGCCAACAAAAAATTAGCGGACGTTTTATTCATCAAATGACAGTTCTAATTTTGTAATGATAAGTTCGGTTTTTATTTGAATTTCGAATTTTTTATTCCATTTTTGAATCTTTCTGGGTGGAAGTAGTGACGGTTGTATTTTTTTATGAGTGTTCGAATGTGTTTGTGGCAGAAAATAGCTGGACGTATAAATAAAATGAGTAATTGCGTTGATATTTAGTTTTCCTCGAAGTTCTGAGTGCGGTGGCTGACAAGATGCATGTGTCTTAGTGAGAGAGATGAAAGGAGTCTGTATGGTATGAAGAATGTGTGAAAATCTGATAAATAGGTACAATATTATTCCTGATTTCTTTTAAAAACACTATTTCATAATACTGATTTAATTTCCTAATATAATGTTACGAAATAAAAGTAAAAATAATTATTTTTCAACTACTGCAAAAGTTACTTAACACTTATAATTTTTTTTAATGTGTAGAGACAAGGTCACCTATAAGGTTGTTGATATACAGATTAAACTGTGACAGACAGACGGACCGGCAGACGAATATAGCGATTATAATCTCATGAAATCTCTTGTGAAATTTTGTCTGAGGCCCATCATTCATTAGGTGTTGTCAACATTCTTCAACAAACTCTAACTGTAGTGGCTTTGATTAATTTATACGAAAATATAAGCAAGTTTATGCCACAGTATCATAAAATAAATATATCAGGGTAAACTTGGATAGATATAGAAATATGTAATTGGTAGAACCTAAACCAATGAGGGGAGTAAAATGTTGGTAAGATCTAGAGTTATCCCGTTGTTAAAATATTTTAGACAAACATATCTACTTGATATTTATAGTTGAAAATAAATAGTAACGAACGACATGTCACAGCCAATGTAGGTAGCATAGCATAGTAGTTAGGTATGATCTTACAACACTACGAATCTTATAAGATTGTTCAGTCTCTATTATCATTAGATTACAATTTCCAGTTCGAAAAAATCAAATTAAATTAAAGATAAATCGCTTAGACTAAGTATCTGTCTTTTGTTAAGAAATGTTTAGATAGATAGGTAGGTATTCTCTTTATTGTACACTCTTACAATTAGAACTTTTAGAATAAATGCATCTAACAATGGGCGAGATTATCGCTAAGAGCAATCTTGTTTTTGTTACTATCACGATATATTCAAAATTAATGGAAATGGTAAATCAACTGCAAAGATATGGTTAACTGTTTAATTGCTAATTTTATTATTATGAATTTGCAACACGACGGGACTTAATTAGATTGTTCAATCTCCATTTCAGCACAAGTCAATACCCAATACTACAATTTTTTTATTTTTATATTCTCCTAAATTAAATTATTGAAGTTCACCAAAAATATCCTCCTTCTAAAAACAAATCTTCTATTAGTTTCTGCTCGGAGCTGGGGTAGCTAGAAAATATTGTTTTCAGCAATAAACAAAATGTTGTCTATGACACTCTCCGTCCAGCCCTTCAATTATCTCCAAACAAAAAAATACATCGAATTGTTGCTCCGTTTTGACGTGAAAGCCGGACAAACAAACTTACATACCTACTTTTGCATTTATGATATTTTTATATTGATGACACGGCAGGCGCAGTGGTTTAGCGGTTGGCTGCTGTGCTTCGTGTCACAGATTGGATTCCCGCAGCGGAACAAATGCATGGCTAATCTATATGGGCCACAAATAGGCGATCCAGGTCCGGGTGTTTGTAAAAATACACTCACGATACAGAATGCATTCCTAGTGTGTGACAATGTTTTTTTTTTTAAATAAAATTCTATTCTGAAAATCCATAATTGAATGTTATTCACATATAATTTATTTATATTATTTACAAATATAAATAATAAAAAATATTTATAATAATAATATAATTAATAATTTAAATAAATTAATTAATTTATAGTATTTATAAATAATAAAAATAAATTATAGTATGGAAATGTGTTACATTTTCTAACGTTACAGAAAACTACTCGGGAATCCAACTAGTTGATCGACTAATACATTCAGCCATCGTTCAACAAATTCCACATCATGTAGCTTCCCGACCATCTTACCATAGATTGATGTCTTCCTATCCGTTCTCTTGACTGATGGCTTCCGTTCATCTAGCTACGAACGTTTATGGAAAGTTTTCTATACAACAGACTTACTACTGATACTAATATTATAAATACGAAAGTCTGTTTGTTGGACTTTCTTTCACGGCAAAACGATGTGTAATTTTTGTTGTGGAAATAGTTGGAGGGCAGGCGGTTGACATAGGTTCTTTTTTTCGTAGTCTTCCTGACCGATTTCGGCCACGATGGCCAAATTCAGCGGAGATTAGCCATCTGCGCAGGAGATATTATAATGCACATGTGTGTGCGCAGATACGAGTGCACGGCATCTTTGGATGATAAGAAACGATATAGCAAGGGTTTTGTAATACTATGTCTACATGTGTGGAACTTATTAGAAATTTCAATACATTGATACCAGGGACCGAATTTTTCAAATTAAGAAGAACGAAGAGAATTATCGTTTTATTTGCAAGTGACGTGGAAAGTTATGACCCTCATAGTGCTGTGACACGTTTGTTATTATTGATATTCAAGAAACATATGAAACCAATCATTTGGGGTCAATTCTGTGAGTCACTTATTTTGAGCTGAAACTTTGCATAGAGACTCCATACCAGATGTTGTCTTCAGTCCTTTAGGATCGATATGGGGTTTCCGTTACACGTTGTATACAGTAAAGTTAACTAACAGAGGGCGTTCCCGTTAACCCGCAACAAAAGTATAAGTCCTTCAAGTACGCGAGTACAGAGTGTTTCTTTTACGTATCAATTTAAATTTTTTAGTGAAAATCTAATATATAAAAAAAAATGTTTTGTAATGGAAATATTTTTTTAGCATGTATGGATGCTATACTATTGCGGGTTAACGGGAACGCCCTCAGTTATTTAACATATTGTATAATTAGGTTATAAAACCTAATTAATATTGCATGTCGCACTGTAGAAGTATATGGAGGAGGTACGCCTCCTCCATATGTTAGCTGGTAGGTTTCCAGTCTCACCGGAGTGATTGAGATAGAGCAATTACCTATCTAACTCCACAATCCAATACCTGGCTATCACAATACCGCTTGGCAAGACTGTTATCAGATTTTCTGGCTTGTGACAACCCGTAACGACTTTCAAAGATTTGAAAATAGCAGATAGGTCTAACACCTTAATGTGATTACCAAGCCACGGAAGAATCTCGGTATTTTAAAATGGTCAGCCATCCACGGATAGGCTGCGTTTCCACCAGAGATGTGCGAGGATGCGTAGCGAGGGATGTGTTTGTAAAGAACCAATAGAATCGCTTCATTTACCTCGCCTCGGTCAGCACAGCTCTGGTGGAAACGGCTCAGCGGAGCTAGATTTTTGCGCATACAAAACAAGCGAGGGATGTGTGCGAGGGATGTGTGCGAGAGATGTGTTGCGAGGAATGTGTGTTGAGAAGGATGTGTTGCGAGGTTTGCGCATCCTCGCACCACACATTAATGCACATTTTCACAGCTCTGCTATACATCCTCGTAGGCACATTTTCATCGCACAGCTTTGGTGGAAACATCCACACATTTTCACAGCACAGCTAGACATCCTCGCACGACACATTTCCATCGCACATCTCTGGTGGAAACGCACCCTAACCTTGGCATACGTTGCTTGATCAACAGGTGGGTTCTTATTTAATCACGACCTTTTTTTCTTTTTATTCAGAATAGGCCCGCGTTTGACCACCATTTCACCTGATGGTAAGTGATGATGTGGTCTAAGATGAAGCACGCGTACCTAGAAGTAACCTATTCACTCTTGACTTAAATCCCCCCAGGTTATAGCTATCAGGAAACACAGACTCTAGCAGAGAATTCCACTCCGCAATGAAGCACACTTACCTAGAAGTAACCTATTCACTCTTACTTCCCACTTAGATCAATGCGATGCCATAGATACCAATTATGGAAAGTCCGGAAAATAATGTTTTTAGATCCAGCTATCTCATTCAGTTACTAAAATAGCAGTATCCTCGTTCTTCTGGTTTTATAGTTTACGTGAAATAAACAGCTGATGCTCTATATATAACAGAATTCAACGTACCTGTTTGTGTGTATACTTCTAAACATTGACGTTTAGATTTATTGATTTGACGTTGAGCGTAGTTATATTTCTACTAGTTCCTGCCCGCCGCTTCTCTCGTCTTTTTTTAGTGAAAAAAAAAAAATTATGGCGCTTTCCAGTCTATTAGTGAGACAAGGAGAGACAGTACTGCAGTCTTTAATCTACTGTATACATATAAGTATAGTTAATAGTACATATGTTAATAATTTAGTACTTCATAAAGATTATTAGGTATTTAAACTAGCAATGTGATTAAAAATCTTGTAAACTAATAAGTTGCAGTATAATGAACGCTTTGACCCTATGGCTAGGGTTGAAAGTCTTTTTGCAATTACTGTTAATCATTAAATGCTATTATACCATTGACGAATACTTAGATGACGAATTAAGTTATTAATACTGTAATTTTTATTATTTGATATTTTAATTTTGTTGATTTTTAATTATTTGGGGTATTAATTATTTGACATTTTGATTATTTGACATTTTAATTATTGGCACTTTAATTATTTTAAAATATTTGTTTTCTTAGGTATAAATAGGTCCTCATTTAGGTCTGATATAATTATTAGTTATTGTTTAATTAATTATAAACTAATACTATAATAATGCATGATATTTTTACAATATTTGGAATAATGTATAATACTCGCAAGGATTTGCACACCGCATTTGTACGCCTCCTACCATAACATAGCGCTCTATTTATAAATATAAGATCTGTACTTTTCTACCTATGTTAACAAATGAATAAATAGTTTCTAATTTCTTTTCTGAATAAAAATAATCAGCCTATAATGTTCCAACTGCAAGGATACAAGCCTTCTCTCTATAAGAGGGATCCACCACGCAGGCACAGTACAGGTTGATAGATATCACATGTCTCCAAAGCTTTGGTTCTAGAACGATGTTTTCCTTCTATCAAAGTAACGAGCCGGACTGGATTCGTATCCACGACCGTGACAACTTTTAGCTCAGGCCCGTTACCACTCGCCACCACTTCTCTTCCGTCTGATATGTTGGTATTATCTGACCATTTTAAGATTCTGTTAAACTGCATTTTAAAATACGTGACCAAGTACTGTCGCGAGCAAAACCAATTTATATTTACAATACATTCTTCGGGCGTACTGGAAACCTAAAAAAATATATTTAGTGAACAGAACATATTATTGCTAAGAATAATGTATCTAGGTGCAATTAAAGCTTGAAAATAAAATTATTATTAACCCAATAAAAGTCAACTGGGGACAAAATAACGATTAGTGACGACTCAGCAACAATAAAATAGCTGGCAGCAAACAATTTTATATTTCGTTTGTTAAACAGAAATAACATGGAGCCGACTAGCGTACATTCTTGGCAGCGATTTGCATAGAATTCTATACACGACAAATGTTTGGACGTCAATCATATGCACAGAAGGTTTTGTTCCTGACTGTATCGGTTACGGTTTAAGAATCTTGCACGGAGAATAATATCAACACAAGCTTTATTGCCTGCCAAGGTAACGAGATGCCGTGGTATCGGAACGCAAGGCAATCGAAGGAACACAGTGGGCTTTTAGTCAGTCTGACAGGCCCATCCGCTGCACCCAAATCGGGAGTCATTTGATCATTTTCCCACCGGAAAAAAGTGTATAAGCATTGAATTAATAAGTAGTAGTAGTAAAAAATGTAGTATATTCTGGGTACTTATTGGGTCAATTGGTGAATAAGTGACCATGTTAAGTCATTGGTTCCGGCAGCTATTTTTAGGCATTGATAGTATTTTTTTTATTCGTCTCGTTTGATGGTAAGCGATAGATGAGGTCTACGATAGAACGAGCGAGCCCAATAGATTCCTGTTCACTCTTACTTTAAAGGATCATCTTTGTTTTTAGGATCTCCACCGATGGGTGGAGATCCTAAAAACAAAGATGATGATGAAGACGGTTAGTCGATGGACTAACCGTCTTTGTTAAGCTTTGCTTAATCTTAAATCCCTTAAGGCCCTGTTATGATCTGATGATACTATAAAGTATAAACATACACATACATACACTAATAATACTATAAAGTAGAAAGTTTAGATTTTTGTCTATTTGTAATGGATAATCTCAAAAGCTAATGGATGGATTGCGAACATTATTACTCTAATCTGTAACTAAAATATTTTAAAGTCGCTGAAAAACAACCTTTTCACGCGAGAAGCCAGACGCAAGATAATGTTAAACATGAAACATAAAGCTACAACAATTGTTTATCAAGTCTAAAATACCTACAACTTTTGAAATCATCTAGTACATACAGACGTACTGATTTTTTTGTAGTGTGCTGTTGATTTCTAGAATATAAGTAGCAAAAATGTAGGATATTGTCTTCTCGGATTCTCTGCCAAAAGTATAAGAAAAATAGAAAACTGGCAGTGTGACTCCGATGTCCATTCTTGTCTCATGCATTTTAGCCTTTGAATTCGTTTGTAATCTCAGAAAAAACTGCACTCAAATCTATACTAATATTATAAGGCGGAAAAGTTTGTTTGTTTGTTTGTTTGCTTGAACGCGCTAATCTTCGAAAGTACTGGGTAGATTTGTATGCAATTTGGTATAGAAGTAGCTTGAAGCTTGAGGAAGGTTATAGGCTACTCTTTACGCGACTGCAAAAAAGGAGAGTTATGTTTTTACCGTGATAGAATCCACGGGAGCGAAGCCCCGCGTGAGTACTAGTAAAAGTATACGAGTACTAAAAGTATTTTTTTTCAAAAAGGGTACTAGAGAAAAAAAAACTAACCTATGCAAGTTCTTATTCATTTAAGCGACACGTGTTAAATTAATTTAGATGTTAAGGCTAAATTCTAGGGCTACGGGACACATTGGATATGGGTATCGTGTAATGGGTTTTTGGGGTGGTGATTGCAAATCTGGCATGCGCGCGAGCAGTCAGCAGCATTGACGGGGTCCGATAGGGCCATTGCCTTACAGGGTTGCGGAACTGTTCTCACGAGATACCGCGGCCTCGGAATGCTAGGGAAACTAAAGCAACAGGGTGGATTTTTAATCAGTAGAATTTTGTCCTTCGCATACTTCTGAGTTTGTTCATTCTTCTTTTCATATCCAGTCGATTCTCCTCTGGAATGCACTTCCTCTCGAGATCCGGACGGCTGACAGTCACCTTTTAAAAAGAAATTGCGGATCTATTCTCTACACCAACAAGCAGAGCTTCCACATTTAGTTTTCATTTGCTTCTTAAGTATATGTATATATATTTGTATCTATTTATATAAGTATTTATTCATACATATTATTTATGTAGATTACTGTTTTTTTCATTTTCTTACTATTATTATATAAATATTTTTTCTAAATTTACTTTTTACATAGATATTGCACCTCCTACACTCTCTTCACCACTCATGGTTGACTGGTAGAGAATGCCTACGGCATTAAGTCCGCCTTTGTACCTATGTGCATAAAGTGTAAATAAATAAATAAGTCTGACACACTCTTCCACTCCAATCAGAGCGGGAGAAATCTTTCGATAATTTTCCCACCTGGAAAAAAGTCTAAATTCCGTTTAAATAGAGAAATTTTTTCCCCATGTAACAACACCACATTTTATCATCAACACCATTGCTTATAAAATGGTGAAGGGAAATAATGAAGACATATGAATTACTGCCCTCACATAGAGAGGACACAGTGGGAACGTTATTTATATGCTGATCATGATAAGTTGATGATTACGTGTTGCCTGTCCAATTTTTTTAAAATTAATTAATTTATTTTATTACAAACTTAACACTACCATTACAAGTTGCACCCAATGCGATAGATAAGTTAAAATTATACATTATATAAACACAGTTAAGATCTCTCTACATTCCTTTACTATATTTACCAATCTTGGTATATGTTACCATGTATACAAAATATATGGCTTTTGTGAACTCGCTCATCGAACAGGAAAATAAATCGATACGTGAGGCTACAGTGTTGAGTGCCGCAAAATTGGGCTCCATAATGATGAGTAATTCAGACAGGTGCTGGCTGATACGAGAATTTTATATACGAATGTATGTATAGTTGTGTATACCATGCATTCCTCGCACCGTAATAGTTTCCAAATCTGGCACAGAACCCGTTCGTTTACGATCAACATTACATAAATCACAAAGTAAACATACGCTTTGTACAATGAAGTCTAACGTTTCAGGTCTTTATATTATTACAATGTAGAGTTAATTAGTGGAGTGGAATTCTCTACCGGAGTCTGTGTTTCCTGATAGCTATAACTCGGGGGTTGTAAATGCTTCATCTTTGACATTTTCATCGTTTGAGACGGTGGTCAAACGTGAACCTATCATCAATAATAATTAAAATGAACAATCCTAACTAATATTATAAATGCGACAGTAACTCTGTCTGTCTGTGTGTTACTCAATCATGCCTAAACTACTGAACCGATTTAAATGAAATTTGGTACGAACATAGTCTAGAGCCTGAGAAAGGATATAGGCTGCTTTTTGATGCGAAAAAAGGGCTGTAAGGGGTTGAAATAGGGGATGAAAGTTTGTATGTAAATAACGCAATTTTAAAGCTAGAAGCTTGAAACTTATTTTTTAGACTTTTGATTAGAAAAATGTACTTAAATAAGCTGTTAGCAGTAAAACATTGTAAATAGCTTGTTTATCTGTGAGTTTTATTTTCAAAATAATTAGTCTAAAAAATTCAAAATGCTGCCTAAAGTCACCATTCCGCGCGGACGAAGTCGCGGGCTCAGCTGGTTTCATATACAACGTGTAATTTAAAGGGTATATTCATACCAAGTGCACGGCTTCTTTGGATGATAATAAACGATATGGCAAGGGTTTTCTAATCCTATGGAGTGGAGGATATTAGAAATTTCAATACATTGATACCAGAGACCGAATTTTTCAAATTAAGAAGAACGAAGAGAATTATCGTTTTATTGGCAAGTGACGTGGAAAGTGATGACCCTCATAGTGCTGTGACACGTTTGTTAGTACTGGTATTCAAGAAACATATGAAACCAATAATTTGGGGTCAATTCTGTGAGTCACTTATTTTGAGCTGAAACTTTGCATAGAGACTCCATACCAGGTGTTGTCTTCAGTCCTTTTGGATAGATATGGGGTTTCCGTTACACGTTGTATAATGTCAGGTATGACACTAATCAAAGGTTATTAAAGGTTATTAAGGTTAAACAACACTTTTTGAGGTCCGTCCCTAGATGTATGACCTTAACATATCAACATTTCACATTGCTTTGAAAACACGTTAGACCATTGGTCTTGGCTGTCATCAGTACATCTTAAACAAAAAATCTGACACCAGTTATTCGTCAATATGTTTTGTGTTGACCTGCTACATATTTGTGGAGGTGAGCCGGGCAGTCATTCCATCTATACTAATATTATAAAGCGGAAAATTTTGTTAGTTTGTTTGTTTGTTTGTTTGTTTGTTTGCTTGTTTGCTTGAACGCGCTAATCTTCGAAAGTACTGGGTGGATTTGGATGAAATTTGGTATGGAAGTAGCTTGAAGCTTGAGGAAGGTTATAGGCTACTTTTTACCCGACTGCAAAAAAGGAGAGTTATGTTTTTACCGTGATAGAATCCACGGGAGCGAAGCCCCGCGAGAGTACTAGTGTAAGATAATGGTAATCGACTGGAGTCGGTAAGACTGAAGAGGATAGGAAAATCATGATACATAACATCTTATTACGTGGGATTAATAACAAATGTGTCGCAACTTGTGTCGATGCTCTTGCACCATCCCATCTTCCTAGCTCGTCTTGCAGTGCTGGCGCTGCCGCTGCAGCCTCTGAGAACCTCAAGCGGCGGCAATATAATAACCTTGTTGGAGGTTATATTTTCGAGCCGTTTGGGATGGAGACCTTGGGATCGTGGGGTCCGAGTGCTCACAAATTATTTAAAGAACTATCCAGGCGCCTAGTTGACACTTCGCGTGACCCAAAGCTGGCTTTTACCTTGTACAGCGGTTAAGCATTGCCATACAGCGTGGTAATGCCGCCAGTCTTTTGGGCACACTACCAGTGGACAACGATGCGCACGAATTTCTGGACGCCATATATTAGTTTATTTTTAGATATATATATGTAGTTTAAGGTTTTTATTTAAGTGTATGTTCCATTATTGATTAAATAAATAACAATTTAAGTAGCGTACTCCTTTAAAATATACACAAAGTCTAAACGAAACTTATCGTTTAGGTAAATTAATAGTATCCCATCCCACATTTCCACAAATCCTCATTTGAAAACAAAGCAGCTACTGATGGCAGTACTAAACTACATTGTATACGGCCCTCGGGCGTCACGCATTTAGCAATGCGGTCACTAAAACTGGCGTTGTACATGTAAACGATGCAGCCGAGAATTTGGAAGGGAATAATATGTACTTGTACTGCGTAAGATTTATCTGCAAGTACTTCTGTTAATAATACATCACCCAGTGAATTACCATTCAGCTATAAAATATTTCTGTAGAAAAATAATCACCTACTTGTCTATTGGCGGATTAGTTTCAAAGGTGATAACTTTTCTGTTCGTTAAATGTATGTGTACTCTATACTCTATACACATAAATAAAATAGAAGTGTCTGTTTGTAATTAAAAAAAAAATAAGTGTCTGTTTGTAATTAAAAAAAAAATGTGTTTATGGTGTCGTTATAGTAGGTACTATACGTTATTTAAACGATATTAAAACACGCGCAAACTTTTTTCAAATGTTGTCTTTATTTTTGCCTGTCCTTCTGTTTGTCCGGGCTAATCTCTGGTATGTTTGTATAGTTTGTTGCTGCCTTAATTTGATCTGTATATCAAAACGGGGATCTACCGCGCGCTCTGTTATCGTCAACTTTTTTTTTACAACATGTAAGCTACTTTTTCCAGGAATTCCCACGGGGTCATGATTACCCCGGATTTTTATTTGAAGAGAAATAGCAATGTGGGTAGAATTCACATTACTAGCAATCTTGGTCACCCCTCCAATTAAGCTAAATATGCTTGTGTCTAAAGTGGGTTCACGTCAGTAGTCTGTAAAGCCTAATAACTTTCATTCGCTGCACCAGTACGAGCCTGCTATTTCCAGCACAGACAGTTATGTTCAAGTGCCCGAATGGCCGATTAAAAGGGAATTACAAGCGAACCTCAGCTGTGAACCGGAGACCGCCTGGCGTCGCGCCAGTAAACCTGGTGTGTCATGTAGCCAGCATAGATCATGGGGAGGGCAGATTGAAGATGCAAGTAGAAATAATATTCACTAGATCGCAGCCGATATTCGCAGAGATATGAAATGACCTAATTCTGGCTAGCATGTTCTTCTTTTACAATTCATATTCCCTTTTCAGGAAACTTTCGTGGAAACCTTTTCAACTCGACTGTACAATTTCTGCCGTGAAGCGAATCTGTCGTAAAATGAACAAGGGTATCAAAGATCTGCTAGGGTTACGGGTGTGTTGCGAGCCCTGGCTGGAGGCTTTAATTAATTTATTAATTAAGGCAACCACAGGCAAGCCTGGTTAAGCAGCCGACAACCTAGTTGACTTGCGAGATGTCATGTACAAAAAAAGAAGAATGTTCTAACAAGACCGCGGATCCGGACCACAATGGCAATTGAAGGAATAGGATGAGTTTTTAATCAGTAGAAGTCTGACACTGCTTTTCGCTCCACCCAGAGCGGAAGAAGTAATTTAATGATTTTTTCACCAAAAAAATGACAAGATTCCTCTGGATATTTTGTTTGCTGTTTCTTATTATATGTTTTTAAAGTAATTATTATTGCAGACCAATTACAATTCAAAAATGTGTGGGCTATGGTTAATTACACAAACAAGTAATTTAGCATCCCATTATAATGTGACTATGTTTTTCCATATAAATATTTGAAGAGTTTCTGTTTTGTGTTACTCGTTGTTATTCCTTAAACTAAAACTTGATAAATATTTTTTCAAAATGAGCTGATGCTCAAAGCCAAATGTAACAATGAAAATGTCCCCATAGGCCTATAATATTTAACCCAAAAGGGTTAATAAATACACTATAAAAACGTGAAAAGGTCTAATATGCATCTCCTCTAAAAAGTGCTACGACAGAGCTACGCCGTAGCCTCGTAGAGGTACTGACCTACAAATTCGTAGCACCTCCACGAGATCGTATTCATATGATTTTTCCACCATAAATTTTATTCATAGATTTAAATAGTTAAGATAGGGCAATAGGGGTGCGTAGGGGTAGACAATTTGCTTGGAGCTATCGATGTCTATAAAAACTTTATATGTCACATATTTTTGACTTACTGGTAATGAAATACTATCATGTTTAGGGTTTTGTACCCAGGGTAAAACGGGACCCTATTACTAGGACTCCGCTGTCCGTCCGTCTGTCTGTCACCAGGCTGTATCTCATGAACCGTGATAGTTAGACAGTTGAAATTTTCTGTTTGCTGCTATAACACTTACTCGATTAACACTCACACTTGGCCGGTTTTTTTTTTGGAAGGAAAAATATCGCAGTCCCATTATACAACGTGTAATTTAAAGGGTATATACATACCAAGTGCACGGCTTCATTGGATGATAACAAACGATATGACAAGGGTTTGGTAATCCTATGTCTTCTTGTGTGGAACTAATTAGAAATTTCAATACATTGATACCAGAGACTGAATTTTTCAAATTAAGAAGATTGAAGAGAATTATCGTGTTATAGGCAAGTGACGTGGAAAGTTATTGACCCTCGTAGTGCTGTGACACGTTTGTTATGATTGATATTCAAGAAACATATGAAACCGATAATTTCGTATCAATTCTTTGAGTCGCTTATTTTGTGCTGAAACTGGGCATAGAGGAGACTCCATACCAGATGTTGTCTTCTGGCCTTTTGGATTGATATGGGGTTTCCGTCACACGTTGTATAATATGTGGTATTGTTTAGTAACACAATACGACAATTTAAATTTCTTATGCATTTAATGTATGACAGCTGATTCTGAATATATTACAAGATGTTTCAGAAAATTTAGGACTTATACGCATTAAATTTTGAAGTCACAGAAACACTATCAACAGTCTTATCACATAATCTATGTCCATACACATCGGTGAGTACTGAGTACACATATTATTATATAATGCGCCGAATCCACATCTGTTCAGTGACGTGTTTCTTCGGATGCTGTAAAGATGAGCCACTAAAGATGTTTAATTAGACTAATTCCAGCCAAGTTGTGCCGTAATGGCAGGACGCCGGCACGATTGAGTACGGTTTAATGGACTATCTCATTAATTGCATAATTTATCTGCTGATTTTATTAGGGATTTAATGTTTCAATTAAAATTATAATTAAACAGTTTTTTTTTATTGGGAGTATGAATTAGTTTTATTGGTTATGAATTTATAAATTGGTTGAAAATTGGTAAAACACTTATATTCAGTTGCTACCGCTTAGACTGCTAGCCGACCTTAACATAGTTGGGAATAGGCTAAGCTAAACAGATGATAATGGTAGTGAATTGATAATACATCTATTTAACTGAAGTAAAAAAGAAGTAGCTTTTTTATGGTGAAAATATAACAATTTAATAATAATAATAGTTAAAACATTGAATTTGAAAAAAAAACCTAACTATGTACATAAAAAATTAAAATAAAAAGCAAGCTTAGGCGTCAAAGTACTCCTCCACATCGCTGTCGTCCGGAAACGTACCCAGAAGACTGGCAGCATTGCCACGTTGTATGGCAATGCTTATTCTTTGGGCAAAGAACGAGCCAGCCCTCCGGTCACGCAAGGAATCGATCAGCCGGCGAGTTAATTCCTTATAAAGGAGACGCGCACTCGGGCCCCATAACCCAAGCGTTTCGACTCCAAACGGCACAAAACTGTAATTACTAGAAAGGTTACAGTATTTGCGCCGTTTGAGGGCCTCTGTAGTCACGGCTTATCAATTCAATAGTATAATTTTATTTATTAATAAAAATTAATAGTTTAAAAAACCAAAACACGCTTTTAGGACTAATGTAATGAGCAGAAATTAGAAATGTTTACTAGTAGGCAGTCAAAGGTTCCATCAGCCACCTTCCAATTCCATCGTCAGACCAGCTGGTACCATAATATTCTTTTGTCATCTAATCTACATATATTTGCCAAGTTTCATGATGATACAACAATTAGAAGTACGTTTAATTCAGATTCTTAGATTTTATTGCATATTTAGTTCGTTAGACCTAATAATAAATCTATCGATTACGCGGTAATTCAAAAAGGTTAAGAAAACCGATAACAGATTTTCTTTAGGTTTGTTATAACCTTGAAACCTGATCGTGTTCAAAGTCCATTACGTGGCCTTTCTCACAAGTGCAAACTCGACTATGATACGATATTCCATCATGGAATGCCAGTGCCTATCTTCCGGCTTCATCATCAGACCTTGAAACCTAATCGTGATCAAAGTTCATTACAAGACCTTTCTAAGAAATCCAAAACAGCTATGATACGATTTTCCATCATGAAGTTCCAGTTCATATCTTCCGGCTCCATCATCAGATCAGTTCGACAGTACCATATTATTGTATTGTCATCAGAATTACATACAGCTGCCAATTTTCATTACGCTACGACCCTTGGAAGATGGTTAAATTAGTTACCTTAGATTTCATTAAATACACACATCAAAAGTGTCTAGGGATCAAGCATTTTTATGCGGATTTCTTGAGATTGAGATTTGGCTTTGTAATAAATTTATGATTTTATAAATTTATATGGATCCTATTTGGTGCATTTCATAATTTGAAACAGGAACTGTTAATCAAATTCGAGTAAAAGATGAAAATCAGCTGTCAATATTTTCCCTATAAAAACATACAACGCATTGAAGACATTATTAGTGCTACTGTTTCCCTACTACTGATTAAAACCAACGTTATTATGGAGCGGCGACGTCATTTAAGCAGGGAAGAAATGCTCAGAGCCGTGGGAATGATAGAAGCTGGTTCCCGGCAACGTACTGTGGCTTTAGCTCTGAATACAAGTCAGAGTGTTATCAGTCGACTTTGGACACGTTACCGAAGCACTGGTACCGTGGCTGAGCGCCATGGAGGACGGTATCGCTGCACCACACGGAGACAAGACCGATACAATCAAATCTTAACTCGAAGAGCTCCAACAATAACCGCCTTGATGTTAGCCGTGAGGCTTCATCACTCTTCAGGGAACTTAATTAGCGACCAAACAGTCAGAAACCGCTTGCATGAAGTGAACCTTCATTCCCGAAGACCGCTACGGGTACCACCTATAGCAATGCACAATCGTAGGATTCGATATCAATGGGCTCTTGAACACAGAAATTGGGCAGAAGAACAATGGCGTTTCGTGTGCTTTTCTGATGAGTCTCGTTTTGGTATGAGACCGGATACAAGACGTATACGACACTAGAGAACCCCTGGACGCCAACAGCGATTAAAATCCTGCCAGGAAGTCCATCCTTATAGTGGTGGAACCATCATGGTATGGGCGGGTATTTGGATCGGCGGAAGAACTGAGTTGATTTGGATCAGAGGCAACCTCAACGCTCAAATTTATGCTGAGACGATTGTATCTGACATCATCATTCCTCTACAAGTGCAAATCGGTCCCTTATTTCAGTTAATGCATGATAATGCACGACCGCACACCGCAAGAGTTGTAAGACAGACTCTCGCCGCAGCTAACATCAATGTCCTGCTCTGGCCTGCTCAGTCGCCAGACTTGAACCCGATTGAGCATGCATGGGATATGGTACAGAGAAGAGCTCTGCCGAATATGGAGGGTATCCAGTCGCAAGAAGACCTTTTTTTGTTGTTGCAACGAACATGGGCAGCCATTCCACAGCGTGATTTGGATGAACTCATTTTGAGTATGCCAAACCGATGTTCTTGTGTTGTTAGTGTTCGCGGTAGAAACACGGATTATTAATTGTTTAAGTTACCCAATAAAATTTTAAAGAAAACTGTTATTTCAGTTTTTTTTTCGAACTTTAATGTTAGTGGTTCAAATGTCAAAAATCCCTTTATTAGGAAAATGGCAAATTTCTTTATTAATGCAAAGGTGACTTGGTTTATCGTTACTGTGACAAACGAAAACACTTTATTTGATGAATCCTTAAAGAAAATTTTAATTAATATCAATCAGGAGAAAAGTTATTGCAAAAATATATGTTGATCCCTAGACACTTTTGATGTGTGTAGTTAGTTACATACAGGTCGACCTAATAAAAGCGTGTTAAAAATATGGTGGTAATATGATTTTTGTTATTAATATCTTATCTTATCTTATGTGGAATTCTGCTGGCATCCATTGCTTACCATTAGGCATGATCAAGGTCAAGGACCGGCACTTCCAAAATTTACAATAATTGGTTTTACATTACCAAAAAGGTTGGACACGTTTAACACTGGACGTGTATTGTCACTACAAAGTATCGTATTTGTTGTCTTTGGTTGACTTGTGCACTGATAATCAGTTTGATTTTTTTTTATGAAAGAAGACTAAATCGTTTTTGTCTTGCTGTGAGATTATTACACAGTTAAAACATAGTGTATTACATACTCTTTGTTACACAGTACACAGTATCTATACATTTTAATTATAGACTAAAATGACGCGGATAGAGGAGTATTATATTTGGCATATTTAAAGTTTACTAGTACTTGCCAAGTGGTCGAAACTAGACCATTAACTTAGAATACATTATTATTAAAAATAATGCTTTCTGCACTCTTTCTCCATATCAACTTTAACTGTGCCATACTTTATACATCTCTATCCGAATAATTTTTGTATATAATTAGTGTATAAATATTATGTACATAATTGCATCTGTGTAATTATCTTATAGCAAGGCAAAATCTCTTGTCGTCTTTATTAATTTACATAAAAAAGGCCCGTCAAAAGTTTTCCTTCACGTATTAATATATAGACATGCAGAAAGCTAACATTTTATAACGACATTCAAACTTATAATCTAAATTAATGATGGTCGAATTTCGACCACTGGATGACCATCAGTAAAAATAAATGAATAGGAATGCAGAAGTCTACCACAAAACTTTTTAAATCCAGAGCAGTAAGTATCTCTCCAAGATATAAATAGTGTTTCCTTCATTCCGAAAATAGAACGGAAATGAATAATCCTATTTATCCTCACCCAGTTTTGATTGAGTCACCTCATTCACCCAGACAGATCCACGGGAAAAGCGAAGCTTAATAATAACATAATATCACGCATAGAGCAAGAGGTAGACAGAGGAATAAAGCAGCTGCATTTAATTTTTATGGACTCGGTAAAATTCAGCCCACAAAATCTCTTAAACTTATATTATCTATACTAATATTATAAAGCTGAAGAGTTTGTTTGTTTGTTTGTTTGTTTGTTTGCTTGAACGCGCTAATCTCAGAAACTACCGTTCTGATTTGAAAAATTCTTTCAGTGTTAGATAGCCCATTTATCGAGGAAGGCTATAGGCTATATATCATCACGCTAACACCAATAGGAGCGGAGCAGTAATGAAGAATGTTTCAAAATCGGGGGATTTTTTTTTCCACGGGGACGAAGTCGCGGGCGGAAGCTAGTCTTTAATATAAAATTGATTTATTGTATGTTATTTCAAAATAAGTGTGTTTTTTCTAGTGTTTATAGTTATTTCCACGACACTAAGACAGAAACAAACTCTTTAGATTTTGTTAGTTTGTCGGTCTCTGCTGTTTGTGCGTGTTAATATTTGGAACAGTTGCATCAATTTCAATGGGACTTTCTCTGAAGGATAGAGGAGGTTGTAGGGTGAAATTTATATATGCATATTATTTCAGAATTCCCGAAAACTTCCTATGTAAAATTGACTCTAATGTGAACAAAGTCGTAGGCACAGCTAGTGCTAGATATAATGAAGCGGACTTAATGCTAGGCATTTTATACCTTTGGTTGATACAGAGATAAATATTTTTATATTTTTCGTTTATTTAACCACTTAACTTATTGAATACATATGACGTTTCACTGTTGAGATACAGCCTTCTCTATGAGAGGGAATGGACCGCAATTCATCCCTTTTTTAGGGTTCCGTAGTCAACAAGGAACCCTTATAGTTTCGCCATGTCCGTCTGTCTGTGCGTCTGTCCGCGGTTTAGCTCAAAAACCATTGGTACTAGAAAGTTGTAATTTGGCATGAGTATACACGTTAATGATGCCGAAATAGTGGTAAAATAAAATTTTGAAAAAAACAATTATTTAGGGTACCTCCCCTACATGTAAAGTGGGATGATAATTTTTTTTTTTCGTCCTTCCATAGTGTAGGATATCGTTGGATAGGTCTTTCAAAAATATTAGGGGTTAGGGTAGACCGTTTTTTGATTAAGCAAACCGTTCGTGACTTATCAAGCTTTAAAGTACCAATTTTCGTTAGAGTCAAGTGTCGCCCCCCTCTATCAACTAAACGGTTAGAAATTCAAATGACAAGGCAGTAGTACCTATATATAACGAAGTTTAAAGGAAAACTATCACACATAAGTGGGCTGTACAAGTTTAGGAGTAATAGTCGACCAATTGTATATGACTCGAAAATTTCGAACAACTCCATAGAAATGTCGATAGATGGCGCTAAGCGTCAGTTGTATCGCGCTAGTTTCATATTTAAATAAGTTTTATAAAAAAAAACTTTTTAACAAAAAAAATCCACTAGGTACAATGTGAAAAATAACTTTAATTTCAGAAGATGGTGTCTTTGGATCTGTATTTTAGTTTTTTGCCACCGACGTCCGAAATTGAAGTTATTTTTCACATTGTAGTGTTTTTTGGAGGTCGGTTTTTTTTTTTGTTAAAAAGTTTTTATTTCTCGCTTTTTAGTGGATCTGTTTATAATTTATCTAAGTTACAATATATAAGTTACAATTAGCCTGATGTCAACTTGCTTATCGCCTTTTACAAAATATTGCTTTTCCCGATGCAGGGGCGTTAATTGTTGAGGAGTTCACCTTATCAGCTCCATTTCACCATTCGCATTGTGACGACCATAAATTGCTTAGCAACCATTTTAAAGTAATCGAATCGCAACCCGTGAAATACTTATTATTGAGTAGTTCCGGTGGCCATCTGTGATTTTCTTCATCAGTTCCGCTTCACCAAATGGTGCTTTCTGAGAGCAAATGCACAAGTTACTGTAAAAAATACCAAAATCGCTATACTATTGCCTTTAAAATTTGAGGGTTTCCATCGATTTCCATGGGATCCCTTCATCAAATTCTAATTTGGTGACAATGGTACTACCTCAAGAGCATACCATTTCAAACGAAAAAATAATTTGCAAAATCGATCCACAATTGACGGAGAACTTTCCGTGCAAAATTGTCGAATCAGGTGAGGATTTGTATAGGAAGTAAATTAGTTAGGTAGTCAAGTTTGGCTTTTAGTTAGAGCATGGTACGAAATGATCAGTCAGCGAATACGACACACACTTGGCTGTTATAAAAACTACGGAACCCTACACTGCGCGTGGCCCGACACGCACTTGACCGGTTTTTTTTTATTTATTCCTATTCAAGTTTACTCATGATCTTTTCTTTTACCGTTTTAATTTTGACAATATCACGAAGTAATGTCTCTATGCCTACCTGGGTTTGAATCCCAACTCGTAATTCGTGCCTGTAGCCACTGGGCTAGGACATAGAGTCTGAATCTATATGAATAGAGGCACTCTATTATAATACTTTTTTATTACATTTATAAATATTTCATAAAAACAAAAAATAACTGAATAAACATACAAAAATAATAGCTCACTGGTGTTGGGAACAGGGTTCAATCTACCTGTGGACAGAGCTCTAGAGAGAGAGAGTCCTAACCGTACCTCTTTCTGAATCAAGTCCTTATCTTATCTATCCAGCAGCATATTAATAGCCTGCCGTGTCTGTGGTCGCGGCGTGATGATATTTAAGATGTAAAAATTACAACGGGTCTTTGATAAATCAACAAATAATAACATTTATTTTCTAATACAGTCCATAGTATGTTAGTAACAATTCAAACATATGCTACGTTATCTGAAAAATACTTGCACTGTCTGAACAGGCCCACTCAAATCTGTATGCATCTTTACATTAATCTACAAGGTTCTCATACTTTGACAATTAAAGACTGTATGGACTTCAAAAGAGACTGAATTTTATTCTGAGTATGTTTTGGTGTTTCTGCTCAGTATAGTCAGGAAACCGGGTGTTATTTTAAAACCAATTTGCAAAATAAAGATCATTCATCATTTACATATTGTGATAGTACAAAGCAAAGACAGACATAAATACAAACAGAAATTTATATATTCCTTCTAATACTATCGCTACCTCTATCCAGTGTCGCTGAATAGGACAGTCAAAGACGCCGCAATTGTCTTGAGGATGCTGTTGCTGCTACTTCGTAGGCGCTCTGCTTTGTTAAGGGTTACGGCCTGAAAGCCATTTGAAATAAAAATAACGGTAAAGGTTATTTAAATTTAACGGTTAACCAAATGTATATAGATCTCCATATTTTCTTGGTAATGATGTCGTAAGTTCGGCTTTTTATTGTACGCTAAAATGTTGCGATCCGTGCCGTATTACTGTTTTAATTAAAGTGACCGATTTGGATTATATTGCTTCTCGTACAACGTTCTTACTCAAAAACAATTATGCAAGGTGCACTTAATTTTGTTTATAATCGTAGTGTTATCCTTATCTTAACTGATAGAAATGATGTTTTATATGTTTTATTAAATATTTATTTTTTAGCAGTTCCTTAAATAATTATATGAATAAATAATATTCAATCTAATATTACATATGCAAAAATATGTCTTAAAAACCGGCCAAGTTATCTATAAAAACACGTTTCTTGTATACGTATTTGAGTACCAGTTAAATATTTATTCTATTTTGTTTTTAGTATGTATTGTTATAGCGGCCACATAAATACATCATCTGTGAAAATTTCAACTCTATCACTGTTCATGAGATATAGCTTGGTGACAGACAGACGGACAGCGGAGTCTTAGTAATAGGGTCCCATTTTACCCTGGGTACAGAACCCAAAAATGATAGTATTTCATTACCAGTAAGTCAAAAATATGCGACATATAAAGTTTTTTATAGACATCGATATGTCAAAGCAAATTTTCTACCCCTACGCACCCCTACTGCCCTATCTTAACTATTTAAATCTATGAATAAAATTGATTATGGTGGATAAATCATATGAATACAATCTCGTGGAGGTGCTACGAATTTGTAGGTCGGAGCCTCTACGAGGCTACGGCGTAGCTCTGTCGTAGCACTTTTTAGAGAAGATGCATATCAGACCTTTTCACGTTTTTATAGTATACTAGCTTCCGGGAGCGACTTCGTCCGCGTGGAAAAAAAAACCCCCGATTTTGAAACATTCTTCATTAGTGCTCCGCTCCTATTAGTCTTAGCGTGATGATATATAATAATAATATTCCACAATATAGCCTATAGCCTTCCTCGATAAATGGACTATCTAACACTGAAATAATTTTTCAAATCAGAACCGTAGTTCCTGAGATTAGCGCGTTCAAGCAAACAAACAAACAAACAAACTCTTCAGCTTTATAATATTAGTATTTTATTAACCCTTTTGGGTTAAATATTATTGGCCTATGGGGACATTTTTGATCAGCAGCTCATTTTGAAAAAATATTTATCAAGTTTTAGTTTAAGGAAAAACAACGAGTAACACAAAACAGAAACTCTTCAAATATTTATATGGAAAACCATAGTCACATTATAATGGGATGCTAAATTACTTGTTTGTGTAATTAATCATAGCCCACACATTTTTGAAATGTAAATGGTATGCAATAATAATTACTTTAAAAACATATAATATGAAACAGCAAACAAAATATCCAAAGGAATCTCTTGTCGTTTTTTCGGTGAGAAAATCATCAAATCACTCCTTCCGCTCTGGCTGGAGCGAAAAGGAGTGTCATCCTAAAAATGAACTCATCAAGGGCTGAAATGATTGTTTCCACCACGCAGTCACGAGTATCAGCCATTTAAATATGCTACAATAAGCTAACATGCTAAATATTATATGTATGTGCACTTGACAATTTTAAGCAAATTAATTATCCTTTTTATTTATTGCTTCTTACTTATAAATATTACTTATATTTTTCTGCAAAAAAAATACGCCAACTCAAATCAAAATAAAAATTTGTTTGTTTCACATAGGCCTACACATGGGCACTCATAAAACGTTAGAAGTTAGTGCACGGTTCGAAATTGGTCGTTTCCTATGGAGAAAAGCCGGCAAGAAACCCCACGGTTACTCTTTTAAAAAAAATTCTTGGTTTTCACAATCTTTGCGTAATAGATACAATTTTTTATTTATTTTTTTAGTATGAGAGGACATTAGAGACTAATTGACATAATACATGTAATATACTAATCAGAAATTAATTTCAGAGTCTATAGTATTCTCGCATTCACATTAAAAATTAGCTTTACATACAGCAAATAAACTAAAGTAAATGACATAAAAAAATTATACACAAGTAAAATAAAATAACAATAACAAGTAACAACAACACAAAGAGTGGGGTTATTAATAGACTTTTATACAATAACGCAGTCAAAATAAGCCAGGGAAGCCACATGTGCAGAAGGAATCATTGTCAAGCAGTCTTATCTTCAACGTAGTCCTTAATCTTATAATATGCTTTTTTCAAAAGGACACGTTTAATATGGGTTTTAAACTTTCCCTCGCTAAGATCTGTCACATACTTTGGTATGTAAATGGAATGTATTGACATTGTCTAAAAACATAATCACATTACACGATTACACGATAACTGACAAATGCTTGCACTGTCTGGACAGGTCCGCTCAAATTTGCGTGGTTATTTCCTCAAAAGAATACCACAGACATGAACCTACATGCTTCTCATATACAAATACAAATTGTCTGGACTTTAAAAGACTTTGACCTCTGAGTTTGTTTCGGTGTTTCTTCTCAGAGTAGTCAGTTAGGAAATACCGGCCTCATCTAGCTAAACTAAACACGCAAAAAAACATGACGTGTAAAAGTGTTATTTATAACCAATTTACAGAATAAATATTTCATTTCATTTCATTTCATTTCAATCTTAAATTTTACCTATCTGCTATACAAGGTGCCAGATAAACGGGAAATAAAGTACATTGACCTTTTTCTAATATCTCTGCGTAGATACCCGAAAAACAAGCAATTAACTGTTTTTCATTACTATAAAATGTAAAGGGTCGCGACAGATGTGGATTCAAGACAGATTTGTTTTTATTTCCGTTTTTGAAATAAATTAGTCAACAAAAATGTAGGAGGGTCAATGACTTTTATTCCAATTTTATGTGGCGTTTGGTATAGCAAGTAAGCTTCATGTACCAACGTTTATCTGTCTATTTTATCGAGACGTTGATAGTCGGGCTCCGGGAATGTTCTAACAAAATACCGCTGTCCCGGAACGCAAAGAAAACTGATGGAACAGGTTGAGTTTTTACTCAATAAGAGTTTGACTAAAAACCCAATTTGAGTCCCTTCCGCTCCACCTAAAGCGAGACGAGTCATAAAATAATTTCTCCCCAGAAAAAAGCAAAAACTACTTGCATAAAATGATGTTATATTCACGGTCGAGAGAGCGGAGCTACTTACAAGCAAGATTTAACATCTGGTTTTTAGCGGAATTAATACTAGATCTTTTTCGGTAGTATAAGTTTGGTATGAATTTATCCAAAGTAATGCCTGTTACCATTCTGTATATAAAAAGGTGATAGGCGGGAAGCTGATTCACATTCGGGATTGTAGCCATCAAAGCTGTATTGTGGGATTGTTATTAAGACTGGTGACGTCAGCGAGGAGTATTATTAGCCGTCCTCGCATACCTTGGTATTTTGTCTACATTCATTGATCTTTTTCAATGTATTATTTTAGACAACTATCGATATTATTGTAATTCTTAAATATTCTTACTGTTTTGTAACAATACTGCGCTCGCGGTTTACTCGTTTGTTGAACGTTTCGTTGAACGTATTTTCTGTGTAAATCCCCATCTCACGGGAATCTCGGAATAAAAAGTAGCTTATATGTTGCCCTATAACTTCTTCTACCTTCCATTGAAAGCACCAAAAATATCGGTTCAGCCGTTTCAGAGATTAGTTAGTATCGTGTTAATAACTCTGAGAAAATATATTTACTTTCAAATCATAGAGAGATGCTTCAATTTCGTATGTACGAATTGTATTAATAGATGTACTTTTATAAGACTATTTAATTTAAACAATACCGTATTAATAAACATGTGCACAACACTGACCTGGGATGTTGTACCCAAGAGATTGGTGGCATTGTCACGTTGTATGGGAATGCTTAGCCTCTCACCAAAGTAAAAGCCAGCCCGTAGGTCGAGGGAAATTTCTTTGAAAAATCTGTGTCCACAAGAGTCACACTTTCCGAGAGTTTCGACTCCTATAAGTATGTTCTTCTTTGTTTGACTATGACAGCAATACTTGACAAGCCTCATAATCCAACCTCCTTGTAACCAAATTAAGATGAAACGTAAATAATTAGGTGCATATATGTATATAGCAGCCAAGGAGCGTGACTCAAATAAACAAGAAAGGTATAACAGGAGCGATGCAAATGACTCACTGGGTGTAAGATGGGTGTCGGTTATTGTACCACAGCGGTAAGTAAGGTACCCGTAGCTCACTGTCCGGTAAGGACCAGACCCGGGTCGACGGCGTGTCGTGTTCCATGCGCGCCTCAAAGAGCAATCAGCAGGATTTACAGTGCCCGAGTCGGTGGGTTTGCAGGAATTTCCTAAGGAGATATCGCGGCCCCAAAACGCAAGCGCAGCTGAAGGAACAAGGTGGCTTTTTAGTCAGTAGAAGTCTGACACTCTCTTTCGCTCTATTCAGAGCTGGGAGAGACGTTTGATGAAATTCTCCCCAAAAAAAATTTGGTAAGTAAGGTGTATGACGTTTTATCACTAAAGGAAAGCGAGTATGTATTATCGAATTGTCTAACCTTCAGAGGTTAATAACAAAGGTGGTGCAATGTCTCTGTGCTGTAGATTTGTGAGATTCTTTGGTGGGAGACAGAAATAGAGAATTGTTTGTAAATAGAGAAGAGAAGAAAAGAGAAGAGTCTCATGACTTACCATTGATGCATTTATACATTTCGGGTTAGACAGACACCTATCTCAAGTTCAAAATATCTTGGACAACAATGTACAGATATAAAGGAAACCATTGTTTTGGAGTAGACTGAATTAGGTATCCAAAAAACAATAAACATAAGTAATATTTGATTTATCCGTTGATATCATGAGCTAATTTAATAATAAATAATAAAAATCTGCCTGTAACGTTTCCACAGCTGGAATACTGTCTTCCTCCACCTGTTCCATATATCCTTACTGGCATATCCCCGCTGTTAGGGATTCTTGGATTTTTTTCCAATTTTCGCTACCGGTTGGGATATATGGAACTTTTTGATGGGTTCCGTGCGGATTGGTGGATAAATTTCATTGATCGGTGTGACTGTTTTTTTTAAATACATGAAAAGGCTTTTTAGGAACTATAAGATGTCCCATAATTTACAAAAATAGCAAAGAAAAATCTCGATCAAAAACAACAAAAAACAGTATAAAAATAAAAGTGCATCGGATCAAAACAAACAGTTGCGTAATAGATGCAGCTACCGAGCTAAGAAATAAAGTGTGTGTCATTCGCATTACGTTCGGCGTAGTTATTTATGAGAACATCGTAGTTGAGTGGTCTGGTCTGGATGAAACTGGAATGTTTAGAATGAGAAATGGTATACTGAATGGCTGAGTTCGTAGCTGCTATCTGGTGTGATTGATTCAAGCAACGCCTCTCATCTGTTTTCTTAATTCATTCATAGCTACTATTGAAAAAGGGCTTTCTGTCAACCAAAGACAAGAATGCTGTTACATACTTTTGTTTTTAATGTTATTGGGTTTTTCCTTTAGAATTTCCACAGTAGACGAGTTTGGAAGTTGGTAGTGCGACACTCCTGGGCTTCGTAAGTATACGTACTTTCCGTCTTTCAAACGTCTGGTCTCTCCCTGGACAGGTTGGCTTATCGTCTCTTCTGACCATAAAAGCAAAGGATCAGAGATTAATAATACATCGAAACCTATGTAACTGTGATTTTTTTTGTTGATAATAAGCTCGCCGAATGACTTCTATCTCACCCAATGGTCAACAATGATGTGGTCTAAGATGAAGCTACACGATAACTGACAAATGCTTGCACTGTCTGGACAGGTCCACTCAAATCTGTATGGTTATTTCCTCAAAGAGCACCAAAGACATGAACCTACATGTTTGTCATATGATTGGACCAACACAAATTGTATGGACTTTAAAAGAGACGTTGACCTCTGAGTTTGTTTCGGTGTTTCTTCTCAGAGTAGTCAGTTAGGAAACACCGGCCTCATCTAGCTAAACTAAACTAAACTTAACACGCAAAAAAACATGACGTGTAAAAGCGTTATTTATAACCAATTTACAAAATAAATATTTCATTTCATTTCATTTCATTTCATTCAAGCACGCTTACCTAGAAGTAACCTGTTTACTCTTGATTTGAATAGGTACTAGGCTAGGTTAGGTAGACAGAAAACACATGTTCCGGCACGGAATTTCACTCCTTAGATGTACGTACAATGAAAGTATTCCCAAAACATTTTTGCGTATGTATAGGATGCACCATCTCAAGAGACTTTTTTACCTAGTTTCCCCAATTGTAAGGTTTGATATAACATTAGAGATTAGCTGGTTATTTATATAAAGAAATTCCTGCTAAGAAACCTGAATGTTTATGAACAAAAGTGTTGTTACTAGTTTAAACCTAATAAATTGTTTTACTTTTTATATTGATTAAAGGCTCGCGTTTGAGCACCTTCTAACCTGATGGTAAGCGATGATGTTATTTTTGTGATGATGTGGTTGAAGATGGAGCACGTTTGCCCTAAAAGCAACCTATTCACTCTAGATTTAAAGACTCCTGGGTTATAGTTATCGGGAAACACAGACTCCGGCAGGGAATTCCACTCCTTAGCCGTACGCACAATGAAAGTATTCCCAAAACGTTTTGTGCGTATGGGTGGGATGTACACCTTGTAACGATGGCGCATCGCCGTTTGTGTTGTAGTCCGATGATGGAACGGGTTTGGAAGATGAAGCACGCTTTTCTAGAAGTAACCTATTCACTCTTGACTTAAAGACCCCCAGGTTATAGCCTTCAGGAAATACAGACACATACAAGCTATCAAGTTACAAATTCCTAATTATAGAGATAAGCATCGAAAATATCTAAGAAATTAAATAGTTGTTAATACTAGAATAGTACTATCGTATTAGCGTACCCTGTAAGGATAGATGTAAAGTGGATAATAAATAAATACATAAATTCTTTGGGCAATGAACGAGCCAGCCCGCTGGTCACTCAAGCTAATTAATCTGCTGGCGAGAAATCCTTGAAAAAGTGATGCGTACTCGGGCCCCATGACCCAAGAGTTTCGACCCCAACCGCTTAAACTATAATTTCTGTCTTTACACTTTCGGACACTGAACCCTAAAAATCAAGAACCATTCATCATTATCCTCGGTATGTAAAGCAAATTACCTCTCGTCTTAGACAGTCGAATAGATTAGAGTCAGTATGTGTTTGGTGCCAGATCTAATGTAATGTGTTTGTCAACACTCAATTAATCAGATTTGGTACGGACTAATATTGTCTATGATATCTAATTAGTGAATCATTGTAACAAAGTATCATATACGGAGATCGTGGCTAGAATAATTATAACAGGTTAAACAGTATCCTCGCCACCTTATCGGGAAAAATTGATGGTCCTTTTCTCAGGCACTGGGTGGGAGTTCATGTGCCAAATTCAGTGTGTTTGTTTGTGTGTCTGTGGCGACACATTGTATTTTGCTGAGCTAGCTCCTTCAGAGCTCTCACGGCCAACCGCTCCTAATGAATTCAGTCGCTACCCATAAGCCGTATATAGACTTACGTCATAGACCGTGTCTTTGTATTAAATTAAGTGATATATAAAATACATGTTTATGTGTTTTCAAGGTGTCTACTTATTTTCTAAATTCAGAACCTTCTGACTAAGGACTAATTAACGACTACACTAAGAACAAATTTAAATCTACCATTAAATTGGTGACCCCGACGTGATCACCAATTTTTGTTCAGAACCTTCTGACTAAGGACTAATTAACGACTACACTAAGAACAACTAAATTTTCGTTAAATGTCTTATTTTTGTTATGTGTATGCTTTTTATTTTAGTATACCTACTAACATAGTTCGAGGTTAAGCTACTCTGATCTCCACTAGTCACATATTCAAGGACTGACCTTACCAAAGTTCGTACATGGGCGACCATCAAAACATATCGAGATTTCGCCGTGTCTCAGTCTCGTAAGCACATTGACTAAATTCTGTTATTCCGGGCTGTCCTTTGTACATCTTCAACAGTCAGTAGGCCTCTTAAGATAGCCATCTGTGGCGCCTTCATAGAAAAAAAATGTTTTTTTTTTAATGGTTACTAGCAATTTGGGTAGAATTCACATTACCAGCAATCTTGTCACACTAAGCTAAATATGCTTGTGTCTGGAGTGGGTTCACGGTAATAGTGTAATGGATGGGATTCGAACTCAGGACCTCTCGATCACAAGTCCGACAACTTATCGATTAGGCTATTATCATTTACATATTTATTTAAGGACAAACAATAAAGCATACATCAATCATGCAGACAAACCCTCAAAATGGGGCGTTTGCCACAACCAAATACCCAGCAAAACAGCATGTACCTTCAGCTTAGATAGTAGGCACTCCTTGTGAATAATAGTAATACATTACCTCACTATCTAGCAGTTTGAGTTGTTTATACGGCCTACCCAAATGTTCTTCCATTGGTATTATTCGTCAAATCGTTCAAAGTCCTTAAAGTTCTAAGTTGAGCTACACGATAACTGACAAATGCTTGTACTGTCCGGACAGGTCCGCTCAAATCTGTCCCTTTCCACAAAAGAGCACCACAAACATAAACCTACATGGCTCTCATATTTATTTATGTACACACATGACACTTATAAAAGAAAAAAAATTAATACAGACAAAAGAGCACAAAGGTGCTGCTTATTTCCTAAGAAATTTCTTCCAGCAGACCTGCGACAGGAGAGTTGAAGAGGAGATGATAGACACAGTGAGTATAAATACTAATTACGATAACTAAAACATACTCAGCTATAAAATTAAACTATAATGATATAATAAACAAATATATACATACATAGAATTAAAATACATATTTATATTAATGCTATAAAAATATATACCTATAATAAATATATAAAATTACGGGATGTTAGATAGGTAATGATCTTTGACCAGCTTTTTGAAAATACCAATGGATTTAGCTTCGCGGATTTGATCTTTACGGATTGCATGGAATTCAAAAGAGACTTTGACCTCTGAGTTTGTGTCAGTATGTCTTTTCAGGGTAAGGAAACATGGCCGGTGTTTCCTTACCCTGAAAAGACAACCCAACGTGTTTAAATTTAAGAAAGCGAATGACAAGTAAAAGTGTTATTTAATTATTTTACTTAAACATATTTATTTTTTGATTAGTCCATATATAACCAATTTGCAAAATAAAAATAATTTTTCCCTCATTCAAGAAAGGATAACTGAATCCTCGCGTAGTTTACGATACAATCAAACGTCACTAACAACATTTCATATCTTAGTCCACTAGGCACATCAAAACTAAATTATTTGACGTGTTATGACATGGGACGGATCATAATGAAAATATTGCCCACACGTGCTTTCTGTCACCCGATAACAACTATGATTTTATGAGCCGTCTACTAATAATTCTAGGTAAGCGTGCTTCATCCACGTCATCGCTTACGATCAGGTGAGATGGTGGTCAAACGCGAGCCTAATTTTATCTATAAAAAAGCAGCTGTTGGAAGAAAAATACATTAAATCTTCGAGTCAATATTACCCAATTCCGGGGAAATCATGATGCCGTAGGGATTCCGGAAAAAAAAGCCCATATGTTGTAACCTTTTCTATTTTCTATCACAGCTTTTTCAGAGATCAGCCCGGACAGACAAAATGACAGTATTGTGTCACTATTAGTAACTATCATGTACCTACATATGAAAGAAGTTATTTTGAAATCACAGAAATAATTCAATTTTATTTATATGGTTGGTTTTATTTCAATTTTTAGGTTCTGTTATGTGATGTAACAATTTAGTTAGATTTAAAATGTCGATAACGACGTGCGCTATACATACAAGTATGTCATTTTATTATCTTTGAATACCGGTGGAATATGATTTCGATTTTGAATACAACATGAGATTTATTTTGCGACCTCTTAAGAGATTATCGACTCGACCACCGGACTCCTGCGTTCTCATGAACTAACTATTTGGACTCGACTACAGAGCTGCATCGTGGGCGCAGATTCACTGACAGTCATTAGTATAAATCAAGCGGTACCATCGAAAACCACATGACATTATATGTACATGTGTCTAATTTGAATTGGCAACGATATTCGAACGCTTTTCTATTGTTTTTCTAATCTTAGTAGGGAATCTGATATATCAGCCGACTCTCTCAAAGCACAGGCTATTACAGTCGCACGGGTTGATTGTCATTTTCAAGCTAAAGCAACGCTCGCCGGGATTAGTTCTTGGATGGATGATCATCTTTAAACATCGAGTCTCGGGAAGTATACAATGTGTAACGGAAACCCCATATCTATCCAAAAGGGCTGAAGACAACATCTGGTATGGAGTCTCTATGCACAGTTTCAGCTCAAAATTACTGACTTAAAGAATTGATACCAAATTATCGGTTTCATATATTTCTTGAATACCAATCATAACAAACGTGTCACAGCACTACGAGGGTCAATAACTTTCCACGTCACTTGCCAATAACACGATAATTCTCTTCGTTCTTCTTAATTTGAAAAATTCGGTCTCTGGTATCAGTGTATTGGTATTTGTAATAAGTTCTATACACGTAGACTTAGGATTACAAAACCCTTGCCATAGAAGAAAGAAGCCATGCACTTGGTATGTATATACCCTTTAAATTACACGTTGTATAAAGCTGTTGGTTCCGACTATCGTTTGTACATGTAACAGTCGTAACGTGTAGTGAGAAGTCATACAATTTGACACCAGACTTGCCAAGGGATATCGTGTAACCCGACATGGTTGTACATGTCACATAGTCTCTCCATTTAAAAAAAAAATTAGCAAAAAATAGAACCGACTACCATATCAAAACACTACAAAGCCAAAAATAACTTTAATTTCGGCAGTCGGTGTTATTGGTTTTGTATTTTCTTTTTTTCACACCGCCTTCCGAAATTAAAGTTATTTTTGGCTTTGTAGTGTTTTGATATGGAAGTCGGTTCTATTTTTTGAAAATTTTTTTTTCACGCTTTTTAGTTGGTCGGTTTGTAATTTATCTGGTTACAAAAGCCATAATGTCAAAAACTTTTCACGTTTCACAAAATATTGCTTTTCTCGATGCAGAGCCGTTAATTTTTGAGGAGTTCTCCTGGTACTTCACCATCAGCTCTACATCACCATATGCATTGTGACGAGTATAAAATGCTTAACATCCGTACTTAAGTAATCGCAATCCAAGAAATACTTATTATTGAGTAGTTTCAGTGGCCATCTGTGGTCTTCATCATCAGTTCAACTTCCCCAAATGCTACTTTTCAAAAGCAACTGCTCAAGGTACTGAAGGTAGGAAGAAATACCCAAAACGCTATAGGTGTGCCTATAATATTTGAAGAGTTCCCTCGATTTCTCCAGAATCCCATCATCAGATCCTGATTTCATAACAATGGAATCAACTAAAAAGTATACCCTTTCAAACGCCAAAATAATTTTTCAAATCGGTCCAGCCGTCTCCGGGTTATGAGGTAACATACATGAAAAAAAGTTCAAGACGAACTGAGAACCTCCTCCTTTTTTGAAGTCGGTTAAAAATACAGGTAAACAGGTGTGTCCGCTTAAAATGGAAGCCGACCCCAAAATAGTTGACAAAAGGCTGGGCAAACAAAAAACGAATGATTTGACTAGAAGTTATGAAAACAAATTGACCCTTATTTTAGTTTATTTGAGATGCTTACCTATTTCAGAAGAATTGAGCGACAGTTTTGAGAAACCTCTGTCCAGCAATGGACGGCTTTTGTCAGAAATGATGAACGAAGGTATCAGTTATGTATAACAAAAAGGTCTTTATTTCTTGCACCTTAATAAAATCGTATCTAAGTTGTGGTAGAGAGTAGTAGGTAGGTAGAGAGGGAGTCTAATGGTTACCGTCCAGAGTTACGAGTTGTAGGTTGTTGTGGGTTCAAAACCAGGCAGGCAAATTACTTTGTATAATTTATCACTGTTGCTTTCAAAACGGTGACGGAATACAGTCTAAGACTGAAAATCCGAAGGCATACCACACAAAACAATACGTACTCACTTTATTTCATTGACTGGTTAGACTATTCTATATGTTAATATGTGTACCCGTTTTTACGAAAATAACACAAACTGAGGAGTACCTATGCAATTTGGCACTGTTAAAGATTTATTTATTATTGATTGATTTATTATTTTAAACATTTGCACGCTACGCACGACAAACATGTCCGAACTTTATTTAAATTTTTACGTTATCTCACATGTTTTTTATTCTGTATGTGTAAACATGTTTGGAGCAAATAGACAAATCTTATCTTATCTTATCTTATAATGCGAAATAAATTGCGGTAAAATTTCAACCACTGGACGATTACTGGTATAATTTACCTATTTCAATTAAAAGCTTTGACTTTCACTTTTACGATTAGGCTTGGTACCTAAATTTTGGGTTCTACCGATAAATCCTAGGATTTACTGAACTTCAGGCTTTCACAGTAACAAATTCCTTCGATACAAATCTCATTTATAATTCTTACTTCATAGGCACCTATTGCCTAATCACATAAAGTATAACTGAGTCAATTAATTTTCTGTATTGGGAGTAGTTGAGCAAAGGAATACTTGTATATTTAAGGGGTCGACAAACATTAACAGGATAGATTAGGAGATATATTACCTTACAGGCAAGGCTGGGTGGATAATACTAGCTTATTTTCGCAACTTCACAGAAACCCGCAATTTAACTCAGAAGCCACCTGAGTCCCGAATGTAAATTGATGTAGCATATAGAAACTTCTCGCGGCTTCGCACGCAAGAAATATTACTTTCTCAACGAAAAAAAGTATCCTACGTTTCTTTCAAGCCCTTCAACTATCTTCAAGCTAAAAACCCCAAGGATCTTGCTCAATTTCATAAATATTTACTAAACCGAGCGGGACCGATTTGGCTAATTTTGTTTTAAAATATTTATAGAAGTTCACGTGAAGTTTTTTTTTATTAATAACGCTCGCGTTTAAAAGATCCTTAAACAAAATATCAGAAATGCACATGACAGTAGCTGCCAGGGAATGCAGATGTGCCTAGACTGGTGTGTTTATGTTTATTACCACATTTGTGACGAGGACGTGCTAAGTGTATTGCCTTAAATACTTAGAACTCTAAACGTTTTCGTTTTGCCAAGAAAATAAAATTATGACGTATAAGGCAAAAAAGGAGAAAGAAGTGCGCAGAAGAATTGGCATGGCTAAGGGCACCATGTCTCAGCTTGAGAAAATTTGGAGAAACCGCAACATTTCCGTCAAAACCAAAACCAAACTGGTATGGACTCTAGTCTTCTCGATCTTTTCGTATGGCGCTGAGACATGGACACTAAAAGCTGCAGACTGCAAACGTATTGACGCCTTCGAGATGTGGTGCTGGAGAAAAATGCTTCGCATTCCCTGGACAGCATTTCGGACTAACGTCTCCATACTGCGAGAACTCAGTCTTCGCGCGGCTATCATCCGTGTGTCTACGCAGAGTCTTGGAGTACTTCGGGCATATTACCAGGAAAGACGGTGGCAACCTCGAATAGCTCATGGTTTCCGGCAAAGTAGATGGGAAGAGACCTCGGGGACTCAGCCCCCTACGTTAGTCTGACCAGATTCGCAGCGTTCTCGACTCTATGGTTCACAACGCCTTTCACATTGCCAGAGACAGAAACACCTGGAGGAAATGAATACGGGAGAAAGTAATGCAGAAGGGATGTCACGACCCTCAGTCATAGGTTTTACATACTCTTTGTCAGTCATGAGGAAAACGACGCAAGGAGGAGGACGTATAAGGCAAAATAAATTTCCTTAAATAATGCCTCGCCTAATAACAGCCCTGTAAAAATCTAGTTTCGACTGAAAACAAGATTTGTATTGGTATGTTAAGATGATCGTATTAATATATAATATACCAATAAGAATTCATCCTATTAGTAAAATTATATTGAACATTAAATGGCGGCATAAATGTCATGTTTATTCTTATTAGGTGCTTGAACTTCAGCTGAATTAATGGAATAACTGGCACTTATTCATTTTAATTATTTTACGAAATTGAAAATGGAACATCATATCCCTATAAAATACATCACTCATAATGAAGTGCAGATTTAAAAATAGAATAACAGCGAAATATATAAAAAAAAAAACAAGACATTAATTGAACATTTTTGTTGCCATCTTTTCACATTTTGTTTGAGAGTTTTAAGATTGATTTGACTTATGATTACAATAAATTATATTTTTGGAGAACTTTGGATTTGATAAAACGTTATCCAAAAATTTGGTTTGTATCTAAAGTTATACGGTATATTTTAGTAATGATTTAGTTCGTAAGGGAATCTGATTTTAAGTTCTAAACTGTTTAAATTCAATTAATACCTTTTCAAGAATCCGGTAACGCTGAAAACTTAAAACATTAATATGTGTTGTAGGTATGTATTTTATACAAACTCTTTTCTGGTGTATGCAAGATCTAGTTTGTACGGTAAATACATTGTGTAGACTAAACTATGAAGAATGCACGTCGGTTGCAGGTAACAGAAACTGTGCCAAACAAACTGAATCGTAAGATGTTATATACAATTATTTCATCAAGTAAACATGGTTATTTCCTTAACTAAGCCTATATTTTATTTATCCTGTACAAATATTTAGATTTGTTTCCAAACTATTTTTATGGAATGTCAAATGTTTAATCGAAGGCCGTGATTGAATTATTACACCACACGAGTGTACTGTGTCCTCGAAGGTACAGCAACACTTGCTAAGGTCGGTAGGTAGGTGGGAGACTGTATTTATTTAATGAAACTTCTTTCTTAATCGGAAAGTATTTTAAGGTGTTGGAAATTACAACTGGGAGCTGTGATTTATTAGTCTATAAAAATTGTTACAGGTAGTCAGAAGAACATCGAACAGCAGGCTACTAAGGAGTATTGGGTTTCCATGGAGGTCAAATAGGAAGTCGCTCCATGTTGGAAACTGGAGGTAATTTCCATCTGTTACCATTTGCCTTACCCTAAACTTCATTGATTGATTGGTAAAAACGTATTTTTTAAGACCTAAAAAAAGAGGTAAGATTTACAGTCAGATTTGTACTGGATGCATTAACACAGACCAGAACTTATTGATTGCAAAATATTGTGTTAAGTAATATATTGTTGGTGTTCAAATCCATACTTCCATACTAATATTATAAATGCGAAAGTAACTCTGTCTGTCTGTCTGTTACTTTTTCACGCCTAAACCGCTGAACCGATTGAGCTGAAATTTGGCATGGGAATAGTTCAGGACCCTGGGAAGGACATAGTTTTTATCCCGGAATTCCCACGGGAACTACGCGGGAACAATCCACGCTAACGAAGTCGCGGGCAAAAGCTAGTACTTAAATAAATAAGACATTTGCCCTATTCTTGCATAAAACTATCTTCTCTCATCATATTTCCATCGGGACTATTTCATTTAGAGTTGGCATAACACATTTCCTACATGTTCCACTCTACTACCCTATACCATAAAACCTTTTTCCAAATGTTAAAGAACTAACAAATGTTCTATCAAATGTTCCATGATAATTTACATCAAAGAAAAATATAATTTACTGTATAATATTTATAAAACATAACCTTTTGACAGACGCTCATTTGTTTATAACATAAACAAATTACCATTTACATAGTTTGAAATACATGATATTATATCATATAGGCCAATTATCGTTAGTCTTATAGTTTTAGTTTTGTCTTGAAGAAGATATAGAAATGTTTTAAGTAGTAAGAGTTGATGAAAAAGCTTTTTAGCAAAAAATAAAACCGACTTCCATATCAAAACACTACAAAATATTTCATGGGTTCCGCTTCGATTACTATAGTATGGTTATTAAGCACAATATGCTCATCAAAATGAATATGGTGAAGTGAAGCTGATGGTGAAGTGCCAGGAGAACTCCTCAACAATTAACGGCCATTGGGAAAAGCAATAATTTGTAAAAGGTTATAAGTAGTTGAGATTTAGGCTTTTGTTACTAGGTACATTATAAATCGACCAACTAAAAAGAGTGAAATAAAAACTTTTTACTAAAAAATTAAACCGACTTCCAAAAAACACTGCAAAGTGAACAATAACTTTAATTTCGGAAGTCGGTGCCACAAACGAAAATACAAAAATAAAGACACCGACTACCGAAATTAAAGTTATTTTTCACTTTGCAGTGTTTTTTGGAAGTCGGTTTAATTTGTTGGTAATTTTTTTTTTTTTGAAGTCAGTTAAAAAGAAGGAGAATCGGTCAGCAGTCACTAATGACTGCTGACCAATTCTCCGTCCATCGAACGCCCACGCTGGACACACTAGCTTTTGTCCAGCGTAGGCGTTCGATGAACGTACGTATAAATATGTAATAGGTGCTACCTACCTAAATACCATATCAACAGTATTGTCAAAGGAATGGTGTAAGGGGGTAGCAACTGAAGTTCTAAAAACAATTGAGGATGTTTAGTAAGGAAAATTAAAAAAGGAATATTCTGCGATTGCGAACGGAATGAAATTCATTCGAAATGAAATCCTTTCATAATAGGGTAGTTTCCTAAAATATATTATTTAATCCGTCACGTAGTTTAACAAAAAACATTGGACAAGTATTACTTATTTTTTCACGTAATTGAAAAATTAAGACGATACAGTGAGTTGAAATTTCGCGTGACGTCACACTCCGGTATAATTCTTATCACCATGTTACGTCAGCAGCCCCACTCCTGTACTTTGAAGCTTTCCATCTTTGTGAATTTTTCTTGTCTTGAAAAAGCAAAAAATACGTTTTTATTTATTACTGATGGGCCCACGTGACAAATATTTTTTGAAAATTAACTAATGGACCAAATAAAATAATTATTTTGTAACACAGGAAACTACCCTATTCAAGCAGCTCGTTTGTGAAAAGCAATACTCATAGAAGGGAAGTGTACTTAACCGTAGTAACATTTAAAAAGATGGTGAATATATTACCTTTCACTATATTCATTTCTCTCCTTCCTCAAATATACATTTAATATTATTGTCATATCATCATCATAGTCAGCCTATAATGTTTCCACTGTTGGGACACAGATCTCTCTCTGAAATGGAATGGGCCGTACCTAATCCACCAGTGCAGGTTCAGGATGTCGCATGCCTGCGGATTTTCACTCGTAGGATAAGACAATTTCTTCGCTATGTTTTCCTTCACCGTAATGATGAAAATTACACAAAATAATGCGCCTGCTTAGGTACCTATAACCTACAACTCTTAAGTCGTGTTGTGTATGTGCAAGTATTTGAAATGTCTAACTTGTGTTATTTATGGTAGAATAGAATAGAATGCATTTATTTGTCATAATATTGTACAAAGTTGTTAAGTGCATTAATAATTTAGATCAGAATATTCTACCGTTTCCGGTGTACAAATAATAATAAATTACAATTAGATTAGAATTGAGTTTACAAATACATAAAATTAATGGTGCAGCAATTGTTAATGATAATAAAATTATATAAGTCAGATTTAATAGGCATCAATGTTAAATATTTTGGTAAATTTTTCATTCATGCAGTCGTCAGTCGAGTAATAACATTTACTCAAAAGATAGTTATGATGTTTGTACACTGACAAAAAATTAAATGGATATATAATCAGACACGGGCTTTCCCAGGTAGGTGTCTGATTATATATCCATTTAATTTTTTGTGTATCGTTTTTTTTTAACCCTTTTGGGTATCATGCTTCCCAGCTCCTGGGTTGAGGAGATCAGAGAAGCAGTCACTCCATAAAACACAGCTACATCTTGTTAGACTGGAGATCCCGACATACGGGAAAATGCTAAGCAAATGTTGATGATGCTTGTACACAGAGAGCCCTAATTCAATCCATTTAAAGGTTGTCTGTAAGAGATTGCCCTTTGTGATAGAACGCCTGTACTTATTGTGAAGTATGTAACATAATTAAAAGCAGAACTTTTACGGCTGATATAGATCCACTGCAGGCGTGGTCTCGTACACCCCAAATAGAAAATCTTCTAAAATTTTGCAAAATATCACGTTCCAAATATTATCACCCGATTTGTCAATAAAAATAGAAGACTTCCATTTGTTTTATAATGTGTGCAATAAAATTTGTATTGTGCAATAAAGAAAACTCATTTACTCGACATATTTTATTGTTTGAGAATATTCAAATATAATAATACCCCAAAATTCCAGGCTGCAACCGTACCTGATCCCCCCTTTTGATATGAATCGTAATTGTTATAACCATAGAGGAAAAGATATGATGAGTTTTTATTTTTCGGGGAAAAACATCAAATAACTCCTTCCATTCTGGGTGCAGCTGAAAGAAGTATCAGTCTCTACTGACTAAAATCCCACCCACTTCCTTCAGTTATCTTTACTTTAAGGGATCGCGGTATTTCTCGGTCAACGACCCTTAAATTGGATGAAGACAAGAGACTAATCTGCAACCTTCCAGATCGTGAATCAATGAGTTTATTTTATTTAGATTAGTTTGTGACAATGCCTTCTTTCTAAATTATGAACGGATGAACTATTGTGCAAAATAATTAATTAATTCCGGATGAAACAGTAAACCTGTGGAACATAGATTTCATACTAGTACGATGACATTAAACTCACACATATACTTAGCTGTCACTGAAATATTTTTGTTCTGAAATATGTGCTATCATACGCCCAATAAACAATAATCATGATGAAATAAGACAGAAATAACCACAAAAAACCTGCCGTGGTAACTCAAACACCATACCCACAGTAATGAATACTGATTCTATTTTATTTAATCTAATTAAATTAACGACAATCCATTGAACCCGCTCATCGATACAGTTATCTTCCCTATCAAACGTTTAACGCTGCAATGTTTATATACACGGTGTAAACTATTCGTCTGTTTTCAATTACTCCATCCTCCGGTCGTCTACTGGAACGCTGTTCGATAAACATAAAAAACATTCATTAACAGAAATCAATAATATATTTATTTGAATTTTCCGATGCTGGGAGCGGAAAGCGGGACGCGCGTCGCCGCCCGAGTGAAAGCTAAGCTCGTCTGAAAGTGAAGCGGTGGCCGAGCCTGGCATCCGCCTAAAATGGGGTGATCGCGCGCGATGGTATCGTATTGCGTGTATAAAAAGCATTGGAGCACCCCGCCGCCGGTCAGAACGGCTTCTAACGTGAGTACCGACGCACGCGTCGTGCGTGTAGTGAGTGCAACCCAGTGGCCCGCGAGTGCCAGTGCAAGGAGCTCAGTGACGTACAGGACAACAGCTGATCTATCGCGTGCATTGGATTGATTGTGTTCAGTGGTAGCCGTACCTTGTGCTGATCGGTTTGTGTTCACTCCACACCTCTGGATTATTGAGGGTATATTGAAATTCAGTGCATTTATTTACTATTTGAAAATGAAATGAATTTTATAATACCGTATCGATTTGTTGTTAATTGATTTGCATTTAAATAACTTTTTGGAATTGATGACAAAATAAATCAAGCATTTGTTAATTACAAGTGAATTAATTAATTTTGATAAACAGTTTATTGTTGTGTTATCCTGAATGTAATAAATTATTTGGATAAACAATGTTTTGATCATAAATTTAAATGAAGTGATTAAGTAATTGAAGTTGACGCTATCTTGTACGTAACATTGATGCAAAACAGGATCAATGAATTAGACAGATGTGTTAAACGGAAAACTGAAATCAATCGAGTGTCATAATCGATAATAACGGCGCAATCGATACAATGATCCACCAGGTGTTGTGAACAGTGACCCATCAGCCATCACCATAAAAGACAATAAACAATCCTCTGTCAGATAAATCGGTTGGCGTGCCTCCAGGCTCGCATACCTGTGACGTAATATCCGCGAAGGGCCGTACGGTGTAAGCTAATAAAAACGCGAGCATAAAAGTCGGCGTTACGCAAACAGCGAGCTGGCACGGTTCCCGCGCGGCCACTATCGGGTTACAGCCACAAATAGCCGCACGCGCCTCTCGGCCGCTTTATCTCCAACGATAAACTCGCTTCGGTTCACTAACGTACCGCGTGTGTTACAGGAAGGCTCCAGGGCAACGTTCTCGTGTCTCGACTAGCCCAAAAGTCTCGTTAGCCCTCCGAAAATGCCGAAGCCAATCGTTCAAGAGGGCGAGGACCCCGATCCGACTCCGTACCTGTTCGTTTCTCTAGAACAGAAGCGTATCGACCAGAGCAAGCCGTACGATGGCAAAAAGGCATGCTGGGTACCTGACGAAAAGGAGGGCTTCTTGCAGGGTGAGATCAAGGCCACCAAGGGTGAGCTGGTGACCGTCAACCTGCCCGGTGGTGAGGTAATTATACAATTCTGCATATCTCACTTAGACTATGGATCCGATGCACTTTAAGTGGAACTTAGATTGGAATATGGGTTAGGTTCGCAGAATGATCAATAAGATACAGTTATCAAAGTTTTAAATATTTAACTTTAAATAGAAATGATAATGACGTAACAGCTTTTGAACTTTAAGTTTTTTACTGAAGAGTTAGAAGTTTTGTAAATATAAACATGAGTTTCCTTACTTTCTCGGCGAGCACCATTAAGATAAACAAACTTCATGAATTGAGGAAGAGGAAGTCTTCAGTCTTGTTATTTGTTTTAATGATTTACTTAACATTACATTAAATGAGCAGGAAAAGACGCTTAAAAAGGAACTCATCTCACAAGTTAACCCGCCGAAGTTCGAGAAGGTGGAAGACATGGCTGACTTGACTTATCTTAACGATGCTGCTGTACTCCACAATCTACGACAACGATACTATGCGAAACTGATCTATGTAAGTAGGCGCTCCTAGCGCCTTGACCATTACTTTATACTAATTTAACAATTTATCCCACAGACCAAAGACTTCAAGAAAGATCTTGTTGCTCAAGTCAACCCACCTAAGTACGAGAAATGCGAGGACATGTCAAACTTGACATACCTCAACGACGCTTCTGTTTTGTATAACTTGAAGCAGAGATATTACCATAAACTTATTTACGTAAGTCGACGGAGCGGTCAAGAGATCCAGCCTTGCAGTGTGCATGCACCTCACCTCTCCAATCTTTCATCACAGTAGACACATTTCTCGATAGTATTGGATTGATACCAAGTTTTAAAGTTCGATAGATGTCCATGAACGGCACAATCAAACTTAGATTGACGTCTCAATTTGGTTTATAAATAGCAGCAGAGACATGCCAGCTGATGCTATTTCAATACATTCTATTTAGCATCTAGATATTTCTGTCCCGTTAGAAAAGTTTCTCTCTCGTTCGACGGTATTATTTTGGCATCCGAACACAAGATTACTAATTATTACACTAGTGATTAATATTTTCCGTTATAACTACAGGTAATCATAATATTTATAAACAAATGATAGAATATAAGATTACCTTCAGAGAATTCTATCTATTAAATTATTCCACATGAGACTACAGTATTAAGATTTTTATAGTAAAGAAACGGCCGAAGCTTCCCAAAATAGATTGTTTGTAAATTAATTTCAGAAGCTTCAGCTATAGCTTCATAAACTGTATTCTTACTAGCTATAGAGCTTTCTATCGCAGTGAATGTGTCTACAAAAACAAATCTTGAACCATTTTTGTAACTAAACACTTCCTGGCCGCACTTGTTTACAAGTCGGTGCAAAAGGACTCGACAGCGTCTGGAGGATCTTCTTGTGGTTGTTTTCTACATTTTTAGCATCTCTTTTCTTAGAATAGAGAAAATTGTTGTCTAGAATAGTTTTTGTGTTGTGTTTCAACTCCCGCGTCACTAACGTTGGGAGTGGTTCTATCTTTCTTAACGCAGAGCGGAAAGGTATCATTACTGTACCCCTCACTCTGCACTTTTTCCATCATTTGTTTTACAGGACTCAGAGACGTCCCTTTAACGAAACGTTTTAGCTTTAAAATGAGCAGGATTCTCCATAAAAATATCTATAGCTTTTTTAACACTAATATTTCGTATAAAATATGACCTGTATTTTATAGATCTATAGAGAATCCTGTATTTTACAAGATTTTTTTTACATGATTTGAGACGCAAAGTACTTGGACAGTACCCGTCTCTGTTTTGGGTTTTCTTTAGATTTAGCTTTATATTACACTTTATAACCATGTGCCATGTTCTGCCTATCCTGTTTTTATCTTTATATTCCTATAGTTTTGAACCTATTTTTCCTTACATTCCTATGATTTTCATTATACTGTTCACCAGAATACCATTTCTGTTTGTCCTCAGTTATCACTTCCTTGTTACCTTTGCTACCAGTTTCACAAAGCAATTATTGCAGTGACTCCCTTAAGGACGTTATCTTTTACAATATCCCATCACCACGTAAAATTTGAGAATTGTAATCCTTGCTTCACTCAGCATTATTTCTGACTCTTACCAAGAAAATTATTATTCCATTGAATATCACTCTTTTTTGCCATCCTATTCGTCCTAATATCCCTTATCACGAACTTCAGTCTCGTCACTTTCACCCCTACTATCAACAGCATATCTAATTTTCTGACAATCACCACAGACGTACTCGGGTCTCTTCTGTGTGGCTATCAACCCCTACAAGAGATTCCCCGTATACACCACACGATGTGCCAGGCTCTACCGTGGCAAGCGTCGTTCAGAGGTGCCCCCCCACATCTTCGCCATTTCCGACGGTGCCTACGTCAACATGTTGACCAACCACGAGAATCAATCTATGTTGATTACGTAAGTTATTATTTTTTCATCTTATCAAGTTTTTGAACAACACCTCTTAATGTCTATTTTAAACAATATCAATAGGTTACTCTAAGTTATGAATTGCAAAATTACAAATACATACAAAATAACAGCCGAAGAAAATAAAAGAACTGTCGTTTATGAGGTGTTATTTGAAAGCAAAAACTTATCAAAATAGATAACGAGTGCGAGTAAATTCAATGCTTTTAAGAACGGACTAAAAATCTCGTTCTTAAAATTAAAAGCAAGCATTTAAACAACTAATTCCATCACTAAAATATTCGCAGTGTGTATAAAAATTAAAACTTGCAACTGCAAATATAAGTTGTACTACTGGGTGATCAACTACACTATGACATCGAGACGGCGGCGGCGCTCTTGTTGTCCAAACGAGAAACTTTATATCTATTCTTCTGAGAGTACCCACGAATTTTGTTACTACTGATATGGTACTACTGACAAAGCAAAAGAAATGTAAATTTCTAAATAAGTAACTAACTTAATTAGAAAAATAGGAAAAAAATGAAAAGTAAACAAACTATAATAAGAAAAAGTATTAAACCCGAGGGTAAATGTCGGGGGCGTTGTTTTTTCTAAGCTAAATTCTCAACCAGAAAATGTCTCTCTTTACGGTAACTAAGAAAAACTCCTTTAAACCAACAGCGGTGAGTCTGGTGCCGGAAAGACTGAAAACACGAAGAAGGTAATTGCGTACTTCGCCACCGTCGGTGCCTCCCAGAAGAAGGACCCCAGCCTTGAGAAGAAGGGTTCCCTTGAAGACCAGGTCGTACAAACTAACCCTGTGCTTGAAGCCTTCGGTAACGCCAAGACCGTCCGTAACGACAACTCGTCTCGTTTCGTAAGTATACAAAACTTTACATTTTACTTAGTTATAGATAGTAACAGAAACTTGAATTACTTTTAACTGAACCTTAATTGAAATATCACAACTTTCTTTAACTGATGCCCCTAGAATCATTCCCCTTATTAAAAATGACATCTTTGATCTTCATCACTTTCGTTTCGTCTTGCAAGATCTTTACTCAAAATCGGCTTTTCTTTCTCACCCAGGGTAAATTCATCCGTATCCACTTCGGACCCTCCGGTAAACTGGCTGGAGCTGATATCGAGACCTGTAAGTATTCCTCACACTTTGATTTCTTCAACCATCTCATACCTTGGTACTTCGAACTTGGTCCTAATGTTTCTTGTTTTTGCCAGATCTGCTTGAGAAGGCCCGTGTCATCTCCCAGCAGACCCTCGAGCGTTCTTACCACATCTTCTACCAGATGATGTCTGGCTCCGTACCAGGACTAAAGGGTGCGTATGAACTCTGGTCTGAGTCAACATCCACTAGGGTCACGGGACTTTCAAATTGTTTTCATAATTTGAATAACTTTTTGTTTTCGCTATAAGCAAAGATAACTAGATTAAAACCGGTAAAATTTTACATTATAACTGAAATGAAAATCCCTTGACACTATCATTTGATTAAAATATTTTAATATAAAATCGAAACATATACTTTTCCAAATTTGATATCAGATAAAAAACTTAAGTATTAGATTTTCACATCGAAGATAAATTAATTGATAAAGATTTTTAAACTATATCATAATTGTTTCGATGTTAGGATATCTTAATTTTATTTCCCTATTCCATTTAGCAAAGCCCGGGTCAGCAACACAATTACACATTTCGTCATAAAATCTTTGGACGAACAACGTACACACACATGTTCTAATAATTAATTTGTTTATTTGAAATTTAGACATGTGTTTGCTGTCAAACGACGTATATGAATATAACATCATCTCGCAAGGAAAAACTACCATCCCCAACGTAGATGATGGAGAGGAGTGTCAATTGACGGACGTAAGTTCGGCCTCTGTATAGCAGAAGGTCGTTAGAGCGTGCCCTGTGTGTTGCCGACCGCCAGATCGCATGTGACCGACTGGTAGTTGGCGTATCTAGCCTGAATACTGTCACAAGATACCTACCTCTAGACTAGTATAAGTTCCATCACAAACTCTGAGACTGTGGAGTACCCTTCTGTACCTTTAGCGTGAACACCTTTCACTCATGACAATGATTGGTGTCATTTTTAGCAATGTGTTTACTATCCAACGACGTCAATGACTACAACATCGTGGCGCAAGGCAAGACCAGTATTCCTGGCGTCGATGACGGCGAGGAAGGGATGCTTACCGACGTGAGTCCAGAATTGACTACTGGCTCATCTCATTCTATCCTTACTATCGTGTTCATCTGTCAAAGTGCTGCTTGCTTTGCTTACTTCTGAGTCGGCGCTCGGTTTTCGCATGTGTATGTCAGGTATATTGGTGTTTACAGAAATAACGATGCTAAGCAACCGCATCTCGGACTATCCCCTCATAAGTCAAGGGAAGACACGAATACCTGGGATCAACGACGCGGAAGAGTGCGATCTCACGATCGTAAGTCTTGAACCTGCGCAAGGAGCGTGCGTCTTGATGCAGATATCCGTGTATTGGGTCCGATTTTGGATGACTGCATCGATTCCACAACGAAAGGCACGATATATTTTAGCATATTTTATCGTATGAATATCCATCCCTGTCCGAAACACATACGATGGATGCCCATGAGTGTTGCTCATTTTAAGGTTATTGTTAAGAAACAAATCGTCCTTTACTCTTTCGTTGTGTAGTCGCCTGTTAGTCATTGGCACAAAATTTCTGACAAACACATGCTGCCCGCTCCCTGCAAGAGTTCAAAGGGCTTTATGCACAGGTTTTAATGATCACGGTGTCACACCATATCCGATCCAGCACAAGCACAACCACACGAACTAATATGTTTAAAGACACGACCGGGATGGCTAGGATTTGGACAGCATTTTCAGGCTAAAACTTACGTCCTTTTGGTGGTTATAACTGGGTTTTAATAGTTCCTTTATAATCTAATCTTCAGATATGTGTATGTTGTCAAACGACATATACGATTACAAAAGCGTCGCCCAGGGTAAGATTACTATCCCCAACATCGATGATGGAGAAGAATTGCAGTTGACGGACGTAAGTGGAAGGAGAATGGAAAAAAGACCCCATTAATCTAGCCACGATACGCACGAGAAATTTGTATAATAAGATTATATAGAATCAAATATGATGCAAAAACACCATTATCATGGACGCTAATGGAAACTTTGTAGTTTATGAAACCTTACGATTGTTGTACCAATCCGATGCTTTACACTTTGGAACTACACATAATGTGTATCAAAATTTGTACAGTATGTCCGTCCCTCGACACCCACGAATAAGTAGAAAATTGTTATCCTGTGCACCAACTCCTATGTTACCAACTGTTACCACAAAAGCCTAATTTTGCTAACGCTTCTCTTTACATAACTAACATTTCTAATATGGTAAGTACTTCCTAGAAATAAGCTGTTTTGTCTTTTAACTATAATCTAATTATATTCGGCCCTTTTATTTGCAACTGACAATTATAATTTAACTTGATGTATAACAAGAATATCTGTAAAAATAAATAATAATATAACTGTAAATTTTGTCCAAATTGAATTTTCTCTAACCTCGTCATTTTTCAACTATATATTTTCTTTCTTCCTACTAGCCCACAAAAGTTCTGCAGAACAAGGGCTATCCCTTACCGTATACTAATGTGTATTTTGTAATATAGCAAGCCATGGACGTTCTTGGTTTCACCCAAGAGGAGAAGGACAACGTATACAAGATCACCGCCGCTGTTATGCACATGGGTCGCATGCAGTTCAAGCAGAGGGGTCGCGAGGAACAGGCTGAGGCCGACGGCACTGAGGTCAGTATCGTCTACATGGTTTATTTATTTTATTTTGGTTTTTTTATTTATTTTATAAAACTAGCAGTTTCAGTTTAAAAACTAAAGCAAGATCTCAAAGTGGCAGTTCAACACATCACTAACGGTATTACTTCTCTCTTTTTCCAGGATGGTGACAAGGTTGCCAAGCTCCTCGGTGTTGAGATGCAAGACTTGTACAAGAACTTGTTGAAGCCCCGCATCAAGGTCGGAAACGAGTTCGTCACCCAGGGTCGTAACAAAGATCAGGTCACCAACTCCGTCGGTGCTATGTGCAAGGGCATGTTCGATCGTCTCTTCAAGTGGCTCGTGAAGAAGTGTAACGAGACCCTAGACACCAAGCAGAAGAGGCAGCACTTCATCGGTGTGCTGGATATCGCTGGTTTCGAGATCTTCGACGTAAGTATCACTACATGAGCCGGCCTCAGAGGCTAAGGCTGTTAGGACAAAAAAGATCCACTAAATTGGACAATATACATAATAATGATAAATTAGTATTAGAATAGTAAAGCAGATAAAGAAATGAAATTATTAATTTCGTAAGATATTAATGCAGATTTATTTCTTAGTTTAATGGGTTTGAACAACTTTGCATTAACTTCACAAATGAGAAACTCCAACAATTCTTCAACCATCACATGTTTGTATTGGAGCAAGAGGAGTATACTAAGGAAGGCATTCACTGGGAGTTCATTGACTTTGGAATGGACTTGCTCGCCTGCATAGATCTTATTGAAAAGGTACACCGAGTGTGCAAATCCTCGGTTGGGCTTGATTGTTAACGATTTTGTGTTCAGTTTTCAGCTATAGGACCCTGCTCGCTCATATATTATATAGCGCTATAGAATAGTCATAAGCTTAAAATGTGTGTGTGTGTAATTCGCCCTTCATAATGTTATCAAAAGTTCAACGGTTTCGAGCAACTCTGCATTAACTTCACCAATGAGAAGCTGCAGCAGTTCTTTAACCACCACATGTTCGTACTTGAACAAGAAGAGTACAAGAAGGAGGGTATCAACTGGGCCTTCATCGATTTCGGAATGGACTTGCTCGCTTGTATCGATCTTATCGAAAAGGTAATAGTCGTTGAGTCTCGTCGCAACCGTCGGCGCTGGAAGCAACTTGACGGGATAACGCGTAACATTAACATGCCAAGTCACGTGAGACTGGCTTGGTCGTATTTCTCTTCACTAAGGTCTACAACACGTCATACAAACTGCGGAATGAGATCCGTAGCGTATTACGTAAACCCCCAACTTAACCCTCCACATTACTTATCTCCCTGCAGTTCAACGGTTTTGAACAACTCTGCATTAACTTCACCAACGAGAAACTTCAGCAGTTCTTTAACCATCACATGTTCGTTTTGGAACAAGAAGAGTACCAGCGCGAAGGCATCGAATGGACATTTATTGACTTTGGCATGGATCTGCAAAACTGCATTGACCTTATTGAAAAGGTAGTTGGCGTCAACGCAACAATGAAAGCTTGCTCACGCCACGGGGGTCCTCGTGTAAACTGGTGTTACTCGAGTGACCTCATCAATGCTGTTTGCTCTTGTGTTTTTTTATGTGTGATTTCTTCTGTGTGTCTTTTTCTATTTTAGTACTTAATGTTACATTCCTAAAATCTGCAGGAACACGCAGTACACTACTCTTAATAATATTCAGTTTACTAATAACAGTATTTCGATCCTTCTTTACATGTCGCTCCGCGATCCAGATGAACGGGTTTAATCAGCTCTGTGTTAATTTTACCAACGAAAAATTGCAACAGTACTTTAACCATTTCATGTTCGTCCTAGAACAAGAGGAATATGAAAGAGAAGGGATCCAATGGACCTTCATTGATTTTGGTATGGACCTCCAAGCGACAATTGATTTGATAGAGAAGGTATTAGAGGTTATAATTGCATAGCTTGAGGAAGTAGGGCCGCGAAGCTTCAAGCCGAGCCTTCGCCTGCAAGTTCAAACTGCTGGCTGACCCTTGCGCCACGGTATCACTAGGCAGAGATATGACAGTATCCGCTTGTTCTACACACGCAAACAAATATGCAAGCGAAGCTACTGCAAAACTTATGAACTATTTAATTTGCATCTAGCTACCATGCTCCAAGTAAAATAAATACACCGCTCTCAGGATCGCACGCGAAAAGTAGTTAATTTTATAATATTCCTCGATTAATAGTAGGTAATGATTAAAATTAATGCACAGCTCGAGATACTTAATTTTGTAGTTCTTTTTTTTAATTAATTTGCCTGTTCACTATAGTGTAATTATTTAATCAGCACATTTTTTTTTTCAATGATTGAGGTAGATCTTTTTACCACAATACACTGTTACACGAAATCTAATATTTACTATCATAACACCTTTCTTTTTCTTATATTTTACCCGCATGTTGCTTATTACTACCCGATAGATTTACTTATTTTTAAGCTTTAATGTCTCATTTAAAAAAATTCCATTTGTTTTAGTAGAATTTTGCTATAAAAGAATATAATTCTTTGTAATAATTTGATCAGAAATTCTTGCTAATTTAGAAACCTAATGCACCAGTTTTTGCCTTAAAGTTACAGATATGAGACATTTCTTCGCGTCACCCGAGCCTACTTCGTGTTCTAATCTCCTTGGTACGTTTTCAGCCCATGGGTATCCTCTCCATCCTTGAGGAAGAGTCTATGTTCCCCAAAGCCACCGACCTGACCTTCGTTGAGAAGTTGAACAACAACCACTTGGGCAAGTCTGCTCCTTACCTGAAGCCTAAGCCCCCCAAGCCCGGTTGCCAGGCCGCTCACTTCGCTATTGGCCATTACGCCGGTAACGTAAGTATCTCATCGAATACATCATCATAGTCATTTGGACTTTCAACGTCCTTTGAACCCTGATCTAACTCTTCATACTTATAATGGAACAGGTCGGCTACAACATCACTGGATGGCTTGAGAAGAACAAGGATCCCCTTAACGACACCGTTGTTGACCAGTTCAAGAAGGGACAAAACAAACTTCTTGTTGAGATCTTTGCCGACCATCCTGGCCAGTCTGGTGATGCCAGTGGCGGCGCTGGTGGCAAGGGTACGTATCATTTCAACACTTGAAATAAATGAAATATTTGAATGAAATACTATAATCATGAATACTTTAGATTACAATAATCGAATTGAAGGCAACAGGTACCATGAGCTCGACCATACATCACCTCACATAAGTCTACACATCAATGTCACACCGATATCAACACCAAGAGTTATACTTCAATACTTGGTCCATTTCATTCTTTCTATCTAGCATCTTTCTGGAACTAACACTGACTGCAAACGTCAGAGGTTAATTCTGCAGCTTATACTTTTTTTCTGACAATGTTTTCAATGAAATAGGCGGTGCTGGCAAACGCGCTAAGGGTTCTGCCTTCCAGACCGTATCATCACTCTACAGGGTAAACTGGAATATACAATGATCGCGATTTGCTTCTGTGACTCCTACGTGGCTTACTGTCTTCGTCTATATACACGCTTAAGGCTGGCTCCCGTTCTATGGAATAATCATAAAATGATCTAATTTCATTTTAATGATTTTGATTTATAGATTCCAGAGCGATAGGGCTAGCCTTGCACGCTTTCTCTATAATCATGTCTGTCCATGTCTATATAAACACAGCTCATGTGCCGTCGCCCTGCAGGTGTCTTGTCTACGAATATTTTATAGAGCTAAGTGGCGTCATTGTGATTGTCCTGGTACTAATAGTTGCTTGTTAATGTACGTCCATAGGCGGTCGCGGTAAGAAGGGCGGTGGTTTCGCTACTGTCTCCTCCGCTTACAGGGTATTTAAATGTTTCAAATTATTTAGTTGAATTTGTTTTTTTTTGTATTTTTTTATCACCACCGAGGCAGAAGCAACAACATGTAAATCTGCTTCGGGTTTTGATTTTATTGTAGTTCGATACCTGGATAGACTGAAAGGTAATTTAGAATCATCTCATTACCATGCCTACATGTATTATGCTGTATGATACATGTAAGGTTTGTATAATTCACCATCATCCATTATAGATGCACTTTACAGACTAAAGTGTGTCTTATTTGTTATTCTAGCTGCAATGTATTACTCCAAAACGTTACTATTATAGATACTTGCTACTGAATGTGAAACTAATCTTGTTGTGTTTTTTTATGTTTTAACCAAAATGTGTGTTTTATGTTTATGCACTTTTCCAACAATATATGTTATACTTCTGGATGTGCGTTACAACTGATTGTTGCTTCTCTATGTTTCGAAGATAATTTCTGACTTCTGAAAACAGAAATGATCTTTAATAAGCTTAAAAAAAATCATTTGTGCAGTATTTGAGTGCAGTATAGTTTTTTTTTTTTTGTAAATCTTGAGACCAGTATCATGGGTTCTAATAAGTGTTATATGTACAGGAACAACTTAACAACCTGATGGCCACCCTGAGGTCTACCCAGCCTCACTTCGTACGTTGTATCATCCCCAACGAGTTGAAGCAGGCTGGTAAGTACTTTACATGATATGGCATCTGTTCAACATTTTAAAAGAAAACATAGTCCTTTAAAATTATCGTCCGAATCTTCAAATTTACAGACTCTAGAAATTTCCTCCAAACGCTGTTACGTTTTGTTTGAGTGGTATGTAACTTCTTCCCTCAGGTCTCATCGACTCTCACCTTGTAATGCACCAGCTGACCTGTAACGGTGTGCTTGAAGGCATCCGTATTTGCCGTAAAGGTTTCCCCAACAGGATGGTCTACCCCGACTTCAAGCTCCGGTAAGATTCCAACCTCAAGGATACATTCCAATGCTATTTCAGTCTTAAGTGCCCATTCGGCAAATATTTATGGAATCTCCAGTCATCATATAACTTTATTTTATTTTTATATATGAAATTAAATTTATTAAGACACGAACATAATTTAGGTTGGCGAGTCTAAACAAATTCTTTGGACTCTGGTATATTCGACACGATTTTATTCTGGTACTGCAGCTGACTGGCGTTTGACGTCATCAGACATTCGTGCAGGCGTGACTAATAACATCTAAAATAATTTTGATGACTCCTCACTCACTCGCACCTTTATATTTTTGATCAAGGTGCGAAGTGATATTAATACCAGAGCCACTCATGTTTGATGATGAACTAAATTAACTTTTTATTTAATGAACAGTTACATGATTCTTGCACCAGTCGCCATGACAGCAGAAAAAGATCCCAAAGAGGCCGCTAGGAAGTGTTTGGAGGAAGTGGGTCTAGACCCTGAAAGCTATCGTATTGGCCACACAAAGGCAAGGCGGATATTGATACCATCCTAGAATGGAGATAGCATGTATAGATTTTTTAAAATCTATAAGAAACTAGATTTTGTTTTTAGATCCTACCATACATGGATTGCCTCCTACCGAGTATGTTTCGTACCTAATTGTCATGAATGGTTTGCACCTGTAGAAATCACCTGTAATCTAGATGTTGTCATCTAGTCATACAAAACCTTTGCCCCTTAAGAAATTTCCAGATCGTAACGCTGTTTTGGAAAGTTCTAGTAGAACCTTTGATCCGCCCCCATTGCCCCAAAGATACCAAGGACATTGTATCTATTGTATTGGTATACTCATAAACACATTATCAGTACATTCCCTCATTGTGTGTCCATATATTTTGATAATGTAGCTACAAGATCCTGGCCCCTCAAGCTGTGGAAAAGGAATCCGATCCTAAGAAAATCGCTCAAGTCATCCTGGAGGCGACTGGCTTAGACGTCGAGTCCTACCGTCTGGGTCACACCAAGGCATGTCTTTAAACCCCTGAAAGTTGTTAGCTATTTGAGACGAGCGGTCCAAAACCCCCAAACACGCGGACCGCGAGGCTTGAATGTGCTTTGTCGAATTCAACATCATAATTTCACCTTACATCGTGTTCACCCCGGAGTCCAAGCTACTAAGGCTCCTGTTTGTGTTACCCTATCCTTTCTTACCCTACACGTACATAATAAACACTATTATCATATTGTCTGTACTCCTATAACGCAGATACAAAATTCTGTGCCCGAACCTCATCAAAGAACCAATTACTCCCGAGAATGCTACTAAGAAAATTCTCGAGCATACCGGATTGGATTCTGAGTCTTTCAGGCTCGGAAAGACGAAGGTAGACTTCGAGCATGCCACACACTGCCTACATGATAATAATTTTCCCTCTATATCCTCATTGCATGACGCAGTAACTAAAATAACCCTATCTTTCTGTTCTATCTGTTTTGTGCCACTTTACTGTTCTAGTGAATTCTTCTTTTATGACTCATATGAAAAATGACTAACACAAAATTTTATCTTTTTTTACTGCTGCTATAAATAGTTTCATATGAATGTTTAAAGCACAGTCAAAGGTAAATTCAGTATTATTATATTTTATGCAATGCCTGTATAATACTGCTTATGTCCACACAAGGCTGTGCTCTTCCCCTAACACTTGCCTTGTACGAGCAGGTATTCTTCCGCGCTGGTGTCCTGGGTCAGATGGAAGAGTTGCGTGACGACAGGCTGTCCAAGATCGTCTCATGGCTCCAGGCCTACATCCGTGGTTACCTGTCCCGTAAGGAGTACAAGAAGCTGCAGGAACAGAGGTAGGCTTGTTTAACATTGACACTTCCAAGTGTATAGCGCCATATTTGGAAGTGCATGACATTTCATAACAATTATTTTTCCAAAGGGTGGCCCTCCAAGTTGTCCAGCGCAACTTGCGCAAGTACCTGCAACTCCGCACCTGGCCCTGGTGGAAGCTGTGGCAGAAGGTCAAGCCCCTCCTCAACGTCACCCGCGTCGAGGATGAGATGGCGGTAAGCATCAATCATCGTAATTAATTGGTCTTACACTCTGACCCAGTACACGGATATAGGCCGCGTGATTCAAGGCACCGCAAATAGCGCGGGCCGCGCCCACCTGTCGGTTACGCGACACCGCACTCCGGACCAGGTGCTGCCGCCATTTCTGGAGCCGCTCCCCTCGCCCCCGCCCCGCCCCCGCGCCGCTCCTGTTCTCCACGCGCACAATGTCGCCGCGTGGGCGATGTTCCTCCCGCTGGAGATCTCCAGCGCCGGCGCACGCTCAGTAGCGGAGTGGTCGGCGGCGCGCGCACCACCTACCCTACCCTATACCTACGAACGACCCGAACACTTTGCATTCCTATTTATTTTGTATTGATGTTTTAATTAATAATAAATTAATTAATAATGGCGACCGCGATTCACTTATCGGAATGGAACGGGGAAACTAAAGGTGTCGACGCTTTACAGAAACTTGAGGAGAAGGCCCAGAAGGCCCAGGAGGCTTTCGAGAAGGAAGAGAAGCTCCGCAAGGAACTTGAGGTTCTTAACGCCAAGCTCCTCGAGGAGAAGACCAATCTGCTTGCCTCCATCGAGGGCAAGGAGGGCAACCTCTCCGAGGTGCAGGAGCGCGCTGCCAAGCTCAACGCGCAGAAGGCCGACCTCGAGCTCCAGCTCAGGGTGAGTACCTACTTCTCATTTCCTATATTATTCCTAAAAGGCAAGTGCACTTATCGTTAACTATATTAGATGCAGTGATAAATTAGCCAGTGGATGTTTTAAATTTTGTTACTGAAAATGAAATAGCAACCAGAATTTAGGTCGTGAAGAGTTGACGCGATGAAACTTTACAGCTAATTAATCTAATTAATATTAGTGAAACTTCCTGCAGTCGATGAATGTTATAAACCAAATATGTAGAGTTACACAGTGTAGCGATTTAACGCACTCCTAGTTTGCTTGATGTTATTCTTTAAATAAACTCCCGGTTTGTTTACACGGGAAATAGTTCGATCGTGTTTAAAATAACTGCACGTCTGCACCCTAGGAATTTTATTGCAAAACTTCAATTACCACATTCTCAGAAGTGTAAATTGAAAAGAAACAGATGCATTAGCTGAAACAAATTATAAATAAACGCGAATTCACATAACTGACTCGAACGTTATATATTGTAGGACACCCAGGACCGCCTTACCCAGGAAGAGGATGCCCGCAACCAGCTCTTCCAGGCTAAGAAGAAGTTGGAACAGGAAGTGTCCGGCCTGAAGAAGGATGTTGAAGACTTGGAACTCTCCGTCCAGAAGTCCGAGCAGGACAAAGCCACCAAGGACCACCAGATCCGCAACTTGAACGACGAGATCGCCCACCAGGACGAGCTCATCAACAAGTTGAACAAGGAGAAGAAGCTCCAGGGAGAGTCCACCCAGAAGACCAGCGAGGAGCTCCAGGCCGCCGAGGACAAGGTCAACCACCTCAACAAGGTCAAGCAGAAGCTCGAGCAGACCCTCGACGAGCTCGAGGACTCTCTGGAGCGTGAGAAGAAGCTGCGCGCCGACGTTGAGAAGCAGAGGAGGAAGGTTGAGGGAGACCTCAAGCTCACCCAAGAGGCTGTTGCCGACCTCGAACGCAACAAGAAGGAGCTCGAGCAGACCGTCCAGCGCAAGGACAAGGAGATCTCGTCCCTCACCGCCAAGCTGGAGGACGAACAGTCCCTTGTCAGCAAGAACCAGAAACAGATCAAGGAACTGCAAGCCCGCATCGAAGAGCTCGAGGAGGAGGTCGAATCCGAACGCCAAGCTCGCGCTAAGGCCGAGAAGCAGCGTGCCGACCTCGCCCGCGAGCTCGAGGAGCTGGGTGAGCGCCTTGAGGAAGCCGGTGGCGCCACCTCTGCTCAAATCGAGCTCAACAAGAAGCGTGAGGCCGAGCTCAGCAAGCTGCGCCGCGACCTCGAAGAGGCCAACATCCAGCACGAGTCCACCCTCGCCAACCTCCGCAAGAAGCACAACGATGCCGTCTCCGAGATGGGTGAGCAGCTCGACCAGCTCAACAAGCTCAAGGCCAAGTGAGTATACTTTACTTTTATAAACAACTATAAAAATAGTCCATAAAATAAAAGTGATGAATCAACGCCTACACGTGAATCATCAAATTCGGTCGACGGATACATGTGGGACTGATAGATTTATGTCCGAATTAAATATAGAGATTTAATTGACTGAACTGTAATGCAACATCCAGGGCTGAGCATGACCGCGCGTCTTGCTACAACGAGCTTAACAACACTCGCGCGGCTGTCGATCAAGTAGCGAGAGAGAAGGTAACATGTCGTCCGTAGAGGCATGTGTACCGCCTGGGGTGAACCCTGCATGGAACCTCACGACCCACATTACACATCACATGGCATTGTGATAAGATCGATAGTTCTCTGTTCACTCCTCAACCGTTTTAGACGGTAGTTGATATGATATTAAAATTTTTGTCATTATTTATCCATCCAGGGCTGAGAAAGAGCGCTCTCAGTACTTTAGCGAAGTCAATGACCTTCGTGCCGGACTCGACCATGTGTCCAACGAAAAGGTACAAAGGATGAAAAAAAAAATTTGTGGGCATTTGCCGTTACAGGGCTTCGCTTTACAGCTTATTAAATTTAAGAAGAATAAAATATCGAAACAACACACATGAAAACACATAATCCATCCCATGATAATGATTCATTATAAAATACTAATAATTTCATTTGATTAGGATAGCATGGAAGCTAAAACCGCCTCGACGTTTGTGTGAACTCCCTTCTATAACAATAACATCCTGATAAAACAACATTAACATTGCATGAAACTTAATGTGGAATCTAGTGTGAAAAAAGTTTGATTTAGTGCAGTTAAGTTTAAGTTAAGTTAATAGATTACCAATCTAAACAACGAGTTATTTGAATCAAATGACCTAATTTTTTATCATAACCAAAACCTAATTTTATATCATTATGAATATGACAACAGAAGTTTACACTTTACTTTTGCACATGAACTAACATGCCATATCATCAAGACGTGTATCCTAATATGAGCTTACTCTCCAGGCTGCCCAAGAGAAGATCGTCAAGCAGCTGCAGCACCAGCTCAACGAGGTCCAGGGTAAGTCTGACGAAGCCAACCGCACCCTCAACGACCTGGATGCCGCCAAGAAGAAGCTGTCCATTGAGAACTCCGACCTGCTCCGCCAACTGGAGGAGGCCGAGTCCCAGGTGTCTCAGCTCTCCAAGATCAAGGTGTCCCTCACCACCCAGCTCGAGGACACCAAGAGGCTCGCCGACGAGGAGGCCAGGGTATGTACTCATACTAAAGACTCTTAATTTTGTCTTTTAATTGAACACAAACTTATCCTATTCTTCTGTTCACAGGAACGCGCCACCCTTCTTGGCAAGTTCCGCAACCTCGAGCACGACCTGGACAACATCCGCGAACAGGTCGAGGAGGAAGCCGAAGGCAAGGCTGATCTTCAACGCCAGCTTTCCAAGGCTAACGCTGAGTCTCAGCTCTGGCGCTCCAAGTACGAGTCCGAGGGTGTTGCCCGCTCCGAGGAACTCGAGGAGGCCAAGCGCAAGCTCCAGGCCCGCCTCGCCGAGGCAGAGGAGTCCATGGAGTCCCTCAACCAGAAGGTTGTCGCTCTCGAGAAGACCAAGCAGCGCCTCTCCACCGAGGTCGAGGACCTGCAGCTCGAGGTCGACCGTGCCACCGCCATCGCCAATGCTGCCGAGAAGAAGCAGAAGGCATTCGACAAGATCATCGGCGAATGGAAGCTCAAGGTTGATGACCTCGCCGCCGAGCTTGACGCTAGCCAGAAGGAGTGCCGCAACTACTCCACCGAACTGTTCCGCCTCAAGGGTGCCTACGAGGAAGGCCAGGAACAACTCGAGGCGGTCCGCCGCGAGAACAAGAACCTCGCCGACGAAGTCAAGGATCTGCTTGACCAGATCGGCGAAGGTGGCCGCAACATCCACGAGATCGAGAAGGCAAGGAAGCGCCTCGAGGCCGAGAAGGACGAGCTCCAGGCCGCCCTCGAGGAGGCTGAGGCTGCCCTCGAACAGGAGGAGAACAAGGTCCTCCGCGCTCAGCTCGAGCTGTCTCAAGTCAGGCAGGAGATCGACAGGCGCATCCAGGAGAAGGAAGAAGAGTTCGAGAACACCCGCAAGAACCACCAGCGCGCCCTCGACTCCATGCAGGCTTCCCTCGAAGCCGAAGCTAAGGGCAAGGCTGAGGCCCTGCGCATGAAGAAGAAGCTCGAGGCTGACATCAACGAGCTCGAAATCGCTCTCGACCACGCCAACAAGGCTAACGCTGAGGCTCAGAAGAACATCAAGCGCTACCAGGCCCAGATCAAGGACCTGCAGACCGCCCTGGAGGAGGAACAGCGCGCCCGCGACGATGCCCGCGAACAGTGCGGCATCGCCGAGCGCCGCGCCAACGCTCTGCAGAACGAGCTGGAGGAGTCCCGCACTCTGCTGGAGCAGGCCGACCGTGCTCGCCGCCAGGCCGAACAGGAACTTGGCGACGCTCACGAGCAGCTCAACGAGCTGTCCGCCCAGAGCGCCTCCCTATCCGCCGCCAAGAGGAAACTCGAGTCCGAGCTGCAGACCCTGCACTCCGACCTCGACGAGCTCCTCAACGAGGCTAAGAACTCCGAGGAGAAGGCCAAGAAGGCCATGGTCGACGCCGCCCGTCTCGCCGACGAGCTGCGCGCCGAACAGGACCACGCCCAGACCCAGGAGAAGCTCCGCAAGGCTCTCGAGCAACAGATCAAGGAACTGCAAGTCAGGCTGGACGAGGCCGAAGCCAACGCCCTCAAGGGAGGCAAGAAGGCCATCCAGAAGCTCGAACAGAGGGTCAGAGAGCTCGAGAACGAGCTTGATGGTGAACAGAGGAGACACGCCGACGCACAGAAGAACCTGCGCAAGTCCGAGAGGCGCATCAAGGAGCTCACCTTCCAGGCCGAGGAGGACCGCAAGAACCACGAGCGCATGCAGGACCTGGTCGACAAACTGCAACAGAAGATCAAGACCTACAAGAGGCAGATCGAGGAAGCCGAAGAAATCGCCGCCCTCAACTTGGCTAAGTTCCGCAAGGCACAGCAGGAGTTGGAGGAGGCCGAGGAAAGGGCAGACCTTGCCGAGCAGGCTATCAGCAAATTCCGTGGCAAGGGACGCGCGGGTTCCGCCGCGAGAGGAGTCAGTCCGGCGGTGAGTTTCCTTCACTAAGTCATTACCGAACCGTCAATACTAATCGAAATACTAAGCATCATTCTCTGATTCAGGCGTCCGTTAAAGGGCGTCCCTAATTCAGCACTGGAGAGTAATATGTAAGTTGGCAATATATTGCACGCCACGTACAGCACTATGAACAGTGCGCCCCTTGCAGTAGATCTAGTGCCTGTGGTCCCATATACCATACATATATTCTATTACATACATGTATTCTATTATACTCTTGCATCTAAATAAATCCTAGGCATGTACGAGTATCCAGGTCCTGCATGTAGTTCAGTCCACCTGGTGACAAAGAATGTGATGTTAATGTTTGCTTTCGTCCGCAGCCCCAGCGCTCGCGTCCCGGCTTCGCTGACGGTTTCGGCACCTTCCCACCTAGGTTCGACCTGGCGCCCGAAGATTTCTAAACGTTCCACTACAGAAAAAAAACGGACTGTACAGATTTTTCGTTGAAATGTAACTAATTTTTTTTATACATAGCAGTTGAAAGTTACGAAAGCGTGAAACGAAAAACTGTAAAAAAAAATTTTGTAAGCCAAACAAAAAAAAATATACACTTTAGTGATCTAATCTTTTTACCAAAGGCTATTTTGTAACTTGTTGATATTTATTTATATTATTTATTACCGTGGAGTATGTATCGAGAGTGCGAGGCCCCGAGAGACGCGCGCGGGTTGCGCGTGCGCATGTTCGTACGAGACACGCCCCCCACCCCTGCACCGCCGCCCCCTCCGCGCGCCTCTCTCGCGACCCTCATTTTGACATCTAATAAAGCGATATCGTTGTCATAAAATACTATAACTCGACTTTTATTTATAAAACCACCCCCTGTTATAAAGGTTTAGTTACCTTAATTTCTGCACACACATGAAAGCGTCAATAGCCCAATGGGTAAGGTGTCGGAGATCGAGAGGTCGCAGGTTCGAAATCCATCCATTACACTATTGCCGTGAATCCACTCTAGACAAGATTGCTAGTTATGAATTTTACTCACATTGCTAGTTTTCTTTATCTACATGAATCATGACACCACACTAAACAGAAATACCAAGAGAAGAAATACTTTTTGGTAGGATATTCTGGGTCTGGATAATTTCAGAAAACGTATTTAAGTAGGTATAAAGAAAACGTCAGCAACACAAAATAAAAAATGGACCACACACATAAAACAGTTTTTATTAGCTAAATCATACTGAAACTCGATATACAGTGAGACCATATTTTGTTGTAAAAATACGAATATTTAAATATACACAGCTTCAGCTGTTTAGTCTTTTCCTTGAACACCGACGACGAGTTGCAAGTCTATCGGTTTTCTATCGGTTACATTTCGGGGAGTATGCGATGAAATTACACAATCTAATTCCGCCAAGTCCGTTTCATCATCGGACTACGAGACAAACGGCGATGCGCCATCGTTACATGGTGGACATCCCACCCATACGCACAAAACGTTTTGGGAATACTTTCATTGTGCGTACGGCTAAGGAGTGGAATTCCCTGCCGGAGTCTGTGTTTCCCGATAGCTATAACTTTTACCTTTAAGTTCGACCACATCATCGCTTACCGTCAGGTGAGATGGTGGTCAAACGCGAACTTATTATCAATAAAAAATAAAATTGGGTTCGGCTTCCATTCCCTATACCATCTGACCTCCACAACCGGGTAACACGACACTCCTTGGCCAGACCAATATCAGATTCTGGCATCTGACTACCCGGAATGACTGTTATAGATGTCTACATGACAGCCGGGACCAACAACTAAATATGCTTTCCGAAACACGGGGATGGATATGGTCATTCATCCAAAGACGTGTTGTTTAACCTTGAAAATCGACCCGTGTAGTATTATTTAGTCACGAGCAAAATAAAAACATTTTACCAAAAAATTAAACCGACTCCCAAAAAACACTGCAAAGTGAAAAATAACTTTAATTGCGGTAGTCGGTGTCTTTAGTTTTGTATTTTTCACTTTGCAGTGTGTTTTGGGAGTTGGTTTAATTTTTTTGGTAAAAAGTTTTTATTTCACTCTTTTTAGTTGGTCGATTTTTAATTTACCTAGTTACAAGGGCCTAAATGTCAACTACTTATAACCTTTTACAAAATATTGCTTTTCCCGATGCTGGGCCGTTAATTGTTGAGGAGTTCTCCTGGTACTTCACCATCAGATCTACATCACCATATGCATTGTGACGAGCATAAAGTGCTTAACATCCATATTCAAGTAATCGAATCGCAATCCACGAAATACTTATTATTGAGTAGTTTCGGCGGCCATCTGTGGTCTTCATCATCAGTTCCACTTCCCCAAATGGTACTTTTTGAGAGCAACTGCACAAGTTACTATAAGAAATACCCAAAACGCCATAGGTGTGCCTATAATATTTGAGGAGTACCCTCGATTTCTCCAGGATCCCATAATCAGATCCTGACTTGGTGACAATGGGACCAATTTCGAATTATACTCTTTCAAACAAAAAAAGAATTTTCCAAATCGGTTCAGCCGCCTTCGAGTATTCGGTGATCACAAATAAAAAAAAAATACGCGTCGAATTGATAACCTCCTCCTTTTTTTTTCGTCGGTTGAAAATTAAAATATACACAACTTAAACCCAGGAAAGCTTTGGGGTATACAAAAAGACACGCAAATACTTAAATATTTATTTCACACACTATAAATCTCATCGCTGTCATAACACAGGAGACTTACATTTATTTTTACAACTCAACTAACTGTATTTTGTCAGTAATATACTGAACAGACAGCCTTACACTCACAATGATTTATTATGAAATGAGCAGATGATTAAGATCACACATGGTCACTTCATCTTCAAGATTTATTTCGTAATAAATTATCTATCTTAATTATTAATGGACCATCATAGAGTACAATTACAACTAGACGACATTTCATTTACTCATATACAACGCGTAACAGAATAAACGCAATTCCTGAAAGTAATTGGTTCAGAATCGGCTTCTGAATCGATTTCCTTCATAAAAAATAGGTGCTAAATTTTTGACGGAAAAATCTTTCATTTAACTTAAAATGGAAACACAGTATCATGACATTAATACAATCCTTAATTCAAGGAAATGCGTTCGTGTGCGTGTCGGCCGCTAACATTGCATGAGTACTTATATGCGTCTACGTAAGGATATTGTAGGATGCACATACGTTTTGCGTTTAGTATGGATAACTATTTTATAAAAAATGTCTAAGTTTGGTTTCAATTTATTTAGTTACGGATGTTGTTTTAGACTTATAATTTAATATTCTAATTGGGGTGTGTGAGGTATTGCGCTTAATCTGTTACACCTTGTATGTATGTCATAACAGTTTCTTTAAATTTTCACTAGCTTCAGCCCGCAACGTTCGACGTTCTGCGGCGACGTTATCGCAAAGCGGTAAAGCCGTCAATAAAGAGATAAAAATTGGCCAAGTGCGAGTCAGACTCGCCCATGAAGGGTTCCGAAGTAACTATCATAATATAATATAATATGTATATTTATTTGACAAAAAAACCTTACAACTACGCTAAATAACTTTGTTTTTCATAGTGTTTGTATGAATTACAAAGTTATATTTTCGGTTTTAGAAAATATGCTGTATCTCAAAAACTGCTGACCCGATTTCGTTCAAACCAATTCATTTTGGTTGAAAGTTTACATTAAGGTCTACAGACACATATTTTTTTTAGATTTTTCACTCCATTATTATAGAAGTTAGAGGGGGGACACACATTTTACCAATTTCGAAGCTTATATCTTTTAAACGATTGACTTTATGAAAAAGTGGTTTTAGAAACCCTGATATCATTTTTAAAGACCTGTCTATAGATACCACACACGCATAGGTTTCATGAATTAAAAATATTTTCAGTTCTAGTTCCATGTATGGGGACCCCCCTTTATTTTAAATATTTTTTGAATTTTTTCTTAAAATCGGAAAGCGGTTCACAGAATACATCTACCTACTAAGTTTCACATGTATAGTCTTAATAGTTTCGGAATAAAATGGCTGTGACATACGGACGGACGGACAGACAGACAGACGGACAGACATATCGAAACTATAAGGGTTCCGTTTTTGCCATTCGGCTACGGAACCCCAAAAAGGTATTTTCAGTACAAAATGTGCGAGCCTATGTCACTCAGAAATAATGTAGCTTTCTATTGGTAATAGAATTATGAAATTCGGTTCTGTAAATCTAAAGATTACTTCTTACAAACTTACAACCTTTACCTCTTTGTAAAGACCTAAAACAAAGTCGCTTACTGTCTCTGTTTGCTTATATCTTTCGATTGCGCTACGGATTTTAATGCGGTTTTATTAATAGACAGAGTGATTCAAGTGGAAGATGTATACATGCATATTGTAGTAGAGAAAAGCCGAGAAATTCAAAGATTTGTATTGTGATGTAAGAAAAATCACATTTTAGTGCACGTACGTTCCAAATGCTGGCTAAACTTAAGAAATATACTTATATTTAAAAAAGACTGTTATTTTCTATACACAAGTCCGCGACAGTATATGTCTATCTCCTAACGATAAACATTTTTATTTATTACATAATAAAGAAAGTTCTTTACGAAGCTATTTTAAGCAATACGTAATTATTCTTTATCTAATTAAATACTTTAGGGACGTTGTGCATTTAATCGAGACAAAAAAGATCATCTTAGTAGATATCAGATATATTAAATGCGGAAACAGAGTGGCCGTCGGGCCGTCCTGGATAGCAGCGGCTTACATATACAATGTGTAACAGATTAAGCGCAATACCTCAGACACCCCAATTGGAATATTAAATTATGAGTCTAAAACAACATCTGTAACTATATAAATTGAAACCAAACCTAGACATTTTTTTATAAAATAGTTATCCTTCCTAAACGCAAAACGTATGTGCGTCATACAATAGGTATCCTTACGCAGACGCATACACTCATGCAATGTTAGCGGCCGACACGCACACGAGCACATTTCCTTGAATTAAGGATTGTATTAATTTGTCATGATACTGTGTTTCCATTTTAAGTTAAATGAAAGATTATGCCGTCAAAATTTACCATCTATTTTTTATGACGTAAATCGATTCAGAAGCCGATTCTGAACCAACTACTTTCATGAATTACCACATTAGTAGCTGGTATATGTATAATATACATCACATCTGTCTTTACCAGTCATGTTCGTGGTATGAAACAATCGTTTTAAATAATGCAAGAAAATCTAAGCATTATCCACTCATCTTGACAATGCGATGAATCTGTGTAGAATCGGAATTCAAAACAAACGTCTTTGCAACATTGTTCCTTGTGTGGACAATAACACACTTAATACCAAGGTGAAAATGGCTAGATACTGTTTTGTAGGGTTCCGTAACTCCAAAGGAAGTCTGTCAAGATCCTTTTCTCAGCAACAGAGATATCTTTAAGTCAAGAGTGAATAAGTTACTTCTAGGTAAGCGTGCTCCATCTTCGACCACATCATCACTTACCATCAGGTGAGATAGTGGTCAAACGCGAACCTATTATCAATAAATATATATATCAAACTCATATTCATACTTGGGTCAAAATTAAACTTGTAACTCAATCGATCAAAATTTTTTCGTTTATGTCACATGTTTTGCAATTTAATAAGGGAATCAAAATTCCCGTTGACCTAGAACCATGACATTGGGCAAAAACCAATATGTCATGTAAATAATAATAAAATTAAAACCGTAAATATTTAGTTAGTTTGATACTTTTGAACTTATTAGATAAGTTTGTTCGGAATTACTTAAACGAAATTCATTTTCTTTACTTTTTATAGCTTTTAAAATGTTATTTTAAAATGGAATAAAAAACAATCTATTGTTCATCACATATGTGGTGAATATTAAGTATAAAAATGTTTGAAATTAAAAACAAAATGTGACTGACAGAATATTTCTAATAATCTTTTTGGCTTAAAGAAGATATTTTATCTATCAATCTTTATTATTAACTATACAATTATTATAAAGAGACTTTGTTTCAGTGTTTCTTCTCAGAATAGTCAGTTAGGAAACATTGGTCTTATCTAGTTTACATTTACAAATTACTTTTTATTAATATTAATTACAAATAATCTATTTGCAAAATAAACATCATTATTTTATTGTTCGCTATAAAAAAATCTTTCACTAGTGGAATGCTACGTTATCATAGTGACATTTTTCGTTTTAAATAGTACAAGTAAAGTCGAGGGCGCAAAGTGTTAAAAGTAATCTAGTGTACTAAATGTTCCGATAATAGTAACTCTTTGACCTATAACATATACTCACAGAAACATACAAAATACTATTGTCCGTTTAAAGGTAAGCAAACAAAATCAGTGGTGGCCCAGTACACGTATGATTTATGAGTCGTGGTCAAGGTACATTACTTTGTGTTCCTTATTTTCATCATCACTACTGGTCTCAATACGGCAAAGGAGGCATTGTGAGGAAAAAGGCATGTCATAGGACCGGAAAATCTGAAGACATGATATCCATAGACCCGCACTGGACCCGCTTGGTGGATTACTGGACCCGCGTGGTAGATTTTTGGAACCGGGTGGTGGATTACTCGACCCGCGTGTTGTATTACTGGACCCACGTGATGGATTACTGCCCTTTCACTCTCATAGAGAGGAAGCCTGTATTCCGTAGTAGGAATGTTATAGGCTGACATTATGTTAGACTTCTGTTATAAAAGTAAACGGGAATAAATCTACATCACTAATGTATCCTCCGGTTTCATCCGTGTTGTTAACAAAGAATGATGGATTATCAATAAGTATAGTATCTTAATTAAATTGTACGTTCTTAAATACTGCTTTTGGTACCAATCTCAATAATTTAACACTCGTTATTATTTCAAATGGTTCGATATACACTATGAGAATCTCCAAAACGCATTTGAAGCTGGTGCACTATTTGAAGGCACTTCATTCTCTTCGACCACATAAGACATGCTGCAGAAGTCTAAGTTGGCTTCAGTGAAAGACTTGAATTTATCCTGGAATTCTCGTAAAGTGCATCCCTCTATGGGACAGATGGCAGTCTCCTTCTCGTTGATGAAGAGCTGGACTCGATAGGACTGGCTAGCGGCGTGGCTAGCAATGTCATCACACCTGTAAAAAATTACATAGTTAGTTTGAATATTCTTTTTTTTTTAAATGGTTTCGCGTTTGGCCACCATCTCACCTGATGGTAAGTGATGATGTGGTCGAAGATGGAGCACGCTTACCTAAAAGTAACCTATTCACTCTTGACTTAAAGACTCCTAGGTTATAGCTATCGGGAAACACAGACTCTGGCAGGGAATTCCACTCCTTAGCCGTACGCATAATGAAGGTATTCCCAAAACGCTTTGTGCGTATGGGTGGGATGTCCACCATGTAACGATGGCGCTTCGCCGTTTGTCTCGTAGTCCGATGATGGAACGGGCTTGGTGGAATTAGATTGTGTAATTCCATCGCACACTCCCCGAAATGTAACCGATAGAAAACCGATAGACTTGCAACTCGTCGTCGATGTTCAAGGCTCTGGAGCTTTGACTCGACCAGTGCATCGTTGCTAATGAGTCTCTTGGCCCGCTTCTCGATTGACTCAAGCGCGTCCAGATTATATATTTTGTTGTAAATCTTACAATATTTCTAATTATACAAATAATAACTAATTTACAACAGATAGTCTTCATACGGGGTATTTTCTTATAGACAACCTTTTGATGGACAGAACTAAAAAGAGATAAGTGTTAGGCTGTCAGTATAAAAAAAAACATCATAAATAATATTAATTAAACATAATAATATAAAATACGAAAACACATGTTAATAAATATGAAACGTGTAATTGAGAAAGGAGGAGAAAAATTGTAGTGGTAATGCACCTTCAGTATTCTTTTGAATGCTAGTAACGCGTGGGTGCGGCTAATTTCTCTGGGAACAGTATAGCATTTTCATTGAATATTATTTGTAACAAGTCAATAAGACTGTTTAACGAGATTAGGCACTTCGTTCTTAAAGAATCAAATACGATAATTTAAGTTTTGACAATAGTAAGAAAAAAGGAAAACCATTGATACAATTTATACTGATAGAACGTATTTGGAATCCATAACGAGGCCGCACAGAAAATGATTGACACTTCAAATAACTGCCTACAAGCAGATAATGAGACATCATAAATACCTAAATAGGAAGCCGATATTATTAGACATCAAGTATTCATAAAACAATAGTTTAGATACGTGGACTCAAGATAGAGGACGTTTTGACAATAAATATCAACTCATCAATGAGTGACATGTGCGTGCGCGGATAAGAAAAACCAATAGACATATTACATATATAACTGCTGATAAAGAAAATTATATAATTTATGTTATCGGAGATAAAAGTTGAAATGAAAAGCAATGCCTCCTGTATCGTAAATGGACCTTATCAATTACCTCTATAATAAAAAGGTGGGAACAAATCTTTCTCGAATTTGTACCTATCCGGTTCTTTACCAAAGAAAACGACAAATTCGAACCGTGCGCAGCTTTTGACGATTCATAAATGTCCATAAGATTGCATTGTAAAGCAAATTGAATATTACTCAATTACTCTGATGGTGATGACTTTTTTTAATAAATTAAGATGCAAAGAAAACGTGGCTAAAACTACAGACAGAAATAGTTTTGACCTGAACGCACCGGCTAGCAAAGGTTAACGTACGAATCCAATGTTAAATTACGAGCCAAATATTTATTAATTTATAGTCTCGCGTTTGACCACCATCTCATCTGATGTTAAGCGGTGATGTGGTCGAAGATGAAGCACGCTTACCTAAAAGTAATCTATTCACTCTTTAACTTAAGGACCCCCAAGTTACAACTATCAGGGACACACACAGAAAACATGGTAGTATGTCCACAATATAACAATGGCGCATCGTCGTTCGCCTCGAAATAACATAGACAAACCGATATATTATAGTATGATGTAATATGCAATTACTAAAGGATTTTACCTATTTAGTACAGCTAAAATGTTGGTAGAGAAGGCCCCGACGTAACTGGACCTCCAAGCCCTGTGAGGGTCAATGTTCGTGGCCTGCAGAGGAGGGTCCTCCTTGTAGAGCCCCAGGGCACAATACGCCATCTCCATCATGGTATCATGAGTGAAATAGCCATTGACCTTTCGGCCGCTACCGTCGATGAACGCCATGAAGCTATCGTACAAATCCTTCATTGGTAAGCGGCCTAGATTCTCATTGACCTGAAAAAATAATAATTTAAGAATAAATGATTTTTATTTTGCAAACCAGCTTCTGCCCGTAGCTTTGCTCGGGTGAACGGTTTAGCGTAGATTCTTTTCGAAGATCTTACGTATGTCTGTACCTAATTTTATCAAGATCGGTTGAGTGGTTTCTGATGTGAATGTGTAAGAGAGTTAAAGTTAAAGTTACTATCAAATAAACAATATTGTAGGTATTAGTGCTGTGTTCTTTTTTTAGTTATGTTGTATGTTTGCCTGCACTAGAGTCAAAAGCATTATCTAGGGAGACTAAATTCCAAGATCGAACTTAGCCTCACTAAATATCTTCCATCCTTGCTTAAAAAAATCGAAGGAAGAGGCACATTTGGAAAGAATGGAGGGAGGCCTTTGCTCAGCATTTGGAAAAAATACACACCCAAGATCCGTATCCATTTCTATAGTAATGCCTGATGTCATCATAGTACTCCATGACGAGGAGGTCATCCTCAGTGAAGACAGCGCACCAGGGGGACTTGTGATCAGGCTCCCAGGAGCGAAAGAAACGACACATCTCGTACATGGAAAAGACCATGGAAGCATTCAGCTTTGTGGTGATGCCAAGACGGTTTTGCACTGCATTTTGGATCTGTAAAAGAAAATGTAATAACAATAATAAAATTTATTTATTAGAGTAACGTGTGACTCATAACACAAGTACACTAGTGTAACTTGAAAAAATAAGTTAGTACTATTTAGTTAATAACAATTCATTTAATGACGTTCCCATTGCTGGCACAACAAGCGAGACGAAATTGGCGATAATTCACCACACACGCCCCGGTGATTGGTGAATACCACATTTCTTAGATTTTTTGGTACTAGGACAAGGCCGCTTTCACATCACATGTTGAAGCAATATTATGTTGAAGTACACCTAGATGGTTTGACTGTTTGATAAGTAAAATACTTTCTTTGTGCGTACGGCTAAGGAGTGAAATTCCCTGCCGAAGTATGTGTTTCCCGATAGCTATAACCTAGGGGTCTTTAAGTCAAGAGTGAATAGGTTACTTTTAGGTAAGTGTGCTCCATCTTCGACCATATCATCACTTACCATCAGATGAGATTGTGGTCAAACGCGAACCTATTATCAATTAAAAAAATATCACTTACTGCAATATACTCTGGAGTAACCATATACGATTCCAATTGGTGAGCCAAAGTGTATCCATCTTTAACTTCCTGCTGATAGCGATCGCAGTTCGAATACGGCTGAAAAAAATCAAACAAGCAATTAGTAAATTATACCGACATTTTGGCCTCGCTTCCAGTTCAAGGACCTAGGCTGAAGATAGCCGCAATTATTTTTAAAGATCTTTATCTCAAAGTTCCCTGATTTCATCAGAACATCAAAATGAGAGCTTTTGACAGCACTGTTTCAAAAGAGTGACTGGCATATGTGATTTTTTCTATTCATTTAAAAATACTTTATTGTACACGAATTAAAATTAATTGAATGACACTTAAATAATAATATTTGTAAATTATTGACGCAAGTTAAGTAGCTAAGTAGGTTTCAGATCTAAGTATATATACATATATATATTAAAGTATGGATGTTTGTAACTCAATCACGCCAAAATGGCTATATAGATGTGTTTGAAACTTAGCATATAGATAGATTATAGTCTGAAACAGCAAAAAGGCTAATTTTTACCCCTGGAAAAATGTGCGTAGGTATTTTCCACGCAAGCCAAGTCATGGGTAAGAGCTAGTGATATTATAAACGTATAAGCATTGACATATAGGTATATTACTGCGTAAGGACTGGGCGGACCGCATGTTATAATGACGCCTCGAACTTGGTCCCAAAGTGGTCTTCCCTTTATCGAAGTGAACTAGAACGCGATCGTCTATCTTCGGAAGCGGTCGTAAGTTTTACAAGCAAAAATGCTGAGTTATGTCGTGAAGGGTTGCGTGATATACGACAATAAAAAAAAGATAACATTTCATATCACCGGTAAGTTAAAAATATGTTTTATGACGCGGTCGCCCTACAAAACACACTAGCGCCATCTATTATAACTAAGATGTCAATCGGCGTTGTCTGCTCCTATACGTAGCCTTGTAAGAGCGGGTGTGGTATTTTTCGAGGTACAAAGAAATAAAAAAAACCTTTTAGTTTTTGAATTTTATATTTGTTGTACAAAAAAATACATTTTAATTTGCTTTTAATAAACAATAAAATTTTAATTTGTACATAATTTAATCTTATAGTAATATTATTAAATCTTTTTATTTCACCGGCTGCAACGCGCGCCGCGCCGCTGCAAAGTTATGTCGCACTTTTACGCGGCTTCGCGTTGTCTATGCTAAAGGTTGAGACAAACAAGAAAGAAAATTGTTTTAAATAATGTTAGAAGTTGATTTAATGACATATATTTAACTTACCGGTGATATGAAATGTTATATTTTTTTATTGTGCTTTATGTCGTAGTTCACGCAACCCTTCACGACACAATTTGGCATTTTTGCTTGTAAAACTGACGACCCCTCCCGAAGATAGCCGATCGCGTTCTAGTTCACTTCGATAAAGGTAAGACCACTTTGGGGCCAAGTTCGAGGCGTCATTATAACATGCGGTCCGCACAGACCTTACGAAGCAATATATATGTCAATGCATTAAGTTAACTTCTAACATTATGTAAAACAATTTTATTTCTTATTTGTCGCAACCTTTGGCCAAGACGACGCGAAGCCGCATAAAAGTGCGACATAACTTTGCAGCGTCGCGCGTTATAGCCGATGAAATGAAAAGATTTAATAATATTACTATCAGATTAAATTATGTACAAAATTAATTTTTATTGTTATTAAAAGCAAATTAAAATGTATTTTTATGTACAACAAATATAAATTTCGAAAAATAAAAGGTTTTTTTTTATTTCTTCGTACCTCGAAAAATACCACACCCCGCTCTTACAAGATTACGTTTAGGAGCAGACCACGCCGATTGACATCTTAGTTATAATAGATGGCGTTAGTGTGATTTGTAGGGCGACTGCGTCCGTCAAATGTTCTGACGACCGTATCTTTACTATTTAAATCAATGCGTATAAGTTTAGATGTATGGTTGTCTGATACTAAATTTTTCCTTATCCATATTTCTTTTTTATTAAAAGTAGGTTCGCGTTTGACCACCATCTCTCCTGATGGTAAGTGATGATGAGGTCAAAGATGGAGCACGCTTACCTAAAAGTAACCTATTCACTCTTGTCTTAAAGACTCCATATTTGCGAATCATTTTAATGAAGACTTTTCTTTTCTTTTTTCAGTAAAATGCTTAGATAATCTGAAGTAACTGTATCGCCAATGCACGTGCTAACAACTATGAGTTAACAAGTATGAGTTGCATTTTTTTTAAATGGAAAATGATTTGCATGAATATAGGTAGCCTTTCTTAGTTCTTAATATGATTTATGGGAATATGTTTACTGGCTTCTACCAGCGACTTTGTTCGCCTGGAAGAGTTTTCCCACGTTGATTCCGATCCTGTGGGAACTCCGGGAAAAAAGTAACCTGTATATAGATATCTATGTACAGGTTATTCATTCATTCTGTTATGATGTACAATAAAGAGTATATCTATACTCTAAAAAAAACTTACATTCGAGATTTTGTCCCTCTAGTTGTAATGGAACAAAAGCCCAGATGCAAGGTGGGTTGGTATTGAAACAACAAACTGTTTCAAACAACAAAAGTTTATTCAAACAAGGTAAAGTAAAATATACGAAAAAGAAGGTTATTGCCAGCCAGCTTTATATTCAGTTGGTGGAAATACAGGTGGTAGGGATTGAAGATAATCCCAGTGCCGTTCTATTCTTTTAAAGTTTAAATTAAATTTTGTCTAATTTGCTATTTCAGGACGTCAATTATCTGTTTACCGAATTTCATTCAAATCTGTTCAATAGTTTTTGCGTGAAAGAGCAAGAAACATCTATACGCCATCCTCACAAACTTTCGTATTTAACATATTAGTAAGAGTAAGACATTTGTGTTCATATTTGCCTTTTCAAACTCACCCTAATAACATCATCTCTTTGTCTTGCTTCTTCCAAAGTGACATTCAAATTGGTGCCTTCAGTCAAGCCGTGAATAAAGGCCACACAGCTGGTGATAGTTCGCTGTTCATTAGTAGGCCTGAAGTAGAACTTGTCAGCCTCTCCGTAGAGCAGGTGAGGATACTTCTCCCGGATCCTCTGACCGATTCCATACAGTTCATCGTATCCAGTTCCCGTGAGGTAAGACGCGGAATCATCCATGGTGTCGTTCCATCTGAAGTTCCTGAAGTCTTCTATGTCCTGGAATCGGATGCGTAATTCAAATTATTATTGGAAATAGCTGTTTGGAGCCGCCCACAAACATATGCACAATTGCATGCTTGCAAAAAACATACCACATACAAAGCAAGGGAGAGCGGTGCTGCATACAAGATTTATCATCTTTTAGCGGAATTAAACATAAAGGAACGCCTGATTCCGTTCTGTATTTTGGAAATTAACCAACATATAAAGAAAGAAAGAAAATGTATCCCGTCTCGGGTAGCAGGGGCCAGCTCAGACTAATAATATTATTAATCAATCCACACCAATACAACACTGGTATAGAATCTAAATCATTGCACCTATCTGAAACCAGGATGAGTCGTAGACTAACATATAAGAAAAATTTCGTATCGCAGTATTTGATATCGAACTCTTCCGAAACTTGATTGGCCAATTTTAATGATTTTTTTTATGTGTATTTGGTAGGCCTGAGAATAGGTCATAGGCAATTATTTTGGCAAAAAAACGTTTACCGGGGCAGTTACTTGGATATAAATAACTTTTGTACGTATTTTGTTTCGTAAATTTACACTAAATAAGGCCGATTCTCCTGTATTTTCCGGGTTCTAAAATCATCGTATGACTTCTCGTGCTCTGGGTGGAGCAGAAGGGAGTGTCAGACTTCCACTGACTAAAAACCCACCCTGCTCCTTCAGCTGCCCTTAAGTTCCGGGGCCGCGGTATCTCGTTAGAACATTCCCGCAACCCCGGCAGGCAATGACCTTATGGGGCCCAGGCCGCCTCTCCTAGACTCTTTAAGTCCACTGTTAATTTTGGCTCTCCCTCCCGAGAGCTTTCAGTGGTTGGGAGTAGTGTGGAGGGCTTGGAAAAAAATTAAATGAAACTTCTTAGATGTGGTACCTGTGCACAAAGTTTGCTGGTGCCGATATTCCAGCTGTTCACGATCTCGTCTCTCAGAAGACTAACCTCCTTCATACCGAGAGTGACACTGCCGCCAGGATTTCGGTTACCATGGCGGTTTAGCGTCCAAATTGACACGGCCTCGCAATCTAGGAACAAGAAACAATTTTATTATATGTAGCCATGTTACGCTGGTCAGGGGGTGTCACACTCCTGGACAAAAAACGAAATGTGCCCATTAAAAAAAGGAAGTTACTGTGCCGTGTTCTGTGTTTCCTACCACATATGACCCTTCAGCCTTTAAAGCATTAGTGCACAGTTCACTATACACAGAAAAAAGAAATCTGGGCACGCTCGTTTCTTTGTGGACCTAATCTATCGCTTACCATCGGGCATGATGATGATGACGATGCACTGGTCGAGTCAAAGCTCCAGAGCCTTGAACATCGACGACGAGTTGCAAGTCTATCGGTTTTCTATCGGTTACATTTCGGGGAGTGTGCGATGGAATTACACAGTCTAATTCCGCCAAGCCCGTTCCATCATCGGACTACGAGACAAACACCAAAACGCCATCTTTACATGGTGGACATCCCACCTATACGCACAAAACGTTTTGGGAATACCTTCATTGTGCGTACGGCTAAGGAGTGGAATTCCCTGCCGGAGTCTGTGTTTCCTGATAGCTATAACCTAGGAGTCTTTAAATCAAGAGTGAATAGGTTACTTTTAGGTAAGCGTGCTCCATCTTCGACCACATCATCATCCACTTACCATCAGGTGGTGGTCAAACGCGAACCTATGTTTTGTAAAAAAAAAATGATCGAGCTCAAGAACTGGCACTTCGTGATAAAAGTTGCTGCTATCATCGACCAGGTGAAAGACATCACCTGCAAAGGCAAGAGGCAGCTGAGCGTGATCGTGAGAAGGCCGATCCCGCTCGGAAAGGAAGGCGTCGTGTAGGCAACCGACTCGACGCAAACACGCCGAAATCCCCGTCTGTATTCATTGAGGCAGTTGGGGCTCCAAGGTCACGGGCGCTCAGAGTGGGGAATTTGAGCCCTTACAAAGTGAACCCATGGAAGACGGTGGCACAGTGATCACGTGCCATCGTGCACAGCGAGGCTCAGGGTAGAACCTTTTACAGTCTCCCCAGGGATGTGCCGTAATAGGCGATGTAGAGAGGAGGTTCCGGAGTGGTCTTTTGAGAGGTACCGGGATCCTTTCTTGCTGGTAGTGATCACCGTGGTGGTTTTAGTGAGGTAGAAATCCCACACTCCCTGGTCTTTCCCCAAAAGTCCAGGCGCTTTTTGAAGGTTTACCCCCGATAATAAAAAAAGGCTTAAAAAATCCATTCTCATTTATTCATTCATCTTTAATTAAACTACAAAGTACATACATATAGCGGAGGGGGGGGGGGGTGGGTTTCGATCTTAACGCTATCGGCTTTTTTTTTTTTTTTTTTTTTTTTTTTTTTTTTTTTTAGCGTGGTAAAATTATCAAATAAGTCCTCCCACTCCGGGCAGGGTGGGAGGGACTGTCAGACTTTTACTGACTAAAATCCACGGTGTTCCTTCAATAACCCTTTACATACCGGGGCCACGGTAACGGGATGAGTCCCACGACCCCGGCGGGCTTCGGCCCTCTGCAGAGCGGGCCTCGTCATGTTGCTGACGCTCTTTGAGGCGCGCGTGGAACACGACGCGCCGTCGACCCGGGCATGGTCCATGGTCGGACAGCGAGTTGCCCTTTACTCGCTGTCCGCATGCCCGCGCCTACGGTGGCCGGAGATCGTCGGCCGACGTCCGACGCCGTGGGCGTCTACCACTGCGGCTGGGCTGGAGGGAGGACGCCATCCTCTCCCTCACGCGGCCCGCCTCCTCCTTCGGAAGCATGACTGCTTCGCAGAAGGAGGCGACCGCTTCCCACTCCCTCTCGCCCCGCAGCATGGCCTCGACCAAGGCCGGGCGCGAGAACGCTATCGGCTAGTAATGTGTTACCTATATTATTATTGTGTAATTTATTTCACTTATAACAAATTTACATTAAATGTGTTGTATTTACGTTAATACTATAATTAAATAATGACATGACTACTGATGAAATAATCTCCATACCTATTTTTCATTTCCTTCATGTTACCGAATACGTAAGTCAACACTTTTACAATATTTCCAACCAGTAAAATATAAACAATATAATATATTAAATCATCCTTGATACCTATGTACTGTGTATAAAACAATAAAACATTTAACAACGATTTATTAAGTTCTGAATCAAGTTCTAATTAAAAGATAAAAACAAGATAAAATAAAATAAGCTCCAAATTGAGCTATATTTATGATAGCTGACAAATGCTTGTGCTTGTTCTGCTTCCACCCTCAAAAGAGCACCACAAACATACACCCTGGTGTGCATACATCTCATGTGACTTGACCATTATTCAGAATCAAACTCACAAACTCTGAAGTTTGTTTAGGTGTTTCTTCTCAGGGTACCTGGTCACATAGGAAACACTGGCCTCATCTATTTTCAATTCTAATCTAAAACGAAAGAGAGAGAATAATGGCGTGATCATAGAAATAAAAAAACACATTATTTATTTTATCTATGGGCGTGTAGTGATATAGTGTTATTTATAATCAATTTGCAAAACAAATAATATCATGTATTATGATCATTAACATAGAGAAAAATAGAAGGAATAATAATAGACCTTACATCATCGAATTGTCATAGAATATAGCGTATCATCTTATTGTTTGCCTACCTATTATACGAGTAAATCACTAGCAGTCGTCCGCAGTTTTGCTCTCGTGGAATTTATCAAGATAAAACATAACCTCTTTTTTTGCAGTCGGGTAAAAAGTAGCCTATACAACGTGTAACGGAAACCCCATATCTATCCAACAGGACTGAAGACGACATCTGGTATGGAGTCTCTATGCACAGTTTCAGGTCAAAATGAGTGACTCAAAGAATTGATACCAAATTATCGGTTTCACAGTCATGTTTCTTGAATACCATACATAACAAACGTATCACAACACTACGAGGGTCAATAAATTTCCACGTCATTTGCCAATAACACGATAATTCTCTTCGTTCTTCTTCATTTGAAAAAATCGGCCTCTGGTATCAATCTATTGAAATTTCTAATAAGTTCCACATATGTAGACATAGGATTACAAAAACCTTGCCATATTATTTGCTATCGTCCAAAGAAGACGTGCGATTGTTATGTATATACCCTTTATGTTACACGTTGTATATAACCTACCTCAAGCTTCGAGCTATTTCCATACCAAATTTCATCCAAATCCACACAGTACTTTCGAATATTAACGTGTTTAAACAAACGAACAAACTTTTCCGCTTTATAATATTAGTACAGGTTGTCCTGGCATTTTCATTACGAAACTGAGAGATCAATTTTATGTACTAACGCAGCGGTTTGCTTTAAAAATGTCAAATAATATCATTTTAATTTTGCCATTGAAATTAACCATTAATAAAAAACAGGTCCTTGGTGCAACCTTGGAATCGAACAATGACTCCAACGGTACACGTTAACGTCAACTAGTTAACAGTCCCTATTTCAAATTTTCAACCGACGACAAAAAGAGGAGGTGGTTATCAATTCAACGCGTATATTTTTTTATGTATGATCACCGATTACTCAAAGACGGCTGAACCGATTTGGAAAATTCTTTTTTTGTTTGTAAGGGTATACGTCGAAATTGGTCCCATTGTCACCAAATCAGGATCTGATGATGGAATCCTGGAGAAATAGAAGGAACTCTTCAAATATTATAGGCACACCTATAGTGATTTCAGTATTTTTTATAGTAACTTGTGTAGTTGCTTTTGAAAAGCACCATTTGTGAAGTGGTGATGATGAAGACCACAGATGGCCACTGGAACTACTCAATATATAAGTAGGAATAATAAGTATTTCATGTGTTCCGCTTCGATTACTTGAATGCACAATATGCTCGTCACAGTGCATATGGTGAAGTGAAGCTGATGGTGAAGTACCAGGAGAACTCCTCAACAATTAACGACCCAACATTGGGAAAAGCAATATTTTGTAAATGAATATAAGTAGTTGACATTTAGGCTCTTGTAACTAGGTAAATTAAAAATCGATCAACTAAAAAGAATGAAATAAAAACTTTTTACCAAAAAATTAAACCGACTCCCAAAAAACACTGCAAAGTGAAAAATAACTTTAATTTCGGAAGTCGGTGCCAAAAACGAAAATACAAAACTAAAGATACCGACTACCGAAATTAAAGTTATTTTTCACTTTGCAGTGTTTTTTGGGAGTCGATTTAATTTTTTGGTAAAAAGTTTTTTAAGTAAACTTTAGCTTTATACAGACTCTAACCTGACGAATTATGCAAACCAGTGTATGTAGTAGGCAATAATGGTAGATTTCCTAATCGATTTCGGCCACATCATCACTTACCATCAGGTGAAATAATGGTCAAACGCGAGCCATAATTATATATTTTATTAATAAAAAAACAGCATAATAACTGATTGACCACCGAGGCACAGAGACGTCTATAGTACATAAACAAAGTATGCATGTTCGTATGGAAACATAGAAAGCTAATTTAAACCACGAACGATGTACAAATATTATGTCCTCGAAACTGACAAGACCCTTATAGGCTCGTACTAAGCAATGTTTCTAGGCCTGCAATATATGGGTTGCGGGAATGTTCTAACGAGATACCGTGGCCCCGGAACTTAAGGGCAGCTGAAGGATAAGGGTGGATTTTAGTCAGTAGATGTCTGACACTCCCTTCGGTGGAGCCCAGAGCGGAGGAAGTCATTCGATGATTTTAACACCCGGAAAAAAAGCCTTGCAAAATATATCAAAAGCTGCTTAGCTATGTGTGTACATTTTTATAATAAATTACCTGTTGCCTTTAAATTTTTAAATACGAGATATTGTTTTAGCGGAAATTTAGTGTACGGCTTAGACAGAATAACTTTTATAGTCTTAAACAGTTCTTTGACACAAAATAATTATTCCTTATTTTGTTTTCTAGATGCTTGGTCTAAACCCGGCAAACGTGTTTGTATTATTTTAAACTTTAAGACCTGTTATCCCATTTTTTGAGCAAATAAACATATTATATTACTACATATTAAAAATCAAAGATGAAGAGGCAAAAAAACTTTAGTTAGACAAACTGCATTTTAATGCTCGCATTATACGAGTGTTTTTGCTCTTCTTAATGTTACACAAGTTGATAAACAGTTTTTTTTTATTGTAGGTAACACAGAAGCACGTGGCTAGATAATAAAAGCCGCACGGGTCGATCTTTAAGGTTATTTTTATTTTTATTTTATTTTTTATTTATTTTTATTTTATTTTTAAGCAACGATTGCCAAGGTTGATCCGTGGACGGGTGACCATCTTAATATCGTAAAGTAACCGAACTGACATTTTGCCTATTTTTTCTTAAATATAGAATTGCTATGATTACTGTTATATCTTCCCTCTGGTAAAATATGATATCTCTAACATTTTTCATTTTAAAGTTATCGACATTATTCCTAATGCTTATCTGCATAAAATTGTCTTTGTAAAAAAGTAAAATTTATTAAATAATAATTCTAACAATGTCTACTCAAAGCATTGACTCGAAAGTACCTATATTATTTTTGTTGACTAATAAATTTACAAACTTGAAAAGATACATAGAAGTGCCTGTTTTTGTTTCTTTTCGCTCTCCTGAAAAGTTACTACTATTTCACCGACGATATTATTAGGATATATTATCAAAATTTTATTTTAATGTTCCTTGCAAGTCTAAACGGTTCTATCCACCGCTAAAAATGCCACTTGCTACCTCGAAATATAGACAGAATTCGTATGTGTTGCGTGCAAGCAGGAGCTTTAATGAGGTGTGCAGGCAGCATGACATTGATCCATTTAGAACAAATGTGTCATCAGCGAGAAGGTGCTTAAGCCTTAATATTTTTAAGGAATAATTAGTTTTAAGTAATCATGTAACTTTATTTAGTTGTTTACGTGTTTACATATTATTATGTTATTAAGTTTGCCGTTTTCCTGCTGACAGTACTATGTCGTTCACAGTGTTCCTTAATTTCACATGTAACTTATACGTGGAGACCTGTAATTGACTGTAAAATTTTCACACTGTTTCTTGATTGTTTTAAGTAGCTGTTGGTTTCCCATGTAAATAAATTAATTAATAAATATCGAGATTTCTTCGTGCTTCGGAAAGCACATAAGCTTTTGGTCTCGGCTGTCATTTGTACATCTTTGACAGACATTACGGGTAGTCAGAAGCCAGAAAATCTGTCTTATCTAGGTGTATCGTGTTACCCAGTTACTGGGTTGTGGAGGTCCATATAAAATACTAGTAGTTAGTAGTGATGTAACGAATGTTATTTTTTGAACATTTCTTGAATGCGAATGCGAATATTTGCTATCGACATTTGTGAATGCGAATGCGAATATTCAGTTTTTGTTTTCAAATTTGACATCAATTGTCTATGGCTGGATGGCAGTTTGAACGAGTTGCATTCCGTTTGTATTTTGTTCCGAGAATTGCCGAGTTGGTAATTCATCCGACTAAAGTGTCATTCCGCCGACGTCGACCCTTTAACCTGGTAGAAAGTGAACAAGGAAAGGTACGGTCTTCTGTTTTTTGTAGATCGGCATTATTTCGTTGACGAGTGTCCCGAGCGAGTGCATGTTTATTGGCACTGGATTTATTTATGCACCATATCGAAACAGATTTATTTTTTAGCTTTTATTTTTAAAGTTTAATATTCCTTTACTGAAGTTTATGAAGCATTTTTGTTTCAATCTATAATTGTTGTTTTTTTTTTGTTTGTTTTGACTATATTTATAGTTCATTGTAGAATATAGTTTTAGTATGATTATTTATCATACTTTTTAGTTTTGTTAAAGAAAATATAACATTAAGAATTTTAGTAATAAAAATTAAATAGAATAATTTGTTTTTGTTTGTTTACATTGCATTATATATTTTGTCTTAAGTTCTAATGAAAATTTAATTGTTAAGCTTCATTGCCCAAAGTCAAGTAAATAGGTAAATAAATAATACCAAATGATAATGTGAAAACTGATAATATGCTTACGAGGTTAAGTTACTTTTCTCGTATTAGAAAACATAAGAAATGAATGGATTTTGATTGTATTAACCTATTATTATCTTCAAATTGTGTTTTGTTTCTGATATTCATATTCGCAAAACATTCGCAGAATTATTGCGAATGCGAATACGCAAAAATATGCGAATATCCGCGAATGCGAATATTCGTTACATCACTAGTAGTTAGACGCATTCAGTTATACTGAATGCTGACACTTAGCTTGGAAAAAGCTAAGCAGATGATGATGTTATGTAGGTAAACCATTTTTGCATGATACTACGTATTTTTGAAAAATAAGGCCGGACACGAGGTATTTTCAACGACCGCTACCACAGTTCGCCACGATTCCCATCGACACCGATGATCGGAACGCAAGGGCAGCTGAAGGGTGGGTTTTTAGTCAGTAGAAGTCTGACACTCCCTTCCGCTCCACCCACAGCGGAAGGAGTAATTTGATGACTTTCCCACCCAAAAAAAGTATGAATAGAATTGTTATTGTTTTGTGCCTGCTTTGCAATTTATATTCTACTAACCTTTAAAAAAAAACATCATGAATCATTATATCAATTAGCGAACACCACATGAAAATCTGTACAGTAGTTTTTGAGTTTTCTCGAACTCAGAAAGACAATTGCAGTGAGAGACATTGTTTTATAATATTAGGTAAAGAGTAATTTCCAGTAAACATATTTTTAATATTGTCCTAAAATAAAGTAATAAAGACAAGACAAGCCAATGAGCCAAACAAGAAGGTAAACGTTTTCTTTTGTAAAAATAAACAATGTATCTAATCAAGCATTTGTTTACTTGGTCACAAGAAACAGTTGCGCATCGGTGACACTGGCCTTAAATAAAGCCGTGTACATACCTACGGATACGGTAAATGGTTGTCATGCGCGAGTTACATTGAATTGTCACTTAATATCTTGGTATGAATGCCATAAGACTTTGAATTTTTCGTCGATATTGGTTGGTATATTTCAATTCAACTCAATTCGTTTATTTAAAGTCAACATGTAGACCAATTACAAATTATAAGATACACACACAAAAAATAACCGATAATAAAATAATCAAATTAATATTTCCATATTAGCCAGTACATGTACCATGTTACAATGCTACATGTACTGGCAGTCAAAACGCCTGACAAAAGTGCTCAGTATACTTTTTTTATATAATTATACAAGAAAGGAAAAAGTATTTAAAACCTCAGAAAACAACATGAAAACAAAAATGAATAACTAAATAAAATTAAAAAAATAGGTACACTTACATAATATATTATGTCAGTAAGGACAATGATTTAAAGTTTAACATTTCCCGAAAGAACAAAACAAAATCAAGTCAGGTACACGTCTCGCGTCCGCGTCGTGGCCATGGCAACAAGGCTCCCACTCAGCATTATGCACACCACGGCGCTGTTTTAAAGAGTTTCTAAAGAGTAATAATTAAGTTGTCTGTCAATCTTACTGACTTTTCTAATCAATTTGCATTAGCTATAAGTCTTTCATAGTACACATTTCAATGAATAAATAAAAAACAATTATTTTTCGAAACCAGAGCAATGAAAGAAGCTATCAGCTATCTTTTTACTTTCTTTATGTGAAAATAACTAGGACAATATTATATGTACAATAATTTAAGCGTTCAGGAAGGAATCCAAGCTAAACAGAAATTATTCATAATCAGAATATCTTTATTCTGCGTCATACATTTAGCCGAAAACCATCAACTTTTTGAGATAGGGCTTCCCCAAGCATAGTCACATCGACTAGTCCTCTGCATCCAGTCCATCCAGCGGAATCCACCAATCTTTAGTCTTAAATAGTCCTAAATATAAATGGTTCCTCATATCTATATCTATACTTATAATAAATCTGTAGAGAGGTCAATTCTGTACATGAAATATATTTCCAAAATAACAATCAGGGGGTGATTAAGGATCGATACTCATGCCAAAAATGCAATCAGTTAAATTTTTGTCTGTCTGTCTGTCTGTCTGTATAACCGTTATAGAAACAAAAACTACTCGACGGATTTTGACGAAACTTGGTACAATTATTTTTCATACTCCTGAGCGGGTTATAGTATACTTTTCATCACGCTACAATCAATAGGAGCAGAGCAGTGAAGGGAAATGTTGGGAAAACGGGAGAAGTAACTCAATTTTTTAAGCTTCCGTCGCGTGTGCAACCTTAATGGTTAAAGCTACACAAATCATTTCATGACGGAAATGTTCTCCTTAAAATTATATAAAAAATATCCCACGACAGCATATGTCTAACTTTTATGGTTGACTCACAATAACACGTGTAACTCCCGATAGCTTAGCAGTTCGAAGCTTTCTGATTATAATATTTGTTTACTTTTACGTTTATAACACTCTCAGTCACCCCTAATTGAAAAAGTTAACATTATTAACTATTCCATAAAAAAATTGGCCAAGTGCGAGTTAGACTCGCCCATGAAGGGTTCCGTAGTAACTATAATATAATATGCAAATTTATTTGACGAAAAAAAAACCTTACAAATTTCTTAAAACTAGCTTATTTACATTTTTTACAACTGCGCCAAATAAATTTGTTTTGAAAAAAAAACCTTACAAATTTCTTAAAACTGGCTTTTTTACATTTTTTACAACTGCGCCGAATAAATTTGTTTTTCATAGTGTTTGTATGAATTACAAAGTTATATTTGCGGTTTTAGAAAATATGCTGTATCTCAAAAACTGCTGAACTGATTTCGTTCAAACTAATTTTGGTTGAAAGTTTATATTAAGATCTACAGACATATATTTTTTTTAGATTTTTCACTCCATTATTATAGAAGTTAGAGGTTGTGTCCGCCACACACACATTTTACCACTTTGGAAGCTTATATCTTTTAAACGATTGACTTTATGGAAAAGTGGTTTTAGAAACCCCGATGTCGTTTTTAAAGAACTGTCTATAGATACCACATATGCATCGATTTCATGAAAAAAAATATTTTCAGGTTTAGTTCCATGTATGGGGACCCCCCTTTATTTTAAATATTTTTTAATTTTTTTCTCAAAATCGGAAAGCGGTTCACAGAATACATCTACCTATCGAGTTTCACATGTATAGTCCTAATAGTTTCGGAATAAAATTGCTGTGACAGACGGACGGACGGACAGACAGACAGACAGACAGACGGACAGACATGTCGAAACTATAAAGATTCCGTTTTTGCCATTCGGCTACGAAACCGTAAAAAGAATCATATAAATCGGTATAGAAACACCAAAGTTATACATGAAATACGCTTATAATAATAAGCCATCGCGCGTGAATACTGAACCATGCTATAAGGATTATTTTTGAGAATCGGTCGCCGCGCTCGACGCGTCTCGCGGTCGAAGCGTTCTCTAGGTACTTAAGCCTCATGTGAACGTGATCTAAACAATATTACCAATATATTAACTTACGCTGACGGAGTCGCGGGCACAACTATATTGTATCATTACGCTAAGGCCAATAGGAGCGGAGCGCCAATGAAGAATGCTTCAAAATCGGGGTTAAATTTAACGTTAGCCCAAAGTAACTATTCCACGCGGACGAAGTCGCGGGCAAAAGCTAGTTTTATAATAACATGGTTTGGCAATGTTCTTTTTTAATTTAGTTAGCTAGTTTTTTTTTATGTATTTATATTAATTATTGTAACTAATTTTATACAACGTGTAACGGAAACCCCATATCTATTCAAAAGGGCTGAAGACAACATTTGGTATGGCAACTGAAGGAAATTTGAGCCAGTAGAAGTCTGACACAACCTCCCGCTCCATCCAAAGAGATATTTATTGATTTGCTTCCCTTATAAAGGTACTATAGTAGCCCCACATTCGCCTCTAGACGTTACAAACCGAATATAAAACCTCAAGGCACGTGTTTTTAATCATACATCCACTTAAACATACAATCATGAGAATGAGCGTATTTATTCTATCGTTAGCAAACATTGCTATAATAATTTAGCCTTTACTATAGTTTTTGTGGCGAATAAGTGTTTGTTCATGTCTTATTTGTTTGGAAAGACGAGCTCTGCCTTTTATCCGACTACGTCAGACAGAAAAATTACGATTTTTACCAGGGAAAGAGAAATAAATGATATGATAAGAACTTACTCTAGTAATGAAAATAACTTCCGATTTTAATTTATGAATTTACTCTAAATCCACGTAGTAATGTGGCTTTAAAATACAAGTAATAAAGAAGAGTGAGAATATAAATCGGCCACGCGAGTGATATACAGGGTGGTAGGGACATCGACGCACAACCGGTTACGATGGATTCAGTACATGATTCTGAACCTATTAAATTAAGAAAAAGTCGACGAAAAATTTCAACGCAGTGGGGTCCAGAGCAGTTCAATGTGTGTCCAGACGCCCCCCCCCCCTTCTAACTTTTACAATAATACCGTGCAACATCTAAAAAAGAAATATGCTGTAGATCTCAATGAAAGATGTTAACGAAAATTGGTTTGAACAAGATTCAGGCAGGAGTTTTTGAGATATGGCTCATGGCAACTATTTGTAAAACTAAAACGCCTCATCTCCGCAACTGACGCAAACACTTCTTGTGCTGTGCGATTAGAATACATAATTACGCAGCGATTTCCCGTGCCACGTATTTATTTGAGTTAATCGCACGTACATAAATGTATACTCAAGTTCACAATTGTTAACAAGACAATACTAAGAAATGCTTATTATTGACTTTATAAATATTTACGAACGTTTTTACCGACAACCAAAAGAATAATTATGATAAATCATACTATTTATTCAAGTACTTTGGAGGAGCACGGGACAATTATCAAGGTTAAGCAACGCTTGTTGAGGTCGATATGTGGATGGGTTACCGTCCTAACATATCGAGATTCGTAACGGGTAGTCAGAAGCCAGAAAATCTGACACTGGTCTTGTCATTGTGTTACCCAGTTACTGGGTTGTGAACAGATATGCAGCCGCTCCATGTAAAACACTTATACTCAGCTACATCCATGCGCGTGCACAGGATTATGGCAGGGTATGCGGCGGAGTAATCGGTCACAAAAACTTTTTCTTTTATAGATTTTTAGCATAGCCACAGCCACGCATCGCCACCATCCTACGATGCGTGGCTGTGGCTATGCTAAAAATCTATAAAAGGCAAAGTTTTTGTGACCGATTACTCCGCCGCATACCCTGTCATAATCCTGTGCACGCCCCTGGCTACATCCGAGCCTAACATAGTTAGAAAAAGGCGAAGCAAATTATGATGAATCAAGTACTTTCATGGTTATGTTTTCTTCAATACACATTTTTTTTTATTGTGTACCATAATGTTCATAATGTAGTTGGTAGGGAAAGAGGAGTCACAATTATGAACCCTATCGGGCACACCATAGACCAAAGTAGGAGAAAGGAGGAAGAAAGCTGAGTGTTTATTTATTTATTTATATTATTTCTCAGTCACTCACTGTTTATTTAGTGACTTAAATATATTAACTGATATTATGTCTTTCCAGACGCCTAAATAGATAGATAGATACTTTAACTTCGCGTGAACCAAGGGCTGGCTTTAACCTTGGACAGAGGTTAAGCATTGCCATACAACGTGGCAATGCCGCCAGTCTTTTGGGCACATTACCAGTGGACAGCGATGCGAACGAATTTCTGGATGCCATATTTTAGTTTATTTTTAGATGTATATATGTAGTTTAGGGTTTTTATTTAAGTCTATAAAGTGTTAAAAATTTATGTTAAAAACTAATAAATATGTTTCTCGAATACATATACTTATTTATAATATTTATTTGAAACAAAAAAAAACAAAAACCTTACAAATTTCTTAAAACTAGCTTATTTACAATTTTTACAACTACGCCAAATAACTTTGTTTTTCATAGTATTTGTATGAATTACAAAGTTATATTTGCGGTTTTTGAAAATATACTGTATCTCAAAAACTGCTGACTCGATCTCGTTCAAACCAATTTTGGTTGAAAGTTTACATTAAGATCTACAACATATGGTTTTTTTAGATTTTTCACTTCATTATTATAGAAGTTAGAGGGGCGGACACACATTTTACCACTTTGGAAGCGTATGTCTTTTAAACGATTAACTTTATGAAAAAGTAATTTTAGAAACCATAATGTCATTTTTAAAGACCTGTCTACGTGATACCACATACCACACACGTATAGGTTTCATGAAAAAAAATATTTTCAGTTTCAGTTCCATGTATGGGGAGCCCCTTTATTATAAATATTTTTTAAATTTTCTCTTAAAATCGGAAAGCGGTTCACAGAATACATCTACCTACCAAGTTTTACATGTATAGTCTTAATAGTTTCGGAATAAAATGGCTGTGACATACGGACGGACGGACAGACAGACAGACAGACAGACAGACGGACAGACATGTCGAAACTATAAGGGTTCCGTTTTTTGCCATTCGGCTACGGAACCCTAAAAAGAAACAAAGACATACATAACAACAACAATTTAAGAAGAAATATTAAGATCCTTTATAAAAGTAGCCTAAATGTAAAGCAAAACCTCCTTAGGTTAGGTTATTTATCATGCTACTTTTTATCTGGAATTCTTCCAGGATCAAGATTTACGCGAATGAAGTCGCGGGCATAGCTAGATTTTTATTAACTTTGGAATGTCTGAGGTGCATTTGACTACAAGCAGATACTCTGGTCATCATGATTTCTTAAGTTCACTTATATGTATCTCTCAAAGTCTATAATCATTTTCATTTACCTACTTGAGGGCGCCTGTAGGTACCCGTTTTCAATGATCATTCATCCATCATGATAATCATCCGAAAAATTAAAACTCTTCATCCCTCCGCTTCTCATAATCATATACAGATACAGACTAATCATTCTTTTCAAACCGTCTGCCGCTTGTGACTCTATCAAATTTCGTCTGAAATGTTGATTTATTTAGTTCACGGAGGACTTAGGTACAGTTATGTAGAAAACATACAAAAATATTGGTTTCGCTTAATATTAAAAAACTTCAATAGCCTTATGATCGTGATCAATACTCAATACATTTAGGTCGCGGTTTCGAAGCCCACCTATTTCACCATTGCTGTGAATCCACTCCAGACATAAGCATATTTAACTTAATTCTACACACAATGCTAGTTCATTTTATAAAAAAAATAATTCTTGCTTCTTACTCAGGTACTTTTTATTCTAAACCCTAATACCAATACAACTTCGGTATAAGACAAATCTGTCATATAAGTACGTGTAATCCAGCACTCAAGATTGCACACATGTGCTTCCACACATTATCACAAATGCATCATACAAATAAATAATCAATTCAATGCGCTTAGATTGATTCACAATGTGATTCCACGTTTACGCTAAGAGGCGGCTACTGAAAACTAGTTAAAAACAATAATAAAAGAAATCCATACTTTGAGTATGTATTTCTTTTATTATTGACTGTCTAATATCCGACTGCGGAGGGTGATATGTTTCACTGTCTTTGTATGTATGTTTGTATCTATGTGGCGTTGTAGAGGCCCCAGTGGTCGATTTTGATAATTCTTACGTCAATCGATTTGTCTTAACTTTGCGAGTGTCACTAAAGACGTGACAGTTATCAAAATTCACCACAACGATAACCCATTGAGATAGGAAAAGTATCTACCTATAACCTGTCTACCTACCTACCTACCTACCTACCTACCTACCTACCTACCTACCTACCTACCTACCTACCTACCTACCTACATACATACACACTACTACACGATAATATTTAAGAACAACGATAACCAGACACCATATTGTCAAAAACAAAAATCGCAAAACTACAGATATGTCAAGTGAGGTAACGTTGAGAAGGTCTTTAAAAATGAGTTTGATTACCATTTTCATTTTGAGCAACCGCTTAGGATTTATAACGTGTTAGAACAGCTTTTTTAATTTAAAGAGAACTGGTAATGTGGAACCAATTAAACATATATGTAATTACAAAAATGGTATGGGTCCCGCCAACTCTCTCTCATTCGAATTTGTTAACGTTATAGTATTTTATTTGATTTTACGCCCATTTTAATTTCACTAATCACACCTAAAGGTTTTTAATAAATAATAATGAAATAACGCCTGCCACCCCTATAATTTTTAGTATGTAGTATTTTTATATTTCAGTTTTTCTTCTTGAGAAAAATAATGTTTTGCTCTTGACTTCAAGACCCAGGTCACAAGGCTCTCCAGAAACATAAATTCTCGGAGGCGACTGCAATCCTTAGCTGGATACATAAGAGAAATATTCCCAAACCATTTAGTAATAAACTGGCCAACTACGAGTCGGGCTCGCCCATGAAGGGTTCTGTAGTAGTATTTTTCGCCAACAAAATATAGCTTTGTTTTTCAGTGTTTGAATAAATGAGAAAGTAATACATATATGCGATTTTTGAAAATATGCTATATCTCAAAAACTGCTGACTATATCTCATTCTTTTTTTTGTTGAAAGAGTTCATTAAGATTTACAGCATATACATACGTATTGTTCACTTTCTTATTTTAAAAGTTAGATAGAGTGGGGACTCCATCGTAACTTTTAAAATAACACTAATATGGTTTGCGAAACCTGAATATAATTTTCAAAGACCTATCTATACACGGGCGTCTTAGTAAATCGTCTTCGTAATCGTATCAGAAATTACACGCATAGGTTTGATGAAAATATATTTTTTCTTAGTTTCTGTTTCATGTATGTGGAGCATCCACTTTTTTCTGTATAACAATCGTAAAGCGATGTAGAGAAAACATCTACCTACCGTTTTTTGCCATTCGGCCACGGAACCCTAAAAACCATGTTTAGTTAAGAGGTCCTAAAGATTCAAGATGAATGTTTAACGAACATTAAAGTATGAAAAAACATTTCAGCGGGAAAATAATCTTGAGCAATCATTCTGTCCAGGCTACGATCTCCTGCCAAAAATTTCACCAGAATCGATTCAGTCGTTGAAGTGTAATTAATTAACAGACGTGTCAAGAACTAAGCATGCATTTTCGATAGCTGTACAATGTTTTTATAAAACGTTTATTATTTTGCTATAAAATGGTTTGACGAACTAGGCTCAATATGTCATTCAATAAAAAAAATACTTAATAAGTTTATTGCATTCCACAATATTTGCTTAGATAATAAATAAATTATTTTAAGTTACAATTGTGAAGGGCATGCGGACAGCGAGTAAAGGGCAACTCGCTGTCCGGCCACGGACCATGCCCGGGTCGACGACGCGACGGCGCGTTGTGTTCCACGCGCGCCTCAAGAATCAATCAATCAGAAAAGCACGCGTCAGCAAGATGACGAGGCCCCCCCTGTAGAGGGCCGAAGCCTGCCGGGGTCGTGGGACTTATCCCATTACCGTGACCCCGGTACGTAAAGGGCTATTGAAGGAATACCGTGGATTTTAGTCAGTACAAGTCTGACAGTCCCTCCGGCCCTGCCCGGGGTGGGAGGACACATCTGATGATTTTACCACGTTAAAAAAAAAAGTTACAATTGTGAACCCTGTCGGGCACAGCAAATACAATTTAGGGGATCGAGAGGACCAATTAAATAATATTACAATATAAATTATCGTAATATTTTTTCATATTTATTGTAGTATAAATTGTATTTTATGATTTATTCAGTATTCATTAACGTAATAGTTACTTTTACTAAGTAAAATTAATTTGTGTGTAAACATTCCATTCCAGTAGTAAAATAGAACTGACGACTTGATAATCGCCTTAGCTACACTATGGGTTTAAAGATTCTTTATTTATTCTAAAAGAACATACATTGTTCACTTAGCGAATAAATACATAATTAACACGTTCGCTGAAAGTACGTCGTTAGGCGGGAAATTAAAATAGTGCGTTATGACAGTACGTCGAGGGATGGGCCACTTATTTTTAAGAGTACATTGTGGAAAATTCTACTGTCGTAATGTGGTGTCAGGGTAAGTGCTTACTGTCAGCGAACGTGTTAAGGTAGGTTTAGTCCAGTAGCTAACAGTATTTTTACTTGGAGTAGGTATGATGTCAACATATTATTGTGCGTAACATTAAATTGTTTTGTTATCTTAATAGCTTAGTGTTCTTAATGACTATCACTTTAATATCACTTACTAGCTTGTGCCAGCGGCTTCGCCCGCGTGGGAAGTTTTTCCCATGTAAATCCCGATCCCGTGGGAATTTCGCAAAATCCTTTCTTAGCGGATGCCTACGTCATAACATCTACCTGCATGCCAAATTTCAGCCCGATCCGTCCAGTAGTTTGGGCTGTGCGTTGATAGATCACTATGTCAGTCAGTCAGTCAGTCAGTCACCTTTGAGTTATATATGTTTAAATTAAAACTAGCTGTACCCTCGTGGCAGGATTTTTTCGTATGAATCCCGATCCCGCAGCAACTCCGGGATAAACAAGCTACTCCTATATGTTGCACTTTTCTATCTTCTTGTGAACGTCCAATTAAAATTAGTTTAGCTGTTTCAGAGAATAACCCAGACCAAAATTTAAAGCACGAGTAAAATAGGCATCTGGGCTCGCTCGTCCCATCTTAGACCTCATCTATCGCTTACCATCAGGCGAGATCGAGGTCAAGAGTGGGCCCATCAGTAATTATAAAAAAATTATATAGTATTTGTATCTAGTATTTATACATAGTATCGTATAAATAACTTTTGAAGTCACAGACATACATTAAAATTTTATCTATGTGTATATAATATGTATAATTCTATAATTATTCTTCTTCTGTCTGTTGTCATTTTTGGTCTACCCGTGTGACAAGTTTCATCCAAATCCGTTCAGTAGTTAAGACGTGAAGAAGTGACAAATGGACAGACAAATTTCTTTCGCATTTATGCGACGACACGTAATGTAAATCAATAAATAAGATGATGAGTATGGGATGACTTTTTAGGAAGAAATAAGAAAATATGTACTTCCTTTGCAGTCAAGTAAAAATAATTTATTAAAACGGTACCGTGTAATAAACATGAAAATCTTAGAGTTCATTTTTAAAGGTTTGTTTTTTTCATTATTCTTTCATGATATTTTTTTAGGAACTAAGATCGGCTTTTCTGGCCTGCCCTTTAGTATAAAAAGGAAAATTACAGTTAAAATAATCTCAATAAACTCACTTGCCGGCGTCGCATAGTCTCGAATGTCACCTCTAACGGTGTCGTACGGTGTCTTCGATCCAAACAACTGGTAGGGACACGGCGCGTTCCAATAACACCCGTTCACATAAACCAAACATAGTACTACCAGTAGCAGTTTTGACATCTTGACCGCGAGCTGACGACGTCCGATTGTGGCGGGTGAACGCCGTCAGCTTCCTATATTGTCCCCACTACGGTAGCGTCATAATGACTAAAGGTACAGTCACAATAATGCACCGTACTTTCATAAATTATAAATATATAAATATTTATTCATTCACATTTTAAAATAAGAATACAAGTTGCCTAAGTACTCATACTTCAAATTTGAAATACAAGTTGCTTAAATTGTATTTTAAGCTTGAAAAGAAAAAATAAAATATTCCAAATTCAAAAATATGAATGCAATCGTTAGCTAACACATGCACTATTATTTAACTGACTGTGTTGTTAGCGAATCTGGCTTTATATGACCTAGATTTAATTCGTTCAATATAGCGGAGCTCTGGTATACTGAACTAGTATTGCTTTAATTGTTTGACACTAGGTTCCCATGTCATCTCGAACATAACACGATAACATCGCACGTCATAAGATATTAAATTAATGTGAATACCAGATTGATATTCTCGACCGCAGTTTTGATTGACGGTCCGACTAGCCTCATCTTGACACAAATTGAAAAAAGATTGACATGTAAAGTGTTATTTATAACTTCCGGCCGTACCGTTTTAAATTTCGAAAAAAAAATACGTCTGAAAGTTGTTTTTATTATTTATTATCATCTAGCTTAGTGTTGCCCAAACGAGAGTCTCGCAAGAGTCTTGCAATTAGCAATTGCAAGACTCTTGCGAGACTCTCGTTTGGGCAACACTAATCTAGCTGTACCATACACGCGTGCATAACGCCGAACTATATTTTTTCTAAATATGAAATATAAATACCATACGACCTATAAGTATACACTTAATAAATTTACCTACACAAAAATTCCATAAAAATTGGTAGAGCCGTTTCGGAGAAGTGTGACCGCAGACACCCTGATACGAGATTTTTACATATTAGATTTGTCCAACAAATTAACGTAGGACTTTATATGGATATAATACTATAAGTGACAACAAGGCACAATGACTAAGCGATTGTTTTTTGTTATGTTTATTAGTACATTTCTAACACCGACACATCAAATAAGACTAGAATTGCATATATGAATCTAGTTTAACACCTTCCATACCTAATCGATCTCGATGTCTTGCGTATGTAGTAGAACTTTAATGATCCGATCCTGCTCGTCCCTAGCTTTCCTCCTCCATAACGCCTTAAGCCAAGGTTCGGATCCCACAAGTATTAAGTCTCTAATGAACCCTCTGGCTAGAGGCTTTCATTATAATTAACTAAGGCAGCCAAAGGCATGCCCGGTCAAGCAGCCAATAACCCAGAGGTTGACCTGAGAACCATATACCTATTCATTTCAGTTATTATTTTATAATTCCTTTTCTTGGCAAAAAGACTGGCTAGAACCGACCTCTAAAAATTATCGGCGTGTGTACCGAATTAAGTAAACAGAAAAATTTAATAATATTATTTTCACCTGTTCAGTTGCAAGGTTTAATTATTTTTTCTTGGTATCTTTTTAATTTATTGGTGTCAGTAATATTCATGACTGCTCTGTGTTACCACTTGAGTAAACAAAATTGCTAATTCTGAACTCCATCATGTCGCGCCCTTACAATTCATCAGACGTGTTTAAAATAATCTGTGAGTTTAATCTTATCTATTGTTTTATATGGATGTAATTGACATTATCACGGCTCGGGCTCGACATGATGTCCACGCCTCCAGACCATGTGTTTATTAAACGTTTTACGACCAATTGTAAACCAATAAGCATAATTGAAAGAAAAAACAATTGCTCACGGTTAAGCTTTTTAATTAATGTATAACGGAATATAATCGTGAACATGCTGCTAATGTTATATATTTATTAACACACCTATAACAGTTATCCGATCAGTTTCTCAATTTGATAGCTGAGATTAATTAAAGCGTCAATAGCCTATTGGTTAATGTGTCGAACTAGTGACCGAGAAATCGCGGGTTCGAACCCCACCCATTACACAATTGCCGTGAACCCAGTCAAAAGCATATTTTGCTTAGTTGGAGGGATTGGATTGCTAGTAATGTGAACTCTAACTACACAGCTAGATTTCTTAAAAAAAAAAAAAAAACAAAATAAAAACAAAAATATTAATCAATCTTCAATTAACGGTAATGATTAAACAAATAATTCACATTAAAAAATAACATATAACAATTAATAAAACCATTCACATAAAAAAAATGAATAACAATTTTAATAAAACAAATAAAACAAATTAAATTTAATAAAACAATTCACATTACAATTAAATTTAAATAAACATGAATTCAATAAATGTCGTTCACACTACAGTAAAACCTATTTTATAAATGACTTATTACGTGTAACGTTACTCTCTTGTTTTTGGCACTTTAGACATTTGCATATTTCAGACGAGTTTTTGAAGCCCAATTAGTTATTGTCCTCCCTTTATTATATCGAGGCGCGCGGGTTCGCCTACAGATTTAGAGTCAAATATATTTTATACTTGCCGATTTTTTCTCGACGTGGAAACCCTCCTGGATGTCTTCCACCCTGGAGCAGGCGAAGGACTCTGACACTTCCTTCCGCCCCACTCAGAGCGAGAGACTCCTCTCACATACTACATTACTTTCATAATTTTCCCACTGACAAAAAGGGTTATAATAAAATTATTATTAACGGTAATTTTGCAACATCCTGTAACATAATTATATATTACTAATTAACTCTTTAATAATCTCTACTTGCATAAATTTCTATTAATTTTATTACTTAATAAACTTATTACTATTTTACGCCACTTGCTCGAAAACTCATAATTAACTAGCTGTTGTATGCGAATTCGTTCGCATGGTCATTTTTGGTGGAAATTTCCATCCCCTATTTCAGCTTTCTTGGGCATGATTTTTACCACATGTTTGACCACGGGGCTTTTATTTAATTATTTCAATGCACACCAATAACTAATTTAGACATGAATATACAACGTGTAATTTAAAGGGTATATACATACCAATTGCACGACTTCTTTGGATGATAACAAACGATATGACAAGGGTTTGGTAATCCTATGTCTTCATGTGTGGAACTAATTAGAAATTTCAATACATTGATACCAGAGACTGAGTTTTTCAAATTAAGAAGATTGAAGAGAATTATCTAGAAAGTTATTGACCCTCGTAGTGCTGTGACACGTTTGTTATGATTGATATTCAAGAAACATATGAAACCGATAATTTCGTATCAATTCTTTGAGTCACTTATTTTGTGCTGAAACTGGGCATAGAGACTCCATACCAGATGTTGTCTTCAGCCCTTTTGGATAGATATGGGGTTTCCGTTACACGTTGTATAGATAAAACATTAAAATAAATAGTTCTCTGTAAATTAAGTACTTAAAGACATGCACAACACTCACTTATAATGATTGTTTTAGAAGATGTTATTCAATTAAATTAAAAACCATTAAATAAAAACGGGGCTTCCACTATATCCTTGCCAAATTTCATTAAAATCGGTGAAGTGTTTTTACTCAAAAGTGTAACACAGAAACTTTCGTATTTATAGTATAAGTATGTATTATTTTAAAGATGTGTCCAAACATCGAGTGGCAATCGAGCGTGGCTGCCGCGCGCGGCCCGCCGCCGCCCCGTGTGTAGACGACTGCCGCGCAACAAACATTAGTCGGCTTTGTCCTAACTAGAGTGCGGCAGAAATGTGTCCTATAAATGCCGCGTGTTGCTGCCGCGCTCTTGCTGCTCAATGTTTAGACACACCTTTAAAGTAATCCTGTCATCGCTAGCTGCCACTGATTAGAAAACCACTTGATCGCACATACGTTGCCCCGACGCACGAAAACTGTGCGAGTTTTTGCTCTTATATATTGGCTACGATACACGAACCATTTTAGTTGCGACCAAGTATTAGGCCTGTGTGCATGCTAAACAATTACAAATTTTAAATTTTTGTATCCAATTTATAACGCATAATAATGCTTTCATGCGCGTTGAAGTGGTGTGGAAAACATTCCCAGACATCTAGATACCAAAAGATGACATAACTATTCATCAATAATGAAATAATATGAAAATTATTTATCATTTAATCAGATTATAAGCTACCGCAGAGGTCCATTTAAAGTGGTGGTTTAGGTGGTCCAGGACAAAATTTTGTCGCGCGTTGATGTCTTTTGGAAATGTCTCTTTCTTACATGAAGAAATTCTAATTCTTTTATCCCTGTCTTTTCTTTGTATTTTTATCGTAAAAATCTGTGCTGTTACCTATAACGGCTGAATACGATATCGATAATTATAAAATTAAACTTGTTTTTTTTTTTTAATTCAATTCAGATAGTTGTCATAAAATACCTATCTACATTAACCGACTTTAAAAAAGGAGAAAGTTCTGATATTTTTTCTTCTGTGTGACATGCATGTTTTCATTTTAGATTTCCCAAGATTCCAGATTAAAAAGAAAAGTGGATGGATAAGATTACTAGGGAACATTGGTTTCTAGTTTTGTTTTTATTGATATAATGTTGAGAAAAGTCAAAATAATATAAGATACCTATATCCAATCTTTCTAGGCTTCAAATAGGATGACGGAGTCTAATATTAATTAACTCGGACCTTTGCATTACAATATTACCCTCGTAAGTTACTTTGGTTCCGGGGTTGCGGTAATATTCTAATGAGATACCGCGGCCCCGGAACTTAAGGGCAGCTGAAGGAACAGGGTGGGTTTTTAGTCAGTAGAAGTCTGACACTCCCTTCCACTTTACCCAGAGCGGGAGAAGTCATTCGATGATTTTCCCACCCAGGAAAAAGCAGGTTACTTTGTTTTGATGTCGAGTCCATGGGTTAAGTGTATGTAGGAGGGAGGAGTCATTAGATAAATCATCTAATGACTCATCTATTATGGAATATAAAAAAAATATAAAAAAAAATGAAATATAATATATGGCCGGCTACATTGTCCATGCTCTGATAAAGCAAATAAAATGCCTAACTTGTATTGGAGCGTTGACTGCTGTCACAAATCAAAACGCCTTACAATTTCAAAAAGACACTAAAAACAAGTTATTGTACGGATCCATCACAGTAATAGAAATTTGTCGTCGTTGTGAAATTTATATTAAAAGGGCGATCAACGAGAGTGTTAAAATCACTGATTGGGTATAATTTATTCCCAGATATTAATATTCATCAATATGAAATAGGAACTACCAATCATTTGATTGAATTAGCAAGATGCATAATTCAGAAATATATAGACGCTCGGTTATCATTTTTTAGCAAAAACAATCAGGACCCTAAAACTTTAATTCGAAAAGCATTTACTAAATTAATTCATTTTAAAAATCAATAATAACAGCATACTTGTTTTTCTTTTTGTAATTGAGACTGATAATGATTAAATATTATTATGTGATTTTATTGAGTATTTTTTATAATGTTAAACTTAATTTTACCGATATCGATAACTTTCCCTCAATCAAGTAGAGCAATCCCTAACTCGGCATATCTATGAAGCTTGACCTTGAACTGACCAATTGCAGTAGTGCATTTTTTCTTCACCTCCCAACCCGTATTGGTGAGTTGTGTTCTTCAAAGAAATCGGCCTATAAGCTCTCTAGGTTAAATACTCTCTGCTAGCTGCAAACGGGCAATAATATTCTTCTGAATTTCCTTACCACCCGCTGATCAATAATTTGATTGCAATACCTCTATCTCCAGGACTAAGCGGCTAAATAATAAAAGCCTCACAAGGTGGGTTCAAGGTGAAGCAACGCTTGCTGAGGTTGGCTGTGGATGGGTACCCATCTTACCATATAAAGGTTTCTCCGTGGCACGAGAAGAAGGTTAAGCCGTTGGTGCCGGCTATCATTTGTAAATCTCTGACATGACTGATATTCTGGCTTTTGATTACCCGTAATGACTACGGGTAGACAAAAGCCAGAATATCTGATACCAATCTTGCCTAGGGGTATCGTGTTACTGAGCTACTGGTTTTCTTTTTTAAGAACTAGTTCCTCCAACGATAGTCGGAGACCTTATTTATCTATATTCATTCATGCCAGTTCTCTCAATTATTCTTCTCGCACTATCATGCTTCATACTTTGTCTTTCTAGGAGCTCAGAGGGGCAGTCACTCGGTGTAAAACATTAGTACTCAGTCGCAGTTTCACCCAGTTTGAAAAGGGGAACCCGGGTCAGTTGATGTTTTAAGGTGAAGATTTCTTGAGAACGGTCAAAAATGCTGTTTTTTAAATCAGTGTATCTCTTAAAACTTGCATAATTTTATGAACCAAAAAACTATATTATTTTTAAGTCTTTTTTGCATATAGTGATGGAATTTAAAACGTAATTAAACATACTTTAATGCGTAAAAAAAAACTTCAAACACACCTCTAAATTCAGTTTTAAAGCAGTTTATCGCTTCATTAACAACTATAACTAAAATCAAAAATATTCCATAAAATTTTAAATGCTAAACTGCGTCTAATGATGGATTGATTTTTATTATAAAGTTAATATTTAATTTTATACAAATTTATTTGCGTTTTACGACATACGTTTGCTCATTTCTTCACTGCCGGCACCGCGCCACTGTTCTGCGGAACGTTATCGAGGATGGATGTGTGTCGATTTTTTCCGCAGCTCGCAACAAAATAAAGATTAAGGATGGAAAATAAAACTAACAGTGGGAAGAGATGGAAAACTGCTCGCCAAAAGCACTTACTTCAGAGTATAGCAAAAATACGGTAAGAAACTTTATTATTATAAGTAAATAACTTCGTAAATAAATAATATTAAAAATGATTTTTTTAAATACGTAAGCATGTTTTGACTGCGATCCCATCTGATGGTAAGCAGTGATAGTTGATGGTAAGGCGCACTAGTTCAACATAATTGAAATTGGTTTACTGAATAGCTCACTCGGCCACAGAATTTGGTTCAATTCATGGTGCGGGGCGAGGGGGAATGGGATGCAGTCGCCTTCTTCTGCGAAGCAGTCATGCTAGCGAAGGAGGAGGCTGAACACGTGAGGGAGAGACAACTTTCTTCCTCACGCCCCAGCCGCCGCGGGAGACGCTCCGGGCGTCGGGGATCGCGAGCCGACCTCCGGCGTCCGGCCACCGTAGACGCCGGGCCTGCGGACGCCGAGCAGGAGTAGCTTACTGTCCGGTAAGGATCAGGCCCGAATTGGCAGCGCGCTACGTTCCACCCGCTCGTCAAAGAGCTGCTACTGACTGCCTTACGGGGTTGCGGGAATGTTCTAACGAGATACCGCGGCCTCGAACCGCAAAGGCAACTGAAGAAGCAGGGTGGGTTTTTAGTCAGTAGAAGTCTGACACTCCCTTCCGCTCTACCCACAGCAGGATCATTTGATGATTTTCCCACCCAGAAAAAAAAACAGCCAGCTATGCTGCCAATTCCACATAAATCAATTTTTTTTTTTAGATCGGCGAACAAGCAATTTGCTACTCAACAACCGGATGATACTGCTTCTTGATTGGATGTCGAGTAAGTACCTACCTACTCATCAAAATTGACTGCCTCCATGGCACACATTAGAAAATAGTAATCACCAAACAGATACATCACTCCTATACAAACACGAAAGTACCTACGCAATAGCCTCCTAGTAGAAGTACAAGCAGAAACATACCTACTTTCTGTACGCGTACCAAGAATTTAGAAAACTGTCTGGACTTCTCTTGGTGTTAGGGTTGTACACTTATAATGAAAAAATAAACAAGAGACGAGATAAAATAATTATTTATTTGACAATCACTCGGGAGTACACTAGGACTGGACATTGCACGCGGATTTGATCGATAAAGGAGCCCTGTTAGTGAGCCTGGAACTTTTTACCCGACTGTGAGACACAAAAGAGGGTAATGTGATTATCAATATCTATGTTTTTTAGGGTTCCGTAGCCGAATGGCAAAAAACGGAACCCTTATAGTTTCGTCATGTCTGGCCGTCTGTCTGTCTGTCTGTCTGTCCGTCCGTCCGTATATCACAGCCATTTTATTCCGAAACTTTTAGGACTATACATGTGAAACTTGGTAGGTAGATGTATTCTGTAAACCGCTTTCCGATTTTATGAAAAAAATTAAAAAATATTTTAAATAAAGGGGGGCTCCCCATACATGGAACTGAAACTGAAAATATTTTTTTTTCATGAAACCTATGCGTGTCTGGTAGCTATAGACAGGTATTTAAAATGATATCAAGGTTTCTAAAACCACTTTTTCATAAAGTTAATCGTTTAAAAGATATACGCATTCAAAGTGGTAAAATGTGTATGGGTGTGTGTGTCCCTCTAACTTCTATAATAATGAAGTGAAAAATTTCAAAAAAATATATGCTGTAGATCTTAATGTAAACTTTCAACCAAAATTAGTTTCAACGAGATCGGGTCAGCAATTTTTGAGATACAGCATATTTTCTAAAACCGCAAATATAACTTTGTAATTCATACAAACACTATGAAAAACAAAGTTATTGGGCGTAGTTGTGAAAAATGTAAATAAGCTAGTTTTAAGAAATTTGTAAGGTTTTTGTTTAAAGAAATATACATATTATATTATATTATTATAGTTACTTCGGAGCCCTTTGTGGGCGAGTCTGACTCTCACTTGGCCAATTTTTTCCTTTGTGGTGCTCTAGAGTCCAAGCACGTGGGCCAATTTTGATGATACTTACGTAAGTTTTTAGTTTAATAATCAAAACCATTTTTGATTGAAGTCGAGATTACTTTTGTTTAGATAATTAGGTGAACATTGACTAAAACAAAATAAAAATACATTATCAAGCGTACATGCTAGGGTTGTACAAAGAGGACAAAATAAAAATAAAACTAGTCATTCAACTAAATAGTTAAAACTATTGCAAATCAACAGACACACATAAACAAAACATAACACATAAACAACCATTCATATAGAAAACGACAAAGGTGGAGGAAACCCAATCAATTTCCATAAAATAGTAATCAATCTATTGAACAGAAACTTAAGAAAAGAACAACATCAGACAGCAAATGATATGATAATTATTATATTATTACATAATTAAATAAATAAATAAGTATCAATGTATTCTGAAATAATCTTTCCTCCTTCTTCTTCGTAACTTCGTTCATAATATTCGTTCCTTCATAAGGTAAAGTAAATGAAAAGGGAATACTGATAATTGACGTCATAGCTGACGGATGCTATAGATAAATATCATACAAGAAAAAAATACTCCTCATTGTCAGGAGCAGCAGCTATATTTGGTAAACGAACGAATAAAATACATAGGTGTTAAAATAAATAGTTATAAATTAATTAAATTAAATAGTTAAAATAATACCCCAAATTTATAGTTTCCTTTGGCAATGCTACAGAAATCCATCCAAATTATTGTTTCGAGACAATCTATTAGAATCAGCTGTTGGCTGTCAACAAGGTGACCCCCTCGGGCCAGTGATTTTCAGTTTAGCTATTCACCCAATAATTCGAAAGCTAAATTCTAAATTCAATGTTTGGTATCTTGACGACGGAACCTTGGGAGGTGATGTAGAAAATATTTTAGCAGACCTAAATTTCTTAAAAAATGAACTACATTCTATTGGCCTTGACCTAAACCTTTCAAAATGTGAATTATTTTTAACAGATAACACTGACAGACTAGTGACTCTCTCTAAATTTAACGAAATAGCACCTGGAATTCAAATTATTGAGAAAAGTTCTCTCCGTCTCCTTGGTTCTCCAATCTTTGATACTTCCTTTCCAGACTTTATTGCAGAACAAATTAATAAATTCAATGACGTTTCGGAAAGATTGCTCCAAATCAATATGCACTCGGCTATCACTATAATTCGTTTCTGCTGTTTCGGCCCTAAATTAACATACTCTCTTCGTGCTTCCCATTTGTGGAAGCACCATCAACTTTTAGTTCAAATGGATCAAATTATCAGACGAACTTTGTCCTTAATTCTGAATGTGGCTTTGGATGACCGAGCTTGGGCCCAAGCCTCTCTTCCCATCCGCATGGGAGGGCTCGGAATCCGCAAAATTTCTAGTATTAGTTTACCGGCTTTCATTTCCTCGGTCCACAGCACTGAGAAATTAATCAGGAATATCCTGGCTTCCACACTGATTAATTTTAATGTGCCGTGCTTCACTGAGGCTATTGATGCCTGGAATCTCGCTTGTCCGAATTCTGACCTACCTGTTATACCATCTTCCCAGAGGCGGTGGGACGAGCCGCTCTGCAGAGTAGTTCTGAATAATTTACTAACCACGTCTGCTACTTCTGCTGAGTGTGCTCGTCTGCTGGCTGTGGGAAGGTGGGAATCAGGACTCTGGCTACATGCTCTACCGTCCTCAAATCTAGGCACTTTGTTCGACGACACCACTTTCCGCATCGCTGCTTCACTACGCCTAGGAGCCCCTTGTTGTTCCCCTCATCGCTGTAATTGTGGGGAAGCGGTCAACAGCCTCGGGCACCATGGTCTCTCTTGCAGCCGTAGTGCGGGTCGTTTTGCACGACATGCCAACTTAAATGACATTATCCGACGAGCCCTTGTCACCGTCGGCGTTCCAGCCGTATTGGAACCCGTTGGACTGGCGCGTGACGATGGCAAGAGACCGGACGGCATGTCATTGTTTCCGTGGAAGATGGGTAGGCCTTTAGTGTGGGACGCAACTTGTGTCGATACTGTCGCGCCATCCCATCTTCCCAGTTCATCATGTTGTGCTGGCGCTCCCGCTGCGGCTGCGGAAAACCTCAAGCGGCGTAAATATAGTCATCTCGGTGATAACTATATTTTCGAGCCGTTTGGGGTCGAAACTCTCGGACCATGGGGCCCGTGTGCTCACAGCCTTTTTAAAGAAATATCGAAAAGGCTTGTTGACGCTTCCCGCGACCCAAGGGCTGGCTATTTCTTTGGTCAACGGCTAAGCATTGCCATACAACGAGGCAATGCCGCCAGTATCTTGGGTACGTTGCCAGCCGACAGCGTTGAGGATGAATTTTTTGATGCTTTATTGTAGTTTGTATTTTAGTACATAATTTGTTGTAATTAATTGTTTAAAATAAATTCTACTACATTTGCGCTAGAGCAGAAAATAAAGGAATCTCGGCAAAGGATCATATTTGCTACAAAAATGACACAGGTGACTTTTGTGAGTAAAAAAAAAATAGTAATATTACAAATATATTGATGTTTGTTTGTTTTTAACCGACTTCGAAAAAAGGAGGAGGTTCTCAATTCGGATGTTTGTTTGTTTTTTTTTTATGTTTGTTTGGGCATAGCTCCGTCGCTTGCCAACCGAATTGAAAAATTCTAAAAATTTTTGTTGAAAAGGATATACTTTCCAAATGGTCCCATGAAAATTTTATCGAAATCGGACAAGCCGTTTCTGAAAAATCAACAAAAGTCTAAAAAAAATATTTACGTTGATGATCTTTTCGTTTACTCTGCATTGCGTTTTTTGTTCGCGTATAACTCCGTCATTTACGAACTGATTTGGAAAATTCATTGACCCACTAAAAAGCGCGAAAATAAAAACTTTTTTGTAAAAAATAAAACCGACTTCCATGTCAAAACACTACAAAGCCAAAAATAATTTTAATTTCGGAAGGCGGTGTGAAAAAAAGAAAATACAAAACCAATAACACCGACTACCGCAATTAAAATTATTTTTGGCTTTGTAGTGTTTTGACATGGAAGTTGGTTTTATTTTTTGCAAAAAAGTTTTTATGTCTTATTAATAACTTAAAGTATTTACTTTAAGATTGATTTTACAATCTACTTTTTTCTTGGTATATTTCTAAGACCTCTTCAGTGTCTTTATTCTGTTCAATTCAAATTAACGTATTTGTCCTATTGGACTTCTACCTACAATATACTTATGCCAGATGCTCAACGGTTTTCCTGTGTTGAAAGAAGAATATTGATATTTTTGAGAAATGTTTATTCTTTATAAGCAAACACTTTCTCTCTCACTCTCACACTTTAGATTCACTAAGTACCTATACAAAAAAATTCAAATTAACCATCCTATTACTATACACCTATTACTATAGTAAGTCTAGATTACTGAACTAAAAATCAATTTACGAAAGGATTATCAAAAAGAAAATGATTTTGATGATTCTTTATTTTAGTTTTTCTAGAGCACAACAAAGGAACACATATATAACTAACACTCACACATAATGTTCCTACATTTGTGATCATCAAATAAATAATTATTTTTTATCTAATCTTTTATTTATTTTTTATCGTCTTTGTACAACCCTAACACATTCGGCAAATGCTGGCCGTAGCCATGCCATATGAAGATTGCGCGATGGACAAAGCGTCCTCAGTTCTCGATATATGTACAGAAGGTATGTTTTTGCTTGTCAAGTAGGATTATTATCAAAAATTTTAGGCATAGCTATTTACGCGTAGGTTTTCCACTAGCTCTATTTTTTTTTAATGTTTTATGTAAGTAGGTAAGTTCTTATTTATTTACATTTATTTGTAAGCAAAGTTGCGAGAAAAATCTAATAATAACTGTTTACATTTCGCCGCCCGGTTACATTTATAATTATAATATTTTCTGTTTTAGTAATACTACAACAAAAAGTGGATCAATAATTTAAAACAGATAAGTAGGTTGGTAGGTACGTAACAATATTTTGAAACACTGCTCGATGTCTTACTGACTACTTTTATGTGTGTGTCGCGCCACGCACGATATGACACTACGCGTAATTTTAATGAGGGGGTGCGCGGGGCATTCTCTGTGATAGCGCCCGTTTGAGCAAGGTCAACGGGATTATATTGCGTCTTAATGCTACGCTGCCAGTTGCATCTTCTGTGGGCCGAGAGAGCACTTGAAGTTGCCTTCTCCCTTTCACCAGCCTCATTCTGTGACATCACAGTTTTGCAGAATAAGATCAACGCGTCCAAGGACGCTGTGCAATTTATCACAGCTAGAGATAGCTCGCTACCCACTTCCTGGCTAATGTCTCCATCTTTTCTCATGAATGATCTCCATCTTGGGGCGGGTGAAGGGATCTGGCAGATTCTTACTGAACAAAACCACCCTGTGTTCCCTCGCATGCCTTTGCCGCAGCACAATGGCTGCAGGAATACTTTAATATTATTCAACGAAATTGGGGACTGTAATTGTTTGCGGCCTGTCTCTGCGATCCATGTCTGACCTTGTTTGCGGCCTGTCTCTGCGATCCATGTCTGACCTAATGTGTCCATAGCCTAATTAAGTATTTAGTTGCAAATGATAACAACACACGTTCACAGTCCGTCGTTTATTGCTATAAATTTATCAAGTGCTTGCTTTAGTAGTAGTGTATGCAGAAGGTTGTCGCGCAATAGAATAGTGGTACTTTTTACATTGTGCGATGATACAGGGTCATCGCATTAAACTACATGAGCTAAATAATATCTAACTCATATTAAACTAGGTATATGGGTAATTCACACATGCACCAGGCTTGCTTGTATCTCACTGCCGTAATTGAAATGGAAAATGAAATGAAACAAGGAAATGTAAATGGGAATGAAGGAAATGGAACAAGAGTAATAAAATGCAAATGTTGGTTGACGATGATAGTACATTTTTTTTTTGCTATAAAAACGAAGTAAAAGTGAATTACCATAATGACCCATTTGCTTTTTTTCTGGGCACGTTTCCAGATGACAGCGATATGGAGGAGTACTTCGAAGCCTAAGTCTATTTTTTTTTTAATAATTATAATAAATTAATTTTCTCAAAACTATTTTTCTTTTCACAGAAAAATTATTTTGTTGTGTTGCGTATGGTGCGTGATTTTACAAATATTAAAGCGGTTATAGCTCTATACAATGCATTGGTGAGAAGTCAATTAGAAAGTAACGCAGTCATTTGGGCTCCGCATGAATCTAAATATAGGCTCATGCTGGAGCGAGTACAAAATAAATTTGTAAGGCATTTATATTTACGCTTGTATGGAGTATATCCCTTTTACCCATTAATGTACCCAACTTTATTTATTTTGGGTATGGTAGGATATAACGAGCTGAGCGTCAGGAGGGAACTCGCACTCATCTCGTACATATTCAAAATATTTAGAGGGAAGGTGCATAATGCGGACGTATTAGGGCAGATTAGTTTGTGTGTTCCGGACAAGTACGTGTGGCGACGTCGGCAGCCACGGCTGCTGGTGGAGCCGCGCGGGCGTACCAATCTGTTGGGGGAGGCGCCACTGACGCGGGCACTCCGCACTCTCAACATCATTGCGACCGAGTTAGACTTATTCTGTTGTTCACTGGGTGAATTCACTAGGAGTGCTTTATTTGTAATTTGTTATAAAAAAAATTATATAGTTGAAATATTAGAAAAGGTACACTATCGAATTAGGTTACCCTGTAATGATAGATGTAAAGTGGATAATAAATAAATAAATAAATAAATATTATCTTGGACCTGAAATAAATGATTTTTATTTTATTTATTACAAGTTATTATTGCCATCTTGAGCAGTGGTCGCCTAGTGGTTAGTGGTTACAGCTCGGTTTATGAGTGTGGTCGTGGGTTCCAACCCAGGCAATTACTTGGTGTTTTCACATCACCACCACTTTTTTTTATTACTGATGAGCCCACTCTTGACCCCGATCTCGCCTGATGGTAAGCGATAGATGAGGTCTACGATGGGACGAGCGAGCCCAGAAGATGCCTATTTACTCGTGCTTTAAAGGATGAAAGGTCATAAGTGGCAGGGAACACAGAGGCCGGCAGAGAATTCCACAGCTTGGCTGTGCGCACAATAAATGTGGAGGAGAGTGCTTGGTACGACAAGACGGTATATCAACCAAGTGTGGGTGTTACCCAGCCGTGCGTCTGGTAGACCGGTAGTGAAATGAAGATGGACGAATCAGGTCATGAAGCTCCTGCGCACACTCCCCGAAGTACAATCTGTAGAAAACCGACAGGCAAGCAACGGTTCACCGATGAGCCAGGCTATGAAGCTTGTCCACCAGTACCTCGTCGCCTATAAGCCTTTTAGCTCTGCGCTCGAACACTGCCAAACTAGCAAAAAATAATCTTACAAATATCCCAAGACCATATTTTTTTCAGTCTTATATCACACTTATAGACATATATAAGTGTGGATTTGGGCTCACTTTATAAGTATGTTCACCCTTACAATTGGCTTGTAATGGTCTCGCGAAGTGTATTTTCAAACTTATAAAACTCTTGCTAATACTTTTATAAGGAAAAACAAACTTACAAGTGACTTACAAGAGCTTGCTTTAAGGGCAAATAACCTTAAAGTCTTCTTACGAATGCTATTTTAAGTGTAATATCACTTGTAGCCCTCTTTGTGATCTCCTTATAAGAGTGTAATCACCAACGGTAATCATAAACCACCGCCGCGCCGTGAGGTAAAGAGAAACTTTGCGAAAATAATTAAAGAACGTAAGTATTATATTTTATTTCATTTTCCTAAGTGTGTAAGCTTAGTTTTTCACGCATTTTAAGCGACTATTAGGTTGCGAAGTAGTTTTTCTCGATTATTTTGAAATTTGAATAACAGTATTTTCACGGGCCTTCTCAAAAATGTGTCCTTTATTATATATAATTATAATTATTTGTGAGATAATATCAAAATGTCGCCATTACGACCAACCACGACTCATAAGTGCTTTATCAGAACAATATAACTCCAGTATTCTTGTGTAAGGTTTATATCGCCCTTGTAAAAGTCAAATTAAACCTAAAACCGTTGTCTACACGGCCATACTGCTCATAATTTAGGGTTCCTTAATAAGTAAAAGCAAACCAAACAACGAAGTCATTATAGGTACAAGTAAATAATTAATCCACTACGTTAATTTAATGTAAATACGCTTATATTATGTTTTAGGACAAATACACACAAAGGATGGTTGCAGTTATGGATGTTGACTGTTTCATAAGTAAAAAGAAGCTCCGAATGCTTAAGAATGAAACTTGGCCATGGAACATAACGCACTTTGTATTGTGTGAAAAATGTATAGACTGTGGATATCCTACTTCAAAGTTCCTGCCCCAACATTTTACAATGGCCCAAAATGATATCATGACTTTATTGTATTTGGATTTCTTCTGGTGCGCAGGCTGCCATAAATTTGCAATTTACGACCACTACTCAAGTGATGAATGTGAATTGTGTAACTAATTAACCAATAAACTTCTATTATAAAAAATTGTAAAATTCTATAAATAAAATTACAAATATATCGTTGAAATCATAACGACTTTCAAGCTACATATTGAAAAACTTTGGGTAGGTAGACTTTTTAATACTTAGGTCGTTATTTTGCACGGAACCATCAAAAATATTTTTTGCGTCAGTTGCACGAGATGCTCGGAGAGATACTCGATATTTCTCGTGTCAAACACAACACGGAAAATACATAACACTTAATAGAGAATTGTTAAGACACTTGTAAGACTATTAAAAGTGCTTCTACTCTTTAATATGTCTTAGGTGAGATAATCACACTTTTAAATCACTCGTTCAACAGAAGTCTAATAAAACACTTAGTATAGTCACATATAAGATTAAATGTACTTATAAAATGCATTTATAAGTTTTAATTAATAATCAAAGGCAATTAGACTTGTAAAAGGCGCTTATAAGACCAGTGCTCTTACTAATATCATATAACGTTTTCTTATATACGTCTATAAGAATAATGTTACAAGTATGAATGCTCTTAAAACTTAAATAGACTTATAAGATAACACTATTAGAGTTTCTGGCTTAATCAGAACACATATAAACCTTACATGAAACCATAGCTCTTACAAGCTTTTGTTTGTAAGGGTACTAAGGGTTTCTGGCTTAATCAGAACACGTATAAACCTTATATGAAACCACAGCTCTTACAAGCTTTTGTTTGTAAGGGTATTTTGCTAGTTGGGTGCTTTCAAAATGCTGAAGGAAAACATTGTCAGAAGAAGTGCATGATCTAGGACCGAAAATCAGAAGACATCCACCAACGCTAGTGCTACCAACTGAGCCTGCGTGATGGATTACGGCCTATTCCCTCAAGAAATCAGGCCTGATTCCCAACAGTGGGAACATATTAGGTTGATTATTTTATGTGATGATATTATTATCGCCTTTTGTTAGGTATTTATATGGTACAGTATGTTTCAGTATGTACATAGGTACATATGTTTCACAGTCGTTCAATATTATTATATTTCTCCTCTCCTTAACCAGTACGTGAAAAATATTTTTAGGTTCACAAAACACAGTTATATTTGTATATGAAATGCGTTGTAAATATGTACAGAGATCAGTACCTAAGTATTTATTTCAATTGGTAGGTAAGTAAATTAACATTATTTTGAACAAATGTCATTTTTGACAGCATTTTTATCAAGGTTTTTGGTAATGACTACAGTAAGTATTTATTTAATTATTTATTTCAGAAAAAAAAACAGAAATATATACATGAGCCATAAGTAACTATAAACATAATACACATTTTTTGTAATTACACAATAAAAATACTACTATTATACACGAAGTAGTGGCGTCGTGTTACGCTGCGAGGTGTCTCACGTAATCATCGATACACGTCACTCTACTAAACTGTAAAATAAGGCCGTGCGCGCACTGCCTTGCGGTGGCCGCAATTGCGGTAGTTCTACCGCACCGGTAGAATGACCGGGGCCACCGGTGACTCTACCGCACGCGTTTATTCCACCGCAGTGCGCGCACTTCTATGACACTCCATACTTCACAGATTTTGCGTTTCCAAAACGCAACGCAGTGCGCGCACGGCCTTATGGTATAGGTATAGGCTATAATCTGATCAGAAATCAGATTATAGCCTGCATGCTGGTGCATCCTGGTTACTGTTGCAGTTTGGTTACTAGTGCCGCATAGATTATTTTTACTTTCTGTCTTCAACCTGTTGCAGTACCGTAAAGAAAGTGTACGAAGCCTTTATTATCTGAAACAAGAAACTTTAGGGATAAGACTTCTATTGATATTTTTTTACCTTAAAAGGCTTTAATACTGATTAGAAAAGAAAAAAAAGAAAGAAAGATTACGTCACGTGATTCATCCAGTAAAATGTGGCAAGAACTTTACCGGTGACTTTTTTCGTCGGGATTAGCTCTCAATCTTACTGGATGCAATGGTATACCAGCATTTTAAATACTTCTTTCTACCTAACCTTTGTAACCCAGTACCTGGATATCACGATGGCCATGAATAAGAGAATGCTAACATAATAATATCCAGAATATACATAAACTCATTTATAATATATGCACCCAAATGAATTGCTTTAGTCGATTCAGAGCAGTTTAATAGTGACAAACTGACAGATAACTCACGAGAAAAAAGATTAATTTCGACGAACAGAACCTTAAATATATTTATATAGGCTTAGCTGCATGGCTAAAGTGACACGAGTAATTTCCTTGTTAAATATTCATTGTGCTAGTCACTGCCAGAGTGTTCTACCGCGCCGTTTATACATATTATATGATTAGATGCAATCACTTTTGATTAAAAGAACAATAAATTGATTAATAGACAACGACAGTACAAGGTCGCCACAGTATTATTAATCACTACAACTCCTGAAAACCCAGAATCAACGAGAAACTCGACGACCCCAACGCTCTCAATTTTCTAGGGTCCCGCTAACAAATTAATCTGATAATAATAGCTAATGAAAAGGCAATGTTTTGTAGAAATTACATTATATAAAAATTAAAACATGGTCATCATATTCTGCTTAACCTTTATTCAACCATGTTGGGGTTAACGTATTTTCTAAAGCACGGAGGAATTTAGATTTGTTAAGATTAAGATGGTCGCTGATTCATGAAATTTTTGGAAGTGAATATTTGTTAATATGTGTTTTTTTAATGTTTAAAAGTAAATTCTTTTGTTGCCAAATAAACAATTCTTCCTTTCTATCGTTACCCGGTCTCTCACATGCGTGGAGGGCTGTTAGACTTTCATTCGCAGACTTAGCGGATAACCAAACCATTCGCATATTTATTTGCGAACCCGTTTCAGCTTCCTCCTACACTTGTTTACAAATGTTTCAGTCTTGCTTGCGATTTTGTGAGTCATGAACAATGAACATGATTTTATTATTGGGATTGGACTGTTTTACCTACTTTCATATTATACAATCCATGATGAATTTAACAGTAAACTATACAGTCGTCGTGATGTCTAGTCACGAACCATAAATGTCGACACGTCCATTTCCTTCGCACAACTGGTCGCACGAATGTATGGGAGACTACGCGAAGGCGCGAGGTTCGCACGCTTTGATGTGTGTTAAAAAACCGACACAGCTTGGAAAGGTGCGAATGTGGCATAATAATATGTTCGCATAATAATTTGCGAATGTCGTCCTACACTTGTGGGTTCGCTTATTCGTGCGAATGTGAGTAACTGGTATTAGGCTGCCCTCAGCTGCCATTCGGTAATATCCAAAAGTAACCAGGCCATAGAGATGTTAAAGTATTATCAAGAGGAGCTATGGCATCTTCGAAATGCAGTCCACAAATCAACTAAAGAACATCTACGTTATAGCCAAACATGCGACTGCGCAAGGAGGTGTGACCAGTGTGATTATGTGTAATCGGATGCGTGTTTGATAGCGCTATTTATGATCTGATTATTTTGATAAGATATACCTAAATATGTTATAAAGGAGATCAATAAATCTAGCACTAAACTACATATTACTATCATATATTACTTTATGTTACTATTTATATATGTATTAATTTATTGCATGTAGCGGAGATGAGAATTTTGAGATGGATGTGAGGAGAACTACAAAGAGAATGTAATACAATGACAAGAAAAGAATTTCAAGCAGGACAAGAATGGACTGAGTAAGAAATGAGTACGTAAGATGTAATTGTAAGGGGTGCCGATTACCGGAAAAGATATGAAAGGAAGTCGCCTATCTTGGTCGACTTAAAGAGTGATGGGTTGGAATGTAGATTGATAGAGAGGTAGAGGAAGGCCGAAGAAAAGATGGCTGAATTGTGTGGCGTGATATCACTATCAAAGAAACAGGAGTCAATGATGCCATGACGTCTGAAAGGGGAGAATGGACGAAGAAAACGTGTTGCGCTGACCTCGAGTAAATGGGATAGGTACGGGTAGAAAGATGATGACTATCTATATAAATATACAAAGTGTAACAGAATAAACGCAATTCTTGAAAGTAGTTGGTTCAGAATCGGCTTCTGAATCGATTTCCGTCATAAAAAAATAGGTTTACATTTTGACGGAAAAATCTTTCATTTAACTTAAAATGGAAACAGTATCATGACTAATGAATACAATCTTTAATTCAAGGAAATGCGCTCGTGTACGTGACGACCGCTAACATTGCATGAGCGTATGCGTCTGCGTAAGGATATTGTATAACGCACATACGTTTTGCACTTAGTAAGGATTTATAAAAAAAATCTAGATTTGGTTTCAATTTATTTAGTTACGGATGTTGTTTTAGACTTATAATTTAATATACTAATTGGGGTGTCTGAGGTATTGCGCTTAATCTGTTACACGTTGTATATTAGTTTATTTATAGTATTTTTTTATCGTCATGACGTATAGTGCTGAGATGAGGACGCTTACACAGGATGCTGTGTATCAGAGTGTGCTCAGAGTAGCGCAGAGGAGCCATGGAGCGTTCCAGGCTCGGCTTCAGAATAGTAGATCGGGTTCCAAATGTCGAGACATACAAAAGTATTCGATATCAGAAATCGCATTATGGAACTCAAATGGAGTTAGGCAGGACAGCCAGGAAGGTACGGTAATGGCAGGTGGAGTAAAGCTGTGACCGAGTGTCGTCTAAGGACTGGAAAGAGGAGCGTCGGTTGTACGCCATCGAGATGGGCAGACGACATTGTTGCCATCGTGGGTCTACGCTGGATGAAACTGGAAGAGGAACGCGGAGCTTAGCACAGGCAAAGAGAGTCCTATACCCAGCAGTGGATGAAGTCACACTGTGGATAATGATGATGAATTTTTGTTATGGAGTGTATATTCTTTTTGTCAAGTTGATTGAATAATAATAAAATCATTGTGAACTCGACAATCATTGTACCGATAGTCATCTCGGCCAATGGCTTAATAGCCAAGAACCTCGACCAACACCTCAGGAGGCTCTCGTTAGGCGGTTGGATCAAGGGTTTGCTACAGAAAGCGGTACTCCTCGACACGGCGCATATCATCAGGAAGTTCCTCTCTATGGTGCCCTGACCGCCGGTAGCTTGGACCCTGTTCCCGATACCGGTGGGCTACTACTTTTTATATTTTTAAATGTTTTTTTTTGTAAAGAAAATTAAATATGTAATTTATAAGTATGTATTGGAAATAAAGAAAAAAGAATTGTTACAATTATAATGAACTTTAGGTACTTATAATTGAGCAATAAAAATCTTACGGATGTAAAACAAGCCAGAGACAGCGTGGTGAAGCCGCCGGCAGTGAGCCTGAGTACGCGCCGCGTGCGCACTATCACGATGAGCAGCGAGCGGCGCACGCGCAGCGAGCACTTGTACCACGGGGACTCGTACGCAGCACCCGCTATCTCAGAACTCTATAAGAATACGTACATTTTAATGTTAGTGGGGGGAAGCTCAAGAGCGTACGCGATGGAAAACTACTGTGGACGGGGGCCCTCTGCCCCATCTAAGGATCATAGGAAAATAAGTCAAGTAAGTCAATGTTAGTGTGCGTACTTTGTCTTTGCAACTTAGAAAGAAGGGCTTCAAAGAGACTGACACCACAAATGCCCAACAACAACAATAATAAATTGCATAGGTAGACTGGGGCTGGGGTACCGGGAATGTTTTAACGAGATACCGCGGCCACGGAACGCAAGAGCATCTAACAGAACTGGATGGATGCCTTGAATAAATATTACAAGAACGTTTGGGAGGGTTAAGGAGAGAGGAAAGTAGTAGATTGACTACGACAGAATTCTATACTGTATTTGAATTACCATGTACGTTCGATTTACAGGAAAAAGCGTGAACTGTCAACACCGGCTGAAAGACACGACTAACTCGTATATAATTTTTGTCATAATTGCTCCACACTAAGATTTCTTCCTACATTGTAATTGCACTTTTACAAACACGCACACATGGAACAATCATGGCTAATTGGCTAAGCAATCATGTTCCAGTGTGGGGATAGAACCCGAATTTATTACTCGTTTTGTTACCTCTTCAGAGAGCTGGTTTCCTTGATAGCAGTAGAGGAACACTTGGAGTGCCATGCATAAGAGGTAAGACACCATCGGAATACTTCGCACCCAGTTCCTGTTATTTAATTCCTGAAAAGAAAAAAAGGATGTTATGCATTCCTTTCTGTTTTGTTATTCAACCTCGAAAAATAACCCAAAGTACTCAGTTGCACTCAAATCAAACCATAAAACTACATATTTCATTTCACATTCGATGTCTCGATGTTTTTTTTTTTTGAAGATTTTTTTTATAAAGGTAAATAGTAATGTGGATAGATTTCACATTACTAGCAATCTTACTAGCAAACCCAGTAGCTGGGTAACACCAATTGGCAAGACTAGAGTCCAATTTTCTGTAGTGACTGTATTTGTATGTACATCTTTACGGGTAGTCAGAACCCAAAAAATCTGACACTATTAGAATTTGCTCAGAAAGTAGGTACATAAAATAAGGTGTTAACAGAGTGATCTGAACCCTGTACAATCTGCCTTTAATTAGGCATGCAAACATTAGAAATATGCGTAAATAACATTTAAAAGATGCGTAAATAGTACATTTTGATACAAGTGGAGAAAGTTTGTTATTGCGTATGAGGCGGAGTTACGCCCGAGCCGGAAAGCGAGGGGGTTATGGAGCCGAGTACTGCAGTAACAAATGTCCACGTGTATCAAACGACGTTTTTCAATACATTTTCGAAGAAAAATACTTGCTCCGAAAATGACGACGCATTTTTATTTGATTTCCATTGAATAAAATTATAATATAATATAATATAATATATTCCACAACTTTTCACACAACGCCATCTAGTCCCAAACTAAGCAGAGCTTGTGGTATGGGTACTAGACAACTGATAAACATACATATATATTTCTAAATACATACATATTATAGATAAATTACACCCAGACAAAGAACAAATGACCGTGCTCATCACAAAAACATTTGTCCTAGGTGGGAATCGAACCCACGACCTTGCGCATAGCAGTCAGGGCCACTGACCACTATACCAACGGGCCTGCCAAATTATGCAAAGTTGCCATATATTTTAACTTCTATTTAGATGGCAACAGGCTATCGCAAGCATTGTGAGCCTCAATCACAATATCTGGTGGCGTAGCATCTAAATTGTTCTCATCAAAACTTAAATTCGACATACGCAAAAAACACAAATTATTAAGATTTAATTTTCTTTTCCCCACGCTTTACCTTCGCGGGTTAAAAGAGAAGCAAAGGTATGAAGCCGCAAAACAGCCTGATATTAAAATAAAATACATCTTTTTTAGTTTAGAACACAAATAAATGTTAATTTGTTGATAAAAGCAAAATTATTTTATAAATAATAATGTTTATTTCTGATATTCTGTTCATAAACACAATTTTAATTTTCATTAAATCTAAGGCCTTAAAACATATGCATGCGCCTCTTTGCTGTGAAAAAACATTAGCAACATTATAAATTATAACAGATAATATGAATAATGATAATAATAAATTAAATGTATACAATAATAATAAATTAAATTTATACAATCAATTGATTTAAATTACAGAAAAAATTAAAGATAATTAAGGTGAATTATTAAATGGGTAATGTCACAGAAATTTAAAACTTAGCATTCGAAAAATCATTAATTGAATATTAGCACTTGCAGTCAGTTTCCTTTTAATTCTTGCCAAGAGGCACCGTGCTTTTCAGCTACTGGACTGTGCAGGTCACATAGTCAGTTACTCCATGTAAAACACTTGATAGTTAGTAAAAGGCTAAGGAGAGGATGATTCTGAAACACCCACTTTAAATTGTTTTCTTTTGCAATAAATTCTACATTTTATCATGGAAAATGAAAAACCTTATCTAATTGGACATTTAATGGTTATCTAAATTGCTAAGCTTCTAATACTCGGTGTGGTAAAAAGTAATTTATGGCAAATAAAATTGTGCATCCAAGCATGTAAAATTTTTTATACATTTTTTTTACATTAGGTAGTATTTCTTGGTGAAAATATTAATTGATTTGTAAAATATAATCACTCGTTACAGTTTTTACGGATTTCATAGTAAATTTTTTTTAAATTTTGCATGTCTTTCTGTATTTGCGTATATGATATGTGTAAACGGTAATTTTTAAACAGAAAAAATGTTAAACTATAACACAAAAAATCTATCAGTAGATTTGCTAAGGTGTTGGACTTGGGATCAAGAGGTCGTGGGTTCGAACCCCCCTATACTCAGTTGCCGTAAACCCACTCCAGACAAAATCATATACAACGTGTAACGGAAACCCCATATCTATCCAAAAGGGCTGAAGACAACATCTGGTATGGAGTCTCTATGCACAGTTTCAGCATAAAATAACTGACTCAAAGGATTGATACCAAATTATTGGTCACATATACACACATCAAAAGTGTCTAGGGATCAAGCATTTTTATGCGGATTTCTTGAGATTGAGATGTGGCTTTGTAATAAATTTATGATTTTATAAATTTATATGGATCCTTTTTGGTGCATTTCATAATTTGAAACAGGAACTGTTAATCAAATTCGAGTAAAAGATGAAAATCAGCTGTCAATATTTTCCCTATAAAAACATACAACGCATTGAAGACATTATTAGTGCTACTGTTTCCCTACTACTGATTAAAACCAACGTTATTATGGAGCGGCGACGTCATTTAAGCAGGGAAGAAATGCTCAGAGCCGTGGGAATGATAGAAGCTGGTTCCCGGCAACGTACTGTGGCTTTAGCTCTGAATACAAGTCAGAGTGTTATCAGTCGACTTTGGACACGTTACCGAAGCACTGGTACCGTGGCTGAGCGCCATGGAGGACGGTATCGCTGCACCACACGGAGACAAGACCGATACATTCAAATCTTAACTCGAAGAGCTCCAACAATAACCGCCATGATGTTAGCCGTGAGGCTTCATCACTCTTCAGGGAACTTAATTAGCGACCAAACAGTCAGAAACCGCTTGCATGAAGTGAACCTTCATTCCCGAAGACCGCTACGGGTACCACCTATAGCAATGCACAATCGTAGGATTCGATATCAATGGGCTCTTGAACACAGAAATTGGGCAGAAGAACAATGGCGTTTCTACAGATTCTTTAATTAAAGAACACTCGGCACCAGAGTCGTAATGAAATGAAAATTGCTCACCGGAGTGACGTAAAGTCCCAGTCGGCGCGTTCAGGAGGCACAGGTCAACCCTCTTTTCATTGACAGGCTTGGATGATCCGGAGCCGGCGCTGCTCCTCTCATTGCGCCGTGGGCAGCTCGACGCGTAGTGGCCTTGCGCGTGGCAGTGGAAGCAGGTGATCCCGGATGCATGAGGCTTCGCAGTTGTCGATGAACCCCTCCCGTTGCCATCGCTGTGATTGTGGTGCTTCGGCGTAGCTTGAGTATCCTGTCTCACGTCCTTACGGTAGCAGTGCATGGATTTGTGACCCGGCTTGCCGCAGATAAAACACTTCAGAGGCTTCACAGTAGTATTCGCTTTGTACCGCTTTTCAGGGGCATCGCGGTCATCGCTAGGTAGCTTTCTCTTCATAAAAGAAATCGCTTGCAGCTCTTGTTGTAGCTGGCCACGTGTCTGAATATCGGTCGTGAAAGATAGGCGTTGCACACGGCGATCTAATTGAGAAATGTGAGCCAATATAGTAGCAATATTCAAGCGTTCGGTACTAACGCCTTTCCATCTCGCCATGATCGACGTCATTAAACTAGCAGCGTAGGAAGCAAGACACTCGTTTTCTTTAGGCCTGCTACTTTGCAAATCAATCAAAAACGAAGCAAGAGTAGTGGAATTGTCGTACCTTGCAATAAAAAGTCGCTTAAAATCGGTCCACGTCATCCCAGGAAACGACACGGTAGATAGCCAGGTAGAAGCTCCTCCCTTCAAGGCGCGGCTTAGAGCGACCATAAGCGGGGCGCCATGTTGGTCTTGGTCCGTCAAGCACATCTCTGCAGTCATCACCCAAGCACGTGCATCCACATCTTGTTTCTCAGGATCAAAATCAGGTAAACGAAAACCATGTGACGACGTAGTAGGTGTTTTCATGGCTTGAATCAGCGTCAGAAAATTGCGGTTCTGTTGTTCCAACAAACGCATCCATTTTTCGTCGCTAGCGTCTTCATTTTGAACACGTGGGTCGTCGTGGTCCAATCCCACTTCTGATAACGGGGAGTCGTTGTCAGTCGGTCGCGACATCGGAAATAACACTCCCAAAATCTTCGTTAACACTTTTAATTACTTGCTAATACGCACAGAATACAAAATAATTAAGGATGCCTAAGATATGGCTCGATTAATAACTTAGGAACGCGGGAAGTTTAGCGCGGAGTAACCAATGTCCACTCAGACTGCCGGACCGATTCAAAGTGCCCACTCAATCGTCACCGCACGCGTGGCGCCTACCCCAGTTACAGGTTAGCCAACCTACCTGTCAATGTCAAATAGCTGATTATACTTCTGAATCGATATTTGACTCGAATATTCGCTCGGTGTTGCCATTACTCCGCGCTAACCATCCCCAAGTTATTACTTGACGTTCCCAAACGTTAACTTTCAAATCTAACTACATAGTTCCTCCAGTGAGAGATAGATGGCGTTGATATCCAGATTGAATGATATGCGTCGACGCTTCGACATATATTTATTAACACACCTATAACAGTTATCCGATCAGTTTCTCAATTTGATAGCTGAGATTAATTAAAGCGTCAATAGCCTATTGGTTAATGTGTCGAACTAGTGACCGAGAAATCGCGGGTTCGAACCCCACCCATTACACAATTGCCGTGAACCCAGTCAAAAGCATATTTTGCTTAGTTGGAGGGATTGGATTGCTAGCAGTGTGAACTCTAACTACACAGCTAGATTTCTTAAAAAAAAAAAAATATATTAATCAATCTTCAATTAACGGTAATAATTCACATTAAAAAATAACATATAACAATTAATAAAACCATTCACATAAAAAAATGAATAACACATAACAGTTAATAAAACAATTCACATTACAATTAAATTTAAATAAACATGAATTCAATAAATGTCGTTCACACTACAGTAAAACCTATTTTATAACTATTTTATACTCTCTTGTTTTTGGCACTTTAGACATTTGCATATTTCAGACGAGTTTTTGAAGCCCAATTAGTTATTGTCCTCCCTTTATTATATCGCGGCGCGCGGGTTCGCCTACAGATTTAGAGTCAAATATATTTTATACTTGCCGATTTTTTCTCGACGTGGAAATCCTCCTGGATGTCTTCCACCCTGGGGCAGGTGAAGGACTCTGACACTTCCTTCCGCCCCACCCAGAGCGATAGACTCCTCTCACATACAACATAACTTTCATAATTTTCCCACTGACAAAAAGGGTTATAATAAAATTATTATTAACGGTAATTTTGCAACATATTGTAACATAATTATATATTACTAATTAACTCTTTAATAATCTCTACTTGCATAAATTTCTATTAATTTTATTACTTAATAAACTTATTACTATTTTACGCCACTTGCTCGAAACTCATAATTAACTAGCTGTTGCATGCGAATTCGTTCGCATGGTCATTTTTGGTGGAAATTTCTATCCCATATTTCAGCTTTCTTGGGCATGATTTTTTACCACATGTTTGACCACGGGGCTTTTATTTAATTATTTCAATGCACACCAATAACTAATTTAGACATGAATATACAACGTGTAATTTAAAGGGTATATACATACCAAGTGCACGACTTCTTTGGATGATAACAAACGATATGACAAGGGTTTGGTAATCCTATGTCTTCATGTGTGGAACTAATTAGAAATTTCAATACATTGATACCAGAGACTGAGTTTTTCAAATTAAGAAGATTGAAGAGAATTATCGTGTTATAGGCAAGTGACGTGGAAAGTTATTGACCCTCGTAGTGCTGTGACACGTTTGTTATGATTGATATTCAAGAAACATATGAAACCGATAATTTCGTATCAATTCTTTGAGTCACTTATTTTGTGCTGAAACTGGGCATAGAGACTCCATACCAGATGTTGTCTTTAGCCCTTTTGGATTGATATGGGGTTTCCGTTACACGTTGTATAGATAAAACATTAAAATAAATAGTTCTCTGTAAATTAAGTACTTAAAGACATGCACAACACTCACTTATAATTATTGTTTTAGAAGATGTTATTCAATTAAATTAAAAACCTTTAAATAAAAACGGGGCCTATATCCTTGCCAAATTTCATTAAAATCGGTGAAGTGTTTTAACTCAAAAGTGTAACACAGAAACTTTCGTATTTATAGTATAAGTATGTATTATTATAAAGATGTGTCCAAACATCGAGTGGCAATCGAGCGTGGCTGCCGCGCGCGGCCCGCCGCCCCGTGTTTAGACGACTGCCGCACAAACATTAGTCGGCTTTGTCCTAACTAGAGTGCGGCAGAAATGTGTCCTATAAATGCCGCGTGTTGCTGCCGCGCTCTTGCTGCTCAGTGTTTAGACACACCTTTAAAGTAATCCTGTCGTTGCTAGCTGCCACTGATTAGAAAACCACTTGATCGCACATACGTTGCCCCGACGCACGAAAACTATGCGAGTTTTTGCTCTTATATACTGGCTACGATACACGAACCATTTTAGTTGCGACCAAGTATTAGGCCTGTGTGCATGCTAAACAATTACAATATTAAATTTTTGTATCCAATTTATAACGCATAATAATGCTTTCATGCGCGTTGAAGTGGTGTGGAAAACATTCCCAGACATCTAGATACCAAAAGATGACATTAGTTATGGTATCATCAATAATGAAATAATATGAAAATTATTTATCATTTAATTAGATTATAAGCTACCGCAGAGGTCCATTTAAAGTGGTGGTTTGGGTGGTCCAGGACAAAATTTTGTCGCGCGTTGATGTCTTTTGGAAATGTCTCTTTCTTACATGAAGAAATTCTAATTCTTTTATCCCTGTCTTTTCTTTGTATTTTTATCGTAAAAATCTGTGCTGTTACCTATAACGGCTGAATACGATATCGATAATTATAAAATTAAACTTGTTTTTTTTTTAATTCAATTCAGATAGTTGTCATAAAATACCTATCTACATTAACCGACTTTAGAAGTTAAAGGAGAAAGTTCTGATATTTTTTCTTCTGTGTGACATGCATGTTTTCATTTTAGATTTCCCAAGATTCCAGATTAAAAAGAAAATTGGATGGATAAGGTTACTAGGGAACATTGGTTTCTAGTTTTGTTTTTATTGATATAATGTTGAGAAAAGTCAAAATAATATAAGATACCTATATCCAATCTTTCTAGGCTTCAAATAGGATGACGGAGTCTAATATTAATTAACTCGGACCTTTGCATTACAATATCACCCTCGTAAGTTACTTTGGTTCCGGGGTTGCGGTAATATTCTAATGAGATACCGCGGCCCCGGAACTTAAGGGCAGCTGAAGGAACAGGGTGGGTTTTTAGTCAGTAGAAGTCTGACACTCCCTTCCACTTTACCCAGAGCGGGAGAAGTCATTCGATGATTTTCCCACCCAGGAAAAAAACAGGTTACTTTGTTTTAATGTCGAGTCCATGGGTTACGTGTATGTAGGAGGGAGGAGTCATTAGATAAATCATCTAATGACTCATCTATTATGGAATATAAAATAATATAAAAAAATATATATATATGGCCGGCTACATTGTCCATGCTCTGATAAAGCAAATAAAATGCCTAACTTGTATTGGAGCGTTGACTGCTGTCACAAATCAAAACGCCTTACAGTTTCAAAAAGACACTAAAAACAAGTTATTGTACGGATCCATCACAGTAATAGAAATTTGTCGTCGTTGTGAAATTTATATTAAAAGGGCGATCAACGAGAGTGTTAAATTAAATTAAATAAATTAAATTAAATATCGTTTATTTCAGGCAATTTTAAACCCATAATATACAGACACATTCTTAACTAACATAAAAAACATTTTAAAATTTTTAATAAAATAAAAGACTAAATAAAAATAAAATAAAAACAAAAACATAAAAACAGAAACACAAAAATACGTGGTATACATACCTAAACTCTAAAAACGTCTTTTACCTCCCTTGAGAGATGGACGGTCCGGTACACAGCAGTAACTATTTCATTATTACTCAGGGCAACTCTTGTGTAGAATGACACCCTGAGCTTGTTTATCAGTGCGGAAAAGCCGGCAACTCTGCTTTCGGCGAACATGTCAGTGGCACTACACCGCCAGGGCAAGTTCATCATAGCCCGGAACGCGTTATTATACTGTACACGAAGAGTGTTATACACACTCCTCGTGTACCGGTACCAGAGTTGGCTGGTGTAGAACGACTGACAGTAGGCCTTGAACAGAGTCACCTTAACTTGTTTCGAACAGTGGTAAAAACGTCTTGCTAGCATGTTACTTCTACAAGCGATACTGCGTCTCTGACGTTCCATATCCTCATCATCCGATAAGTTTTCTGTTACAATATGCCCGAGATATTTAAATTTGGTAACAATTTTTAAAGTCGTTCCACATAAATTAATTGGAAGTATTACGCCAGGCCCTTTCTTATATTTAAATATCATAATTTCCGTTTTATTTACATTGTATGTCAGGTAGTGTTTAGATGCATACTTCTCACAAATATCTATTAGTTTCCTAAGGCCGTTTACCGACGGACTAAGCAGCACCATGTCGTCCGCGTAGCTAAGGTTATTAACGCGCACACCACCGACTTGACATCCGACTCTGGTGCTGCTCAGTTCCTCGAGCAACTCGTTAATATACAGGTTGAACAAAACCGGTGATGTTAGACCACCCTGCCTCACTCCGCTTGTTAGTCTATAGGTCTGCGACAGAGCATTATTCCACTTAACCTGATTAACTTGGTTAGCATACCAGTATTCTAAAGTGTTTACAATTTTTGGTGGTACTTCTGTTTTTCTTAATTTATCCCATAAAATGTTGTAATTAATTGTGTCAAATGCTCGGCTTAGGTCCAAAAAGCATGAGTAAACTGTAGTATTCCTATTTAAATATTCGAAAACCGTATTTTTTAAAGCAAAAATAGCTAGATCGGTGGATGAGCCCTGTCGGAAACCAAACTGTGCGTTGTTTAACGGTATATTGTTTTCATTCAGATGTTTCATTATCATATTTTCAAATACTTTAGAGAGTATAGTGGCCAAGGAGATAGGTCGGTAGTTTGACAAACTAGATACATCACCGGTTCTGTTCTTTACAATAGGAACAACAACAGTTCGCATAAAATCTGCAGGTAAATAGCTATGATCGATACATGAATTAAATAACAAAGCCAGCTTATCAAAAAGTAATGGAGGTGCAAATAGAAGGTGCTCGACACTGAGCCCATCGTGGCCCGGAGACTTGCCGCGCTTCATGTGCGTGACACACTGCCACACGTCCTCCGCTGTGACGTGCAGGCCGCTGCTGGCAGTGCACTCGTCGTGCTCACGCAACGTCGCTGCCGGCGTCTCCGAACCACCATGAGTCCCACGACTCACCTGTACACTCTGACTATGGGGATTGGAAAGGCCAGACTGAGACAGCGATGTAGGATTAAATTTATCAACAAACAAATTAGCTATATTATATGGATTTTGGTTGCCGTTTATAGACACAGGTCTATTTGATTTATAGCTTAATTTGTTGGTTTCTTTCCAGAAATTTCCAAAGTCTTTATTATACCGATGTGTAGCTATGATATCCATTTTTATTTTTGTTTCGTTCAACTGACACCATCTTATTTTATTTTTGAAAACCTTTTTACTATGTACCATATTGTCATATAATCCGCGAGTTGACAACTATGTAAAAATTGGTTGAAACGCTTCGAAACGCTTCATGTGTACTCGTAAAATAATATTTTATTCATCACTTAACCTTTCAATTAAAATATAAGTAATTTTTTAATTTATTAAAAAACTATGGCCTAAATCGTGGCATTGTGGTCACGTGACTACGTATGACGTCATCGTTCAAAAAACAACTTTCCTGGCATTTGGCGCATAAATGTACTTCGGGTATTTTATGATATTTTACTCTATTATGAACGTGAAAAATTATTATTAGTGCTGTGCAGTACCTTGTTGTGGGAATACTACTATAAAAACGCCAGCGAAACTATTTATTCATGTCCCTTTAAAAAGAGATATTCGCAAGAAGTGGTTAGAACTTCTGTGTCATATCCATCTAAAGGTTGTCTGTAAAAGATCGCTTTTAGCGATAAGACCGCCCATTGTATTACCTACCCTTTTTAGTTGTTAAGTCCATATTTGTTTTACTGTTATGGTGTACAATAAAGAATATATCTATCTATCTGCTGTTTTAAAAAGACAAAAAAAGGAACTCATCGAACAACTATTACAGGACGATAAGACAAATGAACCAAAAGAGAGAGAGAGTTAGTTATGAAATGAAATGAAATATTTATTTGTAAATTGGTTATAAATAACACTTTTACACGTCATGTTTTTTTGCGTGTTTAGTTTAGCTAGATGAGGCCGGTATTTCCTAACTGATTACTCTGAGAAGAAACACCGAAACAAACTGCTTCTGAGTTTGTCGTCAACGTCTCTAATTAAAGTCCAGACAATTTGTATTTGTATATGAGAGGCATGTAGTGTAGGTTCATGTCTTTGGCATAGGCGTAGGATGGGGGGAGCCGGCTGGGCTGAGCCCACCCAAGAATGGTCTGGTGCCCACCCGAGAATTTTGACTAACAAAAATTATGGCTGAAAAATTAAAAAATCTGGCCAAGTGCGAGTCACACTCACTCATGCAAGGCTCCGTTATGCGTTACATGTTAAATTAATTTATGTGAAAAATTTCATTTCGTACGTTAAGAGTTGACGCAACTTTGATAAGCGATCATCGCTTCTACTACTGGGGGCCAGGCCCCCCTGGGAAATATCTCTACATACGCCAATGGTCTTTGGTATTCTTTTGAGGAAATAACCACGCAAATTTGAGCGGACCTGTCCAGACAGTGCAAGCAGTTAGTTATACAGATTACTATATTAATAGCAAGCTATTAGTTATTCTTTTCTTATTTTGTCTTACGCACCAACCAAAGATAACCAGTCAGCTGACAAAATATTGAACGATGACGTCTCGTTTTCTGATTGGTGTTTCTAATCACGTGACTCACTGATAAAAAATCTCATTTTTCACAAGGGAAAATAAAATAAATTAATAATAATCTTTTATTCATTTGTACTATTTTGTGCTTCGTATCAATAGATTTACATAATTAAATAGTTATTTTAAATTTTTATACATACTGTCAACTCGCGGATTGTCCCTGCGTAGGGCGTCCATAAAAGTTCCATAGTTGATAGTTTTGCCTAGCTATGGTATGACAATCTTTTACATGTTTGTTCCAACCAATAACTGGTTTCTTGTTAGCACGTATTTTACCCCTATATGAGTGTTTTGCGGCCTTTGTTATACTTTTTACAATCTGGTTATAATAAGTATCAATTAAACTGTGATGCTGACAATCTTTGCATGAAGCTACTTTACATGTTATATCAGTCCACTCACATGAATCTAAATACTTAAAACATAGGTTTGCATAATTATATTTTTGTTCCAGATTCCTATCACCCCATATCACTGTATTAATTGAATGACTATCTGATTTATGTATCTTTGGTACTAGCGAATCAATATTACATTTAATTATTATAGGGAAATGATCTGAATAGTATACATCATTTGAAATAGAAATACTGTCAACAATATTTAGACCGGCCTCAGTAACAATGCAGTGATCTAACCAACTTGTGGTTCCGTGCGCGTCACTAAGATATGTCAATGAATTTGAAGATGAACCTAGCAAAGCAAGATCAGCACAGATCCAGCTCTGGTCGTGACAGTATTCTAACATCTTACTTCCGAATATACTACTTGAACGCGACACATCCGCATTAAAATCACCAAGCACTAACACGGTTTCTACATCATTCGTTTCAATGACCGCACTAATAACACCCAAACATTCAGTAAACAAAGGCAGATTATCCGCGTCCTCCGTAGGTTTTTTTTTTTTTTTTTTTTTGTGTGTGGCATCTCGCAGGTCAACCTCTGAGGTTGTCGGCTGCTTAACCGGGCTTGCCTGTGGTTGCCTTAATTAATAAATTAATTAAAGCCTCCAGCCAGGGCTTATTAGAAAACTTACAAACTAGGCGACTACACGCTAAGGGCACCCCCTGTGGGGTACGGACCTCGGCTTAGGGCGTCGCAGTGGGAGGGCAGCTAGGGACAGGCTGGATCATATCACTTTTATTATTAATAAAGGAATTTAAAGCTACTGGCTCAGCGTCGCGGGCTGGCTCTGGCAAGGGTCGGGGCGGACTATTACGGGGACGTCGCGGCGGGCCTCGGCGGCGAGGACGGAAGGACGGTCGGTTTTTGTTTTTGTGTGCCACTGTACTTGTTTCCCTACGGCTCTCTTGGAGCAGGGTGATTGCGTCATCGGGAGTGACAAGGGTATGCCTTGGTCGGCGAATCTTAGAGATACGCGAGGGTTCGTATTGGGCGGCCGATACGATAAGGGGATTCCTATGTTGGATTGCAGTATCAAAGAAACGCTTGGAGACACGTTTCATGAACTGCTGGATGGTGGGCATCTTGAGGTCTACGTGAAGAAGCTCATTTCGAACATAAAAGGGGGCTCCCGTGACTCTACGGAGGAATCGGTTTTGAAGGGTCTGCATCTTGTGGAGGAGGTAGGGCTTTGCGTGTGCGAAAACAACGCAGGCGTAGGTCATGATGGGACGGATGACCGCGGTGAAAATACGCAGCTTGCACCTGAGTGATAACTTGCTGCGGGAGCTAAGAATGAAGTGGAGCCTACCTAGAGCGAAAGCGGCGCGCGAACGTGCCTGCTTTATGTGCTCAGCGAAGGAAAGGTGTTTATCGAGGACCACGCCTAAGTATTTGGCTTGCTTTTCCCAGGGGATCGGCTTGCCGTACATGGTAATCGGACGGGGGGAGGGTGGGTTTATCCGCGGCTTAGAAAAGAGGACTGCCTGGCTTTTGTCTGGATTGACTTCGATTCTCCATTTCCGGAACCACTTGGCCAGAGTGTTTGCGGAAGTTTGGAGAGTGCGAGCGATGGCATCGGGTTTAAGACCGGTATAATAGATAGCCGTATCGTCGGCAAATAGGGCTAGCTGAGTATTTTTATGCTTGGGGATATCGCTAGTGAATAGCGTGAAAACGAGGGGGGATAGTACGGAGCCTTGAGGAACTCCTGCGCGAATGGGATGGGGGGAGGAAAGCTCCCCCTCAATTCGGTAACGAAAGGTGCGATTCGATAAAAAGTCCCGTAGGATGAGCACGAGACGGTCAGGCACGCCGAGTTGGTATAGCTTATAGATTAAGCCATTGTGCCAGACTTTGTCGAACGCTTTCGCTATGTCGAAGAATAAGGCTCCCGTTATTGCGCCCCGTTGGAAGCCGGCGCTGACGTGTTCTATGATGCGGTGGACTTGTTGGATACATGAGTGTTCGGTTCTAAATCCAAACTGCTCATTGGGTATAAGACTCTTTGCTTCGGCAAAATCTTTGAGCCGCTTATATATAAGCCTTTCATAGATTTTACCAAGGACGTTGAGTAAGCTAATGGGACGGTAGCTAGACGGGTCAGACTTGGGCTTGCCTGGTTTGGGAATACCTATGACGGTGGCCTGTTTCCAGGTTGCGGGGAACATATTATTGCTCAATGCACCATTGAAGATGGCAGTCATTAGCACTATAAGCTGGGCGGGGAAAAGTTTGAAAACCCTATTGGTGATGCCGTCGGAGCCAGGGGCTTTTCGCGGTTGGAGACTTTTAATGATATCCTGGACCTCATCAGGAGTGATGGGGGCCAGTGGATTATCGGGATCTTCGACGGGCGGAAGGGAAGTTCTACGTTCGACTTCGGCGTTCACCATATCGAGGTGGGCTTGGTCTACTGGTTGAGAGCTGGGAGAACACTGGGACTCTAGGCTGTCGGCTAGGCATTCAGCTTTTTCAGAGTTATCGAAGGCGACACTCTTATCGGGACGAATGAGAGGAGGCATTGTGGCCTCTTCAGTGGATCGTAACTTCCTCTGAAGCTGCCAGAAGGCAAGATGGGTGGGCTCAAGTTCGCTCAGCATCTTGTCCCAGCTCGCATTACGCTGCTTGGTAATGCGTTTCCTTACAGCACGCTGTAAGTTGCGCATGTGAGCTTTGTTTGCGGCGCAGGGAAAAGCGCTGTACGCACGGATGGCTGCGTTCTTCTCGGTTATCAGATTCCGTACATCGTCCGGGAGTTTCCAGCGGTGGTCTTCCACTACAGGAACTTCCCTTGAACAATCGTTCAGGACGGATTGTACGTGATTTGTAAGCGAGTCGATCGCCGCCGTCGTGTCAGCGACTGAGACTATGTGGTCAGGAATGGTGTCCAATTGAGGCGACGTGGTGGATTTCAGTTTTTCACTTACTTTCCTCCAGTCAGTGATCAATTGGGTCGGAGGAGGTTGGGTAGGATCATGGTTACCCGAGCGGGAACCTAGGTGTAGGATAACGGGACGGTGATCCGAGTTGAGCTCGTGAAGCGCTTCTATGGAGTGTAAACGGAGGTTTACATTCTTTAGGAGCGCCACATCGAGGACATCGGGGTTATGGTTGGGGTCGTGTGGGTAGTGGGTGGGAGTCATCGGAGCGATGACGTCGTAGTTTAGGGTCGCGCCTAGGTTATACACGATTCTGCCTCTGGCATTTGTCGTGTTGCTGTTCCAAGCGGGGTGTTTGGCGTTGAGATCGCCCGCTAGTAAGACGGAGTCACTCAGGCCGAAGAGAGTCGTGAGATCGCTGGTGAGCGCGATAGGATCATCTGAAGCAAGAGACGCGACCGATGGTGGGGGATGGTAGGCAGAGATGATGGTTATCGGAGGATGACCAGTCATGCCTAGTCGACAGGCAGAGTACTCTAGGTGAGAGAGAGGCGCGGGTGGGGTCAGAGGGATGCAGTATAACTCCTTTCTATAATAAATAAGGGTACCGCCGCCGTGGCAACGTGTTCTGTCATTGCGAACTAGACGGTAATTCGCAATTTTGGGATCAGCGCGGTGGGGTTTCAAAAGGGTCTCCTGTATAAGGAGGACGTCTAATTGGTGGTCGCGGAGGAATTTAGTTATTTCGGCGCGTTGGTTGAAAATGCCATTGGCGTTGAAAAAACCTAATTTGAGGGATCGAGGCCTAGTGTGGTTTGTGCGTTGGGAATCCATTGGATCAGTCCATCGCATCCATCTGGTCGAGACCTAGCACCACATCACTGTGTGTGCTGAATATTTGGCTGTACATTGCCGTCGTAATTTTGCCGTTATTCTGCTGTTCGGCAGCCAAAAGGGCATCGCGGAGAGATCTGGCTTGGCGGGTCATAAATAACCTATAATGGCGCAGTATAGTCTGGGCGCAAGCCTCGCCGTGCGCGACGGGTGAGGGATTGGGCGGTTGTTTGACTGCAGGAGCAGCAGTGGTTTGAGGCGCGGGTTTGTGACTGGCTGTGGGCTCTGTAGCCACGGCTATAGGCAGGATCTGCGCTGCGATGGGTATATCCATCAGTGCCTGCAAAGGTTTGGCAGGGGCCAAGGAGGGAAAGGCTTTTTCGTTGTTTAGCCTGTTCCACGGGGACGGTCTCTGAGGAGCGAGACGTTGGGGAATTTGAGAAGAAGGTGCCTCTCTCTGTTGGCGGGCGTTGGCGCGCTTCGCTAATTTAGGAGCGAGTTTGGGGGCTTTGGGACAGCCGCGGTAGTTTGCCGGGTGACCGGTCTGGCCGCAGAGAACGCAGCTGGGTGGTTCCGAACAGAGGGTTCGGTCTTTAGGCCGTGGGCAGTCCGCAGTGCTATGCTCGCCCAGACACTTGACGCATCTGGGAGTCGCATAGCAGTTGCTCTGCGCATGGCCATACAGTTGGCAACGGTGGCATTGTCCCACTGTTGCGGTTTTGTAGGGCTTTTCTATTGAGATACCGGATAGGGAGCAAATAGACTTAATCTTAAATATTGGGTGATGACCTCCGGTTGGTTCACAAATGACAAGAACCATGTCGTACAACTCACCGCCTCTCGCTTTATGTAAGCGATGGACGGCGATCACTGGTATACCTTGATCGGCAAGGTCGTCTTTAATATCCTGTACTAGGATTTCTTTAGGGACACGTTTAATAATAACACGAGTGGGCGTGTCCTCGGGGAAGGAGAAAGTGTGAAAGGAAATATTCCTTTCACGGAGGGCGCGATATAATTCCCTATAGTCGTTCGACGTAGGGACGGTGACTTTAATGCCATTTTGGCAGGCACGGGCGTTTGTGTAGTTGATCTTTCGATCAACACACATCTTAGACACATCAGTCCATTTCCCCTTGTCCTGGATGTAAAAGGGGGGCGGAGGGCGTTGCTTCCTTTGGGTTGAGGAAGTTTGGGCTATCGGGCTGGGGGGACGACTATCTTGCGCGCGAGTGGAGGTCGTTGGGACGGGGCTAGCGGGTCGTACGGGCGTTTGAGTTGGGGACGGGGGTGACGCGGTGGTCTTTTTGGCCTTGCTGGCCTGGGAGGTTTTCCCTTTCTTCCTCTTGCCGCCGGTGACGACTCGAAAGTCGTCTTCCGAGGATGAGGGGCATGATGACAAATCATTGTCGGATTTGTTATTGGACATAGGTTCGGTGATGTCCATTTCACGGAATTCAGGTGCAGCGCACACCTGCGCGGCGTCCATTGTTTTATGAACAATGGGATTAGTAGGTGGGCCGGAAACAATGGGTGATTTCGGGAATCGGGCGATCGGCACGACTTTGTTGGCGGGCGGGGGCAATAGAGGGCTAGCTACCTGGAAGTCGTTCGTTGTTTGATGATCAATGGGATCGGAGTTAATAAACACTTCCGAGAATTGACCAACTGGGATGCCTTGATCGGCAAACGGGGGAGATAATGGGCTGTCAAGCGCGTCACTAAAATCAGCGACGTTGGCTTCGGTAGCCGGAGGACTATTAGCGATTTCACGCTGGATTTTTCCGCCATATTTGGCGGAAATAGCAGGGTTTTCCCTAAGGATCTCTAACAATATCTCCAAAATACTGGAGTTCGCCATGATTTGCGAATGGATCAAAAATTTAATGAGGAAATTTTGGAGATTTCTCTCCCGCGGGGGGCCTATTTAAAGCCTAACTGGCCTAACTCCCCGGATGGATGGGTCCGGGGATGTGTAACCCTCCCAGTCGGGTAGAGACTGGGAGGTGAGTACCTAATGGTGAGCCCTAAGCTTGTAACCGGTCGCCAGTCTTATTGTGCGAACCGGGCCCTATTGGGTCTAGTGCGAAGGGGTAGACACACCCAACCGACACTAGGTGAGTAGCTGAAAAGGAAACTCAGTAACTAGGTTTGACTAGGAGATCCCCCAAGGCCAAAACCTAGCACTCGACTCCAATTGACTGCTTCACCCTGAAGGGGATCAGCGGGTGCGTCGGGTCAGCACCCCCTTGGTTTTGTTGACACCGTGAGGTTTCCACCAAGGACCACGAAATTGTGGTTTTACCCTGAAAGGGCCAAACCAAATTGTTTTTGACGATACTCTGTTAAAGAAACAGGAAATCCTTCACCACCTCGAAAAAGGCGGATCCGGACCAGGCGTCGTAGTCGGCGACTACGAATGACGTCACGGCGAGCGCGACGAAGCGATGACACAGACACAGAACGATCGAGAGCGCGGAGCGGTACGACCGTCGCGGGCGAGCGTCGGAAGCGGAAATGGTCCTCCGTAGGCATGTACACCGACATTACCAAGAAGTTGCGGCCGTCCGAAAGCTGAATACACACAGCCGCGACGCGCGTCGATCCTGTGTCGATTGGTTTTACGTTGGAATATATAGACTTTTTCCATAGTATTGCTACTCCTCCGTATGGTCTTCCTTTTAGCACACCTGTCGTCGTATCTACCGCTGATACTCCTTGACTCGAAAAATCGGGATGAATTTTATCCAGATAACCCAGGTCATTTGGAAGTAGCCAATGTTCCTGGAGTGCAATAATATCGTGTTCTTCACATAGGTCGATAACGTGGGTAACACATCGTTTTATAGATCTACAGTTAAATGAGACTATACTAGTTCTCATTATCATTCGGTCTTGTATAGTTTTCGTCCTTATTAATTTTGCGCTTAAACGTATACTTCCTATATTCTACTCCATAAGGCCAAAACTCGGCGCTAAGGAAGATGCTTTCCTGGTCTTGGGTAACAATAACTTTAAATGACGAAAATGCCGTTTCTTTATATTGGACCAGTTTTTCAACTTTTACGACGGTGTGTCCGCAATCCTTAATAAAATCGCAAAGGTCGTTTTCCGTGGTGTGTTTATCAAATCGGGAAGCGTATATATAAGATAATTTGGGCACTATTTTAATTTTGCTAGAGGTCAGTGTAGCTTTTCCCTGCTGATTAATATTTTTATTGCCTTTGAATGTCTTTTTCTTGTTCACGACCGTCGTAAAACTATCATCGAAATTAATTTCCTCAAACGTGTTACTATTTACCGGTGTGCCAGTTCGTTGCCTGTTCTCGATCTTATTAGTCCTAAGGAGTTCTTCAGGTCTAGGAGTTATAGTTTTATCGTTGTCGGTGTGAGCAGCTGACGGGGTCACGCGGTCAGGCGCATACGAGTGTGCGGGGAGCGAGGGTGACGCAGGCGCGGGGTACGGCGCGTGTACAGCAGTGGCAGGGGCAGGCGTAGCGGTGCCGCTCTGCGCATGCGTGAGGAACGGCAACGGTGTTGGTGGCGCCCAGCACGGAAAATCACTGATTGGGTATAATTTATTCCCAGATATTAATATTCATCAATATGAAATAGGAACTACCAATCATTTGATTGAATTAGCAAGATGCATAATTCAGAAATATATAGACGCTCGGTTATCATTTTTTAGCAAAAACAATCAGGACCCTAAAACTTTAATTCGAAAAGCATTTACTAAATTAATTCGTTTTAAAAATCAATAATCAAACAGCATACTTGTTTTTCTTTTTGTAATTGAGACTGATAATGATTAAATATTATTATGTGATTTTATTGAGTATTTTTTATAATGTTAAACTTAATTTTATCGATATCGATAACTTTCCCTCAATCAAGTAGAGCAATCCCTAACTCGGCATATCTATGAAGCTTGACCTTGAACTGACCAATTGCAGTAGTGCACTTTTTCTTCACCTCCCAACCCGTATTGGTGAGTTGTGTTCTTCAAAGAAATCGGCCTATAAGCTCTCTAGGTTAAATACTCTCTGCTAGCTGCAAACGGGCAATAATATTCTTCTGAATTTCCTTACTACCCGCTGATCAATAATTTGATTGCAATACCTCTATCTCCAGGACTGAGCGGCTAAATAATAAAAGCCTCACAAGGTGGGTTCAAGGTGAAGCAACGCTTGCTGAGGTTGGCTGTGGATGGGTACCCATCATACCATATAAAGGTTTCTCCGTGGCACGAGAAGAAGGTTAAGCCGTTGGTGCCGGCTATCATTTGTAAATCTCTGACATGACTGATATTCTGGCTTTTGATTACCCGTAATGACTACGGGTAGACAAAAGCCAGAATATCTGATACCAATCTTGCCTAGGGGTATCGTGTTACTGAGCTACTGGTTTTCTTTTTTAAGAACTAGTTCCTCCAACGATAGTCGGAGACCTTATTTATCTATACTCATTCATGCCAGTTCTCTCAATTATTCTTCACGCACTTTCATGCTTCATACTTTGTCTTTCTAGGAGCTCAGAGGGGCAGTCACTCGGTGTAAAACATTAGTACTCAGTCGCAGTTTCACCCAGTTTGAAAAGGGGAACCCGGGTCAGTTGATGTTTTAAGGTGAAGATTTCTTGAGAACGGTCAAAAATGCTGTTTTTTAAATCAGTGTATCTCTTAAAACTTGCATAATTTTATGAACCAAAAAACTATATTATTTTTAAGTCTTTTTTGCATATAGTGATGGAATTTAAAACGTAATTAAACATACTTTAATGCGTAAAAAAAAACTTCAAACACACCTCTAAATTCAGTTTTAAAGCAGTTTATCGCTTCATTAACAACTATAACTAAAATCAAAAATATTCCATAAAATTTTAAATGCTAAACTGCGTCTAATGATGGATTGATTTTTATTATAAAGTTAATATTTAATTTTATACAAATTTATTTGCGTTTTACGACATACGTTTGCTCATTTCTTCACTGCCGGCACCGCGCCACTGTTCTGCGGAACGTTATCGAGGATGGATGTGTGTCGATTTTTTCCGCAGCTCGCAACAAAATAAAGATTAAGGATGGAAAATAAAACTAACAGTGGGAAGAGATGGAAAACTGCTCGCCAAAAGCACTTACTTCAGAGTATAGCAAAAATACGGTAAGAAACTTTATTATTATAAGTAAATAACTTCGTAAATAAATAATATTAAAAATGATTTTTTTAAATACGTAAGCATGTTTTGACTGCGATCCCATCTGATGGTAAGCAGTGATAGTTGATGGTAAGGCGCACTAGTTCAACATAATTGAAATTGGTTTACTGAATAGCTCACTCGGCCACAGAATTTGGTTCAATTCATGGTGCGGGGCGAGGGGGAATGGGATGCAGTCGCCTTCTTCTGCGAAGCAGTCATGCTAGCGAAGGAGGAGGCTGAACACGTGAGGGAGAGACAACTTTCTTCCTCACGCCCCAGCCGCCGCGGGAGACGCTCCGGGCGTCGGGGATCGCGAGCCGACCTCCGGCGTCCGGCCACCGTAGACGCCGGGCCTGCGGACGCCGAGCAGGAGTAGCTTACTGTCCGGTAAGGATCAGGCCCGAATTGGCAGCGCGCTACGTTCCACCCGCTCGTCAAAGAGCTGCTACTGACTGCCTTACGGGGTTGCGGGAATGTTCTAACGAGATACCGCGGCCTCGAACCGCAAAGGCAACTGAAGAAGCAGGGTGGGTTTTTAGTCAGTAGAAGTCTGACACTCCCTTCCGCTCTACCCACAGCAGGATCATTTGATGATTTTCCCACCCAGAAAAAAAAACGGCCAGCTATGCTGCCAATTCCACATAAATCAATTTTTTTTTTTAGATCGGCGAACAAGCAATTTGCTACTCAACAACCGGATGATACTGCTTCTTGATTGGATGTCGAGTAAGTACCTACCTACTCATCAAAATTGACTGCCTCCATGGCACACATTAGAAAATAGTAATCACCAAACAGATACATCACTCCTATACAAACACGAAAGTACCTACGCAATAGCCTCCTAGTAGAAGTACAAGCAGAAACATACCTACTTTCTGTACGCGTACCAAGAATTTAGAAAACTGTCTGGACTTCTCTTGGTGTTAGGGTTGTACTTATAATGAAAAAATAAACAAGAGACGAGATAAAATAATTATTTATTTGACAATCACTCGGGAGTACACTAGGACTGGACATTGCACGCGGATTTGATCGATAAAGGAGCCCTGTTAGTGAGCCTGGAACTTTTTACCCGACTGTGAGACACAAAAGAGGGTAATGTGATTATCAATATCTATGTTTTTTAGGGTTCCGTAGCCGAATGGCAAAAAACGGAACCCTTATAGTTTCGTCATGTCTGGCCGTCTGTCTGTCTGTCTGTCTGTCCGTCCGTCCGTATATCACAGCCATTTTATTCCGAAACTTTTAGGACTATACATGTGAAACTTGGTAGGTAGATGTATTCTGTAAACCGCTTTCCGATTTTATGAAAAAAATTAAAAAATATTTTAAATAAAGGGGGGCTCCCCATACATGGAACTGAAACTGAAAATATTTTTTTTTCATGAAACCTATGCGTGTCTGGTAGCTATAGACAGGTATTTAAAATGATATCAAGGTTTCTAAAACCACTTTTTCATAAAGTTAATCGTTTAAAAGATATACGCATTCAAAGTGGTAAAATGTGTATGGGTGTGTGTGTCCCTCTAACTTCTATAATAATGAAGTGAAAAATTTCAAAAAAATATATGCTGTAGATCTTAATGTAAACTTTCAACCAAAATTAGTTTCAACGAGATCGGGTCAGCAATTTTTGAGATACAGCATATTTTCTAAAACCGCAAATATAACTTTGTAATTCATACAAACACTATGAAAAACAAAGTTATTGGGCGTAGTTGTGAAAAATGTAAATAAGCTAGTTTTAAGAAATTTGTAAGGTTTTTGTTTAAAGAAATATACATATTATATTATATTATTATAGTTACTTCGGAGCCCTTTGTGGGCGAGTCTGACTCTCACTTGGCCAATTTTTTCCTTTGTGGTGCTCTAGAGTCCAAGCACGTGGGCCAATTTTGATGATACTTACGTAAGTTTTTAGTTTAATAATCAAAACCATTTTTGATTGAAGTCGAGATTACTTTTGTTTAGATAATTAGGTGAACATTGACTAAAACAAAATAAAAATACATTATCAAGCGTACATGCTAGGGTTGTACAAAGAGGACAAAATAAAAATAAAACTAGTCATTCAACTAAATAGTTAAAACTATTGCAAATCAACAGACACACATAAACAAAACATAACACATAAACAACCATTCATATAGAAAACGACAAAGGTGGAGGAAACCCAATCAATTTCAATAAAATAGTAATCAATCTATTGAACAGAAACTTAAGAAAAGAACAACATCAGACAGCAAATGATATGATAATTATTATATTATTACATAATTAAATAAATAAATAAGTATCAATGTATTCTGAAATAATGAATCACTAAATTAAATAAATATAAACATACTTATTACAAAAATCAATGTATTATTTTCTACATATTATAATTATTATGTTTTTTACAGACCTAGTACCTACTGAAAATCCATCATCACTCATTGAAGTCGATGTAAATTTACATCAGAAACTAAATCAAACAAAACATTATGAAGCAGAGAGGTAATTTCAACATTGTATATTTTCTTTGATCAAAACTTGTCTGTTTGAACATAAAAATATTTCTTCAGCCCGTCAGTATTACAACAGAATTTTATTTTGCTTTGTTTTAGGGAAACTGAAGAAATATCGATTGGTAGGCGTGTAAATATCGATTGGTAGAGGAAATATCAAGCCACGGACCTCAGGACTGCGGTTTAATATCAATTAAAATCGTATCTGAACGATTGACAGGTTTAATGACTAAATAAACTGAAATGTCGTTTATACAATATGATTTTTATAATAGAGGGAGACAACACCCCAGAAGAAATGAATTTAAATACGTGTGCCATAGCTGGTGCAATAGTCGCAGGATGTGGACATACACAATTTCTGGAAATTACATTAACTCTAGGACTTCCTGAGGTCTCACAAAAGCTATTCACCTTTCATATGAATATAGTAAACAAAAAATAAGAATCTGAAGCATTAAGATCCATGAACGAAGCTGCTGAGGAGGAAAGATCTTTCCTCCTTCTTCTTCGTAACTTCGTTCATAATATTCGTTCCTTCATAAGGTAAAGTAAATGAAAAGGGAATACTGATAATTGACGTCATAGCTGACGGATGCTATAGATAAATATCATACAAGAAAAAAATACTCCTCATTGTCAGGAGCAGCAGCTATATTTGGTAAACGAACGAATAAAATACATAGGTGTTAAAATAAATTCTACTACATTTGCGCTAGAGCAGAAAATAAAGGAATCTCGGCAAAGGATCATATTTGCTACAAAAATGACACAGGTGACTTTTGTGAGTAAAAAAAAATAGTAATATTACAAATATATTGATGTTTGTTTGTTTTTAACCGACTTCGAAAAAAGGAGGAGGTTCTCAATTCGGATGTTTGTTTGTTTTTTTTTTATGTTTGTTTGGGCATAGCTCCGTCGCTTGCCAACCGAATTGAAAAATTCTAAAAATTCTTGTTGAAAAGGATATACTTTCCAAATGGTCCCATGAAAATTTTATCGAAATCGGACAAGCCGTTTCTGAAAAATCAACAAAAGTCTAAAAAAAATATTTACGTTGATGATCTTTTCGTTTACTCTGCATTGCGTTTTTTGTTCGCGTATAACTCCGTCATTTACGAACTGATTTGGAAAATTCATTGACCCACTAAAAAGCGCGAAAATAAAAACTTTTTTGTAAAAAATAAAACCGACTTCCATGTCAAAACACTACAAAGCCAAAAATAATTTTAATTTCGGAAGGCGGTGTGAAAAAAAGAAAATACAAAACCAATAACACCGACTACCGCAATTAAAATTATTTTTGGCTTTGTAGTGTTTTGACATGGAAGTTGGTTTTATTTTTTGCAAAAAAGTTTTTATGTCTTATTAATAACTTAAAGTATTTACTTTAAGATTGATTTTACAATCTACTTTTTTCTTGGTATATTTCTAAGACCTCTTCAGTGTCTTTATTCTGTTCAATTCAAATTAACGTATTTGTCCTATTGGACTTCTACCTACAATATACTTATGCCAGATGCTCAACGGTTTTCCTGTGTTGAAAGAAGAATATTGATATTTTTGAGAAATGTTTATTCTTTATAAGCAAACACTTTCTCTCTCACTCTCACACTTTAGATTCACTAAGTACCTATACAAAAAAATTCAAATTAACCATCCTATTACTATACACCTATTACTATAGTAAGTCTAGATTACTGAACTAAAAATCAATTTACGAAAGGATTATCAAAAAGAAAATGATTTTGATGATTCTTTATTTTAGTTTTTCTAGAGCACAACAAAGGAACACATATATAACTAACACTCACACATAATGTTCCTACATTTGTGATCATCAAATAAATAATTATTTTTTATCTAATCTTTTATTTATTTTTTATCGTCTTTGTACAACCCTAACACATTCGGCAAATGCTGGCCGTAGCCATGCCATATGAAGATTGCGCGATGGACAAAGCGTCCTCAGTTCTCGATATATGTACAGAAGGTATGTTTTTGCTTGTCAAGTAGGATTATTATCAAAAATTTTAGGCATAGCTATTTACGCGTAGGTTTTCCACTAGCTCTATTTTTTTTTAATGTTTTATGTAAGTAGGTAAGTTCTTATTTATTTACATTTATTTGTAAGCAAAGTTGCGAGAAAAATCTAATAATAACTGTTTACATTTCGCCGCCCGGTTACATTTATAATTATAATATTTTCTGTTTTAGTAATACTACAACAAAAAGTGGATCAATAATTTAAAACAGATAAGTAGGTTGGTAGGTACGTAACAATATTTTGAAACACTGCTCGATGTCTTACTGACTACTTTTATGTGTGTGTCGCGCCACGCACGATATGACACTACGCGTAATTTTAATGAGGGGGTGCGCGGGGCATTCTCTGTGATAGCGCCCGTTTGAGCAAGGTCAACGGGATTATATTGCGTCTTAATGCTACGCTGCCAGTTGCATCTTCTGTGGGCCGAGAGAGCACTTGAAGTTGCCTTCTCCCTTTCACCAGCCTCATTCTGTGACATCACAGTTTTGCAGAATAAGATCAACGCGTCCAAGGACGCTGTGCAATTTATCACAGCTAGAGATAGCTCGCTACCCACTTCCTGGCTAATGTCTCCATCTTTTCTCATGAATGATCTCCATCTTGGGGCGGGTGAAGGGATCTGGCAGATTCTTACTGAACAAAACCACCCTGTGTTCCCTCGCATGCCTTTGCCGCAGCACAATGGCTGCAGGAATACTTTAATATTATTCAACGAAATTGGGGACTGTAATTGTTTGCGGCCTGTCTCTGCGATCCATGTCTGACCTTGTTTGCGGCCTGTCTCTGCGATCCATGTCTGACCTAATGTGTCCATAGCCTAATTAAGTATTTAGTTGCAAATGATAACAACACACGTTCACAGTCCGTCGTTTATTGCTATAAATTTATCAAGTGCTTGCTTTAGTAGTAGTGTATGCAGAAGGTTGTCGCGCAATAGAATAGTGGTACTTTTTACATTGTGCGATGATACAGGGTCATCGCATTAAACTACATGAGCTAAATAATATCTAACTCATATTAAACTAGGTATATGGGTAATTCACACATGCACCAGGCTTGCTTGTATCTCACTGCCGTAATTGAAATGGAAAATGAAATGAAACAAGGAAATGTAAATGGGAATGAAGGAAATGGAACAAGAGTAATAAAATGCAAATGTTGGTTGACGATGATAGTACATTTTTTTTTTGCTATAAAAACGAAGTAAAAGTGAATTACCATAATGACAGCGATATGGAGGAGTACTTCGAAGCCTAAGTCTATTTTTTTTTTAATAATTATAATAAATTAATTTTCTCAAAACTATTTTTCTTTTCACAGAAAAATTATTTTGTTGTGTTGCGTATGGTGCGTGATTTTACAAATATTAAAGCGGTTATAGCTCTATACAATGCATTGGTGAGAAGTCAATTAGAAAGTAACGCAGTCATTTGGGCTCCGCATGAATCTAAATATAGGCTCATGCTGGAGCGAGTACAAAATAAATTTGTAAGGCATTTATATTTACGCTTGTATGGAGTATATCCCTTTTACCCATTAATGTACCCAACTTTATTTATTTTGGGTATGGTAGGATATAACGAGCTGAGCGTCAGGAGGGAACTCGCACTCATCTCGTACATATTCAAAATATTTAGAGGGAAGGTGCATAATGCGGACGTATTAGGGCAGATTAGTTTGTGTGTTCCGGACAAGTACGTGTGGCGACGTCGGCAGCCACGGCTGCTGGTGGAGCCGCGCGGGCGTACCAATCTGTTGGGGGAGGCGCCACTGACGCGGGCACTCCGCACTCTCAACATCATTGCGACCGAGTTAGACTTATTCTGTTGTTCACTGGGTGAATTCACTAGGAGTGCTTTATTTGTAATTTGTTATAAAAAAAATTATATAGTTGAAATATTAGAAAAGGTACACTATCGAATTAGGTTACCCTGTAATGATAGATGTAAAGTGGATAATAAATAAATAAATAAATAAATATTATCTTGGACCTGAAATAAATGATTTTTATTTTATTTATTACAAGTTATTATTGCCATCTTGAGCAGTGGTCGCCTAGTGGTTAGTGGTTACAGCTCGGTTTATGAGTGTGGTCGTGGGTTCCAACCCAGGCAATTACTTGGTGTTTTCACATCACCACCACTTTTTTTTATTACTGATGAGCCCACTCTTGACCCCGATCTCGCCTGATGGTAAGCGATAGATGAGGTCTACGATGGGACGAGCGAGCCCAGAAGATGCCTATTTACTCGTGCTTTAAAGGATGAAAGGTCATAAGTGGCAGGGAACACAGAGGCCGGCAGAGAATTCCACAGCTTGGCTGTGCGCACAATAAATGTGGAGGAGAGCGCTTGGTACGACAAGACGGTATATCAACCAAGTGTGGGTGTTACCCAGCCGTGCGTCTGGTAGACCGGTAGTGAAATGAAGATGGACGAATCAGGTCATGAAGCTCCTGCGCACACTCCCCGAAGTACAATCTGTAGAAAACCGACAGGCAAGCAACGGTTCACCGATGAGCCAGGCTATGAAGCTTGTCCACCAGTACCTCGTCGCCTATAAGCCTTTTAGATCTGCGCTCGAACACTGCCAAACTAGCAAAAAATAATCTTACAAATATCCCAAGACCATATTTTTTTCAGTCTTATATCACACTTATAGACATATATAAGTGTGGATTTGGGCGCACTTTATAAGTATGTTCACCCTTACAATTGGCTTGTAATGGTCTCGCGAAGTGTATTTTCAAACTTATAAAACTCTTGCTAATACTTTTATAAGGAAAAACAAACTTACAAGTGACTTACAAGAGCTTGCTTTAAGGGCAAATAACCTTAAAGTCTTCTTACGAATGCTATTTTAAGTGTAATATCACTTGTAGCCCTCTTTGTGATCTCCTTATAAGAGTGTAATCACCAACGGTAATCACAAACCACCGCCGCGCCGTGAGGTAAAGAGAAACTTTGCGAAAATAATTAAAGAACGTAAGTATTATATTTTATTTCATTTTCCTAAGTGTGTAAGCTTAGTTTTTCACGCATTTTAAGCGACTATTAGGTTGCGAAGTAGTTTTTCTCGATTATTTTGAAATTTGAATAACAGTATTTTCACGGGCCTTCTCAAAAATGTGTCCTTTATTATATATAATTATAATTATTTGTGAGATAATATCAAAATGTCGCCATTACGACCAACCACGACTCATAAGTGCTTTATCAGAACAATATAACTCCAGTATTCTTGTGTAAGGTTTATATCGCCCTTGTAAAAGTCAAATTAAACCTAAAACCGTTGTCTACACGGCCATACTGCTCATAATTTAGGGTTCCTTAATAAGTAAAAGCAAACCAAACAACGAAGTCATTATAGGTACAAGTAAATAATTAATCCACTACGTTAATTTAATGTAAATACGCTTATATTATGTTTTAGGACAAATACACACAAAGGATGGTTGCAGTTATGGATGTTGACTGTTTCATAAGTAAAAAGAAGCTCCGAATGCTTAAGAATGAAACTTGGCCATGGAACATAACGCACTTTGTATTGTGTGAAAAATGTATAGACTGTGGATATCCTACTTCAAAGTTCCTGCCCCAACATTTTACAATGGCCCAAAATGATATCATGACTTTATTGTATTTGGATTTCTTCTGGTGCGCAGGCTGCCATAAATTTGCAATTTACGACCACTACTCAAGTGATGAATGTGAATTGTGTAACTAATTAACCAATAAACTTCTATTATAAAAAATTGTAAAATTCTATAAATAAAATTACAAATATATCGTTGAAATCATAACGACTTTCAAGCTACATATTGAAAAACTTTGGGTAGGTAGACTTTTTAATACTTAGGTCGTTATTTTGCACGGAACCATCAAAAATATTTTTTGCGTCAGTTGCACGAGATGCTCGGAGAGATACTCGATATTTCTCGTGTCAAACACAACACGGAAAATACATAACACTTAATAGAGAATTGTTAAGACACTTGTAAGACTATTAAAAGTGCTTCTACTCTTTAATATGTCTTAGGTGAGATAATCACACTTTTAAATCACTCGTTCAACAGAAGTCTAATAAAACACTTAGTATAGTCACATATAAGATTAAATGTACTTATAAAATGCATTTATAAGTTTTAATTAATAATCAAAGGCAATTAGACTTGTAAAAGGCGCTTATAAGACCAGTGCTCTTACTAATATCATATAACGTTTTCTTATATACGTCTATAAGAATAATGTTACAAGTATGAATGCTCTTAAAACTTAAATAGACTTATAAGATAACACTATTAGAGTTTCTGGCTTAATCAGAACACATATAAACCTTACATGAAACCATAGCTCTTACAAGCTTTTGTTTGTAAGGGTACTAAGGGTTTCTGGCTTAATCAGAACACGTATAAACCTTATATGAAACCACAGCTCTTACAAGCTTTTGTTTGTAAGGGTATTTTGCTAGTTGGGTGCTTTCAAAATGCTGAAGGAAAACATTGTCAGAAGAAGTGCATGATCTAGGACCGAAAATCAGAAGACATCCACCAACGCTAGTGCTACCAACTGAGCCTGCGTGATGGATTACGGCCTATTCCCTCAAGAAATCAGGCCTGATTCCCAACAGTGGGAACATATTAGGTTGATTATTTTATGTGATGATATTATTATCGCCTTTTGTTAGGTATTTATATGGTACAGTATGTTTCAGTATGTACATAGGTACATATGTTTCACAGTCGTTCAATATTATTATATTTCTCCTCTCCTTAACCAGTACGTGAAAAATATTTTTAGGTTCACAAAACACAGTTATATTTGTATATGAAATGCGTTGTAAATATGTACAGAGATCAGTACCTAAGTATTTATTTCAATTGGTAGGTAAGTAAATTAACATTATTTTGAACAAATGTCATTTTTGACAGCATTTTTATCAAGGTTTTTGGTAATGACTACAGTAAGTATTTATTTAATTATTTATTTCAGAAAAAAAAACAGAAATATATACATGAGCCATAAGTAACTATAAACTAATACACATTTTTTGTAATTACACAATAAAAATACTACTATTATACACGAAGTAGTGGCGTCGTATTACGCTGCGAGGTGTCTCACGTAATCATCGATACACGTCACTCTACTAAACTGTAAAATAAGGCCGTGCGCGCACTGCCTTGCGGTGGCCGCAATTGCGGTAGTTCTACCGCACCGGTAGAATGACCGGGGCCACCGGTGACTCTACCGCACGCGTTTATTCCACCGCAGTGCGCGCACTTCTATGACACTCCATACTTCACAGATTTTGCGTTTCCAAAACGCAACGCAGTGCGCGCACGGCCTTATGGTATAGGTATAGGCTATAATCTGATCAGAAATCAGATTATAGCCTGCATGCTGGTGCATCCTGGTTACTGTTGCAGTCTGGTTACTAGTGCCGCATAGATTATTTTTACTTTCTGTCTTCAACCTGTTGCAGTACCGTAAAGAAAGTGTACGAAGCCTTTATTATCTGAAACAAGAAACTTTAGGGATAAGACTTCTATTGATATTTTTTTACCTTAAAAGGCTTTAATACTGATTAGAAAAGAAAAAAAAGAAAGAAAGATTACGTCACGTGATTCATCCAGTAAAATGTGGCAAGAACTTTACCGGTGACTTTTTTCGTCGGGATTAGCTCTCAATCTTACTGGATGCAATGGTATACCAGCATTTTAAATACTTCTTTCTACCTAACCTTTGTAACCCAGTACCTGGATATCACGATGGCCATGAATAAGAGAATGCTAACATAATAATATCCAGAATATACATAAACTCATTTATAATATATGCACCCAAATGAATTGCTTTAGTCGATTCAGAGCAGTTTAATAGTGACAAACTGACAGATAACTCACGAGAAAAAAGATTAATTTCGACGAACAGAACCTTAAATATATTTATATAGGCTTAGCTGCATGGCTAAAGTGACACGAGTAATTTCCTTGTTAAATATTCATTGTGCTAGTCACTGCCAGAGTGTTCTACCGCGCCGTTTATACATATTATATGATTAGATGCAATCACTTTTGATTAAAAGAACAATAAATTGATTAATAGACAACGACAGTACAAGGTCGCCACAGTATTATTAATCACTACAACTCCTGAAAACCCAGAATCAACGAGAAACTCGACGACCCCAACGCTCTCAATTTTCTAGGGTCCCGCTAACAAATTAATCTGATAATAATAGCTAATGAAAAGGCAATGTTTTGTAGAAATTACATTATATAAAAATTAAAACATGGTCATCATATTCTGCTTAACCTTTATTCAACCATGTTGGGGTTAACGTATTTTCTAAAGCACGGAGGAATTTAGATTTGTTAAGATTAAGATGGTCGCTGATTCATGAAATTTTTGGAAGTGAATATTTGTTAATATGTGTTTTTTTAATGTTTAAAAGTAAATTCTTTTGTTGCCAAATAAACAATTCTTCCTTTCTATCGTTACCCGGTCTCTCACATGCGTGGAGGGCTGTTAGACTTTCATTCGCAGACTTAGCGGATAACCAAACCATTCGCATATTTATTTGCGAACCCGTTTCAGCTTCCTCCTACACTTGTTTACAAATGTTTCAGTCTTGCTTGCGATTTTGTGAGTCATGAACAATGAACATGATTTTATTATTGGGATTGGACTGTTTTACCTACTTTCATATTATACAATCCATGATGAATTTAACAGTAAACTATACAGTCGTCGTGATGTCTAGTCACGAACCATAAATGTCGACACGTCCATTTCCTTCGCACAACTGGTCGCACGAATGTATGGGAGACTACGCGAAGGCGCGAGGTTCGCACGCTTTGATGTGTGTTAAAAAACCGACACAGCTTGGAAAGGTGCGAATGTGGCATAATAATATGTTCGCATAATAATTTGCGAATGTCGTCCTACACTTGTGGGTTCGCTTATTCGTGCGAATGTGAGTAACTGGTATTAGGCTGCCCTCAGCTGCCATTCGGTAATATCCAAAAGTAACCAGGCCATAGAGATGTTAAAGTATTATCAAGAGGAGCTATGGCATCTTCGAAATGCAGTCCACAAATCAACTAAAGAACATCTACGTTATAGCCAAACATGCGACTGCGCAAGGAGGTGTGACCAGTGTGATTATGTGTAATCGGATGCGTGTTTGATAGCGCTATTTATGATCTGATTATTTTGATAAGATATACCTAAATATGTTATAAAGGAGATCAATAAATCTAGCACTAAACTACATATTACTATCATATATTACTTTATGTTACTATTTATATATGTATTAATTTATTGCATGTAGCGGAGATGAGAATTTTGAGATGGATGTGAGGAGAACTACAAAGAGAATGTAATACAATGACAAGAAAAGAATTTCAAGCAGGACAAGAATGGACTGAGTAAGAAATGAGTACGTAAGATGTAATTGTAAGGGGTGCCGATTACCGGAAAAGATATGAAAGGAAGTCGCCTATCTTGGTCGACTTAAAGAGTGATGGGTTGGAATGTAGATTGATAGAGAGGTAGAGGAAGGCCGAAGAAAAGATGGCTGAATTGTGTGGCGTGATATCACTATCAAAGAAACAGGAGTCAATGATGCCATGACGTCTGAAAGGGGAGAATGGACGAAGAAAACGTGTTGCGCTGACCTCGAGTAAATGGGATAGGTACGGGTAGAAAGATGATGACTATCTATATAAATATACAAAGTGTAACAGAATAAACGCAATTCTTGAAAGTAGTTGGTTCAGAATCGGCTTCTGAATCGATTTCCGTCATAAAAAAATAGGTTTACATTTTGACGGAAAAATCTTTCATTTAACTTAAAATGGAAACAGTATCATGACTAATGAATACAATCTTTAATTCAAGGAAATGCGCTCGTGTACGTGACGACCGCTAACATTGCATGAGCGTATGCGTCTGCGTAAGGATATTGTATAACGCACATACGTTTTGCACTTAGTAAGGATTTATAAAAAAAATCTAGATTTGGTTTCAAGTTATTTAGTTACGGATGTTGTTTTAGACTTATAATTTAATATACTAATTGGGGTGTCTGAGGTATTGCGCTTAATCTGTTACACGTTGTATATTAGTTTATTTATAGTATTTTTTTATCGTCATGACGTATAGTGCTGAGATGAGGACGCTTACACAGGATGCTGTGTATCAGAGTGTGCTCAGAGTAGCGCAGAGGAGCCATGGAGCGTTCCAGGCTCGGCTTCAGAATAGTAGATCGGGTTCCAAATGTCGAGACATACAAAAGTATTCGATATCAGAAATCGCATTATGGAACTCAAATGGAGTTGGGCAGGACAGCCAGGAAGGTACGGTAATGGCAGGTGGAGTAAAGCTGTGACCGAGTGTCGTCTAAGGACTGGAAAGAGGAGCGTCGGTTGTACGCCATCGAGATGGGCAGACGACATTGTTGCCATCGTGGGTCTACGCTGGATGAAACTGGAAGAGGAACGCGGAGCTTAGCACAGGCAAAGAGAGTCCTATACCCAGCAGTGGATGAAGTCACACTGTGGATAATGATGATGAATTTTTGTTATGGAGTGTATATTCTTTTTGTCAAGTTGATTGAATAATAATAAAATCATTGTGAACTCGACAATCATTGTACCGATAGTCATCTCGGCCAATGGCTTAATAGCCAAGAACCTCGACCAACACCTCAGGAGGCTCTCGTTAGGCGGTTGGATCAAGGGTTTGCTACAGAAAGCGGTACTCCTCGACACGGCGCATATCATCAGGAAGTTCCTCTCTATGGTGCCCTGACCGCCGGTAGCTTGGACCCTGTTCCCGATACCGGTGGGCTACTACTTTTTATATTTTTAAATGTTTTTTTTTGTAAAGAAAATTAAATATGTAATTTATAAGTATGTATTGGAAATAAAGAAAAAAGAATTGTTACAATTATAATGAACTTTAGGTACTTATAATTGAGCAATAAAAATCTTACGGATGTAAAACAAGCCAGAGACAGCGTGGTGAAGCCGCCGGCAGTGAGCCTGAGTACGCGCCGCGTGCGCACTATCACGATGAGCAGCGAGCGGCGCACGCGCAGCGAGCACTTGTACCACGGGGACTCGTACGCAGCACCCGCTATCTCAGAACTCTATAAGAATACGTACATTTTAATGTTAGTGGGGGGAAGCTCAAGAGCGTACGCGATGGAAAACTACTGTGGACGGGGGCCCTCTGCCCCATCTAAGGATCATAGGAAAATAAGTCAAGTAAGTCAATGTTAGTGTGCGTACTTTGTCTTTGCAACTTAGAAAGAAGGGCTTCAAAGAGACTGACACCACAAATGCCCAACAACAACAATAATAAATTGCATAGGTAGACTGGGGCTGGGGTACCGGGAATGTTTTAACGAGATACCGCGGCCACGGAACGCAAGAGCATCTAACAGAACTGGATGGATGCCTTGAATAAATATTACAAGAACGTTTGGGAGGGTTAAGGAGAGAGGAAAGTAGTAGATTGACTACGACAGAATTCTATACTGTATTTGAATTACCATGTACGTTCGATTTACAGGAAAAAGCGTGAACTGTCAACACCGGCTGAAAGACACGACTAACTCGTATATAATTTTTGTCATAATTGCTCCACACTAAGATTTCTTCCTACATTGTAATTGCACTTTTACAAACACGCACACATGGAACAATCATGGCTAATTGGCTAAGCAATCATGTTCCAGTGTGGGGATAGAACCCGAATTGATTACTCGTTTTGTTACCTCTTCAGAGAGCTGGTTTCCTTGATAGCAGTAGAGGAACACTTGGAGTGCCATGCATAAGAGGTAAGACACCATCGGAATACTTCGCACCCAGTTCCTGTTATTTAATTCCTGAAAAGAAAAAAAGGATGTTATGCATTCCTTTCTGTTTTGTTATTCAACCTCGAAAAATAACCCAAAGTACTCAGTTGCACTCAAATCAAACCATAAAACTACATATTTCATTTCACATTCGATGTCTCGATGTTTTTTTTTTTTGAAGATTTTTTTTATAAAGGTAAATAGTAATGTGGATAGATTTCACATTACTAGCAATCTTACTAGCAAACCCAGTAGCTGGGTAACACCAATTGGCAAGACTAGAGTCCAATTTTCTGTAGTGACTGTATTTGTATGTACATCTTTACGGGTAGTCAGAACCCAAAAAATCTGACACTATTAGAATTTGCTCAGAAAGTAGGTACATAAAATAAGGTGTTAACAGAGTGATCTGAACCCTGTACAATCTGCCTTTAATTAGGCATGCAAACATTAGAAATATGCGTAAATAACATTTAAAAGATGCGTAAATAGTACATTTTGATACAAGTGGAGAAAGTTTGTTATTGCGTATGAGGCGGAGTTACGACCGAGCCGGAAAGCGAGGGGGTTATGGAGCCGAGTACTGCAGTAACAAATGTCCACGTGTATCAAACGACGTTTTTCAATACATTTTCGAAGAAAAATACTTGCTCCGAAAATGACGACGCATTTTTATTTGATTTCCATTGAATAAAATTATAATATAATATAATATAATATATTCCACAACTTTTCACACAACGCCATCTAGTCCCAAACTAAGCAGAGCTTGTGGTATGGGTACTAGACAACTGATAAACATACATATATATTTCTAAATACATACATATTATAGATAAATTACACCCAGACAAAGAACAAATGACCGTGCTCATCACAAAAACATTTGTCCTAGGTGGGAATCGAACCCACGACCTTGCGCATAGCAGTCAGGGCCACTGACCACTATACCAACGGGCCTGCCAAATTATGCAAAGTTGCCATATATTTTAACTTCTATTTAGATGGCAACAGGCTATCGCAAGCATTGTGAGCCTCAATCACAATATCTGGTGGCGTAGCATCTAAATTGTTCTCATCAAAACTTAAATTCGACATACGCAAAAAACACAAATTATTAAGATTTAATTTTCTTTTCCCCACGCTTTACCTTCGCGGGTTAAAAGAGAAGCAAAGGTATGAAGCCGCAAAACAGCCTGATATTAAAATAAAATACATCTTTTTTAGTTTAGAACACAAATAAATGTTAATTTGTTGATAAAAGCAAAATTATTTTATAAATAATAATGTTTATTTCTGATATTCTGTTCATAAACACAATTTTAATTTTCATTAAATCTAAGGCCTTAAAACATATGCATGCGCCTCTTTGCTGTGAAAAAACATTAGCAACATTATAAATTATAACAGATAATATGAATAATGATAATAATAAATTAAATGTATACAATAATAATAAATTAAATTTATACAATCAATTGATTTAAATTACAGAAAAAATTAAAGATAATTAAGGTGAATTATTAAATGGGTAATGTCACAGAAATTTAAAACTTAGCATTCGAAAAATCATTAATTGAATATTAGCACTTGCAGTCAGTTTCCTTTTAATTCTTGCCAAGAGGCACCGTGCTTTTCAGCTACTGGACTGTGCAGGTCACATAGTCAGTTACTCCATGTAAAACACTTGATAGTTAGTAAAAGGCTAAGGAGAGGATGATTCTGAAACACCCACTTTAAATTGTTTTCTTTTGCAATAAATTCTACATTTTATCATGGAAAATGAAAAACCTTATCTAATTGGACATTTAATGGTTATCCAAATTGCTAAGCTTCTAATACTCGGTGTGGTAAAAAGTAATTTATGGCAAATAAAATTGTGCATCCAAGCATGTAAAATTTTTTATACATTTTTTTTACATTAGGTAGTATTTCTTGGTGAAAATATTAATTGATTTGTAAAATATAATCACTCGTTACAGTTTTTACGGATTTCATAGTAGATTTTTTTTAAATTTTGCATGTCTTTCTGTATTTGCGTATATGATATGTGTAAACGGTAATTTTTAAACAGAAAAAATGTTAAACTATAACACAAAAAATCTATCAGTAGATTTGCTAAGGTGTTGGACTTGGGATCAAGAGGTCGTGGGTTCGAACCCCCCTATACTCAGTTGCCGTAAACCCACTCCAGACAAAATCATATACAACGTGTAACGGAAACCCCATATCTATCCAAAAGGGCTGAAGACAACATCTGGTATGGAGTCTCTATGCACAGTTTCAGCATAAAATAACTGACTCAAAGGATTGATACCAAATTATTGGTCACATATACACACATCAAAAGTGTCTAGGGATCAAGCATTTTTATGCGGATTTCTTGAGATTGAGATGTGGCTTTGTAATAAATTTATGATTTTATAAATTTATATGGATCCTTTTTGGTGCATTTCATAATTTGAAACAGGAACTGTTAATCAAATTCGAGTAAAAGATGAAAATCAGCTGTCAATATTTTCCCTATAAAAACATACAACGCATTGAAGACATTATTAGTGCTACTGTTTCCCTACTACTGATTAAAACCAACGTTATTATGGAGCGGCGACGTCATTTAAGCAGGGAAGAAATGCTCAGAGCCGTGGGAATGTTAGAAGCTGGTTCCCGGCAACGTACTGTGGCTTTAGCTCTGAATACAAGTCAGAGTGTTATCAGTCGACTTTGGACACGTTACCGAAGCACTGGTACCGTGGCTGAGCGCCATGGAGGACGGTATCGCTGCACCACACGGAGACAAGACCGATACATTCAAATCTTAACTCGAAGAGCTCCAACAATAACCGCCATGATGTTAGCCGTGAGGCTTCATCACTCTTCAGGGAACTTAATTAGCGACCAAACAGTCAGAAACCGCTTGCATGAAGTGAACCTTCATTCCCGAAGACCGCTACGGGTACCACCTATAGCAATGCACAATCGTAGGATTCGATATCAATGGGCTCTTGAACACAGAAATTGGGCAGAAGAACAATGGCGTTTCGTGTGCTTTTCTGATGAGTCTTATTTTGGTATGAGACCGGATACAAGACGTATTTGACACTGGAGAACCCCTGGACGCCAACAGCGATTAAAATCCTGCCAGGAAGTCCATCCTTATAGTGGTGGAACCATCATGGTATGGGCGGGTATTTTGATCGGCGGAAGAACTGAGTTGATTTGGATCAGAGGCAACCTCAACGCTCAAATTTATGCTGAGACGATTGTATCTGACGTCATCGTTCCTTTACAAGTGCAAATCGGTCCCTTATTTCAGTTAATGCATGATAATGCACGACCGCACACCGCAAGAGTTGTAAGACAGACTCTTGCCGCAGCTAACATCAATGTCCTGCTCTGGCCTGCTCAGTCGCCAGACTTGAACCCGATTGAGCATGCATGGGATATGCTACAGAGAAGAGCTCTGCCGAATATGGAGGGTATCCAGTCGCAAGAAGACCTTTTTTTGTTGTTGCAACGAACATGGGCGGCCATTCCACAGCGTGATTTGGATGAACTCATTTTGAGTATGCCAAACCGATGTTCTTGTGTTGTTAGTGTTCGCGGTAGAAACACGGATTATTAATTGTTTAAGTTACCCAATAAAATTTTAAAGAAAACTGTTATTTCAGTCTTTTTTCGAACTTTAATGTTAGTGGTTCAAATGTCAAAAATCCCTTTATTAGGAAAATGGCAAATTTCTTTATTAATGCAAAGGTGACTTGGTTTATCGTTACTGTGACAAACGAAAACACTTTATTTTATGAATCCTTAAAGAAAATTTTAATTAATATCAATCAGGAGAAAAGTTATTGCAAAAATATATGTTGATCCCTAGACACTTTTGATGTGTGTATTTCTTGAATACCGATCATAACAAACGTGTCACAGCACTACGATGGTCAATAACTTTCCACGTCACTTGCCAATAACACGATATTTCTTTTCGTTCTTCTTAATTTGAAAAATTCGGTCTCTGGTATTGTGTATTGGAATCTCAGACCAATAAAAAAGATTAGAATTTACAAATTCCAATACACAATACCAGAGACCGATTTTTTAAGTTCTACACACGTAGACTTAGGATTACAAAACCCTTGCCATATCGTTTGTTATCATCCAAAGAAGCCATGCACTTGGTATGTATATACCTATACATATACCCTTTAAATTACACGTTGTATAGCTTTGTTGGAAGTTGTGAAGATAATTATTTTTATTGACTAACCCTTAAAGATATCATTTTATCCACTCTGTCGTGCTTACTATAAGTACGTTTTGCAGTTAAACACACTTACTATTTTTAACCGACTTCTGAAAAAGGAGGAGGTTCTCAATTCGGATGTTTGTTTGTTTTTTTTTTTTTTTTTTTTTTTTTTATGTTTGTTCGGGCATAGCTCCGTCGCTCGCCAACCGATTTGAAAAATTCTTTTTTTTTTGGAAAGGGTATACTTCCCAAATGGTCCCATGAAAATTTTATCGACATCGAACAAGCCGTTTCTGAAAAATCAACAAAAGTCTAAAAAAAATATTTACATTGATGACCTTTTTGGTTACTCTATATTGTGTTTTTTGTTCGCGCGTTTTTAGTTTTTTGTAGTTGACATTTTGGCTTTATTTTTAGATTAATTACAAATTGACCCACTAAAAAGCGCGAAAATAAAAACTTTTTTGCAAAAAAATAAAACCGACTTCCATATCAAAACACTACAAAGCCAAAAATAATTTTAATTTCGGAAGGCGGTGTGAAAAAAAAGAAAAAACTTTTTTGCAAAAAAATAAAACCGACTTCCATATCAAAACACTACAAAGCCAAAAATAATTTTAATTTCGGTAGTCGGTGTTATTGGTTTTGTATTTTCTTTTTTTTCACACCGCCTCCCGAAATTAAAATTATTTTTGGCTTTGTAGTGTTTTGATATGGAAGTCGGTTTTATTTTTTTGCAAAAAAGTTTTTTTAGCATTTTTAAGGGCCACCAAAAGGCATTAATTATATTATAATGTCCTTTGCCGAGCTCGTTGCGTTTCAACCAGGTTAAGATCAAATAATATGAAAGAATGCGTAGTGTTATAATAGACATTAAATGGTATAAATAATATAAAAAAATGGCCAAGTGCGAGTCAGACTCGCCCATGAAGGGTTCCGTAGTAACAGTTACCACACATGTACAGTAGGGTGTCCCGAAAAATTTTTTTTTCGCTTTTCGCTATTCAAGCCCCCTCAAAAGTTGCATTATTAGTTTTAGATTACCGTAAAAATAATAAAAAAACATAAAAAAATATCTTGAGGGTTCTACCGGCATTTTATTTTTATTTTTTTATCACTTAAATAACCCTCCAGTCAATGTCGTCTATTCTATTTTATGTACATTATTCCCATTTTATTTTTTATTTCATTGATAGTGAAACCCTAAGTTATGATTTGCATGCAACGACAGGATTTTTTCTGTTAGGAATTGGTTTGGAACAAACTCGCAAAATTCATGTTTTGACTTGTTTTTCTTAAATTTTCTACTTCTACTGTGAGGCAGTTCGTCTCATTTCTATTGAGACTACTTGTGCTATTTTGGGATCATATAAAGAACTTGACGATCGCCAGTTACCAGTGATAAGTGACGTTATCAAATTCATTTTGTTTACTAAAAATGAACTAAAACTACAGAAGAATGGGAAAGATCCTTCTAACATAGAAGTTTTTTCAATCGTTTCTGGAAAACTTAATATGATTTGGACCAAAGCTTCGATTCCTATCGTTTCCAACGTACGAGTTACCCAATTGCTGAAATCATATTTCGACAAATACCTGTCATTAATAAGATATCCCAAAAATAAAAGATATGATAGTTACGAAAGCAAAGTGAAGTGCTTTTTGGAATCGTCGAACAAGCTCTTCGATATTGCTGCTTGTAAGTGCACTTCGTTTGACATTTGTTCCTGCATAAAACCTAAGAAAGTTCCTATTTCTGAAAGAGACTTTTTACTGGATCAAAGAAGTGATAGAAAAATGGCAATAAGCGGTATAGACACAAAAGAAACAGCAAGACTTTTAAAGAAACATCAGAGACAAGAAAATTTGAATCGGAAAGAGTCAGAGCACGCATGTTTTCCCAGTGCATCACTAAAAACCAATCCTGTTCCGGTGCGCGAGTTGCCGCCTCGACCGCAGTCGCCTGTAACAGAGCTTTCTGCGAATAGTGACGTGCCTGTAAATGAGACTCCATCTACTTCGTTGAATCGGAACACTCTGGCGCTGCCAACAGTAGCTAAGGTATGTGATCGGTATGGACTATCAACGCGATCTGTGGCTACGGTCGCTTCGGCGGTCTTAGCTGACGTAGGATTGGTATCTTCCGAAGATCTAAGTCTTGTTATTGATAAGAATAAAATTCATAGAGCCGTTTCAAAAGCACGGACCAAGGCCAGCAAAGACATTGATATGATTGTAATAAAAAGTATCTACTTTGATGGACGAAAGGACAAAACACTCATAAACGAGAAAATAGGCGATCGGTACCACCGGAGAGAAGTCTTGCAAGAACACATTTCAGTTCTCACAGAGCCGGGATCTATTTATTTGGGACATATGACGCCAAGTCGTGGCACTGCCGTCTCTTCTATCATATCTTTGTTAGAAAATCAAGGGTTGAACTTGGAAGAGGTGATCTGTGTGGGGTGCGATGGTACTGCTACGAATACAGGTTGGAAGGGAGGTGTCATTCAATACCTGGAAAACTATTTAAAGAGACCGTTGCAATGGTGTGTTTGTATGCTTCACGCGAATGAATTACCGCTTCGTCATTTGTTCATGTCTCTGGATGGTAGCACATCCGGGCCAAAAGAATATTCAGGACCTATTAGAAAACAGCTAGCTGCTTGTGAAAGTAAACCTCTAGCGTCTTTTTGCGCAGTGTCTGGCAATTTGCTAGTATTACCTGATAATATTGTGAAGGAACTAAGCACGGATCAAAAGTATCTGTACGAAATGTGTCATGCTGTGATGGCTGGTTCCTGTTCTCTTGAGCTAGCGAACCGCCAACCTGGAAAAACGGCGCATTCGAGATGGCTCACTACTGCCAATAGCATACTCAGACTTTACGTAAGTACTGTTTCGCCGTCAAATAATTTGCAGCTGCTTGTGAACTACGTGGTCAAAGTTTACGCTCCTGTTTGGTTCCTAATCAAGCAAAACTCATCATTTAAAGATGGAGCCAAGCATATTTTTCAAATGGTTATATACTCTCGATGTTTTCCTGATAGTCAGAGATCTATTGTAAATTCGGTCACCGAAAGAAACGCTTTTTTTGCGCACCCAGAAAACTTGCTTATTACCATGTTATTCTACGATAGAGAGCATATTCGAGAGCTTGCATCTCGCAAAATATTAAAGGCCAGAGAATCGGAAAAGAGCAACTCTCGCAGGGTATTTAAAGCACCAAAGCTTAACTTCTGTGCCCGAGACTACACCGATATAATATTTTGGCAAGAGTGTGAAATATCAGCTCCACCAATTTTGCGACACGTCTCCAACGATGAACTTAAAATTAAGGCTAAAGAACACATCCTCGACATTATTGACTTTCCCTGCCACACACAGTCAGTAGAAAGATGTGTAAAACTAGTGACGGAGGCTTCTCAAAGCGTGACGGACGCTACGGCTCGGGATGGTTTTATTAGGAACAGATTAAAATCTCGCTCAGAAATGCCTAATTTTGGTCACAAAAACCAGTTCCGTTTTTAAAGTTGCCATTGATTATTTTGTCTTTCAACTATTTTAAACCTTGCTTTAACTCATTGTTTTACCCTTAAATTTAATAAAAACCATTTAAATGTTATTTTTGTATGATTTATAGTTTATATTAGGAACCCCTAAAAATAGCAAATTTGAAAAACTTCAAGGACTGGTAGAGGCCTCAAGATGCCGGATATCTAATTAAATTTTATAATAATCGTAATATATGTGTCAAAACGCAACTTTTGATACCTCTTGCGTAGCCGTAGCTCATTTTTTTTTCCCCCATACATGAACGGGACACCCTAATGTACAGGCTTGACGAAAAAATAATTAGTTTCAGTTCTATGTATCGGGAGCCCCGTTATTTTTTTTACTTTTATCTAAAAATTGGAAAGCGGCTTACAGAATACCTACTGTGACTATCTGTCACTTACGCCTATTTAATTTAATTTGAAATATCATATTTAATTTTAAACACTGCACATGGTGTCAGGCCACTTAGAAACTCATACATTGTCCTTTGAATGGGAAAGTATCGTGAACCAAGGGTTGGCCGTCAATTTAAATTATATTGCTACAAAATTCCTAAGAAACAGTAAAATATCCGATTTCTAATAGCAACTGACAAAACTAGTGCCACATCTGGCAACGATTACTAACGCTCGGACAAAACGCAAATGGACCCTTAAAACAATTAAGAAATTGTACAAAAACTATTACAAAAGCTGTGAAAGTGTGAGAACACAGCCATCATGGTATTTTTTAGGGATTTCCGGAGGGAGGCTGGCTCGACCTCATGACGAAGGCAGTTAGTGGGTACACTTAGCTTGGAACCACAGTAGAGGCAGATCGACTTCGTTAAGGCCTGGTTGGCATCAACCATTCAGTAGGCATAGTGCCGAAGTGTTAATGTTAAAGTCCACTTGTAACTCGTAAGAGGGAATTTGAGGGAAAGTATTACTTACCAAGTTAGATATAATTTAAACTAAGATAGTATTAACAGTATTAACAGTGTGTGTGTGTGTTGATGTCACTGGGTGAGTCTTTCATTATAATTATTCCATAGGTTGGTGTATGGCGGAGCGCGGCCCTTTCCCATTCGGGGGAAACCGACCCCAAAATTAAATTCAGTATATTTTAGGAAAAATATTTTTTTTTATCGGCCTAGGGTATTTTAGGAACAGTCACACTACCAAGTTTCACCTGTGTAGTGTTAATAGTTTTTGAATAAAATAGCTGTGACATACGGACTGACAGAAAGACAGACAGACATGACGAAACTATAGGGGTTCCGTTTTATACCATTCGGCTACGCAACCCTAAAAATGGCATGCGCGAGCATTTGTATTTATTGTGTGTATCTAGATGACATCTATCTAAATCCTGCATCGCGCAAGCAAAGTTTACCGCGCAGCTAGCCTGCATCCGATCCTAATCATGGGCGATGACCAGGCAAAAACACTCGTTGGAGGATTCTCCCCGTTCAATATAGATTGCGGTACAAAGATTGCAGGTTTTCTAAATACACACAGACATATAGCTATGGGTTTTAATAAAAGTGCTCAAGCTCGGGAAATGTCCCGAAGAATGTGGAAGGGTGGGGAAAGCTTGGGCAACTGTAAGTTTTAGCTTTTTGAATAAATTATTAATAAACCACAATTTAACAAGGTATTTATTTGTTTTTTTTTTTTTATATTTACAGTTTTGGATTGATTACAAGGGGAAATTAAAAAGAAAATGTGCCACTATCCGAACATCACAAACACGCACAGGTGGGGGACCATGTGAAACACCTACCTTAACAGATATTAAAAAAAAATATCTATCGATTCTTGATGAGGATTATGGTGTGGGTCTTCCAGGAATTCAAATGAACCCATTTGACACAGAAAGCACTCATGTAAGTAATATTTTTGTAAATAAAAACAGATTTAAATTTCCAACTATATTAAAGTAGTATATAATAGTGTCAGCAGATAGTACAATAAAAGCAGTTATTAGTTCTCACATAATCTATCAAAATATTGAAACTTAACTTATGTAATCATCATCATCTTCCTGCCTTGTCCCATCCCAAGAAGCAAAATGTGGTCGAGTAATTGTCCTGGAACCACCATTTCATCAGGACTATAACGGAATAGTAAACGATTATAACCACGGAAAAGGGCCCAATTTATAGGCGTATATTATCTAATTAAATATCTATAGTAAACTTGTTGAACACCACTTCGATCAATAACGACCTTATAGTTAGACTGCGTAGAAATATTTGCTCCCGCGAAGCTAACTATTAGCGCTTAATGGAACCAAACACGACAATAACGTAAACAGTGAATCTCTTAAAAGCTCATACAAAAGTGTTGTGAACTGGTGAATACCTATTGCTGACATTTTTTTTTAATAAAGGTAAGTTATTGATCCATTTCTTATTATAAATAATATCTAAAATATTAAAAGTGTAGTTAACAGTCAAGATGTTATAATGTGTGTATAAATGTGCATGGCGCACGTATATTTTTGGTGAAGTATTATCAGATTTCATCAATTTTTTTACGCGCCTCCTGGAATTTGCGTTATCGATAAGTTGATTTTTAAAATAATATTTGGTTCAGTAAGATATACAATTAAAAGTCGCCATTTTCACAGAGTTGGTTTTCACAAATTCATTAAAAAACCTTTATAGGCGTACTTTTCTTTAAAATGGTGACCATAAGAACCATTGCTTGGCCATATTGTTTAGAATTAGGGTTCCGTTAATGTTTCTATAACCTGACTCATTTTAATGTTTTTGTTTAGGTGAAGAGGACGATGTTCCATCCAGCAGTGCAAACAGAGGTCGTCAGTGTAGTCATACACGCCAATGGACCAGCTGCTTCAAAACAAATATTTAAACTTAAGTAAATCTTAAATTAACTTAAATTGTTAAAAGTTTTCTGTTTTGTAATTTATTGTTTTAGCTAATTATACAATTATCTACGTTTCAAGCTCGCCACGCCATGTGCCACAGAAATTTTTATGTAGTAATACTACTACCCTCGGTAGTAGCTTAAATTATATTATAGGTATATAAAGCAAGAATACTCTGAGATTTTGTTTTGAAATTTAGATTCTAAATAAATTTAGAACAAAAACATTAGTTTTTGTTGAATTGTTTAGTGTTATTACCACATAGACATTATAATTTTTAAATATAGTTAGTTTTGCATGACAGTCACCTATACGTAGTACGTACCTATATATAATTAATTTCCTATTCTTTGTTACGTGATTAACTTACCTATTTGAAATACCTCTCTTGTCTATATGTAAAAGATTGGCCTGTGCGATAAAACTGCCCATTGTACACTAGTTTTACTTTTTGTTTTCATAGAAATATTGTATTTATTTATTTATTCTTTATTTCGGTATTACCCATAAATTTGTTAGTATTGACTTAAACTATGTTAGTATATACTTATAATAAATCTCGACAAAATTATAACTATTAAACAAACAAGACCAGGATCTACCATCCTCTGGGAACACCCGGTTGCAGCACATGCATTGCGCACAGGTGTCCCATCAAGTTGCCCTCGGTCTTACTAACAATCACATTCAGGAGACTGTTGGCACTGTCACGCAAACGACGCAGCAATGATGCAGACCTTTTACGCATTATTGCAAAAAAGTCGTCAGTGCGTGCTTCTGCGAACATCCCTGACGCGCTACAAAAACGTGGTAGTGACAACAGTATCCTAAATGCATTGTTATATTGCACGCGCAAGGCATTGTACGTTTTTAGCGTGTATCTGGTCCATAGGCTGCAGGTGTAAAAAGATTGGCAATATGCCCTAAACAGAGTAATCTTGACATTACTGACTAGCTTTCTGCCCGCGACTTCGTTCGCGTGGGAGGATATTCCCGCGTAAAATCCCGATCCCGTGGGAATTACGGGATAAATATCAGACTATGTGTTATTCCAGGATGTAAACTATCTACTTGCCAAATCTGATTCAAATCCATTCAGTAGTTTTTGCGTGAAAGAGTAAACATTTTTATTAGGGATCCCTATTATTATTTTTTTGAATATGTGATATAGCCTATGTCACTCAGTGAAGATGCAGTTTTCTAATGGTGAAAGAATTTTTGAAATCAGTCTAGTAGTTTTTGTATGAAAACGTTATATATGTACATACAAAAACACAAATGTATCCTCTTTATAATATTAGTTTAGATGTAAAATAAAGTATATAATAAATGAATAAAAGATATCTAAGTTACCTATTTAAATAAGTAATTCAAGCACTGGTATGATTGTGAAATTGAAGACTGTTGATTCTATTATGCAAAATTAAGGTAGCGAACCTATTTTAAGAGAGAACTTTAAATAATTTCAATTAAAACATTTGTAAGAAACATTTGCTTTTATTGATATCCTGTTATCGCTCAGTTTAGTTCTACATTCAACATGATCGGTAAGTACTTTAGCAGTACCTATACTTTAAGAATAGGAGTTAATGAGAAAATCAAATCAAAAGAAAATTAAATCAACCGATCAGTCAAATAATAAGGCCAAAACAGTTGTTTTAATACTTATATTATTCTGCTCGAATTCTCACATGCACTTTAATTTCTCTTTATAATTTAGTTGCTACTGTAAATCCATCTTGATGTGGAATCATTTCTGTCCCAAAAATGCATCCAAATCAGGCTTAATTCAAAATTTCTGATAAAGAATTTAACGTCGCATGTCTTATATTGTACGATAAAACACCGTTTTGTTCAGAATTATTCACATAAACATTTTGTCTCAAAGTTTCACTGGAACTAATGTGTACGGATCCTTCTCCTATATCTACGATACCTTCTTCGCCAAATACGAAGTTAGAAACCGACACTTGAATTATTTAGTTATGAACTTTTTGTTTGTAAGCACCTCTTCTTTTTAGTCGTTTACATTTATTCAGATCCACTTTTGAAAGAAAAGTAAATAGCACGACAAGTCGGCAACAAATCAAAATGTGCGTACTGAGACTACTCGTATAACAGCATTTGCAAAACTATTATAGACCGATGTATTCTTTTACAGGACACCACGGATATAGTTTAGGATACTAAAGTATATTATACCGAACCTTTACAATCGTGTTAAGATTATAATAGTATTGGTTTAAACCACTATAAAGCCGCTCCATTTAACTTATAATTGTTCTATAAAGTGAATTTATAAACCCTTATAAAACCAATTAATAAATACATATGGTTTCCAGTATATTTAGTTCTGTGCATCACTCTTATTGCCGTATTTTACTTATAACGGTTCTGTAATGCTTCTTGTTAGTAGTTATAAGTATAGCTTACCAGTTTAACTACTCTTGAGTGCGTTTACACCCTCATGATACTTTTATAGGTCACCTAAGCTTATATTGCACCCTTAATTTGTATCTATAAGTAATTATAAGTTAATGTATAAGATCAGATATACTATTAAACCCATTTAACTCCATGGTTGCTATTATAAGCATGGCAGCCGATACTAGGACCGTTAAGAGATAATTATAAGTGCTGGAGACCTATAACACCTGAACTATAGGATAATTTTGTTTCTTGGGATGTTACTTGGGGTTGGCGCACATGTTTCCTTCTTCCATTATGAAGAAACATACATAGGTCTTTTGTAAGAAATAGCATGTAAATTACACAATAACGAACATAATTAACAATAATATCTTAACTATAATTAGACCTAGAGTAAATAGTATAATACAATAACTAAAACCAATCTTGTTCAACATAACATGCGATATAATAATATGTACTCAACATCTAATTTTTACAATACAATGCAAATTATATTAAATATGATTTAAATTCACTCTTATTACCTTATGACTTCATTTTCAGTCAACCAACTTAATTATTTAGAATGAGAGACATAAGTACCTCCCTTGTTAGTGTTGTTACGACTGGATAGATATATATATATATATATATATTGTCTATGCTTGTTTCATAATGGTCACTAAGTTTGGTATTACATATTTTCAGGCATCAACATCAAGTGCTCCTCAAGATGTGTCTCCATCTATACTTTTAATACCCAATGAAGTTGTGGGACAAAATATTAATGTTCTACCATCCCTACAAGTATATTCAATACCAGACCCAGAAGATCTTGTGCAACCATCAATCACACAACCCATTCAGCCAGCCGAACCAATGATGACTACTCAATCCCGGAGACGGTGGCGGCGGTCAGCGCCTATGTCTGCAGATATGGCAAGAACTGCTCTCGTTGAATCAAGCCGCTTGCGAGCTGAGGCCACACAAGGGATAAGCAGCAACTAAAAAAATATTGAAAATGTTCTTTCTCGTATAGCAGCAACATTGGATAGCATAAACAATAGGTAATTAGTTCGCAACTTACATTATAGGTACTATAAATTATAAATTTACTAATGATGACAAATATCATATTAATTAACTAACTAATACATTTCTTATAATAAACATGTTCTGATAAAAAAAACTAATTAATAATTAACTTAAATTAATTATGCTCTTACATTCTAGGTTACTTGTCGGCGTTCCCACAAATGAACAATGAGCTGTCTTCTAGTAGAGAGACCATGCTGCAGTTCAAGATTTGTCAATGTGTTTGTTCAAGAATGCGCCTCTGAAGTACCATCTGTCATATTTTGTGTAGAAGGTTGCAATAGTGCTTCTTGCAAAACTCCTTCAGAATCCAACTCCTGCACAGGGACATTGGCTCTAATGCAAATGTTGTGCAGTACAACACAAGCATTTACAAAAGATGCCGCTACTTGAGGTTCATAATATAGAACCCTATGCACAAGTAGGCATCTAAAGCGTGCCTTGAGAAGCCCAATTGTTCCTTCTACAACATTACGAGTTCTCACATGCAATCCAGTGTAGTACGCTTCGGGTGAATCTGGAGGAACATCTATAACAGGTGTCATCATGGTCTTCCTTAATGGATATCCAGAATCACCTACAAAAAAATAAACAAATTAATAATTGCCTTTTAAATGTTATCTGAAAATCTTTGCGCATTTATTTAATTAGAACAACTTTTGTTGTATTTACATACCTAAAAGCCACATGTTATTTAACTCCTCCATATGAGCTCTTATTGGATGGTTGGTCCATATGAAGGAATCATGAGTTGCTCCTCCATTGCTGGCATCCACGCTAATAATCTCCTTGTCTATAATTGTAGAAATTTTGTTAATTTACACAAAATCACTAAATGATACTTGGCCACTGGTAAATGGCACTACACACACTAACTTATACTTATAACGTGCTAAAATAAAAACATGAATCACTGTTGCGTAAATGGGGTGTTATAGTATAGTATAATGTTTTTTTTAATAAATGATTTTGGTCTTCTCAGTGTGTTCATATTATTATATCATCATCAAGTATCTGTTTATAATGTCAAAATTACAGCTTTTTTACTAAATGCATTATGAAAGTATATATATATATATATGATAATAATATAAAAAACTATTTTTAATATTTTTGACTGTATGTCTGTTTGTCCCGGCTAATCTCTGAAACAACTGGACTAATTTTGACGAAACTTTCGCTGGCAGATATTATAAGAAAAGCTGAATTATTATAAGGAGAAACTAACTAGGCTACTTTTATTTTAGAAAAAGAATAGGGTTCCGCACAGAAAAGTAAAACTCCTCAGAAAACCGACATCTACGTGAACAAAGTCACGAGCTTGTCATTGAATAAAGAAACCTCCCACTTGCGCATTCAATGAGTGATATTGTTTCCTACAATAATGACGTTCTTCATGCCTATTTGGCCGTTTTATTGCTACATGGGTTCCATATATGCAACCTAAAACTCCAGGCATACGTTCACAAACCTGAAATAATAAAAAGAGAGTTGTGCTGTCACATTCAGAGTAAACAATATACTTACTGCAATCAAAGGAAATTCACTGTACTTACCTAATCACATTCACTCGCCGTTCGCTAGAGCTAGCTGGGAATTTTATGTATTTTCGCCGACAATGCGGAAGATTTAGGCATTTTGTTACTTTCGCTATGGCGGTTGATACCGTTTGCTGTGCAACAGAATGTGCAGCGATATCACCCGTTGGTCTTTGGTATGAACCATTCGCGTAAAAAGATAATGCTATTAAAACCTGAAATCAAATAGGTATGCATAGCGTCAAGTAAGTTTATTAGATGATTATGCAGATAACTAGGAGTATAATTTAGTTAGTACTTACCTTAACCTCAATCGACAAATCGGTTGATTTCGTAGGGCGTGGCATGAAACCTTGCAGTTCATTACAGAGCTCAAGTACAAGCTCTTTCGAGAGCCTATAACGCTTAACAAATGCATTGCCACTTGTCAAATGGTTTGATTGAGTTTCTCAATACATTTCTTTGAAATTAGGCATTTTATTTAGCGTTGTTACTACGACTATCTTCCTCGAGAAACTCAAAAATTTCATCTTCATCACACATCTAAAATAAACGGTAGGTAAACACAATGAGTTTATCAGATTTTTTATATTTTACAATAGTTTGAAATAACACTCAAATTATATTATATGTCAATTTTTACAATAACTTACGTTTTTGTAATTAAATTTAATTATAACAGGTGCATAAAAGTTAGTCTCGCACGACTGCTAATTATGACGGCAGGGCAGTTCAATTGTTGAATGCCCAAATGTCAAAAAATACTTGATGGTAAGGATATGTTGCATGCCAGCCTGCTGAAGTGCTGTGACGTAATCGCTCACCGGCTTAGTTCACGTGATCGCTGACTCGCCTGCTACTTGGCGCGCTCATGGTACAAACTAGCAGGACAGGTTATTTTACGTCATTAATTGATCTGCTATAAGAGCTCATGGTAGGCCCCTGTCCTATCGGGGATACACGCCACATCGATTTTCCGTGTTACATTTTTATGTTTGTTTTCTATTTTCATCATTGTCATATAATATATTTGATTATATACGTTTGTTCTGTTCTTTTTTCTATATTCGTTGGACACGTGAAACGAGTGGATGCTTGATTAAACACTAACTTTATTTAATAAGAACTTTGCTATTTATAGTCTTGGTCTGTCGCAAGCCCAATGATTTGAGGGCCAAAATCACAACGTTCTGGAGCCCTGATACAGCCAAAAGGCGTCGCGGTAGACCTCGTAGAAGATGACGGGACCAGCTGGACTAAACTGACGACCAGTGGTCTACTTTGGCCCTGATAGAACCACCTGGAAATCATGAGGAGAGGCCTTTGTCCAGCAGTGGGATGATGCAGGCTAACAGTATTAGTATCGATTGAGTATATTTTTGCTTAAAATACACTACACACGGATTTTCCACCATACGCATATCCCCGAATTTCCTTTCCTTCTTTCTATATAAAGATATTCAATTAATAAAACGCTCACCATGGCCAGTTGATAAGCCGTGACGCAGATGATAACGACTGACACGGTGAACTGCGCGAGTATGGGGTAAGAGAAGCACTGCTGGATCAGCCGCGCCGTCTTCAACGCGGCTTCGTGCTTAACCACGCATTGGTGCAGGCGTGAAGATATGGTATTCTCTTGTTCAGGGGATAGAAGTTGCTGCGAAAATTTTAAATATTAAGGTAATATTTTATCTTGTCAGATTATAGCTATTAGAAAACAATAACCGACAAGGCAAAAGTTTTTGTCCTTATATAAGTAGATTACAATGCGAAAGTTCTGTCTGTTAGAAATATATTTTAGCACGTATACTTTGAAAGATCAAGAGGGAGGTCCCCGTTACGGTGGTCGTAACAACTAAAATCAAATAGCTACCACAGTTCGAAGAAGTTCTCCGTATGGCCACAGATTGCAAGGCAAAGAAAGAAAAACAAATATTTGACTCAGTTTAAGGCACACAAAAAATATAAGAAATAAAATCAAAACTTAATAAATAGAAAACAGCATTGAGTATGCCTCACAGCTGTGTCAAATAGGCCCAGTTCAGCAAAATGCCAGACACCAACAAGTGACGGACGCTGGTTTTCAACTGGACCTCATTTATCGAGGAGGTGCTACAGCAGCTTTAGTAAGAAGCTTTTTAGTGTGTGTGCGTGAAGATGGAGATCGTAATATTCAACCATGAAGGATCGACTGTAATGACTTTGAAACTGCAGGTTTACCTTTTCAGGCAGCGTGATCCCTTCACACAAAGTCCTGAGCGTCAGCCCCACGAGACGCAACCTGCAGCGACAGACTGCTATGAGTGACGTCACCAACGTATCCAGACATACGTTCACCATTGCAGCAAATGTTACTGCTGAGCTCTGTAACAAATTACATTAACAGCCTCAAGTAGATTTACGAGTAATAAAATCCAAACTCATAAATTTAATTATAAAAACTTTTTACCAAAAAATTAAACCGACTCCCAAAAAACACTGCAAAGTGAAAAATAACTTTAATTTCGGTAGTCGGTGTCTTTAGTTTTGTATTTTCGTTTTTGGCACCGACTTCCGAAATTAAAGTTATTTTTCACTTTGCAGTGTTTTTTGGGAGTCGGTTTAATTTTTTGGTAAAAAGTTTTTATTTCACTCTTTTTAGTTGGTCTATTTTTAATTTACCTAGTTACAAGAGCCTAATTATCAACTACTTATAACCTTTTACAAAATATTGCTTTTCCCAATGCTGGGCCGTTAATTGTTGAAGAGTTCTCCTGGTACTTCACCATCAGTTCTACATCACCATATGCATTGTGACGAGCATAAAGTGCGTAACATCCATATTCAAGTAATCGAATCGCAATCCACTCAATACTTATTATTGAGTAGTTTCGGCAGCCATCTGTGGTCTTCATCATCAGTTCCACTTCCTCAAATGGTACTTTTTGAGAGCAACTGCACAAGATACTATAATAAATACCCAAAACGACATAGGTGTGCCTATAATATTTGAAGAGTTCCCTCAATTTCTCCAGGATCCCATCATCAGATCCTGACGTTTATGAAAATGGGACCAATATCGAAGTATACCCTTTCAATCAAAAAAATAATTTTCCAAATCGGTTCAGCCGTATTCGAGTAATCGATGATCATATATTAAAAAAAAAATATATATATATATATATATACGCCTCGAATTGATAATCTCCTCTTTTTGTCGTCGGTTGAAAAAGTAATATAAAGACAAACATTTGTGTTTTTGTATGTATGTATGTTTGTAACGTTTTCACACAAAAACTACTGAACCGATTTCAAAAATTCTTTCACCATTAGAAAGCTGCATCTTCATTGAGTGATATAGGCTATATTAAATTTTTTTTAATATGGATCCCTATACTAAAAATGCAATAATGTAACCCAAGGTGTGCAAAAATTTGTCATAAAAAATCTGTCATAGCGTGCGCTGTATTTTTATAACTCTTTAATTCCCAAGCTACCATCTATGTTTTTTTTTAAATATTTTGTGCTAATTATCATATTTGCGTATCCAAAATATGGATTCTTTTTTTTTAAAACATCCCCTAGTTTTTTTTTTCAGGTGTGTAAAACTATTTATTTTTTTAACAAAATACACTCATATTGTTAGTTTGATTATTGAACAATAATTTACAATAAAAACAAATATAGTACTTCCCCTTTTGACATTTTTACAACAATGTGAAATCCACAAAACGCATACGAGCGTGAAATTCAAAAGACCGTTTGGAACAATTGAATTAATTTGACAGATAACATAACTCCAGTGTATCCAAAATAAAATCATCCCATAAAAAACAATACTTGTCAAAAAACCAAGTCTCGCAACTTAGTTGTTCTACCGTAAAAAGTTGTGAGATCCATGTAATACCAAGTCGGTTATTAATTTATTCAGTCCCTACTTAAGGGACCTTCTGTCTTAAGTTGTTACGTAATTATCTAACCTAACGACATCTTATAGTGACCATATCAATATTAAAAATCTTTACCGTTTTAAATAAATAGATTTACTGGGCCATCGCATGAAAACACAATATATCTCACAAGTAATACATATATAAATTAAATTGTTTATTAATACTTCTTGATTTTTTATTCCGTTGACAATTTAACAAGTTACCTTTGAGCATAATTATTATATCTAGGTACCTATCTACACTGGAAGACACGGTGGAGCATATGGTCAAGGTGTGCCCTGCATGGGTGGAGCACCGTCGTATCCTCATAGAGGCGATCGGCGGCGGCGACTTCTGGCGCCCTGCTCTGGTTTAGACCATGGTGCGAAGCGAGAGGGAATGGGATGCAGTCACCTCCTGCTGCGAAGCAGTCATGCTAGCGAAGGAGGAGGCCTAACGTGCGAGGGAGAGGCAAATCTCTTCCTCGCGCCCCAGCCGCCGGGGGAGACGCCCCGGGCGTCGTGGATCGCGAGTCGATTTCGGGCCACCGTAGGCGCGGGCCTGCGGATGGCGAGCAGGGGTCGTTCACCGTTCGGTAAGGACCAGGCCCGGGTCGGCGGCGCGTTGTGTTCCACGCGTGCCTCAAAAAACTGTTAATACCAGTGACGAGGCCTCATAGGGCCATTGCCTGTCAATTCAATTTATCAATTCAATTTATTTATTTGCGATAAGTGTTGGTACAATGTCGGTCTTAACATATATTATAATAACATTATTATTATGGATCCTTAACACTTAGTCAAATGACTGTGACATGCAAACATTTTGTTTATACTTAATTAATAATCTTACTTAATACTTGTTACTTATTAATAATCTTACTTAGTACTTGTCGGGGTTTGCGGGAAAGTTCCATCGAGATACCGCGGCCCCGGAACTTTAGGGCTTCCGAAGGAACAGGGTGGGTTTTTAGTCAGTAGAATTCTGATACACCCGAGCAGAAGAAGTCATTCGATGATATTTTTCACCAAGAAAAATAAAGTACCCATCTACATCTATTATTTCATTATGTTATACAGGTACACTGATTAATTAACTGCAAATGTAACTTTGTAATTCTATATATTTATATGGGATTACAAAGTTATTTATGCAGTTGATGTATCTAGAAAACTGGAACGATATTGAAAAATATTATAGTTTTTCCTTGATTCATATACGAAACACTAACTGTATTCTAAATTTGAAGGTTCTATGTCTGCTAGAAGTGCCTTAGACTTTTGATGATCGGTCAGTCAGTGAGTGACAAAATTAACAAAATTAAGGAACTTTGACTCGTTATAATTCTTAAACTACTGGTTCAAATTAAATGAAATTTGAAATTTACCGTGTTTATACAATGCCTGTTTGGTCACTGAAAATTCAGGCTTCTAGTTTTATCCACAACGAAGTTATAGGGGGTCAAAAATGGCCTGAATTGCTTCGAGAAAAGAATGGTACGGCCGTGCCGCTTGTTTGCTCGACTTGGCGGGGGCACTGCCGTGCCCCCAGATAAACAAGTACTGACATTTTAGTATAAATATATTTGTTATTAAAATATATTAAATTGCATGTAAAAAAAAATCGCAAAGTTCTGTCACCTACAAGTGACACTGGGAATTCAAAAGATATAACGACTTTAAAAATGTCAATCTAAAGAAAATGAGGTATTCCTCGAAGCGCTACCATTTTGAAGCGCACCTAATGAAGCGCTCCTTTTTTATTCCTCGGAGCGCACCTTTTAGTAGCGCTCCCGATAGCAATTAAAAATATTAAGATTTTATTCCTTGAAGCGCACCCACGTTTACAATAGGGAAGAGCATGTTGCTTAACCAAAAGCATGAAATTGAAAAAAAAATATGTTTTTGCTTTCGGCATTATAATGTTTATTCAAAGAGTAATGTGTATTCTGAAAGTATACCCTTTTGAACTAGTAACACGTTACTCTTTGAATACACATTATAGTAGCGAAAGCGAAAACATATTTTTCTGTTAATTTCATACTTTTGCTTAAGCAACTTCGATGATGATGATGAGTTTTTAAAAATATAATTATTACGTTTACTACATGCTCTTCCCTATTTTTAAACGTGGGTGCGCTTCAAGGAATAAAATTTTAATATTTTTAATTGCTATCGGGAGCGCTACTAAAAGGTGCGCTCCGAGGAGTAAAAAAGGAGCGCTTCCTTAGGTGCGCTTCAAAATGGTAGCGCTTCGAGGAATACCTCAAGAAAATAATGCAATCTTTCTTACTAATATCCTACTAATATTATAAATGCGAAAGTTTGTGAGGATGGATGGATGTTTGTTACTCTTTCACGCAAAAACTACTGAACGGATCTGAATGAAATTTGGTAAGTATATAGTTGGCAGCCTGGAATAACACATAGGCTACTTTTTATCCCGAAATTCCCACGGGATCGGGATTTGCGCGGGAAAACCTTCCCACGCGTACGAAGTCGCGGGTAGAAGCTAGTTAGTTATAAATGTAAAACTTTGTGACGATGGATGGATGTATGTATGTTTGTTACTCTTTCACGCAAAAACTACTGAACGGATCTGAATAAAATTTGGCAAGTACTTAGTTTACATCCTGGAGTAACACATAGTTTACTTTTTATCCCGGAATTCCCACGGAATCGGGATTTTACGCGGGAATACCCACGCGAACGAAGTCGCAGGCAGAAAGCTGGTTTAATTAATAAATATAAGGAAATAATGTATTGACCTATTACCATAACACCATGATCCGCTTAGCCTTTTCCCAACCCAGTAGCCGAGTAAAACGATACCCCTTGGTCAGACCAGTGTCAGATTTACTAGCTTCTACCAGTAACTACTGTCAAAGACGGCCAAGTGACAGCCATGCTTTCCGAGGCACGGGGGTAAAACACCACCAACTTCAAAACTCCGGGCTACTACTGAGAAATTTCTATTAGAAAAACTCAATCGCACTTTTTACCCGACCAGGGAATTTAACCCGAGACCTCTTGCTTAGCAAGGTTTGCGACCACCAAACCAACGAGGCAGGCTGAGATGACAGACAGACAGACGGACAACAAAGTGATTCCGTGGCGAAGTTGAATCAGTATGGTCTTGCTAATTAAGAGTCAATTCGTTGCGTAAGAATTAAGAAATAACTTTATAACAAAAGATTAAACCGACTTTAGTTTAATTTTTATTTAAAAGTTCTTATTAACAAGTCCATACCGATTCAACTACGCCACGGAATCACTATGTTGTCCGTCTCTCTGTCTGTTATATCAGCCTGCCTCGTTGCAACTTTGCTTTTTGCAATGCTGGGCCGTTAATTGTTGAGGAGTTCTCCTGGTACGGTCGGCCAAGAAAGTGGTGTACCAGTTTTGATTTAGTTTCCCGGTCATCGAAAATTACAACAAGGTTCGTTATAAAAAGATATTACTGAAAGAGACAACATTATCATGACGTAAACCTATGTATTTAGTATTCATACGTCATATGTCACATATAAGTACATGACATTTTAACCTTTAGTATAAATGAAAAGGACATTAGTTTCTACAAAGCAATTGAAATGTTTCCAAACAAAAGTAATAAAAACTATTTAGACAACCGAATTCCATTTGAAAAAGAAAACTGACAATTGACATTTTGTCAAATATATGCAAAAAATCGATATATTTTCCGTGTTATTTTTCAATCAACTGCATATAAAATCATCTCAATGCCTGCCAACTTGACCATTGCCGAAAGAGCACAAATAATTGCCCAATTTAATGAGGGAAGCAGTATTAGTGCGATATCCCGGAATTTGAATATATCGAGGCGTTCTGTCCGCTTTTGGATTCGTCGTGAAGGAGAGGAGGGAAGTTTGTTGGATCACAGAAGAAGTGGTCGCCGGCCTGCACTCTCCAATAACGATAGAGAATTCATGAGACGGGAATATGAAATCAATGGTTTTAAGCCCACAAAACATTTTGCGGAGATGTTCGATGTGAGTGCCCAAACAATAAGGAATCATCTACATTACATGGGGTTGCACCACAGGCATTACGCCAAGAAAATATATTTGACGGATGCTCACAGACTTGCTCGTCTGAACTTCGCCAGAGAGCACTTAGAGTTTGATTGGTCTAATACAGTGTTTTGTTATGAAAAAACGTTTAAATCCAGTCAGCATGGACGTCTTCACCTTTGGCGATATAATTCAACACGGTATAAAGATGATCATGTAATCCCAAATAGAGAATCAGGTCGAATTTCCGTAAATATTTGGGGCTGGATGAGTACGGATGGTGTAGGAGAATTGTGTTCTCTACCTCCTCGAGCGACGGCTGTAAATTATATCGACGTGCTTCAGAATGCAATGCTACCGACAGTCCGTAGTGTTTACCCGGAGAACGAAGTGCCACAATTTGATTTTGTTCAAGATAATTGTTCAATTCATAATGCGAGGATCGTAAGAGCCTGGTTTCGTTCACACACTGACGTAAGGGTAATTCAGTGGCCCTCAAGATCGCCGGACCTCAACCCGATAGAAAATCTTTGGGGCCTTATGGTCCAACGATGGTCGCATCAAAATGAAAGAACCAAACAAGCTCTTATTAGTCACTGTAATTATATCTGGGAGGAAATGCGGGGAACCGATATTTGCTCACGGCTTGTTGGTTCAATGAGGTCTCGTCTTTTAGAGGTTATAGAGGCCAACGGCGGTTACACCCGTTTCTAATTTTTAAAAATTTTCAATATCTTCTAAATATTACTATATATGCTATGTTTTTGTTTGTTATAAGTATTTTAAAATTGATTGTAGAAATTTAATATAAGGATAAATCTATTTTTAGCTTGTTTTTTATTGATATTGTAATTACAAGTTTACAGAAATTGTAGGTTTGTGGACTCGCCTTGTGCCTTTACAATTTTATGTAACTTGTTGATTACAATTCTGAATTTGTAGATACAATTTTGTCATCAAAATCTACAGGCCCCCGCCGTTGATTTTACGACGTCATTGGTTCCATCAAGTTCAAACTAAGAACAGCTGTCACGTTACAAACAGTAATAGTCGTTATCAATAATCAGATAAAGACAGCAATAGAAGTTGTCAGATCGATCTGCAAGCGAAACTAATCTTTATCACCTATGAATCTGCAAGCGATATTTAACCTTAGGGTGGTACACCACTTTCTTGGCCGACTGTACTTCACTATCAATTTCACTTCACCATATGTATTGTAACGAGCATATTGTGCTTAATAATCATATTCAAGTAATCGAAGTGGAACCCATGAAATACTTATTATTGAGTAGTTCCGGTGGCCATCTGTGGTCTTCATCATCAGTTCCACTTCACCAACATGGTGCTTTTTGAATGCAACTGCTCAAGTTACTATAAGTTATATATACACAAATCTCTATAGGTGTGTCTATGATATTTGAAGAGTTCCCTCGATTTCTCCAGGATTCCATCATCAGATCCTGACTTGGTGACAATGAGACCACACGGAAAGCACCAGCTTTCAATTAAAAAAGAATAATCAAAATTGGTTCACCCAGTCGAAAGTTTTGAGGTAACAAACATTAAAAAATACGGTCGAATTGAGAACCTCCTCCTTTTTTTTAAGTCGGTTGAAAAATCGTGCAGTTGGCCCTGTCCGTTACTATAAAGTCAGATAGTACAAACCTGATTGGCGTACGTTAGTTCATATGCAGGTGACTTAGTCGCATCATATGGATACCTGCAAATAGTCAAAATTATAAGTAGGTATATAAAATAGTCAGCCTATAACATTCCTACTGTTGGGACATGGGCCCACTCTCGAGTGGTAATGGGCCGCAACCCATCACTTATCAGGCCCCCTGTGGTTTAATTGTTGACATATTAGATACCACCCAATAACAAATAAATCAGAGAAACATATTTTATTATTATTTTTGTATATTTCTAAATAAACCCTGTTATGTAACCTATCATGGCAGTATTGAATTTAAGAATTCTTTTTGAATAAAAAAAAAACTTCCTTCCTTTAAACAAACTAGACGTGACTGCAAAATTTCATCTAATAAGGTAACCCAATAAGGTTAAGTTGAGGATAGCTGAATTAAAATCCAGATGCAAGATTTGACCCGGACATGCATACATTAAGTTTTTATTTTTAGTTAAATTTTGCCAACTTTCTAAATAAATTAACGATGATCACTTGGCATGACTAGAATAGTTAATTGACCAGAAATTTATAACTAAAGAAATTATACTAACCATGCTCTGAGAGGCAGTTGATTCTTCTCAGCACTCGCCGCCCAGCCGAATACCGTAATTGCGGAAAGCATTGCGTACACGCACATAGTCCAGGTTGTTTCTTGATTAATACTACGTGGATCAAGAACACATTGCTATTCATTAATAAGGATTAATAACAAAGCAATAAATAACAGGTCAAAAATTTAAGCTACCGCATAATGCTTTTAAAAATCATTCTCAATATCAATATTGATAAGCTTAGATTTCTAACCGCGGCTTCGCAAGTGTGAAAAGATTTTTTCAGCAAAAATGTATATCTGTATTTACTTAAGAATAATGTAACTTTCTATCGGTCAAAAAGTTTTCAAAATCGATTCAGTAGATCGAGAGATTACTTTCTATTCTCTATTATCTATCTTATTTTTCTTATAAAATACGTTAGACACATTTCGCATTAGTAGACCAAAACTACCCTTTACAGTACCTACACCTATCATTAAAATTATTAAGTACCTATCATACAAGATATCAAAGATTTAAAGTGCGTGGGCAGAGCGGCCGTCTACATGTATCTAACCTCTTAATAATTTCAATCCCCTTCTCCCTATCCTCAGCCATCAGTTCATCATTAGCTTCATCAATGATCTGCTGTATCTGCCGGTTCCTGAACACCACGTTGATGATCTTCGTAGCAAATGCCAGGTTGGTAAAGAGGAGGAATGATGCACGGGTCATGAGAGTCAGGTCTCCCCATATTTGGAACATGGCGCCCGTTTGAGCGATTAAAATACCACCTGAAATGGGCACAACACATTTAACAAGGTGTAAAGTTCTAGATTAGATCTAGAACTTTCCTCTTGCATTACGTCCTCCACAGCTGGACAAAATGTTCCCCTACTTATGCCGTACGATCGTGAAGATCAAACGCAGATGCGACCAGAACCTTTTTTTTTCGGGAGAGTTACTAGATGATTTCATCAAATGACTGCACTGGATGGAGCAGTAGGGAGTGTTCGACTTCTACTTATTAAAAACCCCTATCTGTTCCTTTAGTTGCACTTGCGTTCCGTGGCCGCGGTATCTCATTAGAACATTCCCGCAAACCTAGACATTCCTGAAATCCCAGAACAGACCAAAACTTAGTTTAGTATACATGAAAACATGCAAATGATGTAGGTGCTTGATGCCTAAAATCAAAATGTCAATGGCTTTATTCGGCATGAGTAACGCAAGACCAGCCTAGCTTTTACCTAATACCATATTTAATACAATGATTATCCCATCTAACAAGGAATTATTAATTTAAATAACAAAACTGTATATCTCAAATAGGCAGAACATGTCTGCTGCATTCTGGACAAACTCTATACCCACAAAACGCAGAATTGGTGCCCCGAAACAGCACCTCCGGGCCGCATCAGACCACGGGATAGTGGGATGACCTAGACAGCTTCATCAAGAATTAGGAGGTAGAAATACAAAATCGTGACCGTAGAAATAAAATGTATAATGTGTTTAAGTGATCATTTGCTTTTTTTTTATTTTTTGTTATTACGAAAGAGCCCGTTTTTTCCTACTATATCGGACGTGGCTTCCAGTGTCACCGAATGGAGCTGAGTACTAGTGTTTTACATGTAGCGACTGTCTATCTGAGCACCACAACCAGGAAGCTGCATGACACGATAGCCCCTTGTCAAGACTGGTGGATCTTCCGGCGTCTGACTACCCGTAATGACTGTCTTAGATGTACAGACGCCAGCACATGAAGCTACCCGAAACTGTCAAATTTTCCCATTCAACCTTGAACCTAATTTCTTTGACAATAAAGTTGAAACTCTATTAAAGGAATTTGACAGATTGTTGTAGCTTGATGTGCTGGGTACATACGACAGCCGGCACTTTTGATAATTATATTTTCACTTTATCATAGCAAAGCAACATTATTTCTTTAACATAACATGTGGCTTCCCTGGCCTATTGTAATTGCGTTATCGACTAGTGTATTAACAACTCCACTTTCGTGTGTCTTTTTATTTTTCCCTACGATAATCCATCCGATTTGATAGATTTTCTTTTTATTTCATTTTTATTATTAATTTATCCTTCATTATTGAAGAACACTGTAGACTCTTAGATTTGTTTAACTATTTTTTATTTCCATTGTGCTGTATTAATCGGTCTGTACTGTCCTCTCATATTTAATTAACCTGTATTATAGATACATTGTAAGAATGATATTTTGATTTGAAAAGAGTAACTGTGGAGTTTCTTGCCAGTTCTTCTCGATAGAAAACGACCAACTTCGAACCGTGCCCTAACTGCTGACGTTTTGTAAGTGACCATGTAGGCCTATGTGAAACAAAACATTTTGAGTTTGAGTTTGAAATAGCAGTTACAGAATGAGATGATCCCTAAATATGAACACACGATTATGTTAAGATTACTTATTCTTGAATATCGACGCGTACGGTTTATTTAGCCATGCCAACCAGCCGAGTAATAAAGCCGTAATATATAAAATAATGCTAGTAGTAAAAAAAAAATATCTTGACTCACCAACAACATACATAAAAGTAGAAAAGCAATAAATCCATAAAAAGAAACCATATCTCTCTCCCGATGCATTCGGCGTCAGAAAACCAGCAAGTTTGAGCACGGTCAGACAGAAACGCAGTGTACTATTGACATTTTTTACCAAGATTCCCATGATAGTACGCGAAAATCGCCAGTGTTTACTATCCTATTGTTCGTCGAATTGATCTGAAAAACTCAAATTGCGGTGTTTTTGTTGACGGTATATTGAAAAGCAGAGTAGGAAAACATTTTTTGAGTTGCCATATTGTGCATAATACATATTAGCCACTAATTTGTACAGGAATGAATACATTGACACATAGCATTTACAAACACATACACGCATACATTTACTAATCATTTATCTATTATTTAATCCCTCAAATAATAAACTAATTAAATTATAGACCGATCAAATCTACAAATCAAAACGTTTATTCCACACCATGTAGTTATGTCCATACGTTATAAATATCCATATTGTTAGTAAACAAATGAAATAGTTTTGAATTCGCTTAGGTAATAAATAAATAAAAACTTTATTCACTTACAGATTTTGTAGTACAACAAGGAAATACATTCAACTTATGTCTAACTAACATTTTAAAGGCACATTTATAAATCACTTTTTTTGCACTTCTCAACAAACAAAAGAGATCTTTTTGTGATATATCTCTCTAATTGTTCTCTCATTACTGAGAATCATGATCACCACCTTTTGTTGTTTTAATTATGATTCGCCATCGGTCCCTGTCAATTTCTGCTCTCACTGCCTGATGAAATTTTATAAGAGGATAGATACTTCCTTAACTATCCTAGACCATCTGGTTGGCGAACGACTTCTTGCCAACAACGAGCAGTTTTTCAAGACTGACACACTCTCTACGTAAACAGATGGTAACTGGACGTTAAGGTGGTTTTTGAGATATATAGATTTGTCCTAATATACTCAAAATGTTTACAGCACCTTTCAGTGGGCGTAGCACAGACATACAATTTTACTTTATATAAAAAAAGCGTAATCTGTGGTATTACGTTGCTGTGTCAATTGAGTTATTAAGATTTAATTGATACTTATAAGACATTGATCTATACAATACATTTAAAATGATTCAACATTCGGTTTACGTAAGTGGTCAGCAATTATGGCGAAAGTACCTACTTATGTACTTTAAAACATGAAACAGGCCAATATAAATGTAAAAAATATGTAAATCCCTAGCAACTATTTACTTAAAAACCTCTCATACTTAGTTAGCTCTTCGGCATAATTGTATTATCATAGTTAGGAGTTCTTTGAAATATAATGTTTCTTCTTTGTCATAAAATTCATTTTCTGGTATCGTTACGCAACTAATTTCTATTCTTTACTAACAGTTGCTCGCGACTTCGTTCGCGTGGGTAGTTCTACCCATGTAAATCCCGGTCCCGTGGGAATTTCGCAAAATCCTATCTTAGCGGGTGCCTACGTCATAACATCTACCTGCCTGCCAAATTTCAGCCCGATCCATCCAGTGGTTTGGGCTGTGCGTTGATAGATCACTATGTCAGTCAGTCACCTTTGAGTTATATATATTTAGATTTCGTTGTACACAGTTGACTTTTTAACATTAGATTTTTGGGGACCGGACGGGCAGGGAATGCTTTTGTACCATTATTCGGTTCATACAATCTATATAATATACAATCTATTATAATATTTGGCATGGTTAAAGTGTATGTGGACAAGGTATGCAGAAAGCTATTTTTTTTAAAATAACGTCCATACCGACAATTTAAAGGAATTATGGTTGAATTCCGACCACTCATTAAATAAAATAAGTTAACAAAAATTTACAATTCGCAAAATTATGCTTGATTAACCTAATCTCAGTGATATTCATTATGTACAAAACATTATGCTTAAGAACATATAATAGAGTCACCAAGTAACTTAAATGGAATAAAAAAAGGCTAATCAAAAGATTAATAAACAATGAAATAATCACCACTATTCGAATTAATCACGCCGGATCGTTGTTGACACAAAATATGTACATCAGATCACTACGCTGAATGACAATTGCAAGTCTGCCAATCCCTAACGAAACAATAGTTGAACGGATTTCTATGAAACTTTGCTCAAAGATGTCAAAGTCATTTCAGGTCTCCTATTCCAGAACAGTTAAACTAAAAAGCCTGTTACCGAAAACTGTTGTATATCCATGCACCTTCGCGATAATTTCCAGTAGCAATTAATTAGTTATGCAAATATGGGGCTGAGGCGACACAGTTTCGACAGTTGATGTTTTGTGGCACGCCCACTATCTTCAACGATATTAATTAATAAGTACGTCTCTATTCAGACACAAAGCACAACATTTCACACGTTGCTGAAGAAGGTAATGCATAAACGAATCAAATCGGTGAACATATTCCCGAGCCGGAGCGTCGTGCCACGCGCTCCTCAAAGATTAGTCAGCTGCAATCACAGGGCTTAAGGCGTCTCCCCTAGCAAAATGCCGCGCTAGCCGCTTTTTGTGCAGTTTTCAGGAGCTTTCTCCTTGTTATTTAAGAAGAAATATTAAATAATAAAAATACATTATTTCATAAAATAAATTTCTTCATAATCTTGACTAAAAAAGTGTAAATTTCTTTTTTTTTTGTTAAAGGTGTTTATGTTTCATTAATCTACTTGTATTCGTAAGTTGCTCGCTAGATGGCGCTAGTAATGTTTTACGTTGTGGGGTGCGGCAAAGGAGGAACGAATGCTCTAGGTTATTTGCTCAGGGTACCGCCTTAAGGGACCTGCAAGGGTTGCGGGAATGTGCTAACGAGATACCGCAGCTCCAGAATGCAAGAGCAACTGAAGAAACAGGATGGGTCTTTAGTCAATTGAAGTCTGATCCTCCCTTCCGCTCCAGAGTACCTAATTTGATGATTTTCCAACAAAACAATCAGTGATCGTACCTAAACATTTATTTTGTCAGTGCTACCGTTTTCATTGCATGATTTAATAATAATAATAGGTCTCCTAACCAATTTAGGCCACGGCGGACAAACTCATAATCGATTAGCCAGCTTCGCAGGAGATATTATACTGCCCTACACTAACTAAAAAGCCGCTAACCCCAAAAAGTACTTTTCGAGTAAACGTAAAATAAGTTTTCTACAAAACTACGCTAGTTAGGACGATGGTTGTAAATTATTTTTGAGGCCATAGTTTCTGTGCACAATATACAACATGTAATTTAAAGGGTATATACATACCAAGTGCACGGTTTCTTTGGATGATAATAAACGATAAGGCAAGGGTTTTATAATTCTATGTCTACATATGTGAAGTATAATAGAAATTTCAATACATTGATACCAGAGGCAGAATTTTCAATTTTTTTTTTTTTTTTTTTTTTTATTTAGAATAGGTTCGCGTTTGACCACCATCTCACCTGATGGTAAGTGATGATGTGGTCGAAGATGGAGCACGCTTACCTAAAAGTAACCTATTCACTCTTGACTTAAAGACTCCTAGGTTATAGCTATCGGGAAACACAGACTCCGGCAGGGAATTCCACTCCTTAGCCGTACGCACAATGAAGGTATTCCCAAAACGTTTGGGAATAATAATAAAAAGTTCATAGATAGAATTTGTTATTATATAATATTTACTTTAATTTATTTGCCTTATGTGTTTTTTAAGATATAATAGATATTAAAATTTTAATTCAAGTACGGTAGGTTAGTTGATTTAAGAAAATTATTATTACAAAATTAATTTAATAGTAGGCTGTATAGGTCTGCAGCCTAATATCAATGTCGTAAGATTTAAAAAAAAATAAAGCGGCGGGAAACAGCTCTTGTTCTTTTTTCGTGCATTTATTAATTTCTTCAATTTGCTAAAATTGTTAAAAATGTCCAGTGAAGAAGAGGATTTAACAGTCTCTCCTAATACGCTTATGGAAATGAATGCACAGAGAGTTGTGCAACAGATATTACCGCCAAAGTCTCGGGAAAAATATCTCAAAGTTTACGATAATTTTGTAAATTGGAGAAAAGAAAAACTAGTAACTACGTTCTCGGAAAGTGTTCTTTTGAGTTATTTTGATGAATTATCCAAAAAACTTCAGCCGTCTACACTGTGGAGTATATATTCCATGCTGAAAGCAACATTACAAATGAAGGACAATGTTAATATACAAAATTATTCGAAGCTTAGGTACATCTTTGTTGAAGTGGCTTTCAAGTGGGCACAAAAGCAAGAAAAGCAAGGTCCTTTCAGCTAATCAAGTGGAAACCTTCTTAAATACCGCTCCAGATGAAACATATTTGGCCACAAAAGTACGTAATACACATTCCTTTCATATTTTATTGCTCATATACCTATTGCTCTTTTGTTCTAAAGTGTATAAAAATTATTAATTTTGTTTTAGGTGGCACTTATATTTGGTATAAGCGGTGCGTGTCGAGGCATTGAACTTGCGAACATTACCGTAAATGACGTAAAGACGGACACGCTTTTGCGAGCAATAAAACTTACCCGACACAAAAAACAAACGGGAGCGAACATTTGTTGTCAAAGGAGATTACCTAAAAATAGTTAAAAATTACCAAGCTCTACGTCCTCAAAACGTGTCGACTAATAAATTTTTCCTCAATTATCAAAATGGGAAGTGCACTAAGCAAGTTATAGGACGCAATAAATTTGCAGCCTTTCCCAAACAGATCGCAACTTTTCTAAAATTAGAAAATCCCGAAAATTACACGGGTCATTGCTTTCGCCGGAGCTCAGCCACCCTTCTAGCATATTCGGGAGCAAACTTAACAATGCTGAAAAGACATGGCGGGTGGAAGTCTGATCAGGTTGCTGAGGGATACATTGAAGAATCCGTACAGAACTAAAGCAAGATTACCGACCGTATAACAGAAGCCATTAATTTAATCCCAAGCGAGCCCGTCTCTTCTACATCCAGAGATTCCTTGTTGTCGTCAGAGCCATCTTCGCATAATATGCCATCTTCTCACAATATGTCGTTTTCACAAATTCAGAAAAATACCGTTAATATTAAAAAAAATCGAAAAACAATTTCCTTCAGTATTCAAAACTGTTCTAATTTTACTTTGAATTTTGATTAAAGAAATGTTATGTTATACTACTGTTTTATTTCCTCGCAATCGAAGTGAAAAGCAGAGTTTATAACTCGTCCACAAAACCATTTTTATCCTCGACATTATGGTTTGTTTTGTGCACTTGTTGTAAAATCTACTATTGCACTCAGATATCGAAGAGCAAAAATACTCTTTCCGAGATGGGGGGATGAAAATGATATTTTGTGGCTTAACGGCCTTTTAGTTAGTGCAGGGCAGTATCGTGCACAAGTATGTGCAGGTACAGGAGCACTCTCTGCTCCTTTACTCTCATAGTCCGATGGGGCGGCAACCCGACACGACCGGAGAGAGATCAGGCGCAGGACCAACGGCTTAACGTGCGCACCGAGGCACGGGGGTTATCCCACCACCAACTTCCAAACTCCGGGCCACTACTGAGTAATTTCTAACAGAAAAACCCAATACCACTGTATGCCCTTAAAAGATTGCTTTTAGCTATTTAAAGCCATTTGTTATTGTGTAACCCTATGTGGTGATGTTATTGGTGATTGTTAGGCTCGGTTGAAGCCCAGCGTCAGGGACTAGCTACCTAGCTAGCTAGTCTGGCATTTTTATGAACCGGGCCTTTTTGACACAACCTATAGGGACACAACATAATCTTTTTCTGTTTTTTGTAAATTAAAGTTAAGTAAGTTTTTATCGAGGGCTTTGAGCGCGGCGACCGAATCAAGAAATTCCGTAACGAAAATAAACCTAACACCCCCCACTCCGACCGGCACAGCGGTGCGGCGTTGAAAGCCGTGCATCGTCTAACGTCGTTTCAGTTCGGCAGACTTCGGCACAGTGTTTGTGTGCGTGCGACTAGACGTATGCGTGTAGACTAGCTGCTAACTGCTCATAACTGAGTCCACGAGTGAGTTCGAGCCCGCGACTAGTTGAACCTTAACGTGTATGTATATGGTACGACTGTACCAAGCTCGTACGGATCGAGACGAGCTGCTCCGAAATCGGACGAATACGTAAGCAGCTGTTTGTGACAAAGTATATAGGTGTATTAGGTATCTATCATCTATGTACAACAGTGAATAGCTGTACACGTAAAATTAGTGTATAAAGTGTTTTAAATATGAATAAACAAAATGCATTTTTAATGAAGAAAGTGATGAAAAAAATACTGCATAAATAAAAAACAAAAATAAATAAATTATAAATGCATAAGTTGATAAAAAATGCTATGCAATAGCTTTACCGCGGCAGTCCCCGAGTGCCACACTCATTTTTTTTTTGTTGTTTTTTTATTTATTTATTTACACTTTATGCACATAGGTACAAAGGCGGACTTAACATGGCATAGGCATTCTCTACCAGTCAAACATGAGTGGTGAAGAGATAGAGTGGAAGGTGCAATATGTACGTGTAAAGTATATTGGAAAAAAATAATAATAATAGTGATAACACAAAACACCTAGTATCATAAAATATATGTGAATAAATAAATACATATATATACTTAAGAAGCAAATGAAAATTCAATGTAGAAATTCTGCTTATTGGTGTAGAAAGTGGATCCGCAATTTATTGTGTGATTTGTGGCATGTGACAAATAAATACATTTTTTTTTCTATGTTATCATCTGCTCAGCCCTTGCCAACTATGTAGGAAGCCGCTTCTGGTCTAACCGAATACAGCTGAGTACTATTGTTGTAAATGGAGCGACTGCCTCACTGAACTTTAAAATCCAGTAGGTGGTTAACACGTTGGCAAGACCAGTACGTCGATTCTGTAAAATTCGAACAACAACTCGCATCTCACATGCACACAGCTATTCACTGTCACTTTGCTTATGGTACAAAGTGACCTTGATTTTGCATTCTGTAAACAGCGTCGAAGTGACGGAGGAATTACCTTACCGACTTACGTCGTCTCATACTTTATCTGTCAAAATCTTTAATTCAACTCGCTGACACGCTCGCAAGGGTAGCGCTAGTGTAAATTCGAATTAACAACCGAGTTTTTAAAATGCCCATCAATAAACTCACTGCGGATTCAGATTCGAAGTTTAGAATGAGGTCTTACAGAATAACACAGCAGTTACATTTTTTTTTTTGCTTTTGAATAACCGTAACGACTTTCAAAGTTGTACAAATGACAGCCGGAACCAACAAAACGAACCAAAAAAATTGTTAAGATGGATACTCATCCACGGACAGACCTTGACAAGTTGCTTAACGTTAAAGGTCGGCCCGTACCGCTGTTATTATTTAGCCATGAGCTCCATCTAATAATAATAAACTCCTAATTAATATAATAGTTAATATGGCTAGCCTGGAACTAAAGTGGTCTATGACACAAAATAAACATTTTGAAATAGCAAATGAAACGCGATGCACGAAGTCACTGTACTTATAAATGTAAGTTATATTTCTGATAAAAAATTATATGGCAGCTAAGGAGATAACTTAGCTTTAAATTTTAAAGTATTATTTTGGTGACGTAATGACACAGACCACTGTACAGTACTACGAGTTAAATTATTTGTATTTGTGTTCAAAACTGCTCATAGAAGAATTAACATGAAAATGTTACATAGACCACTTCAATTCCAGGCTAGCCATATATACTGTACTTTTAGCCGGATGAGCTCGTTCCTGACTTCGATCACGCCTGATAGGAAGCGATAGATGACGTCTACGATGGAACGAGTGAACTCGAAAGATGCCTATTCACTCTTGCTTTAAAGGCTGACGGATCACATGTGGTATGAAACACAGAAGCCGGCAGAGAGTTCGCTGGCTTCACCTTGGCTGTGCGCACAATAAATTCAAAGGTGAAGCGCCTGGTACTACAAGGTGGTATATCAACCAAGTGTAGATGGTAGTACACTGCGTCTGGTAGACCGGCAGTGAAAGGGAGAAAGTTTGGAAGAAGGAAGAGTTGAATGAAGTATAATTTCTTTATAAACTTGGGGCGCTGTCAGCTCACTTTCAGATAATTGTTTATTTATTTAATAGACAAATTTTCGCATTTGTCAGGATACGCCGGTTTCCTTCACCAATTTTAATGCATGTTGGTGGCGATGAAAATTACAAAAAAGTAATAAAAAAGAAGAAAAGGAAGATAATTGCTTGTAATGGCACAATAATAAATAACAACACATTAGAAGTTATAACTACAAAAATTAATGACAATAAAAATTAAAGCAGTATTGTGCCAAAAAGGCATCAGCTCAGTATTATGCAACTTTTAGCATAACCCCCTAACGCTCCCTTCCGCTTAACCCAGGGCGGGAGAAGTTATTCGATGATTTTCACTCCCAGAGAAAAAAAAAGGTGCCACAATCTTGAACATGTAATTCCCACACGCCTAAACATTATGCCTAAATATCAAATGTAATTAGATACCAATACTGTAGCGTGTTAGTCGATTAAACTAGAATCGAATTACCACACTCATCCCTAATGTCTATGGTTTCACGGAGTGACAACACTTATGCGGTCCCGGCTATAAATTCTAATCCCCGGTCCGCGGAGTTCTTTTTTCACCGCCTACTGTTACAAGTAACTAATATTGAAACCCCTTTGTGCCCAAGGGTAAGTGCTCGTCGTATCTGCCATTTTCTCTCCATCTTGCAAATCGTAATCCTCTTATTTCGCCATAATCTGCAGCGTTTGTAAATTTATATAATTGCCCGGTTGTCAAGATGGCTTCCGTCTGGAACATAACTGTGTTATTTCATTGTCATCTGTTTTCACCAGTGTTTCTAAATTTGTGAAGCGTAAGCAGGCCGCAGCATCCCTTTCCTGCTGTGTCATAGCAGCTACGAGCTTAAACGCTTTGTCACGCGGTTACCTTCTATATCGTTGCACGCGGCATGCGCACGCTTATCTATAACCTTTGTGAACCGCCGCGATGGTGAGTCCCCATTCGTTTCCCTGGTACTGTTCCTTGGGCTTGCGGCTGGGAGACGCACGCATCGCTGGCGCTCACGATTCCTGGCACCACGCTTACGGAAGCACCCTTCGTGTGATTCCAGGGTTTTCGTTTTTTTCTTTACTTCTACTGCCTTCGGTATCGAATATCAACTACATCAGCGTCTGCCACGCGACGGGTGTCACCGCTGCCTCCGTGTACTACCTGCTGCTGGAGAGACGCGCTGTCGCATGGTCTACCTGCCAACCTCTGCGCCTGCCACGTGCGAGTCGGGTGAGGAGGAGAGACATCCTCTCCCGTGGCCTGCCCTGCACAACCTCTGCGTCAGACACGTGGTCGCTGCCGGCTTCGGGATCGGCTCGCCGGTCTGCGTGCGTTGCGGCCTGAGCTCAGGGCAGTACCATTCACAAACCTTCGACCAGTGAAAGAACCCTTGTGAACTGAACCCACCCCCCTTCAAAATAAATGCTGTAAACCTGTGGTCTAAGTTCTTTTATTCTTCTACCACCTAAACCACTACGCCACAATACAATAATGTAATAACGTCTTAAATGAAGATTGTAATCTAAATAAAAATAAAATTAAATACAATAATAGCAATAAATCTATACTGATATTTTAAAGCGGAAAAGTTGGTTAGTTTGAACGCGCTAATCTTCAAATACCGGGTGGGTTTGGTTGAAATTAGGTAAGGAAGAAGCTTAAAGCTTGAGAAAGGTTATGCTACTTTTTACACGACTTCAAAAAAGGAGGGTTATATTTATGTGATAAAGTCCACCAGAGCGAAGGCTCGTGCAACTGCTAGTACCAAATAGTACGAATATTATACAAGGTGTAACAGATTAAGCGCAATACATCAGACACCCCAATTAGAATATTAAATTGTACGTCTAAAACAACATCCGTAACTAAATAAATTGAAACCAAACCTAGACATTTTTTATAAAATAGTTATCCTTACTAAACGCAAAACGTATGTGCATCATACGATATCCTGATGCAGACGCATACACTCACGCAATGTTAGCGGCCGACACGCACACGAGCGCATTTCCTTGAATTAAGGATTGTAATAATTTGTCATGATACTGTATTTCCATTTTAAGTTAAATGAAAGATTTTCCCGTCAAATTCTAAGACCTATTTTCTATGACGGAAATCGATTCAGAAGCCGAATCTGAACCAACTACTTTCAGGAATTGTCTTTATTCTGTTGCACGTTGTATAGGTCATTGAAAATTATAAAAATAAATCAAATGCAATAATGACCCATATGTTGAATAACAAACAGAGAGTAATATAAGTACTAAACGTAATTTATATTTCATAGCTTCGGCTAAATAACGCCTGATTCTGAACACTATACTGATAGAATAACACCCTACTCATATCTAGCATTCCCTGTCGTCACACCCCGTAATTATAGGTGTGCTTTGTTACCGCTAAATGTAATTATGACATTATCCACATTCGTGTTTTCAGTAAACGGTAATTATAAAACGTTATTCATGCAGCTAAGCTAGTGTTTCTGCTGAAGTGTTGTTTTGATTTTAAATTTTTCATTATAGCTGAAGTAGGGGCAGAGGTGACCCAGGGGTAATGAGATCGACTGGCGAGTTGCAGGTAGTGGGTTTGAACCCCGTCTGGTACATTACTTTGTAGGATTTAGGACCGAAAGTTCGAGGACACGTTGTGGATTGCCCGGCGATGAAAAGATGGGGTCTGCTGGAACGTTATAGGCTGATTGGATTATGTTATAATTCCTGTAAGCCTTTTTTTTTGTTCTGGGTGGGAAAATCATCGAATGACTTCTTCCGCTCTGGGTTAAGCGGAAGGGTGTGTCAGACTTCTACTGACTAAAAACCCACCCTGTTCCTTCGACTGCCCTAAAGTTCCGGGGCCGCGGTATCTCGATAGAACTTTCCCACAAACCCCGGCAGGCAATGGCCCTATGAGGCCCCCTCACTGGCCTGGTCCTTACCGGACGGTGAGCGACACCTGCTCCCCGTCCGCAGGCCCGCGCCTACGGTGGCCGGAAATCGGCTCGCGATCCTCAACGCCCGGGGCGTCTCCCGCGGCGGATGGGGTGCGAGGAAGAGAGTTGCCTCTCCCTCGCGCGTTCGGCCTCCTCCTTCGCTAGCATGACTGCTTCGCAGAAGGAGGCGACTGCATCCCATTCCCTCTCGCTCCGTACCATGGCCTGAACCAGAGCAGGGTGCGAGAGGTCGCCGCCGCTAATCGCCTCAACGAGGACACGACGGTGCTCCGCCCAAGCAGGGCACACCTCGAATTCCTGTAAGCCTAGCCTTGCTTTCGGTATTTGGCTTTCTTAGCTTACTGTAACTGCGTTATGAAAGTCTATTTACAACTCCACTTTCGCGTGTATGGTTGCTTTTCTTTCTTTTTTGTTGTTATTTTATTATTATTATATATTTTTTTATTTGTATTTTTATGTATCTAATCTTGTAATTAATTTTATCAAAATTTTAATGTGGCTGTTATAACACTGTAGTCTCTTAAATCTGTTTTTTATCAGTAATTATATTTTACAATGTTACTTGGACTATAATGTCCTCTTATTGTGAAAATTAATAATGTTTTAAAAAGAGTTATCCTGGAGTTTTTCGTTTTTAAGTTCTACTCCAGATCAAACGACCAATTACAACAGTATCGTAACGACCAATTATCAGTAACTTCAGACAATTTATGTAGTAGGCCTATGTGAAATAATATAGTTTTGATTTTGTATAATTATTTTAAATGTAAATATATGTTTTTTACTGGGGTTTGTTTTACAGAAAGGCAACGTCACAATAAAATGAAAATTTCATTTATACTATTCTAGACATGTTTTATTAATACTATCGACATTAAATTTCCATTTGATGTTGGCTAACTTAATAAAGATTTACTGCTGTTGTTCAAAGCTAAAACTATTATCTACCGTTCGTATACAATTCTATTAATCTTCATTAACTTGTTGCAGTAGAGTGAAGAGTGAGTACGAAGCCTTGATGATCTGAAAACAAACAAAAATATTAGCAAAATTAACACTTATTTCTGAAGTTTTATAAGTGTCCAACTGTCCATGTAGGCTATGTGAATTGAAATACTTTTGATTTGTTTTAAATTTACCTGGTCAGTATAGGTTTTGGTTACTTTTAGGTTCTCCTGTAACATCTGTAAGTTTTTGGACTCGGTAGATTCAAAGTCAAGTGGTAACTATATACTTATTTTTTATTTTCATAGGTATATCACACATTCATTCATTTATTTATTTCATAAACAATTTTAACATTGTGTTGAAATTATCGCTCTAAATACACACAAACGTAAAAAAAAATTGACAGGTAGGCATTATTACAATAGGTACAGCAAAAACTAATCAAAATAAAATAAATTACAATATACCATTTCAAATAATATTCCTAGAATAACACTGTTACACAAATCATATAATTATGTCAAATATAAACAAAGTAAAAATTTAAAATAAATACAAAGTCAACCATTACAAGTCACAATTAATAATATAAAAAATTTTATTGATTAGATAACAACCCTACAACAAGTTACAATAGAGGCTAGGTGCTAAGGTGACGGCCTTGTGATCGAGGGACCGCGGGGTCGTGGATCCACGGCAATAATGTGATTAGTAATGTGAACTCTACCAACATTGATGTTCTGTTATTAATAAAAAAAACTAGAGATAGCCACTTACAGCCATGAAAGACGCCAGGGATAGCGTGGTGAAGCCGCCAGCAGTGAGCCTGAGGGCGCGTCGTGTACGCACCATGATGATGAGCAGGGAGCGGCGCACGCGCAGCGAGCACTTGTACCACGGGGACTCGTACGCAGCACCCGCTATCTCAGAACTCTATGAGCAAAATTTAATATACAATTTAAAAAAATCCCAATGCCAAAAAGATAAACTAACATACATTTTAAATATTCATTCTGGTGTCCTGAAATACAGGCCATAAGCCTAGCTTAGGCACCAGTCTCCCACAATATGTTTGTATATTATTAATATTTTATGAATTTATAAAACCATTGTAGTGTGGCGAGAAATATACAATTTACTTACTTATAATAGCTGAACCGCTTTTTAGGGTTCCGTAGCCGAATGGCAAAAAACGGAACCCTTGTAGTTTCGTCATGTCTGTCCATCTGTATGTCTGTCTGTCTGTCCGTCCGTCCGTCCGTATGTCACAGCCATTTTATTCCGAAACTATTAAGACTATACATGTGAAACTTGGTAGGTAGATGTATTCTGTGAAATGCTTTCCGATTTTAAGAAAAACATAAAAAATATTTAAAATAAAGGGGGGCTAAAACTGAAAACTGAAAATATTTTTTTCATGAAACCTATGCGTGTGTGGTATTTAAAGATATGTCATTTTTAAAGACCTGCTTTAAAAATGACATAGGGGTCATCACAAAACCACTTTTTTTATAAAGTCAATGGTTTAAAAAGATATAAGCTTCCAAAGATATACACATTACCAATGTGTATATAACTTTGTAATTCAAACAAACACTATGAAAAACAAAGTTATCTGGCGTAGTTGTAAAAAATGTAAATAAGCTAGTTGTAAGAAATTTGTAAGGTTTTTTTTCGTCAAATAAATATACATTTTGACGTGGACAACGTCTTATAATTCGATGAAGCTGGCTGCACGCACGAAAATACATGACTCATGCGGCGTTACCTCGCTCTGAGGCATAGATGATACCATATATTTGCTCTGAGGCGTTCCATCGCTCTGAGGCGTTCCAAAGCAAATCAAATTGGATCTACAAGTTGACATTTATGTATGAATCAACGAGTCAAGTACTAGGCTATCATAAAACGGTAAGAGATGACGTCACTGTGTAGAGATTCTTTGACATTTATGTATGACTCAACGAGTCAAGTACTAGGCTATCATAAAACGCTAAGAGATGACGTCACTGTGTAGGGATTCTTCCATTGTCATGAGAAGTGGAGTAATAGTGATGTAAAATTTAAATTTTCTTTTGAAAAATGCAACCATTCCATCAGTATTTTCTTATGACGTTGTCACGTTCAACTATCGTCAGTAAACCGACTTTACAGACAACCGATTTTTTTTAATATTATATTATTATAATTACTACGGAACCCTTCATGGGCGAGTCTGACTCGCACTTGGCCAATTTTTATGTATTTAATCGGATGACTTCTAATTGTGGTTGGCGCTGTGAAGTAAGTTAAGATTTCACGACTTTGTTTATCCTTACTAACATAGTTTATAAGTATGTGTCAATATTGTTACTATCCATTATGGATCTTGATATCTGATGAACAAATATGTAAATTGAACTGCATAAAGCAATGGCCGGAAAATATGTTTGTTTACAAAAAAAAACGAACCTAAATCAGTTTACACGTTTTATGCGTTATTTCTGGTAGTTTCTTGTCTTTTGTAGCCATGTCCGTCTGCCCGCGGCTTTGCTCAGAAACTATTGGTACTCGAACGCTTAATTTGGCATGGATATACATGGCGAAATATTAAGCTTTTAATTCAATATAATAAGATAATTTCAAACGTCACGGTCCTACATATAACGAAGTTAAAAGGAAAACAATCAGACTTAAGTTGGTTTCATTTTACGAGTAACTAGCAACCCGGCCCGGCTTCGCTCGGGTAATAAAGTAAAGTAATTTGTAAAAAAAATATGTTTATTGTGGGTTATCCTTGGGAGATAGGCATATGCCATCGAGGACTTTTTTGTAGATCTATAAAAGAGGAACAATCCCACCATACATGGTTTAGATATAACTCAAAAGTTTTTGCAGCGGTTTCGATTAAAGGTCCCAATCGGCTTAATTTTTTCCGACTTGTTGAACTAATATCGTCGTATTTCAACAAATTTACACAAAACCTTAACTTATTATACAATAAAACCTTCCTCAGGAATCACTCTACCTATCTGTTAAAAAAACCCGCATCAAAATCCGTTCCGCACTTTTAAAGATCCAAGCATACATAGGGACAAACAGCGGGAAGCGACTTTGTTTTATACTATGTAGTGATAGTAGACCAACCTACTCACTTTCGGACAAATTCCATTGAAAAATATTTAGATCAAGTTCTTATTTGTGAAAAACAGAGTATTTTGTTTTTGTTAGAGCATGGTACGGAAGTTTTGGTAAGCTAATCAGAAAAGCATTGTAGAAAACTACTGAACCCTACAATGCGCGTCGCCCGACACGGACTTGGCAGGTTTTTATTTTTTAATGTGCAGTTGGGTCTGAAATAAAGATGAATGAAAAATGAAAATTTGACTGAAATCAGAACTTACTTCTTCCGAGAGTTGGTTGCCCTGGTAGCAGTAGATGAAGACTTGGAAACACATGTTCAGAAGGTAGGTGCCCATCGACAACAGACGCACCATGTTGCCTGGTTGTGCCATCTGTAAGTTACAGACTCCATTAGTCATCATCTCACTGAATCATTCGCATTCATAAATAAATTGCGACGTTGCCGTTGTTCAAATACGCGTGTACAGTGTTTTTTTTTACGTATCAATTTAAAATTTTTGGTGAACATTTTAATATTAAAAAAAAAACATTCTGTTTTCGAATGGATATATTTTTAGCATGTATGGATGCTATACTATTGCGGGTTAACGGGAACGCCCTTTGTTAGTTAACATACTGTATACTTATTTTCTACTTTATTCTATCTGTTGAAGTTAACAGTTTCAGCTATCAGGCCTACAAATTCATTTATCTCACCGATAGTTGAAAGGCAGTGACGCAGATGATAATCAGCGATACAGTCAGCTGCGCGAAGGTGGGTTCGGAGAAGCACTCTTGCAGCTCCTTAGCTGTGTCCAGGGTTTTCTGGTGGTTCTTGACGCATATGCCGAGACGACGCCTCATCGTCTTTTCTTGCTCAGGAGTTAAAACGTACTGGGGAATATACATGAAAGATTCTACAGCATCGTAAAAAGGATTACAGCATCGTAATCGTAAGATTATAGGTTTGTCTGGCTGGGACTTACTGATACAAAGATTCTTGCATATGAAAGATCCAAAAAAAAACCAGATCCAAAAATAAATAAACTTTATTTTTTATTGATAATAGGTTCGCGTTTGACCACCATCTCGCCTGATGATGGTAAGTGATGATGTGGGCGAAGATGAAACACATATACCTAGGAGTAAACTATTTACTCTTGACTTAAAGGCCCCCAAGGTATATAATAATAAAATAAAGAACAGATAAGGTCCACGTTTTTCATTTGAAACTAAAATTAAAATGAAAATTCTTATTTATTTAAGCGCCATCTCTTATCGTTTTACAATATTAACAGCTAAGCTAATACTATGGTGTAAACTTACATCGGGGTTCTACGAAAATATATCGTTTAGAGACACATTTGACAGCGCTGAACACATTTGAGTAAGATACAAAGATGTCGCTAGTTTTATATGAGTGAGGGGGTAAGTAGAATACTATACAGCCTAGAGCGAATGGCTCGTACTCCATTCGCTAATATAGATCTATACTAGCGTATGGCTAATACGGATAGCTTAGATTTGTTGTAGGTACCTATAATGTTGTATTTTATTCACACTCGCGTTTCTCACATTTTGGTTGGACACTTCGTTTAATTACTAATAATAAAGCCTACATTCAAAAACTAAAACTGAGTTACTTCAATGTTTAATTACACTATTGCAGTGACTCAGAAATATTATTAATAATAAATAATTCAACCTATAACATTCCCACCGCTGGGACTCCGGCCTCGTCTCTATGAGAGATAATGGGCTGTAATCCAAAACACTAGGAAGTGAATAAATAAATGAAAAATAAATAAATAATACTCAATACTCAATACTTTTATTGCATTCCATATGTAGGTATTCTTAGATGGTAAACTTATAATTAGATCATATGGACCCTGACGGGCACAGCAAGAATAAGTGATTTAGGAGAGGAAGCATTTGTTAATTATATAATATTAATTTAACTTACTTACTAACTTAACTTAAACATTACATTACATATCTATCACTTAAATATTCGTTTACTGAGTAATAACACTTCTGCAGTAAAAATTGTTTTAGTTTTTTTTAAAATAGGTTAATTTTCTCTTCGTTTTTTACAGGTTCGGGAAGTTTATTATATAATTTAATGGACATTACATAAGGACTTTTAGAGTGCATTACTAATCGAGAACTTGGTATGTTTAGCCTAGATCGGTGTCTGAGTAGATAGCGTGACTGAATGTCTTCTCGTTTTGAATAAAACTCTTGATGTTTTCGTACTTTGCATGTTTCTAAAATGTATATGCACGGAAGGGTTAAAATATTATGTTTTTGAAAGAAAGGTTTGCAACTGTCTGTTTGTTCAATGTTTACGAGGATTCTAACTAATTTCTTTTGCAGAGTAAAGAGTGTGTGTGCATCTGTGCTGTTACCCCAAAGGGTGACACCATAGCTAAGCCATGCATAGGCATAGGCATAATAGGTGGTGAGTGCTGTATGTAAATTGGTGGTCTTTTTTTATTTCACGGAGGGCGTATGAAAATTTAGATAATTTTGAATGAGTTTTTTGAATGTGTGACTTCCAGTTTATATTTGTGTCTATAACTAGTCCGAGTAATGTAATTTCATTGTCGATTTCTAATTTTGTGTTGTTGAAATTAAAGTCTAAAGCTAAATGTGTTTTTTGGTGAGGGTGGAAGGTTATTAATTTTGTTTTAGAGTAGTTTATCTCAAGGTTATGTTCGTTCATCCAATTATATATTTTTGTAAGTATTGAATTGAGTATTTCATCAATATTTTCATTGTTTTGGCACGACACCAAAATGGATATATCGTCCGCGAATAAGACACATGGCCCTTCTATGGTTTTTGGTAGGTCGTTAATATAAATTAAAAATAAGAGACATCCTATTGCTTTACTACATGACCGGACTTTTTCAATTTCATTATTATTATGATTAATATATTCTATTTCAACTAATTGTTCCCTGTTCTTTAAATAAGATGTTAGCCAGTCGTGAGCCTTTTCGCGTATACCTATTCCGTACAGTTTGTTAAGTAATACTTATTCCAAATTGGACTTGGATTGGAATATAATACATTTATTAATAATAAGAAAGAAAAGTAAAACCAGGTGTCTTGACTTGGCACACGAGATTGTCGACATGTGGGATGTGAACTCGGCAATCATTGTACCGATAGTCATCTCAGCCAATGGCTTAATAGCCAAGAGCCTCAACCAACACCTCAGGAGGCTCTCGTTAGGCGGCTGGATCAAGGGCTTGCTTCAGAAAGCGGTACTCCTCGACACGGCGCGTATCGTCAGGAGGTTCCTCTATGCAGCCCTGACCGCCGGTAGCTTTGACCCTGTTCCCGATACCGGTGGGCTACTATTTTTTATATTTTTAAATGTTATTTTTTAGAGAATATTTAAAAATGTAATTTATATGTATATATTGGAGATAAAGAGAATAATGGTGGTCAAACGCGAGCTTATTATTAATGAAAAAAAAAGTGGTACGCGGCTTTTTGAGCTGTCTTCATGTAAATTTATGATGTACAAAATGTATTAATTGTACAAATTTGAATAAATGACCTTTGATTGACTACTAATGATTATTGACTAATTTAATGTAACTTACCTCATTTTCTATATCCATTCCCTTGCCCAAGGTTCTCAGCGAATACCCCACCAGCTTCAGGCGACACCTGCATTGGGCTATGAGGCCTGCTACCAAGGTATCCTTGGCTACATTTAGGTAAGCAGCGATGAGGAGTGCACCCACTTGGTGTACGTATGTCAGCTCGTATGCCGGGGACTTGGTCGTGTCGTATGGGTACCTAAGGAGGTCAAAGAATTACTGATAAATAATGACTTTCATTAGCCGTATTCACGAGGATTGTTGGGCGAAAGTCTCCACACAGTAGGTGCCAGAGGATGGACGGCGCCGCCGAGTCCGGCCCAGGAAGAGATGGCAAGAAAATCTGGACGTATAACACGAGGGTTGGTTTGAAGCGGCTTGACTTTCTTGGTAGGCCGTCGCCTCGTAGCTGGTTGAACTGCATTTTTTTCGGACCTTAATACAAGTCACTTCGTAACCTAGCTAGGCCGCCAGAGCCACTTAAAATTGTTATTTTTGCTATCGATCCTCAAATAATTTCAAATCAATTTACTATCATATAACAAAATGTACTAAACTTTTTGAAATACATAAATTGAATACTCAATTGTTTTTTCGTATGGAATTATTGTAATTTTTTTACAATACCTTTATAAATCCTCGAACAGTTTCTTATTGCCTGTATTCGAGGCATTACATTCATAAGGCTGAAACCTTTTTATTTTTTATCGAGGGGTAAGTCCTCATAGGTGTTCTCCATCCTAGGGCGGGAGAAGTCTGTCAGATTGTAACTGACTAAATCCACCCCGTGTTCCCTCGCACACTTGCACCGGGGGTTTTTTTTAATAGAATTCACATTACTAGCAATCTTATTAACCTCTCCAACTAAGCTAAATATGCTTGTGTCTGGAGTGGGTTCACGGCACTAGTGTAATGGGTAGGGTTAGATTAGAACCCGTGACCTCTCGATTACAAGTCCGACACCTTATCCATTAGGCTATTGACGCTAATGTTTGGTCCTGGAACATGCCGATTTACTCACGATTAGAGGTGTCAAAGTAACGAAAAAAAGTGTGCTCGATGTATCCGTTACTATAGCTATTAGTACTCGTTTCTATCGTATCGTTACGTTACTCGTTACTTTTGATACGTCAAAATATAGCATAGACTAACGCATCGAGTCGTATTGTGTATTCGTGTGGTATGACGTCGCGGCTTCGCATCGTTCGTAATTTGTAGAAAATATATCATCTTTACGTTACGTGTGCATCTAGATTTAGTTTGATTTGATAGGTAAAGGTTGGAACTACAATCAACTGAATTTACATTGGATATATTATTTGAAAATTTTATTGTTATTCGTGAGTTTTTTTTATAATGATATATCGCAATCAATGCAGTAAAAAAACAGTGAAAAACTTGGATGATGAATTTCCAAAAATCTGCTTTTTCTAGTAAATAAAAATCGTTCTTTGTAACGTACGTTTAAAATAAAAATCAAAAATCACACGAACAGGAAACCGCATTCGACCGTATTTTAACGAAAAATGCGAGTAACGAAATGCATTCGTGAGTAACGTTACGTTACTCGGTACTTGATGGCACCCGTTACTCGTTTGGTACAGCTTTACTCATGATGTTTTCCTTCACAGATTTAAGAGCAGTAGTGATGAAATAAATTACACAAAGAAATATTCAACAGCAACATACTATTCAAGCACCCATAGAAGTGAGGCGTGCTCAAACGCTACCAGCGTTCAAAAGAATGACCTTTCCCTGTAACTTTTCCTCTTCTTTCTCAACTATGCATATAATATTTATTTATTTATTAGATAACAAAATAATACATTTTAAAAAACACTGCTAAACCTAACTATGTACATAAAATTTTTAATAAAAAACAAAACAAGCTTAGGCGTCAAACTACTCCTCCAGATCGCTGTCGTCTGGAAATATTTATTAGTATATGATTTTTGTATTGTATGTATGTATTTTATATTATATGTTCAATTAATATTATTTACGATGTTTGTACACTGACAGCCCTAAATATGTCTCCTTTAGTTTTGTCCATCCAAAGGTTGTCTGTTATTCTGTGCGATAAGACCGCCCTTGTACACTAGTTTTACTTTTGTATCCATTGAAATATTGTAAGCTGTGCAATAAAGTATAAAATAAATAATATAATAATAATAATATGCCTAATAATAAGTCGAGCCCATAAATAAAGAGAAAGAAATATAAAGCTAGCTATATATAATCTGTACCTATATTACAGTTGATGTTAGGTTCGCACAATATTTTTAACGGATTTCATTATTTCCTCACCAAGCTCTAAGAGGCAGTTGGTTCTTCTCAGCGCTGGTGGCCCAGCCGAGACCTGTTATCAGTGTGACGGAGAAGTACAACACTTGTAGGTTCAGCATCTCTCTGTTACAGCTGAAACAAAAAACAAAAAGCCAGGTGTAATAAAACTGCAGGGAAAAATATTCTTTATTATTGAACTCAGATATCACAAAACTCTCTGATAGATAATTAGATTTCGTTTTATCAAAAACTACTATTGTTATATTGAAGAAAAACACGACTCCATCTACAATACGATAGCGCCTACCCATATTCCGCGAAATTTTTGATGTATTATGTATAGATATTTGTCAATCTAATTTTTAGGTTCTAAGTTCACCTAGTCACCTAGTACAAAAACTCGAACTTAGATAAAAGGATAAAAGAGTTGAATACTATTTTTAAAAACAGACATTTCTTTTTCCAACTCTTTTACCGTGCAACCGAGTGATAGTAACATAGGTCTAATTCTATGGGTCTTTGTAACATGAAAATACGTTTTGGGAATACTTTCACTGTGCGTACGGCTAAGGAGTGGATTTCCCTGCCGGAGTTTGTGTTTCCCGATAGCTATAACCTAGGAGTATTTAAGTCAAGAGTGAATAGGTTACTTTTAGGTAAGCGTGCTCCATCTTTGACCAGATCATCACTTACCATCAGGTGAGACGGTGGTCAAACGAGAGACTATTATCAATAAAAAATATGTTTATTATTCTCATATGTTCTTCTTGGCTTGGCAACTCAACGGATACCAGAGCAAAGATTCATTACTTGTAGTAATACCTTCATAAAGAGAACAGTGAATATTCCATGCTTTCCACTAGCACACCCACCTTCTTACAATCTCCCTTTCCTCCTTCGTCTTAACTTCTGAAAGAAACTTATCACCATCGTTGACAATGTTCTGGATCCTCTGCTTTCGTCCGAGGATGTTCACGATCTTGGCCGCCTGCGCCATGTTTGTGAACAATAGGAAAGCCACGCCGGTCATCAACGCCAGGTCTCCCCAGATCAGCATAAGGTCCACCACTTGGATGATTAAGTAGGTGCCTGTAAAAATGTCTTACTAGTAATTTAATAATAAATAAATGATGAAGGAATGATAAATTAATCATAAACGTGAGGACTTTTAATTGGCTCACTGTCTACTATACTATTTATTTTCTGTATTTAATAGCTGTTAGTCCTCCATACTTCTTAAATAAATTAATGATTAATTAGTATTTATTATACAAAAATTTTTTTTTGCAAAATATAGAACCGACTTCTATATAAAAACACTACAAAGGCAAAAATAACTTTAATTTCGGTAGACGGTGTCATTTGTTTTGTATTTTCTTTTTTTTTTGACACCGCCTTCCGAAATTAAAGTTATTTTTGCCTTTGTAGTGTTGTTATATAGAAGTCGGTTCTATTTTTTGCTAAAAATTTATTTTTCACGCTTTTTGTGGGTCGGTTTGTAATTTATCTAGTTACAAAAGCCATAATGTTAACTACTTATAACCTTTTACAAAATATTGCTTTCCCCGGTAAAGAGCCGTTAATTTTTGAGGAGTTCTCCTGGTACATCACCATCAGCTCTACTTCACCATATGCATTGTGACGAGCATAAAGTGCTTAACATCTATATTCAAGTAATCTAATCGCAATCTATGAAATATTTATTTATTATTGAGTACTTTCGGTGGCCACCTCCTCCTTTTTTTTTAAGTCTGTTAAAAATGGTGAATTAATACCTACGATAAAAGACGATGAAGGAAAAATTAATGGTTTTCATATTGACAAACCCACACAGCAAATTGTAATTCGATGATTGTACTTGTATATAAAAAAAAACATCTATTTAGATCCAAATATTTTATTCTACATGGACATTGGTAAATTGTCAGAAGCTAGACATGCATCTGGTTAGCCTTTCTTCATCTATATTGGGGTTGGGTTACGGGAAAGCATATTTTACAAAGAAGGTTTTAGTATATAACACATCAGGTTCTGATGAAGACCTTCGGAGATAAGTGATGGAACTCTTCAATTTGAAACAGCAAATCTCCCGCGATTGCTGCCATCGTACATCTATGTATTGTTTAGCATAATTAGCATATTAATATCACCACAGCTAAGTCACAGGCCTTCTGAATCACGTCTGAAATATGGTTTAAGTGGGTAAAAAAGGCGCAAAACAAATTCTCTTTTTAAAAAGTAAGTGCGAACGGTATGTAGGTATCTCAAGTAACACAAACAATGATACACTAAAAGCATAAAATAAAAACTTTTTTTACAAAAAATTTAACCGACTTCTAAACTAACAAAAAAGACTTGCACTACAAAGAGAGAAATAACCTTAAATATTGTTTTATTGGATGCAGTCTGATTCCGTTAAAAATGAGGGTAGGCTACGTATCTACTCACATGGCTGAAGTCGGTGCCAAGATAAATGAATAGGTTTCATCACCTCGGGTGTGCCCGAGAATGCGGCGTTCTTTGCCTACCAAAACTATTCATTGGTTTGGCACCGACTTGAGCCATGTGAGTAGATACGTAGCCTACCCTCATTTTTAACGGAATCGTAACCTAGCCCTTACTTTTAACGGAATTAGACATCCAATAAAACAATATTTAAGGTTATTTCTCTCTTCGTAGTGCAAGTCTTTTTTGTAAGTTTTGAAGTCGATTAAATTTTTTGTAAAAAAGTTTTTATATAGAGCGACTACCTAATACCTATCTGACCACCATCTAGTAGATTGTCAGAAAGTTAGTGAATGATTCAAATTGGTCGTATCCTATGGACAAGAACCGGCAAGAAACTCCACGATTATTTTTTTCAATACACAGGACAGTAAAGACCACACAACACAGTACAATGTTTTCGTAAATTATAAGAAGAATCTCCTGGTTTGCAGAGTTATCGCAATCACAGAATGAAAAATGCTATAAAAGATGAAAACAGACTTGACAAATGAAAAGATAAAATGACATTAATAAAACTGAAAAACCGGATGGAAACTATGGCCAGTAAAATATAAAATTCTGTCATTTCAAAAAACGAAGTAACGTTATGATGATCACCCAGCGACGACGGACTGAACTCGGTATACGTTGCTGGGCCTTAGCCATGAGCTCGTCGAGATCGTTACATATACTAATAAAAAATACATATGGTGCATATCTGCCATAATTCCCAAAACTTCATAACCTAAATTAAAATAAAAAAAAGTAAATATATATAACTCAAAGGTGACTGACTGACTGATATAGTGATCTATCAACGCACAGCCCAAACCACTAGACGGATCGGGCTGAAATTTGGCATGCAGGTAGATGTTATGACGTAGGTATCCGCTAAGAAAGGATTTTGCGAAATTCCCACGGGATCGGGATTTACATGGGAAAAACTTCCCACGCGGGCGAAGCCGCTGGCACAAGCTAGTTACACATATGTATCTAAAACTTTACAAACCTAAAATAAACATAAAAGTGAACACAGAATATAAGCTATACAACTGCTTTTGTGTTGCTGTCAGATGTTCAGAAGCCCAGAATCCCACCATTTGTAAAATGGTTAATGAGACGGTCACTGAAAATGTTGCGTTTTTTACTAAAATTCCCATCTCGGATCCTTTACTGTTATCTTGTACCTTAAGACTGAATCAAAGTCTTGAATGTCGCACGAAATGGAAGTCCAAATCAAAATAATGACGGAATTGCTTGAAATTTTTAATTGTTGGGTACAGAGATTAGAAACCTTTTAGTGTTCAAAAAAAACGTGACGTACTTTTTTGCACAAGCAATAATATATGATTCTGAAAATAAAATGGAATTTTCTGTTTTTAAATTTGTTGTCTATTTTTAAATCTGATATCGATTATGTATTTACCTTGTTTCATTTCCTAAAAAAAGAAGACTAGGAATTATCAATAATAAACTCGAATATGCTAATCAATGAAATTAGTTACTTTATAGCATGTAGCAGTAAGCGTATATACGAGATGCGCCGAATGTAGGTTTAACCGAATACGAATGTTCGGCCGAATAATCGATCCAAAATGTACCGAACCGAATATTCGGCCGAATTATTCGGTTCGTAAAAAAAACCTAATTTGATTAAAACTTCAATTACCTACTAATGTTGACTCTTAGTTACCTCAAATTGTATGATTTTTCATTTGTAACTGAAGATTGAAAATGATATATTGAACTGAGAGATTGTTCATTGTTGATTTCATAGGATATTATTTGACTTACATTGAAATTTACTTAAAAAAACTATTTTTTTTTCTTTTATTATGATCAAAATCTCAGTATACATACATATCGTTCTTATACAAAAAACCACTAAAGCCCTTACCGGCTTATATATGGCTAGTGAGTTCGGATAAATTAGGTTATAAGTATTTTAGATAATAAGTGAATTTGTAAGTTTTACATTTAAAGATGTTAGTAAATAAGCTTAACTAAGCTAATACATTCTGTTGCAAAAAATGCTTTTTAATAAACATTTTTATTTTTTAGGGTTGCAGAGGTATTCATTTTGTATGTCCACAGGGAGTTCATTAATTAGATTAAAACTACAAATACTTACGACAATTCCTAGTTTTAAAATTGTTCAGATTCAGATTCAGACTCAGATAACTTTATTTGCTCAAACATGAGTGTACATACATCTTTTTTTTTAATTTTTATTGTTTTATTCAAGTTGCAAATTAATATTTAACTTAAGGTTTTTTTATTGTTGATTTCATAAATTTTAATGAGAGTATATTGACATTTATTAAAAAAACTTACCTAATTAGATTATATACATATTTTAATTCAAATTCAAATTGTTAATTTCATAGAAATTTAATTTGCTTTAATTTGTAAAAAAGCAGAAGTTTATTTGATTAAAATTTTATTTAAATATATTGTTAAAATTAATCTTCTTTATTTTAAACTAGCTGTTACCCACGACTTCGTTCACGTGGGAGTTTTTTTCCGTGTAAATTACGATACCGTGGGAATTTCGGGATAAAAGCTTATGTATTATTCCAAGGTTTCAGCTATCTACATACAAAATTTCATTCAGATCCCAGCAGCTATTTTTGCGTGAAAGAGTAACAAACATCCTTTCATCCACCCTCCAATTCCAAATCCAAACTTGACAATTATTTATATGTATATACATTTTCTTATATACAAACCTTGTCCTGACACACAGGAACACATAAAAAAGGAATCATTCAATTTGGTGCAGTCGTTCGGAAGTTATGCGCGTATTCATTTTATTTTTATATAATAATATACTGATAAATGAATAGGTTTCAACACCTCGGGTGTGCCCCAGAATGCGGCTTTCTATGTCTATCAAAACTATTCATTGGCTTGGCACCGACTTCAGCCATGTGAGTATCTACTCACATGGCTGAAGTACCTAACCTAGCCCTTATTTTTAACGGAAATAGACATCCAATAAAACAATATTTAAGGTTATTTCTCTCTTCGTAGTGCAAGTCTTTTTTGTAAGTTTTGAAGTCGGTTAAATTTTTTGTAAAGTTTGTTTTTAATTTTTATTTTGTGTGTCTGTTTGTCCGGACAAACAAAATAAATAAACTAATTTCTGGAACGGCTAAACCGAATTTAATTGGGCTTTCACTGGAAGATACAATACGTTGTAAGGCAACATATACACGTCTTCTATCCCAGAAACCCCACCGGAACGTAATTTACTTGGGAAAAAGCGTGTACGTAATATAGACTCGACGCGAACAACGGGTACAGCTAGAACTTGAAATAGAAATAACATTTATGTCACAGAAACAACAAAATAAGGTTGTATTTTGTATAACCATGTATGTAGAACCTGTTCTACAAAATCTTGTGACAAATCCAAATGTTGTCAACCTCTGCCCCCATTGTGATAATTGTCAGTTTGCTGAGTGTTGCTACAACGCAAATATAATTATGTTATTACGTGTATATCACCCTGTGGTTTTAATAAACGATTACAATACTATGTGTATATTGTATAACTGTAACCAGTCATCAAAACATGGTTATTAGCGTTTTAGTTCGAACTGATATAATTGATTTGATTTTCAGTTGTTTTGTTTTCAAGGTGGTTTGTTGAATTTTTTATTTAAATAAATAGAGAGCTGACTTTAAATCTATTGGCTATGGAGACATACATTTCTTTGGTCTATGAAACATTGGTATTTACTTCTGGGTACTTTTAAACATACACTGCCTCGTTGGTCGTTGAGTGGGCGCAAGCGTGACTGCTGGGCACGAGGTGTCGGGTTCAAGTCCCGGGTTGGTCAAAAGAACTATTGTGTCTTCTATAAAGAATTTTTCAGTAGTCCCGGCTGTCATTTCGACATCTTCGACAGTCGTTACGGGTATTCAGAAGCCAGTGAATCGTGTTACCTAGCTAGTGGGTTGTTTTTTTTATTGATAATAGGCTCGCATTTGACCATCATCTTACCTGATAGAAAGTGATGATATGATCAAAGGTAAAGCACGCTTACCTATAAGTAACCTACTCACTCTTGACTTAACACGTTCGCTGACAGTGAGCACTTACCCTGACACCACATTACGACAGTAGAATTTTCTACACTAAATGACAAATCAACGTAGTACTCGTGCACAAGCAAGCAATATGAAACTACCCACAATTTTTTTTTGTTATTGAAAATGTGTTCGCGTTTGACCACTATCTCACCTGATGGTAAGTGATGATGTGATCGAAAATGGAGCACGCTTACCTAAAAGTAACCTATTCACTCTGGACTTAAATACTTAGGTTATAGCTGTCGGGAAACACAGACCCGGCAGGGAATTCCACTCCTTAGCCGTACGCACAATGAAGGTATTCCCAAAACGTTTTGTGCGTATGGGTGGGATGTTCACCATGTAACGATGTAAATACTCGTATTACGGCAGTAAGAAATATGAAATTGCTCATAATATGACAGTGGATACTGCTCTTCATAATACTTATATGAAAAATTATCGTGAGACGACGTGCTCTTAAAAATAAGTGGCCCGTCCCTCGACGTACTGTCATAACGCACTATTTTTAACCGACTTGAAAAAAAGGAGGTTTACAATTCGTCTTGAATTTTTTTTTTTTTTTTTTTTATGTGTGTTACCTCGTAACTCGGTGATGGCTGGACCGATTTGGAAATTTTTTTTTTGTTCGAAAGCTTATACTTTCTAGGTGGTCCCATTGTTACGAAATCAGGATCTGATGATGGGATCCTGGAGAAATCGAGGGAACTCTTCAAATATTATAGGCACACCTATAGCGTTTTGGGTATTTCTTGTAGTACCTTGAGCAGTTGCTATCGAAAAGTACCATTTGGGGAAGCTGAACTGATGATGAAGACCACAGATGGCCACTGAAACTACTTAATAATAAGTATTTCGTGGATTGCGATTCGATTACTTGAGTACGGATGTTAAACACTTTATGCTCGTCGGATGTACGAGTATGGTGAGTATGGTGAGTATGGTGTGTCAAGTACCAGGAGAACTCCTCAAAAATTAACACCTATGCATCGGGAAAAGAAACATTTTGTAAAAGGTGATAAGTTGTTGACATTATGGCTTTTGTAACTAGATAAATTACAAACCGACCCATTAAAAAGCGTGAAAAAAAAAATTTAACAAAAAATAGAACCGACTTACATATCAAAACACTACAAAGCTAAAAATAACTTTAATTTCGGAAGGCGGTGTGAAAAAAACAGAAAATCCAAAACCAATAACACCGACTACCGAAATTAAAGTTATTTTTAGCTTTGTAGTGTTTTGATATGGAAGTCGGTTCTATTTTTTGTTAATTTTTTTTTTAATTTTCCGCCATAGACGTGCTGTCAGCGAACGTGTTAAAGACCCTCAGGTTATAGCTATCAGATAAAACGTGGAGGCTTAATAAACAGTCGCTCCATGTCAAATACTAATACTTAGATGCATACAGTTAGGCTGGAAGCTGAACCTAACATAGGTGCAAATAGACTAAGCAGACTTTTCAACATACACTTCTCATACACACAAGTCAGACTTTCTGAATACCAGAAATTCGTCAATTTACCCTTTGTTATTGTTAACTACTTTATAACAGAGGCAAAATAGAGGAATTTCGACATTCAGAAGGGTACGAATTCGGAAAGTGGAATTCCCTGCCGGAGTCTGTGTTTCCCGACAGCTAAAACCTAGGAGTCTTTAAGTCCAGAGTGAATAGGTTACTTTTAGGTAAGCGTGCTCCGTCTTCGATCACATCATCACTTACCATCAGGTGAGATAGTGGTCAAACGCGAATCTATTTTGACAGGCCCGTTGGTATAGTGGTCAGTGGCCCTGACTGCTGTGCGCAAGGTCGTGGGTTCGATTCCCACCTAGGACAAATGTTTGTGTGATGAGCACGGTCATTTGTTCTTTGTCTGGGTGTAATTTATCTATAATATGTATGTATTTAGAAATATATATGTATGTTTATCAGTTGTCTAGTACCCATACCACAAGCTCTGCTTAGTTTGGGACTAGATGGCGTTGTGTGAAAAGTTGTGGAATATTATTATTATTATTATTATTATCAATAAAAAAAAAAATAAAGAGTTGTTAGCAATGCTTGTCAATAAGAGGAGTTACGGAATAAAAGCCGTTATTGACCAGGATTTGTTTTCTTTTTTTTAAATAAATTTTTCCTTAATAAAAATCGCTATTTTCGAAAAAAAATCACTACGTTATCAATAGTTAATTTTACTATAAGATTGTCATAAACAAAAATTTGTTTCTATAAATTACACTATGCTAGAAGGTTTTTATCATTTTCTGAAAAAGAAAATACAAGATGGATTTAACGGTTATTGATTAGTTACTCCTCAATTGTATTTCCATCTCTATAAAGCTGTTGGTTGTCTGTGCCATGGGCGCCACTCACTTCTATAGAAGTCGTTCTGTGAAGTCATAAGCGTACCTACTGCTCACCAGACCGCAGTACTAATTGGGTTAATGCGCACGCATCCTTCTTTCACTTAGTTTCAGATACGGTTTTACTTAAAAGTTAAGAAATAGGTAGCAAAATGAATGAAGAACTGGATCCGGATGCGCTATTAAACATATTTAGTACTAGGAGTCGAATCAGACTCGGAGTATATTGTGGGGTGTTGGACCAGAAGATGAATCTGAGGTAGTAATACCTCAGAATTATCATCTACTATGTCAAAAAGTAAGAATTCAATATGGAAAATATTCGATAAGCCGTAAACTAAGTGAAGCTTGTAGGCATCTCGTGGCTCTGGAGTGCGAATTTAACAAACTTGTAGCTAACGCTTACCTTACAGTTTGAGGAGAAAAAAAAAAGAGATACGAGTTCAAATAAAATAAAATGACTCTACGTGCTTTCCGAGGCAATTATCCAAAGACCAACCTCGGTATGTGTTGCTTACTCAATACTCAATACTCAATACATTTATTTGCATTCCACCTCAACCTCAACCTCGAACATCAAGCGTACGGCTGTTATCATTTAGAAATAGCTCCAATTTGTACCCAGACATATATCTATCTTCTGCCCACAGATACTGAGCCTCTTTAACTTCCGTGCCCCTTCCAGAATACCTCGGAAGCCAATAACACTACTCTGCCCACCACAGAGTAGAACAGTTTTGGGTGCCAATTCTCCTGTGGCGAGGTTATGTAGGGTTGTGAACAGTTGCGGTGACCAAATTGATCTGCAATTTGATTCCTTGATCAAGCTAAAAGCCAAAATTTATAAATGTATCGACATGGAGTAGTCCTTATTTGGAGTAACCTTATTGTTAATATCAGTGTTAAAGGATTGATTAGAATATTAAGCCAATATTAGATCTTGTTGTGCATACTTAAATTATCGATAGATTAATGTTATTTATAATTATAGTATAGATATAAATATAACTAATGCATGCAGAGTTTACCTTTAAGTGATTGTTACAATTTAGTCTGCTTTTAAACATGTTGTGTTAGCCATAAAACTAGTGTAAGCAATTGTTGGTGAACCAATTTAAATAAAATAAAATAAAAAATAAAATAAATAAATCTAATATTGTGTTTGTAGCCACAGTCATAAGTACTGTGGAGGTTTGCTATGCGAGCGGTCAGCCTCTCGCACTGGCCGGTAGAGTTTCCACCAATTGTAACGGGGACGTGTGTGTACTCGGGATTTTCAATATAAACACGATAGGCTTTATACTTTGTATAATATTATGTTCACACTATGGAAGATTATTCTAATTACATTTTCACATTATTTTAATATCGAGTCTGCTTCTGCTGGCAGTCCAGCCCGCTATGGCTCTTGTTAAAACAATTCCTTCGCATGCCAAACGTTGTGGTCTAAATTCAAACTATACCGGCCAGTGCGATAGGTTGACCGCTCGCATAGCAGATCTCCACAGTACTTTATAGCCTTTTCCCAATAAATTGTGTAATTTAAGTTTTACCTACACCGCTCTCTATGTAATGTTCCATGTGACTCTGTAGTGTGTTCGTTCATGAGAAAATGAATATATCATTATTTCAAAATATTTCAAATTCTATTGGGTTCTGCTTCCCGGCGCGTCAGCATCGGTGACGGGGCCCCATGGGACCATTGCCTACCGGGGTTGCGGGAATGTTTTAACGAGATACCGCGGCCCCGGAACTTAAGGGCAGCTGAAGAAACAGGGTGGGTCTTTAGTCAGTAGAAGTCTGACACACCCTTCCGCTTAACCCAGAGCGGGAGAAATCATTCGATGATTATCCCACCTGACAAAAAAAAACGGGTTGCACTCCGGGAGTGCCGGCAGAAGTGAAAACTTGAATATTAACGTTGTGCATTTTTTATATTTTGGAATGGTTAGGGAATAATTTTGCACGAATTGCTTTAATTATCAGTATAAAAGAACTATCATTTATGTGGTAGAATACAATATTTATTTACTGCGCTATCGTACACAAACATGACAATTTATATTACATTAAAAAGTTTATCTCTTAGAATATTCGACACGTTAACTTCAATCACAACGCCATCTAGACAGTTTTCTTATAACTATTGTAACGAAGTAATTGATGCACGCTTGTAGCTTTGACTGTGGCAAAAAAAGTCATTTGTGGCTGTATTAGTTTCAATAAAGTCACATAGATGTCACTGTAGTAAAAAGTGCACGTCTTACGAATTTTCGATCAGGGTCACGTGTCCCTGACGCGAGTTTAACATTTTTTACCCATTGCAAAAAAGTGCACAGCGCCGCTAAAGAAGTTTTCACTTCAAAAAAAAGTCTAACCTGATGCAGCAGAGTACAAGTTTCACATAGAGCGATGCTTATCTGACCTTCACAACCCAGTTACCATTGACAAGATTGGTGTCAGAATGTCTGCCTTCTGACTACCGGTGACGACTGTCAAAGATGTACAAATGACAGCCGGGACCAACAGCTGAGCTTGCTATCCGAATTAGAAATCTAGATAAAGTGTCAAGATGGCGAACCGAAATCGGCTAGCGTTAGCGTCGACACGTGCGACTTATTACCTTTTTAGGGCTCCATAGACGAATGGCAAAAACAGAACCCTTACAAAATCGTCATTTCTGTCTGTCTGTCTGTATGTCACAGCCATTTTATTCCGAAACTATTGGGACTACACTGTTGACACTTGGTAGGTATATGTATTCTGTAAACCGCTTTTGAAGAAAGATGCACATAGATTTGAATGTGCTTGGTTAGACAGTGCAAGTATTTATCAGATATCGTATACCCCAACTAAGAACAGTTCTGCAATCGTTTGCTCAACGATTCGACGAACATCAACAAAGTATCCTAATGGCTCAAATAACTAGTTTAGCTTGATGATTACGTACAGTTTTGATTTTTTAACCTACTTCGTCTGAACATGAGTTTTACAACCCTTTGCAAGTTTGGATTATTATAATACGCTGTCATATGTCGTGAAGTCACGCTTTGTACTACCATCAGATAACGGCGGGCGCGGGAGATGCGGGTTGGGCAGTTATCTACAGTGGCTAGCTTATGATACTAGGTAATATTATATGTATTTAATCTTCAATAAAAACTAGTTGTTGATCGCCATTTCGTTCGCAGGATTTTTCGTGCAAACTTAATTCCTCTATAGCAGCTCATTAGGCTTCGAACCACTCTGTACCACTACACACGGAACCCACCCTGTTCCTTCATATGCCCTTGTGGTCCGGGGCAGCAGGATCTCGTTAGAACATTACCGCAACCCCAGCAGGCAATTGCACTATGAAAAATATAGTAAAATTTCATTATTTTCATCGATCAAAGTTACAACACAAACATCCAATCAAATATTACTTGCTACTTTCAATATTGTATATCCCTAATCTATGCTTGCTGCTACGGAACCCTTCATGAGCGAGTCCGTCTTGCACTTGGCCACTTGTTTCTGATATTGCTTTCTGTTTCTTTGTCTTTTGCAGTTTGTAATTATAATCAGTTTTAATTAATATATTGGTAGTAATTTCATAGTATAGTCTTAATTGTAATTTTAATAAGGTAGTTTTGCTGTTTACTAATTAAAGAAATATTATTTGCATACGCGAGTAGGATGAAGTCTCAAGCCTGACTTATTTTCATTGCTTTTCTTAGGCTCCTATAGTGGTGTCTCTATATGTCATAATATAAAGTTAGCCTTTCAGAAAACACTTTCAAAGATTATGTGAAATTACGCGGTATAGTACTCGAATATTCGGACTTTAGGGTAATAATACGGGTGAATCTCGATTATCTGACTACTAACCGCAAATTACTTTATACAAGTCCAATCGATGCGAGCATGTGAGGAAGTGGAGTCGAAAAGGAATGGACATCGAAAAGTTATGAAGAAAAAAAAAACAAATATTTAACTTTTAGTAGGTTAGGTATTGTTTGTTTTTACAAAACGATCAATTTTGCAACTGATATCTCGTACTTTGTAAAGTACGCAATATAATGTACAAATTGTGTACAAAACGTTTTTTTTCATAAATCATACATATAGCTTATGATATTTTTGTATTTATTTTATAGTATTCATATGATAGAACACAATATATATTCTACTTCTATGTATGTATACCTATATTTGTTTATTGTATCTATATAATTTATGTTATAAGTTAAGTATGTTTTCATTTACGTAATTAGTATTTATACACACTGTGTCTATCATCTCTATTTCAACTCTCCTGTCGCAGGTCTTCTGGAAGAAATTTCTTTTAAAATAAGTAGCACCTTCGTGTTATCTGCATTTGTTTTTTTTTTCTTTTAAGTATCATTGTGTACAATTGTACATAAATAAATAAATAATTTATTTTCATAAAATGTGGGAGGTAGAAATGTTACAATCAGTTCGGTGCAGTGACACTATCTGCCGTTTAGAATTGGCATGCAAATATATATTGAGGTTAACAGCAATGCTGCTGTGTACAGTAATAATAGGACTTCAGATTTATATACTGTATATTGTTATAGTTGTACTAAATGTTTGTTGTCCGTCTCTGTACATTATAAGTATAATTAATATATTTTCAGTCTAATTTATTTCAATAAACCTTACATATTATTACTATACTATGTATAAAAGAAGTATTAGCCACCAGACAAATAATATTCTTCAAAGTTATACCCAATTCCTAACCATACCCGCCGCCTAAGCACCATCCATTAGCAAGTAAATCAGTAACACAATACATTCCGACACAATTCTTTTATACCCTGATCAGCAAGGAAAGAAAAACCCGCACTTATCCGTAAGTTCGCGATAGAGATGAGGCCGACTTATAGATAGGATCGGTTGATTGGTCAAATCTGCGAAGAGCACAGAGGGGCGGGTCCGGGCTGTTTATTTATCTATTGTGAGATGTTAGGATGAGGAGAGGACGGTGGACCGAGAAACGGAATAGTTTTTATCTCGGTCTTAAATTTTAAGATGCAGTCTTCTTCTAAGCGATTCCAATCGTCAGCTAACCAAACTCCGCTCGATGATGCAGACATAAGATCATCAAGCGTGCATGTAACAGGGCATGCGGAGCTAGATAGAAGGTGGGCCGGTCTTTCTTTCGTCTTTTCTTTCTTTCTTCTTCTTCTTACCGGTATTACGTACCTCTCACCCGTATTAAAGAATACGGGTGGACGGTGAGCAGGGGTAGCTCACCGTCCGGTAAGGACCAGGCCCGGGTCGGCACAGCGGCGCGTTGTGTTCATTTGTGTCGCTGTGGGAAGATTCTAACGAGATACCGCGACTCCAGAACACAAGAGCAACTGGAGGAACAGGGTGGGTTTGTAGACAGAAGAAGTCTGACGCTCCCTTCCACTCCACTCAGAGCGGGAGAAGGTATTTCAGGATCTTTCCCTCACACAAAATGTCGTCTTATACAACGTGTAATTTAAAGGGTATATACATACCAAGTGCATGGCTTCTTTGGATGATAACAAACGATATGGCAAGGGTTTTTTAATCCTAAGTCTACGTGTGTAGAACTTATTACAAATTCCAATACACTGATACCAGAGACCGAATTTTAAAAGAAATATCGTGTTATTGGCAAGTGACGTGGAAAGTTATTGACCCTCATAGTGCTGTGACACGTTTGTTATGATTGGTATTCAAGAAATATATGAAACCAATAATTTGGTATCAATTCTTTGAGTCAGTTATTTTGTGCTGAAACTGTGCATTTAAGACTCCATACCAGATGTTGTCTTCAGCCCTTTTGGATAGATATGGGGATTCCATTACACGTTGTATAAATAATTCATAACTATCACACACACACATCTTAAGAATCTATACTAATATTATAAAGCGGAAAAGTTTGTTAGTTTGTTTGTTTGTTTGTTTGCTTGAACGCGCTAATCTTCGAAAGTACTGGGTGGATTTGGATGAAATTTGGTATGGAAGTAGCTTCAAGCTTGAGGAAGGTTATAGGCTACTTTTTACCCGACTGCAAAAAAGGAGAGTTATGTTTTTACCGTGATCTACGTGAATCCACGGGAGCGAAGCCCCGCGTGAGTACTAGTCTTTGATAAAATAAAACTCCTCTAAGTAATAACTTACGAGAGCACGTGTTTAAGAGTAGGTACCTCCGCAACATATTCCTTCATTTAAGTATCTCAAGCTATAACGCAAACTTTAGTCAGCTTCGCTTGAAAACGTGTGTGTTTCAGAGCACGTATAATAGATGGATTCCAAACGAAAGTTAAGTAAGCAGAACTGGAAATCGTAAGTTGTTGCAGTCCACATTTTTCTAACATTAAGATTAGAATTCATTGAGACGCATTCAAAACGCAAGATAAGGAGATATTCTTTTACTGTCTTCTATATATTTATCTACACATATAAATTAATGTCAGGTGTCTGTCTATGATTTCAAAATAATTGTATTTCCTCAAATGCCTATAGTTATTTACACGAACTCAAAAAAGGTTTTTTTTAATGAAATTCTGTCTATCGGTCTGTCCGAGCTAATCTCTAGAACGGCTAAACCGATTCTAATAGAACTTTCACTGAAACATAGAGGAAGTTATAGGGCAACAATTTATAAGCTACTTAGGGATTACCACGGGAAAACTTCTCAGGCTAACGAAGTCGCGGGTAAAGCTCTTCACGGAAAAATGTTCAAAACATAAGGGTCTATTAGATATGTACTCAAGATATTTCAATTTAGTGGTCTTTGGTCTACTGCTGTCGAACATGGGTCTGGTCTGGATTCATTTACCATGCAAAAGATGTTATTAAATTTCACCATTAGGATTATCTCATAAGCAGCACTTCTTATAATAATTGACAAAACAAAAGACATTATTAGATACATCAAGATATTTCAGTGACTACCCTGTTAGTTTAGTGGTCCTTGGTTAATGCTAATGACGAGAGTGGCTCTAGGTTCGATTCCCTGGTCGCCCAAAAAGTGTTATTATATTGTTCCTTTAGCAGTGCAGCCGTATTGTAATGCTGTCCTATTAAACTAAAGCAACAGAGACTGCACCTTTAATTACGCACACATACTTGTACTATAAAATCTCCTGCGATTTTGCTTATCTCATGTCAATCACTTACAATTTGAAAGTTTGACAAAGCTTATCATTATGATAATCATTGATTATGTCAAAAATGGTTGATTATTAATCAACCATTTTTGACATTTGAGGCTACCAATAAATTAAGTTCGTAATCGTTGAAATGATCATCCGGATTTTTTTTATTATGATGAATCTGCTCTTGACCTCAATCACGCCTAATGGTAAGCAATTGATGAGGTCTACGATAGAATGAACGAGCCCAGAAGATGCCTGGTCACTCTTGCTTTACAGGCTGACGGATAATATTTGTGTAAGGGAACACAGAAGCTGGTAGAGAGTTACACACCTTGGCTTAGCGTTAATTTTATATTAGTTCTGTAGCGTCCGAAAATACTTAAATGAGAAAGTCCATCTATACTATATATATACTAATATATATTATAAAGTGGAAAAGTTTGTATGTTTGTTTAAACGCACTAATCTTCGTAAGTACTGGGAGGATTTCGATGAAATTTGGTATGGAAGTAGCTTGAATCATGAGGAAGGTAATAGGCTACTTTTATCTGACTGCAGAAAAAGGAGAGCTATGTTTTTGACAAAGCACACAAGTGCGAAGCGACTGCTAGTTGTATATAATTTTATTTATATAATTTTTTTTTAAATTGAAACTATTGTCCACAGAATAAAGCTCATACATACCGTCGAGTGCTATGTTAGATTAGAACATATCAGAAGAAACTAATATCCACCAAAACCTTCTCTCCCATGTACACCAGCCTCAACTATCATCCTAAAAAAACAGTTGGCATCGCTGATTCTTGAACCAGTTCACCAGTTGGTGGCCACTTGTTGCAGTAGGCGTGTCCCGCCCCGCCCACCGCGCCCTCGAGGCTGACGCTGCTGGTTCCCTCAGTGGCACAGCAGACGCGGACCTCAGCATACGTGATGGCTACCCTCCGGAAGTTCGACATGAGAATCCTCTCGCCGGAGCGCTGACGTCTACTTAAACATAAGGTAAGTGGACTCAGAATGGTTTGACTTACTAAAATATTTTTCAAAGACTTTTTAAAACTTTGGTTACTTTGAATATGTTATAAACTTTATTAACTCGGTAATTTTCACGGACAACATCGAAAAAAACTTTCTTCTATCAGACATTTTAGGACCTGTTCTACAGGTTCTCAATAACACAGCAAATAAGTTCAAAAACTGGAACAGTATTTGTAAGATTTTATAGCTATAAAATATTAATTCCCTTCTCGTTAATATTCACTAAAAACATAAACCACTATCTACTATCCTATATTTTACTATCCCAACCCCGTTGACAATATGTATAAATATCCAGCCAGTAACTTCATTAAAACTTTTCAGAAATAATCTTTCATTTAAAACAAATGTTGTTTCATTAAAAAAATAATAGAATAAATAAAGTAAAATTTTATTTTACAAAAGATTATGATACACAATCACAAACTAGGTATTAAACAGTTAAATTACACAAATATAATTCAAAAACACAAACTCAATGTTTTTCTATAAAATAAACTACGTATTGCAGTTACTACAAACAAATCTGATTTCCATCTAATTCAGAATTAATCGCTTTACCTTATGTTTGCAAATGTAAAAGCAAAACCTTTAAACTACATGAGTATACAAGTTTCTTGTTAAAGTTTCGTGTTACCTCCGCTGCACAGTAAACACTCGCTCAGTACCGCAATCCTTAGAATCAACAAGTTTCCAAGACCCTCGCAAACATGGCATGGTTTTTAATTAGAACAAACATAGCAAAAAGACCTTTAAAGTTTCATTTATAATGTCCGAAGATCTATGTCTTTTAAGTTCTGTCCATCCAAAGGTTGTCTGTAAGAGATCGCCCTGTGCGATAAGACCACCCATTGTACACTAGCAAAAAACTAAAAACTTATTGATACGTACCTATTTTTAACCGACTTCTGAAAAAGGAGGAGGTTCTCAATTCGGATGTTTGTTTGGTTTTTTTTTTTTTTTTTTTTTTTTTTATGTTTGTTCGGGCATAGCTCCGTCGCTCGCCAACCGATTTGAAAAATTCTTTTTTTGTTGGAAAGGGTATACTTCCCAAATGGTCCCATGAAAATTTTATCGACATCGAACAAGCCGTTTCTGAAAAATTAACAAAAGTCTAAAAAAAATATTTACATTGATGATCTTTTCGGTTACTCTATATTGTGTTTTTTGTTCGCGCGTTTTTAGTTTTTTGTAGTTGACATTTTGGCTTTTATAACTAGATTAATTACAAATTGACCCACTAAAAAGCGCGAAAATAAAAACTTTTTTGCAAAAAAATAAAACCGACTTCCATATCAAAACACTACAAAGCCAAAAATAATTTTAATTCCGGGAGGCGGTGTGAAAAAAAAGAAAATACAAAACCAATAACACCGACTACCGAAATTAAAATTATTTTTGGCTTTGTAGTGTTTTGATATGGAAGTCGGTTTTATTTTTTTGCAAAAAAGTTTTTTTCTGCAATAATTAAAAGTACGAATGAGAATAAAATAAAGTAGACTTGAAACCTTCACCAAATGCACGTCATCATATTCGGTTTTGCTATCTAAGTAGCAAAGAATACACCCGCAAATATCTTAAACGACAAACCAACCAGAAATTTCATTCCATAAATCATCTCAAACATTTATTCGAATATCAGTACATTTTATGAACACTTCGCTCAGTCGTGATTCGAGCCATCACTTGTTGCGCTCGGAGCGCCCGCTAACCCACGAATTCTAAGATACAAATCATTGACTCGCAAACAAATCTGTATTTCGAAGATGCTCTTTTACTAAAAATCTTCTGTTAAATATTACATTATTTATTGAAACAATCTTAACTAACTCTATTGGTAAAATAAAATACTTACAGGGAGTGTGTAAATATGTACATTTGGGTTATCGTCTGGTTAGCATTTTCACAACTATGTTAATGTCAGCGTCCTGTCTAACCGGATTCTATCTGACTTCAACAACTCAGAAGCAGGGTAGCACGATATGGCTGTCTAGCCTTCTGCCAAGACTGAAGTCAGAATTTCTAGCATTTTACCCCTAACGACGGGAGGATGTTATTAGAGCCGGGAAAAACGGCTTTTCCGAGGCACGGAGGAATCTGGATATGTTACAATGGTCACCCATCCAAAAATCTACCTCGCTAAGCGTTGCTTAATCTCGGAGATCGATCAGTGCGCTTGTTATTAACCACAAGCTCCACGAGTAAGGCAGTTGTCCCACCGCCGACGATGAACGAGTAGCGAGTAGAGCTAGCATCTGAAAACGAGTTGGCGAGCAGCAAATAGAGAGCGAGTATTTCCGATAGTTTTGGCGCTGGGCTATAAGCGAGTGGGCGAGTGCGACAGGCGATTACTCACTAGTTGGGCCGCTGGACCGTTAGTTGGTTTCTGGGCGTGAGTTCTGACCACCAAGCGAGCATCGCTGAGCGAGTATTCTCTTTGACAGCTCTTGTCAGTCAGTGGCAGAACTAGTGAAGCGAATCGTCGCCGGCAGTGTGAACAGTCAGAGAATAACTATTAATATATGCAACTCTTTCGTTAACATGGAATGCTTATTTCATTGTGCGTTTCTTGAGCGATAAAATCGCAGAAAGTTAGTCGTTTTCTCGCCGGTAGTCTAACAACTGCCTGAATTGCGTTTGAGTATCCGGCCATAGTTTTTTTGCAAAATATCTTTTAGAATCTAAATATCTCACATCTCACCCATACGCACAAAACGTTTTGGGAATACTTTCATCGTGCGTACAGCTAAGAAGTGGAATTCACTGCCGGAATCTGTGTTTCCTGATAGCTATAACCTGGGAGTCTTTAAATCAAGAGTGAATAGGTTACTTCTAGGCAACACCATCTTCGACCACATCCTCGCCGAAACATCAGGTGAGATGGTGGTCAAACGTAAGCCTATCAATTATAAAAAAATCTCATCAATTTGCGAGTACCTACGACCTGATTAAGTACGCCACAGCCTCCCATCAGCCGCTTGGCAACAGCAACCATCTAAAAATAATAAAAAAGTTACGAAGTTGAAGCTCAACTTGACACAGTCGCAATGCAAACAGAGTGCCTGCAGCCGCTTTCACTTTACTTGTCAATTTTCAACTGAAATTCTTTATTTTTCGCGCTATTTGACTTGTGGGGCTGATTTTAAAGTATGATTTGAAGCAAGATTCAGGGGTGAACTTAGAGCGAGAATAATCAAAAGTTTGGATAGTTAGAGGAGTTTAAAGATGAGTTACTTAGGAAGTGTGTCCATGATACTATAGAATGTGTGTATTATTTGGAAACGAAAAGCTTTATTACTATAGAGATTATAGAGTTGATATACGAAAAATCTGTCAGTTTTAGTTAAGCTACAACGTTTTACGCCTTGCCAAACCAAAATATATCGTGAATTACTGTTTTTAGTTCAGGAGGAAATAAGGTTAGTGTTTGGGCAATTACTGTTGCGCTGTTTGCTTAAAAATAAATGTACAAATAAAATGGCATACAAATTTAAAAAGCAAATAAACATGTTCTTTATATTACTAGCCCGTACTATACCAATACTGGAAAAAGATTTCTATTCGTTCCAACGGTCTTAATTCTGCGCCTCTTCCCTTCAATTCTTAGGGAAGCCCTCCAAGCCGTCTCGACATATCTATACTATATATACTAATATTCTTCTTCTTATCGTGTGGGTAGTAAGGTCTAACGACCCCATTACACCCTTGTGTCAGTTTCTAGACCGCCTCAAGGGCCTCTGACGTGGTCTGTTTTGACGACCGCCATTTGGCGACCGGAACCACCGGCTTATACGTGCCTTCCGAACCATGTTTATATCAGACAATTAGGTGATTCAGGCCTGCAACGTCCTAGCCAAACTGGAAACAACTTTACTAAGTCAGCTTCCCGCGGGAACCGAACCCACGACCACCGGGTCACAAGGCAAACGCCTAAACCACTCGACCACGGAGGCAGCTTATACTAATATTAAAAGAGGTTATAAAGAGTTTGTATGTAGGGGTAATATCCGAAACGAATGATCCAATTCTATAAATTTTTACGTTTGTAATAATGTGCACTATTTGTGAGTACTATAAGCTTATAATTTATTTCGAAATCCACTTGAATAAAATATTGGGTATAGTGCTAGTCATTTGATAATCAGCCTATAACGTTGCTACTGCGGGGACACAGACCCCTTCTTTATGAGAAGGAAGAAAGTGAAGGCAGAGGGAGGGAGAGAATAAAAATATGCTGCCGGATATTATCTTCGATGATACTGTCAAAGACATTGGAAATCGAATTATTCAGACACCTATGTATTCCTCTTTTGCCTCAAATGAAACGTTCCTATACCAACAAATAATTAAACTGATTTTAGCTAAAGATCTTAAGCTTGTCGCGATAACACACTTTGAAACTCAAATTCTTTGCAATTAGTTGTGCGATGTCTTTGTCAAGGCCACTAAGCCAAGTACTCAGGAATTCTTAGAATCGTGTCTATGGTAAAGGTAAGTCAAGTTGTTTGTCTTATAACTTTAAATAAACTTTTCACTCTTCGGTAAAATCAGTTTTTCAAAGTATACATCATTCTACTCTTAGGTATATTTTTGTTTCGAATCCTATATACATGGGGTGTGCCGTGTGCCGCGGACGGAGGACTACAAAGTTAATGTTTATATGGAGGAGTGCAGACATATTATATGTTTGTTATAACAATAAAAACACAAAAATTGTCGAATTTCGACGATTATGCGCCCTCTAGTTTATTTTAAAAGGATACTTTTATATTGAAAATAGGCTCGCGTTTGACCACCATCTCACCTGATCGTAATTGATGATGTGGTCTAAGATGCGCTTACCTGGAAGTAACCTGTTCACTCTTGACTTAAAGACTAGCAGGAAACGCGGATTCCGGCAGGGCACTTAAACTTGATCGAAATATTTATTAAAAACTTAAAAACAACAAACACTATGTACCGCACTAAAAATCGAAAAATACGCGTCAACTTAGGCATTTAATTCAAAGAAGAGAAAAACTCACAACACTATGCCATTGGATGTCTAATTTCGGTAATAATAAGGGCTAGGCAAGGAGTTAGTAGGTAGAAGATCCTTGGGGCTAGGTGATAATCTAGGCTGAAGTCGGTATCGCATTCCGCACGCGTAGGGTGTGATATGGCGGGAGCCGCGGAAGCAGACATCGTATTCTATCATTTTTGCTTTGGCACCACCAGCCCTTATTATAACAAAAGTAACAACACAGTCAAAAGTAAAATATTGTTGATAGACGGATCTAACTGAACGATGAACGAGTAACTATATAACGGAAAGAGAATGAGGACGGAAAGAACGAGGCCTTTGCATCTTATCCGACTTAACCACTTTTTGGAATTCCGACCATAAATTGTAAAAAATATCTTATTAGAACGTTCATCTATTCGACAAGAACCATTTTTTCAGTAACACGAAGAGGAATTAAATCGAAATTCATAGGTCCCATCGGAGATTTAAAAAACCGTCAAGTATCTAAATTAAATTAAGTAAAACATGTTTTATACGACTAATTGCGTCGTTGCCGTCCTTCAAGTACGCGTGTACAGAGTGTTTCTTTTACGTATCAATTTAACATTTTTAGTGAATATTTTAATATTAAAAAAAAATTGTTATCGAATATACTATTGCGGGTTAACGAGAACGCCCTCTGTTAGTTAACATACTGTATAATGCAAATACTTTATACATTGCATGATTGTTGCAATGTTGTGGCTTAGACATGGAGATAGTAGTACCTAGTAACAAAAATACAAGGATCGAAAGCTGTTACTTTTAATTATTTGGCTGTAGTTCTTAAAAATAAAAGTTGACTACATTATCGCATTAGGTGATAAACCTGTAAAGAAAAAAAAAAATATGGTGATAAATAAATAAATGTTATAAGTATTTGCGTAGAGGTAAAAACCACATGAACAAAAAATAGTTAAGTACGTTAGTTGTAAGCTTAGAACAACAACGCATTGAAAGATAGTACGAGTGCAAAAAGTGAGGCAACTAAAACTTAGCCATTTTTGGCTAACTTTGCTCGACGAGCCGTCAGTACTCAAGGTCATATTCTGCCGAACAGAGCTCGCGAGTAAGTAATTTAAAACGACCGTTTGTAGCGTAAAGGGATGTCATAGTCCTTCAGGAAAACAAAAAACGTGTAATCAAATTACATTTCACAAGTAAATACTTACATTTTATACATTATATTTAAGTAAATCGACCATCAAACAAAAATTCTAATAACCTAACTTATCACAATTCAATGTTGCTATCCGTGAGGAAACAAATACCCATATTGATTTCTTTTGTGCTTATTTATTATTATTATATAAGACAAACAACTTGACTTACCTTTACCATAGACACGATTCTAAGAATTCCTGAGTACTTGGCTTAGTGGCCTTGACAAAGACATCGCACAACTAATTGCAAAGAATTTGAGTTTCAAAGTGTGTTACTTTGAAACTCAAATTCTTTGCAATTAGTTGTGCGATGTCTTTGTCAAGGCCACTAAGCCAAGTACTCAGGAATTCTTAGAATCGTGTCTATGGTAAAGGTAAGTCAAGTTGTTTGTCTTATAACTTTAAATAAACTTTTCACTCTTCGGTAAAATCAGTTTTTCAAAGTATACATCATTCTACTCTTAGGTATATTTTTGTTTCGAATCCTATATACATGGGGTGTGCCGTGTGCCGCGGACGGAGGACTACAAAGTTAATGTTTATATGGAGGAGTGCAGACATATTATATGTTTGTTATAACAATAAAAACACAAAAATTGTCGAATTTCGACGATTATGCGCCCTCTAGTTTATTTTAAAAGGATACTTTTATATTGAAAATAGGCTCGCGTTTGACCACCATCTCACCTGATCGTAATTGATGATGTGGTCTAAGATGCGCTTACCTGGAAGTAACCTGTTCACTCTTGACTTAAAGACTAGCAGGAAACGCGGATTCCGGCAGGGCACTTAAACTTGATCGAAATATTTATTAAAAACTTAAAAACAACAAACACTATGTACCGCACTAAAAATCGAAAAATACGCGTCAACTTAGGCATTTAATTCAAAGAAGAGAAAAACTCACAACACTATGCCATTGGATGTCTAATTTCGGTAATAATAAGGGCTAGGCAAGGAGTTAGTAGGTAGAAGATCCTTGGGGCTAGGTGATAATCTAGGCTGAAGTCGGTATCGCATTCCGCACGCGTAGGGTGTGATATGGCGGGAGCCGCGGAAGCAGACATCGTATTCTATCATTTTTGCTTTGGCACCACCAGCCCTTATTATAACAAAAGTAACAACACAGTCAAAAGTAAAATATTGTTGATAGACGGATCTAACTGAACGATGAACGAGTAACTATATAACGGAAAGAGAATGAGGACGGAAAGAACGAGGCCTTTGCATCTTATCCGACTTAACCACTTTTTGGAATTCCGACCATAAATTGTAAAAAATATCTTATTAGAACGTTCATCTATTCGACAAGAACCATTTTTTCAGTAACACGAAGAGGAATTAAATCGAAATTCATAGGTCCCATCGGAGATTTAAAAAACCGTCAAGTATCTAAATTAAATTAAGTAAAACATGTTTTATACGACTAATTGCGTCGTTGCCGTCCTTCAAGTACGCGTGTACAGAGTGTTTCTTTTACGTATCAATTTAACATTTTTAGTGAATATTTTAATATTAAAAAAAAATTGTTATCGAATATACTATTGCGGGTTAACGAGAACGCCCTCTGTTAGTTAACATACTGTATAATGCAAATACTTTATACATTGCATGATTGTTGCAATGTTGTGGCTTAGACATGGAGATAGTAGTACCTAGTAACAAAAATACAAGGATCGAAAGCTGTTACTTTTAATTATTTGGCTGTAGTTCTTAAAAATAAAAGTTGACTACATTATCGCATTAGGTGATAAACCTGTAAAGAAAAAAAAAAATATGGTGATAAATAAATAAATGTTATAAGTATTTGCGTAGAGGTAAAAACCACATGAACAAAAAATAGTTAAGTACGTTAGTTGTAAGCTTAGAACAACAACGCATTGAAAGATAGTACGAGTGCAAAAAGTGAGGCAACTAAAACTTAGCCATTTTTGGCTAACTTTGCTCGACGAGCCGTCAGTACTCAAGGTCATATTCTGCCGAACAGAGCTCGCGAGTAAGTAATTTAAAACGACCGTTTGTAGCGTAAAGGGATGTCATAGTCCTTCAGGAAAACAAAAAACGTGTAATCAAATTACATTTCACAAGTAAATACTTACATTTTATACATTATATTTAAGTAAATCGACCATCAAACAAAAATTCTAATAACCTAACTTATCACAATTCAATGTTGCTATCCGTGAGGAAACAAATACCCATATTGATTTCTTTTGTGCTTATTTTTGTTTAAAAAAATATAGTTTTGGCGGCAATTATGTATGCGTCAAACTAAACTATATTTATTTACAGCTACTACCTACAGTGTTTTATAACTAAAAGTTACTGTTAGTTCGAAGAGTGGACATAAAGATGACAATTTTATTTATTATAATTTTTTTCATTTAAGTAATGTTCTCAATAATATTTTTCTATTTCATAAATACAACACATACTTTTAATTGATATCAAACGAGATTTTTCAAGCAATTAATACATTTCTATAATATCATTATAACACATCAAACATTCGAAATGCAATAAACGATAACTCATTTCGTTTACCTTCCGTAAATATATGTCATATAAGTCATATTACATGAAAAAACATCATCTTATTTAGTTTCATAAAATAAAATACTTGGTTTGATCCAGCAACATAATAGTGCGTTTTCCCATTTTTGTGGTAATGGTACTGGTAATGGTATCACTGAAAGCTATATTTGTGTGCGTTTGAAGAACGTAGACACATTCGGCTCACGCACACAAAGAAAATAAAGTGGACACACGAAATCGCTCGTGTTTTGTTCTAGAAGCCTCTTCTATGCGTTGTTGTTCTAAGGTTGTAAGCTATATGTGCATGTAAAGTACCTATATAAGCAAACTTATGACTTACTGAATGCAAAATATAGATAATTAAATAATTAAGGCATCTGATTCGAACAGTTAGAATATGAACAGTTTGATACTTCATTAGATTACCCACTGAAGTAGTTTGGAAAACTTGAGATAGATTCCTGTTATGAACAAACTATCTTAATATTAGTTTGTACGTTACCCTCGGATCGTGCGTCAAACTTACACCTGGAGGGTATTTTAAGGTCGCGCCATAACAACAAAACATAATCCAACCACCCCAAACATTTAAAGCTCAAAGCTGTGACAAAAACGCCGAAAAACACAAAAAAGAAAATAATTGTGAAAGTATTTGTTTGAATGCTGGAATGTCGGCGTACCCGCCATTCTTTTGTTACTTTGTTCTTTTGTTAAACAAGTTATTTTGGCTTAATTTCACTAAACTGTGTACAATCACCAGCATAGGTATGTACATATGATACCCTTACACGATAATTTCAAAAGATTTTTGCCCGACTGCACCAGAAGGAGGGGTTTATGTTTTACGACAGTATGTTAGTTTGTGTGTATTTCTTTAGTGCCTTCTGTAGCTTAAATAACTGTCTATGTATATTTATTAAATCAAATTATTCTTTTAAAAAGCTTGATTCCCTGAAAATAACTAGTTCCAAACAAGCAGTCTGATACAGTTGATGGTTTTAAATCTGCTATTAAACTAAAATAAATACGTTTGCCTACAATGTAAAGCAATTGGTTGACAAAGAAGCACGGTTTTCTAAAAGCACTATGTACTCTTAACTTAACCAACTCCAGATCTTCGCGTTTCAAGAAAAGCCACCTCCTTTAGAAACCTACTCCTTAGGTATGCGCAATGACAATCCATACTTCCATCCATACTATACCTACTATAATTACTATACTAATATTATAAATGCGAAAGTAACTCTGTCTGTCTGTTACCTTTTCACGCCGAAGCCGCTGAACCGATTTAGATGAAATTTGGCATGGGAATAGTTTAGGCCCTTTACCTTTCCAGGGTGGAAAGGACATAGGATAGTTTTTATCCCGATATAAGGTTCCCGTGAGATGGGTTTCGAATTGAACACGGGCAAAACCGCGGGCAAAAGCTAATATTCCCTAAAAGAGAATGTACACCATTCATTGGTGACGCATCAATTTTACGTCTTGTTATCCAACAATGAAATGGGCTTGGCAGAAACCAATGTTGAAATTACACAGCATACTCCCCCTGTTTAATAGGAATAATAGGAAGAGATAAAGTTAGTTTGTTTATTTCAACGCGCTAATCTGCGAAAGTACTTGGTAGATTTGGATAAAATTTGCATGAAAGTAGTTTGACGCTTCAGGCAGGTTAAAGGCTACTTTTTAACCGACTACAAAAGAAGGAGGTTTATGTTTTTATCGTGATAAAGTCCACAGGAGCAAATCCCCGCGCGACTCCTCATTTTCATTTCTAAAATACTTACCTGTCTTCGTAACACCATACAAATATGGTACTATCAATACTTACACCTCTAGAAAATCGAACTAGATTTTTTGTTATAACTACGTAATAACACATGACTGTACCTTAGGCCGTGCAATCCTTCGTCGAGTTTCATTGCCCTTTACTGTTCGATTTTCCACTGGATTTGTTCAGGTTCCAAGTGTAAAAGGTTAATTGAGAATGAGTCACTTTGATTTGTTGACGCCATTGTAAACATGGTGTCCCTGAGATATTCCCATTATGACTCGGTGGAATACATAATTGTACCTCACAAGCTTGATAAAACTTTTAAAAGTAACTTCTGGCCTCAAGTTTGTGGCATCAATCGAATCCTACCAAGTATCATGATACATTTTTTTAGAGAGAAAATCATCAAATGACGTTTCTTTTTACAAAAAGATACGTCATTTGATGATTTTCTCCTTTCCTTTCCTTTTCTTTCCTTTCTTTTCTCCTACAGGAGCGAAAGGTAGAATCAGAGTTCTACTGATAAGAAATCCACCCTTTTTCTTCAATTTCTCTTCCCAGGGCCGCGGTATCAGGCCTGCCTTTAAGAGCTGCCTTTTACTTTAACGGTTTCTACTTTAGGCATTCCCTCGGCATAATCGTAGCTGTTTCGTAGGATTCCTACACATAATCGTAGCAGTCTCTCAATACAAAGAATATAATACGAAACACTCGTAGTAGTTTCGTAGCATAATCGTAGTAGTTTCGTAGCAATTCCTTTGCATTCACGTAGTAGTTTCGTAGCATTCGCGTGGTAGTTTCGTAGCATTCACTTGACATAATCGTAGCAGTTTCATAGCTATTTCAAAGTTTTTCCGAGGGACATCCATTGCAATAATTGTATAACTCATTGGAAACGTTCGCTAAGTACATCTATTTAATTATCACATCGTTTCTACCGAAACGGTCTGAAGATTGCTATAAAAAATAACATAAAACTTAGTACTTGTGAAACAACAGTCATAGGCTTATGACATAAACAGTCTCATATTCATAATAACTATCATGGATGAAGGCACCCAGTGCGCTTGACCAGTTCCCTTTATGACAGAGCCAGTGGACCTTGGGAATAGCCGCGAGCCTCGTCTTTATGAATACGTCTTGATCTCTGTGGTTTCCATCTTCATGCATTGGGTCAATTAGTTTTGAATATTGATTTGAATTGGTATCACACATGACACAAGGGTGTAATAAATTAACAAGATGTTACGATAGTACTTACTAGTACTACTGGACTTGCTTAAAATAGGAAAATAAAATGGCATTTAGAACAGTGAACGCGAAATAAAAAAAAACGAATGTCATTCAATACTCGAAATGCTAGCAGGATATGAAAGTCGGGATTTACAAGACACTGTCTTTCCACAAAAACAGAAACTCTGCTTGACAACCTCGTATGATGTATTATAATCTGCTTATGTGAACACTGTCTACATTCACACATGTAACAAGTACACTGAGAAGGATTATCTCTCGCCGTTATAATATTTTGCAAGCGATTTGATTTCTTGAAGACAGTCGTCAAAATTTATCTTTTTATTTTGTTGCCATTCATGCCATTTAAGATATGTTAGAAGGACTCTATAAGTCTATACATAATTTAGTACATATTATGTGTATAAAAATATGCAATATATTTAGACGTTAAAGTCACCTATAATTGAGGCTAAAAATCTGGCAGCACTCCCAGCACTGCTTACTTATTCTTTCGGCAAAAAAAATAAACCTCCTGATCAAGTAAAGTGTCGTCAATCAACGAAAAATATCCATGAAAAGGAGCCGTTTGAGATCCAAAAGCTTGAGTCATCACCCAAGCGTTTGGATCCCAAACGGCTCAGAGCTGTAATAACCATTCATATTTACAAAAACTTGTCCTGGTTCTAACATCCCGTAATTTTATACTACAGAAATTTCTTATGAAATAAGCAGCACCTTTGTGTTCCTTTGTCTGTATTTGTTTTTTTTTTTGTTTTGTGTCATTTGTGTACATAAATAAATAAACCAATAAGGTAACCGCATTTGTGTCGCTTGTCTTGTGGATAAGTAACCACAGACGCACGAATCTATCTTAAAAATGAAGCAACACAAAATCAGTTGACACAAAATTCTAGCCCACTTCAAATCCCATACCAAACGAATACTGTCTTCTCCGTATGTTCGAGTCACATTCCATTAACACATGATAGATATCCTTGATCACACAATAAACTTCACAGTTTAGTGAACTAGTTTTAGCCATTAAATACTTAAATCTATAAGATGGGATGTGGCTTTAATGCAACGAATAACAAGCAGATTAAGAGAGCATCAATTACTAATCTATACTTACACACATCAAAAGTGTCTAGGGATCAACATATATTTTTGCAATAACTTTTCTCCTGATTGATATTAATTAAAATTTTCTTTAAGGATTCATCAAATAAAGTGTTTTCGTTTGTCACAGTAACGATAAACCAAGTCACCTTTGCATTAATAAAGAAATTTGCCATTTTCCTAATAAAGGGATTTTTGACATTTGAACCACTAACATTAAAGTTCGAAAAAAAGACTGAAATAACAGTTTTCTTTAAAATTTTATTGGGTAACTTAAACAATTAATAATCCGTGTTTCTACCGCGAACACTAACAACACAAGAACATCGGTTTGGCATACTCAAAATGAGTTCATCCAAATCACGCTGTGGAATGGCCGCCCATGTTCGTTGCAACAACAAAAAAAGGTCTTCTTGCGACTGGATACCCTCCATATTCGGCAGAGCTCTTCTCTGTAGCATATCCCATGCATGCTCAATCGGGTTCAAGTCTGGCGACTGAGCAGGCCAGAGCAGGACATTGATGTTAGCTGCGGCGAGAGTCTGTCTTACAACTCTTGCGGTTTGCGGTCGTGCATTATCATGCATTAACTGAAATAAGGGACCGATTTGCACTTGTAGAGGAACGATGACGTCAGATACAATCGTCTCAGCATAAATTTGAGCGTTGAGGTTGCCTCTGATCCAAATCAACTCAGTTCTTCCGCCGATCCAAATACCCGCCCATACCATGATGGTTCCACCACTATAAGGATGGACTTCCTGGCAGGATTTTAATCGCTGTTGGCGTCCAGGGGTTCTCCAGTGTCGTATACGTCTTGTATCCGGTCTCATACCAAAACGAGACTCATCAGAAAAGCACACGAAACGCCATTGTTCTTCTGCCCAATTTCTGTGTTCAAGAGCCCATTGATATCGAATCCTACGATTGTGCATTGCTATAGGTGGTACCCGTAGCGGTCTTCGGGAATGAAGGTTCACTTCATGCAAGCGGTTTCTGACTGTTTGGTCGCTAATTAAGTTCCCTGAAGAGTGATGAAGCCTCACGGCTAACATCATGGCGGTTATTGTTGGAGCTCTTCGAGTTAAGATTTGAATGTATCGGTCTTGTCTCCGTGTGGTGCAGCGATACCGTCCTCCATGGCGCTAGCCACGGTACTAGTGCTTCGGTAACGTGTCCAAAGTCGACTGATAACACTCTGACTTGTATTCAGAGCTAAAGCCACAGTACGTTGCCGGGAACCAGCTTCTATCATTCCCACGACTCTGAGCATTTCTTCCCTGCTTAAATGACGTCGCCGCTCCATAATAACGTTGGTTTTAATCAGTAGTAGGGAAACAGTAGCACTAATAATGTCTTCAATGCGTTGTATGTTTTTATAGGGAAAATATTGACAGCTGATTTTCATCTTTTACTCGAATTTGGTTAACAGTTCCTGTTTCAAATTATGAAATGCACCAAAAAGGATCCATATAAATTTATAAAATCATAAATTTATTACAAAGCCACATCTCAATCTCAAGAAATCCGCATAAAAATGCTTGATCCCTAGATACTTTTGATGTGTGTATAATAAATCTGTAGAGAGGTCAATTCTGTACATGAAATATATTTCCAAAATATAGTTATTTTGGAAGTTTAGCCTGATAGTCAGGGGGTGATTAGGGATCGATACTGATGCCAAAAATGCAATCAGTAAAATTGTTGTCTGTCTGTCTGTATAACCGTTATAAAAACAAAAACTACTCGACGGATTTTAACGAAACTTGATACAATTATTTTTCATACTCCTGAGCTGGTTATAGTATACTTTTCATCACGCTACAATCAATAGGAGCAGAGCAGCGAAGGAAACTGTTGGGAAAACGGGAGAAGTTACTCCATTTTTTAAGCTTCCGTCGCGTGTGCAACCTTAATGGTTAAAGCTACACAGAAATCATTTCATGACGGAAATGTTCTCCTTAAAATTATATAAAAAATATCCCACGACGGCATATGTCTATATTTTATGGTTGACTCACAATAACACGTGTAACTCCCGATAGCTTAGCAGTTCGAAACTTTCTGATTATAATATTTGTCTACTCTTACGTTTATAAAACTCTCAGTCAGCCCTAATTAAAAAAGTTAACATTATTAACTATTCGATAAAAAAGAATCATATAAATCGGTATAGAAACACCAAAGTTATACATGAAATACACTAATAATAATCCATCGCGCGTGAATACTGAATCATGCTATAAGGATTATTTTTGAGAATTGGTCGCCGCGCTCGACGCGTCTCGCGGGCGAAGGTATAAAATTTCGTTCTATAGGTACTTAAGCCTCATGTGAACGTGATCTAAACAATATTACCAATACATTAACTTACGCTGACGGAGTCGCGGGCACAGCTATTAACACTAATATTGTACGGTTCCGTATTGCGATATGTTTCAACAGTATTATAGATTGGCATATTATATTTCCCTACTAAATTACGAAAGTTAATCTGTCTATTACATCAAAATCACTGAACCGTGAGGAAGGACATAGGCTACTTTTTTCTACGAAAAACGACGGAAATGCGGACGAAGTCGCGGGCAACAGCAATCTATACTAATAATATCAGTCTGAAGAGTTTGTTTGTTTGTTTGAACGCGATAATCTCAGGAACTCCTGGTTCGAATTGAAAAAATATTGCTTAATTAAATAGTCAATTTATAGAGAAAGGCTATAGGCTATATATCATTACGCTAAGGCCATTAGGAGCGGAGCGCCAATGAAGAATGCTTCAAAATCGGGGTTAAATTTATCGTTAGCCCAAAGTAACTATTCCACGCGAACGAAGTCGCGAGCAAAAGCTAGTAATAAATAATAGTAGTAGTGTCTAACAATTCCAATCGACTACAAATTAACGACGAAAAATATCGGAATAGTTATTACAGTCACTCTTAAGGAGCTCGTGCCTGGATAATAAGAGGTGCAAGGGTCGCACTTCTAGTAAGCAATGCTTACCGAGGTCGGCTCGTAGATAGGTGACGTTAAGCAAGTGATGATGATTATGTAATTGCAATCGACATCAATCTCTCTCACCACGAAAATAATGGAGAAATCTCTCTTTGTCTTTACCAATATTCTAAAGATACTACTCGTACATTCCTGCTAGGCGTAAGACTGTGGTATAACTAAACAAAGTAAAACGCTTCTTAATTGATCTCAAAAGTTGATTAACCGTCAAGGACGTAGGTAGTTAATTATAATCCTTCAAACACATGTTTGCATAATTATAATCTTTTCCAGGGAACACGCGAAACTACAAAAACGACATGCGAAGGTGTTGCCACAACATGGCTTATTCTTCTTAGAAATTAAGAAGCTCGTTATACTATACAATAAGTCAACAACACAATATGAACGTTGACGTTGAGCAAAACGGATAAAACATAGATAATTTCGTGAAAATATTACCGCTAAACTAAACACATACATACATACATAGGTAACAGTCATGAGTAAAGCGCACTTCTGGACAAATTAAAATTTGATTTGACGGCATGGTATGCGCACCGCGCAGTGGTGAAGCGATTAGCTCCCCACCGGAACAACGGTCTTTATTTTTAAGGGTGGGAATTCAAAATCTCATCCGTGTTCCATTATATGCCCTTCGTGTTCCGAGGCCGCGGTAACTCTTTCGAACAATTCCGCAACCCCGGCAGGCAACGGCCCCCTTATGGGCCCCGACAATTTGTCTACAGTTGTTCTAGGTCCGGGTGCTTGTAATAATTTACTCAGGATACAGGAGAAATTCCTAGTGTGTGTTTAAATAAAAAAAAGTGCAGAACCTTTGTATTCTGAATCAAAAATTACTTCACAAATGGGAAGCAGTTTTTGGTGCCTAGCATATCGATTTCCATACCTAATTACCAACTGCAAAATATAAAATTAAATTATAAGTAGAGATGGTTCGAGGAGCCGTCAATACAAAAGTCATGGTTTTCCAAGAATGACCTGTATGAAGGTCAAGGTCAATCCCCCTGTAACGCAGGTACGCAGATGACAGGGTGACCGCGCCGCACAGACTCATCGCAACTTAGATACAGTTCGCAACCTCGTTTGGATAACAACTTGTGCATAGATCCTGGTAGATGGTTCTTGGTTAAGTTTTAGGATTGGCTTCCAACTAAAACGAATTCAGTATATTTATGGTGTTTAAGAGTAGCCCATAGTACATATAAGATTTGCTATTAAGTTAAGTAAGAGATGAAATTAAGAATAAATAATTTACGTGATAGTAAATCATGACTAGCTTAAAGAAAATTCAATTTATATAATTCGATTGTACTGAAAATCAACTCCACATTTTTTTTCTGATAAGCTCGCTCTTGAACTCGATTATGCCTGATTTTCAGCGGTAGATGAAGTTTGCGATAGAACGAGCGAACCCAGAACATGCTTATTGATTATTAGATGTTTATTAAATCTATAGATTATGAAATCTCATCCTCATAAAACTAGCTACTACTCTTATTCCTTCTCTGTCCATGCTGTAAGATTGTGGAACTCACTTCCGCCTAGCATTCGTGATTTAAAAACTATATCTCTATTCAAATGTCGATTAAAAGAGCATTACCTTTCCTCTTAACTGTGTTAATTATTTATGTATATATTTATATTATATGTTTATATATTATAATATTATGTATTTATTTAAGTATATGTTATTTTTATTGCATTGTAAGTATGTGTAAGTATATTTTATATTTTAGTTTTAGTTTTAGACTTCACATATTCATATTTATTTCTCTTCTTGTTCTCACACACTATTGTCTACATTTCTTTTTCACTTCTCCTTTCGCAGGTCTGCTGGAAGAAATTTCTTAAGAAATAAGCAGTACCTTTGTACTCAGATATTATAATTATGTTTATCTTAATGTATTTTACTGTGTGTATATAAAGAATAAAATAAATAAATGTTTTATTGTTGATAGGCTTATACGTTTAGCCACCAGAAATGTTGAAGATGAAGCACGCTTACCTAGAACTAACCTATTCAATCTTGACTTCTAGACCCGCGGAATTCCACCATGTAACAATGAACGTTGTGTTAGGGTTGACACTTAAGTACACATGCAAACTACCATCTACAATCTATATAAAGTTTAAATTCCATTTAATCCAATGAATTTTTTTTAAAGTGTCGAAATTATTCAATCTAATTAGTTTTCCTTGTTTTTCATACAATTACTTGGGTGATTGGCTGCTTCACTGCTTGTCGCGGGTTTCTCTGTCGTCGCACTAATGGCCTTCAGATAGTTGTACTACTCTACTGCGTCTGGGTGTTTGCGCGAATGAATTTAGATGCACCAACGATACAGGAGTGAGCCTTCCATATCACTATTAAAATTATCCCACCTTCTCTTACCTATTTTTATTTTTCTTAGATATTATAAAAAAGACGCCTCATCTGTCTGTACACAACAATCTTAAAAACTACTGAATTCATGGGAAAGGTTCTGGGTTTATTTTATCACGAATTTGTGTGAATTGGCCGGAAGAGAATTGTGAGAATGAAGCCGGGCCAGGTCACTAGCGTCAAAATAAATAATAGATACGTAGGTACCTATCCATTATAAGAGCATTCAAAAAGTGGCAGAGTATTCAAAACATGTCTACAAGTACAGAGACAAATCCCATGCTACAGAGACAAATCAAAAGTTTTTCTTTTGATGGAAACTTTTTCATCACAATATTGTCTCCTTGTAAGTCCCTGTTTCGATAAAACGGCACATAATAGGGATTTTTAAGGAAACTTTGTATTTTTTCATGAATACCAACATCTATAATATAGATGTTGGTATTCATGAAAAAATACAAAGATATTATCTAAACATATAAATCAAATTAAAGTGACTGTCTGTGATATCAAAATAGATGTGTTTATTTAAGTGCATCTAGTCATTTAAACGATAAAAAACACAAAAAGCGTTTTTTTTTAATGTTTGTCTATCTGTCTGTTTCATCGAGCTAATCTCTGGAATAATTGACTAGTATGTGTCTTTCTCTTTCTTTCGTTAACTTATGAACAATAGAAATAGGTTGTATTTATTTATCAGGCTCAACTATTGTTGAAACCAAATAAATAAAAAATTACAATAATAATTGCATAAAAGCTTTAATTTCTAGTGTCACAATTTTTATAAGTAAGCACCACATATGCCAATGTGCAAAAAAGTATACAATCGTCTTAACTCTCTAACTTAGAAATACCTAAGCAAAGCAATAAAAATTGGTTACATAATTATTTACCTAGTTATAAGGATTTAGGTTAATACGTTTCATTATGTAACTGTTTTTTGTTCATAATTAAATAAATTTATTGATAACATATGGCTTCCGCCATTAGCTCCACAAATATTCAGAGAATGCTTTCACTTACACGCAGGCTTTCGAAACAAAGCTGCAATAAAACCGCTTATCAACAAGAGCAGTTTGAGGACCTGTCAACATTGAATGTAAAAAGTAGTTAGCAGCATAGTTGTGTTGATTAGGGCTGTGTCACAAAGCGACATAACCCGGCCGGTATGTCGCATGCCGAACCCGAGGAGCGCATTGTTGGGCATGATACATGTGGGGCAAGGTATGAACGGATCGCGGAGTGAAATGACAGCATCGAAATCGAAGTCTTATAACTAACTAAATTCTGACCGTGGCTTCGCTTGCGTGAGATATTTTTCAGCTCAAAGAGTCCTTTTCCAAGGTCTAATCTATCTCTGTACCAAATTTCATTAAAATTGATTAAGTTGTTGACTGGCTGTTGAAGACGCGAAAGTCGAACAGACAGACTGTTGCTTTTGTATTCTTCCTCTTAGCATGTTCCAGAAAGCCGGACGCCCTGCGGACTCTCCGTCCGCATTCCGGCCAATCGTGCTGCTCGACGAGGCGGGCAATCTCTTGGAAAGAGTAATTGCAGACCGCCTCTTCGGGCACCTGAATCGGGTGGGCCCGGATCTTGCGGAGTGCCAGTTTGGCTTCCGCAGGGGGCGCTCGACGGTGGATGCCATCATGTGCGTGAGAGCCCCCACGATGGAGGACGCTGTATCCCGGGGCAGGGTTGTCTTGGCGGTGTCTTTGGACATCACCAACGCCTGTAACACCCTGCCCTGGAGTTGCATCAGGGAGGCACTCCGGTATCACCGGGTGCCGACCTACCTCCGTCGCATAGTCGAGGACTACCTGACGGACAGAGCCGTCATCTACCCCGGTCACCGGGGAGAGTGGAACCAGCGAGAGATGTCGTGCGGTGTCCCACAGGGATCGGTCTTGGGGCCGCCCCTGTGGAACATCGGATACGACTGGGTGCTGCGCGGCGACCTCCCTGACGGCGTCAGCGTAGTATGTTACGCTGACGACACGCTCGTCCTGGCGCAGGGAGAGTCGCACCAGGCGGCGGCCGACCTGGCGACGCAAGCGGTTGCGATAGTCGTTCATAGGATCCGGCAGTTGGGACTCGACGTGGCGCTGCACAAGACCGAGGCCATGTGCTTTCATGGCGGTCGGAACGCGCCACGGTCCGAGTCCCACATAACGGTGGAGGGGGTTCGCATCGGCGTCGGGAGGACGATGAAGTACCTGGGACTCGTCCTCGACAGCCGGTGGAACTTCAGGGAGCACTTCCTGAGTTTGGCCCCAAAGCTGAACCGGGCAGCAGTCGCCTTCAGGCGACTCCTGCCTAATCTCAGCGGGCCAAACGCCTCCTGCCGAAGGCTGTACGCCGGCGTCGTGCGGTCCATGGCCCTCTACGGGTCCCCAGTGTGGGCCCTGTGCATCCGGACGCGACCACTAAAGTTGGTCGCATGCCAGAGGGTCATGGCTATCCGAATGATCCGGGGATACCGCACGATCGCCGGCGAATCGGCCAACCTCCTTGCCGGATTGCTGCCCTGGGATCTGGAGGCGACTGCCCTCCAGCGCGTCTATGAATGGCGCGTGGAGGCGCAGCGCCGGGGCGTATCCCCGCTGCCTCGAGAAGTCGAGGCGCGGCGGGAAGAGCTCCGGCGCGATTTCAGGGCAGTATGGAGGGAACGACTGTCGCAACCGACGGCCGGGCACGCCGCAATTGCGGCGGTAAGACCCCTCTTTGAGGAGTGGCTAGATCGGCGTCACGGCGTCCTGACCTACCGCATGACGCAGGTCCTCACCGGACACGGAAGTTTCGGGAGGTACCTGTGTCTGATGGGAAAGGAGGAAACGCCTGGGTGTCACCACTGCGAGGGTCGCCCTGAGGACACCGTAGAGCACACGGTGCAAGACTGCCTCGCTTGGGCAGAGCACCGACGTGTCCTCACGGCGGCAATAGGCGGAGACCTCTCGCGACCGGCATTGGTCGAGGCCATGCTGCGGGGCGAGAGGGAGTGGGAAGCGGTCGCCTCCTTCTGACAAGCAGTCATGCTTCCGAAGGAGGAGGCGGGCCGCCTGAGGGAGAGGATGGCGTCCTCCCTCCAGCCCAGCCGCAGTGGTAGACGCCCACGGCGTCGGACGTCGGCCGACGATCTCCGGCCACCGTAGGCGCGGGCATGCGGACAGCGAGTAAAGGGCAACTCGCTGTCCGACCATGGACCATGCCCGGGTCGACGGCGCGTCGTGTTCCACGCGCGCCTCAAAGAGCGTCAGCAACATGACGAGGCCCCCTCTGCAGAGGGCCGAAGCCTGCCGGGGTCGTGGGACTCATCCCGTTACCGTGGCCCCGGTACGTAAAGGGTTATTGAAGGAACACCGTGGATTTTAGTCAGTAAAAGTCTGACAGTCCCTCCCACCCTGCCCGGGGTGGGAGGACTTATTTGATATTTGTACCACGTTAAAAAAAAAAAAAAGAGTGTTGATGGCAAATTGCTAAATTGGGTAAATCCGAACTGGGCAACAAGTTTCCCACCGTCGTCGCGCGTAGGGATACGAAAAAAGACGCGATTACTCATTGGTATCGATACTTTTGTTTCGATACTGAGTATTTTTGTAATCGATTACTTTGCTTGCGTTACTACACCAGGAATCGATACTTTCTAATGTAATCGATACCCTTCAGCAAACCACTATCAAGTGGTTAATAAACATAGGTACTGGGGAAGTCTCATCACAACCAAAATTGTAATAGTGTGTTTTTGACTGATTAGTGATTGTGTATCTTCATTACACTTTTTTCACATTCACTACATTCATAATTTACCTCACTACAGCAGGCATTCAAAATAAATAAATAATATTTATTTAGATTTTTGGAACATAGAAATTATAAAACAATCATTATGGTATCTAGTAGACTGAATTTATTTAAGTAGAACTTTTCTTCTTGTTCTGTTGTTGCTCACGTAAGTTCTTGCAGTATTCCGTGTTTTTGTTTTGTGAAAAATGCCACCCCCCAATTAGAAGTGATGTTTGGAAGTCTTTCCAAAATATTGACAAGCACAGTTCTACTTGTAAAATATGTTTCAAAACTATAAAAACAGGTAGAAACACATCTAATCTAGTGAAACATTTAAAAATCCATACCAAAAGGTAATTTGCAGATTAGTGCTATAATACAGTGTAATAAAATAATTTATACTGTTTGTAGTATTCTATTGGTTAAATAAAAAATAAATAAATAAAACTAAATTAAATTGTTTATTTCATCAAATGGTATTTGTACATGATGTTAGCAAAATTTATGTTGTTTCTATTACCTTTGTTGTGACAATGGATGTCCCTTGGCTGATATGATGATGATTAAGATTAATATTAATTGATTTTAAATAAATATAGAATATATTTATTTAAAATCAATATTAATAAAAGTTCGCAAAAAGAATCGAAACCTTATGGTATCGATACTTTTGTTGCGATACTTATATTGGTATCGATACTTTTGATTCGATACTGGTATCGATTACAGTATCGATATTTTCGTTTCGATATCGTAACCGTAGTCGCGCGTCGCCGCGTTGGAAGCTTAGATCAAACCCATCACTCACTTTTGTATTTATAATATTAAAGTAGGGAACAATTTCCCTACTTTAATGTTATTAAAGAATGCAGGATTAGCATCGTCGTTTGTCAGTCCTTGGATAGGTGACCTTCGTAATATAGAACTCCTCCGTGCCTTGGAAAACCCTTTAGAATTCCGTTTGTCCCAAATGTCACTTCTACATCTTTGTCAGTCGTTACATGTGTTACCCAGTTACTGGGTTGTAGAGGTCAGATAGTCAGTCGCACCGTGTAAAACACTAATACTCAGCTGCATCAGGTAAGACTAGAAACCAACCTTAACATAGCTAGGCAGAGGCAGATTATGCGTCTGTTTTTTATTTATTTTTTTAATCAAAAATGGAATATACACTTAAATAAAAACCCTAAACTACATATATACATCTAAAAATAAACTAAAATATGGCGTCCAGAAATTCGTGCGCATCGCTGTCCACTGGTAATGTGCCCAAAAGACTGGCGGCATTGCCACGCTGTATACCTACCAATGCTTAAGCGCCTTTGCGTCTGTTTAGTTTTTCCCATTCAGTCATGGTTGTTTGCCATAGATTAACATTGTATTTTAAAAACTAAAAAAAAGGCTTGATTGCTCATTTACAAAGACTTCGTGTAACCCAAAGGCTGACTTTTACCATTGAAAGAGGTTAAGGATTACCAGACAACGTAGCAATGCCATCAGACTTTTGGGCACATTACCAATGGACAGTGACGTGAAGTTGCGTTTGGACGCCACGTTTAAGATTGTATATAACTATAGTTAAGCATTTTAAAATGTATATGTACTTATGTAGTATGTCTTTAAAAAAAATTAAAATTAACCACGAAAAAAATAATACAAAATTTTATTTACATGTTTGAATAAACACAGACTAAGTTATAAACATAAGCTAGACAACATTATTTTTCTGTGATTATCTCAAAAGGAAGTTATAACTTAAATCCTGCTTAAAGTTTTTCAAACATGATTTGTGTCGCATGACTGGGATTGATTACATGCATAGAAAAAGTATGAAAATGTTTTGATGTAGCGTCAAAGTCGAATAAACTTCGTGAGGAAAGTCAAGAAATGGTCAAGATGTTTTGTTACAGCTTAATTTAAAACTGAACTTTCTAGGGGGAACTACTGTTAAAACAAGTGTGTTAGTAATTCCTCATTTGTTTATTCTTTTTCCAACTAAGTTGGAATCGGCTTTTGATCTAACCGGATGTATGTAGCTGAATATTAGTGTTTAACATGAAGCCACTGCCTATTTGACTTCCTAGAAGCTGGGTAACATGTTTCTTTTTTATTATTCGTGATGAGTCCACTCTTGACCTCAATCTCGCCTGATGGTAAGCGATAGATGAGGTCTACGATGGAACGAGCGAGCCCAGAAGATGCATATTCACTCTTGCTTTAAAGGCTGAAAGGTCATAAGTGGCAGGGAACACAGAAGTCGCCAGAGAGTTCCACAGCTTGGCTGTACGTACAATAAATGTGGAAGAAAAGCGCTTGGTGCGACAAGACGGTATATCAACCAAGTGTGGATGGTACCCAGCAATTCGTCTGGTAGTCCGGTAGTGAAAGGAAGATGGAGGGAGCTCCCGCGTACACTCGCCGTAGTACAATCTGTAGAAGACCGACAGGCAAGCAATGTTTCGCCGATGAGTCAGGCTGTGAAGCTTGCCCACTAGCGCCTCGTCACCTATAAGCTTTTTGCCTCTGCGCTCGACACCAAAATCTGTCAGATTATCTGGTTTCTTGTTTTCTGATTTGGTTATGTACAAATAACAGCAGGGATCAACGGCCTAACGTGCTTTTCGAGACTTACCTACGTATTTAGCCGCGGTCTCCTCGAGTATGTTTGTCATATTATTTTATTTCATATTCATTTCTTTATTTATTTTTGATAATTAAAGAGACTGTCAATTGAGTTTCTTATCCATGGTATTTGAAGAATGATTGATTTTCTGTCTCCAAACACAAATACTCTGTTTTTGTTAAGTACTAATAATTTATATTTGCATAAGTCAACCACACAAACAAAACAAATTAATACAATCTTGTAACTAAATGTACCCTTTAAAGTTGTCCAGTGAAAAACATTGACAAACATTTGTCGAAGCGGGGAAGCAATTACCTCTAAATTCCTGCAAATGGAGACCAGCACAGAGGGAGCTACTATAAGCTCGCGTGTTTGGACATTATAGGGAGTGGTGCAAGCGAAAAACTTGAAGAGAGATTAATAGAAAATAATCATCATAGACATTGTGAGAGTGAAAAAAACTTGACGAAAACTAAGAATTTATGTCTTTAGAAAGAGCATCATAAGCTAAGCTTGTGTTATCTGGGGGCACGGCAGTGCCCCCGCCAAGTCGAGCAAAAAAAGCGGCACGGCCGTACCATTCTTTTCTCGAAGCAACTCAGGCCATTTTCGACCCCCTATAACTTCGTTGTGGATAAAACTAGAAACCTTAATTTTCAGTAACCAAACAGGCATTGTATAAACACGGTATATTTCAAATTACATTCAATTTGAACCAGTAGTTTAAGAATTATAACGAGTCAAAGTTCCTTAATTTTGTTAATTTTGTCACTCACTGACTGACCGATCATCAAAAGTCTAAGGCACTTCTAGCAGACATAGAAGCTTCAAATTTAGAATACAATTAGTGTTTAGTATATGAATCAAGGAAAAACTATAATATTTTTCAATTTCGTTCCAGTTTTCTAGATACATCAACTGCATAAATAACTTTGTAATCCCATATAAATATATAGGATTACAAAGTTATATTTGCAGTTAATTAATCAGTGTACCTGTATAATATAATGAAATAATAGATGAAGATGGGTACTTTTTTTTTTCTTGGTGAAAAATATCATCGAATGACTTCTTCCGCTCGGGTGTATCAGAATTCTACTGACTAAAAACCCACCCTGTTCCTTCGGAAGCCCTAAAGTTCCGGGGCCGCGGTATCTCGATGGAACTTTCCCGCAAACCCCGACAGGCAATGGCCCTATGAGGCCCCGTCACTGGTATTAACAGCTTTTTGAGGCGCGCGTGGATCACAACGCGTCGCCGACCCGGGCCTGGTCCTTACCGGACGGTGAGCGACCCCTGCTCGCCATCCGCAGGCCCGCGCCTACGGTGGCCCGAAATCGACTCGCGATCCACGACGCCCGGGGCGTCTCCCCCGGCGGCTATGGCGCGAGGAAGAGAGTTGCCTCTCCCTCGCACGTTAGGCCTCCTCCTTCGCTATCATGACTGCTTCGCAGCAGGAGGTGACTGCATCCCATTCCCTCTCGCTTCGCACCATGGTCTAAACCAGAGAAAGGCGCGAGAAGTCGCCGCCGCCGATTGCCTCTATGAGGATACGACGGTGCTCCACCCATGCAGGGCACACCTCGACCATATGCTCCACCGTGTCTTCCAGTGTAGATTGGTACCTAGATATAATAATTATGCTCAAAGGTAACTTGTTAAATGGTCAACGGAATAAAAAAGCAAGAAGTATTAAGAGTATTGGGGAGTATTAAGTAGAGTAAATTGCCCGAAATTGCATAATTACTTACTTATGGATTAACTTTAACCGAGACGTTTGACGAGTGCGGCATTAATTATTACTAACTAATGCAAAAGACGTACGTGCGTATTCATATGTGCGTATCAAAGCCTCCGAAAGAAACCCATAGAGACAGGGAGTGGGCTTTGAAAAAAACTTTAGCTGAAGTTCAAGAAGTAGTACCGGAAAATAAAAAAGGAAGGCTACCTACAAAATAAGAAAAGCTCATAAGACAGAGAGAGGGCTTTAAGAAAATTCGTTGTTGGTATACAAGAAGTAGAAGGTACTGGAAAGGAAAAAAGTAGGACTTTCTACAAAAAGCAATGAGATCCCATAAAAAACAATACTTGTCAAAAAACCAAGCCTCGCAACTTAGTTGTTCTACCGTAAAAAGTTGTGAGATCCATGTAATACCAAGTCGGTTATTAATTTATTCAGTCCCTACTTAAGGGACCTTCTGTCTTAAGTTGTTACGTAATTATCTAACCTAACGACATCTTATAGTGACCATATCAATATTTTTTTTTTTTATATAAATGAAATAATAATAATATTTCACAACTTTTCGGTAGAACAACTAAGTTGCGAGGCTTGGTTTTTTGACAAGTATTGTTTTTTATGGGATATATTTTAAATTTAATTAAATAGAACAAAGAATACACTAAAAATAAATATAGTTATGTCAATAAATGATTATAATGTTTTTTTTTTTATATAAAAAACAAGAAGAATAAAGCATAATCATAAGTTTTGGATCTATAGATATATTAGTATTGCTTTACTATGGACGTTTACTTTTGAAAAATTACCTAGTTCTACTCACATTAAACACTGACTGTTTAAAATTAAACAGTCAGTGATTAATGTGAGTATGTGATTCTATTTTTCCTCCTTTCAGTTCGTCCCGCTATCTTTTACGGCATTACAATGATAATATCTAGTATTTAACCTTAACTGCACTGCCTTTTTGAAGATTTCCCATGTATTTTATAACCCAGCTCTTTGATAGCACAGTAACCTAACACCCAAAATTAAAAACCGAAACTCCCATCTCAATTCCAAATGTTAATCACACAAAATAAATTTGTTCTAACTCGAAATTGATTGCAAACCTCGTAAAGTGACTAAATGTTGAAACTTGATCTACATAAAGTACCTCAAGTCAACAGAAGACGTTTTGTTTTATTAATTAAATACCATTCATACATATTCTGAGTGATTTATTCATTGATCTGGTATTTAAAACTGTCTGGTTTCTGTATCTAAATAGATCATCCGACTAATGTCTGTTTTAAAATTTTTACAAATGCTCTTCAGACCTTAGTTTAAGCACATTTTAGGTGACCGCGTGTTGTGGCCATGTCTATGAAAAAAAAAAAATTATAAAACAACTACAAAATCAAATCTATGGGTCATTAAATAGTCTAACTACTCCGGAAGCAAGGGCTACTGAAGGAAGAGGATAGGTTTTCAGTCAGTAGAGACACTGCCGCCCCACCAAGAATAAAGGAGTCATTTGATGACATTCCACCCGAAAAAAAAATTTTGCTAGTCAAGTTAAGGTGATATAAAGATAACAAGGCACATAAATAAAATGTTATGACAATATCATTCATAAAAATAGTACTATCCTCCTCATGTGCCATCCGCTCTTTCGTATGGTAAAAGTCCAGTCCCGATGTGTATCTGTGTGAATCATAAAATGCACCTTTTAGACGTTATCACGTAGAACAACTGTAATAACATTATCAACAGACAGACGGGCAACATTCTGTGAAAAACTGTTGAAGTTTACAAGCTCCTGTCTAAGTCGGTACTTATTAGATTTGTACCTTAGGACCATCAACTAATCAATCAATAATATTTATTATTTATTGATTGATTAGATATAATAATAATAAAATAAAATGAATTATTTATTTTGTAAATTAGTTATAAATAACACTTTTACACGTCATGTTTTTTGCGTGTTTAGTTTAGCTAGATGAGGCCGGTATTTCCTAACTGACTACTCTGAGAAGAAACACCGAAACAAACTCAGAGGTCAAAGTCTCTTTTAAAGTCCAGACAAATTGTATATGAGAAGCATGTAGGTTCATGTCTGTGGTATTCTTTTGAGGAAATAAACACGCAAATTTGAGCGGACCTGTCCAGACAGTGCAAGCATTTGTCAGTCATCGTGTAATAATATGATACAAATCTAAGCTGAGTATCACGATACCTGACTAATGCGTGCTCTGTTACACACAGATAAGTGTACTCAATCTGTGTCCTTCTTTCCTTAAAAGATCTCCATAAATCATTACCAAAAAGATACCTAAATGGTTCTCATAAGATTTGACCAGTTTCCATGTTTCTTCTCAGGGTAGCAAAGTAGCTAGCAAACATATATAAGGCCATTCATATAGTTAACTAAGTTAACTTCTGCCCGCGACTTCGTTCACGTAGGACGACTTTTCCCGCTTAAATCCCGTGGGAATTCCAGGATAAAAAGTAGCCTATAGATATGTTATTCCAGGATGTCAATTTCACTCAAATCCGTTCAGTAGTCTTTGCATGAAAGAGTAATCCATCAATCCATCCTCACTAACTTTCGTATTTATAATATTAGTTAAGTAATAATAATAATAATTATTGTAAGGTGTGGAATATAGTATAAAATAAAAATATATTTGCATGTTATAGAAAAACAAATTCCATGAAAGAAAAACTCAAGGAAATAACACCCCATAATTCTTAGCACTCTTTAAAATCGAATTACTAATAAAACCAAACGTATTCACATAAGAGACTCACGCAAATTACACATCTACAGATTAATGTGTAGCATTTTAAGTCATTCTCAATGAATAATGTTGACTACCGTCCGTTTTATCGGCGATAAACTTAGAATACCTCATAAAGAAGGCATTTGAGGACCCATTGTGTACGTTTTGCATTTTATTTTAAAGCACAAGCCCTTTTACATGTATTTAATTTTAAGATGTTGACGATCTTGGCTGCGAAAAGATTACAAAGACTTTATCACAGTCTTGTGAAATACGTTATAGGATAAACCAATTCATAAAAAGTAGCCAAGTGATGGGATTTGTAGGAGTAAGCATAGGTTAGTGAAAAATAACTTTGTTTATCATAGTGTTTATATAAATAACAAAGTTACATTTGCAGTTTTTGAAAATGTAGTATAGGTTTCTCAAAAACCTCTCACTGCATTTCATTAAAACAAATTTTTACTAAAATTGTTCACTATTACCTACGTCATATTTTTTGGTTTTTCACTTTCTTATTTTAAAAGTTAAAGGGGACCACATTATTCGTGTCTATCTTACAAACGATTGACTTTGTTTGGATCATGGTTTTTGGTGGAGAACTTCAATGTCATTTTTAAAGAAGAAAACGTGTTGCGTAACTGGAATAAGGGCAGGAACATGATGAATGTCATTTTTAAAGACCTATCTATAGGCACCCCACAAGTATTAGCACAGATTATTAATAAGTTACTAACGTAAGTATTAGTTAGGTTTGATGAATTTTATTTTGTTGCAGTTACATGTTTTGGAAGCCCCCTCTTAATTTTTCATATAAATTATATATATATATAAAAACTTTTTTGCAAAAAATAAAACCGACTTCCATATCAAAACATTACAAAGCCAAAAATAATTTTAATTTCGGTAGTCGGTGTTATTGGTTTTGTATTTTCTTTTTTTTTCACACCGCCTTCCGAAATTAAAATTATTTTTGGCTTTGTAGTGTTTTGATATGGAAGTCGGTTTTATTTTTTGCAAAAAAGTTTTTATTTTCGCGCTTTTTAGTGGGTCAGTGAATTTTCCAAATCGATTCGTAAATGACGGAGTTATGCGCGAACAAAAAACGCAATGCAGAGTAAACGAAAAGATCATCAAGGTAAATTATTTTTTTCGACTTTTTTTGATTTTTCAGAAACGGCTCGTCCGATTTCGATAAAATTTTCATGGGACCATTTGGGAAGTATACCCTTTCCAACAAAAAAAGAATTTTTCAAATCGGTTGGCAAGCGACGGAGTTATGCGTGGACAAACATAAAAAAAAAAAAAAAAAAAAAAAAAAAAAAATACAAACATCCGAATTGAGAACCTCCTCCTTTTTTAGAAGTCGGTTAAAAAATTGTAAAGCTGTTCACAGAATACATCTACCTATCAAGTTTCAACAGTGTAGTTCTAATAGTTTCGGAAGAAGGTGGCTGTGATATACGGACGGAAAGACAGACAGACAGACATGACGAATCTATATGGGTTCCGTTTTTTGCCATTCTGCTACGGAACCCTAAAAATAACTTAATGAATGATCTTAAAAACGCATCAAACACTATCTTCCAAGCCTTGTAACGAAACAATAAACATTTTACACATCGGATTACCCAAACGAGGTAAACAGTGGCTCTTAATTAGTTCCAACAATTATCCGCTGCATGAGCGAGTGCGCCACTGTTCGTCGATTTGTAATTAATGGTGAAATAATGAAAATAGGCAGATTGAAAATTGATCCTGATTCAGAAGAAGTGGTGATTAAACCAAACACGTCTGAACGTTGGATTGGTTTTTCATTACGTTAATTGGCACTAAGGGATATGGGAGATAAAGATTGAAAGACATTAAAGACTTGAGAAATGTACTGTCTACAGGAACTCTCAAGAACAATCCTTCCACTCTGGTTGGAGTGGAAAGGAATGTCAGACTTCTACTGACTAATAACCCACCTTGTTCTATCAATTACTTTTGTGTTCCGTGACTGCGGTGTCTCGTTCGAACATTCCTTCAACCCCGGACGATTATACATTATGTTGGGACACGAATTTGGTTATTAGATAGTATACCTAACTACAATGCCATCTATTTTATTTTTTATGGATAATTATTAACAACTTAATTCGCATGTTATCTGATGACTTGCAAAACTATTCGAAATATACAGAAGCTTAAGCGGTTGATTGCAAAACCATTATAATATTATATTACGGCCACTTGATGCGGTTCCTGTATGTTATGCATGTGTTGCTACCTAATGGTCCCTGGAGATGGTAGTACCTGGTCTTTTTTATGTTTGTTCGTAGCTTATTAGTCTTAAATAGCTAAAGTGATTACTAACAAATGTATGGGTTAAAATTATTTGTCTCTGTTTTATATAATACTAGTACTCACGCGGGGCTTCGCTCCCGTGGATTCTATTACGGTAAAAACATAACTCTCCTTTTTTGCAGTCGCGTAAAAAGTAGCCTATAACCTTCCTCAAGCTTCAAGCTACTTCCATACCAAATTGCATCCCAATCCACCCAGTACTTTCAAAGATTAGCGCGTTCAAGCAAACAAACAAACAAACTTTTCCGTTTTATAATATTAAGTATAGATTGTGGTGGACCAAAATTAGGTAGCTCTCTGTTTTTATAAATCAAGTATTTGTGTATAATTATTTATTTACACTTCACGTACATAGGTACAAAGGCGAACTTAATGCCGTAGGCATTAAGTTCGCCACCAGTCAACCAAGGGCGGTGTAGAGGCAGTACTGCATTGTTACTTTGTTGTTAAAATTGCTCGTTTACTTTGTTTTTAACTATCTATTTTAAATAAATAAATGTGTAGTCTTTTCAATTAAAAAACCGTTAGTAATTGTAGTCTAACAACCTGTAATAAAGAATGATCATTAATTGAAACAAATGTTAGCACAAACATATGTATTTTTGCCAAATATCACTGAAATAATTTTAACAAAATAGCTCAGTTTACTTCAGGGCGCCTTGTTTACCAACCGTAATCTTCTATTTCGTCGTCAATAATGAGGTCTTAGGGAGTGGTGGGTGCCTCAAGCAACAAGAGTCACTTTTCATTACTTTTATTTGCCCAGCAATCTGGTTGGTCGCCGTGTTTGCGGACGCTTGCTCTGAAAATACGACAAATTGTTAGTACACACATAAATACTGGCACTTTACAACTCTTATGGACGGAGTCCTGAAATTCGTTAAACAAAAATAATGAGAAATTTGCTGATGAAATTCTGATGGTAAATAATTTAAGTTTCCTTTTTTGAATTGGGAAATGTTTTCTGTATTTACCGTCTGTTTATTTCAATGTTTGGAATCGTAGGATTTTGAATGTTTTTATGAAAACGGAACTCTATAATGCACTCATGTATCTAAAATAGATACATGAGTGCATTATAGAGTGATAGATGTGAAACTCTATAATGCACTCATGTATCTATTTTAGATACATGAGTGCATTATAGAGTTCCATTGGATCGATTCAGTTGACATTTGGTACACATACGAACTTTTCAAATCCAGAAAAGGACAAGCTCGTGTAAAGAAAATATAAAATAAATCTGCAGTATGTATGGGGTCACTTTTGCCTGAGAAATAGAAAATTAATAAATAACGTTATTAATCAATTTAAATGTTATGTATTTCGAGTATACTAGACTTATAAAAGTTATTCGTACTTAAGTCACGTTTAAATATCGACGGTTGAAAGGCTAATTGATCTAAGCGACATTACTTGCGATATTGAGTTATATACATATTCGGAATCAGCAAATTTTTCTCCATCGTTTGAGTTAGGTTTCAAATTTTTTTGACTACTTTTTTGGCGCTTAAGCACCCACTGCAAAACAGGCCTCATTTCTAAGCTCAGTGATCTATACGACACAAAATTAGACATATTTGAGGACTCGATGACTTAAGCTATTTAGATTTTTCAAACTTTTATAACGTGTGTCGATTAAGGCATTTGGCTTTTTCGCCATGATTGTGATTTTTTCGTTTGGCCTATTTTGCAATAAACCAAAAAAATAAGCTATGTCGTTTGGCCCATTTTGCATTCAACTACATTAAAAAACCGTGTTACTTGAACCATTTTGCATTAAGTTATATTAATTAACTATGTCTCTTGATCCATTAAGCGTCTATTAAGGATAATCAGTAATGTCACTTCGGCTATCTTGAGTATTACTAACTAATAACAATTTATTTGTTGTTTTATTTGGAAAGTGATACTAAAGTACAATGTATTCCGTGGTGATACTACTACCTTTTTTTTATGGGTGTGAAAATCATCGAATGACTTCTTCCGCTCTGGGTTAAGCGGAAGGCTGTGTCAGACTTCTACTGACTAAAAACCCACCTGTTCCTTCGGCTTCCCTAAAGTTCCGGGGTTGCGGTATCTGGATAGAACTTCCCGCAAACCCCGGCAGGCAATGGCCCTATGAGGCCCCGTCACTGGCGTTGACAGCTCTTTGAACACGACGTGCCACCGACCCGAGCCTGGTTTTTACCGGACGGTGAGCGACCCTGCTCGCCGTCCGCAGGCCCGGGCCTGCGGTGGCGGAAATCGGCTCGCGATCCACGACGCCCGGGGCGTCTCCCACGGCGGCTGGGGCGAGAAGGAAGAGGGTTGCCTCTCCCTCGTGCGTTCGGCCTCCTCCTTTGCTAGCATGACTGCTTCGCAGAAGGAGGCGACTGCATCCCATTCCCTCTCGCTATGCACCGTGGTCTGAACCAGAGCAGGGCGTAAGAGGTCTCCACCGCCGACCACCTATACGAGGACACGACGGTGCTCCGCCCAAGCAGGGCACACCTCGACCGTATGCTCCATCGTGTCCTCCAGGTGGTCCTCACAATGACGACACCCGGGCGTGTCCTCCCGCTGCATCCAAAACAAGTATCTCCCGAAACAGCCATGTCCGGTCAGCACCTGCGTCAGGTGGAAGAGGACTTATAGCTGCGTTTGCGGCGTGCCCAGCCTTCGGTTGCGACAGCCGCTCTTTCCATGCTGCCGTGAGATCGCACCGGAGTTCTATCCGCTGAGCCGCGACTTGCCGCGGTAGCGGAGTTTCACCCCAGCTTAGTACATCCACGCGCCAATCATGCACGTGCGCGGGGGCAACCGCCTCCAGATCCCACGGCAGCAATCCGGCAAGGAGGTTCATCGTCTCCCCAGAGATCATGCTGTATCCCCGGATCATCCGGATAGCCATGAACCTCTGGGACGCAACCAGCTAGTGAGCTGATCGCCGCAGCAGATTTAGCGAACACAGAGGGGCCCCATAGAGGGCCATGGACCGCACAATCCCTGCATATAGCCTTCGGCAGGAGGCGTTTGGCGTCCCTAGATTGGGTAAGAGCCGCTTGAGTGCAGCCCCCGCCCGGTCCAGTCTTGGAGCCAAATGTCAGAAGTGTTCGACGAAGTTCCACTGGCTGTCGAGGACAAGTCCCAGGTACTTCGACGTCGTCTCGACGCCGATGCGAACCCCTCCCACCGTTATTTGGGAACCCGAAGGTGGCGCGTTCCGACGGCCATGAAAACACATGGCCTCGGACTTGTGCAGAGCCACCTCGAGTCCAAGTTGTCAGATCCTTTCTACGACCGTCGCAACCCCTCGCATCGCCACTTCGGTCGCCGCCTGGTGCGACCTTCTATGCACCAAGACTACATATCGACGGTTGAAAGGCTAATTGATCTAAGCGACATTTTTTGCGATATTGAGTTATATACATATTCGGAATCAGCAAATTTTTCTCCATCGTTTGAGTCAGGTTTCAAATTTTTTCGAGTACTTTTTTGGCGCTTAGCACCCACTGCAAAACAGGCTTCATTTCTAAGCTCATTGATCTATACGACACAAAATTAGACATATTTGAGGACTCGATGACTTAAGCTATTTTGATTTTTCAAAATTTTATAACGTGTGTCGATTAAGGCATTTGGCTTTTTCGCCATGCTTGTGATTTTGTCGTTTGGCCTATTTTGCAATAAACCAAAAAAATAAGCAATGTCGTTTGGCCCATTTTGCATTCAACTACATTAAAAAACCGTGTTACTTGAACCATTTTGCATTAAGTTATATTAATTAACTATGTCTCTTGATCCATTAAGCGTCTATTAAGGATAATCAGTAATGTCACTTCGGCTATTTTGAGTAACACTAACTAATATCAATTCATTTGTTGTTTTATTTGGAAAGTGATACTAAAGTACAATGTATTCCGTGGTGATACTACTACCATTTTTTCCGGGTGTGAAAATCATCGAATGACTTCTTCCGCTCTGGGTTAAGCGGAAGGCTGTGTCACACTTCTACTGACTAAAAACCCACCTGTTCCTTCGGCTGCCCTAAAGTTCCGGGCCCGCGGTATCTCGATAGAACTTTCCCGCAAACCCCGGCAGGCAATGGCCCTATGAGGCCCCGTCACTGGCGTTGACAGCTCTTTGAACACGACGTGCCACCAACCCGAGCCTGGTCCTTACCGGAAGGTGAGCGACTCTGCTCGCCATCCGCAGGCCCGCGCTTACGGTGGCCGGAAATCGGCTCGCGATCCCCGACGCCCGGGGCGTCTCCCACGGTGGCTGGGGTGAGAAGGAAGAGGGTTGCCTCTCCCTCACGCGTTCGGCCTCCTCCTTCGCTAGCATGACTGCTTCGCAGAAGGAGGCGACTGCATCCCATTCCCTCTCGCTATGCACCGTGGTCTGAACCAGAGCAGGGCGTGAGAGGTCTCCACCGCCGACCGCCTCTACGAGGACACGACGGTGCTCCGCCCAAGCAGGGCACACTTCGACTGTATGCTCCACCGTGTCCTCCAGGTGGTCCTCACAATGACGACACCCGGGCGTGTCCTCCCGCTGTATCCGAAACAAGTATCTCCCGAAACAGCCATGTCCGGTCAGCACCTGCGTCAGGTGGAAGAGGACTTATAGCCGCGTTTGCGGCGTGCCCAGCCTTCGGTTGCGACAGCCGCTCTTTCCATGCTGCCGTGAGATCGCACCGGGGCTCTATCCGCTGAGCCGCGACTTGCCGCGGTTTCGGAGTTTCATCCCGGCTTAGTACATCCACGCGCCAATCATGCACGTGCATGGGGGCTACCGCCTCCACATCCCACGGCAGCAATCCAGCAAGGAGTTTCGTCGTCTCCCCAGAGATCGTGCGGTATCTCCGGATCATCCGGATAGCCATGACCCTCTGAGACGCGACCAGCTGGTGAGCTGGTCGCCGCAGCAGATTCAGCGAACACAGAGGGGCCCCATAAATGGCCATAGACCGCACAATCCCCGCATATAGCCTTCGGAAGGAGGCGTTTGGCGTCCCTAGATTGGGTAAGAGCCGCTTGAGTGCAGCCCCCGCCCGGTCCAGTCTTGGAGCCAAACGTCGGAAGTGTTTGACGAAGTTCCACCGGCTGTCGATGATAAGTCCCAGGTACTTCTTCGTCGTCTCGACGCCGATGCGAACCCCTCCCACCGTTATTTGGGAATCCGAAGGTGGCGCGTTCCGACGGCCATGAAAACACATGGCCTCGGTTTTGTGCAGAGCCACCTCGAGTCCCAGTTGTCAGATCCTTTCTACGACCGTTGCAACCCCTCGCATCGCCACTTCGGCCGCCGCCTGGTGCGACCTTCTATGCGCCAAGACCAGAGTGTCGTCAGTGTAGCAGACTACGCTGACTTCTGTAGGAAGGATGGCGCGCAACACCCAGTCGTAACTGATTTTCCACAAGGGTGGCCCCAGAATCGATCCCTGTGGGACACCGTATGACATCTCTCGTCGGTTCCACTCTCCTTGGTGACCAGAGTAATGACGGCCCTGTCCATCAGGTAGGCCTCAACCACACGACAGAGGTAGGTTGGCATCCGGTGATACCGGAGTGCCTCCCGTATGCAACTCCAGGGCAGGGTGTTAAAGGCATTGGCGGTGTCTGTCGAGAGAGCCCTCACACGCATGATTACATCCACCGTCGAGCGCCCTTTGCGGAAACCAATTTGGCTATCCGTAAGATCCGGCCAACGAGGCGGTTTGCAATAACTGTTTCAAAGATTTTGCCCACTTCGTCGAGCAGCACAATAGGCCAATATGGCACCCCGGGCGCCCCGGTTTCTTGATTAGGACCAGTTTTCCCGTCTTCCAACGAAGCGGGAACTGGTCCCTCTCCAAACATGCGTTAAAGAACCCTAACCGTTGAGGCTCGAGAGGCTCCAAGGCCAGGACCCAGGCTTTGCCAGGGAAGCCGTCGGGTCCCGGGGCGGTATTTTTGGCATTCAGCCCGCGTACCGCCAGTCTCAGGTCTACCTCGGTCACTTCTGAAGCGTTGTCGTCACTGTGGCCCGCGTCGGGCACCGCAAGTGGCGGAGCCATGGTCAGGGGAGTATGCCCACCTTGCGAGGGGAACAGAGTGCTCACCACGTCCTCTACTAATTGGGGTCGGAGACTGTGTCAGCGGGGGAGCCCAGGTGCGGAGTTAGTCCCGCACCATTTTCTATGGACGTTCCCACGGGTCCCGATTAAGAGTCTTCAACATCTCCTTGCGGGCCAGATCTTTGGCCCGCCGGATTTCTTCTTTGAGGACGGTCTTCGCTGCTCTGTACTCCTTGTACAGCTCCGCCTCTCTGGCTTCCGTAATTGGTGATACTACTACCTAGGCTTAGGATGATAAACCACCTTATCTAATACCTTGTTCCAAAACATATTGCATCGACATCTTGAATGATACCTCTACACAAAACTGTTTTGAATTATGATAGCCTTTTTTTTTTTTTCTTTTTTTTTTTTTTTTTAGCGTGGTAAAATTATCAAATAAGTCCTCCCACTCCGGGCAGGGTGGGAGGGACTGTCAGACTTTTACTGACTAAAATCCACGGTGTTCCTTCAATAACCCTTTACATACCGGGGCCACGGTAACGGGATGAGTCCCACGACCCCGGCGGGCTTCGGCCCTCTGCAGAGGGGGCCTCGTCATGTTGCTGACGCTCTCCTTGTTGACCAGAGTAGATGACGGCCCTGTCCGTCAGGTAGGCCTCAACCACACGACAGAGGTAGGTTGGCATCCGGTGATACCTCCCGTATGCAACTCCAGGGCAGGGTGTTAAAGGCATTGGCCATGTCGAGAGAGATGACCCCGCCCCGGGACAATCCCGGGGCGGGGTCATCTTGGCGGTGTCTGTCGAGAGAGCCCTCACACGCATGATTGCATCTACCGTCGAGCGCCCCTTGCGGAAACCAATTTGGCTATCTGCAAGATCCGGCAAACGAGGCGGTTTGCAATAACTGTTTCAGAGATTTTGCCCACTTCGTCGAGCAGCACAATAGGCCGATATGGCACCCCGGGCGCCCCGGTTTCTTGATTAGGACCAGTTTTCCCGTCTTCCAAAGAAGCGGGAACTGGTCCCTCTCCAAATATGCGTTAAAGAACCCTAACAGTTGAGGCTCGAGAGGCTCCAAGGCCAGGACCCAGGCTTTGCCAGGGAAGCCGTCGGGTCCCGGGGCGGGGCGGAGCGTTGTCGTCACTGTGGCCCGCGTTGGGCACGGCAAGTGGTGGAGCCATGGTCGGGGGAGTATGCCCACCTCGCGAGGGGAACAGAGTGCTCACCACGTCCTCTACTAATTGGGGCTGGAGACTGTGTCAGTGGGGGAGACCAGGTACGGAGTTTGTCCCGCACCATTTTCTATGGACGTTCTCACGGGTCCCGATTAAGAGTCCCCAACATCTCCTTGCGGGCCAGATCTTTGGCCCGCCGGATTTCTTCTTTGAGGACGGTCTTCGCTGCTCTGTACTCCTTGTACAGCTCCGCCTCTCTGGCTTCCGTAATTGGTGATACTACTACCTAGGCTTAGGATGATATACCACCTTATCTAATACCTTGTTCCAAAATATATTGCATCAACATCTTGAATGATACCTTTACACAAAAATGTTTTGAATTATGATAGCCTAAGCATCAATATCTACTATAATCTAGTAAGGGTTCATTTTGTTTCATCCTGCAGTCCCTCTAATGGGCATCTGCATCAAACTACTTCACTCTGGTGCAACACCATCATGTTGCTTATGCTCATTGGGTATATTCAACTGTCAGTTGAGTTGGCGCTAAATTCATTTTCTCTCGTTTTATTTTATTCTAGGTTAAAACTTGAGCTAGTTTACTTTCAGCTATTTTATTTACGGTAGGCATTTGAACCATTTTGCCTGTCTCAAAAAATAACTAAATTTGATGCATTTTGGGCTAACTAACATAAATTTTCTAAAATAATACACAATTTTCAACAGTAATAACTTAAACAACTTCCTTACTTAATTAGAGATATACTGTATTAAATAAATAAAAGTCTACCAAATGGTTGCTTTTTTATGAAATTTTTTTCAAAATAAATAACTTTGATCCGTCCTCCTGCAAGTTTTACAAAATGTCGCTTAGATCAATTAGCCTTTCAACCGTCGATATAATAAAATCGAGCAATCAATATCAAAATTTTGCGCAACGGTTCCTTAAAATAAGTGATAGATAGATAGAATATACTTTATTGTACAACAAAAATTGAAACATACTTATAACATTATTGCTAAAACTTTGGTTACAATGACGGTCTTATCGCTGAGAGCGATATCTTATGTTTGTTTCACTCCCTGCCTACATTGCGTAACCCACAGAAGTGAGTGATGTACGCACAGCCTACCAGTATACTGTTGGTATTCACCGCACAAGCGCATTGCCTTTCTTGCGCATCGTAGTGTAGAAGAAGCAATCTACCCTCGCCTCCGCAAACATTGCCGATGCCTGCAATCTATATAGACGTGTGAGTGTGATTAGTGTGACTTATCAATTGTAAGGGTCTGAAAAACTTTTAATAAAAAACTTTCTAACAAAAAAATAAAACCCACTTCCAACAAAAAACACTGCCAAACCAAAAATAACTTTAATTGGGTTAAAAGTGGGTTGGTTTGTAATTTATCTAGTTACAAAAGCCTAATCACATTTACAAAATATTGCTTTTTCCGATGCAGATCCGTTAATTCTTATGCATTGTGAGGAGCATAAAGTGTTTAACAATCATATTCAAGTAATCTAATCGTAACCCACGAAAAACTTATTATTGAGTAGTTCCGGTGACCATCTGTGGTCTTCATCATCAGTTCCACTTCACCAAATGGTGCTTTTCGAGAGCAACTGCACAATTTACAATAAAAAATACCCAAATTACTATAGATGTGCCTATCATATTTAAAGAGATCCCTCGATTCATCCATGATTCCATCATCAGATCCTGACGAACGAACTAGATAGTACCCTTTCAACCAAAATAATTACTTTTCAAATCGGTTGAGCCGTATTTATATTATAGAATATCCTACTAATCCTACTAATATTATAAATGCGAAAGTTTGTGAGGATGGATGGATGTTTGTTACTCTTTCACGCAAAAACTACTGAACGGATCTGAATGAAATTTGGTAAGTATATAGTTGGCAGCCTGGAATAACATATAGGCTATTTTTTATCCCGAAATTCCCACGGGATCGGGATTTGCGCGGGAAAACCTTCCCACGCGTACGAAGTCGCGGGTAGAAGCTAGTAGACTATAAATGTATATCGACGGTTGAAAGGCTAATTGATCTAAGCGACATTTTGTAAAACTTGCAGGAGGACGGATCAAAGTTATTTATTTTGAAAAAAAAATCATAAAAAAACAACCATTTGATAGACTTTTATTTATTTAACACAGTATATATCTAATTAAGTAAGGAAGTTTTTTAAGTTATTACTGTTGGAAATTGTGTATTATTTTAGAAAATTTATGTTGGTTAGCCCAAAATGCATCAAATTTAGTTATTTTTTGCGAAAGGCAAAATGGTTCAAATGCCTACCGTAAATAAAATAGCTGAAAGTAAACTAGCTCAAGTTTTAACCTAGAATAAAATAAAACGAGAGAAAATGAATTTAGCGCCAAGTCAACTGATAGTTGAATATACCCAATGAGCATAAGCAACATGACGGTGTTGCACCAGAGTGAAGTAGTTTGATGCAGATGCCCATTAGAGGGACTGCAGGGTGAAACAAAATGAACCCTTACTAGATTATAGTAGATATTGATGCCTAGGCTATCATAATTCAAAACAGTTTTGTGTAGAGGTATCATTCAAGATGTCGATGCAATATGTTTTGGAACAAGGTATTAGATAAGGTGGTTTATCATCCTAAGCCTAGGTAGTAGTATCACCAATTACGGAAGCCAGAGAGGCGGAGCTGTACAAGGAGTACAGAGCAGCGAAGACCGTCCTCAAAGAAGAAATCCGGCGGGCCAAAGATCTGGCCCGCAAGGAGATGTTGAAGACTCTTAATCGGGACCCGTGGGAACGTCCATAGAAAATGGTGCGGGACTAACTCCGCACCTGGGCTCCCCCGCTGACACAGTCTCCGACCCCAATTAGTAGAGGACGTGGTGAGCACTCTGTTCCCCTCGCAAGGTGGGCATACTCCCCTGACCATGGCTCCGCCACTTGCGGTGCCCGACGCGGGCCACAGTGACGACAACGCTTCAGAAGTGACCGAGGTAGACCTGAGACTGGCGGTACGCGGGCTGAATGCCAAAAATACCGCCCCGGGACCCGACGGCTTCCCTGGCAAAGCCTGGGTCCTGGCCTTGGAGCCTCTCGAGCCTCAACGGTTAGGGTTCTTTAACGCATGTTTGGAGAGGGACCAGTTCCCGCTTCGTTGGAAGACGGGAAAACTGGTCCTAATCAAGAAACCGGGGCGCCCGGGGTGCCATATTGGCCTATTGTGCTGCTCGACGAAGTGGGCAAAATCTTTGAAACAGTTATTGCAAACCGCCTCGTTGGCCGGATCTTACGGATAGCCAAATTGGTTTCCGCAAAGGGCGCTCGACGGTGGATGTAATCATGCGTGTGAGGGCTCTCTCGACAGACACCGCCAATGCCTTTAACACCCTGCCCTGGAGTTGCATACGGGAGGCACTCCGGTATCACCGGATGCCAACCTACCTCTGTCGTGTGGTTGAGGCCTACCTGATGGACAGGGCCGTCATTACTCTGGTCACCAAGGAGAGTGGAACCGACGAGAGATGTCATACGGTGTCCCACAGGGATCGATTCTGGGGCCACCCTTGTGGAAAATCAGTTACGACTGGGTGTTGCGCGCCATCCTTCCTACAGAAGTCAGCGTAGTCTGCTACACTGACGACACTCTGGTCTTGGCGCATAGAAGGTCGCACCAGGCGGCGGCCGAAGTGGCGATGCGAGGGGTTGCAACGGTCGTAGAAAGGATCTGACAACTGGGACTCGAGGTGGCTCTGCACAAAACCGAGGCCATGTGTTTTCATGGCCGTCGGAACGCGCCACCTTCGGGTTCCCAAATAACGGTGGGAGGGGTTCGCATCGGCGTCGAGACGACGAAGAAGTACCTGGGACTTATCATCGACAGCCGGTGGAACTTCGTCAAACACTTCCGACGTTTGGCTCCAAGACTGGACCGGGCGGGGGCTGCACTCAAGCGGCTCTTACCCAATCTAGGGACGCCAAACGCCTCCTTCCGAAGGCTATATGCGGGGATTGTGCGGTCTATGGCCATTTATGGGGCCCCTCTGTGTTCGCTGAATCTGCTGCGGCGACCAGCTCACCAGCTGGTCGCGTCTCAGAGGGTCATGGCTATCCGGATGATCCGGAGATACCGCACGATCTCTGGGGAGACGACGAAACTCCTTGCTGGATTGCTGCCGTGGGATGTGGAGGCGGTAGCCCCCATGCACGTGCATGATTGGCGCGTGGATGTACTAAGCCATGATGAAACTCCGAAACCGCGGCAAGTCGCGGCTCAGCGGATAGAGCCCCGGTGCGATCTCACGGCAGCATGGAAAGAGCGGCTGTCGCAACCGAAGGCTGGGCACGCCGCAAACGCGGCTATAAGTCCTCTTCCACCTGACGCAGGTGCTGACCGGACATGGCTGTTTCGGGAGATACTTGTTTCGGATACAGCGGGAGGACACGCCCGGGTGTCGTCATTGTGAGGACCACCTGGAGGACACGGTGGAGCATACAGTCGAAGTGTGCCCTGCTTGGGCGGAGCACCGTCGTGTCCTCGTAGAGGCGGTTGGCGGTGGAGACCTCTCACGCCCTGCTCTGGTTCAGACCACGGTGCATAGCGAGAGGGAATGGGATGCAGTCGCCTCCTTCTGCGAAGCAGTCATGCTAGCGAAGGAGGAGGCCGAACGCGTGAGGGAGAGGCAACCCTCTTCCTTCTCACCCCAGCCACCGTGGGAGACGCCCCGGGCGTCGGGGATCGCGAGCCGATTTCCGGCCACCGTAAGCGCGGGCCTGCGGATGGCGAGCAGAGTCGCTCACCTTCCGGTAAGGACCAGGCTCGGGTTGGTGGCACGTCGTGTTCAAAGAGCTGTCAACGCCAGTGACGGGGCCTCATAGGGCCATTGCCTGCCGGGGTTTGCGGGAAAGTTCTATCGAGATACCGCGGGCCCGGAACTTTAGGGCAGCCGAAGGAACAGGTGGGTTTTTAGTCAGTAGAAGTGTGACACAGCCTTCCGCTTAACCCAGAGCGGAAGAAGTCATTCGATGATTTTCACACCCGGAAAAAATGGTAGTAGTATCACCACGGAATACATTGTACTTTAGTATCACTTTCCAAATAAAACAACAAATGAATTGATATTAGTTAGTGTTACTCAAAATAGCCGAAGTGACATTACTGATTATCCTTAATAGACGCTTAATGGATCAAGAGACATAGTTAATTAATATAACTTAATGCAAAATGGTTCAAGTAACACGGTTTTTTAATGTAGTTGAATGCAAAATGGGCCAAACGACATTGCTTATTTTTTTGGTTTATTGCAAAATAGGCCAAACGACAAAATCACAAGCATGGCGAAAAAGCCAAATGCCTTAATCGACACACGTTATAAAATTTTGAAAAATCAAAATAGCTTAAGTCATCGAGTCCTCAAATATGTCTAATTTTGTGTCGTATAGATCAATGAGCTTAGAAATGAGGCTTGTTTTGCAGTGGGTGCTAAGCGCCAAAAAAGTACTCGAAAAAATTTGAAACCTGACTCAAACGATGGAGAAAAATTTGCTGATTCCGAATATGTATATAACTCAATATCGCAAAAAATGTCGCTTAGATCAATTAGCCTTTCAACCGTCGATATGTAGAAATAGATAATGCTAGCTGCAATCTGCGGCGCTTTTCATCTGGTTAGACTTTGATCACACGAATAGTTCATCATTATTAAAAAACCGGCCAAATACGAGTCGGACCCGTGCACGAAGGGTTCCGTACCATTTTCTATAAAAACGGCAAAAAAATCATGTCTGTTGTATACTAAAAACGAAATAAAATAAATATTTAAGGGGGCTCACTTAAATATTTATTTTATTTTGTTTTTAGTATTTGTTGTTATAGCGGTAACAGAAATACATAATTTGTGAAAACAACTGTCTAGCTATCGCGGTTCTTGAGATACAGCCTGGTGACAGACAGACGGGCGGACAGACAGCGAAGTCTTAGTAATAGGGTCCCGTTTTTACCCTTTGAGTACGGAACCCTAAAAACATGCATATTTCCAAGGAGTAGTACAAGAATGTATTTTGTTGCAGGGCGAGAGCCCCGGGCCGGAGCGGCGCAACGGCGACTGCGAGCCGTCAGACATGCCGCCCTCGGACGCGCCGCCCGCGCCCACTGCGCCCCCGCCCGACCCACCGGCTACCACCAACATTGTACGTGTTGTTCAAACAAACCAAACAATCACTCCTACACTACATTAATAATAACAATATATCCTTTATTTCAGATATAGAAAATCCATAATGTGTTAGTAACAGAAATACTTATACAACTACATTAGTAACAAAATGAATTAAACAAAATAAATTAACTTCAAAATATCGTCCTCTCTTAATTCATATATTTTCCCTCAGCACCGGGCCCGCAGGCATACTTGCGGGACCAGTGCATCAGGAATGGACAGTCTGATTTCGCAACAATTACCTTCAGTATGCTATTGGAGCTTCCACGTATCCTACGCATCAAGGATGCCGTTCTCTTTCGCATGATAGCCTCAAAACTATCTGTGCTTGCCTCAGCAAACATGCCTGATACACTACAGAACCGCGGAAGCCCCAACAACACCCGGAAAGCGTTATTGTCCTCCCCTTCACTATCTTGAATAACACACTCACTCACGCACTTCCACGCACTGTCTCTCACACACATACACACAAAGTAATGTCTCCATAACTTTCCTCTTTATTTTATTAATTTATTTTTGTTTAAGAGGTACACAGTTACAATATAAAAACTTAACACAAGAATATATGAATTTTGCTAATTACTTAACCCACAACAAAGTTCACGGGTTATCTATGATGTGACCACTAACCATAAGGTCGAGACATTGAAACATCATTTATTTTGTTATAACTTTCACCTTTTCATATTCTTAGAATGAAAGTGACCCAACTCAAAAAATCCTATATTTGGATTTGAGCGAGAAAGTCTTTAAAAAAACAATGTTCTGGCTACCAGTCACCACTGTCTAAGATGTACAAATAAAATATAGTCAGAGCCAACGGTTTAACATACATTCCGTGGCACGGAGAAATCTTGATATTTTAAGATGGTCACGTGTCCAACGACCGAACTCCTCATAACTTTGAAGATGGACCCGTTCGTCTGATATTATTAAGCCACGAGATTTACCTAATTACCCTTAAGATGACCTGCTTCCTTCAGCTCCTAACGTGAAATACTTACAGCCACCGCCGCAGAAGAGCCGGTCCCTCGTGGTCTCGCTGACGCCTCCTCGGGAGCGGGAGACGTGGGCTAAGAAGGCGGAGTTCCTGCTGGCAGTGGTGGGGTTCGCAGTTGACCTGGGCAATGTCTGGCGCTTCCCTTACATCTGCTATCAAAATGGCGGCGGTATGTATATGTATATTCAATATTCTAAACAATCATCATCTATTTAATCTTTTCCTTTTTTTTCTTTCAATCTAACTGAATACAGCTGAGTACTAGTGTTTTACATGGAACGACTGCCTATCTGACCACATCCACATCCACATCCACATCCACATCCCAGTAGCTGGCAACACGGTACCCTTCAATCACTAATTTATTCGCCCGAATGTAGGCAAGACCAGTGTCAAATTTTCTGGCTTCTGACAAACAATTCCAAATCAAATCAAAAATATTTATTTGTTCAAATTAAGTTTTGAACAATGGCAATGGCAAATTTTGAACATTATCTGATAAATGGTTTTATATTATAACAGCCATGCAGTAAATGTTCTTCTTAAATAGGATTCATTTTATTTGTGTCGTGTTCTTATTTTTATTTTAATATTATTTATTATTTAATACTTGTTCTGATAGTAGGGGGAATTCCCTACGTATATGTATAATATAATAAGACATAATATCACTTTCATAGTTCTATTATATGTAAGTTATAGATATATTTTTAATACATTTTTACGAAGTATAAGAAGGTTTTTACAGAGTAACAAGCGCTCGAAAACCCCGAAATCAGAATATAAGAGAGGAAAAAAAGATCAAATTTGCCAACCACAGATTTCTTCATTATATGAGTTGCGGAATAGTTCGAAAAAGTTTCCGCGACCTGGGAACATGAAGGGCAAATGATGGAATACGTTTTAGTCAGTAAAAGTCTGACACATCCTCCCGCTTTGCCCAGATCAGAAGGCAGTCATTGGATGATTTACCTTCCTTAAAAAGCTTCATCCTAATGTACAGATATTTATTATTTAGTCTTCACAATACATTTTGGAATACTAACTCTTATTCCCCCAAACATTTGATTCACAATCCCACTATTTTTTTTTTGGACTGCATCTTAAAGATCTTGGGCGTCTTTAAGTCAAGAGTGAACAGGTTACTTATCAGTACAGAGAAAACAGCACAAAGCTGCTGTTTATTTCATAAGACTATGAAAATAAAATAAATTGCTTCTAGTAGACTTGCGACAGGAGAGCTAGATACATGACGAAGTTCGTCAAATTATGATCCATTCATTTAAATAATGAATCATAATCTGCGTTATCAGTACTATTTGTTTTATAAATTAGGCTGAACGGCAGCTATCCTCTCCATCAAATGTGAACAAGGTTCTCGAAAATATATCTGCGATCCATAAATACGCGTCCTTATCCTACATGGTTCTCATATTAATTGACCTAATTGTATGGATTTTAAAAGGGATGTTGACCTCTGATTTAAGAAACACTGGACTCATCTAGTTTAATTTTATGCAAGCCTATCAGCGGTGCGCGATAGCGATGGAATTACACAATTTAATTAACTACACCTAGCCCGTTCTATAATCAACTACAAGACAAACGGCGATGTGCCATCGTTATATGGTGGACATCCCACCCATACGTACGTTTTGGGAAAACTGTCATTGTGCGTACAGTTAAAGAGTGAAATTCCCTGCCGGAGTCTGCTTTTCCTGATAGTTATAACCTAGGGGTTTTTAAGTTAAGAGTGAATAGGTTACTTCTAGATGCTTCATCTTTGACCACATCATCGCGTACCATCAGGTGATGTGGTGGTCAAACGCAAGCCTATAAAAAACAACAAAAATTAAGAAACCAAATCGTTAAATAAAATATCATTTCATTTCAAATATTGAAATCATGAGTAAAAATAGATTGGAAGAAAAACCCAACCTCCGCTATAAAAGTCAGGTCTCCCACCAGGTGCGTTCCTGATCCCATACTGCGTGATGCTGCTGTTCGGCGGGTTGCCACTCTTCTTCATGGAGCTGGCTCTGGGGCAGTACCACCGCTGCGGCTGTCTCACGCTGTGGAAGAGGATCTGTCCAGCACTCAAGGGTGAGTTTCAATCATCACAGTTCTAAGAGTTTATTTTCAGTATGTTCGCTTTGACGCGATGTGTATTCGTAAATCGGATCTAAAGGAGTTTTGTGAACAAAATTGTTGGCATAAAAATACTGCAACACTGTTGTATTGTATTGTGTGATAAAACATATTGTGGGAGGTCAACAATGTAATGTGGAAACTTAGTAGAACATTTAGTGAAAATTGCAGATATTTCTTCTTTGTTAATCTAAGAGTAAATCCAAATTATACATGGGAAAAGCCTTGAATCACATTCTAGATTAAAATATAGCTGATACGAGATGTATGTGTATTGATTCCGAAACAGTGTAAAAAGAAGCGTCGTGAATAAAACGGCATTTTCTAGGACCAAAAATCCAAAGACATGTGAAATCCACTAACCTGCACTAGACCTGCGTGGTAGATTATGGCCTACTCCCTTATAGAGAGGAGAAGACCTGCATCCCAATTGCAGGAACGTTTTATGCTGGTTATATAATATAATAAATATGCTATGTAAGCTGCCATGCTAAGTAAATGCTTGCCAAATCTACTTCAAAAAGATTAGGGGTTCGCCAATTAACGTGTTTATTATCTAGTAGTCCAAATTCCCCACAATCTAAAATAAATCTGTCAATGGTATGCCAGACTTCAAACGGCGATAATGAATTACCGCGATTTGAAAAGAATCTCAATAAACCTATTTTTAACCGACTTCTAAAAAAGGAGGAGGTTCTCAATTTGGTTGTTTGTTTGTTTTTTTTATGTTTGTTCGGGCACAGCTCCGTCGCTTGCCAACCAAATTGAAAAATTCTTTTTTTGTTGAAAAGGGTATACTTCCCAAATGATCCTATGAAAATTTTATCGAAATCGGACAAGCCGTTTCTAAAAAATCAACAAAAGTCTAATAAAAATATTTACGTTGATGATCTTTTCGTTTACTCTGCATTGCGTTTTTTGTTCGCGCATAACTCCGTCATTTACGAACCGATTTGGAAAATTCACTGACCCACTAAAAAGCGCAAAAATAAAAACTTTTTTGCAAAAAATAAAACCGACATCCATATCAAAACACTACTATAGTGTTTTGATATGGAAGTCGGTTTTATATCTAGAAAACCCCATAAAATATCTCCCTATTGACTTAATAGATAAACCGCGCCAATCAAAATGATTGCCAGTTAACAATGGTGTTGAGGAGACTGAGAGTCGTCGAGATGTCCCGAGGGGGTAGGAGGGATCCACAATCAGTATTGATGGCTAAAAGTGCTGTTTACCGATTGTTTGCAAGTATAAACCGTTTTTTCGTTTATGCTGCTATTTCTTTTGATAAAAAAATGTTTTAATATAATATATGTAGTTGGTAAACACTTGAAGGAGCTTGTGGCCTAACCATCTCAGGATATCAAGGCTCCTATATGCCCCGGAAAACACGTTATTCCATTGATTCCAGCTGTCGTTTGTACATCTTTGAGTTACGATTCACATTTGAGGCTGATACATTTATATAACTGATGAAATATCACTTCATTAAAAATATTAAGTTTGCATAGTTTAGTTGTCAATATTGGTTCTGGTATTTTTGTTCCCAAAGATGGTCCTTTTACCCGACTGCGCCAGAAGGAGGGTTATGTTTTTCGAGAGTATGTATGTATATATGTATAATTGTTTGGCACGCTCTGTGGCCTGAACGGCTCGACGGATTTTAGCTTGAGAGGTATCGTTAGATTCGAATTGACTGTGAAAGTGACACTGGGTATATCAAAATAAAAAATAAAAAATGGCGGATTTTTGGCGCCATATTATGCCTCCAAAAAAGTTTTTTTTTCTCAAAACCTATCGAGTGAGGTATCAAAATAAAGGGTTTTAAAAGGTGGTTACAAAAATATATACAACTTATATGGTTAAAAGTAATTCAAAGTGACAAATCGTAAAAAACACGTATAAAGAACTAAATCGTCTGCGAAATCTTTCACATTTGTAAACTAAAAAGCTGGAAGTAAAAAGAAGTAATTAAAAAAATTAAAAATCCCGACTGCAACAACCTTATACTAAAACTAACTGAAAAGCTAATAAAAACAAGCCCATTTTAAATTAAATAAAAGTTGGAAGCAGGCGGGACCCATACCTTCCCCATAGCCCATAGCTTTTAACTTTTATTTAATTTAAAATGGGCTTGTTTTTATTAGCTTTTCAGTTAGTTTTAGTATAAGGTTGCAGTCGGGTTTTTTAATTTTTTTAATTACTTCTTTTTATTTATTTGCTTACTAGCTGATCCGGCGAACTTCACAGCGCTATATTTTTTCGACATTTTCGCAGCTTTTAAACCTTCCCTGTATGAGAGCGAATACGATACAAAAAGAGTTAATAAAATCGGTCCACCTGTTCTCTAGCTTTATCGAGCCTAACGAACAGCAATGCATTTTTATATATAAGAAAAATTAGTAAACCTTATCGATATAATCAAAAGTCCAAGAATCAATCCCAAATGCCATGGCATCACGGGTGTTAAAAATTACCCGTGGGATATGATAATAGGTCAACTCAACGGAACCACGGGTAATGACTCTTCAGAAGCGTCTGTCAAACTCTAACTGAATAAAACCACCCCGTGATCACACATTGCGCCAGGGGCTGTGAAAATACATAAATTATCTTCAACTCGGCAGGCTCAGCTCGATACTCAGTCAACCCGTTAGCTAATTTATGTATGTATGCGACACTATAAAAGCCTACATGCCACTTACCCATAGTGTTTCTCAAACCCAATATAAAAAGAAGATCTGGCATTCATGTGTAAACGTGGAGTGTCCGGATATCCGTGGGAGCCGGACATTACCAGCGGCTTATAAATATACAGGAGGCAATGCTTTTAACACCAGACAAATGGTCGGGCCGAGTGGGACTTGGTTAAAATGTATGAAACAGATCCTAGGGGGGCACTGTCTGTTGGATTGACTTCTGATTGAGTGGCTGCTGATAGTTGCGATGAATTGTTTTTGTTGAACTTACAAAGATGTGTTAGTATTTATAATTACGGCTCATACACTGTCAATTGTTTGAGTTACCAAATGAAACTATGAAAGGCGTCGCCTAGTTTGAGATCCATTGCTAACTTTTGTTTCATTGTTGTTTTAATTTCGGACTAAACTAATGTTTCAACGTTTTAATCTGTGTCAAAATCTAAATAAGTTTGAAATAATATATAATAATATTGTTAGTAAATAAATATTATTCATTCTTTCAGAAATAAAATATTTCAATAATTATGTCTTTTGACAACCTATCTTTCCTAGTGATTCATCTATACTTATAATAAATCTGTGGAGAGGTCAATTCTGTACATGAAATATATTTACAAAATAACTATCAGGGGGTGATTAGGGATCGATACTGATGCCAAAAATGCAATCAGTAAAATTTTTGTCTGTCTGTCTGTCTGTCTGTCTGTCTGTATAACCGTTATAGAAACAAAAACTACTCGACGGATTTTAACGAAACTTGGTACAATTATTTTTCATACTCCTGAGCTGGTTATAGTATACTTTTCATCACGCTACAATCAATAGGAGCAGAGCAGTGAAGGGAAATGTTGGGAAAACGGGAGAAGTTACTCCATTTTTTAAGCTTCCGCCGCGAGTGCAACCTTAATGGTTAAAGCTACACAGAAATCATTTATGACGGAAATGTTCTCCTTAAAATTATATAAAAAATATCCCACGACAGCATATATCTATCTTTTATGGTTGACTCACAATAACACGTGTAACTCCCGATAGCTTAGCAGTTCGAAGCTTTCTGATTATTATTCTGCTCCGAAATTAAAAACAACCACAACTTTGCAATGGAACTCGGCTAAAAGTAACCCAGTTGCAACAAAATATAATCGAGGCTCAAATTTTAACAGGTTGCGGTGCAGGAGAAACCGTCTTTATTCCCAGAATTCCCATAATACCAAATAATTTTCCATTCCAATTTAAAAGAACGCAATTCCCAGTATCGGTGTGTTATGCAATGACAATTAATAAGGCTCAAGGGCAGACTTTTCGTGTTGCTGGAGTAGATCTCGGTGTCAGTTGTTTCTCGCATGGTCAGTTGTACGTCACTCTTTCCCGGGTTAGCAGTTCTAGAAATCTTTATGTTCACGTGCCGGACGGGTCAACTTTCAACATCTTAAGCCTCATGTGAACGTGATCTAAACAATATTACCGATACATTAACATAATAATACACAAGGAGTTACACGCTGACGGAGTCGCGGGCACAGCTATTAACAATAATATTGTGCGGTTCGGTATTGCGATATTTTTCAACAGTATTATAGATTGACATATTATATTTCCCTACTAAATTACGAAAGTTAATCTGTCTGTTACATCAAAATCACTGAACCGTGAGGAAGGACATAGGCTACTTTTTTTTTACGAAAAACGACGGAAACGTGGACGAAGTCGCGGGCAACAGCTCTCTATACTAATAATATAAGGCTGAAGAGTTTGTTTGTTTGTTTGAACGCGATAATCTCAGGAACTACTGGTTCGAATTGAAAAAATATTTTTTAATTAAATAGTCAATTTATAGAGAAAGGCTATAGGCTATATATCATTACGCTAAGGCCAATAGGAGCGGAGCGCCAATAAAGAATGCTTCAAAATCGGGGTTAAATTTAACGTTAGCCCAAAGTAACTATTCCACGCGGATGAAGTCGCGGGCAAAAGCTAGTGTTAAATATTTGTTCAATGTTATTTCTATGAAACAATAATTTTCAGCAGTTGAAAGACACAAAATTCGTACTGTTGGGCTATTGGGCTAGAATGAGGAAAAAATTACGAGATAAATATTGATATTTTTTTAAGAATCACAAATAGCTAAATATCATAAAGTATCTGTTTCAATACTCCACAGTATTGAAAAAGATAAGAGTGGAAACATTGGCTTCCTCAACCCTTGGACAGCTTTGATCCTGTATTAATATTAACAAATTATCCTGTCAGTCCAGATAATAGTCAATTAAAGTTTCAATAAAAGTTAAAATGAGGTTCCTACAAAATAGTAATAAACAGACAGACAGGTCTTTAAAGTAGTGTTAACCTTCACCATACTTGATAACATATCTGTGCATGCATGTACCCACTGACATTGGTATAAGTTGGCGTGAGTCGATGAAGAGCATTCCAAATGTTTGCCGAACGGATCACGCGGCACTCAGGTCGCCGTCTAGTCGGCCTAGGTTACTATCTAGGCAACTAGACATCTAGCTACTCATACACTAATATGGAGCGTACTTTTAAAACTGGCTGGTTATTTAAATAAAATTATAAATAACACGTGATTTTTATTCCATTTAAGTTGATGTAGATGAGAAGAAACGCTAAAACAAACTCAGAGGTCAACGTCTTTATTGAAGTCCATACAATTCGTACTGGCCTGTGGTGTTCTTGGCTTGAACTAAGAAAATTCATTCATTGCTTTTTACACCATCCAACGAATTTTAATTGGAATGTATTTTTAAAACTAACTGAAATAAAAATAGGTTTTTTTTAAACGAATAAGAATTTTTTAAATTCACTTTTGAAACTTTAACTAAATTTATAAAATAATTATATTTACAAATCTGTAATAATACTTTATAACTATAAAGACGGATATAATAATATAAGTTTTAAAGGCAGATGTTTAAAAAAATCTTTTTAGCAAAAAATTTTACCGACTTCCAAAAAAACACTGCAAAATGAAAAATAACTTTAATTTCGATAGGTGTTTTGGTTTCGTAACTTCGTTTTTGGCACCAACTTCCGAAATTAAAGTTATTTTTTACTTTTACCAAGAACTATTCTGATGGTTCTCTAGTTTTATTTATCTTTTTTAAGTGTCATATATTAGGCATGTTGTGGTTGCTTATGATTAGGGTTGCAATTATCAAGATTATTTGTAAGATGTTAGTGTAGCATGTAAAATTGTTCACTCTGTTGACAATCCCAAAAACATAATTGTACGTTTAGTTTTTAACTATGCTAACCGAAAGTTTTGCTACGAGCCTACGATGCTACGACCGTACGATGCTACGCGCGTAGTACAGTGCTACGAAACAATAGATTGCAAACTCTACGGAGAGATCAGTAAATTTCAAATAAGCTATTCTCGCAGTACATACAATGAGAGCCAATCTAGATTGTGATCGTAATACGTGTTGCTCTTAGACCGTGGTGTAAATTGGTGTGTGTATATATACGTAATTCAAACGCACAATAGTAGATGTTTCTCCACCTATATACTACTATACTGGCTATACTATACTATACGAGTATTGGCGTCGGTTTTAAGTCTAACTGGTTGCAGGTGAGTACTAGTGATTTAAATGAAGCTACTGCCTTTCTGACCTCCACAACCCAGTAGCTGGGTAACATGATACCTATACTTACCAAGACTGGTGTCAGATGTTCTGGCTTTTATACAATAGTTAACTCTATACAAAGAAGCGACACAAAATAAAATTCCTCATCCTTAAATCGTGGTTACGATGGACGCGTTGCAATAGGGTTCCCCATATACCAGCCTTTAGCCTGAATGGAAGACATGAAGCACCTGCTCAGAAAGTTAGAAATAGAATTAGAATAGAATAGAATTTATTTATTTTCTCACCACAAATTAATACATTAGATAATTGACATAAGGTACATACAATTTAAACATAATTTGTGGGAGACTGGTGCTTAAACTAAGTTTTTTCCAAAACCTGTAAGTCAGGTCACCAGGCCCCCAAATTAGATTTTTTACAAACTTACTGGAGACGAGTTCATTCTAAAAAAGAGTCCAATTTACAGTAGTAATTAAGTCACTTAATTTAAATAATTTATCATTCAAACAATTTAATCTAATAATGCAGGTAAGACGTTAAAAAAAATTCATTTAATGTATGTTATAATAAATAGTAGGTATATATAGGAACCCCCTAACATATGTAAACGCCTACATTTACCTGGGAAAGCAAATTTCATTTAGCCAAGAAAATAACGAACAAGAAGTAGAGAGAAGAGTCAACATCACATGGAAAAAGTACTGGAGCTTCAAAGAAATACTCAAAAGTAAAATGACCATACGAATGAAAACGAAAGTCATGAACACCTGCCTACTGCCCTCATTAACATACGCCTGCCAAACTTGGAAATTTACCAGAAAAGTAAAAAATAAAATTATATCCAGCCAAAGGAGTATGGAGAGGAGCATTCTGAAAATAAGGAAAATCCAAAAGTTCCGCCACACTCATATAAGACAGAAAACTCAAGCCATTGACGCTCTCAATTACTCACAAAAGCTCAAATGGCGATGGGCTGGTCACGTAGCGAGGCTAAGCGATAGTAGATGGACAAGAGAGACAACACAATGGACAGGCCCACTAGGACAGAGAATGAGAGGAAGACCAAATGCACGCTGGGTAGACGATATCATAAAAGTAACAGGTACTCATTGGTTACGAGCGGCAGAGAATAGAGAATACTGGTCTTCTCTGGAGGAGGCCTTTACCTTTCATGGAGAGGGTTCTTGCTAAAAAACATTAAATTAATTATTGTTACGATGTTATGTCAATAATAACATTAACTTCAAATTAAATCAACAACTAATCAATTTACTTATATATTTTAAATGAAACTACAAAAATGAAATGGATTTGAATATATTATTATTACATTCTAATTATTTGCTCATCATAATCACATTAATTTTAATTTATTTATTTCTAATCTATTTTACATGCACACTTTAAATGAAATTGTACTATGGAATGCAAGAAATAAAAGGCTTTTTATTTTTATTTATTTATTTATTATATATAGGAACATGCAAGTGTGTTATGTGTGTTTGTATTCGGGTGTACAGCATGGTGTGTGAGATGTGTGGTTCTTACAGAACTTAAGATGCGGTTTTGAACAGATCTTCAATTTAACAACAGAGAGTAACAAACAAATAAAAAGTAACAAACCTTGGGCTGGCTGTGAACAAACCGAAAACCAAATTAATGAGATAGCGCTGGGCAGGTAACAGGTGCCCATGATATCTAAAAGGTGGACACTTACATTTATCAGGGAGCTCAAATAAGCAATGACGGCAGTAGTGTTCAGAGATCAAACGTCGCATTGCTATAGCTAAAATCGTAATGATACGTCAGCAAGTCATCTGAATAAACCGTAGCCTCAGTTTTCAGATCAAGACTCGATTAGTAAGAACTCGTCGTTCCCATTTTCATGTATGCGAACATGGACAGTTCAAGCCCAAGAGAAGTAAAGAATTGAAACATTCAAGTTGCTGGAGGCGAATGCTTAGGATACCCAACGGCCAGACGTACAAATGTTTTATTGTGTCTCAACTCCACTGCTATCTGTCTACGTCACATTCTTTCATACTTTGGCCACATAGATAGATAGATACATATTGTACACCAAAATATGAAAGACTTAAATAACAATATAATAATAATAAATTAATAGTTTAAAAATCACTAGAAAAACACGCTTCTATAAATGCACGTAAAAACAAAAAATTTGTTCGCGCTTTTCCTTTTTTTGTAGTCTCCGTTTTCTTTGTGTTGCTGTTTCTTTTTTGTAGTTTTTGCCATATTATTCCCATGAGTAGTGAACAATTAAACGGTAGTTCCCCCCAGAGGATTTGAAAGTGACATTTATAAAAAAAATCTATGGATTACGCGGTAATTCAAAAAGGCTAAGAAAACCGATAACAGATTTCCTTCAGGTTTGCTATAACCTTGAAACCTGATCGTGTTCAAAGTCATTTACGTGGCCTTTCTCACAAGTGCAAACACGACTATAATACGATATTCCATCATGGAATGCCAGTGCCTATCTTCCAGCTTCATCATCAGACCTTGAAACCTAATCGTGGTCAAAGTTCATTACTAGATTTATCTAAGAAATCCAAAACAGCTATGATACGATTTTCCATCATGAAGTTCCAGTTCATATCTTCCGGCTCCATCGTCAGATCAGTTCGACAGTACCATATTATTGTATTGTCATCAGAACTACACACAGCTGCAAATTTTCATTACGCTACGACCCTTGGAAGATGGTTAAATTAGTTACCTTAGATTCCATTACATAGTTAGTTACATACGGGTCGACCTAATAAAAGCGTGTTAAAAATTGGATATAATGGCGGTCTTATCGCTGAGAATTCGGAGAGGAGATGACAACCTGGAGAAACTGGTCGTTGTTGGCGGAGTAAAAGGCAAGAAAACCCGTGGTCGCTTGCCAACCAGTTGGTCTAACCAAGTCAAAGATGCATCAACCTAAAAGAAATTTCACGTGGTGGTGAGGGCGGGGATGGCCAGGAACCAATAGAGGACCAAAACAGCAAAAGCGAGTGACCATGATCCTCAGTAATGAAAGAACGATCAGAGATAGAGACCCTTTTTTTTAAAAAAAAAACTTTGGTATCGATATTATAAAACTGGAGATACTGAGTGGCCTGCTAGTAAACTAGCAGAATACAGATACATCAACAATATCGACTATGAGGGCACGTAGAGCATCATACTCTAGGTCAGACTTCCGCGTTGATACACCTGTTGCTGACACAGCTATCACTGGTTTATGTGTTTGTGTGCTACTAATCGATTTGTTGCTGTTTCAACACATTTGTTACCCACTAGCTGTAGTAATCAAAATAAGCAAGAGTTTTTTTTATTTTTTGAGTTCGACCTAGTTTGTTATTGTTTCTGCTGACGCATTCGTTTGATGTACTTAGTTTTAAGTAGTATTTAAGTTATTTAGGTTTATTGTAACAAAATATAAGATTATTTTTCCATTATGAATTTGTTAAATATTGTTTCAAACATCTGTTCTCTTTAAATTATAATGTTTGTCGTAAGCTCCTTCCGCCTGTGATACAGGAATAATCCTAGTACAGGCATTAACATTGTAAGACTTACATAGTTTAATTAAGTTTAATTTTGTACTTTACCTATTATAATTATTGAATAAAGATTATAAAGATTATCTGGACGCAGTCCCAGACCATGGCTTGATTAGGTGTCCGAAGAACTACACCTAATCAAGCCATGGTCTGGGACTACGTCCTCTTGTTCGTTTGCAATCCATGTTGCCGGCTACTATCAGTGTTTCTAAGTTGTCTGTACTTTGACGTGTTTCATGGCCGAAAGAAGGAGCTGTAAAGTCACCAAAAAAGTATAATCAAAGTTTTCTCAGCCATAAGAATATTCCAAAGTATTTTCTCTCCGTGCCTTCGTGTCATATTGGCCGCATCAAGTTTGTGCCCCGTTAGATACTCAATAGTGATAATTTGACCAATCACACTTGCTCAGATCTCGGGTTCTTTTGCAAATTCGTCTGAGGGCGCTCGGTCTTTGAAATAAGTTTCAAGATTATAAAAGTTTTTCTGTCGCTAAGTTTTGATTTTTGACTCATTTTTATGTGCCTGAATTTTGTGAAAAGAAAGTTTAGCGTGCATACATATACCGAAATGCTTAGTTTGATATTAGATTCTTACTAAACAGTGGGAAATATTGGGTTTCAAATTTCGAAATATAAAATTTCATTATGCCTAATTTTATACTCTTCTGTCCATAAGACTTTCGTAAAAAGTGGTGCAACGTTTTCTCAATATTCAAATAAAATAATTTAAAATGTATCTATAAATATGTGGCAGTAAAAGGCCGATTTTACCGAAGCCGAAGGTGATTTTATATTTAATCAACATGACAAGACTTTGAAAGAAGAAGCACTTATGACTTGCTTATGACAACCAGTAAGAGGACGTAAATAGGTACATATATGTAGTTATTGCATAGATAGTAAACATAGTGTATTACATTCTCTTTGTAGATAGTTATAAAGCATTGTTTACAAACATGTCCAAAATCTGTGACCAAGTTACGCTAATGACATGATCCAATTAAGGCCTAGTTTACGTAACAATGGCGATTCGGTGCCTTTGATATTGATGCTTTCTTATTTAAGACATGGCCGACAACTGAGAAGTTATGTAGGTAAATAAACAACGTGCAATAACAACTAAATTATCTTTACCTATAATTATGTACCTATTATTACAAAAAGAGATTTCATTCGGGGATAGAATGATCAAATTCCTCCACCCACTCTGGGTGGAGCAGAAAGGAATGTCAGACTTCTACTGACTAAAAACCCACGCTGTTTTTTCAGCTTCCCTTGCGTTCTGGGGCTGGGATATCTGATTAGAAAATTCCTGCAACCTCGGTACTAATATTTGTAAATCTAAATATATATAACTCAAAGGTGACTGACTGACTGATTGACTGACTGACTGACTGACTGACATAGTGATCTATCAACGCACAGCCCAAACCACTGGACGGATCGGGCTGAAATTTGGCATGCCGTTAGATGTTATGACGTAGGCATCCGCTAAGAAAGGATTTTGGGAAATTCCCACGGGATCGGGATTTATACGGGTAAAACTTCCCACGCGGGCGAAGCCGCTGGCACAAGCTAGTTACACATAAAACTCCTCGTATCCCGATTTCGGAAATTAATGTATATATTTAAAACTTTGAGATATGCAGCAGACAGGCGGATTATCAAGATGGTCTATGATGCTCTGTGCCAATCCCTAATCGAGTATTGTATTACTTTCTGGGGTGGTGCCCGCAAGAGTCACTTGATTGAAGTAGAGAGGGCACAGCGTGTCATACTCAAAGTTGCAGCCGGTCTTCCCTTTTTTGTATCTAACCGTTAATCTTTTTAAGGAATGGGACGTTTCTGACTATTAGGCAAACATTCATACTCTGTACCGTGCTAAAGCAACATTCATCTTTGCTTTTCAATACAAAAGTCTACATGCATAAACGCCGAAAAGGTAGGTTGTGTCTAACACAATCCACTAAACCTGCGCACTCTCACAATTTCTTCTTTTTACTTGTGCCGTTCTCATACATATGTATAACAAACTTTATAATAGACTCAATATATACCCCCTCACTAATTTAAAATGTAAGGATCAACTATTAAAATTTCTTAATAGCCTGGACTACAAGGGAACTGAGGATTTGTTGGTCCCGCTAAAATAATACTGTATTTCTTGTTTTGGTACTTATTGGCATCACGCATAGGTACTCACACCTCTTTTCATACATTTACACTCTTCAAACTGCATAACAATCTCACACTCTGATACACTTAACAAACTGGTTCCACGTTTTCTCATATATGTAAACAATAATTTTCGTCTTTTTAGTCTTTATGTAATATTGCTTCATTCTTATATCCAATTCTCTATACATTATTTAAGTTACAGCGGGTCTCAGGCCGCGGGAGGGAACTGGTGACCTGTAATACAGGTTCTCGTTGAAACCCATTTCAGGCACCATTCTCTCAAAGTCAAACCCCTACTTTAGTTTACTGTAATATTCAGCTTTAAGTTACTTTGTGTGGATAAAATTAAACGTCTTACATTATTATATATATATATATATTTATTGGATATATACTTTGTTGTACCTACATCTTACAACACTTACAAAAGATACAGTTAATAAATCTAGTGTCTAATGGGCAGTAATATCGCCTAAGGCAATCTCTGTAATAATAGGTACCTAAGGAGAAAAGTATAGACTTTATTGTCACATGCGGACGCATTCATTCATGTACTTGGTGTACTACACCATAGTTGAAAATATAGGCTAAACTAACTTGAGCCCATAAATAAAATGCGTTATACAGACCTTTTGAAGCCTCAACAAAAGTGACCTAATATTAAAAAGATTCACACATCATACAAGTTTACGACACAGTTTTATCACATTGGGCCGTAGATCACCGTTATCGGGCCGAGGCCATCCCTCCGAGTTCTCGATATCGGAGGGATCGCCCTCCCGACGACGACGTTTATGGCAATATTCTGTGGATTGATTGCGTGTCAAAATGTGGTGCAACGTGGTTTGCGAGTTGGGGAATGGGTATCTATTTCGGTTTTTGTGGGAAGTTGTTTTAATGAGTTATATGCGTGATTTGTGTGAATGTGTGGTTTCTGCCTCTGCTACTTTTTTATTACCTATCATTTATTTTATTATTTTTGACCCAATAAATAAATTAAGTTTTATTTTGATTAGCAGATTCGACATTCAAACTATCGAGAGTTTGATTTTAAAATTTGCTGGTCTGAGCTTGTTTAAGATTTAATTCTAACCACATTTTTAAACAAGATTAAATGAGTACGTATTAAAAACTTTAACAAGAATACAAGGTTCTACATGAAGTTTCTATTACTAAAGTTGAAAATACATATACAGCTAGCACCAGATACAAACGAGGACTCAATACTCAAAATCGATATTTTACAGCTAGCAACATCAATTTCTGTGCCGTATAACAAACCGATTCAACAGTTGCAGTAGATCCGAGCTACGATTGATAATAACGCCATCTCGTATCGAGTAAACTAATTAGCGGAGGCGATGCGATATCATTTGATTACCGGCGACGACAGATGGCGTTGATTTGATTTGTACAACTTGAACTAACTTTGCGTCGCGAAAATTGACGCCCGCTGCACTGATTAATTTGATTATATGTTTGAAGATTTATTGTGAAATGATGAATGGATGAATGTCGTTTCATTGCGTTTGAGAAGATGCGGGGAAATTGGTTTTGGAGCAATCAAACTTAATTATAGAGATGAAGGGCGTAACTTGTTTGAAAACAAATAAAGGATGTTGTTGAAAGGTTTTTATTGTCTTTTTGTTGTACTGGGAATGGTTTGACGAAACAAGATAGCCTCGATTGACAGCAAAATTTGCTAGAATAGATAACAATCAATATTTTCGTTCTCTAGTTAGGTTAGGTTTAGAGCCTGTCTTTTGTGTAAGTGACGCTAAAGTCTTTATTATTTCCTAGGTACTTACTTTTTATTGATAATAGGTTTGTTTGCTGCTTATTTAACGACCATCTCACCTAGTGATGATTAGTCGATGAGTGGTCGATGATGAACCTCCATAGATAAAATAAATTTTATATTTCTATGTGAACCTCGCTTACCCATAAGTAATCTAAGCAGTACCAGCAGCGGCACTCTTAAAAACCCCCCGGTTAAAAACAAAACGTTTTGTTCTTATAGGTAGACTATCTACCATGTAACGATGGCGTATCGCTATTCGTCTTGTAGTCTAATATTAAGATTTTGAATTCGCACACTCCCCGAAATTGGTAACACGTCAACACGTCGCCGATGTTCATGGCTCTGGAGATTTGACTCGACCTGTCCCCCGTAGCCAATGACTGTACGTGGCCTGAAAGATTTAAATCAAAATGCATTAGACGCCTAGTCGAGACTTCACGTCACCCAAGGGCTGGCTTTTACCTTTTTTTCTGGACGCTATATTTTAGATTATTTTTAGATATATATAGTTTAGGGTTTTTAATTAAGTGTATATTAACATAATAATATACCTTAAAAATATAGCATAAAGTACAAAAAAATAATCATAATTTTTACGACGACGACAACGACTGAAACGTTAACCAGATGATGATAATTATATTTTATTTTTACTAAATTCTAAAATCTTTGTATCCTTAGGCGTAGGCTACGCTATATGTATGATCGACATCTACATGGGCATGTACTACAACACCATCATCGGTTGGGCCGTCTACTACCTCATCGCGTCCATCGCCTCCATCAACTCCGTGCTACCCTGGACCAGCTGCAACAACGAGTGGAACACGCCGCTCTGCTCGCCTGTCACCGCGCCGCAGATCAATCCCAACGCTTCCACGCCAGCTAAAGAGTTCTTTGAGTAAGACATAGATGTTCTTTAAACTTAGCTCACTTTACCTGAATAATAGTCACGTCTAACGTTTTGTAGCACGTGGATTTGCGCCTAGGTAGGCCATTAGTTTTAGTATTTTTCAACGTAAAGTAAAGCGAAAATATCGCGAAGAAACCAGCACATTCTAGGATTGAAATTCCGAAAATATGCGAACAAAGGTTTGCGTGAAAAAAAAAATGGTCATTTGAACTATCGTATTACCTGTAAATGAGCAAGCAGCTCCAAGTTACTTAAAACCTGGCTATAATACGTCCTGCTATTTCCCGTCTTAGACGCAACGTGTTGGAGCAGCAAAGATCCAATGGTTTGGATCACATGGGTCCTATCAAGCCGTCGCTGGCGATCTGCGTATTTGGAGTATTCGTCTTGGTCTACTTTTCTCTCTGGAAGGGAGTCAGGAGCGCGGGCAAGGTGAGTGGGAGAAAATTATAGCATATTAACTTCAAATTTCATATCTATCAGCCCTGATAAGGATCAATTCAATCGGAAAAAACTCTAGACCATTGCATATTTGCCAATTATGATTCAAAGCATAATTCATTTGGAGATAATTACTTGGTTATATCTCTGTAACGTTTAGCACACAATATGCAATAAAGAATGTTTATTTATGCACACAGCTATAGAGGATGGCACTTTATTATTTACAGTCTGTGTCCAGAACATTTGTGTGACAAAAAGGAAAATTCAATATTATAGTATCATTAAAACTAAACGAGATAGATCAATTCGTTTGCTCTTAAGAGTCCCTAACAATTTTACTGCCAAAAAAGAGAAATTACCTACTTTTGTAGAACAAATATGTCAATAACGGCATAAAATATCATTTTTCTTTTAAAACAGCGTTAAACATTGTATATTTATCTAGTATGTGGTCAAATTATAATTTAAATATCTACTATCTACAAACACGTGTTTTTACGAAATCACGTAATACCAGGTTTTACAACTGCTTTTTTAGCTTAATGGGGGTGAATAACAATCGAAAAAAAATTCCTGACCATTGGGCATATAGTGCACTAGTAAGTTAACAAATTATTTTTTGAAAAATAATGGGGCGACCTACTTAAAAAAAAATAGTAAAATCAGAAAAAACTCAATAAAATCCTTTGCAAAACCGTCACTTTTGAGTAAGAATCCGTTATTGAATAGAAATTTAAAAACGAATTTTGAATAATACAGGTATTTATCTACCAAATTATTATTTTTTATTTTAATTCTGAGCTCATATTTTATTGTAATAACATTTTCAAAGTATGCCTTATAAATCGATGCGCTTGCTCGATTTATTTTGAGTAGATTAATTTGACCACATATTAGATAAATATACAATGTTAAACGCTGTTTTAAAAGAAAAATTATATTTTATAACGTTATTGAGATATTTGTTCTACAAAAGTAGGTAATTTCTCTTTTTCGGCAGTAAAACTGTTAGGGACTCTTAACGTCCAACCGCAATGACTTCAGTTCATTCGTGATCATGGCGCTAGCAACAGTGCTGAAATATCGGTAACTCGAAACAATAAACACACATGGTAAATATCCCGTTTTATGTTGTAATGATACTGTTAGTGACCATGTTAGTTTAAAAACTAATATTTTGGATTTCGATGAAATGTCTATCTCGTCTGTCTATGTTTTCAAATAGCTCTGTTTGTCCGGGTTTATGTCTGGAATTGCTCAACTGATTTGAAAAGGACTATAACTCGAGGATAGAGGAGCTTATAGAGCAACAATGCTACATATAGGCTTCGGATTCCAACGGGGATTTACACAGACAAAGCCTCCCGTGCGAACAAAGTCGCAGGCCCAGCTAATAAGCCTAAATTTAAGCAATCTAGTTACGTAGCTAATTTAAATATCTGTAAAATTGCACTTTTAAAACTTACTGCTACTTATAATCTAAACCAAACAAACTATTTATCTAATTTACCTACCTACCTACTCCTAAACAATGTTATGTACATGCATATCAATCTACTTACTCAATTAACAATTTTACTCACATAACAATTGTAAGTGTAAGTATCATTCATCGGCGCGATCTCACGGCGGCATGGAAAACGCGGTTGTCGCAACCAAGGGCTGGGCACACCGCAATCGCGGCGATAAGTCCCCTCTTTGAGGAGTGGGTACAGAGACGCCACGGCGGCGTCCTCACCTTCCGCCTGACACAGGTACTAACCGGAAATGACTGTTTTGAGAGGTACCTATTTCGGATACAGCGGGAGGAATCGCCCGGGTGTCGTCATTGTGAGGACCATCCGGAGGACACGGTGGAGCATACAGTGGAGGTGTGCCCTGCTAGGGGGGAGCACCGCTGTGTCCTCGTGGAGGCGATCAACGGCAGCGACCTCTCGCGCCCGGCCTTGGTTCAGACCATGGTGTGCGTAGCGAGAGGGAATGGGATGCAGTCGCCTCCTTCTTCGAAGCAGTCATGCTAGCGAAGGAGGAGGCCGAACGAGAGGCGAGGGAGAGGCAACTCTCTTCCTCACGCCCCAGCCGCCGCGGGAGACGCCCCGGACGTCGGGGATGGCGAGCCGATCTCCGGCCACCGTAGGCGCGGGCTTGTGGACGGCGAGCAAGGATAGCTCACCGTCCGGTAAAGACCAGGTCCGGGTCGGCATTGTGTTCCACGCGCGCCTCATAGAGCTGTCAGCACCAGTGACGGGGCCTCATAAGGCTATTGCCCGCCGGGGTTGCGGAAATGTTCTAACAAGATACCGCGGCCCCGGAACTTAAGGGTAGCTAAACGAACAGGGTGGGTTTTTAGTCAGTAGAAGTCTGACACCCCCTTCCGCTTAACCCAGAGCGGGAGAAGTAAGTCGATGGTTTTCCCACCCAGAAAAAAAGATCATTTTGAATATGAATATATATATATACACTTACATAACAAAACTCTAAAATGCATGAATCTAAGATTATGGCGTCCACAAATTCGTACGTATCGCTGTATGTATTACACAGGTCGATTCAAGTATCTCTATTATTTCATTGTGAAAAATATAGTTAGGAATAACATGATAATAATGAGTCTGTAATCAAAAATATATTTTAAACTGAAAGTTAACACTGAAAGTCAGCCACAAAAAATATACTTAGATGTCAAAGTAGATAAGAAGTGTTAAAGTTGTCTAAGTTTTTGCTAAAATAATACTTAGTCCGTCTTATCTCATTAATCACGAACGTAATCTTTTCTTTGGAATGCGCAAAAAGAGGACGAATTTCTACAGAAAGGCCTTATAAAGTATGAGTTTAGGTTCACTGAACTCAGGTAGGTTGAAAATCTTTTTAACTTCTTTTTTATTTATTGAATAGATTTTGCCCGCGTCTTCACTCGAAAAAATGGCATTTCATCAATGTCAACGGATTCTGAATAAGCATTGACATTTTTATTTAGGTGGTGTGGGTAACAGCGCTGGCCCCGTATGCCGTACTGCTGATCTTACTGGCTCGAGGAGTCACGCTGCCGGGAGCCACCGAGGGCATCCGATATTACCTTACTCCAGAGTGGCATAAACTCAAGAATTCTAAGGTGAGCAATTACAACTCTTATTTATTGTTCGGACAGGGTATAGTAAAATCGATAAATAGACATTTGTACCACAAAAATGTAATTGAGGATCTCGTGGCTACAATAACAATCACAAGGGTCAATCTTTTTTTGTTATAGTTGATTGGCTTGCGTTAGACCATAATCTCACCTGATGTTAAGCGAGGATGTGGTCGAAGATGAAACACGCTTGCCTAGAAGTAACCTATTCACTCTTGACTTAAAGACTCCCAGGTTATAGCTAAGGTTCAGCAACGCTTTCCGAGATTGAGCCGTGGATAGCTGACAATCTTAAAATATCGAGATTCCTGCGTGCCTCGAAAAGTACGATAACCATTTGTACTTTCTGTCATTTGTACGTCTTTGACGGCCGTTACGCATAGACAGAAGTCTGACACCACTCTTGCCAAGGGCTATTGTTACCCAGTTACTGGGTTGTGGAGGTCAGATAGGCAGTCGCTCCATGTAAAACACTAGTACTCAGCTGAATTCGGTTAGACTGGAAGCCGAATCCAACATAGTTAGGAAAAGGTTAAGCTTAGATGACGCAGATGATAGTGTAGTTTTTGTTTTTGCCATACCTATCTCTCACTTCCAACTTGTTTTTGCCATACCTATCTCTCACTTCCAACTTGTTTTTGCCATACCTATCTCTCACTTCCAACTTGTTTTTGCCATACCTATCTCTCACTTCCAACTTGTTTTTGCCATTCCTATCTGTCACTTCCAACTTGTTTTTGCCATACCTATCTCTCACTTTCTTCTAATTTGTTTTTGCCATACCTATCTCTCACTTCCTTCTAATAACTGCCTCCTAGGTGTGGATCGACGCTGCCTCTCAGATCTTCTTCTCGCTGGGTCCCGGGTTCGGCACGCTGCTGGCGCTCTCCAGCTACAACAAGTTCCACAACAACTGCTACCGGGACGCCCTCATCACGTCTTCCATCAACTGCCTCACCAGCTTCCTCGCTGGCTTTGTTATATTCTCCGTTTTGGGGTAAGTTTGTTTCTTATACTCTACTTCTTATTTAAAGGTCTATGTCATCAATACATATAAATAAACTAGCATCCACGGACGACTAATGCCCCAGAATTTGTTCGTGTAAAATATTGTCTGTTTGTAAGGGCGCGACCTAAGTGGTACCTTGTGGGATTCGCTATGCTACTAAGTTAAACACACTGATAACCTTCAAGGATTTATTGCTAAGTATAATTTAACAAAGTAATAAAATTATCGCTAAATGATGGAAATGAGTTCACACGGTTGCTGTACGAAATACACACTATGCTCGCGGCGCACTTGGTGCGACCGCGTTATATCGCTGGCTAAGCAAACGTGGTCGATTGCAAAATATTGCATCGAACATGCTCCCGAGGGGAAGAGATGAATAATGAGATAAGCTTATACAAAAATAAGTGGTTACATGAGTGTGAGCTTAAACGCTAAGGAGTTAAGACAATACAATATGAGCGCTGATTGACAAGGTGATCAAACAATTATATCATAATCTTATAGCTATACATAAGTACTCAAACGGTTGAGTCACCAATCGAAAACACAGGTTGTCTTTTAGCTATGGGAGACGTCGACGTGTCTCGCCGCTTGGAACGTAAACTAGACCAACGTTTAGAAAAATAAGCTACGCGCGCACTATCACTGACACATGACCCCTGCTCGGGCAAGGGTTGATTTCGCGCACTTGCACTAGAGCCTTGCTCGTGCTCAAGTTTATTAATACACACACTCACACTCGCTGGCATACTGTCATTCCGCTCTTGATTGGGCGGACCTCCCGCCCCGGCTCGCTGACACCTCCTCCTCAGGAACCACAGGACTGCTGCGACGGCTGCTACTAACAGACTATATGACAACGCATACTGATGTATGTCATGTGTCGTTAAATCTTCTGTCTGTTGGGTTGATTCCTTCATCGCTTTAATTTGTTCACCGAGATACTTTAAAGAAGCATTTATCGGTGTGCTATCTTCGTTAACCTTGTAGTCTTGGAAATTTTGGATAGGTAGCGTAAGATTACTAATCAAACGGTTTATGGGAGTTAATTTAGTCTCCAATATATTTGGTTTAAGTGTAAGCGTATTCTCTAATTGCTGATGAGAATAAAGTATTACGTCATGACCCTTCACGATGCATTGCTTATTTAGTTGAATAAGTCCAGCCTTGCTGACTTCGCTCGCTTGTAAGTCGTCGTCGCATATGACTCTCAAAGAGTATGAGTCACAACAGAAATACAAATAGGTAGAAAGGTCGTGTAATGGAACCCATTTGTTTTCACAGCTAGATTTGCTTATCCTGCAAGTAGACTGCTCATCTTTTTCGCAGAATTGTTCATTAGGACCTAAACTCTGGACAGGCCCTCGAAGACGACAAAGGTAGGTTTCCGCTTGATATTCGCAACTCTGCAGGTCATTGACGCTGGCTGTTAAGTATGAATCTCTTCTCAAGTTAATCGCAACATATTCGGATGCTGGCGTGATGCTGATCATACTTTTGTTAATTTGAACCGGTATTGGTATCAAATTGTATAGCTCGAACGTATCTCTGCTAATTAACGGTAGTGTAATTTCAAATATAAAATATTCCTCCGTCATTCTCGCTTTAACTTTTAACAACTTGTAGACCTCATACAAGTTGAACTGAATATTATCTACAGGTAATGCTAGCTCTTTAGAAACTTGACTAGATACAATCTGTAACTCCCCAAGGAGCTGTTGTGGAGTCAAGAGATGCAGATTGATCTGACCATGATATATCTCAGTCATAGTATCAAGAAAAGTATCCTGAATCCGCTTTAAATTATGGATCATATTTATGGTCGCTAACGCTGCTAAAGAGAAATCTTGCTGAATAGATATTACGTCGATCTCTTGCTGTAATTTATTGGTGACGCTGTCTAAATAATTTAAGTGCTTATTAATTATCTTATGCTGCTTTTCGATAGTCTCTTCTGTTCTCTTTAAGATATTATACTCCGCTTCTATGACCGACGTCTGATTCCTGTACAGCTGACTTAGGTGGAGTGTATTCTTACGTATAAGGTCAATGTCACGTTTGTATTTTTCTGCGAATTCCTGATCCAGTACTCCGAACAATGAGTAAGCTATAGAGCCGACTGCGTTGATAAGCCCGCGTCGAGTTCGCGCACGAGCTCCAAAGTGCTGATTGAGCAACAGCTGATTATAATATTGTAGTTCATCGTACTCGTGTTGTATTTGTAGGATGATAATTTTACAATGGCTCTGCTCTTGAATTTTCCCGCATGTTTGCTCGAGATATTGAGAAAATTGTTTGACTGCTTTGTCTCCTTGCCAGAAAGGAGACATATTATAGTAAGTTATGATTTTCCACTGATCACGAATAAGATGCATTTGTCCCAAAGAGTCAAAATACAATGTTTTATTGCTATTAAATGTAGTTACTTTGTAAGTTCCTTCAGTGGATAGAATAACGCTCATAAAAAATAGCAATGCTAATGCTATGCTATAGATTTTAGGACAACTGCTAGACTGTTTGCTCGCTTTCTCTTCCGCTTTTGCTTTATTGCTTTGCTGATGCTGCTTTATTGTTTCACTTTTTTCTGGCTTTTGCTTACTTGCTTCCTTTTCTGCTATAGGTAAGATAGAAAGCTTGATAATCGGGCGCTTCATATAACCATTTTTTGTTTTTAAAGTTACCACTCGGACACCTCCATCTTTCCCTGGATGGACCTCTACCACCCGACCAACGGGCCATTTTCCAGGGGTTAAATTGTCGTCATGAATGGTTACCATATCGCCTATCTCTATATTGTTTTGTGCTTTTAACCATTTGCTGCGTATCGATAACTGGCTAAGATACTCCGCTTTCCACCGCTTCCATATATCTTGGAACGTTTTATTTACTAAATACCATCTCGTCCTTGCATCTGGTGCCGTTTCTATTACAGTAAGACCAGCACGAGTGGTAAGAAAATGCGCTGGCGTGAGAAAATCGATGTCGTCGATGTCTTCAGATATTGGGCACAATGGTCTTGAGTTAAGGCTTGCTTCGATTTGGGATAAGATCGTGCTGTATTCTTCGAATGTTAAAGCTTGTTCCCCTATTACTCTTTTCAGATGTTGCTTTAGACTCCGAATAGATCGCTCCCAAATCCCTCCAGCACTCGGCCACGAAGGGCAGTTCCAATGCCATTCTATCTTCATCTCCGCTATCTCTCGGTGAAAAGTGTCATTAAAGATTCCCTCGAACTTTTGCTGTTCGTCCTGAAGGATCTTGTTGGCACCCACGAAGTTAGTGCCATTGTCCGAATAAATGTGTTTTGGTGTCCCTCGTCGAGCCGCCATTCGACGCAACGCGGCTATGAATGACGTACTGCTTAGGTCGGAGACTAGCTCTATATGGACCGCTTTTGTAACCATGCAAATAAACAAGGCGATATATCCTTTAGTCGTTTTAATACCTCTCCCTTTGTTTGCTTTTACTCGAATAAACCCGGAATAATCTATTCCAGTATGATAAAATGGAGGCGCGGGATTAGTTCGACAATCTGGCAGATCTCCCATTATTTGCTGTAGCCTTCTTGGTTCTTGTTTTTTGCAGGTCACGCATTTACGAAGTTGCTTTTTCGTAGCTCTGTTTCCTTGAATTATCCAATATTGTTGTCTCAATAGAGACAAGGTAAGTCGAGCCCCACCATGGAAGGAGTGCTCATGTGCTTGCTGGATAAGAAGTTCCGTTAATCTCCCTATATATGGGATTATGATTGGATGCTTCATATCAGAGTGAATGTTGGCGTTTTTAAGACGTCCCCCGACTCTTAATATGCCATTTTCATCTAAAAATGGTTTCAGATTTAATAATTTGCTTTAATAGTTGAGTTTATTATTCATCAAACTCTCGATATCCGAGCCAAATTCGCTGCGCTGTATGCATTTAATTATAATTAATTTAGCTTTTCTTAGCTCTTGTAATGTGAGATATGACGGCCTTTGTTTACTTGTGCGTGCAAGTGCTCGTAATAGCCATGCTACAATTCGATTTAATTTTATGAATGAGCTATGGCGATCTAATAAATCTTCAATTACGCTTTTTCCCGGATTACTATTTTGAACGGTTATAACTTGCTTCCGGACCTCTTCCTCCGTTGTATACTCTGGTACTTGCTCTTGCTTAGGCTTAAAGGAAGGAGTCGATAGCCAAGCTGGGCCTCGCCACCACAACGTATGCTTCATTAGTTGTGTAATAGATAGTCCTCTGCTCGCTGAATCAGCTGGATTTTCTTTCGTCGATACGTAATGCCAAACGTCTGGTGACACTACGCTAATAATTTTCTTTACCCTATTCGCTACAAAAGGCTTCCATCGTTCTGGATAGCCCTGTATCCAGCTAAGGGCTACCTTAGAGTCGCTCCAGGCATAGATTTCGTAATCTATGCCAGTCATGCTAGTGACTACTTTCGTAAATAGTCTGGATAATAGTTCCGCTGCACATAGCTCCAATCTAGGGAGCGATACTGCCTTGCTGCTAGGTACTAATCTTGTTTTAGCTGCAACTAGTACTACGGATGCTTCAGTTTTTGATACAACTCTGGCATATACGACACATGCGTACGCTTTAAGAGATGCATCACAAAATCCGTGGAGTTGGATAGTGTCACCTCGTTGGCTTTGCAACCATCTTGGGATTTTAAATTTAATAATATATCCCATATCTTCAGTTAATTTTACCCACTCACATAACAATTTGAATTTTGTAGTTAGCGGTGCTAGCCAACCTAAGGGATCAAATAACCGAGATATTTCCGACAGAAGTAATCTTTTTGTAAGCTTTGTATTATTCGCTGATACAGAATATTGGAAAGTGAATTCATCTGTGTTTGGGTCCCACCTCAAGCCTAAAGTTTTTGCTGTGTTTTCAGTTTTGAATATGAATGATGGTGCTTGATTATTTTGCTGCGATGAATTTATCTCTTCCAATAGTTTATTTTCATTTGATGACCATTTTCTCAGCGAAAATCCGCCGCTGCTTAGACATGAATTGAGTTCTGAGATACTGCTTTTCCCTTCTTCGATAGTATGAGCGCCAGAAACCAGATCATCCATATAAAAATCTTCTAATATTATTCTTGCTGCTGTTGGAAAGTTATTCTTCTCGTCCGCTGCTAATTTTCGAAGGGTCATCATCGCCAAAAAGGGAGCTGATTTTGTGCCATATGTAACCGTCGTTAACTGGTATGCTTTAATTGGCTGCGTAGTTTGTGCTCTCCAATAGATTTGTTGAAGCTTTTGATCCTCTTCACTAACTAGTATTTGCCGATACATTTTTTCGATATCGGACGTGAATACATATCGATATTGTCTCCACTTAAGTAACAGTGCCTGTAGATCTTGCTGCAAATTTGGTCCACGATGCATGACGTCATTGAGACTAAATCCCGAAGAAGTCTTTGCGGACGCATTAAATACGACACGTAACTTTGTAGTGGTAGATTCTGCTCGCTGAACCCCATGGTGAGGTAAATAACACTTTGTTCCCTCGCTGCAGGGAGTCGCTAATTTCATATGCCCCAATTCTTCATATTCGCTTAAGAATTGCTTATATAGCTGTGCTAATGATTCTTGTCTGCTAAGCTTTTTCTCTAGATTTTTTAGTTGCGCTAATGCTATTTCCTTTGATGATCCTAACTTCTCGCTCGCTTGCTGCTTCATTGGCAACCTAACTTCATAACGACCGCTTTCCAGACGTTTTGTCGTGGATAGGTAATACTCGACACATTGCTGATCTTCCGCTGATATTTCATTTTGCTCGTGAATATCCTCAATTTGCCAAAATGTAGGAATATCCGCTGTATTGTTTATTATGACGTTACAATGGAACTGTGGCTTTATGGTTCCACACAGTAACCATCCTAGGTGTGTTTGCTGTGCTAAGGGCGAAGACGAGTCCGCACCTCTTATCAAACCATCTAGCATAATAAGAGAATAGGCGTCTGCCCCGAGTAATAAGTCAACTGGACGACTTGTGTTGAACTCTGGATCCGCTAAATTAATATGTTCCAAATGCGACCAAGAAGGTTTTTCAAATGATCGGTTTGGTAAGTTTTTGATTAGACTTTTCATAATTAAAACATCCATATGAAATTTAAAGCTAGTGTACATAGACTGGCATATAATGTTTAGCTTGCCTGTACAGTTCGACTCTTTTTCTGCTATTCCGGAAACTGCTCCATCAAATTGCTGTCGCTTCAGACCTAACTGCTGAGCTGCCTTCTCCGTAATTAATGATAACTGTGAGCCCTGATCAACGAGAGCCCTCAGGACCAGCTGCGTGCTATCTGCTGCTGTCACCCTCACTAACGCTGTAGCTAAAAGAGTCTCGGTGAGATTTCGCTGAGATGTGTGAACACCATTGCTGCTGCTTTGCTTTGAGTACTGTTCTTGTTTAAGATTTTCATCATTCGTTTGCTTGACATCAGCAAAACAATCATGTAATAAAGTATGATGCCTGCCAGAACACGTGAGGCATCGTTTTTTTTTAATGGCATTTATTACCATTATGATTAAAAATGCAATTAATACAACATTTCAGTTGTTTGACGGTTTTAAGTTTCATTTCCTTTGGCATTTGAAGAAACTTTTCGCAATTGTGTAATTTATGCTCAGCAAAACAATGAGGACATTTAATTTCCTGCACGTGCATTGCTTTTGCGTTCTTGGTAATATTATCGTTTGTTTTTTGATTCGTGTTATATTTGTTACGAAATGATTTTGTAGAACCCGCTTGTTGCTGATTTTGCTGTGATTTTTGCATGGTTTCTTGTCGTCGACGAGATGTTTCTAGACTTGTGAACTTATTTTCTAAAAAATCTAAATACTCCTGTAGGACCGGTAGCTCTCTAGGGTTACGTAACGACTCAATATACTCGGAATAAGATTCACTATCCAGCTTTTGCGACATAATATGCGCAATTAGAGGGCCCCACGTGCTAATATCCGCACCTAGGTTTTTGATGGAGTGAAGACTCTCTAATGTAACGTCATGCAATTTTTTGAAGGCTGAAAACGATTGCTGCTGTATGCTGGGAATATTCAGGAACATATTGGCGTGCGCTGTAAAGATGATTCTTTTGTTATCAAATCTATGATTAAGAATATCCCAACAAACGGTATAGTTCTCGGAGCCGATTGGAAGGTGCTGAATCAAACGCTCAGCTTCACCTTTTAGCTTGCTTTTCAAGTATCGCATTTTCTGAGCGTTTGACAAAGCGTTGTTCTTGTGTATTGCTTCGCTGAATAGATCCTTAAAAGACATCCATTGCTGATAATGGCCTGTAAATACAGGTATATCCATTTGCGGAGTGGATTTCTCGCGATAAGACGTTGACAACATCTTGGAGTTGATAGCTTTCTTCATACTGATAAAAGTCCGCTCGTGCTTGGTGAAGTTATACTCATAATCTTCTGCTAAGTCTTCCCCCGATTCGCTAATGATTTCCCAATGAAGGGTGTCAACGGTAGTCCACCGACTGTGCAGGTTTCGAAGGGCGTCTTCGAGCTCCCACTTGTCAACAATAGTTTCTACATCAATATTGTCGACTGCTCTAAGAAATGCTTTAAAGTTGACCGACTGCTTATGAAGCATGTCGTCAAGCTTACTATTGGATCCTCTTGACTGGAAGGTCGGAGTTGCTGCTGCTGTCTCTGGTGGTCCCTGCTGAATTGCTGAGGTTCCAGGAGTCTCTTGCTGTGGTAGTTGAAGAAGATACGGTGATTTTTCACCTCGTTGCATCAAATCTTCTTTATATTGGCTTATAAGGCCTTTAGCTGTTAAATAAAGCTGATTCGTACTTTCAAATTCAGACTTGGTAAAATATTTATGATTCGTCTGTTCAAAAGGAAGAATCTTTTCATGGTTTGCTTGAAAGTCCTTCCAGTACTTCTCAAGTAACTCGAGTTTACGCTTACAGTAATCGACCGTTTTACGCTCTACGCTATCCTTTTTGAAATTGATGAGGAGTTTTTTAATGCTCTCCGCAATCTCGGATTGAATAAAATAAAGGCTTTCCATCTCGCTGCTGGTGTAAGAAAATTGAACGATCTTACTTGGGATACTCCTCTGCCTCTGCCGCTGTCAACCTGACGAGGGTTGCTCCCCACGTCAGTGATACGCTGATGTCGCTAGTGTGAGCTGTGAACTCACTGCTGCTGGAACGGAACTCCCAGAGTGCCGCTGTTGCTGATACCGCTGATAACTATTGAGCACTCCTACTCAATATACTGCCGCTAAAGTCACTCCTAAAGTTTCGCTGCTAAGGTAACCACTACAGTCACTGCTAAGCTACGCTAAGAAACACTGTACTCCAAAATGTCACTAGTTAAATTCAAGTTCACTTCACGACCGACAGTCCCGAAAAACTAAAAACCGACCGCGAAGTCCTTGATAGAGGCTCAAAGGACCAAAATGTAAGGGCGCGACCTAAGTGGTACCTTGTGGGATTCGCTATGCTACTAAGTTAAACACACTGATAACCTTCAAGGGTTTATTGCTAAGTATAATTTAAAAAGTAATAAAATTATCGCTAAATGATGGAAATGAGTGCACACGGTTGCTGTACGAAATACACACTATGCTCGCGGCGCACTTGGTGCGACCGCGTTATATCGCTGGCTAAGCAAACGTGGTCGATTGCAAAATATTGCATCGAACACTGTTTGTCTTTCTGTTTTTCCAGGCTAATTTCTTGGTTTTTCGGGATTTACGAGGGATAACCACCAATCAATAAAAAATCTAGTTCAGATGGACTTAAGGCTATAAATAATTGCGTCCCTAGAAATTTCCTGCGTGGCATCCCATGCACAGTAATAAACAGCATTATTTTCCCCTCCTATAGCTACATGGCGCACGTCCAGAACAAGAGCATAGAAGAGGTGGGTCTAGAGGGCCCGGGGCTGGTGTTCATCGTGTACCCCGAGGCCATCGCCACCATGACGGGCTCCGTCTTCTGGGCTATCATCTTCTTCCTCATGCTCATCACGCTGGGGCTGGATAGTACCTTCGGAGGTAGGTTTTCGATCTTTTATCTTTATTAGCAACAAGACAAATTCTACCAGTGGTTTCAGAAAATAATTATTATGTTTGCGTCACATCAAAAGGTATGTTGGCTTAGGAAAGTTTATACAATAAATTTTTTACAGTAGTCGTTTAAGAAACTTTGTTCTAACTGTTACAAACCCTAAAAACACAATGTAATAATACAAAAATACAATGCATTGTAACAATACCTATACAAACTGTTTTGCTAGATTGGTAAAAAGCTCATGCAAAGAAAATAAACCTAGAACCATTTTTAATGAGAATTTGTCAAAAAAGAATTGGCCAAGTGCGAGTCAGACTCGCCCATGAAGGGTTCCGTAGTAACTATAATAATATAATATAATATTTATATTTATTTGACGAATAAAAAAAAACCTTAAAATTCTCTTAAAAACTAACTTATTTACATTTTTACAACTACGCTAAATAACTTTGTTTTTCATAGTGTTTGTATGAATTACAAAGTTATATTTGCCGTTTTAGAAAATATGCTGTATCTCAAAAACTGCTGACCCGATTTCGTTCAAACCAATTTTGGTTGAAAGTTTACATTAAGATCTACAGACATATATTTTTTTAAATTTTTCACTCCATTATTATAGAAGTTAAAGGGGGGGACACACATTTTACCGCTTTGGAAGCTTACATCTTTTAAACAATTGACTTTATGAAAAAGTGGTTTTAGAAAGCCTCATATCATTTTTAAACACCTGTCTATAGATACCACACACGCATAGGTGTCATGAAAAAAAATATTTTCAGTTCCAGTTCCATGTATGGGGACCCCCTTTATTTTAAATATTTTTTGTTTTTTTCTTAAAATCGGAAAGCTGTTCACAGAATACATCTACATACTAAGTTTCACATGTATAGTCTTAATAGTTTCGGAATAAAATGGCTGTGACATACGGACGGACAGACAGACAGACAGACAGACGAACAGACATATCGAAACTATAAGGGTTCCGTTTTGCCATTCGGCTACGGAACCCTAATAACTTCGACATAATATGATTGTTGGAAATTGAATTGCGACAATTATTCATGAATCATGCCGGGCTAAATTAATTGCAATTTTATGTATTGATTTGTGGACGAAAGTTACTAACCTGCACATGTACTTGCTACAAAATTACCCAATTAATTACATGCATGACCCTATTAATAGCCAAGAAACTATCCTCTAAAATCTTTAACAAATTAAAAAACAGCACCGTTGATCATATTACCTTTATTTTGTTTTCCTTCTTCTAATTTACTTATTTACAAACTTTATTTATATATATTTAATATTTAAAAAAATATGTATGATATCATATAAGGAAATGAACTAAAGTATTTAAGTTGTATTTTGTAGAAACGATTTTTTCAAACAACTAATTACGTAACTCTCTGTAGATGCTGTCATCTTACGAGTCGAAGGTTTTTATAATATATTGCGGAATACTTTTCGTAGGTCTGGAAGCTATCACCACAGCTCTATGCGACGAGTACCCAAGAGTGTTGGGTCGACATCGAGAGGCGTTCGTCGCAGGGCTTTTGTTATTCATCTACATCTGTGCTTTGCCGACCACTACCTATGTAAGTAGTTTGTGTATTTAGTAGATAATGCTTGTTTTTTGGCCTAACTTAACAAGCGTAGACATGCCTTATTGTGTTGTTTCATGGACACGTACTGCGCATATAACCTTAAGTAAACCCCGACGGTAATTTACTAGTACCTACTTGCTTATTTTTTCAACTTTCACACAGAGTACATTCATAAAAGGCAAGACTCATAATCACACAAATAGCGAAACAGGCTCAATACATTCATAATTATACATTTCGCACAAAATCTTTCTCGAACTCCAAAGGTCTTATTAAGTTTAAATTATATTTTACTAAGGTTAAATAATGGTTTTTTTGTGAATAAAAACGTCAATTTTAACAATCCCAATTCAGTTTTGGAAACAATTTTGTAAGTATAGACCCAAATAAGATTACTTATCGAGAGATCTTTTGCACAGTTCTTACTGTGCATATGTTCAATACCTCTACGAGTAGCCATAGACGGGAAACTAAAGAAAATAATATAATTTTACGTATTTCTATTTGGCCGACTTCAAAGTATATAAAATTTCATTAAACAAAACAACGATACTCTGTAGCTTTCCACACCATTGCGTTCTATGACTTCAAGTGTGCTTGTCTGGAAATGTCCCTGAAACCAATAAATTGAACTTTTTATCTTGCTTTCTGTGGTTCAATATATACAGCAAAGTCAAGTAAAAGCAGCAAGTACTGAATGAGGTCATTAGGAATTAAACTTATACATTCGTGCTCCCAGTATTGAATTTTTCTCAAACACAGTTTGTACTTACTAGATAAATTACACATACAACATTGCTAGGATACAGGCCTCATCTTTATGTAACAGTGGAGAATAATCTACATATTGTCCACAATCTGCTAAAAGCCATAAACCAAACTGATGGTTTTGGACTGGACCTTTGACTCTTAAATACTAAGTCTATCGGTTCTCTATCGGTTACATTTCGGGGAGTGTGCGATAGAATTACACAATCTAATACCGCCAAGCCCGTTCCATCATCGGACTACAAAACAAACAGCGATGCGCCATCGTTACACGGTGGACATCCCACCCGTACGCACTAAACGTTTTGGGAATACTTTCATTGTGCGTACGGCTAAGGAGTGGCCTGCCGGAGTCTGTGTTTCCTCGCTATAACTTGGGAGTCTTTGAGTCAAGAGTGAATAGGTTACTTCTAGGCAAGCGCGCTCCATCTTTGATCGCATCATCGCTTACCATCAGGTGAGATGGTGGTCAAACGCGAACCTATTCTGAATAAAAATAGCCTATATCGTTCCTTCTGCGAGGACACAGGGCGGGCCTCCTCTCTTTGATAGATAATGGGCCGTAGCCAACAACGCCAGCCAACTGTCGGTTGGTGGATATCATATGAATGCGGTTATTTTAGAATTGTCGCCACGCCCAAATTTCCTCACCATGTTTTTCTTTACCGGTTTGAGAGTAAGGTCATGGCATTTACAAGTGATGTACGTATCTGGGTTTGAACCTCAAAGTCGTGCCTAAAGCCACCGGGCCACTACTGCTGTAGTACAAAAATATAAAAAAAAAACATTACGTATTATTCCCCGCACACAAGAAATTCAATTCCTTCCTTTCCTAATTTAGAAACAGGAGATTCATAACTTAGTAGGAATGTTAAATCTTGATGCCGTTACGCAGTGCCTACATGCTACCACGACGACCTATCTCGGAGCTTAGATGTTCAATAACCGTAAAAATCGGTAAAAATGATTCCGCGGTTAGACAAGACAATGTTTACTGAGGCAAGTGAAAGATTGCGGGCCAAACCGGGCGAGTCAGCGCAAAAAGTTATTGCTTCATCATACGATGCCCGGGTAACCGTAACTCGTGACCGGACCGGTTAATGAGGGCCCACATGCTTCACCCAACTAAAAACAAATTGTTATTTATTGGAAATATTGAGAGAACATTGTTTTCGAGTATCATTTTAGAATACCTATTAGGTTTGTGGGTTTTCTTCGGTCATCATAATACACTTTTAAGTTCTATTTTTGCCCTCGAAAACTTTATACGTACTTTATTTGTAACAGAATAGATGAGAATGTAATCTACATTCACATCTATTCTGTCGAACTACAAAATTCTAATTAACTAAAAGACTAATGTATACCGTCATATATACAAAGTAACTAATAATAATAATTACGCTCTACTAAAGCGTATAAAAAAAAATAATTTGGCATAAAAAGTAATATCGCTGCATATAGCAAAAGAGCTTGTTAATTAACACAAATCTAGAAGCCTGTGGTTTGTATAAAATTTCGACTAGCTAATTACTGAGGACACAAAATACTCAGCACTCGGACTAGTAACGTAGGTACCTACTTAGGACGGGTATCCCGGCCCGGGTGTATTCGACCACCGGAAGATAAGTATTTATTACGGTTATTATCTACCACGGTGACTGCAGGTACTGCCGCAACCCATTGGGTACTTAATCTAACTAGTGAACCAAATAGATTTTATCAGAAATCCACCATAGAAAACCAAACGAATCTCCGATTTGATTTTTTGTAGAAATGCTTATAGCAAAATTTCGATACCCTCAAAAAATCACCAGGTATCGAAATATTTCTCGAAGTTTTTATTCCCAAAACGACCATGTGTGGGTAGGTAACTCTTCATCAACATCACCGCCATTCCCTATCATTACTTTTAACAGAAACCCCAGCACAACACAGGTATCTGTAATAAATCACGGCTCTGTTATCTTGCGAATGTATTCTGATGCATAATTCATGGTCATCACTCAGCGGGATGACCTGGCACTACATTCGTTCACTACGATGTAAGGAAGTTTTGTTTTGCTTTTGTTTCGCCCCTGATTTCATTACTGAGATGTGGAGGGCATTGGTTATTTACTATAGTGGCTATAAAATTGAAGATGTCGCAAACGATTTCTTATTGTCTCGTTGTCGTGCAGAAATGTTGCCTAAAATTTTCAGTTAAGGTTCAAGTTGTTTGTTATATTAGTTTATTTCCCATTTCCACTCATCTCGACAGGGGGCGAGTTCTTAACTTTAATATTCCAACGATTTACCCGGGTATCGAACCCTCTGGAATACAAGCGGCGTTTTCGCTCACGAGATCTACTAGAATATTAGGTGTTTCTTAAAGTACTCACTCAATCAGACAGTTGTCCCACCGCCGACGATGAACGAGTAGCGAGTAGAGCTAGCATCTGAAAAGGGGCCGTCCATTAATCACGTGATGTTTTATTTTGCATTTTTTAATCCCCCCCTCCTCCTAAAAGGGGGGGGTAGGCTTAAACCTCACATGGTGAGGTTTAAGCCTACCCCCCCCCCTCCCCCCTATATCACGTGTATTTTTTCGTACCTGCAAAGAATCAATTTTTTTTAATACTTATAAAATACTGGTATAAGTATCATCTGATTTTATTATAGAAAATTAAAGACTACTATAATAACGTTCAGAAGTAGGCAGAAAGGTTGCAGTTTGTTTTTGACTGACATCAAAATAATGAAAGAAATGCGAAAAACTTTTTTGCACTAATACATGAACATTATTTAATGTATAGTATTTTCGGACCATGGATTAGCAAGACTCTTCAACACCAATAACTGGATAAGCATCTTGCAAGTCACTTGTTGGCACAGTGCTTTCTTGAAGTCCAACATCGGTTTCATCAAGCCACTCGGCGTCATCATTTCACCCACTTCATAAATTCTTCTTTTTAACCTACTTCAAAAAAGGAGGAGGTTCTCAGTTTGTCTTGAACTTTTTTTTAATGTATGTTACCTCATAACTCGAAGACGGCTGGACCGATTTGGAAATTTTGTTTTTCGTTTGACAGGGGTATACTTTTTAGTTAGTCCCATTGTTATGAAATCAGGATATGATGATGGAATCCTGGAGTAATCGAGGGAACTCTTCAAATATTATAGGCACACCTATAGCGTTTTGGGTATTTCTAATAGTACCTTGTGCAGTTGCTCCCGAACAACACCATTTGGGGCAGTGGAACAGATGATGATGACCACAGATGGCCATCGAAACTACTCAATCATAAGTATTTAGTGGATTGCGATTCGATTACTTGCATGTTAAGCACTTTATAACTAGATAAATTACAAACCGAACCACTAAAAAGCGTGAAAAAAATCTTTTTAGCAAAAAATAAAACCGACTTCCATATTCAAAACACTACTAAGCCAAAAAAACTTTTTTTGCAAAAAACAAAACCGACTTCCATATCAAAACACTCCAAAGCCAAAAATAATTTTAATTTCGGTAGTCGGTGTTATTGGTTTTGTATTTTCTTTTTTTTTCACACCGCCTTCCGAAATTAAAATTATTTTTGGCTTTGGAGTGTTTTGATATGGAAGTCGGTTTTGTTTTTTGCAAAAAAAGTTTTTATTTTCGCGCTTTTTAGTGGGTCAGTGAATTTTCCAAATCGATTCGTAAATGACGGAGTTATGCGCGAACAAAAAACGCAATGCAGAGTAAACGAAAAGATCATCAAGGTAAATTATTTTTTTCGACTTTTTTTGATTTTTCAGAAACGGCTCGTCCGATTTCGATAAAATTTTAATGGGACCATTTGGGAAGTATACCCTTTCCAACAAAAAAAGAATTTTTCAAATCGGTTGGCAAGCGACGGAGTTATGCGTGGACAAACATAAAAAAAAAAAAAAAAAAAAAAAAAAAAATACAAACATCCGAATTGAGAACCTCCTCCTTTTTTAGAAGTCGGTTAAAAATAACTTTAATTTCGGAAGATAGTGCCAAAAAAAATTAAAATACAAAACCAATAACACCGACTCCATATCAAAATATGGAAGTCGGTTTTATTTTTTGTAGTAATTATATTTTTGTTTCGCATTAGCCCATAATTCATTAAATTATTTTTGAGCAACACTAGGTGGTTCAGCAAATACGTCTTTATACAGATCACCTAGTTTAGACATGTTTTAATTCAAAACGTATGAGGTTAAACAATTTAAGCATGTGCACGGCGGATGGTTGTTGCGGCTCGCGGGAACTTTACTTCGTTCGATGCCTGGCAACGGCGCGGCGGCGAATCATGGTCACACTACAAGTCGTTTCCGATTTTGTACGTTTTTGACGAAAAAATAAATACATGTAACGCCGCTTTTCAGTTGAGTATCGCGCGCTTGCCGAAAAAATAAATACACGTTACTTTACCCCCCCTCCCCCCTTGTGATATTTCGTGATTTCTTATTGACCCCCTCCCCCCCTGTTCGAGCCTCACGTGATTAATGGACAGCCCCAAACGAGTTGGCGAGCAGCGAGTGTGTTGTTCCGATGGTTCAGTCGCTGAGCTATCATCAGGTTTGTCTCTCAGCGTGAGTTCTGACCGCCAAGTGATCGCTGAGCGAGTATATTATCTTTGACAGCTCTAGTCGCCCAGCGACAAAACGAGTGAAGCGAGTAGTCGCCGGCAGTGTGAACATTCAGAGAGCAACTATTAATATATGCATCTCTTTCGTTTACACGGAATGTATATTCATTGTGCGTTTCTTGAACGAGTAAATCGCCGATAGTTGTTTACTCGCCGACAGTCAGACAACTAACTGCCTCACTCCTTGTAAGTTTGAGTCAATAGACACCTTTTATTTTTATTTATTTTATTAAAGTACCCATCTAACCGGGTTTCCGATAATCTCCCGGCATTGAATTTCAAATAACCAGTTATCTCCATAACTTACAAGTTTGTAGTTGATTCATAGTGGCTAAAAACTCTTCAACAAATGAAAGAGGAAGCTTAGAGGCGGTAGTTTAAAATGGCAGATGTTTTCGTTGGACGGTGGTAGAACCTTGCTATCTTCAAAAATGGTACGATTTTGTAAAATCTGAGTCCAGTAAATTATGCAAGCATTTTTCTTCAATGACTCTGATGTGTGCAGTGCACGAGCTTCGAAAACGTAGTTAACAGACATTCATTCTTTGTTTAGAGAAAGTCGTGTCTAAATGATCACAGCCGGACGGGTCGATCTTCTAAATGATCACAGCCGCACGGGTCGATCTTCTAAATGATCACAGCCGCACGGGTCGATCTTCTAAATGATCACAGCCGCACGGGTCGATCTTCAAGGTTCAACAACGCTCAAGTCAAGGACTTGCCGAGGATGGGTGACCAACATAGCCTCCACGCCTTACACAGCGTGTTAAGCCGTTAGTCCCAGCTGCTATTTGTACACCTTTGCCAGTCGTAACGGATAATCAGAAGTCAGAAAATCTGGCATTAGACTTGCAAAGAGGTATCTTGTTACCCAGCGACTGGGTTGAGGAGGTCAGATAGGCATTCAAATTCAAATATTATAATTCAGATAAAAAATCCATATTATGTTAGTAGTAATAAAACTTAGCCTAATGTTAGTATTAATTTAAATTTAACCTTCGTAAAAGGGGAGAGTCCCACCGATCTACAAACACATACATGATTCCATTGGAGGAGGAGCGCAAGCGTGCCATCATGGAAGCACATCGCTTCCGCATGATCGCAGCGAACCCATCGACACACGCTTCAGCAAACATCCCAGACGCGCTACATCGCCACGGCAACCCCAAAAGCACTCTGAATGCGTTATTGTACTGTACACGCAGGTCGCTGTATGCCCGCTGGGTATACTTGGTCCACAGGGTGCACGTGTAAAACGACTGGCAGAAGGCCTTAAAAAGCTTTATCTTCACAGCGTCAGTACAGCGTGCAAACCTGCGGGCCAGCATGTTGCAGCGGACAGCCAGCGACCTGCGCTCCCTGTCTATGTCAACATTGTCTTTTAAGCCATCAGTGACCCAGTGACCCAAATTTTAACGCTCCATGTAAAACACTTATAGTACTAAGCTGCATCTAACCCCAACATATAGTTGGTAAAAAAAGGGAAAAGGATGATGACTTTGTGATAGTCAAAAAAATGTGATGCCTCGAAAGCATAGATAACATAGATCAAGTTGACTTAACAACATTACGCTTTCTAGGGAGGTGTATACCTTGTGGAACTGCTGAACGTGTACGGTCCAGGTCTGGCCATTCTGTTCGTGGTGTTCGCGGAGGCAGCCGGTGTCTGCTGGGTGTACGGCGTGGACCGGTTCTCTGAGGACGTGAAGACCATGCTGGGACATAAGCCTGGCTGGTTCTGGAGAGCTTGCTGGTCTTATATCAGGTGAGCTACATATGTAGTACATAGTTTTCTTTTTTAACGGCTCCGCTCTTGATTTTGATTACACCTGATTGCAAGCGATTGATGAAATGTACGATAATACGATTGACCAAAGTTAATTAGGTAAAAAGATTTTGGTAGAATTAAATTTGAGATACTTTTTTTTAAGGATGGGAAATCATCCAATGACTGTTTCAACAATTCCGCAACCCCGGTAGGCAACGGCCTCCTTGTGGGCCCCGACAATTTTGCACTGACACTCATTGAGGCGCGCGTGGAACACTCGGCGACGTCTACACGGGCCTGGTTTCAGTCGGGCGGCGAGCTACCCATTGCTCGCAGGCCGCAAGCCCGCGCCTACGGTGCCTGGGAGTCACCCTACGACTCCGAAGTTCTTTCTTAATTAACATAAAGCATAAAACAAAGACGGTATCTGACACCATCTGTTTCTTAGTTTTTTTTTGATAGTAGGTTCGCGTTTGACCACCATCTCACTTGATGGTAAGTGATGATTTGGTCGAAGATGGAGCACGCTTACCTAAAAGTAATCTGTTCACTCTTGACTTAAAGACCTCTAGGTCATAGCTATTACGTTTATTTCTTGGACGTTTTGCTAGTAAGTTATATTCGATATTCAACTATCTCAACTCTTGATATATTCATGTATGTATATCTATCGAATTCTAATTGATTTGGTAAAAAATATTTAATCTTGTATTGTTTGTATATTAAATCTTCTTTTATTATAATTTGTATTAATCTTAATCTAATTTAAAATTATTAATCACAGATACACATTATATATTAAATTAACTGTGATCAAGAATCATTAATTTGAACTAGATTATTTATCCAAACCAGCAATTTTTAAACGTCAAAATTCCGACACCAAATCCTGGTATTTTAGCTAAGAAGTAGGTACAATTGGCGCAACAAAATTCTAAAATGAATATTATATATATCGGCGCAAATAAAATAATTTGTCTATAAAAATAATTGAAATGATTAAAGTTTAATAATTTGATTGTTTTACAAACTATTCATTGATTTTTAAGATGTAAAATTAATGTTTAACATGTTTCAACTTAAAGCATTGTAAATTAAGTAGTTTAATATTTAACTAGAAAATGTGGGTACATGTGTGACAATCCCTCTATATAAGGCCGCACTGTGAGCGCTAGATTATTTCAGATTCATTCTTGTTCGAGCCGCTGGACAGTGCGGACCTCTCTGTAAAGTCGTTACGCTGTCAGTTGAATAAACGAGTCTCCGGTAACATTAACAAGTGCTTTTATTTGAAAATCAAACCTGAGTGATCACCAAGACAACATTCGTGACGTCGGCTGAGCTGACGTCACACTTTTGGAAAAACACATACGACTCTGTCTCTCCGTCATATATAAAGAAAAAAAAAATTGAATACTCAGAAAAAGAAACAGCAAAACATAATATAATAATTATTTATTTATTTCAGGCAAACTTGCCATACTTAAAATAGCTTAATGGATAAGGTGTCGGACTTGCGATCGAGAGGTCGTGGGTTCTAACCCCGCCCATTACACTATTACCATAATCCCACTCCAGACACAAGCATATTTAGCTTAGTTGGAGGGGTTAACAGGATTGCTAGTAATGTGAATTCTACCCACATTGCTAGTAATCTTTTTAATATATAAAAAAAATAAAATAAAATGTACATATTTAACAATAACTAATACTATGTTACACGAGTTATTGGCGTCGTGTGTCACGCGGTGTCCGGTAACCAGCATCGAAAACGACGGAACAGTACAGCACACGGGCAAAATTCCTTTTTCATGAAAGTCGAAAGATATTCAACAGTCGGAACTCACACCCCAAAAGAATTAAGATACTGACTACTGCATCTAGTACCTGTGACTAACCTCTACTTTCTCCCTTCCAGTCCAGTATTCTTGCTAGTACTCTTCATCGTGTCGGTACTGGCTCACGAGGAGATGCTGGGCGGGGAGTACGCCTACCCGCCCTGGTCCATCTCGGTGGGCTGGGTGATGACCGGCACCACCGTCTCCTGCATCCCGCTCTACATCATTTACAAGTTCGCGATCACGCCTGGCAGCTTTATGCATGTGAGTGAACACGTTTTCTTCATTTTTTTCCTCCTCTTCGTCTATTTATTTCATTTTTTTTTTATTTAAAATATACCTAGATATTTTTCTGGTTAATGTTTTATGATTTGATTACACAGACCAAATAAAACATAACTTATATACGTTTTTAAGATAACATATTTACCATGTGTTTACCATTGTATAACACATGGTAAATAACTACCCCGTTTTAAGTTCTAATGATAATATAACTTATTTTTTCATAAGAACTATGTAAAACGTATAAAGAAACTATAATCTCTACTTTACTATCAAGTCATGATTTTGATTTATTTTATATCATATCATTTCATGTTATGACATTTCGTACAATATCAATTTAAATAAAAAACAAAAATATGTTGTTGTATGTGAATCCGAAATAAAGAAATTATATATATAATCCTGCTCGCTTCATTGCTCTTGGAATCGACATTATGATTCATAGAAGTCTCTTCCAACATAACTATAGGAAAGTCTAAAAAACATATAGATATTAAAATAAAACAATTATGTTTAAGTAAATATTAACGAATATGCTTAAATCAACTTTCACTTTATTTGTAGTTGTCTGTTGTAATTGGTTCTTTAGATAATAATTAAAGTATTTTTTTTTTGTTTTCAGCGCATCAAAACGATAAAACGACCTGAAGTGATCTCGATACCGCCAACAGACCCACCACTGTGCAGCCTGTGACCTGACCAAACCTACAGCTCAGCAACTCTGCAGACCAAGCCAGTCATCGAGTGGCTAGTTTAACACTCAACATGTAACTGTGCAATATCAGCCCATATTACTCTGCATTATAACATATATTTAAAAAATAACTAGGTATATTGCACAGATAAGTGGATTTGCAGATAAGAATGTATGTAAAAGTTATTCATATTACTGGTATGTAAGAGAAACTCCGGTATCTTAAGTTATTTTTAAGACTATTATATCGATGTCGTGTTTTAGATTTTAAATAAAATATGCATTTCATAACTTTTAAGAAATAGGAACAGTTGAAATAGACATGTATTCTACCACTGCGATAAGTTCGAAGTAAAGATTTTTGCAGAATTCAGACGACATAGAGATTAATGACAACTTAAATGACCAGAATAAGCTTGCATTTAAAACTATACATATAGCATATTATAAAATAACGTTTTTGTATGTAATGTTTTATCGTCGTGTTTACAATATGTACAACGAATATTTGTAAGTGTACAATTAGTGATTAGACATACATTATTATAATGTTGTTAAGTATTTTGTATATTATATTAAACGTGTTGCTGGACAGACTATAAAACATTTGCGGGAATGTATGACGTATTTACACCTTCTGTTAGCTAAAAAAAGTGTATTTTAAAAATACGAGCTTACTTATTTTGGCTAACGATGGTATATTTCATTTCAGTGTGAATATGCTTAAAAAAATTTTGAAAAACATTGTAATTAGTATTAAGCAAACCCCATTGTAAATACGCTTCTATTTAGATATGCACAAATATATATATTTCTGTATTCTTGGGCAATGAGTGCAGAAATTAATATATTTGCTATTAGTACCTATATTAACATGTGTACATATTATTATAAATGTGAAATGAAGTTAATGGGATCATGTGCATAGGTTTTTAATGTAGTCAACGTTTTTAACACAAATACCTTTTTAATATAATAATTCTTACCTCGTAAATATATTCCATTAGAAATATAGATATATTTAGAAACGTTTAAAACTATTGTAGAGATTATTTCCAATTATCATCTTACATTCGGGTCTTATAATAAATTCGAAACAAATCAGTTTTGTATTAACGCAAGTTGTTGCTTGAGAAGTAGGTGTGTATTAAATCATAGAAATAACTAAATAATAGTGGTTATGGAAATTAAATAATAGACAATTTTGTATGTAAAACCAGGGATAGTAGGAAAAATATGCAAAATATGTTCCAAACTTGTATGCAACCATTTAGTATCCATTTTTTAAATAATATCGTAGAAAAATATTTATATTTTAATCATTAGAAAGTAAGACATGAAAAATAAACTTGTAGGAACTAGGGAAGTATTGTTTTCGCCTGATATAGCATTGTTATAGTTATAACATATGTCTTATTTCATTATACAAATAATACATTATCGCCAAATAATCTTAAATACTAGGACGTTGAATTAGTGAAAAGTAGCAAAAAAACCACTATAAGCTTATAATCTCCTACCAGCTTGTACTAGCATATATCGTATCAGTATAATGTTAAGTGTTTTTATAAAAAAATACATATATTTAAAAGTAGTTCATATACCCACAGAGCTATATTTACGTGATTTTAATATATGTATATTTGTTGATTTATTTTTATACGTTTGTTCTTTGTTGATAGAAGATGTACTCAAGTTGGTGTGTAGTGGGTGTTGTGTACTCGTAGCTATGTAATCGTTGGTTGTATGTGTTAGAATAAACGACAGATGTTTAGACCGGGCCTGTACCAGCCATTACAGGTGCATCTAATCATTTGTTTTACAAAAACAATGAGTTTTTTTTTTTATCTTCTCTATAACTTTTAGAGCGCCGTTAGTGCGTCCGTAAGAACGGCACCCTTATATCAGTCGTGTGTCTATGTGTCCCTCTGTCTCAGCCTATTTCCCATATCTACGGAACCGATACAGATAAAGCTTGGCACACATTACGACACACATTATGACACATTATTACACCTACGTATTTAGTACGTAGGTGTAAAAATATGTATCTAATATGGAGTGTGTTCATTTTATCCAAAAGTGGACATGTAGGTAAACAATTTTGAAGTTCGTTAATAAGATGAAAATTTACCACTACTGCTACTACTATATGAAGAAATCATTAATTTTCATCTTTTTAACGAACTTTCGTATTTGTAAAATATTGAGAGAAAAAACAAAGATGTCTTTACTAGAAATATTTATATTTCCCCTTGTGGTGAACCCATGAACCTAGTCATTGTATACGCTTTGATCGTGCACGAGCGACAATGGATCACGCAGCAGCAGTACCCTATTTACTCTTGACTATAAGTCCCCCAGGTTGGGCCTTGATATGAACTCCTTGTCCATTTAGAAGATTTTATGATACTTAGATTGTCATACTTTGTTTTTCACTGTCTTGTCACTGTCTGTTATTTTCTCATGTTGTATTTTAATGTTGAATAAAACCAATATTCCATAATTGGTTTTGTCTTTTGCATGTATCAATTTATTCAACATTAATTTTGTGTTTCTAACATGTCTACTACCGAAAAAGAAAAATGTTCGTCGATGTCGCGGTACCTACGGCCCGAACGTTTTGACATAGAACCTTCCATGGCTGGCTCGGACCTGAAGTGGGCTCACTGGAAGTATTCGTTCGAGAACTTTATCGCGCTAGAAGCTTCCTCTGCACATGATGCCCTTAAGTATAAACTTCTTGTCAACCATATATCGCCGTCAATATTTAACTATATCCGTGTCTGCGCTACGTACGATGATGCAATTACTACTCTGAAACCGCCTACGAAAAGAGGCAAAATATTATTCTTGCTCGCCACCGCTTGAATACCAGGAAACAACAATCTGACAAATCGTTGGCGGAGGACTCGAGATCTCTTAATATAATTGCTCGTGACTGCCTCTTTAAGGCAGTCACTGCCGATGCGCACCAAAATGAAACAGTGCGTGATATATTTTTATTTAATTAAAGAAAGACTTTTAGAGAAATCCACTATGACCCTCGAAGAAACCTTGGACTTGGCTATATCTTTAGAAACTGCTGAAAATACCTCGCAACTATTAACAGCAGCGCCTTCTCCTCCTATGTCGTTTGTTCCTGTCAATGCAATCTCTCAAAATCAAGAAACGTCAATGCGGCAAAATCTAGCAACCACCAGCACTCAAAACAATTTTCAATATAGACGCCCTATACTAAATAGCCGTCGGTGCTTTTTCTGCGGCGGTAATATCCACCAAAGACTCAAATGTCCTGCTAGAAACGCTGACTGTCAGCTTTGAAAAAAAGGACATTTCGCCAACGTATGCCGTAGCATCGGACAAAGCCAACGCGCCGCGAACGCTATTAGTACGAACGACGATGACTCTCAATCTGAAGCCCCTGGCTCTCATCTGTCATTTATCTCTGCTGCTGCTCCGACGAGCCTGCAAAAAGCGACTATCAATATCATTTTAAATAACTCACGTGTGGATGCTCTACTCGATACCGTAAGGTCTCTCAGCTTTATCGATAAGAATCTTGCTCAAACTATGAATCTAAAACGCAAGCCCTGCAAACAAGCAATAACTCTAGCATCTCTAAACAACATTTCATACGTAGAGGGGCTATGTTTCGCTAACATTCAAATTGGTGAGCACAAATATCAACGTCGACCTCTACTCATTATTGCTAATCTATGTGCTGACGTAATTATCGGACATGATATACTGAAAACACACTCTTCGGTGGAACTCCAGTTCGGGGGAGATAAACAACCCCTGAAAATTTGCAATGTAATGGAGGCGTCTGTCCCGCCAGCATCAGTTTTTACTAACCTTGCGCCAAATACACACATCAAAAGTGTCTAGGGATCAAGCATTTTTATGCGGATTTCTTGAGATTGAGATGTGGCTTTGTAATAAATTTATGATTTTATAAATTTATATGGATCCTTTTTGGTGCATTTCATAATTTGAAACAGGAACTGTTAATCAAATTCGAGTAAAAGATGAAAATCAGCTGTCAATATTTTCCCTATAAAAACATACAACGCATTGAAGACATTATTAGTGCTACTGTTTCCCTACTACTGATTAAAACCAACGTTATTATGGAGCGGCGACGTCATTTAATCAGGGAAGAAATGCTCAGAGCCGTGGGAATGATAGAAGCTGGTTCCCGGCAACGTACTGTGGCTTTAGCTCTGAATACAAGTCAGAGTGTTATCAGTCGACTTTGGACACGTTACCGAAGCACTGGTACCGTGGCTGAGCGCCATGGAGGACGGTATCGCTGCACCACACGGAGACAAGACCGATACATTCAAATCTTAACTCGAAGAGCTCCAACAATAACCGCCATGATGTTAGCCGTGAGGCTTCATCACTCTTCAGGGAACTTAATTAGCGACCAAACAGTCAGAAACCGCTTGCATGAAGTGAACCTTCATTCCCGAAGACCGCTACGGGTACCACCTATAGCAATGCACAATCGTAGGATTCGATATCAATGGGCTCTTGAACACAGAAATTGGGCAGAAGAACAATGGCGTTTCGTGTGCTTTTCTGATGAGTCTCGTTTTGGTATGAGACCGGATACAAGACGTATACGACACTGGAGAACCCCTGGACGCCAACAGCGATTAAAATCCTGCCAGGAAGTCCATCCTTATAGTGGTGGAACCATCATGGTATGGGCGGGTATTTCGATCGGCGGAAGAACTGAGTTGATTTGGATCAGAGGCAACCTCAACGCTCAAATTTATGCTGAGACGATTGTATCTGACGTCATCGTTCCTCTACAAGTGCAAATCGGTCCCTTATTTCAGTTAATGCATGATAATGCACGACCGCACACCGCAAGAGTTGTAAGACAGACTCTCGCCGCAGCTAACATCAATGTCCTGCTCTGGCCTCCTCAGTCGCCAGACTTGAACCCGATTGAGCATGCATGGGATATGCTACAGAGAAGAGCTATAATATAATATATCTTTATTTCATAAAATACAGATTTGACATGTTTAACATAAAATGTTTAACATAAAAACAATTTCAGTGAGCTTTGGTAGAAACACAATACAAAAACTATCTAGGGACTGTAATCTGTACACAATAAGGGAAACCCTGCCTCTCAAACTAGGTTGGAACCTGTATCTTGAGAGACAGTGATTCAGCTTAAAATGAGATGCTATAGGTATACAATAGTGGACTGTGCCGATCTACCCGAACAAATGATGTGAATAAAGATCAGTCTAAATAGAAATAATTAATAATATAATTAATAAAAGTAAAGTTAATTTTCCTAAATGAGTTTGATGTGTGTGTGTGTGTTTATGTTTAGTGTAAGTATGTATGATGTTTGCTGTGTGTGAAGTGTGTGGAAGCGCGTGTTTGGAGATATATGTAGGTAGTTAGACAACGTACTTAAGTAAGGATTCTGTTTGTAGATAGTCAAGCTCCAGTAGCCATTTAGTTAATTTTGATTTTATTTCATATTTATTTAGATTTACAATGTTTAATTTTTGTGAGCTTGTTTGTAGATATGTGTACTTAATGTGTAGTACTGGTGTCGAGCAAAGGTGGTTTTGTGAGAGGTACTTAACGGAAGTTTCTTCCTTTTTGCGGGGTCAGCTGGGGGAACGCTAGCATGTTTTCTAATAGTAGACTGGAGTACGAAAAGCTGGCGGACTGAAAGTACTTTGCAATCTGCGTATAGTTGCGTAGTGGGATAGCGAAAAGGTTTACGCAACATCACCTTCAGTACGGCTCTCTGCGCTCTTTCAACCCTCAGAAGACTGGTTATATTTGCACCACCCCATACTGTGATGCAATATCCAATAATAGATTGACATAATGCATAGTACACCATCTTCAGGGTTTCGGGCGTGGCCGAGTCTCTAAGGGATTTGAAAAACCTTTTTTTGTTGTTGCAACGAACATGGGCGGCCATTCCACAGCGTGATTTGGATGAACTCATTTTGAGTATGCCAAACCGATGTTCTTGTGTTGTTAGTGTTCGCGGTAGAAACACGGATTATTAATTGTTTAAGTTACCCAATAAAATTTTAAAGAAAACTGTTATTTCAGTCTTTTTTTCGAACTTTAATGTTAGTGGTTCAAATGTCAAAAATCCCTTTATTAGGAAAATGGCAAATTTCTTTATTAATGCAAAGGTGACTTGGTTTATCGTTACTGTGACAAACGAAAACACTTTATTTGATGAATCCTTAAAGAAAATTTTAATTAATATCAATCAGGAGAAAAGTTATTGCAAAAATATATGTTGATCCCTAGACACTTTTGATGTGTGTATTAGGCCTATAGCAATTCGCTCGAGAAGGCATTCTCAAGAAGACCAAGAATTCATATGTAACGAGATAAATGATTTACTTAAAGACAAAGTCATTGAACCCAGTGTTTCACCTTGGCGAGCTCAAGTACTCGTTGCCGGAGGGGGCCATCATCGGAAGCGCCTTGTAATAGATTATTCACAAACAATAAACAGATTCACTGAGCTAGACGCATATCCCCTCCCGAGCATTGACTCTATCATAACGCAAGTCGCTAAATATAACGTCTTTAGCGAAATTGACCTCAAAAGTGCCTATCATCAAGTTCCCATTCTCTCTAGAGAAAAGAAATACACCGCCTTTGAAGCATGCGGTAACCTCTATCAATTCACTCGAATACCATTCGGGGTAACAAATGGTGTAGCGGCGTTTCAGCGAACTCTGCAATATATTATTGATTCTGAAAATCTAAAAGTTACGTATGCTTACCTTGATGATGTAACCGTTTGTGGGAAAAATAAGGAAGATCACGACGCAAACCTTCACAAATACATGGAAGCCGCTAAGAAATACAAACTCACTTTGAATACTAACAAATGCACTTTTGAAACAGACTCGATCAATCTTCTTGGTTACACAATTCATCGTAACATTATAAAACCTGACAAATCTCGTTTGGAACCACTGATGAATCTTCCAATCCCAAACGATACTGCTACTTTGAAAAGATCACTTGGACTATTTGCCCACTATTCAAAGTGGATCTACAACTTTTCTTCCAAAATAAGACCACTGATTGAAGCTACTCTACCGTTAACTGAAGACGCTATCAATTCATTCAATAATCTTAAAACTGATATTTGCGAAGCTGCATTGGCTGGAATAGACGATAAGGAGACATTTTCCGTTGAAACCGACGCTTCGGACTTCGCAATCGCAGCGACATTGTCACAGAAAGGACGTCCTATAGCGTTCTTTTCACGATCTCTTAACGATTCTGAAAAGCGACAACCCACAATTGAAAAGGAGGCAAGCGCAATTGTCGAAGCTTTACGCAAATGGAGACATTTCCTAATCGGAAGACACTTTCTACTAATTACTGACCAACAGTCAGTTGCGTTTATGTTCAACCAAACACATTCAAACAAAATCAAAAATGAAAAAATAGAAAGATGGCGCCTAGAATTGTCATGTTTTAGATATATATTTATGTATATTGTTTATAGACCTGGTAAACAGAACTTAGTTGCTGACGCACTCTCGCGAGTCTGTATGCACATAGACACTGCGACCTCTCACTCCAGATTCGTCGAGCTCCATCGTTCTCTCTGCCACCCAGGTATCACCCGTATGGTTCACTGGGTCAGATCGAAAAATTTGCCATACTCGATTGAAGAAGTAAAGAAAATCACGGCAGCATGCCCAATCTGTGCCGAAATTAAACCACGTTATGTTGGTCATCAAGGACATCTCATAAAAGCAACTGCACCATTTGAAAGATTGAACTTAGACTTCAAGCGACCAATCCCTTCTAATACTCAAAACCGATACATCCTCACGATTATCGATGAATATAGCAGATTCCCTTTTGCTTATGCCTGTAAAGATATGACCTCTGGAACAGTAATTAGATGTCTGAAAGACCTATTCTCTACGTTCGGCACTCCAGCTTATGTTCATTCGGATAGAGGGACCTCATTCGTATCTGACGAACTAAGACAATTCTTAATTACACTCGGTACATCTTGTAGTCGCACAACGCCCTACAATCCTCAAGGAAACGGCTTGGTAGAGCGCTTAAATGGTACACTATGGCGCACAATCCAACTATATCTCAGATCCAATAACGAGGATACCGCAAACTGGGAGAAAGCTATACTACCGGCGCTACACTCCATTAGATCTCTTTTGTGTACAGGAACCAATGCGACCCCGCATGAGCGTATGTTCAACCATCCTCGCCGCTCGATAAATGGCCAATCTTTACCATCCTGGCTTCATTCGCCTGGACCTGTTTATATGAAGAAAAACGTAAGGACCTCGAAATACGACCCAGCTGTACAAGAAGTTCAGCTACTACAAAACAATCCTGAATACTCCTTTGTTCGTTTACCAGATGGGCGTGAAACGACGGTGTCTAATAGGTCTCTGGCACCACTGCCAAGGATCTCAAATGATGATCTGTCGGATGAAGAGGAACCTGAGCAGCCTATTGCAGGTACAGACACGCCTGATAACCCAGAAGCAAGTGGTTCTCAAGTGCGCCACTCTGCACGCGAACGTAGACCTCCAGGCTACCTCAAGGATTACATTTCTTCTTAGGGGGGGTGAATGATATGAACTCCTTGTCCATTTAGAAGATTTTATGATAGATTGTCATACTTTGTTTTTCACTGTCTTGTCACTGTCTGTTATTTTCTCATGTTGTATTTTAATGTTGAATAAAACCAATATTCCATAATTGGTTTTGTCTTTTGCATGTATCAGGCCTATAAAGAACAGACTGCCGCAAGACCCTTCACACCATATAGCTTATTATTAGTGGTTTCACTGCTGAATACGGCCACAGCGTTTGCATTTCCGTTTATTGTTCTCATATGTACGGCAAAAAAGTCAACATGGAGTTCCACCACGGTTTAAATGGTGAAAAGAGTAACCATTGAATTTCTTGCCAGTTCTTCTCCATGGGAAACGACCTTCAAACCATACAATAGCTTCTGACGTTTTATAAATGCCCATGTAGACTTACGTGAAATAAAATATTTTTAAATAGTTTGATTTTCGTGGACGTCTCCGATTTCCAAACTGAAAACAGCCCCTCTCCGACTTACTATTCTCTGATACGGATTTATATTTTGAGGTAACTCAACTAACAAAGAAGATGCTTTTGAAGCACAGAAGCGATGTCTCAGAGCAATGTTTAATTTGAGTACTGTAGTTGTAAACCTTATTTCATATATTATAAAATATTGACACTAACTGTCCTGTACATTCTGGAAACAGTGATGTTCATCAGAAATAATAACGCTTTATTTTCGCTCAATCATTTTCAAAATCATTTGAAAAAAATGATTAATTATATATAACGTGATATTTAATAAAAAATGCAAATTATTTAGTAAGTAAGTATTATGTATTCATCAATAGTTTATAAACTTTATACGGCGTGTTTTTAATCGGGACGACAGGTTGACCTCGAATGATAGTCTAAATAGTTAAACACTGCGCGCGCTCTGCCCTCTATCTCGAAAATGGTTCAAGATAAAAAATAAAATATTTATAAGAAAATAAAAAAAATATACAAAAGTTGTAGATAATTTAATCCTTTACAATATTTATGATACAAATAGCATAAACCCCATAGGAAACGAGATATTTGCAATAAATGTGTAAAAAAAATATTTTGATCTTTGACCTTGAAATATCTAAGGTCGCGGACACCCTACGATAGGTAGGTTTTGAGACAAGTAAGGGTGTTTAAATAAAGGTTTATACAAGTTTATAGCTGACTATCTCTCATTCCAGGATTCTTGTCCTGATTTGACTAATATTCCTGGACTACTGCCTCATTAAGGCATGAACCTTGAGAGCTCGTTAAAAAAGTCTACATATATCTCGATAGGTCATGAAACCTTTTTGAATAAACACTGCATGCTCTCTGAGGTTTTACATACTCTTTGGCTCTCTGGTCCATGCCATCTGGAGTTTGATATATTTTGAATCCGTCAGTCTGATCAATAAATCTAACCAAAAAATAGTAGAAGTAAATCAATAGTGTGATAAATTTTATTAATGAAATCGCAAAGTGAAGATGATCAGTAAAGGAGCGCGTGCGGCTCAACCATCCCTACATTTGTATGGCGGCCAAAACTGTAAACTTTGATACACAAAGCGTAAGTATAAAATATACCAGCTGTTCTCCCAACGTCCGTCTTTCCTGCTGTATCCTATCCAGTACTTACCACTTCAATGTAATACAAAAGCCACAAATCTTGGCTATGAATCGTAATCAAATTAGGTTCTATGATATCTAATTTCGATTACGATAAATACCCAAGAATATTAACCATTTTAGAATCTGTACTTTATACTTTGAACATTGCAGAAATGTTCTAACGAGATAGATACCACGGCCCCGGAATAACTGGAAAAGAAGAAACAGGGTGGGTTTCTAGTCACTAGGAGTCTAACACTCCCTTCCACTCTCAGATGTCGTCAGATGATTATCTAGCCAAAAAAAAGGAACATCATGTATTGTCAAGTAGGTAGTGACTGAACAAGCGCGTTCACAGAATCTCATCGACACTCACTTGGAGACCATCGCCAAGTGGCTGAGCTGCAACGGCGAGATATGGGGCGTGGGTCCCACGCTGGTGTTTGCCAGCGCTGCTGCACTCTTCCTCTACAACGAGTTGAAGAACACCGTCGTCATCGGCGGAGACCAAGTCCGCATCTACATGCTGGAGAAGACCTTGATTGTGAGTTTCGTATCAACTACTAAAGCAGGTAACACCGAAGCGCGGACTGCTTGAAAAGAGATTTTTTTGAGTTTGAGTTTTAATATTTGGGTCGATCATGCTTGACCCTACGAAGGCATATTACTTTGTGTAATTTTCATCATCACCACTGATTTCAAATACCCTAGGACTGAAAAATCCGAAGACATGCGACATCGACCAACCCGCACTGGACCCGCGGATTGTGTCCCTGAGTTTAGTCCCTCTCATGGAGACAAGGCCCAGAAGTTCCCAGTAATGTGATCTATTTAGACTGATTATGTTATATTATGATTTTTAAATATATTCACACTTCTGAAACACTGTATAAGTAACAAAATTTTGGTAAATTTCCGCAGTCTACAATGGTCCTCGGCATGCTGGCTCTGATGATTCATCTGTGGGTGTGTTCCATGCGCTTCTTCCAATACTACCTTGATACAATTATAAAAGATGTAAGTACCAAAACAGAACCATGTCAAATCCAACGTACACTTCATTTTAAACCTTAGGATCTGCTAGAAAGTAGCCACGACTCCAGAACGCAAGGGCAACTCGAGAAACAGGCTAGATTTTTAGTCAGTAGAAGCCTAATACTCCCTTCCACCCCATCCAAAGCAGCAGGAGTTATTCGATGATTTTTCCCCAGAAAAAAAAGGGTCAGCTAGAATACACCTCGGAATGCAAATTCTCCCACTAAAACTGTTGAATACACGATAGTGAACTATTTTGCGTTAATAAAGTTATATATTTTATAAAAATTGCAGTGGCGAGTCATCGTGTGAGTTTGACCCCTTACACAACTAAAAAAAAAGAGAGGCAAAGAAAAAATGTATTACTACAAAAAAAAATATTAAAAGATGACAGAGTAATGTGCGTTTTAAAATCAATCTTTAGCAATTATTCATTTGTCTTTAATATCCTCCAGAGCCCAGGCATGCTGTTGGAAATGACGACAGCAGGTCTTCTGGGGGGGAAGGCGGAGATGCTGGCGCTGGGTCCTCTGACGAGATTCCTCCGGCAGCAGCAGCCTCAGATCCACATCACGGTGTGCTGGTTCCTCTCGCTGTGCTACGCCGACTACGTCCGTAAGAACTACTGCCAGCGGTTCAACATGCCATATTTGGAACAGTGGTTGGTATGGTTAACTGCCTTTCTATTTTTTTAAACCTATGTGACCTTTCAATTTGCAATATTGTAGTTTCTGCTGCGGTCGGCCAAAAGAATTAATATTTTAGTTACATAGAAAGTTCAGTTCTTCTTTTAACATGACGAAAGACATTAAGATCTAACGTGAGGTATGTTACCCAACTTCCTATTGGAAAGGTTCTAACAAGACCGATAATAACTGAAGGTACAGAGTAGATTTTAGTCAGTAGAAGCCTGAGACTTCGTTCCGCTCTACCCAGAGCAGGAGTCAATATTAGTGATTTTCCCACCGAAAATGATATTTTGATAATTATTATAATAAAACAGCGTCTGCGATTCACTCACGCCAAAACTCCTCATTTGTGAAACAGCTGTACCAGATGTATAAGTACCAATATGTAAGTATTCCTCAAAGAAACCCTTATTTCTATTAAAATGTCTAGAACACAGGCCAAAGTCTAAAATAAAAAACACGTCAGGGTAAACCTGGTCATCTTGACAGCTTAGATAGGTTTATATTTAATCCTAAATCCTACGTCACTTTTTGCAGAAGTTGATATCTAATTGCGCTTTTTTGGTCTGAGAGCAGGCAAACCGAATTGCACGATCGCGCGGTACGGTCAGTGAACTCCACTATGGCGAGAGTCAACAGCTTCGTCGGGTGCGTGCAGCAGCGCCTGAGAGGGTTCACGCCGCCCGAGCAGGCGCGCTCGCAGGAGTGCCGGCCGGGGTGCCGGCCAGATGTGCACTGTACCACGTAACCGATTTTTTTGTATTGATAATAGGCTCGCGCTTGACCATCACCTCATCTGATGGTAAGTGATGATGTGGTTGAAGATGAAGCACGCTTACCTAGAAGACTTAGTTCGCGTGGGAAGTTTTCCCGCGTAATTTAGATTTTGCGAGTTGAAATATTACACAAACTCGCTTAATTGTTTATTAAAACGGTTACATATATTATTACAAGTACATATCTATGCTGTAGTCTATAGGCTATCAATATGAGGTCGAAACGTAGTCGAGGCGCAGGACTATACGGCACCTGCCATCTACCACAATATTCTCTTCTCTTCCCTTTTTCCATAGCCCCAGAACTTCGCCCAGAGCTTCGATTGTAGAAAGTCTACACTAAATCGTAGAACAAACAATGTCTAGTCTTCACTAGAAGTTACTAGTTTGATCAAATTTAAGAAACCTGTGTATATGAAATTGATGAGACCTTTCTATTCGAAATACGGTTTAAATAATTTATTTTTCAAAAATAATACATTTCGCTTATTATAAGAAATAGAAGTTAATCTTAATACTAAATACATTATTATTATTATCTCCTTTATTTTATATACCTCTCAAAAATTACATTTTTAAATATTTTTCTATAAAAAAGTGACAATAAAAACACATTTAAAATATAAAAAATGGCAGTCCACTGGTATCGGGAACGGGGTCCAAGCTACCGGTGGTTAGGTCTCCAGAGAAAGGAACCTCCTCACAATACGAGCTGTATCGAGGAGAACTGCCTTCTGTATCAGGCCCTTTATCCAGCTGTGCAAAGCCAGCTTCGACAGATGGTCGTCGAAGCTTTTAGCTATCAGCCCATTGACTGATATGACAATTATTATTATTAATACTCTTCTGAAGAAACAAAAAGTAGTTCTAAATCATTTGCTTAACGCATTTAGAATAGACGTTGCTGGTAGTTAGAGAAACTAATAAATAAGTGAACAATACATGTCGTTTCTTGATAGCAACTGTATATTGATTGCAAGATATACCGCATATTTAGAGATCGCGTTGTTAACTAGAGTGAGAGCTCGGCTTCGAAGAAATCATCCGTCGTGGTCTGTACCACCCCTAGCGCCGTGTACTACGGCGGCGGACCGAGCAGCTTGCTGGACGCACACAGTGCGCCAGTTGTCAGTAAGTCGGCCAAGGAGCTCAACATGCGGCTTGTTAACAAAACGAGCGAGACCACTGTGCAAGCCATCGAGAAACTCAGAAATTACATTCAAGTAAGTGAGAGATAGAGTAGAGATGTATATCATAGGTTCCGAGCTAGTGGATTTGTAAACTCTAACAGAAATGAAATATTTTGGTCAATAATGCCAGGTCTCCACAGGCAAAGACTAAAACCACAGGCCTCGTCTCTATGAGACGGAATGGGCCGTATACTACCACGCAAGCCAATGCTTTGCGCCCCTTTTAAGAGCAGTAGTGATGACGAAAATTAGTAGAAAGTAATATAAGCCTAAGCCACTAGAGCTATAGATAGTATAGAATTAACCAAAATAGCAAAACCTATGACTTCTAAAGACCTTCTAATCGTACGCATATAAATAAAGACCAATAATGTTTTGATAGCACTATAGATAGAGTGCCTACTCCTATTCAAACTGCAACTTTATGAGCGCCGAAAAAATTGATTAGGGATACTTTAAACATTTAGCAGGACTTTTAACGACCTCCATTAGTAAGATCATCACCCTGACGTATGTTAAGCAGACATTCTTATCAATGACATGATAGCCTCAACCTACTTAGTCGACGTTTGGAATCTACATTTGCTACCAGGCGCGTGCATAGGATTATGACAGGGCATGCGGTGGAGTAAAAACACACAAAAACTACTTCTTTTATAGATTTTTAGCATAGCCACAACCACGCATCGCCACCATGCTACGATGCGTGGCTGTGGCTATGCTAAAAATCTATAAAAGAAGAAGTTTTTGTGACCGATTACTCACAAAAACTTCTTCTTTTATAGATTTTTAGCATAGCCACAGCCACGAATCGCCACCATGCTACGATGCGTGGCTGTGGCTATGCTAAAAATCTATAAAAGAAGAAGTTTTTGTGTGTTTTTACTCCGCCGCATGCCCTGTCATAATCCTATGCACGCCCCTGTTTGCTACCTACATTCATTTTCTCATTCGTAAATCTCTAAATCAGCAAATCGTAAATCACTAGATTATCAAAATGGAGATAACATGTTGAACGGATTTTAGTTACCCTATAATGCTTTACAATTATCCTGAAAGATTGGCTTTAAAATCGGAATCAGACCAGTTTTTTTATAGATTATTAAAGGTCAACTACGTATGGAGGTTTTAAGGGTTAAACCGTCCGTACAAATGCAAAAAAAAAAAAAACAAAAAAAAAACAGAATCTTTAAAGAATCACTTGTGATTCTATTCTGTGTCACAGCCAATTTGTTCCAACAATACAGGACCAAATGAGTTACAAACGTAAACAACAGAATTTTTGTATTGAGAGGTGACAACTGGGATGATATTTTTTATTTTGGTGATGTTATTTGCACGAAAAAAATTTTTAACAAAATTTAGAACCGACTTCCACATCAAAACACTACAAAGCCAAAAATAACTTTAATTTCGGTAGTCTGTGTTATTGGTTTTGGATTTTCTTTTGCTTTTTAATCGGTTGGTTTGTAATTTATCTAGTTACAAAAGCCATAATGTCAACAACTTATCACCGTTTACAAAATATTGCTTTTCCCGATGCATAGCCGTTAATTTTTGAGGAGTTCTCCTGGTACTTGACCATCAGCGCTACATCACCATTTATGTATTGTGACGAGCATAAAGTGCTTAACCATCAGCGCTACATCACCATTTATGTATTGTGACGAGCATAAAGTGCCATCCGTACCCAAGTAATCGAATCGCAATCCACAAAATCTATACTAATAATATTATAAAGCGGAAAAGTTTGTTTGTTTGTTTGTTTGTTAGTTTGTTTGCTTGAACGCGCTAATCTTCGAAAGTACTGGGTGGATTTCAAAAATTCTTTCTGATTATGATAGGCAGTTTCATGAGGAAGGCTATAGGCTATCTAGCATTACGCTACTCCTCTCGGTTTTCCTACAATAAAGGTATTGGTGAAGTAAGTCGGAAGAAAATATGCCGCTAAATTACTATAATCGCGTGAGCTGGCGAAATGCTGAGTTATACGTAAAGATCATGTACTACAAAAATGTAGGGTTTATGTAGATCTAAAAAAAAGTCCGCGGTACTGCATATCTAACTTTTATAAATAATCCACAATAAGGCAAATTATGTTAAGAAAATATTTAAAAAATAAGGAATGTCTTTGTAGTATTGTTATTATGCAGCCATATTAATATTTGCGTTTGAAAGTAATTTCAACATCAAGACAATTTTATGAAGATTATCTTTGCCTTTTACAGTATATAATTTGGACTTATAGTTTAGGAGAAAATGTAAAATTAAAATTATTCAACAACGCTATTCACCGAAACGGCCGCGGCGCGGCGGCCCGGGGATGCACGACGCGACGCTTTGAGCATGACTCGCGTACTCTACCACTCCACGATAGATACCGCACTGATAGTGAACCTTATCTTGGTTTCATTTCGACTTCTTGGCTAAGAGACTTCCTATGTAAAATTGTTTCGGCTTCTTTTACGTCAGATGTGTATTTTTGTATCTATACATTTGAATATTTATATTTTACTTTCTCTTTAGTTGAATAAGTAATTTTGATAGGGTGTTGTTTTGTTCATCCCATTTTTTATGTCATCGTTTAGTTTAAAGGTATGTTGTAATGAGATACCGCGGCCCCGGAAGGCAAGGGCAGCTGAAGTAACTGGGTGGGCTTATAGTCAGTAGAAGTCTGACACTCCTCGCTCCACTTAGAGCGAGAGAAGTCATTCGATGATTTTTTCCACCCGAAAAAACGGGTCAGACATTCAACGTTGGCATAGTTTAAAAGCGATGTTGTTAGGATTCCTTAGCCGAATAGCAAAAAAACGGAACCCTTATACTATTCGTCATGTCTATCTGACCGTCTTTCCGTATGTCACAGTCATTTTATTCCGATACTATTAAGACTACAGAGTTCAAACTTGATATATAGATGTATTCTGCAAACCGCTTTCCGATTTTTATGCGAAAATAATGTAAAAAAAAAACAATAAGGGGAGGCTCCCCATACATGGAACTAAAACTAAAATTTTTTTTTACATCAAGCCTGTTCGCCTATGCGGGTGTCGGCGTCTATAAATAGACCTTTAAAAATAATACTGAGGTTCATGTAATCATTTTTGTCAAAGTCAATCGTTTGAAAGATATATTTGGGGACACATTTTACTACTTTGGAAGTGCCAAAGTAGTAAAATGTGTCTCTAACTTTTAAAATAATAAAGTGTAAAAAATAAAAAAATATGCTGTAGATTCTAATGAAAACTTTTAACTAATTGATTCGAACGAGATACAGTTTTTGAGATTTCATTTTCACATTTGCAAAATCCGCAAATAAAACTTTGTCATATAAACATTATGATAACAGCATTTTTTTTACGTTAATCTATGCTAGCAAGCATAGCTACGGAATTCTTCATGGGCGAGTCAGTCGAAAGATATACGCTTCCAAAGTGGTAAAATGTGTTTCACCCCCCACCCCCTGCTACTTTTATAATAATGGAGTCAAAAACCAAAACAAAATATATGCTGTAGATCTTAATAAAAATTTCAATTAAAATTGGTTTGAACGAGATAGAGTATTTTTAAACTGTTTTTTAAAAATACTCTAAATGTATTCTTGACAATATTATTAAATTTTTACTTCGAGATTCTCTATCCATTGCGAATTAGATTGACGCATAAAATTACACATTAATAATAGTAGTAGGATTATACGCGGGTGAAACCGCGGGGCACAGCTAGTACTTATTATTGAGTAGTTTCAGTGGCCATCTGTGGTCTTCATCATCAGTTCAACTTCCCCAAATGGTACTTTTCGAAAGCAACTGCTCAAGGTACTACAAGAAATACCCAAAACGCTATAGGTGTGCCTATAATATTTGAAGAGTTCCCTCGATTTCTCCCGGATCCCATCATCAGATCCTGATTTCGTAACAATGGGACCAACTAGAAAGTATACCCTTTCAAACGCAAAAAGAATTTTCCAAATCGGTCCAGCAGTCTCGGAGTTATGAGGTAACATACATAAAAAAAACCTCCTCCTTTTTTTGAAGTCGGTTAAAACTACGATTAATCGACGTCTTAATTTAAGCGTCAATAGCATAATGGCTAAGGTGTCGGACTTGTGATCGAGAGGTCGCCGAATCCTACCCATTTACACTATTACCATGAAGCAACTCCAGCACATAGCACAAGCATATTGAATTAGCTTAGTTGGAAGGGTTAACAAGATTGCTAGTAATGTGATTCTAAACACATTGCCAGTACTCTTTATTACCCGACTGCAGCGAAGCAAGGATGTTTTTACCGCGTATGTATGTATGTCCGTTCCTTTGTTCCCTCGTAACTATTAAACCAGTGAACGGATTTGGATAAATGATTCGTCGTTAGATTGTCTTGATAGCGCTAGTGTCACAGGATAGACTAAAATAAAACCAAATCATCACAACGACAATCGGGCGCCATATTGTCAAAAATAAAAAATTAAACATCGACAACAGATCTTTAAAAATGATATTGAGGTTTCTTTTATCATTTTTCATTTTAAGAAATCGTTTAGGAAATATAACATTTTAAAACGGAATTAAATACTAAAAAGCTGAAAATAAAAAAACTTATTTTAACAATCTAAAAAACCCGACTATACTCAACTGAAATGGAAGGAACAAGCACATTTTTATTTTAAAAAGTGACGAACAGGCGGGACCCGTCAAATTTTTTAAATTAAAATTATATCATGATCAATTGGGTCTCGCCTGCTTGTCACTTTTTAAAATAAAAATGTGCTTGTTTCTTCCATTTCAGTTGAGCAGTCAGGTTTTTAGATTTCTTAAGTAAGTTTTTTAAATAAACTTGTTTCATGCCAATAAATTGGTAAGTCGAACTGTTATGCTAGTGTGTATGTTTTCTTTATATACAGTCGACCAGATGTACTTGTCAGAGTGCACCGAACGCCAGCGTCACTACTCCTCTGCATAAGGAAACCAAGCCGTGAGGACTGTCCCTGGATGAACATCGCTAAGCTGCCTTACCATACGATATTGCAATGGGTTAATTTTGTCCTTTTACAATATATATTTTTTCATATGCAGTGTTTCATTTTGTTTCTATTCCCTTTGAGCAGTCTAGGAGAATGTGCCTCTCTAATGCCATGAAACATCCCGTAGAGTTAAACATTGGGCTCCTGGAGGAAATAAGTTTGAAAGTAAGCGACTACCACTTAGTCCGCGACTTCATGCGCATGGCTTTCGAAATAAATACGAGTAAATAATAGTAAAATTAAAATTTACGAGTAATAGTCGACTAACTGTATTTTTCTCGCTTTCGGTCAAATTTCATTGAAAAATAGTTCAAGTTCTTCTTTGTGTCAAACAGAGTAGTTTGTTTTGGTTTGAGCATGGTACAAAACTCTCGGTCAGCTAATGCAACTCACACTTGACATTGTAGTAAAATACGGAACCATGTACAGTGTGAATCTGATCATTGGATTGAAGAACGCATAGAGGACAAAGAGGCTGTATGGTCGTTAATGACGTGTTAAAGACAAATGTTCATTTTATTATGAGTATATTCAGTAAAATTACATTCTTTTTAATAGTTAGGGACGAAGAGAATCTATGATTCGTCGAAAACAGAGTTTTCCTGGCCACGAGCGATTATCATTGTACCAGTAATCAGTAAATATTCACAGCGATTGTAAAGCTAAGGAGGATTCTCTGACTTATTTAAAGTTATCTGTGATTCTGACGCTAATGATCTCAAGAGGATCTTACTAACTCAAAAAATATTTAAAAATATATATTATTGGCAACACGTAGTGTATTATCATTGAGATAGGAAAAGCAAGGAACTTGTACCTAGAAGATCCTTGAGGAAAAGTACCTATAGGTACCTGTATTATATTCTCTTTGATTGGCAATTCCTGTCAAAACATTTTCATTGACACATTATGGCTTGATTATGGCCAAACTAAAACGATCATGGTGACATAAGAATTAATATTTTCATGTAAATCAACAAGAAAATCATAAGCCCAATGTTATATTTCTTTGTCAACTGCTTGGATGTAAATGATTGTGATGTGGGAAATTTCTATATGGAGTTACATGCAAAATGAAGGATCTGAGGTAGGCAGAGATCTGAAACCAGCTCGCTTGCAAGTTATCTAAGATAGATACACTGCGGGCTACCTTGCCATCATGTAATTCATTGCACCATTGTACCCCGCAATGGAGTTAAACTAGCATGCGAGTTACTTGTTAGTAAATATATAGCATACCAGATGCATACCAGCCATGGTTAATATGAGGATAATACTTATAATTTTAAAACATACGTGTACGATCTATTCACCCATACCTATGTAGTAACTTTTTTTTCGGGGGGGAAATCGTCAAATGACTTATTCCGCTCTGTGTGGATGGGTAGAATGCCAGACTGACAAAAAATAGCCCGCGTGAAATACGACGCTTCGAGGACTCGGGCCAGGTTCTCACTGAACGATTAGGTACGAGGTGGCAGGTTTATGGTGGCTGGACATTTAACCTCGCGCCAATATTCCAAAAAGGGGTTATATTTTTTAATACTCACACACACACACACACACTCACCCCCCCCATTCACACTCACACACCCACTCACACCCCCACACAGTCATACCAGTATCTTTTAAAATTAAAATATTTTTTTTTTCATTCATATCGTACTTGTTATGCTTGTGCTTAAAATGGTTTAATTTAACTTGTTATCTAACAATGATCCTAAGGAAGAGCAGAACTGCCCAATACAAGCATTGCTACATGCTTCCTGGGTAGTTCTGGCAACTAATTAATATTGTAAAAACATGTTAAAGAAATCAACTATTTTGTTTTTGATTTGAATACGCCAGATATGTTATCGCTTCATTCATATATGTTTTTCGCAGTCCCGCGGGGCTTCGCTCCCGTGAACTTGATCACGGTAAAAATATAACCTTCTTCTTTTGCAGTCAAAGAAAAGATAGCGCGTTTAAACAAACAAACTTTTCCGCTTTATATTAGTATAGATACTACAGGAGCCGCCTGGATTGATTTTAGAACCTATCAAATGCAGGTTTATACCTCATGACAACATATTCTCATTGCAGCTATACGAGAGAGCGAAATGCGGGGAAGGCGCGATGTCGGTGGTGCCAACATTGCTGTGGGCGGTGGGATCTAGTGCGCTTGCGCAGAGGTTGCTCGCCGCGCTCTTCAGGAGGTTCGTGTTCCGAAGAGTGCCGCTTTGGGAACTCATTCTACAGGTGACGAGATTAAGTACAAACAGTATCTTTTTTGCGGGGATAAATCATTAAATGAATCCTTTCACTCGGTGGAGCGAAAGAGAGTTTCAGACTTGTACTGACTAAAGACACAGATTACTAAATAGTGCTAAAGACTCAGCCTGATCCTCCAGTTGTCTTTGCGTATCGACGCCACGGTTTAAAGTTAGAACGTTCTCGCAACCTGGTCTCATTCGAATCCTTAGATAAAGTTTATCATTTTCCTTGCAGCATCTACTGTTCATATGGATGGTGATTTACAGTCTACACTTCTGGGTTATGGTGGTTCAGGTTATAAAAGGCGTCGTAGAATATTGTTTTGATGTAAGTTCGAACATTATCTACGCTTACATTTATAGAAGTTGTTATCAACCCTTTTCATATTATTTCAACCAACCAGTTTACGTACAGCCTTGTTAAATTATTGTTTAAGCAAAAGCAGAGTGAAATTCTATGGTGCGCTTGTAAAGAAACCTTATCATTTGCCTTAGTACAACTCTCTCAACTGTATTGGGGTTGGTTTCCCGTCTTTTTGGATCCAGTTAAACACCAGTAGGTCATTTTCCATGGTGCGACTGCCTATTTGACTAATGTGACCATATTTTTCGTGTCAAAGCAGGACGCCTATTGAATTTTGTATATAAATAAAAATAAGTCGGTAAGATGCCATATTTAAGAGAAAAATACAAATTATGGTTTAAGATGTGACTTTAAATAATTTTGGTATCTTACCTTCACTGGCATTTTAATTGTTACACCAACTTACCCTAAATATAACATTTATAAATAATTTCGCGACAAAAAACTACTTTACTACAGCAAAATCGGTTAAACGGTTTAGGCGTGAAACATAACGAGTTACTTTTGGATTTATAATATAGTAAGGAGTTAGGATTAGTAAGTATTCGGTAAATTTCTTGCATGTCAGTCGCTCACTCTCGCTTGGTCCTGACTCCCAACCCCGCATCTACGCTGACGTCTTCCGCGCGATTTTAGTGATAATTTACTGTAGACAAGTAGATATATAAAGGTTTGTTTGTAAAAGCGGGACATTTGTGTTCTAGTTGGGGACAGCGGGACAGACAGCCTGAAAGCGGGACAATCCCGCCCAAAGCGGGACGTATGGTCACGTTATATCTGACCCAGTACGATATACCCAGTAATTACTCCGTGGAAGTCCGAAATCCCAGCAATATACAGCAATAAACTAATAAAGTACACAAGTTATAACAGTGAAATGTAATAAATTTTCAGGACGACATATTAGTGATGACAGAAGACGACATAGCGAGTCGCAAGATGATGCAGCAGTGGATAATCTGGATGTGCGGGCTGGCGCCACTGGCCATGTATATCCTGACGAGGCCTCGGCCTGAAATTCCGCCGCTCATGATATGGTAGGTTTACATAATTCAAGACAGTGGTACAGTGATCAAGTGCCACCACAGTGCACAGCGAGGCTCAGGAGGACCCCTCTACGGTCTCCTCAGGGATGTACCCTATAGCCATTGCACAGAGGTAGTTTCCGAGCAGTATATTTAGGATGAACGGGGCCCCTTCTATGTGCTAGGGTTAGAACCCTCTAACCCTAGCACATAGAAGGGGCCCCGGGGCGGGGGGTGGGGGATTCTTACCTCACTAAAACCACCCGGTTTAGTGAGGTAAAAATCCCTCACCGTTAATAACAAAAAATGTCTACGTAATTCTCCTCAACGAATTACATCTTCTGCCAATAATCTTTCACTTTCACAGTAGTCGTAGTAATGACTTTTATGAGGGACTTAAAAAAGGCAGCTCTCAATTCTTTCGATTTTTTGCCAAATCTTTCACACATAGCTACTTACCCACAATCTGTTTGGTAACTGTTGCAGATAACGGTGGCCTATATATAAGGTGCAAGCCCTGGCAATGTAGACTTGGACGCGTTAGTTGACCCTGCTTCCAAAATTTTGTATATCAGTGGTGTCCTGTCGCATTGTAATGGATTAAGATATTATTTATTAGTTTATTTTTTGCACATGTATATCATTACAAGAGATTCTTAATCTTTGATAAATTGACCATTCGTTTTCTTCCCGCAGGATCACGACCAGCCCGTGGCAGCGACGCGAGATGGGTCCCTACGGATACTACCTCAACAGACCACTGTCCTCCTCCCTACAGTCCTCCGCTAACCTGTCTATGAGGCACCAGGCCCTCACCCTCCGGAGAGCATTCAGCGACTCCAGGATCCCTGTCAAAGAATCACCCAAGAAAAAAAGATATTCCAAATCTGTATAACGTACAATCTACTAGTCTAGTCCAAAAATGTCCAAAAGTGTTTAATAATCAAGAATGTCTAATGCAAGTAATAAAATGTTGAAGTTTATGAGTTGTCGTTTTGTTGTATCCAATGTAAGATATTAATTACATCAGACGTACCGGTTGATTAGTGTGCAGACGGTTATACAAAATACGGATAACTTAAGGAGTGAGCAAAAGAAAGCTGAATAAACTTTATTATAAAACTATAGGTGTTATTCGAGTTTTACAGCATTAAATAACTTGACAGGAGCATTCTAATTTCCCGCGACTCGCGATGCACGCAACATTGATTGAACATCATGACAGAAGGCGCCATGAATAAAAATGAGTACGTGGTAATAATTAAAATTATCATACACCAAAATTTTGAAAATATTCGTATAAAACACAATTTATTCCGCTCAGTACATTAAATTTTCAATTTATTTTAGTGACAAAAAGTTGTGAAAAATTAAAAATCTTTTTTCACAAAAGGTAACCCGAAAATAATTTCAAATTGTGATAAAAGATGTCACTATGTCAAATTGTAATTAAAAGTCGGTGTTAAGATTCTCTGGCGCGGGTATATAAGCGGGTAGATAGCTATCACAGGCATACTAACCTTGCGTAGGGTGTACCGTGATCAGGAAGGCGGTTGCCCCAGGCGGAATCCGGTCATTGCACTGAGGCCGTATGTAGTCCGTCTGTGACTATCCCAAATAGGGGTACGTCGTACGTATAATTTTTGGTAGTTGGACTAGCGTTCTGCGCAGTCCATAAATCCATATTAAAAAGTAAGCAAATATAGTATAAACTGTAGGTACTGTGAGAATTAACATTCGCATATAAGGGTAAACAGAACGAATTCTGCAACTTTTTTAGAAAAAAATAATCATGGAAGAGTATAAATGAAGCAATGGCGATAATTAAGCAATAAGATGCATACAATTATTAATTTAGGGTACCTTAAAAGCAACAACCAAATGAATAAAATCTATAAAATAATACAAAAACACTAGATATAAAATTAAACTACCTCATACTAGTCGGTAAGTCCCATCGTGACTTAATTTGGAGACTAAGAGAGAGTTATCCCGTACGTTAGTAAGTCTAAAAAGGTGGTCCGACGATATAGTGGCAGTCAAAGGACCTTTTCAATCGACGACAAAATAAGGAGGTTATCAAGTCGACGCGTATTTTTTAACAGACTCCAAAAAAAGGAGGTTCTCAATTCGTTTTGAACTTTTTTTTTTATGTATGTTACCTCATAACTCGGAGACGGCTGGACCGATTTGAAAAATTATTTTGCGTTTGAATGGGTATATACTTTCTAGTTGGTCCCATTGTTACGAAATCAGGATCTGATAATTGGATCCTGGAGAAATCGAGGGAACTCTTCAAATATTATAGGCACACCTGTAGTGTTTCGGGTATTTCTTATAGTACCATTTGGGGAAGTTGAACTGATGATGAAGACCACAGATGGCCACTGAAATTCCTCAATAATAAGTATTTCGTGGATTGCAATTCGATTACTTGAGTACGGATGTTAAACACTTTATACTCTTCACAATACATATGGTGATGTAGAGCTGATGGTCAAGTACCAGGAGAACTCCTCAAAAATTAATGGCTATGCATCGGGAAAAGCAATATTTTGTAAAAGGTGATAAGTTGTTGATATTATGGCTTTTGTAACTAGATAAATTACAAACCAACCCACTAAAAAGCGTGAAAAAAATTTTTAGCAATTAATAGAACCGACTTCCATATCAAAACACTACAAAGCCAAAAATAACTTTAATTTCGGAAGGCGGTGTGATAAAAAAGGAAATCCAAAACCAATAACACCGACTTCCGAAATTAAAGTTATTTTTGGCTTTGTAGTGTTTTGATGTAGAAGTCGGTTCTATTTTTTTGCAAAAAAAATTTTTTTAATGTATGATCCGGTCCTTTAGCCTAGCCATTATTTGTCTATCAATCAATTTTTTTTTGTTCCACACTGGGATTTTTTTTCTTATTGATAATGTGTTCGCGTTTGACCACTATCTCACCTGATGGTAAGTGGTGATATGGTCGAAGATGGAGCACGCTTACCTAAATGTAACCTATTCACTCTTGACTGAAAGACTCCTAGGTTATAGCTATCAAGAAACAGAGTTTGGCAAGGAATTCCACTCCTTAGCCGTACGCACAATGAAAGTATTCCTAAAACATTTAGTGCGTATATGGGTGGGATGTCCACCATGTAACGTAGGTGCTTTTTTACAAACACTTTTTTTACCTGGAATAACTATTTTTAGGCATACACACATTTGATCTGGTGTGGGAACCGAACCCGCGAAACAGTGCAGCAGGCAATCGCTTAACCACTGCGCCAACCGTTTCGTCAAATATTATAAACTAGCTGTGCCCGCGACTTCATCCGCGCGGAATAGTGACTTTCGGCAGCATTTTTAATTTTTTAGGCTAATTATTTTGAAAATAAATCTCATACATAATTTGAATGTCGTATTTACTAATATCTAATCAAAAGTCTAAAAAATAAATTTCAAGCTTCTAGCTTTAAAAATGACGTAATTTCCATACAAATTTTCATCTCCTATTTCAACCCCTTACAGCCCTTTTTTCGCATTAAAAAGCAGCCTATGTCCTTTCTCAGGTTCTAGACTATGACCGTACCGAATTTCATTAAAATCGGTTCAGTAGTTTAGGCGTGATTGCGTAACACACAGACAGACAGGAGTTATTTTCGCATTTATAATATTAGTAAGGATCTCAGCATTATACATAGTCGAGATCTACTAAGTCTATTCACCCGCTAACATCGCGAAAAACTTCGCTTATGCCATATCAATTTTGCCGAAAATTTAGATTCAGACAGTTTTTGTAGCCACATTTTAGTGTAATTATAAAACTTGAACGCGGCCTATCGAAATAATCGTAGCGTTCGAGTTGTTCATTCATTTTGAAAAAAAAAACACATTACTAGAAATCTCATTAACCCTTTCAACTAAGCTAAATATTATGCTTGTCTGGAGTGGGTTCAGATCCCTGAACCCATTCCAGACAAGCATAATATTTAGCTTAGTTTACTATAGGTATCCACCTATAGTGTAATGGGTGGCCTTCGAACCCGCTTTCTCTGGATCAAAAGTAAAAATACAAATCTACACGGGGTAGTTTGGACTATTTTTCTAGATTTTCTAGATTCTGACAAGAATCTAGAAAATCTAGAAAAACAGTCCCATTCCTCACCCTAGGCCGGAGGTAAATATATTAGGATTATAATAATATATATACCTATCTATATTATAAAGCGGAAAAGTTGGTTTGTTTGAACGCGCTAATCTCCGAAAGTAGCTAGTAAGCTTGAGGAAGATTTAGGCTTATACTTTTTACTCGACTGCAAAAAAGGAGTTTGTTTTTATCGTGATGGTCCTGGATGGATTTTAACCTTTTAACCGTCCGACTTCATATCAATTGTCGTGCCCCCAGCGCCCGGCACAGTGAATCGCAAAGTAAATACCTACAACAAAGAGAGAAGTGCAATACTTAAATTTTTCTGTCGATATTTTGTTTTATATAAATAAAAACTGATTAAATATTTTCTTTATTGTTTTATTATGTCTATGGTTTTTCTTACTTCAATTTTGTCTACACGTGTTTCTCTAACTACTTCAGTCAACATTTTTACCGTAGGTTGTCTAAGTCGCAGAATTTTTCACTGTATTTAAAGTGTTTTTCGAAATGGAAAGTAAATATGTATGTATAGAAACTTGAGTAGGTATAATATATAATACAACAGTCTGAAATCACAATTTAGTTTTATTCTTCCGTAGTGGTCATGATAAATATCAATACACATTTATCGACACACGAATGTAAAACTACTTGCATAAGCACAACACTAATTGAAAATTCCAGAAGTCGGCACTCGTTTATGACGTATGAAGCGGTCGTCTTTATCCGACCGTGGCGCTAAGCGGCGCGCGTGGCGTGGTGGTGGTACTAGCAAAGTAAGTTTCGGAACATGTAGGCTAGGGATGGGAACCATCAACTCAGTTGCTGACATTTCACAAGTAAATTTACGTAATTTCAAAGTAATTAAATGAAATACAAATATTTGTAAAAAAAATGTTTTATTAACAATTGCTGTACTTATTTGTTTTATAGTTAGTCAGTATAAAGAGAAATATTTTGATTTATGTTTATTTTTGTATCGGTAAATCTTGGCATATGTCCCGTCCCTTATGTCGGATTTTTCCGTCATGGGCGTTGCACATCAATATAATTTTCTAAAAATAATATTAGTAATTCATATAACTTTGAACATTAATTTTAGGACTTCTGATTAAGAGACTAAAGTTTATTAAACTGTAAATGAATACTTAATTAACTATTTACCTAATATAAACCTCTTTTTGATAGAATACAGCGTAATTAAGTAAAAAAAGTACATTAAATGAGCTGTGGTACTTTTGTCGTATATATACGACTCTGGCGAAATGGGCACGAAAATATTTGTCGGATTAATCCGACGTAGGCGGTTAAAAGGTTAATGACATGTGGTAAGTAGATAGTTGACATCCTGGCTACTTTTTATCCCGGAATTCCCACGGGATCGGAATTTACGCGGAAAATCCTCCCACGCGAACGAAGTTGCAGGCAGTTAGTATTAAAATATAGATGTGGTCGAAATACGCAGGCACATGTGGATGTGATGTAACGTACCTCTAAAGTGTACAGTAGCATAATGGCCTTAATAGCACCTATGTTACATCAGCTATTAAACGTTGTCTTAACCATCTCCTAATATGCAGGCTGAATTCCTATGCTTATCACATGTTTCAATCACGGTGTGCTGCTTATTTGTTCACTAATTCCCAGTTCAGGCTAAACTACACACAATCATCATAACGGTTAAGAATAATGCAAATAAAGAATACGGAACACAATGGTGATGTTCAACCCTGATTCTTATGATTACCACAAGACGACGAACAACATTTAAAACAAACAAGGCCCGTTTTCACTAACACTACAAAACACTTCAAATAGAATAGAAATTCATTTATTCCAATTCAGATACACACAAAAACTACTATACAAAGTTACGAACATAAAAATAACAACAAAAATTGCACTGAGCATTTCCACACCGAATGGGTTACACCGAAGGGGTTTATCATTTCTTAACCTAATTACAACTCAGTAATTAGGTCACCTAAGTTATATCCTGTTGGATTTACGACTTCCAGGACTGAATTGAGCGTTTGGGAATTGATTATAATCGCATTGTATTAGTGAAAGCGGGCCATCATGCCTCCACACCGACACTATAAAAGCACCTTCTCAGAAATGATTAGTAAAATTACCGTCTATTTCGTAGAACCCATAAAAATAAAGAAAATAACCGCATTTGAAACGAAATCACAATTTATTGTTATCAATGCTACTCCATAACATTGGTAGTACTAACCGAGCTGGTGGCTAACTAAACAACTCGTGAAGATCGGCCAGGCGAACTGTGTGAAAGAAAAACACAACATCAGACATGCTTTAGTGGTACAAGTTAGGTACAGCTGTTGGGGCAAGCTGGAACTACGCTTTTCTGGAATATTTTTAGTATTTTTGCTACACTAAACCACTGTGGATATTGGTCAAAACAATCTGTATACCTGAGGTATAGTATCCTCAGTTCTTTTCTCATACTTTTTATTGTTGGTAGGTTCGCGTTTGTCCACCATCTTACCTGATGGTAAGCGATGATGTGGTCGAAGATGAAGCACGCTTACCTAGAAGTAACCTATTCACTCTTGACTTAATACCTCCAGGTTATACAGTATGTTAACTAACAGAGGGCGTTCCCGTTAACCCGCAATAGTATCACATCCATACATGCTAAAAAAATATTACTATTTGAAAACAAAATGTTTTTTTTTTATATTAAAATATTCGCTAAAAATGTTAAATTGATACGTAAAAGAAACACTCTGTACACGCGTACGCCTTCATAAATAAATTACGACGTTGCCGTCCTTCAAGTACGCGTGTAGTGTTTCTGAATTCTGGAATTAAGAAATCTGGACTGTTTGGTGGCCGTTGTAAGACAGAAACTGATTGAGACGTGAGGAATTCTTTAAGCGTGCGTGCAGTGTGCTTGTGATCATTGTCGTGTTGAAATGTCCAAATAATCGGAAGCACGTCTTCAGCATAATATGGTAACATTGTTTCTTCCAGTATATTTTTGTATTGGAATTTCTCCATGTTTCCTTCTATCAATCTAACAGGTCAGAGTGTTGAAACCAGAAACACCCCCAAATTTTCATATTTCTACCACCATGCTTTAATGTTACTTTTGTATACTTGGGGTCGTATGCTGTATTGGGACGGCGCACGGTGGGCTGAAAAACGGCTTTCATAGACTTAGGCATTTTATTTTGCAAGTGCCAGTTTTTGTGCCGGATATCACTTCTATTTGTTATAACAATATACAAAAATGACACCAGAATTGATTCTGCACAAAAACGAAGGAATTCTAATTTTTTTACGAAAATTTTGTATGGAGCTAGTATGAAAAATCGAAATATCTCTGAAACGGCAGCGATAACCGTAATATCCTTATAGGAGGTTTTAGTACTAATTATTTATGATTTTTTGACATACGTTACATAATGGTTGTAGATGCCTTTTTTTTTTTTTAAATCGTCAAAATATTTTTATTTATTTTTACATATTAAACGTTCCTTTTAGTGTTTAAGTTGAAGAATTCAGAGCTTTAACAACTCTTAACATAAAATAGCATCACCCCTATAGACCTGAAGGACTAGACAGAGGTGTGTAGTATCTTGTTGATCTTGTAAGATTTCCAACAATACCAAATAGTTGAATATCAGTGTCAAAGTGCCCATGCTGTCGCTTCTTTTAGAAAGATAGGGGAATGAAATTGTTAATTGATCATACCCTAAAAGTATGATTACAACATAACCGGACACATAATAATATCGACACAAAAGGAATTTTAAAACCTTGCATACGTTCAAAATACAAAATAACATATTGTGTAGTCATCTAATGAGTCTGATGACAAGTAATTAAGTAATTAGAATGATGGTTGTAGTCTTCTGATTCTAATGAGCCTATTAAGTGATTAAATGATTTGAAATATCTCGCAACAATACCAACTAAGAACTGCATTCACCTTTTTATAATTAGTGAGCTAATGTGATTTGCTAATGTTGATTAGTTTCTACTATGAGTTCTACGAAATGTTTTTGACGATTATAAATTTTTATTATCACATCTTTTATAACTTTAATGAGGGTAGTTAACTAATTATTGACTTTATACAATAAAAGGGCTATAATTTTGTTCCATAATTTAGATTGTTCACAACCGTGTAACTGCTAACACTAAAACTATTTGCTTTGCGACTACAAAATCTTAGAATGGAAAGTTTAATCACCAACTTAGATTTGTTTGTTCTTCTAAAAAGTGAGTGTCCTTCATTTAATCATGAAGTATTGTTTAGTGCAATTGTGTCCCGCATAGGCGATTGCCTTTCTGCCGAAGATCAAGTAACTCTCAAAGAATTTTGCCGGAGATTCACGCGAGCTGCTTTAAACAGGTGGCAGAAATCTAAACGATTCTTTGATAAGTTTAGAAATACGTACGGAGAGTGGTTGCAAGCAAATATTGATTGGCCGAGTTGCGTGCAAACTTTAATAAATCAAGAACCAACTGTTGATGAGATACCAAGAGCACGCTCAGTCTCTCCAGAACCTTCGACATCATCGACTGTTGGAACAATGACAAAAAGGTCCCGAAAACCATTCAAAGTTCTGGGAAGCAAACAGAAAAAGAGAAGATCTAGTGAGCACATAGGCGAGGATTCCTGTGAATTGGCATATGCAGCTGCAGCACGTTTAAAAGAAGAAGGTTATGAAGATATCGCATCTGTAATCAATTATATGATCAAAAATCCAGAAGCTGCCGTTAAAATCAAGGAAAGCATTAAGAAAACAGTAATATTTACACCAGAGAAAGCACTTGGATTGCTTCTTTCACTTAAGCTTTCAAAGTGGCAATATATTACGTTGCGAGAGACTGCCATTCGGGAAGGTGCTAAGGATATTTACCCATCCTACTATAAACTGCAACAAACTAAGCTTGCATGCTACCCTCCTAATCAATCAGTATCAGTTACGGATTCATCAGCTAGAATTACACTTCAAGCTTTACTTGACATCACGGTGAAGCGGATTCTTCAAAGTCTTTCTGATAATGTGGAAAATAAGCAGTTAAAGCTGATATCGAAGTGGGGATTTGATGGTGCTTCCAATCAAAGCCGATACAAGCAGAAAATGGACGGCGAGCATGATGATTCAAGCATTTTCATGACCTCCTTGGTGCCACTGAAACTGACAGATGGAGATAATACTATATGGACAAACCCGAAACCATGCTCAACTTTTTATTGTCGTCCGGTTCAGTTCACTTTTGTAAAAGAAAGCCATGCAGTTTTCATTGATAACAAAAGAAAAATGGATGAGGAAATTGAGGCCCTTAACCCCACAGAGTGCATTAATAGTAACAGGGTGACTCATAAACTAATGATGACAATGATCGACGCAAAAGTCTGCACGTACCTTTCTGAAGCTAGATCAAATGCATCATGCTACCTGTGCTTAGCAAAACCAACAGAAATGAACCACTTAGATGCTGTAACATCAAAAACTGTGTGTTCTGACATATATGAATTTGGCCTATCATCCCTACATGCCCGTATAAATTGCATGGAATGTCTGTTACACATTGCGTACAGACTTGACTTCAAACAGTGGGCAGCAAGAAGTAATGAGCATAAAGATATGTTACAAAACAGAAAAAAAAACATTCAAAATAAATTTAAAGAGGAGCTCAATCTGTTAATTGATATAGTAAAACAAGGCTCGGGAACTACCAATGACGGGAATACCGCAAGGAAGTTTTTCGAGTTTCCCAATAAAACTGCAGCTATTACTGGGTTGGATCAAAACCTGATAAAAAGATTTGCTGTTATTTTGCAAGCAATAACATCTGGTGAGAAGATCGATGTCATCAAATTTAAAGATTTTGCTCGCAAAACAGCAGAAAAGTACGTGGAATTATACGACTGGTACTACATGTCATCAACCGTACATAAACTATTAATACACGGAGCTGACATAATCGAAAAAAATGATATTGTCCCGATTGGGACTCTCTCGGAAGAAGCCTCAGAGTCTCGAAACAAAGATTTTAGGAGGTTCCGGGAACATCATTCGCGGAAAAGAAGCAGGCAAGATTCTAATCAAGATATCCTAAATATGCTTGTTGTTTCTTCGGATCCTTTTCTAAGTGCACAAAGGCCGAAGTTAGATGCCAAAAGGAAGACAACCTTTTTTGCTGAAACTCTCGACCTAATACAGTTTCCGGAAACTGAGTTTGAGTTTGTAGGTATATCCGATCTGGATTCTGACTCGGAATTGGAGTCCGACAACGAAAGTTGTAAAGAAAATTTGTAAAATTTAATTATTTTTCTTTATGTTCTTTTGTTATTTATGTTAGTTTATTGTACCAATATGTTTAGTTAATAATTTCATAAATTATAGTTTCAAATATATATTTTGTATAATTGAATTTATTAGATATTATTTTTGTTACTTCTGTTTTATTTAAATTACCTATCAATAAAAAGTTTATATACAGTCTTTTTTTTTTTCACATATTCTTAATATTTGGGGAAAAAGCATGCTTCCTAACGATGTTCTTAACTTTGACACAGTTCATGGATCGTTTTGAACAGTTTCATATGTTAAAATAAATAATGTTAGTACTATAATCCCCTATAAGGATATTATTATTATTATGTGTCCGGTTATGTTGTAATCATACTTTTAGGGTATGATCAATTAACAATTTCATTCCCCTATCTTTCAAAAAGAAGCGACAGCATGGGCACTTTGACACTGATATTCAACTATTTGGTATTGTTGGAAATCTTACAAGATCAACAAGACACTACACACCTCTGTTTAGTCCTTCAGGTCTATAGGGGTGATGCTATTTTATGATAAGAGTTGTTAAAGCTCTGAATTCTTCAACTTAAACACTAAAAGGAACGTTTAAATATGTAAAAATAAATAAAAATATTTTGACGATTTTTTTAAAAAAAAAGGCATCTACAACCATTATGTAACGTATGTCAAAAAATCATAAATAATTAGTACTATAACCCCCTATAAGGATATTACGGTTATCGCTGCCGTTTTAGAGATATTTCGATTTTTCATACTAGCTCCATACAAAATTTTCGTAAAAAAATTATAATTCCTTCGTTTCTGTGCAGAATCAATTCTGGTGTCATTTTTGTATATTGTTATAACTAATAGAAGTGATATCCGGCAAAAAAACTCGCACTTGCAAAATAAAATGCCTAAGTCTATGAAAGCCGATTTTCAGCCCACCGTGCGGCGTCGAACATGTCGTTTCCCATCAGAACATACTCTGTTAATTTTTGTCTCATCAGAGAAAAGAACATTTTTCCACTGTCTTACTGTCCAGCTTTCATACCCCCTAGCAAATGCAAGCCGGGCTTGCCTATGACACCGTTTCAACATGGGTACCTTTTTTGCTATCCTTCCGTTCAACTTAGCTTCTACCAAACGCCTTCGGATAGTGCGCGCTGAGATCGCTGAAGAGTTGTTTTCACCAAAATATTTTTTTCTCAACTCGTTAGACCCCTTAAAAGGGTATTGTTTTGCCAAACGCACGATATTTCTATCGTCTCGCCGATATAAATTTCTCTGTTTAAGTACACATGGAATATTTGAAGTTTGAAGAAGAAAATGCTTCACAGCGTGGAATATCATCGTTTTTGAGCACTGCAAGTGATCGGCTATCTTTTTACCCGACTGCAAAGGAAGGGTTATGTTTTTAGGGCGTATCTTGTATGTATGTATGTAATATTCTTTATTACCTCATATCTCCAGAATCGCTGAACGGATTTACATAATTGAGGTATCGTTAGATTTGTCTTAGCAGTAGTGTTGCCCAAACGAGAGTCTCGCAAGAGTCTTGCAATTAGCGATTATCCTATTGCTATTTATTAAACGGTAGTTGAGATCTCAGAACAATGTAACAGAGTCTGTTACATTGTTCTACAACTGGGCAACACTACTTAGCAGCCCAAGTGTTCTTAGATAGGTGACATTTGAAAAAATCAAACATGGCGGCTGTGCGAAGTCGTTATACATAATGAAAAAAATTTTTTTTTTTCGAATACTGCAATATGGGTATCAAATTAAAGGGCTTAACACAAAAAAGTATATCATGTTTATCATTAATGTATACTTTTTTTTTTTAAAGTGGTATAATTATCAAATAAGTCCTCCCACCCCAGGCAGGGTGGGAGGGACTGTCAGACTTTTACTGACTAAAATCCACGGTGTTCCTTCAATAACCCTTTACGTACCGGGGCCACGGTAACGGGATGAGTCCCACGACCCCGGCAGGCTTCGGCCTTCTGCAGAGGGGGCCTCGTCATGTTGCTGACGCTCTTTGAGGCGCGCGTGGAACACAACGCGCCGTCGACCCGGGCATGGTCCATGGTCGGACAGCGAGTTGCCCTTTACTCGCTGTCCGCATGCCCGCGCCTACGGTGGCCGGAGATCGTCGGCCGACGTCCGACGCCGTGGGCGTCTACCACTGCGGCTGGGCTGGAGGGAGGACGCCATCCTCTCCATCACGCGGCCCGCCTCCTCCTTCGGAAGCATGACTGCTTCGCAGAAGGGGGCGACCGCTTCCCACGCCCTCTAGCCCCGCAGCATGGCCTCGACCAGTGCCGGGCGCGAGAGGTCTCCACCTATCGCCGCCGTGAGGACACGTCGGTGCTCTGCCCAGGCGGGGCAGTCTTGCACCATGTGCTCTACGGTGTCCTCAGGGCGACCCTCGCAGTGGTGACCCCCAGGCGTTTCCTCCTTTCCCATCAGACACAGGTACCTCCCGAAACTTCCGTGTCCGGTGAGGACCTGCGTCATGCGGTAAAATATGGACTTGGCTCTTTCACTTTCTGAATCCGGTGGGGAGCCATTGTAATACGACCGGGAAAACTATAAAAATGTTAATTAATATTTTAACTAAAACGTTGAAAAAAAAAAGTTATTTAAGAAATCTAAAAAACCCGACTGCTCAACTGAAATGCAAGAAACAAGCACATTTAAATTTTGAAAAGTGACAAGCAGGCGGACCCATTCCATTAAAAAAAAATCAATTGGGACTCGCCAGCTTGTCACTTTTTAAAATAAAAATGTGCTTGTTTCTTGCATTTCAGTTGAGCAGTCGGGTTTTTTAGATTTTTTAATTATATGACGAATTCTTATAGCGAAGCGATTTATTATCACTTCCCTTGTAGATTCATCTCAACTTTTATTTTTTTGCCCATTGTGGAAATAATCAACTTCTTGAATTTTAAAGCACTAAATGGCGCCAAAATTACGCGAATAATGGCTTAGTTATAGTGTTCTCTATTTAAATTTTAATAAAAAAATAAGCTATCCAGCGTATTAAGAACGCTGGATAGCTTATTTTTTTATTAAACGTGCGTTTACGTGCCCAGCCAAATAGCCATATAGCCATTGAGAAACGGGCCAAAAGACTCATTGGCAACGATACACTGGTCGAATCAAAGCTCCAGAGCCTTGAACATCGGCGACGAGTTGCTAGTCTATCGATTTTCTATCGGTTACATTTCTGGGAGTGTGCGATGGAATTACACAATCTAATTCCGCCAAGCCCGTTCCATCATCGGACTACAAGACAAACGGCGATGCTCCATCGTTACATGGTGGACATTCCACCTATATGCACTAAACTTTTTGGGAATACCTTCATTGTGTGTACGGCTAAGGAGTGGAATTCCCTGCCGGAGTCTGTTTCCCGATAGCTATAACCTAGGGGTCTTTAAGTCAAGAGTGAATAGGTTACTTTTAGGTACGGTCGGCCAAGAAAGTGGTGTACCAGTTTTGATTTAGTTTCCCGGTCATCGAAAATTACAACAAGGTTCGTTATAAAAAGATATTACTGAAAGAGACAACATTATCATGACGTAAACCTATGTATTTAGTATTCATACGTCATATGTCACATATAAGTACATGACATTTTAACCTTTAGTATAAATGAAAAGGACATTAGTTTCTACAAAGCAATTGAAATGTTTCCAAACAAAAGTAATAAAAACTATTTAGACAACCGAATTCCATTTGAAAAAGAAAACTGACAATTGACATTTTGTCAAATATATGCAAAAAATCGATATATTTTCCGTGTTATTTTTCAATCAACTGCATATAAAATCATCTCAATGCCTGCCAACTTGACCATTGCCGAAAGAGCACAAATAATTGCCCAATTTAATGAGGGAAGCAGTATCAGTGCGATATCCCGGAATTTGAATATATCGAGGCGTTCTGTCCGCTTTTGGATTTGTCGTGAAGGAGAGGAGGGAAGTTTGTTGGATCACAGAAGAAGTGGTCGCCGGCCTGCACTCTCCAATAACGATAGAGAATTCATGAGACGGGAATATGAAATCAATGGTTTTAAGCCCACAAAACATTTTGCGGAGATGTTCGATGTGAGTGCCCAAACAATAAGGAATCATCTACATTACATGGGGTTGCACCACAGGCATTACGCCAAGAAAATATATTTGACGGATGCTCACAGACTTGCTCGTCTGAACTTCGCCAGAGAGCACTTAGAGTTTGATTGGTCTAATACAGTGTTATGTGATGAAAAAACGTTTAAATCCAGTCAGCATGGACGTCTTCACCTTTGGCGATATAATTCAACACGGTATAAAGATGATCATGTAATCCCAAATAGAGAATCAGGTCGAATTTCCGTAAATATTTGGGGCTGGATGAGTACGGATGGTGTAGGAGAATTGTGTTCTCTACCTCCTCGAGCGACGGCTGTAAATTATATCGACGTGCTTCAGAATGCAATGCTACCGACAGTCCGTAATGTTTACCCGGAGAACGAAGTGCCACAATTTGATTTTGTTCAAGATAATTGTTCAATTCATAATGCGAGGATCGTAAGAGCCTGGTTTCGTTCACACACTGACGTAAGGGTAATTCAGTGGCCCTCAAGATCGCCGGACCTCAACCCGATAGAAAATCTTTGGGGCCTTATGGTCCAACGATGGTCGCATCAAAATGAAAGAACCAAACAAGCTCTTATTAGTCACTGTAATTATATCTGGGAGGAAATGCGGGGAACCGATATTTGCTCACGGCTTGTTGGTTCAATGAGGTCTCGTCTTTTAGAGGTTATAGAGGCCAACGGCGGTTACACCCGTTTCTAATTTTTAAAAATTTTCAATATCTTCTAAATATTACTATATATGCTATGTTTTTGTTTGTTATAAGTATTTTAAAATTGATTGTAGAAATTTAATAAAAGGATAAATCTATTTTTAGCTTGTTTTTTATTGATATTGTAATTACAAGTTTACAGAAATTGTAGGTTTGTGGCATTGATATACTAAAAACCCAAGATACACAGTCTCGAAGAAAAGTGACGCTCGAAACTGTCGCCAAACACTCACCACTTACGTAGTAATAGATATGCTATAAGTACAAAATATGTTTTTGGAAATTCTATCTTATGACAAATGTTTAAGGTTGTTTTTACAAAGAAAATTTTGGCATTTTGACGTGTGTACCTAGACGCGAGTGACGCGATACTATTTGAAATGAGCGCATAATTTAGAATTAAGCACTCATTTTATGCGGACGGTTTTGAGACGTTGAGTGTGCATCTTGGGTTTTTAGTATATCAATGGTTTGTGGACTCGCCTTGTGCCTTTACAATTTTATGTAACTTGTTGATTACAATTCTGAATTTGTAGATACAATTTTGTCATCAAAATCTACAGCCCCCCGCCGTTGATTTTACGACGTCATTGGTTCCATCAAGTTCAAACTAAGAACAGCTGTCACGTTACAAACAGTAATAGTCGTTATCAATAATCAGATAAAGACAGCAATAGAAGTTGTCAGATCGATCTGCAAGCGAAACTAATCTTTATCACCTATGAATCTGCAAGCGATATTCAACCTTAGGGTGGTACACCACTTTCTTGGCCGACTGTAAGCGTGCTCCATCTTCGATCACATCACTTACCATCAGGTGAGATGGTGGTCAAACACGAGCCTATTATCAAGAAAAACAGCCAGTAAGTTTGCAATAATATGTTAAAGTTTAATGTAAAACGTTTATCTATATATTATAGAATTAACATGTTATAAATGTTCCACATTGTACGACATACGACAATGTGGAACATTTTTGCGATTCCGAGAGAAAAAAAACATGCAAAGTGTAATTCTTGTAAGTTTGAAAAAAAAACTTGTTTATAAGTCGTTCTTAATTATATGACCACCACTGTATCTAGTTGTAATAAAATCGGTTACGAATAGTTTGTATGAAACACTGTGAGGACCACTCTAAATTATTATGACTTAAATGTAGCTTAGTAAATTCCTTCAAAAACTATAAATAATTCAAGCCAAGCCTGCTAATGTATAACTTTGTTGACTGGATATACATATAGTCCAATAACTATTACTGAGAAAACTTAACTGAAAACATTAAAATAAAATGACTTAGCTCATAATAACGCTTAATTTTATTGAATCAACGTTTAAACACTGCATAGTTCCAACCTTAACATGATCATGTATAAAATGCAGTTAGGTATATATAAAAACATGTTTTGTAGTATATAAAAGCTCTTTCCTTCCGGATACTAACAAGGTGTCTGGTGCTACGTGTCGCCCGTGGTCGCAGCCTTCGTCTTCACGTCTAAACTCTTCAGAGGATCATTTTGACGAGCCTGGAACACAAGTTAAACGAATATTAGTATTTGTACTACAAGCTATAACTTTGTAACACTTCTTACGAAAATTATACAGCCAGAGGAATACGAAATTTGGTAAGGTCTAAGTTCATATGGAGGAGTGCAGAAACCTAATATTTTAATATAATAATGTTCTCTAAATAGAGTCAATTATTGGCTTATTTTGTTATTAATACAAGGCCACTCTCTACATGTATCACTTTTTGTCACCATCCTAATTTTAACAGGTTTATTCTACTGCTCAAATATAACAACCTTTTCTGTGGAATACATTATGATGAAATCTTTAAAAAAAACTCAGCATCCCCATTACTGACTTGAACAGGTGATTTTAACTTCGTATGGGAGACCAATTTTATTTTTCAGATTTGTCGCCGACTACAGGCCTAAATACGTCGGAATCTCAGCTACCCTCCGTGAAAAGGTAACCAAAACCAGGGCGTTGCTCGCCTTTTTGGAGGAACGAGGATGGATCGAATGATTTATTTTGTCCTACCCATCAAGAGATACAATATTTGACAAGCAGTTGTAAGCATGGCTATAGGTATACCACAGCCTAAAGATCATACAGTCGTCCGACGAAGACGTCTAGACAGGGCAATCGTGCGGGGTGTGAAGGGCGAGACGCGGGAATGCCGATCCCAAGCTGCGAACAAAACTATGTTAGCAGCTTGGGAGACATCATTCGGGGCTAGCTCGTGTTTGTTTTTTAATTATTTATTTAAAATGGTACATACGACGTGTGCTGTGAGAGATTGCAAGTCTTCATCTTGTTTAAATAAAGATCTCCGGTTTCATCAGCTTCCACGCGCAGAAGAAAGGTAAATAATTAATAATGTTTTGTTATCGTTTTATTTGTAATGTCGTGCCGCGTTGATAACGCTAACAAAATAGCCGAACGGCGGACGGTAAAAAAATTATATCTAATAGGTAATCGCACAGGGCCGTGAGGGTTTGGACATTTTATATATTTTTATACCTACTTAAATTTTTATTAAAAATGATAACGATACTTTGAAGCTTTATTCGAATACAGATAACGAAAAATAGTAATTTCAAACTGAAGATGGTGAACTTTTTTATTATTTAATACAGGTGAATTTCGAGATGGTGTACGTAATTTTTTAAAATAAAATATTGGTGTCAATTTAGAGTTTAATTGGGGTGTTTGTTATGAAAATGCCATCCTTTTTGAAATCCAAGATGGCGGACGTCATTTTTTTTAATAATTTGATATGGGTGTCAATTTTGAGGTTAATTGGGGTGCTTGTTACGAAAATGCCATCCTTTTTGAAATCCAAGATGGCGGACGTTATTTTTTGTAATAATTTGATATGGGTGTCAATTTTGAGGTTAATTGGGGTGCTTGTTACGAAAATGCCATCCTTTTTGAAATCCAAGATGGCGGACGTCATTTTTTGTAATAATTTGATATGGGTGTCAATTTTGAAGTTAATTGGGGTGCTTGTTACGAAAATGCCATCCTTTTTTAAATCCAAGATGGCCGACGTTTTGTTTAAACAATTTGATATGGGTGTCAATTTTGAGGTTAATTGGAGTGCTTGTTACGAAAATGCCATCGTTTTTGAAATACAAGATGGTGGACGTCATTTTTTTTTAATAATTTGATGTGGGTGTCAATTTTGAGGTTGATTGGGATGCTTGTTACGAAAATGCCGTCCTTTTTGAAATCCAAGATGGCGGACGTCATTTTTTTTAATAATTTGATATGGGTGTCAATTTTGAGGTTGATTGGGATGCTTGTTACGAAAATGTCATCCTTTTTGAAATCCAAAATGGCGTACATCATTTTTTTATAATTTATTTATTTAAAAAACCTTCACTTAAGCAACATTACAGTACAGTAAGTGTCACAGTACCTAATTATCACGTGCATCAGTTCAAATTTTAAATCTCTTTGTATACGCCTCATCTGCATTTTTATGTTCACCCTCAACTGCTAAATAATACGTGCAGTAAAGAGCAGGTTAAAATTGTTTTCATTATTATATTAAGTAATAATATTGCTAACGATGTCGATCTGCAATAAAAAAATATTTCATAAATATTGTTTACTTGTGACAACCCTGGCCGCTGCGAGACTGTCTAGACCAAGGCTGGCCAATAGATTTTCCAGGTGAGCATTATTTCTTAGACTGTGGCGGCGCCGGGCCACCGGTACTCCCATATTCATAAGGTATACATAAAAAAGTAAATGTCGCCATCAGAAAACGGATTTTTCTTTTTAACCAAGAGTAAAGATATTTCATACGATGTTTTGACCATAGCTTCCAAATTGTCGTGTTGTTTTACAAAAATATTTTGCTGTGAAAATAGCTCTTTCTTCTTTTCAACCGACGACAAAAAGAGGAGGTTATCAATTCGAGGCGTAATTTTTTTTTTTTATGTATTGTCATCGATTACTCGAAGACGGCTGAACCGATTTGGAAAATTCTTTTTTTGATTGAAAGGGTATACTTCGAAATTGGTCCCATTTTCATAAACGTCAGGATCTGATGATGGCATCCTGGAGAAATCGAGGGAACTCTTCAAATGTTATAGGCACACCTATGACGTTTTGGGTATTTATTATAGTAACTTGTGCAGTTGCTCTCAAAAAGTACCATTTGAGGAAGTGGAACTGATGATGAAAACCACAGATGGCCGCCGAAACTACTCAATAATAAGTATTGAGTGGATTGCGATCCGATTACTTGAATATGGATGTTAAGCACTTTATGTCTGCTCGTCACAATGCATATGGTGATATAGAGCTGATGGTGAAGTACCAGGAGAACTCCTCAACAATTAACGGCCCAGCATTGGGAAAAGCAATATTTTGTAAAAGGTTATAAGTAGTTGACATTTAGGCTCTTGTAACTAGGTAAATTAAAAATAGACCAACTAAAAATAGTGAAATAAAAACTTTTTACCAAAAAATTAAACCGACTCCCAAAAAACACTGCAAAGTGAAAAATAACTTTAATTTCGGTAGTCGGTGTCTTTAGTTTTGTATTTTCGTTTTTGGCACCGACTTCCGAATTTCGGGGAAAGTCGGTTTAATATTTTGGTAAAAAGTTTTTCTTTATAAAATCTGTCCTTAAAGCCACACTGGATACTCTTTTTCGAATTTCATTTGGTTTTGTTTTTAATTATATTTTTTAGCAAGAGCTACTGTTGCTGAGCGAATGAGACACACCGGTTTGCGGGCTTTGCTCTCGGTAAAAAGGTATTTTGTTTCCCATTCATCGTGAAACCTCCGAGAGTTATCCTTTATTTTTGATGATTTTTGATTTTGATTTGCTGAGGGCCACACTAAAACCATAGATTTTACTTGTGAACTGCAGTTTACGATTTCAATATGGAATAAGGTAAGTAAAATAAAATAATTGATTTGGACAGGCACAAGACGACAATATCAATAAAACTTGACTAAATACCTACTTACCTACAGTTATAACATAACGCACAATAAACAAACAAAAACCTAAAATGGTAGGTAGATATCTAAATCAAAATGCAGAAAAGATGCAAAGTTTTTATAGAATCTTTTCTAATTTTCAAAACAAATTGTCACCAAACTGATTTTATTATTTTAGTACTCTAATCCAATGCACCCCAACATTCAAGTAAAATTGGTACGTAGAAGTAGCGACAACACCCGAACGACACGGATCGGATGTTTTCGTTTTAACCGAACAATCGTGTGGAGGCGGCGATTCCGCGCGCCACGGCTTGCCGCTGGCGGGCAAATTCAAATGCCTTGGCGGGCCACTTCGTGGCCCGCGTGCCTGGGTTTGGCCGGCCTTGGTCTAGACGTTGTCGGCATTTTCCACAAGATCAAAGGCGTCAACCTACTGTACGATCTTTATACTGTGGGTATACAGTGGCCTGCAAAGCTTTCATTTTAGGCTCGCAGACAATGCAGGCCCAGTGTGGGTTTTTTTTTACTTTTTATTACTGATGGGCCCATTCTTGATCTCGATCACGCCTGATGGTAAGCGATAGATGAGGTCTAAGATGGGCAAGCCCAGAACATGCCTATTTACTCGTGCTTTAAAGGCTGAAAGGTCATAAGTGGCAGGGAACACAGAAGCCGGCAGAGAATTCCACAGCTTGGCTGTGCGCGCAATAAATGTGGAGGAGAAGCGCTTGGTACGACAAGACGGTATATCAACCAAGTGTGGGTGGTACCCAGCCGTGCGTCTGGTAGACCGGTAGTGAAAGGGAGATGGAGGAATCAGGTCATGGAGCTCCTGCGCACACTCCCCGAAGTACAATCTGTAGAAAACCGACAGGCAAGCGACGGTTCGCCGATGAGCCAGGCTATGAAGCTTGTCCACCAGCACCTCGTCGCCTATAAGCTTTTTAGCTCTGCGCTCGATCGAGTCCAATGCAGCAAGTTGGAAGAATTTGGGTTTATTTATAATCTTTATTTCGTATTTTTTTATTATTCTAGGTACAATAGCTAAAGAAATATACAAAATTATGTACTAAAATACAAACTACAATAAAGCATCAAAAAATTCATCCTCAACGCTGTCGGCTGGCAACGTACCCAAAATACTGGCGGCATTGCCTCGTTGTATGGCAATGCTTAGCCGTTGACCAAAGAAATAGCCAGCCCTTGGGTCGCGGGAAGCGTCAACGAGCCTTTTCGATATTTCTTTAAAAAGGCTGTGAGCACACGGGCCCCATGGTCCGAGAGTTTCGACCCCAAACGGCTCGAAAATATAGTTATCACCGAGATGACTATATTTACGCCGCTTGAGGTTTTCCGCAGCCGCAGCGGGAGCTCCAGCACAACATGATGAACTGGGAAGATGGGCTGGCGCGACAGTATCGACACAAGTTGCGTCCCACACTAAAGGCCTACCCATCTTCCAAGGAAACAATGACATGCCGTCCGGTCTCTTGCCATCGTCACGCGCCAGTCCAATGGGTTCCAATACGGCTGGAACGCCGACGGTGACAAGGGCTCGTCGGATAATGTCATTTAAGTTGGCATGTCGTGCAAACAAATAATGTCATTTGGGTTGATGAATAAAGGCTTATTTTCCAGAAATACACATAGCCATTGTTTGAAATGTTAACACTCCACCTCCTATGCTAGCAAATGTTCTCATTTGCAACAGCAATCTAAAGTCATCACCATGGACAGAATTTTGAAAATAATACTCTTACTCTTTTTTAAATAAGGAGGAGCTCGTGCATAAAAAATGAAAGGCGCACGGGTTGATCATCAAAGTTAAGCAACGCTAGTCAAGGTCGATCTGTGGATGTGACCATGAGATGGTCGGATCGAGTTTCCTCCATGCCTCGAAAAGCATAGCTGTTGGTTCCGGCCGTCAGTAGAACATCTTCAATCGTTACAGAAGCCAGAAAATCTGGCACCCGTATTGCCAAGAGGTATTGTTTTACCCAGCTACTGGGTTAGAGGTTAGGTAAGCAGTCACTCCACATAAAACACTAGTACTCAGGCTAAGTTGATGACGACTTTTTCTTAAAGAAGTGTGTGCATTATCTCACCTGATACTTATGTCTTTTGGCGCTGCCATACTGGCCATGCTGTTTCCTCTTCTTCTGTGGAGCGGGCGCCGCTGCCGGAGCGCCTTCCTGCTCATCTTCCACTGACTCTTCAGTCCTGAGAGCAGCAGGTAGCAGGTACTCTGGTACATGAGCTAAGTGATGCTGGACTTTGACCGTGTGCAGAGCTTTGTCTCTTCGTAGAGCAGCCAAGTCTGTCGGATTTTCTTCGAAGTAGCCCTAGAGAAAAGGTAGGGTTAGTTTCTTGACGACTTTTTAGGGGTTAAGTAAGTTCAGTTGGGAGTCTTGTCAGAGAGAAGATTAGTCGTTCATCAATGAGATATGTCAGAGTTGTTCATCACGTGAAAGTTTCATTTAAAAAGGTTTGTAAATAGAATAAAAATATTAACCCCAGAATAATTATTATTAAGTGCGATTTGTGTGATGTCGTTTTTTTAACTATAACTTTTCTTATTATAATTGCTTTTTTTCATGTTTATTTATCTAAACATGCTACAAAACATTGTGGAGCACAAAAACATACCGACACAAAACCTTGGTAGATAGTCGTAGCAAACCGATGCTACAATGAAATTTAAAGAGACACGAGAGGATCGTAATGCGATCTAGAAAGTACATATTATTGTATCTTTAGAACTCTTGAGTTCCTTTCTTTGTTTGCAGCAGCAGTGAATAGAAAACTCATCCCAACTTAACCCATTCCAATAAACAAAAATAAAGAGAATATAGCACAATTGAGATTGTTCAGTGTGTTTGAAAATTCTTAATGCGATAGACGATCTAATTTATATACTTCTTCATTATTGTTATTCATATTATATCAATATTAACTTCTTGTTTTAATGATATTGCATATATCCTTTATACATTGCCTTCAATGTATTACCAAATGAGAACTTATAATGTAGTTTTGCTCTATGTTTTACAAAAAATAAATGAAATCTTCATACTTGCAACTTCTTGCAGTTGAGTAGTTCCTGTTTGATCTCCTTGAGCCGCGCCTCCCTGACTGCTATCCTGGTGACGGCTCGCCACGCGTCTCTGGACCGGTAGCGGAATCCTTCCACCTCCTCCAGGGCGAACTCGTACTTCCTAAGAGAAATATATGATATTATGCCATAAATCAGATACCACTTTGGCTTTAGAGGGTCTTTTTTTTAAAGAGATCTAGTAATGGTGGTAGAATTCACATTACTAGCAATCTTGTTAACCCCTCCAACTAAGTTCAATATGCGTGTCTGCCAGACACTGACTGGAGTAATTGCAATAGTGTACAATGTACATAAAGATTGGTGTTCGTAGTTCGTACCAGCGACCTCGATCACCTACACCTTAGCCATTAGATTATTGTCAGTTCAATTAATTAATTTGCTTATATAGAAAAATATCCTGGGATGTTAAAAAATTGGCCAAGTGCGAGTCAGACTCGCCCATGAAGGGTTCCGTAGTAACTAAAATAATATAATATAATATGTATATTTATTTGAGGAAAAAAAAAACCTTACAAACTTAAAACTAGCTTAATTACATTATTTACAACTATGCCAAATAACTTTATTTTTCATAGTGTTTGTATGAATTACAAAGTTATATTTGCGGTTTTAGAAAATATGCTATGGGGGACACATTTTGGAAGCTTATATCTTTTAAACGATTGACTTTATGAAAAAGTGGTTTTAGAAACCCCTATGTCATTTTTAAAGACCTGTCTACAGATACCACACACGCATAGGTTTCATGAAAAAAAATATTTCCAGTTTTAGTTCCATGTATGGGGACCCCCCTTTATTTTAAATATTTTTTAATTTTTTTCTTGAAATCGGAAAGCGGTGCACAGAATACATCTACCTACCAAGCTTCACATGTATAGTCTTAATAGTTTCGGAATAAAATGGCTGTGACATACATACGGACGGACGGACATGAAGAAACTATAAGGGTTCCGTTTTTTGCCATTCGGCTACGAAACCCCAAAAATCGAAGAAAGGTTTTGGTTTGACAAAGGTTGACTTAATACCGTCAAATAATTTTAAGAAAGTAAAAATGTAAGTCATGTATGAGGAGCTCGTAGCTAAATAATGAGAGTCACACGGACCAATCTTCGAGCAACGGTCCATGTATGGGTAGCTATCTTAACATAAAGGAATCCTCGCCCGGCTGTCATTTGTAAATCTTTGCTTATATGTTTGTTTAGTTATTGTACGTATGTTGGGCAGGTATCTGCAATTCCACGACAAAGCGCGTATTCCGCGTAACACTTTATTTTACTTGTTACAGATGTATTTTAGACAAAAAAAATTAAAAACTCACTGTATTACTTGCTGTGTCTTGAAACCTTTTGATAAATGTGCTTCTGCTGCATCCATCAATGGCTTTTCTCTTATCGACACAAATGACAACACTGATCCCTGTAAACAAGAAATAACAATGATAGAAAAACATCTGCTTGAACAATGCATGGACAACTGCCTATATAATATGCATCATTATCATTTCAGGTTGTGGTTTTGAACCCAGTCAAACACATTACATTGTATAATTTACATCATCACCATTGCTGCTGCTCCCATATCGGTGAAAGGCACCGAATAGTACAGTGACCAAAAATTTGAAGACATGTGACATTCAAAAACCCACACTGGGCCTACATGGTGAATTAGTCCCTATTACCTCTCATAGAGAAGACACCTGTGTCCCCAGCAGTGGGAACGTAAGGCTGAATTATTATTATTGTTATATTATTATGCCTCGAAAAGAATACAACAGCTTAAGGAACTCTTAAAAAATTAAATCGACATCAAAAAACACTGCAAAGTGAAAAATAATTTTAATTTCGGTAGTCGGTGTTCTAGGTTTTTATTTTCGTTTTTGGCACAGACTTCCGAAATGAAAGTTATTTTTCACTTTGCAGTATTTTTTTGATGCCGATTTAAGTTTTTGTTAAAAAGTTTTTCTCTCTTTTTAGTTGGCCAGATTGTAATTTACTTAGTAACAAAAGTTTAAATGCCAACTACTTATAACCTATTACAAAATATTGCTTTTCCCAATGCAGGGCTGTTGTTTGTTGAGAAGTTCTCCAGGTACTTCACCAACAGCTTCACTTCACCATATGCATTGTGATTGTGACAAGCATATTTTGCTTAGTAACCATATTCAATTAATCGAATTGGAACCCATGAAATACTTTTTATTGAGTAATTCCAGTGGCCATCTGTGGTCTTCGTCATCAGTTCCACTTCACTAAATGGTGCCTTTCGAAAGCAACTGCACAAGTTACTATAAAAAATACTCAAATTGCTATAGGAGTGCCTATAATATTTGAAGAGTTCCCTCGATTTCTCCAGGATCCCTTCATCGGATACTGACTTAATGACAATGGGACCACATCTGAAGTATACCCTTTTAAACAAAAAAAAGAATTTTCCAAATCGGTTCAGCCGTCTTCGAGTAATCGCTGAACATACATACATAGATACTTACATTAAAAAAAAAATACGCGACGAATAGAGAACCTCCTCCTTTTTGGTAGTCGGTTAAAAAGTACCATCACGTACAAGTACATCCCCATATTTGTGTATGATTTTGTCTCGGATCTGGGTATTTACTCAAGTCCATTTAAATTTTGTAAATACACCTATTATACGGGCAAAATTCCTAGCATGTGGCTTTTCTATCGTTAATCCTGATCCCACGGGAATTTCGGGATAAAAGTAACCAATATGTTGCCCTATAACTTCCTCTTTGCTGTCCCATTCAAATAAGTTCAGCTGTTCCAGAGATTTTCCCAGACAAACAGATTGACAGACAGACATAACAGAGAGACAGACAAACAAATATTTTTGAGTGAGTGTTTTAGTTGTTGTTGTGTTTTAGTTGTTTTACAGTTATTCAGAAATCACTTGAGAAAATGCACTGATTTAGAAATCACAGATGTACACTTCAATTTCATTTATATGTATGTATAGACATATAGAGTATAAAATAGATGTATAGATAATATATTTACCTGATTCTTCCCCCTAGCTGTTCTTCCGGCTCTATGCACATATGAGTTTACATCCAATGGAAAATCAAAATTAATCACATTAGACACATGCTGAAAATCTATTCCACGGGACACTCCTGATTCCTTATCCTTTTTCCGTTTAGAAGTTTGTTTCTTTCTCTTTCTTTCTTCTATAGGTATCATACCACCATCTGGCTGCTCAAGAGCCATTTCATCAGAAGCTACGATAATCTGGTACCTTCCTCGGTTGAACTGATCCACTGATAGACATCTAACTGCAGCGGGAAGCTCTGAGTTTAGCACACATGAAGCTATTTTAAACTGTTCCAGATATAGTTTTAATCTGAAAAATATGTCATATTAAGTTAGTTCCTTCCTGACCAACTATAGGACAATGAAGTTATGCAAATATACCATTAGGATAAGCAAGCCATCAACAAAAAGTATGGGTGGGTAGAAGGTGTGTAAGAGCAGTTAATTATTAATTATACATATGTATTTGGTATATTTTATACCAAACTGAAAGTGCCATATTTGATGATTTTTTTCAATGGTAGCAAAACACATAAATTAGAGTTCTCTTATTTTCAAACTGCCCAAGGCCAAAACCAAGTCAAGTGTTGGTCCATATTTAGCAGAAATTAAACTCCCTTATTTGAATTATGCTTTCAACTTACTTATAGCATCTATCCACTGTCCTCACAAAAATTATGCTCTTCCCTCTGATAAGATTTAGCTTCAGCAGGGCATACAAAATAGCTGCCTTGTCGTCCTCCTCTGCAAACAGGTGGTAGTGTTGCAGTTGTGTCGAAGGGGCCAGTTCTGGTTCCTCCAGCTTTAGTATAACTGGATTTCGAAGCACAATCTTCTTAAGGCTCAACACATCCTCTGAGAGAGTGGCTGAGGCAAGCACTGCTTGGTAGATTTTCGGTAGATGTCTGTAAAGGAGGATAATGTTAATTTAATGAAGACTATCAGCATCAGTCACTATTGGTATCCATATCTTGTAGCTGCTGGCAGCAGCACTAGCTTTTAATGTTCTTCTATCATAAACCTCTCAATATTGAAATAGGTATTGGCACTCACAAATACTATAAGAAAGACAGCTCCAAAATCCATATCTGAATATGGATTTTAGATAGACCAACAACACTAGACTTGAAAATTGTTGCAGTTATTTATTTCCTTTTCTTTCCCAATCAATTAGGATGGAGTATTAACAATTTACAAGACAAAATTTAAAGTTGCCTTTTTAAATATGGATGAGCTCACTCTTGATGTTGTTCACGCCTGATGGTAAGTGATTGATGAGGTCTACAATGAAATAGGTGGGCCCAGAAGATTCCTATTCACATCTGGTTTAAATGTGGAGGAGAATGAATAGTAATTTTAAAGTCAAGAACTTACCCCAAGAGTTCTTTAATTTCATCTTCATACCCAAAAGAAAACACCAAATCAGCTTCATCCACAACCAGGACTGCAAGATCTTCTTTCAACCTCATATTATCAGCCTTCAAGTGTGCCAGCGCTCTTGACGGTGTAGCTACAACTATGTCAGGCTTATCAGACAACAGGGCCTTCTGTGTCGGAGTGTCGCCACTTGACGATATATCTATGCATTTTACTTCTCTTGAACATTTTGTTGTTAGGTCACCTATTACGGAGGTTATCTGAAATGTTGGACTAGAAAATAATATTGTAGCGATAAGTATTCAAAATAACAAAAAGGAACAATCTGACTTGATCTCCTGATACAATGTAGATGAGATTGTTTAGTGTTTATACATTTTATAGGGATTATTAAAATTAAATAAAAGTTGTATTCAGAATTTGATTATTACACATGTGCATATCTCACCTGTCCACACAGCTCCTTGCTTGGTGACAATATTAACGTCCTTATACACTGATGTGTACTTGTGTTCTTCAAATTTAATATTTTCTGAATTACAGGTATTGTGAAAGCAGCAGTTTTGCCAGACCCAGTTCTAGCCCTCATCAACACATCTTTGCCTTCTAATAACAATGGTATTGCTGTTTCTTGAATCAATGTGGGTTCTGGCCATGCTAGCTGTGATATCGCCTACGAAAAAAAATGTTAGAATACTGCGTATCAAAAACACCATGTGTGATTCTTTATTTTTATTACTAGAATATTAACTGATATAATTTAATGTGGAAATATTTACGACATAAATAACATTTATGATGAATTATTATGGTCAGCTAAGTTATTTACCTTCAAAATCCGATCGTCAAGTTCCATTTCATGGAACATAACCTTTTTATCTTCTTCACCCATGTTTTGGTGCTATCAAGAACTCAACCTCTTCTTCACTATCACAGTACTTTTATTTTAATACAATTTTATATGCAATTACTTTAAACTTTTAAAAGCTAAGCACACATAACAAATCCTGAAATAGAAAACAACACTTCACGTGTGTCTTAATAAATTAAATAACGTGTGTAGTCGCGCGTGCAGCCATTACATTTTTTTGTAGACAGGGTTACCACTTACCAGGGTCAGTGTTGCCAACTCCAGCAAAATCGTGTCGCTAGATTTATTACCTAAATTCGCTAGAATTCGCTAAAACTAATTCGACTAGAGACGGATCCCAGATTTACTTACTTTCCGGTTACTGTAGGCCGTTAGCAGCCTGGAAAGTGAAGAAGAATGTACTACATAAGCAATACAATCTTTATAATTAAAAAATAAATCAACACACACGCCTTATGTATTGCCTTAGACGAATCTCCAAAGACTGGTTTCAGCCATCCCTTGAATTCGGGCTTGGTCTCTGATGTTTCTCGATATTTTTGAATGTACTGCTTCTTTTTCGTAGGTAAATCTATAATTTTGTTCACCACAACTCCACCAAACAGTTCATACACTTTGTAATTACAATGATGGGTAATGAATTAAAAATCAGGCTAGGTACAGCGTATAAAGAATTTAGAATCCGAATAGAACTTCACTCAAACTAATAGTGACTTGCGTAAGTACGTAGGTAGGAAAAGTACGAAAACTACGGAACATAATAAAATTCGGGGATTCCCCGAATTAAATTACACATTGCTTTAATGTTACTGGTAAAGATAATTTAATTGCGAGTGAGAATTTTTAATAAACGTGTTGGGCATAATATGTTATGTTTTCTTGTAGTTTGAGAAGTCGTCAGCTAAGTCGCTAGATCATTTTTGTCGTCAAATCTTTTTCCTTGTCGCTAAGGCTCAAGCAAAAGTCGTCATTTCTAGCGACAAAGTCGCTAAATTGGCAACACTGACTAGGGTTGGATTTATGTATATAGCCGGCTCTACACGTTGGCCAACACAGTGGCGAATGTAGTGGCCAATGCGTATTGGCCAACGTGTAGACGGCGTGTTTGTGCATGTTGGGTGCACAAACACCCCCTCTACACGTTGGCGAATAGTCATTGGCCACTACATTCGCCACTGTGTTGGCCAACGTGTAGAGCCGGCTTATTGAAAAAGATAGTACAAAAAAGTGAAAAGGATAGTACCTATTTATAAAAAAAATATAGTACACATTCATTATTTTTAAATTAACATACAATAGTCATTAAAATCAACACCTGTTATGGCAAAATTTACTCCTCTTCAAATTTTATCAGTTCTTGATTATTACTATTAGTTTTATCTTCATCCTTGGCATTTAATCTAATCAACATAGGTACAAAATCAGTAATAAAATCACAAATCACTAATAAAAGTACAGTAGGAATAAAATCAGTAAAATTCCCACTTTTGCTACCGCTTTTGATAGCGTCACAAGAAAATAAAATGGCATTTTCAATACAAATTATTAAAGTAAAAAACCCAACCCTGGGAAAGAGAGAAATGTAGGTACTTCGCAGGATAATAGGGGAATCCCCGGTCATCAACACAGAAAACATCAAAAGATCGGAATTCGGTCGAAATATCATAATATGACGTAAAACTAAGCATTCGGGAGCAAACTTTAAATTATAGTATTTTAGCGCACTATCCTTAGATGTGGATAGTATATAGTACAAAGGGCGAAATTATAGTATAAATACTATAATTATAGTACAAAATCCAACCCTGCCACTTACCAGAGTTGGATTTATGTATGTTGAAAAAAATAGTACAAAAAATGAAAAGGATAGTATTTATAAAAAAAATATAGTACACTTCACTATTTTTAATTTAACATAATTATAATACTCATTTAAATTAACACCTGCTAAGGAAAAATTTACTCATCTTCTAAGTTTATCAGTTCTTGAATATTACTGCTAGTTCTATCCTTCATGGCCCTTATAACACAGGATTTTTCCTGGTATAGGGGCCATCAAACAAAAATAACATGAAAAATCATATGTACATCTTTGTAAGTTCTAGATACTTACCTATAAGTTTGTAATTCTTTTATGCCAAATAAACTAAAACAAATATCTTCATCCTTGGCATTTAATCTCATTAACATATCCTCAGTAGGAATAAAATCAGTAAAATTCCCACTTTTGCTACCGCTTTTGATAGTGTCACAAGGCAATAAAATGGCATTTTAAATACAAATTATTATAGTACAAAATCCAACCCTGGGAAAGAGAGAAGTGTACTTCAGCGGATAATCGGGGAATCCCCGGCTATCACACAGAAAACATCGAAAGATCGGAATATTCATAATATGACGTAAAACTAATCATTCAGGAGCAAACTTTAAATTATAGTATTTTAGCGTACTATCCTTAGATTTTAGATAGTATATAGTACAAAGAGCGAAATTATAGTATAGAAATACTATAATTATAGTACAAAATCCAACCCTGCCACTTACCAACTTATTAAACTATACTAGTCCGAAAAAGTATCCAAAAAAACTATTGATATAATTTGTACAAAGAATAAATTAAATTGAATTTGTATCAGTTGGCACTAGTGCACGGTAGCGGGGTCCTTTCCATGCACCCACGATCTACAGTAGCAAAGAATATTGCTATAGTTTTATTAGTACAAAAAATTCAACTCCCCATGCATACTCCATAAAGCCTGCAATACATGTTGGCCGAGCGTTGGCAAATAGCTACAAGGCAAGAAATAATGTCCAGACGTTCGACAAGTACGTTGAACGCCAATGCAGACCGGCGCTCGCCTGCTTTCGGCCAACGTGTGGGCAGCTCTACAGACCCTCTTCTACATTGGTCGTCTGCATTGGCGTTCGACGTACTTGTCGACATTGGCGTATCTAGAGATATTTCCCAGGGGGGGCCTGGCCCCCAGTAGTAGAAGCGATTGGCCAGATTTTTAAATTTTTCAGCCATAATTGTTTGTTAGTAAAAATTCTCGGGTGGGCACCAGACCATTCTGGGGTGGGCACGGCCCACCCGGCTCCCCCCCTTCCTACGCCTATGCTTGTCGAACGTGTGGACATTATTGCTTGCCTTGTACCTATTTGCCAACGCTCGCGTTGGCCTACGCTCGGCCAACATGTATTGCAGGCTTTAACGTTTAATGTTCCCTAATATGTACTCTCCTACTCGTTACGATTTATAATTTATTGACTAGGTTTACTATCTAGTCAATAAATTGTAATAGGCTATAAGATTAGATACTAGATACTGTAAAAACTTTGTTTAAGAGCTGTGGATTTCGTTATAAATAAATAAATAAAATTCGTTATCAAGATGTTACATTTACGTATTTTGCCTTTGTATCACTATTGCGACAAACTATCGTAGAATTGGTTCAGAATGCTACCCGATTTATATAGTTTTGACGCACTTGACGTCGATCGAGAAGTGTAGCCACCCTGAATACCTACCCTTCGCTTTTGATACTAAAGAAGACTTGGTGCTCTGACATCGTTAAAGTATTCAGGAAATAATGGTATCTCTTGCGCAATCTACTGGTCTGCACTGAATACTTTCCTTTGGAACTAGCAAGTAGTGGCCGAAATCCTGATGTATGATTTTATTGGGAGGAAACCAGATATATTATTTTCCTCTATGGAGGAAAACTTTAAAAAGTGCTTGCATCTAAACCTTGAATTCTTAACTTACTAAAAGCACCCGAGTGATGCAACGCCGATTCTTCTTTGGTGACCGTTCTGGAACTCCCTTTGATTGTAGAAAAGTTTCCTCTCATTTGTTATTTTACAACTGTAATTATTAGGTTCAAATGACAAAATATCAATTACCTATTATAGAAGCGTTTTTTTAGGGTTCCGTAGCCGAATGGCAAAAAGCGGAACCCTTATAGTTTCGATATGTCTGTCTGTCTGTTCGTCCGTCCGTATGTCACAGCCATTTTATTCTGAAACTATTAGGACTATACATGTGAACCTTAGTAGGTAGATGTATTCTGTAAACCGCTTTCCGATTTTAAGAAAAAAAAAAAAAAATTAAAATAAAGGGGGTCCCCATACATGGAACTAGAACTGAAAATATATTTTTTCATGAAACCTATGCGTGTGTGATATCTATAGACAGTTCTTTAAAAATGATATAAGGGTTTCTAAAACAACTTTTTCATACAGTCAATCGTTTAAAAGATATAAGCTTCCAAAGTGGTAAAATATGTGTCCCGCCCCCTCTAACTTCTATAATAATGGAGTGAAAAATCTAAAAGAAGTATGTGTCTGTAGATCTTAATGTAAACTTTCAACCAAAATTGGTTTGAACGAAATCGGCTTAGCAGTTTTCGAGATACAGCATATTTTCTAAAACCGCAAATATAACTTTGTAATTGATACAAACACTATGAAAAACAAAGTTATTTAGCGTAGTTGTAAAAATGTAAATAAGGTAGTTTTAAGAAATTTTTAAAGTTTTTTTTTTTATTCGTCAAATAAATATACATATTATATTATATTATTATAGTTACTACGGAACCCTTCACGGGTGAGTCTGACTCGCACTTGACCAATTTTTTACCATAACTGTGATAGAAAAAAAATGTATTGGGGGGAAATCTTAGAACATTTAACCTAGTGCTCTAAGGGGGAAATAGATTATACAGACCTCGAATCTTTGGAATCGATGTTTTTTTGGAAATAATCGCCTTCCCTAGCACTGTCACCGTTGACTGTCACATCTTCTCATCATCTTTCTGTTCTCATCCCTTTAACTTGGGGTCAATGAGCCAAATTCGTTTTCTTCTTCCTTTTTCCGTGTCACACTCAGACATCTCAGCACAATGTACTCCTTTCCCTTTCATATCATTCTTCGGTCCTCACACAATCCATCCATTCTTTCTTTGGTCTTTCTGTATCTCTCTTTATCCATAAACATTCAAACACATCAGTCTTTTAGACACACACCGTCAAATCTTCTTCGATTTAAATAAAAGTCATATACCTACTTAGGGGTATTCTGAGAACGTCCGAGGGTTTTTGGGCCAAAAAATCTACTGAAGTAAGGCATGTACGAAAACTCCACGCGAACGAAATTGCAAATCAATTGAAGTAACATCTATACTAATATTATAAAGCGGAAAAGTTTGTTTGTTTCCTTGAACGCGCTAATCTTCGAAAGTACTGGGTGGATTTGGATGAAATTTCGTATGGAAGTAGCTTGAAGCTTGAGGAAGGTTATAGGCTACTTTTTATGCGACTGCAAAAAATAAGAGTTATGTTTTTACCGTGATAGAATCTACGGGAGCGAAGCCCCGCGTGAGTACTAGTAATAGGTATATAAAGATATTAGTCTAGAATGGATGCATTAGGAATTCGGTGACAATATTAGTATACCCTGGTATAGCCTGGAGAAAAGACTGCACTGGATTGCACAGCACCATCACAGCACAGTCTAAAATAATTTCACGGTTAATCGAAAATGCAGTCCGTGCCTTATGCCTTGCTTATGCCACAAAGTTGGCATAAGGCACAGACTGCATTTTCGATGCCCAAGTATGTGCTCGAAAAATTAAGGAGATAAGGCCGTGCTAAAAACACCGTGTAAAATAATTTTCTTGGTAAATAAATAAATAAAATTAGATATAGAAATTGCTTCCTTTCAAATTAAAATGAAAGATTTTTAGTTCTGGCAAACAAATTGTGAGCATGACACAGAAATAAAAGAATATTTTTATGTTGAAAACACCAAACGAATGGCCGAGTTGTTTCTGCATTGCATATTTTCAATAAAACGGTGTTATTTTTATCATTTTTTTAATATTTGGTGATTGTTTTAACCTAAACGTTTTTGTGTTAGTGTAATCTCAACCAAAATTGTGTTCGTGGCTAACAAATATGTTACACCACAACGTCGTTACGGACCGCAGTTCATTGCCTTATGTAAAACTTGAAATAGTGTTTCTTCCGTGAGTGACCGAAATATACGGTGACTTATGTGTTTAGTGTAATTGTTTAGATTTTGTGGTCATCGAAGTGTCAAAATGTCGAATTCTACCGCTCAAGTGCTTATGAAGAAGGGTAAAAGGGGTGCAGCCGCATACATACACGCGGACTGTGAGAATGGGTCTCCACAGCATTTGGGTCCTCTGCTGGACGTCCTGCTGAATCCCAGCAAGGCCATTGATGAGTGGGAGACCATAGATTGGTGCCGGTGGCTGCTGGCCGGCGGTAGAACGCCGGACGAGTTCGCAACGATAGGTGGGTTCTAGCATCTAACTGTACTCTTCAAAATACGTCTATGATAGTTTCTAGGTTATGACCAAAGGAATAACAGTTTTGTTGCACCAATTGTGTAGTTTTTCATGACTAATTGAAGCTGTAGCGCTGCATGACCTTCCATTGTCTGTTGCTTCAACTCTTGACTAGTTATTGATGGATGCTGCTAATTTTAAGAAATAAAGTATTTTCTTGTCCATATAACTAATTACAGCTGTAGAATAGAAACAATGTAATTTTCAACATACGGATCTTATTTTGGTTAAAAATATAATTGAATAAATGTAAATAAGGTCTGGCATTGACATGATTACATTATGCATGAATGTCAGGCTACTTAATTAGGCCTATTAATTAGGGCTCTGGTTAAAGTTTTAAGCATTGTAAACAACAACTATTATGTCCTCTTACTTATCATTATGAGAATAATTTGGTCTCAATGGTAATCTGAGTATAAATATTAATTGCAAGTCTAATTTGGTTGAGTAAATAAGCCATGTTCCGTTATGTTAATAACGTATTTAGTGAGCATCCAATATCTTATTATGTTGAGTTGTGTGATAAGTAGCAGGAACAATTCTGTACCTCAGAGGTATACAATAGTAACTCCACTTTTTTTGAAAATATTTTTCTTGCACCATTCAAATTGCAAGAACCAGTTCTGCATAATGGTATATGTCATTAAGTCCTACAACTTCTATGAAAAGCAATATCTAATCGTATATGACATTAAATCCACTAATGTCCAATGGGTATAGGGGACCTCAAATGACGATAAGATTATTATTATTATTTTTTTTTAATCTAATTTTATTTAGGGGCTTTTATCAAAGACATGCTAAGCTAAGCATCTAAGCTTTGCGCGAAAGAAGATAAGAATAAACTATTGTAATTATGTGTAATACATAATAATTCCATTTAATAATAATAAAAAATACTGTTGAGTTTGTTTCAATATCTTTGAAGCAACTATGTCAAAATTGTATTCAAAGTTTCACTCCGCGCATTTTTGCCTCTCCTGTAAAATTTTCTTTTTATCACATAATGTTGTATACCTCTGAGGTACAGAATTGTAAACATGTAAAAATTTTTTTATTAAATATTTTTTATAAAATAAATATATACATAATTTATTGCCAAACAAGAAATACAAGAGAGTGTGAATTCATGAATAGAGAAATAATTGTTCCAGGTCTAATGTAAACATTACCATTAGCATTGTGTTTATAAGTGTCTTTTGTGTTTTAAGACAAAACACAATACAATACATACAGGAGCCTATGCTTAGTTAGCTAACAATTGATTTGCAACTTAACCATAAAACCACCATGTTGAAAAGTTCTTTCAGCTGTTATGTTTTCAATTTCTGATGTAGTTATGGCAGATACAATGCAGTTATGTCAAATTCATAAACTACCTCAATGAGATTGGCTGAGATAGTTGTGATTTTACAGCAACCAACTTGACTGCAGTTCCGCATCTAGATTTAATTTTAAATGCTCTAGTCCCAGGACTCATGATAGAAGCAACTTCCTTAAAAAGAAATCAATCAGATATAAATAGTCATACAAAATGATATAAAAGGTAGACAATATGATGTCAATATGTAACCTCAGTGAACAGGTATGTTACCTGCACCAGACAATCTTTGACCATTTTTGTGTTTCCAATGTCATACAGATGTTGTAAAACCTTGGTGGTATATGATTCATAATGTATGTACCTACATACATGTCACGTGTTATTACATCAGTAATTGTACACAATCTAGAGATGATATTTCTTATTAAAGTAAATACACAGTTTAGTATTACTCTTGATAGTAAATTGATATTCAGTTTGAGGTATTGAATCTATGAGGTCTGGCTGAATATGTTGGTTTTATTTTGTGGTAGTTTTTTTTTAAATTATGTGTACCTACATTACCAAAACGGCACCTGTCTAAGTATTATCCTATGCAATAAAAATACTGCAGCTCTGGTATTCTGATAGTGTCTGCCTGCTATATGACATGCTAGCTGATCTGGCTAATTTTGTACCGACATATACTTTATTCATATTATCTCGTATATGTTTATGTGAAACAAGACACATGGTCTATTTTAATGTAAAGAATCTATTTGCAAAATTACCATATAAAATCACCAAGTTATAAGCTTGTTGTTACCTGGTTGTCTGTATAAAAATATGGTCACCAGTCGCCAAGTGCTGGTGTCATCTTTATTATTAATTTGACCGTATTCCATGAGAAGCATTGACCAGTGTCCAGCAGGGATGTCAGACGTACCAACTTCTTGGTATACATACTATTTTTCAGTGTCACGTACCATGTACCAAGACTAGTCGGTCCTTGTATGCAAAAATACCAAGATTTTGACTAACTAACAATGATCAATTATTATTGTGTTTTTCTGAACATGAAATCAAATAGTTAAATATAACACAGATAAAAAATCGCAGTCAGTTGTTAATATTTTTCTACTGTACGGTTGGTAAAACTGCTTGGCTATGGTTAGTCGACTACTGCGCCATCTTCGCATAGTATTTCTTGTTTACCTTTTTAAACACTTCGCTATCTAGCCCTAAAAACAAAAATAACATTGCTAAAATTGTTCACATAGTTCACAAGATAAATACCACATCAAATATCTAAAATATTATCGCCCATCCCCCAATCATTTTACTGATGATACCTAATAGTGAAAAAAAAAAACATTAAAACTTGAATCTCAAACTCAAAATGAATAGTTTCGAGTCTGAAAATGTTTTTTCGGCATCTAAATTTGTTTACGCCAGCTTCGGACTTCTTTTCTATTGTTTGATTAAGCGAACGACAACGAACCCTCCTTTCTGATAAAAATGTTGTGATATTTCTTTGGTACGTTCGATAACTACTGCCCTATATCAAAGATATAATAAACTAATACGTCATTGCCGAAATTGAAATATTTTTTTTTACTAGGATGCGATTTCCAACTCAGTTTATACATGGTGGCAGCGCGACTGCGGAGCACCAGTTTTTCGCTTTCAATACCAGCTTTCAGACAGCTCGGTACAAGGATTTCAGGGTGGCTGTCTGACATCCCTGGTGTCCAGCTTGTAAACTTTTAAAAGAAATTATTTTATAGCAGTCCCAGTTCTGCACCTCATCCTTCCAATTCTTAAGAAAGTCATCCAGGTTGTCCCGCCATATCCTTGGTAGACTGCAGTGGCTAAGTGTTTAACAATCTAATTACAGAATATTGTTAGGTAATTCAACATAAGTCAGATTATGTTTGTCACATATTGCGATGCAATTGAAAGCACATCTAGAAAATAATATTAATGCAGTCCAATCTAAGGTCTCGTTTCGACGCACACATAGAATTCGAGGATTCTAAAGATTTTAGGGAATAAGGCAAATTAATATAAATCAGTCAATGAACGGGGTAGGCTAGACCAGGACCCCTCACTTAGACCTCTAAGTTTGTCTTAGTGGAGACCAGTCTCTCGATATATTATTACTGAAACACACTCATCCAGGAAATACATCTAGTTTAAATTGACTTAAAAGATCGACATGTTAAGTGGTTATTATGAAGCAATAAAAAAAACGTAATTTATTACTCTAGAGTTGCTGACTGCCGAAGTTTGTTTATGCTATTTTAATACATCAAAGGCCAAATGTTTTATTATATGTGAGGATGTAGATTCGACTTCTGGTCGCGTGATCAAAATGGAACTTTTCTGCTCAGCTGAACCGCGCACATTAGCCTCAAGGCATTTTAGAGGCACCAAAGTAATTCTATTCTTAGGAAAAAATCTAATGTGGTGTAACTTTTTATTACGATATTCTAAATTATGTCTATGCGGATGCTTAGATTTTATCGCAGACATTCTTAGCTTGTTTTACTTCTAAGAAGCTCCGTTTAGTCCGAATATGGCTGAAAATTGGACCGACCGTATCTTGCTTTGTTCTTTAAAATCTTCCAGAATCAACTAGTCGAGTGCAGTAGCAAGCGCATAAGTCTCATTACCTACCTACGTCATGTTATGTCCGAATCCACGATATCGCATGGCACTGCAAGATCTAAACAGAGTTTAAATTGGGGATGTTTTAGTTATCCTTAGATTAGATTGCGAAGTGAATAGTTATACGCACCTAACCAACTTCAGATTCACTAACCGATTAATAGCTCGAAGCATCGCGTTTTGCTACTAGACAAGATGTGAAACTCTGCCGGCTTCTGTGATCCCTACCACATGACTCGTCAGGCTTTAAAGCAGGAGTAAGCAGACATCTGGGATCGCTCGTTTCATCGTAGACCTTATCTATCGCTTACCGTCTGGGGTGATCGAGGTCAAGAGTGGGCTAGTCCGTAATAATAATAAACAAAAATGAATTAAACAGTGATTTTTAAGATAATTATGACTAGGTTTTACAATGACGTCACTGCCAATGTTTGTCACTATGAAGACGAGCTAGTCAGGGGATTCCTGAGGTTTATCCTCTTCTCATTCAATTCTTGCATGGACGGATGATTTCTAAAATCGATTCTTGAAATTCTTAATCTGGCTTAGATTTCTACTTCTCGACTGGTCAATTCGTATAATACAGTCATTGCCCATCATCAAGCATCATGCCTAAAATGAAACGCCGTGGTAAATATTTTCTCCAAAACCGCTAAAGTTTTCTCGAATAAATTTACTGCTGATGTAGGCTGTTAATTTTATTTTTATTCGCTCGTAATTTAAATGCTGAAGTTCCTTTGTTCGTAAATATAACCCGTTGAATTCGAATATAAATGAGAAATAGACTTAAAGCATTAGGGACCTACTGACTGTACGGAAATTACTCTGACTGCTTACGATTTATTGGGGAAGGGCGAAGACAGATGCAGTTACCAGACCCTTATTCTTTCTCGGGGAGAAATCATCAAATGGCTTCCATCGCTCTGTGGAGCGAAAGAGAGAATCGGACTTCTATTGACAAAAAACCCCACCCTGTTCCTTCAATTACTCTTGAGTTTCGGGGCCGCGTTGCCTCGTTAGAATATTCCCGGAATCCCGGAGTTACCAAAACCATGATTATATGTAGAATCAGCGCTTGGGCTTTGATTACCATGAAAGGCATTAATTTGTTTCGGAAACGTTTCTACCTGTTAGGTGTTATTAAGTTGAATTCTATAAATAGTTGAATAAGTAAGTTTTTAATTTATATGACGCGGTTATTTAATCATTATTAATGTTTTCTAGGCGTGTTATTTTAACGGATTTAGTTTTGGATGACGTCCATGAATGGCGGAATGAAATTAAAAACACTTCCCTTATAAACGTCCTGCGATGAAAGGCAGTTAGCACTATTCCTGATTGTGACTAGACTAGGTACAGAGAGAACCTAACTCTATGAATAGTAACCCTTGAGTTTCTTGTTGATTGTACTCCATAGGAAACGACCGATTTGTTGAACTTCTGTACCTAACGTCTGCTGTTTCATTTCATAAGTGCAAAAGTAGGTACCTATCTAGACTCATAATAACTACCTGCATAACTAACCTATATCGTCTCCACTCTTTGGACACAGGCATCCTCCCTATCAGAATAAACGGGTCGAAATCCAGCACGAGGCGTGCGTATTGGTAGATGTGAAATTTTTAGAATTTTGCGGTTCTGAGGCATGCCGGTTTTCTCACGAGGTTTTCTTACATTGTTTGAAGACCAGTGGTGATAATAAAAATTACACAAAAGTAATTTGCCTGTCTGGTTTCGAATCCACGACCTAAACCCGAGTCGGTCACTGAGGCACCAATGCACTGGGTACCTTGACTATACCAGGTTTATTCATAGACGCTTTAAAATCATTTGCTTAGTAAATACTTATTACTCTTATTAGCAGATGGTTGATTAAAAATATCTACCTACCTGTATAAGTACCAATTTTCTACAAAAATCAAATTCTATATGTATATATAGAATTTGATTTTTGTAGAAAATTGTCTAATAAGTAGGTCAGGACCAACAAGTATATCACCCAGACTCTTAATAACACCAAAGAAGCTACATCACAAAACACAAAAGCGACCTTCGTCTCACCATAAAAACTAAACATAAATAAAAATCAACATGCTCGGCAAAAAAGCGTTTTTCGGGGACTAGTTACCATAATGTTGGACGCGGGAACCTTGACCTTGGCTGAGACCTCGGCCGGGTCAAGACTCAAGTCCGTGAAGGCCGGAATCGCACGGCGATCCTTATAGCAATTATTGTAAGTCGGACTAAAACGTTGCCTTCTTTAATAATACTGCTATTAAATATTTTAATGCATCCGCAATTTCGCTGTTTTATTGACAATTTGTTTGCTGACTGGCTTTAAGTGTCGGGAGTAACGTAATAAAGCTAAGAATGTGTTGATGAATGTGGGTAACCTACCTGTGGATCCAAGGGCCCGGCTATGACGTTTTAAAACCATCAACCAACCATCGAGTCCAGTGTCAGAGAGACAGGCGAGACAGGGCTATGCAAGACGCATAGCTCTATCTTTTTTTCACAACGGAATCATCATGACATTGGAATACGTCATTGCACACAGCAGGCAATGCTACAAAAAGTCATCATGATATTTACCCGCCTTCAGCTAGGTAGCTATAGGAGCTGCTGTGTATTATAGGTTTCCTTTTTCTTCTGGCATGCTTCCCAGTTTCGTGCGTCATTTAGGTGTTTCCCGTGACATTGACGCCATCGTCAAACCATCGCTCAATTTTTCTCTCAAGGATATCCGATCTAATCTATCAAACTCTAAAAAAATTGGCCAAGTGCGAGTCAAGCTCGCCCATGAAGGGTTCCGTAGTAACTATTGTTCGGTCCGACGTGAAACAGAACGCACCCTTTTGACATAAAGAATTTGATCTTGACATTACCTGACTTTGACAGATAGACTTTGGTTCCGTTGTTGAAAAATGTCCGCCCTTGGGACTTTGATTTGATTGTAATTGGTAAAATATCGTTGGATTCGCGTGTTGAGACCGATAGTTGGGTCGCGAATTATCAATTGTTGAAGTGAAATCCCCACTTGCCGAAAACCCCGGGATATTGTTGAATCATACGCCGCATTGTCGTCGGTCGGGCTGGCACGCGGAATTTGTTGGAAATCGAATTGGATCTCACGAGATATGAGCAGATTGATTGTGAACAGTGTTTAATTGAACTTTGTACTCCCGGATTGTCGAGAATCCAGGGATATTTCTCGGAACATATCGCCTTATTGCGTCACCTCGTGGCACGCGCTTGGTGGAAACGAGTTGGGTGTGATGCTGAGTTGGAACCGCGCCATCTGGAGACGGCGCCTTGGGAACGTCCACACACTTGACTTACATCACACTTTTCAATTACTCATCACATATTACATACAAACCACACTTGGGGCGTGACCTTGGAAGGTCGAAGTTGGCGAACCCAGCACAGAAGGTTAGTGGTATTTGTAAAGCCTCAGAGGCTATTATGTAACCTTGTTTATTGTTTGAAAAGCAACGTTTAAGCTCCACGTATCGTGGACAAGTTCAGACCGTCCAGTTAACGTTGGCTGGCCTATTGCAGTCTTGAACAAATTGGTAAGCAGAGCGTGGGTTTTAATATAAAATCCACATAGTACATTCTGGTAGCAGGCGTGGCTCTTATAATATAAGATCCACTGGTTTAATTGGAAGTTTTGAAAGTAACTTTGGTTTGATTACTTAACACAACTTATCTATACTAATATTATAAAGCGGAAAAGTTTGTTAGTTTGTTTGTTTGTTTGTTTGTTTGTTTGCTTGAACGCGCTAATCTTCGAAAGTACTGGGTGGATTTGAATGAAATTTGGTATGGAAGTAGCTTGAAGCTTGAGGAAGGTTATATGCTACTTTTTACCCGACTGCAAAAAAGGAGAGTTATGTTTTTACCGTGATAGAATCCACGGGAGCGAAGCCCCGCGAGAGTACTAGTAACTTAATAAGTTTTGAATATATTACCATGTCATCCGGGCTATCTAATTGAAGTTGAATCAATTGAAGTTGTATTTGTAATTTGTACTGTAGCCCCTTTTATTGCATTGACAGGTAAGATTTATTTGTGAAATTAGGAATTATTGGTATAATTTGGTACATAATTTGGTATTTGTTGCAATTAATAATTGAATGTCATTGATCTGAATTTGAAAGGTTATCTAAATAATAATTACACATAGTCTAACATAATAGGACTTGATTTGTGTGTATTGGTTATTGCATTTATAGTAATTATTGGATTGTTGTTAGAGATTGTCCGGAGCAATATTATACTTCAATTGTTGTATTTAATTGTTGGTGTGATCCTGCACAATATATACATTGAATTGTTATTTATTTTGTAACTAGCCATCTGTACCAAGCTAGATTCATACTTGGAATAAGTACAGGGTCGGATTTGGACTTGAAATAATTGAATTTGAATTTTTATTTTGTTGAAACTATTTGGTTGGCTAACAAGTCATTGCTGTTTGTTTAATATTTGATTGTTGGTTGTTGATTGGTGTTGTATTAATATTTGATTGTTGCCATGGCCTCATTGAGGGCGGTCAGGGAGGCTGCTGCCGGATTGACCTCACAGTTGAGATGGTTCACATCGGCAGCCGCAACGGTTGAGCGTGTAGAATTGGAAGAGCTCACCCTTGCTCGGTATGGGCAAGTGATTGAGAGGATCAAGTCAGCTGATGCTGCGCTCATACGCTTCAACGAGTACATCATGGACGTGGATTTGGGGGTGATGGATCAGACAGCCCGCGATAAGATTTTGGGTGACTATGACCAGATTGTCCACCTGGGGGATGTCATATGTCTACGAGCGCGGGAAATTTTGAAGAGCCGGGTGCCTGATGCGGCCAAGCCGCAGACCCCTGTTGTTGCAGGCCCTGGACTATTGAGTAGGCTGCCCACCCTGGAGCTGCCACATTTTGACGGTCGCTTGGACCACTGGCTGGGCTTCCTAAATCTCTTTAAGAGTCTTGTCGATGCACGCTCGGACCTCGGACCTGCCCAGAAGCTGGCCTATTTATTGTCTGTCCTGGAGGGCGAAGCCAGAGCCTTGGTGCAGCACTTGCCGGTGACGGATTCCTCCTACCCGACCGCTCTGGAGCTTCTCTCCCGACGGTATCAGAACAAGCGCTGCCTGGCTGATGTGCACATCGACCAGATTTTGGGGCTACCGGCCATTGTCAGCACGTCGACGTTGCGCACTGACTTGCTGAACCCGTTGGTTTCAGCGACCAACGCTTTGAGACGCTTGGAGTTACCGGTAGAACATTGGTCCTACTTGTTGGTGCACATAGTGCTGCAGTTGCTCCCCGCGGAGTTGAGGTCACGTTTTGAGCAGAAGTATGGTGGGGATAGTGCCACCCATCTTCCCCCCTTTGACGACCTCCTCAAATTTTTGGAAGACGAGTGTCGGTTTGCGGATAACACTCGTGGCGCTACGGGGTCGCCCCCACTACCTTCTCAGCCCAGAGACCAGGGACGGACTAGGGCCCGGGGGCCTGTTGATGTTCCCCCCGCCCCCCGTTTTGCTGGCGCCCGGAGTCCTCGGGCTAGGGGGCCTGTTGATGATCGCCCCGCCCCTCGTTTTGCTGGCGCCCGGAGTCCTCGGGCTAGGGGGACTGTTGATGTTCCCCCCGCCCCCCGTTTTGCTGGCGCCCGGAGTCCTCGGGCTAGGGGGCCTGTTGATGATCGCCCCGCCCCCCGTTTGGCTGGCGCCCGGAGTCCTCGGGCCAGGGGGCCTGTTGATGATCGCCCCGCCCCCCGTTTGGCTGGCGCCCGGAGTCCTCGGGCTAGGGGGCCTGTTGATGATCGCCCCGCCCCCCGTTTGGCTGGCGCCCGGAGTCCTCGGGCCAGGGGGCCTGTTGATGATCGCCCCGCCCCCCGTTTTGCTGGTGCCCGGAGTCCTCATCATTGTGACTTTTGTAAGGCAACGGGGCATGTCATGGCGCGTTGCCGGGACTTTTTGAATTTGCACGTAAGTGCCCGCCGCCGTATTGTCAACGCACGCCGTTTGTGCTTTTCGTGCTTGGGGGCCCACTTCCATCGGGATTGCCCCGACCCCCGCCCGTGTAGAATTTGTAAGGGGTCCCACTTGGAGATTTTGTGCGCCAACGCGAACCGCTCCAGCCGACCATCTTCTGAGGAGGGTTCGCGCAGGGGGGGGGTACCCCGGAGACGAGCACCGGGCTGAGACCCGCGATTCTGTACGCCGCACTCCACCCCCCGCGCAAGTTGAACGGGAGCCCCACGAGCGCCATTTGGTCTTCCCTCGTCAGGGAGAACGCGCATTGGCTGCTAGGCAGCAGTGGCCGGCTCGGCGCCGCTGCCTTTCCCCTCCGTTGGCGGAACGTCCCCGGCTGGAGTCGCGCCCTCCGCCATTCGGGCATTCGGTGGGATATGCCCCTCCAGTGATGGCGAGCGGCTTGGGACACCGCGCGGACGAATGGTTTGATTGTTGGCCTCGTCGTGAACGAAGGCAGCCTGGAAGCGGCGATCGGTCGCCGCCCAGGCATCACTAAGAGATTGACGCCTGCCCCGTTAAAGGAACCCCCCGATCAAGACGGTTTTGTTGCCAACGGCCTCGGTCACGGTCTGGGGACCCTTGGGTGACTCGATTGTGGTCTGTGCCATTTTGGAGACGGGAGTCCGGGGTTGCCTTTTGTCTTCTTGGTTAGCGGGACAGGTTGGCCTGAAGGTGAACGACCTTTCAGGCAAGATTTGGGGAATTGGTGAACCGGCTGACACCACTGTTGAGGGAAGGACCTGGTTTGAGGTCACCCTTGTGAGTTGTCCTTACCCTAAAATTGGTGCTCCTGCCCTTGTTGTAACTGAACTTGGTACAATTGTTGGTGACTGATCGTCACACTAAGAACTCGCATGCCGGTTGCAATGCGCTGTTGGCCATTCTGCAGCGAGAATTTTGGATTTTGTCGGCTGATCGCGTCAATGAGGCGAGGCCCTTTGCTGGCGTCGTAACGGATTTTGTTGGTCCCCCTTTGTTGAAGACGTCCACCCTTCGTAATAGCCAGATTGTTAGGGCTTATTTGTGTGTTTGTCTGCCTGTCAACCAAGGCAGTACATTTGGAGCTGGTAACCTCCCTCTCGACAGAGGCCTTTGAGGCGACTTTGGAAAGATTTGTGTCTCGCCGTGGGTTACCTTCGTTGATTAGGTCTGATTGCGGTACGAATTACAAGGGTACAAGTAACTATTTGAAGGAGGTATACGCCTTCCTTAATGAGAGCCAGGTTGATATTGGTAATAGTTTGGCCCGCCGATGGGGTCACTTGGTTGTTTGACCCGCCAGCCTGCCCCCATTGGGGGGGGGTATTTTTGGGGCCGCGGTGAAAGCGGCAAAGGGACGCTGGCGGAGATTGTTGGGAGACACCGTTCTCACCTTTAATGAACTAGCTACGGTATTTGGCCGCATTGAAGCTGTGTTGAATTTGCAACCTTGTCAAGACTTCCAATTGATTAGCGGACGGGTAGGCCCGTCCGGGGGGGGGTAGATGTTCGGTCCGACGTGAAACAGAACGCACCCTTTTGACATAAAGAATTTGATCTTGACATTACCTGACTTTGACAGATAGACTTTGGTTCCGTTGTTGAAAAATGTCCGCCCTTGGGACTTTGATTTGATTGTAATTGGTAAAATATCGTTGGATTCGCGTGTTGAGACCGATAGTTGGGTCGCGAATTATCAATTGTTGAAGTGAAATCCCCACTTGCCGAAAACCCCGGGATATTGTTGAATCATACGCCGCATTGTCGTCGGTCGGGCTGGCACGCGGAATTTGTTGGAAATCGAATTGGATCTCACGAGATATGAGCAGATTGATTGTGAACAGTGTTTAATTGAACTTTGTACTCCCGGATTGTCGAGAATCCAGGGATATTTCTCGGAACATATCGCCTTATTGCGTCACCTCGTGGCACGCGCTTGGTGGAAACGAGTTGGGTGTGATGCTGAGTTGGAACCGCGCCATCTGGAGACGGCGCCTTGGGAACGTCCACACACTTGACTTACATCACACTTTTCAATTACTCATCACATATTACATACAAACCACACTTGGGGCGTGACCTTGGAAGGTCGAAGTTGGCGAACCCAGCACAGAAGGTTAGTGGTATTTGTAAAGCCTCAGAGGCTATTATGTAACCTTGTTTATTGTTTGAAAAGCAACGTTTAAGCTCCACGTATCGTGGACAAGTTCAGACCGTCCAGTTAACGTTGGCTGGCCTATTGCAGTCTTGAACAACTATAATAATATATAATAAATGTATATTTATTTGACGAAAAAAGCTTTTCAAATTTCTTAAAACTATCTTATTTACATTTTTCACAACTACGCCAAATAACTTTGTTTTTCATAGTGTTTGTATGAATTACAAAGTTATATTTGCGGTTTTAGAAAATATGGTGTATCTCAAAAACTGCTGACCCGATTTCGTTCAAACCAATTTTGGTTGAAAGTTTACATTAAGATCTACAGATATATATATTTTTTTAGATTTTTCACTCCATTATTATAGAAGTAGTTACAGGACACTCATTTTACCACGTTGGAAGCTTATATCTTATAAACAATTGACTTTATGAAAAAGTGGTTTTAGAAACCCCTATGTCATTTTTGGGTAAGGCCGTAGATTTTGCCACTTTTTGAAGTGAAAAAAAATCTTAAATTTTGATTGCTTATAAAAAACAATATAGTAGGTGAATTGTACTGAAGGTATTTTTATCACGTTATATATCTCGTAACCTCTTACACCATATTTTTTGAATGAATGTAAGTTGTATATTAAAAAAAATACAACGAGTTTAATTCGTCCAGACTCCTAAATTTAACGAAAAACATGCACATGTCTTTTTGGGCACTTAGCACTATAAAAACTTTATTTTTTCTAATGTATATTTAATTAATTATGATATCTGAAATGTGTCAAAGTTAAGCTGCTACATCGTGCTTTCCGTGGCTTTAAAAACGCGTCCTTTATAGTTTTATTACTATTCAAACTTATGATCCATATTTTTGCTTTTATGTTACTATTTTGTATGTTACCAAAAATTTCCCTTAAGAACTAACAGTTTGGTAGTATGTTGTGATTGCAATGGCCTCACCAAATATTCAGGCAGCGCAATAAAATAACAAAATGACGCCATCTTTTCGTCTCTGGAGTCTGTTAAAGGTGCACTTGTGTGTTTCGTCAGTGAATTTTAATTGTGAATTTTGGCGATTTCTAAGGTAAATAACAGTTTTTATTGTATACTTCTTATATAGTATTATGCGTTATGTATCTAATAACAGCGTGATGATGTGTCTTTGTTTAAAATTTACCTCGATGTCGAATTATGGCTAGGTACTTATAACCTTGAAAAATCGCGCTTTTACGTTACTTCTATGTGGCTTCGATGTCACTGGTAACGTTGGTTGTATGTTTCGTAACGTTTTACTGTTGTAAAGGTTTGTGCATATCGTAGTTGATTAAATATACATTATTTTTGCATGGATGAGGAACCTTGTTAAAAAATATCAACTTTTTTTTTAAGTTTTGACTGTGTAGCTGTAGACTGGAGTAACGAATAATATGCCGTGCTATACATACCACGTCGTGAAAATCTAGGTGATGTGAGCACGAAGTGAGCTGTCATTCCACCTAATGCTATGGATCATTCTATAGGTTGACAGCTCACGTCACCCAAGTTTTCACGGCGCTGCTGCTCAGTATTTTTTTTATTTGATATGCAGACGGCATTTCTTTTTAATTTTCAGTTTCCAAGCATGTACAAATTCTTTATTTAACAGTTTTATTTACTGATATACATTGTTTTACGAAATTCAAAAAACACATAACAACAGAAGTTTAGTTGTCTTAACAAATTGTTAGGTTCAGTGTCATTTAAGGATGAAGGAAGAAGGATGTTTTAACCATGTTTTTAGCGCCACTCAGTGGAAATTAAAATAAACTCAAAAAAAGTAAAAACTACCTCAAAAATAATGAACTTTAATCTTTTGTGCGAAACAGTTAAAAAAATCGAAAAAATCAGTTCTCACAGTTGGCGAACTGAACAGACTAACTGTTCAGTTTGCCAGCTGTGAGCTTAGCTTAAATGCGTTGAAACTTCTTCCTTTTTGAAGTCAGCTAAAAATGCGCATTATGTAATCGGCCTTAGAAACATTATGCGTTATTTTCGCGTTACTTCTATGTTACCGTAACATAGAAGTGTCTTGTTACTCTATGTTACTAAGTGGCAAAATCTACGGCCTTACCCTTTTAAAGACCTGTATGACGCATAGGTTTCCTGAAAAAAAAAATCAGTTTTAGTTCCATGTATGGGGAGCCCCCTTTATTTTAAATATTATATAATTTTTTTTTCTTAAAATCGGAAGGCGGTTTACAGAATACATCTACCTACCAAGTTTCACATGTATAGTCCTAATAGTTTCGGAATAAATATAAGGGTTCCGTTTTTTGTCATTCGGTTACGGAACCCTAAAAACTACTCCGTGGTCCCTAGCACATTTGCGCCTGGGGCTGCGGGAGCACTTATATTCTATGCAACGCGGCCCCCGTCTGGTGCCGGGTCGCCACTGCGGGTCCGGTCTAAAACCACCACCATCATCATTATCATCCACAGCATGACTTCAACTACTACTGGGTATTGGCCTCCCATTACTGGTGCTAAGATCATGTGCCAGTCTCATCCAGGGTATACGCACGATGGTAATAATGTCATCAGCCCATCTCATTGCCGCATGATCACCAACACTCCTCTTTCCATTCCTTGGACACCACTCGGTCACAGCCTTACTCCAAACCTTTGGTTTTTTTTATTGTTGATAGCTTCGTCTTTGACCACCATCTCATCGGAAGTTTGTTTAAAGATGAAGTACGCTTATCTCGGAGTAACTTATTCACTCTTGACTTAAAGACCCCCAGTTCATAGTTATCCGGAAACAGACTCCGGAAGTGAATTAAAACTTTGACCACCATTTGATCAACATCTTTGTTCAGTGGGCATCTCCACTGCTATCCAGGCGCCTTGCTTAATTAAGTTCATTGGGATATTATCTTGCTAAACTTTCCTCCTCGCCATCGTCTTTAATGTAACATGGAAACATGTCGTTTACATGACTAAAAACGCCTCCATCATATTATTAACCACGTCTTTCAATGCCTTCGGGCAGTCATCAATCGTTAACGAATAAAAGATGCAAAATATAACGCTTAACTAGTTTTGGAACGAGGCTAACGTTATTAAATATAAAAATATTTTTAATCCAAAACGCTTGCTATATATCATCATAGCAAGTTATTATTAGGTATAATGAGGGCGCCACTATACTCAAGTGTTTTTGCCACCTGTCTCACAATGTCATCGCACCTGACTTGCTTGACCTAAATGCCAGCTTAACATAAACGATAATCGTTGTAAGGCGCTCTCCTCGCTCGCTGGTGAAAGAATAACAGATAAACTCTGAACGTTAATATGCTGTGACACAGAAAAACAAAGGCTGAGAAAATAATGCGTTTGGTGAATTTGAAGTGGTGTTTTTAACCCATTACTTCCCAAGCATCGAAAAAATTGAAATTTTTCGATCAAAAGAAAAAATAATATGACTTTTTTTTTCAAAAAGATCGAACTCGATTTCGTGGCAATTTGTAGACATGTTCCCGGTGTCATATTTATGGTACGGCTTATTTTGAACGTATCTCATAAGTTCCCAAATTCTATTTTGTTTTTGTTTTTATTTATTATACAAAGGTTTTAGAATCAGTTTTATGTAAGTACTTTGAAGTTGCTATTTTTTTTCTTGTACGGTATATAAAATCAGAACATAATGCTCTTCTTGATGAATAAAAAATTATCAATTTGAAAAAATTATATTAAAATTACGGAAACATTTTTTACAGCGAAAAAAAAAACATTTAATTAGAAAAATAGTGTAAAAATACGAATTTCATCAGAAAACATAAAAATAAAAGACCTAACATTAAAAAAAAAGTTGAATATAGTGTCTTAAAAATAGGACAGTGGGGAAGAATGGGTTCAGCTGGCGTTTAAATCGTATTTTTAAACTGCACAATAATAAAGTACTTATATATACTTTATTATTGTGCAGTTTAAAATGTTTATATATTTACAAAAACTTAAATCAAAATAGAATTAAACATACTATACATATAATAGAAAATACGGATATAATACGCAAAAAGTTAAGTACATGAAATTAATCAAACTGCAATTTTTTATTCCTCATATTCATGATCATGATCGTGGTAGCAAGCTGATCAAACTTTACTCCACAGAAGCTGATGAGGTTGCCTATAACAATTTTATTTGATATCGAATGTTAATACGAAGACGCTCAGCGTGACTTGCATAAAACATTGGTAGCTTGATTTGTTTCCTCAGAGATGATTGTAATAATAATTTAGCCTATTACGTTTCCACTGCGGGGACACAGACCTCTCTATGTGAGGGAATGGGCCATTATCCACACGTGGGCCCAGTGCGCGTTGGTGAATGTCGCATGTCTTGGAACTTTTGGTCCCAGGACGGTTTCCTCACGATGTTTTCTTCACCGATTTGAAAGCAGCGGTGATGAAATAAATTACACAAAGTAATGTGCCTGACAGGGGCTCGAACCTACGACCTGCAGTTCACAAGTCCAGCCCGTAACCACTGGGCCATCACTGCTCTGATATATTAAAAATGATTACGCCTAGATAGGACATTCTATTTAAGGCTTACTTTGTTCAAAGAAAGGACACTTAAAAAAGTAATATCTAAAAAAATAAAGTATATAAGTAGGTACTTAATAATAAATAAAAATGACTGGAATGTGCAATAAAGTATTTAAAGTGTCACAGTTATTTCACAGCAAATAACTGAACTAAATAATCCTTACAAAAATTCACCTTGAGTAAATTCTAATGAGTTGTAACAACTCTTGTTTTTCGCGAATACGTCTTTCAGACTTACATTATTTTATGCACTGTTAAAATACAAAAACCTACGCAGTTGTTATCAGTGGTAGGCGTCTTTACTTGAAATAGACACGTGATAATGTCTTTATTTGATGTAAAAAGTGCCTAAAAGGAAGCTAGGATAAAATTCTGTCATACCCATTAAACCTGTATTATGGATACATTGTGAAAATGAATGATGTTTGAACAGAGTAACCGTGGAGTTTCTTGCCGGTTTTTCTCCATAGGAAACAACAGTTTCGAACCGTGCACTGGCTTCTGATGTTTTATATGTGGTTATGTAGGCCTATATGAGTTTGATTGTTTTTTTTTTAAATATCGGTTATATTTACCCAAAAACAATATTTAAAATTTTCCGCCGGACAAAAGAACATACATTTAACTTTCGACGGCTCGTGGGCTAAAAAGAATTTATATTTATAAGCGTAGAAGCAACTTACGTCGCATTCGCAGCAATAAATCTAATCACCGACTCCCACGCACGTGATTAAGTGATCAGATCGCTGTGATCGGATGATCCCTAAATAACTTATACCTCAGAAATGTCGTATCAAATCGTGAGTAATCTCTACAGTATCTTATTTTTTGCTTTAGCTCAATGATTCAGCAATTTTATGACAAAGATATTTGGGCTTTTGATGATTTTTTTAATAAGGTTATATTTTTTTATACGTGCGCTTGACCACGCGTTTCATGTCCTTGGGTCATGATTATTCTTGATTTTAGAAGCGTAATTATCGTAACTATGTCTATACTGACACCCTCAATGGTGCCGTGCAGGGACTAAGCGCGGAAACCAAACCATAAAAAAGAATCGTAAAAGAAGTTGAAAATTTTGGCAGTAACTATCTGCGATACGGATTTTACTGTCAATACCAAACTTTTTAAATCCCACCCCCATTGTTAGGACTAGAGTTATGTACGGAATGTGCACCTAATCGCGGAAAATCCGCCTTGCCATTATAAATCATAAGATTGGGTTTCGACCGAGTTTGATAAAATGGTAGTATGGGACCTTCCTACTCGTGTTTCCCCTCAAAATGTTTATTTTGTAACCAAGATCTTAGCAGATCAAAACAGACATGACATTTTTTCTCTACTAACTTCTGTAATTGTAAGTCTTTTCTGTATACCTAAGTACTAAAATAGTATGTAAGTTAAATATGTTACTAACATTTAGAATTGTAAGTTTTTATTATTGTGGATCTTGTCTGAAACAAAGAACGATTATTATTATTATTTCTTTATTTGCAATAGATACATATAAATTACATTTTTAAATATTCTCAAAAAAAAAACCATTTAAGTAAAAATATAAAAAACAGTAGCCCACTGGTATCGGGAACAGGGTCCAAGCTACCGGCGGTCAGGGCTCCATAGAGAGAAACCTCCTGACGATACGCGCCGTGTCCAGGAGTACCGCTTTCTGAAGCAAGCCCTTGATCCAACCGTCTAACGAGCGCCTCCTGAGGTGTTGGTCGAGGCTCTTGGCTATTAAGCCATTGGCTGAGATGACTATCGGTACAATGAGTGCCGAGTTCACATTCCACATGTCGACAATCTCATGTGCCAAGTCAAGATACTTGATTTGCTTATCTTTCTCAGCTTTCACGAGATTCTCGTCATGCGGGATGGCTATGTCGACAATCATGGCACGCCTCTCGTTTCGGTCCACCACCACTATATCAGGCTTATTGGCTACAATAGTCCTGTCAGTGATGATGGACCGATCCCAGTATAATGTGACATGGCCGTTATCGAGAACTGAGTCGGGCACATACCTATAGTACGGCACTTCCGATTCCACAAGAAAATATTTCAGAGCAAGTTGCTGATGAATTATCTTGGCTGCAAGGTTGTGCCTGTGCAAGTACTCTCCATTAGCAAGACGAGAACAACCAGAGATAATGTGGCGGACTGATTCACCCGGACGGTGACATGCCCGACATATGTCAACCGTGCCATCCTTCACAATAAATTTCCGGTAGTTGTTCGTCATGATAACTTCGTCCATAATTGCACAGATGAAACCTTCGGTTTCCCCAAAGAGGTCACCGAAGCGCAACCAAGCTACGGACGCCACTTGGTCTACGTCTACCCATGTAGGGCCCGGAAAAAACGTCCATGAAGCTCCTTACTATGCCATATCCCCCTTCGATCGTTAGTGTCTAGCACTGCAGGTTTGCGCCAGTTCTCATTAGCCAAGGAGAGCGGGGTGAGTCCCTTGTCCACTGCTACTACATCTCGATGCATACCCACTTCAGAAGCAAGGAAATGTTCCCTGAGACTGTATACCTCGCGGTTGTGGAGAGTTTTAGCATTCAAAAAGCCTCGACCTCCACATTTCCGCGGGATATACAGCCTTATCACCGACGAGCGTGGGTGATGCATTCGATATGCAGTCAGTAATGTACGAACTCTCCTATCCAGGGCATCAAGTTCAGTTTGAGTCCATTTGAGTACGCCGAAAGAGTATATTAACACTGGCATGACCCAACCGTTGAAGGCACGCACCTTACGCCCGATAGAAGGCTTTTAAATACCTTCTTTAGGCGTCCAAAGAAGCGCTCCTTCAGCGATTGCTTCATGTCAACTACATTGATACGTAACGCTTCCGACATACCCAAATACTTATAGGTTTCGGTTTGGGAGAGGGATCTCAGGTTTATGGAATTCGAGGGCTGAGATCCCACGGATTCCACAATCTCCCCTCGCTTTACATGCATAATCGCACATTTGTCGACACCAAACACCATCCTAATGGCACTACTGAAAGTTTAAGTTACCTTCAGTAGTTCCGTCCGTTGTAGACTAGTGGCGCCAAAAAGTTTTAAATCATCAATGTAAAGGAGGTGAGAAATAACCTGACCACCTCTTTTCAACCTATAGCTTAGACCTGAAGTCTCCAGCAGTGTGCTTAGAGGATTCAAGGCTAAGCAAAACCAAAGCAGATTCAAACTATCGCCCTGAAATATATCTCGCTCGATTCTTACCGGTTCGCGGTACCTTGGGATATATCGACATTTTGGATAGCGAAGAACTTTCCTCCATTGTCCCATACATGATGTCAGAAAGGTGCGTAAAGTTGCATTAATTGTATACAATTCTAGCACCCTCATGAGCCATGTATTGCCACTGAGTCATAGGCCTTCTTGTAGTCTATCCAACATGTCGACAGATCTTTTTTGGAAAGTCGAACCTGTTGGCTAATGGCCATATCAATGAAGAGTAGCTCCTTAGTACCGCGGGATCCATTCTTACATCCATTTTGAGAGGGAGACATGATTTATTATTATTTCCTTTATTACATTTTATATACATATTATTTACATTTTTAAACATTCCTATAAAAACAAAAAACATTTAAAAACATTTAACATTAGCCCACCGGCATCGGGAACAGGGTCCAAGCTACCGGTGGTCAGGGCTCTTGAGAGAGGAACCTCCTAACAATTCGTGCCGTGTCCAGAAGTACTGCTTTCTGGATCAAGCCCTTGATCCAGCTGCCCAACGAGAGCCTCCTAAAATGTTTGTCGAGGCTCTTGGCTATTATGCCATTGGCTGAGACGACTATCGGCACAATGATTGCTGTATCCACATCCCACATGTCAACAACCTCGCGAGCCAAGTCAAGATACTTAATTTGCTTATCTTTCTCGGCTTTCACGAGGTTCTCGTCATGAGGGACCGCTATATCAACAATCACCGTGCGACGCTCTAATCGGTCTATTACCACTATATCAGGCTTATTGGCAACAATAGTCCTGTCAGTGATGATAGACCGATCCCAGTACAGCGTAATATTGCCATTTTCGAGAACTGGGTCGAGCACATACCTATAGTACGGTACTTCTGATTCCACGAGATTGTATTTAAGAGCAAGTTGCTGGTGAACAATCTTAGCTACAAGGTTGTGTCTATGCAAATAGTCTCCGTTAGCCAGACGAGAACAACCGGAGATAATGTGACGAATGGATTCTCCCGGTTTGTGACATGCCCGACATATGTCTACCGTACCATCCTTCACAATATATTTCCGATAGTTATTCGTCATCATAACTTCATCCATAATTGCACAGACAAAACCTTCGGTTTCCCCGAAGAGGTCACCAAAACGTAGCCAGGCTACGGACGCTAATGTATCTACATCAGACCCATGAAGGGCCCGGTAATAGCGTCCGTGAAGCTCCTTGCTCTTCCATACTTCTCTGCGGTCATTAGTATCTAATACTACAGGTTTGCGCCAATTCTCGGTACCTAAGGAGAGCGGAGTGAGGCCTTTGTCCACCGCTACCACATCTCGATGCATACCCACGTCGGCTTCTAGGACATATTCCCTAAGGCTGCAAACCTCGCGGTTGTGCAGGGTCTTTGCATTTAAAAAGCCACGACCCCCGCACTTCCGCGGGATATACAGCCTCATCACCGATGATCGTGGGTGATGCATTCGATTTGCAGTCAGCGTTGTGCGGACCCGCCGGTCCAAGGCGTCAAGTTCAGTCTGAGTCCATTTGAGTATGCCAAAAGAGTACATCAATACTGGCATAACCCAGCCATTGAAGGCACGCACCTTGTTTCCGCCTGAAAGAAGACTATTCAGTACTTTATTCAGGCGGCCAAAGAAGCGATCCTTCAATGACTGTTTAACATAAGCAACATTGATGCCTAGTGCCTCTGACATACCCAAATACTTGTAGGTTTCAGTTGAGCCGAGAGATCTTAGGTGTATGGAATCCGAGAGTTGAGTTCCCACGGATTCCATAATCTCCCCTCGCTTTACATGCATGACCGCACATTTGTCCACCCCAAATTCCATCCTGATGGCGCTACTGAAGTTTTCCGTTACCTTCAGTAGCTCCATGAGTTGCAAGTTGCTGGGGGCAAAAAGTTTCAAATCATCCATGTAAAGCAAGTGTGATATAACCTGACCACCTCTTCTCAACTGGTAGCCTTGCCCCGAACCCTCCAGCAGTGTACTGAGAGGGTTGAGAGCCAGACAAAACCACAGTGGGCTCAAACTGTCGCCCTGAAAAATACCACGCTCAATCCTAATCGGTTCGCTGTTTTCCTGGATCTGTCGACATCCTGGGTAGCAGAGGACCGTCTTCCATTGCCCCATACATGACTCAAGGAAAGTGCGGAGTATTGGATTTATTTTGTACAACTCCAACACCTTCATGAGCCATGTATGTGGAATCGAGTCATAGGCCTTCTTATAATCTATCCAACATGTCGACAGATTCCTTCGGGAACGACGAACCTGTTGGTTTATGGCAATATCGATGAGGAGAAGCTCCTTAGTACCGCGGGACCCGTTCCTACATCCATTCTGAGAAGCAGACATGATTGAATTTGTATGAATGTGATTATTAATTTTGGCTCTCAAAATGGATGTAACAACTTTATAGACCGTCGGTAAGCACGTGATCGGTCTATAATTTTTAGGTTCCGAAGTACTGCCTGATTTATGGAGCAGGTGGGTTAATCCTGTAGTTAGGAATTGAGGTAGCGATCCTAGCTCTAAGGCAGACTGGAACTGAGCGGCCAAGCGAGCGTGCGAGCTTAAAAACCATTTTATCCAGAAATTGTGCAGCCCGTCCGGCCCTGGAGATTTCCAGTTGGATAACGGACGAACTGCACAGGTTACATCTTGGGGGCTGATCGTAATTGCCCCCATTTCTGGTATAAGATCGCACGTGCGCTTGATCTCACTCATCCAGTCACCCTCGGTGTGGCTGACAGGCACCGACCAGATGCTGCGCCAGAACAAACACATCATTCGGTAGGCACGTATCAGTCACACCTTGGTCAGGTCGCTCCCAGGTCCTATAAACCCACCTTTCATTGCTTTGGAATGTGCGATTCTGAGTGTATCGCTCCACCCGCCGCTTATATCGACGAATTCGATTTGCCCATGCATAGACTTTCTGCTTCAGGAAGTCGATACGCTCTGTGACGCAGGTCAGATAATCCCGAGGACTGATATCAGTCCCCGCAAATACCCGTCTCACAAAGCGCATCACTCTAGGACGAGTGTTGCCCTGCCTGAAGCAGATAAGTTTACCAATGAGTGCTCTAGCCTCAGCAATACGACGTTCGATCCTGCCCTGCCAAGCTGGTACAGCTGGTCGTATAACTCTGTCAGTCTTTGGGAATTTGACATGAGCTACCCGACAAGCCGCTACAGCTGCACAGTATATTATCGAATGAGTATCGGTGAAGTCTTCACTATTGACAAAATAATTTGACAGCAGTGAATCTAGAGCACACACTAGCGCCCTATTTTTCTTATGCATGGGCAAACGAGGCAGACAAGGTCTAAGCTCAGGCGGTGTGGAGCGATACTCCCGTAATGCACACTCCAAAGCACTCCTCAATTGTTCATTGCACTGGGTACTCACGGTTATAGCCTCGTCATCATCATCTTCACCGACGTGGTCGGGTCGCGGTGAGATACTGGGTTGTAGTTGCACCGCGGCCAGTGGTGAAGCAGATGAGACACGGCTGCACCGTGATTCGAGGCGTAGTCTATCAAGTACGGCGTCATCCAACATACGGTTACGCTGGATGACCCGCACCTGATCCGACAGTCGTTGAGCCGAAACGTTGACAGCTGGTTCAAGTACCTGAAACAGAGAGAGCATCCGACCACGGTACGCAGTCAGGTTAGTTCCCCCCTCTGTAGCCCCGAAGTATGAGCGCATGACATTTTCATTGATGGAATGTGTCCATCGCATGCGCTGCACACTTCCACCGGCAGCGGGGACCCCATTGGAGGCTGGAGGGCCTCGAAGTTCTAAGCCGACCGATTATTATTATTATTAAATCAATTCAATACACGTAACTAAATTACCAATATAATGTTATATTAAAGTAGTAAGTACATGAGATACTGAGCTATCATTTTCATTCAACTGAGGAATCTTACTTCTTACTAATCTTGCTTCTTACTTAATAATAATAATATAATATATATAATAATATTATAAATGCGAATGTTTGTCAGGATGTATGGATGTTTGTTGCTCTTTCACGCAAAAACTACTGAACGGATCTGAATGAAATTTCGTACGTAGATAGTTGACATTCTGGAATAACACATAGGCTAATTTTTATCCCGAAATTCCCACGGGATCGATATTTACGCGGGAAAACCTTCCCACGCGAACGACGTACAGGCAGGAGCTAGTTCATTATAAAGGGAAAATCAAGATCAGTTTGCGACCTACCTCATGAATATGGCACAGATCTACTTTGCCGATTCACTTTCTGTACCTATGTAAACTTCTGATTATGATTTCATTTGAACAAGTATCGCTTACCTATGATACAAGTTTTTTTTTAATTCTGAAAATCCTCATTGGCTAATTTTGGAGGACCTGTGAAGACGGTTTCTCGATATTAAATAACTAAGAAAAATAATTAAAAACGATATTAAAGGCTTTTTAAATATCTTTTTAATTTTGTTATTTACTGACTCTAACTTCTTCTTGTACCTGTCGAAACCATATAACTATCCTTTTTATTGCTTCGCTACTGCTGATTTGATCTTTTGATCGGAACTTACAACGCTGTAGACAAATAAGCCTATGAATAAGTTAGGAATGCTTTTTCTTTTGCCGTATGGGTCAGTCATGAAAGATTACATCTGTCACTGTAACGTAGTGTCACCGAAGCTTATTGAAGATTTTGTACAAATACGTCTTAGGCAGTAAATGGCTTTGTTTTTTTCGGGGGCGGAAAATCATCAAACGGAACCCACTCGGGTTGGAGCGGAAGGGAGTATCAGACTTCTATTGACTTAAAACCCACCCTATTCCGTTAGTTGTCCTTGCGTTCCGAGTTCAGTTCTCCTTAGAACACTTCTGCAACCAAAAGACCTTGCCTAGGATCTGATTAAATGTAATAGTTTCAGTATCTTCCGGCTGTGTTTTCAATTTATTTCAAGAACGCATGAGGAAAATTGTCAAGTCCATATTTCATTTTGTTGCACCTCGCTATATTACCTCAGTCACGAATGTCATGATTACGTAGCCGGAGATCTCATATCTGCTCGTACGCATGTTCTTTTTTTTTCGCAAATGGTCCTCTGGTTCACACGATGAAGGAAGGGGATAAATTCTTTCATAAAAAGTACGAGTGACAGAGATTTTTGTTTTAACAAAAGCCATAAGAACAAGTTTTAAAGTGTTGTGGATGTCAAGCGGTTTCCCTTGATGTACCCTCAGAAAATATGTTGTAGAAAGATAAAAACATCTATTTCCACAACAAGAATAAAACAGCTTGATGAAAAGCCTTTTAGACGTATATTTGATCATGAAATATGTATGTAAATGTATTTAACGTTAATCTGGCAGACATTATTTGACAAGTAAACACACGATTCGCAAGCCAAACATAATATCCCAAAATGCCGAAGGTCTTATGCCAAATTGCCAATGTACAAACTTCGCATTTGTGCGCAAATTGTCAGGCGGACGCAATGTCCAAGGTAAATATTGGCCGAACGATTTTGCCTTAATGCCCGAGAGGCGCAAACGCCGCTCATAAACTTTACGGCCATAATTGAAACAATAACTCGATCTCTGTATTTCAAGTTTAATACGCAAAAAGAAACTACGTCGTAAGTACTGCATCGATATGCTCTCACGCACGCCACCGAATGACTCATGAAGCAAATTGACAACCATTTTGGTATTGTTGTATGCAAGTTTGATTTACCCGCACATTTTGAGACGACCCCAGTTTTCTTAGTCGGTGCATTGACTCCAGTGCGTTTTGTATCGGTCGGTGTTATTCACCGGCCGGGGCGGTCGTCGACCCCGTCTAACAGCTGATCGCGGCCAACAGCCACGTGCCGTGTTGCTCCCTGCCCGGAGATAAGCACCCGCTTTGTTTCTCTTGTACGCCAGACATGAATCTCTTGGAAACAAGGCTTAGATTATTTTGGATTCAACTTGCGAATGTAATTTGTGTTGTTAACTTAAATTCTAAAGTTAATCTTAGTTATCTAACTGTTACAGCATTTTTAAAGCTTAATTATTAATACATTATACAGAATATTATTATATGGATCCTTCCGTTGTCAAGTTAAGCGAGAAAATTAATTCAGTGCCAATAACTAGGTACTAGGGTTCCCCTAACTACGATACCTATTTTATCACATTTACAACTTAAGTTAAGTTGGTAATTACTAATTACATTGTGTTATTCGATGGAGCGCTCACTGTTTTGGGATTACCCGTATTACTTTTTAATCTTTTTTTTTGTTTATCACATAACTTGGTTATCCAGTTCTAGCTATGAATTTGCTATACTAATTCTAAACCCAAATCTTGACTAAAAACCTGTTGTTTATAATAAAATATTCCATCGCTATTAATGTTTTGTCGAGACCACTGTATTGTAACTTTAGTATTTCTAGATAATTAATAGAGTGATGTCAACCTATCGCTGGTTGCCCAAAGCGCAGCACCGCCACCGTCACGGTCAGGGCAATAACCACGTCTAGGAACGTTGATACGAGCTAGTCCGCTTGGCGCACGCGCATGCTCGTAATTATTGACATGACGCCTTGTTGCAAGGCTAATGTTGTGTAATACTTCATATTGCCGCACTAATTGCAAATGTGTGTTTACTAAGTTTGTTCTTTTTTTTCGGTTTTATAATGGCTGCTTATGTTGCTTGCCAGTCTGGTTTAAAGTCTTCTAATAACAGTTTAAATGAGCGTCATAAATGTAAATCCCCTTTTCCGGGATTGCGGTAACGTTCTAGCGAGATACCGCGGCCCCGGATTCAAGATCAACTGAAAGAACAAGGGTGGGTTTTTAGTCAGTAGAAATCTGACGCTTCATTCCGCTCCTAGTGTGGGAGGAGTAATTTGATGATTTTCGCCCCGAGAAAAAAACCCCTTCAATAGCTATATAAATCTGCATTTTTATATCGAAATGTTGTTTACATCGTAAACTCCGAAAGCAGGATAAAATTGGATTTGTAATAAACATTTCATTCCAAGAAACTGTTTTTCTTCGGTTGAAAATGCGATGCGTTATTCACAATAAGGATCCCACAGTCTGGTACCATAATGTTTACACATCCTTAAAAGCTAAAATTTTTCACAATTTTGGTATTAAAGGGATCCTTTAAATTAGTTTCGAGATATTGAACTAAATGTATTTGATTGTACATTTAGTTCAATATCTCGAAACTAATTTATACAAAACAATAATGTACATGTGAACATTTTAAGCTAAGGTACACCGTCTAGGCTGCAGTCTATTGGGCACATTACCAGTGGACAGCGGTGCGTATGAATTTATCGACGCCATATTTTAGAATATATTTATTTAGTTAACTACATTATACATTCAAGTCGTGCCTGTAAGTAACCACAAAGTTACCACTAGTCACTGCTAATACTTAAATAAATTCGTTATAAGTAACTGTCAAATAAAATGTCACATAATAAACATGTTAAAGTTATGTATTATATATAAAAAAAAACAGATGGATTTTTTGTAATTTGCCTTTTAATGTTACAGCTGTTTATGTATCTTCGATTAACACCACTGAAATTTGGTTGTTAATAAAAGTTTGATTGTTACCGGAAAATTGGCAGCGTTCGAAACTGTGTCCGTAGATTGAGGTCACCCAAATCATAGTCGCGCTAAATATTTCAGCTTTCATCGTTAAGCGAAACCTGTACGGATGAAACTAACCCTATTGTGAATCGTCTATCATTAATACATCACTCACAAAATTGTAAATACAAGGAACAAAGACACATAAATGTCATTACTAAAACGATGTTAAAAAAAAAACTTTTTACCAAAAAATTAAACCGACTCCCAAAAAACACTGCAAAGTGAAAAATAACTTTAATTTCGGTAGTCGGTGTCTTTAGTTTTGTATTTTCGTTTTTGGCACCGACTTCCGAAATTAAAGTTATTTTTCACTTTGCAGTGTTTTTTGGGAGTCGGTTTAATTTTTTGGTAAAAAGTTTTTATTTCACTCTTTTTAGTTGGTCTATTTTTAATTAACCTAGTTACAAGAGCCTAAATGTCAACTACTTATAACCTTATACAAAATATTGCTTTTCCCAATGCTGGGCCGTTAATTGTTGAGTTCTCCTGGTACTTCACCATCAGCTCTACATCACCATATGCATTGTGACGAGCATAAAGTGCTAACATCCATATTGAAGTAATTGAATCGCTATCCACTCAATACTTATTATTGAGTAGTTTCGGCGGCCATCTGTGGACTTCATCATCAGTTCCACTTCCTCAAATGGTACTTTTAGAGAGCAACTGCACAAGTTACTATAATAAATACCCAAAACGTCATAGGTGTGCCTATAATATTTGAAGAGTTCCCTCGATTTCTCCAGGATCCCATCATCAGATCCTGACGTTTATGAAAATGGGACCAATTTCGAAGTATACCCTTTCAATCAAAAAAAGAATTTTCCAAATTGGTTCAGCCGTCTTCGAGTAATCGATGATCATACATAAAAATAAAAATAAAATATATACGCGTCGAATTGATAACCACCTCTATTTGTCGTCGGTTGAAAATAGGTGGTTCATTTAGATGCCAATGTATACGTTTTTATAATAAAATTCCTAGCCATATTCAAGAACTATTAATAAATTTAAATTATTTATAAAACGTAAGCTATGTCAGAAAGCTTTTTACACTGTTAAAGATTATATTGAGGACAAGTAGGCTTGGGAATGAGCTGCTCCAGTGATATACGTGAGCCTTTTTTATTTTTTAAATTTTGATAGTTGATTTATTTTTTATTGATTAAAATATTTGTTTTGTTAAGTATTGTATATACCTATTTATTTTGTTTTTGTTTTTTTTTATATATACTTAATTCTTTCATTATTGTTAATGTGAGGACAGTGTAGGTTATTCTTTCTTCGTTGTTTTTACTTTCACTATAATTTATTTAATGATGTCAAGCAGTTTGAGTACTTGTGTGGCCTACCCAAATGTCCGTTGGTATTTTTTGTCAAATTGTTGAGCTCCTTAAGTTCTAAGTTGAGCTACACGATAACTGACAAATGCTTGCACTGTCTGGACAGGTCCACTCAAATTTGCGTGGTTATTTCCTCAAAAGAATACCACATGCATGCTTCTCATATAAAAATACAAATTGTCTGGACTTTAAAAGAGACTATGACCTCTGAGATTGTTTCGGTGTTTCTTCTCAGAGTAGTCATTTAGGAAATACCGGCCTCATCTAGCTAAAATTAACACGCAAAAAAACATGACGTGTAAAAGTGTTATTTATAACCAATTTACAAAATAAATATTTCATTTCATTTCATTAAGCAAGTAAATAAATAGAGCAAAAACTTGTTTAGCAATAAATAAAAGCTAATCCGAGCCTTCGAGCGCGTGAATGTAAAATCCCGATCTCGTGAGCATTTCGATATAAAAATTGATGCCCTATAACCTCCTCCATCTCAGAGTAAAATCCGATTTAAATCGGCTCGGCAGTTCCTGACATTGTCCCAGACTGACAGACAGACTGACAATAAATAGTTTGGTTTTGTTTCAGTATCATGTAAAATAACTAAACATTTGAGAAGACACTTATTTTGAAATAACGAGACAGACACTTCAATTTTATTTATATGTATAGATTTAGATTCGTGATGTAAGTTTACTAAGTTTCTCGAACGTGTAATTCAACTGAACGGCCTGTTCTAAGAAAAAAATAACAACCTATATGAGTTACATCGCGCCGGATAAGTAATAGATTATAATGATGATGAGTGTATGTATTGTACTTGAGAGACTCTATAAATAGATCAGGTTCTTAACTAACAAACCTAGTAATCGTCTGAATGTTTTCTTTTGATCTTTTGCCAAACATCGAGAAAAGTTATCCGCGTCTGATTTTTTCGATTGAATGAGAAGTCGGAGATTATTTCTGCTGCCGCGATCGGCGATGCTAACGCTCTGTGTTGACCTTCAGACGTTAGGGCCATTAGCTGGAGATTAAAGATCTATTCAGTCAGGAAGATGAACCTCACGGAGAGCCAAATAAAATAATCTATTATTTGGAAGTATAGAATCATTAGAGGCTTTTGGAACCTAATAAATTGTATTTTTTGCTTTGAATTTGAAGTTCTCATATATTATGTTTTGTTGGAAGATTCCTTTTGAACAAAGCAAGCCAGTTAAGATCGTGCTATTTTTCTTATAGCTTCACATTACCAGGAATTTTATCTATTGTTACAGATGAATGATACATAAACATTTACAAGTAATCGTGACATATTCGATTTACCGTGAAAACGGAATCCGTCAGTTGCTCTAATCGTCTATTTTAGGGATGTCATAACCTACATGAACTTGAAATTACCTCTAGTTTACTCTACATTTAGTCTACACCTACCAATGCCACAGGATTCCATTAGATCTGGTCTCAAAATATTGAAGACTCCATTGTAATTACGTGAGATGACTTGCCTGTTTCTGAGCCAGGGTGGGAGCAGCCATTGTTGCTTCATTTTTTTTCTACCAGATGTTAATAAAACAATTATATGAAATCGTTTTGGAAATAGGATCTCACAGTGATTAATGTTTTAGTTATTTTGGTCGAGGAAATACCAGTGCGTTGTACCTACATAGTCATGGGAACTCGGAAATGTAGAATTTGTAAAGTGGAACCATCTGCTTCGAGCGTAGACCGCACTGCAGTAATCCTTACTTTAATGCCTAGGGTAGACCACTACGCGTTTCGAATGCAGCATTACATGACCTAAATATTTTTAAGGTCAACCTCGATGCCTCATGCGACTGCAGATAGACTATTAGATATTACAAAGTCGGCATATGAGTTCCCAGAACAGGGTTTTCTAAGCTATCGTATTGGCCCTTGCTAATTACTTGGTCATACTCAGGTAACTCAAAAGACGACTTGGTTTGTCTGTTAACTACTGTGTAAACTTGCTAAGTTAAATAAGGCACCTTTCTTCCGAAAATCTCCAACAGGTGAATAGAAATTTTATAGTTTGGTGTTGGAAACCAGCGTCAGGCACTCGTTGTCTGGCATTGACGATAGACTAGAGTCCTAGACCTATTTGACGGAGCGTGATGCACGCTTTCTATGATTTTATTTTTATAAACCGTAGTGTTCTTTTTTCTTTTCTTTTTTTTCGTTCATGAATCCTTAAAATATGCAGACGAATTGAGGACCTCTTCCTTTTTTGGAAGTCGGTTAGTAAAATTTTTAGAGCGTTTGTTTTTGTGCCAAATAAACGTTCTTTGTTTATTTTCGTTGGTAAAAATTCGATTTTCTGATGTTTACAGAGAGAAGGAACAGCGAAATTCCAAAGTTAATGGCGTTGTTTTGTTAATCTGTGTGGGTTCGTACTGTATGATCTCATGACCATTCATTTCCTAATATGTATTCCTAGTTACTATGTTTTCAGAGAATGCGTGCGCATATTTAAGAGTAACTTTCTGCATTTGAAATACGGTAAAGAAACATTAGAGAAACAATAAATAAGAAAAGTTATTTAAAAAATCGTATCAGAATTGTTGTTAACGACTGAATCAGATTGCTTGAAAAGAGTTCCGTTGTTAGGGTTCCGTAGCTGAATGGCAAAAATACGGAAACCTTATAGATTCGCCGTCTGTCTGTCCGTATGTATGTCACAGCCAATTTTTTCCGAAATTATTGGGACTACACACTTGAAACTTGTTAGATAGATGTATTCTGTGAACCGATTTACGGTTTTTTTTCCCATAAATGGAACTGAAACTAGGTATATATTTTTTATCAATCTTATTCGTGTTCGGTTCCTACTGCCGTTTTTTCTCAAATCATTTGAACGAAACACACTTCCAAAGTGGTAAAATGTGCCCACGCCTTTATCTTAACTTTAAAATAATAGAGTGAAATGAAAAAATCCTCAATTCATGTAAAACATTATAATTAAGCAGCAGATCTCAATGACATTTTTTTTGCAACGAAAATTTGTTGATTGAGTTAATTATGTATAGTCAGCAGTTTTTGAGATAAAGTTACATTTCAAAAATCGTAAATATAACTTTGTCATTTATACAAACACTATGAAAAACTAAGTTATTTTGCGTAACCATTACGGAACCTTCATGGGCGAATCAGACTAACCTTGGCCAATTTTTTACGTTTTAAGCAATCGTTATTTACGGTCAACATTTTTGATAATTTAAGGATGTTTTTTGTTTATTAAGATATCAAACTATCAACTACATATAATAAATAGGTATGCTTTTCTCATTTTGGTCTGTCATATACCGACTAGGTAATTAATTAAGTTCGTTCATTCGTAAATGGGTCGTTCTACTTTTCATTGCAGATAAATGAGTCTAAGTATTTACGAAACAGAAAAAAAATAATCTTAACCCAATTCTATAATTACTTACAAAATGTATTGGTTAACTAACATTTATTGATAATTTATAGCGTGTCGAGCATTATAATCTATAGTTTTGGGTAATTTGTAGATTTATTGATCTAGGATAGTAAAAATGTACACCTCTGTTACTAGAAATATTTATTTTTTATTTTCATATCTCAATCAGTTTTATAATCAACTTTGGTAGCTACATTGATCACAGTTTCTATGCTTTTAGAAACATGTAAAATTAAAAAGATAAGTTTAAGCAATTTCAAAAAATAAAAACTTTTTTGCAAAAAAATAAAACCGACTTCCAAATCATAACACTACAAAGCCAAAAATAATTTTAATTTCGGTAGTCGGTGTTATTGGTTTTGTATTTCTTTTTTTTCACACCGCCTTCCGAAATTAAAATTATTTTTGGCTTTGTAGTGTTATGATTTGGAGGTCGATTTTATTTTTTTGCAAAAAAGTTTTTATTTTCGCGCTTTTTAGTGGGTCAATTTGCCCAAAAAATCATCAAAATCTAGTTATAAAAGCCAAAATGTCAACTACAAAAAACTAAAAACGCGCGAACAAAAAACACAATGCAGAGTAAACGAAAAGATCATCAATGTAAATATCTTTTTTAGACTTTTGTTGATTTTTCAGAAACGGCTTGTTCGATTTCGATAAAATTTTCATGGGACCATTTGGGAAGTATAACCTTTCCAACAAAAAAAGAATTTTTCAAATCGGTTAGCAAGCGACGGAGTTATGCCCGAACAAACATAAAAAAAAAAACAAACAAACATCCGAATTGAGAACCTCCTCCTTTTTCAGAAGTCGGTTAAAAATAAGATTAACAAAACAACTCTGTTACTAAAGGTCGAAACCAAAGCCAATTTTTTTTAATGTTTCTTTTAACATTAGTGTGAAAACCATTTAACTTTATGAGGTTAGGTAGATATAGTTACTAAACAATATTATATTTAAATATAAATTATTAACAAGAATGAACTGGATTTTTTTCAAGAGTTTCGACCAATAAATTTGGGACAGCAAAGTAACAAAGCTGTAAAAAATCAACAGAGTTGTTACTTTAGATTCAGTCTCAAAAATAACAACTTATCTCAACGAATTTACACTTAACATATAATAAATAAACTATAATTAGTATACTTATCACTAATCAACAAGACACATAATCATATTATCCTCATATTAATAAAGTTAATAATCTCTTCTTACTTTTCAAAAACTTCTAAGGGAGTATCAAACTCTTTTATTATGAACTATCAACTATTTTATAATATTTGGGTATTGGTTGCCTCGCTTTACTATGCTATTACGAATAATTTCAGTTTTCTCTTTGGAGCTTATAACAGGATTTTCTTCAAAAAATTTCTGAATAGTCATTCTCTCTTTCACACTTTTAACTTTTTTGTAGGGGTCTTTAATAGCATTAGACAATGCTACGTATTTGTCATCATTATGGGGTTTTTCACTTCACTTTGCTCTATTGTACCTCTTTCTGTATTTCTCATATTTATTTTTCATATTATCCAATTCTTCTTTTAGTTTCAATTTATCTCTATATAATTTTGATCTGTTTCTTTTTATTTGTTTTCGTCTTCATTTGTACAAAGCTGTCATCTAAACTTAGACTAGAGCAATGTTATGATGTAGAGATCCTCTTATCGATATCGGTGTAGAAAGACGGCGCGGTGTATCGAGATTAGGTGCGGTGCGCCGTGGGATACAGGCCGTCTCACTTAAATTAGTTGGAGAAGGTAATTTTGACGACGAGATTCCAGGAGATGACTCTGGTGTAGCCATGACAACACGTAGTGCTTTCTGACGGTCTTTTCTTTTTGAATTTTCAATTCGTTACTTTCCTTTCATACTGCGGTGCTCGCGTGGTGTCATGTCTTTTACTATTTTTTTGCATGGTATCTTGCCAGATCTTTTTGTTTTGCCTCAGTCTCCTTCGCCGGATCTTTTTTGCGTCTCTCTCTTCTTCGCTGTTTCTCAGCGGGTGTTAGAAGCATAGGTACGTGTTGTTACATCTAAAACAACAATTTACAAATACACCTCTGTTACTAAACTTTCGACTCTGTTACCAAACCAGAGTAACATAGTTGTACTGTAACAGAGTTGTAAATATTATGAATTGTGTAGAATATATCTTAAAACCATTATGCTTATTAATAATTTAAATGGCATTGTTATAAATTAACCATTGGTCTTCATAATCAGTATAAATTTAGTGGATAAAGATAAATACTTACAGAAATATACCGGTAACAGAGTGCACACAAAATAAACACACGCACGTGGTTACGCGGCCCTTGGTTGACTGAATCCGCCATGTTGATTCCTCTCACCGGGGGAAGAGCAGCACTTATGAATGACACTTCGGAATGCCTACTCGCACGAAAGTTACCATAGTGATTTCGGAAAAAAATACAGATAGCGTTAGAGCATAGCGGTAAAATCGTAAGTTGTCAGGGACAAAATTTTAAATAATTACTTAAAATCAAATGCCATAGTTAAAAAATTCAAAAGTAATTCGCATTACTGCGTGTATTCGCTATCTTCTATTTTATTTAATAAAATTGCGAACGTTAGACCAGAATTTTTGAGATTTTAGATTTTTGTCGTAATCCCTTAGTGCTTGGGACATGAGTAAATACTATGAAAAGCAACTCTGTTACCGGTAAAGACAACACTGTTACTAAATTTAACAAAATTACAAACATTTTCTCGAGAACTGCTTAGAGTAGACATATTATGAGACTGATTTTAGTTCTAAAAGTATTATAATAATGTGTATTTTGTGAATATAATTTAGGATTAGTCACTATTATGTGCCTGGGACATGTTTATCTGCAATGAAAAGTAGAACGACCCAAATAATACTTATTTGCATAGCGTTCCATAATCAGAAGGTCACAGTAACACGCTACTATTGATTTTTTAAGTTTAATATACTTAATTCTATGTGCAATATAATGACATACTAAATTGACCATTGAGTTTAATAGTAGATTATTAACCAAGGGCTGTATGACATCAATTGCATACGAGGTTTTTGGCGCCTGAGCGAAGCGAAGGCGCTAATTAACCCGAGTATGCAATTGATGCTTACGCCCGAGATAAATACTCTGCTTTACATATCGATTGTGAGGTAAGTAAACAACAAGACAGCAGGTTTCAATGAACATTTATTAAGAAGAAAAAAATGTGTATTTAATTAAAATTAATAGTAAAATTATTACAATTTGTAAGAGATATGGTCACGTTCTTTTTAGGTATATTTATAGTTTGAATATGAGTTTGTGATGATAAGACTTGAGTTTGAGTGACTTGAGGTTCTTGCATCGTAAATGGCGGCAGTTGACTGGTACTATTTTCTTCATTAAAAAATGGCTCAGATGATGTGCTTTGACGTGGTGATTTTAAGTTTATATTTTCTGTTATTTTAGAAGTAATTTTGCTTTTGTTTGCCATCGAATCTTCGATATAACCTTCGGCCACTTTGCTGGACTTCCAGCCGCCGTGCCTTTTTAACAGAGTGAGGTTGGCTCCCGAATCAGCCAATAGAGTCGCTGATGTTCTGCGAAAGCAATGCCCGGTGTATAACTCTACGTTACTCAGTTTTAAATATGTGGCTATTTGCTTTGGCATGCCTGTAAATTTGTTTTTTCCTATTACTTGTCTGTGGCATTTTCCTTTACTGTAATTAAGAAAAAAAACGATTTGTATCCACGTTTTCAGGCCGAAGAGCTTGATATTTTTCAACATAATTTGCAAATTCTTCATGCACAACAAATGACCGGTCAATTTTAGTTTTCGTGTTAGGCAGTTTTATGAGTAGTAATTTGTTATGTTTTTCTACATTTTCTATTGTCAAGTTTGTCAATTCCACGGTTCTGCAGGCTCCCGATATCCCAAAAATTAGAACAACCTGTAAAAAAGACATAAGTTGTATTAAAGGCACCAAATTCGCATAGTATTTCTGTGAAATATTTTGGTAACTTATTAAAAAGGGCAAGTAAATACGTAGGTACCTTTATTGCTAAATAAATTTCATCCGGAGCTTCATTTAAGAATTTCTGTACTTCTTCTGCAGTAAATACCTTCGATTTCTTGCTTTTAAAGCCGTCAGACTGCCTTTTCAAGAAAGCAGTAAGTTTAGAAAAATCTTTCAAATTCACGTCATGTTTTGTCATCATTGTAGATTTTAGCATGGAATAAAAGCACCATAAACTGGAAGGTTGTAGCCTCTTAGATAATTCATCAAAATATGATATAAAAACACTTTCAGAAAGAGATTTCACTTTTTTTTCTGACCGCCATTTCATAAATTCGTCGTATGCCTTTACATATCTTTCTTTCGAGTTCGGCGGTAATATATTTTCGACAACTGTTTTTGCCCTTTCTTTAATAAAATCGGGCGTTAGATCTATGTCTTCGTCACTAGACATGTTTAAAACTTTTGAAAAAGAACTCAAACAAGAAAATTAATTATTTTCGCGATGCTTTCGCGCCTACTAATAGACTGCCTTTTTTTTTCACGCACGCAAGCGCGTCAAATCTTGCTGGCCAGTTTGATTTTTAAATCGATTCCATCTAACATACGATGTGGAAACAAATAGTTCCATATTTAAAATAAAATCTTTATAAAATAAATTGTCTAGATTCCGATTCGAGTAATTAATCGATACCGAGAAAAAAAAATTAACTTTTTAAAAATATTCTTCGTGCAGTATGAGTATGACAGTTCTTTTTTCAAATTCCAAAACCTATGCTGTAATGATAGTCATACACCCCGGCATTCAGGGGTGTAAGGGTGTACTTACAGAGCAAGAGATATGTAAATTTTATTATCTACTGGAGAAGATAATATTACTAACCAAAAATAGGTTGAAATGTATCCTGTATTGGCATGACATAGGACCGAAGAACCCGAAACCATGAGACATCCATCAACCCCCACTTTTTTTAGGATGGGAAATCATCCTATGGCTGCCTCCTGATCTGGGCGAAGCGGGAGAGGGTGTGGGTTGCTTATGTACGTAAGAGCCAGTTTCAGTCCAAAATCATCTGTTTTGTTGATAGCTTTTAACCGATTATGGATACTAATAAAAATCCGGAATAGTAATTTACAGTTATTTATTTTCTTTACTAGAATCCTGGCTATACGTTATTTCAACCATAATATCAAACCCATGAACTTTACAATGCTAACAGATTATTCTCCATTGTTCACAGTCCGTAGTTACGACAAACACGACAAATGCGGCCTAGTGTGGATCCCGCGCGTCGTCGCATATCGATGTCGCACGTGCGGCATCTCGCCGTGCATGTCGATATGTCGCGAGTGTTTCCATCGCGGCGACCACTCAACGCACGACTTCAACATGTTCCTGTCACAGGCGGGCGGTGCGTGCGACTGTGGCGACAAGTCTGTCATGAAGGAGGATGGGTAAGAACATTTTTAGATCTCATTAGAACTTACAACGGATCATCCGTGATCATGGCGCTTGCAACAGTGCTGAAATATCTATAAATAAATACACATTAATGATACTGTTTGTGACCATGTTAGCTTAAAAACTTATATTTCTAGGTCTAATTTTCTTCTTTCCCTCCTCGGTCTCTCGATTTGAATAGTAGGAACATAATGAGGAACATATCAGCTATGATTTAAAATTAAATTACCATTCTAATGTGTTTTGTAATTGGTTGTCATTTCCATCTTATGTTAAAATATAATTTATATTTAATTATTTTTACTGTTTAAACTTAAAATCTCATACAAGTTAACTATACTGTCTTTTAAGAAAAGAAAGATTCTTTAAACGTAATTCTTCATGAATTGACCTAAAGAAAACGACGATGGTGGATTTGTGTAACAAATGAAATGAAAGAAAAGATGGTTGACTCAGGTTTACATGTGAGATGAAAATACATGTTTTGCTTACCCCGGTTATACATAATACACAACAACTACAATACAAAGTTACAAACATAAAAATAATAACATAAATTGCGTTGAGCATGTCCACACCGAAAGGCAAAATAAATGAATATGGGAGAAGGGTTAAATGATCTTTATTTTGCAAATTGGTTATTAAATAACACTTTTACACGTCATTTTTTTCGTAAATATTAACTAGATGAGGTCGGTGTTTCCTAACTGACTACCCTGAGAAGAAACACCGAAACAAACTCAGGGGTCCGTCTCTTTTAAAGTCCATACAATCTACACTGGTTTAATTATATGGGAACCTTGTAGGTTTCAGTCTGAGGCGGTCTTTTGAAGAAAGATGCTTACAGATTTGAGTGGGCCTGTCCATACAGTGCAAGCATTTGTCAAATGACGTATAGCTCAACTTAGAACAAGGAGCTTAACGATTTGACGAACAATACCAAGGACCTTTGGGTAGGCCGCAAAAAGCACTCAAACTGCCAGACAATTTATTATGTTTAACTCGAATAAAATAACCTACATAGTGCACATATTCACAATCGTTTATGAGGATTAAGTAGATTAGTCTGAAATAGCCTTTTGAGGAAAGACCACACAGATTTGAGTAGACCCGTCCCGTCAGTGCAAGCTTTTGTCAGTTAGTCTGTAAGCTCAACTTTGGACTACTAAGGAGCTCAACGACCTGACGAACAATGCCAAAGACGGTACGGTTGGAAGATGTTGATGAGAAATAACACTATTTTTGCAATAGCAATATTTGTTGCTAGGAGTTCTACTTACCGTCTATTCGATTGAGATGGACTGACAGTATGAATTGTATACATTAGGATTTCACATCAAAAAACTTTCTGTATTTAAGAAATCCATTTTTGATTTTTATTGTGTTATAAAACTCATAAACGAAGGACTTTAGTTACGCAATAATCACACTAAGTGAGCTGTACCATTATTTATTTCACGTTTTAAGGCGACTGTATTGCATACGTGAACCAAGATACCATCAGGGCCAAGGCTATCTGGTCTCAAGTGGGCTGTAAATGGCATTTTGGCGTCCTCCCGGCGCGAAATATCTACTAGGCTAAAACATTTCGTAGCAAACTGAAGCCAAATCCAAGATATGAGGAGATAAGGAAACTTTATTGTCTAGCTAGAGACATGATTGTAGGTACTCACTTTGCACATTGAAGTACTCATACGTATACTAACTTCTGTCTGCAGTTTTGCTCGCGTGAAAAGTTTTTTTTTTTTTTCATATCAATGAAATGAAATATTTATTCTGTAAATTGGTTATAAATAAAACATCTTTACACGTAATTTTTTTACAGTTTTAAATTTAGCTAGATGATGATGGAAAATATAGTACCCAATGTCCTTTTCCAAACTTTGTCTCAACCAAATTATAAAATCGGGTTTCAATGTAAAAGTATAACAGAAATACTTACTTTGCTATTTATAATATTAGTAAGGAGGGTTTCCTATGTCAATACAAAGATAACAAAATCTTTTCTTGGGCTTCGCCGCAGTCGGGTAATAAATGACATACGATTCGAAGTTAATCGAACCCAATTGCAGTGCATTGAAGTAATTAAGACCGATTTCTGTTAATACTCATGTAAGGGTAGGACGCTCCATTTTCATTGCCCCAGACCTTACGTAGTAGCTCAATAAGCAATATGCATGTATTTATCATATAGTTATCTTTATTGCTTCTGTTGTAGTATGAAATAAGGTTCTGTTGAATACAGGGCCGGCTTTCTACATATATGACATCAGGGCCCTTAAACGGTCTGTACTTTACAAAGCTGGGAAGTGTTTCAAAGGCTATAATGGAGTAAATGGAACAAAAGTTATGGTTCATATATGATTTGATGAGTACGGATTGGTCTTCAACAGAGACGTCCTCTGAGTTTGTTTCGGTGCGATTTTGTTCGGTGCGTTTATTTCTCTAAGGGTAGTCCAATTAGGAAACATCGGCTTGATCTAGCTTAAATTTACGAAAAAGAAATGAAGGGTAAAATATTGTTATACTTTTTTTATTACGAACTAGCTTCCGCCCGAACTTCGTCCGCGTGGAAAAAAATCCCCCGATTTTGAAACATTCTTCATTAGTGCTTCGCTCCTATTGGTCTTAGCGTGATGATATATAGCCTATAGCCTTCCTCGATAAATGGGCTATCTAACATTGAAAGAATTTTTCAAATCAGAACCGTAGTTCCTGAGATTAGCGCGTTCAAGCAAACAAACAAACAAACAAACAAACAAACAAACAAACTCTTCAGCTTTATAATATTAGTATAGATGAGCCCGCTCTTGACCTCGATGACGCCTGATGGTAAGTGTAAGATGAGATCTACGATCGAACGAGTCAGCCCAGAAAATGCCTATTCACTCTTGCTTTAAAGGCTGACGGATCATATGTGGCAGGGAACACAGAAGTAATATAAATATAATTATAATATAATTATGTAGTAATGACGTTTAGCACCCCACGAACAGAAGTCAGATAAGTTGGCAGGGAAAGAAACATACTCGCGTATGAAATGGATTAGGTATTCACGTGCTATCAGTTATCTATTTATACATGCATACCTAGATATTATATAATTATGTACATCATTATATAATATTGAAGTGTCTGTCTGTGATTTCAAAATAACTGTGTTTTCTGAAGTATTTGTAGTTACACGATACTAATACTTAAACTCTTTCAAAATTTTTGCCTATCTGTGTCTCTCCGGTCTAATCTCTGGAAGGCTGATCCGATTTTAGTTCGATTTTCACTGGAAGATAGAAAGGGGTTACAGGGTAACATATAGGCTTATATATTTCTAATTCCGGAGTTTGCACAGCATCGGGATTTAGGGGAATAACCTACGACGCGAACAATGACTCGGGCAAATCAAATATTTAATACAATAACATGCATGACAAACGGAACTTGTAATTTGATAGAATAGCACATTTTAACAACCAATGTTTGACATGGTTATTGCCCATAGATTCTTAATTTATTTCGTTATTTTTGTATTAAATTATCTACTTTTTCCCGACTGCAAAGGAAGGGTTATGTTTTTCGCGCGTATCTTATATTATGTATGTATGTATGTATGTAATATTCTTTATTACCTCATATCTCCAGAACCGCTGAACGGTTTCACACAATTGAGGTATCGTTAGATTTGTCTTAGCAGCCCAAGTGTTCTTAGATAGGTGACATTTGAAAAAATAAAACATGGCGGCTGTGCAAAGCCATTACCTACACATAGTAGAGCAAATTTTTTTTTGAATACTACAATATGGGTATCAAATTAAAGGGCTTAATACAAGGATTTTAAAAATGTATATCATGTTTATCATTAGTGTAATACTAGCAAAATAATATAATGAGAAAATTTAAAAATATGGACTTTACTTTCTGAATCCAGTGGAGTGCCAATGTGACACGACCGGGAAAGCTAAAAAATTGTTAATTAATATTTTAACTAAAACATTGAAAAAAAAAGTTATTTAAAAAACCTAAAAAACCCGACTGCTCAACTTAAATGCAAGAAACAAGCAGATTTTTATTTTAAAAAGTGATAAGCAGGCGGACCCATCCCATTAAAAAAAATATGTACAACTGGGTCCCGCCTGCTTATCACTTTTTAAAATTAAAATCTGCTTGTTTCTTGCATTTAAGATGAGCAGTCGGGTTTTTTAGATTTTTTTGTACTTGCTTTGGTAACTTTGCGGTGGTTGTCAACCAGCATGTTTTTCTCACCCAGATATAGTTATACAAAACGAGTTTTATATGCTACAATCCAAAACACTTATAGTCAACAAACAGGTAACATGATACATAATAAAAAAAAATGTTAAAGAAATAAATTATTATGTATATTTTTATAAGTATTTGTATTTAAACCTATATGATATCGAAGATGATCGACATGAATAAACGAGAAAGAAAATAGAGAGCTCATTCTGATAACTGTGGATATCCAACCCCTCCACCACATTAGACGTTTATGATGTTTAGCGCAAGGAACTGCAAAATTCATAATTCATAATTATTTATTTGCATAAAATATGGTATAAAATGGTGTAAAATATAATAGAATGGTACAAACATGTTTAGCTAGTATGGAAAACATAGCATGCAAAATTTAAATTTTTGACAAACGACGGGCAAGGAACTCATGGATGTGAAATGGTGAGTTCTCAACATTTCATCTCCATAAATTCCTTCAAGCTGTAGATATTATAATCTTTTAACCAATTCCAAAACGTAGGGGATGTTAGAGCGTAAGCCTACTTCTCTGCATTAGGGATTTACTTTATAATTAAACAATCGCAGCTGTGCCTGCGAATTCATTCACGTAGGTGGTTTTTCCCGCACAAATCCCAATCCCGCGGGAATTCTGGGATAAAAATAAGCCTATAAATATATACTTAATTAATTAATATATACTAAATTAATGCCTATAATTATAAACAAGAAACGTTTGGTACCCGTCATCCACCGGCACTTCACAACCTGCTTCATAATGGGAGAGCTGAAACTTTCATCTATCGTTCTATATGTTGTCCTATAACCATAACCACTTGATAAAACAGTTATTTTGAAATAACAGACGGACACTTCAATTTTATTTACAGGTATAGACGATGTTATTTTTCTTGACATGTTATTAGTAAACATTATGCGCCGCCGTGTCCCATGTTTGCTCGCGAGCGCTAATCTACTAAGTGGTGATTTTATTTACGCCATAAACCATGCAGCTTGTTTATGGTCAAGATTTTATTTTTATTTTTAGTGGTTTTATTCAAATTACGACGATGTAAATGTAGTTGTAAGCTCTTTTATTGATTCTAGCTCGTTCTTGGTTCTGTGTTTTATATTTTATGCTCTGTTGAACGATTGAAATCTGGAATGACATAGTACTGGACAATACTGTTGTTATTGGTCAATAACAGTCTTATAAGGCGCATAGTCGTTTAGCAGTACTGCAACATCACTTGTAATAATAATAATTGATTTTTTAACTGCTGGGACAAAGTCCCGCAACATCAACTCACAATTCGGGCCTGTAACCATTGGCCCACCGCGGCTCTTATTACCATGTAGGTACTTGCAAAAATAATAAATTATTTATTGAATCAAAAAATACAGATGGAAGAAGAAAAAATTTAATAGGTACTATGATAAAATACACAAAGTTATTTTTTTACATTTAGTTAGAGATTGCTGAATTTATTACATCTGATTACATCGTACATTTGTTGATAATATACCTGTATCTTAACTTCTTAAGGGACAATGCAGTAACTTTGCAGGCAATGCACCACATACAGGCGATCATGCAACAATTACGGGTTCATTCAGTTTGAAGCACCAGTACTGCAACTTTACATAATTTTAGTGTGCTCACTATGCTTGCTATAAACAAATTAATAAAATTAAAGTCTTTTATTATCAGGCATCGAAGGCCCATAGTGTGTTGTTACTCTTACAAATGATTACTAAAAAAAACAAAAACAAACAGCTCACAATCACAGGAAGGTTTCTCAAGCCCCATGTCCAACATGTAGTTTGATAAATCTATCCATTGTAGGCTCTCTTATAACCTAACCTTTCGGAGAAAACCTTCAGAAAGCTGTTGCTGCTTCCTCTCTGGGTTTATAGCTATGCCCTGTAGTTCATCTTGACTTCTGCTAGCTAGAAAACACCAGCATCAATAATGAAATGATGGAATCGTTATTATTAATCAATTTAGCAAAAATTTAGCGTTCAAATTTGTCCTCGTTGACATTCTTGAAAAGTAGAGGAGGAGGGCTTAGTATGACAAGACGGTATATCGACCGAGTGTGGATGGTACCCTGCAGTACGTCTGGTAGATCGGTAGTGAAAGGGAGAAGGAATATTTTGTTGTTTGGAACTGAAGAGAATCCATGGAATAATGAAATAACGCACTGGACATATTAAAGCAGTCTAGTTCAACCTACAGTATGTCATAAACTGTTTGTGTTAAAATTAGTTACGAATGGAAATTTTACTTATTGCTAAATTTTCCATTAGGCAGTTAATAGGCTTTCAAGTACCTAGAATTGTGATTGATTGAGCTTATCGATTTCTGTTTGTTTATAGTTTAGCCTCTGTTATGAATTAAGTGCAGCATTGTATCCAATCCGATTGTATAACAGCTGCACGGGTCTATTTTCAAGGTAATAATTTATAATAATAATAATTTTTTAATGGTTTCAAAAAATCTTAGCACTAGATTACATTTTATTTTTATTTTAAATGGCAATTTTTATGTGCTAACAAAAGAATCTAGCATCTGTAACCGAACTAGGCAGTGCCTGTACTTCGGTTATCAGCGCCAATCCTCACCAAATGTTGTAAACTAACAGCCATCATACAATTTAGAACTTAACTTAAGAAATCACAAAATTATATAAAATTAAATTAAATTAAGAAATAATAAAATTATACAAAATTAAATTAAGAACAGTTATATTCTGTTAGTTTGTTGTGATAGGTGAAATGTACGTGAGTGGAAGAAATAAGTGTGTGTGTGTATGTAAGTATGTGTAGACTGAGTGCGTTGTGTGTGTGAAGTGTGGGTGTTCGTGATCTTTGAGTAGAAATGTGTGTGTGTGAGTGTGTCGATAATTTAGATACCCAACGTTTTAACTCCTCACCTTTAGCAGTTCTTCAGTCTCATTATAGTCAAGCTTTTGTAGGTATTGACATACTTTCCTTTTACATTGTTTTTTTGTCAATGGGTAAATATTTAAAATTTTGTTAATCATATTGTACAAATGTGGACCCAAAAAACCAAAGAATCTTGAGCTAAACTTAGTTTTACGGCCAGTTGGTTTTGTACATACCGTACGATTACGACGTCGTTCCCGCAGCCGTGGGTCATAACTTAGTTTAGAGTGTTGTTGGAGAATAACATTAACAACAAACAATTGTCTGACAGTAAGTACTTCACATATTTGGTAGAGCAATACGGTGGGAAAGTAGATAGGTTTGAATTTACTCACCTTTAGAACAGCACGCTGAGCGATCTCAACAGGCTTCATCGTGGTTTTACATGCACCTCCCCATGAAGATATGCAATATGTAAGAAGCGACTGACATAGAGCATAATACAGCCGCCTCAGTAATTCAAAATCAGTAACATCACGTAAAGTTTTAAAGACAAAAATAAGTTTTCGTACTCTCGTACAAAGAAGCCTGATGTGTTCTCTAAAGGTAAGATTACAGTCTACTGTTACACCTAAGTATTTGATGGTGAGAACACACTCCAGTGTTGAACATGTACAACCGAAACTAGAGAGGCATTCATGCGAAATAATTTTGTGATTATCGCTTAGTCCAATGGATCGCTTAATGCTGAAACACATATACTTAGTCTTGTCTATATTAAGTGTAAGTACATTTTTCTGTAGCCAATATCTAGTTATATCAAAGCCACGCTGAGCAGCAACGAAGACCTCATCCCATGAATCAGCGGCAAACACAAGAGCCGTGTCGTCTGCAAACGAAATAATTTCGCCTAGTTTTAAACGAAGGTTAGTGAGCTCGTTAATATATACTAAAAATAAAGTGGGCCCCAGTATGCTACCCTGCGGAACGCCGTGTGTAACCGGAAGATATGTGCTTCTGTATTTATCAATTCTAACACACTGGGATCGCCCAGTTAAGTAGCTTCGAAACAAATTAAGCTGTGTTCCTCTAACTCCAATGCCTTCAAGCTTATCTAGTAAGAGGGAAACAGAAACCGTATCAAACGCCTTGGCCAGATCTAAGAAAATGGAGAGACATTTCTTTCCTTTGTCTAGTTTAGAGCTAATAAAAGTTACAAGTTTGTTTACAGCTTGCTCAGTGGATTTGCCGTGCCGAAATCCAAACTGATTTGGGGATAATATATTATTTTTTTCAAGGAACTTCACTAATCTAGTATGCATTATTTTTTCAAGTATTTTTGAAAGTGTCGGTAAAATAGATATTGGCCTATAGTTGTTGATAAGATTTCTGTCTCCACTCTTGTAGATTGGACACACTTCGGATCTTTTCAGTGAGTCTGGAAATATACCCGCACTTAGACAGGCGTTAAAAATTTTTGTAATAGGAGGTATGAGAATATGCTTGAATTGCTTGATAAATTTACCGTTTATGTTATCACAACCCGATGCACAATCTGTTTTAAGCCCATCTATAATTCGTTCTACCTCTAATAAGTCAGTGTCGTACAATGCAAAAGAACTAGAATTGTTGGTATGGTCGAGTATATTCTCCAAGTCGACGTTTGAAGTGGGAGCGTTTTTATGTGAGATTTTTTCGGCTAAAGATCTGCCAACGTTAATGAAATAACTGTTTATTGTATTAAGTGATTGGTGTGGAGAGTCAGAAATAGTTAGGAGTTCTTTAGGGTGTTTTGTTTTTTTGGTCGTGTTTGTTATTTTTTTAATGACTTTCCATAGTTTTTTATTATCGTCTTTAGCGTTTTGTATCTCGTTTTGTTCATACGTTCTCTTTACTTTACGCAGTAAGGTATTACAGAAGTTTCTGTAGCGTTTATAAGTTAGTTTTGCTGTTTCGTTATCCGGCGCTAAGCTTGATTTTATGTGAAGTTGATCTCTATTTCGCATACACCTTAGCAATCCTGGAGTTATCCAAGGCTTAATAATTTTTTGACGTCTAGATATAGATATCACTTGAGTATTTTTTGCGATAACTGATTGGAGGCATTGCGTTAGGTAGTTTAGACAATGATTTGGATCTTCAGACTTATAGATTGGCTCTAAACTCGCATCTTGTAAATCATTAGCTAATCCTACGTAATTTATTGTTGCTTTAGTTGTGGTAGTATAATGTCGTGATTTTTTCAGATTCATGCATAGCAATACTGGATGGTGGTCTGTTATAGTTTCCTGCGGAACTATTGAAATGGTTGTGCATTTTGTTTTAATAAGGGCGTGATCCAGGCAAGTGTTACTACCACTACGCGTGACTAAGGCATGTGCTGGTAGCAAGCCATGCGTAGCGGCCAAAGTCAGGTATCTTTCGCCGATTGTGTCAATTTTAGTTGGGTTTATAGCTATATTTATGTCACCCATAACTAAAATATGTTCACATGGCGAGACCTGCTGCAATACTGAGTCTAAAGAAGTGAGGAATGGATCAATTTTGGAATAAGATGGTGATCTGTATAGTCCGATAATTGATATACGATTTTCGACGGTAGCAACTAAACAATTACAGTCTTGGAACTCGGGCTCTCTAATTTGGACGTTTAGATTTTCCTTGTAGTATATTATAACCCCGTCATTTTGTTTAGGGTTCACCGATGTTGAGGCATGGCTGTAGCCATCCAAGATTGGAATTACAGATGTGCCAGAGAGCCAGCATTCAGTCAGTATTATAATGTCACATTCCAGTCTCAATCTTTGTAACATAACCTCCAGGCCAGACATGTTACGATTTACACTGCGTATATTCTGTGTCAATACTAGAAGGCGCTCAGATGAGAATGCGGTAATAATATTGTGACAGTCTTCTGTTTTTGCCGTTTGCGAGTGTGATACCGATAATTCATCTAGGTTTTTGCTTAGACTTATAATGTTATCGAATGTTTTGGGAATATAGTATTTTTAACAAATTATAGTCGTGGGTCAAACTGAAGTTATGGAAAGTATTTTTAATTTTAATACAGATTTTTGTGGGTATTTTAGTTGATTGAGTTTTGTAAGTGTAGTGTAAGTATGTAGTTGTATTATTTATAATTGTGTTATTTGTGTTTTTATGTGAGAGTAAAATAGTATAGTTTTTATAAAGTAGCATTATGTAGAATTGATCAAATTTGTACACAAACAAACATAAGATAGTTAAATAATAGTAATATGCATGCATCAGACAAAATAGTATTTTAACAAGTAGTAGTCATATTTGTAGGTTTGTTACCGTTTTTCTTAACTTTTCCAAGTCAGTATCGTTATTAATACGTATATGAGTAGAGTCTTCATTATTCTTTAGATATACAATTCCATTTGCTGTCCAACAGAAGCTATAGCCATGACTTTTCCGGAACTGACGAGCCAAATAATATAGTCTTTGAGTTTTTTGTGTGAGAGTCTCAGAGACGTAAAGTGCTTTTGAGTTATAGCTAGGATTTAAGTGAGTAGTGTTCAGTTTCTTTCCCTTTTGTTTATTGAACGTCTTGACTGCCTTGAGAATCTTTTCTTTCATCAATACGGTTGTGAAATCGACTACAACTGGGTCTGAGGTATCCTTTGATTTCAACCTATATAAATCTCTAACTGCGAAGCTATTAATATTTACATTTATCGTCTCTCCGAACTTGACAATTTCTTTTAGAAGACTTTCTTTTGATTCTCCAGCTTGCTTTGGTAGATTGCGAATTTCTATTCCAGAGGCCCTTGTTTTTCGCTCAAAATTTTCCAATTTTTCTTCCAGTTCATAGATCTTCGCCTTATCCGTTTGCCTAGCCTTTTCTAGGACGGAGATTTTTAGTAAGAACTCATCATACTTGTTTGATAGAAGATCTATACAAGATTTCAAGTCCTGAAAACGTTTCTCCTGTTCAGTAGAAAAAGACGAGAACATACGTTGTATAACTACTAAGAAATCGGCATCTTCCCCATCGTGTTTCCTCTTTTTCCTCTCAGTAATATTTGCGGCCAGTGAATGAAGATCGGGTTCTGACTCGCAGTGCTGCAGCGGAGATTCACTCTTTTCGGCCGTCGTTGCGAACAATATGGAACGTGAATTAGGACCTGCAGATGGTGTCGACGGTGCTGGTGGGGCGGGTGGCGTACGTTTTAGAGGCATCGTCAGTCAGGAATAGAATCGAATTTCCAAAACTTACTTAGCTGTTGTAGGTTTCTCAAATATACTTAAAACGTTTGGTAAATAGTTACAACGTACCATGGGCTCATATATGTACTTAATAGAGTTGTGGTGACGGAGCGAAGTTAGTCTCTGCTGTGGTATTTCGGTGTGACGTTGAAGTGGGCGGAGTGTATCGCAGCAGAGAGAGCATAAACAGTTTATATTTTACTCACTCAGATAAATAAATATTATGCGGGTACTTTGCATAAAAGACAGCGCGATGCCAGTGACCTTTAACTGCGAAGCTCCGCCGCTGGCCGCTGCCGTTCAAACTCGATGACTCACTCGCTACTCAAAGCGTTCACTTAAAATTTGCAACTTCGTTATCTTTACAATGTATTATTTCCTTGCAGTCTTAGCGGTTCTAAAAACAAATTGGTGCACTAGGAGGCTTATTGTCTGGCCTACACAACAATATAAGTTTCTCAATTAGTAAAAGACTTTTAACACCGTTAGCGAATTTTAACTTGCGAGCACAAACAAGTCACGTTTAGCTGCGTTTTCAAAAGCAACACTTGCTGAGTGCGGGCCGTCGATGGGTGATCCTAACATCCTTAACTTATCAAAATGTCTCGGTGCCTCCGAAAGCACGTTAATCAATTTGTCTCGGCTCTACTGTCATTTGTACACATCTCTGATTTTCTACAAGTAGTACTATTTCTGATCGATTTATCTTGCAATCGGATTACTCAGACCTGGCCTGGTTTAAGGAAACGTTTTAATAGGTCTCCATATATTATATTCTTATTATTACAATACCATCACGTTCTGACCCCTGTCGTTCTAAATAGCAATGGTAAAATCTAGGGCAGTCGATCAATGTCAGAATTAAATAAGCAATAACTAGGCAATAGAACCATAATGAGATGTCTGGCGTATTGAACGTGTACAGTCATTCAATTTGATTGTTATCGCAAACACGTGCTTCTTGCAGCGATGTTTTCCTTGCAGTGTGAATAGGGTTGCCAGGCCCAGATGGGAAAATTAAAAAATAATATTTATTCGACCTAACGTTCCCAATTCTGGGAGTTCTGGTACACAGACCTCTTGTCTATGAGAGGGAATGTCCACCACGCGGGCCCAGTGCGTGTTGATGTCGAAGACTATAATTTTTAGGCAAAATTTCGACAGGTCAGGCTCTTTGGATCATAGTCGAGACAAAAAAATACTAATCTAGAATCCACTTTTTACTAAGTAATAGATTTTTTTTTTTTTTTTTTTTATTTTTTATTTAGAATAGGTTCGCGTTTGACCACCATCTCACCTGATGGTAAGTGATGATGTGGTCGAAGATGGAGCACGCTTACCTAAAAGTAACCTATTCACTCTTGACTTAAAGACTCCTAGGTTATAGCTATCGGGAAACACAGACTCCGGCAGGGAATTCCACTCCTTAGCCGTACGCACAATGAAGGTATTCCCAAAACGTTTGGTGCGTATGGGTGGGATGTCCACCATGTAACGATGGCGCTTCGCCGTTTGTCTCGTAGTCCGATGATGGAACGGGCTTGTTGGAATTAAATTGTGTAATTCCATCGCACACTCCCCGAAATGTAACCGATAGAAAACCGATAGACTTGCAACTCGTCGTCGATGTTCAAGGCTCTGGAGCTTTGATTCGACCAGTGCATCGTTGCCAATGAGTCTTTTGGCCCGCTTCTCGATAGACTCAAGCGCGTCCAGTTGGTATTTAGCAGATCCATCCCAAAGATGAGAGCAGTACTCCATACACGACCGAACCTGGGCTTGATAGAGATTGAGCAACTGTTCGGGTGTGAAGTACCGTCTCACCTTTGCTAGGATTCCCAACTTTTTTGATGCTAGTTGAGCCTTAGCCTCGATAAACGGGCCAAAATTGAGGGTAGAAGTTAATGTTACCCCCAGAAGCTCGATATGGTCAGTTATCGGCACAGTTACACCTCGGAAAGTAGGAGCCGGTTCAAATTGGCTCCTTTTTGCGGAGAAGAGACACGCCTGGGTCTTAGCTGCATTAAACTTGACCAGGTTGGCATCGCCCCATTCGGAGACAGCCTTCAAGGTCAAGTTCAAGCGCCCGACCATGTCCTCACGGAGAGACTGGATCTGTGACCCACCAGCTCGCGCGCTGGACACATATCTCTCAGAAACTGTGCTGTCGTCTGCATACCCAAAGGTACCGGGCATTAGCAGATCGTTAATGTGCAGCAAGAATAAAGTTGCTGAGAGAACAGACCCCTGAGGGACCCCGGCATTAATTGCCAATTGGCCAGACGAGCAGCCATCAATGACCACTCGAATGGACCGATCCCTCAGGAAGTCTTCAATCCAAACGCGAAGTTGGGTGGGTAACCCGAAAGAAGGAAGCTTAGCAATAAGGCTATCGTGCCAGACCCTGTCAAAAGCCTTGGAGATGTCAAGGGAAACAGCAAGTGCTTCCCCTTGCCTCTCAATGGCCTCACTCCAGATATGAATGGCATACGCTAGAAGATCCCCAGTTGACCGGTTTTTGCGAAAATAGAATTTTAAAATGATTACAATTCTTTTTGACAAGTTAAATCATCATATATAGCATTTAAATGTTTATAAAAAAACTAATGTGGGTACTTATTATAATACTCGATTGGACAAAAATCAGCACCCGTCCCGACCGCCTGCTAGTGCTGCCACGGAGCGCACAGCGGCCCATACTGCTCGTTTTTTAATTGATGTATTCAATATAATATTTTAATTTGTATTTTTCGAGACTTTGCATATCATACAAAATATCTGGACACTGGATTATCGAGGCACTTTGTATAATGCCTAAAGAAAACCCAAATTCCGACCAACTGACAGCCCTAAGTGTGAAGCTAGCTTATTATATTGTGTTTATTTATTTATTATGGAGTAATGACAACCACGCGACTTGGTATCGGTGCCGGCTGATAGTGATGAAATTGATTTGTTATGATAACGTAAAGTGCACGTGTGCAATTCTTGAAAAACTTCAATTTTCCTAATAGGGTTTTTATAGAGAAACTGAACAAAGGACGATTGCGTACGTAAGACCTTTGCCTGTTTTCAGCATTATACCTACATCCAATTTATATCTTACTTAATGTAGGAGTGGAATTGCCTGCCAAAGTCTGTTTCCTGAAAGCTATAACCAGGGGTTTTCATGTCAAGAGTGAATAGTTACTTCTGGCTAAGCGTGTTTAATCTTCGCCTACATCATTGCTTACCATCAGGTGATATGGTGATCAAACGCGAGCCTATTATCAATATTTTCTTTTCATTTCAATTCGCATACTTATTCGGAAACGAAACAGCAAACAAATACTGATCACACTCATAGCTCAAGCTTGTTTATCAAACGCCTGATAAGTAATCTGTACAAACACATGTGCGTCTGATAAGAAATGCTGCACGAATACACTTGCCAGCAGCGTTGAACTTGACCGGCACTAGACCTTCAGCGCAAGGTGACCAGGCCGTTCTAATGTAAACAGTAGATGTGGACGTTGATAATGGACTCTACTCATTGTTTAGGACTTGAGTTTTATTATTGTACTAGATGTGCTCGCTGCTTCGTTCGCTTGGGAGTTGATATTCCTCGTAATTGGCCACAGAATCTGTATAGATGGTTGTTGCATCACTAATGGATCTACAGGTTTCAACAGCGTCTCCGGGGCCGATATTCCTTACGCGGTTTTCTGGCCTACATCCCGATCCCTTGAGAATTCTGGGCTAAAAAGTATAAGTTTATACGTTGTCTTATTTTCACTCTTTCAGTGAAAGTCCAAATCAAATCGGTTCAGCAGTTTCAGGGATTAGCCAGGACAAAGAGAAAGACGGACAGAAAGGCTAAATTAAAGAAAAACTTTATTTGTGGTTTAGTTCGTGTAAATAGCAATATCAATATTTGAAAATACGTCGTTTGTTGAAATCACAGACAGACATTTCAATTTTATGTATCCTGATGATTTTGTATTGAAAATTTAGTATACTGATTTTATAAGGGATATTAGCACTCTCTTAACCTCAGTCTCGACTGATATCTATAGATTACGTCCAAATGGGAGCATGCGAGCCATATGTGATAGGAAACGCACATACTGCCACAAAGTTTCACATTTTTGCAAAGTAATTATTAAATGTGAAGAAAAAGACATCAGAAAAAGACCTGTCAGCTTTTAAAGCAAGAGTGAACAAGCACTTTCTGGGCTTGGTCATATCAACGTAGACCCCACCCCGTCTTTCGTTTACCATCAGGCGTGATCGAGGTCAGGAGTGGGCCCAAGTGAAATAAAAATAAAGCGCTTGATGTGCTTGCTGGTAGGTTTTCCTCCCCAACAGATTCATTATTAGAGAACTGTTGTATTTTTTGTAATTACTTAACATTTGTTTGAGTGGTTGCGGATTAGTAATAACAATAGATATACTGCCCTCGAATAAAAAACTGAAGTGAAGTAAATAAATTATCGACAAAAAAATGATCGTGCGATGATGGTGTTCTTGTGTGGTGGGCCAATGAACTACTATAGGTAGTTATTTTTTTGCGTGTAGAAAAAAGTTGAAAGGTATAATTTTATAAGAAAGGCAGGGAAGCATAGCAGAGCTGGCAGGTCTGTACTGAGCAGTGGGTGGAACTAGACCTGCAATGATGATGATATTAATATTATAGTATATGTATATTATAATTTATTGTGCCCACAGCTAAGTTGTGGAACTCTACCGGTTTCTGTGTTCCCTACCTCATAATAATATGAGCCGTCAGCTTTTAAAGCAAGAGTTTATTACAGGCATTGTCTTGGCTCGCTCCTTCCACCATAGACCTCATGTATGGCTTACCATCAGGCGTGATGGAAGTCATGAGCGGGTAGACGGGCAAGAGTGTTTTTGGGGACTCCATTTTTGAGTAATAAAATACATGTCGTTAAAATAATAGTCAATCAACAAGGTCGTTAGCAGTATTTAAAAGAGTAACTGTGGAGTTTCTTGCCGGTTTTTCTCCATAGAAAACGACCAATTTCGAACCGTGCCCTAACTGCAGACGTTTTGTAAGTGTACATGGGCACTATGTGAAATAAAAAAAAAAAGTTGGGTTAAAAAAAAAACCGGTCAAGTGTGTGTCGGGCCATGCGCAGTGAAGGGTTCCGTAGTTTTTATAACAGCCAAGTGCGTGTCGTATTCGCTGACTGATCGTTTCGTACCATGCTCTAACTAAAAGCCAAACATGACTACCTAATTAATTAGATTTCCTATATAAATCCTCACCTGATCCGTTAATTTTGCACGGAAAGTTTTAATTTTTTTTAGAGATTTGTATAAATAAAACTTGTCATAGCCGGTGTTTTGAATTTAAATTATAAATTATATTCTGTTATTACTATTTCAATCTCCAAATTCCTACACTCAACGAGACTTGATTATGAATTTCACAATTCAACTATTTCAATTTCATCTCTAGCCTCTACACAATCTCAAGAACTTATTTTTTTTTTCTACACACAATCTCAAAAACCTAATTTTTTTTAGGTAGGGCCACTCGTAGTTCAGCACACTAAGGCTGGTCACTACTTAACAGGGCGATCAACAAAAACTCAAGTTTTTTTTTGATAGGGCCACTCGTAGTTCAGCACACTAAGGCTGGTCACTACTCAACCGGGCGATCCTGTGGTGACCTCTAAAATTAAAGGCCCCCAGCCAGGGCTTACAAACTAGAATTACATTTTAAACAACCGCACGCTAAGGGCACTCCCTGTGGAGTACGGGCCTCGGCATAGCGGGGTCATTGTTGGAGGGCAGCAAAGGGAAAGGCTGGGTCCATATTATTTAAGGGGTTTTTTATCGCTACTGGCTCAGCATCGCGGGCTGGCTCGTTTGGCAAAGGTCGGGGAGAGTTTCCGTTACAAGTACGTGGACGTCGCGATGGGCCTCGTCGGCGAGGCCGGAATACGGAACGCGTTTTATTTCTGTATTTTCTAAGAGTGCTAGTTTCCCTACTGCTCTCTTGTCGGATGGTGGTGGGGTCGTCGGGCTCGTCTAGGACGTTACGCGGGCGACGAACCCGAGAAATATTGGAGGGTCTGTATCCGGCGGCCGATACGATCAGGGGGTTTGTGTGGTTTTCAGCAGAGGTGACGCACTGAATAACGTTTCAGCACTTGCTTTATGGTCGGGGCAAAAACTCAATAATTTTCATAACTACCTACTTATAGTTTTGGCGGTAACGAAACCATTGTGAGATATAATTCGACGACAACGCCATCTAGTTAGAAAAGAAGTACTAATTGTTACACAAAACTGAAAAATGAGACTGGTTTGACACAATCCTCAACTAATTTAATTACTTAAACACAACTTACTATAATTTTACTGGACAGAAACTGTTTTTTAACCGACTTCTAAAGAAGGAGTAGGTTATCAATTCGTCACGTATATATAATATATATGTATGTGCACCGATAACTTCGTCAATTATGGATCGATTTAGAAAATTATTTTTTCGTTTGAAATGGTATGCTCTCGAGGTAGTACCATTGTCACCAAATTAGAATTTGATGAAGGGATCTCATGGAAATCGAAGGAAATCCTCAAATTTTTAAGGCAATTGTATAGCGATTTTGGTATTTTTTATAGTAACTTGTGCATTTGCTCTCAGAAAGCACCATTTGGTGAAGCGGAACTGATGAAGAAGATCACAGATGGCCACCGGAACTACTCAATAATAAGTATTTCACGAGTTGCGGTTCGATTACTTTAAAATGGTTGCTAAGCAATTTATGGTCGTCACAATGTGAATGGTGAAATGGAGCTGATGGTGAAATACCTGGAGAACTCCTCAACAATTAACGCCCCTGCATCGGGAAAAGCAATATTTTGTAAAAGGTGATGAGCAAGTTGACATTAGGCTATTGTAACTTAGATAAATTATAAACAGACCCACTAAAAGCGAGAAATAAAAACTTTTTAACAAGAAAAAACGGACTTCCAAAAAAACACTACAATGTGAAAAATAACTTTAATTTTGAAAATCGGTGGCAAAGAACTAAAATACAGATCCAAAGACACCATCTTCTGAAATTAAAGTTATTTTTCACATTGTACCTAGTGGTTTTTTGGAAGTCGGTATTTATTTGTTAAAAAGTTTATTTTTTATAAAACTTATTTAAATATGAAACTAGCGCGATACAACTGACGCTTAACGCCATCTATCGACATTTCTATGGAGTTGTTCGAAATTTTCGAGTCAAATATTACTCGTAAACTTGTAAAGCTCACTCATGTGTGATAGCTTTCCTTTAAACTTCGTTATATATAGGTACTACTGCCATGACATTTGAATTTCTAACTACAACCGTTTAGTTGATAGAGGGGGAGGACACTTGACTCGAACGAAAATTGGTAATTTAAAGCTTGATAAGTCACGAGCGGTTTACTTAATCAGAAAACGGTCTTCCTAAACCCCTAATATTTTTGAAAGACCTATCCAACGATATCCCACACTATGGGAAGGACGAAAAAAAAATTATCATCTCACTTTACATGTAGGGGAGGTACCCTAAATAATTGTGTTTTTCAAAATTTTATTTTACCACTTTTTTGGCGTCATTACCGTGTATACTCATGCCAAATTACAAATTTCTAGTACCAATAGTTTTTGAGCTAAACCGCGGACAGACGGACAGACAGACGGACATGGCGAAACTATAAGGGTTCCTTGTTGACTACGGAACCCTAAAAAATGGATTGTTCTGTGTACACCGGATATGAAATTATTTATTTTGTAAAGGACATGGCTAAATTGAAGTATGGACGACTGCCCCCGCAATGAAAACGCATGAATAAACATGGTTTCTAGCAATATATAATACTGAATAGCTGTAAATTTGTATTTTGCAATTAAAAAGGTTCAGGAACCTTTCATATCTGCACAATCCTGAAAATAAAATCACATAACTCCTACGACAAAGGTACAAAAACTTCAAACGATGACATTGCTATAAACTTTTATCTAGGCGTTTTAATGTGTCTGTGACGATTTTAATTGATAATTGTGTTTTTCACTGGCGATTTTGCACTAAGGTACTTGAAGTAAATATCTACAAAGGGGTAATTACATACAACGGACTTACAACAGATAATCTCCACAAAAATCATAATAATATAAGTACTTTATTCTGTTGTAAAACCTAAACTACTTACTTATCCAAATGAGTTAACATAAAGACAGTATTCACAGACAACATACATAACATTATGGTTGAAATGATGAACGTATTTAAAGATTAACTGAGCCAAATATTTATAATTTCTGCCTAAACTAGATAATGAACGCAGTGAGTACCAAAGCATAAAAACAATTATGAAACTTTTTAATGTTTATTAAGTAGTTCACGAAAGTTATAAGAAATGATTAAACTCTAAATAATTTATGAATGAACATTTAAACATTACGGGTTAGTCTGAAACTCCTCTTTGTGCTAACCGTTCTGGGGGCAGCCGTTTAGCCATCTCTTTTGTTACAAATAACACTTTTACACGTCATGTTTTCCGGTGTTTCCTAACTGACTATTCAGAGTAGTCAGTTAGGAAACGTCTCTTTTAAGGTCCATACAATATGTATATGAAAAGTATGTAGGTTCATGTTTGTGGTGCTCTTTTGAGTAAATAACCACGCAAATTTGAGCGGACCTGTCCAGACAATGCAAGCAATTGTCAGTTATCGTGTAGCTCAACTTAGAACTTAAGGAGCAACAATTTGACCAACAATACCAAAGTAAGGACATTTGGGAAGGCCAGACAAGTAATGAAACTGCTTGACATCATTAAATAAATTATAGTGAAAGTAAAAACAAAGAAGAAACAATAACCTACATAGTCCTCACATTTACAATAACGAAATTAAAAAAAAAAAATCAGCAATCACAATTTAAAAATTTAATAAGAAAGGCCCACCCATATCACTAGAGCAGCTCATTCCCAAGCCTTCTTGTCCTCAATATAATCTTTAACTGTGTAAAAAGCTTTTTGACATAGCTTACGTTTTATAAATAATTTGAATTTATTGATGTATGTACTTGAATGTGACTTAGGAATTTTATTATAAAAAACATTTACATTGGCATCTAACGAACCCCCTATTTTTTCCTTGTATTTACATTATAAATATCACTGTATTTTTTAAACAGATTAATATTTTTGTGTGCATACAAGAGATTCTCATAAATATACTGAGATGGCACAGTCATAATATTAATTTCATTTTTGTCTCTTAAGGAGTATTTAGGACTTAATTTATAAATTGCACGAATAGCCCTTTTTTAGGGTTCCGTAGCCGAATGGCAAAAAAATGGAACCCTTATAGTTTCGATATGTCTGTCCGTCTGTCTGTCTGTCTGTCTGTCTGTCCGTCCGTCCGTATGTCACAGACATTTTATTCCGAAACTATTAAGACTATACATGTGAAACTTAGTAGGTATATGTATTCTGTAAACCGCTTTCCGATTTTAAGAAAAAAATTAAAAAATATTTAAAATAAAGAGGGGTCCCCATACATGGAACTAGAACTGAATTTTTTTTTTTCATGAAACCTATGCGTGTGTGGTATCTATAGACAGGTCTTTAAAAATGATATTTTTTTTTTTTTTTTTTTATTGAAGATAGGTTCGCGTTTGACCACTATCTCACCTGATGGTAAGTGATGATGTGATCGAAGATGGAGCACGCTTACCTAAAAGTAACCTATTCACTCTGGACTTAAAGACTCCTAGGTTATAGCTATCGGGAAACACAGACTCCGGCAGGGAATTCCACTCCTTAGCCGTACGCACAATGAAGGTATTCCCAAAACGTTTTGTGCGTATGGGTGGGATGTCCACCATGTAACGATATAAGTGTTTCTAGAACCACTTTTTCATAAAGTCAATCGTTTAAAGATATAAGCTTCCAAAGTGGTAAAATGTGTCCCCCCCTCTAACTTCTATAATAATAGAATGAAAAATCTAAAAAAAATATGTTTGTAGATCTTAATGTAAACTTTCAACCAAAATTGGTTTGAACGAAATCGGGTCAGCAGTTTTTGAGATACAGTATATTTTCTAAAACCGCAAATATAACTTTGTAATTCATACAAACACTATGAAAAACATAGTTATTTAGCGTAGTTGTAAAAATGTAAATAAGCTAGTTTTAAGAAATTTTTAAGGTTTTCTTTTTGTTCGTCAAATAAATATACATATTATATTATATTATATTATTATAGTTACTACGGAACCCTTCATGGGCGAGTCTGACTCGTACTTGGCCAATTTTTTTTGTGATACAAGTATTGTGGTATGGTAAAAAATACCAGAGAGGTGATATGTGTCGCCATTATGTGTAGTCAGCAGCCCCCGCTCTTGAACTACTTTGTATGTTTTTATTGATCTGAAAGGCGAAAAATACGTATACAATATTTTTTGAAAGTTTATAATTCACGGAACAAATAAAATGATCATCTTGAAACACAGAAAACTACCCAATTTCTTTAGGTATACATTATGAAACGGTATAGTATACTTGAGATAACATACTCGTAATGTACTATGTATTAGATAACAGACGGGTTACCAGGATATCGTATTATTATGATATCGGATCGCGATCACATAACACATTTCTGCTCGATTGTTATTCGACTCGATCGATAAGCAGATGGCACATTGTTTTGTTGACATTTCGTATAGATAGACTTAGAATACATTGCATGTTTTACATACGTGGAATGTTTTCAAAAGGGGGTAATAGGCAGTAGGCACTTTATAACATCTGTCTTTGCTTACGGTTCGTGGGAGTGTATTAAATAATCTAGCATAATGCGTCACGCCTGTTTTCTCAAAGGGCGAGGCATAAGAGTGTATTTATATATCTTTCAAGTCTAAGGTTTTTCACGGTTTTAGGTCCTTAATTCCGAGTCAAAAATGGAACGTTTAAAGGCATTACTCTTGCTGTGTATCTATCTTTCCGGTTATCTATCATTTGGTCACAGTTTGCTCCAAATCAGCCTGATCGATTTAGTTGAAATTTTGTACAAATAATACGATCTATTGTGCCCGTACAACAAAGTCGAATTTAAAACCTGCGAAACAAAATTTTGATTTTAAAGAAAATATGTAGTTGAAAATGGGCCTTGCTTATCTCTGAAGCTACTGCCTTAAATTAAATAAAAGGAAACAAAAAATCGATGTCTAAATAACAGGAAAACCTATAAAAACTCTGAAGTCATAATAGTCTCTCTGAGGTCGGTGCCTACAGGTCTGAAGATCTCTTGCTCACCATCTGACTTGCTACCTATCACTTAATATCAGTAGTAAAATATTTTATCTCGATGTTAATAAAGGATTTCTGTGTTAATGAATCATGTTAGAAGTTATTTAAAATTCCAAGAATATATGATTCTTGGAATCTTACATATTAAAAGGTTTTCCTTATTTAGGTCTTATAGATGTAGGCGGTGAAGCCTGTATTACGCATTACGTCAAATCTCATTTTATAAAAGAGGAAAACTTGATTAAATCGTCTTCAAATGTAGGTCTTTGTTAAGTAGGACGCGGCATCATTTAAAGCAGTGTTTTTCAATCTTTTTAACCGACTTCAAAAAAAGGAGGTTTACAATTCGTTTTGAACTTTTATGTATGTTACCTCATAACTCGGAGATGGCTGGACCGATGTGGAAAATTCTTTTTTTGTTTGAAAGGGTATACTTTCTAGTTGGTCCCATTGTTGTCACGTTTGGATCTGATGATGGGATCATGGAGAAATCGAGGGAACTCTTCAAATATTATAGGCACACCTATAGCGTTTTGGGTATTTCTTATAGTACCTTGTGCAGTTGCTCTCGAAAAGCACCATTTGAGGAAGTGCAACTGATGATGAAGACCCAAGATGGCCACCGAAACTACTCAATAATAAGTATTTCGTTGATTGCGATTAGATTACTTGAATATGAATGTTAAGCACTTTATGCTCGTCACAATGCATATGGTGAAGTAGAGCTGATGGTGATGTACCAAGAGTACTCCTCAAAAATTAACGGCTCTGCACCGGGAAAAGCAATATTTTGTAAAAGGTGATAAGTAGTTGACATTTTGGCTTTTGTAACTAGATAAATTACAGACCGACCCACTAAAAAGCGTGAAAAAAAACTTTTTAGCAAAAAATAGAACCGACTTCCATATAAAAACACTATAAAGGCAAAAATAACTTTAATTTCGGAAGGCGGTGTCTTTAGTTTTGTATATATTTTCGTTTTTGACACTGCCTTCCGAAATTAAAGTTATTTTTGCCTTTATAGTGTTTTTATATGGAAGTCGGTTCTATTTTTTGCTAAAAAGTTTTTTTGTATACGCGATCCCTTTACAGGATGAAAAATTCTCACGACCCCCTTAAGACATATACAGACAAAACTTTATAAATTTAAATGAGTATGTTTACGATTTTCTCTATTTTGATACCTATCTACAAGTAAAAAGAAGTAGGCTACCCCTACGGGAAAGAGGCGTGTTTTATCAACAGAGTACAAAAAAAGAAGGAGGTTATCAATTCGACGCGTATATTTTTTTTATGTGTGATCACCGATTACTCGAAGACGGCTGAACCGATTTGAAAATTCTTTTTTTGATTGAAAGGGTATACTTTGAAATTGGTCCCATTGCCACCAAGTCAGGATCTAATGATGAAATCCTGGAGAAATCGAGGGAACTCTTCAAATATTATAGGCACAACTACAGTGATTTCAGTATTTTTTATAGTAACTTGTGTAGTTGCATTTGAAAAGCACCATTTGTGTGTGAAGTTAAGTGGATCTGATGATGAAGACCACAGATGTCCACTGGAACTACGCAATATATAAGTTGGAATAATAAGTATTTCAAGTAATCGAAGCGGAACCCGCTTCGATTACTTGAATATGGTTATTAAGCACAATATGCTCGTCACAATGCATATGGTGAAGTGAAGCTGATGGTGAAGTACCAGGAGAACTCCTCAACAATTAACGGCCCAGCTTTGGGAAAAGCAATATTTTGTAAAAGGTTATAAGTAGTTGAGATTTAGACATTTATAACTAGGTAAATTATAAATCGAACAACTAAAAAGAGTGAAATAAAAACTTTTTACCGAAAAATTAAACCGACTTCCAAAAAACACTGCAAAGTGAAAAATAACTTTAATTTCGGTGCAGTGTTTTTTGGAAGTCGGTTTAATTTTTTGGTAAAAAGTTTTTATATGAATATGATACCTATCTATTAATTATTTATTTGTATGCAAGGAAATCTGAAGGAAAAACTTGTAGAATTAGCTTCTGACGGCGTGCTGAAAATGGAATATCATTTGCAAAATATTGACGTGTTTTGGATGAAAAGAAAACAAGAATATACAGAGCTGGCAAGGGAAGCTCTAAAATCATTAGTGCCATTTGCCACCTCATACTTGTGCGAACTAACATTCTCCTCAATGGTGGACATTAAAACTAAAAAGAGAAACAGACTACTACTAGAAAATGATTTAATCATAAACGTTTTTTGAAAAATACACAAGCACATCATTTTCACTGATATTGTATTTTTATTGTAGTGTAGAACCTTGTCATTTCTCTTTTGCCGTCGATCACCCTAATAAGGCTTCGCGATCCCCTTAGGAAAGGTTCGCGACCCCCGAGAGGGGTCGCGACCCACAGATTGAAAAACACTGATTTAAAGTAATACGTATATCCGCAGTACAATCCACAGATTGTTTCACGAGATGCTTCAGTTTAAATAACTGTAAAGAGATATTTTTGATTATAAATAGGGCTTGCAATCCCGGAATACCGAGATCTCGGTATTGCGGGATCCCGCGTCATTTTCCAGTCCCGCGTGATGTTGGATTACGGGTGCGGGTTCCGCGGGATTTGCGGGACTGAAAAAAGCATGCATTTCTTCTCGCGAGCGCGATCGCTCGGTGTGGCTCGGTGACTGGCAGTGCCGGCAGTGTTGCAGACAACGCGGGAGCCGATGTCGCCCGTTTTACACAGCTTAAGTAGCCTAATATAGCCGAATTTCTGTTAGTGGTAGCCTAAGTATGTAGCCTAAAATATCAGTAAAGTTTTTTATTCAGTATTTGTTACTGTTTTGTGAAGAAAAAAACGGTATAATTTGATTGATCTCATACTAATAGTAACACGTAAATAAATGTGGAGTTAGTTGATTAATTCATTGTTTTTTGTGATAAATAAACGGTGTAATTTGATTGATCTCATACTAGTAGTAATACTTAAATAAATGTGGAGTTAGTAGATTAATTCACTGTTTTTATTTGTGATAAATAAAAGGTGTAATTTGATTGATCTCATACTAATAGTAATACGTAAATAAATGTGGAGCTAGTTGATTAATTCATTGTTTTATTTGCCTTATATAAATGTGAATATTTACAATACGCGGAATCCCGCAAATACCGAGATCCCGCGGGATTGAAAATTCGTAGTCCCGCAAATACCGAGATTGAATTCAGGCTGCGGGATTGGATGCCCTAATTATAAACCTATATTGCACTAATGGAGGATCTCGTAGCTAAATGAAAACAGCCGCACGGATCGATCGTCAAAGGTTAAGCAACGCTTTCCTAGGTGGATTTGTGACCATTTTAATATATCTGATTCCTGCGGGCCTAAGCAGTTAGTCCCGGCTGTCATTTGTAATTATTTGACAGTCGTTACGGATATTCAGAAGCCAGAAAATCTACAACAGTCTTGCCAAGAGGTATCGTGTTACCCAGCTACTGGGTTTAGGAGGTTAGATAGGCAGGCGCTCCATGTTAAACACTAGTACTAAGCTGCTTCCGGTTAGACTGGAAGCCGACCCCAACGTAGTCGGGAAAAAGGCTAAGCAGATTTAGCTTTAACTTAGCTTTAGTCATCCGAGCATGTCGTCATCTCAAACCGCATCGACCCTCCCAAGCAATAACTCGGTATTAGAAAAATCAAAATTTTACAGGAGAAAAGATTTAGTGATTTTATCAAATATGTTTTAACTAGTGGGATTGTTGAAGTCATTGATGTATTAAATGGAAGCAATTTTTTTTTGCGGAATGTTCACTGTGTGTCATTGATATGAAATTCCTTTTATTCAAAACCTAGTTATTTAAGAAAAAAAAAATACCCTATAATTTTATACCTACATAAAATATCAGGTGTGTCATGATATCTTTGTAAATATCATTAGGAAATATCAAAAAAAAAAATTGCTAAGGTTTATTCCGGTCTATATAGATGCCAAATTTGACATAACAGCATAAAGCCCTTAATAGCACATTACCGAGTTCTTGGTTAGGGGGTCGACATATACTTCATCTCTTTCTAGTCACGCCAAAGTTTCCGAAGCCGTCCTTAGCGCCCACTCTACTCCACTCCATTCGAGTCTATCTGTCCTGTCTGTATTCCATATACGATGCTCCCCCAATGCTTCTTCAGCTTTGCGGCCTGGTGCCCAAAACCTTAAAAGTGTAATGTGCTAACCAGATACCGCAGAACCGGAAAGCAAGGACAACTGAAGGGACAGGGTGGGTTTTTAGTCAGTAGAAGTCTGACACTCCCTTCCGCTCCACCAAGAGCGGGAGGAGTGATTTGATGTCCCCTCCCCAAGTGGCCTTTTGAAAACCTTGATTTTGTATTTTCGAGACTCCGGTCAAGGACCTATGAAGTAGATGACTTTGACCTTCAAAGAAAAAATAATTCATCGCTTTACCATCACCACCAGTGGCACCAGTACCTCATCCAAGCGATGTCGACTTGTCAGTCGACTTCTTTATTTTGTCTGTAGGGAAATCATATAAGTAACAGCTTATCAAGAAGATATGATATCTGTTTATCATATCTTCTTGATACTTAACAGTACTTAACATTGGATACTACGATGATGATTACTTTTTCTCGATAAGCCGTGATTTATCTACGATAACGTAGTTGGTAACTGCGTGATTGCCACTTCAAATACAGACATTCTTCAAATATCTCTTAACAGCGATATTATGTTGTTGCCATTAATATTGACATAGATCTTATAAATGAAATGAGTTTCTGTCTGTAGGGCAATGGAAAGCAATTTGTCACCATTTCTGTGACATTTCAAATGGACATTAATTGTTTTGAAAGTCGTGTTTGCATTGGAACAGTAGGTAATTTGAAATGTTTTTAACCGACTTCAAAAAAAAAGGAGGAGGTTCTCAATTCGTCTTGAACTTTTTTTTTATTTTTATGTATGTTACCCAATGACGTATTATAATAGACGCGTCATATTCCCACAAAACACCTCTCAAAAACGGCACGAAACACACAGAGAATTACTATCTAATACGTGTAAAGAAAGAGACAGAAAATAAATGCCGTCTTTAGGTACACCTGATGTTAGAGAGAGATGAATATACATCTTTAGTTAACAACCTTCCCTAACGTCACGTGACTGACTTCATTCATACGCTAGCCGCCATTAGCCGTAGAAAAATTAAAATAAAAAATGTATTTCTGTTGATATTTACCTATGAAATGACACATTTTGACCTCTCACGGAAGCAGTATAATTAGTGCAACGTCTGAAAACACACAAAGGCATGCTTTTCTCCTAATTTTCTTTTAAAACACATTTTTTCTTAAGATGTGTAGTGTAGCGATCGCGACACAGGTTCGTGCGTAACTAAACAGACACGAGGCACTTACCTTGATTTCAACTTGCCATTTTAGAGCGCGGACAACGTATCTATATTTTATTATATATCTTTGATGTTACCTCATAACTCGCAGATGGCTGGACCGATTTGGAAAATTCTTTTTTTGTTTGAAAGGGTATACTTTCTAGTTGGTCCCATTGTCGTCATGTTTGGATTTGATGATGGAATCATGGAGAAATCATGGGAACTCTTCAAATATTATAGGCACACCTTTAGCGTTTTGGGTATTTCTTATAGTACCTTGTGCAGTTGCTCTCGAAAAGCACCATTTGAGGAAGTGCAACTGATGATGAAGACCCAAGATGGCCACCGAAACTACTCAATAATAAGTATTTCGTGGATTGCGATTAGATTACTTGAATATAGATGTTAAGCACTTTATGCTCGTCACAATGCATATGATGAAGTACAGCTGATGGTGATGTACTAGGAGAACTCCTCAAAAATTAACGGCTCTGCACCGGGAAAAGCAATATTTTCTAAAAGATGATAAGTACTTAGTTGACATTTTGGCTTTTGTAACTAGATAAATTACAAACCGACCCACTAAAAAGCGTGAAAAAAAAAAACATTTTAGCAAAAAATAGAACCGACTTCCATATAAAAACACTACAAAGGCAAAAATAACTTTAATTTCGGAAGGCGGAGTAAAAAAAAACAAAACAAATGACACCGACTACCGAAATTAAAGTTATTTTTGTAGTGTTTTTATATGGAAGTCGGTTCTATTTTTTGCTAAAAAGTTTTTTTTTTTCTATAGTAGCATTTGTGCTGACAGACCGATTGACTAATCAACACACAGCCTGAACAGCTGATCGTAGATACTTGACATTTAGAGACTATTTATTTTTTATATGACGTAGGCATCAGAAGATAAGATATCTAGAAATTTGTCCCCTTAGTATTGCAAAGTGAAAGTTATTGTAAAGAAAACGTTTTTTACTTTATTCAGTATTCTTTGAACTTTGAAATATTCACGTTACGATTTAGAGAAGCTGTCATTATTCGTTTTTCCCAACTACGTCCATAAGCTGATATGTGTGGTAGAACTTTCTTCTTGGACTCATTCCGCGTCCCCTTAACCTAGATAGATCGTACCTTGAACCTTGGTTTGACAAAGTTTGCATGGACTAGGGTTACCAGATCCGAAAAATAAGTTTTCCTGAAAAAACCCTTGTTTCGGCAATAATTTTCCTGACATTTTGGCAGAAACTTATATTATTTTACAAACTCGCACGCGGCGCGTGGGAGTCTGAGTATGAGTGTTAGATGCCTTGTGGCGGGATGCGGGGCACGGCGCGACTGAGCGAGTCAATTAGTAGGTAGTTCAGTACTCTTGCAAACGGTGCTAAGTTTACTAGTGTTGTGCGTATTTGTGTGGCAAGCATTTATTTTATAACGAAAAGGCTTACTTTTCTCTTTTTTTTTTTAATTCCTGAAAATTTCCAACTTTCCCTGTTTCCCTGACAGAGAGCTGAAATTCCGGACATGTCAGGAAAATTCCTGTCATCTGGTGACCCTAGCATGGACCATTTCTCTTTGTGTGTATCATAATGTGTGGTATAATCAAAACATATAATTTATATTGCCAGGACAAGGACTGAGTCGAAACTTGGCACATAGGCAGACCACATGCCGATTATATAAATGACTTATTTATTATTGCTTTTTATGGGCATGATAAAATAATTTTCACTCAAAAAAAAATTGTGAGTTGATGCTGGTAAAATTAAGTTATTGTTGTTATTATTAAAAGACAAAATCTTTTTTATATCCACTTTTCTACTCATCTTATTCTGCTTAACGGAATAAGAAATAATCATAAAGCTAACGACAACACCTTATAAACCCTTCCAAACTAGAGATAAAACTACAAACAAAACTATAATAGAAACAAGCGAAGACTCAAAAAACGACCATCCTTTACTCTCAAACCGTGCCGTTTACGATTTCCTCCGAGATAGAAAGAGATAGCACATCCTTGTGACCTTTTCGTGACTCAGACGTCCGTTTGAACTTGCCTCTAGACCTTCGCTATGACCTTCGAGTGTGGTGATGACGTCAATTTTGTCTGACGTCACTCATCTCGATCGGATGCTGACGTATGCATATCGTCAGCAGATGTTAGCTACAAGTTTTTGATAAATATGTAATGTGAATGAATGTAGACTGTAAACAGAGATTTTAAACAATGGACGTGCTATTGTATCAGTGTTTCCATGTGTAATATTATGTGTACTTGGCACTAGAATTAAGTAATAAATGTTTACAACCGGATGAACTTAGCACTCTGTGGTCTGGTGTTAATGTTCCATCTGTGTTTCCGCATTGCGGTATCATAATATTGTATTGTATAAAGTTATGTAGTGTAACTTTCGTATTATAATTTTGTTCAAAATGTTAAATAACCATTGCTTGCATTGCTAAAAGTTCATTATAAAGAAATAAAATGATATTCAGATCCATGGCCCATATAAAAAACTGAAAAATTTACAAAATAGTGATCTCTCAAAAAATTGGAGACTGGCTACATACCACCTATCTGTCCGTAACTGGATCACACAGTACCCCTCGGCAAGACTGGTATTAGATTTTGTGGCTTCTGACTACACGTAACCACTGTCAAAGACTGATGTGCACGTCTCTAGAAGGCCGGACCGGATGGAATACCTGCCCGAGTCCTTAAAAGTTGTGCTCCGGAGTTGTCACCTGTCTTGACTCGCCTGTATCGCCTTTCCCTCAGAACCGGAGTAGTACCAGTGTCCTGGAAGGTTGCTATTGTGCAACCAGTACCCAAAAAGGGAAGCCGTGCCGATCCTGCCAATCATAAACCAATCGCCTTAACCTCCATACTTTGTAAAGTGATGGAAAGGGTACTCAACAACAAGTTGCTGACATACCTTGAAGACAATGAGCTCCTCAGTGACCACCAGTATGGCTTTCGCTGTGGTCGGTCCACCGGAGATCTTGTGTATGTCACGCATCGTTGGGGCGAGGCCATTGAGAAACACGGTGAAGCCCTTGCGGTGTCCCTCGATATCTCAAAGGCCTTTGACAGGGTTTGGCACGCTAGTCTGCTGAGCAAGCTTCCTGCATTCGGTGTTCCTGCTAGCTTATACGACTGGATTTCTGACTTCTTGAGTGAGCGGTTGATCCGAGTGGTCATCGATGGCTGTTCGTCGGATCTTATGGCAATTAATGCCGGTGTTCCTCAAGGGTCTGTTATTTCTGCGACTTTTTTTTTGCTGCATATCAATGACCTACTTCAGCTGGGAGCAGTTGGGTACGCGGATGACAGCACAGTCGCAGAGAGATACTTATCCAGTGCTAGAGCTGGCAGAGACGAAATTGCCACACTCACAAAGGCCATGGTAGAGCGCATGAATCCGACCTTAAATCTTGTTTCCCAATGGGGCGACGACAATATGGTCGAAATCAACGCTTTGAAAACACAGGCTTGTCTTTTCAGCGCTAAAAGGAGCCCATATCAATTATCCCCTACTTTCCGAAGTGCATCTGTGCCAGTTACCAACCGCCTGGAGCTTTTGGGCATGGAGTTGACGTCAGACCTCAACTTTGGCTCAACCATCGAGTCCAGAGCTCAGACTGCAGCAAAAAAGCTAGGAATCCTACACAGGGTGAGGCGGTACTTCACGCCTGAACAGCTTCTGAATCTATATAAAGCACAGGTCCGTTCCTGCATGGAGTACTGCAGCCACTTGTGGGATGGCTCTGCACAATACCAACTTGCTGCACTGGACTCGATCGAGCGCAGGGCTAAAAGGCTTATAGGCGACGAAGCGCTATCGGGCAAGCTTCATAGCCTGGCTCATCGGCGAACCGTTGCTTGCCTGTCGGTTTTCTACAGATTGTACTTCGGGGAGTGTGCGCATGAGCTCCATGACATGATTCCTCCATCTCCCTTTCACTACCGGTCTATCAGACGAACGGCTGGCTACCATCCACACTTGGTTGATATACCGTCTTGTCGTACCAAGTGCTTCTTCTCCACATTTATTGTGCGCACTTCCAAGATGTGGAATTCTCTGCCGGCTTCTGTGTTCCCTGCCACTTATGATCTTTCAACCTTTAAAGCAAGAGTAAACAGGCATCTTCTGGGCTCGCTCGTTCCATCGCAGACCTCATCTACCGCTTACCATCAGGCGAGATTGAGGTCAAGAGTGAGCTCATTGTGAATAAAAAAAAAATGGCACGTAAGAATCTCGACACGTTCAATTTAATTTTCAATTTATTTCAATTTGAAATGAGTTACAATATCTTCTTATAGGCTATACAACGTGTAATTTAAAGGGTATATAACGGGTGATTTTTTCAGAGGTATAGGATTTGATTTTCAAAAAAAAAACACAAAATATTTGAAAAATTTGATGAAATCTTTATTGGAATCGATAGAACGATCAATATAATTTAATGTTTGAAGATGATTTCATGCAAATGCTGGCCGCGGTTCCGGTTTAGATGGCCCATTCGCAAGGCCCAATTTCGGCACACTCTCTCCAACATATCAGCCGGTATATCACGAATAAATGCTTCAATATTGGCTCCCAGTGCGTCAATCGTTGCTGGTTTATCCCTGTAGACATGAGCCTTAACATGGCCCCACAAGAAATAGTCCAAAGGCGTTAGATCACACGATCTAGGCGGACAATTGACGGGCCCAAAACGTGAGATAAACTGTTCACCGAAGGCGGCTCTCAATTGGGCCATTGTTTCGCGTGCCGTGTGGCATTTGGCACCGTCTTGTTGAAACCACATGTCAGGCATGTCCAATTCTTCCATTTTGGGCAAAAAAAAAATCGCCAATCATCACACGGTAGCGCTCGCCATTCACAGTAACGTTTCGGCCATTGTCGTCTTTGAAAAAGTACGGCCCGATGATGCCACCGGCCCATAATCCACACCAAACAGTACATTTTTCGGGATGCAGTGGTAGCTCTTGCAATGCTTCTGGCTGGTCTTCACTCCAGATGCGGCAATTATGCTTATTGACATATCCATTCAACCAGAAATGAGCTTCGTCGCTGAACACAATTTTTCGATGAAAAAGTGGATCTTCCTCCAACTTTGCCAATGCCCATTCACCAAATGTTAGACGTTGTGGGAGGTCGTGTGGCTTCAATTCTTGCACCAGCTGTATCTTGTAAGGTTTTACACCCAAATCCTTTCGCAAAATTTTCCACGTAGTGGAGTAACAGAGGCCCAATTGCTGCGAACGGCGGCGAATCGACATTTCACGGTCATCACTAACACTGGCGGATACAGCCGCAATATTTTCTTGGGTCCTCACTCTACGTATGCGTGTTCGTGGTTTAATGTCCAATAATGTAAACTGGGTTCGAAATTTAGTCACAAGCTTCCGAATAGCTGCCTCAGTAGGCCGACCAAACTGCCCATAAATTGGAAGAAGTGCGCGATGCACTCTCTTAACCGAGCATGCATTTTGATAGTAAAATTCAATAATTTGCAAGCGTTGTTCGTTCGTAAGTCGATTCATGGTTAAATTATAGACCAAACTGAACAAGTTTGACAATGACACAAGACACGATTCACGCGTGATCTGTCAAAAACAGTGTTGCCAAAAAGATACCAGCAAAAAAATCACCCGGTACATACCAAGTGCATGGCTTCTTTGGATGATAACAAACGATATGGAAAGGGTTTTGTAATCCTATGTCAACACGTGTGGAACTTATTAGAAATTTCAATACATTGATACCAGAGACCGAAATTTTCAAATTAAGAAGAACGAACAGAATTATCATGTTATTGGCAAGTGACGTGAATGTTATTGACCCTTGTAGTGCTGTGACACGTTTGTTATGATTGGTATTCAAGAAACATATGAAACCGATAATTTGGTATCAATTCTTTGAGTCACTTATTTTTAGCTGGAACTGTGCATAGAGACTCCATACCAGATGTTGTCTTCAGCCATTTTGCATAGATATGGGGTTTCCGTTACACGTTGTATACATAATTGTTATTACAAATTACAAAAGAATTAGAAATCCGTAGCCGAACTAGGCAAAAGCCTGTATTTCGGCTATCAGCGCCAATCCCCTCGAGTACAACCTACATATGTTGTTAATCAAAAAAAATTTGCAACATAAATATAGAAAAAAAAGCATTACAAAAATATTAACATTTAAATTAATTATTATTAGAAAATCAAATCTAAAACTATTATAGTTATACTAATAAATAAATAAATTAAGAAACAAAAAAAAAATAAAGTTGTTTTACAAGCGCCACCCCATTATTAATTCAGTAAGTCAAAAGCGACTGACAGAGAACATAATTCTGTTTCAGAAGTGGTGGATCAGCAATATGCCGTAATTTTCTAAAAACACATTAATTTACGGATCCTTGCACTTAAAACCTTCAAGTGTTCTTTGAAATTAAGACAACTGTCAATTAATACACCTAGATATTTAATCATCTGAACACGTTCTACCGTAGGGCACGAGCAATTGGAATTTACGTGACAATCATGTGAGACGATTTTAAGGGTACTAGCTACACTGCGTTTTCGTAATGTCAAAGCAGACATAGTACTTTGTTTTCTCTACGTTTAAAGTCAAAATGTTCATCTGAAGCCACTTCCCAACCGCGTTAAAATCACGCTGAGCAGCATCGAAGGCAGCTTCCCAGTTATTGGCAGTAAAACAAAGGGCAGTATCATCAGCAAACGAGATAATTTTGCCTTGTGACAGCTTAAGATGAGTGAGTTGGTTGATATACTTATTCACCAGAAATATGGTAGGCCCCAAGATGCTGCCCTGCGGTACTCCGTGTGTAATTCGTAGGACATGACTCTTATATGTATTAACGCGAACACGTTGGGATCGCCCAGTTAGATAGCTTTTGAAAAGCTTGTGCTGCGTGCCTCTGATTCCCAACTTTTCGAATTTGTCCAGGAGGATGGGGATAGAGATTATATCAAAAGCCTTTGCCAGATCTAGGAAGATAATAAGACATTTTTTTTTCTTTTATCTAGGTTTGAACTAATGTAGGTTGTCAATTTATTGACAGCTTGTTCAGTTGACTTACTCTGCCGAAATCCGTATTGATTATCAGATAGCAAATTATTTTTTTTAAATAGTCGACTAATTTTAAGTTAATAATTCTTTCAAGGATCTTCGACAGAGCTGGTAAAATAGATATAGGCCTATAATTATTTATACGATCTCTGTCACCATTATTATAAATGGGGCAAATCTCGGCCATTTTTAAGAGCCTCAGGGAATGATCCTGTCTGAAGGCAATTATTAAATATCTTAGTCATTATCGTCACGAATCTAGGGACCGACCTCGGCGAGCATAGCTTCACCTTAAAGATCTATTATTATTGAGCTAGGATCTACTTTATATATGCATACTCATCTCAATAAATAATTTCTCGTTTCAGGTTTTGCAGTAACCACGGTAACAAGTGTCCTCGACCGGGAGATGTGCCCGCCGCCCTGATGTGTGTCGCCGAGGCTATGATGCCGCGCCTCATACTGCGTCTACTGCAACACTTCAGAGAGAACAGGTATACTACCTAACACAATTTTATCTTTAAGAAAACTAAAACATTAAAAAATAAAAGAAGGCCAAATACAAGTTTTCACAGCCAGTATCTGAACAAGAGACAGTATGCAGGTTAAAGAAAGCAAGAAATAAAAGCATTCGAGTGACTCATAGAAGAATATAATTATAACAAATACGGTGTAACAAACAGTTTCAGTGATCTTCGGAAAATTGGTTTGATTTCGTCAGTCCTGGTAGAGAATTTGCCTAGATAATTTAAGAGTTTTGTCGATAAATACACTGCACAGAGGGAACAACACTTGATAAAACCAGTGTCACGTTGAACAAAAATGCCATGTCAGCAATTATCTCCGCCCGATTAATGGAGGAAAGTGAAACTTTCTGTACTTGACGCTTAGGCATATAGATAACCGAAAAGCGACAGAATTTTATTTAATTTCACAATCGCTCTAAAGAGACTCATAGTCTTCTGTTTTTTTTTTTTTTTTTTTTTTTTTAACGTGGTAAAATTATCAAATAAGTCCTCCCACTCCGGGCAGGGTGGGAGGGACTGTCAGACTTTTACTGACTAAAATCCACGGTGTTCCTTCAATAGCCCTTTACGTACCGGGGCCACGGTAACGGGATGAGTCCCACGACCACGGCAGGCTTCGGCCCTCTGCAGAGGGGGCCTCGTCATGTTGCTGACGCTCTTCGAGGCGCGCGTGGAACACGACACGCCGTCGACCCGGGCATGGTCCATGGTCGGACAGCGAGTTGCCCTTTACTCGCTGTCCGCATGCCCGCGCCTACGGTGGCCGGAGATCGTCGGCCGACGTCCGACGCCGTGGGCGTCTACCACTGCGGCTGGGCTGGAGGGAGGACGCCATCCTCTCCCTCACGCGGCCCGCCTCCTCCTTCGGAAGCATGACTGCTTCGCAGAAGGAGGCGACCGCTTCCCACTCCCTCTCGCCCCGCAGCATGGCCTCGACCAGTGCCGGGCGCGAGAGGTCTCCGCCTATCGCCGCCGTGAGGACACGTCGGTGCTCTGCCCAGGCGGGGCAGTCCTGCGCCGTGTGCTCGACTGTGTCCTCAGGGCGACCCTCGCAGTGGTGACACCCAGGCGTCTCTTCCTTACCCATCAGACACAGGTACCTCCCGAAACTTCCGTGTCCGGTGAGGACCTGCGTCATGCGGTAGGTCAGGACGCCGTGACGCCGATCTAGCCACTCCTCAAAGAGGGGTCTTACCGCCGCAATTGCGGCGTGCCCGAAGTCTTCTGTTTTAATGCCAATATTCCATAATGACTTATTTAGAGAAATCACATCGTTTTTGAAACTCACGTAGCCGGAGTTGAATTGATTACTGTGCCTGGCATACAGGATTGCCTGTTCCTGTTTTCTCTAAAATAATAAATACATTGTAAATATCCCGTTTGTAAAGCAATTGCAATAATCGGCTTAGTTGTCACGAATTTAACCGTTTTATCCATTAGTGATTTGTGAAGCCACACGTGTGTTCCTAAGGTTTCTCGCGGCAACCGTGTCAAGTATTATTAGTTCGTAAAGCTGAGCATCTGAATGATGTAACCTAGAACTGGATTTATGATGGTAAATAGGTCAAGCCTTAAGCAGTTAGGTCAAGTCACTTACTCGTACGTGGGCGAACAAACGTTTGGTATGAATGCTGTTTGATAAGAAAACTACAAGGAACTAAAGAATTTCAAGGAATGCCAATGACGCTTCTGTAAAGCTCATTTCAATATTATTGAAGAAAATCTAATGATTTTTACCTCCAAAGAAACGTACTTTTAAACAAGATACGGAAAGAAACTCAGAAGCTGGTGCACGGTTTGAATCGTTCGATTTCTATGGAGAAGTACCAACACGGAACGCCATGGTTACTCTTTTCAAAATATAATTGACTTTTAATAAAACCATGACTGATTTAATTTAATATGATTAATTATAACTCAATCTGATTTGATAATGCATGTCAGTAATATAAATATTTGCACGACTGATAAGTCGGATATTAGATATGCCTAAATGTATCTTTACTATGTTATTGTAATCGTTCATTCATTCCAATGTGATCTGGACTTGTGATCGAGAGGTCGCGAGTTCGAACCCAACCCATTACACTATTGTCGTGGAACTCTCCAGACAAGCATATTTAGCTTAGTTAGATGGGTTAACAGGATTGCCCACATTGCTAATAATCCATTATACAGTTTTTATAGCTTTGAAAGGTCGATTTTAACCAAACGTTGTCATTTTTTGCAGCTGCGGCACACAGACCACGTCAGATAGTTACAGGATCACGGTGCAGGAGTGCGAGGGTTACGTCAAGATGCTGATGGAGTTCAACAACATGGGCGACCTCATGCGCTCCGCCATGACCAAGGCCCTCATTAACCCACAGGTACGTAACATCATGATTCCCTATCTCGACTGACTCTCACTCCAGCGCGTAATTACAAAATTTGAAATAGACTTCAAGAACTCTGTTGGTAGAATAGACATCTTCTGGGCTCGCTCGTTCCGTCGAGACCTCCTCTATCGCTTATCATCAAGTGTGATCGAGGTTAAAAGTGAGCTCAACCGTCATAAATAAAAAGTCTCAACAATATTAACTACCTTCTCTTGATTGCCATATTAAACAGAGGGCTTGCTGTGCTTAAATTATTAAATACTAGCTACTATTATATATATTACTACTACTACTATATAATATCAACTGCCCGCGACTTCCTTCGCGTGGCAGTTGATATTATCCTGCAATTTTGCCTTCGTACATACCGATCCGTAGAGATTTTGGGATACCTAGGGAAGCCTATATATGTTGCCCCACAATCTCCTTCATCTGTCGAAAGTCGCATTAAAGCGGTTCGGACGTTCCAGAGGTTAGCCCGGAACAACAGAAAGACAGACTGACATAAAAATGCAGACAACTATTGGAAACTGAGAAAACGCAGTTAATTTATATGTATAGAAGAGATAACTTTTTCTTATTTAGTAAGCGTGGCATTGTTAGCCTATTCACTCCCACAGAAAGGAAGCCGGATTGATTGTAGTGACTGACGTTGACAACATGTAACCTCCTCGCTGTTGGAAATCTGTTTGTAACAGGCCTGGGAATGATTTAAAAAAAAATAGATCTCTGTCAAAGTCATACGGGTCTTATAACGTGCCCAGGACCTCCAACAAACAGACTACATTTATTTATTTACATACGGCTCTAACTCCTGATGAAGCTTTGCACGAAGATAATTAGGATTTCGCGGAATACGTACGTGTTTGACCTATTATAGCCTTCTTTTTTCGGGTGGTAAATCAAATGACTTTTCCCGCTCTGTGTGGAGCGGAAGAGAGTTAGACTTTAAAATCGCACCATTTTCCCTCATTTGCCCTTATATTCCGGGGCCGCGGTGTCTCGTTGGGACATTTCCGCCACCCCGGCAGGCAATAGTTTTATCGGACCCCGTTACTAGTGCTGTCTTTGAGGCGCGCAAGCTCGCGCGGCCTATTATAAGCCTTGCTAAACACTCCACACTTTGCACTTATTTAAATACCGTAAAGATGCACGATGGTATCTCCAATTTCTATAACGGTTTTGTTTGTGTGATCCAGATGTACCGCAACTTAGTGGAGCCCCCGTTCCCGGACACGGAGTACGGCTGCTACATGGCCGAGTCTAACAAGATGTATGAGAAGGCGCTCGAGATGTTCCCAGCGCCCGAGCCGCCTGACGAGTAAGACGCTTTCATATATTTCATATCTACTCAGATGTAAAAACTAGGGATGCATCGATACGTCTTTCGGCCAATAAAATATCGATATTTATAAAAAGTATCGCCGATACTGATACGGAAAGTGAAGATTTAAAGAAAGGTATAAAAAGCTGTTAGTTTAGAAACAGATAAAATTATTCAGGAAACATTACATTCTTAAATTATTTGGTAAAAGCCGATTTCATACTTACGAAATCGGCTTTTACCACGTTATCACGTTTGGACGGGACTGACTGTTGCGAATAGTCTTTCAGTTGCGACAGAACTCATTTGGATAATTATAATATTTTTCGTGCCATTTCGGTAATGGCGCGTTCAGATGGGTTATCTATAGCGCTAAATTCAGAATACATCAGGGTATCGGCAAAATTAATATCGTCGGTTCCGATAGATACATCGGAAAACTCGCAATATCACCGATATGTCGAGATTAGGGCTTTCAATCCCGCAGCCTGAATTCAATCTCGATATTTGCGAGACTACGAATTTTAAATCCCGCGGGATCTCGGTATTGGGGACCCCGCATATTGAAAATATTCACATTTATACAAGGCAAATAAAACAATGAATTAATCAACTAACTCCACATTTATTTACGTATTACTATTAGTATGAGATCAATCAAATTACACCGTTTCTTTATCACAAAATCAATGAATTAATCAACTAACGCCACATTTATTTACGTATTACTATTAGTATGAGATCAATCAAATTACACCGTTTCTTTATCACAAAAAACAATGAATTAATCAACTAACGCCACATTTATTTACGTATTACTATTAGTATGAGATCAATCAAATTACACCGATTTTTCTTCACAAAAAACAGTAAAAAATACTGAATAAAAAACTTTACTGATATTTTAGACTACATAATTAGGCTACCGCTGACTGAAATTCGGCTATATTAGCTGTGAAAAACGGGCAACATCGGCCCCCGCGTTGTTTGCAACATTGCCGGCCGCCAGCCACCGCATCACGCGGGATTGGAAAATGCCGCAGGATCCCGCAATACCGAGATGTCGGTTTTCCGGGATTGGAAGCCCTAGTTGGTATATTGGTATTGGATGCATCCCTAGTAAAATGAAGACTACCTACACTTTTCATTAATATCGGCTGACTTATCGTCATCGACACGAAGAATTCGTGTCTAAATAATAAACGCCTGCACGGATTGATCAGTAAGGTTATACAACAATTGCCGAGGTCAGTCCGTGGCACGTTAAGCCGTTAGTCCCAGCTATCATGTACTCAGCCTTTTCCAAACTAAGTTGTCGGCTTCCACTTAACCAGCATAGAGCGAGTACCTATCTGAGCTCCACAACTCAGTAGCTGGGTAAAGAATGATTCACGCTACACCGTGTCGCGAGCGATCCGGGCCTCGGCCGGGCCACGTCTACCATGCGCTGGGCTGTTTGGGTGTATTACTTGCACGACTATATCTGTGTTATGTGGTTTTTGACAGCTAGTGATTTCATCTGTCGATAGACTTGACGCTTAAGTAAATATGCAATTTTCACAATTTGAACTGGCAGTTCGAAGTATTGGAAAAACGAAGCGAAACTACTAAAAGAAGATGGGGTGTACATCCAACCTGGAGAAAACGAGATGCAGAAGGAGAATTTGCTTTACTTTACAAAGAATTAATAGATGACGAGAGCAAGTTTTATGGTTATTTTAGAATGTCTAAAGAATGCTTTACTTCGGCCGGACCGTGCCGGAGCCGGGAAACAATACCCACCGACATTTCAACGCCGCCGAGACCCGGCGGCGCACGGCCGGGGCACGGCCGAGCCACGGTCAGGCATGAATCACTTCTAACAAAAAGTATACCACAATGTTTGACCGTGCCTCGGCCGAGGCACGGCCCGATCGCAACACGGTGTAGCGTGAATCATTCTTAACACGATACCCCTTGGCGAGAATGGTGTCAATGATGTACAAATGACAGCTGGAAGCTTACCGTGCTTTCCGAGGTACGGAGAAATCTTTATGTGTTAAAATGGTCACCCATAATCTGACCTGTGTGGCTGTTATTATTTACCCACGAGCTCCTCACACATTTTGCGGTTACATTAGTTATCGATAATAGTTATCGACAAGTTATCCATATATAAATGTAACTTCTCCAGGTATCGCCACCTACCTGCGCTTGCGCCTCGTCTGCAACACAACACATTACTGGACGAGTTTATATTCTGGACGTTCAAATACGAGTTTCCACAAAACGTGGTCTGTTTTCTGCTCAATATGCTTCCAGACCAGGACTATAAGGTAACTAAATACTCTCTCTCTTTTTAAGTCATAGAGTGAATAGGTTACTTGTAGATTTGCATCAAATGATGGAATGAATATAAAAAAAAACAACACAAACATAATTTTAACTAGAGAAAAAACATGCGTCACATGCACGCAAAACTGTTAATTCTCAGCATAATGCTGTGCCACCATGCTAGACAATGACACAGCGACAATATCAATGTGAAGTACTGCTCTAATGTCCCAAAGAGTACGATCAAGAAAGATAATATAAATAAATAAACCTTCGATGGTTTCTTTATTTTGTACTTCAAAATGTAAAAAATTAGAACATTCTCGCAATCCAGTAAGTTGTAAAACCAGTATACTTGTTGTTACAGGAGCACCTTACGCGCACCTTCGTGATGCACTACGCGCGCATCCCGCTCGTGCTAGAAGATGCTGCAGACCCCGACACCCTCTCCAACCGGGTAGTCCACATGTCCGTCCAGCTGTTCTCCAACGAAGCCCTAGCATTACGCTGCGTACAACAACTCCACTTACTACACGTCATGGTCCTGTCTCTACGACTCATGATGGGGAAAATCTTAGTACAGAACACTCTACACGATCCGGACCAGAATTTTCACTACGTTATAGATTGTACGAGACGTGTGATGAAAGAGCATTGCTATTGGCCGCTGGTGTCTGACTTCAATAATGTGCTGTCACATAAGAGTGTGGCGTTGCTGTTCTTACAAGACGATGCGTTGGTCGACATGTGGTTCGAGTTCCTGTCTATGTTGCAAGGTTCGTTGTTTTATTTATTACTAGATGCGCACGCGACTTCTTCCTTCTTCCTTAAATTTCTCAGTTTTGGGATTATAAAATAGTCTATAAAGTTCCTATAACCGCCTCTATCTTCCAGTAAAAGTCCCATCAAAATCGATTCAGCCGTTCTAGAGATTAGCCTGGACAAATTTAAAGATGGACAAACCAATAGTCAAAAATTTAAAAAATTTTGTTTGCGCTTTAGTATCCTGTAAAAAACTATAATCACTTGAGAAAACACAGATACTATTTATTGTACACCATAACAGAATCGAAAACTAGGGCTTTCAGTCTCGATGCATTACTGAGTCCCGGGAAAAAAACCGAGACTTGGTGTGGTCTCGAAATTCCCGGGAAAAACGAGACTTTCGAGACTATTTAAAAACTACGTTTCTTATTTATAAGCTATGCAATTAGAGAGTCAAATCAAGATATTTTAATAAAGTTGTTACTTTCATAAACAAGCTCAAATTAAAAAAAAACATTTATTACAATTTTTTTTTCATTTTTGTTGTAGGCACGTAAAAAACAAAGGGCATTTAACCCTAATTTTGTTATAAAAGTAACCGGCATTAGAAAAAACTCTTTCTGCTTGTACGCTACAGGGATACTACTTAGTACCACTTCGCGCTTTTACAATGAAAGGGGATAGAACCTATCTGGCGTATCGACGTCACCATTTTGTTTTTTTTTAATCGCGGCGCATGATGAAAGTGGTATGCATGGCTAGAGGAACAAAAAATGCCCAGTAACACGGTACCCCAAAGTATCACGTAAACGACTACAAGAACAATCATTAAAAATAGACTCATTACGCGTACGCGTACCACACGCGCGTGTTGGCTGTCTTTCATCCCACCGTATTATAAAATGAACAAAAAGTGTTTTGGTACATGTCTTTCTTTGGTACAAGGATTAGGCTCGTCATCAAGAACCCCTACCCGACCTTCTGCTGAATTAATCGATTATGTAGTATAGTAGTATTTATGATACGTGTTAGATATATTAGAAATCTTTTAAAATGTCACATCTTAGTATTAATATTCACTTATGTTTGATATTGTACTTACAGTTATAAATAAATGTTAATGTCAATGACATACCTTTTGCTTCTTGTTTAACTTTTGCTGAAAAACGTTTTCAAGCTGAGTAACATGTCACATGATCCGCCACACGACAGTGACATGTCGACTGCGTTTCATTGCGATGCGATTTAGTGGATAAATAACCATTTTTTTTGCATTATTGTAAATCAAGTGCTCGTTTAAATTATTGGTGTACAATAAAGAGTATTCTATCTATCTATCTATCTAAATAATTATTTGTAGTAGTATTCTCGTGCTCCTAGTAGCGTGTAATGTACCTACTCTCTTTCTATAAAAATTAATAATCATAATCAACCTGGGAACGATTATTTGGAACGATCTGATGCTTATAGACACCTAATAAGCCTATTTTTAATGATTGTTCTTGTAGTCATAATATGTCGATGTTTACCTTCAAATATCTCGGTAATGTGACATTTTGGGGTACCATGTTACTGATATTTTTTGTTAGACACATGCCGCTTTCAGCATACGCCACGATTTCTAAAAAAAAATCTAAATGGCGGTGGGTCGACATGCCAGTCTTCATAGAAAAAAGTTCGAACCCCTTTCAATTCAATCAGAAGTTCCATAATTCAATCTTTATTGCCATCATAATTATGTGTTAACAAGATCTTAATATAAGTAGGTAATAGTTCACATGGACCCTTTCGGGCACAGCAATTTACATTTATAATATGTAGACAAAATCTGTGTTATTTGTCAATAAGTTTATTCAACCTCCACAGATAATACTAAGCTTTACTCTAAGTTCGACCGTGTTGCCATTGCCATACCCACAATAAAAAGGAGATGTTTCATTTTCGGCCATCAGATGTACATTTATCGAAAAAGAGGAAAAAATACTACAAATTAGGGAAAAATATTCTCTGGTGAATTTGAGCCTGATTTTTTGTGCAAAAAAATAATAGTTTTTCATTTATTGCCATGTTTTATTCAACATGGCGTCTCGTTTGCTTGCATACTTCATTCGTTCTGAAATCATGTCTCATCAAATTAATGTTACGTAGAAGATAATTAAAAAATGTGTGTATTCTTGTAGAGTTAAAAATAAATAACTATTATTCTCTTGTACATATTTTTGAGTAAACATAATTAAGTGTGACGATTTCATCGTTACAAAAATCTTTAGTCCCCATTTTTGATATGTGTTTGTGAACGAATTCAAAATAACCGCTTGTTGTCTTGAAAGTTGAAACTCTATCAGTCAGTCAGGTCCCCGCTAGGGTAATAGTGTTCTGTGGGTTAGTTCTGATGAACAATAACAAAACAAAGTTAAGTAAACGTCATTTCTATAACCTGTCATGGCTGTCATAACTCTTAGGACAAACGTCAAACATTTTTAATATTTATTTTGTACATAAAAACCATTAAATATTATGAAAAAAACGTTACTTTATTCCATTCAGGGGTAAGTTTCCCAGCTTTGCTGAAATGTACATGTTATGGCCGGTGCCCCATATAAAAATGAAACATCTCCTTTACTAATGGTTTAATAAATTATTTAATACAGTTTTTATGTTACTGAAGTCTCAAAGGTCTCGTTATTCCCGTGACCGAAAATGTTAGTCTCGGGTCTCGAAAATACTAAAAAATCGTCGAGACTCTCGAAATTTTCGAGACCGAGATTCCCGGGATGAAAGCCCTATCGAAAACGGATTTAAAAATTACAAAGTATGTTACAATGGGCGGTCGTGTCGATAAAAGCGATACAACAGAACAAAACACAGAACAACACACAACAGTTTTTTGAACAACAGATAGATACTTATTTTTATTTATGTGTATGTTATGTCGCCGTAACTTGCAAAAGCCATTAAATTACAATCTTTCTCGCGAGATTGTAATCTATCGATAAATTGTCATTCGTACCTATCGAAGTGAAACCGTGAAATGGCATATAACGGAACGCAACTCGCGCGCTGATTGGTTGAACGATATTCGCTCCGTACTGCCATACTTAGTTGTCGAACGTCCTGTAGTAAAACCGATCCAACAGGAACAGCCTTTGGACAGTTGGCAATTTAAAGAGTGATATAATAATGATAATTATAATATACAGAATTACCAGCAACTTGCTCTAAAATACAATCTTCTGGAATCAGAAGTACCATACTATAGGTATGTGCCCGTCGCAGTTCTCGAAAATGGCAATATTACTCTGTACTGGGATCGGTCTATCATCAGTGGCGGTACCTTCATATAAGCCCAAAAGCCCGGCATGCCTTACTAAAAAATGCTCGATAGAGAATCAATGTCAAACCCGAACTATTTAAAAGTTCGCGCGCTTAATTCTTATCAAAATAACACAATGTATCTACTGAGTGCATTACTACGCATCGCGATTGTTCGCGCGCAGAGTTTCGCATTTGTAGCATCTAATGATCTACATATTGCTATCTCGCTTACACGCACCGGCTTTTACCGGGCTTTCAAATACTATATCTGTCACTTTCGCACTTATAGCGATGTGCCGTATAACGAGTTAGGCCTTGTGCTTACAAAAAATCGATCACTATGGCAGATTTAAGCAGGGCATTCGTATGAAGTTGCATGCGTATGCGTGACCTTGTCAGCTTGCCAACTCTGCAGTGTTGCCGTTTTAGCCACACGTTGAAAGATCTTGGAGATTTTTAACGTGTTTGGAAACTTTTTTAACATTTATCAACAATAAAAACTAGCGACTTTTAAAATAACGAAATTAAATACAGTCAAAACCGTTTACAACAACATCATTTAGAACAACATACCGGTTATATAGACCAAAATCATAGGTACAAAATACTTTGTACCTTGAAAACATCAACGGTTATTACGACTATCGGTTTTTACAACCAAATATGAGTGGTCCCTTGGATGTTGTTATAACAGATTTTGACTGTATTCAAGCAATATCTTAAAAATAAAAAAAAAAATTAGCTAGATTTTTCATATACCTGGCGACTTTTTTTGCCTAAATGACAACACTTGAGTAGTTCCCGACATCCTAGAGTGCAGCTAACTTCAGTTTCATTTGCTTGAGTGAGTGAGAAAAGGTTTTGTTTGTTTTCTAAGATTTTCTCAGTGATACAATTGTTTTGGTGATTTACCTACAACAATGGAGGTAATTGTACCTTGTGAGGATTTAAAATGCGTTCAAGTTTTGATTGGCGAAGATAAGGTAAAATCTTTAAACTTTGCTCAGAAAAAACAGTTAATTTCTTCATTAAACCCGACGCCTAATCTGTGTATTTCTCAGACTAGTAAATCGCATAAACGAAAATTTAATAGAACAGTCAATCATTTCATTCATGAGAATAACCTCGAAGATGCCTTTCCCGAGCTGTTAAAGTTAGCGTATCTTGTTGTAACTATTCCGGCTACAAGTTCTTCCGCGGAACGTGCTTTTTCGTCTCTTAAACGTATCCATACCTATCTGAGAAATACACAAGGTCAAGAGCGTCTTTCCGAATTATCAATGATAGCTATTGAAAAACAGTTGTTGGTAGAATTAAAACGATCACCAACATTTTACTCTGATGTAATTAAATCATTTCTTAAGAAAGATAGACGATTCCAATTAGAATATAAATAATTTATTTAAATTCCTTATTACATTCTATCTAGCTATTTTTTAACTTTCGTTTTGTAACTTTTTGTTTTGTTTTTTTTTTGTCTGTAACCTGGGTTCTGTTACGAAGGAAGCAACTACTTACCATAACTTTGTTCCCTCAAGCAATGAAGCAAACCAAACGGCTTTTTTCAAAGCCACCGGAGGTATGCAATTGCTGATATGTTTATTATATTCAATCTAGCACTAGCATGCCTTCAGTGTGCTTTGGTTACCTCATTCACCGCACGACAAGCAAGAGTGAAATTGAAGAAAGAAGAGGAAAGAAGAAGATGGATGAATTCACTTTTAATTTATTGTACCTAACCAGTAGTTTATGAGAAAATTGCGATGATACATACGTAGGTACCTACATACTCAGTCGAAAACTGAACTTTCTTTTTTTGAATTCGGTTAAAATTTTATTGGGCTTGCGTTATTTTGAAACCCTAGGCACGCCACTGTCTATCATCACTGACAGGACTATTGTTGCTAATAAACCTGACATAGTGGTGATAGACCGATTAGAGTGTCGCATAATGATTGTTGATATAGCGGTCCCTCATGACGAGAACCTCGTGAAAGCCGAGAAAGATAAGCAAATTAAGTATATTGATCTGGCTCGCGAGGTTGTTGACATGTGGGATGTGGATACAGCAATCATTGTGCCGATAGTGGTCTCAGCCAATGGCATAATAGCCAAGAGTCTCAACCAACATCTGAAGAGGCTCTCGTTGGGCAGCTGGATCAAGGGCTTGATCCAGAAAGCAGTACTTCTGGACACGGCGCGAATTGTTAGGAGGTTCCTCTCTCAAGAGCCCTGACCACCGGTAGCTTGGACCCTGTTCCCGATAGTATCGGGATGAAATATAAAACCAGTAGCCCACCGGTATCGGGCCGATACCGGTGGGCTACTGTTTTTTATATTTTTAAATTTTTTTTAGAGAATATTTAAAAGCTTCAGCCCGCGACTTCGTACGCGTGGGAACGTTTTCCCGCGTAAATCCCGAACCCGTGGGAATTTCGGGATAAAAAGTAGCCTATGTGTTATTCCAGAATGTCAACTATCTACTTACATTCAGATCCGTTCATTAGTTTTTGCGTGAAAGAGTAACAAACATCCCTCCATCCTCACAAACTTTCGCATTTATAATATTAGTAAGAAGTAAGATAGTAAGATGTTATAATATGTAAAATAATAATTAAATACAGAAATATAATAATATACATAGCAGAAAGCACAGAAATAGGTCTATAATTTTTGATACAGTCTCTGCTACCTGGCTTGTAAATTGGGTGAATAAGCGCATTCTTAAAGGCACAGGGAAAGACGCCGGTGGAGATTGATAGGTTGCATATGTGAGTTATTGTAGGAAGTAGATATTTACGCAATGTTTTAATTATCTGACTAGATGTAGTATCCCAACCTACAGCGGTATCACTGTGAATAGCCATGATGACTTTTCAACGTCATGCTCGTACACCTCTTCTAGGACGAAAGAATTGCATTGAGAATCCGAAATTTGTGGTGGTGCAGTGAGCTGTGGCAGTTCGGAAAGTATTGCCTCGCTAGATTAGAGCTAACTTCCGAAAAGTAACGATTCACCAGTGACAGATTGTAATCAAACAATTTTGGTTCCATACATTATATGTAACGAACAATAATGCGTTTAATTGTGAACTGTATTGTACGGATCACAATTTATCGGTAAATACAATCTCGGGAGATAGATTTTAATCTGATGGTTTTTGCAATTTTAAGGCGAGACATTGAATAGATCTAAGCTTAATCTTCTTAAGGAATAAAATGTATCTTTCTCTATTTAAAACTGCTCTACAATCCTCGGTACGTCCTCGTGAAGTACTGCTATAATAAACCTTGAAGATTGACCTGTGCGGCTGTTATTATTTAGCCACGTTTGTCCAAGCTAACATACATTTCAGGCATGAACGTGAACATCCGCGAGGTGGGCGGGCACATCGAGTTCGAGCCGTCGTCGTACTACGCGGCGTTCTCGTGCGAGCTGGAGGCGGCGGCCTACCCCATGTGGTCGGTGCTGTCGCACCTCACGGACGCCGAGCACGCGCCGCTCGCGCGCCGCATCATCGCCGCCGCGCTCACCTACCTGCAGGAGTGGCTGGACGCCGTGCACTTCACCACGCCGCACATGGAGAGGGTGAGTCCAACTCTACACTACCACCTACATGTCTTAGTAGCTTCTACTCGCGACTTAGTCCGTGTGGGAGGATTTTCCCGTGTAAATCTCGTCCACCCTCGCCTACCGAAACTCATTCAGATCCGTTCAGTATTTGCGTGAAAGAGTAATAAACATCTATATTTCCATCCTATAATATTAGAAGTAAGATTTACAAAATAAATATTTAATTGAATTGGATTGCCCCGTGACGTAGAGCGATGTTGAGCTAAGTTGTTCCTCCCAGTCGGAGGTGATGCACGCGTCGTTCCACTTCCCGCTGCACCGCTACCTGGCGGCGTTCCTGTGCGCCGGCGCGCGCGGCATGGGGCTGCGCGCCGCCGACGTGCTGCCGCCGCCCGACCTGCTGGCTCTGCTCGCCGTGCATCCGCTCAGGGTTCAGGTAGGCACACTTCATGTACCTTACCATACCGCCAAAAACTAGTTATTCATGTTTGCATGCAGTATGCAGCACACCAGTTGTTTATGCTTGCATTCTGTATGCAGCACGTCAGCTGTTCATGCTTGCATGCTGTATGCAGCATGCCAGTTGTTCATGCTTGCATGCTGTGTGCAGCACATCAGTTTTTTATCGTGATATAAACTGATCTTAAATTTGGTAATAGGAGTCGGAATTACGTGTGATACCTGTGTACAATTTATTCAGCACTGTTTTAAAGAGTTTTTTGCTTAGTCCTAAAAATATATATTTTTGAGTTAGGTATCATTCATTCTAAGAGTGCGATATATGCATAAAGTGATGCAATGAAAAATACAATATGAAGCAAACTATACTTGACACGTGTCTCACCCCTCCGCGGAGGAAAACGGGAAATATTGATTCGAGTTTTCGCAACTGCATATTGCATGCAAGCATGAACAACTGAGACTTTTCTGTAGCATTAATTTTGTTATGGATTTCCGCAAAGTAAAACCTGTTTCCACATGTTGTTCGAGATAGGGAGACAACCGATTCCGAGTAACTACTACTAGGTATGGCCCTTATTTGGATTTAAAATTTAGGATAGCTAAACAAAAAAGTAACCGAAAGCACGCAAAAACCTAATAAAGGTTTATTTTTCTCAACATTATGAAAACATTTCGCAATAAAACTAACAAAAAATTGCAATAAATAATTATCGGTGGCAACATAATGACGTAACTCGACAATATTTACTGGTGCCATACCATGAAGTGTTAAAACATGAGTCGTTCGAGCGAGAAAGAGGGATGGAGCTATATAGCGTGCATAGCTCCATCCCGCTTTCTCGCTGGAACCACTCACGTTTGAACAAGTCATAGTATGGCCCCTGATCAGCATGATCAGCAGATTGTTCCACGACATCGTCCCAAAGTCGGATTTGTTAATTACTATTGATATTTGCTATATTTGATTTTACGACGTTGAGGAAAATAGACTTAATACAAGACAAAATCCACAGTAGATTTTCTTTAGATAATTTTATATTTTATAGTTAAAGATAAATTCATTGCCACCATCTCAATTACTTTGCCCTGCATGTGAACTTGTTGTGTGTATTTTTAAGTGACCATTTATATTAAAAGGTCCTAAAAACTATGTGAGGCAATTGAATTTGAACTATGTCCCGTATGACATAAGGTTGCATTCTTAATTACCTATGTTATAAAAAATATTTTCTACAAAAATTATAGAATAGTAAGCGATAATATGAAAAAAGAATTTATTAAAAAAAGTGTTTTTATAGGAAAGTTTTTGTGGACTAATTTTTATTTATTGTATTGTTGCGTATTTTACACCTGTTTTTTTTCAGCGGATAGAAATAATCTTTAAGTACTGATTATGAAGAACAATAAAAATCTATCATAAATATCTCTGCTAAGAGCGGACAGTATTACAAGATATTTGACGTTTGCTGTATAGTTGTCGCCAAATAACTTGGCAAGAGTCGTTCAATGCGCATTAGTCGATTTTTAGGTGTCAGCGGGATGCGGGGTATGATGTAGCGCCGCTCCGAGCGCGCGATTGGTGCGTCAGTAGTTCTCGTTCAATTTGCTCCCGAATACACTTGCGTAAACGAAAGTTGTACCCTTTGTTTTTGTTATGAGTTGTTGTTTTAAATTTAGTTTTTGTTACGTTGATTACAATTCCAGGACCAAATACCGTTTTACGCAGACTATTAAAACGTCAGAAAGAACAGTTGGACACTATAGTTAAGGAAGGTTGAAATTCGTCACTGTCTTATAAAATAAAAGGGGTAGTAGTTTTATTAACTAATTGTGACGACGAGAACATAATAATATTATTTTTAATGTTTTTTAAATTCATTTTTCTTTTCACTTTTAAATGTATTTATGTATTAAGTATATCTATTTTATTTATAATACCAAATTAACGAATAAATTCCTCTTATTTCTTTAACATTCTTCTGAACAAATATGATTAAAAATAATTGATAGCAATAACCATAGAATAATGGTAAGCAATAAAAGTGACTAATTTTTTGTTCCACTAAGTGCACGATGCGCGAACTTACCCCCACTACGCCAAAACCTTGCCAACTTACGTGCCGATTACTGTACAAACCTTAAGTCATTGTTCATTATTTTTACTATTTAGTAACTCTCCTTGGGTTGGAAATTACATTTAACACCAACATCTACTTAGTCTTTTCCCAACTACGTCAGGATCGGCTTCCAGTCTCCACGGGTGCAGATAGTGTTGTACATGGAGTGACAGCCTGTCTGACTTCCACAACCCAGTAACTGGGTATTACGATACATGGCATGGATGACAAGACCAGTGTCACCTTTGCCTTCTGATTATCCGTAATGTCTGTCAAAGATGTATACGTTACAGCTGGGATTAACTGTTTTTATTTTTAATATTTATTGTATAGAACTGAAGTTTATATTGACAACGACTCGGCTGACGGAGCGGCTGAGCGATTGGCTGCTGCGTTGCGTATTTCGGGTTCGATTACCGTACCGGTAGAAATGTTTGTATGGCCTACAAATAGGTAGTTCCAAAGGTATAGCAGGTTACGCATTAAGAATGTGCCCCCAGAGCTAAATGTAATGAATATCATATTGTTGTGTACGTTACTCATTTACATTACTATTTATGTAGTTTTTGACTGCCGATCTCTTACTGTCATTGCGTGACCTTGAAAAATGACCTGTTAACAGCAATTTTTTTAAACTTTTCGTTCTCTAAAACTAATAGAGCTAGGAATATGATTCCAAAGCCAAACTATAGACAATATTGAGCCAAATATTACATATATTTATCTTAATTATTACTTAACACTTGCTAATAATAAATATTTTTTTAATAGTAATATTTTTTTCTTGACTATAATTAGTAAGTTCTAACAGAGTGACCACCTTCAAAAAATTTTGAAAAATAGCACTTAATTTAGATTTTATTGTTATAAGTTTCATCGAAATCGGATACCTGCAACATCTTCAAAAAATAAATTTTTATTACTCAAGTCCCTATTTGTGACTCTACGTATTAAACTTTTGAATGTTATGTTTAATAATAACTAACTGACCCGCCACGACTTCGTTCGCGTGGTATCCTACCCCTACCCTACCCCTACCCTCCCCCTACCCTCCCCCTACCCTACCCCTACCCTAACCCTACCCTACCCTACCCTACCTCTACCCTACCCCTACCCTACCCCTACCCTAACCCTACCCTACCCTACCCCTACTGTTCAGAACTACAATTGGCCAGTGCAACGGTAACTGGACGGTCTGAACTTGTCCACGGTTCGTGGAGCTATAAACGTTGCTTTCAACAACAAAGTACTTACAAAAGGCTCTTCGGCCTACAACCATGTATATAAATAGTTACAAATAACACTCACCTGAGCTGTAGACGGCAACCCGGATCTATTTGATCACGTCCAAAGTGTGGTATGTATGTAATATGAGGTGAGTAATTGAGACGTGTGATGTAAGTTACGTGTTCTAGGACGTTCACAAGGCGTCAATCTCCAAATGGCGCGGTCCAGATCAGCATCACACCCAACTCACACTGGATTGAAGTTAATTTTCACTACCTTTTTTCAACAAAGCGCGTGCCACGCGGATGGCCATCAACCGGCTAGGAATCCCAAAATATCCCGGGTTTTTCATCAAATGGGGATTACAACTTCAAACGATAGATAATTCGCGACCCAATTATCGGTTTCAAAACGCGATTCCAAACGATATTTCAATTACATTACAATTACAAGAGGGTCCCTACGACCGGCATTTTCAACGGGGAAGCAGAAATCTGTCAAAGTCAAGTAATGTCAAGATCAAATTCTTTATGTCAAAAGGGTGCGTTCTGTTTCACGTCGGACCGAACATCTACCCCCCCCGGACGGGCCTACCCGTCCGCTAATCAATTGGAAGTCTTGACAAGGTTGCAAATTCAACACAGCTTCAATGCGGCCAAATACCGTAGCTAGTTCATTAAAGGTGAGAACGGTGTCTCCCAACAATCTCCGCCAGCGTGCCTTTGCCGCTTTCACCGCGGCCCCAAAAATACCCCCCCAATGGGGGGCAGGCTGGCGGGTCAAACAACCAAGTGACCCCTCGGCGGGCCAAACTATTACCAATATCAACCTGGCTCTCATTAAGGAAGGCGTATACCTCCTTCAAATAGTTACTTGTACCCTTGTAATTCGTACCGCAATCAGACCTAATCAACGAAGGTAACCCACGGCGAGACACAAATCTTTCCAAAGTCGCCTCAAAGGCCTCTGTCGAGAGGGAGGTTACCAGCTCCAAATGTACTGCCTTGGTTGACAGGCAGACAAACACACAAATAAGCCCTAACAATCTTGCTATTACGAAGGGTGGACGTCTTCAACAAAGGGGGACCAACAAAATCCGTTACGACGTCAGCAAAGGGCCTCGTCTCACTGACGCGATCAGCCGACAAAATCCAAAATTCTCGCTGCAGAATGGCCAACAGCGCATTGCAACCGGCATGCGAGTTCTTAGTGTGACGATCAGTCACCAACAATTGAACCAAGTTCAGTTATAACAAGGGCAGGAGCACCAATTTTAGGGTAAGGACAACTCACAAGGGTGATTTCAAACCAGGTCCTTCCCTCAACAGTGGTGACAGCCGTTTCGCCAATTCCCCAAATCCTGCCTGAAAGGTCGTTCACCTTCAGACCAACCTGTCCCGCTAACCAAGACGACAAAAGGCAACCCCGGACTCCCGTGCCCAAAATGGCACGGACCACAATTGAGTCACCCAAGGGTCCCCAGACCTTGACTGAGGCCGTTGGCAACAAAACCGTCTTGATCGGGGGGGTCCTTTAGCGGGCAGGCGTCAATCTCTTAGTGATGCCTGGGCGGCGACCGATCGCCGCTTCCAGGCTGCCTTCGTTCACGACGAGGCCAACAATCCAAATATTCGTCTGCGCGGTGTCCCGAGCCGCTCGCCATCACTGGAGGGGCATATCCCACCGGATGCCCGAATGGCGGAGGGCGCGACTCCAGCCGGGGACGTTCCGCCAACGGAGGGGAAAGGCAGCGGCGCCGACCCGGCCACTGCTGCCTAGCAGCCAATGCGCGTTCTCCCTGACGAGGGTAGACCAAATGGCGCTCGTGGGGCTCCCGTTCAACTTGCGCGGGGGGTGGAGTGCGGCGTACAGAATCGCGGGTCTCAGCCCGGTGCTCGTCTCCGGGGTACCCCCCCCTGCGCGAACCCTCCTCAGAAGATGGTCTGCTGGAGCGGTTCGCGTTGGCGCACAAAATCTCCAAGTGGGACCCCTTACAAATTCTACACGGGCGGGGGTCGGGGCAGTCCCGATGAAAGTGGGCCCCCAAGCACGAGAAGCACAAACGGCGTGCGTTGACAATGCGGCGTCGGGAACTTACGTGTAAATTCAAAAAGTCCCGGCAACGCGCCATGACATGCCCCGTTGCCTTACAAAAGTCACAATGATGAGGACTCCGGGCACCAGCAAAACGGGGGGCGGGGCGAACATCAACAGGCCCCCTAGCCCGAGGACTCCGGGCGCCAGCCAAACGGGGGGCGGGGCGATCATCAACAGGCCCCCTGGCCCGAGGACTCCGGGCGCCAGCCAAACGGGGGGCGGGGCGATCATCAACAGGCCCCCTAGCCCGAGGACTCCGGGCGCCAGCAAAACGGGGGGCGGGGTGAACATCAACAGGCCCCCTAGCCCGAGGACTCCGGGCGCCAGCAAAACGAGGGCCGGGGCGATCATCAACAGGCCCCCTAGCCCGAGGACTCCGGGCGCCAGCAAAACGAGGGGCGGGGGGAACATCAACAGGCCCCCGGGCCCTAGTCCGTCCCTGGTCTCTGGGCTGAGAAGGTAGTGGGGGCGACCCCGTAGCGCCACGAGTGTTATCCGCAAACCGACACTCGTCTTCCAAAAATATGAGGAGGTCGTCAAAGGGGGGAAGATGGGTGGCACTATCCCCACCATACTCCTGCTCAAAACGTGACCTCAACTCCGCGGGGAGCAACTGCAGCACTATGTGCACCAACAAGTAGGACCAATGTTCCACCGGTAACTCCAAGAGTCTCAAGGCGTTGGTCGCTGAGACCAACGGGTTCAGCAAGTCAGTGCGCAACGTCGACGTGCTGACAATAGCCGGTAGTCCCAAAATTTGGTCGATGTGCACATCAGCCAGGCAGCGCTTGTTCTGATACCGTCGGGAGAGAAGCTCCAGAGCGGTCGGATAGGAGGAATCCGTCACCGGCAAGTGCTGCACCAAGGCTCTGGCTTCGCCCTCCAGGACAGACAATAAATAGGCCAGCTTCTGGGCAGGTCCAAGGTCCGAGCGTGCATCGACAAGACTCTCAAAGAGATTTAGGAAGCCCAGCCAGTGGTCCAAGCGACCCTCAAAATGTGGCAGCTCCAGGGTGGGCAGCCTACTAAATAGTCCAGGGCCTGCAACAACGGGGGTCTGCGGCTTGGCCGCATCAGGCACCCGACTCTTCAAAATTTCCCACGCTCGTAGACATATGACATCCCCCAGGTGGACAATCTGGTCATAGTCACCCAAAATCTTATCGCGGGCTGTCTTATCCATCACCCCCAAATCCACGTCCATGATGTACTCGTTGAAGCGCGTGAGCGCAGCATCAGCTGACTTGATCCTCTCAATCACTTGCCCATACCGAGCAAGGGTGAGCTCTTCCAATTCCACACGCTCAACAGTTGCAGCTGCCGATGTGAACCATCTCAACTGTGAGGTCAATCCCGCAGCAGCCTCCCTGACTGCCCTTAATGAGGCCATTGCAACAATCAAATATTAATACAAAACACCAATCAACAACCAACAATCAAATATTAAACAAACAGCAATGACTTGTTAGCCGACCAAATAATCTCAACAAAATAAAAATTCAAATTCAATTATTTCAAGTCCAAATCCGACCCTGTACTTATTCCAAGTATGAATCTAGCTTGCTAAGGATGGCTAGTTACAAAATAAATAACAATTGAATGTATAATACAATGCTGGATCAACCTCAAATAAATATCAAGAAGCACAACAATTGACTGTATAATATTGAGCCGGAGAATCTCTAACAACAATCCAATAAACAAATAAATGCAATAAGTCAATCCACACCATTCAAGTCCTGTTATGTTAGACTATGTGTAATTATTATTTAGATAACCTTTTAAATTCAGATCAATGACATTCAATTATTAATTGCCACAAGTACCAAACAACTTTTACAACAATATACCAACTTATGTACCAAATACAACCAATTCCTAATTTCAAAAATAAATCTTACTTGTCAATTCAACAAAGGGCTACAGTACAAATTACAAATACAACTTCAATTGATTCAACTTCAATTAGATAGCCCGGATGACATGGTAATATATTCAAAACTTATTAAGTTATAAGTTGTGTTAAGTAATCAAACCAAAGTTACTTTCAAAACTTCCAATTAAACCAGTGGATCTTATATTATAAGAGCCACGCCTACTACCAGAATGAATCAGTGGATCTTATAAGAACCACGCTCTGCTACCACTTTGTTCAGAACTACAATTGGCCAGTGCAACGGTAACTGGACGGTCTGAACTTGTCCACGGTTCGTGGAGCTATAAACGTTGCTTTCAACAACAAAGTACTTACAAAAGGCTCTTCGGCCTACAACCATGTATATAAATAGTTACAAATAACACTCACCTGAGCTGTAGACGGCAACCCGGATCTATTTGATCACGTCCAAAGTGTGGTATGTATGTAATATGAGGTGAGTAATTGAGACGTGTGATGTAAGTTACGTGTTCTAGGACGTTCACAAGGCGTCAATCTCCAAATGGCGCGGTCCAGATCAGCATCACACCCAACTCACACTGGATTGAAGTTAATTTTCACTACCTTTTTTCAACAAAGCGCGTGCCACGCGGATGGCCATCAACCGGCTAGGAATCCCAAAATATCCCGGGTTTTTCATCAAATGGGGATTACAACTTCAAACGATAGATAATTCGCGACCCAATTATCGGTTTCAAAACGCGATTCCAAACGATATTTCAATTACATTACAATTACAAGAGGGTCCCTACGACCGGCATTTTCAACGGGGAAGCAGAAATCTGTCAAAGTCAAGTAATGTCAAGATCAAATTCTTTATGTCAAAAGGGTGCGTTCTGTTTCACGTCGGACCGAACATCTACCCCCCCCGGACGGGCCTACCCGTCCGCTAATCAATTGGAAGTCTTGACAAGGTTGCAAATTCAACACAGCTTCAATGCGGCCAAATACCGTAGCTAGTTCATTAAAGGTGAGAACGGTGTCTCCCAACAATCTCCGCCAGCGTGCCTTTGCCGCTTTCACCGCGGCCCCAAAAATACCCCCCCAATGGGGGGCAGGCTGGCGGGTCAAACAACCAAGTGACCCCTCGGCGGGCCAAACTATTACCAATATCAACCTGGCTCTCATTAAGGAAGGCGTATACCTCCTTCAAATAGTTACTTGTACCCTTGTAATTCGTACCGCAATCAGACCTAATCAACGAAGGTAACCCACGGCGAGACACAAATCTTTCCAAAGTCGCCTCAAAGGCCTCTGTCGAGAGGGAGGTTACCAGCTCCAAATGTACTGCCTTGGTTGACAGGCAGACAAACACACAAATAAGCCCTAACAATCTTGCTATTACGAAGGGTGGACGTCTTCAACAAAGGGGGACCAACAAAATCCGTTACGACGTCAGCAAAGGGCCTCGTCTCACTGACGCGATCAGCCGACAAAATCCAAAATTCTCGCTGCAGAATGGCCAACAGCGCATTGCAACCGGCATGCGAGTTCTTAGTGTGACGATCAGTCACCAACAATTGAACCAAGTTCAGTTATAACAAGGGCAGGAGCACCAATTTTAGGGTAAGGACAACTCACAAGGGTGATTTCAAACCAGGTCCTTCCCTCAACAGTGGTGACAGCCGTTTCGCCAATTCCCCAAATCCTGCCTGAAAGGTCGTTCACCTTCAGACCAACCTGTCCCGCTAACCAAGACGACAAAAGGCAACCCCGGACTCCCGTGCCCAAAATGGCACGGACCACAATTGAGTCACCCAAGGGTCCCCAGACCTTGACTGAGGCCGTTGGCAACAAAACCGTCTTGATCGGGGGGGTCCTTTAGCGGGCAGGCGTCAATCTCTTAGTGATGCCTGGGCGGCGACCGATCGCCGCTTCCAGGCTGCCTTCGTTCACGACGAGGCCAACAATCCAAATATTCGTCTGCGCGGTGTCCCGAGCCGCTCGCCATCACTGGAGGGGCATATCCCACCGGATGCCCGAATGGCGGAGGGCGCGACTCCAGCCGGGGACGTTCCGCCAACGGAGGGGAAAGGCAGCGGCGCCGACCCGGCCACTGCTGCCTAGCAGCCAATGCGCGTTCTCCCTGACGAGGGTAGACCAAATGGCGCTCGTGGGGCTCCCGTTCAACTTGCGCGGGGGGTGGAGTGCGGCGTACAGAATCGCGGGTCTCAGCCCGGTGCTCGTCTCCGGGGTACCCCCCCCTGCGCGAACCCTCCTCAGAAGATGGTCTGCTGGAGCGGTTCGCGTTGGCGCACAAAATCTCCAAGTGGGACCCCTTACAAATTCTACACGGGCGGGGGTCGGGGCAGTCCCGATGAAAGTGGGCCCCCAAGCACGAGAAGCACAAACGGCGTGCGTTGACAATGCGGCGTCGGGAACTTACGTGTAAATTCAAAAAGTCCCGGCAACGCGCCATGACATGCCCCGTTGCCTTACAAAAGTCACAATGATGAGGACTCCGGGCACCAGCAAAACGGGGGGCGGGGCGAACATCAACAGGCCCCCTAGCCCGAGGACTCCGGGCGCCAGCCAAACGGGGGGCGGGGCGATCATCAACAGGCCCCCTGGCCCGAGGACTCCGGGCGCCAGCCAAACGGGGGGCGGGGCGATCATCAACAGGCCCCCTAGCCCGAGGACTCCGGGCGCCAGCAAAACGGGGGGCGGGGTGAACATCAACAGGCCCCCTAGCCCGAGGACTCCGGGCGCCAGCAAAACGAGGGCCGGGGCGATCATCAACAGGCCCCCTAGCCCGAGGACTCCGGGCGCCAGCAAAACGAGGGGCGGGGGGAACATCAACAGGCCCCCGGGCCCTAGTCCGTCCCTGGTCTCTGGGCTGAGAAGGTAGTGGGGGCGACCCCGTAGCGCCACGAGTGTTATCCGCAAACCGACACTCGTCTTCCAAAAATATGAGGAGGTCGTCAAAGGGGGGAAGATGGGTGGCACTATCCCCACCATACTCCTGCTCAAAACGTGACCTCAACTCCGCGGGGAGCAACTGCAGCACTATGTGCACCAACAAGTAGGACCAATGTTCCACCGGTAACTCCAAGAGTCTCAAGGCGTTGGTCGCTGAGACCAACGGGTTCAGCAAGTCAGTGCGCAACGTCGACGTGCTGACAATAGCCGGTAGTCCCAAAATTTGGTCGATGTGCACATCAGCCAGGCAGCGCTTGTTCTGATACCGTCGGGAGAGAAGCTCCAGAGCGGTCGGATAGGAGGAATCCGTCACCGGCAAGTGCTGCACCAAGGCTCTGGCTTCGCCCTCCAGGACAGACAATAAATAGGCCAGCTTCTGGGCAGGTCCAAGGTCCGAGCGTGCATCGACAAGACTCTCAAAGAGATTTAGGAAGCCCAGCCAGTGGTCCAAGCGACCCTCAAAATGTGGCAGCTCCAGGGTGGGCAGCCTACTAAATAGTCCAGGGCCTGCAACAACGGGGGTCTGCGGCTTGGCCGCATCAGGCACCCGACTCTTCAAAATTTCCCACGCTCGTAGACATATGACATCCCCCAGGTGGACAATCTGGTCATAGTCACCCAAAATCTTATCGCGGGCTGTCTTATCCATCACCCCCAAATCCACGTCCATGATGTACTCGTTGAAGCGCGTGAGCGCAGCATCAGCTGACTTGATCCTCTCAATCACTTGCCCATACCGAGCAAGGGTGAGCTCTTCCAATTCCACACGCTCAACAGTTGCAGCTGCCGATGTGAACCATCTCAACTGTGAGGTCAATCCCGCAGCAGCCTCCCTGACTGCCCTTAATGAGGCCATTGCAACAATCAAATATTAATACAAAACACCAATCAACAACCAACAATCAAATATTAAACAAACAGCAATGACTTGTTAGCCGACCAAATAATCTCAACAAAATAAAAATTCAAATTCAATTATTTCAAGTCCAAATCCGACCCTGTACTTATTCCAAGTATGAATCTAGCTTGCTAAGGATGGCTAGTTACAAAATAAATAACAATTGAATGTATAATACAATGCTGGATCAACCTCAAATAAATATCAAGAAGCACAACAATTGACTGTATAATATTGAGCCGGAGAATCTCTAACAACAATCCAATAAACAAATAAATGCAATAAGTCAATCCACACCATTCAAGTCCTGTTATGTTAGACTATGTGTAATTATTATTTAGATAACCTTTTAAATTCAGATCAATGACATTCAATTATTAATTGCCACAAGTACCAAACAACTTTTACAACAATATACCAACTTATGTACCAAATACAACCAATTCCTAATTTCAAAAATAAATCTTACTTGTCAATTCAACAAAGGGCTACAGTACAAATTACAAATACAACTTCAATTGATTCAACTTCAATTAGATAGCCCGGATGACATGGTAATATATTCAAAACTTATTAAGTTATAAGTTGTGTTAAGTAATCAAACCAAAGTTACTTTCAAAACTTCCAATTAAACCAGTGGATCTTATATTATAAGAGCCACGCCTACTACCAGAATGAATCAGTGGATCTTATAAGAACCACGCTCTGCTACCACTTTGTTCAGAACTACAATTGGCCAGTGCAACGGTAACTGGACGGTCTGAACTTGTCCACGGTTCGTGGAGCTATAAACGTTGCTTTCAACAACAAAGTACTTACAAAAGGCTCTTCGGCCTACAACCATGTATATAAATAGTTACAAATAACACTCACCTGAGCTGTAGACGGCAACCCGGATCTATTTGATCACGTCCAAAGTGTGGTATGTATGTAATATGAGGTGAGTAATTGAGACGTGTGATGTAAGTTACGTGTTCTAGGACGTTCACAAGGCGTCAATCTCCAAATGGCGCGGTCCAGATCAGCATCACACCCAACTCACACTGGATTGAAGTTAATTTTCACTACCTTTTTTCAACAAAGCGCGTGCCACGCGGATGGCCATCAACCGGCTAGGAATCCCAAAATATCCCGGGTTTTTCATCAAATGGGGATTACAACTTCAAACGATAGATAATTCGCGACCCAATTATCGGTTTCAAAACGCGATTCCAAACGATATTTCAATTACATTACAATTACAAGAGGGTCCCTACGACCGGCATTTTCAACGGGGAAGCAAAATCTATCTGTCAAAGTCAAGTAATGTCAAGATCAAATTCTTTATGTCAAAAGGGTGCGTTCTGTTTCACGTCGGACCGAACACCTACCCTACCCTACCCCTACCCTAACCCTACCCATACCTAACCCCTACCATACCCCAACCCTACCCTACCTCTACCCTAACCCTACCCTACCCCTACCCTACCCTACACTATCACTACCCTACCCTACCCTACCACTAGCCTACCCCTACCCAACCCCCACCCTACCCCTACCCTACCTTACCCCTACCTTACCCCTACCCTACCCCTACCCTACCCCTACCTTACCCCTACCCTACCCCTACCCCTACCCTACACCAACCCTACCCCTATCCTACTCTCCATTTCTTCTTTGTTCGTGTGGGGCAGCCCTAGGCTACGTTCCAAAATTAACTGGGCGACCCTTCCTCAAATCGTTTTTGATGGAGCTGCTATACCTTACGGTGACTCAGTAAAAGACCTAGGTATTTATATTGATAGGGATTTGTCTTGGGGTCCCCAGTTGCAAGAAGTAAGCCGCAAACTGTTTGCCTCTGCGGGGTCTTTACGCAGATTGCGCAATTTCCTGCCGACTGCCACTAAAATTGCGCTTGCCCAATCCCTTCTTCTCCCTGTTCTCGACTATGCTGATGCAAGTTATCCAGATCTTACTGAAGTGCAGCTAGATAAGCTTGAACGACTCCAAAATTTTTGTATCAGATTCATATTTGGTTTGCGCAAATATGATCATGTTTCTGAGTTTCGCATTAAACTCAAGTGGCTGCCGATCCGCCTTCGCCGGAATGCACATATTTTATCATTACTTTACAGTATTCTCTTCAATCGTACAACTCCGTTTTATCTCAAAGAACGCTTTAAGTTCCTTCATGACGCACATGTAAGAGATTTGAGATCATCGGAGAATTTGAGACTTTCAATGCCTGCACATTTCACTAAATTCTTTATTATTATGGCTCATCGTTTACGGTGCAAGCTATTCGTTTGTGGAATGCATTGCCGGTGTCAGTAAGACAAGCTCAGTCACTGGCTACTTTTAAAAGCTCGGTTGCTAATTATTTTCATTCCAATTGATGACTATTCTTTTGTTTTCTCTCCACTTGATGTTAAAGAACACATTATATGTATTGTATTATTGAATTACCTATGTATTGTGTATATATATTTGCATAATAATTTTTGTTTATCTGTTTTAATGAGTAATGTAGTAAGTACACTAATTTAGCCCCCTTTAATTAAAGTTTTTAAAGTCCTTCCAAAGGTTGTCTGGAAGATATCGCTTTCAGCGATAAGACCGCCATTGTTACCATAGAATAAGCAATATTGTTAAATAGGTGTGTTTAAAATTTGGTGTACAATAAAGTATATTCTATCTATCCATCTATCTATCTATTTGAAGATGTTGCAGGTATCCGATTTCGATGAAACTTATAACAATAAAATCTAAATTAAGTGCTATTTTTCAAAATTTATTGAAGGTGGTCACTCAGTTAGAACTTACTAATTATAGTCAAGAAAAAATATAACTATTAAAAAATATTTAATATTAGCAAAATAATTAAGATAAATATATGTAATATTTGTCACAATATTGCCTATAGTTTGGCTTTGGAATCAATCACATTCCTAGCTCTATTAGTTTTAGAGAAAGGAAAGTTAAAAAAATTTGCTGTTATCAGGTCATTTTTCAAGGTCACGCAATGACAGTAAGAGATCGGCAGTCAAAAACTACATAAATAGTAAGTAAATGAGTAACGTACACAACAATATGATATTCATTACATTTGGCTCTGGGGGCACATTCTTAATGCTTAACCTTACCCTTACCCTTTTGTATGTAGGTCAGTGTAAAATATGTAACTTTATACAGAGTACAAACTGTTGCTTAAAATTTGCAGCCAACGGCTTCAATCCAGAAGGAAATGTAGTATTAACAGAAACAAACTTGTAATATAAAATCTTTATTGTTCATATTTGGATTTGTATGTGGACTAGAAAACTGAAGTAATCTATTTTCTACAGGCTTGATACAAGAAGCAAGATAACATTCTATACTTATTCCTATTAAAGTGCTTTGATATTTTCATTATAAAAAAAATAACAGGCTTTGAACTGTTTCTAAAGCGAGCTTTGATAGGCCATTTATTAGAATTAAAAACAAGAAAAAGCTATGTTATCTTGTTTAATAGTTATAACCTTTTTGTACACACCCTACCTTATTGTACGCCACATTCTATCCCGAAATAAAACTCAGTACAAGACTTAAAAAATACGTATTATCAAAAGTCACAATTACGCTACATTACAAAATAAATGAGTATATGAAATTGAACTGTATTCTAATTCACCATGGGTACGAATTCGGTTGTTTCCGATTCATCGACGAACTCTGACGGTGGTGGTTCGGCCTTGACATGTTTTGAGTAGTCGTAGGTGATCAGTTTGGCGGCTATGAAACCTCCGGAGCCCTTTGCTCCTCTGTGGTATAGCCCGGCACCGCTCAACAAAGTCGCTCCTTTGGTATTCAGGGCTGTGGAGGATAAGTTATTATATCAGTTGCATTTCACTAGTATCGTAAAGTAAGTTCAAGTTATGACTGTACAGTAAAAGTATAGCTGAAGAGTGGAATTCCCTGCCGGGGTCTGTGGTTCCTGATAGCTATAGCCTGTGGGACTTTAAGGCAAGAGTGAATAGGTTAATTGCTTCATCTTAGACCACATCATCGCTTTCTGTCGGATGAGATGGTGGTCAACCACGAGACTATCATCAATAACCACGAGACTATTGTCAAGAGTAAATAGGTTACTTTTAGGTAAGCGTGCTCCATCTTCGACCACATCATCACTTACCATCAGGTGAGATGGTGGTCAATCGCGAACCTATTTCTAATTAAAAAAAAAAGCTTTAAGACGTTTCCATATTCTATTTCACTATGTCTTTTCTTTTCTATCAGCACCAAAACATTAAACGATTACAAGAGTTTACCTCCCACTATAGTTATAGTAGCAGGGAAAGTTGTCTCTTTTCATTTTGACATATTCGTACTTGGCTAATACAGGTTTAGAACTCTCAGAAGGAGTTAAGCTCCTCCTCCTTTGCTACAAATTAAAAGTAAATCAAAATGGTTACCTTTAGAAGGTACAACTGGCTGTATATCCACAAACGGCACGGTGCTCTGCGCTGCGTCCGCATCAAAGTCCGAATGCGTGAACTCTATGTACTGGTCGTGTTGTGAGTCTATGCGGAGAGCCGTGTGCGCTCGCGTGGGAATGTCCGGCTTGTATAACTCGAGACGTGACCTGCAAAGATAGCAAAAGTTGAGGTTACAAGTCGCTAACGTCTAGGTTTATTAGCAACAGATTATGAATTTGCTTAAGTGTTCAATGCATCACGGTTATTGCCGGAATTGATGCCTACTCACAAGCCGCTTCTGTCTACTATATCCTAATCTTTAAGCTGGTCTGTCTCCTTACTTGTCTGTCTTCTGTTATTTCTCTTAGTAGGTAAATGAACAGAAAATATATAGGTACCTTGGTTTATATGATCCTTCAGTGTTGTCGTTGCTGATCCATTGACTCTTCTCTGGCGATAGTTTTCCGGTTGTGTAGTTGAATGGTGTTGAGCGAATCTCGAAGTGTAGATGGGCACCGATCATTCGGAATCTGAGAAGAATAAAATCATCATTCTTGTATAAATCCAAACGAAAATCACTTGATGTTGTTGTGTTTTAATTAACTTTTCTTACCTGGCTCCAGTTAAAACATGTCCCGAAGGTGAGTCTAGCTCGTCCAGATCAATCGCTCGCCTCTCGTACGTCAGCGTGTGGTAGTCTATGCCTTCTACGACTCCTGTTTGCGATGGGTCGAATTCCTGTGCCAACACTTCCTCCGACGACTCCACGAAACCACGCTCGATCAGCTTACCCTGGTATATTTGGATGTGGAAAACTTTCCCGTGCTTCACTAGTCTCATTCCTGTCACTACCCTGCGAAATTGTAAAAAATAGATGTTAGTATCGAACTAAAAATTACGAAAGAAATAGATCACCCGCACACCCATGCTGTTAACACAATACAGATGACAGAAGATGACATTAGATCCGAAACACTACGGTGAAGATTATATTTTCCCACTAGCCCTGTAAGCGGTAATGTACAACGAAAGCCAGTTAGGTCGAAAAGACACGTAGGTTAGTCTGTCCTCTTCCTGTGGTACTGACTTGTTGCTCTCAATATCAGCTACCGCTTCTCTTAAGCTGAAGGTACGTTCAGCCACGTTCAGCTCGTCCTCGCACAGACAAAAGCAATACGAGCAGTGGGTTAGTGTCCATCTCCACCAGGAGTCGACCTTGGAAGGAAAAACTTTATTATAATCTTCGTTTTGTTCGGATTTTGAGGGGGCAAATGAGGAGTGTCCCTAAAAGTGTGCGGGTGAACCGGACATTTAAGGGACTAACTTGTTATTGGCGATGTCTGCCACTGCTTCGCGGAGGCTGAAGTAGCGGTGGGACTGGGTCGCGTCGTCACAGAGGCACATGCAGTACGAGCAGTGCCAGAATATCCAGCGCCACCAAGAATCCACCTGGACATAGCCACTCAATTGGAACACATAATGATAACGTGCGGGTTTCTCGAGGTCTGGTAGCGGTCGACAAGCGTAAAATATTTAATCTATTTGTGTCTCGTAATATTATAAACATTAAGTATCATAATTTGTTTTTATAATAATAATATGCTTTTCTGTAAATTCACAAGAACAATGCTAAAAAAGTAAACATTAAATATATACATTTATCAAAATAGTACGTAAAGCATGCACTGAAGTTCAAGAAAACAGAATCACGTAAAACGTGTTGCTATCATACCTATTTGCGTTCTGATTTGTTTTCTTAATCATTTGACCTCAAAAACTACTCTCCAAGTCAGGCAGATAAACCACGCAACTCTATGCACGATATACTTGTGCCAATGTTTGTACAAGGGTTGGGGCACATCGTTAAATGTGGAAGATGGATTGGGATGATGTTTGGGCCAATGTTGGTAGTGTCAAAATGTTCTAACCTTGGTTGTTCCCAATCTGCAGCTGCCTACCCTGCCCAGTGTGCGTCCGTTTTCGTACTCGATCCATTCATACCGCCTGTGACTCATGGGGCTCTGTAAAGTTCCACATAAATAATTATTGGAATATCTTCAGTCGTGATGAATTAGCTCGATTTCTTTGTTTACCAAAGAGGTCACGGTTACTACTTTAGTTCACTACTGTTTTTAATAACAAAACCAAGTAATATTTTCGTGATATTTTTTCTTTGTTGATCACGAAATGCTGTATACAGAAGCTGTTGGATGATCTTAATAAATAAATGTCCCAGTTTGACTTCAAATCTTTTAATACCTGTATTAGCTGGCGCATTAATTTTCTCTTTGTCTCATTTCATCGCACGTGGCATGTTTAAGTTTAATTACGACAACAGTATAATCAGACTGGACAATTAAGATATGACTCCGCAACTCTACATCAATTAAAGCAATTTAGCTCTATATGAACATTATATTTATCATCTCGAGTTCTTTGTTTTTTTCCTATTGAAATGTAGTAATTTTCTAAACGCCTACTCATATTTAACGGTAGCTGAATAAATATGAATTCAAATAACAACTTATTACGATTTGTGCCTTGTTGATGGTTCGCTCTATTCCACTTATTTGATTTAGGCATCGTTTGCCATTCACGAAACGTATGGGTTCACTTAGAGTTTTTTTCTTTAAACATGAAGACTTATTAACTAGCTCACTGTTTACTATACTATCCCTATCCTGTTTTATTATAACTGTAGAATAAACAGACAGTTTTAAAGGTCACTTACCGCAGGGCAGACCCACATGTCAGAATCCACATACTGGCAGTCAATGATCCTTCCTTTGCACTTCGACTGCTTTTCACAGAACTGTTCCTTGAAGCATCCGTGGTTCTCAGTTAGCGTGTAGAAGGCGCAGTTCTCCTTGCACGTGCCGTCGCTGTTCAGGTCCACCTCGTTCTCCACGTAACCCTGTAGCAGGCGCGTCACTTCCGCGTACGTTGCTGCAAAATGGAAGTTATAGATTGTAGTGGACATGCTTCGGGTTGATAAGTAGTTCTCTTGTTTCTAAGTGTAAATATAGAACACGTCGTGGGCATTAACCCCAGTCAGGCAAATATCTTTGTGTAATTTATATCATCACCAATGCTCTGAAATCGGTGAAGAAACCGGTATACATACAGGAAGGAACGGTCCGGATACGGTCCTAGGACATAAATGAAGACATGTGAACCACCAAACCAGCATTGGTTCCGTGTGGTGGATTGATTACGGCTGTGATCACAGCAGTGGGAACGTAATAGCTTATATTACAAGTAGTTTTGTATTTTGCTTTGTTGGTTTTTGTTACCTAACAAGGCACGTTTAAGATAATAACAATATTTTACTGTTTATTTTTGTGAGACTGACAACTTTTTTCTTAGCAACAATAATAAGTACTAATAACTGTATATTCGCCTTGTTGTGCTGACTATAAAACTTTGGGCACAAACGAACCTTCGAATGCTATGCGAACTACTAACTTCGGTCTATTTCCAATTTGTGTGAAAAAGTACCAGAAGCTCATAAAACACGTTTCCTCAATAATATTAGGTCAAATAGTTACCGCTGGTGTGCATGGGCGGCTCACAGCGGTACAGGTCTCTGCTGGCCGATGCTAGGGCTGCCCTCGCTGCTGTCGCCGTTTGTCCTGTTCTTTCCGCATACCTTTGTCTCGTTAGACTCGCCTCTTGGGTGAAATTGCCTGAAATAAACCATAAATGCCCATTATTATAACTATCATCATTCTCCATATTATAATAACTAGCAGACGCGCAGGGCTTCCCTCCCCAGGACTTTGCCACGGTAAAAACATAACCTTCCCTCTTTTGAAGTCGGGTAAAAAGTAACATATAACCTTCCTCAAACTTGAAATTTAATCCAAATACACCGAGTACTTTCGAAGATTAAGGAGTTTAAGCAAACTTTTCCGGTTTATCATATTAGTATAGATAGGTCTTTAATATTTTTCTGGCAATGCCGTTATTGTTGCAGATGGCGTGTAATACTGTTATTTATTACTTATTTGCAAAATAACGACATGATTTCATTAACGCACTCGTAATTGCTGTACATATTTGTAAACATAACCCTTGTGTTCATTAAGTTATGTGACTTTCATCATTCAATTATAATCTGTTATAAATTAAGAGTATATCTTGTAGAATTTCAACTAATGAGTTTTGATTTCAAAGAAAAACTAATAGGCATTAATACTTAAGTATTATTTGCCTGAATAAACTAATTAAATTAATTATGTTGACTATATTAATGATATTAAAGAACTAATAGTTGTGTCATTATTACAAAGTACCTAGTTCCAGATATAAATAATTTTATAAACAACGGTATTATTTGTGGTTACGAATTGACGTACATTTGTAACTGTGTTACCAAATATGGGTGGATTGAAAGTTATTACAAGATCACTAAAGGGAGCGATGACGCCTGTAATTATAAGACTGATGTGTTTGAATGCTGATGGAGGGACAGGTAGAGAAAGGCCAAAGGAAAGATGGATGGTTTGTGTTAGCAATGATATACAAATACAAATATAAAAGAATTGATGATGCTTTGACGTCGGACGGGGAGAATGGCAGAAGAAACGTAAGTATTAAATAATATCGAATCACAATTAGAGTTTCATCTCATTTAAAATCTGATTCATAAACAACAATTTTTATTTTTATTTATAATAGGCTCGCGTTTGACCACCATCTCACCTGATGGTAAGTGATGATGTGGTCGAAGATGGAGCACGCTTAAATAAAAGTAACCTATTCACTCTTGACTTAAAGATTCGTTAATTAGTATTTCAATCGAACAAGTCAAGGTATTCTTCAAATTAAAATGTTGATATGTACTTTGTTACCTTGTATATAAGTCAATTGTTTTGTGTGACATGGTTAAATTACTTGTGTGATAATTAAATTTAACTCATCAATATTCAGTATTTACTTCCTACTACTACAGCGTCCTTGTTCCATATTAACATACATAAAATTTATCAAAAATTACTTTAAAAACAAAACATTTCAGCCCATACTTAGCTCATTTTAGCTTGCTTGTGTCTACAGAATGTACAAGAGCTTACTCAGTTTCTCTCAGTTTAAATTTTTATGCTGAAATCTTATCATTTATCATTAAGGGTCTAAACGACTCCTAAACCTTAAATAACGGGCATACTTAGCCAAGTTAGGGATCTAAGATTTAGTCAAATTTTACTCTTTTTAACTTGACATACAACTTCTTCTGTTCACATGATCACCACGGTGTTATCGGATGTTATCAGATCACGGATGTAAGATGCACTTTCATAATGTTCCGTTTGTGTGTTATGTGATGTTTTGAGTATTGTATCAATGGACATTTGACCATCATTATTCACCCTTATCCCATTTACTCGGAGTCAGCGTAACACGTTTCCTTCTTCCATTCTCCCCTGTCAGACGTCACAGCATTATTTACTCCTTTTTCTATCATATCATTCCTCACACAATCCACCCTTTTTTTCTTTGGCCTTCCTCTCCATCCATCAACATTCAAAGTACAAATTATTTTTCTACTAAGCATTTGAATACCAATTTAAACTAGACTTTTCTTCTTCTTTTTCTTTCTAATGGCGCGTTCGCATTTCATAATTGTATCATCGTCCAATAATACTTTTGCTTATTATGCTTAAAAACACAATGAATTTACATGATAGCTTATTTCATTAAATGTTTTGCATATAATTTTATTGATAGTGTTCTCAATGTACTCGCTTTGACGCATGCGCGCCCACAATCACAATGTGATTCACTTTTTGTACTTTTAAAAAGAAATCTTTAGTCATTGGTGAGAAAAAAAAAGCTTGTGCTAATTTAAGTTCTCTTCAAAGAAAGTTCTCTTGTTTTGACGGATAATCCTATTTCATCATTTTGTTTCGTGTAATAGCTACTATAACTACATTATACAACATAATTAGTGTAAGATTTCAGATAATATTTTAATAGTGCTTTCAATCCCCCACGTTGTTATAATGTGCGGCCTATAGTGCCCTTATTACTTTGATAGGGGTTCATATAACTATAATTTTCTGAAATTAACATCCCCCTTCTTTGACGTGCCAATGGCATCATAATTCCGAAGTGACGGTTCTATACAAGATGTAGTTATCCCCTTTTTCACATCAGAATCAAGATAGCGATTGCATGATATACCTAAGAAACGGGATACAATATATTCTTATCTACTGAAATCGGTTCAATCGGTTGAAATAAATCGTATATAATTATTATTCAGACCGACCTGTTTATTTATTCGAATCACAATACCTGTCATGGTCTTTATTGTTTAGAAACAAAGAACCTCAACTTTATCATACATACGTTCAAAAATGTTGTCTCATAACAGTTATGAGACAACATTTTAAAAACATATGACATATTACATGACATAGTTACTATGTCATGTAATTTAGTTTTTTTTTTATTGATAATAGGCTCGCGTTTGTTCACCATCTTAGCTGATGGTAAGTGATGATGTGGTTGAAGATGGAGCAAGTTGAATTCAATAAATATTCTATTCTATTCTATTAGCATTATGCTTACCTCATAACCTTTTTACGGGTGAAAATCAACAAAGGGCTCCCTGCTCTGGGTGGAGTAGAAGGGAGTATCCCACTGACTTGCTCCTTTAGTTGCCCCTGCGTCAGGAACCGCGGTGTCTCGTACAAACGTTCCCACAACCCCGGCAGGCAATGAGAGAGCTGACAAGTTATAGGTCATTCTGTACCCCATCTAAACACACAGTCGTCATATCAAGCTTACCTCTTCCATATATCCTGAGCAGCATCCAAGAGAACTGCATCATAGCGTAGCCCTTGATCTCAGTCAGGGCTATGGTGTTGTACATGTCATAGATCAGCTGGTGAGGCGACATCTGTAGTTCACACACGTCAGAATCTTCCTCCTGAAATTTAAACGAAAATGACCCATGAGTAACATGAGAATATGATAAGAAAATATTCCAATTAAACAGTGGATGTCAGAGTTGTATTGTCATTTGAATATCATTGAAAGTCGTTACGGGTAGCCAGAAGCAAGGAAATCTAACACCCATCTTTCCAGGGGCTATTTGTGATAATCAGCTACTGGTTTGTGGAATCAGATAGGCAGGCTTAATGTAAGCTGACTCCAATATAGTTCAGAAAAGGCTTATCACATGATGATTGTCGGTAGGTCGAATAAGTGAGGTCCGAATTTGTTTTTTATTTGTTTGTAATTCTGTAATAATATTTGAAAGTAGTAATACCTCTTTGTGTCATTGTTGACTAAAAAGATGTAGGTAGACATTATTTCCAGAGACAGTCATTTTATGACGTAAAATTAACTATGAAGTCATCATATCAAATACCTGTGGGAAAAGGCAACTTTGGATTGATAACGATAAGAAACATTTATCATATTGTTATTTTATTTCACGGACAGTTTCTGGAAAAACAGGGAGTGCCATGTACCTGCATAACATTATTTTGATAAATTACGAATTTACATGTGTTGAAATTGAGACCGACGGTAGCATGAAAGAACGCCTTTATATTTCATCGACTCAAATACAAAGGATGGCCTGTATTAATGTTTGTGTTTTTGAAACAATAAAAACATAAACACAAATGAATGCGTACTGGTCACGCATTGTCCTCATAAAACTAATCAATCCAATTGGATACAGTAACTACAATTAATGTTAAATAAACAACGACGCATTATCTTACTCGCAATGAAAAATAATGTTTGACCCAAACACTTCGAATTTATAACAGTGCTAAGCTATTTCGTAATAAGGCTATGAATCAGTGTAAATAATTGACGAGCTTACAATTTTTTTCGTCACAATCTCGATTTACTTATTCCTCTTTCATGCGGGTTGAGCATACATGAAGTTATGATTAACTAACCATACAGTACTTGGGAAAAATATCAAATGACGCCTCCCTGGGTTAGGCGGGTTTATTTTATATCTATACTAATATTATAAAGCTGAAGAGTTTGTTTGTTTGTTTGTTTGTTTGTTTGTTTGTTTGCTTGAACGCGCTAATCTCAGGAACTACCGTTCTGATTTGAAAAATTCTTTCAGTGTTAGATAGCCCATTTATCGAGGAAGGCTATAGGCTATATATCATCACGCTAACACCAATGGGAGCGGAGCAGTAATGAAGAATGTTTCAAAATCGGGGGATTTTTTTTTCACGGGGACGAAGTCGCGGGCGGAAGCTAGTGTTATATATTAGGGTTAGTCTTGTTAGAACATTTCCGGAACCCCGGCAGGCAAAACGGGCTCCGTCAATGCTGTCGACCGTTTTTTGAGGCGCGCGTGAAACAATGCGCCGTCTATAGTACATAGAGTACTTGCCATAGCCGTTTAGTAGAAGACTTAGTGTTGACAAGTCATACGACACCTTAGCATGTACAATGCATATGTAACAAGTAATTACGCTACAAATACGGGATAATTAACGGATTGCATTATTTCCTCATCAAGACCTCCCTATGTGCAATTGCGATGTTTTTGCTAATAAAGTACCTACAACTCTATCAAGCGAATATTTAAGTACTTAGGACATCTGTCGATCGTGAACACCTATTCATACACTATATACATTTATATTAAATTTAAGTGTCTGTGATTTAAAAATAATTTAGTTTCCTCAAGTGCAAGTCAAACATAAACAATTAACATTTTGTTGTCTGTCTGTTTGTGCGATTTTATTGGGATTTGTACTAGATGATAAAGGAGGTCATAGGGCAACATATTTTATCCGGGAATTCTCGTGGGATTGAGACGAATCGCGTGGTTTTCGATTTCAGCAAACGACGTCACGGGCACAGCTAGTTTAATAACATAAGAATTTTTTGATAATGACGTTGTTAAATATCTACGTGAAAGAATACAGCACTGTTTATTAATTTTCTACCTTAAACTTATAGTTGTATATTTCCCATCGTCTTTCTATTACTAAACTAATCTACTACGTTATTTTCAAAATAATAGTTTCATAATCTCAATTGCGAATTAAACAATGAAACTCCTACTCAGTAACGGTTATAAACAATATAATTATTCTTTTAACTTTCACGTATCGTCCTTATACCTAACTGATATCGTTGGCATTCCCGAGTGCCATAGCGAATATAAAAGTAGTGAAAACTCATTTGCAGTTTTCATTAATTGTGCTATTTACTGAATAAATATCGACTTATTTATTACACGTTGTGTACTCATATTGAACGCGGTATTTATTGAATACTTTACTCGTTTAGGTTGACACTAACACGCGCCATATTAATATAACCTGCTTTTTGACATCCAAATAGTCGCCGATGTCGCAGTAAGCAGTCACCTGAGTAATGAGGGCATTGCTTCAACAAAAGCGAACAGAATATGATTACTCAATACACTACGAATACAAACAAGTTACCGAAATGTGATGTACTACAAAATTAATCCTGTTATGGTAGAGAAAATGTAAACATTCCGATTGTTTAACGTTGAACATCAGGTCATTGACATGTTGCCAAACATATAGCTATTCAAGTTTGCATCGTAGTGGTCGTCCTACCACAAACTCTGGTATTGAGGCACAAACTTTACCTGCAAGGCTGAGCGGAAAATATCTCCGTGCTCCAAGAAACCGTGAATTTTCCGCACTGCTTGCGCAACAGACGACTTCGGGTCCATGAGGACAGACTCGGCCATGTCTAGCCACTCTTTGACGGGCGCTGGCACTGTACCAGGTGATGCCTGGTGCCTCACAAATTGTATGAAGTTCTTGTAGAATCCGTCAACGACCTGCAGCTTTTCCGACACTTTTCCCCATAGCCACGAGTTCAGCGTCAGCCTCTTAGGCCTTGGAATTAACTCGATCTGCTCGTTCAGAGCGTAGAACGCCTTTGTCAGTTCGACGTCCCCGCCAAGGCCAAAGTCTCTCCACATAGGGTCCGTCACGTTTCTCCATAGCTCCTCTTCTAGGTCGTAAAACTTTTGTCGAACTAAGTCTGTCGGTGTGAGCTCTGTGGCTAACCCGATCGCGAACAGCGCAAAAAGCGCTGCAATTCTCATTGTGGCACTTTGTGGAGGTGAAACGTTTTGTGACGCGGCACGAATAACACTGACTGACGCGAAGTGAGGGGACCGCCGGAACGCAGTGAGTGGGGTCGCTCTAGTGACGGGCCGTACAATGCGTAAGCTCGAAAATCGTCATCGATACTTTGATTTTACATTAATATTGACACGTTTTATTCGAATGGCGAGTCAATCGAAAATGAAATGCCAAATTTTCACCAGACAGTTTAGTACTCTTACGTCCTCGCGTTTGTCCTTTGAAGCGTGTAATATAATTTGCATTGTTTCTTATCGGAATTACCATGAGCAACAGAAAACCTTTAATTGTTTATCGCACAATTGTTTTCGTTGTACTTTAATTGGATACATTGTAAGAATCCTTCCACATTATTTTTTTTCAATGCTTACCCACCACTCAGTTAATTAGTATGTAAAAACAAAAGTATTTATTTTAGACTTTGTTTTTTGATACAAAAAAGTGTTTACGGAACATTTAAACTTAATAGCTAATAGCTGTGTATATTATCAGATTTCCACAGCAAGCCGTATCGATATCGATTAGATACACTTTCGCTGACCCCATCCTTGCGCATCCGCATGTTAATACTGTTAACAGTTCTATAACAAATCTGCTTCTGTTTTGATTCTTATAACCGCGGAATACGTAAGAAAATTGCTTATCTCATGTTTAGTTATGTTTGTAACTGTAGCATTGTTATTATTATTTGCTCATTACATGTGCTGTGTCAGCTGGCAACTCCCGCGCAGTATGTCGGTAGCGCTGCTATATTTTTTTCACACACATGGCATATGAGACTAATGTTTTCTTTGTTGAGTTCTCAGAATTCGATCTACATAGAAACAGGTTGTCTTGGAAATCATACAGATTTCCAAGACAACCTGTTTCTATGTAGATGTAAAATCCGTGTTTCCGGAATGAATCATTGCTACCGAAAGTCTTGTGTCACAAACATTTAAATTTTATGACTTCACAATGGGAGTGGCCGTTGGTCTATCATATACAAAATAAATTGTCCACATGGCATTTTAATAAATGGTTAGCTGTTTCTCACAAAAGATAAAGTCTAGTAAATATGATTTGATCAACCAGTTAAATACTATATCTGTAACTAGTTTCTGCCCGCGGATTCTTTCACGTGAAAAGACTTTTCCAAAAAGACTATTTATACTCCTTCCGCAATATCTTATCTATCTCTGTACCAAATTTCATCAAAATCCGTTTAGTGGTTTAGACGTGAAAGTGTAACAGACAGACACAATTACTTTTGCGTTTATAACAGATAATAAACTATTAGGTATAACTTATTAACACTTTATGGATTACTAGCTTGTGCCAGCGGCTTCGCCCGCGTAGGAAGTTTTTCCCGTGTAAATCCCGATCCCGTGGGAATTTCGCAAAATCCTTTCTTAGCGGATGCCTACGTCATAACATCTACCTGCATGCCAAATTTCAGCCCGATCCGTCCAGTGGTTTGGGCTGTGCGTTGATAGATCACTATGTCAGTCAGTCAGTCAGTCAGTCACCTTTGAGTTATATATATTTAGATTTGTTTCGAAATATAAGTTTTTACTTTTTATTTACATGGGTATTTAATTTTTATTTGATGTTGAACGTTAAAATATTGAGAAATATAAGCCATCTGAATTATTTATTTACAATTATGCACATAGGTACAAAGGCGGACTTAATGCCGTAGGCATTCTTTACCAGTCAACCATGATCTACCAGTCAACCATGAAATTAGTGTTATAGTTGAAAAATAAATAGTCTGTGAGAATAGTTTTATCGATAACATTTACATTTGTAACGTCATCTCCTTATTACGAGGTTATTGTAACTGAAACTGATTTTCTAGCGGAGTGAATGGAAGTTTGAGCAGAGCAAATGAATCAGCGTGGAGCAACGTATACATAACTGCATATAATTAGCTAATGGTTAACCTATTATTTACATTATTAAATGGTTATATTAATGCGCTCTTAACACTTCCGCGTGATATATAACAAAAATATGATAAATATTATAAGTTATATTCCTATAAGTTTATAACATGACATGGTTGTTAACAGTATCATTCGAATTTAAAACGGGATATTTATACTCCGAATAGTAAATATACCATGTACCGTTACTTTGATATGCTTCTATGTTTATGTAAATTGTGAGTAATGGGGACTTTTTATTAAACAATATCCTAATTTGGCAAAAATGTAGGCTATACCACTCAGGAATACTGTAGCATTCTATTGGTGAAAGATCGAGAATCGGCCTGCAAAGCAAGGGGGCATCTTTTAAATCTTTCACGATCCAAGCGGCCCGTTTGTGGAATGCATTACCCATAGATATGTGAGGCGTGCTCAAACATTACCTACGCTTAAAAGAATGGTGAAGGAGCATTAACCCTCACTATAATTTTTTTCCCTCCTTTCTCTATTATAAATTTGATATGTATTAGTATATTTATATTATATATTGTGGTACGTATTTTATATTATTATGTTTATTTCGTATTATGTATGATGTTGTACACTGACAGCCCTATTTTTATCTCCTTTAATTTCTGTCCATCCAAAGGTTGTCTGTAAGAGATTGCCCTGTGCGATTGTACCTACACTAGTTTTATTATTTGTATCCTTAAGTGTACACACACACACTCACACACACAAATCGCCTATGTGCGAATTGCACTCGCGCACCGTGGTTTCTGTAAAACAGTTTTCCTTTATTAAGTAGTAAGACCTTGCTTCTTTCTAAATTTCATGATTCTAGGTTAACGGGAAGCATTCTATAGGTTTTGATTCCCTTTTGAAATTGCAAAATATGTGAAAATACGAGACACAGTCAGTCATAATTATCTTTTGATCGCGATGACTAACATTTGATTAATATTGTTTACACCTAAAAGAGCCTGTCAAACCGAGTGTCGATGTAAATTTAAGTTTTGATATCTTATTCGTATTCCTTAGTAAAAGGGTTACACAGGCGGACAATTAAATGATTCTATAAGGTTTCCATTATTTCTTTCGAGATACGGAACCGTAAAAACAAACAGCATGTGTCATCCTTACGGCCCGCGCCATAAAACAATATTTTCATTGATACGACACCGGTGTAGTGTTGTGCGTTATGAGGAAGCACAAATTACCGAGCTACCGAGGGGCGAGGGCGTTGCATAAGGCCGTGACGTCAGTATAGACTGCAGGCGAACTTTGAACTTAGTAACTTGCTGTTTGCTTAAGAGATTTTTTTTTTTTTTCTAGATACTGATATAGTCTATACTATTACTATAAAGAGGTAAAATTTGTTTGTATTTGTTAAGCTGATATGATATAAATTATTTCGAAATCCACACGATGGAGTCGTGGTCGAAGTGTTAGTATAAGATAATTGTGGAAGAAGACAATATTGCGGCTACGTTAAATGTTTTTTTTTTGGGACGGGAGTGGGGAACATCAAATGACTCCCGCCCTGGGTGGAGCAGAATCGAGTTTAAAGCCGGGTCCGCTGCGACGTGTTTTCGTGTTTGCAAACAGTATAACATTGTTTGCTAACAGAATATAGGCGTGGCCTAACAGTTTTGTTAGCAAAAACACAATAACATGTTTGCCGAGACGAATGGATAACATCCCCCGCGTTCGCCTGCGGGGAGGGGGAAAGTGACGCATTTTGTGTTCGCGCTCACTATCCCTATTTTTTAATCTCTAGAGACAGAATTGTCACATTCAAATGTCAACTAAATCTACTATTGCTATAACAGTTTCCACGTTTTCTTCGTCGGAACTCATTTTTGAAATTAAACAAAAACATTACAACAATAGTCGCAGCCGACGGGCGGTTTTACTAACATGTTTTGATAACATGTTTTGTTAGAAAATTGGCGCAGTGGACCCGGCTTTAGACTTCTACTGACTAACACAAGGTACAAGGGGTGGGTACCTTGTACCTCCAGTTGGCCTTGCATTTTAGAACTTGAGAAAAGGCTCGGCTAATCGATTGATTGTTAAATGAGACATAGAAAAAAATGATATTATTCATTAATTTGCTCTTAAACTTATTAATTTCTGGGCTCGTGCGAATGTTCTAATGAGTTAGTGCGATCTCAGAACGCAAGAAAAACTGAAGGAGAAGAGAGAAGGTTTTAATATTATTTGAAGACTAGCTTCTGCCCGCGACTTCGTACGCGTGTGAAGGTATTCCCGCGCAAATCCCGATCCCGTGGGAATTTCGGGATAAAAAGTAGCCTATGTGTTATTTCAGAATGTCAACTATATACTTACCAAATTTCATTCAGATCTGTTCAGTAGTTTTTGCGTGAAAGAGTAACAAACATCCATCCATCCTCACAAACTTTCGCATTTATAATATTAGTAGGATTAGTAGGACTAGCTTTTACCCGCGACTTCGTACGCGTGGGAAGGTTTTCCCGCGCAAATCCCGATCCCGTGGGAATCTCGGGATAAAAAGTAGTCTATGTGTTATTCCAGAATGTCAACTATCTGCTTACCAAATTTCATGCAGATCCGTTCAGTAGTTTTTGCGTGAAAGAGTAACAAACAAACATCCATCCATCCTCACAAACTTTCGCATTTATAATATTAGTAGGATAGTATATAGTATATTATAAAGTATAATTAGTATATTAGTAAGAAAGTAAGAATTAGTAAGATTAGTAAGATAAGAAGTACGATTTGCTCCTCGAAGAATAAAGGCGTTGTTTAAACGTTTGATTGAATATTATATTCCCGCTCATTTTCATTACAAGCTATACTAAAATCCATTAACTTTTTGCCCTATTTTCCAAGTAACATTGATAGCATAAACAAAGCAATTGTATCACTTAAGATTTCTGCTAATAGGTAAGTACCTGCTTATTGCACGAACGTGTCTTAACGACCAGTGAACAATCCTCTTATCATACATAGCATGAAGATGTTTCTAGTTCTTTGTCGAACACTTTGAGAATTTAAATCATTTTTACCGACTTCAAAAAAGGAGGAAGTAGTGTGTTCCCCTGTACGTAATCCTATTTTAAGTATGTTCATCGATTTCTCTGCAAATTGTGGACTGCATTTAATTTTTTTTTAAAACGGTTAGTTAAAATGTGACAGCCTTTTTTTTCTGACGGGAATATCATCAAATAACTCCTCCTCCTGCTGAGGGTGGAGTCGAAGGGAGTGTCAGACTTCTACTGACTAAAAACCCGCCCTGCTCCTTCAGCTGCCCTTGCGTTACGGGTTGCGGTATTTCGTAAAAAAATTCCCGCAACCCCGTAAAAATGTGACAGTCTAAATGTTTGTTTCAATCTCGCAAAACTATAGTAAATTACCTGGAAAAACACATGGCTACCTTTTATCCCGGGAAACGAACCGAACGAAGTCGCGGGCATCACCGAGTACCTCATTCATTGTATGCTGATTGCTGACGCATACGTTGGCAAGCTCTAGCGTAGATGACTTATTCACGAATCACGATGAATTAAAAAAAGAATTTCTATATCTTCCAAATTTACATAGTAACATTAATCAGCCTATAAAGATCTGAGTGAGCCTATAAAGAGGAATGGGTTGTATTCTATCACACGAGCCCAGAGCGGGTTGATGTTACGTCTTTGGATTTTCAGTACTAGTACATATGGGTTGCAACTCGTAAGGCCTGCCATAATAACTGGGCCGCCACTACAATTATCATAATAAATAGAAAAAAAATAAATAGAATATGTTACCAATTCAAGATAAAAATAACAAAGAACGCATTTTAATTTATAACGGGTTATTGGATATCTCCGTATTGTAATGATTCATCAAAACAAAAGCTTTAAAAAACAAAGTATGAGTCAAGTACTCTTTGTATGGTTTTGTACATAATAGGTTTGTGATCAGAACAAGAAGAAATGGTTGTTTATATATAAACGTGAAATCTTCGTATAAATCAAACCGGTTTTTGCTAAAGGTGCAAATCTACTTTATTTACCCTTTTAAACATGTTATACTCAATAGTGAACCGAATAAAAATCTAGCAGCATTATATAAATTGTACCTAAGTGTGATTCAACTGTCTTTACATAACAAAAGCAGTCACTAACGGAAAATATATAGTTTACAAAACTACTTAATTCACTTATTTTAGTTAAATGATATTATTTTTTTGCAACAATAATATAAACAACTAAATGGGATTTCATTTATTTTGTGGTTATTTTGTCTGTCTATGTTTTAGGATGTTTCGGTCTAGTTTTGTTGCCTTCACCGTTTCAAGAGCAACGGTTGATGGAAAATACTGAAAGTTACGGCCCTGCCTGTGCACGAAGTTTTTTTCCGGGTGGGAAAATCATCGTATGACTTCTCCCGCTGTGTGTGGAGCGGAAGGGAGTGTCAGACTTCTACTGACTAAAAACCCACACTGCTCCTTCTGCTGCCCTAGCCGGCAACCGTAGTGGGCAATTGCCATATCTGACAACTCTTTGAGGCGCGCGTGAACACGACGCGCCGCCGACTAAAGCCTAGTCCTTACCAGACGGTGAGCTACCCCAGCTCGCCGTGCCTGTGCACGAACTTAAGACTTAATCCTCTCGTTCTGAGTGGAGTGGAAGGGAGGGTCAAATTTCTACTTGCCTGGGCCACCATTGCTCTCATCAAGTTTAGGTATATTATCTTGATTAATCTTCTTAATCTTCGGGTATCGTGTTACCCAGCTACTGGGTCAGATAGGAGTCGCTCCATGTAAAACACTAATACGGATACACAACAATAGAAAAGGCTAAGTAGATGATGATGAAATTTCATCTTGATTACAGATATTTGTAAATTGCGGTTTACCATGGTCGTGTTAGTTCCATTGCCAGAAATATGGCCTCACACATAGCCTTCCACTTCAAGAATACAATATAATGACATTGTAAGTCATGATACTTCGTGTGGTCATTGTTAGATGTAAGCCAGGTCAATGCCAGCCCTGCAAAAGGAAGTATCGTCAGGATACGATACGACCTTCCTCAACTGCGTATCATGGATTTACAAGCTCCATTGTTTATTTAAAAATCAATGGGTGACATTATCATGTATATAATTTCTTAAGTATCTCCCCTGTAGAAAATGCTTCTCTTAGTTTGGAAGTCGTTTTCCTAAATCTAGTTATAAAATGGAGCGTCATAGAACAACTACACATACAGTATTATTAATTTATTACGACATATTATGTACAATAAATGAAAATTGACTTGAGTCTGTTCAAGTTCTTGCCAAAATATTAATTTAGATGTATTTAACTAGATTTAGGGTATGATGGAGCTAACATACTTTCTTGTGAAGGAGTTTTTTTTACGGTACTTCATCCCAGATAAAACACTATAATACAGTAACGGGCTGTCTTTTATTGGCGCCCTTTTTATCCGACTGCGGCTAAGCCCAAAAGGACGGTTATGCTTTTGCTCTGATGTTCATAAAGTGCTGATTTCCAGTTCCGTTTAAATAAGTGTCTATTAAGTTATTATTTTTTTAATAGTAAGTTTCCATCGCCGCTTATAAATACCATCATAATAAAAACAATGACATACAGACACATACACATACCGTAGGTACGTTTTTATTCTTCGACTGACAGTAGTTCACAAGTTATATAATTTATATTGTTCAATAGCTTCTCACGGTAGAGTTGTAATCTGTAACACGGAAACTCCATTATTAACACGGATACTTTTTGATTGTGTATGCTATTTTCTCATATGCATTGGATGCTGTTTATAAACTGGATAATTTCAGGATTCATTTTCAAGTTTGTGGTACCTACTGTCTGAGGGATTTTATAATTTATCTTTTTTATAAGCTTTTTCATGTGATTTTTTATCAATATTTGGTTTTGGGGTCTTGTGGTTATAAGTTTTGTACCATTGTCAATACATTGATTCTTTACATCATACGGAAATGCTACTAGGTACGTGTGCATGACTCGAACGTGGATTGTTTATTGATAAATCTATAATGTTAAATTACCACAGCGTAAAAGCCACCTTGCTCTTGTCCATATGAAAAATAAAACACAGTAAAAGTAACTTTAAATAATGCTATCATCAAAATCTTTACATATTAGAAAACAATATCTCCCGCCACGACTGTCTGGTGGTCTGTTCCTGTTAAACTAAAAGATTATTGAACAGATTTTCATGCGGTTTCTTCAATGAAGAGAGTATTTCATGAGGTAGTATTAGCACAATGAGAATGTACGTACCAAACAGAGCCGGGTCGCATTTGATAAATACGGAACAAATAAATCAGAATTCTATATTGACAATAAACAACTAAATCCATATCTTTATCAGACTTGATTCCCACATCCTTTAAAGGGGAGTAAAGTTCAAATAAATGTGACCGTGGAGTTCAAATTACACTGGCTAATACTGGTGTCAAATAAAGCAGGCGTCAATTGTTTATCAAGGATACAGTCATTGGGACCAGTGGCAGTGGAGCTCTGCGGCCCAGACCGAGTTGTTTGACCCTGATATGAGTCATCCTTTACAGTTAGCAAATCATATCTTGTGGGGTATATGGTAGATTTGGAGTGTCCTCAAGATTTTTTGGAGAATATTGAAAGCAAGTGGGTGGGCAAGCTGTTAAAAACGTTTTGGGTGTGTGGAGTGGAAGGAGTGGAACTCCCTGCCTGAGTCTGTGTTTCCTAATAAATAAAACTTGAGTATTTAAGTCTTAGAGTGAATAGCTTGCTTCTAGGTAAGGGTGCTTCATCTTCGACCACATCGTCGCTTACCATTAGGTGAGATGGTGGTCAAACGCGAGCCTATCCACAATAGACAAAGGATAGATAAACCTTATCGTTATCTGCAGCTTTACTTTGCCCACTACTGGACATAGTACTCCTTTTGCTAAATAAGCTGCTCCTTTATCAGCTTTATCCTGGTTTCATCCGGATTTCTATTGAGAGCCTACTGCTTCTACTGTATACCTATGTGATGATTACATAATTAACGCGTCAAATACTAATTCTATATATTATATCTGTCATCTTCGTCAGACATTAAGTTAAAGTGTGTAGAGAAGGTAGGTGACGACAAAAAACTAGCTACCGGTTTCGTGCGCGTCTTGCTTAAGACATTACGTCAATTCAACTATGCCTACATTGTCTAAGTAGTTAGGCAATTCTTACTTATATTTATTAACTGAATATGAGTTCAATTTAATCTAACCTAATAGTTTTAATAGGATATTAACGTGAATCATTGTCAGTTTGTCATAAGTGAAAGTATTTACTTACCAACTTAAGACCTTGCTGACAATACTTAAAGCAATTCTACCACGAATGCATATGTCCGGCCTAATAAAACTAAATTCTAGTTTGTTATCTCGACGAATGTTCGATAACTCAGTTAAGTATGCTGCGTATGAGTCACGCAACAGTCGACATTGAAAATGAAGCCTCTCTTTAATTTGTGTAACATCTATTATGTGTACCCGCATGACGAGAACTAATAATGATACGAATCGACGGTGAATAGTATTTGCAGCCGGATTGAACAATACCAACGTTATTGAAAAATATACTGAATGAAAGAGTATCTAATTTTGATTATTGTGATTACAAACCTGTAAGTCATCCATTAGTAGATGCAATAACCCCCGTCCCAATAAGTTTTTATGGGGAGGCACGACCAGTGCATGCACTCGCTCGAGTAGGCCTGGCAACGCGCCAGGGTCGTGGGACACGCACCAGTCCGCGAAGTCTTGTAACGTGCTCCTCTCCAGCTCTTCCTGCAACCCTACGTACTCCCGCATCTGCCTGTTTGACCACGAGACCCTATTCAACAAGTCCGACATCTCATGCAACCGTAGCTCTAACCTAGTCGGTTTACTGCCCTTCTTAGCTAAAATCAGCGCGATCGCACCGACTTTCTGTACACTGAGTTCAAGTTTTTCGATCGATCGCGAAACAACCGCGAGTCGCGCCAGAATCTCTCGCTCCCGTCTCCGGACCACGGGCAGGTCCACCCCGCCTGTAGAATTGAATTGCTTCCCGAACACATCCCAGGAGTTCAGCACCTCTTGGCCTACTTCTTTGCCTAACTTGATAACGTCGATAACCTCGTCGACGAGAGCGCGCGAAGTGTTCGCGAACACGAGTAGAACGAAAAGCGCACGAAAGGTGCGCAAGCGTCGAACGGACATGGCGGCTGACGCGGACCCACTGATGTAGCGCGCTCGAGGTCGTGGGGTTGCCAGGGTACAACGCAAATTTACCGAAAAAACTAAATCTATTTGCACTATTATTGAGAATACTTTTTAAAACGGCACTCCGTTTGCACCTATGTATATACTAATTGAATAACACGCTTAACCACTGACTCAGACGTGTGATACCATAGAACTGACCGAGTAAGTTTCATTAATCTTTACCGTTGCTTTAACTTCGTACGCTCTCATTGGCGGGATATCGTTTTGCTGTGTTAGTGAAAGTCATTTTTAATATACTACACAATCAGATGACTAACTCGTGTCTTGGGTTTTTGTAAGTTTTAGTAGAATGTAACCAGTGACGAAACGAATACTAAATTAGTTATTAATAAATTATAGTAAACATTTGTATTGATTACACTGAAAAATATTATCTAAACTTACGTTGATTTCATAGCTCATAATTTTGCTATACTTGGTTGAAATTAAGAGACAAAGTTTTCTATTTTGTCGCCATTAAATATCTGTTGCCAAGTTTAGTTCAACCCTTTGTTAGAGAAAGTCCTCGAATCAGGTAAATATTTCGTATCGCTAGCAACACTGCGGTTGTCAAGAAAACGGTTGCTGCCTCCCCCGTAAGTCAACAGACAGTGTTGCCAACGTAGGCGATTTTTCGCCATTTAGGCTACTCACGGAGAGAATCGGCGACGAAAAAAGATGAAAGGCGACCGGTCGCCTTTTAGGCTACTTCAGTTCAGGGACAACTATTTAAATTAACTGAATCATAAGCGAGCTTAAGAAAAAAAAAATCATCTCCCACGAAAATATGTAATGATACTAGGAAAGAATGGATGGTCCTCACTTGAAAGCATTATTATGTACGCAAAAACCTAGGACTTGTTAAGATTAGAAGCGATCTTCACACAATAATCCTCATATACAGCATATGCTTTTATTACAAGTTGCCAAAGTCTGTTACAGAACTTAGCGAGGGAAACTTTAAAACCCTTATTTAAAAAATCATATTATTAGATTGAGGACTACGTAGAAGTCACGATTGCTTGGCGATGATTCCTTCCTTCAGCACATGCGGCATCTCGGGCTTATTGTGATTGTGTTATTGACTAGTCTATGAATAACTTCACTTATGTGAGTGTCTTTTTATTTTGTTTGTTTTTACTTTTTCCTACGACAATCCATCCGATTTGACAGATTTTCTTTTTTGTTTAATTTTTATTGCTGATTCATTTTACAATGTTTTAATTCCTTCATTATGAAATCTAATATTGTTACTTGTCAAGTTTATTCTAATATCTTATAAAGCTTTTTTTATTGGAGGAACAGAGAACTGAGACGACACGACTCTTAGATTCATTTTTCAATATTTTATTTTTGTAATTACTAACTTGCTGTGTGAATTGGTAACTCTCATACCTAATAAACGAATATTATGGATACATTATAAAAATGAATGATATTTTGAAAACTGTGGAGTTTCTTGACGGTTCTTGTCCTTAGGAATCAACCAATTTCGAACCATGCCCTAGTAGCTTTTGTCGTTTTATAAGTGCCCATGTGAAACGAAATACATTGAGTTAAGACCACCCTTTTTGTTTATGGTTGGATTTTTTAATTTATCTTTATATGTAACCAAATTTAGGATGAACTGACGTGATAAGTGTTAATTTTGATGCAAACACAGTCATCTTATTAAGCTGAGTGAATTCGGGCCTATTTCAGACATTATTTGTCATTTTCATTTCGGTTTGTACAGGATTTGTGTCAAAGTTTTAGTTTCACACGAAAATATTGTCGCATATACACACATCAAAAGTGTCTAGGGATCAAGCATTTTTATGCGGATTTCTTGAGATTGAGATGTGGCTTTGTAATAAATTTATGATTTTATAAATTTATATGGATCCTTTTTGGTGCATTTCATAATTTGAAACAGGAACTGTTAATCAAATTCGAGTAAAAGATGAAAATCAGCTGTCAATATTTTCCCTATAAAAACATACAACGCATTGAAGACATTAGTGCTACTGTTTCCCTACTACTGATTAAAACCAACGTTATTATGGAGCGGCGACGTCATTTAAGCAGGGAAGAAATGCTCAGAGCCGTGGGAATGATAGAAGCTGGTTCCCGGCAACGTACTGTGGCTTTAGTTCTGAATACAAGTTAGAGTGTTATCAGTCGACGTTGGACACGTTACCGAAGCACTGGTACCGTGGCTGAGCGCCATGGAGGACGGTATCGCTGCACCACACGGAGACAAGACCGATACATTCAAATCTTAACTCGAAGAGCTCCAACAATAACCGCCATGATGTTAGCCGTGAGGCTTCATCACTCTTCAGGGAACTTAATTAGCGACCAAACAGTCAGAAACCGCTTGCATGAAGTGAACCTTCATTCCCGAAGACCGCTACGGGTACCACCTATAGCAATGCACAATCGTAGGAGTCGATATCAATGGGCTCTTGAACACAGAAATTGGGCAGAAGAACAATGGCGTTTCGTGTGCTTTTCTGATGAGTCTCGTTTTGGTATGAGACCGGATACAAGACGTATACGACACTGAAGAACCCCTGGACGCCAACAGCGATTAAAATCCTGCCAGGAAGTCCATCCTTATAGTGGTGGAACCATCATGGTATGGGCGGGTATTTGGATCGGCGGAAGAACTGAGTTGATTTGGATCAGAGGCAACCTCAACGCTCAAATTTATGCTGAGACGATTGTATCTGACGTCATCGTTCCTCTACAAATGCAAATCGGTCCCTTATTTCAGTTAATGCATGATAATGCACGACCGCACACCGCAAGAGTTGTAAGACAGGCTCTCGCCGCAGCTAACATCAATGTCCTGCTCTGGCCTGCTCAGTCGCCAGACTTGAACCCGATTGAGCATGCATGGGATATGCTACAGAGAAGAGCTCTGCCGAATATGGAGGGTATCCAGTCGCAAGAAGACCTTTTTTTGTTGTTGCAACGAACATGGGCGGCCATTCCACAGCGTGATTTGGATGAACTCATTTTGAGTATGCCAAACCGATGTTCTTGTGTTGTTAGTGTTCGCGGTAGAAACACGGATTATTAATTGTTTAAGTTACCCAATAAAATTTTAAAGAAAACTGTTATTTCAGTCTTTTTTTCGAACTTTAATGTTAGTGGTTCAAATGTCAAAAATCCCTTTATTAGGAAAATGGCAAATTTCTTTATTAATGCAAAGGTGACTTGGTTTATCGTTACTGTGACAAACGAAAACACTTTATTTGATGAATCCTTAAAGAAAATTTTAATTAATATCAATCAGGAGAAAAGTTATTGCAAAAATATATGTTGATCCCTAGACACTTTTGGTGTGTGTATTATGCCCTATGAGTGGATAAAAATACCAGTATATAAGGCAAGTAAAGTAGGTAAAATAAATTGATTTAAATTATATTTATACGATATTTTAGGCCACATACTTAGGCTACATACTTAGGCTACCACTGATTGAAATTCGGCTATATTAGGCTACTTAAGCTGTGAAAAATGGGCGACATCGGCCCCCGAGTTGTTGGTAACACTGTCAACAGATACATTTTTGGAACACTTTCCATTTCTATGTTAGAATGACCCATTTTTTTAACGTTTTGAATGACAATGGACTTATTTAGGTTGGATTTTTTATTAGTATGTACCCACATATTTTGAAGGGGTGTCTTGATGGAAGTTTTTGTGGGATACAGTTTAGCAGGTAACAGATAAACAATTTAAGAATGAGTATTTTTTGGATCTAGCTTAATTATTTTATTATTGCTTTTGTTTATTATTCGTTTTCGAATTATTATTATTGAATTGAAATTCATTTAAGTATTACTATTAAATGTTATCAATTCGATTATGTAAACAATTTGCATGACATTATTATTATAATATGTGGCAAAAAACGTCTGAACAATTTTTTTTTATTGTTGTGTATGTATACACATATTTGACCAATGAAATACATCAAATCTTATAAATACTATGTGAGCTAATATATGCAGTTGCATCACAATCGCGGCATATCATGTAGGTACATTGTAATCATCATTACAAGAAGTAATATGATCAAGTATAGTGTCATATTTTAATAGTAGCCAGAAATTACATTTCTGCTTACTCGTGAGATAATGCTACAAGACACTAAGGGCACAGTATAAAACTGTGCTAAGGGTCTGTTTCACAGTGTTCCAAATACTGATAACAGTATTATGTTATAATCGGACGGACGGCCGAAAATAAGAACGGCATGAAATTGATTCAATTGTAGGTAAATCTGCTCCATTAATTTGTAGGGCTAAACAAAAAAAAAAAAATATTATGAGCATTTTCAAGATTTTGCTAGTGTAACTGACGGAAATAATTTTTATATACGAAAGGTCCGTGTGTGAGTGAACATCTAAACATGTCAAGATACCTCCGTGCCTTGGAAAGCTCGTTAAATCGTTGGTCCCAACTATCATTTGAAATACATCTTTTATAGTCGAGTCGGAAGCTAGAAAATCTAACACCAGTCTTGTCAAAAGGTGTCGTATTACCCAGTTACTGGGTTTTGAAGGTCAGATAGGCGCTCCATGTATAACACTGGTACTCAGCTGTATCCAATTAAACTGTAAGTTGACTCCGACATGGTTATAAATAATTTAATTTAATTTTAATTTTATTTATTTATTTATTTGCACCAAATTGTGCTTATAGCATTTTACATTTGTACAGCATAATAGTCATTAAAAATAAACATTCATTAAAGCACAGAATTTAGATAATAATAGAAATAAAGTGAGCAACTGCGCCTGAGCTAGGCCGAGCCTGTACTTCAGGACGCAGTTTACAATACGAATGAACAATCAGTTACAATATATTATGTACATCATTATAAAGTGTTTTAGGGTAAATAGGCTAGATACGGAGGTTTTTAAGCTAACATGGTATCTAATGATACTTATAGATACTGAGGTATGAAAGGATTTTGAGAAAGATAGAGTATTGTTGAAACTGTTTTTTAACCGACTTCAAAAAAAGGAGGTTTACAATTCGTCTTGAACTTTTTTTTTATTATGTATGTTACCTCATAACTCGGAGATGGCTGGACCGATTTGAAAAATTCTTTTTGAGTTTGAATGGGTATAGTTTCTAGTTGGTCGCATTGTCGTCACGTTTGGATCTGATGATGGGATCCTGGAGAAATCGAGGGAAATCTTCAAATATTATAGGCACACCTATAGCGTTTTGGGTATTTCTTATAGTACCTGGTGCAGTTGCTCTCGAAAAGCACCATTTGAGGAAGTGGAACTGATGATGGAGACCCCAGATGGCCCCAGATGGCCAGATGGAGAGCTGATGGTGATGTACCAGGAGAACTCCTCAAAAATTAACGGCTCTGCACCGGGAAAAGCAATATTTTGTAAAAGGTGATAAGTAGTTGACATTTTGGCTTTTGTAACTAGATAAATTACAAACCGACCCACTAAAAAGCGTGAAAAAAAAACTTTTTAGGAAAAATAGAACCGACTTCCATATAAAAACACTACAAAGGCAAAAATAACTTTAATTTCGGAAGGCGGTGTCTTTAGTTTTGTATATATTTTCGTTTTTGACTCCGCCTTCCGAAATTAAAGTTATTTTTGCCTTTGTAGTGTTTTTATATGGAAGTCGGTTCTATTTTTTTCTAAAAAGTTTTTTGTATGAATGAAAGCATTGTGACGTAAGACAAAAAAATGTGTGCAAGCTGCATACTTTGTCAGTGTTTACATCCTGGCGAGGGGAAGAATGCATGCTTTGTTTGTTTACTCCCGCGTGCTGTAATTTACCGCTATTTGATAATTTTTACGTGTTCTACTAAGTAGGTACACAGTAGTTGAACTCACTTTATCTTATCTTATTTCTTATTAACTAATGATCGCCCAGTGGTCGAATTTCAAACATAATTAATTTAAATGTAGTTTGTATGTTATTAGCTTGCTGTACTTTTTCTCATAAATTTTAACTGACTATTATGATAATCCTCCGTTCGCGTGTTGTTTTTTATTGATAATATACTCGCGGCACACTGATGGTAAGTGATGATGTGTTCGAAGATGGAGCACGCTTACATAGAAGTTTAACTTATTCACTCTTGACTTAAATACCCTCAGGTTATAGCTATCGGGAAACACAGACTCCGGCAGTGAATTCCATTCCTTAGCCGTGCGCACAATGAAAGCATTAAATAAAATAAAAAGATTAACCCTTTATGGCGCAAGGTAATTTTTTTTATTAATTGTACAGAAACTAGGTAGCAAATGGGGATTTAATAACGGGAAAAATAATTTAAAAAATCTCATTACATAAATATATTTATTATTCAAAGACAACTACGTGTTGCAGGAATGCAACATTGCTTCATTATGCTTAAAAATGTAAAAGAAAGTTATGAGAGATGAAATTTTTTAAAACAGTTGTTTTGTTTATTGTAGCATAAGCTAACCCCACATTTTTTGCAAACTGTTTGCATATACCCTGTGCAGCCTGGAAATTTCTCATTATTTTATCTACCCAAACAGGCCAGTGCCCGTATTGGTCCAACCTCACATCTTTCGGAGGAACATATTGAGCTGAACCTTTCTTCTTTTTATCTTGAATGAGACATTCAATATCACTTTTGCGCTTTGTATGGTTAATTGTCTTATATTTGCATAACGTCTCTGCTATAGTTACTCTAAATTCGGCAGAAATGAGAATTTTACTGGTACCACCCTTTGCACCATTTATTCTTCGGTATAAAAGCCATGAATTACACATAGCCATGTCTAAGAAGTGATAAAAAATTCGTAAATACCAACGTTTACTACGGAGTTTGATCTTAGAGTGGCCCATCACACAATCTAATAGATCGACACCACCCATATGTCGGTTATATTCTGCTACGACAAAAGGACGTTCAACAGGAATGTATTTCTTTTCAGACTTATCCCACCTTCTTACTACCAATGTTGGGTGTTTTCCTACGATATTGGATGCTAGAGTGACAATTTTGTTATCTCTCCATGCCACTACAGCCACATCAACGCCATTGCAGTTACCGACCTGTTCCTTTGACGTACCACGTGGTTCCTTTTAAAAAACTTTCATCTGCCAGCTTGTAATTGGGAATTCGGTTGTTTCTTATTGTCCCTTCCTTGTAGCACTAAAACCACATTGGTCCAATCACTTGTGCTTCCTATCATTGATTATGCTGATGTTTGCTATTCTGATCTTTCCCAAGAACTTCTTAACAAACTGGATCGACTTCTCAACAACTGTATTCGTTTCATTTTTGGTCTTCGAAAATATGATCACATTTCTTCCTTCCGTTCTCAGCTTAAATGGTTGCCTATCCGTCAAAGGAGATCCCTCAGATCCCTCTGTATGCTCTTCACTATTATGAACGATCCTTGTGCTCCTGTTTACTTAAAACAAAATTTTAAATTGTCGGGCAGTTCTCATGATCTTAACCTTCGCGCATCCAAAAACTTACTTCTTCACATTCCTTCTCACCGCACCGGGTTTCTATCCAATTCTTACGCTATTTCTACTATTAAACTCTGGAATTTGCTACCCCTTGACATCAAGAAGGCTGAATCAAAATTTTCTTTTAAGCGTAAAATTAAAAACCACTACTTAAGGGGTTGTTATTCTTAGTTTGGTCTTTGTCATAATTATTTTGAGCTCTCTTATTCAGAAAGAATATTATAAAGCACCGTATCTATTAGTTTGTCATTTTAGCATATATGTGTATTTTATTAGTATTATTATATATTAGTATTATATTTATTAGTATTAAAATATTATTTCATTCCATTTTCTCGTACACCTACCACAGTGTGTGTTTTTTAACCCAAAGGTTGACTGGTAGAGAATGCCTTGTTGCATTAAGTCCGCCCATGTGACACAATTGTACACAAAGTTTAAATAAATAAATAAAATGCCGCGACTGGACAAGTATTCGATAAACAGTATCGAGGTGTAATAATTAGAGTGTAGAACTAGTACTAGGAGCCGCTGCAGAACTAGTACTAAGAGAAATGATGTCTGGACTTTGATCCGTTGCAGTACTATTGAACTGAGTATTTATGGATGTTGTTTCTAGAGTTCTGGCAGCCAGAACTTCATTTTCTAAGTCAAGGGGCTCCTCTGGGTCCTCCTCAGAACTTTCGTGGTCTTTCGGCTGGAAGTGATATGTTGAATCGGTGACATCATCGTAGTCAGAAAAATCTAGGCCATCTTCACTGTCATTCCGTTCTCCTAGTATATTTTCCAGTTCTTGAGTAGTCAAAGTACGTAATTTATGACTCATTTTGATCCTAAAAACGAAATTTGCAAAAACCAAATAAACGGCAAAAATCGACCACAAACGCGCAATGTTGCATTCATGCAACAAAACAAAACTAAAAAAAAATCCAAGAAATACTTGATCTGCAAAAAAAATATTGTTGATTATTGAAATACATCAACTTACCTTTTACTCACATCAATTTCAATAGTCAAATATCAGTACTTCAGCAATAAATCACTTTTCGTAAACCAATTCAAAGAGAAAGAAACCGGTTAATACACGTTCATAATTTAAATGCGAATTTAATAAAAGTGTCGCCAATTGCGAATATTATAAGATAGGTATAGTTTAACTAATATTAATGTTTGAATATAATATATCTACTTAAAAACTTTTCTTTACCTTGTTTTATCCTTTAAAAAAATTTTGTAAAATTTTTAAAAACAAAGATGTAAAACAAAACAAACGTTCCTCATGGAACGGTTGAGAGTAACTACCTTTTTTTTCTGGGTGGGAAAATCGGGTGTGTCAGACTTCTACTGACTAAAAAATCACCCTGTTCCTTCAGCTGCGGTATCTCGTTAGAACATTCCCGCAACCCCGGAGAGTATCTAGTGTTGTGGGTTGCTATCACACTCTTCGTATATAGCTGTTTTAAGCTGAGATGTTTGCGGAAGAATGCACTGATCATTTCTTTCGTCATGCGAAAGAGAACTGCTTTAATGATGAGCAGTCCGTTCGTTTTATATTGGGCAGGTGTACACTTAAAAGGGAATAAAAACAAATTACTAACTCATGTTTTGCGACTACTAACAACTTTCAAACAACTATGTATCGATATTATAGACCTTGGGGTCTGTAATAAAGATATTATGATTTGTTTTAAGCATACTTAAAACTTCAGTTACTTTTAGGCAATTTACCCTTCCGTTTCTTATAAATTTTTCGTGACATAAAATGAAGCAATGACTGCACTTAACTGTTACACCTACCTGTTTATGTCTGTCAGTCTAGAAGTAAACGATGACTAGATCATAATGCCCTGTAAAATTGCCGGCGCATGCGCTATCGTTAGCAGCTAAGTATCTACCTACATAGCTATGTTAGCTCTGAAAACATGTCCTTGACTGCGGACACGTTTAACTTTGTTTATTTCCCTTTATTTCGTGGATTCGCGAAGTCTGTATCGAATTGTATACGATTTGAATCAGTAGAACTGGACAACATATATCTTATTATAATAGTTTATAGTTTACTATCAATTGCTTCGCCCCCGTGGACTTTGTCACGATAAAATCATAACAATCCTTTTTTTGCAGACGGGAAAATGTAAAGCTTTCGTCAATCTTTAAGCTACTTCTATACCAAATTTCATCCAAATCCGCGTTAAAACAGACAAACTTTTCCGCTTTATAATATTAGTATAGATTTATTTATCTCTTAAATATTTACCAATTTTTCTTAATCTATGAGTAATAACAACAATACGAACACAAAACAGCAGTACCGTATACGTGTTGCAATACCACTTAAATAAAGAAAGTTAAACTGTATTTTATGTCCTCCGTGTGACCTCGGAATTCCCTGCTAAACATTCATTACAATCAGATCGATGGTTTAAGGACGCATAAATAGTTTTAACATAAAAATACTTATTTCAAACTGGGGCAGATATTACAGCGTTATTACGGGTAGATTCTACATTTAGATAAGTTTGGTCAGGTCTAGTTGCAAGTACATTGTGTGATCACACTTACCCAGACTGCAGCCTGTACCTACAGCAACACTACCTTACTACCCGTAGATTACCTCTTTAACCCTTTCTTGTTCAACATAATATAAACAAAATTAAAACATACCATAAAGTTGTGAGCCAATAGCAGCAATCCTTGACTGGTGAACAACGGCCTAACGAGCTTATTCATTTGCTCCATCAGGCCGGCCACAGATGAACGGTCATGTGACAATATCCACAGTGCGTATTCCAGCAATAGCTCCGGATCGGAATCTGGCTCCGTTTCACTCTTCTCCACGTACCGGGATAGTTGACGGTCCATCAGTGCCACCTGCCCAATGACATCCGCCCATTCGAGCAGTCGTATTTGAAGCAGGCCTTTCGCTGAAAATATTTGATTTTTCGCTTGTACTGTAAGTCAAGAGTGAATAGGTTACTTCTAGACAATCGACTAATCATCGCCTACCATCTGGAGATGGTGGACGTGAAACCTTGTCATCTACTTCATATCGTTTTCCTACACTATGTTTAATTGTGTGTATCTAAAGGGTGGAATTCTCTGTCGGAGAATGTTTCCGAATAGCTATAACCTGGGGGTATTAAGTCAAGAGTGAATAAGTTACTTCTAGGTAAGCGTACCTACTTCAGCTTCGACCACATCATCGCTTTGCCATCAGGTGAGATGGTGGACAAACGCGAACCTATCAACAATAAAATGTTAAACTTGGCTTCTACTATTTTACAAGGACTGCCTGACTGCCTATTTGATCTCCACAACTTAGTAATATACAATAGGGAAGGAGGTATAGTTTTCAAACAAAAAACCAGTGTTAATTTTTTAAGCTTATGTTAATTTAAGTGAGTATCAAAGTTGTTTGCATTCGGTGTACTCGTGGATCCCCAAACTAGAGTATTTGTATATCTTTATCTTAGGAACATGAGCTGTAATAAATAGAGCAGAATAAACATGAACAAAAAATAATGTAAAAAAACTTTTTACCATAAAATAAAACCGACTTCAATATCAAAACACTACAAAGCCAAAAATAACTTTAATTTCGTTAGTCGGTGTTATTGGTTTTGTATTTTCTGTTTTTTGACACCGCATTCCGAAATTAAAGTTATTTTTAGTGTTTTGATATGGAAGTCGGCTTTATTTTTGGGTAAAAAGGTTTTTTTCACGCTTTTAGTGGGTTGGTTTGTAATTTATCTAGTTACAAAAGCCAAAATGTCAACTACTTATCACCTTTTACAAAATATTGTTTTTCCCGATGCAGAGCCGATAATTTTTGAGGAGTTCTCCTGGTTCTTCACCATCAGCTCTACATCACTATATGCATTGTGACGAGCATAAAGTACTTAACATCCATATTCAAGTAATCGAATCGCAATCCACGAAATACTTATTATTGAGTAGTTTCAGTGGCCATCTGTGGTCTTCATCATCTGTTCAACTTCCTCAAATGATACTTTTCGAAAGCAACTGCACAAGGTACTATAAGAAATACCCAAAACGCTATAGGTGTGCCTATAATATTTGAAGAGTTCCCTCGATTTCTCCAGGATCCCATCATCAGATCCTGATTTCGTAACAATGGGACCAACTAGAAAGTATACCCTTTCAAACGAAAAAAGTATTTTCCAAATCGGTCCAGCCGTCTTCGAGTTATGAGGTAAAAGTTCAAGACGAACTGAGAATCTACTCCTTTTTTTAAGTCAGTTAAAAAGAACTTAACCCTTCAGTAAGACAATATACGCTGGTATTATAATTTTTTTAAAGCACCGCATTTGCTAACTAGAAGACTCTAAAGTAATAAATAATGAAAACCTATAGATAGGGCAATTATATAGTTCGTATAGTTAGTTACCTTTAACACCCGCGAGAGATTCATTCTACTAGCAAAAACTAAATAAAAGAATCAACTCACATTTCTCCATAAATTTCTCTAAAGCAGGATTATTTTTAAGCAGGCCCTCCATATCCTTCTCCGTATGCTTCATGGTATTCTCATAATATTTCTTAATTCCCGGGAGGACTTCTTTGCTATATTGCCATGACTCTGTGTCCTCTGTGTCTACAAGCCCATGAACACCGTGTTTTGCTGCCGTAGCGGCAACAAGAATTAGGAAGAGAAGTTTGTTACGTTGTTTCATTTCCACGGATCCAATGAGTACTGATGAAGTATTTGTTTTATTTATATGGAAGGGCGCTATCACTGCGTCGCCTGACCTGTCTGTAACTCTTGTATGTACTGCGATAGGAGTTTGTACACTTGTGAATCGAAATTGATACAATAAATTGATATATTGATTTATAATTTTATAATGAGGTGGAAATGGACAAAAACAATTTCCGCCTCATTATAAAATTGGGGCACCGGCGTTTCTATGAGATGGCATGGACCGTAATGAACAATGCGGGCCCAGTGCGGGTTGCTGAATGTCGCGTTTTTTTTTCGAGTTTGCGGTTTTGCGACAAGCCAATTAATTTCCTCACTATTTTTTTTTTTCACCGTTTTGAGGGCAGTGGTGATGATAAAAGTTACGTAAAGTAATGGGATCGAACCCATGACCTACCTTTTCGTGCCTGTAACCACAATAATCCCCTAACATTACTTTTTTTCGCGAGTCATCAAATGAATTCTACCGCTCTGGGCGGTGCGGAAGAGAGAGCCAGACTTTTAACGACTAAAAACTCACCCTTTATCTTTATGTACCCCTGCGTCTGGGTTGCAATAACTCGTTAGAATATTTCCATAACCCCGGCACCCTAACATTACAAGCCATAGTATTTAAAAAGACCACTCTACTATTCTTTTTTTCTTCTTCCACAGAGTCTATTCTACGAGATCCTAGCAGGGGTATGGGTGCGCAACGGGCTTCAGATCAAAGGCCAGGCCATGACGTACATCCAGGCCAATTTCTGCAACTCCATGGTCGACATGGACATCTACTGGCTGCAGGTGTGTGCGGCGCACCTGCCTGCCGACCAGTTCCTCGACATGTGTATTGATATGTAAGTTCCTACTTATTTTTTATCTTAAGGCCCGTGTCCCCATAGAGACATTGTCTGCCTGGGTTCGGGAATATTCTTACGAGGGCAGTAAACGTAAGGGCAGTGAAGGAACAGGGTTTTTAATCAGTAGAAGTCTGACCCTCCCTTCCGCTCCACCTAGAGCGGGAAGAGACATTAGTTGATTTTAAAAAAAGCATGACGAGGCTAACAGTTAAATATTAAAAACTAACTGTCGCCCGCGACTTCATTCGTGTGGAAATCCGTACCAATATTATAAATGCGCCGGTACATTTGTCTTTATTTTTTGCAATTTTTGGTGTAGTTGAAGTGCTGGGGAGTGAAATCTGATGCTTTAGTTTCGCTGAATACAATACTTTTCACGCAAGCGAAGTCGCGGGCAGAAGCAAGTTCGTAAAGTCGGCAAGTTTATAAATAACCATGTAAACTGCAAACATATCTGAATACGATGGAGTGAAATGTATGACGAAGTCGAGACAATCGTGTACTTGATACTTATACTACTTAAATATACTTGGACTACGTGATTAAATTGTCACTGTGACAATTTAATTAAGTATTATTCATATATTTGGATTTTCCAATATTTCTCAGTAGAACTAAAATATGAATAACTAGCTTGTGCCAGCGGCTTCGCCCGCGTGGGAAGTTTTTCCCGTGTAAATCCCGATCCCGTGGGAATTTCGCAAAATCCTTTCTTAGCGGATGCCTACGTCATAACATCATGGGCGATTTCAACACTGACCTTACTCACCCTTCCCCTCGTTCCCGTAAACTCCTCCACATTATCGAGTCCGTTAGCCTTCATGTTCTTCCGCTGCAACCTACTCGCTTCAATATCTCAGGTGATGATACGTGGCTCGATTTAATCATAACTTCCAATCCCTCTCTTGCGTCCTCTCATGGCCAGTATCCTGCCCCTGGATTTTCTCATCATGACCTCATTTTCCTTTCTTATATCCTAAAACCACCCAAACTGCCCGCTAAAGTCATGCTCACGCGTTGTTTTGCTCGCATGGATGTTGAGAAGCTGCGCCAGGATGTGTCCCAACTTGATTGGGATCAGCTTGCAGAGGCAACAACTGTAGACGACAAACTGGGTGTTTTTAATAAGACGGTTCTTGCACTCTATGACAGACACGCTCCTGTCAGGGCGGTAAAGCTTAGGCGCCTACCTGCTCCTTGGATGACGACAGAGGTTCGTTTGGCAATGAGGCGCAGGGATCGTGCTTTTCGTAAATATAGGAAGGATCGCTGTGTTGAAAAAAGGGACCTTTTTAAAGCCGCAAGAAATCGGTGTAATCAGATGATACGCAACGCTAAACGCCGCCACATTCTCGATAATATATCTTCTTCTTCTCCTGCTGACATCTGGAAATTCCTCGGAACTCTTGGTGTCGGCAGAGCACGTCATGTGGATTTTCCTAAAACGATTGGTCTCGATGATATCAATCGTCACTTTACCACTACCTGCCATTTGGATTCCCAAATTTTATCTCAGACGGTTGATTACATTGCTGGTCTACCATATCCAATCATCGAACCATTCCGTTTTTCTCCGGCAACCTTGGATGATATCAAAAAGATTATCCTTTCCATTAAATCTAAGGCTGTGGGTTATGATGACATCAGTCGTTATATGATCACCTTGATCCTTGACTCTCTCCTTCTGCCAATTGCTCATATTATCAACTTCTCCCTCGATTCCGGGCAATTTCCAACCCTGTGGCGAATGGCTTACGTTCGTCCACTTCCTAAAATATCCAATCCCTCCTTGCCTATCCATTTTCGACCAATTTCCATTCTTCCTTTCCTGTCCAAAATACTAGAGGCCTGCGTCCATAGACAGTTTTCTGGATTTGTTCACCGGAACAATCTTGTTAGTCCATTCCAGTCTGGATTTAGACCAGGCCACAGTACGGCTTCCGCTCTCCTTAAAGTGACTTGGGACATTAGAGAGGCTATGGAGAACACAAACCGTTGGTAACCGTTGGTTCTAACCGTTGGTATAGTGGTTAGTGGCCCTGACTGCTATGCGCAAGGTCGTGGGTTCGATTCCCACCTAGGACAAATGTTTGTGTGATGAGCACGGTCATTTGTTCTTTGTCTGGGTGTAATTTATCTATAATATGTATGTATTTAGAAATATATATGTATGTTTATCAGTTGTCTAGTACCCATACCACAAGCTCTGCTTAGTTTGGGACTAGATGGCGTTGTGTGAAAAGTTGTGGAATATTATTATTATATTATTAAAGGTTACTGTTTTGGTGCTTATTGATTTCTCCAATGCTTTTAATGCCGTCAGTCATGATATTCTCCTATCTATCCTGTCACATCTCATGGTATCTTCTGAGTCTCTGGAATGGTTCTCTTCTTATCTTCGGGGACGTCAGCAGTCGGTTCGTGTCAATGAGAATTCTTCGAGTTGGCGTGACTTGGATGCTGGTGTCCCACAAGGCGGTATTCTTTCTCCGTTATTATTTTAAATCTTCATAAACTTTATAACTCTCTATCTTCGGTGTTCGTATCATCTTTATGCTGATGATCTGCAGTTGTATGCATCTGCGCGGGTGGAAAGTTTATCAGACGCTATAGGAGATGTAAACCGAGATTTAGATGCTATCAAAAGCTGGTCTGATAGATTTGGGGTGTCTGTAAATCCCTCAAAGTGTCAGGCCATTGTGATTGGAAGCTCGCGTATGATCGGTAGATTGACAGTAAGTTCGCTCCCTCCAATCATTTTTAATGGTGCCGTCATCCCTATTAGTTCTAGCGTTAAAGATCTCGGTTTGCGTCTTGACTCTATGCTTAGCTGGCAAAGTCAGGTCTGCGGTGTCAGTCAAAGAGTCAACGGGACTTTGCGATGTCTGTATCGTCTGAGGAACTTTTTACCTGCAAAAACCAATGCTTGTGCAAACTTTAATTTTCCCTATTATCGACTATGGTGACGTGTGCTACTTTGACTTGAATGCGGTCTTGTTGGATAAGCTCGATAGGCTCCTTAACAACTGTATCCGGTTCATATTTAATTTAAAAAATATGACCACGTATCGAGGTACAGGACCGAGCTCAAATGGATGCCCATTCGCCAGAGAAGAAGTTTGCGCGCTTTGAGTAGTCAAAGCGCGCAAACTAGGAGAGTTCAGCAAAGAGAAAAGCGTAGGCTTTTCTCTTTGCTGAACTCTCCTACCCCTCCCTCTTACCTTATTTCTCATTTTCAATTTCTATGTTCCTCACACGCTAAAAGTCTGCGCTCTTCCAATAATCTTCTCTTACTCTGTCCTTCGCATACTTCTGGTTTTATTCATTCTTCCTTCTAAATACAGGCTATTCTTCTGTGGAATGCACTACCTCTCAATATCAGGACGGCCACCAATCAATATGCATTTAAGAGAAAGTTGCGGGATTATTTTCTTAACAAATAGTGGAAGCAGAGTTTTCAGAACCCACTTTCTATAACGTTTTATTATTATATATATATAATATATTTTTGGTATGTATTATGATAAATATGTATGTAAGTTTATTCTAGTTAGAAGTATATGTATATATACACTTGTAATAAAACTTTTACGTTGAAAATATTATCTACTTAGTTTATTTTTTTTTATGCACCTGCCATGTTATCTCTTCACCACCCATGGTTGACTGGTAGAGAATGCCTATGGCATTAAGTCCGCCTTTTTACATTTTGTGTTGCATAAAGTTTTAATAAATAAATAAATAAATCTACCTGCACGCCAAATTTCAGCCCGATCCGTCCAGTGGTTTGGGCTGTGCGTTGATAGATCACTATGTCAGTCAGTCAGTCAGTCAGTCACCTTTGAATTATATATATTTAGATAATGATGTTTTGTACATAGTAGGTACAGAGGCGCGATGTCATCTGTCCTTACACTTATTTAATATTAGCTAGTAGCACTTCGCCCGCGTCTTCGTCTACGACCTACATGGATTTCGAAATAATTTATAGCCTATTTATTAACTTAATAATGTATAAAATAATGCACCTTACTACCAATGAAAAATAAACTTTTTAGCAAAAAATTAAACCGAATTTCATATCCAAACACTACAAAGCCAAAAATAACTTTAATTTCGGTAGTCTGTGTTATTGGTTTTGTATTTTCTTGCACACCGCCGACTTCGCCTTCCGAACTTAAAGTTATTTATTGCTTTGTAGTGTTTGGATATGGAAGTCGGTTTTATTTTCAACCGACGACCAAAAGAGGAGGTTATCAATTCGACGCGTACATTTTTTTTTTTTAATGTATGGTCACCGAGTACTCGAAGACGGCTGAACCGATTTGGAAAATTCTTTTTTTGTTTGATAGGGTATACTTTGAAGTTGGTACCATTTGTCACCAAGTCAGGATCTGATGATGGGATCTTGGAGAAATCGAGGGAACTCTTCAAATATTATAGGCACACCTATGGCGTTTTGGGTATTTCTTATAGTAAATTGTGCAGTTGCTCTCAAAAAGTACCATTTGGGGAAGTGGAACTGATGATGAAGACCACAGATGGCCGCCGAAACTACTCAATAATAAGTATTTCGTGGATTGCGATTCGATTACTTGAATATGGATATTAAGCACTTGGTGCTCGTCACAATGCATATGGTGATGTATATCTGATGGTGAAGTACCAGGAGAACTCCTCAAAAATTAACGGCCCAGTATTGGGAAAAGCAATATTTTGTAAAATGTTATAAGTAGTTGACATTTAGGCTCTTGTAACTAGGTAAATTAAAAATCAACCAACTAAAAAGAGTGAAATAAAAACTTTTTACCAAAAAATTAAACCGACTCCCAAAAAACACTGCAAAGTGAAAAATAACTTTAATTTCGGAAGTCGGTGCCAAAAACGAAAATACAAAACTAAAGACACCGACTACCGAAATTAAAGTTATTTTTCACTTTGCAGTGTTTTTTGGGAGTCGGTTTAATTTTTTGGTAAAAAGTTTTTTGCTAAAAAGTTTTTTTTAACGCTTTTTAGTGGCTCGCTTTGTAATTTATCTAGTTACAAAAGCCAAAATGTCAACTACTTATCACCTTTTACAAAATATTACTTTTCCCGATGCAGAGCCGTTAATTTTTGAGTAGTTCTCCTGGTATTTCACCATCAGCTCTACGTTACCATATGCATTGTGACGAGCATAAAGTGCTTAACATCCATATTCAAGTAATCGAATCGCAATCCACGAAATACTTATTATTGAGTAGTTTCGGTGGCCATCTGGGGTCTTCATCATCAGTTCCACTTCCCCAAATGGTGCTTTTCGAGAGCAACTGCACAAGTTACTATAAGAAATACCCAAAACGCTACAGGTGTGCCTATAATATTTGAGGAGTAACCTCGATTTCTCCATGATTCCATCATCAGATCCTAACGTGATGATAATGGGACCAACTAGAAAGTATACCCTTTCAAAATAAAAAAGAATTTTCCAAATCGGTCCAGCCGTCTCCGAGTTATAAGGTAACATGCAGTTCAAGACGAACTGAGAACCTCCTCCTTTTTTTAAGTCGGTTAAAAAGTATTAGAATTGGATCATTAGTGGCCAAGATTACACCCTACATACAAAGTTACAAAAAAGAAATAACTCTTTATAATATTATTATCAGTGATCGGAGTAGGTAGATTGATTTTACGTACTTGCATCATGAATAGTCATAGAAATCATAACATGGATAAGCCTTTTTTCCGAGATTTCATTTTGGTACTTACGGGATTGAATCAAATATTGTGAATGTAAAGATTTTTAAACTTCTACATTTGAAATTTATAGAATGCGAGAGTTAAACGTTTAAAATAGGGTTTTCTTATTTATCAAGTAATAAAGTGAATCTTACTTTTTTGCGTCCATTCGAAACTTACATTATGACTAATTTAGTAGTTACTTCTTGCAAGTTTATTATCTGCTGCTTATAATTATTATATATTATATTCTTGAATAAATAGATATAAATATCTTTTTATACTCCTTAATATTTTTTCGCATTCAGTGCAATAACTTTTTATGAATATGAAAACACGTAAAAATTAAATAGAAAGCAGCTTATATAAAAATCAACATCTTTATTGATAAAAATATTTTAAATCTTCATTTTCATAAAAAATACAGCAAAAGGGTTAAATATTTCATATTCATAATGATATATTTCTTTATCCTACACATTACCATATTTGAAATTTCTAAATAATGTTAATTATTACAAAATCCCGGAATCCCGGAGGCATATCCATATTAATATATACGTGCCAGTTCATTGACCCCAAATCAATCTACCAACTCCGATCACTGATTATTATAGATTTCTTTCGCGTGGAAAAGTTTAATCACTCATGTCAAATCAAAATGCCAAAATTCACTAAAATCGGTTGAGTTGTTTAGCTGTGAAAGTGTTTTTGATAGTTAGACAAATTTTATTACTCGTTTTATTAGTATCGATTTATTAAACGCTAATAAATTGAAATCAGTACGTTTTAAACTTACTTTATGACAAAGATATAGAATCCTAATATAATACCACTTTACTTAGTTTGAGACATGTTAACTCTTCGGAGTACGGCACTACTAAAGGGAAATGGAAGAAAGAGTCTGTTTAATTAATTGAATACAAACTTGAACACCACTATAATGACAACATCACTTTGTTCATTATTCTGATTGTTCCCCTAAAATATACAAAATAGTTAATGTTTAAGTAGTGAGTCACACTTTTCGAGGAGCTCGGCTCATTCGCTTTCACAATCTGTTTTATTGATGACCCACCAAAGTAGGACCGATACGTCTTTAAAATGAAATGATAAATGATATTTACGTTGAAAACAGCAAATAAAACTTCAGAATTACACCTCATTTTTTTAACCGACTTCAAAAAAGGAGGAGGTTCTAAATTCAACTATATTTGTTATGTGTTACCTCAAAAAGTCGTTATGACTTGATTCGTAGACGGCTGGACCGATTTGTAAAACGCATTTTTTTTTGAAAGGCTACTTTCCCATTGTCATTAAGTGAGGATCTGATGATGTAATCCTAGAGAACTCTGAAAATATTATGGGCACACCTATAGCGATTTAGGTATTTTTTAGGCAGATGGTAGCCGTAGTAGTAGCCGTAGCCGAATGGCAAAAACGGAACCCTTACAGTCTTACTACAAAAAAGTTAAACATCTGTTGAGCACGTGTTTGAAAAAAATGTTACCACCAAACTGCGTTTTAGGATTGTTTAGAGATAGACACGCTTTAGACATGGTTTTAAATTTAAACACCCGAACACCCTTGTTTTGCAAGTGTCTAACGTCGAAATTTTGTGACAGAGCCACTGTTATAGATACTGTTAACTCGTGTAGAATGGATTTTCTAGATTCTGTAAACTTTATCGACGAATTGGATGTCGAATACATGGAAACTTTTCGTGACAATACTATAAACCACGTGAGAATTAATCCGTTCGAACAATATGGCGACGTGCAATTTAAAAAAAAAAAATACAGATTCAGCAAAGCTTTTGCTAATAAAATATTGGATCTAGTTGTAGACGATCTTCCTAGGGATTCTCGTGGTAATACCATAATACCAGCCATTCAAGTAGCCTGTGCTTTACGCCATTGGGCTCGTCATCAGGTAAGATTGGTTGAATCATAATTTTTGCTATAAGTAAACAAATACCTAAGTACCTATGCTATAAATCTGTAGTTATGTTTCAGATCCAAGATGACAGTGGGAATATGCAAGGAATTTCTCAGCAATCTATCAGTAAAATCGCGAGAAATGTCGCAGAAGCACTGGCTAGAAAAGCCCATTTATTTATTAACATGCCAACAACACTAGAGGAACAACAGGAAACCATGAGAGGATTCAGAAGCATATGTCATTTCCCCACAGTGATTGGAGCCATAGACTGTACTCACATAAGGATAAGAAGAGTGGGTGGAGATATGAGTGAAGCATATGTCAATCAAAAGGGTTATTACTCCATCAATGTCCAAGTTGTCTGCGATTCGAATCTGAAAATGACATTAGACAGCGTTCCGGTCGACATCATTGGACTTTACCGTTTGTTCTGTTTCTACACGGCTTTGCTCCAAAATAGTAAAATTGACGATTTAATTACATGATTTACAAATAATACCTTAACTTCATTTTATTGAAGTGTTAAAAACATTATATAAAATTAATCCATCACAAAAAAGTATGCAATAACTTGTAAGCTATCTGCATAGAATGTTACGGATGAACGAATGATATACTGTTTAAGCAAGAGCAAAAAAAATTGAATGTGTTCGACGTTGTCTAAGAAGGCACGCAGTAAACTTGGTTTTGTGGTAACAAAAATTAAACAACTGTTAAGCGCGTGTTTAGCGCTTTGAACAGTGTTTAGCTAAACACGTGTTAGACCATTGTTTAAATCATTTTTTGTAGTAAGACTGTTATAGTTTCGATATGTCTGTCCGTCTGTCTGTCTGTCTGTCTGGCCGTATGTCACTTTATTCCGAAACTATTAAGACTAGACATGTGAAACTTAGTAGGTAGATGTATTCTGTGAACCGCTTTCCGATTTCCAGAAAAAAAAAAAAAAAAAAAATTTAAAATAAAGGGGGGGGGGGGGGGGTTCCTCATACATGGAACTAGAACTAAAAATATTTTTTTTCATGAAACCTATGCGTGAGTGGTATCTATAGACAGGTCTTTAAAAATGATATAATGGTTTCTAAAACCACTTGTTCATAAAATCAATCGTTTAAAAGATATAAGCTTCCAAGGTGGTAAAATGTGTTTCCCCCTCCTCTAACTTCTATAATAATGGAGTGAAAAATCTAAAAAAAATACATGTCTATAGATCTTAATGATTAAACTTTCAACCAAAATTGGTTTGAGCGAAATCGGGTCAGCAGTTTTTGAGATACAGCATATTTTCTAAAACCGCAAATATAACTTTGTAATTCATACAAACACTATGAAAAACAAAGTTATTTAGCGTAGTTGTGAAAATGTAAGTAAGCTAGTTTTAAGAACATTATTTTTTGTTTTTTTTTATTCGTCAAATAAATATACATATTATATTATTATAGTTACTACGGAACCCTTCATGGGCGAGTCTGACTCGCACTTGGCCAAATTTTTTAGTAACTGTTTGCTCTCGAATCGACGGACAATGCCAGAGTAAGATTTTTTTTAAAGAGAATAGCAATGTTGGTAGTATCACATTACTAGCAATCTTGTTAACCCCTCCAACTAAACTAAATATGCTTGTGTCAGAATTGGGTTCATGGCAAAAGTGTGTAATGTAAATTGGGGTTCGAATCCAGGACCTCTCGATCACAAGTCCGACACGTGATGTAGCGTGCTTCATCCTCGACCACATCTAGGCTTAACATCATGTGAGATGGTGGTGAAACGCAACCCTATCAACAATAAAAAAATATTCAGTACTAGTATCATAACAAGTAGTGTAGAACATTAACTTAAGCTAATTTGATCCGTTAATGCGTACTACAGCTTTCACGTTTCTAAACGTAATCACAAGTAACTATTTAGTAATCTGTGTCACAAGGCACAATTAACTGAAATGGCTTTAATCACAAAATATGACACAGGGTCAAACTGTTTATCGGTATGGAACGAACGGTTATAAATGTGACATGTTATTATACATGATAAGAACTTAATTATTATAATGTCAGGGGAATACCCGCCATTTGATTTCTATAATCATTGTATCGATATTTTGCCACTCTCTTATGTGCATAATCTTAGTTCCTAAAGCTAATATTAAAATTTATTGTAAATACAAGATTTAAAAAATCGTATGTATGATGCGTTGAGATGGTACGCTACCGACACGGATATTAACATATATTATCAATTGTCCAGTCAACAGTGTTCTCTGTAGGTTTTTTTTTAAATTAATAAGTGGAAGCTTCCGACGATGCCAAACTTGTTGCCATTTGCCGTCGACACGCTAAGAAGATTATCAATTTATTTCACATGAAGGATTTTTTTGTTGGAAGCTCATGCAACTTGGCTATGCTACGGCATGGCCTAGTTTATGACAAAGCTTAGCTTTTGGCTAAAGTAATAGCCAGCCCTTGGGTCACCGTGACTCTCAAAAATATATGTATATTTTATGTGTATTTTATATCTATACTAATATTATAAAGCGCAAAAGTTTGTTTGTTTGCTTGAACGCGCTAATCTTCGAAAGTACTGGGTGGATTTGGATGCAATTTGGTATGGAAGTAGCTTGAAGCTTGGGGAAGGTTATAGGCTACTTTTTACGCGACTGCAAAAAAGGAGAGTTACGTTTTTACCGTGATAGAATCCACGGGAGCGAAGCCCCGTGTGAGTACTAGTAATGTATATTATATTATTACTATTATTTTATATGTGTTTCAGGTTCGGGTGCCGCGAGTGGCTAAGCATGATGCCGATGTCTCCAGCGCAGGCGGCTGAACAGGATGCGATGGTCGAGGGCCTGCTCACTTTCCTCGCCATACTGGTGTCCTCGAGAACTAACCTTGGTAAGCCTCAACTCCACTACATCATTTATTTATTGATTAGACATTTAACGACTTACTCAGTAAGACATAAATACACAGGAATCACAGACAGTTGTACGTATAGTGAGTAAATCACTTATAGAAGTGCTCAGCACTCGTTGCGTACTTATAATTATAATTACATTGTAAATTCAATTTATATTACGTTACATTTATATTACACTAGCTGACCCGCCACGACTTCGTTCGCGTGGTATCCTACCCCTACCCAACCGATACTCTACCCCTATCCTACCCCTACCCTACCCTACCCCTACCCTACCCCTACCCTACCCCTACCCTAACCCTACCCTAACCCTACCCTACCCCTACCCTACAACTACCATACCCCTACCCTAACCCTACCCTACCCCTACCCCTACCCCTAACCTACCCCTACCCTACCCCTACCCTACCCCTACCCTACCCCAACCCTACCCTACCCCTACCCTACCCTACCACTACCCTACCCCTATCCAACCCCCACCCTACCCCTACCCTACCCCTACCCTACCCCTACCCTACCCCTACCCTACCCCTACCCTACCCCTAACCTACCCCTACCCTACGCCTACCCCTACCCTACCCCTACCCTACCCCTACCCTACCCCTACCCTACCCCTACCCCTACACTACACCAACCCTACCCCTACCCAACCCCTACCCTACTCTCCATTTCTTCTTCGTTCGCGTGGGATGTTTTTCCCGCTTAAATCCCGATCCCGTGGGAATTCCGGGATAAAAATATCCTATATCCGTCTCCTGGTTTTAAGCTACCTCCCTACCAATTTTCAGCCAAATCGGTTCAGCCGTTCTCGAGTTATAAATAGTGTAACTAACACGACTTTCTTTTATATATATAGATTACATTAATAATAATTTTTTCACTGCTTGCGTCTTCTCTATGAGAAGGGCTAGGCCGTATTACACTGTGTGGCACAGTGCTAGTTGGTGGATGTCGCAGCGGTAATTTGTACATCTTTGACGGTCGCTGCGTGTAATCAGAAGCTAGAAAGTCAGATATCAGACTTGCCAAGGGTTATCGTATTACCCAGCTACTGGGTTGTGGAAGTCAGATAGGCAGTTGCTCGATGTAAAATAATGTTACTCAGCTCCTTCCGGTTAGACTAGTAGCCGATAGTTGGGTAAAGGCTAAGCAGATTTAGAGTTAGCAACTTAGTTGTAAACGACGCTCGTGGTTCCTATTGCCTAGCTCTGTTCTGTGTCCTAAAGCAATTGGAAATTGTGTTTTCGCTTCCACTGTTATTTCTTAATTTCGATGATTGGATTGGGATCCAAAGTAGTTGACTGTTTTCGGGACACGTTAGGCTTCATTGTGTTGGCGTTTTTATGGTACTGATTGCAGCTGAGTACTAGTAGCAAAAGATGGAGCAAAAGAAGAAAGACTGGATGCTGTCCTGACATAGTTGGTAGAAGTAAAGCTGATAGATGATCATCAGTGTATCGGCGAAGCGTTGCTTGCTTTTCGGTCTTCTACATGTACTTCGGAGAGTATGCGCAGGAGCTCCATGACCTAATCCCCCCCCCCATCTTCCTTTTACTACCGGTCTACCAGTCCACACTGCAGTTTACTTTCCTCACTTGGTTGATATACTGTCTTGTCTAAGCGAGCGCGTCTCCTCCATTTTTACTGCTGGCTTCTGTGTACCTCATATGACCCTTCAGTCTTTGAAGCAAGAATAAATAGGTATCTTCTGGGCTCGCTCGTGCCATCGAAGACCTCATCTATCGCTTACCATCAGGCGTGACCTAGTCAAGAGAGCGGGCTCATCATCATCTGCTTAGCCTTGTCCCTATTGAAACGCACACTTTCGGTTCACGACTAACTTTTTATTCAAAACCCACCTACTTTGCACTATTGAAGTATCACCTGGTACATCAATCAGCTCCCATGCATTATTGTACTCAAATGACTGTAACTCCTCACGCATGGCCAGCTTCCATTGTTCTGCCTCAGGTCCATTCACTGCTTCTGAGAAGACAATCTCTTCGGCTCCTGCAAAGTTATTTAAAACACACAAGTTTGTATAACCAAAACGAGTTGGAAGTCTTCGCACTCTCTTATTTTCAACTACTTCACCAGCTAGTGTTTGGAGCTCACTCGCTGAAATATCTGTTGATATAATGGAGTCCATCGAAGTATCAACACTAGTCTCATCTGGATCCATATAAGCTGATGAATCAGAACTTGGGCTGGCCAGAGATTCATGAATAGTAGATATCAATTAATTTCTGCTCTCTACACTTGATTCCTGCACATTATGTGTTGTTTGAGCCTCCTCTCTCTGAACTAAGTTCTTTTTATCAATGTGTTTATTCTGGGCCCATAACCTATTGAAACGCACACTTTCGGTTAACGACTGGTTTAATGACGTAAGAAAAGTATACAGATAATACAGATGGCGTTACTAGGTTGTACATATTGTTACTTAAATATAACAGTCCCTACTATGTTGAGGTCATTTTCCAGTCCAACTGGATGTAGTTGAGTATTAGTGTTATACATGGAATGTTTTACATTTACCAGTGTCAGATTTTCTGGCTTCTGACTACTCGTAACGACTGTCAAAGATGTCGAATTGACAGCGGGGACCTACGGCTTACAGTGTTTTCCGAGGCACAGGGGTATTACACCGCCAACTTCCAAACTACTACTGAGAAATTCCTTACAGAAAAACCCAATAGTACTTATTGCCCGACCCTGGAATCGAACCCGAGACCTCGTGCTCCGCAGTCAGTAGTCAGAGGCAGTTATACAACGTGTAACAGAATAAACGCAATTCCTGAAAGTAGTTGGTTCAGAATCGGCTTCTGAATCGATTTCCGTCATAAAAAATAGGTGTAAATTTTTTAGTTTTGTTTTGTGTTTTAGTGTTGACGGAAATAATAGCATGACAAATTAATGCGTACAATCCTTAATTCAAGGAAATGCGCTCGCGTGCGTGTCGGTCCCTAACATTGCATGAGTGTATGCGTCTACGTAAGGATATTGTATGACGCACATACGTTTTGCGTTTAGTATGGATAACTATTTTATAAAAAATGTCTAGGTTTGGTTTCAATTTATTTAGTTACGGATGTTGTTTGAGACTTATAATTTTATATTCTAATTGGGGTGTCTGAGGTATTGCGCTTAATCTGTTACACCTTGTAAATATAGAATAAAAAAAAATATGATGTTATTGGTATTTCCAGGTAACGACGAGCTAACCCAGTCGCGCCTGGAGGTGAGCACGCTGCTGGCCGCGGGCGACAAGACGCACTCGCAGCTGCTGGAGCTCATGCCCGAGCGCTCCGGCAACGCGCACACCAGGAACTTTGAAACTGTGCTCAAAGAGGTAATACGATACTTCTGTCTCTCTCACTTGTCTACACCTCCATAGACTTCAAAGGATTTTTAAAATTGGTTCCTTTATGCTTACTGGAAGACTATGAATTCAAGGGCAATCTTACGCCGGAGGCGTAGTTCCTTTTTAGGGTTCCATAGCCGAATGGCAAAAAACGGAACCCTTATAGTTTCGATATGTCTGTCCGTCTGTCTGTCTGTCCGTCCGTCCGTATGTCACAGCCATTTTATTCCGAAACTATTAAGACTATACATGTGAAACTTAGTAGATAGATGTATTCTGTGAATCGCTTTCCGATTTTAAGAAAAAAAAAAAAAAAATATTTAAAATAAAGGGGGGTCCCCATACATGAAACTAGAACTGAAAATGTTTTTTTCATGAAACCTATGCGTGTGTGGTATCTACAGATAGGTCTTTAAAAATGATATAAGGGTTTCTAAAGCCACTTTTTCATAAAGTCAATCGTTTAAAAGATATAAGCTTCCAAAGTGGTAAAATGTGTGTCCCCCCCCTCTAATTTCTATAATAATGGAGTGAAAAATCTAAAAAAAATATATGTCTGTAGATCTTAATGTAAACTTTCAACCAAAATTGGTTTGAACGAAATCGGGTCAGCAGTTTTTGAGATACAGCATATTTTCTAAAACCGAAAATATAACTTTGTAATTCATACAAACACTATGAAAAACAAAGTTATTTGGCATAGTTGTAAAAAAATGTAAATAAGCTAGTTTTACGAAATTTGTAACGTCGTTTTTTTTACAAATAAATATGCATATTATATTATAATAATTACTTCGGAACCCTTCATGGGCGAGTCTGACTCGCACTTGGCCAATTTTTTTAATTGTTATTATTAACAAGCTTTTGCCCGCAATTTCGATCGCGTGGGAGGTTTTTCTCGCGTGAATCCCGATCCCGTGGGAATTTCGGGATAAAAAGTATATCCTATATCCGTTTCCTGGTTCTAAGCTACCTCCCTACCAATTTTCAGTCAAATCGGTTCAGCCGTTCTTGAGTTATAAATAGTAATAATAATAATAATATATAATAATATTCCACAACTTTTTCACACAACGCCATCTAGTCCCAAACTAAGCAGAGCTTGTGGTATGGGTACTAGACAACTGATAAACATACATATATATTTCTAAATACATACATATTATAGATAAATAACACCCAGACAAAGAACAAATGATCGTGCTCATCACACAAACATTTGTCCTAGGTGGGAATCGAACCCACGACCTTGCGCATAGCAGTCACGACTTTCTTTTCAACCGACGACAAAAAGAGGAGGTTATCAATTCGACGCGAATATTTTTTTTTTTTTTTTTTTTAATGTATGATCATCGATTACTCGAAGACGGCTGAACCGATTTGGAAAATTCTTTTTTTGATTGAAAGGGTATACTTCGATACTGGTCCCATTTTCATAAACGTCAGGATCTGATGATGGGATCCTGGAGAAATCGAGGGAACTCTTCAAATATTATAGGCACACCTATGTCGTTTTGGGTATTTATTATAGTAACTTGTGCAGTTGCTCTCAAAAAGTACCATTTGAGGAAGTGGAACTGATGATGAAGACCACAGATGGCCGCCGAAACTACTCAATAATAAGTATTGAGTGGATTGCGATTCGATTACTTGAATATGGATGTTACGCACTTTATGCTCGTCACAATGCATATGGTGATGTAGAGCTGATGGTGAAGTACCAGGAGAACTCCTCAACAATTAACGGCCCAGCATTGGGAAAAGCAATATTTTGTAAAAGGTTATAAGTAGTTGATAATTAGGCTCTTGTAACTAGGTAAATTAAAAATAGACCAACTAAAAAGAGTGAAATAAAAACTTTTTACCAAAAAATTAAACCGACTCCCAAAAAACACTGCAAAGTGAAAAATAACTTTAATTTCGGAAGTCGGTGCCAAAAACGAAAATACTAAACTAAAGACACCGACTACCGAAATTAAAGTTATTTTTCACTTTGCAGTGTTTTTTGGGAGTCGGTTTAATTTTTTGGTAAAAAGTTTTTATATATAATTATATAGACTGGCTTCTGCCCGCGACTTCGTACGCGTAGGAAGGTTTTCCCGCGCAAATTCCGATCCCGTGGGAATTTCGGGATAAAAAGTAGCCTATGTGTTATTCCAGAATGTCAACTATCTACTTACCAAATTTCATTCAGATCCGATCAGTAGTTTTTGCGTGAAAGAGTAACAAACATCCATCCATCCTCACAAACTTTCGCATTTATAATATTAGTACGATATTAGTACGATAAATATTAGTACGAAGTACGATATTACAATGCCTTAATGTTTTTATCCTTCCATAGTATACCTAATGTTGTCATTAGGCAAGTTTATTTTTATATTTTATAAAGCTACTTTTTCTTTTCTTTATTTCTATTTTAATTATTTTTATTTTTAAATCTATTTAAATACGTATACGTTAATCTAAGTCTAACGTTTTGTCAAGAACTTGAGCAGACTCTTCGCATCATCACTTACTACTTTTTATTTGAATGGGAGAACTTTCTTTATATTTGTAATTACATTTTCCTATGTATTTTTTAATATCGATTTTGCTTAAGATCCCTGTTCTATAAATAAATATAAATAAAATTAAAGTGTCTTTCTGTGATTTGTGTGCGCGCATGTGTCAAATACATATACTGTGTTTTGTAACGTAATGTTTTTGAATATTAATTTACTGCTTTTTTTAAGCATTATTGTACAATAATATTAGCATTCTCCACTCCTTCTCCATATAAACTTTAACTGTGTCAAATTTAATACTTCTCTGTCTGCGTAATTTTCGTAAAAAAGGGGTACGAAAATTTGATTGGATTTCCGCGGGAAAAACCTCAGCCAGTCTAAATAATATTAGAATTGTTTGTTTGTAGTTATCAACGTATCGTCCGCCACCCAAGGGCTCAGAGAATCTGGAACAGGGTCTGTTCGTGCCGAAGCCCATCGTTTGGGAGCAGTACTACGACCCGCTGCATGTTCTGCGACGAGCCGTGCACAGGAGGGACTTCCACGCGTCCATGGAGCGGTTCACTACATAGTGAGTTGATATTATCTATACTATATTATATCTATACAAAATACTAACTACATTTATCTAAGTGTTTAAGCTGACATGGTCACTAACAGTATTATTAGAACTTAAAGCGGGATATATACCATATGTACGTATTGTTTTGAGTTTCCGATATTTCGGCACTGTTGCAAGCGCCATGATCACGGATGAACTGAAGTAATTGCGGGTGGACGCTTATGAGCAGACGAATCGGTCTACCCTCTTTCTCGTTCCTTTTTGTGATCGCCACCGCTATCACTGTCACAGGTGTCACTCCAAACTCGGTTCTGCTCCTGACACACAAAACTCACGGTGTCCGCTCGCGAACTTTTACGGGGTTTACACAATTGAACCACTGGATACCAAATACAAGAACTTCAACCGGTAGGACGGGTTTCAACTGTGGAGGGCCTGGAATTCAGTGGTTCAATTGTGTAAACCCCGTAAAAGTGTTCAAAAAAGGGGTGTTAAAATTTTGGTGTACAATAAAGTATATTCTATTCTATAGTAATATTATAAGACGAAAAAGTTTGTTTGTTTATTTGAACGCGCTAATCTTCGAAAGTACTTCTGGGTGGATTTGGATGAAATTTGGTATGGAAATAGCTTGAAGCTTGAGGAAGATACGTTTTACCCGACTACAAAAACTGAGAGTTATGTTTTTATCGTGATAAAGTCCCCGTGCGACTGCTAGTTATTTATATATCACCATTTGCTTAGCGTTTTCCCAACTATACCGGTCGGCTACTAGTCTAACCGGATGCAGCAGAGTACTAGTGTCTTACATAGATCTCCTGCCATCAGACGTCCACAACCCAGTACCACCTAGTCCACAACCCAGTACCACCTAGTCCACAACCCAGTACCACCTAGTCCACAACCCAGTACCACCTAGTTCACAACCTAGAACCACCAAGTCCACAACTTAGTACCACCTAGTCCACAACCGGTGTCAGCTTTTCTGGTATCTGACTACCCATATCGACTGTAAAATATGTACAAACGTCAGCCGAGACCAATGGCTTAACGTGCTTTCCGATACACGGATAAAACTCGAGTATGTTCTTCATCTGCTGATTCTGATCCTGTCTTCTGTGGTCGAAGCTCGCGTTATCACTTTCTTTGGGTACATATAGAGAAAGAACCACACCTTAATGGATGTTAATCAAAATAAGATACTTATTTTCAGGTGACAAAGACCCGTAAATAAATGTCTTAACCATAAATAAGTTCATAAATTAAACCAGCTGCACTAAATAGTTGTTCACTTGGCACTGAACTCGAACGCGCCAATAAGTGAAAGAAAGAAAGAGTAAAAGAACCCCACAATAAAGTTTCCATATCATACCTTTGCACATTGACGCTGCCCAACACCAAGATTTTCACGTATGCTGATGATACTGCGATTGTAGTATATGGGGACTCATGGACAGACGTGAAATACAATGCAGAACAATCACTACAAACAGTCATGAGGTGGCTGCAAAATAACCTTCTTACACTTAATTTGGCTAAAACCAACTATATTCCCTTCTCCATTAGTCACAGCACCAAAGCTCCATCTGATCTACATGTTTTTGCTCATTCTTGCTTCATGTTCTTGTACATCACTATCTCGTGTCAGTTCAACCAAATACCTGGGTGTAGTGATTGATGACGGACTAAAGTGGTACTCCCAAGTTGATAGTCTAATGTCAAGGGTAAGGAAACTTATCTATATCTTCAAGTCTCTTCAACACCGCGCTGACCCCAAAACATTAATAATGGTATATCTTGCACTTTGCCAGTCTGTCATCAATTATTGCATTTCGGTTTGGGGTGGCACCGCGAAGACTAAGCTACTTGGGTTGGAGCGCGCCCAGAGGGCTGTGCTTAAGGTGATGCTCAGCAAGCCGTATAGATTTCCCACAAGTGAATTGTATGCGGAATGCAGGGTACTTACTGTGCGACAGCTCTTTGTGCTCAATGCCACCCTCAGAAAGCATAGTCAGGTTCCTGTATTAAATCCAACAATACGTAAAGCCAAATCCGCATGCCCATCTGTCCCTCACAAAACAGCCTTCGCTAGCCGCCAGTTTTATGTAAAAAGTTCACTTATTTACAGAAGGGTGGATAAACATATCCAAATAAATAATTTGATCAATAATGAAGTTAAAATTAAACTACAAAACTGGCTGTATAATCAGGACTATACCCGTACAGAAAACCTTATTTCTAAAATAGTGTAGGCACGTAATAATAATCTCTATTCTACAAACCGATTACAGGAACTCATGGCACTTCACAAGAACACTCCTCTCACTGCTACACACACCCCACAAAACACAGCCCCTCCTCCCCCTTACAACACGACACAACCCACCACACCATAACACGACACAACCACACCACACCACACTACTAAGCCACATCTCCCTCCTTTAACACACATACCTATATATTCATAGTAGTTCTAAGTAAACCATGTCATTATATTATGTAGGATCATTATGTTATCACACGTATATAAAGGTATTTTTGTACACGAAGTTACAGTAGAACACTGACTCCTAAGTCACAGGGTCCCCCTGGTTTAGGAGGCAGGGTCTTTCACTATGTATGCAACCTTTCACTAAAATTCAAAGTTCCTATAGTGTTTTTGTAATAGCTTTGTATACTAAGGTTCTTGTGTTAATAAACGTTATTTTATTTCATTTATTTATTTATTTTATTTATGAGGTTATTATTGGTAACCATGCAGTCACTTTCCGTTTCCTCTTCACCGTCAATGCTATTTTTCAACATGTCAACCAGGTTGGAATGCACACTATTAGTGTTGGTGGTAGAATCTGGAATCTTGTACTTAGTTCAACAAATAGATGCGTGATTTTGTTTTAAGTCTACTTAATAGTTTATTCCGCGGACATTGGTGTGGGTTACATGTTTACCTCTATTACACTAGTTTGATATTTACCAAAATTATAACATGTAACTGTTTTATGTCCCAATAAAATAAAATAAAAATAAAATAAAATAAAACATTCAATGGAATAATAGTTTTTTTTTATTTATTTGCTCAAAAATGATTACAATATTACTTAAAACTAGCACATACAAAAAAGTATCAGTAAAATATAGGATCACCTGCAGCCGAACTAGGTGAAATACCTGTATCTCGGCGTACAGCGCCAATCCTCTCAGTCTATATGACATTACAACTATATTATGTCAGCAAGTACAGATTTTCTTTAAACTTAAAAGTAATGCTTCATAAAAACAATAATAAAATTACAATGAGAGATTTACTTAAAATCTTAGTGAGTTATATGTTTGTTGAGTGTATGTATGAGTATGTATGTATGCATGAGTTTGCGTGTGAGAATCTGTGAGCTTATGTGAATCAGTTTGCGTGTATAAATAGCGATAGTATAAATTGCTTTCTTTTGCTTCGCATAGACTTCGTAACATTTAGGGCGTTCAATTTAAATATTTTTATTTTTTTTATGAAAATCTGCTGAACTAAAATATGACGAATTTTTAAAAGTCATAGAACAAAAGTTGTTGATTATGATGTTTGTAACATAGTCCTGAGAGGTTAACGGTGTTTTACAATTAACCCTGTATATAAGAGCCCAAAAATGCAAAATATTTTCGAATAAAGGACGTATGAGGGTGGTGTTTTCGAGTACACACTGTTCTATTCCTTCGCATATATTTTAGATTTGGGTCATATTCAAAATCTGTATGTTGCTTTAAAACAATGCCTAGTAAAAGGTATTAAAAAGACGTGGTTTAAAAGTGCAGATCTTAAGAATAGCATGTTGTGCATTCTCAATTGGTTTGATAATTGTTTTTGGAGCTCCTCCCTATGATTTGATGCAGTATGATATTATAGATTGGCACATGGCAAAGTAGGATTTGTTTCAATAATACATCATCCACAACATGTCTCAGCTTTTTGAAAACGAACATGAGTTTTCTGACCCGGGTACTGAGTAATTTTATATGCTCTCTAAAGCTGAGGTTACTGTCTATAATTGTAAAACTAGAGTAGATAAAAAAACTACTCTAGGTTTCTTGGCAATAGAAGAACCGCTGCCAGTGTTCCCTTGTTCCTTGCTGCATTACACTTCTGTTATAAATCCGTATAATTTTTGCGGTGGCGAAGGACTGATTTTTTTCAGACCATGCGCAGTAACGGAGGCGGAGTTCTGTTAAAACCCTTTTTTTACCGACTCCAAAACGAAAAAGAAAGAGGTACCGTGTTCTGTGATTTCTACGCCAATTTTGGAATAATTAAAAAAAAATCTTTTGGATTTCTTAAATAAAATAGTTATTCTTTGGCTTCACCGACTTCAACCAGACTAGACTAGACCAACTAGGTAGTATTGAGTAGTGTTTTTGTTTGTTTTGAACAGTGCGATCTAAGTAAAATTGTGGTTCATCATCAAGAAATGTGTGCTACCGCTAAAGCTCGCGAAGAACTGATGGATTTTCACGTCATACTTAAGATATTAAAAGCTCGTGATCAACAAGATCAAGGATCCTTAAGGATAAGAAACGCTTGACGAGGATGATCCATAGATAGGTTACCATCTTAACTTACTACTGACGGAGACTCCTCCGTGCCATTTCATTTATCACTTTTTTGCCATTCAATTTTTGTTCTTCGTTACGGGCAATGTGAAGCTAGAAATTTTGTTACCAGTTTTGTGAAATAGTATTTCAAGAAAACTATTGGGTTGTGGAGGTTAGATAAGGCAGTTGCTCCATGTAAAATATTGGCACTGAGATGCAACCGGATAGGCTGGCAGCTGGACTTAATGGAAAATATCATCAGCATCGTTCTGCCTGATATTTGATGATGATGTTATACTGTATTTTGTGTTTATTAGGTAGGTAAATTAGGGTAAGGACATAATTAGGTATTGGTGTCATATACCAATATTGTGAGGTCTTATTCACATAAGCTTTCAATATCATAATTGTAGTATTAGAGGTCAAAGTATAAAATTGCTGATTAGTACTGAAAATTCTCTTTTTTTTTCTAAATTGTAATATGCTTATTTAATCAAATATCTACCCTCATTATCTATACACTGTTGCCATTGCGATAGGACTTTCAGGATCTAGCTTCAACAAACTGTATGAAAGCATTTTGTACCGCCCTTTGGCAAGAAAATTTTCTACCTCGTAGAAATTTGGCAAAATCACGAAAAATAATGGTAGTCCGTTAGAGCAAGGTCTGGCGAGTACGGAGGATGACGTATGGTTAATACAGCGGTTTCTCGTGCAGTGTAAGGTCATACGTTATTAAGGAGCAATAATGGTGAGGATCGATTCACAAGTCGGGGCTGTTTCACTGCTAGTTTCGCCATCAATGTTAGAAGTTCGGTACAGTAAACATCTGCTGTTATTACCAGACCAGATCTGAGAAAGCTATAATTAATAACACCTTGACCATCAAATAGTTACCATTGCTTTTTATTGGTAAGCTTTTCCTTAAGACACTGTTGTGTTGTTTGACCTGAGGTCAGCCATTGCATTTTTATCTTTCGGTTATCGTAAAGAATGCACTTTTCGTCTCAGGTCAATCGATCGACGGATCGAACATTCATTTCTAAACCGATTCAACAAGGCAACGGAATTTTCAACACTCGTTTCTTTCTGCAGATCAGTCCAATCATGAGTCACCCATTTTACAAATCTTATTGATTTGATTCGAATGAGACATGAGTCGGTATGGTGAGTAACTTACGTTAAACCATGCCGCTAATTCCTGGGTAGTGTGACTCAGATTGGCTTCCACCATCTCCTTCAATTTGACGTTATTCACCTGCGTGGTCGATTTTTCACGTGGTTTATTCTTCAAGTCGAAGTTTCCATTAAGAAAGCGTTAAACCAAAAACGCACGGTTCGTTCATTAGTAGTCTCCTCTCCAAATTCAGTGTTGATGTTGCGAGCAGTTTCTGATGCGTTAGTTCTGCGTCAAAACTCGTATTCCAAAATTACTCGGATTTTCAAAGTACCCATCTTACCCGTATATTCTGAAAAATGTTGAAAATAAAATATTGCACATTTTTAAAAATAAGAACTAAGGTAGTAACTAGTGAAAAATTTTCACTCGAAAATCTAAGTAAAATACTGTCTATTACTATAAAACAGCCATTTCATTACTTTAACTCCTATTGTGTTTAACTCGTACAGCATGCGTGAGAAACAAAAATCCGCGGATGGTGCGGCGGGTGGGGGCGGAGTCCTATGGCCACCCCTACGCGCTGCGGGCGCGCCGGGCGGGGGCGGGGGCGACCCACGCGCGCTGTGCGCGTCGGGCGTGCTGCACGGCGCGCTGCTGGGCGTGCTGCACCGCGGCGTGCACCGGCGCGCGCCCGACGCGCCCGCGCCGCACGCGCCGCCCGACCACGTGCTGGCGCTGGCCACCTACCTGCTGCACGTGGCCGCCGACCTGCACGCCGAGCGCCAGCAGCACCACCACGTACGTACCCACACATGTCGCGTGCTGCACCGCGCCGCACGCGCCGCCCGACCACGTGCTGGCGCTGGCCACCTACCTGCTGCACGTGGCCGCCGACCTGCACGCCGAGCGCCAGCAGCACCACCACGTACGTACCCACACATGTCGCGTGCTGCACCGCGCCGCACGCGCCGCCCGACCACGTGCTGGCGCTGGCCACCTACCTGCTGCACGTGGCCGCCGACCTGCACGCCGAGCGCCAGCAGCACCACCACGTACGTACCCACACATGTCGCGTGCTGCACCGCGCCGCACGCGCCGCCCGACCACGTGCTGGCGCTGGCCACCTACCTGCTGCACGTGGCCGCCGACCTGCACGCCGAGCGCCAGCAGCACCACCACGTACGTACCCACACATGTCGCGTGCTGCACCGCGCCGCACGCGCCGCCCGACCACGTGCTGGCGCTGGCCACCTACCTGCTGCACGTGGCCGCCGACCTGCACGCCGAGCGCCAGCAGCACCACCACGTACGTACCCACACATGTCGCGTGCTGCACCGCGCCGCACGCGCCGCCCGACCACGTGCTGGCGCTGGCCACCTACCTGCTGCACGTGGCCGCCGACCTGCACGCCGAGCGCCAGCAGCACCACCACGTACGTACCCACACATGTCGCGTGCTGCACCGCGCCGCACGCGCCGCCCGACCACGTGCTGGCGCTGGCCACCTACCTGCTGCACGTGGCCGCCGACCTGCACGCCGAGCGCCAGCAGCACCACCACGTACGTACCCACACATGTCGCGTGCTGCACCGCGCCGCACGCGCCGCCCGACCACGTGCTGGCGCTGGCCACCTACCTGCTGCACGTGGCCGCCGACCTGCACGCCGAGCGCCAGCAGCACCACCACGTACGTACCCACACATGTCGCGTGCTGCACGTTCTGTACTCTATCTAGGTCACGGTCACTCGGTCAGTGTATCACCGGACGCGCTTCCCGTCTGTGACGCATTCTGTACCGCTTTGGATTTTCGATGCGCCTGCGCTCTTTAATAGTCAGGCTGCTACTGGTGACCTATTATCAAAAGTAAGAAATGAAATTATACGTTGGTGTACATTTTGTATTCAAGAACACGGCGGACATGTTGAAAAAAATAAAAATAAACGCTGACTACTTAACTAATTGGTCGAGAAGTGATTGTAATCAATAAATTGATTAGTGAATAACTCGCGGGTGAATGGTGCCCGACTGATTATTAACGAAATACGTTAATAATCTGTGATTTGATGTAATGTAATTGAGCATTCATAATAATAATAATGGCGCCAAATCATTACGTCGCCTGTCGCTACGCGGTGTCGTCGCCGAGCGCCGCGAACCATGCACGCTTTATGACACCGCGCTGCGTTGCCATTCTTATCAGTTTCTTTTGTCAGTGAGCCAATATTTCTAAATGTTGTTCTATTTTGTGTATAGTTTTATGCCATTTAGTTTGTTTGAAAAAATCGTTTTTTTATTTCGTTTTTTTTTTTATTGATAATAGGTTTGCTTTTTTTGCGTTCGCGTTTGACCACCATCTCACCTGATGATAAGTGATGATGTGGTCGAAGATGGAGCACGCTTAACTAAAAATAACTTATTCACTCTTGACTAAAAGACCCCTAGGTTATAGCTATCGGGAAACACAGACTCCGGCAGGGAATTCCACTCCTTAGCCGTACGCACAATGAAAGTATTCCCAAAACGTTTAGTGCGTATGGGTGGGATGTTCACCAAGTAGCGATGGCGCATCGCCGTTTGTCTTGTAGTCCGATGATAATGATGATGTTAAATTGATAGTTCATAAATGTTTTTATGAACCAGCGGTGCTTAAGTCATGTTATCTTCACCACACTGTTTAAATATCGACTTGGAGAAGAGAATATAAGCACAGATTACTAAATAGTTACTTCGTAACAGATACATCACTCTCATACAAAAGCGAAAATACCTACGTTATAATAGCCTACAAAATCTTAATAATAATACCAGCTGTTTGCAGCGAGAAGAAATGTACCATAAGTACGTACACAGAGAGTTGAGATTGTTTTGCCCGCCGCGCGACCCACCTCAACGAGCGAATGTCCTAGGGTTGTGTGTTGATGATGATATTGGTCTTTGATTATACACATGTCATGACAGTGACACCACTGAGCGGGCGGGAAGAGCTTATGAGCCAACAGTTGGCTGATATTTTTTTTGGCGTTTTGACGCTCTTACTCTTTATCTAGACATGTGTATAATCAAATATATTGGTAATAAAACGAATATAGAAAAACAATTATTTTTTATTTGTTGATCAAATATGTTTCAGTTTAATAAAATGATAAATGCATTTTTTCGTTCCCTGAATTCCCGATTATAAAATTTTAGTGTCGAAAATATCCGAAACCGCGTAAATAATTTTAATTAAATTCCGCGCAAATAAATAATCAAAAGGGAAACAGGAGCAAAGCGGAGGAAAATCAATTGTTTTTAGGTCGATCCATTATGACGTTGTCAAAATTATTTAAAAAGGCTCACGCAGGCGTGCGGCAGCCCACTGTCGGATGTACCGACGGCGATACACGAAGCGGTCGGCATATAACGCGTGGCCTTGAGCGAGTGACGGACGCCTGGTTTAAGTATCAACTTGAAGAAGAGAATATAAGTGAGCATGTCCGCAGCACGACGTGATGGTGGCGGAGGGCGGGGCGTGGCGCGGCAGCGTGAGCGGCGTGCCGCTGCTGGGCGCCTTCGCGGGCTCGGCCGTGTGCGACAACGCGCGCACCGTGGTGGCCGCCGTCCCGGCCCGCCGGCCGCCGCCCGCCGCGCACGGCTACCCCGCGCACTACACGCACCACCAACACTCCGACAGTAAGTCACCACACCACTACCCATATCTACTGCCGTTTCCGTGTTGTGGAACATGCGGATCATTTATGTAATTATTCCATTATTGTTGGGGTCTTCTCGTCGTTGACGGGTAACCCGGTCGTTGTTTAAAGGAACACCAAACCACTGTTAAATTCCAGAGTTTATTCTAAACAGTTTAGGAGTGTTTAGTAATCTGAGCCGCACTTAATGTTATGTTTTTCCGCACATTAACGCGTGTCGGAGTTTTAGTTACGACTTGATTCATAAGTGATATCAATGAGTACTTATATACGTAGTTTTGCTGTATGAGCATTATTGGCTCGTACAATTATATTTATTTTTTCAATTCTTTAATGAGTCATATTCCAATTTTTTTTTATTGATGATAGGCTCGCGTTTGACCACCATCTCACCTGATGGTAAGTGATGATGTGGTCGAAGATGGAGCAGGCTTACCTAAAAGTAACTTATTCACTCTTGACTTAAAGACCCCCCTAGGTTATAGCTATCGAGAAACTCAGACTCCGGCAGGGAATTCCACTCCTTAGCCGTATAACTAGCGGCACGTAAGTCTAGCGCTGAACGATACGCGGAGGGGATTGCTGCGCATGGGTACTGTCGCGCACGCAATACAATTATTAGCTAAATAACGTTAATGACATTATTTTAATGTAATGTCAAATAGTAGGTCTAGCACTGAACGAAACGTAGAGGATAGCTGCGCATGAGTACTGTCGCGCATGCAAATAATATTACCTATACTTTAATAAATAGTTTATCTCCAATTCCAATGTCCAAGGATTTATAGTAGGTACAGTCACGGACTATAATTGATAAGCCACTTTCAAGATTTCCAATTTTGCAGTTTTATACATTCTCGAGATTACACGATTAAACACGAACTCAAACCGAATGCTCGGAAACAAAATGACAAATTACTAATAATCGGAAATAGTCTTATCCATAGAGGTTGAAAAATGACTTTATAAGTTGTCAATGATAAATCCATACAACGGTGCTTACGTGTATCCCATCTATTTGATACTGACCTTTTTTGAAATAGTCCTCATTAAATACTCTTTATTTCTGAAATCCTATCCGAAGACAAAGTGACAGTTGAAATGTCGATGTCAGAAAAGATTTGGAGACGAAAATTTCGAATTTTGGTGAATCGTAGCCGTAGTTATTAACGCGAAAATGCCAGCTGCAATTTCTGAAGAAATTCGCTATAGAATCATAACAATGCATCAGAAGGGTCTGAGCATTCGTGCAATTTCGAGAGATCTGCACTTGACGGTGAGCTTATTCACTCATTCTATATGTTTTTGATTTTTTTTAAAAAGGTAATTATCTAAGTCCATTAACTTGAAAGTTGTTATTTTTTTAGCGAAACACCGTTTCTTTGTGGGTAAGACGATACGCCGAAGAAGGACATATAAATTATCGTCTCCGCAACAACCATCGCCCTTCTGCATTAAGCGAAGCTCAGAGAACTGAAATGCTCCGCGAATATGAAGTTGATGGATTTATACCAACGCAGCGTTACGCGGAACGTTTTGATGTGAATCCCAGAACCATCCGAAGGCATCTTCACTCAATGAATTTGCATCATAGGATTCCTGCCTACAAAGTCGATATTACAGACGCTCATAAAACCGCACGTGTATATTTTGCACACCGATTTTTAAATTTCTATTGGTCATCAACTATTTTTTGTGATGAGAAGTCATTCCAATCAAGCGATCATGGCCGCTTACACCCATGGCGATATAACAGTTCACGGTATGATGCAGATAACGTCATACCAAATAGGGAATCAGGAAGGATAACTGTTAATATGTGGGGTTGGATGAGCTCCGAAGGTGTAGGCGAGCTTGTTCAACTACCACCTCGTGCAAATGCCGTGAACTATATAAGGATTTTGGAAGATTTTATGCTTCCGTCTGTAAGGATTGTGTATCCACACCACGAAATGGAAAATATTAATTTTGTTCACGATAATTCTGTCATACATCGAGCAAGGACTGTCAGGACCTGGTTTGAAGCACATCCAGACATAACGGTGATTCCATGGCCAGCTAAATCCCCGGACCTGAATCCCATAGAAAATCTGTGGGGTTTAATGGTGCAGCGATGGGATCACCGTAATGAACGAAGAAAGGAAGATCTGGCTCAACATTGTAAAGAAGTATGAGAGAACATGCGAGGGACTGATATTTGCACTCGTCTGGTTAGCTCCATGCAATCACGACTGCAAGCTGTAATAGACAGCCAGGGAGCATTTACAAGATATTAAGACAGTCCAACAGTTTTGATTCTTATTATACAAAATAAAATAATTATTCAAATAATATAGTGTTTTTTTTGCTTAGCACATTTTATGACATTTATAATAGCTAAAACGTAAACTCTTTAGCAGAAATAGCAAATAAAACTTCTTGCAAGATGGCGGCAGTTAGGTGTTATCTATGTTTAATACATAATCATAATTATCGTGAACGTCATCTTGGACGCTACGCGTTCGGATAAAATCGTGGTTTCGAGTTTTTCCGATGTCTAAATTATACCAACTATAATTTCTCCGTACACCAACGTTACTATGGCTACGCTAAAACAATTGTCGCTAGGTTACGGTTTCTACACCTGCAACAAGGAACTTGTACCTAAACTGGAATGCGGACGCGAAGCTCAAATCCGTTCCGAAGAGTATACCCTCGAAGGACCTAGCTATCTCTTTCTAGTAGTGTGGATATCAATTCGCGATAAACGTAAGGACAATTTTATTTGATGCAATATTTGCAGGTTTTTTTAGACCTTACAAATGATGTATTTCTGTTACCGCTATAACAAAGAATTAAAATAAATATTTAAGGGAGACTCCCATACAACAGTTGTGATTTTTTTGGTGCTTTTTATAGGTAATGGTTCCGTACCATTCATTACCTACCTATAAAAATACCCTTCATGTGCGAGTCCGACTCGTACTTGGCCAGTTTTTTTCTTAACAACGTATTAAATAGAAAGAAAGAAATAAATTCAATTATAAATACAAAGGTCTGTATCGGTCTGTTACGCTTTCACGGTTAAATCACAGAGCCGCTTTCGAAAAAATTTGGCATGGAGATAGTTTAAAACCCTGGGAACTATATAGGGTTCTTTCTATCTCAGATTTTTGAACAGTTGCTCGGTAGCGCGATATAACAGAATTCTACGTGGGCGAAAAGCTAGTTCTCAATATATATATCTGAGGAACTTATATTGAGCGCGCTAATTTCTATAATAAACCCTTCCTTATGCGGGCTAAATGCAAAATTGGTTTTGCAAACTTTATTGCGTTGAATTATAAACTTTCAAAGTGGTTAAGACCCGTGATACAAATACAATTATTGCAGATACAGAATTAATAACAGAATCACCAGCTGGCAATTCTTCGAAGGCTTGGCCTTGATAGGCAGTGGTATAGACGTCCAAACAAACGTACATTAATTGGTAATCTATGTTTGTTCGACACTTGTACGGTTAGAGCCAGTAGACTAAAATAAAATGATGCAATGTTTATATATAATTAAAACTACTAAAACCCTTCATGAAAGACGATGATTATAAATAGAAAGAATAACAGAAGAGATATAATTTATTTCGGTATATATTTATTTAGGTTAACCTACAATTGTTTACACTATACATTTGTATGAAACAGTCATATTACATTTATAAGTGTAAAAATTAATTACAGGCTAACACCACATGTGCTATTTAAGGTTAGAAATCAATATTATTAACATACATAATTCTAAACATAAAGGAGGCAGATCGAATGATAATTATAAGGTTATTATTATTAGGTTGGTCCTATATTTTCTAGTTCCTCAGCATTTTTCATTGCAGCTGCAGGTTTGTTACAAGATTGGCTTGACACACAACCCTAAAAATGTATTACACTATTATTAGTTAAAAGTATGGAAATAATCTTTAAATTATGAATTACTAGCTTCTGCCCGCAACTTCGTCCGCGTAGAAGTCGAAAATATTCCACGGGATCCCGTCCCCGACTTGCTTGACTAAGATTATATTAGCTCGGCTAATATGCATGATATAAAGATAATTTATAGCCTATAGCACTCAGGGATAATGCAGCTACATGTAAGCGAAAGAATTTTCAAAATCGGTTCGGTAGTTTCAGAGATTACCCCATACATACAAACTTAAAAATTTTACCTCTTTATAATATTAGTATAGATTATTATTTGTCGACATTAACTAACTGCAGTAGATAAAAGTTAACTAATTAAGTTATAAGTAATTATTAATATAATAAACTACACTTGTAAGCAAGTTTGCGTAGCTGAGTTTTTGGCCAAAATGATATAAAATATTTTTGCCATCAATTTGCTAAGCAAAAGTAAATAAAACAACTAAAATGTCGACTTTTATGCTCATTAATTTGACTCCTTTCATAACTTTCACTTACCAGATCTTTGAATGTGCCCAGTACAGGTTGTATATTCTTTTCTTTAGTGGGTTTTAATATTATAGTACTTAAAACATTTATTTGTTTCGCTGACAGGAATCTAAAATAATAATAGATTGATGAGAACAAAATTGTAGTATTTATGGTTAATATATAATATAATATTCCACAACTTTTTTTTTTTTTCACACAACGCCATCTAGTCCCAAACTAAGCAGAGCTTGTGATATGGATACTAGACAACTGATAAATATACATATATATTTCTAAATACATACATATTATAGATAAATTACACCCAGACAAAGAACAAATGACCGTGCTCATCACACAAAAATTTGTCCTAGGTGGGAATCGAACCCACGACCTTGCGCATAGCAGTCAGGACCACTGACCACTATACCAACGGGCCTGTCAAGTCAGTTAAGATAGATTCAAAATGAAAATTCATCTTGCTATGCTCATATTCTACATTTTTTGAAACGGTGATCTTCATGTCATTTGTAAAGATTGATAACTTACTTTAGGGAAAATGGACGGAATTGCATCATTTGATCTTGTTTCGAAATGCAATATTACTTCGGGCTTGAAATGGCGGCTACAAATTTTGGAACCGTTTCTGACCCTTTTCTGTGTAGAACACTGAGCCACCGGACTCGAAGATCATAATTTTTAGGAAAGCTTAAAATAACAAAAAATAATATATAATGAGAAGAAAGAAAAATAATAAATAAGAAGAATAAAGAGAAGAACATCCACTTTTACATTGAAAACATAGTCACCCTAAATGCAATTTGTAAACAAAGTCACAAAACTTACTTAAAAAAGGAAATTCCAGACCCGGGGTACCCTTTTCACTCTTGCAATTAACCACAAAACACGTTCTTACCATGGTTACAATAACTTGCACTTTAATATTACGAAAACTCACAAAATTAAATATAATTCAAATTTACAAACATACAGATGTCAAGTAAACGTCAGTCGGCAACGTAGTAATTGCCAGGTATAGTATAATATATCACTACTAATTCTTGCAAATTCCATTTTTTTTTTTGGTTTAAACATCTTGTGTTTGCATGGTAAAATAACTTTAATTTTCATTAATATGCATAGAGTAATAATGGTAATTCATTTTAAAGATAGAATTCCAAAGAAGTTTAAAACTAGGTGTTATTACTACAACAGACAGGTTGAAAAAATTACCATTGAAATAAATATTTTTAATCTGACACACAGAAGAAAGGGACACAGTCCACACACGGCACTGTCTCGCTCGGAACGAATAGTTCCTTCAGTTTTATACGTGCAAGTTTATACTCTATTGTTTAACAGCTAAGAAAGACTTTCTGTATTCTTTGAGTCATTCGTAAGCAATCCAGTTAGTAGGTAGAAGATCCTTGACCTGCAATTCGTCGACTTTAGGTAGTCACTCTGTTCTGTGTACGAATATAACCGATTAAACCCGATTTGCATTACACGGCTAAAATACGAATGGTGGCAAGTGGCTCATCATTTATAGTCCGTGACTGTACCTAAGATATAATTTTTAACAAGTTTTGTGGGGAGTATAAAAATAAAAATAATTTTTGTTAATTTTAAAATTTTAGTTTAGATTTAAGTCTAATCTGAATCAGAGAATCTACAGTGAATCTGAATCTACAAAGAACCATTCTCAAATTTACAGTGATGCTGTCCGAATGACTGAGTAAAGTATTTGTAGCTTCGTCAATCTCACTTTTGATTTGTTTCAAAGAACCAATTAATTCGTTAGATTCCCTTTTTAAAAAGCAATTCACGTCATAAACCATTTTCCTTGCCTGTCTTTTCAAAACAGTATTTCTTCTAGGTATATTCACTTTAAAGTCGCAAACAAACTAAAAAACTAAATTTAACAAACAAATTCAAACTGAACAAAAACAACAACAAAAATTAACAGCAATAACAATACAATTAATGACGCGACTGTACACGGGATGTGCGCGGAGCGTCGTATCGGCGCGGGGAACATAATGCGGCTGGAGACCCAATCGGCGCTACGCACAACCGCCCTTCATCCCGCTAGCTCCCCTCAGGTACCTTAATTTTTACTTCTGCGCAATAACGGTCAGCGCTAGTTTCGTGCCGGGTACTATACGCACAATGAAGGTATTCCCAAAACGTTTAGTGCGTATAGGTGGGATGTCCACCATGTAACGCTGGCGCATCGCCGTTGTATATTATTACGGCATAATTCAGTTATTTCTCTTTAAGTTTTGACTAGAACGTTTACGCGTGTGTATTGCACATTCGAGCGTGTGGCACCCGTGAGCTGCAGCTGAAAAAGGTGGTAATACTTAGGGTTGCCACCTGACATTATGATGAGCTGAGGCCCTTTTGGCACAATATTCTTTTTTATTTTTAATGTTGTATATGTGTGTTTCTTATTTTTATGTGCCAATAAACGCAATTTTCTTTCTTACCACCACCACATACTCTAATCTTAAAATCAAACCACACTTCTTACCCAACAAATTTCACTCACACATGCACGTATAGGCAAACACCCACAGAAATGTATAATTATACGAATAACTAGCAGTTGCTCGCGACTTCGTTCGCGAAGGAAGTTTTTACCGTGTAAATCCCGATTGTGTGGGAATTTCGCAAAATCCCGTCTTAACCAGCATCTACATACTAAAAGGAATCCCCGTGCAAAATTTGAGATCTCTACTACTTGTAGTTTTTGAGATTTCGTGATTAATCAATGAGTAGTATTTCGGTTTTATATATATACACTCGAGAGCAATAAAATCGCACACCCCTTATTCATGAGTTTTGTTGTCAATTTTTGACTTAAATTCGATGGCATTTAGTACAAAAAGTATATTAAATAAAAATACACAGTCTTAGGTTACTAATGTAATGTAATAAGAAAATCATTTACCTGAAATTACACGCACAAACATCGAAACAACAAAATTCCGCGAATTAACTCGTTTCAAGTAGACACTACTTGCACCCATTCCCACAGCTACAAAAGGGTTAATTAAAGGATATTTTAAATTGTGCACTTGAACTTTAACGTGATAACACCTCGTGTGAATACATACGGATATTTTGGAAAAACATGGATATTACACCTGCAGAAGCTACTTAAGTTATGGTCTTGCTGGAAGCAGGAAAAAATCAAAATGAAGTGGCTGGACAGTTAAATTTAAGTCGTTATTCAGTTCGACGTGTATACCAGAGGTTTCAAGAAACAAGGGGCTATATTCGGCAATCAGGTCCAAGTCATTATCGTACAAAGTCAGAGCGCGATGACCACTTTCTTGTGACGAGATCTTTGCGAAATCGACAGCTGAACGTGGTTGAGCTGGGACAACAGCTTCGAGAAGAACGCAAAGTCAGCATAAGTTGGTGAACAGTCAGAAGAAGATTAGCTGAAGCTGAATTGACTGCACATCGACCAGCAAATGGTCCAAAATTGTCAACAGCCCATCGACAAGCCCGACTTCAATTTGCCCGAGAGCATTCAAATTGGACGTTCATCAGGGGAGAGCTTTTATGTTTTCTGATGAATGCAGGATGACTTTACATGGCTACAATGGACGCTCAAGAGTCTATAGAAGGTCATCAGAGCAATTTGCTTAATGCTTAACCATAAGTGACACGTTCACTTATGTAGATAAGTGAACGTGTCACTTATGGTGGTGCATAGTGTATGTTTATGGGTGGGGTTAATGCTTGATTTTAAAACCGACATTGTCTTCATTACTGGGACCAATACTGGCCCTAGATCGAGAGGTTTAACAGCTCAGTGACACGTGAAAGAAGTTCTCAAACACCATGATAGGCCGATTTCATGGCTTATGAGGGAAGAATTCATACTCATGCATGATAATGCCAGGCCGCAAGTCGCTGGGACAGTTCGCGATTATATGGAAGATGCCAATATTAACGCGATTGCGTGACCAGCTCGCATTCTTGGTCTCTACCCAATCGGGAATGTTTGTAACGAGCTCAAAAGGCGAGTAAGAGAATAAAGTCCAGTTCTTACACACCTCCAAGGGCTACAATCAGCCATCAAAGAGGAGTTACACGAGAAAGAACGCTACACCACAGGAATTCATTGTAAAATTAATACGGTCGATGAAAAACAAATTAAGAGCTGTTATTAGAGCTTCGGTAGGTAACATTCTCCCTATATACAGATTTTATTGATAATTTCCTGATTTCATTCAATTCAACGTCTTGTTCTCTAAATGCAATAGTCGCGATTTTACTTGTAAGTTTCAATTCATCTCCTAAAAGATCCTTTTGAACATTTTGCATACGGTTAAGTTGCATCATTGGAAAGGTAATGAATTAACCTTTAAGTTGACATTGCAACTATTTAATTTTTTATCAATTTTATTAAGAAAATCTAGCTTTTTTGTTCAAATTTGGGGTGTGCGATTTTATTGCTCTCAAGTGTAGATTGTTTTGCGTAATAACAGCAAATGTGACGAAGAAAGCTGGACCCCACCAACATGAGGTAGATTGGCAGAGAATACCTTGCTGTATTAAGTCCGCCCACGTATCACTATTGTATATAAAGTTTAAATAACTATATAAAATTACTTTTTAGTTGTCAACATTCATATTATAGATCTTTCTCGGACGACATTTTTACCATTTACGAACCATATTACCTTTTGTACGAGACAAATTTTTGCAGCGTAGTTGCCATAACCCTACTCTCTGTATTAAGGAGGTTTTTTACAGCCATTTAACAGTTTAAGTCTTACTAATATTATAAACTCTTCCGTTCCAGGTGACCCGGAATGGGAGGCATCAGAAAATGAGACTACACGAATACCCCTGCTCACCACATCGACGTCACTGCCAGCCACCAGTACTGCATTAGCTGTACCCACATCCTTACAGGTATACTATCTTATTTATAAGTTATGTATTGTACCATTTTCATCATCACTGTTCTCTTGTCCCTATTCTGCTTTTTGCGGTTGGGGACGGCGCAAATAATATTCTTTTGTTTAAAATTAATTGTTCACAATAATGACCTACTTCCTTGGAAAATCCCGTCAAATTGTTTGTCATTCTTTATTTAAACTTAATTTTACTGGTCATATAAATACTAGGCGTGTTATTTTTTTTATATAAAGAGAACTAGCAATATGGTCACAAAACACAGTATAGGTAACGCCAAATAACTTGGCAAGAGTCGTTCAATGCGCAGAAGTCGATTTTTAGGTGTCAGCGGTTGTCAGCGGGACGCGGGGTATGACGTAGCGCCGCTCCGAGCGCGCGTGCGGTGCGTCAGTAGTTCTCGTTCAATTTGCTCCCGAAATCATTTGCGTACACGACAGTTATACCCTTTGTTTTTGTTAAGAGTTGTTGTTGTAAATTTATTTTTTGTTACCTTGATTACAATGCCAGGACCAAATACCGTTTTACGCAGACTATTAAAACGTCAGAAAGAACAGTTAGACACTATAGTTAAGGAAGGTTGAATTTCCGAATTCGTCAGTCTTTAGGACACCGAGAAAAAAGAAGAATAAAAGGGGTAGCAGTTTTATTAACTAATTGTGCCGACGAGGCCATATTATTTTTAATGTCTTTTTAAATACATGTTTTTCACTTTTAAATGTATTTATGTGTTATATCTATTTTATTTATAATACCGAATTAACGAATGAATTCCTCTTCTTTCTTTAACATTCTTCTGAACAGATATGTTTAAAAATAAATGATGGCAATAACCATAGAACAATGGCAAGCAGTAAAAGTGACCACTTTTTTCTTCCACTAAGTGCACGATGCGCGAACTTACCCCCACTACGCCAAAACCTTGCCAAGTTATTTGGCGTCATCTCTACTAGCAATTTTTTCGGTGAAAAAATCATTAAATGACTCCTCCCACTTTGAGTGGAGCGGAAGAGAGTATCCGACTATTACTGACAAAAACCCACCCTGTTCCTTCAATTGCCTTTACGTTCCGGGGCCGCGGTATCTCCTTAAAACATTCCCGCAACCAAATGGTGTGATCTTAAGACTGGTGTTACGGTCTCTTTAATACAAAAACATATTTTCATTGTTTTTTGTTTACTTGATTGATATGAGTTGAACGTAATGTGCTAGGTGGCGCGAGGAGATTCTATGACAGACGACCAGTCGGACGGCGGCGGTGATGCGCCACACATACGGGCTTTAGAGGTACGTAACACGCTAACTCGCACCTACAACTTATCTTTGAAACTAACTTAAGAAGGTTATGCATAACAAGCGCTATGATTTGAGAAAAGTTGGTAAAAGAGTGCATTTCCCTGCAGGAGTCTGTGTTTCTGGATAGCTATAACCCCTCAGGTACTTCTTCCGCGAGTTTACCAACAATGAATAAAGTGAAACTTCCGGAGATCTTGGCCTTTTTATTTAGTTTTTATTGATAATAGGCTCGCGTTTGACCAAACTCTCACCTGATGGTAAGCGATGATGTGGTCGAAGATGAAGCACGCTTACCATAAGTAACCTATTCACTCTTGATTTAGATACCCGCAAGTTATAGCTATCAGGAAAGACAATAAGAAAGCTAGGTCTTACTATAAGATTTCATTTATTTTATAAGCGAAACCGTTTTAGGACACATGGGCCTATATCGCACTTAGGTTTTTGCTGGGATGATTGTAGAGAAGTTAAAATCTACTCCCATGTAGCAAACATTGCGCCACGTTCGAGCAGTGATCAACTTATTTCTTCTTATGCACTGTTGTAAATCAATCAAATTAATTTTTGTACAGGATGTAACGAACGACAGCCAAGCACTCGCACTACAGACCTTTGACGATGAGATGAGCCTCGCCATCGCTACTTCATCAGACCTAGACACGCCTCCCGTACCTATTGAATATGGTAAGTTCATAAGTCGATAATTCATATATGTACATATATTGTGATCAATATTAATTACTGGCAGGCGAGCTTCCTTAACGAATGTCACCTAAATCCATCCAGTACTTTTGAAGATTAGTGCGTTCAAACAAACAAACAAACTTTTCCACTTTATAATATTGGTATAAATTACAAACTATGCCTGCGACTTTCTTCGCGTGGGAGGTTTTTCTCGCGTAAATCCTTTACCCGTGAGTATATCGGGATATGGCTATATGTTGTTGTTTAGCCTCCTCTGTCTTTCAGTGAAAGTCTCATTTAAATCAATCAGATCAGTTCAGCCATTCTAGAGATGAATTCGCACAAAGATGTCAACAAAAGTTTGTTTTAGTTTTGTTTGAATTGTAGTTGAGAAAACTCAGTTATTTTGAAATAACAGACAGGCACGAAAAAGAAAAAACGTCATCGTGACTTTGGATAATTAGGTATTGAAAATTTTCCAATCACCAAGAAAATATATTGTTTCGTCGCTTCCGATATTAACTGCAGTTTTCCTTCCTATCACTCCTCTGTCAAGTTTTCTAGAGCCATTGCTAGAAAATTTAAGAGAAACACATCCTTGTGGCTTGTCGTGATGTGTGGTTATCACCAATATCTCTGTAATGAGACTTATTAATTTTCACAACTCAAAGGACATCTTTATGTTCTTGGTGATTTCTATTATGTCGTCTATAGCGGGGATGTGGGACATGGCCCTCTACGGCAGCTGCAAATTTCCCGCTATAGATTCCTTCTGTCCTTATCATAAATAGAAACGGAAAAAGCGGAAAATATGAGAAACTGAAAGGTGAGCTCATAAAGCGGCTTTTGGCATCGCGTGAGAGGAAGATCAATCAGCTTCTCATGCATGAAGAGCTGGGCGACCGGGAGCCTTCCCAGTTTTACCGTAACCTACCCCAACTAGCACAAATTGACTGCATTAGGGCTTTGGAGCGTATCCGATTATTAGTTATGGTAATAGACGTAAGCGCTAGAGCGTCTACTACAGACTTAAAGCAGCCGCTTTAGCGCTATTTGGGTGCCATTTTATGCAACCTAAAGTTCCATTTAACCTGCACAACGGTTGCATAAAGGTTCCTTAATAGCTATAACGATTTATTAACGCTATACTAAAGCTCTCGTAGCGCTACTTTTGAATGATTTTGAACTACTTTGAACGAATGAATTGATTATAGTTCTTTATTGTATATCTTCAGTTGACATTATCTATAATTCTATACTAATATTATAAAGAGGAAACCTTTGTATTTTTGTATGTTTGTATTGAATAGGCTCAAAAACTACTGGACCGATTTCAAAATTTCTTTTACCATTACTTAGAGGGATTCTTCCGAATCCGTATAGGCTATATTTTATCCCGGAAAATAGATAGGATTTTTCGTGGTAGTGAAAATTGTGGAGTAAGGCGTCGAAAAAACTGCCGTACGTTAACGATTCTCGCGAACGCTGCCTATATTTAATATAAACATTGCACCCGTGCGAAGCCGGGGCGGGTCGCTAGTTTGTAATATTTTGGTAAAGTGTTTTCGTCGCCATCATGAAAATAAAACGAAAGTACTTAAGTAAAAGTTTGTATTCTGTATTAGCAAGATATATAAAGATACTTAAAACGCTGTCCAGTTTACTGTAGATATATAAGATAATTTTCGAGTAATTTTAACGCGCTTTTATGACATTTAAAAAATTAACAAAAGATATGTGATATTTATTATTTGTTATACAGAATAAATTTTATTTCCGTATTTTTACGTGTCGATAACATACTATTCGCAAGTGGCCGATTGTTTACCGGTACATTTAATGCACATTTAACTGAAAAACCAATGTATATCAACTCAATTTTGCAAGTGAATTATTAGTTTTCTTAAAAATCATGGCGTCATTGTAATGTAGTCATAACCTGCAGTTTTAGCTCTAATAACTCCCTTTTGAGAATTTGACGCTAATTTTCACCCTTCTAACGCTTCCAGTGATTTTTGTTCCCCTAGTGCAACTCACAGCCACAAAAAGCTCCTATTTTCCTGTTTTTGAGGTTATAAGATCTAGTTACGTACTTATTCGTTTAGCATCATGCGCGTGCACAGGATTATGACAGGGTATGCGGCGGAGTAATTGGTCACAAAAACTTTTTCTTTTATAGATTTTTAGCATAGCCACAGCCACGCATCGTAGCATGGTGGCGATGCGTGGCTGTGGCTATGCTAAAAATCTATAAAAGGCAAAGTTTTTGTGACCGATTACTCCGCCGCATACCCTGTCATAATCCTGTGCACGCCCATGTTTAGCATCCATCTTTATTAAATGTTTTATAATAGTTACAAAAGCGGCTGTAAAATGGCGAATGGATTGAGCCTGCAAGGAATGACTATTGCTACTAAAGGCCTTAGTTACACTGATGATTTTTTGTAACTATAGTATGCATAAGAGTTTCTATTATTTCTATAATGAAACTTATAGTAGTATAATAGTGGTTACTATAACTATAACCTATAAAAGTTACAATGGAAACCACTGTGCAGCTGTGAGTGGCAGAATGACCTTCGTAACTCTCATATAAAGGTGTAAGTGGTAAATGAGTTCTACCGTGGACTACTGTGAAGGCTAGGGTAGTATTTGATTCAGCTTATAGCACCTTAAGTAACTTTTATAGCTATAGACGTTTACGGACGCAGATATGCAACTTTGAACTGCTTTTTGAACCCTTAAACCGCTATTTTACAGCCCAAAAATTTACGCGGATGATTTACAGATTTATAAAAAAATAACAAATCAAGCAGATTGTATTTCTTTTCAAGAGGACCTAGACCGTTTTGTAGACTACTGCTCATCCAACAAACTCTACCTTAGTTATTCTAAATGTCATAACATCACTTTTACCAAAAAGAAACACATTACTAAATTTAATTATGTTCTGGGCGATACTGTTCTAGATAACATTAGAAGTCTACGAGATCTTGGTGTTCAATTAGACTCTAAGCTACATCTAGATGTTCACGTCGACAAAATAATTAATAAGGCTTACCAAATGTTCGGATTTGTAATGAGAGCAACTAGAGATTTCCACCGTCCCTCTACCTATCTACGCCTATATAAGTCCATAATCCGGCCACAATTAGAATATGCAGTTCCCATCTGGAATCCGTACTACAGAAAGTACATTGACAGCATTGAGGTTATCCAACGGAAATATCTGCGCTCTATGCACTACCGGTGCTTTCGTAAAAAAATATCTTCCCACTCCCTTCATCTAAAATACGACCTGTTGACTCTAGAGTCAAGACGCACTCTGCTGGAAATGATGACGCTATTTAATATATGCCGCAATAAATTCGATTGTACCGATTTAGTGAACAGTTTGTGCTACCTGGTTCCTCGTACTGTTCATAAACGTGAGGTGCGGTCAACTCGCCTATTTGCTACCAATTTTTGTCGAACTAACTCTGGCGCGCGCTCACCACTGTTCCGTTTAGTTGACACATATAATAAGCAATTTGATTCAGTGGACATTATGTTTCTGAGTAAGAATGTTTTCAAAAAGCAAGTATGTGCAATCTTAAAAGATAAGGAAGCTAAAGCTAATTATGCATAATTATAATGTATATATGCTTACTCTATAATGTATGTGAATGTGTTTTTATGTATCTATAAGTTTAGTTTTATTCAGTTTGCCCTAGTTTTTATTTTATTTTTTTGTAAGCCTGATGTCTTGCAACTAGTTATTTCATATAACAATCTGTGGATAATGTTGTGAGCAGTGTATTTGTTACATCTAAATCTTAAGCTTTTTTGTTAATTTTTAAATACTCTGTTGTTTGTTATCCCTAATAAAATAAAATAAAATAAAAATAAAGTAACATAAAAACTTTTTAACAAAAAATTAAACCGACTCCCAAAAAACACTGCAAAGTGAAAAATAACTTTAATTTCGGTAGTCGGTGTCTTTAGTTTTGTTTTTTCGTTTTTGGCACCGACTTCCGGAATTAAAGTTATTTTTCACTTTGCAGTGTTTTTTGGGAGTCAGTTTAATTTTTTGTTAAAAAGTTTTTATTTCACTCTTTTTAGTTGGATGATTTTTAATTTACCTAGTTACAAGAGCCTAAATGTCAACTACTTATAACCTTTAACAAAATATTGCTTTTCCCAATGCTGGGCCGTTAATTGTTGAGGAGTTCTCCTGGTACCTCACCATCAGCTCTACATCACCATATGCATTGTGACGAGCATAAAGTGCTTAACACCCATATTCAAGTAATCGAATCGCAATCCACTCTATACTTATTATTGAGTAGTTTTGGCGGCCATCTGTGGTCTTCATCATCAGTTCCACTTCCCCAAATGGTACTTTTTGAGAGCAACTGCACAAGTTACTATAAGAAATACCCAAAACGCCATAGGTGTGCCTATAATATTTGAAGAGTTCCCTCGATTTCTCCAGGATCCCATCATCAACCTGACTTTGGTGATAATGGTACCAATTTCGAAGTATACCCAAGTAACACATTTGGTGATAAATAGCTTGCATATAGTATTTTTTTGGAAACTTTAGTAAGAAAATCCACCGTGATTAAGTTCTATAAAGGTGGTTAGAACCCATAAGCAACCTGTATGTTACCAAAGGGAGAAAAATTGCAACCTATTTATAGTTGCAAAAGCGATGCATAAGAGTTCGAATTGTTATCCTGAGTGGCACTTGGAACTAACGGTGCAAATTGCACGCCGTGAATGAATAATTGAACGATAAAGCGATACAGTTCATTCGTTGAGTGACAAATGAGATCTTATCAAGTTCTTATTTTCGGTGGAAATAAACAAAAGGACGGTTGTGCTTTGTACTATTGTGTTGTGACAGCTTTATTTGGATTATTGCATCTATTTGATGAGTATTAAAAAATTATGTGTATAACGCAGGATAACCATCATGGAGCTCTTGCAAATGGTTTTTTATCGTGAAACCATGGTATATTTACTAAGTAAATTTTGATGCGCCTTCAATCTAAACATAAATTATAAACAAATATGCACTGATCAAATAAAAATAAGACAATGCTAAAAAAAATTTGGTCGTTAAAACCCTAACATTATGATTTCACAAAAAGTATAATGTCAAACCACATCAGAAACATAGTTATCAAAACTCATTTTATTGTGTTATTGTAACAAAATACCATTCAACAAGATACTTTTCAAGGACTCCATTTTTAAACATGGCGATTTAAAATAGACCTTGCGGTTCATATTTCCACTCATTTGGTGCCTTATTGGAGCTTTTGGAACCGATCTACGCATTACAGTGGCATATTGAAGTATATTAGACCTTACAAAGGCAATTACACTAGGTTCCAAATGAGCTGCAATAATAACTCTTGAGCCACTACAGGTGATAAATAACTTATATATACTACTTATTTAGTACTAAAGGTGCCAAATAAGGAAAAATTACCACCTATTAAGGCACAGTTCTTTAAGGGAGATTATAAGATGTCATATGCTTTTTTGAGTTCTAAAAGAGAAAAATTGAAACCTTTATGCGTCTATAAGTAATAATTTCGGCTCAATGCCACCATAAGTTATAAAGCAGGAACAAAAATCACTCAAAAGCAACTGTTAGTGATAAGAGTTACTCATATGCAAATTCGAGTGCTATTTGCATCTAAAAGTAATACCGTACACTCTTGCATCACTTACATGCTACCTACAGTTGCAAAATAAGTTCCAAAATTCACTAACGTGCTACTTGGGTACCCATTCGAACAAAAAAGAATTTTCCAAATCGGTTCAGCCGTCTTCGAGTACTCGATGATCATACATTAAAAAAAAAATATACGCGTCGAATTGATAACCTCCTCTTTTTGTCGTCGGTTGAAAATAGCTGCTATTTCCACTAATGTGCTCGTTGGGACTCAACCTCGCCGGTCCTGGTGTTCCGGAGGAGTTCAATCATAGTCTCCCAGTCCAAGCCGGGCCTGGGTAGGTTGGCTTAGCTGGCAGACTGGATCCACGATGTTGTGGGCCCCCCGATGGCGTCAATATCTGCCATCACTATGGCTCGAGTACGCCGAGAAATTTCTGATCACCAAGAAATATATTGTTTCGCCGCTTCCGATATTAACTGCAATTTTCCTTCCTATCACTCCATCATCACACGCGCCAGCCAACCTACAATGTTAAACTAATTTTTAATTACTATTTTAGCCTCAGAACTATAACTAATGCATGGAAACCGTGTAAAAATAACGACAAAGTACAATACGCTGCACTCTTTTTTACATATGACATTGTCGAAGTATCAGAAAGAGATGCATATACGATGCTATTTGCGTAAATGTGCAGGTTGTCACGGGGTATTGAAGTGCTAGGGATTGACTATGTCGATGAAATATATTTATCGACAAAATGTTTCGTCCTAAGAAAATCATCCAATGTACACTGTTTCAGTTTATGAATAACCGAAAATTCGGTTGACATGACTAAAATATATATTCTGCCGTTCGCCCAGTATTGGGTAGGGCCCTACCCAATGTCCAGCAGTGGACGTTCGGTGAGTGATGTAGTTTTAATTTAAATACTATAGTTGAAATGGAATACAGATCTTCAAAGCGTCAATCTGGTTTTCGATTGATAGATAAAATCAGATATTTTCTTAACAGATCAAAGCGCCATTTAGCATAATTCGTAAACCAACGAAAGGTTTCCCTATCAGCTGTGAGGAACAGACAGTTAAGGAAAAATATTATCTGGTTTTGGGAAAAGGAAAATCGTAACTCAAGATATTTTTTATTAACAGATTTTTTTACATTGTAATAAGTGTAAATTTAAGTAATTACAGGTTTAGGTACTTCCAATATATGCACACTTTATTCACAAATTATATGTAGGATAGGTTTAAAAATCATTGTCCTTTAAATAAAGTAGTTTTTGTCAAAAACGTCCTTATCTTTTCAGTCGGGATACAAGATTGTTTAATGATGTGATGAATTCGTGCTTTTAAATAGAGCTGACAAATCCATTTTATCAACAAAATTGTATCATTATTTTCAAAACTGAATTCTAAAGAATGATCAACAAGGCCGTCGAAAATTTTAGTATTAATAAAAGTCCGGCAAATTTTGTTAAAAGTGGCCATGACATGTTGATGTTTTCCTAATTGCAGTCCAACTTTAGATTTACATGCACCCCGGGATATCCTTGTATGTTTAATTCGCAAAGATGTGCCCGACTCGTAATTGATGGGAAACTTGAAACATTAATCTGTTCTGTCGCACAGACGTCCATTTGTACTTTTTCTGAAGTCTAAAAACAAAAGGAAATAATTATTAATACCATTAAGTGCTGATTTTTCCATCGCCAGATAACTTTTATTCGAATAATAAAATTGACGTTTGACAATTTTTCTATGAAATAACTGGCAAAATTTCAAAACTATTCCTTGAATAAAGTTATCAGATGATTGAACAATCAGTTCTTAAAATAGCAATACTTGTTAATTCGTTTTATAAATTTGATACTAAAGACTAGAATGGGATAAGGGCAGCAAGACGATGAGGACTAAAAAGTGAAGTACAACATATACAAGATTTACATGTTCACTCCGGGATATCCTTGTACGTCTAATTCGCGGAGATGAGCCCGAGTCATAATTGATGGGAGACTTGGAACTTTAATTTGTTCTGTCTCACTGAGATCCTTATGTACTTCTTCTGAAGTCTAAAACATATTAAGTATATTAACATCGTTTAAAATAGCAATAGTTGTTAATTCGTTTTATGAAATTGATACTAAAGAGTGAAGTACAAAATATACAAGATTATTATTATAATTTTCATAATTATAATTTTTAATGAAATTTTCATTACCATTGATCTAGAGCTCGGCAAACATAACGTAGGTAAAGCATTGTGTTTCAATCGCCTCCATTTAATATTTATATTCGACACAAATGAATCTGCAGTGAAATGTTTGGAAAAAATCCGACTATGTGATTTTACTGTCCATTGTCGCTTGGAACTTCGTCGAATCCACTCCTTCCTAATTGCTTCATCCTTCGGAAAGCTGTAATGTAATTTCAACATTATTTTTCTTCATATTATTACAAAAATGTGCCTGAAACCAATGACTGCCATAAAAAATATCGATACATGTACGTGATTTTACCACATCACTAGCAAAAAAGCTAACCTAATTTGAAATTAGGAAAAAATGATAATTTCAAGCAAAATACCTTATAAATTGAAATTTAAACGAAACAATATTATAGAATTGACAATATTATTATAATACTAGGACGTATTTTCTGATTATTTCATGCGCTTAGAATTTAAAAACTTACCGATGAAATATAATTTCTTGAGAACTATTTTCTTTTCGTCCTGAATGGGATTTACATCCTTCAATCACACAATACATTGTTCAGTTAGATTGCCATTTCATGACGCACAAACACAACACCGGTTAACACCTTTTCGCGAGGGAATTACAGCACAATTTTATTCTTAATTCGCAGATATCACAATTCCGCCACAAAAACTTTTCGCCATTATAACCCGGCCAAGTGAGGAAGATGCTAGTTTGACAGACAATGAACTTAATTATGTTAATTTGAATTTAGTCGTTTTTAAAGGTGTCCAATGGAGTCCGTTAACATTTCAACTCGTGACCAACATGAAAATAATAGAAACAGAGTGAAGTTTTTGTCTCATTCTACCATACGTGAAAGCTCATAAGCAAAATACGTGTCAGCTATCTGTTTTCAGTTGCTATTTTTACATGGTTTCTATGCTTTAGTTATTGTTCTGAGATTTCAGCATATATATGTATTTTATTATTATTTATAAATATATTCTTTCAATATTGACATTTATTTCATTATCATCATCATCATGTACATGGGCGGACTTAATGATCAATTAAGTCCGCCCATGTACCGCTATTGTACATAAAGTTTAAATAAATTAGTAAATACTAATATAATGTTTCAAGTTACTTTAATAGTAATGTTTATAACGACTATATTTTTCTGTTTATTATTTTTAATTATCACACTGTCTGGTATATATACGGCCTACTCAAATTTCCTTACTTTGGTATTGTTTGTCAAATAATTTGAGCTACTTGAAGTTCTAAGTTGAGCTACGCGATAACTGACAAATGCTTGCACTGTTTGGACGGGCCTGCTCAAATCTGTGTGATTCTATCCTCAAAAGAGCACCATAGATGGTTCTCATAAGATTATTATGAGTACGGATTATATTGACTTCAAAACAGACGTTGCCCTCTGATTTTGCTTTGGTGTTTATTCTCTAGGTTGCTAGTCGCAAAACACCTGTCACAACTACATAGTTACATTTTCGAAAAAAAATATGACGTGTGAAAGTGTTATTAATAACCAATTTGCAAAATAAACATAATTATTTCACTATTAGTTCCTGAAATATATAATTGTGTTGTGTTCTTTCTCGTTTGTAGACATGGAAGGCGAAGAGTGGAGCGTGAGCGTGCGGGGCACCCCCGCCGCCCTGCCCGCGCCCCCGCAGCCGCCCGCCATCCGCGCCGCGCCGCCCGAGCCCTCCACCAGCAACCAGGTACACAACTACTGCACCCTCACCCTCACTACTAGCTTTATCATTAGAACTAGTTTTATCATGACAACTAGTTTTATCATTACAACTAGCTTTATCATTACAAATCATTACAACTAGTCTTATCATTACGACGGGTACCATGTGTATTTTGCAACTGCTGTGTACAAGATCTAGGGTTCGATTCCCAGTTCAGGCAGTAAGTGCTATTGGGTTTTTCAAGTAGACGAGACTGTACAGACATCTTCTGTACTTGCTTGTTCCATTATAAACCTCATCTATCGCTTACCAGCAGGCGTAATCGAGGTCAAGAGCGAACTCATCCGAAATAAAAAAAAAAGGAATCTATATTTCGGCATTGTTGCAAGCGCTAAAACGGACGATCAGATCACATTATCCCGTTTTAAGTTATAATGATACTGTTCGTAACCATGTCCAAACAATCTAGTGTGTTAAACTGAACAATCCTGTACATTAACAGTTGTAGCTTTTAAATTGGAACAAAACTATAAACTCGGGATGAAACTAAATTATATTGTCTGTGTACTTAGTCAATGGATTTAATGGACTGTTACTGAATGGAAATGTTAACAAATATTCGCGGTACTGAAGTATTTGTTGAGTAGACGTTCGCTCGTCATTTCGCATTGGACAATCAAGGGTTGTACCCTTGATTATTTTTCATTACTAATATGTTTTCTTAAAATTAGAATGATGATGGGAATTTCAGTTTCCGCACCTGTGTAATTATCTGTGTCCCCCAAAAGATAGCTACAAAGTTTATTCAATTTATTCGTAGTTGTATAATTCATCTTAATAATTCATATGTGCCAGGTTCAACTACACACACAGTCAGAAGACTCCATCCCTGTTAACGAGTCGATAATATCGCTACTGTTAAAGCTACACTCTCAACTGTCTGGCAGGCTAGACTCGTTCTCACTGGATGAACCCGCACCCGACACACAGGAACCTATTGGTAAGTGTTTAACAATAAGTCCGACCATGCATTTAAAATAATTAAGTTACGTTCGTCATCCGCTTAGCCTTTTTCCAACTATGTTGGTGTTGGCTTCCAGTCTAACCAGCTGTCAGCCTAAGCAGCTGAGTATTAGTATTTTACATGGGTCGACTACCTGTTTGTCCCCTTCTACCCAGTAACTGGATAACATGATATACCTTGGAAACTTTTTGACTACTCGTAACGACTTTCAAGTGGCACAGCTGAAAACGGCTATAAGTGCTTCCCGAGGTACGCATTAGGCCCACACTATGACGCACTAAAACTATTGCATTATATGATATGTAATAATGTGATTGTAGAGTAATAAATACTCATAGTGAAATTTTAAGTTAAGTTTTTATTTACACTTAATAACTATTTGTTTAGTTAGTTTACTGCTGAAAAATAAATTTATTTAGGATCTCTGGTGGCGCGGCTGGCTGATTTAGTTTATTTTAGTGGACTGTATTTGCGGTGCGAAATGAAACGATTGACAAAACTCTTGAATATAGGTACACGAGTTGCAAGGGTGTTAGACAGTAGAATGTAACTTGATATTTTAATGGATAGGAAGCAAAAACCTTTTCTCTGAAGCCACGTGTCTAGTCGACACCGGTGTTGCTTTCTTCTTTTTACTGTTTTCACAAAATCACATACTAAACACAAACACAAATTGTTGTTACTTAGTCCGTGAAAATACGATGAATCCAAGATTGTCAATTGTTAAAAAGCCAGGTCTTGACCCACAAAATGGCGTAGCCAATCTATGTCATTTTTGCGAGATTTTGTGCGAGAAAGGGACAGGAATTTAGGAAGGCGAATGTCTATCGAATCTCCAATAAAAGATATACACAATTCAAACACATACAGGTCATGTTAGGTATTTTATAGGTACTCCTTCATTTGTAAGAGATAATAGAATGCACAGTACCGTAACTAAATATACAAGATATTCAGAATATGATGATGGTTTCACAGCCGAATTTCAGCCACAGCGACTGTATTTTCGTTAGTTGATATGTGTCCTCCAATGACCAATTTCAGAAGAAAACGTGCGGTCCTAATTGTTACATGTGAGGACATCGCTTACATAGTAGCAGCAAATGTTAGCCAGAATATGTATCATCTTCTAGATCTTAGATAAAATAAGCAGTGCATGCTGCGAATGAACGAATATGCGAATGCGTAATACAACGTGTAACGGAAACCCCATATCTATCCAAAAGGGCTGAAGACAACATCTGGTATGGCGTCTCTATGCACAGTTTCAGCACAAAATAACTGACTCAAAGAATTGATACCAAATTATTGGTTTCATATATTTCTTGAATACCAATCATAACAAACGTGTCACAGCACTATGAGGGTCACAATAACTTTCCACGTCACTTGCTAATAACACGATAATTCTTTTCGTTCTTCTTAATTTGAAAAATTCGGTCTCTGTATTGGAATTTGTAATAAGTTCCACACATGTACACATAGGATTACAAAACCGTTGTCATATCGTTTGTTATCATCCAAAGAAGCCATGCACTTGGTATGTATATACCCTTTAAATTACACGTTGTATAGTCCGGTACGGGCTCATTAAAAAGTCTTATGATTAGTCGCTCTTGACCTCGATCACCCTTGATGACAAATAAAAGAACGAGGTCTACGATGAAACGAGCGAGCCTTGAAGCTGCCTTTATCAAAGGAGGTTTGAAGAGTATTGTTTGTTGTGCAGGCGACGGGCCGTACTTCATCGGGCGCGTGCTGCGCAAGCTGGCGGCGCTGGACGCGCGCTGTGCGGCCGCCATCGCGCACGTGCGGCACTCGCTGTGGCCGCACCAGCGCGAGAGGCAGGCCGAGCAGAGGGCCAGGTAACACACATTAACCCTACCGTATAATGCGCTTCTAATGCTATTAGCTGGCGGCGCTGGACGCGCGCTGTGCGGCCGCCATCGCGCACGTGCGGCACTCGCTGTGGCCGCACCAGCGCGAGAGGCAGGCCGAGCAGAGGGCCAGGTAACACACATTAACCCTACCGTATAATGCGCGTCTAATGCTATTAGCTGGCGGCGCTGGACGCGCGCTGTGCGGCCGCCATCGCGCACGTGCGGCACTCGCTGTGGCCGCACCAGCGCGAGAGGCAGGCCGAGCAGAGGGCCAGGTAACACACATTAACCCTACCGTATAATGCGCTTCTAATGCTATTAGCTGGCGGCGCTGGACGCGCGCTGTGCGGCCGCCATCGCGCACGTGCGCCACTCGCTGTGGCCGCACCAGCGCGAGAGGCAGGCCGAGCAGAGGGCCAGGTAACACACATTAACCCTACCGTATAATGCGCTTCTAATGCTATTAGCTGGCGGCGCTGGACGCGCGCTGTGCGGCCGCCATCGCGCACGTGCGCCACTCGCTGTGGCCGCACCAGCGCGAGAGGCAGGCCGAGCAGAGGGCCAGGTAACACATTAACCCTACCGTATAATGCGCTTCTAATGCTATTAGCTGGCGGCGCTGGACGCGCGCTGTGCGGCCGCCATCGCGCACGTGCGCCACTCGCTGTGGCCGCACCAGCGCGAGAGGCAGGCCGAGCAGAGGGCCAGGTAACACACATTAACCCTACCGTATAATGCGCTTCTAATGCTATTAGCTGGCGGCGCTGGACGCGCGCTGTGCGGCCGCCATCGCGCACGTGCGCCACTCGCTGTGGCCGCACCAGCGCGAGAGGCAGGCCGAGCAGAGGGCCAGGTAACACACATTAACCCTACCGTATAATGCGCTTCTAATGCTATTAGCTGGCGGCGCTGGACGCGCGCTGTGCGGCCGCCATCGCGCACGTGCGCCACTCGCTGTGGCCGCACCAGCGCGAGAGGCAGGCCGAGCAGAGGGCCAGGTAACACACATTAACCCTACCGTATAATGCGCTTCTAATGCTATTAGCTGGCGGCGCTGGACGCGCGCTGTGCGGCCGCCATCGCGCACGTGCGCCACTCGCTGTGGCCGCACCAGCGCGAGAGGCAGGCCGAGCAGAGGGCCAGGTAACACACATTAACCCTACCGTATAATGCGCTTCTAATGCTATTAGCTGGCGGCGCTGGACGCGCGCTGTGCGGCCGCCATCGCGCACGTGCGCCACTCGCTGTGGCCGCACCAGCGCGAGAGGCAGGCCGAGCAGAGGGCCAGGTAACACACATTAACCCTACCGTATAATGCGCTTCTAATGCTATTAGCTGGCGGCGCTGGACGCGCGCTGTGCGGCCGCCATCGCGCACGTGCGCCACTCGCTGTGGCCGCACCAGCGCGAGAGGCAGGCCGAGCAGAGGGCCAGGTAACACACATTAACCCTACCGTATAATGCGCTTCTAATGCTATTAGCTGGCGGCGCTGGACGCGCGCTGTGCGGCCGCCATCGCGCACGTGCGCCACTCGCTGTGGCCGCACCAGCGCGAGAGGCAGGCCGAGCAGAGGGCCAGGTAACACACATTAACCCTACCGTATAATGCGCTTCTAATGCTATTAGCTGGCGGCGCTGGACGCGCGCTGTGCGGCCGCCATCGCGCACGTGCGCCACTCGCTGTGGCCGCACCAGCGCGAGAGGCAGGCCGAGCAGAGGGCCAGGTAACACACATTAACCCTACCGTATAATGCGCTTCTAATGCTATTAGCTGGCGGCGCTGGACGCGCGCTGTGCGGCCGCCATCGCGCACGTGCGGCACTCGCTGTGGCCGCACCAGCGCGAGAGGCAGGCCGAGCAGAGGGCCAGGTAACACATTAACCCTACCGTATAATGCGCTTCTAATGCTATTAGCTGGCGGCGCTGGACGCGCGCTGTGCGGCCGCCATCGCGCACGTGCGGCACTCGCTGTGGCCGCACCAGCGCGAGAGGCAGGCCGAGCAGAGGGCCAGGTAACACACATTAACCCTACCGTATAATGCGCTTCTAATGCTATTAGCTGGCGGCGCTGGACGCGCGCTGTGCGGCCGCCATCGCGCACGTGCGCCACTCGCTGTGGCCGCACCAGCGCGAGAGGCAGGCCGAGCAGAGGGCCAGGTAACACACATTAACCCTACCGTATAATGCGCTTCTAATGCTATTAGCTGGCGGCGCTGGACGCGCGCTGTGCGGCCGCAATCGCGCACGTGCGCCACTCGCTGTGGCCGCACCAGCGCGAGAGGCAGGCCGAGCAGAGGGCCAGGTAACACACATTAACCCTACCGTATAATGCGCTTCTAATGCTATTAGCTGGCGGCGCTGGACGCGCGCTGTGCGGCCGCCATCGCGCACGTGCGCCACTCGCTGTGGCCGCACCAGCGCGAGAGGCAGGCCGAGCAGAGGGCCAGGTAACACACATTAACCCTACCGTATAATGCGCTTCTAATGCTATTAGCTGGCGGCGCTGGACGCGCGCTGTGCGGCCGCCATCGCGCACGTGCGCCACTCGCTGTGGCCGCACCAGCGCGAGAGGCAGGCCGAGCAGAGGGCCAGGTAACACACATTAACCCTACCGTATAATGCGCTTCTAATGCTATTAGCTGGCGGCGCTGGACGCGCGCTGTGCGGCCGCCATCGCGCACGTGCGCCACTCGCTGTGGCCGCACCAGCGCGAGAGGCAGGCCGAGCAGAGGGCCAGGTAACACACATTAACCCTACCGTATAATGCGCTTCTAATGCTATTAGCTGGTGGCGCTGGACGCGCGCTGTGCGGCCGCCATCGCGCACGTGCGCCACTCGCTGTGGCCGCACCAGCGCGAGAGGCAGGCCGAGCAGAGGGCCAGGTAACACACATTAACCCTACCGTATAATGCGCTTCTAATGCTATTAGCTGGCGGCGCTGGACGCGCGCTGTGCGGCCGCCATCGCGCACGTGCGCCACTCGCTGTGGCCGCACCAGCGCGAGAGGCAGGCCGAGCAGAGGGCCAGGTAACACACATTAACCCTACCGTATAATGCGCTTCTAATGCTATTAGCTGGCGGCGCTGGACGCGCGCTGTGCGGCCGCCATCGCGCACGTGCGCCACTCGCTGTGGCCGCACCAGCGCGAGAGGCAGGCCGAGCAGAGGGCCAGGTAACACACATTAACCCTACCGTATAATGCGCTTCTAATGCTATTAGCTGGCGGCGCTGGACGCGCGCTGTGCGGCCGCCATCGCGCACGTGCGCCACTCGCTGTGGCCGCACCAGCGCGAGAGGCAGGCCGAGCAGAGGGCCAGGTAACACACATTAACCCTACCGTATAATGCGCTTCTAATGCTATTAGCTGGCGGCGCTGGACGCGCGCTGTGCGGCCGCAATCGCGCACGTGCGCCACTCGCTGTGGCCGCACCAGCGCGAGAGGCAGGCCGAGCAGAGGGCCAGGTAACACACATTAACCCTACCGTATAATGCGCTTCTAATGCTATTAGCTGGCGGCGCTGGACGCGCGCTGTGCGGCCGCCATCGCGCACGTGCGCCACTCGCTGTGGCCGCACCAGCGCGAGAGGCAGGCCGAGCAGAGGGCCAGGTAACACATTAACCCTACCGTATAATGCGCTTCTAATGCTATTAGCTGGCGGCGCTGGACGCGCGCTGTGCGGCCGCCATCGCGCACGTGCGCCACTCGCTGTGGCCGCACCAGCGCGAGAGGCAGGCCGAGCAGAGGGCCAGGTAACACACATTAACCCTACCGTATAATGCGCTTCTAATGCTATTAGCTGGCGGCGCTGGACGCGCGCTGTGCGGCCGCCATCGCGCACGTGCGCCACTCGCTGTGGCCGCACCAGCGCGAGAGGCAGGCCGAGCAGAGGGCCAGGTAACACACATTAACCCTACCGTATAATGCGCTTCTAATGCTATTAGCTGGCGGCGCTGGACGCGCGCTGTGCGGCCGCCATCGCGCACGTGCGCCACTCGCTGTGGCCGCAACAGCGCGAGAGGCAGGCCGAGCAGAGGGCCAGGTAACACACATTAACCCTACCGTATAATGCGCTTCTAATGCTATTAGCTGGCGGCGCTGGACGCGCGCTGTGCGGCCGCCATCGCGCACGTGCGCCACTCGCTGTGGCCGCACCAGCGCGAGAGGCAGGCCGAGCAGAGGGCCAGGTAACACATTAACCCTACCGTATAATGCGCTTCTAATGCTATTAGCTGGCGGCGCTGGACGCGCGCTGTGCGGCCGCCATCGCGCACGTGCGCCACTCGCTGTGGCCGCACCAGCGCGAGAGGCAGGCCGAGCAGAGGGCCAGGTAACACACATTAACCCTACCGTATAATGCGCTTCTAATGCTATTAGCTGGCGGCGCTGGACGCGCGCTGTGCGGCCGCCATCGCGCACGTGCGCCACTCGCTGTGGCCGCACCAGCGCGAGAGGCAGGCCGAGCAGAGGGCCAGGTAACACACATTAACCCTACCGTATAATGCGCTTCTAATGCTATTAGCTGGCGGCGCTGGACGCGCGCTGTGCGGCCGCCATCGCGCACGTGCGCCACTCGCTGTGGCCGCACCAGCGCGAGAGGCAGGCCGAGCAGAGGGCCAGGTAACACACATTAACCCTACCGTATAATGCGCTTCTAATGCTATTAACTATTTCAATAACCTTTATCTGTCAAATTTCACTCAAAAAGTACGGTTTGCAAAGAAAACTTAATGGCGAAAAATAATAACAGTTTATTTTACATTGTTTAGCCGAATCTTGCATCTTTAAATATAATATTTAATTATTTAACCTCTCAAGGACCGCCATTATTTACGTCAACTATTAGTAGAGCCCCGCTGGCACACAAATTTGTTGCCAGCGGGGCTCAACTAACACTGGATTACTGGCACGTTTTTGTGCCAGCGGGGCTATAGAGGTTAAAGTCATAATATTTTTTTTTTAACAAACTTTTCTGTGTTTTCATTGTTGGCACCAGTACCCCCGAAAGTCAAGGGAACGCATAGCGCAAAGGCCAAGAAGTCATGACAAAATTATTAAAACTTTATTTTATTTTATTTTTGAAAGAAGATATATACCGGATTGACTTATGAAACTCAAGAAAGTTTTTATGGATCATATAGAAGTAATCAAGAAATAAAGAAACTCAAGTAATTTACAATGACTTCGAAGACGAAGCAGCATGGTCTATGACCTTCGCCTGTTCAACCAGTTGGACGAAAAAAAAAATGATAGGCTTGTGTTTGGCTACCAAAATATGGAAAGAGGACTAGTTTTGTTTCGCTCAATATTTGTAAATAAATAATTTAATAAATCCATGTTCTGTTCACTCCACCCAAATGGTTCGATTTGACAGCTAAGACGTCACAATATGGCGCTAAGTTTTTCCTAATAGCAGTTGAAACGCACTGTACATATCCTCATGGATCCCATTCTCTGCCCCGGAGTAGTAAGACAAGTCTCTCAGACTCCCACTGACTTAAATCTTATACACTTGTGCTGTGGAGTCAGGTACCACACGCACTTGTCTTACCTTACATATCCTCATGGATGTCCTCTGACCTGGGACACATAGAGAACTCTGTCAGACTCCTACTGACCAAAACCACCCGGTTTGGCATACACTTGCGCGGAGGCTTGCGGAAGCACTTAAATATTCATCAAAGCGGCCCTCGCCTGGTCATGTCTAGTCAAGCAGGTGGAGTGAGTTGTATGTTCCCCAGTGATGCTAATATGCCGCCTATCTGGAGCAAATGCTTTTTGAACTCTTTAGGAAGGCCGTTAGAATGTATTATCAGCTAATACAAGCGCTGTTTGCGTTCCAACCAGTCAGTAAATTCCATTTCGCACTTGGATTTCCCCTGTCCGAGCTATACATCTAATTGGGCATTTATTTTTATATCGGATGAGCCCGCTCTTGACTTCAATTACACCAGATGGTGAGCGATAGTTGAGATCAACGATGATACGAGCGAGCTCAGAAGATTCCTGTTCTCTCTTGCTTTAAAGACCGACGGGCCATATGTGGTAGGGAAAATAGAATGAGAGTACCTTATTTATTTTAGTTTTAATTGTTTGCACAGAGAACGACGCGAGAAAGAAGAGCGTTCCCGGCGCGCTCGCGAGCGACAACAACAGTTGATGCGAGAGTTTGCCCGCCGGCAACAACAGTTCATGTCGGCCATGCAGAACCTGGAGGCCGCGGACGCCGGCGCCATGGAGTGGGAGGAGGAGGAGGCCGTCGAGAGGGACTACGACTGCGTCATCTGCAACACCACCGCGCCCACCACGCCCAGCGACCCCATCGGCCTAGTGGTCTTACTGCAGGTATATTAACGTACAACATACAGGCACAGTCTAAAGATCATACAGTCGTCCGACGAAGACGTCTAGACAGGGCAATCGTGCGGGGTGTGAGGGGCGAGACGCGGGAATGCCGATCCCAAGCTGCGAACAAAACTATGTTAGCAGCTTGGGAGACATCATTCGGGGCTAGCACGTGTTTGTTTTTTAATTATTTATTTAAAGTGGTACATACGACGTGTGCTGTGAGAGATTGCAAGTCTTCATCTTGTTTAAATAAAGATCTCCGGTTTCATCAGCTTCCACGCACAGAAGAAAGGTAAATAATTAATAATGTTTTGTTATCGTTTTATTTGTAATGTCGTGCCGCGTTGATAACGCTAACAAAATAGCCGAACGGCGGACGGTAAAAAAATTATATCTAATAGGTAATCGCACAGGGCCGTGAGGGTTAGGACATTTTATATATTTTTATACCTACTTAATATTATTAGGTGTTCTATTTTTATTCAAAATGATAACGATACTTTGAAGCTTTATTCGAATACAGATAACGAAAAATAGTAATTTCAAATTGAAGATGGTGAACTTTTTTATTATTTAATAAAGGTGAATTTCGAGATGGTGTACGTATTTTTTTTCAATAAAAAATTGGTGTCAATTTAGAGTTTAATTGGGGTGTTTGTTATGAAAATGCCATCCTTTTTGAAATCCAAGAAGGCGGACGTCAATTTTTTTAATAATTTGATATGGGTGTCAATTTTGAGGTTAATTGGGGTGCTTGTTACGAAAATGCCATCCTTTTTGAAATCCAAGATGGCGGACGTCATTTTTTGTAATAATTTGATATGGGTGTCAATTTTGAGGTTAATTGGGGTGCTTGTTACGAAAATGCCATCCTTTTTGAAATCCAAGATGGCGGACGTCATTTTTTGTAATAATTTGATATGGGTGTCAATTTTGAGGTTAATTGGGGTGCTTGTTACGAAAATGCCACCCTTTTTGAAATCCAAAATGGTGGACGTCCTTTTTTGTAATAATTTGATATGGGTGTCAATTTTGAGGTTAATTGGGGTGCTTGTTACGAAAATGCCATCCTTTTTGAAATCCAAAATGGCGTACATCATTTTTTTATAATTTATTTATTTAAAAAATCTTCACTTAAGCAACATTACAGTACAGTAAGTGTCACAGTACCTAATTATCACGTGCATCAGTTCAAATTTTAAATCTCTTTGTATACGCCTCATCTGCATTTTTATGTTCACCCTCAACTGCTAAATAATACGTGCAGTAAAGAGCAGGTTAAAATTGTTTTCATTATTATATTAAATAATAATATTGCTAACGATGTCGATCTGCAATAAAAAAAATATTTCATAAATATTGTTTATTTGTGACAACCCTGGCCGCTGCGAGACTGTCTAGACGGTGTCGGCATTTTCCACAAGATCAAAGGCGTCAACCTACTGTACGATCTTTATACTGTGATACAGGGCCTAACAAATCCTTTCTACCATTGGTAGTCCATCTTGGTATCTAGTAGTTCCCAGACCCTATCGGCACAGTATAAAGATCATACAGTAGTTTGACGCCTTTTATCTTGTGGAAAATGCCGACAACGTCTAGACAGTATGGCAACGGCCAGGGTTGTCACAAGTAAACAATATTTATGAAATATTTTTTTTATTGCGGATCGACATCGTTAGCAATATTATTACTTAATATAATAATGAAAACAATTTTAACCCGCTCTTTACTGCACGTATTATTTAGGAGTTGAGGGTGAACATAAAAATGCAGATTAGGCGTATACAGAGATTTAAAATTTGAAGTGATGCACGTGATAATTAGGTACTGTGACACTTACTGTCCTGTATTGTTGTTGAAGTGAAGGTTTTTTAAATAAATAAATTATAAAAAAATGATGTCCGCCATTTTGATTTTCGTAACAAGCACCCCAATTAACCTCAAAATTGACACCCATATTAAATTATTAAAAAGAATGACGTCCGCCATCTTGGATATAAAAAGGATGGCATTTTCGTAACAATCACCTCAATTAACCTCAAAATTGACACCCATATCAAATTATTAAAAAAAGTGACGTCCGCTATATTGGATTTCAAAAACGATGGCATTTTCGTAACAAGCACCCCAATTAACCTCAAAATTGACACCCATATCAAATTATTAAAAAAAAATGACGTCGGCCATCTTGGATTTAAAAAAGGATGGCATTTTCGTAACAAGCACCCCAATTAACCTCAAAATTGACACCCATATCAAATTATTAAAAAAAAAAAATACGTCCGCCATCTTGTATTTCAAAAAGGATGGCATTTTCATAACAAACACCCCAATTAAACTCTAAATTGACACCAATTTTTTATTTAAAAAATGTACGTACACCATCTCGAAATTCACCTTTATTAAATAATAAAAAAGTTCACCATCTTCAATTTGAAATTACTATTTTTCGTTATCAGTATTTGAATAAAGCTTGAAAGTATCGTTATCATTTTGAATAAAAATAGAACACCTAAGAATATTAAGTAGGTATAAAAATATATAAAATGTCCAAACCCTCACGGCCCTGTGCGATTACCTATTAGATATTATTTATTTACCGTCCACCGTTCGGCTATTTTGTTAGCGTTATCAACGCGGCACGACATTACAAATAAAACGATAACAAAACATTATTAATTATTTACCTTTCTTCTGTGCGTGGAAGCTGATGAAATCAGCTAAATATAAGATAAATAAAAGCTTGTAAAAATAGGTACAAATATGTTTTGCTTTTAACAAGCGTGCAAATTATTTGTACACTATAAAAATTTTGTCTATTTCTAAATAATCACATATTTCAATATTTAAAATTATAAATAAAACTAGCTGACCCGCCACGACTTCTTTCGCGTGGTATCCTACCCCTACCCAACCGATACAACTACCCCTATCCTACCCAAACCCTACGCTACCCCTATCCTACCCTACCCCTACCCTAACCCTACCCTACCCCTACCCATACCCTACCCATACCCTACCCCTACCCTACCCCTACCCATACCCTACCCTACCCTACCCTACCCATACCCTACCCTACCCCTACCTTACCCCTACCCTACCTCTACCCTACACCAATCCTACCCCTACCCTACCCCTACCCTACTCTCCATTTTATTTAGAAAACGTTTGTATAGGAAAAAGGGCTGTTTTGACGCTTTTCCCGGCAATTTTTTTTTTTAATTTTTCTCACCTTTTAAACCTTCCATAGACCTCCACGAACATTTCAAAACCAAGATAAGATAAATCCGTTCAGCCGTTCTCGAGTTTTAGCGAGACTTACGAACAGCAATTCATTTTTATATATATAGATAAATAAATCTTTATTCAAAAATCATAATAGCTAAATAACAAAATGAATTTTAATAAAACTATGTAAGTCTTACAATGTTAATGCCTGTACTAGGATTAATCCTGTATCATAGGCAGAAGGAGCTCCAAAAAATATTATAATTGAAAGAACATTTAATAGGTGATTTGTTATACAGGGTTCATTGTAAAACACGAGCAAAAGAAAGCGATTTATACTATCTCTTTCTTTTGTTTCGCATAGACTTCGTAACATTTAGGGCGTTGAATTTAATTATTTTTATTTTAGTATGAAAATCTGGTGAACTAAAATATTATGACGAATTTTTAAGTCATAGAACAAAAGTTGTTGTTTATGATGTTAGTAACATAGTCCTGAGAGGTTTTTGGAGTTTTACAATTAACCCTGTATAAGGCACCGTTCAAGTATTACTTAAGCACTATAGGAGGGCGGGGGGTCTTTGCTTTGCTTATTTTTGATGACATGGGGGTGGGGGATCTAGATGGTGATTACGTCAGCAGTAATTATTTAATGTTTTACACATATAGCAACACACTTTGTCTATGCTTCAAAACGAAATGCATTTTCGGGGATTCTTACAAATAATGAATTGTAGAATTTCGTGTCAGTAGTTTATTTAAATGAATATTATGTGCGTTACAGACTTCTTTCCAAACCTATTCCTTATTTCTAGATTTATAACTGCTGCTCAAGAATCAATCAATTTTATCAATGTTTACGTAAGTATGGAGGGGAGGGGTAAGAGCTTTGCTTACTTTTGCTGACGAGGGGGAGGGGTGGGTTAAAAATTGCAAAAAATGTGCTTACGTAATACTTGAACGGCCCCTAAGTGTATTGTTTTGTTTTTGTTAGCCTATGCTGTCCTACTGCCTCCCCCAATTCCTTCCATACGCTCTCTTCCCGTATGGTGTATAGTTAGCAAATGTTGAAGGGGTGTGTGTCGGCAGTCGACGTCGGTGCTGGGCCACCGGCGGCGCGCGGACGGCGGCGGCGCGCGCCTGGCGCTGTCGGAGGCGGAGCGCGCGGGCGCCGCCACGCAGCACGACACCACGGCCGCCGCGCACCACTACCGCCTGCATGATGACCTGCACCAGCACTTCGACCAGGTCAGTGCACTCACCGCCATACAATTACAGCAAGACTTACCAACAACGCCGTGGTACAACAAATTCAAATATTCCAACAGAAAGTTTATAACCTGCATTAATCGCTTGCTCTCTGGACATTGTTTAGTCCCAGCACATCTACAGGATGAGAATCATCAGTGACAACAACCTTTTGCTATAAGGAAAATGCGGATATCAAATACGTTTTATTTGATTGTGAATCGTCTGCCATGCAAAGATTAATACTTGTCAGCGAAGTTAGTGACATTGCTGAACAAAACTCTTAAGTGTTCCCCGCCACGTTCAGGAATTCCTTTCCAATGCGGTTTATTTTAATCCATTTACACATTTATATTGAACACTGTGGAAAAAAATTAATCGATTTGATTTAGTTTAATGACTACGACTGAAGGATTTGTGTTCAGTCCCAAGCCAGCCAACGGTAACTGGTATGCTGAACTGTCCACGGTACGTGGAGCTTTGCCGTTGCTTGCAAACAAACAATAGGCTCTCAGGCCTCAGTACAACTAGAGATTACAATACTTATAACCTAGACTTACCCTCTGAGCTGGGACGACAGCTTCGACCTTTCCTGAGGCCACGTCCGTGTGTGTGTGTGTATGTAATGAGTAATTGAAACGTATAGTGAGGTCGAGTGTTGATGGACGAAGGTTCTCAAAGATGCAGGTCCTCACAACGCGGTCCGGCAGCAATCACAGCACAACTTCGCACCAGGTTGGAGCAGCTATTTATCACCTATTCACTATCACTTTCAACAAACTCGCGGGTCAGTCAGTCTGACTTCAATACGGCGTTATGTTCAAAAATATCCCAGGTTTCCACTTAATTCGGGATTCTAGAGTTCAACTAATCACTAATTACAATTAATCTGTCTTTAACTGCGCAGATTCTACTCGATTTTCCATTACAATCAATAAAATCAATCTCAACAAGCAAGGCAGTTAGTTTTTACAAGGAACGGATATGTCAAAGTGAAAAAAAGTCAGAATATAATGTTGCCAACCAAAAATATGGGTGCAGATATTCTCTTCGGACGGAACAATTTATATCCATGGTTATAAAGTTAAAAAAAAAACATTTCTGCTATTTAAACAAATAATAAAACCTTACTAAACAAAAATGCATAATGTGCATACAGATTTCTGTCTATTATTTTTACTCGGATTATAGGCAAGAGACATTTCCGATTACTCCCGACAAATTACTACACACATGCGAACAAATTTCCTGCGTGAGTCCGCGGCATGACTTGAGATTAGGTACATTAATTTGCAGCGCCTGGCAAACATAATGTTTGTGTACTTGCAAATAGGTGCTGTTCCGTCCGATATGTGTTTCCGAACGTACCTTTTTTGACATAAAGAAATTTGATCTTGACATAACTTCTTGACAGAGACCTTGGTTCCGGTTGGAAAAATGTCGCGTTGGGACCTGTTGAGTTGATTATAATTGGTAAAATATCGTATTGAATCGCCGGTTGCAACCGATAATTGGGTCGCGATTAACTATTGTTTGAAGTTGTAATCCCGAATTGACGAAAACCCTGGGATATTTTTGGACATATCGCCGGTTTGTCGCCACCGCATGGCACGCGGATTTGTTGGAAATAAGTTTGTGCTGTGATGCTGTCTGGACCGCGCCATCTGGAGACCGGCGCCTTGTGAACGTCTAGAACACTTGACTTACATCACACTTTTCAATTACTCACTTCATACTTACATACATACCACACTTGGGCGTGGCCTAGGAAGGTCAAAGTTTGGCGTACCCAGCACAGAAGGTAAGTGGTATTAGCTATTTATTGATAAGGCCTCAGAGGCTATATATTGTTGTCGGCCGGAGAGCCTGTAGTTTGTTCATTGTTTGAAAGCAACGGTAGGGCTCCACGAACCGTGGACAAGTTCGGACACACCAGTATCGTTGCACTGGCCTTTTGTAGTCTTGAACAGGTGCTATTTATAAAATATTAGGCGTTGTTAAGTTATTATATTTTGTTTATTCATTTATTTACCATTAATTGAAGTCATCTAAAACGTACGAACGTTTTATTAAAATATCTGTGAATGGCAAGTAAAGCACTGCATTTCTGCTTACAAAGAGCGCACGTCCATGTTAGCGGATGATGACATATTAGGGAATATAATGGAAACATTGAATGTGTATGCAGGAGTCGTGGCTGGTGAGCGTGTCGGTGGGGTGGGAGGGCGGCGTGCACGTGCAGTCGTGCGGCCACCACCTGCACCTGCGCTGCCTGCACGCCTACCTGCGCGCGCTGCAGGCGCCGCAGCGGCCGCACAACCTGCACGTGGAGCGCGGCGAGTTCCTGTGCCCCGTGTGCCGCCAGCTGGCCAACTGTGTGCTGCCGCTAGCCCCGCCGCCCGCCGCGCCGCGCGCCCCGCGCACCCCGCCGCGCGACCACCTCGCCAGCGCGCAGCTCGTGCACGACATGCTCGAGAGGGAACACCCGCCGCCCGTGAGTGCCCCACACCTACACCTGCAGGTTACAGTTCCTGTGCCCCGTGTGCCGCCAGCTGGCCAACTGTGTGCTGCCGCTAGCCCCGCCGCCCGCCGCGCCGCGCGCCCCGCGCACCCCGCCGCGCGACCACCTCGCCAGCGCGCAGCTCGTGCACGACATGCTCGAGAGGGAACACCCGCCGCCCGTGAGTGCCCCACACCTACACCTGCAGGTTACAGTTCCTGTGCCCCGTGTGCCGCCAGCTGGCCAACTGTGTGCTGCCGCTAGCCCCGCCGCCCGCCGCGCCGCGCGCCCCGCGCACCCCGCCGCGCGACCACCTCGCCAGCGCGCAGCTCGTGCACGACATGCTCGAGAGGGAACACCCGCCGCCCGTGAGTGCCCCACACCTACACCTGCAGGTTACAGTTCCTGTGCCCCGTGTGCCGCCAGCTGGCCAACTGTGTGCTGCCGCTAGCCCCGCCGCCCGCCGCGCCGCGCGCCCCGCGCACCCCGCCGCGCGACCACCTCGCCAGCGCGCAGCTCGTGCACGACATGCTCGAGAGGGAACACCCGCCGCCCGTGAGTGCCCCACACCTACACCTGCAGGTTACAGTTCCTGTGCCCCGTGTGCCGCCAGCTGGCCAACTGTGTGCTGCCGCTAGCCCCGCCGCCCGCCGCGCCGCGCGCCCCGCGCACCCCGCCGCGCGACCACCTCGCCAGCGCGCAGCTCGTGCACGACATGCTCGAGAGGGAACACCCGCCGCCCGTGAGTGCCCCACACCTACACCTGCAGGTTACAGTTCCTGTGCCCCGTGTGCCGCCAGCTGGCCAACTGTGTGCTGCCGCTAGCCCCGCCGCCCGCCGCGCCGCGCGCCCCGCGCACCCCGCCGCGCGACCACCTCGCCAGCGCGCAGCTCGTGCACGACATGCTCGAGAGGGAACACCCGCCGCCCGTGAGTGCCCCACACCTACACCTGCAGGTTACAGTTCCTGTGCCCCGTGTGCCGCCAGCTGGCCAACTGTGTGCTGCCGCTAGCCCCGCCGCCCGCCGCGCCGCGCGCCCCGCGCACCCCGCCGCGCGACCACCTCGCCAGCGCGCAGCTCGTGCACGACATGCTCGAGAGGGAACACCCGCCGCCCGTGAGTGCCCCACACCTACACCTGCAGGTTACAGTTCCTGTGCCCCGTGTGCCGCCAGCTGGCCAACTGTGTGCTGCCGCTAGCCCCGCCGCCCGCCGCGCCGCGCGCCCCGCGCACCCCGCCGCGCGACCACCTCGCCAGCGCGCAGCTCGTGCACGACATGCTCGAGAGGGAACACCCGCCGCCCGTGAGTGCCCCACACCTACACCTGCAGGTTACAGTTCCTGTGCCCCGTGTGCCGCCAGCTGGCCAACTGTGTGCTGCCGCTAGCCCCGCCGCCCGCCGCGCCGCGCGCCCCGCGCACCCCGCCGCGCGACCACCTCGCCAGCGCGCAGCTCGTGCACGACATGCTCGAGAGGGAACACCCGCCGCCCGTGAGTGCCCCACACCTACACCTGCAGGTTACAGTTCCTGTGCCCCGTGTGCCGCCAGCTGGCCAACTGTGTGCTGCCGCTAGCCCCGCCGCCCGCCGCGCCGCGCGCCCCGCGCACCCCGCCGCGCGACCACCTCGCCAGCGCGCAGCTCGTGCACGACATGCTCGAGAGGGAACACCCGCCGCCCGTGAGTGCCCCACACCTACACCTGCAGGTTACAGTTCCTGTGCCCCGTGTGCCGCCAGCTGGCCAACTGTGTGCTGCCGCTAGCCCCGCCGCCCGCCGCGCCGCGCGCCCCGCGCACCCCGCCGCGCGACCACCTCGCCAGCGCGCAGCTCGTGCACGACATGCTCGAGAGGGAACACCCGCCGCCCGTGAGTGCCCCACACCTACACCTGCAGGTTACAGTTCCTGTGCCCCGTGTGCCGCCAGCTGGCCAACTGTGTGCTGCCGCTAGCCCCGCCGCCCGCCGCGCCGCGCGCCCCGCGCACCCCGCCGCGCGACCACCTCGCCAGCGCGCAGCTCGTGCACGACATGCTCGAGAGGGAACACCCGCCGCCCGTGAGTGCCCCACACCTACACCTGCAGGTTACAGTTCCTGTGCCCCGTGTGCCGCCAGCTGGCCAACTGTGTGCTGCCGCTAGCCCCGCCGCCCGCCGCGCCGCGCGCCCCGCGCACCCCGCCGCGCGACCACCTCGCCAGCGCGCAGCTCGTGCACGACATGCTCGAGAGGGAACACCCGCCGCCCGTGAGTGCCCCACACCTACACCTGCAGGTTACAGTTCCTGTGCCCCGTGTGCCGCCAGCTGGCCAACTGTGTGCTGCCGCTAGCCCCGCCGCCCGCCGCGCCGCGCGCCAGCTGTATTTCTTAACCGTCTTCCAAAAAAGGAGGAGTTACCACCACCCGCAGCCCGTAAGTCGATCAACTACACCTATGATCCTTGCAGGGACCATGAACCGACGTCATACTACATCTTCAAAAGGAAGAGGTTATCAATTTGACTGTATTTATAACCAACTTTTAAAAAAAAGTGGAGTTATCACCACCCGTAGACCGTAAGTCTAACTGATTTTAGTTAAGCGTTTGACAAGGTGGATCACAAAATGTTACTTAGGAAGTTACATGAAATCGGATTTGCAGGTAACTTATTATAGTGGTGTGAGTCTTATCTTGTTAAACGCTCATCTTAAGTTGTGGTCGACGGTTATTCATCAAATCAGTTTCTCACGTCTTCAGGCGTACTCCTGGGCTCCCATCTAGGCCTGTTGTTTTTCAACATATTCATAAACGACGTGGTGTCTTATTTCGTACACTCCAAAATAGATTTGCACGCGGATGATTTAAAAATAATAAAACATATCGATACGATAATGATCCAAATAAACTCCAAGAAGACTTACTGTTTTTCTCAGTGGTGTGTTGCTGATAAATACAATCACGTAAATTTATCGAGGAATAGAGGCTCTTATTTTCGTAATTACAAAATTAATAACCAATTTATTAACGAGTAGAAAGTAATTCTGTTTAGTTTTTACATTGACAATAAGCTTCGGTTTAATATTCATTTCGATGAATACTACTGAAGGGTTTTAGATTGTTAAGTTTTATTCTGCGTAACAGTAAAAATTTTAAACGCGTTTCTACTAAAATTGTTATATTTAACTCAATAGTCAGGTCACGTTTAGAATACTGTAGCACAATCTGGACTCCTTTTTACGAAATACATAAAAGTCGTTTAGAACATCAGCAACGTGTTGCAAGTCTATCACATTACGGGGAGTGTGCGATGGAATTGCACAATCTACCAAATTCCACCAAGCCCTTTCCATCATAGGACCACAAGACAAACGGCGATGCGCCGTCGTTACATGGTGGACATCCCTCCCATACGCACAAAACGTTTTGGGAATAGTTTCAGTATGCGTACAGCTTAGCAGTTCAGTTTACAGCAGAAGGAATGGAATTCCCTGTCGGAGTCTATGGGTCCTGATAGCCTGCTATAACCTGGGATCAAGAGTGAATAGGTTACTTCTAGGCAAGCGTGCTTCATCTTCGACCACATCATCGCTTAACATCAGGTGATATGGTGGTCAAACGCAAGCCTATTGCTGAAAAGATTTTTTAGTCATTTGTCATATCACTGCAACGTGGGCAGAAAATTAACGAGCTGCAGCTCTCGCTTGAAACATTTCGATCTCAATGAAATGATATGCACAGCGCAAACCACTCATTTCTATTCTGTTTATTAACATTGACATTTCAATTTCTCAGGCACCAAGTCGACTTTCGGAAGCGATGGGCAAAGCAATGGAAGACATGACCGCTACAGCTGGTGGCAAGCTGAAGCAGCGCTACGGTTCCTCTCCGGCCGCGATCTTCACGTTCGTGGCGTCGCTGGTGAGGACCAACCTGGAGTGCGAGCTGGTGCAGCGCGGGGGCACGCTGCAGACCTGCGACGCGCCGCGGTACAAGCTCAGGAATGAGTGTATAGGTATGATAATACCTAGCTTATTACGTTTTCATTGCTGGGTCAAATCAACTGGTGGTTTTAGGACTGTCGTGTGTGTGTGAGGACTTTCGTTAAAGCGAAAATAAGTCCATTGTTTCGTTAGAAGTAATTGGAAATCATTCTAGTCATTATTGAAATGTGGCACTTCGTTGCACGAGCGCACTTTAGGAAGGGCCGCTAATGGTTTTTCTTTATGAGAGGGAATAGATCTTAATCCATCATGCTGGCTCAGTGCGGGTTGGTGGATGGTACATGTCTTCGAATTTCTGTTACTGAGACATAGTTACCTCACGAGGTTTACTTTTACCGGTTTCCATACAATGGTGATGATATAAATTACACAAAGTAATGGGTGTGACTAGGTTTGAATCTATAACTTATAAATTCCTGTCTGTAATTACGACGCTACCATTGCTGATGATTGAACTTTTTTTTGACATTCAAGGATTTCATGGAGCTCGTGGTGGGTCTATGTTCAAGGTTAAACAATGCTTACCGTGGTTGGCTGACCATGTAAGATACAGAGATTGCTCTATTGTTTATGAAATGAAATATTAATTTTGTAAATTGGTTATAAATAACACTTTTACACGTCATGTTTTTTTGCGTGTTAAGTTTAGCTAGATGAGGCCGGTATTTCCTGACTACTCTGAGAAGAAACACCGAAACAAACTCAGAGGTCAAAGTCTCTTTTAAAGTCCAGACAATTTGTATCTTTATATGGGAAGTGTATTTTTATACCTATGTTTTTGTTTGTGGTTGTTTTAAAAGAAACATTGTTTTCATTTAATAACAGAAATTACTTAAGTACAAAGTATTTGCACAGTCGATAAAACTTGAACAGAAGCACATCCATTAACATTTTTTTTTAAAGGATAACTAGCAATGTGGGTAGAATTCACATTACTAGCCATCTTGTTAACCCTTCCAACTAAGCTAAATATGCTTGTGTCTGGAGTAGGTTCACGGCGATAGTGTAATGGGTGGGGTTCGAACTCGTGACCACATCTTATCCATTAGGCTATTGAGGCTAGGCGATTGAAATGATGAAGGGTCGTTGTGGTGCAGTGCCGCTGCTGGTGGTGGCGGGCGCGCACTCGCGCGTGCTGAGCAGCGCGGGCGGCGGGTTCGGCGCGGCGGCCGCCTGGCGCGCGCTGATGCAGGCGCGCGCGCCCGCCGGCCCCGCCGCCCCGCCGCCGCCCGCCCCGGTGCCCACGGCCGCGGCCGCGGCGCGCCCCGTGCCGCTGCTGCTGCGCGACCCGCTGGCGCTGCTCATGCAGTTCCTGCTGCTGGCGCCGCCCACGCCGCCCTACCTCGACATGCGTACGTACCCTCCTACTACACGTTTGACAGCCCTATTGGCCTAGTGCTCAGTGGCCCTGACTGCTATGCACAAATGTGTATGTAATGAGCACGATCATTTGTTCTTTGTCTGGGTGTAATGTATCTATAATATGTATGTATTTAAAAATATATAATTATTTATTTATTTATTTAAACTTTATGTACAATAGTGGTACATGGGCGGACTTAATGCAACAGGGCATTCTCTACCAGTCAACCTTTGGGTTAAAAAGACCACAATGTGGTAGGTGTACAAGTAAAAAAAAATGTCATTATCGAAAAAAAATGTATGTATAAATATATATATATATAATAATAAAATACATATACAGTCGTGGTCAACTAATTAGGGACACTCTTTGGTTAAACCGAATTGTGAATTTATTTTTTATTTTCCAACGAGTCTAAACCATATTCCATATCTCTTACATGTAAGTATAATTAGTCATTTATGTACCCGATTATACAAACAATAACAACTTATTAAACATTAAACCTCTTTACAGTATAGCTGATAGATTATCGTAGTGCTATTTGTTCAAATAATGCTGGCTGGCCATTTAATTAGGGACACTGAGATATTGCGTTCTATTTTCAAAATTTGAATCTCAATACATGTTTACTTCTTCTCTTATTGTTTCGTGGTAGTTTTGGCGGCAATCCCGATATTTATTTTAAGTTTTGAAAAATATTTTGAAGAAAAATGGGTAAAAATAAAAGTTGCGATCCAACACTACGAAAAATTATCATGAAGTTTGTTGTCGAGCATGGTTGGCCATACCGAAGGATAGCAGAACATTTAAATTGTTCAAAAACTATGGTATACAATGCAGTGCAACATGTCAGACGCAATAACACAGATTTAAATGTGCCCAGAACAAAAAGATCGAGAAAAACAACTCCGCAAGAAGATAGAATGATAGCCAGGTTAGCTAAGAAAGATCCGTTTCTAGGCTCTATTTTAATTAAACACGAAGTGTTTGGGACAAACGAAAGAGCTGGTGTCTCAGCGAGGACCGTTCGACGACGTCTGGTAGAAGCAGGGTTGTTCGGAAGAGTGGCTCGCAAAGTACCGTTGTTGAAGAAAGAACATAGAAATGCGCGTTTGGCGTTTGCACGTAAATATGGACATTGGACCTACGCCCAATGGCAACATGTATTATTCTCTGACGAGACCAAGGTTAATTTGATTTCTTCAGATGGAAGGCAATACGTACGGCGTCCAGTAAAAGCGGAAATGAATCCAAGATTCACAAAAAAGCAGGTGAAACATGGCGGTGGAAACATTAAAATGTGGGGTTCATTTTCTGGACGTGGAGTGGGACCTGTGAGGAAAGTTCAGGGTAACTTAGACCAACATCAATACAAGGCAATATTGGAGGAAACGATGCTTCCCTATGCTGAGGAGCATCTCCCTATTATATGGACGTTTCAGCATGATAACGACCCGAAACATACCGCCCGTTCAGTCAAGTCGTTTCTTACCAGTCAGTCAGTATCGGTGCTAGATTGGCCAGCAAATAGCCCGGACCTTAACCCAATCGAGCACCTTTGGCACGAAATCAAGAAAAAAGTAGCCACTTATCGTACCACAACTTTAGATGAACTTAATGAAGCTTTTTGTGAGGCATGGGCAAACATTCCTGTCGAAACATGCCAGAAACTGATAATGTCTATGCCACATCGGTGTCAAGCGGTAATTACTAACAAAGGTTTTGCTACTGGGTACTGATTTTACACGAAATAAAATGGAGCTGTTAAAGATATTATAATACTGCAGATTATTAGTTTTGTTTAACTCTATTTTTCATTATAGTTTACTGTCCTTAATTAAATGTCCAGCTACAGAATTATACCTTAAAATTGAATACATGTTCAACCTTTGATATTAAATACTTTTTTCTATTTATTTATTCTTTTATTTACAGCCATTTACCAAATTATGCAAATAATAGTTACTGAGAAATCAATAGGGTTTTATATTTGTATGTACATAACCGGTTATTGTTCTTCACTATCTTGCATGTCCCTAATTAGTTGACCACGACTGTATATGCTAAAATAATAGACTAATAAATACGGTGCCTTATAATAATCTTTCTAACTAAGAGAACTCAATAATTATAATTATTGCGAAAACCAAACTAAGAATGACAGGCCTTTAAGTAGTGGTTTCTCATTTTACGCTTAAAAGAGAATTTAGACTCGGCCTTCTTGATATCAAGGGGTAGCATGTTCCAGAGTTTAATGGTAGAAATAGCATAGGAATTAGCCATAAACCCGGTTCGGTGAGAAGGAATGTGTAGAAGTAAGTTTTTGGATTCGCGAAGGTTAAGGCAATGAGAACTGCCTAGCACTTTAAAATTTTGTTTTAAGTAATCAGGAGCACAAGGATCGTTCAAAATAGTGAAGAGCAAGCAGTGTGTCTATCAGTTGTCTAGTGCTCATAGAACAAGCTCTGCTTAGTTTGGGACTAGATGACGTTGTGTAACAGTTGTGGAATGTTACTATTATTTATAAACTTTACAAATCCTATATCGCGCAACTAGAGTTTACCGCACAACTACCATACATACCAATCACTCGATCACAAAAATCGGGCAGTTGCTCACCAGACAAAAACACCTATCTGGTATGAGGATCCTCCCTTTTCAATGGAATTGCGGGACTTACACACTCTTCCGTATATCCCCAACTACTTTGTTATAATCACGTTACTATATTAATAACAATAACGTTTAACCGACACATCGTAACAATGTAACCATATACATAGCCATTAATTGCTGACTGGATTACATAATGACTACCTAACATCAATTCTTTCGATTCTTATTTATAAACGTGTTGACAGTTGGTTGTAGTCTAAGGGAGCGAAAAGCAAGTCAAAATGAATGATGAAATGCCAGATATCCAGTGTCCAATGTGATTGTAGATATTGGAAACATTGCCAAATCATTGCCAAATAAGTTAACTGCATGTCTGTATACCCAGCAGAACCCTACGTTTTGAACCAATTAAAAATTAAATGTTAACGTGCGTAAAGGGCTTTGAAGGTTTTGGCCCTAAAATCAGCGACAATTTTAATATATTTTTTTTCAAATCGCGGTGCACAATACATGTCATATATTTGGATAGGGGACACTTATACAAACATAAAACGTATTTAACATAACGCCATAAAGCGTCACGTTTCTGAGATATTCAAAGATAAAAATAACAATAATTGTTAGGTGTAGATAGATAGATAGAATACTCTTTATTGTACACCAATAATTTAAACAAGCACTTGATTTACAATCATGCAAAAAAAAAATGGTTACAATGGCGGTCTTATCGCTGATAGCGATATCTTCCAGACAACCGTAGGTAACCTACTACATAATTTATGTAAGTTTATAACACATAATTATTACAACATAGACAGGTACAGTTACACCCCAACTAATGCATAGTATTATTTACGTTTATGTTATTATTACACAACATACAGACATACATCTATCTACACACAATCATTCACGGCACCTTATAATCTATACTTATAATAAATCTGTAGAGAGGTCAATTCTGTACATGAAATATATTTACAAAATAACTATCAGGGGGTGATTAGGGATCAATACTGATACCAAAAATGCAATCAGTAAAATTTTTGTCTGTCTGTCTGTCTGTCTGTCTGTCTGTCTGTATAACCGTTATAGAAACAAGAACTACTCGACGGATTTTAACGAAACTTGGTACAATTAATATTCATACTCCTGAGCAGGTTATAGTATACTTTTCATCACGCTACAATCAATAGGAGCAGAGCAGTGAAGGGAAATGTTGGGAAAACGGGAGGTTACTCCATTTTTTAAGCTTCCGTCGCGTGTGCAACCTTAATGGTTAAAGCTACACAGAAATCATTTATGACGGAAATGTTCTCCTTAAAATTATGTAAAAAATATCCCACGACAGCATATATCTATCTTTTATGGTTGACTCACAATAACACGTGTAACTCCCGATAGCTTAGCAGTTCGAAGCTTTCTGATTATTATTCTGCTCCGAAATTTAAAACCACCACAACTTTGCAATGGAACTCGGCTAAAAGTAACCCAGTTGCAACAAAATATAATTGAGGCTCAAATTTTAACAGGTTGCGGTGCAGGAGAAACCGTTTTTATTCCCAGAATTCCCATAATACCAAATAATTTTCAATTCCAATTTAAAAGAACGCGATTCCCAGTATCGGTGTGTTATGCAATGACAATTAATAAGGCTCAAGGGCAGACTTTTCGTGTTGCTGGAGTAGATCTCGGTGTCAGTTGTTTCTCGCATGGTCAGTTGTACGTCGCTTTTTCCCGGGTTAGCAGTTCTTGAAATATTTATGTTCACGTGCCGGACGGGTCAACTTTCAACATAGTTTACCTGGAAGCTTTGCGCTTAAGTATTGTCGTTCTATAGGTACTTAAGCCTCATGTGAACGTGATCTAAACAATATTACCAATACATTAACTTAATAACACACAAGGAGTTACACGCTGACGGAGTCGCGGGCACAGCTATTAACAATAATATTGTGCGGTTTGGTATTGCGGTATTTTTCAACAGTATTATAGATTGACATATTATATTCCCCTACTAAATTACGAAAGTTAATCTGTGTGTTACATCAAAATCACTGAACCGTGAGGAAGGACATAGGCTACTTTTTTACGAAAAACGACGGAAACGTGGACGAAGTCGCGGGCAACAGCTATCTATCAGGGGCGTGCATAGGATTATGACAGGGCATGCGGCGGAGTAAAAACACACAAAAACTTCTTTTTTTATAGATTTTTAGCATAGCCACAGCCACGCATCGTAGCATGGTGGCGATGCGTGGCTGTGGCTATACTAAAAATCTATAAAAGAAGAAGTTTTTGTGAGTAATCGGTCACAAAAACTTCTTCTTTTATAGATTTTTAGCATAGCCACAGCCACGCATCGTAGCATGGTGGCGATGCGTGGCTGTGGCTATGCTAAAAATCTATAAAAAAAGAAGTTTTTGTGTGTTTTTACTCCGCCGCATGCCCTGTCATAATCCTATGCACGCGCCTGCTATCTATACTAATAATATAAGGCTGAAGAGTTTGTTTGAACGCGATAATCTCAGGAACTACTGGTTCGAATTGAAAAAATATTTATCATTACGGCTATATATCATTACGCTAAGGCCAATAGCAGCGGAGCACCAATGAAGAATGCTTCAAAATCGGGGTTAAATTTAACGTTAGCCCAAAGTAACTATTCCACGCGGACGAAGTCGCGGGCAAAAGCTAGTATGACGCACACGACAGCTGTATGCGCCCGCGCTAATCCTGATTGTTTTAACCGTTTCTAAGTGTTTTTATTGTTTCGAGTCCTGAACTGTGGAACTCTTGTGTGTATGTGTTAACTGTCGTTTCCTTCTGTAACTATTGTGATTGTGTAATTGTGGATATATTGGATTATATTGGACTCAAAGGTAAAGACTATTTTATTTGCCTTCTACCCACAACTACCAAATATCAATACCACATACATTAACATATTACTAAACTGGTGACCCCGAGAAAGAACAATGAGTGACAGTGAATCAGCACATACGGCCTCGTCACAGCGTACAGATCGTGTGGCACAAAGGCCGCGCAAGGCGAAACAAGCTACCGTGGCTCATGATGTTTGCCGCATTGCCCTACGTTTGCCGCCGTTTTGGCCGGAGGAGCCTGATATATAACTAATTTATTTATTTATTTTGTAGTTAATTCATGTCGATTAAGTTATTTACTGGTAATCTGAACCAGACAGAGAAAGAAAACAAATATTTCTAAACTAATCATTTATTTTGTTCATTAAAGTATTTTTTTATTTTATTATATTTTTAATACAATCGGCACATAATAATATGAGATAAATGTGTCGAATTACGATGATATTTTTATAGGTAAACATGAAATAATTGAATACCTAGTGGATAAAACATAAGATTAATTAATCATATTCGGTATAAATAATATCATCCAGGAAGACAGCGGTAGGCTGAATAGGATATTCTTGATGTCGCGCCCATGCCATGTACCATAATTTATTACACATAACATGGGAGCGACATCCAAGTGTTCGTTTTCCTACAATGTAATTATAATAGTAGCCAACTAATTTATTCCTGCCTTGGAAAGTATTATGTAGCAAGATGTAGACAAAATAAATTCGATTATTTTGGTGTCTTGAGTGGATTCGGGCTCTTAAAAGCCAAGGATCAGAAACGACAATGTTGTATTGACTCAAGTCATAATCGATGGCAACTTCTTCGCACAATATATTCGGTATACTTTTGTCTCTTTCGCTCATAACTAAAATATTACCTACACATGATGCAATTATGTTTCATAGTTCAATATGCTTAACTAAAAGGAAAAAAACAAAACATCCTGTTTCTTCAAGTTTCAGTTCTCGACTTATACTTCGGTGACTAACTCCAAAACCTGACGCTTTAGGATATTATGTTTAATGATTTTTTTGATTGTATAAGTATCCTCTATCTAAATAATAGGTTTTGGAAAAAGTTTCATCGCATTTTTTAAGAAAATTCAAAACATTTTTTAATACAGTTTATTTTCATTTAACTAAAGTATGTAGGTACCATTTTGTTCGATAACTTATTGCCATCTTGTAGGTAGGGACATGATCCCATTGCTATAGAAATTTTGGGACTTCTGATCAAAATACCGCTACAAGTGGTTTTGGCAGTCCTCTCGTGATGTTAATCTGACACTGCATAAAGAATTCTGAAGAGACCGAAACAGGTGGAAATCTGAAGGTGCAAAGTCAAGACTATACGTTGGATGCATTAACACCTCCCAGCCAAACTCTCTTAATTTTTGCTGAGTGGCTAAAGATGTGTGAGGTCTAGCGTTATCATGATGAAAAACCACACCCCTTCTGTTGATTAATTCCGGTCGCTTTCTCTCAACTTCTTGCTTTAATCACATCAGTTGTTCGCAGTAGAGTTCAGAATCGATGGTCCTGCCTGGTGGTAACAGCTCATAATGAATAATGCCCTTTCAATCCCACCAAACACACAGCATCACCTTGTTGCGAGTTAACCCGGGTTTCGCCACAGTCTGTGAAGCCTGACCGGCCTTTGACCACAACCTTTTTCGCACGTTCTTGTCGTACATGATCCACTTTTCATCACCAGTTATCAGCTTCTTCAAAAATGGTTCGGTTTCATTACGTCGTAATAAAGAATCACAAATGAGTACACGATTCATTAGGTTTCTTTCAGTGAGCTCGTGAGGTACCCAAATATCGAGCTTTTTTGTGTACCCAGTTTTTCTCAAATGCGCCTAAACTGTTTTGTGGTCAATTCCCAGTTCTTCAGCTACGTCGTAACTACTGATATGCCGATCTTGCTCCACTTTTTCAAAAATGGCATCCATTTTATCCGTAATAGGGCGACCAGAGCGACGTGCATCTTTGACATCAAAATTTCCGGATTGAAAACGCTTAAACGAAATTTGTACTACTCTCACAGACACTGCACTAGGTCCATAAACATCGCAATTTTTTCGCGGCTTGCGTTGCATTTTTACCTTTTTTGTAGTAAAATTTTAAAATGTATCGAATTTCTTCATTAGATTTACTCATCTTGACAGTACGAAAAACAAATGAAAATCACACATTTTCCTAACTTGAATTTGGATTTATGTTCTTTAAAATTTAAACTTTCAATGATACCAAAACCAGCCAGATACAAATAGTATAGCCAAAGAGATTTTATTACAAGTTCATACATACTGTTCGGTCCTACAATCAGCCAGCCAACGGTAACTGGTGTCTCCGAACAGTCCACGGTACGTGGAGCCCTAACTACGTTGCTTATAGACTAGACTTACCAGCTCTAGAGACGACAAGCTTCGACCTTCCTGATCACGTCCGTGGTGTGTGTATGTAAGTATATTTGAATGTGTAATGGTGTTAAGTGGTGTCATGGCGGTCACAAAGACGCAAGCTTCCACTGCGTGGCTTCCAGGCCGGGATGTAGCACAAACTTCGCACCAGATTGGAGCAGCTATTTATCACCAATTCACGGGCCGTATTTTTGCACCAATTCACACTAGATTCATGCAATTACAAGTCAACAATATTCGCGTGTCAGACAGTCTGACTTCAATACGGCGTTATTGTTCAAAATATCCCAGGTTTTTAGTCAATTCGGGATTCTAGATTTCAATTAATCACTAATCACGATCAATCCGTTAATAGCACGTGAGATCCACTTCGATTTCCAATTATAATCAATAAAATCAATCTCCCAAGCGGTGGACTTTTTTCAACGGAAGCAAAGGTTATCTGTTGACAGATAACCTCTCAAAGTTAAGTTAGTCTCAAAGTTATGTCAAGTGTCAACATCAAAGACAATAGAATCTTGCCACACCAAAAATTTGCGTTCAAATACGTTTTGGACGCAACATCTACCCCCCCCCCCCGGACGGGCCTACCCGTCCGCTAATCAATTGGAAGTCTTGACAAGGTTGCGACCGCTCTCTTTATGATGGATCCGTCCACCAAACCTCAGCAAAACGAGGGACCCCGTCGGTGCCAGCCACTAAATTGAGTATGCGCCCCCTGCGCCAATACAAACGCTTAAGGTTGGCATCCTTAATCAGGACGAGGTCTCCGATCTTGAGCGGATGAGTTTTATCCGTCCACTTGACGCGTTGCTGGAGGATGTGCAGATACTCTAAGCTCCAACGCTTCCAAAAGTTCTGAGCGAGCTGTTGCACCACCTGAAACCGCGAAAGCCGATTTTGGCTCACATCAACAAAAGGGTACTCCGGCAAGGCGACAAGTGGCTGTCCAATCAAGAAATGGCCCGGTGTTAGAGCCTCCAAGTCGTTCGGGTCCGAAGAGAGCGGGCACAATGGGCGCGAATTTAACACAGCTTCAATGCGGCAAAATACCGTAGCTAGTTCCTCAAAGGTGAGAACGGTGTCTCCCAACAATCTCCGCCAGTGTCCCTTTGCCGCTTTCCGCGGCCTCAAAAATACCCCCCCAATGGGGGCAGTCTGGCGGGTCAAACAACCAAGTGACCCCTCGGCGGGCCAAACTATTACCAATGTCAACCTGGCTCTCATTAAGGAAGGCGTATACCTCCTTCAAATAGTTACTTGTACCCTTGTAGTTCGTACCGCAATCAGACCTAATCAAAGAAGGTAACCCACGGCGCGACACAAATCTTTCCAAGGTCGCCACAAAGGCCACTGTCGAGAGGGAGGTTACCAGCTCCAAATGTACTGCCTTGGTTGACAGGCAGACAAAAACACACAAATAAGCCTTGACAATCTTACTATTACGAAGGGTGGACGTCTTCACCAAAAAGGGACCAGCAAAGTCCGTTCCGACGCCAGCAAAGGGCCTCGCCTCATTGACACGATCAGCCGGCAAAATCCAAAATTCTCGCTGCAGAATGGCCAACAGCGCATTGCAACCGGCATGCGAGTTCTTAACGTGACGATCAGTCATCAACAATTGAACCAAGTGGCCCTCCTTGGGCAACAAAAGGGGGTGATGGGCCCCATAAGGAAGGTTAGAGTGCCTCAACTGTCCTCCAACACGCAAAAGACCCGTCTTATCCAAGAAGGGATTCAGCTTACTAATGGCTCCCGACAACTTAACCCTACCAGACTTCAAGACCTCGATCTCCTTCTCAAAGTGTGCAGCCTACACAGAGCGGACCCAAAGGAGGAGTTACTCCTGTCGCTCTTGAGGAGAGAGAACTGGTGACAGGCGCTTGTCCCCTGGATTCCTAGAATTATGGCCAAAACGCCTGATCCACGAGGTAACGTTCAACAATTTGTCGAGGGAGCTGTATCGATTCAACAAAAAATCAGGATCAAACGGAGGGTCTTTCGTCCCAACAGCGAACACCTTAAGTCCGGGCAAAGGATCCGACATCAAGACTAGCGTTCGAGGCCAATCGTCCTCGGGGCGAGTCAGCCAGTCTGGTCCCCACCAGAAGGGGTGAGCAATCAAGCGGGGGGCCATGCAATCGCGTGAGGCCACGTCGCCCGGGTTCAGGTCACCAGGCACGTGCCTCCAAATCAAAGGCGTTTCAGAACCTTGAATCTGCGACACTCGGTTCGCAACAAAGACCTCCAAAGAGTGGACGGACGTCTTCAACCAACACAAAACAATTTGACTGTCCGTCCAGGCGTAAGAAGCCCAAATGTCAACAGTTCCACCCAAAGTGTGCGCAACGTGGTTTAGAAGACGCACAAGAAGCACCGCAGGGAGTGCGGATACAAATTGGAGCCAGTTTTCTAACAGGGTTTCCCGAAGTGGCTCGTCCCAACCAAGTTCAGTTCTAACAAGGGCAGGAGCACCAATTTTAGGGTAAAGACAACTCAAAGGAGTGATTTCAAACCAGGTCCTTCCCTCAACAGTGGTGACAGCCGTTTCGCCAATTCCCCGAATCTTGCCTGAAAAGTCATTCACCTTCAGGCCAACCTGTCCCGCTAACCAAGACGACAAAAGGCAACCCTGGGCTCCCGTGTCCAAAATGGCACGGACCACAATCGAGTCACCCAAGGGTCCCCAGACCTTGACCGAGGCCGTTGGCAACAAAACCGTCTTGATCGGGGGGGAGTCCTTAGCGGGGCAGGCGTCAATTTCTTAGCGATGCCTGGGCGGCGACCGATAGCCGCATCCAGGCTGTCTTCGTTCACGACGAGGGTAATATTCAAATTGTTCGTCCGCGCGGTGTCCCGAGCCGCTCGACATCGCTGGAGGGGCATATCCCACCGGATTCCTGAATGGCGGAGGGCGCGACTCCAACCGGGGACGTTCCGCCAACGGAGGGGAAAGGCATCGGTGCCGGTCCGGCCACTGCTGCCTAGCAGCCAACGCGCGTTCTCCCTGACGAGGTGTACGGGCACAAGCCTATACATAAAATATACTGTTTACTGTTTAATGTTGAGAGAGAGTAGGAAATTACTGTTACTGTTAACTGTTTAAAAACTGTTTAATTAATTATTAATAAAATAAATTATTATATTCTAAATACAATGTTATAAAACTGTTGTAGACTGTTAAAATTACTGTTGACTGTTACGACTGTTAAACTGTTGTGCCCGCTCGACCCGAACTGCCAGAGTTTTTACGCACTCTCGTACGTGATGGTACGAGATTTAATAAATTAACAAAATTATATCTGGGTCGAGGTCCACTGTGCGGTTGCTAACCGTACATCTGGGCCGGCAACATAAATAGTGTCAACTTAATAGACAGAAAAAATATAACGTTCTAACAACAAAAGTTAATTAAAACCAATCTAATTAACAAAAATGTAAAAAGAATGTACACTTAGATCTAAAAGTAATAAAAAATGTAAATTTAAAAATTAAAGTTATGAGGTGTTGCATATGTATCATTTCTGAACGTGGACATTTCTATGTTTTCATTAGATGATGCAGCCCTCGGTGGTTTCGGTGGTGGTAGTCTAGTTGGAGCGGCACTGATGCCGACGGTGACACTGCTGCTACGTTTCCAGTAGACGTAGACTCCTCCCGCGACGAATGCTGATAAGATCAGAAGTCCCATCGTTGTATAAGAGACGATATATTGGTGTACATCATGTTGCGACATTTCCACCTGTTCAGTTTGATCTTCCAACTCCTTCAAGGAATTATGAAGTTTCTCATAATCCGATCTCACAAATTGCGTATTGATTTGTCCAGTTGATATATCAATCGGCTGAACCGATGTCAGATTGTTGATGTCCTCCAGATCTATTAGTGGTACTTCCGGGTTGACATACATGTTGTTAGAATAATACACTTGTGTATAATATGTTTCTTCACTGTTTCTGATGATACATCCTGCCTTGGCTTCTAAAATTCCTGTTGAATTTATAGCTTTAGAAGTCATACGACCTTCGCAGATAACTTATTACTGACACTCGTTGCAGCAGACAGAGCCACGTGTTAGGCCTTTGAAGTGGTACCCATTTGTTATTGCAGCCTACGGATGCGTAGACACGTCTTGCTAATTTAATGGTTGTTATTGCACCAATTTCGCACGGAATTTGATGATTTCTTAGATTAAGTGTTGGTTTATTTAATGAACAAATATGGGTACTAGGTTCAATTTTAATGCAGTGTTCGAGATCCTTGCTCGTTAGTTGCATATATGTCTCTTGCCGTATATTGACTGCAACATATTCTGAGCTTGTTTTCATGACAAGCGACTGTTGGTTGTTTGTAATCATCGGTATAGGAACTGTTCGGTATATAGTGAACTGATTGTCGCCTGTTAATGGCAATGTAATTTCTATGATAAAATATTTATCTACTAATCTAGACTTAACCTCTAGTAGTTTATATATGTCGGCTAATTGAGCTTGAACATTGTCAACGGGAATAGATAAATGTGGTGGTAATTGTCCCGAGATTATCCTGATCTCCTGGAAAAGCTGGCCTTGTGGCAAAAGTCTGGTATCCACATGACCATGGTGAATATTGATAGCTGTGTCTAACAGCATTTGTTGGATGTGACGCAATTTAGATAAAATTACTGATGTGGTCACTGCCATGATGCTGAAGTAGTCCATGGCTTCGTTAGCTTCAACAGCCTTACCCAATTTCCGTAAATAGTCATCTGTCATGTTAAGATGTTGCGATAAGAGATCGAATTGCATATTCATCGCCTCTTCATTTCTCTTTAAAATGTTATTTTGTGCCTCAATGATTGATGTTTGCCCTTTAACAAGATTTAACATGTGGTCTTTGTTTTTGTGTAACTGTTCGATATCTTCCTTGTATTGTTTTGCGAACCTTTCATCTAGCACGCCGAATAAGCTATTTGCAAGATAACCTATCCCATTAATGAGACCTCGGGTAACGCGACCCCTTGTCTGACCATGATGTGTTTCCAACAAGTAATTGTTATGATCAAGTTCGTTGAGCTCCTGTTCGAATTCAGTCGTAATGGTTCTGCACATCGTTTGATAGTCAAATTGCTCACACCTGTCTCCCAGGTGTTTCACAACTCGATGTATGTTTCTATACCTTGCCAGTACGACGTCATGTTGTAGTAGGTCACAATCTTCCAATCGTCATGTACGCTTTGTAAACTGCCAATTCTGTCAAAATAAACTGCTCTGTTTGCTTCAAACCGTGTGACCTTTACTACGTCGCTGTTTTGCTTAGTGGGCTGACATAACGTTAATAATGTTATGAGCACACATAGCAGACTGGAACTTATTTTTCCTGCTTTGGACCGCTGTTTTTGTTTAATATTACCTTTTTTTTTCGTTTGTTTTTCCTTATAATTTATTACATTAAGTGTAGTGGTGTCAGGTTTTTCTGTCCAACTTTCAGATATCGGGAGTTTGATTAATTTCGTAATAGGTCTTGTTAGTAGCCCTGACTTTGTTTTAACTGTTACGACTCTAACCAGGTTGTACTTTCCTGGATGAACATCCTGTATTCTGCCGAGTGCCCATTTCATAGGAGGAAGATTATCTTCTTTGATAAGAACAATATCATCGATCGATAGATTATTTGTTTTATTCAGCCATTTACTTCGTACTTGAAGTCGTTGCAGGTATTCAGAGGACCACCTGGTCCAAAAACCTTGCTGCATTTTGTTTAATAACTGCCATCTTTGGCGAATGTTAACGTCCTGCTCTCTTATAATATGTTCGTGTGGTAGAAATGTCGCTGGTCGGCCAATTAAAAAATGTGATGGAGTAAGATAGTCAATATCCTCGATATCTTCTGTTAAAGGGCAAAGCGGCCTAGAGTTCATACAAGCTTCAATCTGTGTAAGTAGTGTCAAAAACTCCTCATAGGTCGACTTGACTGCAGCTTCCCAAAGTCCTCCTGCAGACGGCCAGCTCGGGGCATTGAAATGCCATTCTACCCCCACCTCGGTGTTAATTCTCGACAAACAGTCGTTGTTAAATGTTTGAGCTATACGCAACTGTTTAGCTAACTCCCTTTCAGCTCCCACAAAGTTTGTACCATTGTCGGAGTAAATATGTTTCGGGCAACCTCGTCGCGCAATCATACGTTTCAGAGCGAGTATAAATGTTTGTGCTGACAAATCCGATGCTAGTTCTAAATGTACAGCCTTTGTTGACATGCACACAAATACTACGACATAGCCCTTACTTGTCTTAACACCTCGGCCCTTGTTCAATTTGATATCAACGAATCCTGTGAAGTCTACCCCTGTATGGTAAAAGGGTGGCGATTGTGTTATTCTCTCACTAGGTAAGTCTGCCATCAATTGATAATGTTTTAATGGCTTGAAACGACAGCACTTCACACAGTTTTGCAAATGTTTTTTGACAGTGCTGTTTCCTCCTATTATCCAATATTTCTGTCTTAATGTAGCCAAAGTTAATCTCGCTCCACCATGTAGTGTTGTGGCATGTGCACGGTCAATGAGAAGATACGTCAGCTTGCGGTTTTTTGGTATGATAATAGGGTGTTTTGTTTCTTCAGGTAAGTTCGAATTCTGTAGTCGCCCTCCGACGCGTATAATGTTATTTTCATCCAAGTAGGGGTTGAGTTTCAAAAGTGCACTGTTGTGCTTAACCTTCCCTTTTGATTGCAATTCCTTAAATTCTTGTTCAAAGTGTTCCTTCGGAATGTGTTTTATAATAATGTTAGTGGCATGTCTAATTTCAGCGAGCGTCAAATGATATTTTCTATTGCTAAACATGTGACTCATTGCTTGACCTACACGACGATTACCTTGTGAAGTGTATGTTATGAAACGCGACACCCAGGCAATGACCCGTATTATAATCATAATACACAATGTTCAAATGCACAAATATTCAATGAACTTGAATAGGAGTTGCGTAATAATGTTATTGTTTTTATTTTCACTCATTTGTATCGTAGCTGCATGCACCTTCTTAACTTCGATCTCTGGTATCGGGTACCCTTTACATGTCTCAAGCATGTCCTCGCTGCGCAGCCATTCGGGTCCGTTAAACCACAGGGAATAGTTTTGTAATTGCGAAGGCAGTAGTCCACGTGACGCGCAGTCAGCCGGGTTTTGCTCCGATCTCACATGCTTCCAATTCCCAGCGGGGACTATAGATGTTATTTCCCTTACTCTATTTCCGACATAGGCCTTCCATCGCGAGATATCGCCATTTAGCCAGCCAAGCACAATCATCGAGTCTGTCCATGCAGTTACCTTAATGTTAGGTTTATCGAGGCAATGTTTTATTTTATTCACCAACTGAGCTAACAGCTGAGCGCCGCATAACTCGAGTCTGGGAAGTGTTTGCTGTTTTTGAATTGGGGCGACCTTGGTTTTTGCCGCAACCAATGCAATTAGAGATTTCTGTATTCCCTCCCGAACCTTACTGTATACCACACACGAGAATGCTTTTTCTGAAGCGTCACAGAATGCGTGTAATTCACTATCCTTGCATGTTTCAAACCCGAGCCATCGGTTAATCCTAAAGGGTTGCATGTTCGTTAACTCGTTTTTTAATATCCTCCATTCCTTTTCTATTTCCTCCGGTACAACATCATCCCATCCGATTTTGTACCTCCAAATCTGTTGGAATATGATTTTTGCCTTGACTGTTATAGGGGACAACAACCCCAATGGATCAAAAATAGTTGATATGTCACTTAGGATTTGTTTTTGTTAACGTTGCAAGTGTTTTTATTTTTCAATGTTGGTGAAAAGATGAATTCGTCTTGTTTCGGATTCCATGCCAACCCTAACGCCTTCGATGGTTGCGCCTTTGTAAAGTTGAAATTGACAGGACTAACCATGTGTTCTGGTAGATCTTCCAATAATTTACTGTCATTGCTTGACCATTTTCTGAGATTAAAACCTCCCTCTTTCAATAGCTTTATTAGTTGATCTCTTGTGACGCGGGCTTCGTCCATGGTTTCCTTTCCAAACAACGCATCGTCGACGAAAAACTGGTTGAGCAATATGTTTTTTGCTTGCGGGTACTTGTCACCTTCGTCTATCGCTAACTGTTGAAGTGTACGGAGCGCTAAGAACGGGGCAGCTTTAGTTCCATAGGTGACTGTACACAGTTGATAATGTCTAAGTAGTTGACGTGGGTTATTTCTCCACACGATTTTTTGTAAAGGTTGATGTTCAGGATGTACGACTATGAAACGATACATTTTCTCAATGTCAGATGTGAACACATATTTGTACTGTCTCCATTTCAGTAAAATACTAAGAATATCCTTCTGTAAGTTTGGTCCTGCTAACATTAAATCATTTAAACTGTCTCTTGAACTCGTTTTTGCTGACGCGTTAAAAACAACCCTCAATTTTGTCGTGATAGCGCCTGGTTTAACTACCCCATGGTGTGGTAAAAAATATTCAAAGTTTTGAAGTTTCATGGTAGTTTCAACTTGTTTCATGTGGCCCATTTCTACGTATTCTATTATGAATTCCTTATAATCCCTTCCGAACGTAAGGTTTTTTGCCAATTTCCTCTCCAGTTGTTGAAACTGAGCGATAGCCTGCGGTTTGGATGTTCCTAAATGTTCTACAAAGTTATCCTTAAGAGGCAGACGAACTTGGTATCTCCCATCAGGCAGTCGTGATGTTGTTTCTTTGTATAACTGTTCGCATTTATTATCAGGGTCCACATCGTCCTTATTATCTTGCAAAGACTCCTGTTCCCAGAAGTGGGCAAGGTCTTCAATGTTGTTAACTGTTACATGGCAACTGAATGTTTTATAATTGCCACACACTACCCAACCTAACTGAGTTTGCTGGGCGATGATGGAGGACGTGTTTGTTCTGATGAGCCCCTCTAACAATATCTCAGAATAAACATCGGCTCCCAGTAGTAAGTCTATTCCCTGAGATACATTGAAATCAGGATCAGCGAGTTGTAAATGTTGTACGTGCTCAAAGTTGTCTCTCTCTACTGTTTGACTCGGCAGTCTGTTTGTTATGGAGTTCATAATAAATGCATTTACATGAATGTTAAAGTTACTGTATAATGATTGACACTGTAAATGAAGAACTCCCTTACACTTGGTGGTGGCTGAAGCACCAACCCCTGACACCACAGCACTCATCCTGTTCCGTCTTAACTGTAATATCTGTGCAGCATTCTCTGTAATAAGGCTAACTTGAGATCCTTGGTCTAATAAGGCACGTAAAATAATCATAGTACCATCTTTAGTCATCGTTTTTACTTGAGCCGTGGCTAGCAACACTTCATTCGAATTGTCATAGGCCAAGTACGTGCTTAATTGGTGACCTACATTAGATTTCCTGGGTTTTGATTTTGCTGCTTCGATTGCTTCATGCAAAATGCTATTGTGCGGTTCGTGACAATGTTTGCATTTTTTGTCTGACATACATTTTCCGCCATTATGACTAAAAAGACAATTTAAACAAACATGTAGGTCGTTAGCGAGCTTCAGCATCTCTTCCGGTGTCCTACTTAAAAAATCTCTGCAGTTATAAAGACCGTGTGATTTTTTGCATTTGGGGCAAGTTATAACATAACTATGTAATGTGGTTTTTCTTTGGGAAGCTCGAGGCACGTTCTGCGTTTCCCCTTGTACGTTTTGTTGTGTTTTAAGCTTACTGTGCATTGCGTTATACCCTTTTTTGGGTTGAATGTTATGCTGTTGACTGTTAATGTTTCGTGGGCGGTTTGGGTGCGTATTCGATTCCATTGACATAAATTTATTTTCGATGAATTTCAGGAACTGTTTTAATGTCGGCATGCCTCTAGGATCATCCAATGATTCCTTAAAAGACTGGCTGGTCTCTGAATCAAGCTTTTGCATCATAATGTGAACAACTAAGGGGTCCCATGTTGAAGTATCGAAATGTAGGTTTCTAATAGCCTCAATGCACTCTATAGTCGTGTCATGCATTTTTTTCAGCTGATATGATGTTGCAGTCTGTATGTTGGGTTGATTTAGTAAAATGTTAGCTTGATATGAGAATAATAATCTTTTATTATCATATCTCTGTTGTAGGATCTGCCAACTGGCTTCGTAGTTGTCAGCACTAATGTTCATGTGCTGGTTTAACCGCTCGGGCTCTCCCTTCAATTTCGATTTCAAATGTTGCATTTTTTGAGCGTTAGAAATAAAATTGTTACGGTGCACAGTTTCTAAAAATAAATCCTTAAATGTTGTCCACTGCGCATAACTGCCATTGAAAACTGGAAGTTCGATTTTTGGCGTCGACTTCTCCTGGTGAATACTATCCCAAATTCTCTTATTGAGTTGTTCCTTGCTGAATTCGTACAGGCGCTCTAATCTGTTATAATCAGTTTCAAAGGAATGCATGTCGTCTAACATTCTATCGAGCCTCCAATAAGTACTATCGACTTTTTCCCAGCGTTGTGTTACTGTTCTCAATTTATCTTCAAGTTGCCACTTTTCTTTCAGATCTTCAATGTTCATGTTCCGTACTACTCTCTCAAAAGCCTTGATGTTGGATTGTTGTTCGTTCATTATATCCTTAGTATGATCGTCCACAATTTTCGTAACCTGTGACGTGTTTTTTATATCTTCCGTGACCTCATTGTCATCGCGATGGTCTGAAATTTCCTCTTGACTACCGACCGTTTTACTACTTTCTCCTTGTTTATGAGATTGATTGAACAAACTAAATTTATCATCTTCAATTTTAGCCAATAATCTTTGCTTTGATTTATTGATGATTGATACCCTTTGTTTCTTCGTACAATTGTTCTAAGCGTTCGAAAACCCTATTCTCGTAGTAGGCTCCAGACTTTGTGCCTTCCGACAACGATAACTGGATGTCGTTCTCCTTAAATTCGCTCCACAATGAATCTAGTTTGTTAAGCCTTTCATTGTGGTACTCAAGAGTAGTTTTACGAGAAGGACCATCTTTCATAAAATTTTCACGGATTCTTTTAATAGTCTCAAGAATTGCAGATTGAGAACTAAGCAAAATATCGTAAGACGACATTGTTGTATGTTATACGGTACACAAAATGAAATTCAAAACTGTAGCGTCGTAGTAAAAAATGGAACGTGCTCACCGGGTTCGCCTCTACCGCTTTCTGGATACTTATCCCGCAACGTCACTTTTATCACTGATTTTAATGTTTTAAATGTTCTGTTAGGAATACTGTTCTTAAAGTTCTGTTAAATGTTCAAATGTTCGGCAAACTGTATCACGGCACTGACTCTACTCTAAATACCCGAAGGACCAAAATGTACGGGCACAAGCCTATACATATACTGTTTACTGTTTAATGTTGAGAGAGAGTAGGAAATGACTGTTACTGTTAACTGTTTAAAAACTGTTTAATTAATTATTAATAAAATAAATTATTATATTCTAAATACAATGTTATAAAACTGTTGTAGACTGTTAAAATTACTGTTGACTGTTACGACTGTTAAACTGTTGTGCCCGCTCGACCCGAACTGCCAGAGTTTTTACGCACTCTCGTACGTGATGGTACGAGATTTAATAAATTAACAAAATTATATCTGGGTCGAGGTCCACTGTACGGTTGCTAACCGTACACGAGGGGAGACCAAATGGCGCTCGCGGGGCTCCCGTTCAACTTGCGCGGGGGGTGGAGTGCGGCGAACAGAATTGCGGGCCTCAGCCCGGTGCTCGTCTCCAGGGTACCCGCCCCTGCGCGAACCCTCCTCAGAATATGGTCTGCTGGAGTGGTTCGCGTTGGCGCACAAAATCTCCAGGTGGGACCCTTTACAAATTCTACACGGGTGGGGGTTGGGGCAGTCCCGATGGAAGTGGGCCCCCAAACACGAGAAGCACAAACGGCGTGCGTTGACAATGCGGCGGCGGGCACTTACGTGCAAATTCAAAAAGGCCGGGCAACGCGCCATGACATGCCCCGTTGCCTTACAAAAGTCGCAATCATAAGGACTCCGGGCGCCCGCAAAACGGCGGGCGGGGCGAACATCAACAGGCCCCCTAGCCCTAGTCCGTCCCTGGTCTCAAGGCCGAGAAGGTGGTGGGCGTGACCCCGTGGCGCTACGAGTGTAATCCAAAAACCGACACTTGTCTTCCAAAAACTTGAGGAGGTCGTCAAAGGGGGGAAGATGGGTGGCACTATCCCCACCATACTTCTGCTCAAAACGTGACCTCAACTCCGCAGGGAGCAACCGCAGCACTATGTGCACCAACAGGTAGGACCAATGTTCCACCGGTAACTTCAAGCGTCTCAAGGCGTTGGTCGCTGAGACCAACGGGTTCAGCAAGTCAGTGCGCAACGTCGACGTGCTGGCAATGGCCGGTAGTTCCAAAATCTGGCCGATGTGCTCATCAGCCAGGCAGCGCTTGTTCTGATACCGTCGGGAGAGAAGCTCCAGAGCGGTCGGGTAGGAGGAATCCGTCACCGGCAAGTGCTGCACCAAGGCTCTGGCTTCGCCCTCCAAAACGGACAACAAATAGGCCAACTTCTGGGCAGGTCCGAGGTCCGAGCGGGCATCCACAAGGCTCTCGAAGAGATTAATGAAGCCCAGCCAGTGGTCCAAACGACCGTCAAAATGTGGCAGCTCCAGGGTGGGCAGCCTACCCAATAGTCCAGGGCCCTTGACAACGGAGGTCTGAGGCTTGGCCTCCTCAGGCACCCGGCTCCTCAAAATTTCCCGGGTTAGTTGACTTATGACATCCCCCAGGTGGACAATCTGGTCATAGTCACCCAAAACCTTATCGCGGGCTGCCTGGTCCATCACCCCCAAATCCACATCCATGATGAACTCATTGAAGCGTGTGAGCACAGCATCAACCGACTTGAGCCTCTCATTCAAGTGCTCGTACCGAGCAAGGGTGACCTCTTCCAAGTCCAAACGCTCAACCGTTTCTGCTGCCGATGTGAACCATCTCAACTGTGAGGCCAATCCGGCAGCAGACTTCCTGACTGCCTTTAATGAGGCCATTGCAACAATCAAATATCACTACCAACCAGTTAAAATTAACTGAACAAACTAACAATGACTTGTTAGCCAACCAAATAATTTCACCAAAATAAACTTAAATTCAACTTATTTCAGGTCTAAATCCGACCCTGTACTTATTCCAAGTATGAATCTAGCTTGCTACAGATGGCTAGTTACAGAAAAAATAACAATTTAATGTATATACTGTGCTGGATCAACACTAATTAACAACAACAATTGAATGTATAATACTGTGCCGGACAACCTCCAACAACACAATCCAATAAATACTATAAGCAATAACCAATACACACAATTCAAGTCTTGTTATATTAGGCTATGTTAACAAATGTGTGATTATTATTTAGATAAACTTTCAAATTCAGATTAGTGACATTAAATTATTAATTACAACAAATATACCAAATTATGTACCAAAATACAACCTAATAATTCCTAATTTCACAAATAAATCTTACTTGTCAGTACAACATCAGGGGCTACAGTACAAATTACAATTTGAGCCCGGGTGACACAACAATATATTCAAACTTATTAAGTTATTTTTACCAAAGTTCAAAACTTCCAATTTACTTAGTGGATTTTATTTTAATGTAAAATCCACGCTCTGCTTACCACTTTGTTCGGTCCTACAATCAGCCAGCCAACGGTAACTGGTGTGTCCGAACAGTCCACGGTACGTGGAGCCCTAACTACGTTGCTTATAGACTAGACTTACCAGCTCTAGAGACGACAAGCTTCGACCTTCCTGATCACGTCCGTGGTGTGTGTATGTAAGTATATTTGAATGTGTAATGGTGTTAAGTGGTGTCACGGCGGTCACAAAGACGCAAGCTTCCACTGCGTGGCTTCCAGGCCGGGATGTAGCACAAACTTCGCACCAGATTGGAGCAGCTATTTATCACCAATTCACGGGCCGTATTTTTGCACCGATTCACACTACATTCATGCAATTACAAGTCAACAATATTCGCGTGTCAGACAGTCTGACTTCAATACGGCGTTATTGTTCAAAATATCCCAGGTTTTTAGTCAATTCGGGATTCTAGATTTCAATTAATCACTAATCACGATTAATCCGTTAATCGCACGTGAGATCCAATTCGATTTCCAATTATAATCAATAAAATCAATCTCCCAAGCGGTGGACTTTTTTCAACGGAAGCAAAGGTTATCTGTCAAGTCTCAAAGTTATGTCAAGTGTCAACATCAAAGACAATAGAATATTGCCACACCAAAAATTTGCGTTCAAATACGTTTTGGACGCAACACATACTATAATGCGAAAAGACTTTTTCCCCAACCTTATTATATATAACTTTCGTTGTAAACCGCGATTTTGAAAAAAAAAATCAAAATGGCGTCCGACGTTAGGGCCACCCTCCATACAAAAATCTTCAAACCTCTTTAGTATCTTTTGAATTGTATAGTGAAGTAGCACCCTTAAGTGCCACCTATCCAAAGGCTGTCTATAAGAGATCGGTCAGACCCTGTACGAAAATTCCGCCCATGCTTTTTTATCCTTATAAATATTGTGGGTGCTCATTCTCCATTTCAACTTTAACTGTGCCTAATTTCATACTCCTTCGTTGGCACAATTCCCGCAAAAGGAGTACAAAAGTTTCTGCTTCACATATTAATATTTAGATTACAATTTAACATGTAAATACGCCAATTATGTGTTTTACTGTATTTTATTAAAATCAATTGGATAACTTATTTCTCGTTAGATATCTTCTGCAAAGAGCAATTATTTTTTCCACTTTGTGTTTGCTAAGTAGTTTTTAAGGTTTCACGATCACTATTTGTTCTAAATAAGTATTATGTGTTTAATCAATTCGAACAAAAGTTTTAAAATATCGTAACCTAGCAACCCGGCCCAGCTTTGTACGGGGGTTATCTCTTATAAGGGTTATCTCTAGATAAATCGGAAGTTCTTTCCAATTTCTACCTCAAAATTCACTGTGAAATTTTTTGCGTTCTGCGACCCATCGAGATGAAACCGGCCACACGTCGATGGGCTCACGCTTATCGCCGAGATATGTCTGCCACAAAGCAAGAAACGCAGGGTATCTACCTAATACTCAAATGTTATCGAAACTGTCACCTTGGATATTGGCAACTGCCACATACATAATTTTCGTCTATAAGGCAACTTGTACCACATTCGACTTCGACCCGCCAGAGAACTTGTCAGCCAACTAATCAAATTTGTAATCGGTGACTTCAATAGTTGCAGCACCCAAATGTGGCCTACAAATGATATAGACCTGAGTGGAGAAGCAGTCGAGGAATGGACTGAGGCGAATGACTTGAAGCAGATTCAATTATTAAGGCCGATTGAGAGTCGTTCACGCGGTCGATTGATGACGTCCTTCTGTCTTTCTGCTTCTTTCTTCTGTCTTCCTGTCAAGTCTTACCAGCGCCGCAAAACAGCGACCAATACATTGTATCCGCTACTTCTCGAAAACGAATGCAGAGGCTTGCAGGAGTTCCTAGATTCCAGGGCTGACGCCAGAATCCAGTGAACTACTTAACCGTTATGAGCTGCTATATAACACTGACTGTTTCTCAGAGGGAAATGTTTGCTATCTAAATTAGGTGAATATAGAGAGGCGAGATGGATTAACACTATTAGTTACTAGTATCGATATGACTCATAATAGCAAAAAATCTCGGAGTACTATTCAACAGCTCACTGGTGAGAACCCTCAACCCTGTTCACCAAGTTAAGTCACTGCCACTAGATAGCCCATCAACTTCTTGCAAATGGCACACGAACAGCCCGTTTCAGTTAGGTCTGTAATTCACGTAAACCCAAGGGCGTTACCAATGATATCAGTTAATCGTTCATCTTTGCCGATATCATCCATGCGATTAGGAGTCTGATGTGAGGCAAAGCTTCCAGTTCCGACGACCTCTCAATTGAGCAAATAGGACAGGCTTAGCAGCTGTGTCTTGGTTGCTTACACTAGTCAACAGCTGCCTGGAATCGGCTGGCTTCAATTCTCCGTCTCTGGAAAAAGTATACCTAAAGTCATATCGATACCTAAGCCTGGTCAAGCAGCAGACGACCCGAAAAACTTGCTTCCAATCTCTGCTATGTCAAACAAGCTATTGAACCGGCTTCTGCTGAACCGTCTAACGTCTGTTATTGACCCAAAGTCAATTCTGGAGCAATGTGGTTTCAGACCTGTCAAGTCTAGTATTAACCAGACTCTCAAACTCGTCCAACACATAGAGGATGGTTTCGAAACAAGAATGGTTACAGGTGCTGTGAATTTGTGAGCTGCCTACAATACAGTTAAACTCGAACGGCTGTTGTGGAAGGTGGCGATCACAACTTTGTTCAGATACTTTGGAAATCCCTCCACAATCGTTGTTTCCAGGCCCACTTCCTAACTGAAAAGAGTCGGTTAGAGGGAACAAAAAAACGACCTTTAAAATACCGCTCCTATTTAATATTTATACCAAGCCCGAACATGTCGTCGCGATTCCTCTGTACAGATGACTTTGGTCTCACCTCCCAAGCTTGCCTTTGAGGAGGCTGAGGCCACGTTAACCTACTCAGTCCCAATCCAAGCAAAACATAGTACTGCGTTTTTAATTTTCGCAACAGAGAGGTGCGGAGCAAATTTAATATTGTTTGGGGATAGCAACTACCCGAAATATCTTGGTGTTGTTTTGGACAGACTATTAACATTTAGTAAAAACTGCAATACAATCAGACAGAAAGTACTTTCTCGAAATCATCTTCTAAGGCGACTGGTGTCGTCAAAGTAGGGTTCTTCGCTTCAAGTTTTGTGGGCTAGTGCGCTAGCGCTATCTTTATCCGTGGGCGAATTTGCATGCCACGTGTGGTGTTGTTCAGCCGTTTTGAACATACATAATTATGTATGTACATAGTGAGTTCAATTAACAAGGTTGAAATAATTATATTCGACAGAGGAATTCACGTGCATCGTCCGCGCGCTATACGCGCTGAGCTATTACCAAGTGGTGTGCCAGTTCATCGCCAGCGCCAGCGCTGAGGGCCGCGCGGCACTAGCCGGTGCGGCGCGACCCGGCGAGCCTGCGGGGCTGCGGGCCGCCGCCAAGCTCATGCTGGGCGCGCTGGCGGGCTCCGACCTGTTCACCGAGGACGGCCCGCCCGCGCCCGGGGACCATGCCCTGCCCGACCTCACCAACATGGAGAAGGAGGTATGTGCTGTACTCACGGGGCTGCGGGCCGCCGCCAAGCTCATGCTGGGCGCGCTGGCGGGCTCCGACCTGTTCACCGAGGACGGCCCGCCCGCGCCCGGGGACCATGCCCTGCCCGACCTCACCAACATGGAGAAGGAGGTATGTGCTGTACTCACGGGGCTGCGGGCCGCCGCCAAGCTCATGCTGGGCGCGCTGGCGGGCTCCGACCTGTTCACCGAGGACGGCCCGCCCGCGCCCGGGGAGCATGCCCTGCCCGACCTCACCAACATGGAGAAGGAGGTATGTGCTGTACTCACGGGGCTGCGGGCCGCCGCCAAGCTCATGCTGGGCGCGCTGGCGGGCTCCGACCTGTTCACCGAGGACGGGCCGCCCGCGCCCGGGGACCATGCCCTGCCCGACCTCACCAACATGGAGAAGGAGGTATGTGCTGTACTCACGGGGCTGCGGGCCGCCGCCAAGCTCATGCTAGGCGCGCTGGCGGGCTCCGACCTGTTCACCGAGGACGGCCCGCCTGCGCCCGGGGACCATGCCCTGCCCGACCTCACCAACATGGAGAAGGAGGTATGTGCTGTACTCACGGGGCTGCGGGCCGCCGCCAAGCTCATGCTGGGCGCGCTGGCGGGCTCCCCTGTTCACCGAGGACGGCCCGCCCGCGCCCGGGGACCATGCCCTGCCCGACCTCACCAACATGGAGAAGGAGGTATGTGCTGTACTCACGGGGCTGCGGGCCGCCGCCAAGCTCATGCTGGGCGCGCTGGCGGGCTCCGACCTGTTCACCGAGGACGGCCCGCCCGCGCCCGGGGAGCATGCCCTGCCCGACCTCACCAACATGGAGAAGGAGGTATGTGCTGTACTCACGGGGCTGCGGGCCGCCGGCAAGCTCATGCTGGGCGCGCTGGCGGGCTCCGACCTGTTCACCGAGGACGGCCCGCCCGCGCCCGGGGACCATGCCCTGCCCGACCTCACCAACATGGAGAAGGAGGTATGTGCTGTACTCACGGGGCTGCGGGCCGCCGCCAAGCTCATGCTGGACGCGCTGGCGGGCTCCGACCTGTTCACCGAGGACGGCCCGCCCGCGCCCGGGGACCACGCCCTGCCCGACCTCACCAACATCGAGAAGGAGGTATGTGCTGTACTCACGGGGCTGCGGGCCGCCACCAGGATCGAAGCGAAGTGTTTTATTGGGAAGGGAACATTAACATACAATTTAGAGTTCCGGACTATCAATATTATTATGGAGGATTTTCAACAAAAACAAACAGTCTGCATTTCGGCAATCTACCAGTGGCAATAAGAGGTACTTCTTACAGAGTTGATGATTAACGGATCAGTAACATGGAATCTTTTGATGCAAACAAAGATATTTAATGTAACGTCGTTGTATATTTTCTATGCGGTCAATATATTTATGGTTCATACTATTATTTGATGATGTGATATTAAATATAAACTAACGTGTGTGCAGTTACAACAAGTCCTGCTGCCGTTCCTGCGCGTGGCGGCGCTGCTGCGGCACCACCTGTACGGCGCGGAGCTGCCCGAGGCGAGCAGCGCGCGCCAGGAGTTCGTGCGCCTGGCCTACTACCTGGAGCTGGTGACGGACGGCATGGACTGGAGCGAGTGGTCGGCCGGCCGCGCGCTCACGCCGCACGCCGCGCACGCCGCGCGCGCCTGGGCCCGCCAGCTGGCCGGCTCGGCCGCCAGGGGACAACTGGCTGTGAGTACACACCTACTATTTATTATTTACTAGCTGCTGGCTGCAACTTCATTCGCGTGGGAGGATTTCCCGAATAAATAACGATCACGTGGGAGTTCCGGGATAGAAAGTAGCCTATGTGTCAATCCAGGATATCAACTATGTACTTACCAAATGTCCGGAGATTAGCGTGTACAGACAGACATTTTTTTTATTTTTTTATCGTGTACCGTTTCTTAACCCACCTCAATTATTATTTTTGTATAAAATTCAATTCTACAGACACTTTTTTTACTGGTTTATTATATGTACACTTCTCATCAGAAAAATCGAAACACCTTGCAAGTTTATGTTTTGTAAGGATTATCTGAAAAATGTGTATTTAGAAATATATGTCAAATGTCGTTTAATAGTGAATAATATGAGGTTTTCAAATCCTAAAGTTAATGTTCTAAATTCAAATTAAATTTTCATAAGTTTCGTATTTTGTTTAATAAGTCATTTTTACCCTGTATGGAGTATGAAGGAAATTGATAAAACAACACACGTAAATGAAAAATAAGCTAAGAAACGTTTATTTAATAACTTGTATTCCCTCCCCGAGCTCTTATTACTGCTTCCATACGGTTGTTCATCAATCGGATGAGAGTCACGATCAAATGTTGTGGCATTCCATTCCATTCCTCTTGGATTGCGTTTTGCAGCTAGCTAAGTGTTTCTGGGGCAGGATCTCTTGCACGGATTCGTCTCCTTAATTCATCCTATTGCGTCCAAAACGTATTTGAACACATATTTTTGGTGTGGCAACATTCTATTGTCTTTTTGATGTTGACACTTGACATAACTTTTGACTTGACAGATAGACTTTGCTTCCGTTGAAAAAATGTCGGTCGTTGGGACCCCTTTTGATTTAATTGGTTTTGGAAATATCGTGTTAAATCGCCCGTTGTAACCGATAATTGGGTCGCGATTAACGATGAGTTGGAATTGTAATCCCGAATTGACGAAAACCCTGGGATATTTTGGAGCATAACGCCGTATTGACGCCAGACCAAATGGCACGCGAGTTTGCTGAAAATAATTGTGCATAAGTGATAAATAGCTGCTTCAATCTGGTGCGAAGTTTGTGCTGTGATTGCTGCCGGACCGCGTTGGGAGGACCTGCATCTTTGAGAACCTTCGTCCATCCACACTCGACCTAATTATACGTTTCAATTACTCATTACCTACATACACACACACACACACGGACGTGGCCTCAGGAAGGGTCGTAACTTGGCGTCCCAGCTCAGAAGGTAAGTGTTTAGTATTATGTATTGGTAGGGCCCAAGAGCTGCATATTGTGTTTGCAAGCAACGGTCAAAGCTCCACGTACCGTGGACTGTTCGAACACACCAGTTACCGTTGGCTGGCTTTTGTAGGATCGAACATATCCCATAGATGTTCAATCAGATTCATGTCCGGGCTTCTTGCTGGCCATTCCATAATAGAGATATCGACTTCGGTAACATAATCTCGTACGACGCTCGCGGTGTGAGCCCTAGCATTGTCGTGTATGAATATGAAACCGTTGCCAATAAAATGTGCATAGGGCATCACGTGAGGCTCAAGACACTGTTCGATGTACCGATGACTGTTTAGTGCAGGCAGACGTGGCCCAGACACAAAGACAACCTCTGTCTTACCGTCGGCGCTGATTCCTCCCCAAACCGTCCACGAACCGCCACCATAGCTGTCCTTTTCTTCAATGCAGCATTGTGCAAAGCGTGTCCATCTCTTCTGTAGACCTTGTTCCTTCCGTCGTTACCATAAGCATAATTTTACACTCATCAGAAAAGAGGACTTTGTTCCACTGGAGGTATGACCAATTTAGGTGCTCACGTGCAAAGTTTCATGTGCTCAGGCGCATTCTTCGATGGTCTGCAGTTAATTTCGGTCCATTTGCTGGCTTATGAGGTACCAGTCCACGTTCCTTCAACCTTCTTCTAATTGTAGAGTCACTTACAGCCACCCTACGTACAACATGAAGCTGTTGCAGTTGAAAAGCATTAAGGCGTCGATTTCGTAAAGAATTTGTTACAATAAATCGATCATCTCGCTTAGAAGTGACCCGATTCCTGCCAGATCCTGAACATCGCGTGAACAAACCAGTCTCCCGATAGCGTTTGTAGACTCGACAGGCTTAGATGCAATCTTTCAGCAACAACCCGCTGACTAAGTCCAGAATCCAGCAATGCCACCACTTGGGCGGCTTCTGCAGGCGAAGTATCCATATGTTTTAGAAAAAAAAAACTTTTTCAGACATCCTAAAGTCACAATAAACAAATAAAGAACAAAAAGTTTTAAGATAAGCGCTAATTTTTAGTTTTCAAAGGTGAAATGTACTCCAACTCGTAAACACACACTTGTCTTAAAACAGTGAATCATTTCATTTACAGGATAAACAAATGAAATTCTAATTTTGATATAAGAGTTTTCGCTTATCACTGTAATGGCCAAACTGCCAGCTATACAATCATGTGATTTTTTTCATGTAATGAAAACTCTTTTGTGTTAAATTAGGGCAGAAACCATAAAAACGGAAGTGTTTCAATTTTTCTGATGAGAAGTGTATTAATTTATAAGAATAGAAATAACATTGGCCGAGAAACACTGGTGTCTGTGGTTGGTAATCAAAACCTGTATTAAGAATTTCTCCTCTCAGAAACTGTTTTACACAAAATCATTGTATGATACCAATAGTAAAATACAAGGTACGTAAGCAAATTAAAATACAATATAAGAGCTTAATCCAGTTACAAACAATGGTATATAAATGTTTGTCTGTGGGATTAGGTTAACTATTTCAGTACTTGCAACAATCTATCTGTCTTACTAGATCGTTCACCGTATTGTCTGCAGCTGGTAGTGGATAGCATGAAGTGGAGCAAGAGCTATTTCAATAAAATAACAATTCAGCCTACTGCTGTCCACTGCTGTTATTTCTAACACAAGTTACTCGGTAATCGAGCTAAGATGCCAGTTGCGATCTGTACTGTGACTGTAAAACCATTTCCCCTGTCTTTTATAATTCCATGTGTCACATATCTTTAGGTTTTTTACTGTGAGTTTTAATAAAGTTCAATTTTATTATTATTTATTTCTCCGCACATAATAAGACAAACATAATTACATAAAATAATAAGACAACTTAGATCTGCAAAAACAATATAAGCTTATGATCTTAGTCATGTGAGGAGCTAGTGTCTGAATCAGGCATAAAGCCTGTGTTACAGATCACCAGATCCCCACCCTATAGTACAACAAGTTCATTATGTGATTTTCTTGCCTATTAACTAAAAATTATAATTACAAAAGATAATCAAACAAAGTATAAAAGTTATAATAGTAAAATAGTATCCCTAATAGTTGTTATTTCATGCGCCTGGGTTATGACGTCTACGTGTGTTTCTTGGGTGTGTGTGTGTATGTGAGCGTGTGTGTGTGAGTGTGTTTGTGTCTGTTTTTGTCATAGTCCAACTTCGTCAGCCACTTCATGACAACAGATTTGCATTTAGCTCTAGTTAATGCGTATATAGAACGGGCTCGATTTGATTTGTTATACAAATTACTGCTTTGGAAGCAAAATAATCGGTGTGAGAGTTTAGTTTTGAATGGGGTTGTGGCGCAAACTATATTCTTACGGCACTTGTTTCTTAATTAATCAGGCTCGTATTTTAACTGGGAATGTTTTTTGAATACCGTGTATAGAATGAAAAGCTGTCGTACTGTTATACCTACTTCCCATTTCTTAAACAGGTCCACAGTCGGATGATAAAAAGTAACCTTAAGAAATGTACTTTGCGCCCTTTCAATTTTTAAAAGATGAGTAAGGCCGGCCTATTGGCCCCTCTCCAAGAGGTGATGCAATAGATGAGAAGAGACTGGCAGAGCTCAAAGTAAACCGATTTAACCTTTTGAACGCCAATCACTTGTATACCAGTTCGAAATTTTCGTGCCCTCAGCGCCACTACTTGATTAGGAGTAATAATAGTATAAAATAAATTTACGACTTTTACAAGACCTTTTATTTTGTTTTTATGGAAAAAATGCCCTGTTATAAGCCATATTTTTAACTTTTTCACACATAATAAGTTCTTGTTTGTTTTATATTCAATTGAAACAAAAACGCCATAAAATATTTTAATGCCCCCAACGCCAAGTACTTGATATATAAAGTAAACCAGTGATGGGACACGATGATGACCTCGCTATATTTCATCTCGTCGAAACGATCATAAATACTATTATTGCAAGAAAATGACGTGAATAAATAATACTTTATAAATATTGTAAACTATAAACTACATTTTATTCACCTTAATCAAGAATAAATAGGTTTTCTAATCATTGTCGATACTGAAACACCGTTTGAAAAACCCATCCTTACAAAGTGGCTAGTTGTCAGTGCGCACAACGCCACTAGAAAAAAGAAAAATACCATCGACATCGACATCTAGACATCCTTATATCAGAAAGGATTTTGACGTGCCTCGAGCGCCAACGACTTTATATGAAGTAGAAGGATTACATTTGGAGACAAATAGGGATGTGCCTTCTAGAACACACGTCTAATAAATTTACAATTCTTTTTTTTATTATGGGAAATATATCCAGGTTTTCATATTGATCTTTTTTTGAAATAAAACAAAATATGAAAATACGATATCAGTTTTTATTTAGCTTCGTAAATTGGTGAATAAACATTAATTTCAACTTATAATATTATTTGTCGATAGGACATTAATCCCATCCCTACGTTTTAGTATAGATACGTTATACATTTGTAGCGTGGCGCTGCAGGACACATCGCGTATTAGATAAGTGGGCGTCGAAAAGGTTAATGAATTGTTTTTTGGCAACGTGTCTTAAAGTCTTAAAAATAACGATAAGCTTTCGCACTCTCTTAATTAAGATTTCAAGGTAATCTTGGAAATTCAGGTTTCTATTTATCAGAACACCTGGATACTTATGCTGTGTTTGTTAGATTAGGCCATGAGCAGTTTATATCGTCAGGGTTAGAGCACGAGTGAGAGATAATGCGGTACGAAGGATCAGGCTTATCTTTGATTTTAGTCGAGAAATTAATGTAATTTTTATGTGATATTTTGCATCTAAATATTCGTGTTCAACCAGGCAGTTACCATATTCATTCCTCTCTTGGCATTCGCGAAAACTTGCTCCCATGAGTGCCCACAAAAAAGCAAGGCCGTTTCAATCTGACAAAGATTGTTGATGTACACCAGGAAGAGTGTAGGACCCAGGATACTCCCCTAAGGGACACCAAAGTTACTGGTACCTCTTGACTTATGATACTGCTGATTTGTACACGTCTCCTGACTGTTAGGTAATCCTGAAGAAGTTTCAAGTGGAAATCCCGATATCCAAGGTTTTCTAGCTTTCTAACCAAAATCGAGACAGACTGTGTGAGTGTCAAATGCCTTTGCTAAATCTAGAAATTATTTACCATCTAAATTTTGAACTGATTTTTTTTTTGCGTATGAGTGGGATCTTGTAATACAATGATGGAACGAGCTTCCATATGGGCAGCACAGTGACAGCAGTGTTGGTCGGCAGGTGCGGCGGCTGCTGCGCTCGATGGCGGTGGAGTGGTGCCAGCCGGCGCTGCTGGCGCTGCCGCGCGACTACGACCGCCTGTTCACGTACTACCACGAGCGCGTGTGCCTGCAGTGCGGCGCCGTGCCCAAGGAGGCCAGCGTGTGCCTGCTGTGCGGCACGCTCGTGTGCCTCAAGCAGCCCTGCTGCCGCCAGCACCAGGTCGCCGAGGCCGTGCAGGTACCACACACTTGTCACACCTACAGTACTACCACGAGCGCGTGTGCCTGCAGTGCGGCGCCGTGCCCAAGGAGGCCAGCGTGTGCCTGCTGTGCGGCACGCTCGTGTGCCTCAAGCAGCCCTGCTGCCGCCAGCACCAGGTCGCCGAGGCCGTGCAGGTACCACACACTTGTCACACCTACAGTACTACCACGAGCGCGTGTGCCTGCAGTGCGGCGCCGTGCTCAAGGAGGCCAGCGTGTGCCTGCTGTGCGGCACGCTCGTGTGCCTCAAGCAGCCCTGCTGCCGCCAGCACCAGGTCGCCGAGGCCGTGCAGGTACCACACACTTGTCACACCTACAGTACTACCACGAGCGCGTGTGCCTGCAGTGCGGCGCCGTGCTCAAGGAGGCCAGCGTGTGCCTGCTGTGCGGCACGCTCGTGTGCCTCAAGCAGCCCTGCTGCCGCCAGCACCAGGTCGCCGAGGCCGTGCAGGTACCACACACTTGTCACACCTACAGTACTACCACGAGCGCGTGTGCCTGCAGTGCGGCGCCGTGCTCAAGGAGGCCAGCGTGTGCCTGCTGTGCGGCACGCTCGTGTGCCTCAAGCAGCCCTGCTGCCGCCAGCACCAGGTCGCCGAGGCCGTGCAGGTACCACACACTTGTCACACCTACAGTACTACCACGAGCGCGTGTGCCTGCAGTGCGGCGCCGTGCCCAAGGAGGCCAGCGTGTGCCTGCTGTGCGGCACGCTCGTGTGCCTCAAGCAGCCCTGCTGCCGCCAGCACCAGGTCGCCGAGGCCGTGCAGGTACCACACACTTGTCACACCTACAGTACTACCACGAGCGCGTGTGCCTGCAGTGCGGCGCCGTGCTCAAGGAGGCCAGCGTGTGCCTGCTGTGCGGCACGCTCGTGTGCCTCAAGCAGCCCTGCTGCCGCCAGCACCAGGTCGCCGAGGCCGTGCAGGTACCACACACTTGTCACACCTACAGTACTACCACGAGCGCGTGTGCCTGCAGTGCGGCGCCGTGCTCAAGGAGGCCAGCGTGTGCCTGCTGTGCGGCACGCTCGTGTGCCTCAAGCAGCCCTGCTGCCGCCAGCACCAGGTCGCCGAGGCCGTGCAGGTACCACACACTTGTCACACCTACAGTACTACCACGAGCGCGTGTGCCTGCAGTGCGGCGCCGTGCCCAAGGAGGCCAGCGTGTGCCTGCTGTGCGGCACGCTCGTGTGCCTCAAGCAGCCCTGCTGCCGCCAGCACCAGGTCGCCGAGGCCGTGCAGGTACCACACACTTGTCACACCTACAGTACTACCACGAGCGCGTGTGCCTGCAGTGCGGCGCCGTGCCCAAGGAGGCCAGCGTGTGCCTGCTGTGCGGCACGCTCGTGTGCCTCAAGCAGCCCTGCTGCCGCCAGCACCAGGTCGCCGAGGCCGTGCAGGTACCACACACTTGTCACACCTACAGTACTACCACGAGCGCGTGTGCCTGCAGTGCGGCGCCGTGCCCAAGGAGGCCAGCGTGTGCCTGCTGTGCGGCACGCTCGTGTGCCTCAAGCAGCCCTGCTGCCGCCAGCACCAGGTCGCCGAGGCCGTGCAGGTACCACACACTTGTCACACCTACAGTACTACCACGAGCGCGTGTGCCTGCAGTGCGGCGCCGTGCCCAAGGAGGCCAGCGTGTGCCTGCTGTGCGGCACGCTCGTGTGCCTCAAGCAGCCCTGCTGCCGCCAGCACCAGGTCGCCGAGGCCGTGCAGGTACCACACACTTGTCACACCTACAGTACTACCACGAGCGCGTGTGCCTGCAGTGCGGCGCCGTGCCCAAGGAGGCCAGCGTGTGCCTGCTGTGCGGCACGCTCGTGTGCCTCAAGCAGCCCTGCTGCCGCCAGCACCAGGTCGCCGAGGCCGTGCAGGTACCACACACTTGTCACACCTACAGTACTACCACGAGCGCGTGTGCCTGCAGTGCGGCGCCGTGCCCAAGGAGGCCAGCGTGTGCCTGCTGTGCGGCACGCTCGTGTGCCTCAAGCAGCCCTGCTGCCGCCAGCACCAGGTCGCCGAGGCCGTGCAGGTACCACACACTTGTCACACCTACAGTACTACCACGAGCGCGTGTGCCTGCAGTGTGGCGCCGTGCCCAAGGAGGCCAGCGTGTGCCTGCTGTGCGGCACGCTCGTGTGCCTCAAGCAGCCCTGCTGCCGCCAGCACCAGGTCGCCGAGGCCGTGCAGGTACCACACACTTGTCACACCTACAGTACTACCACGAGCGCGTGTGCCTGCAGTGCGGCGCCGTGCCCAAGGAGGCCAGCGTGTGCCTGCTGTGCGGCACGCTCGTGTGCCTCAAGCAGCCCTGCTGCCGCCAGCACCAGGTCGCCGAGGCCGTGCAGGTACCACACACTTGTCACACCTACAGTACTACCACGAGCGCGTGTGCCTGCAGTGCGGCGCCGTGCCCAAGGAGGCCAGCGTGTGCCTGCTGTGCGGCACGCTCGTGTGCCTCAAGCAGCCCTGCTGCCGCCAGCACCAGGTCGCCGAGGCCGTGCAGGTACCACACACTTGTCACACCTACAGTACTACCACGAGCGCGTGTGCCTGCAGTGCGGCGCCGTGCCCAAGGAGGCCAGCGTGTGCCTGCTGTGCGGCACGCTCGTGTGCCTCAAGCAGCCCTGCTGCCGCCAGCACCAGGTCGCCGAGGCCGTGCAGGTACCACACACTTGTCACACCTACAGTACTACCACGAGCGCGTGTGCCTGCAGTGCGGCGCCGTGCCCAAGGAGGCCAGCGTGTGCCTGCTGTGCGGCACGCTCGTGTGCCTCAAGCAGCCCTGCTGCCGCCAGCACCAGGTCGCCGAGGCCGTGCAGGTACCACACACTTCACACACCTATAGACATACACACCTCGACTAAACCAACACGTACCTTTACATCTCAAACACCTACACGTCTACTTCCATCCTCATATTTCACAGCAAACAACACACTCACAAACCTAACTTAAATACATCCCAGTAACTTCCATGGCCCTACAATCAACACCCAAGTAGCACACGAGGCTGCTTATCAGCCGAATAACGGATTCCCATCATGCTTAAAGCTGAATAAAAAAGCTGAGTAAGGGCCGTATAGGGCCTTACACAACTCTTATAACTCTTAAATGGGCACAAATTATTCAGCCTTAAGTTCACGTAGCTGCTTAGGAGCTGTGTAGCAGCAATTTAACAGTGTTATAAAGGGTAACGACAGTACTATGCGCTGAATATCGACTGACTAAGAGATCACAAGTTACTCTTTATTCAGTAAATATGACACATCTACGCTCTTAATAGATGTTTTAAACTGGGAAAGGCTGCTTGCGGCCAGTGTAAAAGTGAACATATTTGATGTAGCAAACATATAGAAGCAAATATAATAACCTAGCTGCCAAATGAACACTTGTTTCATGGAGTGAATTATACGTGGATAATATTATGTTTTACATATTAATAAAAGAAAAATAATTGGGAATGTAATTTCACTGACATTATACATATATATTGTCTAAGAAAATTTTAGTGCGCCTCGAAAATATTCTGTTTTTAATTTGTTTTATGATATAAATAAGCCGTGATGAAAACTTGATGAAAGAATTTTTTGTGCTTTGAAAAGAATTATAAGATAAAAAGTTATTACTAATGCAATACATTCCTAATTCATACACAAAACATCTTAAAAGTTGAAAAATGAATCAGTATATTTATAGTTTGTACGTCAGTATAATCGCCATCAACGTTACAAGTTACACTGACTGATTACAGTACCACATGTTACTTCTATTCAGATAAAGTCTGATTAAAGGTACTTATGTGAACCACTATAAAGTAAAAGCCGTTAATTCGATACACTAGTGAGTCTCTAAGCAGCTGCGAGGCGTCTAGTGAATGTTTAAACAGCCGCTATGCAGACACTATCAATGGCAGTATAAAGGCTGATTAGCGGTAGACATATTCAGCAGTAAGCTGTAATGTGGGCCACAAATCATCCAGTATACAGCTATTAACGTTATAATAGTTCACACGTGCCCCTTTAATAAGTCAGTGTAATAGGAGTTCACAAATACCTTCTTATACAACTTTTAGCGTAATTTCATCCACTAAACAGCCCTTACTACTGCTAAGGCATTAGAAAAGGTTAAAAGCTGAATAGCGTCTTGAAAATATACCTTTATAGCACTCTAAGCGTATTAATGGTACTTTTGTCGGTCTTAATCAGCCTTAATGCAGCTCTTAATCCGCCTAAGCTGTTTAAATATCACTGACAGCTATTATACAGCTGTAGGATCACCATTGTACTCTTAAAAGAGTCTTAATACGCATCGAGTTTCAAATAGGTCTAAAAGTGAGTAGTTATACAGCTATCTGTGCTACTTGGGCAGACACTGATATAATTATATCGGCCAATTCATTAATTTTCCCAAAAAAAACACGCAAGTTTCTGGCACACATTTTTTGCTATATATTTTACCACAGTTTTGCTACTACATTTTCCCGTCTTTTATGAAAAAGGCATCCATCTACATCCATTTTGCAAGGTACCATTTAATAGCTGTTCTATATACTTTGTTGAAACTACTTGAATGTCTATTAAAACATATGTTCACTATCTTGTAATAACATTATATTCCCCACAAAAGTAAGGCATACGTAAAAATAAATCTACTTGCGTCAAGATCTAACTTGTCATATACAGCAGTTAAAAAAAACTGTTCTTGGACCTCACAAAAGCTTTTGATACCATTCCGACCTCCATTCTTCTGCTCAAGCTTGAAAGTACGGGTATTAGAGGAACACAGCTCGAACTTTTCCAGAGTTAAATAACCAACCGCACACAAATTGTTAGGATTGATTACCATATCCGTAACGAGCTCCCGATCTGCTACGGTGTCCCCCAAGGCAGCATATTAAGCCCCACCCTGTTAATATTTATTAACGATCTGTAAAATTTTGATATCACGGTTGGCAAAGTTATTGCATTTTCAGACAACAATTTCATCACATTTATGTATTTATTTTTGTATTATTTTCAAATTTTCCGAAGCAACATGTGATAGTGTTAATAAATGTATTTTCTTTCTCCCTTTTAGCCTTGCACTAACGAAATAAACTTTCTTTATATTTCCCTTATTTTAGTTTAATATGTGACGACATATTTCATTATAAGACAACACCGTGGGTACCCCATGAAAGATGCGTACTTTAGATTTGTTGCAGCTGAAACAATGATTATTTCATGAAAAACTATTTATAGCGTGTATAGTATTCTAAGAAAATTTGTCTGTCAGCCCTAGATTTAGAATAATCCATTGTAAAGTCTTAGAATTGGCCTTATTTAAAATATATATACTACTACTAAATCTAATTTTTACATATCGATGGTCTAGAAGACAAACGAGCTAATAACAAAATTTTAATAATGTAATATTTTAATGCCAAAAGTATTGAAATGATCAATGAATACTTTTGGCATTAAAATCTTACATTATCAAAATTTTGTAATTAGCGCATTTGTCTTCTAGACCATCGATATTTAGTTTTTTGGCTATAACTCCAGTGTTAACCATCCATAAGTTTGCTCAAATATGGGGTTAATAACGTATGATTGTGGTCAGCACGCGATGGAATGCGGCGGCGGCACGGGCATCTTCCTAGTGGTGACGTCCACCTACATCATCGTGATCCGCGGGCGGCGCGCCTGCCTGTGGGGCTCGCTCTACCTCGACGACTACGACGAGGAGGACCGCGACCTCAAGTCAGTACCACTTTACATTCCTCATCATCATCATTAGCTTAGCATCTTCCCGCTGGTAACTTACACCTACATCATCATGATCCGCGGCCCCGGGAAGCAAGGGCAGCTGAAGGAACAGGGTGGGTTTTTAGTCAGTAGAATATCATTAGAACTTAAAACGGGATATTTACCACGTGTATTTTTTGTTTTGAGTTTCCGATATTTCGGCACTGTTGCAAGCGCCATGATCACGGATGAACTGAAGTAATTGCGGGTGGAAGTTTATGAGCAGACAAATCGGTCTACCCTCTTTCTCGTTCGTTTTCTGTTAGCGACACCGCTACCACTGTCACATGTATCACTAAACACTCGATTCTGTTCCCGACACACAAAACTCACCGTGTCGACTCGCGAACTTTCTACGGAACTTTTTCGGTTTTTACAAATCAAATCTGAAACTCAAAACAATAAATACACATGGTAAATATCCCATTTTAAGTTCTAATGATACTGTTAGTGACCATGTTAGCTTAAAAACTTATAGTCGGTAGAAGTCTGACACTCCCTTCCGCTGCACTCAAGCGGGAGAAGTCATTCGATATTTTCCCATCTGAAAAAAAGCCTCTTTCCAACTATATTGGCGTCAATTTCCAGACTAGTCAGATGCAAGTGCAACTGAGTATTAGTATTCTACATGGAGCGAATGCCTATCTCACCCTCACAGCCTAGTATTTGGGTAACAGGATACCCCTTAACCAGACCAGTGTCAAATTTTCTTCTAACGATTATCGAAAGAACATTAAAAAAGTTTCCTCGTGTAAACCTTCACGATTGTCGCCCTTCCCCTTGGGCGACTATTGCCTCGCAATAAAATATACCTGCCTTGTGTTTTGCTCATGTCTACACTGAACTCGAATGGCAATTCTCGCACTGAAAACGGTTCAAATCGATTTGTACGATACTCGTATGAACTTGAAAAAATGTCATACGAGATCGTGTTTACACTAGTCGAGAATTCGTAAGCAAGAATCTTCCTACGATAATGTTCGCTATGTAAACAGTCGCAGTAAGTATCGCTAGGCGATAAATTAGTTTCAAGTCTCGTATGACATAATCGTAGGCGAGAATTTAGGTTTTGTCTGTGTGTAAACATTATGATACAATAATCTTATGGCGATTATTGCTTGCGATAGTTGCGTACGATTTCTCGCCAAGAAACGTTCAAGAAACTCTCTCCGTCTAAATGGGCCTTTAGGGACGGAAGGCATCTCGATATGTTTAGTAGACCCATAGGCCATACATACACCGACTTCGTTAAGCGTTGCTTAATGTGAAGACCGTGTGTCTGTTCATACTTAGCCAAGAGCTTTTTACTAATGACCTTGCAAGATTAAAGAGAGTAAATCAGATGAGAGTAAATTTTACATAGTTTGTAAGTTAAATTTATTGCTAACATTTTAGAATTATAACGTACTTATTTATATTATAACATTATCATTGTAGTAAATCTTGTTGTCTCGAAATATAGATGAATAATAATTTGCTGTCCGTTTTAGTCAGTTTTAACTAAAACGCGATACATCCGATGCAGTATGTAGGAACTACAGTTATATTGCACACGAGGTAAAATGTAATGTGCCCCGCGCATACGGTCGGGCAGCCAGTCGTCCTAGCCGCGCTATAGCATAAACTTGTGTACTAATAATATATAATAAGAAACGTCACTGTAACATATCTCGAATCTATAAATAGACTTTATATTGGACTCGCTACTTTCATTTATAACCTTCTCCAACCAAGTACCAAAGGTTCCAACACAGTATAGTCCGAGACACATAAGTTGAACCAAAATGGCGGTCGTCCGCGCAGGTACAAGTATGGAGAAAAATGTTAGACACATGCTCCACAGTTGTCCGGGAAATTCAAAAAACTAAAGTAATTTAATTAAATGCAAGTTAAAAATAATCTCGGATTATGCGTTGAAGGCTTTCAGAACCTTCATAATTTATATTTGAACGTAACTTTGTACGAAGTTTACTAACTGTTGGTAATTTTTTCTCAGTTATATGAAAATTGTGAATGCATCGTTTTATTATGCCTGTCAATGATTTTATTCGTTAAAAAAAAAACGGTTCGATAAAAACCTGGGTACTCAATGCGATAATAAATTCTGAACTTTGATTCTCTTTTAAAATTCTGTTAACTGTGGATATAGACATTCGTATAGCTTCCGCAGTTTTATTTAGAAAATCAGTTAAAAAGTAATTGTAAACGTCAAATATCATTCTCCTTCCCTCTCTCCTAAACTAATAGTTCGTTGTGGTGGAGTGTGGACTCATTTTCTTGAAATGAAATTCAATGATCACAGATTAGACGGAAACAAACTTTAAAACTTGGTGCGCGATTGTACAGTAGGGCCGCGCGGAGAGCGTGCGGAGAGCGCGGGGCGGAGTGAGAGTGTGGCGGCTCGCGTCGCCGCGTTGTTATGGTTACGCGCCGCCCCGCGCCCCGCGCCCCGCACTTCGATTGAGACCCAAAAATGTGTTACTGCGCATTCAAAGTCATAGTTCAACTGACGTGTCCCGTACTGTAGCATGATTTAGTCTGCTTATGTTGTAGTTGAATGTAAACTTTGTGTTGTAGGCGCGGCAAGCCGCTGTACCTGAGCCAGGACCGGCTGGAGCTGCTGCAGGCGCAGTGGCTGGCGCACCGGTTCGACCACACCAAGCGCACCTGGGTGTGGCACCGCGACTCGCTCTGAGGGAACTCTACCCCACTACTCACGCCTCCACGCTATCCATCTATCCTGGACTGTTCAACGATCTCAACCGCCACGCGACTCCCAATTATATCAGTCTCATCACGAATAACTCGTTGAGCTACTGTGTACAATGTAAATATGTTGGAGTTTCTGTTGCTTAGTAACACTGCTGAATGTAACTCCACTTATATTATTAACACTGACTTAAGAAGTGGAGATATTTTTCCAGTCAGAATCTAAGTCATCTAAATTTTCAAGTCGAGTTTAGCTGATTTTTATTCTAGTTACATTGGATCTGTTTGATTTGTTAAATTTAATTGATTGCGAAACGCAGTCCGGTTAGGTTGCAGTATTAATGCTACCGTCGAAATCCCGATTGTAAACAGTATAGACATTCACTGAATGGTCTGCTAGCCGAAATAGGTCAATATTAGAGTTTACTTATAATAACTGAACATAGATAATAAAATAACTAACTTATCCGATTACTCAGCCGACATCAAGCAATAATAACGCATTGTTCGGTTTTAAATATTGTAATAATCGCAAAATAATATAGTGTCAATTGAGCCTTAATTGTTATCGCTGGCATACTAACAGGTTTAATAGTTATTTACAAATTGTATTTAGTATTTATACATCTGAGTAACATTATAAATTTTCGTTTCGCCATTGGAACACGTATTTTTAACTATACATGAAAATTTGCCACGTACAATCATTACTAAATTTTAGTGTTTTACATTATATCCAAACATTTATAATTACATACATAGTTCAGTATATAGAAAGATATTTGCAGCCACATATATATTTTCATATTAATAGTCGTTATTAGCTTTGAAGTATTTCACCAGACGTGAATAACGAATATGTAGATCGTGATCAGGCTTGCATAGACTTCATAGTGAACAGTTAGTCATTGCCTTTAGAAGTATTTTTTGTTTTTATTATTTTTATAACAAACTACTGAAGTTTTTATAATGTAATGTGTAATAGCTAAATTAGCATTGTATATTCATCTGATATGCGGTTCATTGGTTTTAAATGTGTGACAACGAGAAGCAGACATATTATTTGCTTACTTTTTCGCTTGAGTTTGTATTACCATCATATTCGCAAGATTCATTTTTCAATTATCCTAAAATATCATCATTCTATATCAGGCTTCTATCTGCTATTTGATACCAATTATTCTACAACATTCAATATTCATTAAATAATAAGCAATAACTATGTAGTTCATAGATAAAGTTCTACACAGAGTTATATAATTTGCTGCACTATCGAATTGTTGGTTTATAATTATATATTAACATGATCTGAGTACTCGCAAACATATTGTGTAACGAAGTATGCCTTAACAGAATTTAACAGTTATTTACATAATGTACAACAAAAACATAAATGCAGTACACATTATTGTATAAAATTATTACTTGTTTGACTATTGTAATGTGTTATAGAAGTAAATTTTATCTAGTGTTGCATCTGAGCATTAATTAATGACAGAGAGCGGCCAGAGAATGATTACTGAAATACATCACAAGAACATTTGATTGCAATATCATTAACATGTTATGGCATGTATCGTTAACTTCCATACTACATAGATGGTTTCTAAAATCGCTTAATTCTCTGGCCTCCCTCTTAGTAAGAAAATTTGTTGGAATATAAGGTCTTTATAGAATTATCCTGTCCAATGTTTGATCAAACTCAACCCAGTGACACTGATACAAACACATGCCTTCATTTGTATGAACTTAGCGCACTGCCACCGCTAAACGTATGAACTATTATAATATTTTACAGCCCAAGTGTTTGGTCAAACATTTGAAATATGTTGCCAAGAATGTCACGAAATTATTTGTCTTGTTTACGATCCCTTACGACTTTATGCCTATTCCGTATGTCTGGTATATGTATCTAGGAAACAGTAGAACTCAACAGTGATTAAAAATGATGGCCCTCGTAAACAAGACAACATGTAGAACATTGTAAATATAACCTTCGACTTCACTAGGGATGTCCAATGGGTGTTGTTAGGGCTGTGAATACGTATATTTTAAATTTTACTCGCTCCTCTGTTGACACGGTTGACGAATCACTTTAGATTTTAAAGAGGATTAAATTATTATTTTATTTTTTTCATATTTTTATATATAATTGTGGATTATACCTACTGAGTACGATATTAGTGCGTAGCCGCTTTCAAACTATTTCTCCAACATTCTTCAATGAATTTATGAAAGCAATAATATTGTTCTAATAATAGATGTATTCCGATGAAGTTCTCTCGAAAGCATGCACCGCACTGCTTGCGAGGTCTCACAGTTGACAAACAGCTTCCTTGCTTCAAAATATAACGACAATAATGAACGGTATACTATATTCAGTCAGAGTATCATTATGGAGGTATGGTGCTTAAATCTATATTTTCATTTCTCGTGTGCAATTTAAACGCTTTTGTTTTATTCCCCTGTATATTATTTTCTAAGTCCTCGAAAGTACATTTTTCTGTTTTATAAATTAGTGTTTGTATCTAGTTTTAGTGTTAACTAAATTGTAGTTTTTATTATTAAGCTATTATCGTTTAAAATTTTGTAATCACAACGAATTGAATTCTGTAATGAAAATTACGAAGTGGTAGAGTTCAAAATTAGTGGATATTTGAGATGTCAAATAACGATTTTTACTGTTTAGAATTTTAATGTTTTTGTCACGTGAATGCGACAGCTAGCGAAACCGAAAAGTAGTTAGTCGAGAACTGTCACGTCTAAAATTAACATTATTATATATTGTTATTATATTCCCTTTGCTACCATATTTACAAGCTCATATAAGTTGGACAACAATACTGTGACGAAGTACTAGATTGGTTGATCCCGCGTCCAGAGCCGCACCGCTCCAGATTACATTGTTAAACTTGTGTATGTATATTGTTCTTGTATATATTCAATCATTAAAGTTGTTGATATTTCTATTGTGGTTTAAATTTCAAACTTCCTGGTTATCCTTTAATATTTTCAACCGTATAATGAATCACAAATCACAAGCTACTTGCGAAATATATATGTATATCCCAATGGTAAAGTAATCGGTTGCTTCTACCACTGCTCGAAAATACTCTAAAGTCATAATCTTGGTAAAGAAAGATATAAATAAAGATGTAAAACGCCAATATTGGCATTGTTATCACAAATTTTTATCCCTTTTATCTTAGCTTTTCATAATCAGTAAATGACCCCAAGAATGTTCAGCATTCAGGGACTATTTCTCAAAGCAATGGTGGGATTAATTAGGTACTAACTACTGATTCATTTAGTGACTATAAAGAAGTGTGGCAGTTTCACGCCCAGATTTAGTCGTTAATTAGTCGCCAAATACCAAAATTAGTCTGTAGTTCAAAAGATATTAGGGTACATTGGTGGCCAAGCACAGATCTGTTTCGCGATCAGAAAAGTGCTCCTTTCAGAAAATTATGTAAGAACATCTAACCCGCCGGAACCGACTTGCTGCCAGATAATAAAAGTTAGCAAGTACTAAGTATGGAACATCGCTGTCCCGTGGAACAACCACTTGTTCAACTGGTTGTACTACGGGGCAGCGATGGTATGGAAAGAACTGCGAACCCAACCAAAAAATGCATCGCCATCAGAAATGACCTGCTTCAGAAGTTAGAACTGCGACTCCGTCAGAACCAACTTGCTGGCTGATAATTAAAGTTAAGATGGAATGATATGGAAGAATATATAATATAGATGGAAGTAGCCTATTCATTTAAAGACCCGCAGATTATAGCAATCAATGAACATAGAGTCCGGCAGGGAAATCCACGACTTAGCTTATTATTCCCGAAACGTTTTGTGCCAAGCAGTCGGAACCAATCTCATTTAAAAAAATATATATATTACTAGCTTCTGCCCGCGACTTCGTACGCGTGGGAAGGTTTTCCCGTGCAAATCCTGATCCCGTGGGAATTTCGGGATAAAACGTAGCCTATGTGTTATTCCAGAATGTCAACTATCTACTTACCAAATATCATTCAGATCCGTTCAGTAGTTTTTGCGTGAAAGAGTAACAAACATCCATCCATCCTCACAAACTTTCGCATTTATAATATTAGTAGGAAGTAGGAAGTAGGATATTCAATTGGGTCCCGACTGCTTGTCACTTTTAAAACATAATTGTGCTTGTTTCTTGCATTTCAGTTGAGCAGTCGGGTTTTTTGATTTTTTAAATATTTTTTTATAAATCTCAGTATTCTCTTAGGATTGAGATTTATTTACGTGGGAATCTCCTCCCACGCGGGTGTAATCGCGGGCACAGCTAGTCAATAACAATTAGTAATAGTAGACTGTATCTTTAACACAGGCATAGTTTAATGCCGTAAATTAGTCCTGCTATTTCTAAGTCCTGCGCGGTGACGTCTGAGAAAGCGAGTAGCCGTCGCGTCGCTTCGGGCCGAGTCCATGTCGCGCCGCGAACATCTGGAAATGGCAAATATTATTAAAAGCCCTTCAAATGGTTCCTCTCTAGTCTTTGGATTGATCTCAGCAGCTCTTGTAAGGCCGACGCCAGGGTAAATGCTCAAGACTCTTCCCAGAGACAAGAGCAGAGGTGGAAGAGCTCTATCCTATATAGAGACAAGAGACTTCAGCTTTGAGGTGAAGTGGCACTTTTGAAGAGCGCCACTTCACCTTCGGCTGCAGCAGAGCTAATGTGCTCTAATCTCTTGTACCGTTCCAGACGGTTAATATTGCCATCAGAGACCTGTGGATGAGAAATCGCTTATTTTTGCTGTGCTCGACACCATGGTCCATATGATCTAATTATAACTTTACCACCTAAGAATACCTACATATGGAATGCAATAAACGTATTGAGTACTACTTATTATCAATAAATATAAGTAAAATGAGAAATGAATGCAAACAGAAATGTGCCTATTTCCATGTCATCAGAGAATGAGAATACTTATAAGGTTTCTTCTCAGTCATTAGGTACGCTCTTGTCAGAAAGATCGTGGTTGTTATGTAATTTTCAGGACTGAAAAGTCAGGACTTCCAAAAAATGGCTATTTGCCATTTTTTCTGTTAGCGGGCCGAGGCCGTTTGGTCGGTTGGTGTTTGATGTTCATTAGGTGCGTGTAACTCTTTACGGAACCGACTCACTGATTCGAATCATTGAAGTGATTTAAAAGATTGGATCAGTAACAACGTTTCAAATGCATCATTTGGATCTGAAACATTACTTTGCTCTGGCTCATTTCGCGCGACGCGTCGCTCGTGTGGCGACTGAGCAGTGTGCGAGCAAGAGAGAGAGAGAGACCTAGACACACTGAGTTACTTTAACTATTGACTCTTGTATCCTAAGCACGAAGATCGACTTTATTTATAATCTCACTTATTACAATAAATATGTAGACATAAAACATTCAGTATTGATGCCTCAAAACATTTCTATGTCTCAATAGTAAACGTCCGCAACGCAACGTAAGAATGTTACGTTTCTATACATGTCGTCGCGTCGCGGGCGTTTACTGAGTCATTTGAGCCGATGATCCAAATGAGCCAAATAAAACATATCAGTGTTCCGGATCATTTCAGTGATAGAGATGCAAATGTTCCAATCTCAAAAATGGTACACTTTGCCCACCTCTAATGTCCATATTGAGTACTTAAGGTACTTAAGGCATTCAGCCTTCGTGTGGAACTCGGTAAATGATAGTCCAAGCATTCTTCTCCAGCACCACATTTCTAAAGCGTCAATCTTCTTCCTTTCTATTTCCCGCAGCGTCCACGTCTCTGCGGCGTAAGTAGGTAGGTACAGGAATATGGGGAATACGAGCGTGCGGACGAAGCGGGTCTTAGATAATAGCCTTGCTTAGATTTCGGTTCCTCCATATTTTCCTCATCCTAATGGCTAGTATTGGACTTGTGATCGAGAGGTCGCGGGTTCGAACCCCACCCATTACACTATTGCCGTGAACCCACTCCAGACACAAGCATATTTAGCTTAGTTGGAGGGGTTAACAAAATTGCTAGTAATGTGAACTCTACCCACATTGCTAGTTCCCTTAAAAAAAATCGTATCCCCTGCAGTTTTGTAGATGGAGTGAAAAGGCGTATGGGTATCATACACCTTTTCACTCCATCGATGCATCCGCCGCTGTCAGAGATTAAGGAACAAGGTAAACATAATGACGTGTAAAAGTGTTACCTATTTAAAAACCAATTTGCAAACTTAAGATCATTCATCATTATCAGTGATCGGAGTAGGTAGATTGATTTTTGGTACTTGTATCATAAATGCACACAGAAAGAAGAACATGGATAAGCCATTTTCCCGGAAAGTAATTCCGGTATTTCCGGATTCAATTAAACATTGTTAATGTTGGTAGTGATATTATTCCTACTCAATTCAAAATTTAAAGGAAGGTATAAAAACTAAATTAATTCATTATTTATCTGTTGAATAATAAAAACAATCTAATTCCGATCGAAGCTTTAATTTTTATTTTTTTATTTTTAGCCTTTTATGGCTAGAACTTTTATAGATAGACATAAATTGTTGCACTTAAATTTAAATATTTTCATAGTGGTCATGGTAATTTGCATTAAGGGTAGAATAAAGAATAATATTGCTCATTTTATTACAATTCCTACCTTTTTTTGAGGATGGCAAATCATCAAATAACTCCTTCCACTCTGGCAGAATAAAATTCCTACATAAGTTCCGTTTTTTTTTTAATAATCCACCAATTCCGGAGGAATGTCCATATTAATATATACGTTTCGGATCAATGACCCCATTTCAATCTACCTACTCTGATCACTGATCATTATCATGACTGGACCACTTCACAATTCGCTATTTGGGTCACCAAAGGTGAGTTATTATTAGCCCGGTCCACTCCACAACCATCCTTTTCGTCTAGCTGCGGTTGATCCTCAATCCAAATTCGAGGCTAACACGTGCCATATTTCGAAGCAACTTTTTTTTCTGATGAGAATTAGTGGTGAAAAGGGTGGTATCATCTGCGTAGTGCAGGTTTGCTGTTCTGTAGCCACCGACCACTACACCGTCTGACCAGTTCTCAAATGTTATGACGCGTTGAAAAGCTCTTCGATAGATGCCTCAAGAGATGCACCAAGTTTACCCATTAGAAACAAAGTATTTTACCGATTAACAACAGGAAATTTTACCGAGTGGAATGCCTTGAAGAAGTCAACAAAGCATCAGGTCGGCTGTTGAACTCTCGAGCTTCTTCGATAACCTGGCAACCTATGAGGATTTGCTCTTGACCCTTGACAAATCCAGCTTGTTCTAGCGCTATCTCATTTGATAAGTATGTATTTAGTCTTTAGGATCATGCTTGCATGTGGTATGAGTGCAATAAGGCGGTAATTGCTACATTTCTTAAGGAACCCCTTTATGTTTAGGGAGTGAAAATAGTGTGTGACCATTTCTTATTACAAATGCCATGTTCATGTGTTACCTGCGGTTTCGATAGGAATTCCGTCTCTTACCACAGCTTTCCTTTCCTTGAGGCATTTAATAGCAGCTCCAACCACAGACAAATGAATTATGGCTCAACAGCGTATTAGGCAATGCTCAGGAAATAAATTTACTTTACTTATTCGGAACTTGCATTGCACGCGGGAAGCGTGAACGAGCGTGTGGTCATTGGCATTACCTAGTGTTGCGGGAGCGGAAATCGGCAAAAACTTGACATTATAGTTATTTAATATTTTTTTTAATCAAAATCACTAAATGATGTGTAAATTCATCCATCTTCACTAGTCTCTCCGTCAGGGGCGGATCCAGCCATCAAAAAAGGTTGTGGGCACAACCACCCGAAAATCTGCCAAGTGCGAGTCGGAGTACAAACTCGCTCGACTCGACTTTTGAATTTGTTCATTTCATTTGTTACGCGTATCAGGACTTTGGCCTTTTAGGAATGGAAATAATCATTGGAGGAAGTTAGACTCGATTTCGTCCAACTAAATAGTCAAATAGTTTCAATTTCGAACCAATAAATTATTGTTTGATGGTCTACAAATAACAAACATCATATCCCATACACCTCAAACAGGATGCACAGAAATAAAAAAGGCACAATTCTGGGAAGACATGGATGACCTCATCCAGAGCATTCCAGCAAACGAATACAAGATTATAGGTGGGGAACTGAATGGACACATGGGGATACCAGGGATATTACAGGAGATAACGTACATGGTGAGTTTGGGATAAGCGAGTTAAACAAACAACGAGAAGAAATACCTACTAGAATTTGCAGAAAGGTGCACTTACACTAATAAAGACGTATTTCAATAGAAACCAGAACACTCACACACTTATAAATGTGCGGGTAGAGCGTCACAGATAGACTTTATCATGTCCCACAAGACCGTCACACGAAAGTTTAGACTGTAAAGTAACACCTGGTGATGATCTTACATTACAGCATCGCATACTCGTGTCTACGAGTACGAGCTGCCAAAACTTTTAAAAATTGTAGTAGATAGAACACCAAAAACTAAGTGGAGAGAGCAGGATGGTCCAGGGGAGACACTAATGAGCGAGATAAAAGATTATCTGGAGACTGATGTGGAAGTAAGTTATGAGAACGCAAATGATATCTGGTCTAAGTTTGAAACCTGGTACAGAACAACAGCGGCAGGGATCCTAGGAGTTTCCAAATGTCAGATTAAAAGAGACCCTAGAGAATAAAAAGATCTAAACTAGAGGAAAATAAGGACTAATATAATGTGGCGCAGCATGATGCTAAAAGATGTATAGCACAAGAGGTCACCAAATGCAATCAAACGATCTATGAAACTCTGGGGAGTGCTAAAAATGCGTACGAAGTACTGAAATTAGCAAAACGCAAACATAGAACATCCATGAACATACAAGTAAATAAATAAAGAAATTACTAACAAACAACACAGAAGTTAACGAGAGATGGTTCGAATACCAGAGAGTAAGCTATTGAAGGAAGAATTTTTAAACGAAGATCCACCGCCATGTGCACCCACACATGGTCCATTACCAACTACAAATGAGGACGAGGTGCGAAACACGTTAGGTAAAATGAAAAGCCGCAAAGCCATAGGTTCAGGCGAAGTCACCGCAGATCGGTGGAAAAGACTAGACCCAGTAACTGAAGCTTGGTTAGCAAAGCTATACAATATTGTCATGATTACAAATCGTATTCTAGGATCTTGGCGCCCGAGCTATCTACTGCCGTTCTAAAAAACAAGGGCAAACAAATGAAGATACTGCGCAGTGCAAAAACTGTAGTAGTATAAAATGGACCGCTTACACACTCAAAATATGGGAACGAATCATCAACAACCGTCTCAAAATCTGTGTAATGTCCCCAAACCAGTTTGACTTCACAGCATCCAAGTCAACCAAGGATGCTCTACAGGTAGTTAGAATCATGACGGAAAATAAAGAATTAACCACAAAGACCTACATCTGCAGGAACGACTAAACATTTATGGAAACAAGCCCTTGAAAAGTACGGCCTGAGAGGTAGCAGGAGTAAATCGGAGTATCTAAAATATCCATCCAGTGGAAACACTACTCCAGAGACTATTCACATTGGTACGACACCATACCCACAGTAAACCAATTTAAATGTCTTGGCTCTATGTGAACGAGAGGTGCAAACGTGGCGTGCCCGCCATTGACCTAGTGGTCACAGATAAAGAGAGACCTCGAGAAAGCCCAATATTGTCTGAAACAACAACCTAAGACAGACTGTCCTGGCGCAGGAAAGTGAGGAGACCCGATCCCCATTGGCGTATCTAGAGATATTTCCCAGGGGGGGCCTGGCCCCCAGTAGTAGAAGCGATTGGCCAGATTTTTAAATTTTTCAGCCATAATTGTTTGTTAGTAAAAATTCTCGGGTGGGCACCAGACCATTCTGGGGTGGGCACGGCCCACCCGGCTCCCCCCCTTCCTACGCCTATGCCGATCCCAAATGAACTGGGAATAGGGACGAATATAGATATTGTTTTTCTTCTTTTCTAGTAGCCAGTAAGGCAATATAGACACAGTAGACCAGTAAATAGATACCTATCTTGACACTATCTCAGGAGTCGTAAGTAACTATGACCAGCAAGTTTTTTACTCCCACCAGGCGAGACTTAATTCGCTTATAGACTCGCACTTGGCGTTGCATTAAACTTCGGAACCTTACAAACCGCGTGAGCCGATACGCGCATGGCCGGCTTTTTTAAGGCTTATTATCAGCCTATCGATCTCAATCAAGGGCGGATCCAGTTTTGGTGCCAGGTCACATAATCGTGGTCAAGTCACAAGAAGTTATAATTTGTATTTCCTGACTCCGCTGCCACTTGGCCATCCACTGCCGATATTCGTTTACAACGACAGAAACTGGAGCATTATCTAGTAACAATGTTTAAACCTTTTAATTACTGGTCCACCTAGGTCCTGGACCCAGCCCAGGGGGGACATGACCCCATGACCCCCCCCCCCCCTGGATCCGCCCTTGATCTCAATAGACCGTGAAAGTATGACGACACAAGTCTATTAGGGTTGTGGGCATACCCATCATGCCCACAACGGTGGATCCGCCCTTGCTCTCCGTACAGCTTCATCTTGACTGAAAACTCCGCAAATCTCTCTGCTCTGTTACAAGCGTCTGAGACACAAGCCTTTATATTCCGGCGGTAATAAATAAAACTTGATGAATAAAAAGTGGTCTTAAGCACGACTGCTGGGCATAAGGTCTCGGGTACGATTCCCGGGTTGGGCATCATCGTCACTCAGCTGGTTGTGGAGGTCACTCAGCTGGTTGTGGACGTCACTCAGCTTGTTGTGGAGGTCACTCAGCTGGTTGTGGAGGTCAGATAGGCAGTCGCTCCATGTAAAACACTAGTACTCAGCTGGGACTGGAAGCCGACTCCAACATTGTTGGCAAAAGACTCAGCAATGATGATGATGATGTATAAAATAATAAAAGTGAATCTATTTCACCATCAAATAGGTAGAAACATTGCACGTTAGGATTTAGGTAGCGAAGAATATTTTATCGCTTATAAATTATAAGGACAGGTTGACACAACAAATAAAAGAAACAAATTCTGTTAAAAGTTTATAATATTGTACATCAACTATGATTTGTTTAGAGGTAGAACATCCTACTCTTAAATTAACGGCTAACGTGATTACAATAAAATAGTTAATTTTCCATATGCCGCGTTAATATCATTTATAGGCGGAGTGAGTAACCAAAATAACGTAAAATACTTCACTGTGAGCGGGTGCAGTCCCGACAATATTATATTGGACTGGCATTCAATATATTATGAAACTATGGAGCTGCTCGCAATGTCACAGAACCGGATCTTAATAAAAAACTGCGCATTAGATGATTTTGTTCCTTTTGTGTATCATGGATGAGTGTTGCCAGCAACGCAAACATATTACTGTAATAGTCAGCTGCCCCATTCCAAAACCTAGGACTTACAAGCAAAAGAACGTATAAACAATAGGCATTAGCTATATGTTAGCATTTTTTATTCCGGATGAGCCCACACTGGACCTCGATCTCGCCTGATGTAATAGATGAGGACTACGAAGTAACGAGCGAGCCCAGAAGATGCCTATTCACTCCTGATTTAAAGACGCTAGGTTTTAAAATAAACTTGAGGGAGTGAATGGTGCACTAGACATCAATGTTTAAATGTATCTGCTTTAAAAGTAAAGTGAGTACAAGGCGCTGGTATTTTTGTATTTGGTCAGCAAGATTAAGCTATAAAATTATTTTTGTAATAGTGTCCCTTACTAGGTTTTGAAATGAAATAGCCTTGCACAACATGTTTCCTAATGAATACGGGCTTGATACACAAGTATGTATGCTTTCAACATCAGTCGTTACCAAAGCTCTGTAAACAATGATTCTCTCTTGCACCAGCTCTAAATCATTATAAAATTAATATTGTTAATCAATATAAAAAAAAAACACAATTACAATAGTTGCTTCAAATGTATCGTTTAACCTACACTTATGTACATACAACATTGCAACTGTCAGTATTTTAAATCTTTATACATGTACTTACTATTTGCGACGACACATTTGAAGGATCTATATTAAATAAAATAAAAATAATACAAAGTACGTCGTGTTCTCATCTTCGAAAAATAAAAGGTTATTTTTTTCTTTTTTTATCACAGAAAACAATAAATACTATCAAACAATATAAGATGGCAACTAATGGCAAATAAATCTATGCACCTCTCTATAAATGTTACGAATATTATGTCGGTATTACAAATTATGCATTTCAAAAAATAAAACTTTAATAAAAACTCTGTAAAAAAGTTACAGTGAAAGTGTCCTAAAAATATGGAACAATATATTGATCTAAATGTATTTCCTTTGCTTATAAGGCCTCTAACGAACGAGATAGTTCATCGAAAGACTGATATGGAACTAACATTTATCTATTGTAAAACAAACGAACTTATCAATATATTTATATTAACCATATGCTTAGTTTGAATTCTGATTATGATATTCTAAATTCGAATTCTCCATATACAATTTAAATAAATAACCTGATAATCAGTATTTAAACCAAGAATATAATTAACAGTTATTATAAAAAAGGACACTTTCGGAATAACATGCGTTCTATTTCTGCTTCGGGACACATTGCATACAGTGAACAAGCATTTAGATAATAATTTATTATTCCGAATATATCATTGCTGATACAATATGAAGACTGCAGCAAATATAGAAAGTTGTCGAAAAACGCGTCTTGTATTTTAAATACGAACTGTGTCCCGGAACAGAGCTATCGCTTCATAGTTATAACACTGTCAAGGAAATCTAAATACTAAAAGTACAATGCTCTTTTATGTTAAAAATAATAAAGTACGTTAAAAAAAGATTCCTTTGACAGTCAAGTCTGAAATACTGCCGGCTTCGCTACTCGCTCCTAAGCTGTAAAAATAAAAACTAAACTAAAACTCATATTTCTAAATAAATATACCGCAAGTAGCGACACCTACGATAGTCACTATACTCGTATAATATTGTTTAGCAAAAATACACAAAAAAAAAATATAATTACATGGTGATGGCAAAGGAATGTTTAACCAATGTTCCACAATGTTTCTGTAAAGGATTATAACGCAATATGTATAATCTACAGGTTTAATTATTGACCACAATGAATCATACTAAGTCGGACCACAGTCATAACTGTAGAAGTGTATATAACAACAGAGTAATTGCAGTGGAAGAAATAATTGTGGTTTAAATAATAAATCCATTTACTTCAAAAGCAAACTAAGGCCAAGCCTAGCTCGAAGTAAGCACTACATACAACTTGTCCTACTGAGTGTTTATTGCACAAATGACCATGACTGCGGCCCGCCACAACATTGACTCACACAGATACATAATGCTCACATATTTCCCACATACCAAAGCTTCAATATAAATGAACAACTCACTAAAAACCTACAAATATGTGAGCACTTACATATAAAAATTCGTGGCTCTCGCACTATCAATATAAACGGGTAAAAATGTTACAATACATAACATCCCAAGTGTTTCAGTTAATATTAAAATAATGACTACTATATACACCTACTAATGTTACTCGTGTATGTAGGTACAACTTCTAAAAAACTTTTTTGAACACATTTTTTAATAAGATATGGGACAGTTTTTTTTATTTCATTTTTATTATAATTCTAAGTGTTCAATGCCATCCTTCACGCTGTTATGGCACAAAAATACGAATTTGCACCTTAAAAATAAACTAGAAATTATCGTTAAAATTTAGGCAAGCGGAACCTAACGTGCGTTTGGAAACTCTCTGTTATGAAACTATTTTTAACATTTCTTAACAATTCATAACGTTTTATCTCAATATAATTATTAAGTAACCCCCCTTACTAAATATATATTAAATTATGTACTTTAATGTCAACTCTCATAAGATTAAATATGACAACTGGCAACCCTTTATATAAAAGTTGCCAAAGGTGATATTGATCTCTCAAGTAGTTTCACAACAGAGAGTGCCCGGCATGCACCACATAACATAAGTATTATCAATAGGCCGATATACGATTTCCTAAAAAGCAATGTTTACGTATATAAGTGTGACTTCATATTAAATACATCAATAGTTACATACTTTATATTTAAATTATAAATTCGTACAGACTAACTCATATTTAATTTTATGTTATAACTAAACGTAACTAATATTACATTATGCACAGTTAAAATTATAAAATATTAGCACACTATAATAATATTATATATTTTTAATTATAATAATATATTATACTGGTCATTCTGAGATCTGTTCGTCACCACTCTGGCTCCAATACTGTCATATTTTTTATTACATCATTCTATTTGGATTAAATATGCTACCTTCGGAGAGATATGTGCCGCGACAGTGAGGTTATCAGGGATATATTCATATTTTATTTACAAAAATTCAAATACAAGGCGACCTAGCTAGTAGCTAATGTGGATATAATAGTTACGTCAAGAGTTCTATAGTAGATAAATTTTTAACTGCAGTTTCTATTACTATTCCTCAAAATAAAAAACTACATTTGCCGGACTGTTTAATTGAATCACTCCAATCAGATTTACGAACCCTAGCGCCAATTTGACATTTATTTGCATAGATTTTATGGCAATTTGACATTTATTTGCTTAGAATTTATGCCTATTTGACACTAGAGCACATATGCTTTGATCGATTATAATGAGGTTTTAGAAAGTAGCATATTCAATGATCCTGCTGTACATCTAGGTAACCATAACGCAAGCACTATGGTCCATGGAATCCGTCACATAACGCTATACAAGTATAACGCTTATATAACAATACAACAAGTCAATCGCCTAAGGTAACTACGCCTACTCTATATATATATATCGTAATTCGACAGATATGTTGGTGATCTGATAATATTCTCTGAAATCAGTTTGTGGTATAAAACTCTCAATATACTTACGTATATTTATTTACGTGTTTAATTAGGGTATATTAAATTTTTGATGTGGCAACGACGGAGGTAAAGGGCCTTCAGTGTTGTCATTTATAAAAATTGAGCCAGTTGAATATTTGGGTGCTTCAGCGTTCAATTTAGTTTGTAAAAACTTTTGTAAATGTGTATCCGTTCGGAAGATTTTTCACGATTTCAATATCACTAGAAGTTGAGACATTACTCAACATAGCTTCCTTTACATTACTCCTCCCTTTCCTTCTCCGTACATTACCACAGTCAAGTATATAAACCTTAAAACGTGTCAAAAATGGCAAGCTTCATTCGAACACATGTCCTATTCTCTAGCTATTTACTTGAAGCTAACATTTCAATCCCAACCAGCAAAATGTGCTGACCAAGTTTTGAGAGCAAGTAATTTTTATATAAGGATTATGAAGATTAATTAATACATTAGTATTTAACATATCTTTAAAACTTGATCAAAACTTTTGCATACAATCCATAATTTCTAACCTTGCTTATTTTTAATATTTTGTTCTTACACTACGTCAAGTTTCATTAAGTTTAGTCGAACGCAACGTCAAGACTGGACGTTTTAGAATCTAGAAATAGAGTGAGGAAAACAATTGACATGGAAATAAACAGTGATATGAAGGGTCGAGTCAATCAAACGTGAAGAGTGGACCGAGATCTACTGAGCTAGCTTAGACTCATCTAGAAGCTACGTACAGAAGCTTTTATACGAAAACGAATCTTAATGCATTCTCGTATGTAATTTACCATACTTAATTTGAAGATAAGTGAAAGCGCGCTGCATAAATCCGAGTATACAAGTGTGAGACGGTCATTGTGTGTGTGGGTGTTATAAAATCTCGGAAGGCCAGTAGGGCAGGGCGGCGTAGGAGGGCGTGGTGGGCGTGGCGGGCGTGGCGGGCGTGGCGGGCGTGAGCGGCGCGGGCTCGGGGTCGGCGGGGCAGTCGCAGTCGTAGGAGCGCACCACGAAGTTGCCGTAGTCGTCCGTGAGCGAGCTGTGCCGCAGCGCGCCGCACACGTGCCGCCGCCCCCCGTCGCACCACGACCGCTCTGAGTACAACACCATGCATGTCAAAAGCGGCAATGGGCTACGGTGTCGGTCTTGGATCACAAGGCCGACACCGTAGCATATCGAGAGGTCGCGAGTCCGAACCTCACCCATTACCCTATTACCGTGAACCTACCCCAGACACAAGTATATTTAACTTGGAGGGATTAACAATATTGCTAGTAATGTAAATTCTACCCACAGCTATCTTTTGAAAAAGAAAAATATACAGGGCTACTGGTAACTCGATGTATTCCTTGCAAGACGTCATAGTAGGGTTAAAATGCAACAAATTAAGCCGCCAAATGTTCTACCGTAATTCAGTAGTTTTTGAGTTAGTTAAATTTTTCCTTTTTTAATGAAAAATCTCAGATTAAATCATTTGAAACCAATTTAAAAATGATTTACGGCCCGACTGTACTGAAATTTAAGTTATTATCATAGTTGATGACGTAGCAGATTTTTGTTAATAATTAAAAGTTCAAAAAAGCCTTTACTTTTTTGTAATTTTTGTTATTACTTACAAAAAAAAAATATTGAATGGTTGAATATTCGGTAGCTTAATTTGTGGCATTTTAACCCTATTATGACGTCCTGCAAGGAGTATGTCGAGTTACCAGTAGCCCTGTATATACAGCCTGGAGAGGACTATATGATCTTAAATTAAATTTCGCATAAATTATTATATTCTCAACCTGCACATAAAAAAAAATCAATCGAATATATTCATTAGTTTAGCCACAGGACATTATTTTTCATTTTAAGCATTTTCTACATGATGTATTGTTAATAGGAGAGTACGCGACAGGTTATCAACCCCGAGGAACATCGGTATCATCCCACACGTTGCCAGCTCACTATAAGTCGATATCGTTCCGCCAACGGACGAGGCGCACAGGGGAGGCCACGCGGGTGTACTACAGGAGGGGTAGTCATATTCTCTATCTAGGTAACGGTCACTCGGTCAGTGTATCACCGGACGTGCTCCCTGTCTGTGACGCATTTTGTAGCGCTTAGGAATTTCCGATGCGCCCGCGGTCTTCGAAAGCGATCGAGTGCTTTCGTATCTTTTTTTAAGACGCGTATGTGAGTGAATTGTGCGAAAGGAGATGTTTCATTTTTATATGGGGCTCCGGCCATAACATGTACATTTCAGCAAAGCTGGGAAACTTACCCCTGAATAGAATAAAGTAACATTTTTTTCATAATACCAAATGGTTTTTATGTACAAAATAAAAATTAAAAATGTTTGACGTTTGTCCTGAGAGTTATGACAGTCATGACAGGTTGTAGAAATGACGTTTACTTAACCTTGTTTTGTTTTTGTTCATCAGAACTAACCCACAGAACACTATTACCCTAGCGGGGACCTGACTGACTATTGACTGGTAGAGGTTTAAGACAACAATAGTGGTTATTTTGAATTCGTTCAGAAACACATTTCAAAAATGGACACTAAAGATTTTTGTAACAATGAAATCATCATACTTAATTATGTTTACTCAAAAATATGTACAAGACATTGATTTGATGAGATATGATTTCAGAACGAATGAGGTATACAAGCAAGTCATTTCCACTCTGTATATCGACCACTCATTCATATGATAGTAGTTAAATCATCAGCTGACCCGGCGAACTTCTTACCGCTACATTTTTGAAATAATAATAATATTAAAACGATAATAGCTGAATGGCTAAGGTTCCGGCCTTGCGATCGACAGGTCACGAGTTCAAATCCCACCCATTATACTATTGCCGTGAACCCACTCCAGGCACAAGCATATTTAGCTTAGCTGGAGAGGTTAACAATTTGCTAGTAATGTGAATTCTAAGCACACTGCTAATAATATTCTCTTTAAAAAAATGTCACATGTGTGCCATCAATACCGACACACATTAGATAGTAGATAAACAGTCCCGGCGAACTTTTTACCGCTTTATATAATTTGTTATTTTCCATGTTTTCTCACCTTCTACAGGTTCCCTAGACTTCCACAAATATTTTATAACCAAAATTAGCCAAATCGGTCTCGAGCATTATAGAGAGACTAACAAATAGCAATCATAAATTTTTATAAATAATATAATAATATTTATAATATTTCCACAACTTCCACACAACGCCATCTAGTCCCAAACTAAGCAGAGCTTGTGCTATGAGTACCAGACAACTGATAAACATACATATATATCTCTAAATAGATACATATTATAGTTAAATTACACCCAGACAAAGAACAAATGATCGTGCTCATCACACAAACATTTGTCCTGGGTGGGAATCGAACCCACGACCTTGAGCATAGCAGTCAGGGCCACTGACCACTAGACCAACAGGCCCGTCGAAAATATTGTATTGCTGATGCTATTTATATGAAATTATATTACTGTATTGTTGTAGCTATAGCTTGCCCTGTTGGAACAAATGTATTTATTTTGAAATGTTTATATTAATGTTATTGTCCTTCTAGTGGCAACCACTAATTCTTATTATGTATGTTTAATCTGTGGATAATGCAGTACATAGCAACATGATTTCTTATTTCTTAAAATGTATCTATACATCATTGCTGTGTTTGCTGTCCTTTAATTAATAAAATAATATTACAGAAAAGTCTGCATCTTCAAGCTTTAAGTTTACTCTGAACGCAACTCTCTCCTAGAACTAGATTTTGCCCATTGCATCATCTAAAGTTCTAAACAATACTTTATCCAAGTTCTAATAATTTTGCCTTCCAGAAAAGTTAAAACTAAACACTATGTGTTTACAAACATGTTTTAGTTGATACTCACCGCTGCTAATGTCGACGTCCGTCATTAATTCCTCGTTCATAAGTGCTGATAATGCATCGTCTGTGTGCTTTGAATCTGAAATTAATTATAAAATAATATTATAAAGAGGAAAGATTTTTAGTTTGTTTGTACCCAATAGGCTCCGAAACTACGGGACCGATTTCAACCATTTTTTCACCAATACAAAGCTATGTTATGGGAATGAAACATAGGCTATAATTTATTTTGAAAAACAATAGAGAATTTGCAATAACGTAATCCAAGCAGCGACATTTTGCCTATAAAAATTCATTATTTGGCTCGCTTTGAGAAAACTATTGATACATAAAAATGATGTATGTACATACTATGATGTGATAGTTGACATCCTTGAATAACATTCTATAACAGGCTAATTTTTATCCCGGAATGCTTACGGGATAAGGATTTACGCGGGGAAGCCCTCCCACGAACGAAGTCGCGGCCAGAAGCTAGTTAATTATAATTTGTATAATTGTTGTAAAAAGGCGGGACCCATCATATTAAAAAAATATACAGTATGTTAGTTTAAACGAGGGACATATTCAAACCTACAAGTGTATGCTTACATGATACTAATAAATATGATATGATAAAAAAAACACTGATAAATAACAGACAGAACCATACCAAAAGTCCTCGGGGGGACTCCCGCGGGGGCGGAGTTTACAAGCTTCCTTTTTTTAGCAGGATCGGGCCGTGTTTTGCCACGTGATTACTTTAGGTACCGTAAAACGGGGTGACATTGATTAGTCTGTTATAAACTTCAAATGGATGCCACACTTGCAATTTTAACGATAAAAATGTTTAAAAAATACAGTAGTGTAGACTCATTACGTAAATTAATTATTGCAACAAAAAATATAAATTTGTAAATACTTTTTTAGAAAAATAAATAATACCGAGTTATCAAAGTTTTATTGATTATGGGGCTATTTTGATTATCCACTCATTTAACTATTCATCGAAAAGACACTTCGTTAAAAAACTGCATGTTAAATATTTTTGGGATTACTTTGAGTCAAGGCATAAATTTGATAATGGGTATTATAATTATTACAAACGATATAAACCAAATACTTTTTATTATTATGTAAGAAAATAAAGTAACATTAGCAGTAACATTTAACATAAAAACAGGTTGGGCACCAGGCGTTCTTCCGTGTAATCCTTTATATTTATTATAAAGTGTTCCAAACGGAATTTTATATTGAATTGAAGAAGCATTAATAGACAATTCGTTATTAGTAATTATCTCTATTGCTTCTTCCATTGCCTCCTCTGTGTAATTTTTATAATTGCGGGTACCCGAGGTCTTTTTGTAGGTGCGAACCATGAGGAAACTAAAATAAAAGAAAAAAAGGGGGTTAAATTGATAATTTGTATATTGACACGACCATTGGGGTAAATTTGATAACTATCAAAGTATATCCTATCAAAGTTACCCCGGTGAACTTAAAGTGTTCATGCAAAACAAAATGGCGACCAAAACCAAAAATGCAAACGTACTTTAAATCCTTAAGAACTGTTAAATTAAAATAGTGAAAAATTAGAAAGCAAACAATTATACTTACACCTGTGTCACTGAAGTTATTCAGCCAATTTTTTTACGCCTTTTTAACACAAAACTTTAATAAATAATTTTATTTATTTCTGAACACAACTACTCGTTGGAGCTTCGGCAAAATATGGCCGATCTATGAATCTGGCCAACAGAATAAACAAAATTTAGGCTACGTTCAAAATCACGCTTTAAATCCGAAAAAATGTACTAAGTTTAGCTGTCATCAAAGTTACCCCAGCTCTCAAAGAAACCCCGTTTTACGGTACTGTTTACAAGTTCATTCACCTCTTGCGCCTCAGAGTACATGATAAATGTATTTTATTGGACAATTTTACGTCAAATATTTGAGTTATAGGTTTTTCACATAACAGTACCTTCTCGTCCCAAAGACGAGAATCGAATACTGAATACCCTCCCTCAATAAGTCCCTCGTTTAACCTAACACACTGTATACGTTCAATTGGGTCTCACCTGCGTGACATTTTTTAAATAAAAATCTGCTTGTTTCTTGCATTTCAGTTGAGCAGTCGAGTTTTTTGTATTTGATAAATAACTTTTTTTTATATTTTTAAATATTTTTTACTTTTTATTATTTATTTATTTATGCACACACATGACACTTAAAAAAGAAAATAAAAACAAATATAGATGAAAGAGCACAAAGGTACTGTTTATTCTGTTAATATAATAATTGATATCAATTAAACTTAATGATATTGTTAATGTTATTTTGTTGTATTTTGAGTCACTGTAATTTGTTATCTTTATTTCGTTTCAATGTAATTTAGCTCAAGATTTTAATGTTATCTTAATTTTAATACAGTACAGTACAGTTTATACAAGTGCTGTGTGTTTCGCTTTTCGCTACTCAAGCCCCCTCAAAAGTTGCATTATTAGTTTTAGATTGCCGTAAAAATAATAAAAAAAACATAAAAAAATATCTTGAGGGTTCTACCTTTCTTTATCTTTTTTTATTTTTTTTTCACTTAAATAACCCTCCAGTCAATGTCGTCTATTCTATTTTATGTACATTATTCCCATTTTATTTTTTATTTCATTGATAGTGAAACCCTAAGTTATGATTTGCAGGCAACGACAGGATTTTTTCTGATAGGAATTGGTTTGGAACAAACTCGCAAAATTCATGTTTTGACTTGTTTTTCTTAAATTCTCTACTTCTACTGTGAGGCAGTTCGTCTCATTTCTATTGCGGTTTTATTGCTGTAAGGTGTCGCTCTGCACTTCCTTGTGAAATACGTGTTTTTGTTATATATAATAATGGGTTCAAGACGAAGTGAGACTACTTGTGCTATTTTGGGATCATATAAAGAACTTGACGATCGCCAGTTACCAGTGATAAGTGACGTTATCAAATTCATTTTGTTTACTAAAAATGAACTAAAACTACAGAAGAATGGGAAAGATCCTTCTAATACAGAAGTTTTTTCAATCGTTTCTGGAAAACTTGATACGATTTGGACCCAAGCTTCGATTCCTATCGTTTCCAACGTACGAGTTACCCAATTGCTGAAATCATATTTCGACAAATACCTGTCATTGATAAGATATCCCAAAAATAAAAGAAATGATAGTTACGAAAGCAAAGTGAAGTGCTTTTTGGAATCGTCGAACAAGCTCTTCGATATTGCTGCTTGTAAGTGCACTTCGTTTGACATTTGTTCCTGCATAAAACCTAAGAAAGTTCCTATTTCTGAAAGAGACTTTTTACTGGATCAAAGAAGTGATAGAAAAATGGCAATAAGCGGTATAGACACAAAAGAAACAGCAAGACTTTTAAAGAAACATCAGAGACAAGAAAATTTGAATCGGAAAGAGCATCACTAAAAACCACTAAAAACCAATCCTGTTCCGGTGCGCGAGTTGCCGCCTCGACCGCAGTCGCCTGTAACAGAGCTTTCTGCGAATAGTGACGTGCCTGTAAATGAGACTCCATCTACTTCGTTGAATCGGAACACTCTGGCGCTGCCAACAGTAGCTAAGGTATGTGATCGGTATGGACTATCAACGCGATCTGCGGCTGCGGTCGCTTCGGCGGTCTTAGCTGACGTAGGATTGGTATCTTCCGAAGATCTAAGTCTTGTTATTGATAAGAATAAAATTCATAGAGCTGTTTCAAAAGCACGGACCAAGGCCAGCAAAGACATTGATACGATTGTAATAAAAAGTATCTACTTTGATGGACGAAAGGACAAAACACTCATAAACGAGAAAATAGGCGATCGGTACCACCGCAGAGAAGTTTTGCAAGAACACATTTCAGTTCTCACAGAGCTGGGATCTATTTATTTGGGACATATGACGCCAAGTCGTGGCACTGCCAAAGGGATCGTCTCTTCTATCATATCTTTGTTAGAAAATCAAGGGTTGAACTTGGAAGAGGTGATCTGTGTGGGGTGCGATGGTACTGCTACGAATACAGGTTGGAAGGGAGGTGTCATTCAATACCTGGAAAACTATTTAAAGTGACCGTTGCAATGGTGTGTTTGTATGCTTCACGCGAATGAATTACCGCTTCGTCATTTGTTCATGTCTCTGGATGGTAGCACATCTGGGCCAAAATATTCAGGACCTATTGGAAAACAGCTAGCTGCTTGTGAAAGTAAACCTCTAGCGTCTTTTTGTGCAGTGTCTGGCAATTTGCTAGTATTACCTGATAATATTGTGAAGGAACTAAGCACGGATCAAAAGTATCTGTACGAAATGTGTCATGCTGTGATGGCTGGTTCCTGTTCCCTTGAGCTAGCGAACCGCCAACCTGGAAAAATGGCGCATTCGAGATGGCTCACTACTGCCAATCGCATACTCAGACTTTACGTAAGTACTGTTTCGCCGTCAAATAATTTGCAGCTGCTTGTGAACTACGTGGTCAAAGTTTACGCTCCTGTTTGGTTCCTAATCAAGCAAAACTCATCATTTAAAGATGGAGCCAAGCATATTTTTCAAATGGTTATATACTCTCGATTTTTGCCTGATAGTCAGAGATCTATTGTAAATTCGGTGATCGAAAGAAACGCTTTTTTTGCGCACCCAGAAAACTTGCTTATTGCCATGTTATTCGACGATAGAGAGCATATTCGAGAGCTTGCATCTCGCAAAATATTAAAGGCCAGAGAAGCAGAAAAGAGCAACTCTCGCAGGGTATTTAAAGCACCAAAGCTTAACTTCTGTGCGCGAGACTACACCGATATAATATTTTGGCAAGAGTGTGAAATATCAGCTCCACCAATTTTGCGACACGTCTCCAACGATGAACTTAGAATTAAGGCTAAAGAACACATCTTCGACATTATTGACTTTCCCTGCCACACACAGTCAGTGGAAAGATGTGTAAAACTAGTGACGGAGGCTTCTCAAAGCGTCACGGACGCTACAGCTCGGGATGGTTTTATTAGGAACAGATTAAAATCTCGCTCAGAAATGCCTAATTTTGGTCACAAAAACCAGTTCCGTTTTTAAAGTTGCCATTGATTATTTTGTCTTTCAACTATTTTAAACCTTGCTTTAACTCATTCTTGTACCCTTAAATTTAATAAAAACCATTTAAATGTTATTTTTGTATGATTTATTGTTTATATTAGGAACCCCTAAAAATAGCAAATTTGAAAAATTTCAAGGACTGGTAGAGGCCTCAAGATGCCGGATATCTAATTAAATTTTATAATAATCGTAATATATGTGTCAAAACGCAACTTTTGATACCTCTTGCGTAGCCGTAGCTCATTTTTTTTTTCCCCATACATGAACGGGACACCCTAGTGTACACCTGTGTACACCATAAGTGACGAATTCACCACAAACTACACTTCTCATCAGAAAAATGTGTATATTTAGGAGTATATGTCAAATGTTTTATAGTGAATAATATGAGGTTTTCAAATCCTAATGTTAATGTTCTAAATTCAAATTAAATTAATTCATAGGTTTTGTATTTTGTTTAACAAGTTATTTTTATCCTGTATGGAGTATGAAGGAAATTGATAAAACAACTGAGCTCAGACGTCCCAAAGTCACAGTAAACAAATAAAGAACAAATAATTTTTAGTTTTCAAAGGCGAAATGTACTCCAACTCTAAACACATATTTGTCTCAAAACAGTGAATCATTTAATTTATAGGATAAACAAATGAAATTCTAATTTTGTATTTTGAGTTTTCGCTTATCATTGTAATGGCTAGACTGCCAGCTAAACAATCACGTGATTTTTTTATGGAATGAAAACTCTTTTGTGTTAAATTAGGACCATAAAAACGGAAGTGTTTTGATTTTTCTGATGAGAAGTGTATTTTATTTGTACGCTTTTTTTTGTAACTAGTGAATAAATTGTTGTTGTGTCAATAAATAAATAAATGTGAAATAAAATATTATGAGTTAGAATTTAGGTTTTTTCCAATACAATAACACAGTAGTAGCAGGGTTACCTGGTTCCTGTTTAATGAGTATCTCCTCTTTGATAGCGCCGGGCAGGGTGGGCGAGGTGGGCGTGGTGGGCGTGGCGGGGGGCGTGGGCGCCGCGTCCCCCGCCGCCGCCGCGCCCGCCTCCCCGCTGCTGTTGGAGCTGCACTCCGGGCTGTACGGGGCCATCTGGGGAACACCACGTGCCACATAACTATAGGTTATCAATCAATCCATACTTCCATATCCATACTAATATTATAAATGCGAAAGTAACTCTTTCTGTTGTGTAAGTAAACCACTGAACCGATTTTGATGAAATTTGGCATGAAAATAGTTTAGGACCCTGGGAAGAACATAGGATAGTTTTTATCCTGATATAAGGTTCCCGTGGGATAATTTTCAAATTTACGTGGGAAAACTCTTCCACGCGAACGAAATCGCGGGCCGCTGCTAGTCATCAATAAGATAATTATATAAAATGCTTCCGTTACCGACTGACTGACAGACAAAGCACAGCCTAAACTACTGGACACAACAAGCTGAAATTTGGCATGTATGTTCCTTGGAGTGTGTAGGGGAGCAGTAAGAAAAGATTTATGGAATTTCCCACCAAGGGATTTACACGGAAAAAGCCTCCCACGCGAATGAAGCCGCGGGCAACCGCTAGTATAAAGTTATAGCACTAAGATTATATAAGTGTGTTTCAATTTTGGTGTACAATAAAGTATATTTTATCTGTCCATAGGATGTAGCTACATCTATACTATCTATTATAAAGCTGAAAAGATTGTTTGTTTGTTTAAACCCGCTAATCTTCGATAGTACCTACTGGGTTGATTTCGATGACGCTTTAGGAAGGTTATATATTACTCAGCTGCAAAAAAACGATTGGTGGCGCGGCTGGCTAATTTAGTTTATTTTGGTGGACTGTATTTGCGGTGCGAAACAAAACGATTGACAAGCGCTTGGAGATAGGGTAAACGAGTTGCAAGGGTGTTGGACAGTAGAATTAGAAGTAGGTTATGTTCTTCTCAAGTTCTCGTGAGGGCTTGGAAAGTCCACGGGAGCGAAGCCCTCCGCATCTGTTAGTAAAATATACACACAATACTTGCATACAACTCGCGCATACGTTTATTATGCGTACGGCTAAGGAGTGGAATTCCCTGCCGGAGTCTGTTTCCAGATAGCTAAGCTCCAGGTTATAGCTATCTATTTAAATCAAAGGTGGATAGATTACTTCTAGGTAAGCGTGCTTCATCTTCGACCACATTTCATCAGATGACGTGATGGCAAAACGCCAATGTAGTATGAAAAAAATATTAAAAGCTGACTTGCGCTATCTGGATCAATAAAAACAGCTGGTCTTATGATTCCTACATCTATGATCGTCATCTGCGTAGCATTTTACCAACTACATATATCAGGATCAGCTTCAAGTCTAACCGGCTGCAGTTGAGTAGACTCTCAACTCTCAGACTAAACATGCTTTTGCTAAACGATTTTATTTATTTTTAGGACCCTATTTGTATAATAAGATTAACAGAGTTCTAGCAGTGTATAATTTAAGTTATAATAGGTGTAATTTAATAGTTTCGGAATATTTGTCAAAACTCAATTATACAGACACGGAAAAACTACTAGAAATCCTGAAATAATTTTAGTATTAGTTCCTAATCCTTTAGTCACTGTAATTATTGTATTTTCTTTTTAAATTAGCGATTAATTAATTTATTATTTTTGTGTATTATAGATGTAAAGTGATGGCCTGAAACACAGGTTTTTTATAAACCTACATCAGGCAGGTCGTTACATTATAGTAAGCAGTATACTTGACCTCTATTGAAAATAAGATAAATCACCATTTTACCATTGTTTTTCGAGCACTTAAATTTACCCTTTAAGAACTATTACAATATATATATTTATGTTCTGGACTATATGTACTTTTCTGTAAACATGTTATTTGAATAAAATATTATTATTATTCCATTTATTAAATCTATGTACATATAAATTACATTTTTAAATATTAATATAAAAAATAAAAACATTTAAAAATATAAAAAATAGTAGCCCACCGGTATCGGGAACAGGGTCCAAGCTACCGGTGGTCAGGGCTCCATAGAGAGGAACCTCCTCACAATACGCGCCGTTTCCAGGAGTACTGCTCTCTGTATCAAGCCCTTGATCCAGCTGCCCAACGAGAGCCTCCTTAGATGTTGGTCGAGGCTCTTGGCTATTATGCCATTGGCTGAGACGACTATCGGCACAATGATTGCTGTCTCCACATCCCACATGTCGACAACCTCGCGCGCCAGGTCAAGATACTTATTTTTTTTATCTATCTCAGCTTTCACGAGGTTCTCGTCATGGGGGACTGCTATATCAACAATCATTGTGCGACGCTCTAATCGGTCTATCACCACTATGTCAGGCTTATTGGCAACAATAGTCCTGTCAGTAATGATAGACCGATCCCAGTATAGTGTAATATTGCCATTATCGAGAACTGGGTCGGGCACATACCTATAGTATGGTACTTCTGATTCCACAAGATTGTATTTAAGCGCAAGTTGCTGGTGAATAATCCTAGCTACAAGGTTGTGTCTATGCAAATAGTCTCCGTTAGCCAGACGAGAACAACCGGAGATAATGTGACGAATGGATTCTCCCGGTTTGTGACATGCCCGACATATGTCTACCGTACCATCCTTCACAATATATTTCCGATAGTTATTCGTCATCATAACTTCATCCATAATTGCACAGACAAAACCTTCGGTTTCCCCGAAGAGGTCACCAAAACGTAGCCAGGCTACGGACGCTAACGTATCTACGTCAGACCCATGAAGGGCCCGGTAATAGCGACCGTGAAGCTCCTTGCTCTGCCATACTTCTCTGCGGTCATTAGTATCTAATACTACAGGTTTGCGCCAATTCTCGGTACCTAAGGAGAGCGGAGTGAGGCCTTTGTCCACCGCTACCACATCTCGATGCATACCCACGTCGGCTTCTAGGAAATATTCCCTAAGGCTGCATACCTCGCGGTTGTGCAGGGTCTTATTATTATTATTATTATTAGTGTTTTACATGAAGCGTCTGCCTATTTGACCTTCACAACCCAGTAACTGGGTAACACGATACTTCTTGGCAAAAATTTCATCAGGTTTTCTAGCTTCTAACTACACGTAATGACTGTCCAAAGATATTCCTTCTAACTTTCTCCTAGGCAGTTTAGGGTATAATTCTCTAGAAGTTAGACGGAAAATGATCAAATCATTAATATGCTTAAAATATTTCGCGGAAAAACAGATGCTCCTGATTTCCATGACGAACTAAGCCATCTGTTTGCTCCGATCAACTTTAACCTGAATAGGAGACACAGATTGTTCGCTGTGTCCAGGAGTCGTACCGTCGCTCGAGCCCAGTCCCCTATTCCTCGCACACTCTTCGCGCTCAACGTTCTCTTGGATGCCAAACCTGATTGTGATGTGTTTGCGGATGAATGGAAGATGATCTTATCTGTATGCCTGGAGTACTGTGAGATGAGTGTATGACTTTTAAATGTTTTTTTTTTAATAATTTAACATGTCTTCAAATAATGTAATTGGCCTTCGGCCGTGTTATTTTGAAGTAAATAAATAAATTATTAGAAATTAAAACGGGACGGACCATGTTAGCTTAAAAACTTATACTGTCCAACGACTTAACGTGATTTCGGATGAATTTCGACTCGATATGTTAATCGATGAAACCCATCGGGGACCATTCCCCGATGGGTATCATCGATTAACATCTGTATCGCTTTGTGGTGAACAATCTCCCAAGACTAGTTTACTGAAAAAAACATCGCAAAGAAAACTTCAGATTCCAAAATCTTTCACTAATGTCCACAAATTCAGGTGAAAAAAAAAAACATGGAAAGTATAAGACATACCTAACCTAATCTAATCAAGGACCTACTTCAGCAAGCATTGTTCAATTTAGAAGATCAGACACCCGCAGACAACGGGTTAGGGATGCCGAATTACTGTCCTCTAATCTTATGGAAACAATGTGCGAAAAAAATCAATTAAGTTTTGAAAAGAGTAACCATGGAGTTTCTTGCCGGTTTTTCTCCATAGGAATCGACTAATTTCGAACTGTGCACTAGCTTTTGACGTTTTATAAATGCCCATGTAGGTGTATGTGAAATAAAATAATGTTGATTTAATTATTAATTACATTAATCGAGCGAGAATTTAAGTACACAATGCAAGACCAATGTTTATGGCGCCCTGCGCCCAATGCGCTTGCTGGTTGCTTGCTGGATCAAATACAGGCAAAATCATTTAACACTAATAATAATGGCTATTCTAAATGGATATAATTATGTATTTATAGATTTAAGCTTGAACAAAGAATTGAAGTGCAGATCAATTCCATACTTACTTGTATTATAAAAGCGAAAGTAACTCTATGTGTCGGTCTGTCTGTCTTTCACGCCTAAACCACTGAACCGATTTTGAAGAAATTTGGTATAGATATAAGACCTTTGGAAATTTTACCCGACGTCAAAAAAGTGGAAGCCACGGTGACAAGCCAAATGAATAGGTTTGATCACACCGCGGTGCTCCGGAATTCGGCGTACTGTAGCCTATCAAAACTATTTATTGGCTCGGCACCGACTTCAACCCAGTTTAATGCACTTACGTCTATCGAGAAACGGGCCAAAAGGCTCATTGGTTATGTAGTACTTAGTAACCTCATGCACTGGTTTAGTCAAAGCTCCAGAACCTTGAACATCGACGACGAGTTGTTAGTCTATCGGTTACATTTCGGGGAGCGTGCGATGGAATTATACAATTTAATTCCATCAAGCCAGATCCATCATTGGACTACTAGACTATCGACGACGCGCCATCGTTACATAGTGTAAACCCTACCCATACACAAAAACGTTTTGTGAATACTTTCATTGTGCGTACGGCTAAGGAGTGGAATTCCCTGCCGGTGTCTGTATTTCCTGACAGGCCTAGGGATCGTTAATTCAAGAGTGAATAGGTTACTTCTAGGCAAGCGTGCTTCATCTTCGACCACATCATCGCTTACAATCAGGTGAGATGGTGGTTAAATGAGTGAAAAAAAACTAGATGAGAAGTTAACTAGCCCTCATTAAACGAAATTAGACTTACAATAAAACAGAAACGATTAGTTTTCTCTTTTAATTTGTTTTAAAACTTTTTGTTGGTTTAAAGGCAGTTACATTTTGTTAAAATGTTTTTTTTTTATCTGTATTTCGATCAACTTACCCTGAGACTCCTGCGTCTCCTGGGCGCGACCTCCGCCATCTTGTAGCTGGTGTCCATGGCCCAGTACGAGCCCTTGCCCGGGTCGTCTTTGCTTCGCGCAACTTTCATGAAGCACTTGTTCAGCGATAAGTTATGCCTTATTGAGTTCTGCAAAAGAACATATATTTTATTATAGATAGTAGTAAAATTGGTTATTAAATAACACTTTTACACGGATTTTTTTTCATAAATTTAAACTAGATGAGGCCGGTGTTTCCTAACTGACTAACCTGAGAAGAAACACCGAAACAAATTCAGGAGTCCGTCTCTTTTATATTCCATACAATCTATGCTGGTTGAATTATATGGCAAGCTTGTAGGTTACCGTCTGAGGCGATATTTTGAGGAAAGATGCTCACAGGTTTGAGTGGGCCTGTCCATATGGTGCAAACATTTGTCAGATGACGTATAGCTCAACTTAGAACAAGGAGCTTAACGATTTGACGAACAATACCAAGTTAAGGACGTTTGGGATGTAGTGGGTTTGTTGAGGATCACTGTTTGTTTACCATAAACTGCTTGGTCTTTTGTTGTGTTTGTAACTTCCAATCTTACAAACACCTGAAAATCTTGTCTATTTAATTTATCTCCCATACAGGGATATGGGTATCTCTTTTACATTAGTCTACCCCTATCGTTTGATAGGTTTTAAGCTATTGCATAGCGGGCTTTAAGCGCGGCGACCGAATCAAGAAATTCCGTAACGAAAATAAACCTAACACCCGCAGTCCGACCGGCACAGCGGTGCAGCGTTGAAAGCCGTGCATCGTCTAACGTCGTTTCAGTTCGGCGGACTTCGGCACGGTGTTTGTGTGCGTGCGACTAGACGTATGCGTGTAGACTAGCTGCTAACTGCTCATAACTGAGTCCACGAGCGAGTTCGAGCTCGGGACTAGTTGAACCTTAACGTGCATGTATATGGTACGACTGTACTTGTTTTCTTATCGGTCACCACGCTCAAAAAGTGTAACTTGAATTAATATCAAAGAAAAAAAATACTGCATAATAAAATAAATAAATAATTATAATTGCATAAGTTGATAAAAAACGCTATGCAATAGCTTTACCGCGGCAGTCCCCGAGTGCCACACTCATTTTTTTTTTACATTTGGTGTTGGCAAACTTTCTTCAAAGCTGATATCCGGTTGTCATTATCTGTTTAGCCTTTTACTAACTATGTTGGAGTCGACTGGTCTCACCGGATACGGCTGAGTATTAGTGTTTAACATGGAGCGACTGCCTATCAAACCTCCACAACCCAGTAACTGGGTAGCTCGATACCCAGCTCTAGTAGGCAATACTGGTGTCGGATTTTCTGTCTTCTGACTATCCGCACAGTAGTTCTGTTGAAGATGTACAAATAACATCCGGTATCAACGGCTTAGTGTACTTTCCCAGGCACGGAAGAATCTCGATATTTTAAGATGATCACCCATCAACGAATCGACCTCAGTAGACATTGCTTAACCTTGAAGATCGACCTGTGCAGCTGTTATTATTATAGCCTTAAGGTTGAAAATAAACTTCTGAAAACATTAGAGGATACATATAGTGCCTGGCACGTAACTTGGCAAGAGTCGTTAGATGCGCAGAAGTTCGATTCTTAGGTGTCGGCGGTTGTCAGCGGGACGCGGGGTATGACGTAGCGCCGCTCCGAGCGCGCGTGCGGTGCGTCAGTAGTTCTCGTTCAATTTGCTCCCGAATACACTTGCGCACACGAAAGTTGTACCCTTTGTTTTTGTTACGAGTACAATGCCAGGACCAAATACCGTTTTACGCAGACTATTAAAACGTCAGAAAGAACAGTTGGACACTATAGTTAAGGAAGGTTGAAATTCCGAATTCGTCACTGTCTATAAGACACCGGGAAAAAAGAAGAATAAAAGGGGTAGCAGTTTTATTAACTAATTGTGACGACGAGAACATATAATTTTTTATGTTTTTTTTTTAAATACATTTTTTCACTTTTATTGTATTTATGTATTATATCTATTTTATTGATAATACCTAATTACTTAAGTAATGAATTCCTCTTCTTTCTTTAACTTTCTTCTGAACAGACATGATTAAAAATAAATGATGGCAGTAAAAGTGACCACTTTTTTGTTCCACTAAGTGCACAATGCGCGAACTTACCCCCACTACGCCAAAACCTTGCCAACTTACGTGCCGGGGACTGTACAAGGGTTTGTATACTATACTGCAATTTTATCAGCTAGTTCATAAATTTAATGTCCAACTCACCATCCATCCTTTGCCGGCTTCTTTATAATACGGGAAAGCGTTGCATATGTACGTGTATATTTCGTTGAGCGTCATCTTGCCGTTCGGTGAGCTGCTGATCGCTAGCCTGATCATGCTGGCATAACTGGAAGTGAGGAAAAAGGGGATGATATTAATGTCGGAAAGACTTGTGGTAGTGTTTGTATTAGTGGGTGATTGTTGTGCGATTTGTGAAAAATTAGGACCACATTAATCACCCTAGGATTAATGTGGTCTCAATTTTTACTAAGTATATATACATTGATCAATTTATTCAACATATCCTTTCTGTGGAGAAGTATGGACAATATTTGTTCTGCACCTTACCTTTAAAAGCTCTGATGTAGTATTGACTGTACATCCTTAAATATTATTAATCAAAAACAAAATCTCCTGCTGCGTGTCTGTTCGCAATAAACTCAAAAACTACCAAACAGATTTTCATGTGGTTTTTAGCAATGGATAGTTAGATTCATGAGAAAGGTTCTAATGTAAAAATTATTAAAGTTTTGTGTGAATTTGCAGAATAAATTCGTGAAGCTGGGCCAGATCTCCAGAAGTTATGATAAAATGTTGGGATTATTTTAATCGACTTTGGCTATGCTTCTGATAGATTTTATTTAATTATTTAATACCAGATACTCCTTGACATAAAAAATATAGTGACATTCTAATTGAACAATTTTGTACTCTTTTGTACTATTCATTGATATTGAGCATGTTATTCTATTTTTGTTGTAATTTACTACTAGACTGTAATTTATTTATGTGTGAAATTTTGCATGCCCATGTGACGGCAAAACTTGGAAAACATATCCCCTACCCATTTTGGCAAAGAATTAAAAAAAATAATTGAAAGTTATAAACTGAGAATTTAAAAATGTAAATAAATAATTTCTTTGATTTATTCCCAATTAAATTGTTCTGATTATCAATTTCGATGCCTTCCTTTTGTGATTGGTAAAGGGACACACAGATCAGCATTTAAAATGTTTCCTAAAGGTTGTAAATTTATTTATTTGCTAGAACATTCCTAACCCATTTACAACACAATAAACTCATCATATCAGATATTGTCTTTTAATCTTTTGGATAACACACATACGTCATCAATTTATAATCTAACGCATTATACAAATACTTATCAGTCAATAAGCTTTGTGAATGTTGATAAAACATTATGTCAAGACAGTACATTGGACTTCAATTGGTTTTAAGTCTAGCTATTAAATATACTTTTGTTTAAACAACTAGGTACTTTTAATGCATATGTTACTGTAAATCCTAAGATTTTCAGGTTAAACCTAAGATTTACCAACTCTTAATGGTAAAAGTCCGAATAGTGCTGCAATTATTGTTCATTTCGAAGTTTTACCACCATTCACTTGATAAATCTTAGGATTTACCTCTAGACATGGTATATGTTGAGAAAAAGAAGTCACAACAGCACATGGAATGCTGTTGTGACTTCTTGTTGCAACAAGTATTTTTTTGATTAGTTTAGACCAGGGTTTCTCAAACTAATTGTTCTATGTACCTCTAATAGACTTTCAAGACCACAGCAAACTCCTTAAAGAAATATATAAATGTATACTCTTCGGATTTCCCAGGCACCTTAGCCGCCGCTATTATGCAAATTTTATCGCGTACCCCCTATGACTCTATGGCGTACCCCCAGTGGTACGCGTACCCCACTTTGAGAAACCTTGGTTTAGACATTTGACTGTCTTTTTAGGGTTCCGCAGCCGAATGGCAATAAACGGAACCCTTATAGTTTCGTCATGTCTGTCTGTCTGTCCGTCCGTCCGTATGTCACAGCCATTTTATTCCAAACTATTAGGACTATACATATGAAACTTGGTAGGTTCTGTTACCCGATATCCGATTTTTATTAAAAATTATATAAAAATAAAGGGGGGCTCCTCATACAAAGAACTGACACAAAAATTATTATTTTTTCATCAAACCTATACATGTGTGTATCTATAGACAGGTCTTTAAAAATGACATTGAGGTTTCTAGAACCACTTTTTCTTAAAGTCAATCATGTAAGAGATATACGCTTTCAAAGTGTTAAAATGTGTGTGTGAAAATTTGTTTTTCATAGTGTTTGTAGGAACAAACACTATGAAAAACAAAGTTATTTTGCGTAGTTACCACGGACCCCTTAATGGGCGAGTCCGGCTCGCACTTGCCCTTTTTTTTCTGTTTGTTAGTAAAATATCAAATAATAATATGAAAATATTGATTCAGTTAGAGTAGCCAATGGAGCTAAGCGTTATATTTATGATAAAATATTTTTATATGTGTTACTTTTTTCTTTGAAGAAATATTAAATTGGTCTTAAAATTTTGTTATAGTTACTTAAATTAATAAATAAAAATCGTAAGAACTTGACTGTTTAGTAATATAAATGATTACTTTCATATAAAAATATGTAAAGTTAAGAAAGATAATTATGTAATAAAATAAAATAAAATAAAATTCATTTATTGCAGGTCCATGACCCATATAAAATTAAATTAAAATCATGTTACTGTTGCTTACAGTCATAAATTCCAAATGTCAAAATAACATATCTTAACATAACTATACGAGTAAACAGAGTTAAAAGAAAAATACAAAGGTGATTGAAGGTGGTTGAATAATTAATTATTAAGTATGCATTGATTTATTTCTAAAACCAATATTTACCAGCCGTCACTGGTAAAACCGATGAAAGCCCGAAAAAATTGTCTCTTTTATGTAAATCCTTACATTTACCAACTCATGTCGGTAAATCCTAAGATTTACCAGTAAAACCTAAGATTAACCAACAAACGGGCTTTTACAGTAATATATGTGTGTCTTCTGAACATGGCTTTCTCCAGCATGAATTTTTTTGTTATCACCTGGAAACTTATTACTAGGGCTGATGCCTCTATCAAAGTGGCAAGCATGCTTAGGGAAAAAAAATGACCAAATGCGAGTCAGACAGCCGCACAAAAGGTTCCATACCAATATCTATAAAAATGTCAAAAAATCACGTTTGTTGTAAGGGAGTTCCATTTAAATATTACTTTTCTGTTTTTAGTATTTATTGTTATAGCGGCAACAAAAATACATCATCCTATGAAAATGTCAACTGTCACTGTTTATGATATACAGCCTGGTGACAGACAGATGGCCAGACTGTCTTAGTAATACGGTCCCATTCTGACCCTTTGAATACGGAACCCTAAAAATTTCGAAAACTGGGATAAAATGTTATAATGCAGGTCATTGTCTAATTTTGCACCAAGGTCCATCAAAATCCATGCATACAAATAACCGAGTTTTCTTAAGTGCTTATAGTTATTGACATAATACTAAAAACTTTTGTCAGTATGTCTGGGCTAATCTTTGGAATGGCTGAACCGATAAGGGAGGAGATAGAGAAAAACAGGTCTACTTATTATCCTGGATTTTAATAACAATTCTTGCTATAATATTAATATATATATATAAGTATGAATAGATGTAGCAGGTTGATTTATAAAAGTATTTGTAAACAAATCTATAGGCTTTAATAAACAGCATGGTATTTCTTTTTAACGACACTTTATGAATTAATGTGTAAGATTCATCCTTCTATTATATGACACACATATATTTATGCTAGTAATCTTTGGAGGGAAAACAATACTTTACAATGTATGTTACCTACAATACTTATTAAAAGGAGAAGGAATAATATTGTTTTCCTTAGTCTTATATTGTACTTGATCCGGTGAACAAGATGTCTGAAGTTATGATTCATGTTACATTCAATAAAGAAAAAAATATAAAGTTAACTTATAATCCATAATAAGTATTTTTGTTTTAGGTACTTCTTGAATCCTCTCAGTGAACTGATTTCAGTGAGAATGTCAATCTCCAGAAACCAGAAATAAAATGTTGAAAGAAATAAAGAGCTTAGATTGTTTAATAAGAGAGAAATTAAAATGTTATTGCACAGCTGTAACAGAAGCTGATTTCATACAACTTAAAAGGCCATTGACCTCGTATGTCTAGTAATTATTAACATAATTTTTTCCTCATACCGATGATAAAAAAGAACAGAATTATGAAGCTTAGGTTTTTTTGTTATTGAGAATAGGCTCATGTTCAACCACCATCTCACCTGATGGTAAGTGATGATGTGGTTGAAGATGAAGCACGCTCATCTGGAAGTAAACTATTCACTCTTAATTTAAAGGCGGTCGGCGGCGCGTCGTGTTCCATGCGCGCCTCAAAGAGCTGTCAGCACCAGTGACGGGGCCTCATAAGGCTATTGCCCGCTGGGGTTGCGGAAATATTCTAACAAGATACTGGGGCCCCGGAACTTAAGGGCAGCTGAAGGAACAGGGTGGGTTTTAGTCAGTAGAAGTCTGACACCCCCTTCCGCTTAACCCAGAGCGGGAGAAGTCATTCAATGATTTTCCCAGCCAGAAAAAAAAGGTTGTTGCTATCGGGAAACACAGACTGAGAGAGGCAGGGAATTCCACTCCTTAGCCGTACGCACAATGAAAGTATAAAAGTAAATAGGTGTTAATTATCATACTATATTATATCTTTTAGATGATGCTTTAAAAATATTTATTGTATAATTACTAATTATACTATGTAGTTCCTTGTTAGGAGAATAAAATGTAACTTAACCATTTTGTATCAAGTTAACTAGTTTTTAATTTTCAAACCCTTGACCTCTAAATGCCAAACAGAAAACAAAACTTCATATAGTTCTATATGAATTTGATTCCGACTGCTGCTTTGCTCACATGATAAGATTTGTCAGAATAAAATGTAGACTTTGTCACTGAGGAATATAGCTTTCCATTGTTGAGAGAATTTCGATAATCAGTTCTGTAGATCCAGAGATTGATTTCTACAAATGCACAAGCTGGCCGCTGCGTGTTAGCTTTGGGCCCTCCCATGATTTACAAAATTCTGGGACCCTACAATCCCATAAACAAAATAAAGTAAAAAAAATATGTTAGGAAGATACTCTGATTAAAGCAGTCTTTTATAATATTTATTTCTTATTGTTTGTTGACCAAATAAAATAGCTACAGAATTATATAGAAACTTTGTTGATGAATTAAATTGTTGACAACTTTCATAAACAAGGGAATGAAGAGAGGGAAATCCAAGAATAGTTTTATTTGGGCCAAGATAGAAAGTATGTACTATATTGCTCACAATATTTATAACACAGTGCAGTCATATTGATATTCAAATAAAATCTTATTACTTAATAAGATAACTAACTTAGAAAGTAATAAGATTTTATTTTACCTACATGAAGTTACCTATATGAAAATGTAAATATATAAAAATAATAGCTAATGTAAGAAAAAATCACAGCTCAAAGTGTACCACCTGGTTCATAGCAACAAGGAATTTATTAAGTTTTCAGTCTTCTTTTTTTTGAGGGTGGAGATTTTATTTGATAAAATTCATTTTTCTACTTTATAATGTATTCAATTGGATTATAAGTTCCTAATACAGGTATATATATATCAAATCTAACACTAGGTAACTGAGTTGATAAGGTGCTTCTTGGAATTCCATGATTACTCAAACATTTGCGTTTCTACAACAAGACCTGATTTTGTAAGCCTTGTGTCAGCATTTCCAATAATATTGTCTACTTCATGAAATCTTACATTTGTATACATTTCATTACTCATCAATGTAAGGGTCACTTACAAATGACTCATTCACACGTATTAGGAAGTCTGCGTAGTTATAACTTTGGAAAAATCCTTTACCTGTACGCGGGCTTCGCGTGTTTAATTTTATTCGTGTTTTCTTTCTGGTCGGCCTCTTTGTTATTGTTCTCCTGCTGCAGGCCGAGCGGCTGCACATCTTCGTACAGAAACCGCGGGATGGGGCCTAGCGGGCTGTGGCGTGGCGGGCCAGGGCTGAACGCAGGGAGCCACTCCACGCCTGGGGAATCGCTCATTGTCCCATCAATATACGCGCACTTTCACCACTCTTCGCGTTCTCATCACCATATGAACACAAGAACATAGGTTTTAGCTTCACACAGTGGGCGTAACGCTCTTGCTACCTTTTATGAAGATGATCCTCATTGTAGGACATTGAGAATCCTTGAAATGACGACTAACTTGAACTACTGTCACAAGACTAATGGATACGAACGAACCTAGTATGAAAACTTATAAATACATTGATAAGTTGCAAAACACTTAAATTAAAATATCGAATAACTTAAAAAATTAAAGAAAACTCTATTTTACATGAAAATTGAAATTATTATGACATTTGAGGCACCTACAACAAGGAAAATGGCGGCGTTTTGGGTGTGCTCAGTTCAGAAATGCATTATTTTGGACTGAAGATGCTCGAGTTTTAATGTCTGCAGTAGTGTAAATTTAACTTTAATTTTATTATTTATATATATCCAGGTTTTTGGTAACAGTCACAGTTATCCAATTTATTATGGAATCGTGTAAATTTTGTATCATGGTGTTTTTTTATTTTTAGTTATATTTAACATTTGTAACACCGTTGGAGGTGACAGCTTAAATAAATTTTTTAAACATATTGACAGTTTGAACAAAGTGGTTGGATGGGGAGCCTGTGTCCTATGTACTTTAACTTTTAACGGTTTGTTGACAATAATTTATGAACGTATACATTATCTCAGTCAATTTGTGTGTGAACTTTTACTTAATTCTTGTGGTGGATTGCTAAGTGAAATCAACAACGATGGCGATGCAGCAGGAAGTCGGTGTGCCCGACTTCGTCCTACTGGACAATTTGACCACTGATACCTTTATAGAAAATTTGCATTTGAGGTGAGTTACTTCCATTGATATCGTCATCAGACCTACTACGATTCACTTCTTGTTTATTATTGACCCGTAAAGCTATCAAAGATTGCGGTACTTATTTATATTTCGACAAATTTTGTATGTAAATAAGTACCTATGTCTTAACTAGGGTGTAAGGATGTGGCTAAATTCTCTGGCCCTGTGTTACAATATATGACTGAACGCTACAGACTATAACAACACAAGCTTTATTTAGGGCTTCGTGGGAGGTAAATAGTGGAAATAAACATTATTTTGTACAAAACTGTAACTCAGTGGTATGGTATGTCGTGTTATCATACCGGTTGACCTTGCATTTTTACACCTGTTTCAATAGTTAAATGTGGCAATAGTGTCTTCATTAAACAAAACAGATATTATTAAATTTTTATATATTTTAAAACTTACTTTAACTCTAAAACTTTTATTTTATTTAAAGATTTTGGATGGTTTTTAGAATGAAAATTCATTTTCTTTTTGTAATCGATTCTAAATATTGGTGTACTTCCAATAGCAGAAAACTATTAATATTATTAGCTAATATGTGCCTAATAGCAATGTAACAATTTTTATTAAGTAAGTTTGGCTATTTGCAAAATATGTATTTACATAAGTTAATGTTTTAATCATTCCTTACTAAAGTAACAATTAAGTAAAACAATGTTATTGACGCTAAGATAACGAATATGACATAATTTATGACTCACCGTTGAGTAACAGAACATCATTAGCATAGGCAATATTTATTTACACCTATGCTTCATAATTCTTTTATTTGGCAAGTTATGGATTCAATTTATTACAAGTTTTATTAAGTAGTTCTAAGTTTGAAGTTGTCAGAAGTGTATACCCAAGTCAAAGGTAATAGTAATAATGCATTTGTATAACGTCAGGTATTACAGTTTTGCATATACTTACATAACAAACACTTCCCATCAGGTGGGCCACTGGCCAAAATAAGAAAAAGACTATATTAAAAAACTATGACAATAGTAGGAAAAAGAAATATTTATCCTGGTACCAGGTGGTACCAGGATACCAGGATGGCTTAATGGAAAATCAAGTCATAGTTATTGTAATAATAAATGGTCAAACATTCAATATTGCAACATTTTTTGTATAAATTCTTATAAAAAGAATATCAGTCTTTTCCTTCATATATATGCATAATAATTATTTATGTGCTGAAGTGGTATGCAGCTAAATAAGTCTTACTATGATACAAATACATCCAGATTTGTGGCATGGTACAAATTGCATTAAAAAGTAAGATATGCCATAGATAAACTCTTGAATTACCCAATCTTAGATTTGGAACAACACTACTTAGATGGTAAGGTTTGAAGAGTCACCGCAAGCCAATATACCTGTCTGGCTAATTAGTTGACACCAAACAGTCAGTTAAGTATGCAAATAATTATCTTTAGCAGTCAACGGTAAAGAATTTTTTGTAGTGTTTTGTGGTTCGTTAGTTCCCATAGAATATTTAAGAATTGTTTAATGCAAGATGTTGTATCATCGTTATTTTTAATGCTGACTGCACGGGTTTATAATAATAAATCTTTGCAATACATACTTACATACATATTTTATTTAGTACAATTAGTTAGTGTCAAGTGCTTGATTGTTAGTTGTCATAAAATTTAAATTAATTGGTCCGTTCTGGCTAGAGATATCTTATATTCTAGTGGACCAATGGTTTTTTTAAGTTTCTTGTCGTTATTTTGACTAATATTAGGCAGAAACGAGATATATGTATACTTAAATAATGAAAATATATATTTAATTTTAGACCCCAATTAAGGCCAGGTGATTATATATAGATATATAGGATATTAAGCATTCCTGTATAGAGTGGTATTACTTAGAAGGGAAAAAGTGAGGGAAACAGTAGAAATGTGTAAGTTGTTCTTCAAGGATGAGGAGGAATGTAGACCCCACTCCAATAGCTGTATGGCAGGTCATCACAACAATCGGCCGACGACCACCCAGGAGTAGACAATTTAAAAGGAATGTTTTATATATTTATTTATTATAAATTTATGCATCACCAAAACCATCTCTACCATGGGTGGTGGTATATATATATACCTATTATAACGATTAAAAAGGTTCAGTAGACTAGACAGTTGCAGAATCTACAATCGTAACTATGTCACATGATGTCACACAGGTCTACATCACGGAATCGAAGTTACCGCGAGATTAGGACATTTTTTTTTTTTTTTTTTTTTTTTTTTTTTTTATGAAGGGCCACTTGTAGATCAGCACACTAAGGCTGTGAGTCTACTTAATCGGACTTTAGCGAGATTAGGACAACAACATATACATATATATACAACCTTCGTCTGCTCAGAGAGTTCTGCCTTTAGTCAATTCCAACTCGACTCCAAGCTATTAGCAAATAATGACTTCTTAGCTCAACAAAAAACAACAAATCGCCGTTAAACGTGTAAACAAACAAATGATCACCTCAGTCCACATGATCTAATCTTTACAAAAATAAATGCATCATGTTAGGAACCATATTTAAAATAAACAGTGTTTGTTTAGCAGCACTAGTCATCGTCCTCTGAAAGAAGGTGTGATTCGGATGAACGCAGCGAAAATAAACAATGAAATAATAAGTACTTACGCAAAGCAATCTGTGTCACAGCTATTACTGTATCAACTTCATGACATGCTTAAAATAAGTCGGAGAATCTCCTTAAATATCAAACGAACCCCCCGGATCCGCAACACTCTCATACGCTCCAGGATAGGCATCGCCGACGGGGACAAGTTTGTAAAGCTGAAGTAGGGCGGGGCACATTAACAGGATGCACTAAGGCAGTTTTTTTTGCCTCAAGACAGTAATTGTCGTAGCCAAGTCAAACCTAATATATGTAAGTAACGCGTGACGAACTTGACTCCGTTGATGTAGAAAAAGCTGACTGGAAAGATTTGGGGGAGACTTTTGCTCTGCAGTGGGACCATAAATGCTGAGAAAAAAATAGAATCTCCTTGGTGTGCTTCTTGTTGGCACCCAGTATAAGTCTTCTACTCTTCTTCATGAAAATTTTGTCGATACACATATATTTGTGCGGGAAAATGGCTGCCGCCTTCTACAAGGCAATTATTGTCAATTTCCTGAAGACTTGGCGATGGACGACCGAGCGTTGCGAAGTTGCGACATGTCAGCAAGGAAATTACATTTCGATTCGGTCCGAATCGTCTTGTTGTTCCTGCTGTTCCATTCCGCTTGTAGGCTCTAACGTTGTCATATAACTTATCTGAAAACATCAGACATCGTGTATCCTTAGGTATTAGTTGCAGGATATCACTTTGTCTAATATTGCACGTATTAGGCCCATATCCTGTCATAGACAGGAGACCTGTGTCCCAGTAGTGTGAACGTTTTAGGCTGATTATTATGTAACTCACAATTATCATTATTCACCTGAAATCGTTGCATTTCAACGCTAAGTAACTACTTTGGACATTTGGCTAAACTGTGACCGTTAATATCATTGATCGAACTTCTATTTCGACATAAGCTTCTATTCGGACGCATAAATATTCTAATCGCGTTGCACCAAGCACCTTAACACCTTTATTTACACTCATTACGATAGAAGCCTATGTCCTAAGATGACACACAAGTCTGATGTCATCGCTCAAGGTGCCGTCTGACTGGCCTTTCATCATGTTTTCCTTGTGTTATTGTTTGTTTAATGTAAAATGTTATAAAAGAACGCAGTGCACGTCTTGTTCTATTTAAAAGAATATAAGCAAACACAATGAGGTCTGTATTATGTATTGATAAAGCGATAATTTTTGCCACCTTCGTCGTTAATTCGCTGCACGGAGCTGCAATATTTCCGGCATATTTTAAAATATTGCAGACAGAAATTATGGCACCGCTAAAACGCATTCCAGACATTTCTGACGAATAGTAAACTTAAATCAACAGTGGTTTCTATTGACAGAGCTCACCGCATAGGTTAAATCAGTAGGAAGCAATTCTACTCAGCCCACTGATGTCTCAATCAGTCTCGGCGTCTAGAGGTAGACCGCAAAAAGCCTATGCATCGGCGATAAATTAAACGTTCGAAATTCGAACTGTGAATTGTTAATCCAAATTTTCTTTATTTTCTTACATATGTACTGGATATATTTTTTATTCCTTTTTTCTATTCGACTTTTTTTAATTCTACTACTTTTGAAGTCAACTTAGCTTTATGATCTCTTTTTAAATAAATTAAATCCAGTGAATCATGAAGACGTATTTCATCCTAATTAACGTTAACGATGACGTTGTTATTTATTTCAAGTCCATAACAAAACCATAATATACCTAGGTACTTGTAAATGCGGAAACAATTCATTTCAAGTAATCACGATAGTTTCCTACCAACTACAAATAAGTTCGTAAATCGATTTTAACCGCCTTCCTTATTATAAAATAGCCAAATAAAGAATAAAGATCGATGACTCAAAGTGGATCAGTTTATTTATCATGATGCAGAATTTGGAACCGGTTGGACATGACGATTCTTGCCGAAATGTTCCAGTTTATGTACCAGACACATTAGACTTGTTTTGCTTAAAAACTGTTTACTTTTCTAGGAAGTTGGCTTGAAAATATATTCCTTATAACTGTGAGCCATTGCAGTTTTATGCAAGGCGTACTCTGTGCCTGTTTTTTGTTGCTATTTCACTTTTCTGGGGTTTGAAAAGTAAGTAAGTCATCATTTTTTGGCCCGTTGTTTCAAGGAAAGCTAAATTAAAACAATAGATTCGCTCGCGTGAAAAGGTATTATTCTGCGAAATTGATTTATTTATTTATTACATGGGCATTAAAGCTAATAAAAAAGTACAAAAAAGGCAATCATAGTCGCTAGAAAAGCAATTACAAATCCTCACATTTAGACTTATAATGTAACTAGTTAGTAGTCGTTTGGGGTTTCGCTCCCGTGGGCGTTATCACGATAAAAACATAATCTCCATCTTTTGAAGTCTGGTAAAAAGTAGCTTTGCAATCGGGTGGTCTATAACCTTTCTCAAGGTTCAAGTACCATCCAGTACTTTCGAAGATTAGCGCGTTTAAATAAACAAACTTTTCCGCTTTATAATATTACGTAGTATAAGATTTACGATGTGAGCATACAAATAGCAACACAACACTAGAAATTAAAGTCGCCAACATAGTTAGAAACAATGAAAGTAGTCTATGTTACTAAATGATAATCTAGATTTACATAGATGAAAGAATTTTTAAATCGGTCCAGTAGTTTTTGAGTTCTCTCTTATTTTGCTGCTTGTAATAAAACTTCAATCGGATTAAGGCTTCCTATGGTATTTGTTCGTATTTGATTGTTATCTTCTGTGTTGTAGTTACTTAAAGATCATGGTGCTTTCCGTTTCCCAGGCTAAAATTCTTTCCATTGATGTTGCCTTCCCGTGGGAGCTTCAAAAATTCCCAGACTATGAGCAAAAACAACACCGTCGCAGCGAATGTGTAGCCATATTTTATTGCTATTGAGTGTTGTTTCAGAACTATTTGTAACTGTTTGTGTAACTACGATTGTTTTCTAATCTACTTTAGTTTTACTTGAGCTCAGATAACTAGTGCGTTTTGTTTGCTAGATTAATACGCAATCTTATTTTTTGGGGCTTCCAACTCCTGCATGGGTTTAGACTTTAGAGCACGCTGTTATTATCAGCTGTTTAGGGTTTTCGCTACTCTGGTGGAAGTCGGCTGTCAGTCTAACCAGACCCAGCTGAGTGGATACTATTCATTCACATTGAGCAACTGCTTATCTGTCCTGCACAATTACGCCTCCTCCAGTAGCTGGGTGACACGGTACTCTGGCAAGACTAGCAAGACTAGTGTCACTGGCTTCTGACTACCCGTTAAAACTGTAGAAGATGTACAAATTCTAGCCGCTACCCACGGCTTCGTTCGGAGGAATCTTGATATGATTTTTCTTTCTTCATTTTTTTGTAGAGGGTTTTGATCACAATGACCATGCCACCCGCATAGGATCACCCTAGGATCATATCTCATGTTAAGATGGTCTTGGTTATATAGCCAAGTACCAATTTCGGCAAACGTTGCGTAATTTTGAAGATTGATCCTTGCCGTCGTTATTATTTGGCTTCAAGCGCCTTCATACTGCTAAAACATTTTAAGTATCTGTTTCAATGAACTACCCACCCCCAAATCATATCAAATTAAGAACACATTCAAAACATATTAAACCCATTGGCAATCTAGGCCACCATCACAGTATCTCATAAGAAGTCACATTAACCAAACAGTACTTGTCAAATACGTACGAGTACTTTCACGGCGTGCGCATACGCACATTAACGAAATAGGTCGCATCAGTTTAATGGTTTATTAATAACGTATTTGTGGTGTATGAGAGAATGCAGCTAGCATTGCGAAATGGGTGGACCGTTCGTTTATTGACATGTTGTAAACTCATGGGGAATTAAATAGGTGTTCCTGACATTCCTTGCTGAACGTTGGTTTAATTATAGCAAATAATTATTGGCATAAAAAGTCTCTGCTCTCATAAATAGAAAATGGAAGGAGGGAAATAGCATTATCCAGTTCTTAAATTAAATGCGATGACCATTAATTTCTGTATCCGCCATTCATGTAGAATCTCCAAAATTACGGGCCCACTTGGTTGCCATTGTGGCCCAAATAGCTTACGTTGTGGTCCAAATAACTTCCGTTGGGGTCCAAATGGTTTCCGTTGCAGTCTAACGTACGTCAAAGCTTGCAGCTAATCGTTTTACCACAGTATAGCTATTTACGTTAACTCCTTTTTCCGGGAGAAATTTTATCAAATGTGACAGAATTCTACTGACTGAAAAACTAACTTGCTCTTTCAGTTGCGTTCCGGGATACGTCATTAGAACATTGCCACAAACTTACGTTAACTCCTGTCGTTAAGAGAGTAGAAGAATGGGAATACTTAGCATAATGTTAACCGCATCAATAGCTGTACCCGCAAAGTGCGTACATCTTCATACGCTAACTGGACGCTAAGTAGTAATTAAGGACAATGGGCCCAGTTAGCCGATTGCCATGTGTTGCATATTTGCATACCGCATATTATATCCGTTTTAAGATCTTGGGTTGTTTAGGCATGTGGGTAGTCTAATATTACATTATGGCGCGTGCGCTGGTTCAAGGGAGGTTGGATTGTAACTCGATGTATACCAACTGGAGTTATGTGGTCCAAATGTTTGGAAGTTATCCCATTAGACCTGTTCATTATCTCCGTTACCCAAACGTCTTGTGTTTTAATGCCAATAGACTGATACAATGTCACGATAAAGAATCTACTATTGGTCTCTATAATCATTAATATTTTTTATTGATAATAGGCTCGCGTTTGACCACCTTCTCACCTGATTGTAAGCGATGATGTGGTCGAAGATGAAGCACGTTTACTTAGTAGTATGTAACCTATTCACTTACTTAAATACCCCTAGGATATAGCTATCAGGGAACGCAGACTCCGGCAGGGAACTCCTCTCCTTAGCTTTACATATAATGAAAGTATTCGCATAACATTTTTGGCGTATGGAATGTCCACTAAGTATCATATATTCCCGTTCGTCCCCCTAGGGGGACGAAGTCAAGGGGACGAATGGGAATACACCAGTTTGCCTTGTAGTCAGACGAAGAAACTATAATATATGATGGTTGTCTGGAGTAAAACCTAATGATTCGAAGGAAGTATGATGACCATCTGTAGCACATTTTCGGCAGCATTAGAATACGATTAGGCGTCTGTTGGTCAAACACGCCTTTAGAGAACACAAGAATCGTCTATATTAAATACAATAGACAATTATACAATGCCTTAATCTCCGTCACGACCATACAGACACTCATAAAGCTAAATGTATTTAGATAGTACCTAGGAAGTCACGTTTTATGCAACACTAAGCTAGAGTAACTAATGATCTCAATACAAAGGTGTTAACACGTGTCTTTGCTTATTATGATGTCATTTTATATTGCTCTTATAGTTCGCGAGTTATAACATCAGGTAGAGAGTAATAATTAGGCAGTTTTAGAGGTATTTATCAGATTTATAGTGCGTTACAAAATGTTCTATGGGGACCAGACAGTTTATACGTCTTTAGGCATTTTTAAATTACTACTATAACTATAACATTTTTAGCTCGAAGTATAAAATCTTATGGATGTATTCAGTCCTGGAACGGGTGTAGGGGTCCGTCAAACTATAACTGACTAAAACCACCCTGTGTGCCCTTGCACACTTGCGCCGGGGGTTGCTTGAACTCTTAAATACTTTTCCCGTACCGCCTCGACTGCCGGCCCGTCGTCGCATCGCTGCGGACCCCGTTGGGTCAAGCTGGGGGCTTGATGTGTTTAACCCTCCACCCGAGACGTGTAAGAGGGGCGCGCGTGGTATAACTAGATAGCGGTCGTCCCGTATCTGGACCCGTTTGGGAGGGCTATCAGAGGGCAACGTCTGCACTCTGCTGACGCCCAGTGCGCCTTCTGGGGGCCAGGAGAGCACACGAAATATCCATCGATACAAGGATAGCTGAACTAGATCAGAAAAAATCCTACAGTTCGAAAGATTTTGGGGTAAAGTGGTTGTAATGACCAGTAAATGTGAGTGACTAAAATCTATGTCGAATCTTGAGTAATCTTACAATGTCAGCTCAAAGAGATCCAAGGTTAATTGTTCGTGATTCTTGTTATTTAGAGATGATGTCTTGATCTTAATGCTGTAATGCTTTTTTCTGTATTCGTGACTAAACTTATCAGACATTATATTGATTCACGTTCTTTTTCGAGACACTCATTTATTGCTTTTGACATGAAGATTTGATAATTCAGGCTCACATTCCTACTTCTAGGGCACAGGGTCCCTCCCTACAAAGGAATAGGCCATAACCACGTGGGCCGAGTGTGGGTTGGTAGATAAGTAATAAGTTTATTTGCCACTAACAGAAATACAAGATATTAAAGATACAACAGAGCTCATAAAAATTGGCCAAGTGCGAGTCAGACTCGCCCGTGAAGGGTTCCGTAGTAACTACGCCAAATAACTTTGTTTTTCATAGTGTTTGTATGAATTACAAAGTTATATTTGCGGTTTTAGAGAATATGCTGATTCTCAAAAAATGCTGACTCGATCTCGTTCAAACCAATTTTCCTTGAAAGTTTACATTAAGATCTACAGCATATATGTATATATTTTTTAATTTTCAGTCCATTATTATAGAAGTTAGAGAGAGAGGGGGAGGGCGGGACATTTTACCACTTTGGAAGCGTATATCTTTTAAACGATTAAGTTTATGAAAAAGTGGTTTTAGAAACCTCTCTACTCTACTTTTAGGTAAGCGTGCTCCATCTTTGACCACATTTTCGCTTACCATCAGGTGAGATGGTGGTAAAACACGAGCACATCAACAATAAAAAATTGGCCAAGTGCGAGTCGGACTCGCCCATGAAGGGTTCCGTAGTAGCTATAATAAATATAATAAACTTACATATTTATTTGAAAAAAAAAAAAAACAAATAACCTTACAAATTTCTTAAAACTTGCTTATTTACAATTTTTACAACTACGCCCAATAACTTTGTTTTTCATAGTATTTGTATGAATTACAAAGTTATATTTGCGGTTTTAGAATATATACTGTATCTCAAAAACGGCTGACTCGATCTCGTTCAAACTAATTTTGGTTGAAAGTTTACATTCAGATCTACAACATATGGTTTTATAAGATTTTTCACTTCATTATTATAGAAGTTAGAGGGGGGGAGACACACATTTTACCACTTTGGAAGCGTATATCTTTGAAACAATTAACTTTATGAGAAAGTCATTTTAGAAACTTTAATGTCATTTTTAGAGACCTGTCTGTAGATACCACACACGCATAGGTTTCATGAAAAAAAAATCTAATTCAGTTCTATGTATGAGGGGCCCCCCTTAATCACACAGATTTGAGCAGGCCCGTCCAAACAGTGCAAACATTTGTCAAATATCGCGTAGCTCAACTTAGAACCTTAAGGAGCTCGAACGATTTGACGAACAATACCAAAGTAAGGTAATAAAGCACTCAAACTGCCAGACAGTGCGGTAATCTATTCATAATATTCGTTGTTATCCCACATTGCTCTCACATTCACAATGTAGCATTCATCATAATGATGATTTTCGCACCGGAAAAAAGGACGTCGGTTTTTTCACGATGGTTTCTTCCACCGATTTGAGAGCTGTATGATGATTTAAATTACAGTAGGTAATATGCCTGAGTGGATTCGAACTCGCGACTTGCAACTCGCAGGCCTCGCTCTAAACTAGATGAGCAAGCATTTGTCATGTAGCTCAACTTGGGACTTAAAGAGCTTAAGGCTGCGTTTCCACCAGAGATGTGCGAGGATGCGTAGCGAGGGATGTGTTTGTAAAGAACCAATAGAATCGCTTCATTTACCTTGCCTCGGTCAGCACAGCTCTGGTGGAAACGGTTCAGCGGAGCTAGATTTTTGCGCATACAAAACAAGCGAGGTGTGAAGCGTGATGTGTGCGAGAGATGTGTTGCGAGGAATATGTGTTGAGAAGGATGTGTTGCGAGGTTTGCGCATACTCACACCACACATTAATGCGCATTTTCACAGCTCCGCTACACATCCTCGTAGGCACATTTTCATCGCACAGCTTTGGTGGAAACCCCCACACATTTTCACAGCACAGCTAGACATCCTCGCACGACACATTTCCATCGCACATCTCTGGTGGAAACGCAGCCTTACGTTTTAACCTTTAATGTGTTATTATAAATTCATTTTCATCTTACCCTTTCCAGTTGAGCTTCTTACAGTACAATGAACTATACCCGTGACATTATCCCCACACCTCTATAACATAGTACACTCGCTAACACAAGTGTTCACTGATCTTTTTCGTACACAACAGTGTTTTTATGCTCTGATTCACTGCGAAAGGTCGTTTGGCCCGAAATGTGGGCGACGACGATCGTAATTCGTGACGAACGTTTTGGCAAATAATCACCTAAGTACATACTTACATCATTATTCTTTATACGCAAGTCTTAAAGAACAAGCCAAGTTTTTATTTTATTTTAGCTTCTGCCCGCGACTGCGTTCGCGTGTGAGGGTTTTCCCGCGTAAATCCCGATCCCGTGGGAATTCCGGGATAAAAACTATCCTATGTCCTTCCCAGGGTCCTAAACTATTCCCATGCCAAATTTTATCTAAATCGGTTCAGCGGTTTAGGCGTGAAAAGGTAACACACAGACAGACAGAGTTACTTTCGCATTTATAATATTAGTTTGGATGTTTAATTCTCATAACATAGCTTTCCATGGGTGAAAAAATGATTCAATACGGTCCTGTAATTTCGGAGCCTATTGGATACAAACAAACAAAAAATGTTTCCTCTTTATAATATTAGTATGGCTAGTGACCGCGTCTTCGTTCGCTTGTGAATCGATATTACGTGTTCTTTCCCGCGTAAATTTTGATCCTGTAGGAATTCCGGAATAAAACGTAGGCTATATGTTGCGCTATAACCTTCTCCATCTTCCAGTGAAAGACCTATTAAAATCGCTGCAGCCGTTACCGAGATTAGGCCGGGCAAACAGAAAGACAGACAGACATTAAAAAAAGGTTTGTGTTTTGTATCGTGTATGTTTGAGAATGCACAGTTATTTTGAAATCACAGACAGACACTTCAATCTCATTTATATGTATGTATAGACTGTAGATGAAAATCGTTTCTTGTGTAAAAATACATCATTTACCGACTTCCAAGTTTATTTGGACCGTCATAACTCAGATTTCATAATTTTTGTTGGTGGCCCTCTTCTCTGCTATTATTATTAAACCTCATATTCCTGAAAAAAAGTTTTGTAACATTTTAAACGAGTTTTACGGTTCCATATCCAAAGGTTCTGTCCACCCGACTGTATGTCTGTTGGGGGTTATATCTCATGTATATATCTCATAGGCAAGCACATGAAATGTTCAGAAAGATGTTTGTAGAGTATCTACTTTTATTGCAACTATAAAAAAAGTGAGACTTCATACTAGTCAAGTGATATTTATAAATGGACAAAGATCGACTATCATGAATTCATGACACTTTATTTGTCATTAATATAAACTTTAATTATATTATAAAGAGGGAGTACCTGGGCACCTTTAAGTCGAGAGTGAATAGGTTACTTCTAGGTAAGTGTGCTTCATTTTCGATCATAACATCACTTACCATCAGGTGAGATGATGATCAAACGCGAGTCTATTATTAATAAGAAATAAGTACTAGACCGATTAAAAAAAACACATATATGGACATGATCAGCAAGTAACATAGGCTATTTTCATTCCTTCGTAAAATAACCTTTTCATGCGAGTGAAGCCGCGGGCAGAAACTAGTCGAACAAACTTATTGCAGAAATCCCCAAAATTGGAAGGCACAAAAATGAACCCATTCATCAAGTAATTATCTTCGTCGTCATCCTTTTTGAAGGCTTATCTGGTTGTCTGTGGCATCGTAGCTCCCAAACAAGTCTAGCTGATGTGACTGCTAATTAATTCTTAAAAAAATAAACCTGCCAAGTGCGAGTTGGATTCACGCACCGAGGGTTCCGTACAAACTTATCTAATTACATAAGTGCGATGTATAAAGTACCGAACTACGAAACTCGATATTTACAGTTTACAGTTTTCAGATTTTTACTTCTACATGTTCTGTAAAACATTGCTTCTTTCAAAATTCCATGATTCTAGGTGAAGGGATATAACTATAGGTTCGATTTCCTTGTGAAATCGCAAAATATGCGACATTAACGGTTGACTTATAAGTTTGATTTTATTACAGCTGAAAGAAACCATAAAAAAAAAAATTACGTTTATGGTTAGAATTTATTTGTTTCCTAAATATTATAAATCATTTTTACAGAAATAAATACTTAACATTATTTAATTTAATTATTAATTACTAAAATTTTTTGTATTGTACAAGAGTAACATGAGCATATAGTATTATAATGAGTATACATTTCAGCCCAAATATCTACCCTTTCCCGAGAAAACGGGTGTTGTCTTGACAGACAGATGGATGGGTGGACATACGGACAACAAAGTGATCATATAACATAATTATATGGTTCCTTTTTTAGGGGCGCGGAACCCAATTAATTTATATACAATATTGTTTCTTGTTTTTAGTCATAATATTATAGCATGTATTTAACCAGAGGTCGGAATTAGGTAGAGTTATTTATGTACTTACACTGATTTCATACAACGAAAGAATAAACTGGATATGCCTCAATTCCCTTTGAAAAATCCCTTGGTAATAAGAAAAAACTTTTTATTTAATAAAAATAAAAAGTTATTTTCTTTTACACAATTTAAACCACTGCACGCGCGACGTTGCCAAATTTACATAATATTGTTGATCACACGGGATTGTCTATTACAAATCCCAGGAAGATCCATATTAATATATAAAAACTTATTTAAAAAAATCTAAAAAACCCGACTGCTCAACTGAAGTGTAAGAAACAAGTACATTTTTATTTTTAAAAGTGACAAGCAGGCGGGACCCAATTGAACATATTTTTTTAATTAAAATGAGATCGGTCCGCCTGCTTGTCACTTTTAAAAATAAAAATGTACTTGTTTCTTACACTTCAGTTGAGCAGTCAGGATTTTTAGATTTTTTTAAATAAGTTTTTTTTCTTTTTCAAATTTTTAGTTAAAATATTAATTAACAATTTTTAGTTTTCCCGGTCGTGTCACATTAGCACTCCACCGGATTCAGAAAGTGAGTCCATATTTTTAAACTTTCTCATTGTGTTATTTTGCTAGTATTACACTAATGATAAACATGATATACCTTTTTAAAATCCTTATGTTAAGCCCTTTAATTAGATACCCATATTGTAGTATTTAAAAAAAAGATCTTTTTCACCATGTATAATGGCTTCGCACAGCCGCCATGTTTAATTTTTTTAAATGTCACCTATCTAAGAACACTCGGGCTGTTAAGACAAATCTAACGATACCTCAATTGTGTGAATCCGTTCAGCGGTTCTAGAGATATTACATACATACATACAAGATACGCGCGAAAAACATAACCCTTCCTTTGCAGTTGGGTAAAAAGTCTACCTAATTCCGACCTCTGCTAATAACATACCTTCTACGCTATTCGAAGTTAAGTACTGATTTTCAATCATCAATGATGCATGTAAAGAAAAATAACGTCAAATACTTTCCTTACAATAATATTATGTTTTATTGTTTCTTGACATTCCGCCTTAGCTCGGCATTTACGTAATAAAACAATGTCTATCATGCAACTGAAAATTTATTATTTTCCTAGCTACTTATTAAATACTCTGACTATAATTTATATTTGTAACTTCCTCAGTGAATCATTAAACAATATTTAATTGATATAGGATGAATAATAAAGGTACTGACGTACTGTGCAATTGACGTGCATATGTGTTGACAAATAAAGCTATAATGCAATATGCAACACCACCCTCCCGCTCTCAAATAGGTATATGCAGAAAGTGTGAATGTTATGGTGTAACATGCAACTATTACATAACACACAAAACATGAGGGAATTCAAATAATCTGATTGCTCAAAAAGTCTAAAATTAACCAACTTCGTTATGCACAGTAGTTAAAGCGACAGAAATTAATCTAAGTATAAATATTCCACATTGTTTTTTTTTATTAAAAATAGTTTCGCGTTTGACCACCATCTCACCTGATGGGTAAGTGATGATGTGGTCGAAGATGGAGCACGCTTACCTAAAAGTAACCTATTCACTCTTAAAAGTAACCTATACACTTGACTTAAAGACTCCTAGGTTATAGTTATCGGGAAACACAGACTCCGGCAGGGAATTCCCCTCCTGAGTGCCGGTTTAGTTTTTTTTATTTTTATTCAGGACATGGGTATCCTCCATGAATGTCCTCCGCCATGGGGGGTGAAGGGGTCTGTTAGACTCCAACTGCCTAAAACCACCCCCTGTTCCCTTGTATACTTGTGCCGGTCTTGCTGGCTCTCTGTTTGTTCCCATCTGGTTAAGCGGGGGGAGAGAGGGTTTTACTCGCCCGCCAGAGAGACCGGGTAAGTCTGTTTCTACAGAACGAACTTTGAAGAGTGTGCGAAAGAGCTCCACGTCTTCAGCCCTCCGTCTTCCTTTTACTACCGATCTACCAAAAGTACGGCAGGGTGGGTACCTTTGACGCTTGGTCGATATACCGTCTTGTCCATACTAAGCCCTGCTCTTCTACATTTATTGTGAAATTTACAAGTTGTGGATTTCTCTACCAGCCTTTGTGTTCCCTAACACACAAGACCCGTCAGCCTTTAAAGCAAGAGTGAACAGGCGTCTTCTGGGCTCGCTCGGTTCATCGTAGACCTCATAAGTTTCTTACCATCAGGTGTCATCGAGGTCAAAAGCGGCCTCATAAAAATTGTACTAAAATCCATTTCAGAAACTTTTGCCACCCCATCTGTCACTCGATATGGCTTGCTCATTTCTATAGATATTTTAGGCCTCAGGTAATTCCCTCATTACTGTAGAGACAGTATTATCAAAACATTTTTATTAACTATGTGTTTCAATGCCAGCTTGATTATTGCTGCAGTGTTGTTATCAACAGATACCGATCGATTAGGTATCGATACATTTCGAGACATAGAGTTTTATCACTGTTATCAGATACATGAATGCCACAAACAGGAAAATTTTGTAGAGCTGTTTTGTCGTTATAAATATTTTTTATCGCCTTGGTCAATAAGTTGCATAGGAATAGGATGTTGCGTAACGTATGTTGAATAAAGGCTTTGTAATGTTCTACGATGCACCTGCACAATTAACTGCTCATGTATATCAAATGGACGGACATGACAATTAAAACAATTATATTTCTTATGGCTAAGCACATTTTAGAACTTACCAAGAAAACATGTTACTTATTGATGCCAAATGTTTTATAACATAGAAAGAATATTTATTTGACCCAGACTAGGGCACACAATAATTACAAAAAATTAATGAAATATAACAATGTTGTGTGGCTGAGCAAAATGCCAGACAAAAAGTGCCCTAATGCTGGTTTCCTACTGAAATGGAATGTTACATTAGTACCATCAAGGACGTTATACTTTTTGTCTTCAATCAGCATCGCAAGCTGTGTCCATTGAAATTGGTCGATGTGCCCGAACTTGTACGTAGTAAGTTTGACAAGTACTTCATAAGATCAATGGTTACAAGTTTCAATATAGTTCTCTGCTTTAAATATATTTTTGTCGCCTCTTGCAGTTCAACCCATGAGGTGGTTGGCTGCTATTCCCGACTTGCTCATTGCGGCCTTAATTTTAATAATTACAGCCGCCAGACAGGGCTTATAAAAACTTACTAACTAAGCTACGATACGATTATGGCATCACATGTGGGGTACACAGACCTCGGCCAAGGGGTCGCTGAAGAAGGGCAGCTAAAACGGGCTGGATCGGACAACAAACACGGGTTTACTGGTGACCAGGTCTCCTAACACGGCTAGAATTAGGCTATAATAAGAACCTGTGTAAGCTAAAAGGAGCAAACAATATGCAAAAGGAAAATTAAATTAAATGTGCTTATTTATACCTGTCTCCTTTTATATTCCACACACACAATCACCTTATACCTAGCCTCCCATCAAACAATAAGTACATCCGCACAAGATCGTTCCGTGCCCACAAATCCGTTGGATGTCGCGAATTGTCTCCCGTCCGGCGGCTGCGCTCACGTGGTCACGTAATGAACAATAAGTGCTTCAGACATTAGCGAGGTCGCTGACCGGGTCATAAGGTGAGGTGGATGTGTTGGCGGAGCGAGAGCGGGTATTGAAAAAAAAAAGAAAGATTCGTCTCAGGCGTTCCTATAGAAGAAAATATTACTGCTTTAAACATCTCTGCTTTTTTTCACACAGTCGCACATAATTATTCGTAGTAGTATTACATTTCTATTTTCAACCGACGACCAAAAGAGGAGGTTGTCAATTCGACGCGTATATTTTTTTTTTATGTATGATTCCGATTACTCGAAGACGGCTGAACCGATTTGGAAAATTCTTTTTTTGTTTGAAAGGGTATACTTCGAAATTGGTTCCATTGTCACAAGGTCAGGATCTGATTATGGGATCCTGGAGAAATCGAGGGAACTCTTCAAATATAGGCACACCTATAGCGTTTTGGGTATTTCTTATAGTAACTTGTGCAGTTGCTCTCAAAAAGTACCATTTGAGGAAGTGGAACTGATGATGAAGACCACAGATGGCCGCCGAAACTACTCAATAATAAGTATTTCGTGGATTGCGATTCGAATACCTACTTGAATATGGATGTTAAGCACTTTATGTTCGTCACAATGCATATGGTGATGTAGAGCTGATGGTGAAGTATCAGGAGAACTCCTCAAAAATTAACGGCCCGGCATTAGGAAAAGCAATATTTTGTATAAGTAGTTGACATTTAGGCTCTTTTAACTAGGTAAATTAAAAATCGACCAGTAAAACCAGGTAAACAAAAAATTAAACCGACTCCCAAAAACACTGCAAAGTGAAAAATAACTTTAATTTCGGAAGTCGGTGCCAAAAACGAAAATACAAAACTAAAGACACCGACTACCGAAATTAAAGTTATTTTTCACTTTGCAGTGTTTTTGGGAGTCGGTTTAATTTTTTGGTAAAAAGTTTTTAAACTTTTTTATTCTGTATCTGTGGTACGAGTATGTGCAAAAAAAGGCTTTTTCTTTCTTTCTTTTCTCCGGGATTAATCGAGCTTTATTGACCCTGGGTTTTTCTGGTGTTCTCCATAGGCGTAGGAAGGGGGGGGGGGGGGGGAGCCGGGTGGGCCGTGCCCACCCCAGAACCGTCTGGTGCCCACCCGAGAATTTTTACTAACAAACAATTATGGCTGAAAAATTTAAAAATCTGGCCAAGTGCGAGTTGGACTCACTCATGCCAAGGTTCCATTATGCGATACATGTTAAATTAATTTATGTGAAAATTATCATTTCGTACGTTAAGAGTTGATGCAACTTTGATAAGCGATCATCGCTTCTACTATTGGGGGCCAGGCCCCCCTGGGAAATATCTCTAGATACGCCAATGGTGTTCTCTCATGTTGATTCTGGTTCTCAGTGGCCAGAAAAATGTGGTAGCTTGTTCGAAAACATTCGAGAACTTCAAGAATGGGCCGTGTGTGTAAACGACTCACGGATTGCATTAAATAACTATTTAGGTATTTAATCTTATAGGTCTAAAAATAACTTATTACGTACATAGAATATACCTACTTCGTATATTTTATTTTAGCTTTAGCTAAACAATCCTCGAAAAGCTTTGATTGAATGGAGACAAAAAAAATCAGTAATTAGTACACGAGTGTTAAAATCGATATGTTATAGTGACGACTCTCTCATTTATATGTATGTATGAGAGATGGCGCTCTACAAGGCCAAAGTCTCTAAATCACGCAAATTCATATGAGCGGACGCGTTGCTCGCTCAGCTTATGATAGGACGTCGTCGCCTATAAACAACCTCCGCTATGATTGCGCGAATGCTCGCACCAATTACGTTGACAGTATTATGCAGGGTTGTTGCAGATGTGAAGAACAAACTTTTTTGCTCAACACGGAAGCGTGGAGAGATCATTTGATTAGGTACACATAGGCTTTTTTCCGCAGAGAAAATCATGAGATGACTGCTCTGGGTGTAGTGGAAGGGAATGTCAGACTTCTACTGACTAAAAACTAACCCCGTTCCTTCAGTTACTTTTGCGTTCCGTGACCGCGGTATATGGATAGAACTTTCCCGTATCCTCTATAGCCTAATAGCCCTATCGGGCCCCGTTAATGCTTCTGATTGCTCTTTGAGAAGCGCGTGGGTCACGACGCTCCGCCGACAAGGGCTTGGTCCTTATCGGACGGTGAGCTACCCCTGCTTGCCGTAAACATTCCGCTTCCGACGCTCGCCCGCGACGGTCGTACCGCTCCGCGCTCTCGATCGTTCCGTGCCTGAGTCATCGCTACGCTTCGTCACGCTCGCCGTGACGTCACTCGTAGTCGCCGACTACGACGCCTGGTCCGGATCCGCCTTTTTCGAGGCGGTGAAGGATATCCTGTTTCTATAACAGAGTATCGTCAAAAACAATTTGGTTTGGCCCCTTCAGGGTAAAACCACAGTTTCGTGGTCCTTGGTTGGAAACCTCACGTTGTCAACAATACCAAGGGGGTGCTGACCCGACGCACCCGCTGATCCCCTTCAGGGTGAAGCAGTAAATTGGAGTCGAGTGCTAGGTTTTGGCCTTGGGGGATCTCCTAGTCAAACCTAGTTACTGAGTTTCCTTTTCAGCTACACACCTAGTGTCGGTTGGGTGTGTCTACCCCTTCGCACTAGACCCAATAGGGCCCGGTTCGCACAATAAGACTGGCGACCGGTTACAAGCTTAGGGCTCACCATTAGGTACTCACCTCCCAGTCTCTACCCGACTGGGAGGGTTACACATCCCCGGACCCATCCATCCGGGGAGTTAGGCCAGTTAGGCTTTAAATAGGCCCCCCGCGGGAGAGAAATCTCCAAAATTTCCCCATTCAATTTTTGATCCATTTGCCAATCATGGCGAACTCCAATATTTTGGAGATTCTGTTAGAAATCCTTAGGGAAAACCCTACTATTTCCGCCAAATATGGCGGAAAAATCCAGCGTGAAATCGCTAATTGTCCCCCGGCTACCGAAGCCAACGTCGCTGATTTTAGTGACGCGCTTGACAGCCCATTATCTCCCCCGCTTGCCGATCAAGGCATCCCGGTAGGTCAGTTCACGGAAGTATTTATTAACTCCGATCCCATTGTTCGTCAAACAACGAACGACTTCCAGGTAGATAGCCCTTTATTGCCCCCGCCCGCCGACAAAGTCGTGCCGATCGCCCGATTCCCGAAATCACCCATTGTTACCGGCCCACCTGCTAATCCCATTGTTCCTAAGACAATGGACGCCGCGCAGGTGTGCGCTGCACCTGAATTCCGTGAAATGGACACCACCGAACCTGTGTCCAATAACAACTCTGACAATGATTTGTCATCATGCCCCTCGTCCTCGGAAGACGACTTTCAAGTCGTCACCGGTGGCAAGAGGAAGAAAGGGAAAACCTCCCAGGCCAGCAAGGTCAAAAAGACCACCGCGTCGCCCCCGTCCCCAACTCAAACGCCCGTTCGACCCGCTAGCCCCGTCCCAACTACCTCTGCTCGAGCGCAGAATAGTCGTCCCGCCAGCCCGATAGCCCAAACTTCCTCAGCCCAAAGGAAGCAACGCCCTCCGCCCCCCTTTTACATCCAGGACAAGGGTAAATGGACTGATGTGTCCAAGATGTGTGTTGATCGAAAGATCAACTACACAAACGCCCGTGCCTGCCAAAATGGCATTAAAGTCACCGTCCCTACGTCGAACGACTATAGGGAACTATATCGCGCCCTCCGTGAAAGGAATATTTCCTTTCACACTTTCTCCTTCCCCGAGGACACGCCCACTCGTGTTATTATTAAACGTGTCCCTAAAGAAATCCTAGTACAGGATATTAAAGACGACCTTGCCGATCAAGGTATACCAGTGATCGCCGTCCATCGCTTACATAAAGCGAGAGGCGGTGAATTGTACGACATGGTTCTTGTCATTTGTGAACCAACCGAAGGTCATCACCCAATATTTAAGATTAAGTCTATTTGCTCCCTATCCGGTATCTCAATAGAAAAGCCCTACAAAACCGCAACAGTGGGACAATGCCACCGTTGCCAACTGTATGGCCATGCGCAGAGCAACTGCTATGCGACTCCCAGATGCGTCAAGTGTCTGGGCGAGCATAGCACTGCGGACTGCCCACGGCCTAAAGACCGAACCCTCTGTTCGGAACCACCCTGCTGCGTTCTCTGCGGCCAGACCGGTCACCCGGCAAACTACCGCGGAAAGCCCCCAAACTCGCTCCTAAATTAGCGAAGCGCGCCAACGCCCGCCAACAGAGAGAGGCACCTTCTTCTCAAATTCCCCAACGTCTCGCTCCTCAGAGACCGTCCCCGTGGAACAGGCTTAACCACGAAAAAGCCTTTCCCTCCTTGGCCCCTGCCAAACCTTTGCAGGCACTGATGGATATACCCATCGCAGCGCAGATCCTGCCTATAGCCGTGGCTACAGAGCCCACAGCCAGTCACAAACCCGCGCCTCAAACTACTGCTGCTCCTGCAGTCAAACAACCGCCCAATCCCTCACCCGTCGCGCATGGCGAGGCTTGCGCCCAGACTATACTGCGCCATTATAGGTTATTTATGACCCGCCAAGCCAGATCTCTCCGCGATGCCCATCTGGCTGCCGAACAGCAGAATAACGGCAAAATTACGACGGCAATGTACAGCCAAATATTCAGCACACACAGGGATGTCGTGCTAGGCCTCGACCAGATGGATGCGATGGACTGATCCAATGGATTCCCAACGCACAAACCACACTAGGCCTCGATCCCTCAAATTAGGTTTTTTCAACGCCAATGGCATTTTCAACCAACGCGCCGAAATAACTAAATTCCTCCGCGACCACCAATTAGACGTCCTCCTTATACAGGAGACCCTTTTGAAACCCCACCGCGCTGATCCCAAAATTGCGAATTACCGTCTAGTTCGCAATGACAGAACACGTTGCCACGGCGGCGGTACCCTTATTTATTATAGAAAGGAGTTATACTGCATCCCTCTGACCCCACCCGCGCCTCTCTCTCACCTAGAGTACTCTGCCTGTCGACTAGGCATGACTGGTCATCCTCCGATAACCATCATCTCTGCCTACCATCCCCCACCATCGGTCGCGTCTCTTGCTTCAGACGATCCTATCGCGCTCACCAGCGATCTCACGACTCTCTTCGGCCTGAGTGACTCCGTCTTACTAGCGGGCGATCTCAACGCCAAACACCCCGCTTGGAACAGCAACACGACAAATGCCAGAGGCAGAATCGTGTATAACCTAGGCGCGACCCTAAACTACGACGTCATCGCTCCGATGACTCCCACCCACTACCCACACGACCCCAACCATAACCCCGATGTCCTCGATGTGGCGCTCCTAAAGAATGTAAACCTCCGTTTACACTCCATAGAAGCGCTTCACGAGCTCAACTCGGATCACCGTCCCGTTATCCTACACCTAGGTTCCCGCTCGGGTAACCATGATCCTACCCAACCTCCTCCGACCCAATTGATCACCGACTGGAGGAAAGTAAGTGAAAAACTGAAAGCCACCACGTCGCCTCAATTGGACACCATTCCTGACCACATAGTCTCAGTCGCTGACACGACGGCGGCGATCGACTCGCTTACAAATCACGTACAATCCGTCCTGAACGATTGTTCAAGGGAAGTTCCTGTAGTGGAAGACCACCGCTGGAAACTCCCGGACGATGTACGGAATCTGATAACCGAGAAGAACGCAGCCATCCGTGCGTACAGCGCTTTTCCCTGCGCCGCAAACAAAGCTCACATGCGCAACTTACAGCGTGCTGTAAGGAAACGCATTACCGAGCAGCGTAATGCGAGCTGGGACAAGATGCTGAGCGAACTTGAGCCCACCCATCTTGCCTTCTGGCAGCTTCAGAGGAAGTTACGATCCACTGAAGAGGCCACAATGCCTCCTCTCATTCGTCCCGATAAGAGTGTCGCCTTCGATAACTCTGAAAAAGCAGAATGCCTAGCCGACAGCCTAGAGTCCCAGTGTTCTCCCAGCTCTCAACCAGTAGACCAAGCCCACCTCGATATGGTGAACGCCGAAGTCGAACGTCGAACTTCCCTTCCGCCCGTCGAAGATCCCGATAATCCACTGGCCCCCATCACTCCTGATGAGGTCCAGGATATCATTAAAAGTCTCCAACCGCGAAAAGCCCCTGGCTCCGACGGCATCACCAATAGGGTTTTCAAACTTTTCCCCGCCCAGCTTATAGTGCTAATGACTGCCATCTTCAATGGTGCATTGAGCAATAATATGTTCCCCGCAACCTGGAAACAGGCCACCGTCATAGGTATTCCCAAACCAGGCAAGCCCAAGTCTGACCCGTCTAGCTACCGTCCCATTAGCTTACTCAACGTCCTTGGTAAAATCTATGAAAGGCTTATATATAAGCGGCTCAAAGATTTTGCCGAAGCAAAGAGTCTTATACCCAATGAGCAGTTTGGATTTAGAACCGAACACTCATGTATCCAACAAGTCCACCGCATCATAGAACACGTCAGCGCCGGCTTCCAACGGGGCGCAATAACGGGAGCCTTATTCTTCGACATAGCGAAAGCGTTCGACAAAGTCTGGCACAATGGCTTAATCTATAAGCTATACCAATTCGGCGTGCCTGACCGTCTCGTGCTCATCCTACGGGACTTTTTATCGAATCGCACCTTTCGTTACCGAATTGAGGGGGAGCTTTCCTCCCCCCATCCCATTCGCGCAGGAGTTCCTCAAGGCTCCGTACTATCCCCCCTCGTTTTCACGCTATTCACTAGCGATATCCCCAAGCATAAAAATACTCAGCTAGCCCTATTTGCCGACGATACGGCTATCTATTATACCGGTCTTAAACCCGATGCCATCGCTCGCACTCTCCAAACTTCCGCAAACACTCTGGCCAAGTGGTTCCGGAAATGGAGAATCGAAGTCAATCCAGACAAAAGCCAGGCAGTCCTCTTTTCTAAGCCGCGGATAAACCCACCCTCCCCCCGTCCGATTACCATGTACGGCAAGCCGATCGCCTGGGAAAAGCAAGCCAAATACTTAGGCGTGGTCCTCGATAAACACCTTTCCTTCGCTGAGCACATAAAGCAGGCACGTTCGCGCGCCGCTTTCGCTCTAGGTAGGCTCCACTTCATTCTTAGCTCCCACAGCAAGTTATCACTCAGGTGCAAGCTGCGTATTTTCACCGCGGTCATCCGTCCCATCATGACCTACGCCTGCGTTGTTTTCGCACACGCAAAGCCCTACCTCCTCCACAAGATGCAGACCCTTCAAAACCGATTCCTCCGTAGAGTCACGGGAGCCCCCTTTTATGTTCGAAATGAGCTTCTTCACGTAGACCTCAAGATGCCCACCATCCAGCAGTTCATGAAACGTGTCTCCAAGCGTTTCTTTGATACTGCAATCCAACATAGAAATCCCCTTATCGTATCGGCCGCCCAATACGAACCCTCGCGTATCTCTAAGATTCGCCGACCAAGGCATACCCTTGTCACTCCCGATGACGCAATCACCCTGCTCCAAGAGAGCCGTAGGGAAACAAGTACAGTGGCATACAAAAACAAAAACCGACCGTCCTTCCGTCCTCGCCGCCGAGGCCCGCCGCGACGTCCCCGTAATAGTCCGCCCCGACCCTTGCCAGAGCCAGCCCGCGACGCTGAGCCAGTAGCTTTAAATTCCCTTATTAATAATAAAAATGATATGATCCAGCCTGTCCCTAGCTGCCCTCCCACTGCGACGCCCTAAGCCGAGGTCCGTACCCCACAGGGGGTGCCCTTAGCGTGTAGTCGCCTAGTTTGTAAGTTTTCTAATAAGCCCTGGCTGGAGGCTTTAATTAATTTATTAATTAAGGCAACCACAGGCAAGCCCGGTTAAGCAGCCGACAACCTCAGAGGTTGACCTGCGAGATGCCACACACAAAAAAAAAAAAAAAAAAACCCCTGCTTGCCGTCAGCAAGTCCGCGTATACAGTGGCCAAAAAGGTAGAAATAGGCTTTTTTTCTTGCTAAGTCATGTAGTTACGACTTTCTGAGTAGTACTAAGGTCATATACAGTATGTTAACTAACAGCAATAGTATAGCATCCATACATGCTAAAAAATATTACCATTCGAAAACAAAATGTTTTAATTTTTTTTTATATTAAAATATTCACTAAAATGTTAAATTGATACGTAAAAGAAACACTCTGTACACGCGTACTTGAAGGACGGCAACGTCGCAAAGTATTTATGAATGCGTACGCGTGTACAGAGTGTTTCTTTTACGTATCAATTTAACATTTTTAGTGAATATTTTGAGTGAGGGCGTTCCCGTTACCCTCTGTTAGTTAACATACTGTATATTATATCACTCAATTTCAGATAGTACAGTAGTAATTTATTTATAGATAACAAAGCATTGTTATCTATAAATAAATTACTCGTACTTTGTTGAAAGGCATACTTCGGTAGATAATAATTATTATAGTAAATAATAAGCACCTAATTGGCTTAAGGCTGCCGATTTAGAGTTATCTATTTAAACTGTTATGAAAATTATAGCAGTATTCACTGCTAAAAATAAACCGAATAACATGGATTATACCATATACATTTATGTATAGCATTCCTGGCCGATTTCAGCCACAGCGGCTAATTTCAGTGGATATTAGACATGTGCGCTCCTACGCATCCTGATATCATAATGCACAAGTATGTGTGCAGTTACATGTGCACTGTTCCTTTACTCTAATGGTCCGATGGGAGTACGGCGACCCGACACGACCGGAGACAGATCAGGCGCAGGACAGGCTGCAGGACACGAGTGTATCACACCGCCAACTTCCAAACTCCGGGCACCTACTGAAAAATTTTTAATATTTTTTTTAATACTGATGGACCCACTCTTAACCTCGATCTCGCCTGATGGTAAGCGATAGATGAGGTCTAAGATGGGACGAGCGAGCCCAGAAGATGCCTATTTACTCGTGCTTTAAAGGCTGAAAGGTGGTAGGGAACACAGAAGTCGGCAGAGAGTTCCACACCTTAGCTGTGCGCACAATGAATGTTGAATAAAAAACTTTTTACAAAAAATTAAACCGACTCCCAAAAACACTGCAAAGTGAAAAATAACTTTAATTTCGGTAGTCGGTGTCTTTAGTTTTGTTTTTTCGTTTTTGGTACCGACTTCCGAAATTAAAGTTATTTTTCACTTTGCAGTGTTTTTGGGAGTCGGTTTAATTTTTTGTTAAAAAGTTTTTATTTCAATCTTTTTAGTTGGATGATTTTTAATTTACCTAGTTACAAGAGCCTAAATGTCAACTACTTATAACCTTTTACAAAATATTGCTTTTCCCCATGCTGGGCTGTTAATTGTTGAGGAGTTCTCCTGGTACTTTACCATCAGCTCTACATCACCGTATGCATTGTGACGAGCATAAAGTGCTTAACATCCATATTCAAGTAATCGAATCGCAATCCACTCAATACTTATTATTGAGTAGTTTCAGCGGCCATCTGTGGTCTTCATCATCAGTTCCACTTCCCCAAATGGTACTTTTTGAGAGCAACTGCACAAGTTACTTTAAGAAATACCCAAAACGCCATAGGTGTGCCTATAATATTTGAAGAGTTCCCTCGATTTCTCCAAGATCCCATCATCAGATCCTGACTTTGCTGATAATGGGACCAATTTCGAAGTATACCCATTTGAACAAAAAAGAACTTTCCAAATCGGTTCAGCCGTCTTCGAGTACTCGATGATCATACATTAAAAAAAATAAAAATATACGCGTCGAATTGATAACCTCCTCTTTTTGTCGTCGGTTGAAAAGCGCTTAGTACGACAAGACGGTATATCAACCAAGTGTGGATGGAATCCTGCGGTACGTCTGGTAGACCGGTAGTAAAATGGGGATGAAGGGATCAGGTCGTGGAGCTCCTGCGCACACTCTCCGAAGTACAATCTGTAGAAGATAGACAGTTAATACCTACGCAGTTAACCATATTTTACCGATTAATTTCATTATCGTATTAGGGCGACCATTTTTGCACGTCGATATTAGAGGCAAAATAAGAGATTCTTTATTAACCCTGTAAGAACTTTCTGTAGCCTTATTTGAGCAAATATTTTTTTATTTTATTTTAAGCCTCCCTCTTCCTTTTACACACAATTGCATTTCTGTATCACACGCAATAACGTTTTGAGAATACTTTAATTGCGGGTACAGCTAAGGAGAGGAATTCCCTGCTGGAGTCTGTTTCCTGATAGCTATAACTATAACCTAGCGGTCTTTAAGTCAAGAGTGAATAGATTATTTTTTGGCAAGCGTGCTTCATCTTCGACCACATCATCCCTTACCATCAGTTGAGGTGGTGATAAAAAAGCGGTATCATTTTTTTTTAGTTTAATTTCCATTAGCAGCAATCTTGTTAACCTCTCCAACTAAGCCAAATATTCTTGTGTAGTGCTTTCAAGGCGATAGTGAACAAGTCTAACACGTTATTAGCCATTATGTTATTGACGTATAAAATTAAAAAGTAATAGTTCTGAGTTTTAAAGCAAACCTATTATATATTTAATCTTTAACTGGAGTTCTAAGTTACTTTAAATATGTATAATTATAGTAGTTATTCACTACCGGCCGACGCCAGAAATCAATTATTGGTATTTAAATTTATTATCAGAGTTCTAGGCGAGTATTTAAAAGCTAAACTGCCTCTAGCTTAATTAACTATGTACACTTTTTAACGAGATAGTATAATTGATTCTTTATGCTTTTGAGAACGGTAGGTATGCTCTCCAATTATGAAGCAGTTTGTGCGGAGGTTGATGGGTACTAACAAGTAACATCAGATAATTAGATTTGTATTGGGTATAAGTTACTAGCACTTTATGGATTCTATGGTCCGAACTAAAAAGTGTTATTATTTAGTTTTAGTATTATTTTGTACGTACTTTAAAGATTAATAAACATAAAACTCTAAGTTATTTATAAAATCTGAATATTAAATAAGGAATTCTTATTTAAAGTTCATTTCTTTTTGTAAACAATCTAAAAGCGATAATTCTGTAGGCTGTTAAGAAAATTAGAATAATATATACCTACTTAGAAATATATATATAAGAATTTTTTTTATGTTGCTATAAAATTTTAATAATTAATACATAATTATGTACATATTTTTATCATAATTTAGTACTTAGAACGCAAAAGTACTAAGAAAAATACAAAATAACTGGATTATAATCAACATTGTTGAGGTTGAGGGAATGCACAAGGGCAACTGAAGGAACAGCATGGAAAAAAAAGTAATGTTGCCTCGAACCCACGATCTATCACTCGCAAGCCGGTCCTGTAGCCACTAGGCAACCGTTGATCGTAGACCGTAAACCGTCGACCTGAGGTAATAAACATAAGCAGTACTTCTGCAGCTCTGCTGCAAGCCATGGACGTCGCTGTGACCGCAAGATGACGAAGCTCCAACGGGCCTACCGAATGTGTGCCTTTGTGTTTGTTTCAATAAGTATACTGTAATAAGTAGGTGCGAAGTGCCTTAACAATCCCGTTATACAATGTTATGGTTAAGTTTTCATGGTCATGTATTGACATTAATACCTCGATGACGGCGCGATTTCGTGACCCTCCAAAGCTTTCATTGTGCATTCAAACTTTGGATGTGTACCTACCATTATCATAAGAATTTCTTTAGTGAACGTTAAAGTTAACTTAAGCGCCAATAGCCTAAATGGCTAGTGTCGGACTTGTGGTCGCGGGTTCAAACCTCACCCATTACACTTATGCCGTAAAGCCACTCCAGATACAAGCATATTTAGCTTAGTTGGAGGGGCTATCAACGCCTCCAACTGAGCTAAATATGCTTGTTAGCACTGGGTAGAATTCACATTACTAGCAATCTTAAGATTACTAGTAATATGAATTGCACAATGCTTGTTCTCTATTTTTTTAATGCAACAAGTTTACTGTACAATCCTTACTAATATTATAAATGCGAAAGTAACTCTGTCTGTCTGTGTGTTACGCAATCACGCCTAAACTACTGAACCGATTTTAATGAAATTTGATACGGACAAAGTCTAGAGCCTAAGAAAGGACATAGGCTGCTTTTTAATGCGAAAAAGGGCTGTAAGGGGTTGAAATAGCGGATGAAAGTTTGTATGGAAATTAGGTCATTATTAAAGCAGCTTGAAACTTATTTTTTAGACTTTTGATTAGATGTTAATGCATACATTTAAATTATGTATGAGATTTATTTTCAAAATAACTAGTCTAAAAAATTTAAAATGCTGCTGAAAGTCACTATTCCGCGCGGACGAAGTCGCGTGCGCAGCTAGTAAGTATATTTTATTTATCTATCTCTAACAGTCCAAAACCCCATTATTGAAAAAATAATAAATGGTATTTATTTATATTTCGTACATTATTTTAATACAAACATTCAGGCCAATTAGTAACGAAAGTGTCTATTTGTGTTGGAGCTCGCAACTTCCCATAATAATTTAACGTAAGTTAACAATGGTGAGACCAAAATAACTGCTAAATTAAATTAAACAAAAGATAATAATAAGATCATTATGACGAATTTAAGGATTAATTCCATAATACTTGAATTCGATCAACTACTTAAGAGCGAAGAGGATGGGTATATTAATAAACATTATGACACGCACATACCGATGGGTTCCACAGGCAAATGCCTAGAATAGTGGTGGGATGAGACGACATTACAGAAATAGATACACGGCTTTGACATAACGTTTTTTATTGAATAGGATTCTTAGTTACAGATCTTTGAAATAATTCTTACGTAATTCGCATCTGATGATACCTGATTATCAGATCCTGGACAATGGTAAAGGATGAGAAACATTGTTATGGTTTAGTAACAGGGCTCGAAATTATCATGATATTTTTTTTTATAAGTTTTTTTAAAAACATTGTCCCACACTAAGAATTTCACCTATACCGTGGGCGCATTTTTACATACCCAGAACAAATATGTGTAGGCCATACGAACATTTGTCCCGGTGCGGGAATCAAACCCGGGATATTCAGCGCAGCAGTCAATCGCTCAACCACTGCACCAATCGTACCGTTAATTATTATCAACTAATGATTGCTAATTATAACTTAATCTCTTAATTTTTTTTAACCTTCATTGGTTCCATTCAAAATGCTCTTTGTTAACTTTTCCGCTCATTCAACATTTTATTATGATTAAGATAATTATATCAATGTATGATAATTATCAAGATTATCATCATTGATAATTATCACTTGCTAAGTCTTTTTAATAACATCATAAAAACGGCGTAAACATTAAATTAAGGTCTTAAATAATTCACAATTGAAGGCAATTTATTTACAGCGGAGGCCCACGTGAAACTTGAAGATAATGAATTTAAAAAAACACGAGCCAGCAAAAGTCAGCCGGTTTAACTCAATCACTACCGCATAGTAATAACTGAGCCGACTATTTAACTACAAAGGATGAATACCGAATGACTCACGCTAGGAAAACAAGCTATCTACCAATACCAAAGACGCCATGTTTTGTGCCGAGAATACCGCGAACCCTACTTCCTTACATTTTCCGACAAGGACGCTTGAAGCGCAGCGGAAGCGCTTCAAAGTGCGCACACACACACACAAACAGAACGGTTACAATGAAAGTGACCTTATTCAAAAATTACTTGGGGCTTGAGCAAGAAACTCTTTGAAAACTACAATTCTTCATCAGACTTTAAACCAAGTGTAGGTATCTTTTAGGCCCGCTCGATCAATCGTAGACCTCATCTATCGCTTACCTTGAGGTGTGATCGAAGTCAACAGCTTGCTTATCCGAAAAAAAAAACAGTGTTGAGTATTTTTTTAACCGACTTCAAGAAAAGGAGGTTTACAATTCGTCTTGAACTTTTTTTTTTTTATGTATGTTACCTCATAACTCGGAGACGGCTGGACCGATTTGAAAAATTATTTTTGCGTTTGAATGGGTATAGTTTCTAGTTGGTCCCATAGTTACGAAATCAGGATCTGATGATGGGATCCTGGAGAAATCGAGGGAACTCTTCAAATATTATAGGCACACCTATAGCGTTTTGGGTATTTCTTATAGTACCTTATACAGTTGCTCCTGAAAAGCACCATTTGAGGACGTGGAACTGATGATGAAGACCCCAGATGGCCACCGAAACTACTCAATAATAAGTATTTCGTTGATTGCGATTAGATTACATGAATATGGATGTTAAGCACTTAATGCTCGTCACAATGCATATGGTGAAGTAGAGCTGATGGTGATGTACCAGGAGAACTCCTCAAAAATTAACGGCTCTGCACCGGGAAAAGCTATATTTTGTTAAAGGTGATAAGTAGTTGACATTTTGGCTTTTGTAACTAGATAAATTACGAACCGACCCACTAAAAAGAGTTAAAAAAAAACTTTTTTGCAAAAAATAGAACCGAGTTCCATATAAAAACACTACAAAGGCATTTTAACTTTAATTTCGGAAGGCGGTGTCTTTAGTTTTGTATATATTTTCGTTTTGGACACCGCCTTCCGAAATTAAAGTAAAGTCGGTTCTATTTTTTGCTAAAAAGTTTTTTTTTAGAGGATAAGTTTATTGCTTAATCATAAACTACGTAGGTATTTAAATATCCGTAATCTGTGAATAGGCTGTCCCTTTGTTACAGTGAGTAACAAAGGGCCAGCTTTGACATAACGTTTTTTTTATTGAATAGAATTCTTAGTCACAGATCTTTGAAATAATTCTGTACGTAAATCGCATCTGATGATGCCAGATCAACAAATGCAGGTCAATGGTTAAGGATGAGAAACATTGTTATGGTTTAGTAACAGGGTTCGAAATTATCATGTTTTTTTTATTATGTGTATAAAAACATTGTCCCATACTAAGAATTTCACCTATATCGTGGTCGTTCACTCGCTTACTCATTAGCTTCTGCTCGCGGCTTCGCTAGCGTGAAGTTTTTTTCAGCAAAAAATGTAGACTATGGTGACATGTCACCATAGTCTACATTTTTTGCTGAAAAAACTTCACGTCAGTGATAACGTAGCATTCTGTTGAAAGAACTTTTGCCATCGGTCCAGCAGTTTTTGTTTTCCTCTTTATATATATGTATATTAGCATAGACTACTTACTTTACTATAGGTAATTTTTTAACAGATTACTAGAGTAGAGAATTCACATTACTACTAATTTATTTATTTATTAAAACTTGATGCAACACAAAATGTACAGAGGCGGACTTAATGCCATAGGCATTCTCTACCATTCAACCATGGGTGGTGAAGAGATAACATGGCAGGTGCATAAAAAAAACCTAAGTACATAATATATTCAAAGTAAAAGTCTTATTACAAGTATGTATATACATAAATAACTATTATTAAATAAATATAATATATACTAAGTAAAAAGTCATAGAAAGGGGGTTATGAAAACTCTGCTTCCACTATTTGTTTTGAAAATAATCCCGCAACTTTCTCTTAAACGCATATTGACTGGTGGCCGTCCTGATATCAAGAGGTAGTGCATTCCACAGAATAATAGATTGTATATAAAAGGAAGAATGAATAAAATCAGAAGTACGAGAAGGACAGAGTAAGAGAAGATTATTAACCTGTTAACCTCTCCAAGGCTCCAACGAAGCGAAATATGCTTGTGTCTGGAGTGGGTTCACGGCAATAGTGTAATGGGTTGGGATTCGAACCCGACCTCGACCTCGACCTCGACCTCTAAATCACAAGGCCGTCACCTTAGCCATTAGTCATTAGACTATGACGCTTCTAATTCCGACTAAAGGGAGTTTTAAAATTTGAGCTCCGTTTATATCACAATCAGAAATTACAGGATTTTAGAGTTTGCCCACTTACATGCGAAACATGGCACATCCATTACTGCTTCAAGGAAAGTGTTCTCTTAATTGCATTAGTGTGAGCGTTTATGAACGTGATTTGCATGTGTGCTGCTGACCTGGTGATTTTGATTCGCGCTAATTCTGTTCACGTTGCGTTGCTGTCATAATGTTCTGTTTTGTTTTTTATGCTTTCATTGCCAGTTGTCAATGACATGTTGAATGGATGTAAAAGGTATGCTAGCAATGTGTGTTGCCTTATTTGTTAACTACTGTTTGAATGAGCTCGCTGGAGTTTTGTAGTACAGGGCCCGAAATGTTTTGCTAATCAAATTGTGGAGCGGAGAATTCGAGAGTTCTCAGTATTGTAAAATTACAATTGGGGATAATGGAACGTGATTACTTACTTGTATAATAATAATATCGTCTTAGTGTGTCGATATTCCGTGCCTCGAGCACGTTAAGTTTGCACTGGTTATCATGATCTGTTTAGCCTTTTTCCAACTATGGGATCGACTTATAGTCTAACCAGATAGAACTGAGAGTTTTATATGAATGTTTTACTGATCTCCACAATCCTGTAGCTGGTTAACACGATACGATACTCGCTTAACCCAGATCGGGAGACAGTCATTGGATGATTTCTCATCCTTAAAATAAAACCTTTTGTAATTCCGTTCTAGTATCGATAGAATAGAGGTGCTCTTATTCCTAGTCTGTCATAACTTACGTCTTATATTGTAGTTGTTACCATTCTTTTCGAAGCCAAACAATGTTAATGTTAATCAAGTCGGCAAAGATTGAAGCCATAACACTATAATTTATACACGATCGTGTCTCAATCTACTTATGTTCGATCGATCGATGTCTGCTGTTTAGTGAGATTGATGAGTCGAAATTGTTGGAGAGTTACCGATGTAATACTTAAGTTATCCTAGCTTCTACACGCGGCTTCGTTCGCTCGAAAAAAAGCCTAATTTAAAAAGTCAAATTTATCTCTATAACACATTTCATATTTGTTTAGTAAGTTTGATGTGAATGTGTAACAGACAGACAGATAGAGATTTTGTTATTTTTTCTGCGTATAAAAATCACATAGCAATAGGTACAGTTGCTAGAACATCGGTTTTATACAGATTTAAGAGAGGATATATCTTAATCTTAGTGTTTTTATTACAAGTATAATTAACACCAAAATATAAGTCTCTTTTTACCCGATTACGGCAAAGCCAAAGGAGGGTTATGATTTTGACAGGCTATGTATGTATGTATGTATGTATGTATGTATGTATGTATGTATGTATGTATGTATGTGTGTATGTTCATCTGTTCCCTCATAGCTCTAAAGCTACTTATCGGAACTCGACAAATGAGGTATCGTTAGAACCGTCTTGACCGTCCGCTGAACATAGGCTACGTGACGTGTCACAAAACCCAATGTGGCGCCCTCTAGCACCCAAAAAGTGTCGTGTTAAAAAATAAAAATAAGATAAACACATCGTGTTTGGTATCATTTGAAAGGGCGTCGCATGCACATTTCCAAAACATTGCTCAAATTGAACGTGGCGCCCTCTAGCGGACAAAAAGTCATGTGTAAAAATAAAAATAAGATAGATACACCGTGTTTGGTATCATTTGAAAGGGCTTCTCTTGTACTTATCAAAAATATTGCTTAAATTTAACCAGGCGCCCTCTAGCGGTCAAAAAGTCATGTGTAAAAAATAAAAGTAAGATAGATACACCGTGTTTGGTATCATTAGAAAGGGCTTCACTTGAACTTATAAAAAATAAAGTAAATAGTATAGAAGCACAGTGATTTAACACCAAAATAGTTTAAATAATAAAAAGTAAAAAAACTAAAACCCGACTACGACAAAATCGACGCTGAAAAGTTATGTAACAAGATTTTCAGGATGCTGAAATAAACAAGGTTACTGGAAAAACAAGAACAGAACAAAAATAAAAGCCGTAGTCACACGTTATATAGGATATCAACCGTAACAAAACAAATAATAACGTGTGACTGCGGCTTTTATTTTTGTTCTGTTCATGTTTTTCCAGTAACCTTGTTTATTTCAGCATCCTGAAAATCTTGTTACATAACTTTTCAGCGTCGATTTTGTCGTAGTCGGGTTTTTAAATATAACATGTACATATCCTTTAAAAAACTCTGTCATTCAGAGCCAAATAAAAATCCAGATGTTTCCACAGCTCACTCAACACATTCCACAAGACACTGTCGTAATATGTAAAATTAACAACATACAGACATACATAATTACTGTAATATGTAAATGCCTTACTGACTCATATTTGAGAGAGTGACGTCATTCTGCATATTATATTATATGATAATACTCTTACTAGATGACCAACTGTTTATCATATTTATGAGCTTCCGAATTTGCTATTATAATATCTGTTCTATGACTAATATGGCCTACTAACGTTTATTTATAATGCTATCGGGATTTTTCCTCGATATGAATAAAAATAATAAAGGTAAATGAATATATTTTGTACAATACAATCGCCGCTGCTATTTTCGTCTGAGGTACAATCAAATGAATATGTAGGTGTGTGTGTTTCGATTCAATTTAGATTTTTAAGTACATACCAGTGGCGAAGGGTGAATTTTCATAAAAGGGAAGCCGGACCAAAAAATGCTTACCTTGCTCAAGTGTGATGCGTGAATTCCAGTAACTGTGGCCCTGTGGCTGACTTCGAAATCTTGTAACTTCGCAAATAATTATTTGTTTAATTGAAAATAATAGATTACTATTTATATATTCATATATAAATAATAGACTAATATTTGCCATATTTCAAAAGGGAAGCCGGTAGGACTCGAGTTGTATGGAGCCTTCGCCACTGGTACATACTTAAGTCTATTATTAAAATATACATGTTTTAATAGGACTTTAAAATTCGGACTGATGCTACATCCACCAACCTGCGCTGAGCCCGCGTGGTGGATTACGTTACGGCCCATTCCTTCTAATAGGGAGGTTTGGGTCCCAGCATGTTATAACATCGGCTTCGCTCGCGTGAAAAGTTTGAAATAACAAATCACACTACTAGACGAAAACTCCAGGATATCGAAAAACCTCTTTTTTCAGAAATGACAAAAATCTGATTTCGTGTTATTCACTAGAGACGTCAAGAAATTAGTAATGAATACATGAAGTTATATGTTCTAAAGCCTGTTCCTATCCCCAGAAACATGATAAAGTCGATTTTTTTAGTTATTTGGTAGACCAAATAACTAAAAAAATCGACTTTATCAAGTCGAAGTAAAAATGGTGCCTATTATCTGAAGTAGACTTCAGATAATAGGCACCATTTTGATGTCGTCAGTAGAATTACCTTACTTTATCGTATATATAAGTCATCGTGACGTGAGTTTTAACTCGGCGTATGTATTTTCGTGGGGATTTTGAAAACGCCATTAACTCAATATGAGTACTTTTTGAATTAGTGAGGTTTTCATCTAGGGGTGCGAAATAGCAGTCCGTGCTATATCTTTTTTAAATTTATTTATTTTTCTCTCTTAAATTTTTACCATTTTCTCTGTGTAACAACAATAAACAAACACAAAAACAACATAAAGAGATTGCGTTGCCTACTGTACTGGTATGAACTGTATCACATTCGACAGCGCCTTCCACCCTATGACCCTCATGTATTAATTCCACAACTTTTTTCCACAACTTTTTTTTTTTTTTCACACAACGCCATCTAGTCCCAAACTAAGCAGAGCTTGTGATATGGATACTAGACAACTGATAAACATACATATATATTTCTAAATACATACATATTATAGATAAATTACACCCAGACAAAGAACAAATGACCGTGCTCATCACACAAACATTTGTCCTAGGTGGGAATCGAACCCACGACCTTGCGCATAGCAGTCAGGACCACTGACCACTATACCAACAGGCCTGTCACACACACAATTACAATAGAAGCCGTTCCAGACACTGGACATATCTGGATTCTGGACCAATCGTCCAGAGAAACATAAAGACAAACAAATATTTAAAAATAGTTTGATTGTTTTTTAGTATCTTGAAGGTACACAGTCCACAGTCAGGCAAGTCACAGGCGGACATTTCAAATATTATGCATGCATAGATACTCATGCTCTACTGTTTTAATAGCCCTGTTATAATGTTATCCTGCAAATTCAAAGTACTTTATTTTCCCTTGTGACCTTACGTTGAACTTTACCCATCCATATTTTCTGCCAGCCAGTAACACGAGTCCTCTTGAGGTCGCAGGAGCAGGCCCGCTGACACACTTTCTCCCATCCGTATTAAGTATACATTTGTATGCAAGGCCCGTGCAGCGTTGCTTAACCATTGGTTAGCAAGACTGGAAGTCGCTGCACTGTATTGGCTGTGGCTAAAAGTTGATGATGAGGAGATTTCAGAAAGCATCCCTATTTCTCTCGCCCTCTCAGTTATAATCTTGACTTAGCAAACATAGACGCCATCGTAAAACGGTGGACCCATACGCCCAAAATGTATTGGGAATATAAGTTTTAAAGCTGACATGGTCACTAAGATTAGAAGAGAAACGGGATATTTACTTTTTTGATCACAGATGATGAGTTCACTCGTGATCATGGCGCTTGCAATAGTACCGAAATATCGGAAACTCGAAACAATTAATACGCATGGTAAGTACCTATCCCGTTTTGAGTTGTAATGAATTGCTTCGGGAATACTTTCATTGTGCGTACAGCAACGAGTTTAATTCCCTGCCGGAGTCTGTGTTACCTCGAGTGATAAGGTTATTTCTAGGTAAGCGAGCTTCATCTTCGACCACATCAACAAAGTCAAAGACAAAAGAAAGCCTATCTACAACTTTAAAAAAATTGGCCAAGTGCGAGTCAGACTCGCCCATGAAGGGTTCCGTAGTAACTATAATAATATAATATAATATGTACATTTATTTGACGAATAAAAAAAACTTTAAAAATTTCTTAAAACTAGCTTATTTACATTTTTACAACTACGCTAAATAACTTTGTTTTTCATAGTGTTTGTATGAATTACAAAGTTATATTTGCGGTTTTAGAAAATATGCTGTAACTCAAAAACTGCTGACCCGATTTCGTTCAAACCAATTTTGGTTGAAAGTTTACATTAAGAGCTATAGACATACATTTTTTTAGATTTTTCCCTTCATTATTATAGAAGTTAGAGGGGGGACACACATTTCACCACTTTGGAAGCTTATATCTTTTAAACGATTGACTTTATGAAAAAGTGGTTTTAGAAACCCTTATATAATTTTTAAATACCTGTCTATAGATACCACACACGCATAGGTTTCATGAAAAAAAATATTTTCAGTTTTAGTTCCATGTATGTAACCCCCCTTTATTAAAATATTTTTTATTTTTTTTCTTAAAATTGGAAAGCGGTTCACAGAATACATCTACCTACTAAGTTTCATATGTATAGTCCTAATAGTTTCGGAATAAAATGGCTGTGACATACGGACGGACGGACAGACAGACAGACAGACAGACAGACGGACAGACATATCGAAACTATAAGGGTTCCGTTTTTTGCCACTCGGCTACGGAACCCTAAAAAAGTATAATTACAACTTAAAACGGTATATTTACCATGTATATTCATCCGTGATCATGGCGCTTGCAACAGTGCCGAAATATCGGAAACTCAAAACAATAAACACCTACACATGGTAATATCCCGTTTCAAGCTTAAATGATACTGTTAGTAACCATGTTAGCTTAAAAACTTATATTATAAAAACAGTTGTTAATTCCTATGTGGGAAGAAACCCTTTGCTCGTGGTTGGCAGATCTTTTATTAGAATCTTACCATGACGAAATCTCGTCTCCATATCTGTAGATGTATATCTTATTATAACAATCATGTTTCCTTCATGATACTCCGTAACGTAATGCATACAAGCTGTGACACGCCTATAGGTATATCTACTGTTATGTCTCCAGACGTATGCTGACTATCTTCCCAGTCTGAATGATATCTCGCTTAGTTCTGTATTACAAGTTACGACATCCATGGGATGTGGGGTGGACTATTCTTGGATCAGATCTCACACAAGACATTAATACGTTTTGGTCGATCCTAACTATAATCTTCTGGATCTTTGACTTACAATACGTAAATAGAATGGTATAAAGTGGGAACGTATTTTTTATTATCATTCTATAGCTTTAGTTATTTAATGTATTTGTATACCATATACAACATGTAATTTAAAGGGTATATACTTACATACCAAGTGCACAGCTTCTTTGGATGATAACAAACGATATCTATGCGAAGCAAAAGAAAACGATTTATACTATCACTCTCTTTTGCTTCGCCTTGACTTCGTAACATTTAGGGCGTTCAATTTAAATATTTTTATTTTTGTATGAAAATCTGGTGAACTAAAATATGACGAATTTTTAAGTCATAGAACAAAAGTTGTTGATTATGATGTCAGTAACATAGTCCTGAGAGGTTTTCGGTGTTTTACAATTAACCCTGTATAAAAGCCAAATACCACTCACTGATTAATCACGAAATCTCGGAAACTACAACTGGCAGGGCTGTCAAATTTTGCATGGGGGTTTCTTTTAGTACGTAGGTGCTCGCTAAGACGGGACTTTGCGAAATTTACACAGGAAAAACTTCCCCCGCGAACTAAGTCGCGAGCAACTGCTAGTTTAAAATAATCGGAGGATCGGACGCCCAAATTTCCAAGAACGATTTAATTACCATATCACTAGGCCAATTACGTGTCACTAATGCCTCCTAATCTACATAATTATTATATAACCGTTTAAATTAATTTAATTTCCGATTGATTATTGCGATATCGTTTTTATCAAGTCGACTCCTTATGCCTATAAGTTGCATACATTGTGCTAAGTGAACTCGACACCTTCCTATTTATTTTTCAGCGTCAGCTAGGTAAAAAGCATGCGGGGCAACGGCTCGTCCACCGGCCAACGACGACCGAGCGCGCGCCTCTACGCCCAATGTTGCCAACTTAGTGCTTTCGGCACTAGATCTAGTGCATTTCTTTATGTTTTAGCGCTCAACATTCCATAACAGTGCCTAATGCTCTAACTAGCACATTTTTTATCACGCATGTTGGTAAAAATAAAACCAATCAATGGCGCGTTCTTAAAGATATTTAAATTTCAGAACGCACCTCTAATTAATTATCTATAGAAATGCGCGTCGAGTGTCTGAATTCTACTAGAAACCATTGATATATTAAAAGGAGGAAGATACGGTACTAGACACTGAGTTTGGTCCTACAAAACTAAGTGATTGCCCGTAGTTGGCGGACGCTCACTCTCAGTCGCGTACGGAACGTTGTTGATCACACAGCTCAAGAAATTCTCGTCTCTTCGTGTTTTTAAGGATTTTTTTGGAATAAATACGCATCAAAATGACGTCTTGTATAGCTAGACAGTGTTTTAATTACACCAGGAAGAAAAATAAGAGACGTGGGTCATGGGGATCACTTATTACGTACTTACCTAATACATGCAATCTTATTTCATTCATAAGTGCAAACATTCGGCAAATGAGGCGATTTCGCTCGCACCACAGCGCCATCTCCTATCTCTATCCTTGTCTATCGGTAACTGTAGGTTTGGGACTGATGACAACACTGAACACAGATGTGTGAGTTACTGTGCATGTATTCGTGCGCCGAGCCCAGGTTTACTGATTGCGATGTTAGACAGTAACATATCTTCCTCCTTTAATACATCAATGCTAGAAACACTGAATTGCATACGACAAGGATAGCATAGCTGTTTCCGTGGAGACTGAAACAAGAACGTCCGGTCCCTCAACTGCTCAAACAGCCACTACAGCAACGAATCCAAACTATGATTCCAACTCTGATTGAGACGACGATATAATTTTGTAATAACAACTTAATTATTCTCAATAAAAACTTATTTTTTTAATACTTTGATTGATTTTATATATTTGGTGCTCTTTTATCAAAATTAGCAATACCCTAGTGCGTTTTAGGGTTTGTTTAGCGCATTTCTTAAAATAGGAGTTGGCAGCACTGCCTACGCCAGACAGTCATCTGTTGCACGTCTCTAAGCACGGCTTTGCTTGCGCATATTACTCGTATATTGCAGTAACTTTTATCCGCGTATTGTAAACCAACCGTACCGTTTGTAATTAATCATATTTTTACATTAATACATGTTATATTATATACAGTCCACTATTCTTTTATTGCTTGCTCACCACGACCTGTCGTCGCGATCACAGAAATCAAAAATACAGGAGAAGTGGTAAGGGGGCGTATCGGTGTCCGCGCGACATGGCCACAGGGCTCATGTCACAGGCAAGTGGCCGTCTCCGCGAACTAGTGCGCTTTCGACGGCGATCGTGATAACATATATGAATGCCGAGTTGTTCTGTGGTATCTTGTAAAAACCGAAGTCAAAATCAAATCTATGTGAATCATGGAATCACTTACCATATGTAAGTACGAGTATTTTACAATATTTGTCTTTAAAATCATGAAAAACAATAAATCGTAAAATATTTCCTGGTTTTACTATGTTATTTTTGTTTTCAAATATCAGAGCGACTGTACTCCTTTTGCTATAAATACATTGCTCCTTAACCACTACCTGAGTTCGTCACTAAGTAACTGGAAAAGCAATGTAAACATAACATACGAAACTGTATTACGCGGATTCATCGCGTAGTGAGGCCGCCACTTCTTGCGACGAATTAGTGATGTGCTTGTGCAGATCCACTAACGTAGGCTATCGACAGCAATGTCGATTGACGAATGAAATATTGCTATTATAGTTTAGGGGTTTTTCAACTGACGACAAAAAAAAGAGGAGGTTATCAATTCGACGCGTATATTATTATTTTTTTTTATGTATGTTCACCGATTACTCGGGAGACGGCTGAACCGATTTGGAAAATTCTTTTTTTGTTTGAAAGGGTATACTTTGAAATTGGTCCCATTGTCACCAAGTCAGGATCTGATGATGGGATCCTGGAGAAATCGAGGGAACTCTTCAAATATTATAGGCACACCTATAGTGAATTGAGTATTTTTAAAGTAACTTGTGTAGTTGCATTCGAAAAGCACCATTTGTGAAGTGGACCTGATGATGAAGACCACAGATGGCCACTGGAACTACTCAATATATAAGTATTTCATGTGTTCCGCTTCGATTACTTGAATGTGATTATTAAGCACAATATGCTCGTCACAATGCATATGGTGAAGTGAAGCTGATGGTGAACTACCAGGAGAACTCCTCAACAAATAACAGCCCAACATTGGGAAAAGCAATATTTTGTAAATGAATATAAGTAGTTGACATTTAGGCTCTTGTAACTAGGTAAATTAAAAATCGACCAACTAAAAAGAGTGAAATAAAAACTTTTTACCAAAAAATTAAACCGACTCCCAAAAAACACTGCAAAGTGAAAAATAACTTTAATTTTCGGAAGTCGGTGCCAAAAACGAAAATACAAAACTAAAGACACCGACTACCGAAATTAAAGTTATTTTTCGTTTTGCAGTGTTATTTGGGAGTCTGTTTAATTTTTTGATAAAAAGTTTTTTATAACATACGGAAACCTCTAAAAAAATATGTTTAAATTTTATTTTACATGAGGCTGAAATAAAAATACGTTGAAAAGTCAAGTGTACAAAAAAGTAAAACAAAATAAACAATTTATTTTACGCCCGCAGCATGCGTAAGGAGTTCCGACGTCGCCGTCGCTACAATAGTTTATTTTTCAATCTGTCAACCGTTTTAGCCTGGTTGGAAGATCGATGTAAATAATGTTTTTTTACTTATTTTGATTTTTTTACAAAGTACTAGAGAAATGCGTAACCAATATTCGTAAAGTAAGTTACTTTAATTTTAGGTTAATAATCGGTGGTGTTTTTCGGTTTAGAATTATCGTATGTTATGCCTTATCCTCATGCTGTTTCTTTATTTTTTATGGTTTTTGTATTTTGCTTCCATTGAAGCTTCGAATGCGTTATAATAATCGGCATGGTTCAGATAATATATTTGTGAATTGAGCTTAAAATAAGTCAATATATTCATGCTATTTATTTGTTATGCATGGATGTGTGTTTGTTTTCATATATTTAACAATTTCTCTACTAACTAGGATTTTTCTTATAACAAAAACATATTATAACCTACTAAACTAATACCTGCGGGGTAATTGCGTAACACACTTACAGTAGGAATCGGTTTCATTATGCTAAGTCACCAACACTCACTGCGGTATTTACGTTGTTGAGCAGACCAATATTTCGAACATATGAAGCAATGCATTAGCAATATACGTCAAAATCATTCAGATCTTGATTTATAGTGTGTTACGTAATTATTGCGATATTTGTGACGTTTGTGGTGACGTTTAGAAGTAGCTTAGGATGTATGTAAATGATAAATAAGTGCTTTTCGTACTTTTCAGCTTCCCAAAAGATGGTAACATAAAAAAGGAATGGATTGATGCCACAGGCATGCCACCTAACTGGCACCCTACAAAAAATAGCACCATATGCTCGGTTCACTTCAACGCAGAAATGTTCTAGTCTCTAAAGAAAAGTCGCAGGATTTTTGAATGGAAAATTCCAAAATTAAGAGTACAACTGATTTTTGCAGAAGTGGGTTGAATTTTATTTTATTACTGAAAGCTATTCTCATGATTTAGGGTATTCATAAAATCAGTATAGAATCCTGAAAAGTGAATCTTTTCAGGATTCTATACAACCTATACGGCTGGTATGTTCCGCTCAAGAGCGTAATGTAAGTTAACATCAACTTCTATTTGACCTATCACTATGATAATTAAATATTAAGATTTAAGTCGAAAGCGCCAGGGTAGCCCTTAATACTTAGTAGGTAGTACTTAATAATAATTATGTAATGTTATGTTCTTAATAATATGTTTATTGTTATTGTAATATTTTCTGGACATGCCATTTTTTATTTGGTTCATTTTCAGGTGCCCAAAAAAAATTGTACAATAATAAATGGAAGAATCGATAACTTTCCGATTTAGTCAATCACTAGCGTATATGTAAAATAAATTGCTTTTGCACAGCACAACGATAGCGACCGATGTTTTTGTGTGGGTAAGTTCTACGGTGCATGGTAAATACACGCTGTGTTTGACGGAATGAGGTTTATTATTGATTGTATAGTACGTTCTGATTCAAGAAATGCGGGTGTGTGTGTGCGAGTGCGTATCTATTGATTTTATTAAACTGCATGTGTAGTTGTTGCCCCGCCCAGCGCCTAACTGGAGACACACGGTTCCGATATAATTTCGTCTGTTGACCATATCTAGTTATTTATTTTATCTATGGTCGCGATCCATTTTAACATAGGTATCGACATTTCTCAGTGCCTTGGAAAGCTCGTGAGCTGTTGGTTCCTGGCTGATATTTGTACATCTTTGACAGTCGTTAGTAGCCAGAAAATCTGAGACTTGCTTGCCAAGGGGTCGATACCTATGTAGTTTAAAGTTTATAATATCAATTTGTAACTGAACCATAAATTCAACTCCGGAACCTTACCTTCCTTAGGCTAATAGGCATCAATAAGCAAAAAGTAAATGTCACGGGTGTTTCGTCGTTTCGCACCACGAGTGGTTCGGACCGCTGTGTGAAACGCCGAAGAACTCTTAGGAATAAATAGGCTGTTTCGGACCACAGTTGCTGACCATCAGAGCGGCTGTAAACAAAAGATAAGAAAGCTCTTTGTATCTTTGGCGGCCGACTTCGGTCGCTATATCTGCATGATTTTTAAGAATTTGTCACAAATTATTCATTAAAAACAGTCGCAACACCCGAACTCGGCGTTATTTATATCCAAAGTAGCTATAGCGAAATATTTTGTACTAAAGTATGATTTAAATTCAAGGGACTTAGATTTAACGTCGTTATAGACAAATGGTCGCTACAACCAAGGTCGTAATATATGAAATCCACTGTAGTTGGGACGAGGGTAAGCAAATGATGAGTTTGGGTAAAAACATGAGGTGAAATGGTACTTAGCAAATATGTCCAGTATTACCGGCTTCGTCTGAAGTGTTTTATTTATCATCTGATAACACAATAGTTGATAAACAGCGATTATTCGTGATAGCACGATGGTTAACGAGATATGATGAGTCATGGTAGGTAAATACGAATACGTATTACGTAAGCGTTTAAGTAAATATGGATATGTTTTTGAATCTTTCAGGACACACTCAATTAGACATCTGGTCTCGGTGCTATTCATCGGATCATAAACAAACAATATTTATAGACATCGCATCTATAGGCAAGTTTAAATGTACAATACCCATTTTGTTAATACTCTTAATGGATTACACTGATAAACACATAACCCTCATTCGCGACGCCAGTTGAAAGACGTGTGAGAAAAATTTCGAATAAAAGGACAAAATACACATTTTGTCCTTTTAATAAATAGGACAAAATGTGTGCCAAATTTTTGTACCTAAGTGTTTCGTTTTAAAATATACAGTATGTTAACTAACAGCAGGCGTTCCCGTTAACCCGCAATAGTATAAGCACATCAATTAGATCGCCATTCATAAATAAATTGCGACGTTGCCGTCCTTCAAGTACGCGTGTACAGAGTGTTTCTTTTACGTATCAATTTATTTTAGTGAATATTTTAATATAAAAAAAAAGAAAATGTTTTTGAATGGTAATATTTTGTTTAGCATGTATGGATGCTATACTATTGCGGGTTAACGGGATTGCCCTCTGTTAGTTAACATACTGTATGATACTTGTGGTTGGCGCTTTCTTCTATCATTATACCCTGTCAGACACAGGTCACAGCTTCATTTACTCTTTTCTCTCTGGCCTTCCTCTACCATGCGACATCCACCGACCGGCGCTAGGCGGGCCTCTGTGTCCTAGCTGTGGTAACGTTTTAGGCTAGTTTTGTAAGTATAAAATAACTGTGTATTTGCTACTTGCATGAAAAGATAGCATTCTTCACCACCCTTAATTGACTGGGGACTTCGAATCCGCCTTTGTAACTATATATATGTAGAAGACTGCCTCGATGACCTAGTGGCCTGGCGACTGCTGCGCAAGAGGTATCGGCTTCGATTGCTGTGCTATGTATGGTGTTTTTGTAATAGACAATTTGAGAATTTCCATAGCATCCGGAGTTTGGAAGATTGCGGTGTGAACCCCCGTGCCACAGAAAGCACCTCAAGCCATTGGCCCTGCGTTTGAACTCTCTCCGATCGTGTCGGATTGCCGTCCCATCGCTTTATAAAGAAAGAAAGAGAAAGAAATGAAGAGAGAGAAAGGAACAGAGAGTGCACCCGTAACTGCGCACATACTTGTGCACTATGATATCTCTTGCACAGATGATAAATACCCGCTGAGATTGACCGCCACGCCGCGGCGGCGTGGCGGTCAATCTCGCCGCCGTGCCTGAAATCCGTCAGGAGGATTTAAATACTAAATAAATAGTTACCATGGCGCTTTTCAAACCAGTATCAAAATCTAAAATATGTTAGTCAAAGAAAACCTTGAAATTGAAAATGTTTTCAATAGTTTCAAGTGTTGATTAATTCCCAATAGGAACCTTAACATCTGGCAAACCAAAGAAGTACTAAGAAATGAAGTTTGAGTGCTACTTCACAGCAATGGCACAGTTATTAAGAAAGTCCTTGATGTTATCTAGTCGTTAATGGTAATAATTATCAAGTACTTAAGGTATTAGCAATACAAGTTGCGGAAGACGGGTATACCAAATGTTTATATTAAGGATATTAATATGAAATAAACACACAACTTCGTGGTTTACTTATCTCCTTGATGATAAATCGAAATAAACAAATAACAAGCATATTAACAATATGTAATACAGGTTTACTTGCCTTTTTAACCGACGAAAAAACCGGAGGAGGTTATCAAGTCGACGCGTATATTTTTTTTTAAATACGATCATCGATTACTCGAAGACGGCTGAACCGATTTGGAAAATTCTTTTTTTGTTTCAAAGGGTATACTTCGAAATTGGTCCCATTGTCACGAAGTCAAGATCTGATGATGGGATCCTGGAGAAATTGAGGGAAATCTTCAAATATTGTAGGCATACCTGGGTATTTTTTATAGTAACTTGTGTAGTTTCATTCGAAAAGCACCATTTGTGAAGTGGACCTGATGATAAAGACCACAGATGGCCACTGGAACTACTCAATATATAAGTAGGTAGGAATAATAAGTATTTCATGTGTTCCGCTTCGATTACTTGAATGTGGTTATTAAGCACAATATGCTCGTCACAATGCATATGGTGAAGTGAAGCTGATGGTGAAGTACCAGGAGAACTCCTCAACAATTAACGGCCCAGCATTGGGAAAAGTAATATTTTGTAAAAGGTTATAAGTAGTTGACGTTTAGGCTTTTGTAACTAGGTAAATTAAAAATCGACCAACTAAAAAGAGTGAAATAAAAACTTTTTAAGTAAGTCGGTTTAATTTTTTGGTAAAAAGGTTTTTAATTGTGGGTAAATCATAAAATAACTCTTCCCGAACTGGGTGGAACGAAAACCCAACCTGTTTCTTCAGTTCTCCTTACGTTCTGGAGCCGTGGTAGGTATTGGCCCTATCGTCTCTATGCGCCGTTGACCCGCGAAATACCTACATACATACCTAAGAAATGAGGATTTTCCGTTATGGAAATTTCAATTTTGAGCCAAGTGTGATCTTCCAATATGATGACTCAGCTTTTTTAAAGGACTTGTCAACTTAAACGAAAATCAAATAAAAATAAATGAACACAAGAGCCTTGCTATCCAGAATATGTGTGAGTCATCGAGGGGAATTCCTGCCCTTATAAATAGGACAAGTATCATCATATTCATGGTATAGATGTATCATACAACCTCAAATAATGATTCAATTCTTACTTCTTTATATTTTGTGGTTTCTTTATTTTTTATGTTGTATTGTAAGTGACCAATAGAATAGGTAAAAAGGATTTCCATCCAAAAGACTAGCGTTTGTGGAAAATCATCTAATGACTCGTGCCGTGTACTACTGTGCCATACTGTGGTCGGAGCGGAAGGGAGTGTCAGACCTGTTAAAAACCTAGTCCCCTTACGTTACGACCTAGCTCAGAACAGCCAGGTCGATAGACATACAAAATTTAAAAAAAGTGTGTTTTGATATCAACTAAATAACTATAAAGCACATGAGAAAAACAGTGATTTGAAAATCGCAGACAGACAGTCACTTCAATTTTGTAGATAAAGAATGTATAGATTCTGTTAGTCTAGTTAGTGCTGCTGGTGTGGTTTTGTGCAGCAGGATAGAAGGGGAATAATTAGCGAGTCTGATTTTAAAAATATGGTCAGGGGCTGACTGATGGCTGCGCTCAGGCACGCTGACGACAGGCTAGCGTCGAATCATCTCGTCAGCTCTTCCTCAAAGGCTTTCCAGGACGGGCACGACCTTTAGTATCGAAGCCAAAGATTAAGGCTCAATTTACACCGCCGCGGGATGGAATGGAAGCGACTTTTTGTAACGATATTTTACATAGCATAATGAACTTTGTCAATCGTATAACATAGGTACAAACTAAATAGGAGCCAAGAAAGGTCGCGCGTCTTCCGGGGAATCCTCGCGCGTTCTTGGGAATTCCCCTAGCTACTGTCGGCGCCGTCTGTGGAATCCGCGGGAAGTGGCGCAAACGGTGAGTCGGTTGGGTCGGTCACAGCAGTGCGGTGCCAACTAATAGACATAGGCTGAACGTCCCTCATGGCGCAGTCGCGCGAATTCGATGGAATGGGCGAGAATTCACACACGAAAAGTTGCTCAATCTCTATCAAGCCCAGGTTCGGTCGTGTGTGGAGTCTGCTCTCATCTTTGGGATGGATCTGCTAAATACCAACTGGACGCGCTTGAGTCTATCGAAAAGCGGGCCAAGAGACTCATTGGCAACGATGCACTGGTCAAGTCAAAGCTCCAGAGCCTTGAACATCGACGAAGAGTTTCAAGTCTATCGGTTTTCTATCGGTTACATTTCGGGGAGTGTGCGATGGGATTACACAGTCTAATTCCGCGAAGCCCGTTTCATCATCGGACCACGAGACAAACGGCGAAGCGCCATCGTTACATGGTGGACATGAACCCATACGCACAAAACGTTTTGGGAATACCTTCATTGTGCGTACGGCTAAGGAGTGGAATTCCCTGCCGGAGTCTTTAAGTCAAGAGTGAATAGGTTACTTTTAGCTAAGCGTGCTCCATCTTCGACCACATCATCACTTACCATCAGGTGAGATGGTGGTCAAACGCGAACATATTTTTAATAATAAAAAAAAAGAATACTCGTGCATTCCAGCGAATTAGCGCGCCTTCTCGCGTCATGAGGCGAAATTGACGCTTCCATTCCGCGGCGGTGTAAATTGAGCCTGAGACAAAGAAAATTACTGCTACGTGTCTTAAGTAATTAAAAATAAATAATAAATAGGTTGACATCATCGGCTTAGTCTTTTCCCAACTACATATCTTGTAGTCAGCTTCCAGTGTAACTGTAATCAGGGCAGTATGGAGGGAACGACTGTCGCAACCGACGGCCGGGCACGCCGCAATTGCGGCGGTAAGACCACTCTTTGAGGAGTGGCTAGATCGGCGTCACGGCGTCCTGACCTACCGCATGACGCAGGTCCTCACCGGACACGGAAGTTTCGGGAGGTACCTGTGTCTGATGGGAAAGGAGAAAACGCCTGGGTGTCACCACTGCGAGGGTCGCCCTGAGGACACCGTAGAGCACACGGTGCAAGACTGCCCCGCCTGGGCAGAGCACCGACGTGTCCTCACGGCGGCGATAGGCGGAGACCTCTCGCGCCCGGCATTGGTCGAGGCCATGCTGCGGGGCGAGAGGGAGTGGGAAGCGGTCGCCTCCTTCTGCGACGCAGTCATGCTTCCGAAGGAGGAAGCGGGCCGCGTGAGGGAGAGGATGGCGTCCTCCCTCCAGCCCAGCCACCACCACCACCACCAGCCCACGGCGTCGGACGTCAGCCGACGATCTCCGGCCACCGTAGGCGCGGGCATGCGGACAGCGAGTAAAGGGCAACTCGCTGTCCGACCATGGACCATGCCCGGGTCGACTGCGCGTTGTGTTCCACGGGCGCCTCAAAGAGCGTCAGCAATATGACGAGGCCCCCCCGTAGAGGGCCGAAGCCTGCCGGGGTCGTGGGACTCATCCAATTACCGTGACCCCGGTACGTAAAGGCTTATTGAAGGAACACCGTGGATTTTAGTCAGTAAAAGTCTGACAGTCCCTCCCACCCTGCCCCGGGTGGGAGGACTTATTTGATAATTTTACCACGATAAAAAAAAAAAAAAAGTGTAACTGTAAACAGCTATGTATTAGTGTTTTACATGGAGCGACTGCCTATCTGACCTTATACAACCCAGTAGCTGGGTAACACGATACCCCTTACTAAGTCCAGAGTCATACGCCGGCGTCGTGCGGTCCATGGCCCTCTACGGGTCCCCAGTGTGGGCCCTGTGCATCCGGACGCGACCACTAAAGTTGGTCGCATGCCAGAGGGTCATGGCTATCCGAATGATCCGGGGATACCGCACGATCGCCGGCGAATCGGCCAACCTCCTTGCCGGATTGCTGCCCTGGGATCTGGAGGCGACTGCCCTCCAGCGCGTCTATGAATGGCGCGTGGAGGCGCAGCGCCGGGGCGTATCCCCGCTGCCTCGAGAAGTCGAGACGCGGCGGGAAGAGCTCCGGCGCGATCTCAGGGCAGTATGGAGGGAGCGACTGTCGCAACCGACGGCCGGGCACGCCGCAATTGCGGCGGTAAGACCCCTCTTTGAGGAGTGGCTAGATCGGCGTCACGGCGTCCTGACCTACCGCATGACGCAGGTCCTCACCGGACACGGAAGTTTCGGGAGGTACCTGTGTCTGATGGGTAAGGAAGAGACGCCTGGGTGTCACCACTGCGAGGGTCGCCCTGAGGACACAGTCGAGCACACGGTGCAGGACTGCCCAGCTTGGGCAGAGCACCGACGTGTCCTCACGGCGACAATAGGCGGAGACCTCTCGCGCCCGGCCTTGGTCGAGGCCATGCTGCGGGGCGAGAGGGAGTGGGAAGCGGTCGCCTCCTGCGAAGCAGTCATGCTTTCGAAGGAGGAGGCGGGCCGCGTGAGGGAGAGGATGGCGTCCTCCCTCCAGCCCAGCCGCAGTGGTAGACGCCCACGGCGTCGGACGTCGGCCGACGATCTCCGGCCACCGTAGACGCGGGCATGCGGACAGCGAGTAAAGGGCAACTCGCTGTCCGACTATGGACCATGCCCGGGTCGACGGCGCGTCGTGTTCCACGCGCGCCTCAAAGAGCGTCAGCAACATGACGAGGCCCCCTCTGCAGAGGGCCGAAGCCTGCCGGGGTCGTGGGACTCATCCCGTTACCGTGGCCCCGGTATGTAAAGGGTTATTGAAGGAACACCGTGGATTTTAGTCAGTAAAAGTCTGACAGTCCCTCCCACCCTGCCCGGGGTGGGAGGACTTATTTGATAATTTTACCACGATAAAAAAAAAAGTGTAACTAACAGCTATGTATTAGTGTTTTACATGGAGTAACTGCCTATCTGACCTTATACAACCCAGTAGCTGGATAACACGATACCCCTTAGCAAGTCCAGAGTCAGATTTTCCGGCTTCTGACTACCCGTAACGACTGTCAAATATATTCAAATAACAGCCGGGAACAACGGCTTAATATGCTTGGCGAGGTCTCGGTATGTTACGGTTGCCACCCATCCAAACACTGACCTCGGCTAGCGCTGCTTACCCTTGAAGATCGACCGGAGCAGCTGTTATTATTGAACCTCGAGCTCCTTATTGCAAGTCCTTAAGTAATTAAAATAAATAGGTCGACATCATGTGTATTCTTTGCAAATTCTAGATTCGTTTTATCTTAAGCCGTTCTGCGTGTTCGGAATTCAAATAGCTACTAATCATGGGAACCATTTTGTATACCGTAAGATTGCTATGAAGAATACCGTGCTGACATAACTACGGCGCTGTTGTAGTGTTTAAATCGAAGCTCACGGTACTTAGTCATAGTATTATATCGCGTAGTGATGCATGACAAGCTGGCCACAGCGATGAGTCAACCAATAATCGGTAAAAATCTTTATAGCAAGTAATGTCTTGTAATTTATTTGAAGCTAGTTCTGCCCGCCATTTCGCTCGCGTCGAAGATTAATCTTATTTAAATCCTGATCCTGCTGTAATTCCGGTATAAAAAGTAGCTTATAACCTCCTCTATCTCTCTGTAAAGGATATCAAAATCGGTTTTGCCATTGAAATTAAATGAAATATTTATTTTGTAAATTGTTTGTAAATAACACTTTTACACATATTTGTTTTTGTGTTTTAAGTTAAGCTAGATGAGGCGTTTCCTAACTGACTACTCTAGAGACTAGCCCGGAAAGACATACTATATTTTTAAACAGTTTGTGTATAAGTAACTTAAGAAAATACATTTTTTTTTTAAATCAGACACAAACTCTTTTATTTATATGTCTGGTTATAGATTAGCGACCAGGCCCGGCTTCGCGCGGTCTCTTTTTGCTAATTCACTCAAAACTTTAATGAATTATACACTAATACCTTCCCCACAAATCACCCTATCCATTGGTGAAAACTGTGTGAAAATCTGTCCAGTAGTATTTGAGTTAATCGCGAACAGACAGGCGCGGTGGGAGACTGTTTAATATGTAAGGATACTTTAATGGATGATCTTTGTCAAGGCTCCATGTCCTTTTAGTCTACGTTCTTAATAGTAACATTAGCATACAATGCAGGGTCTACATGCGGTGAGTGTACAGTCTGCCTTTTGGGGGAGTTCAAGGTGTGTGCAGGTGTCATGTCCAGCCCAACTGTTTGTAATTAATATTTTAATGGGTTAACTAATTGGACCCAAGGTTGCAGTTAGCTTCCTTTTAAGGAAATCTTTTGTGATGAGATTGCACGTCTGTATGTCTATATAGGCGTTTTAGTGGGAAGAAAGTGTTCTTAGACTACTAACCCGGGAACCCAAGGGGAACTGAAAGTACAGGGTAGATTTTCAGTCAGTAAATGCCTGACACTCCCTAGCCCTCTACCCAGACCGGAAAGAGTGCAATCAGATAGAGAGTTGATGATTTTCCCCCGAAATTATGGTCGCTTCAAATCGATAACTTGCCTAAGATGCTTCTGGATTCGGAAATATCAATGTGCACACAATCCACTGATACTGATGGTAAATACTCTTTGTTCAGGCTGAACTCTCGAAACTTTATATCACACTAGCTTTTGCCCGCGACTTCGTTCGCGTAGGAGGGTTTTCCCGCGTAAAATCCCGATACCGTGGGAATTCCGGGATAAAAAGTAGCCTATATGTTATTCCAGGATGTAAACTATCTACTTGCCAAATTTCATTCAGATCCGTTCAGTAGTTTTTGCGTGAAAGAGTAACAAACATCCATCCATCCTCACAAACTTTCGCATTTATAATATTAGTAGGATTAGTAAGAAAGATAAGATATTAGTAAGATAAGATTAGTAAGAAGTAAGATTAGTAAGACTAATTTCTGTCCGCAGCTTTGCATCCGTGAAAAAGTTTGTAGCGAAAAAAGTAGGTACCCTATGTTATTCTCCAAGGTCTAATCTGTCTCTGTACCAAATTTTGTTGAAATTGATTAAGCAATTTAAACTTCAAAGTGTAACAGACAGACACACAGTATTAATAATATTAGTAGGGATTAAAATGCTTAGGCGTCTTGAGATTCGTATGGATCTCTCTTACTTGTTTAATATAAACAGGGCCATCAAAAACCCAGTATCAAATTACCACGAAGTACAAGATTACTTACAGTCACACCTCAAAATAACTCCACCGTTTAATCCGGGGTTTAATTGTATCATTGGTTCGCGCGATTGCCGGGAATGTAGTGTATGTGCTAAGATCATGGCACAGCTGACCTCGCTCTCTGCTCTTGAACTAAAAAACCGGCCTGCGAGGCACTCGGGCGGCGCGCGTGCTTCATGACGTCACGCGCCGAGCTTTGCACGCTCCACGCTTGCATTTGTTTTGGTCGTGTGTATGCTGTGCTTTCGTAACTTAGCAGATTTCTGCATGATTCGCGTTTTAAATTTGGAAGATTTTTTAGTTTGAAAATGGGTTGAGTGGGATTAAAGCCTTTGAAGGTGATTACGTTTAGAATGAGAGTGATCTGACCTCTCCTGTAGCTACTAACTTTAAACTTACTCCAAATCCTCGTGATAATATGGACCGGGTTACGAGTAATAAATGGCAGCGGAAGATTAATGTATGTACAGTACATTTCAGCTTACTCAACGGAGCTGCTTCATAGACGTTCTTCTTGAACTCGAAAAAAAAAATATTTTTTGAGTTAGAGACGTGTTATTTTTAAGTCCTATCAAAAAGCGTTGCGAGCAAAATCTTCAACTTGGAGCAAAGTCAATGGAAGACGGCCTTTTTTTGTCATGAATCAATTAATCTTATGAATCTTGACTCACCACGACCACTTTAAACAATTCTCCAAAAACGATCTCTCTTACATATATCTATCTTATACCTACATCAGGATTTCAGGAAGCTTCCGTCGAGTTGGAAATATTACCAGATTTGAAAGCTAAACCCGTATTTTATAGGTAAACGAATGTGCGAATGATATTGCTCGTAAATGTATAAGCCCACTTACATTATATATGATTAATGTATCGTAAAGATCTATATCTGGTTTTGTATGAGTCACCAATGATCTTAATCAAGTCTGTATTTTTTTAACCATTTGTTATTTATTTATTTATTAGTAATAGTTATATTTTCTCGAAGTAGATTGTGGCTCAATAATAACCACCGCACGGGTATATCGTGAAGGTTAAGCAACCCTAGCCGAAGTCGCTCCATATATGGTTGCCCCTCACTAATCAAGACTCCTCCGTACCTCGATACTCACACAGATAGTGTAGCACGTTATCTTTGAAAAAATGTTTGTTATTGAGCCAGTAATTATCGAGGTAACAAACAAACAATGTTACTTCTTTATATTGTTAGTTGAGATAAGCTTTCCGTGGTAGATAGCGTGCAAGTATTTGTGTTTTTAATTGATTGGACCTCCCATGTTTTGGGAACGCGCCAGCTTTAAATGTTTTCGGTAACTGCAATGCAGTAAAGCTACACTGTTGTTCTCAATAACCTTAATTCGGCAAAGGTGTTTATTTTTAACTGGAGACTAAACATATAACCCAACATATAAAGGCTGACCTTTAAAGCAAGAGTGAATAGGCATCTTCTGGGCTCGCTCGTTCCATCGTAGACCTCGCACCGATAATACCGTTCTTTGTAATCTCAGATCTATTCTCCAGACGTGTTACAATTATATCACCAAGTTATCACTACGCTACTACACTATAAAGTACATATTTAATTTAGCACCATGTCTACGTTATTATGGATCGCATCTGCCCAGTTCGCCATTGTCGCGTGCATCAGGTCGATGACCTAATAACCCCGGAGGTTATGATTTTCGGCACGACAACCTTTTTTGTTATATTCAAATTGCTGAAAGCTATATTGGCTATGGTTTTGGGTATTCATTTTTTTTCATTAGCTAAATTGGTTTAGTTTATTTTATTGAACCAATTTATTAACATTATTTATTTCGCTGCTGTTGAAACTTTACATTAGAGCCTTACAATTTGGAGGTTTACACTGTATAAAATGTGTAATTTAAAGGATATGTATGTCGCAGGATTTTCATAAAATTAGGTTTTTGATCAAAAACCTAGGTTTTTGATGAAAAACCGGAAGATGACACATTTTAAACTCAATTTCATCATAAACCTGTAACAATCCAGATTTTTGATCAAAAACCTGAACTAGTTTGGGTTTATGATAAAGTTCTTGTCAAAATCACGGGTTTGCTTTCTTTTATGACAAATAAATCAATTTAAATAAAATAAATAAAAGAATCCATCACCATTTGCAACTTAGTGGAAAGAAAACAATTGTTTATTTATCAAAATTTTACATCCATGATCCAATCAATATTCTCCTCCTTCAATCCAATTATCAAATGAAATGTTTCAATTTCACGTACCTATATTAATCTGATTTTGATAAGTCGCGAAAATGAAGTTTCGTAACTATTAAATACGACTAAACTGAGTCAAAATTAAAAAAAGAATAAAAATGTAATAAAGGAACGTTTACCACGTGCTTGTTTTTATAAATCTGCTAGTATGCTTTATTTAATATGACAGTTTTTTGACTTGTGACATCTAGAGTTGAATAAAACATTATTTTTTCTTGCATGCACATCGATTTATCTTGCAACGCGCATTTTTTAAAACCTTGGCCTCCAAATAAAGACATCTTTGAAGCAATTTCATGCAAACTCAGTTCATTTGTCGATACAGGTTCGTTAAAGGCAGTAGTTGATATTTGAATAGATGTTTCGAGGCAGCCAGTCTTTTAGAACCCCAGCTGAAGTACCAATTTTGAATAAATCGTTCTTCTTATCAATTACATTTCCTATAATGTTACTTGCATCCAGTGGCCCTCTATCTATTTTCGGCACATCAACTAAAATTGTAGCACCAATATTGATTTCTCCAAATTTATCCGAAGAAGCTGCTTTAATTTTTTTTCTGCTGACATTTTTAAATTTTCAAAGGCATGTTCTCTTTCGATAAGTATGTTTTGTTCTTTTTGACATAAATCACACAGAATCTTTGATCCATACCCTTCAACAACCAGTTCATCAAATTTGCAGGAAGATATTATCAGAAGAAAATAAAGGGTGTGGAGTACAGGCCTCAGCATAGCGGGGTCGTTGGTGGAGGGCAGCAAAGGATCAGGCTGGGTCATATTATTATTAATGTGGTTATTTATTGCTACTGGCTCAGCATCGCGGGCTGGCTCGTTTGGCAAAGGTCGGGGAGGGTTGACGTTACAAGTACGCGGACGTCGCGATGGGCCTCGTCGGCGAGGCCGGAATACGGAACGCGTTTTGTTTATGTATTTCTTTAGAGTGCTAGTTTCCCTACTGCTCTCTTGTCAGATTGTGGTGGGATCGTCGGGTTCGTCTAGGACGAGGCGCGGCCCGTCGGTTCCCATTCCCAGGTTCGTCAACCTGGGAATTTTTTGAGGGTGTGTATCGGGCGGCTGATACAATCAGGGGGTTTGTGTGTTTTTCAGCAGAGGCGAAGTAACGCACTGAATAGCGTTTCAACACTTGCTTTATAGTCGGGATTTTGAGGTCTACGTGGAGATCCTCGTTCCTCAAGTACCAGGGCGCGCCCTTGGCCTTTCGGAGAAATCGGTTTTGGATAATTTGCATCTTATGGATCTGAGCCGGACCTACCGAGAGCGAAAGCGGCTCGCAAGCGAATCGACTTTATAATTATGCTCTTTTAAATTGATTTATTTGTCATAAAACAAAGTAAACCCGTGATTCTGACAAGAACTTTATCATAAACCCAAACTAGTTCAGGTTTTTGATAAAAAATCTGGATTGTTACAGGTTTATGATGAAATTGAGTTTAAAAAGTGTCATCTTCCGGTTTTTCATCCAAAACCTAGGTTTTTGATCAAAAACCTAATTTTGTGAAAAACCTGCGACATATACATACCGAGTGCACGGCTTCTTTGGATGATAAATTGATAACAAACGATATGGCAAGGGTTTTCTAATCCTATGTCTACATGTGTGGAGCATATTAGAAATTTCAATTGTACATTGATACCAGAGACCGAATTTTTCAAATTAAGAAGAACGAAGAGAATTATCGTTTTATTGGCAAGTGACGTGGAAAGTGATGACCCTCATAGTGCTGTGACACGTTTGTTAGTACTGGTATTCAAGAAACATATGAAACCAATAATTTGGGGTCAATTCTGTGAGTCACTTATTTTGAGCTGAAACTTTGCATAGAGACTCCATACCAGATGTTGTCTTCAGTCCTCTTGGATAGATATGGGGTTTCTGTTGCACGTTGTATAAAAGTGATCAGCTCGTGGCCAAATAATAACAGCTGCTCGGGTTGATCTTCAAGGTTAATTAATGTCTGCCAAGGTCGGACCCTGGATGGGATGATGGGATGGATGGGGGATCTTAGTATATCGAGATCTTTCTGTGCCTCGAAAATCACGTCTGAAAAACAAATAACGCCATTTGTTTTTCAGACAGTTTGACAACAGATACTACCCGTAAAAAGTCGGAAGCCAAAAAATCTATTAGGTTGTGGAGGTAGGGCTGGACAGCGTCCGAGGGATTTTCTCTATAAGTTTCCGGGTAAAACCCGGACACATATTGGTCTTAGGCACCAAAAAGCACGATCTCTGTGTTTCATCTTATTGTTTTTGTTACATTGATTAATTATTTATTTAGTTATCATCATACAATTATCATTACAGGCTTATCACCTAATGCGATAATGTAGTCAACTTTCATACATATTTAAGAATTACAGCTAAACAATTATTATTACTATATTATTATTATTATTATGTAAAAATAACAGCTTTCGATCTTTGTACTTTGTTACTAAGTATAAGTACACTCTCCATGTCTACATCACAACAGGACCGTAACATATCTCATAGAGAGCTCTCATTATGAACCCACCCAGAGTACAACAAAATAAGTCTATGCCTTCTGCTATATTGTTGAGGATACGAAAAAAAAGCCTATTTTTAATAAACTTCTAACTGTCTACAATGTTACCAGTAAATAAAAACGATAATTAAACATCATTGTTTTTAGTTTCAAGTAAAAAAAAATGTATTTTTTACGGTGTTCGGGGAAAAATTGCGATGGTTTATGAGGTCTTTCGGCAATTCTGGTGATGGCAGCCCTATGTGGAGGTTAGATAGGCAGATACTGTATGTAAAACACTAGTGCTCTGCTTCATCCGGGTAGTCTGGAAGCCGATCCCAACATGTTGGGAAAAGGCTACGCAGATGATAAGATGATGATGAACAGTTGGTTGTAAAGTTTAAAGCCTGCAATACATGTTGGCCGCGCGTTGTCGATTGAAGGCCAATACCAACATGTAGACAGTATATTTGCCTTGTCTCGCTATCGCTCGGTGTCACTTGCCTAGTTGGCCGAGTGGAGGCCAGCGCCAACGTGTATAGAGCTCATTTGGTGCAACTTGTCTTCGCTCGCCGTTGCTCGTGATCACTTGCCTCACTTCGGATCGGTGTCGGTTTTTGGTCACAAATCAAAGGCGCTCGCCTGCGCTCGGCCAACGTGTGGGCAGCTCTACAGACCCTCTTCTACATTGGTCGTCTGCATTGGCGTTTGACGAATTTGTCGAACGTGTGGACATTATTTCTTGCCTTGTACCTATTTGCCAACGCTCGCGTTGGCCTACGCTCGGCCAACATGTATTGCAGGCTTTAAAAACATACAAACTGAATGGACAGTCGTTGTCGTCTATAGATTTTTCAAGTGTAGAAAAAGCCTGTAGATATTCGCGAGTGGATTGGACTGATAAATATTGGTGAATTTCGCGTTAGGCATAGACATAATTATAATAGGAATGCATGCTTATTCATATATTTGTATCGAATATTTCATTAATTTAGAATCCGTGTCTTATTAAAAGCAAAACTTGAGGACCCGAAACACAAGTTATTCCCAAAAATCTAAAACAGGCTTCAAGTCTTTAACAAAGATGGATTACAGCTCAGACAATTGTATCTATATTAGCTTTTACGAAACTTTTGTGAAGAGAGAATCTTCTTCCATACCTACACCCTTTACCCGTGGTCGGCTCTCCTCGTTCTGAGGCGCCAAGACACTGTACTGGGTTGTCTGTGCATTCATTCTACTCGCTCCATTTCTTGGGCAGCGGTTGTCCACCAAACCGCTAGAGGTCTTCCAGTACCCTTCTTCTCGCCTCATGAAATGCCCAAATCCAAGAGAGAATAAATTAAAAAATAATGCACTGAACTTGCTCCTGTAACAACCTGTAACACTTTCTGCACTTGGCTACAGTCAATCAAATATTTTTTACAAGCCTTCTTCCCTGCAACAAGAAACCAATTTCTTCCTTGAATATTCCAATTCATTCTTCACACTTATACCACTCTACATAAGAAATGTCAAAAGAAAAAGATTACCAGCACACAGCAGTTTGCTCGACGGACCATGTTAAAATCTTAATGGAGTCAATGAGCCGGGACTAATGTGGTATTGAGAGATTTTACACTTCATCACTCGTTACTATTAATAATAACAGCCGCTTGGATCGTTCTTCAAGGTAAGCAACGGTTGCTGAGGATGGTATTTTGAGGAGTGACCATCTTAAACGCGCACTCACGCAATCAAGCACGCTACGTCTTAGCTTTAAAACAAAAGTCCCGGTTGTCATGATTTAGGGTTCCGTTTGCGTTTAGAAACGGGACCCTAATTACTAAGGTTCCGTTGTTTTTTTTTTATAGTTGATAGGCTTGCGTTTGACCATAATCTCACCTGATGTTAAGCGACGATGTGGTGGAAGATGAAGCACGCTTGCCTAGAAGTAACCTATTCACTCTTGACTTAAAGACTCCCAGGTTATAGCTATCAGGAAACAGACTCCGGCAGGGAATTCCACTCCTTAGCCGTACGCACTATGAAAGTATTCCCAAAACGTTTCGTGCGTATCGGTGGGATGTCCACCATGTAATGATGGCGCATCGCCGTTTGTCTTGTAGTCCGATGATGGAACGGGCTTGGTGGAATAAGATTGTGCAATTCCATCGCACACTCTCGAAATGTAACCGATAGAAAACTGACAGGCTTGCAACACGTCGCCGATGTTCTAGGCTCTGGAGCCTTGTCTCGACCAGTTTCTCGTTGCCGATGAGCCTTTTGGCCCATTTCTCTATAGACTCAAGTGCATCAAGCTGGTATTTGGCAGATCCGTCCCAGAGATGAGAGCAGTACTCCATACACGACCGAACTTGCGCTTGATAGAGGTTGAACCTTGTTAGCTAGATAGTTGTAATTTTCCCAGATGATGTATTTCTGTTGCCGCTATAACAACAAATACTACAAAATTAATAAAATAACTATTTAAGTGGTTCCCATACAACCAACCGTGATTTTTTTGCCGCTTTTATAGATAATGGTACGCCACCCTTCGTGCGCGAGTCCGACTCGCACTTGGCCGGTTTTTTTACAGTCGTTACGGCTACTCTTTTTTTAATTGTTTTTTATTGATAGTAGGCTCACGTTTGACCACCATCTCACCAGAAGGTAGGTGATGATGTGGTCGAAGATGGAGCACGACAGAAAATCTGACTCAAGTCTTGCCGAGAGGTACCCAGTTACTGGGTTGTGGAGGTTAGATTGAAAGTATCTCCACGAACTGTTACTCAGATGCATCCGGTTTGACTAGAAACTGACCCCGACATACATAGTTGAGCAGAGGCTAAGCAGTTGATGGCGACTCGTTAATATTAATTGATTTATAACTGCTTTTAGCGTTATCTTCGGTTTGTAGGACATTTTCGTCATTATGCACTGTTTGGCTGTACGAAGATAAGATTTGTCATCAGCGTATCTTGGGTCCGGTTGGCGCCATGCTTGTTTACGTCATTGGCTATGTTTCGAGATTTTTTGAGATTATTTATTCCTTACTCGTGTTGGGAAGTCCCATATGATAAAATGGGAGTTCTCCGCAAATTCGTTCGTGTTTGTATTTTTTCTGTGTAAATTCAGATCCCTTGGGAATTCCGTGATAAAACGGTTTTTGTTGCCCTATAGCCTCCTGTATCAATCATGCAATAAATATATCTTTGTTTTTAAGTGAAAGTTCCATTAAAATTGGTTCGGCTGTTCTATATAGATATATGAGCCCCGACAAACAACTAGATAGACCGAAAAAAGAAAAACAAAGATGCACAGACAAAAATTAAAAAGTTCATAACTATAAGCACTTAGAAAACTTTTAAATTTTATTTGTAAGTATACATTGAAGTAATCGTGTTTACAATTTTATTAAAACGGAAGAAACTAGTTTGTTATGTATCGACGAAATAATGAAGGATATTTTTACGTAACATGTATGAGTTTTATTTCTAATTTGACATAACCCAATGCAATAAGCTACAAATGCTGTTCCACACAAGTATTATAAATACGGCAAAACATGCTATTCATGCAAACAATAGAACTTAACTAATTTATTTTTAAAACATAACATTCCATAAGTATCAGTATGGTGTCATTGTTTGGCTTTTAGGTATTTCATATATTATCAACCTTTGTGGGATCAGTATCAACTAGGTTAACATGTAAGTACATTAGATAGATAGATAGATATACTCTTTATATTACACCATAACACAACTAAAAAACTTAGAAAAATAACGCATAGAAAGGTCTAGAACAAAATACAAGCGATTTCGTGTGTCCACTTTATTTTCTTTGTGTGCGTGAGCCGAATGTGTCTATGTTCCTCAAACGCACACAAATATAGCTTTCAGTGATACCATTACCCACAAAAATGGGAAAACGCACTATTATGTTCCTGGATCAAATCAAGTATTTTATGTTATTAAACTGGATAAGATGATGTTTTTTTCATGTAATATGACATATTTTTACGGAAGGTAAACGAAATGAGATATCGTTCATTGCGTTTAGAATGTTTGATGTGTAATGTGTTATAATAATATTATAGAAATGTATTAATTGCTTAAAAATCTCGTTTGATATCAATTTAAAGTATGTGTTGTATTTATGAAATAGAAAATATTATTGAGAACATTATTTAAATGAATAAAATCTTAATCAATAAAATTGTCATCTTTATGATGCCACTCTTCGAACTAACAGTAACTTTTAATTATAAAACACTGTAGGTAGTAGCTGTAAATAAATATAGTTTAGTTTGACGCATACATAATTGCCGCCAAAACTATATTTTTTTAAACAAAAATAAGCGCAAAAGAAATCAATATGGATATTTTTTTCCTCACGGATAGCAACACTGAATTGTGATAAGTTAGGTTATTAGAATTTTTGTTTGATGATCGATTTACGTAAATATAATGTATAAAATGTAAGTATTTACCTGTGAAATGTAATTTGATTACACGTTTTTTATTTTCCTGAAGGACTATGACATCCCTTTACGCTACAAACGATCGTTTTAAATTATTTACTCGCAAGCTCTGTTCGGCAGAATGTGACCTTGAGTACTGACGGCTCATCGAGCAAAGTTAGCCAAAATGGCTAAGTTTTAGTTGCCTCATTTTTTGCACTCGTACCTACTATCCTTCTATGCGTTATTTTTCTAAGCTAATAAAGGATTTTACTACGAAAAGCGGTGTTACAATGGGCGGTCTTATCGTGAAAAGCGTTAGTAACGATCTATTGTATACAACATACATATAAAATTGAAGTGTCTGTCTTTGATTTCTGTGTTTTGTCATGTTGTACTTATAGTTATTTACACGATACCAAAACGCAAACGATCTGTACTTAACCCATTTAGACCTACCGTCTCACATACGATACACCAGAAATCATAAATTATTTTGAAGTACCCTTGATAAGAATTTGTTTACGTCTGGTGCAAGTGTCAAGTGGAAGGTCTAAACAATACTACAAAAATTGCTTTAGTGTTATAGTTGGCTTCAGAAAGTGCATACCTACCTGTTTTAATAGTGATTTGTTCTTTTCAATTTTATGATGTCATCAAAACGGTAAGAATTCATTATTATATCCCAAACATTCGATATTTTTATCAATTTACAGTAAAAACAAAAGTCAGAGAGTAAATCTGTTAAGTTATTTTTAACGTTTTATTTATGTTAATGTATTTTTTTTACTCATGAAAAGTAGTGTATCGTACTTGATACAGTAGGCTTATATACATGTTATAACTATCTTTTCCGATTTTCAGATTATTGTCACTGAACGACATAGTTACGCTTTTAGAAGACGACGAAATCGAAAATACGGGTACAATAAATGATATTTACTTGCTTCCACCTGTAAATGCAAATGAGGGATTGATAGATGAAGATTCTGGGGATGAAGATAGCGTCCGAATCAACAACCTACCACCAAGCTTGTTGAGATCAACTGCAGAGCTACATCAAGCAAGTACAGAAACGTTGGAAAAAGATCTTGAAGGACAACAGTCTAGCGCTGGAGCTGAAGCATGTTGCATCACTAATTAGTACGTAAATATTGTCTACATCATTATTCATTATCTATGGTAAGATATCTATGTCCGGTCTCACTTACCACTGAAACCCCCGTCTGGGAAACTACTCTGTACTGTGTCTGATTATAATGTGTTAACCAATATAAATATAAGTCCACAAAGTCGTCTTTCATTCAACATACAACGAACATAACATGGTGTCAGAAGTAAAAACGAAATAAAAACGAAGAAACTAGAAAAATGCCGAATCAAAGCGTCGCCGTCGGTGAAAATGGCGGACTTCACACGTCAGTGAAAAATCTCCAAATCTCGTCAGATTCTGCGAATAATAATGCGGAGGCGTGGAAGAAATGGTGGCAGCAGCTGGAATTATATTTGCTGGCCACGGGCTTAGACAAGTCAACCGAAAAACGGAAAATCGCCATTTTACTACACTCCATTGGAGAACGTGGTTTAAATATTTTCAACACATTTAACCTCAAAATAGAGGAAACCACGCTAGACGAAGTCAAGAAAAAATACGACAACTTTTTTGAGCCCCGGAGAAACGTGACAATGTGCAGATATTTATTTTTCACACGCAGACAAGAAAAATCTGAAAACATCTACGATTTCATCACAGATCTCGAAAATAAAAGCCAAGAATGTGAATTCGGCACTCTAAGGGAATCTCTTATTAGAGATATTTTTATCGCAAACCTGAACATTGACATGTCACATGTACGTCAGAGGTTACTGCAAGAACCTGATTTGACATATCAGAGGATGCAAGAGCTGGCGAGGACACTCATAGTCGCACAGCAGGATGCAGAGAAAATTGTCCAAGGCAGCGTCTCCACTGAAGAAGTCATGCATCTTAGTCGTAGGAGCCATCGAGGAGATGGTCGACAGCGAGCTTCCAGTCGCAGATCAGATTCGAGCAGTCGCCAGTCACCTTCAAGCGGTCGCAGGTCAGCATCAGCATCAAGCAGTCGCAAGTCACCAACCAATTCAAACAGCGACTCGAAGACATGTGGTCGCTGTGGGCAGTCTCATCGCTACAGGTGTCCGGCTCAACACGTCCGATGCAGGGTCTTGGGTGTCTACCTCCAGTCTGTCATCTTAAACTCAAGCCCGATGCAGTACCATGCGTGGATCCGCCCAGGAAGGTTCCATTTGCATTGCAAGCGAAACTGCGCGACGAGTTAGATCGCATGGAGAAAATGCAAGTAGTTGTTAAGGTCACTAAACCTACAGAGTGGGTCAACTCAGTCGTCATAACTGTAAAAAGTTCAGGTCAGTTAAGAATTTGTCTTGATCCTAGAAATTTAAATAGGAACATTATGAGAGAATTTTATCCTCTCAAGTCAATTGATGAGATTAGGTCACAGCTCGAAGGTGCTGTATGTTTTTCTCATTTAGATGCATTTTCTGGATTTTGGATGTTACGTCTAGACGAATACAGTTCAGAATTATGTACTTTTCAAACACCATTTGGTAGATATAGGTATTTAAGACTACCATACGGCATAAATGCCTCATCAGAGATCTTTCAAAGAGTTATGATGAATTTATTTGGTGATATTGAGGGAGTTTTAATATTCATAGACGATATTTTGGTGTACGGACCAAATGAGTCGGTCCATAATGAGAGATTACACAGGGTCATGCAAAGAGCACGTCAAGTCAATTTAAAATTTAACAAATCAAAATGTAAATTTCTTGTCTCAGAAGTATGTTTTTTGGGTTATGTCTTCAGTAAAGATGGTGCAAGAGCAGACCAAGAAAAAGTCAAAGCCATAGTCAATATGCCTTCACCACAAAATGGCAAGGAGTTACAAAGAATACTAGGTATGATCAATTATCTAGGACCTTTTATAAGTAACCTGTCAGAAAAAACTCAAATATTAAGAAATCTATTAAAGAAAGATTCAGTCTGGACATGGGATGAGAATCATAATGAATGTCTTAAAAAATTAAAGGATGAGATTACCAACTCACCAGTCTTAGCTCATTATAATCCCAAGATTCCATTAGTCTTGTCAGTCGATTCGTCAAAGTCAGCATTAGGTGCAGTCATATTACAAAAAAATAAACCTATTGCATACAGTTCAAAAACTTTAACAGAAACCCAGGAAAGGTATGCTCAAATTGAGAAAGAGCTACTAGCAATACAATTTGGTTGTGAAAAATTTCACCAGTATGTATATGGAAATAGAGTCACAGTGCATACTGACCACAAACCATTAGTCTATCTATTCAAAAAACCATTGCATGATGTCCCCGCTAGATTACAGCGTATGATGTTAACTTTACAAAAGTATGATTTAGAGGTTATACATGTTCCTGGTAAAGAAATGTATATATCAGACACTTTGTCAAGAGCAGCTTTAAAAGATCATTACACACCTGAAAATGAATCAGAAATGTCATGTCATGTCAATCTAATGTATGCTAACTTAGCAATTACAGATGAGTATAGCACAAAATTAACTCAGGAAACTAAAACTGATGAATCCTTGCAGTTATTAATAAAATATTATAAAGAAGGTTGGCCAAAAAATAAAAACAATGTCAGTCCATTGGTGAAACCATTCTGGAATATTCAAGGTGAAATACATGTAATCAAAGAATTAGTCTTCAAAGGGTCAAAATTAATAATACCACAGTCTATGTACAAAGAAATGTTAGAAAAAATTCATAAAGGTCACCAAGGTATAAATAAATGTCTAAAATTAGCTAAAGAATCACTATATTGGCCAAATATGTCAAGTGATATTAAGAATGTAGTTGAACAATGTCTCATATGTGCTAAATTCAAACCATGTAATCAAAAAGAACCACTACAAAATTTTGAAATATGTAGGTATCCATGGCAACAAGTTGGTGTTGATTTAATGCATTTTGATAGTTTAGTTTATTTGGTTGTCACAGATTATTATTCAAAATACATAGAGATTGCATTATTAAATAAAAATAGCACATCACAAAATGTAATTACACATTTAAAGTCAATTTTTGCACGTCATGGAATACCATTGTCGTTAGTGTCAGATGGTGGACCTCCTTTCCAATCAGTCGAATATAAAAATTTTCTACATGAATGGGACATAGAACATGTTGTCACTAGCCCATATCATTCACAGTCAAATGGACAAGCAGAAAGCTCAGTCAAAATAATAAAAAACATGCTGAGAAAATGCAAAGAAAACAGAACAGATCCATACATAGCTTTATTACAGTATAGAAACACACCAAAAAATAACTTGCCATCACCAGCACAACTGTTAATGTCAAGAAATTTAAGAGATAACATTCCAGTGTCATGCAACAAATTGAAACCAAAAGTAGTAACATTTCAACAATATACAGAATCAGTCAAGAAAAACAATCAAAGGAAAACCAAGTGCTATAATAAAAACACAAAGTCAATGACAATGTTACATCACAATGACCATGTTTACTTTAAAATAAAACCAGATAGCAACTGGGAACAAGCGACAGTCAAGCAACGACTGAAAAACAATAGGTCATATGTCATTGAGGATGTCAATGGTGTTAGGTATAGGAGAAATAGAATACATTTAAGACATAAGTATTCACACAACAGTGCAAATCCTCCTATGCTATCTAACTCGTCCCAAGGGGGAGAGGGAGGTGACAGACAGGAGTCTAGACTTCCAGAATCCTCATCCCAAACATCCTCAAGCGTAACAACAAGGTCTGGTCGTGTTGTTAAACCTACAAGAAGGTTAATTGAAGAAATTGACTAATTAACTAAGAATGTTGTCTAGTTGTAAGGTAACCATAAGTATTATTAAGGTTGTTGTCAAATAATTGTAAGCACAGTAGCGTTAAATAAATTGTCAGTCTAGTATTTAATTTAAACTTAATAAGGGGGATGTTGCATCACTAATTAGTACGTAAATATTGTCTACATCATTATTCATTATCTATGGTAAGATATCTATGTCCGGTCTCACTTACCACTGAAACCCCCGTCTGGGAAACTACTCTGTACTGTGTCTGATTATAATGTGTTAACCAATATAAATATAAGTCCACAAAGTCGTCTTTCATTCAACATACAACGAACATAACAAAGCAGATCGAGAATCAAAAGTATGCGAGCCATTACATAAAATAGCTAAAAAATATAATTAGAGAAAAAATAACTACATTGAGGTAACTCCGAAACGGATGCCCATATTCTATGTTCCTCAACAAAGGTCGCCAATTGAGTGGTTTTCATTATTTTTTTCTGAAGAAATTTATCAGTTACTGGCTACTGAGACTAACAAATACTTAGGGAGGAAGAATCTTCCTGCTGATGTTAAAATAGAGGAAATGAAGTGTGCTATAGGTATTTTGTTATCGATTGTGTCCTGCAAGATGCGTCAAGTGCGATGTTACTACATATTGACTGTTTCCTTACGTATCACACCAAAAAATATTATTATGTGCTGTTCAACATCAATAAATACTTTCCGTGTTAGCTTTGGTATTTTTGCATATGGATAAGCCTACTGTATCATATACGATACGGCCCTTTCCACCTCTCCTATGGAATTTATATTTTTTTGAGTATTTTATTTCTCTTCTATGACACCCTATAATCTAATAAAAATAGATAAAAATACTAGAATTAGAAAAAAACAGTTTCAGGTCTAAATGGGTTAAATTTTGTGTGTCTTTCTGTTTGTCCAGGCTTATCTCTAGAAACTTGGTACCGATTTTATTGTGTCTTGGGCCAACTGGAAGATAGGGGAAAGTAGAGTACTACATATAGGCTACTTTTTGTCCCGGAATTCCCATGACATCGGGATTTACCCGGGTAGAAATAACATCGCGGACAAAATCGCGGGTAGTAGAAATTATAAAACACATGTCCAATTTATAATACTGTCAAACGAGCAAATTTTTTATCCAAGCGTATTTAAAATCCGGTTTGTTTGAATTGAGAAGTCAATTAAAGACTCAAGTATTGACAGGTGGCCACGCCTATTATTCATGACATATGACATCCATTTAAGTGTCTTCACGCCATAAATGCGTTTAGTAATGGCTGCTAGCTTCCCACGCCGCTCAAGGTTAAGATATGACATAAATCAGATGGTACCGGTGATGACACTGAAAATAAATGTTGCTTCCATAGTTACGATAACAAGTTATTAACGTTGGGAGCTGATTGTCGCTTTTTATTCTGGGAGAAACTCATCACATGGGTTTCGATTCACCGTGTTCCTTCACTTTCCCAGGCGTTCCGGGGCGAAATAACTCGTTAAAAAATTCAAGCAATAAGGTAAGCAATGGCGCTATCGGGCCCTGTCATTGGTGCTGACTGAATACGACTCACCGACCTGGGGCTGGTCCTTGCCGGACAGTGAAGTACCTCTGCTCTCCCTTCGCAAGCCCGCGCCTGCAGTGGCCCGAGATCTGCTAGTGAGTCCTGACGCTCGCGGTGGCTGGGTCGTGCGGAAGAGAAAACTCTCTTCCTCCGTTTCGCCTACTCTATAACTGCTGCGTAAAAAGAGTTAACTACATCCTATACCCTAACAATACACAATGGTGTATCAGACGTACTGCAGCGTACCATACTCACTTGGACAATATACCGTCTAAGCGCCTCTCTTCTATATTTGTGAGCACGGCCATGGTGTGGAACTCTCTGCCGGCTTCTGTGTTCCCTATCACATCTGAACAGTCTGCTTTTAAAGCGAGAGGCATCTTTTAGTCTCGCTCGTTCCATCAAGCGTGTTTGAGGTTAAAGCGGGCCTATCAGTAATTAAAAAGAAATACCTTCTAGTCTGTTTATAACCAGAGTAACCCCTTAGTCAATCAACCATCCAAATAATCGAAACATTACCCTCTCTTGTTCCCAGGTTTCAACACAATAAAATCTACACATATATTGGCGAGGTGCTGGTGTCCGTCAATCCGTACAAGAACCTAGACATCTACAGTATGCAACACATGGCACAGTACAGAGGGCGGGAGATGTTCGAAGTCAGTCCACACGTGTATGCTGTTGCAGACGCGTGTCAAAGAGTGCTAAGGCAACAGGTGAGTGCTACCAAGGGTATCCAGGAAACTCCTTGAAGTTTGTACCTATAATAATAATGATCTTTATTGATGCATACATAAGAAAAACCTTATTACATTGTTTAAAACTAACATACATTAAAATTAATACCTTGGTATTTTTCTCCAAATGTTCTAAATTGAGCTATACGTCTTCTGACAAATGCTTGCACTGTATGGACAGGCCCACTCAAGTCTGTGAGCATCTTTCTTAAAAAGATCGCCTCAGACTGAAACCTACAAGGTTCCCATATAATTTAACCAGTATAGATTGTATGGACTTTAAAAGAGACGGACCCCTGAGTTTGTTTCGGTGTTTCTTCAGGGTAGTCTGTTAGGAAACACCGGCCTCATCTAGTTAATATTTACGAAACAAAATGTCGTGTAAAAGTGTTATTTAATAACCAATTTGCAAAATAAAGATCATTGAACAATTAAGGTCATACAGATAGTGGAATCCTGGCCCTAAAGGTAGGTGACCCTGTGACTCAGGAGTCAGTGTTCTGCTGACAATAAGCGATTCAGAACTTTTAACTTTACTTTGGAAGCGTTGGTACTCTCCGTGCGAACATCCTTCGTATGAAATACATGCCCGCTTGAAAAATACAAGCAATTTGCCGATTTTCGACATCCCCTCTTCGTACATCCAACAAAACCAGGTAAACTCAAGAGCTGGAACAGTCTTCGTTGCACTCAGTCCATCCAAGACCAACCTCCACAAGCTAGAAAGAAAGTTGATGGTAAAACTGCTTCCTCTATTGCCTGACTTCGTTCAGCCCCAGGAGCATCTGCCACACGGACGTGACCTGCAGTGGCCAGCTCGGAAAGCAATCAATCGACTGCGAATCCAAATAGGCCGCTACAGGCACAATTTAGTGTAATGCGGGAATATACGTTGAATACAATGACTACAAGTGCGATTTCGGTGCTCCCGACCAAACCATGATCCGTCTGTTTGAGTGACCAAAGTGCTCAAATACGTATACCTTTGAAGACCTCATAAACGTCACTGGCGTCGCACTTCGCGTGGTAGGTCGTGACTAGCGTGGCTGCCTTGTGGTTCCAACATAATATTTAAATAGTTTACCATTGATTTCAAGAAGAACAAGGTGTAGAAAATCGTCATATACATTGTTTCCTTCAAAATAGGAAAATATTGCTTACATGTCAGTTACATCGACAATCAGGTTAAATCGCTGAACCGCCACTTTGGTAGATATATAATAGGTAGATAGTTATATAATAACCCATCTTTTGCAGTTGGGTAAATATCAAGAGAATCAGCCATTTCACAGCCTCGATCATCGATATACGTTTTGTGTAAATCAAAACAAATTTTGGCGTTTAAATGGACCAGTTTTTGCTCAGTTTTTAACCGACTTCTGAAAAAGGAGGAGGTTCTCAATTCGGATGTTTGTTTGTTTTTATTTTTTTTATTTTTATGTTTGTTCGGGCATAACTCCGTCGCTTGCCAACCGATTTGAAAAATTCTTTTTTTGTTGGAAAGGGTATACTTCCCAAATGGTCCCATGAAAATTTTATAGAAATCGGATAAGCCGTTTCTGAAAAATCAACAAAAGTCTAAACAAGATATTTACATAGATGATCTTTTCGTTTACTCTGCATTGTGTTTTTTGTTCGCGCGTTTTTTGTTTTTTGTAGTTGATATTTTGGCTTTTATAACTAGATTAATTACAAATTGACCCACTAAAAAGCGCGAAAATAAAAACTTATTTGCAAAAAAATAAAACCGACTTCCATATCAAAACACTACAAAGCCAAAAATAATTTTAATTTCGGAAGGCGGTGTGAAAAAATAGAAAATACAAAACCAATAACACCGACTACCGAAATTAAAATTATTTTTGGCTTTGTAGTGTTTTGATATGGAAGTCGGTTTTATTTTTTTGCAAAAAAGTTTTTTTACATTTCATATAGTTTAACCTTCGTCGATTTCCTGGGTTTTTGAACCAACGTCGCTTAAGTCCCTAAATTTGAATTTAAAATCGATGTTCATATTTAATTACCTTTCGAGTGAGTGAAGTTTGACGGGTGAAAAATAAAAGTTTAGTATGTACGATCATTAATTTATTTGTTTGTGCTATTTGCAAACTAACTGTTAAATGCCAGGTAAACAATGTAGCTAAACATTTAATTTCTAACTATTTACCAACGACTGTGACCTCAAACGCAGAAGACAAAAACACTAGAACTGCTCAATTCAGTCATAAAACCCAGCTGTAAATTCTCAAACAACATTCCGTAAAATTTTAAGTTTACTTGGGTACTATAAACTGGCAAAATGGTCTCTGAACACCTTTGGAATGTGGCCATAACATCCCCATACCTAGCTTTGATGGAGTATCCATAAGAGGTATTGTTGAATCTTTTTTAGAGATCGTAAAATGGTTTATCTGCACTTGGTTAGACCACCCAGGGTTTAAGGAAAGCTATTTATTACACTAAACATACGTATGAAGTCTAGACCTGTACTGGTTTATGTAATTACAATGTGTACGACAAAATTGATAGTGTTTTAAAATGTCGTGAATGTTACAAAATCACATCACGGTATTAAATTAATTCATAGGATCAACGGGGGCTTTACCGCTTTGGAACTTTATCTTTCAACAAATTATTTTGAAAAAAAAAATGGTTTTAAGAACCTTAAAGTAATATTTAAAGACCTTATCTATAGATGCCCCACACGTCAGACACACATCCATGACGAATCTATAATGGTTCCGTTTTTAGCTACGGGACCCTAAAAACTGCTACCGCTGTATATTTGGTTGGTCGGAGAAGAGGTCGCAGGCTATTTCTTTTTCACTCAAAATAATTTATATGGCTAAACAACGTTTGCTGAGTCAGCTAGTAATGTATAAAACGTTTGCTTGCAATAAACCATTAAGAATTGGAAAAAATAACTACAGACTTATACAGTAATCATTTTGTTTCAGGGCAGAGACACATGTGTTCTTATATCAGGAGAGTCAGGTTCAGGCAAGACAGAGGCGTCCAAGTTCATAATGAAGTATATAGCAGCAAACACGACACAGGTCCACAGAGATTATATTGATAGGTAAGTTGGTCCTTAAAAGGTGTTCACCTGGGTTTATAATAAAAACAAGCTAGGTAATATTAGCAAGTGCCGAGATGATCAATAAAATCCGGTGCATCATGAAAGTACCGGTCCTCTCACGTCATAAATATGACGCTCATAAAACTGGCAGGCAACAGGCCTCGCCTCTATTAGAGGGAATGCACCGTTATCTACCACCGTGCCCAATGAAGATTGTTGGATGTCGCATGTCTCCGAATGTTTCGATCCTAAGTTTTCCATATTGTTTTCCTGCAAAGAACAATCCAGAACTAATCAGAACCATTTCTTCCAGGGTAAAAAACGTGCTAATCCAGTCAAATTCTATACTAGAAACGTTCGGAAATGCGAAGACGAATCGTAACGGGAACTCGTCGCGATTCGGAAAGTACATGGACATCCATTTCGACTACAAAGGCGACCCTGTAGGGGGACATATCAGCAATTATCTGTTGGAGAAGAGCAGAGTGGTCTCCTTGCAACCAGGGGAGAGGAACTTCCATTCGTTCTATCAGGTAAGTTTCTCTTGGTGTATTGCTTATTGAATAAAGCGTCAATAACCTAATGGATGAGGCTAGTAATGTGAAATCTACCCACATTGCTAATTCTCCTTTTAAATAAACTCTCATTAAATATGAAAATCTATAAAATTCCAACAGATCACCTACTCAAAATCTAGATTTGATAGACAAATAGTTTCTTAAAAAACTTAACACGCTTTCTGTAGTTCTTTCCGAATATACCATTGTATAAGCTGAAAAAAAAATCTTGATCAAAGTAATCCGTGGAAATCCAGTTACGCATCCTGAAAGACATTTAATATTCTAGAAGCCGTTACCGATGTTATAAGAGTCCATAACATTGCCCGCACTATTATTTAGTAATCCGCTGTTAGTACACGAATCTATTGTGAAACAGTCAATATTATGACTGTAGAGATAAATCGATCGCTTATGTTTGGTTTACGTTTATCTACATATGTGATGTAATAAGCGTATGTCAAGCCTATTAAAAACGGTAACAATGCATAATTTAAGCAATGAATACTAACATAAGTAACTGTCATTAAAAGCAATCAATGTATAAGTTTCTGATCTAAAATTAACAAAAAAATATGGTGCCACAAATATTGATGACTAGCTAACATGGCGAACTTCGCGCCGCTGCCTTGCTGTATTTAATTTGTTTATTCGATATTTTAATGGTATAAGATACAAAACACGATACAAAAAGAATTAATTAAATTGGTCCAACCGTTCTCTAGTTTTAGCGGGATTAACGAACAGTAATTCATTTTTAGGGTTCCGTAGTCAACAAGGAACCCTTATAGTTTCGCCATGTCCGTCTGTCTGTCCGTCTGTCCGCGGTTTAGCTCAGAAACTATTGGTACTAGAAAGTTGTACTTTGGCATGAGTATACACGTTAATGACGCCGAAAAAGTGGTAAAATAAAATTTTGAAAAAAACAATTATTTAGGGTACCTCCCATACATGTAAAGTGGGATGATAATTTTTTTTTCGTTCTTCCCGTAGTGTGTGATATCGTTGGATAGGTCTTTCAAAAATATTAGGGGTTTGGTAAGACCGTTTTTTGATTAAGTAAACCGTTCGTGACTTATCAAGCTTTAAAGTACCAATTTTCGTTAGAGTGTGAGTTGATAGAGGGGGGACACTCCCCCCTCTATCAACTAAACGGTTGTAGTTAGAAATTCAAATGTCACGGCAGTAGTACCTATATATAACGAAATTCAAAGGAAAACTATCACACATAGTGGGCTTTACAAGTTTACGAGTAATAGCGACCAATTGTATTTGACTCGAAAATTTCGAACAACTCTATAGAAATGTCGATAGATGGCGCTAGCGCAAGCGCCAGTTGTATCGTGCTAGCTTCTTGTGACGATTGAGTAGTGTAGCTCTGTGTCCGTATTTAAATTCAAAACACCGGCTATGACAAGTTTTATACAAATCTCTAAAAAAAATTAAAACTTTCCGTGCAAAATTGTCGGATCAGGTGAGGATTTGTATAGGAAGTCAAATTAGTTAGATAGTCATGTTTGGCTTTTAGTTAGAGCATGGTACGAAACGATCAGTCAGCGAATACGACACGCACTTGGCTGTTATAAAAACTACGGAACCCTACAATGCGCGTGGCCCGACACGCACTTGACCGGTTTTTTTATATACAAGATATGGGAAAAAATATTGTGTGTTTTAAGATAACCTTATCCTCAAAATCCACCTATATCTTCTTCACTGACTTATGCTTTATTACTGGATATCTGTAAATAGCCTAAGATAGCTGCATCACATGATAAAGACATAAGGTGTTTGATAAATGCGAGGAGCTTATGAATAATAATAGCCTCACGGGTCGGTCTTCAAGGTTGAGCAACACATGTCAAGGTCAGTACACGGATGGGTGATCATCTCAACATGTCGAGATTCCGCCGTGCTACGGCAAGCACGTTAACTGTTGTCCCGGCTGTCATTTGTACATCTTTGACAGTCGTTACGGTAGTCAGAAGCCAGAAGATCTGACACAGTACTGCCAAGAGGTATCGTGATCCATATCTGCTGAGTTGTGAAGTATCTGACCTCCACAACTGGGTTGTCACATCTGTAAAAAAAAACTTTTTACCAAAAAATTAAACCAACTCCAAAAAAATACTGCAATGTGAAAAATAACTTTAATTTCGATAGTCGGTGTCTTTAGTCGGTTTAATTTTTTGGTAAAAAGTTTTTATTTCACTCTTTTAGTTGGTCGATTTTTAATTTACCTAGTTACAAGAGCCTAAGTGTCAACTACTTATAATCATTTACAAAATATTGCTTTTCCCAATGTTGGGCCGTTAATTGTTGAGGAGTTCTCCTGGTACTTCACCATCAGCTTCACTTCACCATATACATTGTGATGAGCATATTGTGCTTAATAACCACATTCAAGTAATCGAAGCGGAACACATGAAATACTTATTATTCCTACTTAATTGAGTAGTTCCAGTGGCCATCTGTGGTCTTCATTATCAGGTCCACTTCACAAATGGTGCTTTTCGAAAACAACTACACAAATTACTATAAAAAATACTCAAATCACTATAGGTGTGCCTATAATAATTGAAGAGTTCCCTCGATTTCTGTAGGATCCCATCATCAGATCCTGACTTGGTGACAATGGGACCAATTTCGAAGTATACCCTTTCAAACAAAAAAAGATTTTTCCAAATCGGTTCAGCCGTCTTCGAGTAATCGGTGATCATACATAAAAAAAAAACATATACGCTTTGAATTGATAACCTCCTTTTTATGTCGTCGGTTGAAAAACAAGTACTCAGCTCCATAAGCGTAGACGAAGGGGCGTTATTTATGTATATATATATATACACTTGTAATAAGACTTTTACTTTGAATATATTTTATTATCTACTTCGTTTATTTTTTTTTATGCACCTGCCATGTTATCTCTCACCACCCTTGGTTGACTGCTAGAGAATGCATATGGCATTAAGTCCATAGTTTTAATAAATAAATCAATAAGCTACCCCTGTTTTGGCGAAAATTACTTTGATTTTGATTACAAGAAATAAGAAATACGTTAACTTATTTAATGAAAAAAAAAAACGACAATTTTATAGGTATAGACCTTAATACAAATTAATGATTTTATTTTAAATAAAAACATAACTCTCCTTTTTTGCAGTCGGGTAAAAAGTAACCTTCCTCAAGCTTCAAGCTACTTCCATACCAAATTTCATCAAAATCCACCCAGTACTTTCGAAGATTATCGCGTTCAAGCAAACAAACAAACAAACAAACTTTTCCGCTTTATAATATTAGTATAGATAAGTTAGTCTATCCTGACATGGGAAAAGACGCAGATTTTCCTCTTCCAGAGATGCGACTATCCATCTACAACTATATTATCTTGTATGATTCTAGGTGCTAAGTACAAACAATGCTACAACGAAGAAGTTCGGTCTGGCGTCTAGCGCGGTGTACAAGATCCTGGGCAGCGAGCGGGCCACCGCATCGGATTCCAAGCTGTTCTCTCAGACCAACAGCGCGTTTGATGCGCTGGGCTTCTCCAAGTCCGTGGTTGACGATATCTGGAGCGTCGTGGCTGGAGTTATTCTGTTGGTGAGTCTTTTAATCTATAAATAGGTTATATAAAAATTAACTCTTATTTTCCTCATCGCATCACGCGTAAATGGCCGGATCGCTTTTACTTTCTGTTGTGTTTCTAATTGTCAGGAGAGGGTTTTATGAAAGGAAAAAATAAGAAAACTACGTGGTAAATTACAAAACGTACGATTAAATTAACTTTTGACAATATAAAATTTTGTAATGTAACCTTTTTGGCGTTTAATATAGCTACCAGTCATTTTCCTTCCCATTTGTGTATCATATTTCAAAAAGCAGCAATTTCAATAGTGAGAAAGTTCATGCAGATCGAGATAGAAGAAAATGACATCTCTCCTCGAGACATTCATTCCATAGCTTAAATCGCTCGTCACTATACCGACTTAGCTTGGCCGGTTGATGTAGGTTAACTCCTATACCGTTCACTGTTACTTACCCTATGACTTTCCCACAGTTCGGACACAGGCCTCCATATATCAAAAATAATTCGACGATCTTAAAAGCCAACCGAATTCTATCTTCCAGGGCGAGCTTACCTTCACAGAGTCCCAAGACGGCCAGCTATCAATCGGAGGTCCCGTCAAGCAGTGCACGGCTGCACTAGGGGTGTCGGAGCAGGCGCTGCTCACCGCCATGGCCGGCAGGGTGCTGTCTGCGGGGGGGGACTTGGTCAACAAGGAGCACTCCTTGACTGACGCCAACTACACCAGGCTGGCACTGGCTAAAGCGGCCTACGATAGGCTGTTCACCTGGATAGTTCAACAGGTAACATTGCATCATTAGAACTTACACGAGATATTTACCATGTGTATGTTTTGTTTTGAGTTTCCGATATTACGGCACTGTTGCAAGCGCCATGATCACGGATGAACTGAAGTAATTGCGGGAGGGAGTTTGTGAGCAGACAAATCGGTCTACCTTCTTTCTCGTTCGTTTTCTGTTAGCGACACCGCTACCACTGTCACATGTATCACTAAACACTCGATTCTGTTCCCGACACACAAAACTCACCGTGTTGACTCGCGAACTTTCTACGGAACTTTTTCGGTTTTTACACATTTGAACCACTGGATTCCGGGCCCTCGACAGTTGAAACCCATCCTCCCGGTTGAAATTGTCGTATTTGGTAATCTCAATCGCTTCCCTTACCGCCAGTTACCAGTCTTGGTATATGTATAGTGGCGTTCTGTCGAGATGACTTTAGGGTTATGTAACTCAATCTTCTCAATTTTCAATCTTAGCTTAAAAACTTATAGGTAACATTGCCTTCATCATTCGGGATAGAAACTCCAGGGATTACTCTTTTGGGCTTGCGGGCAGCGAGCATGGATAGGTTGCCGTAAGTAACCGCAGTCCAGTAAGGACCAGCCCCGGGTTGGGCACCGATTACTCCTCGCACGCCTCAAAAAGCAGCAGCATTGACAGAGCCGACAGGACCATTGCCTTTTGGGGTAGCAAGAATTTTATAATGAGATATCGCGGCCCCGGAGCGTAAGGGCAGTGAAGGAACAGGTTGGGTTATTAGTCAGTAGAAGTCTGACACTCTTTTCCGCTCTACCCAGATCGGAAGGAGTCATTAAATGATTTTCCTACCAAAAAAAAAACTTGCGGGTTGCGGAAATGTTCCAAAGAGATACCGCAGCCCCGGAACACAAGGGTAACCGAAGGAACGCTCTCTTTTGATCCCTCAAAGGGATTAAACTTAACAAAATATATACTACAATATACAATTATCAATTGGACCGAATTAAGCAAAAATGTTCCAATCCATACAAACATCTTTTTTTCCAGACAGCTGTGGGTTGGATCATACGGATTTTCGTCAATTATTATCATAGAGTTATGTCTTTGATATGTTAAAATATAATACCTTATTTGGAGTACCTTCATAGATCACAAAAATTCGAAATAGTCGAGGTTGCTGCGGGTTGGATATTTTTTTTTAAATCGGCCCAATTATGGATGGAAACCACGCCACGCAGGAAGTGCTTTTTTCCAGTGGGAAAAGGGACTCCTTATTTTCCGGTGGGAAAACTACCAAAGGAATCCTCTCGTTCAGAGTGAGGCGGAACGCCACCACCCTCATAGCCCTTTTACTGTCACCCTTTTACTGATGAAAATTTACCCTGCTCCTTGGGCGCGGCGATATTTCGTTAGAATATTTTTGTAACCCAGGTAAGAAGGAAAGTTCAAAAGTAAAGTAAAAAGTTTTTATTTGGAAAAGAAAGGCCGCGTCTATCTGTACAGATTTAAAAACGGTTTTCAACAGTTGTCGCAGAGATTCATAACAAAGGCCTAATGAACTATAACGCTAGTTCATTAAAGTTTTGTGAAAAGTTTTTGAAATAGGACGATTAAAAATCGTGCCGACTAGTAGCTTATAATTAGCGTTACTATCGAGTCCTATATATAGGAGCAAGCCTGGTGCTATAAAACGGGATACGAGAATAGGAACAGCTCTTGAAGCAATCCTGATTTTAAAACCCATTACAAGTTTGCCAGAATAGGGCGTTTACTTTTCCTAATTAGCGTAATCGTTAATTGTTTATAGTCTGTGGTATTAGTTAGTCAGTAAAGCTCAATTTATGATAAAAGCATATAAATCAGACTTAGCAATTACGGCTGAACAAATCTGAACCTTATCGTCCGCAAAATATGCTCCAATTTCGACTACACTCTATCAACTACAAAAAGTTACTGAAAATTAAGCCTTATTATTAAGTGTGTAATGTTCAGTTTCCCGTTTCAGATAAACAAAGCGATAGATGTACCCAGTGGTACGTACAAGAATACTCTTATTGGAGTGTTGGATATCTACGGGTTTGAAATCTTTGAGACAAACAGCTTCGAACAGTTTTGTATTAATTACTGCAATGAGAAGCTGCAGCAACTGTTTATTGGTGAGTCGATGTTTTAATGAATTTACCTACCATTACCACCTTTTCTAGGGTTCCGCACTTCTAAAGAAAAACAGAACTCTTTTAGGATCACTTATTTGTTCGTCCTGGCCGTTTGTCAGTGAAACGCTTTTCTATAAGGAACACGTAGAGATATCAAACTGAACTTTAATCCCATCATCCCAACCCCAATGGGCCCATGGCCTCAGCTGTCAAAAATCTAACTTAAATCAACAAGATCTAATGATATGACCGTTTCAGTCGTATATTTTCGCATTTTTTGCGATTCCACAAGGGAATTAAAACCTATAGAATATTTTCCTAAGGGGGTCTTTAAGTCAAGAGTGAATAGGTTTCTTCTAGGTAAGCGTGCTCCATCTTCGACCACATCATCACTTACCATCAGGTGAGATGGTGGTCAAACGCAAACCTATTCTGAATTAAAAAAAAACATGTGTGTAATTCACAAGTGGTAGAAGTGAAACCTTAAAAAAAAAATTGTGTCTGTCTCTTTTTATTGTCGCTTTTTCGACTCCCCACGAGACCCCCTCCCCCTCCCCGCACCCCTCTCAGGGCTACCTCACTCCCCCGCGACCTAACTTTGTTCCCGTGGTCGCAAGATAGCCGAGTTTGGGCTCATTTTAAAGAGCATCAAAAGCTCTACCACTTGGCCCCAACAGAATTCCAAAATTCGGCAATTTATGTGTCTGTCTCTTTTTACTGTCGCTTTTTCGTTTCATAAACTTTCAAATCACAACGATGCTAAAGAAGTTTTCACTTAAAAAAAAATGAAAAAAGTTCCCGCGGATTTCTAGGTCTAGACCGCATCTTCAAGGATCAGTCAACAGCATTGTCGCCGCCCGATAATTAAGGGAATGTTCTAACGAAATGCCGCGGTCTGGAACGCAACGCGTACGGCGGAATTTATACAGAACAGATAAAAGAGGTTAGAAAGGAAATAGTTCCTGATTTGTATGAGAACGCGTTTCGCCGCTTGTCTCCCACTCTTTAGCTCCACTACAAGCAAGAGGCCCGTTACGTATGCAAATTACGCACACAAATAAATTACACACACTTAAATCGAGGTCTTGCTACTGATTGTAACTCACCGTCGATAAACATGCGCCGTGCATCACGGCCAATCAGGGCAAAGGACGAAACGTTAATGGTTGAAGTGTGGAGGACGCAACGCATGCAGTACATTGTAAGCGGACTTGGTCATTGCGTTGATTAAGCGAGTACACATCGGGCAATGTATATTTTTTTGTAACTTGTTGCAATAATGTTGTTAATGTTAGGAATTTCATAGTGATCAGAATATTGTTGTTTTTTACAAATAAAATTTTAGTTAAATGTTATTTTCGATCTACCGATGGAAAGATATAACCTCCTGGCTCTATACTTGCGGTCTGACTTTTTGTTTTACAGGTTATAATTGCACAACACGGCATTTTAAAGAAGAGCTCTGTGTTCCGAAGTAGTCCGAAGCGCACTAAACGCGGTGAATAAATTAATCGGTGGAGCTATGATTTTCGTATCATAAATGTGGCGCGCTCGCCACGCCCACATTACCATTCCAACCTCATCAATCATCTATTCCGTGGGAATTTACAAGTGATTAACTATAACTGTGATCTCTTGCAGAACTGGTGCTCAAGCAAGAACAAGAGGAATACGCTCGCGAAGGTATCCAATGGACGCCAATCAAGTACTTCAACAACCGCGTCATCTGCGAGCTGGTGGACGCGCCGCATCAGGGCATCATCGCCATCATGGACGAAGCCTGTCTTAACCCCACCAAGGTATGTATTGTGGCGTAGTGGTTTAGGAGGTGGAATAAAAGATATAAGCCACAGGTTTACAGCATTTATTTTCGAAGGGGGGTGGGTTCAGTTCACAGGGGGTTCCTTCACTGGTCGAGGGTAATGGATGGTACTGCCCTGAGCTCTGGCCGCGACGCACGCAGACCGGCGGGCCGATCCCGAAGCCGGCAGCGACCACGTGTCCGAAGCAGAGGATAGGCAGGGCAGGCCACGGGAGAGGAGGTCTCTCCTCCTCACCCAACTCGCACGTGGCAGGCGCAGAGGTTGGCAGGTAGACCACGCGACAGCGCGTCTCTCCGGCAGTGGTGACGGAGGCAGCGGTGACACCCGTCGCGTGGCAGACGTTGCAGTAGTTGAATTTCGAGACCGAAGGCAGTAAAGAAAAACGAAGAAGAAAAAAAACCCTGGAATCACACGAAGGGTGCTTCTGTAAGCGTGGTGCCAGGAATCGTGAGCGCCAGCGATGCGTGCGTCTCCCAGCCGCAAGCCCACGGAACAGTACCCGAGAATCGAATGGGAAACTCACCATCGCGGCGGTTCACAAAGGTTAAATAAAGATAAGCGTGCGCATGCCGCGTGCAACGATATAGAAGGTAACCGCGTGGCAAGGCGTTTAAGCTCGTAGCTGCTATGACACAGCAGGAAAGGTATGCTGCGACATGCTTACGCTTCACAAATTTAGCAACACTAGTGGAAAACAGATGACAATGAAATAACACAGTTATGTTCCAGACGGAAGCCATCTTGACAACCGGGCAATTATATTAATTTACAAACGCTGCAGATTATGGTGAAATAAGAGGATTACGATTTGGCAAGATGGAGAGAAAATGGCAGATACGACGAGCACTTACCCTTGGGCACAGAGGGGTTCTATATTAGTTACTTGCAACTGTAGGCGGTGAATAGAAAGAAATATAAGCGAACCGGAGGTTAGAATTTATAGCCGGTCACCGCAAAGTGTTGTCACTCCGTGAAACCATAGACATTAGGGATGAGCGTGTTAATTCGATTCTAGTTTAATCGACTATCACGCTACAGTATGTGTATCGGGCATGTATCTGCAACTCCACGACCAAGCGCGTATTTTGCGTAAGTAGGATTTTATCATTCGGTCCATACCAGTTCCTCTAAGAAGGCGAGCAACGCCCTAGTTTTGCTTACCATTTCGCGAAGGGTTAAACAAGCTCAGGGTGTCATTCTACACAAGAGTAGCCCTGAGTAATAATGAAGTACTTACTGCTGTGTACCGAACCGTCCATCTCTCAAGGGAAGTAAAAGACGTTTTAAGAGTTTAGGTATTATATGTTTTTGATTTTATTTAGTTTTTTATTTTAATGAAATTTTATGTTATGTTAGTTAAGAATGTCTCTCTGTATATTATGGTTTTAATAATTGCCTGAAATAAACGATATTTAATTTAATTTATACCTGGGTTGCCGAAGTATTTGGTCCTGTACTCCGTTAAAAACTCCCACTAAGGTAACTCATAGTCTCATGCTGATAGCTCGTGTCGGATACCGATTATTTCACAGTTTGATTATTGTCCTTGAAATTGACGCATTTTTTTTACAAGCGTTTATTTAGCTTGTTTTTTTAGTTCGTTCGTTATGTCCTTGTCAAATCAATATAAAGCAGTCATTAGCCAGAATCAAAAAGAAGGTTCTTGGTTTGTCTATATATACCTATATCAATCCGGCAAAATATCTTCGTGGTTTATGAACGATTTTAACGTACTTTTTTATTTCTTATGAATAGTTTTGGTAGGCTACGTACGTATCAAATGAAAAGGTTGGCTGAGAACAAAACGAAAATTATATATTATATTAAAAAACAATGTTTTATTATATACATTTAAAAAAATAGTGTTTTTAACCGACTTCAAAAAAAGGAGGAGGTTCATAACTCGAAGATGGCTGAACCGATTTGGAAAATTCTTTTTTGTTTGAGAGGGTATACTTTCTAGTTGGTCTCATTGTCATAAAGTCAGGAACTGATAGTGGAAACCTTAAGAAATCGAGGGAACTCTTCAAATATTATAGGCACAGCTATAGCGATTTGGGTATTTTTCATAGTAACTTGTGCAGTTGCTCTCGAAAATCATGATTTGGTGACGTGGAACTGATGATGAAGACTACAGATGGCTACTAGAACAACTCAATAATAAGTATTTCATTGGTTGCGATCCGATTACTTGGATATGGTTGTAAAACACTTTATACTCGTCACAACGCATATGGTGATGAGGAGCTGGTGGTGAAGTACCAGGAGTACTCCTCAAAAATTTACAGCTTGGCATACCTAGGGAAAAGAAATATTTTGCAAAAGTTGATAAGAAGGTGACATTTAGGCTTTTGTAACTAGGTAAATTACAAACCGACCCACTAAAAAGCACGAAAAAACTTTTTAACAAAAAATAAAACCGACTTCCATATCAAAACACTACAAAGCCAAAAATAACTTTAATTTCGGAAGGCGGTGTGAAAAAAAGAAAATACAAAACCAATAACACCGACTACCGAAATTAAAGTTATTTTTGGCTTTGTAGTGTTTTGATATGGAAGTCGGTTTTATTTTTTGCAAAAAGGTTTTACTTCAGAGACAGAAGACATCAAGCGACATACATATGTGCAGGTTTCTTATGAGGTAGTCGATTGATTATTATAATTATATTATTGTTTGCAGATATCTGATAAGCAACTGCTTGAAGCGATGGACAGGAGGCTTAAAGGACACAAACACTACACGTCTAGACAACTGGCGCCCACGGATAAGAAGTTAAAACATGGCGTCGACTTCAGAATTACGTGAGTGTTTTGTTCATAGACTTATATACAACATGGCATCCGAGGCACTTCCAAGAACGGTCTTCGACGAGGAACTACCACGCTCTACTTCTAAGAAATTCCAGAAAAACCCATTAGCTCTTTATTGCCCGATCCGGGAATTGAACACGTGACCTCGAAATCGTGCTTGCAACCACTCGACCAACGGTGTTCATATTCATATAATAAAAATAACCGATAATTTCACAGTCACTACGCCGGAGACGTGACATACGCCGTGTCCGGATTCATGGATAAGAACAAGGACTCACTGTGGCAGGATCTGAAGAGACTACTGCATTCCTCCAGCAACCAGTCTCTATCAGAGATGTGGCCTGAAGGTGGAACTAATATACAGAAGGTAAATTAGTATACCGTATACTTTATTAATCCGCCACCTGTACAAACTTATGAGGAGGCTCCCTAAATTGTGCGTAATTTTGTATTAATATTCAGAAACAATCACGCATACAATCAAAATGGAACTTTAGTATATGATTTATTGGATCTTTTTCTATACACTTCTAGACCAGTTTCGTAATTGGAACATTGTCGCTCGATTCATTTTTTAATCGAAAATCATGTCTTTTTTAAAGATTATTCAAAATTTAATCAAGATTACTCGGCTTTTATGTCTAAATTAGTATTGACAGTAAGAAAATATTGTTTATTATCCAAATATAGGACATTTTTTCTCTAGATCAGTTATTATTTTAGTTAGAAACGAAATAAGAATTTAGACTTACGACATTTAGTTTCGAACCCAAATATAGTAAAAGAGCGCACGCGATATTCAACTTTATTACTGCTATGTTAGCGTTTAGTATACAGCGGTCTAACCGGGGTGGATGGGGGCGGAGCTTGCGTGAAAATTATTTTGGACTGCCTGGTCTTAATACAAAGATGGAACTGCGCAGTGTACTGGCTGCTCAGACTACTGGGTGGTTTTACTCAGTAAATCATTCACAAACCGCTTGGCTCACAATCTTTATTTTTCGGGAATGAAGTCAACAAAATAATGACTCCTTCCACTCTAAGTGGAGCCGAAGGGAGTGTCAGACTTATACTAACTAAAAACACACCCTGTTCCATCAGTTGAGCTTGCGTTCCGAGAACGCGGTGTCTCATTAGAACATTTCTGTAACCCCGGTAGACAATGGTCCTTTCTCATAACTGCCCTTTTTCAAGTTCCTTCGTGACACACGTGCAAAATCTGTGAGATCATCAGAAAACTTAAGGCTTGCGGTACCGAGTCACGCCACCAATTACTATGGTAAGTCGTTCGCAGCTCAAGCAGTACGGCTGAGAAATGCTCTACCAGTGTCAGTAAGACAAGCACAAACCCTATCGTCTTTCAAAAACTTGGTATAGGATCTTTATCTCTCTTCTTAAATTGTTCTTATTATGTATGTCTTTGTTTCTTTTTTATATTTATATAATACTAGCTTTTGCCCGCGACTTCGTTCGTGTGGGAGGTTTTTCCCGCGTAAATCCCGATTCCGTGAGAATTCCGGGATAAAAAGTAGCCTATGTGTTATTCCAGGATGCCTACTATCTACTCACCAAATTTCATTGAGATCCGTTCAGCAGTTTTTACGTGAAAGAGTAACAAATATCCATCCATCCTCACAAACTTTCACATTTATAATATTAGTAGGATATATTTTTTTTGTGGACTACCCACGTATTTATTTTCTCCTATGTGTCAAATCCACCCAAATGTTGTATGTAAAAGATCGCTTTTAGCGATAAGACCGCCCATTGTATCACCCTTTTTAGTTGTAACGTCTTTATTGTTTTACTGTTATGGTGTACAATAAAGAATATATCTATCTATCTTTTTAGGAGAATTATATTTATAAATGGGCGTCTTAGAGAGTAGCTAGAGAGACGTGCGTTCTATAGTGTGCGAAAATGTGTAGAAAAATAATGAAGGTTTTTACAGTTCAATTAATTGTATTGTCGAATTCAAATATTAATTCAATACAATAGCCAAACAGAAGGAGCTTGTTGGTAAATAATAACAGCGGCACGGGTCGATCTGTAGAGTTAGCAACGCTTGCCAGTTTCGATCTGTGGAAGCGTGACTCTCTTAAGATATCAAGATCCGTCCGTTTCTCGGAAAGCCAGTTAAGCCGGTGGTTCCGGCTGCCACATGTACAGACGCCAGCACATCAAGCAACAACAATCTGTCAAATTTCTTTAATAGATTTTCAACTTTATTGTTAAAGAAATTAGGTTCAAGGTTGATTGGGAAAATTTGACAGTTTCGGGTAGCTTCATGTGCTTGCGTCTGTACGTCTTTGACTAGTCTTGCCAAGGAGCATCGTGTTTATTTATTTAAGGACAACCAACAAAGCATACACCAATAAACATGTTACAAGTTACAATATTGTTACGCCAGTCGCTTAGTGAAGTACGTCGAGAAACTTCAACAGAAATCTAGAATATTCGAAACACTAACGCCATCTAGCGGCGAGTAGCAATACTAAGTATATCGAGTCGAGACACTAACGCCATCTAGCGGCGAGTAGCAGTACTGTGTACCTCAAGTAGCTTCTGGAATATTCTTGGCAGTATAAACAGTGAGTCGATTTTACAAGAATGTTCTAGAACTCATAGACCGGGGTATAAATAGATCGCAAAAGGACGCAGAGAGTTAGTCTTATTTCAAGATACGAGGCGACATAATCGAAGCTTTACAAGTTAATTTCAGTGCGATTTAAGTGTTAAGTGACAAGTGTTGTGGTGCGAATAACTGTGTTAATTTTTATTTTGTGTTTAATTAATTAAAGTGTTAATTTGGTTTAATTGGCGTTAATTATTTCTATTCCAAACCCCAGCTCGTAACAATATTATTACAAACAATAGTGTAGCCTTAATGAAAGGCTGTCACGGCATGCATTAAACAATAAGCGTGAAAGTAGAGATAAAACAAAACAAAAAAAACTTACTAACATTGCAATGGCTAGCTAGGTATTATTAATTGCTAAAGCTATTGCTTTAGTATCAACATAGCATTTCACATATTATTAGACGAATGAACAGTTAAATAATTAAAAATAAAATTATTTTTCATTTTTGTATAAATGCCCTATGTAAGACAGACTTGAATTTGTGTAAGGAATAAGACATATCAACACTAGGTAAGGAAGACAAGCGATTATATTGAACCTGCATTCTGTTAATGGTGGAAAAATGACTCAGATTGGTTTTAAAGCCCTTAGCGCGAAGTAACTGATATCTAGATTGTGTTACCCAACTTCAGGATTGTGGAGGTAATGTATCCAGTCGCTTCATCTAAAACACTACTCAGCTCCATTCAATTAGACTGCCAGCCGTTCCCGCCATAGTTCGGAATATTTTAAGCAGATAATGACAATAGGCAATACAGGATTTATTTCATCTATAGATCAATCGCTCCTATATGCAGTTTAGTATTACTTTTCAATTACAAAAATACATAATTCTTTCGCAGACATCAAAACGTCCTCCATCAGCGGCGACTCTGTTCCGCAACTCGATGGCAGCGCTGGTGACAGGTCTGCAAAGCAAGGAGCCGTTCTACGTGCGCTGCGTCAAGCCCAACCCATACCAGACTCCTAACACCTGGGATGACCAACTGGTAAGTAATACTATTATAATATTTATATAGTTTATAGAGGGCTTACAGCTAATAAAAGCATAAATAGTCGCCAGAGAGCCAATAACAAGTCCTCACGTTTAGACTTAAAATAATAAAACTAGCACTTTGCCCGCGACTTCGTTTGCGTGAATTTCGAAATAATTTATAACCTATAGCACTCCCCAATAATGCAACCTACTGCCAAAGAAAGAATTTTTAAAATTAGATCATTAGTTTTCTAAGATTACCCCTTACATACAAACAAATTTTACCTTTTTATAATCTATACTAATATTATAAAGCGGAAAAGTTTGTTTGTTTGTTTGCTTGAACGCGCTAATCTTCGAAAGTACTGGGTGGATTTGGATGCAATTTGGTATGGGAGTAGCTTGAAGCTTGAGGAAGGTTATAGGCTACTTTTTACGCGACTGCAAAAAAGGAGAGTTATGTTTTTACCGTGATATAATCCACGGGAGCGAAGCCCCGCGTGAGTACTAGTATTAGTATATGTCGGCGCAAAGGAACAAAGTCGTTTACAATGTGTTGATACGTCATTTCCACTACAACCGTGAGTCAGGCAAGAGGTGGGGACGGATCGTTATGGCAAGGCACGCGCCGCCAAGTGGGGATCATTCCGATCGAGGCGCTCGCTCCGTCAACATCTCTAGTAAATGTGAATAGGGTCACACCTGAGTCGCAATTACCTTGTTTTTAATAATAATTATTGTAATAAATTAATATTCTGATTTTGAACTGAGTTTGCTGTAAATAATTATGTAATTAGCGAACCTTGAAATAAACTGTAGTTTGGATTTAGTCAATCTTTTTCTACGTAATCACTGAAGTTTTCCTTGAAGTCGGGTTCGAAGGTCAGCCTGGCGCTGATAAGGATCCTTAAAATCATGGTCCACCTTCACCAATTTTACAACAAGTTACGATCCCTCCGAAATATAGATTAACGTTATAAGCATACAAACAGCAACACACAATATGTTTGTCCACATTCACATATTTAGTTACTTGAATAGTTGCATTTGTCTCTATAGCTACTAACTTCTGTGCGCGACTTCGTTCACATGGGAGGGTTTTTGTGCGTTAGTCGCGATCCCGTGGGAATTCCGGGATAAGAAGTAGCTTATGTGTTATTCCAGGATATCAACTATTTACTAACCAAATTTCCTTCAGATCCATTTAGTAGTTTTTGCGTGAAAGAGTAACAAACATCTGTCAGAAATGTGTAATTCTTTGTAAGAAATTGGGCGTTGATAGCCGCGCTGCAATACTATACTTTTGTAGTTATCATCGTTTAAATTATAAAACTGTGTAAACCTAAATAATTCCAAATAAAAAAAAATCGCATAATTATAATTAAGATTCTGATTGTCATATTACTGTTTTTTAAAGCTCGGTTACCAATCATTTTCATTCAAACTTATGATTTTTCCTTTGTTTTTCTCCACACGATGTTTAAAAACATATTATATTTTATGTATTGCATTTACATACATATATATATTTATACATATATTTTAGTTAGTTTTACCGTTTTGTTGAGTATTTGTGGTACACTAATATAGCCCTCCCCATTTTAATTAAAGCTCTGAAGTAGTATAGGATTCCATTATATTAAAATCAATATATGTACTACTTTTAATTATCTAGGGAGCTATATACGTTAGTTAGCGAACGTCACATAATATCACCCGATATGACGTAGGGTGCGTGATTTCCGTCCGAGGTCTTAACGCTTATAAGCGGGAGCGTTTATATTAGCGGATTAGGCCGCTACAGCTCGTAAAGTCCTTCCAAAGGTTATCTGGAAGGTATCGCTCTCAGCAATAAGACCTTTTTTATTGTATTGATAGATTTGATTGTATTGAGAGATTTTATTGTATTGAGATTTTAACCAAATTTTCATATTGTTATTTAAGGGCCTATCCTACTTCAAATGGCTTAGCATGATCCTCCGTTATGTCGAAAATACTGCAGCATTAATTTTGAAATAAATATATGGTAAAGTTGAGGACTACTGTTAGGTACTATGTTTGACGAAAACACGATTCCATAAAATTTTCTTGATAGAAAAAAAATCCAAAGTTACCTCCAAACCGAACAATAAACCGCTGGTATTCAAAAATAACTTCAAATTAGATAATGAAACTTTGTATATTAATTGAACTAACTATAAAGCAGGTCTTATGTTATTTACTTTTTAAAAATTACCATTATTTTCACCGTAAAACGGAATAAACTAAATTATCGGTGTCTTGGATTCCCTGCCACCCTGTCTCGCTTGCTCGCGTGACCTCGGCCAGTAGTTTGCAAGCGAGATAAAGAGTGAGAAGCGCTGAGGTAGTATAGGCCCTTAAGTGTGTGTTCAATGGTTGGTATACAATAAAGTGTATGTATGTATTACCCACAGGTCCGTCACCAAGTGGCGTACCTGGGGCTGGTAGAGAACGTGCGCGTGCGGCGCGCCGGCTTCGCGTCCCGCCAGCGCTACGACCGCTTCCTCAAGCGCTACAAGATGCTGTCGCAGTACACGTGGCCCAACTTCCGCGGGAACAACGACAAGGACGCCGTCATGGTGCTGCTCAGGGACCTGCATATCAGCGACGTGCAGTTCGGACATACCAAGCTGTTTATCAGGTATGTAGCCACAACTCTCTGTACAATATAATAGAATGCAATGTAAAGTATGTTAACTAACAGAGGGCGTTCCCGTTAACCCGCAATAGTATAGCATCCATACATGCTAAAAAAAATATTACCATTTGAAAACAAAATATTTTTATTTTTTTAATATTAAAATATTCACTAAAAATGTTAAATTGATACGTATAAAAAACAATGTACACGCGTACTTGAAGGATGGCAACGTCGCAATTAAATAACTTGCGACGTTGCCGTCCTTCAAGTTGAATGCGAGAAGAAGCTCTAAAACAAACCCCTGGGTTTGTTTCCGTGTTTCTTCTCAGGGTAATCAGTTAGGAAACATCGGCCTCATCTAGATAAAATTTACGAATAAAATTACCTGTAAAAGGGTTATTTAATAACCAATTTGCAAGCTAAAAGATCATGGCTCATTTATTAAAGTGACCGACTCAAAAATGGTTAGTAGAACGTAAATAAAAACTATGTTAGTAACATTTGCTTACACTTAATAGGTACAGGATATACATACTTATTCATTAGAATGGATCATCACTGCTTCATCCCAAGCGAGATGGCACAACAACTACCCATATAAGCGTAAGCGTATCAGAGAAGCACCACCTCTTTCTCATTGTTTCTGTACGTCATTGTGTACCAAATGTCGCAAAACGACTTCCGCGGCAAATTCTTCTCCTAAGCAAGTCGATGGCAAAAATATATACAGGGTGTGACGTAAATAGTGGTCCACGTTTAGGATTCGATTTACTAGATAATTCACTACAGTTTTAACCATTTTACATATATGATAAAGCGTAAAAGTTTGTTTGGTTATGTTTTTATCGTGATAAATTTAGTTCGACTTCTAATAGTATACATAAATGCAAAAGATTCAAATACCATACTTGTAAAAAACAAGTCGCTAACCTATTTCGTTTCCTAGGAGTGCCAAGACCCTGCACGGCTTAGAAGCGGCCCGCGCCGAGCTGATACCTTCCATCGTGATCCTGCTGCAGAAGCTCTGGAGAGGGACTCTGGCGCGCATGCGCTACAAGAAGCTCAAGGCTGCTATGACCATCTACAATGCTTGGAAGTGAGTATTCAATCCAACAAATAACGTTTAAGGTTCCTTCATGATGACACACATATTACAGATTTGAAATCGTCGGAAAATTTGAAACTCAATGCCTGCTCATTCCAGCAAATTTTATGACTCATCGTTTACGGTGCAGGCGATTTGTTAGTGGAATGAATTGCCGGTGTCAGTACGACAAGCACAGTCACTTGCTGCTTTTAAAAACTCTGTTGTTAATCATTTTATACACACCTATGACTAAACCTTTTATTTCTCTCCATATGACATTCAAAACACATAATATTTGTATAGTTATTTATGTATTGTATTTATTTATCAATTGGATTTCGTGTATTTTACATATTTGAAGTACACTTTTCCCTTCCCTCTTTATTTTATATTGGATAAGTCCATCTTAAGGACGCATTTACGTTTTCTCGCAAATATCAATGTTTTTCTGGTACCATTTTGATACATAAGGATTTAAAATTTTGACAATGTTATGGTATTAATTTCAAGATAATTTATTCATCTCCACATTGAATGCATTATAATTACAGAGTCCAATACATCTTTTTCACACAAATACGTTTTTATCGCCGCAATAATCGTAGAAAATTACAAAAAATGGTGTCTGAATACGTACCTGTAAGCCAAATCTGGAGCATATTCTTAACTTCAAAATAACAAGAAATTATAGCCTATGTATTTATCTATACGTTAAGCTAATTATTTTGAACATACATAAAAAACTTTATGATTTATGAGAAAAATAAAATCGGTCTCAAATTTCTTCATACATTTTTCTACCGAACGCACGGCTCCGACCGTCATCCCGCGCTGAGACGCGCTCGTGAACGCAGGGGTGTATCGCTTTCCTCGAAAAAATAAATACGTCGAAACCTATAATAAAGAGTGTGGCGTCTTGTATACTGTGACTAAAATACGTTGATGCTTTTTCGTACCGAAACGAGAACCATGCTTCTTTTTAGAATTGGATGGATATTGGTTACTGAACCTAGCATGAAACAACAATTTTTTTTTAACCGACTTCAAATAAGGAGGTTTTGCAATTCGACCGTATAAATGTTTTTTTTTTTCATTAAGTATCTTAAAGTACTACAAATTAAGGAAGGTCTAGAGTTGATCTGATGATGGAGCCTTTCATCAGATTGACTCCTGACAGTCGAGGGAACTCCTCAACGATTTACAGCAGTAACCTTTTGTTTGGACTTGATTAATTTGCATTGATCAAAACTTTACACCTAGATAGTTTGTGACTGTCATTAGAGGTCTGATGATGAAGACGAAGGACAGTTAGGAACTCCTCAACGGTTTACAGTAGCTACCTTGTGTTTGGACTTAATTCATTTATATTGATGAGAACTTTGCACCCATATGGGTTATAAGTGCCATTACAGGTCTGATGATGGAGACCATAGACAGTCGAGGGAATTCCTCAACGATATACAACAGTAACCTTTTGTTGGGCTTACTTCATACGGTTCAATATGCCAAAATGTTCAGTTCGTACAAAAACTAAAAAATTGGCGAAGTGCGAGTCAGACTCGCCCATAAAGCGTTCCGTAGTAACTACACCAAATAACTTTGTTTTTCATAGTGCTTGTATGAATTACAAAGTTTTATTTGCGGTGTTATAAAATATGCTGTATCTCAAAAACTGCCAACCCGATCTCGTTCAAACCAATTTTGGTTGAAAGTTTACATTAAGGATCATAGCATATATTTTTTGTATAATTTTTCACTCCATTATTATAGAAGTAAGAGGGGGAGGGGACATTTTACCACTTTGGAAGTGTATATCTTTTAAACGATTAACTTTATGAAAAAGTGGTTTTAGAAACCCGTATGTCATTTTTGAAGACCTGTCTATTAATACCACACACGCATAAGATTCATGAAAATATTTTTTTATATTTTTTTAATAATTTTTAATTTTTTTCTTAAAATCGGAAAGCGGTTTACAGAATACATCTACCTACCAAGTTTCACATGTATAGTCCTAATAGTTTCGGAATATAAAAACTTTTTACCAAAAAAATTAAACCGACTTCCAAAAAACACTGTAAAGTGAAAAATAACTTTAATTTCGGTAGGTAGGCGGTGTCCGACTTCTGAAATTAGTTAGAAAGTAGACAAAATATTGCTTTTCCCAATGCTGGGCCGTTAATTGTTGAGGAGTTCTCCTGGTACTTCACCATCAGCTTCACTTCATCATATGCATTGTGACGAGCATATTGTGCTTAATAACCATATTCAAGTAATCGAAGCGGAACCCATGAAATACTTCTTATTCCTACTTATATATTGAGTAGTTCCAGTGGCCATCTGTGGTCTTCATCATCAGATCCACTTCACAAATGGTGTTTTTCGAATGCAACTATACAAGTTACTATAAAAAAAAATACTCAAATCACTGTAGGTGTGCCTATAATATTTGAAGAGTTCCCTCGATTACTCCAAGATCCCTTTATCAGCTCCTGACTTGGTGACAATGGGACCAATTTCGAAGTATACCCTTTCAAACAAAAAAAGAATTTTCCAAATTGGTTCAGCCGTCTTCGAGTAATCGGTGATCAAACATTTAAAAAAATATACGCGTCGAATTGATAAGCTCCTCCGTTTTCTTCGTCGGTTGAAAATGGCTGTGACATATTGACGGATGGACAAACAGACAGACAGGCATGACGAAACTTCTTTATTTCTTATTTTTTTTTTTTATCACATATGGGTATTTTATTTCCAAAGTTCCCTAGTACTCCTAATCGGGCGTCAAACACATTAATACAATATTGAAACTAACATCTAATCAATAAGCATGTAACCCTTTGTAAACAATAAGTTACAACTTATTATGATCAAACAATATTAAAGAAAATATAATATTACCTTCAAGTATCAATATTAGTTAAGTAATGTATAAAATCGGGCGAACAATGGTTTGTAAGTGTGTGTGCGCGCAATGTTGTTGTGTTGCTACTAGGATACCTAAAGTTGAGCGAGTGATAAACGTAAATGCGTCCTTAAGGCCGGGTTATCCAGAGCACCGTAGGTATTCGACGCTTACCCCAGCCCCCGCAACGAATAGCAAAACGTAACAAATTACGACGCGCGGGAGACGCGCGCGCCAAGCGCACCGCTCATGAGTTCACGAACTCAAGTAGGTACGAAGATGCGTCACAGAATAGAGCAATGCAGTAGATCAACTTGAATTGATTAGTTTATGTTTATTTTGTTTTGTTTTAATAGTAAGTATTTTCAAGTTTATAGATAGAATAGGTACGTATTGTATAAACTTGAACCTAATTAGTAATAATTAAAAATAAGTATATTTATTTATTTTTGGGACAAGGTGAATAAAAAATCTGACTGACACGCAGATCATGAATACGGGTATGATTCAAAATTACACGCCGCGCGCTATTCGACTTTCCCAAAGGGTGCGAAATCTTCATAGCACAGTATAAAAAATCAAGTATTAGGTAGGCACACTTACATTAGGAGAGTTGTATTACAATTCAATTATTGTTATATTGAATGAGGGCTTAGAGGTATTCTGTGTGAAATATTATGTTTTTAAATAAAAAATATAAATATTTTTCAATCAAATAGTTATACCAATAATAGCAACACACAAACACTTTTTGGACCGAATTTATTTTACGCGGCTTCTAAACTGGCAGAAATTGTAACGCAAAAGTGTAAATACTTACGACTATCTTCTGACGAGAGAGACGACGAGGGTCCCTCAACCGCACACTTTTTTTTCTCTAAAAACTACAATCATTTATGCACAACTGGCTAATGCCGTGATTCGACTTCAACTTCAACTCTTGCGGCTTTTGTGGAGTACTCACCACAATTTCACAAGCGCTGGATCTTGTTTGGTAAAGTATTTTGGATGATGAAAAGTATTAAAATTGAAGTAAAACAAAAACAAAATCATTTTGTACGCAAACATGACATATGACAGCTTTTGCAATGTCAAATGTATTTCACTCAATGTGTTACCAGTTTACCAGTGGCAGCAGGAATAAAATGAGTATGAAAAGAGAAAATTAGAAATATGGCATAGAACTGTTAAAACGATAATACAGTACGCTACAGCTTTATTTTATTTATCTCAATGAACCTACATAGATCATAAACAAATCGAGTAAATACAAAAGGGAGAAGGCATTTAATGGAGGTTGGACGGTGAACATTAGGGAGTGCGCGTGATTCGAAATGCAGTTAAAAGCCATAGATCCTGACACGATATGTCACATTTTTGACATTTTACACCATATTATCTATTTCCCTTTGGTACATGAATACTTTATTGGAAAACTCTTAAAAAAGTAGACATACACAAAAATGTGAAACTTTTTCTGATTTATCATTTTATGAAAAAGAAATGTAAGCACTTTTCTCAAGACCATCTATGCTCGTTGTTGGTGTTGTTTACTGATTGCATAACGGTGAACAGGAGACGACTAGGCTCTTCGACCACCTTACGGAGGCAGCTGCAGGAGCTGAACTGGCCCAGCACAAATATCCGATGGCAAAGCTTGTTTTTCTAAGAGATTTTAATTCCTACCATAAAGAATGGTTGTTCCCGTACCAACAAACAGAGCACGCTGGTAGATAGGCCTGCAGGTTTTTTTATCGCTAGATCTCGACCAGCTGGTTCACCAAGCAACCTGCATTCCAGAAGTCGATGGCCACACGCCCAATGGCTTAGACCTAGTGCTCACAAACGTTGCGTCGCCAGAGACTGTCAGTATCGGTCTGGGCCTCGCTCGGATCGTATGACCACTTTCTGGTGAAAACGGTATCTACCTTTTCTCCTCCAGATAAATGCCCCAGGGGCATACGGCGAGTATAGAAGTATGGGTCAGCAGACTCCGAAACTGCGAAGCGAAACTCGAACTTTTACCGTCCTTCGCTGCCTCCTAGTTATGATAAAACTGGATGGAACACTAGCGCACACCGCACAAGAAAAAGCAAATTTAAATGCTTCCGTCTTTGCGGTAAGTTTACGTCTCGACACGGCGTCTAACTTACCACCTAAAATACCTCACTTTGGCTCCGTAATGCTGGAAACTGCATTTCATGTTAAGGAAGTCCGTAAAGCCCTTTCTAGTCAAAATGTGAACAAAGCCAGTGAACCGGAAGGAATACCTGCTCGAGTCTTAAAGAGTTGTACCCCGGATTTGTCTCCTGTATCGCATACTCGCCTGTATCGCGTTCTATTAAAACCGGAGTGGTGCCAGTGTCCTGGAAGCCAGGTAATGTGCAACCAGTACTCAAAAAAGTAGCCGTGCCGTACGGACGATACAGGCATCGCATAGTCCCGTTGACTCTTTGGCTTACACAGTACACTGCAAACCTGACTTTGCCAGCCAAGCAGAGTCAAGATGCAAACCGAGATCTTTAATTGAAAATGATAGGAGGAAGTGAACTAGTTGCCACTCTAACGATCATACGTGAGCTTCCGATCACAATGGCCTGAGACTTTGAGGGGCTTACAGTCACCCCAAATTAATTAGACCAGTTTTGTTAGCATCTAAATCTCGGTTTAAATCTCCTATAGCGTATGACAAACTTTCCACCCGCGTAGATGCATACAACTGCAGATCATCATTGTAAAGTTGATACGAACACCGAAGACAGAGAGTTATAAAGTTTATCGAAGTTTACTGAAAATAATAAATGATATTTTTGTAGGAAATGGTCATGCTGTATATTTCTACACTATGGCACGAGTGTGCTGCGCGTAATAAATATTGTTGACTTGTGACAACCCTGGCCGTTGTGATACTGTCTAGACGTTGTCGGCATTTTCCACAAGATCAAAGGTGTCGACCTACTGTATGATCTTTATACTGTGGTCATAGCGACGAATGATCGACTGTACCATAATAACCATTATTACATTTACGAAAATAAAACCTAAGGGAAATAATAATGGTTCCGAAAAAAAAAAATAATCTACAGCGATTTGTGGCCGACTATTATTCTAATTAACCAGCGTTATAATGAATTACCGACAAAAAACCCAAAACATAAACGAAAAAAAATATCCAATTTAACAACAAATAAGAGCATGTAGGTACAAATTACATTTTCTCCTAAAAAAAAAATGGATATTCGAATAACAAAACTAAACTTCCGAATAGAATACTGAACCTCCGACAAAATTACTAAGTTACCGACAACAGAGGTTTTGTCAAAATAATCATATTTTTACAACTTGCATGAACTATTTTAATTTCTATTGTTGGTTATCAAATTTATTTTTTAACTCTCAATTATAATGAAAATACCTCAACTGTTCGGCCCGCGCGATCGGGCCCGGGTCGCGTTCGGCTGTTTTCGCGTGCGAGTTCTAAAGATCCGAGCGCAGTGCGCTTGCAACGACCGATCCATGCGTGTTTTGTCTGTTTATGTTACAAAATTAAATTAAATAGTTTTTTTTGCTAATAAATCTACTAATGAAATTACTAACTTACTACATCTCTCTATCAGTTTTATAAAAAATACGTTTGTAAACATCTTTTAGGGCTCGTTATTAGATTCAAGCTCGCGACTCCGCCCATGGAAGCGAAAGCACTGCCTATAGGACAAAAAAAAACTTATTTAAAAAATCTAAAAAACCCGACTGCTCAACTGAAGTGTAAGAAACAAGCACATTTTTGTTTTTAAAAGTGACAAGCAGGCGGGACCCAATTGAACATATTTTTTTTAAATGGGATGGGACCGCCTGTTTGTCACTTTTAAAAATAAAAATGTGCTTGTTTCTTACACTTCAGTTGAGCAGTCGGGTTTTTTAGATTTTTTAAAGTTTTTTTTTATTTACTTTTTAGTTAAAATATTAATTAACAATTTTTTAGTTTTCCCGGTTGTGTCACATTGGCACTCCACCGGATTCAGAAAGTGAGTCCATATTTTAAAACTTTCTCATTGTGTTATTTTGCTAGTATTACACTAATGATAAACATGATATACCTTTTTGAAATCCTTATGTTAAGCCCTTTAATTTGATACCCATAAAAAAAAACTTGAAATAAAATAATTTTTTTTTCACCATACAGCCGCCATGTTTACCTACTTTTTTAAATGTCACCTATCTAAGAACACTCGGGCTTATTAAGACAAATCTAACGACACCTCAATTGTGTGAATCTGTTCAGCGGTTCTGGAGATATGAGGTAATAAAGAATATTACATACATACATACAAGATACGCGCGAAAAACATAACCCTTCCTTTGCAGTCGGGTAAAAAAAGGAAATGGGGTCGTTCTACTAAATCCAGACCTGCTCTTATAATACAATGAAGATAATTAAGATACCTACTGACAACTAACTACCTGCCTCCCTATTTAGTTCATAAATACAATGATGTATACCTACCTAACATTTTCTACTACCTATTAAAACTACATTTTCATAATAAACTGAGTTTTGTTTTATTTTTATCTTTGTTCTCGCTGACGTTATAAAAACTAGGAAATTTGTCGAATATAATACAGTATAATAGTAAAATACTCTGGGAAACCAAAGTCTACTTGGCTTTCGATTAAAGCATGGATACGACTGTTCTAACTTTTTAACGCCTTAAATAGGTACCGATATCGAAGCATACCCGTAGTAAGTAAAATTCATGATAAATGATTCAAGTAAAAGTTATTGTTACAAGTACATTTTTATATTTTTATAAGTTTCTGTATAACCACTCAGAATAATATTTTCAGTATAATGTTACAGTTAAAATAGCACCACAGTCTATGAAATATGAAAGGTCATTTATGAATTAATAGTAGGCAAGTAAAGATAAAAATTACAAAGCATTGTTTTCAGTAGAACGTAATTTATGCTGGTAGAAAAGTATTATAGCAATAAACAGTCATGTTTATTTTTCGAAGATTTCAGTATCTCATTCAGTCGTTTCGTCATTTTAATTTGGACAAAAGTAGTCGGAAAGTTAGTATTTTAGGCAGTAGATTTAATATTTTGAGTAAGGACAATTCTTCTTTTTTTGTCGGAGCTTTTATTACTACCCAAAACCTAATACAGTCGAATACGGTCAGTTATTTCAATTAGGGCTACAAACGTTCTATTAGCGCGTTTAGTAAAGAATCAGACAGACAGACAGGCCCGTTGGTATAGTGGTCAGTGGCCCCGACTGCTGTGCGCAAGGTCGTGGGTTCGATTCCCACCTAGGACAAATGTTTGTGTGATGAGCACGGTCATTTGTTCTTTGTCTGGGTGTAATTTATCTATAATATGTATGTATTTAGAAATATATATGTATGTTTATCAGTTGTCTAGTACCCATACCACAAGCTCTGCTTAGTTTGGGACTAGATGGCGTTGTGTGAAAAGTTGTGGAATATTATTATTATTCCATTTATTAAATCTATGTACATATAAATTACATTTTTAAATATTAATATAAAAAATAAAAACATTTAAAAATATAAAAAATAGTAGCCCACCGGTATCGGGAACAGGGTCCAAGCTACCGGTGGTCAGGGCTCCATAGAGAGGAACCTCCTCACAATACGCGCCGTTTCCAGGAGTACTGCTTTCTGTATCAAGCCCTTGATCCAGCTGCTCAACGAGAGCCTCCTTAGATGTTGGTCGAGGCTCTTGGCTATTATGCCATTGGCTGAGACGACTATCGGCACAATGATTGCTGTCTCCACATCCCACATGTCGACAACCTCGCGCGCCAGGTCAAGATACTTATTTTTTTTATCTATCTCAGCTTTCACGAGGTTCTCGTCATGGGGGACTGCTATATCAACAATCATTGTGCGACGCTCTAATCGGTCTATCACCACTATGTCAGGCTTATTGGCAACAATAGTCCTGTCAGTGATGATAGACCGGTCCCAGTACAGTGTAATATTGCCATTTTCGAGAACTGGGTCGGGCACATACCTATAGTATGGTACTTCTGATTCCACAAGATTGTATTTAAGAGCAAGTTGCTGGTGAATAATCCTGGCTACGAGGTTGTGTCTATGCAAATATTCTCCGTTAGCCAGACGAGAACAACCGGAGATAATGTGACGAATGGATTCTCCCGGTTTGTGACATGCCCGACATGTGTCTACCGTACCATCCTTCACAATATATTTCCGATAGTTATTCGTCATCATAACTTCGTCCATAATCGCACAGACAAAACCTTCGGTTTCCCCGAAGAGGTCACCAAAACGTAGCCAGGCTACGGACGCTAATAAATCTACTTCAGACCCATGAAGGGCTCGGTAATAGCGTCCGTGAAGCTCCTTGCTCTTCCATACTTCTCTGCGGTCATTAGTATCTAATACTACAGGTTTGCGCCAATTCTCGTTACCTAAGGAGAGCGGCGTGAGGCCTTTATCCACCGCTACCACATCCCGATGCATACCCACGTCGGTTTCTAGGAAATATTCCCTAAGGCTGCATACCTCGCGGTTGTGCAGGGTCTTTGCATTTAAAAAGCCACGACCCCCGCACTTCCGCGGGATATACAGCCTCATCACCGATGAACGTGGGTGATGCATCCGATTTGCAGTCAGCGTTGTGCGGACCCGCCTGTCCAAGGCGTCAAGTTCAGTCTGAGTCCATTTGAGTATGCCAAAAGAATACATCAATACTGGTATAACCCAACCATTGAAGGCACGCACCTTGTTTCCGCCTGATAGAAGACTATTCAGTACTTTATTCAGGCGGCCAAAGAAGCGTTCCTTCAATGACTGTTTAACATAAGCAGCATTGATGCCTAGCGCTTCTGACATACCCAAATACTTGTAAGTTTCAGTTGATCCGAGGGATCTTAGGTGTATGGAATTCAAGAGTTGAGTTCCCACGGATTCCATAATCTCCCCTCGCTTTACATGCATAACTGCACACTTGTCCACCCCAAATTCCATCCCGATGGCGCTACTGAAAGTTTCTGTTACCTTCAGTAGCTCCATCAGTTGCAGTTTGCTGGTGGCAAAGATTTTCAAATCATCCATGTAGAGCAAGTGTGATATGACCTGACCACCTCTTCTCAACTGGTAGCCTAGCCCCGAACCCTCCAGCAATGTACTGAGAGGGTTGAGAGCCAGACAAAACCACAGTGGGCTCAGACTGTCGCCTTGAAATATGCCACGCTCAATCCTAATCGGTTCGCTGTTTTCCTGGATCTGTCGACATCCTGGATAGCGAAGGACCGTCTTCCATTGCCCCATACATGACTCAAGAAAATTACGTAGTATTGGGTCTATTTTATACATCTCCAACACCTTCTTGAGCCATGTATGTGGAACAGAATCATAGGCCTTCTTATAATCTATCCAACATGTCGACAGATTCTTTCGGAAACGACGAACCTGTTGGTTAATGGCAATATCAATGAGGAGAAGCTCCTTAGTACCGCGGGACCCGTTCCCACATCCATTCTGAGAAGCAGACATGATTGAATTTGTATCAATATGATTATTAATTTTGGCTCTCAAAATGGAAGTAAGAACTTTATAGACCGTCGGTAAGCACGTGATCGGTCTATAATTTTTAGGTTCCGCTGTACTACCTGATTTATGGAGCAGGTGGGTTATTCCTGTAGTCAGGAATTGAGGTAGCGATCCTGACTCTAAGGCATACTGGAACTGAGATGCCAAGCGGGCGTGCGATCTTTGAAACCATTTTATCCAAAAATTGTGCAGTCCGTCTGGTCCTGGAGATTTCCAGTTGGATAGCGGACGGACTGCACGGGTTACATCTTGGGGGCTGATCGTAATTGCCCCCATTTCTGGTATAAGATCGCACGTGCGCTTGATCTCACTCATCCAGTCACCCTCGGTGTGACTGACAGGAGCCGACCAGATGCTGCGCCAGAACGAACACATGGCGTCATCATCCGGTAAGCACGTATTAGTCACACCTTGGTCAGGTCGCTCCCAGGCCCTATAAACCCACCTTTCATTGCTTTGGAATGCGCGATTCTGAGTGTATCGCTCCACCCGCCGCTTATATCTACGAATTCTATTTGCCCACGCATAGACTTTCTGCTTCAGGAAGTCGATGCGCTCTGTGACGCAGGTCAGATAATCCCGAGGACTAATATCAGTCCCCGCGAATGCCCGCCTCACAAAGCGCATCACTCTAGGGCGAGTGTTGCCCTGTCTGAAGCAGATAAGTTTGCCAATGAGTGCTCTAGCCCCAGCGATACGACGTTCGATCCTGCACTGCCAAGCTGGTACAGCTGGTCGAATAGCTCTGTCAGTCTTTGGAAACTTGACATGAGCTACCCGACACGCTGCAACAGCGGCACAGTACAGGATCGAATGGGTTTCGGTGAGGTCTTCGCTATTGTCAAAATAATTTGACAACAGTGAATCTAGAGCACACACTAGCGCCCTATTTTTCTTATGCATGGGCAAACGAGGCAGACGAGGTCTCAGCTCAGGTGGTGTGGAGCGATACTCCCGTAATGCACACTCCAAAGCACTCCTCATTCGTTCACTGCACTGGGTACTCACGGATGTAGCCCGGTCCTCATCATCTTCACCGACGTGGTCGGGTCGCGGTGAGATACTAGGTTGTAGTTGCACCGCAGCCTGTGGTGAAGCAGATGAGACACGACTGCACCGTGATTCGAGACATAGTCTATCAAGTACGGCGTCATCCAACATACGGTTACGCTGGATGACCCGCACCTGATCCGACAGTCGTTGGGCCGAAACGTTGACAGCTGGTTCAAGTACCTGAAACAGAGAGAGCATCCGACCACGGTAGGCAGTCATGTTAGTTCCCCCCTCTGTAGCCCCAAAGTATGAGCGCATGACATTTTCATTGATGGAATTTGTCCATCGCATGCGCTGCACACTTCCACCGGCAGCGGGGACCCTATCAGAGGCCGGCGGGCCTCGAAGTCCTAAGCTGGCCGGAGGGCGGCCTCTTCCTCGCCGACGCGCAGGTGGTGGTGTCGTCGGCGGCGAGAAGTATTCGTCGCTCGAGCTCGACGCAACTGCAGCGGCCGGAGTCTCTTCACTCACGGCTAGAGCTGGTCCCGGCGGCTGCGAGGCGGAGCTGAGCGACGATTCCGCAGGTCTTGGGCGTGTGTTATTGAGTAATCTTGCCCGGTTTCTGGTCAACATTGTCTACGTTGTTCGGTTGTACGAAGTTTTCATTTACGTCATTTGGTCTATTTTCTTAGTTGGAACATATATGAAGTGTGGTTTTATGGATTGTTGGTTTTTTTTTAACTATTTTCGTTCTGTCGAACATTGTATTTAACTATTTAATTTATAAATTATTGATAAAAATCAGGATGAAAATATTTGACGTCCGTGTTGACAACCGGGCCACAGATTATTATTATTATTATTATTAATCGGATTGATAATCATCAGTCTTCTGGATCAAACCCGGGCTCTAAACACATCTTTTTGTGATTTCTTTTTTATTGTAGGTACTTTTATATTATATTTAGGTATTTTTGTAAATATTTTGTTGAATAAAATAAGACACATTTTCATTTTCTTATAGGAGAAAGAAAGTCAAAAATGTTTTTGTTTTACACACATATTTGCGGTTTGTAAATCTATTCCGCGTAGGTACTTATCTACTTAGTAAAGTAAAATATTAATTTGTATAATTATAGGTACCTATAATAATATTGTCAGTTTCCTTTGAGTCTGACATTTGAAAAGAGCATTTGCGCACGCGGCGGCTTTATGCTCTTTGACATAGGGTTCAAATTCAATTGTTCACACACTTTTTGCGGTTGGCAAATCTATTCCGCGAGAAAAATAAACTATGTATTATAGCTTTTGCGCGCGTGGCATCTTTATTTACACACTGATTATTTTGTGGTTTCGAAATCTATTCCGCGTAGTTAGGTAGGTACCTCAGATACAGAAAGAACCTAGTTAGTAAATAAATATATTTATATAAGTCTAAATATTTATATTGTCAAAGCCTTCTTACTTTTTTTGTTTATTCAGCCTTCGTAGAGCCAGCGATGACAACTTCTTTTTCATTAGTTTTACTGACCAAAATTATAACTAAAATACCTAATAAAAACAATTTATATTACAACTATTTAAAACTAAACGATAGGAATTAATATTTTATAATGATTTTTTGGCTCGACCGGAACCAAACTTAGCGGGGGTGGCAGGTTCGCTAAAAATTGGCATACGTCCGACCTCCAACACGTTCCGCTCGGGACTAAAGGACGCGAGGCGCGCGGCCGCGCACATGAAAATAATAGGAAAACACTTATTTTTTAAATTAGTGGTATAAATATTTTCAAATTTCACATTATGACGACCGACATGTATGTCATTTTATACGACCTTTATTATGGTATGTTTTATTATTCAAAGCTTAATAAAACTCAAATAAAATAAGAATAAGACCGTAATTTAGACTTGTCTTTGCGATTTAATTAGATGCAGTAAAATGCAAGTAATCGTGTATCGGATGACCGAAATAGAAAGATTAAAGTATGAATGATGTAATATGTTTTTTTCAAAATTTAAATCTGTGTTATCTACGAATAAAACAGAATAGAAAACGACGTTTTTTCGAATAACCTCGCCTTAAGGTTGTCTAGAAGATATTGCTATTAGCGATAAGTCCCCCATTTTAACCATAAGTTAAGTAATATTGTGTAACATGTGTGTTTTAATTATTAATGTACAATAAAGAATATTATATTTATCTACATAGATTTAAGGAAGGGAAAAGACAGTCGTCTATCAGGATGTAAGTTCATGGTCAATCTTTTGTAGTAAGGTTATATGGAAAACGCCAGATTTCGAACTATTTGATAGCAATAAATAAAGGGGGTTCCACCAAATGATTGAGTCATCAAAATCGTATTGAATATATAACATTTTGGGTGTTATATTAAAATTATTAATTATTTATGAAAACTTTATGCAATACAAAATATACAAAGACGGACTTAATGTCTTAGGCATTCTCTACAAGTCAACCATGGGTGGTGAAGAGAACCATGGGTGGTATTATCGTCTACACTATACTATAGGAGCCAGGGTTATCCAATTTTAACCTCTAAAGGACCGCCATTATTTACGTCAACCATCCGTCAAGCACCGCGGGCGGGCTCTTATCGTAAGCGTTCAGAAACGATTTTAAGACTTATCTTTACTACAAATACAGTTTTAAATCGGTCGGGGTTTGGTGGCACAAATTTGTGCCAGCGGGGCTCAACAGTAATACTTGGTTACTGGCACGTTTTTGTGCCGCTGAGGCTCTAGAGGTTACATATAATTATAATTTTAAGTCAATAAAGATTAATAATGAATATGCTTGTTAACATAAAGGGACAAATTTTTTTTTCTTTACAAAGACGCTACCGCGTCCGCCGCTACATCGCGGAGCTCCAGACAGAGCTACAACGCAACCGTGGCATCATCCGCACGTGGCCCCCTCCCCCCCGCCGCCTGCCCGTGGCCCTCCTACAGGCGGCCTACCGGCGCTGGCGCGCCTACCTCACACTGCGGCCCATCCCGCGGGACCAGTGGCCTCAGCTCAAGCTCAAGATCTGTGCCGCCAGCGCGCTGCGGGGCCGGCGGGGCCAGTGGGGGCAAGCCCGCCAGTGGCTCGGGGACTACCTGGCTATCAACCAGTATAACCAAAAGGCTGGTGAGTTTACCTTTCTTCCTTCACAGCGAAAGAAATATACGACTATTGCCACTAAAGACCAATGTCAATCCTGATACATTCACGTCAATATCAACATCGGTTCACCAATTTACAATTAATTTTATTGTTTTTTCCTATTTGAAAGTCACTAAATTAGTGTTAAATTATTCGGTTCATGATATTACACTAGTGACATTGTTATCTCGAAGAAATCATGTGAATTCTATGTACATTGACGATCACAGTGTTTTGACTAATTAACTAACATTAATATTATAAACATATTACTATGCAGTGAAACAGTGTATATAAAAACAGAGATTACAAAATAGTGACTTATAATTGACAAGAACATACTTAAAATTGTGATATGTGCAAATCTTGGTAGATAAAACCAGTAGTGCATTTGAAAATTTCTACTTGTAATGTAAACAAATATAACCACCGACCAATCATAAACACTAACCAATCACAAGCGGCTGGTAAAAACTTTGACGTAAAAAGTTTCGTTCAGAAATTGATCTCATCAAATATCACGAGACTTGACTTCACGTCTTTTAGCGCTTCGGTAAAGCAGGGTTCTTCCAAGTGTTTGGGGTCAGTTTCCAGTCCAACCAGATGGAGTATTAGTGTTTTAAAAGGAACATCGGACATCTACAATCCAGTAGCTAGGTAAAACCATACCCCCTTGGCAAGTGTCAGTAGTTTTTTTTATTTTTTTGTAATCGGAAAGAAATTGCTTATCGCGCGTTGCGAAAGGGGGTTAGACGGAAAAAATTAAGACGAAAAGTTGTAACGACACTTTTTGCTATAGTTAGCTATTGTAAGTCGTGCGGCGTGCGCATGTTTCTCTGTCTGTCTCTCTCTCTCTCTCTTATAGAAAGCAAGTCAGATATTTTTAGAGAGGGACAGAGAGAGAGAGATTGATGTTTTTATCATCGCAACGGCCAGGGTTGTCACAAGTAAACAATATTTACGAAATATTTTTGAAGTGAAAACTTCTTTAGCATCGTTGTGATTTGAAAATTTATGAAACGAAAAAGCGACAGTAAAAAGAGACAGACACATAAATTCATAAGATTTACCGTGGGAGAAAATGAGATAGGAAGCATTATACAGTGTTTCTTATGTCGTGGAAATTTTATATAGGCAAACGTATACCTTTGATTTCGTATACCTTTGAAATTTCGTAAATTTTTGAAGGTTTCACTTGTGAATTGTACACATGTTTTTTTTTATATATATTTTCCTTTTATTTTTTTTTTTCAAAGGAACTTCGTTCCATCCGGGTGTCCCTTGATATCTCTCAAGTTTTTTTTTTATTTTCCATTTAATTCTCGCGCTAGACTGACCTAGTAGAATCCGAAGTAGGAAACCGTTTATTTAACTGTGCCGGACTGTCTAGCAACAAAGTGAGACAATGCGGAGAGCATATCCGCCCCTGATGTCATGGATGACGTGGACGTCTGATAATGACATCAACCTAGTAATATTGAAATTCAATGTATACCTGAGCACAGGTCAGAGAACTTATTAAGTACTGTGCTCCAGTTGAGCAGAGTATTGAACTGCGACATAAAGGATACCGACATACAGCTTTGTACAAGGACTGCCAAAAAAGACAAACAGAATACACGACCAAGGTCTGTTCTAGTGAAATTTAACAGTCCTCGACTGAGAGATACATTTTTGGCAGCATCCATAAAATTCAACAAAGCAAACCTAAATAATAAGCTTAACTCAAGTCATCTTGGCATAGCTGCTGAAAAACCAGTGCCGATATTCGTCGTAGAACATCTGTCTCCAGAGAATAAGGCTCTACATGCAGCGACGCGAGTACGTGCTAAAGAATTAGGATATAAGTTTGTGTGGGTCCGTAATGGGCGAATTTTCCTAAAGAAGGATGAACATTCTCAGAGTGTAGTAATAGGAGATCTCGATAAACTTAAACTGTTAGAATAAACTGTTGTATCTGTGTAATTTTAAGAATGCTATAATAATATTAACTTCAAAATTCAATTCTATAAAATGTTACTATCAAAATACTAGGGGCCTACGTGGCAACTTAGCTGAAGTACGGCAGCACATAAACAATAGTGATTATGATGTCTACATTTTAACCGAAACATGGCTCTGTAGGGGTGTTTTTGATTCTGAATTATTTGATAACTCATACACGGTATACAGAAGGGATCGCGAAACATCCAATTTCAGTAAGCATAAAAAAACTGGCGGTGGAGTGCTTATAGCTGTTACAAACAAATTAAGTTCGTCTAGAATGGCAGAATGGGAAAGTAACTATGAGGACCTGTGGGTTACTATAGATACTAAATCAAATACGAGTATAAACTCACTAAAAATATGTGCTATCTATCTTCCTCCACCAGTACATCCTGAAGTTTTTGAACACTTCATTGAAAACTGTACCTCAGTGATGGATAGAAACTACAACAGTTCCACACTCATAGTGGGAGACTTTAACCTGAGTTGTGTTGATTGGGTGCGGGATGGTTCTAGTGATGTGTCGTGTTCACCTGCTGCATGTGGCACTGGTCGTCTTAAAAGCCTGCTACTTGATTTCATGTCTTTGAATAACTTAAAGCAATTTAACTGGATAAGTAACTTTCAAAATAAAATCCTAGACTTAGTGCTGTCCGACCTCGACCGTGTTAAAGTATATAATTGCCTTGACCCAATAAGGAATATAGATAGGTACCACCCAGCTTTGAATATAATGCCGCATCTTCCTAGTATTATTAAAAATGATGTTAAACCAACTTGTAAACCAAATTATTATAAAGCTGACTACGAGGCGATCAACAAAATACTAAAAGACATAGATTGGAACGATAAATTTAAAACATGCAAAGATGTAAATGAAATGCTGGACAATTTCTACTGTATAATTACAGCTATTATTGAAAAATTTGTACCTAAAACCGTATTTACACGAGGAAAATATCCGCCATGGTACTCGCAGCAACTAATAAAATTATTAAAACTAAAATTGAAATATCATAATAGAATTAAAAAATATAATAATCCATTAGATATAATTGAATTTAATTATTTAAGAAAAGACTGCCAAATACTCACGCAAAGATGTTACAATAATTACATTAGTGAATTAGAAGATAAAATAAAAAGCAATCCCAAATTTTTCTGGTCACATATAAAAAACCTTCGGAAAGGTAGTAATTCTTACCCTCCAGCTATGACCCTCGGTAATGTAAACGCAGTCGGTAGTAAAGCTATATCTGAGCTATTTGCTGCTCAATTCTCGTCGGTGTATGACCCGCCTAGTCTGGACCAGGACAATTTCATAAACGATACTGCTGAGACAGGGGTACCATCTCTACCCATCAAAGAATTTTCGATACCCCCAGAAGCTATTTGTAAAAAACTCTCTGAACTTGACTTATCAAAGGGTGCAGGCCCTGACAATATACCCCCCATATTTTGGTCACGATGCGCTCGTTATGTAGCTTCTCCCATGGCAACTATATATAACACCTCATTGAAAACGGGTATTTTTCCGAATACATGGAAAAGAGCGAAGATTGTGCCCATTCACAAAAGTGGTAAACGTGAGATGATATCCAATTATAGACCAATCTCGATTCTATGTACTTTGTCTAAGGTCTTCGAATCTCTAGTGTACCCGGTTATGTACGAACATGTTAAGAATTATATATTCAAAAATCAGCATGGCTTCATGAGCAAAAAGTCTACGAACACCAACCTTGTAACCTATATCACTGATTTAACATCCGCTGTTGATAGGAGTTTGCAAGTGGACGCAGTATATACAGACTTTTCGAAGGCCTTTGACAGGGTAAATCACTCACTATTATTAAACAAGCTTCGGTCCCTGGGTGTCACCGGTACCATACTCGACTGGTGCGAGTCTTACCTTAATAATAGACAATCGTCAGTTGTCGTGAATGGGGAAGAGTCAAACTCATATTTCGCGACCTCAGGTGTACCACAGGGGTCCAATTTAGGACCTTTGTTTTTCAATATTTTTGTGAATGACATATCACTAGTATTTAAGAATTCTACGCCATATCTTTTCGCGGATGATTTGAAGTTAATCCGTATAATTGAGAGTGAGTCCGATATTCAGTTACTACAAAAGGACGTAGATAACTTATCAGAGTGGTGCGCCAGAAACAAAATGTATTTGAATTGCGCTAAATGTTACCACATAAAATTCACTAGAAAGCGTAACATATTCCAATCTTCGTACAATATCCTGGGTAATACATTAGAAGAGGTGAATGTTATCCGAGATCTGGGCGTTTATTTGGACAGTAAAATAAGTTTTATAGAACATATCGACAAAATGCTAGATTCAGCATATCGAGCTCTTGGGTTTGTCCTACGATCTTCCAAAGAATTTAAAAAACCATGTACTACGCTCCTCTTATACAATAGTTATGTACGAAGTCAGATGGAATACTGTAGCACGGTTTGGAATCCTACATACCAGGTCCATATAGACAGAATTGAGAAAATCCAGAAGAAACTCGTTCGTCACCTCGCTTATCGTTTTAGAGTAAGAAACCTGAGGTCATACGCAGATAGGCTGAACCATTTTAAACTTATGCCTCTTACATCTCGCCGTACGGTCTCAGATCTTATGTTTATTTATAAGTTGCTTAACAATGCGATTGACTGTCCAGATCTTCTGAGCAAAATTCACTTTGATGTCCCTTCTAAAATCCCACGTTAGCCCCGGCCACTACTCAAAGCGCCACAACACCGAACTAATCTGGCCAAACATTCACCCATTGCAAGGATGACTCGTCATTATAACAGTGTATCGGGTTCATCAGGTGACATAGACATCTTTTGTAATACCGTAGGAAAATTTAGGTCATTAATCTGTACACACTTAAGAAGTCTGTGAAGATCATCAATCCCTATTTTAATTTCGTCTGAATCTTTTTATTTATTTTTGCTAAAGTTAGGTTATGTATTTGTAATTTTAGATCAATGTCTAATAAAATTATGTATTTGTTATTTTGATTATTGATGAATGAATAAATAATTGTTAATTAACTAATTAAATAACATAATGTAATTGTATAATTTAATTTTTAATTGTCTGTTAGCTATAATTACTATAATTGTTAAATGATTTATTTGAAATGTTCAATGCATGATGTGGTCTCCTATAATTGAAGAAGCACAATGTTATAAAAATCTGTATATTTATTGTTTTAGCTTGTAAGGTGTATTCTTTGTTGGAGATCCAAATTAAATAAATAAATAAATAAATAAATAAACCGATGACTAAGAAAATGTTTCTGCATCTTCTTCAAATTTCTTTTCATTGAAAGATTGTAAACTAGATTGTGGAGGTTAGTCAGAGCCGCTCCACTAGTACTCAGCTGCATCAACATAGTTGGGAAAACGCAGACTTTTTTATTGTTGGCCACATTCTCACTTAATGGTAAGCGACGATGTGGTCGAAGATGAAGCACGCTGACCTAGAATTAACCTATTCACTCTTGACTTATAGAGAGATATCGGTCGTGTATGGAATACTGCTCTCATCTTTTGGATGGATCTGCGAAATATTAACTGGACGCGCTTGAGTCTGTCGAGAAGCGGGCCAAGAGACTCACTGGCAACGATACACTGGTCGAGTCAAAGCTCCAGAGCCTTGAACACCGACGACGAGTTGCTAGTCTATCGGTTACATTTCGGGGAGTGTGCGATGGAATTACACAATCTAATTCCGTCAAGCCCGTTCCATCATGGGATTACGATAATAACGGCGAAGTGCCGTCGTTACATGGTGGATATCCCACCCATATGCACGAAACCTTTCGGGAATATGGTTATTTAATACGGCTAAGGAGTGGAATTCCCTGCCGGAGTCTGTGTTTCCCGATAGCTATAACCTAGGGGTCTTTAAATCAAGAGTGAATAGGTTACTTTTAGGTAAGTGTGCTCCATCTTCGACCACATCATCACTTATCATCAGGTGAGATAGTGGTCAAACGCGAACCTATTTTCAATAATAAATAAAAGATGATGATGGAGTGGTGTACTAGATATTAAATTGGTTTTATTATTCCAGCTATCTACCAAACCCAGGTAGCCACCCTCCAGAAGACACAGCAAATTGGGCGGCCGCTGCTTTCATGCCGCATCCACAAGTTCAACCGCTACAACAAGCTGGCCGAGCGCTGCTTGCTCGTCACTGACTCTGCGATATACAAGCTGGATGCCAACACCTTCAAGCCGCTTAAAAAGCCTACCGCTATTACTGAGGTGAGGATTTAATTTGCGTCATTCTTGTATCTATATTTATAATATAAAGCGGAAAAGTTCGTATGTTTGAATGAGCTAATCTACGAAAGTACTGGCTGGATTTCGATGAAATTTCGTAAGCACGCAGCTTGAAGCTTGGCTTTTTGCCCGACTGCAAAAGAAAAAGGTTATGATATTATCAACATGTCTACGGAAGTGAAGTTACGCGCGACTGCTAGTTAAAAATAAAATAATAATAATTTAATTCAGATCTGTGACTCATAAAATTTTAACATATGTGCCCTTAGTCGGCTTACATTAATTAGAATTACATACAAAAAGTTATATATTGATAGAGCTGTTCGTTCGTGAGGTCAAACGTAATGTGAGTCGTCGAAACGAAAATGTGTAACTAAATTAACTTTCGGCCGGACAAATGCACTAAAAGTGCGATTTCAATTAATTTATTAATAATAATAATATAAACTTTATTTCAGACCTTGATCCATAGTTACAGGTACAAACTTACACATAATAAAACACTTCACTCATCAGAACAAACAACAAAACATACATAAGACACCAAAACATACAAAAGACACAAAAGGAACATAATACAAATAAAAATATAAAAACTAATAGGCAGTGTGTAGGCGTATCCAGTGGCTCAGCATTGGAGAGTCCCACCTATCTGCAAACACTTTTATCACGCTATTTTTGCTAGACCTAACACGATTCAGCAGCGACGCACATTGCTTCCGTATAAGAGCATGAAACCCATCGGTATGCATTTCCGCGAACATGTTCGAAGCACTGCAAAATCGTGGTAGTCCCATAAGCACCCTAAACGCGTTGTTATATTGAACACGTAAGGCGTTGTATGTCCCCAGTGTGTAATTCACCCACAGGCTGCAAGTGTATAATGATGTGCAGTAAGATTTAAAAAGTGTAACTTTGACTGGATTGCTGCAATGTGCGAACCTGCGGGCCAACATATTGCACCGGACAGCCAACGCCCTACGTGCCCTTTCCACATCCATGTTGTCTTTTAGGTCTTCGGAAACCCAGTGGCCCAGATACTTAAACTTTGTGACTCTATTCAAGACAGTACCGGCTAAGGTGAGTGTAGGTACGGACTCGTAACTTTTGCCACGCGCCTTAAAAACGACTAGCTCACTTTTTTTTGAGTTGTATCTGAGCCCGTGGGCCTCCGCGTAAGACTCACACATTCTTAACAATTTACGCAACGCTCCGATCGATGGACTCAGCAGAACCATGTCATCCGCGTAGCTTATGTTATTGACACAGACTCCGTCTATGTGGCACCCTACATTGGCACTGCTGAGTTCACCGACAAGCCGATTCATATACAGATTGAAGAGCGTCGGTGAGGTAAGTCCCCCCTGCCTCACCCCGCACTGCAACCTGTATACATCCGAAAAAGAGCCTGCCCACCTGACACTATTCTTTTGGTTGTTGTACCAATACCTGAAAACAGATATAACTTCCGGCCTACAATCCGTCTCAGTATGTAGCTTCTGCCATAATTTGTCATAGGACACTAGGTCAAAAGCTTTTGAGAGATCCAGAAAGCATGCAAAAACTGGTGTTTTCCTGTTACTATAATATTGAACAGTCTGCTTAAGACACATAATAGCGCTCTCCGTGGACAAACCAGTCCTAAATCCAAATTGTGCGTCATGGAGCTTGATATGTTTGCTTGGATGCTGATTAAGCAGACTGTCCAGTATTTTTGCTAGAATAGTAGCGAGCGAGATTGGTCTGTAATTTTGCGAGTCAGATGTATCTCCCGTTTTGTTTTTAACTATTGGTACAACAACAGTGTACATTAATTTATCAGGTAGGTACGAATGACCTACACAGAGATTAAAAAACATGGCCAATACCCTCGGCATATGACAGCCAGCATTTTGCAAATGCTCGATGCTTAGGCTGTCGTGACCAGGAGATTTACCTCGCACCATATTCTTAATAATGTTTGCCACATCTTTGGCTGAAAATCTGACTTTAAGATCTCCGTCACCACAGCCCACCCCAGGCGTCTGCGACGTCGTTCCCAAAAGCGACTCTACTTTATATAGTTCTTGGAACAAGTTGGCAATTTCCCGTGGTTCATGCACACCAGCAACACTCACAGGATGACCAGACCTCGGATTCATTTGACTTGTTTTTTTCCAAAAACCTTTAAAATCCTTCTTATAGTGGTGATTTGCAATGATATCCATCTTAATTTTTTGCTCGTTTGCCTGACACCACTTCAGCTGGGATTTAAAGAGCTTCCTAGTTTCACACATGTTTTCATAAACATAACCAACAGAAGGTTTACCACTTTGCACCCACATTTGAAAACAAAGCCTGGCTCTCACGTGAGCGTCCCTGACGTACCTGTTCCAACCGGTTATGTTCCCCTTTTTACATTTATTTTTAACTTTTCCCGTGCATTTAGACGCATTTGTCAAGATAGACACTATTTCATTATATAAATTATCTAAACAAAGCCTATGTTTTATATTAGAGCACATATAATCGGCACAATTACTCATCTCTGAAGGAAAATCAATATCCCTCAGTTTTGCATGACAAATTCTTTTGTATTGACAAATTTGATCTTGGTCCCTTACACCCCAAATCACTTGATTTTTACTACAGTCAGATATTAATTTTTTTGGTTGTATTAGGCCTATATTACACTCAAGTTGCATAGGATAATGGTCTGACCAGTAAATATCATAAAGAACTGACATTTTAACAACAGCGAGCCGGGCGGCACCAGTCACTACACAGTGATCTAGCCACCTCCGCGACCCGTGCGCCTCACTAACAAATGTGTATGTGTCCGAAGGCAATAGTTCCCTGTCAACGCACGTCCACAACTGCTCGGAACAAAAGTGTGTTAGCTCAATATCAAAAAGCTCACCTGGATGCGCGTTGAAATCTCCCAATACAAATACAGATTCCACGTTATTACCTTCTATGATAGTGTTTATTTCACATAAACACTCTGTAAATTCTACTACATTGTCTATTGAGTTTGTAGGCATATACACTGAAAATACTATTATCGAACGATCACCGAGTTCAATTTTGATAGCAACCAGACGTACACTAGAGCATGATAACACTGTCACTACGGGAAACGAACTTTTTCTCCAGAGTATGGCCACTCCTCCGTAAGGCCTACCACGAAGTATGCCAGCAGATGTATCCACAGCTGAGTTACCGATGAATTCGAAATCCTTGTCAATGTTCCCTAGGTACGGGACATCATGGGGCAGTAACCACGTTTCTTGTAATGCGATTATATCTGCCGTCTTGCAAAGTCGCTTGACGCATTCAACAGAGCGGGTCACACTTTTGCAATTGTAACTTACAAATTTAGTTGTATTAATCATGATTTGGGCTAGCAATACCTTTTGTCAGAACACCCTGTCTGCCTTTATTTTGCCTATCGAAGTTTATAAAACGACGAAAAGCTATTCCTTCTGGCCAAAAATTAGATTCCATAAATATGTCTAGCTTATGTTTTGGTACAAAAACTTTATAAGCATCATAATCTTTCGCTACTTTCATGGTCATTTTTTCCAACTTAACGTTAATACTACTACATTTTTTTCGAATGTAATTTTCTATATCACACACGGACACTTCCTTCGCCACGTTATAAATGTAGATGGGAATCTGTATATCCGCCGCTTTGAAATTCACATCAGGGTCTACCGCAGCTTTCCCTCTGTTCCCAATAAAACGGTTTTTATGTCGCCTATATTGTACCTTAATCCACCCTTCGTCTTTAGATTCGGGTTTCCATTGCCCATCCCGTACAATATCCGCAAAACATTTTTGTTTTTGTAAGACAACATGTTGTACATTCGGAACGTCCGTATGTCCCTTCACTGGAGTAGCCAACCGCGGAGCACGCGTCTCGGCTATGTTAGAGTGTGATCGACGTAGCATCGGTCTCTGATTGGCCGCCGTGCCCGCCGCTGGCGCCGTTTTGACTCCGCAGCTCTCTTCCACACACACCTGTTGATGCGAATCACAAGTACCTCCTTTACTAAATAAATCAACGGACGAAGGTGAAAGCTTGTTTTTATTTTCTTCCCCATACATAGGAGGCAATCCAACAGGACCACTATTGCAGTCTTCAAAGCTATCCAATCCCGCTGCGCCTCGTTTTGTGTTTACATTACACGGAAAATAATTTACTATTGACGTATATTTTAACGACTCAAGATCCGACTTTAGCAGTTGTAACTGGTCAGCAGTGGCATACTGTTCCTTCATCTCAGTTATTTCACTCTGCATCTTTACAATGTCTTTCAACAATCTTGTAACATCGACATGATCGAACAGAACTGGGGGTAGTTTCTGCAATTCTCGAGCGACGAAAATAGGAATTTCTTCTGGGTCACTTTCCTTTAATAAACAAATAATATCATCAATGTTACGGAGCGTTTTGCCGTCTCTCTTCCTTATTTTCATCTGCTTTGTCATTGATAAGGAATCGAATAGCAGATTTTTGGCTGAAACTATATCAGATTCCGAAAACGCACTTATGCATATACGACTAATGCTTTCTTCATCCATAACATCTATCTTATTACATATAAATGCAAGCACTTCGTTTATAACAACATTGCATGAGTTACACTTTATCACTTTAGAAGCCATTTTCAAGGACACGACACAGCCGACCGGCAAGCGCGCGTGCGGCGTACTGTCACTGTTAATGCAGCAATCAAAACAATTTGTAAATACTTTGTGAGAACTATACAAAAAAAAAACTGCCATCAAAAGACCATAGACAAAATATATGTCTAGACTTCCGCTCGACTTCATTCTTTTAGAAATTTCCAAGTTATATATTTTATTATTATTGATGAGCCTACTCTTGACCTCGATCTCGCCTAATGGTAAGCGATAGATGAGGTCTACGATGGGATGGGAGTTTTTAAGCTAACATGGTTACTCGAAACAATAAATACACATGGCAAATATCCCGTTTTAAGTTCTAATGATAAAGCTATATTATAAAATAAACACTATAAAATAAAATACATGCAATCGTTTTTGCGTAAAAGTAAAAAATAACTATAATTTCAGAAGTCGGTGCCAAAAACGAAAATACAAAACTAAAGACACCGACTATCGAAATTAAAGTTATTTTTCACTTTGCAGTGTTTTTTGGGAGTCGGTTTAATTTTTTGGTAAAAAGTTTTTCTAATATTAGATAGATAGATAGAATATACTTTATTGTATACAAATAACTGAAACACACTTGACTGTCGATAACTTTAGTTGCAAATTTTATCGATATTGGCGTGACACAGCAGTGTCAAAAGCTTACACTTAACTAATTCCCGAGTTATAATAATAAACTGTCTCTTTAATCATACGATTTTTTCAGTTCATAAATACCACCTACCACCTGGACATGAACTGTCATGGCTGACCTGGAAGTCTTTAAATAGACTCCGTACCCTAGTTGGCTGTAGCAAAGAAAATCTGTTCAGGTGGAGATTTATCGATGACTGCCTTGAAGTGTATATGTGGTTCTGCTCCACAAACCATGGCACACTTAATTTCTTCTGCGGTACCTGTCAACTGCTCACTGCAGAAGTTGATGGAAGCTACCGACGATGCCAAACTTGTTGCCCAGTTCTGGGCAGACTCCATCTAGCTATTTGCCATTGACTCGCTAAGAAGTTCATAAAGTTTAATCAAATTTGATGATACTCATAAACTCTTCGTCCCCAGGTGGGTGCCATCCGCATAATGAGTACAGACGTGCAATTGGTGGTGATCAGCATCCCGTCAGCCAAGAACGACCTCGTCATCGGCCTGGTCGCGCCCGCACTCAATCAGACTGGGGCTCCAGGTGACCTGGTGGGGGAGCTCATCGGAGTTCTGTCCAACAGATATCATATGTAAGTTTACTGTATTTTTATTGTTTTCTACTAATATTACTTCATTCACGTGGGAGGGTTTTCCCGATCCCGATCCTGTGCTATTCCAGGATGTCTCTCTACTTACTAAATTTCATTCAGATCCGTTCAGTAGTTTTTTCGTGAAAGAGTAACAAACATTTTTACATCCAAACTTTCGCGTATATAATATTAGTAAGAAGTGATAGACCACCATCTCACCTGATAGTAAGAGATGATTTGGTCGAAGATGAAGCACGCTTACCTAGAAGCAACCTATTCACTCTTGACTTAAATACCCCCAGGTTACAGCTATCAGGAAACACAGACTCCGGCAGGGAATTCCACTCCTTAAATGTACGCACAATGAAGGTATTCCCAAATTGTTACCCTGGAACAACAGGAATGGAAATAGCGGGAAAGATTAGATACTCCTTTCCGCCCCACTAAGAGTGGGAAGAGACATTTGATGATATTTTAGTTGTAAAATAAATTCCTCTAAGCATAGATTATAAATTGTTCCATTCATTTATTATTTTGAAAAATTATTGGAACGAACGTTTTCATTTTTAAACTTCTGTACCAATAGATGGCGCTGTTTACATTTTATGGCATTTCCTTTTTGATAAAATTTGGTTTTTTTTTTCGAGTATAAACTAAGTAAAGAGGAGCTAATGGCTAAATAATAACAGTCGGATGGGTCAATCTTCAGGGTTAAGCAACGTTTCCCGGGTTCGGTTTGTGGATAGGTGATTAACATATTGAAAGAACAATGGCGAAAGCTTAGCTGAGTTTAATTTGAGCGTCTAAAAGTGACTTATATACGGAGGCAGTTCTATTATTTTTCTACGTTTTTTCAAAGTATCACATTACCTTGTTAAGTCCGGATAAAAAGAACATTTTAAATGAAAAGTTATTTGATTTTTTCATTGACAGTTAGTGATCCCATTTTGTATTTATTCTGCCAAGTAACAGTAAGTTTGTTTGTAACAAAAACGAGTAAATGAATTAAAAATAATATATATTTATTAGTGGAAGTGTTCTTTGTATGGAGGTAAAAATATTGTAGTGTAAAAATAAATGAATTACTTTCAATTAATGACTGGCAAAAAGACTATTATCCCAAGTCAAAAAAAAATATAACTTGGTTTTACAACTGTTGATTGTTCATGTCACATTCACCCTCAAGAAAAATATTTATATATATATATAATCTATGGTTAACTGATTACTAGGCAGCATGGTCTAAGCCTGTTGTAACCTTAGCCTGTTCCGTCAGGAACTAATCTACTTTTTTTTTAAATGTTCATGTCACAGACGCTTGCACATTGTGCCTTGTATTGCTCTCGATTGTTTTCCGTTTTCTTTAATTTTCACTTAACCTGGACATAACCTACAAAAGTTCATGACTGAATTTCTATTATTCTCGGGCTTCTCGAACAAAAATTCTTGCACAAACTAATTCATAAGTTGACGCCGAGTCAAACAAGATATTTTTCATTTAAAGACGCAAAAATTTAATCTCAGCTAAATTAATGTATGGGAGGTTGCCATTGTTCTTTCTCCGGGCCTCGAAAAGAACGTTACGCCGTTAGTCCCAGTTGTCTTTTGTACAGACGCCAGCACATCAAGCTACAAAAATCTGTCAAATTTTTTTAATAGATTTTGAACTTTATTGTTAATGAAATTAGGTTCAAGGTTGATTGGGAAAATTTGACAGTTTCGGATAGCTTCATGTGCTGGCGTCTGTACATCTGACAGTCGTTATGGATATTCAGAAGCCAGAAAATCTCACAACGGTCCTACTAAGGGCTATCGACGTGTTACCCAGGTATAAGGTTGTGACTTAATTTTTCATATTTAAAACACTGACACTGCTCTAGCCGAGAGGTATCGTGTCCCAGTTACTGGGTTTTAGAGGTCAAATAGGCAGTAGCTGCATGTAAAATACTCATACTCAGTTTCATCTGGTTAAACTACAAGTCGACCCCAACATAGGGAAAATGCTAAGGATATAACGATTTAAAACCAAAACATTCACATTTAATTTCATTGTGCGTACGGCTAAGGAGTGGAATTCCCTGCCGGAGTCTGTGTTTCCCGATAGCTACAACCTAGGTGTCTTTAAGTCAAGAGAGAATAGGTTACTTTTAGGTAAGCGTGCTCCATCATCGACCACATCATCACTTACCATCAGGTGAGATAGTGGTCAAACGCGAACCTATTTTCAACAAAAAAAAATACAAATTTTACTCATGAAACCCTTTGTCCATCAGGATGACCGGCCAAGAACTAACAGTGGAGGTAGAGTCCGGCGCCACGACGCGCTGCACGCTGGGCGGCAAGACTCGCGCCCTCCAGCTGCCCTCGCTGCCCTCCTCCCCCTCGTCCCCCTCGTCCCCCGCCTCCCCCGCGCCCACCTTCACGCACGCGCACAACGTCATCACCTACCACCCCGCCTCCGCACGAGCCTAGGGGGGGAGGCTTCGTCCACCATATAAGACCTTACCTGAATCACACACTTTCTAAAGCCAGGTAAAGCAATCACACTTATGAAAGTCACTGGAATGTTTATTCCATTTTGTTCACCTGTGTTAATTTTTTTAAGAAACTATGTGGGTAGTATGAATACGAGCAATCCTGTTAACCCCTCCAACTAAGCTGAATATGCTTGTGTCTGGAGTGGGTTCACGGCAATTGGGTGGTTTTCGAACCTGCGACCTTTCGATCACATATTCGATACCTTTGCCACTAGATTATTGACGCTTCAATTCCAAGGAATCATTTCACCTGATAGGTATCAACTAGGGTTTAGATAATTCCGATTTGAAATGAGGACACCTAAGTGAACAAAATGAAATAAGCCAATTGAAAGAATATGGTAGTTTCCTATGTTGCAAAATAATTACTCCCATTCTTTTTGTCCGTTTATTAGATTTTCAAAAAATACTGTATGCCTATTTTTTCCTTTTCAAATCAATAAAAAATTACAACGTAAACGGCACACAGAGCTAATACACGACGTGAGGTCACTTGAAATTTCAACTCACTGTCTTCATTTTTCAATTCGTGAAAAAAATACGCGTCTAATATTTTTTTGGTACGGTCTAAATAAGATATTGTAGGAAACTACCCTATTGATATCACACTACCTAGAGTTTACTGCAGTATATCGAAGTCTATATATTATATAATACATTATGTGTGATGCTCTTCAAGTTCTTATGTTATCGTGGACGAAGTAATTCAGGCGAGCAAGCCTATGGAAATCGGGAAAGTAAACTTAATAAGAGTGATTAAAATATTCTGGACAGTTTTAATACAATTTATAAAAAAATGCTTGACAAAATTGAAATTAAAAAGTGTAAGTATAAAATGTTACTTTTTTTTGTAAACGAATTAGGGACGCGACAATGAACAACATTTTGGATTCATGGTTATAAAAATACACTTTAAATAATTGTATTATTGTAAAGAATATGTTGTGGAAATTAGTAGTGACTTATACGAGTGAGAAAGGCATATTTGTAGTTATTTAATAGTAAACAAAATATATTTGCAGTATCTGTGTTATACATTGTAATTTAATTAAAAATACATATTGAAATACGTAAGACAGTTAGAAAACAAATAAACGTGGACAAACAACGGATTATTTATAAATAGTAATTATTTTCTGGTTGAGAAAAAAGAATTTTGAATCCAAGGCTTTTGAGAATGCCAGTTAGTCAGTTTTGATGTTAGCTATTTATTATGTGGCCATGGATGGCATTTATACGAAATTTAATTTGCATATTTCTCGATGCTTATAAATAATATGTTCTGTATAGTAAAACTTGGAATATATTAAAACTTGTTTGACTGAAAAGTGGCATTTGAGTAGGAAACTAGCGGCCTTGTGTATTTTAGAAGTAAGTTTAAGTACCTTATTAACTTATTCGAGAAATGTTAACGATTAATTTGTATGTAGGATAGTTTGTTATATTTTTATCTTTGTTTTGTATGATAATGGTAACACTATGAGCTATTTGCACAACGATTATTAAATTGAACAAGAAGGTAATCGACCTCTATGTAATAATTACAAAATAATTTACAAGAACTGTAAAACACTGTTAGAATGTATACAGGATAAACAATATGATTATATTTAGTTTATGAGTAACTTCATCAAAAAATATTGGACATGTTTTTGTGCCTTGTCAGATAACAATAAAAAAATACGAAGATGTTTAGGCGTCAAATGAGATTATCGTCAGGATAGGGGATAGTTATCGTATAAACAAGAGGAAGGCTCAGATTGTTGCCTTTATTAAATTAATGAAGTATATAATACGTGCCTTAAATATTATGTTAATTATTATTTTTTGATGATTTTTTTAATGTATAGACATCACATTATGGAATACAAATTGTAAATAGATTTTTAATACTAATAATTATTCAACGCACTTTTACATAATTATGGAATAATAAAATAATGTACAGTCACTAAATAATGTTGAACAATTAATATGTGGTACTAAAATAATTGTTACTTATCACTGCTAGTATTTTGTCCACTCTGTATAAACACGAGGTGTGGTTTACAAAAATTGTAATAAAATAATAAAAAATGTATGGTCATTAAATAATGTTGAGCAATTAATATGTGGTACCAAAATAATTGTTACGTCTAGTAACAATTATTTTGTACATGTACATGTTGTTTGTGTACATTACACTGCTAGTTTTGCCCACTCTGTATAAACACAGGTGTGGTTTAAAAAAATGTGAAAATAAAGTAAAATACTTTAAAGCGCACAAACGAACGATTAAACAAATAATTTTATCCATGATTTTTGTAATGTAATAAATTTTTGACGTTTTTAAGTTCAGGGCGATTAATAAAAGCGGTATATTGGCATGAGTAACATAGTCAGTTTTTTGAAGTAGTTCACACTTGGCACTAAGTTCTTTATACGTAATTTTATGAGTCAGTTTAGTGGTTGGGGCTCTACTTGCGTTTTAAACCGTTCTGACTTCTGTGGAAGGGAGACGGAGATATACAAGATGTATAGCACTATTCCTTTTCCACAGTTGAATCATGAAGGTATTGGTGCGTCATAGTAGCGAGTGGTACCGCAACCTTTTGAGGGTCCTACATTAGTAAAATTATTCTTATAGACATGTAGACAAAATTACACATAACAAGTCTGCATCTTATCTATCTGACGAAAAGTGTTTATCTTTGTAAAACCTATAAAACTATCAGATACTAGTTTCTGCTTGCGGCTTCGATCGCGTGAAAAGATTTTTTTTTCAACAAAATTAAAATAGTCTATGTTATTGCTGGTAATGTAGTTTTATATTGGTGAAAAAACTTTTGAAATTGGTCCGGTTGTTTTTAAGTTTAACCATTACAAACAAACAAACAAATATTTCCTCTTTATAATATTAATTTACATAGAAGGCTCTCCAATATCCAGAACCTTCTATGCTAAATGCCAACACACCTGAAGCGGTCATGAAACGTGTGAGCGGGACGGCAGATATCTAGTGGTAGAATTGTATTAACTAAAGTATCGCGTCGTCTCGCTCTAACGTTTCACAACAGTGCCCGCCACAAACGCTTGGAGGCATGAAAGATGCTAGACAATTCAGTCAATTCGTTAGAATTTAGATGTTGCTAGACAATTTTTATTTAAGTAAGTATGCGTTTATGTAACGTATAATTACAGAATAATATGAAATTGTCAATTGAGTTAAACGTTTCTATCTTGCTTTAGTGGATTATGGCAATAGATAGATTATTACTAGTCCACAGTATCAATAAAAGTTCAGTGAGAAAAAGAGATGGAGCTAACTAGCCAAGTAACGCCATCTCGTTTTTGTAAAGAGCTCTAGATTGTCTATTGTCATTGTCTACATCTAGATTTTATTACAATGTGATGAAAATAACGCAGTGATGTATTTTTATTTATTAATTTAGTTCAGTATTACATAAATTAGCGTAGAAATTAAATGAGATTTTAAGTTATTTGTGACAGATTTTAATTGAATGAGGGTTCCAGGAACATTTAAACCGCCGGTTGGTGATAAATATGACAGATGTCAAAAACTTTGCATATTTCAGAAAACCCTAATTTTTTTTAAAGAAAAAATCATAAATCATAAAGATCCTTCATAAAAGGGCTCATGAATTTTTAAATTCTGTCTCAAGTAATTTTAACATAGACCTTACAATGTTAACAGCGAGTTGTTCTAGTTATATGTATATAGATGTTATTATTTTTAACGAGTGATGTGCCTTGATATGGTGCCATGAGATTCGCGATGTGTTGATTAAAATAATTTTACACTTTATATGTGACGTTTTAATTCATACGTCTTCTACTCAGTCCTTAGTCCCCACTTGGTTTAAACCCTGAATAGCAAACACAGTCATATCGTCCATATTATAAAATGATGATGATACTTATACCATCTAAACGTATTTACACGTAATTTTTAGGGTTCCGTAGCCGAATGGAAAATTAAATGAAATATTTATTTTGTAAATTGGTTATTAATAACACTTTTACACGTCATTTTTTGTGTTTTAAGTGAAGCTAGATGAGGCTGTTTGTCCGTACGTATGTCACACCTATTTTATTCCGAAACTGTTAGGGACTACAGAGTTGAAACTTGGTGGGTAGGTGTATTCTGTGAACCGCTTCAAGCGTGTTTGTATATTAGGTACCACGCTCACGACATTTTTATTAAAAAATAAAATAAAAGGGGGTCCCCCCATGTGTGGAATCCCCCATCCCATACATGGAACAGAAACTAAAAAAAAATCAGATCTATATGTGTGTTTATTTCTATGGATAGGTCTTTAACTGTTGAATTATGAGCGAGCTTTGCAATGTTTTTTAGGTAGCACATCTCAGGAGTATCAAGCATTCTCTTTTGTATTTGCCTCTGCTCATAATTTATTCTTCGTACGCAATTATTAAGGGTAACTGAACGTGCAGTGGCCGGCAGCAGATTTTTGAGGAAAAATGTTACAAATAATTTTTAATCTTATCTACGTGATTAAAAAGTTTATAGTGATCTAAAGGCAGAGAAGGTGCAGCGCTGTCACTTGCTCTTACGGACGCTGCTCTTTCAGTGGGGCCCTAAGTATCTAAGCTCAATGTTAGTTGGTAAACATATAGAGCAAATTGAACACTTGGTGCTGCCATATTTATACGAATTTATTAATTACTAGTTTTGCCCGCAGCTTCCATCGTGTTCTGTAAGTTTTTGTAGTAGATTCCTGCATTGGTATGTAGCATGAAGCCGCGAGTGGTTCAAGCCAAATTCTACATTTACAGCGTAACGTTAGTGAACTCCTCTGCGGGTGACGTAACGTACGACTAACTTATTATTTGCGGTTGGGACAGTAATCGTGTTCAGGGATCGAACCGCAAAATTAAGTTTGCTTCTTTATTTTATATACTTTTCCGAGACAAAAAGTATCCAGTGTGGTGTCCAGGATGTTAAGTATAATTATACCAAGTTTCATCGTAATCGAACCGGTAGTTTCAGCGTGATGCTTGAACAAACAGATATTCTTTTTTAATTAGATACATTTTTGGGTTCAGTTTCGATTTATAACAACCCCTGCTATTTTTGTTTTAATATTTTATATGTACAGAATTGACTCTTCTACAGTTTTATCATATGTAAGTATAGATTTACTGGAGTGATTTTATCAGAGCCATACTTTACGATTGTTTTTTTGATATATAAGTAACATCTTTCCTCTCGTTTTCCTGCAAACTGTGGGAGTGATTTTAACAGGGACTGAAGGGATGGAAGTGTGTAGTGTGCACGCGCATTCTCAATATGATCAATGAGCGCGCACGTTGCTAGTGTTAGCTAGTCTGGTTCGACTACTGTAAAACTCGTTTTTAGGGTTCCGTAGCCAAATGGCAAAAAACGGAACCCTTATAGTTTCGACATGTCTGTCTGTCTGTCCGTCCGTCCGTCACAGCCATTTTATTCCGAAATTGTTAGAACTGTACATGTGAAACTTGGTAGGTAGATGTATTCTGTGAACCGCTTTCCGATTTTATGAAAAATAATAAAAAAATATTTAAAATAAAGGGGGGCTCCCCATACATGGAACTGAAACTGAAAATATATTTTTTCATGAAACCTATGCCTGTGTGGTATCTATAGACAGGTCTTCGAAAATGACATGATACAGTTTTTGAGATACAGCATTGTATTGTGTTTATTGTAATTCATACAAACACTATGAAAAACAAAGTTATTTGGCGTAGTTGTAAAAATTGTAAATAAACTAGTTTTAAGAAATTTTAAGATTTTTTTTTCAAATATATATATTAAATTATATTTATTATAGTTACTACGGAACCCTTCATGGGCGAATCTGCGTCGCACTTGGCCATTTTTTTGTATTATGTAGGTAAGTAGTAGAATAAAACTTATTAATATTTACAGTAAAGACATTTATTATTACATATTTTTATCATTAACATTATTTACATATTACAAGTAACTGAACATTATATTATCGGTTATCGGCCGTAGCATGGAAAATAAAGTCCAACTATCCGGATAAATGATTTTAGTGTCCTTCTTTTTTTCTATTACCCAGCACCTCTTTCTTATCTCGAAGCAACTATCAATAATGCTAGTTCTTGTGAATAAGACATCAGGAGTTAAACATGTGGGATGTTGGACTTATTATAGATATTTTGGCATACCCAAAAACAGAAAGAAGAAGAAAAACCTACCAGTACCTTTGTACTCAAATATTATAATTATGCTTATCCTATTGTATTTTACTGTGTGTACATAAATAATAAAATAAATAAATAAATAAATAAATCAACGCGTAATTTGTGGCTTAGTGCTAATCCTAGGTAGTGATTCCCTTTCCTGTTTATTAATAGCTGTAAGTTAATTGTAGATTGTAGTAAAAATATAGTATACCTAGTTACGTAAAATGCTGTAACTTTGCCCGGATTTTGACGTTTTTTGTTCGTATGTCTGAACAGTGGCGGATCCAGGGGGGGGGGTCATGGGGGTCATGACCCCCCCCTGGGCTGGGTCCAGGACCTATGTGGAACGCTAATTAAAATTGTTAAACATAATGTTTTTATATATTTTGTCACAATATAATTTTATTTAAGTACTTTCAATATTTAATATAATATTTTTTTTGAAGGCAAACGCATTATTCGGGAACGAACGCATCCAAAATTTGAATTTTACCGCGCCACCGCACGGCCGCCTCCTTTCATATCTCACATTTCGTGTGACACTTGCGCGCGCTTTGTTTCGACTAACGTCTAGCTAGATCTAACCTCAATCGGAACGACTAAACTTTAGTAATAACCTGACCTTATTATAAAACCATTTCTGACCTTATTTTAAATTGTGATATTGAGATGTACCCTAATATAAGATTTTTTTATGTATTATGGCTACACTACCTGTTAGTGTAGCGATAGCGAAAAATACGAAAAATCAAATCGTGGCTGAGAGCTATAATGGTTGAAGAACTTCTAGAACCGGACTGGCACATCTCCACGTCCATAAAGATGATGATGTTCATCCTGGCCGATTTCGGCTATGGCGACTCTATGATGGCTATTTTATTCAAACATTAGAAAGCTCTAATAAGCGCACCGACGGAGAGCTGAACAATCGCTTGGTTGTTCAGCTCTCCGACGGTGCGCTCTTTGGTGACTAGCGTACCCACATTTCGCTGAGAATACCATGTTGCATGTAGGGCACGTTAACACACCGTTCGCATGACAATAGTGTATGGTCGCTGGTGGTCTGACCTTCAACTCGTCTCGTTTTTTGTCCAAATCTTCTCGTCTTAGCGATACAAAATCAGAGACTTGCAGATTAATGAGACGTCTCCAATCCCAACGTTGAGCGGCTTTGTGCTCCCATTGAGATGGTTCGATATTGCATCTTTTCATATGCCTTTTCAGAACATCCTTATATCTTAGGTATTGTCCATCCCATTGACGTTTGCCATATTTGAGTTCTGAAGATGCGTTTAGCCAATCTGTCGTCCAACATTCACTACACGTGTCCACTCCAGCGCAGCTGGTGCCTCATGAGGTAGGTCTCGATACCTCCGACGTTTGCGTGATGAAGAACATCCATGTTTCGGACACGATCTTGCCACCGGATGTTCTATATATCTCGCAGACACTTTAAGTGGTTGCCCTCCTGCCGCCATCACTTCGGTTTTTGAAATTAATTTTAAGCCTAAACTTAGTGCATGCCTCATTTAAATAATTGGTCATAAGATTTTGAAGACCACTTGCGGAGTCTGTGACAAAACATAAATCGTCGGCGTATACATAATCTCAGTTATAAGGGCCACTGAGATTTTCGTAGTCGCTTTTAGTTTCGCCGGGTTGAAAAGACTACTTACTATCCGTGCGAAACTTAATCCCTTAAGGCTTCACGGACTTCAATATCCTACCGATCCTGCCAATTATAGACCAATCGCCTTAACCTCCATACTGTGTAAAGTAATGGAAAGGTTACTCATCAACAAGTTGCTGGCATACCTTGAAAACAATGAGCTCCTCAGTGACCGCCAGTATGGCTTTCGCCGTGGTTGGTCCACCGGAGATCTTCTTGTGTATGTCACGCACTGTTGGGGCGAGGCCATTGAGAAACACGGTGAAGTCCTTGCGTTATCCCTCGACATCTCAAAGGCCTTTGACAGGGTCTGGCACGCTAGTCTGCTGAGCAAGCTTCACGCATGCGGTGTCCCTGCCGGCTTTTGCAACTGGATTTCCGACTTCTTGAGTGAGCGGTTGATCCAAGTGGTCATCGATGGCTGCTCATCGGATCTTATGGCAATTAAAGCCGGTGTCCCTCAAGGGTCTGTTCTTTCTGCGACTCTTTTTCTGCTGCATATCAATGATCTACTTCAGCTGGGAGCAGTTGGGTACGCGGATGACAGCACAGTCTCAGAGAGATACTTATCCAGTTCTAGAGCTGACAGAGACGAAATTGCCACTCTCAGAAAGACCATGGTAGAGCGCATGAATTTGACATTAAATCTCGTTTCCCAATAGGGTGATGACAATCTGGTCAAATTCAACGCTCTGAAAACAAAGGCTTGTCTTTTCAGCGCTAAAAGGAGCCATTTTGAATTGGCCCCTACTTTCCAAAGTACATCTGTGCCAGTTACCGATTACCTGGAGCTTTGGGCATGGAGTTGACGTCAGACCTCAGCTTCTGGTCAACCGTCGAGTCCAAAGCTCAGACTGCAGCAAAAAAGTTGGGAATCCTACACAAGGTGAGGCGGTACTTCATGCCTGGACAGCTTCTAAATCTGTATAAAGCACAGGTCCGTTCCTGCGTGGAGTATTGCAGCCACTTGTGGGATGGCTCTGCAAAGTACCAACTTGCTGCATTGGACTCGATTGAGCGCAGAGCTAAAAAGCTTATAAGCGACGAGGTGCTAGTGGACAAGCTTCATAGCCTGGCTCAACGGCGAACCGTTGCTTGCCTGTCGGTTTTCTACAGATTGTACTTTGGGGAGTGTGCGCAAGAGCTCCATGATCTGATTCCTCCATCTCCCTTTCACTACCAGTCTACCAGATGCACGGCTGGGTACCACCCACACTTGGTTGATATACCGTCTTGTCGTACCAAGCGCTTCTCCTCCACATTTATTCTGCGCATAACCAAGCTGTGGAATTCTCTGCCGGCTTCTGTGTTCCCTGCCACTTAGGGCCTTTCAGCCTTTAAAACACGAGTAAATAGGCATCTTCTGGGCTCGCTAGTCCCATCGTAGACCTCATCTATCGCTTACCATCACGCGAGATCGAGGTCAAGAGTGGGCTCATCAGTAATAAAAAATTAAAAAATAGAATGCGAACAAAGTTGGTGCCAATACACATTCCTGTTTGACTCCACAGGTGACTGAGAAAGGTTCTGATTGTTCACCATTGACTGTGACGCAACATGACATGTCATCATGTAAAAGCCTAACAAATTTATTCGGACAACCCAGTTTAGACAGAACCAACCAAAGAGCTTCACGAGGAACGCTGTCAAAGGCCTTTTCAAGGTCAACAAAACACAGAAACATTGGTCGACCTTTCTCCGTGCTCTTCTCAATAGGCTGGTGGATTGAAATGATGGCCTCGCAGGCTCCTCTCTCCGGTCTGAAGCCGAACTGAGATTCTGGCAGTATTTCTTCGGATATAGGCAGAAGTCTATTTGGAAGGACTCGTGCGAAATTTTTTCCTGGAATGCAGAGAAGGGAAATGCCTCGGTACGAATTATAGTCAGAGCGATCTCCTTTGTTTTTGTACAGTGAGCAAATGCGAGAGATTTAAAAGCACTTAGGTAGATTTTCTTCCGATCACATATACAACAACAGTTTCCACATGATCTGGTGTAACTCCTCTCCTCCATACTTCAGCATTTCAACGCAAATATTATGTACGCCTACTGCTTTCTTATTCTGCTGTTGCCTGATGGTCGTTCTGACTTCCTCCAAAGTAATAGGTTCAAGTAACTCTTCCCTAGGTTTAGTTTGCTGGAGGTAATTAATGTTAGTTATATCAGCAGAGCCATCAACATTCAGAAGGTCATTAAAATGTTGAGCCCAGCGTTTCAAGATATCGTCTTTGTTGGCGAGAGATACTCCATGTAGTGACTTTAACGGTACGTTTACATTTTGGTACCTATGACGTTACAAATCTTGTTATAAAATGCACTCAGCTGTTGTGTGTCTATAAGCCACTGTAAAAATTTCGCCTTCTCTTGCCACCACTTACCTTTCGCATCTCTCGTTAGTCTTCCCAAGATTGAGAAGACTAAACTAAGCATTTTCCTGTATTTGTTTGTGTAAGTTTTCATTGCAAAGAATTATTGTGCTGCATATTAAGTAGCTGTCGGTGACCGCTAATCCAATTTAGTGTTTCTATGGCCCAAGATTGGAGAACTTGTTTCTGTGACAAAAGATGTTACGGACGGCCAAATGGTCTCCAGGTCATCGTTTTCAATATTCAAGGAATAAAGAGCTTCATTCAACTTGCTAACATACATAGGCATCCCTTTTCTGAAGACAGACAATTGACAGTTTCCAAACGGAATGCTTGACTACGTCCATAAAAACGTACCTTTAGAAGTATTATGCATTAAGTGATAATGCGTTTCGGGAGAAGACGTACCAGAAAAATTGATTGTGTTATTTAAATATGGGTAGGTGTTTTTAACCGACTTCTAAAAAAGGAGGAGGTTCTCAATTCGGATGTTTGTATATTTTTTTTTATGTTTGTCCGCGCAGAGCTCCGTCGCTGCTAAATTCTTATCTTGTTAGAAAGGGTATACTTCCCAAATGGTCCCATTAAAATTTTATCGAAATCGGTCAAGCCGTTTCTGAAAAATCAACAAAAGTCTAAAGAAAATATTTACGTTGATGATCTTTTCGTTTACTCTGCATTATTTTTGTTCGCGCATAACTCCGTCATTTACGAACCGATTTGGAAAATTCACTGACCCACTAAAAAGCACGAAAATAAAAACTTTTTTGCAAAAAATAAAACCGACTTCCATATTAAAACACTACAAAGCCAAAAATAATTTTAATTTCGGAAGGCGGTGTGAAAAAAAAAAGAAAATACAAAACCAATAACACCGACTACCGACCTACTAGGATATACTTGTATCTATTATCATCAAAATTAAATTATAACTTCTTGTGACTTGACCACGACTATGTGACCCCCCCCTGGCGCCAAAGCTGGATCCGCCCTTGTGTCTGAACCTGTTTATTATTGCGGCTTTTACAGACTTTCAGATGGAAAACAGACCTTATGCCTTGCCAGGTAGAACCCAAATCTTTTTAAATCACGTCGTTTTTCAGAATTACAAACACTCAAAGTCGTAGGCAAAGTTGTAGGTAAAAGACACAACTTTGCCTAGAAGGATATCTCAATAAATATATTGTTGATCTTTTTAGTATTTTTTTTTCCGTGTACTAGAGACACGTGCTTGTCCCCGGCAGTTATATTATTGCCATGACGGTATTGAATATTTTTTTACTGCTGATAGGCAATGTTGTAGCAGGTACCACAAACTTTTCATACAAAACTGTCGTTGAAACAAGGGTTGTCCAAAAAAATACGGATTATTTTCTTAAACTCATCTTAAATCCATCAGGTCTGATTTCTCTGAGATGAAGTCTTCCTTTGCGTTATTTTGTGATGATGTGAGTGCCTTAACATGCAAGGTATCGTCACTGGAACAGGAAATTGAGTCTATGAAGAAGGCAAGAGACGAAGTATCTGTCTTACAAGATCGTGTGGAGAAGCTCGAGCACCAGCTATGTGAGAGTGACCAGAGATCCCGAATGAACAACATTGAGATCAAAGGAGTACCTATGTCTAAAGACGAGAACCTGTTCACATTATTGGCCAAGATCGGGGATGTTATCAAATATCATATTCCAAGAGAACAGATAAATTATATTGCAAGGGTGCCAATGCGTAACGACAAGCAAAACAAAAATATAATATGTTCGTTACACAACAGCTACACGAAAAATGATTTTGTAGCTGCCGCGAAAAAACACAAGTCACTGTATGCTGCTGACTTGGGACTGCGTGGCGAGAACAAGATCTATATTAATGACCACTTAACACTCGAAAACAAAATCCTACTTAATAAGACCAAAGCCATAGCTAAAGAACGCGGATTTGAGCATGTGTGGGTGAGAGGGTGCAAGATAATGTTACGGAAGAATGATGCCTCACCAAAATACCACATTAAATCTGAACGGGATTTAAAGAAGTTTTTATGCTAATGATGTCGTCTCAACACTCTGGCAAGTTATTTGTTTACATTAGCTCATTAAGGTTAACTAACACCTGTACTATTTTTTTCTACGCATTCCATTCTCGCCGGCCTATTGTTCGCTTGCCGCTTGGTGTTAATTACACCTCACTATTTTTATTTTACGATTTTAATCGCTATTTTGCTACTCCTAAGGATATTTTTTGCCTGTTAATTAAACAACACCGAGTTTTTTATAACAATAGTTCTTATTCTCTTCCCTACTCATGCAGAATGCTAACCGAACCCTATACATATGTCGTTAAAATGCTAATTTGCACACTCACAGAGATTGGTCTTAATTTTGGACTTATTATTAATTGTTCCCAGGAATTGAATGTACCTTACACTCTTATTTGTATTATTATCTATGTTATGCGTTTGATTTTTATTATAATTTACAATGGTTCCCCTTAATATTTACTATCAAAACGTGCGGGGGCTACGAACTAAAACAGAACTTTTCTTTAGAAATATATGTTTTAATGGTTATGATGTTGTTTGCCTGACTGAGACATGGCTAAATGATGGAATATCTGACTCCGAAGTATTTGACGACAGATATCTCGTATGGAGACGGGACCGCGACTATGCTAATACTAATCAAGGTTTAGGAGGAGGTGTTTTAATCGCGGTGCGACGTGAACTAGTGGCGGACTCTCGCAGTGAGTGGTGCTCGAGTGCTGAGGACATGTGGGTTACATTAACACTGTCGCGAAAGAAACCAAGGGCTTCATATAAAATGCATATATGCGTTGCTTACATGTGCCGCCAGAATCTAGGAAACTCTTTAGCAGTCCAGCTGCGCAATTTTTCCGATAACCTAGCCGACAATCTCCTTAAGCATTCTGCCGACAAGTTTGTGATCCTGGGGGACTTTAATCAACCTAATATAATGTGGCAGCCGGCTGCTGATGGTTATTCGTTTTATCCAACTGGGGTGTGTGGGGATGTGCAAACTAACCTAATTGACAATTTAAATATATGTAACCTTTCACAGTATAATAATCACCTTAATAAGAACAACAAGATTCTGGATCTGGTGCTATCCAATGACGTAGTCACTGTCACACATTGTAGTGATCCACTGGTACCTGAAGATCCGCATCACGGTGCATTATGTGTGACTGCGGACTTTGTGGAATTGCATTGTCTCCCAGTTCGTCAATATGTGAAACTTCTTTATCATGTGGCTGACTATGTTGCAATAAACAGCGAACTTAATCAGGTTGATTGGCAAAGAGACTTGAGCTGTCGGTCTTTAGAAGACGCCGTTAAATATTTTTATTCTATTATTTTATTTTATTTTATTTATTTTATTTTATTTCATAGGAATAACAAACAGTAGTATATTAAATATTATAAATAGTACAGGATCGAATCATAGTTACAAATATACTACTCACTACGTTATTCACAAATTATAATAGAGTTTAGCTAGCTGTTGATTAATAAAATTACATTGTTAACTTAGAGCTTACGACTACAATTACTTATTTAATGACTATAAATTTAATTATAAACTGCTATCTTTTAAAGCAGATGTAATATCTTTTTTAAATACATTTTTACCAAGAAACAAAATATCTATGGAACTGAAGTTTTTATTATAAGTATCAACTAGACGGTGTAATGGGGAGCGTGCCCCAGAGTTGGTATAGACTATGCAATACTTATACACCAAGAAAAACAGTCATTTCAAGTTCGAAATATCCACCTTGGTACAAAAGCCCGCTGGTCAAAATAATTAAAGAAAAGGCTAAATACCACGCTAAGTTTAAAAAATATGGTAACCATTCTGATTACCACAGTTTTGTTTTATTGCGACAGCGGGCTAAAGACATCGAAAAAGTAATGTTTGACGATTACATGAAAAAAATAGAAATGGATATTAGTAAGAACCCTCGAGCCTTTTGGAGTTACGTTAAAGCAAGGAAACATTCCAACTCATATCCGTCGGTATTACACTTTGGGCAGCAATCTTCTGGTGATGGTGACGTAATTTGCAATATGTTTGCCGACTGTTTTCAGTCCAACTTTCTTGCAAGCACTAATGCAGACAATAGTGATTTTCATCGTGATATGGGCCACAGAAGTGCGGTACAGAGTACGTCAGATATCAGAACTATTGAAATAAATGATGATGAGGTTTATAGGCTACTTAAACAAGTTGACCTTAAGAAGTCCGCGGGACCAGACAATATTCCACCGGTTTTTATAGTAAACTGCGCAAAAAGTCTCTCTTTCCCTCTCTCGATCCTCTTCAGAATGTCACTAGACCTTGGTGTTGTACCTGCGATATGGAAGTCGGCATACGTAACACCAATACACAAAAAAGGACCTAAAACTTTTGTTGAAAATTACAGACCGATCTCCAAACTGTGCGTGTTTGCAAAAATACTAGAGAAATTAGTCTATAAACAAGTTTATTCGGCTCTTCAACATAGTTTTAGTGAAAATCAGCACGGCTTTTTAAGAGGTCGGTCTACCACGTCCAACCTGGTTCTCTGTGGTGAATTCCTTTCGGAGTCCATGTCGCATCGGTCCCAGGTCGATGTTATTTATACCGATTACAGTAAATGTTTTGATAGAATAGATCACGTTATCTTAATGCGTAAACTTTTATCGATGGGTATCAGGGGTAACCTCTATAGGTGGTTCATGTCGTATGTTGAGGGTAGATGCCAGACTGTGGTGCTGAATGGTTACTCGTCTAGAGCTATGCGTATTCCCTCGGGAGTTCCCCAGGGATCGTTATTAGGGCCGCTCTTGTTCAATATTTTCATTAACGACGTAATATTCTATTTCCAGCACTCTAAAATATTGATGTATGCAGACGACATGAAAATCATGAAACAGATTACAAGCCAGACAGATTCTTCTACTGCAGGCAGATCTAGAGGCTTTTCAAGCATACTGCAAATTAAATAAGCTGGACTTAAACGTCTCCAAATGCTATGTGTGTACTTTCACCCGCAAACCGCACCCTATATGTTTCTCCTACAATCTCTTAGATACCCCAATTCAAAGGGTCAATGTAATAAAGGACCTTGGGGTTACTTTCGACTCAAAACTTATTTTTGACACACATATTGATAACATTGTCAACAAAGCGTCGAAGGCGCTAGGTTTCGTTTGTAGGGTCTCATCAGAGTTCAGGAGCATCAAAACTATTAAAATATTGTATTGCTCCTTTGTTCGTAGTCACCTCGAGTATGCCTCTCAAATCTGGAACCCTAAGTATAATTTGTATATCAGTCGATTAGAGGGCATACAAAAGAGGTTTTTAAGGTACATTCAATTTCGTTCCAGAACATATCTACCAAACTATCTTAAACGATGCAAAAGATTTCATATTCTCCCGTTATACGAACGTAGAAAAATATCCGACTTGGTCTTACTAACTAATATTGCGAACGGATCCAGTGATGTCCCTGAGTTGTTGAGCAAAATTGGGCTGCGTGTACCTGGTTCGTTCTTACGTACATCCCGTTTATTGCACACACCAACGACAAGAACTAACTATAGGCAAAACTCGTACATGGTTAGGTCAAGCCGTGTGTACAATGCGACTTGCCAGGAGGTTGATATCGACATCTTTAATACTAGCGTGTCTAAGTTGAAGAAGACTCTATGTAGGCATTTCTTTGAAAATATTTAAGTTTTTTTTTTAACAATTTGTACTTATTTATATTTTTTTTTCTCTCTGTATCTCAGCTAACCTGTCTGTATTATTATATTGTATATCTAGTTATTAGTGAAAACTTGTAATTGGCCATATTGTATTTATAATCCTTGTTATTTTCTCTGTCTAGCTGTAAGTTTTCCAAACGTAATAAAATAAAATAAAATAAACTTTTATTCACTTTTTTCAAAAATAAAACTAAATTATGAGTAAAAATCACAAATATAATGCTTTTTTAGCAATACTGACTCGTAATTACTAATAAAAAAATTAAAAAAAGTGGCTTTTCCAGAGAATATTTGAGTTTATACAGGAGTCAGTGTCTTCACCCGACTTCGGAACATTAACAATTTGCAATGCAAAATGCAATAAAATATCGTAAAACGAAGGGAATTTAGTGCATGGAAGCGCTTACGTGTCGATTTGACCGGGTTCGAAACTGTGTAAATTTTATGCTAATACAACATTTACATAGTAAAAATATATCATTATTAAAATTCGACTAGTGACATCCCTAGACCCAGGCAAAGTTGTGTCACTCAAGTTTTCAAAACAGTGCACAACATTGCCTGCTAAGTTATTTTAATGAAATCGTGTCCTTTTAACAAAAATATCGAGTAATACGGAAAGTAGATAGTATTTTCTTACAGAAAATCCAAGAACAGGCATAGATGGGGGCTCCATGACCCTCAGCATTGTGGAACTCGACGCGAGGAGGAGCAGTAGGACCCAGCACCTGACACATTTGCGCCTTTTAAGACAGCCATTGTTATTTCTGTCTAATTCTTTGGGCATATTGTCCTTTGAGGCGCAAATGTGTCAGCTATAGGCGAAAGAAGTTCAAAAAGCACATTTCCCTATATGAATCTAAGGAAAGAATACTGCTTGTACCTTGTTTTAATACAAATAAAGGAATGTAATTACTCCATTTCAACCCTAGCCTAGCATTCTACTACACAACTATGCATTTCGCATGAATATTATCTGAAATAAAGATTTGAACTTGGTTGATGTGAATGCAAATTTTTTAATACCAACTTACGGTTTTGTGCTCACTTTTTTTTATAATAAACCTATTATCAATAAAAAAGTGAGCACAAATCCGCGTTGATAATAAATTGATGGTAAATTGGTAAGTGATGATGTGGTCGAAGATGGAGCACGCTTACCTATTCACTCTTGACTTAAAGACCGAATACTTGGAGTCTTGGACAATAAACTAACATTTTGGTCGTGTCGACGAACGCCTTTCATAAAGGTATAGATATTTTTTATTTGAAAAGAGAACTCGCGATACGATGTGAGTAGAATTCACTAAATAAGCAATCTTATTAACCCCACCAACTAAGCTAAATATGCTTGTGTCTGGAGTGAGTTCACGGTGATAGTGTAATGTGTGGGGTTCGAACCCGCGTCCTCTCGATCATTAGTTAGATCAGAGATTACCCCCTCCCCCCTACATACAAACATACAAATATACAAGCTTGTAATATTTTAGTATAGATATTGTACTATTATATTTGGTTTGCTGCCTAAGTGAATGGGATGTATCATCTACCATCTGACGTAATAACCTTCTCCATAAGTGCTTCTTCACGTTGAGTCGCGGGCGCGGTCACGAAATATCAAACATATGACGTAGTGTTCACGAAAGAAACGCACGGCGGGCAAGCTAGTGACTACTTTCAAACCTTCTCCGACCAACATAAGTTATGCGGGCCGAATCTCGGGGCGGCTGCGGACATAGCACCCTTTTTTTTTTTTTTTTTTTTCCGGTGTCTTCTCACACGTGCGCGGGGGGCCGCGGGAAACCTAATTCTTCCGCAGCCCCGCACTAGTGCTGGCCGGGTCTGTCCCGGCCTCGTCTCCTGCACGGGGTAGTGAGGTGTTGAACTACCCCGTGCATCGCCTCAGAGGCGCGCGCTGACACCCGCGCGCGCCTGCGACTCGGGTCCATCGAATAGGGGGCGGGGGACTTCCCCAAGTCCCTCGCCCCTGGACCCATTCAGGGGGGCTGGAAAAGGGCGTTGTCCGCCCTTCCCCTGCGCCCGGTGCGCCTTCTGCGGCCAGGGAAGGGAGTGGAGATCTCCCTCTCCCTTTCCGCAGTTTCCTTCTGCGACATCACGTCCTCGCAGAAGGACACCACCGCGTCCCACGACTCTGCGCTGCCGACCATACTCTGCACTACGGCCGGCAGCGACAGATCGCCTCCTACTTCATTTGTGAGGACACGGCGCTGCTCCTCCCAAGCTACACACTCGGCGAGCGTGTGTTGCGCCGTGTCCTCCCCGCAATGGACGCAGTGGTGGCACCGAGCGTCCGGCTCCCTGTCTATGCGGCACAGGTACTTGCCGAAGCAGCCGTGCCCCGACAGCACCTGTGTCACTCTAAACGACAGGGCGCCGTGCCTTCTCCCGAGCCAGTCGTCGAGTACTGGCCGGATCGCCTCGACGGTAGCGAGGCCGGCGGTAGGGCGCAGAAGCCTCTGCCGCCATTCCGCCACCAAGACCTGACGGAGCTCCTCTCGGCGCAGCGCGATCTGCCGCTGCACCGGCCTCGAGCCCCGTGCCCGCTCTTCCTCGCGCCATCGATACAACGACGCGAGTACTTTCGCCTCTAGGTCCCAGGGCGGGGATCCGGCCAGGACGCAAGCCGCCTCGTAGGAAATCGTGCGGTACCCGCGGACGACTCTGACGGCCATCACCCTCTGCGGTTTGCGCAGAATGGTGAGAGTGCCGGCCGTCATGTCCAGCGCCCACACAGGGGCCGCATACAGGGCCATGGACCGCACGATTCCCACGTACAACCGCCTACAGGCGGCGCTCGGGCCCCCCAAGTTGGGAAGCAACGTTGAAAGCGCGCCCGCTGCGCCCATCAACTTGGGCACCAGCCGCCGGAAGTGGGGCCCGAATTCCCATCGGCTGTCGAGCACCAATCCCAAATACTTCATGGTGGACTCGACAGCTATCCGGGTCCCGCTGACCACGATGTGTGATCCCGGCGGCGGCGCCCGTCGAGGGCCATGAAACACCATGGCCTCCGACTTGTTCAGGGCCACCTCCAGGCCCAGGCGCCGGATGCGGTTCACCACCTGTGACACCGCAGCCGTGGCTAACAACGTCGCTTCCCTGTGCGAGCCCCCCCGGGCAGTTACGAGCGTGTCATCCGCATAACACGTCACGTCGGCGCCCGGCGGGAGTTCGCCTCTCAGCACCCAGTCGTAGCCGATGTTCCACAGGGGCGGTCCCAAGACCGATCCCTGTGGAACACCGCACGACGTGAGGTGCCGACCAGCACCGTCACGTCCCCGATAGGTGACGCATCTACCCTCCAGGTAAGCCCCTACTGTACGGCGGAGGTAGGGAGGCACGCGATGGTATTTCAGGGCCTCCCGAATACAACTCCAGGGTAGGGTGTTGAATGCGTTGGAGATGTCTAAAGACACCGCCATCACCACCCCACCCCGGGACACCGTCTCCTCCGCCAGGGCCCTCACGCGCATGATGGCGTCTATGGTGGAGCGCCCCCGACGAAAACCGAATTGGTTGTCGTCCAGGTTCGGCCCCTCCCTGCACAAGTGGCTGACGAGGCGATCTGCGATGATACGCTCAAAAAGTTTGCCCGCCTCGTCAAGCAGCACTATGGGCCGATACGCGGACGGCGAGTCCGCGGGGCGCCCCTCCTTCCTGAGGAGGACCAGCCTCCCCTCCTTCCACACACTGGGAAACTGACCCTGCTCGAGGCATGCCGTGAGAAGCCTCCTCAGCTGGGGCTCTAGCTCCTTCAGAGCCAGGACGAGAGCTCGACCAGGCACTCCGTCGGGTCCGGGCGCTGTGTTCTTAGCCCGGAGTCGCGACACGGCCGCTCCCATTTCTGCTTGCGTCACCTCGGGGACATCGGTGCTCTCCTCTTCTTCTGGAGAGTCTGTGGCTGAGGGCGAAGCCATCGCCGGGGGAACGTGTCCCGGTCGCCCTGGGAAGAGGGCCGACACCACCGCCTCTAGCAACTGGGGTTCCATGCTTCGCGTCAGTGGAGGCGCCCAGGGACGCAACTTGCTCCGTACCCAACGGTAGGGGCGCCCCCACGGATCTCGATCTAGGGACCCCAGCAGCTCCTCCCTGGCGCGCGACTTTGAGTCGCCGATGGCCAGCCACAGAGTCTCTTTGGACGCGCGGTACACCTCATACAGCGCGTCCTCCTCGGCGGAATCCCGTCGACGTCGTCTCCGGTATCGGGTGTACCGGCGGCGAGCCGCAACGCACGCTACGCGCAATTGCGCGATCTCGGCGGTCCACCAGTACACCTGGCGCCTTGCGGACTGTTGGCGGACACGGGGCATGGACGCGTCGCAGATCTGCGTCATCGCCCCCCGAAACCACAGCGCCACCGCCTCGACGTCGACGGGGCCGTCCGTCGTCGACTCCCAGGTCCAGGACTGGACTAATGCAGCTTCTTCGAGTAGTTCCCTGTCGATGCGCTTAAGCGCCCAACGCGGGCCGTCGTCAATCGGGGCTGTTGGATGGCGGCCGCTCGCGGTCTGGGCAGAGACGTCGAACCGGATATACCGATGGTCCGACAGCGTCTCCACCTCCACGGCGACACGCCAGTCGCGGACTCGGCCGGCGACAGAGGGGCTAGCGAACGAGACGTCCACTATCGACCCGCCCCGCTGCCGCACGCACGTGTATTCCGAACCCCGATTCAGGACGACCAGACCGGTCGTCACCGCCCACTCTTCTAGCACCTCGCCCCGAGGGTCAGTGACCGGAGATCCCCACGCCGATGACTTGGCGTTGAGATCTCCGAGCACCAGAACGGGACGAGGGTGATGGCGGCCTACGACGGCGCCCAACTCGACAAGGAAACCCTCAAAGTCGGCGAGACTCTTGTTGGGAGAGAAATACGCCCCCACAATGACGATGCCACCCGAGACCGCAGCAACCCAGCCGCGGCCCCGAGACGGGTCGGTCAGAGTCTCGCCAATAATGGCCACCGAACCGTTAGCGCATCCCAGCCAGTTGTGACGGGCGGGGATGAAGTACGGTTCGGCGACCACAGCCACGTGAATCGACCACTGTGCCATGCTCTGGAGTAGGAGATCCTGAGCTCTGGCACAGTGGTTGATGTTGCCCTGGAGAAAATGGAATTGGAGCATTATTAACATTCCATTCCCTCGGCAACGGTCCTGGGCCGGGAGTCGGCCGCGGAGCTACTAGCCTGCGGGGGAGGCGAGGTTTCCCCGGCAGGTTTGGTGCTCCTCTTCTTTTTCTTCTTTTTGGCCTTGCTGGCAGGCGCGCCACAGGCCCCTCCGCCCACTTTGTGTCCCGCTGGCTTCCCTGCATCCGAACACAAGATGCAGTTGAGTGCCGCGGAACACTGGGCCGCCTTGTGGCCGGGCTGACCGCAGCGATAACAAAGATCACTACGGTCAGTTTCGGCGGTGCACTTTGCCCGGACGTGCCCCTTCTCCAAGCACCGGAAGCACCGCAAAGCCCGGGGCTGCAGGAGTTTCGCCCTCGCTGCAACCCAGCCTACCAGCAATCTGCCGCTCTCGGCGATCTTCTTCGCCGACGCCACAGGGCACCGAACCCAGACTACACCGAGTCCGGTGGCGTCGGCGCGTATATCGCCAGCCCGCACATTGCCCGGCGGACACTCTCCACTTTGGGCAACGGCCGCCACCACCTCCTCAGAGGTCACGGAGTCATCCAGACCAGAAATCCGCACCTCTGCGGTTTTCATTGGCCTGGAGACCCGGACGTCCTCGGAGTTGAGGACCTCCCTCATTTTGGCGGCCAGAGCATCCGCCTTTTCGGCACTGCCGCTCGCAGCACCAGCCACCTCGAAGAGCCGCGCACCCGTGGCAGCCTGCCTAAGGGTGACGGACTGGAGGCCAAGATCAGATAATTTGATCTTGGCCTTGGCCTCGGCAATGACCGACTGGTACGTTACGCCGCGCTCCGCAGCCCCAGGCTGTAGCGTGAGCGTCACAGCTTCGGAACGCGGGGTACGTATCGTCGGCCCTTTGCGACCGCCTTTGGCAGTCCGTCGCGCAGTCCGTCGCGCAGGCTGCGCAACCGCCTTTGCGGTTACGTCTGGGGCGCATGCTGCTGCTGCGGCCTTCTTGGCGGCTTTGCGGGCCTTCTTGCGGCCCACGACTTTCGCCCAGGTCTCACCCTTAGACCCGGTAGTCGTGGGCTGGCCGCTCGGAGGAGCTCCCTCCGCGGGCTTCTCCTTTCGAGGCGCAAGTCTCGGCGGCTCCTCAGTCCTCCGCGTGTCAGCCGCTAGAGGCGGACGGAGGGTTTCCGCTGGGAGACGCCGAGAAATCGCCTCCATCCGAGCGTTTACCATGCTCCCGCACTGGAGCATGCAGAGCCGGACAATGCGCTCGACCTCTTCATCGGTGCGAGAGCTTGCCGGTCGCAGTGCGGGAGTCGGGGCCACCACAGGTGCGGCAACGGGGGACGTGCGTCGCTGCTGCTCCTCGCTTAGCGCAGCGACTTGCCGCCGGAGGTCTTCCAAGTCGTTTCGGAGGCGGCTGTTTTCCTCCTGCAACTTTGCGACCTCGTCAGAGGCCGTTCTGTTGAGGAGGGTGCCAACCGCCTCCCTGATGTCCGCGGCAGCCTCTTTCAAGCCACGGGTGAACGTGCCCTTTAGGCTGCCAGACTTGGTGGCAACCTTCAGGACTAAGTCCACCCCATCCAGAGCCAGCTGGCTCAAGGCCACCGCAAACGGCTCGTCCCCTTCCGCCGCCAGAGCAGCACGCCGCTCGCGAGCGCGTCGGGCCATTTCCGTCACTTCGTCGGCCGCGACGGCTTTGCGCTGCTGCCTCTTGGCGGCGTTGACCTCCGCCTTTGAGCTCCCCAGCGAGGCACAGCTTTCGCCGCCATCGCCAGGGTCCTCTGTGGTGACCCCCATGTCACTTTCTGCTTCACTAGCCGCGGGGGTATTGGGGCGGACAAACCGCCCGCGCCCATCCCTCCGCAGCTGTGAAGCGCTCGCCCCTTTCGGTGCCTGCCGACCCCTCCTCGAAGGGAGCATATCACATAGCACCCTGGGCAATCTTATTTTAGTGATTGATCTTCTTGATCCCTACAAATCAGTCTTGTGTCCCTTTAACTTTCTCTCCATGTGGGCAAGTAACATACAACCACACAGCCTTGTCTTCGTCATCGCCAGTCATTCGTCCATAGCTTCACCTTCTTAATTTGTTCCTCGTCACTCCGCTAGCTCCATTTCACTCCGAGCGGCGCACAGTGGTCCGGATTTTCAAAATGATGGACTTTCGATCGAAGATGGTTATTACTAAACAAAAAATGGTATCAAATAGTACATATAACGCTGATCAATATTTATTACTACAATTTTTCGATAAAATTGCTCCTTCACGTCAAAAAAAAATATTTAAAAATAAAATGTATGGGAGAAAATCTATTTTTTTTTTTCTCTGACTAGTATCAAAGTATAGCAACCAAACCTTATATTCTAGTAAGAACTTGTTGCCCTTAATACGACGACATATAATTTGCTATAATATAGATTCATCTTAATAGAAAAGGTTAGAAATGGATAAAGCCCTGAACAGGGCTATTTTTAGAAGTCCTGAAAAGAACTATTTCAGGTAGTCCTGAAAAGGACTATTTTATACAGTCCTGATAAGGACAATTTTAATGAAACGACTTATCTTACTAACTCAATTCAAACAATAACAATATCACTAAATCTGTCACGCTATTACGCTAATGGATCGTCAACTCCTGCCTGCAGCTCCTGTAGATCCATATTCTCAGTTTCTTCTGTTGTTACCTCAGGCAACAACAAAAGCTCTTTAACATCCGAAAACAAAAAATCGAAATGTTTTGAGTTGTTATATTTTGGTCGAATATGGGATAAATATGGGTCCGAACTAATTAAAAAAATATGCAACAAGTCTTCGTTGGTCTTCATCCTGTTAAATTTTCTTGTGTGATTTTCATGAACTCTTCGTAATTCTTTATTTCTTGCTTCACTGGCTTTTTCGGAAAGAATACCAATTGGTAGGAAGCCAAAGTGTGTCTGCACCATGTATGAGCAGCTAGTGCACACTTGCGGGCATATAAATCCACGGGTAGGTATAGATGAACAAACATCTCAGCTGTATCTCGACAATACGTTCTAAATTCAATATATAGATATTGAATTTAGAACGTATTGTTGCCATAGGGCACATCCAGATGAAATTGTTTGAAGAATAACCGCGAAATGCTTTAGTCTTGTCTTAGAAATGTCTTTATCAATATTTGTAATTACGGCAGATTTCTCATAATCTCTAAAAAACCTTCTGGCTGTATTTCCGTCGTTTGTGGTTCCAAAGCCTTGCTTAACAAAATCTACAAGAATTCCCATTTGCTGCTTGAATTCTTCTTGTGTCTGTTGTTTTTTCGCAGCTTTTAGTTCCTTGTTAGCACCTCGTGTAGCCCACATTTTAAAGTAGAGTTGGTAGTGGTAGCATTGGCCTACCGTGCCACTTTTGTGTGGCTTCTCAATCAGGATCCCTGATAAACTGCAGACAGTTTTCAGGGCAAAGATAGGATGGGGACTATCGGTGGGGTGACAGATGGCAAGGACGTTGTTGAACGCCTTGCCACCTCTGCCGTGCATGCGATGCACTTCGATAACAGGGATATTCTGTGACTTTAAGTCACAAAGGATCTCTGCAGTGGAGATCTTTCTTGGGATCCGACATAATTCCACACGTACAGGTTTGCTCTCATTGAGCGTGTACGTGTGGTGAGGGATGTTCCGGGCTTTGAGAAGCTTGGAGAGCTCTCAGTGGTCATTTGCCGAAGCAAGACCGACTTTAATTCCATTCTGAACGGCGCGGGCATTCGTGTAGTCGATTCTAGGCTCGCCACACGCTTTGGACACGTTAGTCCAAGCCCCCTTATCGTGGATGAAGATGGGGTGGGAGGAGGGGTCCTGCGCAAGAAAGCGCTGACGGATGGGGGTGGGATGGGCATGTTGCCCGAAGAATGGTTTGCCGAGAAGGTGGAAGGCTGGCTCAGCACCGGGCGTGCTGGCTAAGCCGGGGTCGGCTTTTTGGCCTTAGGGGCCAGGGAGGATGAGGTCTGCGACTTCTACTTCTTCTTTCCTTGGACGAGCATAAACTCTTCCGAGGAGGAGGAATTTGGGTCTCCTCAGAGCCTGTGCGATCAGACTCTGAGCGTTCACTCTCCAAAACCTTACATTAATTGTTTTAACGGTATCTGCCCACGACACCCACTAAAAGGTTTCAGTAATATAAATGTTGAAAGAATAAAAAATGTTTGTAAGATAATAGCCAGACTCTTCAACGGTAATATTTTATAGTTATATCGCAGTAAATTGGACTGTGTTCAGCCATCATCTTTGATTCTAGGACATACGGGTTTTCTTATGTTATTCCGGATATTTTCTTTCACCATTTTGAAAGCAGTGGTGTGGATGAAAATTACATAAAGTAACGTGCCTTTCAGGGTTCAAACCCACGAGGTACAACTCGCAAGTCGTGCCTATAATCACTGGCCTACCACTGCTCTTTACGTCAATAAAATGTTGTGAATTAAATTAGTCTCCTCACCTCACAGGTTTTGCAAATCTATCGTTAACATTTCAGGGAGTGTGCGATGAGTTTGCATAATCGAATTCTACGAAGCTCGTTCCATCATCGAACTACAAGACGAACAGCGTTGCGCCATTGATAGGTACATGGTGGACATCCCACCCATACACTCCAAACTTTTTGGGGATACTTATATTAGATAAGCAGCGGTATTTGTATTTGCCGGAGTTTGTATCTATTTCCTGATAGCTTTACTGATAGCCTAAGTCAAAAGTGATTTCAGCCATGATTTGGTGTTTAAGCAGTTTTCGCAGTGGCCGGTCATCGGATGGGTGATCAAAAACTTATTCCCTCGAGTTTTTTTGTGCTTCAGAAGGCACGTTAGTCCCGGCTGCATCCACAGTCATTTGCACCCACTAATCCGCATTGGGCTTGCGTAGTTGGTTCTGTCTAGCCCATTGTCATAAGGTACGGTGTTTATCTGGAGACAGTTCTTTGCCTCAGCCGTCGAGATATTAATAGGCTGATTATGCCAAACGGTACTTGACATCGGTGTAGGAGAGCAGCAATCGCGGGAGATTTGCTGTTTTTAATTAAGTAATTGAAGAGTTTCATCTTCCGCCAGATGTGTTATCTACTAAAACTTTCCTTATAAAATATGCTTTCAAACAACGAAAACGCGATCAAAATTGGATCAGGAGTTTTCGAAAAAATCGCAGACATACAATACAAATAGTCAAATACATACATACTGGTCGATTACATAACCTCCTTTTTTGAAGTCTTTAAAAAAGAAACATATTAATAGGCAAATATAAAGAGATGCCCATAATAGTTCTGATCTGGTCGTTATTTTATCCTATTTATTTATAGTGGAAACTGCTAAAGTTCTTAAGGAGTCAAGAAAATCCGTCAAGGTAAAAGACGTAATTAAAGTATGGAATAACCATACTGTTTAGGTAGTAGTGAAATGTATATCACCGATGAAATAACCGCAAAGGCCACATGAGTCTATTCTTATTCAGATATTGGGCTCCGAAACTAGTTTTCAAAAGCAAGTTCTTGTAAGTCTATTTTCCGCTAAATATCACGCTGTATTGAGGGTCAATAGTCAACTTTAAATCTTGTTAAGTGGCCTTTGTGGAGGAGCCACCAGAATTTTGCCAATATCACGTGTATAATGATAGACCATCATACAAACGCAGGAGGTTGTTCGGTAATGTATTTTGGATGGTGAAAAGTATTATAGTAAATTATAAACTAAAATTATTTTCCACGCGTACATGACAATAGCTTTTGTAATAGTGAAGAGTGTTGAATAAATGTCGATACATCATTGTGACAGGTGTCTTCCTGGGCTACCAATATGAATCGATAGGTACAGTTTGTATGACAGAAACTAAATACCTTCTGGGTGTGAATGCCATCTACCTATTAAGCTTCGCTAGTCGTTTAGTTAAGACCTGCCAGTAACACAGCATTTAGGCTTAATTTACACCGCTGCGGAATGGAATGGAAGCAACAGACTAAATAGGAGCCAAAAAAGGTCGAGCGTCTTCCAGGGAATTCTCGCGCATTCTCGAGAATTTTTGGCTCCTATTTAGTTTGTATGTTATACAATTGACATAAAGTTCATTATGCTATGTACAATTTCGTTGCAAAAAGTCGCTTCCATTCCATTCCGCGGCGGTGTAAATTGAGCCTTAGGGATACTCCATTGTAACCCTTACAGAAAACGACAAAGAGACGATTCTACAAGATAACATTACGATATCTGACTGCTGCGTAGTGGGGTAAGAATCCCACATTGTATGTTTGTAAGTAGGGGGTAATCTCCGGAACTAATGATCCGATTCGAATTAAAATTTTTTCATTATTAGTATGGTGCATGATGGGTGCTTTAGGCTATAAATTATATAGAAATCCACGCGGCTGAAGTCACGGGCGAAGTGCTAGTAATTAAATAATATAACAGGAACATTTAGGATTTTTATAATTATACAAAACTGAAGTTCTCAAACAAATATTTACATTATTATTCAGAAATATGAAGCAACAGTGGCGCAGCGAGCGTCTAGATCGATAGTAATTCTCCTGGTTATTCGGTTTTTAATTGGCAGGTAGGTAGGTACAAAAGTTCGGTTAATTTTTAAGGTTTGTTGTGTGTCTACGGGTTTTTTATGGGTTTGCTACTCGAAGATGTGCTCCTTCCGTCTCCCTCGGCCATCAGCACCAGCATAGATGAAAAGAAGCAGTGTCAGGCGCTGCCGTAATTAAATCATAGAGAAGAATTTATCGTACCAATACCAAGATGAAGGATCCATCTGTTTTGAAATGCTATAGACTCGCATGTTTAAATCTAAGTAGTTCATTTATTTTAAAGAATGTATGACAATAATATTTTTTTTCTATTTCTAGATTCTATCCAAAAAACACCTAAATAGTAAAATTTTTGTTTTAAGTACTTTATTTAGGAAAAACCGTTTTTTTTTTACTGTGTGCAGAGCCAAGGCGTGGAACTTTCTGCTGGCTTCTGTATTCCCTGCCACATATGACCCGTCAGCTAAGTTACCGTATTTTTTTCTATATTTTTTATTTATATGAATCAAAGTAATCACATATGAAATCAAAGCATCTTTGCCTACGGAGTGATAGCTTATTAATATGCTTCTTGAAGAAATGAGCTGGATGGAGGCAATAAATTCTCAAAGGCATTTCGTACTGCCTCACGGGTATTGAATTTATTTCCCGCCAGTAAGTTATCCAAATTCGGGAAAAAGTAGGTATAAGTCTGTAGGCGAAAAGTGAGTACCTACGGTGGATGACGGAGAACTTCCAACCCCAGCTCTTGTAATCGGAGACCGTCTGCTGTGCAGTATGAGGACGCGCGTTGCCGAGCGACTGTCCAAAGCTGATAGGAGTCGTGCGCGAGTTCACATTACCTAGGTACACTACACATCTATCATCGGTAATACTCATCCCGTTTGCTAAGAAGCTGTGATTAATTACACCGGTGTTAGACCACTAAACAGTGACTATAACTTTTCTAGGGATCAGTTTTGTTTAGGGAATTGTTTAGGTGCTTAACCAATATCCAACCAACTTGCTGAGCGCTTGCGATTGACTAATGCCGCCGTAAATTGAGTATCATCAGCTTCTACAATCGCCTTTAATTCGTCATTTTCGACCAAAATTTTCGGACGACCACTACTTACTTAGGTTAATTTTTCAGATCGGAATTTCCAGAACGGAAGTGGGTGAACCAATAATGGGTGGTGCATTCTTTCCGTAAACGTAATTGATGTTGCCACGTGAACGTGCTACTTTGTTGAAACGATGGTGCTCATATTACATAATTACTCGAATTTTTAACAAATGTTGAAATGCCATGAAAATAGAACACTAACCAAGTAAGTAACCATTACACAAATTAAACAACAAACTAATTTTGAAAAGAGAATTCCATGATTTTAAAATAAATTAATTTGAAATTAGAATTTTAAGCCAAAAAAAAAAATAGAATTTTTCATTTGAAATGGTCAGTACGGGAAAACTACAATTTCATAGGTCCTATTATAATGATTGCAAACAAATAATTATACTTTATTTGAACGTGCCCATAGATGATGCAATATTTGATTTTCTGACATCGTTTTCGTTCCATTTTAGTGATGTTAACGATGAATATCGATTAGCTTTAAACATAATAATTAAATAAATAATTTATTTGCAAAAAATTTAAACCAACTCCCAAAAACACCGCAAAGTGAGACATAACTTTAAGTTCAGTAGTCGGTGTCTTTAGTTTTGTATTTTCGTTTTTGGCACCGACTTCCGAAATTAAAGTTATTTTTCACTTTGCATTGTTTTTTGAAGTCGGTTTAATTTTTTAGTATAAAGTTTTTATTTCACTCTTTTTAGTTGGTCGATTTTTAATTTACCTACTTACAAAAGCCTAAATGTCAACTACTTATAATCATTTACAAAATATTGCTTTTCCCAATGTTGGGCCGTTAATTGTTGAGGAATTCTCCTCGTACTTCACCATCAGCTTCACTTCACCATATGCATTGTGACGAGCATATTGTGCTGAATAACCACATTCAAGTAATCGAAGCGGAACACATGAAATACTTATATATTGAGTAGTTCCAGTGGCCATCTGTGGTCTTCATCATCAGGTCCACTTCACAAATGGTACTTTTCGAATGCAACTACACAAGTTACTATAAAACATACTCAAATCACTATAGGTGTGCCTATAATATTTGAAGAGTTCCCTCGATTTCTCCAGGATCCCATCATCAGATTTATCGTATCTGGCAGTGCTGTGCACTTCTGTAAAAGACTTATTCACAATGTATAATAATCTATTCTTTTGTTTTTTTTTTTAAAGCTGTAGTGAATACGTCGTTGAAGTGCCATATATAAATAAATAAATAAATCAGATCTTGACTTGGTGACAGTATGATCAATTTCGAAGTATACCCTTTCAAATAAAAAAGAATTTTCCAAATCAGTTCAACCGTCTTCGAGTAATCGGTTATCATACATAAAAAGATAAAAAAAATAATACGCGTTGACTTGATAACCCCCTCCGTGTTTTTCGTCGGTTGAAAATTACATCAATTTGACGATGGCCAGATAAAATAATAACTGTAAGTTGTTATTTTTATTGCAATGAACTGTTTTAGGCATAATAGGCATACAATATTTAAGCGGTAGCTTTTGAAAGATTGAATATACTCATTTTGCAAAAGTCACACTGAAATCCAATTTGTGTAACAGTATGAGATTTTTTTTGAGAGAGCTCCATTGATTATTGCTAGTTTGACAAAACTATTCATTAAGGACATCTCGATAGTCAGCTAAAGAAAGAATGGATGACAGAACTGTCCCAAAGGTACAGTTGGCCCGTGGCTTAGCTTGAAAATATTTATTTTTTAACTTAGGTACCTACTTACTATTATTTTATAGAGGAAGACGAAATTCCTGTTAGTTATTTTATCATTTAAAAAGTGATTTATAATAGACTAGCTGGCTAAGCCTGTGACTTTGTTCACGTGGGAGGTTTCCACGTAAATCTCGATTCCGTGGGAAAACCGGGATAATCAGAGATTAGCCCAGCCAAACAGAAAGCCAGAAAAAATATTTAAAAACGTTTGTTTGTATTTTAGTGTTGTGTAAATAACTATGCAAAAGAACTTGAAAAAAAAACAGTTACCTACTTTGAAATTACAATGTAAAACACAGAAACAAATTCACAGTGTAAATGTGAAAGTTTATAAGGATATCCTATCCCGTTCAAATGTTAAATAAAATGGTTTGTTCGATATAAGAGAACACCAATAACTTAATAATAATTCTTTACTTTGTGAAGCAGATGAATTTGCTAATAAATGCACCGATGGGTCAAGGTTTTATGTCATACATAATCCTTCAGATAGTAATTGCAACTAGGTAATATTGAAACCCTCATTGGTAAACAAGATTCCATTACGTAATGTGTGCAAGCAGTTTCTAAACAGAAAAGTTGATTTTATAAAGCCTGCAATACATGTTGGCCGAGCGTTGTCGAGTGAAGGCCAATACCAACATGTAGACAGTATATTTGCCTTGTCTTGCTATCGCTCGATGTCACTTGCCTAGTTGGCCGAGTGAAGGCCAGCGCCAACGTGTATAGAGCTCTTTGGTGCAACTTGTCTTCGGTCGCCGTTGCTCGTGATCACTTGCCTCACTTCGGATCGGTGTCGGTTTTTGGTCACAAATCAAAGGCGCTCGCCTGCGCTCGGCCAACGTGTGGGCAGCTCTACAGACCCTCTTCTACATTGGTCGTCTCCATTGGCGTTCGACGAACTTGTCGAACGTGTGGACATTATTTCTTGCCTTGTACCTATTTGTCAACGCTCGCGTTGGCCTACGCTCGGCCAATATGTATTGCAGGCTTTAGACTGGTGTATAAGTTATATCGAAAGTGTTCAGTGATAACAGTTCACATCCCTATTTTTAAATGTCACTCCAGCCAGTTGTCAATGTCAGTTTCACGTTTTATGAGTTTCGTCTGTGCTAAGCCGCTATGCTAGCTTTCGGAAGTAAATTTTAATCGCAAACTCCATAAATAAACCTATTTTAATGGATATTATTGCCTGTTTTTAAATGGCTTAAATCAGTACTAAGTTTTATACATCTTCATGTTGTTTGAGCAAGTTATGTACGAATAGGTTAGGTTTCAATATTGGTTTTCTGAAATGTCTTTTCCGGGTAATCATTCAATGGAAAACTATGAACTTGTCCGTGGTCGTGATGACCAGAGCCTCACAGTGCGGCAGGCCTATGATGAAGGTAAGTATTTTTTATATATTCTACATTATTGTTTATTCAAAATCGTGGGGAAATTCTTCTTTTCTTTAATACATTAATTCTTTCTTGAATTGCCAGGAGTTTGTGACGTGGCTATGGAAATTTATACCTAAGTCTAATATAATAAAATATATGTATAATATGAGACTACACAAATATTTCAATATTTCTTAGAACTTAAATTAATAATGTTTTTCCTTTTTTTAAATGAAATACGTTATTAAAGCATAAATGTTCATTGCAATATATTTATAATTTTCCCAAAACCTTCAGAAAGTTATACACAAAAGTCATGAAATTTCATGTTTTGTTTTGTTTATATCTTTATCTTATCTAAATGATAGCCATAATCATTAGCAAGCAAAAAATATCACTCAATCCTATGGTTTAGGCATATATTCTTCTAACTGGTAAAAATATATGATATATATATTGAGCGCAGAGCTAAAAGACTTATAGGTGACGAGGTGCTGGTAGACAAGCTTCATAGCCTGGCTCATCGGCGAACCGTTGCTTGCCTGTCGGTTTTCTACAGATTGTACTTCGGGGAGTGTGCGCAGGAGCTCCATGACCTGATTCCTCCATCTCCCTTTCACTACCGGTCTACCAAGACGCACGGCTGGGTACCACCCACACTTGGTTGATATACCGTCTTGTCGTACCAAGCGCTTCTCCTCCACATTTATTGTGCGCACAGCCAAGCTGTGGAATTCTCTGCCGGCTTCTGTGTTCCCTGCCACTTATAACCTTTCAGCCTTTAAAGCATGAGTAAATAGGCATCTTCTGGGCTCGCTCGTCACATCTTAGACCTCATCTATCGCTTACCATCAGGCGAGATCGAGGTCAAGAGTGGGCTCATCAGTAATAAAAAAAAAGGAAATTTGACTAATTAATGTAAGTTTTGATTGCATAAGTCTATTATGATTTAAGTACTCTAACTTAATTTACGAATTCAGTGGTTAGTAATAAATGAGTAATTGACATATATTGGCAAATTACATATTAAATAATTATATTTATTTTGTGAATTGGTTATAAATAACACTATTGCACAAAAAAATAAAATAAACTAGATGTGGCCCGTGTTTTCTAGCTTCCTACCCTGAGAAGAAACACTGAATCAAACTCAGCCTTTTTTGAAGTTCGTATGTTCCATTCTTATTAAGTATGAGAACAATGTAGGTTTTGAGTGGGTAGTCAGTGCATCTTTCAGATAATGTGTAGCTAATAGAAATTTACACTGAGAGAAGTTAATGGTATACTCATTTCAATGTTACAATGGGCAGTCTTATCGTTTGGTTCAGTTCCATATCGGTTGTAGGTTTGAACTTCACCCATTACACGATTGCCATGAACCCAATCCCAAGCATGTTTAGCTTAGTTGGAGGGGTTAAAAAGATTGCTACTAATGGGAATTTTACATTGCTAGTACTCTTAAAAAAAGTGGTTGGAATTTTTCGAATTAAAGTCTAAGCTTACAGACTCATGCTTGTTAGGTTGTAATTCTAGTATCTTGTATTTTATTAACAACTTATAATTTAGCATGTTCACATTTCACACTCATAATTTAATTTCTTATTCAAATTGCAATGATCTAAATGTAGTGTTTATTTTCATCAACTTGCAAAGCAATCAGCAACATAAGTGGATAAAAGACTTAGTTTTTCTGACATTTCAAAATAAATGTGTCATTATGTTTCCTGGAATTTACCTATGACAAAATTTTGATTGTACTTGCATTGCATTGATAACTTTTTGTATCAAACTTTTGAAGTACCTATCAATTAATACCATTTCCGTTTTATACTAAAATTCTTCCAAATCAATGTGCCAGAAAATTATGAATAACATTTTAGAAATTGTATATAACATGTGATGTGTAGACATAAGCCATTCTATATGTGATAAACTCGTAATTTTACTATTCCTCTAATTGTAACTGTCTGTCCTCTATCGAAGCAGTTTTTTTAAGGCATTGCCCACTCAAGGACCATGTATGTCATGTAACATGAGTACATTTTTTAACCGACTTCTAAAAAAGGAGGAGGTTCTCAATTCGGATGTTTGTTTGTTTTTTTTTATGTTTGTTCGGGCATAGCTCCGTCGCTTGCCAACCGAATTGAAAAGTTTTTTTTTTGTTGAAAAGCATATACTTCCCAAATGGTACCATGAAAATTTTATCGAAATCGGACAAGCCGTTTCTGAAAAATCAACAAAAGTCTAAAAAAAATATTTACGTTGATGATCTTTTCGTTTACTCTGCATTGCGTTTTTTGATCGCGCATAACTCCGTCGTTTAGGAACCGATTTGGGAAATTCACTGACCCACTAAAAAGCGCGAAAATAAAAACTTTTTACAAAAAATAAAACCGACTTCCATATCAAAACACTACAAAGCCAAAAATAATTTTAATTTCGGAAGGCGGTGTGAAAAAAAAAAGAAAATACAAAACCAATAACACCGACTACCGAAATTAAAATTATTTTTGGCTTTGTAGTGTTTTGATATGGAAGTCGGTTTTATTTTTTGCAAAAAAGTTTTTATACCAACACCCAGACCCTGAAAAACTATTTGTAGTAGGTACTACATACAAACATTTGTATTGTTACCTACGGGAATCAAAACTGCGACATACAATGCGGCATCAAATCGTTCAATCATTGTATTGTCTATGCTGTAGAGAAAGTATCATACCATAGACTCTATGGTATGATACTTTTTTTTAAGTTTAGGTATTTCTTTGGTTAAGACTTTGAGGCCGTGCGCGCACTGCCTTGCGGTGGCCGCAATTCCGGTAGTTCTACCGCACCGGTAGACTCACCGCAGTGCGCGCACTTCTATGGCACTCCATACTTCACAAATTTTGCGGTGCGGTAGAACTACCGGAATTGCGGTACCGCAAAATTTGTGAAGTATGGAGTGTCATAGAAGTGCGCGCACTGCGGTGAGTCTACCGGTGCGGTAGAACTACCGGAATTGCGGCCACCGCAAGGCAGTGCGCGCACGGCCTTATGCAACAACCTCCAAAACACTTCGAAGTCTACCTTGCATGCAGGGCAAATTGCTTCATAACCTTTGGTCGCCATTTTGGAAAAATTTGGAGAGCAACAAATTACAAAATTAGCCCACCTGTATGTAAAATATGTGGTTAAACATGGAATTACGAATACCATCCAAATTACATACAGACATACTCAATATATTTCGATCAAGTAGGAGGTTGCGAGTTCGAACTCCATCCATTACACTATTCCTGTGAACCCACTCTTGACACAAGCATATTTAGCTTAGTTGGAGGTGTTAACAAGATTACTGGTAATGTGGTTTCTACCCATATTGCTAGATCTCTTAAAAAAATAAGAATATCACTGAATAGGCATCATACTGTTCTGCATCCATCACTAATTATTGTATAGGTGATCTCATATAGCAGTCATTAATATTAATTTTATTGCTGTATTACTGATTTGGATATATAAGAGGTCTGTGTCTGAGCCAACAAGACATTCCTTGTAGGTTGAAACATAACTGGTATCTTTTTTATTCATTAGATCTATACCGGATTAAACTAGTACATACTAGAAGTAAGGTAAACATGGGTAATATAAGCTATTTAACAGATAATATAGATAATATTTTTCCAGTATTTGTTAAGGAAGCTGTGTGAATATAATTTTCACAAGAGTTAAGCTAAGCTAATTATTCACTCTTGACTTAAATACCCCAGGTTATAGATAAGTAAGTTATAAATATAATTTTCTTTTTTAACAGCCTAGTTTGATTAAATTACTATATTATTTATAATTATTTTATTTAAATATACCATATATTAAATATAATGGTCTTAAAATAATATTATTTACTCACATAAACATTGTCTTACTTTCTTGATCTTGTTCAGTCAAGTCTGACAATATATAAATAAACCAGAAAAGATACACTTTCACTAATACAGTATTCCGCTATTTCATCATCAATATACCTAATACTTTCACTTCTTGACACTTTTTATTGGCTTAACAATTATTTAATTTAAAAATCTAAATGTCAAAAATACTTATCAAATATTTTTATATATATTTATCACGATATCTTAATTCACATAATTATTGAAATATCAAAAACATCTATTAAATATTAAATGTCAAAACATAACCCTTCCTTTGCAGTCGGGTAAAAAGTTTTTATTAAATATTTCTGACAAGATATTTTTGATATCTTGGGCACTTATAAAACGTCCGAAATAGTGTATGGTGCAAATTTGTAGTTTCCTATGAAAATCAATATTGCAGTACACAAATCATTAAAGTATTGGTTATTCGTAAAATAATTATAGCATGGGGGATATCCCACCAATACTCACATAACATTTGACAATACTTCCATTGTGCATACAGCTAAGGAGTGGAACTCAATGATAGCTTTACCTGAGGGTCTATAAATTAAGAGGTAATAGGCGACTTCTAGGTAAGCGTGCTTCGTCTTCGACCACATCATCACTTACCATCACGTGAGATTGTGGTCAACGCGAGCCTATCATAAATTAAAAAAGAGACCAAGTGTGAGTCGGATTCGCCCGTGAAGGGTTCCGTAGTAGCAAGCATAGATTCGCGAAAAATAACTTTGTTTTTCTTAGTGTTTCTATAAAATACAAAGTTATATTTGTAGAGTAGGCGAAACGTAGACCTGTTAAAGTCTGCCCAGTAGTACTAGCTAGCATCGTAATAGACGACAATACATCTTCATAAGCCCAATTTTGTATAAGGGGGTAAATGTTCGAAATAAGGCCGTGCGCGCACTGCCTTGCGGTGGCCGCAATTGCGGTAGTTCTACCGCACCGGTAGAATGACCGTAATCTCAGGTGCGCGCACTGCGGTGAGAAAAACGTACCTTTTGTCGGACAATGTTGCCATACATACAGATTTCTTCGTATTTATACATATTTTCGATGTGCGATTCAGATTAGCACTCGATACAGATTTTTATACAAATTTCACACTGTATTGATAAAATTAACTGGTACAAGTAAAGACAGAGTTTGGCAAAATAAATTACCTAGATACCGCATTTATTACGTTATTTATTACACACCATTGTATGATTCTATTTTTGTAGTTATTTTTTATTTTTTTTATAAACAACGTTAATTTAAACATTCTAATTAAGTATTTGTATTATAGAGAAAATTCTATATATAAGGTGCTATAAAAATATCTGCCACGGCTGCAATGGGAGACAGTATTGTGTATATAGATTACAATAGTAAAGATAAATTATTAATTATTTGTAATTTTCTTTTTCCTAAAAAAAATCGTACGTATCAATTTGAATTTTTATGTCATTTGCTAAATATTTGCAGTTTTGTAAAGCTAATTTTTAATGTGAATGCGAGAACACTGTAGACACTGAGATTAATTTCTGATTAGTTATATTACATTGTATTATGTCAATTAGTCTATACTGTCCTCTCATACCAAAAAAGTAAATAAAGAATTGTATCTATTATGCAAAGATTGTGAAAATCAAGAATTTTTTTAAAAGAGTAACCGTGGAGTTTCTTGCCGGTTCTTCTCCATAGAAAGCGACCAATTTCGAACCGTGCACTAACTTTTGACGTTTTATGCCCATGTAGGCCTATGTAAAATAGAATAATTTTGATATGATTTTTATCCCGGAACTCCCACGGGATCGGGAATTACGCGGGAAAAACCTGCCACGCGAACGAAGTCGCGGGAAAAGGCTAGTATTACATAATTAACAAATGCTTCCTCCTCTCCTAACTCACATATTTTTGCTGTGCCCAAAAGCGTCCATATGATCTGATTATAAATTTACCACCTACACCTACATATGGAATGCAATAAAAATATTGTTAACTAGCAGTTGCTCGCGACTTCGTTCGCGTGGGAAGTTTTTCCCGTGTAAACCCCGATACCGTGGGAATTGCGCAAAATTCCGTCTTAGCGAGCATCTACGTACTAAAAGGAACCCCCATGCAAAATTTGAGAGCCCTACTACTTGTAGTTTCTGAGATTTCATTATTAATCAGTGAGTGGTATTTCGCTTTTATATATTATACATATAGATTGAATACACCCTATACATCAATATGGCTGGAGGTCAACTGTTCAGCATTAAATAAGGCCCACATTCTATACCAATTGGTTTGGTGTATGTATTGATGATATCTTAATGTCTGAGCGATCAATTGAGCGGTATTGGGCGGTCGGACCTGCCTGAATTACAGTAGTCTCGTTCAACTGTGGCTGGCCTGTACGTGTTAAATATGTGGGTTTTGTTGGTACTCTTATGTAAGTCTGATTTAAATATTAGTAAGTCGCTAATGATAAGTTAAAATTCTAATGATACTGTCATTAGAACTCGGGATATTTACCATGTGTATCGTTTCGAGTTCCCTATATTTCGGCACTGTTGCAAGTCTAATGATGGATAGAAGACCAATTATTTTTTCGTAAATATATTAAATGTACAGACACACGTTTTTACTGTTTTATTATGTGATGTATGTACTGACATCCTTCACATAAACTGTAACTGCCAAATCTCGTGCTTCTCCGTACGCGTTAGTATCGTAAAATGTGATCACAAGCTTTATTTCACGTATTACGTTTGTTTGAACGCACTAATCTTCGAAAGTACTGGGTGGATTTGAATGAAATTTGGTATGGAACTAGTTTGAAGCTTGAGGAAGGTTATTGACTTTGTACCCGACTGCAAAAAAAGGAGGGTTATGTTTTTATCGTGATAAAGTCCACGATAGCGCCCCGCACGACTGTTAGTCTTCAATATAACATGAAGGCGTCTCTTAAAATAAATAGGCGCCTGACTGACGTCGAGTTACGTGTGTCGAGTCATACGTGTCAAATAGCAAAAATAGATAATTTTGCAAGGTTAAAAATGCACATCATCGATATCTGGAAACCGCTACGTTTGTCTTTATAATTGGTACATTCGCTATCAAAACGTTTTCAATTTATGGTACTGCCATGCCGAGAGTCTGGTGATGCCAGCCTCCCAGTTTTCCTGCCGGGGTTACCGGAATATTCTAACTAGATACCGCGGCCCCGACACGCAAGGGCAACTGAAGGAGCAGGGTGGGTTTTAGTCGCTCCCTTCCGTCCCACCCATAGCAGGAGGAGTCATTCGATGATTTTCTCACCCATAAAAAAACACTCCCAATTTTGTATATTTATAAGTAGGTACACTGATATTAGTCACAGTAAAAGTATCTTTGCAATTATTACTGCTTCCTTCTGTACGTTTAATACCCATTTAATACCAGTCTTGTTTTGAGAGAAACACAGAAAACTTTGTCTTTTACTCTATGTTGTTCTATTGTTTTATAATAATAAAACAATACAACAACATAGAGCCTTAATACACTACGTATTTTATAAAAAAAAACTGCCCAAAAATCACTGCAAAGTGAAATATAGCTTTAATTTCGGTAGTCAGATTCCATAATCAGATCCTGACTTCATGACAATGGCACCAACTTTCAAACAAAAAAAGATTTTTCCAAATTGGTCCAGCCGTCTTCGAGTAATCGGGGAACATACATAAAAAAAGATTCCGACGAACAGAGAAACTCCTCCTTTTTTTGAAGTCGGTTAGTAAAGCTCCCCATCGCGTCTGTAACTTTTAAGTCGAGAGTGATTAGGTTACCTTTTTCTAGATAAGCGTTAGACCCCCAGGTAAGAGCCATAAAAAATACACGACTCCGGCAGTGAATTACACCCATGAAGACTAAGTGAAAATAAGTGAAAATATACTAATGGCTAAAGTGGTGATAATAGCGAACCAGCAACTACTCGATCACAAGTCCGTGATCGAGAGAGATTACCCATCACACTATTGCTGTGAACACACGTCAGACACAAGCTTAGTTATGGAGGGATTAACAAGATTGTTAGTAATGTGAATTCTACCCAGTCCCACATTGCCAGTTCTCTTTTTAAAAAGAAAGAAATAATTAATGCTCTACAACTCTTGTAAGCCGGGGTGGGTCGCTAGTCTTCGGAAACAGCCATTTTGTACGTGATTGTATTCATCATTAGTCTAGTTAGGATAGATCAACAGCGTACTTTATTCTGTATTTCCGCAAGACTCAGCAGTTTTACTGACCTTACATTGTCGTCATGGAGTTTTAATGTAATGCAAGTGTTCGGACTAGATAAACAAATCTTTTGTCATCGTTTTAATAGTTGAGTTAATCGTTTACGTGCGTTAATTGGGTCAAGTTTATAAATAGTTAGTTTTTATATGTGCAGTGTATAACTGAAAGTTAGTAGTAATTCAGATTAATGCACACTCCTTAGTAGCGTAGTAACAAATATTGCTGGACCAAGGAGTTAGATGCACCAGTGATCCCAGAAAATTACGATAGTATTGCGCATGATTCGCTTCGCGTCTGTCATATTTATCAATAATAATAAAAGTGAAGCTCCTGTGTAATACTCATCAATTTTATTTAAGTCGGCTAAAACTCTCTGAAGTCTGGCGACTTCAGAGAGTATCACGCGTATCCTAAGGGGTCAGATCAATTGATAGTAGGTTTTATAACTGTCATCCAGTATTTGTTTCGGTGTGCTAAATGACTGACCTCTCCAATGGCTAGCTTCGTTTTATTGACCATCGGTACGTATTGTGTTAATATTACTTCATTTATTTTATAGATGTTTAATATGCAATTTGTTTATTTCATGTCAATATTTAACGGGATTCAGGGGCAGATTCTTTAATGTAAAATTTGTCAAAGGCTAATTCAGTTTTTTTTTTTCATTGAAAATAGGCTTGCATTTGACCACCATCTCACCTGATGGTAAGTGATGATGTGGTCGAACTTGATGCACGCTTGCCTATTCACTCTTGACTTAAATACCCCCAGGTTTAACTACATATAAAAAAAAACTCCTGCAGGGAATTCCACTCCTTAGCCGTACGCACACTGAAAGACGTTTTGTGCGAATGGGTGGGATCAGTGGAGAAAATATTGAATGGGAGGTCGACGATCTGTAGTCTAGCTACGTCTACTATGTCAAGTAGGGGGTCGTGAGCTTTCTGAGTAGTTAGTGGGCTTTAGAGTCCCTTGACGCCCACTTAGGGACCCTAGGGAGGATAGTGGTATACAGCGCGGCTCAGAAGAGATCTTTTTTCAGTTCACTCCGGGCTGTCCCTAACAAGAGTTGCTCAGGGAGCTCTGGAACGTTCTTCTAGATAGATAGGGATAAACCTCTCTTAGATAGATAGGGTCCTCTTAGACCTGAAGCTTCACTTTATGTGGCGTGGTTTTAGTGAGATAAAAACACACTCCCCGCGGTCTTATCCCCAAAGACCGAGTGCCTCTTGTAGGTTTCATCCCGTTAGAAATTGTGTAACGCTAAATAGTTTATTTAAGTTAAAATTTAATTATAATCAGAACATTATCTAGATAGCATTGAGGCTTAGCCGTTTCATCAGCCTGCAGTTCAATACTGCTACAAGAATACTGACGTCACAAACTTATGGCGGTCCACTTAACCAAACTTGAGCTGGCTACAGCTTGGGTACTAATTTAGCAGTTGTTTTATGAGTTCAGGAACAAAAACTTAACTAATGACATCTTTCTTCATCCAGGTGGCCTCAAAGCTGGTGCAACACGGGTAGCTCGGCTCGCTTACGGCGTCCTCTCCCGGCGAAAAGTTGCAGAAGAAGGCGCCGCTCGCCTAGCCCGAGTGCTCTCAGCACTAGACCTCACCGCGCTAGGCGTAGGCAGTACCCTAGGAGTAGGAGTCTACGTCTTAGCCGGAGACGTCGCCAAGAACTATGCAGGCCCTGCCGTGATATTATCGTTTCTGTTGGCAGCTGTTGCTAGTGTATTTGCAGGTGAGTCACAGTTTTTTATTGCCTGTAAATTTAAACTCAATGAAAATTGTGAAAATGAATGATGTTTTGAAACTAGTAACCACGGAGATGCTTGCCGGTTCTTCTCCATAGAAAATGACCAATTTCAAACCAAATTATTTTTTCATATAGTTACGAGCTGGGGTTCGGGATAGAAATAATTAACGCCAATTAAACCAAAATTAACACTTTAATTAATTAAACACAAAATAAAAATTTAACACAATTATTTGCACCACAACACTTGTCACTTAACACTTAAATCGAACTGAAATTCACTTGTAAACCTTCGATTATATAGCGTATACGCCTCGTAATAAGACTGACATCTGCGTTCCCCTGCGAGCTATTTATACCCCGGTTTATGAGTTCTAGAACATTCTTATAAAATCGACTCACTGTTTATACTGCCCAGAATATTTCAGGAAGCTACTCGAGATACACAGTACTGCTACTCGCCGCTAGATGGCGTTAGTGTCTCGACTCGATATACTCAGTACTGCTATTCACCGCCAGATGGCGTTAGTGTCTCGAACATTCTAGATTTATGTCGAAGTTTCTCGACGTACTTCACTAAGCGACTGGCGCATAGATAAAATAATTTTTGATTTCTGTGGACTGGCGTAACAATATTCATGACAGGCTCGCGTTTGACAACTTTAATACCACTTGAAGTTTTATAAGTGCCTATGTGTAGGACTCTATCTCAAAATATTTTATTTCACATAGGCCTACATCTATGTGAAATAAAATATTTTGAGTTTGAAAATGACAGCACGGTATACGAAGCGATTTTCTGCACTGTAGCAAATTAATGCAACTGTGGGGATGAGGGATTTTATGCAGCAAAAGCTCATTTGTTGTGTTGATCTACACATATTTGGTGAGGCAATATGAGGGATGAAATTCGTGTAACTTACAGAGCGATGAATGGTATGTCTATGGATGGAGAGTATGGCTAAAGTCGCAGTAGTAAGTACAACTACCAGAAGTGACATGGGACAAGGTCAGAAAAATCATTGTAATATCTTATAAGTCAGACTGACAAATTGATGCCTGGCTAAGTTTGCTGCAAAGCAGGAGACCCGTTGATGTCATGGTCCAGAGATGATGGTCTTGGGTATGTCCGCAAGCCTGTAACACGAGACCCGGAGTGGTTATTGAGTGGGTATCGTTCCACGCGCGTCCCTCTTTAAAGTCCCGGGGAAGTCCCACACCTCTCTACCCCCCGCTTAACCAGTCGAGGTGTGCTACTGTAGCTCCCAGCAAAGGTGTAAGAGGAAACAAGGGGTTTTTAAATCTAATAGTCCTTTGTCATGAACGTCTCGAAGTGGATAGCGATTAATGGAATCTTTGATAAGACATGTCCTATCCTATTATATTGAAGTTTTACGAGTTGTTGTGATTAAAGAACATTTTGTACATTTTGGCTATGCACATAGTCGTGAAATGAGAGAAAACTGACTTAATTATTTCTTCTCAGTTGTACACTCTCGACGGAGTGGTCTTGGCCATATTCATGGTGTACTAGGTGGGTCTCCATGGCTATTGTCACTATTGTGCCTCGTGCAGGTCGCACCTTTTGCAATGAGGTGCCATGCACTATATACGTTTTGTGGCATTGCGGGAGCACTGGACTGTGCTGGTTTCTTTGGCCTTTTTATGATGTCCGTCCAGCGATTAGGCTTTCATATTAATATTGTTAAATAAATAGTACCTAGCTATCGGCAGTTTTATCGCACAACAAGGAAACTATTAAATTTATATGGATTGAAAATTGTGGAGGTTTTTACCGCCGTATAGTTTCGATATTATATCATGATGGTTGGTCGTGGTATATTGAGGAAATTGTGTATAAACTGTAAAGATTTTTCGATTATAATGCGTTGTGGTGATCAGTAAAAGTTATGTGAATAAACGTATAAAATATTTTGGTTAAAGAATGAAAGGATACCTGACATCCAGATACCCAATGTTTTTATTTAAATGATTAAGGTGTCGGACTTATGATGTAAAGTAAAGTAAAGTAAAGTATTTATTGAAGCCATATACATAAGGAACAAAGCAATTTTACAATATTTATATTCGGCTAGGTCGATACACATAACTTGAAACTTCCGACACCCAAACTAGGACACGTCCTGTATCTCAGGTGTCGGGGTTCCTTCCAAGCTGGTCACAAAAATATAGCCCAAAAGAATATTCATTACAAGACAAAACTAAAAATTATAAATAAAAAAAAATAAAATTAATATGAAACTAAAATGAATCTAAAACAAAACAAAAAGCAAAAAGTTTGTCAGAAAATACTAAGTAAATAAACTGCTCGTTGATGTGTGTACAAGTGTGTATGTTGTAGTGTAACTGTGAGTGTATGTGAGATTTAATATTCTAGGGGAATACAGATTATAATATAATGTGTGTTGTGTGTTTTATAACTTAATAAAATTACTTAGGCATGGCAGCCAATAGGTCCTCGGTTTCCTGGTAGGAGAGAGAAGTCAGCCAATCCTTTAATTTCATTTTACAGGTTTTCCTATTAAGATAGAATATTCCTAACTGTTTATTTACTTTATTGTACAGCCTTGCGTTTAGGGAGAAGTAATGGTTGCGGGCAAAGACTGTTCTGGTGCGATCCGGCTTGAAGACTGTGTGCTTTATTCTACCTATAGGCTCCTGTAGTGGTCGGGACTTGTGTATGCGAGTTATTGTAAGAAGGACGTAAAGTTGCCTCACCGTTAGGACTTTACAGTCAGCATATAGCAGCGAGGTTGGGTACCTGTAAGGTTTATTGGTCAACACCTTAAGTACTGCACGCTGTGCAATCTCGAGTTGTAGGATTGTAGACTTTGGCGCTCCACCCCACACAGTTAGGCAATATGATAGCAGAGACTGACATAGAGCCAAATATACCATTTTCAAAGTCTCTGTGTCAGCAGACTGACGAAGTTTTTTAAAGATAAATATAAGCCTTCGTGCTCGGGTTGTTACAGTTTCAATTTGCTTGTGCCAACGAAAACTCTGGTCAATATGCACGCCCAAATATTTAACGCACGAAGATCTGGATACGGATAAGCAGCTACAATCCGGGACAGTCAACGAACAAGTGTGAGCCTTAAGTGCAAATGACTCCAGAGGCTGGAGGTCAGCTCTCATTACAAAAGGAATAAACAGAGTTTTATCAATATTCAAAGTCAACAGATTAGTGGATAACCAAGTCATTACCGTTTTAAGAGCATGCTCTGCGTTTTGCCTCGTATGATTCCAATCAAATCCATCCACAACAAGGGCCGTATCGTCAGCATATGTAAAAATTTTGCAATTTAGGAGGGGGATGTCGCATAAGTCATTAATAAAGATAATGAATAATGTGGGGCCAAGGATACTACCTTGGGGGACGCCACAGTCAACAACCTCTTCCCCACTCGAAAACTCCCCGATTTTCACCACTTGAACCCGGTTTCTGAGATAGTCAGTGAACATTTTAAGGGGGATGCCTCTGACTCCTATGCGTTCAAGCTTATTCAATAGAATGGGGACAGAGACAGTGTCAAATGCTTTAGCTAGATCTAGGAATAGACCCAAGCATTTGTGTTTTTTATCTAGTTTCCTAACAGCATGTTCAGTTAGAGCAAGCACTGCATCTTCCGTGGATATACCAGTACGGAAACCATATTGGTTACTAGATATAATTTTGTTTGATTCTAAGAAATTTGTTAGGCGGTTGTTCATTATTCGTTCAAGAATTTTGGAGAGTGCTGTCTGCACTCTGCCTCTGTCACCGGTCTGCCACACTGCTGCCTCTGTCACCGGTCTTAAAAACTGGATGCACTATTGCCTTTTTAAAAACTCTTGGAAAGGAACCCGTTTTAATTGACAGGTTACATATATGGGTAATAAGGGGCACTAGTGTCCGCCGAGATGAGTTTAATACTGTGACGGAGATTCCATCCCAGCCAACAGCTGAATCAGGTTTTAGGTTAGCCATAATGTGTTTAACCTCGTCCTCATCGGATTCAAGAAGGACCATAGAGTTCAAGTTACTTTTATTGTATTGGGGAGTATCACCATTTAAAACTGGATGATCGGTTGATATTTTTCCGGCCATTTCCCTACCGATGCTAGCAAAATACCTGTTAACTTTATCAATTGAGTTTTTAGGGTCATTATTTGTTATAAGTTCGAAAGGGGCGGTCGGTTTAGGCTTTAAGTTTGTTACTTTATTAATAACATCCCAAGTCGCTTTATGGCTACTCTTAGCTTTCGTGAATTCGTCACGTTCATAACTTCGTTTTAGCTTCCGTAAAAGTTCATTACAGTAATTTCTATACCTTTTATATGTGATTTGTATTATATTATTTCCTGGAGAGTTTCTGGCTTTTTTATGAAGACTATCACGATGAGAAATACATCTGAGTAGCCCTGGAGTTATCCAAGGTTTGATGTGTCTATTTTTCCGCGGGATTTTGGAAACTAAAGTGTGTTTTTTTATTATTGTAGATAAGATTTTAACTAAGATATCCGCTGCCTCATTGGCATCAGTAGCCTTAAGGACTGTTGTCCAGTCCGTTTCATCAATTTCAGTACGTATGGCGACATAATTTAGTCTCTTAATTGACTTAGCCGGTTATGATCGAGAGGTCATGGGTTCCAACCCCACTGCTGTGAACCCACTCCAAACATAAGCATAGTTAGCTAAGTTAGGGAGTTAACAAGATTGCTAGGAATAAAGATAAAGTTAGATAAAGATAATTTTTTGGAACAAATACACATTTACATTTTTTTTGTTTGAAAAAAAAATGCAAGCAGTATAGTGCGGATCAAAATTTGGCGATAGATCACAATATCGCGAGATAGATTATAATGGAACGGTCTTTGCAATTTACGTTAATATATACAGTATAACAGTGGGTAATTTTTGCGATAAAATAATTCCTATGACACCAGTGCAGAGGCTTTATATTTGTATAAGTTGGCCTAAGCTTTGCGAGTTACTGGTGGGTAACGTTGTTTTGTATAATTTCGGTCGCCGATCATAATGGACAATTCAGCATGCGTTGTCCCAAGTCCCAGTCAATTGATTTTAAGAATTATTGTTGAATCTCAATCGAAAATTGGCGAGGTTGAATCGAACAAGAGGTTATTGGTCTATTAATCTGAAATATTGATCTGGAATTGTGGAGCTCGTGAATAATAGCCGCACGGGTCCATTTTAAAGGTTAAGCAACACATGCCGAGGTCAGGTGCGTGGATCGGTGACCGTCTTGACATATCAAGATTCCTTCGTGGTTCGGAAAACACGTTAAACCGTTGGTTCCGGCTGTAATTTCTACACCTTTGAGAGTCGTCACAGATTACTAAATACTTCGTAACAGATACATCACTCTCATACAAAAGCGAAAATACCTACGCTATAATAGACTACAAAATCTTAATAATAATACGAGCTGTTTGCAGCGAGAAGAAATGTACCATAAGTACGCACACAGAGAGTTGAGATTGTTTTGCCCGCCGCGCGACCCACGTCATTGACCGAGTGTCCTAGGTATAGTTGCAAAACTTCTGAAAAATTCGGAATAATTCCGGAATACTTCTGGGAAAGTTTCTTTCAATCAGAATTATTCAAAATGAATTTAAATAAGGCCCTCTGTGCGTCGGCCGCTGCCGCCGCGCTGCGATGGCGGTGCGGGGTGCGGTAAGAGGGGAGATGCTCCCCGGAGAAGTTCCCCCCCCCCCCCCCCCCCGCGAGAAAGATTTGTACCCCGCAATCGAATGTTTCCGAATTAGAGATGAGATATACTTGCAAATATCAATACCAGGGCTTGCAAGTACGAGTCTGTAAAAATACCAGGGTTGGAAACCAGGTATTAAAATACTAGAAAGTATTTTGAGCCACTTCGGATTTCAGTCTACTAGTCCAGGTCGTACCATGCCACAATCTAGTACGGCTTTTGTAGATGAAATCTTTCCTTCCTACTTAATTTACAGAAATTAATAATTCACTTAATTAAATTCACGGAAATATGTTTTCTTTGCACATGCAAGCATAAGGCATAAGGTTTGACACTCCCGATTTGTATGATATTAATGCTTTGCACATTTTACATTCAGCTTTATTTTAGCCAAACTTTTCTTAGGAGCCATGGTTTGTAACTGTATTTTTATTTACAACTAGTAAGTCTAATCAATTTTAAAAGAAAACACTTAACTACAGTTCAAAAATCGTCTTTTACCTATTTAAATATTTACATTCCTAACTAATAAACAAAGTCACGTACACATAAAAAAGCAGTTTTGTTTATTTACACACTAACTGTTAATAGTTTAAATTCAATAAACTCGCGAAATAAGAAAGTCACGGTCAGTTGGTAAATTGCATAACAAGCTCGCACTCACTTCTCAGTATTTATATGTATCATCTATGCACTCACTCAAACGACAACTGACGAAAGAAAAATAAAAAACGTAAACATAACAAAATATTTTCTAAAATACTTTCGTTCACGCAATAATGTGTCTTTTATTAATAGTCATTAGGGTGAATGGCGCCGCAAACTACACAAAAGAAAAGAAAAAGTTCCCTGATGCACACACCTACACAGATTTCGGTTTATGTACTCAGACAACTTTGGCCGTGCGCGCACTGCCTTGCAGTGGCCGCAATTCCGGTAGTTCTACCGCACCGGTAGACTGACCGCAGTGCGCGCACTTCTATGACACTCCATACTTCACAAATTTTGCGTTTCCAAAACGCAACGCAGTGCGCGCACGGCCTTTGGAATATTTAGGCCGTGCGCGCACTGCCTTGCGGTGGCCGCAATTGCGGTAGTTCTACCGCACCGGTAGAATGACCGCAATCTCAGGTGCGCGCACTGCGGCGAGAAAAACGCATCTTTTGTGTGACAATGTTGCCATACATACAGATTTCTTCGTATTTATACATATTTTCGATTTTTCGAAAATCTGTATCGAGTGCTAATCTGAATCACACGATTCAGATTAGTACTCGATACAGATTTTTATACAAATTTCACACTGTATTGATAAAATTTACTGGTACAACTAAACACAGAACTTGGCAAAATAAATTACCTAGATACCGCATTTATTACGTTACACACACCATTGTATGATTCTATTCTTTATAGTTATTTTGTATTTTTTTATAAACAGCGTTAATTTAAACATTATAATTAAGTATTTGTATTATAGAGAAAATTCCATATATTTTGTGATGATGCTGCCAAAAAAACGATTTCAAGCTCTTACATTGCAAGTACTACGTCAATAGACACCAGCCTATGTTAAAATAATGTACAACGGAAATTAATTAAAATAATAAATTAAAATAATTAGAATATTATATTAACGTTGTTTATAAAAAAATAACCATAAAGAATAGATTCGTTCAACGGTGTGTGTAACGTAATAATGCGTGTAAATCTAGGTAATTTATTTTGCTAAGTTCTGTTTTAGTTGTAACAGTTATCTGCATATATATTTTAATAATAATTTTTTTCTCTGTTTTTATGAGTAGTAAGTACACTAACTTTGCCCTCCCCACTTTAATTAAAGTTTTTAAAGTCCTTCCAAAGGTTGTCTATCTATCAATACAGTGTGAAATTTAGATAAAAATCTGTATCGAGTGCTAATCTGTATCACACATCAAAAATGTATAAATACAAAGAAATCTGTATGTATGGAAACATTATCAGACAAAACGTGCGTTTGTTTCACCGCAGTGCGCGGTACTACATACATTCCTATGCGATACAAAATATTTGCGGTAGACTCACCGCAATTTTGCAGCGAGGGGCCACCGGTGACTCTACCGCACGCGTTTATTCCACCGCAGTGCGCGCACTTCTATGACACTCCATACTTCACAGATTTTGCGTTTCCAAAACGCAACGCAGTGCGCGCACGGCCTTAGAGAACTACTACACAATCGCATTTGCAAATGAAAAATACTTTGAACCTTGCAAGTATTTTTTTTTCTGATACGATTATGCTCCTTTTTGCTGAGGCAAAACGAATCAATTTCCTATGCAAGTATTTTCACATCAATCCAAGCCCTGTTGGAAGAAAAAATACTTGCATAGGAAATTGACCCGTGATTTCTTATAAATAAGAAGCACAATCGCGTTTACATATAAATACTTGCAAAGACAAACCGTATACTAGAATAGACTTGCATACGAAATTGAAAGTATTTTCTATCTGTATAGGAAATTGAACCGTGATTTCCTAAGAATAAGGAGCACAATCGCGTGTACCAATAAATACCTGCATAGAGACGAAAGTTTTTACTTTTATTCAATCCAAGCCCTGTTGAAAGAAAAATACTTGCATAGGAAATTGACCCGTGAGTTCTTATAAATAAGAAGCACAATCGCGTTTACATATAAATACTTGCAAAGACAATCCATATACTAGAATAGACTTGCATACGAAATTGTTACGTAGTGTCTTACAGATAAGGAGCATAATCGCATAGTCGGGTGATCGTCAAGCCCCGACCGGAGCGAGTCCGACTCCGAGTAGCCGTATAAAATACTTTGAAGTCTTGCAAGTATTTCGGATCGGTACCTGGTGTACGTACTTGGAAGTAAATACCTGGTGTAAAAACCTGGTCGCGTAAATACGTACCATCCCTATTCCGAATATTTCGCCCGAATAATTCAATGGGAATTAACGTGTTTGTTTGTTGTGTGGTGGGTGAGTTAATTATTGTTCAGTGCGAGAGTACGTACGATACAAGAGTAAAATATAAATGTTTATTTTATTATAAATTTTATTATAATTGATTAAGTATAATTATGTTGATATTTTTATAGGTAGATATGTTAGCATACGATTAACAGGATTTTAATTCTTTTGTTTCTAGGTAGGTAGTACGTACTTATTTCGAAATTGAATGCTATTTTTATAAATGTCCAGTTGTGGAATATAAAACCAGGCCTAGCATATTTTATATGTTTTTTGAAAAAGGGTTACCTATGTTCTTGGTTAGTTTGTATGTAGCTCTGTACGCATCGCGAGTATTCGCGAGTCACATAGGTAGGTATTAATCATTACCTACCTACTTAACGCGTATAATAGCCCAGTCAATAAAAACAAATAAAGGCAAACCTTGCAAGCAAACACGTTTTGATGCGGTTTTCAGAAAAGTATTTGTTATACTTAGGTAGGAGCAGGTTTTGGTATATTAACCGACTTCAAAGGTCGATTTTCCTGGTTTTTTTTGACAGTTGAAATATTCCCAAAGTTTCGGAATATTTCGGAATACTTCCGAAGTATTCGACGGGAATGATTCGGAATTTTTCCCGCCAGCATCTATAGTCCTAGGGTTGTATATGATGATATTGGTAGTAAAACGAATATAGAAAAACAATTATTTTTTATTTGTTGATCTAATATGTTTCAGTTTAATAAAATGATAGATGCATTTTTTCCTTCCCTGAATTCCCGATTATTAAATTTTAGTGTCGAAAATATCCAAAACCGCGTAAATAATTTTAATAAAATTCCGCGCAAATAAATAATGAAAAGGGAAACAGGAGTAAAGCGGAGGAAAATCAATTGTTTTTAGGTCGGATCGACCTAATTTTAATAAAATTCCGCGCAAATAAATAATCAAAAGGGAAACAGGAGCAGCATTTTTAGGTCGATCCATTATGACGTTATCAAAATAATTTAAAAGGGCTCAGGCAGGCGTAAGGCAGCCCACTGTCGGATGTACCGACGGCGATACTACATAGAAGCGGTAGGCATATAACGCGTGGCCTTGAGTGAGTGACGAACGCCTGGAGTCGTTACGTGTAGTCAGGAATCTCACGCTGGCCTTGCTAAGTGATTTCATGTTACCCAGCTATTGGGTTGTGGTCAGGATGGCAGTCACTCCATGTCACACTACTCTATACACTATATACTCTAAACGCTTGTACTTAATATGTACATAGTTGAGAAAGTGTGAACTGTGCAGTGGGATGGGATGGCATTTCTGCGAATATTCTTAAGAATTGCATTAAGGTATTAGCTCCTCCGCTTACACATATTTTTAACCTTTCCTTAACAACAGGAACTTTCCCAAAGGCTTTTAAAACAGCATTAGTTCATCCCATATACAAATCTGGAGCCAAAGACGTTAGTAGTAATTATAGACCCATATCTGTATTATCTACGATGTCAAAGGTCTTAGAGAGGATAATAAATAACCGATTGAATAACTACTTAAACAAATTCAAACTAATTTCTCAGTATCAATTTGGATTTAGTCCTGGCGTTTCTACTGAGGACGCAGTAGAATATTTTACCAGTAATATTGTACACAATTTAGACTCTAAACTTAAATGTGTAGGAATTTTTTTGGACCTCTCAAAGGCCTTTGACACCGTCTCCCATAAAATTCTTATTTCGAAACTAGAAAACCTGGGTGTTCGTGGTGTCGGCCTGTCTTTACTTGAAAGCTATCTAGAAAACCGGTCTCAAATGGTTACCATTGGTAATAAATTCAGCGACAAGCAAACCCTTTGTCACTTCGGAGTTCCCCAGGGAAGCGTTCTTGGGCCTACCCTATTCAAAATCTACATAAATGAGTTATGCAACACTAAAATTTCTAATTGTAAAATAGTTTCCTACGCGGATGACACTGCCTTAATAATAGATGGTACTACTTGGGCTGAAACAAAATTGAATGCAGAACTTGCTTTAAAAACTGTCATGACATGGTTAAACAGTAATCTTTTAACCCTTAACATAGGAAAAACCAAATACCTAACATTTTCTCTAAAGAAATGCAATAAACCCCCTAAAACTTTTACGATCTCTGCACACACATGTCAACATACGGAATGTTGTTCGTGCATAATAGTAAGTAGATCTGATACAATCAAATACCTGGGTGTAATAATTGACGACGCTCTAAATTGGCATGCAAATATTGATAACGTATGTGGGAGAGTTCGTAAACTAATGTTTATTATGAAAAAACTCCGTAATTCCGCCGATCGCGTCACCTTGGCCTTGGTTTACGATTCCCTCTGCAAGTCCATCATCTCATACTGTCTTCCTATATGGGGAGGAACTGATAAGACATCCCTAATTAAACTAGAGAGGGCACAGAGAGCTGTCTTAAAAGTGATGCTTTCCAAAAACTTCAGGCACCCTACGGTAGACTTGTATGCTGAGTGCAAAGTGCTTACTGTAAGGCAGCTTTTTATTTATCTTACGACCCTGCGTCGACATTCTACTGTTGTGCCGAACACCGCAGCAAACTTTTTGAGAAGAACAAGAACTAATCCTTGCCGTATAAATCCCACACGCACGGCTTTTGCTACCCGACACTACCCACATATGAGCTCTTTCTTATACAACAAAATTGACAAAATATTGCATATAGTATCTCTACCAAAATTCTCTATCAAAAGGAAATTGCAGGTATGGCTGCTAAGTCTTGATTATGATAAAACTGAAAAGCTGATACTCAGGTGACACCTCTACAACACCTATCTCCAGTTACACCCAATGAGACACGTACACAAACAGACAGTCACATACAACACTCACAACATACTCACATACACAACACGTACAGCACACACTCACAAACACACAACACAAACACGCAAGCATAGGTATATACTCTTATACACAAATAGTTAATTTTCTATTACTCAATAGTTTATAATTATGTATTAAAATTTAGGCTAGCCACTGCTGTACTGAGGAACACTGACTCCCATAACACAGATTACTCTAGCTTGGGAGTCAGCAGACTCACACTTTGTATATTTTCCCTTCCAAAAAATGTATGTACTCTTTGACTTTTGTAATGTTATTTGGTTGTGTTAATAATAAAGTTATATATAATAAAGTTATATATAATAAAGTTATATTATATTATTATAAAGGGCTATAATGAATGGCAAGCTTGAGTTTCGTATTGTTTTTAGTTGTTGCTTCAACTCAACAAATGGATATCAACTCAATATTTAAACGGTGATAATAGCTACATTATGTATTGTTTGTTGTCTATTAGAAGCCAAGGACTTTTGATGGAAAAGATAAAAAATAATAGAGGGTAACGGGAGTGTTCTAACGAGATACCGTGGCCCCGGAACCCGGAACGCAAGGGCAACTGAAGGAACAGGGCAGGGTTTTGGTCGATAGAAGTCTAGCACTCTCGCTTCACTTAGAATTGGAGGTGTCATTTGATGGTTTTTCTTCTGAAAAAGGTCTGTCGTTCCTTTCGAGTAACACTTATGGGCTGTATTTTCGAAATTCACGCGGACGAAGTCGCGGGCTAGGTGCTAGTGTAAAATAACATTTCAAGTATTTTGAGTTGAAGAATATTCTTAACTAGCTCTGCCCCTCGGTGTCACCCGCATCAATTTGAGAAAAATAAAATAAAAATCGGTTACGCGGTTTAGACTTTTCATACACACTTGCATCCCCTATTGAAATAGGGGATGTAATATATATAAATAACCCTTTAGGGGCTGATTTAAAAAAAAATAATGTAGCCTATGTTTGGCCCTGGGCCTTCCTATTTTCATTCCAAACATCCAAATTGGTACTGTGGGTTCAGCCGTGAAAGCGTAACAGACAGACAGACTTTCGCATTTATAATATTAGCTTCTGCCCGCAACTTCGTTCTCGTATGAGGGTTTTCCCACGTAAATCCCGTTCCTGTGGGAATTTCGAGATAAAAATTAGCCTATGTGTTATTCCAGGATGTCAACTATCTACTTACCAAATTTCATTCAGACCCGTTCAGTAGTTTTTGCGTGAACGAGTAACAAACATCCATCCATCCCCACAAACTTTCGCATTTGTAATATTATTAAGATACACAACGTGTAACGGAAACCCCATATCTATCCAAAAGGACTGAAGACAACATCTGGTATGGAGTCTCTATGCAAAGTTTTAGCTCAAAATAAGTGACTCACATAATTGACCCCAAATTGTTGATTTCGTATGTTTCTTGAATACCAATAATAACAAACGTGTCACATCACTATGAGGGTAATCACTTTCCACGTCACTTGCCAATAAAACGATAATTCTCTTAGTTCTTCTTAATTTGAAAAATTCGGTCTCTGGTATCAATGTATTGAAATTTCTAATAAGTTCCACACATGTAGACATAGGATTAGAAAACCCTGGCCATATCGTTTGTTATCATCCAAAGAAGCCGTGCACTCGGTATGTATATACCCTTTAAATTACACGTTGTATATGGATGCCGAAGGCTAAGAAGGCTTCTCTTGTTGCAGGCTTATGTTACGCGGAGTTTGGCGCACGCGTGCCTAAAGCGGGCTCGGCCTACGTGTACAGTTACGTGTGCGTCGGAGAGTTCATAGCCTTCATTATCGGATGGAACCTTATACTTGAGTATATCATAGGTAAGTTTTATCAAGAGCTTATTCGTATAATTATGTTCCATTCAATAGTTTTAGCTTATGCTACGCTTGCGGAGGTCTGCGGTCTGCGGATAATATGTCCATATTGCTTTTCGAGCCCCCGCCGTCATCGAAAAGCACATTGTGCCGTATGCTAGGTTTGAATAGTTTGTTATCGAAGTTCTCCGAAATGGCTATACCGGTTTTTATGTTTTTTTTTTGTGTATATTTGATGGGTCTGAAAAAAGGTTAGGCTAGTAAGCGTAGGCTATAAAGTAAAGTAAAGTAAATTATTTGCATAGACTATAGGTACATAAAAATAGATGTTACAATAAAATGGGTGATCCTTGTACCTATCTACCTTATCTTAGGCATGCAAACATTATTATTTAGGAAATTAAATTATTAAAATAAAATTAGTCAATACATTACGTATGTCAAGAACAAATTATTTTCACATACTTAATTGCATAATTTCTGGTACTTAAAATGGTACTATCAATAAAAATAAAATAAAAGTATTTTTTTTATAGCAAAACAAAGTTTGCATTGTCAGCTAGTTATTAATCACTAGCGACCCGACCCGGCTTCGCACGGGTGCAAAGTAATAATAATATGCACGTATTATATACATGTAAAACTTCCTCTTGAATCATTATATCTATTGCTGAAAACTGCATTAAAATCTGTTGCGTAGTTTAAAAGATCTAAGCGTACAGAGAGTGGGAGCGACTTTGTTTTAGACTATGTAAAAATTATCAATTTATCACACTAATCCTAACATATCCCAATAATCACAATAGTTAATGATGCATAATTAGCTTACTCTAGAATGAATGCGAATGTGTTTATATCATCGCCTGGTTGACACCGTCCTATAATAAAAAGTTTGGCTCAATCGATATTATGTTCGTAAAGCAAAGCTATATTTAAAAACGACGTTTTAACAATTTTAAGAGATAATAATCTTGGTTTTTAGTTAATAAGTGCTTTTTTAAATTGTTAATTTTAAGTTATTTTAAGTTTGTCCTATTAACAGCTAGCTATTTTGTTAGCTAATCTGTGGATAACATTTTTAGTAGTGCACTGAAAAAAGAAATCGGTAATACCAACCGATTTTTCGGTAATATTCACCGTTTTGGTCAGTAAAAATGGAGCCTATTGTCCAAATAAGTAAAATTAACTGAACAAAAACAGTTGAGTTATGACAGTAGATTTTACTGTGCATCTGCTACTGTTTTCTGGCCGGTTATTCTTACTGTTTGTAAAACAGTAAGTAAAACAGTAAAAGGAAAATTCAGATTTTCCTTCTCCTTCCTCCAGACAGTAAAAAAACAGTAGGTATAACTGAACTATGATAGTACCTATAACTGTCATACAACTTTAAGCAAACAGTTGATTTTACTGTGCATGCACAGTAGCGGGTAATGAATTTCACAGTTACATGTGATGTGAAGGACAGTACTTTTCAATGTGCATGCACAGTAGCGGGTAATTAATTTCACAGTTACATGTAATGTGAAGGTCAGTACTTTTTAATGTGCATGCACAGTAGCGGGTAATGAATTTCACAGTTACATGTAACGTGAAGGACAGTACTTTTTAATGTGCATGCACAGTAGCGAGTAATGAATTTCACAGTTACAGGTAATGTGAAGGACAGTACTTTTTAATGTGCATGCACAGTAGCGGGTAATTAATTTCACAGTTACATGTAATGTGAAGGACAGTACTTTTCAATGTGCATGCACAGTAGCGGGTAATTAATTTCACAGTTACATGTAATGTGAAGGACAGTACTTTTCAATGTGCATGCACAGTAGCGGGTAATTAATTTCACAGTTACATGTAATGTGAAGGACAGTACTTTTTAATGTGCATGCACAGTAGCGGGTAATGAATTTCACAGTTACATGTAACGTGAAGGACAGTACTTTTTAATGTGCATGCACAGTAGCGAGTAATGAATTTCACAGTTACAGGTAATGTGAAGGACAGTACTTTTTAATGTGCATGCACAGTAGCGGGTAATTAATTTCACAGTTACATGTAATGTGAAGGACAGTACTTTTCAATGTGCATGCACAGTAGCGGGTAATGTATTTCACAGTTACATGTAATGTGAAGGACAGTACTTTTTAATGTGCATGCACAGTAGCAGGTAATTAATTTCACAGTTACATGTAACGTGAAGGACAGTACTTTTTAATGTGCATGCACAGTAGCGGGTAATTAATTTCACAGTTACATGTAATGTGAAGGACAGTACTTTTTAATGTGCTTGCACAGTAGCAGGTAATTAATTTCACAGTTACATGTAATGTGAAGGACAGTACTTTTTAATGTGCATGCACAGTAGCGGGTAATGTATTTCACAGTTACATGTAATGTGAAGGACAGTACTTTTTAATGTGCATGCACAGTAGCGGGTAATGTATTTCACAGTTACATGTAATGTGAAGGACAGTACTTTTTAATGTGCATGCACAGTAGCGGGTAATGTATTTCACAGTTACATGTAATGTGAAGGACAGTACTTTTCAATGTTCATGCACAGTAGCGGGTAATGCATTTCACAGTTACATGTAATGTGAAGGACAGTACTTTTCAATGTGCATGCACAGTAGCGGGTAATTGATTTCACAGTTACATGTAATGTGAAGGACAGTACTTTTTAATATGCATGCACATTAAAAAGTACTATTATTCACGTTACTTGTAACTGGGCACTAACCATACCCGCAACTGAGCATACACATAAAAATATTATCCTTCACATTACCTGTAACTGTGCAGGTACAGTAGCGAGTATTGTACGTGTACAGTAGCAGGTGGCGTGAAATAAAAAATATTTTCTTTGAGACGTTTATTTATTCTAAAATAATCATATGTATTAAACTTATATTTTTTTAAATATTTAGGTACTGCAAAATAAATGGGAAACAATCTAAAATATTTACACTTAGATAATTTAAAGATACATATTATCAATAACAGAACAACTTATACTAGGGGACCAAACCCTGAATCGCGAAAAAAAATCAGCTGTTCCCTACAATATGTTCGCATTAACTCGTCAAAATGTATGGAACAGCTGATTTTTTTTTCGCGATTCAGGCTTTGGTCCCACAGTAAAAGTTGATTATAATGATGAGTACAATGACCCCTTAAGAGATTTCGTGTATGAACAGATAGACCTTATATGCACATAGTCAATTCAGTCCAAAATTTAAGTACAATATTTATAATTAAGTAGGTACAATACCCAAACAATATAATATCTAAAATATTTAGAATTAAGTAAATTAAAACAAGGTTCGAGGCAAGGGTAATTGCTACTGAAATTAGTCTGAAAATAATCACTTTTAAACTACTAAAATTCTTATATTTACTCTTTTTTATAAATTGAATACAAACCAAAATATTTAAACTTAGATAATTTAAAGGTACATAAATATATATTAGGTCTATCTATTCATACACGAAATTTCTTAAGGGGTCATTGTACTCATTATTAGGTATGAACAACTTTTACTATGGGACCAAACCCTGAATCGCGAAAAAAAATCAGCTGTTCCCTACAATATGTTCCTATTAACTCGTCAAAATGTATGGAACTGCTGATTTTTTTTTCGCGATTCTGGCTTTGGTCCCACAGTAAAAGTTGTTCATAATGATGAGTACAATGACCCCTTAAGAAGTGTCGTGTATGAACAGATAGACCTTATACATATACACACATAGTCAGTTGTCAGAGGATTTCAGTCTGCTATAAATTAAATATCCACAATAATACAATGCCAATACAACATAATATCCAAAATGTTTAGAATTAAATAAATTGAAAGCAATTTTGTTTTATAACACCTTTTGAAGAAAGGTGGTACTAATGTTTGAGTTTAAGGGTAATTGCTACTGAACTTAGTCTGCTATAAATTAAATATCCACCTACACTAAATTCAAGTACAATGCCAATACAAAATAATATACAAAATGCTTAGAATTAAATAAATTATAGCAATTTTGTTTTAAAACACCTTTTGAAGAAAGGTGGTTCTAAAGTTTGAGTCTAAGGGTAATTGCTACTGAACTTAGTCTGCTATAAATTAAATATCCACCTACACTAAATTCTTTAATATGGTTTCACAAACTGATTTACTGATTTGACGCATGAAATGAACCTATGTACATATTATGTGTGCTGGTAATTAACAGGTAAGTAATTTAAACTTACTTATTTCTTTTATCCAAGTAATATATGTTTCGGCTGTTACGGGGGCCTTCGGATTTGCTCGAAGTGTGTGTGTAGCTATTTCTCGAACTAGTACCTTACGGTTATGTTCTCCCAATGGTTGTTGCCTTTCTTTTAGAAGCTGTAGGCCATCGGGAGTCTTTTCGAGCAGCGTTGTAAGACTCTGAAAACAGGGAAGATTGTTAATGTATAGGTATGAGAGTATAGTCTTAGACTTACAAAAGACCTTATTAAGACCTAGTTAAGAACTAGTTTAGTCTTAGTTTAAACTTAGTTCAGTTTTAGTTTTAGACCGCCTCATTGGCCTAGTGTTTAGTTTAGTTTAAAATATTTATTGATAACGCAGCTAGTAATCAAATAAAATTGTTATCGTGTTACCCAGGGGATGTATTTAATAGCACTTTAAATTTGACAAAAACAGCTATAAAATTGAATATCAACACTTTAAAATAATAATAGGTACATAATCAATAATACAAATCTATAATTTAATAATTCGATAATTGATAGATAACTTACATCGAGGGACATGGATTTGCATGACGATGAGGTGCTTGGTGATGATAATGCCGAACTTCTTGGTGAATTTGTAAGTCCACCAATATTCTCTCCGTACACTTCCACAAGGTTTTCAAGATTGTCATAAATCTGTAAAAAAATATTTACCTATGTTCACAAAAAATCGATGCCAAGGCATGCCTACATTTTTACGAGTATAGATAATTTATTGGTTGCTTACTTTACTACACTCAGTTACATCGGAATTTAGCTTAGAAGCATTCCACTTCAGAAGCGCTCTTTTAAATTTGGCTTGTGGGCCAATAGCTGGTATTAGCACCCGGATTTGCTCATCATCGAGCAAAGACAGCGCCTCTAAGTCAACTTCATGTTCTGAAATAACAAAGATTTATAATACCTAATTAGTCTTGCATACAGATACAGACAGCGGCATCAGACAGCATTCTCAACACAGACGTTCATTAGCAAAATTTATTACTTAGTACAGACAGTAGAAACTCGATTAATCGGACTAATTGTTGTCGTCAGGCATTCGGATTATCGAAAATTCAGATAATCGAATGTATGAAGAATAGCGGGTTAAAAATAACAAATAAGTATATTATATTAACGAAAATCAATGTTTATTAAAAAATTATTAAGAGATACATCCAACATACGTTGTACCTACCATTAAAATAATTTTACCTTAATAATGAAATTAAATATTTATGTACCTACCTACCTACGTTTGTAGGTACGATTTCTCAACAATTATGTATTGCGATCGTTAGTCTGGATAATCACGAATCCGTACTTATAACTGAGGGCCAGATAATGGAGTTTCTACTGTATAGGTAGGTAGTTTATTTTACGTTACGCCCCCGACAGTCTACCTACTGTGCAGTCAGTAGCTCGCAACACAATATAAACAGTTTAAGCTACTGACCTGCACAATTAGGTAGGTACACGATGCAAACAGTTTTTACCCGACTGCGTAGCGTACCTACATCTACATCATATCGACCGGAGCCGCTGCAGCGGCAGCAGCCAGCTGCGGATCCACCGCGGCCATCTGCTCGGCAGCGGTGTCGGCGGCAGCGCCGCGCGGAGCCACCTCCGGCGCGGGCTCTAAGGGCGCGGGCGGCGCGATGTCCGCGGACAAGGCGCCAGCCGAAGCCGAAGTCGGACTAGCAGCGCGTGATCTTGTTAACACCATTGCGAAATAGTCCACAAAACGAACGAATCACTAACTTAGGTACTATAGGTAGTCTAGGTTCTACCTAAGCACTAAGACTGTTCGCAGTCCCACAACAGTACAACGTTCATTATTTATATGATACGCAGTTCGAATAGTAAAAGGAATATTCGCACACGAGGTTGTGAAACCGTCCACAAACGAACGAAAAACGAGCTTAGGTACTAAGCACTAAGACTGTTCGCAGTCCCACAACAGATTTATAGAGTACACAGTTCGGATAGTAAAAGGAATGTTCGCACACGAGGTTGTGAAACAGTCCACAAACGAACGAAAAACCAACTTAGGTACTATAGGTTCTACCTAAGCACTAAGACTGTTCGCAGTCCCACAACACTTCACAGTTACTTCACCGATTCAACACAGATCGCGTCGCAATACCAACGGTTTTTACAGACCGCACTAAATAATCTGCCGATTATCACTTTATACACCGAAAGTCACAAGTTATATTGTATTATTTGCACAAGTTCACGGTTCATACCGACACAGTACGCACATAGGTCCGTAATCTAGGTTCAGGTGTACAATACCTGCGGCAAAACCTAGTACACAAATTACGACCATACGCCTACGCGTGTTGCTTGAAACTGTAATGTTTTGTGCCGAGAGCGCACCTCTCCGGGACACGACGTCAATGACGATTGTACTTCACGAACTTATAATTTTCGGAACACGAGGCCAGTGACAAATATACTTCACGAACCTATAGTTTTCGGTGACCGCTCGCGCGCTTTCTGTCTTGGCGAACTGATAATGATAACACATTACACGACACACATTAATTATTATGAAACCCGAGAAAGTTCTGCACTTCAAAATGTACCTAGTTCACTGATTCACTCACAGTTCAGCTCCACGTTAGGCTGCCAGTTATAGGGGAAGGAGCAATTAAACTTCGTAAATTGACTGGTTATGTATATTGTAAATTAAGCGAACACAGGGAGAACAAACATTAGGTACTTATTGGAATGTTATGCGATTCTGATATAAACTTATTACGACAACCGGGCCGGCGCGCGCCTTAGCGACGCGTACGCGTGTATCGGAAGGAAGCTCGCAGCGCACTACTACAAAGGACAATATGCTAGGATCGAACATAAACTCGGGCGCGGAGGCGGGCGGAACGCCGGCTCGGACATGGGGGCTGCAGGGTGCATGCTGGTGGCGAATGACTACGCGCTACAATTGTATATATTGCTATACCTACTAGCGTTTTTAAACGCAAATCTGGATCCAACATGGTTTGAAAATTAAAAAAAAAATATATAAAAAAAACAGAAATTATTGCAAAAATACCGATTTTTAAATGCGCTGGAAAAGTTTTACGCGTAATCTTAAATAAAACTTTTCTGCTAGTCCTAAGCCTAGATTAAAGCATGAAGGAAAATCGCGCAATCTCTATCTGATTCCAACGAAATCTAAGTACGCAAGTGAATTGGCGAGGCTAGATCGGATTTCTAAAATCGAATTTTGAAATCGATTTTGAAATCTGAAATCGGATAAATATCAGTTTGCGTTCAAAACCAAAAACGCCCATGTCTACTAGCTAGGCACCAAGCGCGCAGTGCAGCCGGTCGCGAACATTCTAGAACGTTCGTTTTATTAAGCTACTCGCTAGGTGACACTCGCTAGGCTCTAGGCGCTAAGCAAGCCGGACGTAACCTTAAAGTATAAACCATAAAGCCATAGACCGTACATACATATGAAACATAACAAACGCCACAGAGGTGCAATGGTACAAGCAATCCCATCCCCAACATTTATAGGAAGATTCATGTAATACCGTGTCCACGGGACACCGTACACATACGAGTACTATCAATTTAGGTAGATCCTACTTCAAACAAAAAGCGTAGGTACCTAGGTACTAGGGTTAAGTAAATTATCTGACTAAGCCTGCCCCGACACGGCGTAACGTGAATCTTCACAAGGTGAAAAATAACATACAGCATTCCTAATAATGTGTAGGTTATTTATTATTACCATTAAACTCTCTTAGACGTGAATGGACTCCCTGAAACATAAAATCTTATTCAATTTGGCACTAAATTGGTAAGGTAAGGAACGTACGCTGCAAAGTAGGTAAGTACTTACCTAAGTTACTTACCAATAAATTTGTCGAGATATTTCTCAAAGCCCCATTCTATTAAAAGAGATTCCATATTGGTTCCTTTTCTTTTATATTAATAACTTACACAAGCGGATTTCACGGAACACGCACAGACTTGGTTAACTGCTTTGTCAAACTATGCGAAACACGGCTGTACCACACAGTAGAAACAAACTGACTGATGAGTGATGGATGATAGCGCGGCGCGCAGGAAGAAACTTTCCTTGTGCCTCGCTAGGGATGTGTAAACTAAACATTATCGATTTTATAATTGTAAGGGCAAGGTAATAAATAACTACTTATAAACAAACCGAATTCAAATTCCTGTTGCGCGATATCTAATTAAAATTCGAGTCTAATTTAGTTTGATCACACATGGTCCATGTTAGGTCCACAATGTGAGTTTAGGTGGTAAACATGTAGGCTTAATAGCTGAGTACAATATGGACCCTGTAGGGCACAGCAAAATCAAAATAAAATAATTTTAAAAATAAATTAATGAGATCACATATCATAATCAAGAACAATGATATTTTTAACATAATAATATAGTATATTTTGCTTATAAGCAAAACTAGCGTTTTTGTATTGAAAATTACAATGAACAAATCTGTGGTGTCAAAGTAAAAGGGTAGTAGTACTAGTAGTAAAGTAGTAGTAGGTAGTAAGTGCAAGTGCTTGCACTTTTTAAGACTGTTTTGTTTAAATGTATTTTCTGTGTACAATAAAGAATAAGAATAAGTAGTCATAAATATTGAAAAATGAGTTATTTGCATGATTCGGTATTAAAAATTATTATCTATTATAGTCAAAAGCACAGGAGACAGGAGTCAGTATTTGTGTCAGAATTTCGTAAAACTCAAATTTCAAATCGAGTCTAGTTAGAATTAGAAACAACAAAATACAAAAAAGAAAAAAGAAGTAAAATGCGCCTGGTGAAAAATTGGGTTTTTTGACTTATCCCTTTTACTTTGACACCACAGAAATATCATTTCAATAACACTTCACATTAAATTAAAATAGTTAATATTAGCATTAAATTATTCATTACAAGCATTCATTCATAAAATAAAATTAAATCATTAATTATTCATTAATTATTTATCTATTGGAAGTCATATTTCCCCATTGCAATAGATTATATAGGTGTTTTAACATTATAATATTCATCAGTGGTAATTAGGATTAGTTCCCTTGGGTTATTTCTGTCTAAAATTCTAGACACACGACCACTATTTAAAAAAAACGTGTTCAAGTTTTGGGAACCATAGCATTGCCGTGAAAATAGGTACCTACCTAAATTAATAGTTGTCAAGAATGTCATAATCATCGAAACTTGAGTTGAGGTGGATACATCACTATCATGATGCAACGTGCGTTCACGCCCCGCGCCCCGCTCGCTCCTTTCAAAATCACGCCACGTTAGACAGTTATTTTAAATGTTTTGCTAGGTTAATGCTACTAAATGTTTTAAACATGGCGAAAGGCCATAAAATTACTTTTCTTTTGTTTAGGTGGCTACTTTAGTTAGGCAGAGATGCAAAATTGCTCTTGTTAAAGAGCAGGGTCTGATATATGTACCTATTTAACCTATAGGTATGTAGCTTTGATTATATAATCAAAGTTATGTAGGTACTAACCTAGCAGTCTGATAATCTGGAGTACTTAGATGCATCGGGTAGGTACCTAGGTAGGTAATATCAGTGCTCCGCTCCGCCGTCACCCGCGCTGCCCTTGCCTAAAATTGCCCTTTGCACTATATAAATCAAATAAGTATTTTAGAAGATATTATAGATTTACTCGCAAGTCTCGCAACGTCGCAATTCACACCGCAGCGCAGCGCCGCCCGGGCCCGGGCGCCGCCGGCAGCGGCCCGAGACCGCCCGATCCGATTATCCGAAGCTCGCGTTCGTTCAAGAAATGATTTAAAAGCATGATGATGATTGATGGTTTTGTCGTTGTCATTTCATGATTTTAAAATACTGATGATTTTTACCTGTGACATGATATCGGACTCATCTCTACTTTGAAGCGGAACGTCTAAAAAATTACGAGTAGGCATTTAGGAAATATATAAATAACTCGTAACCTGAAAATAGGACACTGAACTCATCATTCTGAACCAAGACCAAACCTGAAAACGCGAAAAAAATCGACTATTTCACAATGACGTATTATAATATATTTGCTGTTCGCATATAGTTGTCGCCAAATAACTTGGCAAGAGTCGTTCAATGCGCAGAAGTCGAATTTTAGGTGTCAGCGGTTGTCAGCGGGACGCGGGGTATGACGTAGCGCTGCTCCGAGCGCGCGATTGGTGCGTCAGTAGTTCTCGTTCAATTTGCTCCCGAATACACTTGCGCACACGAAAGTTGTACCCTTTGTTTATGTTACGAGTTGTTGTTTTAAATTTAATTTTTGTTACGTTGATTACAATGCCAGGACCAAATACCGTTTTACGCAGACTATTAAAACGTCAGAAAGAACAGTTAGACACTATAGTTAAGGGAGGTTGAAATTCCGAATTCGTCACTGTCTTTAGGACACCGGGAAAAGAGAAGAATAAAGGAGGTAGCAGTTTTATTAACTAATTGTGACGTCGAGAACATCTTATTTTTAATGTTTTTTTTTTAATTATCTTTTTTTTTTTACTTTTAAATGTATTTATGTATTATATCTATTTTATTTATAATGCCGAATTAACGAATGAATTCCTCTTCTTTCTTTAAAATTCTTGTTAAAATGATTAAAAATAAATGATGTCAATAACCATAGAATAATGGCAAGCAGTAAAAGAGACCACTTTTTTCTTCCACTAATTGCACGATGCGCGAACTTACTCCCTCTACGCCAAAACCTTGCCAACTTAGGTGACGAGGACTATACCTACATACTTACGATTCTGATATTATTTATAGGTACCAATATTAAAAAGCGGAAAGTTTGTTTGTTTGAACGCGCTAATCTTCGAAAGAACTGGAAGGATTTCAAAAAATATTTCTGATTATAATGGCTAGATCGGATATCAAGAATCACGCTAATGCTCTCGGTTTTCCTAAAATAAGGGCATTCGTGAAGTAGGTACCTAAGTCGGAGAAGTAAATTACTATAATTGCGTGCGCTGGCGAAATGCTGAGATCAGCTGAGATATACCAAAAGTTCATGCACTACAAAAATGTAGGGATTTTGCAGATCTAAAAAAGTCCGCGGTACTACCTATATATCTAACCTTTGTAAATAAAAAACAATAAGGCAAATTATGTTATGTGTATGATACTTACGTTCGAAAGTAGTTTTATCAAGACATTTTTATGAAGATAAGCTTGGTTCTTTTACAGTACATAATTTGGACGCACAGTTTAGGAGAAATGTAAAATTAAAAGTAGGTATTCAACAACTTTATTTGCTGAAGCAGCGCTCGGCGCGCGGACGAACCTACCTATACTCCCCGATACATACCGCACTGATAGTATAGGTACCTAACCTTGGTATCATTTCAATTTCTTTGCTAAAGCCCGATTTACACTTCAACAAGTACAGTAGCGAGTTAACTTGCGTCATTGGCGAGTTAAGTTGTTAATGTACTACTACTTAACTCGCTTTTGCCGTTCAAACTACAATAACAACTTAACTCGCCGATGACGCAAGTTAACTCGCTACTGTACTTGTTGAAGTGTAAATCGGGCTTTAGAGACTTCCTATCATGTAGGTATGTAAAATCGTTTCACCTTTTTTTACTTCAGGTGTGTGATTTTTATACCTATACTTAACTAGACGTATTTTTCGTCTATATTTTTACGATTCTTAAGTTTGTGTAGGTAGGTACCTATAATAGGAAATCAATTCATATTTAATACAGGAATATATAGTATCTAAGTCGTTACTTTTATTAAAATATCTTCGAAGCAATGTCATAATTATGTGCTATAGTTTTGATTTGACGGAACCAGCGCGAGCGACTAGACAAACAGCACTTATAGGTACCTCGAATCCACACAGTACCCACAGATTTACCTTTTAGTTAGAAAAGGAGACAAATTCCTGTAGCTAAAGGTATTTTTTGCAGTTACAATAAATAAAGCGTCGGGTAGCGGGCCTAGCCGGAATGATCTAAAGAGATACCGAGGCCCGGGAACGCAACTACGCAAGGGCAGCTGAAGGAACAGGCAGGTGGATTTTTAGTCAGTAGAAGTCTGACACTCTTTTCCGATCCACCCAGAGCGGGACCCGATAAAAACATTTCACATCAGACATTTTAATGTCCCCTCTAACTTTTAAACAATCTTACTTCTTATTACCAAAATACTCTAAATCTATACTCACTTAGCAATATGATAAACAACTATCTTTACTTCGCAATTCTCTAACTAGTGCGAATGAGATAGGTATAGGTACCTACTTAAATTTTTACTGTCGCTTTTTCGACTCCCCACGAGACCCCCCTTCCCCTCCCCGCACCCCTCTCAGGGCTACCTCGCCCCCCCGCGACCTAACTTCGTTCCCGTGGTCGCAAGATAGCCGAGTTTGGGCTCATTTTAAAGGACATCAAAAGCTCTACCACTTGGCCCCAACAGAATTCCAAAATTCGGCAATTTATGTGTCTGTCTCTTTTTACTGTCGCTTTTTCGTTTCATAGGTAAACTTTCAAATCACAACGACGCTAAAGAAGTTTTCACTTCAAAAATATGTCATTTATAGTACCTAAATATTTTGTCGATAAATATTTGTTCAAAATAAAGTTATGTAATAATAACGGATGGAACAGTCAGTAAGAGTTTGCCACGCCCTTCCGCTCTACCCCGATCCGGGGCTGCGGTATCTCGTTAGAACATTCTAGAAACCCAAAACCCGTAGGATGGTAAATATACCTACTATTACATATCATATTCGACATACAAATTTTCATTGACAACATATAGCCATTAAAAAATATAGTAATGGGTGGAAAAATCATCGAATAACTTCTCCCGCTCTGGGTTAAGCGGAAGGGAGTGTCAGACTTCTACTGACTAAAAACCCACCCTGTCCCTTCAGCTGCCCGTAAGTTCCGGGGCCACGGTATCTTGTTAGTACATTTCCGCAACCCCGGCGGGCTAGTTTTTTTTACGAAGAATATACAAAGCGAAGTTCCTTATCTATTTCTTATTTATAGACATCAGAATGAGATAGAAAAGTATACTACCTATCTTACTTAGTAGGTACATAATATTTCAAATGCAAATATCAAGAATATACCTACCTACCTAACGTACGTAATAACTATCGTTATTTTGCAGTTATTAGTTTACAATATTAATTATTAGCCAAGGTATGGAACTCTCTGCCGACTTCTGTGTTCCCTGCCACATACCTATGACCCGTCAGTCTTAGCAAGACTGAATAGGCATCTTCTGGGCTCGCTTGTCCGATCGTAGACCTCATTTTACACTTATGTGTATGACCGAGGTCAAGGGCACATTCGTATTAAAAAAAATATAACAAGCAAGACTATGGGTAGGTATAGGTACTTAGGAATTTATATCCAAAAAATAAAATACAACTTATCCATTATTAATTTGTAGTGCTGAAGTCAATAAACTATATTATAAACTCTTTTGCAAAAAAAACGGGCACCTAAGGAAAATTACGTTCTAAGGTCGATTTGAGTTAATTAAATGAAATTTATTACTTTGACGTAGTCTGTATACTTATAATCGTATAAATTAATGCGCGTGAAGTGAATTCGGGCAATTAAAAGAAAAAATAACGACGGATTCTTTAAAACCGATGTACACGCCCAAACAATAAGAAGTGGTCGGCAATAAAGACAAGATTTTTTTTTTACTTTTTTTAATTAAATAAAGTTACAAATGTAAAAACCTAATAACGAGTGTGACCTCCTCTTGCCGAAATCACAGCTTGAATCCTTCTGGGCATGCTTTCCACGATGTTTTTAATAACGTTTTGAGGAATACGTTCCCACTCTTCTGCAATGACTCTTTTTAGCTCCCTGATGTTTTGTGGAGCAGGTTGCACTGATCTTACCCGTCTCCTTAGAACATCCCAGACATGCTCAATTAGATTGAGGTCAGGATTTCGAGCTGGCCAATCTAAACGACGGATCCCAACTTCTTGCATGTACGCTTCCACGTCGCCAGAACGGTGCGGGGGAGCATTGTCGTCCATAAAAATGGAATCTTCCCCAAGTGCAGTCAATGTGGGTTGTGCATATGAAATTAGGACTTCCATTATGTACCGGTGTGCATTTAATGTTCCATTTTCTATGAAAACTAACTCCGTACGCTCCGTCGAATTAATTGCTGCCCAAAACATAACGGAGCCTCCGCCATAAGGATTGATTTCTTCGGAACACACTTCCGCATAGCGTTCCCGTGGTCTTCGCAGCACTTGCTGGCGTCGGTCCTCTCCACACAAAGAGATTCTAGCTTCATCAGAAAACAATACTTTATTCCAGTCCTCCAGAGTCCATGAAGCACAGTTCCGAGCAAACTGAAGTCGAGCAACACGGTGCTCACGGAGTAATTTAGGGCTCCGAGCTGGGCGGTAACTCCTTATATTGGCAGCCAAAAGCCTCCTCCTGACCGTCCACAAGCTAACTTCTACTCCTCTTACTTCTTGAAGGCTCTTCTTCAGGTCCACACTTGACGCTTTACGATTCCGTAACGCGTGACTCACCAAAAAGCGGTCATCTCTTGGTTCTGTGCATCGTTTTCTTCCCGAACCGGGTCTTCTTTTGACCAAACCGGTCTGTTGATACCGTTGTCAAGTCCTCTGGACAGTTGAACGACTCACATTTAGCCACTGAGACACGTAAGTTTGCGAACAACCTTCTTCAAGTAGGGCTATTATTTTACCGGCCCTTATCGCTTTATCACTCATATCAAAAAGTGGTATTTAATGTAAAAAGAAAGATTAAATTGTTTAATTTGCAGAAAATATACAAAAAGTTTTAAAATATCGTAATAAGTTAAAAATCGTTTCAGCAATTCGCGCCATTAGTAAAACAATTTTAGAATAATCCACAATAATCATTATTTTTCTTTTATTAATTTCAAATTTTAAATTTGGAACGTAAAGAATCATGCCAGGATGCTTCAAATAACATGCCAATACATCGTCAAATTAATAAAACCTATTTCTTGTTCTTCTTCATTGAAGTAGAGAAAAAATCTAAAGTGCCCGTTTTTTTTGCAAAAGAGTTTATAATCAATGTATAATAATAAACTCACGAAATATTGAATTTACCTCAAGTTCAACTGCAAGTCAAAAACTAAATCATTCAAAGTAATCGCGAAGTCAAATAATCAATAATGTATCAAAATCCAAAGCTCAATGTCAGGGGTTAAACTAAAGTGATAACGATACTAAGGTGCAAATGATAATAGCACAGTCATCCCTAGTATACATTCACAACACGCACGACCTAAAATTACGTACCTAATTGTAGCAGATAAGCAGACTGACCGGTGAAATTGCGCGAAATGCACACAGGCACTGGTTCCCGGCTTGTGTAACTGTGTGCGTGCACCCGCCCCGCCCGCGCGCACGGGGGTAAACATTCAAGTGAAATGCAGAATGATTCTTGTAAGAAACGGGCGCCTCAAAATTGACGAGTAGCCTTTTAGGAGAAATGGTTTTACCAAAAAGCAACTAGATGTTTTAATTCTAAATAAAGTTAATTAAACTCTTCAATAACTAAACTATGTCAGTAAAAATTTTGTTTCAGAGATTTTATATTTTACTTTTATACTTTTAAGGCCCCAAGTTGCGTTAAAATTCGTGTTAAAATACGGAACTTTGGAGGCTCAGAACTTTCAAATTCCTTATTATTTTATTATTTTTGTTCATCACGGGCATAGATAATGACAAGACAAATCGATATTATACTCAACTTTGAAAGTACGATATCAAATAATGGAATAATCCTACAAGTATATTTGTATGGAGAAAATCTCAAAAAGCGTGGCCTTAAATCGACTGTTCGAGTTTTTCAAAAAGTTATGACAATAGGTACTCAATATGGCGCTGTTTTGAAAATCTACATAATATAGAGTGTTCGATCGCTTTCCATGCATTAAATTTTAGCAGTTTAACTCCGTGCTCGATAGATGGCGTTGTTCATTTGACGCCAATTTTTGAATCGGCGCAAAAACTACAGAATGGATTCTGTTCAAATTTTGCACAAATATACCTTGAAGGCTTCTACGAATGTTATTCTATATATTATCACGCTTCTTGCTTAAGGGGATGAGCAAAATTGCATTATGTCAGTATTCTTCAATTGTTTTACGTTTCAAACATGTCGTGCATTAGAACGGCCATTTTAAACTAATGTCAACGAAGCATGCAGCCTAGCTGTTTCATAATCGCTCTGTAAACAACAGATCGCATGATCAAATCCCGGCAATGTGTTCGCTTTTTGTGATTTGTTTTTTTTTTTGATTCTGTGATATTTTTTTTTTTATTTTTGGTTTGACATAGTAGTCTATATTCCTAATTTTCTCTTTTTTTCTTGAAATATTTGTACAAAATATAATACAAAAGTACGGAAGATGAAGACATGCTGCGCCGACCCCAAATAAATTGGGCTAAGGGCAAGAGAAAGTCCAAGCTCAAGATTTTCCAAAGGGCGATGGAGCGAGCATACTTACTAGGCTTCAAACGAATTGACTGAGTGCCCAACATCTTGTTAGGCTAGCCGCACACACTCAATAATATTGTCAATAAAGTACGTATTGTCAATAATATTGTATGTGTGCGGCCTGTATTGCGGTATTGTTTAATAATATTGTAGATTATCCAGAAATTCTGATTTTGTCACGTCAATATCGGGGGGAGGCAGGGGTATTGTCAATCATATTGACGTGTGCGGGCGCGCGGCAATATTTTAGTTGAGGAAAAGATTTCAAGGCAGGCGGACGCTCGTGTTATTTGTTCAAAATGGAAGACGAAAACAGTATCCAAAGCGAAAATAGTATTGATACTGTTGATGGTAGTACCCGTACGGAAAAACACTATTTGACAGTGTTTATTAAAACATGGGAAACTTATCCAGAATTATGGAATACATCCTGCAAAGCATTATTTTTAAAATTGCACTATGCAATTGCAAATTGCGCAATGCTCAATATTTATAAAAAAATTAAAACAAATAGTACAAGAGAAACTAAAGATAATAGTTTTTGAAAGCTGCTATCTTTCATTCTCATGTAATTTTTAAAATCATTTTCTTCTGTAACTCGTAGTTCATTTATTAGATTAAAGTGATTAAACTCAGCTTTTTTTCTCATCCCAGTCCTTAATCCATCGTTTCTTTCTTGATTGCCTTTTTTTAGTTAGTAAAATTAATGCAATACTCAATGCAACGAGTTTTTTCTTTCTTTCCATTATGTTAAACGTGCGCACATGAACCTAGCTGCGGAGCGACTGAGTCAGATTGTACCATGAAAAATTGTCAATAATATTGTGTAGTGTGCGGGGATCATTTTATTGATGAAGATTTTGACAATCTTGCATTGACAATATTATTGAGTGTTTGCGGCTAGCCTACGGTCACTAACAACAGGCATTGCCGATGTAGGAGAGAAGACCGCCAGGTTAAAGTGGGATTGGGCTTGCCATGTCAGTCGTATGCAACCCGGAGAGATCAACATCTACCTACCTTATTAATTACTTGTAATTAATTAATTAATTGTAGGTACCTACTTGTCTCGTGTTATTTTTTAGGGTTCCGTACACAAGGGTAAAACGGGACCCTATTACTGAGACTCCGCTGTCCGTCCGTCCGTCTGTCCGTCTGTCCGTCCGTCTGTCCGTCTGTCACCAGGCTGTATCTGATTAACCGTGATAGTTGGACAGTTGAAATTTTCACAGATGATGTATTTCTGTTGCCGCTACAATAACAAATACTAAAAACCAGAATAAAATAAATATTTAAGGGGGCTCCCATACAACAAACGTGATTTTTTTGCCGTTTTTAAAGATAATGGTACCTAAGGAACCCTTCGTGCGCGAGTCCGACTCGCACTTGGCCGGTTTTTTGTAATGATCTTTATCTGGTGTACAATAAAGCGATTTTGTATTGTATTGTAGTTAAGTACCTACTTATCTTAAGTCCTAGATTAAGATTTATTGTTATACCTAGGGTTGCCATCTCTAAAATTTGGCAACGAGGACAAGATGCGTGAAAACCTCGGATTTTAGAGCCTAGAACCTGGATATGTTAACAGGTTTTTTTAAACATATTCATAAGGCGGCCCCCCGCCTTATGAATATGTTTACAGTGATTTACAGAGTCGGTTCTACGGTTGATCGCGGCTTGCGGGCACAGTGCGTGAGTCGCAGGCGGCCCAAGAATAAATTTTTAAGCCCGGCCAGCACGCTCCCCGGATGCCCTCTAAACTAAGATAAATCCGGGGAAACCCGCCCGGACCGATGGCAAATATAGGTACGCAATAAAAATACCTACTGATTACTGAGATGGGCCAATGCTATAATATAACTCCTTGGCATACAGAAGATGAGAGACGACGACGAGGTCGGCCTCGTAAAAGGTGGCGGGACGATCTTACGGCCGGGAGTGTTGGCAATCTGCGAAAGACCGGGATTCTTGGAAGTTTTCGGCGGAGGCGTAGGTATGTCCAGCAGTGGGAGGATATAGGCTATTATATTAAAAATATGTTCAAACAATTTGTAGTATTAACTGTTTAAATCCTTACTGTATGCTACAGAAACTGTTCAGAAGCAGTAAAAATAACTGTTACGATAACAGTAAAGTCTAAACACGGCAATACTTAAAAGAAACTGCTTGTATCAGTAAACGTTAATGTTCAATCAGTTGATATTAACTGTTTAAATCCTTACTGTAAGCTACAGAAACTGTTCAGAAGCAGTAAAAATAACTGTTACGATATCAGTAAAGTCTAAACACGGCAATACTTAAAAGTAACTGCTTGTATCAGTAAACGCTAATGTTCAAACAGTTGATATTAACTGTTTAAATCCTTACTGTATGCTACAGAAACTGTTCAGAAGCAGTAAAAATAACTGTTACGATATCAGTAAAGTCTAAACACGGCAATACTTAAAAGTAACTGCTTGTATCAGTAAACGCTAATGTTCAAACAGTTGATATTAACTGTTTAAATCCTTACTGTATACTACAGAAACTGTTCAGAAGCAGTAAAAATAACTGTTACTATAACAGAAAAGTCTAAACACGGCAATACTTAAAAGTAACTGCTTGTATCAGTAAACGCTAATGTTCAAACAGTTGATATTAACTGTTTAAATCCTTACTGTATGCTACAGAAACTGTTCAGAAGCAGTAAAAATAACTGTTACGATAACAGTAAAGTCTAAACACGGCAATACTTAAAAGAAACTGCTTGTATCAGTAAACGTTAATGTTCAATCAGTTGATATTAACTGTTTAAATCCTTACTGTAAGCTACAGAAACTGTTCAGAAGCAGTAAAAATAACTGTTACGATATCAGTAAAGTCTAAACACGGCAATACTTAAAAGTAACTGCTTGTATCAGTAAACGCTAATGTTCAAACAGTTGATATTAACTGTTTAAATCCTTACTGTATACTACAGAAACTGTTCAGAAGCAGTAAAAATAACTGTTACGATAACAGTAAAGTCTAAACACGGCAATACTTAAAAGTAACTGCTTGTATCAGTAAACGTTAATGTTCAAACAGTTGATATTAACTGTTTAAATCCTTACTGTATGCTACAGAAACTGTTCAGAAGCAGTAAAAATAACTGTTACGATATCAGTAAAGTCTAAACACGGCAATACTTAAAAGAAACTGCTTGTATCAGTAAACGCTAATGTTCAAACAGTTGATATTAACTGTTTAAATCCTTACTGTATACTACAGAAACTGTTCAGAAGCAGTAAAAATAACTGTTACGATAACAGTAAAGTCTAAACACGGCAATACTTAAAAGTAACTGCTTGTATCAGTAAACGTTAATGTTGTTGTTGATATTAACTGTTTAACTCCTTAATGTATGCTACAAAAACTGTTCAAAAGCAGTAAAAATAACTGCTACAATATCATTTAAGCCTGAAAACGGCAATACTTTAAAAAAAAACTGCTTGTTTTAGTTAACGTTAATGTTCAAACAATTGAAATAACTGTTTGGCTCTTCACTGTATGCTACAACAACTGTTCTAAAGCAGTAAAAATAACTGCTACGATATCAGTAAAGCTCTGAAAACGGCAATACTTAAAAGGAACTGTTTGTTTCAGTAAATTTTAATGTTCATTCAATTGAAATAACTGTTTAGCTCTTTACTGTTTTTGCCCATTTCAGTGCACTGTCAGTAATCAATTATTTTAACGTAAAAATAAGTTTCCGGAACCGTTTTTTTTTTTACTGTACAAGAACAGTAGAAAGTCTCGTTTTATTTTTTTCAGTGTGCATTTATATTATGTGTAATATTTAATATATTGCTGTTTGTTGTCCCAATTAAAATAAAAATAAAATGTAAAAAGCATATCCAACTTTCAGGTGCAGCGTCTGTGGTGAAGGCTCTCAGCGAATATTTGGACTCGCTGTTTAACAAGGCCATATCGACGCACCTGGAGGCTGCAATGCCCATCGACACCCCCCATTTGGCCGCGTACCCTGATGTCTTCGCCTTCTCTGTCATTATGGCGTTTTCAGGTTAGTATAACAGTGTGAGATAATAATAATATTAAATAATAAAAACGTTTATTCACAAAACATACAGATTGATACAATAGTACATTGTTCATCGAGGGGAAAAGGTGACCGATTACCAACGAGGGTGTAGTTTGAGTACTTAATACACACGAGTTGGGAATCGCACTTTCTTCCGAGTGATACATAGTGCTTACTATACCTACGAGGCAAATAAGAGTGAACAATAATAATCTGTCTCTTGTCTTTTGGCATTATAAGTACTTTTAAGTTAGCTACTGAATTGGTCTAAATTAAATAAAAAAACAGCGCGTTAGTAATGAATTCTCATACACTTTTGCGACCCGCACATTTGTACTACAATAATGACGTCCTTTCTGTCAAACTTTTTAAAAATTAGTAAGGCACTTTCCGAGCAGGTGTACCTAGTATAAAAAAATACGTATAAGTAAATGAGGAATAGTACATTTTAGACAGATCACTGTAGACTCTTAGATTCGTTTTTAGGGTTCGGTACCCAAAGGCTAAAAACCGGACCCTACTACTAAGACTTCGCTGTCTGTCCGTCCGTCTGTCTATCACCAGACTGTATCTCAAGAACCGCGATAGCTAGACAGTTGAAATTTTCACAAATTATGTATTTCTGTTGCCGCTATAACAACAAATTAAATCAAATATTTAAGGGAGGCTCCCATACAACAGACATGATTTTTTATATAGAAAATGGTACGGAACCCTTCGTGCGCGAGTCCGACACTTGGCCGGTTTTTTCTATTTGTTATTTGTATATGTGTATTTAATTGCCTCCGTGGCCTAGTGTTCGCAAGCGCAATTGCTGAGCGAAAGGTCTCGGGTTCGTTCCCCAAGTCAGGCAAAAAGTGCTGTTGGGTTTTTCTAATAGAAATTTCTCAGTAGTATCCTGAAGTTAGGAAGTTGGCGGTGTGATACCCCCCCCCCCCCCCCCCCGTGCCTCGGAAAGCACTTTAAGCCATTGGTCCTGGCAGTCATTTGGACATCTTTGGCAGTCATTACGGGGAGTTAGAAACCGGTATATCTGATGCTGCCATGAGGTATCGTGTGACGCGCTGAATTAAAATCAGAATCAGAATCTTCATCAAATAATCACAATTTTTTTTTCAAACACGGCAGTCCTTATGTTCCTAATCTTAGGCGAAAAGTACCAAAATATCAATTTACCAGATATTGTTGCATAGTAAAATAATTATTAAAATATATGAATCTAATTTAGGATATTTTCGTATTTAATTTTTGTACTACATGAAAATAGATTTTTTCATAATAATTTTTCATCGAATTTGTTTGTGGAGATCGTAATAGGATCGCGTTTGACCACCATCTCACCTGATGGTAAGTGATGATGTGGTCGAAGATGGAGCACGCTTACGTAGAAGTAACCTATTCACTCTTGACTTAAAGACCCTCAGGTTATAGCTATCAAGAAACACAGACTCTATACACAGAAAATGCTGTTAGCTGACATAATATATTTATATTTTCAGTGGCGCTTGCATTTGGCGTAAAAGAGTCGACGAAATTCAACAACTTTTGCACCGGCGTTAACCTGTGTGTCGTGTTATTTGTCATCATATCCGGATCGTTTAAAGGTAAATCAACATTGTAAATATCTAATTAATAGTTATACGAACGCAATGGTGGCTCAGTGGTTATGAGTTGAGTCGTTAGTTAAGACCAAGGCATGCATGTTTTTAAATATAACTAGCAATGTGGGTAGAATTCACATTACTGGCAATCTTGTTTACCCCCCTTATTTCGTCGACTCTTTTACGCCAAATGCGTAAAAGAGTCGACGAAATTCAACAACTTTTGCACCGGCGTTAACCTGTGTGTCGTGTTATTTGTCATCATATCCGGATCGTTTAAAGGTAAATCAACATTGTAAATATCTAATTAATAGTTATACGAACGCAATGGTGGCTCAGTGGTTATGAGTTGAGTCGTTAGTTAAGACCAAGGCATGCATGTTTTTAAATATAACTAGCAATGTGGGTAGAATTCACAATAACTGGCAATCTTGTTAACCCCTCCAACTAAGTTAAATATGCTTGTGTCTGGAGTGGGTTTACGGCAATACTGTAATGGGCGGTATTCGAACCCGCGTCTTCTAACGCTTATTATTATATTACTTTGTGTAATTTCACATCATCTCCACCAGGGGCGGATCTACCTATGGGCTATTTGGGCTGTAGCCCAGGGCCCCGTGGATATAAGGGGCCCCCTGCCAGTGCTCATTAAAAAAATAGACGATACTTTTTAATCTATATATGTATAATCAGTATTTTTAGCTAGAGAGGGCGTTTTGTTACAAGGAACTACCCGCAGCGCAATTGCGTCGGGTGGTACCGCCGCAACGTCTAAATACAAACTCAGTGTTTAATTGTCACAACTGTGTGTGAGTATGGGTATTTCGTGTGCTATTAAGTGACAAGTAATTTGTCCTTATTAAATTCAAATTATTTCTGTAACGTAACCTATGCCAGAAAACTTTTTACACAGTCAAAGATTATGTTGAGGACAAAAAGGCTTGGGAATGAGCTGCTCCAATGATATATTTTTTTATTGATTATAGGGTCGCGTTTGACCACCGTCTCACCTAATGGTAAGTGATGATGTGGTCGAAGATGGAGCACGATTACCTAAAAGTAACCTATTCACTCTTGACTTAAAGACCCCTAGGTTCGGGAAACACAGATACCGGCAGGGAATTCCACTCCTTAGCCGTACGCACAATGAAGGTATTCCCAAAACGTTTAGTGCGTATAGGTGAGATGTCCACCATGTAACGATGGCGCATCGCCGTTTGTCTTGTAGTCCGATGATGGAACGGGCTTGGCGGAATTAGATTGTGTAATTCCATCGCACACTCCCCGAAATGTAACCGATAGAAAACCGATAGACTTGCCACTCGTCGTCGATGTTCAAGGCTCTGGAGCTTTGATTCGACCAGTGTATCGTTGCCAATGAGTCTTTTGGCCCGTTTCTCAATAGACTCAAGCGCATCCAGCTGGTACTTGGCAGATCCATCCCAAAGATGAGAGCAGTACTCCATACACGACGACCGAACCTGGGCTTGACAGAGATTGAGCAGCTGTTCGGGTGTGAAGTACCTCCTTTGCTAGGATTCCCAACTTTTTTATGCTAATTGAGCCTTAGCCTCGATATACGGGCCAAAATTGAGGGTAGAAGTTAGTGTTACCCCCTATAGGTATAGTAGGTATATCTACTTATTTGGGCTTTTTAATATATTTTGCTGAGTTAATGATTGATTTTCTAAAGTAAAGTATATGCTTTTTAATCTATTGTTTCGTTTTTTTTTTATCTTTTATATTTTTATTATTGTAAATATGAGGAATATGTAGGTTATTATTTCTTTTAATGTTATTTTTATTATAATTTATAGTTGATGTCTGGCAGTTTGAGTATTTGTGTGGCCTACCCAAATGTCCTTACTTTGATATTGTTCGGCAGATCGTTGAGCCCCTTAAGTTCAAAGTTGAGCTACACGATAACTGACAAATGCTTGCACTGTCTGGACAGGTCCGCTCAAATCTGCGTGCTCCTTTCCTCAAAAGACACAACAGATATGAACCTTCAGGCTTCTCATATGGTTTGACGAATACAAATTATATGGACTTTAAAAGACACGTTGTCCTCTGATTTTGTTGCGGTGTTTCTTCTCAGAGTAGTCAGTTATCAAACACCGGCCTCATCTACCTTAACTTAAAACACAAAAAAAATACATGTACCCATTGATGTATTAAAAGGAGGAAGATATGTTACGCGCTAACATCGCAATCAGTAAACCTGGGCTCGGCGCACGAATACATGCACGGAAACTCACACATCTGTATTCAGTGTCATCAACAGTCCCAAACCTAGAGTCATCGATAGACAAGGACAGAGATAGGAGACGGCGCTGTAGTGCGAGCGAAATCGCCTCAGCTGCCAAATGATTGCGATTATGAATGAAATGAGATTGCATGTATTAGGTAAGTGATCCCATGACCCATGTCTCTTATTTTTCTTCCTGGTGTAATTAAAACACTAGCTTAGCTACACAAGAAGTCATTTTGATGCATATTTATTCCAAAAAAGTCCTTAAAACACGAAGAGGCGAGAATTTCTTGAGCTGTGTGATCATGATCAACAGCGTTCCGTGCGCGACTGAGCGCCAACTACGGGCAATCACTTAGTTTAGTAGGACCAAACGCTGTGTCTAGTACCGTATCTCCCTCCTTTTACTACATCAATGCATGTACCTAAAAATGTTATTTATAACCAATTTACAAATAAATATTTCATTTCATTTCAGTTATAAATATCAGACTTGAGCCTTGAAGATAAGAGAATTATCTTACTTATAATAATTGAAAGTAATCTAATTATGAAAAGATCCTACAATGCTCTTAATTTAGGAAATCTGTACTAATACTATAAAGCAGAAAAGATTGTTTGAACGCGCTAATCTTTGAAAGTACTGGGTGGATTAAGATAAAATTTGGTATGAAAGTAGCTTGAAGCTTGAGGAGGGTTATAGGGTACCCAACTGCTAGAATATTTTTTAAATATTTAATTTTAATAACAGGGCTTTACCCATGAAATGTTGTATGGCAAAACAGCGATTTCATCTCAAACCATATACTGTCCTCTCATACCTAATTAACCTGTATTATGGATACATTTCTGTTGCCGCTTTAACAACAAATACTATACACAGAATAAAATAAATATTTAAGGGTTCCCATACTACCAACAGGTCTTTTTTGCTCGATTTTGATAAGGTCAATGCTTGAAATATTCCCAGAATATTTAGTTATATATTCACTTTCCATTTCCCATTCAACAGACATGATCTTTTTGCCGTTTTTATAGATAATGGTACGGAACTCTTCATGCGCGAGTCCGACTTGCACTTGGCCGGTTCTTTTTGCTAAGAATTCTAATTTCAAATTGATTTTATTTTAAAAGATGGAATTCTTATTTCAAAGTTTGTCATAACGTAATGGTTAGCGTTTTGTGTTCATTGCATTTGAATATTTTTCGTCATCACGGGTACGTTAAAAATGCCACCTTCAATATATTTGCAGATTAACTGTCTATAACAACTAAACAAAATAAAAGCAATCATTTGACATTATTAAACCATAATCGAGTAACAACTCCCTTCAGACTGTTCCTGATTGTATATATTTAAGCGTTTTTCTGATCAAATTCGAAAATTCGAGTAATTATGGAATATGAGTACCGTCGTGGCAGCATAGCCTCGTTGTCGTCGCTGATGTTGCGGGTCGTAGGTACAAGCGGCACGCAACATCAGCGACGACAACGAGGCTTTGCTGCCACGACGTTTACGGAACGAACACTACAAACGAATGCACCACCTGTTAATAGTTTTCTCGCTTTCGATCTGGAAATTTCGGCCTGAAAAATGAACCCCGTGGTCATCCAAAAACTTTGGTCGATAATGACGAATTAAAGACGATTGTGGGAGCTGGTGATACTCAATCTACGTCTGAATTAGCAGCAGCTTTCGACGCTAGCATCAAATCTATATTGGTTCACTTGCATCAAATTGGCAAGCTTGACGTCTGCCCCATGAATTCAGTGCCCATCAGCACGAAGGACGCATCGAAACGTACCTTGCATTGGTCAACAGGCACACAAACGAAAGAATTTTGTTGGAATGGATCCTGTTCGACAATCGCAAGCGCTCAGCAAATTGGTTGGATCCTGGTTTAGCATCTAAACAATTCCCTAAACGAAAACTGATCCCAAGAAAAGTGATGGTTTGATGAAAGGTGATGTTTGGTTGTCTATCCCCGGTGTTACTCATCCCAGCTTCTTACCAAACAGGGTGAGCATTACTGTAGAACTGAACACAATGATGGAGAAGCTCGCACAGTTCCAACCAGCTTTGTTGAATCGCTCGGCTCCGCTGCTCCTGCACTAACTCATACTACACAGCAGACGGTCTATAAGTTACAAGAGCTGGGGTTGGAAGTTCTACGCCATCTGTCGTACTAACTAGACTTTGCGCCTGCAGATTTCTATTTTGACCTGAATTTTGATAATTTCTTGGCGGGAAAAAAATCAATACCCGAGAAGCATTAAAAATGCCTTTGAAGAATTTGTTGCCTCCCGTCCAACTGATTTCTTCAAGAAGGGCATCATTATAAGCTACCACTGAGTCGGAAAAGATGCATCGATTGCATGGGTGTCTACTTTGATTAAAAGAAATAAAAATATAGAAAAAAATACATTAACTTATTTAATGAAAAACGGCAGTTTCATTGGTAAAGATCTAATATATATTATTCAGATGAACACCTGACGTAAAGAAGAAGTAATCTTATTTTTGAAAATAAAGTAGTTCATGTTTTCACTAGTTGCTATACCATCTTAAATATTAATTATTTTGACATTAACAATCTCTAGCTATGAAGCGGAGCGCTCTTTCACCAAGATGTCGTATATCGAAAACAAATATACGACAAAAAAGTTGAACGAGTGACTGTCTAAATCATTTGTCAATTCTTTCCATATATTATGATTTAAAAAAGGATTAGTTATGAGCAAATAACTGTTTGTAGTTGTACTTATATAAATTACTATAGTAGTACTTAATACAGGCCTGATTCTTCCATCTCCCTTTCACTACTGATCTACCAGACGTACTGCAGGGTACCATCCTCATTTGGTACATATACCATCTTGTCACACTAAGCGATTCTCCTCTACATTTATTGTGCGCACGGCCAAGGTTTGGAACTCTCTGCATGCCGGCTTCTGTGTTCCTTTCCACATATGACTCGTCTGCGGCCTTTAAAGTAAGAGTGAACAGGCAATTTCTGTGCTCTGTCGTTCTATAGTAGACCTCATAAATATGTCGTTTACTATCAGGCGTGATCGAGATCAAGAGCGGGCTCATCAGTAATAAAAAAAAATTATAAATCAGAACTCTCAATAAATAAATTAATCCATTTTAATCCTGTACCTTATTTTCATCAAACAGATATAGAAAACAGTTTCTTGACAAAATGACAGTTATTTGAATAATTAAGGGGCCCCCGAGCAATTGTAGCCCAGGGCCCCACAAATTCACGATCCGCCCCTGATCTCCACTGTGATTACCAGAGGTCGGAATTAGGTAGAGTTATTTATGTACAGACGCCAGCACATGAAGCTACCCGAAACTGTCAAATTTCCCCAATCAATCTTGAACCTAATTTCTTTAAAAATAAAGTTGAAAATCTATTAAAGAAATTTGACAGATTGTTGTAGCTTGATATGCTGGCGTCTGTACTTACATCGAAATGTTGATATTAATATGGATCTTCCCGGGATTTCTAATAGACAATCCCGTGTGACCAACAATATTATGCAAATTTGGCAACGTAGCGCGTGCAGTGGTAAGATAAGATCATTTTATTTGTTCAAACATGAGTAAACATACAAAAGAAATGCATGCAAGTTGTTTAAAATAGTATACATAGGTCGTCATGTTTGCCATATTTATACAATGGCATACAAATATTTAAGTAGGTAAGTAAATGCAGATTATTAGTGTTCTAACTTTAGTATTAGAATTATACAGCTAATAATATTATGTGGTGGTATAAATTGTGTAAAAGTAAACAACTTTTTATTCAATAAATCACGGGATTTTTCTGCTCTTCAAAATTAATCCCGGGATTCGGGCATATCCACTTTATTCTTTCGTTGTATGAAATCAGTGAAGAACATAAATAATTCCAGGGCCGAGCCGTCCCTATGTCCGAAGTGTGCGGTGCACACAGGCGCCAAATTAGAAGGGCGCCGGATGCGGATGTAATGCCATCATTAATTATTGAAATTATTTTTGTAAAACTACAACATATTATTATTTATAATTGAGTAGGTACAGTCTAATGTTAAACCACAGGCGTGAGTATTGTCTTTGGAGACCCCAAGACAATACTCACGCCTGTGGAAAAAATCTTAGGCGCTTTGCGCATTTTGCACACAGGCACAGGTGCAGGTTTGCACAGGTGTGTGTTAGGTCAGCGCGGCCCTGAATAACTCTACCTAATTTAGACCTCTGGGGATTACTTACAAAACATTGTAAGGATATACTATGACTGAAAAATACTAAGATATGCAACCAGCAACACGCACTGGGCCCGCGTGCTAGATTAGGTTATGACTGCTTCGGATAGATTACGGTTCGTTCCCACATAGCGAGGTGGCCTGTGTTCAACCCTATAATATTTCCACTATGTTACAAGGCTGGTTATGACTGCTTCGGATAGATTACGGTTCGTTCCCACATAGCGAGGTGGCCTGTGTTCAACCCTATAATATTTCCACTATGTTACAAGGCTGGTTATGACTGCTTCGGATAGATTACGGTTCGTTCCCACATAGCGAGGTGGCCTGTGTTCAACCCTATAATATTTCCACTATGTTACAAGGCTGGTTATGACTGCTTCGGATAGATTACGGTTCGTTCCCTCATAGCGAGCTGGCCTGTGTTCAAGCCTATAATATTTCCACTGTGTTACAAGGCTGGCTATGACTGCTTCGGATAGATTACGGTTCGTTCCCTCATAGCGAGGTGGCCTGTGTTCAAGCCTATAATATTTCAACTATGTTACAAGGCTGGTTATGACTGCTTCGTTAGTCTAGTGGTCGCAAGCGTGACTATTGAGAATGAGGTCTCGGGCTCGATTCCCGGGTCGCACAAAATGTGTTATTGGGTTTTTAATAAGAAAAAGTAGTAGCCCGGACTTTTGAAGTTGATCTTGTGATAACCTAGTGCCTGGGAAATTACGTTAAGCCGTTGGTCTCGGCTGCCATTTGTACATCTTTGACAGTCGTTACGGGTAGTCAGAAGCCAGAAAATCTAACACTGGTCTAGCCAAAAAAGGGTATCGTGTTACCCAGTTACTGGGTTATGGAAGTCAGATAGGTAGTTGCTCCATGTAAAACACTAATACAGTCCGGGACACATAAGTTGAACCAAAATGGCGGTCGTCTGCGCAGATACAATTATGAAGAAAAGTGTAAGAAATGCTCCGCGGTTGTTCGGGAAATTTAAAAAATTAAAGTAGGTAATCAATAAACGCAAATTAAAAATAATCTCGGATTTTATTTCAAATTATTGTATTACTCGCACAACTGTGGCATCGGAAGTGGTAGTTAGGTATTATTGAACAGAACGGTTAAAGAAATGTACTAAGAAAAATTTAATATGACAAAAGTTAATGTGCAGCTACATGTTAATCACTTTCACTCACTGGCATAACACCAAACCTGGGAAATCAGTTATATTATTTTGTTTTAAAAAGTAATTGTAAACGTCAACTCTCATTCACCTCCCCTCTCCCCTAAAAGCTCGTTGTGGTGGACTCATTTTCTTGAAATTAAATTCAATGATCACAGATTAGACGGAAACAAACTTTAAAACTTGGTGCGTGATTGTAGAGTAGGGCCGCGCGGAGAGTGTGCGGAGAGCGCGGGGCGGAGTGAGAGCGGGGCGGCTCGCGTCGCCGCGTTGTTATGGTGACGCGCCGCCCCGCGCCCCGCGCCCCGCGCCCCGCACTCCGCACTTCGATTGAGATCCAAAAATGTGTTACTGCGCATTCAAGGTATTCAACTTACGTGTTCCGTACTGTACACAACTGCATCCGGAAAGGCTAAGCAGTTAAAGATAAACATTGTGTTATTAAAATGTGTTTGATTTTTGCAGCGGACACAAAGAACTGGCGTATTCCAGCCGAGGAGGTCCCGAAGTCTCCGCACAAGGACTTCGGGACGGGCGGGTTCGCCCCGTACGGACTCGCCGGCATCATCAAAGGGGCTGCCGTCTGTTTCTACGGGTTTATCGGTAACGTCTTATAGTAATTATGTAGTACTGTTTTACTTATACATTACTTGAGAGAAAAGTATGGGAATAGTATCGCTAGTAACTCAAGTGTAAGAATGGCTCAAATGGTTTGGTTTTATTTAGCCAAATTTTACATGGAATAAGTATGTGTTTAATATTTTAAGAAGAAAGACTCATGTCTTTTAGTCTTAAATTATGAAGTCTAAAGACTCGTGTATTTCTATCATAGGCCGCACAACACTGATATTATCTTCAGTCTTCGCCGTAGAAGGCCGTTCCTCACGCAGATCATCGGTGAGATTAGTGGGAACACGTACGACCACATACATAGGCCTCAGAATACTGAAATTGAAAAAAATGAAATTTGTGGTGTGTGTGTGTGTGAGGGAGGAAGGGGTAGGGGTGTATAAAACTATGTTTCTGTGTAACAATTTTAGTTAATTTTATTTAATTTTAATTTTAGCTTCCCTGCTGTTGAATTTACCCCTAAAACGGACAAATAATGTCTGAGCTAGCAACATTACGCGGGTGGGATATGAGGCTAGCGGGGGCCGCCTGTCTTGTATTTGTACACAGGGCGCGGCTTGCAATTACAGTTGAACGCGGTGTCTGATTCTTTCTGTATTCTGAGACATAGGGATGCAAGCATATATTATGTAATATTTGTTTTCGAAAATTTATAGACACGTCTAGCAGGGGTATACAAACAGACAATGAATTTAAAATTTCCTTGTCCAGGTTTCGACTGCGTGGCCACAGCGGGTGAGGAGGCTAAACGGCCGCAGAAGACGATCCCCTTCGCCGTGGTGGCCTCCCTGCTGGTGGTGTTCCTCGCCTACTGCGGAGTGTCCTCCGTGCTCACCTTGATGGTGCCTTACTATATGCAGGTACATCATCATCTGCCTCACTGAATAGATGAATAAGGTTGGAATGGTAATGTGGGCGTAGCGCGCCACAATTATGATCCGAAAATCATAGCTCGACCGATTAATTCATTCGCCGCGTTTAGTGCGCTTCGGACTACTTCGGAACACAGAGCTCTGCTTTAAAATGCCGTGTTATGCAATTATAACCTGTAAAACAAAAAGTCAGACCACAAGTATAGAGCGAGTATGTATATCTTTCCAACACGGCATTTTAAAGCAGAGCTGCTTTAAAATGCCGTGTTGTGCAATTATAACCTGTAAAACAAAAAGTCAGACCACAAGTATAGAGCGAGTATGTATATCTTTCCATCGGTATGTCGAAAATAATATTTTATTTCAATTTTATTAGTAAAAAACATAACAATATTCTGATCACTATGAAATTCCGGACATTAACAACATTATTGCAACAAGTTACAAAAAGTATACATTGTTCAATGTGTACTCGCTTAATCAACGCAATGACCAAGTCCGCTTACAATGTCAGGTTCCCAAGATACAGGTATGACCTAGTTTGGGGACCACCAATCAACATAATCTAGAATTCGTCACACGATTAAAAACTAAATAATTGTAATTGTAATCATAGAATTAAAAAAGTTATTGTAACAATGAAAATAAAATTTATTCTTATTCTTAATGTACTGCATGCGTTGCGTCCTCTACACTTCAACCATTGACGTTTCGTCCTTGCCCGGATTGGCCGTGATTCACGGCGCATGTTTATTGACAGTGAGTTACAATCAGTAGTAAGCTCTCAATTTAAGTGTGTGTAATTTATTTGTGTGCGTAATTCGCAGACGTAACGGGCCCCTTGCTTGTAGTGGAGCTAAAGAGTGGGAGACAAGCGGCGACACGCGTTCTCATACGAATCAGGAACTATTTCCTTTCTAACCTGTTTTATCTGTTCTGTGATCTGCCTAGCCATTTGTAGGTTACTAGCTTCTGCTGGCGTTTTCGTTCACGTGTGAGGGTTTTCCCGCGTGAAGCCCGATCCCGTGTGAATTCCGGGGTAAAACGTAGCCTATGTGTTATTCCAGTATGCCAATTACCTATTCGAATCCGTTCAGTAGTTTTTGCGTGGAAAAGTAACATACATTCATCAAATGATTCAACTTAATAGCTAACTTGGATGTGGGTTTAGACCAGCTTATACATACCAACATCCTTTAAATGTATATTTTAAACTAAGTGTATCCTTCAAATAAGTAAGTGGTTTGAACGTGCATCCAAAAACTTACTTCTTCACATCCCTTCTCACCGCACCGCGTTTCTATCAAATTCTTCAGCTATTTCTATTATTAAACTCTGGAATTTGCTACCCTTTGACATCAAGAAGGCTGAGTCAAAATTTTCTTTTAAGCGTAAAATTAAAAACCACTACTTAAGGGGCTGTTATTCTTAGTTTGGTCTTCGTCATAATTATTATGAAATGAAATGAAATATTTATTTTGTAAATTGGTTATAAATAACACTTTTACACGTCATATTTTTTAACCCAAAGGTTCACTGGTGGAGAATGCCTTGCTGCATGAAGTCCGCCCATGTAACACTATTGTATATGAAGTTTAAATAAATAAATGTGTGTGTTGTCAGGACGAGAAGGCCCCGTTCCCGTTCGTGTACGACCAGCTGGGCTGGCCCTGGGCCAAGTACGCCGTCAGCGTGGGGGCCGTCTGTGCGCTCTGCTCCAGGTAAGGCCTCTATTGCACATGCCTTTCTTTGTTATCGGGGGGAAACCTTCAAACGGCACCTGAACTTAGTTGAACTTTACTGAAGAATAATAGGGAACACATAGAAAGGGCCCTGTTACCTCTTAAAAGACCACTCCAGACAGGCGGGGCCCGATGGGGGGGGACACCCCCGATCCAAATCGTACACCGCAAAAGAAAATCTTCTAAAATTTTGCAAAACAAGACGTTCAGCTCGCAATTTTCTGCGAAAAATAAGTAATTTATGTCTTACAATGTGTGATCTATCTCTGTACCAAATTTCATCAAAATGGGTTCACGGGTTTAGTTTATTTGTTTCGATCACTTACAGTTGGATGCACTGATACAAATAAAGAATACATTAACTGGGTTTATGGACTAGTATATCGACCGGTAAGCATATCTTGCGTAAATTAGTTTTTCGAGTGCTTATTAGAAGCGTTATCAATTGCCGAACACAATTAAGTTTTATGAAACACACACAAAATAAAAATTCAAATAAAAATAATAATCATAAGTTGTTTAGGCGTGAAAGCATTAGTTTCGCATTTATAAAATTAGTGTTGATGAAATGTGCTTTTAAATTAATTTAATTATTCTTAAATAAATGACGAGATTTATTTTAAATATAACTAGCAATGTGTGTAGAATTTACATTACTAGCAATCTTGTTAACCCCTCCAACTAAGCTAAATATGCTTGTGTCTGGAGTGGGTTTACGGCAATAGTGAAATTAAGTCTGACACCATAGTCATTATTGACGTTTCAATGCTCTATACGTGTTATGTTCTTTGTTGTGTTATGTATTTTAATTGAAATATATCTTTTTTATTAGGTAGTTAGAATTAATAAACTTTTTTATAAATCAGAAGATAGCTACTGCTGGCGGCATCGCCCGTAAGTTTTAATTTCAGCGAAAAAAACAGTATTCCAATGTCTAATTTATTTCTCTACCAACATTAAAATCGATTAACGGGTTTGGACGCGAAAGCACTAGTTTCGCATTTATAATATTTGTTAAAGTTGTTTCCAGTTTAGCTTGGACATTGTAGGACTGAATCACCTACTACCCTGCACTAACTAAAAGGCCGTTAAGCCACAAAAGGTCATTTTCACTTTTTAATATATCCTTAAACTACTTTGGATTCTCTATCTTCTGGTATAAGAATAATTTTCCTACGATGAATACTTTACGACCTACAACAATTTTGCTGAGCAGTTAAGCCACATAATTTTTGTCACTTCCTTAATTAAAAAGCGACTAAACCACAATACTATACATACAATATTAAAATAGAATACAATACTAAAAATTAAGTAATATTTACAAAAAACGAACGTTGTATATTGTGCACAGAAACTATGGCCACAAAAATAATTTACAACCATCGTCCTAGCTAGCGTAGTATTGTAGAAAACTTATATTTACGTTTACTCGAAAAGTACTTAATTGGGGTAGTGGCTTTTTAGTTAGTGTAGGGCAGCCTAATTGTCTGTTAAAAAGATAGTTCCGTGCTTCGGAAGGCACGTATAAGCCGGTGGTCCCGGTCGCCAAATGGCGGTCGTCAAAATAAACCACGTCAGAGGCCTTTCAGGCGCTCTAGAAACTGACACTAGGGTGTACGGGGTCGTTAGAACTTACTTACCCACACGATAAGAAGAAGAAGAATATTAGTGTAGATGAAATGTGCTTTTAAACGAAGAAGAGAATAAATGTGTGAATAACATTCCAGTCTGCTGGGTGCCGTGTTCCCCCTGCCGCGCATCATCTACGCGATGTCGTCAGACGGGCTGCTGTTCCGCTTCCTGGGCCAGGTCAGCGAGAAGTACCAGACGCCGCTCATCGGCACCATGGTCGCCGGCCTCTTCACAGGTAAACACAATTACTGTGCGTTTCAAATACTATTAGGAAAAACTTAGCGGTATATTGTGACGACTTAGCTGTCAAATCGAATCATTTGGGTAGAGTGAACAAAACAAGGATTTATTAAATTATTTATTACAAATCCGTGCATGGCGTGAAGAACTTGATAAGTCCAAAATGTCGATTTTACAGGGCGGCGATTTTAAAGTTTGACATTTTCTCCAAAATCCGTTTTTACCTCAAACTCGTCTTTATAGTTTGATTTAACGATAATTTTATGCAATCTTTTCAATTATTTTACGTATTTTGGTAAAATCATCTTATTTTGTAAGATATAAGACTTATCAACTTGTTCACCGATGACTTATCAAGTTATTCACTATAGATTAGGGTATCAATAAAACACGTATATTGTTTGAAAAAGAAATTGTAATGAAAATGTTGAATAATAGTAATTACTGGAACTGCTATAATTCAGTAGAACTTTTTAAGTATAATTTACTTTATTATTTGAGAATAATTACTAACACATTACTTAAATAAAAAACCCTAAACTACATATACACATCTAAAAATAAACTAAAATATGGCATCCAGAAATTCGTGCGCATCGCTGTCCACTGATAATGTGCCCAAAAGACTGGCGGCATTGCCACGTTGTATGGCAATGCTTAACCTCTGTCCAAGGTAAAAGCCAGCCCTTGGGTCACGCGAAGTGTCAACTAGGCGTCTGGATAGATCTTTAAATAATTTGTGAGCACTCGGACCCCACGAGCCCAAGGTTTCAACCCCAAACGACTTGAAAATATAAGTACCAACAAGGTTATTATATTTCCGCCGCTTGAGATTCTCAGCAGCCGCAGCGGTAGCGCCAGCATAGCAAGATGAGCTAGGAAGATGGGATGGTGCAAGAGTATCGACACAAGTTGCGTCCCACACTAGAGGCCTACCCATCTTCCAAGGAAATAAAGACATGCCGTCCGGTCTTTTGCCATCATCGCGTGCCAGGCCATTGGGTTCTAATAAAGCTGGAACGCCGACAGTGACAAGAACTCGTCGGATAATGTCGTTAATATTCGCGTGCCGTGCTATGCGACCCGCGCTGCGGCTGCATGAAAGGCCGTGGTGACCGAGGCTGTTGACAACTTCGCCACAGTGGCAGCGATGTGCAGAACAGCAGGGAGCACCTAATCGAAGGGAAGCAGTGAGGCGGAAAGTAGTATCATCGAACAAGGTGCCTATGTTCGGTGACGGTAGTGCGTGAAGCCAGAGACCCGACTCCCATTCACCCACAGCCAGCAGGCGCGCACGCTCTGCAGCCGAAGCAGATGTGGCAATAAGGTCACTCTGAACTGCTCTACAGAGCGGCTCATCCCACCGCCTCTGAGAAGATGGATTGTCGGGTGGATTTAAGTTCGGGCAAGCGATTTCTCCAGGTATCTATAGCCTCGGTGAAGTACGGCACATTGAAATCAACCAGTGACGGAGCTAGGATATTCCTGATTAATTTCTCAGTGCCGTGTACCGAGGATACAAAAGCCGGTGGACTGATACTAGTAATTTTGCGGACGCCGAGACCACCCATACGAATGGGAAGAGTAGCTTGTGCCCAAGCTCGGTCGTCCATAGCCACATTTAAAATTCCTGTCAGAGTTTGACGAATAATTTGGTCCTTTTTAAGTAAACAGAAAAGAAAAAGAAAAACTAGAACGACTCATATACATGTGTCTTCCATATCTGGATTATCCACGTCGAGATCAGGATCCGTGGGAGCGCAGTTCGTGGTCTTGATGTTCAAATAGAATTCACGAAATGGCTCATCAATTAATTGCATTAAATCCATTAAATCGTTTTTCTTTTCTGTACTGATTGGCAATGGCTGACTCGATATCTGAGTCAATTTGAAAGAATCTACAGTAATCATCCCTCTTTTCTTAATATTGACTGATTTAAAAGGAGTTTTACGATCAAGGTTGTCTAATCTGTCCGTGTCGGAGTGCCCCAAGTTCTCGGGCTCGCTACGGCCGCTCTTGGACTAAACTCTTAATAATATTTGGTGAGAATTTATCCATTTTGGTAAGCAATAAGAATATAAATACAAAAATATGTATATATTATTTGGCACTAATTTTTTTTTTGTTTAGCATTTAAACTGTACCCATTTTGAATTAGATGTTTATTAAAATATTTGGAATTCTAACAAGTTACTCAATAAAAGCATATTTTTTATTTGACTCGTCATATTAATGTGAGTACTATTCAGATAACATTACATATCATATACACTACTAATTTTTAATTAGTACAAATACTTAAAGGGCGTATTAGAAAAGGTCTTGTTATTATATATGTAAAGTCTCACTATATAATATTGATAAATAGCAAAGTTATTAGCGTTTGTTTATATCCCAAAATGTCACTCAATTTACGGACATATTGTACAGGCCATTCATGTATTCATTAATCGTGATGTCGCGGTCTCGCGGTCTCGCGGTCTCGCTCAAACTTGCCCCGCCTCCAACAGCTGTTATCGTAATTGTAGGTAGCTTAGACGCATCTTTAAGCTTTACGATAAAAAAAAAGTAAAATAGAAGGTTTACGAAGAATAATAGGCACTTATTCAATTCAAACTTTACCTTCATACTTTTATTGGACTTAGGACCAACAAAATTAGCAACTTTTATACAAATAAAACAACTAGGTAACTAAAGTAAAATGAAATCAAATCAAATCTTTAAAACTTGTTTGAAAAGTAATTTTGGCGTATTTAAAAGGTTTGAATCAGCTGATATTTACAATAATGAACGTTTACAAAACTTAAAAACAACTTACAGGTATTTTAATTGTCCTTCGAAATGTCCACCACCATTATCAATGCAAAGACGGGCACGTTTAATTAAATTATTTTTTAACGATAAAAGTATGTTTCGCTCACTTTTCACTAGGTCAAATGCGTCCAATATCTAGGTACTCTTCCCTGTACATACGAACAGCGGCACTAGCGTTTTCACCAGACAAAAAGTACACACGCAACATAGCCACGTACTCCCGAGATGAAAACTGGTAAGCCATCGCGACAGCAAAACGTAACAATTTAGATTAAAAAGCACGCGCACGTTTCCGCTAACAAATTGGCACTGTTAGTTCAGGTTCACTCAGTGTTGCCGTTTAGGAATAAAAAGAGTCCCCAGACGTCGATGCAAAAGTCGCTAGATTTTGAAAAGAACAATATTAAAAAATCCGCTAGAAGTCGCTAAATGGTAGCAAAATATGGTGTAAATAAAAGCAAATTTCTATAATCAAGCTTTTAATCATAGTAATGAAATCCCTATAGGTTTAAACAACTAAAAATTTCGTTATCTATTGCGTCATTTTCGACTTCGACAACTTCTAATGGCTAGTCTTGTGCATGCTCGGTCATTTTTGAGATTGCTCCGTACTAGTTCATTTCGGACAGTAAACTATTTAATTTTATTAGTTCTAATAGCTCTAATCGGTCATCGCTTTCAGCAGTCAGCGGTCACTAGAAATGTCTCGCGTGTTCGGGTGATAAGCTAAATTAGACATTATGCAATTGAAATAACACGTATCTTATCTCATTCTTGCGAATTCAGTCGGTAGGATTCGGGTAGCATCGTCATTAATCGGCTACTCTCTCCCGTTCTCATTCATTCACAGGCATCGAATGGATTCGTATAACGCTTCTGTCAAACAATCAGTGACTGTATTTCAATTCCCGTTCGCACATTACGATCGCGTGGTTTAGAATGTACATCTGTACGAGTTCGAAAAAAATCGAAAAAAAATGTCGCTAAGCACATCAAAAAACCGCTAGATCTAGCGACAAAGTCGCTAGAACGGCAAAACTGGGTTCACTTCGCGATAAAGGATCGCTGGCCAGCCGAAAGGAGGGGGCGTGGCTTGAGCTTAGACGCGAGTTTGCCGGGATCTATGAATGGCGATCGAACTGGACTAGCACTGCGCGTAATATTTTCTAGTAGTAATTGTTATGAATGATTGATTCAATTATGAGTTTACCAGTTATGGCAAATTTTCGTAGACAATTTTGGGGTTTCGTTTTTTTTACTTTTGACTACATAAATATGATCAGTAAAGTGTACGGATAGAACCCCATTTTTTTTTGTACTAATTAAAAATTAGTAGTGTATAATAAGTATATCTCGTTTTGTTAAATAAAAAACGCTAAATATCGAGATATTAATATACTGTCACAGGTCATATCTCTAAAAGTCACGTAGATATCGAGTTGTAATTTTTTTTCCTACTAAACCTTTGTCGTAGAAAGCCATTGCGACGATAAAAAAAATCATGCAAGTCGAGTTATCAAGTTCTTCACGCCATGCACGGAAATATTGAGCGAAACAAAACTAGTCCACTTTCCATATTTTGGTGGTCAAACGCGAAACTATCATCAAAAATAAAATAAAATAAAGTTTTAATAATTTTGACATGACCTATTGGTGCCTAAAATGAAAAGTATGTTTAACCTCTCAAGGACCGCCATTATTTACGTCAACTATTAGTTGAGCCTCGCTGGCACACAAATTTTGTGCCAGCGGGGCTCAACTAATACTTGTTTACTGGCACGTTTTTGTGCCGCTGGGGCTCTAGAGGTTAAAAAAAAACTAATTATGACTTTAAATAATTAAATATTATATTTAAATTTGATGAGAGACTGATAAGCAAAGTAAAATAAACCGTTATTACTTTTTGCCATTAAGTTTTCTTTGCAAACCGTACTTTTTGAGTGACATTTGACAGATAAAGGTCATTGAAATTCCTACTAGCATTTGAAACGCTTAATACATCTTCATATTTTTTTAAGGATGGGAAATCATCCAATGACTGCCTTCCGATCTGGGCGAAAAGGGATGGCTTGTCAGACTTTTACTGATTAAAACCCATGCGTGTTCCATCATTTGCCCTTTGTGTTCCGAGGCCGCGGTAACTCTTTCGAACAATTCCGCAACCCCGGCAGGCAACGACTCCCTAGTGCTCCGACAATTTTGCTGACAAATCTTAGAGGCGGATGTGTAACACGGCGCGCCGTCTACACGAGTACATCATCATTTGCTTAGTCTTTCCCTATGTTACTTGCTAATTTAATTGCCTCGTTTATTTATTTATTAAAACTTTATGCAATACAAAATGTACATAGGCGGACTTAATGCCATAAGCATTCTCTACCAGTGAACCATCGAGATATCGACAGGTAGTGCATTGACTGTATATAGAAGGAAGAATGAATAAAATCAGAAGTATGAGAAGGACAGAGTTGGTTTAGTCGTCGCAAGCGCGACTGCTGAGCAAGAGGTCTCGGGATTCCCAGGTCAGGCAAAAAGGGTTATTGGGTTTTTCAATTAGAAATTGCTCAGTAGTAGCCCGGAGTTTGAAAGTTGGGTGTGTGATACCCCCGTGCCTCGGAAAGCACGGACGGCATCGGACTATGAGAGTAAAGGAACAGAGAGTGCATCTGTACCTGCACATACTTGTGTACTATAATATCTCCTGCGCAGATGGCTGATCTCCGCTGAGGTTGGCCGCGTCGTGGCTGAAATCGGTTAGGAGTACTATTATTATTACTTACTGATAATGTAGCTTCATATTTCAAATCAGTTTAATAGTTTTTGAGTTCATCAATTACACTACATTTTTCTCTTTATAATAGACTAGTATTCACGCGGGGCTTCACTCCCGTGGATTCTATCACGGTAAAAACATAACTCTCCTTTTTTTGCAGTCGCGTAAAAAGTAGCCTATAACCTTCCTCAAGCTTCAAGCTACTTCCATACCAAATTGCATCCAAATCCACCCAGTACTTTCGAAGATTAGCGCGTTCAAGCAACAAACTTTTCCGGTTTTTAATACTAGGGGTGATCCAAAAGTAATGATAATCGGATATTTCCAGTTCTCAGAAAAATCCAAAAAAAAATTTTTTTTGTAGCTTGTTTACCCACTAAGTCACCATGAAACAATCATATAAATAGACCACGATTCCAGGGAGTTGCATTCATTTGAATACAAACCGTCGAAGTTGAAACATCAAAATGGAAAAAAACGAAATTAGAGCTGTGATCAAGTACCCCTGTATGAAAAAAATATCTACTAAAGACATACACAGCGACTTGGTGGAAACATTGGGGGACTCTGTTCCTCCATATTCTGCAGTTACACGATGGGCCAAGGAGTTTAGCCTGGGCAGAATATCCACTGAACATGAACATCGCGAGGGACGCCCATCCACGTCTCTCACTGAAGAGAACGTTAAAAAAGTCGAAGATATTGTAATGGCAGATCGAAGAGTGACCATCAGGCATATAGCTGAGGTTTCAGGGATCTCATATGGCAGCATTCAAAGAATGCTTACGAACGAATTGCAAATGAAAAAGGTATCTGCGCGTTGGGTACCGAGAATGTTAACCGAAGAGCAAAAGAAGAAACAAGTTGACATTTCGAGGACGAATCTCGAATAGTTCCAAGCAGACAAGGAAATTTTTTTGTCACGTTTTGTGACCATGGATGAAACCTGGATTCACCATTTTGATCCTGAAAGCAAGCAACAATCGATGACGTGAAACGAGCCTCCTCACCGACGCCGAAGAAATTCAAGGTGTCAAGTTCGGCGGGGAAGGTTATGGCATCCGTTTTTTGGGACGCTGAAGGAATCATTATGGTGGAATACTTGCAGAAGGGAGCCACTATAACAGGCTCTTACTACGCAGACCAAATAAGAAGATTGCGGGAGGCTATCAAGGAAAAAAGACGCGGCAAATTGCGAGCTGGAGTGTTGTTTCAGCAAGACAACGCACCCTCTCACAAAGCCGCAGTTGCGATGGCTGCCATTCAAGAAACGGGTTTCGAATTGCTCGAACATCCCCCCTATTCGTCAGATCTAGTCCCCAGTGACTTCTACTTCTTTTCTCGGCTCAAGGAATACCTCCGAGGTCGAAAATTTGAAGACGATAGTGAAGTGATGGCTGCTGTTGAGGCGTTTTGAGAGAGTCAAGATAAAGATTTTTTTTCTAAGGGAATCCTAGGTTTAGAAAAAAGATGGACTAAGTGTATTGATTTGTTAGGAGACAACGTTTAAAAATAAATTATTTTTTAAATAATAATTACCGTGTTTTATTATGATTATCATTACTTTTGGATCACCCCACGTATTAGTATCGATAGATAGATCGAATACACTTGTAGTGTGTTTCAATTATTGGTGTACAATAGTACACCAATAATTGACACATTGACACTTAAATAACAATATAAAAATTTGGTTACAATGGCGATCTTATCGCTGAGAGCGATATCTTCTAGACAACCTTTGGAATGTTGGATCCTGCCGTTTTACTAAAAATATTTGGCAATTTCTTTTCGATCGACCCTTTGGAAGGACTTTTGGACTTCTTTTGTTAAAACATTTTCTGAACGAAGAAAATCATTTTAATTAAAGCTCGTAAAGTCCTTCCAAAGGTTGTCTGGAAGATATCGCTCTCAGCGATAAGACCGCCATTTTAACCAATTTTATACAATATTGTTATTTAAGTGTGATTCAATTATTAGTGTACAATAAAGTGTATTCCATCTATCTGTCTACATAGTTTATATGTTCACTATAGGTTATGACTTGGCAACTGCGTTAAGAGCAGGAAGATGACGATAATATACAAGATTTAACAGATTAAGCGCAATACCTCAGATACCCCACTTAGAATATTAAATTATAAGTCTAAAACAATATCCTTAACTAAATAAATTTAAACCAAACCTAGACATTTTTATAAAATAGTTATCCTTACTAAACGCAAAACGTATGTGCGTCATAGAATATCCTTACGCAGACGCATACACTCATGCAATGTTAGCGGCCGACACGCACACGAGCGCATTTCCTTGAATTAAGGATTGTATTAATTTGTCATAATACTGTATTTCCATTTTAAGTTAAATGAAAGATTTTTCCGTCTAAATTTTACACCCATTTTTTATGACGGAAATCGATTCAGAAGCCGATTTTGAACAAACTACTTTCAGGAATTGCGTTTATTCTGTTACACTTTGTATATGTATAATGTTTCTTGCAGGCACCCTGGCTATGATCTTCAGGCTGGAGCAGCTTATCCACATGATGTCCATCGGCACATTGCTGGCGTATTCCATGGTGGCTTCCTGTGTCTTGTTACTTAGGTAAGCATCAGTGTTATTTTTATTTATTTATTTAAACTTTATGTACAATAGTGTTACATGGGCAGACTTAATGCAGCAAGGCTTACTCTACCAGTCAACCTTTGGGTTTAAAAAAACACATTGTGGTAGGTGTACAAGAAAATGCAATGAAATAATATGTATGTTAACGGAAATGTATGTAATCCGTCATTATATACAATTCCTAGGAAATGTATACAGTGTGATTGGAAATACGTCCCGACCCTGTTAAGGGCGTTTAGATGAGGTCATTAATTAACAAATAAAATGTTCCGCCGCCAAAATAGATTAGTGATTTTTAGGAGAAAAAAAATATTTATTTCATAAGACGTTGCGAAAATCATAAAAATAAAATAAGTATTGGCTCTCTTTTTTTCAAAAGTACGGAGGTTTTTAATGGTTTAATTTTTTTTTTTTATTATGTGCAACTTAATTTTTTAGGTATTTAATAAATAAGAATGCTATAAAATGTGTTTTCGTTTTTCTTTTTATAAATTTTTAAAAGAGATAAAGTCTTATTTTATTTTAATATTTAAAAACAAACTTTTTCTCGATAATGGTTTACTTTAGGCCTAGAAACTTAGGGTTGATTTGTTAGTTAAGCTTATGGTCTTCAGAGCAGGAACCAAATGTCCGACGGAGGTACCACCGGTCAAGTTGTGCGGCGTGCCATTGGAGCGGGTACCAACCTTTAAATACTTGGGCCATATTGTGACGTCCGATTTGAAGGACGACGCTGACATTGAACGAGAAAGGAGGGCGCTGTCGGTGCGGGCGAATATGATAGCCCGTAGGTTTGCTCGTTGCTCCGAGGAAGTCAAAATCACCTTGTTTCGAGCCTACTGCACATCGTTTTATACGGGAAGCCTATGGGTGTCATACACGCAGAAATCGTATAGCGCTCTCCGCGTTCAGTACAACAATGCGTTGAGGGTACTGTTGCGTCTGCCTCGCTTCTGCAGCGCGTCGGGAATGTTCGCAAACATACGCGTGAATTGTTTGTTTACAATAATGCGGAATAGGGCGACCTCGATAGCGGGTAGAGTGCGGGACAGCAGTAATAGTCTCCTTACCGTCGTTGCCAACAGGTTGGACGGGCCATTTTTGCGGCATTGGCGGGCCCTACATGCCCCCGTGTATAAGTCGTGGAGCAGATAGGGTACGAATTAATATATTCATTGTGTAGTGTGCGTATTATGTGTAATTTGTGTTTGTTTGTGTGTCATTTGTATTGTGTTTAATTATGTGTATGTGGATATTTATAGAGTATTTTTAGTAATTTTAAAAATTGTAATATTTTAATTTGAATTTTGATAATAATTGTTTAATTTAATTGTATTTTGATTGTGACTGACATGTAATTGATAATTTGTATGAGTCTATGATACTTGAGAATAAAATGATATTGATTGATTGATTGATTGAAATGACCTCATCTACAGGCTCTTAACAGGATCGGGACATATTTCCAATAACCCTGTATAATTCCTAAAATCGTACGGAAATGTATGAAATAAATTATATTAGACACATTTCCTAGGAAATCTATACATTTCCTAAATAGCAATCGGAAATGTAATACAGTCAAGATGTCAATGGTTACGCGGGGATAGCGGAAGGTTAATTACTAGAAAACCCTAAAATATTTCATATTTTACGATGTGACTGTTATCTGGTGTTGTTACTGTTACATATCTAATTAAAGATTAATAAAAAATGTAAAAGACTTTCATATTGTGGCGTATTATTATGTACCTAAATGACAGACTACTTATCAAATGAAAGATTGAGTTATATAAGAAAATGTAAGTAGTTTTTGTGCTAGATGGGCTTTAAAAATTAATATATAGTATTTTTTTAAGCTCATCAATCAGTACGAAGCCATACGAATATGATATATATTTTTACGAAATGATTGTTACCTGATTGTCTCAACGAGAGTCAATCAGGACTCTGTAAAATAAAAATTCTGTTTAATTTATTTTGTTCACAAAAAACAGTCCTTTAAAACATTCCCATTTTATACAAATCCTAGGAAATGTATACATTTCCCAGGATATGTGTGTATTAAATAATCTTTGAAACAATATTTTATACATTTCCTAACTAGCTTCGCAATTGTATACATTTCCTAGGAATTTTATACATCTCCTAAGTTTTATACATTTCCGGTAACACTTATTTAATTCTGTTATGGTGTACAATAACGAGTATAACATCAGTAGCAACATAAATAAAAATTTTATTCAAATAACATGTTTAGAGAAAACTACACATAGTCCAGAAAGTAAATATATAGGTTTTGTAGTTCTTAAAGGGTAAAACTAAGTGCTTGAAAAAAAAAACATTGGTAAAATAATGATTTATCTTAAATTCAATAGAGGTAAAATATAATGCTTACTGTAATTTAGCGACTGCCTGACGTAGGTTTATAAAAACCTGTGTTTCAGGCCATCATTATCAACCAACCAACACATTGTAGCGTTAGTGTTGTTTGCAATTAATTAAGAAGTATTGTATCTTGTAGGTATGAATACAGTCAGCCCGCGCACCGCACACAAGAGCCCCTAAACTTCTCGTACCGCAACGCATTTCGGCAGATCGTCAACGCAGACGGATATACATTGCCCACCAAGCTCAGTTCCATGACTGTGTCTGTGCTTGTCACCTTATATGGTAAGTAAATTTATTTATTCACTTTACAACTATCCTTACAGGTTAACCTAGTACTTATTCTAGTATTAAAAAAATGTTTCAATTTTTTGTAACAAATTCAGACTTAAAATTATAAATGCGAAAGTAACGCTGTCTGTCTGTTACCTTTTCACGCCTAAACCGCTGAACCGATTTAGATTAAATTTAGCATGGGAATAGTTAAGTACCCTGGGAAGGGTGTGATACGTGATTTCGAAAATGAAGCACCGAAGAACACATCCCCGTAAGTTCACGAATACGAAACACTTAACAACGAATGCACGCTACCACGAAATACCTAACGCCGTAGGCATGGGATCTCGAATAACTAAATCTCTAAATTCACCTACTCGAACTACTTTACAACGAATGCACGCTAACAAGAAAAACTGAACAACGTTGGCATGCGATCTTGAAGAACTAAACCTCGAAGTCTTCATAAAATGTCTTTATTAATTTAACAATCAAACATTGCTTTTGCTATTTTAAGCGATATTCTTTATTCAAACATTAATTTTTGAGAAAAATAAAACATATCATGTCATCGTATCGTGAGGTATTCTTCGGTGCTTCATTTTCGAAATCACGTATCACACCCCTCTGGGAAGGACATAGTTTTTATCCCGATATAAGGTCTATATAAATAAAGCACTCCTAATGAATTCAACCAGTGAACAATAGAATAAGTGCAAATCGGTTGCAATGAGTTTGAGAGTGCGTCAGTGGCACCGCGGCTCAACAGATTGTAATATTATTAATCGTAATGTAATATTATTAATAGTAATGTAATATTATTAATAGTAATGTAATATTATTGATGGTAATGTAATATTATTAATAGTAATGTAATATTATTAATAGTAACATAATATTATTAATAGTTAATAATTCAGGCTATAACGTTCCCACTGCTGGGACACAGGACTCATCTCTAAGAGGGAAAGGGAAAGGAACTTTAGTTTATAACACAAGCTTATTTACGGTAAAACTGAATCCCTTCATATTGGAATAATGTTTATCATTCGGTATCCGATTTGATATTATTATTGACATTAATTTGTATTTAATTGACATTCATTTGACAACTAATTGACATTTAGTTTTCATTAACTTTACGTTACATGGAATTTACACGGTTGTTATTGAGCTTTTTTTATATTGATAATAGGCTCGTGCCTGACCACCATCTCACCTGATGGTAAGTGATGATGTAGTCGAAGATTGAAATTTTTTATTCAAATAATTGATGTATAAAATAAAATATATTTTAGAACTAAAGGTATATAATATATTTTTTCTACCTGACATAGGTTATAATAAACTTGTATCTCAGGTAACCCACACTAGTGTTGACATAAATATTATCTAAGATTTCTTAAAGAAATACTTAGTATATGTATAACTTATGAACTACACAACTAAATTATAAAATTATGTCTAATGCACAACATAAAAACTAGGTCACATTTACTTTGAAGATAAAGCACGCTTGCCTAGAAGTTGCCTATTCACGCTTTTTGTAGTTGGACATGTATTTTTATTAGATTATTTTTTTATTGTTTTTCTTTTGATTATGATATATTGATATTTTTGTTTTGTTGAATTGTTTATGTTTATTATTTGAATTGTATTGAGTGGATTAAAGTACTAAACTTTTCTTATACATTATCACTTTGGGAAGTCCTGTAAAGATAGCTTCTTCAAGCAGGTAATGAAATAAATAAATAAATGTTTTGTGGTGCAGGTGTGTGGTGCTTCATAATGATGGCGAGCATCAACCAGTACGGCGACCTGATCCTGTCGGGGCATGTCGGGGCAGTGAGCATGTTGGCTGTTGGTTCGATGCTCGTGCTTCTAACTCTTATAGCCCTTTCAAGACAGCCTGTGTCTGACAAGAAACTGGCCTTTTCTGTAAGTCTATTTAGTTTTTTTTTATGGGTCGCGTTGGACCTCCATCTCACCTGAAAGCCTAGTGCGTCTTTTTCTCACAGTCGATCGCCTTAATTTAAACGCAGATTTGCATGGAATGAGAACAGTGACATCTAGTGGTTACTCGATGGCGCTGGTTTCGCACTCGGCCCTGTGATGATAAGCGATGATGTGGTCGAAGACGAAGCACGCTTACCTAGAAGTAACCTATTCACTCTTGTCTTAACGACCCTCAGGTTATAGCTATCAGGAAACACACATTTGCACTTATTCAATTGAATAATACGTTGAGGAACTCGTGACGAAATAATATCAACCGCACGGGTAGATTTTTAATCTCAAAGAATAGTCGACAGTAACTGAGCCTATTTAATTATAATTATTTCGGATTTTGACTCCATATTTATTAGTACTGCGTCAACTTGTATCGAAAATCGAAAGTACTGAGTAGATTTGGATAAAATTTACCCAACTGCAAAAAAAGGAGGTTATGTAGTGAAGCTTTGCGCGACTACCAGTATAATATACGTATATTTATGCACTTTTTATAAAGTCTATTCAGCATAGTAACATATATTAATAAAATTTCCCTTCAAAATAGGTCCCGTTAGTTCCGTGGCTGCCCGGTATTAGCATCCTCATCAACGTGTACCTGATGCTCAATCTCGACTACATGACGTGGGTGCGATTCTCCGTGTGGATCGCTGCTGGTAAGTGAATTTGAACTCTTTGTTGAAAGCTTTAGGATAGAAATTCGATTGAATTTCTGCTGGTAAGGGAATGTCAAACTTATTTCCAAGATTTTAAAGTGAAATTCTCATAGTTATATGGTAGCGGGATCCTTTTAAACATTCTGAACTAATGTTACAAACAGATAATGTTTGTGAGTGATTTTGTATGTAGGAAGTTATCGTTGAAACTGCTCGACCGATAAAAAGTCTTTTACCAGTAAAAAAACTACGTTATGACTGAGTGACATACGATCGTGCTCCGCGTTTGTTCATGAGAAAACAAATTCAAATAATTAATAACTTTAAAAAACCTTTTCACGCTAAATATTTTATGGACAGTATCTGATGTTAGTTCCGCCAAAAATAAAAATCAAGCTTTTAAGCCCGCCCGCTAATAAACATATGCTAAATGTACGGAATGTGTGGTCAAAATATTGTCTACTCGTATGAAATATTTAATACTGTTACTGTTCGCCTTTTTTATTATTTTTTTCCTGGGTGAGAAAATCATCAAATGACTCCTCCCGCTGGAGCGGAAGGGAGTGTCAGACTTCTACTGACTAAAAACCCACCCTGTTCCTTCAGTTGCCCTTTCGTTCCGGGGCCGCGGTATTTTAAATTCCCGCAACTCTGTAAGACAATGGCCCTATCGCCTGAATCATCTCAGTGCTAGTCTCTCACCAAGATTTCTAGATGGTTCTGTCCAAAGTGGACCACTAGTCGTTAGTTTGGTCCAGCTCGTCCCGCCATCTTCTACGAGGCCGCGACACCTTCTGACTGTGTCAAGACTCCAGAAAGTGGTGATTTGGCCCACAATTCATTTATATACTGGCTTTTTTAAATATGGTACAGTTTGTATCTAACTACATGGATATAGTCTCATAACCCATGAACGGATCATACAAGGTTTCTAAAAAGAAAGTTTATATTTGTTTAGCTTACTGTGTGAACGCAATGATTAAGAAGGACGCAGGGGACATGTCACTTGCCTGGGTTCCAGGAATGTTCTAAAGAGATACCGTGCAGCTGAAGGAGCAGGGTGGGTTTTTTAGTCAGTAGAAGTCTGACACTCCCTTCCACTCCACCCACAGCGGGAGTCATTCGATGATTTCCCCACACAGAAAAATAAAGGGCATATGTCAATCGGCTTTTAGGATTTCATGCGCTATAGAGCGTTTTTCGGGAGCGAATCGCCCGTTGTGCGAACGTGAATTTTACAAAAATGGTAATTCTGCGACTCTGGTGCGAAGAATATTTTCTAATTGGCCCCATTGAATTTATATATATATATATACACACAAGAGGTGCAGCTTTAGATCTTTGTGTAAAATGCAGTATATCAAAGCACACATTTCCGAATGGAGAGGTCGGGATCATCACGAACAGACCGAATAACCCATTCCACGGTTTCTTCCGTTATCAATAACCTTGTGTGCCCGGGTTTTGTTAAACTAATTTTGAATCGGATGAAATGAAATATTTATTTTGTAAATCCTACTAATATTATAAATGCGAAAGTTTGTGAGGATGGATGGATGTTTGTTACTCTTTCACGCAAAAACTACCGAACGGATCTGAATGAAATTTGGTAAGTAGATAGTTGGCAGCCTGGAATAACACATAGGCTACTTTTTATCCCAAAATTCCCACGGGATCGGGATTTGCGCGGGAAAACCTTCCCACGCGTACGAAGTCGCGGGTAGAAGCTAGTTGGTTATAAATAAAACTTTTACACGTATTTTTTTTGAGGCCGGTTAAGCTAGATGAGGATATATAATAATAAACGTTTATTTATCATCAAAACAGTATATGGTTGATACACACATATTGTTGATACATGATCAGTTCATCAATACATGGCTACCTATATCATACAACATTTGTACTCAGTCGGTGAACCCTGCCTCTTAAACTAGGATTACCTGTGGCTTAAGAGGCAGTGATCGGCTTAAATGTTTCATAACATAGTACATTACTTGTGCGAAGTGTGTTGGTCTACCATGTGAAGTGGATATTAAGATAAAGGAGTAAACCGTAAATATTTATAATAAATAGGTAAATATTAAGTAAAATATGGAAAGAAGGGAAGAGTAACTTGAGGATGTAGAGCGGTGTGTGTGAGTTTTTCCAACTGTGTGAGAGTGTGTGTGTAGATGTAGAAGTGTGTGAGTGTGTAAGTGGCTGTGTGTAACTGCACAGGAGTATATAATGTAGGTAGTAGTAGATGGTAGTACTAAGTGTGCAGCAAAATACAATAAATATCATTAAGCAATGAGGAACCAGGTGTTACAGTGTTAAGCAATGAATGTAAGTAGGGACTCAGTTTGTATGTAATCCAGTTGAAGAAGCCATTCTGTCACTTTAGATTTGATATTGTATTTCGTCGCCTTAGAGTGAAAACCTCGGGAGTACATTTTTGTCCAATTATTTTTTTGCTTTTCCAGAAAGCAATCCTAGCAACGCACATCCTGATCTCACTAATATGTTCATTCGATACTCGAAACGCTATCTATGAAAGTAAGTGAGAACCTCGTAAACACTCGCATCGCATCATCAGTTTAGCGTAACCAGGCCATGGATTATGCATTTCTGAACTGTTCGATATTATGTATAATCTTTTTCGTATTATACATAATATCGAACAGTTCTGGATATAAAAACGGGTTATTTACATATAAATCGTACTAATATTATAAATGCGAAAGTTTGTGAGGATGGATGGATGTTTGTTACTCTTTCACGCAAAAACTACGGAACGGATCTGAATGAAATTTGGTAAGTATATAGTTGGCAGCCTGGAATAACACATAGGCTACTTTTTATCCCGAAATTCCCACGGGATCGGGATTTGCGCGGGAAAACCTTCCCACGCGTACGAAGTCGCGGGTAGAAGCTAGTTAATAAAAAAAAAGATAAAAGAAACTGTACAAAAATTTTATAGCATGCAGATTTTTCTTCCTCCTGAAAAGTTACTCCTTTTTCACTTACGAGGTTTTCACTCTAAGGCGTCGATTTGTTGAGGTAACGGATGTTAAGGTCTTTTTATAAATATGTGCACTGAGTGTCGAAAATTGATGTTTGGTGAATGAGGTTTTCTGATGAGAGAGTTTGGCGAATGAGGTTTTCTGATGAGATTCGGATGAGGGGGATGTACAAAAACCCGCCGGGACCACCGTCTTCATGTGCTTTCCGAGACACGGAGGAAATTTGATCCATCTTAATGGTCACCCATCCACTAATCGCCTTCGGCAAGCGTTGCTTAACCTTGAAGATCAATCGTGCGTCTATTATTTAGCTACGAGCTTTTAGCGTCAATAGCCGAATGGCAAAGGTGTCGGACATTATTACACTATTACCGTGAAACCCACTCCAGATACAAGCACATTTAGCTTAGTTGGAGGGGTTCACAAGATTCCTAATGTGAATTCTACCCACATTGATGGTTTTCTTTTTAGCTACTCATTTCAACCATAAACAATCCTTCAATATAAGTTTTTAAGCTAACATGGTCACTAACAGTATCTGTTCAGCACCAAGCCAGCCAACGGTAACTGGTATGTCGAACAGTCCACGGTACGTGGAGCTTTCCCGTTGTTTTTCAAACAAACAATAGGCTCTCCGGCCTTACTAACAAATAGGTAAACTTATAGCCTAGACTTACCTGAGCTGTAGACGCCAAGCGAGGATCTGTTCTGGTGTCACGGCGGTCACAAAGGACGCAAGCTTCAATGTGTGGTCCGGGCCGGGATGCAGCACAAACTTCGCACCAGATTGGAGCAGCTATTTATCACCAATTCACTATCACTTTCAACAAATTCGCGTGCCATTCGGTCTGGCGTCAATACGTCGGTATTGTTCCAAAATATCCCAGGTTTTTCGTCAATTCGGGATTACAATTTCAACTTATCGTTAATCGCGACCAAATTATCTTTTAACCGCGTAGATTCAACAGGATTTTTTAGTTACAATCAATGAATCGATCTGAACAAACAAGGCGGTTGCTTTTGCAAGGAAAATTATATGTCAAGTCAAGTTAAGACCACGGATAATTATTGCCATACCAAAAATATACGTTCGGTTCCACATATCGGACGGAACAGTATCATTAGAACTTAAAACGGGATATTTACCATGTGTAGGTATTTATTGTTTCGAGTTTCCGATATTTGGACACTGTTGCAAGTGTCATGATAATATCGGAAACTCGAAACAATAAATACACATGGTAAATAAGGGGATATTTACGGTGTATTCCCTTTGTCCCCTTAGTCAATGTCCCCGTTAAAGGGGACGAAGGGAATTTAATAAAATAATTAAAATTACTTCCCGTTGTCCCCGTTATGTACATATGGGCAACGGGGACAACGGACAGTTAAGATTTCACGCATCGTTGTCCCCTTTAAATTTTTATTTAGTTACTAAATACCTTATTTATTTTGATTTAGTTTTAAATGAAAGGGTGGAATAAAACACAAAGTATTTAAATGTTATACTTACAAAAACATACCACATTAATATACCTATTTAACTATAACGTCACAGAATTGACATAGTATAAAAACAATTCAGATAATAAAAACAAAAATAGGATTGAACTGAAAGCTTAAACATAATGAAAAAAGAAAAAAAGAAACAATTAAAATAAAATTGACTACAAACAGAACTTTAATGTTGTACTTATTAATAATATCACATTGATTTAGATTACAGAATTGCTAATAATCAACATTTATATATTATCATTTATGTTATTATTATTTTTAATACATTCGTAAATTATAAATACTTGTGTCGCAATCACATGTGTAGCTATTGTTTAGATATTATGTGCTTTTTAGGGTTCCGTAGCCGAATGGCAAAAAACGGAACCCTTATAGTTTCGACATGTCTGTCTGTCCGTCCGTCCGTATGTCACAGCCATTTTATTCCGAAACTATTTGGATTATACATGTAAAACTTGGTAGGTAGATGTATTCTGTGAACCGCTTTCCGATTTTAAGAGAAAAATTAAAAAAAATATTTAAAATAAAGGAGGCTCCCCATACATGGAACTGAAACTGAAAATATTTTTTTTCATGAAACCTATACGTGTGTGGTATCTATAGACAGGTCTTTAAAAATGACATTATGGTTTCTAAAATGACTTTTTCATAAAGTTAATCGTTTAAAAGATATACGCTTCCAAAGTGGTAAAATGTGTCCCACCCCCTCTAACTTCTATAATAATGAAGTGAAAAATGTAAAAAAACCATATGTTGTAGATATTAATGTAAACTTTCAACCAAAATTGGTTTGAACGAGATCGAGTCAGCAGTTTTTGAGATACAGTATATTTTAGAAAACCGCAAATATAACTTTGTAATTCATACAAATACCATGAAAAACAAAGTTATTAGGCGTAGTTGTAAAAATTGTAAATAAGCTAGTTTTGTAAGGTTTTTTGTTTTTTTTTTTTTCAAATAAATATATTAAGTTTGTTATATTTATTACAGTTACTACGGAACCCTTCATGGGCGAGTCCAACTCGCACTTGGCCAATTTTTTAATTTTATTTGTAGTCCTTAGTTCTATTTCATTTGTATAGGTACAATATTCTCTGTATTAAGGCACTCTCACTTATAATTTTAACTCAACGGGGTCAACGGGCATAATTTGAAAAGCATATATTACAAGAAATAAACGGGGAGAGCGTACAGGGACAACGGGAAGTAATTTTAATTATTTTATTAAATTCCCTTTGTCCCCTTTAATGGGGACATGGACTACGGGGACAACGGGAATACACCATATTTACCATGTGTATTTATTGTTTCGAGTTTAAGTTCTAATGATAATCCTTCAATAATTCAGTGTCGTGTCAATAACCGCCACTGACCCTAATATTCGAAAAAGAGAACGTAAGAACTGAGATTGACAGCTGTTGTAATGATTGTATATATATTAAAGTCAAAAGCGACCTTAATTTATTCTTCATTGCCACAGTATCGACTATGTTTCACAGTAGCGTTGTTTTGCTTCCGTATATTTATGCACTCACGTGGCGAAAATGACTCATTAAATCTAAATATATGTAACTCAAAGGTGACTGACTGACTGACATAGTGATCTATCAACGCACAGCCCAAACCTCTGGACGGATCGGGCTGAAATTTGGCATGCAGGTAGATGTTATGACGTAGGCATCCGCTAAGAAAGGATTTTTCGAAATTCCCACGGGATCGGGATTTACACGGGAAAAACTTCCCACGCGGGCGAAGCCGCTGGCACAAGCTAGTTTATATATAAAATTTATTTTCATTCTAATTGAGTGGTTTTAGCAAATATATTTACATTACGACCCGTCAATCATATCCGGCTAGGCCGCGCCATATTCTTTTATCTTTGTAGGAGCTATGACATTATCATAACTCAATTAATTATAATTTCCTTATTGCTAAATCTGTGAAGCTAATGAAATTTGGATGGACGCTTCATACACAAAAACATGTATATTCATTTAAAAAAATACCGTATCATTTGGTTTAGTACTTCTAAGCGAATTTTTGATTCGAGTACTGCTCAGAGATAAGGGTAGATAGTTTTTATTTTAAATATTGATGATTATTTTTGTGCATTGTTTAAGAAACCTTATGGTTAATTTTTTAACCGACTTCTAAAGAAGCAGGAGGTTATCATTTCATCGCGTCTACTATATTTTTTATGTACGTACACCGATAACTCGAAGACGGCTCGGCCGATTGAGATGATTCAAACGGTATTAATTATGTTTGTTCCCAAATTGCTCAAACTTATATGAAAACATTGTTCTGATGATGGAATCCTTGCGGAATTGAGGGAACTCCTTCAATATTAAGGGCAATTATATGGCGATTTTGGTATTTTCTGTAACAAATCAGGTGAAATGGAACAGATTTTTTGCCGTTTTAAGTTAAGCTAGATGAGGTCGGTGTTTCCTAAGTGATTATTCTGAGAAGAAGCGCAGAAAAATCTCAGAGATCAACGTTTCTCTTAAAGTCCATACAATGTGTACGGGTCAAAGCAATGTGACGAATATAGGTAGGTATGTCTGTGGCGCTCTTTTGGGGATAGAACAGATTTGAGTGGACTTGTCCAAACAGTGCAAATATATTTGTCAGTTATCGTATAGCTCAACTTAACAATACTTAAGATACATTTAATTTTCATCATCACAAAACAGTGAAAAAGCATTGTAAGGGTACTCTCGGTGAATTCGGTGAATGTTTTTCTTTCCTTTGAAAGAAAAACATTCACAAAAACAAAAACCTAGGGTCCCGGTAGTTACCTTGTTTTATATGTTGTCATATACATCTTAGGACAATGATATAATGCCTATATATGGCCTATATACATAATACATATTATGTATATAGGCATAGTTTAAACATTAATAATTCCGAATCATATTAACATACTAATCCATTCCTTTTGCATAATTTGAATGCAAGCAATTAAGTAAAACTACCAAAAATATACCGGTTATTTAAACTAACCTGACTTTTTATGGATAATGGAATTCTTTGAATAAGAAAAATGATTGATATATTTATTGTTAAATTCTATGTGACATGGGTTTCACAAAAATGCTTTGTGCTAATAATTCCGGAAGTATCGGCCTCAAATAGTTTAATTGACGAAAGGAAATGACGTGCAAAAGTTTTAATTATAACCAACCTAGCTATGTGTTTTTTTCTCTCTGGATTTTTGGTCCAGAAACCTTCCGGCATTTCCCTAAAACGGGTGTTTTAGGGACACGCCGGAAGGTTTCGGGACCGAAGTTTATTTGTAATCTGATCGACAGTTTAATATGGAACGCGTAGCCGATATAAATAAGAAAATTTTATTTATTTAAGTTTAATAATTTATCGTTTTTGTTTCCGGGATATTTTGAACTTGTAAAATTCAATTCTGACATTTTTTTAAACACGTCATGTTTTCTAGATGTCTTGAAAATCTAGATATTCGATGAATTCTTTCAATAAGGCACAAAATAGTCTGTTAAGATCATATCAAAGGATACTTGCTGTGAAATGGAATCTATGACATTTTCATTTTTTTTGCAACCTGTACTTTAACTTAAAATAAACCAGTGAAAATTTAAAACTTATTTTTTAGGCAGTATCAACACAAAATATTGTAGGTACTTCAAATACATTTATTTAGTTATTTATTTTTGTACACCTTACAAAGTTACAATATACATATGAGTACAAATAATAAAACTAGTGTACAATGGGCAGTCTTATCGCACAGTGCAATCTCTTACAGACAACCTTTGTATGGATAGAAATGATATTTGTTTTAATACATTTTGTATTATTGTTAATAGCTTGTCTGAAATATTGCACGTTACGCTACAGGTAAAAAATAAACTTATATAATTATTATGAATAATATTTTAATTTATAAGTCATAATCGTAAATTGAAAACATGATAATATTTAATGCGTAAGTATTTTGTTAGTCAATCAAGCCAAAATGACTGAAACAACCTGGATAAAATTTGAGATAGAAAGGTAGATAATGAACATAATCACCGTTCATTGCATTTATGAAATTTATAGGTTTCATACATGAACACTGTTAGGGCATAAAAATATAAATAATCCTGATCTGTCTACTTCTAGCTTCCTTTGTCGTGGATCTGTTTTTCCTGAACTATTCTGGCTGTCGTTAAATATTTTATATCTTCCGCAACAAAAATAAAGTCGTTTTGACATCGCAGGCTCCAATATTTTTGAGAAGATCGGTAGCAATGCTATCGGCCTACAAATACTAGTGTTAGTCTGGTCTTCCTTTTTAGGGTTTCGTAGCCGAATGGCAAAAATTTTTATATTATATATTATGGCTATATAGGCTTATAGTTTCGTCGTCTGTCCTTCTGTCCGTCCGTCTGTATGACACAACCATTTTATTCCGAAACTATTAAGACTACACATGTGAAACTTGGTAGGTAAATATAACTTTGCATTTCATACAAATACTATGAAAAACAAAGTAATTTGGCGTAATTACTACGAAACCCTTCATGGGCGAGTTTGATTCGCTCTTGGCCAATTGTTTGTAAATTGGTTTCACTTTCACACATCGATATTTGCAGCAGGTCAGGGACTGAGTCTTCATCTAAAGACTGATTTATTAAATAAGTTAGTGGTAACATGGTGGTAACGTTAGTTCTTCAGCTCATGCTGATAACTTCTCTTGTTTTTAATTTTTTTTTATAATAAACTTCATTTCGCTAGTAGGTCTTAGGTAAATGGATTTTTAGCTTTGGGAGAAGGGTAGGACGGCCGTTTGGACAAACGTTGCCGTTTGCGGTATCCATTTTTCCTACTGATACAAAGTAATAATTGGAAGCGTTGACAACGGTAGTCGTGTTTTCCGCCATTTCAGAATTGTGTTCACGCAATTTTATGTTATTTATTGGCTTTTTTTACTCTTATTTATGCGCTCCTCTTATTTGACACGTTATTTTGGTTTTATTTTCATATTAACTCATTATTCTTATGTAGTTTAGATTTTTATAGTGGGCTACTGTCTTCTTAAGTAATATTTCGTAACGCTTTATAGTCCTTCTCCAATATATTGTTATTAGTTGTTAGTTGTAGTCATTAATGTCTTTAACTGTCTTTTATGCTTGCATTCTAAATTTGTGTTTTGTAAAATGTTATGATATGACAGATATTTATATTTTGGTTTTCGTCTATTAATTTATACCAGTCTACGTTTTTCAGTTCTTTTTTAAACGAGTCTAGATGATTATCTTTAGAGTTGATATTTGTTTTTTTAAATTAATTATTGGATCGTGGATAGGTAAAGAGATTGCTATTGCCCTGTGGTCTGAAAGTCTAAGATCCACTACACACGCAGTATTTGGCGGCCACAGTATATACCCTTTCAAACTTAGTAGATCTTTTCTTAATTCTGTAATCCATGTTTCTGTTACACGAAGCGCTTCTATTTTATGATCATTCGTGATTGCTTTTGTAGGAAATGTTACTTTTTATGTTTTGATATAGGATGTTTATTGTATTGCATGAATGTGTTTGTGATCCGTAGATATTTCTGTTTTATCAAACAGTGAATACTCTACCTCAAAAGCATCATTATTATCCTTGCTTATTGTCATAACTAGATCCTGGGTCCTGTCTGATACTACAACTTTCGTGCCATTACTATTGCTTAGTGCTGTTGGGTTTTTCTGTAAGGAATTTTTCAGTAGTAGCCCGGAGTTGTTGGTGTGGGGCGCCTGTCATTTGAACATCTTTGTCAGTTACGGGTAGTCAAAAGCCAGTAAATCTGAAAGCCAGGAAATCTCAAATAATAACGGATCCATAGTATGTTTCAATTTCTAGGATACCTTATATATTTTTTATTAAGCTATTGCATAGCTTTTATCGCGGGCTTTGAGCGCGGCGACCGTATCAAGAAATTCCGTAACGAAAATAAGCCTAACACCCCCACTCCGACCGGCACAGCGGTGCGGCGCACGGTGGGCTGAAAAACAGCTTTCATAGACTTAGGCATTTTATTTTGCAAGTGCCAGTTTTTGTGCCGGATATCACTTCTATTTGTTATAACAATATACAAAAATGACACCAGAATTGATTCTGCACAAAAACGAAGGAATTATAATTTTTTTACGAAAATTTTGTATGGAGCTAGTATGAAAAATCGAAATATCTCTGAAACGGCAGCGATAACCGTAATATCCTTATAGGAGGTTTTAGTACTAATTATTTATGATTTTTTGACATACGTTACATAATGGTTGTAGATGCCTTTTTTTTTTTAAATCGTCAAAATATTTTTATTTATTTTTACATATTAAACGTTCCTTTTAGTGTTTAAGTTGAAGAATTCAGAGCTTTAACAACTCTTAACATAAAATAGCATCACCCCTATAGACCTGAAGGACTAGGCAGAGGTGTGTAGTATCTTGTTGATCTTGTAAGATTTCCAACAATACCAAATAGTTGAATATCAGTGTCAAAGTGCCCATGCTGTCGCTTCTTTTAGAAAGATAGGGGAATGAAATTGTTAATTGATCATACCCTAAAAGTAAATGATAAATGATAAATGATCTTTATTTTGCAAATTGGTTATTAAATAACTCTTTTACACGTCATTTTTTCCTTAAATATTAACTAGATGAGGCCGGTGTTTCCTAACTGACTACCCTGAGAAGAAACACCGAAACAAACTCAGGGGTCCGTCTCTTTTAAAGTCCATACAATCTACACTGAATTAATTATATGGGAACCTTGTAGGTTTCAGTCTGAGGCGGTCTTTTGAAGAAAGATGCTCACAGATTTGAGTGGGCCTGTCCATACAGTGCAAGCATTTGTCAAATGACGTATAGCTCAACTTAGAACAAAGAGCTTAACGATTTGACGAACAATACCAAGGTAAGGACCTTTAGGTAGGCCGCAAAAAGCACTCAAACTGCCAGACAATTTATTATGTTTAACTCGAATAAATAAATAAAAAAAAAAAACCTACATAGTGCACATATTCACAATCGTTTATGAGGATTATGTAGATTAGTCCGAAATGACCTTTTGAGGAAAGACCAAACAGATTTGAGTAGACCCGTCCCGTCAGTGCAAGCCTTTGTCAGTTAGTCTGTAAGCTCAACTTTGGACTACTAAGGAGCTCAACGACCTGACGAACAATGCCAAAGACGGTACATTTGAGTAGGTCACTAAAATACTCAAACTGTCAGACAACGTCGTAATAAAGAGAGAGAAAAAAAATGTAAATGGAAATTAAAAAAAAAAAAAGAATACCACATAATCCTCGCATTTAAGTACATAATTAAGTAAATATTCAAAAAAAATACATATATTATACTTTACAAAGTAAATATTCATGTCAAAATAAAATAAAATATTATACTTTAAAAAGTAAATATCCATGTCAAAATAAATATTAAAAAACAAAAAAAAAAATGTCAATTTGTATAAAAAAAAAAAAAAAATACAAGAAATTGTGATTGTAAACAACACTAGTGCTCCCTGTATATCATTGGAGCAGCTCAATCCCAAGCCTTTTTATCCTCAACATAGTCTTTAACTGTGTAAAAAGCCTTCTGGCAAAGCTTGCGTCTTATGACTAATTTAAATTTGTTGAGGCTCAGTTCTTGCAAATGGCAAGGTAGTTTATTATAAAAACGTATGCACTGGCATTTAAAAGAACCACCTATTTTCTTGAGCCTTGTTTTTGGAATGACAAAGTTGTGTTTATTTCTAGTATTTACGTTATGGATATCACTGTGTTTTTTAAAGAGATTAATATTTTTATGTGCATACAAGAGATTCTCATAAATATACTGAGAAGGCACAGTCATTATATTAATCTCTTTAAATTTATCTCTGAGGGAGTGCCGTGGACTTAATTTATAAATAGCACGAATGGCTCTTTTTTGTAACACAAATATTGTATTTATATCGGCGGCATTCCCCCATAGTAAAATGCCGTATGACATTACACTATGAAAATAACTAAAATACACCAAACGGGCCGTCTCTAAATCAGTTAGGCCACGAATTTTTCGAACGGCAAATGCTGCAGAGCTAAGTTTTTTGGACAATTTATCTATATGGGGGCCCCACTGAAGCTTCGCATCTAAAGTAATGCCTAAGAACACTGTGGTGTCTTCGGGTTTTAAGCTTTCGCCCTTTATTGACACACTTGTGTTTACTTGTTTCACATGCGGTAATGTAAACTTTATGCACTTAGTTTTTTTCTCGTTAAGCATAAGATTATTGACATTAAACCAATTCACTACCGTTGCGAGGGCACTATAAACATCGTCAGTAACCATCTGCTGACGTTTGAATTTAAATAAAAGTGAAGTATCATCAGCAAACAACACTATATCATGATTATCCTTTATGAGGAATGGCAAGTCATTAATATAAATAAGAAATAGAAAAGGACCTAAAATTGAGCCCTGGGGGACCCCCATTTTGACTATAGATCCGGGAGATGTTTTACCGTTCACATCAACTCTTTGAATCCTATCACTTAAATATGAAGTAAGAAGATCCAGAGAGGTATCCCGGATTCCGTAGTAGTGTAGTTTCCTGATCAATGTTTCATGGAGAACACAATCGAACGCCTTCGACAAATCACAAAGTATGATTACAACATAACCGGACACATAATAATATCGACACAAAAGGAATTTTAAAACCTTGCATACGTTCAAAATACAAAATAACATATTGTGTAGTCATCTAATGAGTCTGATGACAAGTAATTAAGTAATTAGAATGATGGTTGTAGTCTTCTGATTCTAATGAGCCTATTAAGTGATTAAATGATTTGAAATATCTCGCAACAATACCAACTAAGAACTGCATTCACCTTTTTATAATTAGTGAGCTAATGTGATTTGCTAATGTTGATTAGTTCTACTATGAGTTCTACGAAATGTTTTTGACGATTATAAATTTTTATTATCATATCTTTTATAACTTTAATGAGGGTAGTTAACTAATTATTGACTTTATACAATAAAAGGGCTATAATTTTGTTCCATAATTTAGATTGTTCACAACCGTGTAACTGCTAACACTAAAACTATTTGCTTTGCGACTACAAAATCTTAGAATGGAAAGTTTAATCACCAACTTAGATTTGTTTGTTCTTCTAAAAAGTGAGTGTCCTTCATTTAATCATGAAGTATTGTTTAGTGCAATTGTGTCCCGCATAGGCGATTGCCTTTCTGCCGAAGATCAAGTAACTCTCAAAGAATTTTGCCGGAGATTCACGCGAGCTGCTTTAAACAGGTGGCAGAAATCTAAACGATTCTTTGATAAGTTTAGAAATACGTACGGAGAGTGGTTGCAAGCAAATATTGATTGGCCGAGTTGCGTGCAAACTTTAATAAATCAAGAACCAACTGTTGATGAGATACCAAGAGCACGCTCAGTCTCTCCAGAACCTTCGACATCATCGACTGTTGGAACAATGACAAAAAGGTCCCGAAAACCATTCAAAGATCTGGGAAGCAAACAGAAAAAGAGAAGATCTAGTGAGCACATAGGCGAGGATTCCTGTGAATTGGCATATGCAGCTGCAGCACGTTTAAAAGAAGAAGGTTATGAAGATATCGCATCTGTGATCAATTATATGATCAAAAATCCAGAAGCTGCCGTTAAAATCAAGGAAAGCATTAAGAAAACAGTAATATTTACACCAGAGAAAGCACTTGGATTGCTTCTTTCACTTAAGCTTTCAAAGTGGCAATATATTACGTTGCGAGAGACTGCCATTCGGGAAGGTGCTAAGGATATTTACCCATCCTACTATAAACTGCAACAAACTAAGCTTGCATGCTACCCTCCTAATCAATCAGTATCAGTTACGGATTCATCAGCTAGAATTACACTTCAAGCTTTACTTGACATCACGGTGAAGCGGATTCTTCAAAGTCTTTCTGATAATGTGGAAAATAAGCAGTTAAAGCTGATATCGAAGTGGGGATTTGATGGTGCTTCCAATCAAAGCCGATACAAGCAGAAAATGGACGGCGTGCATGATGATTCAAGCATTTTCATGACCTCCTTGGTGCCACTGAAACTGACAGATGGAGATAATACTATATGGACAAACCCGAAACCATGCTCAACTTTTTATTGTCGTCCGGTTCAGTTCACTTTTGTAAAAGAAAGCCATGCAGTTGTCATTGATAACAAAAGAAAAATGGATGAGGAAATTGAGGCCCTTAACCCCACAGAGTGCATTAATAGTAACAGGGTGACTCATAAACTAATGATGACAATGATCGACGCAAAAGTCTGCACGTACCTTTCTGAAGCTAGATCAAATGCATCATGCTACCTGTGCTTAGCAAAACCAACAGAAATGAACCACTTAGATGCTGTAACATCAAAAACTGTGTGTTCTGACATATATGAATTTGGCCTATCATCCCTACATGCCCGTATAAATTGCATGGAATGTCTGTTACACATTGCGTACAGACTTGACTTCAAACAGTGGGCAGCAAGAAGTAATGAGCATAAAGATATGTTACAAAACAGAAAAAAAAACATTCAAAATAAATTTAAAGAGGAGCTCAATCTGTTAATTGATATAGTAAAACAAGGCTCGGGAACTACCAATGACGGGAATACCGCAAGGAAGTTTTTCGAGTTTCCCAATAAAACTGCAGCTATTACTGGGTTGGATCAAAACCTGATAAAAAGATTTGCTGTTATTTTGCAAGCAATAACATCTGGTGAGAAGATCGATGTCATCAAATTTAAAGATTTTGCTCGCAAAACAGCAGAAAAGTACGTGGAATTATACGACTGGTACTACATGTCATCAACCGTACATAAACTATTAATACACGGAGCTGACATAATCGAAAAAAATGATATTGTCCCGGTTGGGACTCTCTCGGAAGAAGCCTCAGAGTCTCGAAACAAAGATTTTAGGAGGTTCCGGGAACATCATTCGCGGAAAAGAAGCAGGCAAGATTCTAATCAAGATATCCTAAATATGCTTGTTGTTTCTTCGGATCCTTTTCTAAGTGCACAAAGGCCGAAGTTAGATGCCAAAAGGAAGACAACCTTTTTTGCTGAAACTCTCGACCTAATACAGTTTCCGGAAACTGAGTTCGAGTTTGTAGGTATATCCGATCTGGATTCTGACTCGGAATTGGAGTCCGACAACGAAAGTTGTAAAGAAAATTTGTAAAATTTAATTATTTTTCTTTATGTTCTTTTGTTATTCATGTTAGTTTATTGTACCAATATGTTTAGTTAATAATTTCATAAATTATAGTTTCAAATATGTATTTTGTATAATTGAATTTATTAGATATTATTTTTGTTACTTCTGTTTTATTTAAATTACCTATCAATAAAAAGTTTATATACAGTCTTTTTTTTTTCACATATTCTTAATATTTGGGGAAAAAGCATGCTTCCTAACGATGTTCTTAACTTTGACACAGTTCATGGATCGTTTTGAACAGTTTCATATGTTAAAATAAATAATGTTAGTACTATAATCCCCTATAAGGATATTATTATTATTATGTGTCCGGTTATGTTGTAATCATACTTTTAGGGTATGATCAATTAACAATTTCATTCCCCTATCTTTCAAAAAGAAGCGACAGCATGGGCACTTTGACACTGATATTCAACTATTTGGTATTGTTGGAAATCTTACAAGATCAACAAGACACTACACACCTCTGTCTAGTCCTTCAGGTCTATAGGGGTGATGCTATTTTATGATAAGAGTTGTTAAAGCTCTGAATTCTTCAACTTAAACACTAAAAGGAACGTTTAAATATGTAAAAATAAATAAAAATATTTTGACGATTTAAAAAAAAAAAGGCATCTACAACCATTATGTAACGTATGTCAAAAAATCATAAATAATTAGTACTATAACCCCCTATAAGGATATTACGGTTATCGCTGCCGTTTTAGAGATATTTCGATTTTTCATACTAGCTCCATACAAAATTTTCGTAAAAAAAATTATAATTCCTTCGTTTCTGTGCAGAATCAATTCTGGTGTCATTTTTGTATATTGTTATAACTAATAGAAGTGATATCCGGCAAAAAAACTCGCACTTGCAAAATAAAATGCCTAAGTCTATGAAAGCCGATTTTCAGCCCACCGTGCGGCGCTGAAAGCCGTGCAACGTCTAACGTCGTTTCAGTTCGGCGGACTTCGGCACGGTGTTTGTGTGCGTGCGACTAGACGTATGCGTGTAGACTAGCTGCTAATAAATAGTTTCAATGATAAAAATTACTTAATAACCTACATGTATTGTAAGATAATAAAAATATTTTAAACAATATTAATTTCTCATTTATTCAATAAAAGAAAAAAAATGTTTTCTTATCGGTCACCACGCTCAAAAAGTGTAACTTGAATTAATATCAAAGAAAATAATGTTGCATAAATAAAATAAATAAATAATTATAATTGCATAAGTTGATAAAAAATGTTAAGCAATAGCTTTACCACGGCAATCCCCGAGTGCCACACTCATTTTTTTTACACTGTTTTGGAATCTTCACACATCCTTCATCACACTTTATTAGCATTTATCACTGTTTCGCACATTGATATTGCAAGTCATTAATCTATTAGTTTTGATTATCACTTCTGTAGTTTTTCGCACCACGTACGTCATTGATAACACTGTTAGTTAATTTTAGAATCTTTTTTCACTTTAATGCATTATTTATGGTCTTTTTGTTCTTTTGATCTGTAATGTTTTAGAGGCATAATTTTAAACGAGAGGAAATTCAAATACTTTGTTAACATCACAGCGCCTAGATTATACCCTGGAATAGCATTTCGGCTTATACGTACGCTTCCCGTGAGATGGAATTATGAATCCATTCAAACAGTCGTGGGACACAGGTAATATTTTATAAGTTTATACTTACTTAATATTATAAAGAGATTAAAATTTGTTTGTAGGCAGGGAGTAATCTCCGGAGCGAATGTTCCAATCCTGAAAATATTTTCACTGGTAGTGCAATAAATAATTTCGAAATTACGCGGACAAAGTCACGGGCGCAGTGCTAGTTAAATATGAGATGTTATCGTGAGAAATCAGAGTTGTATTATCGTCAGTTATTTCAACATCCTCGTTACAAAACAAACGGATTGACATTAGGTATTTTTTATTTTCAACCGACGACCAAAAGAGGAGGTTATCAATTCGACGCGTATATATATATTTTTAAATGTATGGTCGCCGAGTACTCGAAGACGGCTGAACCGATTTAGAAAATTCTTTTTTTGTTTTTCAATTGGTACCATTTGTCACCAAGTCAGGATCTGGTGATGGGATCCTGGAGAAATCGAGGGAACTCTTCAAATATTATAGGGACACCTATGGCGTTTTGGGTATTTCTTATAGTAACTTGTGCAGTTGCTCTCAAAAAGTACCATTTCGGGAAGTGGAACTGATGATGAAGACCACAGATGGTCGCCGAAACTACTCAATAATAAGTATTTCGTGGATTGCGATTTGATTACTTGAATATGGATATTAAGCACTTTATGCTCGTCACAATGCATATGGTGATGTATAGCTGATGGTGAAGTACCAGGAGAACTCCTCAAAAATTAACGGCCCAGCATTGGAAAAAGTAATATTTTGTAAAATTTTATAAGTAGTTGACATTTAGGCTCTGCTAACTAAGTAAATTAAAAATCAACCAACTAAAAATAGTGAAATAAAAACTTTTTACCAAAAAATTAAAAAAATTCGGTAGTCGGTGTCTTTAGTTTTGTATTTTCGTTTTTGGCACCGACTTCCGAAATTAAAGTTATTTTTCACTTTGCAGTGTTTTTTGGAAGTCGGTTTAATTTTTTGGTAAAAAGTTTTTTAATTTTACAATATTAATCAACTAGCCGTGTCCGTGAGTTCGTTCGCGTAAGATTCGCTATTATTGTCCGATCCCGTAGCAGTTATGATATAAAAATTAGCCTGTATGTTGCCCTATTACCTCACCACTCTATAAGTCCCGTTTAAATCGGTTCAGCTGTTCCAGAGATAGCAGATAAACAGAAAGACAACATTTTAAAAAGTTTGCGTTTTAGTATCATGTCAATAAGTACAGACGCCAGCACATCAAGCTACAACAATCTGTCAAATTTCTTTAATAGATTTTCAACTTTATTGTTAAAGAAGTTAGGTTCAAGGTCGATTGGGAAAATTTGACAGTTTCGGGTAGCTTCATGTGCTGGCGTCTGTACATGAGAAAACACAGTTATTTTAAAATCATAGACACAGACTGTTTTTTTTGTATGTACCTACGGATTAAAGTAATTGTGTTTACTATTTAAAAAGTTGAAAATAGTTTGTTATAGCTAGCGATAAAATAATAAGGAGCACCGAGTTCAAAGATCAATAGTATTATTACATATTTTGTGTATAAAAAAAAATGATTATCACACCTGAATGTTTAAATTACAATAATTCTTTCTTCAAAGTCCTATCACTCTTGCCCGAGTGGTCGTGGTTAACATTAACACATAAATAGAAAAAAAAAGAAAAAAAAAATGCTGAGTGGCTGATATAGCTTGACTTCACGATTTTTTGCCATCGATAACAGACATAGTATTATGTATGTTGGCGAAAAGGGAGATATTTGCCGACATAAAACATTCTGTGTAATTATAAATTTCTCTTATTCTATGCATTGAGAGAACAAAGTATAAATGTACTATAAACGTGTGAATACAAATAAATAAATAACGTATAAGTTGAGATCACGTTGCCGACCGTACTAGTATGAACTGTATCAGTCGACAGTCTGCAACCCTGATGGATTTTATTAAAACAAATTCATTATTTAATCACAACATACAATTTGTAAACAACAAAATTGGAGAGCTAATAAATTAAACATCGTGAATAAAATTAAAATAAGTACGTTAAACTAATATTACAATTACATTATGGGTCACCACCCAACTAACCATGCTACACACATAGATTCTACACCTTGAGTGTATGTGTGTAGCATGGTTAGTTATTTAGTGTGTGTATAGGAGTGTGTAGTGCATAGTTGTTGTTTATTTTGTTCACTACATTGTATAAATTAGGACACAACATAATTACTGGCGTCTAACTAATGTTGTTCTATGGGGTAACCATGAGCAAACTCTTGTTTTCTTACGCTTTAAGTGTAAAGTCAATACTTTTGTACTTACGGAGTATACCGTTAGTTAATAACGTATTCCTTCATTTATTATATTTTTTGAAAATCCTGAATATATGCGGAAACATTGTCTTATGAGTGTTCCTTCCCCAGACATAGTCTACATGATTGAATGCATCATTTTCCATTACAATGTATTCGACAACATTTGGTAGGCGCTTCCTGAGTTTTTCGACGTCTGGAATGGTAGATATTTTATCGTTCTTCGCGACGACCAGTACGATCTTCATCGTCACTCTATTCAAATCGTATTCGGGCGGTGTCAGACTCTTATATCTGACCATATTTTCAACCGGCCCATAGTCGTAGTTTGCAAATTTCTTTCTCTGGCCTATCTGCGCTAAATGGTACAAATTCATCCATGAAGTCCCGGCCGGGATGTGTCCCAGAATAATAGGAAAGAACTCGGGCTCTATTTCGGCGGGGTTCGAACCGGTGACTAGGAACAAGCCATTTACCAAACATGTTTGATAGCCTGCATATTTATTGCTGCATACTTCATCTATTATCGCTTTAGTGGTCGAGTTTTCGCCGACAAATTCTACACTATTGATGGCTTCCAGGCCAATGTTTAGTATCGGTTCAATATCTATGACAAAGTTCAGTAACACACCAGTGTCTTGTAAGAAACATATCGGTGCCAAAGAAATTAATATCTTGACTTTGTCGTTGTATTCCGGTCTTGTTGCCCCCAAGATGTACATCGCCATGGTCCCTTCAGAATATCCGATAACACTTAGCCTTTTTTCACCAGTTTTATTTAGAACAAAGTCTATGCTCGCTGGCACGTCGTAGTATCCTATATCGTGGGCGCTGAAATTCCAAAATTCTTTATCCGTATCTGGGTTAATTTTGATGTTTCTTCGCGAATATTTGTTTCCTCTATAGTTCATTGCCCAGACGTCGTAGTTGTCTCTGGCTAAAGCCACAGCCAATGACGTGTTTCCTCTCATGATGAAGCTGTCCGCGGAGTCTATGGCACCGTGTACGCAGAGTATGGGCCTTGTTCTGTCTCCAGGAATGTGGAAAAGTTTCAAAATGTATCCACCATTTGACACGATGTCATATTCCTCTGTTTCTTGACCATATTTGTTAGCCATTTCGCTGAAGGTCATTCTGGCTTCTTCAGGCATTTCCATACGAGTTGAAATCTGGCTAAAAACTTCAGCAAACGCGACGGAGATCACAAATCCCAAAAATACGCGGAACATTTTGAGGTTTCAAGTTTTTTTCCTGATCGAGTTACTTCACGCTCGCTTAGTTCGTACGAAATAAATCCGAGCTTGTTGTTTCCTCGTCTTATATACTTTGCAACCTATTTTATGCGAATACATAGATAATACATGTTATATTATATAGCCAATTCGTTATTTTTGGGGTTCGGTAGTCGAATGGCAAAAAATGGAACCCTTATAGATTCGTCATGTCTGTATGCCACAGCTATTTTATTCGAAAGCTATTGGTACTACATAATTGAATCCTAGTAGATGTATTCTGTAAAATGATTTAATATTATTATAAAAAAATAAAAAAAGATAAACATTAAGAGGGACATACATACAACTGAAACAATAAAATATATTTCGAAAACCCTTCATGGGCGAGTACTTCCGTCCGACACTTTCACCATTTGGTTGGACGGTGTGTCCCTCTTGTTCTTACAGAGGGACAAGTAATTGGCACCGTGTAATCAATATAAGCCTTATATAATGTTTTCTTTAAAAATAGCAGCAAAGGGTAAAAACGGGAACATATTGCTAAGGCTCCGCTGTCTGTCTGTGCGTTACCAGGCTGTATCTCATGAAACGTGATAGCTAGACAGTTGATATTCAGTTGCTGTTATAACAAAAATTATTAAAAACAATAAAATAAATATTTAAGGGGACTCCCACACAACAAACGTGTTTTTTTTTTTTCGATTTTATGGATAATGGTACGGAACCCTTCGTGCGCGAGTCTGACTTGACCTTGGCCGGTTTTTAGTTTTAATAACTGAATTTATTGTGTTGTTTGTCCAGTGCTTGACCCTAAATTTCTTACTTTCTTAACCTTGGTTAGGTGCATGTAAGGAAAAAACGGAATCCTGATTTGATCACTTCACTTCGTAAATATGTAGTTAGTTTGTTACTATTGAACTTTTATACTTACAGTACGGCCGTTATAACTTGGCGAGTGTGAAGTTAGGCTCTGCGAACTTAAGCGTTTGTGCACTCGTACAAAAATAAAGGTTTTAAAAAAATTAAAAGTTCGCAGAGCCTAACTTCACGTTTGCCAAGTTAGAACGGCCGCATTGTAGTTGCGTTTGTATGGAACCCTTGGAGCTCGAGTCCAACTCATCTTGGCCGATTGGTACTAAGTTTAACAGTCCGCTATTATATCTACTCATATCGCTGCTTCTGCTTTTTGCAAATGTCAATGATTTTTTTTAATAAAGAGATAGTTCTAGTGCAATTTGGCAAACATTACTAGCAATCTAGTTAATCCTTCCAACCACGCTAAATATGCTTGTGTTTGAAGTGGGTTCAAGGCAATAGTAGTTGGGGTTCGAACCTGCGGCCTCTCGATCACAAGTCCGACGCCTTAGCCATTAGCTATTGACGCTTCCATATGCATTCCATTCGCATATGCATTTGTACTGTATATAATAATATAGTGATCCTTATAGTTGCAGAATGCAAGTCGTTATCTACGACGGTGTCTGTATTAATTAGTATAAGTGGCACCAACGTCATTTATCTGCACACTCCGACATAGGACCCTGGCGTCCTTGCTCAGTTAACCTAGAACGACACGACCACAAACTATTCGGTTATATCACTTATGACTTTTATACTTCGTGAATTTACGGAACTGTGAGATTTTTGCTGCGGTTGCTTCCGCCTATCGACGAGGTGAATATCGCGGGTCTGTTTTTATATTTGTCGACCTATATGTCACGTGTTAGGGTCACGAAGAATTCGGAGAGTATTGTCATGAGAATAGTTTTCAATATTAATGAGAATGGAGAGTAAAAAATTCAAATTTTTAGTAACCTCCGTCAACCTTGAATCACTTGAACAGATTTTGATAAATTCTACCTTAGAACCATATCGATCACGTCAACTTTCTAACAAAAAAAAAAAACGCATCATAATCGGTGCATTCGTTTAGGAGCTACGATGCCACAGACAGACACACAGACAAGTCAAACTCATAACATCCCTCTTTTTGCGTCAGGGGTTAAAATAGCAGTAATTACCGTGGTCCCGGTGGGTCGAACCATTACCAGGTCCATGCGTCATTAGTGATTGATCTCTGGACTTTTTATTTTATCGATATAAAATGAAAACCATCAGTTACAAACGATAAAGTTTTACTTACTCATATAAGCAGTTAAAATAATTCCATCCTTTTTTTTATAACGTGGTAAAATCATCGGATGAGTCCTCCCGCCCCGGGCAGGATCCTTGGGAACAAAAACACTAGTTCACCACAGAACCAATATTCAAAACACACTCAAGAAAAGAATTATTTTTGAAGTGTCACTACCCAGTACCCTAATGACTAAGGTGTCGTGCTTTCTGATTGAGAGGTCGCAGGTTCGAACCCCACCCATTACACTATTGTCGTGAACCCATTCCAGACACAAGCATATTTAGCTTAGTTGGAGAGATTTGTATATGTTTTAAAAAGAATAAGACACGATTAATCTGAAAACAGTGGTTGCTTACCATGCTTATCTGTACTCAGATATGGTCGTATAAGTTGGGAATCCTAGCAAAGGTGAGACGGTACTTCACACCGGAACAGCTGCTCAACCTATATCAAGCGCAAATTCGGTCGTGTATGGAGTACTGCTCTCATCTCTGGGACGGATCTGCCAAATACCAGCTTGATGCACTTGAGTCTATAGAGAAACGGGCCAAAAGGCTCATCGGCAACGAGAAACTGGTCGAGACAAGGCTCCAGAGCCTAGAACGTCGGCGACGTGTTGCAAGCCTGTCAGTTTTATATCGGTTACATTTCGGGGAGTGTGCGATGGAATTGCACAGTCTTATTCCGCCAAGCCCAAGACAAACGGCGATGCGCCATCGTTACATGGTGGACATCCCACACATACGCACGAAACGTTCTGGGAATACTTTCATTGTGCGTACGGCTAAGGAGTGGAATTCCCTGCTGGAGTTTGTGTTTCCTGATAGTTATAACCTGGGAGTCTTTAAGTCAAGAGTGAATAGGTTACTTCTACGGAAGCGTGCTTCATCTTCGACCACATCATCGCTTAATATCAGGTGAGATTATGGTCAAACGCAAGCCTGTCAACTATAAAAAAACCAGTAGACGTGCAAAGAGTTTTTAAAGGAAAAAAAAATGCCAATGTGTGGAGTCCATTTTTTAGATAGGTGTAGTTGTAAACCATTGTTTCAAAAGCATAAAATACTGTCCTTACCATGTTCATATATATTTGAAACATGCATCTTTGTTAGGAAAAATTACATATAACTTGATAAAAACAGTTACAAAACAAACAGCAGAACACGACACAAAGATAAATTCAAATTACTACAGATAAAGTTAAAGCTATTTAAGAGAAATATATACTGCATGGCAATTATTATATTTAACCATTTTTCAAATAACATTCAGGATTTACCATTGCCGCTATTCAAAAGATTATTGTTCAGATGGTAATTAGAAAATAACTATTAGTGTTCAAGAATACTTAGAGGATAAGTCACTAGTAATGTAATAAAACAAATCAACAGTTACTCTAACATATGCTACAATTACAATACTATTAATTTATTATTATTAAAATACAATTTCAATGATATAAATTAATTATTTAAGATCTAGATATTTTTTATTCCTAATTGTAATTATTCACAATATAATACTTAATATAAGTTTTGTGTTTATTTTCTAAGACATATTTGTACGCCATTCGCACCTTTGGGAACAAAGGGTCACTACTGCATGTTTTCCAACTCTACAGGAGGAGCATTTTTCGTTTTTTTTTTATGTATTTATTTTTTAACTCTGTACTGTTTTAGAGTATTGACGCGATTCTTACAGTCTTAAATCCGTAGTTTCTTCACGGACAATCGGGAATATTTAAAAAAAAATACAAGAAGGGGTTTCTGAGAAACAAGCCATAAACTGAGGAAAGGGTACCAAAAGTGACTTTTTGTTACAAATCGCTAACTGTCATATTGCAGAAATGACCTTTTTAAAAAATAATAACTTCATGAAAGTACGTATTTTTTATTGATACGGGTGATTTACGTTTATTTTTAGTAAATATATATTTAACCGGAACCCAATACAAACTAAAACAAGCAGAAGAAGAAGAAGAATCGGTAAAATACTATATTTATTGATAAAATAGAGGGTTATTAAATGAAATAGATGATATCTTTTTATTTTTTATTTGTATAATAAACAAATGGCATCAAAATTAAAAAAGAATAACATACATTTTGAAAGAGGTCCCACACCGACACCCGTGTGGACGATATATTGGCCAACTTGTATGTTGGAGGCACCACAAGCTCAAGGTATTTGCTCTAAACTATTGAAAATGGCTTTCAAGTTACTGTCAGATAAAACCTTAATTATACTGAATAGTTATAATCATAAATATAATCGTTATAGTATAGATAAAATGACAGTAGCATGCTGTTTAAGTATCTAAAATCTTTATGAAAGTTTAAGCTGTACGTACTTAATATTTACTAAAATAATCAAAATAATCCCTTTAAGACCATGTCTCAGATGCATGGCATGTAAAATCTGAACAAAACTAGGCATAGTCACACATTTCAACATAATAAATCAATCATCAGTCTTAATACGATTAAAGAGTTTGCCATTCGGCACTTATCATCTAATAAAACGAGTATCGTGGACGAAATTCTATAACATTCTCCTAAAAGATAAATTCTAAAATTGATATAACAATATTAGCTTAATATTAAACAGTCTCACAAATAACACTAATACTTAAACATCTTTATATATCTACGTTGTAATATTAAATTGCTTAAAGGTATTTAAGTAAATCACATTCATCACAGTTTAGTATGTATTTGGACTTTATTATCCAATTAGGAACTACAACTTTGGTAACAAAAATAATAAGGAAAATCAGTATCAAATGCTCTGCTAAAAATATAGCAATAAGTACGAGTACGACTCGCATCGCACTTGTTTAATTATAAAATAAAGAAATATCAAAATGTTGTGTTGTAAATAGTTTCATAAACTTTCGGTATAATATTGGTGTCAATTAAGGTTTGAATATCTGCCTTCTTTCGAGCACTTAAGAGGATTTTACTGTCATAAGCCTGCTTTAATGTTACTTCGTGAGGTTGTTGGACTCTTGTGCTTCGTGTTACTGTATGAATACGATTGACTTCAATCCAGTTGCCCTCGTATGAAGTTTTGAAGTAATAAGAATGGGCGTTATCAGCCGCACTTTGTGTATGCCCCCGAACAAGGAATTTATGTTGAATAGTATTTATTTGCAGTTTATTTACTGCATAATAATACAGGTTAATCATAAATCTGAAATCCAAAACAAAACAATTACTCAATAGATCAGCTCTAAATAATAATGTAAATAGAAAACCATCTATCTAAGAAAGATTGGCTAGATAGAAAGTGTCTTTTTGTTATAAAAATAAATGTTTAATTTAATGAGAACATTAAGTACGATTTGGTGAAACTTTTTTTTGGTTGATTGGATTTATTTGTGAGTTTTACCTAAAAGGGCCATTTAATTTTCAAAGATAATAATCTCTCGCTTGATATTTTAATGTCACATCAGTTGTAAAATTGCATTATGTTTGTAATATTTATTTTTACAAAAGTCATTGTAACAAATATAACCTATTCATTTTATAAACAAAATATTTTTTTTATAAACCTTTATTTTTAAACATAAATGACCGTTTATTACCATCAAAATAATGAGTATCTTTTGAAGCAAAAAAAAACACTTCTATACAATGATGATCAAAATGACTTTCTGCCTTAATATAAATACTAATCATTACAAAAATAATGTCACTTGTAAACAGAAGTGACGTTTTGGTTTCAATGAAAAGAAAAGTTTTATGCTATAATGTCATTTAGAAAAAGAAGTGATGTTATGTTTGCAGCAAACAAATACCAAGATTTGGTAACAAAACGTGATTATTCTCCATAAGTGACATTAATTTTGCAAGAAATATGTAAAATAAAAGTCATTACTTACCGTAGTGCCTCACCGTCACAAATGCGCAAGGTCACACATCGGCCGTCAAAACACTACTGACAGGATGAGACGTTATGTTTCAAGCAAACGGACCAATTACGCGAAATAATGTAACGACACTCCCTCCCTCAAACCGATGTTATTCATGCTATTGTCACCGTTTTTGCTGAGGATATAGAGTCGATTATCGCGGTTTTTTCTGCATATTTAAGTCATTTTTGCAAAAAGTTGCAGTAGTGACCCTTTGTTCCCAAAGGTGCGATATCATGGCAGGATATGCTGGTAACCAGGAATTGTAACATCTATTGTACCATATTCTGGCAAATAAATATTTTGATTTGATTTGATTTAACAAGATTGCTGGTAATGTAAAATCTACCCACATTAAAAATATATATATAATTAATAAATAATGTTATTAAAATCTTATAGATTATGTTAGTCAACACCCATCACAACACGCATCCATTTGTGTTGGATTTTTCACGTATCCGAATTTCGTACGAAACTCGATTAGCTACCAATACGTCTTCGCGGAACTTACACATCTTGTCTCTGCTTTAGAATGTTCTGTTTAATCCTAAAACCCCCACGTATCTCAAAGAACGATTCAGGTTTATCCAAAACCTTTGAGGTCATCGGAGAACTTACTCCTTTCTTCTTTTAAAAAAAGTAAAAGATCTCTAGCTCTCTCCCCTCTTTCTCTCTGGGTGGGAAAATGATCTAATCACTCTTCCCGCTGTGGGTGGAGCGGGAGTGTCAGACTTCTACTGACTAAAAACCCACCCTGTTCCTTCAGTTGCCCTTGCGTTCCAGGGTCGCGGTATCTAGTTAAAACATTCCCGCGACCCGGTATTATTATACATGGTTTAGCCTTTTTTATATGTATGTATTATGTTTTGAGTATTTAGTGTATAATAATAGTAATTATGTATTGTATATTGGCAAATAGTGCACCGTGGACTATCCACGTATTTATCTATTTTCTCCTTCTTTGGCAAAACCATCATTCATAAATAAATTGCGACGTTGCCGTCCTTCAAGTACGCGTGTACAGAGGGTTTCTTTTACGTATCAAAGTAACATTTTAGTGAATATTTTAATATTAAAAAAGAATAAAAACGTTTTGTTTTCGAATGGTAATATTTTTTAGCATGTATGGATGCTATACTATTGCGGGTTAACGGGAACGCCCTCTGTTAGTTAACATACCTACTGTATAGAATACTTGCGCTTCGACCGCGACTGCGTCTGCGTAGATTTCAAAATAATTTACAGCCTAAAAAATACAATAATGTAAAATACACTCAATAATGCACCTTTCTACCAAAGAAAAAATTTTTAGAATTGGATCATTCGTTTCGGAGATTACCCCCTACATACAAACTTACAAACAAATTTTACCTCTTTATAATATCAGTATAGATCTATATTTTTAGTTAATTATTTTGGACATTTCCGTTGTGCGTGTGGGTCCACTATGTAACGATGGTGCACAGCCGTTCGTGTTATTGTCCGCTGATGGAACGGGCATGACCGAATTAGACCAACAGGCTTGCAATACGTCGACGATGTTCAGATGTTGTATGATGCACAAAAACATTTTTTTTTAAATATAAATAGATATAATTATTTTGTTTCAGACAGAATCCAGATAAAGAGAATCTTGTTAACCCCTCCAAATAAGCTAAATATGCTTGTTCTTATTTTTATTGATAAAAGCCTCGCGTTTAACTACCATCTCACCTGATGGTAAGTGATGATGATGGTGATGATGGTGGTGAGATGATGTGGTCGAAGATGAAGTACGCTTACCTAGAAGTAACATATTCACTTTTGACTTTAAAACCCCAAGGTTATAGCTGTGTCTGGAGTCTCGAGATCTCTCGATCACTTTCGATACCTTACCCGTTAGGATATTGATGCTGCCACCAACAAATTTAACCAACTCCTTGTTTTTCCAGGTCTCCTGATCTATGCGACGTACGGCGCTTGGCACAGTTCTGAACGTAAGCGTAAACACGACACAGTCCAAATGGCCGACCTTCACAGTGACAGTCAGACCGCTCTACTCAACAACGGCCTGACACACACCCTCGGCTGACAGTTACCTAAAGGACCTAAACCGGACGCCAGCGAGGAAAGGGTCGTTAGCCCCACTAGTACTGTGGTCTCGTTTATATCGAGTATTTAGTGTGTAGAATATCGCATTCTTAATAAAAGTGACATAACTGAAAAAATACTAGGGGGGTAGAGTAACATCATTAGTTATTATGCGCAATGCTAAGGTGTGGAAGTCTCTGCTGGCTTCCGTGTGACCTACCACAATGACCCGTTAGCCTATAAAGCAAGCGTGAACAGGTATCTACTTGGCTCGCTCGTTCCATCGTAGACCTCATCTATTTATTTATTTACAGCAGTCCTTTTGCATTCGGGTAGTAGACACAATCTTCCTCAAGCTGTGAACATACCAAATTTTATCCAAATCCACCCAGTATTTTCGTAGATTAGAGCGTTCAAACAAACAAACAAAACTTTTCAGTTTTATAATATTAGTATAGATTTGTTAAATCTTTATGTGACACAAAAGGTACAAAGGCGGAGTTAATGCCTTAGGCATTTTCTACCAGTCAATCATCCGTAATAACAAAAATCAGTGTTTAGTTAAATGTACATATCTCTCCCTTTACCGATCTTTATTACTCATAATATTGACCCCTATTGTCGCAGTGTGTTCAAGGTCAGCTAATATCATCATCTGAAATTACAGGATTTTCGAGTTATGTCAGTTTAATTCTAAGAGTACAATGTATTTTGGTGGCCTAGTATTTTATATAGGTACTCGTTGAGGCTAGGGAAACGTGGGCTGAAAAACGTAGAAATAACTTTCGACGTGATGACTTTTATAAGCTTTTTTTGGCTTTTTTTAGTGTAAGGAGCTACCAAGATATTATAATGTAATATCAACCAATTAAATCTCGCACTTAAGTTACTTCTAAGCAAGCATGTTTTAATGGGTGAAGTGAGAATGTGTTACATGTTTGGTTAGTAGAAAAATAAGTTTTAATGACATTGGTATCTCGAGCAGAGTTTGATGCAGCATCTGAGTTCTCTACGGTTATCTAAACATAAGCTTAATATTAATTTGTTAAATATAAATGAGCCGCTACAACATGTTTCGTAATGAACGCACACCCTCAAACACCCTAATTAGAAATTTGTGTTATAATCATTATACACATTTATACATATTATACGTTTTTTTTAGTTTTCTGGCTTTTACCCGCGACTTCGTTTGCATGGTAGGGTTTTCCCGCGTAAATCCCGATCCCGTGGGAACTTCTGGATATAAATTAGTCTATGTGCTATTCCAGGATTTCAACTATCTAACATACAAAATTTCACTCAAATCCGTTTAGTAGTTCTTCACAAACTTTTATAATATTAGTAAGAATTCAGATTAGTAGGAAGGATAAGGTGTTACTTTTATTATAACTCTGATATTATGTGGTATTAGCATGTTGATTATTCATATGCCTACAAGGAAATTCAAATTACTTATTAATCATAAAAAGGTTAAAACCTTGGTAAAAGCTAAAACCCGTATTTAGCTAAGAGCACAATTTATATTCAGTGTTGTGCATAAGCACTATTAATAGGAAATGTTATAAAACGAGGTCCCTGTGTCCCTGCTATAATTTATTTTATTTGAAGTGAAGAAATTGACGAATAAAATATATTATCTCAAAAGGAAGGAGGAATTTTATCACTTTGGAATTGACTATCCTTTAAACGATTAGCTTTGAGAAGAAATGGTTTTAGGAACTTCTAAGTATTTTTTTTGAAAATGTAAAGGGATGGATCCATGTTACTCTTTCACGCAAAACTACAGAACAGATCTGCAGGTGGTATGTAGATAGAAGGTTACTTTTTATTCCGGGATTCCTGCGAGATCGGGATTTACGCGGGAAAACTTCCCACGCGATCGAAGTCACAGGCAGACCTTATATAATTAATATTTATTTGTGGAAGTCTAACCCATTTTATCTCGTTTATAGTCTCGAAAATAGCTCGAAGAAATGGTCTTCTTTACATGATATCTACTATCAGATAACGCATGTTTAAATGAAATATAAGATCTTTCTTCTAAGGATCTCGTTGTATTCACCATATTTAATAATAAATTAATAGTTTAAAAAACACTAGAAAAACACGCTTTTATAAATGCACGTAAAAACAAAAAAAAAATGTTAAGAAAACCGATAACGGATTTTCATTAGGTTTGTTATAATCTTGAAACTTGATCGTGTTCAAAGTCCATTACGTGGCCTTTCTTACAAGTGCAAACACGACTATGATACGATATTCCATCATGGAATGCCAGTGCCTATCTTCCGGCTTCATCATCAGACCTTGAAACCTAATCGTGGTCAAAATTCATTACAAGACTTTTCTAAGAAATCCAAAACAGCTATGATACGATTTTCCATCATGAAGTTCCAGTTTATATCTTCCGGCTCCATCATCAGATCAGTTCGACAGTAACATATTATTGTATTGTCATCCGAACTACATACAGCTGCCAATTTTCATTACGCAACGACCCTTGGAAGATGGTTAAATTAGTTACCTTAGATTCCATTACATAGTTACATACAGGTCGAACTAATAAAAGCGTGTTAAAAAAAGCATGTGAGTTTTAACTAGAGGAAAGAAGTTCAGACAAGTAGAACTTTAAATTTACTAAATAAAGTGAATAAGTTATCACTCTCCCTTTTAATCTGAACTCTTTTTGAAATAGGTCTTACCTAAATATTGAAACCTTGGTATTTTGTGTATGTGTACCTACCAAATCACATAAAAATCGCTTCTTTAATTTCCAAGATAAGTCTTTGAAAGTTTGTATTAGATATGTTTAGGTGTAATCGCTATTTTTTTATGTAATGGCTTATTTGTAGACGTCTTCTATAAAAATATGAAGTATAATAAATTTGGTTAGGTATTGTAATAATTAAAAAAAATGCTCCTTGTATTAAATTGAATTATCATCTTTTCTGATCTTATACAACCCAGAAACTGGGTAACAATAGCGCCTAATTTTCTGGTATCTGACTATCATCTTCACTCATTGGCATTTTTACTATAATTGATATATATTTGATAAATAATTGATAAAATTTACTGATAATTTTGACCGAAAGTATGGGCAAATATTGTATAGAATCGAATAATGAGTTAATATTGTGTGATTGTTGGAGAAGTAATTAACTTAAACACGTATTATTTGTGTATTTTGTTTAGAGTAGTGACTAAGTTGTAGCACATTAAATACAGTATGTTAACTAACAGAGGGCGTTCCCGTTAACCCGCAATAGTATAGCATCCATACATGCTAAAAAAATATTACCATTCGAAAACAAAATATATAATTTTTTTAATATCAAAATATTCACTAAAATGTTAAATTGATACGTAAAAGAAACTCTCTGTACACGCGTACTTGAAGGATGGCAATGTCGCAATTTATTTATGTATGACGGGCTGCGTGTGCGGCGATCTAATTGATGTGCTTATACTATTGCGGGTTAACGGGAACGCCCTCTGTTAATTAACATACTGTGTGATGATAAGTATTAACTTTTAGATATAGTGATAACTTGGTGATAATGTGATAAGCGGTCTTATACGAAAGTGTCCTGTGTATCACAACAATAGGACAGTCAACTAAAGGGATAAGTTTGATACTGTATTTGAATATGTATAAGAAAAGTGCTTCAAGGATCTTGTGTGGGCTAATCCGATATGCATTTGACAAATCTACCTATCGTTTCGAAGGTATTCTGGCAGAACAGAATAAGAGCAAAACAAATGAAAATGTTTTTTGCCTAAGTAAAAATATTACCTAACATTTTTCCAATTCAAATTAAAAGGAAAAAGTTATATAGTCTCACATTAAATGATAAAAGAAAAGATTCTGATTGCTCATAAAAATGTTAGTCATTAAATGTTTCGTTAAACTATGATCACTCGGAACTTTTTCTTTTATTCTGCATTTGGTGCACTTAGGTGATTTTACCAGAATACACTTTTTTACGGTTTGTTCCAGCATGAAAAGATTCCTTCACTGACTCCTGGGTTTTTGGTATCAGTATTTTAGTAATGAAATACTCCTTGGCATAAACGTAAACAATTGAGGTTTAAAACAATATTCAAGATTTTTTAATGTTAATACGCTTCGCATTTGTAAGATTATGACCGGTGAAATGTTTTGATTTCTTTTTATTTAGTTTGTATGATACTGTGTCTAAGTGATTGTGACCGCTTTATGTATTATGCATTTTTAAATATAAACAATGGCTAACCGAGACATACCTAGTATTTCTATTTATAATAACTGTCTGTTCCCAGTTATTAAGAACCTGTTTTTGTAAACATTAATTGCTTCTTTAGATACTTAATCTTAATTAATTTTAGTAACTAATGATGTGGCTTATTCTATTGTAACTTTTCAAACTCAATTTACGTTCAATGTGAATGTGAAGATGACGTACATACACATCGGATGGTTATATTAATGTAGATATTTAAGCAAAGATTTTTTATAGTTAGAATCTCGATTTTAAGGTTCCTATAATGTATTGCGCCAAAGTATTTTATTTTTGTTGTTAGTATTGGATTTGGTACTTAGTACTGTTGCTGTGTTTAATTATGTTTGTAATCGTTTATTACCAATTCTACTGTGGCGTACATTTATTTATTTTCATTTTTGTTTAATTTTTAATAACTTAAATTCAGGATGGAATTGAAATTATCATTGATAAATATCTTGTTAATAAACTTGATATTTATCGTGATAAGTATCTTGATAATTATAATGATAAATATCTTGATATTAAAATTATAAATATCTTGATAATTAACATAAATATAAAGAACTTGATAATTATCGTGATAATTTCGAACCCTGCTTAAATTGCTTAGTAATTGGTAGTATTTCAGGTTTTACTAGAAATGCCGTTTGGGCTTTTTTCTCCACCTAATATCAGCTCAAACTGAGATGCCATGTAACGCAAAACTGCTTGTAGAGTTCGCAAAATTTCATATTCTGTCACTGTAATGTTTACCTTTTTTTTTGTAATTAATCAAGCCTTATATGGTATCGCTATAATAAGTACATGCAGTGTCTCGTTCCGTTGTGTTCAACCGTTTTTCTCATTGATACAATTCCTACCTTCATGATCAATGACATCTGGATATTAGTGTCGCTATATCAAATTATGTATTTTGTGAAATTGTTTGTTTTGAAAATAGTTTTAGGTACCTACTTAAGGGCTTTATTGGCTGTGAAACAGCGAGTGGAAAATGTATCAGTTTTTATTAAATAAATATGCATTGAAATAACTGATTTTTATTTTTTCGTATTTTATTATTTACTGTAAGCATTGGACAGCATTACTCATTAAGTCATTACACATCCCGCGATATTAAATGCCCTTACCAAACAACATATTGTTACGAGCTGGGGTTCGGGATGGAAATAATTACGCCAATGAGACCAAAGTTAACACTTTAATTAAGTAAACACAATAAAAATTACCACAGTTATTCACACTACAATACTTGTCACTTAACACTTAAATCGCACTGAAATTCACTTGTATAACTTCGATTATATCGCCTCGTATCTTCTAATAAGATTAAGATCTCTGTGTTCCTTTGCGATCTATTTATACCCCGATGTATGTGTTCAGTCCTACAATTGGCCAGTACAACGGTAACTGGACGGTCTGAACTGTCCACGGTTCGTGGAGCTTAACGTTGCTCTTCAAACAAAGTTACACAATAATAAACAAAAGGCTCTTCGGCCTACAAACCATACATACAAATAACAGTTCTAACCACTAACCTTCTGTGCTGGGTTCGCCAAGTTTCGACCTTCCTAGGTCACGCCCAAGTGTGGTATGTATGTAATATGAGGTGAGTAAGTGAAAAGTGTGATGTAAGTCACGTGTTCTAGAACGTTCACAAGGCGCCAATCTCCAATGGCGCGGTCCAGATCAGCATCACACCCAACTCACACCGGATTGAAGCTATTTATCACTACTTTTTTTCCAACAAATGCGCGTGCCACGCGATGGCATCATAATAGTGTAAAAATACGAATTTCATCAGAAAACATTAAAATAAAAGACATAACATAATAAAAACATTAAAAAAAATGTTATAACTTGATAATTATCGTGATAATTTCGAACCCTGCTTAAATTGCTTAGTAATTGGTAGTATTTCAGGTTTTACTAGAAATGCCGTTTGGGCTTTTTTCTCCACCTAATATCAGCTCAAACTGAGATGCCATGTAACGCAAAACTGCTTGTAGAGTTCGCAAAATTTCATATTCTGTCACTGTAATGTTTACCTTTTTTTTTGTAATTAATCAAGCCTTATATGGTATCGCTATAATAAGTACATGCAGTGTCTCGTTCCGTTGTGTTCAACCGTTTTTCTCATTGATACAATTCCTACCTTCATGATCAATGACATCTGGATATTAGTGTCGCTATATCAAATTATAAATTACGGAAACATTTTTTACAGCGAAAAAAAATCATTTAATTAGAAAAATAGTGTAAAAATACGAATTTCATCAGAAAACATTAAAATAAAAGACCTAACATTAAAAAAAAATGTTGAATACTGTCCTAAAAATAGGACAGTGGGGAGAAATGGGTTAAGGGAATCAAACCCGTTGTCCCCAAAGTTATTCACCAGTACTCTGGAAGAAGTCTTTCAGACACTGGCAGCCAAATGGGAAGAGAAGGGATTATCAACGGTGAAACGAGGTTGACTAATTTATGTTTCGCTGATGATAATGTCCTTTTCTCTCCTACAGCCACAGAACTAGGACAAATGCTACAAGACCTGATCAACCTTGAGCCTTGAGGTTCGACTAAAGGTCTGCCTAAATGCTATGGAGCGCAGTATGCTAGGTGTTAAATTAACGGATCGCATTTGTAACAGCATACCTACTGCGCTCCAGAACGCAAATCGTTGACGTGGTTTAAAAGGCTGCTCAACTTAGATGGTATTGGCTTTTTTAAAATTGTTTATAGGCTTGCGTTTCACCACCATCTCAACTGGTCGAAGATGAAGCACACTTGCCTAGAAGTAACCTATTCACTCTTGACTTAAAGACTCCCAGGTTATAGCTATCAGGAAACACAGACTCTGGAAAAGAATTCCACTCCTTAGTTCTACGAACAATAAAACTATCCCTAAAAAGTCTTGTGCGTATGGGTGTGATGTCACCATGCCCATGGCGCATCGCAGTTTGTCTTGTAAGTAGTCCGATGATGAACAATAGACTGTACAATTTCATCGCATACTCCCCAAAATGTAACTGATAGAAAACTGATCGGATTGCAACACGTCGCTGATGTTCAATGTTCTGAAGCTTTGCCTCGACCAGTTTCTCGTTGCCAGTAAGCCTCTTGGCCTGTTTCTAGTGGGCAATAGACTCTTAGGGTAGGACATGTCGTAACCGAAGGCTGGGCACGCCACTATCGCGGCAATAAGTCCATCCGTCAGTTTGATGAGTGGCTGGAAAGATGACCCGGCGTCCTCACCTTCCGCCTGACGCAGGTACGTTTTTTTATTGATAATAGGTTCGCGTATGACCACCATCTCACTTGATGCTAAGTGATGATGTGGTCTAAGATGGAGCACGCTTACCTAAAAGTAACCTATTCACTCTTGACTTAAAGACCCCCAGGTTATGGCTATCGGACATCGGTAAACACAATGCACAATGAAAGTATTCCCAAAACGTTTAGTGCGTATAGGTGGGATGTCCACCATGTAACGATGGCGCATTGCCGTTTGTCTTGTAGTCCGATGATGGAACGGGCTTGGAATTAGATTGTGTAATTCCATCGCACACGCCCCGAAATGTAACCGATAGAAAACCGATAGACTGAGTAGAGGTTGCAAACATAATTATCTCCCTTCGCAGTGAGTGTGCCGCGGGATGGGACCGGATATCTAGTAATCTTTTAAAGAAACATTTAGCTTTGATTGTCCCACCTCTAACTTATGTTTGCAACCTCTCACTCGACACTGGACAATTCCCTAAGGCGTTTAAAAAATCTATAATTCACCCAATATTCAAAAATGGAGACAGAAGCTGTGTTAGCAACTACAGACCCATAGCTGTGTTGCCTACCCTGTCTAAGGTACTTGAACGGATTATGAACCACAGACTCGTAGACTATTTGACCAAGTACAATATAATTTCTCCGTCTCAGTACGGGTTTAGAGCTGGCAGGTCAACCTCTGATGCTGTTCATGACCTTACTAACCATATTATCACCATCCTAGATAAAGGTCAGAAGGTTATTGGAATCTTCCTGGATCTTGCCAAAGCCTTTGACACGGTTTCTGTCCCCATCCTCATTGAGAAAATGGATCGCCTTGGGATTAAAGGGAATCAACTCAAGCTTTTTGAGGACTATCTGAGTGAGCGTACCCAGTGCGTTAAGGTGGATGAGCATATCAGTGATGAGCGTTTGGTCACCTACGGTGTGCCGCAAGGTAGCGTGATTGGCCCGACAATGTTCCTCATCTACATAAACGATCTGGGTTTGCTCACTCTTCCAAAAGGCAAAGTAATTACCTTCGCAGATGACACTGTCCTTCTATTTAATGCCAGCACTTGGAGTGATGTTTTTAAACATGCACAATCGGGTTTTAATATTGTATCGGACTGGTTGCAAAATAATATACTCACTTTAAATACGACAAAAACACACTATCTCACTTTTGCAATCACACATAGGACAGCACCAAATTCGACGACACAGCATTCCCTTATAGCTCACTCCTGTCCCAAGCCTCACAACACCACTTGCTCCTGCATGCATCTCCAGAAAGCTGACTCGGTAAAATACCTTGGGGTAATAGTGGATAGTAGCCTGCGTTTCCAAGATCACATATCTACACTTAGTGGTAGGATGCGCAAACTGATATACGTCTTTAAGACCCTGAGAGATGTAGCGGATGATAAATTAAAGAGAGCCGTATACTATGCACTCGCTCAGTCCCTACTAAACTACTGCATTACCTCCTGGGGTGGTGCCCCCAAGACCACTCTGCTTCAACTGGAGAGAGCTCAGAGAGCAATATTAAAGGTGTCCTTGTTTCTGCCCTTCAGATATCCTACCACACTTCTTTACAAGAAGGCAAAAGTTCTGACTGTGCGCCAGATATTCATCCAGCAGACTATTCTGTTGCAGCACAGTCTTCTTGAGTATACTCCATCTCTGTCCTGTGACAAAAGGCGCTATAATCCTGTAGGTAGAAGCCAACTGACCACATGCATTCCAGACGCTACTTTTGTTACCTAGGTCCTTATCTGTATAACAAAATAAACAGAATCCTGTCGATATATCAACTCAAGAAGACAAAGTGCAAAATGAAAGTAACTACCTGGCTACAGGAGTTAAGTTACGACGATACAGAGGAACTGTTTGCTGTACTAGTATAGGCCTGACTCTCATTCAAACACACACACAAACACACACACGCACATTCACTCTAATCCACGCACACACACACACAATCTAACGCACTCGCTCGCTCACACACATCTTTGTCCATTATTATTATTTTTTAATTATTTTTTATATAGTTTTATTGTTATTTTATTTTTTGATTTGTGATTTCGTTTTCTGTGTTATATAATTTTCGACCATAATCTATTGTAACCTATTCTATGCACAAATTTGTAAATTTTAAATAATTAAGGAGGAGGCCTGGTGTCCTGAAATACAGGCCATGAGCCTAGCTTAGGCACCAGTCTCCCACAATGTGTTTTTATATTATTTGTAATATATTGTTAATCTAAAAACCATTGTATTGTGGCGAGAAATAAACCATTTACTTACTTACTTACTTACTCGTCGTCGATGTTCAAGGCTTTGGAGCTTTGACTTGATCAGTGCATCGTTGCCAATGAGTCTTTACAGGACACGGCTGTTTCGGGAGGTACCTGTCGGATTCAGCGGGAAGACACGCCCGGGTGTCCTGTGGACCATCCGGAGGACACGGTGGAGCATACGGTGGAGGTGTCTCCCACTTGGGCATAGCTTCGCCGTGTCCTCGTTGAGGTGATTGGCGGCGGCGTCCTCTCGCGCTCGGGCCTGGTTCAGACCATGGTGCGGAGCGAGAGGAAATGGAATGCAGTCGCCTCTTTCTGCGAAGCAGTCATGTTAGCGAAGGAGGCCGAACGCTTGAGGGAAAGGCAACTCTCTTCCTTACGCTCCAGCCGCCGCGGGAGAGGCCCCGGCCGTCGGGGATCTGACACTCCCTTCTACTTAACCCAGAGCGGGAGAAGTCATTCGATGATTTTCACCCAGAAATAAAAAGGTCTGCCGCATGACAAGCTGTGGTCTCGTAAGACAGGATTGATGCCATGAGACCTGTGATTTAATAGGAACATTTCTAGACTATCAAATAAATTATTAATACTACACTAAAAATCCATAATAAACTTACGTCCGACCCAAAACACGTTTCTAACTTGTTAAATGACTTTTTCGCATCAGTTGGGCGAATTAGGCAGAATGACGCAGAGCCGCGCGGCCGACCCGTACTGCTACCCAGTGTAAACACTATGTTTCTTGATCCACCCACACCGCAAGAAATAAAAAATATTATTAAGAATCTAAAAAGTAAACATAGTCACGGATCAGATGAACTACCCCCGATATTAATAAAAACGTGTGCTGAGGAACTAACATTGCCTTTTTACTTGTTAGTAAATCAATCTTTTTCTGAAGGAGAATTTCCAGATGCTTTAAAAAAACCATTGTAAAGCCAATTCACAAAAGAAATTCGAAGTTAGACCCTAATAACTACCGTCCAATCGCATTATTACCTACGTCATCTAAAATATTTGAAAAGGCTATGTGTAAACGCGTTTATAATTTCTGTGAAAAATTCAATGTTTTTGATGAATGTCAAAATGGTTTTCGGAAAAAACGGTCAACGGTTTTAGCGACATATAAGTTCACGCAGCGGAGCAGCTGTTTTAGATCCACAAGAAAACACTTCTGTTAAGTTTACAATTGAGTCCAATATTTCTATTATGCACGTGGAATTGATAGCCATAGCCGAAGCCATTTCCTATGCAAATTCCATTGATCACGAAAAATTTGTTATTTTAACAGATTCCAAAAGCGCCCTCCAACATTTGGCTCGATGCGCCTCGTCCATACGAGGCACACCGATTGCCTATAAGATTTTGGACTCAATTCATAAACTTGCTTCTAAATCTAAAACGGTGATTTTGCAGTGGATTCCCTCCCACACAAATATAAAAGAAAACGATCAAGTGGACCTATTAGCTAAGCTTGCAATAAGCGATGGAATACCATTTTATGTTAAACCTCTGTACACTGACTATGTTAAGAGTCTCAAAATAGAATGTTTTCAAATTTGGAGTGAATACTTTGACAAAAGATCAGTTGACAAAGGAATCTGGTACAAAACTATCCAACCACAGCTTCCCAAAAACATATGGATAGACCAAATTTTGTTAAAACGAAGTACCCTAACCACTGCTTTAAGACTTCGTTCTGGACACATTCCATCTAACAAATTTGGCTTTCTAATGAAGAAAACTGCTTCCCCTAATTGCACAGACTGTAATCTTGTAGATGATGTTCAACACAGGTTAATGGAATGTGTACGGAACGAAGACGTGAGAGTGGACACTTTGGGTGCATCAAAATTTTTCGATGTCGGGTTTTGCAACAGTATCTTGGCTTACCCAGTATCGGAGCAAGCCAGGATGCTGTACCAAGTGTATCATGTTTTATTATAATTAGGTAATAAGTTTCTTTTTGTTTGTTGATTGTATGTACTTAGTTTAGCAAACAGGGCGACGTTATCGCAAAGCGACAAAGCCCTCAATAAAGAGAAAAAAAAAAAAAAAAAAAGAAATACTTAACATTTTAAACAATAAAAAATAGGCTATTGGTATCTTGCTTGACATGACCAAAGCATACGATAAAGTTCAGTATAAGATACTACTAGACAAACTATACGGTATCGGTATAAGAGGTACAGCACATAATTGGTTCACATCTTACCTACACAACCGACAGCAGTTTGTAGAAATTGAGTTTTCATTAAAACTCTGGCGAACTTAACCTAATACGTTCGAATGGAATTAGGATTAGACATTCCAACCCGCAAGGTAGTGTAGTCGGATGTTTACTGTTCTTGATTTATATTATTGACCTCCCAAAAGTTATGACTGATTCGTGTGTACTGTTTGCTGATGACATATCTTTGATTACTTCCTGTACTGACTCTCAAAATCTAAATGCCATTCTAACAAATATATTACAAAATATACAACATTGGATGAAGGACCATAATTTAGAAATTAACTTTACAAAAACCAAACTACGTAAATACGCTAAACGTCGCCCCCCCCCCCCCCCAATCTTCGGCCGTCTGTACGTTTTCAGCTTACGTTCATTCAAAAGGTAATTAAGTGACAATTTTGCTACCTGAATTACAACCTTAGTTAGTACTCTATATGTACAAACCGTTACTATTCGATTACGTCACTCGCTCTTCGCACACTGAACGTAAGTCGCGACTGCGCCGTTGAAGCGTCAAGTTTGCGTTAAAAGTAGTTTACTTGATGTGAATATCCATACTTCGGGAATTGATATTACCACGGTAAGACATTTCTTTTTTTTTGTTTTGAGCTTTATTATCACTAAAACGATATTTTTACTATATTTTGAGATAATTTTTTCAACGTTTTGCGTATTGTTTTAAGGGCAAAATAGGAGGCCGTCAATAGAGCGCCAGTTTTGATTTAAAACCCGATTCTCGGTCGAGGCCGACTTAAAGTAAATGCAGTCTGTTTTATAAATTCCAATTCTACCAATTCCATTGGTTTAACAAGAGAATTTGCAAAGCTTACAGGCAAATAAATCTATTTTACGTTTAATTGTCAAATACCGGCCGGGGTGATATTAGTTGAATCTCGAGAAATAAGGTACACGAAATAGCGGCCGACATTAGAAATATTAAAGATCGTAATGTCGACCAGCCTCAAATTCGGACGCCACTATACAGGCTGATTACTTTTGTATTTTTTCATTGATTGGGTGGGAAGGTAGTAGTAGTAGTAGTCATTTTTAATTTATTTATGTAACTTATTTTCTCAAAATCAAATATGTATTATGACAAGTATATTTTATTAATATTATTAAGAAGTTAAGTTTTAATGTAGGTATTGACAATATTGAAAACATATTTATGGTAGCTAATTATGATTTGGGAATTTGGGATATAAATATAAATTGCTCTTTGGAACTTGCTATCTATGAAACCCTTGATTATTAGCTTAAAAAAATATAAATGGTTGGTAGTGAATCTTTGAAACTTCTTCTTCTTTACTTACTTTAATTGATTCATTAACATGCACGTGACAAAAAGCTCGTTCGTTTTCACTTAATCCTTTTAATTTAAGGTACTACAATGACAGAGCAGGTAGATGCAAGGCCTTCGCGAAAACAAAGAAAATTATGTAGTTACGATCGCAATAAAATAAAAGAAGCTCTTGAGGCAATAGGTAATGGGATGCCCATTCGTGCATTAAACTATTTGGCGTCCCACGAACAAGTGAACAACGTTACAAGTATTTTATTTTATTGTGATGTTTTACTTTGTTATAATTTTAGTACTTAACATTTTTGAGGGGAAAAATATATTTTAGTAATAAACAAATACAATTACAAATGTATACTTAGTGTGATATTAGACTCCTGCCAAAATAAATCATATTAATAATATTTGTCACTGTCTTAACTTAAAACACCCTATACCCGGCCGACATTTGGGAAAAACGCGACCGACCATGGGCCGTGAATGGCCGACTTTAGGGTTTTTTCGTTCTCGACTCATCTAAACCTTAATACTTTTTTCTTTTAATAGAAATGTAAACCTTATGCCTATAAACATGAAATAGATATATGAAACTATCCAAAACCGCATCAGAAGCTATCCTTCGTTGCAAACTGATGGCACCAGAGCGATCCCCAGTCAGAAAATCCGTTAGGGGGCCGACATTTGGCGTATTTACCTAATGCAATTTAGACCTCGTCAAAAAAGTCCTATAAATATCAATTTTACGTTTAACAGTATTCAACTGGAATGCGCTGACACGTTTACTTTGCTTGTTCTGGATTTAGACATTCACATGACCTGGAAAGCACACATAAATAAAATCAAGTTAAAACTATCTAGTTTTATTTACGCGTTACGTGAACTTAAAAAAACGACCGATATTAAAACAGCGCTATCTGCTTATTATGCATATGCTTACGCGTGGCTAAATTACGGCATAATTCTCTGGGGAAATAGTTGTAGATAGCAACGACTTGTTTATACTTCAGAAAAAATGTGTCAGAATAATCGTAAACATTCACACTGACGAAAGTTGTAGACCGCATTTCAAGGAACAAGAAATTCTTACTCTAGCATCTATCTATATTCTAGAAAACTGTAAATTTGTACGACAGAACCCAAACTTTTCAAAACCAAAAAGCTATCGATCTACCTCGCCGATACGCACATCGTTCACTATTTAAACATACGCTTGTAATACCCCCATCAAAATTAAAGTTACACAGCACGAGCCCTGTTGTGACATCCATTAAAATATACAATAAACTACCGAATGACATGAAATCTGAGCAAAACGACAAAATATTTATAAAACGCGTTAAAAAACTATAGAGATAAAGTTAGTAAAAGATCTTTATCTCTCTCCTTAAATTGTTATTATGTATGTCTTTGTTTCTTTCTTTTTTTAAAAAAAATATTTGTATGTATATATATGTTTTGAGAAAGTTATTTATTGTTTTGTATTTTATATAGATAATTAGTACACCGTGGACTACCCGCGTATTTATTTTCTCCTTCTGTGTCAAATCCATCCAAAGGTTGTCTGTAAAAGATCGCTTTTACCGATAAGACCGCCCATTGTATCACCCTTTTTAATTGATAAGTCCATAATTTTGTTTTTACTGTTATGGTGTACAATAAAGAATATATCTATCTATCTATCTATCTACCTTTTCTGCTTGCTACCTATGAACGGGCCGCCTAGCCAAGCCTGCGAGTACACACCCACTCTTAAACACATATAAGAGTATCCATACCGTAAATTTCGTTACTTCGAAAATAAGGAAGAGGAAGATATATATAGAAACATTTTGTACGAGCTCTGCAGAAAGGAACGAAACGGTGACGAATGCTGCACTATCGTTTATCTGTCCCTAGCTCTCTGCTAATAACACTAGCCCTACAGTAGCGACGACGCTGACTATCTACAATGAAGACGAAATTCTAATAGAAGATAAGCCGACTATTCCGTCAAGTAACCCTGCACTTTGCCAAGTATACGATGGATTTCGAGATAAAGGACGACAACAAAACGAAGAATTACATTTTTCCGGATCAGTAACGCAGTATGAAAATCAAAAAGATTTCTATATTAAAATATCTTTGAAATAAAGCTTGTTAATGGCGAAATTGTGAAGGGAAGCTGGTTAGTATACTCAGAATCCACAGGTCATGTATTTTTGGAGGCACATCCGTATTTGCCAAATGTGGATTTAAGTCATGACAATTCTCAGGAACATCGTAAATGTTTGGGACAATATGTACCTACGTAGGGGATTTTTTTACAACTATTGGATACGAGTACCCAAATAGTCAATATAATGAAGAAATAACTTATTGGCGAAATGTATTACTACGTCTTAGAAACAATTAAGTTTTTAGTTTCTCGTGGGCTTCCATGTCACGTCCGAAATGAAATTATTGGATCTGCACTAAACGGAAATTTTCTTGCCTGTATTGAGCTTATATCTAAGATCCTTTCATAGCTGAACATTTGGTGAGATTTGGAAAAAACTGCACTCTGATTTTCTCCATCGTACCAGTCATGGGCACACCACAATAGCGGGGCTAAGTCCCCTATTTGAGGAGTGACTAACGAGGCGTCATGGCGTCCTCACCTTCCGCATGACGCAGGTGCTCACCGGACACGTTTGTTTTGGGAGTTACTTGTGTCGGATTCGGCGGGAGGAAACGCCCAGGTGTCACTACTGTGAGGATCGCCCTGAGGACACGGTGGAACACACAGTGGAGGTTTGTCCCGTTTGGGCAGAGCTCCGCCGTGTCCTCGTAGGGGTGATAGACGGTGACCTCTCGCTCCCGGCCCTGGTTCGATCCATGGTCCGGAGCGAGGAGACATGGGAAGCAGTCACCTCTTTCTACGAAGTGGTTATGCAAGCGAAGGAGGTGGCGGGATGTGCGAGGGAGAGGTGGGTTTCAAGGCCCTTTCAGCCCTCGCGCTCCAGCCGCCGCAGGAGACGCTCCGGGCGTCGGGAGTCACTGGGTGATTCCCAGCCACCGCAGGCGCGGGCCTGCGGGCTCCGCGCAATGGGTAGCTCACCGCCTGACTGAAACCAGGCCCATGTAGACGGCGCGTCGTGTTCCACGCGTGCCTTAAAGAGTGTCAGCAAAATTGTCGGGGCCCACAAGGGGCCGTTGCCTGCCGGGGTTGCGGAATAGTTCGAAAGAATTACCGCGGCCTCGGTACACGAAGGCCTAATGATGGAACACGGATGGGTTTTAGTCAGTAAAAGTCTGACACCCTACCGCTTCGCCCAGGATTGGATGATTTCTGATGATTGGACAATTTGTATAAGAAATGTAAAAAGGAACTAGATAATAAAATATTAATGACTACTTATAAACGCTACAGGAATTTTTGCACTGGTCTCCTAAAAAAACTTAAACGGGAATACGAGAATCAATTTCAAAATGCAGGCACAGATAGCAAAAAGCTTTGGAAACTTGTTAAAGAGATTACCTACTCTAATAAACCAAAAGATATACCACTAGAACTCATTAGCTCAAATGATCCACAGAAGTCTGTAAATACCGTAAATCATTACTTCGCAAATGTTGGCAAAATTCTTGCTGAAAATATAAGCAAAACTGCTCCCCTAAGTGAACCAATCACCTTAAATTCGTGTTGTCATTCCTTTGCTCTTTTACCAACAGACGAAGATGAGGTTGCTTCACTTATAGTTGGTTTAAAAAGCAATTGCTCGGCTGGATTAGATTTAATATTTGCTGAAATCTTAAAAAGAAATAAGGAGGTCTTAAGTTTGCCGATTTCGCATATATGTAACCTATCGCTATCAACTGGAGTATTCCCGAAGATCTACAAGAAGTCTAGGATTCATCCAATCTACAAAAATGGGGACAGAGACTGTGTCAATAATTATAGGCCTATTTCCATTCTCCCTACACAATCAAAAATTCTAGAACGCATAATTAATAAAAGACTTGTAAAATATCTTGAAAACAAACATCTTCTATCACAAGCACAATTTGGATTTAGGGCAAATAGGTCTACATCAGATGCAGTATCTGAGCTAACAAATCATATAGTAAAGCAGCTTGACAGTAAAAAGAAAACAATAGCCATATTTCTCGATTTAGCAAAGGCATTTGACACAGTCTCTGTTCCAATTCTATTGAGAAAATTAGAATGTCTTGGGATCCGGGGTCTTCAGTTGAAACTTTTAAAAGACTACCTAACTGATAGGACGCAACGTGTGCAAATAGGTAATATTATAAGTGAGGAGATCCCTGTGACTTTTGGAGTCCCCCAAGGTAGTATCCTGGGCCCTACGCTTTTTATAGTGTACATAAACTATCTGTGTCAGATGAATATCCCAAATGCTAAAGTCGTAACGTACGCAGATGACACAGCCTTGCTCTTTTCTGGTTGTTCGTGGGATGAGACTTTTTCAAATGCACAGAGGGGGATGAATATTGACACATATTGGCTACGCAAGAACGTTTTAACGCTGAATGTTGCAAAAACCCATTATATTATTTTTTCTATTTTGATTAACGACAAGCCGGACTCTTCTTACCATATTATTTCGCATTCGTGTACTAACCCAAACAGTGTGAACTATTTATGCCCTAATATTAATAATGTAGATGTAACGAAGTACCTAGGAGTAATGATTGACAAAAATTTAAATTTTCATAAGCACATAGATCTACTCGCAGCAAGAACTCGCAAACTAATAGTCATATTTAAGGCTTTACGATATGTAGCTCAAAAAAGTATTATTAAATCAGTTTACTTTGCTTTATGCCAATCACAACTTAGTTACTGCATAACCTCTTGGGGAGGCACTTCTAAAACTCATTTTTTGAAACTTGAGAGATCTCAAAGAGCACTATTAAAACTTACTTTGTTCCTGCCATTTGATCACTCAACCATAGACCTGTATCGGAGATGGGAAGTTCTAACAGTACGACAACTTTTTATTCTACATATAATTCTAAAACAACACTCTCTTTTAAAATATGAACCAAATAAATTCAGTGGCAAACGCCGAAAGTATGCAGTTTGCAAAACTAACCCCTTTAATACAAAGTTTGCTCAACAATTTTTTTGTTACCAAAGTTTTAATTTGTACAATAAATTAAATCGGGATTTATCTATATATGAATTACCTAAATCTAAATGCAAATCATTGGTCATTAAGTGGTTGCTAGGGCATGTAATATAAAAAAGTTTTCAATTCCGATACTGATTTCCGATATTAGATTTCAATATCGGAATTCCGATATTAATACCGGAATTTCGTTATTTCGTTAGAAATTGCAAATTTTATATATAAATTGCACAAATTCAAGGTTGGATTGCGTACAACAAAGAACATTTTTAAACCGTGCCTATTCTTTAATTTGGTTCAAAAATTTGTTGTTTTTTTAAGTATGTCCACTGTATTAAATCACATATTTTTAATTATTTTTAATTAGTAATAAGTATTTATTAATACTAATTCAACTACCTGACTCATTATCAATAAAACATCTTATAATTTAAAATTTGCAAGCACAATCTACAATTTGGAACAACAATTATTAGGTATAGCTTTTTTTTTTCGATGTCGTCAATCGTTTAATCTATACTAATATTATAAAGCTGAAGAGTTTTTTTGTTTGTTTGTTTGTTTGTTTGTTTGTTTGCTTGAACGCGCTAATGTCAGGAACTACGGTTCTGATTTGAAAAATACTTTCAGTGTTAGATAGCCCATTTATCGAGGAAGGCTATAGGCTATATATCATCACGCTAAGACCAATAGGAGCGGAGCACTAATGAAGAATGTTTCAAAATCGGGGGATTTTTCTTTCCACGCGGACGAAGTCGCGGGCGGAAGCTAGTAAAGTATATACAGGCGAAAATAAAAATAAATTATAGGGCATCGATAAATTCATCAACATCGCTATCAATGGGAAAAGTGCCCATAACACTGGCCGCATTGCCACGTTGAATGGCAATGCTGATTCTCTGTCCAAAGAAAAGGCCAGCCCTCTGATCACTTGTGGAGTCGACTAATCGTTTGCCGATGTCACGAAAAAGTCGATGAGCACTCGGACCTCATGGTCCTAACGTTTCAACCCCAAACGGCTCAAACATATAGCACCCAATTAGGTTGTTGTATTTGCGCCGTTTGAGATTTTCTGCACCTGCAGCTGCCGCACCAGCACAGTCCGCTGTACTGAGAAGATGGGATGGCGCAAAGGTGTCAACACAAGTACCATCCCACACCAAAGGCCTACCCAACTTCCAAAGCATTATAGTCATCCCGTCTGGTCTCTTCCCATCATCCCGTGCCAAGCCGTTGGGTTCTAAAACAGATGGTACTCCAGCGGTGACAAGAGCCCGACGGATGATGTCATTTATGCTGGCATGTTGTGCTATCCGACCAGAGCTTCTGCTGCAGGAAAGGCCATAATGTCCGAGGTGGTCGACTGCCGCACCACATTGACAGCGATGTGGAGCACCGCTGGAAGCACCCAGACGTAGACATGTAGCGATCCGGAACGTGTTATCACTTAACAAAGTACCTATATTAAGTGAAGGTAATACTTGTAGCCAAAGGCCCGACTCCCATTCACCCACAGCCAACAGGCGCGAGTGCTCAGCAGTATTGGTTGACGTATTTAAAAGGTTATTCCGTACCAAACTACAGAGCGGCTCGTCCTATTGTCTCTGGGAGGACGGGTTCTCGGGCAACGCTGTATTCGGGCTAGCCATTTTCCAGGCATTAACTGCATCGGTCGAACACAGCACCTCGTAGTTAACCTACAATTGTGTTAAAATTTTCTTGGTTAACGTCTCAGTGCTGCAGACCGAAGACAGAAAAGCCGGTAGGCTTATACTGGAAATTTTGCGGAATATTTTTAACATATTTCTCATAATTATCCTATACTTATTAGTAATTAAACTATCAAACTCAGAACTCAACTCAGAAACTCAGAAGAAGAACAAAGCTTCTTAGAATTTAGGAAAATCAACAAGTAGGAATAACAATTATTGGAAATATTTGTTTAAATCATATTTCTCATTATTATCCTATATTTATTACTAATTTTTTTAACAAAGTTTTGTTGATTCTGAGTTCGGTAGTTTAAATTACTTATAAATAATTTAAAATGTGCAAGCAAAATCAACAGAAATAAAGGACTAGGTATGTTTATATGTTTAAATCTCGTTTTTCTTGGTAATATATTCTCAAGAACAACAAAGCGTCTCAAGCATTGTCGGATATAAAAATTTGTCCGATTTCGATATTGGGTCACCCAGTATCGGAATTGTAATATCGGAACTTTCGTTCCGAGATTCCGATATTGCGATATTCCGAGATTCCGATATTCATGCCCTAGTGGTTGCGTGGCTTAGATTACAATCTTACAGAAGACCTTATAAAAATACATGTAAATAAACATAACACGCATAAACTCATATACATGGCAATCGTGCACACAGCACAAACACAACACACACACAGACACACGTGCGCACACACCCTGTCACACACACACACACACACACACACACACACACACACACACACATAACATAAATGCAGAAAGGTATGGCGTAATTTATTACTTTATTTTATAACTAGCTTTTGCCCGCGACTTCGTTCGTGGAATAGTTACTTTGGGCTAACGTTAAATTTAACCCGATTTTGAAGCATTCTTCATTGGCGCTCCGCTCCTATTGGCCTTATCGTAATGATATATAGCATAGCATAGCATAGCCTTTCTCTTTAAATTGACTATTTAATTAAAAAATAATTTTGCAATTCGAACCAGTAGTTCCTAAGATTATCGCGTTCAAACAAACAAACAAACTCTTCAGTCTTATATTATTAGTATAGATAGCTGTTGCCCGTCACTTCGTCCGCGTTTCCGTCGTTTTTCGTAAAAAAAGTAGCCTATGTCCTTCCTCACGGTTCAGTGATTTTGATGTAACAGACAGATTAAATTTCGTAATTTAGTAGGGAAATATAATATGTCAATCTATAATACCGTTGAAAAATATCGCAATACGGAACCGCACAATATTATTGTTAATAGCTGTACCCGCGACTCCGCCAGCGTGTAACTCCTTGTGTGTTATTAAGTTAATGTATTGGTAATATTGTTTAGATCACGTTCACATGAGGCTTAAGTACCTATAGATTGAAATTTTATACCTTCGGCCGCGAGACGCGTCGAGCGCGGCGACCGATTGTCAAAAATAATCCTTATAGCATGATTCAGTATTCACGCGCGATGGCTTATTATTAGCGTATTTCATGTATAACTTTGGTGTTTCTATACCGATTTATATGATTCTTTTGTTAACTTTTTCAATTTGGGGTGACTGAGAGTGTTATAAACGTAAGAGTAGACAAATATTATAATCAGAAAGCTTCGAACTGCTAAGCTATCGGGAGTCACACGTTATTGTGAGTCAACCATAAAAGATAGACATATGGTGTCGTGGGATATTTTTTATATAATTTTAAGGAGAACATTTCCGTCATGAAATGATTTCTGTGTAGCTGCGACGGAAGCTTAAAAAATGGAGTAACTTCTCCCGTTTTCCCAACATTTCCCTTCACTGCTCTGCTCCTATTGATTGTAGCGTGATGAAAAGTATACTATAACCAGCTCAGGAGTATGAAAAATAATTGTACCAAGTTTCGTTAAAATCCGTTGAGTAGTTTTTGTTTCTATAACGGTTATACAGACAGACAGACAGACAGACAGACCGACGGGTCCTACGTATACTAGTACAAGTGCAAAAATAGAACTATTCAAGAGAGCGGTTTATAGGTTCTAAAGCTTCTAATTTTGTCATAAATCAATGGAAACACTTGAAATTTTGGTATGTTATATTTTAATATCTAAGAAAAAAGACTGCATTATTGGTTTTTCTTATTTTTTTATACTTTGCATAATAGCATCACTTGCATTGATGCAGCTTGTTTTCTTTACAATGGTAGAACCTGTAAACTGATACAAGTAGCCACTTATACCAGTATATAGTGTACTTGCTTGTACTTATAATAAAGGAAAACTGAAGGATTTTACTCTTTTAACATGCTATTTCCGATTTATTGATCAATATGAGGTTATAATATTAACAATAACATCTTTTTTATCGACTTTTAAACACTTACAACAGTTTACTCAGTAGGTACTGGAAAACTACTTGCAACAGTTTTCTGTATTGTTATTAACCTTAAATATTTAAATGCGTGTGGTTCCTGCCACACGCATTTAAATATTTAAGGTTAATTAAATAAAAACGTAGAAAATACAAAATAACACTTTATTTCAAATAAAAGACTTTTCCAGATCTATGCTTAATAGGTGTTTTTATTTTGATGTAAATATATTATAGTATTCTTAATAATCTATACTTATAATAAATCTGTAGAGAGGTCAATTCTGTACATGAAATATATTTCCAAAATAACTATCAGGGGGTGATTAAGGATCGATACTCATGCCAAAAATGCAATCAGTTAAATTTTTGTCTGTCTGTCTGTCTGTCTGTCTGTATAACCGTCATAGAAACAAAAACTACTCGACGGATTTTAACGAAACTTGGTACAATTATTTTTCATACTCCTGAGCAGGTTATACTATACTTTTCATCACGCTACAATTAATAGGAGCAGAGCAGTGAAGGGAAATGTTGGGAAAACGGGAGAAGTTACTCCATTTTTTAAGCTTCCGTCGCGTGTGCAACCTTAATGGTTAAAGCTACACAAATCATTTCATGATGGAAATGTTCTCCTTAAAATTATATAAAAAATATCCCACGACAGCATGTGTCTAACTTTTATGGTTGACTCACAATAACACGTGTAACTCCCGATAGCTTAGCAGTTCGAAGCTTTCTGATTATAATATTTGTCTACTCTTACGTTTATAACACTTATTGAAAAAGTTAACATTATTAACTATTCCATAAAAAAATTGGCCAAGTGCGAGTCAGACTCGCCCATGAAAGGTTCCGTAGTAACTATAATATAATATGCAAATTTATTTGACGAAAAAACAACCTTACAAATTTCTTAAAACTAGCTTATTTACATTTTTTACAACTGCGCCAAATAAATTTGTTTTGAAAAAAAAACCTTACAAATTTTTTAAAACTGGCTTTTTACATTTTTTACAACTGCGCCGAATAAATTTGTTTTTCATAGTGTTTGTATGAATTACAAAGTTATATTTGCGGTTTTAGAAAATATGCTGTATCTCAAAAACTGCTGAACTGATTTCGTTCAAACTAATTTTGGTTGAAAGTTTATATTAAGATCTACAGACATATATATTTTTTTAGATTTTTCACTCCATTATTATAGAAGTTAGAGGTTGTGTCCGCCACACACACATTTTACCACTTTGGAAGCTTATATCTTTTAAACAATGGACTTTATGGAAAAGTGGTTTTAGAAACCCCGATGTCGTTTTTAAAGAACTGTCTATAGATACCACACATGCATCGATTTCATGAAAAAAAATATTTTCAGGTTTAGTTCCATGTATGGGGAGCCCCCTTTATTTTAAATATTTTTTAATTTTTTTCTCATAATCGGAAAGCGGTTTACAGAATACATCTACCTATCAAGTTTCACATGTATAGTCTTAATAGTTTCGGAATAAAATTGCTGTGACAGACGGACGGACGGACAGACAGACAGACAGACAGACGGACAGACATGTCGAAACTATAAAGATTCCGTTTTTTGCCATTCGGCTACGAAACCGTAAAAAGAATCATATAAATCGGTATAGAAACACCAAAGTTATACATGAAATACGCTTATAATAATAAGCCATCACGCGTGAATACTGAATCATGCTATAAGGATTATTTTTGAGAATCGGTCGCCGCGCTCGACGCGTCTCGCGGTCGAAGCGTTCTCTAGGTACTTAAGCCTCATGTGAACGTGATCTAAACAATATTACCAATACATTAACTTACGCTGACGGAGTCGCGGGCACAGCTATATTGTATCATTACGCTAAGGCCAATAGGAGCGGAGCGCCAATGAAGAATGCTTCAAAATCGGGGTTAAATTTAACGTTAGCCCAAAGTAACTATTCCACGCGGACGAAGTCGCGGGCAAAAGCTAGTGAAAAATAAAATCAATGGCCTTGCCATCTTAAAAATAATAAAACTAAAAAATGTAATCTTCACTTAAGTAGGAACTTTTGTTAATTATATTAATTGTTTATTTATATTTTCATTAGTACTTCCTAATCAGTCTTACGTAAGTACTACTTAATCAGTCTTTCAGACATTGGCAACATTGTTATTTTTTGTAACAATAATCACAGTAGATAATGGTATAGAAAATCCAATAAAAAAGAGAAACAACATGTTGGAAAAGACAACTAGGCTTTTTAAAAATATAACCTAGTCAGAGATATCTTCAGTGTTTTCGGTCCGTATCTTCAAATTATTGTAAAATGAATGGTACCGCTCAGGAATCACATTGGACTTGCAAAGATCTTGAAGATCTTTAAATTTTTTCTTGTCAATTGGTAACAAACTCTTGTACTCTTTTTTTTTTTTTTTAACTTGGTAAAATTGACAAAAAAGTCCTCCCACCCCGGGCAGGGTAAACTGTCAGACTTTTACTGACTAAAATCCACGGTGTTCCTTCAATAACCCTTTACGTACCGGGGTCACGGTAATGGGATAAGTCCCACGACCCCGGCAGGCTTCGGCCCTCTGCAGAGGGGGCCTCGTCATCTTGCTGACGCTCTTTGAGGCGCGCGTGGAACACAACGCGCCGTCGACCCGGGCATGGTCCATGGTCGGACAGCGAGTTGCCCTTTACTCGCTGTCCGCATGCCCGCGCCTATGGTGGCCGGAGATCGTCGGCCGACGTCCGACGCCGTGGGCATCTACCACTGCGGCTGGGCTGGAGGGAGGACGCCATCCTCTCCCTCACGCGGCCCGCCTCCTCCTTCGGAAGCATGACTGCTTCGCAGAAGGAGGCGACCGCTTCCCACTCCCTCTCGCCCCGCAGCAAGGCCTCGACCAATGCCGGGCGCGAGAGGTCTCCGCCTATCGCCGCCGTGAGGACACGTCGGTGCTCTGCCCAGGCGGGGCAGTCTTGCACCGTGTGCTCTACGGTGTCCTCAGGGTGACCCTCGCAGTGGTGACACCCAGGCGTTTCCTCCTTTCCCATCAGACACAGGTACCTCCTGAAACTTCCGTGTCCGGTGAGGACCTGCGTCATGCGGTAGGTCAGGACGCCGTGACGTCGATCTAGCCACTCCTCAAAGAGGGGTCTTACCGCCGCAATCGCGGCGTGCCCGAAGTCTAGTGTTGTAAAAATACCGTATAATACCAAAAGGCTATGTATTAAACAGGTATTTTATTATAACTGATATTTTATGGATTATTTTTAGTGACTATTGTACTGAATTGTTTTTTTATGATTATTTTTGTATTGACTATTTTGTATTGATTATGTTTTATTAATTATTTTTTTTCATTAAATGTGTTGTATTGATTATATTTATGGATTATTTTAGTGACTATTGTACTGAATTGTTTTTTTTTGTGATTATTTTTGTATTGATTATGTTTTATTGATTATTTTTAGTAACTATTTAACTCATATTTTTTTTTTATATTTATTGTGTTTTACTGATTATGTTACATTGGTTTTTTTTTTTGTTGATTTTTTTCCATTAATAATTTCTTAATTCTGATTAATTATTTCCATGATTATATTTTTGTAGACTTTATCATGATGAAATTGAATTGTACGAAAATATGTTCTTCTTTCCTACACTATCAAATTGGGAATTCCTGTAAAGATAGTTGTATGTATGTAATAATAAATAAATAAAAAAAAATAAAAATAAATAAAAAATAACTTTCGGTATTATTGGTATTTTATGTATTTTATATTTTGATTCACTTTTTAAGATCTTGCAATATTACGAAGAGTTTTAGTTTAATAAATTAAATATATTTTAAGTTTCGATTGTATTCTATATTATAGAATGACTAATTCTAATTTAATGGTTACTTAGTAATTAAACTTCACAGATATTATTACAATATTATATTTCCGTCTTTTTTTCATCACTATGTTTGTTAAATATTTAAATGTACCGCACTAGGTACGATTTACCGCGTGATCGGCTCGTCCGCGGTTCAACGATGCATTCGTCGCCGTCGACACCACCACGCTGCGTTCGCGCCGTGTTAGTGTCGTCGCATTGACGTGATATTCTAATTGGCTTGGTCTTTTTCCTTTAATATTTTCATTTTTTCTGTGCTTTTCCACCGTATTCAGTACTTAGGTATTTTAATGATTACCTAATTAGATAATTTACATAAAAAATATAGAAACGATTGATTTATACATAAAATACCGTAGCAAATGGTATAATACCGTATTATACGGTATTTTTCGTTTTATACATTTCAATACAAATGGTATAATACAGCACTTCCATCTCTAGCCCGAACTCTTGTACTTTACATCTAATCTGTAAAGATTTTTTGAAACACTGTATACTGTACTGTATACTCAAACATTGAATAGTTTTGTAAGCCCCTTCTTCAAACGCATACTTATAATTAAGCATAAATAAATCTTTGGCTTGAACATTAACTTCGCAAACCTTACTTCACATAACAAGTTCCTCCATGGAATTCTTTTTCTAGTTGTCAAAAAAGGGAAGGCAAGACTTAAAATAAAAAAAGAAAGATTGAGTTACTTCTCGAACAATATACAGTTTTGCATTAGCTGTTGCCATTTTAAAAGCTAGGATCCACTGTTCTGCAGTATAAATTAAAATATTTCTGGTTTTTCTTTCAATTACTGAGTGAATGCTGTCACGTGATCAATCTAAATATACTTTACTTGTTTCCTTTCTTGTGTAGTGAGACTCAACGGGTTGAAACATCTTTACATGGGAGTACACACTGTCTTTAGCAGTCCTGGGTATCGTTATTGTATGATTTGAATGTTTTCCTCTACAATCCTTTTCTATCACACCTAAACCGTTTTCAAACTTGTTCAACACCGTTTTCACAAAATTATAACTTATAGATAAGGTGTTTAGGAATATGACTTTACAAACATAAGCCTTTTCAATGCTACCACTACCTCCTGTTACTGGTAATGAATATCGCAGAGTGCAATTTATTTGGGAATTTTCAGTAACAACTCGTTTCTTGTCCATTTTGGAAACATACTTAGCAATGAAGTGCCACTGTCGAGTGTGATCTCCTATTTCCCAAAAGTTTCTAAATATTGTGCATCTTGCAGTTTATTCAATTTTTTCAAAACATTTTTTGGGGCATTTACAAGCGCTTTTCTTTTTTTTCTTCTGATGTAGCTTCCCCGTTCGACTCATGTATTCTAATCCCCTGTTTAAATTGAACTTGCGTCTTTTATCAAACCACATATTTTGGAACCTCTCTCGCAATCTACCCTTATCTTTCTTTTTTTGGGTTTTTCTTTGCACACTTGCGGGACTACTTAAAGGTGTATCAATGTAGTTTGAATTTAGTAATGATAAATTGTCAAATTCATCATCAGTTTGTTGGCGAATAGGTGAAAAAGAAAGTAATGGCGAAGGCATTGGTGTTAAGCTATCAATTTCATCATCAGGAAGGTCATTTTGTTTTACCACACTTGATTCAGAAATAGAATTTTGACATGGATGTAGAATTTGAGGCTCATCTTCTTTATAGTTGTTATGCACAATCACACTCACCTCCTGGACAATATAGCACTCAGAGGACTTGGCAGAATCTATCGAAATGTTTGATAAATTTTGGTATAAATTTTCTACGGTAGGGGTTTCCTGGAACATGTCTTCTGGGTCGCTTCAGCTTACAACCTTATTGGATGAATGACATCTCTTCAGCAAAAAATTCCGCACCTGGAGGTAAGGGGGAATCTAAAATTATGTAATAAAATAATTATGCAGTGAATTGCTGCTAAAAATGTATTAAAAATAGTATTGCTATTTATTTTATTAGTAAATAGATATTATTATTAAAATAATGTAACTTATATCAGATAACAACATACCGAAAACAAAAAAAAGTCACATGTGACTTTGTATACTTGATATAAGTGAAAATTTATTCAAAAAAAAAACATGAATTATAAAATCACATTTCATTAATTTAGTTTAGTATGTTTACCTGGCTTTTCTATTAGACTTTCATTTGTGAAACTATTTTTTTCATTAAAATCGGTCGGTTCCATGGTCTCGTTGCACATTTTCATAGTTTGGTCTAATTCTTCACGCATGATGGTACTGTCGGCCGATCTAAAATAAATCAAAATTAATGTGTTAATTCATTTTTAAATATATTTACAAATAATCGTGAACATTTACTAAAACCACTATACAAAGTACGCGAGTAACCACTATGAACCTTGTATAATGGTACAAGTGAAAATACAAATAAACACGTAAATTATTTATTTTTAATTATTTTTTACACGTAATTTATTTATTTTTTAATTTTACATTTGATCAAACAATCCAAAGTATATCATTATATTTTTTAAATGCAGCATGCACACAAGCCGAATTGTGCAAAGAGCAGGCTTACAAGGCTTGGGCCTCGGCCCGCAGTAGTGGCAGCGTTAGTATTGATGTTCGCGCATTGAAGAAAGCCTTCAACTCCGCCGCTAAGGCTTGCAAACGAGTGTTGCGTAAAGCTCGTTTCTACCATGTTGGACAAGTCGGGGCTAAATTGGCAACCTACCCTTCGGGCAGCAAGCAGTTTTGGTCCCTCGCCAAATCGGTCGAGTCGAACTTTTGCTGTCCTTCGCTGCCTCCTATGTTAAGACCGGATGGAACACTGGCTCACACAGCACAAGAAAAAGCAAATTTATTTGCCTCCCTCTTTGCAGAAAGTTCACGTCTCGACACGGCGTCTAAAATACCACCTGAAACACCTCATTGTGGCTCCGTGATGCCGGAAATTGCACTTCATGTTAAGGAAGTCCGTAAAGTCCTTTCTAGTCTTGATGTGAACAAAGCCAGTGGGCCGGACGGAGTACCAGCTCGAGTCTTAAAAAACTGTGCCCCGGAGTTGTCTCCTGTACTGACTCGCCTGTATCGCCTTTCTCTTAAAACCGGAGTGGTGCCGGTGTCGTGGAAGCTGGCTAATGTGCAACCAGTACCCAAAAAGGGTAGCCGTGCCGACCCTGCAAACTATAGACCAATTGCCTTGACCTCCATACTATGTAAAGTTATGGAGAGGGTACTCAACAGTAAGTTGCTGGCATACCTTGAAGACAATGAGCTCCTCAGTGACCACCAGTATGGCTTCCGCCGTGGTCGGTCAACCGGAGATCTTCTTGTGTATGCTACGCACTGCTGGGGCGAGGCCATTGAGAAACACGGCGAAGCCCTTGCCGTGTCCCTCGACACCTCAAAGGCCTTTGACAGGGTCTGGCACGCTAGTCTGCTGAGCAAGCTTCCTAGATACGGTGTTCCTGCTAGCTTATGCAACTGGATTTGTGACTTTTTGAGTGAACGGTCGATCCGAGTGGTCATCGATGGCTGCGCATCGGATCTAATGGCTATTAATGCCGGTGTTCCTCAGGGGTCTGTTCTCTCTGCGACTCTATTTTTGCTTCATATCAACGACCTGCTTCAGTTGGGAGCTATTGGGTACGCGGATGACAGCACAGTCTCAGAGAGATACTTGTCCAGTGCTAGAGCTGGTAGGGACGAAATAGCCGCTCTTAGAAAGGCCATGGTAGAGCGAACGAATTTGACCTTAGATCTCGTTTCCCAATGGGGCGATGACAATCTGGTCAAATTCAACGCTTTAAAAACACAGGCTTGTCTTTTCTCCGCTAAAAGGAGCCAATTTGAATGGTCTCCTACTTTCAGAGGTGCATCTGTACCTATTACCGACCGCCTGGAGCTCTTGGGCATGGAGTTGACGTCTGACCTCAACTTCGGCTCAACCATTGAGTCTAAAGCTCAGACTGCAGCCAAAAAGCTGGGCATCCTACAGAAAGTGAGGCGATACTTCACACCTGGACAGCTTTTAAATTTATATAAAGCACAGGTCCGTTCCTGTATGGAGTATTGCAGTCACTTGTGGGATGGCTCAGCCAAATACCAGCTAGCTGCACTTGACTCGATCGAACGCAGAGCCAAAAGGCTCATAGGTGACGAGGTTCTGGCGGGTAAGCTTTTTGGCGGTTTTTTTTTAATGATTGATAGTAATGATGAAAGTTTTGTAACTGCAAGCAGTGACAATGACAGCTTCACTAGTATTCCGAATCTTGCTGACACGCTTCAGTTTCAGTTTTCTGATGTTCCCAAAAATCTAAATGTAGTCCACATTAATGCTCAAAGTATTCCGGCTCACTATCATGATATGCTTGTGAGTTTGGACTGTAAGGACATCCATGCAATTCTTGTTTCTGAATCCTGGCTGAAACCTTGTCTTCCGTCTACATCCTATTCCCTCCCTGGGTTCAAGCTAATAAGGAATGACCGCACAAGCGGCGGCGGTGGTGGTGTTGCCATCTACCTGCGTGCACATATTCCCTTTTCCATTATTAACATTTCAGTGCAGCCACCACCGTCGAATGCTGGCGAGCATCTCTTTTTAGAAATTGACCTTAACCATGTGAAAGTTTTGCTGGGTGTCTATTATTGTCCCTCTCTGCGTATCGATTACTTCTCCTCATTTGAAAGCCTAATAGTCAACCTTGCGCCCTCTTACAGGCATACAATTGTTATGGGTGACTTTAACACCTGTCTCCTTAAAAATGATTCCCGCTCTTCCTCACTTCAATCTATTTCTCAATCATGCAATTTATCTCTCCTTCCATTAAGCGCAACTCACCATTTTCCAAACTGTATTCCTTCACTTCTTGACCTCATCTTTGTTTCCTCCACACAACACGTCGCTAAGCATGGGCAATGTTCAGCTGACGCTTTCTCCTACCACGACTTGATTTTCCTTTCCTACAAAATTCGCCCTCCTAAGACTAAACCTAAAAGTATTCTTCAGCGCAGTTTTGGTGGAATGGACTTGGAAGGTCTTCGGGAAGATGCTAGCAGTATTGACTGGTCTGAGCTTGTTCATGCAGACTCGATTGATGAAAAAATTAACCTCCTAAATTCCAATCTCATCGGGCTGTATGATGTGCATGCACCTGTTCGGTTGGTCAAGATGAAGCATCTGCCTGCTCCGTGGCTGAAAGATGACGTGAAAGCAATTTTACAAAAAAAGGCAGCAGCAAAATCTAGGTATAAGTGCAGACCTAGCTCATTAAATCGTGAAAAATACGTCGCTATCAGAAATCGCAGCAACTTGGTTTGTAGGGATGCCCAACGCCGCCACATTCATAAGTCCGTTGAAAACGGTGATCCAGCTAAAGTCTGGAAATTTCTTAGATCAATGGGAATTGGGAAGTCACGTCAAGAGTCTGTTCCTAAAGATATAGATCTTGAATTATTCAATCAACATTTTTCTACCTCTTGTAGTTTCAATGGGCCTGTTAAAACCAAAACTTTAGATAATCTTTCGTCTCTTCCCACTCCCGATTATTCTCCTTTTGTTTTTAATCAATTTGCTTGTTGTGATGTTAAGAAGAGTATTTTATCAATCACGTCAAATGCTGTTGGTAGTGACTGTGTAAGTCGCAAGATGATACTCCCTATTTTGGACGAAATCCTTCCTGTCATCTGCCATATCCTTAATCATTCTGTATCCTCTGGTGTTTTTCCATCTGCATGGAAAGAAGCTCATGTAACCTCACTTCCAAAAAAATGTAATCCTGTTTCTTTCTCTGAATTCCGTCCCATTTCCATTTTACCGTTTCTGTCCAAAGTCCTTGAACGCCTTATTCATAGTCAGCTTAGTGCTTTCCTCTGTAGAAACAGACTCCTTAATTTTTACCAATCCGGATTTCGTCCGGGGCATAGCACTACCACAGCTCTTGTTAACATTACGGATGATATAAGATTGGGTATGGACAATAGAAAATTGACGGTCCTTTCTTTACTTGATTTCAGTAATGCTTTTAACACTGTTGATTTTGATGTCTTGCTCGGGATACTATGCTATCTTAACATATCTCCAACAGCTATTGATTGGTTTCGTAGTTACCTGTGTGGCCGCCGACAACGTATTTGCATTGAAGGTTCGTTGTCTTCCTGGTGCAATACTACTGCTGGCGTACCACAGGGGGGCGTTCTCTCTCCTCTTCTTTTCGCCATATTTATAAATTCTATTTCAAATGAACTTCTCTCATCCTACCACCTTTATGCTGACGATCTGCAAATTTATTCGCAAGCTCCCGTTGAAGATTTATCTGAGGCGGTGAAGGCGGTGAATAGAGATTTAGCGCGTATTTCCGATTGGAGTTTGTATCATGGTTTGAAGGTTAATCCTGCGAAGACTAAAGTCATTATTGTTGGCAGCCCTAGGCTACGTTCCAAAATTGACTGGACGACCCTTCCCCAAATAATTTTTGATGGAACTGTTATACCCTACTGTGACTCAGTAAAAGACCTTGGCATTTATATTGATAAGGATTTGTCTTGGGGTCCCCAGTTGCAGGAAGTGAGCCGCAAACTGTTTGCCTCTGCGGGGTCTTTACGCAGATTGCGCAATTTCCTACCGACTGCTACTAAAACTGCGCTTGCCCAATCTCTTCTACTCCCTATCCTTGACTATGCTGATGCAAGTTATCCAGATCTAACTGAAGTGCAGCTAGATAAGCTTGAGCGACTCCAAAATTTTTGTATCAGATTCATATTTGGTTTGCGCAAATATGATCATGTTTCTGAGTTTCGCACTAAACTCAAGTGGCTGCCTATCCGCCTTCGCCGGAATGCACATATTTTATCATTACTCTACAGTATTCTTTTCAATCCAACGACTCCCTTTTACCTCAAAGAACGTTTTAAGTTCCTTCATGACACACATGTTAGAGATTTGAGATCATCAGAGAATTTGAGACTTTTGATGCCTACCCATTCCACAAAATTTTACGACCAGTCGTTTACGGTGCAGGCCATTCGGTTGTGGAATGGATTGCCGGTGTCAGTAAGACAAGCTCAGTCACTTGCTGTTTTTAAAAGTTCGGTTACCAATCATTTTATTTCAAACTTATGATTATTCCTTTGCTTTCTCCACACGATGTTAAAGAACACATTATATATTTATTTATTTTATGTACTTATGTATTTGTATATATATTTTTTTGTTGTATTTTTATTAGTTTTTCCGTTATTAATGAATATTTGTACAGTAGTACACTAATATAGCCCTCCCCATTTTAAATAAAGCTCATAAAGTCCTTCCAAAGGTTGTCTGGAAGATATCGCTCTCAGCGATAAGACCGCCATTGTAACCAATTTTTTTTTTTTTTTTACAATATTGTTATTTAAGTGTGATTCAATTATTGGTGTACAATAAAGTATATTCTATCTATCTATCTCACCGGCGAAACGTTGCTTGCCTGTCTATCTTCTACAGATTGTACTTCGGAGAGTGTGCGCAGGAGCTCCACGACCTGATCCCTTCATGCCCCTTTTACTACCGGTCTACCAGACGTACCGCAGGATACCATCCACACTTGGTCGATATACCGTCTTGTCGTACTAAGCGCTTTTCTTCAACATTCATTGTGCGCACAGCCAAGGTGTGGAACTCTCTGCCGGCTTCTGTGTTCCCTGCCACATATAACCCGTCAGCCTTTAAAGCAAGAGTGAATAGGCATTTTCTGGGCTCACTCGTTCGATCTTAGACCTCATCTTACACTTACCATCAGGTGTGATCGAGGTCAAGAGCGGGCTCATTCGTAATAAAAAAAAAAAATAAAAAAAAATGTCAATTAACACATACCTTCGTAATTTTCTGGAGTGTTTATTTTACTATACTTATTTTCTAATAAATCTATCATTAATTGACCTCGTGAGCGCTTCATTGTTGTGACTTCTTACCACTACTTACTCAAAACAAACAAAATCGGAATAGTTTTGAACAAATGAATACGTAAACTAAAACGCAGCGAAGTTATACCAGTGTTTAACGTGCTCCCGAGTCCGTCGCCGCGCGCATACTGGAGTGAATGACACTGGCGCAAGTGACTTATACCCTGTTTTTTAATCTCAGAGACAAAGTTGACATTACGATGATTGCCAGTTTTTTGCAAATCTTAAATAGTGATGTGCCACTATCGAAACTTAACGTTGATAAAATCAAGTATCGTTTTTTTTATAATACGTTATCCTGAAATAATGTGTAGATGCTAATTTAAAACGAGAAATACAAAATTAATAATGTAAAATATCTGTAATTAATTATGTTATTAAAATCATAATTAATATTCTCGGTATAATTGGTATAATCGGTATTCGTTAATCAGATTCAAATAATGACTGCATTTCTTAGAAATATTCTGAATCATCAGAATCACCACCTATTTCTATGGTAAACATATCAGTAATGTCGTCAACTATATGGCCCAGATGACACATAAAAACTCACAATAACTACCGATTGACACAATAAATACCGATTTATTGCAAGCAGGCGGGACCCAATCGAACATACATATATATATTTATAGAAATGGGATGGGTCACGCCTGCTTGTCACTTTTAAAATAAATATGTTAAAGATTTCACAGATTATTTAATTCTTGCTAGGAATTGTGGTCTTGAAGTGTATTTAGAAGTTTATTTGGATCAACTGCACAAATAGAGCCTTCTAGTGTCTTTACTCTGCTCAATACAATATAGGCTCAATAGAATATAGAATTTTGTAAATAAATTAGAAGTTAAATACATCCCAGCTAAAGTAGTCCCCTGCAGTTAATATTGGTGTCGGGCCGGGTCAATGAAGAAACGCCCAATGTATTGTTACTGCCCAGCACAATATAAGTGGCAGCATCATCACAGGGTCACTCATTACCACCTTTACCAAGTGAAGGTACACCAACTTTAGCTGGCCTATAAAGTTATCAAATACCAATATTATATATAAGTCAAGGAAGAAGGAATAATTCCAACTTCTTTCTCCTTTCTTTAGTGTTACGATTTTCAGTCTATTTATATGATATTTAATTTCTATTTAGTTTTATACAAGTAAATCACATATTTATAATGTATGTTTTTATAGCTTAGTTAGAGGGGTCAACAAGATTGCTAGTAATGTGAATTATACCCACATTGCAAATTTTCTTTATAAAAAACACCTATTCGACGATATCCCATTTGATATAGTTTGCCAATTTTTGATAACTAACTGTCATTTCTCTAATGACACTCGCATAGTTAAGACGAAATGATTAACGTGAGAATTATTTAAATCGGCCCACGCGTTTGGCCTATACATCACCCATAGGTACAAACATACATACTTAGATACACAGACTGTGAAACACATTACCATCCTTTGCGTCGTGCAGTCGGGTAAAAAGTTACGATTCAAAAAACCGGTATCGTAGGTGTACAACACTGCGCAAAAGAGCTGGCAACATTATTTCTAAACTTGACATTTGCATGTGTCAATTCTGTCTCTGAGATTAAAAAACAGGGTATACATCAGTGTAGATGGTCGTGTGGCGGAAAATTATGTCACTTATATATTAGTTTACAAGTTTGTGTCTTTGTAATTACTTGATAATTTAATATAATTTTTAAAGGATATAAAGTTAAGGTAATTTTAAGGCTTTGGTGAAAAAAAAAACGAATTTCGCTGTTTTGCGGGTTACACCAGTATACGTAGGACCCGTCGAGACAGACAGACAGACAGACAAAAATTTTGCTGATTGCATTTTTGGCATCAGTATCGATCCCTAATCACCCCCTGATAGTTATTTTGGAAATATATTTCATGTACAAAATTGACCTCTCTACAGATTTATTATAAGTATAGATTTATAAATAATGTTTTTTATTTTATTTTATTTTACAATGTCAAGTATTGTGTCTGTTTCATTTAACCAGTGTACATTTTTACTATAATTTATAACTAGTAAGTATATTATAAGAAAAAGCTGCTGACTTGTTTTTTCCTTGGGTGGAGACCTGGTGATTTGTGTTACAGGCAATTTTTGCCCAATTCAAACACCAGTTCCTCACAAATTAAGAAATGTATAGCTTTTAATTGTAATTAGTTTAATTGTATTATTTTTGTTATTTTGTGAGGAAAAATAAAGTGATTAATAAATAATTTCCGAACCTTAAACAAAATTGTACCTGTCATCCTCTATAATCGAAAAAAAAATACTCCTTCCGCTGTGGATCGAATTATGATATATAATTCGATCCACAACGGACTCCTTATTCATTTGACGCTTTTCCCACCCAGAAAAAAAAAGATGACCACGCTCATGGTCAATGGCCGCAACAACTAAGTTGTCTATGTAACACAACATGGATTTGGTTTTCCACTTGGTGGCCTGCAGTCACTTGTCATGATTTTGGTCGTATAATGCGTGAGGTTCTTTGCCTTTATGTACGGTCAGCTAAAAAAATGGTTTGCCACCCTAACGTTAAATGTCGTGCAGATTAAAGGACAACGTTAGGTTTACTTGCTGATCGATCTGTTAACTTTTGTAGATAGTATGAACCATGTTGAAATTTTCACACTAGTAAACAAAGTCAAAACTAAAATACTACTTTTTAGGCCGACCGTAATACACCTGGCGAGGGCGCGTCCTCACCATTAGCCTAGGGCGGTCAGAACTCTTGATCAGTCGCTGTCCGTACCCAAAGGATCAAAACGGGACCCTGTTACTAATACTCCGCTGTCCGCCTGTATCCCATGAACTGTGATTGCTAGATAGTTGAAATTTTCACAGATGATGTATTTCTGTTGCCGCTATAAAAACAAAAACTAAAACAGAATAAACTAAACATTTAAGGGGGGCTCCCAAACAACAAATTTGGCCGGTTTTTAATTACCGAGCTGGGAACATGTGTTAAATTTATACCGATGCGGGTCATTATTTATTTATTTAAGATGAAGATGCTGTATAATTTCATGCCGTATATATGTATATCCACGTTGTATATACGAGAAATAATGTAGACCCCAGCTGCCTATGGGACACCGCTTTTAACACACTGCGTTTAATTAGTGAAAAGTTTTAACGGAGATCCTCTAATTCCTAACTTTTCAAGGTTCCCGATAGCTATAACCTAGGAGTCTTTAAGTCAAGAGTGAATAGGTTACTTTTAGGTAAGCGTGCTCCATCTTCGACCACATCATCACTTACCATCAGGTGAGATGGTGGTCAAACGCGAACCTATTTTTGGTAAAAAAAAAAAAAAAATGGAAACAGAAATCGTACCAAACGCGGAGCGCCAAGATAGAAAGATTTTTCTTTTCATCTAAGTTTGTAACTACATAATTTTAAGTTAATTTACTGCTTACCTACTCAGTTGCCTGAAAGCCGTACTGGTACTAAAGATATTTTCTTTTTCAAATAATCAACTAACCTTACTTTTATAACTTTTCCAGTATTTTTGATAAAGCTAGAACCTATATGTTTAGTAATTGTTATGACTTCTGTCCCCATCACTCTTAATAATTGGGCAAACTTCTGCTTTTTAAGGACGTTAGGCAATGCTCCAGATTTAAGGCAATCATTGATAATTTTTGTCAATAAGTAATCGGTGTACAAACACCGAGATTTCTGATCTGATTAAGGTGATTATGTTTGTTCGATGCGAAATTCATAATAATTAACATAAAAATAATTCAGTTTTACTTAGTAGGCTTTATTTTATGGACGATGTATTTTTCACAATACTTTGTTTATAATAATATGTGCACCGATTATTTAAATAATTCGGATCCAATTGCAAGATTCTTTTTTATTCGATTTTGTTTTATTCATAATAGGTTCGCGTTTGACCACCATCTAACCTAATGGTAAGTGATGATGTGGTCGAAGATGGAGCACACTTACCTAAAAATAACCTATTCACTCTTGACTTAAATACCCCTAGGTTATATGCTCTATCGGGAAACACAGACTCCGGCAGGGATTTCCACTCCTTAGCCGTACGCATATTCCCAAAACGTTTAGTGCGTATGGGTGGGATGTCCACCATGTAACGATGGCGCATCGCCGTTTGTCTTGTAGTCCGATGATGGAACGGACTTGGCGGAATTAGATTGTGTTATTCCATCGCACACTACTATAAACTTGCAACTCGTCGTCGATGTTCAAGGCTCTGGAGCTTTGACTCGACCAGTGCATCGTTGCCAATGAGTCTCTTGGCCCGTTTCTCAATAGACTTAAGCACGTCCAGTTGGTATTTGGCAGATCCATCTCAAAGATGAGAGCAGTACTCCATATACGACCGAACCTGGGCTTGATACAGATTGAGCAGCTGTTCTGGTGTGAAGTACCGTCTCACCTTTGCCAAAATTCCCAACATTTTTGATGCTAATTGATCTTTAGGCTCGATAATCGGACCAAAATTGAGGGAATTGAGAGAACGAAACAAAAAAGAATCTTGCGAGATACTTACGAGAAGATCCCATAGAAATTTCGAAATAACTGTAAAAAAAAAATATCATCAAAGTAAAAAAAATGTTTATATATTCTAACATTATGTATTTATTTAAGTATATGTTATTTTTATTGCATTGTAAGTATGTGTAAGTATATTTCCTCTTCCCCCTCGGATACTAAGCAGTGTGGACGTGTACTTAGCGCAAAAAAAATTAAATAAACATATCTTATATCAAAAATAAAGTAAAAACAATTCGGTGGAAGTACTAGGAGCGCAGAAACGCAGAGCGGTGAACGAGTGAGTGTCCTCTGTCCTTGTCACCTACTAACGCCATTCTCACCTGTCATCGTCATCTGTCAGTATCATCCGTCAGTGTCATCTGTCAGTCGCATACGTCAGTGTCATCCGTCAGAGTCTGCTGTCATTGTCTACGGTCATTTTTCATCTGTTGGTAGCGTTCCAGGAACCTACTAAGCAAGGATCTAGAGCATCGACCACTTCCGTTTCACGCAGGTGACATAACATATCAGTTGTCCGGAGTGAAAACTTCTTAATAAATTTATGTGATTCTGAACTAATCTAGCCATGTCAGTTCAGCGCAGCCCACCACTAAAAGACAAAGAGACTCCAAAAGAACGAGCTGGTGTGTCGCAATCTGAGTCTGAACAGGATCTGGAAGTACACACGGATGAATATGAAAATGTGTCCTGTAGGACTAATAAAAGACGAGCTGTGAGAACACCGACTCAAATTAAATCTGCGAATGCTACGAATATGGGTGATGTAATACAAGAAATGCGTACACTATTCAGTTCTCTGGCAGCTGGACAAGATTTACGCTTCCGGGAATTGCAGGCGACCTTAGAGAAGCAGAGCGAAGAGATTAAGGAAAGTATCAGTTTCTTATCTGAGAAGTACGACGTGGCTCTGAACCAGATTGAATCTCTACAAAATGAGAAGAAGGAGGACAGAAAACGGATTATTGCACTGGAGGAAAGAGTTGATTATTTGGAAAGAAAAACCTGTTCAGCCACATTGGAAATCCGAAATGTACCAAAACTAATTTCAGACCAGAACAAGTTTGAAGGGAAAGAGGACCTGAGCAATTTTATGTCTAAGCTGGGCAAGATAGTTGAGGCTGAGATTAAGGGTAGTGACATTAAAGACATCTACAGAATAAAGCCACGTGAAAAATCGTATGGTACCGGTACTATCATTGCCGAGTTTTCTACAGTACTAGGGAAAGAAAAGCTTCTAACAGCTACGAAAAAATTCAACAAAGTCAAAGAATTAAGTGATAAGCTACATACTGAACATTTTAACCTGAAAGGAGAAAGGAAGCCCATCTATGTGTCTGAGAGTGTCACAAAAAAGACTGCCAAATTATTCGCTTTAGTCCGAGAATTTGCCAAAACAAATGGCTACACATGCTGGATTTTTCGTGGAGGAGTTTTTCTACGTCTCGACAATAATGAACGCGTGCAGATCAATTCGGAGCGCGATCTCGCCAGCATCCGAAATAAGCCATGACTCTCAGCATTTCTACCTTTTTATAATTTTGGTTTGTATAATTCTAATTATTCTATTATCTTTAAACGATAACTGTATCACTTTTGAATGTACATTCATCTACAAAAAACAAAAAAATACACATAATTCCATCAGTCACTTTAGAACTCACTACTATCATAAACACACTCTTAAAATAAATATCCAAATAAACACACATAAGACAAACACAAACATCAAATTGACACTCTACACTCATATTAAGCAATGGCCAACTAGGACTGGTATTATTTATTATTTTAAAAATGGCTCCAGCGAACACTACAAGAAATAGACAACATACAGCTTGCTAAATCGATCATATGCGACTGTACAGATCTTGAGAAACATACATCCATACACAAAAATGATTTCACTATAATTTCCCAGAATATTAGAGGTATTTGCTGCAATTTCGACGACTTTGTACTTACATTATCTAGTCTTAAATTTGAAACAGATATCATTATATTAACAGAATGTCAACTTAATTTAAATAAACCTGTTCCACAACTTGATAGATACCATTGCTATTACACCACAAATCTTTCAAATAAAAATGATGGAGTCGTCGCGTATGTAAAAAAATCTTTAAAACATAAAGCTGCAGAAGTTAAGCTCTTACACGCATCTTGTCTTCAAATCGAGGTACTAAGCAACATTGTCTTTGGTGTATATAGATCCCCTGCAAATTTAAGCGCCGATAATTTTATTAACTCTTTAGGCTTACATTTAGAATCACTAAATATACAAAAAAGAAATATTGTGATTACAGGGGATATAAATATTAACTTGAGACCCAGGGAAAGTGAACAATACTACGAACTCAAAAATAGAATCAATTACCTTACTATGTTATCATCATACGGAATCCTGGCCGGGCATACACTACCGACTAGAGAAATGAATTGCCTAGATCATATCATGTTAAAAATTAATCCGAAAAAAAACTCCGCGTTTATAGCTATTTTACGCACTACCACTACAGATCACTACACCACCTTTCTTTCTTTGGCAAAAGTAAAAGACAGAATCGCTCCAGTAAATATTAAAACAACAATAGATTTTGAAAGTGCTCTCCTATATTTGCAGAATAAAAATTTAGCTGAACTTCTATTTATTGATGACCCAATTGTGGTTACAACCTCTTTAATAGAAAAAATTACTGATTCTCTGACTGCTAGTACACGCACTATTACCATACCTAGCAGTAAACGTTTACTAAAACCCTGGATTACTCAGGGCATTCTGAGATGTATTCGGAATCGTAATGCGTTGCAGAAGAAGGCAAAAAATGATCCTCACAATGAAATCGCCATAACTACGTATATGCGGTATAGAAACTATTGTAACAAGCTCATAAAAAAAGTTAAAAAGAAAATATAATAGGGAACAAATTACTAACACTGTCAAAAACAATAGACTTCTTTGGAAAAATATAAAAAGCATCACTTATACTAATAAGTCACGAACAGAGAACTTAGAATTGTTACATGTTAAATCATCTCCCACAGAATCTGCTAACTTTATAAATAAATATTTTGCAAGCATAGGCAGAGGTCTGGCTCAGAACATAACATCTGGTACTAACTTATTTAGCAAACTCCCACGTAAAACGGCGTCACACATAAACTCAATGGTACTTCTGGATACTGATCAGCTCGAGGTTTGTACTACGCTTATGAATCTACGATCTGACAGTGCCCCCGGATGGGACAATATACCCACTTGCTTCTTAAAACTTGCTAAAAATGAAGTTGTACCAATTATCACGCACCTTGCCAATCTGTGTTTTCAAAAAGGTGTTTTCCCAGCCCCATTAAAAAAATCCATTATTACACCTGTGTATAAGGGTGGTGATAGAGACGATGTCAACAATTATCGACCTATTTCCGTTTTAACTGCAATTTCCAAAATTATAGAAAAACTAATAAATACACGCCTCTTGCAGTATCTAAATAGATTTGAGATTTTATCACCTTCCCAATTTGGATTTAGGCAAAAAAAGTCAACTGAAGATGCTGTTATAGCACTAAGCTCATTAGTAACTGAACAACTCGATAAAGGAAATAAATGTATGGCTGCCTTTCTGGATCTAAGAAAAGCTTTTGACACCGTCTCTACTCCCATTATTTTACACAAGCTTGAAGCTATTGGAATTCGCGGAATACAACTAGCACTTTTTAGGGATTATCTTTCTGGTAGAACACAAAAAGTAAAACTGAAACAAATTGTTAGTGAGGACGCAGATGTATCATACGGCGTACCACAAGGAAGTGTACTGGGACCTACGCTATTCTTAATTTACATTAATGATCTCTGTAGCATGAGGATTAATAATGCCAAATTATTCTCGTACGCCGACGATACTGCTGTCGTCTTCTCAGGGAAAACATGGGAAGATGTTAAGCATAGTGCAGAAGAAGGACTAGGACTTGTTGCAACGTGGTTAAAAAAAAATCTGCTCACATTGAATACAAGTAAAACCAACTACATTTGTTTTAACTTCTATAATCAGTTTCAGCCAGACAAAGAATTTAATTTAAAAATCCACACATGCGACGTTACTGACTATGGAACTAGCTGCAATTGCCCTACTATCCAGCAAGTTACTCAAGCAACATATCTAGGAGTGGTTATTGACCAGCGTCTTTCTTGGTATCCTCAACTAGAAAAGGTCATTAGTAGAGTACGTAAACTGATCTGGATATTCAAAGAGCTGAGATATGTTGTACCAGGGAGAATAAATGTAAATAAAAATAAAAACAATCAAAGAAATTTATTAAATGAAATTTATGTATCCTTGGTCCAGTCTGTTTTAGTTTATTGCATAACTGTATGGGGTGGAGCAACAAAATCTAGTTTTCTAGAGTTGGAACGCGCTCAAAGAGCGATACTTAAGGTGATGTACTTCAAAAAAAGAATATTCTCTACAGAAAAACTTTATGAATTATGTAATCTGCTGTCAGTGAGAAAATTGTACATCCTTCTTATCATCCTCAAAACGCACAAAGAGACTCCATATGATTCTAAAATTTTACAGAAAAGAAATAAACACTGCATAATAAACGTTCCCATAACTAAAACGGAATTTGCCAGCAGACAATATAAAAAACGCTCAGCTTTCTTGTACAACAAAATTAATAAACTAATATACATCTATGATAAAAAAAAAATAGATTGCAAAAAAGAATTAACATTATGGCTACACAATTTAAATTATCATGACACAGAGTTACTTTTGCAACGTGTGACTTAATAATAAAGTGATATTATTCGCTTATAATGGTCACAACATGTACACTTAAAATTTAATCTCATTCTCTCTCACACACTCCCAGACACCCCATCACACACACACATACACCCCATCACACACACACATACACACACGCACACAGACACACTCACGCACATACAAAATTAATCGTATTTTCTTTATATTTGCCATTTGTAAATTTATAATGTAAGGGAAGAGCGGAGCCTTCAACTACAAGCATTTCTATGCTTAAATGGCGGCTCCTCGACATGAAATGTAAGCAAAAATGATATGTAATAAACTTATTTTTTTTTTTTATTAATATTTTAGTTTTAGTTTTAGACTTCACATATACATATTTAATTCTCTTCTTGTTCTCACACACTATTGTCTACATTTCTTTTTCACTTCTCCTTTCGCAGGTCTGCTGGAAGAAATTTCTTAAGAAATAAGCAGTACCTTTGTACTCAGATATTATAATTATGTTTATCTTAATGTATTTTACTGTGTGTACATAAATAATAAAATAAATAAAATCTTGTATTTTGCTTTTCTATGACTTTTGTAATAATGTTTTCACTAAACGTTTTCTAGCATGACGAGATAATAGTGATTCTTACCACCGAGGTAAACGCGTTTCGTTTGCGATTTTTTGATGGACGTTTCTTACTTCCAACAACTGCATCCTTCATTTTATTTTCCCTCTTGCAGGTGGAACCTTTATATTTTGGTCTGCCTATGGTGATACTTAATTTTGCCTACTGTTATTAGTAGGTACGTATTATCTAATTAAACTAAAATTTAAAAAAAAATCGTTATTTTAAATTTATTAGAAATTCATAGAAAAATATAAAGAAGTAATTTATTATTATTAACATATTAAACCTACTTTAAAAATAACGTGCGTCGTAACGTATTATCGGTGTTTTCCGTTAGTTAATACACACCTCGAGTATTTGGTATGTTTCGAAGAATAGAATTATACATTTTTTATTTTGGACAAAATAACAATCAAACAAACACACTTACAGCCTTGCACTTAGCACAGCAACTTAGCATTATCGTATTTGTATGCATATTAAAATAATAAAACCAAGTAGGCAAGTTGTAATCATTTAATCGTTCTCTGAAATAATAATTAAGTCGACTCATTTAATAAATCACAGTTTGTTAATGCTTAAAACGAAGTATTTTACTAATAGCTAATAAGTTAATTTAAAAAATTGGTCACCTGTAAACACTGTATTAATTGAAATATTATTTAGTAGGAAAGATGAAACTATAGCTGATGCTTGAGCATCAATAAACGTCATTGACACCAATTATACCTATCTACTTGAATTTATAATTGGAAATAAAATTCCATCGCCACTAACTCAAGTATGTATTTACTGTAGCTTAGAGTATTTTTTTTTTTAATTTGGAGTGCATATGGATTGCAATTCTTTTAAAACGTTTACATGTACAAATTAAAAAGAAAACATATTTATACTCTAAAATAAACAGACCATTCTCTGAAATTAAGCAAAGAATGAAAAAGATATAAAGGTTCTACAGAATGCTTAGTGCCAAACATTACACACATGGACAGTATAAGTTATTTATCAGAAAACAATGTTTATAAATGACCAAGATCCTTATTTAATGCTTGTCGATCACACATCTATCACAACATAGTTCATCTAAGTATTGTCTATAGTATACAACAATCATAAACAACAACATCTTTTTGAACTTTTTTTACATCCATCGATTTATTTACTCTGAATTCTAGGACTTTAAGCTATACAGGACGAAGATCTTAATTAGAAAAAGCCTTACATTCAAAGCCTGGATGATTTTACAGCTAATTAAATCCTAGGTTATAATATAAAGTACCTGTAATTATAATAAATGGAATGTCAATATATTTTATAGTCAAAATGGTTCTCCCGATCACGTATTTAGTTTGTAAATGCAGCAGAGTAACAAATATATCCTAGCTATCTTACTGTAGTGGAGTCAAAAATTTAGAGCCGATATTAAACTTTATTTGGTCATTAAAATTCTATAGTATTCTAAATAAGAAAACAGGTTGGATTGAATCATAAACGTAAGTATTTATTAAATTTCATTTTCGTAACTGGGTCCTAAATATTAAATATTATAAAGCCTAATAGGTATAGGTACTATAAGAAGGTAGCTAAATAAGATATTAACTTATTTATAAAATAAGTTACAGTGGCCTTTTAAAATATTTCTGTGTTTTTATAGGTATTTTTATCTAGTCTGAATTTAAATTGCTTATCTATGTAAAGTCTATCCTACTGTTAAATTATCATAATATGTCCTATTAAAACCCTGTAAGAAGTACCAACAATTCTTGTTAAATTTTAACTGCTAGGTCGTGTAAAGGTGATTAAAGATTAGCTACCTTACATTACATTATCTGACTGTAAGTCAGAGTGCAATTATCTATTGAAAAATCACATCTGTATTCACCCTTACACTTGCTGTCCAGGATTTTATTAATGTCTCAAATCCAATATAATTCTGCTGCAAAACAACACTATAAAGTCATTTATGTCCGTAATAACATCTATCTTTCAACATTCTGCCCATTAGGAATTACAAATTCAATATACATTATCTCATAAATATCCACAAAACTACGAAGATATCTGATTTGTCATATACAAACATACACTATCGAACCTGACAGCCGAAAATGCATAGTACACACAAAAATCTTGGAAGCAAAATCATCAAGAAAGGCGGCAAATCAGAATTATCCCCGACATTACTCTTCAAAATGAGCACACAGTCTAAGTTACATACACTAATATGGCTAAACAATACGTAGATATGTCAGTCAACGTTAGAACTTGGTGGTAACCACTTGTCTCTTCTCCTCAAGGACTCCGTTGCCGTTGGAGGTCGGTTCAGCCTTGACATTGAGCGAGCTGTTCCTAATGCCGTAGCAGAAGTAGATCAGGTAGCCTGGAATAGATGGAAGAAGATTGGTTTAGAGAGCTGCATATGTAGTAAAAGTATGTAGATATTGGGTTGAAAAAAAAAATCATCTTACGGAGAGGTCACGTTTCCAGAGTTGCAGAACTGAAGGCACAGTTGGGTTTTTAATTTTAATTAAAATTTTGGTAGTAGAAGTCTGACACTCCCTTTCACCTCACCCAGAGAGGGGGGAGTCAACTGATAATTTTCCCCATGAAAAAAAGAGATAGGTATTGTTTGTGACTGAATTTGTAGGAAGGAGGTAATCTTCGAAACTAAAGATTGAATTTTTAAAATTACTTCACCTACATGCTATGTTGGCACTGAGTGACATACGCTATCTGTTATTTCAATAAACAATAGGTATTCCCTCTTAAATTCCAATAAAGTAACCTAAAGTGTACGTGCGCTGCTAGAACTAGATATTTATGACAAATCAAAATAATATACTACGGGTTTGTAGAATACATCATTAACTACAATAAATGCCGCGTCACCATTTGTCTAAATATTATAGTAAAGTCACAATAACTTAAAAATAAAATAGATTGAATTATTTCATCATAATTTATGTGGATTCAATGTAGTAGGTATGTTTATCAATACCAACTACAAATATAGTTAATTGTAATCAATAAGATCTTTTGATCGTTAGCCATCACTGTTCATTTAGTTTCAATTATCACCCATCGTTGATCTACGCGAGATATAATAGCTGTCTTCTATTGAATTTATTCATGGTGGCCATCCCACCCATACGCACAAAAAGTTTCGGGAATACATTCCTTCTTATATCATATTCATATTCATACTTCTAGGTAAGGGTTCATCTTCGGTCATTATCACAAAAAAAAAAAAACAGAATACCAGATGGTCGGAACTTACCAATGACGAGCCAAATGATGAACCGCACCCAGGTCTGGTAGTCGAGCTGCACCATCAGGTACACGTTCATGCACACGCTGAGGTACGGTACTAAAGGCACAAGCGGCACCTGCAAGCATACCATTAAGCTGTTATTATCATACTACCTACTCAATATATGGATTGTGAAAGACAGAATTTCACCTGGGGGAAGCCGTGGCTTACAAAGTTGGGAAAAGGTTAGGAAGATGTCATTTATTTATTAGGTTCACCAACGACTGTTTACACTGATAATAATTCTTAATAACTATGGATATCCAAGAGCAATAGTGTAACAACCACTTAAAGGTAAACACCACATGTACACATTATTCTTATTTTAGTAATCTAACCTTAACATTTGCCTTTTATAACACAATAAAATTAACTACATCTTTAAAAATAATATAATTTCAATAAAAGGATCAAAGGATAAAAGGAGAAGGACAATCATGTAAGGATTTTATGATAATTGATTTAAGCTTTGCCATGGAATCATAATGTAAGTCGATTAAATCGCTAGAACTATTTATGACCTTACAAAATCTAGCGTAAGGAGAATTAGAAAAAAAAAGAACCTAAGACAGTTCTTCTAAATGGAGGACACAATGGAGTGATGGAGTGGCGTGGGATTCTTGACGGAGCGCGAAAGTTACAAAGTGCAAGCAGCCTAGGGCACTGAATGCTCTTAATCAAAATTTTGCACATAGATAAAGCGTAATTAAATCGCCATCGTTTATCCATAGCAAAGTGCTTTAATCTTTCTCTGTAGGATTGTTTTCTTTTAGCTATGCCACTTGAGAATGCCAAGTGCCAGAGGAATCACTTTTGAACTCGCTCATTTCGCAAGTTATGTACCGCATAGTGTGGTCGCTAAACCACACTACAGTATTCTAGCCTAATCCTAATCAAACTGTTATATAAAAGTATTTTAGTTTTAAAATTACGGAAAGTTTTACAATTTCTAGTTGTAAAACCTTCCGTAATTTTAAAACTACATCATGTTTACGAACGGCACGTTTATACAGTAGCTAAACTATTATACATATGTGACACATCTCACACATCACATCTTCCAAGCCTTTTCTTATTTATTTCTTAATAACTGACTTTTAGATCCAAGTTATATTTTTATTGAAGACAGTAAAATTACAAACGGCAACCTGATTCTTGCTACAATGTTTGAAGCCTTTTTTAAAGTGATAATATATAGGTTCGTCAATAGGTAAGAGAAGTGGAGGCTCAGTGGTTACAGACACGACTTACAAGTTGTAAGTCGTGTCCAGGGTTCGTATCCAGGCAGGCACATTACTTTTTGTAATTTTCATTACACTACATCTACAAATCTTCTACGGTTTTTAAAACGGTAACGAAAAGTGAAAACATCGAGAGGAAATCATCATCTACCAACCTGCACTGGGCCGGCCTGGTGGATTACGTCATATTTCTTTTATATATTTAGGTTTGTACTATAGCTTTCTGTTGGAAAATCTGTAGTTTATAGCTAAAATTATTTGTTAAATCAACATACTGTGAAGGAGAGGTTCTCGACGCTGTTCCTGGGCTGGCGGTACAGCACCACAAGCAGCACCAACAGCGCGGCGCCCAGCACGCCCAGCGCCGGCGCCGCCTGCTCCCAACGCATCAGCGAGCACGTCGCTACGGCCACCAGGACTAGAAGCATGACACACTTTTTGTTTATCAAGATTGGAATAGATATTTTCTTCAAATAACCTACTTTTAAAAAGCTGCTTTACTTGTCTTCTCAAACACTAACAACCTGCCTAATGACGCCTTATCGCTCTAAGGCAGATGATTTTTTAAAATTCAATTTTATTTATTATTTCCAAAAACAGTTACACATTATAGAGAGGAAAAACATATAATCCCATTAAATGACATATAAAATACAAATGATTCGGAAATATATATGTAAAATTATAGATAAGCCAAATGAAACTGGTGCAAATAAAGTTGTGGCGACTAGCTAATGATTGGCGAAGCCAGTTCTTAAATTTAGAAGTGCTTTACCACGAAAATATCAAATTCTATGAAATGAAAAATGTGTGTTGTGTGTTTCTCATAGTCAGAACAGAAGAGAGGAGCCCATTCCTCAGTATTTAGTCTACATCGACCAATGTAGAATAATGAAGTTACGATCACCACCCGTCGTGCAACAGTAACTAGGTACTATGTAACATGGCCGATTAAAATCTCGTCGTCATTATTATACAGCTCGAATATGGCCAGTGCTGCTAACTATGATGGCACAATAAAGGGTAGTCTACTTATCAACGTACCGGACATATTTCTCTCACAATAGACTCCCGCTATCTCCTCATCAAGCTTAATGGTAATCAGACACAACCAATACTCACAGAATATAAAGATGGTGAACTTGGCAATAGTGTAAGAGAGGTGCGTGGGGTACTTCAGTCCCAACAAGTTGAACAGCTGCTTGAACACACTGAAGGGGGTCTCCGGCGCTGGCTTAGTGGCGTGCAGCTGAATCGTTGGCTCTTCCTCGTATCTGGAATATAAGAAGGTGGCTTTATATAGGATCTTCAATAAGTTTATCCAAAGGTTTGGCAGCAACTCATGTATTTGCAGGGTGATGCCAGTTGATTGAAATTAGACGATGGGTATTGCTTCTTCTCCTGCAGTTTCTTTTCTAGGGCAACAGCAAATTTAATAGCCGCATGGATCGATTGTGAACGTTGAGTAATGTTTGCCAGCATCGGTATGTGGATGGATGACCATCTTGCCTGGAGAAGCACGTGAAGCCGTTAGTCACGGATATCATTTGTACATCTTTGACAGACGTTTCGAGTAGTCTGGAGCCAGAAAAATTGATACTAGTGTTGCCAAGGAGTGTTACCCAGCGGGGTTGTGGACTTCAGATAGGCGGTCGTTCCATGTAAAACACTAATACTTGGCTGTATCCGATTAGAATGGAACATAGTTGGGAAAAGGCTAAGCAGATCCCTAAAGATAGTAGAGGACTGGTACCGAGAGTATCAACTCTCAGTGAACCCCACAAAAACTTAACTCATACTTTTCACCAAAAAGAGGAAGCTAGCGATGCTGGAGCTGCCAAGTTTCTTTGGCACCACTTTAAGCCTTTCAGCTGAGACAAATATTGAGGCATCTTTTTGGATAAGCAACTGAATTGAGCAAAACACACTGAGCACATCACCAAGAAAGCTAGTATCTGCATGTGACAGTGAAAAAGCACGTGCTCCTAGAGTGCACGGAAATTACCGACATACAGAAACATCCTGAATAGACTGAGAGACCTGATCTGCTTCTGGAGGGAGGTTGGCTGGATGGAGTGAAGGCCGACACGGCTCACGCACAATGGTCTCGTGCAGAGACTAAGTGCGGAAACCAGACCAAAGAAGAAGAAGAAGGCTAAGCAGATGACGAGGTTTGTTTAAGCTTACATATCAACAGCTTACGTATTTATACGGTGTAAGGTGACTGCAAGTTAGGCATGTAGATATTGCTGCTGCTATAGTGTCCCTGCCCGTTCCTCGAGATATTTATGAGAGATTGAAATCTTTGAGAGGGTGAACGACTTGCACTTGACTTGTGAGTTGGCGGATATTGTCTTGACCGATAAGCAGTTGATATCAATGGCCACAATAGCTACTAGGTAGCCTATACCGAGATTATTCTTCTTTGGCGTTAGACACTTTGTAGAATAGTCGTGGTAATCGAGTCGATATTAGTGGCATGCTTCCCATGTCACGCTACACTTCACAAACTCTTGCTTAGAGTGAAGAAAAGGCACGACGTGGGAACGTTTTGTTTTCATCAAATAAATTGGTAAAATAAATTAAGTAAGGTTTTAAAATAAATTAATGGTACCTGAGAATAAGCACACTGGTAGCGACGATGGTGTAAGCCATTAGTGTACCGATGGACATCATATCAATCAATTGGTTCAGGTTGAACAAGCCGGCCATGATAGCTGTGTAACAAATAAAATAATTAAAAGTAGTACTTTATTGACCATGTCTAATTGTTGTCTGTTATTCTTGCTTTTACTATGTAAATGTTCTTAAAATGTAGTGAACCCATTGTTTTTTCCTAATAACCTTGACAGAGGTAAGGTAGGTGCAATGAATACATGTTTAGTATAAGTACAAATTGTAAATAAATATTTTTATTATTGTATTTTCCGTTTAGTGTAAAATATATTGATATTTACTTTTGTAATGCACAGGAAAATAAGTAGAAAAACATATTGATGATGTTAAATAAACTTGAAGTATTTAGTAAATACAGTAAGATGTTTATCGATGATAACTATGATATCGTGAAAATACGAAGGAGTTTTTATAAATAGCCAAAAGCTATCTACTTTTCTATAAATAACAATTAATGTTTGTTTGTCTTGTATATGTTCTTAAACCATTGTGTTCTGAGGAATGCAGAGGATTGCCACATGCACACATTTCGATTTGGTTGGTTGAAGATCCCAAACTGTAACACTTCATTACTTAGCCTTACATACTTTACGGTACAATTACTAAGTAATATACATAAATAAAAAAGCCTTTACGTGCAACTATGTTGCAATCAATGATACTGATTATTAATATCGAAACAAATTGTCTTTCCAAATTTTGGTTTCCAAAGTATGCGGCAAATACTCACCAGCCAATAGTCCGCTCAACATAGTAGCGAACACAGGCGTCTGAGTCTTCTTATTAATGGCCGCCAGCGGTCTGAACAGCACACCATCGCTGCCCATCGCATACAGCACCCTCGGGAGAGGAAACATGGCACCGAGGAGACTGGTGCAGAGGGCGAAGATGGCACCGATGGTCACAATCCATTTGATAACAGGCAGGTTAGCTTCCGTGAACACATGCGGGAATGGCGCGTCGGCATCCTGGAAAGTAAAGGCTTAGTATATCAATATCTCATCATTATGGATATCTGATGAGAAGCGCTGTGGTTTAACAGTCTGGCCATACTGCAACAGCTGTTTAAACTCACTAGCACAGGCATACATGAAACTATCTTATGGAATAAATCTGTTTTCAACCAGGTATAAATCTTATAACTATATTTTTTTATGGAGATACCGATTAACTCTGCTAGCTACTGTGTAGCTACTATGAGAATAATGGGTTAGCTCTTCGAGTGGTGCTAGAGAAGCCAATATACAAATGAATAAATGAAAAGCATTTTTTTATCATTTGCGTATTCTTCGTAGTACAGAAAAGTAACTCCGTCTGCGTCCGCTATCTTAGGATGATAGTGATATGACCAAACTAACTAAGGATTCAAGATCATAACTAACCTGCAAATAATACGGCAGCATCATAGTCAGTACCGTCGCAATACTAAAGTAGGATACGAAGATGATGATTAAAGACAGTACGATGGACAGGGGGATGTCTCTCTTGGGGTTTTTGGCCTCCTCCCCAGTGGTAGCCACGCAGTCGAAGCCTACGAATCCGAAGAAACACTTGGCAGCGCCGGCCATGATGCCGGCTACTCCCCAAGGGGCGAAGCCTCCTGCTCCGGCTTGGCTTCTGTATTTTTCTGGCACGTCCTCGATTGCTATGCTCCAGTTTGCTGGCTTACCTAGAAAGGATAGGTATAGAGGATTATGAGAGTGCTCTAAGAATTAGGATCAAAGACTGTTAAAAAAGGCTAAAAAGGCATTGAGATTGTCTAGAGGCCTCGAAATGGTTATAATTAATCCGGCTTTGATTGTACCTACCTATACGTAAGTCTTACAGTATGAAGCCGATGCAAAGATTATTTTAGAGTTTTAGCTTAGAGTAAGGGCTAAATTTGCTAATTCTGTAGCTACAGCAGAAATTTCTATAGGAAATATTTGTTCAGAGACTGGGGTTTTTGTAAAAATGCGCACACGATTAGATGATGATGACTTTCTCTGTGAGTTATCTACCTTGTCTATGTTTTTACGGCTGATTTGATTGAGATCAAACTTGCCGTACGCCTAGCTTGTATTCAATTCAATTCAAATTATTTATTCAAGTAATCACGAGTCACTTGGCGCTTCATATTCTGTACTAGCATTTGCCCGCGACTTCGTCCGCGTGGAATACTTACTTTGGGCTAACGTTAAATTTAACCCCGATTTTGAAGCATTCTTCATTGGCGCTCCGCTCCTATTGGCCTTAGCGTAATGATATATAGCCTATAGCCTTTCTCTATAAATTGACTATTGAATTAAAAAATATTTTTTCAATTCGAACCAGTAATTCCTGAGATTATCGCGTTCGAACAAACAAACAAACTCTTCAGCCTTATATTATTAGTATAGATAGCTGTTGCCCGCGACTTCGTCCACGTTTCCGTCATTTTTCTTAAAAAAAAAGTAGCCTATGTCCTTCCTCACGGTTCAGTGATTTTGATGTAACAGACAGATTAACTTTCGTAATTTAGTAGGGAAATATAATATGTCAATCTATAATACTGTTGAAAAATATCGCAATACCGAACCGCATAATATTATTGTTAATAGCTGTGCCCGCGACTCCGTCAGCGTGTAACTCCTTGTGTGTTATTAAGTTAATGTATTGGTAATATTGTTTAGATCACGTTCACATGAGGCCTAAGTACCTATAGAACGAAAATACTTCAGCGCAAAGCTTCCGGGTAAACTATGTTGAAAGTTGACCCGTCCGGCACGTGAACATAAGGATTTCTAGAACTGCTAACCCGGGAAAGAGCGACGTACAACTGACCATGCGAGAAACAACTGACACCGAGATCTACTCCAGCAACACGAAAAGTCTGCCCTTGAGCCTTATCAATTGTCATTGCATAACACACCGATACTGGGAATTGCGTTCTTTTAAATTGGAATGGAAAATTATTTGGTATTACGGGAATTCTGGGAATAAAGACGGTTTCTCCTGCACCGCAACCTGTTAAAATTTGAGCCTCGATTATATTTTGTTGCAACTGGGTTACTTTTAGCCGAGTTCCATTGCAAAGTTGTGGTGGTTTTAAATTTCGGAGCAGAATAATAATCAGAAAGCTTCGAACTGCTAAGCTATCGAGAGTTACACGTGTTATTGTGAGTCAACCATAAAAGATAGATATATGCTGTCGTGGGATATTTTTTATATAATTTTAAGGAAAACATTTCCGTCATAAATGATTTCTGTGTAGCTTTAACCATTAAGGTTGCACTAGCGACGGAAGCTTAAAAAATGGAGTAACTTCTCCCGTTTTCCCAACATTTCCTTTCACTGCTCTGCTCCTATTGATTGTAGCGTGATGAAAAGTATACTATAACCAGCTCAAGGGGTATGAAAAATAATTGTACCAAGTTTCGTTAAAATCCGTCGAGTAGTTTTTGTTTCTATAACGGTTATACAGACAGACAGACAGACAGAAAGACAGACAGACAAAAATTTTACTGATTGCATTTTTGGCATCAGTATCGATCCCTAATCACCCCCTGATAGTTATTTCTTAATTATATTTCATGTACAGAATTGACCTCTATACAGATTTATTATAAGTATAGATTAGGACATTCAGTTTCTTCTTCGTCGTAATCTTCATTGCTGAAGGTCGTTACTCTTATGAGTCCTGCGTCGATATAGCTGATGCAGATGCAACAACATTCCTCCACACCACTCAATTCAGTTTATCTCGGTTAAATATTTTCTTTATTTCTTATTTATACTCCATATCGAACCTACACGTGTAGTTTCTCTATATACCTACTTAGTACCCACTTAGCTGTCATCGTTGCCATCATAATAGTATCTCTAATCCCACACTCCGATTTTATCAAACCAATCAGCACTTGAGTTAAATCTAATGCACCGACGTGGTATTTGAGCTCTGCGTAATGCCTGTGTATTATTTAACAAGTAGCAAATCACCACTGCAAGTTACTGTTGGGTAATAACTCATTGATAAATAGGTAAAGTGCTTAAATCGCCGCGTGTTATCTTATTGTATTAAGTTGAATATGTTCTGTGCAAAATTGCAGTCTTTCTCGAATTATAAAGATAAAACGGATCTCTCTCTAATATAGAGAAATTCTGCCCATAATCTCTGTTTTACGAATATGAAACTGAGTACTAGCACTTGAAAAGTCATATCCTGTAGGGTGTTTGATCATGACGGCAGCGGCGTTGCATTAACGCATTGACGGCCCGTTCGAGCCATTCCCTGGTGGGAGCTATTTAATATTCCCTAAAATGCTTTCCAGTTATGAAGCAGTTTCTGCGGAGAGTGAAAAATATCTTTTTACTTATATTATGAATGCGAAAGTTAATGAGGATGGACGTATAGGTATAGTTATCGATGTTTATTAATTGTTACTGTTTCACACAAAAAAATACTGAACGGATCTGAATAAAATTGGTAAGTAGATAGTTGAATAATAGAACGAAGTCGCGGGCAAAAGCTAGTATAAAACTATAAGTTACCAACATTTTATGAATTATTTTATTAATAAAAGTTTTTATTATTACTAAATGCTTTCCAAATTCCAATTCTCTTTAAGACTGCCGCTTAAAAGTTCAATGTATTTCTAAGTGACACGGACAGTGATCCATTTTTCTCAATTGAGTTAGGTCGGCGGGAGCTGGTATTTATAGCTGATAGTTATCAGGGTCTGAATCTACACAGGAATCGTCTAATAGCGACACGTGGATGTCCCGTTTAAGGAGTTCATTTTACTGTCGTTCTGCCAACAGTGTGAGAATGAAAACCAACCTTATTGCTAGAATATAAAGAAGCATTTATCGTGGAAGCGTGGTTGACGTTACTTGCTGCAAAGAATGTGTGTGAATTACACTTACGTAAGATAACGTAACTTAATATCAACAGATCAGACTATATAATATAAGCTATTATTATACCAATTCTGGCCAGTCCGACTTCTAAATTACGTTATTCACGTAGGTACTTCACATGCAATTTACAACACAACACAATATTTACATGATGCTGCAAAAATGTTGGGGATGTCAACATCACGCTTCATCATGACTTAGTCGTAAATCTAAGCAATATACGGAACAGGATATTATATTATAAAAACAATTCAAAAGGAAACCATGTCTTCCTAAAACAAACTTGTTGCGAGTTTAATCAAAATAAATTAAATTGAAATGAAAGAAAAGTTTGTGAACAACCATCACGCTGAAGACTCCCGTTACTTATTCAAAATAAGATTAGGTCAATCACTAAGTACCTTAGACAGACCACTTTCAGGGTTGCTTGCATTTTCCAATGAAAAACCGCGCCCGGAAAGCATGGGCAACTGAAGAAAGAGGATGAAATTTTAGTCAATAAAAGTCTGAAACTCTGAAACATCCGCTCCACTTAGAGTGGAAGGTCACTTGAAATGCTCCATAAAAAAAATAAAACCGACTTCCATATCAAAACACTAAAAAGCCAAAAATAATTTTAATTTCGGTAGTCGGTGTTATTGGTTTTGTATTTTCTTTTTTTTTCACACCGCCTTCCGAAATTAAAATTATTTTTGGCTTTTTAGTGTTTTGATATGGAAGTCGGTTTTATTTTTTGCAAAAAAGTTTTTATTTACGCGCTTTTTAGTGGGTTAGTGAATTTTCCAAATCGATTCGTAAATGACGGAGTTATGCGCGAACACAAAACGCAATGCAGAGTAAACGAAAAGATCATCAAGGTAAATTATTTTTTTCGACGTTTTTTGATTTTTCTGAAACGGCTCGTCCGATTTCGATAAAATTTTCATGGGACCATTTGGGAAGTATACCCTTTCCAACAAAAAAAGAATTTTTCAGATCGGTTGGCAAGCGACGGAGTTATGCGTGGACAAACATAAAAAAAAAAAAAAATACAAACATCCGAATTGAGAACCTCCTCCTTTTTTAGAAGTCGGTTAATAAATAATTACTTGCAATTTGGCGAAGAACAGAATGCTGCAAACTGAGACAAGAGATGTTATTGAGGTAAATGAGATAAAGAAGATGTACTTACTCTTGACGGCCCCAGCAACGATGACAATGATGACGGTGACCAGGTTCAGACCTGTGAACACGTTATTGAGCTTCGTCGACTCCTTCACGCCGATTCCCAGGAGCACTAAAATGAAACAAACATGATTTTTTACATCGAAAAGAATCTTTATACTATACCTGCTCGGAAAGTGCCTTATTATTACTTTTTAAAAAGTTTGACAGAAAGGACGTCATTACTGTAGTACAAATGTGCGGGTCGCAAAAGTGTATGAGAATTCATTACTAACGTGCTGGAGACACTGGAGAGGGAGGGAAGTGTATGAAAATCCATTACTAACGCGCTGTTTTTTTTTTTAATTTAGACCAATTCAGTAGCTAACTTAAAAGACAAGAGACAGATTATTATTATTATTATTTTCCTCGTAGGTGTAGTATAAAGCACTATGTATCACTCGGAAGAAAGTGCGATTCCCAACTCGTGATTAATACACACAGAAAGTGGCGCACAGAAAGTGACCGATTACCAACGAGGGTGTACTCAAACTACACCCTCGTTGGTAATCGGTCACTTTCTCCCCTCGATGGACAATGTACTATTCTAACTGACTCTTTAATGTCTTCATCATCATCATCTGCCTTATCCCAACTATATTGGATTCAGCTTCCAGTCTAATCAGATGCAACTGAGTTTTTTATATAAAACGACTGCCTTTCAGATCTCAACAGCCCAGTAGTTGGGTAACACGATTCCCTTTGGCAAGACTGCAAGACTGGTGTCATTTTCTGGCTTCTGACTTACCATAAACCTATCACTACTTCAGACTACTAGAAAAGACAGCGGATGTAAAAATAACAGCAGGGACCAAAGACTTACCATGCCTTCCGAGGCTAGAATGGATCTCGATATGATAAGATGGTTACCACCCACGGACATTTCTCAGCAAGCAATTGGTTAACCTTGAAGATTGACCCAAATCAAGAAGAAAATCTAAAATGATACTTCTATATCTTTATCTATACATATAATCAAGTAAAAAAAGTGTTTCGTTACATTTAAATTTTATACAAAAACTAGTATTTGCGTGTTGCGCGAGGTGCAAGCACCTCGCGTGCTTGTGGTGGTGGATTGTTCACTTTTAAAACCCCTAAATGTAGTAAAATGTCAAACATAACCCTAACAGAGCAGCAGTCTCTAACCGGCTTTTTCAATTTTAGGGGAGATTGGGGAGGGGAGGGCATGGCATAAAAAATTTGAAGGCCCGTTTATAGACAGCTTTTTCAGTAGTAAAAATCAAAATGGGGGGTGATGGGGGGGAGATGGGGGGGGGGCTTGCACAATTATTTTGACTAAAGCATTGCCCCTCTAAATAAATCTGAAAAAAAAAAAATTCCAAGTCTCTTAATTTCCGAGATCCGCCTAAAGGGGGTGAGAAGGGGGGCAAGGGGGGCGACTTTGAAAAATGGTTTTTACTTTACCAAGCCTCCTCTATACAAATCCGTAAAAAAAAATACGGGTCTCGTAGTTTCCGAGACAAAAAGGGGAGGTTTGGCACTTTTCCCGTAGGTTTGAGAGTTACTTGTTTACGAATCTGTCAAAATATACCCACCTCCCCATCCACCATCTGGGAGAACAATTATGTCAATGAGTGAGTGAGTCAGTCAGTCAGTGGTAATTTAGCTTTATATAATATAAAGCTTTATATAATATAATATAATAATAGTTGAGGTGGGTTAAGAAACGGTAACACGGCAAAAAAATTAAATAAAAGTCTGTTTTTGTGTGTAGTTCTCCGGACCTACTGGATGGATTTTAATGAAATTTGGTAAGTAGATAGACATCCTGGAATAACAGGCTACAGTGGGAATTTTTATCCCAGAATTTTCACGGAAACGGGATTTACACGGGAAATCCTCCCACGCAAACGAAGTTGCGGGCAGCAACTAGTAATAAAATAAAATAAATAAAATATCAAAACAACTGACTCACCAGTAATAAGCAATACAAGAGCAAACGCGAAAAAATCCGGATAGTCAGCCATAAACGATATATTGATAGGAGCAGCCTCCGTCATAGCTCTAGCCATGGAGTTGTTGCACAAGCTGTCGATGTACAAGGCCATGCCTTTGGCTACGCTGGCTGTGCCGATCACGTACTCCAGGATGAGGTTCCAGCCGATGGTGAAGGCGATGAACTCGCCAACACTGACGTAGCTGTAGACATATGCTGAGCCGGCCTTGGGGACGCGGGCGGCGAATTCCGCGTAGCACAATCCTGGAACATGGAAAAGAGGCAAAGACTGTTAATATAAGTTTCATGGTAAAACAAAAAAAAATTGCACGGTGCTGTAACTGCCTCATTGGTGTAGTGTTTACTGAGCGCGACTGCTGGGTAAGAGGTCTTAGGTTCGATTACTCAGGATGTGCAATAAGTGCTATTGGGTTTGTTAATGAGAAATTTCTCAGTAGTTGCGGATTTTGCAAGTTGGCGGTGTGCTGCCTCTATCTGCTTAGCCTATGTTGAAAGAAAGAAAGAAAATTATTTGACCCAGATATAAAGGCATACAATAAATACAAAAAATAAATAAAAACAAAAAACTAAATTAAATAAAACAGCATTGCGTGTGCATTGTTGGGATTGGCTTTCAGTCTTACAGTAGATAAGTACTAGTGTTTTCCATGGAGCTCGTGCCTGTCTGATCTCCATAATCCAGTAGCTGGATAACATGATACCTTTGCAAGATCCACCTGTACGGCTGTGATGTGTCATGATGTTTACTGGTATGACCACTTTCCTTTAAAAATAAAATGTAACCCAAGGCTAACTCGAGTGAAGTCTGATATGTATTGTATAGATACTAACAATATTAATACAAAAATTAAGTGGGGAGAACGAAATACTTCACAGATAAATATTTATCAACAAACTTGTAATACTGTTTTAAAAACAATTGATTTCCCCACGGTACTCGCTAAGTGCGTGATAAAATGTAGTAAACATCATGACATAACGTAAAATATTATCGTAAATGAATTTATTATTTCTATAATTTTAATTTTTTTTTTATTATCATCAAAATCTCAGTAGGATAAGTACATATCGTTCTTATACAAAAAACCATAAAAGCCCTTACTGGCTTATATATGGCTAGTGAGTTCGGATAAATTAGGTTATAAGTATTTTAGATAATAAATGAATCTGTAAGTTTTACATTTACAGATTTTACTAAATAAGCTTAACTAAACTAATTCATTCTGTTGCAGAAAATGTTTTTTTAATTTACATTTTGATTTTTAGGGTTGCAGAGGTATTCATTTTGTATGTCCACAGGAAGTTCATTAATTATTTTAGTAGGTAGTATTTAAGTGTATGTTCTCATACCATATGTATTGTTGAATTTAGGCAAGCTAAAGGTGTTCATGTTCGCTAACGTTCTTAGTTTTATTTAATTAATAAAATAATTGGTTGGCTTGTTATACTCTAATCTAGTTATAAGATGACTATGTAAAACATTAATTTATCTATCATTCATAGTTTTTGTGGCTCTTAGGCAAGCTACAGCAGTTCAAGTTTTTATTCGTAGCAAAAAATACTTTGGCTTTATCTTTTATTGCTGACTACCAACTTATGTACCTACCTGTAAATCTATAGGTACATGACTATGTGTTTTAATGGTAAGAATTATTTGTAGTTAAACTATAATATAATATTATGTATGTATTTGTTACGGGCAATGCTAGAAGATTTAGTAAAATAAGCTTATAGATATCAGGTATATTTTTATTTGTTGTTTCTTAATTAAACTAAAAAGAAGAAACCTTGAAAGAAGCAGAAAACCAGAAGAAATGGAGGGCACAGAGCGCACTATCCCAGAGGGTTGTGAAGGATATTTCATACGACATTACCTTCATTAAAGAAGATTTATTTTTTTAAAGGGAACTAGCAATGTACTGATTGGATGATTGTGTCTGGAGTGGGTTCATGGCAATTGTGTAATGGGTAGGGATCGAACCCGCCACCACTCGCTCACAAATCCAATAATTTACTCTAATGGTTAAAGTTTACGACCAGGAAGAGAGAGAATAAAACTATAGCTATTATTATGCTTGTTTTATATTTCCCGAATTTTTATAACATTACCTAGCAAGCATTGGGTAGACTTACGTGTATATAGGTAAATGCCTTATAAAAATGTGTATTAATTATTAATAAGTAAACCCGGGGAACCTCAGTTTGCTCAATCTTTTATCATTACCCGTAACATATTTATAAATTATTGCATCTTCGCTCTCGAGTTTTTCATAATCATAAAATATTATGTTTTATCTACATCCATTGTCTATTGAGTACTGACATTAATATGTATTTAGTAGGTACTCGATAATTCTTCGGTAATAATGGCTAAGTAAGTACTTATTATTCTATGAAAATCATTGGGATTGTCTTTAAGAATAGGTTATATCTAATCTTTGTTTATTATAGAAAAAATACCTTGATTGGATATAAATTCTCAGGATTTCAGCTATAGTGGACGGTTATAATTATATTGATGAACGTAGTACCTGTAAGCTAACGTAAGTAGGTACTCTGTCTGAGTTGCAGGTATGTTCAAACAAGTTACCGCAGAACGCAAGGGAGGACTAAAGGAGTATGGTGAGTTTATAGTCAGTAGAAGTCTGACACTCTCTTCCACTCCACCTAGGGCGAGAGAACACAATACATGGAGGTAAGTCAATAGATGATTTGCACCCAAAAAGAAATTGTAAGTAGGTATCACAGCACCTACTTACAATTTCTTTATGCGAGAATGATTCAGTTTCGAGGGACTTATTCGCGAAAGATGGATAGATAGATATACTCTTTATTGTACACCATAACAGAATTAAATGAGGACTTAAAAACTACAAAGAGTGTTACAATGGGCGGTCTTATCGCTAAAAGCGATCTTTTGATTACAGACAACCTTTGGATGGATTTGACACAGCAGGAGAAAATAAATACGCGGGTAGTCCATGATGTACTATTTACAATATATAAGTAATAATCTATATACTCAATATACACACATATATATATATACATAAAAATAAAAATCTGAGATATATAGAAATAGTAACAAATTAAAGAGAGAGATAGAGATCTTTTACCATGTTTTTGAAAGAAGGAAGGGTTAGTGCTTACCTTACTGACACGGGAAGAGTATTCCACAGTCGTACTGCTTGAGCTGCGAACGACTTATCAAAGAAATAGGTGGAGTGACTCGGTACCTGTAGCCGCTAGCTTTCCGATGACCTCAGAAATTTTGCATGTGTGTCATGGAGGAACTTGAAACGTTCTTTAAGATAAGAGGGGGTTTTAGGACTGAACAGAATACTGTAAAGCAGAGACAAGATGTGTAAGTGAGTTCCAGGTACCCTGGAAAGATAATGAGAGGACGATGAGAGAGAGGGTAAACAACGGGACATTGGTTTACCGACAGGTTATAGGAACTCGTCAAAGAGCATTTATTGTTTTCGCCCGAAAATTAAGTAGGTTATAGGAAGTAATGGACACGTATTTCTAGTCAAAGATCGTCAAGATGTTAAGAAAAATCAAAATCTATCTACTACGATATAAAAAAATATTTAGCTGTCTACTACGCACAGAAATCTTAGATTTCTGTGCTACTACGTTATCATAATTAGAAATCCAATGAGACCCGTCCTAATATATAAAATCGATTTTAAATTACTCGCAAATTGAAACAGGGCGTCAGTTATGAGGAAGCGAATGATTTCCTCAAAATGTCGCTACGTCACATAATATTCGACTATGATCAAGTGTGGTCAACCAACCATATACACAATAAACAACCTTGTAAAGGGAACGATGCGGCCGTTCACTCTTGCGCATAGCAAAATACGAGTTAATAATTATTTTAATAGGCTTTGAAAAATACTCATTCATGGGATCTTTATTATATTCGTAAGTACCTATGTACATTTGGGGAACTTAAATTCATAATAATTATGTAGTCGCAATTTATGACTCTGACAATGTGACTGTTTGTGACAATGGTTTCTCTCCGTCTCTCTGCACGACTATGCCAGCATTTTTAAATGGGATGTACTCACATTTTGCGGTTGTGTTTCGTTGTCAAACAAACACGGATGACATGATTTTTGCATTTTGTTGCAAATAAGATTTCAGAAAATAGATGAAAATTACTCTTCACAGAATAAAACTACCGACTTTATACAAAGTGATGTTACTCTATAAGGATACCACTGAGTTCTAGTGCTTGACTTGGAGCGACTACCTAATTGAACTCCACAACCCAGCAACCGGGTAATACCTTTTGGCATGTCCTCTCATAGCCAAAAAATAAACTGTGTTATGCAAAGATTGTGAAAATCAGATACTTTTTTAAAGAGTTTCTTGCCGGTTCTTCTCCAAAGGAAACAACCAATTCTAACCGTACAATGCACACTTTTGACATTTTATAAGTGCCCATTTAGGCTTTTGTGAAATAAAATATGTTTGATTTAATTTGACTAGATGCGAATAGAATTTGAGCGCGGAGGAATCTCGACAGTCACCCATCCACGAACCTCGGCAAGCTGCAAGATGGACTCGTGGGGCTGTTATTATTTAGGTTCGTTAAACTTACCAGCAAAAGCCGACGCAATAGCAGCCACCAGAAAACTGATACACACTGCAGGTCCGGCGACGGTCTTAGCCACTGCCCCCGCGAGCACGTACACGCCCAGCCCTAGGGTACTGCCCACTCCCAGAGCAGTCAGGTCCAGCAGGCCGAGGCACCTGTCCAGCTGCGTCGACGTGTCCCCATCTTTCAGCTGCTTGCAGCGACTCAGAACGTTGAATATCCGACCGCAGCCCATCTAGAAAAGAAGGAGACTTGTTAGCCTTGTAACATTAAACTACTTAAGAAAAAAAAAAAAACAAATGACCTGGTTATTTCAAAACGATAATACAAAGAATTAGGAATCATAATAAATTGTTATAATTTTACTATAAGCTCTGATTTTAGGTTCCCTTATTCTCATAAAGAAATGAAACTCCTGTAGGATCACTGGGTTTTTGATCTGTTTGTCAAGACCCCTTTTTTCAGCAATGGGTTAGGTCAGATATTGAACTGAAATTTCAGATACTCAGTCAAAAGATATTATTGATATGATTATGTGGCACAATTTTGCATATTTTGAGATTAAAACTTATTCTACTTCTCGTTGCCATAGAATCATGGATTCGGGCAAGAAGCAGTGTGTTGTGTGTTGTCTTACAGTAAAATATGTAAAGGCCACAAACGGAAAACTGTAAATATATAGTTAGTTCGCTTCTCTTAAACGTATATTCTGAGATAAACTGTATGTCCGGAACCTTCGGTGTGCAAGTCCACGTCACTCTTGTCCGGTTTTATTTACAACCAAAAAAAGAATGCGGTGCGGTATATTGTTATTATGTCCCTTCTTCAAGATGGCTTGATGATTATAGGTTAGTGTATTTGTTGAGAGGCAGGAGTCCTGACGAGGAATCTTCATCATCTTCATTTCCGGGCAGGTGGAACCAAGATAATTTAAATTTATCATAATTAAAGGCTTTTTTTTCAAGGATAATGACTGCCTCCCGATCTGCGCGAAGCGGGAGAATGTGTCAGACTTTTACTAAAACCCATCCGTGTTCCATCACATGCCCTTCGTGTACCGTGGCCGGGGTAACTCTTTCGAACAATTCCGCAACCGCGGCAGGCAACGGCCCCTTTCTGGGCCCCGGAAATTTTGCTGACATTCTTTGAGGCGCACGTGGATCACGACGCGCCGTTTACACAGGCCTGGTTTCAGTCGGGCGGCGAGCTACCCATTGTTCGCAGACCGCAGGCCCACGCCTACGGTGGTGGCTCCCGACGCCCGGAGCGTCTCCTGCGGTGGCTGAGGCGCAAGGGCTGTGAGGACCTTGAGAACCGCCTCTCCCTCGCGCGTCCCGCCACCTCCTTCACTTGCATAACTGCTTCGCAGAAAGAGGTGACTGCTTCCCATGCCTCCTCACTCCGGACCATGGATTGAACCGGGGCCGGGAGCAAGAGTTCGCCGCCTATCGCTCCTACGAGCACACGGAGGAGCTCTGTCCAAACGGAGCAAAACTCGACTGTGTGTTCCACCGTGTCCTCAGGGCGATCCTCGCAGTGGTGACAACCGGGCATTTCCTCCCGCCGAAAACCAAAACAACCGTGTCCGGTGAGCACCTGCGTCAGGCGGAAAGTGAGGACGCCATGACGCCTCGTTAGCCACTCCTCAAAGAGGGGACTTACCGCCGCTATTGTGGTGTGCTCAATCATAATTAAAGGCTGGAATGAGCAATTGCTTGGTAGCAGAAATACAAACTATGTATTCTAAATTCTAATGGAAAAGTCGAAGAATGACAATTCGACGAATTCAAATATTTAATTGCATACAAGCTATTTAAGTTATTTCTGCACAGGTATATAATTGAAGTATTTTTGTATAATAATGTGAATGTCAATGATTCCATACGTATCGAGAAATAAGAGGAAAATAAAGTTTATGTTTCTGTTTTAGTTTTATAATTTAAAATACATCTTTGTATGTCAAGTTGCAATACTTGTCTTTTTGTTGTAAGTCTACGTTGGTTGCCTATTCAGTTAAAATTTGCTCTCATTGAAAATTTTAGTTACGCGGTGTTGCACTGTCCACGACGATGTAGGTATGAATAGTATGCTTTCCATACCTATTCACTTTGTCTTAATTTATAGATCTCATAATTGATCCTAAATACCTACATTTTTGCAGGCAATATTATAATAACCAGTCTCATACAAACCGTATCTAAATTGTTTACTCACGTCTAGCTTGTCGCGAATAATAAGATCAAATTTTGTAGTTGGCCTTGCAGAGGTTATTTTTAAAAGAAAAGTCAAAAAGATTTGAAATACGTCATCTGATTATTTACATACACGACTTAGTACTTAACAATGCAAGACTAATCAACTGAGTAACGTTTTAGCTAATTTGTTACTTGCAAATGAACACTTTTGCATTTGTGTTTAAAATATTGCTTCGAAATGAGTTAGGTATTTTTATTGCGCGCCAGATAAGTTGAAGATGAACTGTCGAGTATATAAACTAATACTCGACACGTGTTTCGCCCCTCTATTGTCTCCGTAGCGGGGCGAAACATGTGCACTCACGTGTTTAGCCTCTCCTCAGGGGATATTGACCCGGCGGCGGCTCATGACGCGGCGGGTTCTAGTTTCTGGCGGAATCATTACTATTAGTTAAGTATATTTTAATTTACGTAATTATTATGTATACACATTGTGTCTATAATTTTATATTCAACTCTCCTGTCGCAGGCCTGCTGGAAGAAATTAGAATAACTTTTATTTGTCATATTATTATGTGTATATAAATAAATAGGTAAATAATATTTCCGCATGAAATTGATTAATTTCATTCTATACCTAAATTAAATCGAATCGAATCCGTGTATCGGCCTAACCCCCGTTCCGAGCCATTGCTCTATTATAAACAACACGTATGTAACAGTAGATACTGCTCATAATGCAATTGTAACGATGATGACGTCATCACATTGTGCGGTTCGCCCTTGGCCGTGACGTAGCATGGTCGAGGACATTTGTCACAATGGCAAACATTCGATATTATGCCGTTGAAGTAGGTATTTTAGGTCATTTCTGCAGTATTTAGATGTGACCTCAATTAATCCCTTCGTTAATAGTAGCCTGATACATATGGACTGGTTACTCCTTATGATCCCTGTAACAGATATTACCATAAACAGCAGTGTGTTATTTTGATGATCGTATCTGTATAACTACTCAAATTAAAAAAATGTCTACCTAGTTAATAATTGAGAGAATGAATAAAAAAATAGCAGATACTATATTTTCTGATGTCAGTAGTAATGCCCACATTTAGAATTTCTACGTAAGGGCTACAAAATTTCAATTCCATTCGCTTTTACAAATTTATAGTAGGTACCTATTTGATGTCTCAACATAATTTTTTTCTAAATTTTATAAGGCAAATCATATTGGCGCTAAACGAGGGGTTATCTCATGAGGCCTCATCCTATTAGCTGTGTTTAATAATGCCGATGGACATCAATATTAATTAATAGTAAATTAATAACCGATAACTTAACTAAAGTTACGATCAGTAAATTTTAATTAATATCGTGAGAAGGTAATGTTATTTGCATTTACATAATGTAGTATGAAATGTTTGGCAGTCCTTCTGAACGGATTATGAATTTAATCTAAACCCAAATGGAAATGTAGAAACTTTTTTCCTTTACTATAGCGTGTCTTTTCTATGGTGGCATGTTCGATTTTAATGCGTTCTTGTATGTATTACAATTCTTTACCTGATATTCCAAACACAATGTTTTTGTTTTCGTCTAATCTAATAAAGAATAAATAACGACTCGCCAGCACACAGATAAGCTCTAAGAGGCTATTGTGTGTTGCAGATAATAATAATAATAGAATAATAACTATTGTACTGAATTAGTAGGATAGCTTTGCATGACACTTATTGACGTTTTCGTGAAGCATTTAACTTCGAACAATAAACCGATAAGGCAGTATTTGATTGAAATGCAGCGCATTGGATTAATGCCATGAGCCATGACGCGAAGTAATGAACTAATCACGGTCTACGAAGTGTGACGACTACATAAGTGACAGGTACGAAGTGATAGGTTAGTGATGTGTTGATGCTCATTATTGAATCATGCTGTGACAGCTTCACATTCGCTCGCTTTGATGTCTGACTCGTGAACCTACTGATGCTATTCAACTTTTTGCCATAATAATTCTGTAATGCAAGATGCTGTGGAATCTAGTTTTCTAGCTTCTTGTTTAATAATATCAAATGTTTCGTGTTGATACTTCGCATCACCCAAAGGCTGGCTATTACTTTGGCCAAAGGCTGTATTGCCATAAAACGTGGCAATGCTGCCTTTCTCTTGAGTACGTTAAAAGCCAATAGCACTGAGGATGAATTTTGTTACTCTTTATTTTACAGTTTGTAGTTTAGTTAACCCTTCTATGTATAAATCGTGTTAACAATGCTAAAAGTCCGCATAAAGTCTTTCATGAATGATTTGAATGATTAGTCGACTATTCACATAACCAGAGTGCTGACCTTTTTTCGGTCAAAGAACAATTAACATTGCGATTCTACGTGGCAATGCAGCCAGAGTTCTGGTCAATTTTCACTTTAGAGTAAAAATTTAATATTTACACTGGTCACTGCATCGGTCAGCTCAAATAGCTTTTGTTTTTGGAAGAAACCTTAGGAAAGGTGATCTCGCTTTGCGCACCTCACTAAAACCATCCCGGTAGTACCCACATGAAGGGCAGTCACAGGTCCGTTTGGGACACCATTCCGGAGCTTCCTGTACAACGCTTGTCAGGGCTGTGGTCTCCCCTGAGTCTCACTGTATACACGTGACCACTATGCCACCGTCTTCCCTGGAGTCACTTAGTGAGCGAGCAGACACCCCACTCTGAGAGCCCACGACCACAATCCCCCTAGCAACAAAAAGTGTGAACCCATCAGAGGTATTTTCTATAGTAATCCTATTTGTTCATACATGTGCGTAAGTCAAAGATAGTAGTCCATTGTTCTCGACAGAGTCGGATTAACCCTGTCAGAGGCCCTAAGGCAATGGCACTTTCGGGGCCCCTTTTCTTACTTTGACTGACCAAATCGTGTGTGAACTGAGGAAACGCACATTAAGGGCTGTGGTTTTTAATATATTTGTTTACATATTCCCAGATTTGATCTAAAATTATTTTAATTCTACTACTAAATCTTACCATTTGTATTTTGTGAGATAACAGTGAGGTCCATAAATTCACACACACATCAAATTCTCGTTCGAAGAAACATGTTTTCTTGGTGCGTGCACTGGGCCTGGGCCCCTAGTTGATGCGGGGCCCCTAGGCAGTTGCCTACTCCGCCTAATGGTTAAGCCGGCCCTGGTTCTCACGCTTGAGATGTTATCAGTGCCTTATCATCGCGCGGAAGTTGACATGAGGGAAGTACGTGTCATGGTAGGTACGGGAGATGGTATTAAGGTAGGTTTTAATAACTTTGTTTGAATAAAATTTCGACTTGTGATCAAAGTGGAATTTCAGGACAAAATGTTCATCATTATTAAAACTAAAACCAAAATATGAGTGTGAAAAAGGACTCAAACAATATTATGAGTGTGAAAAGTAACTATATATCGATGAAGGACGAAATACATCTTAATTTTGTCATCACTATTATAATATACTTCGGTAGTTCAACATTACAAACTAGAACTTCGCTCGTAAGTCGTAACTTTGTCCGCGTAGATTTCGAAATCATTTCCATTCTATAGCACTCACAAATAATGCAGCTTACCAGCAACAAAAATAGTTTAGAGTAGAGTAGAGTTAGTAGTAGTTGCTGCTGTTTTCTTTCGAAAAGCGATTAGTCTGAGCGCGCACTAAGAACTTTAAGGTAGCGAAGTTACGACAAATGCCAATATGTAAATAACACATATCTGTAGTCTCTTGTGCAGGACATGAATGGAAACGGAAGAAATGGTGGGACACGTACTCCTAAAATTCCCGTGGGAATCACCGACATACGGGAACAACTGTACGGGTAATTGAATTGCCCTACAGACATCCTGAATAGACCGAGAGACCTGATCTGCTACTGGAGGGAGGTTGGCTGGATGGAGTCATGATGGTCGACATGGCCCACGCACAATGGTCCCGTGCGTGGACTAAGTGAAGGCATTATTAAATTATATGCGATGGGCACTATACTACATATTATAATGCTGCATGTGTAAAAAGAAGAGCAAATGTACGGAAATATGGTTACATTGATGTTATCATTTCGGTATGTTTATATCAAACTGTGTTTTCTGAAGAAATATAACAAGAATATCATGACAACATCAAACACACTTTTATCGTAGCGTAAAAACAATATAAAGCTAAGTTTCCGAGTACCGTAGTCAGAAATAATCTTTACAACTGTCTTAATTAACTTTTATTCTTATCAGAATAAACTTTGTGGACGGACATATTTACAAATGTGCGATCAGTTATCGTCTGCTTAGTGTTTTCTTAACTGTGTCGGGGTCGGCTTCAAGTTTAACTGCAGGCAGCTGAGTACTAGTGTTGTAGATGTTGCGACTGCCTGTCTACACTCCACAACTCAGTGGCTGAGTAACAGGATACTCCTTGGCAAGACCAGACAGACTTTTCAGGCCACCGAAAACCCGTTATGACTGTCAAAAATAAACAAATGAAACCAAGTCTGGTGTCAGATTTCGAAGACCGACCCGTTCCGCTATTATTATTTAGCTACGAGCTCCTTAAATGTGCGATCAGGGTGCAATACCATGATGTGTTAAAACGTGAGTCGTTCGAGCGAGGAAGAAAGCGGGAAAGTGGAAGCAGCCTCCTTGTCGTAACCAGTGTGGTACCGCACTGGCTGGACCCAACTTCCTGCTGCGTGCAGCTGTACCAACGACGCAGCTCTACGTGTCCAGGCTGCACTACGCTACGAAGGTTGAGGAGATCATGGAGTACGTGCGAGCTAAGACCAACTGGACTTTGAGGGTCGAGGAGTTGAAGTCGCGTCATGAAACGAATTTTAAATCGTTTGTGATGCGGGTTCCAACTCATCTATTAGAGACATTCCTCAAGCAGGAATTTTGGCCGAAAGGTGTCGTGTATCGACGATTTCGCGGAAGATTACGCGACGCCGTCTATTCGTGTTAACTAGTTTTTGTTTTTAAGTGTTTTAAATTTGTTATGTATTAGTTTATTTATAAGATTTTGTATTTGTTTATTGTTTTGTATGGGCCTAGTTGCCTGAAATAAAGGATATGTTATATTATATTATATTATTATTATATAGCGTGCATAGCTTCATCCCTCTTTCTCATTCGAATGACTCACGTTTTAACCCGTCATGGTATGGCCCTGGTATGGCCATGGTATTGCAAGTAACTTAGGCTGTAGAAAACCCAATACTTAAAAATAAATAATTAAAGTAATTAAGATTTGTAACGATAATAAACTTTGTAATTAATTTTATGCGTGTAGGCGAATTACATTTGTTTTTATTCAAAGTTATTTATTAATCTCTTGAAATAAGTTTAACTCACATCTTAATGGTGCCAAGTTTTAACATGACTTTAATATTCTCTAGATTCCAAGACACAATTGACTGGAGATTAAAGCAATCAGACTTGATCTTGAGACCATTTAGATGTTTGTTTAAGCTAATCAGTGCCGTTAGTAATTTATTTTCCGCCTGTCACGTAGTAGGATCCACTTTGATTTACGTTCGTAGTTTTATGATTTTTACTATGAAGACTTTTCAAAACCTGGTCTTTAAGATAGGCTGACAATTTTTTTTCTATTTTTATAAAGAGAACCAGCAATGTAGGTAGACGTCATCTTACTAGCAATCTTGTTAATCCCACCAACTAAGCTAAATACAGTATGTTATCTAACAGAGGCCGTTCTCGTTAACCCACAATAGTATTCGCCATTGATGATAACATTCGAAAACAAAAACAAAATGTTTCTTTTTTGATTATAATATTCACTAAAAATGTTAAATTGATACGTAAAAGAAACACTCTTTCTTTTACGTATCAATTTAACATTTTTAGTGAATATTTTAATATTAAAAAAAAAAGCATTTTATTTTCGAATGGTAATATTTTATTAGCATGTATGGATGCTATAAGTACTATTGCGGGTTAACGAGAACGCCCTCTGTTAGTTAACATACTGTATGTTTGTGTCTCTAGTGATGTGATATTTTCATATTATGTATGCAAGGTGATGTATGAGTATGAGTTGCAATGATGATGATTGAGGATGTTAGTGGAATAAAAAAAGTTGCGCTAGCTTGGCGAGCAAATATTACTTTTTAAATTGCATCCATATTTTTATTTACATAGATCATGGAGAATTCAGGAAACAATATTAAATTAGCTAACCGCGATCGAACATTACAGGTATGACGTTGCGTCCAGTTTATTGTCTTGATCCTGTGATGTCGTTGGCAGTCTAAGATGTGACTTGATAACATTACATTTATTTAAATAAAAGCCATAGTGTAGACAACACTTCTTTAACAGGTATGATACAAGAAAATAGCCATGCAGCCCTGCCAATCAAATAACACAAAAACCTGACATCAATCCAAGTGATTACTAGAAATTATATAAGATGACAAGCAAACCGACAAGATCGTACAAAACTAAAATAATTAGAAATAACCTGTTGGTATTTATTATACGCAAATCCAATCGTATTCGTGAACACAGAGATGAAAAAAAAATACATCCGTCAAATATTTCTACATCATCCTTGAGCAAAGAAAAATACAAAAACTAAAAATAAAAGATAAACAAAAGAGACTCACCATTTAAAATTTCGCTTTATAAATATAATTAAACCATAAATTAAAAAAAAAGTGAATTAAAAACACTAAACCAGTCACTCGACACCAAATAATGACAATGTAAAATGAGTGATTAGAACTATGGTTTCACCGTATCTCTGTTATCATCAAGTGATGGTAATCCCTATGCTAATTGTAGGACACCTAAGTCTTAGTTGATGATTTGTGCGTTTGTCTGTGATTTTAATTGGGCTGAATTAGACTCTCAACACACAAGAGATAACGAAAAGGCTGGTTGAAGCTTCCCGTGACCCATGGGCAGGCTAGTACTATGGCCGATGGCTATGCATTGCCATATAACTTGGCAACGTCGGCGTCGTCAGTTTCTTGGGTATAATACCAGCAGAAAGCGCTGAGGACGAATTTTTGATACTTTATTTTAGTTTGTGATTTGAAGAGTTCAGTTGAAATGGTTTATAAAATATGTATGAAAAGTAAAAAAAAATAAAAAATAATTTTCAATGATAACAATAAGAAAAAATGCAAGGGTGTAAACAAAGGAGAAAGGCCAGCCCACACCAGCGGAGGACTCGGTTCTCGACCTGGTGCGACAGGAGCTGGCCGCCTTCCAGCAGCGGTTCTCCGTATTGGAGAGCCGCGTGCTGCGACCCCCGCTGGCGGCGACTTCGTACGCGGCTGCGGCCGCGTCCAAGCCTCCCCAGACGACGACGAGGCCGCCTCAGGCGAAGACGGCCACGGTGCGGACGGCACCAGTGACGGCGCCCCCTGCGAGGGCAAAGACGGCCCCGGCCAAGCCGAAATCGGGCCCATCAAAGCCGCCTCCGACCCCGACACCTGCGGGGCCGAAGCAGGCGGCCAAAAAGAAGAAGGCCCAGGCCGGGAACCAGCCGTCCCAGCAGCCTCCTCCAAAGACTCCTCCGGCCGGTGCCGACTGGCAAGTGGCCGGGGAGAAGAGGAAGGCTGCTGGCGCAGCCAGGTCCTCGCGGCGTAGGGAGAGACGGCGGCGGCGAGACGCCGCGGCGCGATTGCGCGCCCCCAAGACCGCGGCTGTAGTGATCACACTGCAGCCGGACGCGGTGAAGAGGGGCGTGTCGTACCGCGACGTGCTGGCGAAGGCGCGGATGGCGATCGACATCACGGAGCTCGGCATCGTCGGCGGCCTCCGTCACCGGGTCACTGCAACGGGGGCTCGGATGCTGGAGATCCCCGGCGCGGCCAGTGGCCCTGCCGCTGACGCTCTGGCCGAACGGCTCAGAGCGTCCTTAAATGCGGAGGAGGCCCGAGTCTCCAGACCCACCAAGCGCGCAGACATGCGCATATTGGGTCTGGATGACTCCGTGACGGCCGAGGAAGTGGTGGCCGCCGTCGCCAGGACTGGGGGGTGCCCTCCCGATCAGGTGAGGGCGGGCGCCCTGCGTCCTGGCTTCACGGGGACGCAAACCATTACGGTTAGTTGCCCCGTCCCGGCGGTCAAAAAGATCCAGGAGGGCCGAAGGCTCCTGGTTGGTTGGGTGTCTGCGCAGGTGAAAGTCCTGGACCCCAGACCCCTGAGGTGCTTCCGCTGCCAAGTGGGCAACCATGCGGCATGCGTGTGCACCTCGGAGGTAGACCGCAGCGATAGGTGCTTCCGCTGCGGTCAGCCCGGTCACAAGGCCGGCTCGTGCTCCGCCCCGCCTCACTGCTTCGCATGTGAGGCGGTTGGCAAGCCGGCCGATCACCGGGCTGGGGGCAAGTCCTGCGCCCCACCCACCAAAGCCAGGCGCAGAGGTAGGCCCTCTGCCGCCGTCGTCACCGCTACCGCCGCCGCCGCCGCCGTCGCTACTGCCGCCGCCGTCGCCGTCGTGGCTGAACCCCCGCGAGGGGCCCTGGAGGAGGCTGCAATGGATCCCGATTAATGGCCCCATTGCGCTTCCTCCAGGCGAACATCAACCACTGCGCCGCTGCTCAGGAACTTTTGCTCCAGAGCATGGCGCAGTGGTTGATCAACGTCGCCGTGGTCGCCGAGCCGTATTTTGTCCTGCCCAGGAATGACTGGGTGGCGGACTTGGACGGCTCGGTGACCCTCGTTTCGTCGGCCGCCGCCGGTACCCCGCCCCTCGATCGCGTCAAGAGAGGGCGTGGGATCGTCGCAGCACGGTTCGGGGAGATCGCTGTGGTAGGCGTTTATTTCTCCCCGAACCGAACTCTCGCCGAGTTCCAGAACTCCCTAACAGAGCTGGGAGACGTCGTCGTCGCCTTCGGTTCCCTCCCCGCCCTCGTCCTCGGGGACTTCAACGCCAAAAATCCGGCTTGGGGTTCCCGGTCCATGGACCATGGGCGGGGCAGGATACTCGAGCACTGGGCCCGTGCGCAGGGCCTGGTAATCGAGAACCGGGGTTCTATCCCCACGTGCGTGCGGTTTACGGGCGAGTCGGTGGTGGACGTTACGTTCGCCACCCCCAGCCTGTCACCGCGCGTCACCGACTGGCGCGTTGTGGAGGAGGTGGAGACCTATTCCGATCACCGGTATATCCAGTTCGACGTCTCCGCCCAGACCCCAGACGCGCCGGTCCGACGGGACCTGAGTGGTCCGCGATGGGCGCTGAAGCAGATGGACCGGGAGCTATTCCTGGAAGCCTCGATCGTGCAGGCCTGGGGGTCACCCCTGGACAGGCCTGCCGACATAAACGACGAGGCGGAGTGGTTCCGGGAGGCCATGTCGGAGATCTGCGACGTGGCCATGCCCCGGGTCCGGCAAGGACGCGCCCGGCGTCAGCTGTACTGGTGGTCGAGCGAGCTAGCAGCGCTGCGCGAAGCGTGCGTTGCGGCGCGACGCCGGTACACCAGGTTCCGCAGGCGCCGCACCCGACCTTCGGATGCGGCGACTGTAGAGGCGGAGCTTTACGAGGGCTACAGGGCAGCGAAGGCCGTCCTCCGAGACGAGATCTGGCGGGCCAAGGAACTGGCCCGGGAGGAAATGCTGGCGACTCTGGACGGGGACCCATGGGGCCGCCCCTACAAGTGGGTGCGAGAGAAGCTCCGCCCCTGGGCTCCCCCGTTGACGCAGAGTCTCCAGCCTCAGTTCTTGGAGGACGTGGTGAGCGCCCTGTTCCCATCGCGAGGGGAGCACGCTCCCCCGCCCATGGCTCCGTCTCCGACGGAACCTGAAGCTGGCGCAAACGCGGACCACAGCGACGACGACGTCTACGACGCTCCAGAGGTGACCGAGGTAGACTTGAGAGTGGCGGTACAACGGCTCAAGGCCAAAAATACCGCCCCAGGACCCGACGGCTTGCCAGGGAAAGCGTGGGTCCTGGCCTCAGAGACTCTCGGGCCTCGACTAGGGGGGCTCTTTAGTGCATGCCTGGAGAGGGGCCAGTTTCCGCTTCGCTGGAAGACGGGAAAGCTGGTCCTGATCCAGAAAGCCGGGCGCCCTGCGGACTCTCCGTCCGCATTTCGGCCCATCGTGCTGCTCGACGAGGCGGGCAAGCTCTTGGAAAGAGTAATTGCAGACCGCCTCTTCGGGCACCTGAATCGGGTGGGCCCGGATCTTGCGGAGTGCCAGTTTGGCTTCCGCAGGGGGCGCTCGACGGTGGATGCCATCATGCGCGTGAGAGCCCTCACGACGGGGGACGCGGTATCCCGGGGCAGGGTCGTCTTGGCGGTGTCTTTGGACATCACCAACGCCTTTAACACCCTGCCCTGGAGTTGCATCAGGGAGGCACTACGGTATCACCGGGTGCCGACCTACCTCCGTCGCATAGTCGAGGACTACCTGACGGACAGAGCCGTCATCTACCCCGGTCACCGGGGAGAATGGAACCGGCGAGAGATGTCGTGCGGTGTCCCACAGGGATCGGTCTTGGGGCCGCCCCTGTGGAACATCGGATACGACTGGGTGCTGCGCGGCGACCTCCCTGACGGCGTCAGCGTAGTATGTTACGCTGACGACACGCTCGTCCTGGCGCAGGGAGAGTCGCACCAGGCGGCGGCCGACCTGGCGACGCAAGCGGTTGCGACAGTCGTTCATAGGATCCGGCAGTTGGGACTCGACGTGGCGCTGCACAAGACCGAGGCCATGTGCTTTCATGGCGCTCGGAACGCGCCACGGTCCGAGTCCCACATAACGGTGGAGGGGGTTCGCATCGGCGTCGGGAGGACGATGAAGTACCTGGGACTCGTCCTCGACAGCCGGTGGAACTTCAGGGAGCACTTCCTGAGTTTGGCCCCAAAGCTGAACCGGGCAGCAGCCGCCTTCAGGCGACTCCTGCCTAATCTCAGCGGGCCAAACGCCTCCTGCCGAAGGCTGTACGCCGGCGTCGTGCGGTCCATAGCCCTCTACGGGTCCCCAGTGTGGGCCCTGTGCATCCGGACGCGACCACTAAAGTTGGTCGCATGCCAGAGGGTCATGGCTATCCGAATGATCCGGGGATACCGCACGATCGCCGGCGAATCGGCCAACCTCCTTGCCGGATTGCTGCCCTGGGATCTGGAGGCGACTGCCCTCCAGCGCGTCTATGAATGGCGCGTGGAGGCGCAGCGCCGGGGCGTATCCCCGCTGCCTCGAGAAGTCGAGGCGCGGCGGGAAGAGCTCCGGCGCGATCTCAGGGCAGTATGGAGGGAGCGACTGTCGCAACCGACGGCCGGGCACGCCGCAATTGCGGCGGTAAGACCCCTCTTTGAGGAGTGGCTAGATCGGCGTCACGGCGTCCTGACCTACCGCATGACGCAGGTCCTCACCGGACACGGAAGTTTCGGGAGGTACCTGTGTCTGATGGGTAAGGAAGAGACGCCTGGGTGTCACCACTGCGAGGGTCGCCCTGAGGACACAGTCGAGCACACGGTGCAGGACTGCCCAGCTTGGGCAGAGCACCGACGTGTCCTCACGGCGACAATAGGCGGAGACCTCTCGCGCCCGGCCTTGGTCGAGGCCATGCTGCGGGGCGAGAGGGAGTGGGAAGCGGTCGCCTCCTTCTGCGAAGCAGTCATGCTTTCGAAGGAGGAGGCGGGCCGCGTGAGGGAGAGGATGGCGTCCTCCCTCCAGCCCAGCCGCAGTGGTAGACGCCCACGGCGTCGGACGTCGGCCGACGATCTCCGGCCACCGTAGGCGCGGGCATGCGGACAGCGAGTAAAGGGCAACTCGCTGTCCGACCATGGACCATGCCCGGGTCGACGGCGCGTCGTGTTTCACGCGCGCCTCAAAGAGCGTCAGCAACATGACGAGGCCCCCTCTGCAGAGGGCCGAATCCTGCCGGGGTCGTGGGACTCATCCCGTTACCGTGGCCCCGGTATGTAAAGGATTATTGAAGGAACACCGTGGATTTTAGTCAGTAAAAGTCTGACAGTCCCTCCCACCCTGCCCGGAGTGGGAGGACTTATTTGATAATTTTACCACGTTAAAAAAAAAAAAAAAAAAAAGGGTGTAAACAAAGACGGAGAAAAATAGTGGAAAAGCAAATAAACAGGTTACAGGACGCTAGCTAGTTTCTAGTCATATATAACGAATATAAAAGAATATTCATGAGAGAAACTGAAAACGTTTTAATAAACAAAACTTTCATTTCCACATTAGCAAATTCACAAGCCAGAATCTAAATAACAATTTCGTCATATTGTACTTAATATTGCTTCGTCACTTTCATTTTTGTCAATAAAAGACATTGCAGATTGATCATACAATAACCGGATCGCGTGACGATTCTATTCAGACTTGAACTAATTTAATCAACAACAAAAAAGACAATTTTAACAATCATTTACAATTCGAATAACCTTCAGCTGATCTAGTTTCAGTGTGTTAAGGTGATATTAACTATATTTTAACGTTTATTTTTATATTAGACAAGATACATATGTAGCGAGCTCAGCTGAATGCACAGGCCATCCAGCCAAGATAGAGCATCCTGGCGTCTTAGAACGAGAAGAGCCAACTCCAAGTAAAAAGAGCAGGCATGGAAGATGGGCCACGGATGCTTTTGGGGCTTGAACTAGCCTCAAAGCTAGATGGAACGTCTCGAGTCAACGGTGCGTTTTGTTCCACGTGCGCCTCAAAGAGTGCTGACACTCAAGACGGGGACCGATAGTACTAATGAATGTTGGGGTTCCGGGAATGTTTTAACGAGATACCACTCTGGAAAGCAAGGGCGAGTGAAAGAACGGGGAGGAATTTTAAGTCAGTACGAGACTGATACTCCCTTCCGCTCCTCCCAGAGCAGTTGGTGCAATTTAAATATCTTAAACCAAACTTAAAATACACACATTAAATGTGAGTCAATGTGAACATAAAATTAAACAATATCTAATATTGCTAGATTACAATGAAACAGAAAAACTAATGAATACACCATATAAATGACAATCTGAGTAATTAATTAATAACTAATTATCTTAAATATTATTATATTATTGTACTTCTCAAAATTGTTTCTTTCTCACTCACACTCATATATTTGTAGAAATACCATCAATTTCTAACACATCACACACCACTATACCATTCTACACACATGCACCATCATCTTACATAGCTCCTTGCACTCACCTCACCTTCACACACACATACACCCACCGCATACATATCTCATCAACTTACATAATTTCACCTACATTATACTTTTTAAACTCACCTTTGTCGGTTGGTCGGAACGAAAATGTGTCAACTACTTGCAAAACATCTTTGATCTAAGAAGTTCACATGGACGGATTCAATGTCCCCATAAAACAGGAGATTTTCCTAGCATGGGGGTCATTAATCTTTTTGATAATTGTCTTTTTTTTCTTTTTTGACTGCATCTTTTAATGTACTGTAATTCTGTTAATGACAAAAAAAACTCATGACTATTATCTATCTTCTCCCCGAAGAAGAAGGTTAGGTGAAACGTTAATGACAGTGCTTGCTGTTATATCCAATGTCGTGCAATTGGAAAAAGTATAGTCAGTTGGCTGCTCTGGGTAATGATGATGATGAAATCAAGTACAGACAAATTAATAGAGCCAAATCATTATAAATACAATCTAATTTGTGCAACATTCGTAGAACGGTCGCAGGTTACGTAATATGACCAAGTTGAACATAAACAACATTCGCTATATAAATGTCTCTAGAAGTCTCTAAGGGTATTGACATACCAATATGTTCTGTTGATTTCTTAAGAATTCGAAAAGGTAATATCGGTAGAAGATGCGCCTTGTTTGTAGACAAGCCACTGAGTTTTAATTATGCAACTGAAAGGAGTTTCAAAGATAATTATGTAAATTGAGAGCAATAGCCGAATGTACTAGTAAAAGTGTAAGTTACATTCATTATAGGATTAAATTCAAATGAGTAGATTATCGACATGGTATAAATAGATACTAACAGAATAAGGTAGATCTTAAGTTAAAGACAATATTAATTATAAGCACGCATGACATATTTTAGAGGCTTATACCATAGGTTAGGACAGCGTTAAATATATCAAAAGCTAGAAAAAATCTGCAATTAAATCTCTTCAGTTTTGGCAAGAAAATCCAGCCTTCCCATCTAGTATACAGCATCATAAAAATGCAAATGTCTTTAAACAATGACGGCGATGACAATTATAACAAAGAACTGTTTTATCATTGTGTATAAAGGATTTGGAGGATTCCAGTTTTCTGTTCATCATTGAACGATAAGAACATTGACCTGGTTCATTAGTTTTTGGAAAGGGTGATGAAGACACGATGTCTCTCAGTCATAGTGACTTTGATTATGGTGTGTAGTGTAAAAATATTATAATAAGAAATAGTGTTGTGATCGGCTGATTATTACTAAACATCTTTCGACCTATATGGAGGAAGAATTTTGGCCGAGAGGTGTTGTGTTCCGGCGATTTCAGGCGAGTTACCCGATACTGCGCGACACACGACAAAATAGTGGTCATAGGTTAATTATGTTATATGTTTTAGTTATAGTATCTTTTGTTAGTATGTATATTATTATTTTGTATAAGCAAAGTTGCCTGAATTAAATGAATTATTATTATATTATATGAATAAGGATCGTGTTTGTGAATATAACAACGTGTTTCTTCTATAGGAACATTTTATCTATTCGTCGTTAGCCAACTTGTATGAAGATTACAATGCATAGGGAGGTTACAGAGGGTGCAAAGACGAACCTAAAATAATAAAATATTGTTTCAGAATTCCATTATTTTAATAGCACCAATGCTTAGAGCTCCGTTACCTGAAATTATCTTCAGTGCTTTAAGAATTGGTGCTCTTAAAATCTGTGTTTTTTTGTATTAAAAATGTATTGACGTTGAGTGTTCAAAGGACCTCAAAATAATCAATTACGTACTGAATATGAACCGGTGAGATGGCTACATTAAATATTTCAAGGCATTTCTTGATATTCGATAAATAATACCAAAGATGACCATACATGGTTTAGCCGCATCTGTGTTAAGGATATCAGGTTTAAATGTTATTCCCCAAATATGTATAAAAAGGTAATGTTTGACCTCAAAACGGTCGCAAGCAACGGTTGACGACCCACGCGAATATATATTTACTGTGATGCTAATGGCAAACGTAAAGATGTGTCGTCGTATGTTAAAGTGAAATCACGATTTTATGTATTTTCGACTTTCAAGTTATTTTATTTTTCAAGTTATAATTATGAGTCACCCGAGTCGACGGCGCATCGTGTTTCACGCGCGCTTTAAAGAATTGTCAGCATCAATGACCGGCCGAAAGCCTGACGGGGTTGCGGGAATGTTTTAACGAGATACCCCGGTATGCAAGGGAAACAAAAGAAACACGGTGGGGGTTTTAGTCAGTAGGAGTATGATACTTCTCTACCTACATACACTTCTCATTTTAAGGATAGATCTTTGCCAAGCAGTGGGTAGGTATGGTAAAATCAAAAGCTCTTTTTCTGGAAGCGGTTTAAGTAGATCCGACAAGTCCGTCTATACAGGGTTGCTCGTTTACAGTGGTCCAAAGATTTTTTTCAGCTTGAGAGCATCATAAGTGATCATTTAAAACACACTTTAGTTAAGCGAAAACTTATGGTTTCGAAATTATAATTTTTTTAAATAATCAAGTCTGGTTATTTACAATAGATGAGCCTATAGCGCGATAGGTAGATTATTGCACTATGCTTATACCAAATTTCATTCGATTCGGTCCAGTACTTTTCATAACAGAATGGTTTTGTACTAAAAATATTGAAATTACGGGTAATTTAAAAAAAAAACATAATTTTTAAACCATAAGTTTTCGCTTAACTAAAGTATGTTTTAAAAGATCACTTATGATGCTCTCAAGCTGAAAAAAATCTTTGGACCACTGTAAACGGGCCACCCTGTATATCTGTCCGTCTACGGTTTATGTAACTCAGAAATTATTGATGTTGTGAACGTGTAATTTCGCACAGTTACTGGATATTAAACACGTCTACAAATATTGTTAAACAATGTTTTCTGTCTCCTATTTCAGTTTTTACGGTGGCCTGACCTTAACTGGCCAGTTTTTACATAACATCCGAAAGAATCTGGTTTTTAATAAAGGTAAACTTTTAAGAATAAAATTTTGTGTAAGCTTATTTTAATAATACTCAATATAATTTGTCACTACAATCATGCTGGGATACTAGCCTCCTCTACGAGAGGGAATGGGCTGTCTTCGGATTTTCAATCCTAGCTTAGGACAGGCCACTTTTCTCAAGATGGATTTCCTTCACTGTTATTGAGAGCAGTGTTTATGATAAAAATGCCTGCCTCGTTGTGTTCCACGCGCGCCCCAAAGAGCTGTCAGCACCAGTGACGGGGCCTCATAGGGCCATTGCCTGCCGGGGTTTGCGGGAAAGTTTTATCGAGATACCGCGGCCCCGGAACTTTAGGGCAGCTGAAGGAACAACGTGGCTTTTTAGTCAGTAGAAGTCTGACACGCCCTTCCGCTTAAGCCAGAGCGGAAGAAGTCATTCGATGATTTTCCCAACCAGAAAAAAAAAGGTTCAAACCCACGATCTTCAACTCGTAAGTCATACGAGTAACCACTGAGCTACCACTGTTCGATAATCTTGTTCAATCTTGTTGTAGACTCTTACATTTGTTTAACAATTTTTTATTTGTAATGCTGTATTAATTGGTCTATACTGTCCTCTCATACCTAATTAACCAGATGGATACATTGTAAGAATGATATTTTAAAAGAGTAACTGTGGAGTGTCTTGCCGGTTCTTCTCCATAGAAAACGTCCAATTTCGAACCGTACCCTAATTGCTGACGTTTTGTAAGTGCCCATGAAGGCCTATGTGTAATAAAACAGTTTGAGTTTGAGAATCTTCTTTTCGTAATGTACCCTTCGATTGTTGATCGAAGAATGTTACTGAAGAAAGTTGAGCGTTGTTTATCAATACAACTATATTACTGTATGTACATAGTACACGAGCACTTAGAATTCTCCTCACTGTTCAAGCGAAATCGTTCATGAGAATTAATTCCCGTAAACTTTTGATAAATTCAGCAAAATATCATGCCATACATCACCTAGCACATGTGCTCGCCATAATAAGTTGCCAAATATACATTTAAAATTCTTTGGTCGTGGTCTCGGTCGCACTAAATGCCTATAAGTGAAAGTTACGACCAGAATGGTCGCGAATTACTAAGTAACTATGCTTCATATCATGTCGTTATGTAATGTTGATTACAAATCAAATCGGAAGCATGTTATTTGAATGCTTGCAGGCTTGTCAATCATCATTAACTGGCTGGTCACTTCCGCCTGAAATAAAAGATAAGAAACAGAACGAGAATTGCCATTCTCTATGTCTAACTTACTAACTCTTAGTGCAAAGAGAAATTGGAATCTACATGTCAATCTATATGTAAATATAATAATTAAGTCTCATCTTTCAAACCACTATAACTAAACCACCAACACCAGTATACAAAAAAAATTGGCCAAGTGCGAGTCGGACTCGCACATGAAGGGTTCCGTATAATAAATATAATATACTTAATATATTTATTTGAAAAAAAAAAACAAAAAACCTTACAAATTTCTTAAAACTAGATTATTTACAATTTTTACAACTACGCCAAATAACTTTGTTTTTCATAGTATTTGTATGAATTAGTTTTTTTAGATTTTTCACTTCATTATTATAGAAGTTAAAGGGGGGGACACACATTTTACCACTTTGGAAGCGTATATCTTTTAAACGATTAACTTTATGAAAAAGTCATTTTAGAAACATTAATGTCATTTTTAAAGACCTGTCTATAGATACCACACACGTATAGGTTTCATGAAATAAAATATTTTCAGTTTCAGTTCCATGTATGCGGAGCCCCCTTTATTTTAAATATTTTTTAAATTTTTTCTTAAAATCGGAAAGCGGTTAACAGAATACATCTACCTACCAAGTTTTACATGTATAGTCCTAATAGTTTCTGAATAAAATGGCTGTGACAGACAGACGGACAGACATGTCGAAACTATAAGGGTTCCGTTTTTTGCCATTCGGCTACGGAACCCTAAAAACGTCTGAAATGGCGCTTCATTCCAGAAAACGCGGTCATTGAAAAGTGGTGCTACAGTGCATTTCAGTGCTCCCACAGCCCTCGGTGCAACTCTTGTCCGATCCAGCCCGTCCCTAGCTACCCTCCTGAGCGTACTTCACAAGGGATGCATGTAGCGTGTAGTCGCTTAGTTTGTAACTTTTTATAGCTAGCTAGAGACTTTAATTATTATAGTTTAGCCTCCTCCTAAGTTCACCTGAGCTAAGCAGACTGACTCACAAAACACGTGACAAAATGTGCGGCGGAACTCTGGGTGGTTTTGGAGAGTCTGACATACCCTTTCGCCTGCTCCGAGGAGGAGAATTTTAAGACAGAGAGACAAAAAAGGCCTTCCAGTCCAGCATCCTATGGTACGCGGTTACCACTCCAAGACCGGGGAGATCCCACTGCTACTTAAGTTTTATGATTATTCGGGGTTTGTTAGCAACCTTGGTTCTCATTTCTGATGAGATCACACAAGGATAATACTGCTGCCCTTATAGCCTTCTGTCGTTCTTCAGTGACGCACTTTTTTTCGCGTTCAAGTTGGTGAATACGGAAATATATTCTACTAAACTGTCTGTGTGTTTTTGCGCATGTTTGCGTAACCCAGTTTATGATTGATCCGTGTTTTTCTATCGTGTGTAATCAATTTTGTAAGCGTTCAAACTTGAAATCTGTTGTCATTATGTTGGATTGTGGAGATCAGGAAAATAGTCATCACAATTTGCTTAGCGCATTTTTCTAACTATGTTGGATGCAGCTTACTACTGGTATTTTCATAGAGCAACTGGCTATCAGACCTCCAAAACCCAGCAGTTGTGACAATCTATCCCCATTGGTAAGGTTGGTCTCAAATTTTCTGGTTGCTGACTACTCGTAACTATTAGTGAATGACAAGGATATACAAAGATGCCCGAGACTGACGTGCTTAACGGGGGTAAACGTTATTTATTTGCTCGACCGGTGCACCTGTTATTATTGAGCCACGAAGTCCGGATAAGAAAAGCAGTTAGTTACTCCATGTTCAATTACCAGTAGGTACTTTTCATAATACCAGGCAGGTGCTCTTGTTGCTATAGGCACAATCCATTGTTTTTAATTACAACATCACACGTGGATTATGAGTTGAGTGCCATATTAAATAAATGGTCGTGGATCTTGACGGCTAGATACAACAAAGTTAATAATGGATGACGTGGCTAAGTGCCAATTGTTCTGCACGATAATATTTTTCTATATTGCTGATGTACTTATTGTTGCTTAGGTGTGATCGGCGTAGTAACTGCCTAAGAAACTATCCAATGAGAAACCAAAATGGGATCGTTTTTCTCTTATATTTGTAGACTAGCTTGTGCCAGCGGCTTCGCCCGCGTGGGAAGGTTTTCCGTGTAAATCCCGATCCCGTGGGAATTTCGCAAAATGCTTTCTTAGCGGATGCCTACGTTATAACATCTACCAGCATGCCAAATTTCAGCCCGATCCGTCCAGTGGTTTGGGCTGTGCGTTGATAGATCACTATGTCAGTCAGTCAGTCACCTTTGAGTTATATATATTTAGATGATTGTTCTGCGTTTGACATGTCACCTGAAAAGGATTATGTGGTCGAAAATGAAGCACGCTAACATAGAAGGAAACTATTTACCGCGGTATAGCTATCATGAAAAACAGACTTCCGCAGGGAATTCCATTCCTTATCTGTACGCACAATGAAAGTATTCCTAAAACATTCTGTGTGCATGGGTGGGATGTCCACCATATAACGACCGTGCGTCACTGTTCGTCTTCTAGTAGTCTTGATAAATTCCGGTTTTCAAAGTAAGATCTCTCATAAGATTTTCTGCCGAAACCGAGTTAATTACGAATTATAATGGATAATCACTTAGGCGAAGAGTTCTTTTTAAGAACGACGTGTTCACGTAGTAAGTAATTTAAAAAACTTTATTTCGCTCTAAACGGTGAATAAAAACATCGTGAGGAACACCGACATGTCCTTTTTTCCGGTGTTGGAAAATCATCGCACTAACTTCTCCCGTTCTGGGTGGAGCGGAAGGGAGTGTCAGACTTCTACTGACTAAAACCCCACCCTGTTCCTTCAGCTGCCCTTAAGTTACGGGGCCGCGGTATCTCGTTAGAACATTCCCGTTTCAACCCCGGCAAGCAGTAGCCCTATGGGGCTCCGTCACTAGTGCTGACAACTCTTTGAGGCGCGCGTGGAACACGACGCGCCGCCGACTCGTGTCTGGTCCTAACCGGACGGTGAGCTACCCTGCTCGACGTCTGCAAGCCCGCGCCTACGGTGGACGGAGATCAGCTTGCGTTCCCCAACGTCCGGGGCGTCTCCCGCAGCGGCCGGGGCGCGAAGAAGAGAGTTGCCTTTCCCTCGCGCATTCAGCCTCCTCCTTCGCTAACACATGTCCTAGAACCGCAATATCAAAGACATGCGAAATCCACCAACCGGCATTGAGCCCTCGTGGCGGCCTATTCCCTCTCATAGAGAGGACGCCTGTGTCCCAGCTGTGGAATAATTACAGGCTGGATATGTTATGTTTGTCAATTTGTCATTAAATAACGCTTCATGTTACCCACCAGACTTTTAAAAAATCCTCATTTTTGATATAAGTAAAATCGGTTATTCGATTAAATGTAATTTTTTATTTTATTTATTTATTTATTTAAATTAAAAATTTTGTTCTGCTCATCGCTGCCACTGCGGCGAAGTTGTCAACAGCCTCGGTCACCACGGCCTTTCATGCGGCCGCAGTGCGGGTCGCATAGCACGGCACGCGAATATTAACGACATCATCCGACGAGCTCTTGTCACCGTCGGCGTTCCAGCTGTATTAGAACCCAATGGCCTGGCACGCGACGATGGCAAAAGACCGGACGGCATGTCTTTATTTCCTTGGAAGATGGGTAGGCCTTTAGTGTGGGACGCAACTTGTGTCGATACTCTTGCGCCATCCCATCTTCCTAGCTCGTCTTGCTGTGCTGGCGCTGCCGCTGCGGCTGCTGAAAACCTCAAGCGGCGGAAATATAATAACCTTGTTGGTAGTTATATTTTCGAGCCGTTTGGGGTTGAAACCTTGGGGTCGTGGGGTCCGAGTGCTCACAGATTATTTAAAGATCTATCCAAACGCCTAGTTGACACTTCGCGTGACCCAAAGGCTGGCTTTTACCTTGGACAGCGGTTAAGCATTGCCATACAGCGTGGCAATGCCACCAGTCTTTTGGGCACATTACCAGTGGACAGCGATGCGTACGAATTTCTGGACGCCATATTTTAGTTTATTTTTAGATGTATATGATTATGTAGTTTAGGGTTTTTATTTAAGTGTATATTCCATTATTGTTTAAAATAAATATATTCCCCTATTAAATGTAATGAATGAAACTGGGAAACACGGAATTCATTACGTTTTTTTTTATTGATAATATGATTGCGTTTGTTTTCCATCTCACCTGATGGTAAGTGATGATGTGGTCGAAGTTGGAGCACGCTTACCTAGAAGTAACCTATTCACTCTTGACTTAAAGTCCCGTAGGTTGTAGCGATCAGAAAACACAGACAGGGAATTCCACTCCTTAGCCGTAGGTACGCACAATGAAAGTTTAAATTGACTTAAATGATTTACATTTTATAATATTGTTTTACGTTTTAATTAAGTTTGACATTAAGTGAGTAATCAGTTGATTTGCTGATTGCTTTCAGCAAGGTAAAACCTTTTCTTTAAAGAATATTCTGTTACCACATATTTATGTAAGTACACTATATGTAATAAATTAAACAATTCAAATATGATTTATCCAAAGGTATAACTTATAAATGTAGGCATGCTAGTTTTAGAGGTATTGCACACTAGCTGTGCCCGCGTCTTCGTTCGTGTGTTATGTTTTTCCCGCGTCAATCCTGATCCTATTGGAATTTTGAGATAAAAGTTTATATATTGTCCTATACTCTTCTCTACCTTCCAGTGAAAATCCCTTTCATATCGGCTTAGCCGTTCCAGCGTTTTGCCCATGCTAACGGACTGACAGACAGTCAGAAAAACAAAAAAAGGTTTTGTTTTAGTATCGTGTAAAATAATAACTGTAAGCATTAGAGATAAACACAGTTATTTGTTTTTAGAAAAACTTTATTTATATGTACCCATAGATATATAGATTTGCATAACATTATTTACTCTCGACCATTCGCTAACAGAAAAATACAGGTTTCAAAAGGAAAATGTCGACTAAGAACGGTTTCAAGGAAAGTCCTTTTAAAGGAAACTAACCTCTTCCATCTCAAGTGATTCTAGTTCTTATTACTTTGTGATAAAGCAGAAAATTACACAAAACAGGTAGATGTATCAGGGGATTCACATAAATTGTATTTGCTTTTATTTTATTTTTAATTGATTGTTTTGCAAGTAATAATTAAATAGGTATTATAAACGCGAAAGTATGTTTTGTTTATAAGTTTTCAAGCTAACATAGTCACTAACACTATCATTAGAACTTAAAACGGGATGTTTACCAGGTGTAATTATTGTTTCGAGTATGCGATATTTCGGCACTGTTGCAAGCGCCATGATCACGGATAAACTAAATTTATTGCGGGTGGACGTTTGTGACCAGACGAATCGGTCTACCCTCTCTCTCGTTCGTTTTCTGTGATCGACACCATTATAAGTTCTCGTCAAATAACTTGGCAAGAGTCGTTCAATGCGCAGAAGTCGATTTTTAGGTGTTAGCGGTTGTCAGCGGGACGCGGGGTATGACGTAGCGCCGCTCCGAGCACGCGTGCGGTGCGTCAGTAGTTCTCGTTCAATTTGCTCCCGAATACACTTGCGTACACGAAAGTTGTAACCTTTGTTTTTGTTACGAGCTGTTGTTTTAAATTTAGTTTTTTTACGTTGATTACAATGCCAGGACCAAATACCGTTTTACGCAGACTATTAAAACGTCAGAAAGAACAGTTAGACACTATAGTTAAGGAAGGTTGAAATTCCGAATTCGTCACTGTCTTTAGGACACTGGGAAAAAAGAAGAATAAAAGGGGTAGCAGTTTTATTAACTAATTGTGACGACGAGAACATATTACCTATTTTTAATATTTTTTTAAATACATTTTTTTTTCACCTTTAAATGTATTTATGTATTATAACTATTTTATTTATAATACCGAATTAACGAGTGAATTTCTCTTCTTTCTTTAACATTCTTCTGAACAGACATGATTTAAAATAAATAATGGCAATAACCATAGAATAATGGCAAGCAGTAAAAGTGACCACTTTTTGCTTCCACTAAGTGCACGATGCGCGAACTTACCCCCACTACGCCAAAACCTTGCCAACTTACGTGACGAGGACTATACCACTCTCATACGTAACACTCAAAACTCGAATCTGTTCTCGACACACAAAACTCACCGTGTCTGCTCGCAAACTTTTTTGGACATTTTTACGCTTTTTACACAATTGAACCAGTTTTAAGTTGTATGTTTTGTTTGTCTGTCCTTATTATATTTAACATCCAAAAATACTACGTCAGAATATTGAAATAGTCACATTGTCACATAGTAATTCTGTAACTTAAGTTGGATCCATAAACGAACTCCAAAAAAGTAAAGTAAAGGCCTAAATAGATTATGAAGAAGAAGGCAGTCTTACTATACATAATATATGTCTGGTATATCAGAGCTAATTATTCGGTCACAGTTTATTCTAAATATAGCATCTAGAATATATAGTCAATGACATTTTGATTGTAAAACATATATCGATCATTGCCGTCGCGAGACAATTTACATACACAAGTAGCTTTATTATTTCAGCAAACTATTACTAATTTAAAATATTATTTATGGCTATAGAGAACATACTGACAACACGTTCTCTATAGACAGTGTAAGAATTTACGGTATTTTAAACGTAATAATGATGCAGTAAATATAGTAGTCATCACACTATTCTTCTTATCAATTTAGAGCGACAATAGCATAATAGTTAAGGTGTCGGCCTTGTGAGCGAGGGGTCACGGGTTCGAACCTCACCCATTACACTATTACGGTGAACCCAATCTAGAAACAAGCATATTTAGCTTGGTTGGAGGGATTAACAACATTGCTACTAACGTTAATTCTATCCACATTGCTAGTGAGCATTCATTTGAAAGTAAAAGTGACGAGCGTGTTGCATTTCTATTATCTACGGGCAATCGCTCATATGTTTTGTATACATCACCCTACGATTTTTGTCTTTTTAATTTCAATTACTAGATTTATCCACGACGAAGTCAAGCAAAAGCTAAGAAAAAGAATCTTTTTCTGAACATTCCGTTTGTCAATATTTCTTTCTTAAAACTTGAAAAACGAGACCAGCTGATGATCTGACCTTAGTGGAGCTCGTGGTTCAAATAGTAACAGCTATTTGGTTCGTACTTCCAGGTTAGGCAATGATGAATGAATGAGAATCTTTTGTAGCCTGGAGTGCACGTTTACGGCCCCAGTTGTCATTTGTACAGACGCCAGCACGTATTGACATGCTGGCGTCTGTTATTCTGGAGAATTTCTGGAGAAATTTGACAGGTAGATTGCTACCTGTCAAATTTCTATCTGTCAAATTTTACCAATCGAACATTAACATTCCACTATTGTGATAAGGTTGAAAATCTATTAAAGAAATTTGACAGATTGAGGTAGATTGATGTGCTGGCGTCTTTGACAGTAGTAAAGGGAAGTCAGATGTCGGATACGACGCCAGTCTTGCCAAGATTCTGGATTGTTGATAGGCAGTTGCTAACACAGATAACTTTAAATAAGTCAGTTGCTAATAGGCTGCGCCGGACTATAGTTGGTTCACGTTAAGAAAATAGTGACGTTATCGTTGTCCAATAAGGTCGCAACAAATTAGAAAGCTAAGTTCACAGTGACCAGTTGACTGGAGATCTTTTGACGAGACGGTTGTCTTTTATGCGTTACCTACATATAATAATCTAAATTAATTTACTCCTGTTGAATTGGTGTGGGAAATAAAAAATATGTTGGTGCCAATAACTCAACCTTCAAGATGAGTGATGTAAAAAAATATTCTGTAACGCAATAACTTTAATACATCGATGCTAATCGATGGAAGAAATGCTGCGACCACGTGATACAAAAGAAAATATTTTGTGAATTTTGGATGACGTCATAGAGAACGCAGAACAAAATTCTTTTATAATAAATTCAAATGAAGATTCTAGTGACACTGATTAAAAAAGATAATTCATTTGATTTTTATCTATTAAACTTAACCTTTTGAAATATAAAATTAATTTTAAATCTGTACTCAATTATGAAACCAGCTTTACCCTGCAGTTCCACTGATGACGTCACTTTACAACGTTGGGAAAAGGCGAGCCATATGATTTTCATTTATTAAGTAGGTCCAATAAAGATTACAACACACATTTTAATTTATTACCAACGCAAGAATCAAGAATATCATAAATACTAATCGAAGTGTTCATGCTCCAGTTATTGAATAGATTCAAGGTTCTAACCGATAGAAAAGTAAATATAAGTACCTCTTGATACTGATTAATTAGAAATGTATTACATAGTTGGTTGGAATATGTAATCTAACGATGTGATATCCGAAAGGCTAAGTTGCGGTTGAAGCGATTCGTTTTTTTTTATTGATGATAGGCTCTGGTTTGACTATCTCACCTGATGGTAAGCGATTATGAGGTCGAAGATGAAGCACGCTTACCTAGAAGTAACCTATTCACTCTTAGCTTAAAGACCCGCAGTTTATAGCTATCGGGAAACACAGATTCCGGCAGGAAATTCTACACCTTAGCTGTACGCAGAATAAAAGTATGTTTTGTGCGTATGTCCACCATGTAACAATGCCACATTCTTGCCACAATCTTCCAGTGAAAGTCCCATTAAATCGGTACAGCCATCCCAGAGATAAGTCCCCGTCTTCCTGAGCTAGGTATCTCCCTCCCACCAACCACATCCCGATTATCCTGTCCGTAATGAGAACAACTATCCCTGTACTGTTAAACCGATTTCAATAATAAGAGGTTTTCTATTCGACTGTGTTTTTTGTATAGGTATTATTTAGCATATCATATCTTAGCTAATTAACATTAACATAAACATTATAAATATACATACATTATAATTATTAAATTAATTAACAACATTCTAATGATTGTTATTTAGTTTGAGAGATTGTCCTGGAGTGACCCCGTTAAAATTTAGTCAAGATCTAATTTTCAACTTCAGGGATAAGTAGATTCATTTGGAAGTCGGCCGTATTTTTCGTATGTAGTAATTATAATAATTTATTTCCATCAAAGTAGGTACAAATTTCTTAATCTAATAACAAATTAATTCTAAGCTTACAGGTTGTACGCTGTCACATATTTATAATTATGGAGTTTCCTAACTCCTAAACTAAGTAAAACTTGTATTATAGGAGTTAGTGAGCTATTGACTCAGACCCAACCTTGAACTTATGTAGCTTCATAATCATAACATAAACAATATTATTAAAGCTTAAAACAAAAACAAAACATAAACCTACGGTAGTCAAAATGATATAATTCAATATTTACTACGAATATGTTATACAGACAATTCTTGTCACCTGTTATACCTATAATATAATTACTTTTTACTTTTTAGGGTTCCGTAGCCAAATGGCAAAAAACGGAACCCTTATAGTTTCGATATGTCTATCCGTCTGTCTGTCTGTCTGTCTGTCCGTCCGTCCGTATGTCACAGCCATTTTATTCCGAAACTATTAAGACTATACATGTGAAACTTAGTAAGTAGATGTATTCAGTGGACCGCTTTCCGATTTAAAAAAAAAAAAAATATTTAAAATAAAGGGGGTCCCCATACATGGAACTAGAACTGATTTTTTTTTTCATGAAACCTATGCGTTTTTGTATCTATAGACAGGTCTTTAAAAATGATATAAGGGTTTCTAAAACTACTTTTTCATAAAGTCAATCGTTTAAAAGATATAAGCTTCCAAAGTGGTAAAATGTGTGTCCCCCCCCTCTAACTTCTATAATAATGAAGTGAAAAATCTAAAAAAATATATGTCTGTAGATCTTAATGTAAACTTTCAACCAAAATTGGTTTGAACGAAATCGGGACAGCAGTTTTTGAGATACAGCATATTTTATAGAACCGCAAATATAACTTTGTAATTCATACAAACACTATGAAAAACAAAGTTATTTAGCGTAGTTGTAAAAATGTAAATAAGCTAGTTTTAAGAAATTTTTAAGGTTTTTTTTTATTCGTCAAATAAATATACATATTATATTATATTATTATAGTTACTACGGAACCCTTCATGGGCGAGTCTGACTCGCACTTGGCCAATTTTTCATTGACAAACCCATATTTTACTGTTATTTCATATAGCAAATGAATACTTTGAGTGCAATGTAATCAAACAATAACGTCTCGTAGTATTCGTAGATCGTAAGTTGATTCAATGCGCGTGAGTCGCCTCAAGGCTTTGAAGTTAAGGTCGAGATCGAAAGGTTTTCCTCTTGAGCACGTTTTTTCTTTTATCAATTAGAGACCGTACGTTTGAAGTTCAACAAATGCAAGGTTAATTTGAATGCACTGGTAATCTGACATCTTGCAACCGTAAAAGAATTCAAGATTTTTGTTTTCCTTAACACTTGAGGCATACAATATATTAATATAATGATTATTAACTACCTAAAAGACATTACGTATGCAGGGCCGGATTAACCATTAGGCAGAGTAGGCAACTGCCTAGGGGCCCCGCGTCCACAAGGGGCCCACTGCACGCACCAAGAAAAAAAAATGACTCATCGAACGAGAATTTAGAAGAGCGTGTGAACTGAGGGACCACACTGTTATCACTCAAAATACAAATCCTTATTTATTGATTTATTAAAACTTTATGCAACACAAAATGTACAAAGGCGGACTTAGTGCCATAATAACATAATTTAGTAGTAGAATTAAATGTGAGGTTCTTAAGTCCTACTCCTTACCCACCGGGGTACCGAACCGGATCGCACTTAAGGGCCTATACTACCTCGGCGCTTCTCACTATCTCGCTCGCACACTACTGGCCGCGGTCACGCGATCCGCGAGCAAGCGAGACAGGGTGGCAGGGAAAACACTCCAAGACACCGATAATTTAGTTTATTTCTTTTTACGGTGAAAGTAATGGTAATTAAAAAAAGTAAATAACATAAGACCTGCTTTATACTTAGTTCAATTAATAAGCAAAGTTTCATTATCTAATTTGAAGTTATTTTTGAATACCAGCGGTTTATTGTTTGGTTTGGAGGTAACTTTGGATTTTCATTCTATCAAGAATATTTTATGGAATCGTGTTTTCGTCAAACATGGTGCCTAATATTAATCCTCAACTTTACTATATATTTATTTCAAAATTATTGCTGCAGTATTTTCGACATAACGGACGATCATGCTAAGCCATTTGAGGTAGTAGGTATAGGCTCTTAAGTTACGATACGTACGTAGTCTACAATTGTTTTATGTCTGCTAGTAAATCTTACAATTTTCTCCTCAATTTTCCTTTCTCAATAACAATAATTATAATTTTTTTCGACGCACGCATTGCTTCATACTATTTAGTATCGAGTTTTAAAACTAATATAATAAATCGGAACGCAGCCGTAGGGCGGCCGGAGGATACTTCATGCACGTTGGTGGAAAGGTGGAATCCCCGATTCGTTCAGTGCAGTTTGTAGTTTTAGAAATTTAAAGTTTCTGTGATTGCGATTTGTGAAATTTACGACCGCAAATAAAACTAAAAAAGTTGTGCTCTGTGAATAAACACTACCTTGAAACGATCGGATTTTTAGGTTAATTTTGAAAAATTAAGCTTTTATTAGAAAGGTGTAAACAATAGGTACTCTACGAGCTCGATAGCGTAAACGGCTTAGCACTCTCGGCCATGATTTGATAGTGTGCGTTACCCCAACAAAATAATGTCGAAAATAGTCATTTAAATCTTCTAGATATTAGTTGCCCAGCTTCTGTAATTGTTAAGCACATTTTTAAATTTGTTACACATATAGTTTTTTAGTTATTACACAAAAACATATTCTGCTGGGGTAACGTTTGAAACGTTACCGCAGCAAAACTTTTTTTTAAATAATGGGAATATTGAAATAAATATTAGCTATACATTTAGTTGTCTAGACGAGGTAAATGTTACACTTTATTTTGTTTTTGTTCTTTCTTCGGCTGCGAAGTTATTCGAGATTTTGCTGGAGTAACGTTTGTGGTTTTGCTGGATCTCTGAAACGGTTAAGCGGATTCTTATCATCTTTTGTACATGACTTCTTAGGAATTAGTTTTAATTTCGCAATAAAAATAACAAAATGATATACCGTTTAAAAGTTATTTAATGAAATATAAAAACGCTTCTTTAGGTCCTAACACTCTGAATATGAGCTCTAAAGACTTACTTTAAACGTTATTTTGTAGCCTTTAACTACCTGCAAATGTATATGAAGTTTCATTAGTATCCTGTAGGTAATTAACAAATTATGATGATATTCAGTTCTCCACGTTCACGGTCACAATGCTCGCGGAGTTATTTGGCCACCGATAAACCTGTATACGGTTATATAAACTGAATGTTATATCAATATTTAGTTGCTTAAATCAGTTATATACCTGTAAAATTTCAGAGTAGTACATACAACAATTAACGAGATAATTAAATAAAAGTCATTAGGAACTTCAAGACCGTGGTAATCCGACCAAGTTTAGGTGGTTACAAAAAAGCGACCGCGTAGAACATTATGCTATCTTCTAAAATATGTAGGATAATACACCTTAAAATTTCGTTACAGACGCGTACACTGTTAAATACATAACAATATTATAATATCTGTACTATAAACATTATTATTATTACCTTTGAGCTACTTATTAGATAGGTATATATTGTATTATGTGCACCAGTTCAATGGCACAGTTGCACGGGTTCCTTCTATTTGGCAGAATCTTGATACTCCGAAATTCATTTGGCATAACACACTTGGCATAATCTTCCTTAAAAGAATATTTTTAAGGCATACAAATTATTTAGTATGTATAATTATTATTTAGCCGAATGTTTATATATTCGAATTCACAATGACATAAATTACTTTTGGCAGAGTTAAAATTCTGCATAATTTCGTTTAGCATAACTGCATGCTGCATGCTTGCTTGCATGTTTAGGTACATGTTTCTTACAGGGAAATAAAAACCACGTATGTTCACAATCAAATGTTTTATTTAATGTATGCCAAAAGTTGGTTCTAACTGTAAACTTTCTGAAAGAATGATGGTTCTACGTTTTAATTATTATGGATATGAAATTTATGCCTAAACATGATTCTGACTTACATAATTATTTGACTGCAGTTTAATATTTTATTTTTGATCTGTGATTTTTACATAATTTAAGTTAATCTTAGAATACAACTATCTGTAATATACATCTAGGAAAAAATATTGTGATATTTGAAATTTGTCTACAAAATAGTAGGACTTACTGTTTTTAAGTTTAAAAATTATTATTTTACCTGTAAATAAAAATTCTATAAGAAATATGTAGTTTTTTTTTAAAACTTGTGTACACATCTCTACTAAACTTGTAAGACTATCCTACATATTTTAGAAGATAGCATAATGTTCTACGCGGTCGCTTTTTTGTAACCACCTAAATTTGGTCGGATTACCACGGTCTTGAAGTTCCTAATGACTTTTATTTAATTATCTCGTTAATTATTGTATGTAATACTCTGAAATTTTACAGGTATATAACTGAATTAAGCAACTAAATATTGATATAACATTCAGTTTATATAACCGTATACAGGTTTATCGGTGGCCAAATAACTCCGCGCGCATTGTGACCGTGAACGTGGAGAACTGAATATCATCATAATTTGTTAATTAACTACAGGATACTAATGAAACTCCATATGCATTTGAAGGTAGTTAAAAGCTACAAAATAACGTTTAAAGTAAGTCTTTAGAGCTCATATTCAGAGTGTTAGGACCTAAAGAAGTGTTTTTATATTTCATTAAATAACTTTTAAACGGTATATCATTTTGTTATTTTTATTGCGAAACAAATTAAAACTAATTCCTAAGAAGTCATGTACAAAAATGATAAGAATCTGCTTAACCGTTTCAGAGATCCAGCAAAACCACAAACGTTACTCCAGCAAAATCTTGAATAACTTCGCAGCCGAAGAAAGAACAAAAACAAAATAACGTGTAACATTTACCTCGTCTAGACAACTAAATGTATAGCTAATATTTATTTCAATATTCCCATTATTTAAAAAAAAGTTTTGCTGCGGTAACGTTTCAAACGTTACCCCAGCAGAATATGTTTTTGTGTAATAACTAAAAAACTATATGTGTAAAGCTGGGCAACTAATTATCTATAAGATTTAAATGACTATTTTCGACATTATTTTACTGGGGTAACGCACACGATTTGATGAGTTAAGGAATGTTCTCAGTGGCCGGTCATCAAACGGGCGGGTGATCATTGATCATAAACTTAATCTCGAGTTTTTCTGTGCTTCGGAAGGCACGTCAAGCCGTTAGTCCTGACTGCATCCACAGTCATTAGCTGTGGACACAGTCTAACAGATTTCTTGAAAAAGTCTAACGATGAAATTAAAGAGGCTTGTACAACATTTTGTGAACACTATTCCGAAGACATTGAGCCTGAGTTTATAAACGAGATGGTGCAATTAAAATACTTTGTATTACAATTAGAGCATGCAGGAAAGATAATATTGTAGCTGCTGAAGAATCTTATAAATTGATTTTTGATAATATGGTACAATCAACTTTCCCGAATGTAATGATAGCATTGAAAATTTATAGAAGTTTGATGATAACAAACGCCACAGGGGAACGAAATTTTTCAAAATTAAATTAATAAAAAGCAGTCTTCGATCAACAATGTGTCAAAATCGTTTAAATTCACTGACGATTATGTCCATTGAAAATGATATACTGGAAAAGGTTAAATTCAAAAATGTCTTAAACGACTTTGTATCTACAAAAGTAAGAAAAATTAATATTTAAACTTACAGTATAAGGTTAAAATATTAACTTTTCTAACCTTTTCCAGTATAGTAGTTTTTTCTTATATTTATTATATTTTATTTCATTTGAATATATTAAATTTAAAATAACCGCGTACCATTTCATTTCTTATTCCTGGTCCATGATATTTATTCATTAAGACTATTCCAGTTAAAGAAAACTGAATTAGAATCGTTTGCGATGTTTGGAACTTAGGTACGATTTTGCAGACAAACACATAGACATACACATACGCAGATACGCGGCTTTTGTTACTACTTACGTTACTAGATAACTGATATACTGCTTCGATACTTTTTTTTTGTACAAAACGTACTTTATTCATAGGGGACCAGACTTAAGACAACATCCATGCCTAAAATAGATACAGACATACTTGTGTTTAAAAACTACTTTCAAGTAATCGAATCGCAACCCATGAAATACTTAGTAGTTCCGGTAGCTATCTGTGGTCTTCATCATTAGTTCCACTTCACCAACCGGTGCTTTTCTGCCTATAATATTTGTTGTTTTCCCTCGAATTCTCCAGGATTCCATCATCAGATCCTGACTTGATGGCAATGGGATCAACCTTGAAGTATACCCTTTCAAACAAAAAAGAATTTTCCAAATCAGTCTAACCGTTATGAGTTAACACAAATAAAAAAATACAGCCGAATTGAGAACCTCTTCCTTTTTTGAAGTCGGTATAAGAGGGCCCCGAGGATTCCATTGCCTATAGGCCCCTGATGGGTTAATTCGGCTCTGTACGTATGTCTCAAGTAACTGAATGTATTTCTCTGCAAACTATTTTCTCCAGTCGTCATGCTTTTGTACCTACTATTTTTTGTCGAAGTTAGTAATTTTAACTAAAAATAATTGAATTATTTTACAAATACCATTTAACACTTTCGCTTTTATAACAAGTGGCCAAAGTCTATTACAGAACTTAGCGAAGGAAATATTAAAATCCACATTTTAAAATGTTATTTCAAAAGTTTTTTCAAAAGTTTTTGATCAGGCTGTGAGCGCAAGTGCCCGACGGTTTGAAAGTTTTAAGTAACAAATATAATTAAATTACATCACAAACTGCAGTCACTGTTTCTAAGCGCAGCAGTCGGTGAGTTAACATCTACTGAAGATGCGCCGCGGAGGAGAGAAAATGTGTGGAGTGTGGTTTGTTTGCATGTTGCATTTTCAACCGACGACAAAAAGAGGAGGTTATCAATTCGACGCGTATATTATTTTTTTTTTTTTTTAATGTATGATCATCGAGTACTCGAAGACGGCTGAACCGATTTGGAAAATTCTTTTTTGTTCGAATGGGTATACTTTGAAATTGGTACCATTATCACCAAAGTCAGGATCTGATGATGGGATCCTGGAGAAATCGAGGGAACTCTTCAATTATTATAGGCACACCTATGGCGTTTTGGGTATTTCTTATAGTAACTTGTACAGTTGCTCTCAAAAAGTACCATTTGAGGAAGTGGAACTGATGATGAAGACCACAGATGGCCGCCGAAACTACTCAATAATAAGTATTGAGTGGATTGCGATTCGATTACTTGAATATGGATGTTAAGCACTTTATGCTCGTCACAATGCATATGGTGATGTAGAGCTGATGGTGAAGTACCAGGAGAACTCCTCAACAATTAACGGCCCAGCATTGGGAAAAGCAATATTTTGTAAAAGGTTATAAGTAGTTGACATTTAGGCTCTTGTAACTAGGTAAATTAAAAATCATCCAACTAAAAAGAGTGAAATAAAAACTTTTTACCAAAAAATTAAACCGACTCCCAAAAAACACTACAAAGTGAAAGATAACTTTAATTTCGGAAGTCTGTGCCAAAAACGAAAAAACAAAACTAAAGACACCGACTACCGAAATTAAAGTTATTTTTCACTTTGTAGTGTTTTTTGGGAGTCGGTTTAATTTTTTGGTAAAAAGTTTTTATTATTGCATCACTTTCTGCATGTGTGTATTCGTAGGCGGGAGGACGGTGCTACATGCTGCATGCAAGGATAAATAACTAGATTTTGGAGGACACTAAATATTTTATTCTTTTTGTAAATAGATTTTTAACTCTAAGTTAGATAAAGAACCTCTTAGTCCAGCAAAAGCAAGAGTTTGTAATATTGATATTTAATTATTTCTAAAGTTATCTGTAACAAGATATCACTTAAACATGTTGCATAACACTATAACACGAAGTGACAGGTTGCTAGCTCACTGCCTAACATGGACATGATATTATCATTTAAATACTCTGCATTTTGTGGAGCGAACCTCATTATAAGTACCTTCGTTGAAGAATTCACAGAAAAATAATCGCATCGAAAAAGAATATTTAATGTTTTTAACTCAATGCATATTATTATGTACCTACATATGTTGTTGTTATTAAACTAAATATAACCTATTTTATTTATTTGATGATCCGACTAAAAAGTACCCAACTAGTCACATATTTTATTATTTATTCTAGTGCACCAGACTATCTACTTTACCTACTTTAAGTGATTTATTTCGTAGTTTTAATATAACCTATGTATTTGTTTGATAAAAATATGAAGTGATCTACATTTTTGGGAATGGTCTTTATTAAGACACCCAATGCTCCGCGTGTCTATGTTGTCGACTCATACAGCGACGGCCATCTTGGTTTATTTAGCCCGATTGACTTCGGCATAGAATTTTATGATACCCCAGTGATCCTTACGCAAAATAAGTGCTTGCCGCTTGGTCCTGGAGTTGCGGGCCAGACATATTTCATACATAACGTTTTTTTTTCTGGGTAAGAAAATCATCAAAATTAAATGATCTTGCAGAGAGATTTATAGGTATTGGGTTGTGGAGGAGAAATGCATTGATTCCGAATGGTCGTGGGTACGAACTCAGGCAGGAACATTACTTTGTGTAATGTTCCTCAACAGCACTGCTTTCAAAATGGTGATGAAATGCGACACGCGGTTGCTGGAGCAACCCCAACTGGGCACGCATGGTGCGTGGCATGGCACGCATGGTGCATGGCATGGCACGCATTACGGCCCATTCTCTCTCATAGGTAGAAGGCCTGTGTCCCAGCAATGGAAAAATTATAAGCTAATTATATATATGTTATACTCGTAAAAACATTACCTTCATAATCCTGGAGATTTCTTACAGGATACATTGTTAAAAACGGGTAATGATGATGAAATGTATTTATCATGTTTGTAATCTTTCCTTAAATGACAAGGCATAAAAAGATAAACAGCATATTCATCATCAGAACGCAGCTAATCGAGCTGATTATAATTCCAGTATTTTCCTTACCTCTTTTTATTTTCTGTGGAAAATACCCAAAATTAGAATAAAAAACGATGTAGTAATGAAGGAAATATTTCGGAATAAACTACTTTCTAATTCTTGTGTCTTTTTTCGTGAGAAAAATCATAAAATGACTCCTCCTACCACACTGCTACGCACCAACGTACCGGAGCCCTGGAATGTCGTTTAAGCATTCCCGCAACCCTAGTATTATTGTTGATTAAACAAGTTCAACACAGCAGGTTCTGTGTTCGTTTCTATGTATTTTTTTTTGTATGTTTAACGCAGCAACTCTGGTATCTAAGTTAAATTTAACTTCATAATTTTATCTAATTTATCACTCCATTGTGTGTGAGTGATCAATTTTATGAACTAATCTCGAATTAATAACGATCATCTTTTCAGTTAAAGATGCTATGATACTCAGTACTGTAACAATGCAAATGAATTCCACCCCAAAACTGTGTATAATGAAGTGAGTTACAACTTGGTAGCCAAGAAACCCATATCCTCCGTAAAATAAATGATTAATAGTTCATCAAATCATTCCTAAAACATATCATTCATTTCATTCCGAACAGTACATTGATCGTCGAAGATGCAACTTTAAAGTTGAGTCCCATGCGATAATCTGAGTTTCATACGTGTAGAAACGATTACATAATTCGCCTACGTTTCTACAGCTGAGAATCCATGACGCGGGTCCAATGTTGGTTGGTGGATGTCGAATACCTTTCGAGGTTATCCTCCACTGTTTCAAGAGCAACAACAACATAAATTACACAAAGTAATGTGGATGTATTCGAACACACGATCTGCAACTCGTAAGTCATTACTGTAACATCTATTCTCATGCAGTCAAGACGATAGTTTTAATTTAGTATTTGTATAAGCTTTGCTATCAAGAAACGATCGGATGCTTTAGCTTTTAACAGACTCGTTTTATGACTGGCTTCAAATGCAAACTAGGTAACCATAACTAATGGGGACAACAACCATATCCCAGGACAAGCTGCTTGTAGTAAAATTTAAATACATTTTAGTATCAAGATTACTCTGTCCCTCAAAATGTACGTTAAGCCGTTGGTTTCGGCAGACATTCGAACAGACGCCAGCACATCAAGCTACACCAATCTGTCAAATTTCATTAATAGATTTTCAACTTTACTGTTAAAGAAATTAGGTTCAAGGTTGTTTGAGAAAATTTGACAGTTTCGGGTAGCTTCATGTGCTGGCGTCTGTACCTATCGGGCCCCAAGCCCTTAACACATATCAGATAAATACGTTTAAATAAATACTAAATGGTATTAGCATAACCACTTTCTAACACCCGCTAAGGCTGACCGCGAACGAGTATAACCTGTACATTTTAACGCTAACGAACGGACAAGAGTACCTATATATCTATATTAAGACTCGTTTGCTAATTTCCTCCGAAGGAGATCTTGTTTCTGTTAATATATTCTTAAAGTTTTTCTGTTGATTGGGCAAGTTATTTTTGTTGGGTGCATACAGCCTGATTGGTTCACTTTTGTTGGACTTTTTAATTGCACCGAATTAACCGTCATTTTGTGCAAATGCGTCGTCGAATGGATTGCCTTTTCCTTAGACCATTATTGCAGCTTTAGAGCATCTTACACTCGGAGTCATCATCATCTTTAGATTTAGCCTTCTTTATTCACCCACTTCTGCGTGTAGGCCCCTCTTTGCTGTGGACAAGCTCCACGTTCCTGTGCCAGTCTCATCCAGAATATAACACCCTCGATGGTAACAATGTCGTCTGCCAATCTTACTGCCTGACGTTGAACGAGTTCTTTGCGGCCACTTGGAACTAAATGCGCAGTATTTTACACATAACGATTTGCTCATCTCAATTAAAAATAATCCGTAATCCTGACTGTAATCCCTGTTACTCTTCAAGACTTTATTATTTCATTAATTGTTAAAAAAAGTTGATGATAGAAAATTTACACCACCAGTTGGCGCCACTGAGGTGAGAGGTCTTTGTAATGATTGAAAACGAGACGTTGACATTTCACTATCTTCAATTTGAGTGATCTCGAAAGTTTTACAAATGAGAATATATAAATATGTACTATCGACAAATGTTCCGCATGCTCACCTTTAAGCCTATAATCGCATAGCACGACTCACAACTCGATCGCCTAATGCATGTATTTTGACCAATAAGATGCACGAAGCGTATTTAGCAGTGTTTATAACAGTAAGTATTAATATAATGTTACATGCCCCGTACTCACAAAATGCATATTGTCTCTAATTTGGCGAAACCAGGAACGGATGTGGTTTGTCACTAGCTGCGCTTCCGCAGAAATATTTTCTTAAGTGAGCATGCGTATCTTTGGCCGATAGTACATACATATGTAACAGGTTAGGTCAATCAACTATGCCGTAATTTAGCCATGAGCCATATACCAACAAAATACTTTTTAAAATTTACTTGTGTCTCGCCCCATCCATTCTTTGACTATTGACTTTTCTATAGAAGCCTTATCAGGAACCGTTGCGTGGTTTAGATAAAGTAAGCAAAGGCTTGGTATTATAATACTTAAAGATAGACTTTGGGTCATATGATTCATAAGTATTAAAATGACCGGTTCGACTGGTTATTTAAATGTTTTTATTCATATTTTTTGCGTCTCTGAGTACAATGCCATCGAGTATTGCTGAGTGCCTTAGGTCCGTCCCACGCAACACATTCAATAATATAAAGAGTTTAATATATAGCATTGAAATATTATCGTTATTTATTGAGTAAATAATACTGTTAGGACTGCCTATTATAGCGGTAATTTTCTGTGGTACCTATTGTATTGGCAAATTGAATTGGCTGGTGATAGGAATGAATATTTAAATCCTGGAGCTCTATTGTTGGCTTATTAATTGCAACGGGATTTCAATGAACGAAAGGTTCAGCAAAGTACCTTCTAGAAGATTTTCTGGTATTTTCATGGTCTTACTGTTTTATCGTCTAACTAATATATTGCATGAGCTAAAAGACTTATAGTATGACCACAGCAGGATCCTAAAATATACCCCGAAGAGTCTAGTAAGGCAAAGGCTGAGAGAATCCACATAAATGATGTGCAGACGAGATGCAAAGAACAGTCATAGGAAACATTCGTAATAAATATCGTAATGTAACTAAAGAATTTAAGGTCATATAAAATGTTATTATGGTTATGTAAGTAGATCTTGTTAATTCAAGTGCAGAATCAATTGTAAAACATATAGTAAGTACTCACACAATAGCTATCAATATTGTACAACGAGACCACGTGTGGCATTGAGACAATGAAACCCTGAGTTATTGAGTTGTGAGAACAGTTAGATTGACTAATGACGGTTAGTGTTAGAGCGCCTTCACACTAGCGTTTGTCCAGCGTAGGCGTTTGATGAACATACGCGCAGCGCAGACGCCGCGACTACGCAGCGTAGGCGTCACGTTGTCGCAGCGTCAGTGCAAGGATAAATGAATACGCTATGCTAGCGGCGCACGTGCGCGACGCGTGCGCCGCGTTACTGCGTTACTTTTTAAAAACAAAGCCAACAATAGAGTTTCCTCGTCAGAATCCATTTTGTTAATTATATATCCGAAACGACAACGCAATTGTGTGACGTCTCCGCCGCGTTAATGCAGCGTTTAATTGACTCCAGAGGAACGCCGCAACAACGCGGCGTCTACGCTGCGCATACGTTTATCGAACGCCTACGCTGGACAAACGCTAGTGTGAAGGCGCTCTTAGATGTGTAGGAAGGTACAGTTGAATGTGTAGTTAATGACACGAAAGCGTTTCAAAATAGCGTTTGTTTAAAATGCTTAACTAACTCAACATCTGCTTAGCTTTTTCTCAGTAATGTTAGGTCGGCTACTAGTAACTGGCTTTCTGGCTTCCGACTACCCGTAACCAATGTCACAGATGTACCAACAAATGACAGCCAGGACCAATGGCTTAACATGCTTTCCGGAGCACGAAGGAATGAAAGAATGAAAGAAGGAAGGAAAGAGAATGAAAGATGGTCAGCCGTCCAGATACCGACCTTACCAAGAGTTGCTTAACTTTAAAGATCGATCTGTGCGGCTGTTATTATTTTGCTACGAGCTCCTTAAAATTGTTTAAGAGAAGGCTCCCTAAATTGTATGTAAGTTTGCATTTAATATTCTGAAACAATCACGCATACAATCAAAATGGACCTTTAGTATATGATTTATTGGACATTCTTTACATGTCTAGACCAATTTCGTAATTGAATTCATTTTTTAATCGAAAATCATGTCTTTTTTATTACAGATTATTCAAAATTTAATCAAGATTACTCGGCTTTTATGTCTTAAATTAGTATTGTGAGTAAGAAAATATAGTTTATTATCCAAATATAGGAATTTTTTTCTCTAGATCAATTATTACTTTAGTTATAAACGAAATAAGAATTGAGACTTACGACATTTAGTTTCGAACCCGAATATGGTAAAAGAGCGCACGCGATATTCAACTTTATTACTGCTGTGTTAACGTTTAGCACACAACGGCAGTTTCGAAACCGAACATGGTGAAAGAGCACACGCGATATTCAACTTTATTACTGATGCGTTAGCGTTTAGTATACAACGGCCTAACCGGGCTGCATGGGGTCGGAGCTTGCGTGAAAATTATTTTGGACTGCCTGGTCTTAACTAACTAATGGTTAAATAATCTAAATATAATCCATACCATCTTTAGTTAAGTCCCTATTTAATTCTGTTATGTTGTACAATAAAGAGTATATATCTCTATTATTTATTTTTCTATTATAAATGGAATGGGAATGAAAGTAGCTCGTGGTTAAATAATAACAGACGCACAAGTCACCGATCTTGAAGGTTAAGCTACGCTTGCTGAGGTCTTGCCGAGAATGGGTGAACATATCCATATCCATATCGTGATCGGGATTCGGTCGTGGTCCACCTTCATGATGAAGAATATGCAAATGAAAAATGTCTATGTATAAGTCATGGTCCACCTACAATTAATTCCACTGAAACAAAATCCTTCCAATGATCGAGATCCTGTCATTTTATTACAATTGAAAAATTAATGCCGAAAGAACAATGAAAATCGAAACAAAAAATGAATGCGGAACGAAACGAAAAAACTGATGAAATAATTAAAAATTGCAAAAAAAAGTATTTATCATTGAGACAAATAGCGTAACTTTTCCAAAGCGAGTCTTACAGAAATTTGTTTAACAATTCTAATTGTATTTGTACTATATATATATATATCATCATCATCACTTATAATTATATTTGGTTTTCTTTTTTTTTTGTAAGATCTAAATTCATTCACTTAAAAGGCGCAAACTGGTAGCTACTAATCTAAATAAAGATCAAAAGGAAAGAGATTGCAATATTATTATAAAGGTGGACCATCAACAATTAAAATTTTCCGTGGTCCACCTAGGTGAACTAAGCAGGTGGAATGAATGAATGAATGAATCCCGATCGTAATTCCGCCTCGTTTATTTTTTATTTTTATTACTGATGGGCCCACTCTTGACCTCGATCTCGCCTGATGGTAAGCGATAGATGAGGTCTAAGATGGGACGAGCGAGCCCAGAAGATGCCTATTTACTCGTGCTTTAAAGGCTGAAAGGTCATAAGACCGTTAAGTCATTGGTTTCGGCTTTTATTTAAACATCTTTGACAGTCGTTCCGATTAGTCAGAAGCCAGAAAGCTGACGCCAGACTTGGTCAAAGTAATAGCCAGACTTTGGGTGACGGGAAGTGTCTTAAGGACCCCACGTTCTCAAACGGCTTAAAAGATGTGAAGTTAGTTTAGGTACTATATTTACGCCGCTGGAGGTTTCCGAAACCGCAGCAGGAATGCCAGCACAACATGAGGAACTAAGCAGATGGGAAGGCGCAAGAGTATCTACACAAGTTTAAATAGAAACCTACTTAAGGCTGATTAATAATTAGAAATACAAAACGAAGCAAATACTTTGTGTTCATTATTTCATCAACACTCCATTTAAAAACGAAGCCAGTGTTATTCTGGCGTACTTCAAAGACATTTAAAAATGCAAAACAGGTAAGTTAGTTATGGTCGGGTAGATGTTTAAAACCTAAATCGGTCTGGTGAGTCATCATATTACGTCGGATGGCAGCTGATTATAACTACATTTTAAGTTATACCCAGAGAGTAGTGGTTTTATAGTCTTTGATACCCCATTGATGGATGAAACCGAATCAACTTACATTTTTGAATTTTTCTTTTATCTTTATATTTGCGGCCCAATGGTTACAGGCTCGAGTTACTAGTTAAAGGTCATGGGTTCAAACCCGGTCAGACAGTTTACTTGGGGTAATTAAAATTACCATAGCTTCCAAATGGGTGAAGAAAATCACCGCGAGGTAGCTGGCAACGTCTTCTGATAAAAAATTTGAAGATTTTAACCGCTAATCAGTAATGGGCCTGGGTAATGAATATCCCATTCTCTCATATAGAGAAGAGGCTTGTGTCCTAGCAGTTGGAACGTAATGGTTAGGTGAGTATAATCACAGAACATTCAAGTGAAAGAATAAATTAAGAATCACAAATCAGCTGATATACCTAGATTTAATCTAGCAGTATAATGTTCCAAAGCATCAGATGTAATTCACCTGCACAACCCTTAACCAAATCTTGTCTTAACGTGAATTTGAATTAAAACGGAATAAACATCATTCGGTGATGGAAAATATTGTTTTTTGGTACTATTATAATATAAACAATCTTCATAACCATCTTAACAATTAAAATTCCTTCTTGCCGCGGAAAGTACGTTAAGGCGTCGGTCGCGGCTGTCATTTGAATATCTTTGTCAGTTGTTACGGGTGGAAGCTAGAAAATCTGACACTGTTCCGACCAAGAGGCCCATGTAAAACACGCCAGTCGCTTAGCGAAGTACGTCGAGAAACTTCGACAGAAATCTAGAATATTCGAGACACTAACGCCATCTAGCGGCGAGTAGCAGTACTGAATATATCGAGAAAGTTCGACTGACTTCTAATACGTTCGAGACACTAACGCCATCTAGCGGCGAGTAGCAGTACTGAGTATCTCGAGTAGCTTTTGGAATATTCTTGGCAGCATAAACAGTGAGTACATCAAACAACTCATAGACTGGGGTAATAAATAGATCGCAGAGGAACGCAGACTTCCCCGGAAGACGCGTGACCTTTTTTTGGCTTCTATTTAGTTTGTCAGTTCATTATGCTATTTACAATTTCGTTGCAATATGTCGCTTTCATTCCATTCCGCGGCGGTGTAAATTGAGCCTAACGCTTTTTGGAGAATATTACCAATAAGAACCATGTATGACTTCGAGCCTTCAAAACATTCTCTTTATACCATGAAACCGTTGCGCCAAAAATGCAGTGAAGCCAACGAAGTACGTCTTCATTCTACAAACCCATGAAAATTATAGCGTTGATGGTTTGTTTTGACTTTCTAACAATAAGGTGGTTTCAGTACTAGTTTTTGGAAAATTATAAATACTAAAATTAATGTTAGAAAAATGGTTTGTTATAGTGATATCCTATATGTATATATTCGTTTATTTATCCTATGTATTTTAATTTAGTTATATATTAGTCATTCAAATATTCAGGCAAGTATAATCGAACCCAAAAAGAAAGGAAAATCAATAGATGTGATTTCTTCAGAACCACGTTCAAGGTAATTTAAAATTGTATATGTTTTTTTTATGGTTTGCTGGTGCAATCTCGGCTAGATTACAAAAGCAGAACTACCTATATGATTCAGCCATGCAGCCGGGTAAATTCAAAATACGAGTGAAACATATTCTATATAATGTTATCAATTGTATGATTAGGGATGTTTCCTGTACGAGTATAACTAGAAGATTAAATCAGTGTTTTAGATTCAATCAAAATCAAAATTATTTTATTTCACATAGGCCTAAATGGGCACTCATAAAACGTTAGAAGTTAGTGCACGGTTCGAAATAAGTCGTTTCCTATGGTGAAGAACCGCTAAGAAACTCCACGGATAATCTTAAAAAAAAATCTTGATTTTCACAATCATTGCATAATAGATACAAATTTTTATTATTATTTTTTTGGTATGAGAGGACAGTATAGACTAATTGACATAATACAATGTAATATAACTAATCAGAAATGAATCTCACAGTCTATAGTGTTCTCGCATTCACATTAAAAATTAGCTTTACAAAACTAATTCTACATGGCACCGAAAATATTTAATAAATTACCCAAAGCTTGGAAAGATTTAAATATGTCATTATTTAAAAAGAAATTGCGAATCTTTTTAGCAGACAAGACTTATTACAGCATTTCGGATTTCTTAATGGAAAATAAAATTTGTTAATATTTTGGCACTTCATATTAATTGTGATTTAACTGTGATAATTTATTATTCAATTTTAATTGTACAACCTAATTTTGACATTAAATTTTTGACATTCAACATTAGACATTTAACTTTTGACATTTTTTTTGTAACATTTAATTTAATAATATTTTGGCGCTTCCTATTAATTGTGATTAAACTGTGATCATTTATTATTCAATTTTAATTATACAACTTACATTTTTGACATTATAGTTTTGACATTTATATTTTAACATTTAATTTAATGCTATGATTTAGATATTTTTTTTTTAATATACATATTAACTGGTAATTATTGTTTAGTTATAATAATCGATGTTGCATTTGATTTAATTTATATTTTTTTTGTTATTTAATTGCATTATGTAATTTACAGTTGAATTACTTTTGTGAATTAAATTATTGTACCTTTGCATGCCTTCTGGTAAAATATGGCTGAACTCACATTGTATGATTGTACCCTTACACCACAATAATTATGTTATTGTACTACCCATATTTGCAAAATAAAGTATCTTATCTTATCTTAACTGCAAATAAGCTAAAGCAAATTATATTAAAAAATTGGCCAAGTGCGAATGAGACTCGCCCATGAAGGGTTCCGTAGTAACTATAATAATATAATATAATTTATGTATATTTATTTGACAAAAAAACCTTACAATTTTTTTTTTAAATTAGCTTATTAACATGTTTTACAACTACTCCAAATAACTTTGGTTTTCATAGTGTTTGTATGAATTACAAAGTTATATTTGCGGTTTTAGAATTTTTGCTGTATTTCAAAAACTGCTGACCCGATCTCGTTCAAACCAATTTTGGTTGAAAGTTTACATTAAGATCTACAGACGTATATTTTTTTAGATTTTTTACTGTATTATTATAGAAGTTAGAGGGGGAGGGGGGGGGGACACTTTTACCACTTTGGAAGCGTATATCTTTTAAGCGATTAACTTATGAAAAAGTGGTTTTAGAAACCTCAATGTCATATTTAAAGACTTGTCTATAAATACCACACATGCATAGGTTTCATGAAAAAAACATTTTAAGTTTTAGTTCCATGTATGGGGAGCCCCCCTTTATTTTAATTTTTTTTCTTTAAATTGGAAAGCGGTTCACAGAAAACCTACCAAGTTCCACATGTATAGTCCTAATAGTTTCGGAATAAAATGGCTGTGACATACGGACGGACGGACGGACAGACAGACAAACAGATATGACGAAACTATAAGGGTTCCGTTTTTTGCCATTCGGCTCCGGAACCCTAAGAAAGCTATATACAAGTAAAATAAAATAAAAATAACAACAACACAAAAAGTCGGGTTGTTAGATTGTAAAAAATAGACAAATAGTTAAGCAACGTAACATAATTAGCCTATATCACCTTTGAGACACTACACTACATGGGCTTCATGGTATTTTTCGGTCCTAGGATCCGCACGCACGTTTTGAAAGCTGAGCTGATGAAAATCACATAAAGCTATGGTTCGAAACTTCGAACCCACAACCTACTACTGTTGTGACCACTTGCACCAACTGCTCGGTTTTAGCAAATCAATTAAAAATTACAAGGATCGAATGCAGCAAAGATCAGGAGTGAAACTGCTTGTGCAGTTTCACTCCTGATCTTTGCTGCATTCTTCTCCAGACTTCACTCCTTCGTAACCTACACAATGATGTCTCATGAATTATAGCGTCTTGCTGTCATTTTTGTTACGTTGTCGATTAACTGTTTTCATATTTGTTTTAGTTATCTGTTACTTTAATTAGCCTCTGTTGAAGCCTTAGCTGATTAGGTACCACAATTACAAAAAAAAATACACTGAAACTAGGTTTTTTCTCCAGGGGGAAAATCATCAAAAGAATTCTCCCGCTCTGGGTGGAGCGAAAAGGAATGTCCGAGTTTTTAACCGACTTCTAAAAAAGGAGGAGGTTCTCAATTCGGATGTTTGTTTGTTTTTTTTTATGTTTGTTCGGGCATAGCTCCGTCGCTTGCCAACCGAATTGAAAAATTCTTTTTTTGTTGAAAAGGGTATACTTCCCAATTGGTCCCATGAAAATTTTCAACAAGGAACCAAAGTCAATCTGTCAAGTGAAAGTTATGTCAAGCCCACAGATAATTAATGTTGCCAGCCAAAAGGTGCGTTCTGTTTCACGTCGGACCGAACACTATTAGTATGAGATCAATCAAATTACACCGTTTTTCTTCACAAAAAACAGTAACAAATACTGAATAAAAAACTTTACTGATATTTTAGGCTACATACTTAGGCTACCACTGACTGAAATTCGGCTATATTAGGCTACATAAGCTGTGAAAAACGGGCGACGGCCCCCGCGTTGTTTGCAACACTGCCGGCCGCCAGTCACCGAGCGATCGCACTCGCGAGAGGTCGTATGCATGTTTTTTTTTTCAGTCCCGCAAATCTCGCGGATCCCGCGCCCGTAATCCCGCATCACGCGGGATTGCAAAATGACGCGGGATCCCGCAATACCGAGATCTCGTTATTCCGGGATTGGACGCCCTACACGGAACTGTAGGTGAATACATAGATACAAAAAATACACTGGTCGCGTATATGTATTTTTTGTTGTAATATTTTATGGACGTCGTTGAAAGTGACGAATTATATTTTAATGCAGGAAATATTTTAACGGTAAACAATTGACGTCTCAATGTTCAGACAATTAAAACACAAACAGACCTACTCATCTGTAAATGAATGCGTGTTCAAGCGTCCATGACTATGCGCACGACATCTTACAAGGTATGCTTTATGAAATAAACAAAGAAAAATCAATTAATCTGCTGCGCTTTTTCAGAGTTCCGTAGCTGAATGGCAAAAATCCGAAACTTTTAGATTAGATTGTATTTTGTGAACCGCTTTACGATTTTCCATAGAAAATTTAAAAAAATTTATCTACACTGAAACAAAATTTTTCATCAGACAAACTAATATACGAATGAGGAATTTATAAATAGGTCTTAAAAATGACAACTAAACCGTTTTTTCCAAAGTCAACCGTTTGAAAGATAGACACCTGCAAAGTGGTAAACAGTGTGTGCCGTGTGCGTATGTCTCTAACTTTTAAAATAACCAAGTGAAAAATCTAAAAACAATATATGCTATGGATCTTAGGGAAAACTTTCAACGAAAATTATTTTGAACGAGATATAACTCTATAAAAACAAAATTATTTTGCGTAGCTACTGCGGAACCCTTCATGGGCGAGTCTGACTCGCACTGGACCAATTTTTCTATGTTCGGGCCGAGTTTTAGTCTAATCGCTTGCAGTTGATTAACTGTATCATATTTTTGTTTTATTCCTCCTCTGCAGGCCCTATCTGGTCAGGCGGGGAGAGTAAAGACGCGACTACTAAGCGAGGAGAGCGAGGAGCTGAGGAGGTCCTCGAGTCTGCGGTCTCTGGACTCATTTAGGGGGGCAGTCAAAGGTCAACATCTGCCCTCTGCCATATCCCAGTATTTTCTTTATATGGAGTAACTGCCTATCTGAATGGAGTGTCAGCCTTTTACTGACTAAAACCCTACCCTGTTCCTTCAGCGACCCCGGAACGCAAGGTTGAGTTCCGGGGTCGCGGTATCTCGTTAGCACGAAACTGTTGGCTATATGCCTACAAAAGCAGTTTACGCGAAATATGAAAAGGACAATGGTTGGTAATACCTTGCGCTGCAAATGAATAAAGAAACCAGCTTTTAAAATAAAATATTGTACGGTGCCGGCGAAGGAGTGAAACGAGAGATGCAACATCGTAACGTGAAACAATGCCACGTCGTAGCACGACAGCATGACGCAACATCGTATCGTGTTTATGTGTATGCCTAAGGACTAAAATCAAACAAGCTACCTAAAGCAAGTCAAAATACCCTTCGAACTTCGTAATAAATAGTTTCTTCATTGAAACTATGCAAATCAACTCCACAATATTGAAAATAAGGATAAACCAGTATGTCAAGTACGAAACATTTGGGCTCATCAGTTCACCTTGCCGAGTTGCGTGTAGAAACCTACTTATATATGAATGAGAAAGCGTGTATGTTTGTACACCATATGCCTCTACGGTTGATTGGATTAGAATGCAGCTTGGCCCAAGTATTAAACATGACTGCCGGGGCTGTGGAAATGCCGGCCCTGCTCCTTTAGTAACCCTTGCATCTGTAGAAGACAAACACTACCTTTAGCTCTACGGGAAGAATCATTTGATGCTTTTCCCTCGAAAAAAGAAAGGGAGACCATGAAATAATTCAGTATGAACAGTTTTATCGGTATAAATTACTATACCTATAAAACGTGATGAATTTAACTTTCATGGGACATAAAAAAATAACTCAGAAGGGATTTTTTTTTACATAACGGTATTTAAACGTTTCAATTTGCATAACAGAATAAATGTTTTTAAATTGATACTTTTTATTGGAAACTAATAATAATTAAGTTAGATTGAAGTTTTTTTTTCTTATTGTCCACGACTTCATTAGATTGGAATTTTCGCACATTTTCCGTGAAAAAGTACTAATCCAAACTGTAATATACCTTTGTGTCAAATTTAATGCAGATTTTTCAGCCATTTAGGCGTAAATTGAGTAATAAACATTAATACATCTAGCCACAATTTCACATAGTTGTATAGATTTTCACTTCTTTTTACGTTGCTGTATAAATTATGTTTTATTCTGTGGTTTTATCAGTGCAGCTGAATTCATACGGTTGAAGCCGCGGGTAGTAACTATAGCTGTTTGTATTGCCTGTTTTTATGTCAATGTCGCGCAGTACTCAGAGTCGGGCTATTACAGTAATACTGGTGTTATGATGATAAGCTGTGAGTTAATGATGTTTTTGCAGTTGTTTTGGTAACTGTTCTCTTATCCGAAGGCTGAAATCTGCTGAGATACTGCAAAATTTTGAAGAGGCAGCGCTGCACTACTGGGCTATTATCAGACAATTCAACCTCATGATATTTTAAAACAGGCAGCAACCAATGGGCTTCGAGATCTCGCGAGACCACAAAGCCGAGATTATTTCAAAATTTACGAGATCTCTCGGGATTGAGCCGTTTTTCAGTGAAAATGTATGCAAATGCTATCACTACTGCTTAATGATTCAACATGTGAAATGAAATTGCCTGTTGCCGTTATCAATATCGAGCAAAAACGAGCAATTTATGTTTTTTAGTAGTATTTGTTGTTATAGCGGCAACGGAAATACATCATTTGTGAAAATTGTAACTGTCTATCACGGTTCATGAGATAAAACCTGGTGACAGACGGATACACGGACAGACAGATAGACAGACGGAAGCGGAGTCTTAGTAATAGGGTCCCGTTTTACTCTTTGGGTACAGAACCTATCAGAAAAATACGTAATTACGTTTCCAACTATTATTTATTTTAAAGTCAAGTTATTATTTCTAATCCTTAAGTCTTCGTTTTAATCACTTTCGATTATAATTTTAAAATTATATTAATTTTTAAATTATAACTAGCGATTAGTTTGAAGAATAAGGGCCAATTTCACCGATCAAATAAATCGCGATCAACTGAACATAAACGGCGTTTTAGTTTTAATCTAAGTTTAAAGTTTGGTTTGGCATTTCACCACTAATATTTAAACTAGTTTAGTGCTAAACGCAGTTATTGTACTAAACGCCCAATTTTGACCGTTTAACGATCTAAACGCGATTATGTGCGCCACCATCTGGTATTTTTAACGTAGCGCGCCCTTTTTTTTACTGAAGATAGCTTCGCGTTCGCTTCGGCTATATTGTGTTGAAGAAGTGATACTGTTGTGATATTACCTGCTTTGAATCACATAATTACGAATATTTTGAGATATATAATGAGAAGAGTTTACTCATTGGCCTTTGAAGAAGATGAGGATGAATTTGTACTTCGACGACCAAGGTGGATCAACGATCGTGGCGTTTTGCTCTGTGAAATGCAATCGATGTTAAACGAGATAAAATCTTGATAGTAAACGCAATTAGTGTAAACGCAGTTTTACTGATCGCCGTTTTAGAGACGTTCGGAGAAATTGGCCCTTAGTATTATTAGTGTCATATACTTAAATAGAAAGAATTAGGAATGTTAAGGCACTGATTTAATTATTAAACGACACTAAAATTTTGTTTTAATTATTGAAATTTTAATGATATAATATTAGGTTTCCATTTCAAATAGCGTGCAACCGCATATACATTAATTATGCTGCTGCGCTCAGTCTTATAATCTCGCGAAATTTCGTCCATATTTTACGAGATCAAGACTTGTAATATTTTTGTACGAGATCGCGAGATCGATATTGCATCCCCTAGTTGTTATGGAACTCTTATTTAATCTACCTGGTCATTTTGACAAGTATATTAGGTTGGCTTCCAGTTATCGACAACCTATCTGACCCTCAATATCATCAGCCATGTAACTAGGTAACACGATAGCTATCTTGATAGGACTGGTACTGGTAGTATTTTTTCTTTTGACTTCCCATAAATACTGACAAAAATCTAAAAATTACTGCTGGAATAGCCGAGCGTGCATTCGAACACATTATCTGTTCTGTGCATTCGAAGCAAATTCTAAAGTACGGAGGAGTTATTTTACATAATGATGGTCCTTAGAAGAATAAAATTCTTTGCTCAAATCTCCTGACAGGAGGAAAACGAGGATATTACGGAAATCTTCAATGGTTTTCCTCTACAGTGACTAACTTTTAAGGATGAAGGTACAGGTAAGTTTTAATAATCGTGAGTCTACGGCGAAATTATCCTCTTTCGCATACTAAGATGACGTAAAAAGTGACTGTGTATATTAACAGTTAGAAATGACATTCTGCTCTTAAAGAAATTATGCTTTTAATGTTTCATTTCATGCGCATAGGTGCAAAAGCGGACTTAGGGCCAATTTCACCTATCAAATAAATCGCGATCAACTGAACATAAACGGCGTTTTAGTTTTAATCTAAGTTTAAAGTTTGTTTTGGCATTTTACCACAAATATTTAAACTAGTTTAGTGCTAAACGCAGTTATTGTACTAAACGCCCAATTTTGACCGTTTAACGATCTAAACGCGATTATGTGCGCCACCATGTGGTATTTTATAACGTAGCGCGCGCTTCGGCTATATTGTGTTGAAGAAGTATTGTAATATTACCTGTTTTGAATCACATAATTACGAATATTTTGGCATATATAATGAGAAGAGTTTACTCATTGGCCTTTGAAGAAGATGAAGATGAATTTGTACTTCGACGACTAAGGTGGATTCGCGAAAGAGAGGAACACCATATTCAATGTACTCTGTGATCCACGCTAAACGAACACTGTTTTTATAACATCACGCACTGTAGCAAGTTGTCAATTGACTTGACAACCGAAGGAATACGTTTTGTTTCATGTAGTTTTACACAACTATTGCAATAGTTTTGACAAGTTTCGGAGCAAGGACCAAACGCAACGCGAAGTTGCCATTCTAACATGCCGTAAACCCTGTTTTCGTAAATGCGATCAACGATCGTGGCGTTTTGCTCTGTGAAATGCAATTAATGTTAAACGAGATAAAATCTTGATAGTAAACGCAATTAGTGTAAACGCAGTTTTACTGATCGCAGTTTTAGAGACGTTCGGAGAAATTGGCCCTTAGTGTCGTAGACATTCTTTACCAGTCGTCCAAGGGCGATGAAGGTAGTTGGGCAGGTGTATGGATTATCCGGTGTTGTGGGAATTTTCTAACGAGATACCGTGGCCCCGGATCATATGGGCAGTTGTAAGAACAGGGTGGCTTCCGGTCCACCCATAGCATGAGGGGTAATTTGATGACCGAAAAAAGGGTAGGTATACGAATTATGAAGAATGAATAAAAATGAAATTATAGTAAAACTTTTAACGGTTTATTCCACTTTGTTCATCTAGATAATATTACCCAGGTGAACAAAGTGGAATAAACCTACTTAAAATTGATATTAAAAATAATATAATAAATACTTACTGCTTTTCTACAAGGCATTCAGTTACCTACATCTACCTGCCCGACTGTTCGACCCTTACCGCCTACACTTCAAAACTTGGGCTCATATCGAGATCTCTTAAGGCATATTTTCACCTGTGTTTTCAGGGAAAATTTACCCTTTTTCTTCAGTTGCTATCGGTTAAGGTAGAAAACAAATCGACACGATATACAGAAGTACGGGTAACATGTTCCGTGGCCGCTCCTGATTTCCTTTTCTGTTTATAAAAAAGAAACCGTAATTGATAAGTTCCCGGTTCGCTTTATAACTGTTCTGAAAGTGCACCAACGATATTTCAAGATACTTTCTACAGTATTTCATTATTAACAATCTCTGTAAAGGACAGTCGAGATAAGAGCCATTAAGTAGTACTTGTTTATGTTTGTAAAGTTCTTGTGTCACCACAACTTTGTAACTTGCGGAACGTGTAGCGATCAAGGATAAGAAATATACTATGTTAAGAATTTAAAAGATTTCTCTTTCTAAAATATGTATTTTTAAGTTTTTCTCTTAAGGTTCAATGTTTAGAACAACGATATAAGTATGCCGTCATCGTGGGTTTAAGACTGGATTATAATGACGTTCTCAGAAAAGTGAATAAACGAAAATCTATTGATTCTGTATTTTTTTTAATAAATCTACTGGTTCGGTCAGTTACACACGCAATATTTTTATCCATAACTAGTACTCTCGCGGGGCTTCGCTCCCGTGGATTCTATCACGGTAAAAACATAACTCTCCTTTTTTGCAGTCGGGTAAAAAGTAGCCTATAACCTTCCTCAAGCTTCAAGCTACTTCCATACCAAATTTCATCCAAATCCACCCAGTACTTTCGAAGATTAGCGCGTTCAAGCAAACAAACAAACAAACAAACAAACAAACTAACAAACTTTTCCGCTTTATAATATTAGTATAGATATAACTACTTTTTTACATAAAAATACCTTATTCTGCTATAAATTCTATTCTATGTATTCCTGTATTCTTATAAATATCCACATGATATTTGATTTCTCATAGATGTTGTATTTCCGGCATTGTCACACGAGTAAGCAAAGTAAATAGCAAACTTTTCTTTTCAATTAACATTATCTACCTGCTACGTATCTCGTAGATAACTTGACTTGAAACTAACCACACTGCATCTTGAAACGAATCTAGGCTGTTAGTGTTTTAGCAACTTTCACTGTGGCGTACACACTATATACAGCATGTCAGATCCTTGTAAATTGCATCAGCTTCTATGTCCACTACTCATTGTACACATCTAAACTATGATGTGTGATACGTTGTGTGATCGAGAGGTCGCAGGTTCGAACCCGACCCATTACACTATTGCCGTGAACCCACTCCTGAGTCCAGACACAAGCATATTTAGCTTAGTTGGAGGGGTTAACAAGATTGCTAGTAATCTTAAAAAAAAAACATAATGCTCATACACAATATACCTATCTAAATAAAATTTACTCGAAGCTAGAATAGGTGGATTATTGAGCAAAATTTTTAGGACTCTATTTTTTATTATGTCGAAGTTCTTGCGGGATTGGATCAATTTACATGTGGAAACACGAACGGCGGCAAAGCAAAAGTATATGTGACTATCTCTGAGATTTTACGCGTAAACCGGGTAATATTGCCAATATTCTGCACACTTTGGCTACTAATTGCGACGTTGAAGAAATTTTTATAGCCGACAAATTCTTTCCATGTACCTTTTATACAACGTGTAACGGAAGCCTCATATCTATCCAAAAGGGCTGAAGACAACATCTGGTATGGAGTCTCTATGCACAGTTTCAGCACAAAATAATTGACTCAAAGAATTGATACCAAATTATTGGTTTCATATATTTCTTCAATACCAATCATAACAAACGTGTCACAGCACTACGAGGGTCAATAACTTTCCACGTCACTTGCCAATAACACGATAATACTTTTCGTTCTTCTTAATTTGAAAAATTCGGTCTCTGGTATCAGTGTATATTGGAATTTGTAATAAGTTCTTCACATGTAGACTTAGGATTACAAAACCCTTGCCATATCATTTGTTATCATCCAAAGAAGCCATGCACTTGGTATGTATATACCCTTTAAATTACACGTCGTATAAATACAAAAATATTTAATATTTAAGAAAAAATATTTTTACCTATATAAAAACATAAATCAAATCTTTTGTACCCTTTTTAAGAAAATATTGTGGGCGGAGGAGTATGAAATTTGACACAGAAAAGGTTCTAATCTAACTATGGAGAAGGAATGCAGGATGCTAATATTTTAATGGTAGAATTTCGACACATAGCACATTATTATGCTACCTTTTTCACTGAAAAAAACTTCGTATAATTCAAAATTAATTAAAATTCTAATAATAACATTATTATAATTCTTTATATGAATTTAATAACAAAATCACAATAGAGTCCAGTTGCTTGAACACAAATGTTTACGAGTTACGAAAATTTTATTTGAAACTATATTTTTTACTACCTGTCTGACAACTCTGAGATGGAAACATCAACGAAAATCTAATAATTTAGAGGTCACAGTCTCGTTTCAAGTCTAGGAATTTAATTATCTTGGTCACGGATACCTACTTCATTACGGAGTTTGCACGAGATTAGTGTCTGTGACGGTCTTTTACAAGTAGGTAGGTACTTACAGATTGGCAAACGAGCACATTATTTAATTTTTAATAGGCTCGCATTTGACCACCATCTCACCTGATGGTAAGTGATGATGTGGTCGATGATGAAGCGCGCTTACCTAGAAGTAACCTATTCACTCTTGACTTAAAGACCCCCAGGTTATAGCTATCAGGAAACAGACACCGACAGGGAATTCCACTCTCAAAACTGTTCTAATAAGGTACCTAATCTTAATAAGTAAGTAATCATAATAACATATTTAAATGTTATTATGATTACCTATTTATTACTAGCTTTTGCCCGCGACTTTGTTCGCGTGGAAGGTTTTTCCCGCGTAAATCCCGATCCCGTGGGACGCTTGGGATAAAAAGTTGCCTATGTGTAGTTCTATGATTTCAACTATCTACCTACTTACTTAACAAATTTTATTCAGATCCGTTCAGTAGTTTTTCGGAAAAGAGTAACAAATTCTACCCACATTGTTAGTTATCTTTAAAAAATAATCTATATACCTATCCATACTCACAAACTTTCATATTAATAATATTAGTAAGAACAAAAATATAAGATTGTAATGTCATTGACTTCAGTTTTTGTACGAAGTGGATCCTATCAGGTAATTTACCCATAAAAAGGATGTCTCTGCTTTATTAATCACGCGAAGATTCGATACGATTTTCCTGTATACAAATTTAATGTTCAGAGATATTTAAGATTCATTTTAATACCTACTATCTAAAAGACATGGAGGATAACCGAAAATATATATACCTACTTAGATAATTTTGTGATGTTATATCAAAGTAAGAAATAATAATTGATAGATCTTTTCTATATGCAATTTCCTAAAGAACAACTTTCACACACAAGACTGCTAAACATTTATTAGTATTAACTAACGCATTATATACCTATTTTACTTTAATTTGTAATATAAAAGCGTAAAATTTGATTATTAAAATATGTAGGAACTAAATACGAGTATCATTATTTATGTACAAACACCCACATTTCAAACTTAATGCAATGTTATAATACCGCCATTGAAAAAAAAGCCTTTTTTATTTATAAACTTACAATGTCCTCAAGGTTTGTGGTTTATTATAATTTCGATGGTAATGTCAAAATAATAAAATCTAAAATAAAAACCTTGAAAAATATTAAAACTGCTTTTTAAACTGATGAAAAAACTAAAACGAAAATAGAAATTAACCTGCTTTATAATCTTCACATAAAATAAATAAACTCACCTTTTAATCTCCGTTATTAATTATCCGTTAATTTCACTCACAAAACACAACACTTCAAACACACAATATAAATTTTGTTCTGATTACAAGAAAGATCGATGTATTTCGTTCGACTCCTGCGCAACGGAACGCGCGCTTACTTTAACACGTCTGCGCGCCAACTGTCAAATAATTCCCCTCCTTCCTACCTTTAGTTTGTTTCAGTGATAAATCATACACGGTAATTTGTGGATGTATTAGTAGTCTCATCCATTGTAACGTTGGTGTCTGTAATTCTTGACGATACTGGAAAATAGGCTGGATACCTACGTCTATAGGATACAGCCTACGTCATAAATCCTAGGTTTTTGCATCAATATGTTTTGGTCAATAGGCTGTGGTTTATTTTTCCTTTACCTTTTCTTGTTTATTTTCCCTTCAATACTTTTCTGCAGTCAACCTAACTGATGACGTTAGGTTTTGAGTTTTTGGTGCAATATACCTATGTTCTTTTTTATTTAGTTTGATGATTGATTCTCCACTTTTAAGAGTTTTGGTAATCGATTGAGGGATTGAAAGTCAGCGGTGATCTATAAGAATTGAATTTATTTCTGTGGACCTTGAAAAACCAGTTTGTGAATCAAGAGCATATTTTGAGAGGCAAATTTCTTTGTCATAAACTGCACTCATACAGGATATAAACTGGCATAGCTCTGTTTTGTCTCCTGCTTTTTGCATTAAGAGGGAAGTAAATATGATAATAATTCTTCTTTATTTTCCATTATAGTATTTTCAATGCTTTTGTGGTGATATCTAAGACAGTTTAGTCGACTCCCAGGTTATAGCGATCAGGAAACACAAACTCCGGAATGGAATTCCACTCCTTAGCCGTACGCACAATGAAAGTATTCCCAAAACGTTTTGTGCATATGGGTGGGATGTCCACCATGAAACGATGGTGCATCGCCGTTTGTCTTGTAGTCCGATGATGGAACAGGCTTGGCAGAATTAGATTGTGTAATTCCATCGCACTCTCTCCGAAATGTAACCGATAGAAAATCATACTTACACCTCGTCGTCGATGTTCAAGGCTCTGGTCTCTCTGGACTAGGTCAAGCTTCATTATTTCGGTGCTCTCTTGTAGCAGGATTGCCCTATTGATAAGCAAAGGGACAGCAGGAGCATTACTACTCGACTTTGTAACAACTATCATCATCTTAAGTCATCAGAATTGGTAACTGGGAAAGCTAAAAGCAAGTTGAACAATACACACACCAGTATGACAAGAGAAATTTCGCTACGTCATTGTCTACTTAGCCAACTATAGTGTTGCTGTAGAGGGTCAAATCTCTGCCTACATTTTTAATAGCCGGCAATTTTCACATGGTAGGTAAGATCTCACAGATACAGTTGCAACATGCTTCCCTTTGGAAGAATGTACTTGCAATATTTATTTATTTTATTTTATAAGCATCAATAGGCTAATGGCTAAGGTCGGACTTGTGATCGAGAGGTCCCATTACACTATTGCCATGAAACCATTCCATAACGCTAGCTGATAGGTGGAACTCTCCGATCTTGGGGCGATGGATACGACTGCATGCAGTCAAGTAAACATACCCCAGGGTCGGCGTGTCCGGGCACGCCGCAATTGCGGCGGTAAGACCCCTCTTTGAGGAGTGGCTAGTCCTGACCTACCGCGCGTTTTGGGAGGTACCTGTGTCTGATGGGGAAGAAAGAAACGCCTGGGTGTCACCACTGCGAGGATCGCCCTGAGGACACAGTAGAGCATACGGTGCAAGACTACCCTGCTAGGGCATAGCACCGACGTGTCCTCACAGCGGCGATAGGCGGAGACCTCTCGTGCCCGGCACTGGTCGAGGCCATGCTGCGGGGCGAGACGGAGTGGGAAGCGGTCGCCTCCTTCTGCGAAGCAGTCATGCTATCGAAGGAGAAGGCGGGCCGCGTGAGGGAGAGGATGGCGTCCTCCCTCCAGCCCAGCCCCAGTGGTAGACGCCCACAACGTCGGACGTCGGCCGACGATCTCCGGCCACCGTAGGCGCGGGCATGCGGACAGCAAGTAAAGGGCAACTCGCTGTCCGACCATGGACCATGCCCGGGTCGACGGCGCGTTGTGTTCCACGCGCGCTTCAAAGAGCGTCAGCAAGATGACGAGGCCCCCCCTGTAGAGGGCCGAAGCCTGCCGGAGTCGTGGGACTCATCCCATTACCGTGACCCCGGAACGTAAATGCCATTGAAGGAACACCGTGGATTTTAGTCAGTACAAGTCTGCCAGTCCCTCTGGCCCTGCCCGGGGTGGGAGGAATTATTTGATGGTTTTACCACGTAAAAAAAAAAGTCGGCGTGTCCCACACAGCTTAGATTTATTTATTTATTTATTTTAGAAGTATGGAGGACGAACAGCTATTAATTACAGAAAACAAATACACACATCAAAAGTGTCTAGGGATCAAGCATTTTTATGCGGATTTCTTGAGATTGAGATGTGGCTTTGTAATAAATTTATGATTTTATAAATTTATATGGATCCTTTTTGGTGCATTTCATAATTTGAAACAGGAACTGTTAATCAAATTCGAGTAAAAGATGAAAATCAGCTGTCAATATTTTCCCTATAAAAACATACAACGCATTGAAGACATTATTAGTGCTACTGTTTCCCTACTACTGATTAAAACCAACGTTATTATGGAGCGGCGACGTCATTTAAGCAGGGAAGAAATGCTCAGAGCCGTGGGAATGATAGAAGCTGGTTCCCGGCAACGTACTGTGGCTTTAGCTCTGAATACAAGTCAGAGTGTTATCAGTCGACTTTGGACACGTTACCGAAGCACTGGTACCGTGGCTGAGCGCCATGGAGGACGGTAGCAGCCACACGGAGACAAGACCGGTACATTCAAATCTTAACTCGAAGAGCTCCAACAATAACCGCCATGATGTTAGCCGTGAGGCTTCATCACTCTTCAGGGAACTTAATTAGCGACCAAACAGTCAGAAACCGCTTGCATGAAGTGAACCTTCATTCCCGAAGACCGCTACGGGTACCACTACCACCTATAGCAATGCACAATCGTAGGATTCGATATCAATGGGCTCTTGAACACAGAAATTGGGCAGAAGAACAATGGCGTTTCGTGTGCTTTTCTGATGAGTCTCGTTTTGGTATGAGACCGGATACAAGACGTATACGACACTGGAGAACCCCTGGACGCCAACAGCGATTAAAATCCTGCCAGGAAGTCCATCCTTATAGTGGTGGAACCATCATGGTATGGGCGGGTATTTGGATCGGCGGAAGAACTGAGTTGATTTGGATCAGAGGCAACCTCAACGCTCAAATTTATGCTGAGACGATTGTATCTGACGTCGTCGTTCCTCTACAAGTGCAAATCGGTCCCTTATTTCAGTTAATGCATGATAATGCACGACCGCACACCGCAAGAGTTGTAAGACAGACTCTCGCCGCAGCTAACATCAATGTCCTGCTCTGGCCTGCCCAGTCGCCAGACTTGAACCCGATTGAGCATGCATGGGATATGCTACAGAGAAGAGCTCTGCCGAATATGGAGGGTATCCAGTCGCAAGAAGACCTTTTTTTGTTGTTGCAACGAACATGGGCGGCCATTCCACAGCGTGATTTGGATGAACTCATTTTGAGTATGCCATACCGATGTTCTTGTGTTGTTAGTGTTCGCGGTAGAAACACGGATTATTAATTGTTTAAGTTATCCAATAAAATTTTAAAGAAAACTGTTATTTCAGTCTTTTTTTCGAACTTTAATGTTAGTGGTTCAAATGTCAAAAATCCCTTTATTAGGAAAATGGCAAATTTCTTTATTAATGCAAAGGTGACTTGGTTTATCGTTACTGTGACAAACGAAAACACTTTATTTGATGAATCCTTAAAGAAAATTTTAATTAATATCAATCAGGAGAAAAGTTATTGCAAAAATATATGTTGATCCCTAGACACTTTTGATGTGTGTAGTATAGTAGACAGTGAGCCAATTAAAAGTCTTCACGCATAGAGGCAGGAAAATCATAAATTGAACACTTAAAAGGTAGTCTTAATATAACCATTATAATAAATACAATATTCAAAATGACTAAATAGATAGCAGATATAAATAACACATACAACACAGTAACTACATATATTAATTATTTTTGAAAAAATCAAGGCAAGTCAATTGACTATAGAACGACATATATTAACTAGATAACGGGTGGACCAATTTTATTAATTCTTTTTGTATCGTGTTCCCTCTCATACAGGGAAGGTTTAAAGGTGAGAAAACATCGAAAAAAGAAATGTAGGGGTGCAAAGTTGGCCAGGTCAGCTAGTATTATTTAAAAATCAATTGCTGCTCATTAGTTCCGCTACAACTCTAGAACGGCTAGACCGATTTCATGAATTCCTTTTGTATTATGTTCCCTCTTATACAGGGGTGTATTCCCGTTCGTCCCCTCGACTTCGTCCCCCAAGGGGGACAAACGGGAATTCACAAAAACAATATTTAATTTGTTCCCGATCGTCCCCCTAATTTTTTTGGGGGGACGAATGGGAATATGTTCTTTGATTAGTGCCATTCGTCCCACTAAAAGATTTGTGCATAATATGTTTATTCGTTATTTCGTAGTTTACTTTTAAATTAGTTGCTTCGTTAGATTTAATCATTATTTTACAAAATTCTTCTCTATTGTTTTATGAATTATAAAAACGTATCCTAAGTTTATCATTGTTTCATTTAAAATGTTTACCTACACTAAATGTAACAGCTTTGGCGGCATGCGTCGGCGATGCCGGACTTAACAAAAGAGTGCCTATAACATTGTGTTATTTGCGTAAATCCTATTGGTTTACATGACATTCTCTCCCTTTCCTATCCTTAAATTAGACCGGTCAGGTTAGTGTTGACAAAACAATGAAAGTGCACGGGTGTTAATGTAATCCATACTTCCATACTAATATTATAAATGCAAAAGTAACTCTGTCTGTCTATCTGTCTGTCTGTCTGTTACCTTTTCGCGCTGAACCGATTTACATGAAATTTGGCATGAGAATAGTTTAGGACCCTGGGAAGGACATAGGATAGTTTTTATCCTGGAAATCATCCCTTAAGGATGTAAAAGGGTGTTGGAACTTTATATTCCCCCCTCCCAATTCATTCAAATCGCGTATTCAAAAACCTCTCATAACATTTTTTTTTAAACTACACAACTGCATGTAGGCTATACAAATCTTTGTTTAGGTCAGGGGAACCCACGTCATGGACCAGTCAACATCAAGTTAATATACGAATCATTTCTATTTCAAAATCGGGGCAATATGCGTTTGCCCTTTTGAAAATAGGAGAAGATCGTGTGGCAACAGATATCAACGGGATGATTTATTTGAGCTCTGAATTCTGTAACATAGTCCAAGATACAGATAATTAAAAAAACACGTTTATTTTGATTTGAAAACAAATATGAGGGATAAAGAATGGCTGCGTGAAAGAGTAATTTTGGCACCGGCTAACGAAATTGTAGGGCAGATCAACGAAAAGATTATGTCTCATGTGGATTGTGATGTTGTCGAGTATCTGTCCGTCGACAATGACATGGATACAAAGCAAGTGACGTCGTACCCTGTAGAGTTTATCAACTCTCTGGAATTGTCAGGGTACCCCATCATATTATTTGAGTCTTAAACTTGGTGTCCCAGTCCTGTTGATGCGTAATCAGGGCGCACCAAGGTTCTGTAATGGCATGCGACTACAAATTACACACCTTGGATGCAATGTTTTCAAGCAATAATTATGACAGGAACAGCAAGCGGTGAAAACTTATTTATTCCTTGCATTCAGTTCGAAAAACTCGAATTTCCCCTAAAAGCGGCATCCGCAATGACCATAAACAAAGCTCAAAGAAAGACACTGAAAGTCGCAGGTGTACATATAGAAAAAGACTGCTTTTCAAAGGATATATTATTATTATTCCATTTATTTAATATATGTACATATCAATTACATTTTTAAATATTAATATAAAAACATTTAAAAATATATAAAATAGTAGCCCACCGGTATCGGGAACAGGGTCCAAGCTACCAGTGGTCAGGGCTCCATAGAGAGGAACCTCCTCACAATACGCGCCGTTTCCTGGAGTACAGCTTTCTGGATCAAGCCCTTGATCCAGCTGCCCAACTAGAGCTTCCTTAGATGTTGGTCGAGGCTCTTGGCTATTATACCATTGGCTGTGACGACGTTTGCCAGACGAGAACAACCGGAGATAATGTGACGAATGGATTCTCCCAGTTTGTGGCATGCCCGACATATGTCTACCGTACCATCCTTCACAATATATTTCCGATAGTTATTCGTCATCATAACTTCGTCCATAATCGCACAGACAAAACAATCGGTTTCCCCGAAGAGGTCACCAAAACGTTTTGTGAGTACAGGGCGTGTAACATTATATTAATACTTACTATTACGAACACTACCAAAATACGCTTTGTGCATCGTATTGGTCAATATATATATATAAATATATATATTATTTGGTGGGAGCAATAGAACTAAAAAAATAATTAATAAATTATTCCCGTTCGTCCCCCCAAAAAAATTAGGGGGACGATCGGGAACAAATTAAATATTATTTTTGTGAATTCCCGTTCGTCCCCCTAGGGGGACGAAGTCGAGGGGACGAACGGGAATACACCTATACAGGGACAGTTCAAAAGGTCTGAAAGACAACATCTGTCGAGTCAGCTAGTAATTAATATATATGACATATATATTACAGCTTATGTACTACAATGTTTCTCACACGGCATAACAACAACCATACTATTTACGATTGATTATAGGAAAAGTTCTGGCTTTTAAGAGCGTTTAAACGTGACAGTATTTCATACTTTATTTTAAGTTTTTATTTTCGGGGCTGCAAGAATATTCTTACAAGATACCGCGGCCCTGACCCGAGGAGAAGGGAGGGTTTTTAGTCAGTAGAAGTCTGACACACCCTTCCGCTTTACCCACCCAAAAAAAGGCTTTATACTTGGAAATCAAAGAATGGACTTTACGTACCCACGTAACAGGCCATGGATTTACTTTCAAGAAACAAAATAAGAAGTTAAGTTATTATGAGTAGCTTAGACTAAACGTTAGTACTTACACACGTAAGTTGGCTTCTAGTTAGAAGTATATGTAGGTATATATACACTTGTAATAAAACTCTTACTATGCAAAATATTATTTAATTACTTTTTTTTAATGCACCTGCCATATTATATCTTCACCACCCATGGTTGACTTGTAGAGAATGCCTAAGGCATTAAGTCCGCCTTTGTACATTTTGTGTTGCATACATTTTTAGTAAATAAATAAATAATTAACAAACTTCATACACTTCAGAAACGTTTAGCATTGCAACATAAATCAGTCATTTGTGGATATTTATAAGACCAGTGTCTATAAGGAAGGGTCCTTTTAAAATATCATAAATAAGTACACAGGCTCTTTATCCAGCCAAACTATATACAGGGTGGCGATTAGATAGATATATACAAGAGTAATAAATTCTGTTATGGTGTACAATAAAGATATTGTACACCATAACATAATATTTATAGATTGGGTAATCACATTAAATTGTACAGCATGTATTACAAGTTGTTATCAGTCCGTTAAAATACTAATAATAATAATTTTACTAAAATTAAGAAAATGCATTTTTCAAACAAAATATATGGCGTTATTGGTAAAAAAAAATCCTTTATAATATTAGTTACTGACCTGTAAAAGCGGCAACGCCGCGGTGCGGCGCCGGCGGAGCACGAGCCGAGTGATTGGTTAGTTGATTACGTTTATGCAATACATGATGTTGTGAAAAATTAAAATGGAAAAAAGGTCCAACAGCTATAATATTATTTATTATTACATTATTCTAATTGTATATGATAAAATACCTAATATAGAATACGTGGTTTCAATTAATGTGATAACCTAATCGCCACGCTGTATACCAGCTATTAGACCATCTTGCATTATGTCATTCCACAGACGAAGTTGTATAAGGTAAAGGGCCTTTATTTTGGAGACTACAGTTTACAATATCATTTGAAGGGTTTCAAGGATACCCTTGAAACCCTTCAAATGATATTGTTGTAGATACCTATGTACTTAATAATATATAATATTAAATCCAAACACGTAGTGTCAAACGTAAGTCGTTCAATCGTGCGAGGGTCGCCCTGAGGACACAGACGAGCACACGGTGCAGGACTGCCCAGCTTGGGCAGAGCACCGACGTGTCCTCACGGCGACAATAGGCGGAGACCTCTCGCGCCCGGCCTTGGTCGAGGCCATGCTGCGGGGCGAGAGGGAGTGGGAAGCGGTCGCCTCCTTCTGCGAAGCAGTCATGCTTTCGAAGGAGGAGGCGGGCCGCGTGAGGGAGACGATGGCGTCCTCCCTCCAGCCCAGCCGCAGTGGTAGACGCCCACGGCGTCGGACGTCGGCCGACGATCTCCGGCCACCGTAGGCGCGGGCATGCGGACAGCGAGTAAAGGGCAACTCGCTGTCCGACCATGGGCCATGCCCGGGTCGACGACGCGTCGTGTTCCACGCGCGCCTCAAAGAGCGTCAGCAACATGACGAGGCCCCCTCTGCAGAGGGCCGAAGCCTGCCGGGGTCGTGGGACTCATCCCGTTACCGTGGCCCCGGTATGTAAAGGGTTATTGAAGGAACACCGTGGATTTTAGTCAGTAAAAGTCTGACAGTCCCTTCCACCCTGCCCGGAGTGGGAGGACTTATTTGATAATTTTACCAAGTTAAAAAAAAAAAGAAAAAAAGTCGTTCAATCGTAGAGGGAAAAGACTTTAGTTTCCTGTTTGTAAGCTTGCGCAAGTAATGACGTACAATTTGGTCTGTAATAATGACGCACTTACCTGTATTGTAGGTCATTTACTTTTCTGAGGTTTATATTACTAATCAATTGACAATGTTAACTAATAAGGAAAGTTAGTGAAAGAAATATTTCATCCTTATATTTCTTTCTATTTTGTTCGGGGATTTCTTCGCAACGCATAACTACTCAAAATACTAAAGGAAAATAACAACCCGAGTCGATGACGCGTCGTGTAAGTGTAACACAGGCGGTTTAAAGAGCAGTTAGATCTAATGACGTAGCCCAATAGGGCCATTGCCTGCCGGGTTTGCGATAAGGTTCTTCTAACGAGATACCGCAGTTCAAGAACGCGCTGAAAGAACAGAAACAGATTAGACATCATAAGTACAACCACAGATATAATATTATATTTCTATGGTTGTATCTATGATGATATTGATAATAAAACGAAATTTGTTGATCAAATACGTTTTAGTTTAATAAAATGATAGATGCATTTTTCCTTCCCTGAATTCCCGATTATTAAATTTTACTGTCGAAAATATCCAAAACCGCGTAAATAATTGTAATAAATAAGTAATCAAAAGGGAAACAGGAGTAAAGCGGAGGAAAATCAATTGTTTTTAGGCCGACCCATTATGACTTTGTCAAAATTATTTAAAAAAGCTCAGGCAGGCGTGCGACAGCCCTTTGTCGGTTGTACCGACGGCGATACGCGAAGCGGTAGGCATATAACACGTGGCCTTGAGCGAGTGACGGACGCCTGGAACAGAGTTGGTTTTAAGTTAGTACATGTCTGACACTCCCTTCCGCTTCATTCGATTATTTTTCCCCTGAAAAGAAAATGGAATAATAAAAGTAAAAATAAATTCGTAAGTATATAACTTTTTCGATATTGCAAGGTTACAGTAACATGGCTAATCTGGAAGTCACTTAACCGATTGCGGGTCCAGGTTGGCCGTTTTAAATAATAAATAATCTGGTCAATTGAGGTATTTAGTCTAATTAATAATTATTTTAAAGTAAAGAAAAATACTGATATAAATTTTAAATTAAAAGTAACAGGATCTAAAAAACCAAACACGTGGGTGAGTTTAGCCATCTCTGTTTAATTTTTAATGAATTTTCAGCTGTGTCCACAATATTAAATATTATAGAATATTGTGAGGGGTGTAAATTTGCACAGCTGAAAAGTTTTAAGTTGTAATTTGTCAGTTAGTCGAACCGCAAGAAGCCAAACATTAAATGACGTTATTTATTTATTTTATGAAGCGAATATTATATTGTTTAACTCAGGGCTTCCCAAACTTATTTTACCTGTGACGCCCTTGGGAACTTGCCATATTTTTGCGACGCCCTGGCCTTCTTGCCATACGTTTACCTACTAATTGTAGCTCTAGTTTACTAACAATTTGTCAGAAAAACTCCAAACAGCATCTAAATTTTTTAATCAAAACATTTAGATCGCTTCGCGACGCCCCTGGGATAATACCGCGGAGCACCAGGGCGTCGCGACGCATAGTTAGGGAAGCCCTGGTTTAACTGGTACAAATTTCAAAGAATTTTGGGATTTTACACCGACCTTGGTAGGTAAAAGCGTTGATGAGCTTGTGGTTAAGCGATACCCATGGGTGCACGATCATTTATAGAAGATTCATGATATACCAAGACCTGGCTCTTCATGCCTCGGAAAGCACATTACGATACCTGCTATTATGTGAGATGCCAGAAACTCTCTGACACTAGACTCGATAACGATTATTGTGTTACGTAGTAACTCAGCTGCATTTAGCTGGATTGGAACTTCCACTGGAAGCCAACCCGACCATAGTTGAGCATGAAGTCGGGTTCGATTCCCGGGTCGGGCAAAAAGTGCAATTGGGTTTTTCAATAAGAAATTTCTCAATAGTAGACCGGAATTTGGAAGTTGGCGGTGTGATATCCTAAGTACAATAATATAATACAACTACGCCAAATAACTTTGTTTTGCAAAGTGTTTGTATGAATTACAAAGTTATATTTGCGGTTTTAGAAAATATGCTGTATCTCAAAAACTGCTGACCCGATCTAGTTCAAACCAATTTCGGTTGAAAGTATACATTAAGTTCTACAGACGTATATTTCTTGGGGGGGGGGGGGAAGGGGTGGAAGACACATTTTACCACTTTGAAAGCGTATACTTATCTTTTTAACGTTTTTAAATGTCATTTTTAAAGACCTGTCTATAGATACCACACACGCATAGGTTTCATGAAAAAAATATTTTCAGTTTTAGTTCCATGTATGTGGAGGCTCCCTTTATTTTAATTTGTTTTCTTTAAATCGGAAAGCGGTTCACAGAATACATCTACCTACCAAGTTTCACATGTATAGTCCTAATAGTTTCGGAATAAAATGGCTGTGACATACGGACCGACGGACGGACAGACAGACATGACGAACTATAAGTGTTCCGTTTTTTGCCATTTGGCTACGGAACCCTAAAAAAGCAGTCGCTCTATGTAAAACACTGAGCTGCATCAGGTTAGACTGGAAGACGACCCTAACATGGTTGGGAAGAGGTCACTTCACGTCATTCCTTAGAACATACTTCTTAATGCTTTGTGTACGTTAATCTTTATACAACGTGTAACGGAAACCCCATATCTATCCAAAAGGACTGAAGACAACATCTGGTATGCAGTCTCTGTGCAAAGTTTCAGCTCATAATAAGTGACTCACAGAATTGACCCCAAATTATTGGTTTCATATGTTTCTTGAATACCAGTAATAACAAACGTGTCACAGCAATATGAGGGTCATCACTTTCCACGTCACTTGCCAATAAAAGGATAATTCTATTCGTTCTTCTTAATTTGAAAAATTTGGTCTCTGGTATCAATGTATTGAAATTTCTAATATGCTCCACACATGTACACATAGGATTAGAAAACCTTTGCCATATCGTTTATTATCATCCAAAGAAGCCGTGCACTTGGTATGCATATACCCTTTAAATTACACGTTGTATACAGTATGTTGTATCTATAAAAGAAACACTCTGTACACGCGTACTTGAAAGACGGCAACGTCACAATTTATTTATGAATGCGTACGCGTGTACAGAGTGTTTCTTTTACGTGTCAATTTAAAATTTTTAGTGAATATTTTAATATTAAAAATAATAAAAACATTTTGTTTTCGACTGGTAATATTTTTTTAGCCTGTATGGATGCTTTGCTATTTTTTTTTATTGATGATAGGCTCGCGTCTGACCACCATCTCACCTGATGGTAAGTGATGATGTGGTCGAAGATGGTGCACGCTTACCTAAAACTAACCTATTCACTCTTGACTTAAAGACCCCTAGGTTATAGCTATCGGGAGACACAGACTCCGGCAGGGAATTCATTAGCCGTACGCACAATGAAGGTATTCCCAAAACGTTTAGTGCGTATAGGTGGGATGTCCACCATGTAACGATGGCGCATCGCCGTTTGTCTTGTAGTCCGATGATGGAACGGGCTTGACGGAATTAGATTGTGTAATTCCATCGCACACTCCCCGAAATGTAACCGATAGAACGCGGGTTAACGGGAACGCCCTCTGTTAGTTAACATACTGTATAAAAGCGAAATACCACTCACTGATTAATCACGAAATCTCAGAAACAACAAGTAGTAGGGTTCTCAAATTTTGCATGGGGGCTCCTTTTAGTACGAAGATGCTCGCTAAGACGGGATTTTGCGAAATTTCCATGGAATCGGGATTTAAACGGGAAAAACTTCCCACTCGAACGAAGTCGCAGGCAACTGCTAGTATAGTATAGTGATCATTCTGGCCATGATAATTGATCGGCTATAATAATAAATAAACCAATGACATTGGTACATAGTTGAGGTATTTCCTGTTCTCGTCAATCATGCCTGCATTTTAATGAAACCAGTATTGATCTAACAACTATTAACCTAATTTCAAACTGTTGTATAATATGTAAGATTGCAACTAACTCGTTATTAAGCAAGCTGATTAAGAACGAAGATACGGGACTTTGTAGCGGTTCGCTTAATAACTTAGTATAACTTTTTAGTTTCCTTCTTCTTTTATTTATTTATTTAAACTTTATGTACAGTAGTGTTACATGGACGGACTTAATGCAGCAAGGCATACCCTACCAGTCAACCTTTGGGTTAAAAAAAACACACTGTGGTAGGTGTACAAGAAAAAGGAATTAATTAATATATTTAATACTAATAAATATAATACTAATATATAACAATACTAATAAAATACACATATATGCTAAAATGACAAACTAATAGATACGGTGCTTTATAATATTCTTTCTGAATAATATAAGAAGAATATAAAAATAAGAGAGCTCATGATAATTATGACGAAGACCAAACTAAGAATAACAGCCCCTTAAGTAGTGGTTTTTAATTTTGCGCTTAAAAGAAAATTTTGACTCAGCCTTCTTGATGTCAAGGGGTAGCAAATTCCAGAGTTTAATAGTAGAAATAGCGTAAGAATTAGATAGAAACCCGGTGCGGTGAGAAGGAATGTGAAGAAGTAAGTTTTTGGATGCGCGAAGGTTAAGATCATGAGAACTGCCCAACAATTTAAAATTTTGTTTTAAGTAAACCGGAGCACAAGGATCGTTCATAATAGTGAAGAGCATACAGAGGGATCTGAGGGATCTCCTTTGACGGATAGGCAACCAACGGAAGGAAGAAACGTGATCATATTTTCGAAGGCCAAAAATGAAACGAATACAGTTGTTAAGAAGTTCTTGGGAAAGATCAGAATAGCAAACATCAGCATAATCAATGATAGGAAGCACAAGTGATTGGACCAATGTGGTTTTAGTGCTACAAGGAAGGAAATGCTTGAATCTATAGAGAGATCGCAGTGTGAATGTTACCCTCTGGCTAACCTGTGCAATCTGCTTATTCCAACTTAACCTGTCGTCAATATATGGGCCTAAGTCTTTTACGTGTGGCGAGTGTGGCTTTTATAATTGCGGAAAACATCAGCTTAGTTTTGTAATAGATAGAAAACTCGTGTAATCGATTCCATACCTATTACTTCATTTTGAAATTATAGCAGTATGCGTTTTGAGAGCTGTTGGCCCAATAGTTACAGGCATGACTTACGAGTTTATAGGTTGTAGGTCCTGATTCAGCAGGCTCATTACTCTGTGTAATTTTCATCATTCTCTATCACAGGACTTCCCTAACTGTGCGTCGCGACGCCCTGGGGCACCGCGGTATTATCCAGGGGCGTCGTGAGGCTATCTCAATGTATTGTTTTTATGTTTTGTTCTCTATTTTAAAATAAAAAACATGCTATTTGGAGTATTTCTGGCAAATAACTACAACTAGTAGGCAAGTATGGCAAGAAGGTCAGGGCGTTGCAAAAATATGGCAACTTCCCAAGGGCGTCACGGTTAAAATAAGTTTGGGAAGCCCTGCTCTATCAAATGCGTAAAGGAAAATACCAGCATATCCAAGGACCAAAAACTTGGAAGACATGTGATATCGGCTCGCACTGAGCCCACGTGATGGATTACGGAACATTCCCTCCTATAGATAGAAGGCTTGTCTCCAAGAAATAGCAATACGTTAAGTATGTAATACTATGCATTTAATGTGTAAAAAAATGCATAGTTTTGCAAGACATACACAAACATATTTATTTAAACTTTATGTACAATAGTGTTACATGGGCGGACTTAATGCAGCAAGGCATACTCTACCAGTCAATCTTTGGGTTAAAAAAAAACACATTGTGGTAGATGTACGAGAAAATATATGATATATATCATATGATGTCAAGCAAAACGAATAGCTGTAGTTTCGAGAATGTTCTAATGAAATGCCGCGGCCCCGGAATTCAAGGGCAACTGAGGAAATAGGGTGACTTTTTAGCCAGTAGAAGTCTGACACCCTCTTCCGCTCCACCCAGACTGAGAGGAGTCATTAGAAGAGTTTGTCCCCGAAACAAATGTTGACGAACGTTTCAATTACGACTACTATTCGGTTGTAAATAACAGTATAGTGCGTACATGTATGCTAAGCTAGATAAGCGCCACATATAAGAAACGCGTACCTTGTTTGCGATAAGAATGTTAGCGTTAATTTTTTATCAGGCGCTTCGTTAATAAAGTCAGCCTGGTAACTTACGTTCCTACTTGTTGTTTAATGGCAATAGAAAGCTTTGAAGGCCGAATTAATGTTTGCAAAGGAGAAATTCTATTTCCTAGTATGGTGTAAAAAAAGATCAAGTAAGGCAGGTAACTACTTAGTTCAAAATTGTAAATGATATGTTAGAGAATTTAAAAACGCTTTAAACACATTAACGTGCTCCAAATTTTTGTATATGTTTGATAGATTGCAAATCATGATTGCACCCTTTTTAAATTTTTACTTAGGTTCTTTTTAAAAAAAAAGATAACTAATAATGTGGGTACAATTCTAATTACCAGCAATCTTGTTAACCCCTCCGACTAAGCTAAATATGCTTGGGTCTGGTGTGGGTTTACGCCAATACTGTAATGGGTGGGATTCGAACCCGCGACTACTCAAGTGCACATGCCAGTCGCATCGTACCTCATAGGAAATTTAACTGTAACTAGAGCCAACTATAACGTAATTTAGCGATTATAAAGACATGGATGGCGGTAGGCGCCGACAATATCCCACCTATACCTACGCACTAAACGCTTTGGGAATACCTTCATTGTGCGTACGGCTAAGGAGTGGAATTCCCTGCCGGAGTCTGTGTTTCCCGATAGCTATAACCTAGGGGTCTTTAAGTCAGCCTGCCGGGGTCGTGGGACTTATCCCATTACCGTGACCCCGGAACGTAAAGGGCTATTGAAGGAACACTGTGGATTTTAGTACAAGAGTACAAGTCTGACAGTCCCTCCGGCCCTGCCCGGGGTGGGAGGACTTATTTGATGATTTTACCACGTAAACAAAAATGGGTGTTTCAGTCAAGAGTGAATAGGTTACTTTTAGGTAAGCGTGCTCCATCTTCAACCACATCATCACTTACCATCAGGTGAGATGGTGGTCATACGCGAGCCTATTATAAAAACAAAAGATTCTAACAGTGGCATGGATATGTTTTATGGCATAGAATATATCCATGCCACTGTTGCCACACTCATTTATGAGTATATTTAAGACCTTGACCAAGCCAGCTTTCAATAATGGTGTTGCAATTTTTGCGTCACTAAATGTTTATGTAAATCGATGGTGATGTAATTGGGGATATGCCATCGTTTCATGGTAGATATCCCACCCATATTCACAAAACGTTTTGGGAATACTTTCCTTCTTTGTGCGTACAGCTGTGCAGCAGTGCGACTTGCGAGTCTTTAAGTTAAGAGTGAATAAGTTACTTCTAGGTAAGCGTGAGTTAAGGAACCCCAATGCCCCAATATTAGCTTCGTCGGCAGAAGTGACTGGTTAGCAATAAGATTAGTATAAAATATATTTTTTTTATATTTTTATCAATTACTGTCTTGCTGTAACTTGGTAAAAATAAAGTTTATTTTTAAACTCTTTCGTTGTAGCTTTCTTTTGTCTTTCTTTTGTCTTCAGCCATTTTGGATAGATATGGGGTTTCCGTTACACGTTGTATAGAGACTATTGCTGCTGACTCTTTACGTAAGGCAAAGCAGGTAATCTACAGAATTAGGGCGATGAATGTTTTTCTATTTATTTTACCGCCATTCCTAGTTAGTTCTTTTACGCGACGAAAATTGTTTTAGAAGAACAGAACTTTCTATCAGTCTATAATTCTAAAACAAACGAACATCGCAATTTTAATAGATCTAGTAACCCCAATTTTTCCGATTTAAATCGTAAGAATTATCATTCACAGAACATATCAAGTGCAATTGCACCAAATTACGCTACGAGTAGTTCTATTACGACGAACAATTCGCAGCAGTTTGGAAATTACAGGCAACATAATAATCAAAATAATTTTAATCGTATAAATATTATAGTTATGAAAATAACAGAAGTACAAGTAGGTAACAGTTTTCGATGGCGTAACAAAGTCATCAGTCTACGGCACAAGCACCGCGAGCGTCACCTTCTGCAGAGCAAGCATATATTCGCCCGAAGTCGGGTCCGAAGTCGAATACCGTTAATATTATGCGCACTGAAACTTCGCGCCGTGTTAATTACATAAATAATCAAAGTTTAATAATGCAAATAATTCATATAAACCAACCAAGTTTTAATAATTCAAATAATAAAATTCAGGAGCCCTCCTGGAGATTCCAGACAGGAAAATTTTTGTATAACCGCCTCTACTCGAGAGAGTGAGTAAAAATTTACTGCAACGTGAAAATCCGCTAATACAACATCATTGGGACCTATATCGAGACACTGGGTCAACAATGCAAGACGCAAATAGGGGGAAGTAATTGTTGGTGCAGCTACAAATACCACAATTTTGAGATTCAAGCTGCCATAGATTGAAACCCACAAAGACAGAGAAAGTAGACCTAAGGAACGTGGACTTCAATGATGTGAAAGAAGTGTTACAAAGTGCCAAATTTAGTGAGAGTGACGAAATAACCCAAACAGTGACAATAGAAATTAGTGTATGGATAATTTTAGAGCATATCATTGTCATAGTGTCATCATCTCAAATTAAATGTTTTTTGTTTTTGTCGAAATTCTCCGAAGTCATCTGCAACACCTTCGGATAATTTCTCTCTTAGGGAGGGAGGAGTTAAGGAAACCCAATCCCCCAATATTAACTTCGTCGGCTAATAATAAAATTTTATTACTCTAGAATAAGTCAGCATCTCTTTCTAGGACAAGCGTCACTAGCAGAGATTAGTAGTTAGATTATTAGTTAGCAATAAGATTAGTATATAAGATCAATATTTTTAACCGACTTCTAAAAAAGGAGGAGGTTCTCAATTCGGATGTTTATATTTTTTTTATGTTTGTCCACGCATAACTCCGTCGCTTGACAACCGATTTGAATTTTTTTTTTGTTGGAAAGGGTATACTTCCCAAATGGTCCCATGAAAATTTTATCGAAATCGGACAAGCCGTAAAAGCAATATTTTGTAAAAGGTGATAAGTAGTTGACATTTTGGCTTTTGTAACTAGATTAATTACAAACTGACCCACTAAAAAGCGCGAAAATAAAAACTTTTTTGCAAAAAATTAAACCGTCTTCCATATCAAAACACTACAAAGCCAAATAAATTTTAATTTCGGAAGGCGGTGTGAAAAACAGAAAATACAAAACCAATAACACCGACTACCGAAATTAAAATTATTTTTGGCTTTGTAGTGTTTTGATATGGAAGTCGGTTTAATTTTTGCAAAAAAGTTTTTATGTATAATTTAATCAATTAAGTACTGTCTTGCTATAACTTGGTATAAATAAGTTTGTTTTTAAACTCTTCCGTTGTCGCTTACTTATTTCTTGCTTCATCTTCTACCACATTATCGCTTACCATCAGGTGAGATGTTGGTAAAATGGGAAACCAACAACAATAAAAAAAATTAGTTATCAATCCTAGACTCCCACTAACGCCATCTGTTACCACTTTTCCTAACTACGCAAATGTATCTCACGTAGGTATACCAACGAATGTAGTTTCATTAAAACGCTAATTAAATTACCTACTTACAAACACAATTTCGACAAGTAATCTAAAGATTATCAGCGATCTTTATCAGTAGCGGTGGGGGCCAATTACCACATTCATGCATGTGGCATACAAGGGATATACATGAACCGGTCATAACTGTCACATTAAAAATTGTAGTAAGTAAATAAATACAAAAATAAACATTTCGTACTCTTTTACATCGCTGCCCAGAAGACTGGCATTGCCATTAAACGTGGCAATGCTGCCAGTCTTACGGCTGCTTACGGTTTGGGCAAAGAATGAACCAGCCCTTTAGGTCCGGCGACTCAGCCGGCGAGACATATCCTTGAAAAAAAAAAGAGTATGCATACGGGTTTAGTAGTAGTGTAAGTATAATTATACAGAACTTAATCTATACTAACATAATAAAGCGGAAAAGTTTGTTGTATTTGTAGTATCTGGGGGCACGGCAGTGCCCCCGCCAAGTCGAGCAAAAAGCGGCATGGCCGTACCATACTTTTAATTTACTTACAAATACAACTTTAAGAAATCCCTGTTGAGTAATAAACAACATTATATTTTTTCAGCAGCGGCTGGATACAAGACATGTGGGTTAGTAAAAGAAAACAACAGGTCAATATATATAGGAAACTCAATTAACTCAAAGGCCCTATGAAAAATCGAAATTTCTACAGTTACGCCTATTGCTTTCAATTGAGCAAAGATTTTGTTCTGCTACTACACAATCCTAGATAGAAAAAGAATCAATAAATGAAATAAAATTCATTTATTTCAGGTCTCTGATCCATATAAAATTGAAAAGTTACAAATTACAATGCTAATTTGTAACTTTTCATTTTTCTTTTTTTTTTTATTATAACAGTGTAAAAAATACACAATTCTAGATGGGTAGAGAATCAATAAGAGTTTTTTATGACTACTAAAAATTTCGCTTTTTTATGACATTTGTTACAAAAAAACTTTTAAAATTTGGACATGGAAACTTTTAGTAATTTTTTGTTCTAAATTTTCTCCAACAGCTTCAACAACCCATTCAAAAGACTAGTTTTATGCTTGCAAAAATGTGAACTCATCATCCGCTAAGACTGGTGTCAGATCCTTTGACTTTTGACTGTCAAAGACGTGCGGGATAAATGACAGGCGGGAACAACTGCCTAGCGTCTTTCCGAGCCACAGTGGCATCTCGATACATTTTGAGCTTAATTCACTTGATCTTAATTTATATACAGATTCTGCACTCGAGCATTGGCCTTATTTCAGAACGGTAATCAAACTATACTCAGATTCAAATCGAGCCTCAAGCCGAGAATATCTATTGTCTATGCATCAGTCTGTTTTCGTTTTATTTTCTTCGTTTCCGCTGTTCCGATCTACGAATGATCGTAAATAATTCAATTTACTGTAATACCAATTGTTTAAGAATAAAAAATATGTATTGCACGGTTTCACTATAGAAATTACTTTTTAAGAATTTTTAAAAGCAAATTATTGAAGGTAAATGGTGTAAAGGCAATATTTTCTAACATTTAAAAATATAGCAAGAGTAACTTGTTCGTGGAACGGAGTGGATCCTAAATAATGTCTGTGAAAGTGTTGTTATAAATTGCTCACTGATTATATAATAAATAATATTCAAATAAATAATGGTTTGGGAAAACTATCAATAAAAATATTAAAAACTATGATCGATGAATCTATTCTTGAGGAACATTCTAAAATTAAATCTCGACTCAAAACTAGTTTTAAACAGAGATCAGTGCTCGAGTTTCGTTCTGTATTACGGGCCTAAGACTTGCAGACGCGCGGGATTCTCTACCGTGGATTTTATCTCGATAAAAACATAACCCACTTCTTTTGTAGTCGGATAAAAGTTGTCTATAATCCTTCTTCAAGCTTCTTCCATGCCAAATATCATCCAAATCCACCCAGTACTTTCGAAGATTAGGGCGTTCAACCAAATAATTTTATTTGCTTTATAATATTAGTATAGATAGATAGTCACTCATCCACGCATGTTTTGCCTAACCTTGAAGACTAACCCGAAAAGAAAAGAAATCTAATAGACTACTAAGATGTACTTCGGTTTTCGTGCAGGCAAATACAGTTCAAATCGCAACGAAATTCTATCACAATTTTTTTTAATGTTGATTGAATTAACTATCATGGTTCAAAAACACACGAAGTACTTGCTGCTTATTAATAGTTAATCCATTGAACAGGTTTATATAGTATCTTCTGATTTATATAAAGTTGTTTTTTAGGGTTCCGTACTTAAAGTGTAAAAACGGGACGCTATTACTAAGGCTCCACTGTCTGTCTGTCACAGGCTGTATATCATGAGCCGTGATAGCTATTAGACAGTTTTCACACATGATGATTTCTATTGCCGCTATAACAACAATTACTAAAAACAGAACAAAAAAAAATATTTTATACGACAAATGTGATTTTTTTGCCGTTTTTAGGGTTCCGTAGTCAACAAGGAACCCTTATAGTTTCGCCATGTCCGTCTGTCTGTCCGTCTGTCCGCGATTTAGCTCAAAAACTATTGGTACTAGAAAGTTGTACTTTGGCATGAGTATACACGTTAATGACGCCGAAAAAGTGGCAATTTTTTTTTTGAAAAATACAATTATTTAGGGTACCTCCCATACATGTAAAGTGGGATGATCATTTTTTTTTTCGTTCTTCCCATAGTGTGGGATATCGTTGGATAGGTCTTTCAAAAATATTAGGGGTTTGGTAAGACCGCTTTTTGATTAAGTAAACCGTTCGTGACTTATCAAGCTTTAAAGTACCAATTTTCGTTAGAGTCAAGCGTCCCCCCCCTCTATCAACTAAACTGTTATAGTTAGAAATTCAAATGTCACGGCAGTAGTACTTATATATAACGAAATTTAAAGGAAAGCTATCACACATAAGTGAGCTTTACAAGTTTACGAGTAATAGTCGACCAATTGTATTTGACTCGAAAATTTCGAACAACTCTATAGAAATGTCGATAGATGGCGCTAAGCGCCAGTTGTATCGTGCTAGCTTCTTGTGACGATTGAGTAGTGTAGTTCTGTGTCCGTATTTAAATTCAAAACACCGGCTATGACAAGTTTTATACAAATCTCTAAAAAAAATTGAAACTTTCCGTGCAAAATTGTCGGATCAGGTGAGGATTTGTATAGGAAGTCAAATTAGTTAGGTAGTCATGTTTGGCTTTTAGTTAGAGTATGGTACGAAACGATCAGTCAGCGAATACGACACGCACTTGGCTGTTATAAAAACTACGGAACCCTACACTGCGCGTGGCCCGACACTCACTTGACCGGTTTTTTTTTTGACCGGTCTGGAACGCTTCGTGTGCGAATCCAAATCGCACTTGGCCGGTTTTTTATCGGTAACTATCAATAAAAACATTTCAACATCTGATGGCTGCGGCGTCTATAGTTCTCAGATAGCCTAGTTTTTCAACATCGACCCATTATTCATACATGATACAGATCACAATGTCTAATATGATATTTCATTTAATTTTAAGTTTTAGTCATCATCAGTTTACCGTTTCCCAACATGTTTCGGTCGGTTTCCAATCCTATTGAATGCCATTGAGTATTTGTGTTTTATATGGAGCGACTCCAAAAGTCCTGACCTCCTAATGCCTTGATCACACGTATCGAGCAAACGGGCGAGACAGTAAAATGTTTCTCGGCCGAGACAGTGATATAAGCGAGTAGCTGTTCATACATCATTTGAAATTAGTACAGTCAGTTGAGTACAATTCGGACACGATGGATCGTAAAAATATTTGAAAGAAGCGAAGTGACAACAATCATGTCGGCCGAGTGGGGAGACACGGAGACAGTGCACGTTCAGACCTGCCGAGTGAGCGAGAGAGACAGTGTGGGGAAGCGGGAGGTTGGACACTCGGCCTAGTACAAAGAACGGGAGCCGAGCTACTGTCTAGTGTCTCGCCGCGCCGCTTCGTTCGGCCGAGCACTCGGTGCCATGTTTATACCTACCAAGTACTCGGCCGAGAGCACTGTCTCGCCCGTTTGCTCGGCACGTGTGATCAAGGCATAAAAGCCAGTAGCTGAGCTATGCCCCTTGGCAAGACCAAGTCCGATTTTCTGGCTTCTGACTACAAAACGGACGTACTTTAAGAGGCACGGAGGAATTTGATATATTTAGATGGTCACCCATTCACGCACCACCTCAGCAAGCGTCGCTTAACCTTAAGAACGACCCGTGCAACTGTACTTCGGGGAGTGTGCGCAGGAGCTCCATGACCTGACTCCTCCATCTCCCTTTCACTACCGTTCTACCAGATGCACGGCTGGGTACCACCCACACTTGGTTGATATACCTTCTTGTCGTACCAAGCGCTTCTCCTCCACATTTATTGTGCGTACAGTCAAGCTGTGGAACTAATAATAATAATACAACACTTTACAGGTGCATTTTGACGCCTTAGAGTGAAAACCTCGTAAGTGAAAAAGGAGTAACTTTTCAGGTGGAAGAAAAATCTGCGTGTAGTTTTGTACGGTTTCTTTTATGTTTTTTTATTAATTTATATGTAAATTTAAACCGTTTTTGTATCCAGAACTGTTCGATATTATGTATAATATGAAAAATATTATACATAATATCGAACAGTTCAGAAATGCATAATCCATGGCCTGATTACGCTAAACTGACGACGCGATGCGAGTGTTTACGAGGTTCTCACTTACTTTCATAGATAGCGTTTCGAGTATCGAATGAACATATTAGTGAGATCAGGATGTGCGTTGTTAGGATTGCTATCTGGAAACGCAATAAAAAAATTTGGACAGAAATGTACTCCCGCGGTTTTCACTCTAAGGCGACGATTTAGAGCCATAGCCCAAACAGATTATAAACACCATCACGATCAAGTTGCTGTAATAATACATCAAACTCTAGCCATACAAACGCGATTAGTTATAGATAAAGTACCATATTATAAATATAAAGCGCAGGCAGTATTAGAAAACGAAAACTTTAAGTTATATTGGGACAGGACCATAATTACTGACAAAACCATATACAATTATATACCAGATATAACAATGTTAGATAAACAGAAGTAATTAGTATATACGACGTGTAACGGAAACCCCATATCTATCCAAAAGGGCTGAAGACAACATGGTATGGAGTCTATGCGCAGTTTCAGCACAAAATAACTGACTCAAAGAATTGATACCAAATTATTGGTTTCATATATTTCTTGAATACCAATCATAACAAACGTGTCACAGAACTACGATGGTCAATAATTTTCCACGTCACTTGCCAATAACACGATAATTCTATTCGTTCTTTGAAAAATTTGGTCTCTGGTATTGTGTATTGGAATTTGTAATAAGTTCTAAACACGTAGACTTAGGATTACAAAATCCTTGCCATATCGTTTGTTATCATCCAAAGAAGCCATGCACTTGGTATGTATATACCCTATTATATATACTATATATATATATACTATTACACGTTGTATAATAGATATTGCTGTACGCAACACCCACAACCTTATAAGCACGTACTCAGAGAAAATAGTAAAATATACAGATTTATCCATAGAACTCAAAATGCACTGGACATTACTCATACCAAAACCATCCCCATCATATTGGCCAGTACTGGAATAATACCAAAAACCCTTCACAATAGTTTAAATTCATTAAATATTAGCCGATCCACTTACCTCCTACTGCAAAAAGTAGTCATTTTAAATACACTCGGTTAACTCGAAAATTTCTAAACACCTAAATTTTAAATATATACGCACTTGGCTTCAGCCCGTGCCTGCAAATTTAAGTGGTAAATGGGAGAAATGCAAAGCATGAAGAGAAATAATAATAATAATATGTTTATATCCAAAAAACTTATAACTACTTGACATATTTGCTATATGGCAACAATTTCCGTTAAGTTAGTTAAGTTAGTTTAGCATCTGTAGCCGAACTAGGCATAGCCTGTATTTCAGCTATCAGTACCATTCCCCTCGCTTATTTTGTATAATAATATAGGTGCCAAACAGTGGAAGCATGCATAATCAATAGTATAAAAACAGAATTTAAATAACTCTTTAAATCTATACTTATAATAAATCTGTAGAGAGGTCAATTCTGTACATGAAATATATTTACAAAATAACTATCAGGGGGTGATTAGGGATCGATACTGATGTCAAAAATGCAATCAGTAAAATGTTTGTCTGTCTGTCTGTCTGTCTGTCTGTCTGTCTGTCTATATAACCGTTATAGAAACAAAAACTACTCGATGGATTTTAACGAAACTTGGTACAATTATTTACCATACTCCTGAGCTGGTTATAGTATACTTTTCATCACGCTACAATCAATAGGAGCAGAGCAGTGAAGGGAAATGTTGGGAAAACGGGAGAAGTTACTCCATTTTTTAAGCTTCCGTCGCGTGTGCAACCTTAATGGTTAAAGCTACACAGAAAACATTTATGACGGAAATGTTCTCCTTAAAATTATATAAAAAATATCCCACGACAGCACATATCTATCTTTTATGGTTGACTCACAATAACACGTGTAACTCCCGATAGCTTAGCAGTTCGAAGCCATCTGATTATTATTCTGCTCCGAAATTTAAAACCACCACAACTTTGCAATGGAACTCGGCTAAAAGTAACCCAGTTGCAACAAAATATAATCGAGGCTCAAATTTTAACAGGTTGCGGTGCAGGAGAAACCGTCTTTATTCCCAGAATTCCCATAATACCAAATCATTTTCCATTCCAATTTAAAAGAACGCGATTCCCAGTATCGGTGTGTTATCTATACTTATAATAAATCTGTAGAGAGGTCAATTCTGTACATGAAATATATTTACAAAATAACTATCAGGGGGTGATTAGGGATCGATACTGATGTCAAAAATGCAATCAGTAAAATTTTTGTCTGTCTGTCTGTCTGTCTGTCTGTATAACCGTTATAGAAACAAAAACTACTCGATGGATTTTAACGAAACCGTCTTTATTCCCAGAATTCCCATAATACCAAATCATTTTCCATTCCAATTTAAAAGAACGCGATTCCCAGTATCGGTGTGTTATGCAATGACAATTAATAAGGCTCAAGGGCAGACTTTTCGTGTTGCTGGAGTAGATCTCGGTGTCAGTTGTTTCTCGGATGATCAGTTGTACGTCGCTCTTTCCCAGGTTAGCAGTTCTAGAAATCTTTATGTTCACGTGCCGGACGGGTCAACTTTCCGGTCATTCTCCAATTCAGCGTTCTTTGCCTAATTACCGTAACCTTTTTTATTTTTCACTGATTTGACTTAAATACATTAAAATATGAAACACATCAAAGATACGAATTCAATCATTAATGAGGCATGTAACAATTAATGGTGGTTTTCGAGTTAATGAGACTTAAAAATTTTAAGAGTATGGTAATTATAAAAATGTAATATTTAATGCAACGGTAATTAGAAAATATAATCAAGTCTATGTAAAATATGATATAATGAAAGGATAATAACACACATTAATAATTTGTACACATATAATTTAATTAAAGCGATAGAATTAACTATGTCTCTCACAACTATAACCATTTTATCATTTATTTTATTTTATAATTTTTAATAGTAAAAAAAACACTTTATCATTGCTAGTTATAATTTATTAAAAATTAGACACTTTTAATGAAAATCAGATAAGAAAAACCTAAATAAAACAAATATTGTCTTATTTGGTATTTTTTTAGTTTGATAAAACGATATTTATTAAAAAGGAAAGTAGGATGGAACTTAAAAGAATATTAATTTAAATCTTCTTGGATATAAGGATAGATCTAGTTTAAAGCTACTCAAAGCTCTTTTAATTTAAAGATTTGTTTATATTAATATCACTGAGTACTTATACTCTATAAAGAATCATCATGTCATACATTTGAATCAGTCTTGTTTTTATATTAATTTTCTATTTAAAATAACAAGCAATCAAAAAAACAATATAAAAAACAGGATATAAAAATCAATATTTAAAAAAATGATTCATCAGAATTAGATAAATCGAAAAATAGACCTGTAGTCTTCTTATCCTTAATACTATTATTCGGAACATTTTTCATTATTTTGAAGGAAGGCATTGTAAGACTAAAATCAACAGGAGATACAGGAGCCCAAACACCGTCTGTTTCTGATACATTTAAGCTACTTTCCGCTTCTTTGAACTCCTTAAATGCCTTAACCATATCATGTTTGGAAATAAAAGACTTCGAAGTCCCAGGAAATACATAAGCGGGCTTCACTAGCCGATTAGATCAAAATTTGAGGTTTGTCTGAAGATTTCTTAGCACTAATAGACCGTGATGTATCGCAATTATATTTGTTTTCGGAAGGTGCGGATATAATGAATCTGAAAGGCGGGGAAAGTTCAGCCTCTTCTGCCTTTTCTAGATTCAACGAGTAAAATCCATGATGTCTACCATGTTCACATTCAATAGCTTGATACATACACTGTTGCGCATTACAACTTTTGCATTGCAGGTAGGTTCGGTTTTAATGAACTCCAAATGACATGATTGACTTTCATTGTTCCCTTATACTCCCGTATCTCTTTAGGGATCAGCAGATCTTTTTGAAGAATATCTACTTCTTGTACTATATCTGTAATGACTCTCTTGACATTGGCATTGGTGAGCCTTCTCTTTTCTTTAATTTCCTCTTTGGTCTTTTTAGGTTTTCGCATCCTATAAATTAAATAACTTGATGAATGGTCAGCATATAATATAGACATATTTACGGACAATGATAATGATAATCTACGAAAACCGCAGGAAAACTTTCCATTGGTACGACAGCGCGGCTACAGTTAGTAAACAAGTATTAATAATTTTCATACAACGGTAATTATAAACATATGGTAATTAGTATACGGTAATTAGAAAACTATAGATTTTCTTAAAAATTACAAAAACCGATACAGTATGCAAATACTAGCTTATTACATCGTACGAAGGCCAAAGTACTGTCTCCATTTACATGATCAATTTGGGTCTAACTTAAAAAATCAAGTATTAAAATAAGTACAACGGCAATTAGATTTTTTTTTTAACCAAGGCTACGGTAATTATATACTCACGTGCTTCATTGGTGGTAGACTAACGTTAGAGACGTTCAACTGCTGATGGGCCACGGCACACACTGAGTAGACGTGACGGGTACTGTACTGATGTGCCAAATACTGTTATTTAGGGATGTGCACCCAAGAACAGAAAATGTCACGGCAATTATAACATTCGATTGGACATGCGGTTACTTAATGATAATTATTTATAGACTGGTTCTATTGAGTCGATATTTTGGTATGCGATACACGTGGCTTAATACCGTTTAAAACGTTGAATGGATCAAAGTAAATCTGTACGTTATAAAAATTACAAGCAAGTTTTAACATTAAGTTGGTGTGCGGACACGCCACGGTAATTAGAGAACAGAGGTTATTTGAACATAAATTAAATTAATTTAGTCTTAGCTACTTAAAACAGAAGCCTATGTTTTTGTTTACAGCTAGATACGGATGCTATCTAACATATAAAAAAAATTGGATGATTGAATATGATAATATTACGGATTATGTAAGCCCGGACACGTAAAACTTGCTAATCGGAGAATGGCCGTTTCAACATAGTTTACCCGGAAGCTTTGCGCTGAAGTATTGTCGTTCTATAGGTACTTAAGCCTCATGTGAACGTGATCTAAACAATATTACCAATACATTAACTTAATAACACACAAGGAGTTACATGCTGACGGAGTCGCTGGCACAGCTATTAACAATAATATTGTGCGGTTCGGTATTGCGATATTTTTCAACAGTATTATAGATTGACATGTTATATTTCCCTGCTAAATTACGAAAATTAATCTGTCTGTTACATCAAAATCACTGAACCGTGAGGAAGGACATAGGCTACTTTTTTTTTACGAAAAACGACGGAAACGTTGACGAAGTCGCGGGCAACAGCTATCTATGCTAATAATATAAGGCTGAAGAGTTTGTTTGTTTGAACGCGATAATCTCAGGAACTACTGGTTCAAATTGAAAAAATATTTTTAATTAAATAGTCAATTTATAGAGAAAGGCTATAGGCTATATATCATTACGCTAAGGCCAATAGGAGCGGAGCACCAATGAAGAATGCTTCAAAATCGGGGTTAAATTTAACGTTAGCCCAAAGTAACTATTCCACGCGGACGAAGTCGCGGGCAAAAGCTAGTAAGAAATATTTAAGGTAAGTACAATTTATTATCTTATTATTAAATGTATTGTGTGTGTGTGTGTATTGCGTTTTGTGTTGTGTATCTACCAATATGTGCGGGTACGTGCTATGAAGTATGTATTAATTAGTGAGATTGTAGATGTGTGTGATGTATGGATTTGTAAGTGTGATCACACACACCTACAAATCCATACATCACACACATCTACAATCTGAGGGTAATTATGTAGAAATTTTGCGGCGTGACTGAGGAGGCGTGTGTGTATAATTATGTGTGTAGGTACCTAACTATGAAAGGAGTGTATCTATGTTATTTTTTGTTCATAGCCCTAAGTTTAGTGTGGTACAAGTAATAGTTGCCCCGTCTCCTCGTAAATTAATTGTATGCGAATATCTACAAAATTTGCATTTTTTTCTAGTTGAGGGGTATATATTTATGGGTATTTCTCATTTTCAGTAAAATTATCTGTGACAGCGATTTTTTTCTTTTATAACAAAGGGCACAAGGACTTGATATATTTATCAAGGTAGTGCTACCATGTCTGGTGAAGACTACATGAAAATATACTAAATTTATTGATCAAATTATTTTAAATATTTAAAAATAATCGTCAAAATGTCTTTTCCGTGGAAGTGACTGAAGCAAATTTACAGATATAATAATTTTTTCCCAGTCTTTAGCATGGTATTTCTAAAATACAAGGATATTATCTTAAACTTTAACAAATACTGACCCATATCAGCTTATAACTTAATATTCAATTGATAAAAAAGAGAACAAAAAACCTAATTAAAATATGTGACTTAAATTTTGGTCACTTACATGGACAAAGATCACAATAACTTTTTACCGAGAAAAAAAACTGCGTATGTCCGAATTTATGTGAGCATTTACAAGCCGTCAACTGTCATAACCATAATGAGATGTCAATTTCTTACTGGCTGCAATACTTTTGTCGTGAAAAAAACAATAAGATTACCTAATTAAAACTCGTCAAGCATACGTGGTCACTACTGTTGTTATTTTGCCAAGTAAGTATATAAAGTTAAATTTACATTTGTTTTGCTGTTTTGTAGGTTTGATGGTCAAATTACGATTGCCGAAATAGGTTGCAAAGATGAGATTTTTTAGATTAGTTTTCTGTATTTGAACCTAAAAATATCCTTTCCGTGGATGTCACTTCCATTGATTACGTGGATATTTTTCCTCCATGGATGTGACCACAGGTCCAGGGATGTGAACTTTAACTTGGATCATTCCAATTATTTTGTGTGTTTAATTACTGCCATATACATAGATACACAAAACGCTTTTACATTCAAATTAGTGAGGTGTCAACTCGATTTACTAACTCGACTTAACTCGAGTTGGGCTTAAATCGAGTCAACTCAAATTGAATTCTCTTTAACTCTATTTAATCGATTTGAACACTCCCGCCCTAGCGAGTCAGCCAAATGACAGACACTGAGATGGCGCGAAGTTTGCCGATCATTTATGACTACATTCATTTATTTAATTCGCTACAAATGTGAATTATGTCAATTTCACAACAACACAACATTGCACTGTTGCAGATTTGAGGTTTTTTTGGAGTGCCGGTTGTTATTGTTGTTAGTTTTTCGAATTATTTGGTACTGTATAGAAAAAATGCCGGAACCCAAAAGGAAATCGGTTGTTTGGGATGTATTTGAATCCCCAGTGAATGGACATGCTAAGTGCAAACAGTGTTCAGATTCATGCAAATATAGTTTTGTTGTTAATTAATAGAAATACTTACTTTATTTATGTTAAGAAAATTTAATCCTAAATACATAAATAAATGATAAATAAATACATTTCTTTTTTATTTAAATTCTACCTATTTTAATTATAATGGTCCCCATACATATTTATGCTGAATCTGTTCAATTTATTTAAATGGTGTTACGAAAACAAATCATTTACTCAGTTTCATTTCACCCAGTTAACTCGAGTTACTTAACTCGAGTTGAACTCGAGTTACGTGAATTTCAACTCAAATTAACTCGAGTTGTGTTTATTCCGAGTTGGCACATCACTAATACAAATACATGTTTTACTTTTTTTTAGATGGTGAGAAATAAAAGACCAAGGACAGCAAAAGAAATTCGTAAACAAAAAAGAGAATGCGATCGAAAACGAAGAGCTGGTATTAAGGCTAACCCCGACTTGTATGAAGCCAGTCAATTTAACATTTTTAGTGAATATTTTAATATTAAAAAAGAAACATTTTGTTTTCAAATTTTAATATTTATTTAGCATGTATGGATGCTATACTATTGCGGGTTAACGGGAAAGCCCTCTGTTAGTTAATATACTGTATGACAGAGATAGCGAAAAACAGGAGAATAAGGAACCGGATAGTGAAACTAAGGAACAGGAGAATATGGTACTTGACAGTGAGATGAAAGGACAGGAAAACGAGGAACTGGATAGTGAGACTGCTGAACAGGAGGATAAGGAACTAAACAGATTAAAGAACTGGAGGATAGAGAACTTGATAATCAGTCTGAAGAAGAAGAAGATAACGAGGTTGATAGTGAGACTGAAGAGCAGGAGCATAAGGAACTAGACAGTGAGACTGAAGAACTGGAGGATAGAGAACTTGATGATCAGACTGAAGAACAAGAAGATAACGAGCTTGATAGTGAGACTGAAGAACAGGAAGATAAGGAACACGATGAAAAGAGAGGATGAGGATCTTTGACAGTGAGAGCGATGATGACCTCGAAATACATATTTGAATTAAGAAATATTTCTAAAGTTATAAAATAACTTGAAGGGTTTAATATATATTAAGATTTTATTGAGACTGAAATTAGAAAGTGCTATAAGTACAATTTTTTTGATTTCTTTAGCAGTTACTTTTAAAAATATATAATATGTTTCATATTTATTACAAAACTAGCTTTTGCCCGCGACTTCGTCCGCGTGGAATAGTTACTTTGGGCTAACGTTAAATTTAACCCCGATTTTGAAGCATTCTTCATTGGCGCTCTGCTCCTATTGGCCTTAGCTTAATGATATATAGCCTTTCTCTATAAATTGACTATTTAATTAAAAAAATATTTTTCAATTCGAACCAGTAGTTCCTGAGATTATCGCGTTCAAACAAACAAACAAACAAACTCTTCAGCCTTATATTATTAGTATAGATAGCTGTTGCCCGTGACTTCGTCCACGTTTCCGTCGTTTTTCGTAAAAAAAAATAGCCTATGTCCTTCCTCACGGTTCAGTGATTTTGATGTAACAGACAGATTAACTTTCGTAATTTAGTAGGGAAATATAATATGTCAATCTATAATACTGTTGAAAAATATCGCAATATCGAACCGCACAATATTATTGTTAATAGCTGTGCCCGCGACTCCGTCAGTGTGTAACTCCTTGTGTGTTATTAAGTTAATGTATTGGTAATATTGTTTAGATCACGTTCACATGAGGCTTAAGTACCTATAGAACGAAAATACTTCAGCGCAAAGCTTCCGGGTAAACTATGTTGAAAATTGACCCGTCCGGCACGTGAACATAAAGATTTCTAGAACTGCTAACCCGGGAAAGAGCGACGTACAACTGACCATGCGAGAAACAACTGACACCGAGATCTACTCCAGCAACATGAAAAGTCTGCCCTTGAGCCTTATTAATTGTCACTGCATAACACACCGATACTGGGAATTGCGTTTTTTTTAAATTGGAATGGAAAATTATTTGGTAATATGGGAATTCTGGGAATAAAGACGGTTTCTCCTGCACCGCAACCTGTTAAAATTTGAGCCTCGATTATATTTTGTTGCAACTGGGTTACTTTTAGCTGAGTTCCATTGCAAAGTTGTGGTGGTTTTAAATTTCGGAGCAGAATAATAATCAGAAAGCTTCGAACTGCTAAGCTATCGGGAGTTCCACGTGTTATTGTGAGTCAACCATAAAAGATAGATATATGCTGTCGTGGGATATTGTTATATAATTTTAAGGAGAACATTTCTGTCATAAATGATTTCTGTGTAGCTTTAACCATTAAGGCTGCACTCGCGACGGAACCTTAAAAAATGGAGTAACTTCTCCCGTTTTCCCAACATTTCCCTTCACTGCTCTGCTCTTATTGATTGTAGCGTGATGAAAAGTATACTATAACCAGCTCAGGAGTATGAAAAATAATTGTACCAAGTTTCGTTAAAATCCGTCGAGTAGTTTTTGTTTCTATAACGGTTATACAGACAGACAGACAAAATTTTTACTGATCGCATTTTTGGCATCAGTATCGATCCCTAATCACCCCCTGATAGTTATTTTGTAAATATATTTCATGTACAGAATTTACCTCTCTACAGATTTATTATAAGTATATAGATTATTGGGAATTCTGGGAATAAAGACGGTTTCTCCTGCACCGCAACCTGTTAAAATTTGAGCCTCGATTATATTTTGTTGCAACTGGGTTACTTTTAGCCGAGTTCCATTGCAAAGTTGTGGTGGTTTTAAATTTAATCAGAAAGCTTCGAACTGCTAAGCTATCGGGAGTTACACGTGTTATTGTGAGTCAACCATAAAAGATAGATATATGCTGTAGTGGGATATTTTTTATATCTTTTTAAGGAGAACATTTCCGTCATAAATGATTTCTGTGTAGCTTTAACCATTAAGGTTGCACTCGCGACGGAAGCTAAAAAAATAGAGTAACTTCTCCCGTTTTCCCAACATTTCCCTTTACTGCTCTGCTCCTATTGATTGTAGCGCGATGAAAAGTATACTATAACCAGCTCAGGAGTATGAAAAATAATTGTACCAAGTTTCGTTAAAATCCGTCGAGTAGTTTTTGTTTCTATAACGGTTATACAGACAGACAGACAGACAGACAGACAGACAGACAGACAAAAATTTTACTGATTGCATTTTTGGCATCAGTATCGATCCCTAATCACCCCCTGATAGTTATTTTGTAAATATATTTCATGTACAGAATTGACCTCTCTACAGATTTATTATAAGTATAGATAGAAGATATGGTTGATACTATAATTCCTAAGATAAAACATGTGATTTAAGTTAAAGTTAAAAATTCAAAGCAATTAAACCTGATTTGTTTTATTTAATAAATCCAGTGTTTTAATTATTTATTGATTTGTGACTTAATCTTTTATATAAAATATGTAGAATTTCACGTCCATGATTTGAAGTTATTTCCATGGTTAAAAAAAACAGTATGGAAAGTCACTTCCCTGGATTTAGTGTCACTACCATGGACGTTCGAAATTTCATTTCGTATTTCTAGTAAAACTAAAAAGTTGTAAGCTCGGTACATATTTTTTTTGTAGTAGGTTATGACTTAAATTATTGATATTTACAGCTATTTCACGTAAAGTTGACCAAAGCATTTTTTTTTGTTTTCGTCATCAGAAGTGAAAAATACCCTTATTGTTTTGTTAATCCTATTATAAACGTATGGGCCTAGAAAACTTGCAAATCGTTTACTAAAGTTTGTTTTTAACGATTTTATATTGTTACATACGTACGTGATAATTGCGACATCTCTGTAATAATTTGAAGGGTTGTTTGACGTGTTCTTGCAGGATAATCTTAAGGATAAGAATGATATTTTAAAAGAGTAACTGTGGAGTTTCTTGCCGGTTCTTCTCTATAGAAAACGACCAATTTCGAACCGTGCCCTAAAACTGCTGACGTTTTGTACGTAGGCCGATGTAAAATAAAACATTTTGAGTTTGAGATAAATAACTGTTTTACTGTCAAAACCTCGCACAACTGGAACAGTGTGACAGTAGGAAAACACATGGGTTTAAACTTGCTAACGTTCAGTATAGCTCTCTGAGCGACCTCAACTGCCTTTAACGTTGTTCAAAATTCTCTACCGGCTTCTGTGTTCCCTGCCACTTATGACCTTTTAACCTTTAAAGCAAGAGTAAATAGGCATCTTCTGGGCTCGCTCGTTCCATCGTAGACCTCATCTATTGCTTACCATCAGGCGAGATCGAGGTCAAGAGTAGGATCATCTATACTTATAATATCAGTAATAAAAATAAACCTGTTATTTTTGTCATGTATTCACACAGATATCATAGATAGTCGTTTCCCTGTAATTAAATAAAGTAATTGATAATTCGGTATTTATCACTAAAGGGCAACCAAAAACCTAATCAAGCAGGTATAACGAACGATTAACAGTACGTTCTGCCAATTTACCCGAGTGTACATACTAAAACAAAGATAATAGCAGCGAACTAATCGTCCACACTATCTGATAACAGCATCAGTGAGGTTACACCTTTCGCAGCAAACGCCGAGTTTTCAGTTCGAAAAGTACCAGAAATGAGTTGAAAGTTCTGTGACAGTGGGACCAATAGTGTTGGGCTAGTGACTGTTGTGAATTTGTGCGTCTTGGAACGTTATCCTAAGGTGAGAGCATGTTGTGTTGTATAGTTCAATTGTTTTGTGGAATTAGATTAGATGTCGGTATCATGCTATATACATATAGGTGCCGCATAGGTGTGTATGTAGTGTTACATTCTTTCTTACTGGGGCCAGTTCTCCCAGGTTGTGACATCGTTACATTGTGGACATCCAACCCTTACGCACAAAACGTTTCGGAAATACTTTCATTGTGCGTACAGATAAGGAGTGGAATTCCTCGCAGGTGTCTGTTTCCTGATAGCTATGACCTGGGGGCCCTTATGTCACCCCACCTGCGCCGTGGTCGACCTCGACGGTAATAATGTGATGTCTTCGTCACCTGGACACCCGAAGGAGTTCAGGCGTCCAGTGGACGAAGATCTTTGCTCACCTCTCGGGGTGCACTCGTAGAAGTTAGTTTATAAATTAAAGAAAACTTATCATATCTAAATAGTGCAAGTAACAATTAAAGTAAATCGATTCTAACAATTAATAACTATCAATAAGTCATTTATCAATAAGAGAACGTGCAGTGTTGATCTAATAACATTCTTAAATAATAAGCGACTTACTTAATATAAGCTCATTAAATATACTTTTAACGACACAATGTTATTAGTAAAATAACCGTGTCATTTTAATTTAACGAACACGCACCTAGTATCAACATTCTTGAATCGTTTTAGTCATAGAAGTAAAGGTAACTAAGAATCGAATAAATTGTAGTTGTTTGATTTTTTCTTTTACGTTTTCAATATTTTTGAGGATTAAGCTCTTCAACATTGTAAAGTGTCATGTCAACGTTGCAAAAGTATTAATCATCTGTTTATTACCCAATTATGTTTGGGTCTAACCAAATGCAGATGAATATATGTGTTTTATATGGAGCTGTCTGACCTCCACAAAACAGTAGCTGGGTAAAACGATACCTGACCTGACCATGACCTGATTCCTCCATTTCCCTTTCACTACCGGTCTACCAGACGCACTGCTGGGTACCACCCACACTTGGTTGATATACCGTCTTGTCGTACCAAGCGCTTCTCCTCCACATTTATTGTGCGCACAGCCAAAAGCTGTGGAATTCTCTGCCGGCTTCTGTGGTCCCTGCCACTTATGACTTTTCAACCTTTAAAGCATGAGTAAATAGGCATCTTCTGGACTCGCTCGTCCCACCTTAGACTTCATCTTTCGCTTACCATCACGCCAGATCGAGGTCAACAGTGGGTTCATAAGTAATAAAACAAAAATACCTCTTGACCAGACTAATGTCAGATTTTCTGGCTTCTGACTATTAAAAAAAAGATTGAAAGAAGTCGCGAGCAACTGATAGTGTATGTATATAAATAAGCCACATAGGAAATTAAAGGCTTTTTTTAACCCAAAGAACACCAAAAAAAAACCCCGACCGTGCCGCATCTTACGCCGCTCGACCACCGTCACATGAGTGACGCGTCGCGAAATTGACCACTAGTATTCAGGTTGGAATCTATGTACGCTTATTACCATTCTTATTTGACAGCGATAGGAATACACTTAAGATATTGTTTACCATAGTTGTAATGCCTCAAACGTCGAACACCAAGTACTCGTTCACTCCGGATATTTCTACTGAACCGGTTGAAAATGTTACACAAAGAAAGCGTAAACAACCAGAATCTGAGTTTTCTGATGCAATCAAGTTACTTTCCCAAGACTTAAATAAAAAGATGGACGAGTTGCGAACTGTCCTGGGGAGCGCATTTTCTAGGTTGTCAGAGAGTGTTACTAATGTTAAGTCAGAACTAAAAACAGTATCTCAGTTAACAACCGAGATTAAGGACGAGTTGAGTACCTTGCGTGCGGATTACTTACAGTTGAATAAACATGTGAGCCAGCTGGATTCTAAGGCCCGTATTACAGAACGAAGCTCGAGCACTGATCTCTGTTTAAAACTAGTTTTGAGTCGAGATTTAATTTTAGAATGTTCCTCAAGTATAGATTCATCGATCATAGTTCAGCCGGGTACGGCTTTATTCTAGATCGTTACTCAGTTGTAGATTCATCACCCAAGTATGGTCGACACCACGCTTGAGCAGGGATTTCCTTGTCAGTTAACTATTCACTTTTCAGTTTATTATTTGATATAAAAGCGGTAATTGTTGGCGAATGATGATGAAACGACATTTTATTTTGCAAATTGGTTACAAATAACACGTTACACGTAATTTTTTACATTTTAAGTTACTAAACGAATCCCATGTTTTCTAACTTAAATAGATTATAACAACGATTTTTTCATCGATGATTTGAACAGAAAAACAGAACTTCAGCGTTCCATGTGAAGGGCCCATACAATTTTGCTATGTTTTGCTAATAATTTTAAGAAATGTATAGATTTTCACAAGATGAAGATTTTTACAATCTGTAATACTGCCATCTATTGACCAAGCTTTGGTAAAAAATACGCATTTCTGTTTTGTTTTAACCATAACTTTGTTCTCTTTTTAACCGACTTCAAAAAAAGGAGGTTCTCAATTCGTCTTGAATTTTTTTTTTAGGGTTACGTAGTCAACAAGGAACCCTTATAGTTTCGCCATGTCCGTCTGTCTGTCCGTCTGTCCGCGGTTTAGCTCAAAAACTATTGCTACTAGAAAGTTGTACTTTGGCATGAGTATACACGTTAATGACGCCGAAAAAGTGGTAAAATAAAATGTTGAAAAAAACAATTATTTAGGGTACCTCCCATACATGTAAAGTGGGATGATAATTTTTTTTTTCGTTCTGCCTGTAGTGTGGGATATCGTTGGATAGGTCTTTCAAAAATATTAGGGGTTTGGTGAGACCGTTTTTTGATTAAGTAAACCGTTCGTGACTTATCAAGCTTTAAAGTACCAATTTTCGTTAGAGTCAAGTGTCTCCCCCCTCTATCAACTAAACGGTTGTAGTTAGAAATTCAAATGTCACGGCAGTAGTACCTATATATAACGAAATTTAAATTTAAAGGAAAACTATCACACATAAGTGGGCTTTACAAGTTTACGAGTAATAGTCGACCAATTGTATTTGACTCGAAAATTTCGAACAACTCTATAGAAATGTCGATAGATGGCGCTAAGCGCCAGTTGTATCGTGCTAGTTTCTTGTGACGATTGAGTAGTGTAGCTCTGTGTCCGTATTTAAATTCAAAACACCGGCTATGACAAGTTTTATACAAATCTCTAAAAAAATTAAAACTTTCCGTGCAAAATTGTCGGATCAGGTGAGGATTTGGATAGGAAGTCAAATTAGTTAGGTAGTATGTTTGGCTTTTAGTTAGAGCATGGTACGAAACGATCAGTCAGCGAATACGACACGCACTTGCTGTTATAAAAACTACGGAACCCTACACTGCGCGTGGCTCTACACGCACTTGACCGGTTTTTTTTTTTATGTATGTTACCTCATAACTCGGAGACGGCTGGACCGATTTGAAAAATTCTTTTTTCGTTTGAATGGGTATACTTTCTAGTTGGTCCCATTGTTACGAAATCAGGATCTGATGTTGGGATCCTGGAGAAATCGAGGGAACTCTTCAAATATTATAGGCACACCTATAGCGTTTTGGGTATTTCTTATAGTAAGTACCTTGAGCACCGGGCACGCCGCAATTGCGACGGTAAGACCCCTCTTTGAGGAGTGGCTAGATCGGCGTCACGGCGTCCTGACCTACCGCATGACGCAGGTCCTCACCGGACACGGAAGTTTCGGGAGGTACCTGTGTCTGATGGGTAAGGAAGAGACGCCTGGGTGTCACAACTGCGAGGGTCGCCCTGAGGACACAGTCGAGCACACGGTGCAGGACTGCCCAGCTTGGGCAGAGCACCGACGTGTCCTCACGGCGACAATAGGCGGAGACCTCTCGCGCCCGGCCTTGGTCGAGGCCATGCTGCGGGGCGAGAGGGAGTGGGAAGCGGTCGCCTCCTTCTGCGAAGCAGTCATGCTTCCGAAGGAGGAGGCGGGCCGCGTGAGGGAGAGGATGGCATCCTCCCTCCAGCCCAGCCGCAGTGGTAGACGCCCACGGCGTCGGACGTCGGCCGACGATCTCCGGCCACCGTAGGCGCGGGCATGCGGACAGCGAGTAAAGGGCAACTTGCTGTCCGACCATGGACCATGCCCGGGTCGACGGCGCGTCGTGTTCCACGCGCGCCTCAAAGAGCGTCAGCAACATGACGAGGCCCCCTCTGCAGAGGGCCGAAGCCCGCCGGGGTCGTGGGACTCATCCCGTTACCGTGGCCCCGGTATGTAAAGGGTTATTGAAGGAACACCGTGGATTTTAGTCAGTAAAAGTCTGACAGTCCCTTCCACCCTGCCCGGAGTGGGAGGACTTATTTGATAATTTTAACACGTTAAAAAAAAAAAAAGAAGTACCTTGAGCGGTTGCTTCCGAAAAGTACCATTTGGGGAAGTTGAACTGATGATGAAGACCACAGAAGGCCACTGAAATTCCTCAATAATAAGTATTTCATGGATTGCGATTCGATTACTTGAGTACGGATGTTAAGCACTTTATGCTCGTCACAATACATGGTGATGTAGAGCTGATGGTCAAGTACCAGGAGAACTCCTCAAAAATTAACGGCTATGCATCGGGAAAAGCAATATTTTGTAAAAGGTGATAAGTTGTTGACATTATGGCTTTTGTAACTAGATAAATTGCAAACCGACCCACTAAAAAGCGTGAAAAAAAATTTTTTGCAAAAAATAGAACCGACTTCCATATCAAAACACTACAAAGCCAAAAATAACTTTAATTTCGGTAGTCGGTGTTATTGGTTTTGGATTTTCCTTTTTTTCCACACCGCCTTCCGAAATTAAAGTTATTTTTGGCTTTGTAGTGTTTTGATATGGAAGTTGGTTCTATTTTTTGCTAAATTTTTTTTTAAATGTTTTAATATTTCTATTGATAGTTTTTTTTCCAAACCATTATTTATTTGAATAATATTTATTATATAATATAATCAGTGAGCAATTTATAACAACACTGTCACAGATAATATTTTGGATCCACTCCGTTCCACGAACGAGTTATTCTTGCTATATTTTTATACATTAGAAAAGATTGTCTTAACACCATTTATCTTCAAGAATTTGCTTTTACCAATTCTTAAAAAGTAATTTCTTTAGTTCTTCTTTAAAAATATGTATTTCACGGTTTCCGTGAAATACATATTTTTAATTCTTAAAAATTTGGTTTTAAAGTAAATTGAATTATTTACGATCATTCGTAGATCGGAACAGCGGAGACGAAGAAAATAAAACGTAAACGAAAACTGATGCATAGACAGTAGATATTCTCTGCTTGAGGCTCGATTTGAATCTGAGTGTAGTTTGATTACCGTTCTGGAATAAGATCGATGCTCAAGTGCAGATTCTATATTTAAACTGAGATCGGGCGAATTAAGCTCAAACTGGACTTGAGTAACGTTCTGTAATACGGACCTTAGTATAATATCAATAATCCTTAGGATATAATCAATATCGAAAAATCTATTCAATATACCACAGATAAACAAGAAGACCTAAACAGAGAATTTGGAACCATTCTTCAACAGACGATGAGTATTCCTACTGTGGATGGCACCTTAAGCGAGCTAGCTATAAAGATCGACTCGTTGGAGCAACAAGCCCGCCAATCTAATTTGGAATTATGTAATGTTCCAGAAAAGCGCAGTGAGAACCTTGTAATGCTGATGGGAAAGATTACCTAGAAATTAAATTTTTCTTTATCACAGAAGAATATTTTAGAGATTCATCGAGTACCACATGCACATAAGGAAAACAAAACTCCTAAAAATATTATTGTCAAATTGAGCTCACGTATATTGAGAGACAATTTGTTGAGCACATTTAGTTTAGCAAAGGGATTAACGACTGACCAATTGGGGGTTTCTGGGGCTAATCAACCCATATTTACAAACATCTTACATTACAAAGGAAGCAATTATTTCGGCAACTTCGAGACGGCAGCAAGGAAGAATAACTTTAAATATGTATGGGTCAAACACGCCACAATTCTTGTTCGCGAGAATGACTCTACGTCAGCCATCGCTATCCGATCGGTACACGATATTAACAAGATTAAGACAAAATCTTTGCCTGTTGTATAATGATCGATTTGTGAAAGCTAATTATAACCGCAAGAATAAGAATATTGTATATTATAACATCATTATTCTCCTATGCGTTTGGCATATGTCGTGTGGAAGTTTAATAGACTTATATATTGTTGAGGCAGTGATGAATAGCACAGCTCGTTGGCGTTATTGTATGTGTAATGAGGAACGAGAGTATTTCTTTTCATTTTTATATAATTCACAGATTTTTTATTTATTATATATGTTCTGGACATTTTACGTATAAATTGTAAAAACTTTTATACTTTTGTACTCATGTTTATTAGGGTATGCAGGAAGGATACTGGATAACCTAACCGTGTACTACCAAAATTGTCGAGGAATACGTACTAAACTTAACATATTATATATGAACATATTATCAAATTCCTACGATATTATTGTCCTCACGGAGACCTGGTTAACGCCTCAGATATATGATAGTGAATTCATGGATGAGCGTTATGTAGTTTATCGCTATGATCGTGACCGTATCGTTAGTAACAAAAAAGAAGGAGGTGGAGTACTTATAGCAGTGTTAAAACACTTACATTCTCAGTGCGTACCAAACAATATTTTAACGCACTCACAATATATAGAGTGTTTTTGTACAGCTTTATGACGCGGACCACAATAAATGATTAATTGGCGTAGTGTATATTCCGCCCAAATCATCGGATGAAGTATACATTAATTATTTTGAGACAGTGCAACATCTAATAGACCATCTTTCATTCAGTAGTATCACCTATTCGGTGACTACAATTTACCCCACGTAGACTGGCTACCCAAGCTGAATAACTCTGCAGCGTTGATATGTCAGGGTACTTCATCTATTTGTATACACATAGGTAATTTTCTATCTTTACTCAATGCTGCCCAATATAATCATATTAAAAATTGTATGAACCGAACGCTGGACCTATTAATAAGTGATACTGAATGTTTAGTCTATACACCCTCATATCCTCTGTTGTTGTGCGATAATTATCATCCTCCATTTTGTGCAAAAATTAAATATAAATCTACAACTAAGCCAATCAATCGTGCTAAGATAATTAAATATAACTTTTATAAAGCTAATTATGACCTCATTAACAAGGAGTTATTCGAAGTTGATTGGAAGGAACTTTTTGAAGGATTGTCAGCTGAAGAGTGCGTTAATGCTTTCTATGATATTGTTTTTAAAGTTATAAAAAATCACACTCCAAAATATAATGTCCTACTTGAAAAATATAATTTAATGAGCCTAAGGTCCAGACGCATATTTTTGGAAACAATGTTTCTTTACGATGTATGTCACAACAGATATGATTGCTCCGATATCGTCAATAGGTTGTGTTATGTAGTTCCCAGAACTGTCATCAGGCGAGAGGTGCGCGCGTATCCACTTTTTGCGTTACCTTCGTGTCGAACAAACGCTGGAGCTCGTGCACCGCTTTACCGTATAAGTAAAAATTATAATAGTATGTTCACTGATTTAGATTTATTTGCTATGTCTGTAACTAAATTCCGAAACGGTCTCATACAGATACTTAAAGAGTTGTAGTTATTTTTAATATTATGTAATTACAAATGAGTGAAACATTTTGATTTTTTTAAATATAATAATAGAATTGTGATAATTATAAGAAATAATTTAATTAATATTAACACTAATTTTATTGAAATTATTGAATTTATTTACTTTAGCTTAATGATAATATAATAATATGCATCATTAAGGAAGTAATATTGTTTTGTATAACTTTGGTTATGAAAAAAAAACATTTTAACCCTTTACACCCGAAGAAAAAAAGTTGCAAATATTAGAAAAAAGTTAATTGATTCAATTTCTAGGAGTCTAAGGAAACTTAAGAAAAATGTGAAAAAAATAACTGCATTTTCAGTTTTCCTGAAAATGTGCCCTCACGATCGTGACACTTAGGTATAATCTACAAGTCTCACAATAGTGAGTGTAATCTTTTGTATTTGTTTTTTCTTAAAAGAAACAACAAATTCTATACTAATCAATATTTATTTGTTTGAATAACCTCTCATTAATCAGCCTTTATCATTTAACAAAAAATTAAACTTCTTTTAATTAATTATCTAACAAAAATTAGTAAATTTCTCAAAATAAACAATGTCGATTTCTGACAAACTTAAAATCACAGAATAACAATAATTTTAAGTTTTAGGAAAGAAAGAGATCACAAATTATTTAGGATTAGAGTAGGAATAACAAAAACTAACATAGTTTAAAAAAAAACACGTCACTAGATATTATGGTTTGAGGTGATAAAATTGAAAACATTTTTAGTTTCGAGAAAGACATAGGTAAACAGCACACTTGGAACATTTAAACTTTGATCGGCTATGGCATCCCTCCAAGAGACCTTGGTGCCTTTATGTCATCAAATACAGCCAGGTGCTCATATCCATCATATCTTTAGCCCTGTGATGGACGTATTGGTCTGTATTGCCTATTAATAGGAGGTGGCTCGTTTTCAGAATCATCCACGTCGTCACGACGGACTGGAAAATTGGTTAAAGCGTCAGCAACACTGAAACGGAAATCCAGCAGTGTTAAAGTGTCCTTTCTTGGGTAAACATTTGTCACGCAATCATTTTTGTATAGTCGCCAAGAATTAACCAACGCTAAATCCAGAAAGTGGATGATGACTTTCAAAGTCCATTTCGTTGTCTTGATGAAGGTACGATAATACTCCATTTGCTGGTCGAGAATATCAACGCCCCCCATGTGTTGATTGTACTGTTGAATAATTTTAGGAACCGGTACATCAATGTAGCCTCTCTGTTTTTTATCCCACCGTTTGACAGTAGTACCCGACGATGATCCTGTACAGTTTGATGCCATGATCACTGATTTGTTGTCCCTGCATTTGACGACCTGATGCAAAGAACAACGGCCACTGAATGTATCATCTGTTCATCTACTGAATAGTAACATGGAACTCTTTCCAGTTTGTTGCTGGTATCCTGAACCCGTTTGATAATTGGGTGCACCTTCCAAAGTAGATTGTTAGTCTCAGTTTCAGCTGGCTGATCGTGATCAACTACATGAAGAGCATTGCGTAAAGTAATAAATTGGTCGCGAACTATTTTGTTGGCAATTAATCCAATCCTCATTTTAGCTCGCCTATATCGGCATTCGTGGTTATGGAAGGCATCCCATGAGAATATGCACACCAAAGACTAGCCATTTCCACTTTTGTTGTTTTGAGTACTTGGCCAGTCTTACGCATGAAATATAAGTTTGTACACCGAGCAGTCTCCTCGTAGAAGCTTTCATCAAAATAATCATTAAGATATGCGGATGGTGTACGAACTGGGTTTTTTGGTAAAGTTGCATTATAGTCATGTGGCTTATCGGTAAAAGGAATATTCTTCCAGGTGTCCCCATGACCATGTTGCTGCACATTTCGCCTAGTCGCAGTAGTACGAGAACGTCCTCAGCGTGATTGCATTCGCTGCGAAGCAGTACCATGAGAACGCCCTCTGTTTCCAATTTGCTGCAAAGATGTACTACGAGGGCGTCCCCTATTTGAGGCTGCTACCTGACTTAGAGATTCAGGTTCCATTTCATCGTCTGAATCTTCAGAATTGTCATCCTCGCCTACAAGATCAGCGAGAACACTTGGTTCTACTTCAAAATCTTCATCGTCGTGAAATTATTCTATATCTGACTCATTTCCATCACCAAGGAGTTCCAAGATGCGGTCATCAGATACAGGAAACACTAAAATAAAAAAACAATCATGTATATTAGCCACAATTCCAACTTTTAATCAATAAACAAAAAAACACGTTGGAATCAACTTATTGGGTCACAACCGAGGGACCACGATCGTGATACTTGAACTTTAGTCTCATTTTATGTCTAACTTACAAAACAAAATAGCAAAAAGTGTTTGTATTTCATTTGATTAATGTTTTAATAGCAAAATAAAACAATAAAAATACTCAAAATACACACATCAAAAGTGTCTAGGGATCAACATATATTTTTGCAATAACTTTTCTCCTGATTGATATTAATTAAAATTTTCTTTAAGGATTCATCAAATAAAGTGTTTTCGTTTGTCACAGTAACGATAAACCAAGTCACCTTTGCATTAATAAAGAAATTTGCCATTTTCCTAATAAAGGGATTTTTGACATTTGAACCACTAACATTAAAGTTCGAAAAAAAGACTGAAATAACAGTTTTCTTTAAAATTTTATTGGGTAACATAAACAATTAATAATCCGTGTTTCTACCGCGAACACTAACAACACATGAACATCGGTTTGGCATACTCAAAATGAGTTCATCCAAATCTCGCTGTGGAATGGCCGCCCATGTTCGTTGCAACAACAAAAAAAGGTCTTCTTGCGACTGGATACCCTCCATATTCGGCAGAGCTCTTCTCTGTAGCATATCCCATGCATGCTCAATCGGATAGCAGGACATTAATGTTAGCTGCGGCGAGAGTCTGTCTTACAACTCTTGCGGTGTGCGGTCGTGCATTATCATGCATTAACTGAAATAAGGGACCGATTTGCACTTGTAGAGGAACTATGACGTCAGATACAATCGTCTCAGCATAAATTTGAGCATTGAGGTTGCCTCTGATCCAAATCAACTCAGTTCTTCCGCCGATCCAAATACCCGCCTATACCATGATGGTGCCACCACTATAAGGATGGACTTCCTGGCAGGATTTTAATCGCTGTTGGCGTCCAGGGGTTCTCCAGTGTCGTATACGTCTTGTATCCGGTCTCATACCAAAACGAGACTCATCAGAAAAGCACACGAAACGCCATTGTTCTTCTGCCCAATTTCTGTGTTCAAGAGCCCATTGATATCGAATCCTACGATTGTGCATTGCTATAGGTGGTACCCGTAGCGGTCTTCGGGAATGAAGGTTCACTTCATGCAAGCGGTTTCTGACTGTTTGGTCGCTAATTAAGTTCCCTGAAGAGTGATGAAGCCTCACGGCTAACATCATGGCGGTTATTGTTGGAGCTCTTCGAGTTAAGATTTGAATGTATCGGTCTTGTCTCCGTGTGGTGCAGCGATACCGTCCTCCATGGCGCTCAGCCACGGTACCAGTGCTTCGGTAACGTGTCCAAAGTCGACTGATAACACTCTGACTTGTATTCAGAGCTAAAGCCACAGTACGTTGCCGGGAACCAGCTTCTATCATTCCCACGGCTCTGAGCATTTCTTCCCTGCTTAAATGACGTCGCCGCTCCATAATAACGTTGGTTTTAATCAGTAGTAGGGAAACAGTAGCACTAATAATGTCTTCAATGCGTTGTATGTTTTTATAGGGAAAATATTGACAGCTGATTTTCATCTTTTACTTGAATTTGATTAACAGTTCCTGTTTCAAATTATGAAATGCACCAAAAAGGATCCATATAAATTTATAAAATCATAAATTTATTACAAAGCCACATCTCAATCTCAAGAAATCCGCATAAAAATGCTTGATCCCTAGACACTTTTGATGTGTGTATAACGAAAAACAATAAAACACAATACTTACACGTGCCGCCAGTCGGATCAAAATACGCAGCCATCTTGTACCTTCGATTGAGACAAACTAACAACCTATTCCACGACTCGGACGTCACTACGCACTATCGTATACCGTCGGGTGTAAAGGGTTAAAACTTATGTCACGACACTAATATACAATTTGTGGATAACGGTGTGTTTATAAAAAATGTGTTACTGTTTGTTATTCCCTAATAAATAAATAAATAAACAAATAAATAAAGGTTGACTGGTAGAATGCCTTGCTGCATTAAGTCCGCCCATATAACACTATTGTACATAAAGTTTAAATAAATAAATAAATATTCTGAAACCAAGGAAATGTCCTATACAGAAACTCAAAATAAAGCATAGCACAATATAGCCTCCTACTAGGGTTACCAATGACCATAGTTGCGAGAATCAGGACCTATCGATTGCGATGCTTGGGCCTTTACGGTTACGGTTAAAGAATCTTTTATTCTCAATAAAATTATTACAATGTTACTTACTTGAGAATAATACTAAAAAATAATTTACAATAAAAACTTTTTTGCAAAAAATAAAACCGACTTCCATATCAAAACACTACAAAGCCTGTGCAGGATCAGGTTTGTTCCGTCGTAAATGAAGTGACTCGCGTTAACTTTTCAATTCGTGTAATAAAATTCGTATTTACATTGGTTGGCAGTTGAAAAATAATGGCGGAATGAATACATTACAAGTGGTTTTATAGGCTTGAGTGAAGGAGAATGTGAGACCGAAGGAACGACTGAATGCGAGGCGATTGAAGGGACGACCGGGTTTGGTTTGACGGTCGGTAGTCTTCTTCTCTTGGTCGCTAGATGGCGCCCTGTACCACGTCTGATCGTGCGTTGCTGCGTCGTCGTGATGAGAGATGGCGTGAACATGCCCCCGGCCTTGAAAGCCCTGCTTTCGAAATGATTCTGAGTATGGAGTCAAGCGTCGTCGCTCACCGATTGCGGTGGCAGCGGGCAAATCTTGGAAAAGGCTCGTCTTATTGTTCCAGTACTGGTGTGTATGTCCGCTACTCGAGCCACGCCGTCTTTTCCGGGAAATATACGGAGAATGCGACCTAACCGCCACTTTAACGGCGGTAGGTTATCATCCTTTATGAAGACAAGGCTGCCCAGTGTGATGTCATCCTGCCTAGTCTTCCACTTGGTTCGCAGTTGCAACTCCGACACGTATTCTGTGGACCAGCGTCGCCAGAAGTGCTGCCGCAGTTGTTCGACTCGTTCGTAGCGTGTCAACCTCGAAGCCGGTTTATCTGTGATGTCTTCAGAAGGTGGTGCTGTCAACAGTCGGCCAATTAGGAAATGGGAGGGGGTTAGAGGAGTAAGGTCGGAAGGATCTGAGGAAAGAGGTGAAATTGGACGGGAATTTAGGACGGCTTCGATTTGTGTCAAAGCTGTGTAAAATTCTTCGTAAGTTAATCGCGCGTTACCCACTATGCGCCTCAGGTGATACTTGCACGAGCGTACCCCACTCTCCCATAGACCGCCAAAATGTGGAGAATAAGGAGGAATGAATCGAAATTCAATGTTATTATCTGAAGCATAATTAATAATAGTCTCTGATTCTTTGGTTAAAAATAAAGGAAATTCTTTCTCTGCACCTACGAAATTCTTGCCATTATCCGAGAAAATGACGCAAGGTTTACCTCGCCTACTAATAAAACGTTTTAATGCTAGAATATAATCATTTGAAGAGAGACTTGTAACGAGCTCCAAGTGCATAGCTCGCGTCGTGAAGCATATGAATAAGCATATGTAAGCTTTAGTCAATCTTGAACCTCTGCCTTTTCTAGTTAATATAAACACTGGCCCCGCATAATCAACACCTGTTCGCATAAACGGGAAGCCAGGCTCCAAGCGCTCAGGCGGTAAGTTACCCATGATAGGTGCTAGTGTCTTACCTCGGATACGTGTACACTTCACGCACTAATGCACTATTTTTCTAGCTAAGTTTCTACCGTTCAATGGCCACCAACATTCACGCACCGTAGCTAAAAGAAGTTGAGGACCGGCATGTAATAATCGTATATGTTCATACCTAAATAAACAAATAGTGAAAGGATGTTTACTGCACAATAAAACTGGGTGTTTTTTATCGTAAGCAAAACTAGACGAGTTAAACAATCTTCCACCAACCCGAATTAATTTATGTTCATCCATAAAAACACTAAGACTAGAAACTTTATTATATTGCTTACAAGTTCGTTTAATAGGAATATTGCTTACTAAATTATTGTAAACATCTGGAAATGATTTTATTTGTACCAACCTAATTAGCATTCTTTGTGCGGCATTCAGTTCGCTTACTGATAAAGAACCGGTTTGCCGGCTGTCTTTAACAGTCGACTTGATGCGTGAGTTATCTATGAATCTAAGTATGTACGCTCCTATTCGTTTAAGCTTATTAAATGAAGAATATTTCTCAAAGTTAATTAAATCTTCGCATTGTACCGAAGGTAAACACGTTTGTTTACATTTTAAATCTGGTAAGTTATAAACATCTGAATTATCGCATTTAATTTGATCGAAATTATGTAAACTGTTATGTAAATAAGACGGACCGTGCCACCATAAATCACAATCCTTCAATAAGTCTAAACTATAACCTCTCGACAATAGATCAGCTGGGTTATCCTTGCTACTTACGTGTAACCACACCGAGTCGCCCGTGAGGTCATTGATCTCGGTCACTCGATTTTGTACAAATGTTTTGAGTAAATGTGGTGACGTTTTAACCCAACCCATGACTATTGTAGAATCCTTCCAGAAATATATTTTACTAAACTGTAACCTAAGAGATTCAACGATTTTCTTATATAATTTAGCTCCTATTAAGGCACCACAAAGTTCTAAACGAGGAATACTTATAGCCTTTAAAGGTGCGACTTTACTATTGGCACATAACAAACGCACGGTTACGTCAGAGCTATAAGTACGTAAATAAGCACACGCGCCGTATGCGTCTTGAGACGCGTCGGTAAATATATGAAGTTCTGTATATTGACTGTGATCACCCTTAACGTGACGACAAATGCGAATGTCTTGGTAACTAATGGATCCGAAGGGTTATCGCGCCACAGTTTCAACCGTACAGACCTTTGATCAAACTGGAGAAGAACCTGACGAAACATTTTCTCCACGTCTGCACAAGCTACATATTTATACTGTCTGAATCGCAAAAAAATAGAAAAGATATCATGTTGTAACGCGGGTTTCGGAAACTGAATATCATTTAATGATTTATTCGAGCTAGTGACAGCACTAGCGTCGAACACTACGCGTAATTTTGTAGTCGTACTAGACTCCCTAATGACTCCGTGGTGTGGAAGATAATAGTTAGGTTGACTACAAATATCTAACTTCGACATGTGACCTAAGTCATTGTATTCTCGCATAAAGTTAGTGTACATACGTTTAAATTCTGGTAAACGTTCAAGTTTACGTTCCAAGGTTAAAAATCGTTTCTTCGCTAGCTTATAAGAATCACCCAGTGCGTCTGGTGCCTCTCTTAGCGGTATACGAACCGAAAATCTACCATTTTCTTCGCGTTTAGTCGTATTATGAAATAATTCCTCACACATACGTTCATCATCTGTGAGAATTACACATGGTGATGAAGGAATATTTTCAATCTCCCAGAATAACCGGAGTTGCTTCTCTATGCCCTGACTGAAGTTACAATGAACGCGAGTAGGTTTTGGGTTCCTAATAAACACAGGACCGGACAATAACCATCCTAATTTAGAATTTTGTAAGAATGGTCCGCTAGGTAAACGTATTTTATCGGTTTCTAAAAGATCCCAAAATCTATCTGCACCTATCAGCAAATCAATATCCGAACTAACGTTAAACGTAGGATCTGCTAATGGTAGAAAATCAGGAATACGTATAAGATCAGCTTCTATGTTTATCGTAGGCAAACTGGTTGTTATGCATGGCAAGACAATACATCGAAGCTTGGTATAATAATCGTTTACTTTTGATCGAATTGAAATATCGCATGAATGGCATGACTGTGTGACAGATTGCCCCACACCCGAGATTTGAACTGTGGACTGTATATAAGACGCATTTATTCGTTTAGACAATTTCTCCGTAACAAAACAGTTCTGGCTTCCGTTATCTAAAAGCGCACGAGCTGTATGGAAAACATTGTTATTATCCGCTACTTCTACTAAGGCCGTAGAAAGTAAAACCGTATTTATTAATTTAAAATCACTAGTTGTTTTATCGCATACAACAGTGTTATTCGTACGATTAGGTAAAGAATGCATCGCAGTAGTCGTAGTGTGGGTAACGTTCGCCTCTCCGCGCGACGCACTACCCACACATGCACTGTTAATAACGCTTTGATTATTGGAATTTTCTAGATGTAACAAACTGTTATGTTTGCGCTGACATAGTTTGCATGGTCCGAAAATACAATCGTTTATCGTATGACCTGATCGCAGGCAATTCCCACACAACTTCTTATCAGTAACAACTTTCATTCTATCCGCAATAGACATGTTAAGGAATGTTATGCACGTATATAACGCATGACCTTGATCGCACAAAACACAATTAGGTAAACCCTTCTTATTATTACGATAGTTGCTACGAGTAGTTTTGATAGATGAATAACTATGCACGCGGTTTGAACTTCGTTTGTCACTAGTATGTTGATGCTTATCACTTTGAGGCAATTCCTTAGACTTAACGTGGTTTGAGCTGATCATTTCCAACGTATCTGCGCGGTTTCTGAGAAATGATATTAAGTCGTTTAATTTGACCTTATCGCGTGACCCTAAAGACATAGTTCCTATGTTGTTCTCCCATTCCCGTTCCGTGGAGGGATCAAGCTTATTGACGACTAAATAAATAACTAATGTGTCCCAATTGTCTGTGGGTTCATCGAGTGACGTCAGAGCGCGCAAATTACGTAGAACGGTATCAATTAGCTTTCGAATTTGTGACGGTGATTCCTGTTTTAACGACGGAATACTATATAACGCTTTGACGTGATTGTTTACTAGCAGCCTATCATTATGATAGCGATTTTCTAATAACTCCCATGCGTGAATGTAATTGGCAGGAGTGAACTCTAAAGCACTTATCACCTGTAATGCACTTCCATGCAGAGCCGACCGTAAATAATGGAACTTTTGTATTTCATCTAAATCGGAACGGTTATGGATCATAGTGAGGTATGAATGTTTGAATTCCAACCAGTGATCATATTCACCTTCAAAGGCAGGTAGTTTTATATCCGGTAATTTAATATTAATAGGTTGTCGGTCTCCGAGCCGAGCTGATGAAACAGAGAGCTCGTTACAAGCCTCCGCGTTGTGAATAAGACAATTCGCACTGGCCATAGCCGTAAAATATAAAGAATCCAACGCTTCAACATATTCTGAATTCGCGGGTAGTTCCGATTCCGACAAAAGTAATTCTATTTCACTTTCAATACTATTAAATTTAGAAAATATTTCGATGGCGGCCTGAAATCGCAATTTTAATTCAGCTACTTGTATGGCAGTCAAGGTAGCCCCCACAAACGAGTCTACAAAATTTTTAAATTGGGTTAATCGGCCCTTTACACTACCCCTACGCTTTTTAAACTCAGAAAGAATTTCCTCTACATGCTTAACGGACATTTTGGCGGTTACGAATAAGCGAAGTAGGTAGGTACTCACGTGCAAGCATCAACGGAGCCGTGTGGTTTCAACTTTCGCGTCGCGTACAAACTGTAATCGTATAAAACAACGTTAACACAAATCTAAACGTATAGAGAAAGGACGGGAACAAAGACCTGACCGTTGCGTTTCTGATATCTTCGTTTTCTTCTCTCGTAACAAAAATGGCTACTGGTCCAACTATGGCGTCGCCGCTGCGTATGATTGGCGTCGTTACTCGTTTCTCCGTAGTATTGAATCCAGCAAATCCGTCTCGAATGACCAAAATTATGTGCAGGATCAGGTTTGTTCCGTCGTAAATGAAGTGACTCGCGTTAACTTTTCAATTCGTGTAATAAAATTCGTATTTACATTGGTTGGCAGTTGAAAAATAATGGCGGAATGAATACATTACAAGTGGTTTTATAGGCTTGAGTGAAGGAGAATGTGAGACCGAAGGAACGACTGAATGCGAGGCGATTGAAGGGACGACCGGGTTTGGTTTGACGGTCGGTAGTCTTCTTCTCTTGGTCGCTAGATGGCGCCCTGTACCACGTCTGATCGTGCGTTGCTGCGTCGTCGTGATGAGAGATGGCGTGAACAAAGCCAAAAATAATTTTAATTTCGGTAGTCGGTGTTATTGGTTTTGTATTTTCTTTTTTTTTTCACACCGCCTTCCGAAATTAAAATTATTTTTGGCTTTGTAGTGTTTTGATATGGAAGTCGGTTTTATTTTTTGCAAAAAAGTTTTTATTTTCGTGCTTTTTAGTGGGTCAGTGAATTTTCCAAATCGGTTCGTAAATGACGGAGTTATGCGCGAACAAAAAACGCAATGCAGTGTGAACGAAAAGATCATCAACGTAAACATTTTTTTAGACTTTTGTTGATTTTTCAGAAACGGCTTGTCCGATTTCGATAAAATTTTCATGGGACCATTTGGGAAGTATACCCTTTCTAACAAAATCAGAATTTTTCAAATCGGTTGGCAAACGACGGAGTTATGCGTGGACAAACATAAAAAAAAATAAAAAATAAATACAAACATCCGAATTGAGAACCTCCTCCTTTTTTAGAAGTCGGTTAAAAAGTTCGTCGTCACCCATTACAGACTGTGCAAACAAATTTACCATCCAATGCATTCATCTCCCCACAAGTGATTGATCTGCCATTACATGGCCATTACATACTGACTAAGTTGGGTTTTGAATGCATTGATAAAGTGTTGATTTCTAATACATGATGGTATTTTATTATAAAGTTGTGCTCCTTCAAAAGTAAGCATTTTTTGCCATAGTTGGTTCTAGTTTTGGGTAAGACAAGTAAGTTGACTAATTTGTTTATATTGGGTGAGTATTATGTTCGTGTTCTTTAGTCCGACAGTTGACAGAAAAAAATAACGAGCACTTTTGAATTGATGAGCAGTGTTGGCCTTGTAGTTTAAGGAACGACTTACGAGTTTTAGGTCGTGGGTCCAAACCCAGGAAGGTCCATTACATTTAATTTTCATCATGACCATTCCGCCTAACACGGTGGAGCAAAACATCGTGGGAAGAATGTCCTAGGATCGAAAAGTCTGAAGATCCACTAAACCAACTGGTCCCGCGGTGGATTGCGGTCCAGTCCCTCTCATACAGAGGAGGCCTGTGACTCAGCAGTAGGGTTGCCAGATTTTTTTACAACCTGTAAGGTACAAATGCTTAAATAGGCACAAAGAACGGAATTTCAATTTTTTTTCCGGGGCTAAATAAAAAACCAAATTATTTGCTAAGATGTTTTATTTTTTTTTTATATTTTTCGGAGGAACGCGCATGTTTTAACTTACTTTTTTTTGTATTTGACATATTTAAAAAGCCGTGCACATCGGTATGAACAGACTCAGCTCAGTCCTCAGTCACTCGCGCGCAGCCGAGCCAAGTGGATGTACGCAGTATAGAGCTTCATGAGCGGGTGATACATGCGAAATCGAATTGACATACGGGACAGAGTCGGTCCCGGCGGGACATTGGAATTTATACCTGAAATACGGGACGTTCCCTGAAATACGGGATTGTACTTCGGGGAGAGTGCGCAGGAGCTCCATGACCTGATCCCTCCATCTCCCTTTCAGTACCGATCTACCAGACGCACGGCTGGATACCATCCACACTTGGTTGATATATCGACTTGTCGTACCAAGCGCTTCTCCTCCACATTTATTGTGCACACTTCTAAGCTGTGGATTTCTCTGCTGGCTTCTGTGTTCCCTGCCACTTATGACATTTCAACCTTTAAAGCAAAAGTAAACAAGCATCCTCTGGGCTCGCTCGTTCCATCGTAGACCTTATCTATCGCTTACCATCAGGCGAGATCGAGGTCAAGAGTGAGCTCATTCTGAATAAAAAAAAAAAAACTACTCAGCAGTGGAAACGTGATAGATTGATTATGTTGTAATATGTTTGAATTTGAATTTATTGAGGCCATTGCTGGATTTTTATACAAATTTCCGGTGGTCCCCAAACTAGGCTATGCCTGGGTACCTAAATTGTGGTAGATAATGTTGTCGTTGCACTAGCAAAGGTATGATCTGAACAAAAAATTGACAATAATTCGATCATTTAGTGGATAAACGGAGACACTCCTGGATTACTCTATTTACAGATCAAAGACCAATTGATATAACTAACTTTTTCCGCACTACCCAAGATCCTAGCTATACAACTAAACACCTTGGCTAGACCTGTGGTAGATTTTCTGACTATCCTTAACGGTTGTTAAAGATGAAAATATGACAGTCGAGAACAATAACTTAACTAACTTGAAATGCTTGGAGAAACACGGACTTTCTTTATGTAATTGATGGTCATCCATTCATTATATGACCTCGGCAAGTATTGCTTTACCTTGAACAACGACCACGTGCGGCTACCCGGTGCATCAAGTATTGCTTTACCTTGAACAACGACCACGTGCGGCTACCCGGTGCATCAAGTATTGCTTTACCTTGAACAACGACCACGTGCGGCTACCCGGTGCATCAAGTATTGCTTTACCTTGAACAACGACCACGTGCGGCTACCCGGTGCATCAAGTATTGCTTTACCTTGAACAACGACCACGTGCGGCTACCCGGTGCATCAAGTATTGCTTTACCTTGAACAACGACCACGTGCGGCTACCCGGTGCATCAAGGTTTAACTGTGCAAAATTATTGTAGGCACCTACTTTACATACATATTATATCGTAGGGAATGCGTATGCCATTAGGAACGGTTTATCTCATTTCTATGTCTAAGTTCTTATCATTAGATAAGAATACTTTGTAATAAGTACTATAATTTGGAATTTATGAGAGAACATCATTAATTAAATGAAAATCCAGGAAAATGTTATAAAAGAAGAAACACCGAAACAAACTCAAAGGTCTTTGTCTGTTTTGAAGTTCATGGATGCGTTCTCATAAATAAACAAATACGCAACTTATATCGGCATATAAAAAAATCCAGCACAATAAGACTAAATAATGATGTTTCATAAAAAAAAACTAATCCCTATTGAAATTTCAATAACTTCGGGTTTATGCCGTGCTACTTACGTGTCCCTTTCAAAAGCAATTTATGGCATAACCAGACGGCCAGCCCCATTACTCAGCTGCTTATGATTTTACTAATGCATTCAGAACATTATTTTATTGCCACAGAAAATGACATGCATACACGATTAAAAAACTTATCAAAATTCTTTAACAATAGTATTAGTAAAAGTAATAAAATTATGTTAGTAAGGAGAAAGATTTAAACAACACATTTCACGAAAAAGGGAAGATTAAATGAGAAAACAAATGCACCTCGTGGCCGTGGCAACAAGGCTGCCACTAGGTATGCCATGGGCGTACCCCATGCGAAGCACGGCGCTGATTTCCAGTCGTTGGTGGTTTATCGGGAAGTTTATCTCATAGAGGAAAACCCAATGGACGTCCTACGCCTTTTTTTTTACTTTATTTCTGGGTGGGAAAATCATCGAATGACTTCTCCCGCTCTGGATTAAGCGTTAGGGGGTGTCAGACTTCTACTGACTAAAAACTCACCCTGTTCCTTCAGCTGCCCTTAAGTTCCGGGGCCGCGGTGTCTTGTTAGAACATTTCCGCAACCCCGGCGGGCAATGCATGGCCTTATGAGGCCCCGTCACTCTGCTACGGTAGCCGGAGATCAGCTCGCGAACCCCGACGCCCGGGGCGTCTCTCGCGGTGGCTGGGGCCTGAGGAAGAGAAATAAAGTGTCCTATGCTCTAAGGCGAGCAAAGGAATCCGTCAAACATCATTTGCCCCGGGGGCTGTGGGAACACAACGCGGCAGCAGTAACAGGAAGTAGTTTTTTTTTACTTTTTTTCCGGTGAGAAAATCTTCTAAGGACTCCTGCCGCTCTGTGTGGGGTGGAAGGGGGTGTCAGACTTGTACTGACTAAAAATCCACCCTGTTCCTTCGATTGCCCTCACGTTCCGGGGCCGGGGTATCTCGTTAAACCCGCAACCCCGGCAGCCGTAACTACCTCCTTAAGACTACATTTAAAAATCATCGCCTAAGATATATAGACACTTCATATGACGCTAAAGATAAACAGTTTTCTTACAACGGTGAGGTATCTCGTTGAAACAAGTTAAAAAGATCTTCCGATTATATTTTTTTTATCTTATCACTGGGACCTTTTTGTTATCAGCGTTGTTTAGTTACGCGGTGTGCGCGGCCAGAGTGTCACGTTAATATTCTTTTGTTACGGAAATGTGTGGACAAGTGTGACGGATATTTGGGGTGAGTTTTTGGGGTGGGGAAAGAACGTGCTCTCGAATGGGGTTGAACTTTTCGCATTGATTTTCGGTCAAGCACAAAGTTTAGTCTAGGTATTTTATTAACACATAACTATATTAAACTGTGTTACTTTTTGATAAAATCGAATCGGTTTTCTTTCATGGCTAGATATGAATGCATGAAGATATGTAGTAATGCTTATAAATTGTATTGTATTGAATATACGTCGCTTTTGTAAGGTTAAAAATAAAATACCCTATGTATTTTATTTTTAAGCTTACAAAAGCGACGTCCTAGGTACAGGTTGACTTTATACTTTTTGGAAAAATTGCGTAGGATGCAACATTTTCGCAGGATTTAATTTAACCATTAGGTTAAATCAAATAACAGATTACTGTTATTTGATTTTACTTGTCTCTTGTGTGAGTCATCGAAAGCATTATTTTGTTTCTTTTTCTGTCTGCAAGGGCTAAACATGCCGCAATTGCGGCGGTAAGACCCCTCTTTGAGGAGTGGCTAGGTCGGCGTCACGGCGTCCTGACCTACCGCATGACGCAGGTCCTCACCGGACACGGAAGTTTCGGGAGGTACCTGTGTCTGATGGGAAAGGAGGAAACGCCTGGGTGTCACCACTGCGAGGGTCGCCCTGAGGACACCGTAGAGCACACGGTGCAAGACTGCCCCGCCTGGGCAGAGCACCGACGTGTCCTCACGGCGGCGATAGGCGGAGACCTCTCGCGCCCGGCCTTGGTCGAGGCCATGCTGCGGGGCGAGAGGGAGTGGGAAGCGGTCGCCTCCTTCTGCGAAGCAGTCATGCTTTCGAAGGAGGAGGCGGGCCGCGTGAGGGAGAGGATGGCGTCCTCCCTCCAGCCCAGCCGCAGTGGTAGACGCCCACGGCGTCGGACGTCGGCCGACGATCTCCGGCCACCGTAGGCGCAGGCATGCGGACAGCGAGTAAAGGGCAACTCGCTGTCCGACCATGGACCATGCCCGGGTCGACGGCGCGTCGTGTTCCACGCGCGCCTCAAAGAGCGTCAGCAACATGACGAGGCCCCCTCTGCAGAGGGCCGAAGCCCGCCGGGGTCGTGGGACTCATCCCGTTACCGTGGCCCCGGTATGTAAAGGGTTATTGAAGGAACACCGTGGATTTTAGTCAGTAAAAGTCTGACAGTCCCTCCCACCCTGCCCGGAGTGGGAGGACTTATTTGATAATTTTACAACGTTATAAAAAAAAAAAAAAAAGGCCTGAACATAAACATAGAACCATATATTGCAAACGAATCAGAAGTCACGTTAGCACGCACTAATATAGAATAAAAAGCTTTAATGAAGCCTGACATTTATCTGAAGGAAATTTAGTTATTGTTTGTAGCTGTAGATAACTATATCTAAGTCAATGAATACTAATTAGGTTCACCTGAAAGCTGAATCCATTGTAGCTTGACTCATAGCAAAAGCAATGATAATTTTAATATTTTTCCTATATTTTTGTTCGCGTTCTGTTACCTTTACCGGGCGCAATGATGCTCTTCTCTTATCAATACATATGATTTTATGATTCAGTAAAAAAGTGTGTCTGTACATTAAAAATGACTGGGCAGTCAATTACTTTGCCCAAAAGCTAAGCATTGCCATAAAACGTGACAATGCCCCCAGCCGACAGCGTTGTAGACAATTTTTTTAACATTTAATTTTAGTGAGCAGCTTTTAACCTGTTGGACTTTCTGACCACATTAAGACATGGGGGCCCGTACTTTGGTTGAGCACAAATTTTTTTTTGTATAAAAATAAATAAATATAATAAATCAGTTCACAAAATACCTACCAAGTTTCAACTCTGAAGTCCTAATAATTTGGGAATAAAGTGATTGTGACATACGGACGGTCAGGCAAACGTCAGAGCTAACAAATCTATAAGGGTTCCGGTTTTTGCCATTCGGTTACGGAACCCTAAAAAGACGTGTAGATGTCAATAAGATCTTCTTTAAAAATGAAGTTTCATAAGGATACAAAACATTTCCTTTATTTGCGACAACCCTTTTACCCTTTAATGTTTAGTTGTATCATTAGAACTTAAAACGGGATTAGTTTAAGCTGTATTGTTTGTTTGGTAAATATACTTTCTAATTAGGTACTACTTTCATTGTGCGTACGGCTAAGGAGTGGAATTCCCTGCCGGAGTCTGTGTTTCCTGATAGCTATAACCTGGGAGTCTTTAAGTCAAGAGTGAATAGGTTACTTCTAGGCAAGCGTGCTCCATCTTCGACCACATCATCGCTTAACATCAGATGAGATGGTGCTCAAACGCAAGCCTATCAACTATAAAAAAATATTCCGTTTTAAGTTCTAATTATACCGTTAGTACCTGGCTTAAAAACTTCTAATGTTTAGTTGGTGTTTTTGAAAAATTTGTTCGTTTTATTTCAGCGTAAGTTAATTTAGGTTTTAGGTACCTGATGATCCATTCTTAATATCAGTTTAACATATTATTTAATAATGACTAATACTATATTTACGAATCTCCAACAAAAAAAATACAGGTGAACATAAAAACAATTTGTAGGGCATCGAAAAATTCGTCAATATCGCTGCCAATGGGAAAAGTGCCCAGAACACTGGCTGCATATGGCAATGCTAATTCTCTCACCGAAGAAAAGGCCAGCCCTATGGTCACTTGAAGAGTCGACTAATTGTTTACTGATGTCATGAAACACATCAGGTTCCTTACGTTTAACCCCAAACGACTCAAACATATAGCTCCCTAAACGGTTGTTATATTTGCGCCGTTTGAGGTTTTCTGCACCTGATTCGTAAGTGCAGACAGCTAAAACAGCAGTTATCAACAGTTTAACCTTCCACTAGGCGCCACGGTGTCCAGTTCCTTAAGCTATATGGTTGTACTGAAATAATTATAATTGCTTTTATATCTTATACGATAAAATTTGCGTTATAGATATAAATAAGTTTGAAAAGAATGATGACATCGATGCAATGGGTTTTAATTTTGTTCGCCCCTCATGGTGTGGAGTTTTGTTGGAATTTTCAAGTCGTTAATGTAGTAAATTAATTAATCGACTTTGATTAAACTTAGTGACCAGTGGGTAGCCTAGTTGTAACAAGTACACCTTACGAGTTGTAGGTCATGGGTTCGAACACGGAATAGATGAATAAGGTTGGAATGGTAATGTGAGTGCGGCGAGCGCGTCACATTTATGATATAAAAATCATAGCGCGACTGATTAATTCATTCATCGCGTTTAGTGCGCTTCTGATTACTTCGGAACACAGAGCTCTGCTTTAAATAGCCGTGATGTGCAATTATAACCTGTAAAACAAAAAGTCAGATCGCAAGTATAGAGCGAGGATCTTTCCATCGGTAAGTCGAAAATAACATTTAATTACAATTTTATTTGTAAAAAACATAAAAATATTCTGATCACTATGAAATATACAAAAAGTATACATTGCCCGATATGTACTCGCTTAATTAACGCAATGACCAAGTCCGCATACAATGTACTGCATGCGCCAACTTCAACCATTGACGTTTTGTCCTTTGCCTTGATTGGCCGTGATGCACGGCGCATGTTTATCGACAGTGAGTTACAATCAGTAGCAAGCTCTCGATTTAAGTGTGTGTAATTTGTGTGCGTAATTCGCATACGTAACTGGCCTCTTGCTTGTAGTAGAGCTAAAGAGTGGGGAGACAAGCGGTGACACGCGTTCTCACATACAAACAGAACAAAAATCAGAACAACAACAAACAAATCATATCATATCATATCATATACAAATCAGGAACTATTTCCTTTCTTAAAAGAGGTTTTATCTGTTCTGTGGATTCGAACATACGCATATTTTTATTTTCTTCATTACCAAATGGTGAAGGAAAACATGAGGAAACCGATATGCCTTAGGAACGAAAATTACGAAGATATGCGACATTGATCAACCGGCACTGAGGCCGCTTGGTGGAATGTGTGTGTGTAGTTGGAACGTTGTAGGCTGATTTTGTATGACTAGCTTTTGCACACGACTTCGTTCGCGTGGGAGATTTTCCCGTGTAAATTCCGATTCCGTGGGCATTCCAGGATAAAAAGTTGCCTATGTGTTATTCCAGGATGTCAACTATCTACTTACCAAATTACATTGAGATCCATTCAGTAGTTTTTGTGTGAAAGGGCAACAAACATGCTGTATACATCTTTCTTTACAAACTTTCGCATTTTTTATTTATTTATTTTTTTTTTATTTTTTTTTTTATAAAGATTACTAGCAATGTGGGTAGAATTCACATTACTAGCAATCAAGTTAACCCCTCCAACTAAGCTAAATATGCTTGTGTCTGGAGTGGGTTCACGCCAATAGTGTAATGGGTGGGGTTCGAACTTGCGACCTCTCGATCACAAGTCCGACACCTTATCCATTAGGCTATTGACGCTTATTTGAAATATAATATCAGTAGAATAGTAGGATATGTTCATTTAACTAAATACGCGGAGTCAAAATAAAACTAGTTACACGTTAGTATTATTATTAGTATTAGTAGTACACATTTTCTTCGGAATATTATTTCCAAGCAAAAAGCTTAATTGGTTACCAATTCCATTAGGAGTTGAAAACCTTTGAACGATTGCAGTCCTTCATATGACGACATCGTAGTTTTACAATAGGAGTTTGTACATAAATAATAACATACGCACGTATCGTTCTAGGTAAAGCAGCACTTTCCAGGGTCTATCCGCAGATTGGCCTCCCAACATAATATTATGTTGGGTTCTCAATTAAGTAAATCTACAGCCAGTATCGTGTTACCTAGTTTAAAAAATGACTCAAAATTTATTGCCGTCACCATCGACGCAGTGGTTGAGTCAATAGCTGCTGGGCTGCGTATCGAGGGTTCGATTTCAGCACTTAAAAATGTTTGAATGACTTAAAAGTAGTTGTTCCAGGCCTGGGTTGCTTGTGTATGTTGAGACAGGAGAAATTCTTAGTTTGAGGCTTTTTTTAATTCTTGCTTAGCTAAATTTTAATGTAAGAGTAATGTGTATCTAAATTTTAAGTGTCAATAGTCTAATGGCTAATGTGTCGGACTTGTGATCGAGAGGTCACGAGTTCGAACGCAGTTCTAGTTTTAAACACAAAAAAAAGTAAAATAGTCAGTCATTTCCCAGGTTAGACTAGAAGCTAAATCCCAATATCGTTGGCAAAAGGCTAGGATATCAATTTCAATCGTACAGTATGAAAGTATATGAAATATTTTAAAAATAAAAGGCGCCAAAAAGCAAACAAATATTTCTTATTATTATCATAGCCAGAGGAACGCAGACGACTTCCGAGGTCACAATATAACGTTTTGTCATTTGGAAAAACAATGTTGAATCACTTGTATATAATTAGTGTATCACAGTGCTAAGTACATAACCTCATTCCACAATTAAGAGCCTGATAGCACTCTACGGTGAACATACTTAACAATTCATAACACTAATGTTATATAATGCAACATTCTTGTATGTCTAGCTTTGATTGTGGCTGTATCGATTTTTATTGACTCATCACCTGCTTAAAAAAAAAATCATTTGATTCAGATGTCCAAAGACCCATATACATATTTAAGATTATAAATTACAAATTAAAAAATTAATTGTCATCCATTATCATTATTAAAATTAAATTTCCACACACATACACATTACAACAACACATAAATTAAACACAAACAACTATAATTACTAAAAGTTATTATATAATATTTACCCTCATAATATACTTCCGCAGAGGGGATGATATCCTGTCCACCACAGTCTTCAGGATCGTGTTGCGGCCGCCATGCAATCAGCAGATCAGGGATGCCATTTTCTTGCGAATGATGGCGTGAAAACCATCAGTGTGAAATAGTGCGAACATCCCCGATGCACTGCAGAAATGTGGCAGCCCCAACAACATCCTGAAAATATTATTATTGTTACGAGCTGGGGTTCGGGATAGAAATAATTTAGACCAATTAAACCAAAATTAACACTTTACTTAAATAAACATCTATTAAAAATTAACACAGTTATTCACAGTACAATACTTGTCACTCAACACTTAAATCGGACCGAAATTCACTTGTAAAGCTTCGATTATATCGTCTCGTATCTTGAAATAAGACTGCCATTTGCGTTCCTCTGCGATCTATTTATACCCCGGTCTATGAGTTCTAGAAAATTCTTGTAAAATCGACTCACTATTTACACTGCCAAGAATATTACAGAAGCTACTCGAGATACACACTACTGCTACTCGCCGCTAGATGGCGTTAGTGTCTCGACTCGATATACTCAGTACTGCTAATCGCCGCTAGATAGCGTTAGTGTTTCGAACATTCTAGATTTCTGTCGTAGTTTCTCGACGTACTTCGCTAAACGACTGGCGTAACATTATATTGGATGCGCAGGGAATCCAGCGACCTTTTGGTGTGACTAACCCACAGTCTCCCCGTGTAGAAGCTCTGACAGTAAGCCTTGAAAAGGGTGATCTTCACATCATCAGAGCATCGGTAGAATCTGCAGGCCAGCATGTTACCTCTGACCGCTAGAGCTTAGGCTTTCCCCAAGTATGTTGGAGTCGGTGTCTAGTTTAACCGTATGCAGCTGAGTACTAGTGTTTTACATGGAAAGACTTCCTATCTGACCTTCACAACTCTGTAGCTGGGTAACGTGATATCCCTTTGCGAGACTGTTGTCAGATTTTCTGGCTTGGCTACTCGTAACGATTGTCAAAGTGGTACAAAGGACGGCCAAGACGAACATGCTTCCCAAGGTACTTCATATGCTGAGATGGTCACGTCATCTATGGACCGATAAGCGTTGATTTACCTCGGAGACCGTCTCGTGCGGGTGGCATTATTTAGCCACGAGCCCCGCATGAGGTAAAAAGCGGAGAGTGAAAATCGATGGGAATAATAGCGAGATTATATACTGTACAAGCAGTTGCTCGCTGCTTCGTTCGCGTGGGAAGTTTTTCCCGTGTAAATCCCGATCCCGTGGGAATTTCGCAAAATCCCGTCTTAACGAGCATCTACGTACTAAAAGGAACCCCCATGCAAAATTTGAGAGCCCTACTACTTTTAGTTTCTGAGGTTTCGTGATTAATCTGTGAGTGGTATTTCGCTTTTATATATATAGACTAGCTGTACCCGCGACTACGTCCGCGCGGAAATGTGACTTTCGGCAGCATTTTTAATGTTTTAGACCAATTACTAAAAAAAGCTCATAGATAAATAAGCTGTTTACAATATTTTCTAATCAAAAGTCTAAAAAATAAGTTTCAAGCTTCTAGCTTTAAAAATGACGTCATTTCCATACATACTTTCATCCCCTATTTCAATCCCTTACAGTCATTTTTTCGCATTAAAAAGCAACCTATGTCCTTTCTCAGGCTCTAGACTATGTCCGTAACAAATTTCATTTAAATCGGTTCAGTAGTTTAGGCGTGATTGCGTAACAGACAGACAGACAGAGTTACTTTCGCATTTATAATATTAGTAAGGATTGTCCTTGATTTAAGTGGGTCAACGAGTATTTGAAAGTGGGTAAATGAATCCAACCCACTCAATAACTGCGTTATTCATTAAAAAAGTAACTAACCTGGTTAGCATAGCTATAACCTGAGGGTGTTTAAGTCAACAGTGAATAACCTACTTCTAGGTAAGCGGGTAAGCGTGCTCCTTCTTCGACTACATCAGTACTTACCATCGGGTGAGATGATGGTTAAAGGCGAGCCTATTATCAATAAAAAAAACGTCATTATAAAAGGGCAGATCTGCAGTGAGAGAATAGTAGTACCTAATTACAAATAATCGCCGTTGGTATGAGCGTGGCAATGGTGGGTGACTGATAATCTATCATTTCACACTTGAAAGGATCTCCCTTTCTAGTATGAAATGATAGATTTTCATGTAAATTTGATGATAGATTTTTAAACAATGGATTTGGAGATCCAAATCCATTGTCTTATATATATTTAGAATATCGTCTGGACGATAACGTGAATCACGCAGTTGACAAAACGCATTGTTACCATTTCATTTTACTTGAGCTACAAAATTTGTGGGAACGTTTAACGAGAAACCGCGGCTCGGCACGTATGGACTGAAAGAACAGAGTATATAATGAATTCCCCGAAAAAATATATTTGGCATAGTTGAAAGTATAATGGTATACAATTCACCATAACCGGAAATAACCCAGAAACAGTCTTGTCATCAATACTAGAATTGTTTCATACTAAAACACACTTAAATTAATTATGTTTTGTTGCAACTCACACAATGATTATTTCATAAAGAAATATGTCTATCAGCTCTAGATTTTGAGTAAACTTTAGACAAATTCCGCTGTTAGAAGCGTGTAGCCTTTTCCCAACTATGTCGAGGCCGGCTTTCAGTCTAACCTGGGGCTGCCATCCGTCCGGATTTTCCCGGATTTGTCCTAGTTTGGAGAGCGTCCGGGGGCGTCCGGGGGCGTCCGGGGGGATTTCCCAATAAGCGTCCAGGTAAAACCTGGACATACATTGGTCTTACGGGTACCAAAAAGCACGATCTCTATTATTATTTTCCTATGGTATTTCATCTCATTGTTTACGTGTGTTACGTTGATTAAATGAAAAGGAAGAGACTTATTGCAAAAGTTCTAAAGCTCTACAATGTTATCAATTTATCAGTAAATAAAAACCATAATTAAACATTGTTGTTTTTGGTTTCAAGTTCAAAAAAGCTGGTGGGTCACAGATCCAGTCTCTCCGTGAGGTCATGGTCGGGCGCTTGAACTTGACTTTGAAGGCTGTCTCCAAACGGGGCGATGCCAACCTGGTCAAGTTTAATGCAGGTAAGACCCAGGCGTGTCTCTTCTCCGCAAAAAGGAGCCAATTCGAACCGGCTCCTACTTTCCGAGGTGTAACCGTGCCGATAACCGACCGTATCGAGCTTCTGGGGGTAGCACTAACTTCTACCCTCAATTTTGGCCCATTTATCGAGGCTAAGGCTCAACTAGCATCAAAAAAGTTGGGAATCCTAGCAAAGGTGAGACGGTACTTTACACCCGAACAGTTGCTCAATCTATATCAAGCCCAGGTTCGGTAGTGTATGGAGTACTGCTCTCATCTTTGGGATGGATCTACTAAATACCAACTGGACGCGCTTGAGTCTATCGAGAAGCGGGCCAAGAGACTCATTGGCAATGATGCAGTGGTCGAGTCGAAGCTCCAGAGCCTTGAACATCGACGACGAGTTGCAAGTCTATCGGTTACATTTCGGGGAGTGTGCGATGGAATTACACAATCTAATTCCGCCAAGCCCGTTCCATCATCGGACTACGAGACAAACGGCAAAGCGCCATCGTTACATGGTGGACATCCCACCCATACGCACAAAACGTTTTGAGAATACCTTCATTTTGCGTACGGCTAAGGAGTGGAATTCCCTGCCGGAGTCTGTGTTTCCCGATAGCTATAACCAGGAGTCTTTAAGTCAAGAGTGAATAGGTTACTTTTAGGTAAGCGTGCTCCATCTTCGACCACATCATCACTTACCATCAGGTGAGATAATGGTCAAACGCGAACCTATTTTAAATTAAAAAAAAAAATGTATTATTCTACGGTGTCCGGGGAAAAACTGTGATTTCATCCAAATGTCCGGGGTTTATAAGTCTTTGTCTGGGGCCGGCAAATTTGGTGATGGCAACCGTAGTCTAACCAGCTGCAGCTGGGTACTAGTGTTTTACATGGAGCGACTGTCTGCAATTATGACCTCTACAACTGGTGTAAGATTTTTTGGCTTCTGACTACACTATTACTGTTAAAAGTGTATTACTGTCAGGACTTAACATCTTATTGTGCTTTCCGTGTCTTGGAGAAATCTCGATATATACACGTGGTGCTCTGTCCACGGATCGATCTTTCTAATCGTTGTTCTTTTTTTTTAAATTCTACTTGTGTTGCTGTTTTTATCTCTAGACAAGATCTCCTTGTAGCGTGAACTGAACCTACTGTACTTGCATAAGGGTAATCAAAGATCGTAAAAAATATCCATCTTTGAAATCTGTGAAGTTTGTGCCTACCGTTAAAAGATTACAGTTTCTCTTTCACTGCTGATATCTGTTAACTGGTTATCAGAGTTGTGAAACGCACAGGAACGTAAGGTTAGCGTGAGTTAACTGCGAGATAAGATCGAGATTATGTGAGCGAAGATTACGCGGTTACACTGTCTGTTTATCTTAGAAATTGTTACTTTTATACGGGGTAAGCAGAGATATTTGAATAGGAATAATATTTAGGCATTGTTGGAGAATTTGGCTGAAATGTTGTTTTGGTTCTCAACACCTGAAAAAAGTGACCTTCATATTCCTCAGACAAATTCATTCACAATATAGAAGGTACATAATGAATAAATAAACTTACAAGCTTGAACATTGACGTTGAAATAATGTAACTCTATTTTCGTCATATATAGACATTACCATGCTTAAATATTCATATCGCACGCTTAATCAATACTGTCACTATCCAAAAAAGTCAACTTTTCAGGAGAGGCAAAAAATGGAATGAGAACGGGAACATTTTTGTTTAGTGACGAAGCGGACTACTGCCCGTATAGCGGTTATTTCTGTTACTTTTAGACTAGTGTAAGCGCGATTACGCGTAGTTCTACGTTTCCCAACAGATGACATTAAAAAAAAGTTATATAAAAAATCTAAAAAACCCGACTGCTCAACTGAAATGCAAGAAACAAGCAGATTTTTATTTTAAAAAGTGATAAGCAGATGGGACCCAATTGAACATATTGTTTTTAATGGGATGGGTTGTCTATCAGACGTTGAGCAGTCGGGTTTTTTAGATTTTTTTATATAACTTTTTTTTTCAACTTTTTAGTTAAAATATTAATTAACCATTTTTTAGTTTTCCCGGTCGTGTCACATTGGCACTCCACTGGATTCAGAAAGTAAAGTCCATATTTTAAATTTTATCTTTGTATTATTTTGCTAGTATTACACTAAAGATAAACATGATATACATTTTTAAAATCCTTGTATTAAGCCCTTTAATTTGATACCCATATTGTAGTATTCGAAAATTTTTTTTTTTTTTTTTTTACTATATGTAATGGCTTCGCACAGCCGCCACATTTAATTTTTTCAAATGTGACCTATCTAAGAACACTTGGGCTGCTAAGACAAATCTAACGATACCTCAATTGTGTGAATCCGTTCAGCGGTTCTAGAGATATGAGGTAATAAAGAATATTACATACATACATACAAGATACGCGCGAAAAACATAACCCTTCCTTTGCAGTCGGGAAAAAGTGGATTTGGCAAAATTTTGGATAGTGACAGTATTGGAATAAGCGTGCGATATAATCATTGACAGTAAAATTATTAATCTAAATACTGATATTTGTAAATAGATATATAAGCATAATATGCAGCTCTATTCAGAAGACCTTTTTTCATCTGCTTATTTTAAATACAAATTAGTTGGTTCCAAATTTAAAATCTTTATAAAAATAATGCTAAAGAATGGCTGAATCATTAATTGAACTAACCATATATGGTTATATTTTTCGATTGGCCTACATAATGGTTAAAAATTACTTAAATATAGACTTATATCACTGGTCAACATTGGTTTTGCCACACAAACTTTGACAGTTAATTCTGTTTCATAAATCTACCCTCATTAATAAATCGTAATTTTCACGTGTCATTTAGCCTCAGATTTCTGGTTATATTTTTCGAATGGCCTACATAATAGTTAAAAATTATTTAAATATAGACTTATATCACTGGTCAACATTGGTTTTGCCACACAAACTTTGACAGCTAATTCTGTTTCATCAATCTACCCTCATTAATAAATCGTAGTTTTCACGTGTCATTTAGCCTCAGATTTCTTCTGATACGCTAATACTCATAAAAACTACATAGTACTACGGCAATAAAAACAAAGGAACATTCGCGAGTAAATAGCCATTAAACTATTTATTAGTTGATTTAATTACGTTTATTTGTGATTTATTAACTCTGTTACCATGTCGAGGAAGTGTAATAATGACACAACTGTTTATGTTATGTTTGTCTTCACAAACATAACATAAACAGTTGTGAAAAAATTTTACGAAACTTGTGTTGGAATGTTATCACCAGTTTTTTTGGTTTCTCTGTCGCCCATCAAGACAAATCCTAGGCCCCACATGTCTGTTGCGTAACGTGGGTGAAGAATTTAACTGATTGGAAGAAAGTATACCATGCCGTTTGCTGTACCCATGATTTGGACCGAATCGCGGGATCACGTTTCAAACGTTTTTTTTTATCTGACTGACATTTTCAAGAAAAAACACAGTTATAGAAGAAAATTTGAGCGATTTATGAAAATCTGCGTGGAAGGCTTTTAAGAATGTTGCTATTTTTTGGGTAACCATAATAGTGACAGCTGTAGAGAGTTGGATAGCGAGCTATTGTTGGCTTATCAAGTATTGGGTTGCAACAAGTCACTCAAGATACACTCATTTTTTAGCCTTACACCTGCATTTTTTCCCTGACGATTTGGGGGCTGTCAGCGGTGAGCACGGTGAGAGGTTCCATCAAGATATTTCTAAGATGGAAAAGCGATACCAGGGCAAATGGAGCCCAAATATGTTGGCAGATTACTGTTGGACAATTAAAAGGGACCAACCAGGAGCTAAATTTTCAAGAAAATCTTAGATCATCACTTTTTAATAAAATAAAAATACTCTTTTGATTTATGAAGTCAGTGTTTTTCTTTATATTTTTAAATTACACAATATAACTTACAACCTCTACTTAATTATAGTAAAAAATATAAAAAAAAGAGTTCGTTTGGCACGACAAAATTAAAATTATGTTGACCAGTACAAATTCATTTTAGTTTGTTCGAGTCTTAAAAATCATCATATATATATAATATTTGTTGCTACTAAATATTCTAGACGGCAACTTAATGCCTTTTAACTTCATCAAGCATAATATGTAAAGCCTTATTTGAAGTAAACTTTTTTGAACCAATAACTTCTACCAATATAACCGCAATCTCTTTGTAGAATTCTATCAGAATTTGATAACCAGCTTGTCAAAACTGTCAGATGAAAGTTTTCAATTCTGAAATGGCTGCTACAGCTGATCAGCTGTTCCAAGTTCTTCAGCTCATCTTGGATCTGTTGCAGGTGTTCGGCGTGGTCCAGATGCGGCAGAGGAGGTACTCTCTGATCAATGGCTGAGGGGAAGTGGCGGAACATCTGCAGGATCGTATGGAGGAAACGAGTGTTTGAACCTACGCCAACTGACGGCGGGAATCTTAGGAGGTGAGAAAATGAAAATGTTTGTTGTTGAATTTTTGTGTGTTTGAAACAACGGCTATTGATTGAGGTGTACCAATATCTAGTCCTATTTTTTCGGGGGATAATCATCAAAAGACTCCTCCCGCTTGGGTGCAGCGGAAGGGAGAGTCACACTTCTACTGACTTAAAACCCGCCTTGCTCCTTCTGTTGCCTTTGTGTGCTAGAACCGTGCTATCACGTTAAAACATTATAGCAACCCTGACAGCCATCATAAAGAAGCCTGGGATGAATTTATCTATCGAATTTGGAAGCAGAAACAATCTCAAGATCTCAGAGGCTCAAGTCACACAGTAGACTATAATACTAACTGGATTTAGAATTATGTTTAAATTGTTGCTTTCAAGAAATGTTTGTTTGATATAACCTAGCAACTGAAATTCCTCGAATACAGAATAATTGTGTAATCAACGTATACTTATTGTAATCACTTCCTTACGTTCAGTGGGCGCGGTCTCTGAAATGAAATGGCAGTTTGAGTGCTTTTTGCGGCCTACCCAAAGGTCCTTACCTTGGTATTGTTCGTCAAATCGTTAAATTCCCTGTTCTAAGTTGAGCTATACGTCATTTGACAAATGCTTGCACTGTATGGACAGGCCCACTCAAATCTGTGAGCATCTTTCTTCAAAAGACCACCTCAGACTGAAACCTACAAGGTTCCCATATAATTAAACCAGTGTAGATTGTATGGACTTTAAAAGAGACGGACCCCTGAGTTTGTTTCGGTGTTTCTTCTCAGGGTAGTCAGTTAGGAAACACCGGCCTCATCTAATTAATATTTACGAAAAAAATGACGTGTAAAAGTGTTATTTAATAACCAATTTGCAAAATAAAGATCATTTATCATTTATAATGAAATATTTATTTTATAAATTGGTTATAAATAACACTTTTATACGTCATGTTATTTTGCGTGTTAAGTTTAGCTAGATGAGGCCGGTATTTCCTAACTGACTACTCTGAGAAGATCTTGTTAGAAGATTCGCATAACTCCCAGGTAGCCACTAATAATGCACTAGACCCCGTGTCTAGTTTAAATTCAAGAATGAACCCTGAAGTCAGACAAATAATAATATATTATGCAGTAATCACTCAACATCAGATGTACTTTCGCAAAATAGCCAGGTTGTACATATACAACGTGTAATTTAAAGGGTATATACATACCAAGTGCATGGCTTCTTTGGATGATAACAAACGATATGGCAAGGGTTTTGTAATCCTAAGTCTACGTATGTAGAACTTATTCAAATACCAATACAGTGATACCAGAGACCGAATTTTTCAAATTAAGAAGAACGAAGAGAATTATCGTGTTATTGGCAAGTGACGTGGAAAGTTATTGATCCTCGTAGTGCTGTGACACGTTTGTTATGATTGGTATTCAAGAAATATATGAAACCGATAATTTGGTATCAATTCTTTGAGTCAGTTATTTTGAGCTGAAACTGTGCATAGAGACTCCATACCAGATGTTGTCTTCAGCCCTTTTGGATAGATATGGGGTTTCCGTTACACATTGTATAAGAAAGAAAGAAAATAAATTTATTTGCGCTGGACACATGACCCATAGGAATATAAAAAAGAAAACACGAAAATAATTTAAACTAGAGGAAAAAATATGCGTCACAAACACGCAAAATACTTTTTCTTTCAAAACGGTCATCGCGCAGAAGCGCTGTGTCATTGTCTCGCATTAATGCCACCATGCACCATGCTGTATAGTGTGTTATATTGAAGCAAATACCATAATTTAAATCGATTTAGAATGCATCATCATACAAAATATTAGCTTTCTACACTTATTCTCCATAATTATAAACATTAACCATCCCAAATTTCGTACAGATGTCTCAACTGCTGGGACCTGACGTCGCTGGGCGTGGGCAGCACGCTGGGCATCGGCGTGTACGTGCTGGTGGGGGCTGTGGCGCTGAAGACCGCTGGACCTTCCATACTGCTGTCCTTCCTCATTGCAGCGGTCTCCTCGCTGTTTGCAGGTAACGGTTAGATCTAGCAAAAGGAATTTATTGGAAGCGAGCGACTCACGACTAATTGGGAAAGACGATCATGATGGCCCTTGATGGGCATAGTGAATCGCTTCTGTCATTGTTGTAGCAAAATTGTCCACTTGTCCGTGGTAATTGGTTAGCGGGCAGAGACGCGACAGTGTAGCCGCATAGCCTGCTTGAAATCTGTGAATCATTGAAATAGAACGATGAATGAAAAATTACTACATATCTTAATAGCTTTGATGATGTAAATGGCCATTGTGTTGCCATTTGTATTGGAGCTATATAGTTCTTCAACCTTGCTTTTTGCCGGGCTAAGGCGTCCCTCGATTTCTTTTTTTCTTGCTTCTTCAAGTCAACTCACGAAAAATCCATCTTAAGCGTCCCGGTCTCTCTACATCGGTGAATTACGATCCTGTCTAGCCGTATAATAATCATGGAGATTCGTCCAGTAATATTAGACAACATTGTACTCATTATTTTATTCGGAGGTAACATCGTGAACAAATCATGTCAAATGACTTCTCCCACCCTGGGTGGAGCGAAATGGAGTGTCAGAGTTCTACTGACTAAATAACCCATCCTGTTCCTTTACTTACCCTTGTGTGGTAGAGCCGTGCTATCTCGTTTGAACATTCTAGCAACCCTGACAGCCATCATAAAGAAGCCTGGGATGAATTTATATATCGAATTTGGAAGCAGAATTTATCTCAAAATCTCAGAGGCTCAAGTCACACAGTAGACTACAATACTAACTAGTTTTAGAATTATGTTTAAATTGTTGCTTTCAAGAAATGTTTGTTTGATATAACCTAGCAACTGAAATTCCTCGAATACAGAATAATTGTGTAATCAACGTATACTTATTGTAATCACTTCACATGGCTTTGTTTGCGCCGGCACGCCCAACGTTGATAACGGTTTAAATATTTTATGATATTGTCTGAAAGAGATAACTTTACACAATGTTTGTCTTCCTAGAGAATCAATTGTGCTTACTGCAGTTTGTGTTTTGACTTCCTTCCTAATTAATAGCTCACTGCCTCGTTCATCCAGTGGTCGTAAGCGCGATTGCTGAGTAAGAGATCTCGGGTTTGATTCCTAGGTCGGGCAAAAAGTACTATTGGGTTTTTCAATTAAAAATTTCTCAGTAGTAACCCGGAGTTTAGAAGCTTGCGGTGAAATAACCCCGAGTCCTGTCCTACGCCTTATCACTCTCTGGTTGTGTTGGATTGTCGTCCCACCGGTCTATGAGAGTAAGGGAAAATAGAGCGCATCTGTAGGTACTTATTCACATACATGTGCACGAGAGAGGTTACCGTGGTCGAAAATTGATCAGAAGGACTATATACTCGTAATTAATAGTTATTATAACCATTCAACCTATTACGTTCTCACTGCTGTGACATAAGCCTCTCTATGAGAGAGAGTGGGCCGTAATCTTTTGGTCCTCAAATATGCCGGTTTCCTCACAATGTCTTCCTTCAGCCAAAGCTGAATCCCCAGTATGTCGCACTCTAAGGATGCTCAATGCCCTCCTGACTACCAACCCTGAATGTGATGTGTTTGCTGACGAATGGAGTAAATTATGCGCGCATGTCTGGTGTTCTGTGAGAGGAAGTAAGTTAAACATAGCTTCGTCTTAATTAATTTCGCTCGGCTTCGTCATAGCTTAGGAATTTTTCTTATCAGACAATTATTATTATCGATTCAAATGTTTAAATGCCGTAAATATAGATCAAATACATAGTTTGCAGATATTGAATGTACCTATATCCTCATGTATTTAAATAACGCTTCTTGTTTATTCACTGCTACAGTCATTCAAACGAGTGTATTGATTTAATGAGTCAATTATTTCTTAGAATTTTATATGAAATATAACCTATATACTCACTCATTGTTTTGTTTTTGTGTTATCAGCGTGCAAACACGCCACCTGATTGATAAATGCAGTATTCAGTCCTAGGAATAAAAATGATATAAGCTAGTAATTACGTCCATTTTAAACCCTCATCGTCAAAGCTACGTTCCAAAAGTACCTATATTCGATTAGTAGCCTGTATCATGAACCCTCCCGAGTTTTTTAAAGAGTGCCATTACTGTTCTGTGTAACACTTCCAAGTCACAAATACACTGCCAGGGTAGTGAGAATGCTACCGGGGTTGCGGGAATGTTCTAACGAGATACCGCGACCCCGGAACTTAAGGGCAGCTGAAAAAACAAGGGAGGTGTTTAGTCAGTAGAAGTCTGACACTCCCTTCCGCTTAACCCAGAGCGGGAGAAGTCATTCGTTTGTTTTCCCACCCGGAGAAGAGAAAAGGCACAAATACAGCTTATATTCTTGACTAGCTTGTGCCAGCGGCTTCGCCCGCGTGGGAAGTTTTTCCCGTGTAAATCCCGATCCCGTAGGAATTTCGCAAAATCCTTTCTTAGCGGATGCGCACCTGTGTTATTCTGTAAGACCTCATTCTAAACTTCGAATCTGAATCCGCTGTGAGTTTATTGATTGGCATTCTTAAAACTCGGTTGTTAATTCGAATTTACACTAGCGCTAGCCTTGCGAGCGTGTCAGCAAGTTGAACTAAAGATTTTGACAGATAAAGTATGAGATGACGTGAGAAGTGGCACTCGGTAAGGTAATTCCTCCGTCACTTCGACGCTGTTTACAGAATGCAAAATCAAGGTCACTTTGAACCATAAGCGAAGTGACAGTGAATAGCTATGTGAGATGCGAGTTGTTGTTCGAATTTTACAGAATCGACGTACACGTCATAACATCTACCTGCATGCCAAATTTCAGCCCGATCCGTCCAGTGGTTTGGGCTGTGCGTTGATAGATCACTATGTCAGTCAGTCAGTCACCTTTGAGTTATATATATTTAGATAGAATAAAATGAATAAGAATAATCAGCCAATAATTACAGAATTTTTGGAGCACCTAAATCCTACTATCCTACGAATATTATAAATGTGAAAGTTTGTGAGGATGGATGGATGTTTGTTACTCTTTGACGTAAAAACTACTGAACGGATCTCAATGAAATTTAGTGAGTAGATAGTAGGCATCCTGGAATAACACATAGGCTACTTTTTATCCCGGAATTCCCACGGGATCGGGATTTACGCGGGAAAAACCTCCCACGCGAACGAAGTCGCGGGCAAAAGCTAGTAATTATATAAATGTAACTGTTACCCTAGGGGTCGACACCTGGTGTCCCACAATATTTTATAAACTAAAATTGTTGTATAATGTACCGTTAAATATTGTGGTGAGAAAATAAATTATTTTGATTGATTGAATACTCCCACTGTTGGGCATAAGTGTCACTAGAATCTTTATTGGTATTTAATGTGAAAGAATTTTGTTCTGCGTTCTCTATAACGTCATCCAAATTTCACATAAGATTTTCTTCTTGTATTATGTGGTCGCAGCAATTTTCCATCGATTAGCATCTATTAAAGTTATTGCGTTACAAAATATCTTTTTTACATCACTCATCTTGAATGTTGAGTTATTGGCACCAACATAATTTTTTATTTGGGTCCACACGAATTCAATAGAATTGAATTAAATTAAATTATTTTATGTAGATAACGCATAAAAGACACAACCGTTTTGCCAAAAGATCTGCAATCACTGTGAACTTAGCTTTCTAATTTGTTGCAACCTCATTGGTCGAGAGGCGGCGGTCTACGATGACGTTCCTATTTTCTTAACGTGAACCAACTATATTTTATTTTCGTAATACTTTCATTTGGACGTCTTCGACAGTCGTTATGGGTAGTCAGAAATCAGAAAATCCGACACTGGTCTGGCCAAACCCAGTGGCTGGATCACGCAATACTCCATTGCGTGATCCAGCCACTGGGTTTTGGAAGTCAGATAATAAAATAAAAAAATTATTGAACATAAAAATATTACATCTTTCAAGTGAAGCGCCTGACTCCTGTGCTAGGCGAACCTGTGTTACAGGAATCAGTGTCCTACGCTATACATGAATACACATTTTAATTTTTATGTTAGAGAATAACTGAAAGAAAAGCGAAACGTGTATGTGTGTGTAAGTTTGAGTGTATGTGCGTAATTGGGAGTGTGTATGTGTATGTGTGTGTGTGTGTGTATGTGTGTCTGAACGCGTGTTATTTAATATGAGTCAGTGTTTTGAATAGCTTAATTTACTGTACTGACGAAATTAATTATTCAGTGTCGTCATAGCTTAAAGACTGAAGCCATGGTTTCAAAATTTGTTTGACCTTATGTAACGTAAGCTTATAAATAAGAATCGTTTTATTTGCTCTATTGTAGATCCTAGAACTTAATGCCCAAAAGTGTCTAGACGCAAGTTTAGTGCGACATTTGGTAACTTGACAAACGGGAAACCCAGTGCGTTTGCTTATTAAATCTGGGCTTACGGGTAACAACCTGTGTCTACGTAGTGTGGTACGGAGGATATATAATTGCCGAACTGTAAGTACTTGAGCTTCCGAGTATAGCAGTCCAGTGGGATATATTAGTTTTTTGAACGACATAACTTTAAGTACTGCCCGTTGTGCGCGTTCCGCTCTTAGTATAACAGTTTTAAACGCCCCTCCCCATACTGGAATACAGTACGTAATTATAGATTCACATAAGGAGCGGTATACCATTGTTGCTGTCTACTTGTCCGCAGAATATCGCAGCTCTTTAAACAAATAAATAAGCTTACGAAGCCTGGAGCATAAAGCATCTATATGTGGTCCCCAGTCAAGTCTTTCATCAATATGGACTCCTAAATATTTAATGTGTGGTACCAAAGTGAGACTTATACATTTACATTGAGTAAAATCTGTGCAGATATGTGAGATTATATCTTTTGTAGATGGAGGCTTTGGGCAGTTTTGAGGAGAGAACTGTATGACCTTAGTTTTGGAAATATTCAGTGTTAACATGTTGTCGCTAAGCCAGTCCATTACAGTACGCAATGAGGATTCTACTCTATCACTCGCCTTGAACCAGTTTCTGTCATAAATAAGGAGTGCCGTATCATCAGCGTAAGTAAATATATCACAACAGTAGACCGGTACTTGGCAGAGGTCATTAATGTAAATTTGAAAGAGGGTAGGCCCTAATATACTGCCTTGTGGTATATCATAGCAAACCGGTTCCTCTGTACTAACAAGGTTATCAATTTTAACGCACTGGCTGCGGCCACTTAGGTAACTTTTAAAAATATCCAAAGCCAAACCACTTATTCCCATGTGCTCCATTTTGGCCACCAGTCTAGGGATTGAAACGGTATCGAAGGCTTTAGTGATGTCTAAAAATATTCCGTAGCACTTAAACCGATTGTCCAGTTTATCCACCAAGCTGTTAACAAAGTCTGACACCGCATCTTCAGTTGAGATACCAGATCGAAAACCGTATTGTTTTGGAGATATCGTTTTATTTTTATCAAGGAATTTAGTCAGGGAAGTATTAAGAATGCGTTCTAGGATTTTGGATAATGCGCTGAGAACAGATATTGGTCGATAATTAGATACATTGTCTCTTGCCCCAGTCTTGTATATAGGATGTACTACTGCACGCTTAAAAGCTTTAGGAAAAGTACCCGAATTTATAGCACTGTTACATATGAAAGAAATAGGCAGTCGTGCCATATAGAATAGGTACTATACCGGTCAGACCGGAACTATTTCATTCCATTTTCTCGTACACCTACCACAATGTGTTTTTTTAACCCAAAGATTGACTAGCTAGTAGAGAATGACTTGCTGCATTAAGTCCGCCCATGTAGTACTATTGTACATAAAGTTTAAATAAATAAATATTATTGGAAAAAGGCTAAGCAGATAATGGATACTTATAAAACTTCTATAACCAATTTCAGGGTTTTGCGTTTTTTTTATTATTGTGGTTACCGTGATTTATTTGGTGTTCCAGGACTATGCTATGCCGAACTTGGGGCGCGCGTGCCGCTGGCCGGATCAGCGTTCATCTACACGTACGTCACCGTCGGAGAACTGGTCGCCTTCATGGTTGGATGGAATAACATACTTGAGTTTGTGTTCGGTGAGTTAAAAATTAAAATTTTTAAGTAACCCCCGACAACCTTGAACACCTGAACAGAACTTGGTAAATTGTAGCTAAGAACCATCTCGATCACGTCAGTTTTCTGAAGGTGCGCTTACATGGACAATATTTTGAGCAATAATTGCTTGGCAACACTAATGGAGCAATCGATGACCGGAATTGAGCAATTTTAGTTGCCCGTGTAAGCGCATTTCTGGTCTTAATAATCGGTCCATTCGTTTAGGAGATACACACAGACAGAGACAGACACACTGACACGTCAAACTTATGACACCCTTTTTGCGTTAGGGGTTGATAAATGTTTGTTATTAAAATGGAGAACACTGGAGATTTTCCTGAATCAATCAATCAAAATTTTTATTTGCCAGGAAGAGTTTTGTGCCAAAGGGTGTTGTGTATTGACGCTTTCGTGGAGTAAGGATTTTGTAAACTTTGCAGCGTAGCACGACACGGATACTTCGTTTTTAGTAGTAGTTTTATTTAGTTGTTAAAAAAATATTTATTAGTATGAAGTTAGTTATTGCTCTTATTTATGTATATCTGTTTAATGGCATTCTGAAAATTTAATTTTTCTGGATCTTTCCAAGGCTTTCGACACGGTTTCTGTTTCCTCTCTTATCTCAAAATTGGAACGAATAGGGGTGCGTGGAATGCCTCTTGAAATTTTTAAAGATTATCTGAAGAACCGTAAGCAACGCATTAAAATCGAGACGCACCTTAGTGATGAGTTCCCACTGTCTTACGGTGTGCCACAAGGGGGTATACTCTCCTCCACGTTATTCCTGATCTACGTGAACGATCTTTGTAGGTTGAGTATACCTAACAGTAATATTTTTGCTTACGCAGATGATACCGCAATACTTGTCGACGGCAGTACATGGGACATGGTTAAGGCAAACGCAGAAGTGGCAATGTCTAGAGTAATGTCGTGGTTAAACTCAAATCTACTTACTCTGAATTTAAAAAAAAAAACAAGCTATATAGCATTTTCAATACGGAACAACACAAAACCTCCCCCATCTTTACATTAACTGCACATTCATGCTCAAACACGTCGACTCAGTGTACTTGCCCTTCACTCACAAGAACAGATAATGTCAAGTACCTCGGAGTTCAGATAGATGACGCCCTAAGATGGGACAAATAAATTGACGCCATCACTACCAGAACGTTGCGCCTCATTCACATATTTAAATCACTTAGAGATTCAACCAGGCCAAACACTCTGAAGATGGTTTACTTTGCACTCTGCCAATCAGTCATTGCATATTGCATTACAGCATGGGGGGGTGCTATGAAAACCGGCTTTCTTCGAGTGGAGAGAGCACAAAGAGCCATACTCAAAGTCATGACAAAGAAGCCCTATAAGTATCCAACTACTAAACTATACTCTGACTGCAAAGTGCTAACAGTACACCAACTCTTCGTGCTATGGTCCACTCTTAAAAAGCACACTAGTCTTCCACTGCCAAAACCGGGAGAACGTACATACATGCCACCAAACACTCAACATCATACGTTTTTCGCGAAACACCAGTTTTATATTCTCAGTACTCATGTTTATGCCAAAATTAATAAAGTCTTAAATATAATAACCCTAAATACACATGCTCTCAAAACAAAGTTAACTGAGTGGCTTCTACAGAAGGACTACACTTACACGGAGTCTTTACTTACTTATCAAACCTAATGCTCAAGCAAACACGCACATGATTACACACACGCACACATTCACACACACACACACACTCTCATACATATACTCATTGTCAATAATTCTTACTTTTTTTTTCACTAGTTCTTAAAAACTATTCTCTCTTTAATATTTAATTTAGAATTATATTTTAACTATTTTTAATTGGTTTCTGTTAATAGAATTATATTATTTATATCCGGTAACATAATTATGTAATTGGCTGACTGACACAGTCCACTTGAGCCAGGTCATTGCTGTATAAATATTGTATTATATGTATAATTTGCAACTACCTCTTAAGATACAGAATAACTCCTAGTTTAAGAGGTAGAATTAAAATGTTTTGTTGTAATATGATCTGTGTAAATAAACGTCTTATTAATTAATTAATAGCCCTAGTTGGCTGAAACAAAGCAATAAATAAATAAAACTGCGACGATTTTGTTAAGGATACAATCCCAAAGCTGTCCATTCATATCCCACAGGGTCGAAAAGAGAATATTGCTCAGGATACACAGCATAAATTTTTTGGCCCTATGTTGCAAAGAAACAGGTTTTGAGGTTCGAATAATATTGTTTTTATTAATTGACTTTTCTAAATGTATTTTAATTTAATTGCAATGTTTTTTTTATTATTAATATTTTTATTCTCAACGCAATGTACATATATTGTTATGAAATAAATTACTATTGACTTATGACTTAATCTAATCTAAAAACTACGGCGAGCCTTTTCCTAACCATGTTGGGCCAGTATTATACAGGAAGCGACTGTATACTCCTATGACTTGATTGGTAGATAGATTTACCAGTTTCTGGCCTTTAGTGTATTGCGCAATTTCTACTTTTATTTTTGTTCAATACTTAAATTTCATTGCATACGGTAAGAATAGAATAGAATAATGATTTATTTGCTCCGAAAGTAGGTACATGAATAAAAAGATGTTTACAAAAATTGTTTAGACCCTTGTACAATCTACCTCAAAAGGCATGCAAACATTTAAACACAGGAGAAATTGCCTCTATAATAATCATGACAATGTGAATTAATATGTAGTTATCAAGAATTCAATTAAAATATATCAGTCTAAATACAATAAAATGTTAAGATCGTATCAAAATTAAAATACAAAAGCTCTAAATAAAATACAAATGTCAAAAAAATGTCTAAATTAAAATACCAATGTCAAACTTTAATATATACAAATTCAGAATTACTAAATACAAAAAACTTTTTAGCAAAAAATAGAACCGACTTCCATATCAAAGTTTACCAAAATTAAAGTATTTTTTGGCTTTGTAGTACTTTGATATGAAAGTCGGTTCTATTTTTTGCTAAAAAGTTTTTTTTTTTCACGCTTTTTAGTGGGTCGGTTTGTAATTTATCTAGTTACCAAAGCCAAAATGTCAACTACTTAACACCTTTTACAAAATATTGCTTTTCCCGGTGCAGAGCCATTAATTTTGAGCAGTTCTCCTGGTACATCACCATCAATTCTACTTCACCATATGCATTGTGACGAGCATAAAGTGCTTAACATCCATAATCAAGTAATCTAGTCGCAATTCACGAAATACTTATTATTGAGTAGTTTCGGTGGCCATCTGGGGTCTTCATCATCAGTTCTACTTCCTCAAATGGTGCTTATCGAGAGCAACTGCACAAGTTACTATGAGAAATACCCAAAACGCTATAGGTGTGCCTATAATATTTGAAGAGTTCCCTCGATTTCTGCATGATTCCATCATCAGATCCAAACGTGACGACAATGGGACCAACTAAAAAGTATACCCTTTCAAACAAAAAAGAATTTTCCAAATCGGTCCAGCCATCTCCGAGTTATGAGGTAACATACATAAAAAAAAAGTTCACGACGAATTGAGAACCCCCTCCTTTTTAGGGTTCCATAGCCGAATGGCAAGAAACGGAACCCTTATAGTTTCGATATGTCTGTCCATCTGTCTGTCTGTCTGTCCATCCGTCCGTTTGTCACAGCCATTTTATTCCGAAACTATTAAGACTATACATGTGAAAATTAGTAAGTAGATGTATTCTGTGAACCGTTTTCAGAATTTAAGAAAAAAATTTAAAAATATTTAAAATAAAGGGGCGTCTCCATACATGGAACTAGAACTGAAAATATTTTTTTTCATGAAACCTATGCGTGTGTGGTATCTATAGACAGGTATTTAAAAATGATATAAGGGTTTCTAAAACCACTTTTTCATAAAGTCAATCGTTTGAAAGATATAAGCTTCCAAAGTGGTAAAATGTGTGTACCCCCTCTAACTTCTATAATAGTGGAGTGAAAAAGCTAAAAAAATATATGTCTGTAGATCTTAATGTAAACTTTCAACCAAAATTGGTTTGAACGAAATCGGGTCAGCAGTTCTTGAGATACAGCATATTTTCTAAAACCGCAAATATAACTTTGTAATTCATACAAACACTGTGAAAAACAAAGTTATTTAGCGTAGTTGTAAAAATGTAACTAAGCTAGTTTTAAGAGATTCTTAAGGTTTTTTTTATTCGTCAAATAAATATACATATTATATTATATTATTATAGTTACTACGGAACCCTTCATGGGCGAGTCTGACTCGCACTTGGCCAATTTTTTTTGAAGTCGGTTAAAAATATGTCGAAATCAGTTACTTGAGTTTCAAATCTTAATTGATTTATCGTTTAAAAAGTCTTGAACAGAAGACTTATGCAAACCCTTGAGGGTTAAAAAACCTCTCTTAATATTAATTATTTCCAATTCCAGGTACAGCCAGCGTGGCTCGTGGTCTGAGCTCGTACCTCGACGTGGTGGTGGAGCACTCCATGTCCAACTGGTTCCAGGCCGCCATGCCCATTCCAGAGCATTTGGGGATCTCCACCTACTTCGACCTCTTCGCCTTTATCTTCGTCATATTAATGGGAAGTGAGTATAAACTGCCAAGACGTTGCTGTGTTATATCGATTTAATGCTTACTGGGTCAAAAGGCCTTGGTCAACATGATGAGTGCTTACATAATGATGAGGATCTTGTGGCTACATGATAACAGCCGCACGGGTCGATCTTCAAGGTTAAGATAGATAGATAGATAGATATATTCTTTATTGTACACCATAACAGTAAAACAATAAGGACTACAACTAATAAAAACTTTTTACCAAAAAATTAAACCGACTCCCAAAAACTCTGCAAAGTGAAAAATAACTTTAATTTCGGTAGTCGGTGTCTTTAGTTTTGTATTTTCGTTTTTGGCACCGACTTCCGAAATTAAAGTTATTTTTCACTTTTCAGTGTTTTTGGGAGTCGGTTTAATTTTTTGGTATAAAGTTTTTATTTCACTCTTTTTAGTTGGTCGATTTTTAATTTACTTAGTTAAAAGAGCCTAAATGCCAACTACTTATAACCTTTTACAAAATATTGCTTTTTCCAATGCTGGGCCGTTAATTGTTGAGGAGTTCTCCTGGTACTTCACCATCAGCTCTACATCACCATATGCATTGTGACGAACATAAAGTGCTTAACATCAAGTAATCGTATCGCAATCCACAAAATACTTATTATTGAGTAGGTTCGGCAACCATCTGTGGTCTTCATCATCAGTTCCACTTCCCCAAATGGTATTTTTTGAGAGCAACTGCACAAATTACTATAAAAATCATCCAAAACGCCATAGGTGTGCCTATAATATTTGAAGAGTTCCCTCGATTTCTCCAGGATTCCATCATCAGATCCTGACCTGGTGAAAATGGGACCAATTTCGAAGTATATCCTTTCAAACAAAAAATAATTTTCCAAATCGGTTCAGCCGTCTTCGAGTAATCGGTGATCATACCTACATAAAAAGAAAATATACGCGTCGAATTGATAACCTCCTCTTTTTGTCGTCGGTTGAAAAGGGTGATACAATGGGCGGTCTTACCGCTAAAAGCGATCTTTTACAGACAACCTTGGGATGGATTTGACACAGGAGAAAATAAATACGCGGGTAGTCCACGGTGTACTATTTATCTTTATAAAATATTAGTACTCACGCGGGGCTTCGCTCCCGTGGATTCTATCACGGTAAAAGCATAACTGTCCTTTTTGCAGTCGCGTAAAAAGTAGCCTATAACCTTCCTCAAGCTTCAAGCTACTTCCACACCAAATTGCATCCAAATCCACCAAGTAGTTTCGAAGATTAGCGCGTTCAAGCAAACAAACAAACAAACTTTTCCGCTTTATAATATTATTAGTATAAATAAAAACATACTCAAAACATAGGTATACATATAAATATATAAAAAAAAGAAACAAAGACATACATAATAACAAAAATTTAAGAAGATTGATAAAGATCCTTTACCAGGTTTTTGAAAGACGATAGGGTTTGTGCTTCTCTTACTGACACTGGTAGATCATTCCACAGCCGCACTGCTTGAGCTGCGAACGACTTACCATAGTTATTGGTGGTGTGACTCGGTACCGCAAGCCTTAAGTTTACTGATGATCTCAGAGATTTTGCATTGAATCGTTCTTTAAGATAAATGGGGGTTTTAGGATTAAACAGAACACTGTAAAGCAGAGACAAGATGTGTAAGTTCCGGCGAAGACGTATTGGAAGCCACTTGAGTTTCGTACGAAATTCGGATACGTGATCATATTGAAGCAATCATCATCATTTGCCGTGGTTAGTTTGTGAATGAGTTAACATGCATGCTGTGTCTATCGCGTCATATTGTACAGTATGTTTGTAACATATTGTATGTAATATAAGGATAAACAGTGTAACAATTGTAGGTAGGCTAATAAATAAAAATATCGAGATTCCCCCGTGCCTTGGAAGCACGTTTGTGCCGGGTGTTATTTGTACATCTTTGACAGTCATTACGGATAGTAAGAAAACAGAGATGTTTCCGGTCTTGGCAAGGGTAATGGAGCTACCCAGATACTGGGTTGTGGAGGTCGGATTATAGGCAGTCACCCCATATTAAATACTAGTACTCAGCTGGAAGCGCCGCAACATACCTAGTTGGGAAAAGCTAAGCAGATAACGATATTGTGCGCTTTTAAAGAAAGCACCACACAGTGACAATTTGGGTGAATCTGACCAGACAGTGCAAGTATTTGACAGTTATCGTATAACTTGACGGTACAGTGTACGTTCGACGCATTACGGCACCGTCCCAGCATCTGTCAGTATCGTTATTTGTTTATTTAGAATTTCTGAATTTGTGACAATGGTGTTTGTTTACAGTCGTGTTGTCATTCGGCGTGCGCGAGTCCTCGATAGTCAACAACGTGTTCTCGGCCATCAACGTCAGTATTATGATCTTCATAATCATCACTGGAGCCTTTAAAGGTAAGTCCATCGTTCTCTTGGTGTAAATTTAATATTTTTCTATAAATTGTTATCAAAACATTGATTTATTGCCGCTAGATTTGTGGAGTTGTTTAATTTCAGTACTAGCACTTCGATATAATGTATAGACAATAGTACTCACCGATGGTACACTTTACTTCCAATGAAAAGATTTTTAGAATTTGATTACTGGAGATTATCCCTTCATACAAACTTACGAACAAAACTCATCTCTTTATGATGAAACACGTAAATTAGAGATTTCATCTGTAACTTGTGAAATTATTTCGGTTTTTTTAATTAACGTAATCTACATAATACATTTTCATAGCTGGGATGCACACCTCTTCTCCATATGAAGGAATGGCTTGTAAAACTCCGCACGAGCCCAGTGCGGGCATGCCAGTTTTTGTTTCTTCCAGTAAATGTTGCTGCCTGGTTGCGAGCCTATTCTGAAAAAAAATCGTCGTTTGGCCAGTACTGCCAAAAAATTTAACTATGCATACATGCCTAACACACAAAAATCTCCTCAATTGGCAGTGAACCCCGCTAACTGGAGCATCCCGGCGGAGCAGGTGCCCCCCGGGTTCGGCGTCGGCGGGTTCTTTCCTTACGGCATCTGGGGCACACTCAAGGGCGCCGCCATCTGCTTCTACGGCTTCGTGGGCTTTGACGTCATCAACGCTTCGGGGGAAGAGGTGAGCGACATTGTTACTAAAGACTTACCCTTTGAAGTTAGGCATGTTCTTGCCAAGGTGTATCTTGTTACCCAGCCGTGGTGGTCACATAGTCAGTCATTCCATGTAAAACACTAGTACTCAGATTCATCCAGTTAATTCCAGTTAGACTGGAAACCGACCTTGACATAATTAGGAAAAGCTTAACAGATGATAGTAATTATCATTATCATTAGTTGAATTGCAACTCTATTCTAATAGTTATAGAACAGTATTTTTCAAATTTCAGGTGAAAGATCCAAGCAGAACAATACCCATAGCTATCCTCTCCTGTCTGTCCATCGTGTTCGCAGTGTATGCTGGCGTCAGCATCGTTATCACTATGATGGCTCCTTATTATGAGATGGTGAGTTTCTTTCAATCTTGTTCACATGGTAAGATGAAACAGATGTTATCAGAGAAGCAGAAGGCTAAACGCGCGGGGGAGAGATTACTTTCTCCCTGTTCCTCGTTTAAGCTTTACCAACACTAATATTATAAAGAAGAATGTTTTAACATTTTGTTTGTTTGTAATGGATAGTCTTAAAAATGATTGGACCGCTTTAAACTTTCTTTAATCAAGAAGTAACATAGGGTACTTACTTTAATTTCTCTAGAAAAATTTATCTGCAATTGCGCATTTAGTAGGTTTTTTCTTCTTAAATAATGTTTTTTTCTTCGAAGACTATGTGTCGTTGTGGAGCACACAGGTTGTCTCGATATAATATCGTTTCCTGACTCCAGGTAGCAGTGGCCGCAGTGTCGACTGCATTCAAACAAGTTGGACTGGAGTGGGCGCGGTGGATAGTCACTGTAGGAGCCGTCTTCGGTATCACCACCAGGTAAAGTCAGTTTTAGTTCTACCTAGGAAGTTCGATCACAATAGTTTCACCATCTGCTTAGGCTTTTCCTAACCATGTTCGGGCTGGCTTCCGGTCTAACCGAATGCAGCTGAGACTATGTTTTACACGAAGTGACTGCATCTGTCTGATCTCGACAACCCTCGGGCTTGCTGCTCGTCGATAACAATAGTTAAATGTTTAATAAATTAATAGTTTAATAATCACTAGAAAAACGAGCTTTTATAAATGCACGTAAAACGCGCTTTTTCTTTTTTTTTGTTGTCTCCGTTTTCTTTCTGTTGCTGTTTCTTTTTTTTTGTAGTTTTTGCCATATTATTCCCGCGAGTAGTGAACAATTAAACGGTAGATCTCCTAGAGGATTTAAAAGTGACACCTATAAAAAAATAAATCTATGGATTACGCGGTAATTCAAAAAGGTTAAGAAAACCGATAACGGATTTTCTTTAGGTTTGTTATAACCTTGAAACCTGATCGTGTTCAAAGTTCATTACGTGGCCTTTATCACAAGTGTAAACACGACTATGATACGATATTCCATCATGGAATGCCAGTGCCTATCTTCCGGCTTAATCATCAGACCTTGAAACCTAATCGTAGTCAAAGTTCATTACAAGACTTTTCTAAGAAATCCAAAACAGCTATGATATGATTTTCCATCATGAAGTTCCAGTTCATATCTTCCGGCTCCATCATCAAATCAGTTCGACAGTACCATATTATTGTATTGTCATCAGAACTACATACCAATTGGCCAATTGGAACGAAGTTCCTTATCGCGCGTTGCGAACGGGGGCTATACGGAAAAAATTAAGACGAAAAGTTGTAACGACACTTTTAGCTATAATAAAAAAAATATTATTATAACTTAAAAAATAAAAAAATATTACAATTCCTTCACTAATTAATAATAATAATAATATATTTATTGAATCCAAGTAAGTACAGATGAAGTAGAAATCTTAAACTAGGAACTATGATGAAATATACAATCTTATTGACTATAATTATGGTAAAAGGTGATGTACATCTGCTAACAATATACGTACGCTGCCAAGCTGCAAGAGACAGTGGACGGCCATAGAGATTTGTCATTTTTTTTTTGTATGGACTCTGTTGATCATTGTACATAATATAATATAATCGAAAGGAACTTTGTTCCATCCGGGTGTCCATTGACACCTCACAAGTTTTTTTTTTATTACGCTATGACCCTTGGAAGATGGTTAAATTAGTTACCTTAGATTCCATTACATAGTTAGTTACATACAGGTCGACATAATAAAAGCGTGTTAAAAACGTCATTTGTTACGCGTAGGTACTTGTCATTGCAGTCCGGGTCCATTACTGCTTATCCTTGGAAATAAGCGTTTTAATCCTGTCTCCCGTGTAATGAAAAAGTTTGTTCTACAAATAGTTATAGTTTTTAGAAAACTTCTGAAGCACTTTCACCTTCTAAAAGATTTTCAAAATGCCTTTCCCACTCTCGGGGTCAGGTTCCAGTCTAGAGAGTAAACCGAATGCCACTGAATACTAGTGTCCTCAGGTCCATCCGATTTACATGGGGGCTGCCTGTCTGACCTCCACAATGCTGTAGCTGGGTACTACGATACTCCTTGAAAAGACTGGTGTCGAACTGCCAAAGATCTACAAATGACAGCCGGAACTAATTCTTCCATGCCTTGCGAAGGCCCAGAAGTGCTGCATAAGAGCAATATGTGGCTTAAAAATTACAGATAGTTGCATTCCTATGTTTAAGTCCTTAAAATTATTAACTTTTCCTTCATTGTACATATTTGAAATGGCAGTGTTTGTCAAAGAAAATAAACATTACTTCCTTACAATCCCAGATCTAGAAATACATCTGTTAGAAGCCATTATAAAAACTTGTTACATGTTGGTGGTCACAAAACTGCTTTACTTAGACAAAAGTGCCTTTAATATGGGCCCTATTATTTACAACAAAATACCGGACTTTATCAAGAATGGCCCATCACAAATGTTTAAAAGGAAACTGACTGCACTTTACTCGACAAGTGCTATTATTCAATTAATGACTTTTTGAATGATAAGATTTAAATTTCTGGTACATTATTACCCATTTAATAATTCACCTTAATTATTCAATTCAATTCATTTGTTTGTGAGCATAGGTGAGCATATTATCTTTAAATTTTTTTCTGTAATTTAAATCAATTGATTGTATAAATTTAATTTATTATTATCATTATTCATATTATCTGTAATCATTTATAATGTTGCTAATGTTTTATAATCTTTTAAATGTTATTTCCGCATATTTGTAATGTTTGCATGACTAATTAAAGGGAGATTGCACAGGGTTCAGATCACTTTGTTAACACCTTATTTTATGTACCTATTTTCTATGCAAATAAACAAATTCTATTCTATTCTTGGAGCTTTCCAGACCTGGTCAAACCTTATAACATGATCACACATCCAAGAATCGATTTCGGGAAGCATTGTTTAATCTTGATGATCAACCCATGTAGTTCTTATTATTTAGCTTTGTGCTCCTCCTAGGTTTATGTTGAAACTGTTACCATTTATTTCCAGTTTGTTCGGCGCGCTGTTTCCGCTGAGCCGGCTGCTGTACTCCATGGCGCATGACGGCCTGTTCATACACTGGTTCGCTAAAGTCAGTGCTACACGACAGTCACCGATGATCGCCACGCTCATACCAACGGCAATTATTTGTAAGTACCTACATAATAATTCACTCCTCTGTTCTCAGATAATTAGTTCTATAACGAGTTATAAAAAAAACCGATGAACTGTGAACTTCCTCCTTTCTTTGAAGTCGGTTAATAATAAAATTCATGTTTATTTTGAGATAACAAGATCCACAATAATAGTAATATTATAACAATGAATACTTAAAACTCTGAATTTTATTAAAAAAAAATTACAAACTATGCTAGCAACGCTAGCAATATAAAAGCTACTATCATTTCACCCATGACATTGTCCCCGTAGATTTCGAAATAATTTGCAGCATAAAGATCTCTCAAATAATGCACCTTACTACCAATGAAAAGAATTTTAGAATAGGGTATTTGCCTATTTTTCAAAAATAGATTATATTTAATTATTGATCAATTTTAAGCTACAAAAATGTTTTTCGTAAAAAATAACTGGGTAACATTGGTGAAACTTTAAAATAAAATTCAATTTAAATATTTTCGCACCCAACGTCGTATTTCTCAAACAACAAAGTGTTTTTGAGGTTAGGATTTCTGTCGCCTTTCTTTCATTATGAGTTTAAAATTATATTACCAATATTGTGTAGTGCCTTTTTGTGAAAATAACACAAAAAGAACACCTACGAACGTTTTTTTCAACACAAAATTAATATCTCGTTGTATGACAAGTCGACACGTTTGACAGCTTTGAGAAAAATGATGTCACTTCCCTGTATATTACTTTACTCTTTGGATGTCACACTTCGTGATTGGCGTTTGCGGTCACGTGACTCACAGATTAAAAATTATAATTTTTATTTTATGAAAAAATAAAACTGTGGAATTATTCTTAGAAATAAAAATTTTGTTTAAATTTCCTGGCATCTAAACTAACTATATGCAAAACATCGCCTTTTTTACTACTATAGGCAAATATCCTATTGGATCATTAGTTCCGGAGATTACCTCTTTTTTTTAACGTGGTAAAATTATCAAATATGTCCTCCCCTTACATACAAACTTACAAACATTCAAACTTACGAACGACTGGTACAGGTAATGAAATTCACTTACAAACTACGTTAGTACTTACTTAAATTTTATAAGCCTATTTCTATCGGTTACATTTCAGGGATTTTTGTTGGTTTATTTTTTGTTGGAAGTTTTTACTTTACGTATTAACATATTCATCAGGTTTGAAAACGCTGGACGGGGTTAGTAATTAATGCATCCTTGACCGACACCGGATTTAAATAGTGATAGTGTTATGTAAATATGTATTATTTTCTATGGGCCTTAGAAGCCTGAAATAAATAAATAACTTAAAATTAAAATATTCTTTTTCCATATTTCCAGCACTTTTAGCCGCATTTTTGGACCTGGAGCAGCTGATTCTGATGATGTGCATCGGAACATTGTGCTCCTATACCATCGTTGCTACGTGTGTTGTGTTACTCAGGTACGTGTTCCTATTCTGTGTGTTTCTGTGCTCAAAAAAGCACTACAGACTTAAACTTATATGGTTCTCATAATTATGATTTGAGCAGTATCTACGAATTGAGTGTGATACGTGATTTCGAAAAGTGAAACACCGAAGAACACGTCCCCGTAAGTTCACGAATACGAAACACTTAACAACGAATGCACGCTACCACGAAAAACCTAACGCCGTAGCCATGGTAGGTATCTCGAATAACTAAATCTCTAATTTCATCTATTCGAAACACTTAACAACTAATGCACACAAGCCAGAAAAACTGAAACTGAAAATTGAGTTGATCTATGCTATGTAAAGGTTAGCTGTGCCCGCGATTTCATTCGCGTAGTGGTCAATATCAGTCTTGTGGGAATGCAGGGATAAAAATTAGCCCTTAGTTATTCCAGAATATCAGCTTTTACATTTCATTCAGATACGTTCAGCCGTTTTGGCGTGGTTGATAGATTCTCCGTCCATCAGTCGTATAAACCTTCACATTTATAATATTAGTTAGAGGACATGTTATTTCTTTAAATATGCTGCTTTTAACTTGTATAGTTCGTACAATAATTAAAAGTTTGAGAATATTGGTACCTACACCTAATCTATACAACGTGTAATTTAAAGGGTATATACATACGAGTGCACGGCTTCTTTGGATGATAACAAACGATATGGCAAGGGTTTTCTAATCCTATGTCTACATGTGTGGAGCATATTAGTTTCAATACATTGATACCATAGGCCGAATATTTCAAATTAAAAAAAAAACGAAGAGAATTGTCGTTTTATATTTATTGGCAAGTGACGTGGAAATTTATTGAGCCTCGTAGTGCTGTGACACGTTTGTTATGATTGGTATTCAAGAAACATATGAAACCGATAATTTGGTATCAGTTCTTTGAGTCACTTATTTTGAGCTGAAACTGTGCATAGAGTCTCCATACCAGATGTTGTCTTCAGCCTTTTTGGATAGATATGGGGTTTCCGTTACACGTTGTATACCTATGTATTAATTTATAAATTAGATTCTGGTTGTCATTAGTGCCTCTTCTTTGGCAACGGCTACACTTGAAGTATTCTTATCTTTGGAGCAAATCAAAATACAGATTAGAATTACTGTTCAAGACTGCAATAGGCCCAGTGCAACGGTAACTGGGGTGTCCCAAACTTGTCCGCGATACGCGGAGTCTAAACGTTGCTTACAACAACAAGGTTACACAATGGCCTGCCTCTACTAGGCTTCGGCCTACAACAATAAAAACAAAAATGTACCACTAACCTGAGTGCTGGGGACGCCAAGTTCGACCTTCAAAGGTCACGCCCTAAGTGTGGTTTGTATGTAAAATGAGGGTGAGTAATTGAAAGGTGTGATGTAAGTCAAGTGTTGTAGAACGTTCCCAAGGCGCCGATCTCCAGATGGCGCGGTCACAACAGCATCACACCTAACTCGTTTCCAGCAAGCGCGCGCTACGCGTGGTAGGCAATAAGGCGATATGTTCCAAGAAATATCACTGGATTCTTGTTAATCCGAGCTTACAAAGTTCAATCAATCACTGAACACAATTAATCTGTTCATATCTCGTGAGATCCAATTCGATTTACAACAAATTCCGCGTGCCAGCCCGACCGACGACAAGGCGGCGTATGATTCAACAATATCCCGGGGTTTTCGGCAAGTGGGGATTTCACCTTCAAACAACAAATAATTCGCGACCCAATTATCGGTCTCAACAGGCGAATCCAATGATATTTTACCAATTATATTAACTCAACAGGGTCCCCATGACCGGCATTTTTTCCAAGCAAGCAAAGTCTATGTGTCAAGTCAGAGTAATGTCAAAATCAAAATTCTTTATGTCAAAAGGGTGCGTTCTGTTTCACGTCGGACCGAACAATTACCTTTAAAATTGTTGTTTCAGATACTGTTCAGACTATGAGTCAGAAACGTCAACCAGCATAATGAAACAGCTGATAGGCAGAGGAGAGAGAAAAGTTACGAAAACCACCTCCAGAATCGTCAACACAGCCATGTTTTTATTTAGTAAGTAGCCACTTGTAATCTAGGCCTGAATGATACATATTTTGATACACATGATTGTGGATGTGATATGTTTTGTAATGGTACATTGGTCAAAGTTAAAGTCTTATGCTTCGACCTATGTTCTTTTCTTACTATTGCTATATCTGTAGTTAATTCAATAATTTTTTAATTCATTGTTCTAATTCAATACATACCCAAGCAGCAAAATTCTCCTATAGCAACTGACTTATAAGATTACACGTCTTATAGAAATCTAGTAGACGCATTAACTCAGTCCACTGATCCTGCCAAAGCATCTTCCAAGATGATTTGAACTACAAGTACTTTTGACCCTATCATTTAGTTCTATAAATGTTAATAGGATTATTTTACACGACTCTTACTAGAGCGGTCAGTCAGTTTCAGTCTTATAATAATAATAATAATAATAATGATCTACATCTTGGTAAGAAAAACCCTACATGAAGATAAAATGTTGACAAGACGCCGGGCACGATTGCAACAACCCACACCCCCAAGACCTGCGGAATCGTCGCTCAGCTCCGCCTCGCAGCCGCCGGGACCAGCTCCAGCCGTGAGTGAAGAGACTCCGGCCGCTGCAGTTGCGTCGAGCTCGAGCGACGAATACTTCTCGCCGCCGACGACACCACCACCTGCGCGTCGGCGAGGAAGAGGCCGCCCTCCGGCCAGCTTCGGACTTCGAGGCCCACCGGCCTCTGATAGGGTCCCCGCTGCCGGTGGAAGTGTGCAGCGCATGCGATGGACAAATTCCATCAATGAAAATGTCATGCGCTCATACTTTGGGGCTACAGAGGGGGGAACTAACCTGACTGCGTACCGTGGTCGGATGCTCTCTCTGTTTCAGGTACTTGAACCAGCTGTCAACGTTTCGGCCCAACGACTATCGGATCAGGTGCGGGTCATCCAGCGTAACCATATGTTGGATGATGCTGTACTTGATAGACTACGCCTCGAATCACGGTGCAGTCGTGTCTCATCTGCTTCACCACAGGCTGCGGTGCAACTGCAACCTAGTATCTCACCGCGACCCGACCACGTCGGTGAAGATGATGAGGACCAGGCTACATCCGTGAGTACCCAGTGTAGTGAACAATTGAGGAGTGCTTTGGAGTGTGCATTACGGGAGTATCGCTCCACACCACCTGAGCTGAGACCTCGTCTGCCTCGTTTGCCCATGCATAAGAAAAATAGGGCGCTAGTGTGTGCTCTAGATTCACTGTTGTCAAATTATTTTGACAATAGCGAAGACCTCACCGATACCCATTCGATCCTGTACTGTGCCGCTGTTGCAGCATGTCAGGTAGCTCATGTCAAGTTTCCAAAGACTGACAGAGCTATTCGACCAGCTGTACCAGCTTGGCAGTGCAGGATCGAACGTCGTATCGCTGGGGCTAGAGCACTCATTGGCAAACTTATCTGCTTCAGACAGGGCAACACTCGCCCTAGAGTGATGCGCTTTGTGAGGCGGGCGTTCGCGGGGACTAATATTAGTCCTCGGGATTATCTCACCTGCGTCACAGAGCGCATCGACTTCCTGAAGCAGAAAGTCTATGCGTGGGCAAATAGAATTCGCAGATATAAGCGGCGGGTGGAGCGATACACTCAGAATCGCACATTCCAAAGCAATGAAAGGTGGGTTTATAGGGCCTGGGAGCGACCTGACCAAGGTGTGACTGATACGTGCTTGCCGGATGATGACGCCATGTGTTCGTTCTGGCGCAGCATCTGGTCGGCTCCTGTCAGTCACACTGAGGGTGACTGGATGCGGGAGATCAGGCGCACGTGCGATCTTTTACCAGAAATGGGGGCAATCACGATCAGCCCCCAAGATGTAACCCGTGCAGTCCGTCCGTTATCTAACTGGAAATCCCCAGGGCCGGACGGGCTGCACAACTTTTGGCTTAAATGGTTTCAAAGATCGCACGCTCGCTTGGCATTTCAGTTCCAGTCTGCCCTAGAGTCAGGATCGCTACCTCAATTCCTAACTACAGGAATAACCCACCTGCTCCATAAATCAGGTAGTACTACGGAACCTAAAAATTATAGACCGATCACGTGCCTTCCTACGGACTATAAAGTTCTTACGTCCATCCTGAGAACTAAAATTAATAATCATATTGATGTAAATTCAATCATGTCTGTTTCTCAGAATGGATGTAGGAACGGGTCCCGTGGTACCAAGGAGCTGCTCCTCATTGATATTGCCATAAACCAACAGGTTCGTCGTTTCCGAAGAGATTTGTCGACATGTTGGATAGATTATAAGAAGGCCTATGACTCTGTTCCACATACATGGCTCAAGAAGGTGTTGGAGTTGTATAAAATAGATCCAATGCTACGCAATTTTCTTGAGTCATGTATGGGGCAATGGAAGACGGTCCTCTGCTACCCAGGATGTCGACAGATCCAGGAAAACAGCGAACCGATTAGGATTGAGCGTGGCATATTTCAAGGCGACAGTCTGAGCCCTCTGTGGTTTTGCCTGGCTCTCAACCCTCTCAGTACATTGCTGGAGGGTTCAGGGCTAGGCTACCAGTTGAGAAGAGGTGGTCAGGTCATATCACACTTGCTTTACATGGATGATTTGAAAATCTTTGCCACCAGCAAATTGCAACTGATGGAGCTACTGAAGGTAACAGAAACTTTCAGTAGCGCCATCGGAATGGAATTTGGGGTGGACAAGTGTGCGGTCATGCATGTAAAGCGAGGAGAGATTATGGAATCCGTGGGAACTCAACTCTCGGATTCCATACACCTGAGATCCCTCGGATCAACTGAAACTTACAAGTATTTGGGTATGTCAGAAGCACTAGGCATCAATACTGCTTATGTTAAACAGTCATTGAAGGAACGCTTCTTTGGCCGTCTGAATAAAGTACTGAATAGTCTTCTATCAGGCGGAAACAAGGTGCGTGCTTTCAATGGTTGGGTTATGCCAGTATTGATGTATTCTTTTGGCATACTTAAATGGACTCAGACTGAACTTGACGCCTTGGACAGGCGGGTCCGCAAAACGCTGACTGCAAATCGGATGCATCACCCACGTTCATCGGTGATGAGGCTGTATATCCCCCGGAAATGCGGTGGTCGTGGTTTTTTAAATACTAAGACCCTGCATAACCGCGAGGTATGCAGCCTTAGGGAATATTTCCTAAAAGCTGACGTGGGTATGCATCGGGATGTGGTAGCGGTGGACAAAGGCCTCACTCCGCTCTCCTTAGGTACCGAGAATTGGCGCAAACCTGTAGTATTAGATACTAATGACCGCAGAGAAGTATGGCAGAGCAAGGAGCTTCACGGACGCTATTACCGGGCCCTTCATGGGTCTGATGTAGATACATTAGCGTCCGTAGCCTGGCTACGTTTTGGTGACCTCTTCGGGGAAACCGAAGGTTTTGTCTGTGCGATTATGGACGAAGTTATGATGACGAATAACTATCGGAAATATATTGTGAAGGATGGTACCGCAGACATATGTCGGGCATGTCACAAACCGGGAGAATCCATTCGTCACATTATCTCCGGTTGTTCTCGTCTGGCTAACGGAGAATATTTGCATAGACACAACCTCGTAGCCAGGATTATTCACCAGCAACTTGCTCTTAAATACAATCTTGTGGAATCAGAAGTACCATACTATAGGTATGTGCCCGACCCAGTTCTCGATAATGGCAATATTACACTATACTGGGATCGGTCTATCATTACTGACAGGACTATTGTTGCCAATAAGCCTGACATAGTGGTGATAGACCGATTAGAGCGTCGCACAATGATTGTTGATATAGCAGTTCCCCATGACGAGAACCTCGTGAAAGCCGAGATAGATAAAAAAAATAAGTATCTTGACCTGGCGCGCGAGGTTGTCGATATGTGGGATGTGGAGACAGCAATCATTGTGCCGATAGTCGTCACAGCCAATGGTATAATAGCCAAGAGCCTCGACCAACATCTAAGGAGGCTCTCGTTGGGCAGCTGGATCAAGGGCTTGATCCAGAAAGCAGTACTCCTGGAAACGGCGCGTATTGTGAGGAGGTTCCTCTCTATGGAGCCCTGACCACCGGTAGCTTGGACCCTGTTCCCGATACCGGTGGGCTACTATTTTTTATATTTTTAAATGTTTTTATTTTTTTATATTAATATTTAAAAATGTAATTTATATGTAAATAGATTAAATAAATGAAATAATAATAATAATCTGTGGCCCGGTTGTCAACACGGACGTCAAATATTTTCATCCTGATTTTTATCAATAATTTATAAATTAAATAGTTAAATACAATGTTCGACAGAACGAAAATAGTTAAAAAAAAAAACCAACAATCCATAAAACCACACTTCATATATGTTCCAACTAAGAAAATAGACCAAATGACGTAAATGAAAACTTCGTACAACCGTACAACGTAGACAATGTTGACCAGAAACCGGGCAAGATTACTCAATAACACACGCCCAAGACCTGCGCCTGAAGACCTGAATACTTCTCGCCGCCGACGACACCACCACCTGCCCGTCGGCGAGGAAGAGGCCGCCCTCCGGCCAGCTTAGGACTTCGAGGCCCGCCGGCCTCTGATAGGGTCCCCGCTGCCGGTGGAAGTGTGCAGCGCATGCGATGGACAAATTCCATCAATGAAAATGTCATGCGCTCATACTTTGGGGCTACAGAGGGGGGAACTAACCTGACTGCGTACCGTGGTCGGATGCTCTCTCTGTTTCAGGTACTTGAACCAGCTGTCAACGTTTCGGCCCAACGACTGTCGGATCAGGTGCGGGTCATCCAGCGTAACCGTATGTTGAATGACGCCGTACTTGATAGACTACGTCTCGAATCACGGTGCAGTCGTGTCTCATCTGCTTCACCACAGGCTGCGGTGCAACTACAACCTAGTATCTCACCGCGACCCGACCACGTCGGTGAAGATGATGAGGACCGGGCTACATCCGTGAGTACCCAGTGCAGTGAACGAATGAGGAGTGCTTTGGAGTATGCATTACGGGAGTATCGCTCCACACCACCTGAGCTGAGACCTCGTCTGCCTCGTTTGCCTATGCATAAGAAAAATAGGGCGCTAGTGTGTGCTCTAGATTCACTGTTGTCAAATTATTTTGACAATAGCGAAGACCTCACCGATACCCATTCGATCCTGTACTGTGCCGCTGTTGCAGCGTGTCGGGTAGCTCATGTCAAGTTTCCAAAGACTGACAGAGCTATTCGACCAGCTGTACCAGCTTGGCAGTGCAGGATCGAACGTCGTATCGCTGGGGCTAGAGCACTCATTGGCAAACTTATCTGCTTCAGACAGGGCAACACTCGCCCTAGAGTGATGCGCTTTGTGAGGCGGGCATTCGCGGGGACTGATATTAGTCCTCGGGATTATCTGACCTGCGTCACAGAGCGCATCGACTTCCTGAAGCAGAAAGTCTATGCGTGGGCAAATAGAATTCGTAGATATAAGCGGCGGGTGGAGCGATGGGTTTATAGGGCCTGGGAGCGACCTGACCAATGTGTGACTGATACGTGCTTACCGGATGATGACGCCATGTGTTCGTTCTGGCGCAGCATCTGGTCGGCTCCTGTCAGTCACACCGAGGGTGACTGGATGAGTGAGATCAAGCGCACGTGCGATCTTATACCAGAAATGGGGGCAATTACGATCAGCCCCCAAGATGTAACCCGTGCAGTCCGTCCGCTGTCCAACTGGAAATCTCTAGGACCAGACGGACTGCACAATTTTTGGATAAAATGGTTTCAAAGATCGCACGCCCGCTTGGCATCTCAGTTCCAGTCTGCCTTAGAGTCAGGATCGCTACCTCAATTCCTGACTACAGGAATAACCCACCTGCTCCATAAATCAGGTAGTACAGCGGAACATAAAAATTATAGACCGATCACGTGCTTACCGACGGTCTATAAAGTTCTTACTTCCATTTTGAGAGCCAAAATTAATAATCATATTGATACAAATTCAATCATGTCTGCTTCTCAGAATGGATGTAGGAACGGGTCCCGCGGTACTAAGGAGCTTCTCCTCATTGATATTGCCATTAACCAACAGGTTCGTCGTTTCCGAAAGAATCTGTCGACATGTTGGATAGATTATAAGAAGGCCTATGATTCTGTTCCACATACATGGCTCAAGAAGGTGTTGGAGTTGTATAAAATAGACCCAATACTACGTAATTTTCTTGAGTCATGTATGGGGCAATGGAAGACGGTCCTTCGCTATCCAGGATGTCGACAGATCCAGGAAAACAGCGAACCGATTAGGATTGAGCGTGGCATATTTCAAGGCGACAGTCTGAGCCCACTGTGGTTTTGTCTGGCTCTCAACCCTCTCAGTACATTGCTGGAGGGTTCGGGGCTAGGCTACCAGTTGAGAAGAGGTGGTCAGGTCATATCACACTTGCTTTACATGGATGATTTGAAAATCTTTGCCACCAACAAACTGCAACTTATGGAGCTACTGAAGGTAACAGAAACTTTCAGTAGCGCCATCGGGATGGAATTTGGGGTGGACAAGTGTGCAGTTATGCATGTAAAGCGAGGGGAGATTATGGAATCCGTGGGAACTCAACTCTCGAATTCCATACACCTAAGATCCCTCGGATCAACTGAAACTTACAAGTATTTGGGTATGTCAGAAGCGCTAGGCATCAATGCTGCTTATGTTAAACAGTCATTGAAGGAACGCTTCTTTGGCCGCCTGAATAAAGTACTGAATAGTCTTCTATCAGGCGGAAACAAGGTGCGTGCCTTCAATGGTTGGGTTATACCAGTATTGATGTATTCTTTTGGCATACTCAAATGGACTCAGACTGAACTTGACGCCTTGGACAGGCGGGTCCGCACAACGCTGACTGCAAATCGGATGCATCACCCACGTTCATCGGTGATGAGGCTGTATATCCCGCGGAAGTGCGGGGGTCGTGGCTTTTTAAATGCAAAGACCCTGCACAACCGCGAGGTATGCAGCCTTAGGGAATATTTCCTAGAAACCGACGTGGGTATGCATCGGGATGTGGTAGCGGTGGATAAAGGCCTCACGCCGCTCTCCTTAGGTAACGAGAATTGGCGCAAACCTGTAGTATTAGATACTAATGACCGCAGAGAAGTATGGAAGAGCAAGGAGCTTCACGGACGCTATTACCGAGCCCTTCATGGGTCTGAAATAGATTTCTGGTTACGTTTTGGTGACCTCTTCGGGGAAACCGAAGGTTTTGTCTGTGCGATTATGGACGAAGTTATGATGACGAATAACTATCGGAAATATATTGTGAAGGATGGTACGGTAGACACATGTCGGGCATGTCACAAACCGGGAGAATCCATTCGTCACATTATCTCCGGTTGTTCTCGTCTGGCTAACGGAGAATATTTGCATAGACACAACCTCGTAGCCAGGATTATTCACCAGCAACTTGCTCTTAAATACAATATTGTGGAATCAGAAGTACCATACTATAGGTATGTGCCCGACCCAGTTCTCGAAAATGGCAATATTACACTGTACTGGGAGCGGTCTATCATCACTGACAGGACTATTGTTGCCAATAAGCCTGACATAGTGGTGATAGACCGATTAGAGCGTCGCACAATGATTGTTGATATAGCAGTCCCCCATGACGAGAACCTCGTGAAAGCTGAGATAGATAAAAAAAATAAGTATCTTGACCTGGCGCGCGAGGTTGTCGACATGTGGGATGTGGAGACAGCAATCATTGTGCCGATAGTCGTCACAGCTAATGGCATAATAGCCAAGAGCCTCGACCAACATCTAAGGAGGCTCTCGTTGAGCAGCTGGATCAAGGGCTTGATACAGAAAGCAGTACTCCTGGAAACGGCGCGTATTGTGAGGAGGTTCCTCTCTATGGAGCCCTGACCACCGGTAGCTTGGACCCTGTTCCCGATACCGGTGGGCTACTATTTTTTATATTTTTAAATGTTTTTATTTTTTATATTAATATTTAAAAATGTAATTTATATGTACATAGATTTAATAAATGGAATAATAATTATAATATTTCACAACTTTTCACACAACGCCATCTAGTCCCAAACTAAGCAGAGCTTCGGATTGAGTTTCGGATTCAGCGGGAGGACACGCCCGGGTGTCGTCATTGTGAGAACCACCTGGAGGACACGGTGGAGCATACGGTGGAGGTGTGCCCTGCTTGGGCGGAGCACCGCCGTGTCCTCGTAGAGGCGGTCGGCGGCGGCGACCTCTCACGCCCTGCTCTGGTTCAGACTATGGTGCGGAGCGAGAGGGAATGGGATGCGGTCGCCTCCTTCTGCGAAGCAGTCATGCTAGCGAAGGAGGAGGCCGAACGCACGAGGGAGAGGCAACTCTCTTCCTCGCGCCCCAGCCGCCGCGGGAGACGCCCCGGGCGTCGGGGATCACGAGCCGATTTCCGGCCACCGTAGGCGCGGGCCTGCGGACGGTGAGCAAGGGTCGCTCACCGTCCGGTAAGGACCAGGCCCGGGTCGGCGGCGCGTCGTGTTCCACGCGCGCCTCAAAGAGCTGTCAACACCAGTGACGGAGCCTCATAGGGCCATTGCCTGCCGGGGTTTGCGGGAAAGTTCTACCGAGTTACCGCTGCCCCGGAAATTTAGGGCAGCCGAAGGAACAGGGTGGGTTTTTAGTCAGTAGAAATCTGACACACCCTTCCGCTTGACCCAGAGCGGAAGAAGTCATTTGATGATTTTCTCACCCAAAAAAAAAAAAAGAAAGGTAGGAATCGAACCCACGACCTTGCGCACAGCATTCAGGGCCACTGACCACTGTACCAACGGGCCTGTCAAATATTATAAGTGCAAGTTATAAAAGTAATTAGCAAAGTGTGACTTTTGATCCGATAATCGCATTTAGTAAGATCGTTTTATCTTGTTAACGTCTTGTTTCATTCTTCTATAAGACATGCACTTCCTATAAATGCCACAGATATAGCTGCTAGAGGTAAAGATATTATAGAACAAATTTATCTTAGTCGTGACCCTTAACGGATTTTTAGCACCAAGCTAGCATAGCCTCTGATTTTTATAAGTAAGATTCTACTTAAATGTGTTCTACATTTGCTATTATTAGAGTAGTCGGCCATCTTGTGATTTGTTAGAGAAAGTTGGAACAATATAAATATGGATTTAAATAAATGGAGACGATTTAAGCGTAGTGGCGGTTATCGAAGAAGAGTTTCTAAACAGTACTTTGAAATGAAGTCGGTATCGGAGTTCGGGTCAAGCGCATCAAAAGAAAAGTTCTTAAGTAAAAAAGAGCCTGGTGAAGTCGGTGAAGTTTGTGATGGTTCCGTACACGGTAAAATGGAAATAGACTTAGACAACTGGGAGGATAATTTTACAGAGAGTTGTAATGATCAAAAAGATACGGAAAATGCTAGCGGAAGCATTAATAGTGAATTGAATCATACTGAGTTTGATAAAAATTATGAATTACAGATGGATATAAAACAGTGGGCTATTAGGATTAATATATCACATTCAGCTTTAAATGAACTTTCTGCGATTTTAAATAAAAGGATAAAATATGCTTTATCTAGAGATGCTCGCACTATCCTTAAAACTAACAATAAAACAATAGACGTTACTACTGTGGGCACAGGACATTATTGGCTTGTGAAAAATCAGGTGTGCTATAATATATATTTTAGTATTGAATATCGACTCTGAACAATGGAACAGTTAATTATTTCGTATAAAAATACTCAACAGCTTTAAACACGTCAATTAAGAAATAATGAAAATTCCTAAAAAAAAACTTACTAACAGAAAATTTCACACTCATCGGTAGGGAAATGATCATAAATCGCAAAATGCTTGCAATTTTGACACAAAAAAAATCATGGTATAATATAATAAGTTTTGTCATCTTCCCTTGAGCCACAGTAAAGTGTACCGGCCTATTGATTGTGTCATTTGAAATATTATAGTCACAACCATAACATTTTTTTACTTTCAAAAGGTGTGTAATTTTCCACGGCCATTTGGCATACTTCAGCTTATGAAAATCCTATTTAGTTAAAAAATATCGACATCCATTAATACAACCATTTCCAGTCCAGACTAAAATAAGCTGCATGCTGAAAATGTTTAAGAACTTTATAATTACGTATTTAGGAAAAAAAGGCAATGAAATTGATTTTGTTTAGACACTAGTCTAGGGGTGCAAAATTGCGACCTCTCGCGCCCTGCTCTGGTTCAGACTATGGTGGTGGCGAGAGGGAATGGGATGCGGTCGCTTCCTTCTGCGAAGCGATCATGCTAGCGAAGGAGGAGGCCGAACGCGCGAGGGAGAGGCAGCTCTCTTCCTCGAGCCCCAGCCGCCACGGGAGACGCCCCGGGCGTCGGGGATCACGAGCCGATTTCCGGCCACCGTAGGCGCGGGCTTGCGGACGGCGAGCAGGGGTCGCTCTCCGTCCGGTAAGGACCAGGCCCGGGTCGGCGGCGCGTCGTGTTCCACGCGCGCCCCAAAGAGCTGTCAACACCAGTGACGGGGCCTCATAGGGCCATTGCCTGCCGGGGTTTGCGGGAAAGTTCTACCGAGTTACCGCGGCCCCGGAAATTTAGGGCATCCGAAGGAACAGGGTGGGTTTTTAGTCAGTAGAAATCTGACACACCCTTCCGCTTGACCCAGAGCGGAAGAAGTAATTCGATGATTTTCCCACCCCAAAAAAAATGGGTGAAAAATTACGTAATAACAACATTACCTACACACCATAACATAGCGAAATTTTAAGATAATTTATAATTAGGTTAGTATCAGTGACCTGTGGCGATGTTTGATATAAGTATAAATATTTGCAACAACTTACAAGATTTGCACATTACAGTATAGTTTAACTCACATTACCCACAGAACCCTAAAACTTAAATATGGTGGCGTAGGTATGTCATGTTTACATGACATACCTACGCCACCATATTTAAGTTAAGACGTTTACAAACGTCTTAACTTTGATTAAAAAGTCCTTTAAAGGTTCTGATAAATATATAAGTATAAATATTTGCAACAACTTACAAGATTTGCACATTACAGTATAGTTTAACTCACATTACCCACAGAACCCTAAAACTTAAATATGGTGGCGTAGGTATGTCATGTAAACGTCTTAACTTTGATTAAAAAGTCCTTTAAAGGTTCTGATAAATGCAATGTAATGGCACGTGTTTCGACCCTATGTCGGATAGGTATATATTAATTTATTACTGAATTAAGAAACAATGAAAATGTAAAATTTTGAAGGCGCATGAAGATAAATGTTTATTATCATCTAACACTTCATCAATAAAATGATTTTCGCAAGTTGAGTAGGCACTCTTTACAAAACAGTTACATGAAAAAAATTACTTTATTAAATAACAGACATTATTATAATGTGACATTACTTACCATTGAAAAAAAAAGTAATCAATGTCACACACCAGCACAGTACAATGAATTAACGAAAAAAGAACGAATGATCGACTGAATGAATCTAGTAATGGTATTACGCTGATCACTGTAGGATCAATTACTCTAGTAGCGGCACGCGCCAGATCATAAGAGGACCAATCGCTCTTTTTAGATGCATTTACCGGATTTTTATAGGATAACTATATTTTGTTAAAGTACTTAATAAGGTAATTATAAAATCAAATAGCACTTTACCGGATTATAACAAAGCGACTATAGGGCGTAATAGTCCTATAAACTGCGCCCAAATGCAGCTCTATAAACGTTTACAGGATTTCTATAGGATTAAAAAATACGTGCTCCTAGGATAATTACAGGGCCACATTTTGCTACTTGGGTATTCATTATATGTATTTGCACACCATTTACCTATTATAAAGCAAATATGATTGAACCTTATTTCTAATACATACTTATAAATTACATTTTTAAATATTCTCAAAAGAAAAAACATATAAAAATATAAAAAATAGTAGCCCACCGGTATCGGGAACAGGGTCCAAGCTAGGTCAGGGCTCCATAGAGAGGAACCTCCTGACGATACGCGCCGTGTCCAGGAGTACCACTTTCTGAAGCAAGCCCTTGATCCAACCGCCTAACGAGAGCCTCCTGAGGTGTTGGTCGAACCTCTTGGCTATTAAGCCATTGGCTGAGATGACTATCGGTACAATGATTGCCGAGTTCACATCCCACATGTCGACAATCTCGTGTGCCAACTTGCCAAGTCAAGATACTAGATTTGCTTATCTTTCTCAGCTTTCACGAAAAAAACGAACCTTATTTATTTTTAGGTTATCCTGCATGCACGTTTTTTTATGTGTAGTATATAAACATAATGCCTATTCAAATAAATTAATCTATGAAAACTTATTTATTCTTGAAATACATCGTGCCAGCGTTCCTTTATCTTTCGCATTATAATTTGCTGTTGAAATAAAACCGATCCATTCAACCACCTTTTTCAATATAGCCACAATATCAATTTATTTATATATTTATCACCATAAAATTATTTTATTTACAGGTTTAACACCTAATGCTATAGTGTAGTCAACAATTAAAAAGAAACAGCTTACGATCCTAGTTCTTATTGCTACTACGAGTACAATCTTCATGTCTACATCACAACAGGACCATAACATATCTTATTGAAAGTTCTCACTATGAACCCACCCAGTGTACAACAAAATAAGTCTATGTCTTCTGCTATACTGTTGAGGATACGGATTGCGTGCGTACACGGCGCCTCATTCACCAGCTTAGTGCGGCCGCGCGGCGCGTATCTATCCGGAACACACATGCGTACTTTTAGCAATACGTCCGGCTTGTGAATCTTTTCCCTCATACTCGTAACCTTAAATATAGATATCTTTAAGGTGATAAGGGGAAGCTCCAAAACTCCTTTAAACTCATTGTATCCTACCATACCTAAGATGAATAAGGTAGGATACTTATTTGGGTAAAATGGGTGAACTCCGTAAAATTTCTTACATAAATTTATGATAAAAAAATATGCACTCTCTCCAACATGATACTATCTTTAGTTTCATGAGGAGACCAAATTACTGCATTAAACTCTAATAGACTCCTCACTAAAGAGGTTTACAATGCAAAAATCGCCTTGATGTTCATAAAGCCCCTAGCTACCCAAAACACGAATCCTGATTTTTTGTAGGCTTTCTTACAGATTTTGGTTACATAATCTCTAAATTCTAGTTTGAAGGAGAAGTTAATTGTCATGTTTGCTACAACTGTACTTTTGTTTCAGTCTGTACGTGTCTAACGCTGGCTCTAGTGGTGGTGAACGCGCAACATCCCTTGATTCCTGCCATCATTCTACATGTTTTGGCTCTACTTACCGTCATTGTTATGGCTCTACAACCCAGCAGCAAAGAAAACCTGGCATTTAAGGTAGTAATAATTGTGTTAGTACTTTGACAAATAGCGATTTCATTATTATACAAATTGTAAATATTTCGTATCCACAGAAATATTGTGAGGTGTACAATAAAGTATATAATAAATAAATACTTAATGTAAACTATTATGTATTCGTAACCTATGTATAATTTTATGTTTCAGACCCCGCTGGTTCCATTGATTCCCTGCATCAGTATATACACCAACTTGCATCTAATGGTCCTCATCAATTTTCGAACGTGGATCAGAATTTTGATATGGATTTTAATAGGTTAGTTCAAATTTCTGCAAATGGAAATAATTTTAATAGGATGAACTGTTGTTGATGTTATTATTCTCACGTTTCAGGCATTCCAATTTATTTCCTATGCTTATGGTGCTACAAACAAAACGCGGGCAAAGTTCCGTCAGAAGTTAAATATAATATACCGCACGGTAATAAAAATGGGAAATCACCAATAGTACAAATCGTAGTGGAATCACCAACTCCTCCTGATACATTGGCTCGAGCAGACGACCGTACGGAAAAATACGACGATGCGCAAGAAATACATCAGGAGTTAAGAGATAAAGCGATAGATACAAGAAAAGCAGATGCAGTTATCATACAACAGATGCAAATTGAAAATAATGAAGAAAAAGAAGCGAAAATAATAGATTTATTGGATCAAGTACTACAAGCTGAAGAGGACACTTACGGAGAAGTTATTAGTTTAAAAGAAATCAAAGAAGATGATACTGCAACAAATGAATCCAGCATCTCTCAAAGAAAGTCTTTGAGCGAACTGTCAGATGCGGGCTCCGACGCGTCATTAGGTAATCAAGGGTTATCTAAATATGACGTGATTGCTCAAGTGCACAGGGAGGACTTACCAAGAGTAAGTGAAGAAGAGGAAAGATTAGATGGTAATGAGGACATTAATGATTTTGATGATGAAGAAATAACGGCGTTCAACGACAGTGACTCACGAACAGATGAATCTGGATATTCAGATACAATCGATAGACATGCGCTAAGTGAATCATTAGAAGACACACAGATGTCAACGATACCAGTACCACCACCACCGCCACCACCCCCGCTGCCTCTTGATGATGACTATTTTAAGCCTAATAATAACTTTAAGAAATTTTATACAGTAAATTATAGACATACTGAGCCAGAACTGCCGAGAAACGAAGAAGATCTCGAAATTAGTGAGCCTAGAGTAAGCATACAGTCAAGTAATTCACAAGGTGACGGTAATATGAGATTTGGAAGCGATCGGCAAATTAAATTCATGACCAAGTTGAACGATATATTCCAAAAACGCGAAGAGGAGGAAGAACCTAGGAGAAGATCACATTCTACCGGGAACTTCCCTGACGCAGAATTATCAGTCATGAACCATGACCGACCATCTATATTTGAGGACTTAAAGAAAGAATTGTTGTCTAGAGAGGTAGCGCAAAATTTGCGACCTGTAAACACAGAAGATAAGGCACTAGAATCTGACCCATCTGAAGTCGAAGAAGAGGAAGAAGATATATCGATGAGTAGACAAGACTTAAAGAATAAATTAGAAGGTATATTTGCAGTGGGCGGTCCGCAACTTACAAAACCGAGACTTATGAAAACAAATTCGGGACCACTAGAGGAACCAAACCAAACTGATAATAATTCTAGTTCAGAAAGTATAGCGAAACTGCCAAAAGTTGACAAAAATGATACTTTAAAGAGACAAAAAGCGAAATTCGGTGAAGTTTTGAACTCAATTCGACTTAGTATGAATCAGGATGACCAAGTGTAGTTTGTTTAGAAGTGATATTAAGCGAAGCAGTACAAGTTGTTTGGAAGTATTGTTGAACGAATTACTTGACGCTACAGTTTGTAAGGACCTTTGTTCCTAAGATTAGCTAATTGTGACTGGTTTCTATTGATTGTAAATTTTATTCAACTAATTTGATAAACCCGGGTATAATACCTAGTCGTATAATAAGTGCCTTATTTGTACAGATTATTAATAATTATGTATGAAAGAATTCACGATTACTAACAAGATCACAAATCGACTGAATGTCAATGAAGTATCTTTCCTAAGTATCTTTTATTGTACAGTGTACATGTTGTATAGGGAAACTATGTTTAGTTTGTAAGTAGTGTGTTAAAAAATATAGAGAATCATGATCAGTAAGACTGACGGAACGACTTGTCGATAAATTCATCAGTGATTCAAGAGTGTGTGTAGTCGCCAATTTTAATAAAATATTTTAAGTTTTATTTGTTTTTTTCTCTTTTAGGGTTCAGTAGCCCTAAGAAAAAAGCGCAGCCCTTATGGGATCACTTTATTGTCTATCTATCTGTCAAAATCCCTTTTCTCAGGAACAGAGATATGTTTATAAGTAAAGTGCTAGTACCAATGTGCACCTTACCTCTATTGCTTCGCCTTTTCCCAACCAGGTCGTCGGTGTCGGATGTATTTGTGTTCTACTTTGAGTGACTGTCTGTCTCACCTCCAAAACCCAGTAGCTGGGTAACACGATACCCCTTGGGTAGAAGTGTCAGATTTACTGGCCAATGACTTCCAATGACAGCCGACACTACCAACTTCCAAACTCCGGGCTACTACTGAGAAATTCGACCAACCTTTAAAATTGGACCAACTTTACTACCAACGAAAAAAAAATTGAATTTGATCATTAGTTCCGGAGATTACTCCCTACATACAAACCAAGAAACAAAACCTCTTTACATTTATAATATTATTATGTCAAAACCGCTGGTACTTCCCATAGAACTACGCAGAATCATGAAATTCGGCAAGACGCAACGTCTTCCCGCCCATGCAAAAGAAAAAAAACTGAAAGTGATCTGTTAACCGTGAATGTGTGGGTAGTTCAGTATTATTGAACTTGAGTATATACAAAGATAAGTTGGTAAGGAACCCTCGATGCGCGATTCCTACTCGCATTTACCATCAGGGCAGCAAAAAGGAAAAGAAAACAATCAAGGCAGGTAAACAAATTTATTAAAAATAAAAGCGTCAAATCCGAACTAAACAAAACATTTCCGTCTCTTTCTGACACAGGCGCGATTAGTGGCAGGTCGTCTCTTTCTTGTACAGCTCTTGTATTAACCCTCGTAGTTCCATCTTTGTGACGCAGTTTAGTAGGACCTCGTCGATGATCTGTTCGGATACGCTGGGAAAGAAAAAGATCATCTGTTAACATCATTGGTACTATATTCTGTGATACCGTGTAACTGGTTTTTGGAAGTCAGATATGTAGTCGTTCCATGTAAAATACTAGTACTTGGCTACTTAAATCTAGATAAGCTGCAAGTCTACCCAGTTGGGAACAGACTCGGCAACTGATTTACAATAAGTCCACTTAAAGAGTCTTTATACAGGGTTAATTGTAAAACACCGAAAACCTCTCAGGACTATGTTACGAACACCATAATCAACAACTTTTGTTAGCGTTAGTATAAATCGGTTTCTTTTGCTTCGCATAGACTTCGAACGCACTAAATAACATTTAGTGCGTTCAATTTAAATATTTTTATTTTTGTATGAAAATCTGGTGAAATAAGATATGACGAATTTTTAAAAGTCTTAGAACAAAAGTTGTTGATTATGATGTTAGTAACATAGTCCTGAGAGGTTTTCGGTGTTTTAGAATTAACCCTGTATATAATTTACCTATACCTACTTAATTAACTCATTAGAAACTAGGGTTGTGCTTTGCAAACATAAATAGGGCCTTAAATGTTCAATTACGTCATCAGCTAACCGAAGACACGTTTAGTGCAGTGGTTGAGCAATTGACTGCAGCGTTGCGAGTCGTGGGGTTCCATTCCCGCACCAGAACATATGTTTTTATGCCCCACTAATACTGATACTGAAGAAATTCTTAATGTAGTGCTAAGTTAAAAAAGGTATGGAAGTGGACATTATAGATATACTCTTTATTGCACACCATAACAGAACACAAAAAACTAAAAAGGGTGATACAATGAGCGGTCTTCATTATATATCCATATAAGAGACTACAGTGGTATATCCAATATTCATAGATTGTATAGGGGATAGGATAAAAGGTCAGTCAGGTCGTGACGTCATCTTTCGTCCCCTAGCTCCTCTCCCGTTTGCCAATTACGAGTACTTGTGGTGTTTTACGACTTGAACATGATGCAATGCGTAAAAATTTAGTGCTGTATGGAATGTCCTCCTGACATTGGTTGTATTTCAGCTTTTTTCATAAGTATTCGTAAAACAATTTATTACTTATCATCTACTTAATCTTTTGCTAACTATGTTACAGTCAGTGTTTGAGCGACTGCCTCTCTGACCTCCACAACCCTTTAACTGGGGAGCAATACCAATACCTCTTGGCAAAACTTTTTTTCAGATTTTCTGGCTTCTGACTACCCGCAACGATAGTTGAAGATGTACAGACGCCAGCGCATCAACCTACCCCAATCTGTCAAATTTTTGTAATAGATTTTCAACTTTATCATAAAAGCGTAAGGTTCATGTTCGACTAGGAAAATTTGACAGATTGGGGTAGGTTGATGTGCTACGGCGTCTGTACAAATGGCAGTCGGGACTAACTGCTATTTATCTATTCTAACGCTATACCGTGGTCCAGGTTCGAAAGGGCCACTGAACGAACTGGGTGGATTTTAAGTCAATAGAAGTCTGACACTCCTACATGGAGCAGGAGGAGTCATTTGATGATGTCCCACTGAAAAAAAAAGGCTTTTAAAAGCACAGGAGAATTTTCTCCTGTATCATGGGCGCATTTTTACAAACATCCAGACCCGGAACAAATATTTGTAAGCCATACAAAGATTTGTCTCGGTGCAGGAATCCGCAGCACAGCCATCAATCGCTGCCTGTGTGTGTCTCTTAAGTCTTATATACTGGCTCAGTGTGATGGCACATTGAAATGGTGCGAAAGTCGTTTTTGACGGTACAAGTAGATCTCTTTCCAGTTTCCAGTGACAACTTACTTCCCAATCATCTCCCAAGGTTTCCCGACGGCGCTGTTGGCGTACATGGCGCTGGTGAGCATGTGCTGCACGAACTTGGTGCGGTACTGGAACAGCGCGTCGGCGGTCTTGTCGCCGATGTTCAACTGCAGGCGGTGGCGCTCTGTGCCACGGGTGGGTGTGGGCGGCTGGAATAGAGGCTTTGGGATCTTCTTCTTTATTGTTTCTTCTAGTATCTGTTAAAGAAAGAGAACTGGCAATGTTATATATTTTATATCACACAGGCTTAGGTACATGGGCACTTATAACGATACCTAGCGATTAGATGCTCTTATTCTAACTCTTATGTCTATCTGTGGACAGCGTAGTGGGTTCCATTACAGTCAAAACTTATTTTTTTGTTGATCTACTTGTAAGTTATTATAATGTAACGGTTCAAAATTGGTCGTTTCCTATGGAGAAGACCGATCCGGCAAGAAACTCCACGGTGAATGCGGGTAGAATTCAGATGAGTACCAATCTTCTTAACACTTCCAACTAAGCTAGATATGCTTGTGTCTGGAGTGAGTTCACGGCTAAAGTGTAATGGGTGGGGTTCGAAACCGCAAACTCTCGATCACAACCTTAGCCATTAGACTATTGACTAAGAGATAAATGAAACCGGTTAAAGCTAACTTTTATACAACTTTTGTTTCATTATAATAGCTATCTAGTGCCTGGTTTGTGGAAGTCTGAGTGGCAGTATCTCTATTCAAAGTACATGTATGTGCATCTTTTGAAATACATATTCAAGTGTATACGGTTGGAAAGCAAAACTGAGATAGTGGGAAAAGGTAGGCGAATGATGATGATAACTAAGTAAAAATGCTTTTTTGTCGCAAGTACATCAGACAGAGGAAAAGTAAAAAGAGGTAGAGAAAGGCCAAAGAAAAGATGGATATTGTGTGAGGAATGATATGAAAAACAAAAGTTTCTTTCTGAATCATGCTACTATGACGTCTGAGAATAACTGGGATAAAGGCAGTAAGATGATGTCAAGTACATCAGATAGAAAAGTAACTGTTCCATGTGGTCCGACTTACTCTGAGCAGTTGCGGCGTGCTGGGCTGCCGGGGACTGCCTCCACTGACGCACAGCAACTGGGCATTCTTCGCTCCACTCACACGCTCCTTCCTGCTACGGAGACAAAATGCAACTCAATTATGCTAAGGATTAACATAAAGGATTTGGACGGAACTCGATATACACATATAACTTTCAACCTTGAATACCGCATTGGCTATTTTTATCACGGAAAAATTTGAGAAATTGCCGCACGAAAGAAGTCTCGGGTAAAAGTTAGTATCTTACTTCTTATTAATATTATAAACGCGACAATTTGTGAGGAAGGAATTATAGATGTATTAATGTTTGACACACGCAAAAATTACAGACAGATCTAAATAAAATTTGGTAAGTAGATGTTTGACATCCTGAAATAGCACATAGGGAACTTTTATCCTGGAATTCCCACGTGATAGGGATTTACGCGGAGGAACGAAGTCACGGGCAGAAACTAGTAATATAAGTAATTAATTAATTAATTGAATATTAGCTAGTGCATGCAAGTCTACAAGATCGTATCAACTACTTCTTCCCGGGTTGCAGGAACAATATAACGAAATTTCAAAAATATTTTTAATAATTATATTTATTTTATGTTAATTTTTATACAAATTACATTAAAAATACAGCTAGGGATTGGAATTCCCTGCTGGAGTCTGTTTTTCCTGATACCTGGGAGTCTTTAAGTCAAGAGCGAATAGGTTACTTCTAGGCAGGCGTGCTTTATCTTCGACCACATCATTGCTTAACATCAGTGGTCAAACACAGCACACACAACAATAAGACCAAAAATTAGGTATTTAATCTGATCAAAACTTCAAAACTAAAAAAAAATATAAATTCGTGGTGTGCTGAGAAGATGGGATATCGCGTAAGAGACGTTATCCATCTTTTATAGTACCTACCTGTATCAATCTCACGATATACACATAGGTACTTATACATGCACATGTTACAGGTGGTATATCGTTGAAGACTTACAAATAACATTGTTCTTATCGCGTTCCTTCGTTAGCAATAATATCATCAAGTCAATGAAATGATGGCAGAAGTAATGTTAAACTAAACACATTTTGATAGAGGTCCTTAAAGTCCTATCGAACCATTTAAGTCCGCGTATATTTAGCACGAGCCGTATCACCTCTAGAGGACTTCTAAATTAACTAAATGAAGATATTACTTAAGATAACCTGTAACTGTGTGAGTTATAAGATCATACGACATTAGTCTCTGTTCCTGTTTTTGTTCTTTGTAAATCTTTGGCTAAAAGTGAGGACTTGTAATTGGCTCTCTGGTTTTTTTATTACTATGTTTTGTTTATTTTGGACTGCCCGACAGGGCCATTGCCTTACGGGGTTGCGGGAATGCGGGAATGAGCAGGGTGGATTTTTAGTCAGTAGAAGTCTGACACTCTCTTTCGCTCCACCAACAGCGGTAGGAGTAATTTGATGATTTGCCCACCAATAAAAAAAATAAAGCTACTAGAACATAAGTAGCTGCAAGTCTACCAAAACCTAATTATGTCTATAGATAAGTACTAAATAACGCGGAAAAGTTTGTTTGTTTGAACGCGCTAATCTTCGAAAGTACTGGGTGGATTTGGATGGAATTTGGTCTAGAAGTAGCTTGAAGCTTGGGAAAGGTACTTTTACCCGACTGCAAAGACGAAGTGTTATGTTTTTATCGTGATAAAGTCCACGTGAAAACAATGCCCCGCGCGACTGCTGGTAACTAATATAAAATAATAATAATAATAAACAATAAGTACACTAGTTTAGATCTCTTTTTTAGCAAAAATACTGTTATTGTTTTTAATAGGATTTCGGCGAGCTCAATTCAAATCTGACTTTATTTTTTCAACAAGTCAGGATTGCTAGATAGATATCACAGATTTGAATTCTACGCGTCGAAAACCTTTACAAAGGTCCGGGACCTGTGTGATATCAGGAGTATTTATATTTAAAATAAAAAAAATAGGTATTTGTAAACCAGTGTTATTATTCATTCTCAAAAACAATCAAATCAACTTCGCAGTAATCGATCATAATTGTCGTAACTTTCAATAGATGGCGTTGGCGTCGAGATAGAGCAATAGCTTCTTTTGCCTCTCATTAGCTATCCAAATAAATTATTGATGACTTCCACCTAGATCAATATACATTGTAGTTCTATTTCGTTTACTGTCATAATAAAAGTTGGAACTTCAAGTACTGGTCATTAAGCGCGAGGTTCTTCGGTGCTTAAGAATTATTTAATCGAGTTTTAAATCTGTCCAGTGTATCCTGATTAAAAGAACTATTATAATTTTTAGGTCTGTATTTGTCTCTAACCAATACAAAAATAATGTAGCTTGCTATTCTGAAAATTTTCACAAAATTCTATCGTGCCAAACACAACTTAGCACTTTTTAATCTCATAACTTAAAACCCCATTAGCAGAGGACATTGCAATGTTAATTATAAGGGTGCATGCACTCATGCAGTCATGCCTCTAATGCATGAATACATAATATATAGAAATATAATCAAGACGTAGATCAAAACAGGATGACAATCTATATTGAGAGAAAAGGTAACATTTAGCGCCAAGTAAAAGATGAAAGAAGTTCTAATGTAATTATTTGTCAAATACTGATGTACCTATCAAAATAGTATCCTAGAAAGGAATCATAGTGTCTATGCTAAACGTATACCCATGTACTCTTGAGGCTACGTGGACCACAATGCCACCGGTTCCGCATGGCCCTGGCAAGGTATTGGCCCGCATAAATTCAAGCGGTTGCGCCCTGTGATCCCCGGCTACAGGACAAAATACTTAAAAACCCGTTACCTTCCGTGAAATGGTAAGCAAATCCAGGGCTTTGCTCAGTCACTGGCTAATTTTAAAAGCTCGGTTGCTAATTATTTTCTTTCCAATTTATGATTATTCTTTCGTTTTCTATCCACAAGATGTTAAAGAACACATTATATGTATTGTATTATTTAATTACCTATGTATTCTATTGTATTTATATATATATATATGATATATATTTGTATATATCTTTATTTATTTTAATATTTAAATATATATTTTTTTCTCCTTTTTTATGAGTAATGTAGTAAGTACACTAATTTAGCCCTCCCCACTTTAATTAAAGTTTTTAAAGTCCTTCCAAAGGTAGTCTGGAAGATATCGCTTTCAGCAAAAAGACCGCCATTATTATCATAGAATAAGCAATATTGTTAAATAGGTGTGTTTAAATTTTGGTAATCTATAGAATGGTTTATTTGAGCTACCCGTACGAAAAATACGCGCAGAATTGTGGAGATACCAACACTTGCGCGCCACTACTTGCCGCTTGTAACCCAGTACATACTCCAGCTCTTACCAAGGTCTATTATATCTTGCTGACTTATCTTACTAATATTATAAATGCGAAAGTTGTGTGGATGGATGGATGTTTGTTATTCTTTCACGCAAAACCTGCAATAACACACGAGCTTTTATCTCGGAATATTCATCATCGGGATCGGGATTTCGCGGAAAAACCCCTCCCAAGCGAAGGAAGTCGCGGGCAGAAGCTAGTATAGACCAATGTGGTATCTTTTTGAGGGAAAATTAATTACCGATTCAAGATTATGATATGCCTATGTATGTTATGTTATACAAACATGTAAAGGCACCCTAACGCAGCTAGAGCAGGACATCAGAAGGGAGTGTGACATGACGTACGGCAGGGAGACACCCCAGGGCGCCGCCGTCTAGACACTGCGCATAAAAACACTACCAGCGACATGGTGTGTTATAAAGTTTACCCTTCAGAGTGTGGATACTTCTCCCTTAATGTTTGATATTTATCAAAGACTTTCTGCCTTGAAAATATTTGAGGAGCTTTCTTGGTCTTCCACAGTTTATTTTTTCTTTAACTCTGTCTCGTAACCTTTTAAAAAGATTTCTACTTAGCCTTTAAAGTAATTTTCAAGTAAGTGTTCGAAGGAGCCGGCATTACTAGCTAGCAGGAACCGTACTGCGTGTAATCTCTTACATTTAAAAGCTTAGAAACGTAATGACGTACATAGTTCATCAAATAACAGTATAAATGAATTTATATTTACCTATTTTTTTTCATCGATATTTAAATGGACTCTAACTGACTAAAACCAACCTGAATTCCCTCGCACTGCTGCAGGCCACGGGAATACTTAAGTATTCTTTAACGCTGCCCCAAATTGGATCGAGTGTGCAGTGTTGCGCCAATCGTGTCGTGAAACTACAAATAACACTGCAAGATTTCGATACCACAAATTAAAACAGAAACCAAACCAGTATTTTCCACATCAGATAAGATATGTTCAGGGAAAAATCTAGAACGCCACAGTAACATGAATTCTGATACCGAATTTAACACCATCGCGTGTTCCCAAGTCCGTACCAGTTCGTTCCTTACCCCACCAGTCCACAACATCAGGTTTCCCTGTTTACCCCCCAAGGTCACGGTCAAGGTCATATTTCCGACATTCGATGCGATTCGCGATTGTTTTTAGCTGTTCGTGATCTACAAGCATTTGTCATAGAACGCTTATCTGTTGTGTTATTGGCAATCCCTTATCCAAGTTAGTGGTAACATGAGGGGTTTTAATGGTCGCGGATTTGTAATATTTGCTAGTCTTTAGTTCTTTGAAAGTCCTTCAGTTTTTTTTTTGAAGCGATAGTTTGCGTGTAGATTTTAAATAAGGGGTGATATTTCTGTCTTGTTCTGCTGGTGGTTGATATAAATTGTTTATTTTTTTTATTTATGATCGAAATCGCAGTACACAATACACATATCGTTATTATACTAAAAACCACAAAAGCTCTTACTGGCTTATATCTGGCTAGTGAGTTCGGATAAATTGAATTAAAAATATTTTAAACAGTAAGTGAATTTGTAAGTTTTACATTTAAAGATGTTAGTAAATAAGCTTAACTAAACTAATTCATTCTGTTGCAAAAAATGCTTCTTAATTTACATTTTGTTAGGGTTGCAGAGGTATTCATATGTTCTCATACCATATGTATTGTTGAATCTAGGCAAGCTAAAGATGTTCATGTTCGCTAAAGTTCTTCGTTTTGAATGACGTGTATTTTTAATTAAGTAATTTATGTTATTAAATTCGTCTTTTAAAATAGAAAGTTTAGCCATGTTGTGAACTGGCAATATGTAGCAATAATGAAATAGTTCGGAGTAATCATTTTGGTATTATGTTTTAATTTTATTTGGACACATTTTCTTTAAACGTGTGAAAATCAAACACGTTTTCACGTTTAGAGGCATAAGTGCTCGTGGAGTTGTTCTTAGCTAAATAATGAAAGCTGCACGGGTCGATCTTTAAAGGTTAAGCAACGCTTGCCCAAGGTCGGTCCGTGGACGGTAAACTTTTTTTTATAGGTTACTAGCAATGTGGGTAGAATTCACATTAAATCACCTTCTTAACACATCAAGATACCTCAATGCATCGGACTGCATGTAAAGCTGGTGGTCTCATTTTTTAAGTGTGTATGTGGAACAGTTGTTACACCATGGACTACCCGCGTTTTTGTGTCAAATCCTTATTACTAATCTATCCAAAGGATGTCTGTATAAATGTAAAATGATCTTTATTTTGCAAATTGGTTATTAAATAACACTTTTACACGTGATTTTTTTCGTAAATATTAACTAGACGAGGCCGGTGTTTCCTGACTGACTACCCATAGAAGAAACACCGAAACAAACTCAGGGGTCCGTCTCGTTTAAAGTCCATACAATCTATACTGGTTTAATTATATGGGTAGCTTGTAGGTTACCGTCTGAGGCGATCTTTTGAAGAAAGATGCTCACAGATTTGGGTGGGCCTGTCCATACAGTGCAAACATTTGTTAGATAACGTATAGCTCAACTTAGAACAAGGAGCTTAACGATTTGACGAACAATACCTAAGTAAGGACGTTTGGGACGTGGTGGCTTTGTTGAGGATCACTGTTTGTTTACCATAAACTGCTTGGTCTTTTGTTGTGTTTGTAACTTCCAATCTTACAAACACCTGAAAATTCGCGAGCAACTGCTAGTACAGTATAAAAGACGAAAAGTCTCTTAACGATAAATGCCTGTCCATACAGTACAAGCATTTGTCAAATTATGAATAGTTCAACTTAGAACGAGGAGCTTAACGATTTGACGAACACGAAAGGACGTTTGGGTAGGCCGCAAAAAGCACTCAAACTGTCAGACAAGGCCTATACTACCTCAGCGCTTTTCACTGTTTATCTCGCTCGCACACTACTGGCCGCGGTCACGCGAGCAAGCGAGACAGGGTGGCAGGGAAAAGACTCCAAGACACCGATAATTTAGTTTATTTCGTTTTACGGTGAAAATAATGGTAATTAAAAAAAAGTAAATAGCATAAGACCTGCTTTATAGTTAGTTCAATTAATATGCAAAGTTTCATTATCTAATTTGAAGTTATTTTTGAATACCAGCGGTTTATTGTTCGGTTTGGAGGTAACTTTGGAATTTTTATCTATCAAGAAAATTTTATGGAAGCGTGTTTTCGTCAAACATAGTACCTAATATTAATCCTTAACTTTACCATATATTTATTTCAAAATTATTGCTGCAGTGTTTTCGACATAACCGAGGATCACGCTAAGCCATTTGAGGTAGTATAGGCCCTTAAAGAACGTTTCAAGTTCCTCCATGACACACATGCCAAATTTCTGAGGTCATCGGAAAACTTGAGGCATGAGGTACCGAGTCACTCCACCAATTTCTTTGTTGAGTCGTTCGTAGCGCAAGCAGTACGACTGTGGAAGACTCTTTCCGTGTCAGTAAGACAAGCACAAACGCTTCCTTCTTTCAAAAACATGGTAAAAGATCTCTATCTCTCTCTTTAATTTGTTACTATTTTTTATATATCTGCTTTGTTTTTTTATGTATATATGTGTACCTATTGAGTATGTAGGTTATTATAATTTATTGTATATAAGTGAATAGTACACCATGGACTACCCGCGTATTTATTTTCTCCTGCTGTGTCAAAGCGATCTTTTACAGACAACCTATGGATATAGGTTGTCTGTAAATATCGCTTTTAGCGATAATACCGCCCATTGTAACACCCTTTTTAGTTTTTAAGTCCTCATTAAATTATGTTATGGTGTACAATAAAGAGTATATCTATCTATCTACAGTATGTTAACTAACAGAGGGCGTTCCCGTTAACCCACAATAGTATAGCATCCATACATGCTAAAAAATATTACCATTCGAAAACAAAATGTTTTTTTGTTAAGTATTAAAATATTTACACGTAAATTGATACGTAAAAGAAACACTCTGTACACGCGTACTTGAAGGACGGCAACGTCGCAATTTATTTACGAATGCGTACGCATGTATAGTGTTCCTTTTACGTATCACTTTAACATTTTTAGTGAATCTTTTAATACTAAAAAAAATAAAAACATTTTGTTTTCGAATGGTAATATTTTTTTGTAGCATGTATGGATGCTATACTATTGCGGGTTAACGGGAACGCCCTCTGTTAGTTAACATACTGTATATCTCTATAAGATCGGCGTTAGCGGTAAGACGGCCCATTGTAACACACATATTTATCGTGTTGCCCACTACTGGCTTATGAAGGCAGTCGCTTCATGTAAATCCGGTAAAACCGGAAGTCGAACCCGATATAGTAAAAAATGGCTGAGTTTGAACGATGAGTTTTCACGTAGATTTTACATGAGGGGTTATATATTTCTGTCTAACTGAAAATTAGATTTGTTTTAAATAAGTCTGAAAACAATAAATCATTTAATCTGAATCTCTTAGAGCACATCTGACAAATCAACTAAAATAACTATGTTCTACGACAGTATCAGTTTGGGCCATAAAAGTGTTTGTTCCAAACGGGTGACATCAACTCTCAAGGTCATCTCAATCGGCTGCAACGGACGCCTATTATCTCATCATAGTCGCATCTTACCGACTTTAAGGAATCTGGATTGAAGGATTAAATGTAATGTGTCTGGACGAGGAACTATTACTGAAGAATCTGGGTATTTAAATATTAAATTGCAGTTTTCAGCGACTAATGAAACGCTATTACTAATCCTCTTACCTAATACTAGCAGATGCGCGAGTCTTTGTTCCTGGGGACTTTATCACGATAAAAACATTATCCTCCTTTTTGCAGTCGGGTAAAAAGCTAAACCTTACTCAAGCTACTTCCAAACCAAATTTCGTCCTGATCCACCCAGTGGTTTCGAAGATCAGTGCGCTTAAACAAACAAACTTTTCCACTATATTATATTAGTACAGATTATAATTGCGAAAGTAACTGTCTGTTACACGTAACCGATTTTGTTGTAATTTAGCACAGAGATAGATTACACTTTGGAAAAGGACATGCTAGTCTACTTTTATTTCTAATAATTTTCACGCGAGCGAAATCATATACAGAAGCTAGTATTAAATATATTTCTAACAAGAATGAAAAATACATCTTACACATATGCCAAATGGTTTGATGTGATGAGATGTGGGGCGGTGTGTAGTGTGGTGTGGTGTGGTGTCGTATAGAAGAATAAGGTGTGTATCATAGCGTTGTGTGATTATATTACTTATGATATACATGAAAGGCTTCCGTATCCTCCATAAGTAAGAGACTTAAGTGTGTTACAATTTTTTTTACAGTCTTAATAGTTTCTGTTGTACACAAATCTTTTTATTAATCCTAGTTGAACTGAGAATTAGTAAAATTGTCTACTTTTGAATTTGGTTTTACATTTTCCTGTCCTATTATTATTGAATACTTTATTGTGAATAATACTTACAAGAATTCTAATACCCATTACAATTAGTGTACAATGGCCGGTCTATTTTATGAGCAGACAAACCTTCACATGAACAGAGCCGCAGGGAACAGGTATTCACATCTAAAACAAAACTACACAAGCTTACATTGACCATAACTATACAACTTCATTGCATTTTATACCTACCAAGGGAAATCTAATATAAGCACATACCTAATTACCTAAGTACCGAGAGATGGGGCGTCCTTCAACCGTAATGGAGTAATTAGCATGGAGGTACCATACTCACAAACAACATGGCTGCCAGGTGCAGTGTAATGCAGTGACCTAATCGCACGTGAGAGCCCACATGTCTTTGTGTTGTAAATAAAGAAAACAGAAAAATAATGTATAAACCTTTACCATTAAAGGTTTTAACAAGAAGGGAGCGCATAGAAAATACCTTTACATCTATTGTAATCATTCACTCTGTCAGCAGAGCCATTGTCTGTCGGGGTTGCGGAAATGTTCCAGTGAAATACCGTGGGCCTGGAACGTAAAGGTAGTTTAACGAACCTATATCGCAGAATGGAATCAGGCGTTACTTTGTGGAAATCCGTGTGTACAGTGCTAATTCCGCCAGAAACGAGATGATCAATTTTGCATGCAGTATGCAGATTGATCATCTCGCTTTTGGCGGGTAACATGAGATATTTTTCTGAAGTATTAATGAGGTAAATTACCTAGCTAACTAACTGTATTATTCAGAGTTAAATTCTATAAGAAATACAAACAATACTACAACTACCTACTAATTTAAGGAAATATAAATTATTTTACCGCACTGTCTGGCAGTTTGAATGCTTTATACGGCCCGCCCAAATGTCCTTACTTTGGTATTGTTCGTCAAATCGTTCGAGCTCTAAGTTGAGCTACGCGATAACTGACAAATGCTTGCATTGTTTGGACGGGCCTGCTCAAATCTGTGTGATTCTGTCCTCTAAAGGGCGCCACAGACATTAACCTATATGGTTCTCATTTATGATTCGATGACTACAGATTGTATGGACTTTAAAAGAGACGTTGACCCCTGAGTTTGTTTCAGTGTTTCTTCTCACAGTAGTTAGTTAGTAAACACTGGCCTCATCTAGTTTACATTAACGAAAAAAAAACGTGTGAAAGTGTTATTTATAACTTATTTGCAGAATAAACATCATTATTATTCAAATTAAATAAAATTTCTTAAATAAAGTGGTTTTTTTTTGTTTTTATTGAAAATAGGCTCGCGTTTTACCACCATCTCATCTGATGGTAAGTGATGATGTGGTCGAAGATGGAGCACGCTTACCTAAAAGTAACCTATTCAATCTTGACTTAAAGACCCCTAGGTTATAGCTATCGGGAAACACAGACTCCGGCAGGGACTTCCACTCCTTAGCCGTACGCACAATGAAGGTATTCCCAAAACGTTTAGTGCGTATAGGTGGGATGTCCACCATGTAACAATAGCGCTTCGCCGTTTGCCTCGTAGCCCGACGATCACACTCCCCGAAATGTAACCGATACAAAACCGATAGACTAGCAACTGGTCGCCGATGTTCAAGGCACTGGAGGTTTGATTCGACCAGTGTATCGTTGCCAATGAGTCTTTTGGCATGTTTCTCAATAGATTCAAGCGCATCTAGTTGGTACTCGGCAGATCCATCCCAAAGATGAGAGCAGTACTCCATACACGACCGAACCTGGGCTTGATAGAGATTGAGCAGCTGTTCGGGTGTGAAGTACCATCTCACCTTTGCTAGGATTCCCAACTTTTTTGATGCTAGTTGAGCCTTAGCCTCGATATACGGGCCAAAATTGAGGGTAGAAGTTAGTGTTACCCCCAGAAGCTCGATACGATCGGTTATCGGCACGGTTATTAAACAAAACTTTTATAAGGCATATTTCTTCACGAATTTATACCAAATAATAAAATTTCAACAAGACAAAGCTGCTGTTTTATGACTACCACAACAAAAACAACCTCAGGTCCATACAATCCGCACTGGTCAAATCATATTGGAACCAAGTAGGTCAATGCGTGAGGAGTTCTTATGACCATACGATATACAACCACATTAAAGAGTCTGTAATTTACTCAACTCCAAATAATCAGTGGTATCATCTCTGAAGACAATGGGATGTAACTACCATGGCTGCAGTTACATAAACAGACGGGAAAGGCGGCATAAGCCATAAGTATCACAACGGTACGTGATACACCATGGTGCGTATCGCAATGCCATCAAAACACAGTGATCTCATCGGGCCACGGGACCTATGGTGTCGTTTGAAACGGTTATGTTACGTGCATTTGTAACTAAATTCTGAGGTCATCGGAAAAATTTAGGCTTGAGGTACCGAGTCACTCCACCATTTCTTTGGTAAGTCGTTCGCGGCTCAAGCAGTACGGCTGTATGCTCTACCCGTGTTAGTAAGATAAGAATAGAATAGAATATACTTTATTGTACACCAAAAGTTAAACACACGTATTTAATAATAATTGCTTATTCTATGGTAACAATGGCGGTCTTATCGCTGAAAGCTATATCTTCCAGACAACCTTTGGAAGGACTTTCAAAACTTTAATTAAAGTGCAGGCACAAAAATATACTAACAACATATTTCCCAGAGATGATGTAGATATATATTTCCATTATATTTTGTCTTTAAGTCAAGAGTGAATAGGTTACTTCTAGGCAAGCTTGCTCCATCTTCGACCACATCATCACTTACCATCAGGTGAGATGGTGGTCAAACGCGAGCCTATTATAAATAAAAAAATATATATATTATATCTCTCAGCTTTTATATGTAATATATACAGGGTTATTGGAAATATGTCCCGATCCTGTTAAGGGCGTGTAGATGAGTTCATTAACTAACAAATAAAATGTTCCGCCGTCAAAATAGATTAGTGATTTTTAGGAGAAAAAAAAAATTATTTCATAAGACGTTGCAAAAATCATAAAAAGAAAATAAGTATTGCATCTCTTTTTTCAAAAGTACGGAGGTTTTTAATTGTTTTATGTTTTTTTTTTATTATGCGCAACTTAATTCTTTAGCTATTTAATAAATAAGAATGCTAAAACGTATTTTCGTTTTTTTTTTATAAATTTTTAAAAGAGAAAGTCCTATTTTATTTTAATAATAAACAAAAAAAAAAATTGTCGGTCATGGTATACTTTAAGCCTAGAAACTTAGGGTTGATTTGTTAGTTAATGACCTCATCTACACGCCCTTAACAGGATCGGGACGTATTTCCAATAACCCTGTATATATTTACATTTAGGTAGATTCTTTCCTATGTATTGTAGGTATATAAATAAATAATAGGTATACCACTGACTACGCATTTATTTTCCCCTTCTGAGTCAAATACATCCAACGGTTATCAGTAAAAGATCGCTTAAGCGATAAGGCCGCCCATTGTAACACCCCGTAAAGTCCTTATTTTGTTGATTTGGTGTACAATAAAAAGTATATTATCTACCTAAATCATGTGTTGGAATCAATCTGAATAAAAGTATGAATGTAATTATTTGTAACCAGGAAATAACATTATTTACAGTAATGTACAATGTACAGTAGTTTTACAGTAAGGGGAAGGGTGTAATAATAATAAGTAATGTGTAGGAGCTATGTTATTTGTACGTATTTATATGATCTGTGTATATCTAGACTTATTGGACCAACGTTTTTATTTGTATTCCGTTAAAATCACATAAGAGCCTTTGAATCAACGTAAAGATCAACAACAAACAACATCTGTACTATAATATTACCAATGCGAGAGTGTGTTTGTTTATCCCTTTTTCACGTCGAAACGGGGCAATGCATCGTTAAGATTTTTAGTGAGGAGCTTAACGAAGTGCTGGGGGGCAACATCGGTTTTTTTTTCACAAAGAAATGCATGACCTAAGCCATGGGTGGAAGCTAGTATGATAAACAGAGCGTTCCAACGAGTGTTCAAACGACATATTTGAAATACCTACTCATACGTTAGCATGTTTTTCTTTTGAACGTAGTGTAATATTAATGACTAGTACTCACGCGGGGCTTCGCTCCCGTGGATTCTATCACGGTAAAAACATAACTCTCCTTTTTTGCAGTCGCGTAAAAAGTAGCCTATAACCTTCCTCAAGCTTCAAGCTACTTCCATACCAAATTGCATCCAAATCCACCCAGTACTTTCGAAGATTAGCGCGTTCAAGCAAACAAACAAACAAACTTTTCCGCTTTATAATATTATAGAATATTAAAAAATAATGATAATGATAATTATAGACACTCATAACGATGACACACATTATCCAGCAACATATTCCATCGAGCTGATTATCATGATGATTACTGGAAAGCATATAAATGATAAATAAATAAAATGAAATGATGATGAAATTATATCCTATTTTTGTAAATTGGATATAAATAACACGTTTACAAGCAATTTTCCCGTTTTAAAATAGACGAAACAAACGCAGAGGTCAACGACTCTTTTGAAGTCCATACAATCCGTACTAATCAAATATGACAACTATGTAGGTTAAAGTGACAATAGCTTAATGGATAAGGTGTCGGACTTGTGACCAAGAGGTCGCAAGTTCGAACCCCACCCATTTACACTATTGCCGTGAACCCACTCCAGATACAAGCATATTTAGCTTAGTTGGGGGGGCTAACAAGATTGTTAGTAATGTGGAAAATTCCCACATCGCACATCATCTCTTAAAAAAAAATTAGTTCTTTGGTGCTCTTTTAAGGAAAGAAACACAGATTTGAGCGGACCTGAGCAAACAGTGCAAGCATTAATTTGTCAGTTATTGCGTGGTTCAACTTAGAACTTTAAGGAGTTAGAACAATTTGACGAAAAATTCCAAAGGTCATTTGGATAGGCCGCATAAAGTACCTACTCAAGCTGCCAGACAGTGCGGTAATCTATTCTCTATAACATAGATATAAAAAAGCAAGGAAAATGTTTATACCTATTGCTCGCAAATTTTCCAATGAACTATGCTTGGAAACGGATTTGGCAGTAAGAAACATGAATTCGAGAAAAGTCCGATCACGCAGATTATCTGCACTTCGAAGAAGTATTGATAAATTGTACGATAACAATATATTATTCATGTTTAATGAAAATGCCACCACTGTAACTGGGAATTTCAGCATCTTTGGTAATAAGTTCGGCTAGTCTTATTTTACAAGCCTATGTTGTTGTAAACGAATTTATTATGAATATTAAAATATTAAGACCTACGTATTAAAATCCCGAAATTTCATAATAACAATGACTGAAATACTGACGTCCAAAACAACGAAATTCAAATTACCGAAAGTTTTAAATGCCGGTAACCGTTATATCGAAACATAAAATACCGGTGTCAAAATGCCCATAAAGATGAACCCCCGAATGGACGAAATCCCGAATGGACGAATTTTTTTAAATACCTAAGCAACTAACACCTACCTACGAATTACCTAAGTTTAAAAAACTGATTGGACTAAATATCTAATGTTTAAAATATCAACAGTTATTAAGTACAGAGTATCGAATGACCTAGTTTAGGTTATGTTAAAACAATGTAAATTAACGCCATATACCCTCTATTGTTGCTGAATTATTAGGTTTAGATGAGGTCAAACTCCATCAAATTATCGGCTCATTTCAAGGGTTTAAAGGAACCTAACGAAACCGAACCTCGGGATGGCTGTAACTAACGTCGGCCGTGTAGGGTTAGGATTTAGGGTACTAAAACTATTTAGAACTGGCATTTTTTGTATTAATGTTAGGAATTTCAAGTTTTAGCTTTATGGACTTTAGTAAAATATCCATTTGACATTTCAAAGATTTTAAACTTCGGGATATGGATCTTCGGGATTTTAACCTTTCGGGTTAATGAATTTTCGGAATTTTAAACTTTCGGCCAAACAATAATTTGTAGTAATATTTTCAGTCTTTCTTCCCATAGGTATGTAAAACACAAAAAAATACGGTCTTTTAAATTTCGGTATTGTAATACGTACCCTATAAGACACACTTACTTTTAAAATTAATAATAAATTCACAACTTCACTATCCTTAGCTTTTCTTTCAGCAACTACATAATACATATTTATATCTCATTGATTTTACCTCCAATAATTGGAATTGCTAATACCAGTATGCTATACTTAGCCAGATTTATGTATCTTCCTTTATTATCCCCAGTGTGACAACAAACAAAAATAATATAACTGAATTTGCCAAGTCCCACTATTTTTAAACAAACAAATGAAGAAAAGTTTCAAAATAAATTAATATATAATTTTTATTATTTACTAGCTAATGCCCGCGACCGCTTCGTGTGGATATTCCACTCGTTCCCTCAGGAAAACAAGTAGAATATGTGCCATTCAAGTAATTTATCTCTGTGCCAGATCTCACCCAGATCCATTAAACCATTTTGGTGTGATTGAGGAACAAATATCCATTCTACTAGTCTGTCTTACCCACGGAATAGATGAATAAGATTGGAATGGTAATGAGAGCGTGGCGAGCGCGCCACATTTATGATACGACAATCATAGCGCGACCGATTAATTCATTCACCGCGTTTAGTGCGCTTCGGATTACTTCGGAACACAGAGCTCTGCTTTAAAATGCCGTGTTGTGCAATTATAACCTGTAAAACAAAAAGTCAGACCGCAAGTATAGAGCGAGGAGGTATATCTTTCCATCGGTAAGTCGAAAATAACATTTAAGTACAACTTTATTTGTAAAAGTCATAAAAATATTCTGATTACTATGAAATTCCGAACATTAACGAACATTATTGCAACAAGTTACAAAAAGTATACATTGCCCGTTGTGTACTCGCTTAATCAACGCAATGACCAAGTCCGCTTTTAATGTACTACATGCACCACACTTCAACCATTAACGTTTTGTCCTTTGCCCTGATTGGCCGTGATGCACGGCACAAAGTGAGTTACAATCAGTAGCAAGCTCTCGATTTAAGTGTGTGTAATTTATTTGTGTGCGTAATTCGCATACGTAACGGGCCTCTTGCTTGTAGTAGAACTAAAGAGTGGGGAGACAAGCGGCGACACGCGTTCTCATACTAATCAGGAACTATTTCCTTTCTAACCTTTTTTATCTGTTCTGTGGTCTTACCTATAATATTAGTATAGATGTGCGTATAGCTAAGGAGTGAAATTCCCTGCCAAAGCCTTATTTCCTGATAGCTATAAAAGCCTAGGAGTCTTTAAGTCAAGAGTGAATAGGTTACTTCTAGGCAAGCGTGCTCCATCTCCGACCATATCATCACTTACCATCAGATGAGATAGGAGTCAAACGCGAGCCTATTATGAATAAAAAAAAAGATAGTGTTAGATTAGAACATTGCTTTTACTCAAAAATAGATACATGTCCTAGTGTGTGTGTACTAGTTTCTGCTTGAGATTTTACAACACACTTTTATAAAGATCCTTGCTTACTCTTTGTGAGACTGTCAACGACAGGTAATGTTTTACGCGCTAAAAGATTGTCTCGTTATAATTTAAAAACATACAAGAATATGTTTTTAAATTTTTATTTGGTAACATACACCAAACAATACTAAGCAACGTAATAATGAAACAATAATCGATAAAACCTAAAAACAATCAATTAAATACAATGATAAAGAAATGAGCACAACAAACTTCCTTGAACGGCCATTACCCCCAAATAAAGGCCAAGTTCATACATTTCGTACTCATGCCCACTCACACTATCGGATAAGACTGTAGAACAAAACACAATTAAAACTAATGTACTATTAAAATTATTTACGTGTGTGCCCGTATCTGAGGATTACAACTGGATTTATATTACAGGTAGATAAAATAATATCAAATATCTAGGAATTTTTTGTTGTTAAAGGACTGTTTTCTATGTTAATTCTTATCTGTTAGTTGTTATTTTATAGTAAGTAGTTGTTAATTGTGTAACTACATAGAATGGATAAGGTGTCTGTTGCGGGTTTGAAACCTACCTATTCCAGATCCCACTCCAGATATAAGCATATTTAGCTTAGTTGGAGGGGTTAACAAGATTGCTAGTTAAGTGAATTTTACCCACATTGCCAGTTCTCTTTAAAAAGAACTGAGAATAAGAGCAGTATTTTCTTCTCTTAAATATTGTGAGCACAGCCAAGATGTGGAGCTCTATGCCAGCTTCTGTGTTCCCTACCACATAATTATGACCCTTCAGCCTTTAAAGCAAGAGTGAACAGTCATATTTTGTGCTAGCTCGTGTCATCGTAATCCTCAACGATCGCTTGCCATCAGGCGTCATCGAAGTCAAGAGAATCCTCATCCGAAACAAAAATAAAATAAAAGTATTATGAGTAGAAAGTAGAATTTAGATGTACGGATGTTTGTTACTCAATAACGTCAAACTGGCTAAACAGATCTGGATGTAATTGGACACAGAGGATATATATATAATCTGGAATAAAATGGAGGCTACTTTTTTCATGGAAAATGAGGGAAATTTCTGTTCGAATGAAGTCACAGCAACATCTAGGAAGCCGTAAGGAACAGAAACAATTTGGACAAACTTGCCCTTACAATCGTCTTGTATGACTGACCACATAACCATAAGCCTAACAAGATCAGCAAAAAGCTAAACTTGACATCCGTTAAAAACACCGTGGGAGGATTTTGTCATGCTCTAAGTACTCATTTCGAGACGATCAGCCCACTTCACAATTACTTTTTATTTGGATAAAGTGATTTCCGAAAAAATATGGTGCCTGCTGGCCAATCATGACAAAACTATTGAGGTTCCGTCGATCTTAGATATCCTGTGTTTTATAAATTATATTTATTTAGCAAATTTGATATTAAATAACACTTTTACACGTAATTTTTAGTCAATTTAACTAGAGGCGGCTGGTGTCTCCAAACTGACTGTTCTAAGAAGAAACACCGCCACAAACTCAGAGGTCAAAGTCTCGTTTGAAGTCTATATTATCTTAACTGGTTTTTGTTTACTTTTTCATTGATAGATTTAATTTCATATTATCATAAATATTATTTAATTCATCATAAGCTTTGTTGTTAGAAGGGTGACAAATGTTCATAACTATCTATAATTATGAACGAAAATCACTTGAAATGACACGAAGTTAACGGTATTTCTTTTTAACCGACTTCAAATAGAAGGAGGAGGTTCTCAATTCGTCTTGAACTTTTTTTTTTATGTATGTTACCTCATAATTCGCAGATGGCTGGAGCGATTTGGAAAATGCTTTTTTGTTTGAAAGGGTATACTTTCTAGTTGGTCCCATTGTCGTCACGTTTGGATCTGATGATGGGATCATGGAGAAACCGAGGGAACTCTTCAAATATTATAGGCACACCTTTAGCGTTTTGGGTATTTCTTATAGTACTTTGTGCAGTTGCTCTTGAAAAGCAACATTTGAGGAAGTGGAACTGATGATGAAAACCCCAGATGGCCACCGAAACTACTCAATAATAAGTATTTCGTGGATTGCGATTAGATTACTTGAATATAGATGTTAAGCACTTTATGCTCGTCACAATGCATATGATGAAGTACAGCTGATGGTGATGTACCAGGAGAACTCCTCAAAAATTAACGGCTCTGCACCAGGAAAAGCAATATTTTGTAAAAGGTGATAAGTAGTTGACATTTTGACTTTGGTAGCTAGATAAAATACAAACAGACCCACTAAAGTGTGAAAAAAAAATTTTTAGCAAAAAATAGGAATTTCGGAAGGCGGTGCCAAAAACAAGAGAAATTAAAGTTATTTTTGCTTTTGTAGTTTTTTTATATGGAAGTTGGTTCTATTTTTTGCAAAAATGTTTTTTCCGCGCTTTTTAGTTAGCAGCGTTTGTTTTTCAGTCGGAAAATCAAATTTTGGGACATCTACCCTTTTGGATGAGATGGAAAGGAGTGTTTCCGCGGCCCCGGACCGCGGGAAAATGACACAACAGGGTGGGGTTATAGTAAGTACAAATGACACACCATTCCACTACACGGATAGCGAGAGTAGTCATTTGATGATCTTCGGCGGAAAAAAAGAACATTAATTTACAGAAATGAAAAGCTTATTCAGCTGTTTTCTTGGCAACAATTCAGAGTATGGAACCCCAGGCCGTAATCCTTAACATGTCTTTCCCAAATTTAGTATTCACGATCCAAAGTCGTCGTACACCTCGTTCCATCAGGTGTAATTAGTCACACCACCCGATACGGAACATTATGTGGGTGTAACATTAACATGCCACTAAGCTTTTGTCATAGCTCTGTCTTTGTTTGATCCTACGCAAAAGAGAGAGAGTGACAAATTTGCGCCCGTTACTTGAAGTGTTTAATGAAAACCCCAATTAAGGTAAAGCGATTGAATGGTTTAAATTATTTGAATGAAAAATGTTGGTGTTGATTATAATATAATGATATTCTTTTTATTATTAATTTCCTTGATTATTGAAGTTAATGTTGTCGCTTTCAAGTTTATTTTAGTATAATATAAAGCCTTTTTGTGAATGGGAGAACACTGTTTTTTTTTATTTGTAATTCCATTGTGCTGTATTAATTGGTCTATACTGCCCTCTCATACCTAATTAACCTATATTATGGACACATTGTAAGAATGATATTTTAAAAGAGTAACTGTGGAGTTTCTTGCCGGTTCTTTTCCATAGAAAACGACCAATTTCGAACCGTGCCCTAACTGCTGACGTTTTGTAAGTGCACATGTAGGGCTATGTGAAATAAAACATTTTGAGTTTTAGTTTGAATGAGCCTATAATGTTTCCACTGCTGTACACTGACTGACTGACCTCCTCTCTATGAGTCTTAATGGCATGTAATCCACCTGGCGAGCACCCTGCGGGTTGAAAGATGTCAAGAGGCCTTAACCTAAGAAAATATATACACAGTGTTAAGAGATAGCAAAATACACACTTATCTAATAATATTGTAATTTAACATTGAAATCAAGACGCCTAACAGTCAGGTACCTCATTTCAGTAATTTGAAATAAAAAAAATGGCCAAGTGCGAGTCAGACTCGCCCATGAAGGGTTCCGTAGTAACTATAATAATATAATATAATATGTATATTTATTTGACGAATAAAAAAGAACCTTAAAAATTTCTTAAAACTAGCTTATTTACATTTTTACAACTACGCTAAATAACTTTGTATGAACTACAAAGTTATATTTGCGGTTTTAGAAAATATGCTGTATCTCAAAAACTACTGACCCGATTTCGTTCAAACTAATTTTGGTTGAAAGTTTACATTAAGATCTACAAACATATCTTTTTTAGATTTTTCACTCCATTATTATAGAAGTTAGAGGGGGACACACACACACACACACACACACACATTTTACCACTTTGGAAGCTTATATCTTTTAAACGATTGACTTTATGAAAAAGTGGTTTTAGAAAACCTTATATCATTTTTAAAGACCTGTCTATAGATACCACAATAGCATAAATTTCATGAAAAAATATATTTTCAGTTCTAGTTCCATGTATGGGGACCCCCGGGAAACATTTAAAATAAAGATTTTAAATATTTTTTATTTTATTTTTTTTCTTAAAATCGGAAAGCGGTTTACAGAATACATCTACCAACTATGTTTCACTTGTATAGTCTTAATAGTTTCGGAATAAAATGGCTGTGACATACGGACGGACGGACAGACAGACAGACAGATGGACAGACATATCGAAACTATAAATGTTCCGTTTTTGCCATTCGGGTACGGAACCCTAAAAAGAAAAAGTATTTATTGCCAACAGAGAAACGACGTGCTAACAACATTTAAAACTTATTTAGTTCCATAAGACTAGATAGAGTTAGTAATTAGTACTTAAAATTATGTTATTGGTAAGGAAAAAGACAGAAAGAGAGACATATGCAGAGTTTTACACACTATACAAATTAAGGAATGTAAATAACACTTCTATCAACCATTGAAACCTTACAGATGATACTAGGAATTAAGTACCTAATAAATGAAGAAAAAATTAAAAGTTTTTAATATTATTAAATAAAATTAAACCAGCCGATAGTAGAGGCAACGTTGAAAATGTTAAAAACAAAAATAGAAAAAGGAAAAATCTGTACCTATATGCGAAACTTACCAATACAAAATATCATAATATTTATGGCGCCTCATAATAATAATAATAATAATAAGCTGGCAACACTAGCCGTCAAATCAAGTTTTGTTTTTTGCTCGTACAAAATAAATCCGCAATAAACAGTGATAAGTTTCCCCATCCAAATTTTTCCATATATACGAAAAGAGGACACGCTGAAGCAAGAAACATAACATAAATTTAAAAACAACTAATATTATACCGAAAATGAAGTTAAACAATCCATCGGCAACTGTCAAGTCTGTCATGTTTGTGTTGTTCAACAATCATAAAAATGCGAGAAATAATTATGTAAAGAAACAAAACTTGGACGATGCTTACTAGAGCAGCTTCGCGACGTGCACGCCCACCACCCCCGAACCCGTCGTTCAGCTCCGCCTCCGCCGCCGCCGGACTTAGGATCACCAATGTCACCGACGGCTGCAGCCGCGTCGAGCTCGAGCGACGAGTATTTCTCTCCGCCGACGTCGCCAACACCTGTGCGTCGGCAGGGGAGAGGCCGGCCACCGACGAGCTTGGGACTTAGGAGCCAACCGGCTCCAAGTCGGGTCCCCGCTGCCGGTGGTGTGCAGCGCATGAGATGGACTCAGTCCATAAACGAAAACGTCATGCGCGCATATTATGGGTCTACAGAGGGGGGAACTAACCTCACTGCGTATCGTGTCAGGATGCTGTCTCTGTTTCAGGACCTAGAACCAGCTGTCAACGTCTCGGCCCAACGACTGTCGGATCAAGTGAGGGTCATCCAGCGTAGCCACAGGCTGGATGATGTAACACTTGATAGGCTGCGCTCAGAGGTACTGAACAACCATATCATCTCGACCCCGACGCAAGCCGCTGTACAAGCACCCGCTAGTGGTGTAATGACGTCGCGGCTAAATAGTCATAATAATGAGCTAGATGATAGGGTTGTCACGGTAAGTAGCCAATGCAACGATCGACTGAGGAGCGCACTGGAGGATGCGCTTCGTGAGTATCGATCGACTCCGCCTGGACTTAGACCCCGTTTACCACGGTTACCCATGCACAAAAAAAATAGGGCGCTGGTGTGTGCTTTGGACTCGTTGCTTGAGAACATTTTTGAGAGCAGCGAAAACCTCGTTGATACGCACTCAATTCTGTATTGCGGGGCTGTTGCGGCGTGTCGCTTAGCTAACGTCAAATTTCCTAATACCGACGAAGCTATTCGACCAAAACCTGCTGTACCAGCTTGGCAATATAGGATCGAGAGGCGTATCGATGAGGCCAGAGCACTCATCGGCAAACTATACTGCTTCAGGGAAGGCAATACACGCCCGCGTGTAATGCGTTTTGTGCGGCGGGCTTTCTCGGGGACTGGAATCAGCCCTCGAGAGTACACACCCCACATTACGGAGCGTATTGACTTCCTGAAGCAAAAAAATTGTGCATGGGCAAGCCGTATCCGACGGTTTAAGCGGCGGGTTGAACGGTACTCACAGAATCGCATGTTCCAGAGTGATGAGAGGTGGGTATACAGAGCTTGGGAGCGACCCAATCAAAACGTGACTGACGTGTGCCGCCCGGATGATACCGCCACGAATTCATTTTGGCGCAACATCTGGTCGGTGCCCGTCTGTCATGTTGAGGGTGACTGGATGCGTGAAGTTGAACGCGTATGTGAAGCTATACCACAAATGGATAAAATAATCATTAATACTTCTGATGTAGCCAAAGCAGTTCGTCCGTTACCAAACTGGAAGTCTCCAGGACCGGATGGACTGCACAACTTCTGGCTCAAGTGGTATAGCAGCTCGCATGCGCTTTTAGCTTCTCAATTCCAAGCATCCTTAGAGACTGGGTCTCTACCAGAGTTTTTGACAACTGGCTGTACCCACCTGCTTCATAAGAGTGGTAGTCCCACGGAACCCAAAAACTATAGACCGATTACTTGTTTGTCTACGGTCTATAAGGTTCTTACGTCCATTCTGAGAGTGAAAATAAATATGCACATTGAGTGCAACTCAATTATGTCCACTTCTCAGAATGGATGTAGGAACGGGTCCCGTGGCACTAAGGAGCTACTCCTCATTGACATGGCCATTAGCCAACAGGTTCGTCGATCCCACAAAGATCTATCAACATGCTGGATAGACTACAAAAAAGCCTATGATTCTGTTCCTCATAGCTGGCTCATGAAGGTGCTAGAGCTTTACAAAATAGAGCCAACTCTACGCACCTTCCTTGAGTCATGTATGAGGCAATGGAAGACGGTACTTCGCTATCCAGGATGTCGACCGATTCGAGGGAATGATGACCCTATATGGATCAGACGGGGAATATTTCAGGGCGCCAGTTTGAGTCCACTTTGGTTTTGCTTGGCCCTGAATCCTCTAAGCACAATGTTAGAGGACTCAGGCCTGGGCTATCGGTTGAGAAGAGGAGGTCAAAGTATATCCCACCTCCTTTACATGGATGATTTGAAACTCTTTGCCCCCAACAACTTGCAATTGATGGAACTACTGAAGGTAACTGAAACTTTCAGTAGCGCCATCAAGATGGAATTTGGTGTGGACAAATGTGCAATCATGCATGTAAAACGAGGAGAGATTATGGAATCTGAGGGAATTCAACTTTCAGACTCCATACACCTTAGATCTCTCTGCTTGACCGAAACTTATAAGTATTTGGGTATGTCGGAAGCTTTAGGCATTAATGTTGCTGACATGAAGCAATCGCTGAGGGAGCGCTTCTTTGGCCGCCTGACAAAGGTATTAAACAGCCTTTTGTCGGGAGGAAATAAGGTGCGCGCTTTCAACGGTTGGGTCATGCCTGTGTTGATGTATTCTTTCGGCATACTCAAATGGACTCAAACCGAACTGGACGCCCTGGATAGGAGGGTCCATACACTGCTAACCGCAAATCGGATGCATCACGTACGATCATCGGTGATGAGACTGTATATCCCGCGGAAATGTGGAGGTCGAGGCTTTTTAAATGCCAAAACTCTCCACAACCGCGAGATTTGCAGTCTCAGGGAATATTTCCTTAAAGCCAATGTGGGTATGCACCGAGATGTGATTGCAGTGGACAAGGGACTCTCCCCGCTGACTATGGATAAAGAGAACTGGCACAAACCTTTTATACTTACCCCAGATGACCGCAAGGAGGTATGGAAAAGCAAGGAACTTCATGGTCGCTACTATCGGGCTCTTTATGGGTCCGATGTAGATTTGACAGCTTCCGTTGCCTGGGTACGCTTCGGGGATCTCTTCGGAGAAACTGAAGGTTTTGTCTGTGCAATTATGGACGAAGTTATCTTGACGAATAATTACCGGAGAGATATTATGAAGGACGGGACGATTGACGTGTGTCGGGCATGCCATCGTCCTGGCGAGTCCATCAGACATATTGTCTCCGGTTGTTCTCGTCTAGCTAACGGCGAGTACTTGCATAGACACAACCAAGTAGCCAGAATTATCCACCAGCAACTTGCTTTGAAATACAAACTTGTCGATTCTGAGGTACCGTATTACAAGTATGTGCCCGACCCAGTTCTCGAAAATGACCATGTCACGTTGTACTGGGATCGGTCTATCATCACTGATAGGACTATTGTTGCGAATAAGCCTGATATAGTGGTGATAGACCGATTAGTGCGCCGCGCAATGATAATCGATGTTACCATCCCACATGACGAGAATCTCGTGAAAGCTGAGAAAGAGAAACACATTAAGTATCTCGACTTAGCTCATGAGGTTGTTGACATGTGGGATGTGGACTCGGCTGTCATTGTGCCGATTGTCATATCAGTCAATGGGCTGATAGCTAAAAGCTTCGACGACCATCTGTCGAAGCTGGCTTTGCACAGCTGGATAAAGGGCCTGATACAGAAGGCAGTTCTCCTCGATACAGCTCGTATTGTGAGGAGGTTCCTTTCTCTGGAGACCTAACCACCGGTAGCTTGGACCCCGTTCCCGATACCAGTGTACTGCCATTTTTTATATTTTTAAATGTTTTTTTATTGTCACTTTTTTATAGAAAAATATTTAAAAATGTAATTTTTGAGAGGTATATAAAATAAAGGAGATAATAATAATAGTCTGTGGCCCGGTTGTCAAAGAACATGTCAGAAAATTTTTTCCTCCGAAATTTTTCAGAATAATTAACAAATTAAATAGCCATATAAACAACATAATCATGTTCAACAAAACCAAAATAGTGAAAAAAAAACTATGCATGAATAAATAGAAGAATAAATAGAGCAAACAATAAATGGAAAAAGCAAAATGTTGACAAGAAACCGGGCACGACTGATTCAGAACACACGACCAAGACCTGCGGAATCGTCGCTCAGCTCCGCCTCGCAGCCGCCGGGACCAGCTCTAGCCGTGAGTGAAGAGACTCCGGCCGCTGCAGTTGCGTCGAGCTCGAGCGACGAATACTTCTCGCCGCCGACGACACCACCACCTGCGCGTCGGCGAGGAAGAGGCCGCCCTCCGGCCAGCTTAGGACTTCGAGGCCCGCCGGCCTCTGATAGAGTCCCCGCTGCCGGTGGAAGTGTGCAGCGCATGCGATGGACAAATTCCATCAATGAAAATGTCAGGCGCTCATACTTTGGGGCTATAGAGGGGGGAACTAACCTGACTGCGTACCGTGGTCGGATGCTCTCTCTGTTTCAGGTACTTGAACCAGCTGTCAACGTTTCGGCCCAACGACTGTCGGATCAGGTGCGGGTCATCCAGCGTAACCGTATGTTGGATGACGTACTTGATAGACTACGCCTCGAATCACGGTGCAGTCGTGTCTCATCTGCTTCACCACAGGCTGCGGTGCAACTACAACCTAGTATCTCACCGCAACCCGACCACGTCGGTGAAGATGATGAGGACCGGGCTACATCCGTGAGTACCCAGTGCAGTGAACGATTGAGGAGTGCTTTGGAGTGTGCATTACGGGAGTATCGCTCCACACCACCTGAGCTGAGACCTCGTCTGCCTCGTTTGCCCATGCATAAGAAAAATAGGGCGCTAGTGTGTGGTCTAGATTCGCTGTTGTCAAATTATTTTGACAATAGCGAAGACCTCACCGATACCCATTCGATCCTGTACTGTGCCGCTGTTGCAGCGTGTCGGGTAGCTCATGTCAAGTTTCCAAAGACTGACAGAGCTATTCGACCAGCTGTACGGTCGGCCAAGAAAGTGGTGTACCAGTTTTGATTTAGTTTCCCGGTCATCGAAAATTACAACAAGGTTCGTTATAAAAAGATATTACTGAAAGAGACAACATTATCATGACGTAAACCTATGTATTTAGTATTCATACGTCATATGTCACATATAAGTACATGACATTTTAACCTTTAGTATAAATGAAAAGGACATTAGTTTCTACAAAGCAATTGAAATGTTTCCAAACAAAAGTAATAAAAACTATTTAGACAACCGAATTCCATTTGAAAAAGAAAACTGACAATTGACATTTTGTCAAATATATGCAAAAAATCGATATATTTTCCGTGTTATTTTTCAATCAACTGCATATAAAATCATCTCAATGCCTGCCAACTTGACCATTGCCGAAAGAGCACAAATAATTGCCCAATTTAATGAGGGAAGCAGTATCAGTGCGATATCCCGGAATTTGAATATATCGAGGCGTTCTGTCCGCTTTTGGATTCGTCGTGAAGGAGAGGAGGGAAGTTTGTTGGATCACAGAAGAAGTGGTCGCCGGCCTGCACTCTCCAATAACGATAGAGAATTCATGAGACGGGAATATGAAATCAATGGTTTTAAGCCCACAAAACATTTTGCGGAGATGTTCGATGTGAGTGCCCAAACAATAAGGAATCATCTACATTACATGGGGTTGCACCACAGGCATTACGCCAAGAAAATATATTTGACGGATGCTCACAGACTTGCTCGTCTGAACTTCGCCAGAGAGCACTTAGAGTTTGATTGGTCTAATACAGTGTTTTGTGATGAAAAAACGTTTAAATCCAGTCAGCATGGACGTCTTCACCTTTGGCGATATAATTCAACACGGTATAAAGATGATCATGTAATCCCAAATAGAGAATCAGGTCGAATTTCCGTAAATATTTGGGGCTGGATGAGTACGGATGGTGTAGGAGAATTGTGTTCTCTACCTCCTCGAGCGACGGCTGTAAATTATATCGACGTGCTTCAGAATGCAATGCTACCGACAGTCCGTAATGTTTACCCGGAGAACGAAGTGCCACAATTTGATTTTGTTCAAGATAATTGTTCAATTCATAATGCGAGGATCGTAAGAGCCTGGTTTCGTTCACACACTGACGTAAGGGTAATTCAGTGGCCCTCAAGATCGCCGGACCTCAACCCGATAGAAAATCTTTGGGGCCTTATGGTCCAACGATGGTCGCATCAAAATGAAAGAACCAAACAAGCTCTTATTAGTCACTGTAATTATATCTGGGAGGAAATGCGGGGAACCGATATTTGCTCACGGCTTGTTGGTTCAATGAGGTCTCGTCTTTTAGAGGTTATAGAGGCCAACGGCGGTTACACACGTTTCTAATTTTTAAAAATTTTCAATATCTTCTAAATATTACTATATATGCTATGTTTTTGTTTGTTATAAGTATTTTAAAATTGATTGTAGAAATTTAATAAAAGGATAAATCTATTTTTAGCTTGTTTTTTATTGATATTGTAATTACAAGTTTACAGAAATTGTAGGTTTGTGGACTCGCCTTGTACCTTTACAATTTTATGTAACTTGTTGATTACAATTCTGAATTTGTAGATACAATTTTGTCATCAAAATCTACAGCCCCCCGCCGTTGATTTTACGACGTCATTGGTTCCATCAAGTTCAAACTAAGAACAGCTGTCACGTTACAAACAGTAATAGTCGTTATCAATAATCAGATAAAGACAGCAATAGAAGTTGTCAGATCGATCTGCAAGCGAAACTAATCTTTATCACCTATGAATCTGCAAGCGATATTCAACCTTAGGGTGGTACACCACTTTCTTGGCCGACTGTACCAGCTTGGCAGTGCAGGATCGAACGTCGTATCGCTGGGGCTAGAGCACTCATTGGCAAACTTATCTGCTTCAGACAGGGCAACACTCGTCCTAGAGTGATGCGTTTTGTGAGGCGGGCGTTCGCGAGGACTGATATTAGTCCTCGGGATTATCTGACCTGCGTCACAGAGCGCATCGACTTCCTGAAGCAGAAAGTATATGCGTGGGCAAATAGAATTCGTAGATATAAGCGGCGCGTGGAGCGATACACTCAGAATCGCACATTACAAAGCAATGAAAGGTGGGTTTATAGAGCCTGGGAGCGACCTGACCAAGGTGTGACTGATACGTGCTTACCGGATGATGACGCCATGTGTTCGTTCTGGCGCAGCATCTGGTCGGCTCCTGTCAGTCACACCGAGGGTGACTGGATGAGTGAGATCAAGCGCACGTGCGATCTTATACCAGAAATGGGGGCAATTACGATCAGCCCCCAAGATGTAACCCGTGCAGTCCGTCCGTTATCCAACTGGAAATCTCCAGAACCAGACGGACTGCACAATTTTTGGATAAAATGGTTTCAAAGATCGCACGCCCGCTTGGCATCTCAGTTCCAGTCTGCCTTAGAATCAGGATCGCTACCTCAATTCCTGACTACAGGAATAACCCACCTGCTCCATAAATCAGGTAGTACAACGGAACCTAAAAATTATAGACCGATCATGTGCTTACCGACGGTCTATAAAGTTCTTACATCCATTTTGAGAGCCAAAATTAATAACCACATCTATACCAATTCAATCATGTCTGCTTCTCAGAATGGATGTAGGAACGGGTCCCGCGGTGCTAAGGAGCTTCTCCTCATTGATATTGCCATTAACCAACAGGTTCGTCGTTTCCGAAAGAATCTGTCGACATGTTGGATAGATTATAAGAAGGCCTATGATTCTGTTCCACATACATGGCTCAAGAAGGTGTTGGAGTTGTATAAAATAGACCCAATACTACGTAATTTTCTTGAGTCATGTATGGGGCAATGGAAGACGGTCCTTTGCTATCCAGGATGTCGACAGATCCAGGAAAACAGCGAACCGATTAGGATTCAGCGTGGCATATTTCAAGGCGACAGTCTGAGCCCACTGTGGTTTTGTCTGGCTTTCAACCCTCTCAGTACATTGCTGGAGGGTTCGGGGCTAGGCTACCAGTTGAGAAGAGGTGGTCAGGTCATATCACACTTGCTTTACATGGATAATTTGAAAATCTTTGCCACCAGCAAACTGCAACTTATGGAGCTACTGAAGGTAACAGAAACTTTCAGTAGCGCCATCGGGATGGAATTTGGGGTGGACAAGTGTGCAGTTATGCATGTAAAGCGAGGGGAGATTATGGAATCCGTGGGAACTCAACTCTCGGATTCCATACACCTAAGATCCCTCGGATCAACCAAAAGTTACAAGTATTTGGGTATGTCAGAAGCGCTAGGCATCAATGCTGCTTATGTTAAACAGTCATTGAAGGAACGCTTCTTTGGCCGCCTGAATAAAGTACTGAATAGTCTTCTATCAGGCGGAAACAAGGTGCGTGTCTTCAATGGTTGGGTTATGCCAGTATTGATGTATTCTTTTGGCATACTCAAATGGACTCAGACTGAACTTGACGCCTTGGACAGGCGGGTCCGCACAACGCTGACTGCAAATCGGATGCATCACCCACGTTCATCGGTGATGAGGCTGTATATCCCGCGGAAGTGCGGGGGTCGTGGCTTTTTAAATGCAAAGACCCTGCACAACCGCGAGGTATGCAGCCTTAGGGAATATTTCCTAGAAACCGACGTGGGTATGCATCGGGATGTGGTAGCGGTGGATAAAGGCCTCACGCCGCTCTCCTTAGGTAACGAGAATTGGCGCAAACCTGTAGTATTAGATACTAATGTCCGCAGAGAAGTATGGAAGAGCAAGGAGCTTCACGGACGCTATTACTGAGCCCTTCATGGGTCTGAAGTAGATTTATTAGCGTCCGTAGCCTGGCTACGTTTTAGTGACCTCTTCGGGGAAACCGAAGGTTTTGTCTGTGCGATTATGGACCAAGTTATGATGACGAATATATAACTATCGGAAATATATTGTGAAGGATGGTACGGTAGACACATGTCGGGCATGTCACAAACCAGGAGAATCCATTCGTCACATTATCTCCGGTTGTTCTCGTCTGGCTAACGGAGAATATTTGCATATACACAACCTCGTAGCCAGGATTATTCACCAGCAACTTGCTCTTAAATACAATCTTGTGGAATCAGAAGTACCATACTATAGGTATGTGCCCGACCCAGTTCTCGAAAATGTCAATATTACACTGTACTGGGATCGGTCTATCATCACTGACAGGACTATTGTTGCCAATAAGCCTGACATAGTGGTGATAGACCGATTAGAGCGTCGTACAATGATTGTTGATATAGCAGTCCCACATGACGAGAACCTCGTGAAAGCTGAGATAGTAAAAAAAAATAAGTACCTTGACCTGGCGCGCGAGGTTGTCGACATGTGGGATGTGGAGACAGCAATCATTGTGCCGATAGTCGTCACAGCTAATGGCATAATAGCCAAGAGCCTCGACCAACATCTAAGGAGGCTCTCGTTGGGCAGCTGGATCAAGGGCTTGATACAGAAAGCAGTACTTCTGGAAACGGCGCGTATTGTGAGGAGGTTCCTCTCTATGGAGCCCTGACCACCGGTAGCTTGGACTCTGTTCCCGATACCGGTGGGCTACTATTTTTTATATTTTTAAATGTTTTTATTTTTTATATTAATATTTAAAAATGTAATTTATATGTACATAGATTTAATAAATGGAATAATAATAATAATAATTCTTTATTTTCAGACAACAATGATCCAGCGTGTTAGTAAACAATAATATAACTTATTACTAGTGTTAGTAGTTAAAATACAATAGAGAAGAAGACAGACCAAATAGTATTGTGAAAAGGACATCCCCAAATTAATGGTTAGTGATTGTCCATCTCACAAAACTTTTAATAATCGGAGAGTCGATACTCTCCGCCACAGTTTTTAGAATGCTGTTGCCACTCGCCCGCAACTTTGACAACAGCGACGCGGTTCTCTTGCTTAGCTTATGCTTAGGCCATATTTATTTCAGTTTAATGAGCTATTTTTACTGAAAGGAAAATGTTTTTTTAATTTAAGGTAAATAGCAAAGTAAATCGGTCTGTCTGTTCTGTTAGAAATCATTTAGCCGATTTTGTTGAAATTTGGTACGTAGATAGATTAGATTTTTGAGTAGGGTATAGGCTTAATTTTCACACCCGCAAAGCCGCGGGCCGTACCTCGTATGTTCATAAAAGTATATTTATTTAAGATCTGGATGGATAGAGTGCAAACCTAAATATTAGCTTCAAAATAACTAACACTTTTTTTTTCGGTGCGGGAATATCATCGAATAACTTCTCCCGCTCTGGGTTAAGCGGAAGGGAGTGTCAGACTTCTATTGACTAAACACCCACCCTGTCCCTTCAGCTGCTCGTAAGTTCGGGGGCCGCGGTATCACGTTAGAATTATTGGCCTTATAGGATCCCATTATAAGTGCTGCTGAATGCTCTTTGAGGCGCGCGTGGAACTTGAGGCGCGCGTGGAACATGACGCGCCGTCAACCATAGCTTTCGTAACTTTTATCCATATCTCTCAGGAAACAGAAAAGAGGTCAAAGATACAAACTGACAATTGCAATTAGGAATATCTCAATTGGCCATCATGCTCGTACTCTAACATTGGGAACCACTGTAGGCTTACGAACTCACTAGCTTCTGCCTGCGGCTTCGCTTGCGTATAAAGTTCTGCATCAAGTGTTTCAATTTCCGAAATCAATTTATTAAAAGCTAATATAACAAAAAAGTTTCATTCAAATCTGTCTAGTAATTCCAGAGATTAGCGTGTAAAAACAAACAGACATGTTACTTTAAATTCTTGCTCTATTACTATTTCTGAACAGCCCTGAATTATATTTGGATTTCTTTTTACTTCTTTACCAGCAATGTGGGTAGAATTCACGTTACGAGTTATCTTGTTAACCCCTCCAACTAAGCTAAATATGCTTGTGTCTGGAGTGGGTTCACGGCAATAGTGTAATGGGTTGGGTTCGAACCCGCAACGTCTCGATCACAAGTTCGACACCTTAGCCATTAAGCTATTCAATGTAAGATACTTTTTACTGGTTTATTATAAATGTATTTATGATGATCGCGGTTCCTACAATTTAGGTTTTTGTCTATTACTAATCCGATTATAACTCACATCCGTTTACATATCTCAAAAATTTGCTTGTAAATAGAACAAACATTACTAATAGGACCATTAATACTATAATCTACAAGGTTTATTGTACCTAAGTATTTCTAGGGTGCGTCTAATCTTTGCTCTGTCAGCCATGTGTACCTAATTATAATATATGTATATCATGTTTTTGTGGTAGAAGTTCTTGCTTTTAGTGTTTAGTCTAGAGATTTTGGATAATCAATCAACAATTTTATTTTGGATTTGCTTCCGCCCGCGACTTCATTCGCGCGGTAGGGGTTTCCCGCTTAAATCCCGATTCCATAGGAATTTCGGGATAAAAACTATCCTATGTCCGTTCCAGGGTCCTAAAAACTATACTAAAATTTTTAAACATTGTTACTAGATAATGCTCCAGTGTCTGTCGTTGTAAACGAATATCGGCAGTAGATGGCCAAGTGGCAGCGGAGTCAGGAAATACAAATTATAACTTCTTGTGACTTGACCACGATTATGTGACTGGCACCAAAGCTGGATCCGCCCTTGAATATTAGTATGGATAATTATAAAAATCATATTTTGTTACAATGTCTTTCATTATCTCCTTAGCCGTTTTCCAACAATGTCGGGGTAGTGATAAAAAAGTAAATCTTATAGTTAAAAAGCCTACATATTACACAATTTAAAATAATATTTTAACATTACTCAGCACGTGAACCATTGTAGCGAATATGCATAGGTGTAGCTTTTGTGGCACGCACAAGAGGAGCCGGAGGAGGAGGTACAAGAGAGGCTTCCTCAGCAGCCGTTAACAAAGGTCTTCCTGGAGACACACCACGAGGGCCCGCGCCGCCAATTCCACCAACGCCGCCAAAGCCATTAACTTTTGCGGGACGGCTTGGCAGTCCACTCCAGGATCGCCTTCTCCTCCACGATGTCTTCGTCGTACAGCAGCTCGAGCAAGGCGGTCTGGCAGTAGGCTCCCAACAAGGCGTCAGGGCAGCAGGCTCTCAGCAAGGCGTCAGGGCAGCAGGCTCTCAGCAAGGAGTCAAGGCAGCAGGCTCTCAGCAAGGCGTCAGGGCAGCAGGCTCCCAGCAAGGCGTCAGGGCAGCAGGCTCCCAACAAGGAGTCAGGGTAGCGGGCTCTCAGCAAGGAGTCAAGGCAGCAGGCTCCCAGCAAGGAGTCAGGGTAGCGGGTACTGCACTTCCTCTTCGTCAAAAGTCGTCGAGAACTAAACTCTTCAAAAACTGGTCTAAGACTGAACTCCCCGGAGATGGCCCCCAGCGCCTTTTATACCCAGCTCAGCGTTCAAAATCCATTCCATTCTCATTCTGTACCAGAATTCAAATTGTAGAGTCCAAAATAGTCCATCTTGCCAGTTATTTGATCAGCCAGTTATATTCGAGCATAATTTATTAAACCTGTTCGATAAAATCTGAGAGTGTGTTTTAGAAATTTATAATTATAATTTAAAATGCCGTTAATCAGTAGACAACCACAATATAATATACAATATTAAGCTAGTCCTATCGATAAAAGTGAATAACAATTATATAATAAAAGTATGAACAACCTTTTTAGTCTATTAGCCGTTCAGTGGCTACAAAGAAGATGAAATTACAGTTTGTCAGCCTTGACGTAAAAAATGTCATGACAAGAAAATATTTGTTTTGATGGATGAATTATGGATTATGATTACAAAGAAAACGTAAGTTATTTGGTATTTGTAATAACAAATACTATACCATGCGGCAATGGTTCACGTACTGACAGTCAAAACGTTCTGCAAAGGCGTTCAGTATACTATTGCGGCTGCCCCGCACCCCACGCAACAGGGATGTGCACCGCCTGCGCATGATTGTGTGGAAGCAATCCACACGCGCCTCCGCGAACATCCCTGACGCGCTACAGAAGCGAGGCAGCCCCAAGAGCATCCTGAACGCGTTGTTGTATTGAACGCGTAGAGCGCGCGCCGTACTGTTTCCGCGTGTAATCCACCCACAGACTGCCAGTATAGAAAGACGTGCAAAAAGCCCTAAATAGGGCAATTTTGACGCTCGTCGAACACCGCGCAAATCTGCGGGCTATCATATTCGCTCGAACAGACAGCGCCCTACGCTCCCTTTCAATGTCTGCATCGTCTTTCAGGCCAGAGGTCAGTACATGTCCAAAATACGTAAACTTATCAACCCTTTTAAGTGGGCAACCATTAAGCTTATTAATGGTACGTTATCTGGACACCTCCCCCTGGCCTGAAAGACGTTGTTGTGACGTTTTTGTGCGACATGGATTGAGATATGGAGCCCTGGAGAAGCATCAGGTCTTCGTTCCATAAATGAGTTTAAGTGAGCCATCTTCAATCCATTCGACGTCCACCACTCCACCGCGCATTAATGTTGAAAAGCAGTCGATTCTAACGTTCGCCATAGGTGCAAGGCGTTCCAATGCTAGGATAAACGAATAAAATATATAAATATTATAAGTTTTAAGATAAGACCGCCCATTGTACACTAGTTTAATTTTTTTTATCCATAGAAATATTGTGAGTTGTACAATAAAGTATATAATAAATAAATAATAAATAACCTACTACTTTCGACTACTACTTTCGGTACTATAATAAATGTAATGAATCTCAACCATACATGAAAAAATAAATATTTGTTGATTTTATTGAATATTATTTTTATAAAAACTAAGTGCTTTTAACTCTAGTGTTTTTACACCCTTGAAAAATTTCACAAGTGTAGAGTAGTAATAATGAGGAACTACTGATAACAAATTCAACATTAGTTCCATTTTTTTCAGATTCTTTTAAAATGGAACTAGTGTTAAAAAAATAATCAGTAGTTCTATCATGGAACTGTTAATGGTACTAGTGGCAACAAACCTTCCCGTGACCTTGACCAGGTCATCAGTCAACCTTGACTTTCGTTTACCTACAAGAACAATATTAAAAGCTACTTACGCTGTTCCATCTCCACTGCATAATTGTTTGAGTAGTCTTGTCACCTCGTACCGATCTGGTGAAGTGGAATTCATCTGTGAACAAATAATACTAATTAGTCAATAGCTAGAAATAGATAAAAACTCAAGGTACCTACTTATTTATTTCAGATACCCAATAATTGTTTACACAAAAATGTATACATCTTTTTTGCCAACCTATATTGGTCCACGGCTGGGTAAAGATCTCTCCCATCTCTTTCCAATCCTGTTGGTGGGCTGCCCTCTTTGACCGTTCCGTCATGAATATCAACGAGAGCCGTTTATTTTAACATCGACAATTACACACATATATACAGTACAATTACCTAAAAGCTAATACAACTGCACTAGTTTATGCTTTAATATATTATACATATACATAGTTTATGGATTAGGTATGATGTGTCATGTAGGATAACTAGAACACACGCAGTTTGTTAAATCCGAAGGAATGGTGTTAAGACAATTGCAATAATTGAAATGGTTGGCCAGTTAGCGGTAGTATGTTCATAAAGAGCTCTGCTAGACAAAATCTTCATCTGGAAATATCTATCCGTTGTACCTATCAACTTAAATTTGTAAGGATTAAATAGCCTTAAAAGATACATAATCGACCAAATATAATTTATATAACAGTAAATATAAAAAATAAAAGTATTAGAATAAATTAGACTGTAAGATCAAGTTATTAGTACTCTCTAACCTCTTAAATTTCTTTGCTGTGCCTGATAGGTTCCACAATTATAACTTTCTTACTAAGTATCTAAGCAATCATTGTATAAAGTGCAATAAACGATCGTTGTTCTATTATTGAATTTTCGTGTACTTTTTATTTGTATAACAGTTTGCATCTGAGCTTGAACTTTTCTGAGATTTTTATATCAAGGGTTTGCTGCGAAAACCTACTAAATATTTTTTTTTAATAAACCACCAAAACTATTGTGCCCTAAGTTTTTGTAACAATGAAATTTATATTTTTATTTTAAGGATCTACTATACTTTATGTAATTTAATCAACTTTTATAAATTAATATCTACAACTTGACTGCATTTTACATATTTTCGCATTAAACCCTGCGTATACTGTTCCGATATCGTCCTCCCATGAAATCAGGGTTACATACTTCCAAATAAATTAAAAACAAACGTAAGTAACAAGCTCATTCATTCTGCCTCCCTAATGAGGCTTTCGCTACAAACAACACCGTGCGAAAAGATACGAAACGATCCAATTTCTTCGACAATATCGGCACACATCGCACAAACCCGAGCGTGCGGGCCGAATGCAAGGATTACGTCATATGGCGATAACAGGCGAGCAGGCCGGAATGCCCGCGACTCGCTCCTCGCCGGCTCCAGTCCCAAACGACGCTCCGTACTGGACACACGTTGTGTAACCTCAGACATGGTGAGTGTTTATAAACTTTTGTACTCACGTCTTATTTTAATAGCAACCAATCTATACAAGCCTCAAGAGTTTGGAGTTTTAAAACAATTTCACGAGTTTTGATGATCTTTTGAACAAGAATGTGTGAGATTAGAATAGATCTTTGACAAATCTGTGAAATTTGAGCAGTCGAGTGTTTTAAGAAGTTTATAGGCTTACGTATAGTAATACCCACTTTGATAGTAAGATTTCTTATGTGTTGTTCGAAAAGTGTCGTTTTATTATCAATTTAAATTAAGTGCTCTGAGAGGAAAATGACACGGTGGTTAAGAGCAAACCATAACAAACAAGATTTTTAAAAACTAACCGGGTCATTTCTGATTGATATTTCTAAGCAATGGATTTCAATATTTCTAACCGCTATATATTTTTTTAGATAAACCATTCCATTAGCGTGATTTATTTTGCAAACAATTCTGTGTTGTTAAAAAAAAAAACTCAATATGTAATAACCAAACAATAAATATATGTATAACACCAAAACAAACCAGTTTAAAAATAATATGTCCAGTATATTTCCTTGCAAATTGCATATCTGGAACAAATCAGTGGCGGCTCAAACAGCTTATGTGATTGAAAGAAATGTGCGGCTAATCAGAGGGAAGCCAACGACATCTGTTCAGCTACTTTTACGTGTGATACATAGTACAAGTCTACCAATTGAACACCAAGTAGACATCTTATTGGGTGCAATGCAATTATTGACAAGCAAAGTACTGATACTTAGTCCCATCTGGACGATAAACATAAAGTAATGGATAATATACTACATGATAATAAAGAAGATTTAAGAATTGAAATGAATCCAATTTTTTACGCTTTAAATACAATTGGTAATGATTAATATCAAGACACAGTAAACATAAACCACAAAATAACTACATCATAATATTTATCTAGGCAACAAAAATAATTTTTAACTAAATCTCCAATTGTAGCGATTAGATTAATCATGTATGATATCGCCAGTTTTACGTCACATCACCTGTACTCATTTTAACGTGAACTCAAGATAATAATGTGAAAAGCAAAATCTATACAGAAATCAGCAGCGTTGAAGGCCAAAACGATAAAGTTTAGAAGCACAACAATAATGAGCATCAAAATAGGCAGTTATAAATACTGGGTGTTTATGAGCCCAACTCGAAATCCTTCGAAAACATTTTAAATCTCCAGCATCTGCTTTTACTACTGCAGCATCCAACTACACATGATCTAGTAAAAAATCACGTTTTACATAAAATAGATGATGTTTTCAATCCGTGAAATTGGGACAAGACTGTAGGTTGACAATTTTGACGAGCATTTAGAGTGTTATAAAACTTTTTTAAATAATGGTCACAGAAGCAGCTGTTGTTACAATTCTGGGAAAGTTGCCGGATTGTGGAAATATTACAAGAAAATTGAGGGCGTTAAACTTTTGGAAAATAGTTGTGTGTTTAAATAAGTAATGCTCTTGTTTATTATTTTTAATATTGTGCTGTGCCAATAGAAGTTTTTGCGATCTTTTGTTAGGATATATTGTTATATGCCTTGCCGTATTAGAAAGAAACAATGCGTCTCTTTTACAAGGTCGAGAAATTTCTTATTCACGAAACACACATTTTTTACAAATTATTGCTTTCATCCCAAAACAAAACATAATTGAAAATAATTCGATACCAACAAGGATATGAATTAAATTTTCTCAAATCTTAAAATAATGTCGCATAATTAAAAATGTATATTCAAGAATAGAAGAGGAAAACTAAATTACATACCGTCACCGGTCATACACGCATGATTCAACGGTTATTTTTGTGAGATAAACTCTGTTCTGAGTATTTGTAATGTTTCAGTCGAATCAAAACAAACTGCTCACCTGTTTGTATGTGTTTATGTGATTTGTGATGGTAATATTTAAAGAGGTGAAGAATATTTCAATTTTTTTACGACTGGAAGAATTTTGAGCTATCAAGCCTTGACACATTTGAGACATTATTAGTATGAAATATTGTTGTAAAATACCTATTACTTAACTTCTTAAAACTCCAGCCAAAATAAAGAATGTGCTTGATTTTGCCAAATATCTAAGAGCAAAAACAAAAAGATCTCACTAAATTTAATAAACGGATGCATTCAAAAACCTGAATTTTATGATGATACGTTCCTTTCTTTTTTACTTAACGTAATCTTAAATGCTAACAAGTACTCGGAGCAGTCGCAATATCATTTTAAGGCCACCACTGAAAACCAACGCCGTGCTCATGGCACAGCATTATGCTGAGTGGGTGATACCACGACGTGCATTTGCCTTGTTTTTTGTCGTTTCCTTTTCATCGTAAATTGTCAATATCTAAATCTTTGTTCTTACCTACTAACATAATTATAAGTACCAATTACTAACTCTATCCTTATGGAACTAAAATACGTTTTTATTATTGTTAGCATGTCGTTTGTCTGTTGGCAATAAATACTTTTTCTTTCTTTCTATTTGTAAACAAAAATTCAACGAAAACATTACAAATCAATAGGTATAGACGTATAGAACATGTTTATCGCAAAGCACAGGTAAGGCGTCCCACAGGGAGCGGTCATAGGTCACGTTGCCGCGTTGTCGCTCGGTCGTATGGCCGCGTGGTCGTCTAGGTAACCGTTCATAGTCCCGACCTTCAACAGGTCAGGACGTCTGGTAGCGGGGCTTCCGTTTTGTATTGCAAAACAGGGCTTGTTATTACGGAACGGTGTAGAAATACTGCTTTGTAACTGTCAACGTGACCTTAGCGTGATTCTATTTCGAGTTTTCTTATTATTTTCCCTGAATGTTTCTATTTTTGTGTCAAAGGAAAGTCACAATAACTTTAATAAAGAAGTAATTCTACTGCTGGGGACTTTGGTGTTTGCTTAATTAGGAAAGGATGGTGATATCCTCAGTAGTATTAGAGTGTACAAAATGCTGAGATAGTTTCGAAGTATGTAGTAATCTCATTGCAAAAACTCTAGGAAAGGAAGCTTCTCTCCCTTTCTTTTCCCGTTTCTCCCTTTATGAAAGCCGAAGGGAGAAAGCATACTCAAAGTTGTTGAAATATTGGTAAACTTCATACCAGGCATAACACTTGCATGAAGTACAACAATTTGGGGATATACTCGTAGATTTATAAAAGTTTAAATTTTGTTTTTCAAATTAAAATTGCTCGAGGAATATCTCCTGTATCGTGGGCACGTTTTACAGACGCTCTTACAGAGAGATACTTATTCAGTGTGGTAATTGAACACGCTACATGCATCTCCATAAACCAGTTGCTGGGCAACACGATACCCAAACCTTCTAAGACTGATGTCCGCTTTTCTGGCTTTTGATCACCCGTAACTGTCTAAGATGTAAGATTAACAACAGGAATCAACGTCTCAGCTTTTTGAAGCATGAAGGAATCTCAGTATGTTGAGATGATGATGGGCGACCCACGGAGCAACCTCAGCATTGCTAAACCTTGTAGATCAACCACTGTGGCTGTTATTATTTAGCTATGAGCCCCTCAGATATAAGTAACAATATACTACAAAATAACTTTCCATACGTTAGTCAGTCCGCATATAATGTGTCTATATCCAGCGCTTCCCACTCGGGCATATTCACATTCGTTTCACTAATTTATGAGTATTGCGACACTTCTCCAACGTTGGGGATTACACACACCCAGTGTATTAGTAAGATTGTTGTAATTATTTGTCAGACATGAATATATTGCTAATTGTAGCATGTGTGTTGTTCAAGAGTAAAGGTATCAAGAGATTTGTTACAAATATCCTTATAACTTTGTTTGGCCGTAGTCAGCAATTATTTTTTACTGAAGTTGATAGTCGCTATTAGGTTATTAAAAAATATCGATATCGATCTTCTTGAACAACAAATTCTATTGCATTTAAATTACATATGGTAGATAAGGGGGCATCAATAAATTACGTGAGGTGTTTTTTTTAATGTTCTGTCCCTCCCTCCCGCCTGGTGAGATGTCGTGAGATTTTATTCAATCCCCTCCCCTAACCCCAATCTCACGTGAGATTTTTCAAAATGTGGATATTTTACGTAAACGCGTTGTTTATTACGACTAAACTTTTCAAAATCCCAAAGAAATCAATCATGCGAAATAAAGTATTTTCGTGTACTTTATTGTTCTCATAAATTATAGAGTACAATTACCTGAAATAACGTACAATACTTTATTATAAAGTACGGGTGGCAACCTTAATCACGATATACGCTTAAAATTAAACCTTAAGCATGTACAATCTGGATTAAATGGACCTAAATAGTATAATTTCTTTTTGTTTCAATCAGAAAAAAAAATTGTGCGATATTTGCCGAGACCCCCTCTCTCTCCAACGTAAGATTAAATGAGATTTGACTCGACCCCCTCCCCCCTTAAACATCTCACGTAATTTATGGACGCCCCCTAAATAATACCAGCCGAACGCGTCGATTTACAAGGTAAAGCAATGCTTGCCGATATCGGTCCGCTTTTGGAAAGCACGTAAAGCTGTTGGTACCGGCTGTTATTTGCACAACTATGATTCGTTACGGGTAGTCAGAAGTTTAAAAATCTGACTTTCAGTCTTGCCAAGGGGCATCGTCTTACAAAGGTTTTGTGTTGTACAGACGCCAGCTCATCAAGCTACAACAATCTGTCAAATTTTTGTAATAGATTTTCAACTTTATTGTTAAAGAAATTAGGTTCAAGGTTGATTGGGAAAATTTGACAGTTTCGGGTAGCGGTAGAATTTGACGATACTTGTACAGACAGCATATGAATGCTGTCTGTACAAGTATCGTCAAATTCTCGAAATTTGATGTATTTCATACAGATATCCTAGTGTGAAACTGGACTAGGATTATCATTTTGATAACTTTATTGCTTTTTCTTCCTAAAATGGGAAAAGAAGAAGCGTTTTTTTTTAGCCCTCTAAATCATCTTACGTATTTTTATTTATTTAAGTTGACATAAAATATTTTTATGTCAATATTACATATACATGTAACAGAATAAATGCAATTCCTAAAAGTAGTTAGTTCAGAATCGGCTTCTGAATCGATTTCCGTCATAAAAATAGGTGTTAACTTTTGATAGAAAAATTTTTCATTTAACATAAAGTGAAAACACAGTATCATGATAAATTAATACAATCCATAATTCAAGGGTGTGCGTGTCGCATCGGCCGCTAACATTGCATGAGTGTATGCGTCTGCGTAAGGATATTGTATGACGCACATACGTTTTGCGTTTAGTAAGGATAACTATTTTATAAAAAATGCATAGGTTTGGTTTCAATTTATTTAGTTACGGATGTTGTTTCAGACTTATAATTTAATATTCTAATTGGGGTGTCTGAGGTATTGCGCTTAATCTGTTACACCTTGTATATGCATGGCACCTATTGTGTTACCCAGTTACTGGATTGTGGAAGTCAGGTAGGCAGTCGCTCCATGTAAAATACTACAGCTGCCCCTAACATAGTTGGGAAGAGGCTAATCAGATGATGACCCCTTTTTGCGAGGATGATGATTTATACAGGGTTAAAGATTAAGTCAATCTAGATCCGTTAAGAAGTTGTAGTTTCTATCATTTCTGACTGGTTTGTCTATGAAACACCCCACCCCAAACCTAACCGTTGAAAACGGTAAAGGTATTGGACTTAGAAGGTTTTTGAAAATAAAAATGATTTTTTGGCTATTATCCTTATTTGTTTAAAGTTTTGAGCATTTAATTTTATTGTTTTTGCAATTTGTGTGTAGCAGATAGGTTTTTTATTATTTTCAACACAAAAATTGCTGATAAATGAACCAACTGGGTCGTAATGGACGATTGATAGTTTAAAAAAGAAATAATTTACAGAAAAAAATTTTTTCTTATAGGTATACTTTAAAAAAAAAAGACAGTTAGGTTTGGGGTGGGGTATTTCATAGGCAAATCAGTCAGGAATGATGGAAACTACAACCTCTTAACGGATCTAGGTCGACTTAACCTGTAACCCTGTATTTAATTCTATTATTGGATTCTGTATTTAACCCAAGATTCTGTACTTTAATCGAGATAGTTTATAGTTGTAACCGTTTATGAAACAGTCTAGTGTGAAATACCACATTCCAATATAACCAATAAGGCAAAACGATCAAACATTACTAATTAAAATTTGATGATGATGTTCTACTTCTTCCAATATCAGCTCCATCTACCCTACCTCAGTACACTGCAGATATAAATGTATTGAGTTGATCGATAACAATGCTAATCCGCTACTCTACGTAATCAAATGATTACCATATCATCGATTTTGTCTCAGCTGACGAGATCATTTCAATGTGAAGGTCAAATGCATTCAACACTGTTTGCTATAGCAATGTTGCGCTCACAAGTTTCTTCCTGTGTAAACTATGGAATGAAAACTGTAAACATGTTAATGGATAACGTGGATTAAGTATATTCTTTTTGTTTTCATAAATTAAGAAGATTTATAATATAAGCGAAGGAATACGAAGATCTATAGCTTCGTTTTTTTGTAAAAAGTTATTATAATATACTATCTGTGGTCCCGATCCCGTGGGAATTCCGGAATATAAAGACAATATGTTACCGAAACCCAACTATATCTTCAATAGAAAGTCTAATATTTAAAATATCAGGTACTTGATCCGTACCATAGATTAGCCCGGACAGCCAGTTTTTAAAAAGTTATTTTTTCTGTTAAAAACATGTTAATAACTATAAGTTTTTGACTGAAAATACTGTTCTTATGAAATCGCAGACAGAAACTTAATGTTTGTTCATATGTAGGTTGTTAGATATAGATGGATAGATTTTTATGGAATAATTATGTATTATATTTATAACTAATTTTGCAAACAGCTTATAAATAACACTTTTAAATGTAATTTTTATCGCAAATGTAAACAAGAGTACGTTGTTATTTCCCAATTGACTATCCTGAGAAGAAACATCTCATATTTACCATAAAAAAATAGTAAGAACTTACAATCGGGTTAATGTAATTTATGTGATATAAGTGGACCACATTTGAAATGGATGAAAGTTCTATCATGCTCATCCAACTATTAATACAAGCACATTAATGTTTTCATAGAAAACATTTTCAGCACCTGGAATTAACCTGTTTCACCTTACAGAAATATCTGCCCGGGCATTAACGACTTTCGACATGTCATTGCCCGTACTACGTTTAACAAAATAATATTGCTCTCGTATTTAAAATCCCGATGATGAATGATCTTACAGTTGAAATCAGTGCCAACTTAAGACGTGATTTAATGTTTATAGAAGAAAATTAGATGTAGATGGTTTTTGGATATTTTAGGATGTTGGTCGAGATGGTGGGCTATTTTGTTTTTTCGTGGAACAGTTTTTTTTTTTCTTTTTTTATTATTCATGACCAGGTTATAGCTATCGGTAAACATAAACTCCGACAGGGAATTCCACTCCTTAGCCGTATGCACAATGAAAGTGTGTATATGTATATTTTTTTCATTCATAATAGGTTTGCGTTTTACCATCATATCACCTGATTGTGATGATGTGGTTGAAGATGGAGCACGCTTGCCTAGAAGTAACCTATTCACTCTTGTCTTAAAGACCCCCAGGCTATAACTATCGGGAAACACAAACTCCGACAGGGAATTCCACTCCTTAGCCGTACGCACAATGAAAGTATTCCCAAAACGTTTTGTGTAAATGGGTGGGATGTCCACTATGTAACGATGTCGCATTGCCGCTTGTCTTGTAGTTTGATGATGGAACGAGCTTGACTTGCAAAAACAGTTGGTCGTCTTTATATTTCAATATCATTTGCTCAGCCTTTTCCTAAAAGAAAATAATAAACCATCCAGTTTTATAGAATGCGGCCGAGTACAACTGTTTTACATAGAGCAACTACCTGTAAGTTGCTGGATAACAGGACACCACTTGGGAAGACTAGTGCCAGATTTTCTGGCTTGTGACTACTCGTAAACACTGTTAAAGGTATCTAAACAATTTTTTTTATTGTCAGCCGGGACTAACGGCTTAATGTACTAAAATAATGATGTTTATTTTGCAAATCTTACTAATATTATAAATGCGAAAGTTTGTGAGGATGGATGGATGTTTGTTACTCTTTCACGCAAAAACTACTGAACGGATCGCAATGAAATTTAGCAAGTAGATAGTAGACATCGTGGAATAACACATAGGCTACTTTTTATCCCGGAATTCCCACGGGATCGGGATTTACGCGGGAAAACCTTCCCACGCGAACGAAGTCGCGGGCAAAAGCTAGTAGGTTATAAATAACACTTTTACACGTCATTTTTTCGTAAATGTAAACTAGATGAGGCCAGTGTTTCCTAACTGACTACTCTGAGAAGAAACACTGAAACAAACTCAGAGGTCAACGTCTCTTTTAAAGTCCATACAATCTGTAGCGATCAAATCATTTGAGAGCCATGTAGGTTTATGTCTGTGGCGCCCTTTAAAATGTCTGTGGCGCCGTTTACTTCCGAAGCACGGACGAATTTTGATACGTTCAAATGGTCATCCAAAGCAATCCTTGCTTAACCTTCAAAATCGACCCATCCAAATGTTACTATTTAGCTACGAGCTCCTCATCTAATGAAGAGAAAGGCAAGAGTTAGGATCCTGATCTAACTGGATACTTAGTTATTATATTACGATGGATCCTTGAACTTTCCAAATTCAGATAAGGTGTTGTTATTGACGTAGGTACCTTTTCCTTCTTAGTATATTAGTATACTTGACGTTTTATTAATCTGTGTGTCATTGATAAATGATATCGTTAAAGATAAGTTATGAATATCATAAATTTAGTGTGAGTCATAGATATACATAAAAAGGCCAATCTTGTTTACATAATTGGTATTCTAGTCGGAAGGAATTTCCGGCATTGTCTTATTTATTATTCAAAATCCTTGTGCTTCACATAAGCTACGTAACTTACAAGAAGTATGAATAAGACAGCCAAATCCAAATTCAAATAATTTTATTATCATATGAAAACTGTAACCACGTATTTACAGCTACCAAATTATTCTTTACCCGTGAAATGCATAAAAATGGAAGCCATTTGCTGTGATTTTTTTTAAATATTTTCACCATCAGCGTATTTCAAATGATGTTAAATATTTTCCTTTGGATATCTTCTATATTAGATTAGTATGTGTAAAAACGATAAAAGCTTTAAAAATTGAGCCGCAACATACATACATCAGATCTGTTCAATACATATTATGTATAAGACTCGACATCGAATTGAATCGAATGTTATTAATTTTTATTATGTATAGTTTAAATAACATGGATGAAAGTACATTTATAAATAGTATATGGTTGCGCTGATATACGATTCTTTTCGTTTATATTTTTAATTATTGGCAACACGCATAATCGCTAATTGGTTAGACATTCCCCTTCCGCATATTATCCTTTCTCCCTTGCACTAGACCTTCGTCTATTCGAGAGTGAGGGAGAGAGACTATACCGCTCTAGAAAAATCGATCGCGTCTGGATCTTCCGATGGACAGGATCGGACCTTCAATGGCTGTCGAGTCGCGTTAGAGCACAAACGCATCGAATCGCATTCGAACGGTCGCGTCGTTTTGTGCGACCAATTCGTAGCAGAAGAACGGTTATACTGTGGTGGTGAACTGTGATCAGAGTGCTGGCAGTCCTGAATATCCTGGATTATCAAGGTTAGTGCTGCCTTTCCTATACGACGCTGGACTCTTGTCTTTTGTTCCAACCAGCGCCGGTTCCCGTCAATTGTGTAACCGAAAACTTCTAAGTCGCATACGTTGCATTACCGCCCATGCATTTAATGGTCCTTCCCGAGTCGGATAATAATCAGCACAGCCATTCCCTAGAATTCGCTAGGTATATCGTAGTTTCGTATTCGTATTTCGTAGTCAACCCCGCATAGATACTGTAGGACCCATTGGTAGTCCTTCAGGTAATAACTGTCACTGGCTCACTCCAACCATCTAGCTCACAGGCCTGTCTGATTCGTACCGCTACTACTATGCGTATCGCGTCCGTCACCCGACTGACGTTTGACAGCTAGCCCCCTCTAGAGTGGTTCGTGAGACAGTGTAAATATCTACTTCATAGATACAAACGCTACATCCCTTCCCTTTTAACAAATTTTTACTAATTGACATTCTGAATCCCTATTCAATAATCACTGTTACAGAATAATTTAGTTTACATAGGTTTATACCTCAAATGATTTTCTATTTTTAATTGTACACTATTTCTGTTACTTTTAAGTTAATCTTTTATATTAAATCATAGTGTTTTTCTCATTGTTGATTGGGTTATCTCTTGATGTGTTCCCGTCTTGTATATATTTCCATTCTCGCTTTTGGTGTATCACATTCCTTCGTAGCCTCTGTCTCGTTTCTTCATTCCGTATTATAACATCACTACCTGCAGTTTTTCCAACTACATGTGTGGATTAAACAGCTTATTTGTTTTTACTAATTCTTTGTTTGGACTTCGTCACCTATCTATTCTGGATCCTAATTTTCTTTTCCTATTTCCATACCCTTTCCTTTTTCCTTTTTTGATAATTTTCTGTGTAGATCTCTTTAAAAGTTGGTGGTTTAACTCTCAGTTTGTCAGTCCTTTATTATTGGCTGCATTCTTATCGCACGTGGTCTTGCGAGTTCATCAATTTGATCAATATAGTCTCCTGATGGCGGAAAACTTGAATAATCTGAACACTTATACATATAATCGCGATAATGGGTCCGCAAGATTGGTCCTTCCCCGTTTGTATTTAACAGCATAGCGGTATGCTTGCAAATCGATTCCCATGTGCAATAAACCTCGGCCCTCTACTCAGCAAAGGTGTCCTTGAATTTCGGAAATGGTTTATTTGTTTCTTTATTTGTTTGGATTTGGTTCATTTCCAACCCCAAATTTCTCATTTCCACTTCTATGTATGAGGGAGCAAAATTTTAAACCTCTCTACCAAAAGATATAAAAATACAAACTTATTTCTATTTAAAAATTATTAAAATGCTACATTTTAAAAGGTAATAACAAAAATAATTATAAACAAAATTAATTTTGCACCCAGTGTAAACCAGTCCTTATTTCGCTAACATAATGTGTCATCGCACGGCGGCCGCGACTACGCGACGCGCGACGTCGGTAGGCAATACAATTAATTTGTGAAACTTTTAAAAGTATCTTAATTTTTCGTATGCTGTATAAATCATTCACAATAAGCTCGTATTACTCCTGGATAACGCAAATGTTTTACCAATTAAGTAATATTAAGTATTTATTTCTGTGTAAGTGATTTGTAATCTTTAGAAACAAATTAATTCTAACCGTATGTTCTTCACAAGCTAAAAGTCTGCGCTCTTCCAATAATGTGCTCTTACTCTGTCCTCCTCATACTTTTGATTTTGTATTTTCTTCTCCTGTTTATCTTCTAGGGAATTATTTTTTTCTTCCATTGTCTTTTGTTATAGTTCTTTTGTTATTTTTCTAGTTATTTTTTTTTCAAAATAAGCAAATTTTCCACAACTATTATCAACACACACTCACACAACAACAACACAACACACACAACTATTATTCTCATTTACCGAACACGAATATTCTTGGTCAAATGTGCTAGTGTTACTTCTAGTGCAACTTGATGCTCTTTTTTGCTTTAAATCTTATTTCCTTTGTCATTTCCGTCTTGATTTTCGTTGTCTCTACTCTATAGCATTACATTCATTGGTCCTTGTCTTTTTTATTCTTGCACTGCTTTTCAGTTGATTATTGTCAATTTTTAAAGCTACTATTGTCAACATCTTCTCCCTTAATTCCAATGACAGATACTTCCCAATTTTTTATTTATTCATTAATTCAAAGGAGAACCAATGGCTAATATGCATTAATTGCAGTAGTATACGTAACTTGAAGCCGATTCTCACAGATTTTCACGGATAAAAATAAAAGGTAACAGAAGTGCACTAACAAGCAAAAATATTATGTTCTTCCGGTCTATCAAATTTCATTTTCCTGTTGGTCTCCGAGTTTAATATGTAGTAAACTTTCACCTATCTCTATATGTGCTTGATAGGATGAAAAGTGTCCTTTTATATATCTTATTTTGTTTCGGAAGGAATTACTTGTCCAATTTATTGATTCAAACTTCGAAAACATCTACATCATCCGTTGGTTCATCGCTTGCTCCCGGCAAATTATTTTCCTTTTTCTTGAAGTTGCGTTTTCTCTAGTACAAATAAAGTTGCTCCTTTTATGGAGTTTAAAATATCCTCGTGTGGGTAGTAAGGTCTAACGACCCCATGCACCCTAGTTTCAGAGTTTCTAGACCCCTCAAGGGCCTCTGATGTGTCTATTTTGACGACCGCCATCTATTTTGGCGACCGGGACCACCGGCTTATACGTGCCTTCCGAAGCACGGAACCATTTTTTTTTTCAGACATTCAGGTGATTCAGGCCTGCAATATCCTAGCCAAACTGGAAATAACTTTAAAAGTATGCTTCCCGTGGGAATTGAACCCACGACCACCGGGTCACAAGGCAAACGCCTAAACCACTGGACCACGGAGGTAGTTCGGCAGCATCCAATCAAATGGATATACATTCAATTTAATGAACGTCCGATATACCTTCAATTTAATGAAAGTCAATATACCTTCAATTTAATGAAAGTCTGATGTACCTCCAATTTAATGGAAGTCAAATTTACATTCAATTTAATGAACGTCCGATGTACCTTCAATTTAATGAAAGTCCGATGTACCTCCAATTTAATGGAAGTCAAATTTACATTCAATTTAATGAACGTCCGATATACCTTCAATTTAATGAAAGTCCGATGTACCTCCAATTTAATGGAAGTCAATTTTACATTCAATTTAATGAACGTCCGATGTACCTTCAATTTAATGAAAGTCCGATGTACCTCCAATTTAATGGAAGTCAAATTTACATTCAATTTAATGAACGTCTGATATACCTTCAATTTAATGAAAGTCCGATGTACCTCCAATTTAATGGAAGTCAAATTTACATTCAATTTAATGACCGTCCGATGTACCTTTCAATTTAATGAAAATCCGATGTACCTTCAATTTAATGAAAGTTATATCCATTGTGAAATACCTCTTATTTAAAAGAACATATCATTCGATCAACCAAATCATTCACTTGTCCAACAACTCGATTTCAATTTAGTGAAATGTATTTTTATATGGTATTATCATTATTGTTATTCCTTTAATTTAATAAAAGATCATGTGAATAATTTAAATTAAATATAACCTAAATTCATGGTTATAGCTTCCAATTCAATGAAAACTCACCAACAAAATATGAATATCTAGTTGGCCAAATCTCCAATTTTAAATTCGTATGTATATTTCCAATTGGATAGAATTCCAAAAAATACCTTTTATTTGTAGTTACAAAATGTATTATATTATAAATCACTGGTGGGGACAACTGTAAGAAAAACCAACTTTATAATTTATGTTCAGCTAAGTGCAATTTGAATTAATGTTTGTATTTTCTATGGCACATGATGTGTTTGTATTTTTCCAAATAGATCACATTGAGTACTAATACATCAATTCATTTTAAAAAGTTAAGATGTGTAGGTAATACCAGCATGCACATTATCATGATCCATAATTGTCTTTACCTTACTTTCCAAATCAATAAAATTCATCAGCCCTCTCCAAAGATAGAACTGCGGAATAATGGAATAATGTACAATCAAATTTTATTGTATTACTTTTATACTACAAGCATAAAAGCAAGAAAGCAGATGTATTAGTTTATTATAGTATTAGACAATTTTATACATCTTGTTTACTTAGCATTGGTTTTAGTTAAGTAATATGTATTAGTTTCTTTATAGTTATTGTTACAGTATGTAAGTGTTTCATTTGTATGGGCCAAGTTTGCTTAAATGAATGAATTGATTGATTGATTGTTAAATATTGTAATTTTGCCACATTCAATAATTATGAATTCACATTTTGTATAAACTTTCCTTCACAGAGAACTTCAAGTACCTAGGTACCAACCAATTAATTTCATAAAGAAGGTAGAAGAAAGTTACTTACACCCAGTGTTGTTTAATCCTGTTCTATCATGTAAAATGAACTCTGACTTAAATTTGCTTACTTATTTTCTGTAAAGTCACAGTATAAATATTTAGTATTGTGACTCGGCCCTAGCTTTGAAATAATTACCTACAGCTACTCGAAATAACATTTATTTGGTCACCCATCTGGTGTCAAATACAGCAAATGTTACTAAATTTCAATTTCCTCATTGCATTTGTGCTGGTTACAACAATCAAACTATCTATCTATCGTTCTTCAATCTCAAAACATCATAATGATTTTATGTTGTAGCCATCCTGAATACCGCTTTTGACAAACTGCTGATCATAAACAATCTCTTTCTATATTCTTTCTAAGGAACAATCATAGAGACTCACATGTTGAACAGAATAACACATGTGTAAACAGTTATATGAAACTTATGTAAACACAACAATTTAAATAATATACACAAATATCTTTCAAAATAAAGGACATTCATCACTGGGACCCCAGGCCTTGCCATTAATAAATATGAAATATAATCTCTTAAGTTAGATTAATATAATATGTAAGTAGCAAGTACCTACATACATGAGTATGTAGATAGCCTAGACTAAACTACCTATTGGTATTTTTTCTGTGAGGTTTTTTACCTAATTCACCCTTGTGTCACATTTCTTCTGTAACCCTATCTACTTATTTATTGATTCATCCAAATATTCACTCATTGGAAAAATGGAATATAACCTATCTTCAAAAGAAATTACGTATCTACTTGTGGGTACATAGATATATCAATTCTTTTACAGTCTTTACCTCTGGATACGTTATTGTTTAGAATCTTCAATAAGTAAACATACATCTCTGGCAGTAATAGGTGTGTGAAATTAAAACATGACAACCAATTACTAGAACAGTAAGTACAATAGCGGTAAACAGGGTAAACTACCTAGCATCCCCAAGTCAATTTTATGCGTAAAAACTCGAGAAAATGATCTAGCGATTACGTTAATCGTTATAAATTTATATCAACAAATATGCATTAATTTTTTCATATAATGAAACTAGAATCATTTTCATAACCTAGTAACTTCCTTCCTTCCTTTTTTAATAATTATTTTTTTACGGACCTTTTTCCTCGTCGCCATATGTAGGACCCATTGGTAGTCCTTCAGGTAATAACTGTCACTGGCTCACTCCAACCATCTAGCTCACAGGCCTGTCTGATTCGTACCGCTACTACTATGCGTATCGCGTCCGTCACCCGACTGACGTTTGACAGCTAGCCCCCTCTAGAGTGGTTCGTGAGACAGTGTAAATATCTACTTCATAGATACAAACGCTACAGATACTTATTTGCCAACGCGTGGCAAGTAAGTACATCGTAATTCATTACGTCGTTTTCGTGTCTTCCTAGCTAATAATCGATTAGTAAGGAATTTCGCAACCCCGCTAGTAGTTAATTATCGTTACTTGTAAATTAAATACCAATCGGTCGAGTCAAGGTTACTCGAGACCGCGTCGCGCACCCGGCCGTTATTTCGCAAAACGGTGGGTAGTTACTAAATATTTCTTATAATAATTAGTTTGATATTCATAGCTCATAAATATGGCACCGACCGATATTACTCTTAAAAGACTGATAGCAAAGAGAGATCGTATCTTTGCTCGCATGCAGAGTATTGCAGATAAAATAAAACACATTCATTCGGATGAAAGCGTTAAGGAATCATTTTTGTGCGACATCTCGTTAGTACAATCACTACGTGTGGATTTTGAAAGTGCTTTGGATGAAATTGTTATTCATGAGCTAAAATTAAACCCTGAATATGTTGTAGATTATCAATCGCTTTCTGCGTTCGAAGACCTTTTAGGGCGCATTTTACGGGCTGAGAAGAACCTGACGGCTCACTCTCATAGTGAGGTCCAAAGGTCACCTCGATTGCCGCCAATTGAAATACCCGAATTCAACGGAGATATTAAGAATTGGCCATTATTCGTCGCTAGTTATCGTAATGTCGTGCATAATAATGTTTCTCTAACAGACTGTGAGAAATTATATTATTTATTAGGTAAATTAACACATAAAGCTCGTACAATTTTCGCTGGTATTACCCCGTCTGCGGATAATTACCCACTCATTTTCGATTTGCTTTGTAAAAAATATGAAGATAGTCGACAATCGGCAACTTCATACTTAACTCAAATATTTGAATTTAAATCTATTACATCAGGTACCCCTAGTAGTTTAGAATCATTTATTGATAAGTTCGCTTCGTCGGTAGTTGCTTTAAAACATACAAAAGTCAGTGACCTTGCTGATTTTATATTGTTGCATGTCGCGCTTAAAAAACTGGACCCAGACACCGTTCGTACGTTCGAATCCAATTATCAATTAAAGTCGAATGGATCCGAAATCCCATTGTTTTCCGATCTAGTTAATTTCGTTAGTGATCATATAAAGGTTTTAGAACGAACTTCGATACCTGTTGCTCGAGTCAATACTAATAAAAGGCCTTTAGATCGTAAATCAACTAACGCATATGTGTCCAGTTCTCAACCAGTCGCTTGTAGTTTGTGTAAGGAAAACCATGACTACATTTATAAGTGTACGGTTTTTAAGAGTTATAACCCCGATCAACGTTTTAAATTCGTTAAGTCAAACAACTTGTGTATAAATTGCTTAAGTAGTGGTCATCGCGTGTCTGCGTGTGAGTCGACGTCTACATGTAAAAAATGTAGGTACAAACATCATACATTGCTATGTTTTGGAAATAGGCCTGCGTCAAATATGTCGCCGTCACGCTCAGTCGAAGAGCCGAGCGCGGGTTCGATTCCCGCGAACTCGGATGTAGCATTATGCTCAAGTGCAGTCGGCCCTTATAAAGGCTCTAGAACTGTGTTGTTGGGTACCGCACGTATCGTTATTCTAGATTCTCGTGGTCACGAACATTGCGTTCGTGCATTGTTGGACAGCGCGTCTCAGAGTAGCTTTATTACTCGCGATTGCTGTCAACGTTTAGGATTAAACATAAATAATAGACCTACTTGTTCCACTGTTAGGGGTATAGGAGGTTCGAGTAAACCCATTCAAGGTTCCGTACAATTTAAAATTCATTCTCGTTTCGATCATAATATAACTTATGATATTGAGTCGTTGGTAATAGATAGGATTACCGAACGTCTGCCAACCGCGACAGTCGACACTTCGCGACTGTCTAACTTCGAAGACTTACCGTTGGCAGACGATACATATTATTCATCAGGCCCGATTCACGTATTGATCGGCGCTTCGATTTTTCCGCACCTGCTTTTGTCGAACAGAGTTCAAGGATCGACTTCGAATTTATCGCCGCTCGCATTAGAAACGGTCCTTGGCTATGTGATCGTAGGTGACGCACCAGCATGTACTGACGGTAATTCGACCGTATCGCATTGCTGTATCGCGGACACATTAGACTCTGCTGTCCGGAAATTCTGGGAATTAGAGGAAGTGAGTGTTCCCCCGGTATTCAGCCCGGACGACCAATTGTGTGAGGAATTTTACACCCGCACTACCACTCGGGATAGTGAGGGACGTTACGTAGTAGCTTTGCCTTTCAAGGCTGATGTCGAATCCCTTGGCAATTCGCGCCAAGCAAGTGAACGGCGGTTTTACTGCTTGGAAAGGAAGATGCAAGCTTCTCCACAATTAAGGGTCGCGTATGACAGTGTCATCCGGGAATATTTAGAAAAGGGCTACATTTCATCTACGAATCCTGATTCGGCGGGAAGTTCGTATTTTATTCCGCATCATGGTGTGATCCGAGATGATAAGGTCACAACCAAACTTCGTGTCGTTCTCGATGGTAGTTGTAAAACTACTACCCGCATCTCGCTTAATGATCTCTTGTATGGTGGACAGAACCTACAAGGGAACTTGTTCAATATTATTATTGGTTTTCGTTTGTTTTCGATAGCGCTTTCCGCAGACATTCGTCAGATGTTTCTCAGCATTGGAGTCCGAGAATCTGATCGGCGTTTCCAACGCATTTTGTATCGCTTTTCCCCGCAAGAACCTTTACAGGTTTATGAATTTAATCGTGTCGTTTTTGGGCTTAAGTCTAGCCCCTTTCATGCACTTCGAACTATTAAGCAGTTGGCTGAGGATGAGGGTGACTCCTACCCTCAGGCCAAAGATATTGTCGCTGCGGGGTTGTATATGGACGACTACGTCCATTCCGTTCGCACGGAAGACGAGGGCATTTCCACCGCTTCGGAAATGATAGGTCTCATGAAGGCTGGTCAATTTGAGCTAGTTAAGTGGACCAGTAATTCCCAAGTCGTATTAGATTCGATCCCACCCTCGCACCGCCTGCCAGTTGTCAAGGAATTCGATGAGTCCGACCAACATAAAGTACTGGGCTTGTGTTGGTCACCTACGTCGGACAACTTCGGCATGAAAATTAATACTCCCGCTCAGATTTGTACTAAGCGTACAATATTGTCGTGTGTCGCTAAAATATGGGACGTCATGGGATTTGTCGCACCTGTTGTCCTGTACGCTAAACTTCTAATCAAGCAGCTTTGGCTGTCTGATTGTGACTGGGATGATACTCCACCTGAAGATATAGTCAGGCTGTGGATTCGCTTCAAAGAAGAGCTTCCCTTGCTCTGTAATATAAGGATCCCACGTCACGTTGGTATCGTCGGCGATAGTGTGGTTACTATATTGGCTTTCGCGGACGCCAGTGAGAAAGCATACGGGGGGGTTATTTACTTCCACGTTCAAAATAGTGATGGCAATATCGTTAGGTTGTTGACCGCTAAGTCGAAGGTCTCCCCTAAAAAGGTCGTTTCTCTTGCTCGTCTTGAGCTGTGCGCTATTCTTGTGCTAGCTCAACTCATAAAAAATGTCGTAGTCGCTTGTCAAAACCGCATTATATTTCGCAACATATTCGCATTTTCGGATTCAACAGTCGCTCTCTGTTGGGTACATTCGTCGCCCCATCGGTGGAACACCTTCGTGGCCAACAGAGTCTCGAAAATACAGGACGACTTATCGCCACAAAACCTGTATCACGTGTCCGGTACGGACAATCCCGCAGATTGTCTGTCACGTGGGCTCACACCTTCCCAAATCATTGATCATCCGCTTTGGTTCAGTGGTCCTCCGTGGGCCAGCTTAGACGTTTCGAAGTGGCCTGTCGTCCCCTTCAATCCCTCTTCGGTATGCGAAGTGCCCGAAGAGAAGAAACATTCGTTGCTCTCCGCTACACCAACCGAAAGATCTACTATTCTTTCTTTGGTCGATCGTATCTCGTCTTGGAGTAAATTACTTCGAGTAGTAATTTACATTTGTCGTTTCGCTAAACTGTTGCCTATTGGTTACCGCATGGCGGCAGCGGATTACAACTTCGCTGAATTGCTCATACTTCGCGAGCTTCAACGCTTTTATTTCTCCACTGAGTTGGTTAAACTCAGGAAAGGCAAACATTGTAGTCCTGCTTTTCGACACTTAAAACCGTTTCTCGAAGACGGACTCATTAGAGTCGGAGGCCGTTTAAGAAACTCGGATTTAAGTTATGATGGGAAACATCCCATTCTGCTTCCAAGCAAGGACCTCGTTTTGAATTTGTTAGTCGATTATCATCATAAATTGAACTGTCACGCAGGTCCCGACCTGCTAATGTCGCTCTTGCGTCAGAAGTATTGGATCCTTTCTGCACGCAATTTAATTAGGAATAGGATCCATAAGTGCCTTCCCTGCTTTCGGCTGCGCCCTAAGCAGAGCTTTCCTGAGATGGCCGATCATCGCTCTTGTCGTATCGTTCAAACCGCTAAGCCATTCGTCCACACGGGCACGGACTACGCCGGTCCGTTTAAGGTTACGATGTCTCGCGGTCGAGGTGTTCGCTCCACCAAGGCCTACGTGTGTCTGTTCGTCTGCATGACTACACGCGCGGTGCACATAGAGCTCGCTGGGGATCTTAGCACAGCTAGTTTTATGGGCGCCTTTAAACGGTTCCTGTCAAGGCGTGGCCCGGTTAGTAGAGTTTATTCCGATAACGGGACTAATTACATAGGCGCTAAACGGAAACTCTCGGAACTTCACGCATTTCTTTGTTCGAAGTACCATAATTCGGAATATGGTCATACATTAGCTATAAATCGAATAGATTGGTCACTCAATGTCCCGACGGCTAGTCACTTTGGCGGCAATTGGGAAGCTAATATTAAAAGTTTAAAGTCACACCTATATCGGGTCATAGGCGATACTATTCTGTCGTTTGAAGAATTAAGTACCGTTCTTATTCAAATAGAATCGGTAATGAACACTAGACCTCTTTGTAGGACACTCTCTAGTGATCCTTCAGAGCCGCTCGCATTGACTCCAGCGCACTTTTTGAATCTCACGCCTCTGAAATACTTGCCTGCCGAGGAAATAGACGAGAGAACTCTTACTGCTAGACACGAGCTACTAGATAAGTTAGTACAGTCGTTTTGGAAGCGCTGGAGAACTGGATATCTCCATACTTTGCAATCTCGCCGCAAATGGAACACGCCGGTCGATCCGGTCTCTGTCGGCACGGTCGTGATTCTTATATCCGACAACTCGCCCCCACTACACTGGCCTTTGGGTGTCGTGGAGGAAATTTTCCCTGACTCAACCGGAGTCACTCGTATCGTTCGGGTTAAGACAACCACCGGATCCTACTTGCGTCCCGTGGTGCGTCTTTGCCCATTGCCTAACCAGTAGTTTATTTAATTCGTCTTTAAGGTTAGGTTAATATTAGTTATTAGGTATTTAGTTTCGTAGTTATAGGATAGTAATTATCGAATAGATTAGTTTTCTTGTGGTTTGCCTCACTCTTGAAGGCATCCCTTCAAGCCCGGGGGAATGGTTGCGCTGATATACGATTCTTTTCGTTTATATTTTTAATTATTGGCAACACGCATAATCGCTAATTGGTTAGACATTCCCCTTCCGCATATTATCCTTTCTCCCTTGCACTAGACCTTCGTCTATTCGAGAGTGAGGGAGAGAGACTATACCGCTCTAGAAAAATCGATCGCGTCTGGATCTTCCGATGGACAGGATCGGACCTTCAATGGCTGTCGAGTCGCGTTAGAGCACAAACGCATCGAATCGCATTCGAACGGTCGCGTCGTTTTGTGCGACCAATTCGTAGCAGAAGAACGGTTATACTGTGGTGGTGAACTGTGATCAGAGTGCTGGCAGTCCTGAATATCCTGGATTATCAAGGTTAGTGCTGCCTTTCCTATACGACGCTGGACTCTTGTCTTTTGTTCCAACCAGCGCCGGTTCCCGTCAATTGTGTAACCGAAAACTTCTAAGTCGCATACGTTGCATTACCGCCCATCCAGTATACAAATTTATTTTAACCTTTTAAAATATTTTAACATTTTAAAATATTTTAGCCTATATTGGCACTAATAGTCAGATCTAATGTCTGAAGCTAGTGCACAGTTAGGATTGGTCGAATCCAATGAAGAAGAAACTCCTTAGTTTCTATTTTCGATTTGATTTTTTTTATCAGACGAAAGTAACTAGGTACTTTCTTTCTTGTTAAAAATAACAAAATAAACATAAACAAATGTTGCATCGGATGAGACCAGATTTGAGAAACTAAATAAAATAATGATACTATAAAAATTAAAATTAAAATAACTTTTTTTTGGTTTGGGCACGTGGCATAGTAGTCGTGCTAAAGAAAAATTTTCACCACATGACATTCAACATACATGACAGTGGAAAGTGTAAAATCGTAGATTTTATTCCACGCAATATTGGAAATATATTATAAATATTTTCCTTTGGATATCTTCTATATTAGATTAGTATGTGTAAAAACGATAAAAGCTTTAAAAATTGAGCCGCAACATACATACATCAGATCTGTTCAATACATATTATGTATAAGACTCGACATCGAATTGAATCGAATGTTATTAATTTTTATTATGTATAGTTTAAATAACATGGATGAAAGTACATTTATAAATAGTATACAAATTTATTTTAACCTTTTAAAATATTTTAACATTTTAAAATATTTTAGCCTATATTGGCACTAATAGTCAGATCTAATGTCTGAAGCTAGTGCACAGTTAGGATTGGTCGAATCCAATGAAGAAGAAACTCCTTAGTTTCTATTTTCGATTTGATTTTTTTTATCAGACTAAAGTAACTAGGTACTTTCTTTCTTGTTAAAAATAACAAAATAAACATAAACAAATGTTGCATCGGATGAGACCAGATTTGAGAAACTAAATAAAATAATGATACTATAAAAATTAAAATTAAAATAACTTTTTTTTTGGTTTGGGCACGTGGCATAGTAGTCGTGCTAAAGAAAAATTTTCACCACATGACATTCAACATACATGACAGTGGAAAGTGTAAAATCGTAGATTTTATTCCACGCAATATTTCCATGATAACTATTCAGGTGTTGGCGGGTCTGCCAACATCACGGCATGACTAAGTGTTGTACAAATTCGCGAGACCGCGGCCGCTTCGCTGGTGATGCGTGTCTATTATTGTTACAATTGTGTTGGTGTCGTGTGTAGCGTGCTTTATTCTGGAATAGAACTTTGCTTACAAATTCGTCGAAACGTAATCCCGGTGACATTTCAAGTCTGACCTTTGAGCAGACAAAAAATGTACAGGTAAATTGTAAGAAAACTGATATATGTATAGTCATTATCGTTTGCTTAGCCTCAAACTATGTTGGGATCAGTTCCCAGTCTAACCAGACGCGTATCTTTTTTTCTAAAACCCAGTAGCTGGATAACACCGTACCCCTTGGTCAGACCAGATTCAGATTTTCTGGCTTCTGACTGGCCGTAACGACTGAATAAACGTGTTTTCCGAAACACGGTAGAATCTCGATATGTTAGAATGATGACCCATTTACAGATCGACCTCTGAAAATGTTGTTTAGCCCTGAAAATTGACCAGTTCGGCTGTCATTGTTTAGATACGAGCTCCTCCTGAAACTGATATATGTATAGTGATGGTACATTTATTTAGCTTGGTTACCTTTTCTTCTTTTTACTATCGGAGAGAAACCTTCAAAATGCGCCTGGACTTTTAGGAAAAAGTCCAAAGAATGTGGGATTTTTGATTAGGTGAACACAAAGATCCCCGTTACCTCTTCAAAGACTACTCCGGAGCCCCCTCTAGGCAGCGCCTATTAGGGCTCTGGGAACAATTTAAAGGGGTCTGAGCCTCGCTGTGCACGGTGGTACTATCTTAGTTACCTACCTGTTATTGTGTACGTGACCTGGGCTGAACATTGTCCTGATCTTGATCGCGAACGCAGTAAGTAGGTGATAAAATTGCCTCAAATAACAGTAAGCAGGATAGTCGGGGCCCGATACGACCGTTGTCTGCCCGGGTTACGAGAATTTTCTAACGAGATACTGCGGTCCTGAAGATAGCGCAAGGGTAACTGAAGAAACAGGGTCGGTTTGAAGTCATTAGATGTTTGATACTTTCTCACTTTCAGAGAACAAGTACACCCTTTCCTACAAGGCCTCTCAAAAGGTAGACCAATGACCTATTGTTAGTCACAGGAAAACACTCAATCGACGCTTGGCGAAATCCAATAGCAGATCTTCAAACTAAATGAGGAAAACCTACAGACATGATCTAACAGAGTGAACAAAAAAGAAAACATACCTAATCCATTTAACAAACAACTTAACATAGAAATCTTTGGCTATAGACCGGGAACACGCCAAGAGAATGAAATTCAAGAAACACGAAATAATGTGGGCAGTTACACTAGTCTAGAATAGATATACAGATCAAAAATACCACACAATTATCCCCAGGAATTTGTGTGAAGACAAAAAACATATCTAATTTAATGATTGATACGAGATTGTCTATTTTTTCTGCCACTCAGTTTATAATTAGCGAAATTTCTTTCACCTCAAAATACGCTATACAATAAAAAACTATAAATACGACGACGTTGACTATAGTGTTGGGACTAAAGCGATAACTTTAATAAACGATAAGCATTATCTTAAACAATTTTGTTCAGTCTTTTTTATTTCCTATTAGCGCGATTAGAAAAAAAAAAACGAAGGGGATTAATATTTGCCGCCGTTGCGGGAATGTAGTAAAATAGGAGATATTGCGGCTCCGAAAAGCAACTGAAAGAACATGGTGAGTTTTTAAATAGTAGTAGTTTGACACAACCTTCCGCTCCAGTGGTAGTCATTTGATGATTTTCTCCCCGAAGAAAAAAAGTATAACGGACATACAAAGAGAAAAAATGTGCGAAAATAACCTATATTAATATTTTACTTGGACAGGAAAAACAAAAATACAAATATTACTAATTAATAGCTAGAAATTCGTAATTCATTATGCATTTATGGATTGCAAGGCTGGCTTCTTCCTCATTTTAATTTTCAATATGCGCTTTGGGAAACACAGAAGACTCGTCATATATTCTGACAAAAACTTTTAATACCGTTAAGTACTAATAAGATTTTTAAAACATACAAAGAACACGTGGGAATTTCGCTGTTGATGTTGTAATGATTCAATTAAAGTAATTTTGAAAGGTAATTGAACTTTCAAGGTTTAACAAAAGGAAACACTAAGACTTACCTACCTTTAAAACTAAAACAATACAGGCAATTAATATGACATAACGCGAACCAAGTTATTAATGATTCAGAAGGTAGTTGTTGTAATTAAAACGCCTACATTGCAAGTTTTTAGGCACATTAGTCACACAAAAAAACTATGAAACTAATGATCTCTTGTATCTAATATTGATTTCATGGCACGCGACTTAAATGGCACACTTTGAGTTCAAGGTTGGAATCAGCGTAAAGGACATGGGCTACTTTTCTTTGCTGAAAAAAAACTTTTCTTACTAGCAAAGAAAGGAGAGAAAAATTGAAAGCTTTCAACGTTATAGCGGTAAGGCATTCCACAAACTGCTAGAATAGTGACAGATTTGTCAAAGACAAAAGCGTTTTTAATGCATATTAACACTCAACTTTCAATTTCTTTCAAACTTCAAACTTCTTCACTTTCAAAAATTAGGGGCACCTAAATACTGTTCTTTTTTTAAATTGTAAAAAAAATGAAAAAAAATAAGTTTGCATATAGGTACTGTTACATCAAATTATTTCTCTCACTCTGGGTGAAATTCAGAGTGTCAGGCATTACTTCGGCTGCCCTGGCGCTTCGGGTGGCCCCGATACCCGCAACCCCGGTGGAATATTTGCCCTAACAGGCTCCATTAATGGTGCTGAGTTGCTGACTGGTCTTTGAAGTGCACGTGGAAGATGAGGTGTGTTAGATAAGCTAAATTTGTCGACATTTTAAATCATAAATTGATCAATCATACATTTATTTAAATAACATCTTCCTTAGATGGATACCGTGTCACTAATGATACCACTTATCTTGTTCTAGGCGTTATTATAAAAATAGTAGGTTGGTAAATACTTTTTACCTTGTATGGATTACCGTATTACAAATGATTCACTAATTCTGTTCGGACAAGTACCAGGCATTTGCATAAATAACCAGTTTTAATAAATAAATTATATGTGGTGTATGTTACACAATAAATATTAGTTTATAATGATTCATTCATTATGAGGATGTTAACGATTATTTTTTTAGTACTTTCAACAAGCTTTTACGGAAATTGAAAGTTGAGTGTTAATATGCATTAAAAACGCTTTTGTCTTTGACAAATCTGTCACTATTCTAGCAGTTTGTGGAATGCCTTACCGCTATAACGTTGAAAGCTTTCAATTTTTCAACCGACGACAAAAAGAGGAGGTTATCAATTCGACGCGTATATATATATATTTTTTTTTTAATGTATGATCATCGATTACTCGAAGACGGCTGAACCGATTTGGAAAATTCTTTTTTTGATTGAAAGGGTATACTTTGATATTGGTCCCATTTTCGTAAACGTCAGGATCTGATGATGGGATCCTGGAGAAATCGAGGGAACTCTTCAAATATTATAGGCACATCTATGTCGTTTTGGGTATTTATTATAGTAACTTGTGCAGTTGCTCTCAAAAAGTTCCATTTGAGGAAGTGGAACTGATGATGAAGACCACAGATGGCCGCCGAAACTACTCAATAATAAGTATTGAGTGGATTGCGATTCGATTACTTGAATATGGATGTTACGCACTTTATGCTCGTTACAATGCATATGGTGATGTAAAGCTGATGGTGAAGTACCAGGAGAACTCTTCAACAATTAACGGCCCAGCATTGGGAAAAGAAAATATTTTGTAAAAGGTTATAAGTAGTTGATAATTAGGCTCTTGTAACTAGGTAAATTAAAAATAGACCAACTAAAAAGAGTGAAATAAAAACTTTTTACCAAAAAATTAAACCGACTCCCAAAAAACACTGTAAAGTGAAAAATAACTTTAATTTCGGAAGTCGGTGCCAAAAACGAAAATACAAAACTAAAGACACCGACTACCGAAATTAAAGTTATTTTTCACTTTACAGTGTTTTTTGGGAGTCGGTTTAATTTTTTGGTAAAAAGTTTTCTCTCCTTTCTTTGCTAGTATGAAAAGTTTTTTTTTCAGCAAAGAAAAGTAGCCCATGTCCTTTACTATGGTCTCATCTGTACATATACTTTCTCCTTTATTATCTTACTAGGGATAGTATATTTTGGTATTATACTATACCTACTAATATAATAATTATGTATTTTGTGGTATTATATCTCAATAATGTGAGTAATGATGTTTGTGCACTGATAGTCCATAATCTAATAAGATAATGTCGGATCTCCCAATATCTACTAGTTCTTTTAGCATATTATAAATAAACTAGCTTCCGCGCGCAACTTCGTCCGCGTGGAAAAAAAATCCCCCGATTTTGAAACATTCTTCATTAGTGCTCCGCTCCTATTGGTCTTAGCGTGATGATATATAGCCTTCCCCGATAAATGGGCTATCTAATACTGAAATAATTTTTCAAATTAGAACCGTAGTTCCTGAGATTAGCGCGTTCAAGCAAACAAACAAACAAACAAACTCTTCAGCTTTATAATATTAGTATAGATAGACCAACAGCGTAAACATTAAATAAGCCAAAGAATAAGCAATATTGTAAAATAGGAGTGTTTAAATTTTGGTGTACAATAAATAATAATTCTATTCTATTATATTAATAGAGTTAAAGTGTTTCAAAATTAATCGCAATTGTGATAAATTGATGTGTTGTTTATTGCGTATACTTACTACAAAAAGTTTCAAAGAAACAATATTAAAACATTGTATCAATTTTCTACTGAATCTCGTTTCATAATGCAACCTACGCAATCTATTTCAGCTTTTCGTAAACACCCAGCTGCAACGAGTTGCTCAGTCAATTAAAATTCACACAATAAGATTATGCTAATGACATAACACATAAAATACATTTGCAAAAGAATCAAGAGCAAGGGAGAAGCTCAGACGATATGAACACATACATATTTATTTATTTTAACATTTATAGGTTTTCCTTTTAATAAAGAAATAAATATATCAGATTTCACGTCTATAAGCTTTTTAGTAATACTTACTTACAAGTAGAAATTGCACATTTAAACACTGTGAATAAATTACAAATTTGGAATCACTAGAAGAAAATTAAATATAAAAATCAATGAGAAAATATACACCATAAAACATAACTTATAGAGATTTTTTTGCAAATTTATTATAGAAAACCTCAAAATCATGCGGAATTAAGGTACACCGTACCCATATAAACAAGAATAATAGCTAGATAATCATGCTTTATAATATTATTATTTATTTATTAATTTATTGTTGTTTATAAGGTACAATTTAGTTGTCATAATGTACAACGATGTCTCACAAAACTGAATAGACAGTTTGACTGTGGGATTAAATTATAATATATTTTTAAATTTAATAATTATATACTTATGTATATAATCATTATATTTAAAATCACAATAATAACATTAAGGTAGGGAGCCACGTAACTAAGTAGTTTTTTTTTTTAATATAGATTTGAATTTTTTTGTATTATTTTTTTCTGTAATGTCCTCGGGTTAACCGTTAAGTGTATATGGGATGCGCTGGTTTAGTGTTCTGTCTCCATAAACGATGGTTATTCTAGGCACAACATATTTACCTGAGGTCATTGCTCTAGTATTATATTTATTATTTACATTATTTTATTCATATTGAATTATGCACTCGACTTCCATGGTACACCATCCATTCCATTATGCATTGTGGTGGTAATAGAACCTTACAGTTTCAGTGTATCATAACGTAGAAAAACATAAAAAAATTGGCCAAGTGCGAGTCAGACTCGCCCATGAAGGGTTCCGTAGTAACTACGCCTAATAACTTTGTTTTTCATAGTGCTCGTATGAAATACAAAGCTATATTTGTGGTTTTAGAAAATGTGCTATATCTCAAAAACTACTATCAAACTAATTAAGATCTACAGCATATATTTTTTTTTAGATTTTCACTCCATTATTATAGAAGTTAGAGGGGGGGACACATTTTACCACTTTGGAAGCGTATATCTTTTAAACGATTGACTTAAAAAAAAAGTGGTTTTAGAAACCTCAATGTCCTTTTCAAAGACATATCTATAGATACCACACAAAAAAAAACTTGATAAAAAATATTAATTTTAGTTCTATGTATGGAGAGCCCCCTTTGATTTTACATATTTTTTAAATTTTTACAAAAAATCGGAAAGCGGTCAACAGGATACATCTACCTACCAAGTTCCACATGTGTAGTCTCAATAATTTCGGAATAAAATGGCTGTGACATACGGACGGACGGACAGACAGACATGACTAAACTATGGGTTCCATTTTTTGCCATTCGGCTACGAAACCCTAAAAATCGACAAGTCGTAATCGTCATACGCATGATTACGCACGGCACATCACTATTGGAGACTAAGGTCGCATATACAATGCATCCCACGCGCAGACTATTTCAGAGATTCGAGTAACCAGCGTGATTGCAGGGCTGCATTCGGAAGGTCAAGCCGATTTGATGGGCAGGGATATTTGTTGTTATACTGTCAGTTAATTTGGGCATAATATCTTAATGGAATGTGAATAACCATAATCATTTATTGATATTTTCGTTATACATTCAAGAATTCCATGACTCTTGCGTTAGTATTAACTGTATTGCTGGAGCCAGTTTGTTCTTCATGGCGATAGGTTACAATGGTATGCATAATTAAATTTGAATGACAGATTAGACAGGTTTACAAAATATAACGAATGTTTTGTTTTAGCTGAAACCATCAGTCATATGAAGACCATATACAAGATACATAGCGTGTAGAATTCTTTAGGAAGCTATATGTCTATGAGTTCTAATATTAGAGTAATTTGTTGTCTACGTCCCAGTTTTTCTTTTTTTCTGTTTTTATGAACATTGTACTGACTAGCTCATGTTATCTGCATTGCACTTCGAATCAACTCTCTATGATTTCCCATCACTGAAATAAGTTTTGTTAGAATTTTCTACACAATAGTTAAAATTTCAAACTCAGTATCGGAAAAGCAAAAAGTCTAGATCAGCTACTTATTATCTAATTAAATGTTGAGTATTTTGTTATCGAAATTTATTTCAAACCGTATCGCTTTGGGATGTCTTGTATTTATAGTTGTTGTTTGAAAACGAAGTTAGAAGAAAAAAATAAATTTCAATAACGCTCTGATTTTTAAACTGAGTTAAGCGGCACTTTAATTTGGTTTTGATTTTGCTGTTTGATTCTCAAATCTTTAAAATCTTTAAAGTTTTTATTAAAAATTAAAGAAATATATAAATTAGAAAAAGTAAAACACCATCCAATAAATTGTGCGGTATATATAGCAACATTTCACGATTCTTTCAGATTGTAAATTGTAAAAGATTTAGGGAGTGTAACAGGATAGATGCGTGGGTGTCTACCCGCCATCACGATGTTATAAAAAAATCTCGTGTAAATAAAACTGCGCCTGTAGATTTATGCACTAACAAGCTTTAGAAATACAAAGATAAAAGCGGTGAAAATCCGCTTACTCGAGTTATTCAATTGTATATTATTAGTTTGCTTACTCTTTGCAATTATTTGCATTTGTGAAATATTTCGTTTCTTAGGTAACAAAACAGAACAGTTAGAAAAAGAAAATGATTATTAATTTTTATTTTAAAGATAAAAACAATGAAAAAATAATCTACACTTGTCGCAGCATCAGTAATATCTTATTTAGGGTTGATAAACTGGGCCCGACAGGGAATGTTCTAACGAGATACCGCGGCCCCGGAACTGAAGGAGCAGATTGGCTTTTTTGTCAGTAGAAGTCTGACACTCCCTTCCGCTCCACCCACAACGGGAGCAGTCATTTGATGATTTTCCCACCCAGAGAAACAAAGGGTTGATGAACTGAAGGGAGAATCATAGTCTGTTCAAATCATTGGCTGGCATCATGAGATTCCTTTTTATAAATAGTTTCGAGTTATAAAAAATAGGGCAATTTTAAACACCCTTTCATCTCATAAATTAACAATTTTACGTGGGTTTAATTCCCTTCTTCAACCGAAATAACATGAAAAATTAAAAGCAAAAGAAAAAATCGCACAATCGGAACGCGACATAATCATCATTCAAGAAATCATTAACATAGGTATAAAACCATGTTCTATTTTTGTTTTTTTATTGTGCTAAAAACCGATGTAAACACGTCTGTTCCACATAGCTGATATTATGTCTTTAGTCTATAATCTTCGGACTTTAAGCCATAGATAATTTTACTTGACTATTTCAACGTATAACGTTTGTAAAAAATATTTTTATACGTTTCTTTGAATGAACAAAGAACAAAGTTCTTAATTTCTGACGCTTTAACTGTGCATTTTAGCCGGGCAAATATTTAGATTTCACATCTTGCTTATACTTATAGCATACAGTACAAAATTAGTAATGGTTTTGTAAATGTCTCAATTAGGAATGTGACTACAAATTTTCATTACATAATATTAAATACTCCTCTGTCTCTGGTGGTCTTTACCTTTTTCTTTACCGGGCCGGGGAGGGAGGGGGGGGGGGGGGGGGACTCGGGGGCACAGTTTTACATGGTACCCAGTCATGGAACATAACATAGGAATAACCCCAGCTGACTAACGTTTACTCCTTCAGTCCAGTTTTTATTAAGCTCATCAAAACGAAACTGTCCACTAATATTGCTGTCCACAATGACATCAAAGCTGATTGGGACGAAAATAGACTTGTTTATACCGTTCCTTCTAGTACATAATGTACAGTGTCATAAGTACATGACAGTTATCGATGCTGAACGTCACATGGGAGTCATAAAGCTAATAACAGAACGCTTGTTAATCAATGGAGTATCGATAAATGAAAACGTTAGCTAGTTAGCCTTTATCTAGTTTTTAATAATGAGTAGTAACTTTTTCATGGAAACTTTTTATGTTTATCTCTTTTTATTCGTTTGCATAGTAACTGCTTATAAAGCTGCTAGATGGTACTTATTCTAAAGCAATTCTTATTGGCTATGATTTTTTCAGTTCATTTGAAATTGTTATGAAAAAACGGAACTGGAGGCGCGTACGGTTGCAATGATTTTCGCAGGCAGTTGCCGGATGTGAAAATTCAAAAGCGCTTTGGTTTTATTGAAATAAATAAGTAGGTACTTTGACATAGAAGTTAAGCAAAAGAAATCAACAATTGTGCGTAGGTACATGTAAGGAGTGGAATCCCTGCCAGTGTCTGTGTTTCCTGAGAGCAACAATCTAGAGTTCATTAAGTCAAATGTAAATAATTCTAAGTAAGCTTGCTTCAGCTTCTACCACACTATCACTTACCATTAGGAGAGTTTATTTTTTAATTCTCGATAAGCTCGCATTTAACTCGTATCGGGCAAACTTCACAGCCTGGCTCATCAGCGAACCGTTGCTTGCCTGTCGGTTTTCTACAGATTGTACTTCGGGGAGTGTGCGCAGGAGCTCCATGACCTGATCCCTCCATCTCCCTTTCACTACCGGTCTACCAGACGCACGGCTGGATACCATCCACACTTGGTTGATATACCGTCTTGTCGTACCAAGCGCTTTTCCTCCACATTTATTGTGCGCACTTCAAAGCTGTGGAATTCTCTGCCGGCTTCTGTGTTCCCTGCCACTTATGACCTTTCAACCTTTAAAGCAAGAGTAAACAGGCATCTTCTGGGCTCGCTCGTTCCACTGTAGACTTCATCTATCGCTTACCATCAGGCGAGATCGAGGTCAAGAGTGAGCTCATTCTGAATAAAAAATAAATTAAAAAAAACTACTATCTGTGTGATTGTAAGCGATGCTGTGGTGGAAGATGAAGCAAACTAGCATAAAAATAACCTATTCACTCTTAACTTAAATAACTCAAGGTATAGTAGTCAAACGCAAGCCTGTCAACAATAAGAAACACCTGTATTCGTTCAAATGATATAATTTAAACGGCACAGGTAAACTACTTTATTTTACTTTAAACCTATAAAAGAAATTCACGCCATGTTTTAAAATACCTACAACTACCTGTTAGATTAATTAAAATTCTGCAATCATGTCCAATGTTGTTGATACTACAGCTCGTATATTTATAAATTTTCCTTGAACGTTTCCTCTAGTAACCAATTTCATTAAGAATAACTTGATACCATTTGAAATCATTGTAAACATTATCACGAACACAGATAGATACTTTATAAAGTGTCTGATTTGTCTAAAGTGTTTAATTTATGTTGTAACGTACAAGCTGACTGTAAATAATCGGTTAATTTCACACTTCATTTGTAAAGTAATTAATTAATTAATTGATCCGACTTGATAAAGTCATCGCTTCATATGTTAATTTGTATCAATGTATAACAAAATATATTATGACGTTCGGCTCTCGATATGGTCAAGGTCGAATGAATTAGCCTAGTTCCTCCCTAGATTGATTAATAATCTAGTCCGATCTTGCGGCTGCAGTGTTTTTTTTGCCATTAGTTTAGTTTAAAACGAAAACAGAGTCAATATTGTCAACAGCCTAATGTGGACTTTTGGTCAATTTCAATAATCTACGTCCTTAATAGCCATAGAGCCATACTAGACACTGCAAAGCCTCACTTCATTAATCAAACCCATATTTGCATACGTACTATTCCCAGTCCATCCAGAGGTTGCATTGACCATTGTACCAATAAAAGAGCTTTCTCACTATTTTATTATTTTATTTGTGGCATGAAAAATCGTGCACCGCAAACTTAAACTGTCATTAGTTTAAGTTCATCACTATTAATCAATAAATAATCCATTGTACCAAATTTATTGTCACACTATCCTAAAAATCACAAACAGACTGCTAGCTGTTATTTCATTCCAAAAAAACAAACAACAAAGTGTCCCGACTCCTAAATGGACGAAGTCCTTACGGACGTAAATAGAAGTCAGACAAGGAAAGGGTGAACACAAAAGAAATTGTGCGACGTATATAGACGACCTAAAAACGCGCCACGATTATCATTAAACGATTCCTTGACCTTGCCAGCGCCCTACATCCCACTTTAAAGGCGTGTGGTGTAAGGAGAGATAGAATAGCGAGATTAAAAAAATAAAATTTCGATGACGACAAAGATGTTTAGATAAATTGTAAAATGTTTTGCATAAAGAAACATCAACCTGTAATATCTAAAATAGGAATTTATAATAATTTGCGTTATAAATTCAAAATCTGCTGCCATGATGCAATATTATGCCCATTTGGGCAAACGTAGCCACTGATTCGACTCCAAACAACAAGAACTGGCAACGTTAGGCCCATAAGGAGATGTCATGAACTCATGACAGTTATGGCAGTGGACAGGGAAAAGTTGGAGAATGGTCTTTCCCCCGCGGTAGGAAAAACAGCAAACGGCTCATAATAATTGTCGCTAAGTGACAATTCCAGACTGAAAATACCGTTAAAATTTTGAATTGAATTTGAATTGTATGTACGCTGAACGTCTTTCTACATATTTAGTTGGTATGCCAAAATAAATAAATAAACATATGACTTACCTGTGTCCCATAATTTGTAGTTGTTAGGTATTGTTGTTTTTCTTTTAATAATTCTCAACTAAGGGGTCGTTTCTGTCATCATTATATTACCCCGCTATCAGTGTACAACTTGCAACCCATAAAATGTGTATCGTTTGTCCCTAACTCATCATTAATGCGTGACATTGTAGCTTCCACTAGTTTACGGTCTGGCACCGACTTACATCTATATAATTTTGATTCAGGACCAGTTTAGCATTGTTCTTTGATAAGTTATGAGGTGGTCTAGAAATAAGAACTAGGTATACAAGTCAGCTAATAGTTTGATTGACCTAATTTTATGAGCCGTGTTCTGAATGCATAGAAATGTTCGTAAAAGTTCTGCCTAGATGCACAGGTTGGCTTTTACCTTGGACAGAGGTTAATTACTGCTATTTAAAGACCAAAGCGTAGAGACAACTGTAGTGATAAAATTCCTAGGAGTTCTCATTGACAATAAGCTGACATGGAAACCTCAGGCTGAAATGATATGCCAAAAATTAAGTAAATCAGCCTATTTACTCTATAATCTTTCAAAGAAGGTAAATATTAATACTTTAGTGACAGCATATCATGGTTTAGTTGCTTCCCTATTAAGATTTGGAGTTATATTTTGGGGCAACTGCAGTGAGAGAGAAAATATATTCAAAGCTCAAAAACGTTGCCTTAGATCAATGATAGGTCTTAAAACTACAGAAACATGTCGACCATATTTTAAATCTCTAAAAATTCTAACTTTTCCATCATTGTACATACTAGAAGTGACCATATTTGTAAAAAATAACAAACACTTGTTTCCGTCAATGGTTGATCTAAGACAACGTTCAGGACCAATAAGGTCCCAATATAAATACCAACTTCACACAGGTGGTCATAAAACAGCACTATCCAGAAAAAATATACTTGCCATGGGTCCTCTTATTTATAATAAATTACCCAATAATTTTTTAGAATTACCAATTACTCAGTTCAAAAAGCAATTAGAAAAGCTGTTATTAGACAAGTGTTACTACACAATCAAAGATTTCATAGAGGACAAAACAGTGGTTTAAAAAAATGTTCTAGAATTGTATATATATATATATTTTTCTTTTTTAATGTACATTGTTATTACTCTTTTATTGATATAAATAAATTGTAATTCTTTTTATTATCTTAAACATTCTTACTTTTGACATTAATATTATTTTTTGTTTATGTTATTGAATGATGCTGGACAATACTGTATTTAATTGTATGTTTCAAAATTTGATTTAGATATAAGTATACAACCATGGTATGTAACATTGTAATATTTAGCACACCGTAATGGTAAATATATTGTAATTAATCTTTAATCATCATAAAATAATTGTATTTTTTTTTTCTTATTATTATAGACATTATTATCTTAGACAATCTTACTTTTGACATTACTATAATTATATTTTTGACATTATTATTATTGCGTTATTGCCATTATTATTTTGGGCCAAATTGCATTAATGATGCTGGACAATGCTGTATTAAATTATATGTTTTTAGAATTTGATTTAGTTTTAAATAATCGTGTAAAATTTAGCACACCGTAATGGTAAAATGTATTGGGACGCTACTAACTCTAACCAACTTATATGTATACCTACATTATGGCTAATAAATGATTTCTTTCTTTCTTTCTTTCTTTCTTTACACAACCTGGCATTGGTGCCAGTCTTTTGGTCGTATTTCAAATTGTTTTTAATTTCATTTAGTTCAAAAAAAATCAGGGACCCATATAAAATTAAATTATGGAAGACGTTTTATGTTTATAATAAAGTTGCGTTAAAGCAATTTTAATATGACATTTTAATTTAGGGGTATCTATACCTAAACAGTCTTTTGATTAGAAATAAGGTGCCATGATTTTGTTTATAAATTTACTAGCTTTTGGCCGCGACTTCGTTCGCGTGGGAGGTTTTTCCCGCGTAAATCCCGATCCCGTGGGAATTTCGGGATAAAAACTATCCTATGTCCGTCTCAGGGTCTTAAACTATTTCCATGCCAACTTTCATCTAAATCGGTTCAGCGGTTTAGGCGTGAAAATGTGACAAACAGACAGACAGAGTTACTTTCGCATTTATAATATTAGGATGAATTGACCTAGATTTTACCTTGTAGAAAACTATGGGTGAAATGGGGTTTACAGTTGAAGAAAGGTGCTCCAATGATGACCTACTATTACTTATTTTTTTACAAGTCGATGCTCAAATAGTTGCTAACCAATATGCCTAGTACAACTCTGATAATAGTCTCGTTTAAATCCTGCAAGTTGCAGACGGCCGTGTATGACAGGAGGTGAGGCATTCTGTAAAGGGGCTTCTAAAATCGGCAAAAGAGGCTCACGTTGTTACTTTTAAGACCGGTTGATGGTAGGGAATACAGCGCGGCGTTTCAGAGTCATATTACATATTTTGCAATAGATTTTTTTTTATCTGGAAACGCAACCAAATCTACTGTTGCAGTCATTCCTACAATTATAAAACACACGGCTGACAAGAGAGAATTGATCAATTATGTGCAAAGGCGTTTACGTAATAAGCTTGTTTATTTATAAAACAGTCACAACTCTCGGAGACTGAAGCGCGCAGAAACATCAACAGAAGGTGCATTTATGTTGGTTCTGATCTTCAAAACTTACTTTGCTCACCTGAAATGGTTTTTTTGTGAAAAAATAAAACGTAGCCTATGTCCTTCTCCAAGGTCTAATCTACCTATCAAAAGATTGGTTAAGTGGTTTGGACGTGAAAATCTGATAGATGTACAGACGAACAGAGCTATTTTGACATTTATACTATTAATAGGGAAGTAGTGATTATTTATTTATTTATTTTATTTTACAGAAAGCTTACAGACTAATAACAAAGATAAAATAACATTCGTTGATAGGGAAATTTGCTAATTACAAGCTTCCACATATATGATATCAAGTTACCTACATCTAATTTTTGTTGACATTTAACCAAAAATAATATACTTATCACTAAGGTTACAAACTAAGACTTAAAGCTAAAAATGTAACTGAACGACACTAAAATGACTAAACGGATTTAAAAGAAATTTGGCAATGAGGTTATAGTGTCAATTCTAAATACTAAAACAAAATCAAACACATTATGAGAAAAAAAATAACGTGTTGTTTTTCTGAACTACCTTTTATCATGTATTATGAATCATCACGTTAATCCTTATAAATAAAGATAAAGGCCACCTCAGACGTTTCTTTACAGCGATGCGTTTGGTATAGGTTTCCTATCATTACTATATGACTTGGCGTTAATTATGGCAATTCATTAGATCGGCTTGCTAGCTGGAGATATTGGCGAATTGATGAGTGTGTAATTGAGGGAAATGCAGGAACATATTGTAAATAATAATGTTGATAGCTATGTCATATTATTGAAGAGCTCAATGATGAATGAGTTAAGGTTAAGGTATGTTCTTTGATGGGTACTAATCTTAACATTACGATACTATTCCTTGTTTCGGAATGTAGAATCAACAAATAATCATGACCCACCATATGCTTATTTTCTTACTGAAAGTAAGTAGGTCGACATTTGCCTAAACATACATTTTCATGATAATGACCTACGATGACGTATTGACATAGGTTAAATAATATTTAAATTTAAAACGTCCTAAGTGCGGCATGCACTGTAAGGGAAGGAAATATTTGTTACTAGCTTTTGCCCGCGACTTCGTCCGCGTGGAATAGTTACTTTGGGCTAACGTTAAATTTAACCCCGATTTTGAAGCATTCTTCATTGGCGCTCCGCTCCTATTGGCCTTAGCGTAATGATATATAGCCTATAGCCTTTCTCTATAAATTGACTATTTAATTAAAAATTAATTTTTCAATTCGAACCAGTAGTTCCTGAGATTATCGCGTTCAAACAAACAAACAAACTCTTCAGCCTTATATTATTAATATAGATAGCTGTTGCCCGTGACTTCGTTCACGTTTCCGTCGTTTTTCGTAAAAAAAAGTAGCCTAGTAAGTAAAATAAGTAGTAGTTCCTCACGGTTCAGTGATTTTGATGTAACAGACAGATTAACTTTCGTAATTTAGTAGGGAAAAATAATATGTCAATCTATAATACTGTTGAAAAATATCGCAATACAGAACCGCACAATATTATTGTTAATAGCTGTGCCCGCGACACCGTCAGCGTGTAACTCCTTGTGTGTTATTAAGTTAATGTATTGGTAATATTGTTTAGATAACGTTCACATGAGGCTTAAGTACCTATAGAACGAAAATACTTCAGCGCAAAGCTTCCGGGTAAACTATGTTGAAAGTTGACCCGTCCGGCACGTGAACCGGAGCAGAATAATAATCAGAAAGCTTCGAACTGCTAAGCTATCGGGAGTTACACGTGTTATTGTGAGTCAACCATAAAAGATAGATATATGCTGTCGTGGGATATTTTTTATATAATTTTAAGGAGAACATTTCCGTCATAAATGATTTCTGTGTAGCCTTAACCATTAAGGTTGCACACGCGACGGAAGCTTAAAAAATGGAGTAACTTCTCCCGTTTTCCCAACATTTCCCTTCACTGCTCTGCTCCTATTAATTGTAGCGTGATTAAAAGTATACTATAACCAGCTCAGGAGTATGAAAAATAATTGTACCAAGTTTCGTTAAAATCCGTCGAGTAGTTTTTGTTTCTATAACGGTTATACAGACAGACAGACAGACAGACAGACACAGACAGACAGACAGACAGACAAAAATTTTACTGATTGTATTTTTGGCATCAGTATCGATCCTTAATCACCCCCTGATAGTTATTTTGTAAATATATTTCATGTACAGTATTGACCTCTCTACAGATTTATTATAAGTATAGATTATGACGGTTTCAATTGATTTATCATCAAATATTCCATTGTACGTTGTTCCCGGAAGTTATCTGTAAATCTTTGACAGTCAATAAATAGCCTGGTAATCTGACACTACTCTTGGCAAGGGGTAAGACGAGATGTAAGAAATATGTAGCTAAGATGATTGGTTATTAAGATGACGACCAAAAAGTACCGAAGATGATATGTTGCCTAACCTTAATCAAACTGAAATAAGGACAAAAATATGTGAATATTTGGATATTTTTGGACAATCTTACTTCAGAGTTAGTCTCTAGTCGAATGTTAAAAAAAACACATTTTACGTAAAAAAAATCTTGAATCCAATACTTCTCGGCACTGACAATGAACGACACTGACCCTGAATCATACCGACCTTTAAAAATTCTCAACACGGCATTGTCCGTGCTCGTTACATAATACTAAGTGTGACAAATATGACTAATCATGACAGTGTGACAAGTAGACACGCCTACTTCTTCCTGCAGCTTACGAGCTCGGTCTGTTCCCGTTTTGGGCATTAGTAATGCCTATAGAGCCATTTCCGTTGAAAATGATACAATCAAAAATTATTAGCATTGGGGAAACATGCAGTTATGGTAAATCTCGCGAATGCTAGCGAAGGAGGTGGCTGATTGCCACCGAGGAAGACGCCTCGTGTTTCGGGGATAACGATCCTATCTCCAGATACCGTAGGCACGGGCTTGCATACGGCGAGCAGGAGTAGTCCACCAGGGCAAAGGCGTTTGCCTGCTGAGGTTGCGGAACTGGGCAGGTTTTTATTCAGTAGAAATCTGATAGTTCCTTCCGCTCCACCTAGTGCGGGAGAAGTCATTTGATGATTTTATCTCCTAAAAAATAAAAAAGGTATATCCCAAAATTATAATAAAAAAATAAAATAAATAAAATTATCTCTGTATAGCGGGATGCACTGGAACAGTCTATATCCAGCAGGCAACCCCTTTCGACTAAATTATGACTCTAATAATACTTGAGACAGAGATATCACTATTACGTGTGCAATCGCTAAGCTAAAAGGATTTCCATGTATTCAAATCGACGCCAGTTTCCTGACAGATAAACAACTAAATGCAATGTTAACGATTACAAATAAGTTAATTAACGTCACATCAAGCAAATCACATAAAAGGGATATAACAGATAAAAATAAAACACTGACTACATCATCATCTCCTTAGCCTTATATGTTGGGGTCGGCTTCCAGTCTAACTAGATGCGGCTAAGTATGCCTACTGCCTATCTGACCACCACAACCCAGTAGCTGGGTAACACGATACCCTTTCACTAGACCAGTGTCACATTTACTGGCTTCTAACTACCCGTAACGAAGGTCCAAGATGTCGAAATGGCAGCCGGGACGAACGGGTTAACGCGTTTTCCGATGCACGGGTGTATTACACCGTCAACTTCCAAACTTCGGTCTGCTACTGAGAAATTCTTTACAATAACATCCAACATCCAAAATCCGTAGGACTCTTTTCGACGCCAACTCAACCATTCCTCGACTGTGTAAACTTTTAAACAGTTGCAGCGATCTTGTGGATGTCCATGCATACTCTGACCAGGCTCCTCAAAGTAATGCACAATATGTAGCTAGCTCGTCTTTTTAACCGACTTCTGAAAAAGGAGGAGGTTCTCAATTCGGATGTTTGTTTGTTTTTTTTTTTTTTTTTTTTTTTATGTTTGTTCGGGCATAGCTCTGTCGCTCGCCAACCGATTTGAAAAATTCTTTTTTTGTTGGAAAGGGTATACTTCCCAAATGGTCCCATGAAAATTTTATCGACATCGAACAAGCCGTTTCTGAAAAATTAACAAAAGTCTAAAAAAAATATTTACCTTGATGATCTTTTCGGTTACTCTATATTGTGTTTTTTGTTCGCGCGTTTTTAGTTTTTTGTAGTTGATATTTTGGCTTTTATATTATACAAATTGACCCACTAAAAAGCGCGAAAATAAAAACTTTTTTGCAAAAAAATAAAACCGACTTCCATATCAAAACACTACAAAGCCAAAAATAATTTTAATTTCGGGAGGCGGTGTGAAAAAAAAGAAAATACAAAACCAATAACACCGACTACCGAAATTAAAATTATTTTTGGCTTTGTAGTGTTTTGATATGGAAGTCGGTTTTATTTTTTTGCAAAAAAGTTTTTGAAGGTTATTTTAGTTTATTTTATTTTGTGTCATTTAGATATTTATTGTTTTACTTAGTTCTAAGTTAGAGTTAAGAATAATTGTATTGTATTGTTTTGTACGAAATGGCATATGTGGTGCTTTCCTGTAAAATTTGTGACACTAGGAAATATAGTTAGCAATCATAATTGTTAAAATTTTGGTGTTAACAATTGTTGGTGAGCCAAATAAATAAATTGCACTGTTGCCCGACCCTTTATCTAGTCAGTGTTGATTCGATTCCCATCAACACTGACTAGATAACAAACCGAATTAATGAAAAAAGAGCCACTTAAAAACCGTTTCAATTTACACCAAGAAGATCAAAATGTAAATAAAAAACTCATTCGACAACTACAAGAATAATATTAGGTAAACGTACATATATCCATGCTCTTAAAATAAAACTGAACACATCGTCTCTTATAAACAACAGTATAAAAAAACTTCTCTTATTTTAAAACTCATTGTTATTCTTTCTCTGTCTCCTTTGAATATTTATTTTCTGTCGCCCATTGCATTATAAAATGGCTAGCTTTTACACACGGATCAGCTTCTATTGCTTACTCACCGGAACCATTTTAGGATAACAAGTAACCTATGACACACATTCACACACTGTGTAATCTTTTATCAACAAAAAAACGTAATCAGATGAGAAATTGCTGAGATTAACGCCTACAAACAAACAGAGATAAATACCTCTTTATATTATTAGGTTTCGTACGAAAACGACAGCGGATATACGCATCGATTTGTATGTTGGGGACGTATTTAAAAGCGTTGATGCCCAAATAGGGAAAGTACAAATTAGGACGACTGTCAATTTTTTACATTCACACACTGTGTAATCTTTTATCAACAAAAAAACGTAATCAGATGAGAAATTGCTGAGATTAACGCCTACAAACAAACAGAGATAAATACCTCTTTATATTATTAGGTTTCGTACGAAAACGACAGCGGATATACGCATCGATTTGTATGTTGGGGACGTATTTAAAAGCGTTGATGCCCAAATAGGGAAAGTACAAATTAGGACGACTGTCAATTTTTTTGTCGAGTTGATATCTTGTGATGTCATAGTTAAATTTTAATCAAACGGTATCCAAGTGGTCGTTGTTTATCGGGTATTGCATGCATTGAACGTTCAGGGTGAATGCTATACGCTTAGCTATATTTATTACAACATAAGTTATTTATGTAAGCTAAACATAAGATTTCTTTTACAAATGTAGTACGGGGGAAATCAATCACACACCCTTTTCCTTCAGTTGCCATCGCGTTCCGGGGACGCAGTATCTCGTTAGAACATTCTCGAAACCCCGGTAGGCAATGGCCCCGTCAGGCCCCGTCAATGCTGCTGATTGCTCTTTGAGGTGCTCGTGGAACATGAGGCGTCATCGACCAGGGTCTGGTCCTTACAGGACAGTTACAAGCCTAGCTGCGTTCAATGCCATTCAAAAGTGACGAACTGCCATACAAACTTTCGTTCACCATTTCACACTTTAAAAGTTTATTCACAATACTCTTTCAGTCCTCACTGATATAGTAAGGACCTCTTAAAATGTGTGCCCATTGATATATTGTAAGCGCCGCGTTATTAGGCTTGGCAATACCCATGAGGGTTTGACAAAGACATACGCAGGTATTACTTATAGAGGCGTAATTTTTTACATTTTTTTTTTCTTATGACGGTACTAGTAATGAGGGTTGAATTCACATTACTAGCAATCTTGTTAACTCCTCTAACTAAGTTAAATATGCTTGAGTATGCCCTGAACCATGGAGTGGGTTCACGGCTATTTATAGTGTCCAACATCTTAGACATTTTGACGCTTCAAAATTGTTCCTAACTCCTACCAAACTAGCTAATGATAGCGAGAAGAATTTTAATGCATGCGATTGGTCATGACTTTTCTAGCTATGTGGATGGATGTTAAAGGAAGTAATGAGGATCATCGACCACTGTCTCACAGGCAAATATTAACGAATTTATTTTGTTTTGTTTCAGTCGACCAAGGTAGAGTCCCCTGCTGTGTGCAACAGCTGCAATTCAATCATCAATGGAAGGGTAAGTGTTGAAGATTATGTCTAGTTGACTCATGTTAGATTGTAAGTTTTTGTTACTAACACTATTATGGATGCAAGGTCTGAAATAAACGTCTTAATAATAATAATTAACCAGTTTTAAGAGTCTTAAAGGACATAACTCTGTAGTTAAAAAACTGTGTGGTTGTTCAAATGTTTGTGTGGTTAACATCTAATATTGTTCCGGATCTGGGAGTTTGTAAAAAAATACACACACGACAGTGGAGAATTGCCAACGAGTATGAGGCAACAATATCAATATAATTTTTCATTCGTAACCTTTTTTATTGATAATAGTCTCGCATTTGACCACCATCTCACCTGATGGTAAGTGATGATGTGGTCGAAGATGAAGCACGCTTATCTAGACGTAACCTATTCACTCTTGACTTAAAGACTCCAAGGTTATATCTATTAGAAAACACAGACTCTGGCAGCGAATTCCACTCCTTAGCCGTACGTACTTACAATGAAAGTATTGCCAAAACGTTTTGTGCGTATGGGTGGGAACTGGAATGTCCACTATGTACATGATGGAACAGGCTTGTTGGAATTAGGTTGTGAAACCTATTCAAACTATTAGTAGATCGAGAGATAAGCAAGTACGTATTAGTTACTATTTTGGCTCATTCACGTACGAATTCAAAGTTTTTACCGCATAAAGAACAAGATGCAACACTTAATCTGAAAGCCAAACATCCATTCTAAACGAAAACATAACAAATGAACAGCGCATCGTACAAAATACGCATTTTTGTGCACTCGGCACCACAGAACTCGATAAGTACACAGTTGCCTACCTATATGACGCTGTTGTCCATAATGATTCGGTATCAGTGATAAGTGGCCGATAGCATTCGATAGTGTTACGATATACAGCAATATTGTCAGCTTGTCTTTATTAGAAATAGATAGTATAGTTGTAATTACCTAAAATGTTGTTAAAGAAATCGTGTTATATGATAGACATAATGTAGTGAATATTTTGGACATGAAAATAATTATAATTCAACTGTATATACATTATTATTGTAAACTGTATAAGAATAAAATCGCTTCCTATCTAAAAATCTGCTTGCCTGGTGACCTGGCTTACAGGTTTTGAAAAAAACTTAGTTTAAGCACCAGTCTCCTACAAACAATTACGAAAACGTGTCTGTACTTTCAGCCAGTTAACTTTACCGTAATTTGTGTTAAGAAAATAAACAAAAATATATCAATTCTATTCTAATTTAGCTACATCACTTACAATAATTTAGAAACTACAAGATATAGTGTTGATGGTCAAGCTACAGCTTCAAATCTAAAATCCTAAAATGTAATTTTAGCTTATATACAGGGGATATAATTTCACGATGTTTCAAATGCAACCATCATCGGAGACGTTACGTCAATTCATAAAAAAATATTATCAAGAATCCTCTTCTAATCTCTTATATATGGCAAAAAGCACATGCAGTATCATAGCAAAACAAACGCTTTGAAAGTAACAACCACATGCTTGTGGAAACAATGTGGTTTGAACGGTCAAGGCGGGCAGGATGCTCCCCACACGGTAATTAGTTGGCAGCCAACAGCATACAAATGACGAGAAAACTTGATGATGGATACCGTTGATGAAACACTGGAAACATCACAGCTAATAATAGAAATAGTTACCGTAGAGGAATTGGAGAAAAAAGCTTGGACTTTGAAAAAGGGTATAACAAAACGACTAATTTTAGTCATGAACTGACTAAGATTAGTCGTTTCATGACTAAATCGAAGCGGTGTTCTACTGTCATAATACAAAATGTTTTTTGAGTAAAATCATCAAATGAATCATAAATGATTTTTGATGATAAAATCGCCAAAAAAGGAATCCACCTGCTCTGGATGGCGCGAAAGAAATTGTCAGACTTCTACTGACCCATCCTCTTGCTTCAGTTACCCTTGCGATTCGGGGCCACGGTATCACGTTAGAACATTCCCGCAACCCCGGCTGCAAAATCTTTTAATAACAAACGAGAAACGAAGGTGAAATGAGAAAGCAAGCAAGCAACTACTAAAAACGAAATTGAGTCGTATCAAAACTAACTAACGCCATTAACTAAACCATTTCCCGCGAATGTAGAGGAATTCTTTAAAAAGAAAACAAAACACGAAGTTCACGGTACATGGGCATCGATGAAAATACTCAGAGCACGTGGTGAAGAGCGAGCGCTAAAATTAATATGTTGCATAACAAAGGTGAACAAAACGCGTGGTAAAAACAGAAAATTTCAAAACAGATGAAAAAGCGTGTGTTTTCTTGTTTTTGTAGAAGATAAATGAAACGGTTATTTAGTCGATAGTTGGTAGGTGTTATTCCAGTTGGTATTTAATGGGTGTATACGACTAATGGCGCAAGGTATAAGTAATAAATAAAGACGGAAGCAATGAACACTAATTTAAATACATTTTTTTTTATTGAGGAGGTCGTGGCTAAATAATAACAGCTGCATGTTAAGCAACGCTTGCTGTGTTTGATCCGTGGATGGTCCATCTCAACGTGTCCAGGTTCTTCCGAGGCGGGACCAACAGCTTTACGTGCTTTCCCAGGGAAAGCACGTAAAGCTGGTGTTGCTGTTGTACTTCATTGACAGTCGTTTGAGGTAGTCAAAAAGCTATAAAATCTGACACTAGTCTTGTTATGGGTATCTTATTACTCAGCTACGGGGTTTTGGAGGCCAGATAAGCAGTCGGTGAAAAAAACGGATACTCAGCTGCATTTGGTGATACTGAAAGCGACCTTGATATAGTTCTAAAAAGACTATGCAGATAATTTTATTGAATTCTCAATTCAAGTGATAACCGCCTTTTTAATACTCAAAGTAAACTAAGACGGGAATTCACTGGAGCATGTAATAACTCCAGTTTTATGAGAATCTCAAGAAATAGCGTACAACAGGGAAGCTGCGGTTAACCTGATCATATAATACCATGAGATCATTGCGTGAAATTACTAAAATTAAAACACCATCATTTTTAAGACTCTACTTACACTATTATTATTTTCGCTGTTAACTATGGTTTACCGCTTTCGCTGCTAACTTATCGGGTTGTAATAAATATAGACGTCTGTTGTCTTGATATAAATACATATGTATTTAATTCAATTGTAACGGTTTTTTATTAAGTATGTCGATAAAAAAGCGCGACAATTACAAAAAAAAAAAAAAACCACAGACACTTGACATTAGATCGGATAAGCTTTTACAGCGCAACCATAAACAAGTAGAAAAACAGTCAATTGTATTCCATTAATGGAATTCATCGGCCTTCATCTCTTTTTATTGTTTTATTGGTAGACTTGCGTTTGACTATTAGGTACCAATCATTTCTGAGTAATTATATAGAGTTCAAATAAATATATATAAGTAGTCTGACCGTTTTTAGGACTCCGTATCCCTAAAAATGGAGTCCTAATTAGATCACTTTGTTTTCCGTCTGTCCATCTATTTGTCTGTCAAGATCCTTTTTCTCCGGCACGGGGAGAGCTAACAAACTGAAATGAGATATTTCGGGCTACGGTCTCTATCAGCTTGAAAAAAAAAAATTACCAACATGATGATCAACATACATACATATATGACCGTTTACGTCTTATATTTTGCGATTTCACAAGGGAATCAATTCCCGTTGACCCAGAATCATGAAAATTTTGCAAGAAGCTATGTGCTAAAAGCGCAGGTAAAGTAAAAAATCTGACAACCGTAAATATGTTAGTTCGATACTATGCGAGTCCAAGTTTCTTTTTTATTAGCGTGCTCAGTCCCACTTCTGAGCAAAGGCCTCACTCCACTACTTCCACTTCTCACGTGCCATCTCATCCTTCGTTCAGTTCATTAAAAACTCGCAAATTGAGGCACTAATCATGCACCATCTTTTTCCACAGATAGTAACAGCGTTAAACAAGAAGTGGCACCCTGAACACTTCACATGCAACACATGCCGCAAGCCGATAGACGGCGCCAAGTTCCACCAGCACGACGGTGGAGTCCACTGCGTGCCGTGCTTCGCTGCTCACCACAGTCCCAGATGCCATGGATGCGGAGAACCCATCACTGACGTAAGTTTTTTAACCCCCGACGCAAAAAAGGGGTTTTATAAGTTTGACGTGTCTGTGTATCTGTATGTCTGAGTCTGTCTATGGCATCGTAGTTCCTAAACGAATGGACCGATTACGATACGGTCTTTTTTCTTAGAAAGCTGACGTGATCGAGATAGTTCTTAGCTACAATTTATCAAGATCTGCTCATGTCTTTCAAGATTGTCTTTGAATATTTTACTAGCATTTGCCAGAAGGTTCAAAACTTCGGGATCGTGAAATTGAGATTCGACTGAATTTCACCCGAATCTGTTCAGTTATTGCAGCATGATTGGAGAGAAGGTTTGTTCAAATAGTATTCTGGAGGACTCACAAGGACTTGTGATTGCCATCGTGGTGAAAGTCAGTCAGTGTTTGGACTCGCTGATTGCCCAGTGTTTGCACCTATAGTGGCTTAGTAAATACGTTGTGGAGGCTCTCATCATTTCATCGCATTGCATTGAATCATTTCAATGATTTTAATTTAGGATCTCATAGCAACAAGGATAACATAATATTAATATCTATGAGGTCACCGTCAAACCAAAACTTCGCAATGACATTCCGTATGGATAAAACATACAATGTCAATTCAAAAACATATGATAAGCCAAATAATCGTTTCCGTTATGGATATCCGGTTTGATTGACATACAGTTATTGTTTATTTTATAAACTTCGAATAGAGCAAACCGTTCGTCGATCAATCGGTAAGCAACGAGTAGATTTTAATCTCTATGTCTTACCCTAATACCCTGTTTTTTCGATCAGAAGTCTTCCTGTTCTGGGTGGAGTGAAAGGAAATGTCAGACTTTTACTGACCAAAAATCCAACCCGTTCCTTCAGTTGCCTTTCCGTTCCGGGGTCGCAATATCTCGTGAGGCCGTGCCCTCAGCTCTATTGAGAACCGTTATTGCTACTGACTACTTATTGAGGCGCGCATGGTATAGGCCGCACCCGTCGACCCTGGTACCGGGTAGTAATTAAAAATGCAGGGATTTTTTAATTTATGTGGGAATTTGACTTTCGTCAGTCAATCGGTGCCAAACTTGTTGCCTAGTTCTGGACAGACTCCATTTAGCTATTTACCATCGACACGCCAAGAAGAAAAAGAAGACTCAATCCTGCGATTAACCTAGCAACCAAACCAAGTAACTGAAAATACTCAAAGGCAATCTAAAAATAGTTACATCATATCCTTAAAACACCTAAAATAATAAAACCAATCAATTAACTTTATCTCAAAGCCAACGACCGTAAAAATAAAATGTAAAGACCTCTGAATCCCCAGTGGGTGATGACTGGCAGGAGTGACGTCACGACCACCATATTGGAGTTGTTAGTAAGTTAGGAGGCTCGCCCACTAACCCACGAACTGCTAATATAGACATAGACGTAATAGACAAATGTAATTCAGATTGAAGACGTAAAACTGTGAAAAGTGATGCTAAATGAATCGGAAAGGCGTCGTTTACATGAGAAGATAAAATCGACGTTCAGAAGCCAAAATTTGTATTTTTATACATTTATTTTAAATAGAACGGCCGAAACTAATTACATATTACACTAGTACTCTCGCGGGGCTTCGCTCCCGTGGATTCTATCACGGTAAAAACATAACTCTCCTTTTTTGCAGTCGGGTAAAAAGTAGCCTATACCTTCCTCAAGCTTCAAGCTACTTCCATACCAAATTTCATCCAAATCCACCCAGTACTTTCGAAGATTAGCGCGTTCAAGCAAACAAACAAACAAACAAACAAACTAACAAACTTTTCCGCTTTATAATATTAGTATAGATTATCCTTCCTTACATACATATTATAAAACTACGTCTCCCGCCGCGTCTATCTGTATTTTCGCGATTAACTCAAACACTACTGAACAGATTTTCATGCAGTTTTTTTTTATTGATAACAGGCTCGCGTTTGACCGCCATCTCACTTGACCCACAGGTTATATCTAGTTTATACCAATAGATAGATTAATTTACGAGACAGGATTTAGTGTTTAATTTTTAAAGTTTTTGTGTGAATATGTAAATTGAGACCAAACGCATAGGATAGAATAAAACTTTTTTTTTTGCTCAGAATGTAAATATTTACTTTGAAAGTCTTTGGAAACCTGTAATATGCATAATATATCTGCCTTCAACAATCGTCTACGGGTCCAGAAATTTCCATCGTGTGAATACGTCCTAATCCTGGGCTGCAATGCTGTACCAGTTCAGATGGGAAGTGAATCACGTTAACACGTATATCGGCAGAGAGAGGATCGATTGGGTGTGAATTACTCTCGTTTGATCGTTTTGCCTTATTGGGTGCGCAGTCAAGCGGCGTTATGGGTATATTGGAATGTGGTATTTCAAAGTAGACTGTTTCATAAACAATTACAACTTATTATAATTATTACTAAAGTTCCTCGATCGAAGTATCGAAATTTGGGTGGGTATATAAACCACCATGCTTATACATATGCTTGCTAAAACTTTTTAACAAAAAATAAAACCGACTTCCCAAAAAAAAACACTGCAAAGTGAAAAATAACTTTAATTTCGGTAGTCGGTGTCTTTAGTTTTGTACATATTTTCGTTTTTGACACCGCCTTTCGAAATTAAAGTTATTTTTCACTTTGCAGTGTTTTTTTTTTGGGAAGTCGGTTTAATTTTTTGTTAAAAGATTTTTTTCTCGCTTTTTAGTGGGTCGGTTTGTAGTTTACCTAGTTACAAAAGGTTCCAAATCGGTCCAGCCGTCTTCGAGGTAACACACATAAAAAAGGCGAACTGAGAACCTCCTCCTTTTTTTGAAGTTGGTTAAAAAGGGGACAATCACTCGCTTAGCTTTTTCTCAACCATGTTGGGGTAGGCATCTAGTTTAACTGGATGCAGCGAAGTACTAGTGTTTTACATGGAGCGACTCCTTATTTGATCTCCACAATCCAGCTAAGTCACACAATGTCCCATTGCGATACTGGGATCAGATTTAGTAGTCTTCTGATTACCTGCAACGACTGTCAAAGATAGATAAATAGATCCTTACTAATATTATAAATGCGAAAGTAACTCTGTCTGTCTGTGTGTTACGCAATCACGCCTAAACTACTTAACCGATTTAAATGAAATTTGGTACGGACATAGTCTAGAGCCTGAGAAAGGACATACGTTACTTTTTAATGCGAAAAAAGGGCTGTAAGGGGTTGAATAGGGGATGAAAGTTTGTATAGAAATTACGTAATTTTTAAAACTGGAAGCTTGAAACTTATTTTTTAGACTTTGATTAGATATTAATAAATACGACAGTCACAAGTTTGTAAAAATTTTACCCTAAAGGGGGTAAAAATAGGCGATGAAAGTTTTTTTGTGATGACGCCGGCAAAAAGCTTCCGGAGAATTATTGAAAAAGTGTAAATTAACGCGGGCGAAGCCGGGGGCAAAAGCTAGTAGATAGATATATTCTTTATTGTACACCATAACAGTAAAACAAAATTATGAACTTGACAAGTAAAAAGGGTGATACAATGGGCAAAAACAAAATGGGGAAAAGCGATCTTTTACAGACAACCTTTGGATGGATTTGATGTTTGCATGTTTTTGGATTTGATTGATGGATGCTGTCAAGCATGGAGGAATCTAGATGTGCTGAGATGGTGGCAAAGGTTGCTTAACTTTGAATATCGACCGCTAAATCGCTATAAGAGTTAAAAAGTTTAAACATATACAACGTGTAACAGAATAAACGCAATTCCTGAAAGTAGTTGGTTCAGAATCGGCTTCTGAATCGATTTCCGTCATAAAAAATAGGTCTTAAATTTTGATCGAGAAATCTTTCATTTAACTTAAAATGGAATGGCCGCTAACATTACATGAGTGTATGCGTCTGCGTAAGGATATTGTATGACGCACATACGTTTTGCGTTTAGTAAGGATAACTATTTTATAAAAAATATCTAGGTTTGGTTTCAATTTATTTCGTTACGGATGTTGTTTTAGACTTATAATTTAACTAGTTGTGCCCGCGACTTAGGCCGCGCGGATTAGTGACTTTCGGCAGCATTTTGAATTTTTAGACTAATTATTTTGAAAATGAATCTTATACATAATTTGAAGTTCGTATTTATTAATATCTAATCAAAAGTCTAAAAAATAAGTTTCAAGCTTATAGTTTTAATAATGACTTAATTTCCATACAAACTTTCATCCCCTATTTCATTCCCTTACAGCCCTTTTTTCGCATTAAAAAGCAGCCTATGACCTTTCTCAGGTTCCAGACTATATCTGTACCAAATTTCATTAAAATCGGTTCAGCAGTTTAGGCGTGATTGCGTAACACACAGACAGACAGAGTTACTTTCGCATTTATAATATTAGTATCGATATTCTAATTGGGGTGTCTGAGGCTGTATTCTAAGATCTGAGGTATTGCGCTTAATCTGTTATACTTAGTATAACTGCAAAAAGTTTGCTAAATGAGGTAGATTTTTTAAAATTGAAAACCATTTATTCGGTGATACATACACAACAACTTACAATAAAAAAATACAAACATAAAAAAATAACACTAAGAATTTCGCTGAGCATGTCCACACCGAAAGGGTTACCAACTCAGCGTTTGCTGGGCGAAAGACACCCAGCGCTGGTTTTCAGTTGGCACCCAGCAGTGACACACGAACGAGGGTGAATAAAATAATGTTAAAGCACGTGTAGTGTATTAAATACATAAATAAAATAATATTGAAAGGCGTAATATCGTGCTACGTGCTAAAAATAATAATCTTTTAAATTTTAATTTGAACGATGTTGCGTATTAAACACTACCTAGCCACGACTTCTACAACTAGGCTACCTACTTATTTTTTTGCCTGTTATCAATATGTATATAAGTCCACACTCCAAGGTCACTGATTAGTTCTATTTTACGGCGTTTGGAGTTCCGTGAGTCACCGTAATGTTTACAACTTCGTTTATCTTCGTTGCGATGATCTAATTGATTTTTAATAGTTGTGTAAGTTATTTTTTTGTTGACGGCTTCAGTTAATGCAGGAAACGTATGTGGATTGTGGATGAAGGGCAATTTATTTATGTTTTATTCTTGAGCTTAAGCTGTAGTATCCATTAAAAGAGTAGGTAACCGTGGAGTTTCTTGCAGGTTCATTCTTCTCCATAGCAAACGACCAATTCGAATCGTGCACTAAATTTTGACGTTTTTATAAGTGCCCATGTTTATTAATACATTTAAAGCAGTAAAAAAGTATATAAATACATTGAAGATACTTACAAAAATATAATTGAGGGGGCTTAGACAGAGTAACAGAACAAAAATAAAAATAAATATCCGTCTGTTTATCTGTTTGTAGACGGATTTAAACAATTTTTTTGTTATATACACTGGAGCACCTGATGCGAAACCTTACACGCGAGCGAAGCCGCAGGCATAAGCTAGTATGAAATAAAATATTTTTGATAGATGAGGAGTAGAAGAAATGGCACATTATTATTATAGGCGTGTTCTATATTCAAACGAACACCATTTTAATGAAATCCACGATTATTCATACTTACCCGTAAGTTTATGTTTGTAAAACCTCATAATAAATCAATAGGGAAGTTGATTTACTCTAAGTGGTAATAATTGTGGGCGACAATACCATTCAATTTAAACATATTATCTAGATCAATATTTATTGTTGAGATGTTCCATGAATAATGGCATGTTTATGATTTTCTTGGACTTCGCAATGACCTTGGTAGTGAAAACGGGGAAGGAATATAGGTACTCGAGTGCTTTGCCTCGTAAGTCGCGTTTAGACACGCATACATGTAATTTCTGGCATGCAGTCTCCAAGTTATTTTTATATCATACAATTGTATTTTATTATTATATTAAGCTTCTGCCCGTGACATCGTTAGAAGGATTTTTCCGTGTAGGTACATCCCGTGGAAATCCCGCGATAAAAACTGTTATTCCAGGATGTCATCTATCTACTTACTAAATTTCATTCTAATCCGTTCAGTAGTTTTTGCGTGTCACAAACATCTATACATCCAGCCATAGGTACATCTATATTCATTCTCACAAACATTCGCATTTATAATATTACTAATATTAGTAAGATCGTAGACATTGTCTCTTGCTTAATTCATGTGACCGCGACTTTGTTGGCGTGGTTGACTATTCAAATCCAAAATGATTTAAACTCCAATCCCGTGGGAATTCCCGGACAAAAAGTAGTATATCTATTGCCCTATAACCTAATCTATCATTTAGAGTTTATATTAGAATACCGTTCCAGCCTTTCAGACTTGTTTGCGGGAAAGTTCTATCGAGATACCGCGGCCCCGGGACTTTAGGGCAGTCGAAGGAACAGGGTGGGTTTTTAGTCAGTAGAAGTCTGACACTCCCTTCCGCTTAACTTAGAGCGGAAGAAGTCATTAGATGATTTTCCCACCCAGACAAAAAAAGCTTTCAGACTTGGCTGGAACTGTTTCCAAAGAACCTCGTAACTTACGTATCTTCAACAAGGAACATATTTTAATTAAAAAGCTGCAATATTTATTTCTAGCATACTTCACAAATTAGATAAATAGTTGTAATTGAAAGCTGTCATTTAAGCGACGAAGCGACAAGTTATGCAATCAACGCACATAAATTGCATTGCTTGTAGTGATTGATATAAGTTTTAATAAGCTTTTATAAGGTATTTAGGCGGAAGGGAGTGTCAGACTTCTACTGACTAATAACACACCCTGTTCCTTCAGCTGCCCTTGAATTCCGGGGCCAAGGTGTCTCGTTAGAAAATTCCCGCTACCCCGGGTTATCCATTCCACGGAATAGATGAATAAGGTTGGAATGGTAATGTGGGCGTGGTGAGCGCGCCACATTTATGATACGACAATCATAGCGCGACCGATTAATTCATTCACCGCGTTTAGTGCGCTTCGGATTACTTCGGAACACAGAGCTCTGCTTTAAAATGCCGTGTTGTGCAATTATAACCTGTAAAACAAAAAGTCAAACCGCAAGTATAGAGCGAGGAGGTATATCTTTCCATCGGTAAGCCGAAAATAATATTTAATTACAATTTTATTTGTAAAAACATAAAAATATTCTGATCAGTATGAAATTCCGAACATTAACAAACAACATTATTGCAACAAGTTACAAAAAGTATACATTGCCCGTTGTGTACTCGCTTAATCAACGCAATGACCAAGTCCGCTCACAATGTACTGCATGCGCCACACTTCAACCATTGACGTTTTGTCCTTTGCCCTGATTGGCCGTGATGCACGGCGCATGTTTATCAACAGTGAGTTACAATCAGTAGCAAGCTCTCGATTTAAGTGTAATTTATTTGTGTGCGTAATTCGCAGACGTAACGGGCCTCTTGCTTGTAGTAGAGCTAAAGAGTGGGGAGACAAGCGGCGACACGCGTTCTCATACAAATCAGGAACTATTTCCTTTCTGACCTCTTTTATCTCTTCTGTGATCCATTCCACCTGCCATGTTATCTCTTCACCGCCCATGGTTGACTGGTAGAGAATGCCTATGGCATTAAGCCGCCTTTGTACGTTTAGTGTTGCATAAAGTTTTAATAAATAAATAAAGATGCTGATTTGTATTGTAATTGTTGGACAGCTCCGCTCAAATTTGCGTGGTTATTTCCTCAAAAGAACACCATAGACATGAACCTACATGCTTCTCATATACAAATACAAATTGTATGGACTTTAAAAGAGACTGACGTCTGAGTTTGTTTCGGTGTTTCTTCTCAGAGTAGTCAGTTAGGAAAAACCGGTCTCATCTAGCTAAACTAAACTTAATACGCATAAAAACATGACGTGTAAAAGGGTTATTTATGACCAATTTACAAAATACTTATTTCATTTAATTTCATTTCATATATAAACAAATATTTATTTAGGAGCAGTGGTGATCAAGTGATAACGAACCCGACTTACGAGTTGTATATCGTGAGGTCGAACCCAATCTCGCAGAACGGTTAAGGAAAACCTCGTGAGGAAACCTCCTCCGACAAAAAGTTCGATGACACCCACCAACCTATACTAGACCCGCGTGGTAGACTACGGAGGTCTGTGTCACAGCAGCGGCATCAACACCTATAGACTGAACTGTTATACAACGTGTAATTTAAAGGGTATATACATACCAAGTGCATGGCTTCTTTGGATGATAACAAACGATATAGCAAGGGTTTTGTAATTCTAAGTCTACGTGTGTAGAACTTATTACAAATTCCAATACACTGATACCAGAAACCGATTTTTTCTAATTAAGAAGAACGAAAAGAATTATCGTGTTATTAGCAAGTGACGTGGAAAGTTATTGACCCTCGTAGTGCTGTGCCACGTTTGTTATGATTGATATTCAAGAAACATATGAAACCGATAATTTGGTATCAATTCTTTGAGTCAGTTATTTTGTGCTGAAATTGGGCATAGAGACTCCATACCAGATGTTGTCTTCAGCCCTTTTGGATTGATATGGGGTTTCCGTTACATGTTGTATACAAATATTATAAAGTGGAAAAATTTGTTTGTTTAAACACGTTTATCTGCGAAATTAATGAGTGGATTTGGATGAAATTTGGTATGGAAGAAGCTTGAAGCTTAAGGAGCTACTTTTTATCCGACTTCAAAAGAAGGAGAGTTATATTTTTCTCGTGATAAAGTCAACGGGAGCGAAGCCCCGTGAATTCTAATTATTACCAAGGCTCGGATACCGGTTAAATTTTCAAACCGGTATGATGTACTTGACGCCAAAACCTTTACATTCGGTTTCGTTCGCATAAACCGTTTTTTTTAAACCGGTATTTGGAAGAGCATTTACATAAATGTTTATTCGGATTTAACGGTTTAGAGCAATAAAAACCGGTTAATACAGACGCACGATAAACAAACGTCGCGCGCTGTTCAGTTTTTATTTAGTCGTAAGAATTTTTCAACCGATAACAAAAAGAGGAGGTTATCAATTCGACGCGTATATATATATATATATATATATTTTATGTATGATCACTGATCAGCGATTACAACACCGATTGTACTCGAAGACGGCTGAACCGATTTGGAAAATTCTTTTTTTGTTTGAAAGAGTATACTTTGAAATTGGTCCCATTATCACCAAGTCAGGATCTGATGATGGGATCTTGGAGAAATCGAGGGAACTCTTCAAATATTATAGGCACACCTATGGCGTTTTGGGTATTTCTTATAGTAACTTGTACAGTTGCTCTCAAAAAATACCATTTGTGAAGTGGAACTGATGATGAAGACCACAGATGGCCGCCGAACCTACTCAATAATAAGTATTTCGTGGATTGCGATTCGATTACTTGAATATGGATGTTAAGCACTTTATGTTCGTCACAATGCATATGGTGATATAGAGCTGATGGTGAAGTACCAGGAGAACTCCTCAACCATTAACGGCCCAGCATTGGGAAAAGTAATATTTTGTAAAAGGTTATAAGTAGTTGACATTTAGGCTCTTTTATCTAGGTAAATTAAAAATCGACCAACTAAAAAGAGTGAAATAAAAACTTTTTACCAAAAAATTAAACCGACTCCCAAAAACACTGCAAAGTGAAAAATAACTTTAATTTCGGAAGTCGGTGCCAAAAACGAAACTACAAAACTAAAGACTTGTTGTAAAAAGAGTTTTTGGAAGTCGGTTTAATTTTTTGGAAAAAAGTTTTTTGATTCGGGTCGGACGTTTATTTATACCATTGCATCAATAAGCTCCGCTGTAAAAACATAAAAAAATTGGCCAAGTGCGAGTCAGACTCGCCCATGAAGGGTTCCGTAGTAACTATAATAATATAATATGTATATTTATTTGACGAATAAAAAAACCTTAAAATTTCTAAAAACTATCTTATTTACATTTTTACAACTACGCTAAATAACTTTGTTTTTCATAGTGTTTGTATGAATTACAAAGTTATATTTGCGGTTTTAGAAAATATGCTGTATCTCAAAAACTGCTGACCCGATTTTGTTAAATATCGTATTGTAACACACAATACATTAAGATCTACAGACATATATTTTTTTTAGATTTTTCACTCCATTATTATAGAAGTTAGAGGAGGGACGGACACATTTTACCACTTTGGAAGCTTATATCTTTTAAACGATTGGCTTTATGAAAAAGTGGTTTTAGAAAGCCTTATATCATTTTTAAAGACCTGTCTATAGATACTACACACGCATAGGTTTCATGAAAAAAAAATATTTTCAGTTCTAGTTCCATGTATGGGGACCCCCCTTTATTTTAAATATTTTGAAATTTTTTTCTTAAAATCGGAAAGCGGTTCACAGAATACATCTACCTACTAAGTTTCACATGTATAGTCTTAATAGTTTCGGAATAAAATGGCTGTGACATACGGAGGGACGGACAGACAGACAGATGGACAGACATATCGAAACTATAAGGGTTCTGTTTTTTGCCATTCGGCTACGGAACCCTAAAAATGGGTAAGTATCTAATATTTTTTTGGTGAAATTAAGTTGATAATGACGATAAATAATCAGTTTAATAATATTACTTTTCACCACGGAATAGATGAATAAGGTTGGAATGGTAATGTGGGCGTGGCAAGCGCGCCACATTTATGATACGAAAATCATAACTCGACCGATTAATTCATTCACCGCGTTTAATGAGCTTCGGATTACTTCAGAACACAGAGCTCTGCTTTAAAATGCCGTGTTGTGCAATTATAACCTGTAAAACAAAAAGTTAGACCGCAAGTATAGAGCGAGGAGGTATATCTTTCCATCGGTAAGTCGAAAATAACATTTAATTACAATTTTATTTATAAAAAACATAAAAATATTCTGATCACTATGAAAGGCCCAACATTAACAACATTATTGCAACAAGTTACAAAAAGTATACATTGCCCCATGTATACTCGCTTAATCAACACAATGACCAAGTCAGCTTACAATGTACTGCATGCGTTCTGCACTTCAACCATTGACGTTTCGTCCTTTGCCCTGATGGGCCGTGATGCACGGTGCATGTTTATCGACAGTGAGTTACAATCAGTAGCAAGCTCTCGATTTAAGTCTGTGTAATTTATTTGTGTGCATAATTCGTATATATAAGTATTCAGTGGCCCTGACTGCTATGCCCAAGGTCGTGGGTTCGATTCCCACCTAGGACAAATGTCTGTGTGATGAGCACGGTCATTTGTTCTTTGTCTGGGTGTAATTTATCTATAATATGTATGTATTTAGAAATATATATGTATGTTTATTGTCTAGTATCCATACCACAAGCTCTGCTTAGTTTGGGACTAGATGGCGTTGTGTGAAAAGTTGTGGAATATTATTATTATTATTTCATTTATTCAATCTATATACATATTAATTACATTTTTAAATATTAATAAAAAAATATATATATAAAAACATTTAAAAATATAAAAAATAGTAGCCCACCGGTATCGGGAACAGGGTCCAAGCTACTGGTGGTCAGGGCTCTTGAGAGAGGAACCTCCTCACAATACGCGCCGTTTCCAGAAGTACTGCTCTCTGGATCAAGCCCTTGATCCAGCTGCCCAACGAGAGCCTCCTTAGATGTTGGTCGAGGCTCTTGGCTATTATACCATTGGCTGTGACGACTATCGGCACAATGATTGCTGTCTCCACATCCCACATGTCGACAACCTCACGTGCCAGGTCAAGATACTTATTTTTTTTATCTATCTCAGCTTTCACGAGGTTCTCGTCATGGGGGACTGCTATATCAACAATCATTGTGCGACGCTCTAAAGTCTAATCGGTCTATCACCACTATGTCAGGCTTATTGGCAACAATAGTCCTGTCAGTAATGATAGACCGATCTCAGTATAGTGTAATATTGCCATTATCGAGAACTGGGTCGGGCACATACCTATAGTATGGTACTTCTGATTCCACAAGATTGTATTTAAGAGCAAGTTGCTGGTGAATAATCCTGGCTACGAGGTTGTGTCTATGTAAATATTCTCCGTTAGCCAGACGAGAACAACCGGAGATAATGTGACGAATGGATTCTCCCGGTTTGTGACATGCCCGACATATGTCTACGGTACCATCCTTCACAAAATATATTTTTTTTTAAATTACGAATGAGCCCGCTCTTGACCTCGATCACACCTGATAGCAAGTGTAAGATGAGGTCTAAGATCGAACGAGCGAGCCCAGAAAATGCCTATTCACTCTTGCTTTAAAGGCCGACGGGTCATATGTGGCAGGGAACACAGAAGCCGGCAGAGAGTTCCACACCTTGGCTGTGCGCACAATGAATGTTGAAGAAAAGCGCTTAGTACGACAAGACGGTATATCGACCAAGTGTGGATGGTATCCTGCGGTACGTCTGGTAGACCGGTAGTAAAAGTGGGATGAAGGGATCAGGTCGTGGAGCTCCTGCGCACACTCTCCGAAGTACAATCTGTAGAAGATAGACAGGCAAGCAACGTTTCGCCGGTGAGCCAGGCTGTGAAGCTTACCTGCCAGAACCTCGTCACCTATGAGCCTTTTGGCTCTGCGTTCGATCGAGTCAAGCGCAGCTAGCTGGTATTTGGCTGAGTCATCCCACAAGTGACTGCAATACTCCATACAGGAGCGGACCTGTGCTTTATATAAATTTAAAAGCTGTCCAGGTGTGAAGTATCGCCTCACTTTCTGTAGGATGCCCAGCTTTTTGGCTGCAGTCTGAGCCTTAGACTCAATGGTTGAGCCGAAGTTGAGGTCAGACGTCAACTCCATGCCCAAGAGCTCCAGGCGGTCGGTAATAGGTACAGATGCACCTCTTAAAGTAGGAGACCATTCAAATTGGCTCCTTTTAGCGGAGAAAAGACAAGCCTGTGTTTTTATAGCGTTGAATTTGACCAGATTGTCATCGCCCCATTGGGAAACGAGATTTAAGGTCAAATTCGTTCGCTCTACCATGGCCTTTCTAAGAGCGGCTATTTCGTCCCTACCAGCTCTAGCACTGGACAAGTATCTCTCTGAGACTGTGCTGTCATCCGCGTACCCAATAGCTCCCAACTGGAGCAGGTCGTTGATATGAAGCAAAAATAGAGTCGCAGAGAGAACAGACCCCTAAGGAACACCGGCATTAATAGCCATTAGATCCGATGCGCAGCCATCGATGACCACTCGGATCGACCGTTCACTCAAAAAGTCACAAATACAGTTGCATAAGCTAGCAGGGACACCGTATCTAGGAAGCTTGCTCAGCAGACTAGCGTGCCAGACCCTGTCAAAGGCCTTCGAGATGTCGAGGGACACGGCAAGGGCTTCGCCGTGTTTCTCAATGGCCTCGCCCCAGCAGTGCGTAGCATACACAAGAAGATCTCCGGTTGACCGACCACGGCGGAAGCCATACTGGTGGTCACTGAGGAGCTCAATGTCTTCAAGGTATGCCAGCAACTTACTGTTGAGTACCCTCTCCATAACTTTACATAGTATGGAGGTCAAGGCAATTGGTCTATAGTTTGCAGGGTCGGCACGGCTACCCGTTTTGGGTACTGGTTGCACATTAGCCAGCTTCCACGACACCGGCACCACTCCGGTTTTAAGAGAAAGGCGATACAGGCGAGTCAGTACAGGAGACAACTCCGGGGCACAGTTTTTTAAGACTCGAGCTGGTACTCCGTCCGGCCCACTGGCTTTGTTCACATCAAGACTGGAAAGGACTTTTTTACTTTCCGATAGTTATTCGTCATCATAACTTCGTCCATAATCGCACAGACAAAACCTTCGGTTTCCCCGAAGAGGTCACCAAAACGTAGCCAGGCTACAGACGCTAATGTATCTACATCAGAACCATGAAGGGCCCGGTAATAGCGTCCGTGAAGCTCCTTGCTCTGCCATACTTCTCTGCGGCCATTAGTATCTAATACTACAGGTTTGCGCCAATTCTCGGTACCTAAGGGGAGCGGAGTGAGGCCTTTGTCCACCGCTACCACATCCCGATGCATACCCACGTCAGCTTTTAGGAAATACTCCCTAAGGCTGCATACCTCGCGGTTATGCAGGGTCTTAGTATTTAAAAAACCACGACCACCGCATTTCCGAGGGATATACATCCTCATCACCGATGAACGTGGGTGATGCATCCGATTTGCAGTCAGCGTTTTGCGGACCCGCCTGTCCAAGGCGTCAAGTTCAGTCTGAGTCCATTTGAGTATGCCAAAAGAATACATCAATACTGGCATAACCCAACCATTGAAGGCACGCACCTTGTTTCCGCCTGATAGAAGACTATTCAGTACTTTATTCAGACGGCCAAAGAAGCGTTCCTTCAATGACTGTTTAACATAAGCAGTATTGATGCCTAGTGCTTCTGACATACCCAAATACTTGTAAGTTTCAGTTGATCCGAGGGATCTCAGGTGTATGGAATCCGAGAGTTATTTATTATTATTATCATTTATTATTATTATTATTACATAACGTGGCCTCTTGCTTGTAGTGGAGCTAAATAGTGAGAGACAAGCGGCGACACGCGTTCTCATACAAATCAGGAACTAAAAAAGCACCTAAAAAGCGCATCATCAACGCATCTAACACGTACAAAATAAACACCCAAATTGTGAAAGAGGATGCAGAAAATAATTCTTATAGTAACGAAAACAAATCAGGCGAAGATATCACTGCTAAACCAGGAGAAGAAACTACTTTGAACGTCATAATGAATGAATGATAAGGACTTCGATAACGAAACTATTATTTTGGAAATTTGCTAATAGGTGAATTACAATTTTTGCCGCCATGTATGCGCTCTGAAGCATATATCAATATTTTAAAGTATATACCTAGATGCTTTAAAATATCAATACCGAAAGAAATCAAACAAATAAATATTTAATTTGTATAATGTGCCTGGATGAACATGCTAAACATCAATTTGATTATTCGTACTGAAATGTTACCAATAAAAGATAAATAAAGGAAAATAAGAGCGAAATATTATTTTAAATCCCTACACAAAAAAAAAATTAAATGCTTTTAAATATGTCAGTTATTTAATCAGTCTCTTCTTTTACAATTCAGTGGCTTAATTAAAAAAATAGTAAAACTATACGCTAGTTCAACTGCACCCTAATTGCGTAACACAAAATCTGTCAACAAATGCTTTAAAATATCAACACCGTGAGAAATCAAACAAATAAATATTTAATTTGTATAATGTGCCTGGATGAACATGCTAAACATCAATTTGATTATTCGTACTGAAATGTTACCAATAAAAGATAAATAAAGGAAAATAGGAGCGAAATATTATTTTAAATCCAGGAATCTATTAATCTACACAAAAAAAATAATTAAATGCTTTTAAATATGTCAGTTATTTAATCAGTCTCTTCTTTTACAATTCGGTGGCTTAATTAAAAAAATATTAAAACTATACGCTAGTTCAACTGCACCCTAATTGCGTAACACACAATCTGTCAACAACATTCATTGCGTTATTTAAGTAATTGAGCAGACAAATTTTTCGAACATATGAAGCAATGGATAAGCAATCTGTTTCGAAATTATTCAGATTATGATTGATCGGGCGTTATGAAATTTGGGTGGCTAGGTTTGAACAAGTGAGACATTTTTTCCCAGTTGGTCAACTTGGTACAGTTCCTTTTGAAGGTTGAATTGTAGTCAAAGTATGTATAGATTAAATTTGTCCGCTTTCTACATTAGCTCGTAATTAAATCTCACTGCGCAGCAGACGTCTACGAGCATGAATCGAATGAAAAGAAATATCGTAAATACGTCTACGCGCCGCTTTGCGCGGTAGTCACACACAAGTTGCAACGCGTTTACCTACATGCCGTTCGTCGAATAAACCGGTTAATTTAGGTTAAAATAAAGTTCTCAAAACGTTCACGTTCTTCAGAAAAGTTCGGAGGAAAACCGAAATAAACCGGTATTAACCGGTATTTTTTAAACCGGTTCCGAGCCTTGATTATTACTATAAGGCATTTGATGAGAATGAATCAGTATGTGATAGCTGTATTGTAAGTGGAACAATAGTGCAGGTTAATAGTCCAGTAGATAGCCCAGTTGTCAGTCAACTTGGTATAGGAAAGTATGATGTCATATTTTAGACAGAGCGTTCATAGTTCAGTATATTATAAATACATAGAACATGAACTGTTTATTAACTGTATATTATCACACTGTTTGCCTAAAAATTATAATTATTGCGCCAATACTGTAACAACTTTTATATTATATATCCTGCTCCTGTCCGCGACTTCGTTCGAGTGGGAGGGTAAATACTGATCCCGTGGGAATTCTGGGATAAAAAGTAGCCCTACATCTATCCTCACAAACTTTCGCATGTATAATTTTGTTTTCTTCATTTAATTGGGGACTGTTACGCACAGAGTATACAGCCCATCATACACTAAGTCTATTTAAATAAGTCTACGTTAATCTAAGTCTTACATTTCGCCAAGAACTTGAACAGACTCTTCGTATCAACACTATTTGGTTGATGTATAATAATAGTAAGATTAAACACTGTGACCAAAGATCTTCACTTTTGTAAGGAACCCATCTGTTCCATAAAGGTCTTTATTAATCTCTTCGGTGACATCATTGAACCCATCTGAATCACTGGGGCTACCTACTATATGTATATTCATTTGCATAATATTTAAATACGGTATGGTTACAAATACTATACGTACAATCTGACCTTTGTGGAGGATGTCACCGATAGCCGTGCGTACCCATGTAGGGAGCGTTTCTTAACCCGCAGAGTGGAAGTCTGACCTTTGAAGGGTGACGCTAATATGGATGGTGAATGTCCTATGATCATGATGACTGTGGCAGGTTGCCAAAGTATGTGACCTTTTGGATGGACGTTGGGGGATTTATATTCGGTGCATATCCTCAGTGGTGGAGCCTTGGGGAAGGTTTTTTCTGGTATTTTGTTGTGGTAATCCATACTTCCATCCATACTAATCCATACTTATACTTACTTACTTACTAATATTATAAATGCGAAAGTAACTCTGTCTGTCTGTCACCTTTTCACGCCTAAACCGCTAAACAGATTTAGATGAAATTTGGCATGGGAATAGTTAAGGACCCTGTCAAGGACAAAGGATAGTTTTTATCTCCTTATAAGGTATCCGTGGGATAGTATTCGAATTAAACGCAGGCGAAGCTGCGGGCAAAAGCTAGTACCATATATACGACACCTTTTTTTGGGTGAAAACCATAAAAGCTCTCCTCCCACTCTGGATGGAGCGGAAAGCAGTATGTCGGGGTCGCAAATCTCGTTAGAACCTTCTCAAAACCAAGGGGCGTAACATACCCTTAGACCGCCATGCCTGACGTTACATTCTCAATAGTACAGCAACCTATCATTTCACTCATTCAATTAGGAATATCCCATGTCACATATTTCTAAACCGACCATTTAAGTCTGATCTTAACCATTCAGCGGCCAAATGTCTTTAGCAATGAATAGGTCATCAATCAACTAAGACGCTTGTCGACCACAAGCCAGGGTCGAAATATTGAAAAACAATAATAATTTATTAACACATAATTCCCATTAAAACCGCCATTCATACAGGTATGTTATAGTGTGACGTGTGTCATAAAGGCTCGTTGAATCACACGAGCCAGGGTCTTCCGTGAGCCCTAAATGGTGCGGGGCTCGGAGGAGCGAAAGTATGTTTGTCATCGTATACCACCCACGACGATAGCCTACCGTGTTATAGTAGGCTAGGACCATACGGTCCTAAGTGATTAGTTTGCCAATGTAATACGAGTCTATCAAATTAAAACCTAAGACGGGAGGGGGAGCGGCGATTCTTTTTAGTTCATACGTTTGTTACATATTTTGAAAAACGCGCTACCGCCGTGCGATTGCGCAAGCGGCATCGCCGAGCCTCTAGGATTAATCAAAATGATATTTGTAATACATTAATGGGTACTAAATCTAAAATGTGAACTAGTAGTACTTGTAATATTTTACAAATCTGTGGGTGTGGTTCTGCTCTCCTAGGTAAGCTGCGATACAGCCTGTCTTTAGAAGAAGCAGTGCCCGCCCTATTATTGAATAATTTATTTTCTAGCAATTAAATTAAGGATTAATAAAATGCAATCTAATAAAGATGAATTATGTTTGAAACCAAGGTTGATTCCTACCAAAACATACGAATTGGTTTGATCACTGGTGCGTGCCCCGAAATGGTAGGAATGAATACCGTACCGTAGCCTGTCAAAACTATTCATTGGCTTGGCACCAACTGCTACAAGGTTACAACCTAGTCCTTACTAAACACGTGTTTCCTGATCGCTATAACCTGGAAGTCTTTAAGTCAAGAGTGAATAGGTTACTTCTAGGCAAGCGTGCTCCATCTTCGACCACATCATCACTTACCATCAGGTGAGATGGTGGACAAACGCGAGCCTATTATCATTAAAAAAAATTAGACGTCCAATGATTATTTTTAGAGTGCAGATGTGTTTTTGTTTGTTTTGAAGTCGGTCCCATTTTATGTTAAACAGTTTCTTTGAAATAGAAATTGCTTTAAAGCACGAAAGAAAAACAAAATGACAATCGGTTCATGTCTTTCAAATACTACATTATAAACTCAAGTTTACAAAGTCTAATTCTAATTTAAACAACATCGCAAAACTATTAAAGCATCATAATGATTACTGGATGACTGGTCACTTCCACTTTATAGGTACGTAGATACGATGCTTCGTAATTGATTCATTAGGAATGGCTTTTGTTAAACCTGTCAGTATTGTACTTACAGCGGCGAACTTGGAATTTACTAATTGCGACTATTGTAAGTGTTAAAACGATACCTACTGATATCATAAATGCGAAAGTTTATGTGGATTAATACCTATATGTTCGTTGCTCTTTCACGCAAAAACGACTCAACTGATCTCAATCTCACCCCACCCATACGCATAATACATTTCGGGAATACTTTCGTTGAGCGTACAGCTAAACAGTGGAATTCCTTGGCGGTGTCTTTGTTTCCTGCTAGCTACAACCTGGCAGTTTTTAAGTTAAGAGTGAATACGTTACTTCTAGGTAAGCGTGCTTCATCTTCGACCACATCATCGCTTACCATCAGCTGAGATGGTTGTCAAACGCGAGCCGATCAAAATGAGATAATGTATCCTTTACCGTGTTTTATCACGTACAGTATATATTACTCAATCTACCAATAAGATGTCGCCGAAAGCATATAAGCTTTTCTTATCAAAAAAAGCGTCCAAGAGTCTTTAAGAGTATCTATGTGATAATAGCAGTCGTGCGAGGGTTCGCTCTCGTGCACTTTATCACGGTAAAAACATAAACCTCCTCTTTTGCAGAGGATAAACTAGCCTGTAACCTTCCTTAAACTTCAAACTACTTCTATACCGAATTTCATCCAAATCCACCAGTATTTCGGAAGATTAGCACATTAAAACAAACATACTTTTCCACATTAGGTATACTTAATATCTATACTAATAGTATAAAGCGCGGAAAATTTTGTTTGTTAGTAATGAGTGAATGAGGGTTTTCTGGAAAATTTAAACCACCAGTTGGCGCTACTGAGGCGAGAAGTCTTCTTTGTAAACGAATCTTTGATGTGTACATTACAGTGACGTCAATATGACAGATGTAAAAAACTTAAGCATTTGACAGGTGCCTGGACCTAATGCCTCAGTGCTGCCGCCTGGTGGACGTTATTACAGAAATCCCTCATTGAGATTTCGCTTTTTACCCGACTGCAAAAAAGAAGGGTTATGTTTTTATCGATTATTTTTTATGTTTTTATTTAACTCCATGGGAGCGAAGCCACGTGCGACTGCTAGTTAGTGCAGATTTAAATTACTATAATCTTGGAGCAACAAAAAAATAGCGGTTCAAATTAATTTATCATGTAGCGCTAATTTAGCTTCAAACAGGTCTTGATATGTCTGTATATCTAGACATCTAAATCGTCTAACCTCGCATCCTTCTCTGAAACCGGTCAGCCGGGCGCGGGCCACAAAACAATAGCCCATCTCTTAATGTCCGCCATGCAATGACATCACCATGGGAAGTAACACGCCATGATACATCTACATTGTATTATATTCGGCTCAGTTTTTATCTGAGAGTAATTACAAGTATTTTTTTATGTGTTTCGGTATGACATAGATGGCTGTGTTAAGTATGATTAGTTGAACGTGTTTGATTAAGTTTGTCTTGACGCTGATTTAGTCAGCAAGTATCAAAATTGTCCAAAGGATACGTTAAACACCTTCAGCTCCCTCATTTCAAACTCAGTTTAAGACATGAAACGAAATTTTACAGGACGTAAACGTCAAATAGGTATTAAGAATAGAATAGAAACAGATTTATTCAAGTACAGACACACAATAACTACAATAGTAACTTCCAACATCAAGATAACATAAAAAATTGCGCTGAGAATTTCAGACCGAAAGGGTTATCAACTCAGCATTTGCTGGACGAAAGACACCCAGCGCTGGTTTTTAGTTTGCACCCCATTCCTGCAACCTTTGTTGCAGGAATGTTGCAACGAAATACCGCGGCCCTGGAATGCAGAGAATTTTAGACAGTAGAAGCACGTTTACCTAGAAGAAGCCTATTCACTCTTGACTTAAAGACCCTCAGGTTATTGCTACCAGGAAACACAGACTCCGACAGAGAAATCTACTCCTTGGTTGTACGCAAAACGAAAATATTGCCCAAAATAATTATTTTTTTCTTTTTTCAAAGATAATTAGCAATGTGGGTAGAATTCACATTACTAGCAAACTTGTTAACCCCTCCAACTAAGTGAAATATACTTGTGTCTGGAGTGGGTTCACGGCAATAGTTAATGGGTGGGTTTTTAATTTAATTTAGTTTAGCGGAACCATAGTTTCATTTGCAACGATTATGACCTTTCAGACTTTAAAGCAAAAGTGAATGAACGAGCCCAGAAGATGCCTGTCTTCTGGGCTCGTTCGTTCCATCGTAGACATCATCTATCGCTTCATCCCACCAATACGCACAAAATGTTTTGGGGAATACCTTCATTGTGCGTAGGAGTGGAATTCCCTGCCGGAGTCTGTGTTTCCCGATAGCTATAACCTATGGGTCTTTAAGTCAAGAGTGAATAGGTTACTTTTACATAAACGTGCTCCATCTTCAACCACATTATCGCTTACCATCAGGCGAGATGGTAATCAAACGCAAACCTATCATAAATAAAAATACCATCAGGCGAGATCGAGATTAAGCAAAAAAAACTGTTATGTTAAAATGTGTGTTGTTGTGTTTCAGCGCGTGATCCAAGCCCTGGGCGTGTCGTGGCACGCTCACCACTTCGTGTGCGGCGGCTGCAAGAAGGAGCTCGGCGGTGGTGGCTTCATGGAACAGGTGAATATCTGCTCGCTTTAGATGATGGTGTTCATCCTACCCGATTTACGGCTAGGCGACGCGAGTCAAACACCGTCGGAGACCTCGTTGGTAACTGGCGTACCCACATTTCGCTGAGAATACCATGTTGCATGTAGGGCACGTTAACACACCGTCGTTTTAGATATAAAGCATAAGGACCAACTACATTTTTAGGTTAGATTAGATTGGTTAGTGTTTAAATCCCTTCAGTTGCCCTGTGCGATAAGACTGCCCACTGTACACTAGTTTTATTATTAGTGTCCTTACAATTATTTTATATATTTATTTAAGGAAAACTTACAAAGCATACACCAATAAACATGTTAAAGTTACAATATTATTACAACAAATAGTGTAGCCTTAATTAAAGGCTGCCACGGCATGCACTAAACAACAAACGTGAAAGTAGAGATAACATGAAAGTATTTTAAGGTGTACAATAAAATAAATAACATTGTATGTTTCGTAGCGTTATCATGAAAGCGTTAGCTAATTTAGTTTCTCTATATCAGATTCGATAACAGAACTCATTGGTTATGAGCAGAGGTCGGAATTAGGTAGAGTTATTTATATACTTGCATCGAAATGTTGATATTAATATGGATCTTACCGGGATTTGTAATAGACAATCCTGTGTGACCAACAATATTATGTAAATTTGGCAACGTCACGCGTACAGTGGTTTAAATTATGTAAAAGTAAATAACTTTTTATTTAATTAATCCCGGGATCTTAGAATAACCACGCATAGAAGGATAGTACGAGTGCAAAAAGTGAGGCAACTAAAACTTAGCCATTTTTGGCTAACTTTGCTCGACGAGCCGTCAGTATTCAAGGTCACATTCTGCCGAACAGAGCTCGCGAGTAAATAATTTAAAACGACCGTTTGTAGCGTAAAGAGATGTCATAGTCCTTCAGGAAAACAAAAAACGTGTAATCAAATTACATTTCACAAGTAAATACTTACATTTTATACATTATATTTAAGTAAATCGACCATCAAACAAAAATTCTAATAACCTAACTTATCACAATTCAATGTTGCTATCCGTGAGGAAAAAAATACCCATATTGAATTCTTTTGTGCTTATTTTTGTTTAAAAAAATATAGTTTTGGCGGCAATTATGTATGCGTCAAACTAAACTATATTTATTTACAGCTACTACCTACAGTGTTTTATAACTAAAAGTTACTGTTAGTTCGAAGAGTGGCATCATAAAGATGACAATTTTATTTATTAAGATTTTTTTCATTTAAGTAATGTTCTCAATAATATTTTTCTATTTCATAAATACAACACATACTTTTAATTGATATCAAACGAGATTTTTCAAGCAATTAATACATTTCTATAATATCATTATAACACATTACACATCAAACATTCTAAACGCAATAAACGATATCTCATTTCGTTTACCTTCCGTAAATATATGTCATATAAGTCATATTACATGAAAAAACATCATCTTATTTAGTTTCATAACATAAAATACTTGATTTGATCCAGCAACATAATAGTGCGTTTTTCCATTTTTGTGGTAATGGTACTGGTAATGGTATCACTGAAAGCTATATTTGTGTGCGTTTGAAGAACGTAGACATATTCGGCTCACGCACACAAAGAAAATAAAGTGGACACACGAAGTCGCTCGTGTTTTGTTCTAGACGCCTCTTCTATGCGTTGTTATTCTAAGCCCGGGATTTGGGGCATATCCACTTTCTTCTTTCGTTGTATGAAATCAGTGTAAGTACACAAATAACTCTACCTAATTCCGACCTCTTGTTATGAGTTAAAAATACAATTTGAGATTCTTTTTTCCGTAATAATTTCTTATTGTTCTATGAACCTTAGCTTCACACTACCAATGTGTCCACCTATTAATAGGAAGCAAAAGCACTTATACAGCTTCATAGTTAATATCGCACGCTGTTCGGGGTTGGGGTCAGATAATGATTATACTAAGTAATACATAAAATATTCAATGCATAGAGCGCGGTGTAGTAATTACGCTGATATGTTTATTATATTCAGTTTGGTGATTGACCCAAACATATGTGTTATCAATAAATACGGCTGTTTTGTAGGATAAAGTTCTCATTATCCTTGTCTAAACTCTTATCCCTGTCTAAACTCTCATTATCCCTGTCTAAACTCTCATTATCCCTGTCTAAACTCTCGTTATCCCTGTCCGTCAATAAATAACGATATAGAGGTTCTGTTAAAATAGCTAGTCTTTCAGAATAACGCTGTATGTTGGTACGTTCGTATGGCAGGAGGATTTAGTAATAATGAACTGTAGTACTGACAAGGAAGCCTTAACATTTCCAGGCTGGCCGACCCTACTGCGCGGCTTGCTATGCGGACAAGTTCGCGGCGCGCTGCAACGGCTGCGGCAGCCCCATCACGGACAAGGCCATCATCGCGCTAGACGCCAAGTGGCACCGCGACTGCTTCACTTGCATGGTAAATACCTCCAATCACTACCTCAATTATTTCTTAGCCAAAGTCCAGTAAATTTCTTTCAGCTGAATCCAAATCTCGACGAAGTAGATTTAACACATTTGAACGCCGCGCTTACTTTTCCATTCGAGCAAAGACAAAATCAGGTAATCGGTAACTTTCACCAACTGATGTTTTTATCCAAAAGTTCATAAAATTAAGTAATTCGTATGGTAAATTAAAATTACCGACTTTTACCGTCTAGTTATTAAGATATTGTAATAGGCTCACGGGTGACCACCATGGCTCGAACGGTTCAGTACGATAAGGCTCACCGGTGAGCCTCGTGGCCTGAATGGAAATGCTCGATTTTTCTTAAAGCGTTCAACGTGTTAAGCAGCGCAGGTATATTTCTCGTAAGACGCCCAAAATGCAAGTGGAAACAGGGCAGGAATTGCCCTAGAGTGGGGTCTACTTCCAAATTGAAAATGTTGACGTATAACCTTTATTTTTAGTTATCGCTGATAATACAATCCAATATTTTTATTAGAAAGATAAAAGTACTGTCCATTCTCATGACACATTAGGGCTCTCTAAATGCCACTCGGCACTCCTCAAAGCTGAAGCATTATTTACAAAACATCAGCTCAAAGTTTAAGATTTGATTTTTTTCCCAGTTGAGCCAATTATGGATATATCTAATACTTACATAATATAAACATCATCTTCAAACCCGAAACGCTATAAAACCTCCTTTCTTATTTTCCAGAAATGCAGAAACCCAGTGACAGATGCTACTTTCTCCGTGATGGACAACAAACCCCTTTGCGGAAAATGCGCCTAAATGCACTCAATGACATACCCACAAACATTATTATTTATACACCCATCGAGTAGCCAGAATACGGTACCATAGCATAGCAACATGCGCTTTTCAAAGATCCAACGGAAATTTAACGTCAGAATTTGAAAATATAACATAAATACTTTTTCTGATTTGAGTATATGTACCTACGAACTTTTTAACCAAGTGTTAATTCTCGTTACACTTATACCAAACAGTATCTAATGTTTTATTGACGTATAATGATTTTATAAGAACAAGCTTACGATCATGGAGAGCGCAAATAATTATGCTAAAATATAATAATAATAATAATAAATTACTTAGGTTTTACGTTGTTACAAATATTACAAAAGGATACAGCAGTTATATGACAGTATTTTTTAAGGAAATAATACATTTTGTTCGTAAAGAATAAGGTATTTTATTAAGGAATGTATGGTTAAAGTCTTGTATTTTTGCTGGACAACTTTTACGAAGTAAAGCGTTGTTGTAGCTTTGTCAAATAAAAATGTGCGTTCGGCCATATTGTGACAAGCATCGCCATCTAGTGGCAAAGAGGAATACTTGGATATTTTTCTTTTTGGTTTAAACCCGTATTTTTTATTGATTCCCAATCCGTGGAGTGTATAAAAAATATGGTTTTTAAAGAACTGGACATGTATACATCCAATGTCCTGAAACCACAATTTTAATACGCAAATACGATTGCACAAACTAAGCTACTATAATATAAGTTTTAAACTTTAAACTTCGAAAATTGTTGTAAATAATTTTAAATAAATTTTAAAAAGTCGCTGTGATGCTTTTTGGCTTTCGATTGTATTTATTCAATGATATATTTACATGATTAAAAAAATGTTAAAATGAGCTAGATTATATTTTATACGCTTTTCCGAAATGGTTATTTTTCCAATAAATTATTATATTTTGTTTTTGAAGATATTCGTTTTTTATTTATATCCTGATTTGCCTGAAGAGAGCATCTGTAATAATTATGGTTTAAGCATTCACGTACCTACCTACTGATTTTTCATTTACAACTGGCAGCTTACAAATGGCTAGTTTTTTTTTTCAACTATATATTTCTGTTCGATCGTTCTATTTTTAAAGAAGTTGTACATTCAAACATCTGAATATACTAATATAACAGTTTGAAGAGTCTTGTATAACAGTAGTGGAATCTTAGACTGATATTCATAATCAGTCTAAGATCGGTGAATCAAGATGAAGACTTACCTGATTCCTCTCTCTGTCAGGTTCGTGGTCGAGATTCTTCCTGGGAGATAACTCTCGGCTCCTCGGCGAGCGGGACATTCTCGGCGAACCCACAGCCTTACACTCTTCGTGCTTGTACACAAGCTTCAATTGTGCCATGTCTGTGGAGGCCTGCGCGAAACATTCCGAATCAAAATTCATTTATTCAACAGCATTGAACATCAACCGTCGCAGATTGTTGCAAGCTTATCTAAGCCACAAAACGCTTTGGGAATACTTTCATTGTGCGTACGGCTAAGGAGTGAGATTCCCTGCCGGAGTCTGTGTTTCCTGATCACTATTACCTGGGGGTCTATGCGACCTATAAATCATTAAAAAATCTTATTGAACGTCAATTTTATTTACATGAAGGCATACCCTTAAAACGCAAGCCTGTTACCATTTCCTAGTCTTTTAGCTGGGACGACCAGTAAATGTCATTCAAATAAACGGCTCGTGTAATGTCTTAGGCGAAGAAATATATTTATTTTGACTTCCAGCAAGTGTCTACTTTTGGTTTTGTATTTTGCTATAAGTGGAAATAGACTTTTGGGGAAATCAGGAATTTTAACATATCAATTCCCCCTTACCTCAGCAAGTACGCACTAGGGTACCCAAAGGTTCACTTTCGTTTATTACATACATTTCCAAGCTCGTGGCTAAATGATAAAAGCCGCACGGGTTGATCATTGTAGGAACTACAGTTATATTGCACACGAGGCAAAATTTAATGTGCCCCGCGCATACGGTCGGGCGGCCAGTCGTTCCAGCCGCGCCATAGGTAACTTGTGTACTAATAATATATAATAAGAAACGTCACTGTAACATCTCGAATCTATAAATAGACTTTATATTGGACTCACTACTAACTACTACTAACTCCGACGTGATCTAAGGGAACTGGTTGTGGAGAAGCGAAGTACGGCAGTGTATTAAAGTGAACAGACAGTTAAGTGATATTGTGTGGCCGCGCGGCAGACGACTCCCCGTCAACTTGAAACCTATCGCCGGGAATTTAAAGGGTTCCTCAAGATGATCAACCACCACCACCACCAGTAGCTCAACTGGCCAGCATCGGCGTCACGGACAGGTTCCAACAATCATCAAGGTTACCCAACGTTTGCCCAGATCGTTCCGTGGACTTGCTCGGCTTGACTGTAGCTGTTCCGGCTTTCATTTATAGGTACATCTGTCACATAGCTGTTCCGGCTTTCATTTATTGGTACATCTTTCACAGTCGCTACTCTTATAGTCCGAAGCCAGAAAACTCTGACACCACTCTTGCCAAGGGTGATCGTGTTAGCTACAGGGTTGTTGAGATGGGCAATCCCTTCATGTAAAACACTAATACTCAGCTGCATCAGGTTAGACTCGAAGCTGACCCAGACATAGTTAGGAAGAGGCTAAGCAGGTGATGATGTACGGAAGTGATATAAATGTATACAGGGTTAATTGTAAAACACCGAAAACCTCTCGGTACTATGTTACTAACATCATAATCAACAACTTTAGTTCTATGACTTTTAAAAATTCGTCATATTTTAGTTCACCAGATTTTCATACAAAAATAAAAATATTTAAATTGAACGCCCTAAATGTTACAAAGTCTATGCGAAGCAAAAGAAAACGACTTATACTATCACTTTCTTTTGTTTCGCATAGACTCCGTAACATTTACGGCGTTCAATTTAAATATTTTTATTTTTGTATGAAAATCTGGTGAACTAAAATATGACGAATTTTTAAAAGTCATAGAACTAAAGTTGTTGATTATGATGTTAGTAACATAGTCCCGAGAAGTTTTTGGTGTTTTACAATTAACCCTGTATAGGTGGTCTTATTGCAACAAGGTATCCCTGAATATAGGAATTCAATCCCGTTTCCTCAGTAAACATGAGTTTTAGTGTATGTTTATTAAGACGTACAACAAACCCACCTTCTTTGTTTCATTGGGCGCCTTTCTGGGGGTTGGCGATGTTTTGGCGTCCCCTTCCTCGGAGTTCAAATCTTTCTTCATGGCGCACTTGATCGTGAGCACGGGCATCATCTAGGAAAGAAAGCATAAACATTATTGCCAATACTAAAACACAAACAAAGAAGTATAAAAGGTAAGTACAAAAAAGAGAATGAGAAATAGAGTCTCACTCTATTTATTCATTTGGACTATTTTATTGTTGGTAGGTTTGCGTTTGATCACTACCTCACAGCTATAATGTGGTCTAAAATAATAATAATATACTTTTATTTCAGACCAATGATATATTATTCTTATCAGTACAAACTTTAAACTTATGTTAGTAGAAATACAAAAATAAATAACATACATAGAACAGAAATATGAAACACACTCAATTTGGCACATGAACTCCCGCTCTCACGTGTACATCCACCCAGTGCCCCAGAAAAGGACCATCAATCTTATCCGAAAAGGTCGAGGATACTGTTGGTGCTAACTTTGAATCGCTGCAGCATTGAGGCACATCGCTTGTGCATGATGGCATAGAGATCATCCAGCCGCGGTTTAGCAAACATACCTGATGCGCTGCAAAACCTAGGCATCCCCAACAGCATTCTCAACACATTATTATACTGAATGTGCACAGCGTTTTGTAAGCCTTCTGCGTATACCTAACCACCACCACCAACCAGAATACCACTAACGCTTGCCTAGAAGTAACCTATAGTCACCAACATTTTATCACACTACTTGCACAACAACACGCAAACAAAGGGGAATGAACGTAAGTGTAACAAACAATTATAGGTAATTACAACATTAAGGAATACAGATATCTAATTAAATAAAAACTTTTTACCAAAAAATTAAACCGACTCCCAAAAAACACTGCAAAGTGAAAAATAACTTTAATTTCGGTAGTCGGTGTCTTTAGTTTTATATTTTCGTTTTTGGTACTGACTTCCGAAATTAAAGTTATTTTTCACTTTGCAGTGTTTTGTAAAAAAATAGCTTATGTGTTATTCCAGGTTGTCAACTATGTACTTACCATTTCACTCATATTCGTATTTATTTAACAGGGACACAATAAAGACTATGAGAAGAAAAAAACATGGCATCACCTGCTGTTCCTCTGCATCTTGCTCGTTCTTGATGCAGCTCAGAGATTCCTTCAAGACTTCGGTAGACTTCGGACTGAGCCCAGCAGGCTTTAGCTTCGAGGAAGATGGCTCGGTGGGAGCTCTCGTGATGCGCGGGGAAGGCTGGCTTCTCCTTTGAGAGACATCATGTATTTTAGACTGTAGAGACTTAATTTTTGAAACTTCAGTAGTCTAATGGCTAAGGCTGACTTGTGATCGAGAGGTCCACCATTACACTATTTATTACCTTGAACTCACTCTCGACACAAGCATATAATTTAGCTTAGTAGGAGAGGTCAACAAGATTGCTAGTAATGCGAATTATAGCAACATTTTTAGTTCTAAAAGAAACCAAAAAAATAAATAAATTGTATGTGTACTCTACACTTATTAATACAACATAAAAGTTATGTTTTAGAGATGTAGACGTATCGAAGAATTCTTCGTCGTGTCGATTATTTTATTTTAATAATAATAGTAATTATGAGTTTTCTTGGGGGATGGATTGAGAAATACTCTTAGGAAATTGTTGCTACTTTGATTCTAACGTTCTATTGCTGAACAACGTTCTTTCTCATAGTTCTTTTGGCTTTCTGGTGCATTGTCTACTCTGAGCAACAGTCACGAACGCCTCACAGACGCGTTTCTAGGGACTTTCTTAAAAATTGAACGCTTAGTCTATACTTTTTGTGTAAGATGTGGGTAAGTATTTTTTTTTCTGCGTAAGAAAATCATTGAATGACTTCTCCCGCTCAGGGTTAAGCGGAATGGGGTGTCAGACTTCTACTGACTAAAAACCCAACCTGCTCCTTCAGCTGCCCTGAAGTTCGGGGCCGCGGTATCTCGTTAGAATATTCCTGCTACCTCGGTAGACAATGCACCGTTACTAGTGCTCGACGGCTCTTTGAGGTGCGCGTGGAACACTGGGCGCCGCCGCCGACCCGGGCCTGGTCCTTACCGGACAGTGAGCTACCCCTACTCGCCGTCCGCAAGCCCGCGCCTCCGGTGGCTGGAGATTGACCCGCGATCTCTGACGCGGGTAGATAAGTACCTGGTGCGTTGATTCATAGAGCTCGGTGTAGGGACGTTGTGTGAGGTGGCAGTGCGCGGCGAGCCCTGCGCCGGAGTGCCGCCTGCCGACCTGCGCCACGTGCCCGGTGGGTGTGCTTGCGTAGGGAGTGTGCGGGGGGCGGTGGGGAGGGCGGGCAGGCGGCGGGGGGCGCGGGGGGCGGGGGGCGCGCGGGGGCTGTCGTCGCAGCTCATGTGGCTGGATGCGCACTACCAACATATTTTCTTTTTATTGATTATAGGTGTTGGTACCTGATGGTAAGTGATGATGTAGTCGAAGATGGAGCACGCTTACCTAAAAGTAACCTTTTTTTTATTCACTCGACTTAAAGACCCCTAGGTTATAGCTATCGGGAAACACATTACACAGACTCCGGCAGGGAATTCCTTGAAAGTATTCCCAAAACTTTTGTGCGTATGGGTGGGATGTCCACCATGTAACGATGGCGCATCGCCATTTGTCTTGTAGTCCGATGATGGAACGGACTTGGCGGAATTAAATATAAAGAACATCATCATCAGTTATCATGAATACGTCTAGGTCACAGGTTTTTTTTTCAGGAAAATGAACAATGACTCCTCCTGCTCTGGGTGAAGCAAAAGGGAGAAAAAGTGGGTGAAGTGGAAGAGTGTCAGACTCCTACTGACAAAAAAAAATCCACCCAGTTCCTTCAGGCAGAAACAACGGTATCTTCTTAGAACATTTCCGCTACGTCGACAAGCATTAGCCCTGTCGTGCCCCGTCAATAGTGCTGACTGCTATTTCTTTTTACCCGCCTGCAAAGGAAGGGTTATGTATATGTATGGTTAAATATTCTGCAGTATTTCAATTATTCTGACTGTTCTTTAAGGCGTGCGTAAAACTCGCACGCCGCACATACTGGTATTTGCACGATCTACGCGGCCAAAATTATTTTGATGCTTATTTGGTATCTAAATAACGCAAATAAGAAAAACATACATATTTTTTTACAAAAAAACAATATATTCACAATCTTAAGGTAGGTTACACGAATTACAGGGAAAAAATAAAAATTATGTTTCTGTAATACTTTCTTCATCGCTCTCTGATGAAATGAAATGAAATAAGAATAAAAAAGCGGGTTCAAAATATCTTGGTTGCAACTTTCTCTGGAAAATTTCCTCGCAAAATCTTGGCGGTAACATCTAAAATGTTTGTTACGGAAAGCTGCCCGATTGGTAATAACGCCTTTTCTATTATAACTGCGCCATGGACTAAAATCTTGTGCATTGTTGGCGTTGAGTTTTTTTTTTTCATAGGATGAAGAATTTCTTCTTGGCCTTTTGTAACACACTGTAGCACGAAAAAAACTTCTTGGTCTTTCTTATAATTTCGTATTGTCCTTGTGCCAAATTTGCATCTACAAACATTTGCAACGCTTGCATTGGTCTCAAAGAGGGTTGCTCTTTACTTGATTTCCTAAGACAAAATGCCTTCTTATATTTAGTTGCTCGTGTCGGAGTACTGGTGATATCTTTAAAGACAATTGATGCATCTCTTTTACCAGATTTTCCCAGCTCCACTTGCGCAGCGTGTATTATGATCTCCTATTCGAAACCAGAACGAAGTTCCTCAGTCTTGTTTTGCTCCTCTCATTTGCCTCTTCGAACAATTTGGGTGGTCGACCTAGTCTATTTTGTGAGGTCTCAACAACAGGGATTTCAAACGTATCTTCCAGCCATGACCGGTTGTATTTCAGAAATTTGTCTTCTTTATAATGAGCTTTGGTCCACCTTTGTTTGAGTTCTGATTTGAAATGGCCAAAACTATGTTTCAAATTAACAATTTGGTGTTCATTGTAATCTTCACTTGACAAAAGTTGATCTTTTAGATTATTTAATTTTGCATCTAAATTAGGCAAATTTTCTTACTTCATGCGGTCAAACAAGTATTGTCGGGTCATAATTCTTACTTCTGACGCACCCTGTGCATCTAAAACAAACGTATACTATATAAAAAAGTCGCTAACAAAAATTGCATTTTATACATTTTATTGCTAAATATCTTTAATCCCCCAAAAGTGAATCTATCCGGACGTTTCCGGAGATCTTTTTGATAATATTTATAAGAAAAATGTTCAAATAATAACCTGTAATTATCACCATAGCCCGATATATCCCGATACACAAACAAAAACACTAGCAAAGCAAAAATATTAAACGAAATCACGGTATGAAAATTACTTCATACATTATAAAAAAAACCATGTTGTTTATTAGTTGATCATAACTTTATTATTGTAGTTTGTAAGTCTCTTACGTGCTCTATCAGAATCCATCACTTTCAATTCATAGATCAACTTGAAAAATATAAAAATTTACTTTTGAAGTTAAGTTTAGAAAAGCGTCGAGAACAGATACGTACACGTAAGTGAAACGGTCTAATTCCGACAGACACTACGCGCGCGGGGTGTGCGATAGCAGGTAAATCGAAGATGGATATTGTTCCCTGGTTCGTCCTCTGTTCGTGGAACTCATTTTTTTTAATGTTTTTGTTATTTGGATATTGGGACTTTTGGCCGCATAGATCGTGCAAATACCGGTATGTGCGCCGCAGACTCGGGAGATCACAAGCTAACTTTAAAACTTGATGGCAATATATGGTCATCCACCGTCATTCATTAATACTTAGTGAAAACTTAATGCATCATAACCAACGAAATTCCAAATGAATTCCATCAGCCATGACCACGACAACTATTTTTAAATTATTGACACAACATAAACAGCACTATCAATCAATCAAATATTTTTCACTACGTATTGTCATCACTAATCAAACAAAACTTCACTTCGTTATAAAAGTAATACGAAAAAAGAAATAATAATTCATGAAAACAAGTCAATAACAAACTAAGAAGTACAACGTGTAATTTAAAGGGTATTTAAGTACATACCAAGTGCTTGGCTTCTTTGGATGATAACAAACGATATGGCAAGGGTTTTGTAATCCTAAGTCTACGTGTGTGGAACTTATTACAAATTCCAATACACTGATACCAGAGACCGAATTTTTCAAATTAAGAAGAACGAAAAGAATTATCGTGTTATTGGCAAGTGACGTGGAAAGTAGACCCTCGTAGTGCTGTGTAACGTTTGTTATGATTGGTATTCAAGAAATATATGAAACCAATAATTTGGTATTAATTCTTTAAGTCAGTAATTTTGTGCTAAAACTGTGTCTAGAGACTCTATACCAGATGTTGTCTTCAGCACTTTTGGATAGATATGGGGTTTCCGTTACACGTTGTATATTGTGATAAGTATTACACTTATGCAGCCTATCAATCTCACATACCTACTGTTTTCAGCAGTGTTTTAGCTATCCAAAATTAATAGTAAATAGATAAATCAAATCTAAATTATTTTATTTTACATAAGCCTACATGGGCATTTATAAAACATCAGAAGTTAGTGCATGGTTCGAAATTGGTCGTTTCCTATGGAGAAGAACCGGCAAGAAACTCCACATGGCGTGTAACAATCTTTGCATAACAGATACAATTCTTTTTTAGGTATTAGAGGACAGTATAGACTAATTGACATAATACAATGTAATTCAGTATGTTAACTAACAGAGGGCGTTCCCGTTAACCCGCAATAGTATAGCATCCATACATGCTAAAAAAGATATTACCATTCGAAAACAAAATGTTTTTATCTTTTTTAATATTAAGGACGGCAACTTCGCAATTTATTTATGAATGCGTACGCGTGTACAGAGGGTTTCTTTTACGTATAAATTTAACATTTTTAGTGAATATTTTAATATAAAAAAAGAACATTTTGTTATCGAATGGTAATATTTTATTAGCATGTATGAATGCTATACTATTGCGGGTTAACAGGAACGCCCTCTGTTAGTTAACATACTGTATAACTAATCAGAAATAAATCTCATGATAAGATAGACTTACAGTCTCAACAGCTTCTACCATGGTCTTTATATCAGTCTCTTTGGCCGGCTTGGGTGCTCGCGGCCGCCCCGCGTGGGGATCTCGCATCAGCGGACGACGGGACCTGAAGAAACCACATTTTTAGACCTTTCGATCTCATCTATACAATGTGTAATTTAAAGGGTATATACATACCAAGTGCATGCCTTTTTTGGATGATAACAAACGATATGGCAAGGGTTTTGTAATCCTAAGTCTACGCGTGTAGAACTTATTACAAATTCCAATACACTGATACCAGGGACCGAATTTTTCAAATTAAGAAGAACGAAAGGAATTATCGTGTTATTGGCACTTCCCACAACTTGCATTAACTTTCCACGTCACTTGACGTGGAAAGTTATTGACCCTCGTAGTGCTGTGACACGTTTGCTATGATTGGTATTAAAGAAATATATGAAACCAATAATTTGGTATCAATTTTTGAGTCAGTTATTTTGTGCTGAAACTGTGCATAGGGACTCCATACCAGATGTCGTCTTCAGCCCTTTTGGATAGATATAGGGTTTCCGTTACACGTTATATAAATAAAATGAAAAGTCCTGACTGACTGACTCATCAACGCCCAGCCCCTTGGACCCAGAATCTTGAAATTTTGCACAGGGGTTCCTTTTATAATATAGACAAGGAATAAGAAAGGATTTTTTGAAATTCAATCCCTAAGTGAGTTAAATGGAGGATGATAGTTTGCATGGAAAATCGTTAGATATAAGCGTCGGACTTGAGGTGTCGGACTTGTGATCGAGAGGACGCGGGTTCAAGCGGGGATAGGCATATTTAGCTAAATATGCTTGTGTCCAAATAAGTTTAGCCGAAGGGATTAATAATTGAAATTGAAAACCATTTATTCGATGATAAACACACACAACAACAGAAAATTACAAACATAAAAAAAAAGTTCACTAAGAATTTCGCTGAGCATGTCTTGCCAACTCAGCATTTGCTGGCGAAAGACACCCAGCGCTGGTTTTCAGTTGGCACCCCGCAGTGACACATGGATGAGGGTAAATAAACTAATGTTAATGAATGTGTAGTGTATCTAAATATATATAACTCAAAGGTGACTGACTGACATAGCGATCTGTCAACGCACAGCCCAAACCACTGGACGGATCGAGCTGAAATTTGGCATGCAGGTAGATGTTATGACGTAGGCATCCGCTAAGAAAGGATTTTGCGAATTTCCCACAGGATCGGGATTTACACGGGAAAAACTTCCCACGCGGGCGAAGCCGCTGGCACAAGCTAGTTAAATACATAAATAAAATAATATTGTAACGTTTAATATCGTGCTACGTGTTAATAAAAAACCTTTAAATTGTAATTTGAAACTCGCCACCAAAAAGCGCGTTAGTTGCCTAGTATCAAACTGCCCGCCAGAGGAAACAATAAATAATAATAAAGTGCAAAAATAATAAAATAATAAGTGACAAAAAAAAGTTATTAATAAAATAGGATAAGATAAGATTGCTAGTAATGTGAATACCCACTTAGCTAATTCTCTTAAAAAAAAACCTTGAAACTTTTTTGACAGTCGAGTAGTAACTAGTAACATATTCATTCATAAGAGAAAACATCGAAGTTTTCTTGGTGGTAATTTATATTACGGAACGAAATGTTAAGAAAGACTAGATAAACGAAGCCGAAACGAACCTTCTGGCACTCTTGGGAGCCTCAGCATTCTTATCGGTCACGGCTCTCTTCAAGTTCATATTCATAGCAGCTCCGATGCGCATCTTGGAAGTACTTCTGCATGAGGCAAGGGTCTTAAATACATGGATTCATTAAACAAACATTCAAATGACAAATACTAGCTTCTGCAAAAAAAAGTTAGTAAAAGTTTTTTGTTCAGCGAAAAGTAACCTATGTCCCTCAGTGGTGATAACGTAGATTTCAATTGATGAAAAAATCTAAACTAATATTATAAAGTAGAAAAGTTTGTTTGTTTGTTTGATTGCGATAATCTTCGAAAATACTGGGTGGATTTCAATGAAATTTGGTATGGAAGTAACTTGAAGCTTGTGAAAGGTTTTTTTACCTAACTTCAAAATAAGGAGGGTTATGTTTATATCGTGATAAAAGTGTCAATTGCCTAATGGCTGGACTTGTGACTGAGAGGTGGCGGGTTCGAACCCCACCCATTACAAATAAAGAAGATTTATTATTACACTATTGCTGTAAACCCACTCGACACAAGCATATTTAGCTTAGTTGGAGGGGTTAACTAGATTGTTAGTAATGTGAATTCTACCCACATTGAACAACTCTTTGAATTTCCCTAAAAAAACAAAATAGGTTCAATAGATCCAGAATTCAATTCTTTTAAAAACTTCGTACCTCTATATATAGTATTAGCTAATTAACCAAATTACACATATCTAATAAAATGAAATCTAGAATGTGATGATGGCAATGTAGCAATTATGCTGAACCCTTAAGAGGAGGCTCCCTAAATTGTAAGTAACTTTGCATTAATATTCTGAAACAATCACGCATACAATCAAAATGGTATATGATTTATTGGATCTTTTTCTTTACATGTCTGATACCAGTTACGTAATTGGAACATTTTCACTCGATTCATTTTTTAATCGAAGATCATGACTTTTTTAAAGATTATTCAAAATTTAATCAAGTTTACTCGGCTTTTATGTCTAAAATTAGTATTAAAATATAGTTTATTATCCAAACATAAGATATGTTTCCTCTAGATCAATTATTACTTTAGTTATAAAAGAAATAAGAATTGAGACTTACCACATTTAGTTTCGAACCCGAACATGGTGAAAAAGCGCACGCGATATTCAACTTTATTACTGCTGTGTTAGCGTTTAGTACATAACGGCCTAACCGGGGGTGCATGGGGGCGGAGCTTGCTTGAAAATTATTTTAGAGTGCCTGGTCTTAACTTACGAAGTTTGGTAGTCTTTGGAGCTGGAGTTAGACTTCGTACGGTAGTGCAATCTGGCGTCCATGGAATACATTGACAGCTGCGATTCCGTGCCTGTATCATATTATTATTATTAAATCATTCTCTAATTAATAATCTTCTATGATCTGTTGATCAACTTTCTGACCAACTGCATGCAATTCAACATCAGAATTTTGTTTTTACGATTTTAAAACTATTGTGAAAAATCAATATCTTCCACCTCGTTCGTCGTAGCTTACGTACTATGTTTTGTCAGGACTATTTATTATAATAATTTATACTAGCTGCGTCCGTGACTTCGTTCGCGTCGTTGTCAAAATCCCGAGCCCGTGATCTATGAATTTTGATATATCATCAAATCACTATCGCCATCTGTCTCTGCGTTTAATACTACTCTGTCAAGACAGTACTGGGAAACGATCAATAATACACCAAATCTTAGTTATTCATCCAAAGTTATTTTCAGGGACTGTGAACACGAAATTCCATTGGCGATGAAAAATTTAAGACAAAGGGCGGGGGCACACGTTGCGTTGCGGCGCCGCACCGCAAAGATTTCACCGTGTCAGTGGGCACACGAGCGGTGCGGCGCCGTAACGTTGTTATGTCGCAGTGGCGCCGTAGCAGCGTTGGACAGTCTGTTGACAGACAATCGAAACGAGCGAGCGTGTGTCCTTCCTTGTGACGCAAAACAACTGAGCGGTGCCGCTCCGACGTCGCAACGCATTCACCCCTCCCCGCCTCGTCTTGGTGGTTGCAAGTCCGGTGCGGCGCCGGAGCGCATCGTGTGCATGCCACAGATATTTCTATGAAAGACGACGCAGCGACACCGCTCCGGCGCCGCACCGCCGCCGCAACGCATCGTGTGCCCCGGCTCAAACTCCTTATTCGATGTTATTGTCCATTATGAAATTCGCAACACACTAGATATGATCTAACTAAAAGCAGTATTGTATTTAATCTAAATAACAGATGCGACTCAAACTCCGCGCCAAAATGGAAAACAGTTGTACCAATCCAACAAAAAAAAAATCATTCATTCCCGATACTTTTTTTGACTGAATGTATGCTAAATAGAGAGTCTACTCTTCCGACCTTTTAAGATTGAGTTTCTTCTAAACTAATGGCTTAGCGTAGGTACTTAATGAAGCGTGACTCGTGTTACATACCGCTTTTCACAGCAATCCGATTATTCCAAGGCCTTTTCTTCACTTTAGTCTCTTTCTTTGTTTTCTTCGAGCTTACAGTGTTCTGTAATATACAAAAAGGATAAATATCTGTGCGATTTACTTGGTTCATATTGCTAACGTGATGTAAGATTCATCACGTCAGTAATAGGGGCTCCATCCATGGCTTATAATTCTGTTAGTGACGTCCAGATCACTAACCCTTAGTTTTAACTTTATTCTTTACTAGCTTTTGCCCTCGACATTACTCGCGTAAAGTTTTTTTCAGTGACAAATTTAACCTATGTCACTTGGTGAAATTAGCATTATAGCGGAAGATGTTTTAAAGTCGAATGAGTAAATATGAACATTACTTCCTAAATTCATAAATATCACCCTGTTATATTATTCTACTACTAGCTCTAGCAATATGGGTAGACAGTACTATGAGTAGCAATATTGCTTACCCCTCCAACTAAGCTAAATATGCTTGTGCTTGGAGAAGCGCAGTGCGGCAATAGTGTAATGGGCGGAGTTCGAACCCGGGCCCTATGGATCACAAGGCCGACACCTTAGCTATTAGGCTATTGACGCAAAAACGAAAGTATAGACTAAAATTAGTTCCTTCGACTCATCTTTAAATGAGACATCAGAAACTTATAGAGAAACATAACCAATTCCTTCACACCAATTCGTTTACGCGGGTCTATTTTCGCCGTGCGGCTAGTCGCTTCACAAATTGCCCCACTTCCTTTAGTTACTTGCGACCTAGCCGAATTGCCATTTAAGCCGGCTTTACACGTTGTCCAACACAGTGGCGAATGTAGTGGCCAATGACTATTCGCCAACGTGTAGAGGGGGTGTTTGTGCATCTTGGGTTGTATTGGAATGATGGCCGACGAGTTGGCGCGAGATCCGTGTGGTGTCGGTTTTTTGCAAAAGATCAAAGGGTTTTGGCCGAGTATTGGCTACCGCGTCCACACGTTGGCCACGCGTTTAGTATGCTACGAGCTCCCAGAACGATCGCACGCACCTGATTAAACATTTTAACCGACTTCAAAAAAAGAAGGAGGTTCTCAGTTCGTCTAGAACTATTTTTTTATGTATGTTACCTCATAACTCGAAGTCAGCTAGACGATTTAGAAAATTCTCTTTTCATTTGATATGGTATACTTTCTAGTTGGTCCAATTGTTATGAAATCAGGATCTGATGATGGGATCCTGGAGTAATCGAGGGAACTCTTCAAATATTATAGGCACACCTATAGCGTTTTGGGTATTTCTTATAGTATCTTGTGCAGTTGCTCTCGAAAAGTACCATTTGGTAAGTATAACTGATGATGAAGAACCACAGATGACCACCGAAACTACTCAATAATAATTATTTCGTGGATTGCGATTCGATTACTTGAATATGGATGTTAAGCACTTTATGTTCGTCACAATGCATATGGTGATGTAGTGCTGATGGTGAAGTACCAGGAGAACTCCTCAAAAATTAACGGCTCTGTATCGGGAAAAGCAATATTTTGTAAAAGGTGATAAGTAGTTGACATTTTGGCTTTTGTAACTAGATAAATTACAAACCGACCCACTAAAAAGCGTGAAAACAACTTTTTAGCAAAAAATAAAACCGACTTCCATATCAAAATACTACAAAGGCAAAAATAACTTTAATTTCGGAAGGCGGTGTCAAAAAAAGAAAATACAAAACCAATAACACCGACTACCGAAATTAAAATTATTTTTGCCGTTGTAGTGTTTTGATATGGAAGTTGGTTTTATTTTTTGTTAAAAAGTTTTTATAGTCACGCGTCGGTAACAACTAGTGTAAACAAAATGTCAGTAATGACTAATAACGAAGAAACTTTTCGGTTTATAGAGCTCTACCAAGCCGTAAATTGTTTGTGGGACCCAAGAAGCAGAAGTTAGCGCCTCAATATCCATTTTAATAAATACGTCCGCACATTGGCCTGAACCGTAGCAAACTGAACGACCTTCCAACGTGTGGACGCTATCACGAACTCTTGGCCAATATGCTGGCCACTACATTCGCCACTGTGTTGGCCAACGTGTAGAGCCGGCTTTAGACGGTCGATTTACGCCGCGCGGCAATAATAGTGTGCCTTTAGTCACCCTTGTAAACACCTCTTTAACAAAACAGTCGCACGGGTCGATCTTCAAGGTTAACCCTCGCTTGACGAGGTCCACCAGTGGATGGGTGACCATATTAACAAATCAGGACTCTTTATTGGCTCGGAAAGCACTTTAATTTTTAATTAATGTCTAATCCACTTAACCGATTGTGTGAGCTGTGAAAAGGCATCATTCTTACTTATTATAAATACGAAAGTTTGTGAAATGAAATGAAATATTTATTTTGTAAATTGGTTATAAATAACACTTTTACACGTCATGTTTTTTTGCGTGTTAAGTTTAGCTAGATGAGGCCGGTATTTCCTAACTGACTACTCTGAGAAGAAACACCGAAACAAACTCAGAGGTGTCTCTTTTACAGTCCAGACAATTTGTATTTTTATATGAGAAGCATGTAGGTTCATGTCTGTGGTATTCTTTTGAGGAAATAACCACGCAAATTTGAGCGGACCTGTCCAGACAGTGCAAGCATTTGTCAGTTATCGTGTAATTCAACTTAGAACTTAAGGAGCTCAACAATTTGACAAAAAATACCAACGGACATTTGGGTAGGCCACACAAGTACTCAAACTGCTTGACATCATTAAATAAATTATAGTGAAAGTAAAAACAACGAAGAAAGAATAACCTACACTGTCCTCACATTAACAATAATGAAATAAAAATATATAAAAGAAAACAAAAACAAAATAAATAGGTATATACAACAAAACAAATATTTTGATCAATAAAAAATAAATCAACTATCAAAATTTAAAAAATAAAAAAGGCTCACGTATATCACTGGAGCAGCTCATTCCCAAGCCTTCTTGTCCTCAATATAATCTTTAACAGTGTAAAAAGCTTTCTGACATAGCTTACGTTTTATAAATAATTTAAATTTATTAATACTTAGTTCTTGAATATGGCTTTTTTTTTTTTTTTTTTTAACGTGGTAAAATTATCAAATAAGTCCTCCCACTCCGGGCAGGGTGGGAGGGACTGTCAGACTTTTACTGACTAAAATCCACGGTGTTCCTTCAATAACCCTTTACATACCGGGGCCACGGTAACGGGATGAGTCCCACGACCCCGGCAGGCTTCGGCCCTCTGCAGAGGGGGCCTCGTCATGTTGCTGACGCTCTTTGAGGCGCGCGTGGAACACGACGCGACGTCGACCCGGGCATGGTCCATGGTCGGACAGCGAGTTGCCCTTTACTCGCTGTCCGCATGCCCGCGCCTACGGTGGCCGGAGATCGTCGGCCGACGTCCGACGCCGTGGGCGTCTACCACTGCGGCTGGGCTGGAGGGAGGACGCCATCCTCTCCCTCTCGCGGCCCGCCTCCTCCTTCGGAAGCATGACTGCTTCGCAGAAGGAGGCGACCGCTTCCCACTCCCTCTCGCCCCGCAGCATGGCCTCGACCAATGCCGGGCGCGAGAGGTCTCCGCCTATCGCCGCCGTGAGGACACGTCGGTGCTCTGCCCAGACGGGGCAGTCTTGCACCGTGTGCTCTACGGTGTCCTCAGGGCGACCCTCGCAGTGGTGACACCCAGACGTTTCCTCCTTTCCCATCAGACACAGGTACCTCCCGAAACTTCCGTGTCCGGTGAGGACCTGCGTCATGCGGTAGGTCAGGACGCCGTGACGCCGATCTAGCCACTCCTCAAAGAGGGGTCTTACCGCCGCAATTGCGGCGTGCCCGGCCGTCAGTTGCGACAGTCGTTCCCTCCATACTGCCCTGAGATCGCGCCGGAGCTCTTCCCGCCGCGCCTCGACTTCTCGAGGCAGCGGGGATACGCCCCGGCGCTGCGCCTCCACGCGCCATTCATAGACGCGCTGGAGGGCAGTCGCCTCCAGATCCCAGGGCAGCAATCCGGCAAGGAGGTTGGCCGATTCGCCGGCGATCGTGCGGTATCCCCGGATCATTTGGATAGCCATGACCCTCTGGCATGCGACCAACTTTAGTGGTCGCGTCCGGATGCACAGGGCCCACACTGGGGACCCGTAGAGGGCCATGGACCGCACGACGCCGGCGTACAGCCTTCGGCAGGAGGCGTTTGGCCCGCTGAGATTAGGCAGGAGTCGCCTGAAGGCGGCTGCTGCCCGGTTCAGCTTTGGGGCCAAACTCAGGAAGTGCTCCCTGAAGTTCCACCGGCTGTCGAGGACGAGTCCCAGGTACTTCATCGTCCTCCCGACGCCGATGCGAACCCCCTCCACCGTTATGTGGGACTCGGACCGTGGCGCGTTCTGACCGCCATGAAAGCACATGGCCTCGGTCTTGTGCAGCGCCACGTCGAGTCCCAACTGCCGGATCCTATGAACGACTGTCGCAACCGCTTGCGTCGCCAGGTCGGCCGCCGCCTGGTGCGACTCTCCCTGCGCCAGGACGAGCGTGTCGTCAGCGTAACATACTACGCTGACGCCGTCAGGGAGGTCGCCGCGCAGCACCCAGTCGTATCCGATGCTCCACAGGGGCGGCCCCAAGACCGATCCCTGTGGGACACCGCACGACATCTCTCGCCGGTTCCACTCTCCCCGGTGACCGGGGTAGATGACGGCTCTGTCCGTCAAGTAGTCCTCGACTATGCGACGGAGGTAGGTCGGCACCCGGTGATACCGGAGTGCCTCCCTGATGCAACTCCAGGGCAGGGTGTTGAAGGCGTTGGTGATGTCCAAAGACACCGCCAAGACGACCCTGCCCCGGGATACCGCGTCCCCCGTCGTGAGGGCTCTCACGCGCATGACGGCATCCACCGTCGAGCGCCCCTTGCGGAAGCCAAACTGGCACTCCGCAAGATCCGGGCCCACCCGATTCAGGTGCCCGAGGAGGCGGTCTGCAACTACTCTTTCCAAGAGCTTGCCCGCCTCGTCGAGCAGCACGATGGGCCGGAATGCGGACGGAGAGTCCGCAGGGCGCCCGGCTTTCTGGATCAGGACCAGCTTTCCCGTCTTCCAGCGAAGCGGAAACTGGCCCCTCTCCAGGCATGCGCTAAAGAGCCCCCTAGTCGAGGCCCGAGAGTCTCCGAGGCCAGGACCCACGCTTTCCCTGGCAAGCCGTCGGGTCCTGGGGCGGTATTTTTGGCCTTGAGCCGTTGTACCGCCACTCTCAAGTCTACCTCGGTCACCTCTGGAGCGTCGTAGACGTCGTCGTCGCTGTGGTCCGCGTTTGCGCCAGCTTCAGGTTCCGTCGGAGACGGAGCCATGGGCGGGGGAGCGTGCTCCCCTCGCGATGGGAACAGGGCGCTCACCACGTCCTCCAAGAACTGAGGCTGGAGACTCTGCGTTAACGGGGGAGCCCAGGGGCGGAGCCTCTCTCGCACCCACTTGTATGGGCGGCCCCATGGGTCCCCGTCCAGAGTCGCCAGCATCTCCTCCCGGGCCAGTTCCTTGGCCCGCCAGATCTCGTCTCGGATGACGGCCTTCGCTGCCCTGTAGCCCTCGTACAGCTCCGCCTCTACAGTCGCCGCATCCGAAGGTCGGGTGCGGCGCCTGCGGAACCTGGTGTACCGGCGTCGCGCCGCAACGCACGCTTCACGCAGCGCTGCTAGCTCACTCGACCACCAGTACAGCTGACGCCGGGCGCGTCCTTGCCGGACCCGGGGCATGGCCACGTCGCAGATCTCCGACATGGCCTCCCGGAACCACTCCGCCTCGTCGTTTATGTCGGCAGGCCTGTCCGGGGGTGACCCCCAGGCCTGCACGATCGAGGCTTCCAGGAATAGCTCCCGGTCCATCTGCTTCAGCGCCCATCGCGGACCACTCAGGTCCCGTCGGACCGGCGCGTCTGGGGTCTGGGCGGAGACGTCGAACCGGATATACCGGTGGTCGGAATAGGTCTCCACCTCCTCCACAACGCGCCAGTCGGTGACGCGCGGTGACAGGCTGGGGGTGGCGAACGTAACGTCCACCACCGACTCGCCCGTAAACCGCACGCACGTAGGGACAGAACCCCGGTTCTCGATCACCAGGCCCTGCGCACGGGCCCAGTGCTCGAGCATCCTGCCCCGCCCATGGTCCATGGACCGGGAACCCCAAGCCGGATTTTTGGCATTGAAGTCCCCGAGGACGAGGGCGGGGAGGGAACCGAGGGCGACGATGACGTCTCCCAGCTCCGTTAGGGAGTTCTGGAACTCGGCGAGAGTTCGGTTCGGGGAGAAATAAACGCCTACCACAGCGATCTCCCCGAACCGTGCTGCGACGATCCCACGCCCTCTCTTGACGCGATCGAGGGGCGGGGTACCGGCGGCGGCCGACGAAACGAGGGTCACCGAGCCGTCTAAGTCCGCCACCCAGTCATTCCTGGGCAGGACAAAATACGGCTCGGCGACCACGGCGACGTTGATCAACCACTGCGCCATGCTCTGGAGCAAAAGTTCCTGAGCAGCGGCGCAGTGGTTGATGTTCGCCTGGAGGAAGCGCAATGGGGCCATTAATCGGGATCCATTGCAGCCTCCTCCAGGGCCCCTCGCGGGGGTTTGGCCACGGCTTCGGCGACGTCGGCGGCAGTAGTGACGGCGGCGGCGGCGGCGGCTGTGGCGGTGACGGCGGTGGCAGAGGGCCTACCTCTGCGCCTGGCCTTGGTGGGTGGGGCGCAGGACTTGCCCCCAGCCCGGTGATCGGCCTGCTTGCCAACCGCCTCACATGCGAAGCAGTGAGGCGGGGCGGAGCACGAGCCGGCCTTGTGACCGGGCTGACCGCAGCGGAAGCACCTATCGCTGCGGTCTACCTCCGAGGTGCACACGCATGCCGCATGGTTGCCCAATATGGCTAGGAATTTTATTATAAAAACGTAAACATTGGCATCTAAACGAACCACCTATTTTTTTTTACCTTGTTTTAGGAATGACATATATGTGTCTTTGTTCCTTGTATTTACACTATGAATATCACTGTATTTTTTAAACATATTAATATTTTTGTGTGCATACAAGAGATTCTCATAAATATACTGAGATGGCACAGTCATAATATTAATCCTCCCACACGAACAAAGTCGCGGGCAGAAGCTAGTGAGTTCATAAATCTTACCAAAATTTGGGCCCTAAGAACTTCTTGCACCAAACTAGAAATGTGTAACAGCAGTGCATTATGTTGGTACCTATGTAAATTCTTCCACTTATTGATACTCACCACATTTTCGAAGCGATTCAAAAACTCCTCACATCTAATCGCATACTCGTTAACAAATTCATCCACTTTGTCGCATGTAGTCAACAAATCCTGACAAACAAAACATAAGAATTATTATAAATGATAGGGCTCGATAGGGTCAATGCCCGCCGGAGTTGCGGAGATGTTCTAACGAGATACCGCAGCCCCAGCAAGGGCAACTTACTACGAAGGAACAGGGTGGGATTTAAGTCAGTAGAAGAGACATTTTCGGTCTACCCAGAGCAAGAGGGGTGTGACGAGTATTTGACGATTGAAAAAAAAAATTATTGCTACTAAAAAAATCGTATCATTTTATTTAAATGTTGCTGTCATTGCAAAGTTGTGCTGTCGTGTTCACATCTGCCAAATCTATCACCTGGGCTACTACCAAGATATAGTGTGTATGTCAATAAATAAAAGATTATTATTTCATATGACGCATAAGTACATACATACAACTAACGAACTCCCGATGGATAGCTAAAATAACCTGGTAACCTGTTGTTCGCAACAATACAACCGAATAGCTAAACACTTTTGCTTTCGTGCATTTTTATAAAACTAGCAAAAGTAATTATTAAAGTCGCAAGTAATTACAAAAGCGAATTCGGCCTTCGATCGCGTAACTCGAACTACACCAAAACCATATTTAAGATTAAATCAACTTAGCTTTCTTACTTATTTTTTACTTAGTTTTTCAAACCATAACGAAACTAAAGTCGTATCATTTAAACCGAACCAATATCAAACCATAACCATCGAATAAATCAAAACCACTAAAATATCAACGAATTCAGAAAGTTGGTATAGTTCTCGTCACGTAAGTTGGCAAGGTTTTGGTGTAGTGGGGGTAAGTTCGCGCATCGTGCACTTAGTAGAAGAAAAAAAGTGGTTACTTTTACTGCTTGCCATTATTCTATGGTTATTGTCATCATTTATTTTTAATCATGTATGTTCAGAAGAATGTTAAAGAAATAAAAGGGATTCATTCGTTACTTCGGTATTATAAATAAAATAGATATAGGTAATACATAAATACATTTAAATATGAAAATATGTATGAAAAAAAAAACATTAAAAATAATATGTTCTCGTCGTCACAATTATTAGTTAATGAAACTGCTAGGTACCCCTTTTATTCTTCTGTTTCTCGGTGTTCTAAAGACAGTGACGAATTCGGAATTTCAACCTTCCTTAACTATAGTGTCTAACTGTTCTTTCTGACGTTTTAATAGTCTGCGTATTTGGTCCTGGCATTGTAATCAAGGTAGGTAACAAAAACTAAATTTAAAACAATAACTCGTAACAAAAACAAAGGGTACAACTTTCGTGTACGCAAGTGTATTCGGGAGCAAATTGAACGAGAACTACTGACGTACCAATCGCGCGCTCGGAGCGGCGCTACGTCATACCCCGCGTCCCACTGACAAACGCTGACACCTAAAAATCGACTTCTGCGCATTGAATGACTCTTGCCAAGTTATTTGGCGACAACTATATTGCGTAGACCGATACAAAGTACATCTGTCGTATCATAAATAGCGCGAATAAGAGTAGTGTGCTTACGTCCTTGTAGAGGTCGAGGCACGCTGTAAAGTCTGTGGGCGGCGGCACCTCGAGGCACGAGTGGGTGGCGTCCCGCAGCGCGCGCAGCACGCCGCCCAGCGCGCCCGCGCTCTCGCGCACGCCGCACGTCTGAGGGACCGACTTGTGGAACACCTGCGCATATCACACACATCAATTCATCATTTCATCTATCATTAGCAATGTCCACACTGTGCATTTTCATCTTCAACTTTCGTCTTGATCTTTCGATTGATGCTTTCAATAATTGAATGCGTTAAGGGGATTACATTGCCCAATGACCTTAAGGATTTGGAAACTGTACTAGCATTTGTTATTTTAGTGCCCTCTGCCGATTGATATTTATACTACAACGAAAGATACGAAAAGCGTATTAGATTAAGAATACAGACACGTCGCGCGTCGCGTCTCTGTCGTCTTTGCCGATTTAATTTTGTTCTCTGAGAGGCTTACTACATTTTTACTATTCCGTTTTATTTTGTAATAAATTACCGTATATAGGTAAGAAGACTTAATAACTGCCTCCGTGGTCGAGTGGCATTTGCCTTGTGACCCGGTGGCTGTGGGTTCGATTCCCGTGGGAAGCATACTTTGTAAAGTTGTTTCCAGTTTGGCTAGGACATTGCAGGCCTGCATCACCTGAATGTCTGATAAAAAGATGGTTCCGTGCTTTGGAAGGTACGTATAAGCTGGTGGTCCCGGTCGCCAAATGGCGATCGACAAAATAGACTACGTCAGAGGCCCTTGAGGTGGTCTAGAAACTCTGAAACTAGGGTATGTGGGGTCGTTAGACCTTACTTACCCACACGATAAGAAGAAGAAAAGTAGGATTTGGTATTTAGTTTTAATTAGTTGTTTCATTACATATTTATAAAATATAATGGTAAAGTTGCATATCTAATGATGATGGACTGGTATAAATAAAAAGAAAAAATAAGTGTGTAAGTAGGTATATGATTTTTTTAATCAACAAAATCTTAACTTAAACTCGACTAAAACTGATCAATTTGTAAATATCCAGGACAAGTCGGTTGATTATTAAATCTGATTGTTGTTGACGGTGAATGTTGGTCGTCAATAATATAACATTCTTCTAATTGGATAGTGTCCGCGTCGAGATAGAATATTCTGGTTACTTTTTTTCTTCACCCTGATCAGGCTGCAACAAACATATTCCGATTATTTATGATTGTTTCATTTTACAAATAGAATACGAAAACAAAACTGTAACACTTTGTATAGCTTGTAGAATGTCTATTGATTTTGAAATATAAACACCCACTTAACAAGTATAGTTTATTAGATTCGTCTAGGAAGGAGAAATTACAGTCTAGTAAGATAGATTTAAGAGAAGATACAGATTTATGAAACAATAGTAAACACACTATAAGAACTGAACGTTCTTGATTGCATACAAAATCAACGCGGGCTTAGCGGCGCGATGGTGCAGCGGTGGAAAGACTGAAAGGTAGGTCGCCTCGGGGTGCCTCGGGCGCATCGACAGCTGCCGCGCTGTTAGGCGCGCGCGGCGATGGATAGCTATGCGTATGTACTTACCTGCCGCATACTACCAAGTGTCATTCGGCGATGCTTGTAAATTATTTATTTTATAAGGTTTTGTGATGTGTTTATATGAAATACACAGTCATATTTGCGATTTAGTAAATAACCTACAAAAAATTGGCGAAGTGCGTGTCAGACTCGCCCATGAAAAGTTCCGTAGTAACTACGCAAAGTAAGTTTGTTTTTAATAGAGCTTGTATGAAATACAAAGTTATATTTGCGGTTTTATTTTAAATTTATTTAATTAATTCCTTTTTGAGGTCATTATAAACTTGTGATAGAAAAAAAATGTAGCCTGAATTTGTGAGTTTTGAATCTTTATCTCTTTCACTGATTCACACTTTTCTCCAATTTTCTTTACTTGTCCCTACTTAAATTCCAGGAACATGGTTTTAATTCCGGCCATGAAAATAGATAATTCGTTATCCTGATTTATCCTTGACTTGACATTTTTTGCTAGGAGCGTTTGAAAAGCCGCATTATTTAATAACCGAGTCAGTATTCAGTATGTTAGGTTCCGAGGAGCAGTGCTGAAGTGGAATTGGCAACGGTGCTGCAAGCGATGTAGAGGGGGTGAACGTCAATGACGGTGATCTATTTGTCGGCACATTTTCTTTTATATAATATAATATTTAGTCCTGGAAATACTAACAAGTATTTCCAGGACTAAATATTATATTATTTATAAAAAAATAATAGAAATTATATTTTACAAATGCAAAGAAAAAAGCCAAACGCATAAAAAGTCAAGTCACAGGTTTAGATTTGAACTTGGGTTACTCGGAGATTCGTAGAGCCAACCCGTACTTTTCGCAACCGCGCTATAGACCTCTCGAGCGAAGTTTTGAAATTGGTGAACTATTGATTCAGTAAAATGGGTAACTCGTGAGGTTTCTATGACTTCTTTGTGTGAGATCAAAGTACAAGCGCGTACACTTTTAAAAAATCTGAGTTCGTTGTTATTTAAAACAGCTGTTACTTTTGCTGTAGATGTTGAATCAAGGTTTTACACATGATTATTACTTGTAACTTACTAATGTAGATTCTCAGATTTTACGTAAATTTATGCATTTTAATCACGGTAAAATTAACACAGAGCTATTAGAAGTACGTCCGTCTGCGTTGACATCTCGCGCCCCCGGGGACAGGAGTTACTAAATTTTAATAACTCTAACATCTATACTCAGAATGAAAATCGTGTATACAACATGTAACATAATTAACGCACACCCTCAAACACTCCAATTAGTATATGATGTTATAATCATAATACATACACTGAATTTTTAGTTAAATATGTATAAGTGTATTTGTAAAGACTTTAATGTGCTTGAAATAAGGTTCATTTTTCTTTATTTTGTATCATTCAATACGGAATTTGTACTAATACAAATAAAACTGCACTTTTAAAAGTCTTATTGCCTTGAGTTACGGTTCATTTCAGTTTGTTTTGACTGTACAAACGTAGTGTGACTGTGATTTACGTAGTTTTAATTATTTTTGGGATAAGGATAAGGATAGGTAATTTACCTATACATAAGTTTTTAAGCTAACATGGTCACTAACACTATCATTAGAACTTAAAACGGGATATTTACCATGTGTATTTATTGTTTTGAGTTTCCGATATTTCGGCACTGTTGCAAGCGCCATGATCACGGATGAACTGAAGTAATTGCGGGTGGAAGTTTATGAGCAGACAAATCGGTCTACCCACTTTCTCGTTCGTTTTCTGTTAGCGACACCGCTACCACTGGCACATGTATCACTAAACACTCGATTCTGTTCCCGACACATAAAACTCACCGTGTCGACTCGCGAACTTTCTACGGAACTTTTTCGGTTTTTACACATTTGAACCACTGGACTTCAGTTCATCCGTGATCATGGCGCTTCCAACAGTGCCAAAATATCGGAAACTCAAAACAATAAATACACATGGTAAATATCCCGTTTTAAGTTCTAAAAATTACCTATAATAAAAATGATAGTAATAGCTTCAGTAAACGATTCCGAACAAACTACTTCTAGGATGTACGTTAATTATGTTACAGTCGGATTATACGCGGGTGAATCCGTGGGGCACAGCTAGTCTTCTATGATAATAGAGTGAAAAATCTTAACAAAATATTTGCTATTATGTCTAGATCTTAATGAAAACTTTCTATGAAAATTGGTTTGAACGAAATAGAATCGGCAGTTTTTGAGATATAAGTAGCACATTTTCTAAAACCGCAAATATAACTTTGTATTTCATATAAACACTATGAAAAACAGTGTTATCTTGCGTAGTTACTACGAAACCCTTCACGGGCGAGTCTGACTCACACTTGGCCAATTTTTTTAAAGATAAATTACACTCGTACCTACACGGTTAAATAAATTATAAATTCAAATAAATAGAAAAATATAGAAAGCTCACCGGTACAATTTTCAATACTTTCAATGGTTCTGGTATACGTGGTAGAAGTACATTTGAAATGTTGGCAAAGGGCTGAGGACTCTGGTGTTCCTGGTTTTGCTTATCCTGGTTTTATGCTTGAGTGTTCTGCTGTTTTTGTGTTGCCTAGAAACATAATATATTTGTAATTACGCTGGTCTAGTAATAAAGCACAGAATGAACTGAAAAAGTATTTTGCATTCATTATGTGGTAGTTCATGATCAGGTAGGCGAGACCATCATAGTCATCTTGGTTACGTCAAAACCTGTTAAGTGAGTCCAGACATGAAAGGTCTACGTAGAACCAGGACTGAGATACTTTTCTCATATTCGGAGTTCATCATCAGGTAGGCCAGATCATCACATTCATCTTGGAGTCGATGATCATTCAAACGTGAAACCCTATGGTAAAACCAGTATATTTTAATTTTACGAAAATTCATAAAATTGTTCTAGTGATAAAATAAAAACCAACAGGATTTAATAAATATTGTCATCATAATAAAAACAGAAGCGGCAATAGCCTAATAGATAATGTGTTGGACTTGTGAATTGTGATCGATAGGTCATGAGTTCGAACCCCACCCATTACACTATTGCCGTGAACCCACTCCACACACAAGCATATTCAGCTTATTTGGAGGTGTTAACAAGATTGCTAGTGTGAATGTGAATTCTACCCACATTGCTAGTTAACTTTTATTAAGAAAAAAAAAAGAATAATAAACCTAGCACTCGCGCTTAATCACGATAAAAATATGAAGTACTTCTTTTGCAGTCGGGTATAAAGTAGCCTTTCTCAAGCTTCAAACTACTTCCATGCAAATTTCATCAAAATCTACCCAGCATTTTCAAAGATTAGCGCGTTTATACAAACAAACAAAGTACAAAGTAGTAAACAAAGTAAGTAGTAAAGTACCACTTTATAATATTACTTACCAATCATTTTGAAGAGCTCGGCCACACTTCACATTACTTTAACTTTTGTATATAGGCATAATGTATCAGGTTTAATCTATGACCAACTTGAAAAGAAAAACAAACTTACAAACACTTTTATGTGAATTTACAAACTTAATTTATATTTTAATTTACATGTTATATATATATCTATACTATTTGCAATATAATTTAATTGAAAAGTCATTCAAAATCCTACACTTTTGTTATTTATGCGGAAAAAATATCGCACGCACAGTCCTCCCGTCACAAGAGTCGTCAAGACACTAACGAGACGCGTTCCGGCTATGCGCAACAGGCATTGCAGGGGTGTTTCACGCGGGTTACAAGTAGAATTTTTGGTTTTTATTTTTTTATAAAAAATATACTAAACAAAATAATAAATTAAACAATATAAACCGTTAAGGACATCGTTACCTTTTTTTGGTTTATAAATCATATGTATCTAATAAGCGGTTATTAGTAAAATTTGCAATTTAGGCTTGAAATTGCCTTTTTATTTCGATTTATTACTTTAATTTGGGTATATTTATCAAGATTGTAAACAATGCCTTCGCATCGTAATGATCTTAGCTTTAATATATATATTTCGTTTGGTGAAAATATAAGAAGATTCAGCAGCAAACTTCTTTAAAGTTACGCTATTTTTACGATTTTAGCGGGGTAGTACCCTTAATGAACGCAACACCATAGTTCAGTCGTAGTTTCTGACTTTGATGACTTTTTGATGCTCTGGACAAATATGAGCGAAGACTTTTTATCTTTTTTTTTAACTCCATCGATATCAATTTTATATTTATTAGCCAGAATTTGCAAACCATCGTTCCTCTTTACTTTATTTGTGTAAAGTTTATTATTTGGATCCCAAAGTTGTGGAAAGCTTCTGTAATCTTCAATAAACTTTAATGTAAAATCTTTTTCTTCGTCCGCCATCTTGTTGTTGAACGCTTTAAGGCACAGAAATCCACCCGAAGCCGGAAAACGTGAATCACAGCGCGCGCTTCGCTTTCAACTCTCATCGCGCATGCGTTAGGGCATGCATTACGTGCGCTGTTGACTGCGCTATGACGCATGCCCTTAATAAACAAAAAATGCACAGTGTAGACATAGCTATTAGTCAACTGTCTTTATCAACCAACTCCTATGATTTTACCTTGTATTTCTCTCCTTATAACATATTTATATAGAGTTAATTGTAAAACACCGTTAACCTCTCAGGACTATGTTACTAACATCATAATAAACTTCTTTTGTTCTATGACTTTTTAAAATGCGTCATATTTTAGTTCACCAGATTTTCATACAAAAATAAAAATATTTAAATTGAACGCCCTAAATGTTACGAAATCTATGCGAAGCAAAAGAATGCAATAGTATAAATCGCATATATAAAAGTCATATAACAAAAATTGTTGATTATAATGTTAGTAACAACATAGTCCAGAGAGGTTAACGGCGTTTTACAATTAACCCTGTATATTTATTTATACTTATTTATGTATTGTGTTCTATTATATATATCTATATATACTTATTTTAACTACTTTAGTTACTTTTGTGTATGTTATATAGGTAAGGAAAGGTATATTGGTGATAAAAATAAAAAATATTTTTTTAATAGGATTTGGTAATAAAGTATAAATTCACTTTTGTTTTATGACAATATTTATTATCCGAAGTATATACTGAGAATAGTTTACGTAGCAAAAATCAAATAATTATGAGAACAAATGTCAGTTGAATGCACAAGAAATCGTAAGGTAAGTTGGCGATATGGTCCGGTAGATTGGTGATACTAGGTTGGCAAATTGGTGATAGAATGAAAATTGTCTGTTTAATTACGTTATTTTGAACTTCAAATAAAAAATGTTTGGCCCTTTCATAAATATTATTCTAAGCAACGATCACATCTATAATATAACTGTATCTCGGGATCGACGGGATCAGTATCTTCAATAGATGCGCAGATCTCGTGATAAGGCGTCAAACAATAAGAGCACTGGATCCATTTGGCTCCATTCCTTTCACTTCCACTCCAGACCTCACATAATCCACACTCCCAATCATCTTCTATCTCTTTAATTTTACTTTTTTTTGCTTTTTGGGCAGATTTTGCCGATGTTCAGGCTTGAGGCTGAAGGTTTTCTTGTTCTACATTTGTTGGTGTTAAGCATTTCGCGCTAGAATCTCTTTTTCTTGACTTCTCAGGGCGTTTTAAAGCTTTGGGTGTTTTTAAAATGTCCTCCACTGTGAGTAGAGATTAGGTATAGTATAGAGATTAGAGAGTAGGACCTAAAGAATTGCTTTCAAATGCTGTGTTAGTCAAAGCTGAAGCTGCAGAAACAAGATCTGTAGAAGGAGCTGCAGCAGGAGCTGAAGCAGAAGCAGCAGCAGGAGCTGTGACAGGAGCTGCAACAGGAGCTGTGTCAGTTAAAGCTGAAGGTCGTAATGCTTCCTTTGAAATAATATTTCCGTTAAAAGGGCATATGCCTGTTTTTTCAAAAGCATTCTCTATAATTTTTTTTAGTAAAGGCTTTTATGAATGCTGGATTCATAATGGAATGGAAGTTACTACCATTTGGAGCATCAGTAGGGTTATTGCTCATGTAACTATTCATGCTATCGCGTCAGTAACTTTTAAGTGGCTTGAATAGACCTACGTCAAGAGGCTGCAATAAATGCGTGCAATGAGCTGGGAAAGTAAATAGATGAACTTGGTTATCTTTCACAACTTTTAGAACTTCTGGTCTAATATGTGCAGATCGTGAGTTCATCAGGAGGAACACAGGACATTCAGGCGGTATAGAAGTTATAAAAAACTGATGGCTCTTCGAAGTTGCTGCTGGTTATATTTTCTATATTTCTTTTCATTTGGTGATATTAAAAAACCTTGTACAGGTAATTTGGGGATAAAAAAAATTAGCGCAAATTCAAAATAAAACGCATTCACGGATTCCTCAAAATAATGCCCTTCGAACTCTATACTAGACATCTCTAGCAAATTTTTAATACAAGCGCAAAATAAGTCTCAAGTTAACCTCTCAAAAACGTACTCAAAATTTTGGCAAAAACACTAAGAAACTGTGGTCACAATTTAAGGAATAAAAACTTACTTTGACTGAATCAGGACGTCATTACAGCTTTTTTAAATAATAACTAGTATAATGAACGATTTTAATAAGTTTTAGCACCAAACACCAATTTTACCGATTGATTTTAACATAAATACGTAAACGCAGCCGATCTTCACTAAAAAATGGCGCCATTGATGCACCTTTGTCAAAAAAGTTTGTTTACGCAACGCAGGAACAAGATAGCGGAGCGCGATACATATATCTATCTTCCTCACAGTCATAGTAGCTGGCTAGCGCTGTTTGTTGTATATGCTTGCATAGGGAACTGTGTGGTATTCTGTTTAAAAAATATCACCAAATTACTTATATCACCAATATACCTCCCCTTACTTAGTACTTGAAGTAAGTAGGTACACTGACTTTCCCCTCCCCTCTTTGATTTATGTTCTTAAAGTCCATCCAAAGGTTCTTTGGAAGATATCACTATCAGCGATAAAACCGTCATTGTAACCATATTTTGCAGTATTGTAAATCAAGTGTTTGTTTAAATTATTGGTGTACAATCAACGAATTAGGAATGATATAGAACACGAACTCCGCTCAAAAATGGTTCCACGCAAAACACAATCAAGTAGGCGGGGTGAAAAAAATACAATCAAAGCGCCTCTCAGTATGACGTGCGCTCAGTGACAGACACCAGAATCGTGTTGATTAATGAAAAATCCAAGAAAAAGCTCGTTTCTGAGGGATAAAAATGACCTCCTGTTTAGTAAGGTGGTGTAAAAGACGGAAAGAAAGAAGTAAAAAAACTAACTGGGATAGCTTATCACTCGTAAGTAAAATAATTTCGTGTTTTATTTTCGTATAGGCAACCACGAGTTGTCAGTATTATGCAACAGGTAACCAGCCAGTTTTTAATACCTAAATATGATATATTTTATATTAAGTACAGAGTTTTATAAATTGGATGGATTGGTTTGCCTGTGTGTTTCTTATTTTAGTTTCCCCAAAAAGAGATTCGACGACTACAGTGGATTGCAGCTTTCCGCTTAGAAAAAAGAGAGGATGACTGGTTACCAACTAATGCCAGTAGGGTTTGCTCCATACATTTTGGTAACGAAGACATATATTCGTCACGCACTGGCTATCGTATGCTAAAGAAATCAGCTGTACCTATTTGTACGGTTAGTACTATTGCACAGCATTTCATGAAAAATTCGGATAAATCCCAATAACTTAATTTAAGGATTGCTTGAGAATACAAATTTTAAATCACGTCTAATGTGTTTTATGTTATCAGTAGGTATTACACCACGTTGAAACAATGCAGGTCATTAAATCGGCACTCCGTATATGAGCTGATAAATAGAGCGAGCCAATATTTAGGAGATGTTTCTGTCCATTTTACTAAACAACAAAGTATTGTTTTGAGTACTTCGAGTACCCTTAAATTTTGGCTCATACTTTTTAAAAACCACCTTGTATATTAAATTTACTCTACTCACACATTATTATATTATATTATATAAAGCTAAATTACCACTCACTGACTGACTGACTGACTGACTCACTCATTGACATAATTGTTCTCCCAGATGGTGGATGGGGAGGTGGGTATATTTTGACAGATTAGTAAACAAGTAACTCTCAAACCTACGGGAAAAGTGCCAAACCTCCCCTTTTCCCCCCCCCTTTTCCCCTCCCCCGATCGTATCTCGGAAACTACGAGACCCGTATTTTTTGTTTTTTACGGATTCGTATAGAGGAGGCTCGGTGAAGTAAAAACCATTTTTCAAAGTCCCCCCCCCGCCCCCCTTCTCCCCCCCTTTAGGCGGATCTCGGAATCTAAGAGACTTGGAACATTTTTTTTTTCAGATTCGTTTAGAGGGGCAATGCTTTAGTCGAAATACTTGTGCAACCCCCCCCCCCCATCACCCCCCCTCTTTTTTTTTTTTTTTTTCACAAGCTCGCGAGGTGCTTGCACCTCGCGCAACACGCAAATACTAGTTATTATACTATATAAAGCTAAATTACCACTCACTGACTCACTGACAGAATTGTTCTCCCAGATGGTGGATGGGGAGGTGGGTATATTTTGACAGATTCGTAAACAAGTAACTCTCAAACCTACGGGAAAAGTGCCAAACCCCCCCTTTTCCCCCCCCTTCTCCCCCCCCCCCTATCGTATCTCGGAAACTACGAGACCCGTATTTTTTCTTTTTACGGATTCGTATAGAGGAGGCTCGGTAAAGTAAAAACCATTTTTCAAAGTCCCCCCTCCCCGCCCCCCTTCTCCCCCCCTTTAGGCGGATCTCGGAATCTAAGAGACTTGGAACATTTTTTTTTTCAGATTCATTTAGAGGGGCAATGCTTAAGTCGAAATACTTGTGCAACCCCCCCCCCCATCACCCCCCCCCTCTTTTTTTTTTTATTTTTTTTTCACAAGCTCGCGAGGTGCTTGCACCTCGCGCAACACGCAAATACTTGATTTAGAGGGGCAATGCTTTAGTTTTTTTCACAAGCACGCGAGGTGCTTGCACCTCGCGCAACACGCAAATACTTGATTTAGAGGGGCATTGCTTTAGTTTTTTTCACAAGCACGCGAGGTGCTTGCACCTCGCGCAACACGCAAATACTAGTTATATTATATAAAGCTAGATTACCACTCACTGACTCACTCATTGACATAATTGTTCTCCCAGATGGTGGATGGGGAGGTGGGTATATTTTGACAGATTCGTAAACAAGTAACTCTCAAACCTACGGGAAAAGTGCCAAACCTCCCCTTTTCCCCCCCCCTTTTCCCCTCCCCCGATCGTATCTCGGAAACTACGAGACCCGTATTTTTTGTTTTTTACGGATTCGTATAGAGGAGGCTCGGTGAAGTAAAAACCATTTTTCAAAGTCCCCCCCCCGCCCCCCTTCTCCCCCCCTTTAGGCGGATCTCGGAATCTAAGAGACTTGGAACATTTTTTTTTTCAGATTCGTTTAGAGGGGCAATGCTTTAGTCGAAATACTTGTGCAACCCCCCCCCCCCATCACCCCCCCTCTTTTTTTTTTTTTTTTTCACAAGCTCGCGAGGTGCTTGCACCTCGCGCAACACGCAAATACTAAACCCCCCCATCACCCCACCCCTTTTTTTTTTTTTTTTTTTCACAAGCACGCGAGGTGCTTGCACCTCGCGCAACACGCAAATACTAGTTATTATACTATATAAAGCTAAATTACCACTCACTGACTCACTGACAGAATTGTTCTCCCAGATGGTGGATGGGGAGGTGGGTATATTTTGACAGATTCGTAAACAAGTAACTCTCAAACCTACGGGAAAAGTGCCAAACCCCCCCTTTTCCCCCCCCTTCTCCCCCCCCCCTATCGTATCTCGGAAACTACGAGACCCGTATTTTTTCTTTTTACGGATTCGTATAGAGGAGGCTCGGTAAAGTAAAAACCATTTTTCAAAGTCCCCCCTCCCCGCCCCCCTTCTCCCCCCCTTTAGGCGGATCTCGGAATCTAAGAGACTTGGAACATTTTTTTTTTCAGATTCATTTAGAGGGGCAATGCTTAAGTCGAAATACTTGTGCAACCCCCCCCCCCATCACCCCCCCCCCTCTTTTTTTTTTATTTTTTTTTCACAAGCTCGCGAGGTGCTTGCACCTCGCGCAACACGCAAATACTTGATTTAGAGGGGCAATGCTTTAGTTTTTTTCACAAGCACGCGAGGTGCTTGCACCTCGCGCAACACGCAAATACTTGATTTAGAGGGGCATTGCTTTAGTTTTTTTCACAAGCACGCGAGGTGCTTGCACCTCGCGCAACACGCAAATACTAGTTATATTATATAAAGCTAGATTACCACTCACTGACTCACTCATTGACATAATTGTTCTCCCAGATGGTGGATGGGGAGGTGGGTATATTTTGACAGATTCGTAAACAAGTAACTCTCAAACCTACGGGAAAAGTGCCAAACCTCCCCTTTTCACCCCCCTTCTCCCCCCTCCCTATCGTATCTCGGAAACTACGAGACCCGTATTTTTTGTTTTTTACGGATTCGTATAGAGGAGGCTCGGTAAAGTAAAAACCATTTTTCAAAGTCCCCCCCCCCGCCCCCCTTCTCCCCCCCTTTAGGCGGATCTCGGAATCTAAGAGACTTGGAACATTTTTTTTTTCAGATTCATTTAGAGGGGCAATGCTTTAGTCGAAATACTTGTGCAACCCCCCCCCCCCATCACCCCCCCCCTTTTTTTTTTTTTTTCACAAGCTCGCGAGGTGCTTGCACCTCGCGCAACACGCAAATACTTGATTTAGAGGGGCAATGCTTTAGTTTTTTTCACAAGCACGCGAGGTGCTTGCACCTCCCGCAACACGCAAATACTTTTTTTTTTTCACAAGCACGCGAGGTGCTTGCACCTCGCGCAACACGCAAATACTAGTTATACTATATAAAGCTAGATTACCACACACTGACTCACTCACTGACATAATTGTTCTCCCAGATGGTGGATGGGGAGGTGGGTATATTTTGACAGATTCGTAAACAAGTAACTCTCAAACCTACGGGAAAAGTGCCAAACCTCCCCTTTTCCCCCCCCTTCTCCCCCCTCCCTATCGTATCTCGGAAACTACGAGACCCGTATTTTTTGTTTTTTACGGATTCGTATAGAGGAGGCTCGGTAAAGTAAAAACCATTTTTCAAAGTCCCCCCCCCGTCCCCCTTCTCCCCCCCTTTAGGCGGATCTCGGAATCTAAGAGACTTGGAACATTTTTTTTTTCAGATTCATTTAGAGGGGCAATGCTTTAGTCGAAATACTTGTGCAACCCCCCCCCCCATCACCCCCTCCCTTTTTTTTTTTTTTTCACAAGCACGCGAGGTGCTTGCACCTCGCGCAACACGCAAATACTTGATTTAGAGGGGCAATGCTTTAGTTTTTTTCACAAGCACGCGAGGTGCTTGCACCTCGCGCAACACGCAAATACTAAACCCCCCCAGCACACCCCCCCTTTTTTTTCACAAGAACGCGAGGTGCTTGCACCTCGCGCAACACGCAAATACTAGTTATATTATATAAAGCTAAATTACCACTCACTGACTGACTCACTGACTGACTCACTCATTGACATAATTGTTCTCCCAGATGGTGGATGGGGAGGTGGGTATATTTTGACAGATTCGTAAACAAGTAACTCTCAAACCTACGGGAAAAGTGCCAAACCTCCCCTTTTCACCCCCCTTCTCCCCCCTCCCTATCGTATCTCGGAAACTACGAGACCCGTATTTTTTGTTTTTTACGGATTCGTATAGAGGAGGCTCGGTAAAGTAAAAACCATTTTTCAAAGTCCCCCCCCCCGCCCCCCTTCTCCCCCCCTTTAGGCGGATCTCGGAATCTAAGAGACTTGGAACATTTTTTTTTTCAGATTCATTTAGAGGGGCAATACTTTAGTCGAAATACTTGTGCAACCCCCCCCCCATCACCCCCCCTCTTTTTTTTTTTTTTTTCACAAGCACGCGAGGTGCTTGCACCTCGCGCAACACGCAAATACTAAACCCCCCATCACCCCCCCTCCCTTTTTTTTTTTTTTTTTTTTCACAAGCTCGCGAGGTGCTTGCACCTCGCGCAACACGCAAATACTTGATTTAGAGGGGCAATGCTTTAGTTTTTTTCACAAGCACGCGAGGTGCTTGCACCTCGCGCAACACGCAAATACTAAACCCCCCCATCTCCCCCCATCACCCCCCCCCCCATTTTTTTTTTCACAAGCACGCGAGGTTCTTGCACCTCGCGCAACACGCAAATACTAAACCCCCCCATCTCCCCCCATCACCCCCCCCCATTTTTTTTTTCACAAGCACGCGAGGTGCTCGCACCTCGCGCAACACGCAAATACTAGTTATACTATATAAAGTTAGATTACCACTGACTGACTCACTCACTCACTCATTGACATAATTGTTCTCCCAGATGGTGGATGGGGAGGTGGGTATATTTTGACAGATTCGTAAACAAGTAAGTCTCAAACCTACGGGAAAAGTGCCAAACCTCCCCTTTTCCCCCCCTTCTCCCCCCCCCTATCGTATCTCGGAAACTACGAGACCCGTATTTTTTTCTTTTTACGGATTCGTATAGAGGAGGCTCTGTAAAGTAAAAACCATTTTTCAAAGTCGCCCCCCTTGCCCCCCTTCTCACCCCTCTTAGGCGGATCTCAGAAACTAAGAGACTTGGAACATTTTTTTTTTCAGATTCATATAAAGGGGCAATGTTTTAGTCGAAATACTTGTGCAACCCTCCCCCCCCCCATCAACCCCCCTCTTTTTTTTTTTTATTTTTTTTCACAAGCACGCGAGGTGCTTGCACCTCGCGCAACACGCAAATACTAAACCCCCCCCCCATCACGCGCCCCCTTTTTTTTTTTTTCACAAGCACGCGAGGTGCTTGCACTTCGCGCAACACGCAAATACTTTTTTTTTTTCACAAGCACGCGAGGTGCTTGCACCTCGCGCAACACGCAAATACTAGTTATATTATATAAAGCTAAATTACCACTCACTGACTGACTGACTGACTCACTCATTGACATAATTGTTCTCCCAGATGGTGGATGGGGAGGTGGGTATATTTTGACAGATTCGTAAACAAGTAACTCTCAAACCTACGGGAAAAGTGCCAAACCTCCCCTTTCCCCCCCCCCCCCCCTTCTCCCCCCTCCCTATCGTATCTCGGAAACTACGAGACCCGTATTTTTTGTTTTTTACGGATTCGTATAGAGGAGGCTCGGTAAAGTAAAAACCATTTTTCAAAGTCCCCCCCCCCCTTCTCCCCCCCTTTAGGCGGATCTCGGAATCTAAGAGACTTGGAACATTTTTTTTTTCAGATTCATTTAGAGGGGCAATGCTTTAGTCGAAATACTTGTGCAACCCCCCCCCATCACCCCCCCCCTCTTTTTTTTTTTTTTTCACAAGCACGCGAGAAGCTTGCACCTCGCGCAACGCGCAAATACTTGATTTAGAGGGGCAATGCTTTAGTTTTTTTCACAAGCACGCGAGGTGCTTGCACCTCGCGCAACACGCAAATACTAAACCCCCCATCACCCCCCCCCTTTTTTTTTTTTTTTTTTTTTTCACAAGCACGCGAGAAGCTTGCACCTCGCGCAACGCACAAATACTTGATTTAGAGGGGCAATGCTTTAGTTTTTTTCACAAGCACGCGAGGTGCTTGCACCTCGCGCAACACGCAAATACTAGTTATACTTTATAAAGCTAAATTACCACTCACTGACTCACTCACTCACTCATTGACATAATTGTTCTCCCAGATGGTGGATGGGGAGGTGGGTATATTTTGACAGATTCGTAAACAAGTAACTCTCAAACCTACGGGAAAAGTGCCAAACCTCCCCTTTCCCCCCCCCCCCCCTATCGTATCTCGGAAACTACGAGACCCGTATTTTTTTCTTTTTACGGATTCGTATAGAGGAGGCTCGGTAAAGTAAAAAACATTTTTCAAAGTCCCCCCCCCGCCCCCCTTCTCCCCCCCTTTAGGCGGATCTCGGAATCTAAGAGACTTGGAACATTTTTTTTTTCAGATTCATTTAGAGGGGCAATGCTTTAGTCGAAATAATTGTGCAACCCCCCCCCCCCCATTCCCCTCCCTTTTTTTTTTTTTTCACAAGCACGCAAGGTGCTTGCACCTCGCGCAACACGCAAATACTAGTTATACTATATAAAGCTAAATTACCACTCACTGACTGACTCACTCATTGACATAATTGTTCTCCCAGATGGTGGATGGGGAGGTGGGTATATTTTGACAGATTCGTAAACAAGTAACTCTCAAACCTACGGGAAAAGTGCCAAACCTCCCCTTTCCCCCCCCCCCCCCCCTTCTCCCCCCCCCCTATCGTATCTCGGAAACTACGAGACCCGTATTTTTTTCTTTTTACGGATTCGTATAGAGGAGGCTCGGTAAAGTCAAAACCATTTTTCAAAGTGTCCCCCCCCCCGCCCCCCTTCTCCTCCCCTTTAGGCGGATCTCGGAATCTAAGAGACTTGGAACATTTTTTTTTTCAGATTCATTTAGAGGGGCAATGCTTTAGTCGAAATACTTGTGCAACCCCCCCCCCATCTCCCCCCCATCACGCCCCCCACTTTTTTTTTTTTTTTTTCACAAGCACGCGAGGTGCTTGCACCTCGCGCAACACGCAAATACTAAACCCCCCCCATCACCCCCCCCACTTTTTTTTTCAGAAGCACGCGAGGTGCTTGCACCTCGCGCAACACGCAAATACTAGTATATGTATAAAGCTAGTTAGCCTAGCGTTAGTAGCCTACCGCTCTTCTGATGGGGGGTTAGCTAATGAATTCTTACCTTATTTATTTACTTTAAGAAATTAATAAATATGAAATTCGGTAGATCCTGAGGAAATAATGATTTCCATTTAAAATAGGTTAATACCTAAGTATAATAATAAGTAAGTAAACAATATAATAATAATTAGTAATAAAATATTATAATCATAATCATTTATTCATATCAAAGGGCACACGAAAAAACAATTTGTCTTACAGTCTAAACTTAAGTGCTAACATTATATTTGCCTGAACTAGGTTAAACCTGTGCCTCAGGCGAAAAAAAGTGCTTGCAGTGCTTACATGATATACACTACTAATTTTTAATTAGTACAAATACTTAAAGGGCTTATTAGAAAAGGTCTTGTTATTATGTATGTAAAGTCTCACTATATAATATTGATAAATAGCAAAGTTATTAGCGATTGTTTATATCCCAAAATGTCACTCAATTTACGGACATATTGTACAGGCCATTCATGTATTCATTAATCGTGATGTCGCGGTCACGCGGTCTCGCTCAAACTTGCCCCGCCTCCAACAGCTGTTATCGTAATTGTAGGTAGCTTAGACGCATCTTTAAGCTTTACGAATTAAAAAAAAGTAAAATAAAAGGTTCACGAAAAATAATAGGCACTTATTAAATTCAAACTTTACCTACATACTTTAATTGGGCCATTTGCTTGTGTTGTTCAGTATCCACCTGCAGAACTCCATCCTTGGTTCATTATCCACAGTAGTCAATTCTTGACCCTTTCTTTAGTGGTATGGGTGAAATCCAGACGAACTAATGATCGTCTATGCACAGTACTGGCTGATATTAAAATGACGAGCTGCGTCATTCGTACTTCGCCGGGGATCTTCAAAGTAGTCCACTACATCGTCGTAAAGGTTTTGGGCCGGTCTTCCATGTCCTTGGCGATGGGCCGTTGCGCGGAATGATCAATGGTCGAGTAAACGTTGGTAAACATTTACCACAGTCCGAACCTTTGGCTAGCGAGCATTTGGGTACTCTTCCCTGTACATACGAACAGCGGCCACCAGACCAAAAGTACACACGCAACATAGCCACGTACTCCCGAGATGAAAACTGGTAAGCCATCGCGACAGTAAAAACGTAACAACTTATGTTTAAAAAGCACGCGCACACTTCCGCTAACAAATTGGCACTGTTTGTTCGTTCACTCGTTGTAAAAAGGACCGCTGGCCAGAGGGGGCGTGGCTTGAGCTTAGACGCGAGTTTGCCGGGATTTATGAATGACGATCTAACTGGACTAGCACTGCGCGTAGTATTTTCTAGTAGCAATTGTTATGAATGATTGATTCAATTATGAGTTTACCAGTTATGACAAATTTTCGTAGACAATTTTGGGGTTTCGTTTTTTTTACTTTTGACTACATAAATATGATCAGTAAAGGGTACGGATAGAGCCCCATTTTTTTTTGTACTAATTAAAAATTAGTAGTGTATATTTGACATTATAAATTAACAATCTAAAAATAGACTTATAATTAAAGAGCTACATCAATTATAATATTTATGCCTATAATAATAAATATATAATAATAAGTAAGTAATAAAATAACTATTTCGTTTCCAAAGGATGTTGTCCAAATGCTTGAAATGGACAGAAACTGCGAATAGTCCTTAATTCTTTTTAAAATAAAATATGTATAATGAAATAATTTTCAAGTTTGTTTAAGTAGGATATAAACATATGGAAATCATTAAAATATTTAACCTGATATTCGTTTAATTCATTCTTATTTTTATTGGAGATATGTGTTTATTTGACACTAGTAAGTGGCATTCAGCCAAACAGGAATCGTAAAATAATTCCTAACGAATTAGTTTGTAGATTTAGTGCACAGTAATTATTAATTTAATATAATTCGATCTATGTGTACCATAAATCTAAACATAATAATATATGAATGTCAATATTAATTAAAAAATCAAATATTGTTTGAATAGAAAACGTATCGGCTGTATGAATCACATCTCCTTTGCCTTACCTACTGACAGACTGACAGTTTGACATTATTGCATTTTCGATTGTTTGTTTACTTGATTCTACAATAGCGCTTGCGAATTGAGTTACGTACGGATTGCTTTTTTATGGTATAGCAACGACTATACCATAAAAAATATTTTTCGAAGATTTTGATTTTAGTTGTGCACACAATACCCATTTTTAAACACGGACTTAGGTTGGACCCGCCTAAACGACGACTTGGCATCCTTAACCCTAGACTTATTACGCCCAATATTTCAGAAAAAGGTTTGTAACTGACTTCTACCTAGTTTTATTGATAATTATTGAAACTGTAATGGGTTACCTACGATTTGTAGTAACATTTGGCGTATATTTCACTCTTGTTCATTTCAGGAATTTTTTATATGGCCGACGGGCATTCCTTTTTATGAAGCTTTACACTTTTTGTAAACTTAATGTAAAGAGGTTTAATATTAATTTATAATATTTGAATTCATAATAAATGACTGACTCCTACTGCATACTGCATAACACCATCCTCGCCGCTCGATGTCACAAAATAATCCATCTAGTTCGCACTCGCTTGATTCGATATTTCAGTTTCACTCTAACATTATCTTACTAAATAAAATAGCGCCCCAAATGCATGAATTGACGGATCCATGCGCAGAAAATAAATTTAGCAAAGTATTTTGTTTTGTTTGTGCGCGTGTTGCATTCGTAGTATCAGTTTAGTGGTATGAGTTTGGAACCATGTTTTAGCGGGCTTTGTTAGAGAGTTATTATTATACTATATAAAGCTAAATTACCACTCACTGACTCACTGACATAATTGTTCTCCCAGATGGTGGATGGGGAGGTGGGTATATTTTGACAGATTCGTAAACAAGTAACTCTGAAACCTACGGGAAAAGTGCCAAACCTCCCCTTTCCCCCCCCCCCTTCTCCCCCCTCCCTATCGTATCTCGGAAACTACGAGACCCGTATTTTTTTTTTTTACGGATTCGTATAGAGGAGGCTCGGTAAAGTAAAAACCATTTTTCAAAGTCCACCCCCCGCCCCCCTTCTCCCCTCCCTTTAGGCGGATCTCGGAATCTAAGAGACTTGGAACATTTTTTTTTTCAAATTCATTTAGAGGGGCAATGCTTTAGTCGAAATACTTGTGCAACCCCCCCCCCCATCACCCCCCCCCCTCTTTTTTTTTTTTTTTTTCACAAGCACGCGAGGTGCTTGCACCTCGCGCAACACGCAAATACTAGTATTTCTATATAATTCCTAATTCGTTGTGTACAATAAAAAGTATTCTATATATCTATGTACTCTTTTAAACGGCGCCATCCGCAATCACTATAACCTGCTACAACTTGGGAGTCTTTAAGTCAAGAAAGAATAGATTCCTTGGTCATGCTAGCGAAGGAGGAGGCTGAACGCGCGAGGGAGAGGCAACTCTCTTCCTCGCGCCCCAGCCGCCGCGGGAGACACTTCAAGCGTCGGAGATCACGAGCAGATCTCTGGCCACCTCCGGGCGGGCCTGCGGACGCCGAGCAGGGGTAGCTCACTGACCAGTAAGGACCAGGCCCTGGTCGGCGACGCGTTGTGTTCTACACGCGCCTCAAAGAGTCATCAGCAATAATGACGGAGCCCCATAAGGTCATTACCTGCCGGGGTTGCTGGAATGTTCTAACGAGATACCGCGGCCCCGGAACTTAAGGGCAGCTGAAGGAACAGGGTGGGTTTTTAGTCAGTAGAAGTCTGACACTCCCTTCCGCTTAATCCAGAGCGGGAGAAATCATTCGATTTTCCCACCCAGAAAAGAAAGAAGGTATTGTTCACTATGTGAAAAGGTAAAGACGTTTTAATAGTTAAAAGGTGTATCCGCGACTGACGGAGCTGAAGCGATGGGACGCAACCCTACATAATCTACTACGTGTAATTTAAAATACATACCAAGTGCATGGCTTCTTTGGATGATAACAAACGATATGGCAAGGGTCTTGTAATGTCTATGTCTACATGTGTGGAACTTATTAGAAATTTCAATACATTGATACCAGATACTGAACTTTTCAAATTAAGAAGAACGAAGAGAATTATCGTGTTATTTACAAGAGACGTGGAAAGTTATTGACCGTGGTCGTAGTGCTGTGACACGTTTTTTATGATTGGTATTCAAGAAACATATCGACGCCTTAGAGTGAAAACCTCGTAAGTGAAAAAGCAGTTTCAGGAGGAAGAAAAATCTGCGTGCTATAAAATTACTCAATACTCTATACTTTATTGCATTCCATATTATGTACGGTATAATTTTTGTACGGTTTCTTTTATGTTTTTTTTTTTATTAATTTATATGTAAAACCCCTTTTTATATCCAGAACTGTTCGATATTATGAAAAATGATATATGAAAAATTTTATACATAAAATCGAACAGTTCAGAAATGCATAGTCCATGGCCTGATTACGCTAAACTGACGACGCGATGCGAGTGTTTACGAGTGTTTAAACTTACTTTCATAGATAGCGTTTCGAGTATCGAATGAACATAATTATTAGTGAGATCAGGATGTGCGTTGCTAGGAATGCTTTCTGGATACGCACAAAAAATTTGGACAAAAATGTACTCCCGAGGTTTGCACTCTAAGGCGACGATATGAAACCGATAATTTAGTATCAATTCTTTGAGCTGAAACTGTGCATAGAGACTGCATACCAGATGTTGTCTTCAACTCTTTTGGAAATATGGGGTTTCCGTTACACGTTGTATAAGTCCCTACACCGTCTTTACCAATCAACTTATTTGTATCAAACGGCGGTCTACGATCATTAATCTCAAGCTATTTATTTGTTAATTTTGACAAGATAGAACATTAAATATTACTCCATAAATTAACGTTTAATGGAATACGGTCGAAATTAAAACGGGTTTTATCATGTGTATACATATAATAATTCTATTTCAGACTCGCCGTTTTTAAGTACGCTACCGTGTGTGCGGATGTTGCTAAATCCTACACGTGCCTCTAGTATTCTATTAAAGCGCAGTCAAATACCGTACTGTGGTATACAGTCTGCTTGGGAGCTAAACACAGGCTACTGGTAATTCGCACCAGCTTTATATGCACAACCAGCTTTTTAAGCATAGTTCCCAATTCCCTTATCCGATTCAGCATGCACCAACGCATAGGGGCTCCTAAAAGCCAGCAAGTCGTGAAACAAGCCTTGAAGATATCATCAGGAAGAGATCTTAAATCCCATTTAAATGCTCAAAGAGTCCTGTATGTTACAAGTTGGAAGTATAAAGAAAATAAGATGCACAAACCACTAAGGCCTGCAGCAGGTTCTGATGCAGTGTCACGACCCTGGTCATCTGCGACTGGAACTGTGTGTGCTTCGCGAACGGCAGGCTCAGGTTGTTGTTGCGCTTTATATCGTGGATCTAGAAATTAAGTAGCAATAAGAGAATCTTAGTATAGTATTCCTTTGATGATATGATTTCGGGGAGTGTGCGATGGAATTACACAGTCTAATTCCGCCAAGCCCATTCCATCATCGGACAACGAGACAAACGGCAAAGCGCCATCGTTACATGGTGGACTTCCCACCCATACGCACAAAACGTTTTGGGAATACCTTCATTGTGTGTACGGCTAAGGAGTGGAATTCCCTGCCGGAGTCTGTGTTTCCCGGTAGCTATAACCTAGGAGTCTTTAAGTCAAGAGTGAACAGGTTACTTTTAGGTAAGCGTGCTCCATCTTCGACCACATCCTATTTTAGGTGACAGTGTATTTATATTGTATTGTTTACCATGGTGAAATAATAAACGTATTTGTATTGTATTGTACCACATCATCACTTACTTACCATCAGGTGAGATGGTGGATAAACGCGAACTTATTAGGTATCAATAAAAAACTTTTTACCAAAAAATTAAACCGACTCCCAAAAACACTGCAAAGTGAAAAATAACTTTAATTTCGGTAGTCGGTGTCTTTAGTTTTGTATTTTCGTTTTTGTCAAGGCAGTTTTTATTTCACTCTTTTTAGTTGGTCGATTTTTAATTTACCTAGTTACAAAAGCCTAAATCTCAACTACTTATAACCTTTTACAAAATATTGCTTTTCCCAATGCTGGGCCGTTAATTGTTGAGGAGTTCTCCTGGTACTTCACCATCAGCTCTACATCACCATATGCATTGTGACGAGCATAAAGTGCTTAACATCCATATTCAAGTAATCTAGTCGCAATTCACGAAATAATTATTATTGAGTAGTTTCGGTGGCTATCTGTGGTTTTTATCATCAGTTCCACTTCCCCAAATGGTATTTTTTGAGAGCAACTGCACAAGTTACTATAAGAAATACCCAAAACGCCATAGGTACCTATAATATTTGAAGAGTTCCCTCGATTTCTCCAGGATCCCTTCATCAGATCCTGACCTGACAAAACAAAATAAACAATGTACGTAATAGGAAAAGGGTTTTTGCTGTAAAGGCTACTTCTCAGAAATGTTACGATGGAGGGAAGCTTAGAAGATCGGGTGCGTAGGAAATGTATTGAAAGAAGCTTACATTAATTTATCTAAGATTTTGTATCTAGTTTTGACCTTTACCTTTGCCAAATTGAAAACAGAAACACAACACAATGAAAATGGGAACGCGAGCCGAACTCCCGCCATCGTAGGCGCGGTCTTGTAGATGACGAACAGGTGTACCTGTGTCGCCGTTCGGTAAGAACCAGGCTTCTATGTAGTTTAACCGAATGCAGCTGAGTACTAGTTTTACATGGAGCCACAGCTTAGCTGATCTTCACAATTTAAGTGGGTAATATAAAACACCTAGGCAAAAAAATTTTCAGTTTTTCTAGATTGACTTCTCGTATCTACTGCCAAAGATGTTTAAATAATAGCCAGGATCTTTATTTTGCTCTGATTTCTCTTGAAAAATAAGTGTGACAGAACGTACACTTTTAAGTGTTAACGTGGGAAGAGGGTAGATAAAGATATATTTTATTTGTTACTTAATACCTACTTCACTTCTTTTTATGTAGGATAAAGACTAAAGGAAAATACGGTTGTCAGCTGGCAGAAAGAGTTTTATTATAGTTCGCGAGATTATTTACTTATTACGTTACATACGTATTAGACGTGGCTTGTAGTGGTTAACGAAAAATGGTCTCTAAATCTAGCGGATAGAGCTCATAGTTACAGAAAGTAAAATAGAAATGGATTGAAGTTGGTACTACTGAATTATCGGATAATAACTGATGACTCATACTCAATCATAATGCATTGCTTACTTCTTTAGGAGGCCTGTGTCCGAGCAGTGGGAATATTGTAAATACACAACATCCTGACGAATAGGACCAATTTCGAAGTATACCCTTTCAAACAAAAAAATAATTTTCCAAATCGATTCAGCCGTCTTCGAGTAATCGGTGATCATACATAAAAAAATATGTATATACTCGTCGAATTGATAACCTCCTCTTTTTGTCGTCGGTTGAAATAAAGTATACATCAAAATCATGATCATCTGTTGAGCCTTTTTCCAGCTGTCTGGGACGGCTTTCAGTGCAACCGGATGCATTTGAGAACCAGTGCTTTGTCACCACTCTGCAGTTTTAACAGACACTCGGGCCGATTTTGAAGGTTAAGCAAGAGGTTGATTCTTGGATGGCTGACCATCTCAACATATCGAGATTCCTCCATGCCTCGTAAAGCACCTTAAGAGGAGGCTCCCTAAATTGTATGTTACTTTTCATTAATATTCTGAAAAAATCACGCTTACAATCAAAATTGAACTTTAGTATATGATTTATTGGATCTTTTTCTTTACATGTCTAAGACCAGTTACGTAATTGGAACATTTTCGCTCTATTCATTTTTTAATCGAAAATCATCATAACAAATCTGTGAGCATCTTTCTTCAAAAGACCGCCTCAGACTGAAACCTACAAGGTTTCCATATAATTAAACCAGTGTAGATTGTATGGACTTTAAAAGAGACGGACCCCTGAGTTTGTTTCGGTGTTTCTTCTCAGGGTAGTCAGTTAGGAAACACCGGCCTCATCTAGTTTATATTTACGAAAAAAATGACGTGTAAAAGTGTTATTTAATAACCAATTTGCAAAATAAAGATCATTTATCATTTCATGTCTTTTTTAAAGATTACGAGTATTCAAAATTTAATCAAGATTACTCGGCTTTTATGTCTAAAATTAGTATTGACATTAAGAAAATATAGTTTACTATCCAAATATAAGATATTTTTTGATTGAGACTTACGACATTTAGTTTCGAACCCGAACATGGTGAAAGAGCGCACGCGATATTCAACTTTATTACTGCTGCATTAGCGTTTAACACACAACGGCAGTTTCGAACCCGAACATGGTGAAAGGGCGCACGCGACTTTCAACTTTATTACTGCTGCGTTAGCGTTTAGCACACAACGGCCTAACCGGGGTGCATGGGGGCGGAGCTTGTGTAAAAATTATTTTAGAGTACCTGGTCTTAAGCAGTTGGTCCCGGCTGTCATTTATACATCTTTGATAGCTGTTACGAGTAGTTAGAAGCCAAAATATCTTGCTAAAGGGTATCGTGGCTACTGGGTTGTGTAGGTCAAATAGAAAGTCGCTCCATGTAAGACACTAGTACTTATCTGTATCCGGTTAGATTGATAATAGACACCGACATACTTGGGAACGGAGTAAGTAGATTTACTTTTTTATGATAGTTTTGCATTTGACCAGCATCTCACCTGATGTTAAGCGATGATGTGGTCGAAGATGAAGCACGCTTGCCTAGAAGTAACCTATTCACTCTTGACTTAAGACTCCCACGTTATAGGTATCTGGAAACACAGACTCCGGCAGGGAATTCCACTCCTTAGCTGTACGCACAATGAAACTATTCCCAAAATGTTTTGTGTGTATGGGTGGGATAAAGTTTACTAGCCGTACCTGTCTCTGCAGTTGGTACATGTGGATCCTGTTGAATCTGTTGCAGAACTCGGCCGACCTCTTCACCATGCGCGCGATGTCCTCCGGCTCTGACGTCAGTAAGATATCGCGACGGTCTAGAGACGACCTGTCATATAGTGTCTTGTAGTGCTAAGAATTATCTGATTATTCGTACACATTGCCAGCACTAGTTGGTACTGCTTATTACTAAAACTTTGAATGAATAGATTGAAGAAAAGTTTAGTTTAATTAGCTAATTATATTCACAATCCTGGTAGTGGGTTTCCAAAGATTCATAGTACAATTCAGGAAGACTTAAAACTGATGTAAAGTGATCAGACGAAGGCAAAATAGGTGGTTTTCTTCTAAATGATAAGTTTTTTCATGAGTTAAATGAAAAAAAAAAACTACCACGTGGTCAATTGTATACATAACACGCTCAGCTCGTATCGATCTCACTACGGGGGTACACACCTCCGTTCTTTAAGAGGGAACAATAAATATAGACCCCCTCATACATTTTAATGCAACAATGATTGGCTACAATGATTAATTTGTATTGTTAGTAACAAATTAATTCGTAATATTGAACTTACATCAAAGCTAAAAGCTCTTCGTTGATCTTCGCTCTGAGTTCTTTCACCCGAGCGCAGTAGATACTGCTCTCAATCACACACGCCACGTTCTCAGATGATTTACCTGAAAACGCCAAATATATTATAGACTGACCATTGTATAGTTTACTATATAAAAAAATACATATTATCTATTTAACAGAATCATAAACTTTGATTTTCTATCAAAGTGTATGATAGTGTAACTGAAATCTCCATATTTTCTTTAACTTCTTTAATGGCCTTCACAGATCAAGAACATATTTTACGTATTATGCAACCATATCCCTAGTCTATTCATTTCCATACAGCCGAAAAAACGCCACTGCAGGCTAGTGAGGTACAGAAATCTCGGGTATCGTGTTACAAGAAATGTATTCGTAATGCGTTCGATTTTCAACCACTGGGGGACCAATTGTTTTGTTACATAGGTAGATAGATGAAAGTAAAATATCAACAGTAAATCTATACAAAATGGAATCAGGCCTTACTTTGAAGCAGAACTCCATACCAAACAAATACTTTAGAGAAATATCTACTGTTAAGACCAGGCACTCTAAAATATTATTCACGCAAGCTCCGCCCCCATGCATCCTGGTTAGGCCGTTGTATTCTAAACGCTAACGCAGCAGTAATAATGTTGAATATCGCGTGCGCTCTTTCACCATGTTCGGGTTCGAAACTGCCGTTGTGTACTAAACGCTAACGCAGCAGTAATAAAGTTGAATAAGTATTACGTGCGCTCTTTTACCAAGTTCGGGTTCGAAACTAAATGTCATAAGTCTCAATTCTTATTTCGTTTATAACTAAAGTAATAATTTATCTAGAGAAAAAATATTCTATAATTGGATAATAAACTATATTTTCTTACTGGCAATACTAATTTTAGACATAAATCCGAGTAATCTTGATTAAATTTTGAATAATCTTTAAAAAAGACATGATTTTCGATTAAAAAATGAATCGAGCAAAAATGTTCCAATTAAGTAACTGGTACATGTAAAGAACTAGACATGTAAAGAAAAAGATCCAATAAATCATAATACTAAAGTTCCATTTTGATTTTATGCGTGATTGTTTCAGAATATTAATGCAAAGTTACATACAATTTAGGGAGCCTCCTCTTAATTCCGCCAAAAAACCAGATGATCAATCTTGGATGCAGTATGCAGAACCGCCCTCCCGCCCGCAATCATATTCACATGCAGAACGGATGCAATACAAAAGTTGTTTGCATGTTGTATGTTTTTAATTGCATCCCTTCTGCATGTGCACATATTTTTCTGAAGAATTAGTTTAACAGTAATAGCCTAAGATCCGGCTACTAGATTCTATCTGTTTGCACAATTGCCCGGCAAAATTTGGCCGCAAGTACCTTTAATTAAATTTATTTCGTAAACTGATGGTACATGTTTTTTTAAGAGAACCCAACATCATTTGAATGAAAATGATGCAAGGAATATAAAAATAATGGTAGTCTGCCGTAATCCATGGGTTGCCAGGTGTAAACAGGTATCTTACTGCAGATTCTAGCAGCCAGATCTCGTACTATAACCAAGGGCGGATCCAGCTTTGATGCCGGGGGGGAGGGTCACATAATCGTGGTCAAGTCACAAGAAGTTATAATTTGTATTTCCTGACTCCGCTGCCACTTGGCCATCCACTGCTGATATTCGTTTACAACGACAGAAACTGGAGTATTATCTAGTAACAATGTTTAAAAAAATTAATTAGTGGTCCACCTAGGTCCTGGACCCAGCCCAAGGGGGGTCATGATCCCATGACCCCCCCCCCCCCCCTGGATCCGCCCTTGACTATAACGCTAATTAACAAAGCTTTAACTAAGTAGCGAGATAAAAGCTTACTTGATGATTGCTTGAGTTCGTTGTCTCTCTCTGGGGACTGATCACAGGAGGCTATAGCTGACTCCGCTGGTCTCTCACGCACTGTGTCGGGAGTACCGGACTCGTTCAGGTTCTCGTCTTCGCCTCCTAAGATATGTATAAATAGATTCATAATCATCATTTATTGCATTCATGTAGTTTAAAAGTTGTTACAAATAGGTTATATATAGGTAGGTATCATACATGAACGGTGAACCCTGCTTGAAGTTTTATAAAGGAAAAGTTAGACACTAATATTTATATACAAGCTGTGTCCGCAACTTCGTTCGCATGGGCGATTTTTCATGCATGATAACCGATGGCGTGAAAATATAATACCACCATTACCACCAAAAATCCCATTAAAATCGGTTGAGCGGTACCAGTCATTAGCCCGAAAAAATAGACAGGCAACAATTTATAAAAAGTTTGTGTAACTGTAAAAAAGTAGATAGTTAAAACCTTCTTATAGTTTTTAACTATCTACTTTTTTCTTAATAATTATGATAAAAATGACAAAACTTTTTTCTTAATAAATATGATGATGTTTGGAAAAGAGTAACCATGGAGTTTCTTGCCGGTTCTTCTCCATACGTAACGACAAATTTCGAACCGTATACTAACTTCTGACGTTAAGTGCCTATGTGAAAAAAATTACACAATTTCATATAAGTAACGATTACTTATTCAATAACATAAAACAAGTTTAAACGAGCCTTACCTGACTGATCATCATCAAATATATAGAACATGTCGCTATCATCTCTCTCCATGTCGTCTGCGAAGGTGACCACACACGTATGCTGTCCATCATCACCAATTGAGTTGTCACCGGTACCGTGTTGAGCCTGCTCCTTTGTACAAACAGTAGAAAGATTCAATAAACTTGTTTTTTTTCTGGTATATAAAGAGAACTCATCATACACAAACACATCCTGACTTCACTCACTGCTGGGTATAACCCTCCCTTCGCTTGTGTCAAGCTCCAGGTTCATATGCCAGTCTCATCCACGGTATACCCGCGATGGCAACAATGTCGTCTGCCCATCTCGCTGGCGGACGACCAACGCTCATCTTACTAGACTGTCTTAAGTAAAGCTCTGACCGAGTGGCGTCCAAGGTCTGGTAAAGAGAACTAGTAGGGTAGAATTCACATTACTAGCAAATAGCCAATCTTGTTAACTCCTTTAACTAAGCTAAATATGGTTGTATCTAGAGTAGAATCATGGCCATAATGTAATGGGTGGGGTTCGACATCTTACCCTTTTCACGCTTATTTATGAAAGTTTACTGATTTCTTATCTTCGACATCATTACTATTGGCTCGTGGCCAGGGCCGGATTAACCATTAGGCGCAGTAGGCAACTGCCTAGGGGCCCCGCATCAACTAAGGGCCCAGACCCAGTGCACGCACCAAGAAAACATGTTTCTTCGAACGAGAATTTGATTTTGATTTATGCGTGTGAACTTAGGGACCTCACTGTTATTTCACAAAATACAAATCGTTAGATTTAGTAGTAGAATTAAAATAATTTTAGAACAATTCCTCAGTTCACACACGATTTGGTCAGTCAAAGTAAGAAAAGGGGTCCCGAGAATGCCATTGCCTTAGGGCCTCTTACAGGGTTAATCCGGCTCTGCTTGTGGCTACATAATAACAGCCGCATGGGTCGATTCCCAAGTTAAGCAATGTTTGCCGAGGTTGGTCCGAGAATGAGTGAACATCTCTCAAAATTATTTTTATTGACGATAGGTTCGCGTTTGACTACCATTTCAACTGATGGTAAGTGATGATGTGGTCGAAGATGGAGCACGCTTACCTAAAAGTAACCTATTCACACTTGACTTAAAGACTCCTAGGTTATACCCCACTCCTTAGCCGTACGCACAATGAAAGTATTCCCAAAACGTTTAGTGCATATCGGTGGGATGTCCACCATGTAGCGATGGCGCATCGCCGTTTGTCTTGTAGTGTGATGGAACGGGCTTGGCGGCATTAGATTGTATAATTCCATCGCACACTCCCCGAAATGTAACCGATAGAAAAACGATAGACTTGCAACTCTTCGTCGATGTTCAAGGCTCTGGAGCTTTGACTCGACTAGTGCATCGTTGCCAATGAGTCTCTTAGCCCGTTTCTCAATAGACTCAAGCGCGTCCAGTTGGTACTTGGCAGATCTATCCCAATGATGAGAGCATTACTCCATAGGTACACGATCGAACCCAGGCTTGATACAGATTGAGCAGCTGTTCCGGTGTGAAGTACCATCCCACCTTTGCTAAGATTCCCAACTTTTTTGATACTATTGAGCCTTAGCCTCGATAAACGGACCAAAATTGAGGGTGGAAGTTAGTGTTACCCCAAGAAGCTCAATACGATCGGTTATCGGCACGGTTACACCACGGAAAGTAGGAGCCGGTTCGAATTGGCTCCTTTTTGCGGAGAAGAGACACGCCTGGGTCTTAGCTGCATTAAACTTGACCAAGTTGGCATCACCCCATTCGGAGACAGCCTTCAAGGACCGCAAGAAGCGCTCAACCATGTCCTCACGAAGAGACTGGTTCTGAGACCCACCAGCACGCGCGCTGGACACATATCTCTCAGCAACTGTGCTGTCATCTGCATACCCAAGGGTACCGGGCATAAACAGATCATTAATGTGCAGCAAGAACAAAGTTGCTGAGAGAACCCTGAGGGACCCCGACATTAATAGCCAATTGGCCAAACGAGCAGCCATCAATGACCACTCGAATGGACCGATTTCTCAGCATATCGAGATCTTTGCGTGTCTCGGAAATCATGTTAAAAGTCGTTTATTACGGGTTTTATTTGTATATCTTTGGCAGTCGTTACGGGTATTCAATAGCCAGAAAATCTAACACTAGACTTGGCCAAGGGTATCGTATTACCCAGCTACTGAGTTGTGGCGGTCAGTCCAGTCGCAGGTCAGGGCAGTCACTCCATGTAAAACACTATTACTCAGCTTTATCCGGTTAGGCTGGAAGTCGACTCCCGACTTCCAGCCTACATGGTTGGGAAAAGGATAAGCAGATGATGATACAATTATGACTCGGATTCTCGATCTAAGGTAGCGGTAAAAATCCCGGGATTTTCAATGTTTCAGTTTGAGTGACTTTATGTTCTCCGCAAAATACGAACAAGGTATATTCAACCCAACTAACACTACATAAGGTTAATTTTTCCTTACTAACCTTCACCCTCGGTTCTTCTTCAGCTTTTTCTTTAGTCATTTTCGGCTCCTCTTTTTCCAAGATTTCTTTCAAACAAGATTCTGGTAACGGGTCTATGAACTGGTACGGGTCATCTGGTATAGAGAACATAAGAAAAACTGATAAGTAATTGAAACTTTACAGTCCTTTATTTATCCATTGAACTGTTAATGCTATTCATAAACATTTTCATCAAAATAATATTTAAAAATATATAACCTTTTTTTTTCTCGGCGGGAATCGAATCCGCGGCATGCACCACGGCAGCCACTACGCCAACCGTATTGTCATAATGTTTTACTCACACGAGCAAATAGTATATATGTCTTAGGTATCACCAGATTAAGTCTTAGGCGCTGCACTGGTAGGACATTTTTCTTAATGTGGAAGTTGTGATGGATGTCCTCTGGGGCAGGCAAAGGAGTCTGCCAGACTCTAACTGGCTTAAAGCACCCTGTGATCTCTCACACTTACGCCGGCACTTTTTATACCGGATGAGTCCGCTCTTGATCTGGGTCACACGTAACGATGAACGATAGATTAGGTCTACAATGGAACAAGCATGCCAAAGGTTGAGAAGCCGGTAAGGAGTTCCACACCTTGGCTGTGCGTACAATAAATCTTCAACTACTCATACCATTACAAGCACCCTTGACAGCATCCTGTTCCTTCACAAAGTTGTCCCATATCCTTTGTTCGCGCTGTTTCATGCGTTCCCTTCGTGTGCTCCGCCACGTTCTCTCGAGTTCACCGCCTTCAATGAACTGGAAGTTTGTAAGGTGCTCAATAGATGGCGCTAAACTAAATATTCACCTACTCATCTGTTCTAGTTTGTTATTTCCATCACAGATGGCGCTTATCACAAGCGTCTATTGCAATTGCAATCTTCAGCTGCTTTTTTTTTCAACTAAATTATCGGAATGGTAGAGGCGAGGTAGAATAAGTCATAAGATATAACAGTAACAAACTAGATTAAAATAGCACAGAGAAAGCTAAAACCCATACTTGTGACCCAAAAAACAAAAGTTAAATTTGTACGAACCTGCAGTTCAGCTTTGCTTTCGGACATAAAAGAAAATCCTCTTACGCACGTCTCCATTTTAATTCACCTTTAGAAAATTCTCACCAAAAGAGTATAAGCACTAAAATACGATATAATTGCCGGAAAAATCCTAAATATCTATTACACTATTCGCCATTACGAAAATAGCGTGTTACATTTGAATTTGACAAATCCAATTGAAAGAAGAGGTCAAATTAATGTCTTGTTTACTGAAAACGTTCGAATCGAATTCAACGACACTTATTAAATATTCTCGAAGTTTGATCCACCACCCTAATTTTTATATATGAGTGTTTTAATGTACAATTTAAAGTATTTTAATAAGATATGTAAAATGAATGTTAATTAGTAATTTACTGAAAATAATTTCGAAAGTTATTACTTTGAGCGATTACTTTACGCGCCATGATGTCAATTGTCATGCGTCCGTTGCTAGGCAACGCGTTGTTTGCTTAACGTCAACAAAAAACAATCTCGAATATTGTACACAAATCGATAATTTTAGTTCAGTTGCTAACTGTTATTGTTATTTTAGAAAGAATGCAATATATAATCATGAGTTGTTTTAAAAAGGCGTTGGAATAAAAAGTAGTTTTTTGATGTTTGCGTGAAACAGTCACGTTTGACCTTATGAGAACTGTTGATTGATGCACGCTATTATGGTGAAGTGATTAGATTGAACACTGAACTTTTAAAAAGTTTAGGTATATAGTGTGCTAGTAGTGTCCTGTCGTTTCAACTATGTTATTAAGCGCTCGTCCGCCGTCAGACATGGGGGCACCGCCGTTGCCAGCCCTGCAGCCGGATTCACGGCATTTTCCCCAATGGAGCAGAACTGCGATTCTGACCCTGGCTAGTGTTGAAGCTGATGATGATGTTTTTAATGAGGTTGGTTCTAAGAAGTTCTTATTATCTACCGAAATACTTACCTATTGTTTTGCTGAATCAAAAAGGTAGGTAGTAGTACCTTTTTTTTTATTTGCGAGGTGGAAATCCTCATGGATGTCCTCCGCCCTGGGGCGGGCGAAGGGGTCTGTCAGACTCTACTGACTAAAACCACCCCGTGTTCCTTCGTTCACATGCGTCGAGGGTGCGGGAACACATAAGCATTCTTCAACGCGACCCCCGACTAGTGCCGGCCCGCCTCTGCGGGCCCCATCTCTTTAAGCGGGGGGAGTAAGGTGTTTTGCTCCCCCTTAGGTAGTAGTACCTAACCTAGGTACCCACTTTCTAGATATTAGTTTTTTTTTTTTTTTTTTGACTAATTCTATTTGGACTGTAGTTCATGCCAGCAGATTCATTCATGGCAGATTCAGTAGGTATGCCCCTTAATTTTTTATGTTATTTTTGCATAAAAATTGGAAAACGGTTCACAGAACACGTCTTACAAAGTTTCACATGGGTAGTCCTAGTAGTTTCGGAATAAAATGGCTGTGTGACATACGGACAGACAAACAGATATGGCGAATCTATAAGGGTAGGTGTACCGTTTTTTGCCATTAGGCTTGAGATCCCTAAAAACCTAACCTACATACCTATACTCGAGATGCCTTGATATTTATAAAATAATAAACGTTTCGCATAATACGCGTTTGCGCAAATATACGATACTTACCTACGGTAACTTTGAATTTGTTATTTAATTAAGTATAGGTACGTTTTTACCATTTAGTCCAAAATTTTAGCCCTAGGCGACAGACTGCGAGAGACAACCTGCTGTTTTCCTTGAGATTACTAAGTAGGTACCTACTCACTCTTCGCGTTGCCATGTAATTTTTAGTTATCTTAAAAAACGGAGCCATTTAAGGCGAGGTAGACCTGTACACATAGATACTAACCTTTTTGGAGCCCACTTCACTCGAATCTTTAACGCTTATCATAAGTTTGTATTAAAACTTATTGGACCGATCTTAAGTCCATCCCGTCACCCTTCCTCAGAAAGTGATTATCACAACACATTGGGCATGCGGCAGACGTGACCAGCCCAGGCAGACTTCAACTTATTACGGAAGCATTTTAAAGAGTCACCGCCGCCGCCTCGGAACACGAAGGGCAAATGACGGAACACGGATGGGTTTTTGTCAGTCAAAGTCTGACACACCCTCCCGCCTTATACCTTAAAAAAAAGCGAAGAAACTGGAACGGTTCTGGAACGGTTGAACCTATTTTCATTTCGGATGTGTCCGCTCTTGTCCTCTATCATGCCTGATAGGATGTGATAGATGAGGTCTACGATGGAATGAGCGAGCCCAGCAACCTTGTATTTGTTATATCGGGGGGAAACCTTCAAAATTTCTAAACACGACTGAACTTTTTGTGAAATGGCTGCTATGCTCAACGATATTTTATAATACGTCATTGGCTATGCTATGATAGTCAACTTAAACATGAATGCGAACAAAAAGTGATTATATCCGTATCACGATATGAATCGTTATCGAAATCAATTATTAAATGATTTAGGTCATTTATGTAAGGGTAAGTTACTTTTTGAATTATTCAAATCGGTATATTCGTTTTATTATGAGTAGGTGCCTACGTACCTATAATATAACAAAATAAAAATTGACGCGATTTTATATTACGTAGGTAAACAGAAATGTTATCCTATCTAAACTAATTACAAAACTATTACTTAAATAAAAACTTTTTACCAAAAAATTAAACCGACTCCCAAAAAACACTACAAAGTGAAAAAACTTTTTACCAAAAAATTAAACCGACTCCCAAAAACACTACAAAGTGAAAAATAACTTTAATTTCGGTAGTCGGTGTCTTTAGTTTTGTATTTTCGTTTTTGGCACCGACTTCCGAAATTAAAGTTATTTTTCACTTTGTAGTGTTTTTGGGAGTCGGTTTAATTTTTTGGTAAAAAGTTTTTATTTCACTCTTTTTAGTTGGTCGATTTTTAATTTACCTAGTTAAAAGAGCCTAAATGTCAACTACTTATAACCTTTTATAAAATATTGCTTTTCCCAATGCTGGGCCGTTAATTTTTGAGGAGTTCTCCTGGTACTTCACCATCAGGTCTACATCACCATATGCATTGTGACGAACATAAAGTGCTTAACATCCATATTCAAGTATTAGAATCGCAATCCACGAAATACTTATTATTGACTAGGTTCGGCGGCCATCTGTGGTCTTCATCATCAGTTCCACTTCTCCAAATGGTATTTTTTGAGAGCAACTGCACAAGTTACTATAAGAAATAGCCAAAACGCCATAGGTTTGCCTATAATATTTGAAGAGTTCCCTCGATTTCTCCAGGATCCCATCATCAGATCCTGACGTTTATGAAAATGGGACCAATTTCAAAGTATACCCTTTAAATTAAAAAAAGAATTTTCCAAATCGGTTCAGCCGTCTTCGAGTAATCGATGATCATACATTAAACAAAAAAAATATACGCGTCGAATTGATAACCTCCTCTTTTTGTCGTCGGTTGAAAATGAATAGTTGTAGATTTTATTTGTAGAATTTATATTGATAGAGTACTGATGGCCCAGTTGTTCTTTCAGGCCTGACTTACGAGATGTCGTTTGTGGGATCGGTCCCGGTCGGGTACATCACTTTGTGTAATTTTCATCATCACTACTGATCTCGAAACGGTGAAGTGACATGCCCTATTATATTATTTTAGCTTGTTATTTCTTTAGTATGTCCCTATGAAATCTTGGAATTGATTTTTAAAAAATTAACCCCACCTGATTAAGCAGAAATTTTGCACACACATTTACTTTAGATGAGAATATAAGGTTAGCTAAGTTACATCATTGTAAATCCAATTTGACGGACGGTCCAAGATGGCGACTAGTTATTTTTTGTACACTGCCATGATATGGTTTTCTGAAATAATGTGAAAATAATATTTATCTACCAGTAGTCGCACGGGGGCTTTGTTGCCGTGGATTTTATCACGATGAAAAGATAACCTTCCGTTTTGCAGTCAGGTAAAACGGTAGCCGCGGTATCTCGTTAGAATTCCCTCAACCCCGTCAGGCATTGGTCATATCATGCCCCGTCAATGGTGCCGACTGCCGTCAACTCGGGATAACCAAAATCATATCAGTCACATGGCTAGATTTATTTTGGAAACTATGTAAAACGCTCGTTTAAACAGAGCTTTGATCTTAGAACCACGAATAGCAATATCGGTGGGGTTTAAAGGTCGCTCAAATGCGCAATTACTTTCAACTCACTGAACTTACTTGTAGATACCTATTATTCAGAGGATACTTCATAATAAAAAACTTTTTACCAAAAAATTAAACCGACTCCCAAAAACACTGCAAAATGAAAAATAACTTTCATTTCGGTAGTCGGTGTCTTTAGTTTTGTATTTTCGTTTTTGGCACCGACTTCCGAAATTAAAGTTATTTTTCACTTTGCAGTGTTTTTGGGAGTCGGTTTAATTTTTTGGTAAAAAGTTTTTATTTCACTCTTTTTAGTTGGTCGATTTTTAATTTACCTAGTTAAAAGAGCCTAAATGTCAACTACTTATAACCTTTTACAAAATATTGCTTTTCCCAATGCTGGGCCGTTAATTTTTGAGGAGTTCTCCTGGTACTTCACCATCAGCTCTACATCACCATATGCATTGTGACGAACATTTACATTGCTTAACATCCATATTCAAGTATTCGAATCGCAATCCACGAAATACTTATTATTGAGTAGGTTCGGCGGCCATCTGTGGTCTTCATCATCGGTTCCACTTCCCCAAATGGTATTTTTGAGAGCAACTGCACAAGTTACTATAAGAAATACCCAAAACGCCATAGGTTTGCCTATAATATTTGAAGAGTTCCCTCGATTTCTCCAAGATCCCATCATCAGATCCTGACCTGGTTACAATGGGACCAATTTCAAAGTATACCCTATCAAACAAAAAAAGAATTTTCCAAATCGGTTCAGCCGTCTTCGAGTAATCGGTGATCATACATAAAAATAAAAAAAAGAAATATATACGCGTCGAATTGATAACCTCCTCTTTTGGTCGTCGGTTGAAAACTAGCTGTGCACACTACTTCGTTCGCGTAAATCTCTATCTGTAGGGATTCCGAAATTTATTGACCTATAACCTCCTCTATCTTCCTGTGAAAGTCCCATCAAAATTGGTTAAGATGTTGCCCGGATAAACAGAAAGTCTGACAAAAATGTCCGTTTATTTGTGGTTTTGTGTGTAATTAAAACATAGTTATAATGAAACTACAGAGAGACAATTCAATTTTATTTATATGTAGGTACTATTAGCAGTCACGCGGTTTCGCTCCTGTGTACTTTATCACGAAACAAATGTTTAAACCCTTCTTCCTTAGCAGTCGGGTAAAGGCCTTTAATTTTCCTAAAGCTTCAAGTGACTTTCTAATTTCATTGAAATCCACCAAGTACCTACTTTCGAAGATTAACTAAATTTTCCGGTAAGTATATCTATAATATTATTAGTATTATAGGTGTATATATGAAAGACTAGCTTTTGCCCGCGACTTCGTTCGCGTAGGAGGGTTTTCCCGCGTAAAATCCCGATCCCGTGGGAATTCCGGGATAAAAAGTTGCCCATGTGTTATTCCAGGATGTAAACTATCTACTTGCCAAATTTCATTCAGATCCGTTCAGTAGTTTTTGCGTGAAAGAGTAACAAACATCCATCCATCCTCACAAACTTTCGCATTTATAATACTAGCTTCTACCCGCGACTTCGTTCGCGTGGGATGGTTTTCCGGCGCAAATCTCGATCCCGTGGGAATTTCGGGATAAAAAGTAACCTATGTGTTATTCCAGAATGTCAATTATCTACTGACCAAATTTCATTCAGATCCATTCAGTAGTTTTTGCGTGAAAGAGTAACAAACATCCATCCATCCTCACAAACTTTCGCATTTATAATATTAGTAGGAAGGAAGGATTAGTAGGATTAGTAGGAAGGATTAGTAGGAAGTAGGATTAGTAAGAAAGTAAGATATTCCATCTACGTTATTAAAGATGTTATGCCATCTTGGTTAACAGATGCGTTTTTAATGAATACTTAGTCAAGATTTTATCGCTAAGAATATAATGTATTAAATAACCGAGAAGGTATTTAGAATGGTTCTGATATAAAGCGGAAAGAAAGGCGACGCGTTGGTAATCTTGGTAATGTAACACAGATTATGCTTGCCTCGAGTCGTCACGATCATGACACGGTAAGTAATTCTGTAGATCTCATGAGAGGTATAGCGAAACTATGATATCAGAAAGCACATTCATTGACTGTTTTTTCTTTAATTTATTTATTTATTCAAAACATAGACATGGATATGAAACATGGATATTCATAATACAACACAGAAACAATCTTAAGTATTGTCAACGCGCCATGGAAAGAAGCATGCTGGGAATATATAAAATAGAGCATTTAAGGCATCAACTAATAAGAGCAAAAACTAGAGTCACATCAGACATTTTGACCAGAATTTTACCAACAAAAGTGGAGGTGGACAGGCCACACGATCAGGTCTAGTATAGAGAAATGGAACCAAATAATCTCAGATTGGTACCCTTTTGTTCCGGTGGGAATATCATCAAAAGACTTCTCCCACTCTGGGTGAAGTAGAAGCACACACCTCCATTACGTACATTTTTTATTTGTATTTGTTACAGTTATTTTATATTTTACTCCTACCTATTAACAATTAAACACACAGAACATTACACAATTACACATCATATATATATTCGCCTCATCGCTACTCAGCATCCGTATGTTACTGCAGGGACCCAGCAGAATATCAGCGCTAGGTATTTCCTACCTGGCACATGCTGAGCTGGGCACCTATTTGGTGCAAACTCGAGACACAGCGCACTTGTCTCGTTTAAATGTCTTTTTCGGTTAGTGTATGAAATTTCACTTTATTTCATTATGTGTGTTCCTACTAACTGTGCGTTTTATTTTTTGTTTTTTTTTACGTGTTTTATGTAAATTGTATTTTGTGACTCCTGTTGTTGTACCAAATATATGTTTTATCTATCTATCTACTTGCACTGACTAAAAACCCAGCCTGTGGTTCGAACAAGACGCGCCGTCGACTCTGGCCAGGTTCTTATCGGATGGTGAGCTACCCCTGCTCGCCGCCCACAAGCCCCAGATTGGTACCCTAGAAATTAAAAAAAGAGCAGAGGGAAACAAATACGGAGATGGGAGGACGAACTCAGAATCACAGCAGGACGACAGTGGAGAAGAAAAGAAAGTACTGGGTGGATTTGGATGAATAGTTTTGAAGCTTAAGGAAGGCTATAGGGTTTTTGCCTGATTACAAAAGAAGGAGGGTTATGTTTTTATAGTGATAAAGTCCATGGGAGCGAAGCCCCGCGCGACTGCTAGCGCTAATATTATAAAGCGGAAAATTGTTTGTTTGTTTAAACGCGCTAATCTTCGTAAGTGCTGGGTAAATTTGGATGAACTTTGGTATTGAAGTAGCTTGAATCTTGAGGAAGGTTATTGGCACTGTGGACTTTCTTGCCGGTTATTCTCCATAGAAAACAACCAATTTCGAACCGTGCCCTAACTGCTGACGTGTAAGTGCCCATTTAGGCCTATGTGAAATAAAACATGAGTTTGAGTTTTTGAGTTTGAACTTCAGCTCAATGCTCATTGGTATAAACCTTAAAACTGTGCAAGGGTTGGAAAAGTATGATATGGGTTTTGGTCAGGACTACAAAAGGCCAGCCAACGGTAACTGGACGGTCTGAACTTGTCCACGGTTCGTGGAGCCCTACCGTTGCTTTCAACAACAATAAACAAAAGTACTTACACAATAATCTACAGGCTCTCCGGCCGAGAACAATCTATAGCCTCTGAGGCTTTATAAATACCTTATTACCACTAACCTTCTGTGCTGGGTTCGCCAAGCTTCGACCTTCCTAGGTCACGCCCAAGTGTGGTATGTATGTAAATATGAGGTGAGTAATTGAAAGTGTGATGTAAGTCAAGTGTTCTGAACGGTCACAAGGCGTCAGTCTCCAGATGGCGCGGTTCAGATCAGCATCACAGCCCAAATTCACACCGGATTGAAGCTATTTATCACTACTTATTTCCAACAAATGCGCGTGCCACGCGGTGGCATCAACCCGGCGATAAATCCAAAAATATCCCAGGGTTTTCGTCAAATGGGAATTACAACTTCAAACAATAGTTAATCGCGACCCAATTATCGGTTGCAAACGGCGATTCCAAACGATATTTTTCCAATTACAATTAACTCAACAGGTCCCAAAGCGGACATTTATCAACAAGCGAAACAAAGTCTATCTGTCAAGTCAAAAGTTATGTCAAGTGTCAACATCAAAAAGACAATAGAATGTTGCCACACCAAAGATCGTTCAAAAATACATTTGGGACGCAACAGGTTTATTAATCACACCTCAATAGAATTAACGGATTTGGACGAAAGGATGATGATGATGATGACTTCGTCGACGGTTACCCGACTGCATAAAAAGGAGGGTTATGTTTTTATCGCGATATGTCCACGGGAGCGAAGTCCCGCGCAACTTTTAGTAGATAATTTAATAAAAGTACAGCAACAGACAGCCCGTAGCTTATAAAATTTAAAATTCATTGAAATGGTTGCATGTCTGCTATATTGCAGCCCCATTAAATTAATAACATGAAGCTCGGACGGCAACTACCCAGTATAGTAGTTTTGAAATACCGAAGGGGTTTATCGTGATGGACTGACCTGATAGGGATTAAATTATATATGAAAACTTTACTACACTAACACTGAAAGCGCAAAATATTTTTATATAGGTGCTATGCGAAACTTCGATCGAAAATGTCGACGTTCTTATTTGGTTTTATGACCATAGGTTTATAGTTTTTGACGCCCAATATAAAAAATAAAAACAAAATATATAAAATTTGGAGACAAGAGGACGAATTGATTTTAAAGGACACATATACATGCTACATACATTTAAATTACATTCTGTGTCTGTGATTTCAAAATAACTGTTTTCTCAAGCGCTACACACGTGCCTACTAAAACACAGACTTTTACATTTTTGTCTGTTTGTTTGTCATTCTGTTTTTCCGGGCTTTTTTTAATCTCTGGAATGGTTGATCTGATTTAAATGGAAAGTCCCATTGAAATCATATCAACCGTTCCACTCGAAGATATAGCAGTTTACAGGGCAGAATATAAGCTTACTTACTTTTTATCTCAGAATTCTCACTGGATCGAGATTAACGAGAGAAAACCCACGTAGGTAGGTAATATCGACATTCATGTGAACGAAGTCGCGAGCTCAGATAGTATGTCATAACGTGAAAATACCTCACTGATGACGAATAACATTGAAAAAGTAATTTTAAAACCAGATCTAAAGCAGTAACATGACAATGAAAAATCGCCCGGTCAAGGAGTTTTTCTTAAAGACAAAGGATCCTGTTTACAACGATTTCCTTAAACAAAGAAATAACGATGAAACGGCAAAAAGTGAAACACTACACAAACGCTTGTAGACATTACAAGTTACATACGACTGAAACACAAGTTTTAATGGAAACCACATTAATTAGGGAGGGAGGGTTCTCGAAAACATGCAGCTCTGTCGATAGTGGTCTTAACTTAATTTTTCTACTTTGGAGTGCTTTGCTACACGAATTTAGAAGTTGAGTAGGATAAAGTGATTTTCTGGAAGTTATGCTTAAATGAGTGAAAGATAAATCGGTATTTCGAATCTTTTTATTGAAAGGATTACAATTATTTACCTGTCTTACTGTATTATCTTCTATGTATCTTTTTCTGAAAATATTTAACATGTATCTTGCTGAAATAACCTTCATTTTCCATTCACAATCATTAACATCCGAATGTACTTCGGTCTTGACATGAATCAAGATTTTTCATACGCTTAATATTAACACTCAACCACAGAAATAAAGAAAACAAAAATACCTCTCAAAATCTGACCAAATTCTAAAACTAAAAAAATGCAGGTAGGTCACAGCAATATTTGAATAATACAAAATTGTGACTATAGATGGCTTATATATTTATTATTATTACACGACCTTATTCACTCTCAGTCATCTATGGCACGGACGAAAACACTGAAACAGTCTCATCTTCCAATACTGCTATACACTATTCACTTTGAAAGTCTCAACCGAAGAGTAAGACGGAGAGGGCTTGCGCTTAAAAGTAACATAAGTATACATCAGGCTGGCTACCACACTGATGTTCAGCCCCACAAAGTTCAGCACAGAGAACACATAGTCACCACCAATCAGCATCCCCAAATACGTAACCAAAATATTCTTCAAACACCCTATGATTGTGGCCGTAAGAGCACTGTTGTATTGAGTGCAAAGCATTACACTGTATGACAAAATAAATCCCATTACACACGACATTAGGAAATGCGCAAGAAACATTGAGTCAGCCCAGTGCTCGTACGTAGCTGATCTTTGTAAATCTCCAGTACTCCATGCAATGACGGTTACTGGGATAACCGTAAACAGAGCATTGTAATACATCAGACCATATTTTCCGAGGTCTTTGGCATCCAGATTTTTCTTTATGTAAACTCCATTAGCTGCTGTGAAGACATCGTTGAGTAGTATTAGGGTGTATCCAGATAGCGAAAATGTGGCATCATCTGCAGCCGCGAGTATAGCACCTCCGATCATGGCGTAAACACTGGCTTGAACTGCCCTTGAGGGTGTCACATCGAGGACAATCTTCTCACTCAACATCGTCATGAGTACGCTGAAACGGCGTAGAGCTGTGAACATGGGTAGGCTGAGCGCTTTGGTGCTGCCGAGTCCAGTTACCATATTGCCCAAGTAGATGATGGGAAGCGGCCAGATGTGTCTTAGGATGTCGGTTGATAGTGACGGAAACTGCAGTACCCCGTAGCAGCGGCCGGCCCATAGCACTGCGATAGTGGCTGTTATCTGCCCCAAGCCGAGTACTTGATACGATGGAAAGTCGTACGTCGTCAACACAGTCTTGTTCACCACGGTGATCAATAAAGACGCTAGTGCATAGAATAATGCGCTTAGGATCTTCCTAAGCATGTCGGCTCGCTCCTGGGTGCTTACAGTTGGCATTGTGTACAAAAGTAATCGGAGAAAGCGTAATGATTAAGTCTAAGCAGTAAAAAACCACTAACAACAGGTCTCTCTACTCTTCTTTTGAAGAATATTGGTAGGTATACATACTTTTCCTAATATGTATCATAATAAACGACATATTTTACTGTGACAACTGTTTTATGTTCCATACGAATACGAAAGTTTTACTTTCTCTGCTCGTTAAACATTTTTATTGTATTTAAAACTGTTAGTTTAACTTCTATGATGCGGGTGTTCTAGATTAATGCATTTATAGCTTACTCGACAAAGGTTTCAATGTATAATTAGTTGGTAATAGTGTACAGTTAGTGCTAGTTATAAAAAAGGGAAATAGTAAAGACCATTGGTCAAGAGTCACCTCAAGACTAGTTTTGTTGAGGTAGAGCCAGAAAGTAGCGTGCAGGGTTCTATTAAAGAGTGAAAACGAATTGTATTTTATTTACGAGCGATATAAGCGTGACAAGCAGCTTATCTAATACCAGTGTTGCTCAAATTGCGTAACGAACACCGTATTTACCGACTTCCGACAAAACTTACGGCTAAGGTCGTGTTAAGCGCGTTACATATTACCAAATCCGTATGGTGAATGAAGTTATTAGCTGAGAATCTTGTGACACGCCAAAAAGCCATCAGAGGAGTTGGCAGCGGGCCACGCTCGAAATTCGAATAGTGACAGAAACGAAGCCCGTGAGTCAGCGGCGCTCGGAACCTGTGCGGCGGCGGCGGCGCGATCGATAGACACTGCACCCCGCCCCGCGGCTCCGCGCCCCGCACCCGCCTGCACCTGCCGCGCCGGCATAGCCCGCAGCCCGCTCAACACAAAAACACGCGAAAATATCCAAAAAATCAACAGAAACATTAAAAAAAAACAGTGCTCCCATCCAAGTCAATTTCACTACAATAACCAGTTCAGTGGTTCAAGGTCGCAACGGTCGACGACCCCGTAAGCTTAGTAGAAACGTCTATAGTATACCTCATAAAGTATTAGCAGAATACGCCGCTGTTTATTATTTGTGTTGATCTGTGAAATTTTATTTTTAATTATTACGTGTAGTGGGCAAGGTCGTGCGTTCTGCTGTGCACAAATGTTGAATCTTTATCATTGGAAACACGCGCGTGCTCCGCGGAGGTACACAACAAAGGAGGTTGCGCTAATCGCTTCTCCCTGACTCTTTAGTTCGTGGATGTAAATAATCTGGTCTTCAGCGATGGCGTCCAAAGTCTTAGTGCCGGCTGCCCCGTTCACGAAGCTCCAAGTAAGTGTATCAATTATATGTATTTTACCTCCACAAATCCCCTTCTCATGTCACCAGTTCCAATTTTGCATCGCAAATATATTTCCTTCCAGATTCCCATCTGTTTTCAATTTCTCTTCCTCATTAAGAGTGTTTAAAAGTGCAATCGTACACCTGTCGATTGCACTTTTAATGAGAGTGTAAAATATGTATAAATAATGAAAATGCCGAGTCACGGAGCACAAAGAGCTACCTTCCGGTCATTGACATTATAGGAAAAGTCATTATGCATATCAGATGGGTTTTTCCCATGAGGTAATTTAATTGCAATTAACTGTTGCCGTGTCTAATTAATTATGTATTTATCTAGGAATTTGAACAAAGGGATGCTGCGTATTTGTTATTTAATATTGTGTTATTATTTGCGTAAGTAAATCGTATAAGATAGCAGTACTATAACATGACTGTGCTTAAAAAAACTGTTATTTTATTAAATGAACAAATAAAAAATGTTGCGTAAAGTTACTTCTTTAGGATTATGGCTATGGGATTACAAGTTAATTAAACATCAATTAAATTCCTATTCAGATTTACTAATAAAACCTCTCCGTGATCCGTTGTAGTAATTAGTTGTATCCTGTGGCACATGTTAGCAAACGTAGGTACATAGGTACGTGTGCCGTGTACTAACGTAATTTTTAGTACATTCTACTAACCATTTTTGAGTCGTAGTTACTCCGATAAAAAATATACTATTCTATTAATTATATACTTTTTTGTACTGTTCTATTTGATAATATTTTATTGTCATCTTATTATTATCTTGTCATAATCGTATTTAAGTCTACTGCATCAAAATCTCCCGATCTAGTTTGAAACTTTAAACAGCAGCAAACTCTTAACCGGTGCTTCTCAATCTTCAGGTAAAGAAATCTCCTCCGGAGCCAACGGGCGGTGGCTTCATCATTGGAGGAGATCCAGTAGCCAGGGTAGCGCACCTGGAGCACAGCGTGCGGTTCCTGCAGGAACAGCACCGCCAGATGCTAAGCGGTCTACACGCCGAGATCGAAGCTTTGAGAGAGAGGAACCGAGGTTTGTATCTGACTAATTTATATTAGAAGTAACAAACCCGACAGACGTTGGCTTTCTTGTCGTTGATTTCTTTTAAATCTTCCCTGTTTATTCATAAAAAGAATTAAATTAAATTCCCTGCCGGGGTCTGTGCTTCCTGATAGCTGTAACTGGGGGTATTTAAATCAAGAGTGAATAGGTTACTTCTAGGTAAGCGTGCTTCATCTTCCACCACATCATCACTTACCATCAGGTGAGATGGTGTTCAAACGCGAGCCTATTATCAATAAAAAAGTGTGTTTCGAGTTTCGGATATTTGGGCATTGTTGCAAGCGACATGATCACGGATTAATGGAATGGGTCCAGCTGTTCTCTTGTTTTTGTGAGACTAACGAACAGCTATTTATTTTTATAAGATTAAGCTGTTGAATCCTTGTAAGTGACTTGACTACAAAGATATTTTATCCTTAATCACATTATAAACGCGTGTTTTGTTGTCCTTCTTTCATGTCAAAACAGAGCAACGAATCGATGTGATTTTTACTATAGAGATAGCTGAAAGACTGGAGTTAGCTACTACGCCAGCAAAAACGTATCACGCGAGCGAAGGTACGGGCAGAAGCTATTATGTAAATAAACAGAGACTAGAGAAAACCCGAGATACAAATGAAGAAACTCGTATTGTTCTCTATGAGACTTGGTTACAAAGAACTATTAGACGGACGGGCTATACGTATCTTTTGGGCTTGAAATAATTTTATGATATTATTATAGTAAGAATGATTAATGGGACCGGAGACAGTGATGTATTACATCAGAAAGTAGAAGTTGCTATACGCGTTTTGGGATCCTGTGTGTAGCTATCCAAGAAATGAACATCATCGAATACCTACTAATTATTTCGATGACCAAAGGAACATCTGGCGAGCCAAGATTATAATAAACTTGAGGATAATAAATGGGTACTGTTGAGTACAATAATATCGGCACACATTTTTATTATGCAAAAGACCTTTAATGATCGATCTTCAAGGTTAACCAACTACTGGTCGGTACCGAGGTCACTTAGTGGATGGGTGACTATCTTAACATATCGAGATTCCTCCGGTCCTCGCAAAGAACTTTAAGAGGAGGCTCCCTAAATTGTATGTAATTTTGTATTAATATTCTGAAACAATCACGCATACAATCAAAATGGAACTTTAGTTTATGATTTATTGTATCTTTTTCTATCCATGTCTAGACCAGTTTCGTAATTGGAACATTTACGCTCGATTGATTTTTTAATCGAAAATCATGTCTTTTTTAAAGATTATTCAAAATTTAATCAAGATTAGTCGGCTTTTATGTCTAAAATTAGTATTGACAGTAAGAAAATATAGTTTATTATCCAAATATAGGACATATTTTCTCTAGATCATTTATTAATTTAGTTATATATAAGAATTGAGACTTACGACATTTAGTTTCGAACCCGAATATGGTAAAAGAGCGCACGCGATATTCAACTTTATTACTGCTACGTTAGCGTTTAGCACACAACGGCAGTTTCGAAACCGAACATGGTGAAAGAGCGCACGCGATAATCAACTTTATTACTGCTGCGTTAGCGTTTAGTATACAACGGCCTACCCGGGGTGGATGGGGGTGGAGCTTGCGTGAAAATTATTTTGCACTGCCTGGTCTTAAACTGTTGGTCCCGGCTGTCATTTTTACATCTTTGTCAGTCGTTTCGGGTAGTCAGAAGACAGAAAGTCTGACACTGGTCTTACCAAGGGGTATCGTGTTACCCAGCTACTGGGTTGTATAGGTCAGATAGGCAGTCGCTCTAGGTAAAACACTAGTACTCATATGTATCTAGTTAGACTGGACGCCTGAAGGCCTTTGCATTATGCTTGAAACATACATTTATGACCATTGTCCTTTGCTATTGTAGGGGCCAATGTTTATAGGCACCGTACACTATCATTTTGTTAATGTTGGATTAGTTATTGAGTACTCAGAAAGAAGCTATCCTCACTCAACATAGTACTCCTAATTTCATTTAAAAAATCAAGTTTATTTATTAATTGGTCTCAGAACTAAAATCCCTTCCGCGATTATGGAACAGTAAATCTGGTTACGACATGCAATGAAGGTATTCGACTTACGCTAAGCGAAGGTTGAAATATTAATTCTCGTTTTATTTTTGCTTTGTAACCAAGTTTGTGCTGCAGTGAGTCATTCGATGTGCACTTAGCTTGGAGATGTAAAATAAACAATGGACTGGACTTGTTCATTGGATGCCGATCGTGCTACGGTTGATATGCTTTATATGCTCAGACTAGGATATGTAAATGAAGAGCATCCATTAATATTTAATAATCAATGAATATTTTTAGTGTAAGAGTAATATGGCCCAGTGGTTACAGGCATAACTTACGAGAAAAGGCCGGAGGTTCGAATTCAGGCTGACACATTACTCTGTGTAATTTACCTGTGGATATTCCTATCAAGGGTAGGCACTTAATCTTCGACCACAATATCTCGTACCATCATGTCAGATGGAAGTCAAACGTGAGCCATTCAACAAAAAACAAATTACATCATCATCAAAACGGTGAACGAAAACATTGTGAGGGAAACGACATGTCTTAGGATTGAAAAATCCGAAGACATTCCACATCTCCCAACCCGCATTGGACCGGCGGCCGTGGTGGATTACGGCTGATTCCTTGTCATAGAGAAGGGGCCTGAGTTCCAGCAGTGGAAACGTTATACACTTTAATGTTATGTTACTTTTAATCATGTATGAATAAAAAGAACCAACTGTTTTTTTTTTAGAGATTTCACAACTCCTAGTGATTCTAATCGGTGATTATACTCGGATTTCTTGAAAGATTATTTTTTCCCCGCTTTCGCACGCGTAAAAAGCTTTTCAGTGGAATTAAATTAACCTTTATTTCTTGCTGATAATCTAGCTTTGCATTAATGAAAGAGTTTGAAATCGCTTCAGTTATTGTTGAATCAATATTTTTTTAAACACAAAAATACACTAAATCTGATGATCTTTATCTGTGTTAAGTAAATCGTATGCCCTAAGGGCGGGACAAGCTGACTACAAAATATTTAAGACCTGTATTTTCAATGTGGGTGGAATTCACATTACTAGCAATCTTGTTAATTCCTCCAACTAAGCTAAATATGTTTGTATCTGGAGTGGGTTCACGGCAATAGTGTAATAGCTTTGAGTTCGAACCCGCGACTTCTCGATCACAAATCCAACACCTTAACTATTAAGCTACTGATATTAATTTATGAATTCTTTACAATATTAGTGTAAATGAACATACTTGAAATTAAGTATAACGACAGCCATTTTTATTTCCAGATCTACAGTTCCAACTTATATTCAATAAAGAATCCTCACCCAAGGCCAGTTCGCCTCCAGCTGAAGAGACTACCGAAAACAACGAGGTAAACTAACAGGCGAACATTAGTAATATTGTTTGTTCATATTCTGCCGCTCACACAGGAAATTAATGTTTCAAAACAAATGCCAATTAGTCTACTTATGTAAACTGGAAAAAGTTACAAGAGTTTTTGCAATGGTGAAAAAATGTCTGAATATAAACCTAAGTATCTATCTATACATATAAATAACATTTATTGTCTGTATGTGGTTTCAAAATAATATTAAAAAATTCATTTAGTTTAGGTTAAGGTCATTTCCATTAATTGAAATTACAAGTACTGTCAAAATAAAATACTATAAAAATAACTGTTTTTTCAAGTGCTTATTAGTTAGTAATTTATGATACCAAAACACAACAAAAATTGTCTGTCTCGTCTTTTTGTTTGGCCGAGCTAATCTCTAGAATGGCTGAAGTAATCTTAATGGGACTTTTGCTGGAAGATAGAGGAGGTTATAGGGCAACATATAGGCTACTTTTTACAGTGGCGTGGCTATTCGTGGGTGAAATGGGGCCCCCGTCCACGGCCTCGAAATTTTAAAGGGCCCTCTTATACGATACCGCCAGATTTACAACAGATGACTTACAATAACTGTTTTCAAATCTATGTCCTTTGCAATATTCTCTCATTCTCGCATTTGTACGTATTCACTACGTACTTACAAATGTTTGGTAGGATTGAGGTAGATCATGAGAACGAAATAAAAGGGGCCTCGCCGATGTTCTTCGCCCGCATTTATACCGATTAATCCATGTTACGTCTCTGAATTTTGATCCCGGAGTTCCCGCGGGATCACGATTTACGCGGGAAAAATCTGAAACACGAACGAAGTTCCAGGCATAGCTAGTCTAAGATAAAAGTTATTACACAATTGGTTGGCTTTATGAATATTCAAGTCATCTTCACATCACATTTTTGCCGCCATTCTTATTGCGTCATCAAAGCGCACATTTGAATTTAGAAAATCATTTTGATGGTCATCTTGTTACAGTAGGTAACGCCATTTTATTTTCAGCACAGATAATTAATTTCGTAACTAGCTACAGCCCGCGGCTTCTTCTTCATCTTGCATATTTTCGAGACTTCACTTCTGGACAGGCAAATATAATGATACCTCATTTTTAGAATTCAGAACCCAAAGGGTAAAAAACAGAGCCCTATTACTAAGGCTCCGCTGTCTGTCTGTCATCAGGCTGTACTTATCTCATGAGCCGTGATAGCTAGACAGTTGATATTCTCACAGATGATGTATTTCAGTTGCCGCTATAACAACAAATACTAAAAACAAAAAATATTTTAGGGGGCAATTTAATACAGCAAACGTGTTTTTTTTGCCGTTTTTTATAGATAATGGTACGTACGGAACCCTCCGTGCGCGAGTCCGATTCGCACTTGGGCGGCTTTTTTTAATTTGATGTAACTGTTTAGTGTGCAGAACGGGCTAAATGCCTACATAATCTCAAAAAACATTACCCTTAGGCAGTCGGGTAAACAGAAAAACAGTTTTTATTTATTAATTTAATTAAGGTAGGTAAGTTCTGCTAAACTATATTGTCGGCAGTTTTCTCTTGAATTATTCAAGTACCTACTCATTAAATACTTATACCTACTATATCTCGACGCAAACATAAAAAAGAAAAAAAAAAATATTCACCCATCGTAGAATGAGAACACATATAAATGTACTCGTAGCTAGATGTGTAACTGTTCAAGGAAATACTCTGTACATCGATGGTTTGGTTTCAGTAACATTTAGGTATACATAGTACTTATACAAATATTATTTACATATAATCAACCGAATATATACAAAATAAAAATACCTAAGAATATATTATAAGAATCAAGAATAACACCTGACCTTAATATCAAAACAAAAATCTTAATTAAGAAAAAAATAATAATAATCATTTTACTTTTTGGGAACAACCTGTATTGTCTAACATTCCACCATCACTTTTGTTATAAAGAGGGCTGGCCAGAATGGTCACCCATGTGTGCTCGTTTGTTGTAGTAAATAACTGTTACTTTTTAGCTTATACCTCCAATGTAATTTAATTTGTTAAACAAGTATTTCTTAAGATTGTTAAATTATGTAGTCTATGTTTTTGGTGCACGGTAAAACTCTAATGAGTTTATGTTGGCATCAACTTAAATGTAAATAATGTGTGTAAACTATGGAACAAATAAATAAATATAACGTCCTGATTTAATGTCCAGGTGAAACTGAAACGTGAGGTGACCCGCTTGGAGCAAGAAGCATCCGCCGCTCGAAGTGAAGCGAAGTCCGCCGAAGCACGCGCCGTTCAACTGCAAATACTCATAGATGCACAGACTGAGTACGTTACAAACTTCCATATTTACCTATTAACTGCCTCTTTAGTCCAGTAGTCCCAAGTATGACTGCTAAGCAATAGGCCTCGGGTTCGATTCCCGGGTCGAGCAAAAAGACACATTATCATCATTTTCCTGAATTTATCCTACTTACTTGTGGTCGGCGTAACACGTTTTCTTCGTCCATTCTCCCCTGTCAAACGTCAAAGTATGATTTACTCCTTGCCTTCTATCTTGTTCTGCATGCACCGTCACCTGCACTCTTGATGACCTTATGTCTGCATCAGCGAGCGGAGTTCGCGTAGCTGAGTTTTGGGCCAATGTAATCTTCTATATATTAAAAATGAATCGCTAAATGTGTTGCTAAGCGCAAAACACGTAAACGGCTGGACCGATTTGGCTGATTTTTGTTGTTTGGTTTTGTAAGAAGGTTCTTATAAAAAAAAAGTAGGAAAGGTCTCTAGGGTAGGGGTAGGGTAGGGTAGGGTACGGTAGGGTAGGGTTAGGGTATTGATAGGGTAAGGTAGGGTAGGGGTAGTGTAGGGTTTGGGTAGGGTAGGAGTAGAGTAAGGTATGGGTAGGGTATCGGTAGGATAGGGGTAGTGGTATCGGTTGGGTAGGGGTAGGATACCACGCGAACGAAGTCGTGGCGGGTCAACTAGTATAAAATATACTTGCCATCGATATGCTAAGAAGAAGAATTTCCTCCTTTTTCTTTCATATCATTCCTCACACAATCCATCTATCTCTTCTTTCGATTCCTCTCTCTATCTCTCCATACATCATACCTGTGTCATTTAATATATCCTGCGCTGCTGACTAATTTCCACTGAAATTGGTCAGGGGGAATATTATTTACATACTGCGTGTTTTGAGCTGACCGTTTACTTTGTAATGAGCAAGCTGTGACGCATACACTTGCAAATCGTTTTGTGGACACGTAATAGTGTGAGCTAGATTTGTAAGCGAGGGTCAAGGAGAGTAACATTGACCTAGACTTGGGCCATGGAATGATGAATGAATTTCCTGCCTGGTGTTTCAAACTTTTTGGATGTTTTTCAAGTGTAAATTTTTGTAATAATGAAATAATGAAGTTTATTTTGCAAATAGGTTATAAGTAACACTTTCACGTCCTTTTTTTTCTTAAATGTAAACTGGATGAGGCCAGTGTTTCCTAACGACTACTCTGAGAAGAAACACTGAAACGAACTCAGAGGTCAACTTCTCTTTTAAAGTCCATACAATCTGTAGTGATCAAATCGTATGAGCGCCATGTAGGCTAATGTCTGTGGCGCCCTTTAGAGGACAGAATCATACAGATTTGAGCAGGCCCGTCCAAACAGTGCAAGCATTTGTCAAATATCACGTAGCTCAATTTAGAACCTTGAGGAGCTCGAACGATTTGACGAACAATGTATTGTATCTCCAAACATATCGACTGATATGAGTTAAGGTTAGTATTTTCAATCCCGTGGGAATTCCGGGATAAAAGTAGTCTATGTGATATTCCAGGATGTCAACTATCTACTTTATACCAAATTTCATTCAGATCGTTTCATTCGTTTTTGCGTGAAACAGTAACAAACGTCCATCAAACTTTCGCATTTATAATACCTATTAGTAATAAAGAAGTAGGATTTGGGAAACAATTACTTACACAAATGTGATTAAAATCACAAGTAATTACAGAAGTATTGGTATATGTAGGTATAGCTCAATAATAATAGGAATTACCTATGTAATGGAGATTTTATTATAGTAATAATGATAATAAACATTTATTTGCTAAAAATATATATATAGCGAGCATTTTCAGATTTAATTATCTGTAAATTGGCGCGCAATTCGAAACTCTAATAAATTTTATTCGAAAGCCGTGTTAATTTAATTTCAAATTCAGTCATTTGATTTTAGATAGTTTTTTTGAAAATGTGGTAATTTTTGGCGCCATGGAAAAAATATTTTTACAAAAAATAAAACAGACTTCTATATAAAAACACTACAAAGGCAAAAATAACTTTAATTTCGGTAGTCGGTGTCATTTGTTTTGTATTTTCTTTTTGCCTTTGTAGTGTTTTTATATACATAGAAGTCGGTTCTATTTTTTGCAAATTTTTTTTTCACTCTTTTTACCGGTGCAGAGCCGTTAATTTTTGAGGAGTTCTCCTGGTACATCACCATCAGCTCTACTTCACCATATGCATTGTAACGAGCATAAAGTGCTTAACATCTATATTGAAGTAATCTAATCGCAATCCACGAAATACTTATTATTGAGTAGTATCGGTGGCCATCTGGGGTCTTCATCATCAGTTCCACTTCCTCAAATGGTGCTCTTCGAGAGCAACTGCACAAGGTACTATAAGAAATACCCAAAACGCTATAGGTGTACCTATAATATTTGAAGAGTTCCCTCGATTTCTCCATGATCCCATCATCAGATTCAAACATGACGACAATGGGACCAACTAGAAAGTATACCCTGTCAAACAAAAAAAGAATTTTTGAAATCGGTCCAGCCATCTGCGAGTAATGAGGTAACATAGGTACATAAAAAAAAAGTTCAAGACGAATTGAGAACCTCCTCCTTTTTTTGAAGTCGGTTAATAAACTCAAAATTCGTACAGTTTTCGAATATGAATTCCTACGTGGAAATATCGTTGCGCACATAGGTTGCGCAATCAAAACGAAACATTAACGACGTGTACGGGCCTAACACTGCTTGCATAAACACTGTCCGTTATTGGTTCAGTCATTTTCAATCTGGCAATTTTGAGTTGAAGATCGAGCCTCGCGGTCGGCCGGTAACTATTGTTGACAACGCCGTATTGAAGACGATAGTGGAAGCGGATCCAATCTAAGGCTGAGCTTGCTACGGGCCCTGGAGTTAGTGTCAAAACAACACTGAAGCACTTGCGTCAAGTCGAAAAGATAAAAAAGCTAGATAAGTGGGTGCCACACGAAGTAAGCCGCCAACAGAGAAAGTTATGCGTCGAAGCATGCATAGCACCATTGAATCGGCATAGAAACAAGGGAACTCTTAATCGAATTGCGAACCTGCGATGAAACGTGGATCCTGTACGCAGAGCCAGATTAACCCTGTCAGAGGCCCTATGCAATGAAATTTTCGGGGCCCCCTTTCTTATTTTGACTGACCTAATCTTGTGTTGTTAAAATCAGTACTACCCCGTGGTCCTGGGTACGATTCTCGACATAGGTATCGATGTAGTTTTAAGTCGCCGAAAGCTGTTTTTTGTGTATGTTCCCCGTTTACTATTTGTATTTTGTGAGATACCACTGTGGTCCCTCAGTTTACACGCACATCAAAATTGTTGTTCCATGAAACATTTTTGTACGGCTTTCGAATAAAACTTACAACAGTTTAGAATTATTGCGAGTTAATCTACAGATAAATAAATCTGAAAATGCTCGCTATAGAATTTCCAACATGCACTGGTCGAGTGAAAGCTCCAGAGCCTTGAACATCGACGACGAGTTGCAAGTCTATCGGTTTCATTTCGGGGAGTGTGCGATGGAATTACACAGTCTAATTCCGCCAAGCCCGTTCCATCATCGGACTACGAGACAAACGGCGAAGCGCCATCGTTACATGGTGGACATCCCACGGTCCCACCCATACGCACAAAACGTTTTGGGAATACCTTCATTGTGTGTACGGCTAAGGAGTGGAATTCCCTGCCGGAGTCTGTGTTTCCCGGTAGCTATAACCTAGGAGTCTTTAAGTCAAGAGTGAATAGGTTACTTTTAGGTAAGCGTGCTCCATCTTCCACTACATCATCACTTATCATCAGGTGAGATGGTGGTCAAACGCGAACCTAATTTTAATTTAAAAAAAAAAACATATAAGGACCCCTTACTCGTGAAATCAGAAAAATCCGGCTACTGGAAGTGGCGTCGTCCTGTGCGTGCGTGGGGGAGGGCTGCGCGCCGGAGTCGCGCGCCGAGCTGCGCGCGCGCCTGGGCGAGGCCGAGCGCCTCGTGCGCCGCCTGCGCGCCGACGCCGAGCGCCAGCGCAGAGAGGTAGGCGCGCCGCCGCCGCCGCCGCCGGGGGGCGCCGTCACTAACCTCTTGTTTGACGGCGCGGCACATGTACGTCATCACCCGACACCACAACCACGACACCCGCCAGAGTATACCCCTTTCGTTTCGACACCTAGGGAGCGGAATACCCTGCCGGAGTCTGTTTCCTAATAGCTATAGCCTGGGGGTCTTGTTTTCTAATAACTTTAACCAAGTTGTTTTATTTCCTGATAGCTATAACCTGGGGTTCTTTAAGTCAAGAGTGTTAGCATTATACACTCTTGAGTTAAAGAACCCCTTTCTAGGTAAGCGTGCTGCATCTTCGACTACAGTAACGCTTACCATCATGATAAGATGGAGGTCAAATGCAAGCCGACAAAAAAAATGCCTTCCAGAGAATGCCCTAAATTTATCTTGGTGAGCATCAGGAAGATAGTGATCCGTCGTGGACGGTAGACCCTTGAGGACCATAATTATCATTCACGGCTGAGCATATTTGTAAAAAAATTTATAATATCCTGCAAATAGCTGCTGTTTTGAGATATTGAAGATAACTATGTATTTTGAAAACGAGAAGGTGGTGCCTAAAACATTAGCAGCTACCAAAAACTGCAACATGCCTTTCAGAACTCCTATATTTTTGGTTTGGGAGCTCCATATAATTAATTATGTACATACAATCTAGAAAGACAGGAAGACATTAGGCTACAAGGGGTATACAATATGGCGGAGTTGTTGAGGCTCGGCGAAGTAGCCGGAAGGCGCGCCGACGTGGACGGGAAACGCGTCACGAATACACTACCCTAGCTAAACGAAAACCAGGGCTATATGGTGGGCATAAGATATTTTTTAATTCGTCATAAGAGGGGATAGAACTTGATGTAGTGCCGTAAAAGTAAAGAACGCATTTTGTGAACTCAGTTTTGAGCGGAAGGAATTCGGGAAACGTTCAGTTTCGTTTTTGAATTGAAATTTTCTCCAAATTAAGCTCATAACAATTATCTTATTCTGTCACATTTATTTAGATGATCCGATTAACAACTTTTGGCCGTGTCACCCTGGTACTCTCTAGCTATGGTATCACACATTTTAAAAGAGTTAAATTTTTAACTAGTTTTTTGCACGGTTAAATTTCGCGAGAAAGATATTTTAGTTTTCTACTAACCCCGCATGTGTTAGCATTTGTTTTGTCCCGTCCTCGTATGCGCTTACTAATGATTTTAGTTATAATTTGAGTTAAGTAGATATGGAAAGAGGTTGCTGGTCTAATTGTAAACCGGAATATGAGAACAGCACCCTTTTAGCCACTTTTTGGGTTGCCAACTCATCAAGGGTCACAAGTAAACGTAACTATTAAATCTTTTAACTGATTTAGGTACGACCAGTTTTAAGCAAATTTTTTTCTTCTGTTCAATTATATTGAGGTAGAGAAAAAAAATGGCACATGTCACAAAGCACACAAACAACAAAAGCAAAAGAAACAAACTTACTTCTAAAGACGTAAAAAAAAAAATAACGTCGTGAGGCTGCACCAAAAAGGCCCGAAGGATATATGAAAAGTTATCTCTTTTTTAGTTGATAAACCTGCTTTAGGACATTATAACAAGAGTGTAACATTACATTTACTGGCGTTAAAAAGTAGCTGTTTAAATTGGATTTGTATTTTAATAGACGTGGTTTGAGCTAAAATAATTTTTGCACTTAAAGTGATTTTTCGATGATAAAATGTTTGTAACCCCTAAAGGTATAGAGTATTAATAGAAGGTACTTCTTTAGATTCTGAAGCACAAGTTTGGGGTGGTTTTAAAAGCCAAACTAGCACACTTTTGTTGATTGTTACACATGCACTTGTTTGGTGGGTTTTTAAGCACCTTTTTAATAGTCTAATGGCTAAGGTTGTAAGAATTGTGATCGAGAGGTCACTCATTACACTACTGCCGTGAACTCACTCCACACACCAGCATATTTAACTTAGTTAGAGGGGTTAACAAGATTGCTAGTAATGTGAATTTTAACCAAAGTGCTAGTTCTCTTTTTAATTAAAAAAAAAGTTTATTTAAATTACTCAAGAATACAAATTTAAGACTAGTGTTCCTCTTCAATAAGTTTTTTTATGATTATGACAGAAAAACACATGCAGAAGAGTCCACTAACGGCAAGACAAGAGTTGGATTACTAAGCCTTTTTATCTCGATGTGGAAACCTTCATAGATGTCCTGCGCCCTAAGGTGAGGGGGTTGAGTCGAAGAGGTCTGTCAGACTCGTAACTGACTAAAACCATCCCGTTTTCTCGCTCACTTGCGTTGGATTGGGGGTTGTGGGAACACTTAAAACGATAAAATACACTAACAAGGCCTTAGCAGAAAATGTCGAGTACTTTGGCAATTTTCACTAGAGTTTCGAGTAACTTGGACATTTTTGTTTTACCCTTCTCCAAATAATTCTTCATAGTTCTTGCATAAACAGTTGCAGTGTATGAAGAATTCCCTGCACGCAAGTCTTCGGGCCAGCGGCCTGGACGCGTACGGTTATCAAAACAACTACCACTTCCCGCCAGTCCACACTCCAGACTTCTGGCGAGAACCGCTAAGAGAGTAAGTTGAATTTACCATCTTTGTATTTCTGTACTGGCAATAACATTTTGATAATAGGGATTTTGGTTTAAAAAAATGTTTTACATTGAGTCCGTTTTATAAAATAACCAAAAATATTATAGATATAATTAGTTGCTTTAGATATTTATTTTTATTTAATACTTATGAATTTTTAGTGGGTAATGAACTGACAAATTCAACTCGTCTTCCCTGATAATCTTGTGAGAACATGTCTATGTAGAAAGTGACGAATGGTATGTAAGCTATAATTTTCATACCATTCGTGAGATCATCCAAGAGATGTTTTGATGAAGATATCAACCGACCAGATTATAAAATGCAATAAGGGTTGATGGTTTTTGATCTGGCTTGGCCCAGGTTCCTAGCAGGTAGGACCCGTATTCCTGTAACTAGTTTCGTAGCCCAGTATATATTTTCTGCTAGCAATTACCTGGGAGTCTTCAAGTCTCGAGCGAATACATTACTTCTAGGCAAGCGTGCGTCAACATCCACCACATCATCGATTCCCATCAGGTGAGATAGTGGGCAAAGGCACGGGCTATCGGATTAAACTGGGTGGTGGATGCTTATTGCTCTCAACTCTCAAAATCATTATTTTCGCATTGAAAGAGGCCATTATGCACTATTCAGTGCTTTGTTCAAAATTGAAAACCACACGGCGAAAGAATCTGTGAAACACCGGCAGTGCTAGTTGGATTCAATCTAGAGAACAATTTATTAATGTGTGTCATTGCCTGTCTTTGGCCTTGGCCAAAAAATTAAAAATATTGAATATATTTTGAGACCCTCACTACTCTACAGTATGTTCTTATTTCATATGTCACACGGCACAATTTGATAATTCTTTTTATTTCTTAACTTTTGCCCCACACGGGACCCCGTGTTCAAATCCCAAACATGAGTACCTAACATAAATATTTAAAAAAAAAAATTTTTTTTTTTAGTCGGGCGGAGACGACCGACCGACAGACACGAGTGATCCTATCCGCTTAAAATTACAGTAGGGACAATGTATCAACAGAATTTCTTAATATTGGTGTTTAACAGTTCAAACAGGATACAGAGACATCAAACCATATTAGACGACGATACCCTTAGTGCAAATCTTTTGACCTAGTAATTTAAAATTGCAGGGACTTCAACATGGTGGGTTCTCGAGGGCGAAGCACTCGAAGGCCCCTCACACTGCCTGAACTGTCTGGACAACAGATGCACCGCTCTACCATCTATGCTAACAGTAAGAGCTCGCTAACCTATTAGAATCTACCATAAATAGTCCAAAGGAGTTTTTGCAAAGCAGGTTTTGCCCTATCAAGGGTCTTTTACCAACTGGGTCGCTTTCCAGCCTAACCAGAGACTACTAAGTACCAGTATTGTAAATAGTATCTGGTTAGAACATTCATGCAAGAAATACTTTTTTGCCCTGGCAAGAGGTTTTAAAATCACTTTTAGATATAGGTTTCGTTGACAATATATCGAAAACGGGGGTAGTTATCTGTCTTGTTTGATCAATTCCAGATCATACACGTCCCAGAGCTAACGGATACGACAAAAATAAAAAGCCTCAGCCAGCGAACGGAGAAACAGCCAGCTCCGTCACACCCAAGACTCCAGAAGAACCCACAGGTATACCTCTCAACCTACCCAACTTACAGTGCCATATAGACGTTCCTGACTTGAATGAAACCATAGATAACGTGACCACAGATTTGTAGGAAGATTTAAGGGCAAAGAGGTTTTGTATCAGATATTTTGAAATAGATTATAATGTTACTATTTCCCGAAATTTTATTTCTTATTTGTGCTCATTTAAGGCAAACATGGTAATATTATTGATGAACATGATAAATTAATTAAATATACATAGGTACTCAGTCAAGGGCAAAGAGAGGCAACCAATTTTGTTCAATCCATTAGTTACAATCTCGACCAAAGCCGCACAGAATATGCTTTGACATCAGTACCAGTGCCTCATCTCTAAATAAGATGCCTTTTCGCTAGTGACATAATTATATAAGCTGGTACAGACGCCAGCATATCAAGCAGCAAGCTACAACAATCTGTCTTTCTTTAATAGATTTTCAACTTTATTGTTAAAGAAATTAGGTTCAAGGTTGATTGGGAAAATTTGACAGTTTCGGGTAGCTTCATGTGCTGGCGTCTGTACAATTTTTTTTATTTGTAAAACCGCATGCACAGCAAGTTAGTTGATTATTTCCATGTTGATTTTATTTCCTTTTATTTTAATATTCCAGAAAGCCGAATTAAAATGCACGCGAGCGATTTAGCGAAAGCCTACAGTAGTAACATGAGCTGTAATGCCATGTACCCAGAGTTGAAAATGGTTGTCACAAAATTATTATCGCACAGTCAGGGTGAGGAAACCGCACGTTTTATTTTTTGTTTTGGCTCTTTTAATTGTTTATGATGATATTCTTTTTGGACTTATTATGTAAAATAAAGAATAAGAGATGGGATATCTTCATCTCGCTTATACGCTGAAAGACAAATGGTTAAATCGTTCATAAAATATAATGATACCGCTCCTGTCGAAGCTTGAGTTCAGAATTCAGGATCGTCTTTCAAATGGCGAACAGAATACCCTTTACTGCAACATATTGTATTTGGACAAATAAAATAAACGTTGTCACTTAAAAATATACTTAGAACACACAAAGCTAAAGTCGTTATTTGTTTTGGTGGAGCAATCGGAGTTTGTGAGATTCCTAACACAAAGTCATAAACGAATGAGTAATTTGACTATAAAAATCATACCTTTGAAAATGTCCCTTCCCGCTGTGGGTAGAGCGGAAGGGAGTGTCTAAATGTTTCTAAACTAAGACGATTTGTGGATAAAAATCCAGTCACTTGCGTTATTTTTTTTACTACTACTAAACTGGTCCAAACGGTAAATAATATAATATCTAATCAAGTTTTCTGTTTATTTTGTTTCAATACCTTTCTTTGAAGACATCTGGAATAAACTAATCATCATCATGAAATTTTTATAAAAGAGTAATCCCTAATATTTGTTTTCACTAACAATAAATAGGTGACATCTCAATGAATACCTTTAAAAGCGGGTTATTGGGATTTCAACACTAGGGTCAAGGACTTAAGTTGAAAATCCAACAGCTTTCATTGACTCGTTTATTTAGGCACCTGTGTTAGTGCAAACGTGTATTACATTAAGTACTAACAGATAGTGTAACTAACTTGATGTGCATGCAGGTACTAACAATTTAGATTAATTATTAACTTTCGTTTAGTTACCATAGTAGGAATAAACTGACATGAGATATTATCAAGCGTCAATATTATGTACAAATTGTGTAAAATATTGCTGTAAACCCACTCTAGACACAAGCATATTTAGCTTAGTGGGAGGGGTTAACAAGATTTCTAGTAATGTAACCTCTACCCGCATTGCTAGTTTTCTTTAAAAAAAAAAGAAGAAATGTTGATTCTTCTAAAAGAACCCTTGCCATTGCGTTCCGGGGTTACGCTATCTCGTCAGAATATTCCCACTACCCCGTATAGGTGGAGGCTTGGTATATAATTAGGAAATTAATTATCACCGACTGATATCAGCAAGGGTTTCCTTCGAAGTTCGATCAATGCGGCTGTTATTGCCTTGATCACACGTACCGAGCAAACGGGCGAGACAGTGCTCTCGGCCGAGTACTCGGTAGGTATAAACATGGCGCCGAGTGCTCGGCCGAACGAAGCGGCGAGACAGTAGCTCGGCTCCCGTTCTACATGCTAGGCAGAGTGTTAATCCTCCCGCTTCCCCGCACTGTCTCTCTCGCTCACTCGGCAGGTCTGAACGTGCACTGTCTCCCCACTCGGCCGACATGATTGTTTTCACTTCGCTTCGTTCTAATCTTTTTACGATCCATCGTGTCCGAATTGTAGTCTCATTAGAACTGACTGTACTAATTTCAAATGATGTGTGAACAGCTACTCGCTTATATCACTGTCTCGGCCGAGAAATATTTTACTGTCTCGCCCGTGTGCTCGGTACGTGTGATCAAGGCATTGCTATTTAACCCTCTGATCTTTCTGGTTGGATTGGTAGACTGATAGAGAATGTCTCTGACATTAAGTCCGCCATTGTATATATCTTGTTAGTAAGAATTTCTCCTTTATTGTGAGTACATTTTATAAAACCAATGTGTATCAAGTGTAAATGAATCTATATATTGGTTTCAGTGAGCGGCACGGGTAGTGCAGAGGCCCCCCGCGCGCGAGCTCGTCGCCACAACCACCGCAAGCATGCTCCCGAGCACACGTAACTGACACACCACACACACTCCACACTACCCGACCCAACACACCACACCCCCGACAGAACGAGACAGCTCAGTGAGTGACAGAGACGCTCTACACACACGAACCTATCATGCGTTAGACAGAGAATAACGACTAACTATCATATATCGAGCGTTAAAAAGAGATACATATATGAACGAAAGAGATGACGCTCTACACATCACATGTCGAGCAAAAGACAGAGATAGACATATGAGTAAGCGGGACAACGCTCTACAAAGTAGCAAGTTACCGAAAGGGTACTGTACATGGCCACCACACGCCTCTCACAAATATAGCTGCTGTACAGCGGACATTATGTAACAACGACACCTCAGTCTGACCGTCGATAACGTATGATTAGGCTTCCATAGACTTTCAAAATGGCTGCATTTACAACGCGGCAAAATTCTCACGTGAATTACCTCGAGCTAGAATGAGATGGAGTATGATTAAGTATAGGCATGTCTCATTCGCCGAGAGATAACTACTTCCATATTTTGTCTACTATCAATGTTAAGCTCTATCCACACTAAGTATAAGCTTCATAGGATCTCGTAATTACTACCGTATATTAAATACCTTTGCGCTATCGAATTTTGTACTCTCTGCGCTGAGCTGTGCGTTGAAAATCCAACGAAGCAATCTGCAGTGAATGATGATGCAAGGACGTCTTAGTGTGGATGTAGCTTATAATAATGTGCTGCGCGAATACATTATAGCTTTTGCAATAATAATAATGTTATTTGTATGATGGACTATTTTTAGCGAGCTCTGCATCTGTTTTAATATACTAAAATAAATACTAAATGTACTGAGAGATTATTCAAATATTTGGTATTTTCCTTTGGATAAGTAAAATTTCTTCTTGCCGACATTTAAGTCTTTCACAATTTGGTCTACGGACAATAATAGACAAGTCATGTAGTTAGACTGTATACTGCAGCCGTATGTGGGAGAAAGAGATAGAGCTATACAACATACATATAACTCGATCTCTTTTCCGCTTACAAATACAGGTCTAAGTTAGAGTGCTGGCTTAATATTTCCTAGTCAATATATCAAAATAAATCGACGGTCGGACTGCTAGTCGAAGAATTCAATTATTATGATGTAATCGTAATCGCCTTCTGTAACGGTAATATATACTAACTCGTAGTTATCGTATACGCCTGAAACGACCGTGTTGACATATTAGAGTGCCGGTACCATGTTGTATGATACGATAAAGTTTTACTATTTTACAGAATTTATTGTGAGTCCCTAAGGCAATACTGCGGTTTCAGATCCGTACACCTGGCAAACGCTTAAATTTTTGGACAGCTGTCAAATTGACGTCAATGTGACAGCTGTCAAATTGACGTTAATGTGACAGCTGTAAAAAAATTAAGCGTTATCTTGTTTACGGTTTCAAATACCTCTCGCCTTGGCGATGGCGCGTACTGGTGCCGTGGAAACCCTCAAGCAGATAGAAAGATTTCTTACACCTTTTTACTATACAAACAAAAGGTATTTTTATTTCTCGCAGTCACGGCCGTTCCTCAAAACAGCCGAATGCGTGTCTACCACGCATTCTGGCCTAATTGTGGCGACAGACAAACGGACCGTCTTTACTTTACCGGTCAATGTCTAAAATCTGGATTATAAGAACTTCCTTTGTCTTGACCTATTTCACCTACACGTGTGCAAAGAGTAATCACATTCTTCGCCACTTTTTTACTGGTACTAAATTGGATTTATGGGCTTTTGATTTTCTGTCAACGGTAAACATGTCATTGTCAATTACTATAAAATCGTGACGTCAGAAAACCAAAAGCTTATTTAACAAACTTTCCTAAGATTGTCGTATCGTACAACAATATGACCGCACCCATAGATTTTGCTCATTATTTTGTGATTTAAAGTGCAATTTTGTACAAGTAATAGTGTTGTTAGAAAAACTTAGTACTTATGAGCAATAATGCTACGTAATAGTTGCTTAGTGTTTTGTCTCTTTCTTTTATTATAACGAATAAAAAGGACGCAAGACAAACATTGGCGAGTAGGTAGAAGTTTTTCTTTATATTAGGAATATAATGTACAATATTTTGCATTTGGAAATTCAGTGAGATATCCCCAATACTGCCATTAGCATTTATTTCTCTCGCGACATGGAATACGTACGGCATAACGGTATGTACTAAAATATAAAGACTAAAATATTTTTAGCTGAATTTAGAGTTATTATAAATATAGTTAAAATGATCTGCGATTTTAATCATATTTAAAGTTTAGATAAACAACGTTTTTTATAGTAACGCAGTTGTCCGTGTGTGTGTGTGTGACGATCCACGAGCTACATTTGTGAGAAGTACACCTATTAAATGCTATATTTTTAGCCTTACCCATATTAATCTAATTTATTAAAATAATACTATTAATTATTATATTTGAATATTATAATTATTGATATGATAATATATTTATTGCAAATGGTGCGTGTTTTATTTTTCTACACTTAAAATAATTAAAAGCATTATACAGCCTTTTACAGAGTATCTACTAACAGTCAAATACATATTATCAGTATAAAAAAGGTATTTATTCTAATCATCTTAATATCTCAAACAGTTCATGATTGCTGCAGCATCTGTAAGCGTTACCAAGGAACCATAGAACAGATTCGTTAACATTTTCAGTCTCTAACAATTTTTTTAACACATCAACCTTATTAGTAGTTGCAAAGTAATTTAAGAATATCCTAAACACCTCTTGGGAGTCTAAATTGGCTAAAAACCTAAACAAGTATACAACATTGGGGTTTTCTAGAGACCTTTCAATACTTGTAGAGAGGTATCTTAGTGTTTTTAGAATAAATTCTTCGGTAACAAAGTGGTTGCTGAAGTGACTGTGGCAGGAGAGGATGAAGAATAGATGTGAAGATGTAGCGACCCTCAATGCTGGGAGAATCTGGAGGATTTTCTGAAGATGCTCCAGTCTGGAATGGAAATGGAGATTTAAGGATGTTGGAATGCCATGTGAAACTTTTATGTATGAAATCATAAATCCGTTGGTGCTGAACTCTCTTCTGTCGAGCCAAATAGCCGTCCATTTCTTTTTTTATATCTCAAAGAAAAGGAGAAATTGAAATGAGCTATCATGATTGAAGTTTGGTCTCTCTGCTGCGACTGGGACACAGACTCATATAGAGAGGAGGCTCTATATGAGAGAAGAAACCGTAATCGTAAGTTGATGTATGTCGCATGCTTTCGATTTTTTCGGTCCTACGACGTGCCAGTTTTCTCACGATGTCTTTCTTCAAGTGAGCTTCCTGGCTTGGCCTTAGTCATGGATTTCAAATATAATCACACACAGATTTAGTGAAATTAGTCGCCAAGCCAGCTCGTGTGGGTCTATCTGGCAGGCCCCAACGAGATTCATCAACAGGTGATAGGTTTACATAAGGACATTATTTTGTACTGATAGAAAATATATGAGATACATTTTGTACCCTGGCAGTTTTTGATTAAATGACGTTTTTATGAAGTGTCTAGCTAGCGGGTCCCTTATGATTATTTTTATTGTTATTATACTTTCAGATCGCCCAGACTCAGAGTTGGGAACTATTATATACCTTAAAACTCCAAAATTTCGACATTCTGTGAGCTATACTTTAGAAGATATTCGTTACTTAGACAAAGGTCCAGCCAGCGGGCTCCTTTTTTAAATACTACTCTTTTATATCATACAATAGCATTAGGAGCTCAATATATTATATACCTTACAAATCCAAAATGTTGACTATACTATACTGATATTTGTGCGACTAATTAACGACAAAATTTTGGTGTGATTAAATTTCAGATCCAGGAGTGGTCCTGGACACAGACACAGTTTGGACACGGGTCCAAACCAGGAAGTGCTAATTTCTTTCATAATTTTGTGAGGTGCAGTTGAAAATTACATAATGTGCCTGCATAGGTTCGAACCCATGTTCTACAACTCGTAAATGTTTTCTGTAACCACTAGGCCACTACTGATATGTAAAGAAAATTGTTCATACTTCAAATCATCTTGCAGCTGATGAGCGAAGTGTACAAGAGCATAGATCACAGAATCTCTTGTCTCCTCGTTGTTGCTGAGAAGCAGTTCTATGAGCTTGGCTATGGCACCCTGGGAAGCCAGCAGCTCACAGGCCTTCGGTCCCGAGCCCGCGAGGTTGCCTAGCGTCCAGGCACTGGTTACCTGGAACATAAACAATATAATCAGCATATAACATTCTTACTGCTGGAACCCAGGTCTCTATGAGTCCCGCCACCGGAGGCGCGGGCTTGCGGCCGGCGAGCACGGGGTAGCTCACCGTCCGGTAAGTACCAGGCCCGGGTCGACGTCCGAAAAGTCCAAAAACATTGAAAAAAAATGTATCATTTTTTCAAACAGCCGTAATTTAGCAAAAAAAAAAAATTCCACTTTTTAGGGTTCCGTAGTCAACAAGGAACCCTTATAGTTTCGCCATGTCCGTCTGTCTGTCCGTCTGTCCGCGGTTTAGCTCAATAACTATTAGTACTAGAAAGTTGTACTTTGGCATGAGTATACACGTTAATAACGCCGAAAAAGTGGTAAAATAAAATTTTGAAAAAAAAAAAAAAAATAATTAGGGTACCTCCCATACATGTAAAGTGGGATGATATTTATTTTCTTTCGTTCTTCCCAATCAATCAATCAATCAAAATATTTATTTGCTAGAATATGGTACATAAGGTGTGGGATATCGTTGGATAGGTCTTTCAAAAATATTAGGGGTTTGGTAAGACCGTTTTTTGATTAAGTAAACCGTTCGTGACTTATCAAGCTTTAAAATACCAATTTTTGTTAGAGTCAAGTGTCCACCCCCTCTATCAACTAAACGGTTGTAGTTAGAAATTCAAATGTCACGGCAGTAGTACCTATATATAACGAAATTTAAAGGAAAACTATCACACATAAGTGGGCTTTACAAGTTTACGAGTAATAGTCGACCAATTGTATTTGACTCGAAAATTTCGAACAACTCTACAGAAATGTCGATAGATGGCACTAAGCGCCAGTTGTATCGTGCTAGCTTCTTGTGACGATTGAGTAGGGTAGCTCTGTGTCCGTATTTAAATTTAAAACACCGGCTATGACAAGTTTTATACAAATCTCTAAAAAAAATTAAAACTTTTCGTGCAAAATTGTCGGATCAGGTGAGGATTTGTATAGGAAGTCAAATTAGTCAGGTAGTCATGTTTGGCTTTTGGTTAGAGCATGGTACGAAACGATCAGTCAGCGAATACGACACGCACTTGGCTGTTGTAAAAACTACGGAACCCTACACTGCGCGTGGCCCGACACGCACTTGACCGGTTTTTTTCTTAGTACGATAGCAGCATTTATCTAAATTAATAATCTTTTTTATTTTTTTGTTTCAGATCATTAGAAAGCTTGCAATCATGACATGATTGGCGCGCTATATTTTTTGTACCCCCCACTTCAACATCATATAACTTTTTCAGTTTTATTTTTTTTTTACTTTTTTTTTGTATTCTTAAAACTTTAATAAACGAGTGTTAAAAAAATGGATGGTAAAAATATTTTTAGTTTTTTATTTATAGCACCCGAAAAAACACCTCAAATTCATGCCTCTACACTAGAATACCCCCTTAAAACTTAAATTTGTATGTATGTATGTCAGGCACAGTCTTAAAACTTCACCTTATATGTATGTACGTCAAGCAGGTGTCTGCTACTTCAAGACCGAGAACACATTTTGCTTACTGGGTTGACAAATACCAACATTATTTACCTTAAATAAACCAGAATGGCAAACAACATCCTGGTTTTACATACAACTGTAACTTAATATGTCATACTTTAAAAAATACTCACAGCAAACTCAGCACTCAGGTTATCAAGAGCTGGAATAAGGTATGGTCCTGCTGCCTTTGCCAAGATAACGCAAGCTTTGGGTTCCCCAAGGGCCAGGTTACAGAAACATCCAACAGCTGCACATTGTTTATTTACATCATGACCTGGAAACCATGGTAAATAAAAAATATTAACACCCATACACAATCATGTTTTCGACATGAGACTTTTATTAATGTTTAGTTGTGCCCATACCTTTATCCCAAGTAAATATAGATCCTGTGGGAAATCTGGGATGAAAAGTACATTATCTTTATGTAACAATATGCAGCCCTATAATTTATTTATTTATTATTTATTTATTATATACTTTATTGTACACCTTACAATATTTCTATAGATACAAAAAAATTAAACTAGTGTACAATGGGCGGTCTTATCGCACAGGGCGATCTCTTACAGACAACCTTTGGATGGACAAACTTAAAGGAGACAGATTAAGGGCTGTCAGTGTACAAACATATAATTGAACATAATAATATAAAATACATACAATACCAAAATTATATACTAATAAATATTACATGTATAATTGAGAAAGAAGGGGAAAAGTTATAGGGAGAGGTAATGCTCCTTCACCATTCTTTTGAACGCTGGTAGTGTTTGAGCACGCCTCACTTCTATGGGTAATGCATTCCACAAACGAGCTGCTTGTATGGTAAAAGATTTGTCAAAGAAAGAAGTGGAATGCATACGAATACTCAACTCTAGATTTTCCGATGATCTCAAGGATCTAGAATGTGTGTCACAGACTCACAGAGGAACTGAAAATGTTCCTTAAGATAAAAAGGAGTGAAAGGATTAAATAGCACATTATAAAGTAGAGAAAGTAAGTGAAGATTCCGGCGAAACCTAATAGGAAGCCATTTGAGCTGAGCACGGAAATCAGAAACTTGGTCATATTTGACAGGCCCGTTGGTATAGTGGTCAGTGGTCCTGACTGCTATGCGCAAGGTCGTGGGTTCGATTCCCACCTAGGACAAATGTTTGTGTGATGAGCACGGTCATTTGTTCTTTGTCTGGGTGTAATTTATCTATAATATGTATGTATTTAGAAATATATATGTATGTTTATCAGTTGTCTAGTATCCATATCACAAGCTCTGCTTAGTTTGGGACTAGATGGCGTTGTGTGAAAAAGTTGTGGAATATTATATTGTGGAATATTATTTGCGCAAGCCAAATATAAACCTGATACAGAGATTTTGAAGACGCTCTAGCTTGTCCAATTGGTTTTGGGTCAAGTCGAGATAGCTGGCATCAGCATAGTCCAGAATAGGGAGAAGGAGAGTTTGTGCAATTGCAATTTTAGTGGAGATGGGAAGAAAATTACGAAGGCGTCTCAAGGAGCCTGCAGACGCAAATACTTTACGACTAACTTCCTGTAATTGTTGGTTCTCCCGATTAATAATAATTTGTTGTATATTTCAGTCAGACAAAAACAACAAAATTAAAAAAAAGTTTGTCTTTTTTAGATAATAAATAACATAATAGCTTCATGTAATCCTCATAAAAAAAAACAAGAAAGGATTTTCTTGTTTTTATGAGAATTTCTTGTTTTTCTTGATTTCATAAGAAAATAAAGTGTAGTTTTACTTTAGGCCAAGTGGAGTGGATGTCATTTACAGTTAACAATATTATATACATTTTTTTCTGAATAACAACAAAAGAGCAGCTTGCAGCTTTTACAGCTTCGATAAATTACTCTATAAACTTTAGATTTATTTGGTAAAAAGAATTATAATTATACTGATACTGTTAGACTGCATCAGCCCACTGCTGGGCAAAGGCATTGATGATTTCCAGATGGTTCTATCCAGGGCCTAAGTAAACCACTGCTCACTAGTTTGGCTCATAGTGCCATCTCCTATGAGGTCTGCTGCAACACCTTCTGTCTTCTACTTCTTTTTATATTATATTAAATTCTCAAATTTTTAGACATGTATCCCACCTGTCATCTCCCGCACCAATCCTCTGAGAGCTCCTTGAGTATGTAACACCACTTCTATGTTGACAGCATCATCAATCAGAGCATTCTTCAATGTGTGCAGCTCTGGTGCAGTAACTGCTGACTTAGATTTTAATTTCCTGGCTATGAGTGTCACTGTGTCCGAATTTGTGCTGAAAATTAGTTATTTCTGATATTATCATTCAACAAAAGACTGTCTTATGCAGTTTAAGATTAGCAGTGGGTTCTATAGATCAGTAATTGTGAAATCACCAAATGCATAAATAAGACAAGAATATTAAAAAGTATTAGGTGATAAAAGTTTACTAAAAATAGGAGGATACCCACTGACCAGTCAGTGGGTATCCTTAGGGGTTTCCTTTTAAAATTAAATGAAAAGAAAGTACCTAGTTAACTTCTTTACATATGCAAAAAAACTATTTTATTCTCTTGTAGTTATATAGATAAAAAACGTAGAAAATAATGAAGTCAACTTTATTTTTGCACTTATTCCGTTCCACCAGAATACCATTATTATATCGCAATAACGAAGGCTGCATATGAAATGCATCACTATTGATTTTCCATTAATGAGTTGCACAACGCAGTGAATCGAACACAAAGGGGACTAAAAGTTAGAAACAAGCTCGGGGAAAGTAATTAGCACCAATATTATTTAAGTATTTACTATTCTTACCGCAAACAGATCATGGACCGCCGAACATCGGCGACTTCGTCACGATGCTTTCGTCTGTTCAATACTAGAAGATTCCGGCTTGTTTCTCTTATTGTTTCTATTGGTTCTTCTTCCATTATCAAGAGTATAGAAGAATTACTTTTCAAAATTAATGAGTTAAATTCGCTCTCATACACAATACTGACAATACCGCGGGCTTTATAACCTCCTTTAGGAGTATATGTTCTGTGTTTATAACAACAATAAAAATAGTACAGCTGATGAAACTGACATTAGTGACAGTAGATAGAGATGTGATGTGATCTGACATTAATAGAAGAATCAATTTCTAAGTAAAAAACCCTGTAAAACCATGTTTCTTTTTATCGATATACAGTACTGAATCAGTATTATAAAATTATATTGAGCTTTATTTTGTGATCCATGATTGCGGTTATATTATAATTATTTAAAAAAATAATTTCTGTGAGGGCTATTATTCAGTCTTTGAGTTTCAGTATTTCAGTTTTTTGTCCATAACAGACTTCAATTGTGTCGCTTAACTTCAAACTCGGATAAATCCACTCTAGCCTCTTAGGAGATATTTACAAAAAAGTTTTAATAGTCTTAATTTCATGAATTAAAATGCAGTATTTTGTTTTTATGGTAACAGGTATTGAATAAAACGATCCTGTTTAGTAAATTCAGTATTTGACCCATTAATTCTTTAAAAAATGCAATATTTAGATTGGATTTACCTTCATTTGATATAATGGAACGCAATTTATCTATCTTTGAAAAAACTCAGTGTGGATTTATAGAATTTTGATTTAACAGGTCTGGATTTATCTAGATTTGAAAATATACGATCAGAACTAGGGTTGTGGTAGTGGCGAAATAACGGTATACCATCGATAGTCAAATTTTGTTAGCTAACTGAATAATACAAACAAAATAAGGAAATCTAGTTTTATTTTACAAAAATAAGAGGTAACCGATTTAAATTATTTTAAACAAAATTCAATATTTCTTCTGAGTCATCTTCTTCAATTTCTTCTTTGTGCATTGGTCGCCCTATTACATTTTCACTGTTAAGCACTTTTTTATAATGTTTTAATTCCACCAACGATGCCCAGTCTTGGCCAAAGTCCGTTTGCAGTAATTTACGAACACCAATTAGTTTTGCTTCATGAACCTGAATTTGATCAAATTTTGATCCTGTGTACCTACCCAAATCTGACCTGACAGTTCTAATATGTACTGAATATTATATCCTTACATACTTATTATATCCAAATTATTCTGTAACAGTACCTACAACAACAAAATAATAATAATCGATAATAGTTAGCACAACACTAGTGCCAACCCGGGATTCCAAACGACGCTTAGGTATAGGTATTTCAAACTTACCGAATTTTCGCTCTTTCCTCTTTCTTACGGCGAAATTTTATATTAGGCCGCATGCGGGCTTTACTTGGTGACACAATTTAAATAGAATTATCCATGGGAATTGGCTAAATAACAAAAAGAAACAATAATAATGCAGGAGGGTACCGTGCTACTATCGTAAGGTTTACGTCGACTGACGGCCATGTTGAACAAATGCAATTGGCTGATTGGCTTTCATGGACTTAACTACATTTGAAAAAAACTGTCTCATGGATCTGTAGCATACGTCACACATCCTTCACTTTGATAATCAATCGCTCATACAATGCACAAAGGAATATTATTCTAAGTGCTATAAATTAAATATAATATCAACAGTTATATGAGACGCGGGCGGAGGGCCGCGTTCTCTCACACAGTGACCACTGTTTAACTAATGTAAACACTACAATTATATACACACAATTCTATTTTAATAAAGAACATTCATTCCACATTCATTACTGCGACTTCACGCCTTGTCATTGCTCTCCCTAACTTATTCTCCAAAGTGCTGTCCAAAGTAAATCTCCGCTACCTTATAAATATTCTCTAAATTAGTGCTCCAACATAGCACTAAATCTAGTGCTACGATATAGCGCTAAAGTGGTGACCTCGAGCTAAACACGCCTGACGCGGATAAAACCCGAAGCGAGCATCTGAAGCGGAGAAAACCCGAGCCAGATACATCTGAAGCCGAGGAAACCTCGAATCAAACCGCTGACATACGAAATGTCAAATCCTTGCCAGTCAGAAGAGCAAGCATCATCGCACACCGTATCGAAGGCTGAAGCTGCTGGCATATCGCTCACCATGCGCATCCCACCATTCTGGCGCGATCGACCACGACTATGGTTCATCAGTTTCGAGGCCGCGACCAACGACCTCAAGAAAGGCCAAGCACAGCTCGCCCAGATGGTCATAGCACAGCTGGAAAAACAAGACATCGAGCAGATAACGGACCTACTCTACAACCCACCGGAGACAGATCAGTACAAGGCGATCAAAGAAAGGCTCATATCCACCTACGAAGAATCTGAAAGCCGCCAGTTCCAGAAACTACTGTCAGAGATGGAACTCGGAGATCAGAAACCCACCCAACTACTCCGCCGCATGCGAAACCTCGCCAGAGATAAAGTTCCCGACTCCACGCTACGACTCATGTGGACAAATCACCTCCCGTCACACGTCCGGTCAGTCCTTGCAGTCAGCGAAACATTCAGCACCAAGACTACACTCGAAGAACTCGCTCTACTCGCCGACAAAATGATGGAGCAGACCACATCAACAGAAGTCGCACCCGTACACTCATTCGCAGCACCTACATCAGCACCGCAGTCGGTTACGCAGTACCTCGTCAACGAGATAAGAAAACTCTCGCTAGAAATAGCCGATCTAAAAGCAAGACCGCCTTATGATCACAATGATCACAACTATCGCCGCCGCCGCTACCCATCTCACCGCCGTAGCGCATCACGATCGCGAAGCCGAGAAACATCACCATCACCACACTGCTATTATCACCGACGTTTCAAGGAACAAGCTAGTCACTGCACATCGCCCTGCTCTTTCAACAAACAAAATTCGGAAAACTAGACCGAACGTTGGCAGAGGCGGACACCGGCGTTCAAGAAAATTCACACCGCCTATACATCACCGACAAAAACTCTAAATTATCTTTCTTGGTCGATACGGGGGCAAACATATCCGTGCTACCGAGAAGAAAGGGTCAAGTCGCAACGCCGCTACCATTTCAACTTTACGCTGCAAACAACACAAAAATAGCTACGTATGGCGAAAAAACATTAACTCTCAACTTCAACCTACGACGCCCGTACAAATGGAAGTTCATAATAGCAGATGTTTCAAAACCAATACTCGGAGCCGATTTTCTTAAGTACCATCAACTTATCGTCGACTTGAAAAACCGTAGACTTATCGACGGCGTCACGAGCTTAAAGGTCAATGTCCCGGTACGTGTATCAGATGTTCCTACCGTACGCAGTATTGACATGTCGCAGTCATACCACGACATCCTAGCTCAGTATCCCGAAATAACGCGACTAACATCAATGCAATTGAACTGCAACATCAATGTGCAACATTGTATTGAAACTCGCGGACCACCGGTACACTGCCGCGCCCGTCCTATTCCACCGCATCGCTTCGAGATAGTCAAGAAAGAATTCGAAAACATGATAGAACAAGGATTATGCAGACCTAGCAAGAGTCCATGGGCATCACCTCTTCATATCGTGCCTAAAAAGAATGGCGATATCAGAGTTTGTGGTGACTATCGCCGACTCAACTCTATCACTGTACCAGATCGATATCCCGTGCCACGCATCAAAGATTTTATGCATCATCTATCTGGTAAAACTATCTTCTCTACGATAGACCTCAACCGTGCTTACCAACAACTGAATGTCCGAGAAGAAGACATAGAAAAAACCGCAATCATCACACCGATGGGATTATATGAATTCCCACGTATGTGCCCTGGTTTAAAGAACGCGGGACAAACATTTCAACGATATATCCATGAAGTCCTACGAGGATTAGATTTTGTTTTCCCTTTTATCGACGATCTACTTTTGGCATCAGAAAACGAAACGCAACACCGAGAACACCTGCATACGGTACTCAAAAGACTCGAACAAAACGGAATCACTATTAACCCTGCCAAATGCAACTTAGGCCAATCAGAAGTTCAGTTCCTTGGTTACACAGTATCAGCACAAGGTATCAAACCTCCAAAACATAAAGTCGAAGCTATTACTAACTATCCCAAACCGACTACCATTGAAGAGCTGAGAAGATTTCTCGGTATGATCAATTTCTATCGCGATCATATACCAAACGCCGCATCTCAACAAGCACCATTGAACGAATACCTACACAACGTCAAGAAGAAAGATAAAACGCAAATCACGTGGACCGATGAAGCAACGCAAGCTTTCGAGCAGTGTAAAGCCAGCATAATAAAGGCAGCTTTACTCGCTCATCCATCTCACCACGCAACAATCGCTTTATTCTGCGACGCATCCGACACATCAGCTGGAGCAGTACTTCAACAATACATACACGAAACATGGCAACCACTCGGATATTTTTCGAAGAAATTCACCGACGCGCAAAAGAAATACTCTACATTCGATCGTGAACTACTTGCAATCTACATGGCAGTCAAACACTTCCGCAAGATATTTGAAGGACGAAATCTCATAATATTTACCGATCACAAACCGCTGACATACGTAATGTCAAAGACTCCTTCAAACTCAGAAACCAACAGGCGAACAAGGCAACTTTTGTTTATCAGCGAATTTACGACCGACATTCGACACGTAAGCGGTAAACAAAACGTCGTCGCCGACACACTTAGCCGCATAGAAACAATCTCATGCCCACCCACAATGAATTATACCGACATAGCCAGAGCGCAAGAAAAGGATACCAACATCGAACAACTATTATCACAAGACAACATCAGTCTCAAGAAAATATTTATACCCAACAGCAACATCGAGTTATACTGCGAAACGTCTACTGCTTATGTACGACCGTACATACCAGAACAATATAGAAGACAAGTTTTTAACAGCGTGCACAATGTCAGTCATCCTGGTACGCGCACGACTCGCAAGCTTATCACTCAAAAATATTTCTGGCCATCTATGAACGCAGACATCGGCTGTTGGACTCGTACGTGCATACCTTGTCAAAAAAGCAAAGTTCAACGACATACACACTCAAACATCGCATCTTTCCCGCCAACCGAACGTTTTCAACATTTACACGTTGACATCGTAGGACCTCTACCTACAACATCTCAAGGACATAGATACTTAGTCACAATGATCGACCGATTAACTAAGTGGCCCGAAGCAATTCCTACCGACGAAATATCAGCTGATCGCATAGCCCAAATTGTTTACCAACACTGGATCGCAAGATTTGGATGTCCGACTACACTAACAAGCGACCAAGGCCGCCAATTTGAAAGTCAACTTTTCCAAAACCTGATGAAACTATTGGGAATAAAGAAAACTCGCACAACAGCTTATCACCCACAGAGCAACGGCATAATCGAGAGATGGCATCGCTCCCTCAAGACCGCGTTACGCGCGAAACTCACAAACGCAAGTTCCTGGATAGACGAGCTCCCGACAATCCTAATGGGTTTACGAGCCTCTTTAAACACCGACACCGGAGTAAGCGCAGCTGAACTTACATACGGATACAACTTACGCTTACCTGGCGAATTTTTCACAGAAAATACCTGCACACCTACTATGGATTATACCTACGTTGAGAAACTACGTGATATAATTCAAGTAAACAAGCCGCAAGCCGTTACCAAACACCACAGCAACAAAAAGTCCGTATTCATTCATCAAGACCTTTTGAAGTGCACCCACGTGTTTATCAGAACCGACGCAGTCAAGAAACCACTTCAAACACCATACGAAGGACCATACCGAGTGATAAGCCGCACAGAAAAAGTTTACACAGTACAGTTACCCGATAGGCAAGCAAACATTTCGATAGATCGATTGAAACCTGCATATGTTATCTCGGAAGAAACTTTACCATCTACCACACCAGTTACAGACAGCGATACCAAGAAAACACAAGTACCGAGAGCAAGCCTGACGTCACATCCCGCTGAAAACAAGCAGACACGTTCAGGACGTATCATCAAACTGCCGGTATGCTTCGCTTGAAGGGGAGTCCTGTAGCATACGTCACACATCCTTCACTTTGATAATCAATCGCTCATACAATGCACAAAGGAATATTATTCTAAGTGCTATAAATTAAATATAATATCAACAGTTATATGAGACGCGGGCGGAGGGCCGCGTTCTCTCACACAGTGACCACTGTTTAACTAATGTAAACACTACAATTATATACACACAATTCTATTTTAATAAAGAACATTCATTCCACATTCATTACTGCGACTTCACGCCTTGTCATTGCTCTCCCTAACTTATTCTCCAAAGTGCTGTCCAAAGTAAATCTCCGCTACCTTATAAATATTCTCTAAATTAGTGCTCCAACATAGCACTAAAGTAGTGCTACGACCTAGCGCCTATCTGATTTAGATAAAATATTATGATTTTAACGGTTTATTTCTCATGAACCATGCTGATTTATACGCAACTGATAAAATTATTTAAAAACATATTTTTTTTCCTTTTTTTTGATACCAAAATCTTAAAAATGTTCAGAATTGGATTTATCCGAGTTTGAAGTTAAGCGACACAATTCGAATCGCATTTAGTATCGATTGTTTGGGAAAGAATTCATCTCTAAGACCAGCCACGGCACCACAGACGATATAAATATTATTAACCCTCCGTGCACCACGTGGGGTTTAATAAACCCCAGTGAAACAAAAATCTTCGTATCTTTTTTAATGTCCGAGCGAAAACTTCAAACCTTCGTCTAGCTGGAGTTGCGACGTTGCCAGTCCGCATAGTAACAGTGTTTTAGTAATAGCGTCGCAGGCGCCTCGGACTGACGCCGGTAAAGTGCGGTGGGGTGTCACAAACCCCACTTAGTTCGGGATGTCGTCTAAAAGGTAAGCGGTATGATATGGAAAATATGAGTATTTCTACACAAGTTCTTGTATTTTTTTTTTACTTTATTTGTTTCCAGGACTCATAAAGGCTCGTCGTATAAATGAAGATGCAATGTTATCGGCACTTATGGAAGACAGTGATGGCGGCACGGATGAGGTGTTTTTACCCGAAAGTGAAGGCGACTCGAACTGTTGTTGGGCTTTTATTTTTAGCAAGATTGTACCGTTCTGGGAGACAAAACCTCAATGACTTCTGGGCTTAAGATGGTACTAGAATCGAAATATTTTGGCGATAAAGTACCTATATGCTTCGAACATGATCATTTTTATTTTGTAAAAATTGTGGTAATTTGAACCAGCTAGGATCTCAAGAAGACTAATTATGTTTAGGTTTTTTAATTTTGTTTTTGTTTCCTACCTCATCAAGCCCTCAATGAAAGGCAATGAAAATTTATTATTTAAGTTGTTTTTTTTTTAAGGCTAAGCCAAAGAGGTTTGTCTCCTTTTATTTGGTGAAAAACACTATTTTTGTTACAATGTCTAAAGATATTAAAAATGTTTATTATATTTGACAAATTTATTTTATTTTTATCCTGTTATAGTCCATAAATAATAATAATACATTGAATATAAATATAAAAAAATACTACTTACAAAAAGGTGGAATGATGATGGGGTTCAGGAAACCCCACGTAGTTCAGGACGTAACTTTTATCGACGTGGTTCACGGAGGGTTAAAAAAATATGATGAGGACATTGATGTATTAAAAGGAGGAAGATATGTCACGCGCTAACATCGCAATCAGTAAACCTGGGCTCGGCGCACTATACATGCACGGAAACTCACACATCAGTGTTCAGTGTGTTCTGTCTTCATCAGTCCCAAACCTACAGTTACGGCGCTGTAGTGCTAGCGAAATCGCCTCAGCTGCCGAATGTTTGCGATTATGAATGAAATGAGACTGCATGTAGGGTAAATACGCTAAACGTCGGCCTCCCCCCCAATCTCCGGCCGTCTGTAGGTTTTCGGCTTGTGTTCATTCAAAAGGTAATTAAGGGATAATTTTGCTACCTGAATTACAACCTTAGTTCATACTCTATATGTATAAACCGTTACTATTCGATTACGTCACTCACTCTTCGCACACTGAACGTAAGTCGCGACTGCGCCGTTGAAACGTCAAGTTTGCGTTAAAAGTAGTTTACCTGATGTGAATACCCATACTTCGGGAATTGATATTACTACGGTAAGACATTTCTTTATTTTTGTTTTGAGCTTTATTATTACTAAAACGTTATTTTTACTATATTTTGAGATAGTTTTTTCAACGTTTTGCGTATTGTTTTAAGGGCAAAATAGGAGGCCGTCAATAGAACGCCAGTTTTGACTTAAGGCTTGTATTCATGCCAATAACCTTGACCATTTGGGCGGAGCTAACGACCCCTCTCCGCGCGCCACTCCACGCAGCTCTCCGCTACCCGCATGCAACAGAAAAGAGAGGCGCGCTCGGCTCGCGCCTGCGCCGCCAGCATGCGTCGTCGCTTCGCCTAGTCTCGGCACAGAGTATCGAAATCACAGAAGGTCAAGTCATCGTGAAAGTTAAATTAATTTTTATTTTTACCGCATCAAAAGTGGTCAAATTTTGGTTTTATTTATTATCTATTGATATAGATGCACTTTGAGTATGTACTGTAGAAACTATACCTCTATTATAATAGATCAGCCTGGCTCGAAACTTGAGGTAAACAACTTGACGTATCTTTTTAACTAAATTATAAATAAATAAAAATTAATGGCTAAATGTGTTGCTAAGCGCAAAACTCAGGAATGGCTGGACCAATACGGATTTTTTTTCGAATATTCGTTATAGTCTGAGGAAGGTTTCTATTAAGAGAAAAATGGTACCGTAAAACATGGCAACTTTACCGAACCCTTGGTAACATTACCATACTATAGGTATTCGGTATAAACTCATTTATCTCAAAAATCTGCCTACTAGAAATCTATTTTGTAATAGTAGTATTTTTTAGACATTAAAAAGCAACATTTATCATATTTTGCGTAGAGGCAGAACTGCTGTTAAGTCAGTAATGACTGTCACAGTGTAATGTGTGAAAACGTGCTAGGAGTAAATGGTTGCTAAATTGTGCTCACAGAGCCCTAACTATTTATCACAGGTAAGTGAAATTTTGATATTGTATGTATAATACGGTTGGGATTACTGTTGTAATGTCAGCAATTGCATTTTCTTTAATTTATTGAAAAAAAACTGCTTTGGTAATGTTGGCTGAGGTTAGGTAAAGTTGCCACTGACTGCTTTGTGGCAACTTTACCGGTAGCTAGGGTTGGCACTAAATCAAACATGAGTGTTTATTTCTTTTTGTGTGTATGTAACCATTTTCGAATACCTAAATTTCACAACATAATAGTGAATATCCTGAATGATAAGTTATATTGGATTTGCGTGCATGTGAGCTTTAGTTTTATTTAATACCTTTTGTTTCAGAGCCAAAATGGCCCCCATAAAACGAAACCGCAGAAAACTCAGTCAAATCCTAATGTGACAGAAATGGGCTTGAACCTAAAGTTATATTACTCATCCAACCCAGAGACTTAAAAGTGTACGTGATGTTCCTTCCACCAAACAATACGTCAATATTAAAACCTATGGACCAGGGAGCAATAGCAAACTTTAAAGCTTATTACCATCGCCGCACTTTTAGCCAACTAATTCATGAAACTGATAGGGAAGGAAGACAGTCTGCGAGACTGGTGGAAGTCATACAACATTATGAAAGTTATTCACAACATAGAAGAGGCTTGGAAGGAAGTTAAAATGAGTTGTATGAACGGGGTGTGGCGTAATCTTTGGCCAGATGTAGTGGAATCACCTAGAACAATTGTCCAGATGCAGAGACAAGTGCTTGAAGAAATTGCTGTAATGATTGAGGGGTCTGAACTTGAAGATGTCACGGTAGAATATCTCGTAGAACTTGTAGCAACGCACGACGATCCTCTCAGCAATGAAGATCTGATCGAGTTACAGAATAATCCTATCTATGATGTGGAAGAACAAGTAGAAGAGAAAGTTTTATCTTCAGGGGGAATACAAAATACTCTTTCAAAAATTTATTCAAGTTTGGACATATTGCAGAGTATAGACAATAATGATGACCGTGTCTTACCGTGTGTCAAACAATTAAATACAGTGTTGGGTGTTATGAACGTATTTTACAAGACCGTAAAAAAAAACGCTACCCAAAAGACAATAGATGTATTTTTCCGTAAAACATAATTAATAGTATGTATTGCATAAAGTGCTCTTAGAATTAAAGTGATTGATTAAAATGATTCATATTTTGTTTTGTATTAAATTTTGACTATGTTTAATCATAAACCTCGATATACGCGAATTTCAGTTAACGTGATTTTTTCCGGAACGTATCCCTCGCGTAAAGCGGGGTATTACTGTATTTCATAAAAACACTTTGTTTTTAACCGACTTCAAAAAAGGAGGTTTACAATTCGTCTTGAACTTTTTTTTTAATGTATGTTACCTCATAACTCGGAGATGGCTAAACCGATTTGGAAAATTCTTTTTTTGTTTGAAAGGGTATACTTTTTAGCTGGTTCCATTGTCGTCACGTTTGGATCTGATGATGGAATCATGGAGAAATCGAGAGAACTTTTCAAATATTATAGGCACACCTATAGCGGTTTGGGTATTTCTTATAGTACCTTGTGCAGTTGCTCTTGAAAAGCACCATTTGAGGAAGTGGAACTGATGATGAAGACCCCAGATGGCCACCGAGACTACTCAATAATAAGTATTTCGTGGATTGCGATTAAATTACTTCAATATCGATGTTAAGCGCTTTATGCTCGTCACAATGCATATGGTGAAGTAGAGCTGATGGTGATGTACCAGGAACCAGAACCAGAACTCCTCAAAAATTAACGGCTCTGCACCGGGAAAAGCAATATTTTGTAAAAGGTGATAAGTAGTTGACATTTTGGCTTTTGTAACTAGATAAATTACAAACCGACCCACTAAAAAGCGTGAAAAAAACTTTTTAGCAAAAAATAGAACCGACTTCCATATAAAAACACTACAAAGGCAAAAATAACTTTAATTTCGGAAGGCGGTGTCTTTAGTTTTGTATGTATTTTCGTTTTTGACACCGCCTTCCGAAATTAAAGTTATTTTTGCCTTTGTAGTGTTTTTATATGGAAGTCGGTTCTATTTTTTGCTAAAAAGTTTTTTTTGACAACCCTGATCGTTACAAATTATTTGTATGTAGATTACAATGAACCCCATGGAAACTTTACCTACTATCTGTGTTGCCATTATCGTTATTGATTTCCACATATTCTTTTCATTTTTAAAAGTAGTAATCGTAATTTAGGCCATCTTGACCTAAACTACTCTTTAATATGCAATACATGATGAATACGGTGCGTAGGTAAAGTTGCCAAAAATTTGGCATGTTTACCCATGTTGTTTATTCTTTTCTACAGGTTAAAATAAGTGTTTTTATAGATTGACGACTACGGTAAAGTGAGCCAAATGTATTATAATTATAAACAAATAGTTTTAGTTTCTATGCGTCTTATGGTTAAAAAAATAATTCGTTTTTTGTTATGAAATATGGTCAAGTTGCCACGGTTTACGGTAGGTAGGTAGGTAAGGTAGGTATGTAGGTAGGAACTTAGAGTAAGGTAGATAGGTAGTATAATTAAATACTAGTGTATGTCATATTATTTGTTACATTTTTTATAAACAAATAGATTATAACTAAAATTCACTGAAATTTAACTTTCTTTGACCAAGTATTTTTATTCTTTTGGTTGGTTGAACTTCTTCATCCTCATTTATTTCTCCGTGTTCACATATATTTATTTTTAGAAATTTTGATGGCCATATAAAATCTTGTTCTATGTTTTCTTTTCGTCCTTCTTCGTTCTCGTTTTCTTCATTTTTCTCATCAATCTATTTTTCTTTCCTTAGTTCTATTTCCTTCTCTTTGTCGTTTTCTTCTTTCTCTTTCTCTTGTACATTATCTTAACTCTATCTCTCTATCTCAACTGGCGGCTTCGTCCGTACGAAGAGAAACCGGTGCATATCGGCTCAAGCCAGGCCTCGCTCAGACGAAGCGCACACACGCGACTTGCTTGTAGTAGTGTACCTATCATAGCGCAGTTGTATGAAGCTTACCCTCTGTCCGTTTACTCTGTGCTATCTACTTTTATGCGAGGTAAGTAAAGCGATAGTTTATAATGAAATATGTAGATAAAACTTTAAGCTTACCTTGATAATAAATGTCTCTCTCTAATATGATATATATATATGATAATAAATCTCTGTTCATTCGTTTCTGCTTATTCCCATGTTTTACAAACTAAATTTAAACACTACTAAAACTGTAAAATTCTATGAGTTTATAACACTAACACTACTTATAGATACATAGAATACTCTTTAACTTATAAACAAGAATCAGAAATAAAACTTTTTGACGAATCGAAAGTCGGTTCTATTTTTTGATAATAAGTTTTATTTCACGCTTTTTAGAGGGTCGGTTTGTAATTTATCTAGTTACAAAAGCCAAAATGTCAACTACTTATCACCTTTTACAAAATATTGCTTTTCCCGGTGCAGAGCCGTTAATTTTTGAGGAGTTCTCCTGGTACATCACTATCAGCTCTACTTCGCCATATGTATTGTGACGAGCATAAAGTGCTTAACATCTATATCCAAGTAATCTAATCGCAATCCATGAAATACTTATTATTGAGTAGTTTCGATGGCCATCTGGGGTCTTCGTCATCAGTTCCACTTCCTCAAATGGTGCTTTTCGAGAGAAACTAAACAAGGTACAATAAGAAATACCCAAAACGCTATAGGTATGCCTATAATATTTGAAGAGTTCCCTCGATTTCTCCATGATTCCATCATCAGATCCAAACGTGACGACAATGGAACTAATTAAAATGTATATCTTTCAAACAAAAAAATAATTTTCCAAATCGGTCCAGCCATCTGCGAGTAATGAAGTAACATCATAAAAAAAAGTTCAAGACGAATTGAGAACCTTCTCCTTTTTCTAAAGTCGGTTAAAAAGCTATTCCACTATTTACAAAATTAATTTTTGCAGTAATATTTTAAGATATTATTTCGTAGTGCTTGAGCTCTCGCAACGCGACGTACGTCCACCTAGCAACACGATGCGCCCCGCACTGAATTTGTGGACGAGTGCGGGGGTGATGTAAACGCAGTCTTTAATTGGACGCATTTTTAATTTATTGTAATAAGAATAATACATATTTGTAAAAAGTAACAAAACCAAATTATTTTCATTTGTATTGCAAAAGAGTAGTATATTTTTTTATACTCTTTTGATAAGAAATTAAGGAGTAAAATGGTTTCATCTCAATGATTTGGAGGTGATTTGGCATTTTTTTTCTTATTATGTGATACCGATAGAAAAATTGTGGCTAAACCAAATTACGGTTCATATCATGTAGATTACTAACATTTTTTTTCAGATGTAGTTTCTCTGTAATTGCCGACGAAAAGTTGCTTCATCTGAATGCTTTTTTCAAGCTTTTTTCGAGAGAGCAGCCTTAAAACCCGATTCTCAGCCGTGGCCGACTTAAAGTAAATGCAGTCTGTTTTATAAATTCCAATTCTACCAATTCCATTGGTTTAACAAGAGAATTTGCAAAGCTTACAGGCAAATAAATCTATTTTACATTTAATTGCCAAATACCGGCCGGGGTGATAGTAGTTGAAATAGGGGCCGACATTAGAAATATTAAAGATCGTAATGTCGACCAGCCTCAAATTCGGACGCCAATATACAGGCTGATTACTTTTGTATATTTTAATTGATTGGGTGGTAGGTAGTCATTTTTAATTTATTTATCATACTTATTTTCTCAAATTTAAATATGTATTATGACAAGTATATTTTATTAATATTATTAAGAAGTTTAGTTTTAATGTAGGTATTGACAATATTGCAAACATATTTATGGTAGCTAATTATGGTTTGGGAATTTGGGATATAAATATAAATTGCTCTTTGGAACTTGCTATCTATGAAACCCCCGTTTATTGGCTTAAAAAATATCTTTGAAGTTTACTTACTTTCATTGATTCATTAACCTGCACGTAATAAAAAGCTCGTTCGTTTTCACTTAATGCTTTTAATTTAAGGTACTACAATGACAGAGCAGGTAGATGCAAGGCCTTCGCGAAAGCAAAGAAAATTATGCGATTACAATCGCAATAAAATAAAAGAAGCTCTTGGGGCAATAGGTAATGGGATGTCCATTCGTGCATTAAACTATTTGGCGTCCCACGAACAACGTTACAAGTATTTTATTTTATTGTGATGTTTTACTTTGTTATAATTTTAGTACCTAACATTGTTGAGGGGAAAAATATATTTTAGTAATAAACAAATACAATTACAAATGTATACTTAGTGTGATATTAGACTCCTGCCAAAATAAATCATATTAATAATATTTGTCAGTCTTAATTTAAAACATCCTATACCCGGCCGACATTAGGGAAAAACGCGGCCGACCATGGGCCGTGAATGGCCGACTTTAGGGTTTTTTCGTTCTCGACTCATCTAAATCTTAAAACTTTTTTTTTTAATAGAAATGTCAACCTTATGCCTATAAACATGAAATAGATATATGGAACTATCCAAAACCGCATCAGAAGCTATCCTTCGTTGCAAACTGATGGCGCCAGAGCGATCCTCAGTCAGAAAATCCGTTAGGGGGCCGACATTTGGCGTATTTACCCTATTAGGTAAGTAAGTACTAAGTGATCCCATGACTAATGTGACCATTAATTCTTTGACTCAAAACGGGACAGTTTATTTAGGTCAATTAACACGTAATCAGTGAAAAAAAAACTTTTTAAAAGTTATTTATTCAGAAAAGTCAGTTAGCTTAAAAATTACAAATTAAAAAATATATATACCCTAACGTTTAGTTATTTTTATATTTATCAGAGAAACAAGTCTGCTTTAATGTAGGTGATTTTAAGTACGAATGAAACTCCTAAGTTTTTTTTGAAGTGAAAACTTCTTTAGCATCGTTGTGATTTGAAACCGACAGTAAAAAGAGACAGACACATAAATTTTTGGAAGGTTTCACTTCTACCACGTGTGAATTGCACACATGATTTTTTTATTTTCACCTTACTTATCAACGTCGCCTTTAGAACTGAAGAGCCGGCTCGACTACCCAAATTTTCGCACGGTTTCAGAAAACGGGACAATTTTGCGTCCCAGAGTTGATTTCGGGGACACCGGGACTTGTAACTATAAAAGGGACAGTCCCGTTCAAAACGGGACGTCTGGTCACGTTACCCATGACCCATGTCTCTTATTTTTCTTCCTGGTGTAATTAAAACGCTGTTGAGCTACACAAGAAGTCATTTTGATAGGTATTTATAAAAAAAAAAAATCCTTAAAAACACGAAGAGACGAGAATTTCTTGAGCTGTGTGATCAACAACGTTCCGTGCGCGACTGGGCGCCAACTACGGGCAATCACTTAGTTTAGTAGGACCAAACGCTGTGTCTAATACCGTATCTTCCTCCTTTTATTACATCAGTGGATGAGGACTTGTTATTCGTTTTGGGATGACTTCTGCAGTTAAAAAATTCTGAAGCTCTTAGGTAACGGAACTGAACTACCAGTGCCTTTTCGTACGATCTTCAGATCGTGAAAACAGGTCCATAAGTGGCCTAAATGTAAATACAGCCGGCCCTAGCGATTTTGTGCGTGCGCGCTTACTCAATAGCGAGTAGCAATGCGCGCACACATGTGAGTACATGCTTCTAGATGAAACATTACTTCTAGGCAGGCGTGCTTCATCTTCGACCACATCATCGCCAACATCAGTTGAGATGGTGGTCAAACGAGAGCAATACAACAATACCAAAAAAAGAAAACAGTAGGCACACCTCGATGGCCCGTGACCCAGACCTCTGGGTGAAGACCAGCGGCAAAGGTGCCAACTTAGACGAACCTTCAGTTAGTGTGTGACCCCTGCTGGTCCGGTACCAAAGCTAGCCGGTCACGGTACAGACCGTGGAGCCGCGTTCATGTGTGTGTGAGCGGTATTGTGCTGTGAGTCACTGTCCAAATAGTGCGAATTCTATCCACGATTGCGAGCCCGTGCTGCCATAATCGGTGGAAATAAGTCCTTATTTGTTAAGCTCCTAACTGTAATCATTGTAAATTTTGTATAAACAGGCGCATTTTAGTATACATACATTTGTATACATTCGGACATTAATTTACAAGACTTCAGGACTCGTTATTTCTATAACCATTCTCAAAACATTATGAGAAAAAGAAACCTATACTGAGCTTATACTTACTTAAACTGTTTCTATAATAAAGTTGTTACGTTAGGCTTAGGTTGAAAAAATATTCATAGTACAAAAAATATGTAAAGATCGTTGCGTCTCCAGAACGGGAAATCTCTTTAAGCTCGATAACAAACCCATATCTCCAGAGATTTGGTTCACGTCATCAATATCGTTCACTAATCACTCGGATTGATGAATTACAGGAGATTTGGCTCCGGGCCCGAATGCAGCCAGCTTTATTGAGCCAGAACGCCCTATTTTTCACGAGTTCACCGGAGTTCTACCTTGTTTGGTCGAATTACTTACGAATGGGGCTTTTCACTTGTCATTAATCAATGTAGTGGGAAAATTCGCTTAATCGTGGGTAATCATTGTGATAAATCTCTCTGTTTGGTTTTACTTTGGAGTTACTATCAGTTACTTGTTTCTGGTAAGGTTAATTAAGAATTCTTGTGTACCTATCCCTCGATTACTGATGTACATTATCTCAGACTGTCTACATACACATATTCCTGTAACCTAGGGCCTCGTTCGCACTGCAGTCATTATTTCACTGTACAGTTTTTAGGGTTCCGTAGCCGAATGGCAAAAAACTGAACCCTTATAGATTCGTCATGTCTATCTGCCCGTCCATATGTCACAGCCATGTGAAATTGGTAGGTAGATTATAATAATGGAGTGAGATATACATTATATATATTTTAAACTACTAACAGCTAACAAACACTATGAAAAACAAAGTTATATTGCGTAGTTAGGTACTTCAGAAACCTTCATGGGCGAGCCTTACTCGCACTTGGCCAATTTTTTTTTGCAATTCTGTAACATTTAGGTACCGTTAATTTGCGGAACTCCAAGCCAAACTAATCATTAAAATATATCTATATACCTAGTGTTAACTCCGCCAAGACCTAAATGTTCATTCTTGCATGCAGTATGCAGCACCTTTCCTATATTTGCGAGTGCTGATATTTTTTCTAAAGTATTATTCTGTTACACGTTAAAGTTTGTTTCAGTGTTTCCTCTCAGGGTAGTTAGTCAATTACGTTAAAAATTCGCGCGGAAAAACGTAATGTTTTGGGTTTCGATTGTTTAAGCTACCTTTTAAATCAAACTAATAACAGGGCACGTTATCAGTATACTGTTGTCAGAACAACAGACTACTGATAACGTGCCCTGTTCTTTCAATTGCCATTAGTAATAAAAAAAACTTTCTGGCACCGCGGTATCTCGTTAGAACATTTCCGCAACCCCGGATCTGAAAACACTGCTTGTAGAATAATGTAGTATATTTACAAAAAAAAAACAATATTTACATCACTAAATATTATTTATTATTGAGTATCGAAGTATTTAACATACAAATATCGCTAGGAAGTGTAGGACTTTCTTCTCATGAAGAAAGCGGTCATTAGATATACAATTTTCCTATCAAACTGATAGAATAATGACTTTGGTATCCACATAATGCTGATTATAAAAACGTAGGTATTCCAAAGTATTAGTTGTATAAACTGTAGTTGCTGTTGTTTTACAACTTTCACTTTTCCAATTTCAAAAATGCCTCTTCACCTTTATGGCGCCATCCATTTATTAACTTCTTCCCGTTTATGTAAGAAAAAATAAGAATCATCCAACTTCTTATATGTTAATAGTTATTAAGTAAGAATCGAAATAACAATCTTATTATATATACCTCTTAAACTATATAAATCTAAAAATAAATACAGCGTTAAGGAATTCGTACGCATCGCTGTCCACTGGTAATGTGTCCAAGACTGGCGGCATTGCAGATGATGGCAATACTTGACCTCTGACCAAGGTAAACACCAGCGCTTGGGCTATGCGAAGACTTAAAAGAATCTTAAGATAGAGTTCAAAAATAATTTCTAAGACCATTTATTGTGTAGGTTATATTTTTTTCAACTTCAGACCTTTCAACCTCGACAAGTGGCAAAAGGCGCTGGAAAGCAGAGCGGTGACATCTAATCACATGAAATTGCGTGAAAGTATCAGTACGGCCGATTCCGAATAGGAAATGAGCCAGGAGATTGATTGAATAATTTTAATTTATTTGGCAGTGATCAACTTTGGTTTTTAAGGTTTGGTTTGTTTTCCTTTTTATCAATCTTTAGTAAATTCGATTTTGATCTGTACAATCTCTCTACCAAACATCTGTGAGTGGGGTTTAGGGAGTTCTGAGTAAAGGTGTAGTGCGCGCAGCAAGCAAGGATCCGTTGCCATTAAAATCGTGTACCGATAATAAATGGATGGCGCCTAAGAACCATACCCATTCCGTCTATTAAATATTAAAAGCTCCCCAGAAATTTAGCCGTATTATATTAATCAGTTAAGATTGAGACTCAATTTTACATTCATAATTACGTTTTACAACCATCAATTCACGTATGTTCTAACGTGGGTGTTCTATACAATCTTAGGTCTTTAGTTAAAGTTGAATAGTATCCAGGAGCGACGCAGTACTCAGAAGTCCTGACGTATTCATTGATCGAGTCAGTAAAAATTGTTTGCAAGTCGGTTTGGTCGCCAAGGTGGTTGATCTTCTTGTAGATATGTTCTAGAAGGCAGTAGACCCTGTAAAAAAGATGAATGAACGGTTGATTATCTATACTTGATATTATAAACAGGTAAAATTTGTTTGTAAGTTTGTATGTAAGGGGTAATATTCGGAACTGATGAACCAATTCTAAAAAAATTTCATTGGTAGTAAGGTGCATTAGTAGTGAGTGTTATGGGTTATAAATTATTTCCTAATCCACGTACAAGTATAACTAGTATATCAATATACAAACAAACAGATTTAAGATATTAACTTAGTACTAAGGATTGCTTGGTTTAAGTGACAATAGGTTGGACCACATTTCAAGAAAAACAAACCCAATCAGGCTATCCAGTAAGAAATAGCGAAAATAACCGTTGATTAAGCATATAATTATGTGTAAGTCGCAGATCGCAGATGTACGGGTATAAATAGCTAAGAACAGTATGAAAGGAAGATTGTTAAAGTAGATACAATAGCAGAGAGACATGATACAAAGAAAATGCCGATACGAAAATATTGCGGATTTGCAAGAAAATAATTGCGCGAGCATTCGCCGTTGGAGTTGGCCGGGTACTGGCACCCGCGTCTAAGGCATACAACGCCATCCGAGTCAGATATAACAATGCGGTTTAGGGTGATGATGGGGTTGCACCGTTTTTGTAGTGCTTCAGGGATGTTTGCAGAAGCCCGCGTAAATTGTTTTTCACAGTAATGCGTAAGAGATGCGCATCCCTCGTACACAGGGTGTGGAAACACCAAACAGCAGCCCCTAAAGCATACCAAAGATGATCTCCAGCTGACTCAATTGCGCTATCGTGAACCGGTGCTGCCAATTTTCTACTGGAGTTGCAGCAGTAAAATGATGTGTTGTTTGTGATATTTATTATTTTCAGTTTTAGTTAAATTGTACCCATTGAGTTATGTTACTTGAATAAATAAATGAATTATGATTAAAACGAATTGCTTGATTAGTGAGCACTCTTCGTAAGACAATATATGTGTAGCCTTTGATCTCGGTTTTGCCACACCATCATTGTGAAGAAGCAGAAAATATTGTTACGCCAGTCACTTAGTAAAGTACGTCGAGAAACTTCGACATAAATCTAGAATATTCGAGACACTAACGCCATCTAGCGGCGAGTAGCAGGAATGAGTATATCTAGTCGAGACACTAACGCCATCTAGCGTCGAATAGCGGTACTGTGTACCTCGAGTAGCTCCCTGGAATATTCTGGGTGGTATAAACAGTGAGTCGATTTTATAAGAATGTTCTAGAGCTCATAGACCGGGGTATAAATAGATCGCAAAGGGGCGCAGAGAGTCAGTCTTATTACGAGGCGAATACGCGATACAATCGAAGCTTTACTAGTGAATTTCAGTGCGATTTAAGTGTTAAGTGACAAGTGTTGTGGTGCGAATAATTGTGTTAAATTTTTATTTTGTGTTTCATTAATTAAAGTGTTAATTTTGGTTTGATTGGCGTTAATTATTTCTATCCCGAACCCCAGCTCGTAACAATATGTACTGCAGAAACGAGGCAGCCCCAACATCATCCTGAAGATATTATTATACTGGTCTCGTTTGCCGGGTTTTTCCGCGTAAATCCCGTGCTCGTGGGAATTCCGAGATAGTAATAATAATATGTACCAGGATGTCAACTATGTACTTACCAAATTTCATTCAGAAGCGTTCAGTAGTTTTTGCGCGAAAGTAGAACAAACATCCATATAACATCCATCCTCTCAAACTTTCGAATTTATAATATAAGTAAAATGAAGATATGCAGGGATTCGAGCGATCCACAAACAACGATATATTTTTTTTTATTTTTTTTTTATTTTTTTTTTATTTAGAATAGGTTCGCGTTTGACCACCATCTCACCTGATGATAAGTGATGATGTGGTCGAAGATGGAGCACGCTTACCTAAAAGTAACCTATTCACTCTTGACTTAAAGACTCCTAGGTTATAGCTATATAGAAGATATACGAGCAATATGTAAATGTAAATAAATAAACATACTTGGATCGTTTGCCATACGCATCAGGAGAGGACACGATGGGGACAGCTAGCCGGAACTCCAGGTTATCCTGAGGCAATGTCGACCACACTCGAGCCCGAGGGATTACGTAGCAGCCTTCAGTCTGAAAAACATTAAAACAATAGGTTAGTAACAAAAATAAATGATACTAATTATAAATATGTTATGCATTTCTTCCTCAGCCTCAACTACAATAAAATCGGATACTGATACTTATTACTTCCATCCTCAGGATGTCAATGTTCTAACGAGATACCGCGGCCCCGGAACTTAAGGGCAGCTGAAGGAGCAGGTTGGGTTTTTTGTCAGTACAAGTCTGACACTCCCTTCCGCTTAACCCAGAGCGGGAGAAGTCATTCGATGATTTTCCAACCCAGAAAAAAAAGGATGTCATTATGGTTACCCCTGACTGTTACAGAAGATCCCTAAGGGGATGAACAACACTGAGTTGCTGGGTAATAACAGTTGCATGGGTTATGAAGGCTAAGCGGTACTTTCTTAAGTCGTTCCGTAGATTGTGACTCATCATTACGCACTAAGAATACTTGATGCGGTTGGTCCCAGCTGTGGCTTGAAGATCTCAGTCAGTCGTTAGGTTTTAGATTGGCCGGTTTGATGATGCGCAGTATCTGTATAATTATGAATCCTTGTTTGAAGTAGCATATCAATTATTAAGTGGCATAGAAGTATTTATCGGTTGATGATAGTATTAAGTCGAGTACATCCGGGTTGACATAGTTACAAACTTCGGACTCATCTTGGACTCATCCCTCAGATGGTATTTCCTACCTCATTCTTGGAAGCATTCTGTTTGTTTTATATTATTTGCTTATTACCTATAAGGAGAACAAACAGCTAATCTACACTAGTAGTAGTATATCCTAAACTTTGGTTTGTCTAGTTCAGGTTCTCATGTCTAAAAACGGATAAGGAAGTAGATATTTTGTAAGCTGAATTGTATTAACAAGCACGATAAAGATAGAAATAACACAACATAGCACTCAGGCCCTTAAAAAAGCCAGCATTCAGCCAATTGCGCGCAGAATATGATGGTGTTGAAAGGGTCAAATTTAATTTAACTTACTCATTTTATTATTATTTAACAACAACATAGTTAAGAAAAGGCTATGCAAATAGATTTACCTGAACGACAAAGATTTTCGGTTTGTCCAGCAACGTTGGAGGGGTCAGGTCCAACATGTACCGCATGACTCCGTGTTCACTGTTCGGTGTGTGACACGACTCCACGATGCCATCCCTGATCTTTGGTAGCATCATGACAGCCACGCACCCGTAATCCGTAAAGTCACGCTGGAAGACTGAAAAAGAGAATTCTAGTCTATTAGATGTTATGCATAAATTACGTTGCACGTAAAAGGGAATTGGATCCTGAGTCGAAGGCCCGTCGTGTTCCACGAACGCTTCAAAAAGCTGTCAGCACATAATATGATGGGGCTCAAAAAGGCCATTGACTACTGGGGTTGCGGGAATGTTCTAAATGAGCAGAAAAATGTAGCCAATTTCACTCAAGAATAATGTAGCTTTCTTTTGGTGTAAGAGTGCAAAATATGTCGAGACCGATCACCCACACGATGAACAGACTTCTTATTCACTCAAAGTACTATGGCAAAATGATACCGCAACACACCGGCGAAAATTGACAGATAAAAAAAAACTAGTACTCGGCTGTATACAGACTAGACCGTATACAACAACCTCGAATCGTGCCTACGCTGCTATTGTCGTCACCGGCAAATCAGCTGCATTGAAATGCAGTAGGGGTGATTTCACCCCTACTGCATTTCAATCCATCCAATCCAATCCAATCCAATTCTATTTAGAACCAAAATCCTAAAACGGATCTGAAAGACAGTGAAGGTTTCATAAAGGTACCAACGAGGAAAAGGAAGCCTTTCAATTGTAATAAGTGCGGTACAGCACCAACAGCACCGAACTATATATGTATATGATGCGACCAGTAGTACCAATGACGCCGCTATACGTGTTTAGGCTGCATTACTCTACAAAAGTCGAGGAGATTGTAGAGTACATTAGAATCAAGACCAAGTTTTCGCTGAGGGCCGAACGGTGGGATTCTCGTCACAATGCGAATTTTAATTCTTTTGTGTTCCTACTGAACACCTGTCGACCTTCATGAAGGAAGAGTTTTGGCCGAAAGGTGCTTTGTTCTGGCGATTCCGTGGACAGATACCCGATACTGCGCGACACACGACGCCATTACAGACTACTAGTGTGAAATAGTGTTTATGTTATATGTTTTAGTTTATAGTCACTTATTATGTACCTATGTATAGTTTTCTATGGGCCTTTGGTAGCCTGAATTAAATAAAGAAAATAAGAACTTACATCTCTCACAAGTACCAGCAATTTTTTCGTCAGTCAAGTTCCTACAGATATTTACTTCAAAGCGGAACTGTTCAAAGGTTTGTTTGAATTTCATGCTCATATCATCAGCGTGTGGAGCAGTATCTTCCTCGTTATTCTCGAAGGCAACATCTGACGCATTTCCTTCAAAAATGATCATGGCGTTCTTGTTGTATCTGTAATTGATATTTTTAGGTTTTATTACTTGCTTGCTTTCTAAAAAAGGTGGCATCGCTGGTGACGAGATGCGGGGGAGTGGCAATAGCATCCTGAAAGCCTTGGCTGAGGACCCGAGAGCTCCTGTGCTGAGGTATCTCATGCGGAATCATTGTCCGCATGAAATGCCTCGTTAGTACATGACTCAATAACGTTTATTTTGTATTTGTATGTGTTACTAACCCTAGTGTATAAGTTGTAGTATTTAAGGTGTATGCTAACAAAAATGGTTCCTATGTTGTTCCGAATTAAAACAATAATAATAAAATAAATAAATAAGTTCTCGAAAATGGCAATATTGCACTGTATTGGGATCGGTCTATCATCACTGACAGGACTATTGTTGCCAATAAGCCTGACATAGTGGTGATAGACCGATTAGAGCGTCGCACAATGATTGTTGATATAGCAGTCCCCCATGACGAGAACCTCGTGAAAGCTGAGATAGATAAAAAAAATAAGTATCTTGACCTGGCGCGCGAGGTTGTCGACATGTGGGATGTGGAGACAGCAATCATTGTGCCGATAGTCGTCACAGCCAATGGTTTAATAGCCAAGAGCCTCGACCAACATCTAAGGAGGCTCTCGTTGGGCAGCTGGATCAAGGGCCTGATCCAGAAAGCAGTGCTCCTGGAAACGGCGCGTATTGTGAGGAGGTTCCTCTCTATGGAGCCCTGACCACCGGTAGCTTGGACCCTGTTCCCGATACCGGTGGGCTACTATTTTTTATATTTTTAAATGTTTTTATTTTTTATATTAATATTTAAAAATGTAATCTATATGTATATATATTAAATAAATGGAAAAATAAATAATAATAAAAAAACTTCAGATTTTTTAATTTATATTAAATAATTTTGCTATGGAATCTGCTGATACTTTGTCATGAAACTACCTCGTTGGTCGCAAGCGCGACTGCTGATCACGTGGTCTCGGGTTCAGTTCCCGGGTCAGGAAAAAAATGCTAAAGACCGGGGGTTTGGAAGTTGGTAGTATGAAACCCCCGTCCCTCGGAAACCACGTTAAGCCGTCGGTCCCGGCTGACATTATTTGAACAACTTTGACAGTCGTTACGGGTAGTCAGAAGCCAGGAAATCTGACACTGGTGTAGCCAGGGGGTATCGTGTTACCCAGCTACTGGGTTGTGGAGCTCAGACAGACAGTGGCTCCATGTAAAACACTAATATCCAGCTGCATCCGGTAAGACTTAACTTGAGGCCAACCCCAACATACTCTTTAAACACAGGCTCTAGGTACAGTTTAGGAAGCAGCAGTTTGCCATTGGACTTTGACATATGCACTTACATTTTTTTAACACGCTTTTATTAGGTCGACCTGTGTGTAACTAACTATGTAATGGAATCTAAGGTAACTAATTTAACCATCTTCCAAGGGTCGTAGCGTAATGAAAATTGGCAGTTGTATGTAGTACTGATGACAATACAATTATATGGTACTGTCGAACTGATCAGATGATGGAGCCGGAAGATATGAACTGGAACTTCATAATGGAAAATCGTATCATAGATTTATTGGATTTCTTAGAAAACATTAGGTTTCAAGGTCTGATGATGAAGCCGGAAGATAGGCACTGGCATTCCATGATGGAATATCGTATCATAGTCGTGTTTGCACTTGTGAGAAAGGCCACGTAATGGACTTTGAACACGATCAGGTTTCAAGGTTATAAAAAACCTAAAGAAAATCCGTTATCGGTTTTCTTAACCTTGTTGAATTACTGCGTAATCCATAGATTAATTTTTTTATAGATGTCACTTTCAAATCCTCTGGGGGATCGAACGTTTAATTGTTCACTACTCGTGGGAATAAAATGGCAAAAACTACAGAAACAGCAACATTTGTTTTTACGTGCATTTATAAAAGCGTGTTTTTCTAGTGTTTTTTAAACTATTAATTTATTTAATATTTTGTAAGGAATTGAATACGTTTGGTGTGGATCAATTATTTAACCTACCCAGTATGTTTCCTATGGGATATCACTGGGTTGCTCGTGACTAACCTCAACGATAAAATATCCTACTAGGATTAAGGCTACTGGGACTAAATATAGATCTTCTCTTAAGATAACATGATAACCTGCTTTCCATAATAATAAAAAAAAACTGTTGATTCTTGTAACCTCAATTCGATGATCCGCCATCTCACCTGATGATGTGGTCGAAGATGAAGCATGCTTACCTAGAAGTAACCTATTCACTTTTGACTTAAGGAAAACACCCCCAGGTTATAGCTATCAGTTAACACGAACTCCGGCAGGGAATTTTAGACCTTAGCTGTACGCTCAATGAAAGTATTCCCAAAACGATTTGTGCATATTGGTGGAATGTTTGTGTTTTGTAACTACATAAATACGAAACAGAATAGACTTTGCAGTCTGAGAATTCTTTCACTCACTACTAGTATCTTATTATACTTAGTTACGATAGTCGCAAAATATTTAGTTTCGTTTTGCTGATACATAGTTCTCGATGAAAAATTGTGGCACGAATATTTTATATCCGACTAGCAGTTGAGCGGGACTTTGCTCCCGTGGATTTTTTCACAATAAAAACATAACTTCCTTCTTTTCCAGTCGGGTAAAAAGTCGGCTTCCAAACGAAATTACATCCAAATTAACCCAGTAGGTACTTTCTAAGATTAGCGCGTTCAAACAAACAAGCAAGCTTTTCCGCTTTATAATATTAGTACAGGTTTTCAAATACAATTACTAATTAAAAAATAATCTTTAACAAGGCCAATACTTATACGACCACAGCAAATTGGGAAACTGAGCTTCTTACAATTTTCACAAAACACGAAGTCTTTAAAGGTATGTTCAGCACAGTTTTGATTAAGCAGATGGTAAATAATTATTCCGTTTAATAAAAGCCCGTCCAATTTTTATGAAGTAGACCTATTTTTTTTTAAAGGGGAATGCTCATTTCTCTTTGGAGCGCCGTTGCCTATCAAAAAATTTTATATCACAGCATGTATTTAAAGTTGAATACGTAAAAAAAATATAAATTTATAATATTTGAATTGCCCCTTAGCCCTCTTCCTCTCTCCTAATTGTTGTTGTGCCCGACAGGTCCATATTGATCTAAATTATTTGCAACCACACATATGGAGTGCAATACATGATTGAGTATTGAGCAAATATTACTAAATAGCAAAAATAATCTAGCTCGTATGTAGTTATTTGCAAATATGATTACGACCTTTATAAGCTCGACTGTATATCATATTTGCTCTTTCTAATAAATATTCAAAATACTATTGAGCAATTTTATTAAATTTTTAAATAGTTATTGGATATTTTTCAACGCTGACCTAATTCTATTGTAATGTATTACTCAATGTTGTGGATTAAATGTTTGTGAAATGTTATTACTTTGACTGTAAAACAACAATATGTAAATGCTCGTGTTACTATTTATGTTTTGAAATAAAGAAATATAAACAGACAGACTTCGCTAAATAAAAATACTCAATAATTAACACTACCTAAGAAGACCACATACAGATCGCTATCAGATGTGCAATAATTTAATTTGTTTACAAGTAGATGACGAAATAAGCTTACTGTTATATGCATAGTGTTATCTATACAAAAAAACATTGAGAGGCTTGAGAGAAACTATTGCATCACCCGGATTTGAGACATGTAGCCAAGAAATGTTGCCTATATTACTCAAAAATAATGTTGCTTTCTAATGATGAAATAATTTGCAAATCAGTTCATTCGAACCAGAGATTATTTCCTATAAGTTTACCACTTTATAGTATTATGTAATAAGTATAGATTAACCAACCTGTCTAGTTCATAAGAGTATCTAATTCTAGCCGATGCTCTTTGCTGATCCACCTCCTCTGAATCCTCTCTTGCCAATGGCACGCTTCTAACAGAAGCGACTTCTGTGTGACTTACAGAGTCATCTGTCTTCTCATCAGCCTTTTGATATTGAGCTTTATTATATGGCGTAGCACATACCACGACACTATTCTCAACAGTTAAATTTACTTCAAATTCTTGTGTTAGGGGATTGGGAGCCATGTTGGCTGCCGGTACAATTTAGACTGATTGAAAATTTGGCCGGTTTTATCTTATCGTCACTTATCGATGCGCGAGCGTCATTGATAACAGTAGTTTGTATTAAGCCAATCACAGTGAGCATATTTAAAATTATTGATAAGATATTCAGGTGTCTAGTTGACATAATTATGTTGGAATCATGGTAAATATTGTTATCATTGGCATTTACACTTCTTAATATCTGATTTTACTCTTTATTGGAATTTCCATTTTTGTTACGTCAATACTTGAGTAGGTACAATTGGATGTAGGGGTTTTCTTATCTACACTAATACTCGTCGTATTATAAATTGTAATGCAAAAATCAAACAACTACTGAACCTTAAAAAATCCTTCATCAATATAGCTATATAGCAAGCTACATTATCAGTGAGTAACAAAGGCTAAAATTTATTTAATACCTTTTTAATACCTAGAATGAATGCTAAAACGCTGATCAGCGTGAAATTCTACTATTAGTAGTTATGTAATTTTCATTTTTTCGAACCTAATAAGGACCGTAATGTTTTAAATAGTGAGATAGGTTTTACTATAGGAATGAATTTTGTAGTTATGATGGAAAGAATGTCAAACAGACATAACTATTTAATCCTCCGTAAAAAATATATGTGATGGCTGCTTCGATCAGTAATTGTACTATTGTTGATCGAATGATGGCTGACTATTATACACCAAAAGAACCTATTCCCAGCAAAACATCAATGCACCAAGTTTCATCCGAATCTGATCGTCAGTTAAGGAGGTAATAATAACAAGTAACAAACCAACAGTAAGGTAAATTCATATGGTAATCGATGATGTGGTCAAAGATTAAGCACGCTTACTTAGAAGTAACCTGTTCCCTGTTGGCTTAAACACAGACTCAAGCAGGGAATTTCGCTCGTTAACTTACATACAATGAAAGTATTCCCAAAACGCTTACATAATATTTGTTTGAATCGATAATAGGTTCTCGTTTGACCTCCATCTCATTAGATCTTCTTCTTATCGTGTGGGTAAGTGAGGTCTAACGACCCCATACACCCTAGTGTCAGAGTTTCTAGACCGCCTCTAGGGCCTCTGACGTGGTCTATTTTGACGGCCGCCATTTGGCGACCGGGACCAACTTATACGTGCCTTCCGAAGCACGGAACCATCTTTTTATCAGACAGTCAGGTGATTCAGGCCTGCAAAGTCCTAGCCAAACTGGAAACAACTTTACAAAGTATGCTTCCCGCGGGAATTGAACCCACGACCACCGGGTCACAAGGCAAAAGGAACGATGTGGTCGAGGATGGAGCACGCTTGCCTAGAAGTAACCTATTCACTCTTGACTTAAAGACCCCCAGGTTACCTATAGCAATCAGGAAACACAGACTCCGGCAGGGAATTCCACTCCTTAGCCGTACGCACACTGAAAGTATTCCCAAAACGTTTTGTGCGTATGGGTGGGATGTCCACCATGTAACAATGGCGCATCGCCGTTTGTCTCGTAGTCCGATGATGGAACGGGCTTGGCGGAGTTAGATTGTGTAATTCCATCGCACACTCCCCGAAATGTAACCGATAAAAAATCGATAGGCTTGCAGCTCGTCGTCGATGTTCAAGACTCTGTAGCTTTGACTCGACCTGTGCATCGTTACCAATGAGTCTCTTGGCCCATTTCTCAATAGACTCAAGTGCGTCCAGTTGGTATTTGGCAGTTCTATCCCAAAGATGAGAGCAGTACTCCATACACGTCCGAACCCTGGGCTTAAAAAAACTTTTTAACAAAAAATTAAACCGACTCCCAAAAAACACTGCAAAGTGAAAAATAACTTTAATTTCGGTAGTCGGTGTCTTTAGTTTTGTTTTTTCGTTTTTGGCACCGACTTCCGAAATTAAAGTTATTTTTCACTTTGCAGTGTTTTTGGGAGTCGGTTTAATTTTTTGTTAAAAAGTTTTTTTTTTCACTCTTTTTAGTTGGATGATTTTTAATTTACCTAGTTACAAGAGCCTAAATGTCAACTACTTATAACCTTTTACAAAATATTGCTTTTCCCAATGCTGGGCCGTTAATTGTTGAGGAGTTCTCCTGGTACTTCACCATCAGCTCTACATCACCATATGCATTGTGACGAGCATAAAGTGCTTAACATCCATATTCAAGTAATCGAATCGCAATCCACTTAATACTTATTATTGAGTAGTTTCGGCGGCCATCTGTGGTCTTCATCATCAGTTCCACTTCCCCAAATGGTACTTTTTGAGAGCAACTGCACAAGTTACTATAAGAAATACCCAAAACGCCATAGGTGTGCCTATAATATTTGAAGAGTTCCCTCGATTTCTCCAGGATCCCATCATCAGATCCTGACTTTGGTGATAGTGGTACCAATTTCGAAGTATACCCATTCGAACAAAAAAAGAATTTTCCAAATCGGTTCAGCCGTCTTCGAGTACTCGATGATCATACATAAAAAAAAAAAAAATATACGCGTCGAATTGATAACCTCCTCTTTTTGTCGTCGATTGAAAATATAAATAAATGTGTCTGTCGGTGATTTCAAAATAACAGTCTTTTCTCAAGTTTTATAATTTTGCCTCTAACTAGTACACAATATAGATTATCATTTATGTTTAGCCTTTTTCCCGATTCGGTCGGTTTCTAGTCTAACCGGATTTCACTTTCATAACCAATTAGCTGAGTAACCCTTGGCAAGATTGTTATCAGATTATCTGACTTCTGACCAGTAATGACTATCAAAGATGTCAAAATAATAGCCTGGACTAACGACTTAACGTGCTTTTTGACTAAAATAAATTTACTACAATAAAAAAATTGACCAAGTACGAGTCAGACTCGCCCATGAAGGGTTCCGTAGTAACTATAATAATATAATATAATATGTATGTATATTTATTTGACGAAAAAAACCTTAACAGACATGAACCTACATGCTTCTCATATAAAAATACAAATTGTCTGGACTTTAAAAGAGACTATGACCTCTGAGTTTGTTTCGGTGTTTCTTCTCAGAGTAGTCAGTTAGGAAATACCGGCCTCATCTAGCTAAACTTAACACGCAAAAAAACATGACGTGTAAAAGTGTTATTTATAACCAATTTACAAAATAAATATTTCATTTCATTTCATTTCATTTCATTTCATTTCATTTCATTTCATTTCATTTCATTTCATTTCATTTCATTTCATTTCATTTCATTTCATTAAAAATTTCTTAAAACTAGGTTTGTTACATTTTTACAACTACGCCTAATAACTTTGTTTTTCATAGTGTTTGTATGAATTTCAAAGTTATATTTGCGGTTTTAGAAAATATGCTGTGTCACAAAAACTGCTGACCCGATCTCGTTCAAACCAATTTTGGTTGAAAAATTAAATTAAGATCTACAGACTTCTTTTTAGATTTTTCACTGCATTATTATAGAAGTTAGAGGGGGTGGACACATTTTACCACTTTGGAAGCGTATATCTTTTAAACGATTGACTTTATAAAAAAGTGGTTTTAGAAACCCCTATGTCATTTTTAAAGACCTGTCTCTATAGACAGGTCTTTAAAAACCACACACACCTACCCTACCTACCTACTTTATATACCACACACGCATAGGTTTCATGAAAAAATAAATCAGTTTTAGTTCCATGTATGGGGAACCCCCTTTATTTTAAATATTTTTTATTTGTTTTCTTAAAATCGGAAAGCGGTTCACAGAATACATCTACCTACCAAGTTTCACATGTATAGTCCTAATAGTTTCGGAATAAAATGGCTGTGTCATACGGACGGAAGGACAGACAGACAGATGGACGGACAGACATGACGAAACTATAAGGGTTCCATTTTTTGCCATTCGGCTACGGAACCCTAAAAAACTAGTTTCACTTATAAGAACAAGCTAACTTAATCCTTTTAGTTACTACCTATTAGGGTTTAGTTTGTAGGTCACTTTATCTATCGATACAGGATTCTCCTTGTTTTTTCTACTCATCTCTGTCATGGGCAGATCTTCATCTTCATTATGTCTTATATACGGGTACCAAACTTATCTCTTGACGAGCAAAACCAACCAAAACCTTATAGTTTGCTAACTCAGCATAGAGTGAAGCATGACAAACATTAGTCTATGTGACGTTGGACGACCTCAAAAATAAGAAAACGATTCATGTAACTAGTTTCCAACCGCGACTTTACATATTATTAGGCCACAGGGCTTTTTTTATGGGCTGATATTTTTCAGTAAAAATTCTCAAAGTAAGGTAGTCAGGAGCATTATTCTCGTAGAATTAAGTATCAATATATTTTATAGAACAATTTCTCAATCAAGAATTTGAATTTATATAGCTGTATAATAGGCTTTAGTAGGGATGAAAGTGAATATAATACACTACGTTTTGGTAGGCATGAAAACTCGGAAAATTTTAAAAAGAAATAGGATTCGACACATTGTAATCCCAAATGCAGACTACGGAAACTCAAGGCTGCTCTCTCGAAAAAAGCTTGAAAAAAGCATTCAGATGAAGCAACTTTTCGTCGGCAATTACAGAGAAATTACATCTGAAAAAAATTGTTAGTAATCTACATGATATGAACCGTAATTTGGTTTAGCCACAATTTTTCTATCGGTATCACATAATAAGAAAAAAAATGACAAATCACCTCCAAATCATTGAGATGAAACCATTTTACTCCTTAATTTCTTATCAAAAGAGTATAAAAAAATATACTACTGCTTTGCAATACAATTGAAAATAATTTGGTTTTGTTACTTTTTACAAATATGTATTATTTTTATTACAATAAATTAAAAATGCGTCCAATTAAAGACTGCGTTTACATCACCCCCGCACTCGTCCACAAATTCAGTGCGGGGCGCATCGTGTTGCTAGGTGGACGTACGTCGCGTTGCGAGAGCTCAAGCACTACGAAATAATATCGTAAAATATTACTGCAAAAATTAATTTTGTAAATGGTGGAATAGCTTTTTAACCGACTTTAGAAAAAGAAGGAGGTTCTCAATTCGTCTTGAACTTTTTTTTATGATGTTACTTCATTACTCGCAGATCGATGGACCGGTTTGGAAAATTCTTTTTTTGTTTGAAAGAATATACATTCTAGTTAGTTCTATTGTCGTCACGTTTCGATCTGATGATGAAATCATGGAGAAATCGAGGGAACTCTTCAAATATTATAGGCATAACTATAGCGTTTTGGGTATTTCTTATAGTACCTTGTTTAGTTTCTCTCCAAAAGCACCATTTGAGGAAGTGGAACTGATGACGAAGACCCCAGATGGCCATCGAAACTATTCAATAATAAGTATTTCGTGGATTGCGATTAGATTACTTGAATATAGATGTTAAGCACTTTATGCTCGTCACAATGCATATGGTGAAGTAGAGCTGATAGTGATGGACCAGGAGAACTCCTCAAAAATTAACGGCTCTGTACCGGGAAAAGCAATATTTTGTAAAAGGTGATAAGTAGTTGACATTTTGGCTTTTGTAACTAGATAAATTACAAACCGACCCACTAAAAAGCGTGAAATAAAACTTATTATCAAAAAATAGAACCGACTTTCGATTCGTCAAAAAGTTTTATTTCTGATTCTTGTTTATAAGTTAAAGAGTATTCTATGTAAGTAGTGTTAGTGTTATAAACTCATAGTATTTTACAGTTTTAGTAGTGTTTAAATTTAGTTTGTAAAACATGGGAATAAGCAGAAACGAATGAAGAGAGGTCTAAAAAAATATTACAAACATAAGGGTATACATTTATTATCAAGGTAAGTTTATAGTTTTATCTACATATTTCATTATAAACTATCGCTTTACTTACCTCGCATCAAAGTAGATAGCACAGAGTAAACGGACAGAGGGTAAGCTTCATACAACTGTGCTATGATAGGTACACTACTACAAGCAAGGCACGTGTGTGCGCTTCGTCTGAGCGAGGCCTGGCTTGAGCCGATATGCACCAGTTTCTCTTCGTACGGACGAAGCCGCCAGTTGAGATAGAGAGATAGAGTTAAGATAATGTACAAGAGAAAGAAGAAAACGACAAAGAGAAGGAAATAGAACTAAGGAAAGAAAAATAGATTGATGAGAAAAATGAAGAAAACGAGAACGAAGAAGGACGAAAAGAAAACATAGAACAAGATTTTATATGGCTATCAAAATTTCTAAAAATAAATATATGTGAACACGGAGAATTAAATGAGGATGAAGAAGTTCAACCAACCAAAAGAATAAAAATACTTGGTGAAAGAAAGTTAAATTTCAGTGAATTTTAGTTATAATCTATTTGTTTATAAAAAATGTAACAAATAATATGACATACACTAGTAATAATTATACTACCTATCTACCTTACTCTAAGCTCCTACCTACATACCTACCTTACCTACCTACCTACCATTTTTCTCTTAATAGAAACCTTCCTCAGACTATAACGAATATTCGAAAAAAAAAAATCCGTATTGGTCCATATTCCTGAGTTTTGCGCTTAGCAACACATTTAGCCATTAATTTTTATTTATATATAATTAAGTTAAAATGATACATCAAGTTGTTTACCTCATGTTTCGAGCCAGGTTGATCTATAATAGAGGTATAGTTTCTACAGTACATACTCAAAGTGCATCTATATCAATAGATAATAAATAAAAACAAAATTTGACCACTTTTGATGCGGTACAAATAAAAATGAATTTAACTTTAACGATGACTTGACCTTCTGTGATTTCGATACTCTGTGCCGAGACTAGGCGAAGCGACGACGCATGCTGGCGGCGCAAGCGCGGGCTGAGCGCGCCTCTCTTTTCTGTTGCATGCGGGTAGCGGAGAGCTGCGCGGAGTGACGCGCGGAGAGGGGTCGTTAGCTCCGCCCAAATGGTCAAGGTTATTGGCATGAATACAAGCCTTAAGTTCTGCGCTAATATGAAGCTTATTGAGGAGTGAAATCTTCGTATGGTACTCGAAAAGGTTTTCTTTTAATTCTTGTGGCGCAAAATAAAAATCAAATTGTTAACATCAAACTGTTTATTTGCGTAAATACACTCTTAATATTTACGTTCTTAATGAACTTATAACTGTAGAATAATATGCACAGGAAGAGCAAGACAGTAGCGACAATATTATAATTTTATTAAAAACACGTTAAGCGGATTTTTTCAACTAGACTGTAATATTGAAAAATGTATGATATGTATTTTATAAGTCATATTGCAGAGATGCAAAACTCTGCAGTTCCACTTAGTCGAAAACCAAATTACATTAATAACAAAATAGAATATAACAACAAACGTAACTTGACAATACAATACAAATGTTAATCAATAATAATTATGTAAATAAGTAGAAATGCAGAGTTTCTTGCAGCGATTAAATTCAGGTAACAATTAGAAAATTTAAAATATTTACACTAAACATTCTTGTCTCTACTGTCCTGGCTCAAGGCTCTACTCTGCACATATTATAATCCGCCTTAAACATAACTTATAATTAAATATTTGATATATAAAACGAGAAGCTTAACATTAAATACTTTTACGAGTATGTACAATAAACATCACTATTCGTCTTTTCCTTTATATTTACACTTTTTATTTACACGACTATAATAAGAAAGATATTTAACAATTTATTTACATACCCAATATGATTGCGCGTATCTTTTTATATATATCAAAAGCTCTCTACATTATATAAAATTGATTAAACTACAACAGGTTTTCTTTCTTTATATTTGCATGAGCAACTTTTCTTTTTAAAACTTATATTATTATTTTTTTGAGAGTATTCAAGAAGAGAGCGAGATGAATGTCTGTGCTATAACGTGTCTGCTTTATCATTGCTTACTGACGTACTGCTAGATTTTTCTTGAGTGTTGATTGGTTTGACGTTGTTGCATTGCGTTTTGACGCCGTCTTTTGGTTGTTTGTCTGGCTTCTTGTCCGCATCGCTTATTGGTTGGATCATTTGGCCGTTGAGATGTTTGAAGTCGGCCAGGTCGGTTTGAGTCTCTTTATCTGCAGTTGGTGCTTCTGAAACAGAAAAAGTAACCATGATAAGTACTTATAACGTTTGGAATTCCAGTTAATACTTCAATAAATCATTCATTATTCAAGTAGTCTGTTTATGGAATATATTAGGTACCCATAGATGCATTATAATCCTCCCCCCATTTTTCAGTTATACAATAATGATATTTATTAGTATATTATTTTGGTTTTAAATGGTTAATTAATATTATTTACGAGTTTAAACATTAAAAACCTTTAATTTCTGTCCATTCAAAGGTTGTATGTAAGAATTTGGACAGTGCGATATGACCGATACAATTTTGTAATCGTACAGCTAACACGAATCTAACGTTTATAATAAAAAATAGTCAATTTATACACAGGCAGATGTTTTTGGGAAGTTAATATCTAGTAGTAATCCAACAATCAGTTTGGTGCCTTACTCCCATCAATCAGTCATAAGTCTTTTACACTATTTGCTAATCCCACGTGACAGTAAAAGACTGAGAAATTTATTTTAAGAAAATATTTTAATTAATTTGATTTGAGTCTCGAAGTAGTCATTGTCAATCATGTTTAAAGTAAACCTATGGTAACTCAGTGAAGACGGTTTCTTGATAGGTAGGAAATTGAAATGAAGGTTTTTTTTTTGTTACTGGTTTATATTATTAACTTTACTTTCTATTATTTGTTTTCTTCTGTATGATTTAAGAATATTGTCACTACTTATAAAGGGTAATGCAGTAACACCTGCAACACAGTGTATACTAACGCAAGTGTTACAATTCCTATGATGCTATTGAATTAACTAATGTCCATAAACAAATCTATCTATCTAAATGTAATTCATCTAACGTGACCAATGTATAGGCTGTTCCTTCATAACTTGTACCTAATTCAGATCCTTGTTACAACTGGGCTCTTGAGCATAGTACCATTTAAGGCAGGGGTGTCAAACTCAATTTTGCAGAGGGCCATATATTACATTTAGAATGTGTAGGCGGGCCAGGTTCAAATGAATAAACTAAACCATACCTAATTATTTTAACATCTTTATTATTTAGCGTCGAGTGCAATCTAAAATCTCTAAAAAACAAGATTCATTTATCTGTGATATATTGTGATCGCGGGCCGTATCGAAATGGCCCGAGGGCCGGCTTCGGCCCGCGGGCCGTATCTTTGACATGACTGATTTGAAGGTCAGTTTATATCAAATTCAAATTTCATTTATTTGCTAATATGGGTTATGGGTATAAGGTTGTTAAAAGAAATAGAGCACAGTTCAACCATATTACGCCTTGCGGCATGCAAATCAACCTCAGAACATACAGGAATTTTTAAGTTAGATCACTTTCATTTTGAAAGTAAACGTTAATCATTTAGCTATTACCTTCCCAATGCTGGGATTGCTCTTTATGAGAGGAAAGTGAGATATTTTTTTCTTCTGCTGTATGTAGTGAATATAATATTTACTTTTGACCGGCGGATGCGGCAGGAGCGGCGCCGGCGGCGGCTTGCGGCTGTACCGCACCGGCATGATGCTCTGCCGCACGTTGCGCTCCGGCCGGATCAGGATTATGTACAGCTGGAAAATATAAACAAGTGTTGTTAGCAAAAATGACAACATAGTTTTATTGCCAGAGTCTGTGGACGTGTAACCTATGGACAGTGGCGGCCTTAGGGCAAAGTATAAAGACGGCAAGTAAGTTATCTTCATACAAACGAACCGCGCGCGGCTTGTATGTGTGCGCCGTAGTACCTATGCGTCGCCGCACGCACACTTAGGGGCCGTCCATTAATCACGTGATGTTTTTTTTTTGCATTTTTTAACCCCCCCTCCCCCTTCGTGATACATGGTGAGGTTTAAGGCTACCCCCCCCCTCCCCCCTATATCACGTGTATTTTTTCGTACCTGCAAAGAATCTATTTTTTTTTAATATTTATAAAATACTGATATAAGTATCATCTGATATTATTAAAGAAAATAAAAGACTACTATAATAACCAGTGATCGGAATAGGTAGAGCTATTTAGGTTCATTGACCGCAACCATTGATGTTAATATGGATATTCCACGGGATTCCGACTGATACTACGGGATTTTATCGAATTTCATTATTTTTGTCAATATGTATAAAAATGGTTTATGTAAGCCAATAATGAGCAACGTTGTAAATTTTTCAACTGTAAATGTTTTTGTATAACTTCAAAATAGAAATGTTTAAATGATTGTTATTGAGCGTGCTCCATCTTCAACCACATCATCATTCATCACTTATCATCAGGTGAGATGGTGGTCAAACGCAAGCCTATTATCAATAAAAAAAAAATTGTTACCTAAAAAATATATGTGGTTTAATGAATCAAGTTTATCTATTTATTATACTATCGTTAATCCCGTCCTTCTTATATTTACCCATCAGAAAGGAAGTGTAATCTTTCATTAGTCCCGAAGGCGAGAATAGTGTTTTTATGATTTTACTACTTAAAAACTCGGGGAATATCCATATTATTCTAACCTATGGCAAGTACATAAAACAGCTCTACCTATTCCGATCTCTGATAATAACGTTCAGAGGTAGACAGAAAGGTTACAGTTTGTTTTTTGACATAAAAATAATGAAAGAAATGCGAAAATCTTTTTTGTACTAATACATGAACATTATTTAATGTATAATATTTTCGGACCACAGATTAGCAAGACTTTTTCAACACCAATAACTAGATAAGCATCTTGCAAGTAACAGACTTGGCACAGTGCTTTGTTGAAGATCAACATCGGTTTCATCAAGCCACTCGGCATCATCATTTCGCCCACTTCATAAATTCTTCTTTTTAACCGACTTCAAAAAAGGAGGAGGTTCTCAGTTCATCTTGAACTTTTTTTTTATTATTTATGTTACCTCATAACTCGAAGACAGCTGGACTGATTTGGATTTTTTTTTAGTTAGACCAGGTATACTTTCTAATTGGTCCCATTGTTATGAAATCAGGATTCATATCCTCCAGGATTACTCCAGGATTCCATCATCATTGATGGAATCCTGGAGTAATCGAGGGAACTCTTCAAATTTTGGCTATTTCTAATAGTACTTTGTGCAGTTGCTCTCGAAAAGCACCATTTGGGGCAGTGGAACTGATGATGAAGACCATAGATGGCCACTGAAACTACTCAATCATAAGTATTTCGTGGATTGTGATTCGATTACTTGAATATGCACGTTAAGCACTTTATGCTCGTCACAATGCTTATGGTGATGTAGAGATGATGGTGAAGTACCAGGAGAACTCCTCAAAAATTAACGGCTATGCATCGGGAAAAGTAATAATTTGTAAAAGGTGATAAGTAGTTCACATTTTGGCTTTTGTAACTAGATAAATTACAAACCTACCCACTAAAAAGCGTGATAAAACTTTTTAGCAATAAATAGAACCGACTTCCATATCAAAACACTACAAAGCCAAAAATAACTTTAATTTCTTTAGTGTCAAAAAAATTAAAAACAAAAGCAATAACACCGACTACCGAAATTAAAGTTATTTTTGGCTTTGTAGTGTTTTGATATGGAAGTCGGTTTTATTTTTGTAGTATATTTTTGTTTCGCATTAGCCCACAATTCATTCAATTCTTTTTGAGCTACACTAGGTTTTTTACCTTTCTTATACTCTGCAAATAGGTCTTTATACAGATCACCTAGTTTAGACATGTTTTAATTCAAAACGTACGAGGTTAAACAATTTACGCATGTGTATTCAGTGTTAAAACAACAGAATAACTGACACTGACAAGCTGATTCCGGCGGACGGTTGTTGCGGCTCGCGGGAACTATATTTCGTTCGTTGCCTTGCAACGGCGAATCAAGGTCACACTACAAGTCGTTTTCGATTTTCTACGCGTTTGATGAAAAAATAAATACATGTAACGCCACTTTTCGGTTGAGTATCGCGCACTTGCCGAAAAAATAAATACACGTGATATATTACTTTACCCCCCCCTCCCCCTTGTGATATGTCGTGATTTTTTATGGACCCCCTCCCCCCCTTTCACCCTCACGTGATTAATGGACAGCCCCTTAACAAAATCTCGACTCATTTCGAGGTGCGCCAGTCGGGGCTAACAATAACATTGCACGAGTATCACGCGTCACGGCTTTTCAGCACCGCTAAATGAATGAAAAATGTGTGATAATCGCAGGAGAACGTATTGTGTGATTCAATAGACATGTTTGCATTATTTGTGTTTGTATTAATTAAAAATAAATACTTAACGGTCATTTATGTGTAAAAACAAAACACATTATTGCCGATTAAAAAAAAAAACAAAAAACTGATTGGTATACAACGTGTAACATAATTAACGCTAACCTCTCATGGATATAAATACAACTTCCTGACCCTTACCAATTTATAGGCACTGATTTAAAATATAGCTAATAGTCACAACCCTAAGACAGTAGGCAATTGTATTGCGGATTGGGCATTGGGAGATAGCCTACTTCCCCTCTTTATACTACGCTTAGGGGGTGGCGAACAGGGCAATCGCCCGGGGCCTCGCTCCTGCAGGGGCCTCGCGCAACAACCCAAACAAATTTAAAAAATATAGTTTTATTTAACTATATTTTTTTATTTAAACCTTTTGATTTTGATCCTTAATTACTTATTAAGATTAAAACATAACGATAAATTAAAATAAAGTTAGTTAACTAATTCATTCATTCAAAACATAATAGAAAAATTCATTATGTAGTTCTGTTCTTGAATATCGCGCCTCAAGCCACAAGATCCTAGCCTATTTAAAATATTAATATAATAAATAAAATAAAAATAATAAGAATATTTTAAAACTCTAATCTTATTTATTTGTATAGCTTTAGCATTTCTCCTCAAACATGACAAATACCTATACCAAACAACCAGACCTACTTTCGCATCACATATATTTTCACGAAGGACAGGCCTCGCGAAGACCTGCCGCCCAGAGTCTCCTAATGGGTAAGGCCGCCTCTGCCTATGGACCAAGTGGAAGATCGGTAGATGCCCTGCATGTGCAATAAAATCATGGTGTAAGGATGTTGTTAGGTAGGACTATCTCACTATCGCAGCGCTGCCTATGTGGCTTTCACAACACAGTAACTGGGTAGCATAATACACCTTGGCAAGACGGTGTAAACTACATAATGAATATTGTTGAATCGATTTCATGAATGAACATATCTACCAAAATTCAATAACTTAAAATTTTGCTTTTGAATAAAAATAAACATCGAATAAGTACTGCAAATGTACATAAGATAAAGCGTTATAAGAGAAATTTTTAAACAATTTTAATGGATTTCTCGTTCATATTAATTACTAGCTTCTGCCCGCGGCTTCGCTCACACACTAAGTTTTATCAGCATTAAATCACACATCACTTGCGAATAATCTATTAGTGAAAGAATTTTAATACTTATTTATTTCAGTAGATTTAGAGATTATTTCCTACAAACTTTACTTCTTTATAATACGTATCGAATAATAACTATAATATTATAGAACTAATTATGTAGTATTGTATACATTACAGTAAGTACTACCCGCTTGTCGCCGTTTGAAAAAAGATATAAAGCCTACTGTACAACGTACTGTTTCAGTGAAAATGTTTAAAAACACAAATCGCTTTATATTAAACTAGCTGCAGCCCGCAACTTCGTTCGCGTGGGAGGATTTCCCGCGTAAATCCCGAACCCGTGGGAATTCCGGGATAAAAAGTAGATAGTAGCCGATTCTCAGACCTACTGAATATGCATATAAAATTTGGTAAAAATCAGTAAAGCCGCTTCGGAGAAGTAAGGTAACTAACATTGTTGGGGTTGTAACTCCCAACAGTGAGGATGCTGGGGTTGTAAGTCCCAGCAGTGTTTGGTTTGATTGAAATGAGTAGACGATTTTGCAGTTGGTTTATTTCAACTTCAATCTTGTTGCTACTTAATCGCTACTGAATATATTATTGATTTTATTACAGTTTTATTACGTGTACAAAATGTTAACCTAAGCACTTACAAGTAAGTAGAGCATACAAACAACGGCCAAGGCCAATGTACAGCTATGCTCGTACATATTGCCCACTCACGAAATGATAAATTTACAAATCATTAAATAATTCAATATAAAAAATCTAATTCAACAATTATGTAAAATTATATAAAAATAAGAGACATTATAGCAATACAATAAAAGCCTTTAAAACTAAGTTATGCCATAAGTGCGTCACAACGCGCAATAGGCGACGTTGCTTTATTGAGTGCGTGTGTACTCGATAACAATATATGTGATATCGTGTGAAAACCCCGCGGACGCTGTGAGCAGAGGCCAATATTGAAAATTGAAAAATAATCAACTGTGGTGGCAGGGTCCCGGGTGGCTGGCATCGCTAGATACAAAGAATTTAGAAAAACAGATCTATTCAACAAATCAAGAACAGAAAACAATGATTAATAAACAAGCAAATGCAACTCAAATTGGCATAGAAACAACGAGCGTTGTAGAAAGATTGTTAAATAATCACAGCTCGATGAATCATGTTATTAGAATTACTGCATGGTTACTAAGAGCGCTGAATCCTAAGCATCGGCAATTACCAAAGTACCTTACGTTGCATGAACTAGATAAAGCGACCAAGGTAATTATTAAACAAATACAACAACACGTATTTGGCACAGATATTATTCATATCCGCAAACACGGCTGTGTGTCATCGAATAGCAAATTATTACCACTCAATCCGTACATGGATCAAGACGCTTTGCTACGAGTTGGAGGGAGATTAAAAAACGCTATGATCGGCGAAGAGATGAAGCACCCGCTTATCATTCCCTACGACAACCGTTTAACTCACCTTCTCATCGATCAAGCTCATCAAATGACGTTCCACGGTGGACCGCGACTCACTTTGTCATTTCTTCGGCAAAAATACTGGATCATCGGGGGTATCAGAGCCACAAAGATGCAAGTAAGAAAATACGTGACATGCCGCAAGCTGAGTCCGATAAAACAACATCAACTGATGGGGGAATTACCAACCGCCAGAACGAATCCTGCTCCACCGTTTTATCACACAGGAGTGGACTATACAGGATTTGTGGATATTAAGATGAACAAGGGAAGGGGTGCTAAGACAACAAAGGGCTACATTGCTGTCTTTATCTGCATGGTGACGAAGGCGGTACACATCGAATTGGTCTCCGATTTAACAAGCGCAGCATTTTTGGCAGCCCTGAATAGGATGGCAGCACGGAGAGGCGCCCCTGGGCATTTATATAGCGACAATGGAACAAACTTTGTCGGCGCGAATCGGCTACTTATGGAGCAATATGAGGAAATTGAAAGTACCTACACGCGTGAACAACTGCAAAAAGAAATCGCCGAATTGAAAATCCAATGGCATTTTAATGCACCTGCATGGCCATCGGCAGGAGGATTGTGGGAGCGAGCGGTAAGAAGCCTCAAACATCATTTAAAACGAGTGGTGGGCGAGCAAAAATTAACTTACGAAGAGTTCTCCACAATCCTATCTAAATTAGAAGCTTGCTTGAACTCAAGACCTTTGTGCTCTCTGAGTGAGAATGTAGAAGACTTAGAAGGTCTGACCCCTGCACACTTTTTGACCGGGAGGTCAGGTTTAACCGTCATCGAAACGAAAGAGGATGCCAGAACAAGATGGGAACTGACAAGAAGAATATTTGCCGAAATATGGAAAAAATGGAAAGCTGAATACTTGGGGCAACTGTTAACCAGGTCTAAGTTGCAGAAACCGCAGAAAAACATAGAGATCGGTGATATGGTGGTTATTCATGAAGATCATCTGCCAGCAGGGAAATGGCTCATGGGCAGAGTAGCTGACCTTCACCCGGGGGAGGACGAATATATAATTTATTCAAAAAAAAAAATATATAATTTATTCAAATAAAAACGTTTACAAAAAGGTGTACATGTCGCCAACAGTTATAAGTTATCCATGCAATTATTGTGCCTAAAAATAAACTAAAACTAAGATATTATTATAGGTACAAGTAATGGTTGTTCGGAATAGCAACGTTAGGTAGCAACAAGCCAGATCTAGGTTAATTAAAACCTGTGTTTCAGGCCATCACTTTACAATCGAACTACTTAGGTCTAGTACAATTTAAAGTTAAATAAACTATATAAAAATAAAGTATATTTTAAGAATTACGAGAAAAAGCTTAATTGTACATAATATCTAAAACTAAGCCTATGTAACGATACAAAAGTAAACAGTTACGAGGGGATTAAATATCATCATGCCAAAATTTCTAGAAGTTGTTCTGTGTCTGTATAATGTAGTGTCTTTAAATATTCAAATAGCATTTTATTACATTTGTTATAGCTTACACTATAGAAACATAGTACCTTGTTGAGCTTATTATATAGAAAAGGTCCCAAGAACAGATAAAAACGATTAGCAAATGCATGCCTAGTTTGGGGCTTTATGCAAACCATGTCCTTCCTTCTCTTGTCAGAAGGAACAGGGTCAAAAGGAAGTGCAGTGTGTTGGAGTAGTACTGTGTTTAAAATAAATAATTGCCGTACTGTAAGCACCTTCCATGCTGTGTAGAGCTGATGCGTAGGAAATCTAAATGGGCGAAAGGTAGCAACCTTCAGAATTGCTCTTTGAGCACGTTCTAATGGGAGTAAAATTGTTTTTGCTGCACCACCCCAAGACGCTATGCAATATGTAAGAATGGATTGACACAAAGCTAAATAGACCTGTTTTATCAATTTAAAGTCGGCTACATTCCGTAAATTTTTAAACACATTATATTAATTTGTCTCGTACACAGTAAATCGATATGTTTACGGAAATTTAGATTTGTGTCAATGGTGACACCTAGATATTTTAAGTGGTCAGCTTTAGCTAAAGTGGGGCAAGAACATGCGAAGTCAGCATACGTGCAACAATTGTGTGCGCGAATGTTTAGATTAGTAAGCGGTATGTTAGTATTTCTCATTGTAAATAAAATGTAATTGGTTTTATCTGCATTTAATGATAAGAGATTATTACGGAGCCAATTAGACACAATGTTAAAGCCATTTTGAGCATGTTCATAGACCTCAACTCTAGATTTAGCTGAAAATAACAGGGCGGTGTCATCCGCATAAGATATTATAACACCATGTTGGAGTGAGAGGCTGCACAGCTCATTAATATAAATTAAAAATAGGGTAGGGGCCAAAACGCTACCTTGTGGAAAACCAAAACTACTATTTTTAAGTTCAGAGCTTGTATGCTGACCAATTTTAACACATTGATGACGATCGCTGAGATACTCAGAAAATAGTAGAAGTTGATTTCCTCTTATCCCAAGTGTTTCAAGCTTGTGCAAAAGTAAAGTAGAAGAAATAGTGTCGAAAGCTTTGGCAACGTCTAGAAATATCCCAATTGTGTGCATTCCATTATCTAGGTTGGTAGTGACATAGTTAGTCAATTCGTGAACTGCTTGGCTAGTTGATCTTTTGGCCCTGAAACCAAATTGACTATCTGATAGTAGTCTGTTATCTTCTAGATATTTTATCAATCTACTGTTTATAATTTTTTCTAAAATTTTTGAGATCCCTGTTAACACTGAAATGGGTCTGTAGTTATTCACACAGTTTTTGGCTCCCGACTTAAATACCGGTGTGACCACAGCCTTTTTAAGCAATTTTGGGAATATTCCTTTAGATAAGCATAGTTGAAAAATGTGGGTTAGAGGAGGGGCAGAGAGAGACCCCTCTTTGAGGAGTGGCTAGATCGGCGTCACGGCGTCCTGACCTACCGCATGACGCAGGTCCTCACCGGACACGGAAGTTTCGGGAGGTACCTGTGTCTGATGGGAAAGGAGGAAACGCCTGGGTGTCACCACTGCGAGGGTCGCCCTGAGGACACCGTAGAGCACACGGTGCAAGACTGCCCCGCCTGGGCAGAGCACCGACGTGTCCTCACGGCGGCGATAGGCGGAGACCTCTCGCGCCCGGCATTGGTCGAGGCCATGCTGCGGGGCGAGAGGGAGTGGGAAGCGGTCGCCTCCTTCTGCGAAGCAGTCATGCTTCCGAAGGAGGAGGCGGGCCGCGTGAGGGAGAGGATGGCGTCCTCCCTCCAGCCCAGCCGCAGTGGTAGACGCCCACGGCGTCGGACGTCGGCCGACGATCTCCGGCCACCGTAGGCGCGGGCATGCGGACAGCGAGTAAAGGGCAACTCGCTGTCCGACCATGGACCATGCCCGGGTCGACGGCGCGTCGTGTTCCACGCGCGCCTCAAAGAGCGTCAGCAATATGACGAGGCCCCCCCATAGAGGGCCGAAGCCTGCCGGGGTCGTGGGACTCATCCCGCTACCGTGACCCCGGTACGTAAAGGGTTATTGAAGGAACACCGTGGATTTTAGTCAGTAAAAGTCTGACAGTCCCTCCCACCCTGCCCGGAGTGGGAGGACTTATTTGATAATTTTACCAGGATAAAAAAAAAAAAAGGTCACCTTAAGAGGAGGCTCCCTAAATTGTATGTAATTTTGTATTAATATTCTGAAACAATCATGCATACAATCAAAATTGAACTTTAGTATAGGGGCAAGTAGGAATTTAAATCGTTTAAGAATATTATTAGGTATGTCATCCCACCCAGTAGCACAAACATCTTTTAACCCGTTTATCATACTGATTATTTCGGTAACGTCGGTATCTAATAAAACAAAAGAATTTAGAGTAGAGGATGTCGTGGTCGTGTGTTGCTGGGAAATAATACTTGAGTTTAATGATTTTTCGACCAAGTTTTTACCAACGTTTACGAAAAAGTGGTTTGCTTTATTGATTGCTTCGGATGGGTTTATCTCTGTTGAGAGTAAATCAAGCGGAGGTTCAGGACTTTTTGATGTAAAGGTATGAGTTTTTACAAATTTCCAAACAAGTTTACTATTTTTCCCCGCCTTCTGTAATTCATTTTTGTCGTATTGATTTTTTATTTTTTTCATAAGATTATTACAGAAGTTCCGATACCTTTTATAAGTTACAGAGAGTAATTCGTCATCAGGAGCGAGTCTTACTTTTAGGTGCAGTTTGTCTCTATGTCTTATACAACGAACGAGACCGGGTGTGATCCAAGGTTTGATACAACTATACTTTCTAGGCATTGATTTAGTAAACGTGTTTTTCCTTAGTGCAGTTTGTAGTGAGTTTATGAAATACTTTAAAGAACTATTTGCATCGTCTGAATTATAAACAGGGTCAAAATTAATACCGCGTATGTCCTTTTCAAGATTAGTCATATTGACTTTAGTGTAACTACGCATGCAGTTTTTTCTAGGTGAACTTATTTGTAATGTTAGTAAAACAGCTTGATGATCGGTAAGCGTAGAATTAGTAATCAATGATTTCGATGGATTTTTTGATTTTAGAATTATATGGTCTAAGCATGAGCCGCTCTGATGCGTGGGGTGATAGTGAGCTGGTAAAAGTCCATGGAATGAGCAAATATTCAGATAATTGTGTACATGGGTTTCTGTTTTCCCGGAAGCAATGTTAATATTAATGTCAACTCAAAAGTATTATGTTCTTAAAAGATGTTATGTTTTTTAAATTAGTGTCGAGTGAGTCTAAAAATCTGTCCATATTTTGAGAAGGAGGCCTATAAATAGCCACGACTACCGTGTCGGGAATAATTTTAATTATTAAACAGTTACTATCGAGGGATACAGGTTCTTCTTTTTCTGTTCTTAAATTATTTTTTATATAAACTACTAGTCCATCATTCTGGTTTATGTTTCTGTCAGTTTTGTAGGAATAATAACCGTCAAGAGATGGTATGTTGGCCATCTGTTTTGACAACCAACATTCTGTTAAAACAATAATATCACAGTTTATGTCAAGATTCTGTAATAACACTTCAAAGCCCTTCATGTTACGATTAATGCTGCGAATATTCTGCGTGAGCAGGGTTAAAGTTTTTTCACCAGAAGAAAGAAGGTGTTTACAGTCCTCAACATTACAGATTTTAGACTCCGACACAGAAAAACTATCTAGATCGCAAATTAGATGTTCTGTCATGACAGTTACAAAATAAGAGGAAATAAATACAAGCTACCTGTTTATCTGCTAACTAAATAAAGTGTTAAGTGGCGCTCTTAGGCACCTTCTTAATCTATTGAGTTTATGTAATTCATTTCTGCATGTTTGCGGGCCGGGCAACCAACATCACCAGTTGGATGGTCACATTTCCTCTTGAAGCGCTTACACGTCGCACATTGAGGGGGAGAAGCTTTGCTGCTGCAGTCCTTGAAGGAGTGTCCAATCTCTCCACAGTGGTTGCAAATAGGACTAGTTTCCCGGCAAAACTTGGCTGCGTGTCCGAACTGCTGGCAATTGAAGCACCTGGTGACTATCGTGAAATCTCTCACAGGGCATGATGTCCAATTGATGAAAATTCGGCTTTGATTTATGATAATCTTTCTTATGCTAGCGGGTAGTTCCAAGATATAGTTACAAGTGGAAAGCTCTTTCTTACCCGATTTATGGCTTAATTTGATGCACTCAAGGAAGGACTCACGAGTTATCGGTAACTTGTCTGACAGGTTCTGCTCATAAATACAGTCAAATACCTCTTTTTCCGTAAGGGCTACGGGGACACCGATGACGGCTATCCTAGGACGGCGTTTAGAAGGTTCTTCTATTGTAAGGCCCGATGATACCAGTTTTTCAGAGTTCTTAAGTTTATCGATATCGCACTTATTTTCGGTGCTAATCAGAATGCCCCCATTCTTCACTTTTTTCAGGCCACGGACATGAAGCTTAAGTTGTTCAGGGAAGATGATTTTTTGGACTAGTGACTTGGTATCGTCACTTGTTTGGGTCTTATCGCTCGGATAGATGGCCTCTGAACTCAAATTAGCAGGACGGACGAAGTTATCAGTCCCTTTCTTCACCATGCTAGCGTAAGAAGTATTTACCGATGAATTCAGCTTAGCCTCCACAACCTCTCTGAACTGCTGAAGAGAGTTCTGGTGAGCCTGAAAGTGTTGGATCGTGGTATGGGCCTGTATCGTTTTTGACTTCAGAGATTGGTATAAAACGGCCATCTGAGAAATCCCACTTGTGACCTTCCGGCAGAGAGTGGTGACACGAAGCTTCTGGTCCGAGTTCATTTTCCCTTCACCGACAACAGAGCAGACTTCGTTCAGAAGCCCATCTATAGATCCTAACCACCTCTGGATCTCCGACGTACTGATGACTCAATTCTCTCTCCGCGGGTGCTGGTGGGTTTGGGTCGCTTGGGGGTACAGGTTGGGTGGGCGTGGGCGGAGGACTTCGTCGTAGTAATTGGCTACGTCCAAACGGGCTCGATCCTTGGTTGGACATTCTACCAGAAACACTTTATTTAATGTTTATAAAAAACTATTTAGTTCATCTTGCTTAATCAGTAACAACCTACTGACACACGCGACACACTTTAATGTTACACTGACGGAGCAATATTTATATTTATTAATCGTAATTGTTATTTCATAATAATCAAATACAGAAAAGACGACCGCTTAGTCTCGCGTCTCGTAAAGCGATCCCATCGAATCAGCGAATATGTTCGTGTCGTTGCCCTCAAGACAAAGAACGGGTATATGAAGAGGCCAGTTACGAAACTATCCATATAGCCGGTACACAATGGCAAGAATGCGGATCAAAATGCCAAAGAAACAGAAGAGCCGCAACCAGTAACAAACAAAAATCAGGCAAACATGAAATCTATCAAGGAATGTAGAAAAGTCAATTTTATTGGACTAGTTATGGCATTGCTATATCTACTGAGCCCCGTTGCTGCAATCAAAACAACAAATACGGTCAAACTACAACAAGGCCTTTATTTTGATAAATTGTCGGACATGAAGATTATCCGCGACGAGAGGAATATCATCGTTTACTATGACGTCAAGCCTTATTGGCATGGCATAGGAATATTCGATAAATTCAAAGATCACTTAGAAAATAGCTGCGATAAAATAAAACAGAAGTCACAATGCAACTTAATTTCACTACAGTTGAGTCCCGCATTTGCTGAACTTGAACTCTATAACAGTATGTTGCTGAATCCGCAAGGCCGGGGAAATATGAGAACCAAACGTGGACTTATCAACGGTGTCGGGTCTATCGCACGCGCCATATTCGGAGTACTCGATGACGAATTCGCGGAACAGTACCAACGAGACATTGAGCTGATCAAGCAAAATGAAAATCATCTGGTACTACTAGCGAAGAATCAGACATCTGTGATAGAAGCCCAGTACAATTTACTTCGGAGATCGGAAGAGACAATCGAAAAACAATACAAGTTGTTTAATCAGCATCTATTGAGACTTGACAAGTTGACAAGCGCCTTGAAGGAAGAATTGGAGTCCCAAGAACTATCCATTGAGTTTGCGATGTCAGCTATCTTTGCGGAAAACTTCTTGGAACATCTAAGAAACGTTCAAGAAGCTTTGTTGGATATCGTGACAAATATTTACAATGGAAAAATGAATTTACATCTCATTCCTCCAGAACAAATGCGGGATGAACTGAACATGATTTCGGGACACCTGTCTAAAGATTTGGCTCTGCCCATCACCAACATTCAAACTGAATTTTATCACTTGTATCCACGGCTCCAAACAAAGGCTAAAATGACGGAACGATACCTCATTATTGAAATAAAGGTGCCATTGATCAGCAGAGATAATTACGAGATATATCAAGCGATTCCAGTACCGAAGAAGAGCGAGGAAAATATGGTCACCTTATTGCCTATATCGGAACTATTAGCCATTAACATTCAGAAGGACTCATACGTCCCGATGACAGCTCCAGAGTTCCATCAATGCATGAAAGATGACTCGATGATCCGGCTCGAAGGACCAAATGTTGGGGTTGTAACTCCCAACAGTGAGGATGCTGGGGTTGTAAGTCCCAGCAGTGTTTGGTTTGATTGAAATGAGTAGACGATTTTGCAGTTGGTTTATTTCAACTTCGATCTTGTTGCTACTTAATCGCTACTGAATATATTATTGATTTTATTACAGTTTTATTACGTGTACAAAATGTTAACCTAAGCACTTACAAGTAAGTAGAGCATACAAACAACGGCCAAGGCCAATGTACAGCTATGCTCGTACAAACATTGTGACACGATAATTTTATATATTAGATGTAGCCATATATTCTTAAGCACCGTGCATTTTTTTTTTCAGCAAATTTTTTACCGCTAAAATAAACATAAAAATAAATTCTATTCGCATTTATCATGCTAGTAACGGCTTATAATTCAAACCCTATTCATTTAGTTAATAGAGATTATCGGTAATAAAATAGTTAGCCTGGAGCATCGTATAAAAGGGATGCTTCAAGTTTTAATGATTCACTGAATTTACAGCGCTGCCATTTTTAATGGGGATAAATAAAGACAAGCAGAATGGACTGAGTAGTATCTTCGCTATATTTACTATTTTTGTTTAGAAAGAAACGAAGTACTCAATAATTATTAATTTATCTCTGTTTTTTTTTTCATAGTGACAGAAGTGTCTTTGAATCAAATCTTGATTTTTCCATCTATGTGACCTAACAGTTTAATTACCAAAAATATTGGACACGTGTTCATAGTTACGTTTGCGTGCCAACAAGCATGCGTAAAATGTGTGTTTTATCTAGAAGAATCTAAGAGTCTTTTTATCTTATTTTTTTTTTTTTCACATAGCAAATCATACGTTTTCAACTTGTTTTTGGTAATCTAGCTACTATTTTTATTCTACTGTATATCTGGCAAATCGCACTGGACCCTGTTGATTACGCCCCATTCCTTTTCATAGAAAGGAGGCCTGTTTCTCAGCAGTGGAAACGTTATAGGTACGCTTATTTTATTTTGTATGTTATATCTGTATCCAGATATAACATACACAATTTACTGTTATAGTGTACAATAAAGAATATATCTATCTATGATTTTATTTTGACATTGATTTCACGATCACTTTATCTTTCATACACTTTACTTCCCACCGGTATTCACTTTTACCTGAGGCGGGGCAGCTCAGTCCATTCTCCATGTTGGAGAGAATATATTACGTTGTGTCCGTAGCAGCTCTGATTTCTAACATGCCGTGGTAACTGACCCGGCGCTGATCTCTGCTCAATGATCCGAAAAGAGGTTGAGTAACATATTAACTTTGCTGACCTGTTTTGTTTTAAACATAGATATGGTGCTGTTTTTTATTTGTAGAACTACATATTGACTGATATATATTCGAGGTAATATCTATATAAAAGTCTTCGTGGTTAAATAATAACAGCTGCACGGGTCGATCTTCAACGTTAAGCAGAACGTGCTGAGGTGGATACTTAGATGGGTTACCATTTTAACATACAGAGATTCTTCCGTGCCTCGAAAAGTATGTAAATCCGCTGGTACTGGATGTCTTTGATCATGTTTTGACAGCCGTTACAGGTAATGAGAAGCCAGAAAATCCGGCATTAGTCTTGCCAAAGGGTATCGTATTACACAGATACTGGGTTTGGAGGTCAGACAGGCAGTCGCTCCATATAATGATGATATATTGTCTGGTTTCTGACTGCCCATAACGACTGTCAAAGATGTACAAAACGTTCATCGAGGCTAAGGCTCAACTAGCATCAAAAAAGTTGGGAATCCTAGCAAAGGTGAGACGGTACTTCACACCGAACAGCTGCTCAATCTCTATCAAGCCCAGGTTCGGTCGTATATGGAGTACTGCTCTCATCTTTGGGATGGATCTGCCAAGTACCAACTGGATGCGCTTGAGTCAATTGAGAAACGGACCAAAAGACTCATTGGCAACGATACACTGGTCGAATCAAAGCTCCAGAGCCTTGAACATCGGCGACGAGTTGCTAATCGATCGGTTTTCTATCGGTTACATTTCGGGGAGTGTGCGATGGAATTTACACAATCTAATTCCGTCAAGCCCGTTCCATCATCGGACTACAAGACAAATGGCGATGCGCCATCGTTACATGATGGACATCCCACCTATACGCACTAAACGCTTTGGGAATACCTTCGTTGTGCGTACGGCTAAGGAGTGGAATTCCCTGCCGGAGTCTGTGTTTCCCGATAGCTATAACCTAGGGGTCTTTAAGTCAAGAGTGAATAGGTTACTTTTAGGTAAGCGTGCTCCATCTTCAACCACATCATCACTTACCATCAGGTGAGATGGTGGTCAAACGCGAGCCTATTATCAATAAAAAAAAAATGACCCTCCGAACACCCCTCAGTAAGCTTAGAGCTTGACCCGTGCAGCTGTTATTATTTAGCCAAGACAAAACTTCTGGTCGATGATAGCAGTATTCTGTTAAAATAGTGGAAGCTAGAAGTGAAAAATACACATGGTAATTATCTCGTTTTAAAGTCTAATGATACTGTTAGTGACCATGTCAGTGTATAAACTTATATAGGTCACAAGAGATTTTCATACAGGGTGGCCCGTTTACAGTGGTCCAAAGATTTTTTTCAGCTTGCCCTGACAACTTCTCAACAACGAAAAGACTAAAGCAGACACGTTGAATTTCTTTTCCATAAATTGTATTCACCAAAAAAGGTTTTTTTTTTCGTAAATAATATAAAAGCTATAAGGTCATATATAATATACCTACATATAAACTTAATAGTAAATCATTCTTTCGATATTTTGAAACATATAGGGAAAACAATTGACTGCATCACTGTACAACAACGTCATCAGGTGGAGCACGGGACCCATATAGTACCCGTGCTCCACCCAGGTGGAGATTCTAGGTGGAGCATGGGTCCTGCCCCAGAGCATCATATGTGATCATTTAAAACATACTTTAGTAAAGCGAAAACTTATGGTTTCGAAATTATGATTTTTTTAAATTATCTAGTCTAGTTATTTACACTAAATGAGCCTATAGCGCGATAGGTAGTTTATTGCACTATTCTTACACCAAATTTAATTCGATTCGGTCCAGTTCTTTTCATAACAGAGTGGTTTTGTGTCAAAAATATTGAAATTTTGGGTAATTTAAAAAAAACATAATTTCTAAACCATAAGTTTTCCCTTAACTAAATTTTTTTCAGCTTGCAAAAAAAAATCTCTGGACCACTGTAAACGGGCCACCCTGTATATGTAGTATATTAGATTTACCTTAGGAGAGAAGAGGCAGACGAGCGTGACGCTGGCGCTCAGCGAGATGGTGACGGCCATGCTGGTGACCCGCAGCGGCACGTGGCTGGCCGTGCCGAAGTACAGCGGCACGAACGCCAGCCAGATCACGCACGTTGTGTACATCGTAAAACCTGCACGGAAATCATGTTTTATCAGTTTATTAATAAGTTATCTGTAACGGCAAGATCATATTGAACTTCTTAACATTTACGGAACGTGCGATTGTTTTGAATAAACCATATTCTAGCAAAAGCTAGTGGGTCTATTTTATACGGGTATGGTAACTAACCATAGCACGGGACTTATACGCAACGTAATTTAAAATTTTCGTGCGGATTTTGAAAACAGGACTATTTTACGTCCCGTGTCTTTGTTGGACAATCGAACAAGTGACCTATAAAAGGGACAGTCTCGTTCAAAACGGATCGTATGGTAACTTTAGGCATACATCGTCTCAATAGGAATTAATAACAGTGTAATTGAACTGATGAATATCAAATGCTAGTACGAGCTAATGAATTAATAATTAAGTCAGAAGCAATTTCGTCGATTGGTACAACTCTATCATTGCCTTACAAAATGGCAAACCCTAACAATTCAAAATCACGCAACACTACACACACAATAACTAATACAAAACACACAATGTAAATACACACGACATGAACAATCTCAGATACATAGAAGCTGAACCGTTAATCAATAGATCTGTAGATCTAATTACCGCGTTCCGGTACAGAGGTAGTCTCGGTACACTGCGGGTTACAATACCGGTACTCAATGTACCGGTATTGTCGTACGATTTGCTTTGGCATGGCATAGCGTACTGCATTGTTCGAACAATGAATAAAATACAATGGGTGATGTATTATGGCTTTTGTAATTATAGGCTTAGTTTGTTACTGTTTGTATATTTGTGGATTTGGTAGGAGTTTTGTGCAGAATGACAAGCTATCAGCAGTGATGACCCAGTGATTTCAAGCACAACATACGAGGTAGAGTCACTGTAGTGGAAACATTCTACGTTGAATATGTTATGTTTTGACATGCAATCAATCATTTTGATTTAGTTAGACATATTGATTGATGATTGCATTACTGAGAGATCGAAGAAAACGCTATGTGAAAATATGTATGTTTGACTATAATTATCGTCAACATTACTCTAAAGGTGTCCAAAGTGTTCTATATTTTATATATACATACTACATGTGCCTTTTTTTTCTGGTTGGGAATATCATTGAATAACTTCTCCCGCTCTAGGTTAAGCGGAAGGGAGTGTCAGACTTCTACTGACTAAAAACCCACCCTGTCCCTTCAGCTGCCCGTAAATTCCGGGGCCGCGGTATCTTGTTAGTTTATTTCAGCAACCCCGGCGGGCAATAGGCTTATGCGGCCCCGTCATTAATGCTGACAGCTCCTTGAGGCACGCGTGGATCACGACGCGCCGCCGACCCGGGCCTGTTCCTTATCGGACGGTGAGCTACCCCTGCTCACCGTCCGTAAGCCCGCGCCTAAAGTGGCCGGAGATCGGCCCGCGATCCCCGACGCCCAGGGATACTACGTGTGCCTGCGACGCGACTTCATTCACATGGGTGGTTATACACGAGTAACTCTCGATTCCGTGGGAATTGCGGGATAAAAAAGGAGCCTATATGTTGCTCTATAATCTCGTCTATCTTTTAGTAAGTCTCATGAAAAGATCAGTCGTTATAGAGATTGTCCGGGGACAAACGAAAAGACTAGAGATAAAATATTAAAACAGATAGTTTTAGTATCATATAAATATAACTTAAAGCGCTTCTGCCTGCGGTTTAAAAAAGTACCCTAGTAGTTCTTCTCCAAAGTCTAATCTGTCTGTGTAGGAATCAAATTTCATCAAAATTGGTTAAGTGGACTTTTTATACAGGGTGGCCCAAAAGTAGTGGATCAAACGCAAATAGGGGTTAGATGGGGTCATCAGCTGCAAAAAGTTGTTCCACGGGACGTCCTTAAGGTCAACCTCTGCAGAGTTATAATTTATTTTGTGTTTTTATGAGAAAATTGTTTTTTTTTTAACTAATTCTTATTAAAATTCGAAAAAATCTACATCCTGTATCTTTTTTATAATTTTCACTAGATTGGTACTGATGAGTCCTTGCGTTAGACATGCTATTTATGGTGGTTTATTGGGTGTGTTGAAGATAATATTGAGTTTTACGAATTTTTTTTTCTCAAATCATAACTTTTTATTTACTTCGGACCCCACTGTGAAAAAAAAAAATACTCTACCGAAAAGTGACTCTGTACCTATTACAAGTTTTGGCGCATTTAATAGGGATTCTGAAAAGGTATTACACATGGCCATGAGTGGCTCTAATATCTTTCTAGGACGAAAAAACAAAACAACTATTGTGAAATAATTGTTTTATTAAGCAAAACATTTTATAATAATTGCTCAAAATTCCTGCCTCTGACCATAATACATAATCTGCACCGTCTAATAAAATTCCTACGTAACCTACGGAATGCACCTCTGCTGTTAGTAACTTGTACCCTAGCATTTGTTGTTCGAGCTTTTGTCGTAGTTCTTGTTCACTATTGTTCTCTCCTTGGTAAACTATTTCTTTAATATAGCCCCAAAAGAAAAAATCTAATGGATTTAAATCGGGCGACCGGGGTGGCCACGCAATATGTCCGCCTGAGCAATCCACCGGTTGGGGAAGCGCTCGTTCAAATGATCTCTAACTGCTCGAGCGTAGTGAGGCGGGGCGCCATCATGTTGCAGCCACATTTCTGTTATTCTTTCTTCTGGAACATCAGCTTCGTTAAGAATATGGTTTAAATTATTTTGCAAAAAACTTAAATACTGAGCACCAACTGCTGGCCAATTATACCAGCCCACATGTTAATACCAAACAGATGCTGGAATCGATCATTTCTTATGATATGGGGGTTCACTCTGGAGTAAAAATGTAGATTGTGGATATTGAATACTCCCATTCTTCTAAAAGTTGACTCATCCATCCATAAAACCTTGTTAAAGAACTGCGTATCCTCTCTGTGGTATCTTAGCATCTCTCTGCAAAACCGTACTCTAGGTTCATAGTCACCGGGCAGCAAAGCTTGCACCCTTTGCATGTGGTAGACGTGATATTTGTTTCTGTTAATGACACGTTGCACCGTCGATCTTGGAATCCCGAGATTACGGGATATTTGGCGTTGACTTATACTAGGATCCAATCTTAATTCTCTCAGCACTTCATCTTCATTTTCAAATTGCACCACTGGTCTGCCTGCTCTCGGAGCATGCTGACCGGGTAAGACTCCCTCCATGTACGAATTATGTACGCGCATAAAGACCCTGTAGTCCGGAAAACGATCACGGTTAGGGTAGCGTTGACGATATTCCCTGGCAGCAGCCCGGGCATTACCGTCGCAAAAGCCATACAGGTAATGCATTTCTGCATACTCCCATTGGGTGTATTCTCTCCTCGCAGCAGCCATTTGTCCACTTGTGTAGCCAATCCGTCCGATTCCGAATCTAGTCCAATTCACACAGCACTGGTCACAGGTAGGCAATCTATCACAAGTCCGAAAAACAAAGCGTAGGTCAAAGAAAAGAAACTGATCACAAGTCGTCGTAAAACCGAGAAAAAGAACACGTGCGCACTCACAGACAGGAAGCGAGTCACTAAAGAACACTAAACATTCTAAAGAAACATGCTCACGCGCATCTCCCGCCCCCGCCCCGGCCAGCCCGGCCTTTTGTTTCCTAGAAAAGATATCGCTACCTGAACTGACGGGCGAACCGGCATTTTATTGACAAAGGATTAAATGGTTAGTGTAAAAGAGAGGCAGAGAGTCTTTGTCATTAATTGTATTAGTTCCAGTTTATTTTTAAATAAGCCTAACCGAGTTTTATGGTTGGGTTAACTTTGGACTTGCTACGAATAATCGTCCTTGAAAGATATCAAAGCCACGCATAGCCATGTGTAATACCTTTTCAGAATCCCTATTAAATGCGCCAAAACTTGTAATACAGGGTCACTTTTCGGTAGAGTAATTTTTTTTCACAGTGGGGTCCGAAGTAAATAAAAAGTTATGATTTGAGAAAAAGAAAATCGTAAAACTTAATATTATCTTCAACACACCCAATAAACAACTATAAATAGCATGTCTAACGACAAAAAATCTACATCCTGTATCTTTTTTATAATTTTTAATAGATCAGTACTGATGATTCCTTAATCATCAGTACTGATCTATTAAAAATTATAAAAAAGATACAGGATGTAGATTTTTTTTTAATTTTAATAAGAATTAGTTAAAAAAGTTAATTTTCTCATAAAAACACAAAATAAATTATAACTCTGCAGGGGTTGACCTCAAGGACGTTCCGTACAACAACTTTTTGCAGCTGATGACCCCATCTAACCCCTAGTTGCGTTTGATCCACGACTTTTGGGCCATCCTGTATAATAGAACAACATGCACGGTAAACAATAAATAGAACAAAATTATTCAATTGGAGAGTCATGACTTTCAATGTAAAGTAGTATCTGGTAGTCAATATTTCATGTTTCCTATATCACTAACTAGCTTCCGCCCGCGACTTCGTACGCATGGAAAAAAAATCCCCCGATTTTTAAACATTCTTCATTAGTGCTCCGCTCCTATTGGTCTTAGCGTGATGATATATAGCCTATAGCCTTCCTCGATAAATGGTCTATCTAACACTGAAAGAATTTTTCAAATCAGAACCGTAGTTCCTGAGATTAGCGCGTTCAAGCAAACAAACAAACAAACAAACTCTTCAGCTTTATAATATTCCCGCGACTTCGTACGCGTGGAAAAAAAATCCCCCGATTTTTAAACATTCTTCATTAGTGCTCCGCTCCTATTGGTCTTAGCGTGATGATATATAGCCTATAGCCTTCCTCGATAAATGGTCTATCTAACACTGAAAGAATTTTTCAAATCAGAACCGTAGTTCCTGAGATTAGCGCGTTCAAGCAAACAAACAAACAAACAAACTCTTCAGCTTTATAATATTAGTATAGATTCCAGCACAATATTGCCTAATTTCATGTCTTACTCTAGCCATAATAGTAAAAATTGAGACATTCATTTGACTCGATTACATTATACTTACAACTTTATTAAAGAATTCTTTATTATACTTAGTTCACGAGCCCTCGTTGGCGTCGAAATAAATCCGATTTATGGCTTTGACGTATAGCTTACAGAGCAACTTTTGGGCCAATTTGGTAATGATTTGTGAAGCAAAACTTAGTTTCAACAAATAAATAAGTCCCATAACTTTGACGTGCGAATTAATTTGGACAAAGTAGAGTTAAGTCTTTGCTAATACCGCGCTCTTGTAACGTCAACCCTCCCCGACCTTTGCCAAACGAGCCAGCCCGCGATGCTGAGCCAGTAGCAATAAATACTCCCTTAAATAATATGACCCAGCCTGACTCTTTGCTGTCCACCATCAACGACCCCGCTGAGCCGAGGCTCGTACTCCACAGGGAGTGCCCTTAGCGCGCGGTTGTTTAAATGTAAATACTAGTTTGTAAGCCCTGGCTGGGGGCCTTTAAATTTTAGAGGTCACCACAGGATCGCCCGGTTAAGTAGTATATTAGCCTTAGCGAGCTAAACTACGAGTGGCACTATCGAAAAAAAAAAAAAAAAAGCGGAAAATAATAGGCACATTTGTTTTCAGTAAAAGTCAGAAATAAATTATGAAAACAGTTTTTTTTAAGAGCAATGTGGGTAGAATTCACATTACTAGCAATTTTGTTAACATCTCCAACTTTGCCAAATATGCTTGTGTCTGTAGTGGGTTCACGGTAAGAGTGGGGTTCGATCCTGCGGTCTCTCGATCACAAGGCACTTTTATTATTTATTTATATTTAGTGAGACGACAAATATAGATATGTATAACAGTTTGTTAGATACTAAAACTAGAACTTTAGATGATCTATTTCAACAATTCATTAGAGACTGATATAATTATGGCTTTGGCAATTGAGAGATAACCAGTCTCAACTGACGGCGCTTGTTCATGAATTGGGCGCGTGCAATAGCGCCATTCAGCTGAACCATTTTGAAGGAAACTAAATGATCCACCACCCACGTCATCATTAGCGAGGCATTTTAGCCGCCCACTGTGTATAGGATAGAGACCTTCGGCGAATCAGATCAGTGGGCGATGCGGATCATAACAAGAAAATGTTCAATACAAAGCGATTGTTTGAAGGTGTGATGGATATAAAAGTGAGATGCTGATGTAGTTGGATTTAGTCTGTCGTATTATTAAGAATGTTATTCGATTTGTTACGTTTCCGGACGACAGCGATGTGGAGGAGTACTTTGACTTCTAAGCTTGTTTCTTAGGGTTCCATAACCGAATGAAAAAAAAAACGGAATCCTTATAGTTTCTTCATTTTATTCTGAAATTATTATGACTATACACATGAAATTTGGTAGGTAGATGTATTCTGTGAACCGCTTTCCGATTTAAAAAAATATATTTAAAATTAAGGGGACTCCTCAAGTCCTCATACATGGAACTGTAACTGAAAATATTATTTTTTACATGAAACCTATGCCTGTGTGGTATCTATAGAAAGGTCTGGTTTCTAAAACCATTTTTGATAAAGTCTATAATAACCTAGGGGTCTTTAAGTCAAGAGTGAATAGGTTATTTTTAGGTACCTAAGCGTGCTCAGGGATTCGTCGGTAAAAAGTCGATCTTAGCTTTGATCAAGTTGCCCACCCCTGATGTATGCTATTAAGTAGTAAAGGTAGATTGAGGCAAGTCAGATAAGTATGTGATTCGAATTACCATAACAAATTAGTTTCTATTTATTAGATAAGAAAAGATCTACAGCATATTTTTTTTTAAATTTTTTTCTTCATTATTAGTTAGAGGGGGGGGGGGGGGGGCATATTTTATCACTTTGGAAGCGTATATCTTTTAAACGACTGACTTTCTTTTATTAATAATAGGTTTGCGTTTGACCACCATCTCACCTGATGGTAAGTGATGATGTGGTCGAAGATGGAGCACGCTTGCCTAGAAGTAACCTATTCACTCTTGACTTAAAGACACCTAGTTTATAGTTATCGGGAAACACAAACTCCGGCAGGGAATTACACTCCTTAGCCGTACTCCCAAAACGTTTTGTGCGTATGGGTGGAATGTCCACCATACGCACAAAACTGGTGGTGTTTCAATTATTGGTGTACCTACAATGAAGTATATTCTATCTATCAAGTATCAGATCTGACTTTGCATCATACCAGTGAAATAAAAACTTGAAACTACTAACCTATATGCTTGCTTTCATTAAAAGCCTCGGGAATTTTCCTGGTGAGCACGGCATACACGGTGCACACGAGGATCAGCACGATGGGGTAGAAGAACGCGATCATGTAGGACGCGTCCACGTAGGAGTCGCACACCAGCATGTTGTCCTCGCGCGTGGGGTAGTGGAACATGGCCTTCGCTGGCGCCACTATCATCCACACCACTACTATCAGCACCTGAAAGTTGGGGGCGAGTTGGTAAAGATATGGTGTTATGTGAACAGAGGAGTAGTTATAGACAATTATTTGTTAGTTTTATTAACCGACTTCTAAAATAGGAGGAGATTCTCAATTCGGATGTATGTTTTTTTTTTGTTTGTTCGGGCATAGCTCCGCCTTTTTCAATTCGGTTGGTAAGCGTCGCTTACCAACCGAATTGAAAAATTCTTTTTTTATTAGTAGTAGGTAGTTTGTTAATCGATACTTGATATTATAAAGAGTTATTTGTTTGTAAGTTTGTATGTAGGGGATAATTTCTGGAACTTATGATCAGATTTTAATATATTTTTCTTTGGTAGTAAGGTGCATTATTTGTGAGTGAAATCACGGACGAAGTGCTAGTAATATTATAAAGAATATTATAAATAGATAAAATTTGTTTGTAGGAACTAAAGTAAAAAAAAAAAAAAGTACAAACAAAATAGCGCTTTTTGATTTGGATTATCCAAAGCGCTATTTTGTTTGTACTTTTTCTTTTCTTTTTAAATATATCTGTATTACATAACTAGACTATAACGATTCCATTGCTGAGAGAAAAACCTCTCTAGGAGAAGGAATAGGACTTAATCCAGTAGGTATGCGGACCCAGTGGGTTGGTGGCTGACCAATGTATTCGGAAGTTTGGTCTGTTTGGTAATTATAAAAAGTAATGTACTTATCTGGAGGCCGAACCGACGACCTACAATTAGTAGCCAATGTATGTTTGAAATATTAACAAGAAATACCTGTATAGATATAAGAGCGGCACATATCGCCAGCTGTGAGCTCGGCGATATGAGGATAGGTCTTTTGGCGGAGTGCTTGCTGGCGTTGAAGATGCGAGAGATCCTGTTGGTCTTCGTCAGCAGAGCGGCGTACACCACCGTGAAACAGAAGCCGGTGCCGAACCTACGGAAGACAAATTTAAGTATTCTTTTAGTTATTTATTCATCAATCACTCACCATCAGGTCACGATCAAGGTCAACAGCGGTCTACTCCGTAACAAAAGAATGTATAATATTCACTGTTATTTCGTGGAAGTAACACTATTATACAACGTGTAACAGAATAAACGCAATTCTTGAAAGTAGTTCTGAAACGATATCCGTCATAAAAAATAGGTGTGAATTTTGACGAAAAAAACTTTCATTTAACACCTTCGCTGACAGTGAGCACTTACCCTTTTATTTGACACCACATTACGACAGTAGAATTTTCCACGACGTACTCTTAAAAATAAGTGGCCCGACCCTCGACGTACTGTCATAACGCACTATCTTAATTTCCTGCCTAACGACGTACTGTCAGCGAACGTGTTAACAAATGCGCCCGTGTGCATGTGGCTGTAATATTGCATAATCGTATGCGTCTGCGTAAGGATATTGTATGACGCACATACGTTTTGCGTTTAGTAAGGATAACTATTTTATAAAAAAAGGTCTAGGTTCGATTTCAATTTATTTAGTTACGGATGTTATTTTAGAATTATAATTTAATATTTCTAATTGGGGTGTCTGATGTATTGCGCTTAATCTGTTACACCTTGTATAGCGTAACTGCGTAACACATTCTTCGGGAATTCTTTGTGCGTTTAAGCGATTTTATATAGCGGTAATGCTTAAAGTGGGACCATAAGGAGTGTGTTTTTAGAACCGCAGTTTAATTTAAGAGTGAGCCCAGATTTTGATGATGTTAGTGTGTGGACGAGCTTATTTTTTTATGTGGGTAGAATTCACATTACTAGCAATCTTGTTAACCCCTCTAACTAAGCTATGCTTGTGTCTGGAGTGGGTTCATGGAAATAGTGTAATGGGTAGGGTTCGAACCTGCGATCTCTCGATCACAAGTCCGACATCTTAGCCGTTAGGTTAATGACGCTTCAATAATTATAGTGAAATATTCTTCAAATATTCAACCAGTATTTTGGTAAGCTGGAAGAATTGAAAAAAAAAATACATAAACATTTATTCCAATACAGGCACACACAACAAAAACAATACAAAATTACAAACATTATAAAATAACAACAAATCTTTGAGGTATTCCTCGAAGCGCTACCATTTTGAAGCGCACCTAATGAAGCGCTCCTTTTTTATTCCTCGGAGCGCTCCTTTTCCGATAACATGGTATCGGGAGCGCTACTAAAAGGAGCGCTCCGAGGAATAAAAAAGGAGCGCTTCATTAGGTGCGCTTCAAAATGGTAGCGCTTCGAGGAATACCTCAAATCTTTTGCATTGATTTGTACAAACTCTTTAGTTCGAACTAATAGCAATAATGAGCTGAATTCGAACATTCCTTGAAAGTATTCGTGATTTTAAGCGATTTTGTCAGTACCTATTACGTTGAAGTTAAATGTGAAACTTCAAGCTGACTTCTAAATGAAATTATTTTTATTTGGAAGTCGGTTTTATATTTTGTACAATTACATGATTGCACGAATTGCGTATGACATTAGTCACGAGTCTTACCATAGTGAAATTGTACTATCCAGTTAAACCGTCACAAAAACTAAAAGAAAACATCAAAAGCACGTAATGTTTTTATTATCTATCAATTTAATTTAAAAAAAAATTACTAGCCTTTGGCAGCAACTAAGCTCGCGAGTTTTTTATAGATAAAAAATCTAGCTTATTTCACTCTCCCACTTTCCCCTCATTAAAAATCTCATAGACCCTTTGCTCTGTTTTGACGTGAAAGAAGGACAAACAAACAAATACACTTTCGCATTTAAAGTAATAGTATAAAATAAATAAATAAATAATCTTTATTCAGTAATCGTAATGGGTAAATTACAAAATAAATCTTAATTAAACTATACAGAGTGGAGAAGACAATACGATCATAAAATAAAACATAAACTAGTATTGTACGTGTTTTAATTTATGATCGTATTGTCGTCTCCACTCTGTATAAGTCTTAGGGCCAATTTCTCCGAACGTCTCTAAAACGGCGATAAGTAAAACTGCGTTTACACTAATTGCGTTTACTATCAAGATTTTATCTCGTTTAACATCGATTGCATTTCACAGAGCAAAACGCCACGATCCTTGATCGCGTTTACGAAAACAGAGTTTACGGCATGTTAGAATGGCAACCTCGCGTTGCGTTTGGTCCTTGCTCTGAAACTTGTCAAAACTATTGCAATAGTTGTGTTAAAATACATGAAACAAAACGTATTCCTTCGGTTGTCAAGTCAATTGACAACTTGCTACAGTGAGTGAGGTTATAAAAACAGTGTTTGTTTAGCGTGGATCGCAGAGTACATTGAATATGGTGTTCCTCTCTTTCGCGAATCCACCTTGGTCGTCGAAGTACAAATTCATCCTCATCTTCTTCAAAGGCCAATGAGTAAACTCTTCTCATTATATATCTCAAAATATTCGTAATTATGTGATTCAAAACAGGTAATATCACAACAGTATCACTTCTTCAACACAATATAGCCGAAGCGAACGCGAACATATCTTCAGTAAAAAAAGGTCGCGCTACGTTATAAAATACCAGATGGTGGCGCACATAATCGCGTTTAGATCGTTAAACGGTCAAAATTAGGCGTTTAGTACAATAACTGCGTTTAGCACTAAACTAGTTTAAATATTGGTGGTGAAATGCCAAACCAAACTTTAAACTTAGATTAAAACTAAAACGCCGTTTATGTTCAGTTGATCGCGATTTATTTGATCGGTGAAATTGGCCCTTACAATGTTAAAGCCCGTACTAGGATTAATCCGGTATAATATATGTATGTCGTATGGATATAGATTCACGGATCGTACTATTTTAGTAAAATATTTAAATAACTAGTAGATTTTTCAAAATAACCAAATACCCAATTCGTTAAACTGAACTACACCAAACACAGCTGCACATGGCCATACGAAGTAACAACATGGAGTCTCAATTATTCAATTTCCGCATCCAGTCCGTCCCTAACAACGTTAAACTCGATCAAACTTGAAAGTCTAAAAGCTGTATGCCCAAACTGCGAACCTAGGACAAGTTCCGCTTCGGGGCGAATCGGAACACATCGGCTATCTTCGGACGTCCGACCAGGAATGATGTCCGGGGCGCTGTCTAGATATGACATGTGTACGTGCTCGATCGTCTATGCAATTTGAGCGCGCTGCAGTTGGAAATTGAGCTTGTTATAGTATGAGGTTATCCTTCCGTTTCCGAAATTACGACGTCCGTGTCGCTTGATGGTAGCTTTTCTATTGTCGCCATGTTGACTGTCATTTTGCTATGCCGTGCAGTTTGAAATTTTGAAATTGACCTCGTTAGTGTTGTGAAGTAGAATTATGTGAGGCGAATGTTAGTGTAGACGTGATGGACTTTTAATGAAGGGTGTTTTTGCTATATGACAAATTTCTAGCATTTGGGTTACTTGCAACGGAATGTATGTCACAGATTTCTATCTAACCTCATTATAATCTGAGTAGGTATCTAACGATATAAAACTAGAAAAACTACAAATTTGACATCAGTTGATTTTTCGAGTCTCCTTTTAAGCAATGATGCCTGTATTATTTTAGATTTATACAACCTATATTACTTTTTTATATGTATGTAGGTAACATACATATAAAAAAGTAATATAGGTATATACAACATTAATCCTCAATTTATATCTAAATTAATGATATGTAAAACCGCGAATGCTATCAATATATTCAGAGTGCAAAATCAGCAAACTTTGAGAGTTTGAAAACGGTTCGCAATAGACTGTCGCACAACTGTTAATGTAATTATAAAGTCATTATAAATTCGTTTATATAATTTAAGTTGGTTTTAACTCTTCAATTTACTTTGATATAAATGAAAACATTTTTTCGTTCGGCGAATTAAAAGGTACTTATAATTAAGATGAATTTGAAAATAATAATTAAATTAGAATCATATAATATTAGCATAGTCTAAAGTCATAATAAACTTTTAATTATTTATTTTATTGGGAGGAGTGATGGCTCATTGGGCATTGGTAACGGCGCGGCGCGGCCGGACTTGTAGGCTGGAAACAGTGCTCGACCGACGGTCAGCGCTGACCGTACATTTTGACCGTCAGCGCTGACCGTCGCTTGTGAAAATCGTCAGCGTAGCTGAGTGCGCATTCATAGGCTTGAATAGATATAGCTACGCCGACTGACGGTCAGCGCCGACCGTCGGTCAAGCACTGTTTCCAGCCGTAAGCCTCAGGTCTGCCTTGCCAATCCAAAGTTACCGACTTTCGAAAACCACATTTGAGATATTTAACGATATAGGTTTTTAATTTATTATGTATGTGAAAGTGATACAGTGTTTCTAGCTTGTCTTATCTTGCAGAATATTCATTGTAATGAAAAAAAAATGTAAGTCAGGGGTGTTAAGCAGACTTCAAGGAACTGATAAAGCTGTTAAGCAAAAACATTGTAAGTCGACTTACAGTATTTTGGATTGGCACGGCAGAGGTAGAGGGTTCCTTACGGGGTTGCGGGATTGTTCTAACGAGATACCGCGGCCCCGGAACGCAAAGGCAACTGAAGGAGCAGAGTGGGTTTTTAGTTAGTAGAAGTCTGACTCTCCCTTCCACTCTAGCCATAGCGGGAGGGGTCATTTGATGATTTTTCCACACAGAAAAAAAAATTGAGTTAGAGGGTTCGACCCAATCGGATATTTTACGCTATACAACGTGTAACGGAAACCCCATATCTATCCAAAAGGACTGAAGACAACATCTGGTATGGAGTCTCTATGCAAAGTTTCAGCTCAAAATAAGTGACTCACAGAATTGACCCCAAATTATTGTTTCATATGTTTCTTGAATACCAATAATAACAAACGTGTCACAGCACTATGAGGTTCATAACTTTCCACGTCACTTGCCAATAAAATGACAATTGTCTTCGTTCTTCTTAATTTGAAAAATTCGGTCTCTGGTATCAATGTATTGAAATTAAATAAGCTCCACACATGTAGACAGGGGATTACAAAACCCTTGCTATATCGTTTGTTATCATCCAAAGAAGCCGGGTACTTGGTATTATATATCCTTTAAATTACACGTTGTATATAGTTTATATCATGACCACTGGCCTTAAATTGGTGAACGAAAATAAAGTGAGGAAACCAGCACGTTCTAGGACTGAAAATCTGAAGACATGATGTGATATCCACTAACCCGCAATGGGCCCGCGTGCGTGGCTGATTACGGCTCTCATAGAGAAGCCTGTGTCCCAGTAATGAGGACGGTGTGATTATGTTATTGAATCGTTTTTAAAATATGTGTACTATTACTACTAAATGTTTGTCCTTATAAAAATCTTTCATAACAAATAGAGTCCCGACTAAAAAAAAACATTTTTTTTACAGACTAATCTAAGCATAGCTGCATATTATTATTTCTGATAAAAAGCAATGAATTGCGATTCAAATCCAAGCATAAGTTGAATGTGAAAATAAAGTAACAAAAAAAAACCATAAACTTTTTTTGGCCCCTTTTTGGATGACATTGCAAACATAATTTTTAATCAGAATTTTTGTACAAAAGTTACTAGTTTTTTGTACTATAATTAAAAAGCAATGTTTTAGTGCTATGTCGGATGTGTTAAACTAATTAAATTTACGTTAAATAAAGTAAGAATGAACATTTTAAAATATGTCCTTATCAATCTTAATATTACGTTTTACTCGTTATATCACTAATACTATATTCTAAAGTCGATAGTTCATTTGGAAGGTTTGAATATATCGATGGTCTAGAAGACAAATGTGCTAATTACAAAATTTTAATAATGTAACATTTTAATGCCAAAACTATTGAAATGATCAATGAATACTTTTGTCATTAAAATCTTACAATGTCAAAATTTTGTAATTAGCACATTTGTCTTCTAGACCATCGATATTATATATCGAAAAATACATTCTACGATATCTTAAAATGTAGTAAACGTAAAAAACTTAGATAAAATAACTATTAAGAGTTTTATGATATCTAGCCACTTGAGATTGAGTTCAAGCAGTTAACATAGATTTTTTATCCTCTAGTTAGACTATAGCTACTAGAGTCTAGTAGCTATAGTCTATGGATATGTTGTATCTAAATCTAAACATAATAAAAACTTTTTTGCAAAAAATAAAACCGACTTCCATATCAAAACACTACAAAGCCAAAAATAATTTTAATTTCGGTAGTCGGTGTTATTGGTTTTGTATTTTCTTTTTTTTCACACCGCCTTCCGAAATTAAATTTACGTAGTAACAAATTCTTATGTTATTATTAGCTGAAATTGCGAACGTTGTTTTGCCCTATTAATTATTTGGAATGAAAAAGAAAAATAGCTCACAACTTATTCTCAGACCTAACAAATATACATTAAAAAAATCGAGTTAAAATATGAGATTTTTTATGTATGTATACTGATATCAATGACCTCTGAGTTTTTTTCAGTGTTTCTTGTCAGAGTAGTCAGTTAGGAAACACTGGCATCATCTAGTTCACATTTAACAAAAAAAAAAAATTAGCAAAATATAGAAACGACTTCTATGTAAAAACACTACAAAGGCAAAAATAACTTTAATTTCGGTAGTCGGTGTCATTTGTTTTGTATTTTTTTTGACACCGCCTTGCAACATTAAAGTTATTTTTCTCTTTGTAGTGTTTTTATATAGAAGTCGGTTATATTTTTAGCAAAAAATTTTTTTTCGCGCTTTTTAGTGGGTAGTTTTGTAATTGAGGCCATGAGAGCCAGAGTGGCCTAACCGTAAAATCGACTTATTGAAAAAATTACAGCTAGGCCACTCTAGCTCTCATGGCCTCAAAAATTTCAACTGCCTAAATAAGGTCAAAATATTGAACTAAATTTCAGGCCACTGTGGTGCTATGACTTTTACCGTTTAGAGCAGTTTTATCAATTAAAATCAGTACTTATTAAAACAATTACATTTAGGCGACTCTGACTCTCATGGCCTTAATTTACCTAGGTACAAAAGCCAAAATGTCAACTACTTATCACCTTTTACAAAATATTGCTTATCCCGGTGCAGAGCCGTTAATTTTTGAGGAGTTCTCCTGGCACATCAGCATCAGCTCTACTTCACCATATGCATTGTGACGAACATAAAGTTCTTAACATCTATATTCAAGTAATCTAATCGCAATCCACAAAATACTTATTATTGAGTAGTTTCGGTGGCCATCTGGGGTCTTCATCATCAGTTCCACTTTCTCAAATAGTGCTTTTCGAGAGCAACTGCACAAGGTACTATAAGAAATACCCAAAACGCTATAGGTGTGCCTATAATATTTGAAGATTTCCCTCGATTTCTCCATGATTCCATCATCAGATCCAAACATGACGATAATGGGACCAACTAGAAAGGATACCCTTTCCTTTACCCTTTTTTTTTAAAAAAAATGACGTTTGGAAGTGTTAGTTATAACCTATTTGCAAAATAAACTTCATTATTTCAGCTTTTAAACGCGCTAAAGTAGTGGTTATGATGGATGAAATTTCATATGAAACTAGTTGGAAGCTTGACGATGTTTATTCGCTACTTTTTACTCGACTGCAAAAGAAGAGAGTAAGTTCACGGAAGCGAAGCCACGCGTAACTGCTAGTTAGGTTTATATTATACATCATACAATACAATGAAGCGGCGGTACCTATCCATTTTATGTACACGCTTAAGAAAGCAGTACAGCGCTTTCAAGCGAATTGTGGTAATATCTCCAAAAGAAAAAAAAACCGTTACAAAATCTTTATTCACTCCCACACAGTTTACACAAATCCATTACAAAAATCTCAAGTAACATGATGCTTCAAAGGCAATGCAATTCGTTTCTCTTGTCAAAGCAAAGTGGACTGTATTGTGTTTGTTAAAGAACTGATGTAGAGTAAAGGGAGCAATCTCGGCGTGGAGAGCATGTGAAATATAAACATCTCGTTGATAGAGATGGGATTTGGTACAGGCCATAATCGAATTGCATGTTTTATGTAACCAGAGGTTTCCAGGGCAGTTGAGTACTCAACTCCATACATAAACCTTCTATTCAATTCCAGCAACATTCTATTATATTAAGGCTTAATAATACTAACAGTACAAGTCGATATTTAAGGTTAAGCAACGTTTACGAGGCCAGTTTTTGGATGGGTGAACATCTTTACACATCGAAATTTCTCCGTGCTTCGGAAAGCTAGCATGCTTTCCGAAGCACGGAGAAATTTCGATGTGTTTCGAGCTATTAATCACGGCTGTCATTTGTAAATCTATGTTCTGTATATGTTTGTCAATCTTTTCACTCGTTACGGGTAGTCTGCAGCCAGAAAAGCTGACACCAGGCTTGCTAATGTGTATCGTGTTACCCAGTTACTTGGTTGAGGAGGTCAAATAGGCAGACGCTCTATGTAAAACCACTTGGTAAAATAAAAGCCAATTCCAATATAGTTGTGGAATTCTCTGCCGGTTTCTGTGTTCCCTGCCACTTATGACGTTTCAGCCTTTAAAGCAAGAGTAAATTGTCATCTTCTGGGCTCGCTTGTCACATCGTAGACCTCATCTATCGCTTACCATCAGGCGAGATCGAGGTCAAGAGCGGGCTCCTCCGTAATAATAAAACAAATTTAAGCCATTATTTGAAGCCTATCTTTCTGCAGAAGCAGATCAGATCTGCCAGTTTTATTAGGGAAGCTGCAATAGACGTCGGCTTGGACAACTTATATCGCAATGCTTAGCCCTTTCGTCGCAAGAGAAGTATCTATTCGATTTCTTTTTAAAAGACTTTTAGCTACTACCTAGTGTATACAGTGTGTTAACTAACAGAGGGCGTTCCCGCTAAACCGTAGCGTACTTGAAGGACGGCAACGTCGCAATTTATTTATGAATGCGTACGTGTGTACAGAGTGTTTCTTTTACATATCAATTTAACATTTTTAGTGAATAAAAAAAAATTGTTTTCGAATGGTAATATTTTTTTAGCATGTATGGATGCTATACTATTGCGGGTTAACGGAAACGCCCTCTGTTAGTTAACATACTGTATTTATAGAAGTAAGTGTAAAATTAGTTCATGTTTGGAACTAGCTGAGCTAACTGATTTGGTCGGCGTGGAAGTATTTTCCGCGAAAATCTCGCCATAGGAATTATGAGTAGAAAAGCTAACTTATATGGTGCCCTATAACCTGCTCTATTTTCCCGTAAGAATCGATTTAAATCGGTTCAGCCGATCCAGAGATTAGCCCGGACAAACAGAAAGACAGACAAGTTGTGTTTTAGCATTGTGTGCACTCGAGTAAAACAGTTATTTTATTAAAACTCAGATAGTCTATTCAATTTTATTTAAATATATGTAAGTATTTGTTTATTTTGAACTGCACAAATAAAACAATATCGTGTAGATGAATTTACATTCCTTCGTACCGATCATTGTATTTTCTACCATCTCCATAAATCTATTTCCTCTCCTCCATAACCACTACATTCAAATCACAGTTCAAAAAGTACTCCACGAAAATCGATAGCTCGCATCGAATAAAATCCATCTATATGATTACATTTCCCCCATCACTAGGTACGGAAACGATTTCGGTGCCATCGACAGGAGACGGCGAGTACTTGGCTCCGTTGCTACCACTCCATATCTCACGTAAAATATTATTATGTTAGAATTCAGTTTGGCTGAGAGATTTGCTGCATTTCCTTGGAGGACGCTAGGTAAATGTTTGAAGTTATGTGAATATTTAAATATTGAAGCAAATAGAAGTATTGTGGTTTTGTAAGAGTTTTTGGACGCTAAGGCTGCGTTTCCACCAGAGATGTGCGAGAATGCGTAGCGAGGGATGTGTTTGTAAAGAACCAATAGAATCGCTTCATTTACCTCGCCTCGGTCAGCACAGCTCTGGTGGAAACGGCTCAGCGGAGCTAGATTTTTGCGCATACAAAACAAGCGAGGGATGTGTGCGAGGGATGTGTTGCGAGGCATGTGTTGCGAGGAATGTGTCTTGAGAAGGATATGTTCGAGGTTTGCGCATCCTCGCACCACACATTAATGCGCATTTTCACAGCTCCGCTACACATCCTCGTAGGCACATTTTCATGGCACAGCTTTGGTGGAAACCCCCACACATTTCCATCGCACGTCTCTGGTGGAAACGCAGCCTAAGAGAGGAAAATGCTTAATACAGTTTACAATTTGAGGAGCTTGTGTAAAAATAATTACAGCTGCACGGGTCGATCTTAATGGTTAAGCGACGCTTTCTGAGGTCGGTCCGTGACTCGTGAGTGGGTGATTATGTTCAAATATTGGGTTTTCCCGTTTCTCACAAAGTATGTTAAGCCGTTTGTCTCGGCAGTCCTTTGCAAGTACATCTTTACGGTCGTTACGGGTAGTCAAAAGCCAGTATATCTAACACCTTTTGCCGAGGGGTATCGTGATTACCCAACTACTGACTTGTGGAGATCAGATAGAGAGTTGCTCCATGTTACTCAGTAGTAAATAATTGCATCCAGGAAGCCGATGTTACAGCTAAGGAGTGGAATTCCCTGCCGGAGTCTGTGTTTCCCGATAGCTATAACCTGGGAGTCCTTAAAGAGTGAATAGGAAATACAGGAATACTTTGTAGAATTAATAGAGACCAACATGTTTGATGAACATTATGTTCGTCTATACCGAACCGTTTCGTCAGCGCAGTCGCATCACATCTTGCCCAATTTCCGCTGACTTGATATACATATGCCATTATTTTTCACTGAACTTTTTGTTTATCATAATAAAATATAGCCTATAGAACTCCTGAATAGTTTAGCTTTCTGATTGTGAAAGAATTTTCATGATCGGTTCAGTATTTCCGAAGATTAGCCCTTACAAACAAACAAAAAATCAAAGTTACAAACTTTACCTATTTGTAATATTAGTATAGATTAGCGAGCATTGGTCAGTGATAAGATATATGTTATGTATAGCATATGTTAAGCAATATTATAAAGCCCTTGTGTTAATGTTATCTAACATTCATCCGCAAACATATCAAAGTCTGCGTTTGACTATAATACCAAGAGAATTATAAATATTTAAACAAAGACAGCGTCTGAGTTAATACACGATAAATGAATAGTTGGCTACAGTTCACACAATTCACTTCACAGGCTAATATTGTGACAAAAACTTGCAAGTTGACTCAACGCGTTCAGTTATTCCTCATACTTTATATGTGGCGTCCAGACCGTGGTGGATTCGCTCACAAATTCACGCTGAATTAAAACTTCATACATTTTTCAGGTAACAGAGGAACGGAAACTTTTGGTTTGTCTGACAAGTTTTTTCTTGCTCAATTTTCCACGCCAAGCGTTCTTTTTAGACGACACGGCTGCACTTTCCACTGGCAGTCTGTGGATACCTTTTATTTTTATACTTGCTTCGCATGTGCCTTTGTTCGTATGTGAGATTTTTCACGCGGAAATCCGGGATGAAGAGTAGGTTATACGTTTCCTTGTAACGTCCATAATATGTATCTCGGGGAGTGTGCGAGGGAATTGTACAGTCTATTTCTATCAACCCCGTTCCATCATCGGACTACAAGACGATCGCCATCGTTATATTGTGGACATCTCATCCATACGCACAATATGTTTTGGACTTTTGGGAATACTTTCATGGTGCGTACAAGTGCGCCAAGGATTGGAATTCCCTGATAAAGTGTTATCATCAGGTGAGATCGTGGTGAAACGCGAGCCTGAAAAAATCTGTCACACCTTATTCATGCACAGTTCCTGTTCCCACATGAGTGAAAGACAACCCACAAAATATCAGCTAGTAATTACATTGAAAGTTCGCAATTATGGATCAGTATACTGTCAGAGAAATAACTTATTACGAAGTAGAATCGTAAAGTCATTCATATTCAGTTTATACTACCTTGCAATCAACCGTGAGGCCACGAGAGCGGCGGTACATTTTTATTTTTATTGTTGATAGGTTTGCGTTTGACCACAGAACATAAAAGAGGTTAGAAGGTGCGTAATGCGTATACATATGGGTCTCTTGCTTGTAGTGGAGCTAAAGAGTGGGAGACAAGCGGCGACACGCGTTCTCATACAAATCAGGAACTATTTCCTTTCTAAACTCTTTTATCTGTTCTGTGAGTGCCTCCTCTCTATGATAGATAATGAAGCGTGATCCATAACGCAGGCCCCGTACGGGTTTGTGGTTTTCGCATGTCTTCAGATTTCTCTTGCGACAATGTTCTAGCGAGATACTGCAGCCACGGACCACAAGAGCAATTGAAGGATTAGGATGATAGGGTGGATCAAGGTGTAACAGATTAAGCGCAATCCCTCAGACACCCCAATTGGAATACTAAATTATAAGTCTTAAACAACATCCGTAACTAAATAAATGAAACCAAACCTAGACATTTTTTTTTATAAAATGGTTATCCTTACTAAACGCAAAGTGTATGTGCGTCATACAATATCCTTACGCAGACGCATACACTCATGCAATGTTAGCGGCCGACACGCACACGAGCGCATTTCCTTGAATTAATGATTGTATTAAATTATCATGATACTGTGTTTACATTTTAAGTTAAATGAAATATATTTTTTATAACCGAAATCGATTTAAAAGCCGATTCTGAACCTACTATTTTCAGGAATTGCGTTTATTCTGTTACACGTTGTAGTGGAGAAGAAGGATATACAGGGTTAATTGTAAAACACCGGAAACCTCTCAGGACTATGTTACTAACATCATAATCAACAACTTTAGTACTATGACTTTTAAAAATTCGTCATATATTTAGTTCACCAGATTTTCATACAAAAGTAAAAATATTTAAATTGAACGCCCTTAAATAAAAGAAATTAAATTGAAAGCAAAAGAAAGCGATACTATAAATCGCTTTCTTTGCTTCGCATAGATTTCGTAACATTTAGGGCGTTCAATTTAAATATTTTTGTTTTTGTATGAAAATCTGGTGAACTAAAACATGAAGAATTTTTAAAAGTCATAGAACAAAAGCTGTTGATTATGATAGAAGAAAGACCTGAGAGGTTTCCGGTGTTTTACAATTAACCCTTTATAGGGTGGGTTTTTAGTCTGTAGAAGTCTGACTTTCTCTGGTGCTCCACCCTGAGCGAGTGCGAATGTCTCTTACATTTGATGATATTCCCACCATAATTAATTTTCATAACAAATCGGATATCTGAACATCGGAGGCATCCGAAGATTTAAACGGTGCCACACGATGTTTTCCTGCACTGTTTTAATAATAATTATTTATTTAATTAGTCTAATGGCTAAGGTATCGGACTTGTGATCGAGAGGTCGCAGGTTCATACCCCACCCATTACACTATTGCCACTCCAGACACAAGCATATTTAGCTTAGTTGGAGGGGTTAACAAGATTGCTCGTAATGTGAATACTTCTCGCATTTCTAGTAGATAAATAAAATATGCGCAAACAAAAAAAAAAAAATACCTACACACTCTAACAAAAAACAATAAATAAACTAACACAATGACATATTCTCGTAATATAACTTCAATCACTTTTAGAGCAGGGGTAGTAACGAATATCCTGCCTGGGTTCGAGCCCATAGCCTACAAATCGTAAATCGTGCCATTACCACTGAAACACCACTTTACATTTAATAGGGTATTATACTCATTTTTGAAAAGTATCTCAATTAGATTCTACAATGCTAACAAACTACTAAAAAAAACACAAAATTTTTATTCAATCGCTAAGTACCCTAAAAATGCATTTAAAATTTACATTTTCAAATTTCGCGCGTAATTCGACGAAAATGTAGGACGCAGTGGATGCCATTATGTACTCTGTGGTCGTGACGTCAGTTCGCTGCGTAAACAAAGTTCATTAGTCAGAGAAACAAACGCACTGATTTTTTGTATCTAAATAATTGGTTTTATCTCAAAAATGAGCTATTATTCTACTTATCGTTGGTGTGCTGTTCCGGAATGCAAGAACACTAGTGTAAAAACACCAGAAAAATTGTGGATTCAAGTGCCAAGTGAATTAAATTTGAGAAAAACTTGGTTCAAAGTTGCGAAAAAAGATCTCGAACTATTACACAATAAAACCCATTTGTACTTTTGTGAAGATCATTATGATGTAAGTACCTATATGCATTACCTTTCTAAAATATTTTCACAATAACTTCCATGGAAAAGTATACATTTTTGGAATAAAGATCATATTTGGAGGTTATAAAAAGCAAGTAAAATAAGTTGCTAATTTTTAACTTACGTTTCAGTTGGAAAACGACATGGAAAACTACATGAAATATAAAATAATGGGTTCAGTAAAAAGGATTCGTTTGAAACCTAATTGCATACCCTCCAGATTTGTTTGGAATAGAAAACACAAGTTAGCTTCTAATGAATGTCATCTCGCTGAAGCTAAAAGGCTAAGAATATGTATATCCAAAGATTCTGTCCCGGATCATATGGAAGAAGATAATGTCAAAGCGTCATCATCCTGCATTGAAGGTAATTTTACATTTATTTCATGTAAATATGAGTAGCTTCCTAAAATTTAAAGTAAATGTTTATAACAGCAGCCTTGTACCAAATCACTAAGGCCCACTTATCTTATATTCTTCTAATACTTATCACTTATATAGTATTCTTTATAATACAAGCATTTTGATTTTTAACTTACAGATGCACAGACAGCACTGGATGTTCCAGAAAATAAATGTGATAAAGCTGTGCAATTTGTTCAAATACAGGAACATACAGCAACACAAGTAGTGCTAAGCCAGAAACATAAAGCGATTCAAGTTTGTATAAAGGCACAATGCAGAAGTAAACAAGTTCAAACTGGTGTAAAAAATAAAGATAAAATAACTTCACCAATCAAGTTCATTGTATCGACTGCTACATCACCCTTAAAAACATCTATGAAAAATGTCACCAAACCATCTACATCTCAATCTACTGTATCACGAAAATTATGTTTCATTGAAGAAAACTGTGATAGTGATACATCTTGTACACCATCTTTAGTTGGGTCAACAGTTGATCAAGACTATTCTCCATCTAAGGCAAGTCTTTCTAAGACAACTTCAGACACTAGCTTACAAGCTGAAAAGAGAAAGCTTGAAAAGTTAAATCTGCAAAGTACTTTATCAAAAATAATCAATAAGCCAAAACTATATATTGGCCTATCTAAAAATTTATATTTTCTCATTGATTTAATAAAAAAGCACACAAATTTCTCTGAGCAGAATATTTTATTATGTTTAATGAAAATCAAATTAAACAGAACATTTGCTCAATTAGGTGATGATTTTGATTTGTCAGTCACTCAAGCCAGCAATATATTTTTCAATAACATGCCTGGGATTGTGAAAGTCCTTTCACCATTCATAAAACAGTTTTCAACAGCATCAATAATAAAAAATTTACCTATAGCCTTTAGACACAAATATAACCAGGTAACATGTATTATTGATTGCTTGGAAATTGAAATTCAAAAACCTTCAAAAGCTATCCATCAAGCATTAAGCTGGTCAGAGTATAAAAAAACAAATACCATAAAATATCTTATCTCATGTACACCTGATGGACTTGTTAACTTTGTCTCTAATGGTTATGCAGGAAGAATCAGCGATGTGAACTTGTTAGAAAATAGTAAGTTTTTGGAATGCTTGCAACCTGGTTCCTGTATTTTAGCTGATAGGGGATTTAAACACCTGGAATTATATTTGTCTCAAAAAGGGTTTGTTCTTCTGAGACCACCAAGTGTTCCTGCTGGAATGAAACTGTCTAAAACAGAAGTTAAACAGACAAAGCAAATTGCCAGTCTTAGAATACATGTAGAGAGGGTAATTCGAAGGCTTAGAGAGTTTAGTATGTTAAAAATGCATTCAGTTATAAATTCTAATTTAATTGGTATGTTGGATTTATGTATAAGAACAGTATGTGCATTAGTAAATTTACAAGATTCTTTAATTAAATGAATGGTAAACAAATAGTCTATGGTTTTATTAATTTACTTGGTATTTATATGTATATAATATGCTTCCAGTCTTTGAAAATAATGTGTCTCATGGTTATGCAATATAGAAAAAAATCACTTAACATTGTTGATGAGATATTTTTTATTAACATTTTATTGGGTAATTGTCACACTTTTGTACAAAACTGGAAAAATATTATTTTTCCAAAAAGAAACAACATTGTCTAACAGACTCTTAACATAATGTTCGTCATAAACAACTTTAACAAGTGTCACATTTTTATTTTTCTCAAAGTCAATACTAGCAACACAAAAGTAACTTTCATGTGCTTGAGCACAATACATTTGTATTTGTACTTGGGCCAAATATCTTTCTGTTATTTTTCCTTCTTTATTAATATAATTTTCTGCAGTTTTATCAGTAGTGGGACACTTGATCTCAAAAATGGTTTTTTCATTTATTCCATCTGGTGAGGCAGCTATCATCGGAAATTTCTCAGATATGTACAAACCACAAATTTTAATTTTTTTACCTAATTTTTGTTCAACTGCTTTCCTCACATGAGCTTCTAATTTTCTACCCCTAATTATGGCTGATGTTTCTGGAGTTCTTGCCCCAAAAATTACAGCAACCAAAGTTCCATCAGTGGTTTTACAACGACTAATTTCATAACATTTAGAAGCTGTAATCCTTCCATATCGCAGTTCATGCCATATGGCACTGCTATGTTGAGCTTGAGTGTCTCTTTCTGCATTTTTTATGTTAGCCTTATTGAAGTTATGTGAGATTTTCATTAAAAATCTATCACAATTTGTATCACTGTAATTAATAATTAAGTTATGCAATGATAGAACAGTTCCTCTAACACAGTAGTCAGTTTCATGCTTAATGAATTGGCATGTATTTATTTTTATTTTCTTGCATTCCGACACAAATTCAAACATTAACTCACTTTCTTGAACAAATTCTTTTGGTTTCCGTTTTGCCATATCTCTTGCACTCAATATTTTAATAGACGATCCAACTTTACCAAGATTTGCCTTTTTCCAGTAACATTCTATTGACGTACAGGATGGCTCCTCACTTCGTTGGTGCAACCACATCAAAAATGCAACTCCATGACAGCCACCTTCCGATGCAGGGCAATCGTGGCATTTAACACTTGTCACCACTTCTTCTTGTTCATTCACTACAAGTGAAGCTGCATACGGTTTACTTCGCACTTTATGTTCTGGACAAACAGTACATTTAACAATGCAAATATTTTGTTCTCTCTTCAGCTGTACATAACCTATTGCATCGTCACCGTAAGACTCCCTTCCAGATCTGAAAATAATAAATGAATTTTTAAGCACCTCTTATAGCAATCAAATAGGTTTTTTATAAATGTAAGAGAATTACAGAGCACTACTTACATCGAGGTTTTAACATTCCGTAACTCAGCAGAACAAAAATCTGGATTCGCAGCAAAGAATTTACCGACCATCAAAGAGCTTATTCTTGATAAATTTGTATTGTCTCCCTTTACGAATCCGCCTTCCATAGTTTTAAATTAATAAAATTAGGTAAGTTCCGAAACTATAATGCAAATAGGTACACCTTCAGATTACTGGTACACCGATCAGTAGTTGACAGTTGACAACAAACTGTCACTTTAGTTTACCCAGCCAAATGACGTAATAACATGGAGGCTACTAGGTATTTCATGGTGATAAAGAACAGATAAAAAAGACTGAAAACTTTGAATTGAATTTTAAAATTTATTTTATTATTTTATGAACTAAAACTAAATCTTACCGACTGCTTTTTGCCTAAGCTATCTCAATAATATATTTTTAGATTTTTTCTCATATAGAGTAAAATACCCTATTACTCAAACTTAATTCAATGTCATAAAGGTTATAACAGTAGGTACAGTTTTGATGATTAATGGTTTCAGTTATTTTGTAATTAACTCCGATAGCATTGTGCTTTTGACGTGTAAATGTTATGCCATTGTGATAAATGAAGTGATTTGTCATTAATGCGATAAACGATGCGGACGAGGGTTGAAGGGGACGCGTGTATTGTAATGTATAGTGGTCGTGACGAGGCAGCGGTGTTAAAATTATATAGAACTAGCTTCTATCGGTGACTTTGTTCGCGTGGGAAGGTTTTCCCACGTAAATCCCGTAAGAATTACGGGATGAAAAGTAGCCTGTGTTATTCCAGGATATCAACTATCGGCAGCGACCTCTGGCACCCTGCTCTGGTTCAGACCATGGTGCGGTGTGAGAGGGAATGGGATACCGTCGCCTTCTTCTGCGAAACAGTCATGCTAGCGAAGGAGGAGGCAGAACGCGCCAGGGAGAGGCAACTCTCTTTCTCGCGTCCCAGCCGCCGCGGGAGACGCCCCGGGCGTTGAGCTTCTGCGCTGAGCAGGGGTAGCTCACCGGCAGGTAAGTACCAGACCCGATTTAGAGAGAGATTCAGCGCGTCGTGTTTCGCGCGCGCCATAAAGAGCAGTCAGCAGCATTGACGGGGCCCTATAGGGCCATTGCCTTACAGGGTTGCGGGAATGTTCTAACGAGATACTGCGGCCCCGGAATGCAAGGGCAACTGAAGAAGCAGGGTGGGTTTTTAGTCAATAGAAGTCTGACACTCTTCCGCTCCCCTCACAGCGGGAGGAGTAATTTGATGATTTTCCCACCCAGAAAAAAAAGGATGTCAACCATCTACTTACCTAATTTCATTCAGATAGATCCATTCCAGTTTTGCGTGAAAGAGTAATAACCATCCATCCATCCATCGTCACAAACTTTCGCATTTATAATGTTAGTAAGATTAGTGTAGTGAAATGGTATCAGGCGTTATTTTGTTGAAATGCAAAATAAATGAATGAAGAACAATATTTAATGCTGACTCCACTAAAACTTTCTGTATGTGCATATATTTGCGAGCGAGGGAGCGGTTCTGCAAGCATGAACGTTCATGAAGGTATTTCTGTTACCGTTATTGCAACAAATACTAAAAACAGAAAAATAAAAATATTTTAGGGGGTTTTAATACAACAAACGTGATTTTTTGTCGTTTTTAGGGTTCCGTAGTCAACAAAGAACCCTTATAGTTTCGCCATGTCCGTCTGTCTGTCTGTCTGTCTGTCCGCGGTTTAGCTCAAAAACTATTGGTACTAGAAAGTTGTAATTTGGCATGAGTATACACGTTAATAACGTCGAAAAAATGGTAAAATAAAATTTTGAAAAAAACAATTATTTAGGGTACCTCCCCTTCATGTAAAATGGGATGATAATTTTTTTTTTCGTCCTTCCCATAGTGTGGGATATCGTTGGATAGGTAATTCAAAAATATTAGGGGTTTGCGAAGACTATTTTTGGATTAAGTAAACCGTTCGTGTCTTATCAAGCTTCAAAGTACCAATTTTCGTTAGAGTCAAGTGTCCACCCCCTATACCAACTAAACGGTTGTAGTTAGAAATTCAAATGTCACGGCAGTAGTACCTATATATAACGAAGTTTAAAGGAAAACTATCACACATAAGTGGGCTTTACAAGTTTACGAGTAAAAGTCGACCAATTGTATTTGACTCGAAACTTTCGAACAACTCCATAGAAATGGATGGATTGATGGCGCTAAGCGTCAGTTGTATCACGCTAGTTTCATATTTAAATATGTTTCATAAAAACAAAATAACAAAAAAAACCGATTAATATGTTTTTATTTATTTATTATTTTGCTATAAAATATCAAACACAAAGCTCCCCCAGCAAACTACTTCCTCAATTATTATTTTTTGTGACGATTGAGTAGTGTAGCTCTGTATCCTGTATTTAAATTCAAAACACCGGCTATGACAATTTTTATACAAATCTCTAAAAAAAATTAAAACTTTCCGTGCAAAACTGTCGGATCAGGTGAGGATTTGTATAGGAAGTCAAATTAGTTAGGTAGTCATGTTTGGATTTTAGTTAGAGCATGGTACGAAACGATTAGTCAGCGAATACGACACGCACTTGGCTGTTATAAAAACTACGGAACCCTACACTGCGCGTGGCCCGACACGCACTTGCGACTTGCACGTGTGCGAGTCTGACTCGTAATTGGCCGGTTTTTAGGGTTCCGTAGTCAACAAGGAACCTTTATAGTTTCGCCATGTCCGTCTGTCTGTCTGTCTGTCCGCGGTTTAGCTCAAAAAGTATTGGTACTAGAAAGTTGTAATTTGGCATGAGTATACACGTTAATGACGCCGAAAAAGTGGTAAAATAAAATTTGGAATAAAAAAAATTAGTTAGGGTACCTCCCCTACATGTAAAGTGGGATGATAATTTTCTTTCGTCCTTCCCATAGTGTGGGATATTGTTGGATAGGTAATTCAAAAATATTAGGGGTTTGCGAAGACTATTTTTGGATTCAGTAAACCGTTCGTGTCTTATCAAGCTTTAAAGTACCAATTTTTGTTAGATTCAAGTGTCCTCCCCCTATAACAACTAAACGGTTGTAGTTAGAAATTCAAATGTCACGGCAGTAGTACCTATATATAACGAAGTTTAAAGGAAAACTATCACACATAAGTGGGCTTTACAAGTTTACGAGTAATAGTCGACCAATTGTATTTGACTCGAAAATTTCGAACAACTCCATAGAAATGTCGATAGATGGCGCTAAGCGTCAGTTGTATTGCACTAGTTTCGTATTTAAATAAGTTTTATATAAAAAAAAAAAATTAACAAAACAAAACCGACTTCCAAAAACCACTAGGTACAATGTGAAAAATAACTTTAATTTCAGAAGATGGTGTCTTTGGATCTGTATTTTAGTTTTATGCCACCGATTTCCGAAATTAAAGTTATTTGTCACATTGTGGTGTTTTTTTGGAAGTCGGTTTTAATTCCCATTGGTTCCAGCTGAGGCTGTTACAATTCACAAAATCCAGGGTTCCACATTAGAAAAAGTTGTTGTACATGTGAAGCCCGGTATTTCAAGTTCAATGTTATATGTTGCTTGCTCACGTGCCACATGTGCTGAAGGTTTATTTATCGTTACTGAATGGTTTCGTCCTCCACGTCCACCCTCCGACTAAGATTCAGTCGTAATGGAAATTTAAAAGCTGCGTCGGAATCCTCTAATACCTATGTATCGATTTTTGAGGGAGCCCCACGGTTCATACCAAATTATCGCCCATAATGTTCAATCCTTACGTGCACACTTGCAAGATACTGTAAGCGATCCTCAAATAATGGCTTCAGATATCTACTTAGCAGTAGAAACGTGGAGCTGTTCTCAAGATTCTTTGTATATAACTAATTTTGAGGAAATAATTAGAACAAATGGCCCTAAACAGTCTAGTTCAAACCCAGGTTTTGGTGTGTGTGTGCATGGGCAAAAATTATATTGAATATAGCAACCCACGGTATTACATTGACATTGCGGGCGGTGATCACTGTGAAATAGTAATTTTCGAAATAAATGCAGTGAAGATTATAGCTTTTTATAGATCATGCAAATGTCCCAACAGTCGCGCAGTAGGTTTTGTAAGTAATTTACTATCGCATAACAGTCCTTGCATAATATTTGGAGATTTTAATGAAGACTATCTCCGTAACGACAACACTGCAGTTTTCAAATTAATACGTGACGCTGGTTACCAGTCTCTATTACAACTACTTCCCTCTACACGCGGTGGTACTCAAATAGATCATAGTTTTTCAAACTTCCCTTGTAAAGTTGGATTTTATAATTTCTTCTTCAGTTACCATTGGGCCCATGTGGGGCCGTTTATAGAATGAATTCAAATTAATATGTTTTTATTTATTTATTATTTTGCTATATAATATCAAACACAAAGCTCCCCCAGCAAACTACTTCCTCAATTTTATTTTTTTGTGACGATTGAGTAGTGTAAAATTGTCGGATCAGGTGAGGATTTGTATAGGAAGTCAAATTAGTTAGGTAGTCATGTTTGGCTTTTAGTTAGAGCATGGTACGAAACGATCAGTCAGCGAATGCGATACGCACTTGGCTGTTATAAAAACTACGGAACCCTACACTGCGCGTGGCCCGAATCGCACTTGGCCGGTTTTTAAATTATGCTTAGTTATAGATGACTTTAATTTATTCCATTACAGCATTCGCTACTTCTACAGCCCCAAAATCTCTAGTGACAGCTCATATGAAAACCTTAATTAACTATTTTAGTTTATGTTGCCATCATCCGCGAGGCTCCCAGCTTATTACCGCTTATAATTAGTTCTTACTTTCAGAGAAACGAATAACTTTACTAAAATCATACCTTTCAGGCATTTTGAAATATTTTTTTAAATATGTAAATGATAAGATCTAGGACCAGTTCGTGGCTAAATAGCAGTCGCACTGGTTGATCTTCAAAGTAAAGCGATGCTTGCCGAGGTCAATCCGTGGATGGGTGAGCCCTTTCTTCTTCTTCTTCTTCCTTGGTCAGGTTTCCACACTTAGTCTCTGTACGAGACCATTGTGCGTGAGCCGTGTCGGCCGTCACTCCATCCAGCCAACCTCCCTCCAGAAGCAGATTCTATTCAGGATGTCTGTTAGGGAATTCAATGACCCGAGGGTTTGTTTCCGTATGTCATTGATTTCCGTGCACTCTAGGAGCACGTGTGCCACCGTTTCCTCCGTCCCCATGCATACCCTGCACAGGGGACTGTCCGCTATACCTATTGTGTGGTAGTGTTTGTTCAGTGAGCAGTGCCCGGTGATGGTCCCCGCCACCATTCGCACTGGATGCCCCCTTAATATATTGAGATTCCTTTGTGTCTCGAAAAGCACGTTAAGTCATTGGCCCCGGCTATAATTTGTATGTCTTTGACAGTCATTACTGGAAGTCAGAAAATCGTTTTTTTTAATTGATAATAGTCTCGCGTTTGTCATAAGTCATTTATTTCGGAACAATATACATCGTGTAGAAATTTTGTAAAATAAAACAATACCATGCAAATAAAACAAACAAAAAGATTCATGTCAAAGAAAATAACAAATTCAAGACGATAAAAGCCCACATTCAATTTACAATAAGTAGGTAATCGTATTTACAATAAAATAATCAGTCAAATAAAAAGGAAAAACAAAAATCAGATTAGTGTTTAAAAAAAACAAGATTAATACATTAGAATTAATTTTAAAAATTATTAAAATAAAATTAATAAAAATTGTGTAAAACAGATTAATAACATGTCATCTTATTGTCTGCGAATGGTCAATAATAAAACTAGAATGTCAAATATAAATAAAAAGAGAAAAACAATAATAATAAACAAATTGTTATAAAAATGTCCGTAATAATATGTCATCTAATTTGACCACCATCTCACCTGACATCTGACACTAATCTGGCCAAAGGGTAGATAGATAAATATACAGAGTTGATACGACAGAGGGGCATTAAATTACACTACGTACCTATACTATACGTGTTTAGTGTGAATTTGATACAGTTCAAAAATAAAAAGAGCCAATTTTTTTTTCATTAAGCAATCTATATAGCTTACAAATCAGAGTAAAACGCAACCACCCTTTGTAAATAAATGTGACTGACCTTAAATACTTAGGTAACAAAGTGGCAACGTAGCGCGGCGTGTGTTCGCTCTTGTCTTGGTCAGATTTATCGCTTTAGGGTGCATCTCATCAAAATCATTTGCGACTAAACTACTTCTCCTATTTAATTGATTTTTGGTACAAAGCTTGAAAATGGTACCTAGTATACGCAGTTTAAAGGAAAGCTCCTCGGTCGTATCAACTCTGTATATATTCTTTATTGCACACCATAACAGTAAACCAATATGGACTTTACAACTAAAAGACAGACTCGCCCATGAAGGGTTCCGTAGTAACTACGCCAAATAACTTTGTTTTTCATAGTGTTTGTATGAATTACAAAGTTTTATTTGCGGTTTTAGAAAATATGCTATATCTCAAAAACTGCTAACCCTATCTCGTTCAAACTAATTTTTGTTGAAAGTTTACATTAAGATCTACAATATATATTTATTTTAAATTTTTAACTTCATTATTATAGAAGTTAGAGGGGGGGGGGACATAGATTTTACCACTTTGGAAGCGTATCTACAATGTCATTTTTAAAGACCTGTCTATAGATACCACACACGCGTAGATTCATAAAAAAAAACTTTCAGTTTCATGTATGGAGAGCCCCCGTTAATTTTAAATATTTTTTTATTTTTTGCTTTAAATCGGAAAGCGGTTCATAGAATACATCTACCGACCAAGTTTCACATGTGTAGTTTTGGAATAAAATGGCTGCGACATACGGACGGACGGACAGACAGACAGACATGACGAAACTATAAGGGTTCCGTTTTTTGCCATTCGGCTACGGAACCCTAAAAAGGGTAATACAATGGGCGTATGAATGGGGTATTGTGTTACCCAGCTTCTGGGTTACGGAGGTCAGAGCAATCAAGCTGCAACTGTTTAGACTGGTAGCCGACCGCAAGATACAAGTTTTAGATGATGTTTAGATCTAAGTATACTATTTAGCCAAATTATTTTTGGTCTCAATTTGTATTGTCTGTGTATTTTAAACAAAGTAAGGCTCGCTCGGTTCTTGGCTGAGTACAACTTCAATTTGGCAGCGATACGGAAACCACACAAAGGCATTTGTTTTACAAACGCGCTTTGTGTGTTTTGATTTTACCCGATTGCGCGACGCAAAGAAGGGTAATATGTTTAATATGTATAGTTTGAAGTAATTGCACTTGTTGGGTCACGGTATCTCATTAGAATGATTTTTTTTTACTTTTTTTCGGAAGAAAGTACCTAGGTGTGAAAATTGACATTTTAAAATATTGCTGAGATATAATAGATAGTAAACACACTCCTACTGTAGGTTACATCACCCCAATAATCATATAGGAATAATATTATTAACGCACACTAAAGGTCGTAGCACACATATCAAATCAAATCAAATCGTTTATTTGTGATACATGGGTTGCATACAGGTGTTGATTACATAATTATATAGGTATTTATTATTGTTCATTCCATGATCAGCCACTTGGGCATACAAATCAATGAGTGGTATAATGACAATTTAATTATAATATTCTAATGCATTCATAATAATTTAATTTAAAATGTCGTGCTGTTAATGAATTCTATTATTAATATTACTAATAAATAATAAACACAAACAAAACAAACAATAAAATTAAAGTCAGGATATGCTACATTTAAACAGTTCTTGTCGATAAAAATTCAGCAACAGAGTAATAACAATTTTCCACAAGCAGTTGGAACAATTTATGTTTAAACACATTAATATTGCTACATTCTTTTATGTTATTAGGGATCTTATTATAGATCTTTGTGGCCATAGCAAACACACTTTTTCCAAAGAGGGTAGTTTTATACTGACTGGTAAGTTTATTATATAACTGACTTCTATTTCGTGATCTAATCTCCAAAGTAAATAGTGATGGATGTTTTCTTATAAACAAAGCCATTTCAAAAATATATAAAGATGGCAGGGTAAGTATCTTTAATTTTTTAAAGTAATCCTTGCAACTATCAGTTCTTTTGAGACCACACATAGCTCGTACGCACCTTTTTTGGCATTTAAAAACTTTGTCCCAGTTGGTAGCAACACCCCAGAATATGATCGCATATCTTAGTCTGGAAACAACATTACCATGATAAGCTACGAGTAATGTGCTAAGACTTACTTTTTTCGCTAACATATACAAACTATATGATGATTGTGACACTTTATTGCAAACAAACTCTATATGACTTTGCCATTTCAAATTGTCGTCTATGTGTACGCCTAGAAATTTTGTTGTATTCGTTAGTTCAACTTTTTTACCATTAAATTGTATTGGAGTATGTAAGGTATATTTTGTTTTCCGTTTAAATTGCATTAATTTAGTTTTATCAATATTAATTAATAAATTATTATTTTGTAACCATTGAATAATTGTGTTTAAGCTACTATTTATTACATTTTCATCATTGTATACAACAGTACAATCATCAGCAAATAATACCATACTATCTGTAGTAGATTTTGGCAGATCATTAATATATATTATAAAAAGTGGTGAAGCCAAAACACTACCTTGTGGAACTCCATATTTTATTCTTCTACTCTTGGACTTATAATTAATTTCATGTTTCGTATTATGACAAACTTTTACAATACTTGTAATCTGAGTTCTGTTACTGATGTACGATTTTAGTAAATCTAAAGAGTTGCCCCTGATACCATATGTTTCCAGCTTGCTCAGTAATATATTATGATCCACGTAGTCAAAGGCCTTTGACATATTCATAAACAAAGCAAATACAGGCTGTCTTTTATCAACTTATATATTAAACTTAAGAAATCATATATCGCTAAATTTATGGACATATTTTTACGAAAGCCTTTCTGCTCCGGTGTAAAGATATTATTCCTTTCAAAGTATAGCCTTTTCAATTATTTTTGAAAATGTCGGAGTTAATGCTATAGGCCTGTAGTTTTTTATGTCTGATTTAACATCCTTTTTATGGAGCGGTTTGATTATAGTGGTTTTTAACACAGAGGGAAAGATTCCCTGTTCGAAGCATATGTTTATTACATAGCTTAGTATAGGTGCAATTATTAATATTGGTGCAATGTGAGATACTGATTTTATTACCAATACACAAATGTCATCGAAACCAGTGCTCTTAGTGTTATTTAGTTTGTTGATAATAGTATAGATTTCCAAAGGACTAGTGGGACTAAGAAAAAGTGATTTCGGTGAATTATAAGTACATGTGGAGCTTGTTGAAATATTGTTACCAGTAGTACTATTCTGAGGTTTAACTATATCTGCATAGTAGTCATTAATCATTTCAACGATTTGTTGAGGATCTGTAATTTTATGTTCATCCATCACCAGTTCACTCACAGTCTCAGAGGGAAAGTTTTGCTTTCTGCCATTAATAATGTTCCAAGTGGCTTTCGATTTATTTTTAGAGTTTAGGATGCTATAATTGTTCTGAGATTTTTGAGTAAGTTTTATAATTTTGGCATATCTCTGAGAATACTTTTTAAAATTAGATTTATCCACGCTATTTTTTGATAGTCTATATTTCCAAAGAAGAGATCGTTTATGTTTACTGCATTTCTTAATACCAGATGACATCCATTTCGATCGAACTGTTGTTTTATTTTTAATTTTAAGCACTGGAAAACACAAATCATAAAATAGCTTAAATATGTCATAAAAAGAGTTAAACGCATCATTTGCATCCTCTGATTCAAAAGCGTCAGTAAATTTGAGTTCTTCAATGCATTCTTTAAATTTTTCTAGATTATCTTTAGAGTAATCACGTTTAAACGAGAACCAATGATCAAAGGTACAGGTCTTTTTTACTGGACATTTTTTTTTTTTTTTTTTTTTTTTTTTTTTTTTATTTAGAATAGGTTCGCGTTTGACCACCATCTCACCTGATGGTAAGTGATGATGTGGTCGAAGATGGAGCACGCTTACCTAAAAGTAACCTATTCACTCTTGACTTAAAGACTCCTAGGTTATAGCTATCGGGAAACACAGACTCCGGCAGGGAATTCCACTCCTTAGCCGTACGCACAATGAAGGTATTCCCAAAACGTTTGGTGCGTATGGGTGGGATGTCCACCATGTAACGATGGCGCTTCGCCGTTTGTCTCGTAGTCCGATGATGGAACGGGCTTGTTGGAATTAAATTGTGTAATTCCATCGCACACTCCCCGAAATGTAACCGATAGAAAACCGATAGACTTGCAACTCGTCGTCGATGTTCAAGGCTCTGGAGCTTTGATTCGACCAGTGCATCGTTGCCAATGAGTCTTTTGGCCCGCTTCTCGATAGACTCAAGCGCGTCCAGTTGGTATTTAGCAGATCCATCCCAAAGATGAGAGCAGTACTCCATACACGACCGAACCTGGGCTTGATAGAGATTGAGCAACTGTTCGGGTGTGAAGTACCGTCTCACCTTTGCTAGGATTCCCAACTTTTTTGATGCTAGTTGAGCCTTAGCCTCGATAAACGGGCCAAAATTGAGGGTAGAAGTTAATGTTACCCCCAGAAGCTCGATATGGTCAGTTATCGGCACAGTTACACCTCGGAAAGTAGGAGCCGGTTCAAATTGGCTCCTTTTTGCGGACATGATATGTATTGCGCCTTATGATCAGATAAACCAAGTTCAAAGACAGTTGATTTGGCACCACAAATATTATGATAAATATTGTCAATACAGGAACCACTGCTTGGTCTTGTAGGCTCATTAATTGCTTGTGTTAGATTAAATCCCGTAGTGAGTTGTTTCATTTCTAATGTGTATATCAACTCGGAAAGGGATCGTCACCGTATCAACTCGAGCCGTTCAGTATTATTTGTATGAAATTCCCTACTGCAACGCAAAGTAATCGGAATCGTAACGTAATCGCCTTGCCTTGGGACAAGCTCACGAACCGCGGTGCGGTGCGCTTACGGTTCTCCGTACCCTAGCTTACGTCTCTTCGTCCACGCCCCTGCGGTTTGCGTTGCCGAACGTGCTTTCATTGGCTGTCATTCACAAGGTTCGATTTTAACAAAAAAAAAATAACGATGAATAGGGAGAAATTCATAGAAAAAGTAAGAAAATATCCATGTTTATATGATTTAAGTGACTCTAACCAGCGGTCGGCGAGCCGTAAGCGCAGCGTCGCCTAGCTGTAGCCGAGTCGACGACGTGCCGGAGCTTCTGATCCGCTTACGTTACGTAGTTACGTTACGTGGACGCCTATTTGACGCCTAGGGGAAATGCGAGGCAGTGACGATCGGCTCCTGAGTTGGTATGTGTGCTGTGACCCTAAAACATTTACTGTCCCCAGGCATAATAGAGTATAATTCTAAAATAATCTATTTAGTCCGTTGCCTCATAATAATTAGCCTACAATATTCCCACTGCTGTGGGACACAGATAGATAGATAGATATACTCTTTATTGTACACCATAACAGAATTAAATAAAGACTTAAAAACTACAAAGGGTGTTACAATGGGCGGTCTTATCGCTAAAAGCGATCTTTTACAGACAACCTTTAGATGGATTTGACACAGCAGGAGAAAATAAATTCGCGGGTAGTCCATGGTGTACTATTTACTTATATACAATAAATAAGTAATAACCTACATACTCAATACACATATACATACATAAAATAACAAAGCTGAGATATATAAAAAATAGTAACATATTAAAGAGAGAGATAGAGATCTTTTACCATGTTTTTGAAAGAAGGAAGGGTTTGTGCTTGTCTTACTGACACGGGAAGAGTATTCCACAGTCGTACTGCTTGAGCTGCGAACGACTTACCAAAGAAATTGGTGGAGTGACTCGGTACCTCTAGCCTCAAGTTTTCCGATGACCTCAGAAATTTGGCATGTGTGTCATGGAGGAACTTAAAACGTTCTTTAAGATACAAGGGGGTCTTAGGATTGAACAGAATACTGTAAAGCAGAGACAATACGTGTAAGTTCCGGCGAAGACGTATAGGAAGCCACTTGAGTTTCGTACGAAATTCAGATACGTGATCATATTTGCGCAAACCAAATATAAATCTTATGCAAAAATTTTGAAGTCGCTCAAGTTTATCAAGTTGTGCCTCTGTGAGATCAAGATAACTGACATCAGCGTAGTCTGGGATGGGATGTAAAAGAGACTGTGCTAGCGCAATTTTAGTGGCAGTCGGCAGAAAGTTACGCAACCGCCTTAGGCCTCTATGAGAAGGAATGGGCAGGTACCCACCACGTAGCCCCAATGCAGGTCGGTGGTCTAGTCCGTCACGTAGATTACCAAAAAATATGAGACATTTTTTCCATTGTCACGTAATTTAAAACTGAAGACAATACAGTAAGATGAAATTCAACATGACGTCACGCTTTGATATACTTTTAGCAATATTGTGACGTCAGCAGCTGCCACTCCTGAACTTAGTTTTTTTATTGATTTGAATTATTATTTAACATAGGAAACTACCCTATTGTTTGTATGTGTAATACCATGTTACTTTAACTTATTATAAAAACCGGCCAAGTGCGAGTCGGACTCGCGCACGAAGGGTTCCGTACCATTTTCGATAAAAACGCCAAAAAATTATCTCTGTTGTACAGGAGCCCCCCTTAATTGTTTTTAGTATTTGCCTATAACTTTTTTTTTAGTATTTGTTGTTAAAGCGGCAATAGAAATACATAATTTGTGAAAATTTCAACTGTCTAGCTATTGCGGTTCTTGAGATACAGCCTAATGACAGACAGACGGACGGACAGACAACAAAATCTTAGCAATAGGGTCCCATTTTTACCCTTTGGGTACGGAACCCTAAAAATACCTCAAATGCTAGTTAGATAACGTTAATACACGTGCCGTAAGTTAAATCTTTTCCTTGCTTACCAGAAACATATAAATATTTACATCGATGGCATTACTCTGAGCTTAATGTTTAAGTTGTGTTGCGTAAAATTGTATACACAAAGAGTATCCAATTTTACGTATTAAAACTTTGTAAATGTTTATCTGTAAAAGTTTTTAAGTCCAAATAAATATTATTAACATAATTATATTAAACGATAAAGTTTCAGAACAAAATTGTATATTTAATTAAAATACACAAATTAACGCTATAAGTACTTTATACGCGGAGGAATTAAACAGAACATCTGAAATTAACAAATACATACTATAGAATACTAAAATATTAATTTAGTCGTTTATTAAAGAGTAAGTATATATTAAACTAGCGACCCGCCCCGGCTTCGCACGGGTGTAATGTTTATATTAAATATAGGCAGCGTTCGCGAGAATCGTTAACGTACGGCAGTTTTTTCGACGCCTTACTCCACAATTTTCACTACCACGAAAAATCCTATCTATTTTCCGGGATAAAATATAGCCTATACGGATTCGGAAGAATCCCTCTAAGTAATGGTAAAAGAAATTTTGAAATCGGTCCAGTAGTTTTTGAGCCTATTCAATACAAACATACAAAAATACAAAGGTTTCCTCTTTATAATATTAGTATAGATAATATATTTGGTTGGGACTGTTGTTGCGTTCCATCCCTAAAGGTTAATTGTAAGACCAACATTAGAGAGTACCTATTATCTGTCTGGAATTAATGCCATATATTATAATGAATGAAATTGACCTTTCTGGCGCAGCCATGTAAGGCTATCTAAATATATCTTATTTGTTTAAAAAAAAAATTGTATGTGAGTGTGCCCGATGTACTGCCAGATAAATGCAGGGTTATTGGTAAAACACTAATAACTCTCAGTACTATGTTATAAGATTAAAAAAACAACAAAAAAAAATCATCTCAAATTAGAAACCACTACTTAAGGGACTGTTATGCTTAGTTTGGTCTTCGTCATGATTATTATGAGCTCTCTTAATCAGAAAGATTATTATAAAGCTCCGTATTTATTAGTTTATTATTTTAGCATATATATGTGTAGTATTATATACATTATTTCATTACATTTTCTTGTACACCTACTGACCTACCACAATGTGTTTTCTTTTAACCCAAAGGTTGACTGGTAGAGAATGCCTTGCTGCATTAAGTCGGCCCGTGTAACACATAAAGTTTAAATAAATAAATAAATAACTTTAATTTTATGCCTTTTAAGAATTAATCACATTATCATTTAAAAAAAATCAATTGAACATTCATAATGTTATGCAGTCTGCGAAACAAAAGAAAGCACTAGGAGTAATGTAGGTAAACTGATAGTACAAAAGGAAGCGGAGGGGATCTTGAAGGTTTGTTTTTGGTAAATGTTTTCTAAAAAGTCATAGAACAAATGTTAGTAATACATTTCTGTTAGGTTGTTATTGTTTTACTAATAAGATAGAAAGCATATATACGGGATATATGCTTTCTATCTTTTAAATACATTAAATTGTGATGTTGTCCTGCTTACCTTTGTATGGAGCAGAGGATATCAGTTGGCCTGAAGACTAGCGCGAAGGTGACGAGGTAACACATGAGGATACCGGCCAGGAGCACGTAGGAGAGCTCCCTGCCGCTGGCTCGGACAACAGGGGTGGAGCTGTGGCGGACCCAGACACCGCACACAAAACTGTTGACAACGACAGACATAATTTAAGTTATTAAGTTAACATGGAGAAACAGTAAGGTAATAAATCATAAATGATTTTTATTTTGCAAATTGATAATTAAATAACACTTTTATACGTAATTTTTTCGTAAATTTAATCTAGATGAGGCCGGTGTTTCCTAACAGAGTACCCTGAGAAGAAGCACGTGAAACACACTCAGAGGTCCGTCTGTTTTAAAGTCCATATAATCTATATAGTAGGTTAAATTATATGGGAACCTAGTAGGTTACAGTCTGAGGCGATCTTTTGAGGAAAGATGCTCACAGATTTTAGTGGGCCTGTCCATACAGTGCAAGCATTTCTAAGATGACGTATAGTTCAACTTAGAACAATGAGCTTAACGATTTGACGAACAATACCAAGGTAGGGACGTTTGGGTAGGCCGCAAAAAGTACTCAAACTGCCCGACAATCATGTTTAACTCGAATACAACCTACATAGTTCAAATATTCACAATAGGTTATGATGATTATGCAGATCAGTCTGAAATGGCCTTTTAAATATCATCAAAGTGAACAGCTTAGTTTAAAAAATTGCATTTTAGCCTGCAGACCTGCAAATAGAATAATGAAAAAGAAATACAATGACATATGCAGTGTATTTGTCATGATATGTATATAAGACTTATACTCCTTTTAATATCAGCTTATTTTATTTAATTTTAATAATTACAGAGGCAGACTACAGACTAAGACATTTAGCACAGCTATAACAATATACGGTACATAAATCTGAAGTCCAATTATTACTGTACACAGCATTTCGTCTCTAATATAGTTCATTAGTGACAGTTGGGTTATGACAGTTATGCCCGCGACTTCGCTCGCATGAAAATGTTTTATTTCTATAATGTAGGCTTGTATCCCTATGTCATTCAGTGATAACGTAGTATTCTACTGATGAAAGTATTTTATAAATCGGTCGAGTAGTTTCGACGATTACCTCCAAATATTACATATAAATTCACGCACAAACATGACTTCTTTCTATTTCTCCTTAATAAACAAATATGATTGTATCTCAAAAACTGCTGACCCGATCTCGTTGAAACTAATATTGGTTGAAAGTTTACATTAAGATATAGTTATATTTTTTTTTTTCGATTTTTCACTCCATTATTATAGAAGATAGAGGGGGGAGGGGGGGGGGACACATTTTACCACTTTTGAAGCGAATATATCTTTAATGATTGGCTTTAAAAAAAGTGGTTCTAAACATCTCAATAACATTTTTAAAGACCTGTCTATAAACACACGCATAGGTTTCATGAAACAAAAATATTATCAGTTTTAGTTCCATGTATGGCATGGTAACATGAAGTAATAATAAAGAAAAATACCTTACGACTTATTCTCTGACCTAACAAATATACATTTTAAAACGACGTACGGACGGACGGATGGACGGACGGACGGACAGACATGATGAAACTATAAGGTTTCCGATTTTTGCCATTCGGCTACGGAACCCTAAAAACAGTCTTCCAATCAAGGAAAAAAAGCTAGGCTAAAGTCGTGTTCCACGCGCGCCTCAAAGAGTCCAGGGGCCCCAAAGGGCCATTGCCTGCTGGAGTTGCGGGAATGTTCTAGCGAGGTACCTTCGCCCCGGAATGCAAGGGCAGCTGAAGGAACAGGGTGGGTGTTTAGTCAGAAGTCTGACATTCCCTTCCGCTCCACCCACAGCGGGAGAAGTTATTCAATGATTTTCGCAATTGGAAAAAAAAAGTATTACAATGTCCAATGCTAGCAATGCAAGCAATTGCTAGGGCGAATTAGGCAGCAAGGATAAGACTGTTTGTGTGAGATGTTGAAAAGAGGAATCCGAGTGTTCCTGCGAAGTCGTATTGAGAGCCACTTGTAGTGCAAAACATGATCTTTTTTTTTATTCAGAATGAGCTCACTCTTGACCTCGGTGTCGCCTGATGGTAAGCGATAGATAAGGTCTACGATGGAACGAGCGAGCCCAGAAGGAGGCAGGGAACACAGAAGCCGGCAGAGAATTCCATAGCTTGGCTGTGCGCACAATAAATGTGGAGGAGAAGCGCTTGGTACGACAAAACGGTATATCAACCAAGTGTGGATGGTATCCAGCCGTGCGTCTGGTAGACCGGTAGTGAAAGGGAGATGGAGGGATCAGGTCATGGAGCTCCTGTGCACACTCCCCGAAGTACAATCTGTTGAAAACCGACAGGCAAGCAACGGTTCGCCGATGCGCCAGACTATGAAGCTTGCCCGATACTTCCTCGCCTCTTACTAACGTATTTGACGGTTTGCTGGTATATTGTATATTCTACCGAGATACCTCGGTCCTGAACCGCAAGGGTAACTGAAGACACAGGGTGGGTTTTTTAGTCAGTAGGAGTCTGAAACTCCCTTTCACTCCAACTAGAACGGGATGAGTTATTTGCCCCGCGAAAAAATATCATAGTTACATAGACTTTTTTTTTATCTTTTATTTTAGGGACTTTTATTCTATGAACATGTCAGCCCCGTTGAGTAATAAGTACACATTACAACTACATAAATCTAAACTAATCAAAATACACACATCAAAAGTGTCTAGGGATCAAGCATTTTTATGCGGATTTCTTGAGATTGAGATGTGGCTTTGTAATAAATTTATGATTTTATAAATTTATATGAATCCTTTTTGGTGCATTTCATAATTTGAAACAGGAACTGTTAATCAAATTCGAGTAAAAGATGAAAATCAGCTGTCAATATTTTCCCTATAAAAACATACAACGCATTGAAGACATTTTTAGTGCTACTGTTTCCCTACTACTGATTAAAACCAACGTTATTATGGAGCGGCGACGTCATTTAAGCAGGGAAGAAATGCTCAGAGCCGTGGGAATGATAGAAGCTGGTTCCCGGCAACGTACTGTGGCTTTAGCTCTGAATACAAGTCAGAGTGTTATCAGTCGACTTTGGACACGTTACCGAAGCACTGGTACCGTGGCTGAGCGCCATGGAGGACGGTATCGCTGCACCACACGGAGACAAGACCGATACATTCAAATCTTAACTCGAAGAGCTCCAACAATAACCGCCATGATGTTAGCCGTGAGGCTTCATCACTCTTCAGGGAACTTAATTAGCGACCAAACAGTCAGAAACCGCTTGCATGAAGTGAACCCTCATTCCCGAAGACCGCTACGGGTACCACCTATAGCAATGCACAATCGTAGGATTCGATATCAATGGGCTCTTGAACACAGAAATTGGGCAGAAGAACAATGGCGTTTCGTGTGCTTTTCTGATGAGTCTCGTTTTGGTATGAGACCGGATACAAGACGTATACGACACTGGAGAACCCCTGGACGCCAATAGCGATTAAAATCCTGCCAGGAAGTCCATCCTTATAGTGGTGGAACCATCATGGTATGGGCGGGTATTTGGATCGGCGGAAGAACTGAGTTGATTTGGATCAGAGGCAACCTCAACGCTCAAATTTATGCTGAGACGATTGTATCTGACGTCATCGTTCCTCCACAAGTGCAAATCGGTCCCTTATTTCAGTTAATGCATGATAATGCACGACCGCACACCGCAAGAGTTGTAAGACAGACTCTCGCCGCAGCTAACATCAATGTCCTGCTCTGGCCTGCTCAGTCACCAGACTTGAACCCGATTGAGCATGCATGGGATATGCTACAGAGAAGAGCTCTGGCGAATATGGAGGGTATCCAGTCGCAAGAAGACCTTTTTTTGTTGTTGCAACGAACATGGGCGGCCATTCCACAGCGTGATTTGGATGAACTCATTTTGAGTATGCCAAACCGATGTTCTTGTGTTGTTAGTGTTCGCGGTAGAAACACGGATTATTAATTGTTTAAGTTACCCAATAAAATTTTAAAGAAAACTGTTATTTCAGTCTTTTTTTCGAACTTTAATGTTAGTGGTTCAAATGTCAAAAATCCCTTTATTAGGAAAATGGCAAATTTCTTTATTAATGCAAAGGTGACTTGGTTTATCGTTACTGTGACAAACGAAAACACTTTATTTGATGAATCCTTAAAGAAAATTTTAATTAATATCAATCAGGAGAAAAGTTATTGCAAAAATATATGTTGATCCCTAGACACTTTTGATGTGTATATTAGAAACAAGATCTCACTGACGCGCGAACATCTCGAACAATTTGATAGCAGCAGACGAAATGGGATTTGCTAATATAACTTGGAAATTCAGTTTAAATTCACGCATCAGTGATTCCCTCTACTCGTCTCTTTCATATTTAGTACAAGCTATTAATAAGTGATGAACGTCATCAAGTACACCACATACATCGCAATTAGGAGAATCAACTTTTTTCATAAAAAATGCAAATTTTAGTTACATAGGCTTCAAAACAGCTGTTTGCATACATTTTGAAAGCTTGCTATAGCTCCTCAGCATTACAAAAATAAAGATAGATAAATGATCTTTATTGTACACCATAACAGAATTAAATAAGGACTTAATAACCACAAAGGCTTTTACAATGAGCAGTCTTGTCGCTACAAGCGTTCTTTTACAGACAGCCTTTGGATGGATTTGACACAGCAGGAGAAAATAAATACACGAGTAGTCCACGGTGTACAATTTCTACAAACAACAACAAGTAGCAGGTGTTGGGTAAATCTTTCATCGTCTTGATATAATAGGAATAAACACACTAGAAGGTAAACAGATTCAAAAGCCTTTCATCTCTTCGTGGTATTTTGGTACATCAAAGTAAACACAAGACTGTGGTAATAATCGTAAGTCAAAAATCTTCGCAGAAAGCGTATTGTTTTAATTTACAATAAGATATTTTTAATGATTTTTTGAACAAAGAAAAAAGTGGTTGAGCGACTGGCTGCTGCGAAGCGTGATGGGTTCGATTTCGATTCCCGCATCGGAACAAATGTTTGTATGGCCTTAAGATGTTTGTTCCGGGTTCAGGTGTTTGAGCTAGTTAATTTAAATGTTTGTAAACGCACCGACGATATAGGATATAATCCTAATGTAATGTCCAACATTCTGAATTTACAGGTTTTTATTTTGTTTAATTTAATTTTATTAATATACAGAAGTACCTACCACTTAAATCTAAACTTGCCAAAATTACGTTTGTTAGCGAGAGGCGCTCTTTATATGACAATGAACCACTTTATAATAGTTACAAACAATATAATATCACAATATACCTAAACCATCGACGACGAGTTGCAAGTCTATCGGTTTTTTATCGGTTACATTTCGGGGAGTGTGCGATGGAATTACACAATTTAATTCCAACAAGCCCGTTCCATCATCGGACTACGAGACAAACGGCGAAGCGCCATCGTTACATGGTGGACATCCCACCCATACGCACCAAACGTTTTGGGAATACCTTCATTGTGCGTACGGCTAAGGAGTGGAATTCCCTGCCGGAGTCTGTGTTTCCCGATAGCTATAACCTAGGAGTCTTTAAGTCAAGAGTGAATAGGTTACTTTTAGGTAAGCGTGCTCCATCTTCGACCACATCATCACTTACCATCAGGTGAGATGGTGGTCAAACGCGAACCTATTCTAAATAATAAAAAAAAAAAAAACCTATATTTCACAATAACAATCTGCTAATTACCTGACCAGCATTCCAAGTGCTATGCTATACAACGTGTAACGGAAAGGTTATATACATACCAAGGGCACGGCTTCTTTGGATTATATCAAACGATATTGGAAGGGTTTCAACTCAAAATAAAATACTCTAAAAAGAAATACCAAATTTTCGGTTTCGTAAGTTTCTTAAATTGAAATCATAACAATCGTGTCACCGCACTACGTAGGTCAATAACTTTCCGAGTTACTTGCAAATATCACGATAAATCTCTTCGGTAATTCTGTGCGCCTAGTACTGTAGTAGCCTAGCGTAAAGGCGGTGTTCTTTTGTCGGCGCGAGAAAGGAGATAGGATTAAAAAACCCTTCTAATAAATATCGTTGATATCACCCAAAGAAGCCGTGCCCTTGGTATGTATGTATATACCCTTTCCGTTACACGTTGTATAAGTGACGAGTACACCACAAAATATTTCCTTGCATTCCAAATTGTACTGAACGGTGAACCCAGTTAATAAGTCATTGCTGTGTCAATAAATAAATAAATAAATTTGAAAATTGCTACTAATCCTGGTAAATAGATTCCGTCAATAACACCGTTTACTTACTACATTTTGTAATTCAAATCACGTTGAGTTTCAGATTGTTTGGATCAATATAGGATTATTTTTCTCGATTGCTACCGTCAATCATGAATACTAATCAGCATGGATTCTAAAGAATAATTTGTTTTCCAATTTCATATTCCATGGCTTTAATTCCCATTTCATTTTTATCTGGTTTTGAGATTCAAATCAGGGTCACCAATAAATCAGGATTTAAATCATAAAATGCAATACTAACTTTTTGAAATTATTTGAAATCAGCTGTAGATACCCTGTTCCTTTGCGTGAGAGGTTTTTCGTGCGTAAATCCCGTTTCCGTGTAAATTCCGAGTTAAAAAGTTTATATAACTTGCACTGTAACCACCTTTATCTTCCAGGAAAAGTCCTATTAAACTCGGTTCCGAAAGTTTGCCCCAACAAAGACAGATACATTTTAAAAAGTTTGTGTTTTAGTATCGTTTAAATAACTAAAAGCACTTGAGAAAAAACGATTATTTTAAAATCAGTTTAGTTATAAATATGTATATGGGTTCAGATTATTAGAATCTCTTTTAAACGTTAGTATTTTTAACTTCTAAAAAGGAGGAGGTTTTCAATTCGGATGCTTACATTTTTTTTATGTTTGGCATGTCCGGGCATAACTTACGGAAAAATTACAATTAAAATTTTACGGAGTCGGTTGGCACCGACTCCAAAAAATTGTAATTGTATAGGTAGGTTATAATATTGTTTTTAACCTTTTAGTGATTTTATGGTTTTTTGAAGTCAGTTTCTTTTTTTGCAATTTTTTTTTTATAAAAGAACTTATAATATGGATAGAATTCACATTACTAGCAATCTTGTTAACCCATCCAACTAACAAATATGCTTGTATCTGGCGTGTATTCAATGGTTGTTGAATGTTTATTTAGCTAGAACAAAATGTAGTTTACATAAAACAGTACTCAATTTCATGATTTTAGCTTCGCGGAGTATAGTTAGCTTTCATGATAAATTCAATAAGTTATTAATACATTCTCATAGTGAAGGATGACAAAGTTTATTTGAATTTCAAGCGTGCGGCTGTGGCTAACCAAACTTTATCCTCAGCCGAAACTCCGTGACAAATGGTACAGCTGACTAGTACAAACGTACCACGTTATAACAAAGTTCATACAAGCTGTTTTAACTAGACAGGCTTCTTGATAGTATTCTACCAGAGCGATTTTTGTGACTAGAAATATCTCGCCATCTGTTTAACCTTATCCCTTGTTTTTCTCTGGGTGGGAAAATCATCAAATGGACCCTCCCGCTGTAGGTAGAGTGAAAGGGAGTGTTAGACTTCTACTGACTAAAAACCCACCCTGTTCCTTCAGTTGCCTTTGCATTCCGGGGCCACGGTATCTCGTTAGAACAATCCTGCAACCCTGTAAGGCAATAGCCCTATCGGACCCCGTCAATGCTGCTGACAGCTCTTTGAAGTGCGCGCGGAACATGGCGCGCCGCCGATTCGGGCCTGGTCCTTACTGGACTGTGAGCTACCCCTGCTGGCCGTCCGCAGGCCCGCGTCTACAGTGGCCGGAGATCAGCTCGTGATCCCCGCCGCCCGGGGCGTTTCCCGCGGCGGCTGGGGCGTGAGGAAGAAAGTTGTTTCTCCTTAACGCGTTCAGCCTCCTCCTTCGCTAGCATGACTTTAACCTTATCCCTGCTAGCTGAGTATTAATGTTTACATGGAGCGACTATGTATCTGACCTCTAAAACCTAGTAGCTGGTACCACAACACCCCTCGGTAAGGTCAGTGCCAGATTTTCTGGCATCTGACTATCCGTAACGACTGTCAAAGATGTCCAAATGACGGCCAGGACAAGGTTAGAATGGTAGCCGACCCCAATGTCCCCAATATAGTTGAGAAAAGACTAAGTAATGATTTTGGTGATTATACGTTGTTTATTTATTTATTTATGTACACACATGACACTTACAAAAAAAAATTAAAGACAAAAGAGCACAAAGGTGCTGCTTATTTCCTAATAAATTTCTTCCAGCAGACCTGCGATAGGAGAGTTCAAGAGGAGATGATAGACACAGTGTGTATAAATACTAATCACGATAAATAAAACATACTTAGCCATACAATTAAACTATAATGATATAATAAACAAATATATATATACATAGAATTAAAATACATATTTATATTAATGCTATAAAAATATATACCTATAATAAATATATAAAATTACGGGATGTTAGATAGGTTAATAGGAAAATATTAATGGATTTAGCTTCACGGATTTTTGCCCTTCTTCGGCTTAGCGAGTCGATGGCAAGTTACTAAATGACGGTTTTCTGGAAAATTTAAACCACCAGTTGGCGCTACTGAGGCGAGAGGTCTTCTTCTTTGAAAACGAATCTTTGATGTATATATGACTTTGACGTCAGTTTGACAGATGTCAAAAAACTTAAGCGTTTGACAGGTGCCCGGAACTGATGCCTCAGTGCTGCCGCCTAGTGGACGTAATTGCAGAAAACCCCTTATTGAGTAACTTGCCTTTTGCTCTTAATAAGTGTTCCGTCCAACGAGAATATCTGCACGCATATTTTTGGTATGGCAATTAATTATCTATGGCCTTGGCTTTGACTTCACTTGACATAACTTTTTACTTGCTAGAGCTAACCGCCTCGTTTGTTGAGATCGATTTATTGTTTGTAATTAAAAATCCTGTTGAATCTCAGTTAATTAAAGACAAATTGGTTGTGATTAGTGGTTAATTGTAATCTAGAATCCCGAATTGAGTAACAACCTGGGATATTTTGAACAATAACGCAGTATTGAAGTCAGACTGACTGACACGCGAACTTGTTGAAAGTAATTGTGAATTGGTGCTAAAATACGGCCTGTGGCGCGCTGTGAACGCTGTCTGGACCACGCCACCTGAGGATCGGCGTCTTGTGATCATCCATCAACACTTGACCACCATTACACGTTTCAATTACACAAACACACTGTTACACACCACACGGACGTGATCAGAGGAAGGTCGAAGCTTATCGTCTCCAGCTCAGAGGGTAAGTCTAGGCTATAAGTTTAACAATTGAAGTAAGGCCTAAGAGTCTATTGTTGTAAAGCAACGTAGTTAGGGCTCCACGTACCGTGGACTGTTTGGCCATCCAGTTTCGTTGCACTGGCTGATTGTAGGATCGAACAATAAGACTAGAGGGAATAAGTTACTTCTAAGTAAGCGTGCTTCATTATCGGTCGTATCATCGTTTACTATCATCAATAAAAAAAGAATCACATAAAAACTAAACTTACGAGGTCAATAGAATTCCGACAGACGAAAAGGACATAGCACCGATCGCCCAGGCGGAGTCCGCCCTCAGGTACGCCTCCGGGATGGGGCGGCATTCAGTCTTCGTAGGATTGGGCAGCGTACCCCTCGGACACACCGTGCACTGGGTCTCTTCGATAGACCTTATCTGCGAGGGACAAAAATGTTCACTATATGTCTCTGGATTCTGGATCTTTTGTAATTTGTAGTTGGAAGTTTTTTGCTTTTACTTTTGCCAGAGGCCGAAGCAAAAACGAAAAAAAAAAAATCGCCGGAGTTCAGGACAATTTTTTGATGCATTTTAGTTTATTGTCTAGTTCAGATTGAATTTAACGGGCATAATACTTTACTGGAAAAAACATGTTAAATACAGTGAAGTTAGTTTTGAGATTATTAGTCGATTAAATTACTTAAATTTCAGTGCGTCCAATATAGTTAGTAGTCAAAAAAAGTTGGAACACATTGAAAATAGATTATATTTGTGTTTTACCAGTGTCTATATACCTTCTTACAGCTCGAAACAATTGTACTTTCATGGAAATAAACAATATAAAAAAGTATCTAGCAGATTTTCGATCGTAAAAAATGTAATTGAATTGAAAATAATTTAAATTACTGTTGCTAATTATTATTGGCTATTGAAACAAGTTATAATCTAAGTTATTTTAACGTACGATAACGTGTAAAATTGGGATTAAAATACAAAGTGCGATGCGCCATCGTTACATGGTTGACATCTCACCCATACGCACAAAACGTTTTGGGAATACTTTCATCGTGCGCACAGCTAAAGAGTGGAATTCCCTACCGGTGTCTGTCTGTGTTTCTGATAGCTATAACCTGGGGGTCTTTAAGTCAAGAGTAAATAGGTTACTTCTAGGTAAGCTTCCAAACACATCATCGCAAACCATCAGTTGAGATGGTGGTCAAACGTAAGCCTAAAACCAATTTAAAAAGTCTTGATTTGTCACAGCAGAGTCATGTCCTGGCCGGTACCTCGTACTGCGTGCAGTTGAAGCAGTGCCAGCAGCAGGACTCGCCCTCCACGTACTGCTTGGCCTGCCCCAGCTCGCACTCCGCGCTGCACACCGATTCGGGCGGGTGTCGCTCACCCCATTTAAACTGAATATCTGTTAAACGAAAAAACAATTATTTATTTATTAAAACTTTTGCAACACAAAAGCTTTCTACCCACATCAATTCTACCCACATCGCTAGTATTATTTTTTTAAAGGGGAAAAAGAAAAGGTACAATGGTTGACTTAATGCTTTATAGGCGGTTCATAGACCTCCAGATTGAAAGGCGGTTAGTTTCAAGTGATCAATTATATTGCACAATAAAGGAACTGCGCAATGTTTGCGATTGTGTTTACTCCTCGATAAGACGAAACACAGACTAAATATTGCATAATACTCTAATGATAGGTTCATTAGAGTATTGTGCAATATAACAAAGGTATGTAAAAATATGGTGCAATAAAAATGTAACTCAAATTTTTATCCAATCATTGCACAATCTTCAATATTTACCCTAAACGATCAATGATATTGCATAATTCGTAATATTGTGCAATATAATTGATTGTCTAGGGTTCGCTTTAGGCATTCTCTACCAATCATGTGTGGTAAAGAACCATACCACTATTCTTGTACTATATTTTTGTAGGGATAAGCTTGCTGAGGCTGCTATATTTCGGTATTTTTTTATCGAATTTGTTATCTATTTAAGCTGGAAACGGAAGGGAATCATTCTTGATCTTGTATGAAACAATAAAGTGATATTTAGGTACCATTACATACCACCTTCATATAATTATGATGTTCTGCTTGGGTTTTGGGAATGTTTTGCCGACCTGCTCAGAGCGGGATGAGTAATTTGAGAATGTTCTCTTTGAAAATATCAATAAATGGTACGTATACGAAAGCTTAAGGCGATACCAAAATAAATTAGGGGTTTTTTCGTCACCATTTATTTCACTATTCCAGCAAGTATGGATTTAATTTTTGGTAATATGTTTATTGACTATTTCATTAATACTTTGACCGAAGGAAAACGCAATTGGGTTAAATTTGCTCCGTCGAATTTGATTCCGAAAAGACCTCTATTCTTTTTTATTATTCACTATAATTCTAAAATCCTAAGGAATTTCATTTCAAAATTGCATTCAAAATGTGCATAATAGGTAATTGAAAACTCTGTCTGAAAATATTTTTTGATACATAGCTTAATTTATTTTTAAACAATTTTTATTTGGTTTGGCGCTTACGTTGTTTTATTTTGGTTCCAGCGTATTGTTGCGCTCTCTTTTTTTCGCACGTGGAAGTAATAGACTCTGTCACTTTCTTATGCCCGCCCAGTTCGCCTGCGGCCTTTGTCAGTGATAGACCTGTGTCGATTCCTCCCACAACCGTGATTATAATTTTTTATCGAAATAGTTATTGTTTAGTCTTGTTTTCTGATTTTATTTATCTATATTTGACAAGTGAACAATGTTTATATAACATTAGTTTACCGATATGGGGAATAAGTATAAAAGACAACGAAAGGTGAAAAAATTGGCCAAGTGCGAGTTGGACTCGCCCATGAAGGGTTCCGTAGTAACTATAATAAATATAATATACTTAATATATTTATTTGAAAAAAAAAAAACCAAAAACCTTACAAAATTCTTAAAAGTAGCTTATTTACAATTTTTACAACTACGCCAAATAACTTTGTTTTTCATAGTGTTTGTATGAATTACAAAGTTATATTTGCGGTTTTAGAAAATATACTGTATCTCAAAAAATGTTGACTCGATCTCGTTCAAACTAATTTTGGTTGAAAGTTTACATTAAGATCTACAACATATGGTTTTTTTTTATATTTTTCACTTCATTATTATAGAAGTTAGAGGGGGGACACACATTTTACCACTTTGGAAGCGTATATCTTTTAAACGATTAACTTTATGAAAAAGTAATTTTAGAAACCTTAATGTCATTTTTAAAGACCTGTCTATAGATACCACACACGTATAGGTTTCATGAAAAAAAATATTTTCAGTTTCAGTTCCATGTATGAGGAGCCCCCTTTATTTTAAATATTTTTTAAATTTTCTCTTAAAATCGGAAAGCGGTTCACAGAATACATCTATCTATCAAGTTTTACATGTATAGTCTTAATAGTTTCGGAATAAAATGGCTGTGACATACGGACGGACGGACAGACAGACAGACGGACAGACATGTCGAAACTATAAGGGTTCCGTTTTTTGCCATTCGGCTACAGAACCCTAAAAACCAACATCTGGAACGCCTGAGGGATCATGCTCGTAAAATGACGGAAAATAATTGGCCAAGTGCGAGTCAGACTCGCCCATGAAGGGTTTCGTAGTAACTATTATAATATAATATAACATAATATGTATATTTATTTGACGAAAAACAAAACCTTACAAATTTCTTAAAACTAAGTTATTTACATTTTTTACAACTACGCCAAATAACTTTGTTTTTCATAGTGTTTGTATGAATTACAAAGTTATATTTGCGGTTTTAGAAGATATGTTGTATCACAAAAATGCTGACCCGATCTCGTTCAAACCAATTTTGGTTGAAAGTATACATTAAGATCTACAGACATATATTTTTTTAGATTTTCATTCCATTATTACAGAAGTTAGAGGGGGGGGGGGAGGTACACATTCTACCACTTTGGGAGCGTATATCTTTTAAACGATTGACTTTATAAAAAGTAGTTTCAGAAACCCCTATGTCATTTTTATAGACCTGTCTATAGATACCCACACACACATAGGTTTCATGCAAAAAAAAAATTTTTTCAATTTCAGTTCCATGTATGGTGAGCCCCCCTTTATTTTAAATATTTTTTTTATAAAATCTGAAAGCGGTTTACAGAATACATCTACCTACCAAGTTTCACATGTATAGTCCTAATAGCTTCGGAATAAAATGGCTGTGACATACGAACGGACGCACGGACAGACATGACGAACTATGAGGGTTCCCTATTTTTTAATATTTACATACCAGTTTTATTTTACAGAGACAAAATCACAGCGCCGGAGCAGACCTCGAATATTACATGTGATTCGGAAAACAGAAGATTAGAGTCGCCATTATAATTTTTAAATTTGGATGATCAACAGTGTCTAACTACTAACTTCTTGGAAAAAAATTAGTCAGTAAACTGTTTATTTCCTATTAAGATAGAAAGAAATACATTGGCGCGGATTGTCTTGTTCACAAACTAAACTAAAGTTCAGTGCATCTTTTTCTTACTATTTCATTATAAAAGGACAGAAAATATTAGTTTATTTCTGTTAAATTAGTCAGCGCCTGACGTAAATTGACGTATTTTTAGTAACCAATTTTTTAATCGAGTCTAAAATTGTCTATGGAATATCTTAATTTGACAGGACTAAACTAATATTTTTCTTCTGCTTTTTTCTTAATGAAATAGAAAGAAAGTGCGTTGCCAGGGCCAAAATTCGTGGTGGCAAGGCATCTGCCGGAGATTTTTCACTCTTACTTTAAAGGTGGCAGACGGGTCATATGTGGAAAAGAACACAGAAGCCGACAGAGAGTTCCAAACCGATTCGAAGACCGGTCGAAGTCCGACCGAAGTCCGACCGACAAAGTGCGCACAATAAATGTAGAGGAGAATTACATAGTATGACAAAGTGGTATATTGACCAAGTGAGGATGGTGCCCTGTAGTACGTCTGGTATATTAATACTGAAAGTCATTACCAATGATATTGCCGTTATTCATGAAATCAGTCATCGTGTTTTTTTCTATATATTTTATTTCTATTTATAAAAGTAATCACCCATGCAATCGATGCATCTTTTCCAACGCACTGGTAGCTTATTGATACCCTTCTTGAAGAAATCAGTTGGACGGGAGGCAACAAATTCTGCAAAGGCATTTTTACTGCCTCTATGATGTTGATTTTTTTCCGAGAAGTTTAGAATTCAGGAAAAAGTAGAAGTCTGTAGGTGCAAGGTCTAGTGAGTACGACAGATGGCGGAGAACTTCCAACACCAGCTCTTGTAACTTGTAGACCGTCTGCTGTGTAGTATGAGGACGCGCGTTGTCGTGCAAGAGCAGCGGAGCCGAGCGATTGACCAAAGCTGGTTGGAGATGTGCGAGCTTCTCCATAATTGTGTTCAGTTCTGCAGTAATGCTCATCCTGTTTGGTAGATAACTCATTACACCAGGGTTAGACCACCAAACAGGGACCATCACTTTTCTAGGGGTCAGTTTTCGTTTAGGAAAACGTTTAGATGCTAATCCAGGATCTAACCAATTTCGCTTACGATTGTCAAACAGGATCCATTTTTCACCGCAGGCAACAAAATTATTTCGTTTGTGTGCCTGTTAAGCAGTGCAAGGTACGTCTCGATGCGTCCTTCGCGGTGATGATCACTGAATTCGTGGGGTAGACGTCAAGCTTTTTTACCTTGCCAATTTGACGCAAGTAAACCAATATTGTTTTGATACTAGCGTTGAAAGCTGCTTCTAATTCAGCCGCAGATTGGGTGTCATCAGCTCCCACAATCGCCTTTAATTCGTCATCGACAACCAAAGGGTTCATTTTTCAGGTCGAAATTTCCAGATCGGACACGAGCAAACTAATAACGGGTGGTGCATTCATTTTTAGAGTTCGTTTTGTAAACGTCGATGAGATTGTGGGCCGTAGGTACAAGGGGCACGGTTATGCCAAACTTTGAAACAAGAATTCCAAATTATAAAATAAAATTAATTTGAAATTATAATTATTAGCCAAAACAATATGATTATCGAACTCAAACTCAACATATTTATTTCACATAGGCCCACATGGGCACTTACAATACGTCAGAAGTTAGTGCATGGTTTGAAATTGGTCGTTTTCTAGGGAGAAAAACCGGCAAAAAAAACTCCACAGTATCCATGATACAGATTAAGAGGACAGTATATGATTTAATATTATAATTTGAAATTGCCAGTACGGCAAAACAGCGAATTCATAGGTAAAGCCCTGTTATTAAATATCAAATATTTATAAATTATTTAAAAATTAAACATAACTGACAACGAGCAGTACTGAAAGTGATGCTCTTTAAACCAAGAGACTTCTCTACTGACCAGCTATATTCTGACGCACAAATCCTCACAGTCAGACAGCTATATATCCTCCGTTCTATCCAGCGAAGACACCGTACTCTTCCTCTAGACAAAAACCTACTTCAAAGGCGCAAAGGTTTTCCAGTATGCAAAGCAATCCCTTGTCGATATGCATTTGCAAGTCGTCAATTTTTAGCACAAAGTTCACGTATTTATAACAAAATTAATAAAATTATTTCCATTTATAGACTCACCACTCACGAATTAAAAAAAACTTAAGAACTGGCTACTTCATTGATCTTATGACGAAGCAGAAAAAATATTGTGTATCGAAACTTAAATTTATTTATACTCCTATGGAATCATACTATCTCTCATTCACACATAATCACACCGTCGCCCACACACGCATATACACACACCTACTCACACACAAACCTTCCAGACACTCATAAACACACACACAACCTTCTTTTGCTGTTGACAACAGAAATATTGTAACAGAAATGTCACGGTCGTGTTATTTATTGCCAATGCCGAAATATCTCCGACTCCTAAGATACCGGTCTGCGTACCTAGTTTAGGTGCCGGAAATCTGACACTAATTTTTAGATTTGCTGTACAACCTACTGTTTTTCTTTTATGTATTACGTGTCTTTTCTTATGTACAAATAAATTTCATCTTATCTTATCTTATATTGAAGGAAAATATGCAAAGACTTTACAAACTAGCAGTTGGGTAAAAAGAAGCCTATCACATTTCTCAAGCTTCAACCTACTTCAATACCAAATTTTATCTTAATCCACCCAGTACTTTCAAAGATTAGCGCATTCAAAGAAACAAACTTTACTGCTTTATAATATTAGTGTAGATTTCTTAAATTAGGAGCATTGTAGGATCATATCATAATCAGATTACTTTCAATTATTATAAGTACGATAAGTCACAAATTTGAGCGGACCATCCAGAGTGCAAACATTTGTCAGTTATCGTGTAGCTCAACTTTGAACTTAAGGAGCTCAACGATCTGACGAACAGTATCAAACTAAGGACATTTGGGTAGGTAAGACAAATACTCAAACAGCCATACATCAACTATAAATTATAATGAAAATAACATAAAAATAAATAATAACCTACATATTCCTCACATTCATAATAATAAAAATATAAAAGATCAAAAAACGAAAAAAGAAATAATTAAATACAAAGTAGGTATATACAATACTTTAGAAAGTCAATCATTAACTCAGCAAAATATATTAAAAAAGAGCACATAAGTACGTATATCATTGGAGAAACTAATTCCCAAGCCTTTTAATCCTCAATATAATCTTTGACTGTGTAAATAGCTTCCTGAAATAGCTTACGTTTTATAAATAATTTGAATTTGATTAGAATATGTTACTTATCACTTAATAGCACACTAAATACCCATACTCACACACAGTTGTGACAATTAAACACTAAGTTTGTATTTAGATGACAATAACAAAATTGTGGCGGTACAACCCAACGCAATAGGGTAGTTTCCTGTGTTACAAAATAATTATTTTATTTGGTTCATCAGGTAGAATTTCAAAAAATATTGATCACGTATTTTTTGCCCTTTCAAGTCAAGAAAAATTCACAAAATGGAAAGCTTCAAAGTATAGGAGTGGGGGCTGCTGACGTCACACAGTGCCAAGAATTATACCGGAGTGTGACGTCACGCGAAACTTCAACTCACTGTATCGTCTTAATTTTTCAATTACGTGAAATAAAAAAAAAATACGTATCGAATGTTTTTTGTTAAACTACGTGACGGACTAAATAAAATATTTTAGGAAACTACCCTACGCCCTTCCTAGGGGTATTAAGTATTTTTTAACACTGAATACCCGATCATTATAAGAGACAAGGGAATTCCCTGCTTCGTTCTCGATAGTCGCACATACGGATTGGCCGATTATGGCGTTGCCAAAATTGTGTTTGAATTTTACATATTTTCGATTTATTATATAATATAGATTTAAAAGTATCGTCTATTTTATTAATGAAAACTGGCAGCGGGGCCCTTATATCCATGGGGCCCTGGGCTGCAGCTCAAATAGCCCATAGGTAGATCCACCTCTGATGCAAGCAAGCATGCAACATGCAGCAGGCATAGTTTCTGTCACGGCTCCGGTGCTGCAGGGCTCCGGCGGTCCCATGCAAGCTTATCCTCGCAGATGTGTTTCACGCTCACCACCGCGGCTGCGGCTTGCTGGCTGGCTTCGCCGACCAGCCTCAGCCGCGGCGGCGAGTGTTAAAACCACCTGCGCCTCACCTCGCGGGCCGCCTCGCCCCTCCGCGCCTACGCGATTTTAAATAACACTCTAGGGGTAGGACAGACATGGAACATACGTGGAATCGGTTTCGCAGCAATTCGTTTCTGTCACGCCGCTTCCGCAGCACGCTCAATCAAATTACTCGCAATATTATATATTTTAAACGATAGGCTTAATGATTTTCGATTAAATAAACGTTATATCCAATAACGTTATACGAAATAAGTTTTAGAGTATATAAATGTTATGTCTAAAGAAATTACATCAACAGTTGGTATAACTCACTATCTTGTGAACGTTATTGAAATGAAAATATACCAAATAACTTTTTATGATATGAGACGCACCCCGCTAAATCAGTACGGATTTGTTTCGAACAGACCAGTTAAAAAACCGTGTTCAATTCAATTGCACACTATTTTGTAAAACCTCTTTTAACGTTGCTTGACCGCAAAAACGTACTCATTTGACGCGAGTTGAGCACGGGTTGGTTGAATTGTGTAGTAATACAAAAGCGTGTGTATTTCGCGAGACCGATGTCGCCAGTTGGACACGGAAAGGGAAATACGCGACGATGATTTGGTGCATTCACTAGAGGTCAGTGAAGATGTTGAGCCTCTACCATATGAAATAGAGATTGAAAATAATGATATGACTGGTAGATCCTCGGTACATGAGAGATCCGTGATCCAGAATATGTAATTAATAAAAATAGGGGCAAGGATACAAACAAAGAAAATAAAACACGCGGGGGAAATGTCTCTGATGAAATATTAAATGAAGGCGAGAGACATGTATTCCAAGAAAATAGTGTAGTAATTTTTAATTTTTAGTAATTTTTAATTAAATCTCTGACTTTTATTCGTAAGAAAATATCCATCAAAAAATTTAATTGGATGAATAATCTTTAATTAATTAATAATAAATTAATAGTTTAAAAATCACTAGAAAAACACGCTTTTATAAGTGCACGTAAAAACAAAAAATTTGTTCGCGCTTTTCCTTTTTTTTTTGTAGCCTCCGTTTTCGTTGTGTTGCTGTTTCTTTTTTTATATTATTCCCACGAGTAGTGAACAATTAAACGGTCAATCACCCCAGAGGATTTGAAAGTGACATCACAAAAAGTTGACAAAAAGGTTAAGAAAACCGATAACGGATTTTCTTTAGGTTTGTTATCCTGAAACCTGATCCTGTTTGAAACCTGATCGTGTTCAAAGTCCATTACGTGGCTTTTCTCACAAGTACAAACACGACTATGATACGATATTCCATCATGGAATGCCACTGCCTATCTTCCGGCTTCATCATCAGACCTTGAAACCTAATCGTGGTCAAAGTTCATTACAAGACTTTTCTAAGAAATCCAAAACAGCTATGATACGATTTTCCATCATGAAGTTCCAGTTCATATCTTCCGGCTCCATCATCAGATCAGTTCGACATTACCATATTATTGTATTGTCATCAGAACTACATACAGTTGCTAATTTTCATTACGCTACGACCCTTGGAAGATGGTTAAAGTAGTTGCCTTAGATTCCATTACATAGTTAGTTACATGTATGTAACTATGTAATGGAATCTAAGGCAACTGCAGAACCTGTAGTCTCTACCTGTAGTCTGTAGTCTGTAGTCGACCTAATAAAAGCGTGTTAAAAAGCGTAGTTTTGAAGCAACTTTTTGTTACTACTCATTTTAAGTAAATTAATTAAATAAAATCATAGTAAGAATTTGGTTACTACACTAGTAGTTCTTTTTCTTAGGTCAATATGATCATTTACTGTTACGGTCTGTTCATTTACACACGTTATATTATTTTTTGTCATTCTTAAATAAAGTAAAACACGAAACACCTAACAATATAATGACTAAGTTAGTATAATTCAGATTAAAAAGAAATGTATTTGATTTTGGCGACTCCGTGCCTTCTCTATTCTAAAACATCAAAACACACAAACTACATCGCAAACTCACCGCGAGCGTGCGCTCGAGTTTGCAATGTATTCTAGCGGGGGTGCTCCCCGCGTCTTCCGTTAAGCTACGCCCCTCGAGCTATGTCTTATTTTTTACGTATCACCTTAACAGACGTTATAGTCATTGACTTCAAATAATAAGTTCAAATCAGAAGTCCAAAAGTTCGATGTTGTTTTATGCACAGTAACGTAACGGAATCATTCTTGCAATTTTATATCTGTTTTGGTAGGTAGCAGTAACGTTACATTTCATATTTTTATATATATTAAGCCTTTTAATTTGCCTTTTTAGCCCTTCGCTAGTACGTCCAGGTCAAATCTTGCAACAGATTTTATAACCAGTTAACTCAACCGATCAAGAAGAAATTTTGCTTACATATTGGGTGATAATGTATGATTAGCTAAGTTACGTCATTTTAAATCCAGTATGATGGACGCTCCAATTGGACATTTTTGACAGTCGCTACGGTAAGTCAGAAGCCTGAAACGGGTCTAGCCCAGGGAGTAATGTGTTGGGCCTGCGGACGGCGAGCAGGGGTCGCTCACCCTCCGGTAAGGACCAGGCGCGGGTCGGCGGCGCGTTGTGTTCCACGCACGCCTCAAAGAGCTGTCAACACCAGTGACGGGGCCTCATAAGGCCATTGCCTGCCGGGGTTTGCGGGAAAGTTCTATCGAGATAACGCGGCCCCGAAACTTTAGGGCAGCTGAAAGAACAGGGTGGGTTTTTGGTCAGTAGAAGAGTAGAAGAAGTCATTCGATGATTTTTCCACCCAGAAAAAAGGGGGTATATTGTGTTACCCAGCCACTGGGCTGTGGATGTCTGCTGGCGGTCACTTTTTTTTGTCAAATAAATAAATAATAAATAAATTGCTAGTAATATTTATAAAATAAAAATGTTGGGCCCACTAGGGGGCCGTTGCCTGCCGGGGTTGCGGAATTGTTTGAAAGAGTTACCGCGACCTTGGAACACGAAGGGCATATGATGGAACACGAAAGGTTTTAGTCAGTAAATTGACACACCCTCTCGCTTCGGCCAGATCAGTAGACAGTCATTGGATGACTGCTCATCCTTAAAAAAAGAGTACCAAATCAAAGTGTTCTCTGAGAAAAATACGTTTTACAATTTATTTATAACGTTTAACTTACCTTTTACCTCCAGCTGCAGTTCCCCATCCAGGTATTGACCTACGTTGATCCACCGGTAGGCGCCTTGCTTGATCTGCTTGAAGTGCAGGATGTTGTACCTCGCAGGGCCGTCACCGTTGCTATCGAAGTGGAACTCATCGCCACTGAGACCTTTAAAGAATATATTCAAAATTATTACAAGATATTTTGGCAGTATGTGTTTAGTCAGTCGTTAGGCGTAAGGAACCAGAAAATCTTACACTAGTCGACCTATATATATACAAATACATTTATTACAAATACAAATACGTTTATTATTTCACCATGGTAAACAACACAATATAAATACACTGACACCTAAAATAGGATTCCCAGTACTATAGGTGGAAATGCGGTTAACCTACTTACAAATAACTGCTTATCATCACTTATCATCAAAGCAAAAACATGTTTTTTATAAGGCCACTCGTAGTTCAGCACACTAAGGATGGTTACTACTTAACCGGACGATCCTGTGGTAACCTCTAAATTTAAAGGCCCCTAGCCAGGGCTTACAAACTAATATTTACATTTAAACAACCGCACGTTAAGAACACTCCTTGTGGAGTACTGCCCTCGGCATAGCGGGATCGTTGGTGGAGGGCAGCAAAGGGTCAGGCTGGGTCATATTACTATTAATGGGGTTATTTACTGCTACTGGCTCAGCATCGCGGGCTGGCTCGTTTGGCAAAGGTCGGGGAGGATTTACGTTACAAGTATGCGGACGATACGATGCGCCTTCGGCGAAGCCGAAATACGGAACGCGTTTTGTGTTTGTGTTTATTAAGAGTGCTAGTTTCCCTACTGCTCTCTTGTCAGATTGTGGTGGGATCGTCGGGTTCGTCTAGGATGAGGCGCGGACGACGAACCCGGGAAATATTTGAGGGTGTGTATCGGGTGGCCGATAAGGGGGTTTGTGTGTTTTTCAGCAGAAGCAGTGAAGTAACGCACTAAATGGCGTTTCAACGCTTGCTTTATAGTCGGAATTTTGAGGTCTACATGAAGATCCTCGTTCCTTAAGTACCAGGGCGCGCCCGTGGCTTTACAGTAATAAAATAATAATAAATTTGGGGAAACCAGATTAATTAAATAAGTAACAAATGTGTAAGAGTGTTGTGTCAGAGCGTGTGTGTGTGTGTGTGAAAGGAGTGTGTAGAATTATGAAGGTGTGTTTTGTGTGTGAGTAATTGATGAATAATGAAAGACGGGGTGATCTGGTGGGTGACGTGGGGGTGGGTGTGAAAGGACTGTGAGTGATCTGTAATTAGTGGACGTGTTTTGTATATGAGTATACTACCTAGCTATTAAGTCTTCTTATCATGTGTGACCCCATACACCCTAGTGTCAGAGTTTCTAGACCGCTTCAAGGGCCTCTGACGTGGTCTATTTTGAGGACCGCCGTTTGGCGACCGGGACCACCGGCTTATACGTGCCTTCCGAAGCACGGAACCATCTTTTTATCTGACAAACAGGTGATTATTCAGGCCTGCAATGTCCTAGCCAAACAGGAAACAACTTTACAAAGTATACTTCCCGTGTGAATCAAACTCACGACCACCGCGTCACAAGGCAAACGCCTAAGCCACTCGACCACGGAGGCAGTTCAGTAGGTCAGATAGTCAGCCTCTATGTAAAATACTAACACTCAGTTGCGTCCGACCATAATAAGCAGGTGATGACGTTGTCTATACTGATTTGAATAGAATAAACGAAAATCTCCAAAAAACAGTTTTCTTACGCGATTTCAGTGTTGTTTCCATAGTAAACTAAGTTTTATTTAGTTTGCTAATTAGTTACTGCTACCTCTGTTATACTTTGTAAGTACTTCTATTGTGATCTTGTTCTTTCTTCACTAAGTATCTCTACAGATCTGTTTAATGATACTGAGTTCTGCTGAGATGATTAGTATCTTTTACCCGTCTGCAAAGTAAGTGTAATGTTTTTCACCAATATCTTTTATGTAATCTATAGATACATAATAAAACAGTAGAATCCGTAGTGTCTGTACATTGATCTTATCTACAAAAAAAAAATAAGCGGGGGCAATAAAAAAAGATCTACAGAACACAAAAATTTGTTTAATATTCTTTACTAGCTTTTGCCCGCGACTTCGTCCGCGTGGAATAGTTACTTTGGGCTAACGTTAAATTTAACCCCGATTTTGAAGCATTCTAAATTGGTGCTCTGCTCCTATTGGCCTTAGCGTAATGATATATAGCCTATAGCCTTTCTCTATAAATTGACTATTTAATTAAAAAATAATTTTTCAATTCGAACCAGTAGTTCCTGAGATTATCGCGTTCAAACAAACTCTTCAGCCTTATATATATATATTTTTTTTAATCTTTATTTATTTATAGGGACTTTTACGCATACCGTATGTCAGTCCCATCGTATCCTAAACAATTGTACCTTCACAATATGTGGGCCATAAATTTGAACAAATCCGTCGTTTTTCGTAAAAAAAAGTAGCCTATGTCGTTCCTCACGGTTCAGTGATTTTGATGTAACAGACAGATTAACTTTCGTAATTTAGTAGGGAAATATAATATGTCAATCTATAATACTGTTGAATAATATCGCAATATGGAACCGCACAATATTATTGTTAATAGCTATGCCCGTGACTCCGTCAGCGTAAGTTAATATATTGGTAATACTGTTTAGATCAAGTTCACATGAAGCTTAAGTACCTATAGTTATTTAAGCCTCATCGAAATGTTATACCTTCGGCCGCGAGACGCGTCGAGCGCGGCAACCGATTCTCAAAAATAATCCTTATGGCATGATTCAGCATTCACGCGCGATGGCTTATTATTAGCGTATTTCATGTATAACTTTGGTGTTTCTATACCGATTTATATGATTCTTTTTTATGGAATAGTCAATAATGTTAACTTTTTCAATTAGGGGTGACTGAGAGTGTTACAAACGTAAGAGTAGACAAATATTATAATCAGAAAGCTTCGAACTGCTAAGCTATCTATCGAGAGTTAGACGTGTTATTGTGAGTCAACCATAAAAGATAGACATATACTGTCGTGGGATATTTTTTATACAATTTTAAGGAGAACATTTCCGTCAGGATATGATTTCTGTGTAGCTTTAACCATTAAGGTTGCACACGGGATGGAAGCTTAAAAAATGGAGTAACTTCTCCCGTTTTCCCAACATTTCCCTTCACTGCTCTGCTCCTATTGATTGTAGCGTGATGAAAAGTATACTATAACCAGCTCAGGAGTATGAAAAATAATTGTACCAAGTTGCGTTACAATCCGTCGAGTAGTTTTTGTTTCTATAACGGTTATACAGACAGACAGACAGACAAAAATTTTACTGATTGCATTTTTGGCATCAGTATCGATCCCTAATCACCCCCTGATAGTTATTTTGGAAATATATACCATGTACAGAATTGACCTCTCTACAGATTTATTATAAATATAGATTACTTACTCACTTCCATGATTTATTTAATTAAGATATCGTTAGATATGTCTTAATTATTCAAGTGTTATATATAATTATAAATGACTTTAAAAAAAGAACATGGCATGCCATAGTTAAAAGTGAACAAAAAAGATTTAATATTGCGATATGGGTATCAAATTAAGGGGCTCACAAAGATTCTAAAGGATTATATAATGATCATAATTTTAAATATATAATAAGAAACATACGTTAACTAAACAGTGTAAAATAAAACATATTCGTAAAAAAAGCAAAAAGCCGTTAAAGAATGTAGAGTTGTAGTATCTACCCTCTACGGGTCCTGACTATAAAATCGCTATGCTTGAAATTTTTTTTTCACATTCGAGTTTTATTTTAAATTAAGATACACTTAAAATTAAACATAAGACATTATTAAATAATAAGCTATCAGCTATTATTAATAAGCTATTATTATTATGTTACTAATTTTTTTTTGGTTTTATGGTCCAAAATAAAAAGATTGTGCTGTATTATTTTTATGTAATAATAAAAATATTGATTCTGTCAAATCGATGAACATAAAATATAAACAAAAATGTAGTTTCCAATACTGCTAAATAGGAAAGTAATCTTAAAAATGTCTTCCTCCTGTAAAATTCCGAAGCTTTATTCATCAATAGCAGTCAGCTCCGTCTTTGGAAGAGATGCATTGAATAGAACATGTAGCCACCAGAGTAGTACATGGGCGTAACTGAAAGGATTTCTTATAAAGAAATGTTCGTGTAGCTTGGAAGCCACACAAAGCTACATACATCGTTTCAGCAGATTTGTTTATTTATTTATTAAAACTTTATGTACAATAGTGGTACATGGGCGTAGGGACACGGTATCGATAAGAAAGTATCGATATTGTACTCATGAGTAATATAAAAAAAAGTATCGTACTCATAAATGTATCGAAACAAAAGTATCGATACTTCAAAGTATCGAGTACTTTTCTTAGGGCCTAATGCGCATCCGTCAAGCCGTCAATGTCAGTCAGTAACATCAATTTAACTTTAGTACAGTAGGACAGAAGAAGAGAACATCAACACTCATGATATTGGTACACTAGTGTAGTAATAGTACTATAAAAAAGACAACTGACTTAACAAATTATTTAAACAATATTATATTATTTATTCTTTTAGCAATATATTATAGTACCCATTCCTCCTCCGTACAATCGCTAATAGATATACAGCACGGAACAATAGGTTCTTTTAGATGGCACACATTCACATTTAATAAGTCAAATAATAGTCAAGCACAATAACGATCAACCGGAGAAAAACAAATCGCGAGACGAACACGAAGAATAATACAAATAATACGGTTTTGTGAGATATCGTTGTATATTATAAGACCTACATTGTATCTTATAAATAATAATAACAAAACATTTGAGGGATTGATTAGTGAAAGACAGGATCTGAACTGTGAACAGAAAGACTGAAGGAACGATTTCGAGCTCAATGTAATGATTTAGAAGGTTCAGTTTAATTGAACCAGATGACGTTGCCCTCCAAGATTTATTCGATACGATACCTGTCAAAAAGTTCTCATTGAGTAAAAGTATCAAATACAAAGTATCGAGTACAAAAGTATCGGTATCGAAACGAAACGTACTCGATACCACAAAGTATCGATACTTTTTTCGTGTCCCTACATGGGCGGACTTAATGCAACAAGACATTCTCTACCAGTCAACCTTTGGGTTAAAAAGACCACAATTTGGTTGGTGTACAAGTTTGACGAAGGAATAGCCAATTTTCGTTCAAGCAAATGTGTTTTGTAACCATGTTTCATGTTACTTATTGTATCCACTTTAATCCATTTGAACACCATAAATGAACGCGTCGTATCTACGTAAATAAAAGTACTTCTGTTCTTCGCAAGGTCTTATCTATCTCTGTACTAACCATCAATATCGGTTAAGTAGTTTAGACCTGAAAGATTAACAGACAGACTGACAGAGTTCCTTTTATCTATATAAATAAAAAAACGGGCAAGTGCGAGTCGCACTCGCGCACGAAGGGTTCCGTACCATTGTCTGTAAAAAAAACAAAAAATATCACATTTGTTGTGTAACAAATAAATATTTAAGGGGGGCTCCCTTAAATATTTATTTTATTTTTAGTATTTGTTTTATATATATAGCGGCAACAGAAATACATCATTTGTGAAAACTCACTTAAACTGTCTAGTTATCACGGTTCATCAGCTTCAGCTTGATGACAGACAGACAGACAGCGGAGCCTTAGTAATAGGGTCCCGTTTTTACGCTTTGGGTACGGAACCCTAAAAATAAATCGCTGAAATGTATATACGTGCATAAATTCCGAAAGATTGCACCAAATCAATCAATGCTATAAACGCAGACAGTACAAGAACAGGCTATATTTATGACTGAAAATGAGCTTAATAAATTGTGAGTAGCTGTATCATCATGAAATACCGTCTAACTTTTGCTATGATTGCAAACTTTTTGCAGTCCACCTTCTTGATCTTGCCTCTTTGCAGGGACGAAGATTAAGAGTGGATAAATTAGGAGGTGTAGTTGTCCAAGATAAAATTTTAAATTATTCTTACGATTAATAAAAAACAAGGGTTCATGGTAATCGTTATTTTATTTGTTTTCTTACTTTATTCCTATTCCATTATTTTTAATTAATCGCTTAAATACGGTGTTAATGTACAGTGAAAATAATGTTGAGAGTTTATTTTCCACCCTTATGTTATAACTATCCAATTGTAACACACTGCAACCGGGAACATCCTGCCAAAAGCGGGATATATTAATTATAAATTAGGCGTCAATAGCGTAACGGTTAACAAGAAAATATTAGACAATATTAGAGGAAAATATTGCTTATGAGTAGGTAAGAAATAAATTTTCAGTTATTAAATTGTAAGGCCGCATTTGCTTCACGTAATTTTTAAAAACACATAAAGAGGAATACATACTTGGTTGTTGTTATTTCTAGTTTTCTCTGGACCTTATGATCCAATTCTCAATTTTTTCATTGGTAATAAGGTGCATTATTTGAGAGTGCTATAGTATATATATTATTTTGAAATCCACGTGGACTAAGTCGCGGGCAAAGTACTAGTCTGAATATAAAATTAAGCCTTAATTTCCTAGACGTTATGTGATTTCCTTTATTATCTATAGTACGGCACAATGGAATCAAGCAGGTGCTGTATGCTTGACGCATTTAGAACCTGCAAATCGTGTTAATTTTTGACGTTCGCTATGTGTATTCTTTTGGGCCGACGAACGGCCATATTATTTATTAAAAATTACTAAATGTAATAATGACACTTTATCTGTTGAGTTTAATCACTGGTACCTATAAGTCATACCACTTATATTTTCTGGGAATACATTCATAGCGCATACAACTAAGGAGTAGAATTCCCTGCCGCAGTCTGTGTTCCCTGATAGCTACAACCTGTGCACTTGATAATAAATTACTTGTAGGCAAGTGTGCTGCATTAAGGACCACATCATCGCTTTGTAACGCGTGAGATTGAGGTCAAATGAGAACCTGTCAACAACGGGTCGCATTTCTACCCGCCAGAGAATCGCAAGTAAAGTTTGATTACACTGCGGGGCGCGATTGTGATACCGTCTTAACCCGCAATAGAATGAACCTAGAATGCAAGCTGATTTCAGCGTGTAAGGTGTCTTTAAACTAAGCATATGATGCGGATTTTTTTATAAATGAGGCCCATTAGGTACAGTGGTATTGCCGTGAACCCACTTCAGATACGATGGCTTCGGAACGCTAGGTTTACTGAAGGAGCAGGGTGGGTTTTTAGTCAGTAGAAGTCTGACATTCCCTTCCGCTCTACCCACAGCGCTAGGAGTCATTTGATGATGTTCCCACGCAGTAAAAAAAACACAAGCATATTTAGCTTAGTTAAAGGGGTTCACAAGATTGCTAGTCATGTGCATTCTACCCACATTTCTACTTCTGCTTCTCCCGCAGTGTATCCGCATTATAGTCGCTAATTATTGTAGTATATTGCAATTGCGGCGGTAAGACCCCTCTTTGAGGAGTGTCTAGATCGGCGTCACGGCGTCCTGACCTACCGCATGACGCAGGTCCTCACCGGACACGGAAGTTTCGGAAGGTACAAGTGTCTGATGGGGAAGAAAGAAACGCCTGGGTGTCACTACTGCAAGGATCGCCCTGAGGACACAGTAGAGCATACGGTGCAAGACTGCCCCGCTTGGGCAGGGCACCGACGTGTCCTCACGGCGGCGATAGGCGGAGACCTCTCGCGCCCGGCACTGGTCGAGGCCATGCTGCGGGGCGAGACGGAGCGTGAAGCGGTCGCCTCCTTCTGCGAAGCAGTCATGCTATCGAAGGAGGAGGCGGGCCGCGTGAGGGAGAGGATGGCGTCCTCCCTCCAGCCCAGCCGCAGTGGTAGACGCCCACGGCGTCGGACGTCGGCCGACGATCTCCGGCCACTGTAGGCGCGGGCATGCGGACAGCGAGTAAAGGGCAACTCGCTGTCCGACCATGGACCATGCCCGGGTCGACGGCGCGTTGTGTTCCACGCGCGCCTCAAAGAGCGTCAGCAATATGACGAGGCCCCCCTGTAGAGGGCCGAAGCCTGCCGGGGTCGTGGGACTTATCCCATTACCGTGACCCCTGAACGTAAAGGGCTATTGAAGGAACACCGTGGATTTTAGTCAGTACAAGTCTGTCAGTCCCTCCGGCCCTGCCCGGGGTGGGAGGACTTATTTGATGATTTTACCACGTAAAAAAATATATATATATTGCATAACTTACCAACAAAGTTGACCTTCCTCAGGTACCGCAGCAGGTCGGCCCCGCTGGCTGGCCGCATGGCGTTACACAGTCCCACCCGGCCTCCGCAGACAGCAGCGTGCATGTCCCTGGTGACAAACAATATTTCATTATTAACTTCAGTCATCTCTATCACCCGATCAAAAAATATTTTATGCGCTGCCGGAGTCTGTGTTTCCCGATAGCTATAACCTAGGGGTCTTTAAGTCAAGAGTGAATAGGTTACTTTTAGGTAAGCGTGCTCCATCTTCGACCATATCGTCACTTACCATCAGGTGAGATGGTGGTCAAACGCGAGCCTATTATCAATAAAAAAAGCCAAAAGTCATGAGGTCAATAAACAGTTGTTTTTTATGTATTATAATCAAAATTGGTTCATAAGATCCAGATATCTTTAAACTCACAACACAATACAACAACACAACTTTACCTATAAAATCATCCCTCTCCTAAAAAATTCTTCCTCATCAAAATGCATCAGCAAAAACCAAAGAAAAAAAAATCGTTTATTTGCTCCTAGCGTGACGCATATCATCAAAAACCACAAAGGGAAAATATACGCTACTTAGAACACATATACAACGTGTAATTTAAAGGGTATATACATACCAAGTGCACGGATTCTTTGGATGATAACAAACGATATGACAAGGGTTTGGTAATCCTATGTGTGGAACTAATTAGAAATTTCAATACATTGATACCAGAGACTGATTTTTTCAAATTAAGAAGATTGAAGAGAATAAATAAATAAATATAATAATAAAAAATCTTTATTGGAACAAAAAACATATTATACAAACATTTCTGTGTACGAAAATAGCCACATTAGTAAAACTGTGTTGCAGCTATTATCGCCCACCTCCAGGAGGAAGACGGCAGCGTTCCGGATACTAAATATTATTTATTCTTAATCAAGGATATAAAAACAAAAACAAAGAGAAAAAAAAGTAGTTACTAAACAATCAATAATAAAATTAGAAGATAATAATAATACTACTAAGAAATTAAGACTAGGTTAGTGTATATTGCTGTGCATGTGGAAGTGATTTGTGTACGTGTAGTGCATGTCTGTGGGGTGTAACTATAGAGTGGGCTTATGTGGAACCTCCACACGAGCACTCTCTACGGTACTTGTATTTGGTATGCATGTGAGCAAAAAGAGGATTTTTAGGATTTAACCAAATTCTCTAATTCTTCATATGTGAGGGTATGAAGCCATTCATCAATAGGTCTTTTGCAGTCGCGGGAAGTACGTGGGTAAATATTAAGTACTTTATTTACACTATTATAGAGCATGGGACTGCAGTAAGCAAACTGCCGGCGAACAACTTCAAGTTTAACTCTGGTTGTCGAGCAGACTCTGTCAGTTCTACGCGTCTGTGCAATAAGCACTGAGTCAAATGGAAGATTTGAGTGTTTCCGCAACACTGTACTTAGAACGAAGGAGTGCCTTACTGTAGGTAGGTTCCATAGCTTATAAATCTCGCAGCTAGGAAAGCGAATGGGTTTGTAAGCCATCACCTTAAGAACCGCCCTCTATGCCCGCTCCAGGCGCAACATAAGACATCTACCAGCACCGCCCCAGGCCGAAATGCAGTACGTTAGGATGGAATGTGCAAGAGCAAAGTAAACAGTTCTTAGGGTAGCAAAGTCTGCGGAAGACCTAAGATTTTTAAAAACAAATATTAACTTTCTCACCCTAGAAACCAGCAAATTTATTTGTTCACTCCATGTCAACGTACTGTCAACCCAAACTCCAAGATATTTCATTGAGTCTGTGCGCATAACTTCGGTACAACTGCAGGCAGTAGTCCTTGCTGTATGGCACGCATGAGCTGTCAGACGAAAGGGTGAGGCTGGTTGTGACCCTTTTCTAGGACTAAATGTAATAAATTTGGTTTTATCCAAATTGAGGGTGAGCAAATTTTGCGTGAGCCATCTCATAGTAAGCTGTAAGGCTGACTCTGCCTGAAGGCGAACTTCGTTCCAGTCACGACCATTAACCAGGATAACCGTATCATCAGCGTATGCAATTACTTTTGAGTTTGCTAACTGAAGTTTACAAAGATCATTTATGTAAACTAAGAAAAGGGTAGGTCCTAAGACACTACCTTGTGGTTATCTATTTTAGTCACTTGTGAACGACCACTTTTTTTTTTTTTTTTTTTTTTTTTTAGCGTGGTAAAATTATCAAATAAGTCCTCCCACTCCGGGCAGGGTGGGAGGGACTGTCAGACTTTTACTGACTAAAATCCACGGTGTTCCTTCAATAACCCTTTACATACCGGGGCCACGGTAACGGGATGAGTCCCACGACCCCGGCGGGCTTCGGCCCTCTGCAGAGGGGGCCTCGTCATGTTGCTGACGCTCTTTGAGGCGCGCGTGGAACACGACGCGCCGTCGACCCGGGCATGGTCCATGGTCGGACAGCGAGTTGCCCTTTACTCGCTGTCCGCATGCCCGCGCCTACGGTGGCCGGAGATCGTCGGCCGACGTCCGACGCCGTGGGCGTCTACCACTGCGGCTGGGCTGGAGGGAGGACGCCATCCTCTCCCTCACGCGGCCCGCCTCCTCCTTCGGAAGCATGACTGCTTCGCAGAAGGAGGCGACCGCTTCCCACTCCCTCTCGCCCCGCAGCATGGCCTCGACCAAGGCCGGGCGCGAGAGGTCTCCGCCTATTGTCGCCGTGAGGACACGTCGGTGCTCTGCCCAAGCTGGGCAGTCCTGCACCGTGTGCTCGACTGTGTCCTCAGGGCGACCCTCGCAGTGGTGACACCCAGGCGTCTCTTCCTTACCCATCAGACACAGGTACCTCCCGAAACTTCCGTGTCCGGTGAGGACCTGCGTCATGCGGTAGGTCAGGACGCCGTGACGCCGATCTAGCCACTCCTCAAAGAGGGGTCTTACCGCCGCAATTGCGGCGTGCCCGAGTGAACGACCACTAAGGTAACTTTTAAATATGTTGAGCGGTAGACCTCTTACACCAATATTTTCCAGCTCAGTGAGGAGGAGAGGGACAGAGACAGTGTCAAAAGCTTTTGAAAGATCAAGGAAGATAGCTATAGACTTATCTTTGTTGTTCAGATTGAGCTACTGAGCCTATGAATTCTAACAAGGCATCTTCCGTGCTTCTACCAGATCTAAACCCATACTGGTTATTGGCGAGTATATTTTGTGAGCTAAGGTAATCTCGCAAACGCATATTCAATATTTTTTCAAGGAGTTTAGACAAAATAGATAACAGAGATATAGGTCTGTAGTTGTTGACACTGTCTCTATCTCCACTCTTGTAAATAGGGTGCACAATGGCCTTTTTGAACACTGTTGGAAATAATCCAGATGAAAGGGCGAGGTTAAAAACGTGACAGACAACTGGTACAATAGTGCTTCTAGCACTGTGGATCAAAGTTGCGGGGATACCATCCCAACCCGTAGCACTATCTAGTCATAGACCACGAATCAGACAATCAATTTCTTCGTTGTCCGTGCAGAAGATAGCCATCGAGTTAGGATGAGCATCCAAAGTGCCAGGGTCAGAAGTATTTGTAGAAATATAATTGTGAGAGTTCGTGATTTTGGATGCTAGTTGTGATCCCACGCCCGCGAAGTAGTCATTCACTGAATCAAGTGATTGAGTTGGGTCTGGAGTTATAGACAACAACTCGCTGGCAGAAGCCTTAGTTTTTTGAAGATTGGAGATGGTTTTAATGAGTTTCCAGGTCGCTTTCGGATTCTTACGATGTTTGTCAAATGCACTTTGTTCATATTCCCGTTTTACTTTCTTCAGTAAGTTATTGCAAAAGGTTTTATAACGATTGTAGGTGATTTTCAGAGTTTCATTATCAGCATTTCTCTTCATTTTGCGATACATTTTGTCTCGGTTCTGAATACATATAAAAAAAGCCAAAAGTCATGAGGTCAATAAACAGTTGTTTTTTATGTATTATAATCAAAATTTGTTCATAAGATCCAGATATCTTTAAACTCACAACACAATACAACAACACAACTTTACCTATAAAATCATCCCTCTCCTAAAAAATTCTTCCTCATCAAAATGCATCAGCAAAAACCAAAGAAAAAAAAATCGTTTATTTGCTCCTAGCGTGACGCATATCATCAAAAACCACAAAGGGAAAATATACGCTACTTAGAACACATATACAACGTGTAATTTAAAGGGTATATACATACCAAGTGCACGGCTTCTTTGGATGATAACAAACGATATGACAAGGGTTTGGTAATCCTATGTGTGGAACTAATTAGAAATTTCAATACATTGATACCAGAGACTGAATTTTTCAAATTAAGAAGATTGAAGAGAATAATTATCGTGTTATAGGCAAGTGACGTGGAAAGTTATTGACCCTCATATTGCTGTGACACTTTTTAGCATAGCCACAGCCACGCATCGTAGCATGGTGGCGATGCGTGGCTGTGGCTATGCTAAAAATCTATAAAAGAAGAAGTTTTTGTGTGTTTTTACTCCGCCGCATGCCCTGTCATAATCCTATGCACGCGCCTGCCAAGTACCCACTAGATGCGCTTGAGTCTATTGAGAAACGGGCCAAAAGACTCATTGGCAACGATACACTGGTCGAATCAAAGCTCCAGAGCCTTGAACATCGACGACGAGTTGCTAGTCTATCGGTTTTCTATCGCGTACATTTCGGGGAGTGTGCGATGGAATTACACAATCTAATTCCGTCAAGCCCGTTCCATCATCGGACTACAAGACAAACGGCGTAGCGCCATCGTTACATGGTGAACATCCCACCTATACGCACTAAACGTTTTGGGAATACCTTCATTGTGCGTACGGCTAAGGAGTGGAATTCCCTGCCGGAGTCTGTGTTTCCCGATAGCTATAACCTAGGGGTCTTTAAGTCAAGAGTGAATAGGTTACTTTTAGGTAAGCGTGCTCCATCTTCGACCACATCATCACTTACCATCAGGTTAGATGGTGGTCAAACGCGAGCTTATTATCAATAAAAAAATGGGTTGTAGAGGTCAGAAAGGCAGTGACTCCATGTAAAAAACTAATACTCAACTGGATCCAATTAAACTGGAAGCCAGCCCCAACGTAGCTAGCAAAAGGCTAAGCAGGAGAACGCTATAAATTGAAATAACAGATTTATTTATGTATTTATTTATCACAAACACAACTATCATTACAGGCAATAATCCTAATGCGGTAGCGTGGTCTTTAGTTACATTCTAAATTACAATTAAAGCTACTAGTTATATGTTAGCATATGTTAGCAACATTGTATGTTATCATAATACAATGTTACCTTTGTGAATTCATTCAGAGAGCAATTAAATAAATCTATCCTATCAGCAGTGTCATTCAGTGTATGTGTTCGATCGCGAGTTTGATCGCAAGTTTACTCGAACGCTCAATAGATGGCGTTGTTAGTAAAGAGCGCCATATATTATAACTCAGTGTTAAGATTCTCCGCCGATGAATGACATCAGTTTGATTTTTTTAAATATATTGTACTTGCTCATTACGGAAATAGTTGTTTTATTTACAATTAGTTCCCCGGGCTGTTGTCGAGTGCCGACCATATTTGGCCCTACCGAGTCGGATTGCGAAAAGTGTAATCGCGTCGACAAGTGAAGTGACAGTTTTGTGTCGTCTGGTGAGGCATAGAAACCAGGGTGGATCGCTCTGAAGTGCCTGTAAATCCCCGTGTGTGTAGTAGAGATGAGATATACTTGCAAATATCAATACCAGGGCTTGCAAGTACGAGTCTGTAAAAATACCAGGGTTGGAAACCAGGTATTAAAATACTAGAAAGTATTTTGAGCCACTTCGGATTTCAGTCTACTAGTCCGGTCGTACCATGCCACAATCTAGTACGGCTTTTGTAGATGAAATCTTTCCTTCCTACCAAAGAGTAAAGTAATATACAGGGAAAAGAGAGCCCTCTTACGTGATAAAAATGCAAACCTATTTCAATACGCCATCTGTAAATTGGCCCCAAACTAATCACACACACACACATAGCTATTTATATGCATGTTAACATGTATAATATAACGTTTCGTCTTATCTATGTAACATGTTCTAGTAGGACATGCTACAGAAATAAGACGAAACAAAATAGTCCCAAGGGAATGTAGATAGTAAAAGGTAGAAAGAAAACATAGAATTGTTACGAGATGGGGTTCGGGATAGAAATAATTAACACCAATTAGACTAAAATTAACACTTTAATTAAATAAACACAAAACAAAAATTAACACAGTTATTCATTCGTCAATATCGCACAGAAAAAAGCGTCTATATCGCACAGTAAAGTACAACAATTTCGGAGTAAGTTCCCACTAGTAAGGGGGAGGAACACAAGGCTTTGCACAAGGCTCAACTCGACGCACTAATTATACTTGTGGTCATTACTACGAAACACAACAATACGGATTGGGAATTACAAAACGCACATACGCAGAACATTATTTTAAATATATAATATGCAACAAACCGCCATTTGAGACTTTTTATTTTCAAATTTCCTTTGTCAGTTCAAGAACTGTCACTTTATAAATCCTAAGTAGAATCTGGCACCAGGTCTTTTTAAATAAGATTGATATTTGTGCTTTATCAAATTGTATTTCATTTTTGTGTCTATTTCAATTCGTAAGAAGATTCTAATATTTTTGTCAAACTTGTCTCCAATTAATATTACATCAATAATTTTATTTCAAATGAATATTTTTGATCATGATATATCGCCATCTGTTGACAATTTAACGTACCAGGTAGACAGTAAATAGTACTGGGGCCAATTTATAGATGGCAACTCTTTCTTTACTTCGCTGTCAAAATGTGTGGAGTGTCCCCCCCCTGCTTCCTACTTAATTTACAGAAATTAATAATTCACTCACTTAAAATTCACGGAAATATGTTTTCTTTGCACATGCAAGCATAAGGCATAAGGTTTGACACTCCCGATTTGTATGATATTAATGCTTTGCACATTTTACATTCAGCTTTATTTTAGCCAAACTTTTCTTAGGAGCCATGGTTTGTAACTGTATTTTTATTTACAACTAGTAAGTCTTATCAATTTTAAAAGAAAACACTTAACTACATTCAACTACGTTCAAAAATCGTCTTTTACCTATTTAAATATTTACATTCCTAACTAATAAACAAAGTCACGTACACATAAAAAAGCAGTTTTGTTTATTTACACACTAACTGTTAATAGTTTAAATTCAATAAACTCGCGAAATAAGAAAGTCACGTTCAGTTGGTAAATTGCATAACAAGCTCGCACTCACTTCTCAGTATTTATATGTATCATCTATGCACTCACTCAAACGACAACTGACGAAAGAAAAATAAAAAACGTAAACATAACAAAATATTTTCTAAAATACTTTCGTTCACGCAATAATGTGTCTTTTATTAATAGTCATTAGGGTGAATGGCGCCGCAAACTACTCAAAAGAAAAGAAAAAGTTCCCTGATGCACACACCTACACAGATTTCGGTTTATGTACTCAGACAACTTTGGAATATTTAGAGAAATACTACACAATCGCATTTGCAAATGAAAAATACTTTGAACCTTGCAAGTATTTTTTTTTCTGATACGATTATGCTCCTTTTTGCTGAAGCAAAACGAATCAATTTCCTATGCAAGTATTTTCACATCAATCCAAGCCCTGTTGGAAGAAAAAATACTTGCATAGGAAATTGACCCGTGATTTCTTATAAATAAGAAGCACAATCGCGTTTACATATAAATACTTGCAAAGACAAACCGTATACTAGAATAGACTTGCATACGCAATTGAAAGTATTTTCTATCTGTATAGGAAATTGAACCGTGACTTCCTAAGAATAAGGAGCACAATCGCGTTTACAAATAAATACCTGCATAGAGACGAACGTTTCTACTTTTACTCAATCCAAGCCCTGTTGAATGAAAAAATACTTGCATAGGAAATTGACCCGTGACTTCTTATAAATAAGAAGCACAATCGCGTTTACATATAAATACTTGCAAAGACAAACCGTATACTAGAATAGACTTGCATACGAAATTGAAAGTATTTTCTATCTGTATAGGAAATTGAACCGTGACTTCCTAAGAATAAGGAGCACAATCGCGTTTACAAATAAATACCTGCATAGAGACGAACGTTTCTACTTTTACTCAATCCAAGCCCTGTTGAATGAAAAAATACTTGCATAGGAAATTGACCCGTGAGTTCTTATAAATAAGAAGCACAATCGCGTTTACATATAAATACTTGCAAAGACAATCCATATACTAGAATAGACTTGCATACGAAATTGTTACGTAGTCTCTTACAGATAAGGAGCATAATCGCATAGTCGGGCGATCGTCAAGCCCCCACCGGAGCGAGTCCGACTCCGAGTAGCCGTATAAAATACTTTGAAGTCTTGCAAGTATTTCGGATCGGTACCTGGTGTACGTACTTGGAAGTAAATACCTGGTGTAAATACCTGGTCGCGTAAATACGTACCATCCCTAGTGTGTAGGGGATCAGCGGAGTACAGCAGCGAGGTTGCAGCCGGCTCCGCCAGGGGGCGCCACCAGCATCGAGGCTCACTTCGTGCGGCAACAGCGACAACAGCAGAGTCCAGAGGGCAACGGGACATCAGCAACTTCATCAAGAGTGATGTCACGGCCAGTGACGACACACTCAGCGGTACCAGCAGTGACATAGGAGCAACGACGTGTTTGGAGAAGGTTTGGCAGACAAAACCGTGAGTTTCAACCCAATGTAATTATTTGGTAGACTTTAAATTTCTCTCAGTGAATTTGAAGATCAGTTCAGTGCAAATACAAAGTGTTCGAGACTTTAATATTTAGTAGTAGATTTAGAATAAATTGCAGATAAAGTATTCTGGCGGGAAAACTATGCCCGATTTGTCTAAATTCAAACTTCTTTTGCATTTGATACGTAATTAATTCTCAATATTAATTACGTAATTTATTATATGTTCTATGTTTATCGTGTTTAATTGAACACTTTTAAATATTTAATGGTTTTGTGTATGTACTTGTAATTTTTCGTCGGTTGCATTGTATTGATTTATTAAAATACCTCTGTAGCGTTTGTACACAATGGAGTCCTTGAGTAAATTGCAATTTAACAACAAATTGGTAATAGAAAAAGGTAGAATTAACTTTAATAAATCACCCAAAGATCGACTCACACAAAGTTACATTGAGACTAGATTAGAATCTTTAGAGGTACAGTGGAAACAATTTGTTGAAACGCATATGCGCATAATAGAAAAGGCAACCGACGAAGAATTAAAAAATAATGTTTATTTTACGGCAGAAATATATGATGTAACTGAAGAGTTGTACATATCATATAAGTCCGAATTAAAAGAGCACTTAAAACAAACTTGTCCACTTAAAAGTGCTAATTCTAGCAATAATAACCATTCCACTCAAAATAATTCAAATGTGAAATTGCCACAAATTAGTTTGCCTACGTTCACGGGGCTATATTCTGAATGGGTCACATTCCGTGATTTATTTACGTCACTAATTCATAAAAATGAAACATTAGATGACGTTCAAAAACTCCATTATCTAAAGGGTCATCTCTCAGGCGAAGCAGAACAGTTGCTTCGACACATTCCTGTAACTGCGTCTAATTACAATGAGTGTTGGTCAATTCTAAACAAACGATTTGACAATAAAAGATTTTTAGCTAACTGTATGCTCAAGCGGCTTGTCCATCAATCGTCCATTAGTAAGGAGTCTTCGACCAATATTAAAATGTTGTTAGACACGACGGTTGATTGTTTACATGGTTTACGCAGTCTAGGCATTGACGTCAGTTCATGGGATGCAATTGTTGTATATTTAAGCTCAGAGAAATTAGATAGCGAGTCCCGTAAATTGTGGGAACTAAGAATTAGTTCAAGTACTAACGATGACCTACCGACGTTTGAAGAGTTCAAAACTTTTATGGAGTCTAGGTTTAGGGCCTTAGAGTATTTAGACCCTAAAGCAAACAAAAGTGTTAAAAATGAAAATAATGCTAAATCTTTTCATGTCGCCTCTCAAGGTTGTGTATTATGTTCTGGCGATCATAAATTGTGTCATTGTAAACAATTTACTAAGAAAAATTGTGATGAGCGTCGTGAATTTGCCCGAGTCAGTAAGCTTTGTTACAACTGTCTAGGGACGAACCATTCCGTCTATTCTTGTCGTCAGCGTACCAAATGTCACCTTTGTAAGAAGAAGCACCACACACTGCTTCACCCAAAATCAACTGCCAATGCTGTTGAAATTGTTGATGGTTCAGCAGAAACGAAGGTGGTAGCTGCGAATGCAGCCACCTCTTCCAGTCAAAGCGATACCAAGCCCATTTGTTGTTTTGCGGATGTTCACAACCATGGTTTGCTAGCCACAGCCTTGGTCAACGTTGAGTCGAGAACCGGTACTGCTGTTGTGTTAAGAGCTCTAATGGATCAGGGCTCTCAAGTCTCTTTCATCACAGAGGCTGCAGTACAGTTGCTCGGACTGAGAAAAACACCTGCTCGCACCGACATATTTCGACTAGGTGATGACGAGGGACACTCAATGCCCTCTAAGTGGATAGTTATGTTGAAACTACAGTCTCGTGTAGATCCCACATTTGTCTTATATGTAGATGCGTATGTACTGAATAAACTCACATCTCATCTACCAGAAAGGTAGATTATTCAGGTATCGGCTTCGATCTCGTCCTTAAAACTAGCTGATCCGACTTTTGATACGCCAGGGAAAATTGATTTACTTTTAAGTACGCGTGTCGTCGGAGAAGTTATGTTGGACGGTTTAGTCAAGGGTCCGCCGGGATCTCCAGTCACTCAGAAGACTCATTTGGGCTGGATCCTGTCAGGCGAGATCCCATCGTCAGCAATCTCTAGGTCAGTATGTTATCATACTGTAGTTCAGTCAGCGGATGTCAATGACCTTTTGCGTAAGTTTTGGGAGTTGGAGTCAGAGCCCTCAGTTTGTAGTGTGATCTTTACTGAAGAAGAACAGAAATGCGAGGATTTCTACTCCAAAACCACCAAACGCGACGCGACTGGGAGGTATGTCGTAAAACTACCATTCAAAACCGATTTGCCCTGTTGCACGTCTGGTGGATCAGAGGTCATTGCCCGTAGGCGCTTTATCAACCTAGAGAAAAGATTAGTAAAAGAACCGAAATTTAGGACACAGTATAGTGCAGTCTTAAATGAGTATATTGATCTGGGATATGCTGAAGTTGTTCCCCAAATAGAGTTAGGTAACAATGCGTGCTACCTACCACATCACGCGGTGGTGCGTGAGGATAAAAGCACTACTAAAGTTAGGGTCGTCTTTGACGCTTCATGTTCAGGCCACAATAGTGTATCATTGAATACAGAGTTAATGGTCGGCCCAACCCTACAACCTGAGCTGCGTCAAACTATCATGCAGTGGCGATGTCACCCCATAAGTTTGGTTGCAGACATAGAGAAAATGTACCGTCAGGTAAAGGTTGCAATCGAGGACGCTGATTATCAGCGCATTTTGTGGCGCGACAATCCAAACGCTGAACTGAAGCATATACGGTTATTGCGTGTTACTTTTGGAACATCCTCTGCGCCATACCTAGCGGTCAGGTCTCTCCAGCAACTAGCTCGAGACGAAGGAAGTGACATTCCTCTAGCGGCAGACAGAATCCTTACATCGTTCTATGTAGATGATCTGTTGACGGGCTGTCAGTCTGTCGCTGAGGGAGAACTTATTTATCACCAGCTGAATCAATTGTTAGCTCGTGGGGGCTTCAAACTTCAAAAGTGGTCCAGCAGCAGTGACGAATTGTTATCCAAAATGAATGAGGATACTGCTGGGCAGGACAATCTCGATCTTAAGATGGATGAGCACAAAATATTAGGATTAACTTATCAGAGAAAGTCAGATGAGTTTAGATACGTTGTGCAACTTCCTCCACCCGAAACCCCCATAACCAAGCGAAAGGTAATCTCTGACATCGCTCGCTTATTCGACCCTCTTGGCTGGCTCGCGCCGGTAATAATAACAGCCAAGGTGTTCATTCAACGCATGTGGTTAGCGGGATCCGAATGGGACGAGGTACTTCCAGATCACCTCTTAAAGGAATGGCTTAGTTATAGAGACAACCTTTATCATCTTAGGAACTTCCGTCTGCCACGGTGGATTCACACGAGTCAACTCGACGTCTTGCTAGAGTTGCACGGATTCTCTGACGCATCTAATGTTGCTTACGCAGCCGCTGTCTATGTTCGGTGTATTGATGCTAATGGTCGAGTTCATGTTAGTCTTATCGCAGCTAAGACCAAGGTGGCCCCTGTCAAACAGGTATCCATACCTCGTTTAGAGTTATGCGGCGCATTGCTGCTTTCAAAACTTCTGCGTGAAGTTTCCGACACCTTGGGTATCTGTAAAGAATACATGCATGCCTGGACTGACTCGACAGTGGTGCTCGCCTGGTTGAGCAGCCACCCCAGCCGCTGGAAAACATTTGTAGGCAACCGAGTGTCTGAAATACTTACCGTTATGGAAAATAGTCAGTGGTCGCATGTCCAGTCCAATGATAATCCTGCAGATATCGCGTCGCGCGGCGTGAATCCTGCAGAGTGCGTTGACCTAGAGTTGTGGACACAGGGACCTAGTTGGCTGAAAAATAAAGAGATTAATTATAGTAGAAGGGAAATTAAAGAAACTAACCTAGAAGAGAGGAAATCAGTAGTAGCATGCAATATAGCAGTAAAGGAAACAAGTGAGGATACCATAATTTCAAAATATTCGTCTCTTAGAAAACTTACAAGAGTAGTAGCCTATTGCAAAAGGTTCTTAAAGTTTAAAAATAAAAATTATAGCACTAAATTCAGTAAATTTCTAACACCTTCTGAAATTCAAAGGGCATTACTTACCTGCATTAAATTATGTCAAGGAGAACATTTTGAATCGGAGATAGATAGTTTAACTCTAGCTCACTAACCTTAATTTCGAGTAACATTATTACTAACCATTCGTAAATTTTACGACAGATTGAAACACCAATATTTATTTAATCAACTTTATTTATGACACAAAAGGAACTTAATAAGCAGTCTTAGTTTCCTCTTAATCAAATAATATCGCCTCTTTTAGAAATATTCTACATTGAACAATGGTTACACATAGAAACAATATGCTCCCTGCAAATCGCTTTTTTGCAGCCCTTGCAGAAGGTTGTGGTCATACGACGTTTTTTTGCAGGACAGGAGCTGCAAGTTTTGCGAGTTCTAGGAACGTCTTGACTAGTACCTTCCTGAGGGTCATCAATTTTCAAGATGTCCGCGACAATCTGCTTCAAATTTCGTTGCAAAGTTATCGTCTGAAATCTCTCTTGCAGCTAAGGCTTCATTAGTTCGTCCGCCATTTCTAACGCAAAAGGCCTCCTTTTCATGGATTTTTTTTCCATTTCGGATCGCATTAGATACGTGAATGACATATTTTATTTATTTTATTTTATTCTCTTGGGAAAACTTACAGCTAGGATAAAGATAGATGAAGAATATTGAAAGAAGGCCAATTACAAGTTTTCGCAGACAGTATTAGAATAGAACAAGAGACAGTAGACAGATAAAATAAAGTAAGAAGTAAAAGTACTCGGAGCAAATTATACAATATAAGATTAGAAGTTAACATACTATATAAGACAAGAAGTTATACAGAAGCGCATACAAGTAATTAATAGTTGCATTATTCATCGAAATACTGATTGTACATTTTTTTTTAAGTTTCGTGACATTGGTGGAGAATAAGTCCAGATCATTATTGACACTCTGACACATTGTATTGTATGATCTGCTAGCTCTTATTATATATGAGTTTTTCCGATAAACACACCGCACAGAGGGAACATATAGAGGTCGATGATTCCTTAATTGGAGAGATGGAACACGTAGCCCAATTTTGCCAATCAGTTCCGAACAGTCGATTGAACCATTAGCGATATTAAATAAAAATACCAGATCAGCCATTTTTCTCCGGTCGATTAGTGGAAGAATATGAAACTTCCTACATCGACTGTGGTAGTTAGGAAGATAAGTTTTAGATTTATACTGAATGTACCTCAAAAATTTCCTTTGAATACTTTCGATGCGACTTATGTAAGTATTATAATTAGGGTTCCATACCGGTGAACAATATTCGAGATGACTGCGCACAAAGGCACAATACAGAATTTTGAGTGTTTTTATGTTTTTAAAGTCGGCTGATATTCTCAAGATAAAACCTAGTGCCTTGGAAGCTTTTTTAATTATATTGTCAATGTGTGTGTCAAAAAGAAGTTTCGAATCAAAAGTGACGCCTAAATCTCTAATCGTACTGACTCTGGATATTAAAGTATTGGTTAGTTTATAGTCGTAAAGAATAGGTTTTGGTTTGCGAGTGAACGTACATATGTAACATTTAGATACGTTTAAATCTAAGCGATTAGCGACACAATATTCTTGGAATCCGATCAGATCATATTGGAGTTGTTCAGCATCTTCTTCAGTTCTTATTTCACTCAATATCTTCATATCGTCCGCAAATAGAAGAACTTTTGCGTTGGAGAAACATAAAGAAACATCATTGATGAAGATGTTGAACAATAAGGGTCCAAGCAACGATCCCTGCGGAATTCCTGAGGGGACAAAACTAGGCCTAGATGTGTATCCATTTAGAACAACAGTTTGACATCTGTTGGCTACATAAGACGAAAACCACCTGAAAAGACTCCCGCTGATGCCTATAGCCAATAGCTTGCGCAGTAGTATAGCATGATCCAGGCGATCGAAACACTTGCTGTAATCAGTGTAAATTACATCTACCTGTGTGCGACGAGACATACATTCAGTCAAGTAATCACTGCAAAGAACCAGGTTGGTGGTTGTGGAGCGACCTCGCAGGAAACCATACTGGCGGTCACTGATACTTAATTTAAGAGTAGCGTATAGTTGTTTGTGAATTATTTTTTCAAGGATTTTAGCAAATATACATAGCTTAGAGATAGGTCTGTAGTTTTCCACGAGGTCCCTAGGCCCTTTTTTATGGATCGGAGTAATTAATGCCGACTTCCAAATTGAAGGTACCTGACCCGCATCTAGAGATCGCCTGAACAGTATTGAAAGTGGAGCGGTCAGACTTTTAGCACAGTTTAGTATAAAAATAGGCGGTATATTATCTGGTCCTGCGGACTTTGTTAAGTCAACTCCTTTAAGCAGTTGGAATACCTCTAATTCACTAACTTCGACTGAATGTATATCCGAGACGAGATCACCTAACTGCGTGTCAGAATCCTGCGAGCGTGTATTAGAACGGTTGTTGTCACTGTTGCCGTCGAAAGTAAGAAAATTTGAGTAAAAATAGTCGCTGAACATGTTGCAGATATCCTCTCCATCGCTTGAGATGCGATTTTTATATTTTAATAGAGAAGGATACGAATTTGTTTGTTTTTTAGATTTGACGTATGACCAAAACGCTTTGGGGGTTTTAAAAATACTTTCTTCAATTTTTGTAATGTAGCAGCTAAACATTTCAGTTTCAACTTCCTTAGCCCGCTGTCGGAGTAGGACAAACGACTCGTAATCATTGATATTGCCATATTTCTTGAACTTAGCATGATGTTTCGCTTTTTCCTTAATAATTTTAATCAAAGGCTGCTTGTACCAAAGAGGATATCTGCTAGATGTAATGACTGTCTTCACAGGTACATGAGAATCACGCAAGTCATTGAGTGTGTGGTAGAAAAATGTTATGGCATCCTCGAGTGTTCGAGTGCAGACTTCCCTTTGCCAGTCAATCTCGTTAAGCCGGTTATTAATGGCCGTATAATCAGCTGACTTATATAGAAATTTAATACGAGATAGTGCAGGAAGAGTATGAAGTTCTACGAAATCAACGGACACACAGAGAGCCTTATGATGTGGATCTTCCGGCACCAGGGGGTTATCGCAAATCGACACCGAGACCTCACTATTAGACAAAACTAGATCAAGAATTTTATTGTTTAAATTTACATGTGAATTAAATTGCGAAAAATTGCAGAGGGTAATATTATCAAAAAAACTTGTTTGAACACGACCTTGAATATTACTTGGCAAAACAGATTGACCATCATCATCTGGGTTCCAGGTTATGTTTGATAAGTTAAAATCACCGACAACTAAGAATTTATCAGCGGGATGCTTCTGAACAATATCTGTCAAATTATCAGAAAAGATAGTTAACTGACCTGCCTGGGAGTTTCCAAGATTTTGATTGCAGATGTACACTACACATATATTCATTTTGTATGATACGCGCGGTCGTTTCCTTTGCAGGGTGATAGTAATCCACAGGTCTTCAGCAGACGAGAACCATTCACTGCTTAGATCACTAACAAGTTCACGACGCACCGCAATAAGCACACCACCCCCCAAAGTTTGCTTCGTAATAGTATAATTTCTATCAGGCCTCCACACTATGTAACGATCGTCAAACAATTCACAGTCCCTAATACCTTCAATAAGCCAAGTTTCAGTTAAGCAAATAATATCATAGGAATTAACACACACATTACGATAAAATATTGACGTTTTCGTACGCAATCCCCGAACATTTTGGTAAAACAAACTAATAGGTAGCATCGCAATCCGAAATATAATACATTAGTACTTCAATAGAAATTCTAATGTGGGGTACATTCAGTTTAAAGCCAAAAATTGAGTCATTGAATATTAAAGAAACGAGTGAGGTCAAGCTAAATGCAGTCTTAATTACCAGTAAATAGGATAGAATATAATAATAGGTATGTTCAACACCGAGCGATAAGCAAACAAAAGGGCAGCGGCAAAGGAATGTGCACAAAAAAGTGGCGCCAGTGATTCTCAAACTATTAGCACAGTAAACAAAAATACACGGGTACGAAAAATTATGAAAAAGACACATTGTTAAAATATAAACTTTTTGAGATCCTGTTCCGTTTTTATGTGATGGGTCGGAGAGGTAGCACTTTTCTTTATCAGAATTTTGCAACCCACAACCCAAGTATATAAAAAACCACGTTCTTTAGCAAGTTTTTTCGTTTTATTCAGAAGCACTTTGTTCTCAAAAGTCAGATGATCATTAACATAGATTACACTGTCAGACTGTAGACCCAACTTGCTGGCAGTTATAGATGACTTTAGTTTTTTTGCTGCAGCCACGAAATCATTCTTCAGGTATCTGTTGTGAACTGAGCAAATAATGTTTTTATTTTGGTCGTTGTTTCGCATCGGTACTCTCGCAATGAAGTTAATTTGTTCCTTCGGGATGTGACATCCAATAATATCTCCAATCTTGCCAATAATTGTGAACAGATTTTCTGATTTAGTCGTTGGAACACCCTTAATTTCTAAGTTGTTCATTCTTAATCTTTGCTCAGTATCACGATGAAGATCTTCTATTCTGGAACATCGATCATGCAGCGCTGCCATCTCGTTCTTCGTCTTCTTAAGGCAGTCCACTTCACTTTTCAACACCGATGCTTTGGTGGCTAGTGTCTCCACCGACTGGTCCAGGAACTCGACAGCCGTTTTGAGACTCGAATATTCCGATCTGATAGATTTGAGCTCAGCCAGTTCCAATTGAATAGCCTTCATGTTCTCCATCAGGGTTGGTAAGCTATCCATCTGGGCTGATAGGGCCTTCAGTTCAGACATTATAGACTCCATGTTGGCTGGAACGGGTGTAGCGATGGCCGCGGTTCCGGGACGGGGGCTGGATGCGGCCGAGGATTTACAATTACTGCACTTCCAAGTATTCTTGCGATCACCCAATTTCCTCCATCCACATTCTGTAATACCAGCACAGGGAAAGTCGAACTGCCCCTGACATCCCATGCATTTGGCGCCATCCCTGCTCTCAACTTGACAACGCTTACACTTAAACATAATGAGAACGTATAACTTTGAGATCCGTAGTCAGGTAGTTAGTTGCACACCGAGTCGCGAGGTATATGCGTGTGGCCGATTTGCTGTCAACCGGCGAACTGATGATATGCGTTCACTATTGAGTGTACTCGAGGTTTTGTGGACCATTTGTGTCTACAAAACCGTACAAGATATTCTGTCTTGGTTGAATAATTGAATGCTGCTGTAGTGGTTCCTCATTCGGTTGGAATCCATCTAAGCCAAACAGGATGTCAGTGAAGTATCATCATCGAAATCTATGACTAACCTGCGACTACGGCTGCGACATGGAATGAAGAACTCATCGTCCGAAGGGTCTGCAGCATCCTCGACACTTCCGTCAGTTTCATTATGAATTTCCGTCTCTAAATTATCACCTTCCTCGGATTCCGAAGACTGTGATTGATTACCGGTGATTGATTCCGTTTCCGAATCAGCTAACCATTGTAAAATTTTATCATTTTGACTCCTCAAGTCCATCTGAAAGTATAAAAAAATATCAAATACATTTCAAACAAAACAAAAAACAACGAAATGTCAAAATGTTGTAAAAACCATTGAAAACTTTTAGTCATTTCTAAAGTATAGTAATTATTACGTCTTATTATAACATTAAAATAATATGTTCATTAGTAATTATTGAAAATAATTGACAAATAAATAAAAGCACAAGTTTGAAAAATAGTTACGTAGATACTAACCTTTCGTAAATTTTACGACGATCACTCGATATTTCCCGATCTAATGAGCGTGCATCCTTAATGAGTGTTTGCGGGTCACTGGTGATGCGAATTAGGAAGGTATTAGAAACGGGTGGGTTGGCGGGGGTTGGGAGCTTACGGAAACACTAAATACGCGAGGTAAGCGTCGTTATTTTGACGAATGGTTAGTAACACAGGGTTAAAGACAAAGGGAGAAGTAAACAAAAAAGGAGTACTTACCTCGCTCAATCCATACCTGGATCAGGAACAGATTTTGAGAGTTGGCGGTAGGTTGCACAGGGCCAACCTTCACGAAGACTCGAAGCATCCTATAATTATTCCTCGTAAGTCACATTTAACTCACCTCCTAATCGCTGACGCTCATGAGAGAACGTTGCACGGTGGGCCTTAGTTAGTTCTTAATTATTTACGATCCAAAAATTGGATAATAAATGCAAAGAGTATCGTAAGACAATACGTGCGCAAATGTGTCAGTTGCATCCGTCATTCATCTCGGTCTGTACATCCTTTAATGGGGTTCTTTAGAAGTGGCGTTGACTATGCAGGTCCTATTAGTATCCGTCCTACAAAGGGTCGCGGTTATCACTCGACCAAAGGATACATTTGTTTGTTCGTGTGTATGGCTACTCGGGCCATACATTTAGAAGTCGTCAGTGACATGACATCTCAAGCCTTTTTAGCAGCCTTTAAGCGCTTTACAGCGAGAAGAGGCCATTGTGGTGAGATGTGGAGTGATAATGGCACTACCTTTGTTGGAGCCAACAAGGAATTAAAGGCGCTGTTACGCCACGAAAGGTCCGGCATAGCAGCTGATATTGCCGATTGGTTGGCAACCAACGGGACAACTTGGAGCTTCATTCCACCTCATTCTCCGAACTTCGGAGGTCTTTGGGAGGCTGGAGTGAAGTCAACAAAACACCACCTCAAAAGAGTAATTGGTACAAGCACACTCACTTTTGAGGAAATAGCAACAACACTTGCTCAAATTGAGGCCTGTCTGAACTCCAGGCCTATTTCTGCAATCAGTACTAGCCCAGAGGATCCATGCCCATTAACACCGGGTCATTTTCTGGTTGGCGAGCCTTTGATTCTCGTACCCGAAATTAACTTCGAAAATTCAAATATCAGTACGTTAAGACGATGGCAATTGACTCAACGTATGGTTCAAGACTTCTGGCGTAGGTGGTCTCGTGAGTATCTGTGTCAGTTCCACCAAAGGAACAAATGGATTCATAAAACCTTAGAACCAAAGTTGGGTGAAGTAGTGTTGGTCATGGAAGATGATCTTCCACCTGCCAGATGGCTCTACGGTGTTATTACAGAAAAGCATACTGGCTCGGACAACATCACAAGGGTTGTCTCTTTGCGCTGCAAGGGTTCGATAATAAAAAGACCTGTGTAAGTTGTGTTGCCTATCACCCAATAGTTTGTGCTTACCTTATAAATAGTTCGTAAGTTTCTTGTTTACTGTTATTTCTATTAATGTTAAGGATTATGTAATCGTTGGTTAAATTACAATTTAAGGTTATCATTAAGAATTTATGTTCTTTTATGTTTGTTATTTAGTTGTTCAAATCATACAGTCCACTAGTGTTTAACTTCCCACCGAATTGTTGTCGCATGGTGGGCGGTCAGTTAGTTTTGTTTTGTTTAAACTAAATTCTGGACATTCTGTCCATGGTGGGCGGGATGTTCGATCGCGAGTTTGATCGCAAGTTTACTCGAACGCTCAATAGATGGCGTTGTTAGTAAAGAGCGCCATATATTATAACTCGGTGTTAAGATTCTCCGCCGATGAATGACATCAGTTTGATTTTTTTAAATATATTGTACTTGCTCATTACGGAAATAGTTGTTTTATTTACAACTAGCTTTTGCCCGCGACTTCGTCCGCGTGGAATAGTTACTTTGGGCTAACGTTAAATTTAACCCCAATTTTGAAGCATTCTTCATTGGTGCTCCGCTCCTATTGGCCTTAGCGTAATGATATATAGCCTATAGCCTTTCTCTATAAATTTACTATTTAATTAAAAATATTTTTTCAATTCGAACCAGTAGTTCCTGAGATTATCGCGTTCAAACAAACAAACAAACTCTTCAGCCTTATATTATTAGCATAGATAGCGGTTGCCCGCAACTTCGTCCACGTTTCCGTCGTTTTTCGTATAAAAAAGTAGCCTATGTCCTTCCTCACGGTTCAGTGATTTTGATGTAACACACAGATTAACTTTCATAATGTAGTAGGGAAATATAATATGTCAATCTATAATACTGTTGAAAAATATCGCAATACCGAACCGCACAATATTATTGTTAATAGCTGTGCCCGCGACTCCGTCAATGTGTAACTCCTTGTGTGTTATTAAGTTAACGTATTGGTAATATTGTTTAGATCACGTTCACATGAGGCTTAAGTACCTATAGAACGATAATACTTCAGCGCAAAGCTTCCGGGTAAACTATGTTGAAAGTTGACCCGTCCGGCACGTGAACATAAAGATTTCTAGAACTGCTAACCCGGGAAAGAGTGACGTACAACTGACCATGCGAGAAACAACTGACACCGAGATCTACTCCAGCAACACGAAAAGTCTGCCCTTGAGCCTTATTAATTGTCATTGCATAACACACCGATACTGGGAATCGCGTTCTTTTAAATTGGAATGGAAAATTATTTGGTATTATGGGAATTCTGGAAATAAAGACGGTTTCTCCTGCACCGCAACCTGTTAAAATTTGAGCCTCGATTATATTTTGTTGCAACTGGGTTACTTTTAGCCGAGTTCCATTGCAAAGTTGTGGTGGTTTTAAATTTCGGAGCAGAATAATAATCAGAAAGCTTCGAACTGCTAAGCTATCGGGAGTTACACGTGTTATTGTGAGTCAACCATAAAAGATAGATATATGCTGTCGTGGGATATTTTTTATATAATTTTAAGGAAAACATTTCCGTCATAAATGATTTCTGTGTAGCTTTAACCATTAAGGTTGCACACGCGACGGAAGCTTAAAAAATGGAGTAACTTCTCCCGTTTTCCCAACATTTCCCTTCACTGCTCTGCTCCTATTGAATGTAGCGTGATGAAAAGTATACAATAACCAGCTCAGGAGTATGATAAATAATTGTACCAAGTTTCGTTAAAATCCATCGAGTAGTTTTTGTTTCTATAACGGTTATACAGACAGACAGACAGACAGACAGACAGACAGACAGACAGACAGACAGACAGACAGACAAAAATTTTACTGATTGCATTTTTGACATCAGTATCGATCCCTAATCACCCCCTGATAGTTATTTTGTAAATATATTTCATGTACAGAATTGACCTCTCTACAGATTTATTATAAGTATAGATTATGGGAATTCTGGGAATAAACACGGTTTCTCCTGCACCGCAACCTGTTAAAATTTGAGCCTCGATTATATTTTGTTGCAACTGGGTTACTTTTAGCCGAGTTTCATTGCAAAGTTGTGGTGGTTTTAAATTTCGGAGCAGAATAATAATCAGAAAGCTTCGAACTGCTAAGCTATCGGGAGTTACACGTGTTATTGTGAGTCAACCATAAAAGATAGATATATGCTGTCGTGGGATATTTTTTATATAATTTTAAGGAGAACATTTCCGTCATAAATGATTTCTGTGTAGCTTTAACCATTAAGGTTGCACACGCGACGGAAGCTTAAAAAATGGAGTAACTTCTCCCGTTTTCCCAACATTTCCCTTCACTGCTCTGCTCCTATTGATTGTAGCGTGATGAAAAGTATACAATAACCAGCTCAGGAGTATGATAAATAATTGTACCAAGTTTCGTTAAAATCCATCGAGTAGTTTTTGTTTCTATAACGGTTATACAGACAGACAGACAGACAGACAGACAGACAGACAAAAATTTTACTGATTGCATTTTTGACATCAGTATCGATCCCTAATCACCCCCTGATAGTTATTTTGTAAATATATTTCATGTACAGAATTGACCTCTCTACAGATTTATTATAAGTATAGATTAGTTCCCCGGGCTGTTGTCGAGTGCCGACCAGTATGCAAGGCAAGATATGCAAAGGTACCAAGCCTACTATTAAAAATTCATTAAACCCTCTTGTTAAGATTATTATGATCTCCAGTTGTACCCAACTAAATTCAACGGAAACACTTATAAATGAGGTTGAACTAAAACTTTTACACAATTTGACATAGCAACAACAAACAGGAGTTCGAGATGAACCAATATTGTATTTATGTTTATGGTTGTTTTGCTATATTTATTGCATATGCAACAATCTGTCAAATTTCTTTAATAGATGTTCAACTTTATCTTTAAAGAAATTAGGTTCAAGATTGATTGGGAAAATTTGACAGTTTCGGGTAGTTTCATGTGCTGTACTGTGTCACTTAAAAAAAGGTACCAAATTGAATAATGTTTTATGTTGTGGCCTAAGGCATAATAAGTTTTGTATTCATAATTGCATATTGCTTAGAATTAAATATGCAATTGTATTTAAACCTGTAAATATATATTTGGTTGTTTTCCTCATTATATTTTCCATCACAATTTTGAGGGTTGTTGTAATGAAATAAACATTAAGTATTTCCTTAGATTTAAACCCATGATCTGCATTCTAATTCTGTATGCAATCCAATTTGTTAGTTCAGCGCTTTCTCCTCTCACACATAGAGGAGGGAGTTTAACTATTGAGCATTAGATCAAGTAGTTCCTACATATTCATATACACGGGTGACGCAAAGAAACATTATGTCAGGGAAGAATGGCGGTGGGTGATAGAGCGGGGCGCTGAACACAAAGTTACCACTTGACAACCACGATCACCTTGTCAAGAGTGAAGGGACTGAGAAGATCAAGAATACATTCATGGTGCTTTGGATGGAGTCAGAAACTGCATACAGCTGAATATCATTGTTTTACATAGAGCATTGCCTTACAATGTTCCACACTCCAAACCCCTGAATTAAAGCTACTACCAGTAGCATCCACACGTCACGCGTACGACAGCTTAATTGGGAAGCATTAAAAAGGCAAAAATAATTGTCTCCCTACCTCTATTCGTCGCACAAAAATGAACCATTTTAACAAAACTGCGCTCGCTCTCAAGTCTCAAATGCAGTTTTTAAAAAGAGCGCATTATGGATCCGACCCCGATGTATTCAGCATCACAAAGCGCTCTCATTTCGTCGTACAGAACCTTTGAAAAGCGCTGGAAATTCAAGATTGTCAGCAGGAATAATGGATGGATATTCTATTGAAAAATATGAGATGTGGGGGCATCCATCCATGCCGAATTAAATGGTACTGGCGTGAAATAGGTTAAAAAATATATATATAAAATCACGACATTTTAGGCGGCAATGATATGATGGTTTGTGTTCAATTGCTAATCCTATAACTACCCTGTAATTCTATTTCCAGAAAAATCTTTGTAATCTTGTATGTCTTCTATAAACGAACGTCCTTATGCAAAATACACCAGCCCATGCTAGGCCTGTGTGGTGAATTACGGGTCTTTCCCACTCATAGAGAAGAGACCCTGTCCTAGCAGTGGAGACATTATTGGGTGATTTTGTTATGTTATGCTCGTCTCTGTGTATCTGCTCTGCTAAGTGAAGATGTGGTCGAAGATGAATCACGCTTACCTAGAAGTAACCCAATCACTCTTGACTAAAAGACCTCCAGGTTATAGCTATCAGGAAACACAGGATTAATGAAAATGTTAATTAAGTATGACCTCTTTGCGAGGCAAATTATTGTTTTGAAAGGAATCCTCAAAAGATGAAAAGGTTAGCTACAAAGGTACCTATTTAGATATGGTTGGTCGTAACCTTGAGATGCGCTCGTTTATCATTTCACAATTTCACATAATATTGATTATACGATCTCAGACAATGGCATGGTGTACCCTTAATCATGTAAAAAGTCTTTAAAACAAATTTAACAACTGCCTGAAAAATATCCGATATAATTAGATAATCAATATACATGAACATACTCTTAGGTTAATACATATACATATATATACATACAAAGGTACGGTCCAAAACAGGAAGCGCCGATGTGGGCAAAACGCCTGCCAGGCGGACGTGAGATTATAATATAATAATAATAATATTCCACAACTTTCACACAACGCCATCTAGTCCCAAACTAAGCAGAGCTTGTGGTATGAGTACTAGACAACTGATAAACATACATATATATTTCTAAATACATACATATTATAGATAAATTACACCCAGACAAAGAACAAATGATCGTGCTCATCACACAAACATTTGTCCTGGGTGGGAATCGAACCCACGACCTTGAGCATAGCAGTCAGGGCCACTGACCACTAGACCAACAGGCCTGTCAGATTGAGCGGGTCATGTAGGTATGTAGGATACATCAGGACTATACAAGACAGATGGGCTATTGTCGTTACAAGGTAAGACCCAGGAAACAAATAGTTAAATATTACTAATTAACATTATAAATACGAAAGTTTGTGCGAATGGATGTATAAAAATAATAGATGTATGGCTATTGTTATTCTTTTACGCAAAAGCAACTGAACGGATCTGAATTGAATTTGGTAAGTAGATAGTTGACATCCTGGAATAACACATAACACATACAACAATTATCCCGGAGTTCCCAAGGAATCAGGATTTATGAGGGAAAACCCCCCCTATGCGAACAAAGTCACGGGCAGAAACTAGTATATTATTATTATATATTCGCTAGTTTTTACTACATAGCTCACCATTCTTTGTAATCTGTATTCAAATCAACCTTCCTTTGATTGTTTCTTTATTTCAATTTTAATAAAGTTAAATTTTATTTCAAAGTTACCTACAGTTATTTTATTCTTTATGAAAATTAGACCTTTTTCAATAGAAGAAGAAAAGAAGTTTTATTTATAATTTTATGCGAAAATTAATTATGCCAGTGAAAATTACACGTAGTATTGGTCCGTAAAATGTAAATATTAATAGAAATTTAGCCTTGGTTAATTCATGTATGCTAATTACAAACATAAGAAGCTGAATACAAAGATTGCCTTGTGACTGAAATTACTGAATATTTTGCTAATGAATGTCGTTAATAAAATACAAAATTTGAAATTACAATTAGAAACTACGGATTTTTTTTTCAATTAAACGAGCGAAAGCATTATATTGTACGGAATGCAATTATCGTTATGGAAGAAGTTCTGTTTATACAGTATGTTAACTAACAGAGGGCGTTCCCGTTAACCCGCAATAGTATAGCATCCATACATGCTAAAAAATATTACCATTCGAAACAAAATATATATATATTTTTTTAATATTAAAATATTCACTAAAAATGTTAAATTGATACGTAGAAGAAACACTCTGTACACGCGTACGCATTCATAAATAAATTGCGTCGTTGCCGTCCTTCAAGTACGCGTGTACAGAGTGTTTCTTTTACGTATCAATTTAATATTTTTAGTGATTTTTTTAATATTAAAGAAAAAATAAAATCATTTTGTATTCGAATGGTAATATTTTTTTAGCATGTTGTGGGTTAACGGGAACGCCCTCTGTTAGTTAACATACTGTGTTATATTTCTGTTCTTTTAAGGGGATCTTCTTTGAAGGAGCTCTATCGTGTTACCCAGCAACTGGTTTGTGGCGATCAGAAAGGCAGTGGCTCCGTGTAAAAGATTTATTCTCAGCTGTTGGAGACCCCGAAATAATTGGGAAAAAACTAAGCAGGTTATGATGTAACTTTACTCTGTCCTATTGCATTCGCTACGATGAGTAAAAGGTTACAGAAACAACATCTACCTATCATTAAAGGAGATTGCCACGGAGCAGGTCCCTTTTGTGGTATCATGTGCCTGATTTTAATAATAACGTAAAAATATTATTAATTATTTTGTGTTCAGGGTATTTTTATACAATTTCTTTCACCCTGGGAATAAAGTTAAAGTTAATTAATAGTTAAACGTTACGTCGACATCCGTTTGATTAAAAGGTACTCTCATATGAGAGTACCTATCTACTTTTTATTGTGCTGCTATTATATGTACTCATAAAGTAATAGAGACATAATCCAATCCCCATAGTGATGTATAGATAGTAGAAGTAGGTACTTAATCTAAATAAAATAAGGAGGAAATGTCAATGTCAATTTCTAATTATAACCTAGATTTTTACAACAGAAAAACAATGATATCTTTTGAACCAGGGTGAATAAGTGAAAAATGGTTTTTGATTATGAAAATTTTGTTTTTACAATTATTTAAAATATAAGTCTTCACAGCACAACAATTTTCCACTGGGACCCAACTTTCCTTACAAATCGGGTAATCTCCTTTAAAGTTAAAATGTCATAACTAAATCTTATTACAAAGTTATAGCAACTGTGTACAGGACAGATATTACTAGTCGCATCATAGATCGCATTACAAATCCGAAACGAGCAAATCCGCGATTAATTCCTGTAGTGTGTCTCGCCCCAGCGCCGTTTACCGCAGCTCAACCCTTTGCGGGGTAGGGGGAGAGGGGGGCGATTATTGCCCAGGGCGACACAGCCAGGCTTATCCCGACTATGTACGTAATCGAAACAATTAACTCAATTTATTGTTTGTACTTGTAATGTATTTGAGAATTGTTTTAAATCGGTTTCTTTTCATGATGTTAGAAGAAAATGAATCGTATTTTTCTCAGACTACGGAGAAGCAAACAGGAGGGTTACGATTATGACCGGTATGTATGTATGTTCATCTCCCTCGTAACTTCTGAACTACTTATAGTAATTTGAAAAATGAAAAATCATTGAAAGAGTCTTAATTTTGCACTAGTTATAGGCTAGTGACCTTATATGAAATTAAATAATTATGACGTCCCACTCCCATAGAGGATCCAAAGTCAAGAACTAAAAATAATAATCTTGTACTGAGATGCCGTGTTGGGCAGTAAATGAAAGGGCTTAATAACACAATTAAAAATATATAATAATATACCTACTTAGCTGTTGCTCGTGGCTTTGCTTACACACACCCGAATTCTTTTCCAAATTGGAAATAATTTCTAAAATGTAAGCCCAACTTCTAAACAGTCAAATTCTAAAAAGTGTGTGTTTTACTTACCTACCTATTCTAATAACAAAACAACACGAGTATCTTACAGCCACGGCTATCCTTTACATAACGGTTTCAGATGAGAATATTTTCTTATAAGTTTTTAAACTAATACGGTCACTAACAGTATCGTTAAAACGTAAAATGGGATAATTACCATGTGTATTTATTGTTTCGAGTTTCCGATGTTTCGGCACTGTTGCAAGCGCCATAATCACGAATGAACTGAGGTTATTGCGGGTGGATGTTTATTAGGAGACAAATCCGTCTACCCTCTTCCTCGTTTTTTTTGTGATCGACACCGCTAGCACTGTCACAACCAACCAATAAATACACATCGTAAATATCCCGTTTTAAGTTCTAATTAAAGAACATTTTCTCATTTCATACTTTTTTAGAGCTTAAGTTTTTGAACTTATTTTTTTTTCATTACTAAGCCCGCAACAAAATTATACAGACAAATCGCTTAATATTGTGAGACAAGTAAACCAACGTAGCACTCGTCAAGCAACTATTTTAATTTTGCTCAAAACAAAAAGTAAGCTGCCTAGCTTACTTTGTGTGTAAGACAAAAACATAATTAAGTAAGTAAGTAAATGGTTTATTTCTCGCCACAATACAATGGTTTCGTACATTAACAATACATTACAAATAATATAAAAACACATTGTGGGAGACTGGTGCCTAAGCTAGGCTCATGGCCTGTATTTCAGGACACCAGGCCTCCTCCTTAGTTGTTTAAAATTTACAAATTTATGCATAGAATAGTTTACAATAGATTATGGTCGAAAATTATACAACACAGAAAACGAAATCAAAAATTAAAATAATAAAATAACAATAAAACCATTTTAAAAAGATGGACAAATATGTGTGTGAGTGAGAGAGTGCGTTAGAGTGAGTGTGTGTGCGTGGATTAGAGTGAATGTGTGTGTGTGTGTGTGTGTTTGAACGAGAGTCAGAGGTATACTAGTACAGCAAACAGTTCTTCTGTATCGTAGTAACTTAACTCCTTTAGCCAGGTAGTTAGGTACTTTCATTTTGCACTTTGTCTTCTTGAGTTGAAATATCGACAGGATTTTGTCAATTTTGTTAATTATGAAGTACCTAACACAGTTACACTTTTAATTACCCTCATGATAAAGAAACTAAACTAGCTTAGGTAGTATTTTATAGATGCATCCTCATTACAATTATGGTATTTTGTGGCGAATCTCATATAAAAAAATGAAAGTACTTGTACACACGTAAGTGACTTGAGAACAAAGATAAAACTAATTTTATTTAATTTAACACGTTCGCTGACAGTGAGCACTTACCCTGACAACACATTACGACATTGGAATTTTCCATACTAAATGACAAATCAACGTAGTACTCGTGCACAAGCAAGCAATATGAAACTACCCACAAAATACTCGTGTTACGGCAGTAAGAAATATGAAATTGCTCATAATATGACAGTGGATACTGCTCTTCATAATACTTATATGAAAATCTAGCTGTGCCCCGCGGTTTCACTTGCCTACTACTGTTATTAACTCGATGATTTCTGAATATTAATGAATAGATGTTAAAATTTAAGTATACCTATCTAATTCGCACTGGATAGAGAATCGCGAAGTAAAGATAGTTGTTAATTATATTGTTAAGAATAGATTTACAGTATTTCGGTATATACAATATTTTAGTCCTAATTTCTTATGAAGTAAGCAGCACTTTTGTGCTCTTTTGTCTGTATTTTTTTTCTCTTTTAAGTCTTTTCTGTTTACATAAAGAAATACACATATTTGCAGTTTCTGAAAATGTTCTATATCTCAAAAACTACTGGCTGTATCTTGTTTGAAAACTAACTAAAATTGAGTTAAAATATTTCATTAAAATATACAGAATACATATGTATATACATATATTTTTTTATTTCAGACTTTATTATTTTAAAAGTTAAAGAGGACCCATTTTACTACTTTGGAAGTGTATAGTGTATGTTCCCAATGACTGTATTTGAGGAAAAAATATTTTAGGAAACTTAATTCCATTTTTAAAGATCTATCTATAGACACCCGCACGTACAGGTTTGATGAACCAAACATATTTTTAGTTCCAGTTCCATGTATGGGGAGCCTCTCCTTAATGTTTTTTTTTTTAAATATTTCTTTATTTAAATCGGAGAGCGGTTTGCAGATTACATCTATATACTAAGTTTCAACTCGGTAATCTTAATAGTTTCGGACAGTCAGACGGACAAACAGACATGACGAATCTTTAAGGGTTCCGTTTTTGCCATTCGGCTATGGAAATCTAACAACATAGCAATCATCGAAATTCATAACTTATCTCGCCCTAAGTGGAGCAGAAAGGAGTCTCAGACTTCTACTGACAAAAAACGCACCCTGTTTCTTCAGCTGCCCTTGCGTTCCGGGGTCGCGGTATCTCGTTAGCACATTCCCGCAACTCCGGCGCTTTATTTATTGTGACTTCGAAACATACCTTTACAGGAAATTGTATATTTTTAAAACTAAAAGGTAAATCTGTAGATACCATAAATATTCGAGATATTAGTGCCGTTTGTCTAGCCGCTGGTCCAGTGAAAACTATAGCAACTATGACATTGCTTCGAAGGTATTTTAATTAAAGTAACGACTTAGTTAGACCCTATATATTACTTACAACAAATAAGAATTGAATCCCTACTGAAATGAAATGACTCTTAGAATCATCAAATGTTACACATACACAATCACACACTATACACACAGTTGCAGTCTATACACATTACCACACACTCTACATACAGTCGCGCACTACACACAGTCGCACACTACACACAGTCGCACACTACACACAGACGCACACTATACATACAGTCGCACACTATTCACACCTGTTTTGTCTTGTATAATTTCAATGTTATTTTAATATTTTTGTTATTTTAAGTTATTAGTAAATTATGTTAATGTCTTTTTTTTATATAAATTTTATTGAGTGATATTATTTGGTCCGGAGGAAGGTGACGGCATTCGTGATACAGGGTAATCCTAGTACGAATGCCAAAGCACTCCTTATTATGATACTATATTATGTACCTACAAATAAATAAATAAATAAATAAATCTTTGTTAACCATGTAAAAAAAAAAAAAAAAGAAATCAAGTGAAATTACATGAAATTAAGAATTGTAAAATATAGACCACAAATACGCATTTTTAAACTGTATACATCAATGGAACTAAAATAAAACAATATGAATAAACTAAATCTCAGAGACAAAGTTGACATTACGACGATTGCCAGTTTTTTGCAAATCTTAAATAGTGATGTGCCACTATCGAAACTTAACGTTGATAAAATCAAGTATCGGTTTTTTTATAAGAAGTTATCCTGAAATAATGTGTAGATGCTAATTTAAAACTAGAAATACAAAATTAAGAATGAAAGATATCTATATACCTGTAATTAATTATGTTATTAAAATGATAATTAATTACAGATATTCGTTAATCAGATTTAAATAATGACTTCATTTCTTAGAAATATTCTGAATCATCAGAATCACCAACTATTTCTATGGTAAACATATCAGTAATGTCGTCAACTATATGGCCCAGATGACAAATAAAAACACACAATAACTACCGATTTACACAATAAATACCGATTTATTGCAAGCAAGCGAGACCCAATCGAACACATATGTTTATAAAAATGGGATGGGTCACGCCTGCTTGTTACTTTTTTAAATAAAAATGTGCTTGTTTCTTTCCTTTCAGTTGAGCAGTCAGAATTTTTATTAAATTACCTCTTAGTTTAAATATGTTAAAGATTTCACAGATTATTTCATTTTTGCTAGGAATTGTGGTCTTGAAGTGTATTTAGAAGTTTATTTGGATCAACTGCACAAATAGAGCCTTCTAGTGTCCTTACACTGCTCAATACAATATAGACCTTTTGTAAATAAATTAGAAGTTAAATACATCCCAGCTAAGGTCGTCCCCTGCAGTTAATATTGGTGTCGGGCCGGGTCAATGAGACACTATTCCCTACAATTTCATAGACTTAAGCGTCCACCGATGTCACTGTCGGTATCGGTGCCGAGCCGGGCCGGCCAATGAAGAAACACCCAATGTATTGTTACTGCCCAGCACAATATAAGCAGCAGCATCATCACAGGGTCAGGGACAAGCCAATAAAATCATTACCACCTTCACCAAGTGAAGGTACATCAACTTTACCTGGCCTATAAAGTTATCAAATACCAATATTATAAGTCAAGGAAGAAGGAATAATTCCAACTTTATCCTTTCTTTAGTGTTACGATTTTTCAGTCTTTTTAGATATTTAATTTATATGATATTTAATTTCTATTTAGTTTTATACAAGTAAATCACCTATTTATAATGTATGTTTTTATAGCTTAGTTAGAGGGATCAACAAGATTGCTAGTAATGTGAATTATACCCACATTGCGAGTTTTCTTTATAAAAAAATACCTATTCAACGATATCCCACTTGATATAGTTTGCCGATTTTTGATAATTAATTTTCATTTCTCTAGTGACACTCGTGACAATTGAGTGACGTGAGAATCATTCAAATCGGCCCGCGCGTTTGGCCTGTACATCACCACATAGGTACTAACATACATACTTACATACATACACAGACTGTGAAATACATTACCCTCCTTTACGTCGTGCAGTCGGGTAAAAAGTTACGATTCAATTATTTCTAAACTTGACATTTGCATGTGTCAATTCTGTCTCTGAGATTAAAAAACAGGGTATATAAACTTTAAACTAAACGATGACATAAAAAATGGGATAAAAGAAAAAACAACCTATCAGAATGACTTATTCAACTAAACAGAAAGTAAAATAAAAATATTCAAATGTATAGATACAAAATACACATCTGACGTAAAAAAAGCTGAAACAATTTTACATTCTCTTAGCCAAGAAGTCGAAAAGAAACCAAGTTTGGGTTCACTATCAGTGCGGTATCTATCGCGGACGCGGGTTATGCTCGACGCGCCGTGCATCCGCGCGCCGCGCCGCGCCGTTTGGTGAATAGCGTTGTTGAATAATTTCAATTTTACATTTTCTCCTCAACTATAAGTCCAAATTACATACTGTAAAAAGCAAAGTTTACCTTCATAAAATTGTCTTGATGTTGAAATTACTTGCGAACGTAAATATTAATATGGTTGCATAGGTAATTATAATACTACAAAATCATGGCTTATTTTTTAAATATTTTCTTTACATAATTTTCCCTATTGTGGATTATTTATAAAAGTTAGATATGTAATACCATGGATTTTTTTTAGATCTACATAAATCCTACATTTTTGTAGTATATGGTCTTTACGTATATCTCAGCATTTCGCCAGCGCATGCGATTATAGTAATTTAACGGCGTATTTTCTTCCGACTTACTTCACTAATACCCTTATTTTAGGAAAACCAAGAGTAGTAGCATAATCAGAAAGAATTTTTGAAATCCACTCAGGACTTTCGAAGATTAGCGCGTTCAAGCAAACAAACAAACAAACAAACTTTTTCGCTTTATAATATTAGTAAAGATTATCGTGAGACGACGTACTCTTAAAAAAATAAGTACTTTCCCGCCCAACGACGTACTGTCAGCGAACGTGTTAAGCTAAATGATTTTTTTATTTTATAAACATACTAGCTTTTGCCCGCGACTTCGTCCGCGTGGAATAGTTACTTTGGGCTAACGTTAAATTTAACCCCGATTTTGAAGCATTCTTCATTGGCGCTCCGCTCCTATTGGCCTTAGCGTAATGATACAATATAGCTGTGCCCGCGACTCCGTCAGCGTAAGTTAATGTATTGGTAATATTATTTAGATCACGTTCACATGAGGCTTAAGTACCTAGAGAACGCTTCGACCGCGAGACGCGTCGAGCGCGGTGACCAATTCTCAAAAATAATCCTTATAGCATGATTCAGTATTCACGCGCGATGGCTTATTATTATAAGCGTATTTCATGTATAACTTTGGTGTTTCTATACCGATTTATATGATTCTTTTTACGGTTTCGTAGCCGATTGGCAAAAAACGGAATCTTTATAGTTTCGACATGTCTGTCCGTCTGTCTGTCTGTCTGTCTGTCTGTCCGTCCGTCCGTCTGTCACAGCAATTTTATTCCGGGACTATACATGTGAAACTTGATAGGTAGATGTATTCTGTGAACCGCTTTCCGATTTTGAGAAAAAAATAAAAAAATATTTAAAATAAAGGGGGGCTCCCCATACATGGAACTAAACCTGAAAATATTTTTTTTCATGAAATCGATGCATGTGTGGTATCTATAGACAGTTCTTTAAAAACGACATCGGGGTTTCTAAAACCACTTTTCCATAAAGTCAATCGTTTAAAAGATATAAGCTTCCAAAGTGGTAAAATGTGTGTGTGGCGGACACAACCTCTAACTTCTATAATAATGGAGTGAAAAATCTAAAAAATATATATGTCTGTAGATCTTAATATAAACTTTCAACCAAAATTAGTTTGAACGAAATCAGTTCTGCAGTTTTTGAGATACAGCATATTTTCTAAAACCGCAAATATAACTTTGTAATTCATACAAACACTATGAAAAACAAATTTATTCGGCGCAGTTGTAAAAAATGTAAAAAAGCCAGTTTTAAGAAATTTGTAAGGTTTTTTTTTCAAAACAAATTTATTTGGCGCAGTTGTAAAAAATGTAAATAAGCTAGTTTTAAGAAATTTGTAAGGTTTTTTTTTCGTCAAATATATATTTATAGTATATTATATTATATTATATTATATTATAGTTACTACGGAACCCTTCATGGGCGAGTCTGACTCGCACTTGGCCAATTTTTTTATGGAATAGTTAATAATGTTAACTTTTTCAATTAGGGGTGACTGAGAGTGTTATAAACGTAAGAGTAGACAAATATTATAATCAGAAAGCTTCGAACTGCTAAGCTATCGGGAGTTACACGTGTTATTGTGAGTTAACCATAAAAGTTAGACATATGCTGTCGTGGGATATTTTTTATATAATTTTAAGGAGAACATTTCCGTCATGAAATGATTTGTGTAGCTTTAACCATTAAGGTTGCACACGCGACGGAAGCTTAAAAAATGGAGTAACTTCTCCCGTTTTCCCAACATTTCCCTTCACTGCTCTGCTCCTATTGATTGTAGCGTGATAAAAAGTATACTATAACCCGCTCAGGAGTATGAAAAATAATTGTACCAAGTTTCGTTAAAATCCGTCGAGTAGTTTTTGTTTCTATAACGGTTATACAGACAGACAGACAGACAGACAGACAGACAGACATAAATTTAACTGATTGCATATTTGGCATGAGTATCGATCCTTAATCACCCCCTGATAGTTATTTTGGAAATATATTTCATGTACAGAATTGACCTCTCTACAGATTTATTATAAGTATAGATTATCGAGATGAGAGTACTCGTACGTTGAACTTTTGCAGTCACGCCTACGTACTTAAATAGTAGTGACATCACACGTCTCCACTCCTGCACTATGTTGCTATATATATTTCTTTTTTATAGTAGATAGGCTTGCGTTTGACCATAATCTCACCTGATGGTAAGTGATGATGTGGTCGAAGATGGAGCACGAAGACAAAGACTCCCAGGTTATAACTATCAGGAAACACAGACTCCGGCAGGGAATTCCACTCCTTAGCTGTACGCACAATTAAAGTATTCCCTAAAAAGGCCTATAAAAGCCTTCTGGTCTGTTTCTCTATAGACTCAAGTGCATCAAGCTGGTATTTGGCAGATCTGTCCCAGAGATGAGAATTTATTTACACGCAACAAAAATAAATCTTTACAATTTTTTAAAGGAATTCTATCATTCTCATTCACCATCGTTACATCGTTACATCCCACCCATACGCACGCATTGTGCGTACCTACAGCTAAAGAGATAGCTATTGCCTGGGAGTTTTTAAGTAAAAGAGTAAATAGGTTACTTCTAGGCAAGCGTGCTTCATCTACAACTTACCATCAGGTGAGATAGTGGTCGAACATGAGTCTTTCGCAATAAAAAAAAAAAAAAAAGAATTCTAACTGACAGACTCAATAAATAAAATATAATTAAGACACATTTCCATATACTAGAAATGTTTAAACGCCGTTACTTAAATTAGTAATCGTAAATTTAGTCAGGGGAATATCATTAAATTACTCGTCTCGATCTACCTTCAGTTGTCCTTACGTTTCGGGGCCGCTGTACTCATTAGAACATTTCCGCAACCCCGGCAGGCAGTGGCCTTATCAAGCCCCGACATTACTGCTAACTGCTCTAATTGACATACCGTTGGATTTGAAAAGTACACTGAGATATCAGATATAAGATACAATCCACCCACTATGTATAACATTCGCACCAACAAACTTCCCGAGATTGCTCACATTTTCCATTCAGCCAATCCCGTCTAAGACGCAAGGGTATTATTCTGTAAGCCACAACAGACAGCCTTCAACGTTTCCATTCCATTCAACGCAAACCCATAACGGTTTCTATAGACGTGCGCGTTTCAGTTCGCAGTCTTTTCATACATTCAGGTATGGAGGAATGCGCTATATACCTTTAGTGGTACACTATAGATGTTTGATCCTTGTTTTGTCGTCTGGCCTTTTCAGTCACCTTTGGCATGTTGGCTCTGGTTGGCCGTTTATTTACCGCTTTTAATAGATGCTTTTTTATTGAAGTGGTTTTTTTTTAAAGCTGTTTTGAATGAAAGTGGGCTGTTTTGTAAGGTTTTAGAGGATTGGCTGCGTCGTTTTTGTCGTTTTTTAATTATTTTGTGGATTTACTTATAACAAAATGTGACTTAGAATGATGACAGAATTTAATGTTAATGAGAATAAAATCTAATTCAGTTTCGCTAGAATTGTAGCTGATAAATTGCAAAATGATCTTATAATTTTGTTAAAGTAATGTCGTAAAAAAAGACCCAATAAACAAAAATGGAATGGGATCTTAAATAGGTTTAAAACCGACATCCATAATCCACAAAACATTTAAATCTATGATACCGTTTGTCAAACTGTGTTTCAAAATGAAACATCATTAGCATAGCTTCCGTGTTGGATTAAATGTTACTACATTACTGTGTTTGTCAACGGCCAAAGTCCACGTGAATATAAAATATTCGCTAAACATGTCGAACCTATTGACGTACAAAACAACATCAAAGCGTCATCAGCCTAATGGTGTCAGCCCCACGAGAGATCACAGGTTCGAACACCACAAATTACACTATTGCCATGAACTCACTCCAGACACAAGCATATTTATTATTTAGCTTAGTTGGACGAGTTAATAAGATTGCTAGTAATGTGAAATCTAAAATCTAATCTAAAAAAAATCACTATTAAGTACCCTGTCTGGTCTCTACATTTCTCAGTACACTCTCCCAACATTCGAAATGCTGCGAACATGTCCAACCATAATTGAATCTGCAGTAATATGCCAGGACGTAGCCGCTAAGAGCTTTTGTTCAGACACAACTTGTGACGCATGAGTAATGTATTGCGACAAGGATATTTCGGCAACAAAGTGGTTGCGTGTATAGGTACTAGTTTGTGTGTTAATCAGAGCCAAATTTGGGGGAGGGCCGGTGGGGCCCAGCCCAGGGGCCTCCTCAAAAGAAGGGCCCCCGCACTAGAGACAAAAAATATCTAAGGACGCATCAACAACTTCATTTTTTTTTACTTTTCGTCGAAAACATTCTGCAAAGTCAAATTCTTGAACGCGATAGTTTAGTTTTTAATATATTGTGTTTGAGTTTAACTAATAGCTATATTATTTGGTCTACTAACTTTATTTGTTAAAAAAATTGGATGGAAAAAAAATCTGTCAGGGTCCTTAGACCTCTAAATCCGGCTCTGGTGTTGATTATATGTATTTTATGTGTACGAACGTAAAATTTCTGCCCTTAAGAAAGCTTTTTGGGAGAGATTTCATGTTAGTATTAATTTAAGCTCTTGTTAGCAAAGACATTCAACAAATATTGTAACTGCAGACATTTTGTAACTGTGCAGTAGATTTTTAGTTCAATTACGTAAGGCAAGTATATGTATGTCACATGATAGCCTACTGAAATGTAAATCATGGTAACGCCATCACTCGGTTTTATATTTAATAACGCTCATATACAACGTGTAACGAAACTCCCATATCTATCCAAAAGGGCTGAAGACAACATCTGGTATGGAGTCTCTATGCACAGTTCCAGCACAAAATAACTGACTCAAAGAATTGATACCAAATTATTGGATTCATATATTTCTTGAATACCAATCATAACAAACGTGTCACAGCACTACGAGGGTCAATAACTTTCCACATCACTTGCCAATAACATGATAATCCTTTTCGTTCTTCTTAATTTGAAAAATTCGGTCTCTGGTATCAGTGTATTGGAATTTGTAATAAGTTCTACACACGCAGACTTATATAGGATAGGAAAAGCTAGCACGTAATAAATCATACCCAATCTGGTACAGCACATCCCTTATTAAAACAATTAAGGAAAAATATAAATACCTGAAAAAATTCAAAACTTACGGCAACAAGTCTGATGAGTTTACTTTTAAATATTTGCGTGAAAGAGTGAAGACTATGAAAGCCTCATGTTATAAGTGTTATCTCAATCAAACTGAAAGCTCAATTAAAAACAACCCTAAACATTTCTGGTCCTTTGTTAAAAATCGCTACAACTCGAATGCTATTCCCAATACATTAAATTATAATGATGAAACATTGCTTACAGGAGAATCTATTTGTGAGGCTTTTTCTTCTTACTTCTTATCGACTTTTCTCGATAACACTTCAGCTAATACTCCCCCCAGCTCAGCCTCTTTCCTCCCCTTCGACAGTGATGAAATGTCATCTGACATTTGTCACATAGAAATAAATATCGATGCTGTTGCCGGTCTACTTCGCAACTTGGATCCATCGAAAGGAGCCGGGCCTGATGACTTGACATCTACATTTCTTATTAAATGTGCGCCTTCCTTTGCCGTTCCTATCTCAATATTATTTACTAAGTCCGCCGCAATTGCGGCGGACTTAGTCGCAGGTCCTCACCGGACACGGAAGTTTCGGGAGGTACCTGTGTTTGATGGGTAAGGAAGAGACGCCTGGGTGTCACCACTGCGAGGGTCACCCTGAGGACACAGTCGAGCACACGGTGCGTCCTGCACCCAGTCACACGTCGGTGCTCTGCCCAGCTTGGGCAGAGCACCGACGTGTCCTCACGGCGACAATAGGCGGAGACTTCTCGCGCCCGGCCTTGGTCGAGGCCATGCTGCGGGGCGAGAGGGAGTGGGAAGCGGTCGCCTCCTTCTGCGAAGCAGTCATGCTTCCGAAGGAGGAGGCGGGCCGCGTGAGGGAGAGGATGGCGTCCTCCCTCCAGCCCAGCCGCAGTGGTAGACGCCCACGGCGTCGGACGTCGGCCGACGATCTCCGGCCACCGTAGGCGCGGGCATGCGGACAGCGAGTAAAGGGCAACTCGCTGTCCGACCATGGACCATGCCCGGGTCGACGGCGCGTCGTGTTCCACGCGCGCCTCAAAGAGCGTCAGCAACATGACGAGGCCCCCTCTGCAGAGGGCCGAAGCCCGCCGGGGTCGTGGGACTCATCCCGTTACCGTGGCCCCGGTATGTAAAGGGTTATTGAAGGAACACCGTGGATTTTAGTCAGTAAAAGTCTGACAGTCCCTCCCACCCTGCCCGGAGTGGGAGGACTTATTTGATAATTTTACCACGTTAAAAAAAAAAAAAGTCTTTGTCTCAAGGTGTCGTCCCTAAACTATGGAAATCTGCATTTATTACACCCGTGCATAAGAAGGGTTCAAAGACTTAGATTACCAATTATAGACCTATATCCAAACTGTGCATTATTGCCAAAATATTTGAGAGGATAATCTATAACCAGTTATACTCCACCCTTGCAAACTCATTGAGCACCTTCCAGCATGGATTTCTAAAGGGACGGTCTACGGTCTAAGGGAGTTCTAACTTGATCCTATTTAACGATTTTATTACAGATGCTATGGACAATGGTAAGCAGGTAAATGTAGTTTACACGGACTACAGTAAGGCATTTGATCGGATCGACCATGATTCCCCAATAATGAAGCTGAGACGCATAGGCATTCGTGGAGACCTGCTGAGGTGGTTCGCTTCGTACATTGATAACAGGTCACAAGCGGTAGTAATTAATAACTATACGTCTAGCTGGGTGAATGTGCCCAGTGGGGTGCCTCAGGGATCGCTGCTCGGTCCTTTCTTATTTGTGGTCTATGTGAACGACATTGATCTGTGCCTCCATGCATCCAAACTATTATGTTTTGCTGACGACATGAAAATTTTTGCCGCTATTGAATCGGCTGATGATATGCTGGCACTTCAAGCTGACTTATGTCGGCTTGAAGAGTATTGTTAGATCAATAAATTGGATCTTAACCCATCAAAGTGTTCCGTAATCACTTTCACTAGGAAACGTGCGGTCCTGGTCACCACTTATACTTTGGCGGGCCAAAACTTGCCAAGGTGCAATACTATCCGTTACTTGGGCGTTTTTCAAGATAGTAAGTTAGTTTTTGATAAGATAAGATACTTTATTTTGCAAATATGGGTAGTACAATAACATGTGGTGTAAGGGTACAATGTGAGTTCAGCCATATTTTACCAGAAGGCATGCAAAGGTACAATAATTTAATTCACAAAAGTAATTCAACTGTAAATTCCATAATGCAATTAAATAACAAAAAATTATAAATTAAATCAAATGCAAAATCGATTATTATAACTAAACAATAATTACCAGATAATATGTATATAAAAAAAAAAACAAATATCTAAATCATAGCATTAAATTAAATGTTAAAACTATAATGTCAAAAAGGTAAGTTGTATAATTAAAATTGAATAATAAATGATCACAGTTTAATCACAATTAATAGGAAGCGCCAAAATATTATTAAATTAAATGTTACAAAAAAAATGTCAAAATATAATGTCAAAAGTTAAATGTCTAATGTTGAATGTCAAAAATTTAATGTCAAAATTAGGTTGTACAATTAAAATTGAATAATAAATTATCACAGTTAAATCACAATTAATAGGAAGTGCCAAAATATTAACAAATTTTATTTTCCATTAAGAAATCCGAAATGCTGTAATAAGTCTTGTCTGCTAAATAGTTTCGCAATTTCATTTTAAATAATGACATATTTAAATCTTTCCAAGCCTTGGGTAATTTATTAAATATTTTCGGTGCCATGCAGCAGACACTTTTGCGCATCAGTGTTGTCTTAGCCCTTTGGACACACAGTCCACTATTGTCGCGTCTATTTCGTGCAACCAAATCATTTACGCGTTCAAATTAAGCTGGGTTTGATTTAACAAACACAGCTATCTCCAAAATATAAACACAAGGCAAAGTTAAGATTTTGTGCTTGTTGAAATATGGATAGTGTTGTGTATGCGCGCCCTCCCCGCGCGCAATACGTTAGCGTCATCTATTATAATAAAGCAGTGCGTTACTAACCAGCAATCGTTTCACTTGTCCGTGCGTGTCATCGACCTATCCTCATACTTAACAGTGGCGACGAGTTACCCACAATAATTAATAATTAAGATGTCGAGTGTACAGTTTGGAATTTTACATAGTTTTGACCATAATACACAGACATGGAAAACATACAAAGGTCGCATTGCCCAATATTTTGTGGCAAATGATATCAACGGAAATTCAGATCCAGCAGGAGAGAAGAGAAAAGCGATTCTGCTCAGCGCATTCACCGAGGGTACCTACAAGTTGGTAACGGATTTGGTACTGCCTAAAGACGTCGCAGATGTGCCCTATGAAGACATATTGTCACGACTGGACAACCATTTCACCCCCAAGAGCGTTGGGTTTGGCGAGCGTCATAACTTTTACGCGGCAACTCAACTAGCGGGGGAAACTCACTCTCAGTGGGCGGCGAGACTACGAGGCCTTACAGCAAAGTGCAATTTTCTCAACGTGGAAGAAGCGCTCCGTGATAAGTTTATCATGGGCTTGCAGCCAGGACGAGAAAAGGAGAAGCTGTACACGAAGGACCTCACCGACCTCACGTTGGCCAAGGTCGTCGAGATGGCAGAGAACCTGAGCTGCGCGCGCGCTGCCGCTGTGGCCAGCGCAGCCGCGCCCACACAGACGTCCACGCCAGATCATCAGCTGTTCAAGATAACGAACAATGAGAAAAGTGGTAGTGTAGCGAAAGTGGAATGTGGTGTGTGTGGGTATACGAATCACAAATCGGCCGATTGTAGATTCGCAAATTACGTATGTAAAAAGTGTCACGTAAAAGGCCACTTGCGTAAAATGTGTAAGAAAGTGAATTACGTGCAGGTGGATGGTGGTGACAAGGGTGAGGACGACGATGACGGTAAGCTCTATTATATCCGTTCATTCAGGGGAGAACCCATGGTAGAAACTATTTTTATTAATAATATTCCATTTAAATTCGAAGTAGACAGTGGATCCGCGGTAACAGTGGTATCCGAATATTTTCAAAAAAGTTATCTTAAAGATGTGCCATTATCAAACAGCCAGAAACAGCTGACGACGTACAATGGGGGCAAAATAGTATGTGTAGGTACAATGCGGTTACCTATACGCTATGCGGATCAAACCCACACTATAGTTGTGTACGTAGTTCGCGACGGGGGCCCCCCGCTTCTTGGCAGGGATTTCATAGCGCAGTTTAATTTACATTTAATACCGGTTAATTACTGTATAGATTCAGATGTATCCATCAAGGATTTACAATTGCAATATCCAAAATTATTTTCCGATAAATTAGGAACCTTTAACAAATACAAAATCAAATTATTGTTAAAAGAATGTGCAAAGCCGGTTTTTTGTAAGGCACGCCCAGTAGCTTTTGCATTACGGGATAAGGTCGAAAAAGAAATCGATAGATTGGTTGGTTTAGGTATTCTTGAACCTATAGAATATTCGGAATACGCGTCACCGATAGTTCCAGTTTTAAAGCGGAATGGGACAGTGAGATTGTGTGCAGATTACTCCATAAGTATAAACAAACAATTACTAGTAGAACAATATCCGTTACCAACAACTAGCGAACTATTTTCGAGAATCCATGGGGGTCAGCAGTTTAGCAAGCTCGATTTATCAATGGCATATAATCAATTTGTTCTAGATAACGAGTCAAAAAACCTAACCTGCATAAATACAAACCGCGGCCTATATAGATTTAACCGTTTAGTGTTTGGGTTAGCCAGCGCGCCATCCATTTTCCAACGCGCGATCGAGAGCTTGCTATCCGGTTTAGATGGAGTGTTATGCCTGCTTGACGATATTTTAGTAACGGGAAAGGATAGGCAGGAGCATTTAGAAAAATTGAACTTGGTTTTAAGGCGCTTAGAGGACGCAGGGTTAACATTACAAAAAGAAAAATGTAGTTTTTCCAGAACGAAATCAGTTATTTAGGGTATATTATTACTAAGGACGGTCTAAAAAAATCTCCAGAAAAAATTAAGGCAATGTTAGAAGCACCAGTTCCCACAAATATTAATCAGTTACAGTCGTTCTTGGGACTAATTAACTACTACAGGAATTTTGTACCAAATGCGTCTGCTATTCTCAGTCCTTTATACAACTTATTAAAAAAGGGCTCTAAGTGGGCCTGGACTGAGGAACATGATAAGGCATTTAGAACAATAAAAAACTTAATGACGTCGGAACAAGTCCTCGCACATTTTGACCCGAACGCCCGAATAATATTAACTGTAGATGCTTCCCCAATTGGATTGGGAGCAGTCCTCTCACAAGTGGGCTTAGACGGTATCGAAAGACCTATTTCGTTTGTGTCGCGTACCTTGAACTCAGCGGAAAAGCGATACGCACAAATTCAAAAGGAAGCAACCGCCATTATTTACGGCGTGCGACGATTTCATCAATATTTGTATGGCAGATCTGAACCGTTTATTTTACGAACAGATCACAAGCCCCTATTATCTATTTTTAGGCCCGATAAGGGAATACCGGAGATGTCAGCAAATAGACTACAACGTTACGCGTTGTTCTTAAGTAGTTACAATTATAAAATAGAATATGTGCGTAGCACTGATAACAGCGCTGACTACTTTTCCCGCGCGAGCATGCCGCGCGCGTTGCATGCGTGTGCGTGCATCGAGCAATGTAAGTGCTGCGATTGCGAAGTGGCCTACGACCGGGCGACTTATGTTTGTTTTGTCGTAGATGGAAGTATGCCCGTAACGTTAGATACATTGCGCACAGAAACAAGGGGTGACGTAGTTTTACGGCAAGTGATAGACTTTATTTCGAACGGGTGGCCGCCGAAGGCAAACGACTTAAGGTTAAAACCGTTTCACATGTGCAGAACACAATTATCTCTTGAGAATGGTTGCGTAATGAGAGGTCACAAGGTGGTTATACCCACAAGTTTATACCAAATAATTCTTAAAGAATTACATTCTTCGCATTTAGGTATAGTTAAAACAAAGGCCGAAGCTCGATCAAGATTTTGGTTTCCGGGAATCGACCAAGCTGTAGAAAAAATGATAGCTTCATGCGATGTGTGTATTCAGCTGCGCCCTTCACCACCACGAGCCCCGCTGGCCCATTGGGAGTTTCCCCCATGTCCCTTCTACAGAATACACATAGACTTTCTTGGTCCAATTAAAGGTTGTGTTTATTTAATAGCGGTCGACGCGCATACTAAGTGGGTAGTATTGTTATTGGGAAGCTGTATGAATTTATGTCACGATTCGGAGTTCCGAAAACAATAGTAAGTGATAATGGCACAGCTTTTTGTTCACGGGAATTTGAACTATTTTGCGCGACTAACGGAATTTCTCACATGACCTCACCGGTGTATCACCCGCCGAGCAACGGCCAAGCCGAAAGTTTAGTTAAAATAGTTAAAAAAGGATTAAAATCATGTCTTATGTCGAGCCATAGCGCGAAAGAATCATCGGTAAGATTACTAAAATATCTCATGGATTATCGTAATTCGGTTCACACTACTACTGGGTTATCTCCGGCTCAATTGGTTTTTGGACACAAGTTAAGGTCACGTTTAGATATGATTAACCCGAAGTCATCGGCACCCTCGTCACCGTCTGTATCCGATTACGTAAAAAATCAACAGTGTACGCAAACTAAGCAACAAAGGAAAAATAAAACGATTTTTTTTGAATTAAACGATATTGTATTATACAAAAAGTTCGTGAACAAAGCAAACTACACATGGTGTAAGGGCATCATAATAAAAAGAATAGGTAAAGTTTTGTATCTGGTAAAAGATTTCGATAATCCAGGTACTTACAAAAGACACAAAAATCAGCTGATGCCTTATAAAGGAACACGTAACAATAATGAGCATAATGTACAGAATCCGTTACTGAACTTACCTGGGTCGTCTCCGCTGCCATCATCATCGCCGCCGCCGTCACCTTCGCCGCCGTCGTTGCCGCCTCCAACACCGCCGCCGCAGTCGTCGCCTTCGTCAGCAACATCGGAAACGGCTGTACCCCAGCCCGAGCTCGACTTACCAAACCTCCATCCAGGCAGTTCAGTCAAAGGGAAGAGAGCAGAAGGGAAAGAAGCAAGTACCTCTTCATCGCTGAGGGAGGACAAGTCTTTGAGTGACTCCCCTCAGGCTGATGAGCAAGAGCAGCAAACTGTCTCGAATGAAGCAGATGTTGAAACAACTGAGAGACGTTTGGACTCTGAGGATGAATTCCAAGAAGCAGAAACCGACAACCAGGAGTCACAACACGATAGCTCAATAATTGTTACACCAAAGAGATCGTTACGAAACCGCCCCGTGATTTGTTTTAAAAAGTACTTTTAATATTGTTTAGTATACTTATATATAGCATAGCATTAATTGTAGTTTAAGATTCTGGATTATATTCCACAATATTCCACAACTTTTTTCACACAACGCCATCTAGTCCCAAACTAAGCAGAGCTTGTGGTATGGGTACTAGACAACTGATAAACATACATATATATTTCTAAATACATACATATTATAGATAAATTACACCCAGACAAAGAACAAATGACCGTGCTCATCACACAAACATTTGTCCTGGGTGGGAATCGAACCCACGACCTTGTGCATAGCAGTGAGGGCCACTGACCACTATACTAACGGGAGTTCTGTAATAGAGGGAGGAATGTTGTGTATGCGCGCCCCTCCCCGCGCGCAATACGTTAGCGTCATCTATTATAATAAAGCAGTGCGTTACTAACCAGCAATCGTTTCACTTGTCCGTGCGTGTCATCGACCTATCCTCATACTTAACAGATAGCAACTATCCGTAGTTTTCAGTTTGAACATCGAGCGGAGACACCGTTTCTGGGCCTTGAATACTTTTTCTTTATCAGTGGAATTTCCCCAAAATATAACCCCGTATCGAAGATGGGATTCGACAATACCGTAGTAGGCAGTAAGAAGCGCATCCGTGGAAACTCTCGCTGATAATGAATGTAAAGCATATGCTGATTTGCTTAGTTTTTTACAAAGTTTGTCTATATGTGGTTTCCAGTTCAAACTTTTATCAATTTGCAAACCTAAGAATGTTGTGCTTTCAACTTCGTCAATAATATGATTATTAAAATTAACATTGAGATTTTTACTCGGCATACGTTGACTGAAATGCATAACTTTTGTTTTAGAAAGGTTAATTTTTAAGTTATTATCGTCTAACCATGTTATAAACGACGCTAGGGAATTATTTATTTCGGTTTCATATAAATCTACATTGTTACATGGTATAGTTATGGTACTATCGTCAGCAAACAGTGTCACGGGTTGATCAATGTATTTTGGGAGGTCATTAATATATAATATAAAAGTTAAAGGCCCCACCACGGTCCCTTGCGGTACCCCATAGCTAACTTCACGTTCTGATGATCGAAATATCTCTTCATGATTATTTTTATTAAATCTATGAATTTCAGTTATTTGTTTTCTGTTGCGCAAATATGATTCCATTAAATTTAAGACATTTCCTCTGATACCATATGCCTCAAGTTTATTCAAGAGAGTCTTATAATGTACATAATCAAAGGCCTGGGTCATGTCGCAATATATGGCACATACTGGTTTACGTTCATCCATATTTCTAATGACACCACGTATAAAATCATATATGGCCATATTTATCGTTTTACCCTTTCTAAATCCTTTCTGTTCATCACACAATAAGTTATTCTTCTCTATGTAATTATATATCTCATTATATATGTACTTTTCAAATATTTTTGATATTATGGGAATAAGTGCAATGGGCCTATAACATTCCATGACGTCTCTATTTTTTTTCTTAAATAATGGCTTTACTATGGAAGTTTTTAAGGCATCGGGATAAATACCTGCACTTATGCTAAGATTCAGAATATGGCTTAGGTGGCTACATATGTCATGGGCTACTGCTTTAAGTATCTTTGTAGATATACCATCATAACCTACGCTACTTGTGTTCTTAAGCGAAATTATTATTTTTAGTATGTCATATGGTATACTTGGTGCAATGAACATCGAATTAGACTGACTGCTTATTCTATGCGGTTTCGGTTTACTATTTACTTCCAGTTTTGGCTGAATTTTGTCAATAAATAAGTTATTAAATGCATTTGCTATTTCCTTTGGATTTGATATTGTAGTACTGTCATTAATCTTTATACTATTTATGCATTGTTTGGGAATATTATGTTTAGTTTGATTTATGATTTGCCAAGTAGTTTTTGACTTGTTCATAGATTGTTGAATCCTGTGATTATTTTGCGCCTTTTGTGTAAGATTTATAATCTTTTTATATAAACTGGAGTATTTACAAAACTTTGATTTATTGACTTGGTTAGGGTTTAATCTAAGTTCCCATAAAAGAGCCCTCTTCTTCATACTACATAATTTTACTCCGCGCGATAGCCACTTCGGTTTTTTAAACATATTTAATTTGATTACGATAGTCGGAAAACATAAGTCATAAAATAATTTAAAAATGTCAATAAAAGCATTGTATGCTACATTAGGGTCATTTGTATCATATATTTCTGAAAACGATAGTTTATTTAAACATTCCTTGAACTTAGCAATATTTTCTATATCGTAGTCCCTTCTGGTTATGTACCAGTATTTACCAGCGCATAGTTTTTGGACTGGGCATTGAAGCAACTGTGCCGTGTGATCAGACAACGCAAAATCGAATACTTCGGTTTTACACGAATTATTGAAATTGTGCGCAAAGTTGTCTATGCATGTCATACTAGCCATACGAGTTGGTTGTTTTGATGCTAATTTCAAATTAAAACTCAGTAGCAAACATTCAAAAGAAAAAGATTGGTTATTTGATTTAAGCATGTCAATATTAAAATCACCAGCGATTACAATTTTCTTTTGGCGTGAGTTTGAAATTTCCAGTAAAATGGCTTCAAGTTTATTCAGACAATCATTAAAATTGCTTACATTTGGCACTCTATAAACACAGACTATTATTATTTTATAACAGACAAGTTCGATAGCGCAACATTCGAAAACGCCTGGACACGACATCTTAGCAATTTTAGGTAGTGCCTTCCATTGATACCCCTTTTTGACTAGGATACATGCTCCGCCTCTTTTTGCTTCCTTTCTCCCGAAATATGCAGCTAAACAATAGTTTGGTACATTCAATTGATCTTCATAACCTTCCATTACAAAATGTTCGGTAATACATATAACATCTACATATAAACTTTTTTCACACAGTTCATCTAAACAAACAGTTAGAGTGTCTGTTTTTCTTAACAATCCTGCAATGTTTTGGTGTAGAATATTGATATACTTATTGGAAAAAACATATCACTTGTATCAGTTTTGGAACAAGCAAGAGAGGGAGCACTGCTGTTTTCTATGGTACTGAGATTATTTGTGTTCCAGTTGTTGTAATTAATTATTTCAGTGTTTAAAATAGATTTTACATTTTGAAAAATAATCGTCATGCCATGATCATTGACAGACCTATTGACCTTAGAGAACATTTTAAAATCACATGTCAAATTTAAATTAGAGTCAATTAACCACGCATAATTATGTGTACAATTATCTAGATATATTAAGTTATTAAAAGTTTCTACTCTACTGTTAAACATAGTTGAAAAATAGCTTAGTTTGTAAGTAGGTAAACATAATATAATATTAGTGTGTTGTATTTTTAGCAGGGCTTCTCGTATATAGATTGTCAAGTCTACATAGTTACTAGTATGCAGAAAGTCCTCTTCACCAACGAAGATCATGCAGTAGTCATTCATTGTATAATTTTTAAGTTTGTCCTCGATGTTACTAAAGATGTGCTTTATTCCACAGTACGGAGTTAAGTAATGGCAAATTTGAGACTCAGGGAATGTGCTTGTTGCAATCGTTAAGATCTTATTTGCTTTATGAGAACTTATAATCGATATTTTCCGTTTTTCTTGGTCCACATTGTTTGTCTGATAAACATGCTGTGCAGTTTCAGTTGATATTGCGACACGCGAAGTGGATATATTTTTCTTGTGGGTAGACTGGGCGGCTTCGCGTACAGAAATTAGTTTACGTAACTTTTTAGGAGAACGTCGAGGTGTTATTGGTTTTGAGCTTTTAGTCGGAGTATGTAAGAGTTTATAGTCATCTTTTTCAATAGTCTGCGTTTGTTTTGTCTGCATATTTTTTTTAGGTGTCATTAATGTTGTATTCGCTTTAATTGTCCCTGGACTATTGACAATTTTTTTATACATATAATTTTTTTTGTTGAATTCCTCATTTGATTTCTTTAAATTTGTGTTTTCTAATGATAGTAATTCTATCTCTTGATGTGCACTATTAAGTTGGGAAGTCAGTCTGGCGATCTCATCTTTTAATTGTTTTACTTGTGGAACGTCTTCGTCTTCGGATATGTCTGGCAAACTACTCGTTGTACAATTTAAAGTTTGTGATATAATGTCACTCTCATCATCATTTGGTTCCGATCGTGTGCATGTCCGCCGAAATGTTATATTTTCTAGGAAATTCATTTTAAATATTACTAAGAACTTTCAAAAATTATTATCATACAGTGAGGTCCGAACTCGTGTCTCCACGTTTATTCTGTTCGAGCGGGCTGTTGTACCACTAAGCCAGCTCGTCTGTACGTACAGTGACAAAATTGATGTTTAGTATTGTGTTGTTAAGCATTTATTGTTTCCTTGCCAATAGATGTCTCTGAACTTAATATTAATTCAGTAATGGCCATATATTTCCTGTGGTAACATTGCTTAGTGGATGTCAACAATTGAGTTTTTTCTTGAATGTGACTGAAGAGGGCGGTGTCGTCAAATGGTTTCAAATAAAAAACGATTTCTAGTTTTAACAAATGTAGGAAACTAATTATAACTTCTTGAATTTGTCAAAAGTAAATAAAGTCTATGAATGAACTTTTGAGTCTGAGTGTTATAGCATGTCACAATACGTAAACATAGCTTACGAACATCCAGATCCGTAAATACGATAGTCACTGTGTAGTTAAACTGTTTTCATTAATATATAGTTTTTAGTGCACTTTACCGATGGATAACACTGTCACAGATAGTTCATAAGTTCCTTCTCACTTTAAACCTCTTTACATAGTCTGCACTTATTTTTTTCTAATTATTTTAATGTTATTAACAGGAGCACAAATCAATGTTTTGTTTACTTGTCCAATACAAAAATGTTGATACAAACATTGACGCCATAGTCACAAAAGCATCGAAACTGCTGGGATTTATAATGCGTCTTTCTAAATGCTTTACAGATGCTAAAACGCTCAAAATATTGTATTGCACTTTTGTAAGAAGTCAGCTCGAGTATGCGTCTCAGATATGGAATCCAAGGTATCATAAATACATCGACCGGATTGAAAATATACAGAAACGGTTCATCAAATATCTTTGTTTCCATCAAAAGATTCCATATCACTCAGCAGGTTATCATCAACTCTGTAAGAAGTACCATCTGTTGCCACAGGTAGATCGACGTAAAATTGCAGACTGTTTGTATTTATTGAAAATCCTCCACAATAATATTGATAGTCCAGAACTACTTTCTAAATTTTATTTTAACGTACCCAACAAAACATTGCGCTTTAATCCTCCTATATGTATACCTCATTCATCATCTAATTATAGGCAAAATAGCTATATTGTGCGCGCAAGCAGAACTTTTAATGAGATATGCAAGCAGTATGATTTTGATCCTTTCACAACTAGTGTGAACTCAGCCAGAAGGTGCTTAAGCTTAAACTTCTTCAAGCGTTAGTGGTTATGTTATGCTGTTGACTCATTGCAAGCAAATCTTTATATATTATGTATTCTTACTGTGTAAATTGTATCTTTAATTTATAATTAGCTTTATTATTGCTTGTTTATTGCTTATAACTTTATTTTAGTATAAGTCTAAACGTGAGGACTTGTTATTGGCTCTCTGGTGACTATGTATTCCTTTTTTTATGTTTTTATTAGCTGTAAGTCCTCCATAAAGTAAATAAATAAATAAATTACAAAACCCTTGCCATATGGTTTGTTATCATCCAAAGAAGCCATGCACTTGGTATGTATATGGGCCATTATTTTTTTCCAGGGCCCTAATTGACTAACTATGTCGTAAAAAATAATTTTAAAACATATTAGTTTTTTTTTAATTTTTAGGTTAATTTAGTTTTATCAATATTTAAAGTAAATAGTACAGTCATTAGCAGCGACGTTTTTTTACTACTTATTGTTTTGTTTGATGTTAATACAAGGAAAGGAGTAGAAAAACAACAACTGTGTTACTTACTTAGAATAATCAGTTTTATTGGTAGGAACTTTTACATCAATTTTAAAAACCTATCAGACATAAACTTAGACAAGAATTAAAATAATCTTATAATGTAAAATCACAATCATCTCAGTCTAATATCTTATTTTCTAATTAAGTTTACCAATGCGTTACGTTATTTTAATTTTAGCTACTGTGATTTCTCAAAATATGTCTTAATAATAGCAATTTAAGCTCAATCTTTTTAGTTGAAATATGGTAGATAAACAAAAAAATATAAAATTTGTGCTGGTTGAAAATTATATTTAAGCTTTATAGCTCTTAACGTATTCAGGAAAAGAGGGACAAAAAAGTAACGCAGTAGTTGGATAAATAACACAGTGGTAATCTTATCACAGCACACGGTTTTTTTTTCGCTTTAACTAATAGAAACGCTCTAAAAACTATAATCAAATAAAACTTCTCCTTAAAAAAAAAAAAACAAAACAAAATCTTCTCAAATTAACATTTTTAAACATAAAATCTTTGTCTGATCAGTCTTATTTCTCAAATATATTTAATGGAACATCAAATTCGTAATATACACGTTTACCTTTCTTAATTATTTTAGGGTTAGGAACTATCTCGACAATATTTTCATATGGTTCGTACGAAACATCCCTTTCAACTAGCTTGAACATTTTCCCTGAATCGTCAACTGCTTTTAAAAACATAACTTTAATCTCTCCCTCGTCGTCAACATTGCTTTGGGCAACCCCCAGATAAAAGTATAATTTGTCTTTGTCTGAAGAAACTTTAACAATAATGTAAACACCGAAAGATATTTTAGACGGATGCACATTTTCTTTTTCAATCAAGTTTCTTTCATATGTATTAGATATTGAAGCTTCTTGTTGTATTTTAAGCTGTGAAAGAAGTTCATCATCTGAATCCGAAATTGGAGAATAAACCGATTCATAATAAGATTTCTTAGGGTTGCCCACAATATTAGATATGTCAGTTAGTACTTCAATTTCGTTCATAGTTTCTAAGCCGTCTTTTTCTAGAATGACATCATAGGGAATTTCTAGATCATTGCTTCTTTTAGGCGGGCTAATGGGGCTGGTAGAAACAGGAATTGGCTGATATGTTTGAGGTGAATAGCAAGCGCAAAAGCCCCTTTGGCAGAAGCAACTAAGATCACGATACTGCAATAAACCAGGAGTGTCTGAGAAAACTTGATGGACCTGCATTGTACCGCGGAGAAGAATTATGCCTTGGATAACAGTCTGTTCTACCTTTTGAATGTCATCGTTAGTGATGTAATATAACTGAATCTTGCTAGAGTCTTTCAATGTGTGAAAAAAAGTTTCCGCGTCAGGAATGTCTAAGCCCATAGCTACTTTTTGGTCAGCTGTGCGTTTTAGATAGCCACCGACACCATCAGCCGCACCCTTACCATGGCCAGCTTCGAAAAAGTTCCATGTTATGCGATCAAAGCCATAATCTTCAAAGGTTTTCGAACAGATAAAATAAAAATTTACCTTCTGTCTATATTGCGTAGCTGGACCGTCGGAAAAGACATGAATTGTTTTTATATGTGGATGATTAACCTTTAATGTGCTGATAACTGGATGGAGGTGTGCCCAAATGGATGCAGGATTATGAGAGTTATTCGGTGATACACTGCAAAATGAAGTAACTTGTGCCTTGTCTGCTCCCTGTGGTTTTATATACAAAACACCTGTATGCAAAGTAATTTGCTGGCGCGAGCCACCAAAATGATGATGCTGGATTTCTTCAAAATATTTTCCATTATAGTTTTCACTAAAATCTACATGCAGGAGAGCTTCGTCATTTTTAAGATCATCTATTGCGACCCGGTAACTTCTATATTGCATTTTAATATTATAAATATGTTTTTTCAATACTTGTATTGCCAATTTAAATTTTTCTATCAATTCTGCGACACGACTTGTCATAATTTCCTTAATGTTTTTTGTGATTTTGATTTTCTTGCCCGATTTGTCAATAACTTCAGATCGCCGAACCCACTGTTGGTATTTTACTATTCGGGACTGATTTTCTGTCTTGAAGGATATTTCTTTCGTGTTGCAGGATTCGCAATCACTTGTCATGCATAGTCGGTTATCAGTAGCACACACAGTTTTTTCAACAATTTGGGTCATGTTTGACTCTGCTATAATTTTGTTGCGGTAAAGAGCATTTAGCATGTATTGTGTATTGGTATGCGTTTTACATTGACATGTATCTCTGCCATCAACTGTTGGGGGTTTGACGTAGAATGGTCTATGCTTGGTGAAATAAGAGTATGAGCAACTCTCGGTAGGATTCTCCCTTTTGAAAGAAATGAAAAGATTCCTCATTGTATCAAGCAGATACCTCTTCTGCATCTTATTTTTTTTGTAAGTCACGGTTTCTCGTTTCCCAGCAGTGATCCTAGAAACATCATCACGATCAAAAAATTGACGAATCTTCCTTACCAGAGTAGCTTGTCTAGGTATGGTCTGCTTATTTTTTAACTTATTGATACCGAGAGCTTCTTGAATAATGGAGGTTTTCAGCCTGGATTTTTTTATGACATGTTCGCTAAAAATACGCCTGATAGCTAAACGGTCTTTAAGTTTCTTTATTCTGGAGTAATGGTTTTTAATAGCGTTAGACAAAGCTATGTATTTTTTGTCTCCGTCCTCTGGCTTTTTTCCTTTTAGTCTTTGGTATCTTTTCTTGTATTTGTTACATTTTCTTTTCAATTTCTCGTTTTCTTCCTCCAATTTCTTATTTTGTCTATATAATGCAGATCTGTCTCGTCTTACTTCTCTTCTTCCTCTTGACCTTGGTGAAACCGGAGTTCCTGATCGTGGTGTTGAAGCCTATCATATCTAGAATAACTTGCACTCTTTTCTGACGTTCTCGACGTTTCTTGTTTGCCATCTTCCATTTACGCTTTGCTGATCTATGTTCTCTCTCAGTCATATCCTTTACAAGTTTTTTAGTAGCATGATATCGCTCAAGATGTTTTCTTTTAGCCTCAGCATTTTTTACAGGGTCTTGTTTCAATTTTTCCCTATAACGCCGTCGTTTTTCTGCCGGTGTTAACGCCATTATATTAAAAAATAATATACTGTAACAAAATAACCCAATAATTAATTAAATGAACTGTAAAATAGATAAATACACTTAGAAAACTGTTTACTTTGCAACTGCGTTACTGCACCTACAACTGTGTTATTTCTCGTGGTAACGCAGTGTAGTCGTAACGCAGTTGTAAAAATAACGTGTATTCTAACATTTGGGTCATATGATAATAAATACCTAATCATTTTTGATGGCATGCAAATATTTACTTATTCTATTACAAAACGCAATAAAAAAACAATCAAATATCTTAAAAACTCACCGTTTTTCGTCGGTAACTCAGCGGCCACACAATAAACACACGCGCCTCTCCGGATGACTCGCGCTCGACTGATGTGGACAGCGTCAAGGCCACGAACACCCGCCTCACCCCGCCAGCAATTCACATTAAATCAAACGAACTTAGTCGAAAATATACGAAAAAATCCGAATTTAAAGCTCACTTTTGCTTGGTAACATAGAGTACTTACGTTTTTTTTCTTCAACAGGGACAAGACAAGAAATATTTCGTAAATAATACACAGTTAAAGGAAAGATAAACTTATTAGCCTGTTAATAAAGTTCATACTTATCTTAATTTCCGTAGATATTTTAATTTAATAGTGCCGTAAAGAGTTTTGATGTAATGTCAATGTATTTGAAGCGAGTTGCTTGCTGGGACAGCCGGATTTTGTATGAGATACGACTGAGTTACCGAGAAAAGCAAATGAGTTACCGTAATTTACGTCAAATTATAACATTTTTCATTAATGTTTATGTCTTCTTAGAAGGATATTATTATTACGTTTCTACCAATAGCGATTTTATTTTAGTAATCACAGCTTTTTTTAATGTAATAGGCTCTGTTCTTAAGAGACCGATTATGGGCCCCGGAAAAAAATAATGGCCCATATACCCTTTAAATTACACGTTGTATAGTTCATTCATTCATTTTTTGAAGTACTTGTTAGAACGGGTGGACAGAACCTTTAGAACTTTCTCTCTTTCTCACCGCAATGCACGCCTGCCACGAAGGTGTGATCCGCCGCTTTATTCGCTCAAAACCATTCTCGCAAAACTGATCGAACTAAGGTGAACAGTGATCCAGTACCTGAGACATTCCTGTGATAGAAATATCTCAGTGCTTCGAAGCAGGAGAGCGTGTCACCGCCAAGTTCCTGAGCACGTGTCGCGAGACGAAGACCAGAAGGTAAGGCGTGTACTCCTTATATCCATAATAACCGACCGCCCGTTCACCATCCAGTTCTTTCAAGGCGAACACCGCCATCCTTAGAATACAGTCCACTTAAAAATTAGAACCAATTTTTCAATTCGCCTTATAAAAAGGTAATTTTCAACCGGCGACAAAAAGAGGAGGTTATCAATTCGACGCGTATATTTTTTTTTTTTTTTGTGTATGATTATCGAGTACTCGAAGACGGCTGAACCGATTTGGAAAATTCTTTTTTTGTTCGAATGGGTATACTTCGAAATTGGTCCCATTATCACCAAAGTCAGGATCTGATGATGGGATCCTGGAGAAATCGAGGGAACTCTTCAAATATTATAGGCACACCTATAGCGTTTTGGGTATTTCTTATAGTAACTTGTGCAGTTGCTCTCAAAAAGTACCATTTGGGGAAGTGGAACTGATGATGAAGACCACAGATGGCCGCTGAAACTACTCAATAATAAGTATTGAGTGGATTGCGATTCGATTACTTGAATATGGATGTTAAGCACTTAATGCTCGTCACAATGCATGGTGCATGCATGCAATATGGTGATGTAGAGCTGATGGTGAAGTACCAGGAGAACTCCTCAACAATTAACGGCCCAGCATTGGGAAAAGCAATATTTTGTAAAAGGTTGTAAGTAGTTGACATTTAGGCTCTTGTAACTAGGTAAATTAAAAATCATCCAACTAAAACGAGTGAAATAAAAACTTTTTAACAAAAAATTAAACCGACTCCCAAAAAACACTGCAAAGTGAAAAATAACTTTAATAATAATAAATTTAATTAGTTTTGTTTTTTCGTTTTTGGCACCGACTTCCGAAAAGTCGGTGCCAAAAACGAAAAAACAAAACTAAAGACACCGACTAACGAAATTAAAGTTATTTTTCACTTTGCAGTATTTTTTGGGAGTCGGTTTAATTTTTTGTTAAAAAGTTTTTATATTATATTATGTAGGCCTTTTCCCAACTATGTCAGTGTCAGTTTCAATTTAACGCAACGCAAAAATCTCTGCCCTTGAGTATGCATTTTGGGAAAGAATTACACGTTCATGTAGTAGGTATTAATTTCAGTCTTTATTAGTAAAAGCTAATAACACATTATGTGAATGCTTTAAATAGAGCATTGATCCAAAAGAATCCTTAGCGTCTATCGTATTAAATAATTACCTTATGATTACGCTATATTATAATATTAGCGAACGGCTTCCAGTCTAACCGGAACAGGCTGAATAGAAGCTGAGTACAGTGTATACATCTAGCATCGGAAAGAAAAATATGAGACACCAAGACTGTAGACTGTGTGTATTTTTTCCAATATAATTTTCACGTACATATTGCACCTTCCACTCTATCTATTCACCACTCACGGTTGACTGGTAGAGAATGCCTACGGCATTAAGTCCGCCTTTGTACCTATGTGCATAAAGTGTAAATAAATAAATAAATACTTATGTATACATCACACCAAATTTCAGTAAAAACTGGTTTTATAACTTCAATAAATTCTATTTGTACGATGTGTCTAATTCGACCCAGTTCATAATAATAATAAATTTATTTATTACTCACCACAATATTTAAAGAGATTACATGGTAATATTGTTTAGCAATTATATTAAACTCCAATATTGTGGGAGACTGGTGCCTAAGCTAGGCTAATAGCCTGTGTTATAGGACACCAGGTCCCCACCCCGATTAACAATGTCAGGTCGTACTACCTTTAGTTGCGGCAAGTTCAGTGTTGTGGGAGGTAAATAATATGAGGGGTGTATTAGGTGTAAGTGAAGTATGTATGTTTGCATGTGTGTATGTGTGTGTGTATATGTGTGTTTGTGTGGTGTTAGATTGCTGTACGCGTAGATAATGATATTATAGAGAATAGTTGTAAAAGGTATATTATAACATTAAAGACTATGAGTTAACTATAAGGACCCGTTCAGTACCATCGTAAGATAAGTCCTGGAGCCAATTGGTAAGTTTGGTCATCAATGTACTTCTGGTGAGAGGATATATATGGAGAATACGATGGATTTTATTATAAATTCTAGCACTGAGTACGCCGAAGTGGTGGCCCGCGAATGAAGTACGACATTGGGTAGGGTTGCAGACTGGATGACCTTTGCGTTTCCTTAAAATTTTGTCGTCAAGAGGAGGCAAAGAGTGACGGCGTAGAACAGCACGCAGAATGAACAGTTGGCGCACTGTTAGGACCTTTGACTCAGAGTAGAGCAGAGCGGTTGGATAATCTCTGCGTTTGAACTGCATAACTTTTAGGACTGCCCTTTGGGCTCGTTCAACCTGAATTAGGTGGGTTTTGCAGGTTCCTCCCCATGCAGAAATGCAGTAAGTAAGAACAGAGACACACAGGCTCTGGTACACAAGGAAAAGAGTTTCTCGATCAGCTGAGTGTCTGAGTTCCTTGAAACAATATAAAAATTTCCTAATTCGCGAGCAGAGTGCTTCAGTATGGGGACGCCAGCTAAGGTGCTTATAAATTTGAACTCCGAGGTATTTGGTACTTGCAACCAGTGATAGGGTTAGGCAAGTGCAAGCATTCGGGCTGTGATCCAAAGAGTTCTGGCAAGTGTGGGCTTTGACAATATCAGTACCCACAGGAGGTTTGATCGTGTGAGGGAGAGTGAAGCGAACAATCTTGGTTTTCTCGATGTTAAGGGTTAACGAATTCGCAGAGAGCCATGTCATCACTCGTTGAACCGACCGCTCCGCCTTCAATCTGCAGTCATCCCAGTTATCATCATAAATGATCAGTGCCGTGTCATCCGCATAAGTAAATATATCGCAGTTAGGTATTGACAGGCGGCACAAATCATTTATGTGGAGTAAAAAGAGTGTAGGTCCCAAAATACTGCCCTGTGTTTGTTTTTAATTGGTCGCTGAAGCTCACTTACTGGCAATACCTATAATTTTTCATTTCGATTTAAATTTGATGCAAATTCGATCCCGTGGTACATAGGAAGCTGAATGTTTTGTAGTTAACATTTTAATAAAATAGAAGTGTTGTGATGTCAAAATAACTATGTTATTTCCAGTGCTTATAGGTAGTTTTTTTTTTATTGAGGAGGCCGTTTGACCATAATCTCACCTGATGGTATGCGATGACCCCTAGGTTAAAGCCATCAGAAAATACAGACTGTGGCAGGGATTTCCATTCCTCAGTTTTATGAAAGTATTTCATAATAAAAGTATTGCCACGTTCAGAATTTACATGATATTAAAACACAATCAAACTTGTTCTCTGTTTTTCTGTGTGTCCGGGCTAATCTCTAGAATAGCTGAAGGTTTTTTTTGTAATACAGAGGCAGTTATAAGGCAACAAATAGGCTACTTTTTCTCCCAGAATTCCCACGGGATCGGTTATTACCTACGCGGGTTCACAAATTCACGTATTTTATATTGACACCAGCGCGAACGAAGTCTCAGGCACAGCTAGTTTTTAAATAATTAAGACTGATTACTTGTTTACGTAACAGCATATTTAAATAATCACAAAAGCCCTCCCAAACAGACCCAAAACACAAAAAATAGGTACTTATACCCTCTGCTTAACCTTTTCTCACGTACATTGGGATCGGTTTCGAATCTAACCGAATGCAACTAAGTATTATAATGAAATAATGATATATATTTTGCAAATCTATATATATAAAAATGAATTGCTGTTCGTTAGTCTCCCTAAAACTCGAGAACGGCTGAACGGATTTATCTTATCTTGGTTTTGAAATGTTCGTGGAGGTCTAGGGAAAGTTTAAAAGTTGAGAAAAATTAAAAAAAAAATTGCCGGGTAAACCGTCAAAACAGCCCTTTTCTATTTCCTATACAAACGTTTTCTAAATAAAATGGAGTGTAGGGTTGGGGTAGGGTAGGGGTAGGGTTGGTGTAGGGTAGGGGTAGGGAAAGGGTAGTGTAGGGGTAGGATAGGGGTAGTGGTATCGGTTGGGTAGGGGTAGGATACCACGCGAACGAAGTCGTGGCGGGTCAGCTAGTACGTTATAAATAACACTTTCTCATGTCATTTTCTCCGTAAATGTAAACCAGATGAGGCCAGTGTTTCCTAACTGACTACCATGAGAAAAAACACTGAAACAAACTTAAAGGTGAACGCCTCTTTTAAAGTCCAGACGTCTCGTTTAAAAAAATAATTAGTAGCGTATAAAAGTATTCGGGCACGCCACAATTGCGGCGGTAAGATCCTTCTTTGAGGAGTGGCTAGATCGGCGTCACGGCGTTCTGACCTACCGCATGACACAGGTCCTCACCGGACACGGAAGTTTCGGGAGGTACCTGTGTTTGATGGGGAAGGAAGAAACGCCTGGGTGTCACCACTACGAGGATCGCCCTGAGGACACAGTAGAGCATACTGTGCAAGACTGCCCCGCTTGGGCAGAGCACCGACGTGTCCTCAAGGCGGCGATAGGCGGAGACCTCTCGCGCCCGGCACTGGTCGAGGCCATGCTGCGGGGCGAGACGGAGTGGGAAGCGGTCGCCTCCTTCTGCGAAGCAGTCATGCTATCGAAGGAGGAGGCGGCCGCGTGAGGGAGAGGATAACGTCCTCTTTCCAGCCCAGCCGCAGTGGTAGACGCCCACGGCGTCAGACGTCGGCCGAAGATCTCCGGCCACTGTAGGCGCGGGCATGCGGACAGCGAGTAAAAAGCAACTCGCTGTCCGACCATGGACCATGCCCGGGTCGACGGCGCGTTGTGTTCCACGCGCGCCTCAAAGAGCGTCAGCAATATGACTCATCCCATTACCGTGACCCCGGAACGTAAAGGACTATTGAAGGAGAACCGTGGATTTTAGTCAGTACAAGTCTGACAGTCCCTCTGCCCCTGCCCGGGGTGGGAGGACTTATTTGATGATTTTACCACGTAAAAAAAAAGCGTATAGAAGTATTAGTGGACTTATTTATATGAAGCGAAACTGATCTCTACAACCCAAAAGCTTGCTGCTCAATACCCTTGCTAACTCGATACCCTTTGGCAAGACCAGTATTCTGATTTTCTGGCTTCAGAATACCCGTAATGACTATCAGAGATGTAAAAATGAGCCGAGACTAACGGCTTAACGTGCTTTCCTAAGCACGGAGGAATATATCTACAACATGTAATTAAAAGGGTATATACATACCAAGTGCATGGCTTCTTTGGATGATAACAAGCGATATGGGGTTTTGTAATCCTAAGTCTACGTGTGTAGAACTTATTACAAATTCCAATACACTGATACCAGAGACCGAATTTTTCAAATTAAGAAGAACGAAAAGAAGATTGTTATTGGCAAGTGACGTGGCAAGTTATTGACCCTTGTAGTGCTGTGACACGTTTGTTATGATTGGTATTCAAGAAATATATGAAACCAATAATTTGGTATCAAATCTTTGAGTCAGTTATTTTGTGCTGAAACTGTGCATAGAGACTCCATACCAGATGGTGTCTTCAGTCCTTTTGGATAGATATGGGGTTTCCGTTACACGTTGTATATGTTAAGATGGCCACCCATCCACGGACCAACCTAAACAGGTGTTGCTTCAAATTGAATATAGATTTTTTTATTTATTTATTTTTATTTATTTGTTTGTTCCATAGTTCACACATATTTGCATTTAAGATTGTGCCAACATAAACTCAGAGTTTTACCGTGCACCAAAAACATTGACTACATAATTTAACAATCTTAAGAATGGTTTAACAAATTGAATTACATTGGGATATAAGCTAAAAAAGTAACAGTTGTTTACAACACCTAACGAGCACACATGGGTGACCATTCTGGCTGGTCGTCTTTATAACAAAAGTGGTGGTGGAATGTTAGACGATACAGGTTGTTCCCAAAAAGTAAAATGTTTATTATTAATAGTTAATTTTTTCTTAAATAAGTTTTTTGTTTTGATGGCAGGTGTTATTCTTGATTCTCATAATATATTTTTAGGGATTTATATTTTGTATAAAATATTGTGTTTATTTGTTTTGCATAGCTTTTATCGCGGGCTTTGAGCGCGGCGACCGAATCAAGAATTTCCGTAACGAAAATAAACCTAACACCCCCCACTCCGACCAGCATAGCGGTGCGGCGTTGAAAGCCATGCATCGTCTAACGTCGTTTCAGTTCGGCAGACTTCGGTACGGTGTTTATGTGCGTGCGACTAGACGTATACGTGTAGACTAGCTGCTAACTGCTCATAACTGAGTCCACGAGTGAGTTCGAGCCCGCGACTAGTTGAACCTTAACGTGTATGTATATGGTACGACTGTACGAAGCTCGCACGGATCGAGACGAGCTGCTCTAAAATCGGACGAATACGTAAGCAGCTGTTTGTGAGATAGTATAGATATCTATCATCTATGTACAACAGTGAATAGCTATACGCGTAAAATTAGTGTATAAAGTGTTTTAAATATTAATAAACAAAGTGCATTTATAAATGAAGAAAGTGATGAAAAAAATACTGCATAAATAAAAAAATAAATAAATAATTATAATTGCATAAGTTGATAAGAAATGCTATGCAATAGCTTTACCGTGGCAGTCCCCGAGTGCCACACTCTTTTTTTATGTTTCTCTGAGTCACTTGGTCCCTCAATGGTATAGGAAGTTGGTTTATAAGGTAAGGTATTATATATTTTAACGATCTTTTGCCGTGAAAATTCGTGTACTTTGGAAGTAACAGCTTAGCATTGATGGTGCCACGAGTTCTAATTTCATTATTATTTATAGTTTTTATTTTCTGTAGGTTCAGATTAAAAAAGTTTTCCTTTAATAGCGCAAGTTTAGTATTTTCATGTATAGGTATTATTTTACAAAATTCAAATAATTTACGGTAGTCATCTTAGCGGTCGATCCTTGCGGTTGTTATTATTTTACCACGAATTCCGATAGAGCCGATTACGCAGAACGGCTGAAACACTTCGAGTTAGATTCATTGAAGCGACGTAGAGCTCTAAACGATCTCTCAACGCTTTTTAAAGTTGTTAATGGCGTAACATCAACTCCAGATCTCCTTGACAAAATCAAAATTGAAATACCTCGCCTCCCACACTTGAGATCCAAGCGTACCTTTATAACTTTCGGCATAAACCTATGTCGCACTAACCTAGGCCGACATGCTCCCTTAAATAGGATGTTGGCTTCCTACAACAAAGCTTGCTCCATGGATAACGACATAGATATTTTCTTTAACAGTTTGCAACAATTTAAAAATAAACTGAAAAATGTTGACCTGTGATCAGCTGCTTTCTTTCTTTTTCTTATAATATACATTTTAATTTTAAATAGTTTTATGTTAGTTAACTTAATTGATTTTTTCTCAAAATTATTTTAATTAGTATGTAAATGCAACTCATTTTCATGTATAATAATTTTATCTGACATTTAATTCAATTTAATTTACTATTGTTTTTTATATTAATTATTGTATTGACATGATTACTTTCGACATAATTATTTGGTTTTGCTTATTCTGTTCTTTAATTAATTTTATCTTTCACTTAGAATGATGTGCATACCTGTAAGTGATATATTTGCACTGAATCTGAAACCTTAGTCTGCTTGTATTATATTGCATTTGTAAATATATCGTTGGTGTGCCTTGCATAAATAAATAAATTCCTATACAACGTGTAACAGATTAAGCGCAATACCTCAGACACCCCAATTAGAATTATATTAAATTAAAAGTCTAAAACAACATCCGTAACTAAATAAATTGAAACCAAACCTAGGCATTTCTTTATAAAATAGTTATCTTTACTAAACGCAAAACGTATGTGCGTCATACAATATCCTTGCGCAGACGCATACACTCATGCAATGTTAGCAGGCGACGCGACACGCACACAATTTCCTTGAATTAAGGATTGTATTAATTTGTCATGATACTGTGTTTCCATTTTAAGTTAAATTAATGATTTTTCCATCAAAATTAAACACCTATTTTTTATGACGGTAATCGATTCAGAAGCCGATTCTGAACCACTTTCAGGAATTGCGTTTAATCTGTTACACGTTGTATACTTGTTTACGTTACAATATAATAAATAATAACAAAAGCCATCCCAAGCAGACCCAAACCAAAAACATAATACACATTTAAACGAAAATCTTGCGGAAACGCAGCGAACTGTTAATCATAAATTGACGGGTGCCCATACCCAACTCGAACAAAAGGTACCTTCTAGTAAATGTATGTTTTGTTCTGAAACGGACCCTTTTTTATCACAAACGGCCCGTTTCTCGTCAAACCGCACCCTTTGAAGGTTTGGGTAAAAGCCGGATAAGTAGCTAAGGCGTCACTAATATGAAAATTAGGGGTCGTTGATACGCTGGGTGCTTAAAATGGTACAATGGGATCTTTACAGTTGCTATATTCAGATGAAACTTACCGAAAACTATTTTATACGATTAAAGTAACAGTAACAGACATACATTTACTCTGTATTTTATTGTAATCTGTGTACTTCATAATTGGCGTAACTTTTAAGAAATTGTCTTAATAGGGTTCCATAGCCGAATGGCAATAACATTAAAAATATATAAAATTAAGGGGGGCTCCCCATACACAGAACTGAAACTAAAAATATATTTTTTCCACCAAACCTATACGTGTGTGGTATCTATAGACAGGTCTTTGAAAATGATCTTGAGGTTTTTAAAACCACTTTTTCTTAAAGTCCATCGGTTGAAAGATATACGCTTCCAAAGTGGTAAAATGTGGTTCCCCCTCTAACTTCTATAATAATGGAGTGAATATATATATATATGCTGTAGATCTTAATAACAACTTTTAACGAAAATTGGTTTAAACGAGATCAGATCAGTAGTTTTTGAGATATTCTAATGTTCTTAATTTAATTCAATCCTATTTAGACAATAGAAAACAAAAGACTGAAATAATTAGAATTAATATAAAAACTAAAAAGGAAGATATATACTTGTCAGATGAACGTCAAACTACTTTTGGTGTTCCACAAGGCAGTGTATTGGGACCTCCACTTTTTACACTATATATTAACGACTTGCCAAAATCAATTCCCCACCAGATGACTTTATTTGCAGACGATAGTACAGTGACAATTTCTAGAAGCAATAATGACATGATCCAATATAAACTAGACATACATAATACCTTAACATCTATAATAGAATGGCTAAATAATAATAATTTGAAGATTAACTTAGATAAAACTAAAGTCATACACTTTAGCCAACGATTGACAATTGAAAATATAGACATAAATATAGATAATAAAACTATTGAAATGGTAAATAATACTAAATTTCTTGGACTAACAATTGATAAAAAGCTTGACTGGAAGTCACAAATTGAGAATCTTTCTAAAAAAATATGTAGTTCTGCATTTGCATTACACTCTCTAGCTGCAGTTGTGAATGTGGATACATTAATTACGGCCTACCATGGCTTAGTTGCGTATCACCTAAGATTCGGTATCATATTTTGGGGAAATTCTACCAATGCTAACATGACATTTAAGGCCCAAAAGAGATGCATTAGAGCGATGTTTGGACTAAAGTCGGATGATACATGTAAACCATATTTTAAAAAAATACAAGCTACTGACTCTTCCTTGTCTTTACATCCTCCCGCAATGTTTGTTAAAACAAACCCCAATTTGTTTCCACGTCTCCAGGACGGGGTACCGCGTAACAGACGGGATATGACCATTCTTCGAGTCTATCCAGCTAAAACGAAACTCATGCGCAAAAGTATCGTCTGCATGGCGCCCACTATATTTAACATTTTTCCTAAACGTTGGAAGGAGCTAAATAGTAAGGCATTCAAGCATCAACTAAAAAGGATTCTTTCGCAAAAGGCATACTATTGTGTCTCTGAATTTGTAAACGAAAAAGTGTTTTCTTTTGACTGATCGACTTAACTACTGAGACTTTTTCCTGACATTAATATTATTATATTTTTTCTGTTTACATAAATACTATTGAATATGAATGTAATTAATATAGAATCTGGACATTAATACTAAACTATATTTGACATGTAATACTAAATTGACAATGGAAATTTTGGATAAGAATGATTTTAAATTTATATAATTTAAAAATTTACAACTTTGTAGATGCCTATTTGAGTTAATGTTTTGATTATTTGTAATTACTCTCATCAACTATGTGAAATATTTGTACGCCGATACTGACGGCTAAACATGACTGGACTCAAACAAAATAATGTCTTGCATGCTCTTGTATGTATACCATGTTTAAACAAATAAAGATGTCTCTCTCTCTCTCTAAAACCGCAAATATAACTTTGTGTTTCATACAAACACTGTGATAACCAAAGTTATTGGGCGTAGTTACTACGGAACCCTTCATGGGCGAGTCTGACTCGCACTTGCCCAATTTTTTATTTTATATCTATACTTATAATATTATAAAGCGGAAAAGTTTGTTTGTTTGTTTGCTTGAACGTGCTAATCTTCGAAAGTACTGGGTGGATTTGGATGCAATTTGGTATGGAAGTAGCATGAAGCTTGAGGAAGGTTATAGACTTTTTACGCGACTGCAAAAAAGGAGAGTTATGTTTTTACCGTTATAGAATCCACGGGAGCGAAGCCTCGCGTGAGTACTAGTTAGGTATAAAATAAAAAAGTGAAGCTACCTTTTATAAATAAATAAGTAGATATGTATTTATTTATATAGCTGCTCGTGGCTAAAAATAATAAGAGCTTCACGATTAGATCTCCGAATTTAAGTATTGTTTATCGAGGTCGGTACGTGGATGGATCTTTACATATCGAGTTTTATTTTTATTTATTGAAAATAGGTACGCGTTTGACCACTATCTCACCTGTGGTTGAAGATGGAGCACGTTTACCTAAAAGTAACCTATTCACTCTTGACTTAAAGACTCCTAGGTTGTAGTTATCGAGAAACTCAGACTCTGCCGATTCCCCGATACCACTCCGCTGGTTTATACTCGGCTGTAACCGGTTGACTGGAAGTTGACCGCAACAAAGTTAATAAGAGACTCTGCAGATGATGAAAGAATATTAAATTATACAATATGTAACAAAAACCCTGTCCGATCCAATAAAGGCATATTCCTGATTCAACAAACGTACTAGAAAAAAAAAAAATTAAAAAATGTAACTCATAAAATCAAAAAGTTATTGATTTTTTTATTTTTATAATCCATGCGAAATTTAACACTGAATATGGAAAATTTTCATAAGTTGACAATACTCCACCCGGTCGGCTTCTTTGACACAAAATTGTAGAAAGTAACATGTGAACGTCGAGCGATAAGTGTTGCCTTTGATCAGTTTTTATTTTAAGCTATTGCATAGCTTTTATCGCGGGCTTTGAGCGCGGTGACCGAATCAAGAAATTCCGTAACGAAAATAAACCTAACATCCCCTACTCCGACCTCATCGCATGCATCGTCTAACGTCGTTTCAGTTCGGCAGACTTCGGCACGGTGTTCGTGTGCGTGCGACTAGACGTATGCTTGTAGACTAGCTGCTAACTGCTCATAACTGAGTCCACGAGTGAGTTCGAGCCCGCGACTAGTTGAACCTTAACGTGTATGTATATGGTATGACTGTACGAAGCTCGCACGGATCGAGACGAGCTGCTCCGAAACGTAAAAGAACGTATAAGAGAGACACTTTTACAGTTAATTTCACATCTATACTAGTATCAGGTGGTAGTAGCAGGAGAGATTGTTTGTACGCACTTATTTAAGAAATTATAGGATGGATTCGGATGAAATTTGGTACGGAAGCAGCTTGAAGTTTGAAGAATGTTATAGGCTACATTTTACCCGACTGTAAAAGAAGGAAGTTGTGTTTTTATCGTGATCACTAACAACTAGTATTATATAACTTGGGAAAGAAATAATTAAATTATGTAAATTAAAAAATAGTTGCTTTAAATCTCTCATAATGATTCTTCTCTTAGTCTCTCTGAGTTCAAAATGGCGGCATTAAAGGATCGCAACAGTCGCCTGAGGGATCATTGTGGTCTCAACACACTTATCTGGTTTATTGCCTGAAGCCGAGCACGCCATAAAATTGGATGGCTCCGTGACCTTTACAACTTCAAAAGACATCCAAGGTTTATTTTATAGGATCAGCAAATAATGGCTTTCCTTAAATATGGTATAAGTTTTGGGGATTGTCGTATTTATTGTTATTAAACTTTTATAGAGTAGTAGAGGCCCAGTGGTTACAAACACGGCTTACGAGTTGTAGCTCATGGATTTGAACTCGGAAAAGCACACATTATGTAATGGAACAGCGAAAACGTTGAAAAAAATATACCCTGAGGAAGTTGGCATGTCTTAGAACCGAAAAATTCTAAGACATGTGACAATCTTTTTCTCTTTGATTTGATAGATGTAGGGGTCTTCAATTTGATTTGATAGATGTACTGAGCTGGAACCGGTAGGTGCTAACAGTGCAGTTATCGTTAACTCTCACCACATCAGCAGAACCCGTCACAATAGCATCCGAAGTCAAAACTGAACATGTTCTGGTATCATAATCATTTGGAGCATCGGTTGTTTGGACTTGTAGAATTTTTGCTAATATCATTAGTTTCATTAGTCAACGTATTCCCGTCATCATTATACAACACCGATAAAGTAGAATCATCGTCATTTCCCTTCGTCATCAGCACACTAAGTGTGCAGTTATCACATCCAAGTACATCTATATTTGCCACAGTTTGTGTGCAATGGTTGACATCAGAAGCCAAGACTATTGGTAGGTAGTTAAATAATGATTTTGTAATTTATTACGATAAGTACACAGTTTTATTTTTATAGTTATAGGCAATACAAAACAACTGCTATCTCCCAAAAAATATAGTAACGACTTTAAGAAAAACTGCTAACTCTTACATTAAAACTTTTTTAGAGGTTACCAAGTTGATAACCAAAAAGAACTTATTTATTGAATACTAGACGTACCTAAAACGAAAAGTGAATAGTAATAATAAAGGCTTACCTCTGCTATATTTCAACCATGAAATCTTGAAATAATTGAGTTATTTGACCGAAAACTAATTTTTGTTGCACGGAACGTTGTAACACCGAAGACTCAATACAAAATGGCTTCAATCAAGGAGTTGGCGCGCAATTTAAATAAAATGGATTTGGCTGTTCACGCATCACACTTTTTTTGCCGATTTTACATTGAGAGTGAGTTTACCTGGTTTTACAGTCCTTGTGGCCTAACTTTCTCTTACAGAATCTATAAAAATGTAATTTTGGCCAAAAGTGGAGTTAGCAGGTTTACACTCCTAGCCGACGATATAGATAAAATTTATCATTTTATCTATATGTGTAGACTATATATTGATCAAATGATTATAATTATTTATATGAAAGAAATTCACTAATAATTTAAAAATGTTGATTGTCTTTCCGTTTGCCCAGGCTAATGTTTGGAGCGGCTGAAAACTTTTAGTAGGACTTTTACCGGGAGTTAATGGAGATTACAGGGCAACATATAGGTAAGCTATAGACTTTTTATCTCGCAAATCCCACGGGATGGGGATTTACGCGAGTAAAACCTCGAACGCGAACGATGTTGCGTGCAACTAGTCTTATACCTATATAAAAACAACTTGTAAAAAATTTGGAATGACTCCGTAAAGTAGCGTGTAACAGAATAAACGCAATTTCTGAAAGTAGTTGGTTCAGAATCGGCTTCTGAATCGATTTCCGTCATGAAAAATAGGTGTTAAATTTTGGTTGGATTTTTTTTTCATTTAACTTAAAATGGAAACACAGTGTCATGACAAATGAATACAATTCTTAATTCAGGGAAATTATGTGCGTGTCGCGTCGGCCGCTAACATTGCATGAGTGTACGCGTCTGCGTAAGGATATTGTATGACGTAGATACGTTTTGCGTTTAGTAAGGATAACTATTTTATAAAAAATGCCTAGGTTTGGTTTCAATTTATTTAGTTTCGGATGTTGTTTTAGACTTATAATTTAATTTTCTAATTGGGGTGGCTGAGGTATTACGCTTAATCTGTTACACGTTATATAGATGAAAGAAAAACCTTAAAATACATTGCATGACCCAAGAATAGTATTCAGGATCTCATTGTTTACAACCAAACAAAGTCAGTAGATTATATTTATAAATCACATAAAACAACACCCACAACAAGAGATTAGTTACTTTAAACTTTTCCTCAGTTAAAAAGTAGCCTGCAAAATGCAGTACCAGCCGTCTTCTTAATTAACTCTTAGCAAGACAGTTAATTGCACCGCTCGAAAATTCTTTCCACTTTTCTTAGAAAATGGCCGACCGATTAAGAAATGAAAAAAGGATTAAAGTTCGCTGTTTCACAGTGAGCGCCAGAATCAAGTCTTACCGAAATAAAAAATAATGTTTTTGATTAAAATAGTTCGTGAACCTCCTTAAATACTGAAGAGACAGTAATTTTAAAGTTTCTTCTTGATTATGCCTAACTTTGAATCTATCTTCGACTAGAAAATCTGTTCTTTATTGTACTTGCTTCTGCCCGCGACTTAGTTTGTGTGAAGAATTTTCTAATTTCTTTTTTAATCCCGGTCCTGGGTCGATTTCGTAATAAAAATGATTGTTAGCTTGGCTTATTGTTGTCTTATAACCTCTTCTATCTTTCAGTGCAAGTGCCATTAAAATCTGTTCAGCCGTTGCAGAAATAAGTCCGGATAAACAAAAAGACATAGTCAGACGAAAGAAATTGAAATATTTGTTTGTTTTTTAGTATCGTGTAAATCACTTAAAGGACTTGAAAAAACAGTTTTTTTTGTGCATAGATTTATTCAATTCTAGAATTTTAAGTAAAGTTTGTATCCATCTTTTAAATTAAGGTTGTCTTTAAGCAGATTATCACACAGAGTGATCGTTTCCAAAATTAATTAACAAAACCTGACCGCTGAGAGAACAAATTAGAAAGACTTCCCAAAGGATTACATTTAAATAAATGTTAGTAGGATCGCATGTAATTAATTCTATGGGATCGTGAGATCCCTTAGGGCCCACTAATTGATATGGGCCACTACATCTCCATGACCTCAGAAAATTTGATTAAGGACAGTTAAGGGCTATTAAACTAATACCGGTTTCGTAGAATTCGGTTTACGAGAGCACCCAGTGCCCTCCATGAATTATTAATTCTTTGTGAATTCTGGGCTTACGACTAATAGACTGCATAATTTTAGGTCGTAGTTTGTAATTGTGTTTTGGAAAGGCTTTGAGGTGAATTTAGTTTAATAACTTTTAGTAGCGAGACTAGGTATCTGGTTTCGTGTTACCTTTCAGCTTCGTTGCAATGTTTTTTTTGTTTGTGTTATCAATAGAGGAACTAGGGTTTGGGTCTTTGCCCACCAGTGGGATAGATTGGGCTATCAATCTAGAAGGCCAAACAATGCTTGCCAGGCCGGTCTGTGGATGTGAGAGCCTCTTAAGAAATTGAGATTTCTCATTGCGTGTGTGAAAGTGCATGAAGCTGTTGTGTCCCGGCTGTCATTTTTATAATTGATAAATGATCTTTATTTTGCATATTGGTTATTAAATAACACTTTTCCATGTCATTATTTTCCTTTTAAACTAGATGTTGGTGGTGTTTCATAACTGACTACCCTGGACAGAAATACCGAAACAAACTCAGAGGTCAGTCTCTTTTAAAGTCCGTACAATCTATACTGGTTAAATTATATGGGAACCTTGTAGGTTACAGTCTGAGGCTATCTTTTGAGGAAAGATCACATAGATTTGAGTCGGTCGATTGTCCAGGTAGTGCAAGCATTTGTCAGAAAACGTATAGCTCAACTTAGAACTTTCTTTCTTTCTGGAGCTTAATGATTTGACAAACAATACCAAGGTAAGAAAGTTTTTGTAGCCCGCAAAAGGCTCTCAAACTGCCAGACAAGCATGTTTAACTCGACGTATTTCTTGTTTTTTTATTATTATTTTAGTATTAAGCCATAACTGTTTTTATTATTCTATTTTCTTTAATTTCATAATAACTACGTAAAGGTTTTCTTAAGTAAATTAAAAGTTTAATTTATTTTATTAAATTTTTATTTATTAAATTGTACATGCTATGAGTTGCCTCGACGGAAAGAGACTAGTCCCCACGCCACAGGGAATCCTAGCGTGCGGTCTAGGGTGTATTAAACTAAGAATTATGTACTATTTTTGCACAATAATAATTATTTATTTATTTCTTATCTTCGACAGTCTATACTTCTGGATTGAGGTCAGATAGGCAGTCGCCCTATCTAATACACTACTACTCAGCAGCAACCTGTAAGACTGAAAACCAGCCCCTACTTTGATGGGAAAAGGTTAAGCAGATGAAGTTGATGAATAAACAGCACAAAAGGAACAAAGAATAAAATAAAGATGATATATACTAGAGATGCGCCGAATGTAGGTTCAACCGAATACGAATGTTCGGCCTAATATTCGGTCCAAAATGTACCGAATCGAATATTCGGCTGAATCATTCGGTTCAATTCTGCGCGATAAACAGGTTTCATACATTTTATTCAGCGTATATAGACATTTATTTAAAAAAAAATGATTATATACATAATTATGTTAATACTTGTGTTGGTTACTAAAGATAGTCGTTATCATATTATATTCTAAAAAAGTCTATGAAAAATGTTGTTACTCAAAGCAGTGAATCTTAAAATTATTAATTTCATAGATATTTAATTCATCATTTGTAAAAAAGCAGAAGTTCATTTGATTAAAACTTTATTTTAATTTATTGTTAAAGTTAATCTTTTTTTTTGTCAAGAAATACTTAGTACAGAAAGTAGTTTCTTTCATTTACAAAAAAAAAAACTATATACAACTTTAGAAATAAACCACACTTAATTAGTAATTAGTTAACCTTACTGTGTAATCAAATGGTTTTTTTAATACTAACGATAATTTAAATATTCGGTAATTATTCGGCAAATCCCACCCATACGCACAAAACGTTTTGGGAATACTTTCATTGTGCGTAAGGCTAAGGAGTAGAATTCCCCTGTAGGTGGGAGTCTGTGTTTCCCGATAGCTATAACCTAGGGGTCTTTAAGTCAAGAGTGAATAGGTTACTTTTAGGCAAGCGTGCTCCATCTTCGACCATACCATCACTTACCATCAATTGAGACGGTGGTCAAACGCGAGCCTATTATCAATAAAAATAAAACAACCGAATAGTCGGTCGAATACGAAACATGGAAAAATACGCCGAATGTACTGAATACGAATATTCGGCCGAACATCCGGCGCATCTCTAATATATACAAACTGCATTATGTTGCACGGACCGAAACATTGCTCTCTTTTATTTATTTTTGCCAGTTTTGCACACAGCGTAGCATTAATAATCGCTTTATTGGATTCACGTCAGCGCTTACATGACGCGGCCATGTTTTTCAGCTAACAGTTTTATCTGTAAGCGCGTTTTAATCATTTTAGTTTTTAACATCAATGTTACCAATATCCAGGACTGAAATTGAAAAATGCCGAGCATTGCAAATACGGTATATGGACAGTTAACTGTCTCTTATTAAATTCTGTGCTGTCGGGACGTGCAATAAGTTTGTTCTATATTGCCTTGGGCAATACCTGCACTAGTACAAAGAAAACGGCAAAGAATCTAACTTAACCAAAATCAGTGAAATACGGAGTAACTACAAAACAAGGTACAGTGTGGATTCCGTAGTTTACTTGCCCAAAATCTAAATAAAATTATCTATATGTTTTATAGTGTTACGTCAGTCGCTTAACTAAGTACGTTGAGAAGCTTCGACAGAAATCTAGAATGTTCGAGAGCAGTACTGAGTATATCGAGAAAGTTCGACGCCATAGCCATCTAGCGGCGAGTAGCAGTACTGAGTATCTCGAGTAGCATCTGGAATATTCTTGGAAATATAGGCAGTGAGTCGATTTTACAAGAATGTACTCTCTCATCTCTAGTAATAATGAACTCATAGACCAGGGTATAAATAGATCGCAGGAAGGAACGCAGACGGTAGTCTTATTACAAGATTTGAGGCGATATAATCGAAACTATGCAATTGAATTTTAGTGCGATTTAAGTGTTAAGTGACAAGTATTGTAGTGTGAATAACTGTGTTAATTTTTGTTTTGTGTATATTTAATTAAAATGTTAATGTTGGTTTAATTGGCGTTAATTATTTCTATCCCGAACCCCAGCTCGTAACAATAGTTTATTATCACCAACCTCGCATTGTAACCGCATGGTGGATAACGTTTAAATTTCAAGAGTGTAAGTCAAGAGTGAGTAGATAACTACCCTAAAATTTTTGAATTTTGTACGGACTGTCAAAATATGTTACATAAATAATCGTATTTTTACCCGACTGCGCGACGCGAAGGAAAAATTGGTCGTACAAGAAAACAGTTTTCTTTTTAGATAATTTAGATTAAGAGATAAAAGTAGAAATAGTGGATTTTCACCTTAAATAAATAAATAAAATATTTGAAGGCATTTGAAGGTTACATATTCCATACTATATTCCAGCATAAAATATCGGGTCTAGTAGTGAAAATTACCTACTTAGTTCTATATGACCAATATTACTCTCTTGATCCAGTATACCTCGTAAAAAGGCAGTAACTCCGTTTTATGCAGTATAAAGAGTGTATTAACTTCTACATCTTCAGAAATCGTCGCTAATAATGTGGGAACTAAGTTCAGCACTCCAAAGGATTACCATCTATGAAGATACTAAATCGTTGTTTAATTGTATAAATTACACTTTTTGCGTAGCTAGCCTCAACTAACACGCACTGGGTCCGCGAGGTGAATTACGTCCTATTCTCTCTCATAGAGGCCTATGGGCGTATCAGCAGTTGGTACGTTATAGCCTCAATAAGCATATCCAAGAAGCGAGGCTGTGTGTATTTTCAATGTTATTCTTTAACGAATAATCTAGATAATAAATGACCAAGGCATAATGTCTAAGACAATATCACATCGTATATTCTACAACAAAGTAAATTATAAATATAGTGCACACCACATCATCATCACTCACTTAGGTGAGATGGTGGTCAGACCTGAAATTATCAACAATAAAAAAAGGCCCCACTGAGAGCGGACGAACGGGCGCGTGAGCGAGCGGGCTAAGCTAGCGAGCAAAACGATTCCTAATAGGCGAAACTAGTTCACAGTAATTCGTTCACATAGTTTAGGTCGCTTACGTAGCTTAGCTCTGTAGTGCGCGTTGTATGGAAAGTTTTCTCCCCCATATTTAGGGCGCACAGCCACGGTGTGGAACTCCTCTGCCGGCTTCATGTTATCTACTATATACGACCCATCAGCCTAGTAAAAGTGAACAGGCATTTTCTGGGCTCACTCATTCCAACGTAGACCTCATCTCTCGCGTACCATCAGGCGTGATCGAGGTTAAAGGCAGGCTCATTCGAAAAAAAAAGAAGTGAAACAATGCTGTCACACCAGGTACCCCACCCGCCCGCTGACGGTGTGGCCTCCACTTAACAGTAAAAGGTGGTATAAAGCAGTCATCACTCTTGTTGACAGGGTGAGAAACGAGCATTTTAGACGTGGAGCTTTTAAGATCCAACCAACTCAACAAAAGCGTTCAGTGTAATACAGGTATATGGCCAGACGAGTCTTAAACATGGATACCGCTGTGAAAAGCATGGAAGCGCCGTTTAATAAGAAAGTCAAAAAATAATAATGAGAAGAGCTGATATCTAATAATGGAATGAGGTGACGACAAAAAAAGGAGGAGGTTATCAATTCGATGCGTATATATATATATATATATATTTTTTAATGTATGATCATCGAGTACTCGAAGACGGCTGAACCGATTTGGAAAATTCTTCTTTTGTTTGATAGGGTATACTTCGAAATTGGTACCATTTGTCACCAAGTCAGGATCTGATGATGGGATCCTGGAGAAATCGAGGGAACTCTTCAAATATTATAGCCACACCTATGGCGTTTTGGGTATTTCTTATAGTAACTTGTGCAGTTGCTCTCAAAAAGTACCATTTGGGGAAGTGGAACTGATGATGAAGACCACAGATGGCCGCCGAAACTACTCAATAATAAGTATTTCGTGGATTGCGATTCGATTACTTTATTATGGATACTAAGCACTTTATGCTCGTCACAATGCATATGGTGACGTATAGCTGATGGTGAAGTACCAGGAGAACTCCTCAAAAATTAACGGCCCAGCATTGGGAAAAGCAATATTTTATAAAATGTTATAAGTAGTTGAGATTTAGGCTCTTGTAACTAGGTAAATTAAAAATCAACCAACTAAAAAGAGTGAAATAAAAACTTTTTACCAAAACATTAAACCGACTCCCAAAAAACACTGCAAAGTGAAAAATAACTTTAATTTCGGAAGTCGGTGCCAAAAACGAAAATACAAACTAAAGACACCGACTACTGAAATAAAAGTTACGAGAGACACAATTTATAAAATTGTTAATTTACGATTAGGTGTCCTCAGACTAGGATATTATGTGTCTATGGCCACTTTATTTCCCTAAATAATTTTGTATTGCGTTGTCTTTAAAAGCTTAAGGGTGTCCTAAATTCGTTGCAATATCTAACAAGAAATGTTGTTCTCTTGTAACATAATGAAAATTAGCATTGCTGTATCATATTTCAGTTATAATTACCCCACCGAATTTCAGCAGAAAATAGCTATTAACGAGAAACATATTAAAGCAAGATTAAGAAAAAGTTATACTTCCTAATTATTGTCAGAGATAGATAGATATACTCTTTATTGTTCACCATGACAGAATTAACTAAGGATTTAACTACTACAAAGGGTGTCTAATCGCTAAAAGCGATATTTTACAGAGTGCATCGAGTAACAAATAATAAACAGTTAGAACCAAGCGGGACCTGAAAAGAGGATCTAATTAAATTCATAAACTTACCGTATAGAATAAGCAAAGGCCATGACAGCATCTGACACGAACTGCAGCTGTCTCTCGAACTCTGTGTTATGGATGGTGAGCTCCTCCGTTCCGGAGCAGACCCTGGAGTACTGGCCGTTGTAAGGAGTGCGAGGACTGCCAGAGTAGCGGCACTGGAAGTGGTCCTCCCAGAATTCTGTAGAAAGAAAAAGGAAAGTGAAGGTATTTTGAGGTTTTTAAAGTCAGAGGTGGTAGATTAAAGCCGAGGTCTGGGGTTGCAGGAATGTTCTAACGAGATACAACAGCCCCGGACCACAAGAGCAACTGAAAGAACAGGGTGGGTTTTTAGTCAGTGGAAGTCTGACACTCCCTTCCGCTCCACACAGATTGAGAGGTCAGAGGAGTCATTTGATGATATTCCCAGCGGAAAAAACGGATTGACGGGGTCAGTCCGTGGTCGAGTCACCATCTTAATTGGTCGAGATTTCTCCGTGTCTTGGAAATCACGTTTATCTGTTGGTGCCAGCTGCCATTTGTACATGTATGACAGTCGTTAAAGGTTGTCAGAAGCCAGAAAATGTACCAACATTCATGCTAAAGGCTACTGAGGATACTCAGCTACTGGGTTGTGTCAGTAGCTCCATGTAAAACAGGTGCCCTCTACTGCAGCTACATGCAGTAAGACTCGAAGCCAACTCCACAAAGTTGCGAAAAGGTTAAGCAGAATTCATTTTTTTTTTTTATTTTACTTACATTATTTGAAGACATGTTAAATTATAAAAAAATCTAACAGTCATACACTCATCTCACAGTACTCCAGGCATACAGACAAGATCTTCTTCCATTCATCCGCAAACATCACAATCAGGTTTGGCATCTAAGAGAACGTTGAGCGTGGAGGGTGTGCGAGGAATAAGGGACTGGGCTCGAGCGACGGTACGACTCCTGGGCACAGCGAACAATCTGTGTCTCCTATTCCGGTTAAAGTTGATCGGAGCAAACAGATGGCTTAGTTCGTCATGGAGATCAGGAGCATCTGTTTTTCCGCGAAATATTTTAAGCATATTAATGATTTCATCATCATTTTCCATCTAACTTCTAGAGAATTATACCTCAAACTGCCTAGGAGGAAGTTAGAAGGATACAAGAACGGATAGAAACCCAAAGTACGCTTATAAAGGTACCTAAGATAAGCCTTCTGAACCCTCTCTAAAACTAAGAAGATGGTGTGAAGATAATAAATTAGTCCTTCTGACAAATTTGGATTGGGACGGCCATTAACAGAAAAGCCCTAGGGACGGCCATTAACGACGCACTTAAAATGTAATAAAGTGCACAAGAATAGTCTTGTGGAAATACGTGTACCAATCGTATACATATCTACGAATATTGGCATATGTGTGTGTACTCAAACTTTTGACATTTTTAATGAACTATGCTTAGGTACCACTTTGGTCTATAATATGGGCCTTAGACAGTAAAATAAATTGCAAACTAAAACATGTAATAAATTACAAACTAGGGAAAATCCAATATAAAACTCTTTATAGGGAAAACTTATTTTAAGAAAACAAATATTTCATTCATTTTACATCTCCGTCTATCAATTCATTAGAAAATGGCGAGAACTTATGCCATTTCTATTCAAAAGTGACGAAAACTTCATCCCATTTCCGTATGACAAAGCCACAAAGCTAAACAAATAAACGATTGAAAATCTTTCATTCAGTAAACAGGAATAAATTGTTGAGATGCACCGCGCAGTTCAAATTGGAGACGCAGAACATTTTAAAACAAAGTCGGATTCAAAGACTTTGGTATTCAACGGTTTTGTGAAGCTAGTGCGGTTACCGTTCCGTTTTCAAAAGAATTGGAAGCTCGCATTGTGTGTATGGAAATCGTTTCTATTCAAGGAAACCTGAATTGTAAAAGCCATTCATCTTAGTAATTCCTGTGACAACGGATGTCGGAAGATCATGTAGCTACGGAAGGGCTTAACTGTTCACTATTTGCGTGAGCTGTGTGGAATTGTGCTAGCTCTGATTAATTTCGAGAGTACTTGGCTAAATATTAACACGGATCGATTTTCAAGGTTAAACGACTCTTGGGAGGTCTTTTTTTTAATACGGATAAGCCCAATCTTGACCTCGATCTCGCCTGATGGTAAGCGATAGATGAGGTCTACGATGTGACGAGCGAGCCCAGAAGATGCCTTTTTACCCTTGCTTTAAAGGCTGAAAGGTCATAAGTGGCAGGGAATATAAAAGCCGGCAGTGAGTTCCACAGCTTGGCAGTACAATAAATGTGGAGGAGAAGCGCTTGGTACGACAAGACGGTATATCAACCAAGTGTGGATGGTCGTTCCATTGGTCGGTAGTCACCTACCAATCTTAACTTATTGAGATTCCATCGAGTCTTGGAAAGCATGTAGAGCTTTTGGTCTCGGCTGTCATTTGTAGATCTTTGGCAGTCTTTACGTGCACGTCCTGCCGTGGGTTTTCCTGGTACACAGTTACTGGGTTGTGGTAAGATAGGCAGTCGTTTCGTGTAAAGCACTAGTACTCAGCTGCATGAGTCAAACCCAACATAGTTAGAAAATAATTGGCCAATTGCGAGTCAGACTCGCCCATGAAGGGTTCCATAGTAACTACGCCAAATAACTTTGCTTTTCAGTGTTTGTATGAATTACAAAGTTATATTTGTGGTTTTTGAAAATATGCTATATCTCAGAAACTGCTGACCCGATCTCGTTCAAACCAATTTTCGTTGAAAGTTTATATTAAGATCTACAGCATATATTTTTTTTTAGATTTTTCACTCCATTAGTATAGAAGTTAGAGGGTGGAGGACACATTTTACCACTTTGGAAGCGAATATCTTTTAAACTATTTACTTTATGAGAAAGTCGTTTTAGAAACTTCAAAGTCATTTTTAAAGACCTGTCTATAGATACCACACAAGCATAGGTTTCATGAAAAAATATATTTTCAGTTTCAGTTTCATGTAAGGGGAGCCCCCCCCCTTAATTTATATATATTTTTTTTTATCGGAACGTGGTTTACTGAATACATCTACCTACCAAGTTTTACATGTATAGTACTAATAGTTTCGGAATAAAACGGTTGTGACATACGGACGGACGGACAGACAGACAGACAAACATGACGAAACATAATATATAAGGGTTCCGTTTTTGTCATTCGGCTACGGAACCCTAAAAAGGCTGAGCAGATGATGAAGTGCTCCGAATAATAGATTTCTTTACAAAAATAAATGTGTGTTTTCAGATTTGCTGTCTTTAAATCTATGTTTATGTCATCAGATCAAATCCCATTTGGACAACCCCCAAAAATCCTTTCCGTAATAAATAAGAGGAAAAAACAAAGTAAATTTAATTACGACAATATGAAATTAGTAAAACAGGTAGATTCATATCAGAAGCTGTGGCCAGAGAGATTACAGCGAGTATGTAAATGAGATGGCCGTCAGTGGAACTAAGGGATTCAACTCATACTATGCTAATTAGTGAGCGGTTGGTCCTGATAGCACTCTTTATAATATTTTCTGTTATTTACATGAGCTTTGTTTGAAGAAGAGGGATTTAAATTTCATCATACGGGTTTGGGGACACGCCATTTCGGCACGGTTTGCGGTTGAAAAATTTAGTACGTTTTTCATTATGAAAAAGTTTTAATCACTGAGGTAGACTAAAAAGTTTCGTTAATATTAAAATTCATACTTCGTAAAAGAAAATAAACGAAAAATAATTATGCATTTCATTGTATCGATTCGGAAAAAATCTAACAACTTGTAAGTCAGGAGATTCATAATTTGATACAAGCGGCCCGGTACAGGAAACTCAAAGGTCGAAGCCCTATACGATGTAGATATGCGAAATGTAGCTCACCGAAAAGAAAAAAAGAGATATAGCTCTTTTGACACTCTTTTAGCTCTTTAGCTAACCGAATAACTCTTTTAATTCTTGAGCTCAATTGACTTACTTGCGAGCTACAGATCAAATTGAGCCGCGCTATTTCACGCGAGTCAAACGAGACTAGCTCAGTGGTTCTCTCAGATTACGGTGGCTCTATAAAATCATTGAAGTTCTTTAGTTCATTTAAATTAGTTAGCTCGCAACTAATTTAAATAGATAAAATTAGATTCATTAGGTTCTTTTATTACAAATGAATATAAAAATTATGAAAGCCAATGACTTTCCTTCATACTTGAACAGGCCTAGGACTGTCAATGTATCTCTAGCGTTTTTAATGAAGAAATATTAAAAACGCTAGAGCTACATACAATGCGAAATCTTTCACCTGTTCGTCACCTTTCACCTGTTCATTGTCGGCCGCTGTCGGCGCTTTGGTATCATTCGTTACTCACGTAGATTATAGAGTCAATGAACTAAATGAGCTAGTGAGCTATTCCGTGAACGACTGAGAGCTAGATTGTGATTAAAGAGCTAGCTTAATTTTATCTCTCACTAGCGACCCGCCACGGCTTGGCACTGGTGCAATGTTTATATTAAATATACTATAGAATGTCTTTATATACATCGTTGACAGCCTTTTTGTTATTCGACATACATGTTCTCTTTAGTAATTACTCTTGAAAGTGTGACACATAATTTACCATGGGAAAAACATTCAACGCTCAAATCTAAGCAACATAGGCACGCGCGCCGTGCCTCCGCCGGCACCGCGCCGCAACTGCTATGTCCTTGCATTTTAAATCTGTAATATCTTCGAAACTATTTATTTAAATTATATTCTGTGAAGGGCAATATTGATTTATATTAAATGCACAATGTATTTATGGTACTTAATTTGATAAGGATTAATGCTGTATTGCTTAAAATCGCTTCGTAAAATATGCTCGTATTTCTCGTAAAAAGTAAAGGATAAAAAATGGTTGTTGTGGGTTATCTATAAGAGATAGACAGATACCGTCGAAGACTTTTTTGTTGACCTTTTTAAGATGTACAATACTGTGGTACATTATTTTGATCTATCTCGTAGGGTTCAGCCAGCGTTTGCAAAGCAAGCGCAAAAAAGTGTTTATTTGCGACATCACATTAGAGACCTCAAAAATTATCAGTGTTCCTCCACTATATTATGGATGTTATATACTTTAAAACCTTTTGAAATACTATTTCTATTGAAAGAAACTGCATCAAAATCCGTTGCGTAGTTTTAAAGATTTAAGCATACATAGGGACAGACACAGGGAAGCGACTTTACTTTATACTTTGTTAAGATTCGCGAGCTATCCATGTCTAATACGATGGTCTAATCAAGAAAACCAGTAACTGGAAGCCAAATCTCCAACGCACTACTGTAGGTCACTTTAACTAACAATAGGTATCTTTATTGTGGGTACATTCAAATGCACTTCTACTAACTACCAGATCTAGAACAACTACCCGTAGGCCATATTTGCTCCGGTCCAGGAATCGAACCCATGGCTCGCAGCACAGCGACCGATCGTTCAGCAACTGCGACAACCGTGTCGTCGACTGTTGCAAATGAAGGGAAATCACCAACAGGTGTAGCAAAGGTGTGATAATGTTTTAATAAGCGATCAATCGGCTTAAGGAGGTGGAGCACTACATTAATAACACATTTATTAACCACAATCTGACTATACCTATACCTCAAAGTACGGACTTCTAGATACTAACGTGAACCGTGCTCTAGTTAGAGCCTTAAGAGATTTTTTATTAGAGATAGTCTTGCGTTAAACCATTATTTCAGCAGATGGTAAGCAAAGATTGACATATATTTTTCGCTCCATTATTATAGAAGGTAGAGGGGGTGGGGACACATTTTATATATTTATTTAAACTTTATGTACAATGGTGTTACATGGGCGGACTTAATGCAGCAAGGCATTCGCTACCAGTTAACCTTTGGAAGCTTATATTTTTTAAATGATTGACTTTATGAAAAGTGGTTTTAGAAACCCCGATGTCATTTTTAAAGCCCTGTCTATAGATACCACACATGAATAGATTTCATGAAAAAAAAAATTTTCAGTTTTAGTTTCATGTATTCCCCTTTATTTTAAATATTTTTTAATTTTTTTTCTTAAAATCGGAAAGCGGTTTACAGAATACATCTACCTACCAAGTTTCACATGTATAGTCCTAATAGTTTTATAATAAAATGGCTGTGACATACGGACGGACAGACAGACAGACAGACGGGCAGACATGACAAAATTATAAGGGTTCCGTTTTTTGCCATTCGGCTACGGAACCCTAAAAAAATGTTAAGCTATACTAAAAAATAATACACCAATATAAAGCTGCATTATAAGCAAACTAGCTTCTACCCGCGACTTCGTATGCGTAGGAAGGTTTTCCCGCGTAAATCCCGATCCCGTGGGAATTTCGGGATAAAAAGTAGCCTATGTGTTATTCCAGGCTACCAACTATCTACTTACCAAATATCATTCAGATCCATTCAGTAGTTTTTGCGTGAAAGAGTAACAAACATCCATCCATCCTTACAAACTTTCGCATTTATAATATTAGTATTAGTATAAGTATAAGATAACGCAGGCTACATTTAGTTCGAAAAATTATTCACAGCTCTCCGGGACACGGAGAATCTCGATTTATTGACAGACATCCATGGACAGACCTTGGCAAGCATTGCTTCACCTTAAAAAATACACCATTAGGCTCTTATTATTAAGCCACAATCTCCTCACCTCACATCATCACATATTCTAAAGAAGCAAAACGTTGAATAGTCATGTATCGTTATTTGCTGAAAGACTGTCTGTCTTGCTAAATTATACAACGTGTTTTTTTAGAAATCTCAAGTAGTCGTCTCATTGCAGGTTAAATGCACGTTGTAGAAAATTAGGGAAATAAGTTCTGTGCAATGGGCTCGTAAAACAACTTACGTACGCACGGAATGTAGATATTGACACTTTAAAAGAAATTTTTTGAAGCCAATTTTCTAAATTCGAAAATATTTGATTAAATCTTTATTTTCTTCTTATTCTATCTAATCTTAGCCTGATAATAAATAAATTCGCAAATTCCTAAAACTTATTGGATAAGGAAGAGAAAACTTTACAACGAACTTATCGAGATCTCAAGTTATTCTCTTTTATCTCGTTTATAACATTGCAAATAGTTGAAAACACTCCAAAACTTTGTTTTTGGGCGCAATGGAGCGATTCTTATGAGATCTACGAAACCAGTGATTAAATTTTACTCAAAATGAACTTTTTCTGCGCCTCTTCGAAACTTTGATTTAGTTATAATTGGTGTGAAATTATCAAATCAATTCCATTAGGTAATTAAAACTTGTTGTTGGAATAGTCGCTAATAAGTGAAAATCTACTTACTTTATTGAGTTTGGTGTTATATGTAGTACTTTCGTGTTTTTCATCTTAAAGATAAGTTAAAACATAATAGATATAGAAGAGCACTAGCTCTTCTATAAAAATAAATATGATATATATCTAAATAAGAATTTTTTGTTTTAGATTTTCACTTCATTAATATAAAAGTTAGAGGAGGAGGGGGGGTTGGAAGTGTATATCTTTTAAACGATTGACTGTAAGAAAAAATGGTTTAAAAATTTTAATGTCATTTTTAAAAACTTGTCTTTAAACACCACTCACGTATGTACCTATAGTATGATGAAAACAAAAATCCTTTTAGTTCTATGTATGGGTAGCCACCCTTAATTTTATATATATTTTTTTTAATTTTAATCTATACTTATAATAAATCTGTAGAGAAGTCAATTCTGTACATGAAATATATTTCCAAAATAACTATCAGGGGGTGATTAGGGATCGATACTGATGCCAAAAATGCAATCAGTAAAATTTTTGTCTGTCTGTCTGCCTGTATAACCGTTATAGAAACAAAAACTACTCGACGGATTTTAACGAAACTTGGTACAATTATTTTTAATTCTCCTGAGCTTGTTATAGTATACTTTTCATGACGCTACAATCAATAGGAGCAGAGCAGTGAAGGGAAGTGTTGGGAAAACGGGAGAAGTTACTCCATTTTTTAAGCTTCCGTCGCGTGTGCAACCTTAATGGTTAAGGCTACACAGAAATCATTTCATGACGGAAATGTTCTCCTTAAAATTATATAAAAATATCCCACGACAGCATATGTCTATCTTTTATGGTTGACTCACAATAACACGTGTAACTCCCGATAGCTTAGCAGTTTGAAGCTTTCTGATTATAATATTTGTCTACTCTTACATTTATAACACTCTCAGTCACCCCTAATTGAAAAAGTTAACATTATTAACTAACCCATAAAAAAGAATAATATCAATCGGTATAGAAACACCAAAGTTATACATGAAATACGCTAATAATAAGCCATCGCGCGTGAATACTGAATCATGCAGTAAGGATTATTTTTGAGAATCGGTCGCCGCGCTCGACGCGTCTCGCGGCCGATGGTACAAAATTTCGTTCTATAGGTACTTAAGCCTCATGTGAACGTGATCTAAACAATATTACCAATACATTAACTTACGCTGACGGAGTCGCGGGCACAGCTATTAACAATAATATTGTGCGGTTCCGTATTGCGATATTTTTCAACAGTATTATTGTATTTCCCTACTAAATTACGAAAGTTAATCTGTCTGTTACATCAAAATCGCTGAACCGTGAGGAAGGACATAGGCTACTTTTTTTACGAAAAATGACGGAAACGCGGACGAAGTCGCGGGCAACAGCTATCTATACTAATAATATAAGGCTGAAGAGTTTGTTTGTTTGTTTGAACGCGATAATCTCAGGAACTACTGGTTCGAATTGAAAAAATATTTTTTAATTAAATAGTCAATTTATAGAGAAAGACTATGGGCTATATATCATTACGCTAAGGCCAATAGGAGCGGAGCACCAATGAAGAATGCTTCAAAATCGGGGTTAAATTTAACGTTAGCCCAAAGTAACTATTCTACGCGGACGAAGTCGCGGGCAAAAGCTGGTTTTTAATAAAAATGGAATGTGGTTAACAGTATACATCTGCTGTGACATACGGACAGACATACAGATAGACAGACATGATGAATCTATAAGGGTTCCGTTTTTTGACTTTCGGCTACGGAACCCTAAAAAATCCTATAACCTTCCTCGAGCTACTTCCATACCATATGTCATCCGAATCCAGTAAGTAATATCGAAGATTAGCGCGTCTAAACAAACAAACTTTTCCACTTTATAATATATATCTAAGTATAGTTGAGTAGAAACATAGAAGACCACTTACCAACAAACCAAGGATTCCTCTTGTTATTCTTCACATTCAAGCCCAAGAAGTATTCCTTAAACCCCATAACGTCATTCGCTTGAGGCTGGACGCTGATGGTGCCTTCAACTGCTCGCTCGTTGCCATCGGAGACCAGGGATCTGGCGCTCCAGCCATCAGAACCGACCCAGCTGAAGGAATGGGTCGCATTGGCTCGTATTACAGCCCTCATGACTCCTGCTACTTCTTGGTCTGACCCGAAGATTATTGCACCTGGGAATAGAAAAACAGGTTGGTTCAACATACAATATTTTTTTATAGTTTTTCCTATTGTGTACATTCATGGAACGCTGTAGTCTCCCGTCTTAGAGGTAATGGTCACGACACAGTATTTCATACTAATGAAATAATTGAAATGTTAACGTACACAAACTTTTGTAAACTGTTTTTTGTTCCAGTAAATATGTTTGTAATTCTTTAATTAGTAATATTTATTTTGATCATTTTAATGACTTGTTCCAATTTAATTGAATAGATAAATTCTTTATTGTCCACCATAACAGAATTAAATTTGGAAGGACTTAAAAACTACAAAGGGTATTTATAATGTAGTATGTACAAGGTGTTACAGGTGTCTTATCGCTAAAAGCGATCTTTTACAGACTGCCTTTGTTTGGATTTGACACAGCAGGAGAAAATAAATACGCGGGTAGTCCATGGTGTAACTATTCACTTATATACAATAAATAAGTAATACAATTATTTTTCTTTCAAGTGGCGTTGAATAAAATGTTTAGGTGTGTGTGTTGCGCGTTTGAGCGTGTGGCACCCTTGGGTTGCAACTGAAAATCAGCTTTAGGTGGTAATTCGTAGGATTGAGTGGCGATTAAACAGATTTTTGTACGGATTTCATTAATATATAGCGTGTATTCCAGCGGAAATTTGTTTTGATGTAAATTGACTGATTATTGTTAGAGAGGACACAAGAAATCTCGCCTAGCTGTACTTGCTTACGCCACAGAATTGTAGACCTACAATAATGATGTAAAAAAGTACGCAATACCATATCTCTATATCCTACGGTGGTCTCAAAATAAGTAGTTTTATGTTCAAAATATTAATTATATTTTTTTTTATTTTTTTTTTTATTACGAATGAGCCCGCTCTTGACCTCGATATTATGTTATTTTCTTCTCTTCAGTATAAACTCTTATCTCACATGTTTGTATTTCCTGATAGCTATAATCTAGGGGTATTTAAGTCAAGAGTGAATAGGTTACTTCTAGGTAAACGTGCTTTATCTTCGACAGCATCATCGCTTACCATCAGGCGAGCCTAGGGCTGCTATCACCAAAATTGCCGGCCACAGACAAAGACTTCATAAACCCCGGACATTTGAGTAAAATCGCAATTTTTCCCCGGACATCGTAGAAAAATAAATTTTTGTATTTGAAACTAAAAAGAATGATGTTTAATTATGAATTTCATTTACTGGTAACATGGTAGACAGTTAGAAGTTTATAAGTTAGGCTTTCTTTTTAATTTATCAACGTAACAATAACAGAAAGATGAAATACAGACATCGTTCTTTTTGGTGCCCGTAAGACCAATATACGTCCAGGTTTTACCCGGACGATTGTAGGAAAATCCCCCCGGACGCCCTCGTACGCTGTCCAAACTAGGACAAATCCGGGGAAAGCCGGACGGATGGCAGCCCTAGGCGAGCCTATAAATAATAAAAATACACTATATGAATTAGATAAAAAATGTAGAAGATTTGATGGATTCAAAATTTTATGTCCCTCAAAAAATATTAAGAAAATATTATATTAAAAGTTGCGTACGCTTTACTTTTTACATATCTTTAAAAACAGTAAACTGAGAATATCCTAAGTATGTAATACTACTTTTTAAAATTATCAAAAAGGCTGTAATTAACGAGCGGAGCTGCGGGTGGAAGTTAGTTCACATTATAAAAATAATTCATTCTTTAATTACACAAAATCCGTTAGCCAACAACCAAAAAATTAGATACAAGGAAACAATATCAAACAATTGTTTACTCGTTCAGTTTGTATATTGACATAAAACCCAAGGAAACGAGGCCTACATGGAACAAACAGAGGCCCGTACACCAAACTAATTTATGAGCCCTTAGGCTAGCCATCCACCGAAAGCTTTGCGCAGAAGCAGAGAGGAAAAGAAAGAAAAGGAGAAAATATTTTCTTCTAAATGCAAGTGTAATGTGAAGAGGTCGTGGCTAGATAGTATTAGCTACTCTGGTCAATTTTCAAGGTTACGCAATGAAAGGTTAATCAATGATGAGTGATCATCTTAATATCATTCCACTCCACTACAACTGAGGATGTCGTACAGTATATGAAGGTGAAAACAAACTGGACTCTGAGGGTTGAAAGGTTGAAACGAGCCACAACATCAACTTTCAGTCGTTCGTGGTACGACGAGTTCCAACCCACCATCTACAGACCTTCTTTTTTTTTTTTTAGGAGTATTTTTGGCCGAAAGGTGTCGTTTATCGACGTTTCCGAGGACGGTTACGCGGCACCTCGCAGCGAAACATGACGCCGTCAACATTGTGTGTAAAGCAATAGTTTTATAAGGTTTTAATATGTATTAGTTTATTATAGTAGATTATTTTGTGTATTTTGTTTAACTTTGGTTTCAGCTAAGTAATATGTATTAGTTTATTTATAGTTATTGTTAAAGTATGTAAGTATTTTATTTGTATGGGCCAAGTTTGCCTGAAATAAATGAATGGATTGATTGATTGATGAAGCAGTCCTCCTTGCTTCAGAGAACTTTAAGCGATTGAAACCAATGGTTTCGGCCGCCATTTGTAAATATTTGACATTTGTTACGGGTAAGCAGAAGCCAGAAAGTCTGATTCTGGCCTTTCCACGGGGTATCGTGTTATCAGATTGTGGGGATCAGATAGGCAGTTCCTCCGTGTAGAACACTAATACTCAGTTGAATTCGGTTAGACTGTAAGCTTAGACGGTTAGATGATAAGCCTTTTTTCAATTCAATCGCTACATTTTTTCTCGTTTATCGCTGCGCTCGTATCGGTGGAAGGCTAGCCTTAATCGGGCGGAAATCCGTTGGATGTGGCCGACTTATTTAGAAGTAGCAGGTAAAGCCTGCGAGCGCCTGCGCAAGAGGCAACGTGTAATCCATCTGATATTCGGATTACGTGAATTATTATGGTTGTGTTGTTTTGGATTTAAGTACTGTAATATTTTTAATGTTATTTACATTTTTATAAAACAGTGCACTGTTTTATAAAACGTTTTTCAGTAGTTAGATGTTAAAAAGGCTTACTATTGAGCTAGTTTGAGGGAAAACATCGGGAGTGTAGACCTTAAAAAATCTTATTTTACCTGAGCTCAAAATAATTATTATTATTTCAAAAAATACAAAACAGGGCCACGTTTCAATTTGAGCTGATCGACTTCTGTAGTAAATTAAGAAATAGCTTAAATTATTTATAACAGATATAAAAAAATACTAATTTCAATATCGGCTGAAACATCAAAGAAAAAGTGGAAAGAAACAGTGGAATTAAATTGGTAGGTGTTGAAATAAAAAAATATTAATTTATTGTATACACTTGAATCTAACAAAAATTAGCATTTTATGGATAAATATTTCGGAAATCGATCACTGAATATAAAATTGGTCTTCTCACATTCCCATTATTTATCCAACGATACCCCACACAATAAGACCGACGAGATAAAAATATCCCGGAGAGTAACTTAAAAACATGTTTTCCATGATTTTTTTTACCACTTTGTCGGCGAGATTAATATGTATATCCATGCCAAATTTCAGCGTTCTAGTACTAATAATTTCCGAGCTAAGCCGCGGAGAGACGGATGGACATGGCGAAATTATAAGGGTTCCTTTTTGACTACGGAACCTTAAAAACCTTCTTCATAAATGATTCAATTAATTGGTCAACCCTTTTAACACTTGCACTATTTATTTTCGACAACCCTTAAAGCTTACTTAGATTTGAATTGGTTTCTCAAGTTCTGGGTATGAACAAAAATCTTATATGTATATAAAAATGAATTGCCGTTCGTCGTTCGTCTTGCTAAAACTAGAAAATGGACTGATTTCATTAATTTATTCAGTCATAAGTTCCCTCTCATACAGAGAAGGTTTAAAAGGTGAGAAAATATCGAAAATAAAATAGCGGTACGAAGTTCGGCGGGTCAGCTAGTCACTAATTATCAAATACTTTATTTTTGAAATTGCTCATAAATAACACTTTAATATTTAATAATAATACTTTTTTTACCTTTATAAGTTTAGCTTGATGAGGCGAAGTTTCGTAATTGATTACTCTGAGAAGGAACACCGAAACAAACGCGGAGGTCAACGTCTCTTTTAAAGACATAGATTCGTATTGGTCAAATCATATTAGAATCCTGTAAGTTTATATCTGTGGTGTTCTTAAGAGGAAAGAAGCTCACAGATTTGAGTGGACTTGTCCAAACAGTGCAAGCATTTATTACTTATGTTGAGGCTCAGCTTATAATCTACTAGCAGTAGCTCGCGACTTCGTGTGGGAAGTTTTTCCCGTGTAAATCCCGATCCCGTAGGAATTTCGCAAAATCCCGTCTTAGCGAGTATCTACGTACTAAAAGAATTTGAGAGCCCTACTACTTGTAGTTTCTGAGATTTCGTGATTAATCAGTGAGAGGTATTTCGCTTTTATATATATAGTATTGTAGATGCTAAGACGGGATTTTGCGAAATTCCCACTAAATCAAGATTTTCACGGGAAAAGCTTCCCACGCGAACGAAGTTGTAAGCAACTGCTAGGTGCTATATATAACGACGATGCGGATGTGGATTATGGGCACACGAACGAAATATCGTTGGACCCGTCTGCCGGGTGCTTGGCAGTGAATGCTGTAATCGACTATGTTATGGTAGGCTTCTAGTAACCATCGGTTGCCGCTAACTACCAATATTTTACTGGGAGCGACCGTTTATCTGACTTCTACAACCCAGTAACTGGTATTAGATTTAGTGGCTTCTGATCTCCTGTAACGACTGTCATAAATATACAAACGACAGCTGGGATCAATAGGTTAACGTGATTTCTGTGGTACGGAGGAAACTCGGTATCCATCCACGGATCGATCACGAAGCGACCTTAATTATGCTTGAGTGTAACTTGTCCGGCCATTATTGCGCTTAAGTCTATTGAGAAACGGGCCAAAAGACTCATTGGCAACGATACACTGGTCGAATCAAAGCTCCAGAGCATAGATAAAATAAATCAGTAGATGTGGTCAACAGAAGAAATTATATCGGAACCGTGTGTCTCCAGTTAGGCGCTGGGCGGGGCAACAACTACACATGCAGTTTAATAAAATCAATAGATACGCACTCGCGCACACACCCGCATTTCCTAAATCAGAACGTACTATAAAATCAATAATAAACCTTATTCCGTCAAACACAGCGTGTTTTTACCATGCGCCTTAGAATTTACCCACACAAAAACATCGGTCGCTATCGTTGTGCTGTGCAAAAGCAATTTATTTTACATATACGCTAGTGATTGACTAAATCGGAAAGTTATCGATTCTTCCATTTGTTATTGTACATTTTTTTTGGGCACCTGAAAATTAACCAAATAAAAAATGGCATGTCCAGAAAATATTATAATAACAATAAACATATTATTAAGAACATAACATTGCATAATTATTATTAAGTACTACCTACTAAGTATTAAGGGCTACCCTGGCGCTTTCGACTTAAATCTTAATATTTAATTATCATAGTGATAGGTCAAATAGAAGTTGATGTTAACTTACATTACGCTCTTGATCGGAACATACCAGCCGTATAGGTTATATAGAATCCTGAAAAGTTGAGTGACTGATTTTATGAATGCCCTAAAACATGAGAATAGCTTTCAGTAATAAAATAAAATTTAACCCACTTCTGCAAAAATCAGTTGTACTCTTAATTTTGGAATTGTCCATTCAGGCTGGAACATTTCTGCGCTGAAGTGAACCGAGCATTTATGGTGCTATTTTTTGTAGGGTACCAGTTAGGTGGCATGCCTGTGGCATCAATCCATTCCTTTTTTATATTACCATCTTTTGGGAAGCTGAAAAGTACGAAAACCACTTATTTATCATTTACATACTTCTAAACGTCACCATATAATTAGCATCGCAATAATTACGTAACACACTATAAATCAAGATCTGAATGATTTTGACGTATATTGCTAATCCATTGCTACATATGTTCGAAATATTGGTCTGCTCAACAACGTAAATACCACAGTGAGTGTTGTTGATTTAGCATAATGAAACCGATTCCTACTGTAAGTGTGTTACGCAATTACCCCGCAGGTAATAGTTTAGTAGGTTATAATAGGTTTTTGTTATAAGAAAAATCCTAGTTAGTAGAGAAATTGTTAAATATATGAAAACAAACACACATCCATGCCTAACAAATAAATAGCATGAATATATTGACTTATTTTAAGCTAAATTCACAAATATATTATCTGAACCATGCCGATTATTATAACGCATTCGAAGCTTCAACGGAAGTTAAATACAAAAACCATAAAAAAATAAAGAAACAGCAACATAGGATAAGGCATAACATGCGATAATTCTAAACCGAAAAACACCACCGATTATTAACCTAAAATTAAAGTAACTTACTTTACGAATATTGGTTACGCATTTCTCTACTACTCTGTAAAAAAATCAAAATAAGTAAAAAACATTATTTACACCAGGCTAAAACAGTTGACAGATTGAAAAATAAACTATTGTAGCGACAGCGACGTCGGAACTCCTTACGCATGCTGCGGGCGTAAAATAAATTGTTTATTTTTTTTTTTACTTTTTTGTAGGTACACTTGACATTTCAACGTATTTTTATTTCTGTCATCTCATGTAAAATAAAAGTTAAACATATTTTCTTAGAGGTTTCCGTATGTTATAAAAAACTTTTACCAAAAAATTAAACAGACTCGGTAGTCGGTGTCTTTAGTTTTGTATTTTCGTTTTTGGCACCGACTTCCGAAATTAAAGTTATTTTTCACTTTGCAGTGTTTTTTGGGAGTCGGTTTAATTTTTTGGTAAAAAATTTTTATTTCACTCTTTTTAGTTGGTTGATTTTTAATTTACCTAGTTACAAGAGCCTAAATGTCAACTACTTATATTCATTTACAAAATATTGCTTTTCCCAATGTTGGGCTGTTATTTGTTGAGGAGTTCTCCTGGTAGTTCACCATCAGCTTCACTTCACCATATGCATTATGACGAGCATATTGTGCTTAATAACCACATTCAAGTAATCGAAGCGGAACACATGAACTACTTATTATTCCTACTTATATATTGAGTAGTTCCAGTGGCCATCGGTGGTCTTCATCATCAAGTCTACTTCACAAATGGTGCTTTTCGAATGCAACTACACAAGTTACTATAAAAATACTCAAATCACTATAGGTGTGCCTATAATATTTGAAGAGTTCCCTCGATTTCTCCAGGATCCCATCATCAGATCCTGACTTGGTGACAATGGGACCAATTTCAAAGTATACCCTTTCAAACAAAAAAATAATTTTCCAAATCGGTTCAGCCGTCTCCGAGTAATCGGTGATCATACATAAAAAAATAATAATAATATACGCGTCGAATTGATAACCTCCTCCTTTTTTTGTCGTCGGTTGAAAAACCCCTAAACTATAATAGCAATATTTCATTCGTCAATCGACATTGCTGTCGATAGCCTACGTTAGTGGATCTGCACAAGCACATCACTAATTCGTCGCAAGAAGTGGCGGCCTCACTACGCGATGAATCCGCGTAATACAGTTTCGCATGTTATTTTTACATTGCTTGTCCAGTTACTTAGTGACGAACTCAGGTAGTGGTTAAGGAGCAATGTATTTATAGCAAAAGTAGTACAGTCGTTCTGATATTTGAAAACAAAAATAACATAGTAAAACCGAGAAATATTTTACGATTTATTGTTTTTCATGATTTTAAAGACAAATATTGTAAAATACTTGTACTTACATATGGTAAGTGATTCCATGGTTCACATAGTTTTGATTTTGGCTTCGGTTTTTACAAGATACCACAGAACAACTCGGCATTCATATATGTTATCACGATCGCCGTCGAAAGCGCACTAGTTCGCAGAGACGGCCACTTGCCTGTGACATGAGCCCTGTGGCCATGTCGCGCGGACACCGATACGCCCCCTTACCACTTCTCCTATATTTTTGATTTCTGTGCTCCAGAGCCTTGAACACCGACGACGAGTTGCTAGTCTATCGGTTTTCTATCGGTTACATTTCGGGGAGTGTGCGATGGAATTACAATTACAATTCCGCCAAGCCCGTTCCATCATCGGACTACAAGACAAACGGCGATGCGCCATCGTTACATGATGGACATCCCTCTTATACGCACTAAACCTTTTGGGAATACCTTCATTGTGCGTACGGCTAAGGAGTGGAATTCCCTGCCGGAGTCTGTGTTTCCCGATAGCTATAACCTGGGTCTTTAAGTCAAGAGTGAATAGGTTACTATTAGGTAAGCGTGCTCCATCTTCGACCACATCATCACTTACCATCAGGTGAGATGGTGGTCAAACGTGAGTCTATTATCAATAAAAAAAAAAATATATATTATTTAGACATGACCAAATACAGTAGTATAGTTCATAATAACAATCTGTTTTAGTTTCAGGCTCATCTAGTTTAAAATTAATACGATAAATAGTTTACCTGCAAAAGTGTTATTTATAAAAATAATAACTAATTTGCAAAATAAATATTTATTTCATTTATTTGTACTAGACTCTAGATGTTGGAAACAAAATTATATGCTCTCAGTCTACTCGTAACTAATTCTAATAACCATTAATCAATATAATAATTTCCATTGTAAGTTTGTTTTATTTTTATAAAACTAAGACTGAACTCCTAGACCGAGTTTCAATAATTATGGTAAAACATAGACGGCAACATCTACTTTATTAATAATGCTAGATATCTTTATTTCAGACCCAGAGGTCCAAACACTATAGATAAGTTTGTAAGTTGTTTGTTAACAGAACAAAAATATTATTTACTAGCTTCTGCCCGCGACTTCGTTCGCATGGAAGGGTTTTCCCGCGTAAAATCCCGATCCCGTGGGAATTCTGGGATAAAAAGAGAGCCTATGTATTATTCCAGGATGTAAACTATCTACTTGCCAAATTTCATTCAGATCCATTCAGTAGTTTTTGCGTGAAAGAGTAACAAACATCCATCCATCCTCACAAACTTTCACATTTATAATATTAGTTATTAGTTAAGTTATATTAGTTATTAGTATTAGTAAGAAGATTTGCTTGCAAGTGTAAACCTGAATATCGAATCTACAGTTAATGGACTAGCTGTTTATCTTGTCCGCTAAAACCTAACGATTCTGCTGGAACTACCACGGACCCTGCACATCGTGGTTGCCGTTCTTTTTCACAACGAACTACTAAACAAAATTATGACTAAATGAACAAAAATATTCAAAGCCATGGCCGATCTTGCTAAGCCATGCTTAAATTTGAATTTTCCACTTCGTGGGGCCGTTTCGTCAGTAGAAAACACTAGATGCTATAAAGAAAAATAAAATCACATAAACTCGTTATTTATATTTCGTACCCTTCCTGTAAGAAAGCGGTAAGTGTATTCGGACAACTTTTCAGGAGCTTAAAAATACGTGTCCAACATTGTTAAAAAAATCCCAGGACTACCTTATAAAGAACAAAAGATGGCATTTAGCATCGGCGAAATGATAAAGGTTCCGATTTTTCATTGTGTTATGTATACTGTGAGATAAGGTTGAATTATACGGTTACCTAAATAATCCCCGAAACTGTTACAAAAGATGGCCGGTGTAAAAATGAATATTGCTTTATTATGATCTTTGGTGTACCGCATCGGCTGCGTTAAGTGTAGTTATTCCATTATTCATGTTACAATTTTAGGCTAGTCTGAAAGTGTAAGTATGAATTACGTAGTTTTTACACGAAAAATTCATTTAAGTAAACAGAAATACATACTTTATGCATGCGAAAGTATCTACGTTTTGCTGGAGCTTCTGAATAAACTTGTTTATTCATTGGAAAAATATTCAAATAATGAAGTGTATCATCGTAAACTTCTATTTTACTGTTCACAGCTTGTCATGTACAAAAATTGTATGTCAATACTATATAGATTTATAGTAATTAAAGAAAAAGTTAAATTGCTGTGTTTCAATCATATTAATCGATTTAGATTATGTTTGTATGTGTGCTAAGAAAAACCGTGCTGTAGAAGTATGTAAAATGAAGTGCCCAAAAGTTAAAAAATCGGAAACCTTCTATCAATTACTCAAACACAGAAAAAATTACCTTTGTTAATGTTAAAACATTTTGACTCTACACTGAGAAAAAAAAAACAACCAGATTTCACGTTGCTTCAACAAGTTTTCGGGTTAAAATAGCGCCTACAAGCTGTTTGGTTGAAACTACAAGTTTGATCTTGTAACCGTGCATCCACACCGCTGTTACTTTTTGTAGATCAACGTTTCCAAGTGTAACTCAGCAACATCCAACAGCAAAAAGTTATTTATTGTTAATAAGTGTTGCTGTTTTAGTATAAGTAAAGCAACGTTGCTCTACAATCGATAACATTGTTAGATAATGTTACCTCAAAAATGCAACAAAAAATATCACTGTCGATTAGTGTCGAAAGTTATTCTTTGTTATATTTTGTTAATTTATGTTGTTGGCGGTATGGACGCGTAAGTAACAATCATCAAATAGTAACAAGGAGCCACATAAGTTACAGATAGTTACTCAATGTTACCGTGTTGCATTTTGTTGCTCCACAAAAGTTAACTGCGGTGTGAATGCACGGTAAAGTGTAACTTGTTGATCCTACAAGCTACGTATCATGTTATTTCTACGTTACATCAGGTCGAATTTACGTCAACATTTTCCGATTGTTTTTACAAGTTTAGCAAGTAGATTTAACATGCTCAGCACGTTGTTTTGACATGACTAGCTTGTTGAATCTACAAGCAGCTTGTTAATTTATCTTGTTACTCTTACGTGCTGGGCATATAGTTCCAACATGCTCGCCTTGTTGTTTCAACATGCTTGACATGTTGTTGTGACATAACTAGCTTCTTGAATCTACAAGCAGCTTGTTAATTTATCTTGTTACTCCTACGTGTTGGGCATATAGTTCCAACATGCTCGCCTCGTTGTTTTTTTTTTCATTAAAAAATAGGTTCGCGTTTGACCACCATCTCACCTGATGGTAAGTGATGATGTGGTCGAAGATGGAGCACGCTTACCTAAAAGTAACCTATTCACTCTTGACTTAAAGAGTCCTAGGTTATAGCTATCGGGAAACACAGACTCCGGTAGGGAATTCCACTCCTTAGCCGTACGCACAATGAAGGTATTCCCAAAACGTTTTGTGCGTATGGGTGGGATGTCCACCATGTAACAATGGCGCTTCGCCGTTTGTCTCGTAGTCAATGATGTCCGATGATGATAGTCCGATGATGGAACGGGCTTGGCGGAATTTGACTGTGTAATTTCATCGTGCACTCCTCGAAATGTAACCGATAGAAAACCGATAGACTTGCAACTCATCGTCGATATTTAAGGCTCTGGAGCTTTGACTCGACCAGTGCATCGTTACCAATGAGTCTCTTGGCCCACTTCTCGATAGACTCAAGCGCGTCCAGTTGGTATTTTGCAGATCTATCCCAACGATGAGAGCAATACTCCGACCGAACCTGGGCTTGATAGAGATTCGGGTGTGAAGTACCGTCTCACCTTTGCTAGGATTCCCAACTTTTTTGATGCTAGTTGAGCCGTAGCCTCGATAAACGGGCCAAAATTGAGGGTAGAAGTTAGTGTTACCCCCAGAAGCTCGATAAGGTCGGTTATCGGCACAGTTACACCCCAGAAAGTAGGAGCCGGTTTGAATTGACTCTTTTTTGAGGAGAAGAGACACGCCTGGGTCTTAGCTGCATTAAAATTGACCAAGTTGGCATCGCTCCATTCAGAGACAGCCTTCAAGGACAAGTTCAAGTGCCCAACCATGTCCTCACGGAGATACTGGATCTGTGACTCACCAGCTCACTCGCTGGACACATATCTCTCAGCAAGTGTGCTGTTGTCTGCATACCCAAAGGTACCGGGAATCAGCAGATCGTTAATGTGCAGCAAAAACAAAGTTGCTGAGAGAACAGACCCCTGAGGGACCCTGGTATTCATTGCCAATGGGCCAGATGAGCAGAAAACCGTTTTATTTATGCTTTTTAGTGTATCATTGTTTACTTAACTTGAGATACCTATATACCGTTTGCACTTAATTTTTTAAAAGAAAGTTTGCTGTTCACCTCTTTTTCACCCACTTAAACCATATTTCAGACGTGATTCAAAAGGTCTGTGCCTCAGCTGTGGTGATATTAATAACTAGGCTGATTATGCTAAAACATCTATGTAATGTACGAGGGTAGCAATCGTGAGAGATTTGCTGTTCTTAGTTGAAGAGTTCCATCGCTTATCTTCGAAGATCTTCATCAGAACCTGATGTGATATACTTACATACTATATTTTTCTCTAACCTACATGGCTGGGCACTTGAACTTGTGGAGCGAGCTGGTGGGTCACAGATCCAGTCTCTCCAGACTGGATCTGTGACCCACCAGCTCGCGCGCTGGACACATATCTCTCAGAAACTGTGCTCTCGTCTGTATACCCAAAGGTACAGGGAATGAGCAGATCGTTAATGTGCAGCAAAAATAAAGTTGCTGAGAGAACAGACCCCTGAGGGACCCCGGCATTAATTGCCAATTGGCCAAACGAGCAGCCATCAATGACCACTCGAATGGACCGATCTCTTAGGAAGTCTTCAATCCAAACGCAAAGTTGAGTGGGTAAACCGAAGAAAGGAAGCTTAGCAATAAGGCTATCGTGCCAGACCCTGTCAAAGGCTTTGGAGATGTCAAGGGAAACAGCAAGTGCTTCCCCGTGCTTCTCAATGGCCTCACTACAGGTATGAATGGCATACGCTAGAAGGTCCCCAGTTGACCGGTTTTTGCGAAAGCCGTATTGTCGGTCGCTGAGGATGTCGTTGGCTTCTAGGTATGCCAAGAGCTTACTATTAAGTACACGCTCCATACTCTTACAGAGTATGGACGTGACTGAAATAGGTCTGTAGTTGGCCGGGTCAGCACGACTGCCCTTTTTGGGTACAGGCTGTACGTTAGCCAGGTTCCATGCTTTCGGCACCTTTCCAGTCTCTAGCGAAAGGCGAAACAGGCGTGTCGTACGCGTAAAGAAGTAAGTGCAGCTACGCGTCAGGTATTTATGACAACTGCTTGGAGAAACTACGTAACGATAGTAACGCAAAACAATCCCGCAACAAGTTTTGTGCAATAAGTAAGTAAGTGGACTTGCAAGACACGCCTTTGCAATAGTATCCAAGAACAAATGCCTATGTTTATTTACTTTTATAAATTTACGTTAATTCTTCGTGTTAGTTATGGGTATGTGTATTTATGGCTTTATACCCAGGGAAATTTGTAAAATAAATAAATGGATGTATGTTTACATCTATATAAGAATGTAAAACTACTTTATTTTTTGTCGCAAAAATTCACATTTTTTGTGATAGTACCCTTATTTTTGGCGCTAGCTTCATGAAAATTTGTGAGAAGGTGTATTAGAGTACGCTCGATTTTTTGCAATAATAAAAAAAATACGACGCAAGTTGAGTTACGCGACTCTTCCAGGAAGGGTGCGAATTTGTTGCCGCCAGAACCATAAACCACAGAATAGATTTCAAGAAATGAGCTGTCATATAATGTCAAAGGAAATTCAATATGGCGGATACTTCTTTCTCTTTATTATTTTTCTTTATTCGACTGAGATTATTTTTTTCTTTTTCTGTGTTAGAAAAACCGTTGGTTTCGATGATATTGTTACCGTGGAAACTACATAGAAGCTTAAATAAACTCACAGAGATTTATAAGATGTTTGAGATTAATAGTGAGGCTTTTTTCGATGTACGGTCGGCCAAGAAAGTGGTGTACCAGTTTTGATTTAGTTTCCCGGTCATCGAAAATTACAACAAGGTTCGTTATAAAAAGATATTACTGAAAGAGACAACATTATCATGACGTAAACCTATGTATTTAGTATTCATACGTCATATGTCACATATAAGTACTTATATGTGACATGACATTTTAACCTTTAGTATAAATGAAAAGGACATTAGTTTCTACAAAGCAATTGAAATGTTTCCAAACAAAAGTAATAAAAACTATTTAGACAACCGAATTCCATTTGAAAAAGAAAACTGACAATTGACATTTTGTCAAATATATGCAAAAAATCGATATATTTTCCGTGTTATTTTTCAATCAACTGCATATAAAATCATCTCAATGCCTGCCAACTTGACCATTGCCGAAAGAGCACAAATAATTGCCCAATTTAATGAGGGAAGCAGTATCAGTGCGATATCCCGGAATTTGAATATATCGAGGCGTTCTGTCCGCTTTTGGATTCGTCGTGAAGGAGAGGAGGGAAGTTTGTTGGATCACAGAAGAAGTGGTCGCCGGCCTGCACTCTCCAATAACGATAGAGAATTCATGAGACGGGAATATGAAATCAATGGTTTTAAGCCCACAAAACATTTTGCGGAGATGTTCGATGTGAGTGCCCAAACAATAAGGAATCATCTACATTACATGGGGTTGCACCACAGGCATTACGCCAAGAAAATATATTTGACGGATGCTCACAGACTTGCTCGTCTGAACTTCGCCAGAGAGCACTTAGAGTTTGATTGGTCTAATACAGTGTTTTGTGATGAAAAAACGTTTAAATCCAGTCAGCATGGACGTCTTCACCTTTGGCGATATAATTCAACACGGTATAAAGATGATCATGTAATCCCAAATAGAGAATCAGGTCGAATTTCCGTAAATATTTGGGGCTGGATGAGTACGGATGGTGTAGAAGAATTGTGTTCTCTACCTCCTCGAGCGACGGCTGTAAATTATATCGACGTGCTTCAGAATGCAATGCTACCGACAGTCCGTAATGTTTACCCGGAGAACGAAGTGCCACAATTTGATTTTGTTCAAGATAATTGTTCAATTCATAATGCGAGGATCGTAAGAGCCTGGTTTCGTTCACACACTGACGTAAGGGTAATTCAGTGGCCTCACCCCGATAGAAAATCTTTGGGGCCTTATGGTCCAACGATGGTCGCATCAAAATGAAAGAACCAAACAAGCTCTTATTAGTCACTGTAATTATATCTGGGAGGAAATGCGGGGAACCGATATTTGCTCACGGCTTGTTGGTTCAATGAGGTCTCGTCTTTTAGAGGTTATAGAGGCCAACGGCGGTTACACCCGTTTCTAATTTTTTAAAATTTTCAATATCTTCTAAATATTACTATATATGCTATGTTTTTGTTTGTTATAAGTATTTTAAAATTGATTGTAGAAATTTAATAAAAGGATAAATCTATTTTTAGCTTGTTTTTTATTGATATTGTAATTACAAGTTTACAGAAATTGTAGGTTTGTGGACTCGCCTTGTGCCTTTACAATTTTATGTAACTTGTTGATTACAATTCTGAATTTGTAGATACAATTTTGTCATCAAAATCTACAGCCCCCCGCCGTTGATTTTACGACGTCATTGGTTCCATCAAGTTCAAACTAAGAACAGCTGTCACGTTACAAACAGTAATAGTCGTTATCAATAATCAGATAAAGACAGCAATAGAAGTTGTCAGATCGATCTGCGAGCGAAACTAATCTTTATCACCTATGAATCTGCAAGCGATATTCAACCTTAGGGTGGTACACCACTTTCTTGGCCGACTGTACCTATGATTTCATTGTATTGGTTATTCTTTTGTCTGACATACTTAAAAGTTATAGAGAAAAATACTACAGTTTTTCCTCATTTCTACGTGTTTTCTGTAGTCCGGAGAATCAATGATGTCCAGCTGTTTTGTGTAATCTTTACGGGTAATAGAAGCCCCAAAATTTGACTGTACAAAGGCCACCGTTATAACCAGTAACTCAGTTTCATATGCATGGGGTTTGACTGTAAGCCGATCCGATCTTAGTAGGAAAAGGCTACGCTGTTTAGTTTAGTTTTTAGGGTTCCGTAGCCGAATGGCAAAAAACGGAACCCTTATAATTTCGATACGTCTGTCCGTCTGTCTGTCCGTCCGTCCGTATGTCACAGCCATTTTATTCCGAAACTATTAACACTATACATGTGAAACTTAGTAGGTAGATATATTCTCTGAACCGCTTTCCGATTTTTAGAAATTAAAAAATATTTAAAATAAAGGGGGGTATACATGGAACTAGAACTGAAAATATTTTTTTTTCATGAAACCTATGCGTGTGTCTCTAAAAATGATATAAGGGTCTCTAAGACCACTTTATTTATTTATTTATTTATCATAATGTCAATCGTTTAAAAGATATAAGCTTCCAAAGTGGTAAAATGTGTCCCCCCCTCTAACTTCTATAATAATGGAGTGAAAAATATAAAAAAAATATATGTCTATAGATCTTAATGTAAACTTTCAACCAAATATTGGTTTGAACAAAATCGGGTCAGCGGTTTTTGAGATACAGCATATTTTCTAAAACCGCAAATATAACTTTGTAATTTATACAAACACTATGAAAAACAAAGTTATTTAGCGTAGTTGTAAAAATGTAAATAAGCTAGTTTTAAGATTTTTTTTTTTATTCGCCAAATAAATATACATATTGTATTATATTATTATATTTACTACGGAACTCTTCATGGGCGAGTCTGACTCGCACTTGGCCAATTTTTTTAATTGTATTAAATTTGTAGGTCACAAAAGCAGGTAGCGGGACTGTTCTAACGAAATACAGTGGTCCACAAGGACAATGAAGGAAGAGGGTGGCTTTTTAGCATTAGTTTCTCAGCATTAGTTTAAGCTAAGTAATATGTGTTAATTAATATATAGTTATTGTTAAAGTATGTAAGTAAGTGTTTTATTTGTATGCCTGAAATAAATGAATTGGATTGAATTAGTCAGTAGAAGTCTGGCACTCCTATTAAATTGGGAAGAGTCATTATTTTCTTTCATTTTCCTTTTTATTTTAGTGTGGGATCGTCCAGCTTGCTCTTGACCTCGGACCTCATTTCTGATGGTAAGCGATAGATGAGGTCGATGGAACGAGTGAGTTCAGAAGATACGTTTTCACTCTTGCTTTAAAGACTGATGATTTTCGCTTTTTTACATCTGATTTCATGATTTTCACGTCAAAAAATATAGGTCACAAAAACAAAGTACAAAGGTCACAAAGCATAAGCTGAGGGTTCTCTAAAAGCGCAACCTACAAAGGTTTTATCTCGTCCATGAGCCGAAGATCTGGAGCCGTTTGAGTTAATACCAACACGGCTTGAGCCAGACGAGAGGTGCTCGATTATCGACACGATATCTAGTCGTCGAGGGCTCGGACGTGAGGGATGTCGCTTGATTCTCTAAGTCTGGAGAATGATGTTATTTATTACTTACTACAATATCATCCGTCTGAAAGATATCTTTTATATTATCTGATGTGTCGAGAATATGCTGGAAAAACAGAATAAGTCAAAAATTAAAAACCAAAAAGAGTTTTGTACATAGACATTCTTGGTTTGTTCTACTTTTTATGTTTTTGCTTAGAACGTTTTTCATAAGCATTTTACTTGCTCAAAAGGATATTTTATAATATATGTAAGTATTATTGCACACTAAATTTAAGTTTTTGAATATTTTTATTTAATTTATAATTTATTTCCACAAAAGAATTGTACACTGTTTTGCCAAATACACTAATTTCTTAAAAGTATGAGTAAGTACACGAAAATGTTATCTATTGGGGCTAAATATAACTATTATAAGTACTTCTTATTTATCAAAAGGTAACTGCAGAAGCTAAAACAATTACTATTTTGGCCGTTAAAAAAAATATAACTTAGGAAATTGAAATCATTTTCAGTTTACACTGTGAAACTCCACCCAAACATTTACATTTTAATTTTTTTTTTTATTTATTAGAATTCGCACTGCGTATAACTTGCTTCCAGGAATAAAAGCATGGGAAAAATTGTGTATAAATGCCTTGATTGGCTGAATAAACGGAACACTGGTGCCATTGAAAGAACACCAAACATACCTTTAAAAATCTAATAAAAATAAAATGAATAACGCATAGAAAGGCAGGTTCAATAGGACTGGGTCAAACTTTTATGAACAAAACCGCAAAAAAATTGGCCAAGTGCGAGTCAGACTCGCCCATGAAGGGTTCCGTAGTAACTATAATAATATATGTATATTTATTTGACGAAAAAAAGTTGTGAAAATATTTAAAAAAAATAGTGTTTGTAAGAATTACAAAGTTATATTTGCGGTTTTAGAAAATTTGCTGTATCTCAAAAACTGCTGAACTGATTTTGTTTAAACCAATCTTGGTTGAAAGTTTACATTAAGATCTATAGACATATATTTTTTTTTGATTTTTCACTCCATTATTATAGAAGTTAGAGGGGGGGGGGGGGGGGGGCGCACACATTTTACCACTTTAGAAGCTTATATCTTTTAAACGATTGAGTTTATGAAAAAGTGGTTTTAGAAACCCTGATGTCGTTTTTAAAGACCTGTCTATAGACACCTTGCATGCATAAATTTTATGAAAAAAAAAAAATATATTTTTTAGTTTTAGTTCCATGTAGGGGGCTCCCTTTATTTTAAATAATTTTTCTTAAAATCGGAAAGCGGTTCAAAGAATACATCTACCTACCAAGTTTCACATGTATAGATAGTCTTAATAGTTTCGGGATAAAATGGCTGTGACATACGGATGGACGGACAGACAGACAGACAGACGGACAGACATGACGAAGCTATAAGGGTTCCGTTTTTTGCCATTCGGCTACGGAACCTTAAGAACGTTTTGGGAATACTTTCATTCTGCGTACGGCTAAGGAATGTAATTCCCTGCCGGAGTCTGTGTTTCCTGATAGCTATATCCTTGGAAGTTTTAAGTAAAGAGTAAATAGGTACTTCTAGGTAAGCGTGCTTCATCTTCGACCACATCATCACTTACCATCAGATGAGATGGTGGTTAGACGGGAGCCTGCATGCAATAGATAACACGCCTAAATTATGTCCTCTTATTTATATCTTCCATTACCTCGTAAAGTCCTCATTCTCATTTAAAGAAAGGGCCGTTTCATCACTTTTATGTTCCTTCGCGGCAACAAAAAAGGAACAACACATCTTAAGAAAATTCAGTCGTAAATAATAAATCTTTTGTATAATGTAATGCTGTAAGGAGGTGACAGGTGGAGCCATTTATTTCCCTAAGCTGAAGAATTTAACTGGATAAAACTGGATATAAAACAATGTTTGAAGTACTGGAAAAGATAAATTGTAGGACGAGTTCCAAGTGAGTAGATACTATGTACTTCTTGGCTCACGTTTACTCTCTGTCATCTTACTAAGCCCTTGTTAATCTTGAGCAGTATGTCTCCATTATTTGTTTGTGAAGACAACTGAATAAGCCATTCTATAAAGGTGAAAGTGTAGGCAACTTTTTACTCGACTGGAAGAGAAGGAGAGTAAGTTTTCATCATGACAGAATCCTGCGTGAATGCTAATCTGATATATTAATTGAAATTGTTGCCACGTTGCCATTGCCAAGTATTTGGTACTGGGTTTTTGGAAATAAACTTATGTATTATTATAATAAATGAAAATAACCATCCGTGTGTAAAATATGTAACTAATATAAGTCTAATAAATAATTTATCAGCTGCAGCAATCTCTGGCGCGACGCCCGCTCGACAGCGATGCACTTTATGCTTCGTTTGGCTTCTGATTTATACCAGTACATTGCACTCGTTGACTATATCACTATCAATATTGGAAAACTGAACTGGTATTTTTTGCAATGCTTTTGAATCAGGAGCAAGGCTTATGCAAGATATAGCCCACTACTTGTCATGTCCATCGTGCACAGCCACCTATATCTTGCATGATCTTAATGAGGCCAATACAAGAACTGTGCAGGTAGCTACATAGTTACTGGTGCAAATAGGTTTGAGCATCGACGCGAAACGAAGAATAATAAAAAAAATTATTTAAAAAAAATACTAAAAAACCCGACTGCTCAACTGAAACGCAAGAAACAAGCACATTTTCATATTAAAAAGTGACAAGCAGGCGGGATCCATCCCATTTTTGTAATTTAAATTATAGGTATTATGTTCAATAGGGTTCCGCCTGCTTGTCACTTTTTAAAATGAAGATGTGCTTCTTTCTTGCGTTTCAGTTGAGCAGTCGAGTTTTTGTTTTTTTTTTTTCATGTATCAAAATCCGTTCAGGGGTTTAATAGTTACGAGGGAACAAAGGAACAGACATACATACATACGCGGTAAAAACCCTACTCCTTGCTTCGCCGCAGTCGGGTATTAAGGCGTTTCCTAAGTTATACATATACATTTCCTTCAGACATGCATGATAATATTATTAAAATGCTTGACCAGTAGTGGACCAGTTTACGAATTACTTTACACGATCTACTTACTACGTAGAAGTGACTCTTTGGTCTAGTGTTCACAAGCGCCACTGCACACTGCTGAGCTGATATTCCCGGGTCGAGCAAAAACGTGCTGTTGGGTAACCCGCTAGGATACAGGCTTTGTCTAGATTAGGAGACAGGGTTGCAAATATTGTGTGTGATCAATTTGGTTTCTGCCAGATTGATTCTAAATCTGTAAACAAATGTGCAATAAAAAAAAAGAGCAACATGGTTGCCGATAATCCTACTTCAAATCCTCAAGCCGTAAAAATATACTGTTTACATTACGTTAAACCCACCCAACTGTAGCCAAATTCAAGCCCAAAATCTTCCATACGCTACTTTCCATAATCCGCCGCTGATCATTCAAACGGCACCTGTTTTAATACCCACAATCTGTCCCTACGCAATGCCCGCCCATCCACAAGGGCGCAAAGTGGCGTGCTTAATGGTAATCACATCTTATCGCCTTCACCAATAGATTCAATTTCAGTAACCGCTTTAGCGAAAAATTGTTTTACCCGTGGCAGCTGCCTATCTGTGAAGCACACGGCCACAATTTATCACGACCTACTCCACAATATGGTGGCACTAGATAAAATTACAGTTTATAACCCCTTGTTTGACGCCAGATTGGATTTTCGAAATGGTTAGCTTAGATTTTGGGAGGACATTTAAAACAAAACGTTTAAAAAGGGGAAGAAAAATGATATATGAGGAGGAAAGAAAAACATCAATTTGGTATCAGTTCATCAGACACATGCATACAAAACTATAAATAAATTAACAGTGAAATATTAAAAATACAGAACGTGCCTCACGGCTGCTCCAAAAAGGTCAAATTTACCATTAATGTCAGACAGATACCTACTATGTAATATAGTGTCAGTTTATATGAAGTAAAAAACTTTTTAGCAAAAAATAAAACCGACTTCCATAACAAAACACTACAAAGCCAAAAGTTACTTTAATTTCGGTAGTCAGTGTTATTGGTTTTGTATTGTCTTTTTGTTTCAAACACCGCAATCCACAATTTTTTTTTTTGGCTTTGTAGTGTTTTGTTATGGAAGTCGGTTTTATTTTTTGCTAAAAACTTTTTTTCACGCTTTTTAGTGAGTCGGTATTATAATTTATCTAGTTAAAAAAGCCAAAATGTCAACTGCTTATCCACTTTTACAAAATATTACTTTTCTCGATGCAGGGCCTTTAATTTTTGAGGAGTTCTCCTCGTACTTCACCATCAGCTCTACTTCACCATATGCATTATGACGAGCATAAAGTGCTTAACATTCATATCCAAGTAATCGAATAGGTGTGCCTATAATATTTGAAGAGTTCCCTCGATTTCTCCATGACCAACTAGAAAGTACATACCCTTTCAAACGAAAAAATAATTTTCCAAATCGGTCCAGCCGTCTTCGAGTTATGAGGTAACATACATAAAAAACAAAAGTTCAAGACGAACTGAGAACCTCCTTCTTTTTTTGAAGTCGGTTAAAAATGAAAAATTAATCCATGCCCGAAACTTTATTGGTAGCAAAAACTAACAGTCCCTAAGGAAAATGAAACATCCGAAGAATATTAAATATTTACCGTCTACCTAATTTGTATCAATTCCATATTTATTCGGGTCGACTTCTACACCAAGCAGATCTGGCATAATATCAGAGCCTATTTCACACGTAGGGACTTACATAAAAAAAGGTTCAAGACGAACTGAGAACCTGCTCCTGTTTTTGAAGTCGGTTAAAAATCATATTAGCGGTAACAAAATGTCAATTACCAACATTTTGGAGTCAACAAAAATCGTAATTGTTCACGAAATCGTAGCGAGATTAATACATAAATGGAATACAAAAAGTTGCTTAGTTGGCTTGGTAATAACTGGCATTCATTCGAAATAGTTGTCGGTCGGAGTTTGGACCCATGACTTACTCGTAAGTTGAGTCCGTAATAACTTAGAAACCTCTTTTTAGGCCACATTATAATCTATACACACATATATTTATATCGGGTCTAATTTGGGAAACCAGATAACCCTACCTCTATTATATACCTATATTATAAAATATCCATATAATCTCTCTGAGAAAAGTCGTTGTCTAAACCCTAACAATATATTGAGAAATCATCGGGGAGCACAAGTCCTCATGTAGCCAATTATACACTATATTTCACGAATAAATATTATAACAAAACCAGATTACTACGAAAATTGTTCCGTTCAAATCGATTTTAGTTTAAATCAGGAATTAACATAGTACCTAATGAATGCATTACGCGGCTTTAAATTTGTAATTTATTAATTGTTAGTATGTAAATCGGGGACTGAATTCGTATCCTAATTTTCGATTCTATCAGTAGGTATTGCTGCTATATCTAGTTTTTTTATTTAAATAAATCTACACTAATATTATACCGCGGAAAAGTTTGTTTGTTTGTTTGAACGCGCTAATCTTCGAAAGTAGGTAATGGATGGATGTGGATGACATTTGGATTTTTTTTTCTAGGTGGGAAAAACATCGAATGACTTCTCCCGCTGTGTGTGGAGCGGAAGGGAGTGTCAGACTTCTACTGACTAAAAACCCACCCTGCTCCTTCAGTTGCCCTTGCGTTCCCACAACCCCGTAAGGCAATGGCACTATCGGGCCCCGTCAATGCTGCTGAATGCTCTTTGAGGCGCGCGCGGAACATGACGCACCGCTGACCCGTGTCTGCTCCTTACCGGACGGTGAGCTACCCCTGCTCGCCGTCCGCAGATCCGCGTCTACGGTGGCCGGAAATCAGCTCGTGATCCGCGACGCCCGGGGCGTCTCCCGCAGCGGCTAGGGCGTGAGGAAGATAACTGTCTCTCCCTCACGCGTTCAGCCTCCTCCTTCGCATGACATTTGGTATGGAAGTAAGATTGAAGCATTCATTCATTCATTCATTCATTTATTTCATAAACAATTTTAACATTGTGTTGAAATTATCGCTGTAAAATACACACAAACATAAAAAATTTACAGGTAGGCATTATTACTATACAGAACAAACTAATCAAAATAAAATAAGTTACAATATACCATTTCAAAAAATATTCTTAGAATAGCATTGTTACACAAATCATATAATTATGTCAAATATAAACAATGTAAAAAAAATAAACAAGTACAAATTCAACCATTACAAGTCAGAAGTAAAAAATAATAATAATAATCAAAATTTATATAATAATATCAATATAATTAGCAAAATGTAATGTCCAAATTATGTCAAATAGATATTGTAAAACTAACACCAAAAAGTTTACAGATCAGCCATTGAAATTGTCAAAATATCAACATAAAAAATTACGTCAATTAAATAAGGACAATAAGTTAATACAGTCTAGTTGTATGTGTCACAGAGAAACTCTTCAAGTGTGTAAAAGCACTTCTGTATCAAAAAGGACTTTAGCTGTTGCTTAAATGTGTTTAAATTATATATGGACTTCAATGATAGAGGTAGTTTATTAAATAGTTTAATTGCTTGATATCCTGCAGCATGATTTACTACTTTTAAGTGTGGTTGCACCTTATATTGTAAGTCCCTATGCCTTGTAGCTTCCCGTTTATCTCTTTCCTCAAGCGTTTCGAAAAGGTGTAGGTTTTTCATAAGGTCAGTAAGTAATACTAAAATATACAAGCAAGGGACCGTTAGTATCTGCAGTTCTTTAAAATACTCCCTGCACGAAACCCACTGTGGAATTCTCACCATCGTTCTTATTGCCCTTTTCTGTATAATAAAAGCAGTATTTATATTGTACGCATAACTACCTCCCTATAAAGTGATACTGTACCTAAGCTTCGACTCCACAAGCGAAAAATATACTATTTTTAATTGTTCGATAGCAATTACATCTCTTAGACTTCTAAGGGCAAAGCAAGCTGAGCTAATTGAATTTTCTATCGCAGACAGTTCCTTTTTCCAGTTAAGATTTTCGTCAATATAAATACCTAAGAATTTCACGCAGTCTACCAATGATATTCTATTATCATTAAGTTTGATGTCCATTACTTCTTTGTTTCTCGACGTCGTCCTAAATAACATGACATTTGTTTTGCTGGCATTCAACTTAAGATTGTTAATAGAGAACCAAGAATGAAAGAGAGTCAGAGCCTTATTTACCTTGCTATTGAGAGTATCTACATCTTTAGCTGTTATAAAAGCATTCGTATCGTCAGCAAAAAGAACAAGTTCTATATCGTTAAGTTTAAGCATATAGTTAATTAAATCATTAATAAGTAAAATGAAAAAGATTGGCCCTAGTATCGAGCCTTGTGGAACTCCTTGTTTTATTAGTTTAAGTCCAGATTTGTAAAATCTTTCGCAATTGTTTTCTTCTACTTTAATTTCTACATATTGCTTCCGATTTTCCAAATAAGATTTAAATAAATTTAAGACCGGTCCTCTTACTCCATAATGTTCCATTTTAGCTAGCAATAGTTTGTGGTTTACTGAGTCAAAAGCAGAGCTAAGATCAAGGAATACCCCTACAACCTTTAATCTATCATTAATTCCATTAACCACTTGTTCCATTAATGTATTAATAGCGTCATTTGTTCCCACACCTCTCTGATAACCGAATTGTCTGTGATTAAGAATTTTATTTCGATTTAAATGTCTTAGAATTCTTACTTTAAGGATTTTTTCAAACATTTTCGAAATAATTGGTAACAACAATATTGGTCTATAATTATTAGGATTCAGTTTGCAACCTTTTTTGTATATTGGCAACACCCTTGCTAATTTTAATTGTTCGGGAAATACATTCATATTTATACATGTATTAATAAGATGTGCCAGAGGTTCTGCCAGTATATCAATATGATCTTTAACGGACTGTATTGGTATTTCATCATGGCCTGAAGATTTCTTGATAGCCATAGAATTGACTAGTTTCTTTATTTCAAAAGGAGTGACTAGATCGCAGGTCATTTCATTCTCTACTCGGTCTACGCTATCTTTCAACGTTTTAATTGCTTGTTCAATATAATTTTTTTCGCCAACTGTCTCGGTTTTGTCAAAAGTGTCAGAAAAAATGTCAACTATCTCTTGGGGATTAGATATTATTTTATTTTGAACTTTAAGGAGTATGTCTTTATTACTGGCGCGTTTAGATTTTGTGTTCCTATGCCTATTTACAACCTGCCATATAGCTTTTGAAGATTTTTTACGGATTCGTATAGAGGAGGCTCGGTAAAGTAAAAACCATTTTTCAAAATCCCCCCCCCCCCGCCCCCCTTCTCCCCCCCTTTAGGCGGATCTCGGAATCTAAGAGACTTGGAACATTTTTTTTTTCAGATTCATTTAGAGGGGCAATGCTTTAGTCGAAATACTTGTGCAACCCCCCCCCATCACCCCCCCCCCCTCTTTTTTTTTTTTTTTTTTCACAGGCTCGCGAGGTGCTTGCACCTCGCGCAACACGCAAATACTAAACCACCCCATCACCCCCCACATTTTTTTTTTTTTTCACAAGCACGCGAGGTGCTTGCACCTCGCGCAACACGCAAATACTTGATTTAGAGGGGCAATGCTTTAGTTTTCTTCACAAGCACGCGAGGTGCTTGCACCTCGCGCAACACGCAAATACTAAACCCCCCCAATCACACCCCCCCCAATTTTTTTTTTTTTTTCACAAGCACGCGAGGAGCTTGCACCTCGCGCAACACGCAAATACTAGTTATACTATATAAAGCTAAATTACCACTCACTCACTCACTCACTCATTGACATAATTGTTCTCCCAGATGGTGGATGGGGAGGTGGGTATATTTTGACAGATTCGTAAACAAGTAACTCTCAAACCTACGGGAAAAGTGCCAAACCTCCCCTTCCCCCCCCCTTCTCCCCCCCCCCCCTTCTCCCCCCTCCCTATCGTATCTCGGAAACTACGAGACCCGTATTTTTTTTTTTACGGATTCGTGTAGAGGAGGCTCGGTAAAGTAAAAACCATTTTTCAAAGTCCCCCCCCCGCCCCCCTTTTCACCCCCTTTAGGCGGATCTCGGAAATTAAGAGACTTGGAACATTTTTTTTTCAGATTCATTTAGAGGGGCAATGCTTTAGTTTTCTTCACAAGCATACGAGGTGCTTGCAACTCGGGCAACACGCAAATACTAAACCCCCCATCACTCCCCCCATTTTTTTTTTCTTTTTCACAAGCACGTGAGGTGCTTGCACTTCGCGCAACACGCAAATACTTAACCCCCCCATCTCCCCCATCACCCCCCCCCTCTTTTCTTTTTTTTCACAAGCACGCGAGGTTCTTGCACCTCGCGCAACACGCAAATACTAAACCCCCCATCTCCCCCCATCACCCCCACCCATGTTTTTTTTTTCACAAGCACGCGAGGTGCTTGCACCTCGCGCAACACGCAAATACTAGTTATATTATATAAAGCTAAATTACCACCGACTCACTCACTCACTGACTCATTGACATAATTGTTCTCCCAGATGGTGGATGGAGAGGTGGGTATATTTTGACAGATTCGTAAACAAGTAACTCTCAAACCTACGGGAAAAGTGCCAAACCTCCCCTTTCCCCTCCCTTCTCCCCCCTCCCTATCGTATCTCGGAAACTACGAGCCCCGTATTTTTTTTTTACGGATTCGTATAGAGGAGGCTCGGTAATGTAAAAAGCATTTTTCAAAGTCGACCCCTTGCCCCCCTTCTCACCCCCTTTAGGCGGATCTCGGAAATTAAGAGACTTAGAACATTTTTTTTTCAGATTCATTTAGAGGGGCAATGCTTTAGTCCAAATAATTGTGCAACCTCCCCCCATCACCCCCCCTTTTTTTTTTTCTTTTCAAGCACACGAGGTGCTTGCACCTCGCGCAACACGCAAATACTAAACCCCCCTCCATCTCCCCCCATCACCCCCCCCACTTCTTTTTTTTCACAAGCACGCGAGGTGCTTGCACCTCGCGCAACACGCAAATACTAGTTATACTATATAAAGCTAAATTACCACTCACTGACTGACTGACTGGCTGACTCATTGACATAATTTTTCTCCCAGATGGTGGATGAGGAGGTGGGTATATTTTGACAGATTCGTAAACAAGTAACTCTCAAACCTACGGGAAAAGTGCCAAACCTCCCCTTTTCACCCCCCTTCTCCCCCCTCCCTATCATATCTCGGAAACTACGAGACCCGTTTTTTTTTGTTGTTACGGATTCGTATAGAGGAGGCTCGGTAATGTAAAAAGCATTTTTCAAAGTCGACCCCTTGCCCCCCTTCTCACCCCCTTTAGGCGGATCTCGGAAATTAAGAGACTTGGAACATTTTTTTTTCAGATTCATTTAGAGGGGCAATGCTTTAGTCCAAATAATTGTGCAACCTCCCCCCATCACCCCCCCTTTTTTTTTCATTTCAAGCACACGAGGTGCTTGCACCTCGCGCAACACGCAAATACTAGTCACATTATATAAAGCTAAATTACCACTCACTGACTCACTGACATAATTGTTCTCCCAGATGGTGGATGTGGAGGTGGATATATTTTGACAGATTCGTAAACAAGAAACTCTCAAACCTACGGGAAAAGTGCCAAACCTCCCCTTTTCACTTCCCTTCTCCCCCCTCCCTATCGTATCTCGGAAACTACGAGACCCGTATTCTTTTTTTTTTACGGATTCGTATAGAGGAGGCTCGGTAAAGTAAAAAGCATTTTTCAAAATCGCCCCCCTTGCCCCCCTTCTCACCCCCTTTAGGCGGATCTCGGAAATTAAGAGACTTGGAACATTTTTTTTTTCAGATTCATTTAGAGGGGCAATGCTTCAGTCGAAATAATTGTGCAAACCCCCACCCCCATTTTTTTTTTCACAAGCATGCGAGGTGCTTGCACCTCGCGCAACACGCAAATACTAGTTGTATTATAATTATATTCCTAGTAAGATAGTAATGAATCGCTTTTGTTTATCTATGATACGGTATATAATTATATCCCTAGGGATATAACCATATCACGGCTTTATCTATCATACTGCGACATATATACCCTTTAAATTACACGTTGTATAGCAACCTATACTTTATACAGTGTGTTTTAGAAGTACATGGTCATATCTAAGAGTAGTATTTTGTATTTGATTAGTTTATGCTAAAATAAAAGCCCCATACTCAGATGAAATGAAACTGGTTATAAATCTGGGGGCACGGCAGTGCCCCCGCCAAGTCGAGCGCAAAGCAAACACTGCCGTACCATACCATCCTTTTCTGGAACTATTTCGGCGTATTTCCAGGCCCCTATTTGAGGACCTCTGGATAGATTTAGAACGCTGAAATTATCGTTATCTAGTAAGCTACCAGCACACACTTAAACCACAAAATTTCATGTTTGTAGCTTGTTTATTTCGTAAGTTATGCAAAAGTTGTACTATTTCGACATATATAGACTCACTGACTCACTGATCATCAAAATAGAACTAGTACTTCCCATAAATCTAGAGATCTGAAATTTGGCATAGAGGTAGGGTTTAGTGCCTATATGAAGGGAAAACTATCAAAACTAGGATCATGGAAGATCTGGAGTTTCTTACGACCCTGAAGAGAAACCGTAACAGACCAGCCAAACTATTGAAATTATCGACATGCTATGTTCACAAAGTTTATTGAACGTGGTTAGCCCTTTCTTTTGAAATTGAAAAATTGAAGGTCTGAAGTATGTGATGAAGAACCGTAAGAGCTCAACTGAACTATGGGAGATATGGAAATGCGCCTTGACAAAAGTTATTCAGAGTGACGAGCCTCTTCTTATAAATGAATATGAAACTGGAGTCTGAATAATTAAGAAACTAATCAAGTAAAAAATAGCTTTCTGCAAAAAGAAGTGAAATCCCACCAAAAACATCCTGTAAAAAATTAGCCAATTCTCGCCTAAGCTGCTTGTTTCTCGATAAAAAGTAATGAAATCTCTAAGCAAAGCGAAGCCAAGGCTAAGGATCTTTACTGCGATTTCTTTATTAATATAGTTAGATTTTATGTAACCGGCCGTTGAACATACTCTATGCACTTTTACTAGTTAATACATCGAAGTCAACGGCCAAGTCATGAGAAAAAGAACATAAAACAGATCAAATAATCTGTTTTATGTTCTTTTTTGTTCACTCTCTGTATACGGGGAAATCAATGTTTATTCTGTTCTCAAATAAACAATTTGACTTTATTAATAGAAAGCTTATGTAGTTACCTCATTGTTTTCTCAACTATAAATAACATGTATTTATGGTTTAAATATTTTGGCATGCAAATGGTTGATAAAACATAGTATGAATATAGTTAATAAAGTAATATTTGATTGCATAAATTAAACTACACAGACTAAATTAGATTTGATCATGTGAATATCCGGATCCAGCTTAGTAATAAAGGATAATTACATTCTGTTCTAAATATTATGGGTACATCATATCATGTTTTGTGTTTCGAATATAGTAGAAACATTATAACGGGTGGTTAAATTTTAAGGGCCGATGTTGAATGTGAACCACACCTAAACGTCAAGTTTATTTCTGCATTTCATTTGACATTTCTTAATTTCAGACTAACTCAATTCGAACCATGGAAAGATACACAACCGAGCAACGCGTTAAAGTTATTCAGGCTTATTATGAAAATGGGCGTTCAAATCAATTCGGATTTATTTCTTTCGATTTTTTCGATTTCGATGATTTCGATTCGGATTCGGATTCGTCAATAAGCAGAATTGCCGCATTTGGGCGAATGATAATCCAAGAGTGATTGTCGAAAAACCAATGCACCCACAAAGACTGACTCTTTGGTGCGGTTTATGGGCTGGCCGCCAAGATCATGTGATTTGACACTGTTGGACTTCTTCCTTTGGAGTTATTTGAAAGAAAAGGTGTACGTCGATAAGCCAGCAACAATTCAAGAACTAAAAAAGGATGAGATAATTCGGCACATTAAAGGCATAGAACCTCAATTATGCCTCAGCGTCATCGAAAATTTGAACCATCGGATGGAGGTGTGCCGCCGAGGTCGCGGCGGCCATTTGGCCGATATTTTGTTCCATACATAATTGAACCATACCATATTATCATAATAAAAAGAAATGACAATAATTTCCTAAATAATAATTTGTGTTTCATTCAAAATCAACATCGGCCCTTAAAATTTAACCACCCTTTACTGACGAATGCGTTTTTGTTGAAACGCATTCATGTTGTGAATTATACATAGGTAACATAACATAACCATTCCTACTACAGGGCCTTAGGTCTCGTCTCTACGAGAGGGAATGAGCCGTAATTTACCAGTGTGGGCCCAGTTACGGACACGAAAAAAGTCGATACTTTGTGGTATCGAGTACATTTCATTTCGATACCGATACTTTTGTACTCGATATTTTGTATGTAATATTTTTACTCAATGAGTACTTTTTGACAGGTATCGTATCGAATAAATCTTAGAAAATTTTCTAAATCATTACATTGAGCTCGAAATCGTTCCTTCAGTCTTTCTGTTCCCAGTTCAGATCCTTTCCTTCACTAATCAATCACTCAATCGTTCGCCGAGATTAGATTAGAAAATTGTTTTGTTATTATTATTAATATTTATTTAATGTATAACGATATATATGTAATGTATAGTAATGTACAACGATATCCCACAAAACCGTATTATTTGTATTATTCTTCCTGTTCGTCTCGCGATTTGTTTTTCTCCGGTTGATCGTTATTGTGCTTGAGTATTATTTGACTTATTAAATGTGAATATGTGCCATCTAAAAGTATCTATAAAGTATCTAATAGCGATTGTAGGGAGGAGGAATGGGTACTATAATATGTGTCTACCGGATAAAATAATAATATAATTGTTTAAATAATTTTAAAGTCACAGTTGTCTTATTTATAGTTCTATTATTATACTAGTGTACCAATACCATTAGTGTTGATGTTCTGTTCTTCTGGCCTACTATACTGAAACTAAATTGAAGTTACTGACTGACATTGACGGCCTGACGTATGCGGATTAGGCCCTAAGAAAATTACTCGATACTTTGAAGTATCGATACTTTTGTTTCGATACATTTATGAATACGACATTTTTTTTCGATATTACTCATGAATACAATATCGATACCGTGTCCCTAGGCCCAGTATGGGTTAGTGCATGTCCATGTCTTTAGATTTTTTGGTCCGTTTTCTTGTTTTTCGTTGGGATAATCGTTTTCGGAATTCGGTGGGATAGAAAGGTGGGGAATCATCCAATGACTCCTCCCGGTCTGGAGTGGAAGGGCGTCTCAAATTTCTACTGACTAGAAACCCACCCTGTTCCTCAACTGTCCTTACGGGCCGCGATATCGCGTTGGAACATTCCAGCAATCCCGGCTGGAGATTGGACATGCTACTATCCTTACGTATTTTTCTTTACTGTTTAGAGAGTACTGATGATGATCAAAACTACACAATAATGTAGACAGTAATGTACCTGCCCAGGTTCGAAACCACGACCCTACAAGTCGTAAGTCGTGTCGGTAACCACTGCGCTACCAGCATTCTGTGTTGTTGAATGATACATAGTCTCAATATTTATTCTTCGTAAATGTTACACGAAGTAGCCAGACTGTTGGATGATGGATCATAAGTAATGGGCACTTACAATCTATCAAAGCTATAAGCCTTGGATTACTATACCCAAGTATTGGAAGTGTGTTATGTAGTCCAGGCTAACAGACTTGTAGTACCTACCTAAAGATTGTGAGGAAGATGAAATAGCTCATAATTATATATAATAATATGGAAGAAAGGAAGAAATCTATGCACTAAAAAGGCTAAATTAAATGTTGTAACTAACTTATAATAATCATCATTATGTCGTCTTCTAATTGTTTCAACCAGAATAAGATGAATCAATTTAAGCCTATTTTTATATGCTACATAAATAAGCTTGATTTTAATCAATTTAAATTGGACATAACTAGTCTATTGTAAGCCTACCAACCAATAAAATATTTACCTATGTATTTTACAATCAAATTTTTCTTTATTATTGAAGCGTCAATAGCCCAATAGCTAAGATGTCGGACTTTTGATATAGAGGTCACAGATTCGCACCCATTACACCATTGCCGTGAACTCACTCCAGACACAAGCATATTTAACTTAGTTGGAGGGGTTAACAGATTGCTAGTTATGTGAATTCTATTCAGATCTCTATTTCTATTAAAAAACGGTGTACCTACTATGAAAATTGGTCTATACTGTCCTCTCATACCTACAACTATATTATGGAGTTTTTAGACGGCTCTTGTCCATAGGAAACGACTGATTCGAACCATGCTGTCTCGTCGGGATTTACGCAGGAAAAACTGTCTTACGCGAATGAAGTTGCGGGCAGAAACTAGTAAATAACACGAATTAAAGATAATATTAATATAAAACCTTACCTCTAGCTCTAGGTTTGGTGAGCAGCTTGGACACGATCTCATCATAGGCGCCCTCGTGTGCTACTCCTGAGTCCTTGACCAGCTTTTCTTTCACAGCTATGCAAATGTTGCTCTTGGCTAGTAAGGCTTCCAACTCTTCAAATGCCTGTAACAAAGTTCTAAGTTGAGCTATACGTTATCTAACAAATGCTTGAAAAGCTTTTCCACTCAAATCTGTGAGCATCTTTCCTCAAAATACCGCCTCAGACTAAAACCTACAAGGTTCCTAAAGGTTTAATCAGTAAGACTGTATGGACTTCAAAAGAGACTAACCTTTTAGTTTATTTCGGTGTTTCTTCTCAGGGTAGTCAGTTAGGAAACATCAGTCTCATCTAGTTTAAATTTACGAAAAGAATAACGTGTAAAAGTATTATTTAATAAAAGATTAAGAAAATTAAAAAAAAATAAAAGCATTGATTATGGTTATTTAGGAATTTCAAGTTAATTGCTTTTATCGCAACCACGATATTATCATATCGGTGGTAATAAGAGCAATTCTATGCACCTGTCCGGAATATTGATTGTGAACACGAGAGAGATCGCTGATTAAATTATATAAATTTCCGCCCAATTGTATAATTAGGCAATTATATTTATAATAATTGTTTCATTAGAGATTTGGTTACCTATTGTTTAAATTGAATCATTATTATGATACCGTTTCACGCACAATATGGCTTTCATCTGTTTTTGATTTGCATGCGAGGCGACGTTACCTACGCGGCGGTCCCTGTGGGCCAAGAACTTCGGCTTAGGGTATCGCAGGGGGAGGCTAGGGACAGGCTGAATCGGATCATTCTTATTACTACATACTGGCCCAGCGTTGCGGACTGGCCCTTGTAAGGGTCGGGGCGGGCAATTACGGGAACGTCCTCACCGCCAAAGCAACAGGCAAGTGGTGAGGACGGAAGGACGGTTGGTTTTTGTTATTGTATATTGTGCTTGTTTCTCTACGGTTTTCTTGAGTAGGATTATAGCGTTATCGGAAGTGACTCGATCATCGCATCGGTCGCCCGGTTCGATGGCTGGATGGTTGGCAGTTTGAGTTTTACGTGTAGACTCTCATTGCGAACATGAAAGGGTCTGTATTTTATGGAGAAGGTGACGCTTTGCGTGTGCAAGAACAGCGCAGGCGTAGGTCATGATGGTACGGATGACCGCGATGAAGATACGTAATTTACTCATGAGTGACAATTTGCTGCCTGACCCCCGAAGACGGCGACGCGAACATACCTACCTTATGTGCTCAGCAAAGGCTATCGAGGACCACGCCTAAGTATTTGGCTCGCTTCTCCCAAGGGATCGGCTTGCCGTAAATGGTGATCGGACTGAAGGTTTGTTTATGATTTAATATCGTGTGAATATATAATTACAAACTATTTTTTTTTAAGATAACTGGCAATGTGCGTAGTATTCTATGTATAAGCACACATAAGAACATGCAGTTTCTTCAATTTTTATTCAATTTATGTGACGTAATAGCTGATCCAGCAGACGTTGTTTTCCTAACCTTGTAAACCTTGCCTGTATGAAAGGGAGAGTAAAAAATATATAGAATAAATGAAATCGATTCTGCCGTACACAAGTGGTGCCCTTAGCATGTCGCCGTTACGTTTGTAAGTTATTTCTATCAAACCCCAGCTGGAGACATTTTATTAATATAGGTAGTATAATTAAGGCTAATACAGTAAGTTTCAGCTAAAAAATCGACAACCTCGTAGGTTGACTTTTTTTTTTTAACGTGGTTCTATTATCAAATAAGTCCTCCCACTCCGGGCAGGGTGGGAGGGACTGTCAGACTTTTACTGACTAAAATCCACGGTGTTCCTTCAATAACCCTTTACATACCGGGGCCACGGTAACGGGATGAGTTCCACGACCCCGGCAGGCTTCGGCCCTCTGCAGAGGTCTTTGAGGCGCTCGTGGAACACGACGCGCCGTCGACCCGGGCATGATCCAAGGTCGGACAGCAAGTTGCCCTTTACTCGCTGTCCGCATGCCCGCGCCTACGGTGGCCGGAGATCGTCGGCCGACGTCCGACGCCGTGGGCGTCTACCACTGCGGCTGGGCTGGAGGGAGGACGCCATCCTCTCCCTCACGCGGCCCGCCTCCTCCTTCGGAAGCATGACTGCTTCGCAGAAGGAGGCGACCGCTTACCACTCCCTCTCGCCCCGCAGCATGGCCTCGACCAATGCCGGGCGCGAGAGGTCTCCGCCTATCGCCGCCGTGAGGACACTTCGGTGCTCTGCCCAAGCGGGGCAGTCTTGCACCGTGTGCTCTACGGTGTCCTCAGGGCGACCCTCGCAGTGGTGACACCCAGGCGTTTCCTCCTTTCCCATTAGACACAGGTACCTCCCGAAACATCCGTGTCCGGTGAGGCTATGCATCATGCGGTAGGTCAGGACGCCGTGACGCCGATCTAGCCACTCCTCAAAGAGGGGTCTTACCGCCGCAATTGCGGCGTGCCCGATCGTAGGTTGACTTGCAAAAAACTTGGTTGCAGTCACAGCATGTAAAAGAGCCATCAGCTAATTTAGCCGCCAAACTTCATAACCAATTAAATCCTACGAGATTGCAGCCTGATTGCCTTTCCATGAATGTATGACTAGTCATTAGCATCTAATCCATCAGCTTACCACAATCACACGTGCGGTCAACGAGTGCATTCATATTCATGACGTCACGTCAATTTATCCAGATCTAACATGGCTGCTTGCGGTGGAACGACACGTTCCATTGTGGCCACGTTGTGTAGTTAATCTTGGTTTTATGGTTGATTAGACTGGGATTTTCTGCTAATTTTGGTAAAATTTTTGGAAAGACCATTTTGGTTCTGGACATAGCTTTAAAATGCCAGCAGCTCTTTTTTTTCTTTTTTGTTATTATCTTCTTTTAAAATTGAAGTGCATTGTTACTGACAGGCTTGCGTTTGAATACCATCTCACCTGATGGTAAGCGATGTTGTGGTCGAAGACATAACACGCTTACCTAGAAGCAACCTATTTATTCTTGACTTAAAGACCCTAGGTTATAGTTATCAGTAAACACGGACTCCAACAGGGAATTACACTCTTTCCTTGGTGTAAGGTGCCGGGACTAGATAAATAATGTTACCATAACATGTTTGTACTGTTTTGAAGTGAAGACTTTGACGTCATTCACATTTACCTCGGTGTTTGAGCGATTGACTATTGATTCCAGATAACAGTTGCTCCAAGTCTGTATGTTTGTGTTTCTAAGTTTAAATGTTTGTAAACGCAACCTTGGTATAGGAGAAATCCCTAGTGGCACCGTTTCTTTTAAATATCATTAAGAAAGAAAGACTAGGTAAATAGTACACAATCGACTACCCGCGTATTTATTTTCTCCTTCTGTGTAAAATCCATTCAAAGGTCGATTAAAAGATCGATTTTAGCGATAAGACCGCCCATTGTATCACCCTTTTAATTGTTAGGTCCTTATTTGTTTCTGTTATGGTATACAATAAAGATATATATATATATATATAATTTAGACTCTACTCTTATAAAGTTATAACCAAACCCATTTGGTATTATTTCAAGTCGTAGTCCGTTCTTTTAAAACTACATTGCAAATGATTTTTTTAGTCTCCTGTATCAAAAATGGGGTTTTGACAAATTTTACTGTAGTAATTCCAAAAACCTCACCTTAATGCCATAGCTTGACTCCTCATAGATGATAGACACGTAACTCCACTCCAGCTTCTTGACAATCTCCACCATGGCGCGCACTTGATGGTGGTCCGAGGGTATCGTTCGCGTGAAATACTCGAAGCGGGCCTTGTTCGACAGCTCGGGGGAAGTGGAGAAAAATGACACCTGCGAATACGAAGAAATCATTATCATCAGTCTAGTTTCTAGTCTCAAGATGTGGTCGGGCTTGGCTTACGGGATGCAGTATCATTACAACTTAAAACTATGTAGATAAGTTTTTACTGTACATGAATGATTCCGAGTTCTCATTATTTCGGAATTATGTTGTCTGTTATTATTTTTCGAGGAGGAAATCATAAAATGACCTCGTCCCGCTCAGGGTAGAGAGGAAGTATTATTATATTATATTTTATTGTCAGATTTCTACTGACTAAAAACTTTTTAACAATTTTTCCTTTTTAACCGACTTCAAAAAAAGGAGGTTTACAATTCGTCTTGAACTTTTTTTTTTTTTTTTATGTATGTTACCTCATAACTCGGAGACGGCTGGACTGATTTAAAAAATTCTTTTTGCGTTTGAATGGGTATAGTTTCTAGTTGGTCCCATTGTTACGAAATTAGGATCTGATGATGGGATCCTGGAGAAATCGAAGGAACTCTTCAAATATTATAGGCACACCTATAGCGTTTTGGGTATTTCTTATAGTACCTTGAGCAGTTGCTCTTGAAAAGCACCATTTAAGGAAGTGGAACTGATGATGAAGACCCCAGATGGCCACCGAAACTACTCAATAATAAGTATTTCGTTGATTGCGATTAGATTACTTGAATATGGATGTAAAGCACTTTATGCTCGTCACAATGCATATGGTGAAGTAAAGCTGATGGTGATGTACCAGGAGAACTCCTCAAAAATTAACAGCTCTGCACCGGGAAAAGCAATATTTTGTAAAAGGTGATAAGTAGTTGACATTTTGGCTTTTGTAACTAGATAAATTACAAACCGACCCACTAAAAAGCGTGAAAAAAAACTTTTTAGCAAAAAATAGAACCGACTTCCATATAAAAACACTACAAAGGCAAAAATAACTTTAATTTCGGAAGGCGGTGTCTTTAGTTTTGTATATATTTTCGTTTTTGACACCGCCTTCCGAAATTAAAGTTATTTTTGCCTTTGTAGTGTTTTTATATGGAAGTCGGTTCTATTTTTTGCTAAAAAGATTTTTTAAGAATAATTTTAATTTCGGAAGTCGGTGTCAAAAACGAAAATATTTTTGACACCGACTTCCGAAATTGAAATTATTTTTGGCTTTATAGTGTTTTGAGATGGAAGTCAGTTTTATTTTTGTACAAAAGTTTTTTTTTTTCACGCTGTTTAGTGGGTCGGTTTGTAATTTATCTAGTTACAAAAGCTTAAATGTCAACTAATTATCACAATATATTATTATAATAATATTTTACAAAATATTGCTTTTTCAATTGCAGGGCCGTTAATTGTTGAGGAGTTCTCCTGGTACTTCACTATCAGCTCCACATCACAATATGCATTGTGACGAGCGTAAAGTTAAAGTTTAAAGTGCGTAACAACCATATTCCAGTAATCGAATCATGACTAATGAAATACTTATTATTGAATAATTCCAGTAGTCATCTGTGGTCTTCATCATCAGTTCCACTTCATCAAATGGTACTTTTCGAGAGCAACTGCATAGTACTATAAAAAATACCCAAATCGCTATTGGTGTGCCTAAAATATTTGAAGAGTTCCCTCGTTTTTCTAGGATTCCATCATCATATCCTGACTTCAAGCACCAGCTTTCAAATGAAACAAGAATCATCAAAATCGGTTCACCCAGTCGAAAGTTCTGAGGTGAGAGAGTGAGTGAAAAATGACCTTTTGTGGCTTAACGGCCTTTTAGTTAGTGCAGGGCCACGCTCTCTTCTTCACAAAATATTACTTGAAGGCTTGTAAAATGCGGTATTAGTTATCTTACTTGTGGTATTTTGAAGAGGCGTAGCAAGTTGGCCACCTGCACAGAAGTCACGCTGGAGGCCGCACCCACTACGCCTGATATCACCTTCCGCACTGCTGTCGCATTGCAAGCATACTCCGCGTCATCTATATTGCTTATTGACCCTGTGTAAAAAGAAATGTTGCTTGTAGTTTCAGATTGATATTTTTCCCCTTAACACTATCTAACAAGATATGTGAGAATAGTAACCTAGATAATTACAACTTTTGATTTTAGGGTCTAGTAAGTCACACTAAAAGCTGGATGTGCTATTTGTCCAACTCAATAATGTTTTAGGATGTTATTGGGACTGCCTCGTTTCTGTAGTACTTCCGAGATGTTTACGCAAAACGGACGAACGGATGATTTTCATGCAGTCATGTTCAAAAAAGTAGCATTATTGATGCGAAGAAAACACGGGTCAGTGACAATAGCATAAAAAAAACAGTGGCAAGAAGTCCATTTTCTACTTTTGTGAGACATTTTTGGGGAGGATAACAAGCTAAAACATATGTTCTCGTTGGTAATTTTCCTTTTACTACTTTATTTTATACTAAGACTAGTTTTTAAGGTACCTAAATCTTCTACATTCGCTCACTTTCCACTGTATAGCCTGCGGACCTCTACTTCGTGATAAGATTTTAAAATGTTTCATCAAAAGCAAACGATGAATACCTAATCTATATAAGTGTGTCTATAATTTTGTATTGTAATGAATTAATGTCACTATAACTATAACTACATCAAAAAAAAAAAAAACATAATACAAACCTTTTATAAAATCCACAGCCATTTCAAGACCATAAGTATCCTTATCGCAATCGTCTAAGATATGAGCGCCAACAGTCACGCCAGGTATCAGTCTCAACTCGTTATTTATGATATCCAAAGTATACAACATTGTCTCTAGCGCCTGAACACCTCCCTGTGGCATCACCGGCCCACACGTCATGTTTTCCGACCGTTCATGAACCATCATCAACCCTCCAAGCACTAAATCACCTTCGATCACAGCTTCCCTCTTTATCGGCCAATGCTGATGTTTCTTATCCTTCATCTCCCCAACTTGATCATTAGACATGTTCACCCAATCACTCTTAGCTTCCTGTTTCGGTGCAATCTCATAATCTACCAGATGCATTCCATCTTTTAAATTCAACATTGGATAGAATTCTTCAGGCCTTTCTGAGAAGAATGTAGGGTCATAAATAACCGGGACAGGTTTATGTTTATGTCTGTGGTGGTGCCTGTTACTCTTGTGGAAGACTGAGTCATCGATGTTCAAGGAGTCTACGGAATGGCTCATTTCAGTGTAATGGACCGAGGAGATGAGCAGAGTGATCGCCAACCACCGCTGACCAGGACGCATGTTCGAGATGGGTGTATCATACCATGATTGCGGAATCGATGGTCCATGTTGAACGGTGTGCATTCATTTTAATCTGGAACAATGAAAGGGTTTCTGTTAGTCTTCATAAGGAACTTGAGGAGTTCGTGGTTTCAGTTGTCATTTGTAGATCTTAGATAGTCGTTAGATCTTAGACGGTTAGTCAGAAGCTATAAAATCTGACAGGTGAGATTATGGTCAAACGCAAGCCTATCAACTATAAAAAAAAGCCACACCAGTCTTTCGAAGGGGTATAGTGTTAACCAGCTACCGGGTTTTGGAGGTCAGATAGGCAGTTGATTCATGTAAAATACCCAGTTGCATCTGCAGATAATGACTGATGTGAAATGCAGATAGATAATACATAACAGAGAGAAGAGATTTTCAATACCGAAGGGCTGTTAGGCAAAACTTGCCTAATTACAATTTTATACCTCGAGCCAATAATTTGGTAATTTTTTCTAAGCCAGAACCTACAATATTAATATATGACGGAGGAGGAGGTCCAGCGTCATCAGTAGGGTCCATAATTCCTCTAAGTCATGGGTAATATTGGAGCAACGAAACACAGTAGTTGCTTAAATGAACTTGGTTATATTTTCCAATCACTTTCGGTAAAAGTTACTACAATATAAAGAGTACAGACTACAAGTAGGAACGTGCGTCGGTTTCAATATTCGACCGCACTGGGCGGCTGCAACTCGAGAACTGATGAGCGTGCCGCTCAGCCGATGAATCATTGACTCCGTCGAGCGCCGGCTGGGGGCGCTGGCGTTCCGGAAATGACTCGATTGCGACATATAAATAGTGAGTCTTTAATTATAATATTATTTGTGGTCATTTATTTGCAGGGTAATTTAGTATCACATATCACATTAAATTAACTGATATTTTTTACAAAATAATCAAGCCTAACTGATGCTCACAATCATTCTAGAATAACTTAATTACCTTAATTTTACCTAAAGTTCAACAAGATTTAGATATTGGCTATTTAATTTGATATTATGGGCTCTGCCTTAGAAAAAATAACTCAATTATTCGCTTGAGATACAAAATTTTGTGATCAAATATATGATATCTAGCTATCATCAATTGATCAGGTTTTTCACAACAATCTTCCAGTATTTGAATTTCTCCTCTCTCTGTTATTTCTTACTGATCTGCGTTTTGTGATGGATGGAACGTGACCACATTATTTTTATGCATAAGCCTAGCTATTAATGAGGTCACAAATTGTTTTAATACGGAAACGTTTGACTGCCCATTTCACTGTTACAAAACTGACAATACTAATTTATATTTACCCCAGTTGGAATTTACTCAGAATAAGAAGAGCACCCAGCTAAATTAACACTGCTGCGGCATGAGTCGATCTTCTAAATTAACCGATGCTTGACAAAGTTGGTTTATGGATTAGTGATCTTAACACATCGAGATTCTTACATGCCTTGCAAAGCAGGTTAACTCGCTGGTCCCGGCCGTCAGTTGTACATCTTTGAAAGTCGTTAAGGTAAGTCTGTAGCCCGAAAATCAAATACCACGCCAGTCTTACCTAGGCTTGCGCGGGCTTGGCGGACGGCGAGCAAGGGTAGCGTCTGGCAAGGACCAAGCCCGGGTCGGCAGCCCGGTGCTCCACGTGCGCCTCAAAGACATGTCAGCAGTAGTGAAGGGCCCCCATAGGGCCATTTCCTACTGGAGTCGGGGAATATTCTAACGAGATACCGCGGAACTTAAGGGCAGTTGACGGAACAGGGCTGCTCCACCCAGCGTGAGAAGTCATGCGATGATTTTCCCACCCGGAAAAAAAAGTCTTACCAAGGGTTATATACAGGGTTAACAAAAATAAATAAACTCAATTTAAATATTTTTATTTTTGTATGAAAATCTGGTGAACTAAAATATGACGAATTTTTAAAAGTCATAGAACAAAAGTTGTTGATTATGATGTTAGTAACATAGTCCTGAGAGGTTAACGCTGTTTTACAATTAACCCTGTATAGTAATACTCAGGTACTAGGTACTGGAGGACAGATATGTAGTCGTTTCATGTAAAATCCTCAGCAGGATCTGGTTAGGCTGGCAGCCGACGCCGACATAGTTGAGAAAAGGCTAAGTAGAAGATGACTGATGGGCGTTACTTCAACCATAATAAGCCAAGCGACTATAACTCTTACGTCCATTTGTCAACTGTTCGTAAAGTAACTTGGTTAGACGGTGCAATTTGGCTCACCCGTGTTGTGTCAACCCACATCAGCTAACCAAATCTATTTGTTATGACACTTTAATACAAGGTCTTGGTCAAAGGTATGGGAAATGGTAAGGGATCGTTCTTTGTTGTTACTGACCTGCTTTAATCAAAAGTTGGTTCTAGTATTTACTAAGTGTTGACTTAACTTTGATTTGTGAGACTGACTCGGGCATTGCCGCGACTTTTGTTATGAAAATCACAATAGATAATTACCTAATTGCATGGATAATAGGTATTTAAGTAGATCTCGGAACAAATGTTCGAAATCACTCGCCTGAAAACGTGGTTACATAAAACTAAAGCTGTATCGAGTGATAAAGATAACAATAAAGTCAGGGATAGGTTTTCAAATAAGCTGTAACGAGTGAAGTCATAGAATAAAAAAAAAATTTATGACATTTTGTGAAAAAGAAAGTGATAAACTAATTTGACCGAATCCTAAAATTAAGAGAAGTTTTCGGGAAAAAAATGGCAGTACCACGACAAGTAGCCATTTTTTTCTAACAGCTGTTGGAAAGTAGTTCTTTATTTGAAAAAAAAAAAGCTTTAATATTAAAGTTCTGATCCTCTTAATATTTTGTAGAAATCGTGAATTTTCTATGATGAAGATTTCGTTATTGATAAGAGATTATCTCCGTTAAGGTGCGTACAGACTATGTAACATGTTATAAAACTTTTGTTTTATAACACGTCCTCATTATATAACCTTGTTATTCAACATTTTAATATAACTATAACAATACCGTACACATTAGAATAACCATTGTCCTCTGTCGTTCTTTAGTGTTATCCACAATGTCGAGATTAGAGGGCCATGAATAAAACACGTCAATTCTATATCCATCAAAGCCTTCTAAACACTCTGTGCTGGCGCAGACCCGTGTAATCGAGTACATATGGCTAAGTTATACAACATTGTTGTACAGTCAGCGTCAAATAGATAGTGACACTCAGGGTATTCAAATACATAGACGCAACCAAAAACTCAATAATATCGGTACAAATAAAGTTCCCTTATTGTTGTCAACAATATATTCGCTCAAAAAGTCGAGACGTTTAAAACGTCATAGAAATCGGTTCAATCAAACCGCCATAAACATAGTTACAGTCATCCAGCCAATGGTATCTAAGCATTCTAGGTGTTCAAAAATATGGAGCACATTAGGAAAATAAACTTTACTGCAATATATTTTAAATGTTATTTCTCGCATCAATTAATTTTGTAACATTTTTACTCAAAATAAAAGGGATAGAAACTACTGCTGTCCTTTTCATTTTAAGCATGACGTCATAGACATGTCTTTTGTTTTGGAAAGAATTTCGTGCATAGCCGTTTACGGTACTTATATTGTAAATAATAAACAGCAGAGTGAATGTAAACCTCATTGATACTGAGTATATATATATATATCATAGAGCAAGAGTCATTCAATATTATGTTCATGTCAAAAATTGAAATAAATTCGAAATTATTTCATATTTAATTTTACTTTTATTTTGTGTATTTAATTGTACCTTTTTTTTTAACGTGGTAAAATTATCAAATAAGTCCTCCCACCCCTTACTGTCAGACTTTTACTAACTAAAATCCACGGTGTTCCTTCAATAACCCTTTACGTACCGGGGTCACGGTAATGGGATAAGTCCCACGACCCCGGCAGGCTTCGGCCCTCTGCAGGGGGGGCCTCGTAATGTTGCTGACGCTCTTTGAGGCGCGCGTGGAACACAACGCGCCGTCGACCCGGGCATGGTCCGTGGTCAGACAGCGAGTTGCCCTTTACTCGCTGTCCGCATGCCCGCGCCTACGGTGGCTGGAGATCGTCGGCCGACGTCCGACGCCGTGGGCATCTGCCACTGCGGCTGGGCTGGAGGGAGGACGCCATCCTCTCCCTCACACGGCCCGCCTCCTCCTTCGGAAGCATGACTGCTTCGCAGAAGGAGGCGACCACTTCCCACTCCCTCTCGCCCCGCAGCATGGCCTCGACCAATGCCGGGCGCGAGAGGTCTCCGCCTATCGCCGCCGTGAGGACACGTCGGCGATCTGCCCAGGCGGGGCAGTCTTGCACCGTATGCTCTACTGTGTCCTCAGGGCGACCCTCGCAGTGGTGACACCCAGGCGTTTCTTCCTTTCCCATCAGACACAGGTACCTCCCGAAACTTCCGAGTCCGGCGAGAACCTGTGTCATGCGGTAGGTCAGGACGCCGTGACGCCGATCTAGCCACTCCTCAAAGAGATTTAATTGTACCTAATTGAAATAAACACATTCCATTTTAATGTCACTTTAGAACATACAGATCACTCAAAGCTTTCATCGGTTGAAAAATAAACAATAATTTTAGATCTGATTATCTTTATTTTTATAATTAAAATCGAGTGTAGCCCAATATCTTAAGGTGATTCGACCGCTGCAATTGTTAGGGAGGACATTTCTTTCATCATACCTTGTGTTCGATGATCGGTATAGAGATAATCGTCCCTGGGCAGACGAACAAATCCTTTTTCATCTACAAATAGGTATTACATTATCAAAATTGAAATTGAAATATCATCGTGCGAATTGTAAACGCTGCGCTTTAAGCTTCGATGTTAATATATAAGCTTTTTAGCAGGAATACGATCGCGTAATCCATGTTCTTGCGGATTTCACAGACATACTCCTGGAGTTTATAAAGCGATTGCTAACAGTTCGCTGCACTATATCTCCGTCTTGACTTGTACTAGTTTGACGTGGACGACCAAATGAAACATGGTTTTGCAATGCACCATGCATTGCAAAACCATGTTTCATTTGGTCGTGGTAGACGATGTTTCTCTTGATAAAAGAAAGAAGAAGAATCTGAAGAGATGCGAATATAAATAAAAAATTTCGATAGGTAACTCATCTAAAGCGATATTTACGGATATTCCCAGTTCGTTTGAAATATCTGTTACGGAGACACCTTCCTCCCTCAAATATATAATTCGATGTTTTGTATCGTGTCTAATGCGATTTGTAGCCATATTTAAACATGAAACACTATTACACTATTATTGCTTCAATAGTTAAATTTCTTGCTTGACATTTTAATTGACATGCAATGATCAAATCATCAAACAACACAAGATTGCCTAAAGAGGTTTTCATCTTCTGGAAACCGTTTATTTCTATAACATGTTAGCTTATTTTTCTAATGTGACCATATTTTTGAACACTTGAATGCTTGGATACCATTGTCGAGATGACTGTAACGATATTTATGGCGGTTTGAATGAACCGATCTATATGTCATTTAAAACGTCTTGACATTTTGAGCGAATGTAGTGTTGACAACAATAAGGAAACTTTGTTTGTACCGATATTATTGACTTTTTGATTGCGTCTATTAATTTGAATACGTTGAGTGTCACTAATTATTTGACGCTGACTGTACATATTAATAACATTTTTTATAATCAAATCCTACCTCTTAGAATATCGACCTATTTCCATCTTACCTTTTCTCTCTAAAGTCTTTGAACGCCTTGTCCACAATCAGCTTAGTGCTTTTCTTTGCAAGAATAATCTGCTGAATCCTTTCCAATCCGGATTTCGTCCTAGTCACAGTACTACTACATACCGCGTTAGTTAATGTAACCGATGACATACGGATGGGCATGGATAAAGGAAATATGACGGTTCTCTGCTTGCTTGATTTCAGTAGCGCTTTTAATACCATCGATTTCGATATTCTGCTCAGTATACTTCGCGCTATTAACATATCTCCAACAGCGATCGACTGGTTTCGTAGTTACCTGTATGGCCGCCGGCAACGTATTTGCATAGATAAGTCCTGCTCTTCTTGGTGTAGTATTGCAGCCGGTGTTCCTTAGGGTGGCGTGTTATCTCCTTTACTCTTCGCTTTATTCATAAATTCTATCTCCAAAAATCTTTAATCCTCCTTTATGCTAATGACTTGCAAATTCACAGACAAGCGCCTCATACTGATTTAGATGCTGCAATTAATATGATACACCAGGACTTGGCAAATGAAGTGAGGCGCATGGTTTGCAGGTTAACTTATAAGACCCTGGTCATTGTACTCGGCAGTTCTAGGTTGGCATCTAAGGTAAACTGGTCTCAGCTTCCTTAGGTTATTTTCAACGGCACAGCTATTCCACCAAGCGAGAAAGTTAAGAACCTTGGGGTCTGGATGGACAAATGTCTTTCGTGGGGTCCCCAATTATTAGAAGTGAGTCGCAAATTATTTGGTTCTGCCAGTTCCCTAAGACGTTTGCGTTACTTTCTGCGAACTGCTACTAAAATTGCGCTAGCACAGTCACTTTTACATCCTATCCTACGCTGATGTCAGTTATTCAAGATAACTGTGTAACTGTCTCACAGAGACACAACTTGAACGACTTCAAAAATTTTGCATAAGATTTATATTTGGCTTGCGCAAATATGATCACGTATCCGAATTTCGTACGAAACTCAAGTGGCTTCCTATACGTCTTCGCTGGAACTTACACATCTTGTCTCTGCTTTAAAGTATTCTGTTCCATCCTAAAACCTCCTCTTAACTTAAAGAACGTTTCGAGTACCTCCAGGACGCACATGCAAAATTTCTGAGGTCATCTGAAAACTTGAGGCTTGACGTACCGAGTCACTCCACCAATTTCTTTGGTAAGTCGTTCGCAGCTCAAGCAGTACGACTGTGGAATACTCTTCGCATATCAGTAAGACAAGCACAGACTCTTCCTTCAAAAACATCGTATAAGATCTCTATCTCTCTTTAATTTGTTACTATTTTTATATATCTCAGCTTTTTTTAAATGTATATGTATATATATAAAGTTGTATGTGTATTGAGTATGTATTACTTATGTATTGTATATAAGTGAATAGTGTAATGTAGTAATGCATGACCCGCGTATTTTTTTTTTTTGCTATGTCAAATCCATCCAAAGGTTATCTGTAAAAGATCGCTTTCAGCGATAAGACCGCCCATTGTAACACCCTTTGTAGTTTTAAGTCCTTATTTAATTCTGATATTGTGTAAAATAAACAGTATATCTATCTATCTATAACATTATTTCTAAAATTCAGTGTTCACATTATCTGAAACGTTTTTTTATTGATTCGCGTTTGACCACCATCTCACCTGATGATAAGTGATGATGTGGTCGAAGATGATGCACGGTTGTTATATAACATTTTATTCCACAGTCTGTACGCACCTTTATGCAAAACTAACAATTTTACTTCTTTTTATTACTTAATCGTCGTATTCTTCTTTTATTATTTATTATTACAACAACATCTCTAACCGATTAATGCAACATCACTAACCTTAAAGAATAAAGAATTTAAGACCCATCAAAGTGCGTAATCCCTTCCATTTAAAGTAAGGCAAAACAAAACCGTGACGGAAAATCCATTAGCAAGAAACGAATAATTTAAGACACAAATTCTAGAGGAATTCATTTTTAGAGGTTTTTAAAAGTTTGTAAACATTTGATAGGGACTTTCTGAGAAAATTTAATTTTCATCAAAACAAGCAATTTATTAATGTTTGTGTTTACTTTGATTTAGATGCCTCATTATTTTGATTTCGTTTTTTAACTAATTACTCACTCATTAAGAAATGACTCACGAATTTTGAGAGCCTTTCCGGAAATGTCTTTGTTAATAATTTTATCTCGTATTTGTGTTGTGATTTTAAGATGGCGATAACTTTTATTTAAGAGAGCATAAAAAAGTTTAAAAGGTACCTACTAAAGTATCAGTACGTACACACAGAATGCAAGTTTCCAGATAAAATAATATACTTATCTACCTATTACTTTAAAATCATTTATTTAGTTTGCGTGTACCTACAAATAAGCCGTAGTTTTAAAACTTATTAGTATCATAGTATCATTAGAATTTAAAACATTATCATTAGAAATTAAAACGGGATATTTACATTTGTATTTGTTGTTTCGGTTTCCGATGTTTCGTCACTGTTACAAGCGTCATCATCACGGATGAACTAAAATCATTGCGGGTGGATGTTTATGAGCAGACGAATCGGTATACCCTCTTTCTCGTTCGTTTTTAGGGTTCCGTACCCTAAGGGTAAAAATGGGATGATAATTAAGGCTCCGCTGTCTGTCTGTCTATCACCAGGCTGTATATCATGAACCGTGATAGCTAGACAGTGGAAATTTTCACATATGATGTATTTCTGTTGCCGCTATAACAAAAAATAAAAAAAATTGAGGGGGGCTCCCATACAAAAAATGTGATTTTTTTGCCGTTTTTATAGATAATCGCAGGAAACCCTCTGTGCGCGAGTCCGATTCGCACTTGGCCGGTTTTTGTGATCGATACCATGACTGTAACATGCATCACTCAAAACTCGATTCTGTTCCCGACACACAAAACTCACCTGAACACATGGTAAATATGCCGTTTTAAGTTCCTACTTATTCTTATGTTTCCTAGGGTGAATATGTATTTTAATTATGTCTCACAATCATAGTAAAAGTATTAATATTGTAAGTTTTTATGTATCCAATTTTTAATCATCAAAGAAACGATTATTAGAATCGGATCATTAGGATCTATCGATTCTAAAAATTGTTTCATTGTAGTAAGGTGCATTATTGGTGAGTGCTAGAAACCCACGCGGACAAAGTCACGGGCTAAGTACTAGTCCTACTTCCTACTAATCCTACTAATATTAGAGATAAGATAAGAAATAAATATTTTGATAGCATTTTACTA